>OY856307.1:11690000-21690000 GCA_963693445.1 Agonopterix heracliana
AATCAATCTAGTACAACAGCAAGCGATTACAAATTATTGTCATAAAAATTGGGAAGAAAATAGTCAAGAATCCGCTGTGGTTATATTCTGTAATACCTATAGGAGGTATAGAGGGTCTTTCTTATTGTGCTAACGGTTTTTTCAGGGACCCATCGCAACAACAAAAAACAGCTTTTCCGTACAAAACTGCAAACCTATGAATTTAACAGTGGATTTTTTTGGCAGGTCGATGTTGGTCCCATGGAGAAAGATGTTCAGTTTGATAGTCTGATTATCTCCCTAGTGGTGTATATGTTGTTAGGTAAGAAAGGATACTTTTTTTACCTAACATCATCATAGTTTTTTATTTATTTATTTTTATTTATTACAGCCTTTATTGTTGAAGAGTTACATTTCATTAAGTACATATTATTTCTGTTTCTTTACAGTTCTTTTACATAAAATTTCTTTTTTGTTAAGTACATACATAAAATTTATATCACAAATTAATCTTCTGACTCAACTACCTCTTCAACTTGTCTTCCGACATAGGCCTCTTCCAGGGACCTCCAACATCATCATAGTTAGTCCGTATCTACTCACTGCACTGAATAAGCGTCCTCCCCATTTTGCCTCATCGCATCCAGGTCTTACCGATACTTTTAAAGATGTTGTCAATCCCTACCTATCTATTTTGTTATTTCCTTGTTGATATTTGTACACACTGGGTTGTACACTGAGTTTTCTATGCGGCTGAATTCTATTTGCTCAATGTGCGTGTCTCGATCGAAGCCTCTATACTCTGAAATGGAATCTTAGATGAAAAATTTCAAACAAAAGAGCCTCTTTTTTTTGTTTGAAATTTTTGATCTCTGATTCGATTTCAGAGTAGAAAGTAAGATTTTTCATCATCCTTCATTTCCTCAAATGCTCGATATGGTATCCCTTGATTGTTCGTTACCTCAACGTTATATTGCCTCAAATGATTTTACAACCATGATGAGTACCTACCCGAACCATGCTCGATGGCTTATTAAAGAGATCTATATTCATGCTGTTAATTTATCAATGTAATCAGCTCGATGGTTCACAATCCTACAAGCACGCTTGCTCGAAAGATTTAGATTGGGAATGTTTATAACAAAATGATTGAATTAATTGGAAATTGTAGTACTAAGCGCTTATAAATTATAAACCAGAAGTTAACAGTGTACCTAGGTAAACTACAAGAAATACTGGGTCACATTTAAATGGGTAATTTTAGCCATGAAACTGAGCGACTTTTAGCGAAGCTGAAATCAAGAAAATCTGCTTTTCCAATTTATATGAAAAAGTGGAAAATTTTTACACAATTTCAGCTTGAGTTACTCGTTAGTAATTTTTTATTACTTTCATTGTGGGTCTCACAGTGAAAGTTGTTAAGTTTGATGGTTTAAAGGGTGTTTTTTTTAATGCTGTGTGTGGTCTAGTGACTAGTTAAAATGCTGAGGCGCCACTAACATTTACATATAAATAATAGTCTCTAAAACAACTCTGATTAAGTTTGATTCCATGACAGGGCCTCTGTAAACGTATTCTCTTTCTATCACTGACCTCTTATCTTCTAATAAATAAGCAATCAATGCTCTCCATGTAAAAATATGGATCAATATTGTTGTCGCTGCGCTCGTCCATCAAGTTGCCGTTGTAAAGTGCACAAAGCTTTACCTAGGTTACACCTTATGTAAGAACATGAAGCAATAAACTATTATGACTATGACTATGACTAGGTACCTATATAATAGTGAGAAAAAAATTAATCGTGTTTTTAGCTTATATTTTTTTGTGTTTTGCGATAGGTCTCAGAAAGTCAAGAAAAGCAATTTTATACAAGATGTAAACTTATAGTATTTATTATTTTAGGGAGTGCGTAAAACCACTGAACAACTTTCACTATGAGACCAATAATGAAATCCATCTTTTTGTTTGATGGAACAGCTGATATTTTTTGGGATTATATTGTTGGTCTCATATTATGTCAAATGAAAGTTGTTCAGTTTGATGGTAAAGTTGAACTGAAGCATCCTCTAAAGTATGAAACGCATTTAAGTTAACACCCTGTATATTATTTTCTCGCACGGCTTTGGTATCGAATTGTTTTTCTGCATCATATTTTAGTGGAGTCTTGTCTGCATTCGGTTTTTTTAGTCGTTTTTTTCTGCTTAAAGACTACTTTTGTTTTTTTAGTTATCCAATTTTATACAAGATGTAAACTTATAGTATTTCATATTTTAGGGAGTGCGTAAAACCACTGAACAACTTCCACTATGAGACCAATAATGAAATCACGAAAGAAAAATCTGTAGTTAGGTACATACAAATAAATGTAGGTATGCAGCAGATTTTTGACTCTAACCTTTGGAGTCAAATCGCCATTGACGAAAAAAATATCAGCTGTTCCATCAAAAAGATGGAACAGCTGATATTTTTTGGGATTATATTGTTGGTCTCATATGTCAAATGAAAGTTGTTCAGTTTGATGGTAAAGTTAAACTGAAGCATCCTCTAAAGTATGAAACGCATTTAAGTTATTTTCTCGCACGGCTTTGGTATCGAATTGTTTTTATGCATCATATTTCAGTGGAGTCTTGTCTGCATTAGGTTTTTTTATTCATTTTTTTCTGCCTAAAGACTACTTTTGTTTTTTTGTTATCCAATTTAATACAAGATGTAAACTTATAGGTAGTATTTCATACTTTAGGGAGTGCGTAAAACCACTGAACAACTTTCACTATGAGACCAATAATGAAATCACGAAAGAAAAATCTGTAGTTAGGTACATACAAATAAATGTATGCAGCAGATTTTTGACTCTAACCTTTGGAGTCAATCGCCAGTGACGAAAAAAATATATTTTTTGGGATTATATTGTTGGTCTCATATGTCAAATGAATGTTGTTCAGTTTGATGGTAAAGTTGAACTGAAGCATCCTCTAAAGTATGAAACGCATTTAAGTTATTTTCTCGCACGGCTTTGGTATCGAATTGTTTTTCTATATCATATTTTAGTGGAGTCTTGTCTGCATTAAGTTTTTTTAATCGTTTTTTTTTCTGCTTAAAGACTACTTTTGTTTTTTCAGTTATCCAATTTTATACAAGATGGAAACTTATAGGTAGTATTTCATACTTTAGGGAGTGCGTAAAACCACTGAACAACTTTCACTATGAGACCAATAATGAATAATGAAATCACGAAAGAAAAATCTGTAGTTAGGTACATACAAATAAATGTAGGTAGGTATGCAACAGATTTTTGACTCTATCCTTTGGAGTCAAATCGCCATTGACGAAAAAAATCCATCAAAAAGATGGAACAGCTGATATTTTTTGGGATTATATTGTTGGTCTCATATGTCAAATGAAAGTTGTTCAGTTTGATGGTAAAGTTGAACTGAAGCATCCTCTAAAGTATCAAACGCATTTAAGTTAATACCCTGTAGGTATTTTTTTTTTCGCACGGCTTTGGTATCGAATTGTTTTTCTGCATCATATTTTAGTGGAGTCTTGTCTGCATTAGGTTTTTTTAATCGTTTTTTTTTCTGCACGCATTCACTGCCTCCCCCGTAAGCCTAAATAACCCAGGTGCCACTTCAAAACATAGAAAGCTGTGTGCCCCGAACATTTATAGTTGTTCAAAAAAATGCAATGCTTAGTGCCCTTGAACACTTATGCTTGTTCATATAATTCTTATGCTGGGTGCCTCTCGACACGCAGGATTGTCCGGTTTATTCCACTCAGTACCAACAAGTTAGTATGTTAGAGTGTCTTTTGTGGGACAAACCATGAAGCGCTAATAGGAATATACTTGTATTTCCAATAAAAAATGGACACGCAGAGTGGTCGAGAGGCACTGGGAGTATGTTAGGTGTTACCCATTGTTCCACTATATGTGTCGGGGGCATCCGCTAAAAGATAAAGAAACCACTAGAGTTGACGGTGGCAGTGAATGTGTTAAAGACTACTTTTGTTTTTTCAGTTATCCAATTTTATACAAGATGGAAACTTATAGGTAGTATTTCATACTTTAGGGAGTGCGTAAAACCACTGAACAACTTTCACTATGAGACCAATAATGAAATCACGAAAGAAAATCTGTAGTTAGGTCCATACAAATAAATGTAGGTAGGTATGCAACAGATTTTTGACTCTATCCTTTGGAGTCAAATCGCCATTGACGAAAAAAATCCATCAAAAAGATGGAACAGCTGATATTTTTTGGGATTATATTGTTGGTCTCATATGTCAAATGAAAGTGGTTCAGTTTGATGGTAAAGTTGAACTGAAGCATCCTCTAAAGTATCAAACGCATTTAAGTTAATACCCTGTAGGTATATTTTTTTTTTCGCACGGCTTTGGTATCGAATTGTTTTTCTGCATCATATTTTAGTGGAGTCTTGTCTGCATTAGGTTTTTTTAATCGTTTTTTTTTCTGCTTAAAGACTACTTTTGTTTTTTCAGTTATCCAATTTTATACAAGATGGAAACTTATAGGTAGTATTTCATACTTAAGGGAGTGGGTAAAACCACTGAACAACTTTCACTATGAGACCAATAATGAAATCACGAAAGAAAAATCTGTAGTTACAAATAAATGTAGGTAGGTATGCAACAGATTTTTGACTCTATCCTTTGGAGTCAAATCGCCATTGACGAAAAAAATATCAGCTGTTCCATCAAAAAGATGGAACAGCTGATATTTTTTGGGATTATATTGTTGGTCTCATATGTCAAATGAAAGTTGTTCAGTTTGATGGTAAAGTTGAACTGAAGCATCCTCTAAAGTATGAAACGCATTTAAGTTAATACCCTGTAGGTATTTTTTTTTTCTGACGGCTTTGGTATCGAATTGTTTTTCTGCATCATATTTTAGTGGAGTCTTGTCTGCATTAGGTTTTTTTAATCGTTTTTTTTTCTGCTTAAAGACTACTTTTGTTTTTTCAGTTATCCAATTTTATACAAGATGTAAACTTATAGTATTTCATATTTTAGGGAGTGCGTAAAACCACTGAACAACTTTCACTATGAGACCAATAATGAAATCACGAAAGAAAAATCTGTAGTTAGGTACATACAAATAAATGTAGGTAGGTATGCAACAGATTTTTGACTCTATCTGAAAATTTTGCTTCGTCCAACTCAAACCTAAAATTTTCACTTTCGACCCTTTTTTCGGTAACTTGTGTGAATGTTGTGTTGCTGATTATTTTACGTATGGAAGAACTTGTCGACCACCTTAAGGTCGTCAGCATCGAAAATATCCATAGAGCAGAAGGCTGAAATTTTTTTGATAATTCGCTACAATATTTAAGAAACACACTTTCTGAGAAACTTCATAAAAACGTTGTACGATTTCGTCTTTGATAAAGTTATTTGTCAAGATTGACAGTCGAAGATACGACAGCGTCGTAAAAAATTGGAACCAGTACTGGACCCTAAACCCAATACATATACACCCACACATAAATAATTTGTATGGCGCCTCACGCACACCAACCTATGAAACTTGGCCCCTTTTGTTTTATACGGTATTACCGTGAGGTTCATTCTAGACATATACTTTTTCTAAGGATTTCGTATAAATTATCTTTCCTTCGAAATTGGTGGTAAAAGATTGTCCATGACTGCTTTAGCCTCCTTTCTGATTGAATCAGGCGTTAAATCAGTTTCAGAATCGCTCGTTGAAATCATTTTAATTAACTAGGTCCTACTTCTGAAAAATCAATTTCTGAATAGCTAAACTCGCTTTCCCGTCCTTTTTCTTTTTCACGCAACTACGTGGCTTTTATTTTATAAAACGCTGTTGAGCCAGCAAGACGCAAGTTCTTTTTTGTTTTTTTTTTTCAGTCTAATTCTGCCCGTGGCTGTATAAGTTTCTGCCTTTGCTCAGTATACCTACTACCTAGACGTATTTTTTTAATTACTTTTCCATCCTAGGGAAGAAAGTATCACTTTCAACCCGATTCATAGATAAACAATGACCTACTTTCAGAGTATGAGAGATGAAAATGTATTTAATTGCTCCGATCGGATTGGTCCCATATAAAGGTTAATTATACTTTTCCTTACACCCTGTATTATCTACTTCGCGCGTTCACATAATGCTTCATGCCAGAATTTTTTCTTGGACATTATCGCGATAAGTCCGCAATAGTTAAATCTTAGCGTCGATTTTTATGTACGTAGCTGCAGCGGCATACTCCGAAACTTGGTTTGTTAAGGACTTCGATTTTTGAAGTCAAGTAGCCGTATGTCAATATTCAGCCATTTATCTTCGTAAAATTTGTAATACGTCTAATATGCTTAGAATAGTGGAAAAAGTGGAATGGCGTTGTCTCAGTAAGTGATATTCTTGCATTTATATCCAACAATACATTTCAACAAATGACTCACCAAGACTACCGGAAAGTTTACCCCTCACCCATCAAGTCAATAAAATAATTTAAATAAAAGCGCCCAATTTATAAGAAATTTATTGTTGCTACAGTGAAATAAAATATCTACAATATACAGCAAACTTATTATCAAGTAAGAAATAACGGACAAGCGCGAGTCGGAAAGCCGCGCTCGCAGCAGGCGCCGTCTGACTCCGATCGGTTTCTCTTCAGGCTGCAACAAAAAATGCATAAATAAGTCTTGTGGCGCGTGTCATTGCAGGCTGAATCACCTGATAGTCTGAAAATAAACATGATTCCGTGTTTCGGAAGGCATGTTAAGCTGTTGGTCCTGGCTACTATCTCTGGTGGTAGTTTTAGTTACATTACATAAAAACCATTTCAGAAGCCGGAAGGCGGTCTGAAGACACAACAGACAAAAATTATTATAATATAGGGTCCTTCTTAATATACTGACACTTTTTTAAGGGGATGATTAGACCATCAAACTGAACAACTTTCTCTATGGGATCAATATCGAAATAGCGAAAAAAAAATCTGCTGTCCCATACAATGGCTCAAGTAGATTTATTTTTCGCGAATTTGATGAACCAACATCAAATTCGCGAAAAATAAATCTACTTGAGCCATCATTGCTGACGGTCTTAAAAAATTTAGCTAAATTTGTAATGTCAGGTTTCAAAATTTGAGATGTTGCGTTTTTCGGGCTCATTAGCAGGCAATTTTCTAAAGTTTTCATGTTATTTGGTAGTCTCATCTGTATTTGCTTGCAGATAAGGAATTGCACCGTTGCTTCACGTCTTTCAATTCATCGCTTGTTATACCTTCTAACTTTTCATTGAATGCATACCCAAAATTCATGTACGACGAGTCCATAACATACTTTTCAAAATCATAATTAGACAAACTAAGTTTGTCCACTTTTTCCAGTTGAGCTGGAGGTATTACAGTTGTTAAATAGGTCAACAATAAATTATTAATTTCTTCAAGCAACTTCAAAGGGTTGCATCAGTGGCTTGAAAAACTTTATTTGCCATGGTAATAGGTTTGAGATAAGTCCCAAGAAAAGTCATGTATAACAAACGTGCCTTACATTTGAGCATGTTGCTCAATTGGTCCGCACCGCAGAATAGCAGCGTTCTCTAAACTTCGCCATATGTCAAAATGTAGTTTCAATCCTACCCATTGCTCTAAAATTTTAACGACAGCCTCGTACAGACCATCTAGTTCCAGCTTATTTGTTTATTTTTAACGGTGTTTTTCCTTCATATAGCAACTCGTATATTTGCTTGTATTCCATCTGTCTTTTTGTGCTGTTTAAAAACCAGTTGTGGCATTCTTTAATAAGCAAATCCAGAAACCAGGAAGCGTTTTGAATTTTCAGCTGCCAAATGCAATGAATGACAAACGCACTTTATAGTTATCAGTTCAGGGTTTCCTTCCTTCAAAAAAAAGTTTGAGCACGAGGGCTGGAATAATTATAGAAACCGGACCGCCCTCTGCTTGATTCAAAGAGATGTCGTGGCCGGTACGAACTTTAAATCGTCATATGTAACCTGTCTGCGATTCACATAACAAAAAAATAATGTCAACATTTTTGTTTTGATTCATTTTTTACCTATTAAAAATGTTATGTCAAAAGCGGGTCCGGTACCTGGTTTCGAATGACGCTGCAGCGACACACGCTGTGGCGAAAATCTTTCAACGTGGTACGCTGGAGCGAAAAATTATTGAAGCGAAATCCACGAGGTCGAATGAAACTGCAGCGACACACACTGTGGCGATGGTACGCTGGAGCGAAAAATTATTGAAGCGAAATACACGGGGTCGAATGACACTGCAGCGACACACACTGTGGCGATGGTACGCTGGAGCGAAATGGACGTTGCGTTGGCCATTCGCGTCATTGCGTCCATCGTGAAAGTTGTTCAGTTCGATGGTCTGAAGTACCCCCCCCCCCCCCCTTAAGTATTACCACAGAGTCTAGGGTGTTTTGTTACATCCTGTTTTTTTTTTTTGCATGCTGTTAGAGAGTGGACATATAACGGAGTGGTCAAATCCAGAAATGGCCCTCCTTAGAACTAGTCTTACCAAGAAGTGGTCGAATCCAGAACTGGTTATATACAGGAAGGATGGTCCAAATAGTGACGTCAATAATTTTTTTAGATTCCTCACCTCAAGAACAATTCAATAGATGTAATAAAAAGTAATTTTTCAGTAATTTGTGCCTTTTATGTCTGATCCAAAAATAGGTAATTTCACAACCAGCAATTTGGAAAAATGCTCACATTTTTAAACAGTGGTGTGACCAAAATTACCAATTTTTTACGTCTATGAGATAAAAATCTGATATTAATCCACGTGTGGGCAACGCTTCCCAATGGTCCCGCCACTTTGACGTCAAGATGGTTTTTATAAGTATTAGTAGGTAAAACTTCACATTTGAATTACATTAAAATATATTTTTTTTGTTGATTGTACTCACCATTATAAGAATCACCGTAAAATGACGCGATATAACTCGCTGTTGGGAGACTCGACGTACGGAGACGATCGACGTAAAGGGAATGATTCGTTTTGATTGTACTTTCTTGGCGGTAAAGGTACAAATGTTCATACTCAGGCTACATTTAGTACAAATAGAGTACTAAAATAGCTACAAGAAAGGGACACCGAACGCCTAAACGCTGTATACAATACATGACACATACATACATACATACACACGCTAGAAGAACATAACCCTCGTTCTGGCGCAGTTCCGGTAAAAAGGAGAAAATAAAACACAGAAAGTGAAAGTTTCATTTTAATTTAAAATAAAATGTTAGTACAGTCGTGTATTTAATGCTATCTCTCGTACAAAATCAACAGTACTCATTGTATTTTTACCCGACTGCGACAGAAGGAGGGTTATGTTTTTCGAGCGTATGTATGTATGTATGTATGTATGTATGTTTGTATGTCTATTTCTTTGGCACGCCCTACAGCCTAAACGGCTTGATGGATTTTAACATAGGAGGTGTCGTTAGATTCGTAAAAATCGTGAGAGTGACATAGGGTACATTATTTTAATGTGGCGTATGCGAATTAAAAAAGAGAGGGGGGAGAACAAATTTTTTTTCGTAAAAAAATACAATATGGGTATCAAATGAAAGCTGGTGAAGAGCAGATTCCAATTATATATATATTATAGTATTTTTATGCAACCATTTTGAAACAAGACTAAAAAGTATGAAATAAACTAAATTATTTAGAAAAACAAAAAACCCGACTGCATAAAAAACTATTAAGTAACTGAAAAGATAAAAACAAGCTCCTTAAATCAGCTATAATAACTTTGCTTGAGCAAATTAATACAATTTGAATGTTATTCCTTATTAGGTAGGTATCGCAAACGGGGACAAAGAAAAATGACCTATTTGTTGGTTATTGGTTTGTCCCCCGCCTGCAATACCTACCTAATAAGTAATAACATTCAAATTGTATTAATTTGCTCAAGCAAAGTTATTATAGCTGATTTAAGGAGCTTGTTTTTATCTTTTCAGTTACTTAATAGTTTTTTATGCAGTCGGGTTTTTTGTTTTTCTAAATAATTGTTTTGAACAATCGCTGTTATGGCTTTTTGTTGAATTTTTTGTTTTTTTTTTTTGGTGGCGTCTGCGGAATTTTGCCCAAAATTATTTTAATTTTGTGATTAGTTGTGTTTTGTTCTTCAATCAGTTTTTTTATACAGCCGTACAGTCCCAGTTTTTTTCTGTCCATTAAGGAATTCCACCTACGATGCCATGCCTCGACATTATTCTGAGTTCTTGGAAGATTTAAATGATTATTTCTTTCAATATACCACAAAGCAGGTGGAAACAGGGGCTGTAAACGTGATATTATAGTTTTGCCTTCCGATTGACGGCATTTGAACTGTCTCAAAACGTAATATTTTTCGAAGTAATCAGTGACTCCTTCTGCTTCTTCAGGAAAAATTGTCTCTTTTAGCTCTTTGAAGACATTTGGTATATCTTCTGGCGGCAGATAGGCCAACGCTACATAATGTCGCATTTTTAGCGCAAACTCGCTGTCTGATCCGTATTTCTGACTGAGGCCTTTTTCTTGTATTTTTCTCCAAATACTCTGGCCCAGATGAAAAATACAAGTCGACTGGACAGTAGCAGGAAATACAGTTTTCACTGCGTTTATAATCGCCAATTCAAAATCGGTCATTATTTGTTCCGGGTTCAGCTCGATATTAAACTCCAAAGCATATTCCTTTAAACTGTTAAAAAATTTAACATAACATTCTTCCGTCTTTTTGTGGAGAAACCCGTACGCCAAGGGTAATATTCGTCTGCAATCACCAGTGCCAACAATGCCATGCACCGAAAATATTTGTGTAAACAATATCGGGCAAGTTTGGAAAGTTCCATCTACTAACCATAGTGGTGATTCGCTTAACATTCGCAGGTTAATTTCCGTTGCAAATAACAACAGGCGGCCTACGTCTTCCCCAAACACAACATTGCATCCTAGAAAGCGATTACCATTTATTTCTGTAAATTCTTCTGGACGGTATATCTACCACTTCAGCCAAGCTTGTAGGTTCCTTAGGCATATTCTTTTTTCTTTCTCTTTTAATGATCTGCCGTAGGGCATTGGTATTTGGAATTGCACTTGTGCTACTGGAAGGTATTTCAGACAATATTTCTCTAATTATTTTACCGGGCGCGTCATTGCTCTGAGCTGCTGTAGTTTTCAATCGATTTCTTAATGTCATTTCGTCAACTCGATCTAAAATACAAATACACATATTAAACAAGACGTGGTGACAGAGGGCTAGCCTATCGCCCAGAAAACACAAGAAACGTTATCCCTTAGTCGCCTCGTACGACATCCACGGGAAAAATGGGGTGGTCCATTCTGAATCTAAGTCTAATCCGGAACCACACACCAATTAGTTTATAGGTAATTCTTAAAAAACTTACCAGGTTCCGGTGCATGATTATGACTGGATATTTCTTTTAATAAAATATGTTTATCGCCGACTAAATTACTATTTACGGTACTGTTGCAGCCCATATTTTTATTTATACAGCACCAATATTGCACATTGTTCATATTTTTGTTTTGTTTCATTATATACCCACCCATCGATAACTAAAACGCTTTTTCCGTATCGAGAAATCAATGGCCGAAAAGATCTATTTTCGCTCATTTTTTTTCATTCAAAATTACTACAGCCGAATGAAAAATTCCACAAAACCAACACAACACGAAGACGTGACATTAATCAATAATCATAACATAAAAACATTTGGTAGGTAAAAAATTAATTTCAGTTTGAATTCAGTACCTTCAATAATGTACCAGGCCATTCAGAAATGTATGCCAAAAAAGTTTTTATAATTATTGATAAATGGGCCATGAGCGTGTCGGTCTTGCCCATGATGGGGTTCCGTAGCAAGTTTATAAGTAAGTAGGTATAATAAGAAAAAAATAGAGTATCTTACCTAAAAGAAAATTTTGAAACAAACAACCTTGATATACGGTCTATAATTGTATACCAACGCCGCCTCGACTCCTTCTGTATGCGATGCGCTTTTTATGGTTAAGACGGCCCTGGCTAAATTGAATAGTCATGTTCACGTATTTCATTAAAAAATGTTTAGTGTAATACCTACTATTGTATCATTTTGTTGATTATGTATCTGCTTATCAAAATGGGAAGTATAATTAGCTCCTACAGCCACATTGTTCATCGCTGCAGTGTCATTCGACCTCGTGGAATTCGCTTCATAAATTTTTCGCTCCAGCGTACAACGTTGAAAGATTTTCGCCACAGTGTGTGTCGCTGCAGTGTAATTCGACCCCGCGGATTTCGCTTCAATAATTTTTCGCTCCAGCGTTCCACGTTGAAAGATTTTCGCCACAGCGTGTGTCGCTGCAGCGTCATTCGAAACCAGGTACCGGACCCGTCAAAAGCAGATACTTTTTCCAGCCAGATACTTACCATAGAATACAATCTTTTGAAATACGTACGAGAAGTAAATTATGTAGATTTAATAGGATGGCTATTGGGCGCTCTGCCTGCGGCTCGCTTAGCGGCAGATTGACCCCGGAGACCAGGTCCACCAGGTTCGAAGGGGGCCACTTCGGAACTTCGAGCTTTTTTTATTATTACTTTATAGTAACCAGCAGACACCAAAAAGTGTTTTTATTTTGATCACCGATTTAAATAACAAATATAATTATGAGAGAAAAATTGGTTCAAAGTTAAGTGAAAAAAGACCTTACTGTCGGTGCGAGCCGACGGCGCGTTTTATTGTTGGTCTGTTCACGCCAAGCGGAACCCTAGTGGCCCATAGCGGACACCTAGCGCAGACTAAGGTGTGATTCTAGCTATGGTACCGAACAACTACAACAACAAAAGGTTTCCCTAAGAAACCTTTAGGAAATTTGAAAAAAAAAAACCGACTTTTCATAGAAACGTTCAATTAGCTGATCAGGTTCCCAAATAACATCATCAATGATCAGGTTCCCAAAAGAGACCCCTTTGGAGATCACAACCCGCAAAGGTTGACAGCAACAACCCTGGAAGGTTCTTCAGTTTGCAGCACGTTTTATGAGGCCAAAAAATGGGGTCATTTATCTCATCTAGTTCCTCGATGAAACTAGTGCAGATCGATAGCCCTGGTCGTGCCATTGATAAATATCAGGAAGCCTTCCAGGCTGATAGCCTGATATCAGCCAGATATCAGCCTGGAAGGCTTCCTGGTATGTCACCTCAAACAAACGGAACTTAAAATCTTCGGTTGAAGGAAAATGCATGTAAAGCTACTAAAATTCAAGGTACAATTAATGCAAACCGTGACATTAAGTGAAAATCTACACACTGCTATTCTCGCGATTCATATATTTTGAAATAATAGGGTAGGTAAATGAGCCACTTGTGGTCACTCCTCACTAGTCTGCTGAAGGAAAATTCATAAAATCACTTAGATAAAGGCACTATATGAGTTATTATCAGCGCACTTATTAAATAAGTGCGCTGATAAACAGAGAACTTGGCGTAACTATTACCCACCGTTTCTTAGAAAAGGGACATACACAGAATGAGGGTGATTCTGTTCACTCGGTGATAGAAAGAGCCAGTGAACACAAATTAATTTATACTCCAGATGAGTGGAAAATTCTCGTTCGATGGGCAAAAACGACCGGAAATCCATATGAAGTAAAAGATATGAAACAGGAAGAAATATTTGATTTTAAAGAGCAGCTAAAGAATAAAAACTGGGTAAAGAATACTACTAATGAAAAAATGTCATGGACACACAGAATGAGGGTGATTCTGTTCACTCGGTGATAGAAAGAGCCAGTGAACACAAATTAATTTATACTCCAGATGAGTGGAAAATTCTCGTTCGATGGGCAAAAACGACCGGAAATCCATATGAAGTAAAAGATATGAAACAGGAAGAAATATTTGATTTTAAAGAGCAGCTAAAGAATAAAAACTGGGTAAAGAATACTACTAATGAAAAAATGTCATGGACCAGGATTAAAGAAATTCACGTAGAATCAGACCAGCCCAAAAAAAATCAATATAAGTACAGCTTTACTGAAGATTATCGGACTATTGTAGTAAGAAAAGAAACGAGAAATTATACTCCACCTGTTCTGAAAAAAGCTTACATGACAACTGTTGCTATCAGTAACGAGAAGTACAAAGATCTCATGAGTCTGTGCAATGCTGGTATCATACCAGATAAGCATCACAACATATTTAAGTCTCTTTCTCACGGATCTAACTCTTCGGTGTCGGATAGGGACGACTCAGAATAGCTTAACTGTGAATATAATTTTTGACCGCCTACTAAATATTGACTGATGGCTTATTTTGTATTTGATACATTTTGTTTTGTATTTTTAATATTACGGCCATAAATTGCAAAATAGAAAATTCATCTTTTCCTATTGTGTTAATTATTAGTTTATTACTCTTAAAAGATAACTGTTTTCTTTGATATGATAATATTAATGCATGCATGCATTTCCATTACATAATTTACATACGACACTGGACCTATCATTTATTACCGAAAACAACGTTGTAAACTATAATAATCTTTTGCTAAAGTACCAATAGTCCGTAGAATACTGTAGTATGAGCACATCCAACTGAATATTGTTCGAGAAACAACGTCACCTGTGTTTTTCAAAAGTATACAAAAAAAATTAATAATATCTAAATATAACACATTAAAGAGAACTCTTAATAACGCCAGTATACCAAATTTGAAAACCATATTTTCATTAGATACAAAATTATGGCACAAAATGTGCATGATAATTTTGAAATGGCTGTCCTGTAAAGTACGCAAAATACAGATACGACAGTGTTCGACGACTACGACGATTTTGATATTAAAGGAATAGGAAACGAATAAAAAAATTGTTAACTTATAATTTTCTATTTACTTAATTACAAATAATCGCGGAAACAAGGAGCGTGAAGGCGCGTTGCGGAGAGGTATGGACAATCAAGCATAGGGTCCGGGTTCTAATCCGCACGGACGACATGCCATACATCAATGAGGTTTACGTAATATCGACTGGTCTCAAAAAAGTGAAGGAATCGTGAGCTTACCTGCATACCCCTGAAGATAAAACTCTATTGCGTATCTGAAATCTACAAGACCGTATTGACGCTCATACACCCACCTTGAATGTGACTTGTGACCATACAAAATTTCACTAACTATGTACTTAACATGTAATGGAGTGGGATCCTCTTCATACCACTTTCTCGTTTTTATCGATTTTCTGATAATATTATTTTAATAAGTCCACTATTATACATGAAACAGCATTCCTCTAACTGTAATGAAGACGGCATCATCCCTCAAGTCTCGTGAATTGATTGCATAGGAAGATTGCGTAGCAGCACCATGTATATAATGTTGTATTATATTATCAGGTAGATGACACGATTGTGACGAGACCTCCGCTTTTATATACCTAGTATACAAAGTTGTATTACGTTATGCAATACAACCTGCCCAGGCAGAGCAGGCAGGGCAGGTTGTATTGCATAACGTAATACAACTTTGTCTACTTTCCGCAAAGTAACGCCTGTTTCAATAAAGTATTATATTATAATAGTAAAACACAGCATATTATTGTTATTATTTAAGACCCATCTGCATTCAGCGGAATTTTAAAATTATTAAACAAGATTGTTTGATTGCGTTACGCTACATTGAAGTCACGAAATTGCGGCGCGAAAAGCGATTTTTCAATTCTCAGTTTATTCTTAAATCGCTGTTCGCGCCGTAGTTCGCCCAGTCCCGTGGCCAGGTAGTTAAGCTTTTCCAGCATGGCGGTTAAAGTGAGCGTTGAAATTTGCCACTGTTTTTATCAATTTAGAATTTGCTCTCATATTTCCGTATTTTTTTGGAATACAACGTGTAGACGAGCCTGATGGACGTTACATTGTGCCGAAGAGTAAAGTTTACATCTAAATTTATGTAGGTACCTACAGTTTGAGACCAGTCGATATTGCGTAAATCTATTGATGCATGTCATGTCGTCCATACCTCTCCACAACGAGCCTTCATTTCCGCCATTATTTGTAATTACTTAAATAAATGACTTTAAACCACATACTACCAACAAACCCACCCATCTAACTAAACATCTTCTAATATCGGAGCAAACCTGTCAGAATTAAAAAGATCTGCTTTTTCATACGTTTGAGACGAAGGCATATATTGCAGTTTAGTATGGAAAAGCTAATTTCTTTTTCGCGTTGCCAAGACCCTAACATCCTCGATGCATTTCCAGGAATTGTCCGATTGCTATTTCGCCCTGCACCAACTACAATTTTGTACTCATTACAAACTTGTGTATCTTTCTCTATTTCTGTTCGTTTGTTCGGAATTTATTTTGTTATAATTTCCGTAACGTAGCGTAACAAGCGTAACGTAATTCTTGTAAACTTTTAAATAGTTCCAGGATTCGCTTAAATTACTCGTACGAGTATAAGTACAATGATGTTCACTGAAAGTGTACCATTCTTATTACGCTTTTCGTTTTTTAGCCAGGTATTTTGCATGCACTTATTTTTTTAAATGTTTCATCAGTTCACACGTAGGTATGTTGAATGTATGTGCTCGTCATTTATTTCATCAACCAGCAGACAGACTGATCCTTCGATATAATTTTTATTTTATTCCTACTATTTGTTTTACTTTAGTTTTTTCCAAATACTTTTACAAAAGTGATAATAACATATTTTCACTTCAACTTTGGGATTTTTTTTTTCAAAGCATTTGTTACGACCGTTTCAAAATCGGCATGAAATTTAGTCGGGTTCCACTGGGGACATGTTGTTTTTAAAAGATCAAAATTTGGTTTATCCGACGTACCTACTACCAAACGTCTCCAAAAATGACATATAATTTGAACTGTGTGAATGGCGTTGTTGGTGGGACCTTAACCAATGTACCTTCTCCAAAATATATCGAATATAATTTTCGTAGCGAATTTTGCGTATTTACCTGACACTGATGAGGATGAAGAATATTCGAATTTAAATTGTTCAAATTGTTCTAGCTTCAAAATGCCATAACCATGTAGAACAGGAAATATAGTACCTATTGGTATTCCGAGTTTCTTTTTTCGTTTGCTGCATGCATGCATACCCAGCGTATTCTTCCATTTTTATATGATTTCTGTTTATAATATTGGAAACCCCCGTTGTCGTCGACACTGGCCCCCGTAGGTTTTTATATTTAAAAAGCAGTGTTATTTTTGTACGTCATGTGACATTTTTTGATATCGCTACTTCCCCCCCTTTTCGGTTTATAATTTTTAAATCCTCGGTATCCATTTTCTTGTGTGTAATTCAATGATCAAGAGGAACATAATACTACGCTTCCATTATTCCGGCGAGAACATGGCGAGAATTCAATTGGAATGACATCAAAGCATTTGACAATTTTTTCAGCGATCATAGAGAGAGTATTCTATTCCTTGCAGCCATTACAATTTAACGGCCAGTATCTTTTCAACACGAGTGAGTCCAGTAGGATTCACAAATCCTGATAGTTCCACCCATGTCAAGCAGTGGGACCATGAGTATTTTAAAATCCTACTGGACCTACTAGAGGAACTATGCGGTACGACCAACAGTCCATAAGGTTAAAACCTTTTCCGCCTTAAGGTGGTTAGAGAGTAGTCAATTTCATACAAAACTTTGTCGTAGAACAGTCGTAGACGGTATTAATAAAACTAATGTTTTATATTGGGTCCTTCTTAATATGCTGACACTTTTTTGAGGGGATGATCAGACCTAGGGAATGCAGAACCGTTATTGTTTCAAAGAACTGGGATTTTCGGGATTTGGAACCGAAGGAACCGGGATTTCCCGGGATTTTCGGTACTTTCAGGAATTTTTATTTTTACTATGTGGTTAAGTCGAAACAGTCGAATTCGATTGTTTTAAAAATCGATGTAAGTAATTGGAATGTATTTTATTACGTCAATCAATCAAATCATGTCTGATGGGCATAAACGTTCCTTCTATTGCGCCATTCCTCACAAGCCTTAAGCTAATGTGAACCAATGCGAATCCGCCACTCTCACAATGTCAGCGGACCAACGGCAACGTGCTGGTGGTCACATCATCCTAATCCAATTACGCCATGTCTTCGACCTTGGATCTTTGTCGAATTTCGATGTTAGGTATAGGCTATACGGGAGTTAAAAACCACCCATTCAAACCGAACACGCCTCTAGATCTCTACCTGGGATTGTTGTTCAAAGAATAAGCAATGCGCAAGATATATTTTAAATGTTAATTGTTCTATCCATCTACGCGCTTACTACCTATACTTTTGGAATGATTCGTCATGATCTTTGTCTGGGACATTTTCAGCCTCGGACCAATCCTTACCTAAGGGATGTCTCCAGCTATTCTGCAAGCATCATCATCGTTGGCGAAACGTAGATGCGACATGCATGCGCCATAGATGTTAATGCCTCTTTCGCTCCAGTCCAACTTTTTCAATACGTCTTCAAGGACGTTACTGAAATTTTTAGTCGAGATTGAGATTAATATTATTATTTGTGTTGGGCTATTGCAAGCAAGGGTCGTTAATGTAACACTTGGACCATCGCTGGTCCTTTGTGTTCGCCCCAAACTCACCCATATTTTACGCACACCTCCGAACTTGTGGTATTTTCTTTTCATTCTCGGGAATGCAGGTTTCTTTACTATGTTTTCCTTTACCGCCGAGCTAGTAAATGATAAATACAACCGTTCATAATTTCCGAAGAACTTAGTGGGACAAGCCAGGAATCGAACCGCCGCCTCATGATTGAGGCGCAAGCTCTCTTCCGTATGGGCTATCATCGCTCTGAGATGGAGATACCTTGTCTCATTCCTCGATTAATTGAAACGACGCTCGTTAACGCATAGTGAGCGGCGGAACTGTTTAGCTCCAGAAGGATATTCTGCTTGGACATAATACCGCTTGTCAATATTTCAATTTGTCTCGTTTGTGTTGTTCTTGTCAATTGACTGCATGGTCCATCGTCGAGTATCTTTTCCGAAAGCCGGCTTGCTCAAGGGGTCCATCGTCTAGTATCTTTTCCGGAAGCCGGCTTGCTCAACAGGCTGATACTCATCCAAGGCACGGATCATTCTACAACAGTTTGTAGACTGATTGGTCGGTTCAGTGTTATTTAAGCTCCATGTTAGTTTCCGGTATAATTTAACATTTAACTATCAAACTTAATATTTTGCGACACGCAGAGTACAGTTAAAGCGCGGTAATTAAATAATTACATTTGATTTTAAACGCTAACTTACATTTCCCGAAAGTACCGGGATTACGTTTTGTAGTCCCGGTTCTTTGACTGCCGTGAAGTCCCGGGATTTTCGGTACTCGGTACTTCGGTTTCTCTTTAGGCTGCAACAAAAAATGCATATATAAGTCTTGTGGCGCGTGTCATTGCAGGCTAAAGCACCTGATTGTCTGAAAATAAACATGATTCCGTGCTTCGGAAGGCATGTTAAGCTGTTGGTCCTGGCTACTATCTCTGGTGGTAGTTTTAGTTACATTACATAAAAACCATTTCAGAAGCCGTAAGGCGGTCTGAAGACACAACAGGCAAAATTATTATATAGGGTCCTTCTTAATATACTGACACTTTTTTAAGGGGATGATTAGACAATCAAACTGAACAACTTTCTCTATGGGACCAATATCGAAATAGCGAAAAAAAATCTGCTGTCCCATGCATATGGCTCAAGTAGATTTTTTTTCGCGAATTTTATGTTGGTTCCATAGAGAAAGTTCTTCAATTTGATCATCCCCTTAAAAAAGTGTCAGCATATTAAGTTGGACCCTATATGATACTTACTATTGTATTCCTGTGTCTATGTGCTGAAAAGCAGATTCTTCAGATGTCTGTAACAGAAAATAAATAGTATTATTATTAAATACAGGGTCCAAATTAATATGCAGACACATAAAATGTATAATATGATGCATGGTAAGTCAACCCTAAACATATAATGTCAAGGACAATTTGCACCAAGTGCTCATGTGCGAACGTCATCATGTCAAATCCAAAACGTTGTTTAAAGTGTCGGACCTATGCCGCAGGCTTAAGCCGCAGGTGACTAAAGACACAAGCCCCAAAGTAGACTAGCTTCCGACTTTAGACGTGCGGCGACAGGCCGCATGCGGCTGGTGACTAAAATCGACCGTGAAAATGCTCAGTCGCAGGCGTCGCTAGCTCAAACTGCTGGAAGGATCAAATGTGTACAATAGCAAGGTCACTCACAGGCCACTGCAAATTAAACGAGCACATACACACACTGAAATTAAGTGATACGACCGGCTGCAGATTCTGCAAGGAGGAGATGGACACTCCTCTGCACCAGTGCTCCTATGTGACTGTGGCCCCCTGATGTACAAACGCAGTACTCATCTAGGTAGGCAGGTACTGACACCAGAGTCCAGATGAGATACAAACTGTCCCGATCAAAAATCTACTGCGATTTCTGGCCGCAGCAGTGGGGATTGGTTAGGAACTTTGAAAAAGGGCATTCAAAAAGGACCAGCGATGGTCTACGTGGCACGGGTCCGTAACGGAAGTCCGAATCACACATATCCGAATGCATGAACCATTATCCTACAGAACGTAGCATACAGGCGTAACAAGCCTGTCAAGGCCCAACACCCTTTGATCGAAGCCAAATAATTATTAATACTTACGATGATGATTTTCGGAGCCATTGCTTATGTAAAATCACAGTAAAAATAACTATAAAAAAAATGTGTCCAAAACTGAAAATTGATCGAAAAGGAATAACAAAAGAATAGATAGAAATAATTTCAAAAATAGGTATAAATGGAGTGTCAAAAGATACTTTTTCCAGCCAGCAAGATGGTAGGTTGGAATACAAACTTTTTGAAAGCATAATAAGGTTTACACTATGACAATTTTGCGGTGCGAACGTAGATTGAGTATTCTTCGTTCGCACCGCAAAATTGTCTTTCTACGGGTAGTAGGTATTTACATAACCTAAAACAAACAATAAAATTAAAAAAGAAAGAAATCTGACGCTATAAATGAAAAATTTACATTTTAATACTAATAACTAAAAATACGATATTTAGATGGATTCGTTCATAAAGTATCTTAATATCATTTGTATAAACTATTTAACGATCTAGCAAAAAAAATTGCTTATTATAAATTATTTCCTTTCGACCCGTAGTTTTACTGGACTATAGGCGAATATTGGCTTACTCGTACGTCAGCTGACGTCAGCTATATCCAAGCTATTGACATAAGCAGTTCTTCTGTAGAAATTCTTTGTCCTCCACTTTCATCTTTTGATATACGTTTTATCAGATTGGAAGTACAATAAGTAGTAATTTTCGTTAAAACCCGGAACCGGTGAATGATTCAATGAAGATTTGAACCGTATCTGAATTTAAGAAGAAGAAGAATAAGTTTATTGGTCAAGAACAATGGAAACAAACATTACAGTAGGTATATAATGTACGTCTCATGTACTAGTTTGACAATTGGAATTGAGGATAGAACTGACCCTAAACTAGGACAACCTGTGCCTTACGTAGTCAGTCCAGACCCTCGTATAGCCGCCGTTTTATAAAAAGTATACATAACGTTAGTAACAGGTGGGTATACTTATTACTAGGTACCTAATAGGTTCATGAATACATCTCAAAGTCTAATGACCAACCGGTAGTAAGAAAATGAATGGAGAGAAAAAATAATAACAAAAATTATGGTAAAACAAAAATAATAATATAAGGTGTGCTCGCATAAGTGTAGTGCGCATTGTTAGGAGTGTGGGTATACCAATACAGTCTCTTAGTCGAATGTCGATGAGCAATCAATTTTTCATCGAAATAAAGTCGCAGAGCATCTTACTGGGGCAGTGGCGACGATCTCGTTTATTCGGAAGATAAAGGTTGTGTTCTAAATGAATCTATATTAATTGTTTTCATTGTGGTCAATGGAGCAATTATAATTTTGGCAAAGCCTGTGGAATCCGTAAGCATGTGCCACCGAATTTTGTATATCGTTATAATAATATAATATAGGATCCTTCTTAATATGCTGACACTTTTTTAAGGGGATGATCAGACCATCAAACTGAACAACTTTCTCTATGGCACCAATGTCGAAACCGCGAAATAAAATCAGCTCTTCCATACAAAACTGCAAACCTACTCGAGCCAAATGTATGGGACAGTAGAATTTTTTTTCTCAGTTTCGATGTTGGTCCCATTCAGAAAGGTGTTTAGTTTGATGGTCTGATCATCCCTTTAAAAAAGTGTCAGTATATTAAGTAGGACCCTGTATAAAAGGTGGAAAGTTAAGATTGGTCACAAAAAGCAGCTACCAGAAAAGCATTGTAGATACAAGAAAACGTTCTAAGGAGAGTAACCCTAACTTTTGGATTGTTTCACTTCTACATTCAACGATTTTGAAAATATGTACAGGCATCGAGAAAAACGGCAATTTTCACAAAACTTTTTTTTCATCCTATACGAATACGATGCTTTTACTGATAAGGAACAAACGTCACTATGGGGTCAACTGAGGTCGAGGTATTAGAACGCGCAGAAAAAGCAAAATTAAATTCCTATACATTTAGTTGGGAAATATGTGTCTTGGTCGTTTTAAAAGTCAAACTTATTTGGCTGCGCATTTTTTCCATCTAAGATAAAAGAAAACCAAACAGTTAAACAATTATAGTTCTATGTACAGAAAGAATAATTGCATTTAACTTCACAAACGTCCAAAAAGACCGACCTAAAAATAAGATGACTGACATTAAGACATTAAAAATGGTTCGAAATGTTAGCCAATTTGATTAATACAAAATCAGGAACAGTCGATCTTTAATTTACCTCTCAGCCATCTACAAAAGGTAAGTCGGTGGTCTTTGTCTCATTGACGCAATGCCTGCACTATTCGATTCTGAAAAAACAATATTTTGTCAAAGTAGATGTGAGTTACTTACTTTACTTACACCTTTCGAACGTTCATAGAGTAGTTTACTTCACTAACGCTCAGTTGCAGAAATGCTCATTAGAGTTAATCCTCCATTAAATCTCTTGCTGTCACTTAGTATTTCTGCTACCGAGCGCTACCAGCCGATAACATTTGTAACCATATTTCATCGAACCCTTGGCATTTTTTCTATGGCCGGGCCGCATGTCCTTTGCGTGTGGAAAATGCCCACTTCGAGGGCGGCTTCTCTTGACGAAATTTCAGGAAATGTTTCTAAATTTTCATCGAGAATACATCGAGAACAATAATCTTTTTGAATGAACCATTTTCTCTCAGGTTTTTTAAAAGAGTCATAATCAAAGTGACCAGAAATGTAAAAAACCTCGCCATGTTGCGGAAAATCATTGGAACTAATTTTTGTACTTGGAACATAGACATTAAAGGTGACAGTCGATTGCAGCGCCCCCAAAGGTTTTTTATATTCCTGGTCAGGCTATACTTTTGTTGAGAAAATCGTTCTATCCTGTTTCACTTTCAGTTGCCAGTATTTAATTAAAGTTCAAAGATAAGCACGTTAATTCCCTACTAAATGTGTGGGATTTTAATTTTGATTTTCTGAGCGTTCTAATACCTCGACCTGGGTTTAGCCCATAGTGACTTTATAATAGTTCCTTATCAATAAGAGGATCGAATAGAATAAAAAAAAAGTTTTGTGAATGTTGCCGTTCGCTCGGTGACTGTAATTTTTTTAAATCTGAAAATGCAGAAGACTCCACAAGGTTAGTCTCCTAAGAACGTTTTCTTGTAGCTATAATGCTTCTGGTAGCTGCCCTTTGTGACCCATCTTTACTTTCCAACCTGTTTAAGAGTTTCGCATGTGCAATGTGTGTTTTGGGTTATCTATTGTTTGATTACGATGTTGCATCGACTGTACTCTACGAATAAAGAACTGTACTACATATTTCCTAATCCTCTTGATTCTGGAATCTTTTAATGTTTTTCGGCTTTGGGGATACTTTGTTTCTTTGGTAATTACCCGTAGTTTTTTCAAAAATTACGCAGATTGGTTATGGCACTCGACGACCAGAATTTTAGTGCATTATTTTGTTACCGAAATTTCAGCCACCGCGACCGGATTTGGTTGTATGGGAACTGGGAAGGTAAAACGTAAGAACAATAACAGTAGGATTTGAAGGTTTACAAAAATTACAATTATTTAAATGTATACAAACTACGCCTAAAACTTACTACGTCAGTTGCTGAAGAGGAAATTGTCATTGGGGGCGCATTGTAAGTCTTCTGTCTTTAAGTCTGTCATTAGGGACGTGTGCGTGTGTACGACGTGATTAAATGTTTCGAGTGCCTTATTCACGTTTTGTATAGGTTGTATATAAAATGTTGGCTTATACAGCAAGGGAACAAAGCAGTGGCAGACGCCAGAAAAAAACAGGTCCAAAAAAGGTTTCGAGAAAAAATGAATGTTCTGGTTGACATCCTAAACAGGGTTACGGTAGCACAAATGACAGAAATACCGCACGCATATTATTCCAAAATCTCGAACTTGCTTCGAATATAACTGGAATAAACCAATGTTAATTCGCTCGCATCCCGGCAGATAACAATTGATATCCGACGATATCGCGATCGTGGGACTTGACGGGTTAATAGAGCGCGTCCACACCATATTAGTAATGATTTCATGCGGGTTCGAAATACGAATACGAAACGCACGTAATCAATAGTCATATCATCGTAGTCTTTTAAAATACTGGTGTTCGATACGTAGTTAAAAACTGTATCACTTCGCAAACTAGACTTTGTCGACTGACACCAACCGACGCCCATACAACCAAATCCGGTCGCGGCGGCTGAAATTTCGGTAACAAAATAATCTGCACTTAATTCTGGTCGATTTGTCGTGTGGGTCAGGATGGCGGGTCTATGTGTATAAATGGTTATCATTTGGACACGAGAGGAATGTACAAGCAATGTACTGAATGTACCAAAATTAAGAGCAATGTACCTTTTTGGAACAAAAGTTATTACAAAAAATAAGTGAGCCGCCAACCTGACGTCAGAATGGCGGGTGTATTCTTAGATCTAAGCATAATACTGACAATTCAAGATTATAATTAAATTTGCAACTAATATTGCAACTAATTGTAATACTCAACTAATTGCTACTTGCAACTAATGAAATTTGCAACTAATTGCTGTTTAATATAATAAAACCAGATCTAAACACTCAACACTTTCCAATTTTGAACCAAAATACCTATTAATGACATGTTTTTCTTCATGGAAAATCAACAAATATAACACACAATTTGTCTTACCTCGTAATATTTCGAGAACGCTCTTGTTTTTCGGTACTATCTATTGATATTGATCGACAAATGATGTTGCGCACTTTGTTAACCCGTGGAATGTCGGGAGATTTTTGGTTTAACGTGTCAGCCGGACACCCGGGTGGTCGGGAGACGACCGCTCCTATTGGCTAGTGATTTATGGCGTGGCATTTCGTTTCACCATACTTTTTATATTTTCATTAGATTTATTGGTTTTCATTGGTTCGTTTGAATACAATTCTGTGAAAAACGGAACAAATTTCATCTCAAACAAAGACGAACTAGTGAACCATAGTGAATTCGGGTTGCCAAGATGGCGGAAGTCGCGTGTGTTTTGTGTCGGACTTTTTCAATGTTTACCAAGTTATTCAATTGTTTTTAAACAAAGTGTTGTTCATAAATAGCTCGTAATATTGTCAGCTTTTGGATTATCATATTGGTTTTGTGCTTTGTGAAGTGTAACAATGTGTAAAACGGTAACATCGTGAAAGCGGACTCCAGTTTTTTTCGAAAGGTAGGTAATTAACAAATAGCACGGAATATTTTTTTTATTGTTTAAGAATGTAAATAATGTCAATTGTGAAATATATTAAGAATGATAGGAAATTTTATTTACTTCACGTAGATATATATTTTATTGCCATAATTTCATAGCATAACATCGAAAAATTATTTTTTTCAAAAGGTGGTAAAAAAAATTTGCATTGTATAAAACACAGCGACACGCGAGCGTTTTATGTTTGGCAGAGCCCCGACGCGGGACGGGTTAAACACATAAATCACTTTTCAACGATGATTATAACATTAATATTATAAACAATGAAATAATAAATGGCTGCGGCGAAAATGAAGTTTTAGAAAGAAATTGACGAATCGATTCATATTTTTCATTCAATCATTCACTCACCGCTCACTTGGAAGTTGTCATATTTGGAAACATTGCGTGTACATTTGTATACATTTTCAAAACAAATGTAGACACAAGACACAAATAGAAATACAACCATTTTTTGTTTCTAAACTTCCTCACTTTCGGTCGACGCGACGACTCGTGTTTGGGAGTCGATAATCATATTCAGAATTACCCTTGACCGATATAATTTTAAATAGAAATCATTGTTAATCTATTATCGGTAGAACTAAAAATTGCTTAACCGATACATTTTTATATAGGCAGCAGCAGCATTTATTAGAAATTGTACATACTTAACCGATACTATTATGTATAGATGATGTAGTTCGCCGAAAGATTGGTTAATCAAATTAGCCTTTCAGCGAAAGGTGGAATCGCAGATAGCACCTTAGGGTGCGTGCACAACTCATATGACAAAGAAGCTAAAATAAATTGCCGCTAGACTACAGTTGCGAAATTAGGCTGTACTATCTTGGTAAACATAAAAATACTAACTACCTACCTCATGTGTCATGACTTGACACAACATTCATTTTACTTTTAAAATATCTGCTATACATATAATAATAGTAAAAATAAAAAAATGATGAAAGACGCTGATTTATAGTTGCAGGAGTTTTAAGTCGTTAATGAAGACAAGCAGCTTGCCTCTAAAAAACCTTTATTTTTGTAATGTTGTAATGATACATACATACATACATACATATGCTCACGCCTATGTCCCACTACTGGGGTAGGCAGAGACAATAGATCGCCATATGCTACGATTCTGACACACATCTTTCGCCTCCTCCACATTCATAAGTCTCTTCATACATGCTCGTCGGTTCCGGGTACATTTTATTTGGCCCTTCTTCAGTACGCATCCTATTTGGTCAGCGTACGTGCGCCTAGGGCGACCCCTTTCAACCATTCCATTCACACTTTCCTTGTAGATTTCATACGTCAGCCTACTTTGGATCATTCTTTCCACATGGCCAAACCACCTCAACATTCCTTTTTCAATCCTTGTCACTACATCTTCTTTCAGACCACATCTTTCTCTAATCACACTATTCCGTAACCGGTCCTTTAAAGTCACACCACACATACTACGCAGGGAGCGCATTTCAACAGCATTTATTCTAGATTCATGCTTCTTCTGCCATACCCAACTCTCACTTCCATACATTAATGTTGGTGCCAACACACCCTCGTGAACCGCCAAACGAGCCTTTTTAGAGATAGTTTGACTCTTCACGAAGGTGTGCAAGGCTCCATTAATCCTATTTCCTGCTTTCACTCTTCTCTCTATATCTTCCTTCGTCGTACTTTCCGTCTCTTGTGAACATACAACCCAAGTACACAAACGCACTGACTTGCTCTAGCCTTTCATCACCTATCATAATCTTACATTCAGTCACTGTTTCATCGCGCTCGATAACCATTACTTTCGCTTTTAATGATATCTTAATAAGATAATACCTAATAGTAGGTATGAATCCTTAAGTGGGAGTTACAAGTCATGATAAAGTTTGGGCCCGTTGCGGAAATTATTCTTTAGGTTGTTCTTAATTAAAATAGAAGGGGGGCCAAACTAAACGAAAAAAAATATGTATATGGCGGCCTATTGAAATGTTTTTTTTCTTCGAAAATGTATTATTTTTATTTTAACTCAGAAAGACTAAGTGCTACAGAAAAACGATTCAGGAACAAACTGTTGTACTTTAATTTATCTATAACTTTTATTCTTATTACTTTATTGAAAAATCGAATAGTTCATGAGAAACATGCTTTACAATATGGCATTCCCAATGTTAAAGTTGACAGGTATGAGCGATGATAGGCATTGTTTTCTTGGATCCTGTGGAAGAAAAGAATGAAACTTGGAGGGGGTTTTAGGGTATATCCAATGAGTACCAGAAATTCTCGACCATCCCGGAAGGTCATCTTCTCACAGATAAGTGTAATAGATAGTCAAAAGCCCTCAAAAACTACGACAAGGGCTTAGGCCCCGAAAAAATGTTGTAGAGAACCCTGGTCAAATTTGTTTTGCCCAATTCTAGACAGCCGTTATGGAAATATCACACGCTCTAACTTGCACCGATCTGACAGAAAATTTGTAACCAGGGATCATAGGGGTCGCTGCTTAAAAATATTTGTTTATTACCACTAACTGCAATCAGTGCTAAGCTAACACTACAGGATGAGGTTTTAGACAGTTTCATTACTGGATAGTGATTACACTCATGGAACAACTTCCCTCAAGAAACCTATTGAAATAGGGAAAAATTTTTTTGGACTTCTCATACTAAATTAAATTAGCTTTTACAATATGATTTTTTTTGTTTCTATCTTCGACTTTTAAGAGGGTTGCAAAGCCCACAGGGCGAGCCAGGAGACCAAGGCCATACCCAGGAGGGGAATCTATCTATACCCAACCTACCTAGTGATTCTTGCGAAGGCCGAGGATCACAGAGCCGAGCTCCGCATAGGCATAAAGCGAAGGAGCGTCCCTTCCTGGAACCTGGTGGACCTGGTCGCAGGGGTCTATCCGGTATTCTATTTTCACTATAACTATGGAAAGTGCTAACTAAACCCCTATCATATATAATAAAATAGACAGAAATCGGAAACAAGTAATTTTATGAATCCTTCATAACATACTTTTATATTGCGAGGCAATTTTCTCGTAAACCCTAGATTTATCACTAAAAACTATAATAACACAAAGTTCTAGACAATTTTATAAAGAATATTTTTTATTTAGTACATAATATCCTCTAGCGCTTTTAATTCTTGAGTTATAGCAGAAAAATCAGGATAAGATGACCTTTTTTTTTACTTGCTGCATTTTTTTTAAATTTTGCCCTACTACTTGGCCCCCCTTCAAAATCGTTTACTATCATCCTGAAGAACAGGTATCAACACATATGCAAACTTTATCATTGAATGTAACTCCGGTGATAATTTTGTATGGAGATTCATACCTACTATAAACACTTCAAGAGTCAATACAATTTTGTTGATTTTCTAATAAAAAAGATTAGTTTTCTAATAAAAGAAAATACTTACCTAACATAACATTTTTGACAGACTACAAAAATCAACAAACATAAAAAAGAACGATCACTTTGGTTTCCCAATTACAAAATAAGAATTGTATGAAACCCACTCAATCAACAAAAATACAACAATCAACAAACATATTATGAGTACATAGGTAGGTACATAAATTGTTTGTGTGTTAATTTATTTAAAAAAAAACAACAAAATCCCTTTGCTGGGTTACAAAATAAACAAAAAAAACAGAAAACATAAACAAACGTTCTGTTTGATTTCCTAATAACGAAATAAAAATGTCTACGAAACAAAATGATTTGTACTTTTTAAGACTTCCACACTTCTTTTTCTTCAAGCGGATCTTACTTTTGTTGTTTGCATTTTATTTTAGCTTCTTTGTCATATGAGTTGTGCACGCACCCTAAGGTGCTATCTGCGATACCACCTTTCGCTGAAAGGCTAATTTGATTAACCAATCTTTCGGCGAACTACATCATCTATACATAATAGTATCGGTCAAGTATGTACAATTTCTAAAGATCTTTCGGCGAACCAGCTCGCTGTCTATATAAAAATGTATCGGTTAAGTTAAGTATGTACATTTTCTAAAGAACTTTCGACGAACCGTGCTGTCTGTGGTGCTGTCTATATACAAATGTATCGGTTAAGCAATTTTTAGTTCTACCGATAATAGATGAACAATGATATCTATTTAAAATTATATCGGTCAAGGGTAATTCTGAATACGATTATGGACTCGTTGAGATCCTAGTGATGTTAGCCACATTAATTACACAATTTATATGAAAATAGTATATCTTTATTACGCCATTAAGGGTCGGCACTACCCTAATCGGGCAAAACAGGGTACGGCGTTCCGACTTTTGAGGATAGTAAATAGCTATATTTAGAAACAAAATTAATACCATCGCTTCTTTAAAAGATGAAGTACAAGATGAACAAAAAAAATTTCAGTAAAATTTTATAGTTACATCAGAAAGTAATCGAGAATTTCACGAAAAACTCTAGAATAGCACTGCCGCGTTCCGAGTCCTGTGATTTAGTTAAACAAAATAAAACAACAAAATATGTTTCAAATCAATGGCAAAGCATCAAAGAACACTTTAAACAAATCAGTTTTTCGATATGACTTCTAGTTTTTTTGCAATTTGTTACCAAAAATCACATATTTTTTTGGACGTTTTCTTCATACAAATTACTATGGGCCGTCAATCGTTCGAAATCATTGCGAATAGACCGGTGACCGGCAACACCCAACCCTGTCTTAGAAGATTAATGAACAGATCCATTTTGTACCCATTATTACTTATAAAAAACCGGGCAAGTGGGTGTCGGGCCACACGCAGTGTATGGTTCCGTAGTTGCCCGTCACGATATGTGGACTTAGAAGTACATTTTATAAATTGGTCGACTATTACTCGTAAAATTTTGTCCCCATTATTATAACAGAATAATTATAAGTTTATTATTATTGGTAGGTACTAGCAAACTTACGATTGATAATCTGTTATCATCATCATCATCGTCAGATATGTTATACAGGGTGAATTTGATATCATTAGCATCCTTTTAAACTAAGAGTCTGCCCATCAAACTGAACAACTTTTAATATGGGAGCAAACCGATCGGAGCAATAAAAAAACGATGTTCCATAGAAAACTGCAGTGCCTACTCGATTCAAATGTATGCAACAGAAGATTTTTTTTGATCCGATTGGTTTGCTCCCGTAGTAAAAGTTTGATGGGTAGACTTTTAGTTTAAAAGGATGCTAATAATATCAATTTCACCCTGTACATAAGTATGGAATAAGAGTGAATTCTGTGCCGTAGCAGTAACTCAAACGATTGCCTTCAAAAGACATTCGCACGACAGAATTTTACGCGACACAAGACAACTAAAGTTACTTTCCGGGCACAGTTTGGTAGTTTTTGGTTATTATGGTAGTTTTGGTAATTAATGGTAGTTTTTGGTTCTTTCAGTAATTTTTGGTAATTTTCATAGTTTTTGGTTATTTTGGTAGATTTTCGTACTTTTTGGTAGTTTATGGTTATTTCGGTACTTTTTGTTTTGGTTCATTTCATTTCATTTATTTACCTTAAATTGTAGGTAGTTACTTACATAAGTTTCAGATGGTAAGTACAAAGTATGAGTCACACTACAAATAATTTATAAACTTAAAGAAAAAAAAACAGATTTAAACAATAGGTGCCAGACAATTACATACTATCACCTTTCACTACTACAATCAAATTAAATGTCGCATAAAATCAGTTTAATGTTCTTAAAACACTGTTCGATTAATTTATACCTTCTTCAGAAATCTCTTGTCGGGTAGGGCTTTAATGTCATCGGGTATTTTATTATACACAAAAACAGCATTCGACTTTGTAGTTCTTTGCATCGATGCTAGTCGGTAATTTGGTACCAGTAGCTCATTTTTGCGAGTTAAATTTAGTCTTTTGCTACGGAATGGGGGTTTACTTGGGAATTTGTCGGGGTATCGTCTCACGATTTTGCACAGCTCGAGGATATACAAAGCTGTCACAGTGAGCAATTTAAGTCGGTGAACAAGGATCGGCATGACACCCTGTTGGACTGAATTCCGCTTTCGAATGCACCTCTTTTGCAAAACAAATATTTTATATTTTATGTCAACAGACTCACCCCGTAGCCAAGCCGTAAAGAACTCTTTTGTTTATTATGTTAGTTTTTGGTAATTTTCATACTTCTATCAAATAATAACAAAAAGTATGAAAATCTACCAAAAATAACCAGAAACAACGAAAAAGTACCAAAATCTACCAAAATAATCAAAAACTACGAATAATACTAAACTCTACCAAAAACTACCAATAGTACCAAAACCTACCAAAAGAACCAAAAACTACCACAAGAACCTAACTGTTGACATTGTAATAATTCAGATAGGCAGGTCGTGGGTTCGAATCCCGCTCGCCGCCCGACTTTTTCAATCTTTAATTTGATTAAGCTAACATGGCATACATGTAAAATAATAAAATTCTATTGTAATAATTATTTTCTTATCTTTGAAATACTTCTTGTTAATATTGCTGTGCCCTTTCAGGGTTCATGGTTACATGACTTTAGCTACTAAGTAGCACCTATGCTGTAACTGTAGATGAATGCGAATAAATTATTATGAATATGAACCAAAAACTACCAAACAGTGCCCTTTGTAAGTAACATTTTAGTTTTTAAAATAACTTTGTGCAATTCTTTTGTGTGTTCTTTTGTCGCGCAATGTTCTTCAGCTTGACCACTTTTTTCAGAGAATCTACCAAAATCTACCAAGTCCTGTTTCAAATTCTACCAAATAATATTTATGTCGTTCCAGATGGTTAAAATTTAATATTAAACACGTTTTTGAACAACATTTATTATAAATTTTATTGAACGCTCATCATGTTATTTCCGCATTTTTGTATAATTTTTATTGGTTTTCATCACTTTGTAACAAAAGAACTTGTTTTGTAGAAAATTTTATCCGATTTAATTTAATTTGTCTTTACAAAACTTTTCGATAAAATGTAAAAAACTGAAAAAGTCACCTTTAGAGCCCTCCTTCCTTGAACTCGCAAAATCAGGAGTTCCAACATCGAAATTCGTGTTCAGCAGGTCCGAATTAGTAAAAAAACACTTTTGGCTAAGTGTTACCCAAAATGCCTCTAGAATTTTTAAAGCCGTCTAAAAGTTAACCAGTCATTAAAGCTTTACTAGAAGTTCCGGAAAACTTCCAAACCCTGCAATGGATGGTTTTTTTTTTTGTTTAATTATTTTACAGCCATTTGTATTGCCAGCTTAGATTTTTTTTAGACTGAATCCTTGCATTTTTGATAAAATTTTCGTTTACCGAATTTCTATTCTGCTAAAGAATTTCCCACTACTAAATTATCGTTCTCTTTGCCCTAAATCCACCAATAAAGTAGAAATCTACTAAAAGTGGTCACACTGATGTCCTTTTGCGCAAATGTTTTTGAAGGCAATCGCTCCAGTTACTGCTGCAAAATTAACTTTTATTCCGTGCTAAAAACATATCTGACGATGATGATGATGATAAAAGATTAAAAACCCTTCGTTTGCTAATACCAATAATATTAAACTTAGGCCCGATTCGACCAAACACGAGTAAATTTAATTCTTAGATTAAGTCGCTTTGTTACTATAGAGTAAACTGATTTTGCGTTTTGCCAACCCTAATCTAAATGAAATGGCAATGTCACATAATTAAAAAAATTATAATAAAAAGAAACCTAACAAATTAAAACTGTACAACCTCACATTGCAATAAGTACGGATACAACGACCTCTTTCCTTAAGTGAATTATACATTCGTTCTTATAGTACGGGGTGTGTAAACAACAAAAGTAAAATTGCTCCTTGTTTAGTTACTCTTCCATAAATCTAAGTTTGGTCGAATCCGGCCTTATAATAATAAAATTATTCTGTTATAAGTTTTAGTTTGCTCTGTTATAATAATTTTAAGTTGTTTTAAGCCTTAGTAATACTGTATATTATATGGTTGGGACCCACCAGGGGTGATCTTTGATCAGTCACATTTTGGGTCCATCACGGTACTGTACTGTTACTGTAAATGTCAATTTCGACCTACGGCCCTCAAATCCAGATGATGCAGGTGCAGGAGTATTGCCACGTACGACCAAACATTCAACATCAATTTAATGAAAATCTGCCTTCCGGGTAGTAGGTAGGTACACTAAATTCGGTCAGACCTATGAACCTGCCAGGATAGGGTGCAGCCTACCAGACTTTTTAGGCCTTACTAATTGGCCTCTAGACCAACAGACTAGTCCGTCCATTAATTCAACGAGGTAAAATGTTGTGTCACCAGGGTTCACTTTTTCCTTCACACCAGTAAACGTGCTATGCCAGCAAAGCTGCGCCGCGGCTGATCAAGTTTTTTGCAAGTAACTTATTGCTAAATTTAGCTATAAAATTTATTTGTTCATTAATCTTATAAGATAGGGTTGAGTGTTGTCGGCCACCGGTCTTTTTCTTTTGACAGATATGTCAAACGGGCCGTAGGTAGTGCCGACCCTTAAGCAGAAGGGCAAAAAACCAATAATTAGAACAAAACTGACAGCTAACTTTTTCATACTTAAACAACTAAGGGCCTGTTTCACCACTTCTGAATATGTTCTAGTTAGCTTATCCGACAGATATTTTGACAGAATTTCATACAAAATATATCAAACTATCTGTCGGATAAGCTAACAAGATCTTACCCAGAAGTGGTGAGACAGGCCCTAAGTGTCATTAATTCGCGGGGCGCGTGTTTCACCACTTGTTAGGCAGTCTGTCCTCCATTGTATGTAAGTATTCCAAACTTCTTGGTGGCCGCACCTTGACCGTTGAGCCACGGAGACTGTTAACAAACCGCCTGATTTTTTAAATGCATTTTTATGTTTGACGTTTGACGATCCGTAAGAGTACACGGACCTGAAAAAAAGACTGACGTAATCTCGTCTTGTGACGTATTGGTACAATAAATGGTCGGTAGTGGGCGCGCGGACGCGTAGTGGGGCGACACTCACTGCTGTCAGTCGAACGGAGCGGACGTGCGAGCACGACTGTCATTCAAACTAAATCTGTGTTATTATTTAACTGTCCTGTGTACTTACCCCATACGTGACGAAATAAGCCGACGTCATACGTGGCGACGAGAATTTAGGTAAGTGCAAATATTATATAAAAAATCGATAAAAGGGAGGAAAGGAGTTGGCAATTAGGTATTATCAAAGTACTGTGTTGTTAATTATATTGAGCGTGAATGGTGTGTTCCTATGCAGTTAGTATCCTTAATAACCAAAATAATGTGGCTAAATTAAAAACATAGTGCCTGTGAAAACATGATTCGTTACTGTATGTGTTCGGTAAACGACAAAAACACGCCCATTCTATAGACTTGTTTACATCATGCAAATAGTTAATACGATTATATTTTATTTAAAATAATTAGTATCCACAATAATTAAATATGATCATCATTTGTGAGGAAACAATTTTAGTAAATATGAACTATGTTACCGTATATAATTATTTATGAATCTTTCATTCGATGCTTAAATTAAATAAGAAACGGTTTAAAATTGTTTATACCTCCTAAATTATTGAAATATTACGGAAAAATACAATTTTGATTCTGACGTTATTTCAGTGTACCCTCTGTACTATAACATTATTCTGCATATGGAACGCATCATTTGGTTTTATGAAAAACGCATCCACACGCCTTATCAGTGTTTCTTATTCCTTCGGGACCACTCGGAAAGAGCTGGACAGTTGCATGTTGCCAACAAACCACTACTTCAATCGATTTAAGTAGTAAGTCAATTGACGACTGGTACTAAAATAATAATATCAGCAAACTGTGTGAGCTTGTGCGACAGTTGGTGCTGCGATGAGTAGTAAGTCGATTGTCGACTGGTACTAAAATGTTAATATTAGCAAACTGTGTGAGCTTGTGCTACAGTTGGTGCTGGGGTGAGTAGCAAGTCTATTTCACGGACTGGTGCTAAAAATAGCTTCATTTGGTTCTTGTTATTACCAGTGAACTATACAAAAGTTCTTACCTATATACTCAAATTAAGAAAAGAACAACTGAATAATAAACAAAATATTATAAGTAAGCTGAACAAAATAATCGGCTGGTACTACAAGTAAATTAATATGTATAGCATAGCATTATGCTCGCGGCTGTGTTTCCCGAGGGGGTGGTTAGAGATATTCTGAAACCGAAACTAATATGGAACCAACATAATAATAATACAATACTAATTGCTTTGCAACGATATGAAATTAAAACCGAACAAATGACGTAAAATAAACTCAATTTCCATATTTCAATTAAATGATATTCATTAAATTCAAGAGTAGGCAATTAGTTCATTTATGATTCAACCCTTATTTTAATCCTAGTTACACAAATGTAAGCCGGTTACACAAGATGTGTGTGATAAATCATTATGTGTGAATTACAACGAGTAATAATCAAAATTAAGAATAATTAGGCGCAATGTGTACACACGAGTACGGGCAGTACTACACATATTTATTAAAATAAATAAATTGTTAGTTTACAATGGAAGGATTACCTACCTATAATACAATGCTTAGTATAGTTGGTTGGTGGTAGGTTAGACTTTCGAGCTTTATTAATAATACCTATATTTATACTTTTAGTGATAAAGTTTCTATTCAGTATGGTGCACTGAACATCACATTAACAGAAGAGTATTCGTATTTCTAAGAGTATAGTCTTAGGCCCACTTTTAAAACAAAACATGCTCGTTGTCAAGTGTGCAAATTAAATGAAAAAGTTTGAGTCGTTGCGTTGAGTCATAAGAAGATAAGTTCGAATGAGACGTTATCAAAATATCGATCAAATCAATCAATCAATGAAACAATCAATTTCAATCAATTTTAAATACAATACAACATTGACGAAGCCTGCGTTGCGGATTCGATTTTATTTGTATTTCTGATATTTAACTTTTTATTCTTGGGCTTGACTAAATAAATTTATGATTAAGTATATTCAATAAAAATGAAAATAAAAAAATATAATTAATACAACATTTTATAATTTCAAAGTTATCTTTAAGGTAAGTATTCAATTAATCAATCAGTCAATCATTTCGATCGATCTTCCGTAATTGTGCCTATGAGCCATAAAGTGACTCATCACGGTGTCGATCGATGAAAATGCTTAAATCCATCAATTGTGCTAATGAGTCATAAGTGACTCATCAAGGCGTCGATCCATAAAAATGCTTAAATCAATCAGTTATGCTAATTAGTCATAAAGTGACTCATCACGGTATCGATCGATGAAAATGCTAAAATCAATCAACTGTGCTAATGAGTCATAAGTGATTCATCAATGTGTCGATTGATGAAAATACTAGAATCAATAAATTGTGCTTATGAGTCATAAAGTGACTCAAAATTAAAAGTACCAATGATTTATAAAATATTAATCAAGGTGCCGATGAAACTTTAAATACTTATGATATTATGATTTATGTTCAAATCAGGCTAGTCCCATAATATTATGGTGTGACGTAAGAGTTATTTATTTATTTTCTTAACCCACCGCCCTAAATGGTGCGGTACATAAACAGCGATACTTTCTCAATTTGATTCCACACTTGAATTATTTTAACTTATACCGGCAGCCATCAACATATTTATTTGCTGCATCAGCATCAGAGAATGAGGATAGAATACCCAGGCACTTATGTACGTTTAAAATAATTCGGTTTTCGCAGTAAATAACCAAGGATGTTTGAACTTTGAACATCCGTAATCCTAATACCTAACCATTAGAAAAGATAATTATGTTCCAAACTATTCAACAGAGGGTAACTTACCAGTATCAGAAAGAAATGAATGTATGCGTTACACATTTGTCAATTAATTATTGTCTGTATTTAAATGTGGAATTAATATTCTAAACTTTCAATAGATGTGCAGACGAAATTACAAATAAAAGTGTGTAGTTCAGTGGAATTGAGGAAGAGAGGTGTATTGCTCTGAGATATCGTCACCGTTTCACCATAAATAAATTGAGCATAATTTCAAATAGTCTAAAGACAAAATTCCTATTGAATAATTTAAACTAAAACAAGTATTGATTACATCGACATCAGACTAATTAACACAAACAAACATATCTCGATAAATTAGTTAATAAACTATGCAGTATACAGCTAGGTACCTACACTCTTTCTTTAACTCACTTAATTCAAGTTGATAATACTTAGGTATGTGTTTGTATTACAATAAAATAAATTAAAACTGTAATGTAACTTACTGATCTTGAGTCCATTAACAATGATTAAGTACCTTGTGTGAAGTAGACTGTTGTTTGCTATACTTGTGGTAGTATGTAAAAACGGGGTTTAGCTGGCTCGGTATCGGTATACTGGATCAGTAGAGGAATTACAACATCTTTAAGCCCTATCCAAAAGGTACAAAGAGCGTAGCCTAAAATATGATGATGATGATCAAGGTGCGTACAATGGTAAATACTTACACAATTAGACAAGGAGTACAAGCGAAGTACCTGGCTTTACAAAGGTGTAATTTTTCAAAGGAGGAAATATAACAAAAGTGGTCATTAATTAAACTATTATATACCTTCTACGTATAGAACCTACGAACAAATAATAAGTATAACTATTACGTAATAAGTAAGTGTGGCTATAACGCTTCAATTTAATGGGACAGCGTAATGAAGCGCGCTGTACACTCTAGTAAGAACATAACTACTCTATGCTAAGGGCATGAATAATTAACGGAATAATTGTTTACATTCTATAAACCTAATTGAAACAAGATTATAACTATGTCAGATAATAGTAATTCGTTAATGTCTACACAAAACAAGCAGACAGCACAAGCTTGTTGCTGTTGAGTGTTATTGTTCAGGTGATAATCGGAAAGATTTTATAGACCTACCTACTTGTAAATAATAGTATATTAGATGACCTATGTGTGAAAGGGAGACGTGTAAGCTTGTACGCGATATATCTCATTTGCTGTTGTTGCACGGAATGTCCGAATAAATGACTGGTTAAACATAGATACTTAAGCACAATAATTTAATGTTTATGTAATAAATGCAGTAATATTTAATCGAGTACATGAAAGAATATCGAAATTGGTTTTAAATATTTCATGATAGTAGCTCTTCATAACAACCTCAAACTAGGTAGGTTTGAGGTACGCTAACGCATTGTGCCGGGCGATTTTTTGAGATACAAGACTGGCTTTTAACCCTAGAGAATGATTGACCCATAATGACAATATAAATAAAAATACTTAATAAAAATTTGTGAAATTTAAATAACTATCCGTTGTTACCGTTTGAAAAGGTCAATAACATCAAATAAAAATATATTGTTTTGTATGTATAATAAAGTCTGGCCTTTTACCTAGTGAGGTAGGCACAGGTTTGGAAGCGTCTTACCACAGAGTATCTATGATAATGTCTTACTAACAACGACCTTTGCACAAGTACTCTCTAATGGAGATTCCCAACAGGATATTTATTAGTTCTGTAATATAAACAGGGTACTTGAGGTACCCTCTTTATTTTACTATTCGATTCGATATTGATTGGATTTTAAGAAAATGTTATAATAATAAGCTAAATCAAAGTCAAACCAAGATAAACACTTACAAAATTGATTTATAGAAATCTGGGAATAATGTTCCATAAATAATACACCGTCACCAAACAAAGTTCACTTTAAAAATAATACCAGCAGAGCTTTGAAAAAATATAGTAATATAGCTTTGGTAATTAATTTGGAAACAGTTCTTGTTACAACGTTAATGCCATTATACTATAGTATGGTTGGTATCATTATAGTCACCTCCAGTAAAATAAAAGCAATTGGCTTAGTGAAAGTTAAAAAAAAAATACACTAAATTGGAAACTGATTTTATAAGGTATCTTCAATAAAAGTCCACAGAATTGGCAGAAAGTAGCCCAATAAATTGAGTGCAAAGCGACCTTATATCGATGGGAAGTAACAAATTGAATTAAATTTTGATCTATTTTAAAGTCTCAAGATTTTCAATTAAAATCATGATTGTAGATAATATCCTAGTAAAGACCAGGTAAATTTTGAATAAAACATTGACCCGAACAATGATTTAAGTCCCATGTTAAAGCAAATCCTCTGTAGAACGACTTTTTATAAACTCAATGATTATGCTATTATTATGAGTGACCAAAATTCCTAGACTCTTAATGTTGCATTATGTTAATGCAATCCTCTGTAGAACGACTTTTTATAAACTCAATGATTATGCTATTATTATGAGTGACCAAAATTCCTAGTCTCTTAATGTTGCATTATGTCAATGCAATTAAATTATTTATGTTGTGTCTTTAAAAGATGTGTGTTGTAGAGTTTCTGGCCGCATCTTCTCTGCAACGGAACACCTTCCGAAGCGGTGGTAGAGTCAAAAAATGACGTCAAAAAGCTATCTATAATTATCTACAATGTGATATTATTTCGAAAAATATTTTTTTTTGACTGGAACTTTGATACCAAATAAGTAACTGTAATGTTTGTAACTACAATGTCCTACTCCAGGGCCAGGAGGAAAAGGCATTGAAAAAATGAAGAGAGAGAGAGAGAGAGAGATTGAGAAATGTATTACAATTATCTTTGAAACAATGGGTACACAATCCTGTATTCTAGGAGAAAGGTGTCTGATGGTTATTGTACATTAATTTATAAATGTAATGTTGGTCATGTCCGAATTGAATCTGTTAGGGAATTACTGTTACACTTTATCAACCTAGTCTAAGGAAAATACACCTAGGCATTTGATACTTTCAATTATCAATTATTATTATCAATTATTAAGTACTCCAGCTTAAGTTAATGATCGTGTATATTAAGTTAATATTATAGATAAGTACAATTATCTGAAATTGTTAAAAGAAGAGAGGTGTGACGTATTGGTACAATAAATGGTCGGTAGTGGGCGCGCGGACGCGTAGTGGGGCGACACTCACTGCTGTCAGTCGAACGGAGCGGACGTGCGAGCACGACTGTCATTCAAACTAAATCTGTGTTATTATTTAACTGTCCTGTGTACTTACCCCATACGTGACGAAATAAGCCGACGTCATACGTCTAATCACAAGTGAAGCACCCATTTCTTTTGTGTGCGTGCTGTCTCGCGGTACATAATGGTGACGGATGTAGGACCTGCGCCTAGAGCTGGTGCATCTGTGTGAGTGTAGATCCCTTGTAGAATAAACGAAAATGTTGGACCTTGCATGCTTCACCTCTTTTTAGTGTCACATTACGTCAGTCTTTTTTTCAGGTCAGTGTGAGAGTATTGTTATTTTCAATTCTCCTTAAAATCATAGTTTTTCCAGGAAAACCAACGTTCAGTGATTTAGAGTTTAGATATGGATCAGGAAATTCGTTTTACGACTTATCAGAATTGGCCCTCCTTCCATCCAAGTGTCCCACATGTTCTGACTACTTGTATACCACATAGATCGCATTTGACCTTCTGCTGTTCCAGCGAATATTACACTCACTGCAGTTGTTGAATTATTTATTAAAATTTTACGCTTCGGATATTTTGTACCCCGTTTGAATATATATTTCTTCACTCCCAGGTCGTCACACAAGTTTGTTTCGTCGTAATTAGTTATATTGCTTGGGCTGACGCCATCGACTACTTCGCTGTAATTATCAAAAAACGATTCAAAAGTAAAAAAAAAGTCAAAAGTCAAAATTTTTATTCAAAATAATATCACATAGATAACTTTTTGACGTCATTTTTGATTCTACCACCTATTGTATCTTCGGATTTTATTGTATCTTCGGAGACTTGCTCTAACTATAGAAATATTAGCAGCAAATCTATTGGAAAGTTTATCACAATGTCTTCTTATGAAATTCTTGGCCCAGTCAACTCCAGGTAAGTTGTATTTTAAGGTGTACATTTATTCTTCCCCATCTTATTGAGATATCTTTGCGCAAAAGTTTTTATTGTAATAATTCCTGATTTTACATCGGCAATTATGTAAATTGTCTTTACTGAAGCTCTCATAACACCTATGAGTTTTAACTTTTCTTACGTTACGGTACGTTCTTTTGTACTCACGAGGCATTTTTCGGTATAAAATTACGAATTAAGCTAAACTGAAACAAAAAAAAACCTTTACATATTAGCCATCATAAATTTCCGAACGCGGCCAGCTAAATAGGCGTCCAAAATAACCCCCGAATGCAGTCTCAAGCTACAGTGTTACAAAAGAGCGTGAAAATCGAATACAATAAAAGGTTTTTTTGAAGTTTAAATACTGAACTATTATCACGAAATATCCTACATTTTGATAGTAAAACATAGTATACACTTACTTTTAAATCCATTAAGATCTGACGTAAATTAGGGTATAAAAACACTGTGTTTTCGCATTTCTTTTTTAACTTGAGAAAATTTCTGCCTTACATTTGCGTCCTTACATTTGCGTCCTTACCTTAGTCTTGTCACATGAACTAAAGTGTTGCCAGAAGTAAAAATTTCGTTTCTACTCATGGTACCATCGAAAATAATCGCCATCAAATAATCATAATTTAAAGTGTCCAACGTAGCCTCGTTTAATTGTTTAATAATTGTTGCCACATACTTATACTTCGTATTACATTTTACTAGGTACATCGACCAATTTCGAGCCTTGCGAAGTGCTCAAGAAATTTTTAAAATTTGTACAAGTTTCGTCAAAGTTAAGTCTTATCATTAACTCCGTTTTTATTAGGCGATTGCCATGCGATTACGGCCCCATCATCCCACCGATTGTAAAGCCTGACCACGAATATAAAAAACCTGGTTTGGGGGCGCCGCAATCGATTGTCACCTTTAATGTCAATGTTCCAAGTACAAAAATTAGTTCCAATGATTTTCCGCAACATGGCGAGGTTTTTTATATTTCTGGTCGGGCTTTAGAATCGCACGCACTCACCAAGCGCGTTCCGTTAAAGTACAGTGTGTGTGAATGAAATGAAGTTAAATTTTGTACGTCATTTTAGATTATTATTATCGCGGTAATTTAAAATTTTTGTTTTGTAATTTTCGTCGGGACGTTTTGTATTTTGGACTCTGGACATTATACGAAATGTCGGGACAATCCCGACCATCTGGCAACCCTACTGCCAATATATGTTCAATTGTTCGGTTTTTTGCTTCAAAATGAGGTCTCAAACTTGCTAGCTTTCAAAAGGATGGCGTTACATTTCACATGATTGTAAATTATCCTTATTTCTGGTATTTTATACCATTTACACGCAAACATATTTGCAGTTTATTGTAAAGTTTAGTGGATCAGTTTGACGACTCGTGTCCGCGCAACCCATACACAATTCGGATCGATCGAGAGACAAATCTGAATGAGTCGCGGCTAAGTGAATGCATAGGGATGTTCCATCAATGCAGATCTTATCGATACAATTTTACGTCAAATTATACATAACTACTTTTTTGTGATAAATTATTTAATATTGTCGTATTTGATATTTCTGACGAACAAAATACTGAAATTCTTCTGCCTTCACGATTACAATTACCTAAAAGCATTGACGATTATTGTTTGGGCAAGGTTACTTCTTCTGGTATTTCACAATTTAACTTAGGTTAGGAACTTCTGCTGCTGAATTTCTTTATACAATGTACTTTGTACATTTTATATTTTGGCACGTTTGTAACTAAATCATATCCTAAGGATTTTATCTGGTATTTCACAATTTAACTTAGGTTAGGAACTCTTGCTGCTGAATTTCTTTATACAATGTACTTTATACATTTTATATTTTGGCACGTTTGTAACTAAATCATATCCTAAGGATTTTATTTCCTTTCCTGTCTCCTTGTAAATCTTCGGTATCGCGTGTTCACCTGCAGGCCTACGTCTTTGAGACGGTTTATGGGTTCCCAGACGTCATCCAGGTCGATGTCCGCACTGCCTGTAATGGTCCCATCGTCCAGGTACTGGCTAAACGCGTGCTTTACATCCAGCTTTATTAGGACACATTTTGAATTTTCTGGTGCCATTACAAATGACCGGGTGGCATGGATGGCGGCTTCGCAACCCAGTGCTGTGCTGAAATGAAATATGAAATGTTTTGTACAGGCGTGTGTCACTGACGTATCAGTGTGCAAAAATTGTTGTGGGTCATAAAACATGTCAAAATAGAAATATATTAATACAGTATGTCAAATTTAAACTATACATTGAAAATTATTATCGTTAAAGAACTACATTCTATCTTTTACACAATGTCAAGATATTCCTTAATACTATAGAAACATTCCTGAATAAGCCATTTTTTTCAATTTCATTATAAATTGTTTGTCTGGTAGTTTCCTTATTTCTATTGGTATGTTATTATCAATCAATTATACTTTATTTTACACCAAAAAAACATAATATTCAGAGAGAAAACAAACAGGAAATACAGAAGGTACAAAAAATAGGCGGTCTTATCGCTAAGAAGCGATTATTATATATACGTATAGACATTATGTGACAATTTTTACTGTATAAACTACTATTATATCTAGGCATCATAAGTTTGAATGGATCTCTGGGCCTCAATCTTACATTTAAACGAGGATACGAAAAAAACTGCATATTATTTCTGACGAAATTACCAATTTCCATTATATACAAGGACGTCAGCGTCAGTATCTTCAATTTTTTAAAACATGGCCTGCAGCTCTCAAGAGGTCCACAAATGACCCGTACGCACTTCTTTTGGGTTAAGAACACTTTCTTTATATCGGTAGAGATACCCCACAGTAATATGCCGTATCGCAACACTGACGCGACATAGCCGTGATAAGCGAGAAGAGCAGCATTTTCGGAGAGGAGTTTCTTTTTACGGAGACGATTCTCGCAGCAGTACCTACCAGGTCGCTGTCACCATATTATTGTGTTGTCATTGGATTCTTATACAGGGTCCTACTTAATATGCTGACACATTTTTAAGAGGATGATCGGACCATCAAACTGAACAACTTTTTCTATGGGACCAACATTGCAATCGCGAAAAAAAAATCAGCTGTCCCATACAAAACTGCAAACCTACTCGAGCCAAATGCATGGGGCAGCACATTTTTTTTTCGCGCTTTCGATATTGGTCCCATAGAGAAAGTTGTTCAGTTTGATGGTCTGATCATCCCCTTAAAAAAGTGTCAGCATATTAAGTTGGACCCTATATGTGTACCAAGTTTCAGCTTGATTGAATATATAGAAGTGGGTTAAAATTAACATGCAAGATTTCACCCGAACGTACAAATAAATAAATAAATAAATAAACAAGGCAAGTTAAATAAAAGCTTGTAAAAACAGGGAGTTTTCATAATCATTTAAAACGACAAACGAAATGTTATTTTACGATGCCATTGGCTATTGCACTGTGTCATATAAAAGTCGTAGCAATAAACAACTTTACACCTCAGAACAACTTTATTAGCAGAGAACTATAAAAACTGTGATATCCATATTATACCACGACCGAGGTCGTGGGTTCGAATCCCGCTCGCCGCCCGACTTTTTATATCTTTAATTTGATTAAGCTAACATGGCATACAATAATGTATAATCAATAAATTCGATACCATACATTATTTACTAGAGGACCGCGGCGAACTTCGTACCGCCTTAGAATCTTCCCGAAACACACTTGGCCACTTGTTAATCACTCATAATGTAGCATTCTAATGGTGAAAGAATTATTTAGATCGGTCCAGTAGTTTCGGAGCCTATTCATTACAAACAAACAAACAATAAATCTAATCTTTCCTCTTTATCCAGTAGGCTGTGCTGTGATATACTTTCTATTGTTCTATTTAATAATAACTATAATACTTCCATTATACAACATAAAATATAGTCATTTACGACCCGCAGTATAGTGATAGTACTCCTAAAACTGAACAACATTTCCCAAAGAAAAAAGCCATCGTCAAAAAACGATAAAAAAATCTACCTCTAATACAAAATCGATCAACCGACCGAACCCTGTTGTATTGGAGGTAAATTTTGTTTTTTATCATTTTTCAACCCATTTTCCTTAGAAAACCTTCCTTTCAGTTTCATGAGTACTGTCACTACACCGCGGATTGTAAATGACTATAATTTCATGTCGTATAATCGTAGTATTATAGTTAATTAATTTAATAGTAAATAGATTATAACAGTTTATATAATCGACTATCTTTTGTCAGCTACTATTCTAATTAAGTATACTATATTACATTGGCATATTTGTTCTCATTGATAATGTGGAGACCGGAGGCCAAAGCAAGTAATACAATGTGTTTGGGCAAACAAATACTGTGCTTTTAAGGATGAGTTGCGACCATGAAACTAAACAATTTTCCCCAAGAAACATATTATGTTTATATTCGATCTCCCTTATAAAATAAAATGCAGATCAGCTGATTGACTTTGCTATAGAAAGGCGATTTTTCTTTTTCGTATAGTAATATAGTATTATTATTTAATTTCGTATAGTATTATTATTATTATGTACTACGGGGAAAGTTGATCAGTTTCATGACCTAATCTCGCTCCCAAATTGTATGCAGCGAATGGAATAATAGTAGCTATCAAAAGTTAGGCAATTAACTAAACACAACTTTAGTATAGATAATGATATTTTACTTAGATAATAATAAGGGTGTAGGCAACCTATTAAATTCTGACATAATTAGCATATAGGTATTATTAAATAAAATTTCGAATATTTAGAACTTAGATAACTTTTTCTCGATAATCAGTAGAAACTTAAATGATTCATATATAACGCTCAGTTGCAGAATAACAAAAGGTTGTAATGTTTTTCCGTACCTTTCCAGTTTTGATTTTCTATTAGCGATTGTGGTTTCAAGTTCGCTATTTGCCCCAATCTGAGTTACAAACCCATCTCTGACTTCGGATTTTGAAGGTCTCCACGGGGTATTTTCTTTTCCTTCAGTGGTACGCTATATGTTATGAACGGCAACAACATAAGGGCTCCGTTATTCTTCACATCAGGACTTTCAGCATCTGAAAATAAAAATACATTTTGTTAATAAGTTTAAAAATTTTAATAGTATGGAAAGTGCTATTTAATTTGAAAAGTCGCTTCCGCACTAGAATCGAACTGACAATATCATGGGAAAAACATCCTTACTTAGACCAACATGTTACTGCGATAAAAAAAAATGGTTCTTTCAGCATATAGGATGGCAACCAACAATGACACTGTTCCAAAGTATTATGGATAGGTGTATTATAAAATATAACCTATGGATTTTAATGGGCTCAGGGGGCGATTACTGCATCAAAAAAAAATGCTCAGTGGTTATAAATTAATTCAAATATTTGAACTTACCACTGATTGCATTCAGACAAACCTGCATGGATTGCTTGATATCTTTATGTCTAACGTTTTCTATATTTTTGTGAGACTTGCGTAATTTTTTCTCTGAATACTGCTGTACTCGTATAAAATGTCTGTTTTTTCACTGTACATCACTTGAAAATCGCCCAGGAGTAGTTGGTAGCCAGTAGGACTCTTTAGGACAAGATATTCATTAAAATATTCCTGTAGACTACTGCCAGGTAGTTCTCAAGATAGTTTCTTAGCCAGATTAGTTTTTCTCTCGTTTTTTTCTTTGCTCCGATTGGTTTGCTCCCCTAGTAAAAGTTGTTCAGACTCTTAGTTTAAAAGGATGCTAATGATATCAATTTACCATGTAGACATAAGTCCCGTCGCATATTAAGATTAAGATTGGTTTCGTATTTTCACTGTTTCCAAATAAAGCATTGTAGACGCAGATAAATAAATAGAATGCTTTAAAAAACGATCATTGTGACAAAAAAATCCTTGCTACTTTGACGATATATGAGTAGGTACCTACAGATAGTTACAAAAAAATAAGATTGTATCCGGGAAAAGCATTGTTTTTAGCCATGGAATAATAATATAATAATAAACTGTCGTGTTTAATTAAGAATAACTTTGAACGCACGTAGATTTGGAACTTGGCGCGATAGTAACTTTTGTTCAGCTTAAAAATACCTATCCAACGATGTATCACACTCAGCATTGGAGGGTGGGTCCTGAATTTCGTTTCAGCTCAGAATGCCAACTTCGCAAAATGCCAACCGCTCCAACTTCTGAAAATGCCAACTTCGCAAAATGCCAGCTTCTCGAAATGCCAACTTCTTAAAATGCCAACTTCTTGTAATGCCAACTTCTCGAAATGACAACTTCTCATCACTACATAGTATAAAACAAAGTCGCTTCCCGCTGTCTGTCTGTCCCTATGTATGCTTAGATCTTTAAAACTACGCAACGGATTTTGATGCGGTTTTTTTTAATAGATAGAGTGATTCAAGAGGAAGGTTTATATGTGCATTGCATCCGTGCGAAGCCGGGGCGGGTCGCTAGTAAATAATAAAGTACATATGCAGTTGCATGAACAACTTGGCCAACTCGAACAACTTGGCCAACTCAGGCAACATAAACAACTTGGTCAACTCAGACAACTCTGTCGTTCGAGTCGTTTATGTTACCCAAGTTGACCAAGTTGATCGAGTTGACCAAGTTGTTCAAGTTGACCAAGTTGTCAGAGTTGGCCTGGTTGTTTATGTTGCCTGAGTTGGCCAAATTGTTCGAGTTGACCACCAGTTGTCAGAGTTGTTCGAGTTAATCAAGTTGTTCGAGTTGTTTATGTTGTCCGAGTTGGCCAAGTTGTTCATGTTGTCCGTGTTGGCCAAGTTGACCAAGTTGTTCATGCAACTGCATAGGTATGTACTTTATTATTTATGAGAAGTTGTCATTTCAAGAAGTTGGCATTACAAGAAGTTGGCATTTTAAGAAGTTGGCATTTCGAGAAGATGGCATTTCAAGAAGTTGGCATTTTGCGAAGTTGGCATTTTCAGAAGTTGTCTTTTTGAGAGCGGTTGGCATTTTGCGAAGTTGGCATTCTGAGCTGAAACGCTTAATCTATAGTGTAAATCTATAGGTCTTGGGCTTCGAGTTTCTGACTGTTCCCAGGTTACTGCATTGTTTATGTCCTGTCAGCTAAAACGGCACAAAACAGCTGGCCTAGTTTTGTCAAAAAAACACTGATTTAAGGCGCCGGAAAAGGCTGCCCACACGCCTAGCTGCTATACTTGGCCTAGGCTAGGGCCTAGGGAAAACAATCGAACTGTAGCGTAGAAAAGACGAGAACTATTTTTTTAGTTTAAGGCGAGCGAGTTTGTCAACGTCAGCCACGTCAGAACGGTTTTATATACATGTCTGTTATATTGGTATAACTAATAGTATAACTCTTTGTAACTTTCTTCGGCGATTCCTTAAATTTAATGAAACCTTTGTTTATTTTCTTGTATGAATCTCCTTATAGTCTTATTATGGAATCTGTCATTACTCGTGTAGAACATAAACCAAGGGGTCTACCATGAGTTTTCACCGTACTTCACTACTGTAGTTACGTCACCAATTTATTTTGTATTGAATTTCGTACAGCGCTCCTAGTGGTTAAGTTGAGAACTAAATTCTGTCATACAAATTGGCGACGTAACTACAATAGTAAAGTACGGTGAAAACTTATGGTAGACCTACTGGACACCAACTGTTAATTTAAGATTCAGAGTCCGATGATAATAAAACCATTTAGTTATACAAATAACTTTCCTTTTATTTTGCGTATTACATTTTGAATGCACACAGCGAGAGAAGAACGTAGACAACAGAGTTTCTACCACAGACTATTTATAAAAACAACGTATCTTCAACACCAACAACAACAGTATAGTCCAGTCATTTTAGAGTTTCCTTGTATGGACACCCTAACAATAAATTCATCTATCGCTGAAACTTCGCATTGTGATAAAGTAAAGTATACAGATTACGGTTGACAAATTTTAATAATCTAAGACCGGAAAAAATTAAACCTAGATTATTTGTCAATCGTAATCTGTATACTTTACTTTATCACACTGCCAATTTCCGGGATAGGTGAATTATTGTTAGGGTCAAACCCTAAAATGATTGGACATAGTAGGCAGCCATGATTTTTCACAATTTACGTTAAGAACAAATTCTGAACATTAAACTAGGAGCGCTGAACAAAATTCAATACAAAAACTGTAGTGTACTACAGTAGTTTTACTACAGTGTAAACTCATGGTAGGCCTACTGAACAATTTTACAAGTCAGAGTAATATCAAACTTTTAAAGGTTGACACTATAAATAGAGATCGTATATTCGGATGCATATTTACCTAAACTTCATTCACAAGAATGATATGGACACGTCTTAATTCATTTATTTTATGAAACAATCACAGGATCGTTCCAAAGTCCTGGGAATGCTAAAAGATCTACATACAAATATCGTAGAACTAGGACATTTGAACAACTCGGACAACACGAACAACTCGTTCAACTCGAACAACATAAACAACTCTGCCAATTCGGTCAACTTATGTTACTTATTTCTGAGTTGTCCGAGTTGTGCATGTTGTCCGAGCTGTTTCGTTGTGGAAAGTCGTCGTCGTGTATACCTATTCAATAGTGCTCATTATTTTTTTCGTACTTAGGATATCTGCACTGATCTTGAATTTTTGTCGGCGTCTGTGGAAGGTTCCCCAAAATCCTTTCAATTTTCAGTAATATTTTGTTCCTTAATAAGTTTTCTGATACTTACAGCCGTAACAAGTTTCTGGTTATCTAATAGAGAATTCCAACGACGTTGCCATATTATGGTTTTTACATCATTCTGTGTTCGGGGAAGGTAACTTTATATTATTAAACAGGCGCGGTGGAAATAGTAGCTGCAAGCGTGAAAGTCGTATTTTATTTAACATAGTTTTCTTCGAAATAATTAGTGATGTTTTCAGCTATTGGGAAAAGAGTATCATTAAATTGTCTGAAAACATATCTTCCCGCCTTAAAAATTCAAATTGCAATTTGTACCATTTGTGTGGCTTTATACGCCAGTCATTTAAAACATCGTAGACCGCAATTGATTGCACGCAGCTGATTTTTTGGGATATTGTTAGGATAAATACCAGCAGTATAAAACCAATTTTGCAGCTTCGAACACCTGTGCTTACCGAGGGAAGCTCGAAAAACCTCGGAAATTATGGCCTTTTTTCATGTTTTGACTACAGACTTAAAAGAAGAACCAGACGGAATGTCATCAAATCATATGTGAAGCACCCATTTCTTTTGTGTGCGTACTGCCACGCGGTACATAAGGTGACGGGTTGTCGGATCTGCGCCTAGAGCTAGTGCATCTGTGTGAGTGTAGGTCCCTTGTAGAACCAACGAGATTGATTACCTTGCATGCTTCACATCTTTTTAGTGCAATACTCGGTCCATATTTCTTTCAGGTCCGTGGTTTTGACTTATAACTTCTAAACGGTGCATCTTGTTTATGTACGTTTTTAAAGAAGACAAAATTGTCTATTAAATAGAGTTTGCGTAATATAAACTATTTGCTACTGAGTTGTTGTCTGTTTAATCCTTTACGAAATTCCTGCAATTCAACGGGCCCCATTTTTTTTTAAAACTTATTTCCTTAATATACTTATAGTTTTTCCTGAACAAAGGAATTATTATTCACTATACAGGGTTCAAATTATACTTAAGTTAAAGTTAAATAACTGCTTTACAATTTCATTTCTTATAATTTTCCTCGTAGAATGATTATTTTAGGCGATATCCTGTTCGGAAGACAGCTAAAACTACAATTTGGATCTTTTTGGGGAAAATGGCCAATGTTGGAAGTGGTGTACCTCAAGACCTACTAAATTGACAGAGCTTAAACCCAACTCTATTTTGTAGATTATTAGTCTTCTTTAAAAACGTAGTGTACAATTTTTATGCAAGATGCACCGTTTAGAAGTTATAAGTCAAAACCAGAAAAAAGTCCGAAAATTCCAACGATATAATGTACTAAAGTACTAGATACAGGGTGTTCGGTAGGAACTGCATGTTACACTTGAATTCGGTCTCCTTCATACTAATGAGAATAGCAGACCATCGAAATGCCAATCTGTAATTTTTTACAATAAGTATTTCAAATTTTTAATAATTTATTTAAATACCATTTTTAATAAATAAAAACCACCTGTAATCTTTTTAAGGGAAACTATTATTAGAATATAAGGTCAGTATGTAAACTTATAAGGAAATGTTATTGAAATCTGCGAAAATAGGAAATTCATAAAAAACAACCAGAGCTCTGCAGAGGCGCAAATAATGAAAGATGTCTTTAAAATTGTTAATGACGCGGCGATTGCATAGTGCGTATGTTGAAAAGTCTGTATTTATGTTTCTAGAAAGCTTTAGATTTTTATGGTTGTTGCTATGGGTACCTAATTCTGTTAGCCATTTCAGAATAAATCTGCTCTAGCCAAATTGTACTTCATTGTAAACCAGACTCTAACAACGGATAATGATACAACTGACACTGAATTTTCTTTACCATTGCGTAGTAGGCACCATACATAAGTATTATTATGCCAACGTCAGAGACAGCAGTAAGGAAATTGTCTGACGATATAGAAGAATACGTCTCGTAGCTGCAATAATCACATCCCGAACCCTGCTACAGTATATACGTACCTTTACGCCTCCTGCAATCTTAATCAAATCGAATTCATCATTTTTCTGAAATATATGTATATACTTATCTTATTTGTCACCAAACTAACCTTCCAAGCAACTTATTACAACACCACTAATTTTTAATTAGTAACGAAACTTTAAGGGTGTATTCAGTCAGACCGTGAATCTGAACAACTTTCCCTAAGGAACATGGGTCGAAAAACGAGAAAAATTTCTGGAGCTCCCATAAAAATCGATCGGCCGATCCGCACTTTTTTATGGGAGGTCCAAAAAATTTATCATTTTTCGACCCAGGTTCCCAGGTATTACAGAAACCTAAATCGCGCGATCGTTAGGTTTCAAAAGTTTCTTCAAGTAAGATAATCGAGTACTCGAGTACACTACATTTTTTCTTATTCTACCTATGCTATGGCTACGGAACCCTATCATGGGCGAGTCCGACACGCTCTTGGCCGGTTTTTTCGTTAAATTCTAGAGAGTCTGCTACCGATGCGATGACAAAAAATATTTCAAAGACTAAAGACAAGAGCTGTTGTCTTTTTCGCAATTTGCACCAGAAGAGTGTGGACTTGTGGAGACGTTAAATTGTTAATAAGTAACGTTTTATAATGGTATGGTATAATAAGTTTGGTATTAGGTACTCTGCCCTTGCACTCTTATAGCCCCAAAGAAATTTACAAGGGGATCTTGTTTGAAATTCCGCTACAAGAGTGTTGTTATGCAGTGTTTGAAAATGATAAGTAATTAATTTAAATTCCTGGACTGTGCTAATCCAACTTGAAAACGAGGTAGACAACGTGGCCTACAATTATTTATTCGGCTCCGCTGGAGAGATTTTTGTGGACTGTAGTTTTCTTCTGGTGGCAGAAATGGTTCGATGTAAAGAAAGGCCTTGTTTGCAGCACTGGAGGTTTATTTTAGTGATTTTTACACCAGGGTTAGTTACGTTAATATGAAAGGGGGAATAAAAATACAACTTTTTTTAATTACTACATTTCATGTTGGTGTTGCCAACAAGCGATGGTACTAAGATTTTTCGACTACCTGTATCTCCAAAACTTGTTAGAAATGTCTTTGGCTGGTGTGTCGCTCGAGGTGCGATATTTTGAATTCGGTATGTCAAGTTTTTTTTGGTCTTCATTTTTATATTTTTTACGGTTAGAAGACATAATTTTAAGACACCTATTTCATTTTTATTGCGATTCATCGAGTTTATCAATATAAATTTAATTGTTAAATTATTTTGATCTGTAATCTCAAAGTGCAAAAATGGCGGAGAAAAAATAATTCGAACTCCATGGAGAAAAACGACCTACTGCTATATTAAAAAAAATTAAAACCTGCCTCCTCTTTCTAACTCTATGCTGGAAACAGATACGGCAACATCAAATGTCAAATTCTGACATTGTGAATGTATTTTTTTTTCTTAATGGCCGGGTATATAAAGTTGATTTTATGTTTACCAAGGAGTTCACAGGTATGCCAGTGACGTCACTGCACGGACCGAAAAACGACGGTATTTTATTAAAAATATCTGTATTCCTTTCATTTTAAAATCTCTGACATAAAAAATATGACTATTCAGACAATTGTCTCGAAATGGTTTTCGATTCAGCCCCCCAAAAAAAAACTTGACATACCGAATTGTCAACATCAGGGTGCCCCGCATTATTGAAAAATTTCCGAAATTCCTGAAAATTATGGTTACCACTATGCCAAAAAGTTCAAAGCCCTTTCTCTTTTACACAATATAAGGTCTAACAAAATCAGGTGAAACTATTTTAAGGGGATGATCAGACTATCAAACTGAACAACTTTCTCTATGAGACCAATGTCGAAATCGGAAAAAAAAAATCAGCTGTTCAAAAGCAAAAAATAATCTACCACTGAATTTGGCCCTGTTCTACTGTGAACGAGTGCGGCGAAGAGGGCGTGCGAGCGGCGCAGGCGAGGTCACTGAACTCGCGCGGGGCCTCCGAGCTGGGTTGACTATGTAGTTTGTGGGCATGTCTTAGTTTTGATAATTAGGTACGTAGATAGTGAACGTAGAATTTTGCTTTAAAATTGGATAGGTAATCATAAATTTCCATACACTTGCTTTGTTTTTAGTGGACGTTAAGACAATGAAATACCTACCTATTTTGAAAATTTAGGTAAGTAGGAAGGTAGGTAGGTACTTACATTAAATTTTGTACATATCCCACACCTTTTTCAATGAACTTGATTGCACGTTTTTGGATGTATCTTTCACTTTGATTAAAATTTAATAACATCACATGCGATCACTGCACTATCCGTTGTCGCAGCTCATGGGTGGTTCTCACCATGTAACCGTCGTCATGTCCGTACACTAATGTTTCTACATGACCCCATACATGGAAATCAAGTGGCGTAAGGTTAGGTCAGGCCACTCAATAGGCCCATCTCTGCCACCAATCCACCGAAGTCCGTAGGTATCGTCCAAAGTAGGTACACTTGTCACTAGTTGTCACGTAGTGAGCTGGAGCACTACGTCATCGTCATGCTGGTAAAACATACCAAGTACGTAACCTTACAAGAGGTTGCGTGCGGTTGGGCGAGCGCGCACGATTTCGCAGTTGCGAAACATACCGATATCGACCGCTACGCGTCCGCGGCGCGAGCGCTACTGGTGAAGACGTCAAAGCAAGGTCGTAACCGGTCGCGAGCAAGAGCGGGGGTGGGGGCGTCGAGTTCAAACTCAAAAGGAAGCCGCCGCGTGCGTCCGGCGTGCGTAGTAAAACACAGGTCCGTATTTAGGGTGATACCAAAATATTAGTAGATCAATGTAATGATTATTTCAAAAAATTTTGATTTCGATATGGTCGCCAAAGAAAAAGTTGTTTATTTTCATGAACTGAACCTGCCCTTAAAATAGTTTCAGCTGATTTTGTTAGACCTTATATATTGAATAAAGCCAATGAAATAGTGTATAGACACAAATAGTAATATAAAAAACAAAAAACTTGCAGGTCTAAGGTACTTAACGCATTCACTGCCTCCCCCGTAAGCCTAAATAACCTAGGTGCCACTACAAAACATAGAAAGCTGTGTGCCCCGAACATTTATAGTTGTTCAAAAAAATGCAATGCTTAGTGCCCTTGAACACTTATGCTTGTCCATATAATTCTTACGCTGGGTGCCTCTCGACACGCAGGATTGTCCGGTTTATTCCACTGAGTACCAACGAGTTAGTATGTTAGAGTGTCTTTTGTGGGACAAACCATGAAGTGCTAATAGGAATATACTTGTATTTCCAATAAAAAATGGACACGCAGAGTGGTCGAGAGGCACTGGGAGTATGATAGGTGTTACCCATTGTTCCACTATATGTGTCGGGGGCATCCGATAAAAGATAAAGAAACCACTAGAGATGACGGTGGCACTAAATGTGTAACTAGTGTTTAGTCTTCCTGAGTTAAATCAGCAGCCTCTGAAACTGGCAAGTTTATCCAGTAATGTCTTCTGCTCTCAGGCATAAGAGGCAAAAGTTTCTCAACTATGGCTGACTTGCGCTGTATATTGATGCCCCTTGGATTTGTTTTTACTCTGACTTTCGGAAATTCTTTAGTTTTAACTACTTTCATCTGTAGAAAGTCCAGTGTTTTAAATTCTTCAACATCGTGGTTGTTTTTGTATTTTAATTGGTACCAATTTCGTTCTATTGCCACTATACAGGGTCCTTCTTAATATGCTGACACTTTTTAGGGTTCCGAACCTCAAAGAGGAAAAACGGAACCCTTATAAGATCACTCTCGTGTCCGTCCGTCCGTCTGTCACAGCCACTTTTCTCAGCAACTATAGAAGCTAGCGACTTGAAATTCGGCATAGTGGTCAATCATGCTAACCCAAACGTAAAGCGAGACTAAAAATGTAGAAAATAATTTTTTTACAAATTTTTAAGGTCCAAAAACTGATGACTTTTAAAAAAAAAGTTTTCCAACCTAGCCGAGTTTGGTATCATTTGAAAGGGCTTTGAACGTAGATTTCGTATTGGTAGTTCGTTTTACTAAGTGATGCGTAGTTATTCATTTATAAGCCCGACTGCACGAAAAATTTTGGTTCCCCCCCCCCTGATCTCCGAACATATAAAGCCAAAAAATCTGAAATAATTCTTACATGTCGATGAACTATGGAATTTTGTAGGAAAATTATAGCGGTGTCTGTATTGATAATAGTTTTTGAGAAATTTGAAATAATACAGTACAAACAAACTTAGGGTTGCAGTTGATGATTTTCGTTGATGAGCATAGACACAAACTTTTTATATTACATTTTAAATAAAATCCAATAAATTAACACCAGTTTAAGTCATAAAAATTAACAAAGATAACAAAAATGCTAGTTTTTCGATGAATTACCAACTCCGTTGTGAAGTTTTGTTGTTAGCCATATTTCGTCACTGTTTTTTGCTTAAAACATTTTTAAAAGACGGTAAATCTATTAAATTCCACTAAATCTATTCTATAACACCCTACAATTATTCCTACTCATTAAAAAAAGTACAAAATGAATAATTGTTTCGATATTTTGATTTGTGATTTGTATGGTTTCATGCAAGAACGCGGGTGTACCTATCGGTATCGGTGAAAGTTGGTACACAGCTAGTTAGAGTACCTATATCCAGAAATAGCATAAAAGGTAGGTGCTTAAGATTTATGTGAAAAATCACTATTTCATTGGGAATAAACTGTATTTAAATATTTTCGAGAAGGTAACAGTAATTTGAACATTTGAACTTTGCTTGAATGACAGGATGTGAGGTCCGATTCACAATACAGGAAACTTAAAATTTATAACTTTCCAGTAAACCGTATTTCATTATTGAAAAAATCCTAACATAACATAAGAGATTTACTGAAAGTAACAAAACGTTAAGCCATATCAACAGCTACGTTATTAAGATGGATTGAAATAATGATTTTCACAAATGAAATATTTGTCATCATAATGATTAGGACAAATCGGAATAAAATCTTTCCACGTCAGTCATACGTCAGTAGTGAATCATGGACATGGATCAAAGAGATTATACTTGCATAGAGGGAGGATAACTTTTGCAAGGCGGTCCACTTTTTTTGAAGATTGTTTTTTTATGTTTTGTGTCATTTGTGGTAGGACAAAAGGTACAAAAAGTTACTACTTTACACAACTTTACATACACTAGCATGTCAAAAAGTGTCAAAAAACGTGGAAAGTGGACAGCCGCATAAACAAAATATCTAAAGTTCCATCTCTTTCTACTATTAAAGGTATGTCATAAGAGAAAAAAGACTAACTACAATTGTAGCAGGGTAGGACGAGACTCGTAGCAAAATGAAACGCCGGTGATGACTGGACTAAGTATATTCGAAACGACTTGTACAAATTACAAATTAAATGGAGTGGTCGGTCCGTGGTAACGTACACGACACACGTTCTAGATCTATGACTAGTTGAATAGGTCCGCGTAAGCGTACACAATACAACTAGGTAGGTTAGAGTGCTTCACAAAAAGTGGCGATCGCCGGTGAGGTCACTCAAACCGGGCGAATCTTAACACCGCGTTGTAGGAACGGGTACAGCGCCATCTAGCGTGGAGTGGCTGGAACTAGGGTTTGTTACATACTCCCCCTCTGTCCTCGCAGACGCCCCGACAAGAGAGACAGGATAAGTTCTATTGGCGTCTCTTAGGTCGTCCACGCTGTCTTGGCTTTTCTTCGTCCTGTGAAGGAGGCGTAATCTTTTAGGCCTTCCTCGCTTCCTTAGGGGCTGTATGGGCTCTGGTACATCTTGAGGGTCTCCTAGGTTAGATAATCTGCTGGCATACTCTACTGGGTGCTCTTCCTCACCCTCCCCCTGCACTGAAAGTGCCTCTAGCAGGGCTAAGTTCTTTGCCACGAACGGCTCCGTCAACATGTCAGCCCGCTGCTTCTGTGCGAAGATTTCCTGGAACACCAGGTATCCAGGTTTCTTTGGTGCAAAAGCGTGCCTTAGGCGTTTTTGGAAATCACTCCACGTTTGTATGCGTTTTCCAGCTCCTTGCCACCAAGTTGATGAATCACCGGTCAACAGTAAGCCCACGGTTTCCAAAGCGACCTGGTCGGATATCCTTCGTGCCTTCTTAAAGATTGAGGCAGTGGTCAGGAACTCCTCGACCTTCTCCGTGTCCCTTTCTCCAGCGTACGTGAAGCGAGCATCAGCGAACGAAGCTGTACTGTTGGCCGTATTGGCAGCTTGTATTGCATGGACAGTAGCCGTAGTTATTGAAGATACCATTTCTTGTAATTGGTCCGTGGTCATATTTACGGTAGCCATTTCGGTTCTGTGTGGTCTCGGCCTTAGGGTGGGTTTCCCAGGTAATTTCTCCAGGGCGAAATTCCTGCCCCACGTTGGGCGTCAATTTGTAGCAGGGTAGGACGAGACTCGTAGCAAAATGAAACGCCGGTGATGACTGGACTAAGTATATTCGAAACGACTTGTACAAATTACAAATTAAATGGAGTGGTCGGTCCGTGGTAACGTACACGACACACGTTCTAGATCTATGACTAGTTGAATAGGTCCGCGTAAGCGTACACAATACAACTAGGTAGGTTAGAGTGCTTCACAAAAAGTGGCGATCGCCGGTGAGGTCACTCAAACCGGGCGAATCTTAACACCGCGTTGTAGGAACGGGTACAGCGCCATCTAGCGTGGAGTGGCTGGAACTAGGGTTTGTTACACAATCTTAAATTGATGCGGACTTTATGCTTTAGAATTAAGAGATCCTTCTTGTGAGCTGTGAGACATGGATATAAACCAATGTATAGACAATACCAATGCCACCTTCCTGATCATGGACAATACCTTTCCAACGTAGAAATACAATGACTCGAAAAGGCATTAAAATAATAGTAATCGCGAAAACGAGACACGCATATTCTAGCTAGCATGGCTAGATTCTGGAACTTTAAATGTGACTAGATAATTTGTGTGACAATGTCCAAGATATTTATTTATTTATTATTATATACGCTATGCTGATGCTGATGAAATTGAAATTGCTATCAAAATCATACAACTTAGTCGGGCTAAGGTATGTTATTTTGTTTCATATCTCCGTCCCTTTCCAGTATGACCATTCCAGTCTGCGAATCTATAAAATACTCAATCAACGCTTTCCAAGCTTCTTGATCAATAACATGCAATGAAATTAGAGACAGTGCCTTACATTACAACCTTCTTGATCATGAACTTTCGCTTACGCTAGCTTATGCACCTTTTAGTGTTTTAGGCATGAAGATTGAATTATCACAATTCTTGGTTTTAGGCTTTCATACCGAGAAGACAAACTGGAGTAATGTATTTCTATTCAACTCGGATGCTAGTAGTAATGTGAGAAAATGATAAACCTAGTTCTTCTGTTCGTCCATAACCCGCCTCATTACAATACATTTTAACTTCTAGAACAGAAAGATGGCATTGTCTATAAGCACCTGGAGAGGAGAGCAAACTTCCGTACAGGCAGTGAAAATGACTTTTCAATTTATATGAAGCTAGATGACTGACTCTGGAGTCAGACAGCCTTTGTAGTACAAAAAGTGGTTACGTCGATAAGGACAGTAATAAGTAGCGATCTCCTTTTTTAACTAGAGCGAATGTGCCATGTGCGTCTCTTTTTGAGTGAATATACAAGACACGTGCTTCCTTCTATACCTTCTATACCTTCTTTTTCTACGTTTTAAATCCATGGTTTATATCCATGTTCTAGAATCATAGTTCAAAAAGATTGCTAATGATTAAATGAGATTGCAACGCATAAACTTCTTGGGGTGGTAGTCATTAGAGGGTGTTAGGCAAAGAATATACTACTCTCTACCGTGTTAGGTGTACCCACCCATTTGTTAACAAAAATACTTGGCTATTATCCATCTACTTTCTTTCACTGGAAACAATTCATGACCCACGCAGACGCTTGAAAAATAAATATGTTAAAGAAAATTGATGTCTTACCTACATTTGCATTAAGACTCCCTACCTATTCTCTAATTGGGATATTCAGGGATTTTCTTAGTAATCATATTGAATTCCAAATATTACGTAAAATTTTTCGTGCAGTAGGTACTCAAACTTTCCGATGTAAGTGTTCATGTAGCGAGACCATTGCCACTTCTTTGAGCATGGTCACAATACATTATGTTCTTTAAACATTAAAACTTTAAATACTTACTTAATATTATAATATTAAAACGGCTGTAAGCTATCAAATTATCATGACATAATTTCTCTATTATATCGTTGCACTTTTTTTATGTTGTGCTCGCTATACCACTTTGTACCTTCCCAACAACGGCGGTTTTCGTTAACACTGTTCTCATCTTTTCTTACGGTAATATTAGGTTTGGAACCCTCTATGTGCGAGTACACACCTCGCTCTTGGCCAGTTATTTAAGGGGATGATCAGACCGTCAAACTGAACAACTTTTTCTATGGCACCAACATCGAAATCGCGAAAAAAAAATCAGCTGTTCCATACAAAATTGCAAACCTATTCGAGCCAAATGTATGGGGATAGTAGATTTTTTTTTCGCGATTTCGATGTTGGTCCCATAGAGAAAGTTGTTCAGTTTGATTGTCTGATAATCCCCTTAAAAAAGTGTCAGCATATTAAGTTGGACCCTATATATTTGAGGTATACTCGGGGGGTCAACTTATTTAATTTAAACCGAGAAGAAATATCTTGATAATCCGAGAAGTCCGATACTTCCGTGACTTTGACAACGTTTTTTCTTGAATTAGCAGAACGTACACATTCTATGAAATCTGGAAAATCGTGTACCTTCCCCATCCTCTTCATTGATTGTTTCACTTGATGATGGAATGAATCCGCAGACATGAATGTGTGTGCTTCCAGTTATTTTAAAGTTATTGATTCAGCTGCAATTGAATTGCTATTTACAATCTGCACGAGAAAAGAGATCAGTGCCCAGTTTTTGTTTTGAGCGCCGCAATCTAGCCAGAACGTTATATTTTTGGCATCACGTTTACTCATTAGGAATGCGTGGAAGGTTGAAACGATGTCCTCTTGTTTTCGACCAGAAATTGACTAATAATTGAATAATCGCATCTTGCGTGTAGTGTCGCGCGTCAATATTTATCGCGTCAGTACACAACACAGCGAGACGACAGCGCGATTGAGGGCGACGGCGATACCGCGTTAATCAAATAACGATATTTAAATTTAATTAAATAAATATTATTAATTATCATAATTAATATTGAATTATTTATTTATTTACTTACGGAAATATTATTTATTTATTCAAATAAATAGTTTCTCTCTTTTGTAGCATTCATTGATTTCTTTCACTATTTTTTTTAAAGAAGCCCTTTCTTTGATTAACTATTATTTCTCTAATTTTCCTATGTCTTGTGTACATCACGTCTGCCTCGTACAAAGAACGCTTCAATGCTGACGCGATGCGTATTGATGGTGTAGGGTTTGGTGTGATCCAGCCCAAGATACATATTGACGGATGGATCTTGCGTGTAGCGTTCGCCTATCATTGAATATAAAAAGAAACAATAGGGCCTGTTTCACCACTTCTGAATAAGTTCTTGTTAGCTGATCCGACAGATATTTTGACATAATTTCATACAAAATATGTCAAACTATCTGTCGAATAAGCTAACAAGCAGGGACCGAAAACCGATATAAATTACGGTACAGGTATCGGCATAATTTCGGTAACCTTTACAGTAAATGTTACCTCTATCGCGGTAACCGAGCAAAAAAAAAGTGTTACCTATATCTTTGTTACAGGTTTTAATACCGGTAACCTAAATTCCTATGACCTTCAATGGAACAGAATGTGAGTGCCGCCGCGTGCGGCCGCGCGAGTGCGGGGAAGGGGTACAAACAAACATTGTTGGCGGGCGATGAGGCCGCCGGTGCAAGTTCTTACGCTGTGTGTAATACGCAGATATGCAAGGATTGACAAAAGATTGAAATGTACCTAATTAATTCTAATCTGTGTATTAAGATTTTGGTAGTTTTTGATTCTTTTGGTTCTTTTGATAGTTTTAGATTTTTTTGGTAGATTTTCGTAGTTTTTAGTTCTTTTGGTAGAATTCGGTAGATTTTGGTAGTTTTGGTTGGTTTTGGGTAGCATTTGATAGGTTTTGGTTCTTTTGGTAGAATTTGGTAGTTTTAGGTAAATTTTGGTAGTTTTTAGTATAATTTGATAGATTTTCATACTTTTTGGTACATTTTAGTAGTTTCTGCTTTTTTGGTAGTTTTTGGGAATTTTTGGTTCTTTTTTAGAATTTGGGAGTTTTTGGTATAATTTGATAGATTTTCGTACTTTTTGGTCAATTTTGGTAGTTTTAGGTTCTTTTGTAGATTTTAGTAGTTTTTGCTTCTATTGGTAGTTTTTGGTATAATTTGATAGATTTTCATACTTATTGGTAGATTTTTGGTTCTTTTGGAAGTTTTTGGTAGATTGCAAATAAATTATCATTATCATTATGTATCAAATTTGGTAGATTTTAATACTTTTGGTAAAATTTGGTAGTTTTTGGTATAATTTGGTAGATTTTCGGACTTTTTGGTAGATTTTGGTTCTTTTTGTAGAGTTAGGTAGTTTTTGGTTCTTTTGGTAGTTTCTGCTATAATTTGATACATTTTCGTAGTTTTTGGTACCTAAATTTTGGTAGTTTTGGGATCATTTGGTAGATTTTAGTAGTTTTTGGTAGTTTTTGGTACAATTTGATAGATTTTCATACTTTTTGGTGGATTTAGGTTCTTTTGGTAGAGTTTGGTTGATTTTGGTAGTTTTTGCTTCTTTTGGTAGTTTTTGGTAGATTCTACCAAATTTGGTACTCTTGGTAGAATTTGGTAGTTTTTGATATAATTTGGTAGATTTTCGTACCTACTTTTTGGTAGTTTTCGATACATTTTGGTAGTTTTGGGTTCTTTTGGTAGATTTTAGTAGTTTTTGCTTCTTTTGGTAGAGTTTGGTAGATTTTGGTAGGTTTTGGTATAATTTGATAAATTTTCATACTTTTTGGTAGATTATGGTATGGTACTACCTATGTTTTTGGTTCTTTTGGAATTTTTTGGTTTGGTCTGTATGGTCCCCCTGGATAGGGGTCCGGGGTGTCGCCACTCACCGTCAGCTCGCCACAAGCTGCCCCCGCGGGGTTATTATTATTATTATAATAATCTACCAAATTCTACCAAAAGAACCAAAAACTACACAAACCTACCAAATTCTACCAAAAATTACCAAAACAACCAAAAACTACTATTATATACAAAAAAACTACAAAAAGAACCAAACACTACATAAAACTACCAAAATTTACCAAATTCTACCAAAAGAACTAAAAACTACCATTAGGTATCCAAAAACTACCAAAAGAACCAAAAACTACCGAAATCTACAAAATTCTACCAAAAACTGTAAAATTCTACCAAAAACTACACAAAACTACCAAAATCTATCAAATTATACCAAAACAACCAAAAGAAGTAAAAACTACTAAAATCTACCAAAATAACCCAAAACTACCAAAATGTCGCAAAAGCTACCAAAAAGTACGAAAATCTATCAAAAACTACCAAATTCTACAAAAACTACCAAATTCTACCAAGAGAACCAAAAACTACCTTTTGGTAGTTGGAACCAAAAACTTAAAAAAACTACCGAAATCTACCAAAAACTATCAAAAGAACAAAAACTACCAAATTCTACCAAAAACTACCAAATTCTACCAAGAGAACCAAAAATATTCAAAATCTACCAAATTCTACCAAAAACTACCAAAAGAACCAAAAACTACAAAATTCTACCGAAAGAACCAGTAAGTACACAAATCTACCAAATTCTACCAAAACTACTATTATATACATTATTATTATTATGTGTCTTACGATCCGTAGTCACGGGCAATTAAGTCCCGGACCTTTGGAAGGCGTGCATGGAGTAGACCTGTGTCGATCGCGATTGATCGAATCGTTTTGATTCGATCGCAACCTGTAAACGAGTCATCGAATCACGGGTCCTTAAAAGATTCGATCTTTTAACCCGATTACAAAGCAAACCAAATTGCACTTTTTTCTTATATTGTTACCGTAACTAATTGCTTGCTTACAAAATGATCGAGTCTTCGTTGTCAATTGAATAAGACGTAACAAACAAAACGTGTCTATCTCTTTCGTTTACGTACAAACCGCGTTCGTTCGCTCGCACTCTTTCTCGTGAGTGAAATAAACCGGGTTGTTTGCGTCGTGACCCGCGCCCGCGGCTCGCGACCTGTCGATCGGGTGATTTTTGAATTTTTCGAATTAGTTACACCCGTGACGCGCGTTTAAGATCGTCGTGCTTTATTCAGGTTCAATTAGTATAGCAATAACCTGCTCAGCATAGCATTCGTCATTCTGTCAGTCGTACAAATGAACTGTGACCCAAATGATCGAAAAGATCAAGTCATTTTAACCCGATCACTATACAAGTGGGTCATGATCGACCCGGGTTACGAAAAATGATCGATTGACACAGGTCTAGCATGGAGCCGAAGCCAACATGTAGAGGCCCGTTCAAGAGACAAGTTAATCTATGTAAGGAATACACATGGCGGATACCATCTCCGAGCGCACAACATGATACACACGGGGATGGTCCCCGCCAGGTGCATAGACTATTGGAGTGCGGTTCTATGGTCGCGATGGAAAAATAAGGTCTTGGGCTATAGAGGTGAAAGTTGGATGGATGGATACTGGGCTATGGGAGGAGACTAACGGACGCCTGCCATGACAACTAGTCTCAAAATTGTAAATAGGGCAGGCGGTGACTCGCCGACTCGTCGAGTGGGCCCCATAAAACGGCCGCACGCACAAAGTCCGACAATGGGGCAACATCCCATTGAGCGGCTAAAGGTTGTCGAGAGGTGCGGCACCGGTTTCACCATCGCGGGGTTTACCCCCGTGAGCGGGTTTCCCCGTTATTACGCCATTACGTGCAATACACTTCCAACCTGGAGCATAGGTTCTGCTCTTGCGATTCCACTCTGGACGGCCAATGAAGGCAAGCCATAGGTAGGGGGGTGTGTTACTGTCTGTGGGGGTGTGTGTGTAAGCGCATGTCTGTATGGTCCCCCTTGATAGGGGTCCGCGGTGTCGCCACTCACCGTCAGCTCGCCACAAGCTGCCCCCGCGGGGTTATTATTATTATAATAATCTACCAAAAGAACCAAAAACTACACAAACCTACCAAATTCTACCAAAAACTACCAAAACAACCAAAAACTACTATTATATACACAAAAACTACAAAAAGAACCAAACACAACATAAAACTACCAAAATTTACCAAATTCTACCAAAAGAACTAAAAACTACCATTATCCAAAAACTACCAAAAGAACCAAAAACTACCGAAATCTACAAAATTCTACCAAAAACTGCCAAATTCTACCAAAAACTACAGAAAAAAATTCCAAAATATACCAAATTCTACCAAAAACAACCAAAAGAAGCAAAAACTACTAAAATCCACCAAAATAACCCAAAACAACCAAAATGTCCCAAAAGCTACCAAAAAGTACGAAAATCTATCAAATTCTACCAAAAACTACCAAATTCTACCTAAAACTACCAAATTCTACCAAAAGAGCCAAAAAACCAAATTCTACCAAAAACTGCCAAATTCTACCAAAAATGACCAAAAGGACCAAAAACTACACAAAACTGCCAAAATCTACAAAATTCTCACCAAAAACTACCAAATTCTACCAAAAGAACCAAAAACTACCAAACTCTACCAAATTCTACCAAAAACTATCAAAAGAACCAAAAAGTACCAAATTCTACCCTATTCTACCATAAGAACCAAAAACTAAAAAAATCTACCAAATTCTACCAAAATCTACCAAACATTACAAAAAGAACGAAAAACTACCAAAAGAACCAAGCATAATTAGCATAAGCATTATGCTCACGACTATATTTCCTGAGGGGGTAGTCAGAGATATTCTGAAACCTCAGAATATCCACGTTTCACCAGTAGTACCGAAACGCTGCGTAGGTCCAGCAGTGGGCTCAAGTTCTCGGATTGTTGCTAAATTAAATGTAGATTTTTTCTATTGTTGACTTTTTGGTTGTTGATCATTTGAACTGTTGATATTTATAAGATGTTGAGATTTTCAACTGTTTATCATTTGATTTGCTGACCTTATGGGGTTGATATTTTAAATGTTGATCTTATGACTGTTGAACTAAAGTATCAATCCCAGCTAAAACACGATTAAAACAAATTTTCTCGATAGAAAAACAAGCCAAAGTAGCCTCCGTCTATATCTTTAAACGCTTGGAACTGCTAAACGGTGAAAAATAGAAACACGAGACTTGATTTAAAAAAAAGAGATTGATATTTTTTACATAAATAGTTAGTACGATTACAATTTAAAAAAGTTTGTTTTACGCTTGCGTCGGTTCAGGTGCGCGCGCTGCCCCATCTCTTTCTCTCGCATCAGGAGTGCGATTTTTGAATCTCATTCGATGAATTCAGCAGTTGAAAATATCAAAATTACTACGGAGATACGCATCTTTCTACTGCTGATTTGGCTTTAAAAAATCGCTCTCCTGAAGCATGATTTTTGAAAGTCAAATCAAGAGTAGAAAGTTGCGTATCTCCATAGTAATTTTGACATTTTTAACTGCTGAATTCATCTAATGAGATTCAAAAATCGCACTCCAGGCATCTCGCATAAGCTATCACACGCCCTCGCTTCAATTATTATTCGACATAGCCCCTTAATGCAGCTAACGGGGCTAATGGGGCTAACGCAGAATAGGGGGGCACTTCGGCCAACATTGCAGACGCACTGCAGAAACGCAGCAGTCTCATCAACATCCTAAAAGCACTGTTGTATTGAACAGGAAGATAAGTTAAGCGACTGCCTTCTACCTAGTGCACGTGTAGAAGGTCTGTGATGAGAGGATAATGATGTTAACTCACGCGCCTCCACTGGGTGGGTGTTTTTATGGTCCCCTCCGGTATCTCGTTGAGGCGGCGGGAGGCAACCTCCCAAAAGGCAAGGGGGCGCCTCCCCGCCTCCGGGGGAGACTCATTCAAGACGGCTACTAAGACTGCCAGCTGCATTTCCGTTGGTTTCTCATTGGGGGGGACTCATTGAGGATGGCTATCAGGAGTGTTATTTGTTGATCAGATGGCCTCATATCTAATAAAAAAACGTACGAAAAAATAACTACAACAAATTTTGAAAGAATAATTTCCGAAAATGACTAAAATTTTGAACATAAAATTTTGAAACAATAATTTATACCAAAGAGAATTTAAAATTTAGACAACTAGAAATTTTGAAACAATTTGGTTAAAAAAAAAGAAATTAGACATTGTTTATGAAGTGACTAAAGGGACTTTTTTGTTTTTAATTAACTACATTCTTTTCGGAAAGACGATAGGAACCAAGAAGTTTGGAATCCTCTACCATGATAGGATCCATGGATCTAAATCATAAAGGATACCAACTTCTCCTTACAAGCATTGATACAAGAAAATTGGCAATGGCGTCGTCGATATTTCAAATTTCGTCCCTTTCTATCCAATGATGTTGTTACGAAAATGACAGGAAAGGAGCTTTTGTACGTAAGCAAAATTTGACGAATATAAACAAAAAAAGCAAAACATACAGACATAGCCAAAGTCATTTTCATATTATTTTTGAAAGAATTATTAAAATCGGTTTAGTTTTGGAGGAGAAAACAGGGGAATACGAAATACTGATTTCGTTAATTTTTGTATATAAAATCGATCCGAGCTGCAGTTGTCTCTTTCGCACTCTGGTCGGCGGGGTGTATGGGTGGGGCGGATCTGATAAATACGTATACAGTCGGAAAAGCGACCTATTCTCCTAATTAGCATTTCAGCCCGCCTGTCCTCTTAAAAGAATATCCTGAACTTTTTGAAATAGTTCGAACTGCATTCACAGATTTCGAAAAAAATGTATTTTTAAAAACAATTTATAAAAACACTTTTTTTGATGCCAATCGATCCTGTTTCTTATAAGGATCAATAAACTTAATGGGACTAACCGAGATTAAAGTACTAGAAGTGTCAGAAATCAAATAAAAATAAATAAATGCGATTTTTTAAAGTAACACATTAAACCGCCGACGCCGCCGCCGCCGCTGACTACTTGTTTTAAGGTAAATCCAGCAGGTAGTCAGTCATGGAGGCTGACTACAGGTTTATTACAATTTTGGTGCTATCTGGTTGAAATTAAGAGGATATGTGAAAAAAAATGGATTCTTCAAAGCGTCATATGCGCAAGCTAGGTACGTAGGTCCAGCAGTGGGCTCAAGTTCTCGGATTGTTGCTAAATTAAATGTAGATTTTTTCTATTGTTGACTTTTTGGTTGTTGATCATTTGAACTGTTGATATTTATAAGATGTTGAGATTTTCAACTGTTTATCATTTGATTTGCTGACCTTATGGGGTTGATATTTTAAATGTTGATCTTATGACTGTTGAACTAGAGTAGGTATCAATCCCAGATAAAACACGATTAAAACAAATTTTCTCGATAGAAAAACAAGCCAAAGTAGCCTCCGTCTATATCTTTAAACGCTTGGAACTGCTAAACGGTGAAAAATAGAAACACGAGACTTGATTTAAAAAAAAGAGATTGATATTTTTTACATAAATAGTTAGTACGATCACAATTTAAGAGAATATTATTCCAAGAGCGAAAATGCGCGCTGCGTACTATGGTGATATTTTCAATACTAACCAATTAAAGTCAATGAAATTTTGCAGTAACAATCTTGAAACAAATTTCTATGCTTCTATAGAGTCAGATTTTCGTTAAAATATACAGTTTCAATGCTAGGATTAATTTAAGATTTGTATGGAAATCTTTATCTGACTCCATACAAGCATAGAAATTTGTTTCTAGATTGTTTCTGCAAAACTTCATTACCTTTAATTGGTTAGTATTGAAAATATCACCATAGTACGTTTGTATGGAGCGCGCTCCGAATAATATACCCTTAAAAAAGTTTGTTTTACGCTTGCGTCGGTTCAGGTGCGCGCGCTGCCCCATCTCTTTCTCTCGCATCAGGAGTGCGATTTTTGAATCTCATTCGATGAATTCAGCAGTTGAAAATATCAAAATTACTACGGAGATACGCATCTTTCTACTGCTGATTTGGCTTTAAAAAATCGCTCTCCTGAAGTATGATTTTTGAAAGTCAAATCAAGAGTAGAAAGTTGCGTATCTCCATAGTAATTTTGACATTTTTAACTGCTGAATTCATCTAATGAGATTCAAAAATCGCACTCCAGGCATCTCGCATAAGCTATCACACGCCCTCGCTTCAATTATTATTCGACATAGCCCCTTAATGCAGCTAACGGGGCTAATGGGGCTAACGCAGAATAGGGGGGCACTTCGGCCAACATTGCAGACGCACTGCAGAAACGCAGCAGTCTCATCAACATCCTAAAAGCACTGTTGTATTGAACAGGAAGATAATTTAAGCGACTGCCTTCTACCTAGTGCACGTGTAGAAGGTCTGTGATGAGAGGATAATAATGTTAACTCACGCGCCTCCACTGGGTGGGTTTTTTTATGGTCCCCCCCGGTATCTCGTTGAGGCGGCGGGAGGCAACCTCCCAAAAGGCAAGGGGGCGCCTCCCCGCCTCCGGGGGAGACTCATTCAGGACGGCTACTAAGACTGCCAGCTGCATTTCCGTTGGTTTCTCATTGGGGGGGACTCATTGAGGATGGCTATCAGGAGTGTTATTTGTTGATCAGATGGCCTCATATCTAATAAAAAAACGTACGAAAAAATAACTACAACAAATTTTGAAAGAATAATTTCCGAAAATGACTAAAATTTTGAACATACAATTTTGAAACAATAATTTATACCAAAGAGAATTTAAAATTTAGACAACTAGAAATTTTGAAACAATTTGGTTAAAAAAAAAAGAAATTAGACATATTGTTTATGAAGTGACTAAAGGGACTTTTTTGTTTTTAATTAACTACATTCTTTTCGGAAAGACGATAGGAACCAAGAAGTTTGGAAACCTCTACCATGATAGGATCCATGGATCTAAATCATAAAGGATACCAACTTCTCCTTACAAGCATTGATACAAGAAAATTGGCAATGGCGTCGTCGATATTTCAAATTTCGTCCCTTTCTATCCAATGATGTTGTTACGAAAATGACAGGAAAGGAGCTTTTGTACGTAAGCAAAATTTGACGAATATAAACAAAAAAAGCAAAACATACAGACATAGCCAAAGTCATTTTCATATTATTTTTGAAAGAATTATTAAAATCGGTTTAGTTTTGGAGGAGAAAACAGGGGAATACGAAATACTGATTTCGTTAATTTTTGTATATAAAATCGATCCGAGCTGCAGTTGTCTCTTTCGCACTCTGGTCGGCGGGGTGTATGGGTGGGGCGGATCTGATAAATACGTATACAGTCGGAAAAGCGACCTATTCTCCTAATTAGCATTTCAGCCCGCCTGTCCTCTTAAAAGAATATCCTGAACTTTTTGAAATAGTTCGAACTGCATTCACAGATTTCGAAAAAAATGTATTTTTAAAAACAATTTATAAAAACACTTTTTTTGATGCCAATCGATCCTGTTTCTTATACGGATCAATAAACTTAATGGGACTAACCGAGGTTAAAGTACTAGAAGTGTCAGAAATCAAATAAAAATAAATAAATGCGATTTTTTTAAAGTAACACATTAAACCGCCGACGCCGCCGCCGCCGCTGACTACTTGTTTTAAGGTAAATCCAGCAGGTAGTCAGTCATGGAGGCTGACTACAGGTTTATTACAATTTTGGTGCTATCTGGTTGAAATTAAGAGGATATGTGAAAAAAAATGGATTCTTCAAAGCGTCATATGCGCAAGCTAGGTACGTAGGTCCAGCAGTGGGCTCAAGTTCTCGGATTGTTGCTAAATTAAATGTAGATTTTTTCTATTGTTGACTTTTTGGTTGTTGATCATTTGAACTGTTGATATTTCAATCCCAGCTAAAGGGTATTTATCCGAAATGTGGACAAACATGGTAATGAAATGAGAATCTGATTTTTTTTCAAATATTGGCAAATTAACTGTTTTTATGTGAAGAAGTACAAAATAAGAGTAGAATGTGAGAAAGGCATTAAAATCTACCCCTTGAATTAGGAGATATCGTCCCCTTAGAGGGAAAAGTCACCAACTGACACATTTGGCCAAAATGAGTTATAAACACCACCGTACTCAGAATGACCTGTTCTACGTTCCCGTCTCACTCACGTTTCGATATCTGCCATACTTTCCAGGATAAAAAGGTGGAAAAGTCACTAAGTACAGCTTTTGTGTGAATTCAAACAGGAAATAATAACTAACTCCAGCTTCATTATCATCCAATATAGCTAAGAGCAGTTAGTGACTTTTCCAACGTGAATAAAAATCACTAACGGTACTTGGTGACTTTTCCCTGACAAAAATAATAACTAAGTGCAATTAGTTATTTTTTCTACGGAACTTTATTTCATTTAAAAAATGAACTAACCGCATTTAGTGACTTTTTGCCTAAGCCCTATTTCCGTAAGGGCCGTTAGTGATTATTTCTCCTGAGAAACCGTTGAAAGCATTGTACTGAAACACACCTCCCGCGCTCGCCGCCCACTTCACCTGCACCCTGCGTGCGCCCACCGCTCAGTGTTGCAAACTTAGTGGATTTTCTACTAAAAATTGTGGTTTTGACCCCCTTTTAGCGTAGAAATTTTGCTTTTAGGAAGTGGTTTAGCGAGTGGTTCAATAGTCTTAAATTGAGTTACAAGAGAGCTATTTTTGAATTTCGTAAGGCTTGATTCGTTCTCAAAAATGTCTTAAACTTTTATTTAAGTTTATAAATGCATTATTCGATCATGTTTTTGAAATTGTCCGATTTAAAAACAGCATTCCAATTAGTAGACAAACGATTACTCAACCACTAAGCTGATTTATTGATTATTTACATAACTAGAAAAATATTTAGTCATACAACTGTTCGCTGTCGAGACACCATGGTCAATGGGCATTCGAAGCCAAACCTTTCTTTAGGGACCTGAGATGTCCTTAACGATAAAGATAAAGGTTGTGACCTCCTCTGTCCTTAGCTGTGCAGCGGAGAAATGCCGCCAGCATAATTGTCACTTTTGGTCTATACATGTACGGACGGCCAGAAGCAAATAAGTTTTTCTTTGTGTAATTTCAATACTCTGTTTAGTTATATTTTTGGACTTACAAATAAATAGTAAGAAAAAGGGCTCACAACTATTTCCCGAGGGGCTACACAGAGATATTCTAAAACCTCAGAACATCCATGTTTCACTATTATAGTACCGAAATTCTCTCCAGTATGACGGGGGTGAGCCCGTCGCCACTTGTTATGGATAGTGGGTACAATACCTACATGCCAAAATTGAAGCATGCAGGTTTCCTCAGGATGTTTTCCTTCACCGAAAAGCCAGGTGTGTTACAATCGTACATGAATTCAGAAAAAGTCTAAACATGGATCGAACCATCGCCTACTACATGGCAGGCAAGGTAACTCGCCACTGGACCACCACGACACGGCACTTACGGCACTTACAAGTAAATGTTGCACAACATGTATGATAAAGGTAGCAAATTACCAATATAACTACCCAATGTTTTCTTGTTTAGTGCAAAATTTTGTGATAATGAGAGTAGGGCCTTCTGTTAGCGGTTTTCCTGTGGTTTTGAATCTGGTGGAGAGCTAATTTAACTGTTGGCAACACTGCCCCCACTTCAGTCAGATCGATCGAGCTAGCCGGTCGATGAATACCGTTGCGTTGTGTTTTAGCGTGATTTATACATTGTTTCATGTGACATCATTATTTAAAGAGATTTTGATGAACAAGAGGAAGTTAAGCCCTGAACCTAACCTTCACACCGCGCTGTCACACCTGGAACAAAAATTCCTGACCTTCACACAAAGGTTCCTGATACCTGACTGAAGGTGATCTTCACATGAATTTTTGTTTTTCTAACTGTGCGCGTGGTGCGGTGTAACCAGTGGCGAGTAACCTTGCCTGCCGTGCAGGAGGCGATGGTTCAATCTCCGTCTAGGTCGATTCGTACGAATGAGTTTTTCGGAATTTATGTACGATTTGTAACACCACTGGCTTTTCGGTGAAGGAAAACATCGTGAGGAAACCTGCGTGCTTCAATTTCGAGGCATTTGTGCTGTACCCACTGTCCATTATAACGTCACACTGGACAGAGTTTCGGTACAACTGGTGAATCGTGGATGTTCTGAGGTTATAGAATATCTCTGACTACCCCTTCGGGGAATATAGTCATGAGCATATGCTTATGCTATGCTTAAATAACTTTTAGTAATATTAAAGACACAAAATAATAGTGTTAGTTAAATTTGACACTCATAAACCTGCATTTTCAAATTGCATAAAGTTACCAACAACATGACAAAAGTCACTAACGATTTATTTGGCAAAAATGTGTTGGATGGAAAACTAACTATCCTATTTTTCGTCTTTCGTGTGATAATTAGAGATCTACACTTTACTTTACAAAATGGGGATTAATTCAACGATTAATTTTTACTTACAAAAAATTAAATATATCAAAATTTGACGTTGCTATGACGTTTTAAACTTAAAACCTCGATATCTCAAAACTATGCACATGTCAGTTAGTGACTTTTCCCTCTAAGGGGACGATATATTGAATTCGGTAATGATAATGATCATGGTAATGAGAAATTGAGACATGGTTATGAGATGCCTATAATGGTAATGAGATTGCGAGATATTATACTGAAATGCTTAGCATGGTAATGAGAAATGTTTCGGAAACATAGGTAGCTTGGGTAGCTTAGGTTCTAGATAAATGGATAGCATCAGTTATTGGTCTGCTACCGAAGAGGCTTAAGTTTCATTAGCACTAGTTCACTGTACATCGATATTGTTCAATTTATAAAGTGATCAGCGATTTGATGTTGTACACACGTAGTACAATCAATGGTAGTTATATACTCAGATTACTTTGAGATGCAAAGAGTTAAGGCTGTTATGTATATCTCTGGAGCAAAGAATACGAAAGAGAGCTTGTGACTCAATCACGAGGCAATTCAATTCCGATTAGATTCCACGCCTGTACCACTTAGTTCTACTTATTCTTTCGTATCAGCATGAGTCATATCTCATGATAAGTACTCATGCTTAGGTGGTAAGATTAGTCAGTCAGCAATGGTAGTATCGAGGCTATCTGCCCAGGATGCGCAAGAAGAACTCGGGTTTCATCACTCGGGGAGGCTCTTTTCTTCTAAGTTCTATGGAATTTATGTACGGTTGTATCCGTCAATATAAGTAGCTCGGCGGTAAAATAAAAACATCGTAAGGAAACCTACATACTCGAAACGAAAAGGAAATACCATACCTAAGTTCAGAGTTATGTGTGAAAAGTACGAGGGTGAGCACTACTGACCAGTGACGATCGAAATGTTACAAAGCACGTTCTGAAGCCACTGCTTACAATATCTTTTCTCAAAAATTATATAATCTCCCTGGCTGTTCAATCTATTGTTAAAGAATTATTTGGTTCCCGCGCTGGATGGCCTATGAAATCCTCTGCACCCGATACGACCCTGAGCGGACGTTGTTGTAATTTTCCACCATCCTCCTGCCCAGATCTCTCACAAACGCCTTAGCCTCCACCCCCCATGTTCCAGACGTCTCCACTGCCAGCGGCAGAAAAATGTAGTGGGATGGGACTCCAAAATCGCATACTTCTCATGCTTTGCATGCGTGCTCACCCTGTGTAAATGTCTCCTTTTAGCTGTACCGTCCTGCTCCTTTGGTTTTGTGGAGCCGTAGACCTAATTTGCGTTAGGCAGCTTTGTTGATTCAAATAGGATATGGTCGCTTCTTTTCGTTGTTCAATTCAGTAACTGCTACTTCCTCAGATTGCTGATGACTTGATGATCAGTAATAATTGTCTATGGTAACCATCATCATCATCATCTTAGCCAAAGAAGTTTACTGACGGACAAAGGCCTCCCAATAGGATCATCACAATGACCGGTCTTGCGCTGCCCTTATCCACCTTGTTCCTCTCACCCTCACCAAATCGTCGATCAGTCCACTTAATGAAGGATCTACCCACACTGCGCCTTCCAGTACGCAGTCACCACTCGAGAACTCTTTTAATTTCTGCGGTGGTAACTAGAGAGCAGAAAAAGAAAGCTCTTCAGCAGGTTGTTTCAATCTCTGGAACTGCTGTCCGATAGCTCTTAGTTGGATCCCGTATTGTGCATACCATAGTGACATGGTTTGTGTTGCGTATCATTTACCTAATTTACATCACTTGAGTGTCATCTGTCATCAGAATTTAAAAATTCTTTTGATATCTGAGATATGGAACTAGTGAAAGAGTTTGTAAGTGTATATTATACGCCCAGGAGCAGTCAGGAAGTTTGGTCTAAATTTAAGCTGGAACGCAAAGGAATGGTGCGACGAGCGTACACATCCATCATCCACTACTAAACCTCGGCCTTGCCAAAGCGCCCCACAAAATTACTCTCGGACTTCGTCATCCAGTCACTCCCAACTACCAGTCTAAGGCCGTCGGTTCAACGGGATGCAGGGAGTACCACTACGCCTGCCCAAAAGCAGCCCATATAAGCTGGTCTGTACTTGTAAGGAGCCAGAATTTGTCTACCTCGCAGGGCTAGGAAATACAGAATCTCAAATAAGAAATGAATAATGTTCCTTTGTTAACAACAAAAGAAATATGCTTCTCAGTATTTACAAAGTTTGTTGATATTGATCAGTTTTTGTGAGTGGTCCACAATAAATGAACAATATCATCATAATCAATTTATTTTAGAGCTACGTTCTTGTCATTAGAACAATCGTCATTTATCTTCTTCACTTCCTAATACGATACTACTTCAATCATCTTCTTCATCTGTAAAATAGCATTGACTCTAGATATCACTTTCTGCCTTTCTTCCTTACATGTTTTTTCTAGAATACCGATTGTACAACAATTCTTAGTAGTGTACATACTAGATCCGTTTGTTCTTGATTCAGAATTCACAATTATTATGATGCATTTTGTTGTAAATCTACTTCCAGCAAGAAATATCTCATCGCCATACTCAATGCCTCATTTCCATGATTGATTTTCAGTCATGGGAATTATGGTAATGAGAACAAGGGTAATGAGGATTTGCTTGTTTATTTGAAATATTTTTTTAAACTATCAAGTTTCTTTGCTTAATTGATTTTTACAATGAAACAAAAACATGTAAAGCACGCTTCTAAATCGCCATTTCATAAAAATAGCAAATATTCAATGTGTAAAAAGAGTAACATGAATGAGATACATTACGTGACAAACCCCAAAATTGAGCATATACAGGACCGTATTATTTAAACAAACCAAGATAGCGTATGGCTCTCCTATGTAACATGTAGGTCGATATCGAATGTATGCATGCAGGGACAACACTTGCCTTTATCAGTAAGCAAAGTTATGATTGTGATTGTGCGCTGTCATGGGAATGAGTGGAAAGTCGTGTGACAACATTGATTTGCATATAATTAATTAGTCTTTAGCCATAAACTGGAGCACATCATTTTATCACAAAGAATAATTATTCAAAATACGTGTGACGTAATTTAATTGCATAGGTTCCTAGTAGTTTTAGATGTACACAATAATTTGTACACTGACCTGTGCTGTGTGACAGTCATGGAGGTGAGAATTTTCGACTTTGAATATTTGTTTAAATATGTTATCGATACATTTCATATAGGTTTCTTATGTGCCATAGTAGATACCGATGTCAACTATGTTATAAAAATATAATATCGGGAATAAATACAAGGTAACATGCGTTCTCCGGCCTGTGACATGGCTTTGTCCACATTCCGTAGAATTGCCCTAAAACACGATTAAAACAAATTTTCTCGATAGAAAAACAAGCCAAAGTAGCCTCCGTCTATATATCTTTAAACGCTTGGAACTGCTAAACGGTGAAAAATAGAAACACGAGACTTGATTTAAAAAAAAGAGATTGATATTTTTTACATAAATAGTTAGTACGATCACAATTTAAGAGAATATTATTCCAAGAGCGAAAATGCGCGCTGCGAACTATGGTGATATTTTCAATACTAACCAATTAAAGTCAATGAAATTTTGCAGTAACAATCTTGAAACAAATTTCTATGCTTCTATAGAGTCAGATTTTCGTTAAAATATACAGTTTCAATGCTAGGATTAATTTAAGATTTGTATGGAAATCTTTATCTGACTCCATACAAGCATAGAAATTTGTTTCTAGATTGTTTCTGCAAAATTTCATTGCCTTTAATTGGTTAGTATTGAAAATATCACCATAGTACGTTTGTATGGAGCGCGCTCCGAATAATATACCCTTAAAAAAGTTTGTTTTACGCTTGCGTCGGTGCAGGTGCGCGCGCTGCCCCATCTCTTTCTCTCGCATCAGGAGTGCGATTTTTGAATCTCATTCGATGAATTCAGCAGTTGAAAATATCAAAATTACTACGGAGATACGCATCTTTCTACTGCTGATTTGGCTTTAAAAAATCGCTCTCCTGAAGCATGATTTTTGAAAGTCAAATCAGGAGTAGAAAGTTGCGTATCTCCATAGTAATTTTGACATTTTTAACTGCTGAATTCATCTAATGAGATTCAAAAATCGCACTCCAGGCATCTCGCATAAGCTATCACACGCCCTCGCTTCAATTATTATTCGACATAGCCCCTTAATGCAGCTAACGGGGCTAATGGGGCTAACGCAGAATAGGGGGGCACTTCGGCCAACATTGCAGACGCACTGCAGAAACGCAGCAGTCTCATCAACATCCTAAAAGCACTGTTGTATTGAACACGGAGATAAGTTAAGCGACTGCCTTCTACCTAGTGCACGTGTAGAAGGTCTGTGATGAGAGGATAATAATGTTAACTCACGCGCCTCCACTGAGTTGGTGTTTTTACTGTCCCCCCCGATACCTCGTTGAGGCGGCGTGAGGCAATCTCCCAAAAGGCAAGGGGGCGCCTCCCCGCCTCCGGGGGGGACTCATCAGGACGGCTACTAAGACTGCCAGCTGCATTTCCGTTGGTTTCATACCTAATAATGAAAAAATAACAAAATAACTACAAAAAATGTTGAAAGAATAATTTACCTAGATGACTAAAATTTTGAAACATAATATTTTGAAACAATAATTTAGACAATGTTTAGACAACTAGAAATTTTGAAACAAGTTGGTTAAAAAAAAAGAAATAGACATATTGTTTATGAAGTGACGAAAGGGACTTTTTTGTTTTTAATTAACTTCATTTATCTTTTCGTAAAGACGATAGGAACCAAGAAGTTTGGAATCCTCTACCATGATAGGATCCATGGATCTAAATCATAAAGGATACCAACTGCTCCTTACAAGCATTGATACAAGAAAATTGGCAATGGCGTCGTCGATATTTCAAATTTCGTCCCTTTCTATCCAATGATGTTGTTACGAAAATGACAGGAAAGGAGCTTTTGTACGTAAGCAAAATTTGACGAATATAAACAAAAAAAGCAAAACATACAGACACAGCCAAAGTCATTTTCATATTATTTTTGAAAGAATTATTAAAATCGGTTTAGTTTTGAAGGAGAAAACAGGGGAATACGAAATACTGATTTCGTTAATTTTTGTATATAAAATCGATCCGAGCTGCAGTTGTCTCTTTCGCACTCTAGTCGGCTGGGTGTATGGGTGGGGCGGATCTGATAAATACGTATACAGTCGGAAAAGCGACCTATTCTCCAAATTAGCATTTCAGCCCGCCTGTCCTCTTAAAAGAATATCCTGAACTTTTTGAAATAGTTCGAACTGCATTCACAGATTTCGAAAAAAATGTATTTATAAAAACACTTTTTTTGATGCCAATCGATCCTGTTTCTTATAAGGATCAATAAACTTAATGGGACTAACCGAGGTTAGAGTACTAGAAATGTCAGAAATCAAATAAAAATAAATAAATGCGATTTTTTAAAGTAACACATAAACCGCCGACGCCGCCGCCGCCGCTGACTACTTGTTTTAAGGTAAATCCAGCAGGTAGTCAGTCATGGAGGCTGACTACAGGTTTATTACAATTTTGGTGCTATCTGGTGAAAAAAATTGGATTCTTCAAAGCGTCAAATGCGCAAGCTAGGTACGTAGGTCCAGCAGTGGGCTCAAGTTCTCGGATTGTTGCTAAATTAAATGTAGATTTTTTCTATTGTTGACTTTTTGGTTGTTGAACATTTGAACTGTTGATATTTATAAGATGTTGATATTTTCAACTGTTTATCATTTGATTTGCTGACCTTATGGGGTTGATATTTTAAATGTTGATCTTATGACTGTTGAACTAGAGTAGGTATCAATCCCAGCTAAAACACGATTAAAACAAATTTTCTCGATAGAAAAACAAGCCAAAGTAGCCTCCGTCTATATCTTTAAACGCTTGGAACTGCTAAACGGTGAAAAATAGAAACACGAGACTTGATTTAAAAAAAAGAGATTGATATTTTTTACATAAATAGTTAGTACGATCACAATTTAAGAGAATATTATTCCAAGAGCTTGTCCGGACAGCGATTTTTTTTCGCGCGATTTTATTTTCGCAATTCTGTAACATACGCCTCTTTTCACATAGGATGACTTCTGACAGGACTCCTATGTCAAGGCACTAAGTACGAAAATTGCTTGTTTCACGCGTCTTCCTATGTTGAACGGATTATAGATGTATTCGCACATACGGAAAAAATCCGGAGCTTTGTTGCAAAACTGCTGTTTTTTCCGCGGTATTGTGCATCACGATGGCGGGATCAAATCTTCTATTCAAAATTTGGCCTATCGGTAACGTAGTACCTACTCCATTCAACTGTCCCATATATTTTGGTCGTGTAGGATTGCAGCTTTGTATGGAACAACCATTTTTTTTTATCTTGATGTTGGTCCCATAAAGATTTTCAGTTCGATGGTCTGCAACCCCTTAAAATCCACTGCCTGACGGGCAGTGTTGCGCGTAATTGATTAGGTACATTTCGTACTTTAATTAATAATTGAACGAAAGTAATTAAGGATGTTTTCTCCTCGACACGTTTGAAAGCTGGCATTATCCTCACCCTATATAAAAGAATGTAAAAAATATTATACCGCAGTCGTAAAGCTCGCTGGACCCTTGTTACAGAGTTAAAAATATACCTTTTCTTATAAAAAGCGAAAATATTTGGTGAGGATAATGACAGCGTAATGACTAATTTTGTAAGGCTCTCCTATAAAACTGACGCGGATACTTTTGATAAGAAATAAAAAACAAACCAAAAAAGTTATTGAGAAATTACTTTTCAATAATTATTAGTAATTTTTAGTTAAAGTCTACAATTACAATTAGTAATTGGTAATTAGTAGTTAATCGTATTTTGCCCAACACTGGTATCTACTATGTTACCGATAAGATAAGTTTTGAATCGAGGATTTTGATCCTGCCATCTTGATGCTCACACTCTATCACAAGTCGACAAGGAGGTTGTTAAGTCGTGATTTCTTTACTGATGAAGTGTAGGGGTTATTGTTAGACTAAGGTCTTTTATTTTCTTTTTTTTTATTGCTTTTTGCAATGCTTTGTGTTTAACTTAAGTTTTATAGGTATATCTGTAGGCTGACATGTGTGCTGACTTATGTGCGTTTTTTTTATACATTGTTAACTATTTGTTTTTTCTCGACTATTCCTGTTTCTATCAGTGAAAACCTGTTATTGGCTTTCTGCTTTATACTCTTGTGACTACTGTATTGTATTGCTGTTGGTTTTCCAATAAAATAAATAAATAAATAAATAAATAAATCAATGGAACACACAACAAAGCAAGCCGCGCGCCGCCGCCGCCGGCCGCTCTCACGCACACACACGCAACCGTATTGAGTGAACTCATGTTACCTACTTGAACAGTCATGATACCTACTTGATACTGGTTTTTTTTTTTTGAAAACGTCTACTTGGGTAAAGTAATTAATTTATCATTTAAATCTAAACTATAATAAAAGTGTGTCTGTACGCACGGCGACAGATCAATCTACCCTTAGTTGGACCTTATGTCCATAAACATAGAGTTCAACAATGGGTAGGTTGATCTGTCGCCGTGTGTACATTGAAGATATTTAAAAAAAAAAAGATTACGATATGGTTTTTAGGTATCCCTGACTCGAAATCAACCTTTTTTAGAAATTGTATCTGTCTGTTTGTTTGTTTGATTGTTTGTTTGTTCGCGCAACACGCAAAAACTACTGAACCGATTTTGATAAAACTTGTTTTGTTTGATAGTTTATGATCTGACTTAAAATCTGGTATACAGGGTGTAAGTGACAGCCTAGCAAATACTGAAACGATGAACTGAGGCCATCAAACTGAACAACTTCCACTTTGTGCTTTCCTCAGGAGACGCGAAAAAAATCAGCTGTCCCATACATTTAAGTCGGGTAGGTACAGCAGTTTTGTATGGGACAGCAAATTTTTTTTTTCGCGTCTCCTTAGGAAAGCTCATAGTGAAAGTTTTTCAGTTTAATGGTCTCAGTTCACCGTTTCAGTATTTGCTAGGCTGTCACTTACACCCTGTACAATTTGTGCGGACGAAGTCGCGGGTAAACACTAGTAGGTACTAAAATGCAACATAAATAAACATAGAACGTTGACTTATAGTGAATAATCCCTGATTTTAATTGATTAAATCAACAATTTTATTTTTGGCTTTTGTTTGTGCTTGAACTTCATGTAAAATCAACTGAACCAATGTTATACCTACAAGGTGATAAATAAAAAAATATGGGTATTTTAATTAATAGTTTACGTTTTATGTTTATTTAAGTTAAATTTTAATACCTATTAGAAATGATTAATAAATTACTTTTCCAAACAAAGTACTTAAAATAGTTTCAAAAAAAAAATTACAAGTATCAAGTTGTCTTGTTCACTGTTACATGCTAGCTAGAGGTGAACGACCAAACATGCGATTTTTTTCCGGCAGTGCGGCTAGGCTACTTTCTGGCTCCGGAAAATAATTCGCGCGAATTTATTTCGCGCGATTTAAATTCGCTATGCGGACAAGCCCTTAAAGTCAATGAAATTTTGCAGAAACAATCTAGAAACAAATTTCTATGCTTGTATACAGTCAGATTTTTGTTATAATGTATAGTTTTAAAGTTACAGCACCTCAAAGATTTCCATACAAATTTTAAATTAATCCTAGCATTGAAACTGTATATTTTAACGAAAATCTGACTCCATACAAGCATAGAGATTTGTTTCTAGATTGTTTCTGCAAAATTTCATTGACTTTAATTTGTTAGTATTGAAAATATCACCATAGTATGTTTGTATGGAGCGCGCTCCGAATTATATCCTCTTAAACTCTTCTGCTCTTCTGGTACTTCTCAATGCCTTATTGGGCCGATTTTCTTTAATCAACATAAGTAGGACCAACAAATGTCCGTATGCCCAGCGGGGCCCTCGGCCCTAGGGCTTTGAAACCTAGCTAATCATTTAGTGCTCATTTAGTGCTCTCTGAATATGTATGGCTTATATTTAGTGCTTCAAAGATAACGGAGTTATATCAAATCTAAGCTAGCGTCCGCCCAGCGGGGCCCTCCTTTATTATGGACAAAAATGCTTAAAATGTTACATCAATATTTAGTGCTCAGAATTCCTATTAAAACTGTATCAAAAGATTTGATCTAGCTGGTTTGGTTTAAAAGTTATTGCATTTTTAAGTTTTTAATTTCCAGCGGGGCCGTCTCTTGTTTGACTATATAAGTCGCTGAAATTTATGTTGCCATTTAGTGCTTGATGCCAGGTATCTGTACGTACGGTTAATTTACACATTCTGCTTCTAATAAACCTGGAAAATGCAATAATATCTCGCAACATTGATACATATAAAATGACATTTCGTGGACAGTCGGCATCAGAAGTAGATGAGAGCTTTACTTGTCCGTGTTTTCCTAGGGGATCTCTAGAGGGCGCTACGGTCTAAGCTTTCAGACACAAAGTTTTATCAAAATCGTGTAGGGACACACCTGCGGAACGTTTCGTGCCGAACATTCGGTTGAATACGTGTCTACAAGGAAATATGGTGCGTACTGGTGTGTCGCAGGTATAGGGAAAAGCTTTGCACGCATATTCAACCGAACGTTCGGCGCCGAACGTTCCGCAGGTGTGTCCATACACTTACATTTAGACATAGTGTGATACGCAAACAATCAGACAAACCTTTGTAGTAGGTATTATATTATAATAATACATAGATAATAAGTAATTAACCCACACACACTCGCACTTTAATGAACGTGGTACTAGTAGAAGTCATACGGCAGCGAATAATTGATAATATCACATCAAGAGTCACCAGGACTAAAATACGACGTAGATGTAGACAATGTGCCAGAAATACAGGTGCAAAATTTTAGGCGGACTAGTGAAAATAGTAAAGCTCTCGTATACTTCTGATGCCGACTGTCCACGAAATGTCAATTAATCTGAATCAAAATTGCGATATATTGCATTTTCCAGGTTTATTAGAAGCAGAATGTGTAAATTAACTATACAGACCGATACCTGGCATCAAGCACTAAATGGCGACATTAATTACAGCGACTTATATAGTCAAACAAGAGAGTGCCCCGCTGGAAATTAAAAACTTAAAAATGCTAAAACTTTTAAACCAAACCAGCTAGATCAAATCTTTTGATACAGCGAATCAGAAATAAAAATAGACAGGTGTGTGGGTGTATGTGTGCGTGTATGTATGTGTATATGAAAATATGAGATTGGATGAGTGTTTGTGTGTGTGTGTATGTGTGTGCATAGTTATTTTTTGCACCGTTAAATTATGCTCTTGACGAATCAGAACTTATCATAGACTTGACGAATCATAACGTAGTGTAGACTTGACGAGTTGGAACCTTTAGTAGACTTGACGAATTGAAACTTATTATAGACTTGACGAATTAGAACCTTTAATAGCCTTGACCAATTAGAACCATTACAGTACTTGACGAATCAAAACAAAACCGGGCGGTTAAAAGCCGCTTGACGAATTGGAACTTTCATCAGACTTGACCAATTGTACCCTAAATCGTTTTAATAGGAATTCAGAGCACTAAATATTGATGTAACATTTCAAGCATTTTTGTCCATAATAAAGGAGGGCCCCGCTGGGCGGACGCTAGCTTAGATTTGATATAACTCCATTATCTTTGAAGCACTAAATATAAGCCATACATATTCAGAGAGCACTAAATGAGCACTAAATGATTAGCTAGGTTTCAAAGCCCTAGGGCCGAGGGCCCCGCTGGGCATACGGACATGACCAACAAGTGTCCCTGGTGGACCTACTAGTAGGACAAAATAGTATAGACGACATTTATTATTAACATCCCAAAAAATTCCGCCTAGCGATCTAGATAGGAATAACCCAATAGCGAATTCCTCCACTGCAGAGAGAATCAACTCGTGATATGAAACATTTTTAATCTTAATATCTTACGACGACTGCACACACCACGCAAATTTGATGGAGCGGCGTCCTGGGAATAGAGTATATGCGGGCGCGGCATTACGGGAAGACCCTTGAAATAGAAGAGCGGCGTCATGGGAAGCGGCTTAATGGGAATGATTCCTTCGCATCATCAGTCAATTTTATTATCTTAATTAATAAAATGCTTATCAAGTATATTAACAGAAAAATGTTTTTTATTTTAGATACTACATAATAAAAGAAAATTAAATGCGTTTCCAGCAAATCATTAAAGTGGAAATGGTACGCTGTCACAGGTATGTTAGAAGTGCATGAGGTTGGCTTAGGACATGTTAGGTGCACGTTATACCACGTATCTCGTGTTAAATAAATACGGCATGCGCATCGTGGAGGGCTAGGTTTACCGCGCTTCATGGTGCCTTCATTCAGGAATAGATTACCTATTTGTCTTGTTTTTCTACGACTAAGAGAAAATCTGCGCAAATTTCTTGCCTTTTTGCCTGCTGGTGTAGATGTCCGTATGCCCTGCGGGGCCCTCGGCCCTAGGGCTTTGAAACCTGGCTAATCATTTAGTGCTCATTTAGTGCTCTCTGAATATGTATGGCTTATATTTAGTGCTTCAAAGATAACGGAGTTATATCAAATCTAAGCTAGCGTCCGCCCAGCGGGGCCCTCCTTTATTATGGACAAAAATGATTAAAATGTTACATCAATATTTAGTGCTCTAAATTCCTATTAAAACTGTTTCAAAAAATTTGATCTAGCTGGTTTGGTTTAAAAGTTATTGCATTTTTAAGTTTTTAATTTCCAGCGGGGCCCTCTCTTGTTTGACTATATAAGTCGCTGTAATTAATGTCGCCATTTAGTGCTTGATGCCAGGCATCGGTCTGTAGAGTTAATTTACACATTCTGCTTGTAATAAACCTGGAAAATGCAATAATATCTCGCAACATTGATTCATATAAAATGACATTTCGTGGACAGTCGGCATCAGAAGTAGATGAGAGCTTTTTTAGTAGTAGTTTCCTAGGGGATCGCTAGAGGGCGCTAAGGTCTAAGCTTTCAGACACCAAGTTTTATCAAAATCGGTCCGGTAGTTTAAGAAAGAAAGAAAGAAAGAAAGAAAAAACTTTATTCACCATTAAAGGCACACACGAAACAAACACAGTACAGTAAAAGAAATAGTAGGTAGGTTTAAGTGTAGGGACACACCTGCGGAACGTTCCGTGCCGAACATTCGGTTGAATGTGTGCACGCATCGTGTCTACAAGGAAATATGGTGCGTAATGGTGCGTGTTACAACCTAACCTAGCCTACCTAATAAATTTACCTACCTAATCTTTCGCTATGCGAAATCGATTTATCTAAACTTAAAACTAAGAATTGGCCAATATTCGTGATCGTCTAGTTTCCAACATCATGAAGAAGTAACTCAGGCTCTTTAAGAAGAACTTAGAAACCTAAATCCTATCTGCAATGAACCAAACATAATTCTAACCTAAATAGCTCAATCCTACTCAATTTCTTTATGTAAATTTAAGCTTAAAACACCTAAATATAAGATAATGAATAGCTTTTAAATGAAACCACAAAGAAACCCACAATGTGGATGTTTTTTGTGATGAACCCCTACCATGTGGTCGGATACAAGTTTTATTTGAGAAGAATATCGTTCCTTTATGTAAATTATGTAGATTTTATATTTAAATATCCTTCTCTAATACAACTTTTGGATGGGGAATGACCTCCTATCAATATCCTGCCTCTCTATAATAAACAATGATTCTACCACCACATCGAAAATCCTATCTGCAGAGAAGATGTGGCCAGAAACTCTGCAGTACTTCCTACACCTATTTCATCAACTATAAATAGAAAAATGCGAAGAAACAAAGTAATTTTACTCTGATTCAAGCTTAGATGTCTAAGCTACCTACTTATCCCTATTAAGAGTATTATAAAAGAAAATCTGAATTGTAATGATGTTGTTTCTAAGATAAAAATATCCTGACATCCTATTATTAGCATGAACAGGAATAAATAGAAATTTCCTACAAACCCATCCCAATATTATTCAAGTTATGAAGTTACCTGTCCTATCCTAACCTATTTCTACTTTAAAACGCGAACCCTAAAAACTAACCAATGTCTAAAATATTCCTATTCTAAAGCAAAGTCCCTTTGTTAGGATTACCCCGGTAAAAGGGAATCCGCAAAACTAGAGAAAGGTCTCACATTTACATTTAAACGTGTTGGTGTGATGTGTAGATTTCCGAGGTGCAATGGAAATCTTAGAACTAAGCGAACTAAAAGATTCGAGGGTGGAGCCCTCTAAGAGTACCTGGCCTTATTCCATGTGTATTGTTCATATCACGGCAGCAAAGCCATAAGTTGTGATATGAACGGTCCCTACCAGCAAGTGTCATATTTTATGGGACTAAATTTCGCACTCCGAAAGCAAGGTTCCCGGCCCCCTAAAGGACATTCTCCACTTCGACGGTGAATTACCGGAAAACAATCACAAACAGATTACGAAACTTAGGTGGCTATAATCGTTATGTCGGTAAAGAACGATAGCTGACCCGCCACAATGCCAAACTCACAATTGGAAACTAAGAGCAATTCAGAATAACACCGCGAACTTTATTACTCTTAGCCCACGATACTTTTCATCGTGTTCCGATTCTCCAAGCTCACAAACTAAATATTGACTTCTTCAGAAATAAATCAATTAGGATTTAAACGCAAAATCCCCCGACGCAAAATTACCGAAAATTATTACATAATAAACTAAGGAAAAGTACTAGCTTCCTCTTCACTTACTTTATTATTCACAATTAATAATTCCAAAAGATTTGGAAAAATAAAATCAAAATTTATTCCGACAGCGTGTGAGCTCCAAGAAAGTTTCTAGAAGAATCCCCTGTCCGGGCTCCTGTCAACCAAACGCTCTAATTCGAAGCCCGAATTTTGAATTTGAAAATTTAAAAATAAAACCGATGATTAATAATCCGAAACCGCTGAGAAGTTTGCCTTGCTAAAGACGGTATAATAATAAAATAGTTTGCATTATTTAAAAATTAACTATTTGCTGTTATATTTGTGATCCTGAACAAGGCTTCTTGTTACAGTCACCCCCGAAAATGTACTGCAGATGACTAACATTCTAAACCAGAAGAACCGGAACCGGAAGTAATTTTCAAACTTCCACAAATATAAAGAAAGAGTTTATTAACGCTTCGCCCCAAAAAATTTTTTTAGTGTGATGTATTTTTAATACCAAAGAAGAAATAATCCCAATAGCGGGAAAAATCTCAAATTAATAACATAGAATTCAAATCCAACTATCAGCTTTCACTAGAAAATCTGGTTCATGAACAGAAACTAGGTTGTGAGGCTAGTCAATTAGAAGAATTATGTACTATGTCAATCCACCTGATTCAATTTTTCAATCCAATAGATTTCCATAATACATTCTACCACCAACCAAACCCCCATCAAAGTTAGGCCATTAATCATCGCTTGAACGATATGTACCCCATCTGAAACTTTCCACCAACCACTGCAATCACTAATTATTTGGAGAGTGTGTAGTGGACGCCCAGAAGAAATCTTTGCTGCCGGTAGAGTACAAAATTCCTTAACTACCAGTTCAAACTGAATCTTTTTTTTTTCATCTATCCTAACGCCAATTCATTAAGGATTCTTGTTGTATGAATAGAGACCTTAAGACCAAGCGCAAATAAACTTATTCCATGACTGCAAATCTGGTATTCCGCTAACGCCCAAGAGAAATATGATTGAAAACATTCTATACTCACACAAACTTTTCTTTCATTTCTCCATTATAGTATAAGTACAAAATAAATGTTATTCATCCTTCCTCAAACTCAGATTCATCCGACGTCAGCAAAACAACAGCTCTCAGCCACGAAATATTACTATTTCACTAAAATTACAGTTCTTTCGGCAAAAGAATTCTAACAATCCGCAAAGTAAACAAAACCAAAACGTCAATGAAAAACTTTTGAGTACTTTTTAATTCTTCCTCTTAGCAAGGCAAATGGAAATCAGTCATTACAGCCACCGACTTTAGTTTCAAAGAATTAGACCTTTTTTTTTTTTATTAATAAAATAATTTATTTATGAATTACCTCAACCTAAAATAATACAATAACTGCCTGTTAGATATATTATAACTAGTAGAAATTACTATGTTGCAAAACCTACTTCAAAAGAAAAATAAGAACTTAAATAACAATGAACTTTCTTATCTAGTTAAAGTTTTATGACTTCTGCTAATTCCAAAATAGATAACATAAGTACCTATATGACAAAAATTTACTCTATCCACTACAATCAAATTTATAGGAATAGGTAAATGGAACAAAATTACAAAAACTTCCATTTGTATCTTTTCTTATTTCTACTAGAGATGTTAATAAACATTTGAAAAGAAACAAATAACTTAACGAATTTATTACTCAATTAAATATTATGGAAAAAAGAAACCTCTAGATAAAATAAGAAACAAGAATTAAATTAAACAAAAATCAATGCTATTAAATAAAATTAGTACTCTAATTATCCTAATTATCTCCAAATCAGCCCCAACCACAGATAGATGGACAGCCAAAAAGAGATGCTCTTTAACTCCTATTTTAAATTTAATTAGAGGAGTAATATTTGGTAAGATGAATAGTGTTGAATTTTCCCCTTAATTTATTTGTTTTAGGGTCAACAAGAACATAGACATTCTCATAAGGGATTCTCGCTATAATATAGGGACCTTCATACAACGGCTCAAATTTTTTCGTTATATTTTTACTAGCTTCCTACTTATTTAGCTTCCTTATCTTAACTAAATCTCCAACCTGATACCGTATTAACCTATAAGATCTATTAAACTTCAACCGTCGCTTTTCCCCTGCGCTTTGTAGATTTATTTTAGCCTTTTCTCTAATTTCCTCTACGTTCAACCCTTCATTTTTCTTGCTAATAACTTCATCAAAGGATAAGCAAGTTGATTCCCCGTACATTATTTCGCAAGGAGTGAATCCAGTACTTTCATGATAAGTGTTATTATACAATAATTCCAACTTAGGTAACACAGAAACCCATCCTTTGTGATTAGTTCTACAATAGGTTCGAAACAGTCGTCCTAACTCCTTGTTCACTCTCTCTGTTGTATTAGGACGAGGATTCCTTACTGTGGTGTAATAAACCTTTACACCTTCCTGCTTCATACTTTCCTTCCATATCTTGCTAGCAAACTGTGATCCATTATCTGACAGTATTGTTTTCGGTTTTATGATGTTAAAAAACTTCTTCACTTGACCCAAAACAGACCTAGCTGTAGCTTTGCGAAGTGCATAGAACTTTACAAATTTGCTGAATGTATCTTGAATCACCAATATATAATTCATTCCGAATGCACCTGTTGGTAAAGGACCATACAAATCTACCATTACCATATCTCCTATTTGTTCAGTAATTATTGAACGACAAGGTCCTACATACTTCGTTGTATTGGACTTTGTGATTTGACAATCATGGCATGTTCTAATTATTTTCTTGACTCGTCCTGTGATATCTCTCCAATAAAATCGGTCCTTGATATATTTTATTACTTTATAGGTACCTTGATATCCCATTTCTATATGCGTCTGATTGATTATTTCCTCTTTCAAAGATTCTGGTAAATAAATTAACCCTTTTCCATCTTTCGATGTGAAATATAGAATATCGTTTTCTATTAAACACTTTTCTGCTATTCTTCCTATCTTATCTGTTTGGATAATTTTATCCTCTATCCTTCCTCTTATTTCCTCAATCTCTGGATCTTTCTTTTGTAAATTTGACAAATCTTTCAACTTTAAAATTAAATCCTTATTAGCTTTGATCTCTGTATATAAAATTTCCGGCAAACTTTCCTTTTCTTCCTGTAAAACTTTTCCTTCTGGTGGATATCTAGATAAAATATCTGCTCCTATATTTTCTTTGCCCTTAATATGTTGAATTTCATATTGAAAATGTTCTAAGTAATTAATCCATCGAGTTACTCTCGCATTGTACAACTTCCAGTTTTTCACGAAAATCAAAGCTTTGTGATCTGTTTGTATTATCACCTTAGATCCTCTCAAATAAGTCTCGAACTTCTCTAAACAAGAAATAATTGAATAAAATTCTTGTTCGGTTACAGTCCAATTCAACTGAGCCCCCTTTAAAGCTTTACTATGAAAACCTAATATATTTTTCTCTCCTTCATCATTGACCTGATACAAAACTCCCGCCAATCCTATGCCAGAACTATCCGTTTGTAAATAATAGGGTTTCTTGATATCAGGATGCTGCAGCTGAACAGTATCTACAAACAGTGATTTAATTTTCTCAAACGCTTTCTGCTCTTCTTCTTCCCATTTCCAACCTACTTCTTTCTTCAATAAATCGCATAATGGTTGTGCATAAAGACTATAATCAGGTATAAACCGTCTATAGAAATTGCATAACCCTAGAAAAGCTCGAACTTGTTTGATTTTCTTTGGCGTTGGAAAATCTTGTATGGATTTTACCTTTCCAGGGTCTGTACTCAATCCTTCCGTAGATATTATAAATCCAAGCATTTTCACTTCCTTGCAAAGAAACTCGCATTTCTTTAGATTACACGTCAAGCCAGCTTTCTTCAGCTTTCCCATCACAATGTCGACATGTTCTAAATGCTGTTCCAAAGAGCTTGTTGTAATTATTGCCAAATCGTCCAAATAATTCACACAATAATCTCTAACCTCATTTCCTAAAATAATATCCATGGCTCTGCTAAAGCTTCCCACTGATGTTTTAAGTCCTTGTGGTAAAACATTGTAAACATAGGATTTTCCGTTAAAAGAAAATCCTGTATACTTTTTGCTATCCTCGGATATTGGTATTTGAAAGTACGCATTATTAAGATCAATAACACTTATAAACTTTGCTCCATGAAACGAATTCATTACATCTAACTGCAAAGGCGGTTTTTCCGTTTCAGCGATCATAAACTTATTAATCTCTCTTGCGTCCAATAAAACTCTCAAAGAACCATCAGATTTTAAGGTAAAAGTCAGCGGACTGCAATAAGGCGTAGCTGTTCTGGTAATAATTCCTTGTTCTTCCATTTCATTCAATTTATCCTCTACTTTTTCTCTATAAGCATAAGGCACTGGATAAGTCTTTCTAATAATAGGAACATGTGGTTCCATTTTAATAACATGCTCGTAGCAATTGGCTCTGCCTAGTTTTGAAGAAAATAGACATTTATATTTGTCTAACAAGTTATCCAACTTCTTCTTTTCTTCTTTATCTAGAACTGTTCTTATTTTTAACTCTTGCAACTTTCCAGTATCTTCTCGATCCTTACTCATTTCTGCGTTACACCCTAAACTGTCGATCTTTCGCTCATAAAACTTGATCAAAGAATTATCTACTCCATTCTTTTTAATTAAAATACCTCTCTCATTTCTGTTCAAACTTATTGTTATTTCGTTCATTTTTAACCAATCAAACCCTAAAATTAAGGGGCTTGATAAACCTGGAACTATTAACGCTCCTGTCTCTATCTCAAATTGTCCAATCTTTACCGGTAAAAGTACTAAAGTACGAATTTCTGTACTCTTATGTCCTACCGCTGTCCTTATTTTGAAGGGTTTGATTGGCATCAATGGTATCTGAGTATTTTTCTGCTTTAGATCATTCCATAATTCTTCTGAAATGCAAGTTATATCACTTCCTGTATCCACTAACCCAACAACCTCGAAGCCAAATATTTGCGTTTTAATCTCTGACTTAAAACCATCTAGAGTATTCTTATCTATATCCTCCTCTTCAAACACTGAGTCGACCTTTTGAGACAAATTGTCTCCTTCTACTTGCTCAATTTTTAATTTTAATACTTCTACTAATTTCTTAGAGACTTGTGTTTCCCTATACTTCAAAGGTCTATAACCTAACCCTTCACTTCTACCTCTATCTAAAATTCTTCCTTCTAAAGGTTTAATTAATCCCCTACCATTCTTCCCTAACGTTTGTCCAGGGTTCCATCCCATCTTATTCATCATATGAAGTATTTTGTCCCCTATGGTTGAGGCTGATTCGGAGACAAGTTCATCAGCCTCCTCTAAAAATCTAAATTCTCTACAGACTCATCAATTTGATAAACAGTTTGCCCTTTCTGGTCTCCCTTCTTTTGATTAATAATCGGTGAAGGTTTCTTCCAATTCTGATAACCTTGTAGCTCCTTCTTTTTCTCATTGAATTTCGTCTGTCCTGAATTGTAACCATGCAACTCTTGCTTTCCAATGTCATCCATACTTCTAAGAAATTCAGCTGCTCCTATGACCGTATCTATCTTAGACGTAGCCCGAACTTGTTGTACATATCTAGGGTAATGTCTGATCACATCGGTGATTAGTTGTTTTTCAGGTATTTTATACGTTAACATTTGGGCTTTCCCTGTTATTTTTAAAAAATAACTCAACATTGAAGGTTCTTCTTGCCGATCCCAGCAACCTTGCACTATTCCTCTTCGTAATTCATTTTGTTCGTATTCTCCCCAATAGGTAGCTAAAAAGTCTTTCTTGAAATCTTCCACGGTCAACCATCTTTCCTTATAAATACGAGCCCAATCTCTAGCTTCATCTGTTAAACATTCTTGAATTAAATCTAAATCTTTTCCTTCTGTCGAAGCTCTTTTCAAATAGCTCTCTAACTCTTCCAGAAAAGCAACCGGATGTTTATCATTCTTACTACCGAATTTAGGTTTTTCTAAATTCAAATTTCTCACATTGTATATCACGCTGCGTTTCTCTTCATGAGATAAACCTTTTCCCTGTTTCTCTGGTCCAGACTCTGTCTCATTTACTAACGGCTGCTCATCTTGCTTATTTTGATCCTCATTATTATTTCGGTTATTCCCTGCGTTTTTAATTTCCTCCTTAGTTTTATTCATCTCTTCAGTTAACTCATTAAGTTTTATAGTTAGGGTTCCTATAGATCGCCTTAAAAATTGAAACGCACTTCCTGCCTCTTGTCTGACTGACTACCTTCTTGGGATTTGACCTTTTTTCTGTTAACTTAGGTTGTTTCGGATTTTGATTCTCATGAATTTCATCATTTTCATTCCCACTTGTTTGTGAATCATTATCTCCAACAACCTCTGTCTGATCTAGTAACCTTGTTGGTAGCTTACGCTTGCGAGTAGGTCTCTCCATTTAAATTCTCGTTAGCTTTCAATTAGATCTGACTTTAAGGATACACTGCCTCCCTGTAAACGATAAAAAAAACAGGTTTTTTTTTATCTTCTTTTTCATAATAACTACTCAAAAACTACCCTCTAACATCTATAGTCTCTATCTAAGTATCCTTAAACTTCAATTCTCTATACCTATTTTTTTACTGCCTATCTACCTTCTCCACCAACTTTTTTACACGACTGGCTTTTCGGTGAAAGAAAAATCGCGAGGAAACCCGCAAGTTTCAACTACGAGGCAAGCATTGTAGAAACCTCTGTCCATTGCAAATGACTCCGTCACACGGACAGAGTTTCCCCATAAGTGAAACGAGAATATTCTACGACTACAGTACAACCCAGACCACCCCTCCGAGGAATATAGTCGTGAGCATATGCATGCACGCATACTCTCACCCCCCTATTCTTACAACTCTTAACCAGCTTAACTAGCATGCCGCAGCGATACAGCGCCATCACACCTTAGCTCTCTTTCTATTTGCGTGCGAACGAACGAGATAAAAGACGTGATACAGCCGCATCTCGTGCAGCATACTACTAAGGCAGATACCCTATCACGATAAAATAGCCAACTGCATAGATAGCATGACATGACACTGCACATACAGTGCCATCACACCTACACTCACTCTCTTTCTATTTGCACGTGAATGAACGAGACAAAAGACGCGACATATCCGTATCACATGTGGCAAACCACGGCTTCTAGTGTCATAGTTCTATTTCAACCCTATTTTTTCTTATTCTATTATTATGACTTGACCGACCTAACCAATATACCACCCCCTCTTTTCCTGTACTTCCATTACTCTAGTATCGGAACACATCCAACATTTTTCTACAACCAAAAATGTTGTTCTAATTTTCCTATTGACTACTTTTCCTATCAAAACGTTCTAATGCCTATCTACAATCATTTTGCTATTCTCTTATATCTATCTATCTATATCATCACGCCTCCTTCCCAATGGGGTAGGCAGATACCATTTCCTCTAATAACCTTCTTATTATTCCCTAAATCCTTACATAATGCTACTAAATCCTAAAAGCATTCTTTTTCCTAGCTTTACCAACAACCTGCATAGGTATAAAATTATAAAATTTACGCAAATCTGCAACCATTCATCACTAAACAGCGATGATTATTCGATAGCGAATTAGCGAAGCCATGAACGAAGCAAATTTATTTACTAAAAAGTGTTGTTGTATCCGAACGTTAGATTAAAAACTTTTTTCCCTATGTCTGTGAATCGAACACTATTTGTCTATGGTTCTGTAAGTCTTTATTGGTTATGATATTTTTTGCAATGACGTCTTACTAAAACTAATCAACAAAAAGAAAACAACAAATTTCCACGGAGGAGAAGCTGGAAAAACCCTTCGGGAACAGTCGAAAACCTGCAAACATAAATTGATACAAAACTTGCCGCTCACAACTCGACCTCAACACAACACTCGACTCAAAATGGATATCGGACGGACTCGTGACTGCGAAAGCTGAAAAATCAATTGATACAAAAGTTCATCCACTGACTCTCCAACGAAGACGGACCAAAGAAAACCTGGAACGACATTTAACGACGAAACCCTTGGAAATCCCCTACAAATACATCTGAATACCTAGCGCCATCAAGTGAAGGTCTTTGCAAATATCTACAACCTCATAGAACCATAGCTTTTACGAAGCATTACACCAGACTTTACTCAAATAATAAACAAAGTGACTAGTTTCCTATAAATATGATATCAAAAACCCTGCCTAGAACAGTGCAAGTGAATCTTATAAATAAATGTTCGCCTAATCATTTTCAAGCAGTAATGTGACTCCTAACAGGTAGAACAATTATTTTCTGTACATTTTATTGCAAATATTAAACCTTTTATTCGTGAATTCTTTGTGTCTCTATTATTCTACCATTCTACCTATAACTAGCTATTACATTAATCTATTCCGAACGCCTAGCATGATTTCCTCACACGCGATGCGCGACGCGCCTTTCCTGTATGTATACACAATAAAGTGTACACATTTGCCGCGACATAATATAAAATAAATAAAAACGCAATCCGCACGCAAGTCGAGTAATCATGCTAGAGGGTCTGGCGTCATTGCAAATTGCAAACGGACAAATCTAAGTTCTTCCTTCCATTTCACAAGGCAACAAATTGTGGCAAGGCCACTTTTAAATAAATATCCTCACTGCCTATGTACCAAATTAACTATCCTGAGCTTATAGCACAAAATTGTAACGCAATTTGGTTGCCAATGAAGCTAACAAAATGTAAATAATTTTAATCCTGGACTAAGGCACCAAATTGTAACAACCTAACCTAGCCTACCTAATAAATTTACCTACCTAATCTTTCGCTATGCGAAATCGATTTATCTAAACTTAAAACTAAGAATTGGCCAATATTCGTGATCGTCTAGTTTCCAACATCATGAAGAAGTAACTCAGGCTCTTTAAGAAGAACTTAGAAACCTAAATCCTATCTGCAATGAACCAAACATAATTCTAACCTAAATAGCTCAATCCTACTCAATTTCTTTATGTAAATTTAAGCTTAAAACACCTAAATATAAGATAATGAATAGCTTTTAAATGAAACCACAAAGAAACCCACAATGTGGATGTTTTTTGTGATGAACCCCTACCATGTGGTCGGATACAAGTTTTATTTGAGAAGAATATCGTTCCTTTATGTAAATTATGTAGATTTTATATTTAAATATCCTTCTCTAATACAACTTTTGGATGGGGAATGACCTCCTATCAATATCCTGCCTCTCTATAATAAACAATGATTCTACCACCACATCGAAAATCCTATCTGCAGAGAAGATGTGGCCAGAAACTCTGCAGTACTTCCTACACCTATTTCATCAACTATAAATAGAAAAATGCGAAGAAACAAAGTAATTTTACTCTGATTCAAGCTTAGATGTCTAAGCTACCTACTTATCCCTATTAAGAGTATTATAAAAGAAAATCTGAATTGTAATGATGTTGTTTCTAAGATAAAAATATCCTGACATCCTATTATTAGCATGAACAGGAATAAATAGAAATTTCCTACAAACCCATCCCAATATTATTCAAGTTATGAAGTTACCTGTCCTATCCTAACCTATTTCTACTTTAAAACGCGAACCCTAAAAACTAACCAATGTCTAAAATATTCCTATTCTAAAGCAAAGTCCCTTTGTTAGGATTACCCCGGTAAAAGGGAATCCGCAAAACTAGAGAAAGGTCTCACATTTACATTTAAACGTGTTGGTGTGTTGTGTAGATTTCCGAGGTGCAATGGAAATCTTAGAACTAAGCGAACTAAAAGATTCGAGGGTGGAGCCCTCTAAGAGTACCTGGCCTTATTCCATGTGTATTGTTCATATCACGGCAGCAAAGCCATAAGTTGTGATATGAACGGTCCCTACCAGCAAGTGTCATATTTTATGGGACTAAATTTCGCACTCCGAAAGCAAGGTTCCCGGCCCCCTAAAGGACATTCTCCACTTCGACGGTGAATTACCGGAAAACAATCACAAACAGATTACGAAACTTAGGTGGCTATAATCGTTATGTCGGTAAAGAACGATAGCTGACCCGCCACAATGCCAAACTCACAATTGGAAACTAAGAGCAATTCAGAATAACACCGCGAACTTTATTACTCTTAGCCCACGATACTTTTCATCGTGTTCCGATTCTCCAAGCTCACAAACTAAATATTGACTTCTTCAGAAATAAATCAATTAGGATTTAAACGCAAAATCCCCCGACGCAAAATTACCGAAAATTATTACATAATAAACTAAGGAAAAGTACTAGCTTCCTCTTCACTTACTTTATTATTCACAATTAATAATTCCAAAAGATTTGGAAAAATAAAATCAAAATTTATTCCGACAGCGTGTGAGCTCCAAGAAAGTTTCTAGAAGAATCCCCTGTCCGGGCTCCTGTCAACCAAACGCTCTAATTCGAAGCCCGAATTTTGAATTTGAAAATTTAAAAATAAAACCGATGATTAATAATCCGAAACCGCTGAGAAGTTTGCCTTGCTAAAGACGGTATAATAAAATAGTTTGCATTACAAGAAACGCTACTAAGTTAATTTCTCTTATATGATTTAAGTATTTAAAAATTAACTATTTGCTGTTATATTTGTGATCCTGAACAAGGCTTCTTGTTACATGCGTACTGGTGTGTCGCAGGTAAAGGGAAAAGTGTTGCACGCGTATTCAACCGAACGTTCGGCGCCGAACGTGTGTCCATACACTTACATTTAGACATAGTGTGATTCGCCAACAATCAGACAAACCTTTGTAGTATGTATTATATTATAATAATAGATAGATAATAAGTACTTACCTACACACACGCGCACTTTCATGAACGTGTTGTGGTACTAGTAGAAGTCATACGGCAGCGAATAATTGATAATATCACATCAAGAGTCACCAGTACTAAAATACGACGTAGATGTAGACAATGTACCAGAAATACGGGTGCACAATTTTAGGCGGACTAGTAAAAATTTTAAAGCTCTCGTATACTTCTGATGCCGACTGTCCACGAAATGTCAATTAATATGAATCAAAATTGCGATATATTATTGCACTTTCCAGGTTTATTAGAAGCAGAATGTGTAAATTAACTATACAGACCGATGCCTGGCATCAAGCACTAAATGGCGACATTAAGGCGACGTCAGTTCCAGGCTTAGCTCTGATGAAGGGGGTGAGGTGCGGGGCTTGAGGGGAGAACATTCGAATTTCAAATTTAAATATTAAAGTGTCCATAATTTTTCAAGATGCCACAGTACATAAGTGATACCAGTCGAACCAAACCAATAACAATGTTTGAAATTATGCGTAGATATGTATTATATTATTGCCGGGCAGAGTTCTGTCTTTTTCGAGATAAGCGCTGGCTGCGTCATAAAGGTCTTGACTACTGGTCTCCGGTCTAATATTATGTAAAGTATGCAGGCTATGCAACCTAAATAATGGCCACTTTCGGGCGATATATGATGTGGGGTGGCTTTTCGATTAATTTAAGCTATTTGACGATGTGAGTGCAGATTTATTTATTGTAATTTAACTGTCTTAATAAAAAAAAAGTTGGTCAAGTGTGTTAAATGTAGTTAAATGACAACATGCATATGGATGCCGTTTTATAGTATGGGCCGTTCGACTAAATTGTGATATGCATGTGATAGCTTTGTTATACGCATTATAATATAAATGAATATGATTGAAATACAATCCAATTGCGTTAATAGCTATAAATGAAGTAGTTTTGTGTTACAAAATATTCAAAGTAAAATTATGACAACTCGAAATAATTACAAATAGCGCAGTTAGCAATATAAAAAACGATCTTTCCAAGACACGTCTGTCAAAACGAGTGTCAAGCTGAAAATCAAACTGAAAAGGTGCCTTTAGACGTAAGTACATCTTGAGCTCACCTTGTCCGAACAGTGATGTTAATCGCGCGAATTTAGTCTAACGACACACTTGCGGAGCGTTCCGCGGCGGAACGTTCGGCCGACACGCGCGCAACGCTTTTCAAGTACCCTATGACACACTAGCCGACTGAGCATTACGCGACGTAACCTTCCGCCGCGTAACGCGACACCAAGTGTGCCGTTAGACTTAGGGTTCCGTAGTCAAACAAACAAGGAACCCTTATATTTTCGTTCATTCTGTCTGTTTTTCTGTATGCCCCACCTCAATAACTCGCTCATTTTTCACCTATTGAATACCTAGTTATGAAGAAACAATTTTTTTCCGACCCCTCCCCTCTCCCACATAATGAAATGGGGGTTGGATAAATTTGTTTTTTGTCACAAATCGAGTCGAGTGAGGTGTCGGTGGATAAATCGCTATAAAGCCGCCTGCATACGCTTGGTGTTTGCCACAAATACCAAACACGTGCCAAACACCGAACACAAACACCCAACACAAACAGGCATCCCCACGCTTGGCGAACGTGCTAGTATATTGTCGATCATCCTTTGATTCGTGCAAAAACCGACACCGACGCCGATCACTGGCACAAACAGCAAACTCCAAACAAAAACTGGCAAACACCCATCCGCACGTTCGTGTTTGTTGTTTGCAGATTGCTGTTTGCCGTTGTTTGCCAAGCATGTGGAGGCGGCTTAACGCTTCTGTGCCGAGATATCTGCGCTCAAAGTAAAAAATAGGGGCTCGATTTCGGCATGAGGTGGAAAAATCCAGTTATTATTATAACAAAATCTGGCTTCGCTCGCTCCAGAATTCAGTGAAATCTCGTGTATTTAATTTAAACCATTTATTGTACACACGGAAATACAGATGAATCGATGATCGATGATTGATGTATCATAAATGAATTATGAATTATGAATTATGTATCGTTTTCGATCGTGTATGTTTTCATAGTGAAGTAAAATCTCGATCTTGATTTGCTCGTTTCAAGATTTTAGGTCGTAAAAACTCGAGCTTGCTTCGCTCGCTCCAGGTTTTTAGATTTTTTCTACGACCTAAGCTGGGCCTAGCCCTCTTGGGAAAAAATCGTCATCATCATATCTCAGCCGAAGGACGTCCACAGCTGGACATAGGCCTCCCCCAAGGATCGCCACAACGACCGATCCTGCGCTGCCCTCATCCAATGGGTTCCCGCCGCCTTCACCTGGTCGTCGGTCCACAAAAAATCATAACCATGAATAAGTCTTAAAAAAAAATCTTCACAGCATTTTTAGATCTTAATATTGTCTACACAATGTGATGATGAATGATTGGTGTGTGTCGTAAGTTAGTGACATTAATTTATTAGTACAGTAATTCTATGTATTCAATGTATGGGGAAAACGATACCTTTGGGTGTGGTGTTCAAAACTCAAAACTCTCCCTTCCCCTGACGCTTCACCCCCCCCTCGCCGTGAAGTTTGTCCCCGTTAACAGTTTTTTATCTTTTTTGCAAAAGCTATAATAGATACAAAAAAAATGTCAAAAGCAAAAGGTATCCTCATTAAATTATACACAAAATAAGTGATATGCACTTTCTTCATAGGACTTAACCTTTGAGGGCTATAATAGAGTAACGAGAAAGTAACAACATTTCAAAAGTTATGAAATTTGTATTGCGACCCTCGTGAAAGTGAAAGATAAAAATTTAATGATTCCATATTCTTAATAAGCGACCCCGAATACTCTCGGATACAAATTTTCAGTCGGATCGGTGAACCTTTAAAAGCTGCTTTGGCGTTTGAAATTTCCATGGCAGCCATCATATCTATCATAGTTTCCGCGGGCCGTTGACCTCATCCTTCAGGATTCGACCTTCTGAGGAAGTCAAAATTTTCCCTGTATCACGGCATCCATGTGATGATCCCTAAATTTCATTAGTTCTGCGTTAGGGTTGAACTACACATGGCCGCATGCGATCGCATTTTTCCGTCGCTCCATCCTTTTTTGTCACTCAGGAACGTCATTTGCTAGAGCATACAAGATAGACGGAACGGAACAGAACGGAACAGCATGCCGTGTGCGATCGCGTTCCGTCTATCTTGTATGCTCTAGCAAATGACGTTCCTGAGTGACAAAAAAGGATGGAGCGACGGAAAAATGCGATCGCATGCGGCCATGTGTAGTTCAACCCTAACGCAGAACAGTTATTAAAAACCTGTCAAATAACCTATTACAAAAAAAATCGCTACGCGGTCAAGCTCAGCTGAGGATGTACGTCTAAAGGCACCTATTTTAGTTTGACACTCGTTGTGACAGACGAGTCATGATAATTTTTTTTTTAATTTATTTACTAACCTGGTTACTACCTTTTGGCTAAATCTTATTTTATTTTTTTATGGTTCTTTGGAGTTCTTGGAGACAATCGAAAGACGCAGGAAACGCAGAGAAGTCCAGAGGAAAGAGGTGAACCGACCGCTTTGCCGCGCTAAAATCACGGAACGCTTTTCCTGTTTACGACCCATGCACCATCATATTTCACTGAACTATAATTATTGTTCACTTGCACGACACTTTGTTAGGTACGCAAAACAACACCAATTTTACGAACCAAAACTCACTATAAACAAATAATTAAAAAGAAATATGAGGACTCCAAACGTCAGCTACCAAATCCCGCCAAAAACTCGAGTCACGGTAAGATCTTTTTTTTGTACTTATTGCAAACTGCGCTATTTGTAATTACTTCGAGTTGTCAATTACTTTGAATATTTTGTAACAAAAAACCTCTTTATATAGGGCAATTTTTGCAATTGGATTGAATTTCTATCATATTATAATGCGTATCACAAAGCTATCACATGCATATCACAATGTAGCCGGACGACCCATACATGGGTGCATGATGTAATTATTTTAAGAAATCGAAAACCCATCTGTGTAAAAATTGTACTTCAAATAAAAACTGAAAAGAAAAAAATAAGTCCAGTAGTCTAGAATTGTTTTGTAATATTGAAGCGACTTTCACAGTCGGGACCCATTATTCGGAAACTTTTATCCGGTCTAGAATTTTTAATATGTCCCGACTGTGAAAGTCGCTTCAATATTACTTAACAGAATTCTAGAATACTGGATTAATTTTTTTCTTTTCAGTTTTTATTTAAAGTTGACTTTTTACGCAGACGGTTTTTTTTTAGGTACACGTATTTAAGAGAGTTCGCAACGAAATTACAACAAATAAACCCGTGAACACTAGTTTCCCCGCTACATAAACAGTTTTACTATATCTATTTAGCAGGTGTCAGTGTTGTCCTGCTGAAAGGTATTTCGTAAACTGTGGCACTGTCATTGTACCTACAAACATTTACAATTCAAATTAGAAAAACAAAAAACCCGACTGCATAAAAAACTATTAAGGCGTATCAGCCGTGGACCACTCTCCTCTCACTCACACTCCATACTAATCGATGAGAAAGAGCGCGTGGCTCCGGTCAGAATTTTGCTGTTTTCTTTGAAAAATTCGATGATTTTTTATTAATTTCGAAAAAGTAAAAAAACCACATCATTCTAAATTGTATTGTGAATAATATAGTAAATTTTCATTTTGTTCCGATTGAAAATGTAAGAGTAAAATGGTTACAACTGGAAAAAAAGGGGTGACTTTAGAGTCCCTTTTCTTCGGTTTTATTCATTAAAATCGATTTCTAGAAAAACCACATCACTTCTCATATCCTGTAGATGGTTCAGTTTAAATTTCAGCTCAAAAAGTGCCATAGTTAATGAATAAAATGGTTACAAAATTACCTAAAACCGGCAGGTAGCCCCTTAACTGAAAAGATAAAAACAAGCTCCTTAAATCAGCTATAATAACTTTGCTTGGGCAAATTCATACAATTTGAATGTTATTCCTTATTAGGTAGGTATCGCAAACGGGGACAAAGAAAAATGTCCTATTTGTTGGTTATTGGTTTGTCCCCGCCTGCAATACCTACCTAATAAGTAAGTTCTAGAAATCGATTTTAATGAATAAAACCGAAGAAAAGGGACTCTAAAGTCACCCCTTTTTTCCAGTTGTAACCATTTTACTCTTACATTTTCAATCGGAACAAAATGAAAATTTACTATATTGTTCACAATACAATTTAGAATGATGTGGTTTTTTTACTTTTTCGAAATTAATAAAAAATCATCTAATTTTTCAAAGAAAACAGCAAAATTCTGACCGGAGCCACGCGCTCTTTCTCATCGATTAGTATGGAGTTTGAGTGAGAGGAGAGTGGTCCACGGCTGATACGCCTTAATAGTTTTTTATGCAGTCGGGTTTTTCGTTTTTCTAAATAATTTAGTTTATTTCATACTTTTTAGTCTTGTGTCAAAATGGTTGCATAAAAATACTATAATATATATATAATTGGAATCTGCTCTTCACCAGCTTTCATTTGATACCCATATTGTATTTTTTTACGAAAAAAAATTTATTCTCCCCCCTCTCTTTTTTAATTCGCATACGCCATATTAAAATAATGTACCCTATGTCACTCTCACGATTTTTACGAATCTAACGACACCTCATATGTTAAAATCCATCAAGCCGTTTAGGCTGTAGGGCGTGCCAAAGAAATAGACATACAAACATACATACGCTCGAAAAACATAACCCTCCTTCTGTCGCAGTCGGGTAAAAATAGTTACAAATTAGTTACATCTACAATACTAACAGCTATTATTTACAATCTGAGGAATATTCGAAATATTTTAGGCAGATATTAATTCATAAATAACTGGCCAAGAGCGAGGTGTGTACTCGCACATAGAGGGTTCCAAACCTAATGTTACCGTAAGAAAAGATGAGAACAGTGTTAATGAAAACCGGCGTTGTTCGGAAGGTACAAAGTGGTATAGGCGAGCACAACATAAAAAAAGTGCAACGATATAATAGAGAAATTATGTCGATAATTTGATAGCTTACAGCCGTTTTAATATTATAATATTAAGTAAGTATTTAAAGTTTTAATGTTTAAAGAACATGATGTATTGTGACCATGCTCAAAGAAGTGGCAATGGTCTCGCTACATGAACACTTACATCGGACAAGTTTGAGTACCTACTGCACGAAGAATTTTACGTAATATTTGGAATTCAATATGATTACTAAGAAAATCCCTGAATATCCCAATTAGAGAATAGTCTTAATGCAAATGTAGGTAAGACATCGCGTAGGTCATGAATTGTTTCCAGTGAAAGAAAGTGGATGGATTATAGCCAAGTATTTTTGTTAACAAATGAGTGGGTACACCTAACACGGTAGAGACCAGTATATTCCTTGCCTAACACCCTCTAATGACTACCACCTGTATTTTAAGTTCACTAAGAAGTTTATGCGTTGCAATCTCATTCAATCATTAGCAATCTTTTTGGACTATAATTCTAGAACATGGCATGGATATAAACCATGGATTTAGAACGTAGAAAGAGAAGGTATAGAAGGAAGCACGTGTCTTGTATATATTCACTCAAAAAGAGACGCACATAGGAAATTCGCTCTAGTTAAAAAAGGAGATCGCTAATTATTACTGTCCTTATCGACGTAACCACTTTTTGTAATACAAAGGCTGTCTGACTCCAGAGTCAGTCATCTAGCTTCATATAAATTGAAAAGTCATTTTCACCGCCTGTACGGAAGTTTGCTCTCCTCTCCAGGTGCTTATAGACAATGCCATCTTTCTGTTCTAGAAGTTAAAATGTATTGTAATGAGGCGGGTTATTGACGAACAGAAGAACTAGGTTTATCATTTTCTCACATTAGTACCAGCACCCGAGTTGGATAGAAATACATGACTCCAGTTTGTCTTCTCGGTATGAAAGCCTAAAACCAAGAATTTTGATGATTCAATCTTCATGCCTAAAACACTAAAAGGTGCATAAGCTAGCGTAAGCGAAAGTTAATGATCAAGAAGGTTGTAATGTAAGGCACTGTCTCTAATTTCATTGCATGTTAATGATCAAGAAGCTTGGAAAGCGTTGATTGAGTATTTTATAGATTCGCAGACTGGAATGGTCATACTGGAAAGGGACGGAGATATGAAACAAAATGTATTAAATCTCGTACCTTAGCCCGACTAAGTTGTATGATTTTGATAGCAATTTCAACTTCATCAGCATCATCATAGCGTATACGCGGGTCTCGTTTTCGCGATTACTATTATTTTAATGCCTTTTCGAGTCATTGTATTTCTACGTTGGAAAGGTATTGTCCATGATCAGGAAGGTGGCAATGGTATTCTCTATACATTGGTTTATATCCATGTCTCACAGCTCACAAGAAGGATCTCTTAATTCTAAAGCATAAAGTCCGCATCAATTTAAGACTGTAGTTAGTCTCTTTTCTCTTATGACATACCTTTAATAGTAGAAAGAGAGGGAACTTTAGATATTTTGTTTATGCGGCTGTCCACTTTCCACGTTTTTTGACACTTTTTGACATGCTAGTGTATGTAAAGTTGTGTAAAGTAGTAACTTTTTGTGCCTTTTGCCCTACCACATGACACAAAACATAAAAAAACAAACTTCAAAAAAAGTGGACCGCCTTGCAAAAGTTATCCTCCTTCTATGCAAGTATAATCTCTTTGATCCATGTCCATGATTCACTACTGACGTATATGACTGACGTGTAAAGATTTTATTCCGATTTGTCCTAATCATTATGATGATAAATATTTCATTTGTGAAAATCATTATTTCAATCCATCTTAATAACGTTGCTGTTGATATTGCTTAATATTTTGTTTTATTCCGTAATTCTCTTATATTATGTTAGGATTTTTTCAATAATGAAATACGGTTTGCTGTAAAGTTATAATTTTTAAGTTTCCTGCATTGTGAATCGGACCTCACATCCTGTCATTCAAGCAAAGTTCAATATGTTCAAATTACTGTTACCTTCCCGAAAATATTTAAATTACAATTTACAATTTATTCCCAATGAAATAGTGATTTTTCACAAAAATCTTAAGCACCTACCTTTTATGCCTACCTACCTCTGGATATAGATAGGTACTCTAACTAGCTGCTTATACCAAGTTTCACCGATATCGGTATGTACACCCGTTCTTGCATGAAACCATACAAATCACAAATCAAAATATCGAAACAATTTATTCATTTTGTACTTTTTTAATGAGTAGGAATAATTGTAGGGTGTTATAGAATAGATTTAGTGGAATTTAACAGATTTACCGTCTTTAAAGAATGTTTTAAGCAAAAAACAGTGACGAAATATGGCTAACAACAAAAATTCACAACGGAGTTGGTAATTCATCGAAAAACTAGCATTTTTGTTATCTTTGTTCATTTTTATGACTTAAACTGGTGTTAATTTATTGGATTTTATTTAAAATGTAATATAAAAAGTTTGTGTCTATGCTCATCAACGAAAAACATCAACTGCAACCCTAAGTTTGTTTGTACTGTATTTTTTCAATTTTCTCAAAAACTATTATCAATACAGACACCGCTATAATTTTCCTTCAAAATTCAATAGTTCATCGACATGTAAGAATTATTTCAGATTTTTTGGCTTTATATGTTCGGAGATCAGGGGGGGGGAACCAAAATTTTTCGTGCAGTCGGGCTTATAAATGAATAACTACGCATCACTTAGTAAAACGAACTACCAGTACGAAATCTACGTTCAAAGCCCTTTCAAATGATACCAAACTCGGCTAGGTTGGAAAACTTTTTTTTTAAAAGTCATCAGTTTTTGGACCTTAAAAATTTGTAAAAAAATTATTTTCTACATTTTTAGTCTCGCTTTACGTTTGGGTTAGCATGATTGACCACTATGCCGAATTTCAAGTCGCTAGCTTCTATAGTTGCTGAGAAAAGTGGCTGTGACAGACGGACGGACGGACACGAGAGTGATCTTATAAGGGTTCCGTTTTTCCTCTTTGAGGTTCGGAACCCTAAAAAGCCGAAAATGATGTAAAATGCGACATTATATTTGAAGGAAAGTTTGACATAGGTCTAGGGCTGCCATCCGTCCGGGTTTCCCCGGATTTGTCCTAGTTTGAAGGGCGTCCGGGCGGGGTCATCACAAAAGTGTCCGGGAGAAACCCGGACACTTATTGTGTCCGGGTAAGACCCGATTATTTTTATACATAATGGTAAAAAAACGTTTGTTTCATCCATAAATCAAGTCTCTTCGGCATAAGCTAAACAATCGAGTTGTTGTGTAGCAAAATCATGAGTTTGTTTCACTCGCTCCAGCTTTTATTATAGAAGGCCTCGATTTGGACATGACCTGGAAATGTGCTATAATATTTGGCAAATTCTCGAGCTCGCTTCGCTCGCTCCGGGTTTTATGCTGTATTAAATTGATTTGGTCGTACTGCAAAATCTCATTATAATAAGTATTACAAAATCTCGAGCTCGCTTCGCTCGCTCCTGGTTTTATAGTGTATTGAAACGATCTAGTCATATTACAAAAATTCGAGCTCGCTTTGCTCGCTCCATTTTTGGACCATGTTTCTCTCGCTCCAGCCAGGTTTCAGTATCGTTGTAAAATAAATGCTCGCTCCTGGTTTTATAGTGTGTTGAAAAGATCTAGTCGTATTGCAAAATTTCGAGCTCGCTTCGCTCGCTTTATTTTTAGACCATGTTACTTCGTATCGTTGTAAAATAAAAAGACGATTTTAGATTGTGCAGTAACGACCTACAACAATTGCAAACAAGTACAAACTTTTTGTCCGGGGAAAATTTCAGATTTTACTGAAATGTCCGGGGTTTTTGACGTCTTTGTCCGGCAACGGCGATTTTGGTGATGGCAGCCCTACATAGGTCTTACCTCTTTAAGCGCTTCCGCGCGTCTGAGGGCAAAATGGCCGTCGGTAAAATGGCGAGACACTTGAAATTTCATAGATATTTTGGAATTGTGTTAAAGTATATAAAGTAAAGTAAACAAAAAGGACCTAGGTGCCTAGCTTATGTTATGACCAAGATAATAGTGTATTTTTTTTGCGTAAATACAGTTTCTTCTAGATATATAACGAGATTAAAACTAAGAAAAAGGGGTAACTTCGAGATATTTTTCTATCGAGCCAAATTGTTCCAATCGTGTACTGAATAACCTACCTGCCTAGGAAATATCCCCAACTGTGACATATATCCCATTCAAATCAAAATTATTTAATTTTGAATGGTAGAAACGGAATCAAAAAAGCGAATTTTGGCGAGTCCCGAAACTGACCACACCTTAATTACAGCGACTTATATAGTCAAACAAGAGAGGGCCCCGCTGGAAATTAAAAACTTAAAAATGCAATAACTTTTAAACCAAACCAGCTAGATCAAATTTTTTGATACAGTTTTAATAGGAATTTAGAGCACTAAATATTGATGTAACATTTTAATCATTTTTGTCCATAATAAAGGAGGGCCCCGCTGGGCGGACGCTAGCTTAGATTTGATATAACTCCGTTATCTTTGAAGCACTAAATATAAGCCAAACATATTCAGAGAGCACTAAATGAGCACTAAATGATTAGCCAGGTTTCAAAGCGCTAGGGCCGAGGGCCCCGCTGGGCATACGGACATCTGGTGTAGCTCTATTTCTCTTAGTCTTAAACGTTCCTTCTCCAATTCTTATAGGCCTTTTCTTCTTTCTGTTTATTTAGAGCAAGCTATTCTTGATCGGAGTTAACAAAATGTTGTCTTGCTATCTCTGATTGAGTGGAAGTGGCAGGTCGTCTTCTCTTTGACGATTGTCCCGTAGTAGACGATCGATGATCTAGATTTCGTTCACCTACTACATTCAATATAACGGGCGGTGGGGTTGCCGGTGGTGATGGTCTCCGTGGTTGTTGATTTTGTTGCGTATGGATCTGTGGTTGACTTGGTGGTGGGTCTGATTCTTGGCTTTCTGGTGGTGCATAATACAACTGTTGATGCTCATGCTGATTCGTTTATAACTGCTGATGTACACACCGACGACCGCGACCGTATGTACATTTTAATTACACAGTTTTTTAAAGAAAATGTGATGTTAGAGACATCACTTTAATACTTTTTTCTTTTATAGTGCTGGAAAGCTGGAATTAACCGGGAAGCAGCAGCCAACCACCTGTTTGCAGGTGCAAATCAAAGTTAAGATTGAGAGTGATAGTGGTCCCACACTAGGCAAGCGTGGCAACGTAAAGACTCTGGAGGAGGGTAACATTCTTCTTTTGCCTTTTGAATAACGTAATAACTCTGTAAAACTGATCCGGCTTTATCATTCACAACATTTCTTATCAAATTGTATAGATACTTGGTTAGTTTAGCCGTGACTTATAAGCCAAGAGAGTCTTCTTTCTCAATAGTTGTATGCCCATTCTTACTGTCATTTAGCAGACCTCGACAGAATTCGTTAATTTTGGTTATGTGTTGTGGAAAATCTTGAATAAAGTTATGAATACATTGAGCATCTGCATTATCCAAATTCTTTGATGCAACATTATTAGTGCTTTAAACGAATCAAACACTACTAATAAATTTAGTTATAAATTTATTTAACTCTTTCAGCAAATATAAGACACTAGTGTTTACCCGCGACTTCGTCCGCACAAATTATAATATACCAGATTTTAAGTCATAATATCATAAGCTATCAAACAAAAAATGTTTTATCAAATCGGTTAAGTAGTTTTTGCGTGATGCGCGAACAAACAAAAAAAACTTGTCAATAGATGGCGCTACACTTCATTTAAATCGTGCTATCGAGTGTTATTTGAGTTTATATGAAGTGAACCGCTACTTTTTATTCCTCACGATTTTTACGGTTTTATAATAGTTAAGATTGACAGAGCAAAGGAAACAATTGAATATCCACATTGAAATTATATTATTTTTCCATAGCTCGTACGTAGCATAGAGACTGAGTTATGTATGAGACCTTCTTTCTAACACTCCTCCTTCTCATTCATCACTCTTTCGCTCTCAGGCCCATCCAGTACATGCACCACTCAGACTTCTCAACAGGGGCTTCGTCAGAATGTCTGCCACCATTTGATCAGTTTCCACATAATCGATCTTGATTATGCCAGACTCTACTGTTTCTCTTATGAAATGGTACCGAACATCAACATGTTTAGTGCGCTGATGATGCACAGGATTTGTAGCGATGGCTATTGCAGATTGACTGTCGCTGTGTATATACAAGGTGTTACAAAACTACAAATAAACCTTTAAGGGGGTGGTGTAGACCATCAAACTGAACAACTTTCACTATGGGACCAATATCGAAATCGGGAAAAAAAAAATTTATGTTCTATACTCTACAAATCGACTAGAGCTAAAATATGTATGGGATACACAGATAACCCCCAGTAGATACCGCATGATGACAATTTTGTACAGGCCCGAAGTCACCATTTTTGGTGGTAGGTGCGGGTAGCGGGGCACGAAACAAATGCAACATGATTGGCCATTTTAAGGTCGCACTACTCCGAGCGGGTACACTAGTGATGCGACAGTGTATAAAAAATATCGATAAGTTTTGCCATGATTATTCATCCTAAGGCAGGTGATTAAAATTACTAATATTACACAACAATAAACTTATTCGATTCTTAAAAAAATTACTATTATTCCTTTTTAATTCAGAATGACACTACGTGCACAGATGTACAGATAGCGTATAATACAGGGTCCTTCTTAATAGCATAAGCATATGCTCACGACTATATTCCCCGAGGGGGTAGTCAGAGATATTCTGAAACCTCAGAACATCCACCTCAGAACGTCCCTCTTAATATGCTGACACTTTTTTAAGGGGATGATCAGACCATCAAACTGAATAACTTTCACTATGGGACCAACATCGAAATCGCGAAAAAAAATCAGATGTCCCGTACATTTGGCTTGAGTAGGTTTGCAGTTTTGTATGGAAGAGTAGATTTTTTTTCGTGATTTCGATTTTGGTGCCATAGAGAAAGTTGTTCAGTTTGACGGTGATGATCCCTTTAAAAAAGTATCATCATTTTAAGAAGGATCCTATAATGTATAATAACGAACTAGCTTCCGCCTCGCGGTTCCATCTGTGACTAAAAAGCTTTTCCCTCAGGAATTTAAAATTAAAACATAGTCTGTGTTACTCGCTAGTCGCTAACAAATGCAGATTTCCATTATTGGAACAATTTTTTAATAGATCCAGTAGTTTTTGAGTTTTCTTGACACAAACACACAAAAAATCTAATCTTTCCTTTTATAGTATTATAGTACCTATAAATATAGATCTTGATTTATATTCTTGTTTTCCGATACGATAAATGGTTCTTCCGTGAGAATCAGATAATGTGAAAAGTAGCCTATGATCACTGTTCCGTCCGAGTATCATCTGAATCCGTTCAGTCGCTTTATCGATATTGAGTGATAATCATAAGTACATCCATCCATCCATACTTTTGTATTTATAATAATTGTAAAATTGATAAGATTAAGATAACAATAAAATAAGAAACAAAATTTGTAAGTAGGTAAATGATAAAACTATCGATAGCGGTCAGTACGCATAGAAGAAGAACACTATTATAGCACGTGTCAATGTGCCTAACATGTAATACTACCGTTTTAAAATCCTCGCCTAAAAATGCTTTGTAATAATATGGCATATTATAAAAATATCGATACCGGCCCGAATGCAGAGACGAACAACACTAGCATTACACGTGTCAATGCACGAAAGTGATAGATTTACCAAATTAACTAATGAGAGAAAGGGACCATTTCAAAAAGACATCAACGTGAGCTGAAATTTTGTAGAGGCAACCATTGTACCGCCCACTATAACTTGAACTCCGCAAACCAAACAAAATAATGAAAATTAATTAATGTAATGCCATCTTTCTCGTAGCTGGATGTCCAAGAGTTTTTCCCACACCATTTTATAGCACAAACTGAAAGTTTATGCTCAGAAAATCGTAATAAGTAGGTGATTTTTATTTTTTATTTGTGTGTTCACGGATCCAATACTTGGTCGGTACTGAAGAGGCGTGATCAGTGACTTGCTTACATCAGTGATCAATCATAGATGTTTGGCGCGCGTCGGCGGCCCTGTATGCGGAATCTACTGGGGGTTATCTGTGATGGGATATGAAATTATTTTTTTCGCGATTTCGATGTTGGTCCCATAAAGAAAGTTGTTCAGTTTGACGGTCTTAACAACCCCCTTAAGAGTTTCAAAAATTTATTGTTACTTATGAAACACCTTGTATAGGGTAGACCGGAGAGTAGCAGAGTTCCTAACCACTCATCGTCCACTTTAAAACCAATGTTACGGAGTTCGTGTGCTGTTGTCATTATCTTGCTCACATATTCCTCAATGCTCTGACATCCTGCTAGAGAGGTATTGCAGAGATCTCGTAGCATTCCAACTCGGCGTGTCAGCCCGGAGTCGTCGAACGTGGATGCCAATGTATCCCATACGTCCTTTGCGGTGCTAGCTTCTTGAATTTGAACATAATTTATCGGATCTACCAATAAAATTATTTTAGATTTGGCTTTTAAGTCTTTTTTTACGTCAAAGGGTGTTGAGGATTTATTTTCGATGCAGCTCCACAATTCCTCATGTTGAAGGTACGTTTTTACTGCGAACCTCCACGTGGCGTAATTTTCGCGACCGTTTAGTTTCTCGATTAATGTCAATGAACTATTCGAGGCCGTTTTTAACGAAATTTTTACCTTTCCCGTATTTTTAGGTTACGTTCACTTTTATTATCTTTTTCACAAATATATTTTTGCACTGTTTAATAAACGGGGCTTACTGGGCCCATAACCTATTAAATAAATACTGCCAAAGCAAGAGAACGTTACTTATTATAACATATTTAAAATGAAAAGCATGACATTGCTTTGATGTGAAAAACAGAAGAGAGAACAGACAGTGACCTCTGAGTCCTCTGACGTCTGTCTTAGAGAAAAAGTAAGGCTCTAAATTTAAATGTTTAACACAAACTGAACAACTTTCTCAATGGCAACAAGATACAAATCGCGAAAAAAAATCTGCCGTTTTTTTGTTCAGTTTGATGGTCTGATCAACCCCTTAAAAAGTGTCAGCATAATATTAGGAAGGACCCTGTATACTTTAATCAATTATACCTACTTTATTTTACACCAAAAAACATAGCATACAGAGAGTAAACAAACAAGAAATACAGAATAAAAATAGGCGGTCTAATCGCTGTAAAGCGATTTCTTCCACGAGACCTTAGGGTAGAGGAAAAGGTAAAAGAAGATTGGTAGGTGGTGTAGATAACAATACCAAATACATAACATACACAAATAAAGTTATACAAATACAAACATATTGTAATATAAAATATATACATAATGAAATAAAACATACTACAAATACACATCCATACTTACCTACATAAACATAAGTACATGAGTGCTTAAACAAAAAACCTTCCGTTTCCTCCTCCATCAAAGAAAGGAAAACATGAACCCGAGGTGACCATCAAGGATAATTAATAGCCAATGATCGAGGAAATGAGCTTTGACCTTCGACTTAAAAATATTTTAAACACTTTAATTGCATAACAATTAATTTTATTTTTTATTTAATATTTTCAGAATAGCAAATGCCTGGTCGATTACATTTCCAACACTCAGTTACAGTATAGCTCATTAAAGTTAATCCTCCATTAAATCTCTTGCTAGCTTTTACTACGTCAACAACACAAAAAGTGACAGTAAGAGATTTAATGGAGGATTAAGTTAACTCTAATGAGCGTGTCTGCAACTGAGCGTAAATCATTTAATATAATATAAATAAATGATCAAAACATCAGCTTTGATAAACAAAACAAAAAATTATAACCCTCTATGTAAACGTATTAAATAAACTGAAATTACAGTATTTCCATGTAGGTAATAAAATAAAAGAATAAAATGGATCCATCAAATCATGACAAATAAAAAAAAAACATACGGTGTGTGAATTCATGAAGCTAATTTGTACGGAAAGATTACCTTTTTCGCGAATTTATTCAAGTTTTAGAACGAAAGTTACTACTTAGAGCCGGTGCATACCTGGCGCAGCGCAGCGCATTTTTCACTGCCAAACCATTATTGACTTTGCTTACGTTGAAATAACATCGAAAATCAATTAACACAACTACTTTTCCCCGAGAGCATCGAAGCTACTTGTGTTAATAATATAAATTCTCGGTGTTATTTCAACGCTAGTATAGTCGATAATGGTTTGGCAGTAAAATGCACTTCGCCAGGTGTGCGCCGCCGGTTCTTAGTTTCACTAGTATACATTCGTCTCCACTTTTGTCTTGTGCAATCAAATCAACACAACACTTGTCTTGTATTTGAATCACAGTTACGTTACTTCCGATGAACACAGCTTACTTATGTATTTTTTCGTACCACTTGCTCAAAAAAGTTACATTCTATGCCACAAAAAGCGAACATAACAATAGTCATTTTTAATCTGTTAAAAACAGGGAAAGAAAATTTTACTGAATTTCATGCATCCTCTAGGGGGAGAATGTGATTTAAATTTGGAACTGAACTATATACTGTGTTTACACCATTGAGTTTGTATATAAAGCATTATACATCTTTTTGAAAAAAGAATACGCTTTTATGTAGGCAATTTTTGGACGGGACGCAATACTCAAGGCAAAAAAACATGGCTGATCGATTATTTTATTATGAAATAAAATAATTTATGTGTCAAGATATTTTATTATGCAGTTATGATTATTAAATAAAATTACGAAAACCGACGAGGCCGTATGAGCTTGATGCCTTTGGAAACAAAAATGTAATCTCTCTATCAATAATTGGACCAATGTTTCGAATGTTAAATTTTTCTTTTAATTGTCATTATTTTTAATAAATGCTTATCTCATATTATTATTGTGTTAATTATTTCGCAAATGGTACGAAAAGTAGACTATTTTCCTCGGTGATAAAGCTGTCTTAGTCTTGGGTGAACTTAAATCCCTCGCTACACTCAGGACTCGTCTTAAATCCCTCGCTTCGCTCGTGATTTAAGTTTTTAACACCCTCGCTACGCTCGGGAGTAAATCTCGAGTCCTTCATCACGCTCGCGATTTAAATCTTCACCCGCGACAGAAGACACTGCTTTATCCCCTTGGTTAATAATCTACTATTATAGAAGCAGGTATATCTATATAATTTTCTTTAAAAAGCTCTCCTCATTTATTTATCCTTCTTCCAGCTGTTTCAATAATTTGATATATTTTTTATCGAATAAAATGTATTTGTTGCGGCGGTTTTTTTTTGGGCGTTGAAGTAAGTAATGGTTATTATTTTTGCATCAAAGTGCCTAGATTCCATCCACAGTTTTTGGATAAAGAAGAACAAGCTTGGCCTTTTCGGGATCAAAACATTGATCCGATGGTGCCACCCAGTGCCGGACTGGGACCTGAAATCGGCCCGGGCATTTTAGAGACAGTCGGCCCTCCCAACGGTACAGTAGTTTTGTATGGGACAGCTGTTTTTTTTTCGCGATTTCGATGTTGGCTCCATAGTTAAAGTTGTTTAGTTTCATGGTCTGAAGCACCCATGTGATGACAGCAGTACTATCTAAGACCAATTGCGAGCGAAGCGAGCTCGAGATTTCACTGCAATATAATGTGATGACAGCAATACGATCTAAGACCAAGAGCGAGCGAAGCGAGCTCGAGATTTCACTGCAATATAATGTGATGACAGCAATACGATCTAAGACCAAGAGCGAGCGAAGCGAGCTCGAGATTTCACTGCAATATAATGTGATGACAGCAATACGATCTAAGAACAAGAGCGAGCGAAGCGAGCTCGAGATTTCACTGCAATATAATGTGATGACAGCAATACGATCTAAGACCAAGAGCGAGCGAAGCGAGCTCGAGATTTCACTGCAATATGATGTGATGACAGCAGTACTATCTAAGATGAATTGCGAGCGAAGCGAGCTCGAGATTTCACTGCAATATAATGTGATGACAGCAATACGATCTAAGACCAAGAACGAGCGAAGCGAGCTCGAGATTTCACTGCAATATAATGTGATGACAGCAGTACTATCTTAGACGAATTGCGAGCGAAGCGAGCTCGAGATTTCACTGCAATATAATGTGATGACAGCAATACGATCTAAGACCAAGAGCGAGCGAAGCGAGCTCGAGATTTCACTGCAATATAATGTGATGACAGCAGTACTATCTAAGACGAATTGCGAGCGAAGCGAGCTCGAGATTTCACTGCAATATAATGTGATGACAGCAATACGATCTAAGACCAAGAGCGAGCGAAGCGAGCTCGAGATTTCACTGCAATATAATGTGATGACAGCAGTACTATCTAAGACGAATTGCGAGCGAAGCGAGCTCGAGATTTCACTGCAATATAATGTGATGACAGCAATACGATCTAAGACCAAGAGCGAGCGAAGCGAGCTCGAGATTTCACTGCAGTGGCGAGTACTCCATAGAGCCACAAAGACACTGTCTACCCTGGTAAATAAAAACATAGAAGCATTCTTAATATACTTACAAACAAACAAACTTCTGATCGATTTATATTTCGGAATAATACATTGGTATGAAATTAGTGACAACGCTACCTGTTGTCATTTATCTGCAACTGCAAACTGTAACACCAATACTGAGTTCGCGCAGCACCAGCGCCCCAAGCGTAATAGACATAGAATCAAAAGCTCTAAAATTATGCATGTGTGCCTCGTAACGTACACGAGTACAGTGTAGGAGTGTTGCCGTAAAAACGGTAATACATACAAGCTTCAAACTTGGTGTGATTATAGAGAGAACTCTACAGTATAAAAACAAATAATAAAAACCGGCTAAGCGTGTGTCGGTCTCACGCTAAGGGGCCTGGGAAAAATAATGTTTGTGTGTTAACATATTGTTTGTGTTTGGTAGTACGGAATCCTCGGTGCGCGAGTAGTCCGACTCGCACTTAGCCGGTTTTTTATTTTCTGCCTACCCTATCCAAAAACTCTGTGCTCGCCCCTGATATAATGTGATGACAGCAATACGATCTAAGACCAAGAGCGAGCGAAGCGAGCTCGAGATTTCACTGCAATATAATGTGATGACAGCAATACGATCTAAGATCAAGAGCGAGCGAAGCGAGCACGAGATTTCACTGCAATATAATGTGATGACAGCAATACGATATAAGACCAAGAGCGAGAACGAGATTTTTTGCAATATTGTGAATTTGTTGTAATTTACTTTTATTTCAAACACTTGATTTTTGCGCCCCCTTTACCTGCCGCTCTTGGGCGTGGACCGGTATCCAAAGGCGATGGGCCGGCCGTCCAGAGCGGCGACCGGCCCACCAGAGCCGCGGCCCACCGCACACTGTAAGAAAATCGCAATCTAGCGGGATTTAATTCAAAATTCGAACAATGTTTTAAATCGCAATCTAGCGGTATGTAATTCAAAATTCGAACAATGTTATATAGCACGAGCTACGCGTTTTCCACCGTTAATTTGTGCCAATTACGTTTACGATTACGAAGCGATAGTGTTATTTAATTTATTTATTAAAGTGTTTGTGTTTAATACGTAAGTACATTCACATTTTGTTCGATTTATAATAGGCAATTATAGGCAAAAACAACCATTTCTGTTAGGACACGAAATATACTTAGATTTTTTTATATTTTAAATTCATTGGACTCAAAAACAAATTATATAGCATTATATAGCGAAGTATGTACCATCACAGTAAAGCTGATGATTATAACTTACAGATGTAACTCAAAAATTTTGCGCTTTTTTGCGGCACCAATATATTTTTTTAAATTTTCACCATGGCTATCGAAATAACTAAATTGCAAATTTACAGTTTTTTCAAATTTTTTAATTACAAAAATATACGAAAATGATTTTATAAAACTATAAGATCACTTATTATAACTTATTTCAATCAAATTAATGAGTTCCGTATCATCAGAATTAAATCCCGCTAGATTGCGATTTTCTTACAGTGTGCTACGTACCTAGCTTGCGCATATGACGCTTTGAAGAATCCATTTTTTTTCACATATCCTCTTAATTTCAACCAGATAGCACCAAAATTGTAATAAACCTGTAGTCAGCCTCCATGACTGACTACCTGCTGGATTTACCTTAAAACAAGTAGTCAGCGGCGGCGGCGGCGTCGGCGGTTTAATGTGTTACTTTAAATAAAAAATCGTATTTATTTATTTTTATTTGATTTCTGACACTTCCTAGTACTTTAACCTCGGTTAGTCCCATTAAGTTTATTGATCCTTATAAGAAACAGGATCGATTGGCATCAAAAAAAGTGTTTTTATAAATTGTTTTTAAAAATACATTTTTTTCGAAATCTGTGAATGCAGTTCGAACTATTTCAAAAAGTTCAGGATATTCTTTTAAGAGGACAGGCGGGCTGAAATGCTAATTAGGAGAATAGGTCGCTTTTCCGACTGTATACGTATTTATCAGATCCGCCCCACCCATACACCCCGCCGACCAGAGTGCGAAAGAGACAACTGCAGCTCGGATCGATTTTATATACAAAAATTAACGAAATCAGTATTTCGTATTCCCCTGTTTTCTCCTCCAAAACTAAACCGATCTTAATAATTCTTTCAAAAATAATATGAAAATGACTTTGGCTATGTCTGTATGTTTTGCTTTTTTTGTTTATATTCGTCAAATTTTGCTTACGTACAAAAGCTCCTTTCCTGTCATTTTCGTAACAACATCATTGGATAGAAAGGGACGAAATTTGAAATATCGACGACGCCATTGCCATTTTTATAAATTGTTTTTATAAATACATTTTTTTCGAAATCTGTGAATGCAGTTCGAACTATTTCAAAAAGTTCAGGATATTCTTTTAAGGGCTTGTCCGCATAACCACTCATCTGACCGGCGAAAAATCGACACCGCACTTTTGTGCCCCGGGAAAGTTTTCATACCATGATTCCCGGCCCGTTGTTCGTCCGGGGATAGTTACCACCCTCTAGCGATACGTCGTGATAGAATAGTTTCCTTGTTTTTCCTACATAATAATCCAGAAAATCTGTATTTTTGTCTATTGCTGACAATATTTCGCGCATTTCGTTCATAGATTTCATTCGCCTACGATCATTGGTTCTATGTTAATTTTGAGTCTGTAGTTTGGTGTGCAACTGAGTTGAAGTGCTAGCGTTTGCTGGTTCTTAAAATGAGGTTTTTTCGGTGTTTTGGTGACAATATTACTTCAAATTTTTATTCGTACTAGCAGAACCGTGTGTTATACCTATAATTAGTATCAAACACCAATATACATAACGAAAAGTTTATAATTTAAGCTTTAATCTCGTGCAGTGGGTTGAAAGGTAACTAGATTTTTGCTTTATAAACCACTTTTAGATGGAATTCTTCTATTAATTTAGATTAAAAGTATTCGTAAATGATTTTCCTACTTTCAATATAAACAAGTATTGGTTATTATTTGTGTATCTGGTGAAAATAAGCGTTTTAAAACTGTCGGGTTATTTGAGGGACGAATGTCAACCGAGTCAATATAAATTTATTCAGTAAGGTTGGTGGCACACAACTTTTAAATCAACAAGATATTTAATTAATTTGTGTTCCTTTTTTATTTAAGCGCTTTTTCTCCATGAAATTGTTCGTTAGGTAGGTACAATACCTAATAGATGACAAATTTTTCTCAGTTATTGAAACAAAGTGTTGAGTGAGAGAGTGACAACCGAAGTTACTTTTACCATAATTATTATAAGTAAACCACTTGGTATTTTTAGGGTTAGGTAACCGAAGGGTGCCAACGGGACCCGACTACTAAGCCTATGTATGCTACGCTGTCCGTCCGTCGGCCCTTGCTCTAAATAGCTGTACCTATCTTTTGAACCGTAATAGTAAGCGAGTTTAAATTAAATATTTGTTGACTTATGATTTGTGACTTTCGAGGAGGATAGTAATAGGTTTTGTGACGTAATATGGCCCGGCTCCTATCATGGCCCACTTTAAAAAAAATTGTTTCCACTGCCTAAAACATATTTACAGGGTGTAAATTTTAGTGCATCATTTTCAATAGGGGGTGTTTCGGACCACTATGGAAAAAGAATATAAACTGCGAAAAAAAAATTAGTCGTTTCCTACATTGTATTCCTTAATATATAAACTTTTCGTTACGCATATTTGTGTTTGATACTAATTATAACATGTATTTAAACACAAGATTCTGCTAGTACGAAATTACTAATCAAAATTTTCACCAAAACATCGAAAAAACCTTATTTTATGAACCAGGGCCCTATTCAACAAACGTTACAATTGTAATTTACAATTACAATTCTGGGTACACTGCGGAGAATGTTAGGCATATGTTACCTACTGCAAGTTTAGCGTCATAAGTAAACAGCAATGTACCCAGAATTGTAATTGTAAATTACAATTGTAACGTTTGTTGAATAGGGCCCAGCAAACGATAGCAGTTCAACTCAGTTGAACACTGAACTACAGACTCAAAATTCGCTTGGATCCAATGACCATGACAATGATGAATGAAAATGTATGAAGGAAACGCGGTAAGAAACGAAAATACAGATGTTATCCTCCAGGGTGCCATTTATGAGACAAAAGCAATGTATTGTATGACAATTGACAGGTTAACAATCACTAATGAATCAATCTACTGATGAAAAAAAAAACAGATAAATTATGTGTTACGTGGGTAGCCATTGGAAAACTTTTTGCCTGTAAGGGTAGAAATACGCTTAGTTTATTTAATTTTATTGGATGACAATGCTTTACCTTTTGTCTTTTGTTATATTAATTAAAATAGGTACTGAGCTCTACACTAATACGAAAATTTTTAGCCGAATAGGTTCTTTTGAGGCCACTTCTGCTCACGCATTCACTTTACAAGAAAATTGGTTGTTTTAAGTAAATCTTAGTTAAATCTACAAGAATTCGATTAATAACAACAAAAGATACTAGGCGCAAGTGGTCTATGAACCAATAGAGATGGGAGTGTGGTATATTTGTTGTGAGACCATTCTTCGTTACTCACAGAAAGTCGCAAAATCGGCTACGAGAATTTTGAAAAAATCAAGTAACCTACTAAGCCCCACTTGCGCCAACCTAGGTTACCAGTTAACTCTGGGTAAAATAACTCTCTCAATTGTTTATCTATTAAAAAAAATCATAGGCTACCCACAGGCTACCAACTAAACCTGCACTCGTAGCATGCTACACGTGATACGTCTTTATCACGCCTTTTATCTCGTTCGTTCACGTGCAAATATAAAGAGAGCGAAGGTGTGATAGCGCTACCTATGCAGGAGTTTATTGCTAACCCATGTTGACGCAAGTGGGGCTAAGAAATTTTATTTACCCTGTAGCGTGTCTACCATGTTTACCATGATCACTCGCTCCATAGCATCTTCATACCATGTTTACCATCATCAATCGCTCCATACCATAGCATCTTCATATCATGTGCTTACCCTCGCTATTCGTTTCATGGCATCTTCGTACTATCCATATTTACCATTATTATTCGTTTTATAACATACATCTTCCAGTTTCATCGATTTTTATCTATTTTATAAAGTCTTATATTTGTTTACATACTTGACATTGACATATAACTCATATTGTAACTCTTAATTTACTTTGTGAAGCATAGAGCTATCCGGCCATGGAGTTTGGTATCTACCTTTTCTCTAACCGGAGAAAAGATTACATTTCTTTCTCTTAGAAATCCTAGCCGGTTATCTTTACGCGATTACTTTTATTAATTTCAAAATTCAAAAGTTTGTTAGGAATTTGGTGGTGACGTAGAAAGAGAAGGCACTAGAAGGAAGCACGTGTCTTGTCATATCACTCAGTAAGAGATGCACATAGCAAATTCGCTCTAGTTAAAAAAGGAGACCGCTACTTATTGCTGTCCTTATCGACGTATCCACTTTTTTGTACTTCGACCATCTGACTCCAAAATGTCACTTCATATAAATTGTATGGGACAGCCACCTTACTCCGAGATGTCACTTCATATAATTCGCTATCTCATGCCCGGTTACACTGATATTCGGTCCACTAGCGTAAGCGAAAAAAAAATTGTCTATGGGTGGTGACTAAAATTTGATTGAAGAGGACTGTCACTTTGGAAATGGTAGGAAAACAAAGAGATTTAATTATTAATATATTTAAATCTCTTTGTAGGAAAATGATCGTTTTTCTATAATAGTATTCTTAGCTAGGGCGTTTAGCCACTAAACCTTTAGAAATCATGACTATGGCTTGAAACTTGGTACAGTTTCTCAGGGAGTCATAAAAGACCGATCAAGATCGGTACCCCACGGGAGCCCCCCCTCTGGGGCGGGAGGGGGGGGGGGGATCAAAGGGACGCTCCGACCGGACAAACTCAAACAGTTGCAAACGATAGAATATAGCTATCAGGTTAAGTTTGGTATCATTTTCGTATAAATTAAGGACGAGGAATTCATTTCTGGCATTTTTATTTCATTTTGTGCATGTGGTTTCCGAATGAAACATAGAAACGTCAAAAATTTAACTTGGAAAAATACGTTTAAACAGCTATAACTTTACAACCTATAAACAAATTAATATTTTGGAAATACTTAAATATAGCATATTTTATGTAGATTCAGAAAAATATACCTTTTATAAAAATAATCTTACAAAATTACGAAGAAAAATTATCTTGAACGTTGCGCCGCGAAATTGCGCTACCGGCTCTTGCAGCAGAATCCAGACAATTTTCTTGAAAATTCGTATTCGATGCACGAGAATGAAGTGACCAAAAGAGATTTCTTGGTTAACTTCTCTAATTAGGTAAGTATTTCAATGTCGAGAAGGCTATCAGCGAGAAAAAATACAACTTATAGTTTTTTCGCAATCAATGTAGGTAACTCAAAATTAGAAATATAGAAAGAAACATTTATTGTTATCTATTTATACGCACTTTCCTTCACATAATCGTAGCTCTGGGTTTGTTTTCTTATATTTACATATCTGCTGAAAGCCTGCCTTGCATCTGCAGCGAGTTAAGTCCCTACACGCTTCTGCCACTGCTGGCTTGTTAGCCCAGTATGGGAGACCATTCGTTTCCATTTTTCCGCCAGCCCCAAGACGCAGATCTTTTTTGGTGAATATAGGTGTTTCTTATATTCATTGACTGTTGTAGGTACATTAACTTGACCTGTAAAAGAAAGAAGCAATATCGAATATGATTAGCAAAGTAAGAGGATTTATAGGCAATGAAAATAGTAGTCATAGTCATAGTCATAATAGTTTATTGCTTCATATGGTTACATAAGGTGGTGATAGTAGGAATAGATAAGTAGGTACGTACCTGACATGCATAGTAACGACATTATCTTTGTATGAAAGGACCAGCTTCCTCAATTTTCCCTTCCATTAGCAACTTGAACCCAGTGGTGGCCTGTGGAAATACACGAAGCCGGAAGTATGATTGATTGAAGCCGGTTATTAACGATTTTAACCAAGTCGTTATAATGTTTTTATATACACGCGTTTTATGCTTGTACTTATAAAGAAAACCGCAACCACCGCAAGATGCCACTATCGGATTGAAATGCGTGACCAGTAAAAGAAACTACAAATTTAGATAAACAATGGTTTAGCTACCGTTTTTTCTATAACTATGCCTGTGGAGTGTGTATACGGACTCTAAACCTCAAATGCTGTCTTCTTTCCTCTTCCATTAAAGCAGGAAACTGTGTCGCATCCCATGAAGGCGTGGAAAAGGGGAAGGACCTTCGCCGTAGTTATAGAAAAAACGGTAGCTAAACCATTGTTTATCTAAATTTGTAGTTTCTTTTACTGGTCACGCATTTCAATCCGATAGTGGCATCTTGCGGTGGTTGCGGTTTTCTTTATAAGTACAAGCATAAAACGCGTGTATATAAAAACATTATAACGACTTGGTTAAAATCGTTAATAACCGGCTTCAATCAATCATACTTCCGGCTTCGTGTATTTCCACAGGCCACCACTGGGTTCAAGTTGCTAATGGAAGGGAAAATTGAGGAAGCTGGTCCTTTCATACAAAGATAATGTCGTTACTATGCATGTCAGGTACGTACCTACTTATCTATTCCTACTATCACCACCTTATGTAACCATATGAAGCAATAAACTATTATGACTATGACTATGACTACTATTTTCATTGCCTATAAATCCTCTTACTTTGCTAATCATATTCGATATTGCTTCTTTCTTTTACAGGTCAAGTTAATGTACCTACAACAGTCAATGAATATAAGAAACACCTATATTCACCAAAAAAGATCTGCGTCTTGGGGCTGGCGGAAAAATGGAAACGAATGGTCTCCCATACTGGGCTAACAAGCCAGCAGTGGCAGAAGCGTGTAGGGACTTAACTCGCTGCAGATGCAAGGCAGGCTTTCAGCAGATATGTAAATATAAGAAAACAAACCCAGAGCTACGATTATGTGAAGGAAAGTGCGTATAAATAGATAACAATAAATGTTTCTTTCTATATTTCTAATTTTGAGTTACCTACATTGATTGCGAAAAAACTATAAGTTGTATTTTTTCTCGCTGATAGCCTTCTCGACATTGAAATACTTACCTAATTAGAGAAGTTAACCAAGAAATCTCTTTTGGTCACTTCATTCTCGTGCATCGAATACGAATTTTCAAGAAAATTGTCTGGATTCTGCTGCAAGAGCCGGTAGCGCAATTTCGCGGCGCAACGTTCAAGATAATTTTTCTTCGTAATTTTGTAAGATTATTTTTATAAAAGGTATATTTTTCTGAATCTACATAAAATATGCTATATTTAAGTATTTCCAAAATATTAATTTGTTTATAGGTTGTAAAGTTATAGCTGTTTAAACGTATTTTTCCAAGTTAAATTTTTGACGTTTCTATGTTTCATTCGGAAACCACTTGCACAAAATGAAACAAAAATGCCAGAAATGAATTCCTCGTCCTTAATTTATACGAAAATGATACCAAACTTAACCTGATAGCTTTATTCTATCGTTTGCAACTGTTTGAGTTTGTCCGGTCGGAGCGTCCCTTTGATCCCCCCCCCCCTCCCGCCCCAGAGGGGGGGCTCCCGTGGGGTACCGATCTTGATCGGTCTTTTATGACCCCCTGAGCAACTGTACCAAGTTTCAAGCCATAGTCATGATTTCTAAAGGTTTACAATTTTTTTCTTAGACAAGCGCCCTCACTATCTTATCTTCTCATCATTATAATTTATTTCAAACTGTAATGAAGTCTTCAAAATAAAATAATAAAAGTAACTGAAGAATAAAAAATGACAAGATAACAGAAGGATCCACGCGAGGGAAGATTTCTTTAGTTTTTATTTGACAAGGTGTATCGTTGATCTTATGAATGTTGATCTAGAGTATCAATCCCATCGATATCACACACAGATTTCAAGGAAATTATCGATATCATACATAGATTTCAAGGACCATGTTTAGCAAATCACAAGGGGCCATATTAAACCACTATCCCTGGGGATATAAATATACCCATGGTCAGACTTGTCTAGTCTGACCCTGGGTAATTTTCTTTCCCAGATGTGACTAAACCTTGTTTGAGCAGGTCACGCAAGAAGCGGGTTTTTGAAGTTACGTTTGGGTCAAGTATCAGAGACGTTTTTTATGTTTAAATCGATCTCCCGTGTGTCCAAATTCATACATTTTAGACTCCACTTAAACCAAATTTACGCTCTAAAGATGTCTCTGAATCTCTGCCTTGAACTTCTACATAGCATCTTAATTTATAAGGCTCCTTGTTGTATACAGACAGGGTGTGAGAAAAGGTGTAATTTAGCTGGAAACCATTATACTCTACCCTTCAAGCTGAACAACTATGAACTATGTATGATATCGATACACCTTGTCAAATAAAACCTAAACTGCAGTACCTACTCGACTCAAAAGTATGTAAGTTACCTAGGGTCAGACTAGACAAGTCTGACCGTGGGTATATTTATATCCCCAGGGGTAGTGGTGTAATATAGCCCCTTACTCGACTCGATATCAAAATAAATTTGTATGCCTTTAGACAGGCACGTATCCAGGGGGGGGGATAGGTGGGATTTATCCCCCCCCCCCCCGAAATCCTAATATTTGTATGGAAAAGTGATTACAGCACTTACTTTTTCATTGTTTCTATATGAATATCCCCCCCCGAAATTTAAATGTCCCCCCCCGAAACAAAAGTCTGGATACGTGCTTGCCTTTAGATTTGCCAAACACAGTTTTTATTTTCCTTAAAATCAATGCATGATATCGATACACCTTGCCCGATAATAATAATAACCATTTATCCTACAAATAGTAAGTAAATCAGTTTGGTGATCATCAAATCATAAAAATAAATAAAATAGGGAAAACATTTAGTGACTAGCCTAAGCATATATTCACGACTATATTCCCCGAGAGGCTAGTCTGAAACCTCTGAAACATTCTGAAACCTCAGAACATCCACGGTTTCACCAGTAGTACCGAAACTCTATCCAGTGTGACGGGGGGTGAGCCCGCGCCACTTATAATGGACACGGTACAATACAATGCCTCGAAATTGAAGCATGCCGGTTTTCTCACGATGTTTTCCTTCACCGAAAAGCCAGTAGTGTTACAAAGTGACATTTAGGCCGAGATTCAGAGACGATTTTTTTGGTCTTAGTTCGAGCTAAGTAGGGTAGAACTATCTAGAAATGTGTGGATTTTGACATACGGGAGTTTGAACTATGACTTACAAATCGTCTCTGAATCTCGGCCTTAGTGACAAATGAATGGCTATATTAAACAAGGTGCCTATAGCTATCAACGTAAATTTTGTGAAACTTATAATAAATAATAAGAAACTATGTAGATCTTCCACCGAGTTCAAGGCAGAGATTCAGAGACATATTTTGAGCGTAAATTAAGTTTAAGTGGGGTCTAAAATGTATAAATTTGGAAACAAGGGAGATTAATTTCAAACACAAAAAACGTCTCTGATACTTGACCCAAGCGTAACATCAAAAACCTGCTTCTTGCGTGACCTGCTCAAACAATATTTAGTCACATCGGGGAAAGAAAATTACCTAGGGTCAGACTAGACAAGTCTGACCGTGGGTATATTTATATCCCCCACCCCTCCAGAGGTAGTGGTTTAATATGGCCCCTTTCTCAACTTGATATCAAAATAAATTTGTATGCCTTTAGACAGGCACGTATCCAGGGGGGGGATAGGTGGGATTTATCCCCCCCCCCCCGAAATCCTAATATTTGTATGGAAAAGTGATTACAGCACTTACTTTTTCATTGTTTTTATATGAATACCCCCCCCCCCCCCCCCCCCACCAAAATTAAATGTCCCCCCCCCGAAACAAAAGTCTGGATACGTGCTTGCCTTTAGATTTGCCAAACACAGTTTATATTTAGTCACATCGGGGAAAGAAAATTACCTAGGGTCAGACTAGACAAGTCTGACCGTGGGTATATTTATATCCCCCACCCCTCCAGAGGTAGTGGTTTAATATGGCCCCTTACAATAGTTTTACTCAATATCAAAGTAAATTTGTGTACCTTTCAAATGAAGGACTTGCCAAACATCCTGTTTTATTTTCCCTGTCATCTACATAATTATATCGATTAACCTTGTCAATATAAATTGGGCCTATCCACACACCCTGCGCTCTACATCATATAACGAATGGTACATGCTAATTAAGTAAAGATCATCATTTTTGATCGTGACTTTTAAATCATCAAACTAAAAAGCAAAAATTATTTGTCAATAATGACTTAATAGACGTCAAAGTCCTACTCTCGTTACATGACCTGCGCAAAAAGGTTTATAGTAACATTTGGGATAGAAACGTAACCGCGGTCAGACTAGACAATTGTGACTGTTAAGACATTTGTATCCCGCATCCCTGTTTATGAATGTTTTGTTGTCTTGGTTTTTCCTACAAAACCGACAGAATTATCCATTAACTCTGTATTTCTGTTCCGCCTTTCCAAAATATAATTCAATTTTGCTCCAAAACAAACCAAAATTTCTTCCAGTCCTGCACGTTGGACTGCAGTGAATGGGCCCCTTTAGAGTCTTGTCAACAGATTTTTGGGAATTTCAAATTAGTCTGTGATCGCAAGTGAGTAGTGTCGGTTGTCGGTTGACGAGTGGGTTTTCTGTGCAATAATTACTCGTGTTTACATTATATATTTTAAGTGTCGGTTGACGAGTGTGTTTTAAGCAACAATTACTCGTGTTTATTTATTTTAAGCATCAGTGTAAATCATTTCTATGGAATTATGGCACTATTCGGTAAGCTGAAATCTTCTTATCCATTTCTCCTAGAAAAATGTTGTGTGTTTCCAGCCTTACTACAATTGTGTCTGTTTGGCATTTTGATTCCCAGGAAAAACTAGGTCTGTTAATATCTCAAATTCACAAAATTGAGCCACTATTAGGCTAATTATGTGTAGTGAATATTAAAGCTAACTAAATTATCTTCATAATAACGTTATAATTCAGTATCAGTTAGAGTAAATTTTAGTATCTAGAACACAAATACGTAACATCCTAATAATGACAGCAAGGCAGAGTTCATTTCAGATCGTTTTTTCTATATTTAGTTATAGATAAAATTGAAAACATTTCACATTACGATATTTGTTATGCAGTGGACATTTAAATAATATCCATATTTTGTACCAATGTGATTATATAAATCAGAAATTGAACGTTTTATCTCCGCGTGTAATTGGCGCGATGGCTAGAAAAGTTAAACTTTTGTAAGTCATGTTTAATCTTTTCATCCTGCTTGGATATACGTTTAAATCTTTTCTATTGACTAAAAAACTACTTCTGATCCTAAAAATAACATAACATTTATAGGGTTATTTATCATATTTTCAAGAAAAACTCAATAATCTACAACAAGAGCCGTACATTGCCTTCGTATGTATTTAGACTTATCGTGACAAGAAACCATTGGATATTGTGGAATGAACTGAGTTCTCTAGGCTACTTGAGCATGTTATCCGTAAAGTTTATCCACATTTGAAGTGCTACAACCATTTTTTATGGTTGTTTTTGTCGTTTAAACATCAGGTGCGCCAGTACTGATGAATCAGCTATGGCCGGTCAGAGATAGGTAATTTTTGCAAAATGGCGGTCATAAATAACACATAATTTTAGGGAATGTTAGTGACCGAGGGCATATGAGTGGATAGCGAATTTTAATCGCGCGAAATAAATTCGCGCGAATTATTTTCCGGAGCCAGAAAGTAGCCTAGCCGCACTGCCGGAAAAAAATCGCATGTTTGGTCGTTCACCTCTAACTAGCAAGTAACAGTGAACAAGACAACTTGATACTTGTAATTTTTTTTTGTAACTATTTTAAGTACTTTGTTTGTAAAAGTAATTTATTAATCATTTCGAATAGGTATTAAAATTTAACTTAAATAAACATAAAACGTAAACTATTAATTAAAATACCCTGATTGTTTAATTTTACACCTTGTAGGTATAGCATTGGTTCAGTTGATTTTACGTGAAGTTCGAGCACAAACAAAAGCCAAAAATAAAATTGTTGATTTATCAATTAAAATCAGGGATTATACACTAAAAGTCAACGTTCTATGTTTATTTATGTTGCATTTTAGTACCTACTAGTGTTTACCCGCGACTTCGTCCGCACAAATTGTACAGGGTGTAAGTGACAGCCTAGCAAATACTGAAACGGTGAACTGAGACCATCAAACTGAACAACTTCCACTACGAGCTTTCCTCAGGAGACGCGAAAAAAAAATCTGCTGTCCCATACAAAACTGCTGTACCTACCCGACTCAAATGTATGGGACAGCTGATTTTTTTCGCGTCTCCTGAGGAAAGCACAAAGTGGAAGTTGTTCAGTTTGATGGCCTCAGTTCATCGTTTCAGTATTTGCTAGGCTGTCACTTACATCCTGTATACCAGATTTTAAGTCAGATCATGAACTATCAAACAAAACAAGTTTTATCAAAATAGGTTCAGTAGTTTTTGCGTGATGCGCGAACAAACAAACAAACAAACAAACAGACAGACAAAATTTCTAAAAAAGGTTGATTTCGAGTCAGGGATACCTAAAAACCATATCGTAATCTTTTTTTTTGTAAATATCTTCAATCTCTATGTTTATGGACAGTCCAACTAAGGGTAGATTGATCTGTCGCCGTGCGTACAGACACACTTCAGTTACAGTTTTATTATTGTTTAGATTTAAATGATAAATAAATAACTTTACCAAAAAAAGTACCTACTTACACAAGTAGACGTTTTAAAAAAAAAAAAAATCAAGTATCAAGTAGGTATCATGACTGTAGAGTTCACTCAATACGGTTGCGTATGTGTGCGTGAGAGCGGCCGGCGGCGGCGGCGCGCGGCTTGCTTTGTTGTGTGTTCCATTGATAGAGTGTGAGCATCAAGACGGCAGGATCAAAATCCTCGATTCAAAATGTATCTTATCAGTAACATAGTAGTACGAATCTTCAAGAGGAACTACAAAATACATGTAATTGTAGACTTTAACTAAAAATTACTAATAATTATTGAAAAGTAATTTCTCAATAACTTTTTTGGTTTGTTTTTTATTTCTTATCAAAAGTATCCGCGTCAGTTTTATAGGAGAGCCTTGCAAAATTAGTTGTATTATTTCAATTACTAATAATTCAATTAATTACAAGTAATTCAAGGGTGTTAGTCCTCAGCGTTTGAACGCTGTCATTATCCTCACCAAATATTTTCGCTTTTTATAAGAAAAGGTATAACCGCAGTTTATAAAGCAGAAAAGGTATAAGCTCCGGATTTTTTCCGTATGTGCGAATACATCTATAATCCGTTCAACATAGGAAGACGCGTGAAACAAGCAATTTTCGTACTTAGTGCCTTGACATAAGAGTCCTGTCAGAAGTCATCCTATGTGAAAAGAGGCGTATGTTACAGAATTGCGAAAATAAAATCGCGCGAAAAAAAATCGCTGTCCGGACAAGCCCTAAATGGTTAGTATTGAAAATATCACCATAGTACGTTTGTATGGAGCGCGCTCCGAATAATATCCTCTTAATCTCTTGTACAGTCAGCATCAAAAGTATCTAAGCATCTCCGGTGTTCAAAAACATCTGAAGAATTACACGAAAATAAACCCTATTTCCTGCTAGATACCATTTGTTTTTAACTTAACAAATAATAACATGACAGATAAATTAATTTGATTTCTTTGTGAGTTGAAATAAGGTTTGCTATCGTAAAGTTGTCCAGATATTTATGAACACTTAACATGCCTAGATACTTTTGATGCTGACTGTACTCTTCTGCTCTCCTGGTATGTCAATAGAAAATCGGCCATGCAATATCACCTTAAAGGTGTTATAACAAAAAAAATCGGCCAAGTTCGAGTTACTTGGCGGAATTAGGTACTTTAAATTTGCATTGCATTTGCGAGTTGCAATATCGTGTCCTAAAAGGCTAATAAGCATTAAGAAGTACCAGGAGAGCAGAAGAGTACAGGAATTAAACCATAGATTTTGCCTGGCCTGGCCATATACCCCTGGGGGTAGGGTGGGACAAAACCTGTAGCGTGTCTACCATGCTTACCATGATCACTCGCTCCATAGCATCTTCATACTATGTTTACCATCATCACTAGCTCCATAGCATCTTCATATCATGCTTACCCTCGCTATTCGTTTCATGGCATCTTTACACTATCCATAATATTTATTATTATTCGTTTTTTATAACATACATCTTCCAGTTTCATAGATTTTTATCAATTTTATAAAGTGTTTTCCTTTCGGCCTCATCCCATTACCATTTTTTTTAACCTTTATACTTTTATTACTAACCTGTTTTTTTTAGATCATCATCATCCATTGTTAGCATGATTTTGGCTTCTATTTTTGTATAATTAGGTCACTTTCCCTTCGCTCTTCTCCCTTCTTTTTACATTCTTCCTATCCTTTTATTTTACTTTTCTTTTCCAATCGGGACTGGCATCTAAAGCCAGATCTTTGGACCCGGCATCTCGAGCCGTGGGCCGATCTTTCTCTAGTGAGGCGATGAGTTTCTTACCTCTAAAGGTGGACTCGAGTGTCTCTATCGTGACTTGCCTACTCTACATGGCGCACGAAATTTTTGGGCCCGGCCTCTAAAGTCGTGGGTTCGATCTACTAGGGGCGACTACTTAATCCCCCTTTCTTTATCTTTTTTGTTTCTATATCCTTTTTTTTTATAGGCACTTGGCCTGATAATTTTTACTTGGTTTTAATAAGCGGATGACAACTCGTTAAACAAGCCTTCGTGTCATGAGCGGATGACAACTCATTGAAAACAAGCCTTCGTCATGAGCGGATGACAACTCATTGAAAACAAGCCTTTGTCGTGAGCGGATGTCAACTCTTTAAATAAGCCGACTGTTGGAGCGGATGACAACTCCTGAACAAAGCCTGTGGTCGCCTGGACTTAAACTCCTGAGTGTGCGTCATTAAATGTGAACCACATCTCCCCTCTCTGGATGAAGATAGAATGACAGAAGATCCTTGCATGGAAGAGGATGCCTGAATGTGTGGAGCGAAAAGTCCGACGGAAATTTTCTCGTGAAGGTCGAAAAAATTTGGGGGAATAATGTAGCGTGTCTACCATGCTTACCATGATCACTCGCTCCATAGCATCTTCATACCATGTTTACCATCATCACTAGCTCCATAGCATCTTCGTATCATGCTTACCCTCGCTATTTGTTTCATCTTTACACTATCCATAATATTTACCATTATTATTCGTTTTATAACATACATCTTCCAGTTTCATAGATTTTTATCAACTTTATAAAGTCTTATATTATATTTGTTTACATACTTGACATTGACATCTCTACTCATAATTATTGTAACTCTCCCGTAGAAAGAGAAGGAACTAGAAGCAAGCACGTGTCAAGTCATATCACTCAGTAAGAGATGCACATAGCAAATTCGCTCTAGTTAAAAAAGGAGATCGCTACTTATTGCTGTCCTTATCGACGTAGCCACTTTTTTGTTCTACGACGGCTGTCTGACTCCGGAGTCAGACATCTATTTTCATACAAATTGTATAGGATTTTATGACTATCGCTGTCTCATACGCGGTTACACTGATGTTTCGTCTATCAGCGTAAGCGAAAAATACTTCGCCTATGAACTCTCCTAATTTGCTTTGTGAAGCATAGAGCTATCCGGCCATGGAGTTGGTTCTACCTTTTCTCTTACCATTGAGTAATTATGTATAGAGCAGACAACGCGAACAAAATCTGTGCACCATGATCAGCAGTGTGGGGCGCGTGTTGGGCGACGAGCGCCTGACACAGGCTAAGTGAGTTAGTGCGCGTGCACCCTAACGCGTGTTACAAAACATTACTTCTCGGTAGCTTCTCTAGTTAACATTGTACCTCAATGTCTCTTACGGGAGAAAAGATGTCATACATTTCTTTCTCTTAGAAATCCTGGCCGGTTATCTTTACGCGATTACTTTTATAAATTTCAAAATTCAAAAGTTTGTTAGGAATTTGGTGGTCATTGAGATTTGATTGGAAAAAAGAGGACTCTTTGGAAATGGTAGGAAATGGATCGTTTTTCTTTAATCGTATTTGTATCTTCTCATCATTATAATTTATTTCAAACCGTAATGAAATCTTCTAAATAAAATATAAAAGTAACTGTAGAATAAAAAATGACAAGATAGCAGAAGGACTCACGCGAGGCAAGGTTCCTTGCGATTAGTTGGAAGGCATCACCGAGTGACTGAAGACAAACAGGGTGCGTCTGAAGAAGACGAAGTGGTCTTGAGTGCCCAATATTGCACTAGTGGCGTAAGATTTCATGCACAAGTCGAAGATATTTCCTGATACGACTGCTGCTCGTATTCAATTTCCTGCACCTCTTATATGCGAGAATATGGGACTGTTGCATCTCACTCTGCTCAGGCGTAATCTAATGCCCTATCTACTGGACGATGATTCAATGGGTCGTGTGCTGAATCACCCAAATGACAACTACGGACCCTATTCCCTTCCTACCTGGTTCCTACACGTCCTGCCAAGTGACTTTATTTACTGCCTCGTTCGTACTACTTTGGACTTTATTTAAAAGAAGTGTTTTTATATCTATTTCTGTACATCATCTCATCATCATCCTCACCGTGTGACTGTCGCCATTAAAGGACCTACGTACCCGCAAGCTCTCTTGTTTTCTTTTCTTTCTTCATTTCTAATGAAGTGTACGGGGGTCTGGGCCCCACTGGGACCCCCCGACTCCCGTAACACGACAAACCATACCCCTATAGTAGTGATGTGACCATCATGTGTACCTGCTTGTACCAACACGTTTGAGCATTGAGATGTACCAGGAGCGCAAAAGTGTACAAGAGATCATATAGGTGATATAGGTACCGACCTTATGGAAATTCGACCTCTTGTACACGTCTGCTCTCCTAGTACATTTTAATATTTTAAATGCTCCATGCATCAAGCAACATGCATCGATGACGATATAATTTACGAAATATATTAAAATATTTAATTTAATTAATTTAAATGATTCCCGTAGTTTTGGAATTTTTTTAAACGTTCCTTTGGTACGTAAGATTGAAAAATAAAGGCCTGGAAATGTGAGCTCGAGGAAGGGGGGGGGGGGGGAGCTCTAAAGGTGACTTTTTTTCAGTTTTTCGCTTATTTCTCGGAATCTGTAATTTGTATCGAAAATTTGTGTAAGTACAAATTAATTCTGACATAATTTCCTTCGAAATAAGTAATAGGTATATGCACTTTTTTCGTAGGACTTAACCTTTGAGGGCTAGAGGGCCAAGAATTTCAAAAATTATGAAATTTGTATGGCGACCCTCATGAAAGTTGAAGATAAAAATAAAACAATTCCATATTATCAATCAGCAACCCCGAAAACCCCCGAATATAAATTTTCAGTCCGTTCGGCGAACTTTTAGAAGCTGCGTGGGCGTTTGAAATTTCCATGGCAGCCATCTTGGATATCGCAATTTTTGATTCTTTTCACCGCCAATCAAATCTGACCAGGGTCCACTATGACATTTGTTCGAGGTCCACACCCCTATCTGTCATAGTTTCCGCGGGCCGTTGACCTCATCCGTCAGGCGTTGGCCTTCCGAGGAAGTCAAAGTTTTCCCTATATCACAAAGGCATCCATATGATAATCACGGACCTGAAAAAAGACGGACGTAATGTGACACTAGAAAGATGTGAAGCATGCAATGCAAGGTCCTACATTTTCGTTTGTTCGATAAGGGACCTACACTCACACAGATGCACTAGCTCTAGGCGCAGGTCCGACACCCGTCACCATTATGTACCGCGTGGCAGCACGCACACAAAAGAAATGGGTGCTTCACTGGTGATTAGACGAGATTACGTACGTCTTTTTTTCATGTCCGTGATGATAATATGAAATTTTGAAAAATATGTTTTAATTTCGATATTATGATTTTGAAAAGGAAATTTTGTCAGAATTAATTAGTACTTACAAAACTTTTCGATACGACTTACAGATTCCGAGCTCCCCCCCCCCCTTCCTCTAGGTACTCACCACAGCCAACAGTCACTGAACATCCAGGTATGCAGCATGATTTTTGAGACTTTTTATCAGTAGGTAGCAGTCAGGGTCACGAAGACACACATAAAAAAATCCAAGACGAAAACAGCAATTATTTTGCACATTTTGCTGAAAATTATTCAAAATCAAACGGTCAATGAAAATGGCGGATGTCAGTCAAACTTTTTCGTATATGGATTTTATGGCTAGGTTACCTTTTTTTTTTAAGTTTACGGCCTGGTTAAAGGCTTATTACACGTTCCTAAATTCAGATTCTAATTGAGGGACAGAGCTATAAGGTTAGAACGGGAAGAAAAGTGTACAAGAGGTGTTATAGGTACCGACCGACCTTATGGAAGTTAGACCTCTTGTACACGTCTGCTCTCCTAGTTTAAAAATTCATACATTTCAAGAGATCAAATTAAAATTATCATTGTACTTTATTAGGGTGCCTGCCCACTGATGCGGAACTGGTAGCTCCGCGTGAATGGACAGGCCGCCTCATTTCACCATAATTCGGTATGTCAAGTTTTTTTTTGGGGATAATTGTCTCAATAATCATTTTCTATGTCAGAGATTTTAAAAATAAAAGGATTACAGATATTTTTAATAAAATAACGTCGTTTTTCGGTCCGTTCAGTGACGTCACTGGCGTACCTGTGAACTCCTTGCTTGCGAACTATTTTTAGATAAAGTCTATAAATGTTTAGATTAATCTATGGCGGATATGTCAAAGTCAGAATGACACATTTGACGATTGTGATCGCGCGTAAAACGTAATTTGTTCGAGTACTGTATTTAGTGGCTGGAATTGATATTTAAAATACAACAATTAGGAATAACTGAAATTAGCTACGTGAAAAAATACAAACATCTTCGTTTTTACTTATAAAAAATAAGTAGTAGCTAGTTTTAATAAATAAACAAGTCGCTAAAATTTTGCATCAATGAATGAATTTGTAAAGGCAGATTCCACGAATCTGCCTAATGTTGAAAATATCATAACTCAATTCCAGCTCATGCCAAAATTGAGGCATTTCATGTTCAAGATGAAAGCTGGAGCAAGCGAAGCAAGCTCATGATTTTGCTACATTGTGTTCATGCCATAATCGTGTAGATTTATATATGAAACAAAAGTTGGCATGACGGAAGTGGGCTCTTTATTTTATTCAGGTTTTACCTGGTCACAAGAAGTGCCCTGGTTTCCCCAGGACAATTGTGACAACCACACCCTTCCAACTAAGGCAAATCCAAGGAAATCCGAAAGGGGTCAGAGTGTCATCTTAGGATATGGACGATAGATGTTAGGTATGTATAACTCGCAAGTGCAAAGTTAACTTCTGCGACACATATGAAATGATGCTCGCAAGTCACAATGTTTTTAATGGAAAATTATTATAGATTCTTACATCCAAGTGGTCTTCGCAGCTGTACATGCGGCTGGAAGATTTGTAGTTCAGCCCAAGGTCCCGGCACAACTTTATTTTGAGTTCATTGTGTATATGTACGAATACTTTGTTAGGGCTGTTCATGGTTGTATTTGTACATGCTGGTACGCAGCAGGAAATTTTATAGTCCCTGTTCATCTTTAGGGACAACAAGTGCAGTTAAAAGTAAACGTTTCGTAAATTACGCACAAACAATTCAATTCAATGCTATTTTGCCGCAAAATAGTAAGTTTTGTTTGACTTTGACAATCCAATTAATCCATAGACTTTTTATTTTTTTTATTTTGGCAAAGGCATTCTCCCCACCCAATCTTCGACTCATTTTTCTCGCGATCGACAAAAACTTTTATAAATTAAATTAGCATGGAAAAACTCAATTGATCGCAAAAAAAATTAAATTAGTTACTTAAAAAGATGTCTACTATCCGTAAAAAATATAAAATCGATACCAAAACAAAACTTGACATACCGAATTAGCTAGAGCCCAAGTTAATACAGGATGTAAGGAACAGCCTGGCAAATACTGAAACGATAAATTCAGACCATCAAACAACTTTCACTATGAAGACAATAAAGGAACCGCGAAAAAAAAACATTTTTTTTTTAAGTTTTAATTTTAATGCGTTCATCCTGTAGAGGAACACACGATATTCACACCAGCAAAGTCACGGAAATAACTTAAGTAGTGTGTAAAGAACTCTACTTGTGTAAATTGAAAACAATAGTACAATAATCACTAGTACCTACTAGCGTGTGCGTATGCCCAGCGGGGCCCTCGATCCTAGGGCTTTGAAACCTATCTAATCATTTAGTGCTTTCTGAATATGCATGGCTTGTATTCAGTGCTTTAAAGACAACTGAGTTATTTTTAATCTAGCTAACGTACGCCCAGCGGGGCCCTTCTTTATTATAGACAAAAATGATGAATATGTTAAATCTGTATTTAGTGCTCTTAATTCCTATTAAAACTGTGTCAAAAGATTAGATCTATCTGAGATACTACTAGTGTAACGTGGATGTTCTGAGTTTTCAGAATATCTCTGACTGTATCAGTAGGACCCCCTACTGATACAGTCAGAGATATTCTGAAACCTCAGAACATCCACGTTTCAACAGTAGTACCGAAACTCTGTCCAGCCAGTGTGACGGAGGGTGAGCCCGTCGCCACTTATAATACGGACAGTGGGTACAATACATGCCTCGAAATTGAAGCATACTTACAGGTTTCCTCACGATGTTTTCCTTCACCGAAAAGCAAGATTAGTGATGTTACAAATCGCACATAAATTCCGAAAAACTCACAAAACTCACTCTATGCTATAAAATAACAAAATAACCACACCAACCAGCCGAATCAACAAAAAAGAAAACTCGGATATCCATAAACTCCAAAAATGTTTTAACTCTGAGTTAGTAAGAGCGGTGCTCTCACGGCTTATAAGTTAATGACGTATACCTATGCCTAACCGATGTGTCCCACTTAAATTCGCAATGAGATGTGCTCCGCTTTACTTAGCTTTTGTTTCTTTTGAAACACTATTCTCTAACTATCTTTATGTAATAGTAACCGGAAAAAAGCAAAACGGTCTCGTACCTACGTAACGATTCGAATGTGAATGAATGGAAACCAAAAATGAGGAATTCGCGCTACGGCTAATACTAATACTAACAAAATAGATACTAGCACTATTTGTTTTAGTGTAAATTCGTTGTTGTAATGTAAGCCATTTGTGCCGCAGAAAATGTATACGCTACCTTGACGGTCAAGCTGCGTACCAGTTAAAAAAAATGACTTTCTCGTATTAAAGAGGCACTATTTATGTGACCTAGGCACTAATTAGGCACTATTTAGACACTGACATGACATTACTGGCACTATTCTATCCTGATCTCTTTTTTGTTTACTCTAGCTCTACGGACACGAAAGGTTAGTAAAATCCATCATTTTCGAGTAATATTAATTATTCTTATATTTGCTTATCGTCGCAAACAAGTACCGATTTCAATTTTGTTGCTTATCAAATCAGCTATAATTTTTTCTATCACCACATCTTTGTCGTCCGTTTTTCTCCGCTTTCTGGGAAGTTCATCGATGTGGTGATTCATTTGGTCAATTTTGAAATCTGTTTCTTGTGCCTCCTTTTTAAAAACCAATTTGATACAAGGATGGATTTTTGCTAACCTTTCTATTGAGTCGGTTATGCCAACCTTCCACGTGATTAGTGGTTCGGTATCGTTCACCATGGCAGGTGATTAGATGAGTTTTCGTCAACCATTGAGTGGCCATATTATAGTCTTTAAAAGCTGTGGCGGCAGCTCCATTAGGGACCTCATGTAATATATATAGCCACCCCTCAGGAATATAATCACGTGGAAGGTGGGCTAAAGCGACACGTCGCAATAAACAGTTTTCCGCCCTCTATTTCAGTGAACCCTAGCTTTTTTGCCTTTTTCCATAGGGCCTGGTTGTAATGAAAAAAACAACCGCTTACCCGTGCCTCTGGAAACACTTCAAGAATCGAATTAATGGCTGCAATTTCAAAATCTATCTTAAAATGTTCCGGGCAGAACTCCGGTATTTCTTCCTTTAGCAGGCGAAATAACCTTGTGTAAGAACTTTGTTTTTTATTCGGCAAAAGGGCAAAGATTAAGGGAACGATAACGTCGTTCCCTAAATCGGCATGAATTGAATAGTATATATTTGATGGAACGGTGTCGGAACAACCTTAAACGTTCCGTCTAAAAATAAATGTAAAATATGTTTTAATGCATATTTCCCCTTTTGCAGTGCCGTCGTCAATTATCAAAAAAAATTCCGTGTATAATTCGGAGATAACAATTTCACTTAGCGATTTAAATGTGGTTTTATCTACTTCTAAAAATTTGTTACGAGATCTATAAAGCGAGCTCTTAACGTTCATGAAGTTGGGGATCACGTCAACGAACTCCGGAATTTTTAAGTCGACCATCGATTCTTCGAACAGGCGGGTATATTAGGCTTAGCTTTGACCTTCTTTTTACAGGCATCAATTGCTTTAGCAATTTGCTCTTCTTTCTGATCTGGAGTACACGTATGATCAGATTCCCGAATTACATTTGTCTTCAGAATATTTAAAGACAAAGACGCTCTGCATAATTTTTGCATGCACATCCATAAATAAAGAAGTTAGATCTTTATTGGTCTTGCTAATGCGGAACCTATACCCACCCCTGTGCAAAATTTTGCCGCCTTTTTTACTAGATGTGAAACTAAATTCGACTGTTTGATAGGGCACCGGTTCCACAGTGTTGGAACATGAAGGTATCGGTTTCAAACTATTTCCTACATTTGCACCTGCATTAGGCTGTGTCTCGCCAATTTCTTCTAAAACATACGCATCTTCACTAATAGACTTCTTGTTCGTTTCACTCACAAGTTGTCGCGCCGCATGTGGGAATTCATTTTCCGGTAATTCAACGTCATCTCCTTGTAACACCGCAATTATTGTAGCTAAATCCACTGAAACAATTCGTTAAATATTTATAAAATACCCAAGCTAAATTTTGAATCGGAGATTCGATCCCGCCATCTTTATGTTCACATCTTTTTCATGCAAATATCTTCAATTTACAGAAACACTTATGTTACAGTTTTATAATAGTTTAGATTAGATTAGATGTAGAATTATATAGATATCGAATAGTAAATGTTATTTGAGACGCGCAATCTAGATTTTCTAAGCTATTTTTCCATATACAGGGTCCAACTTAATATGCTGACACTTTTTTAAGGGGATGATCAGACCATCAAACTGAACAACTTGCTCTATAGAATCAACATCGAAATCGCGAAAAAAAATCTGTTTTCGTATAGGTTTGAAATCCCGTTCGCAAATGTGGAGGGGGAACCTCCATACAAAATAGTCCACTCCATACAGTATGTATGTGATGGGCCTCAAAACCTACACAAAATCACAATCCTGATTCGGAATTCCGGATCATAAGTCCGTATGGTGTTGCACGTCTAACACGGTGGTCTCATAGTCCAAGATCGGTGCCCGTTATTAAGAGTATTTGCAGAGGAGACGATATTGGGATTGCGTTTGCGATTTGTATTGATTGGGCTGACAAACGAACAGGAGGGGGAGAGCCTAGCGTGCCGGACTAGTAAAAATAGTAAAGCTCCAGTATACTTCTGATGCCGACTGTCCACGAAATGTCAATTAATCTGAATCAAAATTGCGATATATTATTGCATTTTCCAGGTTTATTAGAAGTAGAATGTGTAAATTAACTATACAGACAGATACCTGGCATCAAGCACTAAATGACAACATAAATTTCAGCTACTTATATAGTCAAATAAGAGAGGGCCCCGCTGGAAATTAAATACTTAAAAATGCAATAACTTTTAAACCAAACCAGCTAGATCAAAGCTTTTCATACAGTTTTAATAGGAATTCAGAGCACTAAAATATTGATGTAACATTTTAATTATTTTCGTCCATAATACAGGAGGGCCCCGCTGGGCGGACGCTAGCTTTTGATATAACTCCGTTATCTTTGAAGCACTAAATATAAGCCATACATATTCAGAGAGCACTAAATGAGCACTAAATGATCAGCTAGGTTTCGAAGCCCTAGGACCGAGGGCCCCGCTGGGCATACGGACATCGAATAAAGAACTGTATGTAACTAACTAAGTAACTAACCAAGTAAGTATATGTAACAAAATCCAGGAAGTCGATTTTAACCTACTTTTAATTAATGTATCGATTTGAATCTTTGCAGGTGTATGTAGTTCCGATGACAATACAATAATCGTTTGTGCTCGTTTTGTTTCTTTTGACGAGTCCTATAAGTATAATATACATTGTGTCGTGGATCTGATGATGGCGACACGAGGTTGATGAGAGGAACTCTTCAACGGTTACTAGTAAACCCTTCGAGTTCAGGCTCGTTTGGTTTGTGTTAATGAATCGAATCATTACACACGGTGACGAGGGTCTGACGATGTAGCCAGGAGGTGGATAGTGGAACTCTTCAACGATTACTAGTAAACCCTTGAACTTTTGAGCTCGTTTAATTTGCTTTGACATCATATTTGGTTTGATACATCGTATCGTGGATCATGATGGAGCCAAGAGGTGGATAGTGGAACTCTTCAATGGCTACTAGTAAACTACTCTAGTTTGAGCTTGTTTGGTTTGTTTTGCCGAGACCTATACACTATAAATGGTTTCTTGGAACTCATCATGCAGCCAGAAGGTGGATAGGTGGAACTCTTCAATGGCTAGTAGTAAACCCCTCTAGTTTCGGTTCATTTGGTTTGGTTTGTCTGAAGATAGAGCCAGCAGGTTGACAATGGAACTCTTTAACAATTACTAGGAAACCATTCGAGTTTGGACTCGTTTCGTTTGCTTTGACGAGTCCCATACATTATATACATGGTGTATTGGAACTATCGGACTACTATCGGACATCCAGACGCACCGCGGGATATCATCCCTTGGTTGACATCCTCCTTACCCGCACCAAGCGCCTTTCGGACTCATTTAGTGTAGCGTCACACTTGCTGAAAGTTTCGCGGCTGAACCTTCAGCGGCTGAACTTTCGGTCGTAGTATTCGGTTGCCATGACTCACTAGGCATCCCGTTACGCGACGGAAGGTTACGTCGCGTTAAGTTCGGTCGGTACTGCAATCATGGGGTTGCAGCTTCCTGTGAAAAGTATAGAAAAGTATCTAGCTATCTATACAGGATGTAAGGAAAAGTATCATTAACCTATAAACCAAATAGGTACTCTACTCATCAAACTGAACATCTAATAGCATGAATAATTTCACCAAACTGAACAACTTTTACTATGGGAGCAAAACGATCAGAGCAGAAAAAAATCAGCTGTCCCATACGATTGCGTCGAGTAGTTACCTAGGTAGTTAAGTATGTATCCTGATGCATCAGGATTGAGGAGCCACCCTGTATCTCTGAAAGTACGTGATGAATCTTTTTGAAAATTTTGTAGGATTTAGTAGGAGTTGAAAAAAGATCGACTACAAAAAAAAATTAGCTCTCTACGACTTAAACTGAAAAAGTTACAATAGATAATTTGATTGTGGCTCCTCACACCAGATAAATGCCTATAACTACATAATAATATTATGTACCATAACGGAATTCACAACTGATGATGCCAATATTTAGTAGAAATTTTTACTAAATATTGGCATAGGTAAATGTCGCATATCATCAATACCTACAGAGCTACGCGTTTTTTCAATTTTCCATATAAATCCACTATATAGGGTGACCACTAATAAGTTAAATCCTGAGACACATTTTAGTACTATCAAGTTGGTGGCTTATTTCTTGTTGTGAACATTATTCAAACGGATTAATTGATAACGGAATAATGAATTTCATAAAAAAGACTAATGGGCATCAAATCCTATTAAAAGATGGATATAGATATAATTTTAGTAAGTCCAACAAAAATGGGTCCAGTTTATGGCGTTGCAGCAATCGGAGAGAATGCTCGGCTACTGTTACTGTAGACGTAACTAAAACGACAATATTGAAAAAAAAAGATCACTCGTGTTCAAGCGATAATGTAAAGAATGAAATTTCGATAACATTAGCTGAATGTAAAGAAGAAGTGTATAGAGATTTTGGACCGTTGCAACCTATTTACGAGAAAATATTCGACAAAATAAAAGAGAAAGGCGGACGATATTTAAGCAAGACTCCTTCATTTTCTTCGATAAAAATGTCCTTTACAGAGAGCGCAAGCAATACCTCTCCGCCAAAAAATTGGTCTTCGAAAGAGTGGAAGACGTCGTAGTTCCTCCAAAAATTGCCAAAACTTTTCTTGTATGTGCGGATGGATGGTGAAGAAGAAAACATATAGATTTTTGCCAATACTGCAGCTAAACAATTAATAAAAGCACGAGCGAAAATATCAGCAAATTATTATGGCGATGGAACGTTTATGTGTGTAAGAAGGGTTCTTCCAACTTTTTACAGTGCACATAGATCTAAATTCGACCGAAATGAGTACTAACGTGGTCCCGATCATATACGGTCTTTTGCCGAACAAAAGCGAAAACACATACCTACACCCGATTTTTCAAACTGATTAGGGATTTACTCGGCGTAAACATACCTTCATATAAATGTGATTTTGGGCAAGCGCAAATAAATGCAGTCAGAAATGTGTTTCCAGAAGCGCAGGTTAGCGGCTGTTTTCACCATTTTAACGCTGCAGTTTGGCGTAAAGCAAAGGAGTTAAAAACGAAGGTGACCAAACAAGGCAGAAATCTGACGAGAGAGAATATGTGCTATTCTGCCGCTTCTTCCGCCCCAGGAAATGAAAGAAGTTTGGTCTAGTATCGTTGACTCCGCTCCCAGAACATTAGAAGTCCAACAATTTTTAAAATATTTCCATCGTCAGTGGTATCCTGAAAAATTTGCCGACCTATTAAGCTGTTCTTATGAAAGGCATCGTACCACCAAACCGATAGAGGGCTGGCATAGAAGGTTAAATGCCAATATACCAAAGAGACCGAACTTCTAGCACTTCCTTAATAAGCTAGTGCAAGAAGGAAGACATGTTTCAAACAAAATAAATTACAGCTTATATAAAAAAATGCCAAGAAACAGGCAAAGAAGTGATATAGCTTTTGATCGGAAACTGTCAAAACTTTTGAAGAAGCTTGAGACCAGGCAGATAAGCAATGTTAATTTTCTGAAAAATTATTTTCATTAAAATAGGTTTGGGCGTCCATTTCCGAATACGTACTAAAAAAAATAAACGTAGGAATTAAGATAATTTCTGGTTCTGCCATATAATAGGTATTTGAAAATCTTCTTTAGGTTTCTCATATCGTTTTTATTTCGAAGGACCATTTAGGATCGATATTAACGATTTAAAGTAGAAAAAACTAAAAAGTGTGAAATAAAAAAGTAAAAGAGAGTGGGCAACTTTGTATGGAGCCTTGCAGAACTTGCCTATGAACCAATAGAGATGGGAGTGTGTTATATTTGTTGGGAGACCTTTCCTCATTACTTACTGAGAGGCGCATCAAAATCGGCTCCGAGGATTTTGAGAAAATCATGTTTCATTTTACTATGAGATTTTAGTTAGGTACACTCCTTACTCACATTTACTCGACCACGGAGATGCTTCATCTCCATGGTCTCGTCGAAACCGTCACAAACGTCACACTATACGGTGGTCATGACATGACATGACAGTTGTCATTTTTTACTCAAGACGAAAAATCTGTCGTCTGTCGTCTGTCTGTCGGTCGGTCGGTCGGTCCGTCCGTCCGTCCGTTCGTCTGTCTGTCTGTCTGTCTGTCTTGTCATGTCATGACAACCGTGTCGTGTGACGTGTGTCACGGTTAGCGACGGGACCATGGAGATGAAGAATCTCCGTGGTCGAGTGAATGCAGTCTCATTACAAAAAATAACACTGAGGGTAACTAAAATCTCATAGTAACTTGAAACTTTCCTTTGCGTCGCGTAAAAAAGTTAAAACGCGATAATATATTGGTCTACCAAAGAAACTCTATTTTCTGACAAATTTGACTGAAACGTATATGAAAAATTCAATAATATTTTATTATGCTTTAACAAAACTTTGAACAATATATTTTATGATGCTTGATGCGAATAAAATTAAATAGGACATTTGCACACCTCGCTTATGATTTTCCATCTCTCATAGAAAATTTGAAAGAACTTGGTAAAAACAAACAAGACTAAAAAGCTTTTAAGTACCTATGCAAGACCGTAAGATTCCTCTACTATCTACTGAATGGTCACGAAGTGGTGTTGAAAATGTATTATTGACAAACATCTGTGCTTTTGATACAGTTTCGCTGACTATGGCCGTATATGGCGGTAGGGTATATTGATGGATTTGATTTAAATACTTCAGTATTAAACAGCGATAATATGTTTTGTTAATTTAACACAGCAATGATCGATCCAAAGAACATTAATCACTAATTGTACAAACTTCGCATTGAGATGCTTAAAAGGTTTTTAGAAAAAAAAAAACTTAAACCACGTGGTGGTGGTTGCAGAGTAGTCAATTTCATACAACATTTCAAATCCTTATATCTTCGTAATTAGGTATATTATAAATTGTGAATATTATTTGATACGCGCAATCTAGATTTTCGAAGCTATTTTCCATATATAAAACATAACTTTTATTAATACCGTCTACGAGTGTTCTACGACAAAGTTTTGTATGAAATTGACAACTCTGCAACCACCTTAATGTCCATACATTGTGAATGTAGCGTGACATTTATATTCATAGACTAACAACTGTCAATGCATATATCAATAGATGTCATTTATAGTGCTAATACTGTTTATAGAATGTCATTGGCTGATACATTAGAAAAGCGCTCAAATGAAATTTGCTCAGTAAGCAGAGTTACCAGGAAGATGGCATTTTTGGATACTAATAAAATATCGTCATTGCAGCAATCTGCAGAGAAGCAATGTTATGCGCAGAAAATGACATGACATGATAATGCCGACGGAAAGATTGCACAGGAATTAGAACATTCATTTACGTTTTGTACAAAACTAATAAGTCAGCGTGAAATCATGATTAGATGAGGTCAGGCTAACCTAACCTAAACATTACCCTGAATCATATTATGTATAATATGAAATAGGAATCAAATAAATTTTGCCATCAGGAAATAATCCTATGAGCGTAGGACATTACGGAGCCCACTGTTTTAGAGGTTGCCATTTAACAACCTCTAAAACAGTGGGCTCCGTAATGTCCTTATGATGACCTCAGTAATCGTATAACACGATGCACATCCATGTTATGTTATGAGTTAAGCTTCAGACACATTCGTACAATTCCACATTATAAAACGTGTTAATGAATAAACGCAAAACTAGAAAGTAGTTTGTTTAGAATCGAAAGCAGAATCGAATAATAGCATGGTTTCAACATAGGATTTTTTTCCACAAATATTAAATAATTTGTTTGTAAAATTTTAATTTTAATATAAGAAACATAATAATATTATCACATTACTCAAATACTCATGTCCTGTTTGTGTCATGTTGTTGAGGAAATATCTTATGCTATAGTTATTGAAGTGAATACAGGGACACTTTTTTAAGGAGATGTTCAGACCATCAAACTGAACAACTTTCTCTATGGGACCAACATCGAAATAGCAAAAAAAAAATCTGCTATCCCATACATTTGGCTCGAGTAGGTTAGCAGTTTTGTATGGAAGAGCAGATTTTTTTTTCGCGTTTTCGATGTTGTTCCTTTAGAGAAAGTTGTTCAGTTTGACGGTCTGATACGGGTACGCAATAAAAATTTTCCCGTGGCACTACTGGTAGGTACGACACTGGTTGTGATATGGGTAATGATCAGTGATCGGAATGTCGGGGCATTTTTTGAGCATACAAGTTTGGATACGCCTTGAATTTCCCGGAAATATCCGGATTTAATAAATATGGATAAAAATTTCACGGGATTTATTGGGATTACCTATTTAGATGTCAAGAGACATTTTTTTAAATCAAGAGTATTAGCAGCGCATACTAGAGGCCGTGACTTTGAAACACGCCGCCTGGTACTTTTGACATGTACCGCACTTAGGTAAATATTTTGACCGTTATTAAACAATGATATTAAGTAACTAGTCATCTGACTAAAGTCAAATGATGTTCGGTTTTGAAAATTATTCTATAGCTAGTGCACTCAACCGAAAGACAACAACACGAGGTGGATCAGTTATATTTAGTAAAAATAGTTTAAAAGTGAAAGAACGAAAAGATATTGTTAGGCTCTCGGTTGAATGTAATATTGAACTCTCTTGTATTGAGTTAGAGAACCACATAATTTTGAGTGTGTATAGGCCCCCTAATGATGAAAACTTTAATACTTTTGAATCCGTGATGGAGGATGCTTTAAAGTTAGTTTTTAAAAGTAGTAAATCCATAATAGTTTGCGGCGATTTTAATGTTAATCTGCTTGAAAAGGATTCCCGAAGTTGTAGATTAATAACCCTTTTTAAATCTTTTAATTTAAAAAATTTGTTTTTAGAGCCAACCAGAATCACAGCAACGACTGCCACATGCATCGACAATGTATTTTGTAACTGTGATTTTGTCGATAAAGCTGTAATTAATTGCTTAAAGTCTGATCATAGTGGCCAAACAGTTAGCTTTCCAGTTATTAAAATAGAACCTAAAATTTCTATACGAATCAGGCCTGCCACTGTTAACAAAATAGAAAAATATAAAGAAACACTGCAACTTAAATTGCCATTACCATATTATCAGCAGAATGACCCAAATACATGCTACAATGAGTTTTTTAATATTTTACAAAATGAATATGACAAGGTTTTCACGGTTCGGAATATTGTAAAATCAATTAAATTTAAATTCAGCGATTGGGCAACAAAAGGAATCCGTAAAAGTAGAGAAACCCTTTTTGGTCTATATGATAAAAAGACCTATACTCATAATGACGAGTTTCTTGAATTTGTAAAACTTTATTCAAAAACTTTCAAGAAAGTCTGTATCACAGCAAAATCACTACACATTAGCAGAAAAATTAAGAGTTCAGATAACAAAATCAAAGCCGTTTGGAAAGTAATTAATCATGAAACAGGCAAAACAAAACCTCGTGATCCAGACATAACTATTCAAACTGATCACGGTATTATCAGTTCCGAGGCGGGAGTAGCTCAGGAATTTGAAACATTCTTTACTAACATTCCAGTAAAGATTACAGAGTCACTAGGTTCCTCGTCTGCTGTGGCCGAGACAATACTACAAGAGAATGTAAATGCCTGTACTTCCGAATTCAGATTTACGCATGTTGACCCTGATACAATTGTTAAAATTTATAAAAAGTTTAATCTCAAAAACTCTGAAGATATATGGGGTATGTCGGTTAAGTTGTTTGGATCTGTCATTGGTGTCCTGTCACCTTACTTGGCATCAATATTTAACATCTGCATCGATCAAGGTACTTTTCCCGATCTTATGAAACATAGTAAAGTCGTACCTCTCTTTAAATCAGGCAATAGACATGATCCCAACAATTATAGACCTGTCTCAATTTTACCAGTTCTCAGCAAGGTTTTTGAAAAGATTATTCTCAATCAAATGCTGTCTCATTTCAATCTAAATAAACTGCTGCATGATCAGCAGTTCGGGTTTACCAAAGGACGCTCGACTACAGACGCAGGTGTTACTCTGATTCAGCACATATTCAACGCTTGGGAGGAGCACCAAAATGCGATAGGCGTCTTTTGCGATCTTTCCAAAGCATTTGATTGCGTTGATCATAAAACTTTGCTGTTAAAACTAAAACATTACGGAATTAGTGGTAGAGCTCTTGATTTGATGGACTCCTACTTAAAAAACAGAGTCCAAAAAGTGCTAGTGAATGGATCTAAATCATCTGGATCACATGTGCAAACAGGCGTGCCACAGGGTTCAATCTTGGGCCCGTTCCTTTTTTTGGTCTACATAAATGATTTGCCACATATGGTACAAAACTTGTCGAACATAGTATTATTTGCTGACGATACTTCTCTGATTTTTAAAGTAAATAGGAAGGACCAAGAACTTGACGACGTAAATGATACCCTTCAACAAGTTTTGAACTGGTTTAACGCAAATAATCTCGCACTTAATGCAAAAAAAAACGAAATGTATAAAATTTGTTTTGCCGAACGTACCAATTGTAGATAATCAAGTAATTTTAAACAGGAATAGTCTAGATTTTGTTGATAATACAGTGTTTTTGGGAATAACGATTGACTCTAGGCTGCAATGGGGTTCCCACATTGAAACTCTGGCTGGTAGGCTAAGTTCTGCAGCATATGCAGTCAGAAAAATTAAACAACTAACTGATATTAAAACTGCCAGACTCGTATATTTCAGTTACTTTCATAGTATCATGTCCTATGGTATTTTATTGTGGGGTCGTGCTGCAGACATTGAGACAATCTTTATCCTACAGAAACGGGCAATTCGAGCAATATATGGTTTGCGCTGTCGTGATTCGCTTCGCGACCTTTTTAAGGAAATTAATATTTTAACAGTTTATGGACAGTTTATTTATGAAAACATTTTATATGTAAGAAAAAATTTGTCTTTGTTTCCAAAAAATTGTGATGTCCATAATTACAACACTCGAAACAAAAATAAACTGATATCTCCGCACTTTCGGCTTAGTAGGGTCAACACGTCTTTCATGGGTCACTGTATACGTTGTTATAATAAAATCCCCGAGACCATTTTGAATCTTTCCGAAAACATGTTTAAAACTAAGATCAAAAATGTTATCTGTAAGAAAGCGTATTATAAACTGGATGATTATTTAAATGATCAAAATGCTTGGGTCTGAGGTCACTAACTTATAGTTTATTTACATTACTGTAAAGTATCAACTATTTTATTAGATAGACTATGTATTATTGTATACATAACAGTAGCTTAAGAATTTATATTGTAATAGTTTTAAGTCGTGTTATGTTGTAGAGTTTCTGGCCGCATCTTCTCTACAGCGACAACACGTTCCGACGCGGTGGTAGCTTAAAAAAGATTTGACGTTTAATAAGTGTGCTTCAAGCTCCTATATTGAATAAATTATATTGACTTTGACTTTGACTTGACTAGAATAGTAGTTAGGGCACCAAAGCGTTGCCACTTCGAAGATGTCTGCAGGCTTCTTTGACTTCAGTTCAGGCGTTTATCTATGGTGAGCGGACATATCCGTGACGTTTAAATTAAGCTACCAAAATGGGGAAATGCGCCGTATTTGTAAATCACAGAAAAGAATAATTAAGGAAGTGGTGTTACTTTTCACACACTTGCAACACTGATGGCAAAAACAATGCGTTAAAAATTTATTTAGTTTTTAATGTTATTTTGAATAATCTTAGCAAAATATAGTAAACTTACTTGTGAAAAGTAACACCACTTCCTTTATTATTCTTTTCCGACTGTGATTTACAAATTTTTACGGCGCTTTTCCCCATTTTGGTAGCTTAATTTAAACGTCACGGATATGTCCGCTCACCATAGATAAACGCCTGAACTGAAGTCAAAGAAGCCTGCAGACATCTTCGAAGTGGCAACGCTTTGGTGCCCTAACTACTAATCTAGTTACTTAATATCATTGTTTAATAACGGTCAAAATATTTACCTAAGTGCGGTACATGTCAAAAGTACCAGGCGGCGTGTTTCAAAGTCGCGGCCTCTAGTATGCGCTGCTAATACTCTTGATTAAAAAAAAAAGTCTCTTGACATCTAAATAGGTAATCCCAGTAAATCCCGTGATATTTTTATCCAAATTTATTAAATCCGGATATTTCCGGGAAATTAGGCGTATCCATACTTATATGCTCAAAAAATGCCCCGACATTCCGATCACTGGTAATGATTTAACGAAGGAAAAAATTGGTAAAATTTTTAGTACATCTTGGCGAATTCTCGAAACTACTGAAATTCATCTTAAGATATATTTTAATAAAAATAAAAACATACGTCTTTTAAGGTGTATTTTATTTAGTTGTTGTATTAATATCATTTTGTCTATTTAAGGATAATCGAACAATAATAAAATCAGTTGCTGCATTCGTGTAAAGCAAATTACGAAAAAAACGAAATTGACAAGGCTTTTAAGGAGATGGGAGGAAGCTATGCAAACTGATTTATCAGTTCCTCAAATATTTAAAAAGGTAAAGAAGCCTTTAGAAGACCTGGGCCTTGATATAGTGTCGGATTTACCGAATTTGAAAAATGTTAAAACGGCTTTGTACTCTAGCCGGAAAATTTATTTTGTGCGAGTATATAAATGAGGCATGCCGTATTTTGGTATTTTATACTGAAGATGGAAAAAATCGTCTTATTAAAGCAAAATAAATGTTTGTTGATGGCTCCTTCTTTAGCTGTACGGAACCTTTCCAGCAAATTTATACGATGCATGGTGACTTTGGCAACTCTTCGACAGAGACCAATGTTCAGCCCATTCTTTACGCGTTAATGAGGGACAAAAAGGAGGAGTCGTACAAAGCGTTATTTGCTGTGATAAAATCACAAGTTGCTGATTGGGCTCCCACAGAAATACATCTTGATTTTGAAACTGCAGCGATTAACACAATAAAGGATATTTTCCAAAAATATCAAAATAGTCAACTGCTAATAATAGCAGAAATGATAACATTTCACAAATAGCCTCTGAAGAATGGCAATTAAAGAAAAAAAGAGAAACGCGAATTGTGGGCCTTTGTATTTCTCTGCCTCTGCTTCCCAAAGAATTAATACATAAAATCGGAAAGTTCCAACACACAAAATATGATTAAATATCATAAGTATTTGGAAAAAAACTTGCTCAAAACAGATGATTTCATCGCGGCATGGTGTGTGTATGGGGAGCGCCACCGGACCAATAATGTCGTTGAGAGCTGGAACGTTTTCCTCAATAATCCAACAAAAAAAAGGCGGCCGTTAACGAATCATTCGCGAAATGGCTACCGAGTCGTTAAAGGCCCAATTCGTGAAATGCCTAATTCGCGAAATGGCCAATTCGTGAAATGGCCAAATCTGTAAATGCCTAATTCGCGAAATGGCTAACTTTACTTAGAACATCTTTTCTCTCATTTTTCATTTATGATGTCCCATAGGATTGGATAGGGCGGGGTACGTGGTAGCAACTTTTGACTAGGTATAAATTTTTCGGTTTGGGCCCGGACCCACTTGTAAGTATCCCATGCTTCACCCAGGGGGAGAGCCTAGGTGGAGCACGGGCCCGGACCCACCTGTAAGTATCCCATGCTTCACCCAGGGGGAGAGCCTAGGTGGAGCACTGGCCCGGACCCACCTGTAAGTATCCCATGCTTCACCCAGGGGGAGCACGGGCCCGGACCCACCTGTAAGTATCCCATGCTTCACCCAGGGGGAGAGCCTAGGTGGAGCACGGGCCCGGACCCACCTGTAAGTATCCCATGCTTCACCCAGGGGGAGAGCCTAGGTGGAGCACGGGCCCGGACCCACCTGTAAGTATCCCATGCTTCACCCAGGGGGAGAGCCTAGGTGGAGCACTGGCCCGGACCCACCTGTAAGTATCCCATGCTTCACCCAGGGGGAGCACGGGCCCGGACCCACCTGTAAGTATCCCATGCTTCACCCAGGGGGAGAGCCTAGGTGGAGCACGGGCCCGGACCCACCTGTAAGTATCCCATGCTTCACCTAGGTGGAGCACGGGCCCGGACGTCATCGGTTGGAGCATGAAGACCTGTAAGTATCAATGCTTCGACCAGGTGGAGAGCACGGGCCCTGACCCCATGAGTTATTTATAACTTAATTAAAGAAATATTTCTTTTTATTTTTCCTCTAAAACCATTTTTTATTGTGTTTAGTAATGTTTTATTTCGGTTTTATTATTACTTATGTTATAAGTACCTATTCATAGAAACTTATAAAGGCAACGGAACATTCATGTCAAGCTAGTCAAGCAAAAAACCAGATCGATTAAGCAAATCATCGAATGAAAGAAGAGGCTTTCTGATGTACCGATCCCACAAATATACAAAAACGAGGGAAAAGGATTAGAGGATCAAGGTATTGATCTTTTCGTACCAGTTCCTGACTTGAAAAGCGTTCAAACATTGATGTCAAGCTAGTCAATCAAAAAACCAGATAGATTAAGCAAATCATCGAATGAAAGAAGAGGCTTTCAGATATACCGATCCCACAAATATACAAAAACGAGGAAAAAGGATTAAAGGATCAAGGTATTGATCTTTTCGTACCAGTTCCTGCTTTCAAAATCAGCTTTTGTTTGGGAAAGGTGATTTTTTCGCGATTTCGATGTTGGCGCCATAGAGAAAGTTGTTCAGTTTGACGGTCTGATCATCCCCTTAAACAAGTGCCAGCATATTAAGAAGGACACTGCTGTATACGGGTCGCCAAAGAACACATTTTAAAGATACGGATTCTGTGACAATTCTCCCACAGTTTTCGAGTTTTTTGTTAGATGATTATAGAAACGGAGGCAGTCACATTATTTTTTTTTGTTCACAAGAAGGTGGGTTTGCAAAATGATCAGGAATTCTTCACCGATGGTAATTTTTTCACCGATGGTGCAGTTGTCCTCAACCATTTGAACAACTGGTTACCATTCACGTACATATTGGTTGTTCTTCCTGTGAGACGAACGTGGTACAGTCAGCATCATATAGATGTAAGCCTCCAAGGCGACCAAAAAGATCTCATATACAGAAGTGCATTGTTATCTACGCGATCGGAGTAACCATATTGATATAAGGATCCAGTCCAAAGGGTTCAATAAATCTAAGCTACGATCTGTCATTAATATGTAAGCTGTCAAGATGTTCATTAACATATACGCAGTCAAACTGCTCACTGGTATCTAGGCATTTAAAGTGGTCAAATAGTATTTATTGTAAATTTAACTTTATTCCTTCATGTTCAAAGTATATATTTGAAAATCCAAGAACAAAGAGATTTTTATAAGATTCAATCATCTTTTCAAGCCTGTTTAGAGAATCAGCATAGCTAGCATGCCGCAGTGATACAGCGCTATCACACCTTAGCTCTCTTTCTATTTGCGTGCGAAAGAACGAGATAAAAGACGTGATACAGCCGTATCACGTGTAGCATACTACGAGTGCAGGTTTACTTTTTTTTAAAGCATCCTTTTTAGTGTTCCGTTCACCAAAGGGTGAAAACGGGACCCTATTCATAAGCCTACGCTGTCCGTCCGTTCGTTCGCCCGTCCATCCGTCTGTCCTACCTATTTAGGGCTGTTACTTTTTAACCGTAATAGCTAGACAGTTTTAATTTTCACAGAATATGCGTTATTATGGCGAATTTGCTTACATACAATGAAAATGTAAAAAAAATTAATCAAGGGGTTCTTCACACAAGAAACTAGTTTTTATCAACGTTTTTTCTTCTCGCTCTATAGTAAAAACAGTAATACACACAAGCATCAAACTTGGTGTGATTATAGAAAGCAAACTCTACAGTATAACAACAAATAACAAAAACCGGCTAAGTGTGAGTCGGTCTCGCGCTAAAGGTTCCGTAGAAAAAAAACTTTTTAAGCTAATAAGGTGTGGTGGTGTGGTACGGAACCCTCGGTAAGGGAGTAGCCCGACTCGCACTTGACCGGTTTTAATAGTAACTACTTTTACTACCCTCGAATCATTCATAATACTTAAAATTCGGTGTTTTCCATTGACCTACCTACATTAATAGTTTTTGTGGATAGATTCTTTTGTAAAAAATAATCCAGTATTATTTAATATTTTTTATTAATTATTTAATGTGAACATACATTTAAAATCGAGTGTAGCCTCCATCGGCATTAATAACGTCTCTGAGCCTTTGGCGCATTGATCGCACAGTATTAAAGCAGAATACGTCCCCTATTAACGAATCCGCCGCAAATTTTCCGTACTTCGAGGTTGTTCATGGTCCCATAATTGTACCATACGCCCCCAAACATTCTCTATTGGATTGAGGTCGGGACTTTTTGGAGGCAGAGTTATAAGGTTGAGCTCACTATTTTGGGCAATATATTCTTGAACAACTCTGCAGTTATGAAAAGAGCATCCATCTTGAACAAATGTAATAGGTTCATCATCGGGATAAAAATTTCTTGCTGTAGGTAACAAGACTTCATCCAGAATCTCTTTATATTTCTCCCCGTTCAGACGACCACCCACCTCCACAAGCCATTTTCCGACACCCATCCCCAAAACCCAAGCGTAATCCGACCACTTCTGTTATTGGCCAATACATTTTCTTCGCTGTAACGCGTTCCCATTGTTCGCCACAGGGACAGACGGCCATGCACACTGCTACAAAACACTTTCTCGTCAACAAATATGACTCTGTGGAAATTGTGTTTAAATAGCGTAGAGCGAATTGTAGTCTCAAGGCTTTGTGTCTGGGGGTTAATAGAGGCTTCTTTGCCGGCACGCGATGTTGCAGGCCAGCTTCTTTTAATCGGCGACGAACAGTGCTCTGCGCCACACTATGTGAAGTCGCCAGCTGCGATGTGTTAATAAAACGATCTTCACGAACTTGTCGAATTATGTCATGGTCCTGCCGTACGGTTGTTTTTCGTGGTCGGCCAAATGTAACATGGCGTACAACATTCCCTGTATCACGCCATCTTGTTACCCACAATGAAACAGTGTTTCTCTGAAATTTTAAAGATTCTAGTAATTAGCCGTTCGGTGGTGAGGGTGGCGGCTTCCTATCTGGAGGCTGTGAGTTTGATCCCGCCATGCCAAAATCTACGTACTTACATTTAGAGATTGTTCTAACTATGACGTAAAACATCGTGAAAAACCCTAAATGGCGGAGAAGGTTAAAAAATCACCTTCGAAAACAAGCGAAATCCCCCAACTCTCACTAGGCCAGCGTGGCGATTACGGCCTGAAACTCTCACCTAACGAGAAAAGACCCGAGGCAATAGTGGGATTTGTACGAAAGTTGGCAATGCCACATGCTATGAAATTTGTTCAAATAACAAAACGTATAATTCTCATGTCGAGCCAGAGGCGGTATAAGTCGGTGAGGCGGCGATAGAAATAATGCAAGACTATGTCTACCTTGGACAGACTATAAGACTAGGTAGAAATAACTTCGACAAGGAGGCCGCTAGGCTTATCCAACTAGGATGGGCTGCTTTCGGGAAACTACGTCATATGTTCTCCTTGGCCCTATGCACATTGCCTTAAAACGAAGGTGTTCAATCAGTGAGTTCTGCCACCTGCCAGTGATGACCTATGGTGCGGAAACGTGGACCCAGACTATAGGACTAGATCATCAATTCAAGGTCGCTTAGCGAGCTATGGAGAGAGCTATGCTCGGTGTTTCTCTGAGGGATCACATCAGAAATGAAGTGATACGTCACAGAACTAAAGTGGCTGACATAGCTCAGAAAATTAGCAAGCTGAAGTGGCAATGGGCTGGTCATATCTGCCGAAGAACTGACAACCGATGGGGTGTCAGAGTTCTAGAGTGGAGATCGCGAACTGGTAGGCGTAGTGTGGGACGCCCTGTTGTCCGCTGGACAGACGACCTAAAAAAAGTAGCGGGAAGCGACTGGATGAGGAAGGCCGAGGACAGAGTTTTGTGGCGCACCTTGGGAGAGGCCTATGTTCAGCAGTGGACGATGATAGGCTGATGATGATGAACAGAACGTACCTACATTAAATTATTACAAGCAAAATCGCAGTTATATGAAGAAGTAAATTGGTTTTTAATATCGGATCCAATTTTTCAAAATTCATTCCAAACAAAAGACGTGTCAGTGACGTCATGCATATAATAAAAGAGATAGATTAAATAAATAAGAAAGAGAAAAATATAATTTTGCAGCTAGTATTAGAAATAAAAATACATGCAATCGAAAACGTACCACAATTTTAATTTAAGGTTGTAAGGTTGATATTTTCCAAATGCTTATATACTTTTGACCACTATGATTGCTTAGTTACCGTCGAGCGGTTTATTTGCCAACATAATTTTGAACACCCTGACAGCTTACATAAAATTAAAAAATGTATGCTTAGATATTTTGAACACTTTGGGTGCTTGGATCAATATGAATACTCTGATTGCGTAGATAAAATTTAATTTCTGTAAATTAGATCTTTTTGGTCGCCCTGGAGGCTTACATCATTATAATGCTGACTGTACCACTTGTGTATGCCCTCATGCCAGATAAAAAACACTGCACCGCTGCACTATTTGCAACAATTAAATCACAGATACCTACCTGATTGGACTCCAAAGAAATTCACTTGTATTTTGAAATAGCAATTATTTTGCAAATGCTTTGTAGAGAGCAAAAAAGGTTAGACTGTGCTGCTGCGGAAAGGTTACAGTTTTTATAACACAAACGCTCGTAAACGGTCTCTTATTTGACCAATTTCACTAACGTAATGTATCTCATTACGACCAAGTCCGGTAATGTAAAGTAAAACGGACGGTTGTGTCTAAAACAAACGGTACTTTTTTAAATCTTAGCAAAGAGTTTTTATGTCAGAAAAGTGGTCAACATTTTATGAATAAAATTTACTTTGGAAGATAAAATATAATAAAATAAACATTTAATTCTTTAATTTAATTAAATTTGACAATAAACTACAACCATTTATGTGAAACCAAAACAAACAATATTAATTAACTTTATTAGTAATACTGGCTGTTTTTGTGCCTTTGCCTTAAGAAATAAAAAAAAAAAAGCGCTGATGCGCGCGCATCGCTAATTCGGTATGTCAAGTTTTTTTTTGGAGGGCTGAATCGAAAACCATTTCGAGATAATTGTCTCAATAATCATATTTTCTATGTCAGAGATTTTAAAATTAAAGGATTACAGATATTTTTAATAAAATAACGTCGTTTTTCGGTCCGTCCAGTGACGTCACTGGAATACATGTGAACTCCTTGGTAAATATAAAATCAACTTAAGGCCCGGTTATTCGAGTGCAAGCGTCTCTTTCTTACAAGCATAAGTTTGCAATTAGCCATCCCGCTTCAATTGAAGGCAGGTCCGCAAAAAAACGTATTTTTCATCAATATCTTTTCTCTCTGGTGGTGGGGGAAAAAACTAGCCTGAGAATAATTTAGACAATGTCATTTCCTATTTTTCAGTGTATTTTTTTTATTTGTATTGTTAATAATCTTTAAGTAAAACTTGAAAAATAGTATTAAACTACCTATCTTTGCATGCTTTTATGATCGAGAGAAGTAATAACTATCGTGTTTTGAGCCACAGAATAATCGAGAGCAGTTCATGAACAACAACATATATTTTTTCTGGATTAAAACAACGACTATTTCATGCCTTAAAACTCAACCAAAAACAGGCGATTTGGAAGATCCTGCCCTTAAAATAACCGGCCATTAAGAAAAAAAATACATTCTCAATGTCAGAATTTGACATTTGATGTTGCCGTATCTGTTTACAGCATAGAGTTAGAAAGAGGAGGCACGTTTTAATTTTTTTAAATATAGCAGTAGGTAGTTTTTCTCCATGGAGTTCGAATTATATTCTCTCCACCATTTTTGCACTTGGAGATTACAGATCAAAATAATTTAAAAATTAAATTTACATTGATAAACTCGATGAATCGCGATAAGAATGAAATAGGAGTCTTAAAATGATGTCTTCTATCCGTAAAAAATATAAAAATGAAGACCAAAAAAAACTTGACATACATACCGAATTTGTGAACAAGTTAAAAAAATTATTCCGCGCGCTTTTTTATAGCTATTTTTTGGTTTATTAGTTTATGAATGACCGAGTTTTATTTAAGTATTTCATTGTTTCCTCGCAAATATGTTATAAAACGTCGTATGACACACGTGCGCTTTGATAATTACAGCCTTAGCTTTCTTGTAGACCTCGCCTACGGCTCGGTCTAGCAATAACGCCTCGGCTGTAATTATCAACTTACCGAACTTGTATCATAATGTACTATTAATATGCATGAGCTAAGTGCTAACAAAAGTGTTACATATAGACAATTTGGAGAATTGCAGGACGTGATATTTGCAGTGGTTCCGTCACTTTAGATTAAACCAACACCCACGAGGGCGTCTGTGTTAAATCAATGCAGAATATTATCTTCAGATAATGCTTAATGCGTGCAGCATACAGAAGGATTCGAGGTGCGGGCGCGCCTTGATATACGGTCGGTAATTGTATATCATGCCAATCCGAGCGGCGCACAGATTTATTCTTGGTATACAATTATCGACCGTATGTCAAGGTCGGCAAGGCGCGCCCGCGCTTCGACGCCCGCCTCGACTCGTTCTGTATGCGATACGCTTAATATAAACACATCCCTGTAAAGTGCAGGCCAGACAGAACGGGCTCTAGCGCTCCACGCCATCAGCGCATCTCTTCTATCTGTTTTGCACCACGTCTCTCTCCTACATTTTGTTTAAAAGAACATTGGAAAGGTGTCGAGACGGCACGCTACGGTTGCGACGCGGGCGCACCGGCGCGCACCCCCGGCACCTCGTCCACACCCGGCGCCGGTTGTCAGATCAAAATCAAACACTTGAATGCCACCTATACACACCGTCCCGTCGCGTCGTGAGCGCGCCATAGATTAATATGTATATTGGTTATAGATAGGTAAGTCGCCTTGGATTTTAGGACGTTTTAATTATTGGCGTTGCCTCATATTAGCAGCAGGGGGAGCCCCAGTATGAAATAAATTGAAAAAAGACGGACGGCTGACACAAGGCTCGAACCATAATTATGCACCCGAAACGTGAGCCGGTTGTCTAGACCACTAGACCAACAAGACAGTGGTTGATACGGGCGAAATCTCTCACTTATTACAGCGCAGCGGTGAGGTGTAGCGCGCTTTCTCTACACTTTAGATACGAACCCAAATTCAACACTTAGTACTTCGAAACGTAACCGATAGATGGCGGATGCTGTCTATGGAAAATAGCGTTCCACCTAGTTTGTACTGAAGATATCACAGCATGGAGCGCGCCACGGGTTAGCGTATAATTATTTTCTTTGCCACGGGCACAGGGATGACACTGCGTGTACGTGAACGCTCGCAGTCCGGTGACCTTGAGCCGGCGCGAGTATGGGATAGGGTCGATACATACCGAAAACGAAAAATATGACCTAGGTGTTAAGTTTTATTTATATAAATTGAATTACATTCTTATTGTAGTATTTATGTGTCAATTTCACGTCGTGCTCAATCACTACATAGTATAAAACAAAGTCGCTTTCTCTGTCCCTATGTCCCTTTGTATGCTTAAATCTTTAAAACTACGCAACGGATTTTGATCCGGTTTTTTTTAATAGATAGAGTGATTCAAGAGGAAGGTTTATATGTGCATTGCACCCGTGTGAAGCCGGGCGGGTCGCTAGTAGTAAATACCCATAGCATAGATAGATAGGTAGCAATCAATTATAATAATCCAAATCGTGCTTTTTTAAATAAAGGCACATACGAATTCCATAAACTTATACATGAGTAACTAGGTAGGTAAGTGGGTTATATAGCGAAAAAAGAAAAGGGTGTAATCAATCATCAAAATTAAAATACCCATTGAAATCACTTTTTTAAGTAGGTAAAGTATGAGTAGGCGAGTATGAAACACAAAAATAAATACGACACGACTTTTTACGCACCTGACTTTTAAAGTCGCGTTGCCCGCCGAGTCAAGCAAGCGAGAGCACCCTTGTGGTTCGCCCGTCATTGACATAGCGTCCCACCCGCTCTTGACCCGCGCACCTCGCCGCGCTCGCCCCGACACGCACCCATAGCCGCGAGCGCTTTTACGAGCACACATGCACGAGTGCCGCTTCTTTTTGCGTTAGCGTATATTTTCTTTGCCACGGGCGCATCCGATAACCGCCTGGTCACGTAAGTACCTTTTCCCTATGAAATTTTTTGTTCATTGTGCATTCGTTGTTTTTTTATTTGTCAGGTTTTCAATACGAAAGCCAATTAAAAACACAAATTCATAAGTTCAATACCTAAATATCATCATACAAATGAATGTCCAATGCGGGTAAAAAATTACTACTATAAATAGATTTCAATTAAACTTAATATTTTTTTTGTAGATGTCGATAGCAGCCAATCTGTTTTACTTAATAAGGGTTGAAGCTCATCTGGCAGCACGGACCCACATTTTTCACGCCCCATTTTTGTGAATCGTGGAACACAAACAAACGGGTGATTTGTAATTCGACCTATTCTTTGTATGATGACATAGTAGAGGTAATTTGCAATAATTTAAGCCCAGTTAACTGGTGGTCGAAACTGAGTGGTTACCGAGTTATGATGGTTTTAAGAGTTTCCTGAAATTTTCGGACTTTGTCCTGATAAAATATCATGGTAAAAACTATAGATGCGGGCAGGAAAGTTTCCGAATTATTCCCACGGAATACTTCCGAAATATTCGGAAAAATTCCGAAACTTTCGGAATATTTCCCATAGCATATGCTCACGACTATAATCCCCGAGGGGGTAGTCAGAGATGTTTTGAAAATTCAGAATATCGACGTTTCACTAATACCTACTGAAATTTTTTACAGTGTGACGGGTAGTGAGCCCATCGCCACTTACACTTGACAGTGGATGTGCCTCGAAATCGAAGCATGCAGGTTTCTCATGACGTTTTCCTTCACCGAGGCCAGTGGTGTTACAAATCATATTGTAAATTTTAAAAAAGCCATTGTTACGAGTCTACCTAGACGGGGATCGAAACATCAAAAATAAATGATAGGTGATTGCTATTAACCGTTGAAGAATTCCCACGCATGGATCCTGTCTGCAGCACCAGATATTTATAATTAAGTACCTATTTGGTTTTTAATAAAAATTAATGGAGCTTTCCAAATTGCAAGGCAATGCTATGAACCGTAAGAGAAGTTCCCTCGTACGGAGACGATCCTGACTTCAGCACCAGGAATCAGGCCGCTGTCACCATATCATATTATGTGTACCTATACCAAGTTGTAGCTCGGTTGCATTACCTAGAAGTGGGGTAAAATCACTTGCAAGATTTCTACCAAACAAACTAACAAGTAAATAAAAGCTTATTGTAATATCATTAATACAAAATTACGAGAAACGTTCACGATTTATTTATAAACTTTCATTTGAATGTTGAATAAACAGGCGGGTTTAATAAACTCTGACACCATGCCCACATGATAAAAAGAAGATTTGAATGTTTCGCTGCGGGGTGCGGTGTGAGGTGGAATTATTCCGGGGGGAGGGAAGAAAGATTCCGAGGCGGCCGCGCGCCGCGCCGCCGTGACTGGCAGCGCCATCTGTTGGTTTGCGACTATAAGGGCTTGTCCGCATAGCGAATTTTAATCGCGCGAAATAAATTCGCGCGAATTTTTTTCCGGAGCCAGAATATAGCCTAGCCGCACTGCCGAAAAAAAATCGCAAACTCGGTCACTCACCTCTGACCGCAGTCCGCACTCTCTAGCTAGTAGTTCCCCGTCAACTGTCGATGAGAGCACACGTGTCTCGCTTGCAGGAATGTTTTTACCTAAGTTTGTTGACGTCATACCTATTCTTATTAATTTTCTAGTCACATAATTTAAACTCACGACCATAATCCCTTGCGGGGTGGTCAGGAATTGTATTATAAATGATACAAAAGTAGTTTATTTATTTCCCGCGACTTCCGTCTGCATCTAGATGATGATGATGAATGCAATAATATGGTGACAGCAACCTGGAGCTGCTGCCAGAATCGTCTCCGTAAAAGGAAACTCCTCTTCCTTCCCATTTGTTCTGTTTTGATAGCAAAACACATATATAACCAAGATCTGATACTGAAGCTAGGAATGTCTCCGTACGAGGGATCTCCTCAACGGTTAACATCTTGGCTTGCAATTTGTTTGTAAACGTTCAGTTTTGATAGCAAAATACATTTTAACCAAGATCTGGTGCTGAAGGACGGACGGAAAATATTCTCCCCGCTTTTCCCCTGGATATCTCGTCAGGTAGATCGAAGAAACCACTTTTTTATTTCGTAATTCTACACATACATACATACATATGCTCACGCCTATGTCCCACTACTGGGGTAGGCAGAGACAATAGATCGCCACATGCTACGATTCTGTCTGACACACATCTTTCGCCTCCTCAACATTCATAAGTCTCTTCATACATGCTCGTCGGTTCCGGGTACATTTTATTTGGCCCTTCTTCAGTACGCATCCGATTTGGTCAGCGTACGTGCGCCTAGGGCGACCCCTTAGACCATTCCATTCACACTTGCCTTGTAAATTTTATACGTCAACCTACTTTGGCTCATTCTTTCCACATGGCCAAACCACCTCAACATGCCTTTTTCAATCCTTGTCACTACATCTTCTTTCAGACCACATGTTTCTCTAATCACAATATTCCGTAACCAGTCCTTTAAAGTCACACCACACTTACTGCGCAGGGAGGGGAGCGCATTTCAACAGCATTTATTCTAGATTCAAGGGCGTAACAAACGGACGCTATAATATACAGCGCAGTACAGCGCAGTATAGCGCTATACTGCGCTCTAGAGTACGGTATAGCGCTATACTGCGCTCTATAGCGCAGTACTGCGCTATAGAGCGCAGTATAGCGCTATAACGCGTGTGCATCGAGATGGCGGGATCAAATCTTCGTTTCAAAATTTGGCCTATCGATCGGTAACATAGTACTCCATTCAGCTGTCCCATACATTTGGTTCTTCTTATCTTGTGGACAAGCCCTGGTGTCAGAGTTTATTCATAACCGTCTTACGGCCTCGCGACGTAGTTTTTATGTAACGACTACTACCACCAGAGATAGTAGCTGGGACCAAAGGCTTAACGTGCCACCCGAAGCATGGAATCATCTTTTTTTTCAGACAATCAGGTGAATTCAGACTGCAATATCCTAACAAACTGGGGAAAAACGCACAAAGTGTAAAATCACTAGGTGCCTCCTGTGGGAATCGAACCCACGACCTCCGTGTCAAGAGCCTAAGCTCTTAGCCATTGGACGACGGAGCTTTGTATGGAACAGCTGATTTGTTTTTTTGTAATTTTGATGTTAGTCCCATAAAGTTTTTCAGTTCGATGGTCCGATCAACCCCTTAAAATCCGTCTGAGAGAGTTAGGCGTAATTAATTATTATTTATTTTGATTTTATTGGAAAACCAACAACAGTAGGTATATTACAGAATTTACAAGACTATGAAACAGCATTTTGTAATTGAATTAATAATTGGACAAAAGTAATTTCATTACTTGTAATTTCAATTAAGTAATTGGAATTACCTAAGTAGTTTTATTGTTAATACAATAACATTTATTTTAGTATAATTAAAATTACACAATTAAATACCGAACATCCATCATCCACCTTCAAACATCAAATGGCTAATGCAATCATTATTTACTTTCAAAAAGCATTCATTTATAATCGGAACCAAAAAAGTAATCAATCAGTCAATCAAATCAGCCCATATCAAACCACTGCTGGGAAAAGGCCTCCTTTTTTTACTGTGCCACTCCCTACGAATAAGAGAATGTATAGAAGTATAAATGAAGCTCAAAAAGTGGCACCAAAAAAATTGTAACGCGTTCTAAATTTGTTCTTTAAAAATTGTAACTAGCCGCCAAAACTCATACAAAATGTCATTTTTCATTGGGTGCCAAAAATGATTTCGATTTTGTTTAGAGTTACTTTTCCATATTTATTCTTATTCGTAGGCCACTCCTCACGGTCCTGTGCCAATCTGATCCATGGCATGATACTGTATAGTATTATACAAGGTGTTTCATAAGTAACAATAAATTTTTAAAACTCTTAAGGGGGTTGTTTAGACCGTCAAACTGAACAACTTTCTCTATGGGACCAACATCGAAATCGCGAAAAAAATAATTTTATATCCCATACATATTTTAGCTCTAGTCGATTTGTAGAGTATAGAAAATAATTTTTTTTTTCGCGTTTTCGATATTGGTCCTATAGAGAAAGTTGTTCAGTTTGATGGTCTACACCACCCCCTTAAAGGTTTATTTGTAGTTTTGTAACACCTTGTATAATCTGTGTCCATGGCTGTCCCGCAAACCTAACAATGTCAGCCAAAATAGTAAATGAGCAAACAATTTGAATTAACAATAATTACAATCTAAACTTGAATGATAGCTTATGATCTGACTTAAAATCTGGTATATAATTTGTGCGGACGAAGTCGCGGGTTAACTCTAGCTACTAATAAAAATTGTATTTGTTAATTTAATTACCTTTTAATAATTACGAGTATATGATGATGATGATGATGAATTACGAGTAATTAATTACATCTTACAATTTTATTAGTAGTTAATTACAATTTGCCCAAAAATGGTAGGTACTATGTTACTGAAAAGATACATTTTGAATCAAAGATTTTGATCCTGCCGCCTCGATGCTCACAATTTATCAATGGAATGACTGACATAGTACTCCCTAGTGATGTGCCGAGACAGGTTGGACTTGAGTTCGGATTCGAATACCTTTGCAATAATGCGCTTTCGTAATAATGCGAGTACACTATATGCGAAATAAATATTCGGATTCACAATAATCGAGTAGGTACTAACAGTTAGCACTTACATAAATTGCAACTTTAATTTCTTATCTCTTGTCGAAAAACGACTATATTGAGTAAGAGTAGGTTTATACAGGCTGTATGGTTGAGTGTGTTACCTACATACTTGATGGGGTGTTTCAGACCATAAAACTTAACAACTTTTACTATGGTACCAACTTTGAAATCGCGAGAAAAAAATCTATTTCGTACATTTTGGTAGAGTAGCTATTGTCATTTTCTATGAATGACATTTGCTGTTTTTCGCGATTTCTTTGTTGACTCCATAGAAAAAATCGCGAAAAAAAATCCTACATTTTGGTCGAGTAGCTATTGACATTTTCTATGAATGACATTTGCTGTTTTTCGCGATTTCTTTATTGGCTCCATAGAAAAAGTTTATCAGTTTGATGGTTGCTCAGAATGGACTTGAATACTCGAGTAGGTACCAATTTGATTCTTCTTTCAATGAGGTTACCAAAGAAATAAGAAAATTGTTATCGAATAAATTAATATTAATATCCGAATACTAAAAATAGTCGTCTCGGCACATCACTAGTACTACAATGGCGGCGAGAATGGCGGCGAGCACAAAGGGCTCGGCCACGCCGCAGTCCGCCGCACGCACACACGCCACCGTAGAGTCAACTCCACGTGGAAGACCACTTCTTGATACTTTTAATTTTTTTTTTTTGAGCAAGTACTTTGTTTAGCAACGTAGTTTATTTATAATTTTAGATAGGTATTAAAATGTAACTTAAATTAACATAAAACATCTTATTTTAATTCGTAAATCATTGATTTTATTTAAGTCTGTTGTTTGTGCTCGAGCGTCACGCAAAAACAACTGGACAAATATTATTCACGATGTAAATTTAAATGCTTTACATTTATCAGATGGTCGTGCCTCAGACCATCAAACTGAACAACTTTCACTAGTTTGGTCCTATGGGGTCCTATGGTTCACTATGGTGAACATTGTTTAATTGTATAACGTTGGTCCAGTTGATTTTGCGTGACGCTCGAGTACAAACAACAGACAAAAAATATCCATTGATTTATCAGCAACAATCAGGGATTTTTAATTAAAAGTTAACGTATTATGTTTTTCAAAGTTAAATTTTAATACATAAGTATCAAATAATAAACAATTTACTTTGCCAAACAAAATAAGTACTTAAAAAAAATTACAAGTATCAAGATCGATAATTTGCCGTTTGCGTCTGTGTGCGTGAGTGCGGTGGCTGCTTGCGCGTGTAGGAATACAATTTTATACAGGCTGTTCAATTAAATGAGTTATATGGGTTCATGTGATGGGATGAAAATCAAACCAGGTGGTTTGATTGATTCCTTTTATCTGATCGTATGCCGCCAATGAACGCAAAGGTGGGCACCTTTGCGTTCATTGGCGCCTTAACTGGTTCGCGTGAAAGGTCTACCTATCTTAAAAAATTACAATGATAAAGTAGATCCTACTTAGTTGATTGATTTGATTTTCCTAATAAAGACCAAAATGAAAAAAATATACCTACCTACCGGAAGATTTTTTTTTTGTGTTCCGAAACTTTAAGGGGTGGTTCAGACCATCAAACTGAACAACTTTAACTATGGGATCAAACCTGCAATCGCAAAGAAAAAAATCGGCTGTTCCATACTAAACTGCAAAGCCTCTTAAACTCAAATGTATGAGACAGGCGATTTTTTTTGCTTAATTTGGTTGTTGAGACACTATTACTCATATAAAATTTGTTGTTTAACATTATAATAATAAACTGGTAAGTAATATTAGTCCGCCTATTCAATAAATAAGTTGATTAATTAAATAAATCAAGACGGTTGTAAAACATCCTGTATCTATGCGACGTAATATACCAAGCAGTATAGCGCAGTATAGCGCTATACTGCGCTATACTGCCCGGTATCTTTCAGATGGCAATAGCTCCCTCTCACTCGCACAAGAACGGGACGTGCTCATGCAATGTTTCGTGCGTTAGAAGAGTTCAACCTCGGCGGTATCGCGCTATACTGCGCTCTATAGCGCAGTATAGCGCTATACTGCGCTATACCGTACTCTAGAGCGCAGTATAGCGCTATACTGCGCTGTACTGCGCTGTATATTATAGCGTCCGTTTGTTACGCCCTTCATGCTTCTTCTGCCATACCCAACTCTCACTGCCATATATTAAAGTTGGTGCCAACACACCCTCGTGAACCGCCAAACGAGCCTAGTTTCCGAGATATAGACATAAGAATAGTTAAAGGGCGTCACAGACACGCGCTATAATATGTTGCTGTACTCTTCTTACGCACGCAAAATTACATAAGCATGTCTCTTTCCCGCGTGCGAGTGAGAGAAAGCGATTAGCAACTTGCATGCGTTAGAAGAGTACAGCAACATATTATAGCGGCCGTGTGTTGCGCGCTTAATATAGACTCATTTTTATTAAAAAAGTGTCAAATTTCCGTGAAATTTTACGTAATTATATTTGCAAAGTTCGCTTTTTTGTCTGTAAGTTTTAAACTTTTTTAGCCATTCTATTGTGTAGATACGAGTTCAAAAATAAGATCTGCAAAAGATTTGTATTCCTACACACATTGGTTCAGCTTTTATAGACTATATTCTGTTTTCTTGTTTTTTCGCTGCAACTTCTCTTATAAGTCCCAGAAAAATCTGAAAAAATATATTTCATGTTTTGATTCATGTAGTATTTTATAAGATCCCTTTTGGCCCATCTTCATAAATTGTTGCAAAAAACAGAAAAACCTTCAGGGTTGCCTCTCATTTTATTCTAAAAATATTCTAATTTTTACCCGACTGCGACAGAAGGAGGGTTATGTTTTTCGAGCGTATGTATGTATGTAAGTATGTATGTATGTATGTATGTATGTTTGTATGTCTATTTCTTTGGCACTCCCTACAGCCTAAACGGCTTAATGGATTTTAACGTATGAGGTCTCGTTAGATTTGTAAAAATCGTGAGAGTGACATAGGGTACATTATTTTAATATGGCGTCAGCGAAATAAAAAAGAGAGGGGGAGAATCTTTTTTTTTCGTAAAAAATTACAATATGGGTATCAAATGAAAGCTGGTGAAGAGCAAATTCCAAATATATATATATTATAGTACTTTTATGCTACCATTTTGACACTAGACTAAAAAGTATGAAATAAAGTAAATTATTAAGAAAAACAAAAAACCTGACTGCATAAAAAACTACTAACTGAAAAGATAAAAATAAGCTCCTTTAATCAGCTATAATAACTTTGTTTGAGCAAATTAATACAATTTGAATGTTATTAGGTACTTATTAGGTAGGTATTGCAGGCGGGGACAAAGCAATAGGTAACCATCAAATAGGTAGATATGTTTTGTAATTTTTCTTTGTCCCCGTTTGCGATACCTACCTAATAAGTACCTAATAACATTCAATTTGTATTAATTTGCTCAAACAAAGTTATTATAGCTGATTAAAGGAGCTTGTTTTTATCTTTTCAGTTCGTAGTTTTTTATGCAGTCAACTATCAAGGCCAGCAACTCCTCCTCCCTCTCCTCTCCTCCTTTTAAGAAAAAATTAAAAACAAAAAACGAAAAAGTCAGCTTGTTCGAAAATTATTTACGTGAAAAAGTAGTTAAAGTACCTATGCGTCCGATCAAAAAGCTATTTGAATGTAAGTAAGTATACAATAACTATTGAAAACTTAAAAGAAAAAGAAATATTTTTTAGAATAATTTTAGAATAAAATGAGAGGCAACCCTGACGGATTATTCTGTTTTTTTGGAACAAATTTCTGAAGATGGGCCAAAAGGGATCTTATGAACGTGAATCAAAATAGTATATGTTATATATTTTTTCAGATTTTTCTGGGACTTATAAGAGAAGTTACAGTGAAAAAACAAGAAAACAGAATATAGTATATAAAAGCTGAACCAATGTGTGTAGGAATATAAATCTTTTGCAGAACTTATTTTTGAACTCGTATCTACACAATAGAATGGCTAAAAAAGTTTAAAACTTACAGACAAAAAAGAAAATTTTGCAAATATATCTGTGGTTTGGTACAAGAAGTAGGTACGTAAGTCTGTACTATGGCCATACCTACTTCTTGTTCCAAGCCACAGATATTACGTCAGTTTCACCCAACTGCCCGCGCCCCCTCTACCCTCGTGGCTGCCCCGCTTGACGGTGACCGATTTGAGAAAAAGTAAATATGCAGAGGTGTTGTCCTAAGTAGTACCTTTCTTAAAATGCATTCAGTTTGATTCCTATATGTTTAGGCCCAGACCCCATTTTTTCGCGATTGTCTGACCGCTGTAAAAAATTTCAGTGACCGGTTTGAGTCGTAAGACCGAGGCTAAATGATGTACTTTGGAGTGTTCTTTCGACCTAGAATGAATCCAGCTGTCCTATACGTTTAGGCCCAAATCCGTTGTAGGCTCTAGGACTATATGCAGATCCTCGACCGCACGCAACATCTTCACTGCCGGAAAAAAATCGCATGTTTGGTCGTTCACCTCTAGCTAGCAAGTATGAGTGAACAAGACAACTTGATACTTGTAACTATTTTTAACCCTCGACGCAAAAGAGGGGTGTTATAAGTTTGACGCCTATGTCGGTCTGTCTGTCTGTCTGTCTGTCTGCCTGTCGGTCTGTCTGTCTGTGGCATCGTAGCTCCCAAACGGGTGGACCGATTTCGATGCGGTTTTTTTTAAGTAGAAAGCTAATTTTTGCGAGAGTGTTCTTAACTTTTAAAGTTACTTGAAAACTGCTGAACCGATTTTCATGAAACAAAGCAAAGTACACTCTCGCAAAAATTAGCTTTCTATTTAAAAAACACATCGAAATCGGTCCACCCGTTTGGGAGCTCGGTGACGGTTAATCGATGAGATGCCTTACACCACCTTCCGTCTCCATCATTCAACATCAGATCCTCGAACTATCCAGAACTGAAAAGTGCTCATCGAGACGAATAAAATGAGCCCAAACACAAATTTTCTGCTACCATAAATCGAGGAGATCTCTATGCCACCTATCGTCTTCTTCATCAGATCCTCGCCCGCACGCAACATCTTCATTAGACTAGTGGCAGGCGACTGATGCCCCCACCCCTCTCACGGCTCGGAATTTTTATCGCTAAGCTTAGGGCTTGTCCGCACAGCGATTTTTTTTCGCGCGATTTTTTTTTCGCAATTCTGTAACATACGCATAGGATGACTTCTGACAGGACTCTTATGTCAAGGCACTAAGTACGAAAATTGCTTGTTTCACGCGTCTTCCCATGTTGAACAGATTATAGATGTATTCGCACATACGGAAAAAAATCCGGAGGTATGCTGCAAAACTGCGATTTTTTTCCGGAGCAAAATTCTGTAAGCTTAGCGATAAAAATTCCGAGCCGTGAGAGGGGTGGGGGCATCAGTCGCCTGCCACTAGTCTAATGAAGATGTTGCGTGCGGGCGAGGATCTGATGAAGAAGACGATAGGTGGCATAAAGATCTCCTCGATTTATGGTAGCAGAAAATTTGTGTTTGGGCTCATTTTATTCGTCTCGATGAGCACTTTTCAGTTCTGGATAGTTCGAGGATCTGATGTTGAATGATGGAGACGGAAGGTGGTGTAAGGCATCTCCTCGATTAATAGTAGCAGATTACTCGTGTTTGGCCTTAATTAATTCGTCTCGATGAGAACTTTTTAGCTCTGGATAGTTCGAGGGTCCCTTGATGGATGATGTAGATGGAGGAAGGTCAAGGGATCTCCTCGCGTAATTGTCGCAGAACATTTGTGCTTGACTCATTTAATTCATCTCGATGAATACTTTATAGGGTTCGAACCTCCCTGGGAGTAAATATCTGAAAAGTTAATTTTGATTAAAATTAAAAATAATTAACTATTTTAATCTAAAAAGTTTATTAAAAATGAACTAATCTTACACTCAGTTGCAGAAACGCGAATTAAAGTTAATCCTCAATTAAATCTCTTGCTAGCTTTTACTACGTCCACAAGACAATATTACAGCAAGAGATTTAATGGAGGATTAACTTTAATGACTGTTCCTGCAACTAACATTCAGTTGCAGAAACGCTCATTAAAGTTAATCCTCAAATAAATTAACTTTAATGACCGTTCCTGAAACTAACACTAAGTTGCAGAAACGCTCATTAAAGTTAATCCTCAATTAAATCTCTTGCTAGCTTTTACTACGTCCACAAGACAATATTACAGCAAGAGATTTAATGGAGGATTAACTTTAATGACTGTTCCTGCAACTAACTCAGTTGCAGAAACGCTCATTAAAGTTAATCCTCAATTAAATTAACTTTAATGACCGTTCCTGCAACTAACACTAAGTTGCAGAAACGCTCATTAAAGTTAATCCTCAATTAAATCTCTTGCTAGCTTTTACTACGTCCACAAGACAATATTACAGCAAGAGATTTAATGGAGGATTAACTTTAATGACTGTTCCTGCAACTAACACTCAGTTGCAGAAACGCTCATTAAAGTTAATCCTCAATTAAATCTCTTGCTAGATTTTACTACGTCCACAAGACAATATTACAGCAAGAGATTTAATGGAGGATTAACTTTTATGTTCCTGCAACTAACACTCAGTTGCAGAAACGCTAATTAAAGTTGATCCTCAATTAAATCTCTTGCTAGTTTTTACTACGTCCACAAGACAATATTACAGCAAGAGATTTAATGGAGGATTAACTTTAATGACCGTTCCTGCAACTAACTCAGTTGCAGAAACGCTCATTAAAGTTAATTCTCCGTTAAATCTATTGCTAGGTTTGACTACGTCCACAAGACAAAAAATTACAGAAGAGATTTAATGGAGGATTAACTTTAATGACTGTTCCTGCAACTAACACTCAGTTGCAGAAACGCTCATAAAAGTTAATCCTCAATTAAATCTCTTGCTAGCTTTTACTACGTCCACAAGACAATATTACAGCAAGAGATTTAATGGAGGATTAACTTTAATGACTGTTCCTGCAACTAACACTCAGTTGCAGAAACGCTAATTAAAGTTAATCCTCAATTAAATCTCTTGCTAGATTTTACTACGTCCACAAGACAATATTACAGCAAGAGATTTAATGGAGGATTAACTTTAATGACTGTTCCTGCAACTAACATTCAGTTGCAGAAACGCTCATTAAAGTTAATCCTCAAATAAATTAACTTTAATGACCGTTCCTGAAACTAACACTAAGTTGCAGAAACGCTCATTAAAGTTAATCCTCAATTAAATCTCTTGCTAGCTTTTACTACGTCCACAAGACAATATTACAGCAAGAGATTTAATGGAGGATTAACTTTAATGACCGTTCCTGCAACTAACTCAGTTGCAGAAACGCTCATTAAAGTTAATCCTCCGTTAAATCTATTGCTAGGTTTGACTACGTCCACAAGACAAAAAATTACAGAAGAGATTTAATGGATGATTAACTTTAATGACCGTTCCTGCAACTAAAACTCAGTTGCAGAAAGGCTCATTAAAGTTAATCCTCCATTAATTCTCTTGCTGTCACTTTTTTCTTGTTGACGTAGTAAAAGCTAGCAAGAGATTTAATGGAGGATTAACTTTAACGAGCGTTTCTGCATTTTCATTTCGATTAAAAATGCAAAAAACTTAACATAGGCGTAGCAAGGGGGGGGGGGGGGGGGGGTATATCTATAAATCTAGTCATAGTTTTAACCTTGACACTGACAGGGTAGTACTGTAGCCGGGGGACTTTTTAATTACAAAAAAGATTACCGATTACAAATTATTGTATGGTACTAAATGACTAATATTAAAATCTAAGTCTTACAGATCAAAACCCGGCGTAGAAAAAAATAAAAACATTTAGTCTTAAATTTTTAAATTATGAGGTTTTCTTTTATTTCTATACTGACATTTTCAAACTAAGGTGAAGAACATGGCAGTATAGAAAATAGCCTCGAAATTTGAAACGTTTCAGACTTATTTTTATTTTTTTTCTACGGCGGGTTGTGATCTGTAAGACTTAGGTTTTTATTATATTTGTCATTTAGTACCTTACAACAATTTCTAAACGGCAATCGGTAATCTTTTTAGTAATTAATAACTGGCTACAGTACTATGTCAATGGCTCGGCAATCCACGCGCTTGCACAGGCGCGGCGACAGGCGCCCCTTTGAAGTTACCGACAGCGATCCGGACACAATACACACCACAGGCGTCCACAGGCGTCTACAGGCCAAGACAGGCGAGACCGTTCCCACGGCGTGTGGCTTGGCGCGATTTGCGTATATACAGGCCGTGGGACCCGAGCCTAAGGGGTCGCCCTAGGCGCACGTACGCTGACCAAATCGGATGCGTACTGAAGAAGGGCCAAATAAAATGTACCCGGAACCGACGAGCTTGTATGAAGAGACTACCCAATATACATATTAATCTATGGAAGAGACTTATGAATGTTGAGGAGGCGAAAGATGTGTGTCAGAATCGTAGCATGTGGCGATCTATTGTCTCTGCCTACCCCAGTAGTGGGACATAGGCGTGAGCATATGTATGTATGTATGTGTAGAATTACGAAATAAAAAAGTGGTTTCTTCGATCTACCTGACGAGATATCCAGGGGCAAAGCGGGGAGAATATTTTCCGTCCGTCCTTCAGCACCAGATCTTGGTTAAAATGTGTTTTGCTATCAAAACTGAACATTTACAAACAAATTGCAAGCCAAGATGTTAACCGTTGAGGAGATCCCTCGTACGGAGACATTCCTAGCTTCAGTATCAGATCTTGGTTATATATGTGTTTTGCTATCAAACAAAACTGATCGTTTACAAACAAATTGCAAGGCAATGATGTTAACCGTTGAGGACATCTCTCGTACGGAGACATTCCTAGCTTCAGTACCAGATCTTGGTTAAATATGTGTTTGGCTATCAAAACAGAACAAATGGGAAGGAAGAGTAGTTTCCTTTTACGGAGACGATTCTGGCAGCAGGTCCAGGTTGCTGTCACCATATTATTGCATTCATCATCATCATCTAGATGCAGACGGAAGTCGCGGGAAATAAATAAACTACTTTTGTATCATTTATAATACAATTCCTGACCACCCCGCAAGGGATTATGGTCGTGAGTTTAAATTATGTGACTAGAAAATTAATAAGAATAGGTATGACGTCAACAAACTTAGGTAAAAACATTCCTGCAAGCGAGACACGTGTGCTCTCATCGACAGTTGACGGGGAACTACTAGCTAGAGAGTGCGGACTGCGGTCAGAGGTGAGTGACCAAGTTTGCGATTTTTTTCCGGCAGTGCGGCTAGGCTATATTCTGGCTCCGGAAAAAAATTCGCGCGAATTTATTTCGCGCGATTAAAAATCGCTGTGCGGACAAGCCCTTACAGAATTTTGCTCCGGAAAAAAATCGCAGTTTTGCAGCATACCTCCGGATTTTTTTCCGTATGTGCGAATACATCTATAATCTGTTCAACATGGGAAGACGCGTGAAACAAGCAATTTTCGTACTTAGTGCCTTGACCTAAGAGTCCTGTCAGAAGTCATCCTATGCGTATGTTACAGAATTGCGAAAAAAAAATCGCGCGAAAAAAAATCGCTGTGCGGACAAGCCCTAACTGCCGCTTGCAACTCTCTCGAATATTGTAGTGTGACATGTGGTGCCATCTGTGTCGCAAGCTGTTACACTATTCACTAATAACCTTAAGCAGCGATTACATTACCCATAATGCATACGTTTCTTGCTTTGTTCTCTCTGTTATAAAGTGAAGCGATCAAAGCAAGCAATGTATGCCGAAATCAGCCCTGCATGTTGGGTAATGCACTCGCTGCTTTACAATTGAATGTTTCCTTTCGCGGGGTGCGGTACGAGGTAGAAACTTTCCGGGAGGGGTAAATCTTTCGCTGCGGGGTGCGGTGTGAGGTGGAATAATTCCGGGAGGGGTATTGAATGTTTCGCTGCAGGGTGCGGTGTGAGGTGGAATTATTCCGGGGGGAGGGAAGAAAGATTTGATTCTTTCCGCGCGTGACGCTTCGCGCGCTTTGTATTAAGTTCTTTTCTTAGCTTTGCTTTTGAGAAATATTTATTAATAGGGTGTTTTGAAACTAAGAAGATAATATTTTATTACTATTTTTATTCCATTGAATACTTCCGAGGAATCGAAATATTCAAAGAAGTATTCCGGAATAATTGCGAATAATTCCGGAGTTTTCCAACTATAGTAAAAACAATAGATGTACCTAATGCTCGAAAAAAGTTGCGTACAAATTACGGGAAAAATGCTATTAACTTTTGAAAGTGGTTGTGGAAAACAACAGTAATAAAAAACGCGGAAGTGCGATGTTAGTGGAACTACGAAAATGTGGCCAACATTTGTCCTGACAAACTTACTTAACAAACCTACTAATATTTTTGACGCGTTCGCAGCTTTGACTGTCATACTGGATGGCTGTTCAAATGGTTTCCTTGAATTTTTCAGGGGATCCCACTGGAGTCACGCAGAACATGTCTTTTATGTGACTCCAAATGAAGGAGTCACTGGCGCCTCGCCGGCCATTACCCAGGTGATCATAGGCGACAGCATTATTTAATAAATAGGTCTTGTACCGGCTATGATCACTAAAGGCATGCATGTGGGCTAATAATATGTTATTTCTCACCACCGGACGGAAAGCGTCAATTGCCGTCCCGCTGCGCTAAACGAAGTTGTCGCTTTCCATCTCCGTCGAGGAGAAAAATAGTATACTAACCTCGGACAGTAAATAAGAAAGCCTCGCAGATCACATGTTTGTAACAATTTGTAACAATTACATGAGATCTGAGACTTTTCTTACTTTCCTATATTTCTCCATTACTTTTTTTATGGTCCCGCGAAATGATAATTTTTTTTGTCTGTTATGTTTTTCCTAAATCGGATCGGATATTTCGTGTCAGTTTTAAGATGTGCCAGTTTATTTATACGTAATTTTCCCCGTATGTTTTCCAATAATGACGGCTGCTCCTGATAACGCAGATTTTTTTTTATACGTCCGTTTAGACCAACAGCCGTTTACTATCACGTCAATAATGGGTACTCCATTTTCATCGGTTCGACCTTCTGCTATAGCTAATTCTCTTTCTTCTTTAGCAGCATCGTTCATCGTTTCAACTGATATTTCTGTTAAAATAAAGTACAATATTCCAAACCGATATTTATTCCAAAAGTGACCTAACAACGTTACCTAGCAACATAGACTTACACAAAGCCATAGGCAATCTATATGGCCAGTACTTAACATCTTCTCTCTTTGTGAAGTCTGTTCTATTTCTTGCTGCAGCTCAATCCTCAGTCTGCTTAGATTGGTCAGCCTAGGCTTATAGAGAGGTTAAGTAAGCATATCGGCGAGTTGGCTCTCTGTCGGCACTTTCTTTACTTCTAGAGTCCCATCATTCACAGCTTCTCTGATGAAGAAGTGTCGAGTTCGAATATGCTTCGTTCTCTGATGGAGCTCATATGGTGGGTTCTTAGCTAACCTAATAGTTGACTCATTGTCAATGTACAATATTGGTACACCATTCATCCCTTCTATGCCTTTTATGAACTTCTCGAGCCATATCATTTCTCTAGCTGTCTCACTGGCCGCAACGATTTCGGCCTCGGTACTTGATATCGCAGTCGAAACCTGTCTGCAGCTTCGCCACGATACTGGTCCTTCATTGTAAAGGCACACCATTCCTGTCGTAGAGCGGCCTGTCTCTAAGTCACCGCCGTGATCAGATGAAACGCTCATAAAACACTGACGTGCTATACTGATAGCACGTCAGTGTTTTATGAGCGTTAAGGTAGGTAGGTTGACGACGCATGTGCGGACATATTTATTGTAATGACGATGCTTGTTGCTGAATACTCCCGTAATTGTGGGCCGACGACGCTACTTCTGGCAGAAAATTACTATTTTTAGTGTGGCATGCTTGTGACGAAACGTGTTGTGGATTATTTCCTATGTACTCAGTAATGAATAAATAAATATTATTTTAACCAACTGTCTATAGGTACCTATCAAACGGAACAACTTTTACTATGGGAGTAAACCTGTCAGAAAAAAACAGTTGTCTCATACTGAAACCCAGGTCTCTTTTTAGATCTCAGGAAAGTCCCAAAAAAAACGAAACAATAGATTAAATCTATATACCTAATTCATACGGCTTGTATGATGAGATTTTTTTTGAGCCTTGTCTCGATTCTACGAAAAACTACATTATTTTTTGTAAAGTATTTATTCACTCTAAAGAGGCTCTCGCTATAATTTTTGTTAAAAAGTATCATCAATACTTGTACGGAAGACATTTCGTGTTACGTACGGACCACAAGCCCCTAGTTACAATTTTCGGCCCACATAATGGTATTCCCAATATGGCTTTGGTACCCACGACTTACGACATCGAGAATCGAGATAAAGTATGTGAGTTCGGATAATAATGTTGCAGATGCGTTATCAAGGATGATCGCTTCACATAAAGAGAGTAGGGTAGAGGAGGAGGTCCAAGAATGCCCAGAACAAACCTATTTACACTTCGCTTCAGAGATCTTACTAGTGGACTATAATACATTAAAATTAGAAACCTTCAATGACCCGCTTTTAGGTAAGGTATTGAATTTCGTCCGCGAGGGTTGGCCTAAGGAGATGGAGTGCAAGGAGTTGAGACCGTTTTTCAATAAAAGACAAGAACTTTACGAAGAGTTGGGTTGCATCATGTGGGGCCATAGAATCGTAGTGACTCGGTCGTGCACAGAAAGGGTGCTGCAGGAGCTTCATGACACGCATATGGGCATCATCAAGACGAAACAGTTTGCGTGTGGTGGTCCGGCGTAGATGAGGCGGTAGAAGCGGTGTGCCGCGCGAGTGACGTGTGTGCGCGAGTAGCGGACGCGCCCGACCGAGACGCGCCGTGCGCCTGGCCCTTGCCCAAACGACCCTGGGCTCGTTTACACATAGATTTCTTGGGCCCTATCGGAGGCTAAGATGTAGTTAGTCTCTCTGGTCTTATGATGTTCCTTCACCATAGATTTAGAATGATAAAGGATGCCAATCCTCCTTACAAGTGTGGAAACATGAAAATATGCCATTGGCGGCCGGCAATGTTCAACCTTCTTTCGTAGGTGACGTCGATGTTTCAAATTTTAGGTTTGTCCTTCCTGTCAGAACAACAATTAAATCAAAACATTTTTATTATTTTTCATTTCGTCGTTGGATTAGAAAGGGACAAACCAACAACGACGATGAAAACGTACGAAAGAAGGTTGAGCACCACCAACCGCATGGAGTAGGTGTTTTCATGTTTTACCGCTTGTAAGGCATTGTGCTCACCAGGTATAAACAATCACCGAAGTTAAGCAACGTCAGGTCCGGTCAGTCTTTGGATGGGTGACCGTTTAGTGGTATTTCATCTCGAGCGTTTCCGTCCTTCGGAAGGCACGTTAAGCAGTTGGTCTCGGATAGTTCCGTCAGATGGCGTTGTAACTATTCGTTAAGCCAGGTCAGGAAAATTCTCTGACAAGAAGTTGACCACTAACTTGCCTCCACCAACCCGCACTGGGCCGGCGTGGTGGAGTATTGCCCGCTCCCTCTCACCCTTATTCGTGAGAGGAGGCCTTTGCCCTGCAGTGGGATTCTACAGGCTACAACTTACTTACATTTATTTGTATCTAAGAAAATATCTTTCCTAGCTCTTTAATAAAGAGTTCTTTTTCGAGTACGATACGCCCCCTCCTTCCTGAAAGTGGCTTTCAAATATGTCTTTCCGCTAAATTATTGAAAACTTCTTTTTGCATAAATATGTGGCCATATCATTTTGAAAGAAATCTGGTCGACAAATAGTGAGAGTAGATTCCCTTGGAACGGTAGATATTTCTTTGATAATTGAAAGTAATGGTGGTTGAACACGCATTTCTTTTAGCTCATCACCATAAAGATGAGTTATTCTTGTTAATTAATCCAATATTAAACCAGTATCCATCTCGTTGCAGGGTGTCAATAAAGTCACGACTGGCAAACTCAAATTTGTTGAACCATGGATGGAACCTATGTCGTCTTGTCCTTTCTGTTCTTGATCTTTCTTCGGTTAGTTCCCAGAAGTAAACAAACTACTTTCTAGTTTTGCGTTAATTCATTAACACATTGTATAATTCAAGGAGAAATAGAGAACGTTACAGACAATGATGACGTGAATATTATTCCTTTACTTTACGCATTCATGTCCCACAAAAATAAGAAAAGTTACGAAAAACTGTTTAAAAAATAAAAACAATAATACTTAATACCAGACTGGACCCCGAACGAGATTTATAGCAGCCGCTCTACAAGTTTTAGCTGATATGAAAACACATGTCAATGGCTGTTATTTTCATTTTCAAAAAAGGTTTAAAGCTAAAGTCAAAGAAATTTGGTTTGAATAAGTCAAAGTTTCACAGAAGAATTACACAGCTCTGCTGTGTACTACCTTATCTTCCTGTGAATTCCATTAAATCGGTTGGGAATATATTCAAGCAGCAATGCCAAATTACCCAGCAACCAAATAATTTAAAACATACTTCAACCGATATTGGATGAAGGCGACAATTATCGAACGAATAACAGCGTGGAAGGATGGAATCACAAAATAAATAAGTGTTGAAACAAAAACCCGAATTTACTTTAAGTTCTACACATTTTATCCGATGACGCAAAATTTTCTCAAGTTTGAACAAAAGAAAAGGTTTAATGTAAATTTGACGCAAAGACGTCAGTGTTTGTACTTCGATCTTCTAATAATCTTCTTGGATTGCCCTCGCCCTATTATAAAATACAATTTTTGTGCTGAAAACTGCTATTCGATATGACAAGATTTTTTTTTGGAGGGCTGAATCGAAAATCATTTCGAGATAATTGTCTCAATAATTTTTCTATGTCAGAGACTTTAAAATGAAAGGACTACAGATATTTTTAATAAAATAACGTCGTTTTTTGGTCCGTCCAGTGACGTCACTGGAATACCTGTGAACTCCTTGGTAAACATAAAATAACCGGCCATTAAGGTGGTTTCCGTCCATACAAAACTTTGTCGTAGAACACTCGTAGACGGTAATAATAAAAGTAATGTTCCTAATATGAATTCCATATATTAATTAGGGAAAAATAGCTTAGAAAATCTAGATTTTCAATTTATAATATAATTACGTAGATATAGGGCTTTGAAATTTTGCATGAATAATTTCAAAGCTTGATATCTTCGTAATTATATTATAAATTGTAAATATTATTTGATACGCGCAATTAAGATTTTCTAAGCTATTTTTCCATATATAAAACATTACTTTTATTAATACCGTCTACGAGTGTTCTACGACAAAGTTTTGTATGAAATTGACAACTCTGCAACCACCCTAAGAAAAAAAATACATTCACAATGTCAGAATTTGACATTTGATGTTGCCGTATCTGTTTCCAGCATAGAGTTAGAAAGAGGAGTATGTTTTAATTTTAAAAATATAGCAGTTGGTAGTTTTTCTCCATGGAGTTCGAATTATTTTCTCTCCACCATTTTTACACTTTATGTTTACAGATCAAGATAATTTAAAAAATATATTTATATTGATAAACTCGATGAATCGCAATAAGAATGAAATATGTGTCTTAAAATTATGTCTTCTATCCGTAAAAATAGGCCCATCATATCTATTTAGTAACCTTTTCTATGATACGACTTATAGACTTCGAGATGTAAGCAAAAAACCAAAAAACGGGATGGTTTTTCGAGTGCTGCAAAGTTAGAACAGGTCTTTCGAAGCTGCAAACTTGGATATACGCTACTGGTAGTGGTCCTAACAACATATTAAAAAATCAGAACTAGACGTTAGTTTGCGATTTAAATGTTCGATATGATGGGCCTATTTTTACGGATAGAAGATATAATTTTAAGACACATATTTCATTCTTATTGCGATTCATCGAGTTTATCAATATACATTTATTTTTTAAATTATTTTGATCTGTAATCATAAAGTGTAAAAATGGTGGAGAGAAAATAATTCGAACTCCATGGAGAAAAACTACCAACTGCTATATTTTTAAAATTTAAACATACTCCTCTTTCTAACTGTATGCTGGAAACAGATACGGCAACATCAAATGTCAAATTCTGACATTGTGAATGTATTTTTTTTCTTAGGGTGGTTGCAGAGTTGTCAATTTCATACAAAACTTTGTCGTAGAACACTGGTAGACGGTATTAATAAAAGTAATGTTTTATATATGGAAAAATAGCTTAGAAAATTGAACCTGATAAAATTTCCTACAAAACCAGTAGTATGTACCTGTCTTATAGGACTTATCCTTTTAGAGCTACAGGGCCAAGAAAGCAACAGCATTTTAAAAATTATGAAATTAGTATGGCAACCCTCATGAAAGTTGAAGATAATAAAAAGAAAATGATTTCATATTATTAATCAGCGACCCCGAAAATCCCCGGATACAAATTTTCAGCTGATTCGGTGAACCTTTAAAAGCTGCTTTGGCGTTTGAAATTTCCATGGGAGCCATCTTGGATTTGGCAATTTTTGATTTTTTTTTTCCGCCAACCAAATCTGACCAAGGTCCTCTATGCATTTGTTCAAGACAACTTGACTTATAGGTTAAAAAATTGATGAATTGATATATCTATTCGGTCTACACGCATAATGTTCAATACGTAAAACGTTCAAATCGCAAAATGTCTGTTTTTCTTTAATTTACGAAATTAGAATCATGTTGTTAACAATATTTAAAATCGGTAAAAAAACACTATTCTGACAACCCTTTTAAAAATAAAAATAGATATTTGTTTTGGATTTCACAAATAACGAATAATTTTAAAATAATGCATAACTTTCACTTAAACTTATTTAGGGCCTGTTTCACCACTTTTGGATAAGCTAACAAGAACTTAATCGGAAGTGGTGAAATAGGCCCTTTAGTGTTGTTTCGCAAATCTGTTGAGATCGGTTCGCTCCTCCGAAGAATGGAATAAAAAAATACAGTTGGACTAGAAAACATTTAGTCAAAAAGCACCACGAGTGGTTAGTAAAGCCATTCTTATTAGCCAGTTCAGCCGTTCCAGCCAGTGATAACAGTAATAGTCCGAGAACATCATTTTTTTTTATTTAAGCATTCGGCAGCAAATAAGGTCAAAACGAAAGCTGGAGACCATATTAGAAAAGGAAGCCCCGGTTAAAATGTTTTGGCAATACTATTACGGAGTCTAACACAGCTGCAAAGGACCCAGAGTTCGTCGTAAACCGATGCTCTGACTCACCGTCGAGCTCCAAAAAATAAAGAAACTGCTGAGGAATCTACGCCTTGCACCCCTGTGGATTCTTTAGCAGTCTTAATAAATAGAAAGCTCAGTAAAGAGAAATATTGCTACTTACTCGTAAGACCACTGCTAAATGAAAAGGGTTTTCCTGCCTTCCCTCCATATTATTATTATAAGGTGCAAGAGGTAAAACTTGCTTGCAATCCCGCAAATTTACTGGTCAGTGAAATAGACGCGCACGTTCCTTTGGCTAATCTTCTCACTCATACTTTTGAGAGACTTGTCTGTTTATATGACACTTTATTCTCAGAGTACTGCAAAATTGAAGTGTGCCTTCACTGGCTCGTGGGATTTCGATGGTAGTACGGGGCAGGCCTTGTAGGTACAAACAAAAACTAACGCATTCTGAAAATTAACCAGACAATTAAAAGTGCCTTTTTACTCCTATATTTTATACCTCTGCAAATAAAGACAGATAAACAATTCGTTATAAATGGTTAAACCCAGCCCCGCAATCCTATCGCTCATGCCGTCCACTTCATATTCAATATAGGAAAGAAAACACAGACCTCATTTTAAAATGAGCGAAAATGGGTTGAAGACCAAATCGAAAATTTGTGTGTCAGGACCGCGGGTGTATTTTTTTAATTTGGATGGGAACTGTCTGAAATAAATGTACCTAAAATGTACTATTTAGTACCTCTAATGAATTTAATTGTACCTCATCGAATTCCTGGAAAACACATTACGAAAGTGAGCCGCCATTCTGATATCAGGATGGCGGGTAAACACTTAATCTTTCAGTATATTTTAATTGAATGATTACCAAAGAAATGTACCTAAAATGTACTATTTAGTACCTCTAATGAATTTAATTGTACCCCTTTCATTTCTTGGAAAACACATTACGAAAGTGAGCCGCCATTCTGATATCGGGATGGCGGGCAAACATTAAATCTTTCAGTATATTGTAATTAAATGATCACGAAACAAAGGTACCTAAAATGTACTATTTAGTACCCACACTAATTTATTTGTATCTCGTTCAATTCCAGAAAAATACCCATACGGACTGTTGGTCCTAGTGCTTAGTGGGTCCAGTAGGATTTTCAAATGCTCACGGTCCCACTGCTTGACATGGGTCAACATGGGTGGAACAATCGTGCCACCGCGCGGTCGAAATGTATTAGGGTTGAACTACACCACGTAGCACAGCATCGCATTTTTCCGTCGATCCATCATTTTCTGTCACTCAGGAACGTCATTTAATAGAGCAATATAAGATAGACGGAACGCGATCGCACGCGGCGTGCTGTTCCGTGCTGTTCAGTTCCGTCTATCTTAATTATATGTTCTAGCAAATGACGTTCCTGAGTGACAGAAAAGGATGGTGCTACGTGGTGTAGTTCAACCCTTAAGGGCTTGTCTGCACAACGATTTTTATTCGCGCGATTTATTTTCCGTAGCCAGAAAGTAGCCTTTCCGTACTGCGGGAAAAAAATCGCAAATTTTGTCACTCAGACTCACTCTCTCGCAGCTCTCGGCCGAGATGGACGTGTGAATAATATGGATCTCAGAACCTACTATTAATTTGCATTTTAACTACGATGACGTAACAGGCGAGTAGAAAGTAGTAATCGATATTGGATTGGATCTGTTGATACCTATTCTTCCAATTTCTTACCGACTGTCTTTATGGAACGGAACACTTATGGAATCACCTCGGTGTCTGTCCGTCCGTCCGTGTGTCACAGGCATTTTTCTTGGAAACCGTAAGACACAGGAAGCTGAAACTTGGTACAGTTATATAGTCCGATCATTTTAGGGTTTGACCCTGACAGTAATTCATCTATCGCTGAAACTTTGCAGTGTAATAAAGTGAAGTATAAAGATTACGGTTACGACGACGACAATTACATGAGGTCTGAGACCTTTCTAACTTTCCTGTCCTCGGTGTGTAATCTACTATAACATAATTTAAATAAACATTATAACTGTTTAATTTTTTATTAGAAAATAATCTACTGTATAGTAGGTTAGGTACCTAAATACAATTATTGTTTGCAAGGTGACCGCGGTGACAAGGTACCGCTACCGAGCAAATAAGAGGAATAAGAATGGGACAACTCTATAGGTTTGTACACTAGCATATTGTAAAGCAACCATAACCTTGAACGCAACTGATACCGCGGTGCTCAGGGAATCCCAGCATTCGTGCATACCAGACTTCAAAAGGGAACAGGTGAATCTCCATATGAACAACTGCAGGAAACGCGTGAGTACTAATTCAGCACCTATTCCGTTCATATATGAACAAGAAATGAAAGACTTAAAAACGGAGGAATTTGTTGACGAGGTACCCGCGTTCAACCAAATTAAAAGCCAACTGTACAGATCCCGTAACAAATTCCACCAGGTTTCAAAAGCAAGTAAATTCAAAAATGTTGCTGAAGTAGAACTAGTTGAATCCATTCGTAATCATTTTTTATTATTTGACGATGGACAAGACGACCGTATTATATGTTTCGTTTCGCAGGCTGGGCGAGATGTATTATTACACATTAAATTCTATCTTACAGACGGTACCTTTGATTCTTGTCCAGAACCGTTTACTCAAATTTATTCATTGCATGGTGACTACAGTAACGGGACAAAAAAAAATTAAGTCGTACCACTAGTTATCGCCCTTTTGCCAAAGAAGACGCAACATACCTACGAAAGGTTATTTACGCTACTTAAAAATACCATTCCTGGATTATCACCTATCGATTTTAAAATTGATTTTGAAATGGCAGCTATAAACGCTTTGCACTGTGTTTTCCCAGACGCACACATCTCTGGATGTTTTTTTCACTTCACCAAAGCCCTCTGGAAAAAAGGTGCTGATGTCGGGTTAACAGAAGTGGCAGGGGGAAAAAAATACCTAAGGATGTGTGCGGCTTTCGCTTATCTTCCAATCGACTGCATACCAGAAGCTTGGCTCTACCTGATGCATAATAGCCCGGAAGGCGAAGCTGTGACAGCCTTTCAGCAGTATGTGTCCAGCCAGTGGTTGGGAATCAAAGTTCCATTGATCTCCTGCTACGGCCAAATAACCCGGACTATAAACGCTGTGGAAGGTTGGCACAATCGCTTAAACAGGAAGATGGGTAGATGTCCTACTATGTACCGCACTATAGATATTTTAAAACAGGAGTCTGAAGAAGCTGATTTTAAAATATCTCAATGGAGGTGCTACATAGAACCGGCAAAACCCCCTGCAAAAATCACCAACACCGACGAACGAATCAAACTACTGGTAGCAGACTATTTGAAGGATAAAGACATTGCAAAGTGTTTAAAGCTGCTTTCAAATGTCCGTTTTGAAATTGATCAGATGAAGTAGTCTGTAATGTATTTTTATAACACATTTGCTCGTTGGGTCTCTTATTTGACCAATTTCAGTAACGTAATGTATCTCATTACGACCTAGTCCGGTAATGTAAAGTAAAACGGACGGTTGCGTCTAAAACGAACGGTACTTTTTTAAATCTTAGCAAAGAGTTTTTATGTCAGAAAAGTGGTCAACATTTTTATGAATAAAATTAACTTTGGGAGATAAAATATAATAAAATAAACATTTAATTCTTTAATTTAATTAATTTTGACAATAAATTACGAACAAATAAAAACAATCAATATTAATTTACTTTATTAGTAATACTGGCTGTTTTTGTCCCTTTGCCTTAAGAAAAAAGAAAGCGCTGATGCGCGCGCATCGCTAATTTGTGAACAAGTAAAAATTATTCCGCGCGCTTTTTTATCGCTATTTTTTGTTACGTTTTTTTGTTTTGATTTGAAAATGTTGTCAAGTAGTGATAAATTTATTAATTCGACGCCGCCAGAAGTCTCAGAGGCAGCGGAAAAGGCTAGTCTAAGCCTCTTGCCCGAAAAATCGACTGAATGATATTTACAAGCGTATCAAAATTTCATTATATGGAAAACAAGCAAAGATGCAAATTCATTTTCTGAAAGTGTGTTTTTAGCCTATTTCATGGAACTTTCTCAAAAATATAAGTCAAGCTCATTGTGGTGCTACTACTCAATGTTAAAAAACACGGTGAAAACAAAACATGGTATTGATATCAAGTCATACTGCAAGTTGCTGGCATTTCTAAAAAGACGCTCAGATGGCCATGTGAGTAAAAAGTCGAGTATTTTCGGCTGACCATGTCCAGAAGTTTCTAAAAGAAGCTCCGGATTGCCGATATTTGGCAACAAAGGTCAGTTAAAACTAAATTATTGGTATTAATTTCTTTCACTTTCGTATTTCCTTACAATACAAGTGTTTTGTACGCTGTTTTTATCTTTTTTCAGGTTGCATTAATATTCGGTATAAACGGTGCATGTAGACGTCAAGAGTTGGCAAACATCACAACTAATGATGTCGAGGACCATGGGCAGATTCATCTTGTGCAGGTCAAAAACACAAAAATAGTTATTTGTTATGCTAGGCTGCAAAGTTGCTTTTTGGCGCGAGTACTTGTATTGAAACCAGAGCAAGCGAAGGATTCTAGGATTCTAGGATTGAACCACGAGCAAAGCGAGTGGTTCAAATAAAGAATCCTGAGCGTAGCGAAGGTTTCAAAGGTACGAGACGCAGAATAATTTTGCAGCCGAGCGAAACACACAACTTTTCACCTCACAACAGCGAGGAAAATGTTAGGTGCAAGCAATGAGTTTAGATGTATAGAGCGAACATCGCGCTTCATGACGTTGTCCCATTCTATTGCTCACTGTCTCACTGCGGTCACGTGTAGAAGTTTGATTGAAAAAAATAAATGATCAGCATAAAAAGTGTCCTTGTGTGTACTGAGACACTGCGAAAATAATTCAATAAATGTAAATAAATGTAAAGGAATAACTTCTCATAGGTAAACAAGATGAATTTATTAATTAATTAATAACGATATTTTTATCCCACACTGAAAAATAATAAAAAAATGCAAATAAGGACAAACTTAAACGTGAAAAAGAGAAGACAAGAGATATTGCTACTCAAAGAGATTATGTTGAGGTATAATCTCTTTGTTACCCCTTAAATAAATTATATTGAAGGACAAACCTATACGCGAAAAAGAGAAGACAATACCTAATATGCACGAATATAGGCATGCAAAGTTCGTTATGTTAGCAACATAATCTTTTTGTCTTTCTCGCACGTATGGTTTTTACTATCTTTTTATCTGGACTGGCAATATAGACAAATATTGAATAGAAAGATTCGAATTTTAAAAACTCTTTCCACGCTAGCGGATAAAATGCGCTTTTGCACTCAGATTTCGAATGATAAACAGAATCTTTCCGAGCTTGTGAGGTGAAAATAAAATTCCAAGATCGTTCACAATACTGGGGCCTTTTTACGACATAGTGAAGAAATACGAAGCGCTTCGTTCAACAAAAGCGAAATCTAGCAGATTGTTTCAAAATTACCAAAATGGAAAATGCACTAGCCAACCCATTGGCATACATAAATTTGGAGCATTGCCGAAACAAAATCCACTTTTTAAAATTTGGATGATCCACATGAATATACAGGGCACAGTTTCCGAAGGTCCTCGGCTACATTGCTCGCAAATTCAGGTGCAGACTTATTGACACTAAAACGCCACGGAGTATGGCGGTCGAACAGTGTAGCCGAGGGCTACATAGATGACTCGATAAGAAATAAAGAGGAAATTAGCTCCCGCATCACAAGAAATATAAATTTGGAGCCAAGTGTTGACTCTCGACCATCTACGAGCTCACACACGTACATTCCACCATCGTTGCCGCAGCCGCAGCCGCCTCCGCCGCCGCCACCGACTTCAGAACACTATGGTTTCGTTTCTCCTACCTTCACTCAAGAAAGTGTAAGAGCGACTGGTGATATTGTAAATAATAACTTGACAACATTAAAAATGCCAACTGGCAACGTAATAATAAATTTTACAAATTGTTCGAATTTTCATAACTGTTTTAACAAGTAATTAAAGATTTATTAGTTTATGAATGTCCGAGTTTTATTTATTTCCTTGTTTCCTCGCAAATATGTTATAAAACGTCGTATGACACACGTCCGCTTTGATATTTACAGCCTCAGCTTTCTTGTAGACCTCGCCTGCGGATTGGTCTAGCAATAACGCCTCGGCTGTAATTATCAACTTACCGAACTTGTATTAGGTAGCTTAAATAATCCGTGACGTGACGCTAACACTTTTTTGTTCTCTGTAAATTTACAAACAATAAGAGACATCTATAATAATAAATAAACACAATGTCTTGTGTTTCATTTCTCATGTCCACTAAGCATTCTTGAAAAATCAATGTGGTCAGAATGTACTCGCTCGGCTTTTTTGTTAGAATTCTATGCTTTGAAACTGAGTTCTTGCTACAACCGACTCATAATCTTGGTAGGTTTATATTTTAGAACTCTCGGTATTCGTTCGCTTTGGTTTTATTTTAGTATAGATATTGATTCTTTGTTTATGTGTTGAATAAAATTTGCAAATCATCATATTTGTAAATTGTCCAAATCATGTTCATCAACTGCTGCAGTTCTTGGTGCTGATGAAGATTATTAAAGCGAGGAAGATCTAATTTTAAGAAATCCGTAGGTCAAAGTTGAAAAATCCGAAGAAATTAGAAAAATCCGTAGATCTACAGACTTTTCTTTTAAATGCTTTATCGGACTACTACGAATAATTATTATTCGTAGTCGGACTATTTCAGAGCGAGCTGAGCCAAAACTTCGCTCTAAATTGTCGAAGTAATTCAAAACTTAGACAAGTTTTAGCGAGAATAATGCCCTGACAACATGCAAATCAATCAAATTAACCCTTTCTTTTCTGTTCTAGCTTAACTTTCTGTTGTATTATCTCTGTCTGTGTCAGTCAGTCCTTTTGTCATACATGTTACAGTTGAATACCTATTTGTAGTGTCTTTTAGGGACAGAAAGTGGAAGAAAGAAGATGGAAAAGAGTAGAGACAAACCATATTTTACGAAAAACAGAACAGTCCAATACACATTAAAACTTAACATGAATTGATATATCTGATCTGTGTATCGTTTTATGCTGTGAATTGAAATTTTAGGGACTTAGCGAGCAATTCATCAAATTTCCAAAAAAATCGCAGGGTTGCCAGGCCAAAAATCCGTAGATCTACGGATAAATCCGTAGGTCTGGCAACGCTACCACTCTCGCGCATTCATTCCGTTTCTTTCGGTCGTAATGGCGATCGGCGGGCAATTAAATAATAAATAAATAAATTCATTTCACAAAAGGGTAAGTACAAAGGTTTTCACTTACACATTATCTAACAGAAGCCTTTATAAAGTCTTTATAAATTTAAAGTTTAGTAATTTTTACTTTTATTTTTAAAGTTATTGTGTACCGTTGTTACTTTACCGCGTGCCATGATTTGGGGAGTAAGAAATGTGTGATCTGCCAACAGGAGAATAGGTACGGCAATGTCAATGTAGAGAAAAATCTAATCGAGTGGTGGATTACGGCCCACCCACCCATATATTTTGTGAGAGGCTATAAATTTTCCTTCATTAATTGACTAGCCTTTATCTATTTTGAAGTTACGTGTAGAATTCTTCCATCAAGCTAAGAATAAATCTGTAAAATTTATAATTTTAAGAAGTGTTTGCCCCTGCTGCCCCGGCTCGTCCAAACTGTATGTCGCTGTCGTCCCAAGAGGCTTAAAAATCCACGTAAGCCATAGACTTAAACTCTAGCGATAGACTTGCCCTTTCATAGAAGCAACATGTTCACTTGAATGAGGTGTCCGCACCTGATTGATGTTCCCGAGTTCACTTCGTCACTATGGCAATGACAGACCGCAATGAGTCATTTTGTGTTGTTTTGTGTGACATGTTGTTTGTTTGAACGAACTTGTCTATCGCTAGAGTAATATGTCTATGACGTAAGCAGAAGATGCCACACACGCAGCGACGGATAAGAGCACAGTACAGTACCTCACACACAAGAACCCACAAGCAAGATTTTCACCAATTTACATAATTCGCCTGATCTCAAAAACAAAGAACGCGTCCTAAAAAACCAAGGGTGCTAGAAGCCTCGCAGCGAGAAAATTACGCTCGCTTATCGACCAATGCATAATAATAATAATTCGGTCACCGAGTGGTTTGCACCACTTACGGGTTCGCGACAGCAGCAGCGGAAGATCACTCACAGCAAGTAACGAACAAACAACATTGAAGATACCAACAATTACTTTCCAATAACGCTCAAACGCTCAAATAACGCTCAAATAACGCTCACAGGGACATACATTGTAATGATCCCAAACTAAGCACTTAAGGCTTTTATTATGGAAACCATACAACAACGGCACGAACATATAACATCCATGACCGAACCGGGATTCGAACCCAGGACCCTGGTTTGGCAGGCAATAGAAACCCAAATCCCCATTATACAGCACAATCGAAGCCAAAGTGATGGCGAACTCAAGGGGGCGGGCGGTCCGTATTTTTCTATCCGATTCACCACTCGCTCCTCCTGATGTAAGTACTTTAAATAGCCTAAAATACGATTTTATACCGGTCGCTGTTGAGACAGCTAGCCCGTGGGGTTCTGGGGCGAAAGGATTCATCAGGGACTTAGGGCGAAGTTTATAAGAAAAAGGCTGCGATCCTCATTTCGGCTCCTTCTTGGTACACAGAATATCTTTGGCCATACAACGAGGAAACGCAGCCTCAAATATTATTAGAGATCAATCACAACCTTGAAGCCAGTACTTTGAGGTACTTCTCCATGGTACCTTCTCGTACCTCTCCTATATTCTTTGCAGTATTTATAAAAAATTGTCTAACTTCAGGCGGCACCTGGCAAGAAGTGCTCTTGATCATGGCTCCCAATCATAGGGATCTCTTGAATTCATTGTGCACTCTAGTATGCCGCCGGTGTCATCCTCATCATCAGATTCCTCCATCTTGAACTCTCTTTTATCCACCTTATACAGGTGTAAAATAAACCCTGTTTGAGCCTTTAGGGGGTGCTTCAGACCATCAAACTGAACAACTTTTACTACGGAGCCAACATGGAAATCTCAAAACTCGAAATGAAACACCAGTTTCATACAAAACTGCTTCTTGCAAAATCTCTCTAACAAACTTCGAAGCATCCAAAGGCATATAAGTTGCCGAAGAAATTGGAACGGCCCACACTCGCGTACTTAAAGTGCTGAAAAAGTATAAGTGTAAATGTTATCGAGATGGTAGGTTGGTTCAAAAATTGCATCTTGGGGATCGTGAGAGACGACTACAATTTTGTCAAAACATGCGAACAGAAGTTGCCGGTAACCCGAATTTTTTGAGTAACATTGTATGGTCTGACGAAACCAACTTCAGTAATAACGGCATGTCAGACTGAATCCTGATCAATTATGAGTCAATTATGATTCTATTTCAACGTATGGGGGGGAATTATGAGAAATGGTTGTGTTAGTCCACGTTTACGAAGATCATATTTTAAACACTGACAAGTATCTTGAAATAGGTACTGAACCTCTTAAGAAACGAGTTAAATGTTTTTCCCGAGGAAGATCGAATCGAATAATTCTACAGCAAAATGGTGCTCCGGCTCATAACAGCAGAATCACTACTGCCCATGTTAATAACCATTTCAATACCTGGATTGGTAAAAACGGCACAGTCAGATGGCCTGCGAGATCACCAGATCTCACCACATTAGATTTTTTTTTATGGGGATGGATGTGTAAAAAATCATGCAACTGTCAACGAGTTGAGAGCTGAGGTTCACAATACGGTTTTGAATATTCATCACAACACGTTATCAAAAGTTACTGAATGAATGAAATGAATGAAATATACTTTTCACCTCACAAGCTCGGAAAGATTCTGTTTATCGTTCGAAATCTGAGTGCAAAAGTGTATTTTATCCGCTAGCGTGCAAAGAGTTTTTGAAATTCGAATTTGTCTATTCAATATTTTTGTATACCGCCAATGCACTGAAAATGCTCAATAACTATTTCATGACACTGGCCAGCACGAAAATAAAAACTTTTTGAAATGTTCTTTTTAGCAATTCACTTTTTTTCCTCGCTGTTTTTCACCTCACAGGTGAAAAATTGTGTGTTTCGCTCGGCTGCAAAGTTATTCTGCGTCTCGTACCTTTGAAACCTTCGCTAAACGCTCAGGATTCTATTATTTGAACCACTCGCTTCGCTCGTGGTTCAATCCTAGAATCCTTCGCTTGCTCAGGTTTCAATAAAAGTACTCGCGCCAAAAAGCAACTTTGCAGCCTAGCATAACAAATAACTATTATTTACACCAAAAACACAGATACAGCATTGAAAAAGAAACAAACAAAAAAATTGTAATGGTTACTGGTGTATGATCTGACTGATACACGTGTACATCTAAAATAAAACGGCGGCCTTTAAGGCCTGTATTCACTTTGATTAGTGCGAGTGCAGGTGATTAGTAATTGCGGGTCATTACTACAAACATTGAAAGTAAATCAAAGATAACAAAATGTCATATTCTATCGGTGATCGCACAAAATTTTTGAATGACTTGCAATTACTAACCTGCACTCGCACTAATCAAAGTGAATACATGCCTTTACTGTTTAATTAGATACGGAGGAATGAGCATCCTGTTATTTCTGGTTTAGGAACTTTTATTTCCTTGAATGCTGCTAAAGTCCGTATTCTATGGAGACTGTACAAATTATCCCAAGTTATTTAGAAAGAAAACAAAACAGGGCTGTAATCGTGGACGTGGCGCCTTGAAACCAATGTCGGTCGTATATTATCAGTATCACAATATAGGACAACGTGTAGCCGAGGCAGAAGCTTCCCGCCCCTCGTCCGGCGTTGTCGCGCCGCGCCGTCCGGCATATCGCCGTCCTCCACCCGCACTTGACGCGCGAAAATGTGCTCTCAATAAATTTATCAGAAAAACTTAATTGTAAATACAGTGAAAATTTGTGCTATTTTTGGCCTTTTACGGATTTCACTCTTTGAGGTAAGAAAAACGTATCCGTATTAGTTTCACATTATGTTCTTAACGTTCCAATAAAAGCATGTGATAATAAAAAGATGGCAATAAAGATTCTAGCGGCAGATAAGAATTTCTCGAAGTACCCATCAAGTCGACTGTTAAGTACGGAATTATGTAAACGTAGGATTTTCCGCTCCACGTACGATCTGTGGTGACATATCTATGTGTCAAAGTTGATATTTGATGAATGCTAGATTATGCATAGGCCCCTGACCGTTCCCTTAAATAGTTTCAGATAATTTTGATGGCCCTTATCATATAGGTTCCTTCTTAATATGCTGAAGGTTTTTTGAGAGGTTAATCAGACCATAAAACTGAACATCTTTCTCTATGGCACCAACATCGAAATTGCGAAAAGAAATCTGCTGTCCCATACATTGGGGTCGAGTAGGATTGCAGTTTTGTATGAAACAGCCGATTATGTCGCGATTTCGTTCCATAGAGAAAATTGTTCAGTTCAATAGTCTGATCATCCTCTCAAAAAACCGTCAACATATTAAGAAGGAACCTATATGATAAGGGCCAACAAAATTATCTGAAACTATTTAAGGGAACGGACTGGGGCCTATTTTATAAACCTTGTAATTTACGATGACACATCATAGTACATTGCTGGTTATTCGCGTTAAACAACATGTGTCGTAATATTTTCAGTAATGTATCTGAAATTATCAGAGTAAATTACAATAACATGTTTTTGGCCCCAGACCTTCAAACTCCTCAACAACCCTCCTCCTCCTCTTTCAACTTTCTCTATGGGACCAATGGAGAAATCGCGTATTTTCGCGATTTATTTGTCGGTCCAATAGAAAAAAGTTCAGTCTGATGGTCTGATCATCCCCTTGGAATAGTTACAGCCATTGACTTACACTCGCTAGCTAGAGTATTATGTGAGTGGTTAAGTACAGCAAATTTTGTTAGACCTTAGGTCCAAATTAATATTTAGGTATGAGCAATGTAAAAACTATCGTTGGAATGACGACTTATAAGTTGCATTTACTAATAATGTTTGACACCAATTTTGATTTAAGCTCCTAAGTGAGACTTTTAAAGAGCAACAAGGCTTAAAAGCTCTTCCATTGCCGTTCGGTTAATTACTTAATAGTTCTCGAGGCTATGTATTTCTATCTCACTCTTACGTTTGAATTGAGCTGACAATTAATGGAAATTACCTCAGCTGGGAGTTTCATCGTATTAAATGGATTTCCAATTCACATTGTTTTCAGTGTAGTAGGTACCTACCTACTAAAAAACCTCAAATCAAATAGCTAGGTACACATACACGTACGTAGGTACATACATATGCTCACCCCTATGTCCCACTGGGGTAGGCGGAGACAATTCAAGGTTTAATTGTAGACTGTTGCATTTTTTCACGATTTCAATGTTGGTCACATAGTGAAAGTTGTCCATTTGTTGGTTGAAGCCCTTTCGGCCCATAAGGACCACTTCCCAAAAGGACCTCAACCCGTAAGTACGTAAGGCATTTAATGTTACACCCTGTATACAGGTGTAAGGAAAATTATCATTAACCTTTGAACCTCTACACAAACTGAACAACATTTACTATGGGAGCAAACAGAAAGCGCAAAAAAAAAATCATGTTCCATACTAAACTGCAGCGCCTACTCGACTCAAATGTATGAGACTGCAGATTTTTTTTGTTCTGACACGTGTGCTCTCATAGTAAAAGTTGTTCAGTTTGATGGGTAGAACATGTGGTTTAAAGGTTAATTATAAGTAGTTTTCCTTACATCCTGTATACGTCCCTTCATGTCTGACGTAATTTCAAATCAAACTTGTGTAGGTTGCAGTGATTGGAAAACAATATTATTTGATGCGAGTGGAGTTCTAAAAGGCTTCCGCGTATCGACCAACATACGTTGTCGTTTGATTGGTGATATTTTGCAAGCTTTTGTGCAATATTCATGACACGTTTTTAATTTTATCTTTTTATTCTGTTACCTTTTTTATTTAGGTAAAATACTAAAATGCAACAAGTTAATATTTTCTGGTAGTTTTTTCATTCAGTTGCAGAAACGCTCATTAGAGTTAATCCTCCATTAAATATCTTGTTAGCTTTTACTATGTCAGCAAGACAAAAAGTGGCAGTAAGAGATTTAATGGAGTATTAACTTTAATGAGCGTTTCTTCAACTAAGTGACTTTCCATCAAATTGTACAACTTTCTAATCTCTATGGGACCAACATAGAAATACAAGTAAAAACTGAAAATCTGAGGCAACGAAGAGCACGCACAAATAGAGAATTATCCGGTGCATATGCATGAATACCACCGTTTTACATTCTTTAACTTGAGTAAAATATCAAGTTAAATTATCTCCAGGGTATATCCAAGACAGTAAGTACACTACGATCTTTAGGTACATAAAGATCACTTGCCAAAATGTCCGCTATGATCTGATTTTGGGCCGGGTTTCGAAAGTAATATTGACAATTTTAACACTATACAGTAAACACGCTGCTTCAGAGATTACCAACATTTTCCTCTGCCAAAAGTTACGACGTAAAAGTTTTAAAATGTTGAAAGACTAGTGTTTGAAAATTTAAAAGATGTAAAAATCCTAGAGACACTACTTTCTGCAAAGAAAGCAAAATTCTGATGACGTCATCAGATTCGGCTCTACTATAAAAAAAATCATAGCTCAGGATGACAGCGTCTCTCCGTGTAAGAAAAGGAAACAATCAAATAAAGAAGAAAGAATGAAAAAAATCTTATATGGAAAGGAAAACCAGACAAAGTTGGGTTTAATAAGTGGTCTTGCATAAGTGTGTAATTTCAAAAGATATCTCTAACTGAAAGTACGCTATTTTTAACTTTGGCTGTCACTGTTGACGAAGTGCAAGCTAGCAAGAGATTAAAATATAGAGGATTAACTTTAATGTATCACGCGTGTGTTGCAGAAACGCTCATTGATTTTAATCCTCTATTAAATCTCCTGCTAGCTACCACGTCAACAAGACAAAAAGTGACAGCAAGAGATTTAATGGAGGGTTAACATAAATGAGCGTTTCTGCAACTGAGCATTGCGGTAAGGCCGCCAAAATTGTCAAATGTATCACAAAAGTAACCCAACGTCCTTTTGTGTTATCGTTACCCAAAAGTAACCCAAAAGTAACACATTTTTTGGGTAAAGGTCGTTTCATATTGGTGATACTTATCTACACAAAATACTATTAGGTACCTTCTAAGAAACCCCCAAAAGCTCACCCTTCGGAGCGTTATCTTAATTAATTTCATGGGATTCTCGATGATAGGTTCATGAAATTAAAAATAAAAGATTTCGTAGGTAGGTAATGTTTAATACTTAAACAAATATTTTACAAAAAGTAGTTGAGATGTTGATTCTTCTTTTCTCTTGCGATCCTCTCTCCATTTCTTCCTTAATTCTTCTTTTTGTTCTTCAGTATAGTTTGCCTTTTTTTGCTTATATTTATGTAAAGTTCTTTCACTGTTTTTCTTCTTCTGGGTTTTAAACTTTTCAGGATTCGTCACTTTCAATTTTTCTCGGTATCGTTTTTGTCGTTCTGCTGCAGTTAATGGCGCCATTTTCTACAACAGAAATAAGTGCCAAAGTATAACCAGGAGACGTTGCAAAAAACGTTGCAATAGTAACATATTATACCTACCTGTTCAGAGCAAAACTTAAATGTACCTAAGTCATTTTTAAACAGAATTTACTAAAACTAAACATTTAAATATGAAATAGAAATGACATTTTTTTTAAATGTACATATATATTTTTAGAAATTAAGTATACATTATTTATAATGTCTATGAATTAAACAATGTTAATTAATAATATTTGTGTTAACAAATAATAATTTTTAACAATTTTGGCAAATTCTATTGAAAAATTCCACCTAACCTACCTAAGACCTATTATGTTCATTAATTGCTGGTATGACCATTATGAATGTGGCTTTATAGTGCTATTGTGTTACGTAACACAAACATGTTGTGTTATTATAACACAAAAATATCACAAAAGTATAACAAAAGTAATACAAATGCAACACAAAAGCAACACAAAAGGATTATTTTAAAAATATTTTTAGGTTATAATTCCTTGAATTACATAGATATGGCATTTGTAAATAGTTTAAATAGTAAATGAAATACTGCCGCCAATGTATACAGCACGGGAATATAGAATTATTAGTCACTTACCTCATAAAAAACAATTTAAATTTTTTTTCGCCATGAGCACTGAACGCACCAGCCACTTTTGAGTACTCCGTCTGACGCAACAAAATGGCGGTTATCTTTTTTAATGCTCTATGGTTGACGGTGTTGCCATTTTCTAAATTTATTTTTGCCGATCAGCCCTACAGCTAGTAGAAATTAGGGAAATACTCGTAACACAAATAAATAGTGAGACAAAAGTATGTGACTTTTTTTTGTTTTGAAACTTCGTAAAAAACTGGTTTTTTTGTTTGTTTGCTTGTAGTTACACTAACTATGTTGGTCGATATATTGTTCTTATGGTAAAGTCATAATACTAACAGTTTGTATAAGAAACTTTCGAAATATGAATACTCGAAGTTAATACCCCGAAAAAAGACAAAAAAGTGACACAAAAAAATTGACAATTTTGGCGGCCCAACCCATTGACAGATTTGCTGCAGCCGACTATATTTTAAAAGAATTAAAAAAAGACACAAAAAAGCATAATTTACGTTAATTGAGTTTTTTTTGCATAATGCTATCTACTGATTTCTGTTTTAATAATCCTGGAAAACGTCTCATTATTCATTTTCTTGAAATAAAATGCTGTTTTATGAGCGCCCAGGCGTGATGATGATATTTTTATGTTACTCGCAATTAAACAAAAAGTACCTACCTTCCTTTCGTATATTTTTTAAACTCCCTGTTTGCCCTCGAGAAACGTGAAATTAATTAGGTAGGTAGGTAGTTACCAAAATTGTATTTTGATCTAAGGTTACCAACACCGTTTTCATCACTCAACCACAATTTATCGGAAAAACATTCGTCCAGTCGAGTTACTATATTTCGCAGAACAGTCCGGTCGATTATTAGACTGATCAGACCATGGCAGTTCGGCAGATTTTTTTTCGAAGAAAGTTCCGTAAATGCACTACCGTCTTTCGTTGCACGTTAATTCGATGCTTCTCCCGTTTGGATACTGGTGGATCCGAAAAAAATCGTGCAGTCTTAATGCATTCGGATTTGTGTAAATCGGGCTTGCGTTCCGGACCCGCTGAATTATTCAAAATACCTCATTTTGATACGGTATTTTGAATAATTCAAAATTCAGACATAATTTACCAAGCTATCATAAAATGCATTCTTGCCGTATATATGCTGCTCTTAAAACTGCATTTGAATAAAATATACCGATATCAATGTTTTATGCAATAGTAATTAAGTATAATTTATACTACAGAAACGATGTATACGAGTTATTATACGGGCTGCGATCCTGCAGGGACTCCTGTAGATCTGCCTTCGTGGAACTCAGGATGGTAACAGTAACTTTCGACGCCAGTCACCGTAAACACAAAAATCGCGTTAGGTCGCAATAAAGTGCACGTTACTGATTTTTTGGGATGTTGTAACTGCATGGTGCTCGGAATACTTCGGGGTATTTTCGGTCATTTTTCGGCTTATAACTTCTAAACGGTGAATCAAACGGGAAAGTTAAATTTTTAAAGTAAACCATATTTTCTACAATTTGACTGCAACCGTAGCTCTGTAAGTCTAATTTTCCCTACATAGTTCGAAATTGTTGAGTTTTCCTACAGAACCTACGACCAGGTGCAGAAGTGGTAGGGGTAGAGAAAGAGCCCCTAACTGGAGGTGGACATGCGAGCCAGTAGGGGCTGAAACCGGTGACCTCAACCTAAGAACCAGAGCTGATAACCCTGCTGAAAGGCCTGTCATGCAGGTGCCAGAAAGGGTGCGAGGGAGGGAAACGTATGCTCCTACCACAGAGCATGGCTGAAATTCTCTGCTGTTTCCAAATTTAGTCAGGGGAAGACCTGCCTAAATACTCCTCCTTTAACCATGGCTAAGTCAGATGAAGAAGACGACGTCGACGACCCTTTACCACTAGATCCGATTCAGCCAGCTTCTGCTACTTCAAACATTGACTACTTTCTTGGGTTCTATTAGATTTACAGAGCTACGATTGCCTTTATATTGCAGAAATGATTAGAGAATTTCTGCAATTAGAGAATGCTGGAAACCTATCGTGTTGGTGGGATAAGAAAAGTTTTAAGTGAGTAGGTAAAATAGGATATGTTAGGTTAGGTTAGGTTTAGGTTAGGTTAGGGTAGGTTCAAGGCCCAAAGACGAAACCTATGCTAATTGATAGCCATAACCTTTTCACTAATAGCATCTTTTTTTTATGATCATGAAAGCTGAAAGTCTGGCGCATTTTTCAGACTGACTAAGAGGTCATAAAGTCACCTATTTAGATTTTAAATTTAATGTTGAAAATGTAAGTTTTAATTCACGGAACGTAAATTTTTAACTTTAGACTAACATTTTCATAACTTTCATCAAAGTTACGAAGCTGATTATTGTATGCATAGAAGTACACGAAACAACGTACAACAACACGTACAACTCATGAAAATACAGGTGCAAAAAATCTCTAAAAAGTGTACAACTTTTTTTTTAGACTTGTTTTAAGCTGGTCATGTCGAAGTTCCTCAAAAAAATCGGAAAATGAGTCATAACTCGAAAACTATAAAATATCGCGGAACATACAAGGGGGTGATTCGGATACCCCACGACATGCTGGAACTAAATTTTTTTTATGACGTCAATTGACCGTTGGATTCGTCTTGATGTCCTGACCTGAACACGACGTGTGAGTCGTAGAGTGCCAAAGTGGTGGAGGAAGGGGGGGGGTGTTGCAATCAAGTTTCATTTCGGTAATACGAGAACTACTGGACCGATTTATTTGTTATTGGTCTTGTTTGAACGGCTAGTATATTGTCTAATAGGCGTTCAAAGACATTGAACACGCCCATGTAACGGTTAACGTGCAATAAATCAAACATCTGGCTGTGCATCCACCTTTGCATGTACCAGCTCTAAGCTTTTAATGGATTTTGAGACTGGAGACTATAGTTACTGGCACGAAGTCACCTTCTCTTAAGAGAAGGTGGCATTTGGTGGGTGGTGGTTGGCATTTAAATGCCAACTCATGGATTCTGGTGATGGTAAGGCTTGTATAGGCTTAACCGCTATTTTTAGATAAATGCTTGATAGTTTGCCCTTCGAAGATGATGACCCAACTATTTATAATTGGGAACATTGCTGCTCTTAGATTGTCGACGTCACTACATTCCTTGTAGGTAATTTGTTTTTTTGTGGCTGTACAATGCGATTATGAAATTTTTAGCACGCGTCATTTCGTCCTCAGAAAGGTGCATGCAACCAAAAGTTTTTTTTTTTTGACAATCCAGGAAGAGCTCTGGAGGTGTCACACCCCAAAATGGCGTGGTAGGCAAGCAAAGACCTCTTTTCACCACCGAGCCTTTTCGTCATCTCATGTATTGGAACAAATTTTAGGGATTTAGCTGTACCTGACTGAACCCATAGGTAGCTGGTAATAGCAGTAACACATCGGTGTCACGGCTATATACTATCGCCGTTTCGTACACTTGCTTGGCAGCATCTATGGCGTGCGATATGGCCCTCTTCGTGGTCACTTTGCAAATTAAATGTGTCGCGCTTGAAGTTCGTAGTTACGTTCAAAGCATTTCTAAAACCACCTGCGGTCAAAAGTTCACAGCCCGCTACCGCTGCTGTTGTTGCCTTTTCAGTAATTGATTCTGATATGAAAGTAAGATTTGCCTTATTTTTTATGCTCGACATGCGTAACCTTTGCTCTCTTGCCTCTCGTTCCAGATTTTATAGAAATTTTACGCTGTATTTCACCGACAGCTTTTAATTCCATATTGCTATGTTATAGGTTTACTATGCATAACACCCCAATTAACTGATTAAACTCAGAAATGATGATGTGTTGTGATGAAATTGTGTAATGCTAATTAAGATGTATGTGCCTGTGCAGGACTATGATTGGGACTAACAGAGAGCTTCTCTCTGTCAGTGTCCAGGCCAGAGGTATTTGCAGCCGATTCAACAAACCAAATCTGTGAGAACAGAAGAGGATTATGGAGGTGACTTTAGTATGACGGGCCAAATAAATGCTAAATAAATGCTTGGCGCTCAGTCAGCGGCATTCGTCAGGAAAAGGCGAAAGTTATAATAATCGTACAGAAGCTAGTTACAACATTTTGGAAGTTATTGAGGTTTTTGTTACCAACCCGTTTTATTTGCTGTCGAGTGAAGTTTTGAAAAATAACCTCGCCGTTAGACAGGGCACCAGGTAAAATAATTATGTTTCGTAAAATATAGAGGCACTATTTATTTAACCTGTTTTTGTTGTAACCCGTCAGAATTGTGTGTTCTTTGGTTCTCTACGTTGTAACCATAGTTCAGTGTAACAGTGTTTCTTTTAATTTTTACATTAAGGAAGCGAAAAAGTAATGGAAAAGTAATAATTAAAGGAAAAGGAAACATCACCGCAGATATCAGATTCATCCATTTAGCACCGACATGTTTTTATTTGGTCAATTTCACACCCATTACCAGAGATTCCGAAATACTTATTCCTGAAAAAAAATTTGTCTAATTTTCGTATACATGTCTATCCAATCCTTTGATGAAATTCTTACCGTACTAAATATTGATTTAACAAAGCCAGGGAACAGAAAAGGAGATGAAATATACAGGGTCCTTCTTAATATGCTGACACTTTTTAAGGGAGTGATCAGACCGTCAAAGTGAACCACTTTCTCTATGGCACCAACATCGAAATCGCGATAAAAAATCAGCTGTTCCATACTAAACTGCAAACTTAGGTAGGTACTTGAGCCAAATGCATGAAATAGGTGTTTTTTTTTTTTGCGATTTCGATGTTGGTGCCATAGAGAAAGTTGTTTAGTTTGACGGTCTGATCATCCCCTTAAAAAGTATAAGCATATTAAGAAGGACCCTATATAAGGTTAAATTTAATTAGTTGGCGAAACTTAACAAACGCATTTGGTATCTGGTACTAATCATAATTACGTGGTAATGACCCCCCGCTCGATCATATGATTTTGAGGTCAATGTTCACCCGCCGGCCGCGCACTGCGTCCGATATGTACGATAATAATATATTTGTAAATCATCAATACCAATAAACATTGATAATGCAATCTGTTATCATTAACAAGTGCCCTGGTTGAGTTTCGACAACTAATTAAAAATGACCCTAACACCTGCGTGACTACAACACGGTCACGCGCAGACCAACCACGCGCCCGGCAGTGTCCGGCATGGCAGCGGATTTTCAACGGTTTTAGCCAAAAAATAAATTTTAGCTACCAAAACGAATCTAGCTACTTCTAGCTACTTTATGTAATTTTTTCAGATACTTAGTTCTTTTTTAAAGAAATCTGCGGTTATCGCCTTTTGCTGAGTAGGCAACATCACCGCGCCGCGGTCCGCTCTCCACTACGCAGTTGTAATGTTGACATTTTATACCTACGTAAATAGGTTTTTAATTTTTTTCTAAAAATTTAACAGCACCTAATTTTCATGTTTTAAGCATTAGCCAGGCCATTCTTTTTCTTATAAGTACAGGTACTTATTGTAACCAGTTTTTATTACATGTTTAACTTACAATAGGTACATACTGTTTTAATTAAACCCACTTATCCCTACCTACTCCTTATATAAATAATATTTTATCATCAATAGAAATAGAATATGAAAGTAAACAAACAAAATGTTCTAGCTACATTTCGAAAGCGATTTTTTTTTACAAACCTGGCCACTTTTTTATTCTATGTAGCCAAAAACTAGATTGTCCCAACGACAGCGCCCGGGTCTGATTAGGGAGTAAAAATTAAAAAGAAAACTTTTGTTCGAATTTCCAACTCAATTAAATAGGTACCTAGGTACCACTCTTGAAATTATTTACGACAATAAATCTGGACCAATTCTGAAATCACGTCCCAACAACTGTTTTAAGCGGCATTAAAATTGTCGTTTATAAATAGCCTAAAAGGTACCTACTCAATATTCTAGTCAAACGCTGGAGTCTTAAGCCGTTTTAAATGGATTACATCGATAATTTCGAAAAAAATTCTTATTTCAAGAGTTGGCCTTGAACCTTTTAAATACTTTGAATTTTCATTCTGTGAGCCGAAACAAATAGTCATTTGAGTTCGATATTGGATACTCTCCCTCCACCCAGTGAGTGGTGTCAACTTAAGGTTTTCGGTTCGAATTAGTTGTTCTCTTAAAAAACTAAGCTAAGCTGACGTGACGTGACGCCTACCTTACGAACTCAATGAGAGCATTTTTCATACAATAGATCCCATTCACAGGCTTAGGAACAAAAGTCAGTGATCCCAACGATCAGCCTACAAACTCAGACCAAATAAATCATGAACTAATGGGACAACAATTCTAGTTTGTAGGCTCAGACCAAATAGTTTTTTATTTGGTCAGAACCTACAAAATCGAATCATGTCCTAGCCAGTAGAAAAGCTCTTTGTCCAAACAGTTATATAATATTGTGCGCAAAAAGGAATCTGAGATGATAAATGATTAGAATCCAGCTGTATTACTCGCATGGAACGGCAATATCGATATCCAATATTTAGGCGAAAAACCTGCTATAACGTCACTAAATACAGAACTAAATCCAAAAAGACACACTCGCTGATCGATTTCGATGTCATAAACTAGAACTTGAGAAGTATATTGTTTAACATCGGGCTAAGAATGTTATCAAATCGCGAATGCGGTGCATTAGAGGCGACGGATACGTTGTTGCGTATCCCATTGTATGCCACTGAACCCCAGACGATAATTAGATGACTTGCCAACATGAACCGCAATCGAAGAGTCAAGTCTAAAACAGAAATGACAATGCTGAATCCAGATTCCACAAACATATATTACGAATCGTGGATAGACGATAACTATCCAGCTAGGTCAGTAGAGTTAGAAAATGTTAACTTGTATAATTTCTCTAAATTCTGTGATGTCGTGAAAACTCGCCCGGTTGCTAAACAAGCAGAATGTTATACCACAGAGGATGTTGTTATACGTTTTATGGAGGGAAACCTTATTTAAAAGAAAAGAGACAGACCTTGTCTCATAAACTTCTACATGTACGATTTTGAACAAATGCCTGAAAAGTATAATTTTACGATGATTTTATTGTTTAAGACATGGCGTAACCTACAGATGGGATGGGAATTGAACTACGAATAATGAAATAAATATGGAAACGTAATTCATGTCAAAAAATGACCCCACGGCTTTGGTGTATGTGTAGGCGGAGCTTAAATTTGGTGTATGCGACGCTATCAGTCCGACACTAGCTTTCGGCCGTGCGGGCTTCATTAGTAAAATTTTTAGTTTCAGTTATAGCTCAAATTCTTGTCATTTTCTTTTTTAAATATGCCAGGTAGCGTTGTTAAATGGTGCAGAAGCATCGCAGGAAAAGGTTCTTCTGTAATTACTTTCCATAGGTAAGTTAATAAACATATACTAAAAAACAGTGGCAAGAGTTATGCAACATGAACCAAAGATTGTATTAATTTTAGCCAAAATACATGAACTATGGAATATGTTTTTGTGCACTAAAACGATATATCAATTGCCAACATAGGCTACAAAGATTATTTTTAATGGGTTTATCTACTATTTTTATACACCGAAAACTGAACGTGCATACAAAATTACAATTCAATGCCATTGAGATTCGAGTACCCCGGTACGGAGTTGATCCTAGCTGCAGGACCAGACTTTGGTTAAAATATGTTTATTCAATTAAAATTGTACGTGTATAAAAAATTTCAAGTCAATGATGTTAACCGTTGAGGAGCGCAGTACCAGGTTTTGGTTAAAATGATTTTTTTTAATCTAAATTGAACGTGTATACAAAATTGTAAGTCAAACCGCAATGTTATGAACCGTTAAAGAGATCCCTCGTACGGAGACGGTGGTCATGGCTACAACGCCAGGTCTGTTTTCGTCTCTCTCTTCTTCAGAAGAAGAAGACCAGGTCGATGTTACCATGTTATTGCATTGTCTTCAAGTTTCTATTATTATACCAAATTCCAGCTCAATGGGGCAACAGCAAGTGGTTGAAAAATTGTGAGCAAATTTTAAAACGGATATACATACACACATTACATGCAGAGCATGTCAAACATCCATGACATCCGTAGGTAGCTATTATATAATTTTGTTTTAAAAATATGATTTTCATTGCGATCACATTGCAATTTCTTTGTTGTGGTTGTTTTGGTTTGGTTCTTTGTTTTGATAGGTGCAAAAATTTGGGTTTAATTGAGGTGGGGCGTAGATGGTGGTTAGTCTAAAAAAGTGAAAGAGAAATGTCTGACGCATCTGTAAAATCATAAAAATATAATAAAATATAAAATATCTGTTGATGAAACATCTTTTTAAGTTTTTCTGCTTAATTAAACAAACATTTTGTTTACTATTTTATCAACAGCACGTTTGCTTGCAAAATCACCTCAACATTTTTATTACATTTTTTAGTTTTTTAATTGGCTGTTAGATAATCCCTCATTGGCATTGTAATTATATTTCAGGTGTAATTCATAGTTAGGTAGGTAATTTTATAAAAAGTACCTAAATTTATTATGAACAAAATAAAATGATAAGAAAAATTCGAACAAATTTCGTATGTTTCGTAGTTTGTTTTCCTTTTACTGTTTCCTTATTGCATAACATTGTTTCTATTTCAGATGTCAAATTCTATAGCGCATCAATCCGCGCCGTTGACATGTTACTCCAGTAAAGTTACGGGTCGCTTGTATGGCGAATGTAAATAATTTATAATAGCCGGTTTTTTTCTTTCATATTTTAGATTATAATTCTAGTTATCATTTAGATTGAAAATCCCCCTAAAATGTTTATTAAATAATTAAGCAAAGTAAAAAATATCATGTAAAATTGGAAAAAATTAGTATATGCAATTTTTTTATGCCATTTGTTAAATTTATTCGTTTTCTTTTATATTACAAGTAAATCCAACGAAAAATCACCCCGGAACCTTCGTTTTTAAATATGTTGAAATTACGAAAAAATCAATTTTAGTACAAAATTTACACAGTTTATGTAAGCTCATAACCTAAAACAAACAATAAAAATGAAAAAAGAAAGAAATCTGACACTATAAATAAAAAAATTACATTTTAGTACTTACTAAAAACTAAAAATACGAAATTTAGTGGGATTCGTTAATAAAGTATCTTAATATCATTTGTATAAACGATCTAGCAAAAAAAATTGCTTATTATAAATTATTTCCTTTCGACCCGTATTTTTACTGGACTATGTTTGCCATGACAGCATGACTCAATGCCCGCCCCCCGTCATTTCAGACGCCAATAACCGTGGTTGCCGCCAAAACATGAGTTTTTGACGTTTTATGAAAAACGACAAAATTTTTCTATGGTGCTTAATATTAAGGAGATTTTGTTCTGAATTACGTTTCCATATTTATTTCTTTATTCATAGGATTTGAACCATGCACTGAAGCTGAAGCATATGAATTAAAACAAATTTATATACTCGTCGACTTGAGATTCTCAAGTTAAATTTTTAGAAATCTTTTGAATTCCTCCCTAAAATGTAAATTTTCTGCATAAAATGATACCCAGCCGCAAATAAATTGACAATGTTTACTTTTTTTGTATTCTGGACTGTGTTTCGTAAAATATGGCTCGTCCCTACTCTTTTTATTACTTTCTGTCGCTAAATAGACACGACAGAAATATTTAACTGTAACATGCATGACAAAAGGAATGACACAGATTGTTTTTCATGTTGTCTGGGCATTATCCTCGCTTCAACTAGTCTAAGATTCAATTTTCTACGCCAACTTAGAACGATGTTTTGGGTCAGTCCACTTCAAAATGGTCAGATAAAACTAGGATAAAGCATTAAAAAGGAGTCTGTATATCTACGGATTTTTCAAGTGGTCATCTACGGATTTCTCCAGATCTTTCAACCTTGACCTAAGGATTTCTATAATTTGGATTTGGCAACACTGCTTGAGAACCTCCTCCGTTTTTTTTTGGCGGTTAAAAATTAACTGAGACATGTCAATTTACGCATTAAATTACAAAATCAGTTACAAAAGGCTTTCGAAATGGTGGTGACTAAATTGGTCGAACTAAATGAGACTGTCATATATGTATGACAGAACCACGCGTTCTACATGCATATCGCACGATACATGAATTATTATAATAAATAAATAAATAAAAAAATAAAAAAATACCTTTTATTTCAGGTAAACACCCATATGTACCCTTATAATATACACAGTAGTATATTAAAGTAAAAATTCATTACAAATTAAATTAAATTAGGATTAGAATTAGATTAATAATTGTTATAAAATTATGTCATATTTTTTCATGTCATTACATTACATTAGCATTTATTTTATCCATCTGAGCAGAACCGTTTATATATTATATTATATAATATGTCTTGGAGCAGTAATACGAAAGCATTGCGAATTTGCGACTAGTTCAGATGCAAAATGAGGCATTACACACCTGCTCTTAGCAGCTGTGTAATTGGCTGGCAATGGGTTTGCTCTTGGGAGTCTGGACGAATCAGCCGCACCATGATTAATGAGCTTGGACATAATGGCTTGAGCCGGTGAAACGTGCCGTTGCAGATGGCAATAGACCAGACTGTTCGTCGTCGATTCCCTGCGGCCGTGGTAGGAGCCTAGTATAGGACGCAACCTGCGTCGATACTCTGGCTACAACAAACGTGCAGGCGTCCTCGACGCATGCGGGCGCGGCGGCAGTAAGCGCAAAAGCCTCAAAATGCAGAATATATGCGGATCTAGGAGAGGGCTACATCTTCGTGAAATGGTACCATTCTCAGTTGAAACGCTGAGCCCATTGTCCCTGAATCAAATCTTTGTTCTACGATTTGAAAGAAAGAAGTATTTGAAAGTATTTGAAAGAAGAAAGATTGAAGTCACTGGTGACTGGACGCGGACGGCTGGCAGCTACTTTGCCCAAAAATTAATCTGACACTTCAGGGAACGCTGCCGGACTATTCCAACTCAAACCCAAATAATTTATTCAATATAGGAGCTTGAAGCCCAGTTATTAAACGTCAATGACATAGAGTATATGTCAGTGTCAAACGTCAAATCTTGAACGTGTTGTCGCTGTAGAGGAATTGCGGCCATATTAGAAACCTTGCCTCGATGCAGTGACTTGAGCATATTATTTTATTGCTTCCGTTTCTTCATTTTATTTCCTTTTTACTTTATAAAACTGTATGTATTGTAGAATAACTTTTTTTTTTAAAATTAGTTTAGTAGTTTTTATTTTTCTATTAAGTATTTTCCAAATATGCAACAAAAACTATAGTGACTTATAGTGAGTAAAACTATAAAGACGATTATGTGAAAATTTAAGTCCGAAAACGAACCACTGTCAATAATTTACTAACTTTGCGAGTTTTATCAATCAGTTTAACTCACAAAATATCAAGTGCCTTGTTATCAGTCCACGGTTATTGAAATCAATCAAACGGACTATCTGTCCGAGCTGTCCCGGTTTCATCCGAATGTAACCGAAATTTTCATAGAAATGATAATAATATTCACTTTGCTGTATTCAAACGAATAATTTATTTAATAGGCTAAATATTAAAAAAAAAATATGTACATTTATTTATATTCCTCACAAGAGGTAACCGTAGTCAGAGATGTTGTACCTAAATATGAAATTTTCTGTCTATATTTTTCACTATATAAGAAGAAACGAAAGAAATGTTCTCAGCAGCTTTTTTTTTTTTGAACTCAATAGTTTGATACTTAGATTAGAGGATACTTAATAATCGTCCCTTAGTCACGGTTCACAAAGAGTCTGCGTAGCGGGCAAACAGATAAGTAGTTGTTTGTTTCGGGTTTGGAAGTTAAAGCTTCGACCTTGTTATCGCAGAGACACGTCCCCCTAAACGCAGTTTAATTACTGGCGACTTATGTATTTCTTTGTCCCACCTTCTAAAAATATATGATCTGAACTAGCGATTAGGAAAAGGCTGAAATTCGTTAAAAATTTTTATGTTTTTTCGCAACTAATATAAAAACCTAAAAACACAATATTATCATCATCTGCTGTTTCATAAATTTCGGTCGATTATTATCATATTCTATGAAACAGCAGATTTTTTTCGCAATTTCGATGTTGGCTACATCGTTAAAGTTGTTCAGTTAACTTTGATGGTCTGAAGACCCTGTTCGATATGTAACGCATTTAACCCTAATTTTACCTATTCTGTATCTTCGGTATGCGAAAGTGATAATCATCGACTAGATCGACGGATCATCCGATCAAAGAATGATGTGCGGACAGGCCTGAACAGAAAAAATATCTAGTAATATTTTGTGAAAATAGCAGTCGTTAGTCGATTTTTTTAGATATAAATCGAATTTTGGTAGTAATAAAACAACTCAAATCAAAATTTAAATATTATTGATTATAAGCATGTTACAGCAATGATGTGCTATTTCGAATCAAATTAAGTCACAGGCGGGACTTCAACCCGCACTCTTCCATCCGGGGAAGTGCGTTATCCAATTTCGCCACCGAGTCCACTAACCAGAGAACGAAGTTGCGCACGTGTTACGATATTTAGGTAAGTTGAGACGCAACAGATTGAAAATTTCGTTCTCTGGTTAGTGGACGGACTCGGTGGCGAAATTGGATAATGTACTTCCCCGGATTGGAAGAGTGGGGGTTCAAGTCCCGCCCGAAACAAAATATTTCAATCTTTAATTTGAACTAAAATCTACTTTAAACAACAACAAATCGAAAAGTCAGTTGATTGACGACGAACAAGACGATCGTATTGTTTTGTTTAATAGACTGGGCGAGATTAATTGATTGTGTGTCTACTATTTTTCTTCTCCACGGAGGCGGAAAGCGGCAACTTTGTTTAGCGCAGCGGGATGAAAGTTGACGCTTTCCACCCGGAGGGGAGAAAAGGTTATTTTCGCTACTTTATATTCCTGGATATTCACCGATCAATTTTAAAATCGTTTTTGAAATGGCGGCTATAAACGCTTTGCACTGTGTTTTCCCATTCCCGCTCTTTCTCTGGGCGATTTTTCACTTTACCAAAGACCTATGGAAAAAAATGGCGCTGATGACGGGTTAAAAGATTGGGCAGGGAGGAAAAATACCTAAAAGATGTGTGCGGCTATCGCTTATCTTCCAATCGACTGCATACTAGACGCTGGGCTCTACCTGATGCACAACAGCCCGGACGGCGACTTAGTGACAGCCTTTCTGCAGTATGTGTAGGTAAAGGCGTCTATGGGCGCTTTAACATCTGAAGAAACAACGCCTATCCGCCAATCTCAAAATGAATTTAACGACAGTTGTGAATCACAACTTGTGATACACCATGAGCAGCATCTAGCAGCTCCCAAACGGAATAATCTTATATATAGGGTCCTTCTTAATACGCTGACACTTTTTTAAGGGGATGATCATACCGTCAATCTGAACAACTATGGGACCAACAACAAAATGGCGAAAAAAAATTCGCTCGTCCATACAAAACTGCATACCTACTCAAGCCAAATGTATGGGACAGCAGATAAATTTTTTCGCGATTTCGAGATTGGTCCCATAGAGAAATTTGTTCAGTTTGATGGTCTGATCATCCCCTTAAAAAAGTGTCAGCATATTAAGAAGGACCCTGTACCTATATGTATAAGATATTTTCTATAGAAAATAAGAAAGGTAGTAAAATTTTGTGAAGAGCAGGCTACCGCTATCGGGCAAACAAGCGAATTAAAAATGGGCCAGTCTTTGGGTTTGCACAAAAGTATATTGCAAAGACACAATATCTTTGAACGCGACTGATATGATACAGCGAATCCCAACATTCTTGCAGTTAAGTAATGTCTGCTAATATTTGTAACATATTAGCAGACATTACTTAACTGCAAGAATGTTGGGTACGCGTAGAAGCGCTGGCGATTAGAAGAACTGTTTAAACTGTTTTTGTCAGTAGCCAAAAAAAAGGAAATTGCTAGTTTTTTTATGTTCAGCGCCTACGTGTAGCGATAGATGAACGACACGACGATATGCGGAACGACGCTGTTAACTAACAAATTAAAGAGCTAATTAAAAATTGATTGAATCTCGTAAACTCCGTGCTTCTTCATTTTATTTTACCGTCGTGTACCTGTGTTTGACACTCCCATCAAAAACACATTGGTTTACGCAATAATCGATACCTTCCACTTACCATGGCTAAACCTTCATTAGGCGGACGAGTAAAGAATATTAATTGTTTTCGCAACGAACTCTTACGTTTTGTTCATGATATTTAGGTACATTTCGTTGACAGTGATAGACATTCTGTGCGATATCAGTCGACATTATGTAGCATTAGCTACCTATACCGATAACCACCATAGGTACTACCAAGATAAAAAAAGAAGAAAAAAGAAATATCAATAGTTATATGTATCGGATATCTCTACTGTGGTCTACTCCTGTAGTTATCATCTAGAAAATCGTTTTTGTATTGGTAGGTATGGTTCAAACACAATCTTGGTTTTTGCTCACAAAAGCTTTATGATTTTTTCGGGTATGGTTAACCACCAGAATTTACGTCACTGGCAAATACAACTAACCACTATGTTCTGGATCGTACATCGGTCGATATCGGTCGTACCTCCCTTGAGTTTAGGGCGCAATTAAGCGTTTTCCAAGAGCAGTTAAATTAAAAATCTGCAGTTCGCGGTTGTAATTTTGACTGAGAAACCTGTCGGAGTAACGTTGTAGGTCTGCTATTGGGTGGTCACGTCGCGTGTCGGTCGTCGCTTGCCACCTCCCTGGCCTACAACGAAGCTCCAGCGGTGGCTCAGGATAGTGTCCTTTTCTAAAAACAACCCTTGAAGTCACCAAAATGTATTTATAACCGTACTACGTTAAGCACTTTTGCTATATAAACTAGACATTGGCTAAACCAAGATGGATAGATGATGGCCGAAAAAACCCCTAGTTAGTGTCTATAGATCATTGATTTGATTTGTACCATCAATGGTACAAGTGATACTACTATGTGACCATTTTAATTTTTTTAATTATTTAATTAATGATTTTATTTTTATTTCTTAATTTTAATTTGTTATTTTTTTTTATTATAACTGAAATAATTTAATTAATTAAAATCAATAATATTAATTATTTTAATTTTAATTTCTTTATTATAATAATTGAAATAATTTAATATATTTTTTTAAACGATATTAATGCACTGTACAAAGACTTCATTCGTAAAAACTCTTTACACTCGAGGGAGGTTCCGAGTGCCACTTGTACCATAGACCAGCAGTATCATTAGTACGATTACGTAATGGTACTAATGATACAATACAGTGCCAACTGTACCATTGATGGTACTTCCCGATGGTACTTCTGGTCCGGCGGGACCATAGTACCATTGAAAAATCGCCAAATTCGTCTCACTTTATCAATTGACCTTACCGTGCGCTATAGTATTTTTAATTCTTCTATTTAATGAGAAAATTCTCACGTTATTAATAGACGCCCTTACTGTGTTAAGCGATAATATTTTTAATTCTTCTTTTTAATGAGAAAATCATGTTTTTTCGGCAGTCTGTCCTAATGTTGGGAGGTCCACCACTTCGCCACAACAATGTGGGCATACATCATAGCTGCGGCTCGCGGCGATACGCGTCGTTCGGTTAAGAAACGAAACTCTTCTGACGACCATCTGTATGGGTAAGTTGGTATATTGTAGGGCACACTGAAAGTTTTTAGAACGGACCAGATAGTGACAATTATTATTATTATTATATCAGCCGTCGGTGTCCCATTGTTGGGCAAAGGCCTCCCTCCGATCTCTCCATGCATCCCTGTTGATAGTGACAATGCCAATGAAAAACTTATTTTTCAACATACTTGCTAGTAAAGTGGCTCTTATTGCACCGCTTTTAGGTACATAATGCAGGCGTGCGAAAATGTTTAAGACTTACATTTGCTTAAGTGCATCAAAAATAATAGGTGACCAAATTATTTTTCACTTTTTAAATGTTTGTTTTTAACGTAGGGGGATTTTCAAATTTGTAATTTAATGTTATTTCGTAATTTTTTAAGTTACTTGAAAACTGATGAACCGATTTTCATGAAACAAAGCTTTCTATTAAAAAAAACACATCTAAATCGGTCCACATTTTTGGGAGCACGATGCCACAGACAGACAGACCGACATAGGCGTCAAACTTACAACACCCCTCTTTTTGCGTCGGGGGTTAAAAACAACGAATGGTTGGACCTTTGCTTTGGCGATATTTAAATTTTACGAATTAATTCAAGCGACAACCTAATTTAATTTTTGCTTCTATCCTTACAAAAAATGGTGATGGATCCATTCTAGATGAAGACGAATTACACAGCGCTGCCCGCATGGGGTTCGATTATTTCTAGAAAATGCATCGATCAATGAATACAAACAACGTATCGATATTGCAACAAGCTCGAGAAAAACTTGTTTCCACTGCAAAAGATGGGTAATTATTAGTGGCTGCGCTTGTGCTAACCATGAAAAGGATTTGTAAGACATAAATTAAGTATGAATTCTAAGTAAGTACATTACTGCATGACCGGCAAAAGAGGCATTGATGGACGAACGTGTAAATGTGAGTAGGAGCGTTTCCCGGTACCGAGTTGCCTGCGCGCGGTTCCAACAGCGTATTCAATGCATGTGCCCCGTCCCGCGAACACCGACCGTGCAAGCGTAGACCTGCCAGGACCTCTGAGCTTCAACACTAGTTGTTTTTATTACACTATGACAATAGTATAGGTACTATTGCTACCCATCCATGTGCAAAATCAAATTGGCGCTCGCGGCTATTCAAAATCTTTATAGCTAACACTCTGTTGCAAAAACGCTCATTAGAGTTAATCCTAAATTAAATCTCTTCCTAGCTTTTACTACGTCAACAAGACAAAAAGTGACAGCAAGACAATTAATGGAGGATTAACTTTAAGAGAAGTTTATTCTGAGAGCGCAAATGCGCGCTGCATACAAACGTAGTCTGGTGATATTTTCAATACTATCCAATTAAAAATTATTTTTTTCAGAAACAATCCAAAAACTAATCTCTATGTTCGTATGAAGTCCGATTTTCGATAAAATATACCTACAGTTTTAATACTAGGATTAATTTAAGAGACTTAGGATTAATTTAATCGACGGCCCGACAGCACAGTCTGTAGTGAACCTGCCTGCTTTGCCGGGGGTCGCGGGTTCGAATTCCGTAAGGGACAAATATTTGTATGACGAATATGAATATTTGTACCCGAGTCATGGATGTTTGTATCTATATATGTATTCTATATCGTTGTCTAGTTATCATAATACAAGTCCAGGCTTGATTCTGGAACTTTAAATGTGACTAGATAATTTGTGTGACACTGTCCAAGATATTTATTTATTTTATTTATATATTTGTATGGAAATCTTTGAGGCACTGTAACTTTAAAACTATACATTTCAACGAAAATCTGACTTACAAACATAGAGATCAGTATCTAGATTATTTCTGAAAAATTTCATTGACTTTAATTGAATAGTATTGAAAATATCACCAGGCTTCGTTTGTATGGAAAGCGCCAACGGTAATATACCCTTAATGAGCGTTTCTGCAACTGATTGTCAGTCGTTATAAATTTATAATGTTTGTTTCTAGATATCGGGATGGGAAACTTTTCACGCTGTCAGCCAACACACAACCCGTTCCTGGCCCCTCGGGACTTTCGTCCCGGGATTTAAACAAGAGTACGAAAGAACAATACTCCACCAAGGATGTAATCAAACTGCACCCTCTGCGCATGCGGCCTAACTGCAAAGACCAGCTGGAAGATGGAATTGAAATTGAAACGTACGAAGACGTGAGTTGAATACGAATTAGTCTAATTTATCTGGCGAAGTAACAACGCCAACGTCATCAGGTAGTGTGGCCACAACAGAAAAAAAGACAATGCGGGTTTTGTATGGAAGGTTGGCGCCTTATTATTCGACGTTGTTTTTAGCGCGGCCACCAACCAAGCTTGAATATTTTAGTTCAGGATAAAGTAACTAACAAAACTTTTATTATATGTACTTATATCCCTAACCTCAGTAGTCCAGTCATTTTAGAGTTTCCTTGTATGGACACCCTAACAATAATTCATCTATCGCTGAAACTTTGCAGTGTGATAAAGTAAAGTATACAGATTTCGGATGAAAAATAATCTAGGACCGGAAAAAATTAAACCTAGATTATTTGTTAACCGTAATCTGTAAGTATACTTTACTTTATCACACTGCAAAGTTTCAGCGATAGATGAATTATTGTAGGGTCAAACCCTAAAATGATTGGACTACAGTCTGAACGGAGATAAAGGCTTGAAAATATATTCATTACGTTTACTTAATATCTCCGTTCAGACTGAGTTTAGAGATATACTCGTGATAAAGTTTTGTTTGTAACTTTAGGTATTCTGAACTATGATATTCTAGTTTGATTGATGGCCGCGCTAAAAAAAAGAGGCGAAAAGAAAAAGAGCGCCATTTTTAGTCATTGGCTTTTATAATCGATGTTATTACCTGCTCTTAGAAATTAGTGACCAGATGGTTTCTGACAAATTTTATTGTCTTTAATTGGTTAAAGTATAGAAAATATAACCTAACTTCGCTTGTATGGAGCGCGCTCCGAACTATATCCTCTTTATGTGTCAGTAAAGGTATTAAGAGTAATTTTACCGTCCAGTGGCGCACTCAATAATATTTAAGATTTCTCAATACTGAAAACCCGAAATGAAAAATTGCTACTTAGGTACTATAATTAGTACAAAAGCTAGTACATTATGATACAAGTGAGCAAAGTTGGTCATTACAGCCGAGGCGGGATTGCAACACGAGCAGCAGGCGAGTGTTGTATATTCTAGCGTGGCTGTAATGACCAATGCTCACGCGTTTCATACGACGTTTTTCAACATACTTGCGAGGAAAAAGTACCTACTAAAATTTCGTAAAATACAACAATTTTAGACAAATGTTTGAGGATAATGGCCATAGAAGAAATTATACTTGAAATTATGCTTGATTTTTTTTTTAATAAAGAGGCGATGACTTTAGCCGCCATTCAACCAACGACATATTTTTGTTGCAAACAACCTGATATGAAAATCGTTACAAACTTAATATTAATGTATTTATAACTCAAATTAATGTTAATTTGTATCTAAAGTTAATTGTTTGATGAAATGAAGCGTATATTTATCATATTTTTACTAAAACAGATTAAGTAATTAATTCAGATTTTTTTTTCTTTCATATAAAATCTTTGCTGAGATTTAAAAATAAACAATAGAAACAAAAAGTAACCATTACCGCACTAGTGCGGTAATATAATCATTTTCGCACGCGTGTTCTATAAGCTGCATTATGTACCTAAAAGCGGTGCAATAAGAGCCACTTTACGAGCAAGTATGTTGAAAAGTAGAATAAGAAACTATACAGGGTCACGGGGATGATCTGACCATCAAACTCTATTTCTATGGGACCGACATAGAAAGCGTGAAAAAAAAATGGTTATGGTATTGGTTGGAAAAGCTATTTTGATAGAATACTTTTTTAGCTTCTAAACATTTCACTTTTGAGACTATCGAAATAAATGTAGAAGTCCCTTTTTTTTCCTTCTTAAAAGTATTACTATTAAATATGAAATACTTTTGAGGCTTTTGTAGTAATTAGATTTTTTTATAAATTAGGTTTTCTTTATTGAGAAATCTTAAATATTGTGATAAGGGCGCTATTGAAAGGTGAAGGGAAGAAACACTTTTAAAACAAGATCAAATTAATTTATGAGGTCAAATTCGTAACGAAAATCCTTCGGTACCTTCTCAGAGGAAAATAATAATTCTAAAGTTTTCGGGTCGTATGTACAAATTCCGTCCATTTTATTAAACAACAGATGACTGCAGCGAACTTCGTACCGCCTTAGAATCTTCCCGACACACACTTGGCCATTCTAATGGTGAAAGAATTATTCAGATCGGTCCAGTAGTTTCGGAGCCTATTCATTACAAACAAACAAACAAAAAATCGAATCTTTCCTCTCTATAATATTAGTTTATTAGTACCTATAGAAAACTTATTTTTCAACATACTTGCTAGTAAAGTGACTTTCAACAGGCAACAATTAACCAGGAAAAAGCCATTAGAGCAAAAGTAAAACATGATCTGAGCAAACATGTTAAAATCTGCCCTTATAGTACGATGTCAGGCACACGACACCTAATTTAGTTAAAACGTTTCGATTGCAAACACATACGTTCTAGTTATGAGGCATCAGAACCTGATCAACTTAATGCATTATCATTTAAAGGGCCAATTAAGCATATTACGTTCAGTCGAGGTGGTCGGGCAATCAGTATTTACAACGGAAGCTACGGTGAAGCCGTCATAAACGTGATACCGGGAAGTAAACGTAAAGTGCGCGCAGGAGCTCATGGCCTATTGTTTCGGAGCTGCCTTGAGCACGCACAGACTATGTATCAATTTTAGACTAGTCGCTCATTCCCATTTCGACTGTGGAAGCAACAGACGCTGTCACTAGTTTCAAATCATTCCTATAAGTTGCACATAAACTCATCTTTCTAGATTGATCGTAACTGCCATCGATCTTTTCATTAATAGAAGACGGATCGTTTGTTATCGGTCGTGTTGGTCGGTGTTAGCTAAATTCTTTTAATTAAACTTCGTGGTATCGTGACCCACCCTTCTAACAATTACTTCGATACTGATCTCTATTTGTCTACGAGTCTTAATGACTCTATTCATTATTTCGAAGAGTTTGGGGTGTTGTGACCTAATAGGAGACACGATGGAATAAACTTCGTATAAAGTGGCTGAGGTGTGTTACTACTAAAAATGAGTCCTGTTTACACAATACATAAAATGAGTCTGAGAAACAGCATGGGTCCTGTGAGTATTTAAAATAATCCTTTTTTTACATTATCGTGTGATTAAATAAACATTCTGGAGTATTTTAGAGGCAGTTAAATTCAAACTTGAACCGTTCAAACCGAAAGAAAGATCTATAAAGCTATTAGTGCCATCCCTGGAATCGATTTTAAGCTCGGGCAAGGAAGAAACGAGCGGCGACTAATTATTCAGACATTTTAATAGCTTTTGTAAATGAAATGTTCGTGTTTGGCATTAGTAAGACTGTGTTTACTATTCACTTAGCTTACACGAGAGTCTAGAAAAATATTATAAAGTGACAAAATAACAATATTTTTAAAACACTATTCTATGAAGACTAAATTTATAAGTAGGTTTCGGATACAAAGAGAGAATTTGATTATTCATACAAACATTTACACAATTGAACCCCCTTAGAGGTAAAATTTAGAAAAATTATTTCTTATCGCACTCCTAGAATATGTAGGTACGAGTATTCACTTCAGCTGTATAGATTGTGCGTTTGTATGTCAGTCAATCAAGAAACTGTTTTATAAGATAACGTTGGTAAGGTTTTTAAGCTTTTTGTTTTGTGATGTTTTACTGTTTTGTTTTTTCTTTTGTTAGATAGATTTCTGAAAATAATCCTTTGATGCTAAAAAAATCTGCTGTTCCATACAAAACTGCAACCCTACTCGAGCCAAACGTATGGTACAGCAGATTTTTTTTCGCGATTTCGATGTTTGTCCCATAGAAAAAGTTGTTCAGTTTAACGGTATACTGCATATTACCATGTAATCCAATTTTGTCCAATAATTGTGCAATACAAATAGACCGCAGCAAAATAATAATAATAATTCAAATATCGGAAAATGGACGCAATGATTATAAACGAAACATTAATTAGGTGCTGCGATGACCCGTGCGTGGCCATTCGTTTGTCACAAACACATCGCTCACAGTTAATGAGCCACTTTCGAAACATATAACGTAGTTTCAATGGCTAAGTACATTGTTATAACTGATAGAAACGTCCATAGCACTTGGCTTCTGATGTCATAATTGTGAGTGGTTGCCATTAAATATAATTATTGTTTGTTTGCAAAAATTTACAATAATATTTTAAGTGTTTCTTTGAAACGTTACGTGGTTCCTTTAACCTAGTTTGTAGAATCATTGTCAATGTGTATATTTTTTAAAAGCGAATACAAACTTAAATTTTTGCTTATAAGTATTTTATATTTTTTTAATTTTAAGGGCCTGTTTCACCACTTCTGAATAAGTTCTTGTTAGCTTATCCGACAGGTATTTTGACATAATTTAATACAAAACATGCCACACTATCTGTCGGATAAGCTAACAAGAACTTACCCAGAAGTGGTGAAACAGGCCCTAAGTATTTTATTTATTTATGATGACGAGATGTAGAAAATAGTGTTATAAATTCTGAAAGAAATATACTCAGTCTTACTTAAGAATCGACTCAATAGTCAAAGTCGTATTCGGTTAAAAGATCTCTCGATAAAAAAATATCCTAAAGTTACCCCTTTTTGTTATTTTTTTTTCAATGTTAAGATGTCAAAAGTGCTGATACTTAACGTTTTTTATTTTTGTACATAATTAAATTAGATACAAATACATTAAATATTTCTAGACAAATTCAAAGAATTTGGAGCTTAGAAACACCCGACATATTGACGACAAATTCGTTTTTTTGCGATCCTGCTTTCAATTCAAGCGGGATGGCTAATTGCATACTTATGCTTGTAAGAACGAGACGCTTGCAGTCGGATAAACTGACCTTAAAAGAAGATAAATGTCTAGGCAAAGCGCAAGTAGAAAATTAATAAAGTCAAACAAGCCTGTCTATCACAGCGCAAATAATTACAAACTGTGCGACCACCGCGGTTTTACATTGCTTTTCAAAAATTTCAAATATTCCAATTAATTGGTTGACATATTTCAATCACAAAATATTAAAATTTATTCAGTGCAGATTCAATATTGGTTCAATAGGTAGGGATTATTTTGTATAAAAGGGGTGGTATGGCGTGGTAGCTTGGTAGTGTGTTCCTACTTGTTGAAAATTCGTTTTTGATTACCTATCTACCTACCAAATCGTGTATATTTTTCGATTTGCGAACCCTGGTTCTGAAGCAATGTTTTGTAAAACTGTTCTAGCATATTTTATGTTTAAAATAATTTTTTTTAGTTGAAATATAAAGTACTAGCACTGCAAGTTAGTATAATCACAACATAAGCATAGCATAAGCATAAGCAAGGTAGCATAGGTTAGCATAAGTGTGCAATTAGCCATCCCGCTTGAATTGAAAGCAGGATCGCAAAAAAACGAATTTGTCGTCAATATCTTGGGTGTTTCTAAGCTCCAAATTCTTTGAATTTGTCTAGAAATATTTAATGTATTTGTATTTAATTTAATTATGTACAAAAATAAAAAAGTTAAGTATCAGCACTTTTGACATCTTAACATTGAAAAAAAATAACAAAAAGGGGTAACTTTAGGATATTTTTTTATCGAGAGATCTTTTAACCGAATTCGACTTTGACTATAGAGTCGATTCTTAAGTAAGACTGAGTATATTTCTTTCAGAATTTATAACACTATTTTCTACATCTCAGATGGTTCTAAAAAACTAGCCTAGCCTTAATGTTAAATTCAAAAACTAAAACCCTGACAATGCAATAATACAGGCACTTAAGATTATCGCGCACGTGACGCGCCGTATAAAGCGAAGAACATGTTCACTTCCTTGCTGTCAGAAGTATCATAATCATCGAGTCCTCCCCATTGATATCTTATTTCACAATCATCGATCCAATCCAAAAAATGGCAGAACGAAAAGAGCTTCCAAGTAGCTCTTTTTATGGTTCCGTATCCAAAGGGTGAAAACGGGACCAAGCCTACCAAGCCTACGTTGTCCGTCCTTCCGTCCGTCCGTCTGTCCTTCCTATTTAGGACTGTAACTTTTGAACCGTAATAGCAAGACATTTGAAATATTCACAGAATTTGCGTTATTACGGCGGAGTCAAAAAATTAAAAATTAAGGGTCGTCACACAAGAAACTACTTTTTATCAACGTTTTTTCTTCTCGCTTTATCGTAACAACAGTAATACATGTATACAAGCGTCAAACTTGGTGTGATTATAGAGCAAACTACAGTATAACAACAAATAATAAAAACTGGCTAAGTGTGAGTCGGCCTCGCGCTAAAGGTCTGGAGAAAAAAACAACTTTTTTCTAAGTTGATATGTAGTGCTGGTGTGGTACGGAACCTGCCTCGGTGCGCGAGTAGCCCGATTCGCACTTGACTGTTTTTATAACGACTAAGTTTATGAATCAAAAACAACATTCGTGCCACCCAACAGCATGCATTAGGTTCTTGGTTTGTATGGGTTTGTGTCAGATTCGGACAAATATTTGTTAAGGGGCTACCTCCTGCTTTTGGGTAACTTTGTAACCATTTTATTCATTAACTATGGCACTTTTTGAGCTGAAAAATAAACTGAACTGAGAAGTGATGTGGGTTTTCTAGAAATCGATTTTAATGAATAAAACCGAAGAAAAGGGAATCTATTAGCCACCCCTTTTTTTCCAGTTGTGACCATTTTACTCTTACATTTTTAAACGGAACAAAAAGAAAATTTACAATATTGTTCACAACACAATTTAGAATGATGTGGTTTTCTTACTTTTTCGAAATTAATAAAAAATCATCTAATTGTTCAAAGAAAACAGCTAAATTTTGACCGGAGCCACGCGCTCGTTCGCATCGATTAGTATGGAGAGTCGTGGTCCAGGGATGATACGCCTTAAGATTAGAAAGATGAGTATTTATGGTCCTCCCCTCCCTTCGTCTCAATAAAGAGTAAACTCTTTCTCTTACAAATGAAATAATCTGGAACTTGATTTGAACGCGATTTTAATTTTGGCTCCATAGTGAACGTTGTTCAGTTTGATGATCTGAACACCCTGTTCAATATTGCATTTAATTTTACACCTTGTATATTTTATTTCTCTATTGTGACGGGAGCCGGTACTGAAGAAGTAGCGGGCAAAAGCTCACTATGAATAATCTTCTATACAGGGTGAAATAGGGGAGATGACAACTAGTCAAATTAGCAACTCTAATTGAATGTCAAAACGTGCGCTTTATATGAAAAATGTTACTAGATACTCGTACCCACAACATGTGGAGTCATCAATATTTCATTACTTTTTATACTTCATCCTATTATTAAAAATAGTATTCAAGCTAAAGAATATAACATTAAAATATTATTTTATGCAGTCCGCTCCCCTATTGATATCAATAGCATCCTTTTAAACTAAGAGTCTACCCATCAAACTGAAGAACTTTTACTATGGGAGCAAACCGGACGGGGAAAAAAATCGACTGTTTCATACTAAACTGCAATTCCTACTCGACTCAAATGTATGCAACATCAGATTTTTTTGCTCCTATCAGTTTGCTCCCGTAGTAAAAGTTGTTCAGTTTGATGGGTAGACTCTTAGTTTAAATAAAAGGATGTTAATGCTATCAATTTCGCCAAGAGACTCATAATCATAATTATTTATTCGCTTTAAACTGGGTATGCGAGGAGAATGTAAAATTTTCCCTATTTCACCATCGATACCTAAGTGAGTACAAAAAATTCCACGTGTAGCCTTGGTTCTAAATAGGTAATGCAAACCAAAATCATTTCGAAATTTTCTCAATGACATGAGTGAGCCTGTTGAGGGAATACTGTTTAAAATTCATTGCTCATCCGCTGACACTTACTCTACCCGTACCATAATAATAACACACATCGTAACTTTATGGACATTCAGTACCAATCAATAATAAAACAGATTAAAGGTAACGAATTGCGAGAAAATAACAATTTGATGTATCTTCGTCACGTTTTAGCCCAGTAAAAATAGGGGGTCGAAAGACTCGAAAGGAAATAATTTATAATACGCATTTTTTTTATAGATAGTTTATACAAATTATTTATTAAGATATTTAAACAAACTTATTAACAAATCCAACTAAATTTCGTATTTTTTGTACTAAAATGTTTTTTTTTTCTATTTAAAGCGTCAGATTTCCTTCTTGTTTACTTTTATTGTTTGTTTTAGGTTATGAGTTTACACTGTGTAAAGTTTGTACTAAAATTTAGAAAGTATTTCGTAATTTCTATTTATTGAAAAAAAAAATGTCCTGTGGTGATTTTTCTTTGGATTTACTTCTAATAGAATATAATAATTCTAAAAGAAATGTTTATAAAAAAATTACAAAAAAAAATGTAGGTAAGTGAGTACCTATGTAAAATTGTTTGCCAATTTTACATTTTTTTACTTAAAAAACAATTTTGTTGGATTTTCAATCAAAATCTTAACTAGAATTATAATCTAAAGTATAAAAGAAAAAAATCTTTCGCTATACAAAGCGCACCGTAACTTTACTGGGCCATATTCATTATTCTGAAAAAAAAATCTTGGAAATCGTATTTCCACTTTGCTTAAAAATGAGTCTGTAGGTGGGTCGGTTTGATTGGACACTGGTAAAAGAAAAACAAGCTAGTAAGCTAGTTAAGGATTTGCGTAGTTATTTGTTTGCTGGTTTTATTTTCGATAAAAAAACAACGCTCGCTGCTGCCTGCTGCACGTTTCGCCGGTTTGGCGAATACTTCTTTTTCGAGGGAAAATTGTTTCGTTTCATTTTCAGAACACCCTCGTGTTGAGCAAAATACAATTAATTATTGCAATTACTCAATTACTGTTTTGGTTACGATTATGTTATGAATGATGATTTTCGAAAGTAAATAATGAATTAACCTTATTAGGTAGGTTTATGATAAAATAAATACCTAATATTATATACAGCTAAAGCAATCATTTTATTTACGATTTCGCGATATGATCTCTCAGTGCACACACTCGTAGATTTTATATGCATCTTGCAAATAATTAATTTTTCATTGTTCATTTTCATTTTTTCATTTCAAGGGCAAGGTTTATAAAGAAGAAATAGACTTACACGCGAGTTTAAACCACACGTTTCGCTTTGTTACTCGAACAACAACATTTTGAGGTGTAACTTTCAGGCAGGTTAATTATTTGTTAAACAAACGTAGAGTTTATTGCAAATTAGAAATTGGTACACATTGTTTTTGAAACAATTTATTCCATATATATCTAGCATATCTTTCTATGCCTATAATAAAATCGTATTGCAAACAAGTCTGTCATTGAATATATTCGGAAAAAAACCAACCAGGGCGACTTAAAATCAGTAACTGAACATGTTACCGTTTTTTTGTTTTTTTTTTTTTTGTTTGACTGTCTGTTTCTACGCTCATCACGCAAAAACCACTGACCAGATTCAGACGAAACTTTGTATAGTGACAGTTCATATCCCGGAGTAACATAATTGATAAAAACATCTCCAAAAATGCCCGAAAAATAGTAAACCAGCACCAAAAACCTCTGGTACAGTACAAAGTTAGTATGCTTCAGAGAACCACTAAAACCAGCAGGGTTGATCTTTGTCGCTTTATATTTTTCATAGCTTAAAGAGCATAACCTATTTTTGACAATTTGGGCTGTCATCATTTGTGTCGAAAATAGGTCGAAACCTTATAAACGGAAACGGTGCACAAATTATTACCGTACAATACCAGAAAGAAAAAGATCGACTACAAAAGCCAGCTATTTTTTATAGAATACTTTCATAGATTAGGTTCTAAACATTTAACTTTTAAGAGCATCTAAATAAATGTGCGGGCGCTTTTTTTCCTCGTTTCAGTATGTTCTAAACATACTGATTATTAAAGTATTTTATAAAATTGCTTTTAAATAACTTTAAATTAACAACAAGCGAATGATAAAATTGAAAAATCGTAAATTGATTCTTCAGATGGTTAAAAAATTTAGAAGTTGGCTTTTTACTTAGTTTTCCTGGCTATAAAAGCAAAATCAAAGAAAAAAAAACAATTTCTCTCGTGAAATACTAACGTTTTTCTAATATTTCGAAGATTCCCAGGTACCCGGGAATTCCCGGGAATAAAGAAAAATCATTCCCGATTCCCGGGTACCCAAAAAGTCCGGGAAATCGAAAACCCTACTACCAATTGAGAAAGTTTTTGAACCAAGCACCCAGATGCAGTGGACTACCGTTGGTCTACAACTGACAAGTCCTTCCGTCAATTAAAAATACAAAAAAAATAACTTTTCCCAAATAAAAACTGAAAAGAAAATAAAACAAACAACAACAACGAACAAACAACAACCAGATAGTCGAGAATTCTGCGACTAGCAACTACAGAACTTGTCTAAAGTTTTAAGCAACTATATTGTATTCATGGAGATATTGGTAGCAACTCTGAATCAAAATGTCTGGTAGTACCACTGGTATTTGCGTTTATGTCACACCAAACAAAAGAAGCGTATTCAATTCTTTTTGATTTAATTAGATCGCAGTATCGGAACGGCAACCAAGCAAAGTTACCGCCGATTTTGAAGACGCTGAAATAAAGCGCTATCAGAAATGAATATTGAAGTAAAGGGATGTTACTATCACTATTCGAATGCATTGCTCGGGAGAAAGCTATATATTTAAACCTGCTGAAGAGTAAGGATAACAAAATAATCGATTTTTATGCATCTGTTTAGCATTGTTACCTCAAAATATGATTGTTGGTGGCTGAGAATACATCCAGAACGAAATGAATGATGACGAATACATTTTGAAATTTAAAATTTATTTCCAAAACTACCAAGATGATGAGTGTTTGGTGAGCGGTGCCGTACGAATAATGCTGCTGAAGGATGACATCATGTCCTTAATACAAACTTAAATAAAAAAGAAGTGCAGAAAAAGTTATGCATGAATGAGAGCAAAAAAGTACGTAGAGGTGGATAGCCGAGCTATAAATGCTTAGATGCAGGTATTAAATATGGTGATATCAGCATCTATAGACCACTTCCTCGATAACTTACGATAAAAATACTTGTTAGCACTGTATTACATTACTATAGAGTGAGTACTGCAAACAAACGTCGTGAGATGAAGTAGATTATCTTCCTGGTTTGACTACAGAACCCTAAAAAACTTTTGTTTCCTTGAACTTCCCGACAGAATTCAATTCGATCCACTGGTGGAGCCTATTAAGACATTCAAGTATCATAGGATCCACTGAGCCTAATGGTGGATCACAGTGAGTTACAGCGTGCTATTCAATCCATTGGTGGATCGAGATAGTGGATTCTACAGGACAGAGGGAAAAATTCGCTAGTCGCTGAATTCTAGACGACTGGACTTTATTTTTTCTTTTTATTTAGTAAAGTACATTTTTAAGCATTTTTTTATTTACTTTTTAATTTGACACTTTTTAGTTTGTCATGTCTTTAGTGACTCGCAATATTAAGCAAAATCTATTAACGTAAGAATCATCAAAATTGTCCCACACGCTCGATCCGTAGATTGCTGCAAAGGAACAAACATAAATACATAGGCTGATAAACACATTACCCTCCTTTGCATCGCGCAGTGGGATAAAAGGTACTATCTACTCTACTACCGTCCGTCCTGGGTCATATCTTATCCAAAGGATGTCGCTGGCCAACCAGCGAGGCAATGTAGCCAACAAAATGGGCACCTTTGGGCAGGGGTTGTTTGTTCTATTAGTTATATTTGTTTTCAGAGTCTTTAAAGGAGTCTATTGGTAGTTAATTATAATTGTATTTATTTATTGTTAATATTTTATAGTTATTTTTACACCATTCAACAGGCAGTGAGTGATGTCGACTCTGGTACCAACTGGATACAAAGGCAGTTTTCCCGTATAGCACGAAATCTTCGTTACCGCATCAGTGGCAAAGGTCGTACTAAGCCACCAGATTGGTTTCTGGACAAGTTTGCAGCACAAACCTTCACAGATCCGGAAGAACCATTATACCAAGCCAGAAGATCGAAGCTGCTATGTGGACTGAAGCTTGCGTTCGACCCGACGCTTCCAGCTCACTATCATGTTAGTATGTTTGAAAATATGGTCCATAGTAGTACATTATGATACAAGTGAGCCAAGTCGGTCATTACAGCCGAGGCGGGATTATCGTAAGAAATATTTGAAGTAAATCACATTATTTTATACTTTTTAGTGCGGTTATATAATAAGCGTGTTTTTTAGTTTCTTAAACTATAATATTTTTTGTGAACACTGGTAATATTTAAAGGGGTGGTTTTGTACCATACAGAATAACTATCACTGTGGGTGGAGACAAGTCGAAAAAAATCAGCTGTCCCGTTTCGATCTTGGCCCCATAGTGAACATTTTTCAATTTGATGGACACCACTACTTTAATTATTACTAGGGTGTCTTGTTACACCTCTACAGGGTGTTAAGAGGGCACCGAGCCGCTGGTAAAGCCTGACCAGAAATATAAAAAACCTTATTTGGGGGCGGGCGCTGCAATCGACTATAACCTTTAATGTCAGTGTTCCAAGTACAATAATTTGTTCCAATGATTTTCCGCAACATGGCGAGGTTTTTTATTTTTCTGGTCAGGCTTTACTGTCCTCGATCGTATTTTTTTATTTCTAAACAATTAAAAAAAATAAAAAAAAATAAAAAAAATTCACATTGTAGTCATTGCTGATTTCCAATTTATCGGGTCAGTGCGGATTTGTTTTTATAATGTTTGTAGTTATCATCTTTAAAACCGCCAAAGGTTTTAACGATAATAGCTACAAACATAAAACATAATAATCCTTAGTTGTTCGTTAAATTGAAAGCCAATCGGAACTACAATGAGACATTCTTGTTTTTTGGAAATGTTGTTGAAATGTTTAGAAATAAATAAATACGATTGAGTGCAGCACAATAGGCTCGGTGCCCTCTTAATAGAGATAGTTTTCATTATTTGACAACACAGTGGCTGGCAGTGGTGTCTCTGGCCATCCTCTACAACGTGGTTTTCGTGATCGGCCGGGCCGTCTTCTGGGATCTGGACAATCTAACTGTTATCTGGTTCGTCCTGGACTACTTGTGTGACGCAATATATTTGATCGATACAGTCATCCACGTCCACGAAGGTGAGTTTTTCTAGTATTTTTATGATAAGCTAGGTTATTGAGTTGACCTTAAGTATGCAATGATGCTGATTGAGTCACTAGAATGAAATTTTAATAAAAGGAAGACTGATAATTACTGTCACAAGGTTTTCAAAGGAAAATATACCCCATTTCTTAAGAATAAAACTTAGATTCGGCTTCGGAGTAGGTATACTAGCTAGAGAACTAGTGAAGTAGTGAACATACTAGAGAATTGTGCCTCGTTCACACAATAGGTTCACACGGCGACACAACAAGCTACGCAAAACAAACATAAGCTGGCCGCGCCACGTTATATATTACTCTTCCTACGCGCGGCCAGCTTATTTTGGTTTTGCATAACTTAATGTGTCGCCGTGTGTACATTAGAAGTTAAATCATAATCGTGTATAGTGCAAAAATTTCTATAAACTTATAAAGCTTTCCTCAACAATAAAAACTTTGTATAATAAAAATATATAAGTTGAAATTTCTTATACGAATTTCCTTATGTTGTTAGTATCATGAGTAGGTACAATCACCCATTAAAGTAGGTAATGTACTTAACTGTCTAACCTGACACCCTGTATATGGTCTTAAAAAAGTTGGCAAGAGCGACACAATAAGAAAGAACATTGTATCGATATTGAAAATATTCGTATGTTCTGAAAAAATTTCTATTTGTTTCTATTTCAGCTGTTATTATCAAAATTTGTCGTATAAATACATCGACCTAATTCAATCCACGTATAAATATATCAGTTTTGGTGTGTTTCGTACATTATTACCTACATAATGTTATGAGAATTATAACCCGTGGCGTTGATTGATTGGATCCATGTCGTCGCGTCGAACCCGTCTACAAAGACTTGTCTGTCTACGATGCCTAGCGAATTTGCCAAGCGAATATTAACGTTTGTACCCTACTGCGCCAGGAGGGTTAACTCTTTGATAAGTTATATGTCAAGATTGACGGTCGAAGCTACGAACAACGCGTCGAACTTGGGTGATAAACCCTGTCTTTCCACCGTGTCGGTGCACACGCACACAGAGATAAATTGTATGACGCCTCAAGCACACCAACCCAAGAAAGTTGGCCTCTTTTGTTTCATACTTTACAAAGCGTGAGGCTGTATCTAGACATATACTTTATCTAAGTTATGATTATTGTGACATTTGTCTAAAATGATGAATCGGCAGAGCTCGCCCGTATCGTGAGCTAGTTATTTAATTATTCCAAGAGCTGACGAAAATCTTTGCAAAATATACAGGATCCTTCTTAATATGATGACACTTTTTAAGAGGATGATCAGACCGTCAAACTTTCTCTACTATGGGACCAACATAGAAGTCGTGTAAAAAAATCAGCTGTCCCATACATTTGGCTCAAGTGTGACAGATTTGCAGTTTTAAATGGAACAGAATTTTTTTTTTTGCGATTTAGATGTTGGTGCCATAGTGAAAGTTGTTCAGTTTCACGGTCTGATCATCCCCTTATAAAGTGTCAGCATATTATTAAGAAGGACCCTATATTTTCATTTGAATGATTAGCAAAACAAAATACCTACCTACTACTCAGGTACAAGTAAATTTGTGCTCTTTTTTGATTCGGTATTTGTTTCTTGTTTCCTAATTTTAGAGCAGAGTTTCACCTGAGAATACAGTCAAATAGTTCTCATTTTCTTGTTAGAAGTTAGTGTTGTGTTGTGTCGTAAGTACCTATATTTATGGTCAGGATCGGCCTTGCCCCTTAAACTGTTTACGAGCGACTGCTTGACATTAACGCTTAGTTCTACAAGAGTCCTTGTCCCTGCAATCGATATCACTCGTAACAAAGTAAGTTACGGGTATTGCTTTCGAAGTGAGCTCGCAAATCAACATTTTGACACCCACACGCCGGACCGCGCCCTGCGTCATCAAATTTAGCTAACGTGTGGACAAACATTCGACCCAGCCTAGTTGCTTTTTCAGAACAAATATGCATTGCGGCTCTCATGGGAAACGATCGCCTGTGACTTACGTTCGATCAATCATTTTGTTTATCCGTACCCAAATGGAAATATCCATGAGTATTGAATTTAACAGTAGATTTAAGAACAATTCGCTCTAAGATAATTATGGATTATGAATTTCAACCATAATTGATTATAAACATGTTAGAGCCATGTTGTGCTATTTCCAATCAAATTAAAGATTGAAAAATGTCATGTCCCGTCAGAAACAAATTTTTCAATCTTTAATTTGATGGATTATGAATGAACTCAAAGAAAAAAAAAACAATTTTTTCACAGGTTATCTTGACCAAGGACTTATGGTAAAGGATTCAAAAATGCTCCGACATCATTATCTCAAATCAGATTCGTGGAGATATGATTTAATATCTTTACTACCAACCGATATAGCTTATTATTGGTGGAGGCCCGGATCTTGCGACTATGTTAGTATTATCGTTTTATAATTATTCACAAAAGATCTAAGAAAGAAAAGTATTCCAGCTAAAAGTACATTTCATTAATAATGTGTATACTTACTCAATAGTAAAAAACTATTGTCAATATTGATTCCATTCTAGAAACGATTGCCGTGCCCTGTTATTGTGAGACTCAATCGACTTTTTCGCCTGCCTCGAATGTGGGAGTGGTTTGATCGCACTGAGACTGCAACTAGTTATCCTAATGCCTTCAGGATATGCAAGGTTAGAACAGTTTACCTTAGCAAATAGTGCAACTTACTTTAATAGGTAACTTATTCTGATCTCTTTTTTCAGGTTGTTATGGCTATATTGGTATTGATCCATTGGAACGCCTGTCTATATTTCGCTATAAGCTACGCTATAGGTTTCGGCACCGATAATTGGGTTTACAATATGACTGGCGCCCGAAACGAAACACTCGCTCACCAATACATCTACAGCTTTTATTGGTCCACTTTAACACTCACGACAATCGGTGAAACCCCACAACCAGAAATAGATGCAGAGTACCTTTTTGTTGTAGCAGATTTTTTGGCAGGCGTTTTAATTTTTGCAACAATCGTTGGAAATATTGGATCTATGATATCAAACATGAATGTTGCTCGAGTTGAGTTTCAAAATAAAATGGATGGAGTTAAACAGTACATGGCATTTCGAAAAGTGAGCGGTGAACTAGAGGCGAGAGTAATTAGATGGTTTGCGTACACATGGGCACAAAGTGGAGCACTAGATGAAGAAAATGTTTTGTCGTCATTACCTGACAAATTAAAAGCTGAAATTGCTATAAGAGTGCACCTCGATACTTTGAGACAAGTAAGAATATTTCAAGATTGTGAACCAGGACTATTAGAAGCACTGGTACTAAAACTCAGGTTACAAGTTTTTAGTCCTGGCGACTACATTTGTAGGAAAGGCGATGTCGGGAAAGAAATGTATATTGTCAAAAGAGGACGTCTCCAAGTTGTTGCAGATGACGGAAAGACTGTTCTAGCAACACTTAGTGCAGGCCAAGTGTTCGGTGAAGTGAGTGTTCTAGAAATAGCTGGTAATCGTACTGGTAACCGAAGGACAGCAAATGTACGTGCATTAGGATATTCAGATTTATTCTGCTTAGCCAAAAGAGACTTATGGGAAGCTCTGGGTGATTATCCCGATGCTAGAGCAACGCTTACAGAACGTGGATGTCAATTATTGAGAAAAGTTAGTGATTCTTGGTATTTTGGTAGATTGATTTATTGAAAAACGTGTAAATAATTAATACTGAGTAATGCATTTTTAGGACGGTTTGTTGGATGAAAACGTATTCAAAAATGCTCAAAGCACCCAATTGAGCCTAGAAGAGACAGTGCGTAAACTAGAAATGACCGTTGATATTCTGGACAACCGTTTGCAAGGACTGCTAACAGACGTCGGCGAGGAACAAGCCAAAATGAAACAGAGGATTAACAAAGTAGAAATTAGGTTAGTAGCTTGATAGAAAGCGCTACATTGCAAATAGCGACATCAAGTACCTACTACCTACAAAAACTTCTTTATTTGTCTTGTAATTTGCTGAGCACTGCAGAGCGAAATTTCTGCAATTGATCCATTGTACTAGTTTTACTTTTCAAATGATGGTTTTGAAACCGATATTTTATTCAAAAGTTAATTTACAGAAAATTTGAAACAACGACGACGAGTGACGTAGGCTTCGTCAAAATTGTATCATACATACATACATACATACATATTCTCACGCCTGTCTCCCACTGGGGTAGGCAGAAATAACGGAACGCCACTTGCTACGATCCTGACAAACCTCCCTAGCTTCCTCCACATTCATTAGTCCTTTCATGCATGCTCGTCGGTTTCGGGTAGATCTGACCTGGCCCTTCTTAAGCACGTCGCCAATTTGGTCCGAATATGTACGTCTAGGCCGTCCCCTTCCAACATTTCCACTTACGCTTGCCTTATAGGTTGCACTCGTCAATCTGCACTCATCCATTCTTTCCATATGACCAAACCATCTCAACATACCTTTCTCTATCTTTGTCACTACATCCTCTTTCAGACCACAACATTCTCTGATTAAGCTATTTTTCAATTTGTCCATAACAGTTACACCACACATACTTCTCAATGAGCGCATTTCCACAGCGTTAATCCTACTTTCGTGCGTCTTCTGCCATACCCAAGATTCACTTCCATACATCAATGTTGGGACTAACACTCCGTTATGAACTGCCATCCGTGCCTTTTTGGACACGTGTTGACTTTTCACAAAAGAATGCAGAGCTCCATTTACCCTATTTCCTGCTTTCACAAAAAATTGTATCACATCTTTGATATATGTTGCTAACATCGTCGAAATCTCCTTCCTTAAAGGGTCCTTAATATGCTGACACTTTTTTAAGGGGATGATCAGACCGTCAAACTGAACAACTTTCTCTATCGCACTAACATCGAAATCGCGATAAAAAAATCTGCTGTTCCATACAAAACTGCAAACCTACTCGAGCCAAAATGGGACAGCAGATTTTTTTAAATTATTTAGTTTAAAGTTTTAAGAAGGACCATGTAAACAGTTTCTAATTCAAATATATTATCTTGATTTCCAGGGTGCTGGAAACAGATGACGAAAACTCGGATTCTGATGATATAACTTCACTGCAAGCTTCTGAACTCAGGAGTGACGTCGCCAGAGGATACGACGCTTCTGGTTACAGTGAAACGGCTATGAGCTCAAATCAAATTAACGACTCCGCGCTATTTATTCTCAGCAACCCAATGCCCGTCCGCGAGAGAGGACACTCCCTAAGCGTGGATAGGACACCAGAATTGCTAAAAGTCATTCCAGAACCTCGCAGCAAGTCGCTCCGCTTGAAGAAGACTTACAAAGACAGTTCTAAGTGAACCCAGTAGTTACGACAATAAAGCAAAATCATTTTATGAGAGTATTTTATAATGAAAGAAGAATCGTTTCCGTTTTGAGAACATTTTCAAAATTTTATAAAACGTTATTTATTTTTGATACTAAAAAGGTTTTGACATAAAATCTTTGACTTTAAACATCACGTCGTCACTCATTTACCTATGAACTTATTCGGTACATCTTTAACAGCAGCAACATTTATTTAAACTAAATTACAGGGTGTTAGGGTAAACAACACCATCACATGTATACACTGTAAAAATTAGCAAGTATATTTCAGAATTATTGTCTTGACCCTTGATTAAGTCAAGTATTAAAAGTGTCGAGCCGATATTTTTGTCATCAGAGTATAGAAAACAATTATTTAAGATTAATTTAAATAAGAATATTTACCAATGATCAGTGATTACGATAATTATGAATGATGACGTCCTCCTGTACCCTATGAATAAATTTAGATTTTCGTAGCTATTAATGATTTAATTTTCCTATAAATTGTGGATTTCAAAAATAACATCTAGTTTTTCCTATTTCGCAAGGCTATTTGAATATAAGACGTCCATAAAATATAATAGTATGCTTTTAACATAATCTCACATGAAGTTGTAGACAATTTTGTAAAAGTAGATCAGTACCTCTTCATCTTTAGGTCATCTTTGTACCTATGTATGGCAGTCAATCAAGATTTAGTTAAGATCTCAACATATTGTACAGGGTGTAACAAAACACCCTAGTAATACCTAATAATAACGGGGTGCTTCTGACCATCAAATTGAACAACTTTCACTATGGAGCAAACTTCGATAAATCTGTTCTTTCATACAAAACTGCAGTACCGAATCAACTAGAATGTATGGGACAGCAGATTTTTTCTCGATGTTGGTTCCATAGTGAAAGTTGTTCAGTTTGATGGTCTAAACCACCCCCTTAATTATTACTAGGTGTTAAGGTTTATTTAAGGTATTACGACGACTATATTCCCCGAGGGGGTAGTCAGATATATTCTGAAACCACAGAACATCCACGTTTCACCAGTAGTACCGAAAAGGCTTCCGCACATTGCAGCGATATTATCGAGCGATATTATCGACAGCTATATCGCGACACCTTACATACTGCAGCGATTCCGCGATTCGCGTCACGCATGCGCCCTTCACTGAATGTAGTAGAAAGAGATTGCGTCAGGTTGCGATAATATCGCGGCAGTGTGTGGGATCGAGCGCGTCCCCATACAAAATGTACTGAGAACAATTATCGCAAAATCGCAGCGATATTATCGAGCGATAATATCGCGGCAGTGTGTAGGATCGAGCGCGTCCCCATACAAAATGTACTGAGAACAATTATCGCAAAATCGCAGCGATAATATCGCTCGATAATATCGCTGCAATGAGCGGAGGCCTAAACTCTGTCCAGTGTGTGTGGTTATTCGTTTGCGTGGAATTGAATTTGATTATTCTGATGTTCAAGGAACATAAAACATAGTTATTAGGAGTCCTTCAAATCATCAAACTGAACAACTTTCACTATGGGGTGAAAATCGAAATCGCGAATAACACTTCGACATTGGTCCCATAGAGAAAATTGTTCAGATTGATGGTCTGATCATCCCCTGAAAAAACCGTCTGCATAAGTTCCGTAAGTTGGACCCCTGTACATACATTTAGGTTGACATTTTCTATGGAACATTTTTTTCACCCATTTCAATATTGGTTCAATAGTAAAGCAACCCCAGAATGCATTAATGTTTACATTCTGTATCTACCATATACTGTTTATCGGTTTTAAGAAATAATTAAAAATGAGAAAACTGAAATTCGTGAAAAAAAAAATTCCACCAGTAACTAATTGAAACTTCCTAACATAGCTAATTCATCAAGAAAAATAATGTATACAATTTATAAGGCGCTGTTCATTTATTACATTGGTTAGCAATTGCTTAAAATCGTCTTACGTAATAAATGAACTCCCTTTTTTACACATTTTACAGTATTCCCTACGTGTTTATTTATTTTCTGGCTCCAACGTTTCTTAAATTTTAGGCTCGTATTACAGAACGACACTCAAGGGGAGATCTCTTCTTGAGTAGGTATAGATAAAAAAGGATGCAAATACATACAACGTATACATGCATCCTTGTCTATCTTTACTTAAGAAGAGATCTCCACTTGAGTGTCGTTTTGTAATACTAGCTTTAATGATGTCATGTCATGATAAAGAATTTCGAATTTATCTCTGTGTATATGTAGATGGTAATAAAAAACGTGCGTACAAGTTTCTGTTTATTGATATGGAGTGCGATTTTTGAATCTCATTCGGTGAGCTCAGCTGTTGAAAATGTCAAAATTACTATGGAGATAAGCATCTTTCTACTGCGGATTTGACTCTCAAAAATCCCTCTCCTGTAGTATGATTTTTTAAAGTCAAATCCGCAGTAGAAAGATGCATATCTCCATAGTAATTTTGACATTTTCAACAGCTGAGCTCACCGAATGAGATTCAAAAATCGCACTCCAGATCATACTCTAATTATCTAGTAAAGACACGAATTGTATCAAAGTCTAGAACGTTTTAAAAGGTAGGAAATTGTGAAAACGACAGGAGGATTTACTTATTATACCTACTACTTACTCACTCGTATGTGGTATTAAAATGACAAAGAGTTATTGTCATATTAGTAATTACAAATTTTTAATGATTTTTGTTTTAAGTGACATCAAAAAGTGTTTTTGGAATAGATAAATTAAATATATACAGGTCCTTCTTAATCTGCTGACATTTTTTTAAGAGGATTATCAACAACGAACAACAAACAAGCCATCATACTGAACAACGTTCTTTACGAGATCAACATCGAAATCGCAAAATAATATCTGCTGTCTCATACATTTTGGTCGAGAAGGATTGCAGTTTTATATGGAACAGATGGTTTCGCGATTTCGGCCATTATTGTCCCATAGAGAAAGTTGATCAATTTGATGGTCTGATCATCATTAAAAAACCGTCAGCATGTTATGAAGGACCCTAATTATGTATCTTTCGGTACATAGTTCTCATTAGATGATTAAGTACCAAAAGACTTTAGGGATACCTATAGGGAGGGTCTTTCTTAATATGCTGACACTTTTTAAGGAGATGATCAGACCGTCAAACTGAACAACTTTCTCTGTGGCACAATCATCGAAGTCTAAAATATTTTTTCGCTATTTCGATGTTGGTCCCATAGAGAAAGTTGTTCAGTTTGACGGTCTGATCATCCCCTTAAAAGTATCAGCATATTAAGAAGGACCCTGTTTATGATGTTCAGTATTGTGTCATACAGTTGATGAACCAAATTATATTTTATTCGACATAATGGAGGCAAAGACGAGGGGGTCGCCAATAGTTTTGATACGTGTAGAATAAGTTAAAGAACAAAATGCTAACAAAGAAAGATGTTTCGTTTACAAATATGCACAAAACAAAATGTAGGTAGGTAATTAACGTATCATTTAAAAATGTATTTTACTTAGTATGTGAAAATGATCAGATTGTATAACAGTTTATGTTCTGGTTATTTTGTAACTTTTTAATAAAATTTTAACGGTGTTTACATTGAAGATCTTGAAATAAATGTTGGAAAACATAATAATAGTTTATTGTTAAACCCATCTTTATTCTGTTTGTACATACATGTTTTTTATTATTGATACATCGATGTGCATAAACAAATGTTACAATAATATTATTGACCGCAACCAAACCGCAACGCATAACTTTTTTAATACACAAAATTTGACGAATATCGTGGCTTCCTACATAGATAAGGCTATACGCTATATCACGCTTTTTATCCCTCGAACGAACGAATAAAAGACGTTATATATCTATATTCTATAGCCTTACCGCGCGAATCATACTACGGTCGCTGGATGCTTAAAACCCATCAGGAACGTGGCATAAGTAATATACTAGAACGGTAATATAAAACCACCAACCTTTATCGGCAACTCAAAGAGTTATTTCGTCAAAGAGACCGTTAGGTAGCGAACGGTGCTTTCGACGAACCGTGCTATCGTTGAACAGTGCTTTTGTCGAACGAATCGGTTGAGAACCGTGATTTCGATGAAGGGTATTTCGTAAAACCGTTACTCTCTATGGCTCAAAACATAGCTTGACATAAAGGGGTAACTGGTTTCTTCCGATACCTAAAGGTTACCTAAATAAAGAGAAGTTAATTTGTACTCACGGACTGCCAAGGACTTGTGGTTTTATTACTTCTGACTCTAAAATTAACAATTTCCAGCTTCCTGGTTTCTCCTAAAGAACTAGCAAAAAACGATTACTAACACCCCGAAGTTACGATTGCAGTGATATTTTTGTGCAAATATCCTTAATAATTTTCAAAATGCGCGTTAGTGTTCACAAACGAATTATGAATTCTCCAAAATGGAATCATTCACTGTTTCGCAACTGTTTCGCATTTCATATGTCAACATCTGTCAGTGAGTTGGTACAAAAAAGGTTGTGTTACTTATATAAGTTTAGGATGGTAAAGAAGGACGCATAATTTTATCCGCGGCGAACGAGCCGAAGCTTTGTATGAAATTCTATGACACCTTGCACACTTATCAGCGGCGAATCGGGCGAATCGTCAGAAGAATTAAAAGGAAATTCGCTTCGTTCGCCTCCTTCAAAATTTTCCATTATGCGGGCACTTGTGTTTATGTTTTACTGATCTAGCTACAAGTTATAGTAATTTTATTGTTCATACGAATTTGATATACATTTTAATTTTAATCAATTTCATACAAAACTTTGACGTATAACATTCGTAGACGGTATTAACAAAAGTAATATTTTATATATGGAAAAATAGTTAAGAAAATCAAGATTACGCATCTCAAATAACATTTGCAATTTATAACATAATTACGAAGATATAAAATAAAATGTGATAAAATCAGGAATGATGCTCCCGAGCGCCATCTAGTTGCCTGTGAACGTCTCTGCAACCCCCATATTTATAACTATAATAATACAAGGTGCTCAGTTGCTTTCCAATTCTTTCCTGTAACTCAAAATTGACTAGATGACACAATCGCATAAAGTACGCCTGTAAATCGTCGTAAATGGAATTTATATAGGTACGAAACAAATCAAGAGTTTATCAAAGAACAGAAGAATAACAAATGTGTGAAAAGAACGAACCCTAACCTGACCTAACCCTAATCTGAACCTAAACCCATATAGCAACGAAGCGCAATCATGCAGTCAGCAATAATAAAAGACATAAAAGGCCACATACCACAGAACCATTTCGACATGGATTTCAAATAGTTTCTTTGTGAATTGTCTCATAATTTGTATAAAAACGATGTTTTATTTGTTATTTCGTATTTTTAGCATAAAGTAAAAATTTATTTGTCCCCTAGAAGACGGGTCAGGTGCTTGTGTGGGATTCCTGCCACCTGTGGGGACACTTTTGACCCGTCCGCGTCCCATCTACGGGGAACGAGCAAAAGAATGGGCTCGGCGATGGAATCTGCCGAAAAGGCAAAAGAGGGGAAATACATTGGGCACCGGCACCCAATACAAATTCGTAGCATTCGGTGTCGAAACCCTTGGACCGTGGGGTCCCGGCGCCCAGGCGCTATTTAAAGATCTGGCAAAGCGCCTGGTAGACTCGACCGGGGATTCAAGGGCTATCGCTTTCCTTGCTCAACGGATCGGTATAGCCTTTCAGCGAGGAAATTATAATCTATCGAAAAATAACGCGTTAAATTGTAAGCATTATGTTAAGGTTCACAATCTATCGATAGTTTACAATCTCGCGAGATAGATTATAATATAAAGTTATTTATAATTTTACGGTGATATAGACATAAACTAACCTGCATGGTTAGCATGGCAGCCTGATAAAGCGCTATCACACCTTTGCTCTCTTTCTATTTGCGCGCGAACGAACGAGATAAAAGACGTGATACAGCCGTATCACGTGTAGCATGCTACGTGTGCAGAAGGCGTAGCATGTTGCACGTGATACAGCTATATCGCACCTTTTATCTCGTTCGTTCGCGCGTAAATAGAAAGAGAGCGAAGGCGTAATAGAGCCGTATCACGGTGGCATGCTACCCATGTATGTATGCAAATGTATAAAATCAATTAGGTACAAAGAGGGAACGCTGCCAGCATGCTTGGTACCATGTCTCGCGGAGATGCACCTGACGGCCTTTTTTATCTTTAAGTTGGTTTTTATTTCTATATTCTTGTTGTTTTCATTTCTTCCATATTATATTATAAATTGTTTTTTATTAATATATTAGGTACAACATTTAAAAAAAATTGCGAACACAATTTTTTGATGCATTTAATATTTTGCGTATTTAAACCTTTTGCGCTGCGATTAATTAAAAGCCCTAATTAAAATTATGTTATATTTAAGTATGACAGCCTACACTTAAGTAAAATTAAATCCACTTGTATGTTTCACATTTAATTCAAACAATAAACATTATTTTTGAAAGCTTTCGAAACAACTGAACCATATTTTGTTTTTTAAGGTTGTAAATTAATCTCTATGGCACTAATGAGTAAAGCCTGACCAGAAATATAAAAAACCTGGTTTGGGGGCGCTGCAATCGACTATAACCTTTAATGACAATGTTCCAAGTACAAAAATTAGTTCCAGTGATTTTCCGCAACATGGCGAGGTTTTTTATTTTTCTGGTCGGGCTTTAATTATGACATTTCAAAGAATAGAATAGTGTAAACTTAAATTAACTAGTGCAATGCTATTCCTAAGGGTTGGCACACATCTACCGGCGACACCTTCGACGCGGTGACGGCGGCGGACGGCTTCCCATACTAAATGACATTTTTGTATGGGCCGGCCGTCGGTCGCCGTCGGTCAATGACATGTACTCTAGCGATAGACAAGCTCGTTCAAACAAACAACATGTCACACAAAACAACACAAAATGGCACATTGCGGTCTGTCATTGCAATAATGACGAAGTGAACTCGTGGAACATGCTGCTTCTATGAAAGGGCCTGTCTATGGCTAGAGTGTTAGTCAATGCCGTCGGTAGATGTTTCTCAACCCTTAATCAGTCATAAATTGTTGATGATTTAGTTTTCCAGTTCATCAAATTTAATAGGATTATTCGAAATTTAACGGTAGGTAATGGCCCATTCTGGTTGTTATCATATTCCTTTGCCTAAAAAGACAAGGCACAAATTTAAAATAACGTTACAGGACACAAATGTCAGGTACCTCAGTATTCATTCATGCCTCAGCTATATTTAACATACTACAAACTTCTTTTCTACCCACTTTTTTTTCACCCACTTTTTGACAAAATGTTGCAAATCACCCATAAAAATCCCACTCAACAATTTATATTCTATGAACTTGGTGTATTTTATGAAGCCAATTCAAAACATAAACAGTATTTAAAAATACTGTTCACAAAATACTGTTTCTAGCATAAATAGGTAACTATAGGTACCTATTCAAAAGCCTGTGTTTATTGAATGAAATTTGAAATTGCTGGTTTGAGGAATTCATACTGTCTCTTAAGAGCCTACCGAGCTTATTGTGCTGCCTCCAATCGTATTTTTTTAATTTCTTAACAATTAAACAAATTTCCAAAAAACAAGAATGTCACAGACTACTCCTGGTTGGTTTTCAGTTTATCGAAACATTGCGGAATATTATGTTTATTCTTGTAGCTATTATCGTTAAAACCGCCAAAAGTGGCCACTTTTAGCTGCCTCCAATCGTATTTTTTTTATTTCGTAACAATTAAACAAATTTCAAAAAAACAAGAATGTCACAGACAACTCCTGGTTGGTTTTCAGTTTATCGAAACATTGCGGAATATTATGTTTATTCTTGTAGCTATTATCGTTAAAACCGCCAAAAGTGGCCACTTTTGGCGGTTTTAAAGATTATGACTATAAGCATTATAAAAACAAATCAGCAGTGACCCGATAAATTGAAAATAAGCAATGACTACAATGTGATTCTTGTTTTTTTGGAAATATTGTGTAATTGTTAAGAAATAAAAAAATACGATTGGGGGCAGCACAATAGGCTCGGTGCAGCTTTAACGAAACTGAAATTTGGATCCACTTCTAGCATAACTTACACTATGTATGTCATTCGAACCCTTATTTATCAACATTAAGACTGGGTGGCACCAAACAGTGTTTAGGCTTAAACGTATTTAGACGCTCTGTCTCTCATACTGCTCATACAAATGACAGTGACAGTATCATACCCGTCAGGCACTGGTGGAAGGTGTGTGCGGCGATAACAATTGTTTATGTCTGGGATATACGGGCTTGACGGCTATCACATGTTTGAGCCTTAATACATTTTGGTGCAAGCCAGCCTAAATTACGTTAAAATGCAGGATTTTTCTTTGAATCAAACTATATAGACTGAAACGTTTATCGTTTAGCAGACATCGGTTTGCAATCATAGCGATATCCACTATCAGATTTTAATAACAAAATCATGTTCAGCATCACGGAAAGTATACATTTTACCTTAGATCAAAATAAAATTAATGGATAGGCCTGAAGTGCGGTAAGTTGAAGCACACTACTGGTGCACTTGGTCCATACAAACTAGCGCCATTATCTGTCAAATCTAGGGCACTTGCATACAAGTGACAAGTAAACCTTTCATTTATTTTGCCTCATTTTTCTGGTTTGAAATGTTCACGTAAGGCCTATCCATTAATTTTATTTTGATCGAAGCATTTTACAACATTAGTAGGTATTGAGTAAAACATTAATTAAGAATTTAAACTTAACAATTAAAATACAATAAGTAGATAAAAAATTTTGTGAAACTCGAAAAATACATTAAGAGAATCCAGTCAACATTTTGCTAGGAGAAGCATAGTGCGTTACAGGGTGTAAGGAAACTAATTATTAACCTTTAAACCACATAATCTGCCCAACAAACTGAACAACTTTTACTATGGAAGCAAAAATTTCAATGCAAAAAAGAATCTGCTGTTCCGTAGTTAATCCATACAAAACTGTAATGCCCACTCGACTTACCTAAATGACAGACACAGACAGCGATTTTTTTATTCTGTCAGGTTTGCTCCCATAGTAAAAGTTGTTCAGTTTGATGGGTACAGTTTGTGGTTTAAAGGTTAATTATACTTTTCCTTACACCCTGTAAGTATAATGCAATTTCAATGAAGTGGGCCCAGTAAAATATAGATTTTGCGAATTAGAACGCACCAAGTGGTAAAATTCATATGGATGAATGATTGATAATAAAAGGTAGTGGACGTTAGTCAATTTAATGAAGACAGATGAATGCATTTCCTCATTCGTTCGCACCATTCCTACAGGTAAGGTATTGACTATTGATTCTTCGTCTATAAGGGTAGGCAGCAGCACAATGTTTACATTGTTTATTCTATTATTTTTAAAAGACATCATCGGCGATTTATGCCTACATTTTTGGTCCAAATGTGAAAGTGCCGGCCAACAAAAACTAAAGCTATATTATGTTAGAACTTACCCGTATTTTTTGTTATAGCATGAAAGCTGTAGCTGTATGTTTTATTTCAACAAAAATGTATACCGAGGAAAATGGGCTTTGGTGCCATACCATAGAATAACTATAGATTATTAATTATTCTGATGGCCATACTATAAAATGCTGCGACAGACTAGTTCTAACAGAATATAGCCTTAGCAAATTTCATCGAAAATGTATGAAAAGGCAGATTTTTCGAACAAAAAAAAACAAATTACAATGGATCTACAGCTTTGGTGCCATAATAATACATTTTTAGACGGTCAAGTCCTAACAGAATATCAGATTATAATTTTTTTGGCGGGCACTTTCACATTTTGGACCAAATCCGATTATGTCTTTTACCATATCCTACCGACAGTTTTTTACATCTGAGGTCCGACATTTACAATAATAAAATGTACACAATACACATACCTACACCACTTCAACAACTTTATATTAGAGTCATTTTATAATAACACCTCCAATGTTATATTTCACACAATGTGAACTATATAATGGCCAACCTAGTCTTGTTTCCCTCCAGCTTTTTATGAGTCTACATAAAGCATTTTGAATAAACCCCGTTAGATATGGGACTCGGAGCCGATTCTTCTTTCACACCAACTGTGGAAGACAAAACAGACGGTTAAATAACAATGCCTGTTGTACCTATATCGTGAGACTAAAGAAAATTAGGTAAATGCACGGTAAATGGAACAGATCATTTTCCATCGTCGGGGAAAGTCCTCTTATACATAAGCAAAACTCTTTGGGGGCACCGAACCACCAGTGCGAATCAATCGTATTTTTTTAATTTCGTAGTAGGTAGGTACATACAAGATTTCCAAAAAACACGAATTTCTGATTATAGTCATTGCTGATTTGCAATTTATCAAAACAATAGGGTGCGTTCACATCTTGCGCATTCGCCGCGCGTTCGAATGTGGACAGATGTGGACGCACCCTTACGAGCGATAGCACACTATAGCAAACACATAGACAAACAATTACACGCCAGTCTTTGATTGACGGACTACGCGCACATCTGCATGCCGTGCTGCTATGCTGTAAGAATTTGTAAAAACAACTCAAATAAAATAAAATAAAAATTGTAGTTGGATTATATTACTAGCACGTACACGGGGACACATCGAGCTACGCAAAACCAAAATAAGCTGGCCGCGCGTAGGTAGAGTAGTATTGTATAACGTCGCGCGGCCAGCTGATGTTTGTTTTGCGTAGCTTGATGTGTCGCCGTGTTTACGTGTACGTGCTAGTAATATAATCCAACTACAATTTTAATTTTATTTTCACCTCACAAGCTCGAAAAGGTTCTGTTTATCATTCGAAATCTGTGTGCAAAAGTGCATTTTATCCGCTAGCGTGGAAAGAGTTTTTGAAATTCGAATCAGTCAATTCAATATTTTTCTATAGCGCCAGTCCGCCGCCAGTTCACTGTAAATGCATTACAACTATTTCATGTCATTGCGCCAATCTCATTTTGTTCGAATAATCGTACTGGCCAGCACGACAAAAACGTAAAAAAAAATTCTTCTCTTTATTTCGTTTAATTCTAATAATGAGTCTGTGCTCTACGTAGGTTCTCTTTCTACGGTGCTCTATAATCAATTTAAAAAAGTACTCTGAATTTCTGAATTCACTTTCCAATAAATTATTTTGGTTTGTTTTTTGATAAAATCATAAAATATGAGTGAGCTAGCAGCAGTGACGAAGATATTTTAACACCTGCAGAGTTTGTGCAAGCGGCACATGATGCCGAATTGAATTTTCTTCCGAAAAAATCGCGCGAAAAGTACATAAAAGCGTACAATTTGTTCAATGCATGGATACATTCTAAAGGCGCGAAAACGTTTTCAGAGACTGTAATGTTATCCTACTTCATGGAAATATCTGAAACAAGGAAATCAAGCACACTTTGGAGCATTTACTGTATGTTAAAAGCCACGATCAAAACAAAACTCCAAACAATATTCCAAACTATTGACGTTTTCAAAGGACGAAGCCAAGCGGCCACAAACCGAAAAAATCTAATATTTTCACCACTACCTACCTACTAACATTACGCAGTTTCTCAACGAAGCGCCCGACTCCGAATTTCTTGCTTCAAAAGTAAGTTTTTCGCTTTCTTAATAATTATAATATCTTAGTTCAAAGTAGGTACTTTTATGTTATAGTATGAGGAAAGTATTACTTATTTTATTATCTGCTGTAAAACTAATTTAGTTCCTTTGCGTTACAGGTTGTCCTCATTATTGGCATTAGTGGAGCGTGCCGGACAAATGAACTAACATATCTCACACCGAAAAACATTGAGAAGCATTCAGAAAAGTTGCTGTTGGTTAACTTATCAAACACGAAGACCAATATCGATAGGAACTTCGTGATCCGTGATGAATATGTCAAATTGTAGAAAAGTATCAAGCCTTGCGCCCTGCTAATACTCCAATGGATCAAATATTAATAATTGTAGTAATTTACTTTTAATTTTTAAAATAAATAAACTCTAATTTTATTCAATTTAAGCTGTTTTTCTTCCACCTAGCATTTTCCTCGCTGTTGTGAGGTGAAAAGTTGTGTGTTTCGCTCGGCAGCAAAGTTATTCTGCGTCTCGTACCTTTGAAACCCTCGCTTGCTCAAGTTTCAATACAAGTACTCGCGCCAAAAATCAACTTTGCAGCCTAGCATAACAAATAACTATTATTGTATTTGAGTAGTTTTTACAAATTCTTACAGCACAGCACTGCTGCACATCAGTGTGTGCTTCGCTTCTACGTGCGGTATCTTCTGCTTCACAAATGACGGACTGACGTCTGCCGCTCCGTCAATGCGTCATCGTGTGTGATTTCACTCTAGGCTGTACTGCGCGGACCCTACGTCCAGTAGTGGTAGTAAGTCAATGGTATGAACAAATATTATTAACATACCATCAGGCCAAAATGAGAACCGCGTGCCAGCCGTGTCGGATGACGTCACGACCTCGTGTCTTCGAGGGGGGGAGAAACTGCTGGATGGCACATATCCCGGGTTCGGACTTGATGACCCACCTGCAATCATTTCATTATGATAATTATTGTCAAGCGATAGTGAGCCCTATCGTTGTTAGAATAAGTATCAAAATTAGTAATTAGTATAGTGAACGCCGTGACGTAATTTGGTCATAATATGTCACCGGTCACGTGGGCAGAGTCGGGATGCTTGGGAGTCGAGAGTGGCTGAGCAGCGATTACATTACCCTACATGCAGATATATGAATACCTAGATAATAATAGTACAACCTATAGAAACGAAACTATGGTTAAATAAACCAAAACGAGATAGGTAGTTAGGCGCTTATTGACATTTGTATGCGTATTTTAACATTTACTGGGTTTAGACCATCAAACTGAACAACTTTTACTATGGGAACAATATCGAAATCGCGAAAAAAAAATCTGATCTTCAATACTAAACTACAAATCGACTGGAGCTAAATGTATGGGACAGCTGTTTTTTTTGCGATTTCGATGTTGGTCCCATAGTGAAAGTTGTTCAGTTTGAGGGTCTTAACAACCCCCTTAAAAGTTGTGAATGTTTATCTTTACTTTGTAACACCCTGTGTACTATTATTGCAAAACATGGTTAAGGGGGTTGCAGAGGACAAGACACTAAACTAGATGGCGCTCGGGAGCATTATTCATGATTTTATCACATTTTATTTTATATCTCGTAATTGTGATGATTTCAATCAAAATTTTCAATTAAGCGCGCACTTGTGTTTACGTTTTACTGATCTAGCTACAAGTTAAAGTAATTTTATTGTTCATACGAATTTGATATACATTTTAATTTAGAACAATTTCATACAAAACTTTGACGTTGAACATTCGTAGACGCTATTAACAAAAGTAATATTTTATATATGGAAAAATAGTTTAGAAAATCTAGAATGCGCTTCTCAAATAACATTTGCAATTTATAACATAATTACGAAGATATAAAATAAAATGTGACAAAATCATGAATAATGCTCCCGAGCGCCATCTAGTGTAGTGCAACTCCCTCTGCAACCCCCTTAAGCTATGTCACATACCTATAGGTATTACCGCACCGCACGATCTAATCTAAACCTTATTATATGATACGCCAGAAAACATTGGGCAGGAAGCAGGAATACATAAAAAATACTGTGCTGCCCTCCGTAGGACTTTTTGAATTATAAAACATAAAACGTGCCCAAAGGAATGGTTTGTATCTACGTAAATGCTGCGCTGCTTGTAATTTCATAAACAACTGAAAACTTCCGCTAGATGTCGATCAGTGCCATTCTTATTCATATTTATGTGAAATCATCTAGGAAATCATAGTGTGAAATTGATCGAGGTAGATGACAAGTAAAAGTTAACCTCTCGTAACCATAACCATAGAAAATGATTTTTTCTTGGAGCAGGAGTGCGATTTTTGAATCTCATTCGGTGAGCTCAGCTGTTGAAGGTCTCAGATCTCATGTAGTTGTTCACAAGTCAACAAACATGTGATCTGAGGCTTTTTCTCCTCGACGGAGGTGGAAAGCGACAACTTCGTTTAGCGCAGCGGGACGACAATTGACGCTTTCCGTCCGGAGGGGAGAAATATACTATTATACAGGGTCCAACTTAATTATGCTGACACTTTTTTAAGGGGATGATCGGAGATGGATACCCAAAACCGGGAGATCTTAGGTTTCTTCCCCTCAATGGTATTGCCTCCTTCATTGACCATGTATTTGAAGGGTGAGGAAAGCAAAAAGTATTGGGGCTAACAAAAAAGATCCCACTGGGTCGAAGTGTTGCTGGCCTGCCAGCCCCCACAACAAGATAAGACAAGATAAGGGGATGATCAGACCATCAAACTGAACATCTTTATCTATGGGACCAAAATTGAAATCGCGAAAAAAAAATTAGCTGTCCCATACATTTAGCAAACCTACTCATTGCAGTTTTGTATGGAACAGAAAAAAATTTTTTCCTATTTCGATGTTGGTTCCATAGAGAAAGTTGTTCAGTTTGACGGTCTGATCATCCCCTAAAAAAAGTGTCAGCATATTAAGAAGGACCTTATATTCTGTGACTGTGGTCACATGGCGGATTTGACCCGTCCGCGCCCTCCTCCCCGACCCTCATGTGGCGCACGAGTCACGGCGTTTGTTTGTAAAGCTCACTCTACAATGACTCTTCTTCTTATCGTGTGGGCAAGCCCTGGTGTCTGAGTTTATTCAAAGCGCCTAACGGCCTCTGACGTGGTTCATGACGTGGTTCAGCTCAATGACTGAAACTGTAATTACCTTCAGGCCAGAAGGGGAACCTAGTGACAGCAGTGTCTGATGAGGTCACGATGTCGTGGTGTCGACTCGGTGAGAACCCACCGGAAGACGGGGCGTACCCTGGACCTGGGCTCGGAGACCCATCTGAAATATTATCATGTTTTATAGGTATGGTTGTATAGGTATTATGATGACTTAAAGATGTTGGAGTCACGTCGCAGGTTCTGACCCGAGCACTTGTCTCACGTGGTGTTCGCGCGTCGCGTTTTTGCCTGCCACGAGGCTCCGCAATCCTCAATCTCTTTCTGTTCTTGATCAAAAACAATCCCTGAGACTGGGATAGATACTCCCATAAACTACTTGACACTGGCGGAAATTCAGTGCTAAAGCACAAGCAAGAGTCCATTATTTATATTTAAAAAAAAGTAAGTTGCTGAAATGCAAGCACTACTTGTAGGTATAATGGCCGGCAAACATCTTGAGCAAGATTTTGACTGCGAATAATAAAATATAGGATCCAACTTAATATGCTGACACTTTTGTAAGGGGATGATCAGATTATCAAACTGAACAACTTTCTCTATGGGAAAACGAGAAAAAAAAATCGGCTGTCCCATACATTTGGCTGAAGTAGGATTAATTACGTATAGAACCGCAGATTTTTTTTCGCGTTTTCGATGTTGGTGCCATAGAAAAAGTTGTTCAGTTTGACGGTCTGATCATCCTCTTAAAAATGTGTCAGCATATTAAGAAGGATTTTTCAAGTGGTTTGCTACTGGACTAAAAATTATTAGGTTTGTAACCAACTAAAAAATTACTAGGAACTATTTAAGTACTATTTAGTTTCTACTTGAAATTATTTAATTTTATTATTTGCACATTCAGTTCTAAATCTATTGGGCATTTAAGCCTAAATTATTCTTTAAAAAACAATGAAGGTAAAACTGGCCTACAGCCTAAAATATGGCATGCCCTAAAAATACCGTTATTCAAGCTCCACTCGATTCACAGTGATGAGATGGATCCAAGATATTTTCTGCAATTTGACATACTATTATGCATCTTAAACGCATAGGTACAGGAAGTAATTAATACCTGTTTACAAGGTGTAACAAAACACCCTAGTTATAGTTAAGGGGTAGCTTCAGACCCTTCAACTGAACCACTTTCACTAAGGACCGAAAATAGAGAAAAAACAATCTGCTGTCCCATTTATTATTTTAGTCGAGCGAGTCAGTAGTCTGCAGTTTTGTATGTAACAGCTGATTTTTTTAAGCGATTTCGAAGTCGGCTCTTTAGTGAAAGTTGTTCAGTTTGATGGGCTGAAGCACCCCCTTAAGTATTACTATGGTGTTTTTGTACATCCTCTATAGGGTCCTTCTTAATCTTAATATGCCGACGGTTTTCTAAGGGTATGATAAGACTATCAAACTACAACTTATTTCATATGACCAAAATCTGCTGTTCCATACAAGAGTGCCAATCCTACATGATCCAAATGAATGAGACAACAAACATTTTTTTTTCGATTTCGATGTTGGTCCAGTAGGGAAAGTTGTTCAGTTTGATGGTCTGATCATCCTCTTTAAAAACCGTCAGCATTTGGGTTTAACCTCATCTAACAGCACAGCATCGCATTTTAACGTCGCTCCATCCTTTTCTGTCACTCAGGAACGTCATAAGACAGACGGAACGCGATCGCACGCGGCCGTGCTGTCGCGCGCGTTCGCTTTCCGTCTATTTTATTTGCTCTAGCAAGTGTCGTTCCCGAGTGACAGAAAACGATGGAGCGACGGAAAAATGCGATGCCGTGCTGTTAGATGAGGTTCAACCCCTACTATAAATAAGTAACCAAAGTAAAAAGAACGCACCCAAAGCAGTTACACCGAGGTGGTTGTAATTATTCATGGACATGGATTGCATCGGCTGCAGCGGTCCCTGGAGCTGGAAAACAAACTGTTATGAGTTGTCATGTGTTGTAAAGACTCTGCCAAAGTCAAATCAAAACAATAAAAAAAAAAAAAAAAATTGCATTCCCACATTTTCGACTTCAGACACTTCTTTTATGGGGCACTGTATTTATTCGCTATTATACCTAAGTTTCAAGATTCAAGATTCCAGAGTTACGTAGTAACTTTTTAGTAATCTGAGACCAGAGGATACCTATTCAAAATTTGCTGGACAAAAAGTTAAAGTCCCATGTTAATCTTGACAATGTTACACTATGCTTAATATAATATTTTATTTGTAATTGTACTTTGCAGTCGACTGCTGTAGTAAGTAGCTCTGTCATATTGAATTCTCAGCGCACGGTAGAATAGTGACAGCAATTGCTGTGGCAGCCAGCATCGTGTCACAGAAAGATACTTAGACGATTTCTGATGCTATGGTACCTATCCGTGTTCGCAAATGTGTTAATAAATCATTTACATAATAACAAAATTAAAACCCACTGACATAGACTCTAGCGATAGACAAGCAAGGTCAAACAACCAACACGTCACACATAACAACACAAAATGACACATTGCGGTCTGTCATTGTCATAGTGACAAAGTGAACTCGGGAACGTCAATGCGGTGCGGGAACCGTATTCAAGTGGAACATGTTGTTTCATTGAAAGGGCTTGTCCAACGCTAGAGAATATGTCAGTGGTAAAACCAGAGATTATCCATTTGTGCCATGCATGTTTTTACATTCTACCATACACAGGGTGTAACAAAGGAGGGTAGTAATATTTAAACGGGTGGTTTAGATAATTTTGTTACACCCCGTAGAATACATTTTAATACATCGAGTTATCACAGGATCACATGAAACATTGAAAAAAAAAAAATTAAAGCTCGCCAGCAATACGCGAAGCGTTAAATAATCTATAGCCACAATACAAAAACATCGTGAGGAAACCTGCATGCTTCAATTTCAAGGCATGTATTGTACCCACTATCCATTATAAGTGGCGACGGGCTCACCCTCCGTCACACGGTACTACTGGTGAAACGTGGATGTTCTGAGGTTTCAGAATATCTCTGACTACCTTGGGGAATATAGTCGTGAGCAAACGCTTATGCACAAAGAATACCAAAATTTTTCTTAAATAAATATAGATAGTCGTAAACCACCACCCGGGCCCTATTTAATAAAGGAGGACGCATATTTATCCGCAGCGAACGAGCTGAATGAGGAGAAAGAATCCAATTTTAGAATTCTTTGTATGAAATTCTATGACACCTCGCACACTTATCCGCGGCGAAACGGACGAATCGTCAGAAGAATATTATTAAAATGCAATTAGTTTCGTTCGCCTCATTCGGCTCCATCGCTGCGGATAGATATGCGTCCACCCTAAACGTGACAATTGTAATTTACAATGACAATTCAGGATAGGTAAGTACAGTGCTGATAATGTTTATTGACACATATCTAATATCTATACTGCATGTTTAGCGTCACGTTTATTAAATTGGGCCCCGTCTCACCGTTGACTTTAATTGTAAATTACAATTGTCACGTTTATTAAATTGGGCCCCGTCTCAATTATCAATAAATACCTTTTATAATAGTTATTATCGTAATGGTGAATTGTAACACATAATATCGGATATAGTCGGAATGCATGAAATGTAATCTTAACGGAGCCAACGGGAGTCATCCGTGTGGTCTAGGAATAAGATTACGTAACACGATTTTTGATTGGTAATAATAATACGCTCGTTGGCGTAGTGGAGCTTCGGTATTGGAAACGATCACCGAAGTTAAGCAACGTCAGGTCCGGTCAGTCTTTGGATGGGTGACCGTTTAGTGGTATTTCATCTCGAGCGTTTCCGTGCTTCGGAAGGCACGTTAAGCAGTTGGTCTCGGATAGTTCCGTCAGATGGCGTTGTAACTATTCGTTAAGCCAAGTCAGAGGCCTATTGGCGGCTTGAAAATTCTCTGGCAGCAAGGTGACCACTAACTTGCCTCCACCAACACGCACTGGGCCCGCGTGGTGGGGTATGGCCCACTCCCTCTCACCCTTATTCGTGAGAGGAGACCTTTGCCCTGCAGTGGGATTCTACAGGCTATAACTTTTAATAATAATAAGTTGAGAGCATCGCATCAGTGGCGCGTTGCGGAGAGGTATGGACACTCAATCATGAGGGTCCGAGTTCGAATCCGCACGGACGACATGGCGTGTGTGAACCGATTCGTTTTTCTAACTTATGCATTTTTAGCATAGCTAAAAATTGTGCATTGTGTGTGTGTGTGCATTTGGGTACCATCTTAAATTCGGTTTTTGACGACATACAGTCTGGCTTAATCAAATACCAGGCATGACCCTGAGGTCAATTATAAAATAATAAGGTAAGCTCTTCGATAAAAGCTAGATAGTACCTAATACCTACTAAATACTTTAAATTCGTATGTACCCAATACAAATATAAGCAAAAAGTTTGTACTAAATATTTTGTATCTTACGCGCTTGTTGTAATCTTTATTTTATTTCAATACATTTTAGATTTTACTAGAAAATAATTTCCCGAAGTTAATCGTAACTTACTGTGGCAAAACATTTTAATAGGTACAACTAGCAAGGTACTTAGAAGATTTGTTTTAAAACTGATATTCTAGTAATTTCCAAACAGGTGGTGGATATAGAAAATTCAAACGACCAATTAGCAAGCAAAGTTTTACTGCATTGTGATACGCTACTAAAAATTTAATCTGATTTTAATTACTGAAATGTAAATGTAACTCAGGCTTTAAACACGCCATACGATTTGATATCGAGCAATAACGGAATGTTCTTAAAAGAGATGCCTTAAAATATAGGGAATTTACACTCTGTTGCAGAAATGCTCATTAAAGATAATCCTCCATTAAATCTCTTGCTAGCTTTTACTACGTCAACAAGACAAAACAGCAAGAGTTTTAATCGCGGATTAACTTTAATGAGCGTTTCTCCAACGGAGTATTATAAAGTTATTATTTAACGTGCTATGGCCATGTTTTTGCTAGTTGTTGAAATATTATAGTAACTATAATGTTATAGTAACGCATATTATATTTATTTGCTTCAGCTGCTCATATCAGCATGACAATTACGACTGTCTTGACTCTTGTTGCAAATAAATTTAATGAGATAACTAATTCCAAGATCCCGTCAAAAGTTTCTGCACCGAGATGCTTTTTCCAGAGAACATGTCATCGTTTAAGAATCCTTAAAAATGTACCTTGGGTTAGGAAAGACCAAAAATTTTGTTTTTACCTAATTTTTATAGTACTGTAGCCGGGGGACTTTTTAATTACCTACCAAAAAGATTACCGATTGCCGTTTAGAAATTGTTGTAAGGTACTAAATGACTAATATAAAAACCTAAGTCTTACAGATCACAACTCGCAGTAGCAAAAAAAAAAAAAAGGTGAAGAGCGAGTCGGGCTACTCGCGCATCGAGGGTTCCGTACCACACCACCACAGAACACAACATATTAACTTAGAAAAAAACTTTTTTTCTCCGGGACTTTAATCATGACACCGACTCACACTTGGCCGGTTTTTATTATTTTTGAGTTTGCTCTATAATCACACCAAGTTTGACGCTTGTATGTATTACCGTTTTTACTGTAGAACGAGAAGAAAAAACGTCGATAAAAACCAGTTTCTTGCTGAGAACCCCCCTTAATTTTTATTATTTGTTATCAAATCCGCCGTAATAACGCATATTCTGTGAAAATTTCTACTATCTAGCTATTACGGTTCAAAAGTTACAGCCCTAAATGGGTAGGACGGACGGACGGACGGACAACGTAGGCTTAGTAATAGGGTCCCGTTTTTACCCTTTGGGTACGGAACCCTAAAAACATACTCAGAAATTTTCAAATTTCGAGGTTACCATTTTTTTTCCATGCTGTAATGTTCTTCAGTTCAATACCCTTACGTAATAGTAAGACAATCTAAAATTGCCATACAAAGCTATAAGACCAATCAAAGTTGACTTTTTCATCTGGTCTTATAGCTTTGTATGGCAACTTTAGACAGTCTAACTATTACGCAAGGGTATGTTACTAAGGTGAAGGACATGACAGGGAAAAAAAACGGTTACCACGAAATTTAAACATTTCTATGGATTATTTTTTTTTATTTCTCTTTATACGTCGAGTTGTGATCTGTAAGACTTAGGTTTTTATATTAGTCATTTAGTACCTTACAACAATTTCTAAACGGCAATCGGTAATCTTTTTGGTGATTAAAAAGTCCCCCGGCTACAGTACTATATTATACTATGGCATTTCTACTGGAATGTGTTTAATTGCCTTAACATATGGGTGCAGCATTTAGTGTTTCCCGTTGGTCAGATTGGCAGGAATTTTTATCTGAAGAACGGGAAAAAATTCACGTTATGCGTTGTCCACAGACTAGTCTGACCACCAATCTGACCAACAGGAAACACTCCAGATACCTTGTGACGGGATCCTGTAATCAATGATTTTGTATTAATCCACTTAACATTAATAATTAAATCAATTAAAATTAATAATTGTAATTGGCCTGTAGCCAATTTGTTAATTATTTGTTTTATAGCTGTTAGCTCCCCAAATATAATAAAATAAATAAAATAAAAATAAATTAATTTGTAATTTTCTTCGAGCACTAATTTGTCCAACAATAACAAAATTGTTCTCCTTTTAAAGTAAATGCTAAAATTAAAAAAAATGTATTTCGTCCCACCTGCCCTTGTAGTTGATGGGTGGCGAAGGGGTTGACTGGCACTGGGGAAGACTGATGTGGCAGAGCGCTGTGCGGAGAGCATCCAGGTGGACTTCTGCCCATGCCCGCACAAGAGCTGGCGTAACCCAGACCAGTCGTTGATTGGGTCAGCCATGTGCTGGAATCAGTATAATAAGTAGCTTTTAGTTAGCTTAATAGTACATGACTGCAGTGGCCAGCAAAAGAGGCATTGATGGACGTTTAAATGTGGGCCGAGCCGAAGCCGAGGCCGTAGCCGTTCTAACTTTTATTTGTAAAATGTGTTCCTACTAGCTGTTGCCCGCGTGGACTTTAAAAAAGTATCCTATGTGTGAATCAAGAACATACTCGTATTATATCAGTGTGCCAAACATCCCAACCGGTTCAGCCGTTTATGCGTGATTAAAAAACAAACATAAAATTTTACAAACATCGCCACAAACTTTGACATTTATTATATTAGTAGGATACAATACATAAACTCACGACCGTAATCCCTTTCGGGGTGGTCAGAAACACTGCTACAACTACCCACTTTCTGTTCAAGAATGTAGTTGTAGCAATGATCACATTTAGCAATTTAGGTTTCAGGATAGAATGACAGGAATAAATGATAGAATGAATGTATCAAGTGGTGAGAGGTGGCTAGCCTAGTTGTTGTTGTTGTTTGTTTCATAAACACTGCATAAGAATCCCTTAGTCGCCTCGTACGATACCCACGAGAATAATTGGGGTGGAACCACACGGCATTACATTAGTAGGAATAAGTACCTAAATAGGAAGAAGTTTTTTTCCGTACTGTAGCTCTTCCTTATTCCTTCATTCCTATTATTCAAAGATCGTAAACTCTATCTTAATTCATTGACGCAATGTAAAGGCCTGTAAAGGCAAACCAAAACCGGTCAGCATTGAAAACCTTAAGAAACCTCCATAGGTACTTTGGTTTCTATAGGCAGAGACACGTAACAGACTCCGCCCATCCAATTTGCATTCAACCAATGGTATCACTACACCATAATAATAATAATACAACATTGAAGTCGACTCTGTTAACCTGAAGATAATTTACGAATATTTGAAACTGTAGGTTGATGATACATAATTGATATAAAATGGAACCGACTTCACTTATAATACGTTATTTGATAGGAATATTTTGACGTCAAAAACACATTTTTGCCAGCGAAAATATCAGGTAGAATAAGACATTAGTACCTACGTACCTAAGTTAATGTTATAATTATAGCTGCTTCAAATTGAAATTAATCGAAACCATTTTTAAAAATAGGTAGAGTTTTTCTGAAGTAATTAAAGTTGGTCTCTAAGTATTTTGTCAAAATCTTTTAATGTTACCTAAAATTTACATTGTCAAAGCAGGTTATACGAAGAGACAAAAGTATTTTTTATGCTTAAAGATTTGCATTATACAAGGTGTTACAAAACTACAAATAAACATTTAAGTGGGTAGTGTAGACCATCAAACTGAACAACTTTCACTATGGGACCAATATCGAAATCGCGAAAAAAAAAAAATGTTCTATACTCTACAAATCGACTAGAGCTAAAATATGTATGGGATATATGAGTTTTAAAAATTTATTGTTACTTATGAAACACCCTGTATAGATAGCATTTTATTACTGACCCTCCAGTTTGTTTTGAAGTTATTAATACAACATTAAAATACAAAAGTTCGATTAGGAATACTAGCAATGAACCCACTACGGAAACTTGACATAAAACTGATTCAAATTTATCACATCATAATCGTTAACGTTTGTTTTGTAAACATAGGAGTGTTAAACGTAAATATTTATTGTAATTTGTTTCATGCCGTAATAATAATGTGTCACTAAAGTTAATCCTCCATTTAATTTCCCTATTTATAATAAAAACCAATGTTTTTCTCGTGCACGCGCCTCATTCAATGTTAAAAAAATATGGAAGAAATTTAAACCCTATAAAAGCTAATGGACAATATTTCTGCGGGAAAATTAACAGAACAAGACGAACGCCCTGGGGCTAGTTAGGATCATCACAATTTTGTCTGCTTGCTTTTAGTTTCATAACAAATATGACGTATATTTATAAAGTAGTTAGGTACGTCCAGCAACATAAATGATAAAACTTACGTATCATATCTGGGATATGAAGGCGGGTGGTACGGTGAACTGGATCCGAAGTAATTTCTAGCTCCAAGAGGAAGAGGCTGCATGTGGGACGGGACGTGCTGTCCCACATGCGTCACGTGGTACCCGTCTCCGAACAGGGTCTTGGAGTACGGAGTAGCACGAAATGGTCTCTTCATCCGACGCCGTCGCCTGAAGTTTCCATTCTCGAACATTTCCCCGCATTGTGGATCTACAAAAATACTGCACTCGTCCAAAATTCGAAGAGAGATTCTTACGGGATAACACAAAAAAATACACGCCAGCAATTCGCTTAAAACATGAGAAATGAGATGTGCGCAACAGGGTATTTTCTTCGCAATGCGGTTAAACAATTCATCAGCGTAGCTCAACCAAAGCAGGTAACTCACCGAGAGTCCAATAATTTCCTTTTCTTTCGCCACCACCTTCTCGAGGTACTTTAATGAAACACTCATTCAAACTAAGATTATGCCTTATAGAATTCTGCCAGCCTTTCTTATTCTTCTCGAAGAACGGAAATTCCTTGGTGATGTAAGCGTATATTTCACTGAGAGTGGCCCGTTTAGTTTGACTATTTTGTATGGCCATCGTTATGAGGGCGACGTACGAATACGGTGGTTTTGTCAGAGCTTGTGACGATGGTGTGGTGGACTGCGGCTTCATTTCAGATGAATTTGCAGGACTACACGGGGTCGCAGCCTTGGATTTACTTTTCGTTTCATTACTGTAAAGTATATGAAATGCATAACATTAAGAAGTTTATGCACCGAGCAAATAAATCACATTTTAGTAATAATTTTGTAATGGCCTATCTTTACTTTAAGGTGTATTTACCTGTTAGAACGTGTGTCGTCGTCCCTGGATAAAACCGGCATTGTGAGATTTTGGTAGACCCGAGACAGTTCTTCGTCACCTTTGATGCTTTGAGAGTTTGACGTATCAGCGCTGCTTTCTTGCATACATATCCGGTTGTCGTAAGACGACGAGCCTAAAAACAAATTATTTGATTTTATATTATTTCTGAAGTTCCATTAGATCAAGCGATCTAACCGAACCGTTTTATCTTTTCTACAGTGTTAGGTAAAAACATGGTAAAAACAAAATTTTTTGACAAAATGCATGTGTGCATCTAAAGCAAACATAAAGTCGCCAACACGCCGCAAAGGGACAAACCTCAAATGAGGTAAGTATCAAAAAATGTTCCATTTGTCGAGCTCTTTATGGTTATTTCAAATTAGCTGGCGAAACTGAACCAGGGCACTTGTTAATGATACCTAACAGATTGCATTATCAATGTTTATGATTGGTATTGATGATTAACAAAATTATTATTATCATACCATACGTAAGGCTGCAGTGCGCGGAGCGCGGGCGGACAATGGCCTGAAAATCATATGACCGGGCTGCGGGTCATTATCACGCAATTGTACTTAGTAACAGATACCAAATGCATTTGTTAAGTTTCGCCAACTAATTAAATTTAACCTTATATTTTGTTGTCACAAAATGAAAGAGTAATAGAAAAGAAACAAAATTGCCGGCGTATCTCAAAATGTGGTCGAAATAAGTGCGTATAATCGAGAAAACAAAACGATTATTGGCTCTCCTGTTACATTTTCTCATTTTGAGGTTCGCGGCGTAGGCGAAGAATTTAATACGTTGATATTGCTCTAATTAGACGCTAATAACAAAAAATATATGTTCTTAGTTTAAGATTGAAATTGTATGCCTTTTCTTATAAACAAGATAAAAACGTTCGGCCAGATTAATTGGGCATACAAATGCTCTTCAATATACACCCTCGAACGCTTTGATAAAGTTATTTAATAAAGCTTTAATGATTTGTGCATAATCATTTTCAAGCACGTATCCAGGGGGGGGGGATAGGTGGGATTTATCCCCCCCCCGAAATCCTAATATTTGTATGGAACAGTGATCACACCTATACCCTTTTCGTAATTTTTCATTGAAAATCCCCCCCCCCCCCCGAAATTGAATGTCACCCCCCCCCCCCCCCCCCGAACCCAAAGTCTGGATACGTGCTTGATCATTTATGCATCTCTTGAATGTTATTGCTTACTTAGGTACAAAAAATAGTCTCCAATAATTACATATTCCATGGACAAAAGCATTATTCAAAGTATCCACAAATGGATTCTTGAGATCATCTTGCATCGTCCATGTGTGATCGAATTTCAAGACTGACATAATCGATTCAAGCAGCTAGAAATACTTTTGCGCGGATGTAAAAGGCTTAGTTTTACTAACAGTAAGTTATTTTTATTTATTTCCTCACAACATCGGTTCAATAACCCAAATTACGTCTAGAAAGACGAGCCCATGGAACGAAAAGAATTTTAACGCGATAACCATTATTTTATATGCGCGAAAAACGCATTCAAACTTTCAAATGTTTTAGATACTTGGTACGGCTTGATAGGTACTTTTCATGATAAGGTCGAGGGACCGGGTTCAAATCCGCACGGACGACATTCTATGTTCCAATGAATTTTTCTTACTTATGTAAGTAATACCACTCTCAAACTGTAAAAGAAAACATCGATCGTAAGGAAACCTATGCAGGTTTCTGTCTACAAGTCCACCAATCCGCATTGGTCCGCATTCCCCATACTCCCTCCCTGAAGGAAGGTCTGTGCCCTGCAGTGTGAGAGTGATGCATACAGGGTCCTTTAATATGCTGACACTTTTTAAGGAGATGATCAGACCATCAAACTGAACTACTTTCTCTATGGCATTAACATCTAAATCGCGAAAAAAAACTGTCCCATACATTCATCATACCCTTAAAAAGTGTCAGCATAACCCTGTAGGTTGATGAGGATAGGCCTTTGACTATTTATTATAAGGACTCGCCTTGCGGTAGCATTTCCCCTCTGCCACGGTATAAGATCAATTGATCATGTGCATTTACATTAAATTTTATACCTTATCACTAAACGAGACCGCCTATAATTGCGAAACAATAAGTTCGAACTTAGAACGTTTGGGGTTCACGCGATACTACTTTTCATGATTTTTACATTCAAAATTAGAATCTAAAGTTATGAGAAATAAAATCCATAGTTGCGGATTGAATGTTACCTCGGCCCCCGCAAAAAGTGACATCAATGTTTGTTAGTAGAATTACACGCGTTACCAGTCCTCATATCGACGGGGAAGTGCTAACAACTCCTAACTTACATTTTTTTCACACCAGCTTGGTGATACCTCCTATATTCCTACTACTAACTTATTCAAAACAAATGTTGATTATTACCTTACAAGCGGGTCCATTTAAGTACCTATAAAATTACCATTTACACATTTTTTCTTAAACTTCTGGAAAAAAAAAACGTTTTTTTTTCGCCTCCTGTAAAATTTGGTTTTTGAAAGTTAGGAGTTGTTAGCACTTCCCCGTCGATATGTCAAAGTGATAGGCAGATGTATTGTTCCAAAAGGATTTGCTCTGTGGCTCTGCTATTGGGTGGTCGCGTGCGCGTCGGTTGCCCCATCCCCGGTCCACAGTGGAAATCCAGTGGCTCAGGATATTGTTCTTTTATAAGAACAACCCTTGAAGTCACCAAAATATCAATATAACCGTACAACGTCAAGCACTTTTGCTATAAAAACTCGACATTGGCAAAATCATCACATACCCAAGATGGCAGCCATTTTTTAAAATATAGAATAGAATTGTTCCAAAAGTAGTTTGGTTTTTTCAACCGTATCTTTTACTTACTGCATGTTAGTAGGTACTTGAGTGGCTACCTAGATATTGTTGTTATTATGTTGCTACATTTAACGCTCAAGATTTTGCCAATCTTACGCGTACGTGCCTCCCGATACGGGTTTCTTGGAATTCGTCGCTTAGCGTTGTACATAGCTAAACAAGCATTCAACATTACTTTTGTATTTACACACTACATTAATGTAGTACCTACAGATACGAATAAATTGCTTAACGGAAATCTTTATTTATCTCAAAACGAATCAAATAATTTCGATGGAAAATGTGTTTTACTAACGAGAAACCCTAATTTAATTATATAAGCTGTTATATAGATTTTCAACATTGAAGTAAGTTGAAGAATGCGTCTGACAGACGCCAAGCCAGTATCGGTAGTCGATGTAGTTAGTAGCTATATATCAGATTCAAGCGGAGCTGCGAACACCGCAAGGTATTGTGTCGCTTATAGAACAATGCGTCGTATTTATAAAACATTAAAAGCCGGCGTATCGTTCGTGAAATTAATAACAAATAACAATTGTGAAACGTTACTTCGGGAGGCAGTGCGAATTACCCATGCCGTTGAATAGCTGAGCAATGAATGTAGAGCAGTGAGAAAATTAGTATTAGCAACTTGAAGTGTTACAATTATCTCTGGTAACACAAGAATATAAACGCATCAATTTAATTTCAACAATTTGTAATCAGTTTGTATACATATATTTCGATCAGCAAAAATATAGCTTTTTTAAAAGTAATAAAATACCATCGTTTTTATAGTTTAATATGACAGTTTTGTCTACAGGGTGTTTCATAAGTAACAATAAATATTCAAAACTCTTAAGAGGGTTGTATAGACCGTCAAACTGAACAACTTTCTCTATAGGACCAACATCGAAATCGCGAAAAAAAAATTGATATCCCATACATAATTTTGCTCTAGTCGATTTGTAGAGTATGGAACATCATTTTTTTTTTGCGATTTCGATATTGGTCCCATAGTGAAAGTTGTTCAGTTTGATGGTCTAAACCACCCCCTTAAAGGTTTATTTGTATTTTTGTAACACCTTGTATAGTAAGAACACAGAAAACCATTTACATTACACCTACTACAGTTTTTATCACAGAAACATGGCTAAGTTATAGCAAGTTTTACTTTAAGAACATTTCAAACTTCAGGATGGAGAAACGCTATACTGGGAAAGCTTCATCAATAATTTATCAAGACCTACGTTGATCACAAAATGTCTTCTTAAGGCCAGGTTATCCCAGTGCAAGCGTCTCTTTCTTGCAAGCATAAGTTTGCAATTAGCCATCCCGCTCCAATTGAAAGCAGGATCGCAAAAAAACGTGTTTTTCATCAATATCTTTGCTCATGGGTGTTTCTAAGCTCAAAATTCTACGGAGTTCACTAGAAATATTTAATGTATTTAGTTAAGTACAAGAATAAAAAGTTAAATATCAGCAGTTTAATCATAGTATTGAAAAAACATAACAAAAAGGGGTATCTTTGGGATTTTTTTCTATATATTAAAATTAATCTAATCGTGTTATTGAGCACGGTCGTGTTATCAGCCAGATCCTTAAATAAGACATAATTGGTTTTCAGACTTTAAAAAACAGTTTAAAACACTTTCGTTCGTGTTCAAAAAACGGCCTCGACCGAATAACAGGTGGTTAACATAACCGCGTCTTAAGGTGTTTGCAGAGATGTCAATTTCATACAAAACTTTATCGTAATAATAAAAGTTATGTTTTATATATGGAAAAATAGCTTAGAAAATCTTGATTGCGCGTATCAAATAATATTTACAATTTATGAAATAATTACGAATATATCAAGCTTTGAAATTATTCATACAAAATTTCAAAGCATAAATTGTAAATGTTATTTGAGACGCGCAATCTAGATTTTCTAAGCTATTTTTCCATATATAAAACATTACTTTTATTAATACCGTCTACGAGTGTTCTAATACAAAGTTTTGTATGAAATTGACAACTCTGCAACCACCTTAATAACAGGAAAAACAGAAGAGCGACATTAGAAACCCAAAATAACATTTTTTACTGATGGATACTTTTTCCGAATCCCCTATAGCTAGAAACATAATCTTTCAGCTCAATTAGCTAATGCCGGTAGCCATGGCACAAAACACCTAGAAGGCATTGGTATCAAACACCTGGTTACAAGAAAGGTATACTGAGTATGAAATTGAGAAAATAAATCGAAAATTTACTAATATAAAAGCTCTTGTTTCTTTGATTCGGGAAATTTACAGATAAATTGACTTAAGCGTTCCAATCGTAGCCAATAGCGATTGTAGTATCGTTGTCTGTTTATCCGTATGTATGTTACTTATATAACATTTGAATGTTGTGATGAGGGCACAAATCATTTTATGCGAGGAGGCCTAACTATATTTTGACTTTGATGTAGCTGTTGATTTCGCTTCGTTTTCGTAATAAAAAGTGAGCCTATCTACGCGGTACACCCCATAGGCAAGCAAATCAAATTCCATGGCGCATGGTCGAACGGTTGAGTGGTAAAAGTGGAACAACCACACAAACTCACTGTCATATTGTTAATAGGTAGGAAAACAAACCTTTGATAGCATTTAAATGATTAATACTACTTTGATACGAATTATATTTGTTTATGTATTTGTCTAATTTTATTTTGTAAATATTTCAAATCAATGTAGCTTTGGTAGGGACAGATAATTATTAGGTACGGTGTACGGTGGGCGCTAGCCAAGACCTTTCATTATTTTGAAAAACCTCAAATCCCTATTTGAGGATTTTCGAATTATCAAGTAAATGTAGGAACCAACCTCGTTTAATCTCTATCAGCGGAGACCTGTAATTGGCTTTCTGTTAGCCATCCATACTTGTATTGTGTCAACAGCTGTTGGTCTTCCAAATAAAATAAAAACATGCTAAATTGCGTTTGCCGTAAGCGTATACTGTACAAAAGTATTTTTCAAGACACTGATATTTCGACGTATAAAACGAATTTCATTTCGATCAAGAAGTCGTCTCACTTACAAAAATAATAATATGTCACGAAATAGGTTGTGACAAGATCACACTTAGGAAGTTTACCACCTACCGGCATTATTTTATTTCCATTATTTAGAGGATAGAAACCATTACTCGGTATAAGACGTTTCACGTGTAGGTAGGTACTCCACTGTGGGTCCCAGTCCCTGATACAGCCAACTCGATTTTTTTTAACTCATCATTCATATCAGTCAATTAAAAGAGGAATAAGTGTGGGCAGTAATTTCCTTATAAAGACAAACGGATGTTAGTTCTCGGAAATAACTAAATATACTTACTTATACATAGCTCCATGCCTATACTATACCTATCAATCCAGATTTAGATAAGGAATATTTCGGTGTCTTTAAAAAATATGTTACACACGAGGGCACATAATAGGGTTCCGTAGAGATTGTATAAAGTTTGTTTAAGCATTTAGCTCTATCCTTGTTGATGCATATAAAAGTTAAACTTTAATAACACACTTTCTTCAGAAAACGTTATTTTTCCTGATACTGATAGCGCTACAGCTACAGCATCCGTAATAATTTCATCGAGGAGCTGCATTCTTGTATATTATCATATTTTATACTACATTATTTCGAAAGTTAAGTTACACCCTATTTTCCCTGAAGACTGAAATAAATAAATTCAAATTTTTGGTGTGCAATTAAAGAGTTAGTTAAAATGACTTACACCCGGAAAATTATATCACGTAAGATAAGAGTAGAAAATCTTCTAAGAACCCGCGCGATGAACCAACGATTTGGCAAGAAGGCTGCCATGCTACGGGTTGTCGCAATCATGTTCAGAGGATTTTTTTTTTTTAACCTTTTACGTCCCACTCCTGGGAAAAGGTCTCCCCTGAACTCTTCCACTTATCCAACGCGGCATCCAAATATAAGATAATAATTTTATATTGTGTATAAATTGGTAGTCTAATCTTCATGTTGCTACCTTCTATGCCACTTGCCAGTAAGTCAGTCACGGAATTGTTTTTTAAGCATAGATAAATAGAAGATTTGAAAGGAATAGTTTTCTAATATAGCATAATATGAATTTCTAATATTAATAGCTTCGTCTCTATTACGACAAACCAAAAAGTTACAAAAGTCTAACATTAGATACGAAATCCATTTTTTTTACGAAATTCCTGTAATACCCACATTTCAACGTTTGAATGAACAAAGACATAATAAAGAAGTAATAAGGCTTATGTTAAGGTTGGTGTTGCGCTAAACAGTCGAACTCGAGACTAGTAGGTACCTACGTTACTTAACGCATCTACTGATAATAGCCGATACCACTCGTACAAAAGGTAATTGTTCTCTCAAACAATAAAGTTAATAACGTAAGGTTCTAGGTAAGGCACACGCATTGTGGACCGGTGTAAGTCGCCCCACGCGACCGCTGTTGTTAGTTAGATAACACCATCTTACGCCTTTCAACCTAGATTGCAATAAGGATTTTGCACTTTCTTTTTCAAACATTCATGACTCGTGTAACCGATACGTAATAGCGGAAAACAGGTGCCAGATTCTACTGAACAATAGTTATTTGTTATGCTAGGCTGCAAAGTTGCTTTTTGGTGCGAGTACTTTTATTGAAACCTGAGCGTTTAGCGAAGGTTTCAAAGGTACGAGACGCAGAATAACTTTGCAGTCGAGCGAAACACACAATTTTTCACCTCACAACAGCGAGGAAAAAAAGTGAATTGCTAAAAAGAACATTTCAAAAAGTTTTTATTTTCGTGCTGGCCAGTGTCATGAAATAGTTATTAAGCATTTTCAGTGCATTGGCGGTATACAAAAATACTGAATAGACAAATTCGAATTTCAAAAACTCTTTGCACGCTAGCGGATAAAATACACTTTTGCACTCAGATTTCGAACGATAAACAGAATCTTTCCGAGCTTGTGAGGTGAAAAATGTTTTTGCCATGCCATTCAGTTGATGTAGGTACCAATCTAGACTTTTTATTCACATTTGTTTCAGCCCCTGCCACAGAATAGGTAATAGTAGATTAAACTCAAACTAGGTGTTACTTTGTAAAGGCTCGCTTTTGTAAAAGACAGGATTCTGGTGATCTTGAGGAGGAAGACACAGCCTTAAATTCGAACTATTATACAGGGTGTAAGAAAAAATATCATCGTCACCTTTTAAACCACATACTCTACCCATCAAACTGAACAACTTTTATTATGGGAGCAACTACTAACCGACAAAACTGCAAAACCTACTCGACTCACCGATACTTGGACCTAGGAGTTTTCCCACATTGAGTTTTCATTTGATTTTTTCTTATTGTTGTTGCTGATGTTTGTTTTCGACCACGAGTGCACATTAGGACTGACACCCTTGAAAATTTCGTTACGGTAAAAAAATCATCCGGTATAATAACAAAAAAACATTTGACCTTTGTTTTGTTTGCGTGCGTTGATAACCTCATTCAACCCATCTACGATTTAGCGTGCTCTCCTGGATATTAGATTTTATGTGAAATACTTCCTTAACTAGGAATTACTTAAAGATTTGATTTTTTTGTTTTTTGACTAACTTGCAGGAAAGTAGTTAGTAGCCTACTATTATTTTCAAAGAAAAACATACATCTTGCATAAGTTTCGCCATAATATTTGCAGAATTTTTTTTTGATAGCTTGCCGTGATTAACATATTCTGGATAAATACGGATTGTATCCAGCCACGAAACCTGACGCAACGATTCTGGCGGAACTTGTCCAAAGCTACAAAAAGAAGATTAGTGCTTATGTTAGATCGAGGATTCCGAGACTGCATCGAAGAAGTCGAGTGATGCGGTACCTTGCTTACATATGCCTGCTATATCAACAAAGACGAGACAGAAAGGAAGCTCACAGTTTCGGCAACCACGAGCTGGAGCTGCGAACTGGAGCACTATTGAATAATGAGGCTCTTAAGACGCCAAAGGTATTAATTAAGTGCTCCAGTTAATCTAATTTCATCAAACAAGTGCAGGCAGCATAATTCAGAGCTCGTAGTTGCAACAATGCAACATTTCTTGGACCACTTTTCTTTAAAAAATGCAATGTTAAGTCGCATAGTATTAAAAGATGGTAAACGTTATCGGCTGAGTGTGTATTATTATGTTTTGTCAGACAACCTTAACAGAAGAAGAGCCGATGGAAATCGGAAATCGAATTTCAGAATACTGAAGCTTCAGGTGACCTTCCTGAATTTGATGCTTGTGGTAAATGAGTGCACCCAACGCCGTTTTCCCGGTGGTATTGAAGAACTCCCCCGGCAGCGGAAGACTGGCTAAAACATCTTGACCTCGAAATTTAAACTTACCTGGATCCAAGCAGGAAGACAAAAAAAATGCCATACGATATGATGAATGCTGATTATTAAATAATATAAGTACTTGGAAAATACCAGATTGAGCAGACATGTAGTTACTATTCTGCAGAGATACCTACCTAAAATATTACTCAATGTGAATGATATAAATCGTTTCATTGTTGGTAAATAAGAAAAGAAACAGGCATACTAGCAAAATTGTTATACTAGGTTTATAGAATAGTATTATTAACCTTTAAACCATATAATTACTCTACCCATCAAACTGAACAAATTTTACTATGGGAGCAAACATGTCAGCGCAAAAAAATCTGCAGTTCCACACTAAACTGCAATGCCTACACTACTCAAATATGAGACAGCTGACTTTTCCATACGCCCTGTATGTATACCCAGTAAACTCTGCACCATCATATCTGTCCGGTGAAATTCTGACGTGTAGTTACCCTATTCGTAACAAGAACACCAGAGGTTAAGAGGACACGACCGCTAACTGACGTCAGGGGCTCGAGACCGAGCGGTGCGCCCGCTAGATACCACCGATGTCGTTCACTTAGATAAGCTTTATAAATCTCTACTTTACCTACTTTATAATTACTTAGAATAGATAAATATTTTTCTCGTTGTTCTACAAAGGAATTAACCATGCTATAAGTACTGGCTGATTTCTTATTCGTCTACCATCCTGCAGTCCTGCAGTGCGATTTTTGAAAATCATACGAGCGGTTCGGCAGTAGAAAATGGCAGAATTACTATGGAGATTATGCATCTTTCTACTGCCGAACCGCTTTTCAAATATCGCACTGCTTAAGTGTGATTATTGAATCGTGATATTTGATATCATGACCGAATGAATACTGTCCACTAATCCACACACGAAGTAGTGGCCTAGGCAGCCATTTTTGTGCTGATAAATAAATAATTTTAGTCCACAGCGATCGATCAGCCGCGGTGTTCGAATGGGGATCCGACCACCGTGACAACTCCTTGAGTTGTGTCTAATTAACCGCCTGTAAGTGTAACTCCTTCATTTGGGGTCAAATAAAATACATGTTCTGCATAACTCCAGTGGGATCCCCTGAAGAATTAAGGGAAACCTAGCCACCCAGTACATGAAAGAGATGATTTCGACGCGGTTAAAGATTAGTAAATTTCGCCGAAGACTGCGTGTCTGCGTACAAAATCGAGGCAGGCAATTCATACAAGTACTGTAAATTTGGTTCTCTCTGTTTAAGAAACAAAACCCCTTATTGTATTTACAAAAATGATTCTGTAAATAAAAGGAAACGACGTTCAAATTACTTTAGTTAAGTATTACATTTTCGTAGTAGGAATCATCGCACTTCCGCGTTTTTTTGAGCCAAATGCCACAGCAGCTGGACAGCTGTTTTTTTCGCGATTTCGATGTTTGTTCAGTTTGACGGTCTGATCATTTCCTTAAAAAAGTGTCAGTATATTAAGAAGGACCCTGTATATTGCTTCTTTCGATCGCTACACTTTCAAATAGAGAGAACAAATCAGACAATGTATTCCGAAATCGGCCCTGCATGTTAGGTAATGTAATCGCTGCTTTAGTCCCATAGTGAAAGTATTCATTTTTGCAGTCAGGTATTGAATGGATACCGAACGCCTAAACGGACTCCAGATGAGACATAAAACCTCCATATTAAAAACCTATATTCTTAACTGCTTTAGGGATTAATGGGGGACTGTAGAAGGGGCAATCACAGAAGATCAGCGATGGTCGCAGTGGCACAGGCGCAAGTCTGTCAATGCCCCATTCCACAATAATAATAGTCAGAATTTTACAGATTGATGGTCCCACCCACTGACCTCTATATAGGGTCCTTCTTAATATGCTGACACTTTTTTAAGGGGATGATCAGACCATCAAACTGAACAACTTTCTCTATGGAACCAACATCGAAATCGCGAAAAAAAAAACAGCCTCTCCATACAAAACTGCAAACCTACTCGAGCCAAATGTATGGGACAGCTGATTTTTTTTTCGCGATTTCGATGTTGGTCCCATAGAGAAAGTTGTTCAGTTTGATGGTCTGATCATCCTCTTAAAAAAGTGTCAGCATATTAAGTTGGACCCTGTATAATGCTTTTAAGTTTACACCCTGTTTACAAGCCGTATAGAGCGGAGGTTAATTTAATTCAAATGCTTTGGAAAGACGTGGAAATTTCAACTGGCTACCTGTTACGGATGCACAGACAGATGGACGGGGCGTAGGCTGAGTTAAAAGGGTTCCATTGGAACCCTTTGGCTACGGAATCCAAAAAAACCAAGTTCCGAAGAATAGGTACTTTAATAAGACTCAAATGTAAATTCGGACCATATTATGTAAGACTAGTGTTTACCCGCGACTTCGTCCGCACAAACTATATACCAGATTTTAAGTCAGATCATAAGCTATCAAACAAAAAAAGTTTCATCAAAATCGGTTCAGTAGTTTTTGCGTGATGCGCGAACAAACAAACAAACAAACAGACAGACAATATTTCTAAAAAAGGTTGATTCGAGTCAGAGATACATAAAAACCATATCGTAATCTTTTTTTTTGTAAATATCTTCAATGTACAGACACACTTCAGTTACAGTTTTATAATAGTCTAGATAACAAAGGAACAAGATTGCAAGTCAGGACAGAAGTAAACCAATACATTAAAAATGTCGCACTTATATTTTCTGGTGTTGAAACGCAATATCAACGAATAATAAAACTATCGTAAATGAATTATCGCTGCGTACAAGTCAAATCGATTTCTTTCGATGTCTAATCGATTTAGGTGTAAACTGTGTTAAAATCGCCTCTACGTGGTATTCCACACAATAAAACCGAGAAAGTACTTGTTCCTATTTGTACTGCATTCGATACGGGCGACTTTACGATCGCTATCGTAGCTTAAGATTATTGTATTCAACTAACATCTATCTACATACAACATGAGCTTATTAGAGTTCTAGCACAATGATGTCATAGCGTAAAGAATGGTGTGATTCTAATGTAAACATTATGTAATGTACCTAGAATACGTACTTTATGGCATGTTTATGTTATACATTTTTACTAACAAGGGATGACGTGTCATCCTGTTAGGTAACGTGACGGGAGTACCTACGCAAGAAATGAATGTAGGAAATTATGTTTTAGTTTTAAGCCCGACCAATTTTTGTTATGATTTTGTTAAAAAAGTATATCATCGTGTAGATGTCATACAAAAAGATTTTATTTTAAATGTTAAGGCTTAGGTTATCCCAGTGCAAGCGTCTCTTTCTTGCAAGCATAAGTTTACAATTAGCCATCCCGCTCCAATTGAAAGCAGGATCGCAAAAAAACGTGTTTTTCGTCAATATCTTTGCTCATGGGAGTTTCTAAGCTAAAACTTCTCCTGAGTTCACTAAAAATATTTAATATATTTAGTTAAGTACAAGAATAAAAAGTTAAATATCAGCAGTTTAATCATAGTATTGAAAAAACATAACAAAAAGGGGTAACTTTGGGATTTTTTTCTATTTAGTAAACTTAATCTAATCGTGTAATTGAGAACAGTCGCCCATCCGCCCGATCCTTAAATAAGACATAATTTAATTTCAGACTTTAAAACACAGTTTAAAACACTTTCGTTCTTGTTCAAAAAACGGCCTCGACGGTATAACAGCGTCTTAAATAACACTATAAAATTAATCCTTCTAAATAATACAATACGTAACCTAATGTAAACAATAGGTACAACACATTTCCCTAGCCTTACAGCGTGGAAACGCTACGCGTCGAGTGTGATGGGCACTTGAGGAGGGTTCGACTCGAGGCGGGGTCTTCGACTGAACACAATTATCCAGTTGTTTAGTTTTTAATTTACCGATTAAAATTGTCAATCATAAAAAATTTTGTAGTAAATCCTGAGCAACGATTTAGAGAATAATCTATTCTCCCAATAGATATGGATAAGTTTAGGGCCTATTTCAACATTGCCGAATAAGTTCTTGTTAGCATATCCGACAGCTCATTTGACATATTCTTCATACAAAATATGTCAAATGAGCTGTCGTATAAGATAATAAGAACTTATCCAAAAGTGGTGAAACAGGCCCTTGGTCTAGCTAGTGTCCAATTAAGGTTACATTAAATAACACAAGCTTACGATACGAACAAAAAGAAATTTATAAAGAAAACGAATCGTAGACGAACGACTGTTACTGTTTATCTGTGTCAGATTTCTTTACTTTTTATTTTTATTGTTTGTTTTAGGTTATTAGTTTCCATACACTGTCATCATCAGCCTTTCATCGTCCACTGCTGAACATAGGCCTCTCCCACGGCGCGCCACAAAACTCTGTCCATATTTAGTTGGATTTTCAATCTAGAATTTAGAATAAAAGAAAAATAACGGCTGTTTTAAATTATTAAAGCGCACCGCGACTTAAACTGGGCTATTGATATAGGAACCCAAATGGTTCTAACCATAGACTTAAACTCTAGCGATAGACATGCCCTTCATAGAAGCAACATGTTCCACTTGAATGAGGTGTCCGCACCTGATTGATGTTCCCGAGTTCACTTCGTCACTATGGCAATGACAGACCGCAATGTGTCATTTTGTGTTGTTTTGTGTGACATGTTGTTTGTTTGAACGAGCTTGTCTATCGCTAGAGTAATATGTCTATGGTTCTAACTTAATTTTAGATCACATGAGGTGATCTCATGCCATTTTAGGCCAGTTTGATGGTAGGTCAAAATAATGTTGTATTATGTTAGACCCATTGCAGAAAGATGGCTGATAAATCAGTCTAGCGTGAATTGACGTCAATCAGCTTTTATTTCGAAATTCAAGAATCATAGTGGAAGCCCTGAAAATAGCCCTGGTTTTTAGTGCGTGCGACCGGACGGCATTAATGACTTAGCAATTTACTCTTCGAATCAAATCCAGCGTCGTACGTTATTTCAGTGCAGGCGATTAAATCTATCAATGAATTTCCGGCAGTACAGCTTGACACTTTTAATATCGACAATCAACCCGAGACCGTTCTGAATGAACAATACTAGTTTGGTCGTAAATTAAATACTTCTAAGTTTGTGCCAACTGCAGCGCTTAGCAACTGGCGTTGGCGTTTCAAGTGGTTACAAAAGTAAATTCTTGTAGCTGTAGATTATACAGGGTCCAATTTATATCCTGACGGTGATTTAAGACCAGATCAGACTATGAAATTGAACAACTTTTTCTATCGGACCGATTACGAAATGGCGAAAAAAAAATCTTCTGTGCTAAGATTGCAGTTTTGTATGGAAAAGCTGATTTTTTATCGTCCTATAGAGAAATTTGTTCAGTAGGACGGTCTGATCATCCTCTTAAAAACCACCAGCATGAAGGACCCTATATTATTGAAACAATCTATGAAAGCTAACGAAGTGAAATTGAGAGCCAGAGATTTCTTTGCGAAATATTGCTAATTGTACAATTCTTAGCAACCCCAATAAATAGAAGGTAATCTGATATTTCCTCATCCCTCTGAATAGAATTAGAAAGCGACCTAATGTAGCCGAAGGCAAAAAGTCGTTAACTTACGCACCCCCACAATTAACTCTTCGTTTACGAGAATATTAAGAATACCGGATTATTATTCGAAAAAAAAGGAGAGTCTCATTATTTAGTTAAACTATCAGCGCGCGATAATTACTAATCATCAATTACTTTCTTAGTAATTAATTTTGAATCTATATCTGCAGAATTCAGCTCTGTTTCTAGACTCTGGGAGCTAAGCTAGTACTAGTATTGTTACACAAATGTGTCAACAATAGAGCTTGTATGGTTATTTTTATTTAAAAAACAGGTTTGTCAATCCGATAAATGTATCAGTTCTAAAATAAACATAAAACTCACGCCAATATAACAACTTCAAATATTGCAACAATTTTCTAGTCGTAGTAAAGTCCATATCGTTAGAATAGAATAGTCCATTCTGAGACGGAACTATACGGCTACTAATAAAAATGTAGGTAACTAGTGTTTACCCGCGACTTCGTCCGCACAAATTATAATACCAGATTATAAGTCAGATCATAAGCTATCAAACAAAAAAAGTTTCATCAAAATCGCAGTAGTTTTTACGTGATGCGCGAACAAAAAACAAACAAACAGACAAACAAAATTTCTAAAAAAGGTTGATTTCGATTCAGGGGTACCTAAAAACCATATCGTAATCTTTTTTTTGTAAATATCTTCCATGTACAGACACACATCAGTTACAGTTTTATAATAGTTTAGATAAAAGGTAGAATATGTTCTGTATATTCATAACACCTAGGATAATAGCAGATATACAAATAGGTAACAATAAGATAATAATAGATAATAATAATAATTTAGATAATACAACCGGTCAAGTGCGAGTCGGGCTACTCGCGCACCGAGTCTTCCGAGCTTCCGCACCACACCACCACACAACATATCTAAACTATTATAAAACTGTAACTGAAGTGTGTCTGTACATTGAAGATATTTACAAAAAAATGATTACGATATGGTTTTTAGGTATCCCCGACTCTAAATCAACCTTTTTTAGAAATTTTGTCTGTCTGTTTGTCTGTTTGTTTGTGTGTTTGTTTGTTTGTTTGTTCGTGCATCACGCAAAAACTACTGAACCGATTTTGATGAAACTGAAACTTTTGTTTGATAGCTTATGATCTGACTTAAAATCTGGTATATAATTTGTGCGGTCGAAGTCGCGGGAAAACACTAGTTAACTTATAAAAAGTTAAATTATCTCTGGGACCTATAGCGCGAAACCGACTCACACTTGGCCGGTTTTTATTGTTTGTTGTTAAATTGTAGAATTTTCTCTATAATCACACCAAGTTTGATGCTTGTACGAATTACCGTTTTTACGATAGAGCGAGAAGAAAAGACGTTGATAAAAAATTGTTTCTTGAGCCCTTAATTTTTAACTTTTTGTCATTTAAGTATATTATTATTTGTTAACAAATCCATAATAACGCATATTCTTTGAAATTTTCAACTGTCTAGCTATTACGGTTCAAACATTAGTAATAGGGTCCCGTTTTCACCCTTTGGGTACGGAATCCTAAAAAACTATCAAGGTAAAGATGAACAGTTGATATGGGTTTACATCTCTAGGTAGACGGAAGATCGAATGTGCAGTTGCACTCTGCTGCATAGAAATATCCTCTAGACAAGAGAAAAAGGGTGTGAAAGACAAAGCACGGTGAGAAAGCATTTTTTTCAAATCTCCTGTGAGTATTGAGAATCGGTTTTTTGAGTAAAATTTGCTATCTTCCAATATAACTACCCTGTATATGTATAATATCACCCTGTAGATAATATTAAAATTGCGAGAAAGAACCGTATGGCGAAAAGACAGAACGTCAACAGGTTATGGAGCCTCCAGTGCTGCAGTCAATAGGTAATTTTTTATTTCTTAAACATTTCCAAAAACCTTTACGATTATTTGTATAGTTAAGTAATGTTTCGATTAATATATAAAACACATTCTTGGTTTCTGGAAATATAAAAATAAAAAAAATAAAAAAATTGAGGGCAGCATTTGGAGGCTCGATATCCTCTTAAGGCTTATCCGCCACAACTCTAATCGATGTGAACGAGCGAGTGGCTCCGGTCAGTATTTAGCCGTTTTCTTTGAAAAAAGAGATGATTTCTAATGAATTTTCAAAAAATTAGAAAACAAAATCATTCTTTGTTGTATTGTGGAGTACGAGTATATAGTAAATTTTTTTATTCTTCCGATCACCAATCCTGTAGAATCTTCAATTTTTTTTAAGTGCAGTGCAATTGTTAATGTATAAAATGGTTACAGAGTTACCCAATATTACGGTCGAATCGAAAGATATATCCACTAACCTGGATGAGGCAAGTTGACAGAGCAAAGGTTGGACGATGGTGCCAAAGAGTACAAAGGCTCGTCTTTCGGTTTCAGCAGTTCGTGTGTAGACACTGCATGTATCGACAGCTCCTGGATAAACATAAATAAATATAGTAAAAGCATAGGTAGAACGAGTAATAGCTCTGCTATGCCAAGACAGTTTTTAAAGCTGAACACAGAAAAATACTGTTGAATATTTAAAGAATAAGGGAATTTTAAAAGCGCAGTGATGTCCCATCTGTCCAGACATTTGCAAAGAGCAAAGCGACTATGTGCACTGCAAAAAAAATAAGCTGTCCCATATCCAGTTAATTAATATTAAGTATATGTAAAATTTGGCTTGGTAGTATTTTGACTGTATTGACCATACACTAGACAGTCATTATCTGACAGCCAAATTTTTGTCCAATATTTGTTTTTACTTTCCATGCAAAGTAGCCAGTCATCGTGCGTGGTGTAGTTCTTATAAAACAATTGGTAGGTTGATCCATATACATTTGTCGAATGACTTCTATTAATTTATCTACACAGATGAATCCGCAACGTATGCTTCGTCACACCAGAATCACTACAAAATATATGCGCAAGCTTCAAAAACAACTAAGTAAACAAAAGACCCTGCCCTGCGCTACCCTGGTATGTCTCAAAAGTTCCCAAAATGCTAGCCGCATTACCTTTCTGGATGGCCAATGAAATTCTTACACCACAGGGTGTAGAATTAGACACTTATATTGAGACCAGACCAGATTGTACTTCGGTAGGTGCGCCCAGGAGCTACATGAGCTCATCCCGCCTTCCCGTTTCTACTATAGGACTTCCAGACGCACTGCGGGATACCAAACCATCTTGGTTGACACCCCACATATCCGCGCCAAGGGCCTTTCAGAATAATAATGCGCACAGCCAAGGAGTGTGGAATGCCCTGCCTGCGTCAGTATTTCCGAGCGTTCACAACCCGAATTCCTTTAAAGTACGAGTGAATATTCTTCTGGGTAAGCTCGCTACATCTTTGACCCCATCTTTTTCCTGAGGACTAGATTGAGGTCAAGAGTAAACCCAACCGTAATAAAAAAATATCACCAACCTGAACAACTTTCACTACGTAGCCGAAATCGAAATAACAAAAAAACATTGTTTGTTCCATAGAAAACGTCAGTGTGGGTACACGACCCAAACGTATGGAAATTTTTTATTTTTTGCTTTTTCGATGTTGGCTCCATAGCCAAACTTGTTCAGTTTGATAGTCTGAAACAATCCCCTTTAATTTACACCCTGTATTGTTGTTTTGTTATAATACGTAGACTGTTTTCAAAATAAATTGCTAAGCACTAAAACACCTCGTTATAGTAAATAAAACTAATTTTTATTAGGGTTCTCTCCGTTCTCTACTTCTAGGCGTTGGTAATTGCAAACACAGTAGATACACTTCACCAATTTGAAAGCAATAAATTTTTTTATTATCTGGATTGAAATAGTACCCATCGTGACAACACGTGCTTACTATATTTTTCTCATTTTAATATTAAATCGAATCGTTGGAGGATGACCAATAAATATCGTACAATATCTATTTTTAAATACGTTGGATGCTTTCTCCGATCTTGAATGAACAGCAAGCGACCCTCTTCGTAATGTGTTTGGGTGTTACGACCCGGTCCAAGACATAAGAGTCCCTTTTCTGGTTTCCTCATTAATTTTACTCTAACAAATTACCTACATTCATATACAGAGTCCTTCTTAATATGCTGAAAGTTTTTAAGGGGATGACCAGACCATCAAACTGAACAACTTTCTCTATGGGAACAACATCGACATCGCGAAAAAAAATGTCCTCTTCCATGTATGGCACAGCGCGCGTATTTTTCGCGATTTCGATGTTTGTACCATAGAGAAAGCTGCTCAGTTTGATGGCCTAAACAACCCCCTTAAAAGTATTAAATGTTTATTTTTACGTTTGTAACACCTGGTATTGTAATTTGTAAGATTTAATTATCTCTTTAATTTTATCTTGCCCTCTAGTATATTTGGTTCAAATCATGCAAGTAACTTTTGAACCATTTTCCACCAGTTTGTCATTTATAATTCGCCGATCGGATCAGAATCAAAATCATTTATTGCCATAAACCATAGGTATAAAGTACAGAAGGTGGGTGTTAAAAATCGGAGTATCTTAGCCATCGCCCATCACACAAACTTCAAAACCAGACAATACCGTAGTAGCTGTGGTAGTAGTCTATGCCAATAGTGTTAAAGGGTTGACATACGAACTTATATCAAATCTTTAACATGTGATTCAGTCTAAAGTTCAAACAACAGACTAAACAGTTACAGATTTTTTTATTGTGCCTGGAATTTCGGCAGCCCATGGGTTTATTGTACCTACTTCCTTGACAAAAGTATTACTATGGATTAGTTCATTAGTGAATTTGTAGTCGACTGGAAACAAAGAACCGATTCATTGCTCGTGCTCACGTTACCGCTGATGATTCATAGACAAGGCTTAGTTTGAACTTTTGACAGATAAAATAGCAGTCATACTAAACTTTATCAAACTAACTCACCCTTAATCGTGAGAGGAGGCCTTTGCCCTGCAGTGGGATTCTATAGGCTATAACTTACTTTTTTTTACTAAACTGCGTTTTTTTTTCAATCTTTAATTTATTAATAGGAAAACTGCTATAGTGCTAGCACAGTATAGTACACAGGAATATAGATAAAACATTTAGCAGTAGTATTAAGGGGATATTACTTAGTATTTTTATATTTTATAATTTTTATATTTTTTATACATTTTAACGAAAATCTGACTACATACAAGCATAGAGATTAGTGTTAAGACTGTTTCTGAAAAATTAAATTTACTTTAATATGTTAGTATTGAAAATATAACCAGACTTCGTTTGTATGGTGCGCGCCAACGGTAATATCCCCTTTAATGAAAGGGGACGCGGCATGAGCTATATCGCTGCCGCTCGCCGCTCACTTCGTGTGCCGAAGTGTTAGCTTTTTGACAGTGTCAGCTATATCCGAGCTGATTTGTTCGCAACAGCTGCGTGAGCGCACCTATTAACCGCTGATACATGTTTGTCAGCCGGCTATTAGGGTGAAAGAGATAAAATTTCGGAATCATCTAAATAAGAGCGAGATCGATTCATTTCTCTGATTCAAGACCAATATTTATTTGTTGCATCGTGACACTTGGAAAAAAATTCTTGGACCAAAAAATTGAAATTGAAAAATAAATAAAAGTACACTGACAGGTCATTTATTCGTTTTTGTGCAGATAAATGTCGGTCAAGGTATTTTGCAGATTGATAAAATTTTAGGTGTTTTTTCGAATGTCTTAAACTGTACCTAATTGGGTCTAGCAGATCAGAATGAGCCCGATAAACCTGACGGAGATGCGCATGTTATGATTAAGTTAATGTTTTCTAATTAGGTATGTTTGGTATTTCGATCACGTGAGCTGTGTTAACATTGTTGGTTGTACCTATGTACCGCTTACTTAGGTATACTAGTGGTCTATTGATGTAGTTACCTTACAAAAACTGAAATTTGGGAGGAAAGAGCGCTAGATAACGAATTTAACAACAGGCAGCATGATTTATTGAAGCTTGGTCCATCGGCTTTCGTACCGGATATAAAAAGAAAAAAAAGTATAGCGAGTTTGATTAAAGTTTCTGGTTATTGCAACTGTATTGATTTAGGTACATTTCGGAAGTTTTATAGATTTTTTTTTTAATAAAACGAACTTTCTGCAATTGTACAAACCTAATACAGTTTGGTTCCTCTGGCTTAAATTGATAACCTCATTCCTTCCCGTGGATGTCATACGAGGCCACTAAAGGAAATAAGTTCCTTATGTACTTAATGTTTCTCTGGGCGAAAATAGCTACTGGGTATCATACTTCATTCCATCCTGAAGCCTTAACTAAGCTAAAAGCTTAACCTTGCTTGCCATACAACTTTATTTGGTAGTTATAAAAATGTCTGACCACCCGAAAGAGATATTGTGACTGTGACTTAATGTGACCTCACTGCCCACAAAATCTATTCGGTGCACAAATAATAGACAAATAAAGCATGGAAAGGTATTGTAGAAAGTTTATCGGATGGGTTGTTTTTCCGAAACGTGCTAAAAAGTTGATAATGATTGCAAATAGGTACATTTAGTCATAGAAGTGAGTTTTGATAATTTGTGACGTTGGAATCGGATATGGAAAAATTATTTTGTGTAAGTATATTTTCAATGTTATCGTGTGTATTTATGACGATATAAATACATATTTAAATGAAATAAAACCGGTCAAGTGCGAGTCGGGCTACTCGCGCACCGAGGGTTCCGTACCACAGCAACACACAATACTTAATTATAACTTTAAAAAAAAATAAGGTTTGTTTTCTCCGGGACTATTATCGCGAGACCAACTCACACTTGGCCGGTTTTTATTATTTGTTGCTATAGGTAGGTACTGTAAAGTTTTATCTATAATCACAACAATTTTGACGTTTTTATGTATGATCGTTTTTATGATAGAGCTAGAATAAGAATCGTCGATAAAAACTAGTTTCTTGTATGAATTATTATTAATTATACTGTCTTATTAATTAAATCTTATTTGTTTTATTAATTTTTAACTTTTTGTAATTTTTATTATTTGTTAACACATCCGCCGTATTAACGCATATTCTGTGAAAATTTCTACTGTCTAGCTATAACGGTTCAAAAGCCCTAAATAGGTACGACGGACGGACGGACGGACGGTCAACGTAGGCTTCGCAATAGGGTCCCGTTTTCACTCTTTGGGTACGGAACCCTACAAAGACCTAGTTCTCTTAATAATAAAATCAGAAACCCATAAACATAAACAATTTCATTACCACGGCACACGCGTTAGTTGGCAGTCATAAATATTAGAAACACAACAAATGTCAAACATCTGAAACGTTTACAAAAACAATACTATCAAGAATGTTTTACTAAATTAATTTGTCAATAAAGTAAAATAAGAACTATTCGGATTAAAAGAAATATTCTGAAAACTTAGTAAAAAGTCTGCTAACTTCGACATGGTGGTGGAGCGACAGCGGATCGCAGGGAGGGATTAAACGGAAATAGCATGGTAATTAATGGGCGTTTTCAAGCCCACAATCTCAAAACGCGACGTAGATCGAGTCTTCCAACAAATTCTCAATAATAAAGTCATGGAATTTATAATTTAGATATGCAATAGTTAATTTCGTATATAAAAATGTTAATCTTTTTGGCAAGATTTATGGTTATGCCAGTGAAATATCTCTCCCGGTAGCTCATTAAAAGTAACACGTTTTTTAGCCTAAGCTTCAATTTTAAACAACTCATCACAATTTTATGTCAACCGCAACAAAATGGGTTTTAATTTGAATTCTAATTACTTCATTTAGACATTAACGATGTTTTGACAGATGAGGATACTATTCAATCCATCTGCTAAACACTGGCTAAATACAAGCAACGCTCTCGTTTTCTTTAATAGTACATTACTGCAGTGGCCAACAAAAAAGGCATTGATGGACGAACGTATAAATATAAGTCCATCATTGCCTAGTTGTGGCCAAGGCTTGTATAGTGCTTTTCTCAAAAAATGTGCGGTAATTAAAATCAATCTACTTTTCAAAATCAATGACGAACAACAATAATTTTTCATGCGTTGATGCTAGTAACAATTATTAATCTGTGGTTAAAGAATCCATTCGGTTTTTTTTTTCATTATAAAGCTTTTTATTTGCAAACCAGTTCGAATTTTAAATAAAACCTTTGACAAGTTACCTCCTTGGTTGTCATGTTTCGGAGTAAAAGATCGTTCCATTTTTATTAAATAACACGACAGATATGTTTACTATGTAATTTATTTGGCCGCTAAACCACGACAGATATGGATTTTCATACAATTTTTGCCGGCCGCTGCTCGCATAGTACAGCAATTTAGATTTATCTCGAAGAAGGTTGTCAAAATAATGCTCAAATTTCCAAGCATGTTTGAGAAAAATAACATATTATGCCTTTGCGATTTTATTGCCCACAAAACACCATATTATTTTTGATTTCCCTTAAAAAGTCAGTGTATTACTGAGTCCATTTACCTATAAGTATCAACTACTGGTTAGGTATTTGTTTCGGAACGGGCTAAACCTGCTCCGTTGTAGATAATATATTTTTTTAAATGTCCCTTATTTAAAAAAAAAATATTTACAATTTGACGCTGTTTTTTCATATAGAAATCATTGAGCCAGTGTAATCAATAAAGGGAATCTGACAAACCACAAAGAAGGATATTCGTTTTTGGATCGTGTTAAAAAATAATTGAATTTAATTGGTTAATATTCAAAATGGAATCAAACTTCGTTTGTAAGGAGCGCGCTCTCTAACAAATATTATCTGATTATCTGCCACAAAAGGTCTATTCGTAAGCCAGATTCAATTAAATGACTCTGTAATGAACGTGAGTTGTGGACTGTAATTAAATAGTTATTTGTTATGTTAGGCTGCAAAGTTGCTTTCTGGCGCGAGTACTTGTATTGAAACCTGAGCAAGCGAAGGATTCTAAGATTGAACCACGAGCTTAGCGAAGTTTTCAAAGGTACGAGACGCAGAATAACTTTGCAGCCGAGCGAAACACACAACTCTTCACCTCACAACAGCGAGGAAAAAAAGTGAATTGCTAAAAAGAACATTTTAAAAAGTTTTTCTTTAATAAATAAGATTGCATTGGTGATATATTGCAACTCGGACTTGGCCGATTTTCTTTACACAGGGGTACATTTTTGATTCAGCATATCAGTAGGACCAACAGAAATACTAGTAGGACAAAATAGTAGGACCACGAGAAAATGCTGAACGAAAAATGTTACGATAGGAATATTCCGAGGCGGTGTCCGTAACACGAAGAACTCAAAGCATGGTGGCGCGTCGGTAGCCGTGGCGCGAATAAAAGCGGCTCTTGTCAAAACGGTGCCCCAAAAAGTAGCCATAGCGCGAATTCCTCTCAGCTTCCCATACATTTTAGTCGAGTTTTGGATGGGACAGCTGATACTTTTTTCACGATTTCGAAGTTGCCTCCATAAGTATTACTTAGTGTGTTTTGTTACACTTTGTAATAATTGTTATTTTTTCCTTGTTGTTGTTGATTGTCTATTTAAGCAGACGAATAGCGAATTTGACGAAACAAAGACTTGACGAATGTAGTACTTGACTTAACGAAAAACTACTTTGACGAATGTCGTGGCTAGGTTTACAAACCAATACTGCTGATTGCTTTATACAGGGTCCTTCTTAATATCCCGATGGTTTTTTTCAGAGGATGATCAGACTATCAAACTGTCTACATTCTCTATGGGACCAACATAGGTACAAATAATGAAAAAAAAATGCTGTTCCATATATTTGGATCGAGTAAATTTGCAGTTTTATATGGAACAGCAGATTTCATTTTCGCGTTTTCAATGTTGGTCCCATAGAGAAAGTTGTTCAGTTTGATGGTCTGATCGTCCCCTTTAAAACCGTCAGGATGTTAAGTAGTAATGTTAATCCTTACTTCTATCCCAGATGAGGTCCTGGAAATCTGTAGAACCAGGTTTAAAATTGTTGTTTCAAGCCCATCCCAGAATCTTGAATGTTTAATTTTAATGTAAACTAAGAACTGTAGGTACCTGTTACTTTTGTCTGTGTTTGATAAAATAAATAAAAGTATTATTATTTTAATAATAATTAATTGTAAATAGTAGGAAAAAGCTGTTCACGCACTACATACCACAACCGGCCCAGACTGCAGGATAAACTAAACATTGCCTTCACTTAGTTAGCATTTTGAGGCTGTATAGAATCGGAATGCATAATTATATATTATATCATACTTACTGCGCACGCGGCTTTATAACAACATACAGACTGTAAACTTTTGATAAGGTAAGTACTCAAAGAGTAGGTCAAGTGCGAGTCGGGCTTCTCGCGCACCTAGGGTTCCGTAACCGTACCACTAACAAAAAATTTTTTTTTCAGGTCCTTTTACGCTAGACCTGCTCAGAATTGGCCGGTTTTTAGGGTTCCGTACCCAAAGGGTGAAAACGGGACCCTATCCATAAGCCAGTCCAGTCCATCCGTCCGTCCGTTTGTTCTACTCTTAGTTTAAAAAGATGTCAATGAGATCAATTTCATCCGGTATTTAGGCCTCCAGCGACCAACCCAAAACGACGATATTATTGAAATCACAACTGCTTTCATGTGCGTGGACTAAAAAGACCAAGGATTTAAGAAAACGAATAGGCACAGTCAGCTTCTGCTTTAAGAATTGACTAAAGATTTCTTGATAGAGGAGAAGAAAAAGATATAATAATTGTTCATTCAGTAAGAGCTCGCAGAATTTGAAAAGATTGGAGAAATGAAGTCACTAAACTTTTGGGTGACGACACTTTCAAAAGAATTAAGAAACCTGTTGGCGACAGCCTATCTCTTTTATATATTTATTTGTTTTTTTTTTATTTGTTTTCATATTTTTTGTTTTTGTATTTTCTGGTTTATACTGATTATTGTCGCGAGAAGAGGTGTTTTAATTTTTTTATTTGTTTTGATATTATTTTGTTTTTGTGTTTTCTGTGTTATACAGATTATTGTTGCGAAAAGACGTGTTTGATTTTACTTTCATTCTAACTCCTCGCAAGGCCCTCAGCCTTAGTTTGTACTGTTCTCGACAAAACCCTTTTCACAGCTGTTTACCTTACATGCTGATTTGAACTCTACTACAAAATAGAGCAATGTACCTGGGAAACACAGGAGAGGGCCGACTTATGATGAGGTTATGCGCTAATCTGCCGTATTTATCTACTCTTTTCTTATCCGAGGCGTGGCATAACAGTCCGAATAGCACCAAATACGGAAGAAAATGCAGCGTTTCAGCAATATTTTGAACATCAGTAGTTCCCACTTTTCGATGTGAAGAATGCATCGTACATACAATATTGTATAGTCCTCTCAGACAACTAAAAAACGAAGTAAATATTGTATTTTCAATACAAAAGATGTTCTGAAAATTTTACTAAAACTACAATTGACACACTAACACTCAGTTACAGAAACACTCATTAAAGTAAATCCTCCATTAAATCTCTTGCTGTCACTTTTTGTCTTGTTGACTTAGTAAACGCTAGCAAGAGATTTAATGGAGGATTTACTTTAAAGAGCGTTTCTGCAACTGAGTGTAAAACGATTAAAGCGATATTATGTGTCAATAACGATTCCTAAGTCAGCGATTTTCAGCCCACTGTGCGACGGAACTTCGACAACACTTAAGTTCAATACGAGCCGTAAGGGACAAATATTTGTATGACGAATATGAATATTTGTACCCGAGTCATGGATGTTTGTATCTATATATGTATCCTATATCGTTGTCTAGTTACCATAATACAAGTCCAGGCTAGATTCTGGAACTTTAAATGTGACTAGATAATTTGTGTGACACTGTCCAAGATATTTATTATTATTATTTATTATCTAATTTCGACATAACTGTACTTTGACAGGACTGGATGCGTTTCCACTGAGCGGCACGGATTTGTAAAATAATCGAATTACTCAATTTTCATAGCTTGACTCCGCTGAACGGAATCAAGCTATTCTATTGGTTGATTTTAAATATCTCCGCTCCGCTACGCTTCAGTGAGAACGCACCCTAAAACTGTGATTAAAGTTTTAAAACGTCCGAACTGTACTTTGACAGGGTTGAATTATGTTATAATTGTAACAATGAAATGGTATGGAGTATATGTACAGGGTCCTTCTTAAATGCTGACAATTTCCGTCAAACTGAACAACTTTCTGTATGGGACTAACATCGAAATCGAGAACAAACTTGTGATAAATGTATGGGACCGCAGATTATTTTTCGCCATTTCGATGTTGGTCCCATAGAGAACGTTGTTCAGTTTGACGGTCTGATCGTCCCCTTAAAAAAGTGTCAGCATATTAAGAAGGACCCCATAAGGACCCGGCAACTCATCTGCACTGCCCTTGAATAATAAACAATTATCGAGAGGCAGGTAATGAAAGCAATTTGTAATAACCTGTACAATGAAAAAATCAGAAGACAAAATAAAAATTTGTTTTTGCTTTTTCACATGTTTTTCCATTGTTTTTCACACACGAGTTCAGTTGGTCCTAGATTAATTGTCCACCGTAATCTGTATACTTTATGACGCTGCAAAGTTTCAGCGATAGATAAATTATTGTTAGGGTGTCCATACAAAGAAACACTAAAATGATTGGCTAGTGGTTCTGTTTGACGGTCTGAAGCTGCCCCTAAAGTAGGTACCTATATAACACTTTTAATTCTACAACCTGCACTGTTAAACAATAATTGTTAGCTTCTAGGTACTAATCTATAATATGGACACTTGATGCAAAAATGAAATCAAATAACGAAAAATGCTACAAAGTCAATCGGCTCGTGAAATGAGCCCATTGTGATTTGTACACGACCGAATTAGCTGTATAACTTAGCAATATTTCCGATAAGCTACTATTCAGTCTAGTTAGCTAAATTTGGGCCTTGTCCTTCCTTATTTTAAGATTGAAATTTCTTTGTTGTAAGTTACAAATGGAAGTTGACGCTTGAGTAAAATGTACACATGTAAAAAGTACTAGAGGGCCACCCACGACTGCCCACGAGCACGGTATTACGAACGTAGCAAACTCCGAATACCTATTGTACGGCCACTGCACGTGTTCACATATTGCAGGAACGTAATACAGTTTTAGTTCTATTATTATCTCATGTCCAGACCCTTTTAGTGTTCCGTAACAAAATTGGCGAAACGGAACACTTATTCCGTCCGTCTATCGCACGCATTTTTTTCGGAGACCGGTTGTTGCACTACCTTGGATAGTTTTATATGTTCAAATTAGGAGGCGTCCATTAATAACATGAGGTCATTTTGACGATTTTTCGACCCCCAGTGGTGAGATTTGGCTCGACCCGCCCCTCCCTAATCTCACGTTTTAAAACTATACATTTTAACGAAAATCTGACTTCATACAAACATAGAGATTAGTTTCTAGATTGTTTCTGAAAAATTTCATTGACTTTAATTGGATGGTATGGTATTGAAAATACCACAAGACTACGTTTGTATGGAGCGCACCAAAGGGTATAATATACCCTTAAAGGACGCCCTCTTAGTACTATCAGTGTAAACTGATATTCAATTACTATGGAACCAAATACTGAATTACTACCAGTTTATAGTAATTTCATGACCTAACTATACAGGGTCCTATAAAAATCTGCTGTCCCATACATTTGGCTCAAATAGGTTTGCAGTTTTGTATGGAAAAGCTGTTTTTTTTTCGTGATTTCGATGTTGGTGCCATAGAAAAAGTTGTTCATTTAGATGGTCTCATCTTCCCCTTAAAAAAGTGTCAGTATATTATGAAGAACGACCCTATACAAGGTCTAACAAAATTAGCTGAAACTATTTTAAGGGAATGATCAGACCATGAAACTGAACAACTTTCTCTATGGGACCAATATCGAAATCACGAATAGTTTCAGCTAATTTTCTTAAACCTTGTATACTGTTATGTAGCTGTAAGTTCTCCAAAAAGGAAATAAATAAAATGTAGGTACTGTAACCCTAATTTATTTATTTTGTGTTAATAAAATAGATAATATAATTAAGTATTCATGTAAAAATTTGAGTTGTATGAAAGCACACACTGTGACGCATTGACGCACCGGGTGTGGTTCTATGGACTGACATCTGCCGCTCCGTCAGTGCGTCATCGTGTGTGAACGCACTAATTGCTGGAGACCCGATTCGCACTTGGTCGGTATTTTTCCATTCTTACGCAGGTAACTAACTAAACTTTTCAAAACAGTGAGAAAATTAGTGTTATTCAAGTTCCGACGACAAAAGTTACGTAACATCAACAAATGTAATCGCTATCATGATAATACAGGGTGTACCGGAAAGCCCTACGCAGACTGAAACGGTGATTTCAGAGCATCAAACTGAACAACTTCCAGTGGCGGATTTGCCCTAAGGCCCAGTAGGGCCTAGGCCCTAGGGCTGCCAGAAATTAGGGGAGGCCAATTGTGACAAAAAATTCACTATAACTAGAAATAACTCAAAGCATCCAGTACCTACACAAATCATAAAAGTTGGCAATAAAGTAAATTCGTTATGTCTATGTCTAATCTAAACTATTATAAAACTGTAACTGAAGTGTGTCTGTACATTGAAGATATTTACAAAAAAAGATTACGATATGGTTTTTAGGTATCCCTGACACGAAATCAACGTTTTTTAGAAATTTTGTCTGTCTGTTTATGTGTTTGTGTGTTTGTTTGTTCGCGCATCACGCAAAAACTACTGAACCGATTTTGATGAACTTTTTTTATTTCATAGCTTATGATCTGACTTAAAATCTGGTATATAATTTGGGCGGACAAAGTCGCGGGTAAACACTGCTGCTGGACTAGGATTTGTCGTCGTGGTGAAAGGATTAGCCAGTCAGCGTAAGGAGCTCGCTGTAGTGTAGTAGTCTATATTATGATTGGTGCTGAGAAAGGGGCGGCTGGTACTTAATACATGGCCTGAGGCCTATACAGCGGGCAAGACTGCAAATCCGCCACTGACACCTTTCACTATTGAGTGATAGACTCCTCACTCAATAGTGTCATCCTCACTCAGGAAACGCAAAAAAAAATCTACTGTCCCATATTATATTCGTCGTTTTGTCTGAAACAGCTAATTTTTTTTTTCGCTTTTCCTGTTGCGAAAGTTGTACTTTGTGTGTCATTTTGTTACACCTATGCTACATTCCAAATAAGGACGAAAAGATATTCCGATTCCTGTATAGCTTTCTGGCCAATTCTGATTAGCAAATAAGATTAATTTATGAGAAAGATATACTATCCAAAGTATCTTGGACGTTACTAAAGCTGTTTTAAGAATAAGTGAGAGGAAGTGTTTTAAAATCTCGTTTCTGTAATTCAAAATGGCCTTAAATTTTCGTTGTTATTTGGAATTTTCGTATAGTACACCATGTTACGTGGATGTTCTGAGGTTTCAGAATATCTCTGACAACCCCCTCGGGGAATATAGTCGTGAACATATCCTTATGTATTAACCATGCACAGTAGAGATTTTGAGGCCATTTTCTGAAGTTAAAAGAGTATTTTATGCTGCTCTACATACCTGCACATTACGCATACGTAAGAACCTTTTTGCTTTAGTCAGCAGTCGTCAAAAGTATTTAGGTGTTGCTAATCGTTTGTACAAGTTGCGAGGAACTTATGTTCCGTCTTGTTAGCATAATATCCAATAGTGTTTGGTAAGCTATAAAATAAAGGTCAGAATTTTTAAATGGCCCAGCTAGCTGCCGCTCAAAACTATAGCAATAAAAGTTTCTCTTAGGTAAGTAAAAGCAGCGATTACATTACCCTGCAGATTTCAGCCTACATTGCCTGATTTGTTCTCATTATTTTAAAGTGTAGCGATCAAAGCAAGCAATGTATGCTGAAATCGGCCCTTCATTTAGGATAATGTAATCGCTGCTATAGTCTTGCTCAAATATTCGGTCGTTCTCGGTGAGGATTCGTTATTTTTTTGGCAAACATTATTTGGTTACTAAACGGAAAGTCGGAAGGGGTAACTTAGGAATTTATGAGGAATTTAAATATACTATTGTGTGCTGTGCTATTATGATTAACCGTAGGGACCAACATTCCTTATAAATTGCTTAATAAGTAACCGCTGATGATTTTAAAGTTCCGAAACTTTCAGAGGGTGCTTCAGACCGACAAACTGAACAATTATGCATCGACACCAACTTTTGCTATGGGAGCAACCTGAAAAACGCAAAAAAAAAACATTTGTTTCATACTAAACTGCAATGCCTACTCGACTCAAATGTATGAGACAGCTGTTTTTTTACGAATTCAGGTTTGCTTCCGTAGTAAACTTCGTTCAGTTTGATGATCTGAACCACCCCTGCAAGTATCGGAACGGTATCTTTACTTCGGTACTTTTCTTTTTTTATTTATTGTTTAATATGCATTGTTGGGTTCCACTGTAAAATTTGATCTGTTTGATGAGAAAAATCACATTTTCTGACTTTCTTCTGTTTTACCGTTTTATGCCGATTTTGGTTTATATTAAATCGTAAATCATTAAACACATTTGCAGCGATGTTTTCTTGCTACTTCTTACATTTATTGATGTATTTTCAACAAAATAACCACTACGTTACTGTCTCTATATTGCGTTGCTTAACAAAACAACTGAGTTACCGTAATTTTCAAGTAAGTACCTATCGTATTTTATTTTAATTCCTATGTTTTTCTTAGACTGATTTCTTATTCGGTAATTACAGATAATAGTTTTATTTTTGAATTTACCATTGTTCCGTTGCCTTTAAAGGGGACCGGATTATGGTACCCGATGGTGGTAAAAAAATTACCCTATTAACAAGTACCTAACAGTTCCTGGCGTTTTAAATATTAGTTCCAATGTTCAATTTCGTCATGATTTTAACATTGGCACAATTTATAATTTTTTACTATTACGCTTTATTTCAATTGAGGCCAAGAGTTGCGACACCAATTCGAAGTATGTTTTGCAGTTAATCAGACGCATCTTTAAATAATATTTCATACAAAATTAAAGGTCGTCCGAGGAAATCATACCACGGTCAAACTAATGATCTTTTCCGAATAGGACAAGTGCAGTGCGTAGCACGGAGCAATCGACGGAAGTGCAAAAGGTGTATGAATGAGAATGAGGCTAAAGAGGTGTGTCAGAGTCGTACGTAGCGTACGGCGGTCCGTGGTCTCTGCCTACCCCGATGGGACGATGGCGTGAATGCTGTTGCACTGCTGCTCCTAATCGTTTTTTTATTACATTTCAACGGATTAAACTATGTTTTTTATGTTTGTAGTGACTATGTTTAAAACCGCCTAACGCTAAAATAAAAAACATAAATAAATAATATACGAAATATCTCGATAGATTTAAAACCATAAATAAATAGAATGTGAAATTCTGGTTTCTTAGAATGTTGTAATTTTAATTTTTAAGATATTAAAAAATGCGGTGATTGAGGACAGCGTAGGAGCGTGGCACCCTTTTTAATTATAATGCTTAGCATAGGTATCGATTATTTTCTGATTCATTTGTTTTCATGATGAGTAAATGATCGAAGATATGCCTAACATAGATACATGTCAACCTATATCGACGAAGAGCGTCACATTCCTGTAGCTACTACAATATCATGCCACTTTATTGTTCTAGAGACTTCCGATTATCGTACGCAAATATACGTAGGTATAGCTTTATACTTTACTATCTTTGGCCAAAAATAATTTGAATAGGTGTGTAAAGATGTTCTATATATCGTTTTTAAATGCACCTGCTATTTAGTATAAACTATTATAAAACTGTAACAGAAGTATGTCTGCACATTGAAGATATTTATAAGGAAAGTTTATGATATAGTTTTTAGGTATCCCTGACTCAAAATCAACCTTTTTTAGAATTTTTGTGCCTGTTTGTTTGTAAGAGCATCACGCAAAAACTTTTAAACGGATTTTGATAAAACTTCTTTTGTTTGATAGCTTAGTATAAACGGTCCTTCTTAATATGCTGACACTTTTTAAGGGGATGATCAGACCATCAAACTGACCAAAAATCTCTATGAGACTATGGAGGTGTTACTTGGGAATGTTCCTCCATTGAAAAGGGAAGATCTTCCACCAGGCTTAGTGTGAAGCCTGGGGACCGCGCGTGGTCCAACAGTTCTTAGTTGGACCTTGTATATACTATATCGAATCTCCGTGATTATTTCTCTTGCGCGATTTATGTCTCGCATTCGATTGTGAACCTTATTTGTAGTAGGTAGGTTACGAGTTACGTATTTACGGTGAATGTTGTCTTTGTATGGGGCATATTTCTGAGCGCGACGGTATCGCCATCTGTTAGCTTCTTTGCTATAACTTGTGTGTGTTGACATCTATGGCGAGTCCCCACAGGACTAATGTCTAAAAAGCGAAAAAAAATAACGGTTGTTCCATACATTTGTCTCAGTGCGTTCACACACGATGACGCACTGACGGAGCGGCAGATGTCAGTCCATAGAACCACACCGGTGCGTCAATGCGTCACCGTGTGTGCTTCTACGTGCGGTTTCATACAACTCCTTGCTTCACAAATGACGGACTGACGTCTGCCGCTGCGTCAATGCGTCATCTTGTGTGAACGCTCTTAAGTAGTATGGTTGTCTGGAAGAAATAGCTTTTTAGCAAATAAAGAGTACCTATTGTATTTGTGTTTTCAGTTTTTTATGTAACAGCTGCTTTTTTTCGCGTTTTCTCTGTTGGTGCCAAAGAGAATGTTGCTCAGTTTGACGGTCTGATCATCCCCCATTAAAAAAGTGTCAGCATATTAAGAAGGACCCTATATAATTTGTGCGGACTTAGTCGCGTGTAAACACTAGTAATTCATAAAATTGTTCTGCAGTTCCTTCATGAAACGGGAGAGCGATAGCGTAGAGGTGAGTATGACCGGTAGCCGGGCGCGAGCGCAGTTAAAAACCCAATACTTTTCACATTTGTCACAGGGCGTTTCGAATTACAACTGAGTTATTCGAGTCGCCGCGTGCCGACTGCCGAGGCGGCTGCACCGACGTCATCGGCGCACCCATTATGCAACTGCGCGACTTATGGTAAGTATTCCAGCTCCTTTTCAATACCTACGGGCAATATTTTATCAAACCCACTTAAAGGTCGATGATTGATGCATTCTGAACAAAAGGTTTTGTTCATAACGTTTTGAAGCTCGTTTTTTGTCTGAGCTCAATGTTTGCTTGGCACCTAGGTACTAAACAAGAATAAGTTATTGGTTCACCACCTCGAGATGACATTCAGGCGATATAATTCAGAGCACGCTCCATACTAACGAAGTCTGTTTATATTTTCAATACTAACCAATTAAAGTCGAAGATTTTTTTTTAGAAACAATCTAGAAACTAATCTCTATGCTTGCGTGTTGTCAGATTTTCGATAAAATATACAGTTTCAAGGCTTTTTCAAGGGTAAGGATTATTTTAAGATTTGTATGGAAATCTTAGAGGCACATTAAAACTATAAATTTAACGAAAATCTAACAACATTCAAGCAAAGAGATTATTTTCTAGATTGTTCCGGGAAAATGTTCTTTGATTTTAATTGGTTAGTATTGAAAATATAGCCAGCCATCGTTTGTATGGAGCGCGCTCCAAAATATCCTCATATTTATCAGGATATTTCGTTCTGGCGTGAACTTCCTGCTTGAAGGTAGGTATTCCTACCACCTACCTCAAAATATTGAGATAAATTATTAAAATTTGCTCCGTGCGCACGTCATCGTCATAGATAAAATAGTTGGGAAAAATTATAATTCCTGTTTAAATATTTTATAACATTTTGTAAAGATTTCATCGCATTATACAACCTAATCTCATTCACAATCTGTTGTTCGGTTCGTGATGAACCCATGTCAGGGCCGCTAGATAAAATTTACGATTCTGAGATTAATAACTTCGATTTTCATTAATTATGCCAGTATAATTTGCCGTTATACTTCAGTAAAATTTACATTTTTTTCTCCGACGGCTTGTCAAAAATGATAAAATAATTTAAGCATTATATTCCAATCTTGAAAACCTTAGGTAAGCAATCAAGTGACGGGCGGTATTTTGATAGGTAGGTACTGTGAACAACAAGAAGCTTGGCAAAAAAGTCGTGATAAAAAATGAGGGCGCTGTCTCCACGCAAGAACGTCAAAATCACGCATAACCTGGCAACACCACCATACTAAAATTTTAGTTCCACCTGTCACCACGCACGGACCTGAAAGAAATACGGACCGAGTATTGCACTAAAAAGATGTGAAGCATGCAAGGTAATACAATCTCGTTTGTTCTACAAGGGACCCACACTCACACAGATGCACTAGTTCTAGGCGCAGGTCCGACAACCCGTCACCTTATGTACCGCGTGACAGCACGTACACAAAAGAAATGGGTGCTTCACTCATGATTAGATGACGTTACGTCTGGTTCTTCTTTTTAGTGTGTGTCACCACGATTATGACTTTTTTGCCAAGCTATAACTTACTTTTTGGCTTGGCTGGTTACATCTTGGCTTGAATCGCACTATATATCCTAATTTCATTATATTTTCAAGTTTAGGTTAAAAACGTTATTATTGCAAAAATAAGTCAAATAAACAAGGTCGGTGATGTAACGAATAGTGACGAAGATTTGATAACAAGAGTTCAACGTGGTGATAGGAGCCTGAGAAGTGTATTAACGTCACGATTAACATTAATATTATTATGAAAGTAATAAATCAATTAGCCGAGAAAACATGATGTACCTACCTACTTATTTACAAATAAACTACGCCTCAATGGTTTTTTCAAGCGAACTTGAATTCACTTCAAACTGTATAAATTGTAATACCTAGTACCTACCTATATAATTAAAATTACTACAGCCAGCGTTACCAGACCTACGGATTCATCCGTAGATCTCCGGATTTTCGACCTGGCCTACAGATCTACGGATTTCATTGGCAAATCTACGGAATTTTTTAAATCTTCTGAATTCCTTCCCAAAATGTTAATTTGCTGCATAAAATGATACCCAGCCGCAAATAAATCGAATTAATGTTAACTTTTTTTGTTAACATATTTGACTGTGTTCCGTAAAATATGGTCGCTATACAGACACGACAGAAATATTTAAGTGTATGTAACATGTATGACAAAAGGACTGACCCAGATTGATTTTCGCGTCGTCTGGGCATTATTCTCGCCTAAACTTTTCTTCGCCAAATTAGAGCGATGTTTCAGGTCAGTCCACTTCAAAATAGTCAGATAAAGCATTACAAAGTCTACGGATTTATCAAGAGGTCATCTACAGATTTACGAATTTCTAAAATTTTGACCTTGCAATAGGTAGGTACTGACTACAGCACAATTCTGCTATTCCATGATAATCTAGAAGAAATTCCTTTCGAATAAATTAGAGATTGAAAAATACAGCTTTGGACTTGAACGAACTAAGTATACTTCTTTCTATTCTGTGTTGAAGTCAATTTACAATGAACATTGATCCTTACTTAGTAGCCGAAACATATCATACCATTTACGTCAGGTATTTAGTACAGATGTTAGAACAAAGGCATCTCTCTGACTCACCGTGGGGTGAAGGTGTTGGTGCGAATAAAGTTGCATTCTGCGTGCATCTACTGTGTAAGCGTCATTCATTTCGAATGCCGGATGAAGTCCTGGAGTCAACCTCGTGACGCCCTCATCGCAGCCGTCATCAAGGCTCGTCCCATCGACGCTCAGAGCCACTGTGGACAATGAACATTTATTCTAACATGCCATCTAAATAAAATCTTACTGTTATTATGCAGAGGTTTTTTAGACTTTAATATTAGGGCAGTATCAGGCAAGGAATCGGTTCTGGGAAATCCGTTGGAGATGTCTCATTAGGACAATTTATTCCAGACGCCGAAAAATTAAAAAGAATGTTCAAGATTTTACGTCCAGTTCCTTGATGTCAATTTACCGTTGCGTCTGTAGTTCCCGTAGAAATTTTTTCTTCTCACAATTTCCTCAGCACCTTTGCCGCATGAATTTCCCGATTGGTGGGGTTGCCCAACTGCCATGGTGACACCAAGAAACTGTCCGAAAATAAATACGTTATATTTCCAAGATTCAAGAATAGATAGATGTATAGTACCTAGATATACCTGCAGTTTTCAACAATAAGGTTCCGTGGAACAAAGCGGTGACAAATTGACAATGGAACTTGTTAAGTTTGAGCGCCTGTCCGTCTATTCATCATTATTATGTACTTTTACGCGTAAGTAAATATAATAATTTTTTTTTTTATTATTATGGTGGAGATGAGCACTACGTTGAGATGTCATAATATAAATTTTTTGGTAAAATTTTGGTGGGAGGGACAGGGACATAAAAAAAGAAAATACTTACGAGACATTGCAGTTGGCAAATGTCATCGTGTGTGAACGCACTAAGTTAGAAATAATAGTAATATTTTATTCTGTGGTACAGACATATACAGTACAGATAGAGAAACCCAACTGTATAAATCCCGATCCATTTTGTCTTCTAAGTTGTATATCGTACGTACCTACACAAGCTGTATTCATTTCTTACACCTAAGCCTAACTATATAGTGAAATGTTGAAATACTGAAATAATTGTAAGTAGTACAATCATCATCATACATACATAAAGCATTAAAGCACGAAGCAATTGAAGTTTAAATGAATCGATTTAATTAGATTTAAATGAATATTCCTCTCCTTATATTACAGTTCACTGAAGGAAATATCGGGAAATAATTAGTGCGATGAAAGGCAGAAGTAAAGGCTTCTTGACCATCGTACCGGAACAGCTGTGAAAGGCAGCGAGGCGATAAGTATTTGTAAAATTAATTAACCAATGGCTTCTCTTTCCTTTCTTCGCTTCGCAGCTAGGAGAGATCTTATGTTGAATTTTTCCTCACTTATCGCTTCGATGCCTCGCACTTCTGCGGTGGATAGGCACTGTATTTTGAATCTGAATGTTCCTTTTCTAGGCAGGTTTTTCCAATGTTTAACGAAACTAAACTTTCCACTATTATCTAAGATTAAGGCCTAATTCCTACTAAGCTCAGACCCAAAAAAAACTTAAACTCAAAATGTTTTATTCCAAATAATATAACATGGATAGCTTTCTGTCGTCATTTTTTAATCTACCACCGCGTCGGAAGAAGTTTCGTTGTAGAGGAGATGCGGCCAGAAACTCTACGACACGATCTTTTATAAACAAAATATACAGAGTACAATTTAAAAAAATACAATATGTGCAACATAGTCAAGACCAGACATTTTTGTCATTTATGTTCATATTTTATTCATTGCTCTCGACGCATAATGCCCTAAAACCAATAATTGTCTTAAACGCATAATGACGTACTCTCAAAATGACTTAATCGCAAACTGACCTAAACGCGAATCGACTCATATTAGTAAGACGTTAAAATTTCGTAGCACAATTACTTTGCCCTATATACGCACCACATACCGCTCAGTGGAAAAAGCGCCTGAAAGGACTAAAGTTCAAAATAAGAAAAACCCTGACCTAATGTATCAACTAAAAAAAATTCGGTAGTGGTATGTAGTAATTCGGACAAGCTAAGCTAATTCTGCCATGCAGTTAAGATTACAAAATGTTTGTTTTCTCGAAGTTGACTTTTACTGGGCTATAAACATTGCTTAACTGGCTCATTAAATATTTAATAGGCTCTTTTACACGTATTCGTCAGTTTAGTACCTACTAGTTTTCTAATATTCCTCACTAATATTCCTATACTTACCCACTTTTTAATCAGTTTGAAGTATTAACTCCTCTTGCCTCGTCGCTTGTCCTGAACACGGCTACCAGGTCATTTCATCCTTAATACTAAGTAGCACACAAAAAAGTTCATTGTCACTTTTATTTCAAGTTTATTAAACTTATAGTTTGATCACTTTTGTCTATTTAAATTAAACGACGCGGCTAAATGTTTTGTTTTTGAATTATATTTTTACATGCGCGTGCGGCGCGTTCTGGGCGGGCGGGCAGTTGCTCCGCGTCGCGCGGTTGACGCTTGAAGCGGCCCGCGAGGCGAGTGTCGCGGGTCGGTGCCGGGCTTCGGACTGACGAGTCGACGTGACTTTAATATCGCAGTGAACACTTCAGCAACACGTAGCCCGCCGAGTGTCGAGACTCAATCGCAACCGCGTGGGCGGAATAATGTTTACTTCACTTTCCTTGAAATTATGACAACCACTCAATTTAATATAAAAATTATTTTCTGTACTTAAAAATAAAATCAACCGCTTATTATCCTCATTAACTGGAAAAGGAACGCAGAACTAATGAAAATGTAATGCAGCCCTCTAACATACACAGTGCGAATAGCAGAAAATTTTAACGTTTTCCTCATCGAAGGAAAACGTAATCTTGGTAACATAGAGCATTAAGTGGGGAAAGACGCGGCCCTATTGGTTGAGCTCGGACGCCCATCACCAATGGCGCGAGAAGGAGGAGCCGGTTCGAAAATTGGCGAGACACGTTGCTCGCCTCCCTAATTTTCCTCTTATTTGACAAAGTTAGTCGCACTGAAGAAAGGAAACATTTTTTTCTTGGAAACAACCCTTTGGTAACTCGGTTTTCAGCTCTTTTCTTTAGGATTTTGTTTCCTATTTCGCATTTAACGCTTTCTTTCAAACTTTCAAATTTTCTTTCAGACTGTGTTTATAGCGTAAGCTTTTTCTTTATTTTTGTTATACCTAATTAAAACAAAAACAAACAATTTGTTAAAGGTTAAGAATTTTATAGCCTGTATTTGACATACAACCCTGTATGTATGTAACATTTTATACCCTGACTTCAATAATATGGCTAGCTACTTTGTTTCCCTGATTAAAAAAATATTTATCTAGAACCTAGATGTAGGTATGAGTATCTTTGAACTATTACTGATACGTCTAGGTTCTGGATGTCCAAGATATCTACACTATTATAAAAAGGTGACATAAAGGTCAGCACTGTACATCTTCTATACAGTTCCGAGACTGACTGATCTGATAGACAATTCACAGCCTAAATAGCTATAGAGAATATAATATAAGATAGAGACATGAATTTTGGTAATTTATTTGAGAGAACTTGGGACAAATTTAAAAACGCTATCATTAGCACGTCGATGAAGGTGCTTTCACCGGAAACCCCTGCGAAAAGGAAGAAAGAATGGATAACTGATGAAATTCTGAATCTTATGGCAGAAAGACAGAAGGTTAAAAGTTCAGATCCATTACAGTATACGTACTTACATCGTGAGATTGGGCGGAAATGTGTGGAGGCCAAAGAGAACTGGATGGGTGATAGATGTACCGAAATTGAACAGCTGCAGATGAAACATGACTATTTTCATATGTACAAGAAAATCAAGGAGACTTTGGGACATAAGAAACAAGCCAGCTACGTCACTCTTGTAGACAAGAATGGAAAGCTTGCCATGACCATACAAGAGAAGCTTCAAATATGGCAGGATTATATTAGAGAGCTATTTCATGACAGAAGATCTGAGAAACTTGAAATGCCATATCTGACCGGCCCCTCCATAATTCATGAGGAAATTGTGCATGCAATCAAATCCGCAAAAATTGGAAAAGCAGTAGGTCCAGACTCATCTGGACCTACTGCTTTTCCAATTTTTGCGGATCGAACTCAATCTGCTGCTATCTGGTATCTCAATACCAGCCGAAGTTCTTAAGTTAATAGCCGATGAGAACATGAATATTCTGGTTCAGCTCTTTAATGCGGAATTTATGACACCGGAAGCATTCCAGACGACTGGCTGAAGTCAACCTTTGTAACGCTTCCAAAAACGAACAACCCTAAGGCGTGTGGGGATTACCGTACCATCTCTCTGATGAGCCATGTGTTGAAAATATTCTTGAAAGTTATACATAACAGAATATATAAGAAGGGGGAAAGTAATATCTCAGACACGCAATTTGGTTTTCGTAATGGACTTGGGACTCGCGACGCTTTGTTCGGTTACCAGGTTTTAATGCAGCGTTACTGGGATATGAATGTCTATGCATATATTTGTTTCATAGATTACGAAAAGGCGTTTGATCGGGTACAACACCTGAAACTTAATCAGATTTTAGGGAAGCTGGGCCTTAACACAAAAGACGTGGCCTTCATCCAGAACCTCTATTGGCAGCAGAGTGCAAGCGTTTGAGTAGAGCAAGAAACTACCTCGAACATAGATATATTAAGAGAAGTCCGTCAGGGCTGTATTCTCTCTCCGCTTCTATTTAACATATATTCAGAAGAAATATTCTCAGAGGCACTAGAAGACGCGGAACAGGAATTAGTTATAAATGGTCAGCCCTTAAATAACATCAGATATGCAGATGACACCATTCTGTTGGCAACTACTCTGAACGATCTACAGTATCTACTAAATCGTGTGACGACCCTCAGTACAGATTATGGTCTCAACATAAATTTAAAGAAGACTAAATTCATGATGGTTGGCCGCCCGCAAGTAAATAGTGGTATTGCACTCTGCGTTCAAAATCAGCCACTGGAAAGGGTTCACTCTTATAAGTACCTCGGTTGCCGTGTGACTGATCAGGAGGACCACAGCTTTGAGATTAGGTGTCGCATAGAGCAGGCGCGGAATGCATTTTGTACGGACTGTCTGTACCTATAATAGAAAGAGATACGTGACGCGAGGCAATAGAACCGTTTTCTAGTCACTAATCAATTTTTACAATTCGGTTTCCGTGAATAATTGGGAATCTAAAGTGAAATCGTAGATAATTTTGTGAAATATACTGACACTACTTCATTAATTTATCCACGATTTCACGTTAGACTCAGAATTATAGACAGGATTAGAATTTTTGCCTGCGAATAGTCTCCTGAAAACATCCAAAAACGGTTTCATTTGACAACTCATGTCACTGCCTCTATTCCTGTAAGGTATAATAACTTTATGGGTTGGACCATTATTTACGGGACATCTTTTATGATAAAATTGTAAAGGCGTGGACGTAGGTAGGTACTACATAAGAGATAAGTAATTATTTACAAAAAAAAACGGTGTTTATAACATAATACTCGTACATTCAGTGTAATTTTGCGTGATGCTCGAACAAACAGACGTCAGACGGACAAAAATATTAAAAAATTGGTAATTTGGAATCAGGGACACCTAAAAATTATAGTAAATTTTATATATATTATTTTTCTCTCCTCCGGACGGAAAGCTTCAATTTTCGTCCCGCTGCGCTAAACGGAGTTGCCACATTTCACCTCCGTCGAGGAGAAAAATAGTATACTAACCTTGGGCAGTAAATAAGAAAGCCTCATGTTTGTTTTATGTAATTACATGAGATCTGAGACCTGTCTTACTTTCCTGCCCTCGGTGTGTAATCTATACTATTCAATGTACACATTCATGACACATTCTGCTACAGTTTTATAATAGTTAACTTATAGCATAGCATAGCATATGTTCACGACTATATTCCCCGAGGGGGTAGTCAGAGATATTCTGAAACCTCAGAACATCCACGTTTCACCATTAGTACCGAAACTCTGTCCAGTCTGACTGGGGGTGAGCCCGTTGCCACTTATAATGGACAGTGGGTACATTACATGCCTCGAAATTGTAGCTTGCAGGTTTCCTCACGATGTTTCCCTTCACCGAAAAGCCAGTGGTGTTACAAATCGTACATAAATTCCGAAAAACTCATTGGTACGAATCGGTCTGGACGGGGATCGAACCATCGCCTCCTGCACGGCAGGCAAGGTTACTCGCCATTGGGCCACCACGGCTTTCATAAAACTTTTTGAATATTGTGCCATTTTTTATTGCTCATAAACTTTTACAATTCAAAACAATTCGACACCGGGATGCTTTATAAGTAAGTTACAATGGAAATCAAAAGTTGTTCAGTTTTAATTATGGAAAAATGTTCTTCAGCTTTTGTGTAAACTTAAAGGTTATACCTACTTACAGTTGTATGAACGTAGATCGTTTCGTGTATAAAGTTATTTTTACTTTATGTACTGGACAAAGAGAATGGAATCGCTAGTGGAATATGGTACTTGTGGTGGTACTGAATTTCATAATCCGATTACCCGCGCTGGTCACTAATGTTAGTATTTGAATTTGGAACCGCATCCACCTCCGCAACTCAAAATTCGTATGAAAACCTAACATAGAGACCTGCACCAAAAAGAATTTATTCGAAAATCGAACTGGCCACCACGTAAGAAGCAAAAAAAAGGCCCTAATATTGTACGTTTGCCCCGAACACTTGTCTTTCGCGTGGTGTTCGCGCCGTTCGCGTTTCAGCCTACCACGAGCAGTGTTGCCGTTCTTCAAAATTTTAAGTCGCTAGATACTCCGTAAAATGCCGCTAGATATGCGAAAAAATCTATTCTGAAAATCCGCTAGGTGTCCCTAGATTTTATCTGTTATATAAACCGTGGTTATCCAAGTCTAATCAAGTTTTATACTTGTCTGATTCATGCAAGCACCTTTTTATTACACTAAAATGAATAAATGAATAGTAATCTAACAAAAGTGTGAACAGAATGGACAGGTAAAATAAATGAAACATGTTTATTGAAAAAATCCAGTTACAAAAAAAACACCTAATCCTTAATCTTTAAACAGTTAAATACTTATTAATTATGTAGTAGTAATAACTTTACAAAAAATTTGGACAATCAGCTAGGTACTTATACTTAAATTTCAAAATCAAGGAAGAAGTTTAGTTATCTGGGTGTTCAACTTGAACCGACTCCTCAGTTTTTGTTTATGATAGGGGAATTCCGGTTTGATCTTATGGGCAGACTCGAAAATTAGACATACTAGTCACATTAATTTTACTCATTTGTTTGGATTGTCACGATTTTTATTTCTGAAAAAAGTCGCCTTGCTCGAGGTTCAAAAGACGCTAAAAGTCGCTAAATATTTATTTGTCGCTAAAATGAAAATTTTCCCCGCTAAACAGTCATGAAATCCCCTAGATCTAGCGACAAAGTCGCCAGAACGGCAACACTGACCACGAGGCTCCACAATCCTTCTCAGTTGTGTTCTTACTCAAAAACAATCCTCGAGATGGGATAGATACCCTCTAACCACTTGACACTGGCGGAAATGTGGTGCTAACGCTCAAGCAAGAAGTCCGTTAATTAACCATACCATACCTATTATATATATACCTAGGTAGAAGGTAAGCTTCGGAAGATTATGATAAAAATTACGAAGATAAAACATAATAACTAGGTAGATACGATATGGTATGTTGGCGTTGTGCTAGCGTAGGTACACGCGAACACACAAAAAATCTCGAAAACGATTGTACCTACTCCTACCTACTCAGATTGTTGTGTATTTTCCTCGAAGAATGTCGAAGAGAGCGTCGAAGGCGCGTTGCAGGTAGGTATGGACACTAGGACACTCAATCATTATAGGGTCCGGGTTCGAATCCGCATGGACGACATGACATGATAATATGTTCCTACCAATACCAATGAGTTTTTCAAACGGTGAAGAAAAACATCGTGAGGAAATCTGCATACGCTGAAAGAGAAATTCTGATGCGTATGTGAGTCTACCAATCCGCATTGGGCACTCGTGGTGGACTAACTCCCATACAAATTTCCTGAAGGTGCGTTCATACGCGTGCCGTGCAGCCCGGCAAGCTTAGGCAATTCGCTATACATTGAGGCTTCTTTAAAGTTAAATAGTAGCAATCACTTTAGAGACAGCGAATTGCCTAAGCTTGCCGGGCTGCACGGCGTGCATGTAAACCCAGGTAGGAATGTGCCTTGCAGTGGGACGTACATAGGATGATGATTATGTATACACTGGCATAATATTGTCCTGCTTTCGGGTTAATATGAGTAAGTATTTTTTATTTATATTAGAATTCCAAAGAAGTGAATCTGCCATAACGCGAATGAGCGCAAGGAAAGAGAAAAGTAATCAAGGTCTAACAAAATTAGCTGAAACTATTTTAAGGGGATGATCAGACCATCAAACTGAACAACTTTCTCTATGGGACTAATATAGAAATCGCGAAAAAAAATCTGCGATCCCATACATTTAGGTCGAGTAGGTTTGTATGGAACAACTGTTTTTTTTTTCGTGATTTCGATATTGGTCCCATAGAGAAAGTTGTTCAGTTTGATAGTTTGATCATGCCCTTAAAATAGTTTCTGCTAATGCTACGCGCGTTACGGCTGTATCACGTCTTTTATCTCGTTCGTTCGCACGCAAATAGAAAGAGACCTAAGATGTGATAGCACTGTATCACTGCGGCATGCTAGCAAACTGTAGTCTTTGATGCTAGCTATGCTGGTGTACGTACTTTCTTCCTATCTCTGTGCTGTATACATACCTACATATAACTAATCTGTATATATATTAGCTTGACGACAGCAGCGCCACAACGAACCTGTTGGAACTATAGGTAGTGAATATTTCACTGTGTCGCATCTGTAGCTTGCTACATACTCGTACCTATCAGTAATCTGTGCAGGTAGCATGCCACACGTGATACGGCTGTATCACGTCGTTTATCTCGTTCGTTTGCGCGCAAATAGAAAGAGAGCGAAGCTTCGCTCACACCTTCACACACACACTTTCACACCTTCGCGAAGGTGTGACACTGTATCACGGTGGCATGCTACCCATGCTGGTCACGCCATCATAGGATATGAAACTTTGTAGGAGCAGCACCTAAACCGTAGTGATTAATTGTTCAGGTTCAGTGGCAGCATCGTCGTGCCGTGTTGTTGTGCCGTCAGAAGCTTGTGTTTTTCTCAAATGAAGCGAACATATCGCTTCATTTGAGAATCCTGGAGAAGCCCTAATTCTTCTCCGTTGTATGGCATAATAATATCGTTGATTAGTTTGTTCCTTGGTCAAATATCCCTATTTTTGCACTCTGGAATCACTGTATACTTACCTAATAGGTACTATTATTTGTATACAAAGGAGGGATTTTCAGAAAGCCATTAAAAAAGAAAATGTAGTTCCTAGTGGCTCGATAGATGGCTTGACGAGACAGGGGCGAGTGACGTTGCAGATAATATAATACAAATTAAATACCTAGTAGATAATTTGTGTTTTAAAGTAAGCAGCACAATATGGACATATATTTCGTCAACGGATGCATCTGACTCTGTGACATGCATTAATGTTTACTTTTCAGCCTCTCCATCCAACCTCCATCCTCTCTGGCCAACGCCATCTATCGCCAGTATGTTGAACTACGTTTGACTAGTACCTAGCTGTCAGAAAACTCCTCATTAGCTTGACGATAGCAGCGCCAAAACGGACCTGTTGGAACTATGGGTACTTCATTCCAAATAAGGACGAATGATATTGCTTTCTGGCAAATTGTGATAACTGATTACCAAATGTATCTAATTTATTTATCAGAAAGATGTACTATCCGACGAACCAATCTTGGACGCCATTAAGGCTGCACCGAGCCTATTGTGCTGCCGCCAATCGATTTTTCTTTATTTCTTATTCTTAACAGTTAACAATATTTCCAAAAACAAGAGAATGTCACATTGTAGTCATTGCTTATTTTCAATTTATCGGGTCACAGCTGATTTGTTTTTATAATGCTTGTAGTTATTATCTTTAAAACCGCCAAAAGTGGCCACTTTTGGCGGTTTTAACGATAATAGCTACAAGCATAAAACATAATATTCCGTAATGTTACGATCTGACTGAAAACTAATCAGGACTACAATGTGACATTCTTGTTTTTTTGAAATATTGTTTAATTGTTAAGCACAACAGCACAACAGGCTCGGTAGGCTCTTAAAGCTATTAATGATGAGAGAATCTCTGTTTCTGTTCGTTGCTATTTGGAACGGAGTATATAAAGTGAAAATTTCACAGTCATTCATTTGTCTGGGGCTTGCTTTTTTGTCCCTAATCTGTGGTTGCCATTAGGTACTTCGTCCAAGAACATTGTTTATCCTTGTCGTAAGTATTTATTACCTATGACCAGTAGTGCGATTTTTGAAAATCATACGAGCGGTTCGGCAGTAGAAAGATGCATAATTTCCATAGTAATTCTGACATTTTCTACTGCCGAACGCTCGTATGATTTTCAAAAATCGCACTGCAGTGTGACCATTTGTGGCAGATTACTGCCATTTTGGCCGATGTGGCCATCGAATTTTCACTTTGGCATAGGTATATATATTATTATGTTGCGTAGAAAGAGAATCAACTAGAAAAGGCATTAAAATAATAATAGTCACGAAAACGAGACAGCCTTATACGCTAATTACACAGAGTGATTGCGACAAAATCCATGTCGTTTGTCCCTTTCTGCGTATGCGATATTTTTGTTTGCCACAGTTGAAATTGCATACAAAATCTTGCAACTATGGCAAACAAAGGCACGATTTCTCATACATTTTTGTCATATCTCTGTCCCTTTCGAGTATACGCTGTCAGGAAATCTATAGAATACTCAACCTACGTTATGTTGTTGACGAATTACAAAAGAGGTAGTAGGATTTGGCAGATTTGGGAATATTTACTTTTTTTTAATTTTCGGAGAACACATTTTTTTTTTTTATTAAAGACAAATTACCGACATGAAATCATTTTACATAGGTACATCAGCATAGCTAGCATGCCGCAGTGATACAGCGCTATCACACCTTTGCTCTCTTACTATTTGCGTGCGAACGAACGAGATAAAAGACGTGATACAGCCGTATCACGTGCAGCATACTACGAGTGCTGTTCCAAGGCAGTCTCTACAAGGAAGCGATGGAGTCATAGACATAGTTTAAGTCTATGGATGGAGTATTGTTTTTATTTTATTTAAAATGTCTTTTCAGAAATGGTTAAAAATAAACAATAAAAATTCGATGAAATATGAGGACTCCAAACGTCAGCTACCAAATCCCGCCAAAAACTCCCGAAAAAAAATGAAGCAAATGTGGTGTGGACGTTCAAAAATATATTAAGTAACTTAAGTTTTATGAAAACCCATAGGCCAAGTATTTCGCTTACGCTGATAGACGGAACATCAGTGTAACCGCGTATGAGACAGCGATAGTCATAAAATCCTATACAATTTGTATGAAAATAGATGTCTGACTCCGGAGTCAGACAGCCGTCGTAGAACAAAAAAGTGGCTACGTCGATAAGGACAGCAATAAGTAGCGATCTCCTTTTTTAACTAGAGCGAATTTGCTATGTGCATCTCTTACTGAGTGATATGACAAGACATGTGCTTCGTTCTAGTTCCTTCTCTTTCTACGTGAAAACCATACACAAATGAGGGGTTTTCTGACAGCTACTCAAACGTAGTTCATCTTGCCGGCGATAGATGGCGTTGACCAGAGAGGGGTCCGAAGACGAACATTATAGGTTAAAAAGTAAACAAAAATGCGAGTCACTGAGTCAGACGCATTCGTTGACGAAATATATGCTCATTGCTCATATTTTGCGGCATACTTAAAAAGACAAATTCTTAGTATTTTATTTCTTGGTATTTTTCGTCTATGGGGTGTTTGTCAGATTTTTAGCGGCTAGTGCGGCTGGCGACCCGCGGCAGGCAGATTCTTTATTTTCCAGATGGTCACACTTACACTGTCTGTCTATAGGATCCGGAGTTTTTGGCGGGATTTGAGAGCTGACGTTTGGAGTCCCCATATTTCATCGAATTTTTATTGTTTATAGTTTTATTGTTTAAGTACAAAGAAAAAAGACACTTATGACCAGGCAGTAAGGGCTAGTTCCCATAGCCTATCCGAAAGGGCTCAAAAGGACTAGTATCCAGAGCCGTTAAAGACATTATAAAAAAAACAACTAGTGTAGGTAGGTTTACTGCAGTGGGAGGACATTTGCCTTTTGGCAGGTATCTTCAATGTAGTTTGCATAGAAAGTACAGCCATCTAGTATTACGTTCTGCAAACTAAAAAAAAAAAGATTTTATGGTCTATGTCAATGTCAAATTGCCAAATTCACAAGATGGCTGCCTATTTGTGTTATGTGCGTGTTGTTTGTAGTTTTAGTTCAATTTCGTGCCGATTTAGTGATGCTCTGGAGTTTCTGTTGTTCTCTAACCAATATACAGATTACAGAAATAGTAGGGAGACTGAAATTTAACAGGATCGGTGCGGGATTGAACGAAAACTAGCATTCAAAACAATAATATGTATACGTATGAGTAGATATATGTAGGTATGTATAGTATAGGTTTAATAACAGAACGGGAACATAGATGGAGTTAGGTAGCTTTCAATTTGACATAAGGTGGATGCATAATGTTGCCACGAGTGGGTTCTCTTTTCTAATATACTTATATTACTCTTTGGTTTACTGCAGGGCTGCCAGATTGTATAATTGGATACAAAAACTGTATAATTGGGTAGCTGTTTGTATCCTCTATGTATCCTGGACCTTCATGTATAATTGGATACATAATAAATATTTTCATCTGAAGAGCTCTACTTAAGTCGGTAAATAGCAGAAGAGAAAGATAAAAGCCACTATTATCAGTCACGTTACAATTCAATCGAGCAAAAACATCATGTTTCTTTCAAGTTTTGTAAAATGTTGTCTCTCTCGATTCAACCGAGGCCCAAAAAATTCAGTAAAGTTGATAAAAATACCTGTTGGGAATGAAAATATCGATCTGAGTTCAAATTAGGTACGTGATGAATAATCAGAAAAAACATTATTTTATTCGTTTCGGAGGTTTTTACACCTGTATGTATCCTGCGAGTCAATTTTGTATAATTTTGGGATCCTGGCTGAATAATTATAAAAAATCTACTGGCAGCCCTGGTTTACTGTCCTACTTGCCGGTTTTCGTAACATAGGTAGTTTTGTGAGAATTAATTTTTTAAACATAACTAGCAATAACAATTACAACTTTTGATTGTGAGATAACGCAGCAATTGTAAGTACCGTATTAATTTCTGAACCTCCTTTTTTTTATTCAGTCTCCAGTACCAGACTTTTTTTACAAATTAAAAGTTAATGGTTTCTAATTGGCCATGCGAGTTTAGGCTTGTTAAATACCTATCAGATAATTTCATCGAAAACCAATTCCAAAGTTACGATCAAATCTTAGATCATTTGAATGAGAATGTAACATTTAATTAATTCATCAAATAAACTCTCAGAATTTTACTTAGATTTTCCTTATGCATAACTTTGGTTTTGTACCATTTTTGATGCTTGTAACAGGTTTTGACGGAAGGACTGTACAATGAGTACCGTCGACTTCAGGGTTCATATTTTTTTTCCAAAAAGGTCTTCTTATAACTAAGCTAAATACGAAATTTCAACTTTCGGAAATTTATAGTTTTCGAAATATTTTTTTTTAAATTCGCCAAATCTCATACAATTTTGTCTAAAGGATATAATAAAAAAAAAAACTATACAGAAGGCTATGGCAAGCGATCGAAGTTGGATACGGTGACCAGCATAACAGTAGCAATTCGGTTCTGGCACTCGCCGGCCGCTGCCGCGGCACCGCTCGCTGCGCTCGCTCGGCTCGTGCGCTGTGGTCGCAAGAAACCTAACATGCTCGTCGCTTCGCTCCTCGCTAACCTAACCGACTGAGTTGGATACTGGTCGCCATATCCGCCGTATCCGCCTCCGCCGCCGTATCTTTAAAAAAAAAAATCGCCGACTTCCCCAAAATTGTCTAGAGATGAACAATTTAGTATGAAAATTGTCGAATTTCAAAAAATTATATTTCGAAAACTATAAATTTCCGTAAGTTGAAATTTCGTATTTAGCTTAGTTATAAGAAGACCTTTTTGGAAAAAAAATATGAACCCTGAACTCGACGGTACTCATTGTACAGTCGAGCCGTTTTGACAAAACCAAGTGGAATGCAAAAAACTGTAGAATGTTAGTGGATATAAAGTCGCTCTTTCTTATTCAAACCCTGACACTATATTAATAAATTATAAACAAGGTTTTCCTGTGAATTTCTTAGTTTCTCAGGGTTGACTTTCAAAGTGTTCTATGTGTTAATCCAAAACATATTTTATTTGTGTGCCAAATTTTATCAAAATCTGTTCAACCGTTAGTCTGTGGTCGAGTCAAATATCCAAACTTTCACTTGGAAAGTAAAACATTGTCCAAATAAAACTGGGAACTTGTTGTCAGCATCTGACCATTAATTTGTCTTTTGGAAATCTGACTGTTTATCTGTAAATTCTCCAAAAGGGAAATAAATAAAAATTGCATCCAAAACGTTAGAGCCGTGTCTGAGAAAGAACATACTCACTTAAAGTTTGTGATGATGTTTGGATGTTTATGAATCACACTCAGTTGCAGAAACGCACATTAAAGTTAATCCTACATTAAATCTCTTGCTGACACTTTTTGTCTTATTGACGTAGTAAAAGCTAGCAAGATATTTAATGGAGGTTTAACTCTGAAACCCCTACATCCTCTGAAGAACATATGTTCCAAATTTCATGTTAATATCTTCAGCGTTTAGGCTGTGCGTTGTCTGTCTGTCAGTCAGTCACGGAACTCTTTTATTAGTATAGACTATAGGTATTCAAAGTTCACAGAATAAACTCAAATATCAATATCTCATTACACATTGCTTTACCAAGTTACCTCTTTAAGTCAAATTCATCTGTTGTTGAAGTAAAAGATCCGATTGAAGACATTCGCTGCTTGTCTCAAAATATAAAACTTAGATTCTTTATTCTACGAAAAACAATATAATTGATGATGATGGTGTGCTAACACTGCCATATAAACCATCCCGCTGGGCAGGTTCTTGAGCACAACGTCTCACTTTATTGTGGACCTACGAGGTAGGTCATCAGCAGCCACTGTGTTAAACAATGACTACATAAATATCTTTAACATTGTCACACAAATTATCTAGTCCCATTTAAAGTACCAGAATCTAGCCTGGACTTGTATGATACAATACAATACTCTTTATTTGCACCAAAAACATAAAATAGCAATACCTATTCAAAGCAAACAAAAAGGGTACAAATAGCGGTCTTATCACTAAAAGATCATTTCTTCCAGACAACCATATGATGTATGATGTTGTTATAGATACAAACATCCATGATTAGGGTGCAAATCATACAGATATTTGCACCTTATGGGATTTGAATCCATGACCTTTGGCACAACAGGCGCAGTTCACTACCAACTTAGCTATCGGGCCATCCACATGAATCAGGACACCACTGCAATCACCGAAGGGGTTGAATGCTTTCATTCATACAACTATCTGATATAGAAGAACAGAATTTCTACTGAAATGATCATCACATTCTGCCCATATCTCTACAGGGCGTAAGCGTCCTCCCCATTTTACTATCCTTATTGGTCCACATCTTACCGATACCTTTCCAGATGTCGTCAACCCATCTGGTTGGCCGGGCGACCCACTCCTCGTCTACCCAATCTCAGCCACCACTCCGTTAATGTATTGCTCCACCCTTCACCTAGCTAAAAAAACATCTGTAATATTAAATGTGAAAGTCGTTTCCAATGCTTGTAAACCATTGTTCTGTTTCAGATTTAACAAAGGCTGCCCTAATGTTGTCCTCTAAAATGAAAGTTAACAAGAAGTTACTTCCTATAAAAGGGCATTTTTTTCTTTTTAATGCTGGTAAGTAATTCAGTTTGTTTGTCAAACCTATTACAGGAAACATAGTTCTGATTCATTGGATAGAAAATTTATTTCACAAATTAAAATAAATATATGTTTATTGGTTTCGCACGCTCGTTGGCGTAGTGGAGCTTCGGTGTTGGAAACGATCACCGGTCAGTCTTTAGATGGGTGACTTCAGTGGTATTTCATCTGCGTTTCCGTGCTTCGGAAGGCACGTTAAGCAGTTGGTCTCGGATAGTTCCGTCTGATGGTGTTGTAACTATTTGTTAAGCCAGGTCAGAGGCCTATTAAGGGGGCTAGCAAGTTGACTAATAATTTGCCTCCACCGGAGGATTCTACAGGCTATAACTATTTTTTATTTGTTAGACTGGTATTATAATTGGTTCTAGTTCTGGTAGAAAAAGAGACAATAATGCCTGCTACGGGTCTTATCTGGTCCATATGATCTCTGTGGCCATCCAGCGTGGGATGATGGAATTCTGTGTTGGGTGCTGGTGTGATTCGTGACAACGGGGTCATTAGGGTGTAATTTTAATGATTATTATAGATTTTTGTTATTATTATGCTCGCTTGTAAAATTAAAGATTGAATAATTCATAATATGAATGGACAAGATGGGTTTTCAACCTTTAACTTGATTTAAACAGCACAATATGCCTATAAATTGGTGGAAAAATCAATAATATTTGGGTTTGCTATCTAGTCCCATTTAAAGTACCAGAATCTAGCCTCGACTTGTTTTATGATAACTAGACAAGAACTGGACAAGGACACTAAACAACGGTGGACATGATGATTAAGACCATGGACTGTCTCTCTGTAATGTTATTTTCTGGTGCAAATTGAAGGAGATCATTATGTTTTTATGTATATGTATATGGCTATAAGTAAACTCAATTAAATCTAATCTAAGCAATACATAAATAATAAATTATGTTTATGATACATAAGATCTGTTATCTTATATGAATACATTACTAGCCTACGAATAAAGAAATTAATATTCGTAGTAACTAGCCGATGCCCGCAATTTCATCCACTATTAACGGGGGAATATTATAGCTTTATTTTATTGAAACAATATTTAGAATAATTTCAGTAGTTCTAGAGATTACACCCTAAATACAAACGAATATACCTAACTCTTTATACAATTTGTGTAAAAGGAGTAAAATTTAGTAGGAAGTATCATTAATTTTAATCTGTTAACAATATCATAAAATTGTCCTTTCAGGTACATCACCTTTGGTTCCATATTTATCAACATATGCCCGACAGCTTGGATTCTCATCTGGGACTGTTGGTCTTATTTACACAGTACTCCCATTATTTGGACTTATCGCAAAACCATTGTTTGGTGTTATAGCTGACAGGTTAGTTAAAACTTAAATCTCTTTGGTTAAAACAGGGCAATGACATTCTAAACACATGGACTCACCACATCATAAAATAATAAAACCCTGAAATGGCAGTTGTCTCTAATGTAACCTTAGTATGCTTCATTTGTGATTGGCTGTCATACATTGCCGCTGACAATTTAAACTATTCCATTGCTCTCAAATGTCTTCGGTTACTAAGGAGTAATTTAAAATAATTAAGCACAATTTTGCGTTGATTCGAAGTCCTTGTGTATAGATTATATAATAGAATGCCATTGAAGCAGTATGGTGCTAGTTAAACCATTAGACCATCAAACTGAAAAACTTTCACTATGGAAACAACATCGAGAAAAAACAAATTTGCTGTTACACACAAACCACACCTAACATAAATTTTTCGATGTTCTGTCTATAGAGAAAGTTGTTCAGTTTGATGGTCTACTCCTTTAATACTAGGATGTTTTGTTACACCCTGTATATGTATATGTAACCGATATAAAATAGAAATATAAAAAATGCCGCATAGTTCTCTAATAAATCTTAATATTATGCTATATTTCAAGGTGTGTGACACAATAATAGTTTCCTCAATTATGTACATTATAATTAAGTTTTCATGGACAAACGCCTAGGTTAATGTTGGTGTTCTCCAAAGTACAAATTGTTTGTCTCATTTACAAAATTTTAAAAGACATAATTATGACAGTAACTGCTCTAAAGTACAATTTGTCTTTTTACATAAGTACTTATTTTTAAAAGAGACATAATTAAGACAGTCCCCACTTGCGCCAACCTGGGTTAGCAATAAACTCCAGGTTAAGTTGGTAACCCATGATTTTTTGTATAGAACAACAAATGAGAGAGATTAATTGCTAACCCGTGGTTGGCGCAAGTGGGGCTCTGTCGTCACTGGCATAGTGTTCTACTTTATTGCAAAGATAAAGTTTATCTCTAATTTATGTTACATTAATACAGTTTCACAATATCTATAGCGGATCGATGCCGTTATACTTACTCTTATCGTGATTAACCTTATCTAAATCCATGCAGAGTTTGGTTTCTATGTGTGATGTATTGTTATTTATTATGTATAAGTGGTATAAACTATTATAAAACTGTAACAGAAGTGTGTCTGTACATTGAAGATATTTAAAAGAAAAAGATTACGATATGGTTTTTAGGTATCCCTGATCCCTGACTACAAATAAACCTTTTTTTTTTTATTTGATTCTGTTTGTTTGTAACAACATCACTCAAAAACTACTGGACCTATTTTGATGAAACTTCTTTTATTTGATAGTTTATGATTTGACTTAAAATCGGATATATACTTAATTTGTTTGTACAAAGTCGCAGGTAAACTCTAGTATATTATAAAGCTACAAAATTTTAGAATATTAATCTAAAATCCTATGAATTTTTCACTAAATTCAAACATTGTACCGGTAACTAACAGTGACATGTCCCGAAACATTTTTAACTAATAATTTTTTTTTTGCTCCCATCCGTTTGCTTCGATACTAAAAGTTGTTCAGTTTGATAGGTTATAGTTTAAAAGGATGCTAAAGATATCAATTTCACCCTGTAGAAGTCCTTGTAGAAAAAAAAATAGTTTCATACTTTGATATAGCGCTATCCCGCCTTAGCTTCCTTTCTTATTGCGCGAACGAAACGAGATAAAAAGCGTGATATAACCTTATCGCGCACATCATTTTACAGTCGCTGGTGTGATTCAGAAACTAAATCTATAAATCTTAATTTCAGGTTCAAAAAACAAAAATCAATTTTTATAATTTTTCAAATAGTGACAATACTAAGTTTTTCTGCCATATATTTAATACCAGAGAACAGAACAAACGTTAAAGTAGAATTAGACTGTGGAAATGGTGTTACCGTGCTAAGAAGTTGTTTTCAAGATTCACAACATATAGACCAATGCAAAGTAACGACGCTTGGCAAAGATAACAATACTGCTCTTTGCAAAGTAAGTTTTTCAAAATGTATTTTTAACTGTCCAAATTGTTCGTTGTACATTTATTTTTATTTTTCTCTGGAAGTTTTTACTGATGTCTTCAAATCTTGTCATTACTATCTTCTCCTTTGCCTTGTTCCTTGTGAATGTAAGATAATAATATAAGAGCAAAGCCACCGTTGCGGCGACGCCACGCAGCTACAGAAAGGAGACAAACAGTACAGCAACTTTATGCAAGCGCTCGAATCGACCCTCGCACAAATACGTGCGTCACGTACACGGCCCGCTAAGGTACTTCAGAACTGTTGCCCCCCAAATTCGCGAGTTTCCAACTAGACAAAACGCGCGTTTTGTATGAAAAGTTGTTCTAAAGAATGAATAGTGAAGTCATTGTTTTCCGCCGTCGTTTCGTCACTTTTTACATGGGCGTAGCAACGATTTTTCCCCAGGGTGGGCCAGGCCCAGGTTAGGTGGTTGTAATAAAATGTAAAACCTGGAGCGAGCGAAGCGAGCTCGAGTTTTTTATGACCTGAAATCTGGAACGAGCAAAGCAAGCTCGAGATTTTCTTCACTATGGAAAAAGGAGCCGAAACCTGGAGCGAGCGAAGCGAGCTCGAGATTTCACTGAATTCTGGAGCGAGCAAAGCTAAGTGACCTCGAAATGTTTACTGCAATATTGTGAGTTCAGTGTTATAAGACTTAAATCCTGGAGCGAGCGAAGCGAGCTCGAGTTTTTACGACCGAAAACCTAGAGCGAGCGAAGCGAGCTCGCGATTTCACTGAATTCTGGAGCGAGCGAAGCTAAGTGAGCTCGAAATTTTACTGCAATGTGTCTAGCTGTAGGTCCTTGTAATACAATCGTAGCCAGGAGCGAGCGAAGCGAGCTCGAGACTTTACTGTAATATAGTGAGATAAGTGTAATTAGACTTAAATCTTGGAGCGAGCGAAGCGAGCTCGAGTTTTTTACGACCTAAAATCTGGAACGAGCAAAGCAAGCTCAAGATTGCTCTAGATACACTATAAAAAGATATACGATCCAAATCCTAGAGCGAGCGAATCGAGCTCGAGATTTCACCGAATTCTGGAGCGAGCGAAGTAAGCTCGAGATTTTACTGCAATGTGTCTAGCCAGGAGCGAGCGAAGCGAGCTCGTGATTTTGCAGCAATATAAATTAGATCAGTGCAGTAGGTTCTAAAGATAGGAGCGAGCGAAGCGAGCTCGAGATTTTGCTTTATTATAACTCGATTTCTCCAGCTCATGCCGAGATCGAGGCGAATCAGTCTCTTATTTTTAGTAAGTGATTCATTTGATTTCTGGGGTGGGCCAGAAGGATTCTGGGGTGGGTCGGGCCCACCCGGCCCCCCCCCTTGCTACGCCTATGACTTTTTATAGTTTATCCTGATATTTAAAATAGTATTCAAGCTAAAGAATTACTGAAAATGTGAGTTTAGCGTTTTGAGAATAAAATACATTTTATACAGTTTACTTGTATGAAGTTTCTGGCTATCTCTTTTCTGTGTCGACTTCTTGCGTCGAGCGGTGACGCATATATTGTAGCTTGGCACTAATTTGTTACAGGAACTAAAAATATTTCATTTCTTTTAACAGATGAACTGTGATATGTCGTCGCCGAAGATGTGGCAAACAGTTTGTGAGCATTGGCACATACCGCAGTATTGTTACAGTAACACGGACAACATTAAATATACTTCGAGTCTACGTAACGGGAGTGTTACAGATCAATGTGCTTACCTTGCTGTCGGAAACGTGACTCTAGACGGTAAGATGATATCGATAAAACTTCCTACCTTTTTTAGACTTTTGAAGGAATGAAGGAAAGTCTTTCTTCGTTTCTTATTTGTTAATTTTTGGGGTTCCGTACCCAAAGGGTGAAAACGGGACCCTATTACTAAGCCTACTTTGTCCGTACGTCCGTAACTATTTAGGGCTGTAACATTTGAACCGTAATAGCTAGAAAGTTGAAATTTTTACAGAATAATTATTACGGCGGATTATTAGCGGCGACAAATAATAAAAATATCAAAAAGTAAAAAATTAAGGGGGGGTCCTCATACAAGAAACCAGTCTTTATCGGCGTTTTTTCTTCTCGCTCTAACGTAAAAACGGTAATACACACAAGCGTTAAACGTTGGTGTGATAATAGAACAAATTCTACACTAAACAACAAATAATAAAAAACCGGCCAAGTGTGAGTTGGTCTCGCGCTAAAGGTCGCGGATAAAACAAAACTTTTTTGTAAGTTATATCTTGTGTAGTGCAGTGGTACGGAACCCTCAAGCGAGTAGCCCGACTCGCACTTGACCAATTTTATTAACGTCAACGCAGAACGATGTCACGGGCAAAAGTACATAAGTTGACAAAACAAATAAGTTGTCATTGCATTAGTTTGATTTGAATATTGTTTATATCTATCCTAAATCAACTTTTAGGATTTAAAGTTATTCGAATTTTAAGTTTTGAGCTTAGATCAAATTTTTTGAGACAAAAGTGATATATTTTATCAATTAAAGAAAGCGCTGACGAACTCATGGATACATTTAAGAATCTTGTTTTGGTAGTAAGTAGGGTGAGTGTGCCCGTGCGTTGGGTTCCTTAAATTAAAAATTTTAAAAACAAATTTTTTATTTATTCATTTTTATTTGTATGGGAGCTTTTAACCCCGAGGTTATGTCAGCCCCATCGTGCCTTAACTTTAGATCTTTACAAAACAAAACAATGAAAACCTAAAAGAAATAAATCTAAACACAACTACTATAAATAAAAATGTACACTTATTATTTAATACCTGTTTTGACATCGTGAGGAATTCAATTCAATTCAATTCAAAATCATTTATTCAATATAGGAGCCTGAAGCACACTTATTAAACGTCAATACTTTTTTAAGCTACCACCGCGTCGTAACGTGTTGTCGCTGTAGAGAAGATGCGGCCAGAAACTCTACAGCAATATAAATTCTTATGCTTAGGTTATGTATACAGTAATACATAGTCTATTTAATTAAATAATTGATACTATACAGTAAACTATATGTTAGTGACACTTAGACCCAAGCATTTTGATCATTTAAATAATCATCCAGTTTATAGTATGCTTTTTTACAGAGGACTTTTTTGATCTGAGTTTTAAACATGTTTTCGGAAAGATTCAAAATGGTCTCGGGGATTTTATTATAACAGCGTATACAGTGACCCAGGAAACCTGCATGCTTCAATTTCGAGGCGTGTATTGTATCCACTGTCCATTATAAGTGGCGACGACGGGCTCACCCCCCGTCACACAGGACAGAGTTTCGGTACTACTGGTGAAACGTGGATGTTCTGAGGTTTCAGAATATCTCTGACTACCCCCTCGGGGAATATAGTCGTGAGCATATGCTTATGCTATGCTGTTTTGAAAAAAAATACCTATGTTCAAACAATGATAATTCGATTCTCCTCTCGATTTTAAACAAACTACTTTCTAGTTATGCGTTAATTCATTAACACGTATGTAAATATTGCAGGCTACAGTTACAAACCTCACTGTCGTATTGGCAGTGGGTACGTCGACGTCAACCAGCCATGTTCACTAAACTGCAACAACAAGACGACCTCTGAGACAGCCAACATGACATGCTTGCACGACAACCTACACTATCGACTATGTTCTAACGATAGTATGCATTTGAAGGAAGTGGTTGAAACATCGGAAGACGCAGAATGTAAGGTGCGTAAAGAAAAAATTTAAAAGACATTGGATTTGGTCCAAAATGTGAAGGTGCCGGCCAAAAAAAAGCGATATTCTTTTAGGACTTGTCCTTCTAAACATTTATTCTTACGGCACGGACGGCTTCATTGTTCTTGATTTGATTTGGGTTCGTAAAATCTACCTTTTCATACATGGTTTAGAAATCAGCTAAGGCTATACCTATTCTGTTAGAACTAGTCCGTTGCAGCATTTTTTAGTAAGGCATTTTAGTATGGATTTGAATAATCTCTCTTTTAATACATTTTTGATGAAATAAAACTTACAGCTACAGCTTTCATGTAATAACAATAAATGCTTAGACGGACAAGTTGTAACAGAATATAGCATTAGTTTTTGATGGCCGGCATTTTCACATTTGGACCAAAAATGTATGAATCGCCGAAGATATCTTTTATATCATCATCATCATCATCTGCCTATTTACATCCCACTGCAGGGCACAGGCCTACCCTCTAGGAGAGTGTTTGGGCGTTAGTCCACCACGCGTGCCCAATGCGGATTGGTAGACTTCACATATGCATCAGAATTTCTTCTTCTGCATAAGCAGGTTTCCTCACGATGTTTTCCTTAACCGTTTGAGAGCAGTCTGTAATACGGACATAAGTTAGAAAAACTCATTGGTACGTGGCACGTTGTCCGCGCGGATTCGAACCCGGACCTCTTGATTGAGAGTCCATACCTCTCCGCAACGCGCTACCGAGCTCTTTGAGCATCTTTTATATCTGTTAAGTACATTTTTAGGGTTACGTATCCAACGGGTTGCAAAACAGGTTCAGTTTTGTTATCTTTTCGCATTTAACTTCCCCAGGCATCGTGTGATCTCGATAAGAGGACGCCATGGCGTCTCATGGAAATATGCGAAGGTTGGGAAGCTGATGTGACGGATACCTGCCACCCAAAGACCACGGCAGGCGGCCAGTTTCCTTCTAACCTGTCTTTCGTTGGTTCTATCAATCTTGGGACTACAATAACGGAACATGAATGCGTTTATATTCATCTTAATCATATTACATTGCCTAATGGTGAGTTATTGAAGAAAATCATCATCACAACCACATACAGGGTGTTACATAAGTAAGAATAAATATTTAAAACTTTTAAGGGGGTTGTTTAGACCGTCAAACTGAACAACTTTCTCTATGGGACCAACATCGAATCGCGAAAAAAAAAACTGTTAAGTATCCCATACATATTTTAGCTTTAGTCGATTTGTAGAGTATGGAACATAATTTTTTTTTTCGCGATTTCGATATTGGTCCCATAGTGAAAGTTGTTCAGTTTGATGGTCTAAACCACCCCCTTAAATGTTTATTTGTATTTTTGTAACACCTTGTATACGTCCCACTGCAGGGCACAGGCCTACCCTCAGGGAGGGTGTATGCGTTAGTCCACCACGCTTGCCCAATGCGGATTGGTAGACTTCACATACGAATCGGAATTTCTTCTTCAGCGTATGCAGTTTTCCTCACTATGTTTTCTTTCACCGTTTGAGAGCAGTACGTACATAAATTAGAAAAGCTCATTGGTACATGGCATGTGGTCCGTGCGGATTCGAACCCGGATCTCAAGATTAGGTTTCCATAGTTCTCCGCGACGCGCCACCGACGCTCTCTGAAGTAAATACCGTGATAAATGTCGGGGTGGTCAAAAACTATGCTTCAACTAATATCACGATATTCCTGCGAGTGCGCTCCGTACTTACGAAGTTTGATCCTATTTTCGTTGATGACCAATTAAATCAATGGCTTTTTTTAAACACTATGTAGAAACTAATCTCCGTGTCTGTAATTTGTCTGATTTGCGTTAAAATTTGTAATTTCAATGCTAGGATTACTTGATTAATATAAGATTTGTATGGAAATCTATGAGCCCAGTAACTTAGAAACTACATATTTCTAGCTCTATTCTCCGTTATAAAAAGTAAGTTTGAATAATGCGTATTGGCGATTTAAGATTATGAGTGTAATTCTATTGTATTTCATTGTTTACAGGATCAACACACTACCCGAATTGTGTAGGTAAAGCTCAGTATCAAATGGAGGCGGATCTCTTCCATACGTCATGTTCCATAAAATGCGACAATACCCTGGTATGTATGTACTATCTACTTACAAAATTATTTTTCACTGAGCCAAGCGAGTGTTTTAAGTATTGATTTGATAACCAAAGATGAGATTTCATGTTGCATAATGGTTACAGATGTAAAACAAATCTTGTAATAAAGTTCTATGAATGTCCCACGATTCCCCGAAAATACATTCAAAACATTTCGGATTGTAATATTGTTGGGATATCTTAAGGGAAGGCACGTTAAGCAGTTGGTCTCGGATAGTTCCGTCAGATGGCGTTGTAACTATTCGTTAAGCCTATTGAGGCGGCTTGAAAATTCTCTGACAGCAAGTTGACCACTAACTTGCCTCCACCAACACGCACTGGGCCCGCGTGGTGGAGTATGGCCCACTCCCTGTCACCCTTATTCGTGAGAGGAGGCATTTGCCCTGCAGTGGGATTTTATAGGCTATAACTTACTTACTTACTTACCCAAAGGGTGAAAACGGGGCCCTATTTATAAGCCTAAGCTGCCCGTCCGTCCGCCTGTCTGACTGTCTGTGTCCTACCTATTTAGGGCTGTAACCTTAGAACCTTAATAACGGGCCATATTTACTATAATTCGGTATGTCAAGTTTTTTTTGGTCGTCATTTTTATATTTTTTACGGATAGAAGACATAATTTTAAGACACCAATTTAATTTTTATTGCGATTCATCGAGTTTATCTATATAAATTTAATTTTTAAATTATTTTGATCTGTAATCTCTAAGTGCAAAAATGGAGAAGAAAAAATAATTCGAACTCCATGGAGAAACACTACCTACTGCTATATTTAAAAAAAGTAAAACGTGCCTCCTCTTTCTAACTCTATGCTGAAAACAGATACGGCAACATCAAATGTCAAAATCTGACATTGTGAATGTTTTGTTTTTTCTTAATGGCCGGTTATTTTAAGTTGATTTTATGTTTAACAAGGAGTTCACAGGTATGCCAGTGACGTCACTGGACGTACCGAAAAACGACGTTATTTTATTAAAAATATCCGCAATCCTTTCATTTTAAAATCTCTGACATAGAAAATATGATTATTGAGACAATTATCTCGAAATGGTTTTCGATTCAGCCCTCCAAAAAAAAACTTGACATACCGAATTAGGTCGCAATTTTATTGTTAATGTTACTGGTTACTGTGCATACATATTTAGGGTTGCAATCTAGATTTAAGCTTTTTATATTATGTTTTATTATTTCACTGATTGTTTCCTGTTTTGTGCGCCAAATAAATAAAATAAAAATAAAAAATAATATGCTTGCAGTTTTCACAGAATTCTCTTCTGGGATGGTATATATTTATTTCGAGAGTTAGATGTAGTTAGACTGTAAAATTTATGTTGTAAACGAAGTCTATAATGCGAATTCGTGTTGTAACAATAGCGAGATCTTGATTTATTTCTGCCGCTTATGCGGTCTCTACTCTGATTATGATTATAAATGTCTGTAATTAAATGTATCTTAATTTACTATGGATAAGCAGCGATGCGAAAGTCAGATTTTGTAATTAATAATTTATCATTCATATTTAAATGGTACCTAATGTCATGCAGCACGCACGAACAGAAAATTTATTTATACTAATATTATAAAGAGGAAAGATTTGATTTATTGTTTGTATTGAGGCTCCGAAACTACTGGACCTATCTGAATAATTCTTTCACCATTAGAATGCTACATCATCTGTGATGAACATAGGTTAAAAAAGGCCAGGTGTGTGTCGAAAAGATTCTAAGGTGGTCCGAAGTTCACCGCGGTCATCTAGTTTTTAAATAAATTAATATAAAGTTAAACAATTGTCAATATTTAGATACAGCAAAGGTTGAATAAGAATGAACGTGGTACATACAGTACGGACACTGCCTACCGCCCACCAATTTTTACCTCACCCCCTCTTGGACGACGGGAAGAAAACATGAGGCAATGGCAATGCTCTCAATCGAACTTGCTCAATATCGCTAGTGCTTACCTATTGTCAGACCGAGTCCTTTTGTATGAAGTCCTGGGTGTGGTTGAACTTCTAATTCTTGAAAGCAAAGTTTTGTATAGATGTAAAGCCCGACCAGAAAAATAAAAAACCTCGCCATGTTGCGGAAAATCACTGGAACAAATATTTGTACTTGGAACACTGACGATTGCAGTGCCCCCAAACGGTTTTTTAATATTTTTGGTCAGGCTTTAATTAAGTTATTTGTTTGGAATGTTATCTCTAAATGCCATGATCTTTTTATTAAGGTAGACTGTAAGGGTTGAGACACATTTACCTACGGCGACAGGCAGCCGGCTCATACAAAAATGTAATTTAGTATGAAAAGCCATCCGCCGTGTCGTCGCCGCGTACTAAATTACATTTTTGTATGAGTCGGCCGTCGATCGTCGAAGGTAAATCAACCCTAAATAAACGCGGCGCGCGACATCGACAAGTCGTTTCATAGAAAATGCTTTGGTTTTTTATCAAATGTCATGTCTATTTTCTACCTTTTAAATAATTGTTAATTTTGTTAACAGGTAAATGAGATATTCCAATCAGCGGCAGATAGCGCAAGTAATACGTCACAGTACACGACGCAGTTCTGGGTGTTCTTCCTGATGATGGTCATAAGTTGGGTCGGACAGGCGGTGGTCGTTACCTTCGCTGATGCTATATGCTTCAATCTCCTAGGTATGTTGTTACAGGTTGGTTAACTAAAGCAGGCGCGTTCACAGACTCACACAAATGCATTTCTCCTGTCCAGTGTCCGTGCTTGATAGAGATAGAGAAACTTTTCATTATGCGTGCAGTGAGACAAAGGCATTGCGTAAATGTGTGGCACGCGCCAGCTTTAGTTAACCGACCTGTAAATTCATGTTGTGCTATTTCAAATCAAATTAAAGATTAAAAAATTTAGTCTGGTGAGACTTGAACTCACAATCTTTTTCCAATTTAACTAACAAGCGAACGAAATTCTTCAACCTAGTTGCGTCTTAAGGGACGTAGCGCCATCTACTGAAGGTTTTACAAACTATACAGATTGTAAACTTAAATGTGTTACGTACTTTAGAGGATGCTTCGCATACAATCAAACTTTGACCAACTTTCACTACGGGACCAACATTGAGATCGCTTAAAAACTGCTGTTCCATACATTTGGGTCGAGTAGTCATTGACATTTTCCATGGAACAATCATTTTTTTCGCGATTTCCATATTTGTCCCATATTCGTATTGTTTGATGTACTGATGCACGCTAACTCACTCAAGTTTACACCATGTATTTGAATACCTATTGATCTGAGATGAAGCAATCGCCAGGCGTCTCTCCTGCCCAGTGTAGGGTTGTGTAAGTATCAGATAATATCGTTTACAAGATCTGTAACGTATTATTATTGGGTTAAATTTAAATAAACCAAGTCAGAAAAGTTAGTGGGCGACCTTCCCGCGGGGTACAGACGTTGTGGGAGGCGGGGTAGCACCTGCGTCCCGCTACACAACCTGCCCCCCCGCTAACGTCTGGTCTGGAGTGCCTCGCTTTTCCCAACTTCCGTGCCGCGTATGAACTTGTCTAAAGGGTGAAATTGATATCATTAGCATCCTTTTAAACTAAGAGTCTACCCATCAAATATCATGACATCACATCATCAAAAATTATTACTATGGGAGCAAGCCGAACGGAGTTACAAAGTCCATACTAAACTGCAATGCCTACTCGACTCAAATGTATGCAACAGCAGATTTATTTTTTATTGTTCCGGGCGGTTTGGTCCCATAGTAATAGTTGTTTAGTTTACGGCTTTATTTCTCAATAGAATTCAATTGACCTGTTAGAGAAATACAAGATACATTTTAAAATATAAATATAACATTTGCGAGGTATTAAAGTAAAGGACCTAATATGCATTGAAAATTAATTTCTTGATAGAAATCGCAATGTCTATTGTTCGTGATAGGTATAATGATAGAGGATTTAATGAGTATACTCCTAGTATAAAAGGATGCTAATGATATAAATTTCACCCTGTATAATTAAAATTGACTTGACTTTGGTGCCCTGGCAGAAAGGCAAGTGCCTTTTATGGGACGCAACGTGCGTCAGCACTTTCGCCGCCAGCTACCTAACCGCCTGGCCACGGGACAGGGCGACCGGCGGCGCGACTTGCGATTTTAGAATACACTGCCTACGCGCCGCTGCGTGCTTGCGTAATAGTAGGGACACAACGCTCAGTGTATTCTAAAATCGCAATTCGCGCCGCCGGTCGCCCTTTCCCGTGGCCAGGCGGTTAGTCGCACGTCGCGGACGCCTGGAGCAGCCGCGGAGCTGGCTGCCATTAGAAAGTGGGACACGTACTCGGCCCTGGTGGCCGATTATCTTTTCGTACCTGTCGCCGTTGAGACCACGGGGGTTTGGGGTGCCGAGGCAAAGACCTTCGTTGCGGAGATTGGCCGTCGACTGAGGGAGCGAAATTGTGACCCCCGTTCCGGGTCGTTTCTGGTGCAGAGGCTAGCCGTAGCAATTCAGCGTGGCAACGCTGCTAGCATTATGGGCTCCTTTGCGCCGGGATCGACAAGGGACGGGTTATTTGACTGTGCTTGCTTTTTTTTTGTTTTGACGAAGCTCGTTGCTGATTTATATCTGTTTGTGTATATGTGTAATTGACGACGATTGTGCTGACCTCTATTTTTGTTATTATTCAGATTACTTATGATCAATAAATTAATTTTATTAAAATTGTTTTTTTCTTTTCTTTTAAAGGTACAAAAATATCACATTACGGGAAGCAGAGACTGTGGGGTTCAGTTGGGTGGGGCATATTCTCGTTAATTACTGGTATTCTCATAGATTTGTTAAGTGACGGTGCTTACAAGGATTACACCATCGCATTTATTTTGATGTTCGTTTTCATGACCGGAGATGTTATCGTATCTTGTTTCCTAAAAGTAAGTATTTTTTAAATAATCTACACTATTATACGCTAAAGGGCGCTTAAATTATATACCAGATTTTAAGTCAGATCGATCATAAGCTATCAAACAAAAAAAGTGTCTTAAAAATCGGTTCAGTAGTTTTTGCGTGATGCGCGAACAAACAAACAAACAAACAAACAAACTTGTCAATAGATGGCGCCACACGTCATTTAAATCGCGCTATCGAGTGTTATTTGAGTTTATATGAAGTGAACCGCTACTTTTTTGTTCCTCACGATGTTTATGATTTTATAATAGGTAGTTAAGATTCTGTGTCACTACGATAATCGGAGCCGGTGCGAACGAAGTCGCGGTCAAAAGCTCGTATATTTTGCATACAGGGTGTTTCATAAGTAAGAATAAATTTTTAAAACTCTTAAGGGGGTAGTTTAGACCGTCAAACTGAACAACTTTCCCTATGGGACCAACATCGAAATCGCGATAAAAAAAATTTTATATCCCATACATATTTTAGCTCTAGTCGATTTGTAGAGTATGGAACATCAATATTTTTTTTCGCGATTTCGATATTGGTCCCATAGTGAAAGTTGTTCAGTTTGATGGTCTACACCACCCCCTTAAAGGTTTATTTGTATTTTTGTAACACCTTGTATACAGGGTGTAAGGGACATCTCTCAGCATATTGAAACTGTGAACTCAGACCATCAAACTGAACAACTTTCACTATGGAGCCTACCTAAAAAAACGCTAAAAAAATCAGCTGTTTCATATTAAACTGCTGTACCGGACTCAATTGTCGCAGATTTTCGCGTTTCCTGAGCTAAGCTCCATAGTGAAAGTTGTTCATTTTGACGCTCAAAATAAATGTCATTCACAAACTAATAAGAGAACTACCGTTATGTCATTTCATTCCATTTCACCGTTTCAGTTTGCGGAGGGCTGTCCCTTACACCTTTTATAAGTAACGTAAAGGAATTTCAAACCTTTAGGAAGAACAAAACACAAAACGTTAGATTCAAATTAATTATTGAGTTTCCTTATGATAAATAAAAAAGGTCAAGTGCGAGTCAAGGGCTACTCGCGCACCGAGGGTTCCGTACCAAACGACAACACAACATATTTCTCCGCAACAAAACTTTTTCTTACAAAAAAACTTTTTTCTCCGGGACCTTTACCGCGAGACCGACTCACACTTGGCCGTTTTTATTATTTGCTGTTGTACTGTAGAGTTTGCTCTATAATCACACCAAGTTTGACGCTTGTATGTATTACCGTTTTTAAGATAGAGCGAGAAGTAAAAATGTTTATAAAAACTAGTTTCTTGTTGTGAACCCCCCTAATTTTTATCTTTTTGACATTTTTATGAAAAAAGATACTGACAATTTCAACTATCTAGCTATTCAAAAGTTACAGCCCTAAATATGTAGTACGGACGGACAACGTAGGCTTAGTAATAGCACAGCATAACTATATTAGTTCTTACAGTATGGCAACGCTCGTCACACGCCGTGCCCCGCCGCGCCGGTACTTACTTGATCATGCGCAGTCGATCCCAAAATCTTCATATAGATCTTGGGAAAATCCGCGCCGCCCGCTTCCCCGCAAGCCCCCCACCGTTGCTCTGCGCAAGTACATCCGTTGCCGTACTGTGAGGACTAATATAGTTATGCTGTGGTAATAGGGTCCCGTTTTCAAATTCCCGGTTTCAAAAGTATAATAATTTTACATACTATTGCAGATCGAATCAACAAAAATGTCGATGAGCATACTATCAGACGTCGGATCTCTGCTGTCTTCCCTGCCTACATTCGTCTTCATTGTATGGACGATAGCAGTCGGCATTTGTACAGGGTTAATATGGCAGTTCCTGTTCTGGCACATCGAGGACCTGGCGGGGTTGACCTGCGACGGCTCGGAATATGTTAAAACATTGCAAGGCCTCGTCAGTGCTATACAGACGTTCGGAGGCGAGATACCGTTTCTGTTTGTTTCGGGTAAGTGATGATGACAAAACTATTATGAATAGGACGTAATCTCGTCTAATCACGAGTGAAGCACCCATTTATTTTTGTGTGCGTGCTGACGCACTGTCGCTTGGTACAAAATGGTGGCGGGTTGTAGGACCTAAGCCTAGAACTGGTGCATCTGTGTGAGTGTAGGTCCCTTGTATAACAAACGAATATGTAGGACCTTGCATGCTTCACATCTTTTTAATGTCACATTACGTCCGCTTTTTTTTCAAGTCCGTGGAATAGGGATGATAAGCTACCTCCGTGGTCTAATGGTTAAAAGCATTGGGCTCTTAACACGGAGGTCGTGGGTTCAATTTCCACGGGGGACACCCTTAGATCAAAGTATAATTAATGGATAGGCCTAAAGCGCGTTAAGTTGAAGCACACTACTAGGGCAATTGGTCCATACAAACTCTACAGTATAACAACAAGTAATAAAAACCGGCCAAGTGCGAGTCGGTCTCACGCTTAAGGTCCCGAAGAAAAAAGTTTTTTCACCTCACAAGCTCTGAAAGATTCTGTTTATCGTTCGGAGTCTGAGTGCAAAAGTGTATTTTATCCGCTAGCGTGGAAAGAGTTTTTGAAATTCGAATTTGTCTATTCAATATTTTTGTATACCGCCAATGCACTGAAAATGCTTATTAACTATTTCATGACACTGGCCAGCACGAAAATAAAAACTTTTTGAAATGTTCTTTTTAGCAATTCACTTTTTTTCCTCGCTGTTGTGAGGTGAAAAATTGTGTGTTTCGCTCGGCTGCAAAGTTATTCTGCGTCTCGTACCTCTCTCGCTTCGCTCGTGGTTCAATCCTAGAATCCTTCGCTTGCTCAGGTTTCAATAAAAGTACTCGCGCCAAAAAGCAACTTTGCAGCCTAGCATAACAAATAACTATTTTTCAAGTTAATATGTTGTGTTCTGTGGTGATGTGGTATGGAACCCTCGATGCGCGAGTAGCCCGACTCGCACTTGACCGATTTTCTTGCCATAATAACACATATTCCGTGAACATTTCAACTGTCTAGCTATTACGGTTCAAAAGTTACCGCCCTAAATAGGTAAGACAGACAGACACACGGACGGACCGACAACGTAGGCTTAGTAATAGGGTCCCGTTTTCACACTTTAGGTACGGAACCCTGAAAACGTGGACCCGTTGAGGATAAGGGCAACGCCGGACCCTTGGCGAAGGCATATGTCCAGCAGTGATCGTCTATCAGCTGAGATGACGAACTGCGAACTGATGATGAACTGCCTCCGTGGTCTAATGGTTAGAGCATTGGGCTCTTGACACGGAGGTCGTGGGTTCGGGGGGCACCTAGTGAAATGTCACTTTGTGCGTTTTTCCCCAGTTGGTTAAGACATTGCAGGCTGAGTCACCTGATTGTCTGAAAAGAAAGATGATTCCGTGCTTCGAATGGCACGTTAAGCTGTTGGTCCCGGATACTATCACTGGTGGTAGTAGTCGTTACATAAAAACCACGTCAGAGGCCGTAAGGCGGTTTGAATAAACTCTGACACCAGGGCTTTGCAGCCGATAAGAAGAAGCTGAGATGATGATGATGATAAACTTGTTGTTTTCAGGTTACATACTGCGAACAGTAGGCCACGCGAACATGATGAGTTTGGTGCTCTTTGCGTTTGGCGTCCGCTTCGTACTGTACTCGATCCTGACGAACCCCTGGTGGGTGCTGCCCATTGAATTGTTCCAAGGCATTACGTTTGGAATGTTCTACCCAACTATGACGTCTTATGCTAACGTTGTGTCGCCGCCAGGCACTGAAACAACTGTGCAGGTATTGTTTTATTTTTTACTAGAGTTAACCCGCGACTTCGTCCGCACGAATTAGGTATATACCAGATTTTAGGTCAGATCAAAAGCTATATAAAAAAAAAAAGTTTCATCAAAATCGGTTCAGTAGTTTATGCGTGATGCTGTTACAAACATACAAACAAACAAACAGACAGACAAAAAAGGTTGATTTGCAGTCAGGGATACCTAAAAACCATATCGTAATCTTTTCATGCAAATAATTATCTTCAATGTACAGTCACACTTATGTTACAGTTTTATAATAGTTTACATTAGATTACGCCGTGGTGGTCCTGTGGCGAGTAACCTTGCCTGCCGTGCAGGAGGCGATGGTTCGATCCCCGTCCAGGCCGACTCGTACCAATGAGTTTTTCGGAATTTATGTACGATTTGTAACACCACTGACTTTTCGGTGAAGGAAAACATCGCGAGGAAACCTGCATGGTTCAATTTCGAGGCATGTATTGTACCCACTGTCCATTATAAGTGGCGACGGGCTCACCCCCCGTCACACTGGACAGTTTCGGTACTACTGGTGAAACGTGGATGTTCTGAGGTTTCAGAACATCTCTGACTACCCCCTTGGAATATAGTCGTGAGCATATGCTATGCTATGCTATGCTATGCTAGATTAGATTACTAGAGTTTACCCGCGACTCCAGATTTTATGTCAAATCATATACAGGGTCCTTCTTAATATGCTGACACTTTTTAAGGGAATGTTCAGAACAAGTAATATGATAAGGGCAGGAAGAAGAAGAAGAAGAGATCAGACCATCAAACTGAACCACTTTCTCTGTGGGACCCACATTGAAAATGGCGAAAAAACTAATCAGCTGTCCCATATACAGGGTGAAATTAATATCATTAACATCCTTATAAACTAAGATCTACCCATCAAACTGAACAAAATGAAAAAAACAAAAAATGCAACAGCAGATTCTTTTTTGCTCCAATCTGTTTGCTCCCGTAGTTAAGAGTTGTGTAGTTCGATGGGTAGACTCTTAGTTTAAAAGGATGCTAATGATATCAATTTCACCCTGTATTTGGTTCGAGTAAGTTTGAAGTTTTGTATGGAACAACTGTTTTTATTCGCGATTTTCATGTACGTGCCATAGAGAAATTTGTTCAGTTTGACGGTCTGATCATCCCCTTAAGGGTATATTATTCGGAGCGCGCTCCATACAAACGTACTATGGTGATATTTTCAATACTAACCAATTTAAGTCAATGAAATTTTGCAGAAACAATCTAGAAACAAATTTCTATGCTTGTATGGAGTCAGATTTTCGTTTAAATGTATAGTTTTCAAGTATCAGTGCCTCAAAGATTTCCATACAAATCTTAAATTAATCTTAGCATTGAAACAGTATATTTTAACGAAAATCTGACTTCATACAAGCATAGAGATTTGTTTCTAGATTGTTTCTGCAAAATTTCATTGACTTTAATTGGTTAGTTTTGAAAATATCACCATAGTACGTTTGTATGCAGCGCGCATTTTCGCTCTCGGAATAAAATTTTCTTAAAAAGCATTGCGGCTAACACAAAATATCCCACTTGGTGGAAGTGTTGCTGGGTGGCTTGCCAGCCCCCACAACTAGATAAGATAAGATCATGCACTATCAAACTTTAAATTATTTAAACGCATAACAAATGCAGTGCAGTATTTTAATAACAACTAGCCACCAAATGACTAGGTAAACCGTACGGTGATAATTTAAAATGCCCATACAATCTTCTATTCCAATTTTCACACATTCGATTTTAATAAGTCCTTTCTTGTGAGCACCTAGAAGCCACGAATTAATATTCTACAAAATGTTATCTCTGTTTACAGGGCCTGGTAGGAGCTGTATTCGAAGGTTTAGGCACGTCCCTCGGCAGTTTCATCGGAGGTCGTCTGTACGAGACGCACGGGGGCTCGAACACTTTCCTTTGGTTCGGCTACGGGGCCCTAATCGTCTGTGCCCTTCACATTGTTGTGCAATACTTTATTAAGGACAGGATTTCTGCTGTCACCCAAGGTAAAGAAGACATGTGATTTTTAAGGCTAATCCCGCAATCAAATAACTCGTTATCTATCCTGCATCTGCAGAGAATAGATAATTGTAAGTTATACAGACAGAACGGCCACTCCTTGCCCCTCTCTGAAATCAGGTTACCCCACCTCAACTCACATATTCTGGGACGCTTTGGGGGAGGAGTGGAAGGGAATGCAGTCACGCGCGCGCACTCATAGTATTTGAATATAATGAAATATGTTTTATTTTCGTCTGTTCAAATAGCATTAACTATAAAAATATAAAGTAACGACGTTCATACAACGCGTGGTCGTTCAGCCCTACACATATCATGCACATTTGCACAAACTGCCCATGTGCAAGTGCCACAGCCCTGCCTACAGTATTCATTCCATAAGATAAGAAGATATGCATTTAATCATGATCAAAAGCAATTTTTTACAAATTAAAAGTAATGTTTAGTTTACCAGTAGTTAGTTCAAAGAATTAAATAAATTCTAAAAAGCTAATTTTATAGTTAAGCAGTTCTTGTAATGCTTGGTGCATTACAACGCTTCGTAATAACGTAACTTCACAAACTAGCCCTCTAAGAGTTCCTGTCCACTGATGCGGAGCGAGGCTGCGGAACGGAGAAACGGAGAAATAAGATTGAAACAGATTTTATGCAATCATATTGGTTAATATTTCTACGTTTCTCCGTTCCGCGGCCTCGATCGGCATCAGTGGACAGGCACCCTAAAGCCCGGGTTAGATTGGTCAAGTGTCAAGTAGGTACGACTGTAGTGGCGTGTACGTGATGCCAGCGCCAGTACAGTGACTGTTTAGACTAAGGGAGAGATTAGGGATGCTAAATTATGGAATTTTACCGAAAAGGCGCGTAATATACTGATCATTTACGGTAACATATTACGGTAAAATTACTTGCGACCTTGGGCGGTATATCTTTTTAGTTTCTACTTTAAAACAAATAGATTGCAAGTCCAAATTGTCGAATTGTTTGAGACATGTAAAGGTAAAAACGCAAATACTCAGGCACCTACCGTTTTACATTTGACTATTATTTTTATAACCTAGGTAGGTTAAAAGTCTGCCCGTTATATTAAAACTACACAAATGAGTTAAGCGATCACCCGACCACCGGGCAGAAAAAAAAACGATTTTACTGAAAATTACGTAAGTACTTAAAATATTTAAATTTTACCGAAAATCCCGTAAATATATAGGGTCCTTTTAATATGCTGACACTTTTTTAAGGAGATGATCAGACCATCAAACTGAACAACTTTCTCTATGGAACCAACATCGAAATCGCAAAAAAAAATCAGCTCTTCCATAAAAAACTGCAAACCTACTCGAGCCAAATGTATGGGACAGCAGATTTTTTTTTCGCGATTTTGATGTTGGTCCCATAGAGAAAGTTGTTCAATTTGATGGTCAGATCATCCCCTTAAAAAAGTGTCAGCATATTAAGTTGGACCCTGTATATTATATTTTACCTGGGGAAATTTTACCGGTTTTCATCCCTGGTTAAGATGGACGAGCAGCAAGGGTTCGAAATTATCACGATAAATATGCCTTTTGATAATCACCCGGTAGTTATCCAAATAATCTATACTATCGTAAAACCGTTAATATTTGTTTGCAACAGAATGACGCAAAAACTACTGAAATACGCGCGATTCTACGCAAATCACTTGACCAATGTAACCGGAGCTTTACGATAAAAGAAAGTGAAAATGTCAAAAAACAGAAAGGCTGCGTCTTTAGACAAACCTCTGATATCTTCGTAAATCTAACAATGTGTCTCTGCCTAATTTAATTCGGTTGCGATAGAAAAAAACGTCAAACCCGGTTTTTAGTTCATACCTATATTTACAGTATATTAATATATAATTTTGTTTGTTGTCCGTGGTCCTGCCGTGTAGTCCTATTAGTGGAAGTAACTTGTACATACATACATATGCTCACGCCTATGTCCCACTACTGGAGTAGGCTGAGACAACAGATCGAAACATGCTACGATTCTGACACACATCTTTCGCCTCCTCAACATTCATAAGTCTCTTCATACAAGCTCGTCGGTTCCGGGTACATTTTATTTGGCCCTTCTTCAGTAGGTACGCATCCGATTTGGTCAGCGTACGTGCGCCTAGGGCGACCCCTTCCAACCATTCCATTCACACTTGCCTTGTAAATTGCATACTTCAACCTACTTTTGCTCATTCTTTCCACATGGCCAAACCACCTCAACATGCCTTTTTTCAATCCTTGTCACTACATCTTCTTTACATCTTCTTTGGAGTAACGTGTACTCATTAAAATTTAGTTTCTGCCTACCCTAGTTGCGTGAGCATTTGTGTTTGTACAGGTTTCGAATTTTCGATTACATATGAATGGATAGGTACAGGTACTTACATTATGTACAATTTTGATTGTTATTTTCTATTTGGCTGTGTTCGGATATTTTTATCACTTTAAAGTTTATTCAAATCATTATTCGACTGATGCGTAACTGCATTATTGATTGGCTGTGTTCGAATAATACTCGAAAATTTGATAGGTAGGTAATTAAACGAATTCGAATGTTAATAATAAAAACCCATCATATTTATTCATGTAGAATATTTTTTTAAACAAAATTCGTTCAATACGTTAAAGCCATTTAAAGTGACGGACATAATAAATTTTTATTAACCTGTTCTGTCCCACTGCTGAGCAGAGGTTTTACATTTTTAATAAATAATAAGGTTATTTAAAATTTATTTAATTCCCTAGGCCTGTAAGTTATTAATATGTGCTGCAAGCAGCATTGTGGACGCCAACTGGCAGCGCTCAGTATTTTTAATTTATTTTTATATTTTGGTGTTTCAAAAATTCAAGCACCTATACTTCATTCTAATAAGGACGACGAGATTTTTTGATTCCTATTTAGCCAATTTTGATAAGCAAATATAATTTATTTATCAAAAATATGTGCCATCCGACATATCTTGGACGTTACTTAAGCTATTTAGAATAAGTGAAAGAAAGTGTTAATCTCTGTTTCTGTGATTGAAAATGACCTTGAATTTTCGTTGCTATTTGGAATGGAGTATAGGGTTCCTTACTTCCTTCTAAAATACACAAACATCATCCAACACCTAGGGCAGGTTGAAACAAATGCCTACTTGTTTTATTTCGTTTGAAATGCACGGGAGAATCATAGATATTATAAAAAATGTGTTTATCCTTGTTTACACATTCAATGATCAATTAAAACAAGCAGAGCGCTAGTTGGCTGCTATATACGTATCAGGCAGTGAACACTTTGCCTAATTTATAAGTTTATAAGCTATAATTATAAAAGTTTGGAATATACTTCCTTTACGTTATATAGGTTATTGTTATTATGTACGTACCTATAAGTGATTGATTAATGATTATACTCATATTTGATTTTAACTAGCTGTGATTATGAAATTATTATTGCCTTCGAAAGGTCCATGTTATACTAATTAGGTTTTTATATTCGCGTTTTTTTCCTCGTTGATCGAGTTTGATTTATTATTCAAGACTTATTTCTAAGCATTTTCTGGAAACTGTCAAATTCACTTAGAAATACTTGTAAAATTATGTTAATTTGACGAATTGTTACTAATTTAATGTTATACGTATGTATAGAAAATAGTTGTGCTCTGTAAGTCTTTTTTAAATCCAGTATTTTACAATAATAATACATTTGTAGTTTTACATCGAATATATTTTTGACTTGTAAAATATCTGTGTTTAATTTATTCATCGCATATCTTACCCGAACTGTAGTTAATCACTGTTGTGTTATTCATTATGTATTACTAATCTCTGCTAATAATTCGAGTGTATATGTGCTATTGATTGAAACAAAATAATTAGTTTTTGCCACAGCGATTATACGAAGCAAGTACATTCCAAATCTTTTATTTAAGTAAGTCATAAAGCATGTTATAAAATTATTTCGTTTACTGTTATAGTAAAATTATTTCATTTTACTTCAGATAAATATAAATTAGATAATTGTATTTTATATTACGGTCATTTGCTTATCAGATTATTGTTTAGCTATATCTATATGATTTTATTTTTGTTTTTCAGGATATACATCAGTGATACGATATGATCAGCCGAATGATATGATATACATCTTGGAGGATATGACAGACGACAGTTAGTTTTAAATTAATTGTAGCTAAAGTATAAGGTACAGCACAAATCGATCGGCATAGATTGATACCTACATCTATATTTTTGTACGGGATTTTTACATTTTTTGTATTAGTGTGGTGCAATCTCTATAAACTCACTGGTGCGATGACTTTGAAAGCTAATGTCTTAAGGATTTATCAGATAAAATTACTTTTGGGGCTTAACATTGTTTAAGCTCAATTCACATTACGACGTACGGGCGCGGAGGGTGCAATGAAAAATAATACCTATTTCAATACAGATAGAGTTCACAAAGAGAACGCCTATATGGGCCCCACGGACGGAGGACGGAGCTTTATCTGTGGACTCTATCTGTATTGAAATAGGTATTATTTTAGATTGCCCCCTCCACGCCCGCACGTCGTAGTGTGAATTGAGCTTTAGGAATTAGGATGTACACACGGCGACACATCAAGCTACACCAAGATAAGCTGGTGTCTCGCGACTATATACCTAAGCGATATTCAACCAAGCGAGGTCAGCTTATGTTTGTTTTGTATAGTTTGTACATGTCACATGTGTACATGTCATGTATCAGTTTCAGTATAAGTTTCCTTACAAATTATGTGGAAATTTTCTGCCAGTATTGTATACAGGACATTACAGTGAATCCCGGATTTTCTGACTGCTAGTTTAAACGTGAACGTGAACTGGTTAAGACGTAATAGTAGGTGGAAATACCTCGGAGGCATCTTTGATTTTTCATTTTACGACTAGATTTATACCATTTACCGAAACTAAAGTCATACCTCAGTATTTTTGGATAGTTCATCTAGTGAAATCATCAACTGAATACACGATTGGAATTACTTCACTCGATAGAAAATCGTCACAAAGATGACGTATTTTCTTGCATTTTTAAACATTTTTCTCGTTTTAGAAGAACTTAAAATAGTTTCCGATTGTTGGTATTTATACTCACATATTCACCATTAGTTTAACTAGTACTTTGGTTAGTTGTTTTTAATCGGAAATACGGCTCACGCACACACTTTTCGGAGCGCTCGGCAATCGCTTTTCTCATAGAAAATATTAGTCGGGACCTATGGCCCCTTAAATGTGGGTGTTCTGTGATTTCAGAATATCACTGACTACTCCATTGACCTCTTATGGTCAATACCCCAATGGAGCAATGGAACATTTTTCTTAAAATTTTTCTCAGAAAATCCCCCATTCATTACAATACTTACAATTATTTTCACTGTAATGTTCTGTTCTGTCATTTACTTTATTACCTATGTCCTGTAATGTAATATAAAACAAAAGGCAGCAATTAATGTTCAGTATTTTTCTACTTTATGTTTAGTTTTATTATTCCAATGATTTTGTGATTTGATTGTATAATTATGGTTGATGAATTTAATTTTACAAGAAAATGTCAATGGAACGAATTTAGATTATTTAAGGTCCTTCTTAATATGCTGACTCTTTTTTAAGGGCATGATCAGACCATCAAACTGAACAACTTTCTCTATGACACCAACATCGAAATCGCGAAAAAAAATCTGCCCCTCCTTACAAAATTGCAATCCTACTCGAGCCAAATGTATGGGACAGCCGATTTTTTTTTCGCGATTTAGATGTTGGTCCCATAGAGAAAGTTGTTCAGTTTTATGGTCTGACCATCCCCTTAAAAAGTGTCAGCATATTAAGTTGGACCCTGTATTGTATTGTATTTTATACCTTACGTTCCTATTTTTAAAGGATATTCCTTGCTATTTAGTTTTTAGGTACTACTTGTGATAAATTGTTATAGGTATATTCGATAGTTAAGGGGTGTGCAATATAAAAAACTGACCAAGTGCGAGTCGGACTTGCACTCAATAAAAAATTAGGGGCTACTTAAGAAACGTGTTTTTTTCTACGTTTTTTGTTTCTGCTTAAAAAGGTATTAGATACAAGCGAAAACTTGGAGTGATTATAGTGCATACTCTAATGTAAAGCAACAAATGCTAAAACCCGGTCAAGTGTGTGTCATGCTTCCAATAAGGATTCCGAAACCACAATTTTTTGGAATATTGTTTGGTGTTACGGATCCCTCGCACTTTTTATTGGATATGTAATGTGTAATGCAAGTGCACCTACCACCAATATCTCAAAACTACCGATTGGGTACTAGCAGTGACACCTGACCTGACATCGATGCTAGAAAGAGTTCTTGGTGATCGATGTAAGGTACTACTAGTATCCAATCGGTAGTTTTAGAGATATTTGTGGTAGGTACACTTGCCCGCTAAGGCGCACTTTGCCACCTTCAATATTCAGAATTCTTTTTAATCTACCTTTCTTTTAGAAGGTCATATCATGAGCTGATTCTCAAAATACATTATAAACTACATTATTAAGCTGGAATTCCAGCTACATTTTTTGGATAATAAGTATTAAAAAGAAACACGACTCAGGCACGTATCCAGTGGGGTTTATATTTGCTAATCAGAATTAGCCACAAAGCTGATTAGGAATCGGAAAATCTTTTCGTTCTTATCTGAAATGAAGTATAGATTCGGACTTCCGTTACGGTCCCCTTACCAAGTTAACAAGCCATACTTTCCTTAGGGCCTGTTTCACCACTTCTGAGTAAGTTCTTGCTAGCTTATCCGACAGATAGTTTGACGTATTTTGTAGGTTTTGTGGGACTTTCCTATATATGAATATTTTTATGAAATAAAGTATTTGAAATTAGAATTTGAAAAAAAAGAACTTACTCATAAAGTGCCTAAAGTGGTGAAACAGGTCCTTAGTATCCTAATTAATCCGCAAAATCAAAGTACGTTTGTTATCGTTATATTTTCTATCCTTTCTTCTTTTATAAATGATTTTTACGACAGTTCTCATAGTACCTCTGTGCCTACGCGGTAATTTTCTAAACCCACGAAAAAAAAGCATTTCGTCAGTTAATAATTTGTAAGTACTTACACAAATTTTAATGAATTTTTATTTTATTTTGTACATATAATCAATAGTACTTCACCTGTGTCTGTTTCCAAAATAAATACAGGGTGTAAGGAAAATACTCTACCCATCAAACTGAACAACTTTTACTAAGGGAGCAGACCTGTCAGAACAAAAAAAAATCAGCTGGGAAACGTATAGGTATTGCAGTTTAGTATGGGACAGGGGACAGCCTATTTATTCATAGGGGACAAAATATATTTTGTTCTGACAGGTTTGCTCCCATAGTAAAAGTTGTTCAGTTTGATGGGTAATGGGTAGGGTATGTGGTTCAAAGGCTAATGATACTTTTCCTTACACCCTGTCAGGGTGTAACAAAACACCCTATTACTTAAGGGGGTGCTTCAGGCCATCAAACTGAACATCTTTCATTATTGAGCCAACTTTAAAATCGCGAAAAAAAATCAGCTGTACCTCTTAGTCGAGTCGTAACTGCAGTTTTGTATGGGACAGCCGATTTTATTTTCGCGATTTCGAAGTTGACTCCATAGTGACAGTTGTTCAGTTTGATAATCTGAAGCACCCTTTAAGTATTACTAGGGTGTTTTGTTACAGCCTGTAGATACTTAATTCTAGTTAACAATAAGATCACTGTGGAGGAATTTTACAAATTGTGTAAAGGTGCACTGTTTTTTAATAAATGGAATATTACGGGGTGAATGTTCTCTTCAATTCTCTTCAAAAATATGGTATCCATGTCCAGCCCAATAGTAGATCGGCGAACCGACAAAAAGTCGCTTAAATAAGATTCTGGCACAAGTCATCTCTTTTATAGTGTTATCTGGTATCAATGGCTTCAGTATGACCTCCTGATTACAAATATATGAGATGACAAGCGCTCAGACTGTGGGGGTAGAAACTGTGACGTCATAAAGATGGCCATACAAAGTAAACAAAAATTTTTGTTTATTCATGCCGTGTGGGGTATCAAATGAAAGGACTCTATGAGTAAATTACAAATATATAGCATAGTTTATCATTTTCACTACTTGGTTGAACAAATTATTCGAAAAAGTAAAAGAAATCCACACTTCTGAGTTGACTTTAAACTGCTGTAGATCATAAACGACTCAATGGATTTTTGTAGAATATGTATCAAATTACTCAGAATATCATCTATATTGCGTCAAAAAATAATTGATCAGATATATTACAAAATAAAGAATGTACATCAATTTGAATAACATTGAAATATTTTGGATTCTTTCTAATAATTTCTTAGACCTTGTTGTAAAAATGTTATATTATGCTATATATTTGTAACCTACTCATAAAGCCCTTTCATTTGATACCCTACATGATAAGTTTAATTTAAATAGAAAATATGACGGCATGAAGATGGTCATACAAGGTAAAAAAAATTTCTTTGAATCATGCCATGTAGGGTATCAAATGAAAGAACTTTATGAGTAGGTTACAAATATATAGCATAATATAACATTTTTACAACAAGGTCTAAGAAATTATTAGAAAGAATCCAAAATATTTCAATGTTATTCAAATTGATGTACATTCTTTATTTTGTTATTTATCTGGTTAATTATTTTTTGACGCAATGAAGAGGATATCCTGAGTAATTTGATACATATTCTACAAAAATCCATTGAGTCGTTTATGATCTACAGCAGTTTAAAGTCAACTCAGAACTGAGGATTTTTTTTACTTTTACGAATAATTTGTTCAACCAAGTAGTGAAAATGATATACTATGCTATATATTTGTAATGTACTCATAGAGCCCTTTCATTTGATACCCTTGAATTCCATTCAAGATACCACACGGCATGAATAAACAAAATTTTTTTTTTCTTTGTATGGCTATCTTTATGACGTCACAGTTTCTACCCCCACAGTCTGAGCGCTTGTCATCTCATATATTTGTAATCAGGAGGTCATACTGTAGCCATTGATACCAGATAACACTATAAAAGAGATGACTTGAACGGAAAGTTCCGAAACATCCTTTTGCCAACCCTCTACAATGTCCAGTGCTATTTCTAGAAATCACACTGTTGTAATACAATTTCTAAACAATACTGAACATTTTAAATTATGTTTCGACTATTCTTATTCGTAGGTTTCGACATATTATAACGACGTAGGCGGAAGATAGTCTTGTCCAATATCAGCTGAAGGTTACACAGGTACTAAAGATAATCAAGAGTCATATTTTACAACAGCCTGATACAAGTTGTATTAGTAAGTGGTTTTTAAAGTGTACTATTTATCTATTGTATCCATAAACTTAATATACTATATCGTAGTATATTAAGTTTATGATTGTATCACACAACAGATGATAACCAAGAGCAAGAACTAAAGAGTGGTGTGGCATTCTCCATACTAAGCTGCGTGCATCGGAAATAATCGGAATTTAGTACATAGTTAGGTACTGTCCATACAAAACGTTGTCGTAGAACACTCGTAGACGGATGTTAATAAAAAAAATATTGTATCTAGGTAGGTAGGTACCTATATGGAAAAATAGCTTAAAAAATGTAGATTGCGCGTATCAAATAATATTTACAATTTATATAATATTTACAATCTACATTTTCTAAGCTATTTTTCCATATATAAAATATTACTTTTATTAACACCGTCTACGAGTGTTCTAGTGTTCTACCAGTTCTACGACAACGTTTTGTATGATGAAATTGACAGCTCTTGAGCTCTCCAACCACCTTAAGCTACCTCTCTTATTTAGTTGGTTTGATTCATAATATTGGAGTCAGCGCCATCTATGAGCTGGGATTTTTAGCTTTTTTCAGATGTATGCCACTTAGTATGGGGAGTCGTGGATTTTTGTCTCCTTTACTCTATGCCGTAGAAAGAGAAGGAACTAGAAGGAAGCACGTGTCATATCACTCAGTAAGAGATATGCACATAGCAAATTCGCTCTAGTTAAAAAAGGAGATCGCTACTTATTGCTGTTCTAATCGACGTAGCCACTTTTTTGTTCTTCGATGGCTGTCTGACTCCGTAGTCATCATACAAATTGTATAGGATTTTATGACTATCGCTGTCTCATACGCGGTTACACTGATGTTCCGTCTATCAGCGTAAGCGAAAAATACTTCGCCTATGCTCTATGCTGATAACATAATGATTACCAGAGTCACGTATTCGTTACTCTAATGGGATCCCTTTATTTTACTGTCTTGTTAGTTTATAGGTAATCGTAACTAACTACTAGAGGCGCCAGCGACTACGTACGCGCGGAAACTAAAAATACTAATAACTTTTGATTGAATGAACTGATTGCGTTGAAATAAAGCACATAGGCTTATCCTTATCTTATCTTGTTGTGGGGGCTGGCAGGCCAGCAACGCTTCGACCCAGTGGGATCTTTTGTGTTAGCCCCAAACTTTTTGCTTTCCTCACCCTTAAAATACATGGTCAATGAAGGAGGCAATACCATTGAGGGGAAGAAACCTAAGATATCCCGGTTTTGGGTATCCATCTCCGAGGAGGCACATGCGTTTTGCCGCCAAGACATCACAGTCACAAAGAATATGTTCCATGATCTCTTCATCCTCTCCGCATGCTCGGCAGCTAGGATCTAGGGTGAGTTTCATTTTGTGCATCATCGTGCCTATGGCGTAGTGCCCAGTGAGGGCTCCGACGATGGCACGAGCCTTGCTCCTGCTGTTGTTCAGTATGAACTTTGAAACACGAGTTGTCACATTGCTGATAAATTTCTTAGAGTGTTGTAGACCTGCAAGGCCAGACCACTCTAGTTTGTGTGTTTTATCAGCCCAATCCCTGATGGCCATTCTTATGCTGCATGCCGGGATTTCCACACTTGGTTCTGGGCCAACAATCTTTCGTTCTGACCCGGCTCTCGCCAGCTCGTCTCCATTCTCATTACCCTGGACTCCGGATGTCCCGGGACCCAAACTAATCGTACAGTATTGTGAAGACTAAGCACATAGGCTTACAGGTAGGTACATGTTAATCCAAACAAAACCCTTTGCCTTAGTGAAAGCTCATCCAAATCGGTTCAGTAATTTTCAAGTGATGCGTGCACAAACAAACAGTCTTATTCCATTACGGATCCTGAACACCCCCAATTAATTATATGCAAATATTTTAAATGCACATCATCGCTAAGTTAACAATGAGCGTTTTTTTTTTAGTTTTTTAAATTTAGTTTCTAAAAACTCTACACATGGCCATTGAGTAATTATGTTTATGTTTATCGCTCCATAGAGCCGTCGTCCGCGAGATCCTGTCAAAATCTTGTCAAGCCCATACAACAAGTCAGGCGTAAAAGTTTCGAATTTTCGATTAAAATGATTAGTAAACAATGAAATATGCCATCAATTAAGATGCGTCGGCATCATCTTGGTCATTTTTTCCCTCTTTATTATTTTAAAGAAACACTTTTTGAAATTTTGACGTTTATTCGCACAGACCGTAGCGCCATCTATCGGTCCCCTTGAAAACCAAAAGAAAAACGCTCATTTTACTATACTTAGATTTTCTACACTGTTTCTTTCCTACCTTTATTTCAAAAACTAGAAAAAATATTGGATTTGATAAGTAGTGTGTAAAAGCCTCTTTTGTTTGAAATTTTGGATCTCGGATTCCATTAGTAGGTTAGTATTAGTATTATTCCATTAGTATTATTTCCAACTAAAAATAACATGCATTAAGTAGGTACCACCACAAAATCTTAAAAATGGTTAACATATCTATGAAATTTGATAATATTCAAACAAGAAAGCTACGCTAAACTAAAATGCTTAAAATAAAAAACCTTTACCAAAATTATTAAAAACAGCATGATAATATTTTTAGCGATCCGTCAATGAATTCGAAGATAATCCCAGTAACAGTAATAGGTACCTATGGCGATAGATGGCGTTGACCGGAGAGTGTTCCGAAAACGAAAAATTTTGGCTAAAAAGTAAACAGAAATGCATGTCACTGAGGCCGAGATTCAGAGACGATTTGTAAGTCATAGTTCGAACTTCCGTAAGTCAAAATCCATACATTTCGACCCTTTAGCTCGAACCGTATCTGAATCTATAATCATATGTTGCTTACAATTTTTTTGTATTTTGTTATCTGCAAGGTCGCTGGCCCCTGTCTCGTCAACGCCATCTATCGAGCCATTAGGAACATAGGAGGTTTAAGGTAGGGCGGAAGCAAAAGACAGGCAAGAGCAAAAGAAGGCTAGTTTTCTGAATGAGTAAAAAAGAGTAACACAAATCAGTGTCTGTGAAACCTTATCTCCAGCAATCGCGCGAACGAACGAGATAAAAGACGTGGTACAGCCGTATCACGTGTAGCATGCTACGGCTTCTGATCAGGCACACAGTGAAGGGATTATAAGAAAAGACTAAAACAGACTTGGCTGCATGGGCTATGTACCCTTTGCCTTTACGTAAGGAAAAATTTAACAACTACGACATTTAAAAAAGCTAAAAAAAAAAGTGATCTTCCAGACAGTGTGACCATTTTATGGCAGATTTCTGCCATTTTGACAGATTTGTATATATATCGGATTTTCACTAGCAGATTATGTTGACGAATTATAAAAAATTATAAAAGATTTGGCAGATTAAGGCCGCATTATGGATAGATTAGATTAGATTTATAGAACAAGGAACAATTTTACTCTTGGTGTTTACTCAGAAATAACTTCATTTTTCTTCCCGTACTAAAAGAACGAATATACGATATATCGTATAATCCACCTAAACAAAGAGGTCGTTGTATCCGTACTTATTGCAATGTGAGGTTATACAGTTTTAATTTGTTAGGTTTCTTTTTATTATTATTTTTAATTCTGTGACATTGACATTTCATTAGTTTCGGTCTCGGTCTCTCAACTTATTCATAGATTAGGGTTTGTAAAACGCAAAATCAGTTTACACTAGAGTAACCGGTGACTTAATCTAAGAATATAATTTACTCGCTTTTGGTCGAATCGGTCCTTAGGAATATTTCCCTTATTCTTTATAGTTTTTGGAGAAGGAATAGAAAATTTGTTATTTTACTTAAATTACCGATATGAAATCATTTGACAGACCAGGTATAGTTATGATTTCTCTTCACTGTATTTATAAATAAATTATAAAAATATCCATTTTAATTATTTGTATTTTATTATCTGCAAGGTCGCTCACCCCTGTTGCGTCAACGCCATCTATAGAGCCACTTGGAACTACTTTTTCTTTTTTAATGGATTTTTGAAAACCCCTCATGTTTTTTTTAAATATTATATTTGAACAAACTAAAATATGTGGCGTATTTCTTTAGGGTGTTTGGCAGATTTTGACAGATTTTTAACTAACATGTAGCTTATTCTCTATTTTCCGGATGGTCACACTGCTTCAAGAACTTGTCATTGGAGTTTTTGGCGGGATTCGGTAGCTGACGTTTGGAGTCCTCATATTTCATCGAATTTTTATTGTTTATAGTGAGTTTTGGTTCGTAAAATTGGTGTTGTTTTGCGTAACAAAGTGTCGTGCAAGTGAACAATATATAGTTCAGTGAAATATGATGGTGCATGGGTCGTAAACAGGAAAAGCGTTCCGTGATTTTAGCGCGGCAAAGCGGTCGGTTCACAAAAAGCGTTCCGTGATTTTAGCGCGGCAAAGCGGTCGGTTCACCTCTTTCCCGTGGACTTCTCTGCTTTTCCTGCGTCTTTCGATTGTCTCCAAAAACTCCAAAGAATCATCGAAACGTCGAATTCCAACGTTTTAATGTAAAAGCAGAAGAAAATTAAAAATATTATAAGATTTAGCCAAAAGGTCTAGTATCCAGGCTAGTAAATAAATGGAAAAAAAAAAAAAACTTGTCATTGTCAACAACATCGTACCGTCTTTCGTAATAATTTGGTTGGAAGTAAAAGTAAAACTAAAATTACCTATTTAAAATGGTTGTGAACGTCCAGATAACAGTGTTATATGGCTTGTGATGTGCTACTCCAATAAATAGTTTCTTCAGGATAGATACAATGTAAGGAGTAAAGTCAAAATTGCACAAGCACCACGTCGAGACATGGGTTCCAGACTAAGGTAGGTCCCTACTCATCTCATTTCATCGACTTCTATGGAGGTGTTTCTCGATGTGATTGAGTAAAAGTATCATCTCAGCTGATAATCTCGTACTAAATCTTAGTTAAAGTACTATAAGGTTACCACTTCAAGGTTTCGAAGTGCAATATTGATAAATTTGCAACTCCATCTTGCTTTTTTGGCTTATTTACCTTTCGATTCTACAGAATTTGTTTTGCTTCTCTTTCGTACTACTGATAAGTTCGGAGTCCTATCGCCTTGGTCATTTCCTGCGTTGTGTTTACGCCCACTCCAAAATGTTCATGTTGCATTCATACATTATAGTTCACACGAGATATGAACACATGTGGACTCTAGTTTATTTTATCATTTTCGTTCACACATACACTGTTAGTGCCTTTAGTGATGTCATGGGTACTGTGCTCACGGACTTGAAAGAAATACGGACCGAATATTGCACTAAAAAGATGTGAAGCATGCAAAGTAATACAATCTCGTTTGTTCTACAAGGGACCTACACTCACACAGATGCACTAGCTCTAGGAGCAGGTCCTACAACCCGTCACCTTATTTACCGCGTGACAGCACACACACAAAAATGGGTGCTCCACTCATGATTAGATGACATTACGTCTGGTTCTTCTTTTAAGTCTGTGACCATGTACATAATTTGAACAACTGAATGATTTTTTTACCATTCCTAAACTTTCAGGGGGGTGCAGACCATTAAACTGAAAAACCTTTACCGTGGAAGCAAACCTGAATTCCTAAACAAAAATCATGGTCTCATATTTTTGAGTCAAGTAGGCATTACAGTTTAATATGGATGTTTTTTCTTTGCAATTTCTGGTTTGCTCCTACAGTAAAAATTGTTCAGTTTGAACCATAAAACCGTAAAAAAAAAACATAGTATATTGACATGCAAAACACATTGATATCTTTTGGTGATAAATCTTAATTCTTGAGATGTTTATGGTTTTGCCGAGGAATGTAGTATTTTTTTTTCCTGTCCCTGTTGTACTATGACCATTAATAGGGGCGTTTAGGATATGTAATGGGATGCATTGAGACCATTTATAGAATTTATGTCTGGTTTTGTTTGTGCATGTATTAGGTACTTAAAAACTACTGAACCGATTTGGATGGGGTGTTCTCAAAAAGGCTTAGTTTGGATTAACATTAAGGTTTTATTTCATCACAATTGGTTCATTGCATCAAAAGTTAGGAGTCATTAAAGTAGACCACTTTACTACCACTACGAAATCGCGGGCGCGGTGGTGCGTATTAAATAATTTCAACTATAAGTTACATTCTGTCTATTCTGTCACATAGCAGTGTGCCTAGGCTACCCCCGACTAATACACTCTAATTCGACTCTTCTATGTCACATTCTATGATAGAATAAATCTATGAGTAGTTGCATAAAATCTGTAGAAAGAATCCTGAAGTTGGAAATGGTTGAATTACAATTTTGTTTGTGGGATAAAAACAAGTAAAACCAAGTTAAATAGTAGAAATTAGCTTGCGGTCAATCATTTGTCCATGTTGTCTTCCAACATAAAGGTCAATAACATCATCCTCATCTTCCCATCCCTCTTGCAAACACTCACCTTGTCTTCCACCCTCTCTTACCAGGCCTGTCATCCGACGTGCATCTTTCATCTTTATCACTTATCTGTACTTTATCTCCCATTCTTCTCTCACTCAATCTGCATTCAGTTTTATTCATACTTCTCTACTTTCCATTCCAACTTGTGTATAAAAGTTATGCAGAGTTATAGAACTCTGGTCATGCCATGCCAGCCATGCTCGGTGTTTTTCTGGGACATCACATCAGAAATTAAGTAATACGTCAGAGAACTAAATTGGTTGACGTAGCTGAAAAAATTTGCAAGCTGAAGTGGCAATTGGCTGGATATGTCTGCCGGGGAACTTACAACAACACAACCGCAACAACCGATGGGGTGTCAGAGGTGTAGAGTAGAGACCAAGAACTGGCAGGCGTAGTGTGGGACGACCTGCTGCCCGCTGGACAGACGATCAAAAAAAGATAGCAAGGAGTGACTGGATGAGGAAGACCCAGGTCTGAGTCTTGTGGCGCGTCTTGGGAGAGGCCTATGTTTAGCAGCGGACGATGATAGGCTGATGAAGAAGATGATATTATAGTACTCTGTGGTTTATGTAATTGTTTTTTTTATTGCAGAGACACGGTCCACTACTTATTTGAATTATTTTGTGAAGTTTCACCCGGTGATCATGTAAGAGAACCATACATAATAAGAAAATATCCAGAATCATATAAAAACGAAGAGGAGTTGAAAAATATACCAAAATTTACTTTCCCATGTCAATTAGAAAAGTAAGTATTGTTCTGTGTTGTTTTGACTGAACTTTATCTTATAGATATTTATGATTGTATTAAGCACAATTCACATTACGACGTGCGGGCGCGGAGGGTGCTATGTAAAATAATACCAATTTCAATACCAATAGAATTGACGGAGAGAACGCCCTTACGGGCCGCATAGACAGAGACGGTGCTTTCTCTGTGGGCTCTATCTGTATTGAAATAGGTATTGTTTTACATTGCACCCGCCATAGAGAAATTACACGCTCCCCTTGGTAGAGATGGTGTAACAAAGTGTGCACAGTAACCACCAATTGTGCACTAGTTTGTACTGCGACCATAGAGAAATTACACGCTCCCCTAAGCTTTTTGTCTCCCCTCACCCGTCCCTCACCCCCTTTGTCGGCGACATAATTTTCTATAGAAACAAGCCGATATGCCATCTCCTCTTACTCCATGGCACCCGCCTATAGTAATGTGAATTGTGCTTTAAAATAATGGTTTTGGGATTGGATAAACTTTACAGTAAATAATTTAACTTTGCAGTACATTATCAGTGTGACAGTATATCTTGGACATTATTTATTACACAAATTATCTGGTAAACATGTAATCTGATGACCTGACAACTACGAACAAATATTTGTTTGTAGCCTGACAATAGTGACAATGATATAATATTAGTATTACATATAATACAAATATTCATATTCACCATAGAAAAATAAAAAAGATATATTGTTGATAAACTGTTTTAAAATAATTAAATATTCATTCTGCTTCATCAGAGGTGAGATTACATCAGAATTGACAGCTAAATTCTTTTAAAGCCAATCAGCAACTATTTGGTATATTTGTCTCAACCTCTGCACAAAACCGTCTATAGCACCCATTAGACGGGCAACAAATCGCTGCTTTCTGTCAAGGCCAAGTCACAAAAATTTTTGGAGCGGAGGAGTGCGCGCTCCCTATTGGCCGAGACTGGATTTGCGATCGTGCTTTCGGCCTTTAGACAGGCAATTTTGCTGCCGCGCGATTCGGTACTAGCAGGAAGCACACAATCGATTGCCCGTCTAATGTAAGTTATAGCCTGTAGAATCCCACTGCAGGGCTAAAGCCTCCTCTCACAAATAAGGGTGAGAGGGAGTGGGCCATACTCCACCACGCCGGCCCAGTGCGATTTGGTGGAGGCAAGTTAGTGGCCAACTTGCTGTCAGAGAATGTTCAAGCCGCCTTAATAGGCCTCTGACCAGGCTTAACGAACAGTTATAACGCCATCTGACGGATGTGCGTATGGATTGAGGAGCCACATTTACTATTGAAAAAAGAATTCTATGGCCATTTTGTAGGAAATTTGTGGATTTTGTAGGCCCATTCCTGGAATTTGTAGGAAAAGTATAGAGAAGTTACATGAACATAAAGGTGGCTCCTCAATCCATAACGTCAGGATTGAGGAGCCACCCTGTATCTCTGAAAGTACGTGATGAATCTTTTTGAAAATTTTGTAGGATTTAGTAGGAGTTGGAAAAAGATCCTACAAAAAAAAATCAGCTCTCTACGACCAAAACTGAAAAAGCTACAATACTTTGATTGTGGCTCCTCAATCCTGACGCATCAGGATTGAGGAGCCACCCTCTATCTCTGAAAATACGTGATGAATCTTTTTGAAAATTTTGTAGGATTTAGTAGGAGTTGAAAAAAGATCCTACAAAAAAAATCAGCTCTGTACGACTACAACAGAAAAAGTTACAATAGATAATTTGATTGTGGCTCCTCACACCAGATAAATGCCTATAACTACATATGTACGTAACGGAATTCACAACCGATGATGCCAATATTTAGTAGAAATTTCTACTAAATATTGGCGTAGTCAAATGTCGCATATCATCAATACGTAGAGCTACGCGTTTTTTCAATTTTCCATATAAAGTCACCATATAGGGTGACCACTAATAAGTTAAATCCTGAGACACATTTTAGTACTATCAAGTTGGTGGCTTATTATGTCCAGAAAAAGAATGCATAAGATTACCTTTCCCTTAGTCGCCTCGTAAAGTACTTACCTACTAATTAGTTCAAATTTGTTTACCTTCTTAACCGCTTGTTCGTTGTTAATTGATCGTAATTTTATGTATAAATTTTCCTTAACATGTGTTCTGCGGTATTCAGTGACAACAAAACTCAGTCTAAATGCAACAAATTTTTAGGTAAGTGTAAATTCCTAAACATATAGGAACTTAAAAATATCAGTACTTACTACTACCTACTATACGATCCTGAAATTAGGTGATGCATTCAGGAAACCACAGACAGGTACACACCAAGGTAGGTACTTAACTAGTTTTGAATCATGTTAAGTACTTCATATCTCTTAATTCAAAGGGGATATTACCTTTGACGCGCTCCATACAAAAGAAGTCCGGTCATATTTTAAATACTAACTAATGTATGTTGTCCGATTATAGTTTAGAAATTACGGTGCCTCAAAGATTTCCATACAAACGAGATGCGGCCCCGGCCATAGAAAGAATGCCAACGGTTGTATACAGCTGTATATTATTTTATAATTTAGGTAATATTACATTTATCATGTATGAACCCTTAAATAATTTTTATTATGCTTATTTTGGTAAAAAACTATCTAAACTGTAGAAACACCGGTCATATTCTGATACACCCTTTACGATCTGTTTTCTGTGACAATTGTCAGATCTTATTTTTTTATTGCCTTGGTATTGCAGCTTTATCATTTTTTCATATCCATAGTACATTGGTAATCTATTGTATATGCATGCATTACCCCAGGGCACAGATTACCCCCAATAGATACCGCACGATGAAAATTTTGTACAGGCCCGAAGTCACCATTTTTGGTGGTAGGTGCGGGTAGCGGGGCACGAAATAATGCAACGTGATTGGCCATTTCAAGGTCGCACTATTCCTATCTCGCTCTATCCCGTTGCTTATATCAGTGCAAAATCATAGATGCGTGGTGCGCGTCGGCGGCCCTGTATGCGGTATCTATTGGAGGTGATCTGTGCCCCAGGGACAAATTTGTATGGAAATCTTTGAGGCACTGTAACTTTTAAACTATAATCGGAGAACATACATTAGTTAGTATTTAAAATATGACCGGACTTCGTTTGTATGGAGCGCGTCAAAGGTAATATCCCCTTTGAATTAAGAGATATGAAGTACTTAACATGATTCAAAACTAGTTAAGTACCTACCTTGGTGTGTACCTGTCTGTGGTTTCCTGAATGCATCACCTAATTTCAGGATCGTATAGTAGGTAGTAGTAAGTACTGATAATTTTAAGTACCTATATGTTTAGGAATTTACACTTACCTAAAAATTTGTTGCATTTCGACTGAGTTTTGTTGTCACTGAATACCGCAGAACACATGTTAAGGAAAATTTATACATAAAATTACGATCAATTAACAACGAACAAGCGGTTAAGAAGCTAAACAAATTTGAACTAATTAGTAGGTAAGTACTTTACGAGGCGACTAAGGGAAAGGTAATCTTATGCATTCTTTTTCTGGACATAATAAGCCACCAACTTGATAGTACTAAAATGTGTCTCAGGATTTAACTTATTAGTGGTCACCCTATATGGTGACTTTATATGGAAAATTGAAAAAACGCGTAGCTCTGTCGGTATTGATGATATGCGACATTTGACTACGCCAATATTTAGTAGAAATTTCTACTAAATATTGGCATCATCGGTTGTGAATTCCGTTACGTACATATGTAGTTATAGGCATTTATCTGGTGTGAGGAGCCACAATCAAATTATCTATTGTAACTTTTTCTGTTGTAGTCGTACAGAGCTGATTTTTTTTGTAGGATCTTTTTTCAACTCCTACTAAATCCTACAAAATTTTCAAAAAGATTCATCACGTATTTTCAGAGATAGAGGGTGGCTCCTCAATCCTGATGCGTCAGGATTGAGGAGCCACAATCAAAGTATTGTAGCTTTTTCAGTTTTGGTCGTAGAGAGCTGATTTTTTTTGTAGGATCTTTTTCCAACTCCTACTAAATCCTACAAAATCTTCAAAAAGATTCATCACGTACTTTCAGAGATACAGGGTGGCTCCTCAATCCATAACGTCAGGATTGAGGAGCCACCTTTATGTTCATGTAACTTCTCTATACTTTTCCTACAAATTCCAGGATTGGGCCTACAAAATCTACAAATTTCCTACAAAATGGCCATAGAATTCTTTTTTCAATAGCAAATGTGGCTCCTCAATCCATACGCACATAATTACGGAACTATCCGAGACCAACTGCTTAACGTGCCTTCCGAAGCACGGAAACACTCGAGATGAAATACCACTAAACCGTCACCCATTCAAAGACTGACCGGACCTGATGTATTAACTTCGGTGATCGTTTCCAATACTGAAGCTCCACTGCGCCAACAAGAGCGTCTAATAGGTACTTACTTATGAAAGCTTCTGTGAAGTTAGTAAAAGCTTGTTAATTATTTTCAGCTCCTTCGTCCAACACTACTCATTTGTTTTGACTTCAGTTGATTCTAAGTACACATTCTGTTTCTGCCGCTACGACCCCAAAGGGAATTCGGCATTGGTTTTGCTATCACATTTACCATGGCACGATCAGTTTTACAAGTAAGTGTCTGTTAATTTACTATTGTAATACATTAGATTTTGGTGTTTTTTAACCCCCGATCCAAAAGAGGGATGTTATAAGTTTGACGAATAGTTGCAGAAACGCTAATTAATCCTCCATTTAATGTCTTTCTGTCACTTTTACACTCAGTTGCAGAAATGCTCATTAAATAAATCTCTTGCTGTCACTATTTGTCTTCTTGACGTAGTAAAAGCTAGCAAGAGATTTAATGGAGAATTAACTCTGATGAGCGTTTCTGCAACTGAGTGTTAGCCCGACTTGCATCAACAAGTATTTAGGCTTAAACGTATTTAGTTATAGTTCTGTCTCACACTGCTCATGCAAATGACAGTGAAAGCGTCATATTTAAACATAATTAAGCTTAAATACTTTTTGGTGCAAGCCAGCCTAAGTCTCTCAGTATCATCATAGCTCCCAAACAGCTTTTATAATTTCGTGATAGTTGGGTACTTATTTACCCACCCTGAAAACAATCTTTCCATTAAAAATGTCCGTACAAGGAAATGGACGTACAAGGAAATTGACATTTGAGGAAATGCGCGTAAAGGGAAATGTCCGTTCAGGGAAGTGGTCGTACAAGGAATTCGGGCGATGGACGTTCAAGGAAAAGGACGTAACTGCCCTAATCCTCCCAAATGGGTGAACTGATTTCGATGCGGTTTTGTTTTGTGTAAAAGAAAACTATTTTTTGCGAAAATATTCATAGTTTTGTTTCATGAAAATCGGTTCAACAGTTTCAAGCAACTTATAAATTGTGAAATAACATTTAAGTAATAACAAATTTCAAAAACTTCATTAGTTTAAATTGTAAAATTAATTTGGGCACCTACTACTTAATTTAGTATTTTAGGTAAATTAATGAGAGAAATGAAGTAATCAAATAACTGAACTGATTTAATGAAGACATTTTCAATGCTATAATAGAAAACTAGCTTTTGCAAGAGACTAAATTTGAACCAAAGCTATGAACATCATCCTATTCTGTTTCACAGTATTAGATAACAATGGGCTATAAAAGTGCTTCAAAAACAGACAAAAATAAAGGGTTCTTAGACCCTATACATCTATCATATTTGCACACAACTCTTTCAAAGTTTGGTTTGTAATAATATGTAACTTCAGTTGTAATTGTAATGTTAATTATTATTTCTCACCTCCGGACGGAAAGCGTCAATTGTCGTCCCGCTGCGCTAAACGAAGTTGTCGCTTTCCACCTCCGTCGAGGAAGAAAATAGTATACTAACCCCGGACAGTAAATAAGAAAGCCTCAGATCACATGTTTGTTGACTTCGCCTCGGTCAACAATTACATGAGATCTGAGACCTTTCTTACTTTCCTGTCCTCGGTGTGTAATCTACTATTCTTGACCATTATTACCTATACCTATTTGTAATGTTACGTTCAACTAAAATGCTACCTACATAATAAAAAGTGTTTCTTAACTCTTAACTATTAATAGTTAAAATTTCAATTAAATGTCACACTGCTCTGCGAAATGAGTATATTATGGTGATGGCAGCAAATGCAAATTTATATATTCACATGTTTAAGCATGCAGCGAATTAACATTTGGAAAGTTTGAAATGGCTAGATATTGTTCCAGTTTTATGTTGACTTCAATCTTTCCACAAATTATTTATGACCAGCATTGGCTGTACTGTAACTCCCGTACGTCAAAACCCGATTATATAGGGTCATTCTTAATATGCTCACACTTTTTTAAGGGTATGACCAGACCATCAAACTGAACAACTATTTCTATGAGACAAACATCGAAATCGCGAAAAAAAATCTGCTCTTCCATAAAAAACTGCAAACCTACTCGAGCCAAATGTATGAGACAGCTGATACTTTTTTCGCGATTTCGATGTCCCATGGAAGAAGAGAATGGAGAAAGTTGTTCAATTTGATGGTCTGATCATCGTCTTCAAAAAGTGTCAGCATATTAAGAAGGACCTTGTATTTTACACCAGATATGTTACCATCATAAAAATGGCGCGTAAAATAGTACCGCCGTCTCACCCGTAGCATTGCTTGACGCGGTCTATTGAAAGACGTCTCTATTGGCTCGTTTCCGTGTCTTCACTTCGCGCGCGCTGGTGTCATATCTGCTTCTTTTAATATAATATCATTGTCAAAACACATACATTTCGACCCTACTTATAGAAGCCTAAGGCGCAAAATATACAGAAGAGACGTAAGGCAAAGGCGCGGGACAGACGCGGCGCATGGTGCCGCTTCAAAACTTTTTCTTTCGAAATGCATGAAAGCGACGCGTCGTGAATTATACACAAGCATGTCGCCGCGCCTGTGCCGTACCTTTGCCTTGTCTTTTGTGTATGTTTTGCTCCTAAGTATGACTAAGCTTGCGCTCAAAAGACGTTTCTCGGCTTTAGTCTTTATCTATCTGTAAATAAGTTTTAGTTTGACTTACACACATTTATGCAATATGATTAATAATAACCCTTCGAAGAAATTGTCTTGTTATTTATTCAAGCCGCCGCCATTAAAATAAGTGTATTTATTATTATGTCAAATTGTTTAATTGTCCTTGTTATGTTGCGGTGATTGATTGGCGAATATACAGGCAAAAGCGAAAAAGATAACCAAGATTGTTATAGTTATTTGTAAGACATCATAAACCCAACAATCTTTCCACAAAGACATGGGTTTCTAGAAAGAATAGTATGTTGTTGAAAGACAGACATTGAATAAATACATCTAAACTATTATAAAACTGTAACAGAAGTGGTACATACAAAAAGAAGATTATGTTATCGTTTTAATATAAGTTCGGTTTTAAGGTATCCCTGACTCCAAAACCAAATCAACCTTGTTTAGAATGCTTGTCTGTCCATTTGTTTGTTCGAGTATCATGCAAAAACTACTGAACCGATTTTGATGTAACTTTTTTTGTTTGATAGGGTGGTAAACTCTAGTTTTTAATATATTTCCGTTGCAGCAAGATTGAATCTAATGAGCGGAATTAGATAAAACGTTAGATAAAGTATCTGTATAGATTGAGCCTCACGCTTGTACCGTATTAAACCAAACGGGCCAACTTTCTTAGATTGGTGTGCGTGAGGCGTCATACAAATTATCTCTTGGATAGGGTTTAGTGACAGTGCGTTTAGTGGCTTTACCTGGTTGCAATTTTTTCGAAGCGTTCGTAATTTTGACTGTGTATCTTGACATATAACTTATCAAAAGATAAAACGAATACTTAAAAACATTACTTTCAGGTTATTAAATTGCATAGCGAATCTAATAAATGGTCCGGAAAGGGGCGAGCTGACATGTTTGCTGGAGGCGTGTCGGATACGGCCGCCTATGCCCGGACACACTCTGAAGGTCACGTACAATGCCGGACAGAGCGTGTTCTCCTGCCAGAGTCCTGACACTAAACTACCGAGTATACCGGAAAATGTGAGTTTAGTGTTGTTATATTTATATTATACTTCATCGTTACATCCTCGAGATTTATATTCACTAATGTAGTAAACTTCACACAGGTAAGTTTGTTTAACCATTAATTACTATTTATTATTATTTAATATTAGATGACAGGAGCGTTGCGGAGTGCTATGGAAACTCAATCTTGAGGTCCGAGTTCGAATCCGCACGGACCACATGCCGTGTACCAATGAGTTTTTCTAACTTATGTACGTAATACCGACTGCTTTCAAACGGCAAAGGAAAACATTGCGAGGAAAAAACCTGCATACACTGAAGAAGAAATTCCGATGCGTATGTGAAGTCTACCAATCAGCATTGGGCACGCGTGGTGGACTAACGCCCATACACCCTCCCTGAGGGTAGGCCTGTGCTCTGCAGTGGGACGTATGTAGGCTGCTGATGATATTAAATACGCGAACATTTCAAACTAGAAAATATAGTCAAAACAAATGACAGGTATACTTCAAATGTGTCCAAATGTCAGACAAAGTGTGCTACTTTGTATGGACCAAGTGTACCATTTGTGTGCTTCAACTAATCGCGCTTTGGGCATATTAGCATATTATTAAGAAGGATCCTGTATATTTACCATTATGGCAATGCAATGATCTGACTGACTTAACAGCTGGGAGCAGTTACTCAGTTTCTCCTACCGAACACTTCACATACCGAATGGAAGCGAAAGTAGCGGCTCCCTCACCAACAAAATTAAGAAAAACTGTCTCCTCTCATCAATTAACTTCGAAGATAGCGACCCCCTCTTTAGAAGAGGCCACTTGTATAACATCAACAAGAAAATTGAATCGAAAGTTGGCGATGGAGACCTGAAAGGAGCCGCGCAGCTTTTATTTTCCAGTGACGCAATCGCCCCGGATACGCCAGAAACTCTGTCATCCCTGCGTGACAAGCATCCATCTCCAGCAGCAGCCTGCTGCCTGCCAAATGCCCCCAACCGTTCAGAGCACACTCCCGAAGCGACTGCTGAGGAGGTTCAGGCCGCTATTTCTTCTTTCAGGAGTGGCTCGGCCGGTGGCCTAGATGGTCTAAGCCCTCAACATTTTAAAGATCTCATCCTGGGGACCGCTGGGGTCGCTGGTCGTGCCCTTCTGGAGGATTTAACGCGTCTTATCAATCTCATGTTGTCGGGGAAGGTGTGCTCGGAAATATTAGATGTCCTATACGGTGCCAACCTGTGCGCTTTAAAAAAAAAGGATGGCGGTATAAGACCGATTGCGGTAGGAAACACCATCCGCCGTGTTGCTTCTAAAATTTCCTGCAAGCACATCCTGCCGGAACTCCAAAACAAGTTTCAACCAACCCAACTCGGTTTTGGGACCCGGGGAGGTTGCGAAGCCGCAGTCCATACAACGCGTACTTTCCTTGAACGCGGCGGAGGGGAGGTGCTGCTGAAGGTGGATGTACGCAACGCATTTAACTCTGTAGATAGGGGTGCCCTGCTGACAGAAGTCAAAGAACATATCCCAGCCTTATACCACTACTTATGGCAGTGCTACAGCTCGCCATCGAATCTTGTCTACCAAAATAATCTTATACACTCTTCGGTAGGCTGTCAGCAAGGCGACCCCCTCGGACCGGCCATCTTTAGCCTGGCCATACACCCACACATAACGTCCCTTTCATCTAAATTCAACATTTGGTACTTAGACGACGGAGCTCTAGGAGGCGAAGCGACATCCGTCCTATTAGATTTAGAGAATTTGATCCATAATTTTCAGACAATAGGTCTTGAATTAAATTACTCAAAATGTGAACTATTTATTGGCGACACCCTGACCCCGTTCGAAAAAAATTCAATCATAAGACAATTTGACAGTTTAGCCCCAGGCATAAAAATTATAAACAAGGAGTCACTTCCCCAAGCTGCACAACAATATCTAATAAGAGGGTATAGGATAACTACTAGAATTTACTTCCGTTGTCTACCATAAGAGCAAATGTCCGTGTAGACCTCTCCTAGAGCTCATATAGACACAGTTACCGAAAAATGGGCAACGTTTATAGTGCGAAACCAGGATAGTCATAAGACAACGAGTTTCGGAGCCAACTCTAAAGAGTAACCTTTACCGGAATACGTTTAAACAGTTTCTAGAGCACACATTTAGTGTAGTAGATAGCCTTATGATAATATTAGGATAGTAAAACAGACGTTCTTTAAACCATTTTATAACCGATCGGCTAAAAATTTATAATCACAAGAATCATACAAGAATAAACCGCTTAAAATAAATTTTATTTCCTAATGGCGTACGTTTGACACTTATGATATTTATTTCAACATGGCGTTTACATTTTATTAACATTAACATCATATTTATCACGCGTTGGTATTTCGTATAGACAGCGCGAATGAGAGTGCGGATTTAATTGTATCGTGGGAAATATGGAGATGATTGTATAAAACTAAAGCGCTCGCTGTATTATAACATTTAAGCTAAAATAAATTATTTTTAACATTTTCATAAATTATAATGCATTTTAGTTTTTCATTTAATTTCAATAAAAATTATATTTTTATGATGCTTCCTCATAAAAAGTATCCATTTCAAGTAATTTATAGTTTTTAGTGGTCAAAACAAGTGTTTAAAGCTACATCAAATATGTGTAACTCTTTTTAGGTTCCATTTTAATTTTTAAAATGGCGACGCTTTGCGCCTTGAACCGTGACAAGAGTTTTTATCCTATAGAGAAAGCTATAGAACACAATATGACTTTCACTAGATTAAAATACTAGTTACTGACATTTCATTCCGTTAAATAGTAAATTACTCCTATGAAGCTTGTATGGTGGTCTATAAAATGCAATGTTTATATACTGTAATTTCTTGTCATAGTCGTACCAAACGTTTACAAGGCTCTGAGATGTGAAGTGCAAGTGTGAAGGATTCATACAATATTTAAAATTAAACAAGAAAACAGGTAGGTAGGAAAGTTAAAACCTTTTTATTTATTTCTTAAGTATTATGTGAACATGAGCAAAAAATCTTGATAGTAGTCCAAAATAATAATGATTTTTCAATCATATAAGAACATCAGTCATCTTGTTAGAGTTAAAGGAAAATAAAATATTAATCTAATATCACCTTTATGAGGCAGCCCATGCTAGCAGGCAGGTCAGCCCTTGTTAGCGATGTTCATTGACTTTGCGATGTCAGACTTAGCATATCCTCATGACAATATACCCATGGGTATGTCAGATATAATATTCTGAAAACTCATAACATCCCCGTTTCTATAGTACCTAAACTCTGCCCAGTGTGACGGGTAGTGAGCCAGTGTTTGTTAGACTTTATTGTTTGATTTAAATGGGAGTGCTTGGAGGGTTATTACTGATGTAAGTGTCCGATTAAATCGTTCACAAGATCAATAACGTGGGTGTCTATTATGACCCCCCCCTAGGCATATTACACTGGCTCACAACCCGCCACACTACCTATTAGGCAATTATTAAGTAAACTTTACGCCCCTAGTGTGGCTGACAGGAAAAAAATGCTCACTGTTCCCGCATGTCCCGGGTTATTCCCGTTGTCCCCCAACGCTACGCCCCCAGTGAGGGGGTCGAGATGTCGCAAAGAGGGTCCCATACAAAATTAGGACTCAGAAAATTTTCAACAAAACACAATCGCCAAATATAACATTCGGGATCCGGGGGATGACCCCCCCACCCCCCTCACCCTTTTTTTTAGTCCAATTTTTTTTTGAGTAGACTAGCTAAACAGTAGCAATTCGGTTCTGGTGGTCACAAGAAACCTAACATGCTCGTCGCTTCGCTCCTTGCTAACCTAACCGACTGAGTTAGATCGCGCCCCGATCGTTCCCTTTATAAAACATAATTTTTAAAATATCTAGATAACGGTGAATCCTAGCGAAAAAATAGCAAAATTTTTGAATCCCTGGGGTACACGGAAACCCTCCAGGTTATAGCTCAAGAGACATCCTCGTATACCGATTCGACTTCTTCGTCAGAGCCCGTCGTAGTAGGCGTATACCTGTACAACCTTCAAGCTGCACCTTTTGGAGAATTTTAGCACGCGGTATTCTACCCGATTCGACACACTGCTGATCTGTTCTAAGCTTGGCCATGAATTTATAATTAGTTTATAAGATATTGTAATGAGTTAATTTAATACACGAATTAGCATCTCGGACATTATCAAAATAATAATTTGTAACCCGTAAGGTAAGACATGAAGGACCTAATAATTATTGTAACACCTGCTTGTAAAACTACGCATGTCATACAAATAAATGCATCTTCTTTATCTTTATCTCCATTACATTGTTGATGAGGGTTTTGTTGACGAGAAATCCTACGCCACCCTGGGACAGCCTTTCGCCTTCTCGGAAGTAGAACAAGCGGCCAGATTCTAGGGTCATCGTATCCACCCCCTGTCTTCGGACCTCTGACAACCCAAGAATATACCTCTCAATCTTTTTTAGTTCTATCTCGAGTTTCGTGAACTTTTCGTCCTCCATCAGTGTTCGTCCGTTATACGTTAACGTTGCCAATAACAGTCGTTGATGTTGGCAGCCTCTAGTATAGTAACCCGGGTATTCTTATCTTAGCACCCCCCGCCCTACCGATAGCTAGACCACTGCCGTAGCCTGGAATAGTAGAGCTGCGGGGAACTAGGGGGCGGGGCCATGTGGGACTAAATGCCATAATCACCACGCTTTGCATAGCGGGTTGGTGATCGCAGGGATATACTAGTTGCACCGGTGATGTTGCTGCCCATCATAGGTCGAAGGATTTTGGTATAGCCTACTTTGGATGGATATACCGGAATCACAGTCGGTCACCAGAGCCTCGTTGGTTAGTCGGCAGGGTGCACCACGAGCAGATGAGGTTGGCAGTTAGGTTGTCGCCATAGTGTCCTGCGTTTACCCCTTACACCCCGAAAGTAATAGATCTCTGAAATACCAATTCTTCAAATTTCATGTACTTTTCCTCTTAATACTGACTGACCAGATTTATTACACTGACCGTAACAATTATAATAAAATATACAGTATTTACACGCCTTTCATAGGTTTGGTTGCATACTGACTGTGTCGCCACTTTTTTGATATTTTTTGATTACGGTACACAATTTTTAAGTTTGTGTCCCTCCAAATTAATACCTATAATTGATTACCACATGCCACCAATCTCTCAACCATCCATGGACACATTTCCACGACGTTGTTGCATCAATCAGTTTTTACATTCGAACATAAAACTCGGCCGACTAAGAAAAGTTCCAGGTTTAGGGCCGGCAACCTATGTTAATAATTAATAGGACGACTAGACTAGTCTCATTTTGTTACTCGATGAGGTATTTTTTTGCATTTTTAGCCACTATAAAATCAGGCCGACTCAGGAAAGTACCAGGACTAGGCGAGGCAACCCTATATAATTTGGCACTTGTCGATGAGCTCTATCGACTGTACTATATGCCAACTTGTTACTCAATGAGGTAATTTACACCAAAAAAAATGACCACTTTTTTGATCACTGTACAAAACCCTCCAGGTTACGCCCAGGCAACCCTGTACTTTTAGACGTACCTTTCTGATGTGCTACACCGTAGGAAGGTCGCATCCTGTTACTCGATCAGGTAGGGTTGCCAACTGTCCGCTCTTCGGCTATTAGGGTGCCGCAAAGAGGGTCGCACACTTAGAAAAATTTTATGATAATTTTGATCGAAATTGTATGAACCATCGACTTTCGGGTGAAATTAGTATGGGGGCTGGACTTGTAAAATTTAAAAAAATATGTTTTTTTTACTCTGACGAAGAAGTCGAATCGGTATACGAGGATGTCTCTTGAGCTATCAACGATACTGCAAAGACTCATTTCTCGGTTGTGATGGGGGATTTCAATACCAAAGTGAGTACAGGAGAACGATGAGTCGAAGGTGGGTCAGCACGGTATTGGTAACAGAAACCAGAGAGGGCATATGCTGCTTGGTTTCCTAGAGAGGCAAGGGCTATACTTGATGAACTCATTCTTCTAGAAGCAGCCCCAAAGGAGCTGGACCTGGCGAAGCCCTGACAGCCACATATAAACGGCACATATTCAGAGACGTATCAGTGATCAATAGGTTTAACAACGGAAGTGATCGCCGACTTGTCCGAGGCACTCTGAACATAATTACAAGCTCAAAAGAAGACGTCTGATGAAATCGACTCTCCGTTCCACACTTCCACACACAGCACCAAACTGTAGTTGGAAGTGACAGCTTCCAACTTGACCTTCATAACATAATTGATTCGTTGGAAACCACCGAAGACGCGGACGTTGGCGAGGCTACAAACCAACTAACCAACCAACTAGCTCTACGTGAAGTGGGCTACAGGCATTTCAGCATGCAGCGTGTGGCAAAAGCTTCCAAGCTCTCAAGCGAGACTCTGGAGCTTATGAGGCATAGACGTGAAATCCTGTCTGAGCAAGAGTTTTCGGCAGAACATCGGGCTCTCAATAAACAAATAAAAAAGCTGATAACCAGGGGCGAAAGTGTTCGCTCAGCAGCTTGGGAGATGCCAAGATTGTTTCCTCTACGCCGGAGCTCCTCGCTGAAGTTGAGAAGTTCTATGGAAGTCTGTATGCATCATACGCTCCAAAGCCTGTAGCTCGTAACACTGACCCCAGGTCCCCAATAATAAGCCACTACACAGACGATATCCCGGACGTTGACTCGAGTGAGATTAGGAAAGCCCTCAAACAACTGAAAAATAACAGTGCTCCGAGTGAAGACGGAATACAACAATGCTTCTGAAGGCTGGAGTTACTCTGGTACCTGAGGTGTACTCTTTAATTCCGGTATTCACAATGGTATAACACCGGAGGTATGGAGCGGAAGTGTTGTGGTATTGTTCTTCAAGAAAGGAGATAAAACCCTCCTCAAGAACTACAGACCGATCTCACTTCTGAGCCATGTCTATAAGTTTTCGAGTGTTTATTACGAAACGTCACGCTCGAAAATTCGACGAGTTTCAGTCCCCAGAGCAGGCCGGGTTTCGAAAAGGCTACAGTACTACTACGGTACCATAGACCACATCTGCACTGTAAGGCAGATTATACAGAAAACTGAAGAGTATAAGCCGTGGTGGTCTAGTGGCGAGTAACCTTGCATGCCGTGCAGGAGGCGATGGTTCGATCCCCGTCCAGGCCGACTCGTACCAATGAGTTTTTCTGAATTTATGTACGATTTGTAAGACCACCGGCTTTTCGGTGACGAAAAACATCGTAAGCAAACCGGCATGCTTCAATTTCGAGTCATGTATTGTACCCATTGTCCATTATAAGTGGCGACGGGCTCACACGGGACAGAGTTCCGGTACTACTCGTGAAACGTGGATGTTCTGAGATTTCAGAATATCTCTGACTACCCGTCGGGGAATACAGTCGTGACTCGTGAGCATTATGCTTATGCTTATGCTACGCTTATTCTAGATTAAGATATGTATTCTATGGGTCTGTTACAATATTGTACTGATAAATAAAAAAAAAAAATTCTAGCCTATTTCATCCCACTGCTGGGCAAAGGCCTTCCCTTTAATCCTCCAACCATCTCTGTCCTGCGCATGCTCTGGCCACGCGTCATCGAAAGCATCCAGATCGTACCGCCACCTCTTCCTAGGACGACCTGGACGCCGATGACCGTTTTCTGGGATCCAGGGCGTGACAATTCTTGCCCACCTTTCCTGATGCATCCGACAGACATGGCCGGCCCAAAAAAATAGCTCGCTGAGGGACCTGGAATTTATGAACTAGGTAGTCCCATCGTCAGGGTCCATGTTTTCGCACCATAGGTCATTACTGGCAGGACGCACTGATTGAATACCTTCGTTTTAAGGTGTTGTTGTAGAGCCGAGGCAAATATATGATGAAGTTTCCCGAAAGCAGCCCATCCTAGATGGATGCGCCTAACGGCCTCCTTGTTGAAGTTGTTTCTTCCTAGTCTTATAGTCTGTCCAAGGTAGACGTAGTCTTTTACAACAAGACCACAATACTTCCGCTCCACGACTCCGGTGTTATGCCATTGTGAATAACGGAATTAATAAAAAGCCTTTCCTGAGTACCTCCAGCTTTCAGAAGCATTGTTGTTATTCCGTCTTCACCCGGAGCTTTGTTATTTTTTTGTTGTTTGAGGGTTTTCCTAATGACCGTACCGTAAAAACGTAACGGTACCGTAATGCTATAAAGGTACCGTACCGTTATCTTATAAAGGAATACGTACGTAATGAAAAACGCGGCTGGCCATTGTTGCTGCCACGTAGCGAATGAAACGAATTGAAGCACTGAAGCATGGTAGAAGCGCGGCATGAAAATTTATCAAAGAAAACCTGTATTCATAAAGATTAGTTCATCATTAGCCTATCATCGTCCACTGCTGAACATAGGCCTCTCCCAAAGCGCGCCACAAAACTCTGTCCTCGGCCTTCCTCATCCAGTCGCTCCCCACTACTTTTTTTAGGTCATCTGTCCAGCTGGCAGCAGGGCGTCCCACACTACGCCTACCAGTTCGCGGTCTTTTTTTTTTTATATCTTGGACATTGTCACACAAATTATCTAGTCACATTTAAAGTTCCAGATTCTAGCCTGGACTTGTATTATGATAACTAGACAACGATATAGCATACATATATAGATACAAATATCCATGACTCGGGTACAAATATTCATATTCATCATACAAATATTTGTCCCTTACGGGATTCGAACCCGCGACCCTCGGCACAGCAGGCAGGTTCACTACAGACTGTGCTGTCGGGCCGTCAGGGTCCACGTTTCCGAACCATAGGTCATCATTGGCAGAACGCACTGATTGAACACCTTCGTTTTGAGGCATTGTGGTAGGGCCGAGGAGAATATATGACATAGTTTCCCGAAAGCAGCCCATCCTAGCTGGATACGCCCAGCGGCCTCCTTGTCGAAGTTGTTTCTACCTAGTCTTATAGTCTGTCCAAGGTAGACATAGTCTTGCACAATTTCTATCGCCGCCTCACCGACGTATACCGCCTCTGGCTCGACATGAGAATTAAGCATGACTTTCGTCTTGTCTAAGTTCATGCCGAGACCGACCCGTCGGGAAGCGGCATTAAGGTTGCTATGCATCCCACTGAGGTCATGCAGCGATTCCGCCATGACGACAATGTCGACAAAGATTAGTTAGGTGCTGGTATTTAAGAATACCGTTTATTTTCCGGTACCGTAATTTATTTCGGTATTGAAATTTTACTTTAACCAGAATTTATCGGTATGACGTCATACCGTTAAATAAATATACCAAATTTTTTCGGTAATTCAGTCCCTGATCTGGGGTCGGTGTTGCAAGCTACAGGCTTTGGAGCGGGTGTTGCGAGCTACAGGCTTTGGAGCGTGTGTTGCATACAGTCTTCCATAGAACTTCTTAATTTCAGCGAGGAGCTCGGCTTAGAGGCAACGATCTTCCCGTCCGCTGTTTTGAGATTAGACAGGTGGCATCTCCCGAGCTGCTGAGCGAACACTTTCGACCCCTGGTTCTGCTCAATCGCCTCCTCTATGGAGCGTGTGTGTTCAGAGGTCGCGCCGTATCAGCTTTTTTATTTGTATACTAGCTGTTGCCCGCGACTTCGTACGCGTAGACTTAGGACTTGTTTATGTTTTTTTTGTGTCTCTGACTTGTTTTTGTGACTTCTGAAAGAACACCCCCTTTCACCCCCTCTATGCACCCCCTGCTCACCGCTTACGCACCCCCTACACACCCATTTATTATTTTTATTTTATTATTTGAAAGTGTTGGGCCTTGACAGGCTCGCTGAGCCTGTGCCACGTAGACCATCGCTGGTCCTTCGTGAACGCCCTTTCTAAAGTTCCTTACCAATCCCCACTGCGGCCAGAAATCGCAGTAGATTCTTGATCGGGACAGTTTGTATCTCTTCTGGTGTCAGAACCTGCCTACCTAGACGAGTACTACGTTTGTACATCAGGGGGCCACAGTCACATAGGAGGTGCATAGGAGTTTCCATCTCCTCCTCGCAGAATCTGCAGCCGGTCGTATCGCTTAGATTTAATGTGTGCATGTGCTTATATTTTAATTTGCAGTGACCTGTGAGTGACCTCGCTAACATACAAATTTGATCCTTACTGAGAGCAAGGAGTCCGTTCGCAAATGGCAATGCCGATTTAGTATGGGCGAGTGGCGTCATTTTTTTTAAGTATATATGTGCTGAACAAAACAAAGTATTACAATCATACCTCTACATGCAGTACCGACGGAGGTATAAAGGTCTGAAATGTCAGAATTCTAGTACTGTGAACTGTGACTGGAGCATGCCCCTCATGCTCTGACATTTCAGACCTTTATATCTCCGTTGGTACTGCATGTAGAGGTATGATTGTAATACTTAGTTTTGTTCAGCACATCAATATCTTCCATAAAAACAAGGAGTGGTTGGTGGACGCTCAAAAAAAAATAATAAAAAAAATGACGCCACTTTCCGGCATTGCTATTTGCGATTGTAACCTTTTATAAGTGCTTTGGAGTGGCACATGCCTGGGGTATTGCACCAAAGCTTGATTGCTTCTCCAAAGCTGACTCTATTCAAAGAATCTCGCGTTAGACTATTAGGGACTCCAAGAAAGGGTTCGGGGCCTGTGAAGTGGTTTTTAGTGCCTCTTCTGGCCAGCTCATCCGCTTTCTCGTTCCCCTCTATGTCTGAATGTCCTGGCACCCATTGTAGCACAAGCTGATTGTTTTTGCCTAAGGCATTCAGTTGTGACACGCAGTCCTGTACTAGCTTAGACCTTACGATCGGAGAGTCTATGGCTAGCAAGGCTGCTTGGCTATCAGAATTGATTGTGATATGTTGGTTGACGTAGCGCTTGCTCAGGTTTATTCCAGCGCAGGCTGTGATGGCGTAGACTTCAGCCTGGAATATGGAGGCGTAGTTGCCAAGATTTTGGGCTTGCCGTAATCTTGGGTTATCGCCGTATATTCCGCTGCCAACGTCATTGCCCTTCTTGGATCCGTCTGTGTACCAAGTTAGGCAGTTGTCTTTGATGGACGTTTGACCCTTAAGCCAGTCATCCCTCGAAGGAAATTTAACTGTGTAGTTTTTGGTGAAATTGTGTCATGGTGTCTGTGGTCATCTTTAGCACTGGGAGGCACGTGGCATCCTCCTGCAGGTTAATCAAACACTTCGACTGCCACTTACGGTTCTTGTTTGGGTTAACTCTAAGAATGCATGCCTTCGCTTCTCTTTGTGCAAAGATGTGTAGCGGTTGGATGTTGAGTAGTGCATTAAGAGCTATCCCAGGGCTAGTGGACATCGCGCCTGTTATTATTAGGCACGCAGTCCTTTGGAGGCTATTGAGTTTGTCTATTGTGGATTTTTGGAGGGTCTTTTTATACCAGACCGCTGCGGCATAGCATACAATTGGCCTTACTATGGCAATGTACAGCCAAAGGGCTATTTTGGGGGTTATTCCCCATCTAGTCCCTGCCATGCGATAACTGATGCCGAGCGAAGTCTTGGCCCTCTGAATGACGTTTTCAATATGTGAGTTCCAGTTGAGGCGTTGGTCTAAAGTTACGCCTAGGTATTTAACCGTGTTGGAGTAGGTTATAGTTTTTCCATTGAGTCTGGGCACTCTTAATTTTCTGAGGTCCCGTTTGTTCGTGAATGGTACTATAACGGTTTTGTCTGCGTTGACGGACAAGCTGTTCTCAACACACTGTGTGTGAGCTGAAGAGCTCTTTGCACAAGAGAGGACACTGTGTCTAGACAAGGTCCTCTAATGATTACTACAAGGTCGTCGGCATACCTTTGTGTGGGTAGTCTCTCCTCGGCCAGTAGGTGCAAGAGTTGGTCAACCGCGACTGACCACAGGAGGGGGGATAGTACCCCCCCTGAGGGCAGCCTCTTGTTGTTTTGACTGTATGGAATTGACCATTCAGTGTGAGTTTTGCAGACCTGTTACGGAGCATTGACTCTATCCAACCTGTAGTGGTCCGATCTACCTCTTTGGCAGTTAGTCCACTAATTATGGTATTTGTTGGGGTGTTGTCGAAGGCTCCTTCAATATCTAGGAATGCACAAAGGGCAATTTGCCTGTCCTCGATTGATTTCTCGATCTTGTCGACTAAATCAACCAAGGCAGTTTCTGTTGATTTGCCCTTTAGGTAGGCATGCTGATCTTTATGCAACGGGTGTGTCAATAAGGCATTTTCCCGTATGTTTTGATCTAGTACCTTTTCCATGGCTTTCAGCATGAAAGAGGTGAGACTTATAGGTCTATAGGACTTTGGTTGGGCATAGTCCTTTTTGCCTGTCTTTGGTATGAACTTAATTGTGACTTTGGTCCATGGCTCTGGTATGACGTTGCACGCAAAGCTGGTTCTAAAGATTTTTATTAGAATTGGAGTTAGGATCTCCGCGCCTTGTTGTAGTAGGCCTGGGAATATTCCATCATCTCCAGCTGATTTAAAGGGCTTAAAAGTTCTTAGTGCCCATTTAACCTGATTAGGTCTGAAAATTGCTGACGCTCTCCGCCAGTCCTCTGAGTGAGGCCTTTGTGCGTGAGCGCTTTTGTTACCCCTTGTACTTGTGGTAGTGCTTGGGTCTGTTTCACTGATGGAGCCAGGAAAGTGGACTGCTGTGAGCAGTTCCAGAGTATCCTTCTCGGTACGTGTGAAATTACCATCAGGCCTTTTGAGAAGACCTAATTGGTTTTTTGGTGCTTTCGCGAGGATCTTGTGCAGTCTAGCTCCTTGAGGAGTTTGATTAACTTCCTCACAGAACTTCCGCCAGTTTCTCCTCTTTGCTTGTTTGATTTCCCGTTTGTAAGTTGATAGGGCGGACCTGTAGGTGTCCCAACTACACCTATAGGATTTAGCTTTGTTGAAAAGCTGACGGCATTCGGTTCGAAGTTTTTCTAACCTACGATTCCACCAGGGAGTGTTCCTCTTTTGCTTGGGTTCTTTTAGGGGGCAGCTTTTGTGGTAGGCGTCAATGATGACGTTATTTAATATAAGTACAGCCAGTTCCAAGCTTTCAGGATCTTTTATGGTTTTAGGAAAGTCTACTAGGTTCTCCTTTAGTAGGTACACACCCATACGCACGCCCTTCGTACCCCCTACACACCCCCACGCACCCCTTCTACGCACCACCTACTCACCACTTTCACACCCCCTTCTCCTCACCACTACGCACCCCCTCCGTACTCCTACACACACCTACTCATCCCCAACGTACCCACTACTCACCCTCGCAACTCATCCCTACTCACCTCTACGCATCCTCTACGTACCCCTACACACCCCTATGCACCCCTACTCACCTCCTCTACTCACGCCCTACTCATCACTTACGCATCCCCTACTCACCCCCACGCACCCCCACACACCCCCCACACACCCTTACTCATCCCCTAAGTATCCCCTACTCACCCCCTCTACGCATCCCTTACCCACCACTTACGCACCCCCTTCTCATTCCCTATTCCCTATATAGCAGAGTAGGGGATGAGTAGGGCGTAGGTAGGGTTAAGTAATTAACGTCCCAAAAAACCCATAAAAACAACACCCATAATGATAATTTAGACATTTCAACCCCATCGCACCCCAACAGGGGATGATGGTATTTCACATCCGCCACGTTGGATTTTAAAATCATTGTTGTTTTCGTAATAAGCGACCCGATAAACCATACAAACGATACCCATCTTGATTTTCAGACTTTGTCACCCCATTTCCCCCTTTCAGGGGTTGAATTCTGAAAAAACCTGAAACACAAATGTTTACTCATTTATCAATAGGAGTACTCCTGTGAAGTTTTGAATAAAATAGTCCAACTAATCTTTTTCCCCATACAAACTTTGGACCCCCGTTTCAACCCCTTAGGGGGTGAATTTTGAAAAATCCTTTCTTAGTGCACCCCTTGACTTTAAAACGATTATTCCCGTCCAGTAACACCCCTTACTGTCACACTGTTACTGGTTGGGAAAAATATTCGTCATCGAGTAACAGTGTGGCTGGTTGGGATCATTTATTCCCGTCCAGTAACACCCCTACTGTCACACTGTTACTGGTCGGGAAAAATATGTGTCATCGAGCAACAGTGTTGCTGGTTGGGATAAATTAATCCACATCGGGTAACACTGTTACTCGATGAACCATTTTATTACCATCCAGAAACACTAGCTCTTTGTCATGTAATATAGGTATAGGTAATACTTAATTTTGTCTACTGTGTTACTGGTTGGGATGAAATAAGTTATATAGAATCTATGCCATTTATGAATCTTATGGGCCTGTTTCACCACTTTTGGATAAGTTCTTGTTAGCTTATCCGACAGCTCATTTTACACATTTTGTATGAAGAATATGTCAAATGAGCTGTCGGATAAGCTAACAAGAACTTATTCGGAAGTGGTGAAACAGGCTTGGGTCTGAAGTGATAAATTTTTATTCATTTTTAGAGATTTTGATATTGGTCCCATAGATAAAGTTGTTCAGTTTGATGGTCTGATACTCCCCTTAAAATAGTTTCAGCTAATTTTCAGCAGCGAATAAAAATTTATCACTTCAGACTTGGGCCTGTTTCACCACTTCCGAATAAGTTCTTGTTAGCTTATCCGACAGCTCATTTGACATATTCTTCATACAAAATGTGTAAAATGAGCTGTCGGATAAGCTAACAAGAACTTATCCAAAAGTGGTGAAACAGGCCCATAAGATTCATAAATGGCATAATTCTATATAACTTATTTCATCCCAACCAGTAACACAGTAGACAAAATTAAGTATTACCTATACCTATATTACATGACAAAGAGCTAGTGTTTCTGGATGGTAATAAAATGGTTCATCGAGTAACAGTGTTACCCGATGTGGATTAATTTATCCCAACCAGCAACACTGTTGCTCGATGACACATATTTTTCCCAACCAGTAACAGTGTGACAGTAGGGGTGTTACTGGACGGGAATAAATGATCCCAACCAGCCACACTGTTACTCGATGACGAATATTTTTCCCAACCAGTAACAGTGTGACAGTAAGGGGTGTTACTGGACGGGAATAATCGCTTTAAAAGGAACCTACGTGCCAAATTTGGAATCTCTAGACCAAGCGGTTTGGGCTGTGCGTTGATATGTCAGTCAGTCAGTCACTTTCTTCTTTTATATAATTATTTAGATTGAGAGCCCGATGTTCTGCCGAAAACTCTTGCTCAGACAGGATTTCACGTCTATGCCTCATAAGCTCCAGAGTCTCGCTTGAGAGCTTGGAAGCTTTTGCCACACGCTGCATGCTGAAATGCCTGTAGCCCACTTCACGTAGAGCTAGTTGGTTGGTTAGTTGGTTTGTAGCCTCACCAACGTCCGCGTCTTCGGTGGTTTCCAACGAATCAATTATGTTATGAAGGTCAAGTTGGAAGCTGTCACTTCCAACTACAGTTTGGTGCTGTGTGTGGAAGTGTGGAACGGAGAGTCGATTTCATCAGACGTCTTCTTTTGAGCTTGTAATTATGTTCAGAGTGCCTCGGACAAGTCGGCGATCACTTCCGTTGTTAAACCTATTGATCACTGATACGTCTCTGAATATGTGCCGTTTATAAGTCATGATTAAGTCGATCTTATTTTTCGTCCGGCTGTCAGGGCTTCGCCAGGTCCAGCTCCTTCGGGGCTGCTTCTAGAAGAATGAGTTCATCAAGTATAGCCCTTGCCTCTCTAGGAAACCAAGCAGCATATGCCCTCTCTGGTTTCTGTTACCAATACCGTGCTGACCCACCTTCGACTCATCGTTCTCCTGTACTCACTTTGGTATTGAAATCCCCCATCACAACCGTGAAATGAGTCTTTGCAGTATCGTTGATAGCTCTAGATATATCCTCGTATACCGATTCGACTTCTTCGTCAGAGCCCGTCGTAGTAGGCGTATACCTGTACAACCTTCAAGCTGCACCTTTTGGAGAATTTTAGCACGCGGTATTCTACCCGATTCGACACACTGCTGATCTCCATTACATTGTTGATGAGGGTTTTGTTGACGAGAAATCCTACGCCACCCTGGGACAGGCTTTCGCCTTCTCGGAAGTAGAACAAGTGGCCAGATTCTAGGGTCATCTTATCCTCCCCCTGTCTTCGGACCTCTGACAACCCAAGAATATGCCTCTCAAACTTTTTTAGTTCTATCTCGAGTTTCGTGAACTTTTCGTCCTCCATCAGTGTTCGTCCGTTATACGTTAACGTCGCCAATAACAGTCGTTGATGTTGGCAGCCTCTGGTAACCCGGGTATTCTTAGCACCCCCCGCCGTACCGTTAGCTAGACCACTGCCGTAGCCTGGAATAGTAGAGCTACCGGGAACTAGGGGCCGGGGCCATGTGGGACTAAATTCCATGTTTGGGAGGTAGAAACGCCATAATCACCACGCTTGGCAGAGCGGGTTGGTGATCGCAGGGATATACCAGTTGCACCGGTGATGCTGCTGCCCATCATAGGTCGAGGGATTTTGGTATAGCCTGCTTTGGATGGATATACCGGAATCACAGTCGGTCGCCAGAGCTTCGTTGGTTAGTCGGCAGGGTGCACCACGAGCAGATGAGGTTGGCAGTTAGGTTGTCGCCATAGTGTACTGCGTTTACCCCTTACACCCCGACAGTAATAGATCTCTGAAATACCAATTCTTCAAATTTCATGTACTTTTCCTCTTAATACTGACTGACCAGATTTATTACACTGACCGTAACAATTATAATAAAATATACAGTATTTACACGCCTTTCATAGGTTTGGTTGCATACTGACTGTGTCACCACTTTTTGTATATTTTTTGCTAACGGTACACAATTTTTAAGGTTGGGTCCCTCCAAATAAATACCTATAATTGATTACTACATGCCACCAATCTTTCAATCATCCATGGATACATTTCCACTACGTAGTTGCATCAATCAGTTTTTACATTCGAACATAAAACTCGGCCGACTAAGAAAAGTTCCAGGTTTAGGGCCGGCAACCTATGTTAATAATTAATAGGAAGACTAGAGCTATCAAATGGCAAAGTCTCATTTTGTTACTCGATGAGGTAATTTTTTGCCTTTTTAGCCACTATAAAATCAGGCCGACTCAAGAAAGTCCCAGGACTAGGCGAGGCAACCCTATATATTTTGGCACTTCTCGATGAGCTCTATCGACTGTACTATATGCCAAGTTGTTACTCGATGAGATAATTTACACAAAAAAAAATGACCACTTTTTTGCTCACTGTACAAAACCCTCCAGTCTACCCTGTACTTTTAGACGTAGGTACCTTTCTGATGTGCTACACCCTAGGTAGGTCACATTTTGCTACTCGATCAGGTAGGGTTGCCAACTGTCCGCTCTTCGACTATAACCATATAAATAATTAATAAGTGTTGTTTTCGAATTTATGACATTATTATTTTATTATTAATGTATAAAGCACACTATTTTACTCCAAAAACGAAAAGTTGATTTTGCAATAACACCATTTACAGTGTTTCCATTAAAATCCATTGATACTATTTTAGTGGGGGACAACGATAACATATTTTCCCGGTCGGCTCCAGTGGGGGACAGCTGCTATTTTTTTCCTGAGACAAATCCACTATTGTATCTTGTTCTAATATCTCATTATTTTCCATGTATTTACGAACATTTCGCCGAAATCCCCCGGAATATTTGTTTTTTTTACTTTTTCCATTGCTGGATAGTTGAACACCGTCCAGCAGTAGAATAAAAACACTTATTAACGTATCTTTTCAAAACTATCCTCTATAAACACATTTAAGCGGGATGCCTTCAGATTTTACTCTGTACAATAGATATAAACTGTGTCCGTCTAGAACATTCTAATAAACATTTATTTATAGACCAGTATTAAACCACATTGATCACGTTTAAAACAAATTAGCTTATGATAGTCAAATCACCCAACAGAAAGTCGTAAAATATGTCCCTTTCAGAATTATTACTCTAAACAAACACTTTTTCCAAACTAAGTGTAGATAGCAACTAGTTTATTTACACTAGATTAATCTTTTAGTTTAAAGGAGGTTCTAAAACGTGGATCTGAGACACTATACTCTATTAGAATGTTTCATCTTATTATAAATCACCTTTAGAACACTGTTGTCTATATATTAACCACTAATAGGCATTTTATAGTGTATAAAGGTTTAAAGCAACTTGCTGGTGTTACTTGGGTCGTCTCTTAGGTGCTCCTATTCTAGAAGAATCCCTACCCAATTTTGTTTCGGACTTAAGGGTCGGCACTACCTACGGCCCGTTTGACATATCTGTCAAAAGAAAAAGACCGGTGGCCGACAACACTCAACCCTATCTTATAAGATTAATGAACAAATCAATTTGATAGCTTTTGGTAATACTTTTCTTGCAAAAAACTTGGTCGGCTGCAGCGCGCGGCGCAGCTTGGCTGGCATGTTTACTGGTGTGAAGGAAAAAGTGAACCCTACCTGGTGACACAACATTTTACCTAGTTGAATTAAAGGACGTAACTAGTCTGTTGGTCTAGAGTCCAATTAGTAAGGACTAAAAAATCTGGTCGGCTGACCCTATCCTGGCAGGTTCATAGGTCCGACTGAATTTAGGGTACCTACTACTCGGAAGGCAGATTTTACCACATTAAATTAATTTTGAATGTTTGGTTGTGCGTGGCAATAATCCTGCAGCATCTGGATTTGAGAGCCGTAGGTCGAAATTGACATTTACAGCAACAGTACAGTACCGTGCGTGATGGACCTATAATGTGACTGATCAAAGATCACCCCTGGTGGTAGGATAGGATGGGTTCCAGCTAATTAGATCACAGTATTACTAATGCTTAAAAAAACTTAAAATTATTATAACAGAACAAATTAAAACTTTTAACAGAATAATGAAATTATTATAAGTTTAATATTATTGGTATTAGCAAACTAAGGGTTTGTAATCTTTTATCATCATAATCATCGTCAGATATAATATTTTAAGCACGGAATAAAAGTTAATTTTGCAGTAACTGGAACGATTGCCTTCAAAAACATTTGCGCAAAAGGACATCAGTGTGACGACTTTTAGTAGATTTCTTCTTTATTGGTAGATTTAGGGCAAAATTGTTTAGTAGATTTTAGTAGAAATTGGGTATTCGAAAATGTTAATGTATTTAAAAATGCAAGGATTCAGGCTAATAAAATCTAAGCTGGCAATACAAATGGCTGAGAAAACGATTGCAGGGTTTGCAAGTTTCCGGAACTTCTAGTATGTACCTACATCATCATCATAATCATCAGCCTATACAAGGTGTTACAAAAATACAAATAAACATTTAAGGGGGTGGTTTAGACCATCAAACTCAACAACTTTCACTATGGGACCAATATCGAAATCGCGAAAAAATAATTTATGTTCTATACTCTACAAATCGACTCGAGCTAAAAATGTATGGGATATCAGTTTTTTTTTTCGCGATTTCGATGTTGGTCCCATAGAGAAAGTTGTTCAGTTTGACGGTCTAAACAACCCCCTTAAGAGTTTTAAAAATTTATTCTTACTTATGTAACACCCTGTATACGTCCCACTGCAGGGCACAGGCCTACCTTCTAGGAGGGTGTTTGGGCGTAAGTCCACCACGCATGCCCAATGCGGATTGGTAGACTTCACATATACATCAGAATTTCTTCGTCTGCATTATGCAGGTTTCCTCGCGATGTTTTCGTTCACCCTTTGAGAGCAGTCGGTAATACGTACATAAGTTAGAAAAACTCATTGGTACGTGGCATGTTGTCTGTGCGGATTCGAACGCGGACCTCTTGATTGAGAGTCCATACCTCTCCGCAACGCGCCACTGAACTCACTTCTAGTACAGCAAATATTAATCATATCGCCTTATGTTGTTTTTTTTTACAAAAGAGGGCTTCTGAACAGAGTTGGAATTTTGGTACCTAGCACTTTTAATATGTCAAAGGGATTACATGTTTATCGACTTCCAATAATGTCGATATACGGGTAGGTATATTTTATATCACTGCGGATAACTTCAGCATGTATCGAACTTCAAAATAGCAAAAATAAATCAGCTGTTCCATACATTTGAGTCGAATATGTAGGTACTGCAGTTTTGTATAGGACAGCTGATTTTTTTTTCGCTCTTTTGAAGTTGGCTCCATAGTGAAAGTTGTTCAGTTTGATGAGTAGAATACATGCTGGTGTTATCCGCAGTGATAAAAAATTACCCGTATATGGACACAATCGGAAGTCGATAAACGTGCAATCCCTTTGACATAATTAAAAGTGCTACCAAAAATTCTGACTCTGCTTCTGCTGAGTCTCATAGACTCTGAAAACTGTACTAAATTTAAACTTGCATAGGGACGACCAAATTTAATATTTATTTGAAAATTGAAGCATCCATGTTACAAAGTGATGAAAACCAATAAAAATTATACAAAAATGCGAAAATAACATGTGTAATGATGAGCGTTTAGATAAAATTGATAATATTTTGTTCAAAAACGTGTTTTACATTAAATTTTAATCATCTGTAACGACATAAATATTTTTTTTTTTAAATAATTTGTTCAATTTATGAACGGTTTATTAAGGAAAAATACAGTGGTTAATAGTAATAGTATTAAAATATAAATGTGTTACAAATATAAACTAAACAGAGAGTCCGTCGCGGTTCGTTTCTAGCCTAAACGAGCCCATAACGCTAACTAACTAACTAATATTATTTGGTAGAATTTAAGTAGAATTTGAAACAGGGCTGGTAGATTTTGGTAGATTTCAGCAGTAATTTTCGTCACGCTGAAGGACATTGTGCGACACAAGAACATATAGGTGTTACTTGGTAGCTAAAGTGGGTACATGAATCCTGAAAGGGCACAGCAATATTAACAAGAAGTACTTTTAAAGAAAAAAATTAGTACAATGTTCTTTAGGTTCTTTTGGTAGTTTTTGGTTCTTTTGGTAGGTTTTGGTTATTTTGGTAGAGTTTAGTAATTATTTTTTGTTGTTTCTGGTTTTTTGGTAGTTTTTGGTTAGTTTGGTAGTTTTTCGTTGTTTCTGGTTATTTTGGTAGATTTTCGTAGTTTTTGGTTATTTTGGTAGATTTTTATACTTTTTGGAAATATTTGTTAGAAGAATGAAAATTAACAAAAACTACCATAAAAACAAAAGAGTTCTTGACGGCTTGGCTACGGGGTGGGTTTGTTGACATAAATAAAACATTTGTTTTGCAAAAGAGGTACATTCGAATCGTAAGCTGAATTCAGTCAGTAAGGGGTGTCATGCCGATCCTTGTTTACCGACTTTAAATTACTCACTGTGACAGCTTCGTATATCCTCGATCTGTGCGATATCGTGAGACGATACTCCGTAGTATTCCGTAGCAAGAAAAATGAGCTACTGGTACCAAATTACCGACTAGCATCGATGCTAAGGACTACAAAATAAAGTCGAATACTGTTCTTGTGTATAGTAAAATACCAGATGACATTAAAGCCGACAAGAAATTTCTGAAGAAGGTTAAAGAATTATTAATCGAACAGTGTCCCTATGACTTTAATTAGTTTCTTCAGTATAAGTAAACAAACAGGCATCAATCTGAGTAGAAAAAATGTGTTGCAGACCGATTATTTATACCTCAATAGGTTATTATAATTTTTAACTAATCACATTTGTAGCGGAGCTACGAGAGCTGACTAAGCAACAATGCCGAACACATCGATCGAGTCGGATGTAAACAGAGATCTATCTAGGTCAGCGCATGCGACCTATAGCACGTCACACAGAAGACGGCCAATCACAATATGGATCTGTCCAACGCATCACAGCTCATTACGAATAACAACCAATCATATGGCGAGTCCTGAATCGCACTATCGAAGTTATCAAGAGACTTTGCATATATACAACATCCAACTAAGAACTGTTGGACCGCGGTCCCGGGCATTCCAACTAGCCCGTGGAAGATCTTCCCTTTTCCTCCAAACTGGTGACCACCGACAATTGAGCAATCAACCTTCTGGTACGTAGCAGTCGCTGAAGATGGCAGCAACACGGAGCAGCAACGAGGTCCTGAACTAGCCTACAAAGCATAAAGGTCCCGCATCTCCGCAGCAAAGGTTATCGGCTAACGCAACGGTACAGCAACCACGGGGTCACACCGTCACACGCCGAACACACGCCTTCATGAAAAATTGCCATACCTGGTCTGAATGCGTACCAAGCAAGCTGAAGACAAGTTTCGATACTCCGTCTGGAGGGGGAGTACTGTAGCGGAGCTACGAGAGCTGACTAAGCAACAATGCCGAACACATCGATCGAGTCGGATGTAAACAGAGATCTATCTAGGTCAGCGCATGCGACCTATAGCACGTCACACAGAAGACGGCCAATCACAATATGGATCTGTCCAACGCATCACAGCTCATTACGAATAACAACCAATCATATGGCGAGTCCTGAATCGCACTATCGAAGTTATCAAGAGACTTTGCATATATACAACATCCAACTAAGAACTGTTGGACCGCGGTCCCGGGCATTCCAACTAGCCCGTGGAAGATCTTCCCTTTTCCTCCAAACATTGAACTGATTTTATAACATTTAACTAATTTAATTGTAGTAAGTGAAAGGTGGTAGTTAAATTATTGTCTGTTAAGTTATTTTCTTAATGTTTATAAATTATATTGTAGTGTGACTAATAGGTACTCTGTACTTACTTACCATCTGTAACTTATGTACCTACCTACAATTTAAGGTAAATAAATAAAATGAAATGAGATGAACCAAAAAGTAACAAATTAACCATAAACTACCAAAAAGTACTAAAAATTACCAAAATAACAATAATCTACCAAAAAGTACGAAAATCTACCAAAAAAACCAGAAACTACCAAAATAACCAAAAACTACTACCGAAAAGTACGAAAATCTACCAAAATAACTTTTTGGTTACTTTTGTACGAAAATTTACCAAAAACTACCGAAAGACTCAAAAACTACCATAAATTACCAAAATAACCAAAAACTACCAAACAGTGTCCGGAAAGTAACTTTTGTGAAATTCCTTTGTGTTGTCTTGTGTCGCGCAATGTCTTTTCGCGCTAAATTCTGTCGTGCAAATGACTTACAAAGTCAATCGTTTGAGTTACCTACTGCGGTACAGAATTCACTCTTATTCCATTCTTATTTAAAACATATCTGACGATGATGATGATGATTTCAGATTATCAATCCTTAGTTTGCTAGTAACAATAGTAATAAACTTACAGTTATTCTGTTATAATAATGGGGACAAAAATTAACGAGTAATAGTCGACCAATTTATAAAATGTACTTCTAAGTCCACATATCGTGACGGGCAACTACGGAACCCTACACTGCATGTGGCCCGACACCCACTTGCCCGGTTTTTTATAAGTTACTTTGCCTACTTTAGCTAAAAATGGATTTGTTCATTAATCTTCTAAGACAGGGTTGGGTGTTGCCGGTCACCGGTCTATTCGCAATGATTTCGAACGATTGACGGCCCATAGTAATTTGTATGAAGAAAACGTCCAAAAAAATATGTGTTTTTTGGTAACAAATTGCAAAAAAACTAGAAGTCGTATCGAAAAACTGATTTGTTTAAAGTGTTCTTTGATGTTTTGTCATTGATTAGAAATATATTTTGTTGTTTTATTTTGTTTCACTAAATCACAGGACTCGGAACGCGGCAGTGCTATTCTGGAGTTTTTCATGAAAAACTCGATTACTTTCTGATGTAACTACACAATTTTACTGAAATTTTTTTTGTTCATCTTGTACTTCATCTTTTAAAGAAGCGATGGTATTAATTTTGTTTCTAAATATAGCTATTTACTATCCTCAAAAGTCGGAACGCCGAACCCTGTTTGGCCCGATTAGGGTAGTGCCGACCCTTAATTGCAAAATTTGAAGAATCCTCAAACCGTCTAAAAGAAATCAGTCCCCACATGGCGTACTGCATTATAAAATTCTGTTTGTTCGTGCCTAAATTCACATATGTGCTGCGTTGTTCTACCCTTTGGAGATACCCCTCGCTTCTACTTCGTTTCGACAACCTAATCAAAATTACCCTATCAGAAATTCTAAATTGTCCCCTTACTGAGAATGACCACAGCTGGTGCCAAGCCACCCTCCCAATTCGGTTCGGTGGTATTGGCATCCGAAAAGCATCGGCGGTAGCGCTTCCGGCGTTTCTGTCATCAGTCCATAGTACGCTTGACCTCTTCGGGAGTATCATAAACCCATCACTTGGTGATATAGAGGTCACGTACTTGGCTGAAGCCAGAGACGCCTGGGTAAGTGCCGCCGGTCCCGATAACGCTGTCCCCACAAGCCTGACGTCGCAGAGGCTATGGGACGAGCCGCTCTGCATTCAGACTCAGAAAAGTCTTATAGACAACGCGACCTGTACTGCAGAGAAAGCTCGCCTCCTAGCCTCAAGTGAGCCAGAGTCAGGATTCTGGCTAAATGCGTTGCCATCTGCAAACGTGGGCACGCTTCTGGACAGATCCTCCTTCACTTTGGCAATCGGTCTGAGACTCGGTGCCAGAACGATTGAGCCACATCGCTGCCGCTGCGGCGCGAACGTTAACGACCTCGGCCACCATGGTCTCTCCTGTCGACACAGTGCTGGCCGTCTCCCTCGCCACGCCAGCTTGAACGACATCATCCGTCGGGCCCTTGTCAGCGCCAACGTGCCGGCTATACTTGAGCCAAATGGCCTTGCAAGAGACGATGGCAGGAGACCCGACGGTATGACTGTCATTCCTTGGAGGAATGGCAGGCCTCTGGTGTGGGACGCTACGTGTGTCGACACTGTGGCGCCCTCACACCTCCCTGCCACCTCTCTAAGAGCGGGCGCGGCGGCGGCTGCTGCAGAGGGTATCAAGCGGCGCACGTATGCCACCCTGGGTGACGGCTACATCCTTGCGCCATTCGGTGTTGAGACCCTGGGGCCGTGGGGGCCAGACGCTCGGCAGCTTTTTAAAGAGTTGTCGTCGCGCTTGGTAGAGGTGTCCGGTGACCGAAGGGCTGGCGCGTACCTCGGGCAACGAATATCTATTGCCATCCAAAGAGGTAACGCCGCCAGCGTCCTGGGCACCCTCCCGCAGGACAGCGGCCTCGAGCACGTCTTCTGTTTAGTGTAAGTTGAACGGAAGTCGTGCTCGATATAGTGGCTCATTTGTTCTTTCCTTTTTTTTTTGTATCAGTTTTTATTTTTAATCATAGCCATATTCAGTGATAAGTTGTATATAATGTTGTAAATATCGCATAAGTTATTCAAGTTCAATAAAGTTTAATTCGATCTGACTGACCAATGAACATAATATCTGAACCATCACGATGATGATAACTGAATAATGTTTTTTTTTAATTCCAGTGCAATCTAACGGAATACTTCAGTGCTATGGACACAAAATGCATGGCTGGACTGTGGGCTTCCTTGCTCCACGAGCGGCGGGTAGCTATCGTCGCGAGCAAACCGTCCCGACTGTCTGCCTGCGTGCAGGCCGCCAACGCCACTCTCTTCCCCATGTCCTGGCAACACATATTCATACCGATACTACCGAAACATTTGGTGGACTATTTACTTGCACCTATGCCTTTTCTTATCGGAGTTCCTAGGAATGTTATGGAGGTAACGGGTTCCTCAATTATACAGGGTGTAAGGAAAAGTATCATTAACCTTTAAACATCAAACTGAACAACTTTTACTATGGGATGGGAGGGAGCAAACCGATCAGAACAAAAATAATCCGCCGTCCCATACATTTGAGTCGAGTAGGTATTGCAGTTTAGTATGAGACAGCAGCTTGTTTTTTGTTCTGAAGTGCGATTTTTGAATCTCATTCGGTGAGCTCGGCAGTTGATAATGTCAGAATTACTATGGAGATACGCATCTTTCTACTGCTGATTTGACTTTCAAAAATATCACTCCTGAAGTACCTACGTATCTCCATAGTAATTCTGACATTTCAACTGCTGAGCTCACCGAATGAGATTCAAAAATCGCACTCCTGGTCGGTTTGCTCCCATAGTAAAAGTTGTTTAGTTTTATGGGTAGAGTATGTGGTTTAACCCTTCAACTCCCGTGGTCGCGATATCGCCCAATATCAATTGATTAATCAATTGTTATCTTACACTGGGATGCAAGCGGTTAAACGTTAATGATACTTTTCCTTACACCCTGTACAGGGTGAAATTGATATCATGTTAACAACATCCTTTTGTAATTTTGTGAACTGACAGATTGTCTTATGGTCCATTTCAAGACATGTAAAAATCCCTCGGGGTGTCTTATACATCTCACTCTAGCATACATAACTTCGTATGCTTTTCTCTTATGTATTGGCACCACAGCGTCAGTGGCGCGATGCGGAGAGCTATGAAAACTCAGTCTTGAGCCAGCAGTGCGATTTTTGAAAATCATACGAGCGGTTCGGCAGTAGAAAATGTCTATGGAGATTATGCATCTTTCTACTGCCGAACCGCTCGTATGATTTTCAAAAATCGCACTGAATGTTCGAATCCGCACGGACAATATGCCACAAACCAATGAGTGCTTCTAAGTTATAAGTGTTATAATGCAATACCGACTGCTCTCAGAAGGTGAAGGAAAACATCTTGCGGAAACCTACATACGCTGAAGAAGAAATTCCGATGCGTATGTCATGTCTACCAATCCGCATTGCATTGGGCAAGCGTGGTGGACTAACGCTCTGAGGGTAGGCCTGTGCCCTGCAGTGGGACGTATATAGGCTTTGTTGGCGCCAGTGATTTCCAAACGTTTTGAAATGTAGCCTTAATAGACTAATGTAATATTTTGTTACAGAATGTGAGAATGTCGGAAATAGGTGATGTTGTGATATTAGACGTGGATGCGAACGAACTTCGGTCACCTTTTCACGATTTAGAGGGTCTTCCTTCAGATATGGTAATGGTTACAAACTTTTTTAGATTTTGCTTACTGTTTGTAAGATTTTAATGTTTATTTATATTTTCAGGTAGCAAGCTTAAAAAAAGCATTAAGTGATAAGAATGCGCTTGGAGACGCCGTGTCTCGGGCGTTTTTGCGTGCTCTAGTGTGTTTGATTGGTGGTTACCGGGATGCTATCAGGTAAAAATTACAATTAAGAAGACCACGATCTTTTAATTAGGCTAATGTAGTCAAAAAAGCTTATAAAACTATATTGTACGAAATGCGAGACTGAAACCCTTGGTTTTCTACAGCCAAACCATATAATATGGTTTTTTAGGACCTTATACAGGGTGTCCCAAAACTCAAAGTCTAGCCGAAAACAGGAGATAAGCAAGCTTGTATATGGTTTTGTGGAGACAGTAAATGGATTTTTCATCTCTCATACTCTGAAAGTAGGTCATTGTTTATCTATGAAGCGGGTTGAAAGTGATACATTTCATCCCTAGGGATGAAAAGTAAATAAAAAAAAAAACTACGTCTATACCTACTGGGCAAAGGCAGAAATCTATGCTGCCACACTTCGATAAAATTATATTAATTCTTATTTTTTTATAATGATAATTATCAATAAATTTGAATTATAATAGATGTTAATTTAAATAACATTATTTTTTGTTATTTGGAGACTTTTGTAAAAATTATAAGCAGGCAGAAAAAAGTGATGACGATTAAAACCTTAAAACCGAGTCAAAAAAAATGGCCGCCTGGCTTAAAAAAAAAAAGAGCAAGATGTGCGAAAAAGAAAAAAAGGGAGGGAAAGGGAAATGTTGCTAATTTTTCGGATCCATTTCAAAACGTGTAAAAATCACCCGGAAAGTCTATCTGTCTCACTCTAGCATACACAATCTTCGTATATTTTTTCTCCTTCGTGTTGGCAATCAGAGTGATTGCCAAACGTTTTGAAACGTAGCCTAAAATGAATTCATCGAGCGATTCAGAAACTGATTTTGCATTATCTAATTTTTGTTTACTTTCCTCGTATTCGAAATGAAAAGCAGAGTGTTTAACTCGGGAGAAAGTCACCCATTTCACACTCGAATTATGGCGCCCCTCACGTTCCGTTCGGGGCGCCAAACATCTCGTGTGAAATGGGTGACTTTCATCCCTTGGTTAACAATCTACTATTGGAATTTAATGGCAATAAGTTAAAGTAAAATAAAATCAAACCCGCATTGCTTAACGATTTTTTTTATCAACCAGTAGTTGATGTGGAGTTATCAAATGCAGAGTTTTTGGTTATTATCGTAGAGGGAGAAGTAATAGTGGTCGGCACTTGTTTTGTCCCATTCACCCAATAAGAGACGCATATAGCAAATTCGCTCTAGTTAAAAAAGGATATTGCTACCTTATTGCTTTCCTTATCGACGTAACCACTTTTGTACTACGACCACCTGACTCAGAAATGTCGCTTCATATAAATTGTATAGGATTTTATGAGTTTCGCGGTTACACTGACATTCCGTCTACTAGCGTACGTAAGCGAAAAAATTTTGGCCGATGGTTATTAAGTATACTAAGATGAAAAAAAGACTGCTTATTATTTATGAAATAGGTTGGAGTGGAAGTATGAGGTGTGAATTTGTTTAGGGGAGCTGAATATCTGAATACTGAACATCTTTATTTATCTGTTTTTTTGTTGTTTAAGAATTGAAAAAGGGCAGCTAATAACATTCAATCCAGAGGCTTTCGTTAGAACTAGAAAAACTATGCAACCATTCCTTAAAAAAATACTTCAGTCTCAAATATTCCAGCAGGTAAGAACCAGTGTTTATCAAGTCATATTTTTCTTATAGTTATAGTTATAGCCTATAGAATCCCACTGCAGGGCAAAGGCCTCCTCTCACGAATAAGGGTGAGAGGAAGTGGGCCATACTCCACCACGCGGGCCCAGTGCGTGTTGGTGGAGGCAAGTTAGTGGTCACCTTGCTGTCAGAGAATTTTTCAAGCCGCCTCAATAGGCCTCTGACATGGCTTAACGAATAGTTACAACGCCATCTGACGGAACTATCCGAGACCAACTGCTTAACGTGCCTTCTGAAGCACGAAAACGCTCGAGATGAAATACCACTAAACGGTCACCCACCCAAAGACTGACCGGACCTGACGTTGCTTAACTTCGGTGATCGTTTCCAATACCGAAGCTCCACTACGCCAACGAGCGCTTCATATTTTTATGTATTTTTTATGTATTCATATTTATGCGCGCTATTTTTCTTGGTTTGTAAATTAAAAAACTTATAATTTTTTTCTATCAGTTTATAGAAGAAAGGCTGGACTTGCTCAATTCAGGAAGAGGCTTCAACGATGAGTTCGAGGTCGAGTGCAATTTTTATGCTGAAAAATTAGGTACAGGCAGCGGGCAAAGGCTAAAGCAGCAGTACAGAGACTGGGCCAAGACAGTGAAAAAGGAAGGCGGTGCTTTCTTCCGAACAGTGAAAGATAAGGTAAAGTAAAACCTTAGACGAAGTTCCTTAAGATTGGAATTTGTTTTTTTTAATGCTGCGGTAAATGCTTCCTAAAATTCATCGTACAAAAATGGTTTATATTTCAAAGATATGATGATTAATAATATTTAGCTGCATAGAAATGTGTTTTTTGATGATATTTTCAATGATGTTGAATGTCAATGGATATTTTAAAGGATTTTCATTTATATCATATGCCAATTTTTATATCTTGGTGGACATCCATCCATTTATTCGTTCAATCATAATCTCTATCCATCGAAATATCTAATACACTCAACCATCATTTAACTCAGGCATTTTGTAATATAAGAATTAAAATATACAGGGTTACTGGTAATGTGATACATTCCTTAGTGGAGATAGTGGGCTTTCAATTTAGCCCTAGAGTTCATTATACTAATGAGAAATATTTTTTACAAATAATTCTCAAATGTCAACTTCAAATTCGATGTCATCATTGTAAACTCATTTGCTATACATGAAATAACATTCTCATATACAGGGTGAAATTTATATCATTAGCATCCTTTTAAACTAAGAGTCTACCCATCAAACTGAACAACTTTTACTAAGGGAGCAATCCAATCGGAGCAATATAAATCAGCTGTCCCATACTAAACTGCGCCGCCGCTGCCTACACGACTCAAATGTATGGGACAGCTGATTTTTTTTTGCTCCGATTGGCTTGCCCCCATAGTAAAAGTTGTTCAGTTTGATGGGTAGACTCTTAGTTTAAAAGGATGCTAATAATATCAATTTCACCCTGTAGATATTGCTTAAAATGTACAATAAAACTAACCAGCCTAGTCAGCTTACGTTGGATTAGCGTTAACGTTTTGTGATTCCTCTATCCCTGTTACTAACGTAGAGTAAGGTTGCCATAATGTTTACCAACAAATTAATTATTAATAGAAGTTTTCAGTTACTTGAATGATTTAATCTTTTTTTCTACCTAATTTAAAGTGTTTAAAAAAAAGCTTTTCTATTTGACAAAAGATAGAGAATCTATGGTTGACCCATGGAGTAAGAGGAGATGGCATATCGGCTTGTTTCTATAGAAAATTATGTCGCCGACAAAGGGGGTGAGGGACGGGCGAGGGGAGACAAAAAGCTTAGGGGAGCGTGTAATTTCTCTATGGTCGCAGTACAAACTAGTGCACAATTGGTGGCTACAGTGCAACTTTGTTACACCATCTCTACCAAGGGGAGCGTGTAATTTCTCTATGGGTTGACCTGTGCCTATAAACAAATAGTCCAAACATTTTAGGGTTTGACAGATTACGGTTGACAAATAATCTAGGTTGTTTTTTTTTCCGGTCCTAGATTATTTGTCAACCGTAATCTGTATACTTTACTTTATCACACTGCAAAGTTTCAGCGATAGATGAATTATTGTTAGGGTGTCTATACAAGGAAACTCTAAAATGATTGGACTAAAAGTATTTTCGATTAGCGTTAACGACGGTAGAAAATATAAAAAGGTTTGGACTTTGCAAAATGTTTCGATCGCCAATGTCAAATCCATACATAATTTTCTACTAGCGTCTACGTCAATATATCCTATTGTCGTAGGCATATCACCTCCTTTCGGCTTTAAAACGACCCCGATTCCACATTGTATACAGGGTGTAAGTGACAGCCTGGCAAATACTGAAATGGGTAATTCAGATTATCAAACTGAACAACTTTCACTATGGAGCCACTCTCAGGAAACGTGAAAAAAATGAGCTGTTTCACACATTTGAGTCGAGTAGGCACAGTTGTTTTGTATGGAGCAGCTGATTTTTTCGCGTTTCCTACTTAGTCATGCGCAGTCGATCCCAAAATCTTCATACAGATCTTGGGAAAATCCGCGCCGCCCGCTTCCCCGCAAGCCCACCCGCCGTTCCTCTGCGCAAGTACATCCGTTGCCGTACTGTGAGGACTAATATAGTTATCCTGTGATTGTATAGAAGCGGCGGGGCGCGACACATATAGGTACGCGGCACATATAATATAAGCGGCGAATTTGTCCCGCGCCTTAGTGACCTTCTCGGTAGTTTTTAAACGGCGGTAAACTTCTGGCAACGCTACTTCCTTGAAGCATGCATGCAATAAGTACGTAAGGTTTTCTTTTAGCTTTAAAATATGAATATTTTCAGGCGAACCCAGCAGTACAATCAGCTGTCAAAACGGTGAGTCTTGGCACTCTGTCGTTCGTCCAAATCTGTTTCGGTATCTTTACATCTACTTTATTCTTTACTTAGTGGAGCATACTTTGGGATGGTGTAGTTGTTTTGTTATCAAGAGCTTTCGCCAAACTGTATAAATATTAGTCAACATATTATTATTATTATACTCGTATCTTATCTATTTATCACTATCACTGTAATTATATTTAAGATTTGCACTCTGATATGCACCAATATGTTGTTATATGTTACATTAATTACTGATATTTAGTATTTTATGGGATTGTTTGTAAAATTTGTAAATATTATTTTTAGCGAAAATATCAAATTGCGTTGGAATTATGGTATCAATTAAGCACAACAAAAGACAACAGCGCCGTATCATTACTCCGGACGTTGACGGGAGTCACGTCTTTCACATATTAACGATTTAATGTGAACTTTTACACATAGAGTATAAGGGTTGAACTACATCACGTAGCACCGCATCACATTATTCCGTCGCGACAGCACGCCGCGTGCGATCGCGTTCCGTCTATCTTATATGTTCTAGCAAATGACGTTACTGAGTGACAGAAAAGGATGGAGCGACGGAATAATGCGGTTCCATGCTGTCTGGTGTAGTTCAACCCTAAAGGTGTAGAGGAAAGAACTTCAGAACGGTAATAGTGGTCTCCCCTTTTCAAAATCTCTGACTGGCGCGGTGTCACAATATAATATGTAATAAATAATAAAATAAGTTGCAAATCAATAAAACAAAAACAGTATAGGTTTTGCCGAATGTCAACGGGACCTTTTGTCTATGAATGCCAGTTTTATCACAGAAACATTGAAAATAGTATCCATTGTACCTATCCATTAACTATAATATTTAATGTATAATTTTAAGGATGAAAACATATTGTATGATACCAGTTTAATCCTCTGGTGTGCTTCCCATTCTATTTAGTTTGATGTATATGTTAAATTTCTTCTTGTTCACTACAAAGATCCATCTTGCCTCTTGTTCTGTCTGTTTACGGTTACAACGGATAATTGCCGCTTATGTGAATGGCTTTGCTTAAAATTGATATTTGTTAGTTTATATTTAGGCACTAATTAGTTGCTGAAAACTCAAAGTACACTCCACCAAGTAGCGGATATAAGAGGTTTCTTTGTAAATATTAAGTACTGTATTCTCTCTTTAGGATATGTGTATTTATTGCATGCTGCATATTGTAACATGTACTGTACCGTACGTGACATGATGAGATTGAGAACTTTAAAAACAGGTGTTGCTAAAATCTTTTTTATGGACTTTTCGTAAATGATGCACTGTTTTCGTTTTAATTCAGTGCGGTTCGTTTGTAAACACATCACTATATTATTCTCATATCCTTCAATGCCTGATATTATTTCATACGTCAAACATTTCTAGTTTGATTAGCTTATTTTGTAAGTAGAGTGAAGTGGTTCTAATCTCATCATTTACCAGCTGGTCGTTAGTAATAATACTTGGGCGCACGTACATTCAGTCCATGTTTGAAGTACTTCTACACGCTATCCTCTAGTCTTCAAGTAAATAAGTTCCATTTTTGTAACTTCCCTTATCTTCTATCAAAGATTATGTCTGCACTTTAAACAATTTTGAATAATACACTTTATTTGTATTTATATTGTATTTTATATGTTAAACAGGTCCGCCAGGGGGGTAAAAATATGAAATCAGCTGTGAGAGGGTTGAAGAACAAAATCCCCAAGACTGGATCGCGACCTTCTTCTATAAATACCACAGATGACAGCAGGTAATTTATTTTTACATAACATGACTTTACAGCCATACAGTGAACTCATTGTTGGCCATTTCTTACGAAAAAAATCTTCATTCAAGATTGTTGTGCAGACCATCCTCAACCGAGTGAAGTTAACCAGCGGCCCTTCAAGGTCATGCACATTGTTTTTTTAAACTGATAGTAGTTCATGTGACTCAATTGATAGCACACGAATCACGATACATCAGAAAAGTCCTGTAGGGCGGCTTGCATGGCAGCGCGACATAGCAACGTCTCTTTCACTTTGCGTGTAATAGAGCGACGACAAAAGCGAGTGATAACTTTGTCGCGCGCATCATGCTAGACTAGGCCCTCCGTTGTCTGTTAATGTCTTAGGCTTAGTGCAGGCGATAGAAAAAATTTGTTTGTAGCGTGCAAATATTTCAGTCTTTTTACGGTTCCGTAGTCAAACAAAGAACACTTATAGTTTCGCCCATTCTGTCTTGTCTGGATAGCGTTACCCCAATAACGCTATCAATTTTGCACGCTACAAACTAGTGGGAGGACAATCACCTTTTGGCAGGTTTTTCAATGTAGTTTGCATAGAAAGTGCAGCCATCTAGTATTACGTTCTGCAAACTACGAAAAAAAAAAGATTTTATGGTCTACGTCAATGTCAAAATGGCCGAATTCACAAGATGGCTGCCTATTTGTGTAATGTGCGTGTTGTTTGTAGTTTTCGTTCAATTTCGTGCCTATTTAGTGATGTTCTGGAGTTTCTGTTTATCTCTAACCAATATACAGATTACAGAAATAGAGACTGACATTTAACTGGATCGGTGCGGGATTGAACGAAAACTAGCATTCAAAACAATAATATATATCCGTATGAGTAGATATAAGTAGGTATGTATAGTATAGGTTTATTAACTGAACTGGAACATAGATGGAGTTAGGTAGCTTTCAATTTGACATAAGGTGGATGCATAATGTTGCCACGAGTGGGTTCTCTTTTTTCTAATATACTTATATTACTCTTTGCTACAAACGCTTTCATGCACGGCTTGTTGCCCACACGAAGTAGAATACAATGTTCAAATACGTTTTCTTGTCAGATTTTCGTGCGGGTCTGCGACGCCAGTGTCATCAGACTCTGATTCGTCGCCAGCGCACGACGCCCCGCCCCGCGAGCCTCCCCCCGCGGTTCCTCTAGACCTGCTCACAGAGATGGAATTTCTCTTCAAGAACAACGCGCAACGACGCGACAGCTACCCCAACTGCTCCATTCACTCGGAAACAAGTCTTCCAGATAAGGCGGTATGTTAGTTTTTACTGTGTTTCGACATGGTATTGAGTTCTATGCTGCTTAATGCCCATGTTCTCTTCTAGCGTGTGATTCTTCGTGATAAGCAGTTGCCAAAAAAGCTGGTGTAGCAATTCGGTACCTATGTCAAGTTTTTTTTGGAATTTATTGAATTTTTGTTTTTTACGGATAGTAGACATCGTTTTAAGAAACTGATTTCTTTTTTTTTCGATTCATTGAGTTTATCAATGTAGATTTAATTTCTAAATTAATTTGATTTTTAATCTCTAAACGCAAAAGTAGTCTCGAGAAAATAATTCGAACTCCATAGAGAAAACCCTTAATTTAAAAAAGTAAATCACCTGCCTTACCTGCTCTACTAACTGTATGCTGGAAACAGAAACGGCAACATCAAAATTAAAATTCTGACATTGTGAATATAATATTTTTCTCAATGGCCAGTTATTTTAAGATGATTTTATTTTAGTTTACCAAGGAGTTTTTCGACGACGTTATTTTATAAAAAATGACTGTAAATACTGTAATCCTTTCATTTAAACTCTATAAATAAATAAGAAATACATAGAAAATAGTTTTTTTTTTTTTTATTCATTTTTAATTATATGGGGGCTTTTAACCATGAGGTTATGTCAGCCCTTTTTTTTATTGAGATTATTATTTCGACATGGGTTTCGATTCAGCCCTCCAAAAAAAACTTGACATACTTACCGAATTGTGGGCTGCTATTTCTAAGCATTTAACTCTCTCCCAAGAGAATACAATTTCCCTAGAATGTTTCGGAATGTTTGTTGTCTTTATCGTCCTTTAGTTGACGACCATGCATGTTTGGATGATGATGGTCAAGGCTTTGGACCCTTGTCTAATTCTAAAAAATAGTCCCAAGTATTACAAAGCAAATTGGGAATTTTATGTAATGTCTGTTGTCTGTAAAGTTTTATTAAAGACTGGTTTTTTGGTACTAGGTACTTTTTTAAATATCACATTATATGAGAACTTAAATACCTTCTTAGCTGTTTATCTACTTAGTTTTCAGCACTAAACCCACAACATTATGATACTGAACAATAGACATTTAAGAAATTAGAGAAAATTACTTAAGAGAATATTATTCCGAGAGCGCAAATGCGCGCTGCATACAAACGTACTATGGTGATATTTTCAATATTAACCAATTAAAGTCAATAAAAATTTTCAGAAACAATCTAGAAACGAATCTCTATGCTTCTATGAAGTCAGATTTTCGTTAAAATATACAGTTTTAATTCTAGGTTTAATTTAAGATTTGTATGGAAATCTTTGAGGCACTATAACTTTATAACTATACATTTTAACGAAAATCTGACTCCATACAAGCATAGAGATTTGTTTCTAGATTGTTTCTGCAAAATTTCATTGACTTTAATTGGTTAGTATTGAAAATATCACCATAGTACGTTTGTATGGAGCGCGCCAACGGTAATATACCCTTAAGAGAAATTTCTGAAAACATTCGCTTGCCATTTGACATTTTGTTATTATGCTTTTTTCATAACGTTGTCGAGCTTATGCACGTCCGTACAGTGCTTTTCATTATATTAAAGTCATTGTCTTTGTTTATTAAGAATGCGTTTCTAGCATGTACGCTCTTAGGGGCACCGTAGCACATTATTTAAATTTTATTTTGCAGAAAACACTGTCACCATGTCTCCCACCCCGGTTACCGGAACGTCCCAAAGTCCCACTCCGCTATCCAATCATTTCCACGAGGAAACTAGTCGATATATCGGATGCGCCCACGCCGCCGCCGCGCGCCTCGGCCGCGGGTGCCAACAACATGCACTTTGTCAGTAACATCACTAAAAACGATGTCAACGACTCGACTGACTTCCATACGAGCACAATACGCTTCACAGAAGGCAAAGACAAGGCTAGACTTAAACTGACCATGTCTGCGAACCAGAGAAAGTTGCCGCAACCACTAGCGCAGCCCCCGTGTAACGGGAACGCTTCTAAAATCACGGCACCCCCTCTAGGCGGTAGGCAGACTCAAGATAACAGTAGGTTAGCCCGGGGCGTGTCTCGACCGGCTGCCCACTTGACACCAAACAGGGGAAAACTGCAAGAGGTAATTGTGATATGTGCATTTGTAATCATATCGATTTTGTACTATTTTAAAAAACAAGAATTGCATTTATTCCATGAAGATTAAAGTGTTTTGCACTAACCGCAAAATTTATGATAAAGTAATATGTATTTATCTTTAAATAATATTTAAAACTTAATTTATTGTTAATGATTATGGATCAATATATCGCTAACATTGCAAGGGTGTACCTTCATTCCTTATGGTAGTGTCTACCGCGAACCCTCACCTCCCATTCGGTTTACTGAAGCACACTTACGATTACAAGTTATATGTAAAAGGGCACACACATATCACTCGTACATAACGTCATAATCTCTTCATTCTAAGTGTATTATATTAGACAAAACATATAAAAGCCGTTAAGTTTTTCAGTTTTCATCCCGATGTATGAATGCATTTATTAAAAAAATACCTTAAATGGGTCATTCACTAAGGATCGCTTCAGTGGAGTTGCGATTAATTAAATTATGTAACAAAGGTAAATATGATTGTATATTGATGATACAGATATATTGTTTGACTGAAAAAAGTTGCTGGTCTGCCATAAAAACTATGATATCAGTAAATTGTAAACATCTGGTGTGTAGGGTGACTCATGCAGATCTAAAATATAGTAATAATAGAGTATATATAATAGACTTATTTCAAATTTAAGTCAGCACAGGTTTTATAACTATAACACCCTAATATGTGCTTCCTATAAATTATTATGTTATGATTTATGACTATATATAGTTTGGTAATTATTGCAATGAATGTTCTAGTTTTTCTGCTTTTTTCTACTAATTGTATTGAGCTGTGAGCATCAAGGAATTTAATTAAAGGAACTATAATGAATTCTTAGAGCTAAGGTTTATAGAGTGATTTCTCTGTTATTTAAATGATTGATTATGAAATATTATTCAGCTATACAGGATGTAAGTGACAGCCTGGCAAATACTGAAACGGTAAATTCAGACCATCAAACTGAACAACTTTCACTATGGAGCCACCCTCAGGAAACGCGAATAAAATCTGCTGCTCCATACAAAACAGCTGTATCTACTAGACTAAAATGTATGAAACAGCGAATGTTTTTCACGTTTCCTGAGCGAGGTAAGTTGTTCAATTTGATGGTCTGAATTCACCGTTTCAGTATTTGCCAAGCTGTCACTTAAACCCTATACAACGTGTTAATGAATAAGCGCTAAACCTCAAACCCCTACTAATTTATAATAAAATAATAAGCTTGAAACAATGATTTAGTTATTTTCATAGTTAGTTAAAATTTAAAATTATTCGCATTGTAAGTTTTGAGGCAAAAATGATTTTTGTATCATTTCAGCAATGAATGAAAGCGCTAAGGTGCTCATGGATACATTTTAATTTAAGAATCTTATTTTTGGTAGTAAGTAGGGTCATTGTGCCCGTGCGCGGTGGGCTGAGATCGAGTTCAGTAAATTTTAAATTATTTAATATTTTGAAAAAAAAAGTACGATTCTAAACAAACTTCTTTCTAGTTTTGCGTTTATTCATTAACACGTTGTATAACCCAAAGTTACCTATACTATACCTATATGAGTACATTCATGTCCTAAATACAGCGTCTAATAAATTCAACCTTTATTTAGTTACAAAAGAAGATCGAATAACTTTCCAAACGTCGATTCAGAAGGTTCAAAGCTTTAGGGAAATGTTGAATCTCATAAAATATTCTATAAGCGATGTTTCGGGTCGGGACACACAATGTCAATATATTTTCTTGTCAATATTAACTACATACTACATCCTAATCAAATACAATTTCAAAACTGTATTATCATATTTCGTTAGTTATAGTCTGTCGAAAGGCTAGTCAACTAACACCACTTGAAACGTTATTCATGCCTAAAACCCTCAAAAATGCTGAGCACTTCTACGACTGCGAGCGTTTAAAAGATTTTTGGAAGTTATACCATCTAGTGATGAAACAATTAGCGATTACGATTAAGATTTCGATTAATGCCCAAATAATCGTCGATTATGATTATGAACATACTTACTTGGTTTTTAAAATAAACAATGAAAATGATTGAAAACATTATAATTTAATAATTAAAATTAAAGTATTATGGATTTTGTTTCATAAACATGATATTTATGAGTTGTCTGATGCCTATTTATTTTTTCAGTCTTTATTAAAGCTTTTTCAGTTTTTATTAAACCGGCAGCAGAAAACATCCTCTCTGTGGCAACGGATGATGGATTTTGGCAATTGAGTGTTTATAAAGTGCCTTACATTCAGTTGATTTAAAATTAAAATATAAATAATAGGCAGGTAATCTTTAAATAATCGCAATGATAATCGAAGATTTCGATTAATCGCTAAATGCCGATAATCGCCGATAAAGATTAATTGTAATCGTTTCATCACTAATAATAACCCTCTGACCATGACGAAGAAGATGACGGTCGCAACTATAATAATAATACATATTTATATGTAGTCTACAATAAAAAAAAAACATCAGTGAGTAGGAGTAGTATCTATCACTAAAAGAGCGAGATTAATTTAAAAAGATAACAAAATGTTCCTTTTTATTTAGCCGACTCTTAAAATTGTATCATTATAACGGATTAACGAGGTTTTGCCCGCGACTTCGTCCCTCTTTAGGGGTAGATTTTCGATAAATCCTTACTAAATAAATCTTAGTGCATCCTGTGTTGAATATACACAGCCTACACCGCTGAAGATAGAAGCATGAAATTTTGAATGCAGGGTGAAATTGATATAATTAGCATCCTTTTAAACTAAGAGTCTAGCAACAGCTGTTGCATACATACATGAGTCTAGTAGGTAGTTTAGTACAGTGCGACATAAAAGAGTCGAAAATAAACGTCAAAATCACGCATAAGCTGGCAAGACCGACCTACAATTTGTACTAAAATATTTAGTTCCTGCTGTCACCCTTCTGTATGTTGGAACAGCAGATTTTTATGTTGCTCCGATATGTTTGCTCCCATAGTAAAAGTTGTTCAGTTAGATGGGTGGACTCTTAGTTTAAATGATGCTAATGATATCAGTTTCAACCTGTATTCCAAATTTCATGTCTCTGCAGCGTTGTAGGCTGTGCGTCCCTCAGTCAGTCAGCCATTCAGTCACGGAACTCTTTTATAAGTATTGATTATCTCGATGCATAGCTATAAAAGTCAACTCAAGGTGCTCAATATAATTAGTGGAAATGTCTTTTTTGTATGATTCTTGCACTTGTATAACATCTAAGCACACCTGTTCTTTTTTATTTAATGAATAAATCATGCTTTTTGGAACGTGTGCATGTTACTGTTACATTAATTACTATTTATATATATATTTTTTATTAATGTCCAGTTAATTTAACAATATAGGTAGGTACTTCAGAATGACTCAATTTCATATTAACTGAAACAGTGATAAAAAATTTATACTACTGTAATGTTTATTAAACGTAACATTATGACTATTCAAATATTTGGCAATGCTTGATCTCAAACTTATATGTGGAACTGGGGTCAGTCTCGCTTTGTGCTTAACCCACTTATTTCTTTTTCAGTCGTGTGGCTCAGATACTGATCTCATAAAACTGGACGATTCGCCGACAAACCTCGAAGATTTCGATCCGCTCATGTGTCGGGATAAAAAAGAGAAAGTTGAACAAATCAAGTCGTCAACGGACAGCGCTCTCTTACACGAATATGGACTAGACTTTAGTCAGTTCGGCTTGTTAGATTATACGGCGAGCTCGAGCGCGCGGCCCGATGCCCACGCCCACTGCGGTGTTCCCAAAGGGTGGACTACCTTCAATTAGATACCTAAATAACTTTGATTTATTTAAAATAGCAGAAGATAGGAGACTAGCCTATAGCGCATGGACCGCATAAATTAAGCCCCCGTCGCCTAATTTACTTAGTCGCAATACGAGCGGCATTGCGTGATTGAGATACTTTTTTAATTTTAGCCTGAATAAAGGTGCCTCCGTGTGCTTTTACCAGTTGTACAAATCATTCAATAAGAAAAAAAAAAGAAATCGCACGGCATTACTTTTCTCTCATAAGTATATGAAAAACGGATCTATAGTTCGAGTATCTACGTAATGAAAGAACGTCACCTATCTTCCGCTATTTTAATTTAATCAAAGCCTAAATTCGTTTACGTTTGCCCTTCTTTACTCAGTGTACATTTGTGTCTGTATAGATCGCGTAATTAACACAATATTTATGTAAATCGCTTTTTGTATCTTAGTCTTTAATACCTAGCGTAAAAGTTTATTTATTTTGAAACTGATGGTGATTGATTATTATTAGCTATGCTGTTTTATATAGATGATAAATAATATAATATTGTACATAGTGTTACATATCAATGAATTGTAAATTAAATTTTAGTTGTAATTGAATTTGTATATGTGTATTAAATGTTAATTATTTAGATTTAGTTTTAACTCGAATGTGCTGCAGGCCATCAAGAAAACTTGTAGATGGCGTTTTATTTGTCAGTTTAATTTCGAAACCGGAGACAATGTTGAGGCTTGCTGCAATTAGAGATTATGGAAAATACATAGATACCATAATATAATTTATGGGAGTAGATCATTTCTTTTGAATGATTACTACTTAAGTTCTTCCATATTGTTGTTTAAGGGGGGTATTACAGAACGACACTCAAGTGGAGATCTCTTCTCAAATAAAGATAGACAAGGATGCATGTATAAGTTGTATGTATTTGCATCCTTTTTTATCTATACTCAAGAAGAGATCTCCACTTGAGTGTCGTTCTGTAATAGGTAAACCCCTCAATTTTGTTAATGAGTGCTTCATTTGTTTAGGCCTAACTCGATAATGTATTACCAGTCTCTTATGAATCATGTTTCTAGTTTCAGCACAAACAAATACATGAAGTTTTCCGGTAAGTACCTAATTATAACCATTTTTATTTTTAACAATTTAAGAATTTTCTACGTGAAATATATTTTATTGGATTGAATTATCACAAAGATATTTAAAACAACCGTTATGTTTTTATTTTGTAACTTTTCTAGAATTTATTAGACTTATTTATTGTTCATTACCTACTGGCAAACAAATGTAAACCTAGAAACATTTTTCAAAGAACCATTTACCGTCGTTTATGTATGACATTAAAAGTACAATTAGCTTTTATAATGTGAACATTATTTTGTCTACTGCAACATTTTTGAGTATTTCATAATTAGCCCAGTAAAGATACGGGTCGAAAGGAAATAATTTATAATAAGCTTTTTTTTGCTAGATCGTTTAAACAAATAAGATACTTTATTAACGAATCCTACAACAAAATCTTATATTTTTAGTTTTTAGTACCTACATACCATTGACCTCTTAATCTGGTCAATGCTACATACTCAATTATTTTTTATAGTGTCAAGATTTCTTTATTTTTGTTGTTTGTTTTAGGTTATGAGTTTATATACTCTGTGTTAAATTTGTACTAAAATTGAGTATTTCAGAAAATGGTTCGATATTTCTACTTAGTAAAAAACAAAAGTCCCGTGGTGTTTTTCTTTGGATTTACCTACTTCTAATTTAAAAGAATAGAAATGTATTTAACAAATGGCATAAAAAAAGTGTTTATAACTACTATTTTTTCTAATTCTACATAATTTTTATTACTTTTTTAATTGTTTCTATAATAAATAAGAAAACGTGTAGTTGGATTTTCCATCTAAACGATAACTTAAATTATAATCTAAAGTATAAAAAACTGTTATAAATTATTTACTTTCGACATACAAGCCCACCATAACTTTACTGGACCAAATGGTTTAGTATGGTGCTACCAAGTGAATGACCCATTGATTCATATTATACGCTCTAAGCTCCTTTTGAACTACGGAACACCCTCTATCCTAATTAATACAGTCAACATCAAAGTGGTTGTAAGATTGATTCGAGTAACTCAGATGCTCAAAAACATTTTATTACACGAAAACCTGCTTACCATTTGAAACAAGAGAGGTACCTACCTATATTGTACCGGACAATACGTTGGTATAATTCGATTCGTAGGCAAAGAAAGGTCCTATATCCTAGGTCCGTTCAATTTTCATTACATCGTGACTGTTTCTGTCTGAACTTCATTAGAATAGAGTTGACATTGGAACGAAAATCTTCACGCAATTGCGAAAATCTAATTTCGTGGTAGACCCTCTGATATGTAAACACACAATGGATATAAGTAAATTTTATATCACTGAGGATAACTGTATATTCTACTCGGCAAACTGAACAACTTTTACTAAGGAGCCAAAAAACAGCTGTCCCATACATTTGAAACGAATGAGTAACTAAGTACTGCAGTTGTTTTTTTTTGCGATTTCGATGTTGGCTCCATCGTGAAAGTTGTTTAGTTTGATGAGTAATAGAATACATGCTGAAGTTATCCGCAGTGAAAATTTACCCTGTATGCGCGTACATCCCAGAATAAACTATAATTTTTAGTCACTTACTGTACTATCACACCTGGAGTGCGATTTATGAATCTCATTTGGTGAGCTCAGCAGTTGTAAATGTCAAAATTACTATGGAGATATGCATCTTCCAACTACTGATTTGAATTTAAAAAATCGCTTTCCTGTAGTATGATTTTTGAAAGCCTAATCAGCAGTAGAAAGATGCGTATCTCCATTGTAATTTTGACATTTACAACTGCTGAGCTCACCGAATGAGATTCAAAAATCGCACTCCTGTAGGCCTCGCATCACACCCCCTTGAAAACGATAAAAATTAAGATGCGCCTCCATCTTTGTTATGTAATATGTATATGCCAAAAAGAGCGCGCATAACATTTGTCTCGTCTTGTCGAGGGTGGGATGGTGCCGTGCTGGGCATTTACTGCGTACACGTTAGTGTTCTATCTGTTATTCTGTAGTAGGTACATTCTCCGTAGACACAATAAAAGATTAATGTATTAATTTTTGAATACAACTACTATTGATCTACAGAAGGCGCCTGTTTTTTTATTTGTCCATTACTGTAAAGTTGTTGCATTTGGAACGAATTAATTGTAAGAGTAGGTAGGTACGTAAATTATACATCGCTTCGCACATAGCCATAGAACACCCTCTTTGCACATAGCCATAGAACACCCTTTGCACATAGCCTTAGAACACCCTTTGCACATAGCCATGACAACCTTTGCGTCTCTGAAATGGAATCCGAGATCAAAAATGAAAACAAATGGTATACAAGGTGTTACAAAAATACAAATAAACCTTTAAGGGGGTGGTGTAGACCATCAAAATGAACAACATTAACTATGGGACCAATATCGAAAACGCGAAAAAAAAAATTATGTTCTATACTCTACAAATCGACTAGAGCTAAAATATGTATGGGATATGAAATTATTTTTTTCGCGATTTCGATGTTGGTCCCATAGAGAAAGTTGTTCAGTTTGACGGTCTTAACAACCCCCTTAAGAGTTTCAAAAATTTATTCTTACTTATGAAACACCTTGTATAAGTTATACTTTGTCAAAGTGTCATGTCAGGCCTGTAGAAAATTTTCATGCACAATCTAACTATTAATTCCATTACAATTACAGTGATTTTAAGTTTAAAATAAGTATTGCAAGAAGAACTTAAAATAGTTTCCGATTGTTGGTATTTATACTCAAATATTCACCATTAGTTTATCTAGTGAAATCATAAAAAAAATCTTTTAAAAGTGTTTTTTTCATTCTTTTTAATCGAAAATACGGCACACGCACGCACTTTTCGGAGGGCCGGGCAATCGCGTTTCTTCGTAGGAACCCAGGGCCCCTTAAGTAAATAAAATTGAAAGTTGTTCCATTCCAATGGTCGTGCCTACTTTTCGACTTCTATTGAAGTCTGTGGATCGTGCTTAAAAATATCCCCAAATGTTACGAAACCCTGCCTATTGCCAGTAACTAGCATAAAATATTTTCGTACTTAGGTACTGTTTTTTCTTCAATTCTTTTTTATTAAATATTAGACTGTAGTTTGCGTAAAAGTACCTAAGTATAAAACTTAAGAATTTTTTTCGGCTTTGTTTTACTTGTTTAATAGGTGCGTAAAATTCTAAAATAATATTTTAGTGGTTTTCAACAAATTAACATTTGCAAATTATTTTTTTCTTTTGGCATCTCTTTTGTTTACATTCTTGATCTCGGATTCTATTTTAGAGTATAGCTGTAGTAAGGTAGGTAGGTACAGTCAGCATCAAAAGTATCTGAGCAAAAACATCTGAGCAATTACACGAAAATAACCCCTATTTCCGACTAGATAACATTTTTTTGCAACTTTACAAATAAATAATAACATGACAGATAAATTAATTTGATATCTTTGTGAGTTGAAATAAGGTTTGCTATCGTAAAGTTGTTCAGATAGTTATCATGCTTAGATACTTTTGATGCTGACTGTACTCATGGATGCTCCGCTCCGCAACCACTAACTAAGAAGTTTATTCCGAAAGCGCTAATAATACAAACGAAGTTCCGTTCTAGTTTCAATATTAACCAATTAAGGCGACTTTCCATACTAATCGATGCGAACGAGCGCGTGTCTCCGGTCAGAATTTAGCCATTTTCTTTGAAAAATGAGATTATTTTTTATTAATTTCGAAAAAGTAAGAAAACCACATCATTCTAAATTGTGTTGTGAACAAAATACAAAATTTTCATTTTCTTCCGATTAAAAATGTAAGAGTAAAATTACAACGGGAAAAAAAGGGGTGACTTTAGATTGCCTTTTCGAATCATATAACGATTCTACCGTTGGCGCTCTCCATACAAACGTAGTCTGGTGATATTTTCAATACCCTACTACTATCCAATTAAAGTCAATGTAATTTTTCAGAAACAATCTAGAAACTAATCTCGATGTTGGTATGAAGTCAGATTTTCGTTAAAATTATAGTTTTAATGCTAGGATTAATTTAAGATTTGTATGGAAATCTTTTAGGCACTGTTACTTTAAAACTATACATTTTAACGAAAATCTGACTTCATACGAACATAGAGATTAGTTTCTAGATTGTTTCTGAAAAATTTCATTGACTTTAATTGGATAGTATTGAAAATCACCAGACTGCGTTTGCATGGAGAGCGCCAACGGTAATATAAAAAAACCCCTTACCCGTAGGTACTCTTAAAAAGGGAAATAATCTAATCTAAACTAAGTATTATAAAACTGTAACGGAAGTGTTTCCGTTAAAAAGATTACGATATGGTTTTTAGGTATCCCTGACTCGAAAACAACCTTTTTTAGAAATTGTGTCTGTTTGTTTGTTTGTTTGTTCGCGCATCACGCAAAAACTACTGAACCGATTTTGATGAAACTTTTTTTGTTTGATAACTTATGATCTGACTTAAAATCTGGTATATAATTTGTGCGGACGAAGTCGCGGGTAAACACTAGTAAGCATATAAAACTCTTCTCTTGGGAAATTATATTGAAGGACTAAAAGGTCCGCTCCGCTATTATACTAGTGAATCTACCCACTTAATGGTTATAAAAGACTTAACCCAGAGTCAAAGGTTTTTAATATTATTTTGGGTTTTAAATTTTAATGTGATGTTTTATTGGAGAGTCTATTTCGTACCCTTAGGTATTGCAAAAACCAACTATCTGCAACCCAACAATCCAGATTTTTCTATGAAATCTATTCAGTTTTCTTCAATTTTGGTGCATTTTCAATAAGTACCTACCTATACCAATTATCTGCGCAATAATTTAACCAAAATTGATGAAAACGGATTAAGTAGATTTCATAGAAAAATCTGTGGATAGTTGGTTGCAGATAGTTGGTTTTTGCAATAAGGGTACGATTTGTTGCTTCAAGTTAAACGTTTCCCGCTCTCTTAAATCCTATTGTTACGCGTTTGTTTTAGGTACTTACATAATTTTTCGCTTATTTTATTTTTTATCACTGCATCAACATTTAATTGCCAGAAATTATGTTCTGAAGCTACGAATTATTCGTAGGTTCTGAAGAATATCTTAGACTATGTAGTATGTACACACGGCACCCTATATACCCACAACTACACTACGTACAAAACACAAAATAGTGCGGTAGAGCCTGCATAGACGCGGCTGCCGGCGCGGGCGCAGCGTGCCGTGAGACGAAACAATACATACCGCACCCTCTCGCACGATTCGCTGCGTTCAAATTCTAATAGTTCAAAGTCCAAACAGGGTAACCGGACCTGTCGTCGTGTGTACAGGGTCCTTCTTAATATGCTGACACTTTTTTAAGGGGATGATCAGACCATCAATCTGAACAGCTTTCTCCATAGCCAACATCGAAATAGCGAAAAAAAAATCTGCTGTCCCATACATTTGGTTTCGAGTAGGTTTGCAGTTTTGTATGGAATAGCTGATTTCTTTTCGCGATTTAGATTTTGGTGTCATAGAGTATCTAAGTTGTTAAGTTTGACGGTCTGATCATAATGTGCCTACTATATGTGTAGGTACTACTCGTACTATACAGAAATGTAATAGGCAGGTACCTACTTACTTATAAATTACATTTACCTATACTAGATATCTGCACTCGTAGCATGTTACACGTGATACGGCTTTATCACGCTTTTTATCTCGTTCGTTCACGTGCAAATAGAAAGAGAGCGAAGGTGTGACAAGGCTACCGATGCTGGCTATATATTAGCTGCTACGAAATTGCTACGAATTACGTAGTCTTTTAATGCTACGAGTTTACGAAATAGAGTTCATAATATGAACTGATGATAAGATATTATCTTAACAAAATATTAAAAAAAAAATATTGGTCATCATATTCACAAACAAAATACGCTTAATGTACCTACCTACTTAATATTTTAAATGTGCCTTTAAAACATTCAGATAATACAAATTTTCTTCGTACTTATTTTCTTAATATGACTGTATTCTAAGAAATACCTTCGGCTACCCCGTCGGGGAATATAGTCGTCACTTATGCTTTCTTACCGAGATAGGTTTAGCTACCCGAGTACCCGACCCAAAGAGAATAATAATCACGGGTTACTAAAAGATGAATAAATGTGGCGGTCGACATAATCTGCGTCCAGAAAAGTGAAGTCATCAAAATCAAGTGCATCAGAAGAAGTTAATCAAAAGTAGGTATTTTAATTAAAGTAAGTAAGTACAAATAATAGATACTTAGGCTGGTTTGCACCAAAAAGTACATGTTTAAATATGATGCTGTCACTGTCATTTGTATGAGCATTGTGAAAGACAGAACTATCACTAAATACGTTTAACTCTAAATACTTGTTGGTGCAAGCCGGGCTTAGTTATTTACATTTTATTGCTTAAACAAATTTTGCTTAAATACGAATATGTAGTGGCTTTACAATTATATTGCTTAAACTTAAGGGGCAACCTCCTGGTTTTTGGGTAACTTTGTAACCATTTTATTCATTAACTATTACACTTTTTGAGCTGAAAAATAAACTGAACCATCTATACGATAATATGAGAAGTGATGTGGTTTTTCTAGAAATCAATTTTAGTGAATAAACCGAATAAAAGGGAATCTAAAGTCACCCCTTTTTTCCATTTGTAACCATTTTAACTACTCTTACATATTTAATCGGAAGAAAATGAAAATTTACAATATTGCTCACAATCACAACACAATTAAGAACTAAGTGGTTTTCTTACTTTTTCGATATTAATTAAAAATCATCTCATTTTTCAAAGAAAACGGTTAAATTCTGACGGGATCGGAGCCACACGCGCTCATTCGCATCGATTAGTATTTAGAGTCGTGGTCCGGGTAGGTGTAAGTAAGTTGGTAAATATTCCTTTTTATGATGATTTGGTTCCAATTCGAAATACCTACCTTAAAATTAATACTTATAATATCACAATTAAATCTTCAACATACTCGGGTAAATCACAAATTACTTACATAAATGCCACAAAACTAGTTAACGAAACTTTATATGAAGTAGGTACCAAATCGGTTTATTATATCTCCTTTATTATGATTCTTGCGTTTATGGGGCAATATCCTACCTATCTATTAGTAAATTAAACACCGAGGGCAGGAAAGTAATAAAGGTCTCAGATCAAACATGTGACCTGAGGCTTTCTTATTTACCGCCCGAGGTTAATACACAATTTTTCTCCTCGACGGAGGTGGAAAGTGGAAACTTCGTTTAGCGCAGCGGTACTACAATTGACGCTTTCCGTCCGGAGGGGAGAAATAATGCGTATCGTTTTCCACATTGCTTAATAATGTTGCTGTCTTCGTCCATACAAGTTGTTGTAAGAGTAGGAGGGAACGTTTTTCTTTTCATCTTGACTATATTTTGCAAGTAGTAGTGGCCAGTTTTTGTCGCTGTCTTGCATGTTGGGGTTCGCTTCAATACGTTGGCGGATTTTTGCTGCTTTAGCCATTACTTCTGAATTTAACATGTTTTCTAAGTACCGCAGCTTATGTGGAAGGACTATCTTGCAAATCTGGAATGAAAATACGTAATATAAAGTTACAAGTTATCTGTTAAAACCTCTCTAGTAGACAAGGTCTACTCTCGCTTGCTTAAAACATTGACATTGAACATTTATTGTTTTGAGATTTTTACGTTTGTTGTAATGTACTCAACAACTAGGTACCTCCGTGGACTAATGGTTAAGAGAATTATTGGGCTCTTGATACCTACGGTGGTCATGGGTTCGATTCCCACGGGGCACACCTAGTGATATCATGATATGTCACTTTGTGGTTTTTCCCAGTTGGTTAACACATTGCACGCGGAATCATTTTGCTTCGGATGACACGTTAAGCCGTTGGTCCCGGCTACTATATCTAGTGGTCGTAGTCGTTACATAAAAACCACATCAGAGGCAATTAGTCGGTCTGAAAAACTCTGACACCCAGGGCTTGCTGCCCACACGATAAAAAGAAAAATGTTACATGTATATTATTATGGGATATTATGTAGTGTCGATAAACACGTCGGAAGTGAGAAATCAGGTTACTCGTTACAGTGCAATTTCACGCAAATAAAACGAAATGAGATTATATCCCTCTCGCAAGCCTCGCAACGATACTAATTCCCATAGGTGTTGGCAGATACGAGTACCTACCCTATAGATGGGGTAAACAAATTGTCTATAACCTACATATACATATAACCACAAGTCTGTACATATAGGTAACCTACGAAGAAAGAAATCATATAACCTATGTAGAATAGAATTTATCCATTTCTACATTCGAACAAACATATAATGAGCGTTTTTCTTTTGGTTTTCTAGGGGATCGATGGATCGCGCTACGGTCTGTGCGTCATAAACGTCAAAATTTCAAAAAGTGTTTCTTTTAAATAATAAAGAGAGAAAATAGTTATGATCAAGAAGATGCCAACGCATCTTTTGATGGCATATTTCATTATTTAAGTACCTACTAATCATTTTATTCGAAAATTCGAAACTTTTACGCCTAACATGGTTGTATGGGCTCGATCCCTTGGCATTCCAAAAAAAAGGCAGGGATGGGTTTGACAAGATTATGACAGGATCTCGCGAACAGCTCTATGGAGTGATAAACATGCCATCTGTCGAGTTTTTTAGGATCTAAATTTAAAAAAGGAAATAAAAACGCTCATTAAGAACTTGCTACGGAAAATAAAATCGTTGATTATGAAATTGAAAGGTATTACTTAGTAGGTAGATTCTTAGATTGTACCTACAGAAAAACAACATAATTATGAAAAATTACAATGTCTACTAATAGTAGATTACACACCGAGGAGGGCAGGAAAGTAAGAAAGGTCTTAGATCTCATGTAATTGTTGCCCGAGGTGAAGCCGAGGTCCACAAACATGTGATCTGAGGCTTTCTTATTTAATGCCCGAGGTTAGTATACTATTTTTCTCCTCGACGGAGGTGGAAAGCGGCAACATTAACAGAAATTATTATTATTTATCTCTGAAATACCTATAAGCACGTATCTCGTAGATACCTACCTAAGTGTAAAAAAATATTAATCTATTAGGTAGTTATCAGCTAACTACCTAATCGGTGCCTAAAAATAATTCGATTACCACCATGGTGATTTAGCCATTATTTATTGTGTATTTTATTAAGCTAGTATTATTTTAGTTCGATAAATTATTCTTATCTACCTATTATCGTTAGCTTGAATAAACGCTTGCATTCAATTTGCCAAATAGTGGGCTACAAAATAGAAAAGAAAGGAAAGAAACCGAACAAATTTAAAGGATATATTATTATCAAGGAGACGGCGAGAATGTGGAATTTGTATTTTATTCCGCATCTCCTATCTCGTATCGGGACCCGTTTGTTTTGATCTAGGTTAGGTACATTATATGTTTAAGTACACTTTCAAAATCAGAGCCTGGCCAACTCTTATTTTAGGTACCTAACTACCTACATGTCACGAACAAGCGATAATCTTTATATTAAATTGAAAATGTATAAGCTCTCCTGTCTATTTGTATTAGTAACTATTTGTACACTTGTAAATTATAGATCTTTTTTGTAGGTTACTAAAAACTACTTACTTAGCTATTATTTTACTTTTTCAGAGTAAAATATTACATATTAATTTTAATCTAAGTACCTATATTTTGTAGAAATATTAAAAGCTTTTCTTTCAATTAAAATGTTGCTTTTGAAATATGATTTCAATGGAAACCCGACAGACCGCGGTACCTACCGTTACTGTGCGGTTTCGGTTTCGCGGTTTATTCTAAACGTTGGCACCAAACAGTCCTACATCCTAATGTCACCTCTATAATATTTACACACATCTATTTATCACAGATATTTTCAATCTTTTAAACATAAGTAGGTAGTTACCTACCTACAAGTATTAATTTACTGAGAACTCTAAATAAAAAAACTAAAACCACAACGTTTTATTTTAGGTAGGTAAGCCTACAAGTTGTATCTTTTGTAAGTACCTAAACATTTTATGTTTTCACTTGTTTTTCACAATTACATCAGGTTACCGGAAAAATTAATTTTTCGAATGGCATCCAAATTAATTTGCCATTTATGGTTTTATTTAACTATTGATTTATTCTTGTCAGCCATTGACCAGATATGAGGTCAATGTTGTCAGCATCAAATTTTGACGTAGTCACTGCTGACTCGTTTTTTCCTATAGGTAAGTAGGTATTAAATTTCTTTACCCTTGTCTGGAAGAAATACCTAACTTTTTAGTGATGAGACCGCCTGGTTTGTAACATTATCAGTTTGTTAACCTGTTTTTCATTGTATTTTTGATTGGTTATTTTCCGTGAATAAAGTAACTACCTAGATTACACGCAATCATTCATAAGTAGGTAAAAAAATCGGTTGTTTTTAATGCTTACGCAACAATCAACAATGAATGACAAAAAATACCTAAGTATCACAAAAGAGAATGCTCACCAGTCGAAAAATATGTTTAAGGGACTACCTCCAGGTTTTGGGTAGCTTTGTAACCATTTTATTCATTAACTATGGCACTTTTTAAGCTGAAAAATAAACTGAACCATCTACAGGTACACGATATGAGAAGTAAACCGAAGAAAAGGGACTCTAATGTTACCCCTTTTTTCTAGTTATAACCATTTTTAATCGGAAGCAAATGAAAATTTACAATATTGTTCACAGCACAATTTAGAATGATATTGTGGTTTTCTAACTTTTTGGAAATTAATAAAAAATCATCTAATTTTTCAAAGAAAACAGCTAAATTCTGACCGGAGCCACGCGCTCGTTCGCATCGATTAGTATGGAGAGTAGTGGTCCAGGGAAGATACGCCTTAAATATTTTTTAAATGTTTAGGACTACGTATGAGTTGATACATGGTTGATACAAGTTTTAGCTTTGTCTGTAGTACCTAATCCTTTCATTCAATCTCTTTTGAATTTTGAATAATAAAATACAAGGTGTTACAAAAATACAAATAAACATTTAAGGGGGTGGTTTAGACCATCAAACTGAACAACTTTTACTATGGGACCAATATCGAAATTTTTTCTATTCTCTACAAATCGACTCGAGCTAAAATATGTATGGGATATCAGATTTTATTTTTCGCTATTTCCATGTTGGTCCCATAGAGAAAGTTGTTCAGTTTGACGGTCTAAACAACCCCCTTAAGAGTTTTAAAAATTTATTCTTACTTAATATGTAGCGTGGGTACCTACTGTACAGATTAGTAAAACACCAACATATTAATAACCGTGTTTGCAGTGTGTGCGTGAAATTGAATTGATACATAGATACTAATGTATAAGTGTAGTATGATTGTCTTTTACACCTAATGTTAAGGATGAGTCCCTCCCTACCGGCGTACGAACAAACCAGTTATGGTTTATAGTGCGTCGATTATTTGTTAATCTACATCATTGTATTGTCATATATCAATAAATAAAATAAAATAAATGTAACACCCTGTATAGGTACCTACGTACGCTTCAGTTCAATAGGTACCTACGGTACCGCATACATAGATACATACACTTATACACACATTTCTTTCCTCATTGGGCTTCGATACGCGACACATTTCATATGAAAATTGATTCACCGATTTTGTGGACGCACGAACGAGTTTTTGATTTAACAGATACGAGTTACTATACCTATCTTTTTCTAAGTACCTATATGATTGTCTTAGAGGAGTTTTATTAATATGTCTGTCTGAATCTATCCAAGTTAGTTAAAACGTACCTACTTAAATCCGTAAAACATTGACTTGCACTCTAGCGATAGACAGGCCCTTTCATAGAAGCAACATGTTCCACTTGAATGCGGTGCCCGCACCGCACTGATGTTCCCGAGTTCACTTCGTCACTATGGCAATGACAGACCGCAATGTGTCATTTTGTATTATTTTGTGTGACAAGTTGTTTGTTTGAACGAACTTGTCTATCGCTAGAGTATATTATGTCAGTGCCGTAAAACAATGTTTAATGAAAATGAAACTAAACGCTATGTTTTACATAACTTTAGGTCTAATTACGATTCTTCTATCAGAAGGTCTACTCGCATTAACGGATTCGCAAGGGTATATTACCGTTGGCGCGCTCCATACAAACTTACTATGGTGATATTTTCAATACTAACCAATTAAACCCAATGAAATTTTGCAGAAACAATCTAGACACAAATCGCTATGCTTGTATGTAGTCCGATTTTCGTTAAAATGTATAGTTTTAAAGTTATAGTGCCTCAAAGATTTCCATACAAATCTTAAATTCATCCTAGAATTAAAACTGTATATTTTAACGAAAATCTGACTTCATACAAGCATAGAGATTCGTTTCTAGATTGTGTCTGAAAAATTTCATGGACTTTAATTGGTTATTAATATTGAATTGAAATTGAAATCCTTAGCGCTAGCCCGACACACGCCTTACCGGTTTTTAGTATTTATTATTTTACCTTAGAGTATGCACTAATAATCACACCTAGTTTCACGTTTTTATGGGACATTTGATTTTTTTTTTGCGATTTTGATGTTGGTCCCATATAGAAAGTTGTTCAGTTAGTGGTCTGATCGTTCCCTGAAAAACTGTCAGTAAATTAAGAAGGACTAAATAAAGAACAATTGAATTCACTTACGATATTCGCTGTTAGACATAATATTACAATGGCGACCAACGAAATCTTAAAAAGCACCTTCATGGTTGATAACTGAATAGAAATAGCACTGTGATTTATAATCTGCTGTAACGTTACATTATCGTGGCAGAAACAAAAGTGTTTATACGCAGTGTTGTGTGTTTATGAAATAGGGTAATACTAATAACTAAGATGTATGCCGTAAAGTTTGCAATATTTATTACACACGCTTTTGTTCTTTCCTGAAAACGTTTTATGTGCCACAAATCATAGAGATTGTTAAACTCAAGAGTTTGGCTATAGAAATGCGATTAGGTAATGACCGTTCCAGGGTTGCCAGACGTATAGAAAATTTTTCCTAGTATAAAAAGCAAGAAAATCCTCGTACTTTGCCTTCTAAACCTCGTACGTCAGTCAAAGTGTTAAAAAAAACAAAGAATTAGGCTTGAAATCGGCATATAACACCATTTAATTTTCACGTTTCATAAAGAAACAAAATTATTTTCTAAAAATATTTTTTTGTAACTACATAAAAAAGCTAAGCAGTGATCAGATTCTTGTGGATTTCCCAGCAAACTACAATCATATAAACATGTGAATAGGTTAAAATATTCATTTTTCTCCCTTCCGGACGGAAAGCGTCATATGTCGTCTCGCTGCGCTAAACGAATTTGTCGCTTTCCAATCCACCTCCGTCGAGGAGAAAAATACCCAACTGGCAAATTTTACTCTTATAAATATCCCAAGAGCATATTTTTTTCAGTCTTATATAACACTTACAGCCTGCTGTAAGTGTGGAATTGGGCGCACTTTATAAGTCTATTCACCCTTTGTGTTGCCTTATAATGGTCTTGTGAAGTGTATTTTCAATCTTACAAAACTCTTAAGGATGCTTTTATAATTACAAACAAACTTACAAGTGACTTACAATGGCATGCTTTAAGGGCAATTGCCCTTACAGTCCTCTTACTAGTGCTGCTCTAAGTGTAATATCGCTTGTAGTCCTCTTTGTGATCCCCTAGTAAGAGTGTTATCACAATTCGCCGAAGAGGTCTAGTCGCGTGTGTTCTGAAATGTTTTTTGGATTATAATTATTAAGACGCATCAAAAACGTAAGTAATATTTTATAATTTATTTCACTTTCCTATGAAACGTAGTGTGTCTATATTTGCATAATTGTTTATTAGAGTATATATGCGACTGCGGTTGCGAAGTAGATTTTCTCGATTATTTTTAAATTTAAATAATAATATTATCGAAGGGCCTTTTCAAAAACGTGTCTTAAATATTAAAAATTATTTTATTTATTTGTGAAATACATCAAAATGTGGCCATTACCACCAATTATGATTTATAAGTGATTTATCAGAACTAAATAAGAGCAGTACTCTTATTTAAGGCTTTTATCGCACTTGTGAAGTCAAAATAAACCAAATCATTTGGCTATACGGCCATATTGCAGATACGTATATTTCTTCGGAACGCTCCACTTCTCTTAAACCGCTTCCATTTGAGTAAATCCATCCTTAATAAAAAACAGTTATTTAAGCAAGCTAAATAGGACATCTATTTTCCGCCATCTTGGCCAAACAACTGACACAAGCAGAAAAAGCACTTTTAAGACTCTTTGAACGTGCTACTAGTCTTTAATATGTCTTAGGTAAGATTAATCACACTTATAAGTACTGGTCTTACAACAGGTTTATGAAATGCCCTACTAAGTCATTCACTCTTAATAAATACTTAGTAAAGTATCTTCTAAGATCGAGTGCTCTTGCAAAATGCTTGTATAAGTGTTAATAAAGAATCAAGGTCAATAAGGCTTATAAAATGCGCTTATAATACCACTACTCTTATAAATGTCTTATTACGTTTTCTTATATACGTCTGTAAGAATGTGTTACAAGTATGAAATCACATCATCATCATCAATCACACAAGCAGAAATAATTAGAATAACCGTCAATAGAGATCAGTCACTTTTAAGACTCTTTGAACGTGCTACTAGTCTTTAATATGTCTTAGGTAAGATGAATCACACTTATAAGTACTGGTTTTACAACAGGTTTATGAAATGCCCTAGTAAGTCATTCATTCTTAATAAATACTTAGTAAAGTAACTTCTAAGATCGAGTGCTCTTGCAAAATGCTTGTATAAGTGTTAATAAAGAATCAAGGGCAATAAGGCTTATAAAATGCGCTTATAATACCACTACTCTTATAAATGTCTTATTACGTTTTCTTATATACGTCTGTAAGAATGTGTTACAAGTATGAAATCTCTTATAGCCTAAATAGACTTATAACATGCCATTATAAGGGTTTCACTCTTAATCAGAACACATATAACCCTTATATAAGACTATAGGTCTTATAAGCTTTTGTTTGTAAGAGTATTTTGCTAGTTGGGTAGTATACTAACCTCGGACAGTAATTAGGAGAGCCTCAGATCACATGTCTCGGCTTCGCCTCGGTCAATAATTATATGAGATCTGAGACCTCTCTTACTTTCCTGTCCTCGGTGTGTAATCTACTATATTCTACAAAACGTCTGCAGCAATGGAAAATCATGCCATAATTTCCCTAAAAGTCAAAACCTCGTACATATTTGTACGAGGCTGACAGCGTCCTCGTACCTCGTACGGGAGACCCCAAATCTCGTATTTGTACGAGGAACCTCGTACGTCTGGCAACCCTGGACCGTTCATATCTTTATATGCTGACGGATTTTTAGGGTTTAACCTTATCTGGCAGCACGGAATCGCATATTTTGACGCTCCATCCTTTTCTGTCGCTCAGGAACGTCATTTGCTAGAGCGAGAAAGGTAGCGATAACACGCGGCAGCACCGGCAATGGTCTAGAGCGAAAAGCTCTAGAAAATGACGTCCCTGAACTATGGAAAAGGATAGAGCGTAAAAAATGCGATTTTGTTATTATATTACGATGAACATTATAAGAGGGGTTAGAAATGCAAAGTAGCGCCACAGATTATATAATACTATACAGGTAGCGCTTTTGCTTTTTGCTTCGGAGATGGCGTCGCTACCTACTAAAACAAAAACTACACAAAATAAAGAAGGACCCTATATATTTAAGCTTCTTGCCCGTATGTACCTAATGAAAAGTCTAATCATAACATAACATAAATATTCTTTATTTGCACACCAAAAACATACAGCAACAAAAACATAATTAAAAGAACGTAAGGGTACAAATGGCGGTCTTATCACTAAAAGCGATTTCTTCCAGACAACCAAAGATTCTAATCAAAGATTGTTTTATCATTTTCGTGCTCATTTCATAATTCTATTTGTTTATGTGGCCCCCATTGAAGTTAGCTCTAACTTCATAGATGGTGGCACCGCAATTAATCTATTTGATTGAATGAGCTTGCTTGCCAAGTCTATGAATAACAAAACATGATGACCATATTTGTTGAATAGCGTCTCACAAGTTTTCTCGCGTTTTAATAAAACAATAATGATTGTGTGGAGTAGGTATTGTTCCGGCGAAGATTTTCTATGAGAAACGCGATTGCCCAGCCCTCCGAAAAGGGGGTGTGCCGTATTTTCGATTAAAAAGAATGAACAAAAGATTTTTTTTTATGATTTCACTAGATAAACTAATGGTGAATATGTGAGTATAAATACCTACCAACAATCGGAAACTAAGTATTTTAAGTTCTTTTAAAACGAGAAAAATGTTTAATAATGCATGAAAATACGTCATCTTTGTGACGATTTTCTATCGAGTGAAGTAATTCCAATCGAGTATTCAGTTTATGATTTCACTAGATATAATATACTATCCAAAAATACTGAGGTATTACTTTAGTTTCGGTAAATGGTATAAATCTAGTCGTAAAATGAAAAATAAAAGACGCCTCCAAGGTATTTCGTCCTAAGTGTGAAGTTCTTCTTATCGTGTGGGCATGACCTGGTGTCAGAGTTGATTCAAACCGCCTACCGGCCTCTGATGTGTTTTATATGTAACGACTACTACCACCAGATATAGTAGCCGGGACCAACGGCTTAACGGCCATCCGAAGCACGGAATCATCTTTCTTTTCAGACAATCAGGTGATGCCTGCAATGTCCGTCCCAACTGGGGAAAAACGCACAAAGTGACATATCACTAGGTGTCTCCCATGGGAATCCCACGACCTCCGGAGGCAGTTTGATTCAGAAATGTGAAGTTGAAGTACAATTACTACCCAGCAGTCAGGTATTATATCCTGCACCCTTAGTTTCGGTTTAGTTTCAGACGAAAAACTGGAACGAGCCCAATCGTTTCATCTTCTCTAAAAACGAAACTCCGCGTATCTTTATGTGGCAATCTCATAACAATAGATGTGACTTTGAAAGTTGAAGGAACGTTGTTTTTCACGGCTCATAAAAATACAGACTTCGAGTCTTGTTGAGCTACTCAAGCGTGCGTGGCTTTGATAACCCCTTCGCGGGATTTCGGTAGCCGGTAAACAACCCCTTCGCGGGATTGCGGTAGCCGGTAACAATATGTAATATTTATTTTCTCCCCTCCGGACGGAAAGCGTAAATTTTTGTCCCGCTGCGCTAAACGAAATTGCCGCTTTCCACCTCCGTCGAGGAGAAAAATAGTATACTAACCTCGGGCAGTAAATAAGAAAGCCTCGGGTACCATGTTCGGTCAACAATTACATGAGATGATCTGAGACCTTTCTTGCTTTCCTGCCCTCTGTGTGTAATCTACTATTTATTACCTACAAAGTGTTTGCTTAGGTACAGTCCATTTGTGAAAGAAACATATCTTTACCTTAATTTTTAGTCCAAAAGAGGGCTCTGTAGGTAGTTTAAAAAGGAAAGGATGTTGTGTTTCTCTTTAAAAATGATCAAACTATGAAAGCATGTTACAAGCACGTATCCAGACTTTTGTTTCGGGGGGGGACATTTAAATTTCGGGGGGGGATATTCATATAGAAACAATGAAAAAGTAAGTGCTGTAATCACTTTTCCATACCAATATTAGGATTTCGGGGGGGGATAAATCCCACCTATCCCCCCCCCTGGATACGTGCCTGGCATGTTACTTCCTTAATCTATACACCACTAATTTTTAATTAGTAACGAGCCTTTAAGGGTGTATTCATACCGTGAATCTGAACAACTTTCCCTAAGGAACATGAGTCGAAAAACGAGAAACATTTTTGGACTCCCATACAAAAGTGCGAATCGGCCGTTCGATTTTCTATAGGAAGTCCACAAATTTTTCTCGTTTTTCGATCCATGTTTCTTACGGAAAGGTGTTCAGATTCACGGTCTGAATATACAGGGTGTAAGGGACAGCCCTCCGCAAACTGAAACGGTGAACTCAGACCATCAAACTGAACAACTTTCACTATGGAGCCTACCTCAGGAAACGCGAAAAAAAATCAGCTGTCCCATACATTTGAGTCGGGTAGGTGCGGCAGTTTTGTATGGGACAGCTGATTTTTTTTCGCGTTTCCTGAGGTAGGCTCCATAGTGAAAGTTGTGCAGTTTGATGGTCTGAGTTTACCGTTTCAGTCTGCGGAGGGCTGTCCCTTACACCTTGTATACCGAATATAGGTTCGTTACTAATAAAAAATTAGTGGTGTATACGGGCGTTGTCCCATTATTAAGGGTATATTATCGTTGGCGTTGATAAAAACATATTCTTCAAATTTCTTGTAGACCTTTCCTCTTAAGCCAGTACACATCTCCGTTCAGCTTCGGTGGACACATCCTAGCCGCTAAGCGACTCCTCTGGTCTCCGCTTTGGTGGATACCGGGCCTTAGATAACCTATTTTGCTGTGTTCATAATATTATCGAATGTAGGTTGTCACCGTTCTCTGGGGGATAATTCCTGTTTACCTATTCGTTTGCTTGTAACACGGCGACACATCAAGCTATACAAAACCAACATAATGTTACAAGCGTTTCCTCCACAACCACTACACGTCTAGAATATTATACCTACTCACATCTATCCATCTATTTTTGTATAACGTAAAGTAACAAAGTTATAAGTATAGTTGTATTTTAAATATCTCGAGAAGCATTCTAGCGGGCGGGACTATTAGCCCGACCCGAGGGTAGACTGTTTTTGTACGCGCACGGCGACAGATGTGCTAGCGAAATTATTGTAATACTAAATATAAACAAATGATCGAAGATCCAGTTTTTATTTAAACAATCCCGTCACAATAAGCTGGCTGCGCGTAGGATGCCTAATTAACGTAGGTATTACGTCGCGCGGCCTGCTTATTTTTTTTTTGCTTGATGTGTTGCCGTTTGTACATAGAAAATAATTTATGCCTATCTATACTTCAATGAAAATCTAATTTTACCTATCTCTAGCAACCAGATGAAGTAAAAAAATATAACTGTAAGTACCTATTGCCGTATGTATTTTATATTTTGATTTTGTGTGTTGTTATTGTAGTCTATACAAGATTTAACAAAACAACCTAGTAATATTAGGGGTGGTTTAGATCATCAAACTGGACAACCCCTTAGTGAAAATGGGAGCAAAAAAAATTCTGCTGTTGCATACATTTGAGTCGTGTAGGCATTGCAGTTTAAAATGGAACACCAGATATTTTTTTTGCTCCGATCGGTTTGCTCCCATAGTAAAAGTTGTTCAGTTTTATGGGTAAACTCTTAGTTTAAAATGATGATATAAATTGTAAACCTTTATAGACAACGTCGAAAAAAAACTAGGCTTTAAAAATCTGCTGGTATGAAACAGCAGATTTTGTTTTTTCTCTATGTTGCTTCCATAGTGAAAGTTGTTCAGTTTGATGGTCTAAACCAGGGGTTGTTTAGACCAATATTCCTACGGTGTTTTATTGCACCCGGAATACTTTTCCACTATTATAACTTCACTTTTGAAGCCATTCTTGACAAAAACAAGTCAAGCGAATCTGATGAAATCTTAAAAATGTTTCGATATGGTGGGTCCGCATTACCCGTTTCCAATTTATCTTCAATGCCTCGTTACTATTTTATTTAGTAGGTCGAGCAGATTGACACCCTTTTATACTAAAGCGTTGAAATGGTGACCCTCGGATTTCGTATAGTGCCTAGGTACTAGGGAAAGTCCGGGGTAGTTGGCCGTAGTTTTTTCAAGATCCAGTTTACATAAAACATCATGTTTGTAGATTATAATTCTTATTTTTAATTAAACTTTGAATACAGCCGTTCAAACGTCAGACCTTTGAACGGCTGTAACTCCTAAACCGACTGATGAACGATGCCAGTTTTTGTACTGTTCACATAGCTATGGTGCATACTACAATAATATCATGCGATCAGCTTTGCAGCTGATCGTTAATTTTTTACTGACCGTTAAACGTCTGTAACTCCTAAACCGACTGAAGTTATGCAGGCAGACCTGGTCCATCCTCATCACAGAGATGCTCTTCACCCCATAAACACTGAATCAGCCTTGCTGCTGATGGTAGCAAAAAGTACACTTATCTCTTATAATTATATTAACATAGGTACTTCGCTTGGACAAAGGAATCCCCTGTAATTCAAGAGGTTAAGCAGAAGATGTTTATAAAAACAAGTTTTCTACATTACCTTGTACGGTTTTCTACATTAATGCGAGACCGACTCACACTTGGCCGGTTTTTATTATTTGTTGTTAAGTACTTGTTATGTAGAGTTTGCTCTATAATCAATCACACTTAGTTTTACGCTTGTATGTATTACCGTTTTTACGATAGAACGAGAAGAAAAAACGTTGATAAAAACTAGTTTTTTGTATGAAAATAACCCCAAATTTTTAGCTTTGACATTTTTATTATTTCTTAGCAAATCCGCCATAATAAAGCACATTCTGTGAAAATGACAACTGTCTAGCTATTGCAGTTCACAAGTTACAGCCCTAAAGTAGGTACGACAGACGGACGAACGCACAGACAGCGTAAGCTTACGAGTATGAATAGGATCCCGTTTTCACTCTTTGGTTACGGAACCCTGAAAAGCAGCTTACATTGTCCACACACTTCATAATTCGATATACCTATTAGTCCAGTCATTTTAGAGTTTCCTTGTACCTATGGACACCCTAACAATAATTCATCTATCGCTGACGCCGCAGGCGATCGCGTTCCGTCTATCTTATATGCTCTAGCAAATGACGTTCCTGAGTGTCAGAAAGGGATGGAGCGATGGAAAAGTGCGATCGCGTGCGTCCATGTGTAGTTCAACCCTTAGGTATTAGGTCACAGTGTGATAAAGTAAAGTATACAGATTACGGTTTTCAAATAATCTAGGACCGGAAAAAACTAAACCTAGATTATTTGTCAACCGTAATCTGTATACTTTACTTTATCACACTGCAAAGTTTCAGCGATAGATGAATTGTCGTTAGGGTCAAACCCTAAAATGATTGGACTATATGCAAATTACAACAAACCAGAACGGTTCCGAAGTACAATATTAGCTTGAGTAATAATTATTCTTATGCTAATAGCAGCTTCAGTGAACCCGAGATTTACATTAAATCTTGATGTAGGAAAATGTAAGGTTTACTTAATTTAAGATCGATCATGAGTAATGCAATATATAGGGTCCTACTTAATATGCTGACACTTTTTTAAGGGGATGATCAGACCGTCAAACTGAACAACTTTCTCTATGGCACCAACATCGAAATCGCGAAAAAAAAATCTGCCCCTCCATACAAAACTGCAAACCTACTCGAGCCAAATGTATGGGACAGCCGACTTTTTTTTCGTGATTTCGATGTTGGTCCCATAGAGAAAGTTGTTCAGTTTTATGGTCTGACCATCCCCTTAAAAAAGTGTCAGCATATTAAGTTGGACCCTGTACCTACCTTCCCAAGTAAGTAACTAGGTGTAAGTGTAAGAGTATAATTAATTCTCTACTGAAGCCGTGATCCCAAACGATTACAGGAAAATTTTGCTGTTTTATCTATTGGGGCTTCTATCCACAAGTTGATTGTACTTTCCTCGACTGTACCACATCTTGTCCCTTGTCATTTCCAACTCATTGGCTAGGCAATTTTTGGGATTTAAACAACGTTTACTCAACGTATGACGAATTGAATTGGCATGTTACCTACGAATAAGAGAATAAATATGGAAGAATAACTCCAAACAAAATCGAAATCATTTTTGGCACCCCATGAAAAATGACATTTTGTATGAGTTTTGGCGGCGAGTTACAATTTTTAAAGAACAAAGTTAGAACGCGTTACAATTTTTTTGGTGCCACTTTTTGAGCTTCATTTATACTTCTATACATTCTCTTATTCGTAGCATGTTACCTAAATTCGCGGATCGACCGTTTGTATGAAAAGTTGGAATTTTGTTTTACGAATTTTCCTTTCCTCATTTGGGATAGTTGTTCAGTACGTATCATGAGTACAATCACTCATTAATTATTTCATGTAAATATTGCTATTGGAATAATATATCTATCTCGAATACTTTAAGTAACTAAGCAATTCTTGTTTTATAAAATGTAAGTACAAACAATTAACAAAATGTTTAGGGGTGATTCAGACCATCTAAGGAACTAAACAACTTTTACTATGGGAGAAAACCTAAAATCTAAAAAAAGTTAGCCGTCACGGGACGCCCGACAGATCACGGAAGTGAAACATCCGCAGCTGTCAAATTTAAATTTCGAACTTCCGTTACACGAAAAGTTAAGTAAACTTAATTTCAAAGCCCTCCCATAAAAAGTTTCTTTTATTATTTTTTATTAGCCTATTTCATCCCACTGCTGGGAAAAGGCCTCTCCCCTGCTCTTCCACTCGTTCCTGTTTTGGGAAACTACTGGCCATTGGTCGTCTTTGTCCAGGTCATCCCGCCACCTCTTCCTGGGTCGACCTGGACGCCGCCGACCGTTTTCGGGGATCCAGGGCATGATGATGTTTGCCCATCTCTCAGGATGCATCCGACAGACATGACCGGCACACTCTCATTTAAGTTTGGCGCTTTTCTCTCCGACGTCGGCTATTTGAGTTTTGGAGCGCAACTCACTTCAATATTACCTCAACATTTTTGAAACCTACCTGTACCAAAGAGTATCTACGAATAAAGTAGACTACCTACAATACAACATGAGGGAAGGAATATAATCATGTAACAATACTACATAACTAAGTGCATTTGAAAGAAAATATGTAGGTACCGATAAACAGTGATTATCTGTTTAAAACAGAGAGGATTGGAGAGGAATAAGGGAGGCCTTTGCCCAGCAGTGGGACATTGAAGAGGCTACGTTAAAAAAAAAAGAAAAAAAAATCTGTTTAAACTGTCTAAATTTTTTATTTAAAAAAATCGTTGGATCGTTATATCGTTAAATCTGTTTATAGGGTAGTTCTTTATGTTTTTTGTCCCCTGCGGACGGAAAGCGTCAATTGTCGTCCCGCTATGCGCTAAAGGAAGTTCTCTGTCGAGGAGAAAAATAGTATACTAACCTCGGACAGTAAATTAGAAAGCCTCAGATCACATGTTTGTTGACCGAGGCGAAGCCGAGGAAAATATTACAATTACTTACATGGGATCTGAGACCTTTCTTACTTTCCTGTCCTCGGTGTGTAATCTACTATTTCACCTACCAAAAATAATCGTCTTCGCCGCCTTCGAAAGATTTAGGTGCTCCCCGACCACCCGAAAGGGTTTACGGTATAGTGAGTTTATTTTGTGTGTGTATGTATGTACCAAGGTACTAGTGTGGAAATGAGATAGTAAGTATAAGTACCTATAACTAAAGTGCCTCCGTGGTCTAATGGTTAAGAGCATTGGGCTCTTGACACGGAGGTCGTGGGTTCGATTCCCACGGGGGACACCTACCTAGTAAGTTTTTCCCCAGTTGGTTAGGACATTGCAGGCTGAATCACCTGATTGTCTGAAAAGGAAAATGATTCCGTGCTTCGGATGGCCCGTTAAGCTGTTGGTCCCGGCTACTATCACTGGTGGTAGTAGTCGTTACATAAAAACCACGTCAGAGGCCGTAAGGCGGTTTGAATAAACTCTGACACCAGGGCTTGCTCACACGATAAGAAGAAGACTAAAGTCCCATTCCCTAATCATTTTTTCCAAATGGATTACAATTAACACACATCGGAATTTAAATAAAAAAACATACATTTCATATTATTTTTTCAGTTTCATGCAGCAGCATTTCAACATTCACTTTTACTTTTTCATTTCTGGAAAAGTATGATGGTAATCTGTTTTCAATTGTCATTATACCGTTAACCCCCCGTGGCTCGTTCTAAGACATTATTGAGGATAAAAACTGTTTTGATCAGATCAGTACGTGACCGAGATTTCCATAAGACCCGTAAATGCACAAAAGCGGGCATTCCATCGCTGTGCGAACAAACTCGCCGATCCCGTCCGTGCTTATAACACTTTCTAGGGGTATTACTTGTATTATTGGTGACTAGTCTAACTTAGCTTCAGTAAACACTTTAAGGGGGGATATGGTTATTAAGGGGATATAATTTGGAGCGCGCTCCATACAAACGTACTATGGTGATATTTTCAATACTAAACAATTAAAGTCAATGAAATTTTGAAGAAACAATCTAGAAATAAATCTCTATGCTTGTATGGAGTTAGATTATCGTTAAAATATACAGTTTCAATACTACGATTAATTTAAAATTTGAATGGAATCTTTGAGGCACTGTAACTTTAAAACTATACATTTTATCGAAAATCTGACTCCATACAAGCATAGAGATTTGTTTTTAGATTGTTTCTGAAAAATTACATTAACTTTAATTAGTTAGTAATGTTAGTATTGAAAATATCACCGTAGTACGTTTGTATGGAGCGCGCTCCGAACTATATCCTCTAAACAGGCGGGAATTAAAACTGATGTCGATTGACGGATTATTGAATAAAGGCCTCCGCACATTGCAGCGATATTATCGAGCTATTTTATAGAGCGATATTATCGACAGCGATATCGCGAAACCTTACACACTGCAGCGATTCCGCGATTCGCGTCATGCACTGAATGTAGTCGAAGGAGATTGCGTCAGGTTGCGATAATATCGCGGCAGTGTGTTGGATCGAGCGCGTCCCCATACAAAATGTAGGTACTGAGAACAATTATCGCAAAATCGCAGCGGTATTATCGCTCGATAATATCGCGGCAGTGTGTAGGATCGCGCGCGTCCCCATACAAAATGTACTGGAAACAATTATCGCAAAATCGCAGCGATATTATCGCTCGATAAATCGCTGCAATGTGCGGAAGCCTTTAAAGTATTACTAACTTAAAAACGAAATACAAGAGTCGCTTATCTAATGTTCAATGCAAGTCGAGCGACACGTTTAGTTTAGTATAGTGTGACCATCTTACACGACATGATATCGGCGATATATAACAAGCTGTTGCTCCGACCCACTTTGTCAGCAAACGAGCTTTATATCTCCGGCTTCTTCATATCACACAGTGTATGTCGTGGCACGTAGGTATCTAGAGCTCGAATGAGTCTGTTTAGACGAAAATAGTACATATTGCCTTGTACAATAAGGTTCAGCTCAATGCAGGATAGCGCTCAAGATCAGTGCCTGCAGCTATAATGTGCTGTAGAGCTTACATAGATACATTTTGATAATCAAAAAGAAGCAATTTCATTTTGATACTCACAATATTATATTGTGAAGTTTCTGTTGTGGTCTTGTGGCAGTGCGAGCCTCTAGGCGCGGCAATGAATGCTTTAGTAATCACATCTGCAGTGCTGGTTCGGTCCCTGGAGCCCGATTGCGCTAAGTTAAAACATCGAAGTTCTATTCTTATCAAATTTCAGTTCTAAACACATTATAATTAAATTACTATTCAACTGTGCTGAATTCCGCATCGCGCTAACCTCTATGTAACTGACAGCCCGTACCTAGCCATTACCTACCGCGATTAGTGCAATACCAATTAAATGTGTCAAAATGGTTCGTTGGTAGTCCAATCACGGTTCAATCACAGAATATTTACCTCGATTGCAGCCCTGTACAGGCCGACTCGTACTAAAAGTTTTTCAGAATTCATGTACGATTTGAAACACCACTGGCTTTCCTGTGAAGGAAAACTTCGAGAGGAAACCTGCGTGCATTAATTTCGGGGCGTGTATTGTAGGTACCCACTGATGGGCTCAGTCCCCGTAACACTGGACAGAGTTTCGGTACTACTAGTGAAACGTGGATGTTCTGATTTTTCAGAATATCTCTCCCTCGGAGAATATAGTCGTGAACGTATGCTATAACTTCATTCTTTTCCGAGACATTGAAATGTTTTAGGTGAACTGGTCCCGTTGACGCACTTGACCTATATAAAATGTGGAGTAAAGTTTCCAGTAACCCAGTGTGACCGTTAATATCCGGCTGTGGCACAAACCGTTTATATTCAACTTAAGTTAAACTGTTCCCCATTTAATATCGTCGCCGTCGATAGAAAACCGATGTTAACAAAATTATAGATAGCGACAATCTGACATGACTTCGATCGGTAAGCCTTGAACATCTTATTGTTATGTCAACAAATGGTAATGAATGATGTGACTGTCTTTAACACCTTTCTAATTTATTATAATATGTATGATCGAGCTGGGCACTTCCGTCAGCGGGTACTCGTAATTACGTCAAATTTTAATGGCTGTAATTGTCGTTCTATACGCTCTATAGCAGCGACGACTAGTGCACAGTATTTATCGAAGAAATAAGCTTTTTCTCAACCCTGGGCTGTACTGGATACGAGCTTATAGAACAATAAAAAAAAGTAAATTTAAGAAATCAAAAAAACCCGTCTAAGAAAAAGTGCACTTTAAATAAAAACTGAAAAGAAAAAAACAAGTCTAGTAGTCTAGAATTAAATTGAAGCGACTTTAACAGTCGGGACCCATTGAAAAAAATATTTGGTCTAGAATGTTTAATGGGTCCCGACAGTTAAAGTCGCGTCAATATTCCATAACAGAATTCTAGACTACTGGACTTGTTTTTTTCTTTTTAAGTGCACTTTATCGCCGACGGGTTTTTTGATTTCTTAAATTTACTTTTTTTATTTCACACTTTTTAGTTTTTCAACTTTAAATCTTTATAGATCCTAAATGGTCATTCGAAATTAAAAATTATAAGAGAAACCTAAAGATGACTTTCAAAACAGCTATTCAATAATATCAACTTTATTTTTTTATTTTGCACAATATGGCGTCTGATAGTCGCACTATAGAATTTTGGTTACTGTCATGTCTTTAGTGACACTCGCAGGATTAAGACTAACCGATTGACGTAAGAATCATCAAAATCGGCCTACGCGTTTGGTCTCTAGTGTGCCACAAAGACGCTGTTATCCCGTCGAGACCGTTTTTTTTAACACAAACGAAAGTGTTTTAAACTGTGTTTTAAAGTCTGAAATTAAATTATGTCTTATTTAAGGATCGGGCGGATGGGCGACTGTTCTCAATTACACGATTAGATTAAGTTTACTAGATAGAAAAACATCCCAAAGTTACCCCTTTTTGTTATGTTTTTGCAATACTATGATTAAACTGCTGATATTTAACTTTTTATTCTTGTACTTAACTAAATACATCAAATATTTCTGGTGAACTCAGAAGAATTTTTAGCTTAGAAACTCCCATGAGCAAAGATATTGACGAAAAACAAGTTTTTTTGCGATCCTGCTTTCAATTGGAGCGGGATGGCTAATTGTAAACTTATGCTTGCAAGAAAGAGACGCTTGCAGTGCAGTGGGATAACCTAGCCTTACATACATACATACATACGTAGCTGATAACCACGGGCGCCTCTCTCTCAGAAAATAAGCACATATTTTATTCCACAGTTGAGATAGGTAAATATAAAAAGTCAAGCTATTTATGCCACGAGAATGCGAACTGAACTTTCTATTAGAAGCAGAATTTTCCGCTATAGGTTTCATTTTCAGCATAGTTTTCCGGAACCTATTTTTTCTAATCTCTTCCACGTATAGTACCACCAGTCGTTTATCATAAGTTGAAGTATCTACCTAACCGTGTGACTTCGCACCTTTTTGAGGTTCCGTACCTCAACAAAGAAAAACCAGCCAAGAGCGTGTCGAACTCCCCCATAATAGGGTTCCGTTGCCATTATTGTATAAGTAAAAAAGAAGTAAACTAATCAGCCTGCTTATCGACTAAATTTTAAAACGATTTTTGAAACATGATAGCGTAAAACGTCATCTAGTTTCTTGTTAGAAATTTAGTCTATGTTACTGGTTTTCCCTCAATATACAGGGTGTAAAATTAAATACTTTACATGCTTCAGACCATCAATCTGAACAACTTTAATATGGAGTCAACTTGGAAATCGTGAGAAAAGTTTGGTTTGTTTCATAGAAAATGCCAACGGCCAAAATGTATGAAATTGCTGATTTCTTTTTTCGACTTCAAAGTTGGTCCCATAGTATAAGTTGTCTTGTCTGATGGTCTGAAGCACCCCTGGGAATGACTTGTAATGAAAATTATTAATAAATATATGTCTATGTCTATGTCTATGTCTATGAATTTGGGCCACTTTCTGATTCGCATAAATCGTGATATGCCAGGGTGACTTATTTCATTTCCAGATACATGTAGAGCTGTCAATTTCATAAAAAACGTTGTCGTATAACACTCGTAGACGGTGTTAATAAAAGTAATGTTTTATATTTGGAAAAATAGCTTAGAAAATCTAGTTTGCGCATAGGTATCAAATAATATTTACAATTTGTAATATAATTACGAAGATATAAAGGGTTTGAAATTTTGTATGAATAATTTCAAAGCGTGATATCTTCGTAATTATTATTATAAATTGTAAATATTATTTGATATGCGCAAACTAGATTTTCTAAGCTATTTTTCCATATATAAAACATTACTTTTATTAACACCGTCTACGAGTGTTATACGACAACGTTTTGTATGGACGGAAACCACCTTAAGGACTATGTAACTTAGAGTTGGATAATAGGAAATCATGATTCCGCCAAATTATCTAGATAGATTTGTGGGCCAAAGTAGACCAACGATTATTCACAAAATCGCTTGCTACTCTTAATAGTTTAACGATATTTCATCAAACCTATATTTAAACTAATATTTATATGTAAGTAACGCAATTCAGTTTAATACCTGTATAATATTAACCATTCAAATTAAATAAGTCGAAAGCAAAATGTCCGTGTTACTCTGCGGCCTGCGCTATTTGTAAATTGGCCGACCGAGCGACGACACACAGGATGTTAACTTGGAACACACAATACCGATTGAACAATAAGGAATAGGGCGATTTGCGCTCGGATATGAATTGTTACAGGTCGTCCTACGTTATCTGGTCTCTTTTTAATTTTATTTGAGGTTTCCACTTATTATTAATTATTATAGATTAACAGAATCCTCACATTGTAAACTTGTAATTAAAGCTAGGCCGAATATAAAGGTAAGGTAAGGTATAGCCTGTAGAATCCCACTGCAGGGCAAAGGCCTCCTCTCACGAATAAGGGTGAGAGGGAGTGGGCCATACTCCACCAATGGTGGAGGCAAGTTAGTGGTCAACTTGCTGTCAGAGAATTTTCAAGGCTTGCTTAACGAATAGTTACAAACGCCATCTGACGGAACTATCCCAGACCAACTGCTTAACGTGCCTTCCGAAGTACGGAAACGCTCGAGATGAAATACCACTAAACGGTCACCCATCCAAAGACTGACCGGACCTGACGTTGCTTAACTTCGGTGATCGTTTCCAACACTGAAGCTCCACTACGCCAACGAGCGCTTCAGGCCGAATATATATTACTTTAAATCTTTTCATTTTAATAGGTACCTATTACATTTTATTGAAGTCCTAACTCCCAGCCCGCCAAGATAAGGTCAGACTATGAATTAAAATGGGTACTATATTTCTTTAATCATATAAAACAGTTTGTGATAGCGAAACCGGTTTTTTATTTTAATTCTACTACCTATTATAGGAAAATAGATAAAATTTTGATTATTATTTCATGGACAACTAAGGCCGGATTCGACCAATCTTAGATTTATAGAAGAGTAACTATTCAAGGAACAATTTTACTCTAGGTGTTGTTTACACACCCCGTACTAAAAGAACGAATGTATCATTCATGTTGTATCCGTACTTATTCCATTGTGAGGTTATACAGTTTTAATTTGTTAAGTTTGTTTTTCATATATATTTTTTTCATTATGTGACATTGACATTTCGTTTAGATTAGGGTTGGTAAAACGCAAAATCAGTTTACTCTAGTAACCGGCGACTTAATCTAAGAATATTTACTCGAGTTTGGTCGAATCGGACCTTGGTAGAAAAAGAAGACAACGGTATTTTTATTTTTTTATTTCTATACTATTACTGAAGAATTCTTCAAATGCGATTTAATTTCGTTCGCCATCTCTATTGAGTGTCGCCAAACGAAGTGCTGACGGTTTTTTGCTCAGACCATCAAACTGAATCTCTGAAAATCTGCCAAATGTATGGGACAGCTCATTTTTTTCACCTTTTTTGACACCTCACTCGATTTAATAAAAAAGTGTCCGTATAGTTAGCAGCCTCACCAACGAATTCGAAGATTTTGACTAGGCCACGATTTAGTACCCAATTAGTACTATTTAGTGCCCGAAGCACAGATTTGGTACTCCTGTATTTTAAAAGATATTTGGGTTACTTACTGAGGCTGCTAGATAGACGTCAAGATTGCAGTCGCACCGAGAAATACTGTTTATATCAATGTGATTTATATGTCACGATTTAGTACTAATTTAGTACTCCCTATATCCAAAATTTCATTAATATTGATTCAATACAAGCCGAGATATGACAGTGCATTGTTGAGGCTGCTAACTTGACGTTTATTCCAACGATGATTCCAATGAAACGAGTGCACATTTCAAACAGATAAATACATACAGATTTAGTGCTCGATTTGGTGCCTCTTATGATATTTTTGAAATGTAGAATTTTCTTTCCTACTTCCCAAAAAAACTATGTAAAGTTCTACATACTAATCGTAATTTAGGTCCGTCGATATCGTTAATCAAATTTAGACTTTATTCCACTGTGATAGGGTTTACAATTTATTTTAATTCTGTGGTTGGTACTGTCTAGCAAAAAAGTGAAATGATATTAAATTGTATAGGTAACTCTGATACTTATCAATCTCGTATGTACCTATGTAATGTGAATCCAGAAGACTATTATTCTTCTTTAAATCTACTCCACTATTATTGTACTGGAATTTTTTTTTACCGTTCCGAAATAAAGCGAAGCAATAAATATTGATTTCATTGTGGTTTGAAACTTTCATGAGTGGTTCAGATCATCAAACTGAACAACTTTTATTATGGGACCAATCCTGAAATCGCAACAAAAATCAGCAGTTCCATACTAAACTGCAACGCCTACTAGACTCAAATGTATGAGACTAGTACTTTTGAAACACTACAGTGCGATTTTTGAAAGTCACTCGTTCAAATCAGCAGTAGAAAATGTAAAAATTACTATGTAGATTATTCATCATTCGATCGACGTGTTACTTTCAAAAATTGCATTCCTGTTCACAACATAAACAAAAACATAAAAGACAATTTGAAAACATCTATGATAGAACAAGGTTCATCATAAACTGGTTGTAGTCCCTCGGCTGCACTCATTTGAATCAAGCAATTCTTCGACAAGTTTTCGCATCACCCACCGTAATTAACGTAAATAAAATCCCGCCATCTCTCGGTATTGCTATGAACCAGTAGGCAGGCAGTAGAGTTCCGATAAAGGCTGGCCTCTGTGTGGCCTGGGCCACACAGAGGCGGGACTGCGGGAAAGCGGTCAGGGGGCGGACCTGCGGGAAGCGAATATCTCCGGACCAGTGCTTATTTCTCTGTAAAGCACCGAATACACGGCTGCCAACCACCGCCCAACCAAGGTGACCTTGGTCGGCGTGCGGTCGGGACTGTATCAACTACACGGTCACCAACCAGTCTCTAGTATGGACACACGACGACAGATCAACCTATGCAAAGTTGAACTCTATGTTCATGGACATAGAGTTGAATTCGGAATGTCAAGTTTTTTGGAGGGCTGAATCGAAATCCATTTCGATCAAATCATATTTTCTATGTCAGAGATTTTAAAATAAAACGATTACAGATGATTAATTGATGTTGCCGTTTCTGTTTCCAGCATAGAGTTAGAAAGAAAAACGTCATGCGCGCTCATTCTGGCATACGTAAAATAATAAGGATGGAGGCACAACTCGATTTTTATCGATTTCTCGGGGGTGGCATGCGAGGCCTACAGGTGATTTATGGGTCTTATGTTTTTTAAAATTAAGCAAACGTTTTTCTCCATTGAGTTCGAATGATTTTCTCGCGACCACGTTTACCATAATACAATTATATTAAATTTAAAATGATAAACACGATTAATCGCAAAAAAATGAAATTAGTTTCTTAAAATCATGTCTTCTGTCGGAGACATGATTGAAAATTTAAAATCTTCGTACGCGGAGACAGATTCGGCATGTCAAGTTTATTTTTTTACGGAGAGCGTAAAAAAATAAACTTGATATGCCGAATCTGTCTCCGCGTACGAAGATTTTAAATTTTCAATCTTCTTTTTCACTGATTTCTTCTGTTTACATCTTTATTATTATTTATATTCTTTACCACTGAGATCCCACAGACAGGGTACCTAGGTCTCTGTACAATTCTAATAATTCTGTAACAATTCATCATTCGTCTTTTTTCCCTCCATTTTGCACGTTTTGTCAAACAAATGGTAGAAACGCGAGTGACCGACGCGACGATTCACATCGACTGTCATACTAGCGGTCGGCAACCGCAGGCTACACGGTCGACGACCAACCCAACGCCCTCTATTCGCCCTTGGTTGGTAGCGCAGCGCCCGCTGCCAAGGGCGTTGGAAGGTCAAATCCAATTTGGTCGACAACCGCGGTCTACACGGTTGTAAACCACGAAGGTCACCTTGGTTGGGCCGTGGTTGGCAACCGTCTATTCGGTGCTTTACAGGGGACATACAAACTCGGACATGACCTTTCCACCACACCATACACTACAAAACACACAAAAATCTTCGCTGGTCCGCAGATATTCGCTTCCCGAGGAACCGCCGCCGGCCCGCTTTCCCGCAGGACCGCCTCTGTGTGGCCTGAGCTTTAATGATAATTTTTGTTCATGATTGTACCGAAAATCGAATGTATGTAGAACTTTACATAGTTTTTTTGGGAAGTAGGAAAGAAAATTCTACATTTCATAAATATCATAATAGGCACCAAATCGAGCACTAAATCTGTATGTATTTATCTGTTTGAAATGTGCACCCGTTTCATTGGAATCATCGTTGGAATAAACGTCAAGTTAGCAGCCTCAACAATGCACTGTCATATCTCGGCTTGTATTGAATCAATATTAATGAAATTTTGGATATAGGGAGTACTAAATGAGTACTAAATCGTGACATATAAATCACATTGATATAAACAGTATTTCTTGGTGCGACTGCTACCTTGACGTCTATCTAGCAGCCTCAGTAAGTAACCCAAATATCTTTTGAAATACAGGAGTACCAAATCTGTGCTTTGGGCACTAAATAGTACTAATTGGGTACTAAATCGTGGCCTAGTCAAAATCTTCGAATTCGTTGGTGAGGCTGCTAACTATACGGACACATAAAAAACTGTTTTTTTTCCAATCTCCTTTTCGTTGTATAAGAGGGGAAAAAATGCGTTTTTGGGTCTTTGGTCAATTTCGATTCAATAGGTGCAATAATGAGGCATACAGACAGACAGACCGAATGTACGAAAGTGTAAGGGTTCTTTGTTTGGCTACGGAACCCTTAAAGCAGACCAAAACAATTTATCGTTCTCTTTTTGGTCCGATTTCGTTTACCAACGAATGTTCCAAAAAGTTAATTTTCGACTGCTCTGTAAAATCGGTGCGGATATCCTTTCCACGAATGATTATGTAAAGGATGTTAAGTGAACCGGGACCAGATGGAAATTCAATAAATGTACCATTTCCTCAACATGTTTCACACATGTACAAATATGCTTAAAAAAGAAAGGTCTCTTAGGTAGGTTGTTGTGTGTCTTGCTTGCTGTCCTGTAGTAACTTTCCACCTTTTTAACTAAGCAATATTAATTATTATTATTTATACAAATAAACAAACACATAATTAAAAAAATACTGTAATCACTTGTTACATATAGTATTCTTCTAACACTCTTTATAAATAAATAAATAACCCATAACATATTTACAATCAAGAATTTTTATTTTTATTTTAGGTAGGTACCTTATTTAGTTTTATTTTATAGATAATTTTAAAAACTGTATGCTTAATATGCGTATATTTATAATAAATTAAAGTAACACATTGTCGTGTCATCTTGACCGCAATGTAAATTACATTTTGGCCCTCGACCTCGAACCTCACTTTGATAATCAACTTGATAATAAATAAAAAAACGTTTTTGCTTTACTTATACTTAAAAGACATATCACAAAGAATGAATGAAAGTCGACTTACGAAACATGAAAGGAAACATTGTTAGAGAAAAACCTAGGAGGATGTAGGTACCTAGATCAGAACATGGACGTCATTTAAAAATACCAGGTTAAAAGTAGACGATATCGAAGGGAATGTACCTATGGCAAGATGTATGGACCTAGAGGAAGCAAGAGAGGTGTTGCAAAACCGCCCAAAGTGAAGATCCAATAGTCTCTGCCTACCCCTATGGGGAAAAGGCGTGAGTTTATGTATGTATTCTTACTAGTAATTAGGTTGTAGCTATCTTAACTATTATAAAACCGTAAAAATAAATAAAAATCGTGAGGAATACAAAAGTAGCGGTTCACTTCATATAAACTCAAATAACACACGATAGCGCGATTTAAATGACGTGTAGTGCCACACATCTATTGAAAAGTTTGTTTGTTTGTTGCGCATCACGCAAAAACTACTGTACCGATTTTGATGAAACTTTTTTGTTTCATAGCTTATGATCTGACTTAAAATCTGGTATATAATTTGTGCGGACGAAGTACCGGGAAAACACTGGTTTACCATAAAATTGTTCACTCACTCTACCTCTGAAATTCGAACCAAAACATACAAAATGATCAGTGTTGATTGGTATAACAGAATTACTTTTCAGATTTTACAAAAAATTTAATAGAAACGTACTTAGTTTAATGGGAGCTCGTAACCCCCTTTTTGTTTCCATTGTATAAAGGGTAGGTGTGACGGCGCGGCGGTGGCCCTTCTACCTTTTACACACGCTCATATACTCGTACATACACGCGCAGCGCACACATGAAAACAGATACAGATATAGATACCTTAATTATTTCATTATAGGTGTGGTTTCGTTGCGAAACTTTGGTTACGTTATGCTCGGCGACACATCAAGATATACAAAACCAAAATAAGCTGGTCGCGCGACGTTATTCGTAACTCACCCTACACGTGGCCAGCTTGTGTTGGTTTTGTATCAAGCTATACAAGTGTGTGTTTGTGTAGCCGTGTGTACGTCAGTCTTTTTAATAATCCAACAGCCATATTATATTAAAAGGACAGAAGCGATTTCGAGCACAGTCTGTGTTATTTCATTGGAATTTCTTTTTAATGGGTTATAAATTTTAGAATGGTTTCTATTCAATTGATCAGTATGGGGACCATCTGAGACTCGTAGAAGACAAGCATCCCTACCTTTGAAGGTATCTACAGTGAAACGATAAGGGCGCGCGGTCGTAAGCGAGGGGCGGGCGGGAGTGCTAGAGATGGGCTTAGGGTTCGAAATGTACGATTCTTTATATCCAAAATTTCATTTTTTTTACTTATATGTTAATATTTTCAACATCAAGGAAGTTTATTAATCTGTACCGTCATCAACATATTCTATCTATACATTAAGCTACATAGATATTAAAATTGAAAACTTATGTCAATGAATGAGTTCAACTAATGGGTAGGTTGATCTGTCGTCGTGTGTACATTGACAATATTATCGGCGTTACGCGTGTCTACTTACTAACAAACTTTTCTGCCACCTTTTGCGGGGGGCGAGGTAGCATGTAATCCTCAACTTTGGATTTTATTCCATTACTTTAGATTCTAATTTTGAATGTTAAAAAGAATGAAAAACAGTGTCGTGTGAGCCTCAAACGTGATAAGTTCCATCGTAATCGCTTCTCATCCAAAAGTTATCGAAGTCGCAGGCGCCATTATATTATTACATTTCGTATTTGTTTTGTACGTAACCCGTTTTTATATCTATATGTTATATATAGCGTCTGCGGCTATCAATGGAATAAATTATAGAATTTCAAGCAGCTTGTTGCGTAGCATACGTTGCAAACGTTTTTCCCGATATTTGACCGTTTTTTTCATAACCTATGTTAATCACAGATAATGTAGCATTCTAATGGTGAAAGAATTATTCGGATCGGTCCAGTAGTTTCGGAGCCTATTCAATACAAACAAACAAACAAAAAATCAAGTATTTCCTCTTTGAGTGAAGAGGTGATTTAGGCGAATGAGGAGTCCTCGCAGATTGGTTATTAACATAAGGGAATACGGGCACATCACTAGCTGCAGAGTTTGGCTCAGCCGCGAGCAGTTGGCCGCCGCATCGTGGGCGGGCGGGACAAGCCTCTACGCGCCAGTATTCCTTCACATTCAATCGACGACAATCGTGCTCGAATTCCACTTTCATTCACAAACTAGGACGTTTTTCACAATTTTATCTATTAAAAGTGCAAGTCAATAATTTTTTTATGAAATTAATGTTTATTTAGTAATTGCCGAAAACGGGTACAACCCACAGTTCTGTTAAACATTGTTCAGTGGCAGCGGTTAAGTATAATTTATTTTTGGAGGTAGAAAAGGTAAGAAATATAACTATAGAGTTTAGTATCTTATCTACCTTAGGATACTAACTATGCATGAAGTTATGAAAATAAAATAAATACCAAAAGCCTTTTTTTCAATAGTAACGTTTATTTTTATCGTATAATAATGTGAATTTCATTTCAAGTTTAAAGAGCCTGTGTCAGTAGATGTTTTTGCGCATTCATGCAAAACTTTAAACAGTTAAATTTGAAACGAATAATATACCTACTTTTACATTAAGCTTTGGTTCTAAAAACTTTAATGTTATCTATGTCGAAGTTAACGAGTATACTCGTATTTTTCGGTCGATGTTCCTGAATTAATAATATCCTCACTAAACGAAAGTATATCTATTCTAATAAAATTACATTTTGCTGTTGCGAAGGTTTTTACATTTTTTTTTTCTATACCCTCTTGTAACTCATTATCATATAGGTAGTATAGGTACAGGATGTAAAGAAAAGCATAATTAATCTTTAAACCACATACTCTACCCATCAAACTGAACAACTTTTACTATGGGAGCAAATCTGTCAGAACAAAAAAAATCGGATACATTTTAGTCGAGTAGCCATTGCAGCTTACTATGGAACAGCAGAATTTTTTTTTGCCCTAACAGTTTTGCTCCCATAGTAAACGTTGTTTAGTCTGATGGGTAGAGTATGTGGTTTAAAGGTTAATTACACTTTTCCTTACATTCTGTACAAATATCCATTTATTTTTGCTAAAATGCCTATTTCTACTTTTGGTAAAGGTGCATGTTCCGATAAGTAAAAATTATGAAATATAAGTAATATGATAATGATATCTAAACAAGAATATTTGGTTCAGAAATGTTTATGAATGTTTATATTATATTGGTAATAAACAAAATAAAGCTATGTGAATAAGAATTTGCTCTGCGAAGTGATGTCTCATTCATTATACATGCAAATTTTCACGTAGGTATGTGTAGATACATACAATGGTACTTTAATAAAGAGGGTTGGCAACTAAATACATCGTTAGAATCTAATCTTAAAGTAGAAAGATCTTTTATAAACTTCATTACTTACCTTTTATACTTGTTTCGTTAAATTTGTTATTCGATTAATGTCGGTCCAAATCGTCTATAATGTACGTAGGTACATAGCTACCTACCATGTATTATATTGGCAGCGTCTTTGTCTCAGGGCTTTTAGCTCTATAAAATCTTTAGTGATTTGATCAACTTAATTCCATTTCTTTTTCCTTTCCTTTGACTACCTACAAAGGGGATGATAGAAATAATATTTAATCTGTTAAGGCCCGATTCGACCAAACGCGAGTAAATTTTATTCTTAGATTAAGTCGCCGGTTACTATAGAGTAAACTGATTTTGCGTTTTATCAACCCTAATCTAAATGAAATGTCAATATCGCATAATTAAAAAAATTATAATAAAAAGAAACCTAACAAATTAAAACTACGACGGGCCAACAGCACAGTCTGTAGAAAACCTGCCTGCTGTGTCGAGGGTGGCGGGTTCGAATCCTGTAAGGGACAAATATTTGTATGATGAATATGAATATTAGTACCCGAGTCATGGATGTTTGTGTTGATCTATATAATTATGATTTCTATATCGTTGTTTAGTAATCATATTACAAGTCCAGGCTAGATTCTGGAACTTTAAATGTGACTAGATAATTTGTGTGACAATGTCCAAGATATTTAAAAAAAAAATGTATAACTTCACATTGCAATAAGTACGGATACAACGACCTCTTTCTTTAGGTGAATTATACATTCGTCCTATTAGTACGGGGTGTGTAAACACCAAGAGTAAAATTGTTCCTTGTATAGTTACTCTTCTATAAATCTAAGTTTGGTCGAATCCGGCCTAAGTAGAACTGAGGCGCTCATTGGCGTAGTGGAGCTTCGATATCGGAAACGATCATCGAAGTTAAACAACGTTAGGTCCGGTCAGTCTTTGGATGGGTGACCGTTTAGTGGTATTTCATCTCCCTGCTTCGGAAGGCACGTTAAGCTGTTTGTCCCGGATATTTCCGTAAGATAGCGCGGTTTAACTGTTCATTGAGCCAGGTCAGAGGCTTATTGGCGGCTTGAAAATTCTTTGACAGCAAGTTGACCACTAACTTGCCTTGCCTCCACCAATCCGCACGGGCCTGCGTGGTGGAGTATGGCCCGCTCCCTCTCACCCTAGGAGGCCTTTGCCCTGCAGTGGGATCCTACAGGCTGTATCTCAACTTTTTTTTTAGTAGAACTACCATGAGTCGGCACTGTAGTATATTACAGTAGTTACGGTGCCATTTTGTGAATCAACATTAGTTCTCAGTCAACTTACAGTAGCCCTAAGGCCTACAACTGTAGTAAAGTTATACTAGGGTTGAAAATAGAAAAAAAAATGTATTTTTTCAAATTTATGGAAAAAAAAAACTTGGCACGTCTGTTTTTTTTAAAAATAAGTATGGTTTTTATCTTGCTAATAATCTTGTTTTTCAAACAATCAAAACTGTTAAAACAGCAGAATCTTGATATATATTATAATGACAGATCAAACCTAGCAACGAAAAAGGGACGTCTTGCGTCACTCAGCTTTTTTGGGAAACCCTCGTGCGTAAACGTAAACTTTAGTTCTATGTATCCAGAAAAATACATTAGTTTTAAAAATTCAGTTTAATATTAAAACAAATATATTAAATCGTTTTTAAAAAGGCACATTTTGTTGGTAGGTACTTATGAAAAAATTGTTTTTTTTTCAAGGTTTTTTTTATAAAAATGATGAATATGAATATCTGTATCCGAGTCATCGTCTACAATATAATTATATATTATACAGGGTCCAACTTAATATGCTAACACTTTTTGAAGGGGATAATCAGACCATCAAATTGAACAACTTTCTCTATGGGACCAACATCAAAATCGTGAAAAAAAAATCAGCTGTCCCATACATTTGGATCGAGTAGGTTTGCAGTTCTGTATGGAGTGGCAGATTTTTTTATCGCTATTTCGATGTTGGTGCCATAGAGAAAGTTGTTCAGTTTGATAGTCTGATCATCCCCTTAAAAAGTGTCAGCATACTCGTATTAAGAAGGACGCTATCGTTGTCGTATCGTATCATAGTAGCAAGCAACATCGTGAGGAAACTTGCATAATTATAATTATAATTTCGAGGCATAGTTGTACCTACCTACCCACCTAGGCCCATCATACGAGTATCGAACATTAAAATCGCAAACTAACGTCTAATTCAGATTTTTTAATATGTTGTTAGGATCACTACCAGTAGCGTATTTCCAAGTTTGTAGCTTCGAAAGACCTGTGCTAACTTTGTAGCACTCGAAAAACCATCCCGTTTTTTGGTTCTTTGCGTACATCTCGAAGTCTATAAGTCGTATAGAAAAGTTTTCTAGGGAAAAATTAAACCTGATAAAATTTCCTACAAAACAAGTAGTATGTATTTGTCTCATATGACTTATCCTTTGAGAGCTACAGGGCCAAGAAAGCAACAGAATTTGTACGTAGAATACTTTTCTATACTACTTATAGACTTCGAGATGTAATCCAAAAAACCAAAAAACGGGATGGTTTTTCGAGTGCTGCAAAGTTAGCACAGGTCTTTCGAAGCTGCAAACTTGGATATACGCTACTGGTAGTGGTCCTAACAACATATAAAAAAATCATCATCCATTAACTTGTTGCTGTCACTTTTCGTCTTGTTGATGTAGTAAAAGCCTTTAAGGGATTTAATTGAGGATAACATTTAATGAGCGTTTCTGCAACTGAGTGTTAATGTGACCAATAATTTGTGTGACATAATGAGCAACCCTATCGTGCAGCAACAACCCAACCAAAAATTTGGTCGTATATGTGTCATATTGTCGAACATTAGACGCATAAAGCACCAGTATATGACGAAATTACAGTAAAATAGCTTTTATAACTCAAAATCTAAACTATTATAAAACTGTTACTGAAGTGTGTCTGTACATTGAAGATATTTACAAAAAAATTATTACGATATGGTTTTTAGGTATCCCTGACTCGAAATCAACCTTTTTTAGAAATTTTGTCTGTCTGTTTGTTTGAGTGTTTGTTTGTTTGTTTGTTTGTTCGCGCATCACGCAAAAACTACTGAACCGATTTTGATGAAACTTTTTTTGTTTGATAGCTTATGATCTGACTTAAAATATGGTATATAATTTGTGCGGACGAAGTCGCGGGAAAACACTAGTAGTCATATAAATGTGGGCCGAATACGACCAAATTGTTTGCTGGGAAGAATGTTCGTTGGTTATTAGCTTGTAACGTAGTCAAAGTTTAATTTAAACTTTCAATCCAACTATTCAAACCGTTCACAGTGTTTAATTTAATGGAATGCATGCGAAAATACAACGAAGAGTTAACGAGTATTCAATATGCATCTACACCTATGTATAGAGCGAGCTGTTTGCCTTTGTTAGTTTGATGTTACTGCAAACAAAATATTTCATCTCTTTGAATATACCTAACGATATATCGTACCTTTTTTATTGCAATTTGCCTGTAGGTAAATATTATTAAACATAAAAAATATTGTATTAAAAACCAGTATTGCACCTAAGAGCTCGGTGGCGCTTTGCGGAGAGGCATGGAGTCTCAACCAAGAGGTCCGGGTTCGAATCCGCACGGACAACATGCCACGTACCAATGAGTTTTTCAAACTTATGTACGTAACAACACCGACTTCTCTTAAACGGTGAAGGAAAACATCGTGAGGAAACCTGCATATGTTGAAGAAGAAATTCCGATGCGTATGTGAAGTCTACCAATCCGCATTGGGCACGCGTTGTGGACGCCGTTATAACGCCCAAACACCCTCCTAGAGGGTAGGCCTGTGCCCTATATTGGGACGTATATAGGCTGATGATGATGACAATTGCACCTAAACGTACAAACGTACTTACATAAACTCATGGCCTTTTCCCAGAGGGGTAGGTAGAGACTATGGACCTTGCAGCTAAACAATTTTCAACTATCTCGAACACATTGTTCTACGAAGGGCGTGTTAAAAAATTTAGTTTTTTGTACTTATACAGGATGTTTCATAAGTAACAATAAATTTTTAAAACTATTAAGGGGGTTGTTTAGACCGTCAAACTGAACAACTTTCTCTATGGTACCAACATCGAAATCGCGAAAAAAAAATCATATCCCATACATATTTTAGCTCTAGTCGATTTGTAGAGTATGGAACATCATGGTCTAAACCACCCCCTTAAATGTTTATTTGTATTTTTGTAACACCTTGTATACCTCCAAACCATAAATAGTTCTGAAGCCGTAGCATGTACGGCAGTATCACACCTTTTATATCTCGTTCGTTCGCAAATAGAAAGAGAGCGAAGGTGTGATAGCGCTGCCATGCTACCCATACAGGATATTATGTTATATGTTCTACACACTGACATATATTCCAGCGATAGACAAGCTCGTTCAAACAAGCAAAACACACAAAACAACACAAAATGACACCTTGCGGTCTGTCATATGCCATAGTGACGAAGTGAATTCAGGAACATCAATGCGGTGCGCCCACCGCATGGAACATGTTGCTTCTATCGCTAGAGTATATGTCAGTGGTTCTACATAAGCACAGGGGCGTATTCTCCTAAAGGCAAATGGGCAAGTGCTAAGGGCGGCCAGATCAAGGGGGGCGGCTCGTAGGGCCATTCACATGAGGAGGGAATTGTTGTCCAACGAAATTCAGTATAGCCGCAGAGGCACACCAAGTCTATAGATCGACAGTTTTCTGGCTAGATATATTGTGAAAAAGTAAAGTAACGGAACTATCCGAGACCAACTGCTTAGCGTGCCTTCCGAAGTACGAACACGCACGAGATGAAATACCACTAAACGGTCACCCATCCAAAGACTGCCCGGACCTGACGTTGCTTAACTTCGGTAATCGTTTCCAATACCGAAGCTCCACTACGCCAACTCGGTGCTCGGCCTAGAACTCGGTGGCGCGTTGCGGAGAGGTATGGACTCTCAACCATGAGGTCCGGGTTCGAATCCTCACGGACAACATGCCACGTACCAATGACTTTATCTAACTTATGTACGTATTACCGACTGCTCTCAAACGGTGAAGGAAAACATCGTGAGGAAACCTGCATATGCAGAAGATGAAATTCTGATGCATATGTGAAGTCTACCAATCCGCATTGGGCACGCGTGGTGGACTAACGCCCAAACACCCTCCTAGAGGGTGGGCCTGTGCCCTGCAGTGGGACTTATATAGGCTGATGATGATGATGACTATGCCAACAAGCGCTTACAATATTATATCAAACTATAATTATATATTTATACTTGTAGGTATCTATTGTTGGGAATGTTAAAGTTTTAATATCTCAGTAAGAATTGAATTCTCACAAAATATGGTAAATATATCGGTGAATCTTACAAACCTATACTTGTATAATATAGATATGTAGTAACTTCAAAGATATCTAAGAAACCAAACACCTACTCGACCAAAAATTTTCGTACGCTTTTCCTTACTTATTATGTTTCACGGGTGTTATTGAAATTTGAACTACTAACAAGTTAAATAAAAGCTTGTAAAAAGAAAAGTTCCTGTGTACATACTTAGGTTTAGTTGGCTCCGCACGAGTCTTGTCACTTTGTCACATGCTATACAGGGTGAAATTGATATCATTAGCATCCTTTGAAACTAAGAGTCTACCCATCAAACTGAACAACTTTTACTATGGGAGCAAACCGATCGGAACAACGAAAAAATCAGCTGTTGCTTAGATTTGAGTCGAGCGGGCATTGCAGTTCAGTATGGGAACAGCTGTTTTTTTTTTGCTCCGATCTGTTTGCTCCCATAGTAAAAGTTGTTCGATTTGATGGGTAGACTCTTAGTTTCAAAGGATGCTAATGATATCAATTTCACCCTGTAGATAACTATAATATGACACAAACGGAAAACTCGAAACCCAGTTTTAAAACAGTGCTTTTAAACAGAGGGTCCGAAACTTTTCTTTGTCATGAATGCTTTTTGCAAACAAATAATATTATTATAACCTTTACAATAGGTACAATAAAAGACTCGATGAATACCTAGCTCCTTATGAGTACTAAATAAAGTTGTTTTTCGGTATAAAATGAGATGGACATTATTTCAATTCGGCATTGTTGAGGGTAGGCCTGTGCCTGGCCTGCAGTGGGTATATAGGCCGATGATGATGATGATGATGATAAAACTGTAACTATAATGTGTCTACATTGATGATAAAAAAGTAAAATTCAAAGTGCGAATCCACGATAGGCTTCGTCAAAGAAATTATTTATACCTATACCCAATCACATTCTATACACATGGACCCACCACGTCATACAATAACAAAACCAACAAATGTGTCTCTAATGCCACCTTTGTATGCATCAGTTATTCTCAGCTGTCATATATTATTGCCGCTGACATTCCAGTCCTTTCAAATGTATTCGGTTACAAAACAGTAATGTAAAACAATTAAGCATAACTTAGCCTGTGACTTAGCGGTCCCGTTAATAGTACACTAATACGAAGTCCTTGTGTATAGAAAGACATTGCCTCCACCCTCATCCAAAACTAGTTTCGTCAGTAAATACATCCTGGTTGCAACCAGCTTCCTCAATTTCTATTCCTGGAAAGTAAAGAAAAAGAAACAATACAGGGTCCTTCTTAATATGCAGACATTTTTTTAAGGGGATGATCAGACTATCAAACTGAACAACTTTCTCTATGGGACCAACATCGAAATTGCGAAAAAAAAAATCAGCTGTCCCATACAAAAGTGCAAACCTACTCGAGCCAAATGTTTGGGACGGCAGATTTTTTTTTCGCGATTTCAATGTTGGTCCCATAGAGAAAGTTGTTCAGTTTGATGGTCTGATCATCCTCTTAAAAAAGTGTCAGCATATTAAGTTGGACCCTATATACAGGGTGAAATTGATATCATTAGCATCCTTTTAAACTAAGAGTCTACCCATCGAACTGAAAAACTTTTACTATGGGAGGCAAAACGATCGGAGCAAAAAAAATGCTGTTGCATACATTTGAGTCGAGTAGGCATTGCGGTTTAGTATGGGAGTATCCTTTTATCCTTTTCCAGGCTAGATTCTGGGTCTTTAAATGTGACTAGAATTTGTGTGACACTAGATATTGATTTATTACCAGAGTATACATATCCGCTCAAATTACATACCAGATTTTAAGTCAAATCATAACTTATCAAACAAAAGAAGTTTCATCAAAATCGGTTCAGTAGTTTTTGCGTGATGCTGTTACGAACAAACAAAGGGGCAATAATTAAAAAAAAAAGATTGATTTGGAATCAGGGATACCTAAAAACCGTATCGTAATCTTTTTCTTGTAAATATCGTCAGTGTACAGACACATTTCTGTTACAGTTTTATAACAGTTTAGATAATATTTATCTCAAGGAAGTCTTTCACGGGACGTAGCCCGGTCCTTTGGAAGGCTTACGTGGGTTACGACACAGTTCCAACACGTCAAATCTCCCTTTGAGACACATTTATCTAAATGTGTTGGGATGCACCAAGCGTGGTCCATTTCTGAATGTACCAAAAGCAGTGGCGTAAAGTGGGTTTATACAAGGTGTTTCAAAAATACAAATAAACCTTTAAGGGGGTGGTGTAGACCATCAATCTGAACAACTTTCACTATGGGACCAATATCGAAAACGCGAAAAAATAAATTTATGTTCTATACTCTACAAATCGACTAGAGCTAAAATATGTATGGGATATAAAATTATTTTTTTCGCGATTTAGATGTTGGTCCCATTGAGAAAGTTGTTCAGTTTGACGGTGTAAACAACCCCCTTAAGAGTTTTAAAAATTTATTGTTACTTATGAAACACCCTGTATATCGCCCGGGGCACAAACCGATTTTGCTGCCCCCTTATCTTTATAAGAAGATCTACACAAAAAATATCGCAGCGAGCGAAACGAGATCGAAATTCGTTAGCAAAACTATTCGGGATGTGGTCAGACATCTTTTGGTTAATCCATGCTAACATATAAACTTAGAGCGAGCGAAGTGAGCTCGGCTTTTCTCCTCAATACGAACCGGTTGAAGCCAGAACTTTTTACGTACAAAACATGTGCAAAGTAACCTAAGTAAAAGCTGTGGATCGAGCAAAGCAAGCTCGAAATTTTTAGCACGACGTCTTAGCTGTGGTCAGAACTCTTTAGGATTATGTATAGGTACAGCATCGACCTAGAACTATGGGCACAGGGTCTGGTACAAAATTGTCGATAAAAGTTTCCCGAACAAACCTTAATAAAAATGTGGGTATGCATATTAATGTAAACAAACTGAAATCGTATAATTGCTGAAGATAAATAAATTATAAGTATAGATAAAGATAAAAAAATCGTATGAAGCTAGTCACAAGGGTTTATTTTGCTTGCGCCTACTTAACATCATAAGCACCTTCGACTGGAGGTGAAAATGAACATCAAACATGACCATAGTGATCGGAATAGGCGGTGCAATTTAGGGTAATGGCACAGAATAGGTTTGGTATATAGTTCTCAGGGGCGGATCCAGGATTTCATGTTGGGGGGGGGGGGGGGCCATCGGCCAACTCGGGCCACGTATTAAGATTAAAAGAAATTAAGAGAGCTCATTTCTTTACTCGGCCTCAAAATTCAGAGGTTCGTGGGGGGGGCCATGGCCCCCTGGGCCCCCCCCCCTGTATCCGCCACTGAGTTCTATATGTAATGGCCATAGACTCTAGCGATAGACTTGCCCTTGCATAGAAGCAACATGTTCCACTTGAATGAGGTGTACGCACCTGATTGATGTTCCCGAGTTCACTTCGTCACTATGGCAATGACAGACAGCAATGTGTCATTTTGTGTTGTTTTGTGTGACATGTTGTTTGTTTGAACGAGCTTGTCTATCGCTTGAGTAATATGTCTATGGTAATGGCGCAAGTATTTGTGTGTTGAATATGAATATTTGTATTCAATTCATGGGCGTTTGTCTCTACACAAGGCGTACACCCCGTTTAATATACAACGCATACAACTTTACACCCTGTATAGATACAAACACCGTTGAATTGAATACAAATATTCACATTCATTACACAAATACTTGCGCCATTACCTAAATTGCACCGCCTTTACCGATCACTGAACATGACAGACGTAATGGCGGACGCGATGACAGATAATCAATAAATAAAACAAAAATTAAATGTTACGTTCGTAAACAAAATGATACTTCTAAATGATAAAACAATTGTTTACTGAAAATAGGATACACCATCAACTTTTTTCACTTTGCTTAGGTAGTTTTTACATGTTTTTAAAACACAGTACCTACGGCATCATGAACTTGCGCGTGCTCGGACGATCAAACAAAGACTGGCACGCGTTTAGGTTTAGGTCTCTTTGAATTTTGATTCTCTTTTGGTTCGAACACTTTTGAGCGTGGACTCTTCTTCCATAGTGTCCTAATTCAATGAGGTACAGTCATTGTTGACGTAGAAGTCAATGGTTACAGTAATTAAAACAGAAACTTAGAGCGAGCGCTGCTCTACGAATTGGTTATAGACAAAGCTACAATCTATATTTTTCACGAATTTGCTGCCCCTAGTGAAGCCATAGCGATGGCTTACTAAGCGCACCCACTTTATTATATTATAATAAAGTGGGTGCGCTTAGTGGTCGCGGCGAGTCCATGCTCGCGCGGAGTGCGGGGAGGCTCGTGTGGTGTGCGGAAGGGTGAGGCACCGGCCGTTGGGGTACAGCACAAGTGATGGGGTACAGGGACCGCTCCCTCCGCCAAACGCCCCCCCCACGATAGGCCTGTCGCGGTCCGAGAGCGCCCTCACTATTATTATATTCACTTTGGTAAAGTTCCGCCCGGGCATTTGCCCCCTTCCCCCTGACTGACCAAAAGATATACCACGTTCGGTGCAGAGCTAGATTGTAGAAAAGACAGAATTACTACTAGGGTTATGGATAACTGGGTGAACCTGGAAATCAGTATTAGCATAGCATAGCATAGCATATGCTCACGACTATATTCCCCGAGGGGATAGTCAGAGATATTCTGAAACCTCAGAACTTCCACATTTCACTATTAGTACCGAAACTCGGTCCAGTGGGACGGGGGGTGAGCCCTTCGCCACTTGTAATGAACAGTAGGTACAATACATAATAAATTGAAGCATACTGGTTTCCTCACGATGTTTTCCTTCACCGAAAAGCCAGCTATTGGTGTTACAAATCGTACATAAATTCCGAAAAACTTATTGGTACGAGTCCCTGGACGGGGTTCGAACCTTCGCCTCCTGCACGGCAGGCAAGGTTACTCGCCACTGGACCACCACGACTGTTCATATTTCTTTATTTGAATCAGGCTGGACGGAATCTCCCTTGTGTGACTGCGGGATCGAAGACCAGACGATGCAGCACATTATACAACGGTGCCCTCTTCGAGCTTACCCGGGCCGTCCTGAGGACCTGACACACCTGACACCTGAGGCCCTTCGATGGCTTCAGACGCTGGATGTAGACTTATGACCTTATGCCTACAAACCAAATTCGCCATACGCATAAATAAATAAATTTTAATCAGTATTATTATTATTATAACTATAATATTTACAAGTAGGCAGATTGGTGGCTTATTGTATTACATTTAGAACACAAATCCCTTGTCTCGGAGCTCTGGCAGACTTTCTTACTTGGAAATAGATTACCTCAGCGTGCCTGATTGCGTCGACACTAGCAATTTGTTCTTTTCGTAATCTAGGTAGAACTCTAAATCTTCATCTTTAATCATAACACAAATTAGTTTAAAATGTTATAGAAACGTGTTTGAAAAAACTGGCCAAGGGTAAGTCGGACTCGCGCATCGAGGTTTCCGTATCACCAGTATTTATTTGTTTTTTTTACTGTAGAGTTTGCACTAAGTTACATTCAGTAGGTCTACCATGAGTTTTCACCGTACTTTACTACTGTAGTTACGTCACCAATTTTGTATTGAATTTCGTACAGCGCTCCTAGTGGTTACGTTGAGAACGAATTTCTGTCATACGAATTGGCGACGTATCTACAGTAGTAAAGTACAGGGAAAACTCATGGAGGCCCTCTGGTTTGACGCTTTTATGTAGGTATTTCCGTTTGTACGAAAAAGCAAAATCAACAAAAACATGTTTTTATTAGATACATGTTATCAAATACCTACAACATAATAAATAAACACATAATACTCTAGGAAATCTACGGATTTTTGTATGGAGTAGGTTGCACAAATTGCACTTAAGGGGATTCTTTTGGAATATAGTAGATACATACCTGAAAAACATAAATTATCAATAATCCCCGATTTTTTATTGTGTATTATTGAATAATTAAGACATTTACAAAACATTAAATTTAGGTATCAACCTAAAATGAAATACTGGTGATTTTATACAGGACGGCTTCGCTCAATACGTTTTACTTAAAACAATAATAATCCCCGGTTAATATCGTAAATTTGAGTAGATATTTAATATTTTGTAAGTCTTAAAAAATTCTGACCTCAGAACTTAATTATTGATTATAAACATGTTACAGCCATGTTGTGCTATTTCGAATCAAATTAAAGATTGAAAAATTTGTCTCGTGCGGGACTTGAACCCACGCTCTTCCAAACCGAGGAAACGTGCTAACCAATTACACCACCGAGCCCACAACCCAGAGAACGATTCGTTGGTGTAATTGGTAAGCACGTTTCCCCGGTTTGGAAGAGCGTGGGTTCAAGTCCCGCCCGAGACAAATTTTTCAATCTTTAATTTGATTTCCTAGAGTATTATGTGTTATTTATTATGTTGTAGGTATTTGATAACATGTATCTAATAAAAACATGTTTTTGTTGATTTTGCTTTTTCGTACAAACGGTAATACCTACATAAAACCGTCAAACCAGAGGGCCTCCATGAGTTTTCCCTGTACTTTACTACTGTAGATACGTCGCCAATTCGTATGACAGAAATTAGTTTTCAACGTAACCAATTACACCACCGAGCCCACAACACAGAGATTGAAAATTTCGTTCTCTGGGTTGTGGGCTCGGTGGTGTAATTGGTTAGCACGTTTCCCCGGTTTGGAAGAGCGTGGGTTCAAGTCCCGCCCGAGACAAATTTTTCAATCTTTAATTTGATTCAGAACTTAATTGTTTACTGTTTGTTTGTACAAATAAAATTTGCCTTGTGATAATTAACTGTCTCCTTTGCTGGTATGCTGGAAGAAATATCTTTAGAAATAAGCTTTTGTACATTTATATCGATTTTTAGATATTTCTCAGGTTCCTGAGCCTGTATAACCACGAAAACTGGAAAAAAGTGTTATTAACTAATACAGATATATTATGTTCAAACACAATTTACTAAAGTGTCTTTAATGCAATCTCAAACCGTATTTTTCCCCGACAATTATATTATTGGTCTAAAGGTCACTTGACAGCGAGTTTTATGGACATAAAAGTCAGGCCAAACGGACGGACAGACAGACAGAACGGGCGGGCGGACGAACGGCGTAGGTTTAGGGTCCCGTTGGCACCCTTTAGATACGGATCCCTAAAAACCATTACCGTTGCCGTTGGAGGCTTCTCTGTCTACTACGAACTACGTCGTAGCATGTCGTAGCCTTCTGGACGCTACGAATTCCGTAGCCCGTAGCGTTTTTAAATTCATAAGGGTCTATTACCGTTGGCGCGCTCCATACAAACGAAGTCTTATTCGTATTTTCAATACTAACCAATTAAAGTCAATGAAATTTTTCAGAAACAATCCAGAAACTAATTTATATGCTTGTATGTTGTCTGATTTTCGTTTAAATGTATAGTTTTAAAGTTACTGTGCCTCAACGGTTTGCATACGAATCTTAAATTAGCATTGAAACTGTATATTTTAACGAAAATCGGACAACATACAGGCATAGAGATTTGTTTTTAGATTGTATCCGCAAAATGTAATTGACTTTAATTGGTTAATGAAAGTATAACTAGACTTCGTTTGTAACGCTTGTTTTTTATGTATTTTTCAAATCTGCCATAATAATTCGAGTACTACTGGTGAAACGTGGATGTTCTGAGGTTTCAGAATATCTCTGTCTACCCCCTCGGGGACTATAGTCGTGAGCATATGCTATGCCATAATAATGCACATTCTGTGAAAATTTTAACTGAACGTAAGTTACAAGCCCTAAATAGGTAGGACGCACGGTCGGACGGACGTACAACGTAGGCTTAGTAATAGGGTCCCGTTTCCCCCCTTTAGATACGGAACCCTAAAAACATAAAACTAAGCTGCATGTTTTCGTTTTGTTCGCAAAACAGCTGAGTTGACCGTTGTCTAATAAAGTTCGTGACAATGCTGATATTTGTTGTTCGTATTCTTTGTGCTCGCGATAAAACGAAATATGGTGTGAATGGGAAGACGGGATAACACAAAATGGATAAGAATAAAGTAGAGAACATAATATAAAATGAATGCTAACACTTTACATAGAGTTTTACGAACATCAAATAACTTTACGATGCAAAACTGTACAGGGTGTAAACTTAAATTCGTTACAAGTTATGTACTCCCATTGACTTACACTCTAGCGATAGCCTGCACAGAATTTTCCGTACATTTACTCAGAATCAGATTATGTACCCCTGAAACATTTCCATAAGAGGCGCCTACCCCTGAGAGTGAAAATACACAGTATATATCTGACGCCGTCACAGAATGACAGGTAGGTATACTAACATACGACCGTACTGTGACCATATTATACTCTAGCGATAGACAGGCCCTTTCATAGAAGCAACATGTTCCACTTGAATGCGGTGGGCGCACCGCATTGAAGTTCCCGAGTTCACTTCGTCACTATGGCAATGACAGATCACAATGTGTCATTTTGTGTGACATGTTGTTTGTTTGAACGAGCTTTTCTATCGCTAGAGTATATGTCAGTGTGTACTCCAGACTATTGACATATCGTGATAATAGCAATAGTGGTAGAGCTCAGAGGTCGCGGTAGGTCAATCGAGAGGGTGCGGGGGCGCGGGCGGGTGGATCGCTTATACAGGGTGAAATTGATATCATTAGCATCCTTTTTAACTAAGAGTCTACCCATCAAAATGAACAACTTTTACTATGGGAGAAAACCGATCGGAGCAAAAAATTATCCGCTGCTGCATACATTTGAGAATAGAATAGAATATCTTTATTTGCGATGAGTCGAGTGGGCACTCCGCCGTCCCCCGCACACCGTGCCCCGCTGAGCTACCCCTCTTTTTTACACTATGCTATTGACCAACGTTTACTATGGTACAAACATTGAAATCCGAAAAAATCTATCTGCTGTTCCATAAATTTTTGTCGAGTAGCTATTGGCATTTTCTGTGGATCAAAAAAATTTTTTTTCTATTTCGATTTTGGTCTCATCGTAAAGTTGTTCAGTTTGATAGTCTGTAGCACCGCCATATGTAAAGCATTTAAGTTGACACCCTGTATAAAAGCTTTAAATATTATTCACGGTACCTACTGCAAAAGATTTCATCTTTATTCTGAAATTGCCTGTTAACTTTACAGAAAAAATATATTTATTTCAGAAACGTACGAGCATTTTTACCCTTTTATGACGTCTAAAGGACACAAAAGAAAGCATTCGCTTATCTTTTACTAGCTTTTTCCCGCGGCTTTTATTCGATGGAATCAATGACATCGCCGTGTTTTCAAAATGGGGTAAAGCATAACAGCCTTACCTTTGATATATGCTTGGGAAAAACGAATCAAAATCAGTCCTGTAGTTTTCGCGTGATATGTTTGAAACAATATTTTTGGTGGGTTCGTGTTCGTAGACATCCCTATACAACAACTAAAAAAAAGTCGGGCCAATTTAATAGATCACATTTGACATCTATTGATATTTCAACAAATGTCGAGCATATAATATTGTTAATTTTATCGAAGGTAGAACTGCACAATTGCTTTACTTTTTTAAATTAAAAAAAAACTGATTTAAACCATTTTAAACATTAATTATAAACAATTTGATCTTCGACAACAATAGGTATGACAACAACAAGTACAGTCCAGTACATTCAGAAAGTATTTTTTTTCGGAATATCTTTATTGTAAGGACACAATATAATCTTTTTAGGGTTCCGTACTCAAAGGGTGAAAACGGGACCCTTTTACTAAGCCTAAGTTGTCCGGTCGTCAGTCCGTCCCTCCGTCAGTCTGTCAGTCTGTCCTACTTATTTAGGGCTGTAACTTTTGAACCGTAATAGCTTGGCAGATGTTATTTTAACAGAATGTGAACTGTTATGGCGAATTTGTTAAAAAAATGTTAATTATAAGGGGGGTCCTCATATAAGAAACTACCTATACTCTGAAATGGAATCCGATATCAAAAATTACAAACAAAATGGGCTCTTTTATTTGAAATTGTTGATCTCGGATTCCATTTCAGAGTATAGTTTACAACAAAGTTTTTTCTTCTCGCTGTATCGTAAAAACGGTTTGCTGTATAATCTCTAAAAATAATAAAAACCGGCCAAGTGTGAGGCGGTCTCGCGCCAAAGGTCCCGGAGAAAACAAAACTTTTTGTAAGTTAATATGTTGTGGGTTGGTGTGGTACGGAACCCTCGGTGCGATAGTAGCCCGACTCGCACTTGACCGGGTTTTTATTTACGTATACTTAGTATCTCTGCATTGTAAAATCAGGCATCGACCGGTTTGCTTTAAGCTGCGTTCACACGAATACTATTTTTTTCCGGCCAAACACCAACGAGATGGTCGCGTGAACGCCGTTCTATCCTGAGACTCTTTGCAATTTATACTTCTTACTATTCATCTCTTTGGAATTCATACTTGATGACACTCTAGTCATAAGGCACTTACTCCTATCGATCAACATATAGCCCAGTCATTTTACGGAGTTTTGTTAGAAGGGGTGGGGAGTAATTACGGCGGCCCGACAGCACAGTCTGTAGTGAAATATATATCGCTTTTTAGCGCTAACACCGCCTTGTTTTGAATCTCCTGACATTTTACTGACTAGGTAATAGGTATGTTTCGATAGGTTTTGGTTACTTTTTCATGAACTTTTAGAGTCAAATATCTCAGCTCCGATGCGAGCTAGGCCATAAGTGTTCATATAAAAAATTTTTGTTTTTATAGTACCTACTATAATTAATACAATACTTTCATTGCTGACCGCGACTGTTAAAAAAAATTTAAAACCTTTACTCATACTTACCCATTTGCGTTCGTTCCGAATGAACGCGCCCTTATATTAGAGTAAAGCTCCAAACCGCACGTTTTAACAACAGATGTAGTAAATACCCGAAATAGCGTCGAACGTAAATATATTTTGGTTTTTAAAACGTAAGCGCTCGTATATTGTCTGTGGTGTTTATTTAACTAGACAGAAAACATATGCAAAGAATAAGTATTAGGCTACTCCGTTCATAAATATCAGTAATGTTTGTCATGATTCATAGCAATCGAGACGTGGTTAAGAGGTTTCCTGACCGAACGACCTTGACTCTTTCAGAGGCGCTCACCTTTACTAAACTACGTCATTTTATTAGGTATTCCTATTTTTGATTGGCTTGTCCTTCATTATGTCACTGTGGTGCCTTCTAATCTAAGGAAATATCACATTCGAAAATCATAAGAATTCGCACTAAATACTTATATTGGTCTTAAAAAAAATTTGCTACATAGCAATTTAAGATCTTAATATTACAAAGATATGTAAGTATGTATCTCAAGTAAAAGTGACTTCAACTTAAAAAGTAGATGCACATAATACAGATTTTTTCCAATATTTAGGCTTTCCTTTGAACACAGGTTTCATAGTATTTTATGGAAAAATAAGAAAAATGAGCTATACCAAATAAAGACGAGATGTTGAAACGATGTTGAAAGTCATTGCTACACTTTTTAATAATTTGTATGTCTTTCAAATATCGAGAAGATCGCTTCTAAAACCAGCAATATGTGGGGGCCCTTCGTTTACCTATGGGGAGAGAATCACAATAATAGGTAGGTTACACACCTACATACTACCAGTTCAAAATACTGGGTGATAGGTACTGTTTACTGTATCAGTTCAAAATACTTATTGATTCCGAAAACGTTTTCCAAATTTTCAGTGGTGGTTCAGAACATCAAACTGAACAAGTTTTACTATGGGAGCACTATGCCTGTAAAGCACAGCAAACAAATTATAGGTACCTAGCTGTCCTTATGGGTTTGATATTTTGAATGTTATTCATAATGACTGTAATTGAACTAGAGTTAGTATTGAAAGAGACTCAGTCTTTTAAGGCCTTTAATAAAGACTCGCTTTATTTTTGACGACTCGCGACTGACTCAGTCTTTTAGTCTCCAACCTTTAGTCATAAGACTAGTATTTTTAGTCAAGTCTTTTAATGTAAAAAACTGAGCAGTTAGTTAGTCGCCAGTCTTCAAGCTTAAAGGACTTAAAAGACTGGCGACTCATAGCCCTTGAAGTCGACAGTCGTAAGGCGTATGTTGATTAATGCAACTAATGATTATATTACCACCTGAATAAGTATTCTCCCGACAACAAACAAACGAGTGGAAATCTTTAAGGGAGCAGTGGACGTCCTACGGCTGATAATGATGATGATGATAACGCTTGACTTAAACGCCAGTTTTTTTGCAAATGACTGCAGTCGTTTAAGCCTTTTAGTCGTTTAAGTCTACAAGTCTTATACGTTAATCGACTGAGTCATATTAATTAAGACTAACAGTTACAGCCTTAATTTTAGAGCCAAGTCGTGTAAAAAGAGGCTAGTCTTATTATAAACGACTAAAGGACTCGAGTCTTTTTCAATAGTAACTAGAGTATCAATCCCTACATGAGATTTCATTGTTTTGTTTCAGCACGCAGAATAAAATAACAAACATGTTTACAAGTAATAAAATTTGAACGTTTTATCGTTACCTAGGCAGTATTTTTCTTCTGTTTGGGTTAGAAGATAAAAATTTCGCAGCTGGATTTTCATTTATTTTATATTTAACTTCCCAAACAATTTTCACCTATAATCTAAAACAAACTAGGGTAAGTGTGCCAGTGAATGAACGATTAAGCGGATTGCAAACTTCGATTTTTTTTCAAAAAGTTTGGAATATAGTAACAACCATTTTAGTTACTTTGTTGGATTCTCAGATAATGTAAATTTCAATTGGTCAAAAAATAAAATAAGTTTTCTTACTACAAGATATTAAAAAGTCCATTTGAAGTTCAAAATAGGGTGTTGTACCGGTGAATGAACGGCCTGCACCAATAAATGAAAAACGAGCTCCAGTGAACGAACGGTACAGGATGGATTTTATTTGGAAGAGATAATTAGGAAAATGTGTACTATTTTCCACATAATTTTCTTTAAAATCAATCTATTAATTATTTTCCACGTTGTAACACATAAAACACAAGACTTTTTAGTCCCCTACTCAAATAAAAGGCATTATAAGTTTTACATGTCTGACTGACTCCGAGTGTGTCTGTCTGTGGCCACCTAGCTGCTAAACGGGTGGACCGATTTCGATGCGGTTCTTTGTGATCGAAAGCCAATTTTTGAAAAAGTGTTCTTACCTATGTTTCGTGGAAATTACTTTTACAGTTTTCAAGATAATCAGTTTTAATTGAGAGTTTTGAAGGAATTTCAACAAATTTCAATCAATAAAACAGCATCGAATTCATATTCAAATGTAGTACCTACAATGCAAGGATTAAATATTCACGATTAGGTATGTAGGGACTGATCATTAATAGCTCAATAATTATAGGTACCTAGTTTCAAAGGGATATCAGCAAGTAGCACAATTAGATTATGTAGGTAGGTACATCGAGCTTGGGCTCAAATGTTTTGTAGCTTTGTGGAAATTCCATAAATCCTCGATCTTAAGAATATGTTGGCAAGGTCAAAAAAGAGACTTCCAAACTTCTGAAGGCATCAGTGTATATTTTTAAGACAATTAAAAACTTTAAAAATGAAATTATATAATTATTTAGAAAGTAATCCTACGCTAAAAAACAATGAGTTAAGTACATGGATCGGGTTTTCCCTATAATGGTGCATTACAGAAATCATAAAACAACGTTCATGAATTTCATGATCTAGTGAACAGGATTGAATTTTGGTTCATACTGTCTGATGACCGACAGTTCAGAGTAGGCTCTGTAATCCCTTTATGAGGGTTTAGAACCTGTATGTTGTAACAGAGTAGGCTTCGGGTTGTTGTTTGTTATTGATATTAATGAAGACAAAGATGATCAGGTAAATGAGCTGTGTATTTAGAAAGTTTGGAGAGTGACAGTGGTAAATAAACTAAAATGGTATTGTATACACGCCAACGTGGTGAGTAGCAGGCGTGTTAAAAAAAAGTAACATCTGGTCCGGCCATTTACAATTGCGCATATTGCCTTCCTTCGTGTATGTGAGTGAATATTTAGAATTTAATATGATAAGGAACGAAAGTCAAGTGAATGCAGTTGAAAATACGTTTTTTGTAAAGTGTGTGTGTAGTGATAGAATGACTGACCGAAACAAGAACAACGAGTAAAGGTTAGTCTAAATTGTAGAATAATGTGGTAAATAGAATTAATAAAGGTATACTTGGATGGTTCTATCATTTGTTAAACTATTATTTGAAACGATTTTTTGGAAGAGGTGGTTAAAATAATCCATGATCATAACACATTATCGATAATCTTTTTCAAAAACGACAACGGAATCAACGGAAGTGCATGAAAAGATATATACTTATTGAATATTATGGTTCCTCCAAAAGAATCACCAGAACGCCCTGTTCCGCACTACCTTATCCAACAGATAACTACCATTTTCAACAACCGCCTAATCATGCTGAATGGACCTTTCGGTACGTGGTCGCCATTTGAGAACTCTATGGTCCTAATATTTTGTTTCTTGTTCCTTACGGAGTTGCCATGTCTCAGTTTCGTACCCGCATGTCTTTAATATAGTCTTCACTGTACACACTAGTACAAACAAAACACAAAGGCTTTCGTCTTTAGATAATGCGGTATTTGGGGCGAAAAGATATTAATAAATTTCTATTATAAATTTTTTAGATTGGACCTACTTACCTGACTGGACAGTTAGTCCTACTTCGACCGTAGATTTTACTAGCTTTATGGGAGTTTGTTGAACATGGACATTCGATATAATCGTTATTTTGCCCACGTGCATTATCAAACCAACTCGTTAACGTTATCAAGCTTTTGTTATTGAAGTCCTCTATGATCTCAGGAATGACCATTATGTCATTGGCAATGGCAAACCGAAAGTGAGTGATGGGCTTGCTGTTTATTTTTATGCTTAAACTTTTCAAGCCCAGAACTTTGAAGGAATCTTCCAAATTAATTCAAAGTGAATAATTCAAAACTGCCCGTTCTCCCTTCTTCTGTAATGTAGGAGTAGCATTTGTTGCTGAATCAAAGTACAGCCCTAGTAACCGACATGTTTTTGCACCTATAGTTACAATGCGGCCAGAAATAGTAGTAGGTTTTTGATTGAGACGGTTTGTATCTCATCTGGCATCAATGCTTGTCTACCTAAATGAGCACTGCGTTGGTACATCAGGGGGCCACAGTCACATACGAGTAGAAGGTGCAGAGGAGTTTACATCTCCTCCTTGCAGAATCTGCAGCCGGTCGTATCACTTAATTTCAGTGTGTGCATGTGCTTGTTTTATTTGCAGTGACCTTGCTATTATACAAATTTGATCCTTGCTGAGGGCAAGGAGACTATTCGCAAGTTTGCGATTGTAGCTTTTGATAGGAGCTTCGGAGTGACACATGCCTGCGGTGTTACACCATAGCTTTATTGCCTCTCCAAAGCTGGTACTATTCAAAGAATCACGCGTTAGACTACTAGGGATTCCGAGAAATTGTTCTGGGCCTATGAAGTGGTTTTCAGTGCCCCTTCTGGCCAGTACGTCTGCAATCTCGATCCCTTCTATGTCTAAGTGTCCTGGCACCCATTACAGCACGAACTGATTGTTGTTGCCTAAGGCGTTCAGCTGTGACACGCAGTACTGTACTAGTTTGGACTTTATGATCGGAGAGTCCATTGGCTAGCAAGGCTGCTTGGCTATCTGAATTGATTGTAATAAATGTCGGATGACGTAGCCCTTGCTTAAGTTTTTTTTCAATGCAGACGGAGATAGCGTAGACCTTAGCCTGGAATATGGAGGTATAATCTCCATGATTTTGGGTCTGCCTTAATCTTGGTTAGCTAGAAGACTAAGATCAGGAATACGGTTCTCTCCCCTAGAATCGGGCAACCAGGTGTTGTACACTTCTTGCAAAGTCTGTAGTACTTCTCCAGACTCAGTCTCTAATGGCGTCGGTGAAAGTCGGATGTGAATTGTAAAATTTTGTGAAAATTTGAAGTAATCAACGAGCTTTCCACTAATTATGGAGTGTCAAAAATGTAAAAAGACTTTATCTAAAAAGGGGTCGCATTTTACTTGCCAGGGGATGTGCCAGGGAGTTTTCCACAAAATGTGTGTGAAAGGTCTAACCGCCGATCTAAAAGCGGGAAAGAAGCGTCTTTTCTGCAACAACTGTGATGGAGGCGAGGATGAGGAATCCGATCCCGAATTGGTTGAGGAAGAAGAAACCCCAGTAAATAAAGTGTTGAAAGATATAAACAAAAAAATAAATATTATTAAGGAAGTGAAGAAACAGTTAGAGACGCTGACCAACAGCATCGAATTTCTATCTGAGAAATATGAAACATTGCTGACAGAACACAATGAAGTTAAAGAAAAATTGAACAAAGCTGAGAAGAACATAGCCCATCTATCTAATAGATGCACATATTTCGAAAAATACAATCTCGCTTTGGAACAAAAGATAGATGACATTGAACAGGCCACGCGGCGAAATAACCTTCAAATTTCCGGTATAGAACAACTCCCTAACGAAGACATCATGCAACTTTTAACGAAACTTGCCGACCTAATGGATGTGAGTAGCAAGGAGATAAAATGGGCTAGAAGGATCCCGTCTCGTAAACAAGGAAAACCACCTACTATTATAATAGGTTTTGATTCATCTGGAGCGGCAACTCGCGACACCTGGATGGAAAACCGCCGTAAAGCATCGCAGATCACCAGCGACCAGGTAACAAATGGTTCCCAGCAAGACAAGATCTACGTAAACGAAGACCTTTCGAAACAAATACGTGAGCTGCTGTGGAAGACCAAAACCGCCCTACGGGAAACCTATAAATACATTTGGGTGAGCAATGGAAAGATCCTTGTAAAGAAGACCGATGGGAATGCTGAAAAGTCCATCAGGGTGAGAGCCGAGAGTGATATCAGTGATCTCAAAGTCAAGTGAAGTGATGTTTTTGTTTTTAATTAGAACTTTTTACTTTTTATTTGTGTCATTCGTACCTAAAGTTGGAAATAAAAGGCCTCCAGGATATTGACTGCGTCAATGATAATTCCTGTGAAGTTAGTGCCTCCAGCCTAGGTTCATGGATCTCAACCTTAAATGAGGTGAATAACTTTTATCTTTTACATCTTAATATCCGCTCATTGAAGAAAAACTTTAGTGAGCTAATGGTAGTTGTTAAGGAGTATTTGCATTTATTAAATATATTAGTTATAACAGAGCCTAATATTAAATTCGATATGTTGTGTATGTATAATATAGAGGGATTTGAATTATGTAGCTATACTAGACCAAATAGACGAGGAGGGGGTGTACTTGTATATACTCGGAATGAGCTCAATGCTAGTGTATGTGTACCTGCTATTGAGATGCAGGCTGCCGAGTGTGTAATGATCAGATTAGAATATAATAATATAGAAATGTATGTAGTATCCATTTACAGACCACCAAGAATTAATAATACAAATAAAATATCCCAATTCCTAACGGAACTTGAACTCATACTTAAAAATTTGCCCAGAAATAGTAAAGCGATATTATGTGGTGATATTAATATAAATTTACTTGATAGAAATGAAACTCATGTAGCAACTTATATGAATTTGCTAAGTGAATATGGCTTTTATTCATGCATAAATGATGTAACTCGTTGTGAAATAAGAAACGGTAACATTGAGAAATCATGCATAGATCATATATTTGTGCGAACACCCTGTGCTGTTGTCAACTCTGCTATTTTACAACATAAAATATCTGACCATTACTGCACGGCAGTAGCGCTCAATGGACTGGTGCAATACAACTACAATGAGGTCAATGGCGACGGCGGGGGGTCGCGTGCGCCGCGCTCGGCCTCCGCGCGTGGTCGGGGAGGGCTCGAGCGCGGAGTCCGCGGCGCCCCGCCGACGACATCTACCCGACGAGTCATTGATAATGTCAAAGTGCAAAATAATATGTCTTCTGCTGATTTTAAGTCTCTGTTGGAATTAGATTGTCCTCTAGAATTATATAATAAAATGGAAATTATGTTTAGTAATATCTATAATGATAGTTACAAGACCGTTCAAAACAAAAATAGTGGTAGAGATGGTAAGGGATGGGTAACAAACAAATTAAAGAAAATGGTATTAGAGAGAGACCGTCTATTTTCAATATGGCTTAATGATAAAACAAATATGTTAAAACGACTAAATTACACTAAGTTCAGAAATAAGTGCACAAAAATGTTTTCGAAAGCTAGAAATGAATATGAAAAAAGTTTAATTCTGGAATGTAATGGTAATGTCAAAAAAATCTGGGAAAGAATTAACTGTTTACTAGGAAATACAAAAAAGTCTACCGATGAAGTAATAATTAAGCATATGAGAAATATGGGATCTATCCCCCAGTTATGTTCTGACTTTGCCACTTCATTCACTACTGAGATTGAAAACATTAAACACAATAATTGTAACACAAAATGGTTAAATAGAAATAATTATGTATGTGAGCCTAGCATATCTATGAGATGGAGGCCGGTGACTAGAGATGAAGTAGCTAAGGTATTAAAGAACATGAGTTTAAGAAAATCAGCGGGCTCTGATCTCATACGTATGCGGGACCTTGCTTATATGAGTAATATCATCTGCCCTGTAATAGCAAAACTTATCAATCTGTCTCTTTCTAAGGCTAGTTTTCCTCCTAAATTAAAAGAAGCTCTGGTACGTCCGATATACAAGAAAGGTGATCATAAACAATATGGGAATTATAGACCAATAACTATATTATCCAGTGTAGAAAAAATTATGGAAAAATGTGTAATTAACCAAATAAGTAGTTTTCTGAGTAATAATAATATCATAGATAGTTGCCAACATGGATTTCAGAAGGGAAAGAGTACAAACACCTTATTGTCAAAGTTTACCAATGAAATAAATGGATATCTAAATGATAAAAAGTTTGTGGTTGCTGTATTCTTTGACTTCAAAAAAGCCTTCGACACACTCCAGCATGAGACTTTACTAACGGCCATGAATGAATGTGGGGTGGGAGGGCCGCTGAACGTATGGTTCAGAGACTATCTCACCGCACGTTCATTCCGTATTAAAATAGGTAACACCTGTAGCGACCCACCCACATCAGTATGCTGTGGGGTCCCACAGGGCTCAGGGTGTGGACCAGTCTGCTACCTTATGCATGTTAACAGCCTGTGCAGAGTAATAAACAACTGCTCATCATATATGTTCGCTGATGACCTCTGTGCTCTACGAGCCGGCCGTGATATGGATGAAGTTAGTCGTCTCGTGCAGGAGGATGTTGATAGAGTTGTTAAGTGGGCACATGACAACGGCATTGTACTCAATAATGATAAAACTAAGTTACTAATAATCCACTCCCCATATTCTTGTATGCCGGATTCTTCCTGTCATCTAACCACCCATACTTTTGAATGTTTTCACAACAATAATTTAATGTGCAAATGTAAGCTAATTGAAAGGACATCTGTAGTAACATATCTAGGTATGCAAATAGATGAAAACTTTGGTTGGACAAAACATATAGATTATATAATAAATAAACTGAGAACATTGTTAGGTAAATTTTACCAGCTGCAATACAAAGTACCAAAAGATTTATTGAAATGCCTATATGTATCATTAGTTGAATCAATTATTGGGTATGCTCTTGATTGCTACGGTCTCACATTCAAAACTCATATTGATAAAATAGAATCAATCCAAATTAGATTTCTAAAACTTCTTGTAGATAAAAAGACTAAAAATAAATGTAAAGAAAATTACCAGATGTTATTCAAAATTTGTAAAGTACTTCCTGTAGGCCTTAAGCATAAATATTTATTGGCATGTAACCACCATGGCAACCATGAGCATAGATCGTATATTGATCATTGTATTGGCACCAGGGCTCAAGTACAAGGTAAATTTCAGACCGAAAGAGTCAACAACTATTTTGGAGGCAGGTTACTTAAACGTAAATTGCCATCATTGTATAATGAAATGCCACCCTCTTTAAGAACCGAAGAAAGCAAGAGAAAGTTCGGTAGACTATATAAAATCCATCTGCTCAACTCCATTCAGTAAATAGATAAGTATTATGTATCGTTTTATGTTATACAAATATTATTGTTTTGAGACTCTTGATCTCACAGACAAACCGTGGAAACGGTTTTGTGAGACTTTCACATGTATGAATATTTTTGAAATAAAGTATTTGAAATTTGAAAAAAAAAAAAGATTGAAACCTTCAGCTATCCAAAAATATGATCATTTGTGAATCATCCGATAATGCTTCAGTTTAAAAACCATTATAAGTACAACCTAGTGTAAACAAAGTGCATAGGCAAAGAGTGTAACAATTAACGGTTAGTTTATTATCATTCATGAAGGATTATAATGATGTTATTAAAACATTATGTTACTTTCTATAAAAATGCATCATGCTGTAGTTAACATTTCTGGTAAATTATTTTGATGATTCCTTATATTTGCAAAAATTTAAGACAACGTGATGTTCTTTTACTGGCTCTTGAACACCAATGAATGAACGGGCGATGAACGGGCGTTTATTCACTGGAACATTTTCACCAGTAAATGGACACGAAATAAAACTGCGTTCCTTTACTGGACAGAAACCTTAAAATTATAAAAAGTATATATTTCTAAGATCAGTATGACGTATTCTATCTAAAAAACTTATATCCATACTAAGATAAGAAATCATGCAACTCACCAGTAAACGAACACCCGTTCGTTCACTAGCACACAAGTAAACTTCAAACACCAGTCCTAGAATTGTGAATTATTCAAAAACTAAAAGCTTTTTCACCGTTAAATATATGTCAAACGACTAAATAACTCATGTTCCATCCATTAATATCACTGATTCAAACTAATGTCCAAATAAAACGACACACTGGTCAAAATACTGTGACAAGTATTTCCATTTCCTTATAAGGACGTCATACAACAGGTTTTAGCCAACGACACGGCCATCTTCGACAATGATTTCGCGGACACTAAGCATCACAACCCCTCAAGGTTACTGCCAAGTATAGATAGTGTTGCCAGCAAGGTACAAAAAAATCACGAAACACCTAACTCTGTTATTTTTCTTAATAATCTCTAAAAACCACGATTTGTTCATTCACTGGGGTGCGTTCAGCCACTGGTGCACTTACCCTATTAAACCCTAACGTTATTTCTACTTATATTTTTTGTCTAGCCTTATTTATTTAACAGCTTGGCTTTTTTTTTTAAATCTCTATGTAAAATTAATAAGGGTTTATTAATTTTACATAGAGATTTAAAAAAAAACTGCCTACGAATATTTAGGGCCGTATCTATTTGAAAGCTTGCGCACATTTTGAAGTGAAGATTAATGTGAAGTGGTTGTAAAATACGAGTAGTGACTTTTTTGGCCGCAAAAACTCTAAAATAAAAACCATTATCAAATTAGACACACAATTAGCACATTAAACCAAATCTAAGACTTTTACACTCAGTTGCAGAAACGCTCATTAAAGTTAATCCTCCAGGTTATCCAAGTGAAAGCGTCTCTTTCTTGCAAGCATAAGTTTGCAATTAGCCATCCCGCTCCAATTGAAAGCAGGATCGCAAAAAAAAACGTGTTTTTCGTCAATATCTTTGCTCATGGATGTTTCTAAGCTCAAAATTTTACGGAGTTCACTAGAAATATTTAATGTATTTAGTTAAGTACAAAAATAAAAAGTTAAATATCAGCAGTTTAATCATAGTATTGAAAAAACATAACAAAAAGGGGTAACTTTGGGATTTTTTTTTATCTATTAAAATGAATCTAATCGGTTAATTGGGCACGGTCGCCTATCAGCCAGATCCTTAAATAAGACATAATTGGTTTTCAGACTTTAAAACATAGTTTAAAACACTTTCGTTCGTGTTCAAAAAATGGCCTCGACCGGATAACAGTGTCTTAAATCTCTTGGTGTCACTTTTTGTCTTGTTAACGTAGTAAAAGCTTGTCTGCAACAGAGTGTTAAACTACCAGAAAAAAGGATTTACAATTAAAAACCGACTTCAAAACATCGAGTAATTATGTTAACATAGTACCTCAATGCTTCAAAACTAAAAAGCTAACAAACATAAAAAAAAACATACGGGTCGAAATGAGAACCTCCTCCTGTTGTTGAAGTCGGTTAAAAATAATACCTCATCGTGTCTCGATGTGGTATACTTGAGTTGAGAAAGCTTGAGTATATTTTACTTCCTTCTATTTATTTCATTTCTTATTTAATCCTCACTCATAAATTTTAAGGGCTTTTAATAAATACTGTTTCTTCAGGCAGAATTGGCAAATATCGTCATTTAACCTAGTTTCAAGGCTGGTATTGGCTGGCTTCTCGGTTGTAATTCGGTTAGATATGGAAGAGCGGGGCTTTCTGCTACAAACAAATATCTCAACGATATTTAAAGAGCCCTGAAATTGTTTGTAAACATTTAGATTAATGTAGGTACCTACTACATAGGAATAAGGCTTTTGAAACTTATTTTTTAATGGTTTCTTTAAGGTAATAGGATCAAATATTTATTGACATCTTCTATATTATTAACTATATGACCGCGGTGAACTTCGTACCGCTTTATAATCTTCCCGACAACTAGGACAACTCGAACAACTTGGTCAACTTGGACAACTCGAACAACTTGGTCAACTGGAACTTGATTGACTTGGCCAACTCAAACAGCATGAACAACCTGGTCAACTAGGAAAACTCGAATAACATGGGACAACTCGGATAGCATGAAAAAGTTGAGCAAGTTGTTCATGTTGTCCGAGTTGACCAAGTCAACCAATTTCGAGTTGACCAAGTTGTTCGAGTTGACCAAGTTGTACGAGTTGACTAATTTGTCTGAGTTGTTCGAGTTGACCGAGTTGACCAAGTGGTTCGAGTAGAAAGACCCTGTATAAGTACTTATCATTATTTAAAAAAAAACTTATCTCTTTCTCGCTTTACAAAAACTGTAATGTTTCTACAGGGTGTTTCATAAGTAACAATAAATATTTAAAACTCTTATGGGGGTTGTTTAGACTGTCAAACTTAACAATTTTTTTTATGTGACCAATATCGAAATCGCGAAAAAAAAATTTGATATCCCATACATATTTTAGCTCTAGTCGATTTGTAGAGTATGGAACATCATTTTTATTTCGCGGTTTCGATATTGGTCCCATAGTGAAAGTTGTTCAGTTTGATGGTCTACACCACCCCCTTAAAGGTTTATTTGTATTTTTGTAACACCTTGTATAGTCATAGGTACTTACATAATCTTAGGTCATCATAATCATAATTAAGGGCCGGCACTACCTACGGCCCGTTTGACATATCTGTCAAAAGAAATAGACCGGTGGCCGACAACACTCAACCCTATGTTATAAGATTAATGAACAAATCAATTTGATAGCTTTTGGTAATTAATTTCTTGCAAAAAACTTGGTCGACTGCAGCGCGCGGTGCAGCTTGGCTGGCACGTTTACTGGTGTGAAGGAAAAAGGGAACCCTACCTGGTGAACATTTTACCTCGTTGAATTAAAGGACCTAACTAGTCTGTTGGTCTGGTTGGCCGACCCTATCCTGGCAGGTTCTTAGGTCCGATCGAATTTAGGGTACCTATAAACCGGAAGGCAGATTTTACCACATTAAATTAATGATGAATGTTTGGTTGTGCGTGGCAATACTCCTGCAGCATCTGGATTTGAGAGCCGTAGGTCGAAATTGACATTTACAGCAACAGTACAGTACCGTGATGGACTTATGATGTGACTGATCAAAGATCACCCCTGGTGGTAGGATAGGATGGGTCCCAACTAATTAGATCACAGTATTACCACAGATTATATAGTACTATACAGTACAGATGCCCAACGTCAAACAATGAAACCCGACTGCCGTAACTCGGGCAGTCTTCGGGCAAAGAAAAACATGTGACAGTCTTCGTAAATTGCTTGATTTTCTGAGGCTCATGAGATTTTTTTGTATTCTGATCATGTACTTTTAGTAACAATTTACACGTTTACGTAAACAATAATTACAAATCGATACCATAACGCCATATAATGCAATTTTTAAACTAAAATTTCATTTGTATGGGATGGGACACCATGATATTACTAAGGCTTAAAAAAACTTAAAATTATTGTAACAGAACAAATTAAAACTTAATAACAGAATAATGAAATTATTATAAGTTTAATATTATTGGTATTAGCAAACTAAGGGTTTGTAATCTTTTATCATCATAATCATCGTCAGATATAATATTTTAAGAACGGAATAAAAGTTAATTTTGCAGTAACTGGAAAGATTGCCTTCAAAAACATTTGCGCACAAGGACATCAGTGTGACCACTTTTAGTAGATTTCTTCTTATTGGTAGATTTAGGGCAAAATTGTTTAGTAGATTTTAGTAGAAATTGGGTATTCGAAAATTTTAATTTATTTAAAAATGCAAGGATTCAGGCTAATAAAATTTAAGCTGGCAATACAAATGGCTGAGAAAACGATTGCAGGGTTTGCAAGTTTTCCGGAACTTCTAGTAAGTACATCATCATCATAATCATCAGCCTATTTACGTCCAGGCACAGGCCTACCTTCTAGGAGGGTGTTTGGGCGTTAGTCCACCACGCGTGCCCAATGCGGATTGGTAGACTTCACATATGCATCAGAATTTCTTCGTCTGCATATGCAGGTTTCCTCACGATGTTTTCGTTCACCATTTGAGAGCAGTCGGTAATACGTACATAAGTTAGAAAAACTAATTGGTACGTGGCATGTTGTCCGTGCGGATTCGAACTCGGACCTCTTGATTGAGAGTCCATACCTCTCCGCAACGCGCCACCGAACTCACTTCTAGTACAGCAAATATTAATCATATCGCCTAATGTTGTTTTTTTTTTACAAAAGAGGGCTTCTGAGCAGAGTTGGAATTTTGGTACCTAGCACTTTTAATATGTCAAAGGGATTGCATGTTTATCGACTTCCAATAATGTCGATATACGGGTATATTTTATATCACTACGGATAACTTCAGCATGTATCGAACTTCAAAATAGCGAAAATAAATCAGCTGTCCCATACATTTGAGTCGAATAATATGTTCACACGGCGACACATCAGGTTACGCATCCTATATACCCATAACCACGCTACGTATAAAACATAAAAAAAAGTGCGGTAGAGAGCCTGCATAGACGCGGCTGCCGGCGCGGGCGCAGCGTGCCGTGAGACGAAACAACAACAACATACCGCACGATTCGCAGCGTTGAACTTCTAATAGGCCACTTCTTCTTCATATACTTCTTCTGAATAAATGAATTAAATGAATAGTTCAAAGTCCAAACAGGGTAGCCTGAGAAGACGCCGTGTGTACCTACTGCAGTTTTGTATAGGACAGCAGTTTTTTTTTCGCTCTTTTGAAATTGGCTCCATAGTGAAAGTTGTTCAGTTTGATGAGAAGAATACATGCTGGAGTTATCCGCAGTGATAAAAAATTACCCATATATCGACACAATCGGAAGTCGGTAAACGTGCAATCCCTTTGACATATTAAAAGTGCTACCAACATTTCGGACTCTGCTTATGAGACACAGAAAACTGTACTAATTTTAAACTTGCATAGCGACGAACTAATTTAATATTTATTTGAAAATTGAAGCATCCATGTTACAAAGTGATGAAAACCAATAAAAATTATACAAAAGTGCAAAAATAACATGTGTAATGATGAGCGTTTAGATAAAATTGATATTATATTTATATATTTTTATTTTGTTCAAAAACGTGTTTTATATTAAATTTTAACCATCTGTAACAACATTGACATACATATTATTTGGTAGAATTTAAGTAGAATTTGAAACAGGACTGGTAGATTTTGGTAGATTTCAGCAGTAATTTTGGTCACGCTGAAGGACATTGTGCGACACAAGAACATTATAGGTGTTACTTAGTAGCTTAAGTGGGTACATGAACCCTGAAAGGGCACAGCGATATTAACAAGAAGTTAAAGATTAAAAAAAAATAGTACAATGTCAATAGTTCTTTAGGTTCTTTTCGTAGTTTTTGGTTCTTTTGGTAGGTTTTGGTAGTTTTTGGTAGTTCAGTTTTTTTTTAGTTTTTGGTTATTTTGGTAGATTTTCGTAGTTTTTGGTTATTTTGGTAGATTTTTATACTTTTTGGTAATATTTGATAGAAGAATGAAAATTACCAAAAACTACCATAAAAACAAAAGAGTTCTTGACGGCTTGGCTAGGGGTGGTGTCTGTTGACATCAATAAAATATTTGTTTTGCAAAAGAGGTGCATTCGAATCGTAAGCGGATTCAGTCGGTAAGGGTGTCATGCCGATCCTTGTTTACCGACTTTAAATTACTCACTGTATATCCTCGATCTGTGCAAAATCGTGAGACTATACCCCGTAGTATTCCGTAGCAAGAGATTAAATTTAACTCGCAAAAATGAGCTACTGGCTACTGGTACCAAATTACCGACTAGCATCGATGCAAAGGACTACAAAATAAAGTCGAATACTGTTCTTGTGTATAATAAAATACCAGAGGACATTAAAGCCGACAAGAAATATCTGAAGGTTAAAGAATTATTAATCGAACAGTGTCCCTATGACATTAATTAGTTTCTTCAGTATTAGTAAACAAACAGGCATCAATCTGAGTAGAAAAAAATGTGTTGCAGTCCGATTATTTGTACCTCAATAGGTTATTATAATTTTTAACTAATCACATTGAACTGATTTTGTAACATTTAACTAATTTCACTGTAGTAGTGAAAGGTGGTAGTCAAGTTATTGTCTGGCACATATTGTTTAAATCTGTTTTTTTCTTAATGTTTATAAATTATATTGTAGTGTGACTAATATGTACTCTGTACTTACCATCTGTAACTTATGTACCTACCTACAATTTAAGGTAAATAAATTAAATGAAATGAGATGAACCAAAAAGTACCAAATTAACCATAAACTACCAAAAAGTATGAAAAATTACCAAAATAACAATAATCGACCAAAAAGTACGAAAATCTACCAAACAAAACCAGAAACTACCAAAATAACCAAAAACTACCTACCGAAAAGTACGAAAATCTACCAAAATAACGTTTTGGTACGAAAATTTACCAAAATCTACCGAAAGACTCAAAAACTACCATAAATTACCAAATTAACCAAAAACTACCAAACAGTGCCCGGAAAGTAACTTTTGTGAAATTCTTTTGTGTTGTCTTGTGTCGCGCCATGTCTTTTCGCGCAAAATTCTGTCGTGCAAATGATTTTCGAAGTCAATCGTTTGAGATACCTACTACGGTACAAAATTCACTCTTATTCCATTCTTATTTGAAACATATCTGACGATGATGATGATGATTTCAGATTATCAATCCTTAGTTTGCTAGTAACAATAGTAATAAACTTACATTCTGTTACAAAAATTAACGAGTAATAGTCGACCAATTTATAAAATTACTATTTTTAGTGTGGCATGCTTGTGACGAAACGTGTTGTGGATTATTTCCAATGTACCCAGTAATGAATAAATAAATATTGATTTATAAAATGTACTTCTAAGTCCACATAGGTATCGTGCCGGACAACTACGGAACCCTACACTGCATGTGGCCCGACACCCACTTGCCCGGTTTTTCATAAGTTACTTTGCCTTTGCCCCGTCACACTGGACAGAGTTTCGGTACTTCTGGTGAAACGTGGATGTTCTGAGGTTTCAGAATATCTCTGACTACCCCCTCGGGGAATATAGTCGTGAGCATATGCTTATGCTACTTTGCCTACTTTAGCTAAAAATGTATTTGTTCATTAATCTTCTAAGACAGGGTTGGGTGTTGCCGGTCACCGGCCTATTCGCAATGATTTCGAACGATTGACGGCCCATAGTAATTTGTATGAAGAAAAAGTCCAAAAAAATATGTGATTTTTGGTAACAAATTGCAAAAAAACTAGAAGTCGTATCGAAAAACTGATTTGTTTACAGTGTTCTTTGATGTTTTGCCATTGATTAGAAATATATTTTGTTGTTTTATTTTGTTTCACTAAATCACAGGACTCGGAACGCGGCAGTGCTATTCTAGAGTTTTACATGAAATTCTCGAATACTTTCTGATGTAACTACACAATTTTACTGAATTTTTTTTTGTTCATCTTGTACTTCATCTTTTAAAGAAGCGATGGTATTAATTTTGTTTCGAAATATAGCTATTTACTATCCTTAAAAGTCGGAACGCCGAACCGTGTTTGGCCCGATTAGGGTAGTGCCGACCCTTAACACTTAAATTCTGATTTGACAGTTGAAACTTATTTGTGAAGAAATGTATACCTTATGTATGCCTTCCTGAAAGCAATCACGACCTTTTATCAATAAAGAAAATAAAGTATCCATCATTGACCTCTTATGTTTCCATACAAGACACACATAGCCCAACGCTCGAAACTCTTAGTAATATTTCCAGAAAACCAAGGCTGTCTTTGTATCTCCCGCAAAACAGGAAATTAAACCAACATTTTTGTAAGAAATTTCAGTTGCGGAAATTAATATATAAATTATTTTATACATCAAATCCTTATAACGAAACTCAACGACTTTTTTTGGTCTTCGCTGTCGTTTAGACCAAAAAAAATCTTTGATGAAACTGTATTTCCTCTGAGACAGAATGGCAAGCGTAGTAATAAAATATGATCCGACGTTAATCTAAATTGATCCTCGTACTAAAAACAACAAAGACTTTATCGTTTCAATGTGAAACGTGAAAATATTTATCATTAGTTAAACTTTCGTTTTATGAATATTTTCAATGAAGCTTATCTTCGTCAATCCTTTAATCAATAAGAATTATCTGTTAGTGATTTATCATTTGTAATCAATATTCCATGGCCCAATTTTATTCCTCTAGATATGTACCTACTATGTCAAGTTCGTTGCGTTTTTCCATGAGTGATTATCTTACGTTATACGAATAAATAGAGAAGTTGCGTTTCCACATTTAATTTACAATGGGTGAAATTGATATCATTAGCATCCTTTTAATCTAACCTCTGTACTAATAAACCGGGAATAATTTAAACCTAGTATAACGTCGGCGTAACTGTTCTTATCATAGACAAATTTCTATACATTTTGCTTATTCTTGGTATACGATTTTATACCACGTTTATTTGTACCAGGGTAAGGCAGGCTTACACCAAAAAGTATTTAGGCTTAAACATGTTTAAATATGATGCTGTCACTGTCATTTGTATGAGCAGTTTGAAAGACAGAACTATATACGTTTAAGCCTAAATGCTTGTTGGTGCAAGCCGGGCTAAGAGTCTACCCATCAAACTGAATAACAGATCGAAGCACAAAAAATCTCCATCTCTCTCTATTCCATACTAAACTGCAATGCCTACTCGACTCAAATGTATACAACAGCAGATGTTTTTTTTGCTCCGGTCGGTTTGCGCCACAGATTACCCCCAATAGATACCGTATGATGAAAATTTCGTACAGGCCCGAAGTCACCATTTTTGGCGGTAGGTGCGGGTAGCGGTGCACGAAACAATGCAACATGATTGGCCATTTCAAGGTTGCACTATTCCGATCTCGCTCTATCCCGCTGCTTATATCAGTGCAAAATCATAGATGCGTGGTGCGCGTCGGCGTGGCGGGCGGCCCTGTATGCGGTATCTATTGGGGGTGATCTGTGGTTTGCTCCCATAGCAAAAGTTGTTCAGTTTGATGGGTAGACTCTCAGTTTAAAAGGATGCTAATGATATCAATTTCACCCTGTAGACATTCAATCTTTAGGACACTTGTTTTAGTATGTACACACGGCGTCATCTCTGGCTACCCTGTTTGAACTTTGAACTATTAAAAGTTGAACGCTGCGAATCGTGCGAGAGGGTGCTGTATGTTGTTGTTGTTTCGTCTCACGGCACGCTGCACCCGCGCCGGCAGCCGCGTCTATGCAGGCTATCTACCGCACTATTTTGTGTTTTGTACGTAGTGTAGTTATGGATATATAGGGTGTAAAGGGCCTACTATGATGATAAACCATCTGCCTTCTTCTTTCAAATCCAGGATGATTCGGTTGTAGTTAGATGACCGATTGCCGTTTAGATATTACTGTAAGGTACAAAATTACTAATATTCAAATCTAAGTCTTACAGATCAGAACCCGCCGTAATAAAAAATAATAAAGGTTATACAGGGTGATTACAATGAATGATTATAATCGAATTAAATCTAAGTTGTGTTCACTTATCGATGTTGTATTTTTTTTAGTGTATAACCTACTTAGGTTATACAGGGTGAAATATTTACAATGAATGATTATAATCGAATTTAATCTATGTTCTGTTCACTTATCTAAGTTAACGTTGTCTGTAGGATCTACACAATGGCAATCATCCAGTCGTGTTGCTGCTGGCGAAGTCTACGGAGAGGATGTTACGCCTCGGCATTCTACACAATGGTATGTATACGTCACAATGTTGTATGTATACGCTTCCACTGAAGCAGTCGTAGACAATAGATAAGCTTCCTACTGTGATCCTTACGGTCGATTCACATGAGAAGAGCATCGGAGCACTAGTGAATAAAGTTCTTTAGAGGATGCTCTTTCGGCCGCTGCGCGCCTTGCTCTTCTAATGTGAATTGACCCTTAATCTATTTCACCTTCTTAACATTCATAAGTTGCTTCATTGTTGGGGCTTGGGATCGTAAGGCACAAAAAACTATCAGCTGATCAGTATAGTTTTTAAACAGAGCTTTGTACTTTTTCATTTCAAACACTTTGACTTTGACGACCCGGTTGGTGTGATGGTTACCACGCCGGACTGCCAATCCAGGGTCCTGGGTTCGAATCCCGGTTCGGTCATGGATATAATATGAGTGTGCCGTTGTTGTATGGTTCCCATAACAAAAAGCATGAGGCTTACTTGGGATCATTACAATGTATGTGCCTGTGAGCATTATTTGTTTATTTACTTTTTCTGTTAATTCGTTCAGATTTTAATAATACGAGTAGGTAAGTAAGTTATAGCCTGTAGAATCCCACTGCAGGGCAAAGGCCTCTTCTCACGAATAAGGGTGAGAGGGAGTGGGCCATACCCCACCACGCGGGCCCAGTGCGTGTTGGTGGAGGCAAGTTAGTGGTCACCTTGCTGTCAGAGAATTTTCTCTTCGTATCTCCATAGTAATTTTGACATTTTCAACTGCTGAGCTCACCGAATGAGATTCACAAATCGCAACTCCTGGATGGAACAAAACAAATAAACAAGTTTCATTTCTAGTTTTGGCTGGGCATAGATCAAATACTTATCAAATTCTTTTATCCTGTCAATAGGACCCCGAATGAACAATACAATTTATTTTGGGTCAAGGCTAATACCGCTTAAAAATGCGCTGGCCTTAGTTATCTTGCCTTTGAAGTTTGTATGGCATCTTTGTTTACAGGATAAAAAAAACATTTTCCTGTCTCCGCGTAAGTAGCTGCACGGCTAGCATGCCACCCTCAAGAATGCGAGCAAAACGAGAAACACGTCATGCGCGCATTTTTGGCATAAACTAACAAAGATGTTGGCACAATATCTCGATTTCTATCGTTTTCTCAGGGGTGGGATGCGTGGCTTACTGAGACGTTGGTTTTGGCCCAGAGGAGTATACAATATACATCAAATTAGATTTAGTAAGAAATAATAAAATATTCATTCATAATTTCTCGCACTATTTATTCAATACTAGAACTTCGTAATTGTTTTATTATCGAAGATAAAGACATCGTTTTATTTGTACCTAACTTATGACTTCTTTCTTTCTTTAAGGTGGTTGGAGAGCTGTCAATTTCATACAAAACTTTGTCGTTGAACACTCGTAGACGGTATTAATAAAAGTAATGTTTTATATATGGAAAAACAGCTTAGAAAATCTAGATTGCGCGTATCAAATAACATTTACAGTTTATAAAATAATTACGGAGATATAAGGCTTTGAAATTTCGTATGAATAATTTCAAAGCTTGATATCTTCGTAATTATATTATGATTATGAATTGTAAATATTATTTGATACGCGCAATCTAGATTTTCTAAGCTTTTTTCATATATAAAACATTACTTTTATTTATACCGTCTACAGTGTTCTACGACAAAGTTTTGTATGGACTGAAACCACCGTATAAAAGCCTCCCAACCGATCCCGGGATCATTATGAAATTGCAAACTACTCAATATTTATTATATTACGGACCCCGAAAATAGGTAAAACTACAAATAAAATATAGCTAATTTCGCATAGGTAGGTAGTTAGTGGAATTGCAAACCACGAAATTTCTTTAAACCTTTACTTTGCCATTTTAATAATCGGCATTACATACTATTACTTCCATAAAGTTTCATAATATGTATACACTTCTTTATTTAAGATTAGTATGGAACAGATGTTTTTTTGCTCCTGTCGTCGGTTTGCTCCCATAGTAAAAGTTGTTCAGTTTAATGGCACTTAGTTTAAAAGGATGCTATGATACATTGACCTCTTATGATATCAATTTCACCATTACAACATACGACAAGACGAGATGATAATAATGCATTTTTTCTCCTCTCCGGACGGAAAGCGTCAATTGTCGTCCCGCTGCGCTAAACGAAGTTGTCGCTTTCCACCTCCGTTGAGGAGAAAAATTTTATACTAACCTCGTACAGTAAATAAGAAAGCCTCAGATGCCTCAGCCTGAGACCTTTCTTACTTTCCTGTCCTCAGTGTGTAATCTACTATATCCTAACGATTTAAAATGTTTCTCCAAATTGGTTATTTCATTAGATATAGTGGTCAATTAATGGAGTTAGCAGAAACAATTTGGCACCAAATTGACCTTGTTATGTAGATTAATTTATTTCAAAACAGATATTTCGACACAAATTACTCGCTATTATTCATATAATTAGAGAGCAGTCTATTGTTGTGAATATTTCGTTAAATCGCTGTGGCACGAGCGAGCGGCATGGCAGAGGACAGTGGTTATAACTATATTATTTTTGGGCGTAAACAGGGTTGTTTTAATAGGTTTTTAGGACCTAGAAAGTAAATCATCATCAAATTATTAATTATAAATAATAAAAAAAAAAAAAAATAACGCTCACAGGCACATACATTGTAATGATCCCAAACTAGCACTAAAGGCTTTTATTATGGAAACCATACAACAACGGCACGAACATATAACATCCATGACCGAACCGGGATTCGAACCCAGGACCCTGGTTTGGCAGTCCGGCGTGGTAACCATTACACCAACCGGGTCGTCGAGTTAGAAACCCAGATAGTGTGGCAGTGAACCTGTCAGGGGTACGAAGGGATCCCGGGATGGGCAAATATTTTTGTGATAAATACTTATATTTGTACCCCAGTCATATACAGGATGTAAAGCGCATCGCATACAGAAGGAGTCGAGGCGCGGGCGCGCGCCTTTGCTACCTTGACGTACGGTCGCCGCTCGGATTCTAGGTATACAATTATCGACCTTATGTCAAGGTCACTAAGGCGCACCCGCGACTCGACGCCGCCTGGCCTCCGCCTTAACTCCTTCTGTATGCGATTCGCTTAACGGACAACCCTCTTCAGACTGAAACGAGGCCATCAAACTGAACAACGTTCACTATGGAGCCATCCTCAGGAAACGCGGAAAAAAACTGCTGTTTCATACAAAACTGCTGGACCAACCCGACTCAAATGTATGAAACAGCAACTTTTTTTTCGCGTTTCCTGAAGGAGGCTCCATTGAAAAAGTTGTTCAGTTTGATGGTCTGAGTCACCGTTTCAGTTTGTGGAGGGCTGTCCTACACCCTTTATACTTTTATAAACAGATTTTTTTTTGCTCCGATTGGTTTCCTACCATAGTAAAAGTTGTTCAGTTTGATGGGTAGACTCTTAGTTTAAAAGGATGCTAACGATATCAATTTCACCCTGAAGTTGGATCTATGTCGCTTTCTGATGAAAATAATAATAAGTCTAGACTGGATTCTGGTACGATGATTCTATAACTGTGGAGACCACAGAACATCATAAGAGGGGTTAGATGTGCAAAGTAGGCGTGGAACGTGTCGCCACAGGTTATGCAATGATTTGCATAGCACCATAAGGCGCGCGGCGTGGTGCGAGCGAGAGGGCAGGAGTAATTGTAGCAGCGTGAGCGGGAAGACAAGTGGCGACAGCCGTATCCGAAGCAAAAGCGCTAATTTGCATTTCTTACCCCTCTTATAATGTTCTGTGGTGGAGACTAAGTCGATAATTTTTATCAAGTCCTAGCTTTTTATTTATTTTCGGCCTAGCTTTTTATTACAAATTCATTTTTACGAACAACGGACGAAATAAGAGTTGACGCTAGAACGTTTTGAGTTTATGTCCGTAAAATATTTAGGGTCCTGGTTCTGCAGTCCTTTTGATCGTCCCTTAAGTCCGGCTCTGTGCCTTGAGTAGGGTATTGTTGAATGGAATACATAACCGGTAATAAATTTACCAGAGTATTTATTGAAGTGAATGAAATACATTTTGTCTTGACCTTTTATTATATTTAATTTCCTATAAAGATTCCTTTACCAGTTTTCTACGCCCATATAATTTACACACACAAAAAAAACGGATCCATATACTGACTGCATTAAGAGAATATTATTCCGAGAGCGAAAATGCGCGCTGCATACAAACGTACTATGGTGATATTTTCAAAACTGACCATTTAAATTCAATGAAATTTTGCAGAAACAATCTAGAAACAAATCTCTATGCTTCTATAGAGTCCGATTTTCATTAAAATATACAGTTTCAATGCTAGGATTAATTTAAGATTTGTATGGAAATCTTTGAGGCACTGTAACTTGAAAACTATACATTTTAACGAAAATCTGACTCCATACAAGCATAGAAATTCGTTTCTAGATTGTTTCTGCAAAATTTCATTGACTTTAATTAGTTAGTATTGAAAATATCACCATAGTACGTTTGTATGGAGCGCGCTCCGAATAATATACCCTTAAAAATGCGAGAAATAAACCGGCTGTATCATACATTTCGGTCGAGTAGCTATTGACATTTTATATGGAAAGGTAGATTTTTTTTGTGCTTACGATGTTCGTCCCGTAAAAGTTGTTCAGTTTGATTGTCTTAGCGTCCCCTATGTAAAGTATGTAACGCAGTTAAGTTTACACCCTGTATATTTTTTTTTCCTAATCTGTGAGCAATACCGGCAGCCGGTATTGGTCTGTGGTTCTCGTTTCCTGCCGGAAATGACGTTTATTTTCTATCCTATCCTTTCTTATACGCTACAAAATGTGTAGAAGCGGGCTAGTACAGGGTGTCAGAGTAAACTGTTGAATTACTTTAAGGGGTGATTGTACTCATGATACTGAACAACTTTCCCTAAGAAACCTATAGGAAATTCGAAAAAAATATTTGCACTTTCCATACCAAATGCTGATCGAACGTTTGTATGAAAGGTAGATTTTTTTTGCGATTTTCCTACGGATTTCATAGGGAAAGTTGTTCAATACCATTGGGTACAATCACTCCTTAAAGTAATGCAACTGTTTACCCTCACACCCAGTAAAGTGAATCATAAGGGTTGTACCTCATCTAACAGCACCGCATCTCATTTTTCCGTCGCTCCATCCTCGCATGCGGCCGTCCTGTCGCGCGCGTTCGCGTTCCATCTATCTTATATGCTCTAGCAAATGACGTTCCTGAGTGGCAAAAAAGGATGGAGCGACGGAAAAATGCGATGAGGTGCTGGCAAATGAGGTTCAACCCTTTAGACGCTGTTATTCGGTCGAGGCCGTTTTTTGAACACGAACGAAATAGTGTTTTAAAGTCTGAAAACCAATTATGTCTTATTTAAGGATCTGGCTGATAGGCGACCGTGCTCAATAACACGATTCGATTAATTTTAATAGATAGAAAAAAATCCCAAAGTTACCCCTTTTTGTTATGTTTTTTCAATACCTACTATGATTAAACTGCTGATATTTAACTTTTTATTCTTGTACTTAACTAAATACATTAAATATTTCTAGTGAACTCCGTAGAATTTTGAGCTTAGTAACACCCATGAGCAAAGATATTGATGAAAAACACGTTTTTTTGCGATCCTGCTTTCAATTGGAGCGGGATGGCTAATTGCAAACTTATGCTTGCAAGAAAGAGAGGCTTGCATTGGGTTAACCTGGCCTTAACTTCCCGCGGTTGTAGCATTGGTACATAAAAAGGAGATCAGAATCAAACTAAGACCATATTAATATTATGAAAGATATCTAAGCTACTACGACGCTCGAGATTTTTCTACATCAGGAAAATCGTTCTATTGTGATATCTTAATACAGGGTGTAAGTGACAGCCTAACAAATACTGAAGCGGTGAAAAAAAAACTTTAAAAAAAATCAGCTGTTTCAAACATGTGTCTAGTACTCGTAAAGCTATTTTGTATGGAGCAAAATATATCGCGTTTCTTGAGGGTGGCTCCATAGTGAAAGTTCTTCAGTTTGGTGGTCTGAATTCACCGTTTTAGTATTTGCCAGGCTGTCACTTACAAGGGTGAATATCCCAAACAGAAAATTTTCACGGCGTTGCTGATAACGGTAGTGCAGAAGGCTGATATGTTGCTGTGTTATTTTTTTCTGGATACAAAATGTAGTCCTCTACCTCGGGCAACATATAAAATTAAGCTAAGAATCTTATTTATAACGTAAAAAAAATGTTTAAGGCCCGTTTTATCATCACGGTGGCTTGTCCGCAACACTTTTTTGATTATTAATTGTCTTGTAACTCGAAAACTATTTATTATTTAGATGAACTACTACCGTAACATAATTGGCATATATTTGTAGTATCAAAAGCAGATATCATTGCTTAGCTAACTATCCTGCAAAAGTTCTGACAAGTATAAATACAACTGTCCCGCGATACAATATCATTTCGGTGGACATCAAGTTTTTCTGGAATAGCTCTGTCCAGAATGCGTTTATGCGTTCCATTCCTCGCTTGCATCTTCGATTAGTCATGCTCAAGGGTTAGGCGCAGACGCACCAGTCGTATCGTGCTGCAGCTTCTCATAAAAAACGTTAGAATGTCATTTCGGTGGTATGGGGACAAAAAAAAATTTCATTTCGGTTGCCGTTATATTTCGTCTATTGATTGTTCATTTTGTTTGAAATCTGTATATTGTATGTGCTTTAAGTATACACTCACCTGAGTATTGTTGATATTATAATCAAAATTATACTTTTTCAGATAATTTTAAATTATCTTTCTTTTATCATAACGGTGTTCTCATTCCGGTGGATTCGGTGGACTTAAATGCCCTTAGAATCCCCACCGAAATGAAAAGTACCACAGAAATCATGACTAACATCATTTTTAGTACAAAATTCAAAAACAGAGTCATTGTGCTAAGAAATTTAAAGCTTTCTTCGTTCGCTCCAACATTTTTCAACAGTATTACACATCAATTTACAATTTTTGCCATTTACAAAGCTGGGAAGCATCGAGCACGCTCCTATCGGTTTTAACCTGTTCGTGTTTAACTATTCTTCTGTATTTATCACAAAAAGCACATTAATGTAGAAAAATAAAGGCTTTTATTTGTTTACTTGTATCACTTCGGTGCATATATTTTTCATTTCGGTGGATGCTTTTCATTTCAGTGGCTTTTAAAAAAACAAAATCATTTTTCTCAGTAACTAATTATGATATTTTGTCCCCGCTAAAACACATACAATTAAAAATTACAAAGTTTACGTCAAAGTTAAAAAGTAAATAAAAAACCTAAAAATAAAAAATCTCACCGAAATGAGAAAAAAATCACGAATGTTGAAATTGACCCACAACCGGTATTAAATGTTATATTTCAGCTGCAATGTAATACATAAATAGAAGGAATTTTATTTAGAATCAATATTTGGTCAGAATTTAAGAACGAAATTTAGCATCGAAGAAACCCGAAGGCGATACCGGAAAACGGTTTACAGATACGGCAAAGTGGGGTAAAACGACCATCCACAGTTAGAAAGAATGATAAAAAAGGGTTGAAAGCAATAGGCCTGTAGGAAATCCTTGGCAGCCAGTGACGGGATCTTGTCTATAACTTCTCTAAATTATCACGTAATGAGTTTGTTTAGGTGACATAGACACAGTTGCAGAAACGCTTATCAAAGTTAATCCTCCATTAAATCTCTTGCTAGCTCTTACTACGTCACCACGAATAAAAGCTAGCAAAAGAATTCAGTCACGAGGAGACCATGGAACATATCCTTTGTGACTGTGATTTCTTGGCGGCAAAATGCATGTGCCGCCTCGGAGATGGATACCCCAAACCGGAAGATCTTAAAGGTATTGCCTCCTTCATTGACCATAATATTTGAAGGGTGAAGAAAGCAAAAACTACTAAGGCTAACACAAAATATCTCATTGGGTCGAAGTTTTGCTGGCTTGCCAGCCCCCCCAACAAGATATAAGATACTACGTCAACAAGACAAAAAGTGACAGCAAGAGATTTAATGGAGGATTAACTTTAATGAGGGTTTCTGCAACTGAGTGAAAGAATGAATTTTTAGTCAGTGATGCAATGTAATCGAGTCGAAATCGCTACAGATTGCATAGGTAGTCAAATTTCTTCAGTTTGTCCAATAGAATTCATGGTTAAAGTATACGCAATGACTAAAATTATTCCTGATTGATTCAGGGAACGAAAAAATATAGTTTTCTGAAACAGTTTGAAAAGACTTTTTTTAACCTTCCTTGAATTACTTAGTAAAATATTAGTTAATATTGTCCCACGATGAAGCCTGTTATGCAACTTTAAAATCGAGTTTACGTGTTGCGGCAAAGTGTCTCGACTTCATTGAGTGAGTTAGGCGTCACATTACCATGAAACAGGTGAGCGTTTGAGGTGACGATGAGACGTGACGATGCATAGTTCGATCGGACCCACCTACCACTGGTTCTCACTTTCATTTTCATCGTCCTTTATTCATTTACTTACACGCTGTTTCTTCATCGACACCGCGAATCCAGAAGTCATCTTCAATCTTTAACCATAGTATGTTACTCGTATACCTAGTATACCTACCTACACATCATCATCATCAGCCTATACAGGATGTTAGGGTAAACATTTGCATTACTTTAAGGGGTGATTGTACCCATGATACTGAACACAGAGACATAAAAGAAGAATCAGACGTAATCTTGTCTAATCATGAGTGAAGCACCCATTTCTTTTGTGTGCGTGCTGTCACGCGGTACATAAGGTGACGGGTCGTAGCACCGCGCCTAGAGCTAGTGCATCTGTGTGAGTGTACCTTGTATGCTTCACATCTTTTTAGTGCAATATTCGGTCCGTATTTCTTTCAAGTCCGTGACTGAACAACAGTATGTTACTTTGCTGTTCTCCAGCACTCTACTCTTTTTTCCCAACACAGGCGTGTTATTTGGTTAACAGGTCGTATATGATGTTCGTAGGTAGGGTACTTAAATAGGTACATGTTTTTGTTGGTCTCTGAAATAAATAATCACTTTATGAATAGTTTAGTGCCCCAGCAGTTAAGAGAATATTATTATTCCGAGAGTGAAAATGCGCGCTGCATACAAACGTACTATGGTGATATTTTCAATACTAACCAATTAAAGTCAATGAAATTTTGCAGAAACAATCTAGATACAAATTTCTATGCTTCTATAGAGTCCGATTTTCGTTTCAATGCTAGGATTAATTTAAGATTTGTATGGAAATCTTTGAGGCACTGTAACTTGAAAACTATACATTTTAACGGAAATCTGACTTCATGCAAGCATAGAAATTTGTTTCTAGATTGTTTCTGCAAAATTTCATTGACTTTAATTGGTTAGTATTGAAAATATCACCATAGTACGTTTGTATGGAGCGCGCTCCGAATAATATACCCTTAAGTACTTTTTGTTGACAGTCATAGCTAACCACTATTTCTTTTTTAGGTTTACTTCTCTGTCACTATCGTTACGATGGGGCACTTCATAGAAGTAGAACAACGTTATTTGAGCGGGGCCATGATGGAGCCAGAATCAGAAAGCTTTTTAGAACCAGATAAGATAACACCAAGTAAGTACAACCTACATTACCATACACACCTTCCTGAAATAAAACCGGTCAAGTGTGAGTCGGGCTTCTCGCGCTCTCTGTTCCGTAGCAGACCACCACACAAAATTTTAACTTGCAAAAAAGATTTGTTTTCTCCGGGATCTTTAGCACGAGACCAACTCACACTTGGCCGGTTTTTATTATTTGTTGTTATACTGTAGAGTTTGCTCTATAATCACACTAAGTTTGACGCTTGTATGTATTATTGTTTTTACGTTAGAGTGAGAAGGAACAACGTTGACGTTGGTTCAAAAATTTGTTTCTTGTATGAGGACCCCATAATTTTAACTTTATAACATTTTTATAATTTGTTAGCAAATCCGCCACAATATTCTGTGTAAATTTCAACATTCTAGCTATAATCGTTCAAAAGTTACAGCCCTAAGTAGGTAGGACAGACGAACGGACGGACGGACAACTTAGGTTTATGAATAGGGTCCCGTTTTCACCCTTTAAGGCCAGGCCACACAGAGGCGGGACTGCGGGAAAGCGGTCCGGGGGCGGACCTGAGGGAAGCGAATATCTCCGGACCAGCGCTTATTTCTCTGTTACAGGGAACATACAAACTTGGACATGACCTTTCCACCACACCATACACTACAAAACACACAAAAATCTTCGCTGGTCCACAGATATTCGCTTCCCGCAGAACTGCCACCGGCCCGCTTTCCCGCAGGACCGCCTCTGAGTGGCCTGAGCTTTAGGTACGGAACCCTAAAAATCGCGATAAAACCATATTTTTTTAGCTCTAATGACTCTTACCGGTCGATATCGTGGACCTTAGTAAGGGTTCAGATTTCAGATCAGTTATAAATTATAATATACAGGGTGTAAGGGACAGCCCTCCGCAAACTGAAACGGTGAACTCAGACCACCAAACTGAACAACTTTCACTATGGAGCCTACCTCAGGAAACGCGAAAAAAAATCCGCTGTCCCATACAAAACTGCCGTACCTACCCGACTCAAATGTATGGGACAGCAGATTTTTTTTCGCGTTTCCTGAGGTAGGCTCCATAGTAAAAGTTGTTTAGTTTGGTGGTCTGAGTTCACCTTTTCAGTTTGCGGAGGGCTGTCCCTTACACCCTGTATGTAGGTACAACCTATATCATATATTAATAATGTTACCGAGAGAAGATAAGGTGTATGGCGATGGCGGTTACAACCTATTGTCTAGCTAGGTTGCAACCGCCATGCTGCCGTGATACGGTAAAAGGCGGCAAGTGCTAATATGTCTCTTAACACTTAGTGCGTTCACATACGATGACGCATTGACGCAGCGGCAGACGTCAGTCCGTCATTTGTGAAGCAAGGAGTTGCATGAAACCGCACGTAGAAGCACACACGGTGACGCATTGACGCACTGGGTGTGGTTCTATGGACTGACATCTGCCGCTCCGTCAGTGCGTCATCGTGTGTGAACGGACTTAGCCGCCTTTAACCGTATCTTGGCAGCATGTACCCAAGACACATGTTTCCAAAAGACCTCGTCTTGTGGTGCGGAAAATTAGTCAAAATTAGTACCGACTTTGAACATACTATTTGAATCATAAAATTATCTTCACATTTAATTGTAAACAAGTGTTTTCCCGCGACTTCGTCCGCACAAATTATATACCAGATTTTAAGTCAGATCATAAAGCTATCAAACAAAAAAAGTTTCATCAAAATCGGTTCAGTAGTTTTTGCGTGATGCGCGAACAAAATAACAAACAAACAGACAAAATTTCAAAAAAGGTTGATTTCGAGTCAGCGATAAGTAAAGCCTGATCAGAAATATAAAAAACCTGATTTGGGGGCGCTGCAATCGACTATAACCTTTAATGTTAGTATTCCAAGTACAAAAATTAGTTCTAATGATTTTCCGCCACATGGCGAGGTTTTTTATTTTTCTGGTCAGGCTTTACCTAAAAACCATATCGTAATCTTTTTTTTTGTGAATATCTTCAATGTACAGACACAATTCAGTTACAGTTTTATAATAGTTTAGATTAGACAAAAACGCCGCAAAGTCAAATTCGGCAGTCTGACGCTCAGTTGCAGAAACGCTCATTAGAGTTAGGTAATCCTCCATTAAATCTCTTGCTGTCACTTTTTGTCTTGTTGACAGTGAGCTGCTAGCAAGAGATTTAATGGAGGATTAACTCTAATGAGCGTTTCTGCAACTGAGCGTAATTTAGTTTGTTTTAGGTGGCGATTGTCCTAAATAAAGTAATACAATCTTAAAAGGAACGTCGGGACGCGTTGTAATTATTTTTCCATTATGTTTTTCATCTTGTTTATTGGAGGTAAACGAAAAGACATCTTTTGTACCGATAATGCGACTCGGTGAGCGTCGTTAACTAACTTTTAATTATAGCCTTAATGAAAGGCCGTAAAAGCAGCTGTGTATAAATCCAAGGCACGTTGTATTATACAAGGTGTTACAAAAATACAAATAAACCTTTAAGGGGGTGGTGTGGACCATCAAACTGAACAACTTTCACTATGGAACCAATATCGAAATCGAGGAAAAAAATGTATGTTCCATACTCTACAAATCGACTAGAGCTAAAATATGTATGGGATCAAAAATTTTTTTTTATCGATTTCGATGTTGGTCCCATAGAGAAAGTTGTTCAGTTTGACGGTCTAAACAACCCCCTTATGAGTTTTAAATATTTATTGTGTTACTTATGAAACACCCTGTATAATTTTCCACACATTTACTCAGATTAATTATGTACCCCCGAAACATTTCCATAAGAGGCGACTACCCCAGAGAGTGAAACTGAAAATACACAGATCTATCTGACGCCGTCACAGAATGACAGGTAGGTTAGGTCGTATTATTAGGTAAAACATATTCATTTCACTATGTTCCACTACTTAATATTAAAATTTTATATATTTTATTCAAATTAAAAACAATATAACCTACCAAAAAATTCTAATCCGCAAAGCAGTAGGCTTCGTCAATCATTAATACATTTATCCATATCCGCTACAAGCTTCGTCAATAGCAACATACAAGATATAAATAGATATACTGAGATACGTTTTATTTTTTATTTATTTAAGTATTTAGGAAACCAACAGCGGCAGCGTAATAAACATAATTATACTAGGGTTGATTACAATAGCTTTTACAGATTCCCACGTAATACATAGATTGACGTATTTAATTTATATAGGGTCCAACTTAAAATGCGCACACTTTTTTAAGAGGATGATCAGACCGTCAAACTGAACAACTTTCTCCATGGAACCACTATCGAAATCGCAAAAAAAAATCTGCTCTTCCATACAAAATAGCAAACCTACTCGAGCCAAATGTATGGGACAGCTGATTTTTTTTCGCGATTTCGATGTTGGTCCCATAGAGAAAGTTGTTCAGTTTGATGGTCTGAACATCCCTTTAAAAAAGTGTCAGCATATTAAAAAGGACCCTGTATAATATAAGTATATTAATATAATAAATTTGGGTAGCTATAGTAGTAAGACAACGAAACATTAATTTAATGAATGTAAAATTATTTTCAGTGTTTCATAATTTTTTTATTATTTTAAATGTCTTACGTTCCGTAATCACGGGCAATTAAGTCCCGGACCTTTGGAAGGCGTGCATGGAGCCGAAGCCAACATGTAGAGGCCCGTTCAAAAGACAAGTTAATCTAAATGTAAGGGATACACATGGCGGATACCATCTCCGAGCGCACAACATGATACACACGGGGATGGTCCCCGCCAGGTGCAAATTATCATAAACATGTTACAGCCATGTTGTTGTGCAAAGCACTTTGGAAGGCTGCGGGTTCAGGTCCCCAAATTATGTCTCAGGACATAATGTTTCAATCCTTAATTTCAAGAAAATTGCTCTTTTCCCTCTATAATGTCTATACCTACATACAGTCATATGTACTTTGATACAGTAATTACCAAATGATATAAGCTATTCGTATCAAAAACCGTTCGGAGTGTAAGGACAAATTAAAAGTTAGCGGTCCCATATCAATTGTAACGACTTTTTAAACACAATCAAAAAGCATTTCAAATTATAACTTCGCTAAATAAACAAATTAGGTACGCCCCCTTGGAACCTTGTCGATAGGGATTTAAAACATTTTAGGTGATCATATTTTGATTAAAATTTTCCTAGAACCTAAACCATTGTATTTTGTTCCAGTAACTGTGTCACTGAATATTACATTATTGGCCTGCAGTACGTTGGGACTCATAGCATGTGGCCTGCTAATTATTGGCGTATATAAGGCAAGTAAATAATACATTTTTGTACTTCATTTCCAGCTTATTGAGATTGCTAGGTGCAGGCACGTATCCAGGGGGGGCGATAGGTGGGATTTTTCGAATATTTGTCCCCGAAATCCGAATATTTGTATGGAAAAGTGATTACAGCACTTACTTTTTCATTGTTTTTCTATGAATATCCCCCGTACCAGGATGAGGTTATCAAGTTATTGTATTGTCTACCTACGACTACGATCCCACTTACATAACATTTTTCGTCTACAGCGACTTCCTCTCAGATGCACTAGATATTAAATAGAATGGAGAATATTCAATACACGACAAAACTTCGTAGGCAGGTATTTCATTTCCCCAGCGGGTCTTCTCAGGAAATTGGTTTCCTATTAATTTTATGATATTTTGTACTTATAACTTTCTATTGTCATAATCTTATTTGTGTCAATCCACATATTTACCGGAAGGTCGTCTGTTACGACTGACGCTTTTCGGTGTATCTGTTATGAAGGTATGATCTAATAAGACTTGATGGTCTGAAGAACTGGGTGGTCCTAGGGTGTTTTGTTCTACCCTGTATAAATTTATGTTCTGAGGGCAAAGGCCTCCTCTTACTAATAAACGTGAGATGAGTAGGCCTTACTCCACCACGCGGGCCCAGTGCGTGTTGGTGGAGGCAAGGTAGTGGTCAACTTGCTGTCAGAGAATTTTTAAGCTGCCAATAGGCTTACATTTACCAATATTTTGTGTGTAAGCGTAAGCATCAAATTAAAAAAATAAAAAGTAATGTAAAGTAAATTACAAAACATAGATACGCCATCTTGGCGATTAAGAATTTACTGGAATTCTAATAATAAGTCATATGAATATTTTTCCGACGACATAACAATCTAAATAATTGCTTTGTTTTCAGGATATCAAGTTTATGCTGCTGCCATGGATAGTAGCAATGGGGCTGGAGACTATAGTTGAGATTATAAATCTCGTTTACCTATTTTATTTACAAACTGTGAGTATATTGGAATAATGTAAGTTATTCTAAATCGCTACACGATGTACTAGATGATTTTTCAGAACAAGCTTTTTTCGATTGAGCGCTAACGTAGGTATTATAAATTGCTAGTTACGTCTACCTCTCAAAATATGTTTTCTCTGTAACGCCACATATTTAATCATGCATGTGGTAACGCTCGAAGATTCAGATAGGTACGTCAATTATACCGATCGATTCGTCTTGGAAAATGTATTCGCCCGCAATAAAGTTAATAAAGTTAATAAAGTTAAAATGTCAGATACGTCGTTTAGTAAGACTAGTCACGAAATTATTAATTTTTATCATAAGACCGACTTCCCAATGTCGCACACTTCTAAACAGTTAAACAACATTGCCATAAAACAAGAATGTCACATTGTAGACATTGTAGTCATAGTTGGTTTTCGATTTATCGAAACATTACGGATTACTATGTTTTATACATTTACTACATTGATATCGTTGGTTTTATACCGAATACCTATGTAGTTATTATTTTATGCGTGGGCGCGGGCGTAAGGCTAGCCACCTCTCACCACTTGACACGTCATTCCATCGTGAAACTAGGATGCTAAATGTGAGTTATGGCTACAACTAAGTACATTATTAAACTGGAAGTTGGTAGTTGTAGCAAGTTTCTGACCACCCCGAAAAGGATTAGGATAACGATGGAGGTAAGGCTGCTTTTCCACCAGAGATGTGCGAGGTAGCGAGGCGGTGAGGACAGGAATAAATCGGCCAATGAGAGTGCTTCAATTTCCCAATGACGTGATCGAGCGAGCGCGCTATTGGCAGACTGTGTCCTCGCTCACCGCCTGGCTACCCCGCACATCTCTGGTGGAAACGCAGCCTAATAATTAGGTAATATCACAGAGTACTAGATATTTATTTATTTATTTAATTCATAACTTTACACAATATAGTTTTATAGCATACTATACTCCGTTCAGGAATTAGAGCGACAAAATGTAAACAAAGAAACGTCACTGTCAAAGTGACATTACGTGGTCAGAAACCTTTGGTACTTACATTTTTTAAGAAAACAATTATGTCGGCACGGCATTTAATAAATTGCGTTGGCATTAAAAATGTATCGTCTGTCTATAAAATGATAAAAACAATCGTGATAATTTGAATGAAATTTTTAAATTATGTTATGTAGCCCGCTACTCTGTCTGTGTGGGCTTTTTGTGCTATGCGTAGCATCTGCGCATAGCGTACGGACTCAGACGAAGGTATTAAAGAATCAAGAGATGCGTTTACAAAATAAAAAATTTTCTCTTTAAGAACTTTGTTAAAACGAACCAAAGGTCTCAAATATCTGATTGTTGCCAGACCACGAAATAAAATATTTACAGTCACGCTTTCTTTTAATATAAAATAAATTATAGCTTGCGTATTTTTTTATTATATTCCATACAAAATTAACATATCATTTGTCGTAATCCTTGGCGAGTAGAGTAGATAATTTACTGTTATTCATTCCGGAGATAAGTTTTCTTCCATCTCGATATGGTATTTTCTACACTGGTATCACCGTTGTTTACATTTTGTCGCTCTAATTCCTGAATGGAGTATATAATAGTGTTTTCCCGCGACTTCGTCCGCACAAATTATATGTAGGTATACCAGATTTTAAGTCAGATCATAAGCTATCAAACAAAAAAAGTTTTATCGAAATCGGTTCAGTAGTTTTTGCCTGATGCGCGAACAAACAAACAAACACACAAACAAGCAGACAAACAGACGGACAAAATTTCTAAAAAAGATTGATTTCGAGTCAGGGATACGTAAAAACCATATAGTAATCTTATTTTTGTAAATTTCTTCAATGTACAGACACACTTCAGTTACAGTTTTATAATAGTTTAGATTAATCTTGAAATTCTACATTTAATTAATTCATTTGTAGTCATGTAAATATAGTTATAATATGGAAGGTATAGGCTTAGTTTTTGTTTTTCTATTCTCTAGGTTTCTTTAGGTTAAGTGTTCTATAATGTACCTATATAATTTCTGTTGTTAATAAAAAATGACTATTTAGATTAGATTAGATTAGATTTATCTGCCAAACTACAGCGCAGTTTGTTGGCAGTCAAACTCAGTTCTCACTTGGGTAACTACGATATAATTATTTATGTAGGTAATTAACTACGTTATAATTATTTATTTATAAATTACGTACCTACTTACATTAAGCTAACCGTAAATAAAATAGTTTTGACAAATTCAATACGATGAAAAGGTTAGAAAACTCATGCTCCAGTTCATAAAAACAAATCCTAGTTATAATTAGACTTAGAGCATAATTTGACAAATGGAGGCAAAGTTATGACTGTTTTCCGTGATTTTATTTGTTTGTCTTCCAAGATGATGCCATAAAGTAGAGAATTATTTGCTAGGTAAGTAGGTAGCAATAAAGTATATAGGTACATAATACTTGCTTGTACCTTTAGGTAATTTCGTCTTTCCTCTATTTTTTTCCTAGAACAAAACATACAAAACGATATACAAGGTGTTACAAAAATACAAATAAACCTTTAAGGGGGTGGTGTAGACCATCAAACTGAACAACTTTCACTATGGGACCAATATCGAAATCGCGAAAAAAAAAATTATAACTCTACAAATCGACTAGAGCTAAAATATGTATGGGATATGAAATTATTTTTTTCGCGATTTCGATGTTGGTCCCATAGAGAAAGTTGTTCAGTTTGACGGTCTAAACAACCCCCTAAAGAGTTTTAAAAATTTATTGTTACTTATGAAACACCCTGTATAAAGTTCTTATGAGCTATACAGGATGTAAGGAAAAGTATCATTAACCTTCATATATCATAAACCACATACTCTACCCATCAAACTGAGCAACTTTTACTATGGGAGTAAACCAGTCAGAGCAAAAAACAATCAGCTGCTCCATACAAAACTGCAAACCTACTCGACCCAGATGTATGGGACAATCTGATTTTTTCACGATTTCAAACAAAGTCAAAGTCAAAGTCAATATAATTTATTCATTATAGGAGATTGAAGCACACTTATTAAACGTCAAATCTTTTTTAAGCTACCAACGCGTCGGAACGTGTTGTCGCTGTAGAGAAGATACGGCCAGAAACTCTACAACATATCAACCAACTCTACAATGTTGGCCCCATAGAGAAAGTTGTTCAGTTTGATGGTCTGGTCGTCAGATTAAGAAGGACCCTGTATGCTTGCCATATTAAACTACTCAAATATTCTAACATAGGCGCAGTAACTATTATTAATCTGTGACACAGGCTCGCATCCGTAGCTAAAATGGTACAATTTCCCGTCACAGTATTTTCTAAACAATTAGCTGGCTGAGCCCCGTGGCGCTGACACTATTCTTGATAATGAGAAAAAAAATAAACTTCTTTTTGTTTTCCGGAATAAGTTGCTTTCCCGGCTTTGTTTTCTGAGTGGGGGTTTTATACTCTTTTTTGATTCCTGTTTGTTGCTTTCAATTACTAGGTACCTAGACTATGAAAATTTATTCAGAAAAGTCATGACAAATATAGTTTTTGATTTAAAATGATTTTGTGAACCTAATGGATAAAATGGCCTTTTTGTCAAGCCGTTTCAATTTATTAGTAGAAGCACTCTGTTTACACCCCTATTTTTTTACGAGAATTTTCTTTTACCGTTTGAGTGAGTCGGTAATACGTACATAAGTTAGAAAAACTCATTGGTACGTGGCATGTTGCCCGTGCGGATTCGAACCCGGACTTCATGATTGAGAGTCCATACCTCTCCGCAACGCGCCACCGAGCTCTCTATGCTGCATTAGTCAATTAAAAAAAAAAACATATTACTAGAAAACTTGTACTCAAGCTATACGTACCGAGGTATGTATCGAGCTATAGGCTACTGGTTGTGCGATATCCGATGTATCCGACGAAGAACAATACATTGATCGTTATCTCTAATTGTTTATCGTTACGCAAACAAAAGGCACAACAACGTTACGACCGACTCTGTGAAAATAAATCATAACAATGTAAAAATCAATGCTTGCAAAAACCAATTTATAGAGTTTGGTGCACGTAGTCGTGCGACTCCCAACAAAAATGCATTTATCCATTAGGTCCACAAAATCATTTTAAATCAAAAACCATACTAAAGAAATCGATAGATTTTCATCGTCTTAAATTGTTTATACAGGGTGTAACAAAACACCCTAGTGATAGTTGAGGATGCTTTAGCCCATCAAACCAACTTCGAAATCGCGAAAAAAATCAGCTGTTTCATACAAAACTGCAGTACCGACTCGACTCAAATGTATGGGACAGCTGCTTTTTTCACGATTTCGAAGTCGGCTCGATAGTGAAAGTTGTTCAGTTTGACAGTCTGTAGCACCCCCTTAAGTAAGTATTATTAGGGTACTGTTTTGTTACACCCTGTAGATATAGACATGCATAAATTCACGAATATAATCCCTTTCGGGGTTGTCAAAGCTTTTGCTGCAACTATACCAATAATTGGCAATGACACTATGGATGGACCTATAGACCTAGAGGAAGCAAGAGAGGTGTGTCAGCATAAGCATATGCTCACGAATATATTCCCCGAGGGGGTAGTCAGAGATATTCTGAAACCTCAGAACATCTAAGTTTCACCAGTAGTAGGTACCGAAACTCTGTCCAGTGTAACGGGGGGTGAGCCCGTCGCCACTTATAATGGACAGTGGGTATTGTACCCACTCGGCCTCGAAATTGAAGCATGCAGGTTTCCTCACGATATGTTCTCCTTCACCGAAAAGCCAGTGGTGTTACAAATCGTACATAAATTCCGAAAAACTCAGGTGTGTCAGAACTGCCCAAAATGGAGCTCCATAGTATCTGCCTACCCCTATGGGAAAAAGGTGAGAGTTTATGTATGTATGTATGTGGTAGGTTATATGTATAAAATTATAATTGCGCGTTATTGATTTCCGGGAAAACCATAAAAGTACCGGACATCATCTAGAAAGCAATAAATAAAGCTAGAAATAATAACCGTAAAGCTTTACACGACAATAAAATAACATCTTTATTGAAATCTTATTTGACCTACAAAATGTCATCTATCATACAAGTAACTAGAAGATCTTACAGGATAAATAAACCAATATTTGATTAGCCAACCAAGATTACAATTTATAGATTGGTAAAATGGGAATAGTTTCTTTGTTTAAATCTGTTTGGGATCTAAGGGATGGGCTTAGGGTTGCCAACCGTAGCGCAAGGATTAGCGGGAAAGCAATCAAAATGCGGGACGCGGCTAAAAAAGCGAGAACCAGCTGTCAAAGGTATAGGAAGGCCAGAAATACAATTAGAAATTATATTTAGCTGTCACATTTTAAGAAGTTTTAATAAACATAATATTGTTCTTTAAAGCCTGACCAGAAATATAAAAAACCTCGCCATCGAAAATCATTGGAACTAATTTTTGTACTTGGAACACTAACATTAAAGGTGACAGTCGATTCCAGCGCCCCCAAATCAGGTTTTTTATATTCCTGGTCAGGCTTTATTTGGCTTACAAATCAAAACAAAATCCATGGCATGTCATCGACTCAATAGAATGGCATGGAATGGAATAGGCATGGCAAACAAAAAAAAAAAAATTAAAAATTATGCCGCCTGCTCTCACTTTCGTTAGCATGCCACCCACGACAAAGCGTTTAACCGAGAAAAACGTCATGCGCGCTCTTTTTGGCGTACGTAAAATAATAAAGATGGAGGCACGTCTCGATTTTTGTCGTTTTCTCGGCGTTGGCATGCTAGAGGGGCAGAATGACATTAAAAAGAAAAAGTAGTTCCTAATGGCTCGATAGATGGCGTTAACAAGATAGGGGCCAGCAACCTTGTAGATAATAAAATACAAATAAAATAGTAATAATTTGTGTTTTGAAGTAAGCAGCACAATATGAACATTTATTTCGTCAACGGATGCATCTGACTCAGTGACATGCATTTTTGTTTACTTTTTAGCCTAAAATGTTTGTCTTAGGTCCCCTCTCTGGTCAACGACATCTTAAGTTTACATATAAGTTTTACTAGCTGTCAGAAAACTCCTCATTGACGTTCCCACACACGTCTTTGGCGGGACGTATCCATTGAGGCTCTAGAAACGGGACGTCCCGTCTATCGCGGGACGGTTGGCAGGCAACCCTAGATGTGCTGGTCAACGGATGACATTCAGTCCTTGACAACCTCAAAGACGTGACTGTTTTAATAAAGTAGGTTCTTCCTAATACTATATTCCAAGTACGATCTACTTTTTCTTTTTACAATGTCACCGAATTTTGTTACCTGAATCGCGATTCGCGTGATATTTGGTAAAAAAACTGGCCAAGTGCGTGTCGGGCCACGCGCAAGGTAGGGTTCCGTAGTTGCCCGTCACAATATACGAACTTAGAAGGGGGCTTTTTGTTTTATACTACGGTTTGACGGCTAATAAAGTCTAAAAAGTACTTTTTTTAAGTTGGTCGACTATTACTCGTTAACTTGTAAAGCTAACTTAGCGGTGATAGTTTTCCTTTTAATTTCATTATATACACTACTGCCATGAATTTTTTCACATATCTAGAAACAACCGTTTAGCTGGCAGAGGGGGGGGGACACTCGACTCTAACAAAAATTAGCACCTTAAAGCTTAATATTTCGCTAACGGATCCCTAAATCGAAAAATGGTTTTCCCACACCCACCGTATTTTTAAAAGACCTATCTAACGATACCCCACGCCACGGGATAGACGAGAAAAAAAAATTGCGTCCCCACTTCACGGGTAGGGGAGGTACCCTAAAAAAAAATATTTTTCAAAATTTTATTTTACCACTTTCTCGGCGTGATTAATATGTGTACCCATGCCAAATTACAGCTTTCTAGTACTAAGCGTCTCTGAGCTAAGCCGCGGACAGACGGACGGACGGACGGACGGACGGACGGACGGACGGACATGGCGAAACTATAAGGGATTGTTGACTTCGGAACCCTAAAAACCGGTCTAGTGCGAGTCAGGACTCGGGCAATTTGTGTTCCGTACTACAAGTTTGTTGTTTTACATGGGTCGTGGGTGTATAAAATGTTACTTAGTTAGTAATTATGAAGGCTGTAACTGGAGATCACCTTCACATTTGTTTCAACCTGATTATTTTCCCGCAATCTACACCTCATTTCTAATATTAATGTTTTTTTTTTCAGATTTGATAAGGCTTTGTTTTTGAAATATCGATGGGGATAGCTTTTTCTGACTTTATTGAAAAATAGGTTCAACAAAGTTTCATTCAATGAATAGTTAGATAAAAAACTTTTTAGACTCTATTATAAACTTTCATTTGGGTATCAAATATAATAAATAAAAACCATATATAATTTCCCGAGTCCCGACTTGCACTAAGCTGTTTTTTTTAACAAATATCGCACGATAGGGATCATAGGTAGGTACTGTAAATACATTTTTTTAAATCGTTGTGTGCCCCCAAAACTGCCCCTCAGTATAAACATTATTCTTTTTTGGTGTTATTGGACCATTAATTGCTATAACTGTACCAAGTTCAAGCTTCCAGTGTCTTAGTCTCCGAGAAAAATGCCTGTGACAGGCGGACAGACGGACGGACAGACAGACACCGTGGTGTTTCCATAAGTGTTCCGTTTCGACAATTTTGGTACGGAACACTAACGATTCGCGCTGTCACTGCTTTGTAAATAGTTACTTTCGTGAACAAACCCCTCTTGTAATGGTGACCTTGTTCTGTGGCTCTGACCTACATCGCTTTTCGCGGCGCTACCTAATATTATAGCTTTACCACCTATAGATACACGACGATCGGCTAGATCGGCAACGTAGCGACAAATAGGCCTGCAATGTCCTAAACAACTGGGGAAAAACGCACAAAGTGATATATCACTGGTAGGTGTCCCCCGTGGGAACCGAACCCACGACCTCCGTGTCAAGGGTCCAAGGCTCTTAACCATTAGACCACGGAGGCAGATAGTGAAACTAAATAAGAAAACAACATAGGTACCCTAAGGAACATGGGTCGAAAAACGAGTTTTTTTTTGACCTCCCACTGAAAATCGATCGGCTGATCCGCACTTTTTAAATATGGATGGTCCAAAAAATTATCTCGTATTTCGACCCATATTCCCCAGGGAAGTTCTTTAGTTTTATTGTCTGAAGTCACGTTTTTTTTTAAATAATAGTGGTGCACACAGGGTGGAAAGTTGAGATAGGGCACAAAGGGCAGCTACCAGAAGCATTATAGCTACAAGAAAACTTTCTTAGGAGACTAACCCTATCTTTTGGAGCATTTTAATTCTCCATTTACAGATTTTGAAAAAAATATACTTAGGGCTCGTCGGCTCAGCGATTTTTATTCGCGCGAATGATGTGAATGTGATAACATACTTCTGACAAGAATCTTATGTCAAGACACTAAGTACGAAAATTGTTTGTTTCACGCGTCTTCGTCATTTTTATTTTTTATACATGGTGTAACAAAACACCCTAGTAATACTTTAAGGGGTGCTTCAGACCATCAAACTGAACAACTTGCACTATGGAGTCAACATCGAAATCGCGAAAAAAAAACAGCTGTCCCATACATCTGAGTCGAGTCGGTATTGAAGTTTTGTATGAAGCAGCTGTTTTTTCGCGATTTCGATGTTGCCTCCATATTGAAAGTTGTTCAGTTTGATGGTCTGAAGATCCCTTTTAAGTATGTAACGTATTTAAGTTAACACCCTGTATACCTACTTTAAAATTAACTCAGTTTTTCTTTTCAGCTCAATTTCAATCCGATCACATCGTTCCTTTTCACGTTGGACTTCTTCATCATCGTTCTAAACGTAAGTATTTACCCTACTTCTTCTAATTTAACTTTTTTAAACCAGCATTTCATGTATTTTTAATTAAAACGTTGTGTGGATGGAAAATAAAAAACGGTCAAGTGCAAGTCGGGCTACTCGCGCACCGAGGGTTTCTATCTTACAACTTACACTATGTTTTCTCGATCTTTAGCGCAAGACCGACTCACACTTGGCCGGTTTTTATTATTTGTTGTTATACTGTAGAGTTTGCTCTATAATCACACCAAGTTTGACGCTTAAACAACCGTATTTACCGTTTGACGATAGAGCGAGAAGAAAAAAGTTGATAAAAACTAGTTTCTTGTATGGGGGACTATACATTTTTAACTTTTTGCCATTTTAATTATTATTTTGCAAATCCGCTGTAATAACGTAGCGTGCAGAACGTGTTAAAACTACCAACTGCTTCTATAAACACTTTTAGTTCAATTTGCGGATGATAATTCGATCTATGCGTTCGTTGTTATAAAAGTAATTTAAATTGTGTAAATGTTCCTAATTGGGGCATAGCTTTATGATATTGATTATGTACAACTAAGAGCAAACATTTTTTGCTATAATTTAGATTAATTAGAAGGAGTTACCCTGTATTTTTGTTTATTACTCAGGTACTATTTAAACTGAACTGATGTTTCTGCATCATTGGGAAAAACCTGACATCGCGTTTATCAATGTCTTTAGTTCTAATCTTAGTTCTAGTTATCTGATTGAAAACTTGATAAATTAATAAATTTAAAATAAAACTGCTCCGTAACTACGAATTTGGCAAAGAGCGCCTAGCGGGCAAGTGCACCTACCACAAATATCTCGAAAACTACCGATTGGATGACACCTTACATCGATCACCAAGAACTCTGATTTAGTTATGTAGCATCGATGTAAGGTGTAACTACTAGTATCCAATCGGTAGTTTTCGAGATATTTGTGGTAGGTGCACTTGCCCGCTAGGCGCACTTTGCCACCTTCACCTATTTAAAAATATAAGAATAACACATGACGTTTATTCTGAAATAAAAACAAAAGTGAACGTAAAAGAAAACATCTTTCTCCTTTTTTATTAAGATTCCCATAAATTTGCTCTAAGAGGCCGGACTTTTCTCTAACCATTTACTGGTTAATTAATTTATGGTCATTTTGGAGTTTTTACAACATCCTCGCCTCGAATGCTCTCACGCTTATGATAAAAAATGGGAATGGACTCAACGGAGTTAAAACGAAAGTAGCGATAATATTAACTACAAAATAAATAAAAACAACGTATAAAACGGGACGTTTAATTCATGCCTACAGCACGTTTCAAAACATTATTAATTTTCCATTAAAATGTGCTGAGATGAGAGCGGTAAGTAATCAATTATTTACCGTATTTCTGAGCAAAATTTTGGCATGCAATTTTAATGGTCGCTCAAGAGGATTCTTCAGAGCGCCTAAGAGAGCATTTAAACGAAGTTTCATCTTATTTTCAGTACGAACCAATTAAACACAACTATTTTTTTTAAATAATATATATAAACTAATCTCATTGTCTGTGGCATTGAGATACTATGTTAACTAGAGAAGCTACCGAGAAGTAATGTTTTGTAACACGCGTTAGGGTGCACGCGCTCTAACCCACTTAGCCTGTGCCAGGCGCTCGTCGCAGCCTGACGCTCCCAGCACGCGCCCCGCACTGCTGGCTGTGGCTGATCATGGTGCACAGATTTTGTTCGCGTTGTCTGCTCTATACATAATTACTCAATGGTCTGTGGTTTGCCAGATTTACGTTAAAATATTATTATATTGGATCTTAGATCAAAGTAAAACAGGCTAGGAATAATTAATGATTTGTATGGTAATCTTTAGCCACTGTAACTTTAAAATTAGGTGCCTACATATTTTAACGAAAATCTGACCAATCACAGACAGATTTTAATTTGTAAATTAAAAAATTGCATTTCATTAAGTAAATTGGTTAAAATTTAAAATAGATTTAAACTTCGTTTGTATGGAAGTTCGTTTGTATTTAATCCCTTAAAGACGTCAGCGCCATCTACCAGAGTTATACAAACTACTGATTCACATCACACGTCTAATGTTGCAATTAGATTCATGCGATATAGATGTCTTTAATTTGATTAAGCTAACATGGCATACATGTAAAAATAATAAATTCGATTCATCACTTTATCATGATTGTGAAAATGTCAAATTGTCAGCGGGTTAATTGATAAATCAATTGATAATGCACATAAGTGACATAAGCCACATAATGTATTCCACGACGCATCAGTGATAAGGGGAACCATGTCGATACACAAACACATTCAGATAAATTGGAAACGGAATTTTATGAAATATGTTAACATAACACAACGCGACAACGATAATAAATTATCATAAATTTGCATTTGTAAATGAAGAACAATTCGGTATGTCAAGTTTTTTTTGGGAGGGCTAAATAAAAAACCATTTCGAGATAATTGTCTCACTATAATATAATAATAATATAATATAATATAATATATAATATAATATAATATTTTCTATGTCGTTTTTCGGTCCAATGAATGACGTCACTCGTTGGACCAGCAAACTCCTTGGTAAACTAAAAATCGACTTAAAATAACTGGCCATTAAGGAAAAAAAATATAAATATACTAGTGTTTACCCGCGACTTCGTCCGCACAAATTATATACCAGATTTTAAGTCAGATCATAAGCTATCAAACAAAAAAAGTTTCATCAAAATCGGTTCAGTAGTGTTAGCATGATGCGCGAACAAACAAACAAACGAACAAACAAACAGACAGACAAAATTTCTAAAAAAGGTTGATTTCGAGTCAGGGATACCTAAAAACCATATTGTAATCTTTTTTTTGTAAATATCTTCAATGTACAGACACACTTCAGTTACAGTTTTATAATAGTTTAGATTGTCAGAATTTGACATTTGATGTTGCCGTTTCTGTTTCCAGTTGAGTTAGAAAGAGAAGGCAGGTGATTTTTATTTTTTTAAATTAAGCATAGTTTTTTCTCCATGGAGTTTAAATGATTTTATCGCGACCACTTTTCGCTTGCCCGAACGAATAAAGGTGTATTATGCTATAACACCCTTTTCACTTTTATGCCATTTTTGGAATCTACGGCCTTGAATACATGTCCTTAATTTTTACTATGCAGCTATGGTGCATATTCGTTAAACTATATGGTAAGACATCTTTATTCTATCTAATTACTACTTACGTTTCGGTTCGGTTTTTTTGCTCTCCTGTAAAGTTGACTTTTCAAAGTTACACCTTTATTCGTTTGGGCATGCGTTTTGCCTTTTACTAATTACTTACAGTTAAAATTAAATTTGTACTGATAAACTTGAAGTATTGCAAAAAAAAAAGAAATTAGTTTCTTAAAATTATGTCTTCTATCCGTAAAAAATATAAAATAAAGACAAAAAAAAACTTGACATACCGAATTACTGTAATTGCTCACTAAAATCTATAGCTTGGCTGCATCATAAACGCGTTCCACACCAAAAAGCGAAATTTTAGCGATGTTGAAGGAAACTGAAAGGCGGTACCGCGGCGTGTGAAACGTGGATCGCGAATAACAGCGATACTATACAGAGAGATACAACTATAGGAAACTGAAAGGCTGTACCGCGGCCTCCCCGTGTGGAACGTGGATCTGTGTTTTACAATATTTTCTGGCTGGCATTCAAACAAAATTGACCTACCCGTGGTCTAAGCTAACCGATATAGAGCGTGGAGCAGTACTGATGTGCCGCCGCCGCCCGCCGCGCTGTGCGAGATTGATTGCCGCGTAATTAATCTTTGTCGTGCAATTTACTACACTGCTTTGAGTTGCAAAAATTACATTTCAGTTCAGTGTATTTTGATTGACGCATGACATAGAAGCAAAAAGACATTTTCCATCTAGTGTAACGCAAAAGCAATCCTCGGAAACTTTACCACGCTTTTTCTTTGACGTCGTTTAAGGGTCGGCACTACCCTAATCGGGCCAAACAGGGTTCGGCGTTCCGACTTTTGAGGATAGTAAATAGCTGTATTTAGAAACAAAATTAATACCATCGCTTCTTTAAAAGATGAAGTACAAGATGAACAAAAAAAAATTCAGTAAAATTGTGTAGTTACATCAGAAAGTAATCGAGAATTTCATGAAAAACTCCAGAATAGCACTGCCGCGTTCCGAGTCCTGTGATTTAGGGAAACAAAATAAAGCAACAAAATATATTTTTAATCAATGGCAAAACATCAAAGAACACTTTAAACAAATCAGTTTTTCGATACTTCTTCTAGTTTTTTTGTAATTTGTTACCAAAAATCACATATTTTTTTGGACGTTTTCTTCATACAAATTACTATGGGCCGTCAATCGTTCGAAATCATTGCGAATAGACCGGTGACCGGCAACACCCAACCCTGTCTTAGAAGATTAATGAACAAATCCATTTTTAGCTAAAGTAGGCAAAGTAACTTATAAAAAACCGGGCAAGTGGGTGTCGGGCCACATGCAGTGTAGGGTTCCGTAATTGCCCGTCACGATATGTGGACTTAGAAGTACATTTTATAAATTGGTCGACTATTACTCGTTAATTTTTGTCCCCATTATTATAACAGAATAACTGTAAATTTATTACTATTGTTACTAGCAAACTAAGGATTGATAATCTGAAATCATCATCATCATCGTCAGATATGTTTTGAATAAGAATGGAATAAGAGTGAATTCTGTACCGCAGTAGGTAACTCAAACAATTGACTTCGAAAGTCATTTGCACGACAGAATTTTGCGCGAAAAGACATTGCGCGACACAAGACAACACAAAGGAATTTTGTAAAAGTTACTTTCCGGGCACTGTTTGGTAGTTTTTGGTTATTTTGGTAATTTATGGTAGTTTTTGAGTCTTTCGGTAGTTTTTGGTAAATTTTCATACAAAAGTAACCAAAAAGTTATTTTGGTATATTTTCGTACTTTTTGGTAGATTATTGTTATTTTGGTAATTTTTCGTACTTTTTGGTAGTTTATGGTTAATTTGGTACTTTTTGGTTCATCTCATTTCATTTCATTTATTTACCTTAAATTCGGTATGTCAAGTTTTTTTTTGGAGGGCTGAATCGAAAACCATTTCTAGATAATTGTCTCAATAATCATATTTTCTATGTCAGAGATTTTAAAATGAAAGGATTACAGATATTTTTAATAAAATAACGTCGTTTTTCGGTCCGTGCAGTGACGTCACTGGAATACCTGTAAACTCCTTAGTAAACATAAAATCAACTTAAAATAACCGGCCATTAAGAAAAAAAAATACATTCACAATGTCAGAATTTGACATTTGATGTTGCCGTATCTGTTTTCAGCATAGAGTTAGAAAGAGGAGGCAGATGATTTTAAGTTTTTTTTACTATAGCAGTAGTTTTTATCCATGGAGTTCGAATTATTTTCTCTCCACCATTTTTGCGCTTAGAGATTACAGATCAAAATAATTTAAAAATTAAATTTATATTGATAAACTCGATGAATCGCAATAAAAATGAAATAGGTGTCTTTAAATTATGTCTTCTATCCGTAAAAAATATAAAATGAAGACAAAAAAAAACTTGACATACCGAATTGTAGGTAGGTAGGTACATAAGGGACAGATGGTAAGTACAGAGTACCTATTAGTCACACTACAATATAATTTATAAACATTAAAAATAACAGACTTAAACAATAGGTGCCAGACAATAACTTAACTACCACCTTTCACTACTACAATTAAATTAGTTAAATGTTATAAAATCAGTTTAATGTGATTAGTTAAAAATTATAATAACCTATTGAGGTACAAATAATCGGTCTGCAACACATTTTTTTCTACTCAGATTGATGCCTGTTTGTTTACTTATACTGAAGAAACTAATTAAAGTTAAAGGGACACTGTTCCATTAGTAATTCTTTAACCTTCTTTAGAAATTTCTTGTCGGCTTTAACGTCATCTGGTATTTTATTATACACAAGAACAGTATTCGACTTTATTTTGTAGTCCTTTGCATCGATGCTAGTCGGTAATTTGGTACCAGTAGCTCATTTTTGCGAGTTAAATTTAATCTCTTGCTACGGAATACTACGGGGTATCGTCTCACGATTTTGCACAGATCGAGGATATACAAAGCTGTCACAGTGAGTAATTTAAAGTTGGTAAACAAGGATTGGCATGACACCCTTACTGACTGAATTCCGCTTACGATTCGAATGCACCTCTTTTGCAAAACAAATATTTTATTTATGTCAACAGACCCACCCCGTAGCCAAGCCGTCAAGAACTCTTTTGTTTTTATGGTAGTTTTGGTAATTTTCATTCTTCTATCAAATATTACCAAAAAGTATAAAAATCTACCAAAATAACCATAAACTACGAAAATCTACCAAAATAACCAGAAACAACGAAAAACTACCAAACTAACCAAAAACTACCAAAAAACCAGAAACTACAAAATATAATTACTAAACTCTACCAAAAACTACCAAAACCTACCAAAAGAACCTAAAGAACTATTGACATTGTACAAATTTTTTTGTATCTTTAAAATTACTTCTCGATAATATTGCTGTGCCCTTTCAGGGTTCATGTACCCACTTTAGCTACTAAGTAACACCTACCTATATATGTTCTTGTGTCGCACAAAGTCCTTCATCGTCCTGTTTCAAATTCTACTTAAATTCTACCAAATAATATGTATGTCGTTACAGAGTTAAAATTTAATATAAAACACGTTTTTGAACAAAATATTATCAATTTTATCTAAACGCTCAAAATTACACATGTCATTTTCGCATTTTTGTATAATTTTTATTGGTTTTCATCACTTTGTAACATAAATATTAAATTAGGTCGTCCCTATGCAAGTTTAAATTTAGTACAGTTTTCTGTGTCTCATAAGCAGAGTCCGAAATTTTGGTAGCACTTTTAATATGTCAAAGGGATTGCACGTTTATCGACTTCCGATTGTGTCGATATACGGGTAATTTCTTTATCACTGCAGATAACTCCAGCATGTATTCTACTCATCAAACTGAACAACTTTTACTATGGAGCCAACTTCAAAAGAACGAAAAAAAAATCTGCTGTCCTATACAAAACTGCAGTAGGTACCTACATATTCGACTCAAATGTATGGGACAGCTGATTTATTTTCGCTATTTTGAAGTTCGATACATGCTGAAGTTATCCGCAGTGATATAAAATATACCCGTATATCGACATTATAGTCGATAAACATGCAATCCCTTTGACATATTAAAAGTGCTAGATACCAAAATTCCAACTCTGCTCAGAAGCCCTCTTTTGTAAAAAAAACAACATTAGGCGATATGATTAATATTTGCTGTACTAGAAGTAAGTTCCGGTGGCGCGTTGCGGAGAGGTATGGACTCTCAATCAAGAGGTCCTAGTTCGAATCCGCACGGACAACATGCCACGTACCAATGAGTTTTTCTAACTTATGTACGTATTATCGAATGCTCTCAAATGGTGAACGAAAACATCGTGAGTAAACCTGCATATGCAGACGAAGAAATTCTGATGTATATGTGAAGTCTACCAATCCACATTGGGCACGCGTGGTGGACTAACGCCCAAACACCCTCCTAGAAGGTAGGCCTGTGCCCTGCAGTGGGACGCATATAGGCTGATGATTATGATGATGATGTAGGTACTAGAAGTTCCGGAAAACTTGCAAACCCTGCAATCGTTTTCTCAGCCGTTTGTATTGCCAGCTTAGATTTTATTAGCCTGAATCCTTGAATTTTTAAATACATTAAAAATTTCGAATTCTTAATTTCTACTAACCGCCTGGCCACGGGACAGGGCGACCGGCGGCGCGACTTGCGATACCAATAATATTAAACTTATAATAATTTCATTATTCTGTTATAATTTTAATTTGTTCTGTTATAAAATAATTTTAAGTTTTTTTAAGCCTTAGTAATACTGTGATCTAATTAGTTGGGACCATAGAGGTATTATACCAGGAATAGAGGAACATACAGCTGTGAGAGCGAGATGTACCTAGCGGCACCACTGTATAATAGAAAGAGATACGTGACGCTAGGCAATAGGACCGTTTTTTTAGTCTCCAATTAATTTTTACAATCCGGTTTCCGTGAATAATTGCGAATCTAAAGTGAAATCGTAGATAATTTTATGAAATATACTGACACTACATCATTAATTTATACACAACTTCACGTTAGACTCAGAATTATAAACAATATTCGAATTTTTGCCTGCGAATAGTCTCCAAAAAACATCCAAAAACGTTTTCATTTGACAACTCATGTTTGTTGCTATATTCCTGTAAGGTATAATACCTTTATGGTTGGGACCCATCCTATCCTACCACCAGGGGTGATCATTGATCAGTCACATAGGTCCATCAAGGTACTGTACTGTTGCTGTAAATGTCAATTTCGACCTACGGCTCTCAAATCCAGATGCTGCAGGAGTATTGCCACGCACAACGAAACATTCAACATTAATTTAATGTGGTAAAATCTGCCTTCCGGGTAGTAGGTAAGGTACCCTAAATTCAGTCGGACCTACGAACCTGCCAGGATAGGTTCGGCCGACCAGACTTTTTAGTCCTTACTAATTGGACTCTAGACCAACAGACTAGTAGTTACGTCCTTTAATTCAACGAGGTAAAATTTTGTGTCACCAGGTAGGGTTCACTTTTTCCTTCACACCAGTAAACATGCCAGCCAAGCTGCGCCGCGCGCTACAGCCGACCAAGTTTTTTGCAAGAAATTTATTACCAAAAGCTATCAAATTGATTGGTTCATTAATCTTATAAGATAGGGTTGAGTGTTGTCGGCCACCGGTCTTTTTCTTTTGACAGATATGTCAAACGGGCCGTAGGTAGTGCCGACCCTTAAGGGTCAAGCAGACAGGGCGTCTTTATGTTATTCAATAGCTTCATTAGTGATACTGTGTTCCTCTCCGTTTTGTGGTTCCCGTTATGATTTCTGGAGAAAACTATTTCGGTTTATCTTTAAGTAGGTACCTACGATGCAATCTATAATTGTACTATATCCAATTTTATTATATTACACATAATTACGTTTAATATTCGGTTTCACCAGCATGGATTTTGTTTTTGACATTGGAATAGTTATTTGTTATAAAAGAGTGCAAAGTTGCTTTTTAACCGCGTGCTCAATTTTGATGACCGAGCAAGCGAAGGATTCTAAAATTGAATCACGAGCGTTAGTAACTCAAAGAGAGTCAATCAAAAGAGCACGAGGTGAAAAATCTTTGCACTCAGAAGTAAGTAAATAGGTTTAATGATGTTTTGAATTCACAAACTTAGTGCACACGATGTTCTAAATTCAATTTACTTTGTCCTCTAGCGGATAAAAACGGCTTTTGCACTCAGATATCGAAGAGCTAAATTACTCTTTCCGAGATGGGGGGATGAAAATGTCTTTTCGTTCGTTCCAGTAGTGTAGGCTCCGATTTCAAGAAAAAGTGCGATCCCCTTATATCTCAGAGAGTTGTGAAGATATGATATTCAAAAAAGGCTCAAAAGACGTGTATTCACGAGAGCTGTAAGATGCAAAAAGAATTATTAGAAAGTCAAAACAAAAAAGTTATGGCCGAAATATTGAAAAAAAAACATATTTTTTTTATTTTGGCGCTAAGCAAGGAGTTGTAAGAAACCGCGGTGCGTCAATTCGCCATCGTGTGTGCTTCTACGTGCGGTTTCTTACAACTCCATGCTTCAAATGACGGTCTGACGTCTGCCGCTCCGTCTTGCGTCATCGTGTGTGATCCCTCTAATTGTTATAATCCTGTTAGTCCTAAGACCTAATCTTAGGTGCTCCTTGGGTTCAGTCCAGTCAACTTCTTATATCTTGTACAATTTTTTCATATAGGTAAGTCACCTGTTCGGTGCTGTGGTACCGCGACGGAGCAACACACTTATCGTGTGGGCAAGCCCTAGTGTCAGAGTTTATTTAAACTGTCTTAGGGTTGAACTACATCACACAGCACCGCATCGCATTTTCCCGTCGCTCCATCCTTTTCTGTCACTCAGGAACGTCATTTGCTAAAAAATATTATAAGATAGACGGAACGCGAGCACGGAGCACGGCCGCGTGCGATCGCTTTCCGTTTATCTTATTATGCTCTAGCAAATGACGTTCCTGAGCGACGGAAAAATGCGATGCGGTGCTGTGTGATGTAGTTCAACCCTAACACAGATTAAAAACAAATTAAATCAGAAGGGCAAATTCAAAATCAATTAGTAGGTAATGCGAGCCGATTTTGAAATGGCTAAAACAGGAGACCATCGATATCACAAATAATACAGGGTGTAAGGAAAAGTATAATTTAACCTTTAAACCACATACCTACCTACTCTACCCATCAAACTGAACAATTTTTACTATGGGAGCAAACCTGTCAGAACACAAAAAAATCAGCTGTGTCATACATTTGAGTAAGGTATTGCTGTTTAGTATGAAGCAGCTGACACCCCTGTATAATATAATAATAACAGACGGGAGACAAACCGAACTAAACAATTTCCTCGAATACCAGAATACTTTCTGTTGTGATATCTGAGAATATCTTTATGTAAACAAAATAACAATTTAGATAAGTACTTACTGCAATACAATTCCATTTACAGAATAATATGATCCGCCGGGTACAGGGTGAGTTATTTATTACAACTTACATTACATTACTTACTTACATTACTTACATTGTACTTATATTTGATAAAACTGTTCATAATAGTACATTATGATACAAGTTTGGTGAGTTGATAATTACAGCCGAGGCGTTATTGCTAGCCCGAGCCGTAGGCGAGGTCTACAAGAAAGCTGAGGCTGCAATTATCAAAGCGCACGTGTGTCATTCGACGTTTTATAACATATTTGCGAGGAAACAAGGCAATAAATAACCGATTTTATTATTATTTGTTGTAATACTTAAGGGTTTGTTCTATAATCACACCAAGTTTGACGCTTAGATAAATTACCGTTTTTACGATAGAGCGAGAAGAAATAAACGATGATAATAACTAGTTTCTTGTTTGAGGACCCCACTTAATTTTTAACTTTTCGAGATTTATTTGTTAGCAAATCCAACATAATAACTAATAACGCACATTCTGTGAAAATTTCAACTGTCTAGCTGTTACGGTTCAAAAGTTACAGCCCTAAATAGGTATGACGGACGGACAGACAGGGTTAGGCTTAAGAAGAAATCCTGTTTTCACCCTTTGGGTACGAAACCCTAAAAACTAATCAGGTTATCGATTAAACCAACCGCGCACATAATAATATATTATTATCATGTAGTAAAGTCAACTAAATTCACACTTCGCTAATCTTCGAGTCTTACTACCTGTGCTCACGACGCATCTTTATTGATCTTAGGCCCGATTCGACCAAACGCGAATAAATTTTATTCTTAGATTAAGTCGCCGGTTACTCTAGAGTACACTGATTTTGCGTTTTACAAACCCTAATCTATGATTAATAATCTATGAGACTAAGGAAATGTCAATGTCACGTAACTAAAAAAATAATAATGAAAGAAACCTAACAAATTTAAAACTGTATAGATACATTGCAAAAAGTACGGATATAACGACCTCTTTCTTTAGGTGGATTATACATACGTTCTTTTTACTATGAATGAAGCAAAAATCTTGTATAATAGCTATACTGTTCTATACTATTTTTTTGTTAAATGTATTAATAAGATATTTATAAATTATAGGTAGATTCTTCTTTCTTCTGGGCAGATTCTTATTTATTTTGTATAGTCTTATAGTTTTATTTTAGTTTTAGGATATTATGTTCATTCATTTGCTTAACGTTTATATTGTTTCTGTTAAATAAATACTGTTCTTGGAATGAAGTTATTTCTGAACAAACGCTAAGAGAAAAATTGTTCCTTGTATAGTTACTCTTCTATAAATCAAAGTTTAGTCGAATCCGGCATTAATGAACTAAAATATGAGATTGGTCAGCTATATTAAGAGGGAGACCCAAGAAGGAGCTTCGCGGATCCTTTCATTTTGCAGAAAGAACTCGATAAATTATAAAGAAGGTTATGTACGTTTTATGACCTCTCAAAAATAGGTGTGACGGCAATAACTGATGAGAAATAATTTACGGGACGAGGGTAAATGTTTTTATTGCCTTTTCACTTTACGAGATTAGATATACCTACCTATAATGTTGCACAAATTGGTACTGCTGATTGCTAGGAATATTCGAAAAGTGTTTAAGGCGTATCATCCCTGGACCACGACCTCTGTGCCACGACTCTCCATACTAATCGATGCGAACGAGCGCGTGGCTACCACTAACCATAACCAATCAAAGTCAATGAAGCAATCTGTAACTAATCTCTATGCTTGTTTTTTTTTTAAATTCAATGTGGCTTGCGCTTGGCTTCAGCCATAGGCGAAGTATTTTTCGCTTACGCTGATAGACGAAACATCAGTGTAACCGCGGATGAGACAGCGATAGTAATAAAATCCTATACAATTAGTATGAAAATAGATGTCTGACTCCGGAGTCAGACAGCCGTCGTAGAACAAAAAAGTGGCTACGTCGATAAGGACAGCAATAAGTAGCGATCTCCTTTTTTAACTAGAGCGAATTTGCTATGTGCATCTCTTACTGAGTGATATGACAAGACACGTGCTTTCTTCTAGTTCCTTCTCTTTCTACGGCTTCAGCTCACCTGATGGAAAGTGAAGATGAAGCCGAGGATGTAACGCGCTCACCCAGAAAAAGCCTATTAATTCTTCTTTTAAAAATGTCCTGGTTGTACACTCGACAACAAAAATAACGGGTCATTAACATACCTGAATATCTCGGAAAGTAAGAATGATAGCTTGTTCACTTAAAAAGTATTTCATTAGACTATTTAATACTTCTTAAATTAATTCATAACATTTTTCGTTTTCATTTGTTTGACTTAATTAAAATACATAAATACAAATGCGTCAATTCTATCGCAGACCAAAAATTTTAAATTACTTACCATTTTTTGTCACAGATATAACATTTCCCCATATTTTAGTATATGTGAGTGATAAAATTACCGCATTAATAATAAATGTTGAATACTAAAAATTACATTTTCAAAAAAAATTTTACTTAGGTTTTAGCCTTTTTTATTGGCATTACTTTATATTATAACAAACAGAAATTGTATTAATTTAAGAAGTAGTATTAAATTGTCTATAAAATTCTTTTTGATTAAATAAGCTACCATTCTTAGTTTCCGAGATTAAGGTCTATTCGCTTGGAAAGACAGACGTAGGGAGAGAGTTCCAGTCTTAGGATTTAATTTAAGAGCCTAACCTATTGTGCTGCCCTCAATAGTATTTTTATACGCTAATCAGGACTACAATGTGACATCCTTGTTTTTTGGAAATATTGTAATATGGTTAAGAAAAAAAATCAATTGGGGGCAGCACAATAGGCTCGGACCTCGGTGCAGCCAAGATTTGAATGGAAATCATTGAGGCACTGTAACATTAAAACTATAAACATTTTAACGAAAATCTTTTTGAGATTGAGATTAGTTTCTAGATTGTTTCCGACTTTAATTGGTTAGTATTGAAAACGTAACCAGACTTCGTTTGTATGGAGCGCGCTCCGAATTATATCCTCTTAAGGGGCTACCTCCTGGTTTTGGGTAACATTGTAACCATTTATTCGTTAACAATGGCACTTTTTGAGCTGAAAAATAAACTGAACCATCTACAGGATATGAGAATGGATGTGGTTTTTCTAGAAATCGATTTTAATGAATAAAAGCGAAGAAAAGGTAATCTAAAGTCACCCCTTTTTTCCAGTTGTAACCATTTTACTCTTACATTTTTTATCGGAAGAAAATGAAATTTTACAATATTGTTCACAACACAATTTAGAATGATGTGGTTTTCTTACTTTTTCGAAATTAATAAAAAATCATCTCATTTTTTAAAGAAAACGGCTAAATTCTGACTGGAGCCACGCGCTCGTTCGCATCGCATCGATTAGTATGGAGAGTCGTGGTCCCTTACGCCTCAGAAACATTACTGATCGGAAGGCGAGCCTTTTCTTTCAAACATACAAGTCATATCTCAAGTTTCTACTAAGGCCCGCCACATACCTACATTGGGAAACATTTCGTGTAACGGAATAAAGTTCTGATTCGGAATTGTGATTTAGTTTGGATATTTTGATGTCTACGTAATGGAATTCTGGTGGGGGCAAATCTATACAAAATCCTTATAACGAATCAGAATTCAGGATGTATGTGGTTTGTGTGATTAATAGTGAGTATGGTTGTGATGTGAGATAACCATAAGTCTTATGGTTATGTTTTTTATGTTAATACATTTAGGTACAGAATCCTAAATGACGTAACAATTACAATTGAAATAACTGAATAATAAACGATGGTACTACAAATCACCAAACCAGGAACTTTCGCTCAAAAAACGATAAATGTAATATCTGCGAACACATGAAAGTCAGTTTGTACTTATTTTATTTAGGTATTACATGGGTATTACTTACCTATAGTTTCAAAACTAGCATGAAACCGACATCAAAACATTTATATTCAAAGAAGTAGATACTAGGTATTTCGATTTAATAAACGGTACAAGTAAACGACAACATTTCAACTTGATAGCTGAGAAATAATAAAAATGCATTCTACATCGTTCTACTTTTAAAGTTGCCTACCCAACAGTTTCCCGGCGTAGTTTCTTCTTCAGACATTATACAGCGTGTTAGAGTAAACAGTTGCATTACTTTAAGGGGTGAATGGACCCATGATACTGAACAACTTTGCAAGCATATGCTCACGACTATATTCCCCGAGGGGGTAGTCAGAGATATTCTGAAACCTCAGAACATCCACGTTTCACCAGTAGTACCGAAACTCTGTCCAGTGTGACGGGGGGTGAGCCCGTCGCCACTTATAATGGACAGTGGGTACAATACACGCCTCGAAATTGAAGCATGCAGATTTCCTCACGATGTTTTCCTTCACCGAAAAGCCAGTGGTGTAACAAATCGTACATAAATTCCGAAAAACTCATTGGTACGAGTCGGCTTGGACGGGGATCGAACCATATTATCGCCTCCTGCACGGCAGGCAAGGTTACTCGCCATTGGACCACCACGGCTGTCAATACTGAATAACTTTGCAAAAGAAACCTTTATGTTTAAGGGTATATTTTCGTTTGTGACGTCATCACTTGCTGTCAATTTTCAATAAAAAATGTTGATAATGTTTTGTAAGTTTTCCGTGACCTTTTGTTTCAGCTCCCACCATCGATAAGAAAAGTGTTAAGTATTTTTTGTGAAGAATACCTAGTTAGTAGGTAGGTTTTTTTCACACAATGAGAAATTCATTACTTAACTAAAACATTTTAAATTAACCAAAGTGGGAAGTTTCGGTTAATTTAAAGTGTAACCTACATACATACCACTTTTTTCAAACTAAATACGATCATCACTGTGGGCAAAAAAATTGTGTACCTATAGAGATACAAAAATTATGATTTCACAATATGTAGAGTAACGGAATATGCCTACATAACTAATTAAATTTATTAAACACTTATGTTTTTAAATATTTTTATAGTTTCAAAATTACACATGTGATATTTTTTACTAACCGACAAGGAGGAGATTCTATGATATATATACCGCCGGTATTTCTAATTTTGAACATACTGAAAAAAAAAATCACCGACATTTTCGTCAATTCGGTATGTCAAGTTTTTTTTTGGGAGGACAAAATGGAAAACCATTTCGAGATAATTGTCTCAATAACAATATTTTATATGTCAGAATATTAAAAATGAAAGGATTAAACTAAATATCAACTTAAAATAACTGGTCATTCAGAAAAAATATGTTCAATGTGTCAGAATTTGACATTTCATGTTGCCGTTTCTGTTTCCAACATGGAGCAAGAAAGAGAAGGCAGGTAATTTTTATTTTTTAAATTAATTTTTTAAACAACAAAATTAACAACGTGGAGTTCGAATAATTTTTTCGAGCCAAATTTTGCCATTTACAGATAAACTTCATGAATTGAAAAAAAAATGTTTCTTATAATGATATCTTCTATCCGTAAAAAATATAAAATAAAGACAAAAAAATGCTTGACATACCGAATAATTGTGTGAATAATAGATAGATATTATAGTAGATTACACACCGAGGGCAGGAAAGTAAGAAAGGTCTCAGATGTCATTTGATTGCTGACCGAGGTGAAGCCGAGGTCAACAAACATGTGATCTGAGGCTTTCTTATTTACTGCCCGAGGTTAGTTTACTATTTTTCTCCTCGACGGAGGTGGAAAGCGGCAACTTCGTTTAGCGCAGCGGGAAGAAAATTTACGCTTTTCGTCCGGAGGGGAGAAAACAACATTTTCTATGTTAGAGATTTTAAAATGAAAGGATTACGGATATTTTTTAAAAAATATAAGGTCGTTTTCGACCAGGAGTGCAATTTTTGAATCTCATTCGGTGAGTTCAGCAGTTGAAAATGTCAAAATTCTGTGCTTCCTACTAGGAAGATGCAAATCTCCATAGTAATCTCCATAGTAATTTTGACATTTTCAACTGCTGAGCTCAGCGAATGAGATTCAAAAATCGCACTCCAGGGCCCTATTCAATAAACGCGACAATTACAGGTGAAAGGCGACAGGCGAAAATTCGACAATTATTTACAGTTCAATAAAAATGTACAGTGACAAAATTGTCAAGAGCATTGAGTTCTGCTTACGTAGGTCGTGGGTTCGATTCCCACGGAGGACACCTAGTGACATGTCACTTTGTGCATTTTTCCCCAGTTTGTTCATATTACAGGCTGAATCACATGATTCCATGCTTCGGATGGCACGTTACGCCGTTGATCCCGGCTACTATCTTTGGTTAGGTACATAAAACCACGTCAGAGGCCCGTAAGGTGGTCTGAAAAAAACTCTGATACCAGGGCTTGCTGCCCAGTTGCCCACACGATAAGAAGAAGTGTTTAATAAAACAAATACTTATGACAAGTTTTTCAGGAAAAATTTTCATTATGTCTATTCTATTTTTATTAAATGGCGTTTCCTTGTTAGATTTCGCCAGTGTCAAGTATTGAAGATATATTTATTATATATTGTACGGTAATAGGATATGGCGATCTCAAAACCCCGTTTTTAAACAAAAACATACACTTGAAACCACCATAAAACGGCGGAGCCACTTGGGCAATCAAATCGCAAGCCGACGACACGTCTACTTGTTACCTCCTTAGTCACGCGACTCCTCTGTCACATGTCACCTGTCAGGAGAAAAATTATTGAACAGAAATATGTCAAATTGTCGCTACAATCCGACAAATTTCTTTTCTCAAACATGCTTGGAAATTTGAGCATTATGTTGACAACCTTCTTTGAAATAAATCGAAATTGCTGTACTATGCGAGCAGTGGCCGGCAATAGTTGTATGAAAATCTATATCTGTCGTAGTTTAGCGGCCAAATAAATTACATAGTAAACTTATATTATGTCGTGTAATTTCAAAATGGAACGATCTTTTACTCCGAAACATGGCAACCAAGGAGGTAACTTATCAAAGGTTTGGTTTAAATTTTGAACTGGCTTGCAAATAAAAAGCTTTATAATGAAAAAAAACGAATGGACACTTTAACCACAGATAAGTTATAAGTTACTAGCTTTATCGCAGGAAAAATTATTGTTGTTCGTCATTGATTTTGAAAAGTTGATTAATTTTCATTTCCGCGCATTCATAATTCATAATTCATAATATTTATTGCATAATCATAATAATCACCTACGGATCACTAATCACCTATGGTGCTCACCTACGGAGCAGAGACATGGGTTTTCACAAAGGAGGTCACCGACAAACTCGGAGTAGCGCAGAGAGCAATTGAGAGGAAGATGGTAGGAGTTACGCTAAGAGATCGAAAGCGAAACGAATGGCTCAGAGAGCAAAGTAAAGTCACTGACGTCATCAAGCGTATCGCGAAGCTCAAGTGGCAATGGGCTGGTCATATCGCCAGAAAAGAAGGCTCGTGGGGCAAGGCACTGTTGGAGTGGAGACCCTGGGGAGAAAAACGCCCAAGAGGAAGACCGCAAATGCGTTGGTATGACGATATCAAAAGAACAGCAGGAGTGAAATGGATAGAGAGGGCACAAGATCGAGAGGGATGGCATAGACTGAAGGAGGCCTACACCATTACGGTTGAAAACGGCTAAGAAGAAGAAGAAGAAGAATCATAATAATAACATAATAGCATTGTTTGAGAAAAGCACCATACAAGCCTTGGCCACAACTAGGCGTTGATGGACTTACGTATGTGTGCCTTGGCTTCGCCTCGGCCCACATTTAAACGTTCGTCCATCGATGCGTCTTTTGCTGGCCACTGCAGTAATGTACCTACTATAATTTTCCACCATGACATTTTGACGAAATTATCAGATTTTCCACCTGTAATTGTCACGCTTATTGTCACGTTTATTAAACCGGGCCCTGTAAACTCCTCGGTAAATTTGAAAAGTACATAAAATAACTGGCCGATAAGAAAAACAAAATTATAATGTCAGAATTTGACATTTTATGTTGCCGTTTCTGTTTCCAGCATCGAAGTAGAAAAAGAAGGAAGGTGTCTTTTTTAGATTAGCAAAGTTTTTTCTACATGAGTTCGAATGATTTTCTTGTGACCACTTTTGCATTTAGAGATTACCGTTCAAATTCATTTAAAAATGTATTTGTATTGATAAACTAGCTAGCTTTTACGGTTCGCGTTCATTGCAACAAACTATCTTTCATAAAAAATACTTATTTTATAACTATCTCCCATAATCTGTATATTCTTCTGTCTAGTCCCACACCAAGAAATGGTGGTTGGGCAAAAAATCTCGAGAGAAATATAATATCTCAAGACAATAATTATATTAGTACTATTGTATTGTATGGTATAGTCAAAGTGAATTTACGCTATGGTATGGTGCTAAGGGAGCCTCCGTACGTGAGTTCGACTCACATTTGGCCGGTTTTCTTTAAATATAGTAGTTTACTTAACAAAATTTTAAAAATATTGCTTTTATGACTAGTGGAGAAAAATTAGCCGTGGAATTTAAATATTCCCATTGTTTTGGCAGACGTGCCTAAACCACTGAACCGATTTTGATGGTTGAGATGTCATTCGACTGCAATTTAAGTCTGTGATTGAGTCATAATTACAAACATGACGTGGATGTACATCGAAGATATTTATAAAAATGGTAATTGGCGGTGTTTGGAATAGGTACCTACGTAATGGAATACATTGAGACCATTTTTAGAATTTTTGTCTGTTTGTTTGTGCACACGTTATTTTAAAACTACTGAACAGATTTGGATTTCACGAAAGCATAGGGCTTAGTTTGGATTGGCATCAAACTAGTACCTACCTAAGTAATAAAATCTTTTCTGTTCAATTATTCATTGAAATTGGTAGGAAGCAAGTTTTTAGTTGTTTTGATATTATTTGCAGTGATTTAATTTCAGAAGTAAATAAAAATTGCATGATTTTCTTATCCAGAATTTTATACTACGTAGGTAATTTAATCTTCTTGCTTAGAATTTATTTGAAACTGTGCGCGACTGTATTGGTAATTGTATATTGAAAAGCCGACCAAAGAGAATGGTCATAGATTTGGTATGCGCTACTTAGACGACACTGACATAATTGAAGTCATTTCAATTTGATTGAACAATATGACAAAAATTATCCTAGAATTCGTAAATTTTTTTTGGAATACAACATAATTTTAGCTTTAGAAAAATACAAATAATGAATTATTCCATTCAATTACCTTTGTGTTTCAGTCATCCACAGACGGATCGAGAAAAAAATTGTCACAAATTATTTTTAAAACATTTGACGCGGACGTGCTCCAGTAACGGCATTTCGCCGTACAATGAAAAAAATCAGAAACAAGGATAATTTTGCAGTTGTCACAGGATGTCAAAAGCTTGAATTTGTTCGCCATTTTGTATGGTAATCACAATATTTGATTTTAAATAATATGTTTTCAAAAATATTAGTGTTTCAGACTGGTATTTCAAAAAATCGATTCATTATGTTTTTTAAATTTATATAAACTTTCTTTTTACGTAAACTGTAAATTCAACAATGTAACGTAACCCTTCTAAAAATGTTCCTAAAGTAACCCCATTTTTAGCAATATTTCGACGAACAGTGTCCGGATTTTATGCGATTACTAAAATAAATTATATGAAACATACAAAAAAACGATTCATTACATTTTTAAGTAAAGGCAGTTCTTTCATAATAAATATAAAACACTGGATATGCAATAGCATATCACTGAAAACAATGTTCCTAAAAGTAGGGGTTTTAGAAAATATACCCTTAACATTTATGTTTAAATATCCTATACAGGGTGGGAAAACTATCATTTAACCTTTAAACAACTACTCTACCCATAAACGCAAAAAAAAACAGCTGTGCCATACTAAACTAAAATGCCTACTCGATTGCAACATATGGAACAGCAGATTTTTTTAGTGTTTTGACAAGTAGCAAACCTGTAGTAAAAGTTGTTCAGTTTGATGGGGAGAGTTTGCGGTGTACGGTACACCGCATACGAAATAGTAGATTATTAACCAAGGGGATAAAGCAGTGTCTTCTGTGACGGGTGAAGATTTAAATCGCGAGCGTGATGAAGGACTCGAGGTTTACTCCTGAGCGTAGCGAGGGTGTTAAAAACTTAAATCACGAGCGAAGCGAGGGATTTAAGACGAGTCCTGAGTGTAGCGAGGGATTTAAGTTCACCCAAGACTAAGACAGCTTTATCACCGAGGAAAATACTCTTCTTTTCGTACCATTTGCGAAAAAATTGACACAATAACAATTACATTTTCAAAGGCATCAAGCTCATACGGCCTCGTCGGTTTTCGTAACTGCATAATAAAAATAAATGCGTATTCCTTTTTCAAAAAGATGTATAATGCTTTATATGGGTGGTTCTATTCTTGATGGAATTTTCAACGGCTCTTCGTATTTCGTATATATTTTTTAAATATTATCACTTTATTTCGCAACCAAGCCTGAACACCTAACTTTTTCTATTATGGCAATGAAAATAAGCTCGATTCTAAAACATTTTAATACAAAAACCATACTTTGAAGAGCCAATTTCTCAGTCTCCTGACATGTCTCTTGTACAAAACAAAAGCTTTGATGCTTAATAATAACCCAGTTTTAGAAATAAAATAGATTTTTGCACTGAAATAGAAAGCCTTAATAAATGAACTTTTAACGTATTTGTGTAATTTTGTTACCTAGTGTGAAATTTAATAAAAAATACTGCATTATATTTTGTCTCTTTGCTTTTACATCAGTCTCCTGCTACATCAGAACTTTATGAAATTATCAAAGTGTGCGTAATCTAGTTCGTTTGTGTTCTGTTGAAATGAACGATCGAAGTGTAGTTAGCTCATGGTCGTTTGCCTACGTCTCGCTCGCGGATCGTGCAGTCGTTGCGACCAGTTGTTTGAGTGAGATTGGGTCGCGGTCGGTCAGCTCCTCAGTATCCTGCACGTAAGTATGACAAAAACAGTAATTACCAGCTATTTTCTACCTGTTAAATCTAGTAACATATTGAAGTCCTTGTATAGATTTGCTTTGATTTAATATTGAAATGGTGTATAGACTTTGATAATAACCAATAACTAAAATATTCTCAGTATCCTGTCCTCAGTCTTCTGCCAATTTGATGGGCAGGAGACTGAGATTGAACCAGGATACTGAGACTTAGTGTTAATTTTGGAAATGGTTATCTATTTAATACTTAATTTCTTTACTAATAAGCGGCTAATTAGCTTCTGTACATGAACGTCTGAGAGTCTGATGATGCAGGAGAACAACACCGTGGGGAACTCTGTGAAGGCACATAGCTAGGAGACCGTGTTTGAGCTATTTTGATAGCTTTTGGTGAGTAGCTTCTGTACATTAACGTCTGAGGGTCTGATGATGCAGCAGAATACCATCGTGGGGAACTCTGTGAAGGCACACAGCTAGGATACCGTGTTTGAGCTCTTTTGATAGCTTTTGTTGAGTAGTTTATGTACATTAACGTCTGAGGGTCTGATGACGCAGCAGAATACCATCGCGGGGAACTCTGTGAAGGCACACAGCTAGGAGACCGTGTTTGGGCTCTTTTGATAGCGCTTAATGAGTAGCTTATGTACATGAACGTCTGAGAGTCTCGTGATGCAGCAGAAAAACATCGTGGGGAGCTCTGCAAAGACACATAGCTCATAGACCGTGTTTGGGCTCTTTTGATAGCATTTGGTGAGTATCTTCTATACATGAACGTCTGAGGGTCTGGTGATGCAGCACAAAAATATCGTTGGGAGCTCTGCGAAGACACATAGCTCGTAGACCGTGTTTGGGCTCTTTTGATAGCATTTGGTGAGTAGCTTCTGCTCATGAACGTCTGAGGGTCTGATGACGCAGATGAATACCATCGTGGGGAACTCTGTGAAGGCACATAGCTAGAAGACAGTGTTTGGGCTCTTTTGATAGCGTTTAATGAGTAGCTTATGTACATGAACGCCTGAGGGTCTGTTGATGCAGCATAAAAACATCGTGGGGAGCTTTGCGAAGGCACATAGCCGTGTTTGGGCTCTTTTGATAGCATTTGGTGAGTAGCTTCTGCTCATTAACGTCTGAGGGTCTGATGACACAAAAGAATACCATCGTAGGGAACTCTGTGAAGGCACATAGCTAGGAGACAGTGCTTGGGCTCTTTTGATAGCGTTTAATAAGTAGCTTATGTACATGAACGTCTGAGGGTCTGGTGATGCAGCATAAAAACATCGTGGGGAGCTCTGCGAAGGCACATAGCTAGAAGACCGTGTTTGGGCTCTTTTGATAGCATTTGGACTCACCAAATTCTGAACTGCTGAGGGTCTGGTGATGGAGAAGAACAACATCGTCGGAATTTATGTAACATCACTCGTGTACCTACTCCCACCCAACTTTATGTGTGATACTGGACATCCTATGTTACCTGTGTAATACCTCTGCCTATTAATACTCAATAAAGGTTGTGGAAGAGTTTCGGGTATTATGTTTATGTTTTTTTTTTTGCGTGAGTTTTATGTTCTGTTCTATTTCAAATGATTGTTCATTACGTGAAAATGTTCATTATGTATTATCTAAGTAATTTGATTACAATAAACATTGGTTTACTATGACTTATTATTTGAAATCTCAGTACCCTGTTCCCAGCATCAGTCTCCTGGACACTAATATTTTTTAAAAGGCAATATTAGTCACATAGTTGGTTTTTTTGACTGGCCCGTTTTAGATCAATATAGAAACAATGTAAGCTATAGTTCAAACTACTTCATTTGCCTAAAATGCAAATAAAAGTCCGTGCCGGAATTGACATGGTTTTCGTCCTTCTTAAATAGAACCACCCATATACAAACTCAATGGTGTAAACACAGATGTAATTCAGTTCCAAATTTAAATCACATTCTCCCCCTAGAGGATGAATGAAATTCAGTACAATTTTCTTTCCCTGTTTTTAACAGATTAAAAATGCCTATTGTTATGTTCGCTTTTTGTGTGGTAGAATGTCACTTTTTTGAGCAAGTGGTACGAAAAGTATCATTATTTAACCTTTAGGTACACCGTGTACCTTTTCCTTACACCCTGTATTGTGTCGTGGTACGGAACCCTCGGTGGGCAAGTAGTCTGACTCGCATTTGGCCGGATTCTTTAAGTTAAGGTGGTTTCAGTCCATACAAAACTTTGACGCAGAACACGCGTAGACGGTACTAATAAAAGTAATATTTTATTTATGGAAAAATAGTTAGAAAATCTAGAATGCGCGTCTCAAATAACATTATAAATCTTTGAAATTTTGTATGAAGCTTTGAAATTAAAGCTTTGTTTGAAATTTACTACTTAACCATTATTCTAGAATTTAACATTTTAACGGGTTCTTACCGCGATTTGGTATACCTACCTATTTGAGTTCCCGAATCCCGATATTTCGGCAGACTGCCATGATCACGGGATGACTGAGGAACTGCAGGTAGATTTTTAAGAGCAGACAAATCTGTCTACAATCACTCTTTTTTTTTATTAATTAATGGACTTGGCTTGTGCGTTAGCACCGCATTTCCGCCAGTGTCAAGTAGTTTGAGGGTATCTATCCAATCTAAGTAAGAAGTCCTAGTAAGAACACAACTGAAAAGGATTGCGGAGCCTCGTGGCAGGCTGAAACGCGAACCGCATTTGTGCAGCTCAATCCAATGGCTAGAGTCCGCCTTGAGATGAGTACACGTAGAAGTACACTCGGTGACGGGTTGATGTACCGTACAATCAATCCCCAATCAAACTTTATATTAGTCTATCCATCAGCCATCGCAAAACTGGAACTATTTAAACCGACGCGAGACGTAAGTAATTAATTGACGTCTATACTTTGACCGTCGTCGCGTCGCCGTCGTTTACAGCAAACCATCGTCAAACCCGCAAGATCAACTTTCCTAAATTGCCCTGCCTCGTATCTTTGTTACGACTTCATACAGCAAGATCAAACTGTCATTGACAAGACATGTTTCTTAATTAAAATCGTAGGCACGCTATTTGCGAAATGACAATTATAACTTGATACAAACAGTCTTAATTGTTGATTCTGACATCGACTTGTATACAGTCATTGAGTTAACATAATTATTACCAGTTAACATATTACCCCAAGGTATACAGTAAGAAAGTTTACGTAGGTAATTAGATAAAGTATGTGTCTAGATTTGAGCCTGGCGCTTCTACCGTATAAAACAATAGTGGCCAACTTTCTTAGTTTGGTGTGCGTGAGGCGTCATACAACTTATCTTTGCGTGCGTGTAGGTATAGCAACACGATTTATCATCATATTTTTTTATCATCATTTCGACGCGTTTGTACTTCGACTGTCTATCTTGACATACTTATAAATTATCAAAGTGTACGTAAAACAAGACATTCTTATTACTTATATGGAAAGCGTAATTATTCCGAGACCGAAAATGCGCGCTGCATTCAAACGTACTATGGTGATATTTTCAATACTAACCAATTACAGTCAATGAAATTTTGCATAAACAATCTAGAAACAAATTTCTATGCTTCTATAGAGTCCGATTTTCGTTAAAATATACAGTTTCAATGCTAGGATTAATTTAAGATTTGTATGGAAATCTTTGAGGCACTGTAACTTGAAAACTATACATTTTAACGAAAATCTGACTCCATACAAGCATAGAAATTTGTTTCTAGATTGTTTCTGCAAAATTTCATTGACTTTAATTGGTTAGTATTGAAAATATCACCATAGTACGTTTGTATGGAGCGCGCTCCGAATAATATACCCTTAATGAAAATTGGTCCAAAACTTGTGTCACATACGAAAGAAATCATGAGCGGCCTTTTCTGGTACATTTTATCTCCTTTATTGGAAAAAATCTGTATTATGTGCATCTACTTTTTAAGTTGAAGTCACTTTTACTTGAGACACACACCTTTGTGTAGACAATATTAAGATCTTAAATTGCTATTAGGTACTTAAAAAAAAATTAAGTCCAATATTTAATGAGTTAATTTATGATTTTAGAATGTGATTTCCTTGGATTAAAAGGCACCATAGTGGCACCACAAGCCAGTCAAAAATAGGTAGGTTTAACTACTAAAATGACGTAGTTTAGTAGAGGTGAGGCGGCTCTGAAAGAGTCAAGGTCATTCGGTCAGGGAAACATCTTATTGGTCCAATGACATAAAATGAAAAAACATACAGAAGGGCAGTTCTGGGGGCGGACTTATTTTCCTGGTCGTACTGTACACACGTCACACTGAACAGAGTTTCGGTACTACTAGTGAAACGTGGATTTTCAGAATAACTCTGACTAATACTACATAATAAAGAAGGAACATAACTAGTCGTGAGCATATGCTTATGCACATGCTATTAAGGGTATATTATTCGGAGCGCGCTCCATACAAACGTACTATGGTGATATTTTCAATACTAACCAATTAAAGTCAATGAAATTTTGCAGAAATAATCTAGAAACAAATTTCTATGCTTCTATAGAGTCAGATTTTCGTTAAAATATACAGTTTCAATGCTAGGATTAATTTAAGAGTTGTATGGAAATCTTTGAGGCACTGTAACTTGAAAACTATAAATTTTAACGAAAATCTGACTTTAGTCAGAAAATCTGACTCTATAGAAGCATAGAAATTTGTTTCTAGATTATTTCTGCAAAATTTCATTGACTTTAATTGGTTAGTATTGAAAATATCACCATAGTACGTTTGTATGGAGCGCGCTCCGAATAATATACCCTTAATAGCATGTGCATAAGCATATGCTACGTACCATAGTACGTTTGTATGCAGCGCGCATTTTCGCTCTCGGAATAATATTCTCTTAATTACCTACACAAAAATATGGATACAGATTTCTCTCGTCTGCAGATTTCCTTTGTTTACGAGCGGCTGCCTGCGCCCGAAGAGTTTCGATTCTCTTTCCTAGGCGTTCGTTTGACCCAATTATTCATTAGGTGTATGAAAATGCCCTTTACGGGTCTGCGGCCTCGCTCGTCGCGGAAGGGCGGGCTAAAGTTTCGCGCCTTCTCACTTTCTAAACAGCCTGTCTGAAAATGAAGCGTTTTCATTTAAAATCATAATACGGTACTTATGTCAAGATTTTTTTTGTCTTTTTATATTTTTTTTACTAGTATTGGTATTGGCCTGATTAATAATTATCTACAATTTCTAGCTGGGTAGGTATGGCAAAAGATTTTAAATCAAGGATCCTAAAGTCCAAGAGCCAACAAAATGCCTAAAAAGTTTATAGTATAACTGGTGTTTACCCGCGACTTCGTCCGCACAAATTATAAACTTACTTACCAGATTTTAAGTCAGATCATAAGCTATCAAACAAAAAAAGTTTCATCAAAATAGGTTCAGTAGTTTTTGCGTGATGCGCGAACAAACAAACACACAAACAAACAGACAAACAGACAGACAAAATTTCTAAAAAAGTTGATTTCGAGTTAGGGATACCTAAAAACCACATCGTAATCTTTGTAGAGTTTCTGGCCGTATCTTCTCTACAGCGACAACACGTTCCGACGCGGTGGTAGCTTAAAAAAGAATTGACGTTTAATAAGTGTGCTTCAGGCTCCTATATTGAATAAATGATTTTGAATTTTGAATTTTTTGAATTTTATAATTTTTGCGGTTATTACAATGCATTTAAGAAAATCCAATTGTGTATCTTTGTACAGTATTTTTTTTATTTCATGATCAAATCAAGTACAGTGATATAATTGAATGGAATTTACTAAATAACAGTCAAGACAATCACAATATTGTCTTAAATTTAATATTCGTGTTTTCTTCAACAAAATATTTGGGCCTTCACAATATTTAGCTGTTGTTGTATAATTCTAAACTTAGTTAGTACCTACCAGTGTTGGATAAAATGTTATGCTACAAATTACATTTTGTAATTGTTAATTGCAATTACTTAACTACTTTTTTGGTAACGATTGTAAACTTTATGTTTTTTGCACTGACATGTTTTATCCCATAGTAAAAGTTGTTCAGTTTGATGGACCGAGTATATGGTATAAAGGTTAATGATACTTTTCATTACACTCTGTATTTGTTTTTACGGTCTAACTAAGGAAATTTAAATGTTGTCATCGCAGGTATACGCCATGGTGTGCGTCATATCGCAGTTTCAAGAATACATCGACGGTCGAGGGACAGCCGCATTCGATTATTCGGACAGGGTAAGTACGAGTATAAAATCTGTTTCTGCATCATTGTGCTAATTTTGTTCAAAATGCGGACAATTTGTTAAATACCAGAATTTCTGTTTAATAATTCCACTTTTTTACCATCAAACTGAACAACTTTCACAATGGAGACATCCTCAGGAAACGCAAACAAAAATCAGCTGCTCCATACAAAACAGCTGCACCTACTCGACTCAAATGTATGAAACAGTTGATTTAATTTCACGTTTCCTGAGGGTGGCTCCATAGTGAAAGTTGTTCAGTTTGATGGTCTGAATTCACCGTTTCAGTATTTGCTAGGCTATCACTTACACCCCGTATAATTATACAGGGTGTAAGGAAAAGTATCATTAACCTTTACACCACATACTGTACCCATCAAACTGAGCAACTTTTATTATGGGAGCAAACAAAAAAAAGTCAGCTATTTCATACTAAACTGCAGCACCAACTAGATTTTAAGACAGCAGATTTTTTTGTTTTCTGACATGTTTGCTCCCAAAGTAAAATTAGTGGTAATGTGGTTTAAAGGTTAATGATACTTTTCCTTTCACCCTGTATATGCACTTTGCTATTGTCTCTCAAAAACTGCTGCCCCTTTAACTAGCACAACGACATAATTATATCACAAGGTTTATTGTTATTATGTTTCATCTTAATTGCCGGCACAAGATACAGTCATAAACGTTAAGATAACAGCGCAACAACGCAAATGTATTTTAACGTCAGGGGTACGTTTTGCTGTTTGATTAAGAGTCCTTTTACCATAAAGTTATTACACCTTACAGGAATAGAGGCAGTGACATGAGTTGTCAAATGAAACCGTTTTTGGATGATTTCAGGAGACTATTCGCAGGCAAAAATTCTAATACTGTCTATAATTTTGAGTCTAACGTGAAATCGTGGATAAATTAATGAAGTAGTGTCAGTAAATTTCACAAAATTATCTACGGTTTCACTTTAGATTCCCAATTATTCACGGAAACCGAATTGTAAAAATTGATTAGTGACTAGAAAACGGTTCTATTGCCTCGCGTCACGTATCTCTTTCTATTATACAGTGGTGCCGCTAGGTACATCTCGCTCTCTCAGCTGTATGTTCCTCTATTCCTGGTACCTCTATGCCTTTTACCGTTCAGTGGCGCCCTCATCACAATATAAAAATTGAAGAAACCCTTTATAAAAAAAAGTGCTACTGTACTAGAAAACTACAAAACTACAGTAAACTAGAAAAGCCATAAACACAAGAACACAGTATCGCTACTGCATAAAATGAAAGCGGTCAAGTTCGAGTCGGGTTACTCGCGCACCGAGGGTTCCGTACCACACCACCACGGGTATTAACATTTACAAAACAGTTTTGTTTTCTCCGGGACCTTTAGCGCGATAATGACTCACACTTGGCCGGTTTTTATTATTTGTTGTTATACTGTTGAATTTGCTTTACAGGGTGTAACAAAACACCCTGGTAATAACTACTTAAGGTGGTACTTCAGAACATTAAACTGAACAACTTTCACTATGAACTTAGAAATCGCGAATAAAGCTGTCCCATACATTTTAGTCGAGTCGGTACAGCAATTTTGTATGGGACAGCTGATTTTGTTTCGCATTTCCTAAGTTGGCTCCATAGTGAAAGTTGTTCAGTTTCATGGTCTGAAGCACTCACTTGATAATACTAGGGGGTTTTGTTACACCCTGTATAATCAGACCAAGTATGACGCTTGTATTGTATTACCGTTTTTATAATAGAGCGAGAACTAAAAACGTTCTTCTTCTTATCGTGTCGACTTCAAATTTTGAACAAAGTCGCTAAATAGTACCTTGCCAGAAGTGGGCAACCGATACTGCACCGTCGCTAGCGGTCATGAGCTCCTCCTGCGTACAGGTGTTAAGGCACGCAGGGCACGATGTGAGATGGGCCATCGTTTGTGGAGCTCCACACAAGCAACTCACATTTTGCGCATCCGAGAATCCCCACCTGAACATGTTGTCCTTACTGCGACCGACCTGGGTTCGAAGTCGGTTTAACGACTTCCAGGTCGCCCAAGGCAACTAAAAACGTTGATAAAATTAGTTTCTTTTATGAGGTTCCCTTAATTTTAAACTTTTTGACGTTTTTATTATGTGTTAGTAACCGCCATAATAACGCACATTCTGTGAAAATGTTATCTTTCTAGCTTATGGTTTTAAAGTTACAGCCCTAAATAGGTAGGACAGACAGAGAGACGGACGAACGGACAGCGTAGGCTTATGAATAGGGTCCCGTTTTCCCACTTTGTGTACGGAACCCTAAAAAAGCATTAGCGATGGAGTGAAAAATACAAATTTTAGTATAGTGGCCCGGAGATTAGGTTGAATTTGAAAATTAACGTTAGATCGTGCAGAACCACGTAACGTAGTTTGGCTCATCCAATTAACGTATCCCTGTTGCCGCTCCCGTTTAATTTTGGGCCCAAAACAATCTGCCCTCAGAGACCTTGTCGGAGTTTAGCATTTCTCCTTGTTTACAAGCAAAACTAATTGATTCAAATTGAACAAATGATCAGGATTGCGATTTTTGAAAGTCATACGTTGAACTCGGCAGTTGAAAATGTCAAAATTACTATGGAGATATGCATCTTTCTACGGTTGATATGACTTTTAAAAATCATACTTCAGGAGTGCGATTTTTGAAAGTCAAATCAGCAGTAGAAAGATGCGTATCTCCATAGTTTAGTAGTTTGACAGTAAATACGTACGACCACGTATGACTTTCAAAAATACCATCCTGAGTCCTGAGTCAAATCATATCATATTGCTGTAGGTAATGTGAGAGAGCTCGGTGGCGCGTTGCGTAGAGGTTATGGACTCTCAATCATGAGGTCCGGGTTCGAATCCGCACGGACAACATGCCACGTACCAATAAATTTTTCTAACTTATGTACGTAATACCGACTGCTCTCAAACGGTGAAGGAAAACATCGTGAGGAAACCTGCATATGCAGAAGTAGAAATTCTGATGCATATGTGAAATCTACCAATCCGCATAGGGCACGCGTGGTGGTCTAACGCCCAAACACTCTCCTAGAGGGTAGGCCTGTGCCATGCAGTGGGACGTATATAGGCTGATGATGATGATGATGAATGTGAGAGTAAACTAGAGGGATTTATCGAACCAATGTCAGTGGAACAGTCGAGAACCCTCAACCGACGGAAGTGCAAGAAGAGATGTAAGAAAGTGGATGAGGCGATAGAAGTGTATGTCAGAATCATAGTGTGGCGAGCCGTAGTCTCTGCCTACCCCTGGGTAGTAGCGTGAGTATATGTACAGTACCTACCTAAGAGAAGATATTTTTTCTTTTATCGATAAGTTCGTTATAATTACTATAAGATATCCTATAAGATTTACTATATGATTTGTATAGACCCTAGAACGGCCGGCGGTTCCTAAACTTTTAAGGCCACGGACAGCATAGGCTTATGAAAAGGTTGCCGTTTTCACCCCTTGGGTACGGAACCCTAAAAACTAATGAAAGTCACCAAGTTGTAGAAAGTTCATTAGAGAACTCTGCAGTTAGAGGAAAGTTTGAGTTCATAACTTCATAACGCGTTTGAGTGCAACTTTGCTTTATTTATCTGTATTTTAATTTTGCTGTTAGTTCATAAAATGCCATAAATTAGTTTATTCAGGGTGTAAGGAGAAGTATAATTAACATTTAAACACCGTACCTACTCTCCCATCAAACTGAACAACTTGTACTGTGGGAGTAACGCTGTCAGCGCAAAAAACACCCTGTATGTTATGTACTAACTGAACGAATTGATAACACACGTGAACAGTTTTAGAATTCGTGATAATCGATTGCCTAGTAGCCCAGTCAATTTGGGAAGTAATTATGTAAGGGACTTTTAAACTGTAACCCACCATTTAGTGAAAAAAGATAACATAACGACGGTTAAAATTCAGTAGGTACCTCTTAAGCCACATTGACTTAATTTTAGGGTTGCCAGATGTAGAACATTTTTCCTCGTACAAAAGCAAGTAAAAATCTCGTACTTTGCCTATTAATCCTCGAACATTATTCTAAAGTGTGAAAAAACGAAGAATTAGGCATATTATAACACAATTAAATTTTAGACTTTTCATAGGGCAACAATTTATTTTTCACCTCACAAGCTCGGAAAGATTATTTTTATCGTTCGAAATCTGAGTGCAAAAGTGCATTTTATTCGCTAGCGTGGAAAGAGTTTTTAAAATTCGAATCTTTCTATTCAATATTTGTCTATACTGCCAGTCCAGATAAAAAGATAGTAAATACCATACGTGCGAGAAAGACAAAAAGATTATGTTGCTTACAGACAAACTTTGCATACTTATATTCGTGCATATTATTGTCTTCTCTTTTTCGCGAATAGGTTTCGTTCACTATAATTTATTTGAGTGGAAAGATAAGATAAGATAAGATAAATATTCTTTATTTGCACACCAAGAATAGAAAAAAAATACAATTTAAAACAAGAATAAGAAGGGTACAAAGGGCGGTCTTATCACTAAAAGCTATTTCTTCCAGACAACCATTGAATGGAAGAACTGTTTACAGAGACAAATGCTGCGGCGGTGCACTAGTAGGTATCTATATACCCATCTACATATATAGAGTAAATATAATGTATACATACGAAATACATATATAAATACATAAATATATACATACAAATATAATTATGCTGTTAATATGCTGGAAAGAAAAGAGATTATACCTAAACATAATCTCTTTGAAAAGCAATACATTTCCTTACATTTCTTGAATTATTTGCGCAGTGTCTCAGTACACACCAGGACATTTTTTATGCTGATCAATTTTTTTTCAATCAAACTGCTACACGTGACCGCAGTGAGACAGTGATTAAATGCAAGAGTACTATATCGCCGCAATAGAATGGGACAACGTCATGAAGCGCGATGTATCAGATGATGATGTAAAGTTAATGCTTGCACCTAACATTTTCCTCGCTGTTGTGAGGTGAAAAGTTGTGTGTTTCGCTCGGCTGCAAAATTATTCTGCGTCTCGTACCTTTGAAACCTTCGCTACGCTCAGGTTTCAATACAAGTACTCGCGCCAAAAAGCAACTTTGCAGCCTAGCATAACAAATAACTATTGTAAAAAAAATGGTTTAAACAAAAAAAAAGGGGGTGCTTCAGACCATCAAACTGAACAACTTTCACTATGGCCCCAACATCGAAATCGCGAAACAAAAATCTGCTGTCCCATACATTTGAGTCGAGTTGATACTGCAGTTTTGTATGAAACAGTTGATTGTTTTTTTTTCTCTATGTTGGCTCCATAGTGAAAGTTGTTCAGTTTGATCATCTGAAGCACCCCCTTTAGTATTACTAGGGTGTTTTGTTACACCCTGTATAAGGTTTATAGTTGTGTTCTTTGACTCTCCACCACAGCCAACACGTCTCTTCTATATAAAGTAAACCGCGCCTAAGAATAATAATATTTTGCAGCTGGCAGCGGTGCAGTACACCGCCACGGCACAGCATACAACAACGACCAGCTCGGCACCCAGCGGCCGCCGCCGGTCAGCAGGCAGGCCGATGCCAAGCCGCGTCGATCCCGACGAATTCTCCGAAGCACCCAGTAAGGCAATCAGTATGTATCTACCATAAACTTAAAGCAGGCACTACACTAGCGAGAACTTCTCGGCAAGAATGTCAAAGGAAAATAACTACGGCTCACGGCACCGCGAGAACAATAAAGGGCATCCTCCACACTCTTGTTCTCGTCCTTTCTCGTCTGTTCTTGGCGAGAATGTAGTGCCTGCTTAACACTTTAACTGTCCATGCATCACATGTAATGTACTGACAAGCTGGCTTGATACGTAAGTAGTAGGGATTCGCCGGTTCTGGACCACTTGCTCTGGGCCAATCAGAGGGCTCCTTTGGGTCGGCCGTTTTTGCACCACGCGAATTAAAAGCGCGAATTAAAACCGCGAATTAAATTAATTGGACCGCTATAAAGTTTATCCGCGGTTGATATCAAAGTAATTCGCGGTGTCGATTAAATTGATTCGCGTTTTCAATTAAATTGCTCTATTAATGTAGTAGTAGGGATTCGCCGGTTCTGGACCACTTGCTCTGGGCCAATCAGAGGGCTCCTTTGGGTCGGCCGTTTTTGCACCACGCGAATTAAAAGCGCGAATTAAAACCGCGAATTAAATTAATTGGACCGCTATAAAGTTTATCCGCGGTTGATATCAAAGTAATTCGCGGTGTCGATTAAATTGATTCGCGTTTTCAATTAAATTGCTCTATTAATGTAGTAGTAGGGATTCGCCGGTTCTGGACCGCTATAAAGTTTATCCGCGGTTGATATCAAAGTAATTCGTGGTATCGATTCAGTTGATCCGCGTTTTCAATTAAATTACTCGATTCATGTAGTAGTAGGGATTCGCCGGTTCTGGACCAATGTCTGGGTCAATCGGAGGTGGTTATTTCGATGAAATTAATACTTTGTGGTTTTTATATCACATTTATTAGAGAAACAAATTCAGGGTGGTCCTCGTGATGTTACCTGCGTGAGATTTTTGGAAAGCGGCAAAAGACAAAGAGGTGATCTATTGTTAAATGGTACTTTAAGACCGTCCCTTACAAACTTTCACAAAAAACCGACTCATGAAAGAGGCTGGGTACTATTGTATATTGATAATAAAAGCGTGGTGTTTACAACGTTTATTGTTTAATGGTGTTTTAAGACCATCTTGGGCAATAACGTACAAGTTTTAACAAGAAATCTACTTATTAAGTGTCTAAATAAAATGCATGTTTGTGCAGGTTATTTATTGTTCAATCCTGCAGATTGCGAATAATGTTATTTTTAAAATGAAACTGGTTTTTTAGATTTAAAAATTTATTTAAAAAATATAGTTTTCAACATTTCAGATATCAGTAAATCATTATACAAAGTGTCATCATCTGAAAACATTTTAAGAAAGTTAGACATCGAGATACCCTTATATCTAAAGTGAATGTATACTAAACAATATAAACCACAAACTGAACTTAAATAGTTTTGTATTACTTTACTATTGTAAATACTTCTTTTCGTATTTCTCTCCAAAAACGTAGCATGATAACCAGTTGGCTTTCGACCAAAAGAATCAAAATATTCGCCAACACCGTCCACATTTATAAAAATAGCGATCCAATGAGAACCAGGTTTTGTATCAGGATCCAAATTACTTATCAGATAACATGGTAAATGAACCCGTACTGGTATTCGATTGGCTGCAAAAACATTAAATTCCAGGCGTGAATCAACTTTTTTCATACATTTTTGAATATCTTGTGTATTCATTGTACCCATTCAAAACAAATTATTAACATTTATTTACTAAATATTCGAAGCTTACATCAGTGATGATAAACGCTAATTAAAAAATATATTGTGGTGTTTGGCATTTATATTTATTTTACACTTAACTATTGTAGTCTATAATAACATCACGGTTTTTATTTATTTCAATAACACTGTCAAATTCAGCGTATATCATACAGTTTACAGTTGTTGCAAGAGATTTATCAAATCGAACTTCCAATCGAACGCTACCACGTTTTATTATATTCCAATGTGAATGTGCGTTTGCACATAAATCAGGAGTCATATCAAAAGCCATTAAACAATATCCATTTGCAAAACTTTCTTTCGAGATTGAATTTCCCTCATTCAGGAAATGAATACCTGTTCCTGAGAATAAAGTGTGATAGGCACTTGTAAACACATCAGTACTAAAAGATGTTTGTAATGTTTTTGATGGTATTTGATGGCCGTCTACATATAAGCTAAATAAATTAACACCGTGATTACTAAAGTTAAAGGGATTTGTATTAAGGCTACCATTGAATGCTCCATTATTTACGAACCCAACTACACATCGCTTAGGTACTTGACCCAGGAATATATTGTCTATAGCTTTTCCTTGAATTCCTGCTGGAATTGTTAATACTTTTACTTCTGCACGTGTAATGGGATATTTTGCAGTTGTGGTGGCTAATACTTTTTCATGAGCAAGTAATATTGATGGGTTTATTCTAGCTTTGCGCATTATGAGAGAAGCAGTAGAAATGTGAACGTTGAATTTAGTATCTACCGATGCACACATGAGATTGAAAGTTTCTTTAGTACGTACTAATTTCACACGCAATTCCACACCGTTAATTAAAAACTTTTCTTGATTAAATATATCTGCATGTAAATGTCCAATCATTTCAATTGTGTTACTTTCCTTTGCAATGTTTTGTCTTTTCGTAAATCCTTTGTTTGTAGCGTCACATGAATCCATGTTCCCCGCTGTATCTTCATACCACAACCCGCAAGTAAGATGAGACTCTTTAGCAGCTGGACCATAATTAAGTAAAGTCTCTATGTATGCACGATATGCGTAAGTATTATTCGGTGGAGACACAAGTTTTTGGTTCATGTAAATATCCACCTGATTAAAAAGTGAATGTAACCAATTATTTACAGGTGCTACTGCGGTTGCTGCAGCAATGGAGGTTGAATCTTGGTTTACTATTTTAGCTTTTATATGAAGAAGAGTATGAGACAAATCGATGTAATCATCACCAGAGCCTGGTACCAAAAATTCAATGGGTCCATCATCACTTAATGATGATATAGGGCTATAATGAAGCCACTGTCCACTTTCAATGCTGGTTTGCGTTGATGGTAGTGCAAATAGGTCTAGCTCTGATTTGATACACTCACAAGAGTGGTTGTGTAAAAACGACATATTATTTTATTTTATTTTAGAAAAAATATCGGTAACGTTCTTCCTTCGTATTTTTTGAACACCTCTTCGCTGTGATGCTTTCGATAGAGTGATAAGCTTCTTACTTGGTCTGACAATTTTATAACCTGAACCAGACATGAGTGAATCAATTTTTTCATCTGCCTTTCTTTTTAAGTTTGAACTAACAGTTTTCAAACGCGATTTGATAGATTCATCTAAAGGGCGTGCGCTGACCATATCTGATAATAGACCCATGCCAGCGTTTAATGCTTCTTTTCCAACAAATTTAGCACCACTTTGTAAAAGTGGGAACACTGATCTGAATAGTCCCCCTAGGAAACTTCCAATACCATGACCACGTTGATGAGGCGCACCTTTATATATAATTCCAACTCCTGAACCAGCTTGATGAGTATAATAACTTTCATATGGACAAGTCATTATAATATAGTTTTTATTCACTTTACTCGTTTAAAATGTAGTTTAATTGATGAAGTTCCAAATTGAAATGGTACCCTTTCACCTATACATGTTCTTATATCTATTTCTATGATATCAAACTCTCTGCGCATTACAGGTACATAATGAGCAGGGGAGAATGTGTTCATTTTATATGCACCATATGTGTATTTGGAAGGATCTAATGGAATTATTCTTAATAAGAATGCCATGACATCTCCAACTATTTGTGGTTGAATTATATCAGAATAAATAAAAAGTTGCGATGGCAAACCTAGATACAAATTTACAGGATATTTTCCAATACCACTGTGAATAAGATTTGTGTTTGGTTCAAAGCCGAGTTGTAAGCTAAGTCGAGAGGTAAGTATGATGCTACTTATATTTTTTTTCAATGCTGTTACCTTTACAAGTTTTGATATTTCATCATATTGAAATGTTACTTTATCTTTGATTAAGCTATTCTCATTGAAAGCACTTAAAAAATTGTCGATGCTATCATAGTTTGTAGCAGGTATATGGGATTTGTAGTCCACTGTGCTCCGAAGATCTTCATTAGATTCGTTTGGTACACGTTCCTTTTTCTTAACGTATATGACATTCTCGTGATCTTGAACGTTTAAAATTGTGCATGGATAGTGACATTCCACCAGCCCAACCACCCATTCTCCCTCTAATTTGATTGTTTTAGGTAATTTTGTAAAAAAATTTGCCGTTACATTATCAGGAAAATATGACATTGAACTATTACTTAGCAAAGTTATGTAGAAACTATCTTCAATCATATTTTTCTAATGCTGATGCGCGTATCCAACTATTAAACTTATCAGGATAACCTTTCCACTTAACTAACAATTCCTTTCTGTTGCCTGAATAGCGAGTGCGCAGGATTTTATCAATTTTGTATGCAATGGTGGGGTCATATGATACTTTTTGCAATTCTTTTTCATAAAAAGTTCCTATGATAGGCTCATTTTGCAGGTCTTTCAGGGTATATACTACCTTAGGTTTTCTATTAATTATGGAAGATACTACAAATAGTTCATCACTCCAGTTTGTTTCGTATCCTTTCTGAAAAATATGTTTATATTTAGTAATTCTAACATGATCACCGACACCTAATTTTGGAGATTCCATGATATTATTTCGATTTTTTGGTCTATCATACAAGTTGCACCAGACGGTCATAATATTGCTAGAATTAACATCACATGGACTCATTTTTATGCTTGAATGATAACTGTGATTATATGAATTAAGTAAATCTTGCAAGATATTCACATATCGATACGTATTTTTATGAGTAAAATAGCGCCACATTTTCATTTTTAGGGTTCTTTGGAATCTTTCTACAATACTGGCCTTTATATCAGGATTGTTCGTAGTGTAGTAATTAATATTATGACTTTTAAAATATTGTTTTACGTCTTTTGAAACAAACTCAGTGCCTTTATCTGATTGTATATGTCTAGGAGTAGCTTTTGCTTCAGCAAATATACTTTCGAAGCATGTTTTAATTGTTTCTGAATTCTTTTTCTTCAGTGGCCTTGCGAAAGCATATTTACTGAAGACATCAATAACACACAGAATATATTTAAAACCATCATTATATTGACAATATGTTCGCATGTCACTCAGATCAGCTTGCCAAAGTTCATTAAAATTAGACAAAATATATTTATTCCTAGGAAATTTTCTATGCACTGGTTTATGCAATGTATATGTTTCTTGCGATCGAAGCCAATCTTGTACTTGCTTTTTGTTCATTTTACCTTTCATAGATTCAGTAAGTTTGTTAACGCTGCCGTACCCCGCTGGGTGAGCAACATCATAATAAATATCTTCTATATTCAATAGGGTGTCCATCTTTCCCAATCGATTCTTCTTTTTTCTTTAGCTCTAGACGATGTTGGTGTACGTGTTGGAGTCTCCTTTAAGTTCTCTATAGTATAGTTTTTAAGGTATTCTTGGGTCTCACGATTACCAATACATGACAAGGGAACCCCAATATCAATCAAAGTTTTCGCAAATTCTTCCCACGCTAAAGGTTTTGGTCTTTTTAATTGTCTTAATATGTCGTTAATTAAATCGACAATATTACTGTTAGGAATAGTTTTATTGTTAATAACAATTGTACCTTTATCATCCCATTTGATTTTATCTGGATTTTTTAAAATGCAATCTAATAAAAATTGACCCTTTTGCTTGAATGTTTTCGGTATTAATCTTAGCAAATAAGCATGATTGTATACGTGCAACACATCTTCTTCTGAAGAAACCTCTTTTTCTACTGGTTCGGTTTGTGTTTGTGCATCAACTTTCTCGTGTTTTATTTCATTGACAACATCATTAACTATCGATAATTTTAATGGTAATTTGTTTTGATCACTAAAGTGAAAATATCTTTGAAGTGTTTGATAGTATAAAGACCATTTTTCACGATCATCCAATTTACTACTTATAATTTTATCCATTTCCTGATCCAACCGTGAAAGAGTGTCATCACTAGAATTCTCCTTTTTTTTCAGATTTTCTATTACACTTGGATCAACAAGTATCATTTTCTTTGTATTCTCCATTTTACTTGGTTATTGTATTTATTAATGTAGAAAGAACTGCTCCTAATATGATAGGCAGAAACGCACCACCCTTCTGAACTATTAAACGTTTCCTAGTTTTGTTTTCGCCTTTGGATATTAACTTTCTAAGAACGTTCTTGTGTTTCTTCAGTATAGATTTATCTTTATCTTTTAACGGTACTTTGCCCTTTAAAACGTTAAATATACACTCACTTATGCAGTTTATTTCGTCTTCTCCTAAAATTTTTAATAATGCGTCTCGATATTTGGGTTTGAGATTAAGAAGTGCTTTTAATAGTCCATGATGCGTCTTTACTCTTCCAATCATTATTTTATACTGTTATTTTATGATTGATTTCTATTTAATATCACTTGAGAAAAAACAGTTCAGTTTACAGATACTAATAATAGATTCCTTGGTCTCCTTTATATTAATTTTATTTTCAAATGTTTTCAAAATGCATTCACAAAAATATTTTATTTCTTCGTCGCTACAAACTTCTAACAATGCTTCGCGGTATTCTGACTTTAACGTATTTAATGCTTTCAGGAAATTGTGATTAGTTGTTTCCTGTTCTGACATTATTTAGAACTGAATGAAATATGTCGATGAACATCATATTTATACCCCCTCTTTGGAATATAAACTATACAGTAGTTATCAAATGGAAAGATTTTAGTTTTAAAACGATACATATCATCAGTATTTTGTTTCAGATCGATCATCATATACCCGTGAGCTTCCGTAGTTGAATCTTTATATGCCTCTTCAACAAATTTTGAATTGTCAGGATTAACTTGACGAGCTAAATATCTTATTTGTGTTCTATCTCTCGGGTTTTTAAAATAAATTATGTAGCTAGAATTCAAAGAAATATCTCGTTGACCTTTACCTTGATGGAATAAGTTTTGAGTAATATAAAATACACTCAGGTTCCTGTGATGACTACCTTTAGTAAAAATATCGACAATACGACCATCTGATTCTCTCATAAGATCATCAATTATTATAAGTCTAGGTTTCTTCCCATCAATCATATTCAAATCTGGAATACCTTGATTATAATTAACTTTTTCTAGATTATAAAGTGGTTGCATTTCATCATAACACCATATTATTTCATGAAATTCAACGTCACATATTTTTTTGCAATAGTTTAGAAAATTTGTCACAAATTTAGTTTTTCCACAACCACTTGGCCCCGCTACAATAGTTGTGAAAGGATGACAAAAATGAATCATATTAAAATAATTTACTGTGTGTTGATTTGAAGACGAGTAAGTTTTGAATGATTCATTTTAAACAAAATTCTTACTTATAAAGAAAGCAGGTGAAAGAATAATGAAAATAAAAAGAAATTAATAATTATTCATGAATTGTTTATTTTACAACTTAAATTCTACAAAGAACTACTTCTACATTTATTTACATAATAATGCTAGATATTTAAAAACATGCATTTTAACTATTACAATATTATTAAAAGAACAATGGATAGCTATTATATTCTAAAAAAAAAATCTCTAAAAAGATACACAAAATACATCGAATGGCAAATGACATACACTTCTATAATTGTACAGAAACTAATAATACCATTGTTTGTTCTGTGTGTTTATTTTGTATCAAGGTTTTTCAGTTGATTGATTCCGCGGTAGGTGACGTTTTTAATATCCTATAATGACCCCACGCAAGAGTATCAGTAGAATTGTCTAATAAATATCGTTTTGTATCGTTGTGTGAGAGTGATATTTTAGTAATTTTTTGAGTAAATATTATGTGCTTTATTGATTTGAATCGCAACATTTCACAACGTTGAATATTCTTTTCAAATAAACACTTTTTATAATCATCGAGACAAAACTTTTTAGTAACACATTTATTAACGCCTTTTGCTTTAGCAATAATGTTATTATCTTGAACATCTATTGCATACATTTTAGATCGGAGACCCACAAACTCCTTAAAAATGTGTCCGTTGTTTTCATCTTTGAAAAAACCTAATCGCTTTTTGTTTAATAATGGTAAGCCATATTCGTTGTTAAGGGGATAATCCGATGTATCAAAATACAAGTTAAGATCTGGTTTTATGTCGTGATAAAAGTTTTCTGTAAAAATTTGATACACTAAACTGTCAGTATCTGTGTAAAGCAGTTTAAGGTTTTCATGAAATTTCGTTTTCATAAAATCATAATGAAATTGATACATTAAAGTTTTTGATAAATCTAAAATACAAAAACCCAGGTAAATTGGTTTGTTGTACAAGACTTTTGTTTTATTCAACTGTACTGCAACTAAATTATCAGAAAATATTGATAAACTGTGGAATTCGGGTCTAGCTATTAAAGATTGAACCCCTTGAGTTTTACCACGATTTTGCCAGTGATTCAATAATTTAACGTCAACTCGCTTCGTTACATTTTCCATCGTTTTACCAAATACCGAATTATTCATCAGTTTATAAAAATCTTTATCAAAATCAGAAGATGCTAACGAACGCATGCGAGTATTAAGATCTATATAACTTTTTAACCACGCTGATTGTTCGAATTTCAGAATTCTATGGATTTTAAGCAAGCGTAATCCCTTTCCTAAGCACTGTTTTAGATTTCTATAATGAATGACATAGTTTGTTTTTTTATTTAAATTAGGAATCAATTTTTTTTCTTTCGTGTTCCCTAAACATACATTTTCAGGACAGAATGGTAAGTCAGAGTGATAGTCATGTAAATCGCTGGGGTATTCTAAATCAACTTCCAAAATAAAACCGTGTTCAGCATCGTTCGAAACATTGTAATCTGTTTTTACATCAACCCATTCAAATTTGCCAGTCGGAAGGCATTGAGACATAGCCCAACCGTAAAGATTATTTGCATCTAGGTACATGAGAAATGAAGAAGGAGTGTTTCGATCATATTCTGGCATAAATTTATTATTAGCTTTTGCATATCTATTACTGCATTGTGATATACCACCCCGGATGTTATTTGCGATGAAAGCTATTTTATCAATATCAGTTAAAAGTTCTAATTCAATTTTAGTGATAATCAACATGGCATCCCAACTTAATCCTGGTGCTGTGTAATAATGAGCAGGATCTAATCCATATGTTGTAAGACAAACGTTTCTAAAATTTTCAAACACATCAGTTAATAATAATACGTCTGTTTTTAAGTACAAATCGGAATAATCACCCATGTTCTGACATCCAAAATGATTCCACACATCAATAGCATGTTCATAATCGTTTTCTGATATGTGATTATCTGTCAGAGAACTAAAGAATTTATCGCGAGGGGGAAGTGAAGTTAATTTTAATGATTCAAATGATGTCATGAATTCATATGGATAAACACCTTTACGTATTAATCTTTTAAAGTCTTCTTCGTATGGGAAAATTAATTTCAATTCATTGAATTGTTGGGATGTTAGATTTTTAGCTAATTTGTCAAGGCTGCTAGACATAAATTTAAATGAATCAAGAAACCTCAACGTCATTGAACGATTATTAATGTGCAATTTTTTTGAAAAAGAAATATATTTCTCTTTGTTCTCAGGGATAACTTCTATGTCACCATCTTCAAAACTTAGTCCATGCACTATGAAATGAGCGTCATAGTTGCTTAAGTTGTGGAAAAATATTGGTATGAAATTAGGTGCTCTGTATTTTTCACAACAAGAAGGATGAGCAACTCCTTCATATAAACCAGTATGCCAATTGTATGAAATCGTAGAATTCTCATTTAAATTTTGCGTGCAAATAAAACAAACAGTACTTTGTGCGATGTTAGCATTATTTTCCTTTGTTAAAGGTAATGGAGGTTTAACGAAAGTATTTTTTTTGCAAATGATTTCTAAGTCATTTTTAATTAATTTCATGAAGGTTTGCTCACAATCTTTACCTGTATAAGTTCTGTAAGTTGATAGGGAATCATTATAAGAACACTTGATATAGTACCCAAAACTGTACATTTCATGTTTTTGAACATTAGTAGTTGAAGATTTATTTGGGTTGTCAGAACATGTTTGAATTGGGTTTAAAAATGCTTCGAAATCGGCATATACAACAAACGGTAGTCGTAATTTACGTTCATAATTATTGAAAGAAATTTGGCTGGAGGGGGTCAATTCATCAAACCAATTTTTCTTTGTATCTTGTGGGGAAGGTAAATTTGTGCATACATGAAAACAATCATTTTCCTGATGCTTCACTAATTTGTTAAGTGATGAAAAATGTAATAAACACCCATCACAAATATGGAGTGCATGTTCTGATGACGTTAATTGGTTAGATACCAATCGAGATAAATTTTTGATATAACAATAATGTCCTCTGTTACCTTCGGTTATGTATAATAAATTTATATGGATAGTTTTCCTACATTTTGTAAAGTGTAATGGACCCACAATGCTGTGTTTTTTACTGCCGGAATTATAATCTAGACCAAAAACATTAATACTCATATCATTCAGTTTTTCAAATTTATAAACATCACTTATTTTGATTGGGAAAGGAAGATTTCCAAATTTCAATTTATTTTTATGGACCGTGTAAGAACTTACCCTGTTAGTATGTTTATTATCTTTTGGCTCATATAATCCGGATAATACAGCCCAACGAAAGCATTCATGGTCCTTATTTTGTACATTAATCACGGCTTTTTTATTTTTTATGTCTACTGGTAAGTCGATGTATGACGAACCACATAATGGGTTAAATTTGTTGATGTTCAGATCTACATGATTTATTTTAACTAAACTCCACCCACTATCTTTCCTCTCAAAATTTGATAATTTGTTTAAAATTTCATTACTAAGTAATGAAAAAATAATATTTTTATCATCACCAGTAGAAACAACATAATTACTCATTTGAAAATCAAACGTGTTATTTAGCTGTTTTGTTTCTTGAGTAAAATTCGCATTAAGAATCAGATTAACTTTAATGACAACTTGATCAATAATTGAACGATCTAATAATTTAAATATTCGGTCTTTAACATTTTGTAAAAACAGTTCCGGTGTTTCAAATATTTGGACACTATCAGGTAATATTCTATAAGTAACAACTCTATTTCCGAATACGCTTTCGATTAACTGTACGTTAGAAAATTCCCTATCAGACGTTAACACATTGTTTTTGTGTTTGTTGCTCTTTAAATGGTTTACAAAATATTTCCTTGACACACGCGCATGACACACAGAACATTCAATTTTATCATTATTTTCTGTACTTACATTAGTCTCCGACGCTTGCGGCGGTGTAGTTTCATCGTAACGTGAAGTCGAAGGTCCATATTTCTTCTTTGTCGGTGGGCACTCTTCTATCTCCGAAGTCGTTGTTTGTCTCTTTAATCCTCCTCCGTCTTGCGAAGATCTGTAAAATAAAAATTATCATGAGTATATTTATGAGTTTAGTGTAGGTATACTTAAATCATGAAAATTATATGGTTTAGATACTGACGGAACTCTTTTTGACAGGTTAGGCAATACGCCTGCATTATCATAACTCCATCTATTTCATCAGATGGTGGTTCATTTTTAGTTTCCATATTATTATGTCCATTACATGGAGTAAAATATGGTACTATATCTGGGTCGTTTAACATCGAGATAGGTAACACTTTTTCAATATACCACATCCGTATTGAACTATGCATTTTATTTAATATTAAAGATTTGCTTAGCGTTGCAATCTCATGTGGAGCTAATCTAGTATTTTGATGAATTGAAAACATTTTTGTACAAATTGAAATACAAGTACGAGAGTCACAAGACGAATGAGTTCAATGACAGAGAACCCCCTGTTTAAATACTTAAAAGCTCCCCAACCACATCCATTAGAAGGGTTTTGGGGTATCTTACAACAAAAAATAATAGCAGGTACTTGAATTACACGTTACAACAAGTTAAAAAATAATACTCACGTGTTGTACTGATGTTGACTCAGATTTTCACATACATTGTACAGTTGATTGTCTTCGTTGTACTCTCTTTCAACATCTTCACAAAGCTGGTTGAGTTGAAGATCGTAGTCATCACAATTCAAAATGTCCATGGTGATGTTTTGTTTAAGAAAATAATACACAATAATTATAAGAACTTAATATTAAAACTAAATAAAAAAACACTTCAGTCACTATTTCTTATCACTTCAGTCACTATATTTCTTATTACTCTTGTCATTGTCTATGAAATAATTCGAACAGTCCTGCTTCGATGCTAATAATTTTGTAATATTGAATATTACATCGCGAGCACTTTGAAGATGTTTATCCTCTTCGCAATCTGCATAATATTTTACTCGAACATCAGCTAGTTTCCATTGCTCCGATGGCACAACGTTTTTAATTCTATTTAAATCGTATATTTCTATTTTAACGAGGTGAGATGCATCTGCTCCTTCGTCATTGTTGGATGTTATATACGCCACTCCTCCGGCTCCGGAAGAGCTTCGGGCCACACTCGATGACTTCTTTTTTAACTTCAACTTCTTTTTCTGTTTTTCGAAAAATCCGTCTATGTCGTTGGCAGATCTCTTCTTTGCAATTGCTTGCTTTACTTTGCCAGCAAGCGTTCCCTCCTCATCACTCGCTTCGGGGGTTGCGTAATAATATTGTTTGAAAGTATTTTCCGAAAACTGAAACAATACATTAAACAATAAATTAAATATTCTTAGATATTTCACTAAGCACCACCTAGCCCTAACCAATGTACTAAGGGTACTAGACATACATACATATACTCTCAACTGTAATCCCCTTCAGGGTGGTCAGAAACAATGTTACAACTACCAAGAACGAAACATCAATAACTGACTAAGAATATTCACAACAAGTAATACGATGAAAACATAATTAAAGATATAAAACACAGAACACACAATAGAAAATAAATAAGATAAGTGAATTAAATCAAAATACTTACATCCATTTTTCAATCTGGCTCACTCACTCACACTGTACAAGATAACTTTACTATAACTTTGAAGAACCACTGTTGTTAACAGAACTGCGTAGGGTAAACTGATGCATCTGTTTGGAACGAAGTCCGCTTTTATAGAACGAAGACAATGGAGAAAAAAAAGATGCGCGTTAAACAAAACAGCAAAAACCTGCACCGACATGATTAAAAACGAACCTGCACAAACATGCATCTTGCACTTTTAAAGAAATAATATTTCATTTAAATAAAGGGACACAACAAAAGAGCGGCATCTCTTTTACGAAAAACAAAAAAAAGGTTGGACAAGACATTTAATACCAGGTACCTATTTTAACAGATAACAACAGACAGGTATCCACCCATTGTTTGCATAATGAGAAAGAAACGGTTCCTAATGTAGACTTAAGGAAAGAACACGTTTGTGCAAGTCCATGCGGTGTTATCAAAAGAAATACAGAACGTTCAGACCGTCTTCGATCACTGCGTTTTTATTAGTAATTTGATATAATCCACAGACTTTACTTAATTATGGTCCAGCTGCTAAAGAGTCTCATCTTACTTGCGGGTTGTGGTATGAAGATACAGCGGGGAACATGGATTCATGTGACGCTACAAACAAAGGATTTACGAAAAGACAAAACATTGCAAAGGAAAGTAACACAATTGAAATGATTGGACATTTACATGCAGATATATTTAATCAAGAAAAGTTTTTAATTAACGGTGTGGAATTGCGTGTGAAATTAGTACGTACTAAAGAAACTTTCAATCTCATGTGTGCATCGGTAGATACTAAATTCAACGTTCACATTTCTACTGCTTCTCTCATAATGCGCAAAGCTAGAATAAACCCATCAATATTACTTGCTCATGAAAAAGTATTAGCCACCACAACTGCAAAATATCCCATTACACGTGCAGAAGTAAAAGTATTAACAATTCCAGCAGGAATTCAAGGAAAAGCTATAGACAATATATTCCTGGGTCAAGTACCTAAGCGATGTGTAGTTGGGTTCGTAAATAATGGAGCATTCAATGGTAGCCTTAATACAAATCCCTTTAACTTTAGTAATCACGGTGTTAATTTATTTAGCTTATATGTAGACGGCCATCAAATACCATCAAAAACATTACAAACATCTTTTAGTACTGATGTGTTTACAAGTGCATATCACACTTTATTCTCAGGAACAGGTATTCATTTCCTGAATGAGGGAAATTCAATCTCGAAAGAAAGTTTTGCAAATGGATATTGTTTAATGGCTTTTGATATGACTCCTGATTTATGTGCAAACGCACATTCACATTGGAATATAATAAAACGTGGTAGCGTTCGATTGGAAGTTCGATTTGATAAATCTCTTGCAACAACTGTAAACTGTATGATATACGCTGAATTTGACAGTGTTATTGAAATAAATAAAAACCGTGATGTTATTATAGACTACAATAGTTAAGTGTAAAATAAATATAAATGCCAAACACCACTATATATTTTTTAATTAGCGTTTATCATCACTGATGTAAGCTTCGAATATTTAGTAAATAAATGTTAATAATTTGTTTTGAATGGGTACAATGAATACACAAGATATTCAAAAATGTATGAAAAAAGTTGATTCACGCCTGGAATTTAATGTTTTTGCAGCCAATCGAATACCAGTACGGGTTCATTTACCATGTTATCTGATAAGTAATTTGGATCCTGATACAAAACCTGGTTCTCATTGGATCGCTATTTTTATAAATGTGGACGGTGTTGGCGAATATTTTGATTCTTTTGGTCGAAAGCCAACTGGTTATCATGCTACGTTTTTGGAGAGAAATACGAAAAGAAGTATTTACAATAGTAAAGTAATACAAAACTATTTAAGTTCAGTTTGTGGTTTATATTGTTTAGTATACATTCACTTTAGATATAAGGGTATCTCGATGTCTAACTTTCTTAAAATGTTTTCAGATGATGACACTTTGTATAATGATTTACTGATATCTGAAATGTTGAAAACTATATTTTTTAAATAAATTTTTATATCTAAAAAACCAGTTTTATTTTAAAAATAACATTATTCGCAATCTGCAGGATTGAACAATAAATAACCTGCACAAACATGCATTTTATTTAGACACTTAATAAGTAGATTTCTTGTTAAAACTTGTACGTTATTGCCCAAGATGGTCTTAAAACACCATTAAACAATAAACGTTGTAAACACCACGCTTTTATTATCAATATACAATAGTACCCAGCCTCTTTCATGAGTCGGTTTTTTGTGAAAGTTTGTAAGGGACGGTCTTAAAGTACCATTTAACAATAGATCACCTCTTTGTCTTTTGCCGCTTTCCAAAAATCTCACGCAGGTAACATCACGAGGACCACCCAGAATTTGTTTCTCTAATAAATGTGATATAAAAACCACAAAGTATTAATTTCATCGAAATAACCACCTCCGATTGGCCCAGACATTGGTCCAGAACCGGCGAATCCCTACTACTACATTCATCGAGAAATTTAATTAAAAACGCGGATCAACTAAATCGATACCACGAATTACTTTGATATCAACCGCGGATAAACTTTATAGCGGTCCAGAACCGGCGAATCCCTACTACTACATTAATAGAGCAATTTAATTGAAAACGCGAATCAATTTAATCGATACCGCGAATTACTTTGATATCACCCGCGGATAAACTTTATAGCGGTCCAATTAATTTAATTCGCGGTTTTAATTCGCGCTTTTAATTCGCGTGGTGCAAAAACGGCCGACCCAAAGGAGCCCTCTGATTGGCCCAGAGCAAGTGGTCCAGAACCGGCGAATCCCTACTACTTACGTAAAATGAAACATTCGCGTGAATTGACCATGATTTCTCAAGTGTGTTTCAACGTTTTTGAACAAACTATTGGTCGGTAGAACTGACAACCGATGGGGTGTCAGAGTTCTAGAGTGGAGACCGCAAACTGGTAGGAGTAGTGTGGGACGCCCTGCTGCCCGCTGGACAGACGACCTAAAAAAGTAGCGGGGAGCGACTGGATGAGGAAGGCCAAGGACAGAGTTTTGTGGCGCGCCTTGGGAGAGGCCTATGTTCAGCAGTGGACGATGATAGGCTGATGATGATGATGATGATTGGTCGGTAGTCCATGCGCAGACGTCCGTGCATTACATTTAATGATTTTTTTTAAACTTTCTGATAGCTATCTAGGAGTCTGCAGACGAAATTTAACTTACCTAAAATATTTCGCTTACCTAAAATTCATTAATTACCTTCAAAATATAATAATATTTTTGGACACGTGGTGATGGTAACGTAAAATATTAATATTAATGATTTTTTTTAAACTTTCTGATAGCTATCTAGGAGTCTGCAGACGAAATTTAACTTACCTAAAATATTTCGCTTACCTAAAATTCATTAATTACCTTCAAAATATAATAATATTTTTGGACACGTGGTGATGGTAACGTAAAATATTGAGCGATAATATCGCTGCGATTTTGCGATAATTGTTTCCAGTACATTTTGTATGGGGACGCGCGCGATCCTACACACTGCCGCGATAATATCGCTGCGATTTTGCGATAATTGTTCTCAGTACATTTTGTATGGGGACGCGCTCGATCCCACACACTGCCGCGATATTATCGCAACTCTTTCGACTACATTCAGTGGTGGGGCGCATGCGTGACGCGAATCGCGGAATCGCTGCAGTGTGTAAGGTGTCGCGATATCGCTGTCGATAATATCGCTCGATAAAATCGCTCGATAATATCGCTGCAATGTGCTGCTTTATGGTATCGCTTTATGGACGGAGCGGCAGACGTCAGTCCGTCATTTGTGAAGCAAGGAGTTGTAAGAAACCGCACGTAGAAGCACACACGGTGATGATATATAGCGAACTCTCGGAACTCTATAGTATAACAACAAAAAATAAAACCGGCCAAGTGTGAGTCGGTTTTGCGCTAAAGGTCCAGGTGAAAACAAAACTTTTTTTGTAAGTTAAAATGTTGTGTGGTGTTGTGGTACGGCATACTCGACAGCCCGACTCGCACTTGACCGGTATTTATTTACTTATGTATTGGTTCCTTGATTTGTCGCCTTATCTAGTGTTAATATTGTACGTCATCAACAGCATCAGTGCTTTCGAAGCCCAGCCGATCAGCAGTAAAGAAACATGTCCAATTCCCTGATGAGCAGAGCTGTATCGAGGAAGCTACCGAGTCCCCTCCCCCTGCCCGCACCATCGTGGACGAAAAACCTGGTAAGATCTTAGTGCGTTCACACACGATGACGCACTGACGGAGCGGCAGATGTCAGTCCATAGAACCACACCCGGTGCGTCAATGCGTCCACACAGTGACGGACTGACGTCTGCCACTCCGTCAATGCGTCATCGTGTGTGAACGCACTTAATCTACAGTACTTATCAATGACATTCTAAACACATGGACTCAACACGCCATACAATAATAAACCACAAATAAAATGCTGGCATACATTGCCGCTAACATTTCACACAATTCCAGTCCTTTACACACCAAGCACACGTCTTTTATATCAATTTTTATTTGTTTGGTGAACGAAATGTGATTAAGTGAAAGTTTATACATCGCCGGGTTGCCTAGCAAAATCTTGCTGCAAGTACCTTTACTATAATGATTTATAAAACCATTTTTTCCAACTATCTGTTTGGTAAGTAAGTGAGGTGCCATCTGAAGGAAACCGATGTAAAGAACTGGAAAATCTAGGGTTGCCACCTCTCTATTAGTATCTCCCATAAATCATCATGGTAAAGGTACTTGCAGCAAGATTTTGCTAGACAACCTGGCGGCGTTGTATGTAGGTACCCCTGAATAATGTTTCACTTAAATCATATTTCGTTCACCAAACAAATACCTAGGTGAATAAAGAAGAACGACCACTTCCCATACATTCGTTTATCTGTCAATTTTTCTTTCATTTAGTTGAAGTAATTATAGTACTATGTGGTTGATGTGTACAATAAATATTGATGGTATAGAAAAACTAAAGGTTAATTCCATTTACATTGGTAGTAATTTAATTTAATTTGGTAATGAGGAATAAAAGTTATAAAGAAAAAAAAACAGATTATTTGACAGGTAAAAAGTGGACATCCTTCTTTACGGTCGGATCTTGGGCTATTTGTGGTCCCGTTAACAGCGCGCTGATGCGAAGTCCTTGTGTATGTCATTGGTCCTTATTAAAAAAACTAATCCCATGCGTTCGGTAGTCTGACGTTTTAGTATACAGGGTGAAATTGATATCATTAGCATCCTTTGAAACTAAGAGTCTACCCATCAAACTGAACTAATCAAAATCAAAGGATGCTAATGATATCAATTTCACCCTGTATATACGTTAGATCACAATGTAATTTTCATGCAAAAACAAAGCAATGTAGGAAGACAAAAACATTTGAAAAAAAGAGGTAAGATAAGACTGTGTCGTTTCATAATGTTTAGTTATACTAGTATACCTACAGTAATCAGAAACAAATATACCTAAACGTTGTGTATGAAACTGAAAAATACTTACTCATGAATCATAAAAAGAAGTTCTTGTACCTACCCACCTATCCATAAGCACAAACACAAAAACTGTGTTCATTGAACTTTATTGCCCCGTGAATGTGTTCATCCAATTATGAAAATATGATACTTACGTAAATTTTTTATACTAAATTCAATTCTTAATAATACTTTGGCACGCTCAGTCGTTGCCGATCGATACAAAGTAATGCAATTCCATTGCTCCAAGATTACTCAGAATAATGGAATTGGAAAACATTGCCCTAACTCACCATTTGTTTGAACAAACCCAGTCGCAAACACACAGGTATTCAAATGTAGCAAACAGAACAGTTGAGTCGAGTAAATTAACACTTTGTTTCATTGAGTGTAATAATGTATTTCAACGTTGGGAATTGCTCATTGTGAGCCAGTTACGCACATGAATAAATTCAAATGCTGGAAACTTCCTTTTATACCGGAACTTTATCATACATAAGAACTCAGTGCCTCGGTAGAGATAGGTACGCTCTTACTCGGGCAAATAATTTTGTTTGTGTATAAAAGGACTAGTTCATCAATTCAAGGTCGCTCAGCGAGCTATGGAGAGAGCTATGCTCGGTGTTTCTCTGAGAGATCACATTAGAAATGAAGTGATACCTACGTCAGAGAACTGAAGTGGTTGACATAGCTCAGAAAATTAGCAAGCTGAAGTGGCAATGGGCTGGTCATACCTGCCGAAGAACTGACAACCGATGGGGTGTCAGAGTTCTAGAGTGGAGATCGCGTACTGGTAGGTGTAGTGTGGGACGCCCTGCTGCCCGCTGGACATACGACCTAAAAAAGTAGCGGGGAGCGACTGGATGAGGAAGGCCGAGGACAGAGTTTTGTGGCGCGCCTTGGGAGAGGCCTATGTTCAGCAGTGGACGATGATGGGCTGATGATGATGATGATGAAAGGGATGTTGGTACCTACCTACCTTAATAATAATAGTAAATCATTATAGTAGCCGAGAAGATTTTAATAATATACTTTTCTCTAAGCATAAAGAGAATTCAACATGGAAGCTTAAAAGGTTTTAATGTTAAAACTCTTCATTCATGTCGAGAAATTCACTTTAATGTTGAAAGTTTAGCAAATACTTAGTCGCTAGGTACGACAATTTTCTTTGCAGTATAATAGAGGAAGCCTCACGTTAAAGCCTGTTTACTCCAGTAAAGTTACGGGTCGCTTGTATGGCGAATGTAAATAATTTATGATAGCAGGTTTTTTTGTTTTATATTTTAGATTATAATTCTTGTTATCGTTTAGATTGAAAATCCTCCTAAAAATGTTCTTAAATAAGAAAACAAAATAAAAAAAAACATGTAAAATTGGAAAAAAATAGTATATACAATTTTTTTACGTCATTGGTAAGAATACATTTGTATTCTTTTATATCCGAAGTAAATCCAACGAAAAATCACCATGGAACCTTTGTTTTTAAATAAGTAGAAATTACAAAAAACTCAATTTTAGGACAAAATTTACACAGTGTATGTAAACTCATACCCTAAAACAAACAATCAAAATAAAAAAAGAAAGCTATCTGACACTATAAATAAAAAATTTACATTTTAGTACTAAAAACTAAAAATACGAAATTTAGTAGGATTCGTTTATAAAGTATCTTAATATCATTTGTATAAACGATCTAGCAAAAAAAATTGCTTATTATAAATTATTTCCTTTCGACCCGTATTTTTACTGGACTAGTTGGTACCTACTTAAAACTTACTAGTGTTTACCCGCGACTTCGTTCGCACAAATTATATACTTACCAGATTAGTACTTACCAGTAATGATACTTATGCTTGCACCAGTTGCACCCTGTAGGTATAATTTTAGGTAAATTAAATTTCTTGCCTTGAGCGCATCTTCAGTGCCAGTTATTTCTCCAGCATCATCAGCTGAACTTTTAACATAACATACATATGCTCACGCCTAAGTCCCACTACTGTGATAGGCAGAGCGGCAGATACAACAGGTCGCCTCCTCAACATCCACAAGTCTTTTCATAATAAGCTCGTCGGTTCCGGGCTTCGATCAAAGTAAAATTAATTATAATAATAATAATTTTAATATTAATTTTATTTTGATCGAAGATTCCGGGTACATTTTATTTGGCCCTTCTTCAGTACGCACCCGATTTGTTTTATGTCCAATGAAATTAGGTAGGAAGTTAGGTGCACTACATCCATGTTAGGTAGATATTAGCATATTACACCTAGGTAGGTAGGTGCCCATGAATGTTGGCTGATCATTATCTTTTTAGCGATTTTAAATTTGGAACGTTTAGATTTTGTCTGGACATCTTGGAAAAAGAAGAAGGATAGTGCTTTTGATAGCGAAAACGAATGCAGAAAACGGAATAAACCGATATTTTACCAGTTTATGAACATTTTAATTGATCCCCTGTGCTACGCCTTCCCACAGTACCTACTCATTTTGAAATCCAGGTTATGGCATTTTAAAACGAATATTTTAACCATCAGTCGGATGCACGCGGGATACCATACCAACACATGCGCCTTTTGCCATGAATTATGCAAACATTTTTTACTCGTTCCCTACTTTTATAAGTCAATTCATTAAATCGTCGAGCCCAGACTAAAAGCATTCAATAAATTCAACGAAAAAAGAGGCACGGTAAAATTTTGCTTTACCTATACTCTGAACTGGCTGAAAACGAAATATCAATATTTCCATGACATCAATAATAAGCGGAAACTAAATTTCAACACACTTGCTCGTAATGTGGCTCTTATCGCGCCGCTTTTAGGTTCATAATGCAGTTTATACAGGGTGTTAGGAAAAGTAGGTATCATTAACCTTTAAACCATACATAGGTACTCTATCCATCAAACTGAACAACTTTTATTATGGGAACAAACCCGTCAGCGTACGGGAGCGAAAAAATAAAAGTCAGCTGTCCCATACTAAACTGCAATACCTACTCGGCGCAATCGTATAGAACAGCTGTTTTTGTTCTGATCGTTTTGCTCCCATAGTAAAAGGTGTACATTTTGATGGGTAGAGTATGTGGTTTATTCCTTTCACAGGGTGAAACACGCGTGCGTTTCTAATTTACCTAGATTACCGCACTAATTCGAACACAGACGCACGACGAGGGAAGAAGAAATCTGGGCGCCATTCTTCGCAAATATTTGTCTAAACATTGTTATGAAGTTTTATCTTTGTTTCCTTGGAACTGTGTTGATAAACGTATGAAATGCATGAGCGTTGCGTTAGCTGCATGAGCCGCAGACGAGCCGAAGCTGTAATACAGTCTCGGCTTGTTTACAGCTCTCGCCTGCAGCTCACGCTGCAATCCAGTTTCGACTGTAATGACCAACTTAGCTCACTAATGTATAGCTTGAATCCCACAGCAGACGCCCGCGTCATCAGCTCGCTGTGGATGGAGTTGGAGTCGGAGACGCAGGCGCCGGAGCGCTGACGCCGGCGCAGCGAGCAGTTCTACCGGCCCGTCTCCCGCGCACGCCTCGAGCGTCGCAAGATGTCCGCCGCCGGAGTGCCGCCCGCAGACCGCGACGACAAGACTAAAGACTCCTACTTATAAACTGCATCTATCCTTGTGTTATTTGGCGGTGTGATGAAAAGTGTCAAAATACATCATCAGATTTGGTCCAAAATGTGAAAATGACGCCAAAAAAAACGATATTCTGTTAAGACTTGTCCATCTAAACCATAGAGGTATTATACCAGGAATAGAGGAACATACAGCTGAGAGAGCGACATGTAGGTACCTAGCGGCACCACTGTATAATAGAAAGAGATACGTGACGCGAGGCAATAGAACCGTTTTCTAGTCACTAATAAATTTTTACAATTCGGTTTCCGTCAATAATTGGGAATCTAAAGTGAAATCGTAGATAATTTTGTGAAATTTACTGACACTATCAAGTAGTGTTTGTTTAAGTTTTATTAAGGTTTGAAAAATCTGTCTTTTCATACATTTTTGATGAAATTAAACTTACAGCCTACAGCTTTCGTGCCATAACAATAAATGCTTAGATGGACAACATCATTAGTTTTTGTTGGCCAGCACTTTCACATTTGGACCAAAAATGATGTCTTAAACTACTACTTAGTACCCGGCCGTTAATATTGCACATCGGCTACTCGGCTAGTTTCGGCTTCGTAGAGCGTCGTCTCTGTCATTCAGTACATTATGTTAATTTTGTCGCTCTCGTCGGTCGTAGCCAAATTGCAATATTTACCGCGCCGGGTACCTACTGCAGGCACTTTTGATCGCACCAACCAATTAGTGCTTATGTGATTGGAGTGGACAGTTGAGGGTTAAGTTGCTTTATACATATCTAAGTAATTATGAGACTTACACATTATACCTACTTGCCTAATTAATTCACGTTTTAGGTAAGTACCTATGTGTCTGTAGCTTTGATAAGCGCGTAACTTAGTTAGCGAAACAAGGTTTAGGTGAGTGGGCTGAGTAATTCCCTGGCCATAAATATTCCAGAGCTTTGGGTCTGTTAATCATTTCTAAATCAATAACACGATATTCACGCTAAATGCCTAAATCCTCGTAGAACGGACCAATAGAAATTCATAATGTTTTTTTTTATTATTATAATTAATGGCTTTTTGCTTGTGCGTTAGCACTGCATTTCCGCCAGTGTCAAGTAGTTTATGTTCCTGTTAATTTATCTGAGAGTTTATGGGAGTATCTATCCCAAACCCAATCTCAGGGATTGTTTTTGTTCAAGACAAGAAGAGATTGAGGATTGCGGAGCCTCGTGGCAGGCAAAAACGCGACGCGCGAAAACCACACGAGGCGTGGTCAATTCCTGCAACGTGACTCATTCATAATGTTGTAAATACGATTCAATCGAGACTCAATCTTGACAATTGTGCCTCGTTTTCACCGATAGTAAAACCACGAGCGGTACACTTCCCAAAGTTTGATCACGTTTTTATGTGGTGGTGAAAATACACGTAAGGTAGGAATTTTCTAGTTGTACCTAGACCTACCACTAACAGACTAGGTGCGACAATAACTTTCTGTCACAATTATTTTACTTTGCTTTCGTAGTGTTTTCTAAATTTAGTTTATATTTACTATCTAGAAATTCAGATTGGTAGTTCGGAACACAAGAAGTTAGTTTTTATTTTCACCGATTTTTTTCTTAGCCTACATGCCTACAATGAAGACAAACACCTCCCCTTTAATTCTCTAACCATCCTTGTCCAAGCTCTGGCCACTCCAGAGTCCAGATCGTCCTGCCAACTCTTCTTAGGTCGAGATGGACGCCGATGATCGACTTCTGTCATCTGTGGGATCAAGGGCGTGACAATTCTTGCCCATATTAGTGCATTCGACAGACATAGCCGGTCAGCCCCACTTTAATCTGACAGTTTTCCCTAACGCTGGCTCTTTTAGTTTAGGAGCGCAATGTTGTTCCTGACTAATCCTGACGCATTTCGCCTCGTTCAACAAACATGTGATCTGAGGCTTTCTTATTTACTGTCCGAGGTTAGTATACTATTTTTCTCTTCGACGGATGTGGAAAGCGGCACTTCGTTTAGCGCAGCGGGACGAGAATTGACGCTTTCCGTCCGGAGGGGAGAAAAGTTAATTCTGACGCATTCCTGTTCCTGTTGAATTAAGTACGTCCTACCGAGCGTGAGGCCGAACGCCGAGCTATACGTGTAGGAGCGAAGCTTCGAAGCGGCCACCCTGGAACCTGGCGGACCAGGAGTGCGATTTTTGAATCTCATTCGGTGCGCTCAGCAGTTGAAAATGACAAAATTACGACGGAGATATGCATCTTTCTACTGCTGATTTGACTTTCAAAAATCGGTCTCCTTTAGTATGATTTTTGAAAGTCAAATCAGCTGTAGACAGATGAGTATCTCCATAGTAATTTTGACATTTTCAACAGCTGAGCTCACCGAATCTCCGGGGTCAATCTGCCTGCCAAGCGAGGCCGCAGGCCGATCGGAATACCTACATAATAAATTATAGAGAGACAATATAGGGTCCTCTTAATATAATATGCTGACACTTTTTTAAGGGGATGATCAGACCGTCAGCGTCAAACTGAACAACTTTCTATAATATGGCACCTACATCGAAATCGCGAAAAAATAGTTATTTGTTATGCTAGGCTGCAAAGTTGTTTTTTGGCGCGAGTACGTGTATTGAAACCTGAGCAAGCGAAGGATTCTAAGATTGAACCACGAGCGAAGCGAGTGGGTTCATATATAGAATCCTGAGCGCGACGAAGGTTTCAAAGGTACGAGACGCAGAAAACTTTGCTGCCGAGCGCAACACACAACTTTTCACCTCACAACGGCGAGGAAAATGCTGGCTGGATGAAAGAAAAAAAAAGAAAAAAAAACATTTCTGCGATGTTTTGGCGCAATAAGGCGGCATAGACTAATCTTGAATAGAGAGATTCGAATTTTAAAAACTCTTTCGACGCTAGTGGATAAAAAGCACTTTTGCACTCAGATTTCGAATGATAAACATATTCTTTCCGAGCTTGTGAGGTGAAAAAAATCTTATCTTAGCTCTTTCATACAAAACTGCAAACCTACTTGAGCCAAATGTATGGAACAGCAGATTTTTTTCGCGATTTCGATTTTGTGCCCATGCAGAAAGTTGTTCAGTTTTACTGTCTGATCATCTCCTTAAAAAGTGTCTGCATATTATGAAGGACCCTGTAGTTATGTTGGCATAATAAAGAAATCGAGGTATTTACCCCACAGCCGATGAGATTGAGCGACAGCAGTCACACATTCCCTCGGTAATCGGCATTGCCGGATTGCCGGACGTCGTACCGGATATAGGCGCTATCACTACGGTAGCCTCTTCCGAAATAGAACTGACGCTATCGGGGTCATACATATTCGTATAGGAGTTCATTTCTTGTCATAAAATACTAGCTACATAGTTTTGCTACTATACAGGATGTAAGGAAAAGTATCATTAACCTTTAAACTACATACTCTACCTTAAATCGTTCTAGTACTCTCCCCTTCAAGTAGAGTAGGTATGTGGTTTAAAGGTTTTTTTTTATGTTTGATAGGTAAACATTTGACCCCAATCTCACCAGCCCTCGTAGTAGGTATGCTGCACGTGATACGGCTGTATCACGTCTTTTATCTCGTTCGTTCGCACGCAAATAGAAAGAGAGCTAAGGTGTGATAGCGCAGTATCACTGCGGCATGCTAGCTATTATATATGCTGGAGTGCGATTTTTTAATCTCATTCCGTGAGCTCAGCAATTCGGTATGTCAAGTTTATTTTTGGTCTTCATTTTATATTTTTTACGGATAGAAGACATAATTTTTAGAGACCTATTTTATTTTTATTGCGATTCATCGAGTTTTTCAACATAAATTTAATTTTTTAATTATTTTGATCTGTAAAGTAAGTGCAAAAATGGCGGAGTCAAAATAATTCGAACTCCATGGAGAAAAACTACTGCTATATTAAAAAAGATGAAAATAACCTGCCTCCTCTTTCTAACTCCAAGCTGGAAAAAGAAACGGCAACATCAATTGTCAAATTATGACATTGTGAGTATTATTTTTTTCTTAATGGCCGGTTATTTTAAGTTGATTTTATGTTTACCAAGGAGTTCACAGGTAGGGCAGTGACGTCACTGGACGGACCGAAAAACAACGTTATTTGATTAAAAATATCTGTAATACTCATTGAGTAATTATGTTAACATAGTACCTCAATGGTAATACTTTCATTTTAAAATCTCTAACATAGAAAATATGATTACCTATTGAGACAATTATCTCGAAATGGTTTACGATTCAGCCCTCCAAAAAAAAACTTGACATACCGAATTGAAAATGTCAAAATAACTATGGAGATATGCATCTTTCTACTGCTGAGTTGACTTTCAAAAATCTTAGGTACTACAGGAGAGCAATTTTTGAAATTTAAATCTGCAGTAAAAAGATGCGTATCACGTACCTATCACCGTAGTAATTTTGACATTTTACACTGCTGAGCTCACCGAATGAGATTCAAAAATCGCACTCCTGATGTTAAGACCTAGAAAAATGCCTATGGTTAATGATACTTTTCCTTACACCCTGTATATATCAGAGTAGGTACCTAATTAATATTACCGTATCTAAGTTTTAATAATCATTAGGTATCATCATCACTCACAGCCTATATAAGTATGTCCCATAATATTATATTCTATGCTATTAGGGTAGGTATCGTGTTGTTGTTTTCAACGAGAAAACTGTAAAATGTATCTAATGCAGATTTTTCTTTCACTTTTTAACCCCCGACGCAAAAAGAGGGGTGTTATAAGTTTGACGACTATGTCGGTCTGTCTGTTTGTCTGTCGGTCTGTCTGTATGTGGCATCGTAGCTTCCAAACGGGTGGACCGATTTCGATGCGTTTTTTAAATAGAAAGCTTATTTTTGCGAGAGTGTTTTTAGCTTTGTTTCATGAAAATCGGTTCAGTAGTTTTCATGTAGGTACCCTTAAAAATTATGAAATGAAAATTAAATAAAAAACCCCAAACACTAAAAACAAACATTTAAAAAGTAAAAAATAATTATGTCGGTGTTTGTCATTTCATAGCGGTCCCCTACGCATTAATTGACCTAAAATATAAGAAGATACATACATATGCTTATATCAAACATAATAGGGCACCGAATTATTTTTTACTTTTTAAATGTTTATTTTTCTGTTGGGGGTTATTTTAATTTTAAATTTAATTTTATAGGTACCTAGGTGCGTAGGCCATAACTTTGAACTTTCAGTAGGTAATCCATCTGTTTATAACAACCATAAATGACAAAATTTTGTGTAGGTTAAGTAGGTACCTACTTAACTATTTATGTTTAACAATAATACCTACAGTACCTAAATCTGATTTCATGAGAGCCTACCTATTTTAGGCATTCAGTTATTTTTGGCACACAAAACTTTGTGTTCTTACCTATTCTATAAACGGACCCCTGACATACTCAAGTTACCGAAAATGGCTAACTTTCCCCTTAAAAACTTTTGCTTTTCTTTTACATAGGTATCTACCGACACATCATACGATATAAACTAGATAGGTATCTACACTGACTAGGCTCGTCGTCTTTGTAGGGCGCAAAAAAGGAAATAGGTTAAATACTCAATTACGTACCAAGGTATTTTGTGTAATGTCCTACCTATAATTATTCGTAACTACTTAGGTATCTAAAAGCATTTTAACTTAACTGTGAACAGGGTACAAGAATGCTAGTCATGTATAATAAAGATGTTAATAATAGATAGAGAGAAATAAGTAGAAAGTGGAAAAGAACAATGCCAACAAAGTAAAGTGCTGTTTTGTAAGTTGATAACAAATTATCGATAATTATAATGAAATTTATTAATATGATAGTATTTTAAACATAGCAAAGCACTGTTCGTGTTATTCTGTATTCAATACAATTGTTAGAAACAAAATACATACTATATTTACCTATTTTATATCGATTTCAAAGCCCAGAGGCTACCTACGCTACGAGCAGGACCAAAAACAAAAAATGTAAAATAAACAAAATTTTAAGCATAGTTAGTTAGAAATAGTTTCAAAAAAGTTATTTTATAACATTCTATATGACGTGACATGTAAACAAATATGGTGGAAAACCTACGTTACTTGTTTTAATTTGTTTTGAGATGTTAGCAAAAATTGTTGTGTTATTTCTGATGTAATAGTAGGTAGGTATACCTAATTTCGAATGTATAGTAGATTCTTTCGGTAGGTACCACATCCCTAAGCCACAAACATGAGTGTGTGTGTAATCCTTTTCTGTATAATACTTATGTTATGTACACATAACGGTAGTCCGGTTTTGCGTTATTTTGTAATAAAATACTATGTTGTGAACCTACATTAGGTACATATTTCTTTAATAATAAGTTCTTTGGCCACTTTGTCGCTCAAAGTTTATATTGTTATTTTATTTACCGTCCCTATATTAATTACCACCCCTAATAGGATTGGGAAATTGTGTGATTAGAGATCGATGTAAATTGAAAGAAGATGTTGTGACAAGAATAGAGAAGGGTATGCTTCGTTGGTTTGGTCATGTGGAGAGGATGAGTGATTAGCAGATGTACGAAAGAGATATACGGAGCTAAAATGGGTGGAAGTGTCGGCAGAGGGCGCCCTCGTAGGACGTATTCTGATCAAATCAGTTGCGTCCTACAAAAAGGGGAGGTGCGGAGTACTCGAAACCGACGGGCATGTATGAAGAGATGTATGGATGTGAATGAGGCATAAGATGTATGTAAGGATCGTAGTAGATGGCGCGCTCTGGTCTCTGCCTACCCCAACGATATGTTAATGACATAGCTACGTTAGCCACATACGGGCACATCAGCGAAGCGCATCATAACTACCAGCAGCAGTTGCCGTACGTAGCCATGTTGGCGAGGAAGTCATTATCATCATCATGTTATGACCACAGACTAAAAAGAAGAACCAGACGTAATGTCATCTAATGTCATGAGTGAAGCACCCATTTCTTTTGTGTGCGTGCTGTCACGCGGTACCTACATATTGTCGGACCTGCGCCTAGAGCTAGTGCATCTGTGTGAGTGTAAGTCCCTAGTAGAACAAACGAGATTGCACTATTATTAGGCGTATCCAAGTAATTATGATTGTTTATCGAGGTGGCATTTTACTAAAATGTATTAGAATGGCTAGATAGATAAGATGTTACAGTTGGTTACAGTTTTCTTATTTTACGTGCAAATATCAATGAGAAAGAAAAGAAAGTAGTTATTATGCAAATAAAATCTTCGGTCAGATAAACTGTTGCTCCATTTCGTGTCCTAAAAGGGACGTAGGTATTTCACGAAGGTAAATTTATGTTGGTACACATGAATTTATATACTTACGTAGCCAACTCATCGCATATACTCACCTAATATACGGGTAATATAATAAATATTGTGACCACGATACCGTTGTGAAAATTGTACCTACCTACGAGGAGTGCGATTTTTGAAACTCATTCGGTGAGCTCAGCAGTTGAAAATGTCAAAATTACTTTGGAGATATGTATCTTTCTACTGCTGATTTGACTTTCAAAAATCAGCTTACTTCAGGAGTGCGATTTTTGAAAGTCAAATCAGCAGTAGAAAGATACCTACATATCTCCATAGTAATTTTAACATTTTCAACTGCTGAACTCACCGAATGAGTTTCAAAAAACGCACTCCTGAACCACAGGTTAAGGGAAACAAATATCACTAAAAGCAAGACACCTTCGCCGGATTATTTGTACATGGACAATTTATTTACCTGCAGTCATCCACTTCCAAGTTACCTCCTACCTTCTTGCCACATTCCCTCGGGGAGAGGTAATTACAGCTGTAGGTAGATGGGTACCGTCTCCTACGAATGGCTTTTACCGTGTAAACTAACTACGATATCTATGCATTTATATGTTCTTTTATTTAATTATCTTTGATTGGAGTAGACTCCTCTTTTTATTACCATTGGACATTATTTGCTTAGCGATTAAATATCGCCAGTTAATTAACAGCCTGAATGACGTATAGCCATTTTATATTTGGTTGAATAAGTTAATCTTTAACAACAATTATCGTTTTATGTTATGTCAAGTCCGTTCTTTCTTTAAATGCATCCAAGACTTAAATGTAATTCCTTATTAGGGTTCCGTACCCAAAGGGTGAAAACGGGGACCTATTACTAAGCCTATACGTTGTCCGTTCGTACGTCCGTCCGACCGTCCTACCTATTAAGGCTTGTAACTTTTGAACCGTAATACCTAGACAGTTGAAATTTTCACAGAATATGGGTTTATTACCGCGGATTTGTTAACGATTAATAAAAATGTTAAAAATTAAGGTGATCCTGACACAAAAACTAGTTTTTATCAACATTTTTTCTTCTCGCTCTATCGTAAAAGCGGTAATACATACAACTTCATACAAGCGTCAAACTTGGCCAATCGTGGCCAACAATAAATGCTATTAGGAGAGCAAACTCTACAGTATAACAACAAATAATAAAAACCGGCCAAGTGTGAGTCGGTCTCTTGGTAATAGTCCCAAGAAAAACAATTTAGTTGTTTTGTGTGGTGGTGTGGTACGGAACCCTCGGTGCGCAAGTAACGCGACTCGCACTTGACCAGTTTTATTCTTAAACTAGTGTTTTCCCGCGACTTCGTCCGCACAAATTATATACCAGATTTTAATAGTCAGATCATAAGCTATCAAACAAAAAAAGTTTCATCAAAATCGGTTCAGTAGTTTTTGCGTGATGCGCGATCAAACAAACAAACAAACAAACACACAAACAAACACACAAACAAACAGACAAACAGACAGACAAAATTTCTAAAAAGGTTGATTTCGAGTCGGGGATATTTAAAAACCATATCGTAATATTTTTTTTGTAAATATCTTCAATGTACAGACACAGTTCAGTTACAGTTTTATAATAGTTAAGACTAGTAATTTAACCGGACGGACAAGTTTCTTATTTAAATGTAGCGTCAGTAGCGTTATGAGCTTTGGTTAAACATAATTTTGCCTTTTCGTTAATGGCACCATTTACCCAACCGCCTAGGTGGTTAATTAAATGGCACAGGCAGGTACCGTTATTTAACTTAGATGGGTGCCGTATCGGCACGCATAGTACCTACCCTCCCTATGACTAGACATACAGTTTGTCCTAATCCTAGGATTTTTCAAGAATGCGTGGAATCTACGTCTTCTGGGAAAACGTGATTTTTCCCGTTTTCTACAAGATTCAATAAATGAAACTACCTAGTAGGCAATTCATCATCATCAGCCTATATACGTCCCACTGCAAGGCACAGGCCTACCCTCTAGGAGGGTGTTTGGGCGTTAGTCCAACACGCGTGCCCAATGCGGTTTGGTAGACTTCACATATGCATCAGAATTTCTTCTTCTGCATATGAAGGTTTCCTCACGATCGATGTTTTCCTTCACCGTTTGAGAGCAGTCGGTAATACGTACATAAGTTAGAAAAACTCATTGGCACAAGACAAGTGACAAGACAAGACAGTGACAGTGACAAGTGACAGTGTTTTGACAAGTTGTCCGTGCGGATTCGAACCCAGACCTCATGATTGAGAGTCCATTCCCCTCCGCAACGCGCCACCGAGCACCGAGTAGGTAATTATCATAAAATATTATTGAAAACAATCACTCACATTTATACAGGGTGGAACAAAACACCCTAGTAATAGGTACCCACTTAAAGAGGTGGTTCAAACTGAACAACTTTCACTATGGAGCGCGAAAAAAACTGCGGTTTCATACAAAACTACAGTACCGACTCAACTCAAATGTATGGGACAGCTATCTTTTTCCCGCAATTTTGATGTTGGCTCCATAGTGAAAGATGTTCGATTTATGCTAAGATATTTTTATATGTAGATGTGTTGTTTGCGCACCAAAATGGTAACAAAAAAGCAAGGTAATTGCCCGGCTTTCATATAGTCAGGCGCCGTCTAGTGTTCGGGCTACACGTCACTATCTCGCGCCATTTTAAAGTGCAGTGATGTTAGTGTATGACGCGTCTATTTATGTAGATACTTAGGTACACTATACGTGGAAATCAAGAAGGCACGTATACTTACTACGTATTTAATTGTTGTAGCGAATTATTCTAATTTTTCGTTTGTTCGAACCAAATCATATTAGATATCATATCACGCGTCCAAAAGTTTTTACAAAAATACTCTAGGTACCGATACCCAAGGATGTTAAATTAGGTACTTTATACTGATACTGACCAAGTAGATTTGATCAAAGAAATGAAATATTTCACTGCTGAAGATTATACTTGTTGCATTCGTAGGTAGATTTAGGGTAGGTACCTACCATGGCTTGTTATTTCTCTGTGGTACCTACCTACTAATAAAAGCACCTTGTGTGGCAGTGATCGAATTGTTTAGTATGATCTAGGTAGGTATCTAATCCAGGGCTGCCACTTGCCAGACATACGAGGTTCCTCGTACAAAAGGGTCCTTCTTAATATGCTTGTTGAAGGAGATGATCGACCGTCAAAGAGCAACTTTTTCTATGGGACAAACATCGAACTCGCTAAAAAAAGTTTTAAAATGTTGGTACGACTGGTACGAGTAGGTTTGTAATTTTGTATGGAACAGCAGATTTCTCTTTCGCGATTTCGATGTTCCAGTTGGTACAATAAAGAAAGTTGTTCAGTTTGATGGTCTGATCACCCCCTTAAAAAAGTGTCAGCATATAATGTAGGACAAACCCTATTAGTCCAATTCTAGTCCAATTATCTTAGAGTTTCCTTGTATGGGACACCCTAACAATAATTCATCTATCGCTGAAACTTTGCAGTGTGATTTAGTATACAGATTACGGTTGACAAATAATCTAGGACCGGAAAAAAAAGAACCTAGATTATTTGTCAACCGTAATCTGTATACATTACTTTAACACACGGCAAAGTTTCAGCGATAGATGAATTATTGTTAGGGTCAAACCCTAAAATGATTGGACTAGTTACTATGTCTAATTATCGCACTTGGACCAAAGTAAGATATTTTTCTTGCTTTGGTACGAGGAATAATTTTCACGTCTAGCAAGCAACCCTGATCCAAACTAAATATTATGGTAAATTTATCGAGCGTAAGGCTCTACATAACATTTTATGTCAGCATTTTTCCAGACCAGAAAAACAGTTTCCGTCGCAAAGGTTTAGGTAGGTACCTTCTTATGTATATAGGGAACTAAATAAATTGAGTAAGTAGTAGTAAATAGAGTTCCAAAACGTTTTTGTAAATGTATGAATAAGGTACCTACATAAAGATTATATTCTATTTTTTATAATATGGCTGCCATCTTTGGTTAATGATGATTTTGCCAATGTCGAGTTTTTATAGCAAAAGTGTTTGACGTTGTACGGTTATATTGATATTTTGGTGACTTCAAGGGTTGTTCTTATAAAAGAACAATATCCTGAGCCACCTACATAAAGATAGCTACATACTTAATGAATATTTCGTTTGCACGGTTGTTTGGTGAATCATTTATTGGATGAAGATTGAAATCGCTCGCCCTTCCGACCGAATCACCACAAACTAGGTCAATCTCTCATTCATAGATCAAACTTTGAATAGGTACCTATTCAATTGCAACCTATAAAATATTTTATCACAAGCTGATCATAATGTTATGTGAAGGTACTCGCAGTAAAATGTTTGGTTTTGGTCGGTATCGTAATTATTAGTTTCGTCGATGAGGCGTTGCCTGAGGTAGGCTCCATAGTGTAAATTGTTCAGTTTGATGGTCTGATTTCACCGTTTCATTCTGCGGAGGGGTGTCCCTTACACCCTGTATAAAAGTTTAAAATATTCAGGATTATGTGTTCGTAAAGATAGCGCAATGCGTCATTCGCACTGCAGCACTGAAGTGAATTGCATTGTTAAAAGTTTGTCAAATTATGATCTAAGTCAAACGTATCTCGCAACGAGATAAGGTTAAACTTTACAATTTGCTATTTAGGAGAGTCGTAATATTAGCGCTTATTCAAAGAAAGATTTCAATACCAAAAATGTAGGTAGGTCCTACCCTAAGAACAAGAATATTTCAATTTCTCTGGTCCTACCTACCTTAACTTCAAGAGTTAATTAATTACGTGAATTTTGGCGAATTTTCGAACCCCTCCCCGCCTGGTGAGATGTGGCTCGAATTTCTCTTTATTCCTTTGGGAAAGTTGCTCAGTATCAAGGGAACAATCACCCCTTATAGCTCTAAAGCCATAAAGTAATGAAACTGTTTGCTACTACTATCGAACTAAGAGTGTCTACCTTCCTAGAATGACCTATACATGCCCGCTACGTCTCATTGGGGTGCACAGGAAAACGTAAATAGAAGTCGCACGGTGATTTATGTGGTACTGGTAAAACGTTTAAAAACTTCGATTGCAACACTGCAACGAAAACTGCAACGTACTTACCTATCTTATATGCTCTAGCAAATGACGTTCCCGAGTGACAGAAAAGGAAGGAGCGACGGAAAAATGCGATGTGCTTCCTGATGTAGTTCAACCCTTAGGTCAAAGACTTGTTTATTATTCTTGTTGCAATTATAGAGCTCGAAATTAAATGTGCTTTTGTCCGACTCCCAGGCAGCTAATAGTCGATTTCGTAATTTCAGTGCTTGTTACATAGGACTTACCCAAGGCAAAACAAAACCAAAATAAGCTGACCTCGCGTATTTAAGAATAACTTATAGTGTCTCGGGGCCAGCTTATGTTTGATTTGTGTAGCTTGATTTGTCGCCGTGTTTATCTATAATTGTAAGAACGCTGTAAATGAAAGTCGATTTTGTTTGTAAATAATACGATTATATTTCTTAAAATATAATGGATACACTTGTTAACGAAATTCGGTTTAATTAAGATCTCGTTACAGTTAATTTCTGATAGTTTTGTTACGAGCCGAGTAATGAAACATGGTGCTGATAAATTATAATCATGTTAATCGTTATAATATTTCACATAAAATATTTGTTCAATACACAATTTAGTAGATATAAAATATATATAATTTCAATATAGAATAACCACATTATTGTGTGCACTTTTAAAGCACAAATCGATATTTAATTTTTAATTAAAAATAAGAAATAGAAGTCAAACACTACTTAATGTAAGTACTTGTCTGAATTCATAATACATTCAAATAATTTAGCTTCCATCCCATTAATAACAGCAATATTATTATCTATATTTGTGCAAAGTCCTCACAATTAGATTGCAATACAAGTATTTTAAGTTACGCTTTAATCTTTAAGATTAATTAATTACACCACTGGAAGGTACTATAATAATGAATACTAACGTTTCGCTGTATATGCGGGCTTATGTACGCTAATACATTGTCCTCCATATTTCGATTAAATTGTTAATAAAATTCTTACGGCCGACAAGTGATTTCGCTTATAGAAATGCGTGCGCGATTGTAAATTTCCCTGTCGAAACCGAGTCAACATAATTATAAAATGATTTAAACTAAAAAATTACATGAAATGGATGACAATAATATAATAATTGATCTATCACATACTAAAATCAAACATATTCTTGTGACAACAATACAAAATTATGTTACGTTAGCTCAATAACTAGATAAGATAAAGTAAAATAAAATATTTTAATTTAAAGCTATTCATTTCGAAAAATTTTAATATTTTGGAAGCCTTTTTTCGGCATCATGCAATTTGATTAAATTCAAAAGTGTTGATTTGTTTTTGTGCACTGAGATGAGAACAAAGGTGTTTTTGCTTTCAGGAGTGCGATTTTTGAATCTCATTCGGCGAGCTCAGCAGTTGAAAATATCAAAATTACTATGGAGATACACATCTTTCTACTGCTGATTTGACTTTCAAAAATCGTAGTAGAAAGATGCATTTCTCCAGGGTAATTTTGAAATTTGCTACTGCTGAGTTCGACGTATGACATACAAAAATCTCACTCCTGATTCTTCTGTGTATTAAACAACGCAAAAATATTTCGGATTAGGCAATAACATAACTATCTGTTTTCAGGCGTTAAATTTTAAATCATCTTGTTGCATATGAGTCTTAGAGTCATCATAATGGTATATGAGTCTACAAAGGGTTAATTCTCAAAATGACAAATTCTACAATAAAGGTCTACTTAATTCTCAAAAAAAGTTCAATTCCCGAAATGACAAATTCTACATGCTTAATTACAAAAAATGGCCAACAACACAATAAGTGGTATATTTTTTTGTCAAAATAAACAAAATTTCAAATTTTTTATACTTTGCCTGTTTGAGAATTAGGCTGTTGTTCTTTTTTTCGAGCATTTTCCATTTTTAGAAAATACAATATTTAATACCATTTACTCATTTATTATTTTGAGAATCAGGCATTTAACGCCTTAAGGACGGCTTCTATAACACTTTTTTACACAGTTGAAATTTTTACATTTTATAAAGCTATATTGCTAACACAGAAACTTATAATTTAATGTTTTCCAATTTGTCAAAAGCGTCACGGCTACTGAAGCGTAACATTCGTGTCAAATATGAAGTGTAATTATCTCTAATTTTCTATCTATTGAGTGTTTATTTCTAAGAAGAAATGGGGTTTTTAGTTTAGACTGCACCAATAGAAATCGGACTAGCAAAAAACTATCTTTCCCTCAGATTTAAGATACGAGATAATGACCGCCTTTCCTAAGCATTACAACAGAATCACGCCCCTATAATTCACCTAAATCGCAGTCTATTTACATAAAGCTGAGTTGATGTCTCCCCATACTCCGCAATTGATTTCCAAGCATTCAAGTAATTGGTAATATAATACCTTTGCTTCGTGGCTACATGACGGACAAGCCCGTCGCTCGCTACGTCTGAGCCCCTACAAAATATTGTGTAAACGTCTGGAATTTTATACGACGAACAAATATCACCTATCCTGTTACTTTTGTTGTGATTTATGAGACATACTTTGTTATTTGATTATTAAAAATTGGTTAGTCCTTCGTGATTTCAAATTCTTTCCCTCTTACGAAGAGATGCATTTATTAATACCAAATACCCTTTAGCCAAACAACTGACTGCGCTGCGAAGCTTAAAGATTAACGCTCAGTTACAGAAACGCTCATTAGAGTTAATCCTCCATTAAATCTCTTGATGTCACTTTTTGACTTGTTGGGAAAAAGCTAGCAAGAGATTTAACGGAGGATAAACTTTAATGAGCGTTTCTGCAACTAACAATTAGTGACGAAAAATTGTAACCGGGGTTTTTAGCATGTACGGGTTAGACAGGCGGAATGGTCCAGAGCACTGCAGTCTTGTCCGCCGACGTGGAGAGGAAGGAGAAGTCGTCCGGGTGCCACCGCGCCGATATCACCTTGTCCGGATGTCTGGCGACGGGCACGCTCGGCAATGGGCAAGTCAGGTCACCTGCGGAACAAACATGCTGTTAGATCAAATTGCCTTTAATTGAAAGAGAGAACTTCCGACCAATGTAACCCCGCCAGTCAAAGTAATCCCGGTTTACTGTACCTACTACAATGATAAACTACTAGATTTTGGATTTCGTCGGCGTGAAATTAGAATATCGAAAATTTCTTTCTTAGAGCACCCCTACATCCTCCGTTGAATGTACATACAGGGTGAAATTTATATCATTAGCATCCATTTAAACTAAGAGTCTACCCATCAAACTGAACAACTTTTACTGTGGGAGAAAACAGATTTGATGTGTGACTCTTCGTTTAAAAGGATGCTAACGATATCCATTTCACCCTGTATATTCCAATTTCATGTTTTTATCTTCAGCAGTTTGGATTGTGCATTTTCTGTCAGTCAAAGTCACGGAACGTTTTTATATGTATGGATACGAATTAAGTAGGTTTAAGTATTCAGTGTATTCAACATTCAATCGAAACGAAAGAAAAACAACATTCAAATTACTTGATATATTTTTGTGATTGATTGATACTAATTGACCTGTGTTTAATTCATAATCAGTTCCAGAGGATTGATTAAATTAATATAACATTTTTAATTATTCAATATGTTATAGCTGGAGAACCACTCAACGGATTTGTTGCGGTTTTCACAACACAAGTGCTTTCATTGCGGGCAGCATGCGGGCAGCGTTAAAATAAATAAATTACGCTCATAGGCACAATGTACATTGCTTGTAATGATCGCTAGGACGCAACTAGGTTATTTATTATGAAAACCGTGAAAATAATACAACAACAATCGCACAAACATAACATCCATAACCGAACCGGGTTAAAATTTGGACATTGTGTTTTTTTATGGCCAGTCATATTACAGGTCTTCGAGTAAACTTTTCGCTTCTACGAAAAACGACATACTAGTTTGGATGTTTACACAAATATCATCCTTCACACAATCCATCTAACTTTTTTTCGGCCTTCCTCTCCTATCACAGCTATCCACATTCATATTTAACACTCGTCTATAAAAATATACCTAATCCTTTCATTTATAAATATCTAATATAGACAAAATTTTTATTGAGACCCTCCAAAAAAAACATGACAGGATTATAAAAGAAAACAAGAAGGGGTCTTGATAATTCCGAACCCAGCTTCAGACACTCACCTTGCAAGTCAGTGAGCACGACGCGTCCGTCGTAGCCCGCTGTGAGCAGATAGTACGCGCCGGGCGAGAAGCGCACGCTGCGCACGTCGCCAGAGTGCGGCGTGAAGCGCTGCAGCGCGCGCGAGCCCCTGACGTCGTGCAGCGCGCACGACCCGTCGTCGTGCCCGCACACCAGCAGCCTGCCGCTGGGGTCCACTGCCAGCGAAGCTACCGCTGATCCCTGTACGTTCACTTTATTACACACCGGTTCATGCAAGGGGGTATCAACTAAGGTTATCTGGAAGAAATCGCTTTTAGTGATAAGACCGCCATTTGTACCCTTTTTGTTTGCTTTTAATATTGTTATTTTATGTTTTTGCTGTGCAAATAAAGAGTATTGTATTGTATTAACACTTTAACTGTCCCAATGACATTTTACGTTCCCATCACCACATGTCCAAAAATATTATTATATTTTGAAGGTAATACGAGGTCACGTAATGAATTTCAGGGAAGAGAAATATTTTAGGTAAGATAAATGTCGTCTGCAGACTCCTAGGTGGCTATCAGAAAAATAAAAAATAAAACATGAAATGTAATGCACGGACGTCTGATTATGGACTACCGACCAATAGTTTGTTCAAAAACGTTGAAACACACTCGAGAAATCATGTTCAATTCACGATAATTACGTATCAAGCCAGCTTGTCAGTGCATTACATGGGATGCATGGAAAAGTTTAACAAAACAGGTGGTTTAGTTAGACCATCAAACTGAACAAATTTCTAAATGGAGACAACGTCGAATTTGAATAACGCGCGAAATTATATTGACCAATCAGGATTTGCCACCTTCAATATCTGCTATCCTGCTAACTTTGTACCCTTTGATTAGTTAATGACTTCGGGTTTTGACGGGGACTCGGGTCTGCTCTCCGCAAAGGAAGACCGACGAGCGGAATTAATTTTCCTGGTCGTACTGTAGGGAGGGTGTTTTGTTACATTCTGTATAATTGCTACTATTGCGCAAAACACAAATAGCTGGCCCTAGAATAGTTAAATTGCGACAGTTTATTCATAGCCTTATTCATTACTTTAAAGGGTGATTGTACTCGTGTTTTGACTATTTATTATAAGGACTCGCCTTGCGGTAGCATTTCCCCTCTGCCACGGTATAAGATCAATTGATCATGTGCATTTTATACCTTATCACTAAACGAGACGGCCTATAATTGCGAAACAATCATTTCGAACTTAGAACGTTTGGGTTTCACACGAGACTACTTTTCATGATTTATAACATTCAAAATTAAAATCTAAAGTTATGGGGAATAAACTCCGAAGTTGCGGATTGCATGTTACCTTGCCCCCGCAAAAAGTGGCAGAAATGTTTGTTAGTAGAATTACACGCGTTACCAGTCCTCATATAAGTAGTCAAAGTACCTACTCGTGATACTGAACAACTTTCCCCAAGGAACCTAATGGTGGAACCACACTTCGTTGTGTTATTTGTTATGGGGCTACGCTGTATTCACCCAAATATTTGAACAAAAACATGCCATCATCCACACGTGCTTGCGAATAAAGCAAATATAGACGAATAAGCTCTCCATACTTCGTTCGTTCGTGAAGCGCTCGATGGCGTAGTGGAGCTTCGGTATTGGAAACGATCACCAAAGTTAAGCTACGTCAGGTCCGGTCAGTCTTTGGATGGGTGACCGTTTAGTGGGATTTCATCTCGAGCGTTTCCGTGATTCGGAAGGCACGTTAAGCAGGTGGTCTCGGATAGCTCCGTCAGATGGCGTTGTAACTATTCGTTAAGCCAGGCCAGAGGCCTATTGGCGGCTTGAATATTCTCTGACAGCAAGTTGACCACTAACTTGCCTCCACCAACCTGCACTGGGCCCGCGCGGTGGAGTATGGCCCACTCCCTCTCACCCTTATTCGTGAGAGGAGGCCTTTGCCCTGCAGTGGGATTCTACAGGCTATAACTTACTTACTTCGTCGTAAGCGGCCGAATAACGTGCATAACAAATAACACATAACGAAGTGTGGTTCCACAGTAAAGGAAATTCGCAAAAAACTAAATTCAAAAGTTCCATCAGCTGATTGCATTTAATGCACGTCCAAATCTCTCTATGCTAATTTCTAAAACAATGTTTATTCTGGCGTACGAGTACCTTGCCGGGGTGTCCTGCAGGCGGTGAGATGATGTTGACGCAGCCGCCCGTGCGAAGGTCCCAGAAGCGGACAGTCTTGTCCTGGCTCCCGGACACGAACATGGCGCCACCCCAGTTGTAGAGAGAGAGCACATGACCGGAGTGACCGCTCAGTGCCTGCGGACAATCCATTAATTTAGTGTCAATGCAAGCGTCAAGCGTGCATGTGTCATAGATGAAATTGAAATTTGAATACGTTTTGCGGCGTACATTTCATGAATATTAATGGAACATTTTCGTTGGTACACTAAATATTTTATGATTTGAGACTGCAAAATTATCTTGTCCGTGCTATAGTCTGACGGTAAAGGTTGAATAGTCGAGTTCCTAATTAAAATGGTATCAAATAAATATTTAAGAGGATAGTTTTTGCTGCGCGCTCCATACAAACCAAGTTTGGTTATATTTTCAATACTAACCAATTTCAGAAACTTTTCAGAATCAGATTTTCGTTAAAATATAAAGTTTACAAGCGTAGAGATTAGTTTCTAGATTGTTTCTGAAAAAATTGCATTGACTTTAATTCGCTAGTATTGAAAATATAACCAAACCTAGTTTGTATGGACTAGAAAAACTATCCTTTTAAGGCCCGATTCGACCAAACGCGAGTAAATATTCTTAGATTAAGTTCTTAGATTAAGTCGCCGGTTAATCTAGAGTAAACTGATTTTGCGTTTTACCAACCCTAATCTATGAATAAATTTTACACGGCCAATTTTGATGGTGTAAAGCTAGATCGAGACTAATGAAATGTCAATGTCAATAATAAAAAAAAAACCTAACAAATTAAAACCGTATAACCTCACATTGCAATAAGTACGGATACAACGACCTCTTTCTTTAGGTGGATTATACATTCGTTCTTTTAGTACGGGTTAGTATTGGTAGAAGACAAATGAAGTTATTTCGGAGTAAACACCAAGACTAAAATTGTTCCTTGTATAGTTACTCTTCTATAAATCTAAGTTTGGTCGAATCCGGCCTAAATGGTTTATTTCACACCTCAAACCGTATAGTAGCAATAATTTAGGAAACATGAAGTTCATGATGATTAAACTGGACACCAAAACGGTATTGTAAACTAAATTAATGCCGTAATTACGTCACATGACTAACTTTAATTAATTGAACAATTCCAATTACATTGAACGAATTATAACATAATTATACGTTGTGAAACACTTTGAATTGTCCTGCGTTAAAGCTAGTAACTTATTATCAATCTGTGGTTATAAAGTGTTTATTAGTTTTTTTTTCTTTATAAAGCTTTCTATTTGCAAGTCAGTTCGAAATTTGAATAGGTACACTTAAAATAAACCTTTGATTAAGTTACCTCCTTGGTTGCCATGTTTCGGAGTAAAAGATCGTTACACTTTTAAATTACACGACAGAAATGAGTTTACTATGTAATTTATTTTGCCGCTAAACCACGACAGATATGGATTTTCATACAACTTTTGCCGGCCGCTGTTCGCATGTATTTGGCCAGTACAGCAATTTCGATTTATCTCGAAGAAGGTTGTCAAAATAATGGTAAAATTTCCAAGCATGTTGAGAAAAAAATATATAGTAGCAGGTATTTATACCTGGAATGTTTTCCCCGTGGCGCAGTCAGTGACGTATATTTTGCAGTCGCCTGCACCGCCGCTGACCAGCAGGCTGGTCTTGTTGGACGTGTCCTCGATGAAGCAGACATCGCGAACCGTGCCGTCGTGCATAGCTAGCTCCACCTGTAGGTCAAAATTGCACAATAGGAATGACGACAACTAATTTGTGAAGTACTTGTTATGGCTTTGATTTGAAATTCTGATCGGCAACCTTTTTGTGTGACTGAAGTTCGAAATTTAAATCGGGAGCGGAAGTTCGAAGTTTAAATCTGGAGAAGTATCACCGGGCGACCCGTGACGGCCAACTTTTAACCCTAAAGTAGATTTTTTTTCTCCCCTCCGGACGGAAAGCGTCAATTGTCGTCCCGCTGCGCTAAACGAAGTTGTTGCTTTCCACCTCCGTCGAGGAGAAAAATAGTATACTAACCTCGGACAGTAAATAAGAAAGCCTCAGATCACATGTTACATTACATGAGATCTGAGACCTTTCTTACTTTCCTGTCCTCGGTGTGTAATCTACTATTAATATCTTTAAAAATCACTGAAATATAAGTGTTCTTTCGTCAAGTATGCCTTTGGATGCAGAGTTAAGAAGCTGTTTTTGTCATTGTTGTGGAGGTACGTTCAATTCATGTACTACTATTATATGACTAATAGTTCTTATCGGTTTTATCATCCTGGCTCTGGGGCTACCGCTAAATAGAACCGCATCTCGGCTGGCTGTGTCGCTGTCGCAGCTGTGAGAAAACAACGCGTCGCTAAATAGAAACAAAATAGCTAAATGCGAGAAATCTTAGATAACAATTGTGTTACAGTTTATAAATGGAAAAATATGAGCATAATTTATGAACAACACTTAAAAGAAGTGCTTTCTCCATCGGTCGACGTCTATCACGAAGAAATTCTTTTAATTTTTTACATAGAACAAAAAATATACCTAACCTAGTCTCTTTTTTCTACGAGATGTTGATCTTTTATTGATTCTGTACGGTTTTCAGGATTTATGTAGGTACCTAATACCTACTTCATCATCATCATCATCAGCCTATATAAGTCCCACTGCAGGGCACAGGCCTACCCTCTAGGAGGGTGCATGGGCGTTAGTCCAACATGCGTGCCCAATGCGGATTGGTAGACTTTAAATATGCATCAGAATTTCTTCTTCTGCATATGCCGGTTACCTCACGATGTTTTCCTTCACCGTTTGAGAGCAGTCGGTAATACGTACATAAGTTAGAAAAACTCATTGGTACGTGGCATGTTGTCCGTGCGGATTCGAACCCGGACCTCGTGATTGAGAGTCCATACCTCTCCGCAACGCGCCACCGAGCTCCTACCTACTTATAATGTTTTAAAGCATCTTATTCATAGGCCACAATTACTAGCGTTACATACACGCAGTAAAGTAACTCTAATGGAAACTAAATCCAGATACGAACGCGCCGTCGTGACATAAGCACGGACCTGAAAAAAATACGGACGTAATGTGACACTAAAAAGATGTGAAGCATGCAAGGTCCTACATTTTCGTTTGTTCTATAAGGGACCTACACTCACACAGATGCACTAGCTCTAGGCGCAGGTCCGACACCCGTCATCATTATGTACCGCGTGACAGCACGCACACAAAAGAAATGGGTGCTTCACTCGTGATTAGACGAGATTACGTCCGTCTTGTTTTCAGGTCCGTGGACATAAGTAACTAATATTAACAGCCAATTTGTACAGATCCAAGCATTACGAACAATCTCTATAAGCCGATGAAACATTATCGTGTTATAGAATAACATTTTATTACTTTTTCTATGAACGTAGGCCTCATATCGGCATCGGAAGGTTGATTTTGGATAAGATATGTAAAACATTTACAATAGTCATAAATAGAAAATGTTTATGAATTATTAAATTACGCATCGATACTTCCTGTAAATATTACGAGGAAAGATTTAGATAATATATTTGTTAATATTGCCAAAGGAAGAAAAGGCTAAATAAAAATTAGCATGGAAAAGATCAATCTAAATCTACAAAGGCTACATGCAATTCATATATTTAGCCGACCAAACATGTTTGTTAAACGTTAATTAATTGAAGAAGTGGATTGATGCGAAGCGAACGAAATAAACGGTGTTCCCACGTTTACAAGCCCTCGAACAAGGAGGTCGTACAGCCGATGGTGATCGACAACTCTTAACAAACTGATCAATGTATCCAAATTGATTTAATCTGTCTCGTTTCGATTTGGTGTTGTGTTCGGTAGTCGAAGTAATTACACAATAACACACGGTGTAATAGTATAAGAGATAGACGTACTTTTTGTATCATCAGCTGCAAGGCTGATTCAGTATTCATAGGTGTAAACTTCTCTAGCCTAGTCATTTTACGGTTTGAGCCGGGACTAATTAAGAATTGATATCAAACTGCGGTAATTTTTTTTTCACATTTTAAAGGCTTTACCATGAGCCGTGGTGGTCCAATGAGCCGTGGTGGTCCAATGAGCCGTGGTGGTCCAGTGGCGAGTAACCTTGCCTGCCGTGCAGGAGGCGATGGTTCGATCCCCGTCCAAGCCGACTCGTACCAATGAGTTTTTTCGGAATTTATGTACGATTTGTTACACCACTGGCTTTTCGGTGAAGGAAAACATCGTGAGGAAACCTGCATGCTTCAATTTCGAGGCGTGTATTTGTACCCACTGTCCATTATTAAATTAAATTAAATTAAATTATTAAATTAAATTTGCTTTATTAAATCTCAATAAGAATATGACATTGAAAACCCTAGCTCCTAAACTAGATGCCTGAACCCTAGGAGCTAGTGCCTTCCCAAACAATGATTAAATCGAAACAATACATAGTACAGAACTTTTTAACAAAAGCAGTATTTGTGGAAATAAAGTATAAGTACAATAATAATAACAATTACAATAATTAACTTGCTTAAATATTAGCAAGGCATGCAGTATCAATATTTCATTATAAAATTTATCTAATGTTTATATTTATTTATTTAATTTTGCCAATTATTAATTATTTAAATAGCTTTAGAATTATGTGTGTGTGAGTGTGTGTGGGGGGGGGGGGGGGGGGTTGAGGTGTGTCTGTGTGTACGCGCGTTTGTCATGTCTAGGGATTATATCATTGTGGTATGCGCAGGAATTGTTCCGTATCGATATAGTTTAGTCCACTAAGTTTCAATTTTAAGGTAGTTTTAAGGGAGTGCCTACTCATTTTATTGATGTTAGGTTCTTCTTTGCTAAAATGTCTATAGAGAAACGAGGCCAAAAAGGCAAATTGACGTTGGGCAAAGCTAGTTCTAACAGGTGCTATCGGGAAACGCAGTCGTCTCTTGTGTTGTAGAAGGTATAAGTGGCGACGGGCTCACCCCCCGTCACACTGGACAGAGTTTCGGTACTACTGGTGAAACGTGGATGTTCTGAGGTTTCAGAATATCTCTGACTACCCCCTCGGGGAATATAGTCGTGAGCATACGCCTACGCACGCACACTTCGAACACCGTGTAAATATTTTCGTCTCCTTAGGAAGCTTTGAAAAATACACTAGTATTTTCTAATGAATAACTCTTTTTATTTAATAATTAAATGACTTTTTTATTGCTCAAAAGTCGTTTATATTGTTGAGTCTAATTAAAATGTATCGGTATTAATATTATTAATTTAAAAGCCTTCTGGGAGGTACAATTTGGATTTCTATGTTGCGTGGTGATTTTTTTTTAAATAACTTTTCAGATAGTCTTCTTGTAACTAAATGGTACCGGTTACAGATTAAAAGTACCATTCTTCGCACTCCCTACCCCTTCTAACAAAACTCCGTAAAATGACTGGGCTACTTTGTCATGGGGACGGACCAGGTGTGCCTGCATAACCAGTCGGTTTTTGAGTTAAAGTCAAAGGTCGGTAAAAAATTTACGATCAGCTTCAAGGCTGATCATAGGATATTATTGTAAAATGCACTGTATCTTTGCTGTTCGCATAGCATTGCATATTACAATAATACCGGCATATTCATTCATGCATGCACATTTTTTGCAACCGGTAACTGACATTTGAACGGCAGTAACTCCTAAACCGACTGGAGTTCTGCAGGCAGACCTGGTCCATCCCCATCACAGAGATGCTCTACACCCTATGAATACTGAATCAGCCATGCAGCTGATGAAAACAAAAAGAACGTCTATCTCTTATACGGATAGTAAGATGGGTTTTGCTTTTGCCGGATATAGCTTGTTGGTGTCATTGGTGCCTGCGGCTAAAAAACTATAGCCTTACCTAGCCTACGTGTGATGTGTAATCACACTTGTCATTCCCACCCAAAACCAAAATAAGCCAAAAGTGAAAAGAAGCCATGTGGTTCCGTCTTAGAATGGACCACTCCAATTCTTCCCGTGGGTGTCGTACGAGGCGACTAAGGTATTCAAGGTTTCAAGGTTATGTAGTGTTTATGTGGGCGACAGGCTAGCCACCTCTCACCACTTGACACGTCATTCCATCCTGAAAGCTAAATTGCTGAATGTGATCATTGCTACAACTACATAATTTAAACAGAAAGTTGGTAGTTGTAGCAATGTTTCTGATCACCCCGAAAGGGATTACGGTCGTGAGTTTATGTATGTATGTATGTACTAGTACTAGTAGATTATATTCTTCTTCTTCCGTTAACAATAAAAGTGTCATTTATATTCCGAACATTCAATGGGTCATTATTTTATTCAACGTACAATTTGGATAAAAAATTATTTTGTGATATTATATAAATATATTTAGTTTTTTTACCTTTTTAGGCCATGACTTTTGTTAATTATTGTTTATAGAAATCATTAAAGACATTTGCTGCCATGTTTTCTTGCTACTTCTTACATTTATTGATGTTTATTAAACAAAATAACCACTGCATTACTGTCCTTCAAAATTATACTGCGTTGCTCAACAAACTACAGAGTTAACGTAATTTGCAAATAAGTATAGTACCCATTTTAATTACTTTAATTCCTATGTTTTTCTGAGACTGGTTTCTTATTCGAAAGTTTGGATTTTCAAATTTACGAAATTTTACAAACAAAATCGCCTTTATTCCGTTGTCTTTGAAGGGGACCAGATTATGGTCCTGTCCACGGGACGGGACATTTTAGAATGCCTATGCGCCGCTGCGTGCTTGCGTAATAGTCAGGACACGCTCAGTGTATTCTAAAATTGCAATTCTCGCCGCCGTTCGCCCTGTCCTGTGGACAGGCGGTAACTTACCATAATCTAGTCCCCTTCAAAGACAACTCATTAAATAAAATAATGGCCCAAACAGGAGCGGGAACTATTACTTTCCACCTCGGAACTCACCTCCTGGCCTTCAAGATTGCAGGTGTGACTATTGAACCTCATCATCTTGACAGTTTTGTCGTTGGAGCCGGTAGCGAGGAGGTCTCCAGCGGGACTCCACGCGAGGCAGTAGATGCTGCCTTTGTGATGTTTGGTGCGTTTGAGAAGCACGGTAGGTGCGGTAGGTGCACTCGTGTCCCTGTTGACAAAAACATTTTTATAAAACAACAAGCTTTTTGAAGCGACATCGTCTTCACCTACTACAGGGTGTAAGGAAAAGTATATTTAGTTAAACAACTTTTACTATGGGAGCAAACCAAACAGCACAAAAAAAATTTGCTGTTCCATACTAAACATAAAAACTTAATTTTTATTTTGTTCTGACAGGTTTGCTCCCATAGTAAAAGTTTTTCAGGTTGATGGGTAGAGTATGTGATACTTTTCCTTACACCCTGTATACAGGATGAAATTGATATCATTGGCATCCTTTTAAACTGAGAGTCTACCCATCAAACTAAACAACTTTCACACCAGAGACTACATCAGGAAATGCGAAAAAAAAATCTGTTGGTTTCTAGATTGTTTTAAAACAGTCACTGACATTAACTGATTAGTATTGAAAATAATCAAACTTCGTGTGTATGGAGTGCGCAAACGATGATATCCTCTTAACTTCTATTTTGCAACATAACATCTAAATGTTTAGTTCCCTAACAGTTGCAACTTGCAACACAGACAGAGATAGATTAGCACATTCATTATTCAAAATATCGCTGGAACCTTGTAAACTGATTTCGCACTAATCGAGGCATTCAAACTTAATGGAAAACGTTTCTGACTTCTTGTTCAAATGAGGCCATCGACTACTTTTGTAAATGTCACGTTGTCAAGTCGTATGATATTGTATTACGTTACGACTATTATTTCTGCCCACGGGCTTTGAGATAAAAAATATAGCAATTAATTAAACCGTTTTAGTTTCATTTTACATTGTTTTGAAAAGGCAGAAAGGTTAACTATGTTTTTACACTTTGACAATTACTTTAATTGGATTACCACAACAAAGAAACCAGCATTACGTTTATACAAACGTTAATGTGATAAAACACTTGATATAAAAGGGTTCCGTACCCAAAGGGTGAAAACGGGGCCCTATTCATAAGCCTACATAGTCCATCTTACCTATTTAGGGCTATACGACCGATTACGGTTCAAAAATTATAGCTATTAAGCTAGCTATTAAGCTAGACAGTTGAAATTGGCAGAATATGCGTTATTATGGCGGATTTGCTAACAAGTAACAAACATTTTAAAAAGGTAAAAATTAAGGGGGGTCTTTATACAGCTAGTTATTGTAAACGTTTTTTCTTTAACTTTGTGTGACTATCGAGCAAACTTTACAGTAGAACAACAAAAAATAAAAACCGGTCAAGCGCGAGTCGATCTCGCGCTAAGGGTCCTGGAGAAAAAAATTGTTTTAATGTTGTGTGGTACGGAACCCTCGGTGCGCGAATAGCCCGACTCGCAATTCATCGGTTTTATTTAAATTCAATAGCAATTTAGAATAAAAGAATACGGAAACTTTATCACTTCCATTTACTGACGGTCGTGCAACTCATACTCATATCGCTTAGCAATATTATGCTTTGTCACATCATTTAAGGTGTATCATCCCTGAACCACGACTCTCCATACTAATCGATGCGAACGAGTGCGTGGCTCCGGTTAGAATTTAGCCGTTTTCTTTGAAAAATTAGATGAGTTTTTATTAATTTCGAAAAAGTAAGAAAACCACATCATTTTAAATTGTGTTGTGAACAATATTGTAATTTTTCGTTTTCTTCCGACTAAAAATGTAAGAGTAAAATGGTTACAACTGGAAAAAAAGGAGTGACTTTAAATTCCCTTTTCTTCGGTTTTATTCATTAAAATCTATCTCTAGAAAAAACCACATCACTTCTCATTTCGTGTAGATGCATGGATCAGTTTATTTTTCAGCTCAAAAAGTGCCATAGTTTTAGAATAAAACGGTTACAAAGTTACCAAAAACCAGGAGGTAGCCCCTTACTTGTAAATTTGGTAACAAGAACGGACAGAAGCGTCGCTTCGTAAGACTCGTAAGTTTACTATGAATTTCGTAAGAGCTCGTGTTAAATTGACACGACACTGCCTGTTCACTTTCACACGCAATTTCAAGTTAACACTTACAAGCTGTTAAGTGTAAAGCTTACGCTTAGTTTAGACTTAGAGTAATCTCAATGATAGATAAACGTGATGGCGTAACTTTTGCTTGCGGATCTTGCAAAATTAAATGCCAGGGTTCCGGGCCTGAACCCTGAGAATCGTAACCTTTAGTATTACTAAGAGGAGCTTTTACACGCATTTAGACAATTTTTTTTAGATTTTGCCACGATGTCAGTGACGTTACGTTCATATGATTACGCAATGCAATGCATAATTTCTCTATATATCTATAACGGCACGCCTCTTTCCCAGTGGGGTAGGCAGAGACCAGAGCGCGCCATCTACTACGATCCTTACATACCTCTTTTGCCTCATTCATATCCATACATCTATTTATACATGCCCGTCGGTTTCGAGTACTCCACACCTCTCCTTTTTGTAGGACGCAACTGATTTGATCAGAATACGTCCTACGAGGGCGCCCTCTGCCGACACTTCCACTCACTTTAGCTCCATATATCTCTCATCCTCTACACATGACCAAACCAACGAAGCATACCCTTCTCTATTCTTGTCACAACATCTTCTTTCAATTTACAACTATCTCTAATCACACAATTTCTCACTATCTCTCAGCCAAAATCCACACATACTTCGCATGGAACGTATTTCAACAGCATTAATCAAGTTAAAGTAGCCTAAATCGACTGGAATGTATTAGGAGCTGTATGGACCTAGAGGAAGCAAGAGAGGTGTGTCAGGACCACCCAAAGAGCGGATTCATAGTCTCTGCCTACCCGTCTGGGATAAAGGCGTTAGTTTGTGAATGTATGTTTAAGCTACAAAATAGCAACGATTTTTCGTAACTTCGCCGACAAGGCTATTAAATAAAGTTAGTTTAAAGGAGACATAACCCCCCCTTACTTGAGGGATGGTCCACCCCTCACCCCTCACAATCAATACGACAGCGCAACAGCTGAGATGAGTGTTCAGTGAATAGTGCAAATTAATTGCGGTTCGGACGGATTCTCCATTACATGTCATTAGACTGCTAGCAATATTGACTACATGATCGAGCTCAAAGGTACTAGTATTAATGGGATTCCTGGAATACTCTACTAAGTATAAATCTGTGGGTCCGGTGAATAACGGTCTAACTCAACTTAGATCCAAAATGAGTTTTTAAGGCCATAATACTCATTTTTTTTTTCTCTACAAAACGGTGTTACTGAAATATTCATACCTTTAATAATTCTAGAGATAGACTTATTACAAAACGATTTAAGTCCATTTTTTTATCGTGCACAATGGTTGAAATACAGTTAGATCATAAAACCAATATAAAATTAGGTGAAAATGGATTTATTTCGACTTAAATCCTTCGTCACAATTTATTTTGTTTCGTGAAATATGATTTATCTGAGTTAAATCAAATTTCAAAAACCTTAATAGTTAATACCTACATAAAAAATCAAGTTTAGCTCATGAATATGATGCGCGTTTGATAGCGGGCTAAGTACGGAAACTGACATCATCTGGGACTGGGGAGAACGCTATACATCTCACTAAAAATGTATGTCGAAAAAGTGAGTTAAACCGTCTATCACCAAATATTTTCTTTTATGTAGTGAGAATAAGAATCACTTAGTATGAATACAATCTGGCGATTTTTTTAAAGGATGGTACTGTTAGATTGAACTAAGTGATAATGTCAGGTCTTGTTTTAGCTAGGGATTGCCGAACCGCACTTCAAGCATAGGCTTGTACATAGAGTGATAAAGAAAGAACCTGTTGTTTATTCTTTGAAATTAAATTATTTTTTTCCTAAAATATCTTATATTTTGTATAATAACAACACTGCAAAGCGAACCGGATATCAAACGTGTATTAATGACAATACACCAGACTGGTCATAAAATTTTGAGGCACAGAATCGTGAGTTCTAACTTGATAAGTTTTTAAGCATGCGTCGCTTTAGAATTGGTTATTGTATTGTTTTTAGAATGGTTTTTTGTTTAATATTTCACTTTCCAGCATTACTGATACCACGCGGCGTTACCCACGTCGCGAAATTTGCATCTGAGCTACTGTTACCCATAAAAAAATATACATATATATGATAACATTACTTACCTACTTATAACGAAATGAATATTTTTTCTAGAAAATGTCTAATTTTTGTGTCATTTAAGTATAATGCTGAATATGGTGGATATTAAAAGCTTCAACAGTGAGCTTAGAAAGTACATTTTGCAAGTGTTTGTTATATTTTTCCACAAAAATAATATTAAATATTCGGTTTAAATCTATACGCACAAAATATTACCTTTGTAAAAAAGAATTTAACTCAAAAAACACTTTGTAATTTTGTGATGAGCTTGTTTTACCTAAATAAAACTACGTTTATCAATTCGTTTTGATTCAATTTACAAAGTTAGTTTTCCGGTGGTGTGTATTAAAGAAAGGGATGGAATTAAAATGAAATAAAAAAATAACATAAACCATTTTACACCAAGGTTATTGTGAAGTGTAAAAGGCCCTAACTCAATTTAAATCATAATGTAACGTATTTTTATTAGTGTCAAAAGGTTTAATTCAACTTCTGAACGAAATATCTCCAGCACGGTAAGTATTTCATAGACTAAACCATATACTAATAAAAGAACATAAAAATATCTAGAAGACACAGTGATTAGCTTGCAAAAATATGAAATGGTTTTCGAGAAAATAATTTTTTATACCAAAAAATTATGTTTTTAGGCTCTCCTGTAAAGTTGCATTTTTTGAGTTGGACCGTTATTCACCGGACACACAGAAATACTATCTCTAGAAATAATGGAGTCTTGTTAGATGGGTAAATTGTGTAAGTGAAATTATAAAAATTTTGCAAATTGATACTGGTAAAAAGAGGCGACTTTGATTATAACTCCAAATGACAACATAAATGTTTAACTGCGAAAACAGAACACAGCCGTATCGTATCACGCCGTATATTATTTTTTGTATCAGCATTATTGACAGTTTGTCACAGACTTAAAAGAAGAACCAGACGTAATCTCGTCTAAACATGAGTGAAGCACCCATTTCTTTTGTGTGTGTGCTGTCACGCGGTATATTATGGTGACAGGTTGTAGGACCTGCACCTAGAGCTAGTGCATCTGTGTGAGTGTAGGTCCCTTGTAGAACAAACGAGATTGTATTACCTTGCATGCTTCACATCTTTTTAGTGCAATATTCGGTCCGTTTCTTTCAAGTCCGTGCAGTTTGTTCATTTTTTACCAAATCTACAAGGCTGTAACATGAGTCTGAGTGGTTAAAATAATTTGATAAAGCTTGTAGTAAATATTCGCAGAAGAAAGTTTCCTGTTAGGGGTTTCGAAAGCAATGAAAAACGACTGAAATATAGCTTTGATACGCTGTTTTTCTTTTTTTTTCTCCGAAATTAAACATACAATAACTTTTATTTTTATTTTAAATGTAATCATAAGGCTAGTCGTCACTACTGTATTTTTTTCTAATATTTAAAACCAAAATTATGAAAGATACATCAATTTGAATTTCAAAACTAATCAAAGTCACCTCGTTTTACTGAAATACGGATTTCAGTGACGTCTGGTTTATAAATTGTGCATTATGGTACATTTACGATCTCATCCATCACATCAAATAAGCAAACAAATTAACGCCTTAGTAAATAAATTACTCGATAGACGACGCTCTGTAAGAAGTAACACGAGCGATTCCCTGAATTTACATTATACAGGGTGTAAGGAAAAGTATTAACCTTAAAAAGTAACCTTAAAACCACATATAAACTCTACCCATCAAACTGAACAACTTTGACTATTTGAGTAAACCTGTCAGCGCAAAAAAACAGCTGTTCCATACTAAACTGCAATGTCTACTCGACTAAAATGTATGAGAAAACTGGTTTTTTTTTGTTCCGACTCGTTTGCTCTCATAGTAAAAGTTGTTCAGTTTGGTGGGTGGAATTTTGTTCTGTCTTACGACAACATTTTTATCTAGATTCTACGTAGAAAGAGAAGGAACTAGAAGGAAGCACGTGTCTTGTCATATTCACTCAGTAAGAGATGCACATAGGAAATTAGCTCTAGTTAAAAAAGGAGATCGCTACTTATTGCTGTCCTTATCGACGTAGCCACTTTTTTGTTCTACGACGGCTGTCTGACTCCGGAGTCATCATACAAATTATTGTATTTGATTTTACGACTATCGCTGTCTCATACGCGGTTACACTGATGTTCCGTCTACCAGCGTAAGCGAAAAATACTTCGCCTATGTTCTAATATGACGTACAACTGACAAATGACAGAATTCGATCAATAGACTTGCAAATATAATTTATAATGCGAAACCTTAAATAAAGTATTGTCTATAATTATAGCACCTCGGGCTTCTACCGTATAAAACAAAACTGGCCAACTTTCTCAGGTTGGTGTGCGTGAGGCGTCATACAAATTATCTCTGTGTGCGTGTATACAGACACGGTTTATCAACTAACAGTTCAATGATATTTTTTTCGACGCGTTCGAAGCTTCGCCTGTCAATCTTGCTTGACATGTAACTTGTCAAAGTGCGAAACAACAAAAGCATAACTCGCGCAGAATAATGATGGCCCAGCCTTAGGTCATCGACTTAGAACGATGTTATAGTCACTGTCAGCCTACATTATAATTATAACATCGTCCTTTAATCCAATAGCGTGATAGACACATGAACAGCAAATCTATTAGAGGCATATTCTGTCATGTTGAACATTTATTAAAGGGTGAAATTGATATCATTAGCATCCTTTTAAACTAAGAGTGTACCCATCAAACTGAACAACTTTGACTATGGAAACCGATCGGAGCAAAAAAAACTGCTGCTGCCACGGACCTGACAAAAAACCGAACGTAATCTCGTCTAATACACGTGAAGCACCCATTTATTTTTGTGTGCGTGCTGACGCACTGTCGCGCCGTACAATATGGTGGCGGGTTGTAGGACCTAAGACTAGAACTGGTGCATCTGTGTGAGTGTAGGTCCCTTGTAACAAACGAATATGTAAGACCTTGCATGCTTCACATCTTTTTATTGTCACATTACGTCCGCCTTTTTTTCAAGTCCGTGGCTGCTGCATACATTTGAGTCGAGCAGGCATTGCAATTTAGTATGGAACCGCAGATTTCTTTTTTTGCTCCGATCGGTTTGCTCTCATAGTAAAAGTTGTTCAGTTTAGTTCAGGGAAGACTCTTTGTTTATAAGGATGCTAATGATATCAATTTCACCCTGTATTTATTATTTTATATACCTACTAGTGTTTTCCCGCGACTTCGTCCGCACAAATTATATACATACCAGATTTTAAGTCAGATCATAAGCTATCAAACAAAAAAAGTTTCATCAAAATAGGTTCAGTAGTTTTTGCGTGATGCGCGAACAAACAAACAAACTAACAGTTTGGTCAATAGATGGCGCTGCACGTTTTTAAATAGCGCTATCGAATGTTATTTGAATTTATATGAAGAGAACCGCAACTTTTTTGTTCCTCATGATTTTACGGTTTTATAATAGTTAAGATTAGTATTGGTCTGCAGTTTTGAATTATTGGTCAAAGTTAAGCATACTGTTGTTGCTCTTGTAAAAATACAAGGTCCAATAAACCTGACTTTATAAAATAACAAAATATGTACACACAAAAATCTCTTGAGATGTAATTACGCAAGGAACCAGGAAAGGTTAACAGCGCGCGACAACCGCGAAGAAAGTCCAAGGTCGCTGGAAGGTCACCTGGGGAAACTGACTGAGGTAATGTTTAACGAATCTATCAATGTAGGTACGCGTATAAATCAGTATGTCAAGTTTTTTTTGGAGGGCTAAATTAAACACCATTTCGAGAAAATTGTTTCAATAACAATATTTTTTTATGTTACGAGATTTAAATGCCTTTCATTTAAAATCTCGTAACATCGTGACGTCACTCGACGACCTGTAAACTACTTGGTAAACTTAAAATAACTGGCCATTGTGAAAAAAATATATTCAACAACTAGATTCACAATGTCAGAATATGATGTTTGCTTTATCTGTTTCCAGAGCGAGCGAGTTAGAAAGAGAAGGCTGGATATTTTTTATTTCTTTTCATCTATGCATAGATTTTCCACGTGGAGCTCCAATGATTTTTTCGCGACCATTTTCACATTGAAATGAAAATACTTTATTCACACTTGATTCACACCAAAAACTAAATACAATGCAAAATAGGAAACCAAACATTTTTAAATCACAGATCAAATTCATTTTAAAATTAAAATTATAATTTATATTGATAAACTCGATGTAACTATTCTTATGGTATCGCTAAAAAGAATGAAATTGGTTTCTTAAAATTATGCCCACTCCATAAAAAATATAAAATAAATACATAAACTTACCGACAGACATATAGAATTGTAAACCAATCACGTAGGCTTTGATAAAGTTATATGACAAGATTGACAGTCGAAGATACGAAAGCGTCGAAAAAAATTGGAACCAGTACTGGCCCCAAAACCCTATACATATACACGCACACATACATAAACCTATGAAACTTGGCCCCTTTTGTTTTATACCGTATAACCGTGAGGCTCATTCTAGACATATACTTTTTCTAATCACGTAGGTTATCTAGAACGATTTTAATAATGGGGTTTGGTAGTTAGCACTACCAACTACCTAATCCCATTATTAAATTCCTAAACCTTTATGAACTTTTAACCCCAAAGCTGTTAAAAGTTGAGCTTATCTTAGCTATGTATCTAGCAAAGGCAGGTAAATAAAAACAATTCTCAGGAGTCATTGCTTCAGAAACTTGGTAATCTGTTTTCTGCTCAATAAATAATTTACTATTTGTTAATTCAGTGAACTCCAGGCTGATCGCCGACCGTATAGCGAATGGGGTCTTAGTAACGACCAAGACTTTCAACTTTAGTTTTACTTTTATTTTATTCTATAAAAATTTTTACAACAAAAATCTGCTACTAATATTACCTACTTACCATTAACATTGAACGATTTTCTAACTGAAGGTAAAATTTTATGTTTGAGCAAGATGAAAGGAATCGTCAATGCTTATATAACAACATGTTGTGAAAAAGTAGTATAAAAGCCAAGATTCGTGACTTTGTCGGACAAGTTCCAAACTGAAATAAAAGCAAAATTTTATTTGTACCTGTGTTAAGTGATTGCCTACATGTGCATTTTGTATAAAGGTGAACACAGACTTGGCCGCACCGCACGCGCACGCGCAGTCTCTTTTAGTATGAACTGACAGATGCCGTCGCAGCGTTCGCATCTGTCAGTTCATACAAATAGATACTGCGGCGCGGCGCGTGCGGGGTACGGCCAAGTCCACGTATACGGTATGTTAATGAAAGAAATAAAGGAACACCAAGTTTGTTAAAAAAAAATCGCTACTTTTATTTTTTACATCTTTTTTGGATTTTTTGTCTGTCTATTGGTTTTTTTGTCCTAGCATCACGCTAAAACTACTGGACCGATGTTGATCAATTTTGTTGTGTTTGAAAGCTTATGATTAGACTTAAAAACTGGTATATACTTCATCTCGCTACGATGACGGGAACCGGTGCGATGCGCACGAAGCCGCGGTAAAAAGCACGCAGGTATTTTAAAAAAAACCTTATGTAATCTCGTACCTACGAGTATGTAGCCAATTCAAGAGTCAACTTTGCTACGTAACTCGGAACTAGCGCCATTTTAGTCGCCACGCGTGCCCAATGCGGATTGGTGGACTTCACATACGCATCAGAAGTTTCTTCAGCGTATGCACGTTTCCTTACGATGTTTTCCTTCACCGTTTAAGAGCAGTCGGTATTACATAGGTAAATAAGTTTGATAAATTAATTGGTACATGGCGTCCGTGCGGATTCGAACCCGGACCTCAAGATTGGGTTTACCTTAAATATATGACATTAATTAAAGACATGATAATATGAAAGTAAATAACAACGCAAATCACATATCGAAAATACTAACTACTAAGGAAGTTACACAAACTAATATAAGTTTGCCTTTCATAATATCGAAGTTTCCTTGGCACGTTTATCTGCTTAGAATTATGTGGGATCACAAAATTAATATAAAGGTTATTACATTTTGGCTGAGAATGTCTTTGATTTAAAATGTTCATCCATTTATACGTGTTAGAAAATCCCTTATTGGCACCATATCATTTTAACAAGTTGGTCTCTCAAAAGTTTGAATAACACAGCTAATGGTTGTAAAGAGGATATATACAATCTTCCTGCACAAGACACCTAACTAGTCATTAGCTACATTTTAGATCAGTTACCGATTTAACAATACAAAAGCAGCAATAAGTTAGTTTACGACAACGCTAACTACTCGACTTCGCCTCAATTACAAGTGTAATAATAACTTACTCGCGGTTAATGAAGACAACATGTGGCATTTGCATGCTAGATAAGTTTGGGAAGGTATGTGTGTGTAATGAATTAATAATGATGCCGTTTCTGAAATTGCACCTTACAGAAGGATTATCACGATTTGGCCGTAAATCTTTTAAGGGCTATGGGTGTAATCCCCGATTCATTTTCTCATTTGCGATAAATCCCAAACGAATTGCGGATAACTTTATTAAATACTAGTGTTTTCCCGCGACTTCGTCCGCACAAATTATATACCAGATTTTAAGTCAGATCATAAGCTATCAAACAAAAAAGTTTCATCAAAATCGGTCCAGTAGTTTTTGCGTGATGTGCGAACAAACAAACAAACAAAAAAAAAAAAAACAAACAGACAGACAAAATTTCTAAAAAAGGTTGATTTCGAGTTAGGGATATCTAGAAACCATATCGAAATCTTTTTTTTGTAAATATCTTCAATGTACAGACACACTTCAGTTACAGTTTTATAATAGTTTAGATAAAATACACATTATTATCATCAGCCATTGATATCCCACTGTTGGGCAAAGGCCTCAGTTCTCTCCAAGAGTCTCTGTTCCGCGTTTCGCCGGCCAGTTCTCAATGAAACCATCAATTTCGTCCCGCCACCTTCATCTAGCCTGCCTCGACGCCGATTTCGTTTCCCTGCGGACCTGTTGGTGGTGGTTTTGACCCGTAGGTCATCTGGTATGCGGCAGACCAATCCAATCCCACTTTAGACTGGCAGCAGTGGTGGCGACGTCTGTCAGTTGGGTTCTGGAGCGAATAACTTCGTTTCTGACTCGGCCGATCAGTTTTAAGCCTAGGATGCTGCGCTCCATAGCTCTCTGGCAAACCTTGAGGCTTGACTTTTGATCGTTTGTCAAAGACCACGTTTGAGCACCGTACGTGAGAATCGGAAGAATACACATTCAAATACAGTACGACCAGGAAAATATGGCCGTTCGTTAATCTTCGTTTGCGCAGAGCAGGCCAGAGTCCCCGACAAAACCCGAAGTCATTTAGTCATCAAAGAGTGCCAAGTCGAATAGCAGCGAAAAGGGCGCGAAAACAAATTAACCAATAGCGTAAATGGATTAAAGGTGGCACATCCTGATTGGTCAATGTAATTTCGCGCGCTATTATAATTCGTCAACTGCGCAGGTACATAGGTAAGCCTTATAAATCTGGTACTACTGTACCTAATTTTATAAAAGCGATACTCACTTGACATCCTCGATTTTCGGATACGTGCATATCCTCAAAGTCTTCGTGTTGGATCCGACCGCGTACAGCTTCCCGTTAGGGTGAAACTCTGCACATCGCACCGCCTGCAGGTCTTCCAGCACTGTGACTGGTTTGAAGGTGGGCCTGGAGCCGTTCACCTCTGCACCAACACCGACGCCGCCGGCCGTGGACAGCGGGAGGCCTTGGTGACCACCATTTCGATTTTGTGCCTGTGAAAAATGTGTTGGTAAGGCTTAAAAGTCCCAAAACCATTTTTTTTAAGATTCTTCCTTTAGCTTATATTTTGGGAAAATTACAATTGAGAATCATAAAAATTTACTACAGTTGGTCGAAAGACAGATTTACCATACAAATTCGGCTACAGCCTTTAAACATGGCTTTAGTTTAAAAAACAGAGTTGAACCGATTTCTTACGTATACTAATGATATTCCATATGGTGGTGCATACGGTATGCAAGTTATACTAAAACCGTTAATATCACTAAAGATCAATTGTTATATCGTTGCCGTGATAATGTATGAGTGCATTCACTGCATCGAAACAGCAGGGTCCTTTTTAATATGCTGCCAGTTTTTTAAGGGGATGACCAGACCATCAAACTGAACAACTTTCTCTATGGGACCAACATAGAAATCGCGAAAAAAAATCTGCTGTCACATACATTTGGCTAGAGTAGGTTTGCAGTTCAAAAAGCTGATTTCTTTTTCGCGATTTCGATGTTGGTGCCATAGAAAAAGTTGTTGAGTTTGACGGTCTGATCATCCTCTAAAAAGTTTCAGCATTAAAAAGGACCCTGTATTATTTTTAATGCATAAAACATGGATGGATTCTCATGAATGACTTACTTCTACCTATTCAGGGTCAACGCAAATCATAAAAGTTCACGACATAATAATGGAATAAAAACTACAGTTCCGTGTGTGTCAAGTACCCTGTTCTGTAACAGCAAAATGACGGGACAATAACAACCTCGCATTCTTAGATCCGAGATATCAACGATAGCGGCGCGGGCGCAAGCGCGACAATGACACTGCTTGCTTACACAAGTTGCCAACTGAGTGGATTTTCCACTAAACCTGGTGGTTTCGACCCCGCTTTTAGCGGTGAAGTTTTGCTTTTAGTGGCTGGTGGTTTTTTCTAGTGGTTCAATAGACTAAAATTTGGTTTCATGAGAGATATTTTTGATTCTCGCACAGTGTAATTCATGCTTGAAAATGTCTAAACTCATAAGTTTATGCATTATTCGATCATGATTTTGAAAGTGTCCCATCCAAAAATAACACAAAAGACTATCACTCAACCACAAAGCCGATTTACTGATTATTTACATAGAAATTGAATATTTTGTCACACAAACTGTGCCATAAGGGATTTGAAGCCAAACCTTTCTTTAGGGGCCTGGAACTTCGTTTAAGAGATAAAGGTTGTGCTCTCGCTCTCGATCATATTTAGTCCAAAAAGTGTCCTTAGCTGTGCAGCGGGCTAAAGCCACCAGCATAATTGCCATTTTTTTAAATAGGTTCAGCAGAACCGGATAAGTTTATTTTCTTTATTTTATTTCAATGCTTTGTAAGTTTAAGGTCCTGTTTCACCACTTCCGAATAAGTTCTTGTTAGCTTATCCAACAGCTCATTTGACATATTCTTCATACAAAATATGTCAAATGAGCTGTCGGATAAGCTACCAAGAACTTATCCAAAAGTGGTGAATCAGGCCCTAAGACTTACAAATAAACGTTACACAATATGTAATAATAAAGGAAACAAATTAATTACCCATTGTTTTGTTTTCTTGCTTAGAGGAAAATTTTGTGATTATGAGAATATGGCCATTTTCTGTCAGTGGTTTTCTAGCGGTTTAGGAGTTGAATCTGGTGGAGAGCTAATATAACTGTTGGCAACACTGTTACACAAGTAGTGCCAAGTAGTGCAAGTACCTGCAAGACGAGATGCGCTTGCGCTCGTGGCAGCTCTATAACACGTACTTATGACAACGTTTGCTGCCAAGGTGTTCAATAACATACAATACTAGATCATGCTTTTAAAACGTGCCATGCATTCGATATGTTTACATCAGAACTGAAGCCTAGATTTTTTACTAAAATAAAAAGATCTTTGAAACATAATATTGCATTACAAAAGAACGTAGTAGTGCAAACATTGAATAATTAAGAATACCGTCTTAAATCATAATGTTGACATAAAATATGTTATGATAAAGTCATAGCAAAAAACAGCCAGAGGATGACATCATAAAAGGTGATCAATAAAAACCTAGTCACTCTAAATTAAACGATTCAAGATCGAAGAGTCTCGAAAGCGTGCGAGCACAGCTGATTGTATTATGTAACTGGAAATAGCTTGCATAGAAAATTAATGGCATTCGACGACAAGACTTGTTAAAATACAATACAAAGCGAATTAACCGATTCACATAAAAAGAATTATATCATCGTCAATTCGCTGCGAAGAGAGAAGAGTTTCTAACAAGCACAACTAGTCCAATCAACCGCTTGACCGATAAGAAAGTTGATCTGATAGTTCTGATACAGACAACACGTGTATAATAGGTGTTTCAAAACCAAATCAGATAGATGAAATACTTTTTGGTTCGTTTATATTCTAATTAGGTAAACGCCTAAACTTTTAATTCAATTGTATCACTTGTGTTACTCTCAAGTTATAGAAAGTATAACTGCCTTTTCATTCACATTTACGAGTGTTTGCTCAACGACGAATGGCCAAAATAAAGACGAAACTTGTTCGTGAGTTGCCACTTTTAGGAAGTTTTAATGTGCTTATTAAATGTTTGCGTCATCTACGTTACTAACAAAAGTGACTAATACTGTACTATCGCTGTGTTACTTTTATGTCGATTCTTCTCTATTGCGTTATATCGACAAACATGTTTCGACTGTACATGCTATTTTAGGGCAAGATGTTAATCATATTCTCTTTTACTAACGTCTAGGTAGGACTTGAATAGTGTTTTTAATTTATTTAACTTATTTATTTTAACTAAAACAAAATAATACATTTTATCATACATAGCCACCCTACGAAAACCACGTATCGTTTATATGAGGTGTAGGTTAAGGCGTATCTGCCATGGACCACGACTCTCCATACTAATCGATGCGAACGAGCGCGTGCTCCGGTCAGAATTTAGCAGTTTTCTTTGAAAAATTAGAGGATTTTTTATAAATTTCTAAATAGTAAGAAAACCACATCATTCTAAATTGTATTGTGAACAATATTGTAAATTTTAATTTTCTTCCGATCCAAAATGTAAGAGCAAAATGGTTACAATTACAACTGGAAAAAAAGGGGTGACTTTAGAGTCCCTTTTCTTAGGTTTTATTAATTAAAATTGATTTCTAGAAAAACCACATCACTTCTCATATCCTGTAGATGATTCAGTTTATTTTTCAGCTCAAAAAGTGACATAGTTAATGAATAAAATGGTTACAAAATTACCCAAAACCGGCAGGTAGCCCCTTAAGACGATTACGTTCAAAAGTCTTCAGTAGTTCTTTGATGGTACCTAACTTGAACAGTTCTGGACGTTGCGTAATATTTATCGAATTTAGTTCCCGTAAATTTGTCGCGCACGACGCCATTTGCAAGTCAAATTAAACGAAAGCTTTCTATTCAGAATGTTGATTATTTTAAAAATAATTATCTTTTAATATGTATAGTTAATCAAATTAATAGTGATTTGTAAAGTCATGCGGGATTATGTAAGACAATGTTGCGAAATTCTTTGGACAATTTTGCAGTGAAAGTCGAACTCGAATAACGGCGAAATCGGTAAACTCTAGAATTACGTAGGTGAAAATAATGTATGACTCGACGAAGATACAAAACTGTTGTTTACGGATTACATGACAAACGCACTGTTTTATGAAATTCTCATGATGATTCAATTACACAACCTTTGTAACACGAATTTTATAAACAATTAAATTTCCACAATAGAATTCTCATTCGCATTGCACAAAACGGACTTGTAATAGAACAAAAACCGTCCGAATTACCTGGAAACCCCAATTCGCATGCATTAGGTATGACTGAGTGAGTGAAATACGAAACTAGTTTGCGCACATTGCCTCGTATTACATATCGTATCAGTCAAGCAAGTCAAGTACCAGTATAGGTACACGATAGAAGTATTGAACACATCCGTTACACGCAGGACGGAGCGTTGCGGTTCACCGGAGCTGAACGGGGTCTGAGCTGCCGCCGACGCTTGTGTTCCCATAGCACTGCGTCGATCCATTTACCATTTATCACATGTATTTCGCTTTAGCGCCACACACATTAATTATACACTTCGCACAGCGTCAATGAGGTAATAATGCAAATAGAGAACTAGAAAGCAGCATCATTTATATTCTAGCCCACAAATCACACTCTTAAGTGCTAATATCACAAAACTGATTCCACTATCACGTAACAAAAAGAAATGCTATACAATCAACCTATAATAAACTCAGTCGCATTTAGAAAGTTAGTTCAATTACCTGAAAAGCAGAAATGCGTTTGGGTGGTAGAACTTGAGGCGGTCTATCGACTAGATTTTCCATGGAATGACGAGTGAGAAAACTTTGCTTTTGGAAAGCTGTGTTGGCTTTGTACGAGGTACGGTTGAATTTGGTGGCGGGTGCAACGATTCTATTGCCGTTTTCGTCGTCATCCTCCCATTCGGTGACGACTTCTGTGCGGACGTCTTCTAGGGAACGCGAGCGACTGCAAGGACAGGCGGCAGCCGAGGGCGCGGGGTTGGCGTTCCGTATCTGCCGAGGTCTGTCCCGACCGAGGTATAAATCGGCATGGTTACTTGGCGTCGGCGCACCGGCAGACCGGTAGCTCGGAGACAAAAAGTAGTAGTCCCGAGACTTATTGCTGTAAGCACTCATCCCGGAGAAATCTGAGTACGTAGAGCCCTTTGAGGATGACGTTTTGTTAAAATTCCTCAAATCCATCTGATCCGGCGGTCTGAAGTAAAAATTAGGCTGCGCCTGTCGGGAAAGCGGCGGCCAGGGTCTAAACGGCGCTTCTACGTAGTGTGCCGGTTTGGACTTCATGTCAGATCGCGATAGAGCATCCGAGCGCGGCGGAGTCCGTTCCGTGCGGATGTAGCCGAGGAAACTGCGCTACTGTTGTCACGGGCGGCGAGCGCCGTGCGCCGGCCCACCACCGGTGTTGCACCACCATGCCGCGCGTTAGACAGAGATGAGAACATAGAGAAAGGCGCACTTGCGTTCCGCTCGATCCGTTGAATGCGAATACAAGTGAAAGGGGTAGCCCATGCGCGGTCAACGCGTCGAACACGCTGAGTTACTGCTCGTAAGTCGTAACTAGCGAGCAGATATCTCTTCGTTTATTACTGCGCTGAGCTTGGTTAGACGCGACTGTCGACAAATGCTTTTGCATTTACGTACATTGTCAGCCTCGCACGTGCCCCTACCCGAGTAGATAGTAGATTACACTTGCGTTTCGACTTTCTCGCGAAGATAAGAGCCTTTTCATTCAACAGCATATTATGTGCTACTAATTCAATATTGATATTCTGGATCTTGTATGTAATACAGGGTGTTAGGGTAAACAGTTGCATTACTTTAATGGGTTATTGAATTTACCCACCAAGCACGTATCCAGAATTTCAAAGAAAAACATTGAAAAAGTAGGTGCTGTAATAACTTTTCAATCCAAAAATTCGAATTTCGGGGGAATTCGGAATTCAAAATTCGAATTTGGATACGTGCCTGCCAAACACCCTGTATATTCATGCATGGAACAACATTTTTTTATAATTAGCTTTTACATAACCAAAGAATATCTATCACAAATAATTTTTAAATAGAAACGCAATAAATGAAATAAAAACAGTCTGAATAGAAATACCTTAGATAGACAGACAAATCGCACGTTTTAGAAGAAGTTTCGTCGTGCGTGCATTCAAACTTTCGCTTTTTATTATATCCGATTAGAGCATAAGTATATTTTATTAATTATCTGGTGGTGGTAGAACCATACACCTATAGGACTAAAGATGATACGCATATCTACAATAAATCACATAAATATTACTTACTACATAGACACCTACACCAGTCTAGAAATAACGATGGAAAATTAAACATTTAATTAGTCACCATATACGTAACGATGGAACCCAAGGCTATACCATATACAGGCCATATAATAAACAAGTTTATGTCAAAAGAAACACATCATAATCTTAATTTCAACCTACACATGGAAAACGAATAAATAATTAAGCTAACGAGTAGGTACAGTTAACAAATCCAAAAAGCGCAAGATAATTTGCAATGCTCATATCTTCTTATTGAATGAGCTGTTTGCGATGAAATATTAAATGTTTTCTAAATGTACACCAAACGCACCGACCCAAACTTCTTGAAGACCGCCATTCCTCTTATACGGGATCTTCGACGTCCTCTGAACTCGCATTTAGCGGGTAGCTGGTTAATCTGATTAGTTTTTTTTTGCCTGTTCAGAAATATTGCAATGCCGAAAGACATTTTTAATTTATTGATAATTAAAACTGTAATACAATTTATTATTTTATGTTTTTACATGTTTTTTATTACTGAACTTGAATCATTGATAATCAAAGCTCTTTGAACTTTTAAAAGTTTTCTGATGATTTATTTACCTATTTTTGCTGTCGACGGTACGACAAAGAACATCGTACAGTAAGACCAGGAAAATATGGCCGTTCGTCAATCTTCGTTTGCGCAGAGCAGGCCCGAGTCCCCGACAAAACCCGAAGTCATTTAGTAATCAAAGAGTGCAAAGTCGGATAGCTGCGAAAAGGGCTCCAAAACAAATTAGCCAATAGCGTAAACGGATTGAAGATGGCACATCCTGATTGGTCAATATAATTGCGCGCGCTATTAAAATTTGTCAACTTCGCAGGTACATCGGTAAGCCATATAAACCAAGCCTGGTACTACTGTACCTACGTAAAGCATGACCACAAGATTCTCTGCGGCTTGTGCCTTGTGACATGCATGAGTCATTAATCATAATAACAAACAAAAGATCGAGCAAAACAATAAGCGGATCCATCTTCAGGATACTTATTAATCTAATGTTTATCTCTACTATTATAAAACTGTAACAGATGTGTGTCTGTCTGTACGGAGATGTAAAAAAAAACAAACATTTTTAAAGTAAGAAATAATTCGGTCACCTATTATTTTTTATGTAAGCAAATGAAAGTTTTACTTCTTAAGAGCCTACCGAGCCTATTGTGCTGCCCTCAATCGTATTTTTTAAATTTCTATACAATTAAACAATATTTCCAAAAAACAAGAATGTCACATTGTAGTCCTGATTGACTTGTTTTATGCTTGTAGCTATTATCTTTAAAATCGCCAAAAGTGGCCACTTTTGGCGTTTTCACGATAATAACTAAAAACATTATAGAAACAAATATGCAGTGACCCGATAAATAAAAAATCTGCAATGACTACAATGTGACATTCTTGTTTTTTGGAAATATTGTTTAATTGTTAAGAAATTAAAAAAATACTTGGTGCAGGCACTAAAATCTCTATACAAGGATTCTAGTGCCTGTGTCAGGGTCAACGGGGCGCACTCAGAATGGTTTAACATCACCAGTGGTGTTAGACAGGGATGTGTTGCGTCCCCTTGGCTTTTTAACCTGTATATGGATAGCTGTCTGACTGGTCTGAAAGAATATGAAAATGGTTTAAGAATGGGAGAATTATTAGTCAAGTGCCTCTTATACGCTGATGATCAAGTGATACTTGCATCGTCAGCGGGAGAGTTACAGGACATGGTAACTCGAATGAATGAAGCATTGAAAAAGAAAGGTATGAAAGTAAATGTGAATAAAACGAAGGTAATGGTAATGGAGAGGGATGAATGTGTGACTGATTGTTGTATAAAGATTGAGAATGAAAAAGTGCAACAAGTTAATGAGTTTGTGTATTTAGGATGTATGTTTACTAGAGACGGGAAATGTGAAGGTGATGTGCATAGGCGAGTAACAGCGGGAAATAAGGTGAACGGTGCTTTGCATACCATTGTGGCTAGCCAATTGGTGTCCAAAAGGGCGCGACTTGCTATACACAATGGTGTGTTGGTGCCTACACTTATGTATGGCAGTGAGTGTTGGGTATGGCAGAAGAAGCATGAAAGTAAAATTAATGCTGTTGAAATGCGTTCCTTGCGAAGCATGTGTGGAGTTACGCTGAGAGATAGAGTGAGAAATTGTGTGATTAGAGATCGATGTAAATTGAAAGAAGATGTTGTGACAAGAATAGAGAAGGGTATGCTTCGTTGGTTTGGTCATGTGGAGAGGATGAGTGATAGCAGATGTACGAAAGAGATATATGGAGCTAAAATGAGTGGATGTGTCGGCAGAGGGCGCCCTCGTAGGACGTATTCTGATCAAATCAGTTGCGTCCTACAAAAAGGGGAGGTGCGGAGTACTCGAAACCGACGGGCATGTATGAAGAGATGTATGGATGTGAATGAGGCAAAAGATGTATGTAAGGATCGTAGTAGATGGCGCGCTCTGGTCTCTGCCTACCCCAATGGGAAAGAGGCGTGACGTTATAGATAGATAGATAGAAATTAAAAAAAATACAGCAGGGGCAGCACAATAGGCTCGGTGCAGCCTTAACCTCTTTAAGATATTTTAGGTCAATTAATGCGTATGGGACCGCTATGAAATGGCCATAGATTTTTTTACAATCACGTGCCGTCCCCGACAGACATAGGCGTCAAATTTATGGAAAACCCCTCTTTTTGCGTTGGGGGTTAAAAAGAAAGTTACGATATGGTTTTTAGGTGTCCCCGATTCCAAATCACGATTTTTTTTTAAAGCAGGACGAGGTTCGACGCGGTCATAGTTGATGAGTAAAAAGTTTTAGCCTAATGATTTAAAATTGATAGATTAGCTCTTAAGAATCCGGTGTGAATATAAAATACTTTTTCTTTCTACGTTAATAAAAGCGCGATCAACAAAACAATAACACACGATAACGCAATTAATACAATGGAATATTATAAGACGCGAGCGTTACGTAAAGTTAATACACAAGCATCGTGAGTCCATGACTTCATGGTGAGTCAGATTGTACTCCGAAATTCCCGAAGCGAAGTACGTTGGAAGGTAAACACTGACACAGTTCCAACTACCAACAAATATTTAACTGAATCATTTCCTAACAAGCGTTTTATGTTGCAATTGCAATCAATTGGAACTTATTGACTGATTAACGAAGTGGGGCACAGGTCAAACTGTAGATTTACGAGGGTGTCGCTTTTCAGTAGATTGCTGTTCATCAAGGCAAGTGCATTGACTAGTCAAACATCAGAACAATGTATTAAAAATCTTTCCTTCATCGCCTCCATCATCGTTTCGAGTATTTAGTGACTATCCACAGACAGAAGAAGAAGAAGAAGAAGAACCAGACATAATCTCGTCAAATCATGAGTGAAGTAACCATTTCTTTTGTGTGCGTGCTGTCACGCGGTACATCAGGTGACGGGTTGTAGGACCAGGAGTGCGATTTTTGAATCTCATTCGGTGAGCTCAGCAGTTGAAATGTCAATATTACTATGGACATACGCATTTTTCTACTGCTGAATTGACTTTCAAAAATCGCACTCCTGTAGTATGATTTTTAAAAGTTAAATCAGCAGTAGAAAGATGCCTATCTCCATAGTAATTTTAACATTTTCAACTGCTGAGCTCAGTGAATGAGATTCAAAAATCGCTCTCCTGCGCCTAGAACTAGTTCATCTGAGTGAGTGTAGGTCCCTTGTAGAACAAACGAGATTGTATTACCTTGCATGCTTCACATCTTTTTAGTGCAATATTCTGTCCGTATTTCTTTCAAGTCCGTGTGACTATCACTGATTCGTCAGGCACTTGTCAATAATGTTGAGATGATGCCGCGAGAAATATTTCTTTTAAAACAGAAAGAAAAACAATCCTTTATTCCTGCCGTTTTTAAATGGATTTATTTTGGCAACTGAACCAAATAAACTGGATTGGTTTAATATATTTTCGATACGGCATACCAAATCGTATCAAAGCGACATTGAATGTGTTTTTCTGGTAAAAAGGCTAGTCGCTTAGGTAGGTATAGGTATACGAAATATACTAAAAGTAAATATTGTTAGAGATGCACGCTTATAAAGTTTCCTTCCACTCCGAATGATTATAGAATTTATAGATAAGTTATATCCAAATCAACACAAAACGTTTCAAACGCTAAATTATACGTTTAAATTTCATTAAGATTATTTAGCTATTAAACAGTAACACTTGATGTCATGTTCAAGCCGGTTCCAGGGGAGATAACAAACATATGGTAGAGAAAGAGATATAGGAATAAATCGGCTCAAAAAGAGCGAATCATACTATATTTCAAAACCTGTTTTAAAGTTAACGAAGTAGTGTTATTAGTTCTAACGATGATCAAACAATAGACTGCCGTCAACTACACAAATATTGCAGTATTGTGTGAGATAAAATGTAAATAGTGTAATGATTTAGTCGTGACTGGTGGCAGTTGGCGGCGTCATGACCATGTTTGGGTGTACAGGTCGGCGCTGGCGACGCAGCGAGCGGGCTCCCAGCTAGCGAGCCATGTAGAGCGACCTAGTGGAGACGTTCCACTTCGCTTTCCGACCATTTCTAAATTACATTAATCCACTTATACAGTGTTTGCTATTTGAGGGGGCATTTTATGTAAAGAACGGTTAATTCAAAACAGACCTCAATAACATCATGTACATTATATTTCTTTCAACACAGGCACCTAATGCTAATAAGCAAAGTTTACTGTGCTTGTTAGCATCAAAGTGGAACCAGTCATCCATTTGACGCGAGCAATTAATTGTTCCTTCGACGTAGACTTTCTCGAATACTTCGCCACTGTAGTTCGTTACATGTATTGGTGTTACGTGAAAATTACATTCGGAAAATAATTATATCCGTGGCGTGATAGCATTGTATAAACTGTACCATCATGCAATCACAGAATAAAATCGATACGCCCATAAATGCAGTGTTCACGCTCATTAAAGACGTTACCGAATATTAAGATTAGTTACGTATTTCAAAGCGTATTACATTGTAAATGACGGTATAAATAAATTCAATGAGCTAATCAATTTCTTAAAACAACAAGTATGTCATTTAAAATACTGTGTTTATGTAAATAGCATTGTGCATTTTCCTTATAATTAAATTGCTTTACGCGATGACCAAATGGAAAAAGAGCGCTAAGAACGAACACTGATGTTGATTGTTTCTTCCCGTCGATATTTATCGGACCCAACACAGAAACAGTAGATTACTGTCCTAAATAATTACCTTATTAAGACCATACGATAGTCTGTCGTCATGCATAAGCGATGAGATCGAGTTATGTCTGTCCGACTCCCAAGTGACGTGCCAAGCATCTAAGGAATCAGTCGATGACTTCTTTGTGTCGATGGAACTCTTCCTGGATAAGGAGTTGGTAGAGCCGACGTAATCGCGTTTCATATCTCTGATTCCGCTGCTGGATAGCGAGTCACGTCTGTTGTAGTTGACAACATTGCATCGGGAGAGATTCGTGAAGGAGCCCATCGAATGCCTTTTGTTGTTGTATTTGTGAGTGGGGCTGGGAGTATCGCGTCGAGGGGGTGTCACGGAGGGGCTGTGACGCTCGCGCCGGAGGGTGCTCGGGAATGTTGATGGGTGCTCCATTTCTCGAGCCGGCGATGCCGCCAGAACCAGCGAATCACGACGCCTGTTCCATCACAATTCCATTAATTATTACATAAAATTAAATATTACAAATTCGGTAATTTTAGTATTTTACAGACCTGATGATGAGCCCACTACAAGGCGATACGGAATCTCTGTAATAGCTCGGCGTGGACTCTCTGCTGTGAAGGTAAAGTGACGAACGGTACGGAGTGCTGCAACGTCCATGTACGTCACAGTGAGGGTCGTGCTCGATAATGGAGCTGACCACCGGGGAATGTCGGCCTTCCCTTTCCAGCGTCATGTTTCCAAACATCGAGTCCAGCTGACGCATAGCCAAAGCCTTCTTGACCGCCGTCATTATCACAAAAATCACTTCTTTCTGTATGAATTTTTTAAGTCACAACTTCAGTCAAGAATTTCTTAAAGTTCGCAAAAGTACAAATCCGTGAATTAAGTGACATGTATGTCCTCTAAGTATGCCGCGACGCGACTGGACCGCTCGGACGGCATTGTGCGCAGAACGCTTACCGATGACTCACGACGGCAGGCGCGCGCGCACCGAGACTACGATTATCGGCGTGTCCTACAATTACACAGTATATATATAAATATAGGTGACAAGGAGGTAAATAATAGACGAGTACAACATTCAACCATCAATAATAAACAAGGACCGTTTCGCGTGTAGGCGTTTCTCAAGACCATGCCAAGGTCTCTTCGCACGAAGAAAAATACGATGTTTTTTAATAAGAGGTACATTAAGTGGAGTAATGAAGAAGTCTTTGCTCATTTGTTGTTTATTATTATTTCTGAAACCTAAGCTAACGTATCTCACACGCTTTGTTATAGGCAAATTCACCGTCCGACTGCATACCTTACATAAAATCGATGACTTCAAATATGACAAAATATTTAGTATCAAATATCAACTAATAAAACATACTTATAGCATGAAGTGTGGTCATTGGTCCATTCCATCATCCCAAATAACGTTATACGTGAAATTAAGTTTATTTGTAATGATGAAACGATTAATCTTAATCGGCGATTATCAGCATTTACCGATTAATCGAAATCGTCGATTATCATTGCGATTATTTAACGATTAGTTATATGTTAATTTTAAATATAAATTTTCCCGAATTCTAAATCGATTCAACTGAATTTAACGCATTTTATAAACACTCCATGCATCAAACGTTGAGGCAAGGGAGACTTTTTTCTACTGTCGGTTTCATAAAACAGAAAAAATAAAAAAGACTGACATCAGACAATTAAGAAATGACTTATTTTTAAAACAAGATCCACAATTGATTGACAAATAATGTATGTTTTCTATCTTTTCATTGTTTTATTTAAAAAACCTGGTATATATTGAGTTATCGAAATCGGCGATTATCATTGCGATTATTTAATGATTACCTATTAATATATTTTTATTTTAAATATAAATTTTCCCCTATTCTAAATCGATTCAACTGATCTAACGCACTTTAATTATAAACACTCCATCCATCATCCGTTGAGACAACTGGAGGCTGTTTTCGTCGGTTTCAAAAAAACTGCAAAAATAAAAAGGCTGACATCATACAACTGAGAAATGACTTGTTTTTGAAACAAAATCCTCAATACTTTAAATTTTATTGACAAATAATGTATGTTTTCTATCTTTTTAATTGTTTTATTTTAAAAACCTAGTATATTGAGTATGGGCTTCACGTTTCACCTAATCGTAATCGTAATCCACGATTATTTGGAGCATTAATCGTAATCGATAAGTGACAGTATTTATTTATTTGTTCTACGCATCAACCAATCATGACATTTTCTAAGCAAATAGCTTATGACTAGTTATATGACATGGACACGATCGGGGATGGATACAGAACAGATTCGAGCGAAACCACAAGCAGAAGCTAGTTTATAATAAATATTCTCTTTCATTTTTCAAACTGCCTGTATCATACAGGATTGTTTATATGTTTATCCAATTGATCATAACTTATATAGCGTTAACTTGACTTGTTTTAGTATGATATGAGATTATAATTATGTTGGTTTGTAATTTTACGGTCGTTTCTACAAATGTAATTAACTATATTAACTGATGTGGCTAATCGAGTTTGTTGATTTCACGGTTCCTTAACAGGGCCGCAGGTAACTGTTAATTTAGACTAGTCATTTTAGTAACGGCTTTTTATGTAATTGAAAATTAATTGTCGTGTGAAATAAATATTCTTAAAAAAATAAAATAAAATCAGGTAAGGATTTTAATTTTCAGTGATTATTATTCATTTATAACTATTTTTAATTAAAAAAAAAAAAAAAAAAAAAAAAAAAATTCCCTTACGTATGAGTTGAGTGCTTGCTATATTTCGAAAGTACTATATACAGGGTGTAAGGAAACCCTACCCTCAAACCATCTTACTCTACCCATCAAACTGAACAACTTTTACCATGGGATAGACATGAGCGCCGCGCCGGCGCGCCGCCGCCGCCGCGATTTTTTCCGCGCCGCCGCCGCCGACCAGCGCGGTCGGCGCGCCGACCTTGAGCTGAGCGAGTTAATTCCCCCAAAAAGTCAGTTCTCGGAAGTCGTATTTGCATTTATTCAGACATAGCCGTTATTGAGAAACTGCTTAGAGAAATAAATAACAATGTTTTAAGCTAAATAATTATTTTATTAGGTACTATAATCAATTAATATAGGGTATCAGGTAATATAAACATACTTTGTTTTTATCGAATCTACGTTGAGCGGTTGGCAGATATTGATGAATGAATAGAATGGTAATAACAATAATACTGTGCTCGCTTAGTATTTATCTGCATGGCTGTGCCCAGGACTCTGTTTGTGTCTGCCATGCAATGCTACAATAAAATAAAAACCAAACTAGAGCGTGCTCAACATTTTACAGACCTCTCCTATCTGAGCCAGGGACATACAAAATCCTGGTTTAACACTGGAACGTGACATTTCATAGAACGTACATAAAAAACCTTTGATTCTACCTGGGCTGTTCTGCAGTCTCTTCAGGACTAACGGTATATCAAGGTGCTGAAATGCTTTTACAGTATGTCAATATGTTAGTCCGACTACAGGACCAGAACTCAAAACCTGTACTACTGCAGCGAGGTGTGAGGCAGGGAGACGTTTATTCTCGTATCTCCAAAACTGATCACCGCTGCACTGGAAGATGTTTTCAAGGTTCTGGACTGGAAAGGGCTAGGCATCAACATAAATGGCGAGTATTTCAGTCACCTTCGGTTTGCCGATGGTATAATCATCATGGCGCAGACCATGGAGAAGCTCAGTAGAATGTTCGATGATCTTAGCAGCGAACTAGTTGGTCTGAAAATGAACATGAACAAGACGAAGTGCCTGTCAAATGTTGTATTAATTCATGTAAAGATCGAAAACTCTGCGTTCGAAGCTTTTGACAATTATGTTTATCTGAGACAAACTATCCAGTAAGGTAGGTCCAACATCGAGAAAGAGATCAACCGTCGAATCCAACTCGACTGGGCAGCGTTCGGGATGATACTACGTATCATCCGGGAAGCGCAGCTTGGGTAGGTTAAGGTGGAACGATGACCTGGTGAAGACTAGACCATATTGACTGCATAAGAGTGTAATGTTATATCCCCAAACTTAACTGTTTACTAAAGACACTGTAAAACTCCACTGGGAGTTGTGCAAGTGCATGTAAAAAACAAAGAAAGTCGCGTTCTTATCGGCCGTAACCCAATGTTTGTAATCGAAGGTAAAAGAACTCAATCACCTTGTGGTATCTGCCAATGGAAAAGAAATGAGAACCCTGAGGACACAATCTTCGTGCAGTGTGAAGACATTTTAAACTTGGTATTTGAAATAGGTCCTAAAATTTGTAAGCCATGAGCTATGAGCTGGCCAATTAGGTACCTTTCGAAAGGGAGTTAGAGAAGTATGAAGACTACTAACTGGAACGTCACTTAGCACTTGGTCGACAAGTCGAGTGCAGAAGATTTGAGTATTGTCGCGCGCCGAGGAAGAGTCCTATCTATTCAACAGTGGATGATGACAGGCTGATGATAGAGTAAAAACTGTCGTGTGGAATGATTTAAGTCCTACTCAACCTTCATTTTAATGTTCTATAGAATTAACATGTACGAAATGTGAGATTTCACCATCTAAAACATATAAATTATTTATTCTTACAAAAAACTCACTCCCTACCTTATTCAAGGTATTTTCCCTACATGTACAGTTTGTTTTTACTATCCTGGACAACAAAAGACACTAAAAATCATGGTTTTTAATTTATCTTTAAATAAGGTAGATTTTTCAAGGCCACGCCGCCGACGCCGCCGCCGCCGGCCCCTAAAAGTCGGCGCGCCGCCGCCGACTGATTTATAATCGGCGCTCATGTCTACCATGGGAGCAAAACTGTCAGCGCAAAAAAAAATCTGTTGTTCCATACTAAACTGCAGCGCCTACGCCACTCAAAAGTATGAGACAGCTGTTTTTTTTTCTGACAGGTTTACTCCCATAGTAAAAGTTGTTCAGTTTGATGGGTAGACCATGTGGTTTAAAGGTTAATGATACTTTTCCTTACATCCTGTATAGTCGAAAGGGTAGGTCCCTAGACGTAACGTATGCAGACCAAATTGGCAGCGTACCTACTTAAGAAGGGCCCGATCAAATGTACCTGAAATCGTCACGCGTGTATGAAACGACTTATGACTGTGGAAGAGGCAAAAGAGGTGTCAGGATTGTAGCCGATGGCGATCAATTGTCTCTGCCTACCCCAATGGAACACAGGAGTTTATGTATATGTATATGCTAGCTATATTTACAAACTAGGGGTCCGCCCCGGATTCGCACGGGTAAAATATAGCGTATAATGTAGCATTCCAATAGTTTCAGAGCCTATTCAAAACAAAAAAAAAACAAAAAAAATCTTCCCTCTTTATATTATTAGTGTAGATATAAATAAAAATGTAATACTGTTCTTTGGTAAGCGCTTTACTTGAGAACGGCCGGACCGATTTGGCAATTTTTTTTATTTTTCTCAAACATGCTTGGAAATTTGAACATTATTTTGATAACCTTCTTCGAGATAAATCTAAATTGCTGTACTGGCGAAATACATGCGAGCAGCGGCCGGCAAAAGTTGTAACTTGTATGAATATCCATATCTGTCGTGGTTTAGCGGCCAAATAAATTACATAGTAAACTCATATCTATATCGTGTAATTTAAAAAAAAAATTGCTATCTTTTACTCCGAAACATGGCAACCAACTTATCAAAGGTTTTATTTAAATTTCGAACTGGCTTGCAAATAAAAAGCTTTATAAATGAAAAAAAAAACGAATTAACAATTTAACCATAGATTTAATAATAAGCTACTAGCTTTAATGCAGGAAAAATCATTGTTGTTCGTCATTGATTTTGAAAAGTTGATTGATTTTAATTTCCGCGCATTGTTTGAGAAAAGTTCATTGATAAAGATGCACACGTGATGGCTGAAATTATAGCTCCAGTGACAAAGAGGCCCGGCACCTAGTAGCACAAGGTTCTTCCATGATAGTGGCATTATCTACATTTAGTGATATTCTATTTGGCTGTTCTTAGGATGGTTTCAGTCCATACAACACTTTGACGTATAACACTCGTAGACGGTATTAATAAAAGTAAAATTTTATAAATGAAAAAAAAAGCTTAGAAAATCTAGATTGCGCGTCTCAAATAACATTTACAATTTATAATATAATTATGAAGAATATTTTTATTAGCTTTGAAATTATTAATACAAAATTTCAAAGCATTTGAGAGGCGCAATCTAGATTTTCTAAGCTATTTTTCCATATATACAATATTATTTTTAATAATACCGTCTACGAGTGTTCTACGTCAAAGTTATGTATGAAATTGACTACTCTGTTATTCAATCTGATGAGATGACAAATGATTTCTAACGTAACAAAAAAAATTTTCCTCTTTTAATCGGGTTACAAGGCGAAAACAAACTACTTTACTGTCTTTAAATTATGGACAAACTATGTTTTCGGTAGGAAAAAGGAAAGTACATTAAGGAAGGAAGAGGGCAGGGACCGATGCAATCGTCTATGATTTATACACCTGCGCGGACACCCCTCTCTAGGAAAACTTTCAAGTTAATCACTTCGGCATGCCATGCCGGTGACGACATTGAACACGTAAACATTGAGATAAACTGAATGTGTAAATATTTTGTTTGTTTGACTTTGTTTAGCAAACAAATGGCGTGATATTGCTACTTGTTGTATACTACGATATTTGGGTGTTTTAATTCTAGCATCAGTATTTATTACTCTTGATATACTTAATTGTGCTATCTATTACTCATGTGTCATGAATATCATACTCAACCTATACTCCATTCCAAATAGCAACGAAAATTTAAGGATATTTTTAATTATAGAAACAGAGATTTGAAACACTGCCTCTCACTTATTCTTAGATCAGCTTTAGTAAAGTCCAAGATATGTCGGATAATAAGAAGTCAATGCGGATAATACATCTTTCTGATAAATCAATTATCAGAATATGGCCAGAAAGTTAAATAGGAATCGGAAAATCTCGTCGTCCTTATTTGGAATGAAGTATAGATAATATACTTATGCTACATAGGAAGGTGAGGGTAGACCTGTGCGCAGCAGTGGAACGTATGTACGCTGATGATGATGATGAAGTGCCCTAGTTCAAGTCTCAATAATTATTTTATTTCTCTCATGTATTATTGATAAGTGGTCTTACAACGCAGTAGTATAGAAATAGCGCATAGAATAACACACTGCGGGGTTTATAATATTCCACAAAAACTGCAGCCCTATCGGTAGGTATCCATAGTACTACTATACGAAAGTTTTCATTTTATACTATGAAATGGGTCTTACTGCTATAAAAGTATACACGTATTACAATTTTATGGTCACCAATCAATACAATGACATGTCGAAATAGCCCGCTACACATATAGTACGCCACGCGTGCACTGGTGTGAAAAAAGGGGCGCGTTTACTCTAGTGTTAAAAATTAGCGTCGAGCTCACTCACTACCTCAATCATGCTATGGACATAATTTTGGAACTCCTAGCGATATTTAGCAACAAAAACTGAATAACAATAATAAATACTAGACAAAACACTACACTGCTATATTTAGAAATTATTGCAGATCACAGCTCAGTCAAAACTTATCTTGAAACGTAATATTCTAAGCATTATTTATGTGAATATGTATTTTATAAACTTCAAGTGGGTGTAAAACAAAGTCCATTTGAAGGTCATAATTATTATAGAGCAATAAATAAAGCTTGACGTTTTCCAAGCCAGTAGTGATTAAAGTATTCGTAATATTGATAATGCCGGTGTGCTATAAAAGTACAATTGGTAATACATACTGAAGGTGGGCGAGGGGTTATAAAGGGTGGTTAGATTGCTGACTTGGGGACTTAATAGGACCCGACAGAAAAAATCGGTTCTCACCCGATTACAAGAAAATTCTTGAGAAACATAACTTTTTTTTTATTCTCTTTGTTTACTCTCAACGAGAAAAACCAGTCCGATTGGTGTCCGTCCGAATAGTTGATTTTAAGTGCACTAAAAATTGTATTCATCTAAATACAAATATTTTTCAGGTTCTTTTTCTTTGCCTGTCCTGTAGGGCTCGCATGCCACCCCCGAGAAAACGATAAAAATCGAGATGTGCCTCCATCCTTATTTTTACGTATGCCAGAAAGAGCGCTCATGACGTTTTTCTCGTTTAAACGCTTTGTCGTGGGTGGCATGCTAGCTGTGCTGGTATGGTAGGTCCTACCTACCAAGTCTGCAATCTAAAAAAAAATGTATCTATCTGGTCTGAACCACCCTGTATACGACACTTGTACTTAGATACTCAATAATCCTGCCTCTAATTGCACATTAGATGAACTCGATTCTCACAAGAAAAGTATGTAGGTACTACTGATAAAAATAAAATTCTAAGGGCCTGTTTCACCACTTATGAGTAAGTTCTTGTCAGCTTATCCGACAGATATTTTGACATATTTTCATACAAAATACGTCAAACTATCGGTCGGATAAGCTAGCAAGAACTTACTCAGAAGTGGTGAAACAGACCCTAAGACAATCATTTCGAAATTACAAAACATCATTTATCACTACCAATCCGCATTGGGAACGCGTGGTGGCATAACGCCCGAACAGAACACCCTCTCTGAGGGTATATTAATGTATCGCTGAAATACTCGATAGATCGAAAAGAAATGGTCCAAATAAAAAAAAATTGAAATGAAGATTTAGTAGTTGTAATATAATATTAAATGCTTTAATGAATAAATTATTAAATTTATTCGAGGTATTATATCCATCCATGCGTAACAAACTTTGGCTATTTACTATCTTAACTATTATAAAACCGTAAAATCGTGAGGAATAAAAAAGTAGCGGTTCACTGGTTAACTTTATATAAATTCAAATGGCACTCGATAGCGCGATTAAAATGACGTGCAGCGCCATCTATTGACAAAATTGTTTGTTTGTTTGTTTGTTCGCGCATCACGCAAAAACTACTGAACCGATTTTGATGAAACTTTTTTTGTTTGATAGCTTATGATCCTACTTAAAATCTGGTGTAATTTGTGAGGACAAAGTCGCGGGAAAACACTAGTATCATATAAAGACACGACTGTAAATTTTTGTTTGTTTGCTTGTTCGCGCATCACACCAAATCTACTGGAGCGATTTTGATGACACTTTTTGAGCCAGATAGCTACGCTAATCTCGCTACGATGATGGGAACCCTTGCGAACAAAGTCACGGGAAGACTCTATAAAACATAATTTTCCATTTATTTCTGCTCAAAACTGCATAGCCATTTATTTTCCTAACATTTAGAAATATAAATGATATGTATATTTGTATTTACAAAACCAGTTTCAACATTAAATACATTTTTATAGACGTCTAAAAAGGAGTATAGAGACAAAGCTAATGGTTTTATAATAAATTCGAAGTCGTAAAAAGACGAACACTTCGAATTCTTATGACATACTAATGTATACCGCCGGTAGCGCGTTTTGGAGACATACTCAACCTTGAGATCCAGGTTCGAATCCGCACGGACGACGTGCCATGTACTAATGAGTTTTCCCAACTTATGTACGTAATACCGACTGCTCTCAAACGGTGAAGGAAAACATCGTGAGGAAACCTGCATACACTTAAGAAGAAATTCCGATGCGTAAGTGAAGTCTACCAATCTGCATTGGGTACGCGTGGTGGACTAACGCCCATACACTCTTCCCGAGGGTAGGCCTGTGCCCTGCAGTGGGACGTATATAGGCTGTAATAACAACGTACAGCTATGGTGATACGCAAGGCATCTCTAGACGATTTTGAAGCCAGTAGTCGCCATGCAAAGCGAAAACGTTAAAGTATTTCAATTATTTATTGGTTTGGTATGATAAATTACCAGGTTTGTAGCTTTTCTTTTCTAAAAATTGTATTCCTTCCTATTACATGCAATATACAAGTTGTTACAAAAATACAAATAAACATTTAAGGGGGTGGTTTAGACCATCACACTCAACAACTTTCACTATGGGACCAATATCGAAATCGCGAAAAAAAATGTATGTACAAATCGACTCGAGCTAAAATATGTATGGGACATCAGATTTTTTTTTCGCGATTACGATGTTGGTCCCATAGAGAAAGTTGTTCAGTTTGACGGTCTAAACAACCCCCTTAAGAGTTTTAAAAATTTATTCTTACTTATGTAACACCCTGTATATGAGGCATTCCTTGGTCCGTGGCCGTAGATCAAAAATGTGGTTACGTCGATAAGGACAGCAATAAGGTAGTGATCTCCTTTTTTAACGAGAGCAAATTTGCATTTCACACTGAGTGAATTGACAAAACACGTTCCGATTACTTCTCCCTCTATGATACAATATTATGTATTCTGTGGCATTGTGTACAGTTGGTAGTTGGACGTCAGTTTGTTGACAAATTAAGAGGATAGACGAGTACAGTTTTCTCCATACAAACGTATTCCCAATTCTGTATTCGTATTCGGTTTTCTCCCTGGATATAACACTAGAGCAAATCTTTTTTTTCTATGTCACCTCTGCTTGTTTTGCTTTTTTGCATTAATTAATTACTGTAAGAACTAGGGACCTTCGAAAATGACCCATTTTACAACCCGTTTTCAGACATCCAATAAACAAATTTGACGAATAGAAACAAAAAAAGCAAAACGTACGGACATAGCCAAAGTCTTTCTCATATTATTTTTGAAAGAATTATTAAAATCTGTTTAGTTTTGGAGGAGAAAACAGGGGAATAAGAAATGCTAATTTCGTCGATTTGTTGTATATAAAATCGGTCCGAGCTGCAGTTGTCTCTTTCGCACTCTAGTCGGTGGGGTGTATGGGTGGGGCGGATCTGATAAATACGTATACAGTCGGAAAAGTGACCTATTCTCCAAATTAGCATTTCAGCCCGCCTATCCTCTTAAAATAAATATTACTACCTTCATTTCTTCTTCTGTCGTGACGTGGCGATGGTATATTTAGTTCGACTTGTCAATCCGCTAGCCGACAATTGCAGGTCAGGCCGACATCATATCGTATGATTGCAGGTCTAGTATGATTTATATACAAGCACGTGACGCGCCTTTGCTCCATAGAAAATAACCAGTTTCCGCGCTTATCGGAGAGCGAAAGGTGCGCTTGCCGCGACAAGTAGACATGCTGGTCATATCAGCAGCTCTTTATCAAAAGTCAAAACGCGCACTTTGTATGCAATAGTGCATAGCGGTCCCATACATTTTAGTCGAGTCGGTACTGCAGTTTTGCATGGGACAGCAGATTTTTAGCGATTTCGAAGTAGGTTCCATAGTGAAAGTTGTGGTCATGTCTGGTTTGCAAGCTTTGAAATTATTTATACAAAATTTCAAAGCCTTATATCTTCGTAATTATATTATAAATTGTAAATGTTATTTGATACGCGCAATCTAGATTTTTAAAGCTATTTTTCCATGATATAAAACACTAGTGTTTTCCCGCGACTTCGTCCGCACAAATTATATACCAGATTTTAAGTCAGATCATAACGTATCCAACAAAAAAAATTTCATCAAAATCGGTTTAGTAGTTTTTGCGTGATGCGCCAACAAACAAACAAACAAACAAACACACAAACAAACAGACAGACACAATTTCTAAAAAAGGTTGATTTCGAGTCGGGGATACCTAAAACCCATATCGTAATCTTTTTTTTGTAAATATCTTCAACAGTTTTATAATAGTTAAGATTACTTTTCTACCGTCTACGAGTGTTCTACGACAAAGTTTTTATGAAATTGACAACTCTGCAACCACCTTAATATACTGACACTTTTTTGAGGGGACGATCAGGCAATCAAACTGAACAACTTTCTCTATCGGAACAACATCGGAATCGCGAAAAAAAATCTTCTGTCCCATACGTTTGGCTCAAGTAGGCTTCCATTTTAGTATGGAACAGCTGATTTCTTTTCGCGGTTTTGATGTTGGTGCCATAGAGAAAGGTTTACAGTTTATCGGTCTGATCATCCCCTTAAACAAAGTGTCAGCATATTAAGAAGGACCCTATATAAAATAAAAATGGATCCAAAATTATACAGTGCGACATAAAAGAGTAGAAAACGGTGACAGCAGGAACTAAATATTTTAGTACAAATTGTAGGTCGGTCTTGCCTAGGTCTTGCCAGCTTATGCGTGATTTTGACGTTCTTGCGTGGAGGCAGCGCCCTCATTTATTTTCTACTCTTTTACAGCTTGGCAAAAAAGTCGTGATAAAACATGAGGGCGCTGCCTCCACGCAAGAACGTCAAAATCACGCATAACCTGGCAACACCACCATACAAAAATTTTAGTTCCACCTGTCACCACGATCATGACTTTTTTGCCAAGCTATATGTCGCACTGTAAATAAACGAATCTAACTAGTAAGTACCACGTCTACTAATAACCACAGCTAGACTTGATAGTAATGCTTTATGGTTAGTAAACTAAACCGAATGACAATATACAACAACGACAGTAAAACCATAATTGCCCATAAACTTACTCATAAAAATACATTATAAAAGCTACAGTTTAAATAGATATGTAATACTTTCCAAAATTTCATTATCTTTTTAAAGCACAGTAGATGCACATAGGACAGCTTTATTCATTACTATACTCCATTTCAAATAGCAATAAAATATTGTGGCTATTTTCAGAAACAGAGATTTGAAACACTTCCTCTCATTCTTAGAACAGCTTTAGTAACGTCGGATGGTATATCATTCTGATAAATAAATTATTTGCTAATCAAAATTGGCCAGAAAGCTATACAGGGTCCAACTTAATATGCTGACACTTTTTTAAGGCGATGATCAGACCGTCAAACTGAACAACTTTCTCTATGGCACCAACATCGAATTCGAGAAAAAAAAATCAACTGTCCCATACAAAACTGCAAACCTACTTGAGCCAAATTTATGGGACAGCAGTTTTTTTTTCGCGATTTCGATGTTGGTCCCATAGAGAAAGTTGTTTAGTTTGATGGTCTGATCATCGCCTTAAAAAAATGTCAGCATATTAAGTTGGACCCTGTATAGCGTTTGGACCCTGTATGTTTATTGCGTTGAAATTTTTTTAAATTTTAAATATTAAATGTAACCTAGGTTTAGTTTTAAGTTGTTACACATTTGCATGTTGCTGCATCAGCTGGACTAAAGAAGCTTATTCATTACATTTTACCTTTGAGGTAGACATACATAGCTGTTTCAAATCAAATAAATGATATTTCTATTTTTATTTCCCACTATTTCGTCCGCACCAGTTCCGTCATCATAGCGAGATAAAATATATACACCAGTTTTTAATTCTCACTCATTCAAACTCAAAAGTTTCATCAAAATCAGTCCAGCCGTTTTTGCGTGATGCTCGAACAAACAGACGGACAAAAAATTTTAAATAAAATGTGATTTGGGGTCAAGGCAGCAGTCAGGGACAGCTTATTGTTACCTATATTTTGTAAATATATTCAATGTACAGACATCTAGAAACAGACATACTTATGTATACGCGTTATAGTTTTATAATAATTAGACTTTATGAAATGACCTTAAATGTTAAGAATTCGAAAGGAGAGTCTACTGTAAGACTTTTGAAAAATATTATTAAAAGACCTATGAATGGCTTAGAATAAATAGAGCAACATAACAATAACGATAACGATATTTGTTAAAGCTGAAAACTGCTTTTTAGATAATATGTAGCTCTTAATATTATTATTATTATATCAGCCGTCGGTGTCCCATTGTTGGGCAAAGGCCTCCCTCCGTTCTCTCCATGCATCCCTGTTTTGCGCTTCGTTGGGCCAGTTCTTAAAGAAGCTATAAATTTCGTCCCGCCACCTTCTCCTAGGTCTGCCTCGACGCCGATTTTGTACTGGGAGCCAGTTGGTTAGTTGAATGGTTAAACAACACTATTTTTTTCTAGTAGAAACATAAGTCTGATAATACTTACAATACGTACAACGCAAAATCTTTACCATCAAACCAAACCAACACTGATTAAAACATGTATTGTACTGTACTCACCCAAGTTAGTAAAGTCGATTCTTCCATTTATTTCAAAGATAAAAACAAGAGCACTGAAATGCGCATAGAATGCAGCACGTGACTGTGCACAAGTGAAAAACTCGGTCGAAGCAGCCGTGCTCAGTCAAGAGCGACCGTCTCGGAAGGAAAGGAGTGTAGCGTTTGTTACACTAGCTAAACTTGCGATAAATACTTACATTTGCTAGGTCCGCTGACTCGGCCGTCTCGTGGATTTCGCTCTCCCTGAAATCAAATATAAATTACAGTTAGAAAACATATCTTCAGTCTTCTCGGAGTCATATGGCGACTATGGGATTAAAGGTTTCTTTTGCAGTGTTTATGTGGGCGAAAAGCTAGCCACCTCTCACCAAATGATACTTCATTCCATACTGAAACTTTAATTGGTTTTGAGGATTGCTGCAACTACATTAGGGTGTTTCATTTTTCAACATTTTCCATTTTTCTTTGAATTCTTGATCTAACTCATATACCTACAAGGTTCATACGCCAAAAATCAGTAAAATCGATTATCATCTAAAGGTTGCACATTTTAATGAGTTCTATGTCAACTAATTGATATCGGTGTACTGGAGGGTAGCAAAAATTTCAAGTTTATTATCTGAAGGGGTAGTAAGTGATTTACGTGTATCATAAAACATTCAAGCATATTGTAATGTAAATATGAATAGTTGACGAGGAATTTGGTTCATCGAGATATTCAATTTGTTAATTCTGTGCAAGTCTAGCGAAATCAGAAAAAATATCACTATAATTCTTTCTCATACAAAAGTGAAACACCCTAAACTACATTCTTAAACAGAAAGTTGGTCGTTGTAGCAATGTTTCTGACCACCCTGAAAAGTATTATGATCGTGTTTATGTATGTAGGCAATGTTATGATTGCAGTTACAATTTATTAGTAATACATTTAATATTGATTGCATACTTTTATTGGACTACAATATAGATTTTCTTCTAGAGCATTGTAATTTGCTGGCTCGTTAGAGAAAACGGCGCACGAATAGTCGTGGCCAAACATTCAGAACAAATTGCCTGCTCACTCTACCGATGAAAGTGCACCGTAAGAAAATGATTGCTGTTGGACGGTTGCCGTGCATACATTGCACTGCATACTGGTGTGGTACTTGTATAATTTCATTCAATAGTGGGTGCTAGCATCGGCAGTTGAAAAATAATAACAAAAAAATATTTATGAGTGCGAATACTGTATTATTATTTCATTCGTGCTCATTACATTTGTATTTCTAAGTAATAATTATAATCTTAATGAACTTATTTAATTTACCTCATGAACTGCGTCTGTTCGCGCGGCTTGTCGATCGCTGGTTGTGGATATTTGACAGTCGACGAAATAACCGATGCAGCATCTCCAGTTTGCTCCACCCTGGAATGTAGCATTAACACGTTTTTAATCAATACCTAAAATCTCCTCATTAGCAGTCTGTTTTGTCAGGGTTCTTCTTAATATACTGACAGTTTTTAATATGATCATTAGACCATCAATCTGAACCACTTTCTCTACGGGACCAAGGCCGAAATCGCGAGACAAAATGTGCTGTTCCATTTAAAAAATGCAATCCATCCATTTTGGTTGCAGTCCAAACTGAACAACTTTATCTATGGGGCCAACTCATAAATCGCGAAAAAAAAAATCTCCTGTCCCATATTTTGGTCGAAAATGTATGTGACAGCAGATTTTTTCAGTTTTTTTTTTCAGAATTTTGACGGTCAGTTTATCCTATTAAAAAAACCACCAGCATATTAAGTTCGACCGTGTATAATTAACAATGTATACTAACGTTTTCGGTTGCCTCAAATCAGAAGAACCAAGATTGCGAAGGTAGTCATCACATTCGCGTTGTTTCTGTATCTGATACTCTTTCAGCAACTCTCTCCTGAAGTCTCCCTGCGCACCGACTGGTCCCAACGCCGCTTCGGCCGGCAGCGGCGTGCGCTCAGCGAGCGACGACCGCTCTGTCGACGCCGCCGTGGTCGATATCGACGTAGAAGCCGAATAGTCATGCCCCCTATGCTCTGGCGTCGTCGCATTTGAAGCACCGATACTGCTCGTCTCATTTGTCTTCGTGGACGTCGTGAACTCACCAATCGGCTTCAATTGCTCTTCGATCGGCTTCAAAGACTCGTTCAAGCCATTGAAAATACTATCCCCATTTTTATTATCAAATAGTCTATCTACAGACGTGTTCATCAACTTGCTGCCTTTGATTCCAGTCAGATGGAAACCAGCGAAACAAGAAGAGGAAGGACCATAGTCGATAGCTGAGAGAGCCATCACGGCGGGGTGTCGCGGGGCACCGTCGGGAAGCGGCCGAAGTGATCTAGTCATGGCGTCTGCGGCTGAACGTGGTCTTCTAAACGGCATAGCTAAGTGGGGGAATGTTCGCGGCTTTATGGGTGTTACAAGCATGTGCTCTGTCCACGACGTATGCAACGATGGACGTTCTAACTTTTCAACATCAACGTTCAACATTCTTTGTTCAAAGGGCACGCTAAATGTTTCTGCTGGTATTGACTGCAACCAGGACAGTAAGCTCAAGTCAGATTCGTCAAATCCAGATCCATCGAGAAGTCTTGAAAAATTTACTTCGTTTGATTGCGCCTCCTTAGAGCCTGTCGCTTTAGCCTGACAGTAATTAACACATGATTCGTACAGTATTCCTTTGATTAGTAGCTGCATTAGGCGATCATTCTTGGCGCACTTTGATACAGTTCCACCAGACTTCTTGTCACATGGCAAGAATTGTTCTACAAGAGGATATACTTCCCTAAAGCACTGGACGCGAGCATTGCTCGGATTCCATTTCTTGAATTGTGCATGATCAGTAATACTCGGTAAAGTCAAAAGTAAACATAAATTTGAGTATTCTTCTTTAGATGGTGCTAACTTCTCTAAATCGCTCAATACTTTAACAACTTCGTCCACAATGTTTTCTACATTATTATAGGCTTTTATTTCAGATCTAATACATAATAATTCTATGTATTTGTGTCTAAGGATAGCATAGTTAAATTTGTCAGCTTCAAAAGATTTGAGAGCGCTAAGCGGCTGAATGAACTCCAGGACATCATCCCACTGACCATCGAGGATGAGTTGACGCAAAAATAGAACGTCATCGGCGTAATTTCCGTTGATGACGCCAGTTTCTCGCTCCAGTGATAACTGCGTAATATGCAAATCTCGGTTGTGTAGAAACTCCAGGGATAAACGCACTACGTCGTCTTCACGTAGGTTTAGATGTGTCGATGGCATTTCGATAACTGCTACTTATCACCTTTAACAAAAATTATATAGATTAAACATTTTCTGTTATGGTTTGACTGAAGTAATCAGTGTCTATAGAGAGTTTGTTTTCCTTACATTGTTATTTATTATTTCTAATCAATTTCTAATAGTACACCATCTTGTTTAGTCCTCGTAAAACTATTGTTCCTTAGTATACTCCTTTCACTAACCTCATTAAACTTGTAGGGTGTTACTTTAAAATTTGTATTCAAGACATTATAGAGTTTAAGGCGGCCAACCATGCGGAACTGTCCCGTAATGACAGTTGTAGTCCCGCTTTATAATAACTTAATAAGTAGTAAAATAGTCTTGGGAAACGTCAAATGTGGTCCGCATGCCTCCATTATTTGATTCGTAGAGTAACAATTACAGGATGCTGCTGGGGCTGCCGCGCTTCTGCCGTGCATCTCGCATGTTCGCGGACGCTCACGTGTTAGAGTGTAAACTCTTTCTGTATCATTTATGGTTTTGCCTATGACAACAACGTAAAGAAAAACGTAAGTTTTTGTTTTTAGAGCGATTATGTAACATCGTCTGTGAATACACATCATCCTGGTTTTAAATACGTTTTTCAATTAATCCTAATATGGTAGCAGAGCGTGGTTTGCTTGGTTCACGAATTAATTGTTAAACGCGGTTTTGTGGATATCCCGTAAAGATGGCTGGCACCAGTAATAGTACTTCAATTGAAAAACTTTGTGGCATAGCCAACTACGCCACATGGAAATTCCAAATGAAGATGATCCTCATACAAGAGGACTACTGGAGTTGTGTGAAGAGGGACACCGCTGGACTACAGAAACCTAATTGGCTGTCTGATGTATGTAGCAGTTTGTTCTAGACCGGACATATCGCACGCAGTAGGAGTGTTGAGTCAATTCAATGATTGTTATAATGAAACGCATTGGAAGGCTGCGAAGAGAGTTTTGCGTTATCTGAAAGGGACGATTAATTACTGTATATCTTTCAGAAAGAGTGGTTTAGAAGTGACTGGATATGTCGACGCAGATTGGGGTGGTAACGAACTCGATCGGAAATCCTATACTGGATATGTTTTTAAAATAGGAAGCACGATAACATCGTGGGAATGTCGAAAACAGAGGACGATCGCGCTTTCAAGTACGGAAGCAGAATACATGGCAATTTCGGACGCCTGTAAGGAGGCGTTGTTTATTAGATCGTTTCTTAATGAATCTTTGGGCGGCGAAACGAAGGTTACACTATTTAACGATAACCAGTCTGCGCAAAGACTGTGTGAAAATGCAATGTATCACGCGAGGTCAAAACATATTGACATTCGTCACCACTTCATCAGAGATGTTATTAAACGGAATGTTATTGTTGTTAAGTACCTGCCAACAGATGAAATGCTGGCAGATATTCTGACTAAGCCTCTATGTAGGGTCAAGCATGTTAAATATGCATTAGAGTTTTTCTTTTGATACATAGGTATGTTGTAAACAGTTGTGTTTGAAATGATATGATATCAAGAGTTTAAGGGCTGGTGTTAGAGTGTAAACTCTTTCTGTATCATTTATGGTTTTGCCTATGACAACAACGTAAAGAAAAACGTAAGTTTTTGTTTTTAGAGCGATTATGTAACTCCGTCTGTGAATACACATCATCCTGGTTTTAAATACGTTTTTCAATTAATCCTAATATCACGTAGATGGGTTTCCCACTACACTCCGCAAACGGTGTGCCGCCGCGCTGCAGAGGGTTCGCGCCAGTACCAACAGCATCCTGAACATGGTCTCAAGTAGATACTGTGACAGTAGCTTTATAAAGCACTGGATCGGTCTACACTTAAGTGTTTGTACTAACATAGTTATTTAAGTGAAATAAAGAATTTGTATTTTATTTTATTTATTACTTACACACAACTATTTTCGTTGATGAATTCTTTATGGACAATGGAAAAACCATAACTTCAAGAACAAAAACGAAGTATGGAAACATTTTATGTGCAATGCTTGTGGTAAGATTTATATGGGCAGCTGTTGTGGAAATTCTTGATTGTAATATCACAGCAAAGGTAAACGAAAGTACGCGAAAGCAAAATCAGCTGTTCCATACAAAACTGCAAACCTACTTGAGCTTAAACTTAAATTAGGACACTATTTGTGAAGTCGCGTCGCTTCGCTTTTATCACCTGGGATTAGTAGGTGATTTGAGGACAACATTTTTCTAGTCAGGTCGCCTTTAATCACCTAAAATTTACAGGTGATTTCGAGATATCAAAATCTGAACTGTAGTTTGAGTTGATTTTAAACACCTGGGTGATCATTTCATCAGGTGACACACACACAGATACACAGATGAGTCGCTTATGATCACCCGGGTGATATCACCCAGGTGATTAAAGTGGAATAAACCAGCAACATTGCCCATGAGCAGTTGCCATTTAAAACGTGTTGCAGAAGCTCGGTAAGAGCTAATGTGGAATAAAAACTAAGGCAAATCACATTTGCCTTCAGATATCAATAAAAATGACACTTTTTTTTTCAGTAACCTACATTTTATCTAAACTATTATAAAACTGTAACTAAAGTGTGTCTGTACATTGAAGATATTTAAAAGAAAAAGATTATGATATGGTTTTTAGGGATCCCTGACTCCAAATCAACCATTTTTAGAAATTTTATCTGTCTGTTTGTTTGTGTGTTTGTTTGCTTGTTCGCGCATCACGCCAAAACTACTGAAACAATTTTAATGAATTTTTGTTTGTTTGATAGCTTATGATCTGACTTAAAATCTGGTATATAATTTGTGCGGACGAAGTCGCGGGTTAACTCTTGTTATTTATAAATAGGCACTGTTCCATAGTGCAGGGTCACACCAGATTGAAATCAAGAATAGTTCATTAGATGCCAAAATCTGTAAATATATTTCTGCATTTAAAAATAATTATTGTACTTCATTGAACCACTGTTTGTCGGCTGTAACTTGCCTGTCTCACAATAAAGTTTTGAAGTATTGGCGTTTTTGAACTTTAATATAACACTTTATTACACACAAAGACATAAAAATATACAAAGTTGAGAAAATATATACAAAGGGTGAGCTTATCTCTGAAGAGATTTCTTCCAGCAGACCCACAAAAGAGACAGTTAATAATTACAAGGCAAACTTTATATTTTTACTAACATAATAAATTGTAATTTATACTTTTAGAAGTGAAATCATAAGACCTCAAAGCTTGTGTCTAAGCATCATTACAATAAGCCAAACATTAATATGTTTATTCTAAACCAAACACACTAAAATACAAGACGTAATCTTAGTCTAGTCTAGGTACATCTAATTACAATTCTGAGTGATAATTGGAACATAAGGTGTCTTAGTTGCTGAGAGCCATGCTATTGCCTATTCACTGTAATACCTTTTTCTGCTTTCTCATATTTTTTTATGAAAATGTTAATTCTTAGGAATGAGTGTATTAGAGGAACTTTGAAAGTGGCTCCTGTGAATGAAAAGCTGCGCGGTAATCAATTATCATGGTATGGACATGTGATGAGAAGAGATGAGTGTCATATTAGAAGACAAATGTTAAATATGAATGTGGATGGCTGCATGAAGAAAGGACGACCAAAGAAAAGATGGATGGATTGTGTGAAAGATGACATGTGTAAAAAAGGTGTGTTAGCTGAATTGACGGCTGATTGCGCCGACCCCAAATAATGGGATAAGGGCAGGAAGAAGAAGTTTATTCTTAGTTTAGTAGAATAAGCAGTGTCGTGAAGTTTATACTGGCAATAAAATCTTTTTCTATTCTATTCTATTCTTAAAAATCAGAAAATAAATAGGTAATTACATTCGCACAACCAATTTTGAATATGTTGAGAATGGTTACTGTAAAACTACTAAACTGCTGTTGTTATCAAGCACGTATCCAGGGGGGGGGGATAGGTGGGATTTATCCCCCCCCGAAATCCTAATATTTGTATGGAACTGTAGTCACACCTATACCTTTTTCGACATTTTTCATTGAAAATCCCCCACCGAAATTGAATGTCCCCCCCCGAACTCAAAGTCTGGATACGTGCTTGGTTGTTATATTTCAATATTAAACTGGTTAATTTTAAACATCCCTGATGAAAATACAATATTTCTTCACAGCCCTTGATCAGTCCATCTTTGGGCCTTCTCTATGCACTAGCTTCAAAATGATTGACCGCAGTAAGAATTCCACAATAATGTAAGCAAGTGCGAGGTAATTTATTCTGAAGCCGGGGGAAAGCCCAGATGTGATAGATTATATACTTAGTGAAATTATTGGTGCATCTCTGAAACCACTCACACACAAACAAGTGAAATCTTAAATTTTTGTAAAAAATTTCTCATATGATTAGTTGTAAGCATAAGCATATGCTCACGACTATATTCCCCGAGGGGGTAGCCAGAGATATTCTGAAACCTCAGAAAATCCACATATCACTGGTAGTACCGAAACTCTGTCCAGTGTGACGGGGAGTGAGCCCATCGCCACTATATTGCCATATGATTAGTTGTACTAAAATATCCAGCCATTTTACTAGCCCAATTCTGAATCACAATTATTTCGGTCCCACCTACACAACCTACGATTCGATTACCATAAAAGCCTTCGGAGCTAATGATATTCTAATCAATGCGTATCACCTAAATAGTAGCGTTTACTCAAATATTTTGAAGAAAAAGTAATTCGTCTCTTTTACAGTTAGGAAAATAGCCAAGTTTTCAAACATTGGGAGCAAAATAATGTTTTGTTTTTACCTTGTTGTTTAATACTATTCCCAGCAGCAAGTAATCAACCAATATATTAGATTATAATCCTTCATCTAGAGCAATACTTTAACGGAACATTAGAGAGAAATTTATTCAATTTTTACATTTTTGTTATAAGAGAGAGTAGCACAAACACACACAGATACAAAAAAGACGAACAAATTCTGAACTTGACTTCTTGCTTGACTGAACTGAAGCAAAGAGAAGATTTTTTTTTTTGGGCGAATTCAAAGCAAAGGGATCTAGCCCATACAGCCGATGTCTTCAGTTAGCTTTTTTAGGGTTCCGTACCCAATGGGTGAAAACGGGACCCTATTACTTAGCCTACGTTGTCCGTCCGTCCGTCCTACCTATTTAGGGCTGTAACTTTTTGGACGGTAAATAGTTAGTTTTTTTTCAACGTTTTTTCTTCACGCTGTTCTATACCCTCTCTACCCTAACTAAGGACAAGCGGAGCACGACACGACTACCCCATAGAGGTAAGTATCCTACTATAGAGCCCGCGTATCGCACAAAATGCTTGGTACGCATCGTAGGCAAATGTGCTATAGATTTTATAGTGATGTGTATATGACAGATAGGGATGTACCAATTACATGCCGATCGGCAACGAGCTATCGATTAATTATCTAAATAAATATCTTTGTTAGGTACTTTTTATTTCAATATGTAATTTTCTAAACTATTAAACAAGAAATTTTTGTATAATATTTATTTGCACACGAAAAACATACCTACAGCAACAAAACAGAATAAAAAGAACGTAAGTGTACAAATGGCGGTCTTATTATTCAAAGGGGTGGTTTAGACCATCAAACTGAAGAACTTTCCTATGGGACCAATAACGAAATCACGAAAAAAAAAACTGATGTTCCATACTAAACTACAAATCTACTTGATTTCGATGTTGGTCCCATTGTGAAATTATTTACATTATTTATATTAAATGATTTAAGATTTTATGTAGGTATCAGTATGTACCTAGCAAACATTTAAAAAATATAAATATTGACTACAGCATAGGTCGCGTCACATCACTACGGTCTCGTGTGGGGAGCGCGGTGCGCGGGCGAACCCGTGCGTGCCCGCCTCCCACGTCTCCTTCACCCCCGGGATGCGTGATTTGTTTTCATTTATCTGTGGTTTTCATCAAAATAGGTATAAAAATCGACTTACCGATGAAATGTGATACTGGATTTAAATTTCGTTTCCTAGTATCGTTTTTGCAAGATCAAATCGCACATTTAACCATTCTGATTCGTAAATATTTAAAAAATCTCTAGAGGCACGCACAGTGCTAGCACTCAACCACGACTACAAGCGCTCGCGGCGGGAACGTCGTTTTGTTCTCACCCGTGCCTACTGTTCCCACTTCGTTGCGCGAGCTCTATACTACTAGATACTTACCTCTATGAACTACCCAAACACTAGCCGCAATCACGTCACAGCGCAGTTCAGTAAAATTTCGAGCTTGCTATCGCTTGCTCCAAATTATTAATTTTCTTGCGCTAGTTATTATTCTGTGCCCTGGCTACAATCGACTCATAATGCTGGGTGAAATTTCGACCTCACAGCAACTTTTACTAAAATAATTCAAATAGTTTTTAATTTAAATTTCGAGCTCGTTTCGCTCGTTCTAACTTTTGAACGGTATTTTTAGTCTAATCGAACTGGAACCACCACCGTTTTGAGTAATGGTGTCGGAAATTTCGAGCTAGTTTCCTTCGCTCATGGTATTCAATGAGCGTTTTTCTTTTTGTTTTCTTGGGGATCGATAGATGGCGCTACGGTCTGTACGAAGAAACGTCAACATTTCAAAAAGTGTTTCTTTTAAATAATAAAGAGTGAAAAGATGATCAAGAAGATGCCAACGCATCTTTTTTATTTCATTATTTACTAATCATTTTAATCGAAAATTCTAAACTTTTACGCCTGACATGGCTGTATGGGCTCGATCCCTTGGCATTCCAATAAAAAGGCAGGCACAGTCTTGACAAGATTTTGACAGGATCCCGCGTACGGCTCTATGGGGCGATAAACATGCCATCTGTCGAGTTTTTTAGGAACTAAATTTAAAAAAGAAAAAAAAAACGCTCATTATATTTTAATCATACACACTCAGACTAATGAGGAGTTTTCCAACAGCTGCTCAAACGTATAGTATAGTCTGTCTATAAAGTCGTGGCATGAATGTTTGAGTTTGAGGAACTAATCATTTTAGTATGGTGGTGTTGCCAGGTTATTCTTGATTTTGACGTTCTTGCGTGGAGACAGCGCCCTCATTTTTTGCCAAGACTTTATAGACAGACTGTAGTTCAACATACCAGCGATAGATGGCGCTGACCAGAGAGGGTCCAAAGACGAAAAATTTAGGCTAAAAAGTTAACAAAATGCATGTCACTGAGTCAGACGCATCCGTTGACGAAATATACGCTCAGATTTTCCTGCTTACAAAAACACAAATTCTTACCGGATTAGGACTGCAAGGCGGACTACCCGGACTCAAGAATATTATATACTCCATAGGTGGATAGAAGACTCGAATTTCGTCGAGAATGCAAAATAAAGGCTATTTTCTATGCAACAAGAATTATTTTTCTTCAATGTTGTTGTGAGCTGACAACCAAGCCACTGTGAGATAACCGAAACCCTCGTGTGTCCCTTTCTAACATGTTGCCAACTTATTAAACTACCACTTTAGAATTTAATGTAAATACAAAAGATGTAAATTAAAAAATATTGTTGTTTTTGAAAATGTATAGGTAATTTTAATTATTTTGTGCAAAATATTTATTTTATTAATTGATAATTGTAGTTAGTTTTACACTATGCTTATTCAGTTTATCACAAAACAAATAAGGTACAATTTGAAAACTTTTTAATGGCAACTCTTTGGCCTTATAAAAAAATATGGCGGTCATAATGTCAAAAATCATAAAATTACAAATTAAAAATTGTTGTAATAAATTTGTAAATCGTCGAAATGGTGAACTTTTACTGTGTAGTTGGATGCAAAAATGAATACTACCACGGCTGTGGCTTTTCTTTCCACAGGTTAGCTATTTTATTGTTCGGAAAACTTTTCTCAACTAGGGTGACCAATTGGCCATTCTAGCGACCTATGCATGACCTATGTATAAACGCAAAATGAATTATCATTGGTAGACGAGATGTTTTATTACCTTTACTAGCTGTGCCCCTGACTTTGTTAGCGTCGTGATCTTAGATTAAAACAATTTCACAGGTTGGAACCTTCGATCAAAGTAAAATTAATGGATAGGCCCGAAGCGCGTTAAGTTGAAGCACACTAAAGCACTCGTAGCATGTCACACGTGATACGGCTCCATCACGCCTTTTATCTCGTTCGTTCACGTGAAAATAGAAAGAGAGCGAAGGCGTGATAGCGCCCTATCACGGTGTTATGCTACCCATGCAGGTGCATGTGGTTCATACAATATGGCACACTTGTCTGTCATCTCGGTACATATATTTTTCTGGTTTGAAATGTTCGCGTAAGGGCCTATCCATTAATTTTACTTTGATCGATGGTTGGAACAGCATACCTATTTAAATTAAAATCTGAACTATTATAAAACTGTACCTACCTTTCAGAAGTGTCTGTACGTATTGAAGATATTTACATGAAAAAAATAACGATATGGTTTTTAGGTATCCCTGACTCCAAATCAACCTTTTTTAGAATTTTTGTCCGTCTGTTTGTTTGTAACAGCATCATGCAAAAACTACTGAACCGATTTTAATGAAACTTTTTTCTTTGATAGCTTATGATTGACTTAAAATCTGGTGTACCTACAGGGTGTAAGGAAAAGTATCATTCACCTTTAAACCACAACTCTACCCATGAAACTTTTACTATGGATGGGAGCAAACCTGTCAGAACAAAAAAACAGTTGTCCCATACGTTTGAATCGAGTAGGTATTGCAGTTTGGTATAGGACAGCTGACATATTTTTTTGTTCTGACTGGTTTGTTGGTTTGCTCCCATAGTAAAAGTTGTTCTGTTTGATGGGTAGAGTAGGTATAAACCAATTATACCCTTCCTTACACCTTATCTTCTTCTTCTATTTTAAAAATATGGCTGCCATCTTTGGTTAATGATGATTTTGCCAATGTCGAGTTTTTATAGCAAAAGTGCTTGACGTTGTACGGTTATATTGATAATTTGGTGACTTCAAGGGTTGTTCTTATAAAAGAACAATATCCTGAGCCACCACAGGAGTTCCGCTGTAGGCCGGGGATGAGGCAACCGACGCGCACGTGACCATCCAATAGCAGACCCACAACGCAACCCTACCCTTACACCTTATATAATTTGTGCGGAAGAAGTCGCGGGTAGCTCTAGTTAGGTACTTTTATATTTTTTTTATTCTGAGTTTACCCCCAAAAACATTTTCCAGGATAAAAAGATAATATTAAACCCTCAACAAGATGGTAAGAAACAGGCTTGAATAAATGCATATTAGGTATCCCGTCAAATCTGAGAATGAATGGACACCCTAGTTAGAAAGGGACACACGAGGGTTTCGGTAATCTCACTTGTCCCGTTGCCAGCACCGTAGTGCGCAATCTACCTAGTAAACAAAATCTTTGCCCGGACTACAGTGAATGGGAATCTTAAGGTTTTTTTTTATTTTCGTCTCTGCTTCAGAGTCTGTCTGCGAAACGAAATTAACCCTCGAAAAGAAAAAGAAAAAGAGAAAAGGGTAAACATTGGGCTGGTAAGTGGCAACACAGCCGGCGACAGTAGCGACATTGCCTGACAGGACAGTGCGGCAGTAAAATAAACTAATATCATTGAACGGGCTGACGAAATTTTTGATTTGAAAAATATTACAAATTATCTAAAATGGACGAAGAAGGAGAAAGTATTTTACTGGAGGAAAATTACTATCAGTTGTTGAATGTATCAAAAACGGTAAATATGAAATAATACATTTATTACAACATGTTAATTTTTGCGTTATCATTATTATATAACGTCAAAATTGTTTCAAAACTAAATTTATTCATTAGCCAAGCGGTTAGACAATCAGCATATTTGCTTATTATTGTTTTATTTCTATATATACAAGAAATGCATTCGGCAGCATGTCATAAACTTTTAGGTTAGAAGCGGCGCATCAAACCATTTCAAACCTTTGCATGAACTTTCTAACATACCGCTCTTTCTGAAAAAAACATACCTACCTATATACTCAATGTTAAAAAAACAAAATTAGTTCACGTTCAAGTTTACTAAATGTTTGTTTTGATTCAGTAGGTAGACATCAATACATGTACCTTTTGGTGTATCATTTAGAGACATTCTATACACATGGGCTCACCACATCATACTAATAACAAAACCCAAAAATGGCACATGTCTGTAATGTAGGAGGGCTCCCATACGTCGCAGTACACCGGGACATATCCCATTTTCAAGCCTTAGGGGCTCAACTGTACAATGAGTACCGTTAGGGGTGGGGGGGGTTATGGGGGGGTCCGCACATGCCCCCCTGCAGTCCAAAAGTAGCTGGTAGAAGGAGTGGGAGGGGCATTAGGTTAGCGAGGAGCAAAGTGACGATCTTGTTAGGTTCTTGCGAACACGCCAGAACCGAATTGCTACTGTTTTTGGACTGCAGGGGGGCGTTCCACACTTTTTCCCATGTGGAGACCCCTATCCCCCCACCCCCCAAATTCGATGGTACTCAGTCCTAGATGGTACAGTCCTTCCGCCTTGTCCGCCATTTGTCCCAAATCGTAAATTATGATGCGCTCACCCATAGATTGTCCACAGGCCAAGCAAATTTTTCCACGGGGCGCGTGTATGTTGAACACATACCACCGCGCCTTGTAGTTTTAACCACTGTGCTAAAAATTTTGAGCTTGCTTCGCTCGCTCCTTAATTTTTTTTATATGCAGATTCTCTAAGAGAAAAGAGGCTGGCAAAATAGGTCTGTGCCCCAGGCGACACAAACCCATGATACACCTCTGGTATTGGTAGCTTCTTATCCTATGTCTATTCCAAATGTCCTGTATGTACTGATTTCTCACATTTATGGCAGCCCTACTCTTATGGCACCTTATTATGCTTCAGTTGTGCTCTGCTGTCATACTTTGCCTTTGAAAATCCAGTCCATTCAAATGTCCTTGGTCACTAAGCAGTAAAGGCCTGTATTCACTTTGATTAGTGCGAGTGCAGGTGATTAGTAATTGCGGGTCATTACTACAAAAATTGAAAATAAATCAAAGATAACAAAATGTCATATTCTATCGGTGATCGCTCAAAATTTTTGAATGACCCACAATTATTAATCATCTGCACTCGCATAGGCATAGGTATTGTCTATACCTGGAGAACAGACTAAAAGTGGAGAAACATAAAAATACTCCTTGGTGGTCGGTAATGTTCGTCCTTCTTTCGTTAATTTCCCTAATTGATAGAAAGGGACAAACGAAAAGTCGGAAACATTGCCAACGGAATCATACGAAAGAAAGACGAACATTACTGACCGCCATGTTCTATTTTCATGTTACAATGCTTGTAAGGAGGATTTGCATCCATTGGTTATAAATCCATGAGAGTGCCATTGTTTATTCCGAGTTATTAACATTTTGACAGGCAACACCCGAAGAAATTAACAGTGCATACCGTCGTTTCTCACGTATGTTCCACCCTGACAAGCATAGTACGGACCCAAGCAAGCAGAAATGGGCTGAGCAAATCTTCAATAAAGTCAAAGAGGCATATGAAGTGCTCTCGGACTCCCACAAGAGGGCCATTTATGATACATTAGGTTTGTTTCTGTTTATTTTAATAACAAATGGCAATTATTTTATTTTTCTCCCCTCCGGACCGAAAGCGTCAATTTTCGTCCCACTGCTCTAAACGAAGTTGCCACTTTCCACCTCTGAGGAGAATAATAGTATACTAACGTCGGGCAGTAAATAAGAAAGCCTCAGATAACATGTTTGTTGACCTCGGCTTCACCTCATTCAATAATTACATGATATCTGAGACCTTTCTTACTTTCCTGCCCTCAATGTGTAATCTTCTATAAATTACCTTAATCTGGTCCCCTTCAAAGGCAACGGTGATTATCTTAGTAAAAAAGGTAAATTCAAAATAAACTGCCACCTCTCAGTCTGCCGCAACTCTAGGGTTGAAGTCATTTTTAACCCTAGAGTTGCGAAGTTGTGGCAGAGAGGTGGCAACCCTATTTTTTCCAGCTCTTTAGATTAGTCTCCTTCAGATGGCATGGCACCTCAATTACTTCCCAAACAGATAGGTGGAAAAAATTGTACTAAGTATACATAAATCATTATGGTAAAGGTACTCGCGACAAGATTTTTCTAGGCAACCTGGCAGCGTTGTATAAACTTATGTATAAACTTTCATTTAAATCACATTTCGTTCACCAAACAGACAGGTGTATAGTTTTGCGGTTGGATCTTGGTATAATCATTCATTCTTAAGTTACTCTTATTGCTGCCTGTGTCTTATGTAATTAATTACCCAAGTAAACAAAGCTATGATAAAAAAAATTATTAGATTACTTCTTTCTTTTCATTAAAAGGGAAAAGGGGATTGGAAGTTGATGGCTGGGAAGTTATATTCCGTACACGCACACCTAGAGAAATCCGAGAGGAATATGAAAGGTAGGAATTTTTTTTTATATTTCGATAGCTTTATTTTAAATTTCAATTTCTGTGTAAAAGATCAAATTGAAATAGGAAGAAATGTTTATAGAAAAAATTAACTTATGCTACTTTTATAGAATAGTTATAAATATGGATGTTAAATTTTACAGGCTTAAGAAAGAAAGAGAAGAAAGGAGGCTACAACAAAGTGCTAACCCAAGGGGTACCATCACTTTATCTATAAATGCAACAGATATGTTCATGAAATATTATGATCAATATGAAATTTTGTAAGTGACATTCATATTTTATCCTATTGTTGTCTTAAGACGCTGTTATCCCGTCAAGGCCGTTTTTTGAACACGAACGAAAGTGTTTTAAACTGTGTTTTAAAGTCTGAAATTAAATTATGTCTTATTTAAGGATCGGGCGGATGGGCGACTGTTCTCAATTACACGATTAGATTAAGTTTACTAGATAGAAAAACATCCCAAAGTTACCCCTTTTTGTTATGTTTTTTCAATACTATGATTAAACTGCTGATATTTAACTTTTTATTCTTGTACTTAACTAAATACATTAAATATTTCTAGTGAACTCAGAAGAATTTTTAGCTTAGAAACTCCCATGAGCAAAGATATTGACGAAAAACACGTTTTTTTTGCGATCCTGCTTTCAATTGGAGCGGGATGGCTAATTGTAAACTTATGCTTGCATGAAAGAGAGGCTTGCATTGGGATAACCTGGCCTTAATTCAATGCGTTTTACTGTTATAGTCATAGCAACGGTTGGCAACAAAATGGCAGAAAAATGTTCTATGGAGAAATAAACAATACTTACTCATCTGAGGCGTTGACAGGAGTCACGTGTTTCTCTATATGGCTACCGTACTGGGATAACCTAGCCTTAAATAGTACCTAATGTGTTTCTTAATATATTTCATGTTTCTGTTAGGGAAGAAGACTCTACATTTATACCAAATATTGAAGTATCGGGTATGACAATTCAACAGTCCATTGACGCTCCAGTTACTTTAAGAAATACAATGACTTTATCCGGAAATATATCTACACAAAATGGCATTGGTTTGTATATTTTCCAGTGATTATTTATACTTGTTAGGATTGTTAATAGCAAAGGTGCTTTTCTTTTATGAAGCTTTGATGTTCATAAGGGTCAGGGCACACCTAGCAGAGAACTGTTCGAGTAGTATTCATTAATCAATTTATAATGAACTCAATAGAGTTGAAAATAGCGTGTAAGAAATCCCTGTCCTCACGTCTCAGGACGTGTTCGCATTATTACTTGCACGCTAATTTCAACGAGGATCTTATGGGCTTGCTATAATAATAAAACCATTATTAATTTATACAGGGTCCAACTTAATATGCTATGCAACCCTATATTGATTCGAATTATAGTATAGTACACAAAATATATAGGGTCCTTCTTAATATGCTGACACTTTTTTAAGGGGATGATCAGACCGTCAAACTGAACAACTTTCTCTATGGCACCAACATCGAAATCTCGAAAAAAAAATCTGCCTCTCCATACAAAATTGGAAACCTACTCGAGCCAAATGTATGGGACAGCTGATTTTTTTTTCTCGATTTCGATGTTGGTCCCATAGAGAAAGTTGTTCAATTTGATGGTCTGATCATCCCCTTAAAAAAGTGTCAGCATATTAAGTTGGACCCTGTATATCTAATCTAAACTATTATAAAACTGTAACTGAAGTGTGTCTGTACATTGAAGACATTTACAAAAAAAAAGATTACAATATGGTTTTTCCCTAACTCGAAATCAATCTTTTTTAGAAATTTTGTCTGTCTGTTTGTTTGTGTGTTTGTTCGCGCATAACGCAAAATCTACTGAACCGATTTTGATGAAACTTTTTTTGATAGCTTATGATATGATCTGACTTAAAATCTGGTATATAATTTGTGCGGACGAAGTCGCGGGTAAACACTACACTAGTATATAATAAAAATTTAAATGTTTACTGATTCAGTCGAATAATTTTTGTTATATTTCAGGTACTGGATCAGTCAATATGTCTAACCGTCATCTTAGTTCGGAAAAAGGGTGGACTGAATGTGAATTTGGTATTGGAAATGGTCCTCTGGTTGGATTCAAAATTTTTAGGACACTGTCGCGACTTATGTTTTTAAATTGTGGCACCGTACTGCAGTTTACTCCTAGAGGAATATCTCCAAGCCTGATATCAAGTATGTATCCAACAATTCGGTATGTCAAGTTTTTTTTGGTCTCCATTTTTATATTTTTTACGGATAGAAGACATAATTTTAAGACTTCTATTTCATTCTTATTGCGATTCATTGAGTTTATCAATATAAATTTAATTTTTAAATTATTTTGATCTGTAATCTTTAAGTGCAAAAATGGTGGAGAGAAAATAATTCCAACTCCATGGAGAAAAAACTACATGCTGCTATATTTAAAAAAATTAAACCTGCCTCCTCTTTCTAACTCTATTCTGGAAACAGCTACGGCAACATCAAATGTCAAATTCTGACATTGTGAATGTTTTTTTTTTCTTAAGTGCCGGTTATTTTAAGTTGATTTTATGTTTACCAAGGAGTTCACAGGTATTCCAGTGACGTCACTGGACGGACCGAAAAACGACGTTATTTTATTAAAAATATCTGTAATCCTTTCATTTTAAAATCTCTGACATAGAAAATATGATTATTGAGACAATTATCTCGAAATGGTTTTCGATTCAGCCCTCCAAAAAAAAACTTGACATACCGAATTTATATTTATCATTGTTCAATAGAATATAAGATTTGAATGAAACACTCCTAGTTAGTACGGTAGCCATATAGAGAAACACGTGACTCCTGTCAACGCCTCAGATGAGTAAGTATTGTTTATTTCTCCATAGAACATTTTTCTGCCATTTTGTTGCCAACCGTTGCTATGACTATAACAGTAAAACGCATTGAATTAAGGCTAGGTTATCCCACTGCAAGCGTCTCTTTCTTGCAAGCATAAGTTTACAATTAGCCATCCCGCTCCAATTGAAAGCAGGATCGCAAAAAAACGTGTTTTTCGTCAATATCTTTGCTCATGGGAGTTTCTAAGCTAAAACTTCTCCTGAGTTCAGTAGAAATATTTAATGTATTTAGTTAAGTACAAGAATAAAAAGTTAAATATCAGCAGTTTAATCATAGTATTGAAAAAACATAACAAAAAGGGGTAACTTTGGGATTTTTTTCTATCTAGTAATCTTAATCTAATCGTGTAATTGAGAACAGTCGCCCATCCGCCCGATCCTTAAATAAGACATAATTTAATTTCAGACTTTAAAACACATAGCCCAGTAAAATTAGACAAATCAGGAGAAATAATTCCCGGAGTTTTGAAATTTCCATGGCATCCATCTTGGATTTCGATATTTTTGATTTTTTTTTACCTCTAACCAAATCTGACCAGGGTCCTCTACAATATTTGTTTGAGGTTCATATCCCTATCTATCATAGTTTCCGCGGGCCGTTGACCTCATTCATCAGGAGTCGACCTTCTGCGGAAGACAAAATATTCCTTTTATCACCAAGACCATCCTTATTATGGTCTCCGAAATAATTTTACTATACGTTGGTTGGGGGGAACCCAGTGAACAATTATCCGCCTATCTATCTACTATATCTATGGAAAGTGGGGATATGGTGGGGATCATAAACTTAATATGTGGGGATCGACCAGATACCTCCTATTGATCTCCGGGTTCCCCCTTAGGTACAAGGATGAGATTTAGGAATCATCATAATTATGGATGCCCTGGTGATAAAAGGAATATTTTGTCTTCCTCAGAAGGTCGACTCCTGACGAATGAGGTCAACGGCCCGCCTTAACTATGACAGATAGGGTTATGGGCCTTGAACAAGTAACATAGAGGACCCTGGTCAGATTTGGTTGGCGGTAAAAAAAATGCAAAATATCGAAATCCAATATGGCTGCCATGGAAATTTCAAACGCCAAAACAGCATTTAATGGTTCACCGATCCAACTGAAATTTTGTATATAGGGGTTTTAGGGGTTGATCATTATGAATACAAAATCGTTTTCTTTTTATCTTCAACTTTCATTAGGGTCGCCATACAAATTTCATAATTTTTGAAATGCTGTTACTTTCTCGGCTTTGTAGCCCTCAAAAGTTAAGTCCTATGACAAAAGTGCATATAACATGTTTTGTAGTAAATTTTGTCAGGTCTAATTAGTACCTACAACACTTTTCAATACGACTTATAGATTTCGAGAAATAAGTGAAAAACTAAAAAAAGTCACCTTTAGAGCCCCCCCTTCCTCGAGCTCACCCCCCCATTTCCAGGACTTTTTTTTTTCTTCAAGTTTATGTACCAAAGAAACGTTTGAAATAAGTTCCAATGCTCCGGGAATTACTTCTCCAGAATGGCATTTTTCTGTCTAATTTTACTGGGTTACACAGTTTAAAACACTTTCGTTCTTTTTCAAAAAACGGCGTTTTAATCTGTGAGCAGTAGACCGTCGGGGCTGGGTCGGGGCCGTCGCGGGGATTGGACTTTGGCAGAGGGGAAAGCATGGGAAAGTACACGAAAGCCCACTCCTCTTCGGGCATGGAGTCACGTGTTTCTCTATGGGTAGCCAGATGATTTTTCTGCAACCATTGAAAAAGCCGATCATTTGCGTTCAAAACAAGATAAATTGAATCAATGTCAGAGATTGTGCAGTCTTCGTTAAAACACCCTCCAATTATCAGACGGTCCGACGGCACAGTCTGTAGTGAACCTGCCTGCTGTGCCGAGGGTAGCGGGTTCGAATCCCGTAACGGACAAATATTTATATGATGAATATGAATATTTGTACCCGAGTCATGGATGTTTGTATATATATTTGTATTCTATATCGTTGTCTAGTCATCATAATACAAGTCCAGGCTAGATTCTGGAGCCTAGCATTCTGCCTAGACAATTTGTATTTATTTATTTTACAGCAATGGCTCTTCAGCTCGATGCCCACTCGGTGGGCTACCTGACGTACCGAGCTGGCGGGCAGGGCGGCTCCTCAATGACTTCCATCTACGTGAGAGACTCAGAGAAGTACCACACCAACACTGCTGTGCAGATTGGAAACCCGCACTCGTTCATCTCTCTCAACATCATGAGGAAAGTACCTCAGCACGATATGAAGTTGAGACTGGCATTTAAGTAAGTGTGTTATTGAAGTATTTCATTATTATACAGTATGTTTTTGTTTGCCGTGTCGACATTTTCAGGGCTTAACTTTTACTAAGGAAGCAATCTGAAACGCAAAAGAAAATCTGCTCTTCCGTACTAAGTGCAGGGACACACCTGCGGAACGTTCCGCGCCGAACGTTAGATTGAATACGCGTCTACTAGGAAAAATGGCGCGTACTGGTGTGTCGCCGGTATAAGAAAGCCGGAAAAGCTTTGCGCGCGGTATTCAACCGAACGTTCGGCGCGGAACGGTACCACTAAACTGCAATGCATACTCGACTCAAATGATAGTAAATAAATTTTCAGTTAACCACCCCTGAAAATTTCGAAACGGTAAAAGACATCACATCACTCAGTATATGGCTGCATCCTTTGCTTCTTGATGACTTAAAAGTTATGCAGGGTCCTTCTTAATATGCTAACAGTTTTTAAAGGGGATCAGACCATGGAACTGAACAACTTTCTTTATGGGACCAACATAGAATTCGCGAAAAAAACACAGCTGTCCCGTGTATTAGGCTCGAGTAGGTTTGCAATTTTGTATGGATAAGTTGACTTTTTTTTTGTTTTCTAATTTATAGCCATAGAGTAAGTTTTTCAGTTTGACGGTCTGATCATTCCCTAAAAAAAGGGCCAGCATGTTAAGAAGGACCCCATGCCCACGTCTTTTATCTATTTATTTATCAATGTGGCTCCCCCATCCGCTAATAAGGGGCAACGACAATAATTAAGCCGTTCTAAAATCCCATGCGACTTACCTATCTATAATCAATATACATAATATGAATCTATGAAGGACCCTATTTAATACAAAAATGCTGCTGCCACTATTGGTATTGATAGCAATCTAGATTGTACTGCGCTGATAGTAACGTTTTGTATCAAGATTGACTTTTGACTTCCAAGCACACAAAGTAATGATTTGTTATGTAAATCAACAACTTTTCATGCATGCATCCTCGCTTGGCTTCTGTTATACTTCGCAAGCGTCGTGTGCTTTTTTTAAGTAGACTGTTTTAAGCCACAATGATTTTATCTCAGACCAGCATCAAATTTATTGATTTTTCAATATTCCAACTTTGATTACGTTTTGTGATATAACTTGTACTTTACGAATGCTAATAATGTAAAATTTACATGATATGCGAATATTTTTGTTGGATGTGTGAATGCACTATTGTTATGTAAGAAGAGATTATTAGATCAATACTAGTTGTATTGATTATAAATAATAATGAACCATAACTTCAATAAGCAAAAACATGCGAATTTAGATACCTACTACAAATTCTGTTGCTAAGCCTCTTGTCATTGCGATACAGTTGCGAAATGATTTAAATAAGATACCCTTTCTCAAGAAGTTATCTGAAATATCACCACATGAATATTTACTATGCGTTTTGTAAGAATTACATACATACAATATATATGCTCCATCTTAATATGCTGACACTTTTTTAAGGGGATGATTAGACCGTCAAATTGAACAACTTTCTCCATGGCACTAGCATCGAAATCGCGAAATAAAGCAGCTGTTCCATACAAAACTGCAAACCTACTCGAGCCAAATGTAAGGGACAGCATTTTTTTTCGCGATATTAATGTTTGTCCCATAGAGAAAGTTGTTCATCATCATTTCATCCCCTTAAAAATGTGTCAGCATATTAAAAAGGACCCTGATTACAAGGTGTCAATGTCCCACTGCTGGGCAAAGGTGTTAAAAAATAAAAATACCCCGTTAAATGTTTATTTGTATTTTTGTGAGGTGCCGGCTAAGAATAGCATCATCCCTTTTCCTCCTGTGGGTGTCGTAAAAGGCGACTAAGGGATCTACCAGAGGATGGGCAGCAGCATCCTCTGAGTATACATATCCAACCAACTGCGATCGCCAACCCGCCTGCCAAGCGTGGCGATTATGGAAAAAACCCCCCTACATGGACCGGCCGTTGTAGCGTTCCTTGGGGGAGGCCTATGTCCAGCAGTGGACGTCCATCGGCTGAGATGATGATGATGATGATTTTTGTAACATCTTGTATATCCTCACGCTACCCTATAGGGGTAGGCATACGGCCCGCCATACGTTACGATTCTGATAATATAGTTCTCCCCGTCATAGATTTAAAATGTAAAAATTTTTCAAGTTAGGTTTGATTTTATTGCGATGGCGAAATGACACCACTAATTAAACTACAACTGTTTCCATTATGCTATTTATGTTTAAGTTTACGATTTAATTATCTTTTATTCGTAATTTTACTGTTACTTTTAGATTCGGTACATTCGGAGCCATAGCCGAATACGGGGCAGAAAAAAAGGTGTCACAAAATAGCAGTGTTTCCGCCGCTGTCATGCTAGGCGTCCCTAGTGGCGTCATGCTCAAACTTAAGTAAGTATAATTGCCCTTTACTTGTGAACTACCTATACTCTGAAATGGAATCCGATATCAAAAATTTCTAACTCCATTTCAGAGTATACTGTATATTCAATAGTATGTAGTTCGAGCAGAAAACGTATCTTAGGCCCAAAAGAGACCACATTCTCACATTGATTGATTTAGCAATGAAATAAAAAAAACATTGTAACATACATAAACAACAACAACATATTTCTAGCATCAAAAGTCCACAATACATGACTAGCTAAACAAAATAATGTTGAAATACTTAACTAAATTTTATCAATATTGTTGTTAATTCCAGATGGACGTGTTCTTCCCAAACCATAGTAGTACCTATACACTTGTGTGAGGAAATTTTGCCTTCGCCGGTGTTCTACGCGACCATGGTCCCACTGGTCTCCTGGCTGGTCCTGAAGAACCTTGTGCTGGACCCCATCGCGAGGGATCGAAGGGAACGGGACCGGCAACGGTCTATGGAAGCTAATTATGAAAGGTAGGTTATAGTACTGTAGCTGGGGGACTTTTTAATTACCAAAAAGATAACCGATTGCCGAATGACAAATATAAAAACCTATGTCTTACAGACTACTTACGTAATAGTTAGACTGTCTAAAGTTGCCATACAAAGCTATAAGACCAGATGAAAAAGTCAACTTTGATCAGGGTTCGAAGTGATAATTATCTTGATAATTATACGTTGATAATTATCTTGATAATTATAAAATTAATTGAAAAAACAAAATGCTTGCGTAAGCAATTTCAGGCCATGTATATCTGATCATGATCTGTGGTAAAAGAAGCTCACAATCACAAAATAAGTTTTCTCACTGTTTTCTGTCGTTTTTCTCAATTATTTGTTATTCATTGTGATGAGAAACGAAAATGTCGAAGACTATGAGCTGGTTAGTCTGGATAAGAGTGTATTAAAACAAAAAAAGCAATTTTAGAACTTTTAGTTAAAAATTTTACTCAAAATTAAGAATCGGCTTGGATAATTATCCGATAATTATCTGATAATTATCCGATAATTATCAATGATAATTATCTTGATAATTTCGAACCCTGACTTTGATTGGTTTATAGCTTTGTATGGCAACTTTAGATTGTCTTACTATTACTTATGGGTATTGAACTAAGGTGAAGAACATGACAGTATAGAAAAAAAAAGGTAGCCTCGAAATTAAAAAAATTCAGACAATTTTTTTTTTTTTTTTTACGGCGGGTTGTGATCTGTAAGACTTAGGTTTTTGTAGTAGTCATTTAGTACCTTACAACAATTTCTAAACGGCAATAGGTAATCTTTTTGGTAATAAAAAAGTCCCCCGGCTACAGTACTATTAGGTTAAAAGCTGAAAGTGGGCACAGAGACCACCTACCAACCTTAGCAACCTGGTGAATCAGCAGTGAGTTGTGAACGCGACCTAAATCTACACAGTGAAATTGATATCATTAGCATCCTTTTAAACTAAAAGTCTGCCCACCAAACTGAACAACTTTTACTAGGGGAGCAAACCGATCGGAGCAAAAAAAAAATCTGCTGTTCCATAATAAACTGCAATGCTTACTCGACTCAACAATGTCCGTCCGTCCGTCCGTCTGTCTGTCCTACCTATTTAGGGATGTAACTTTTGAACCGTAATAGCTAAACTGTTGGAATTTTTACAGAATGTGCTTTATTATGGCGGATTTGCTAACAAAAAATAAAATAAAAAGTAAAAAAAATTAAGGGGACCCTTAATTTTTTAAATAAAAACCGGCAAAGTGTGAGTTGATCTCGCGGTGAAGGTCCCGGATAACACAAAACTTTTTTGTAAATATGTTGTGTGGTACGGAACTGTCGGTGCGCGAGTAGCCCGACGCACACTTAAGACGTAATAGTAGGTGGAAATACCTCGGAGGCATCTTTTATTTTTCATTTTACGACTAGATTTATACCATTTACCGAAACTAAAGTCATACCTCAGTATTTTTGGATAGTTCATCTAGTGCAATCATCAACTGAATACACGATTGGAATTACTTCACTCGATAGAAAATCGTCAGAAAGATGACGTATTTTCATGCATTTTTAAACATTTTTCTCGGTTTAGAAGAACTTAAAATAGTTTCCGATTGTTGGTATTTATACTCACATATTCACCATTAGTTTAACTAGTGCAATCATAAATAAAATCTAGAAAAAGTACTTTGGTTAGTTGTTTTTAATCGAAAATACGGCTCACGCACACACTTTTCGGAGCGCTCGGCAATCGCGTTTCTCATAGAAAATATTCGTCGGGATAGGTCCCGACGAATATTTTCTATGAGAAACGCGCCCTAATTTTCTATGAGAAACGGGGCCATAGGTGGCCCCTTAACCTGTTTTATTTTTAACATCAAATAAACGGACTTTGATCTACGCAAAACAAAATATGCATGCATATTGTTACGAGCGACGGGTTTCGGGATTGGAGTGAAACGCCAAGTCCAAATTTACAGAGTTTATTTGAGTTTATCTTACACACGGTCCTCCTCGCAGGATCCTCCTCGCAGAGTCCTCGTCGCAGAGATTCCACTTACACAGTCCTCCTGACGGGGGTTCTCCTTTACACCTCTGTAGCACTGTCCACTACGTTACTTCTATGACGTCACGACACGTCACGACACACGTCACAACTACGACGTCACGGCACTACACTGTCACTTGACTATTCACTGTTCACTTCTCACTAGTAACTTTACACTTTTTCTCTTCTTCCTTTTAGTTTCGCACTTTTCACTGTTAAACTCAGTACTGCTCTGTGGCCGCAAACTCGCCGGCTTATAGAATCTTCGCCCTATAGAATCTTCCAGAATATTGAATTTCGATCTTCATTTCGTTATTTCTTTGTTTCCTTCCAAACGCTTCTAATTATCTCTAGCTCCTCCCCCTTTCTCGAATATTCCTAGATACGGTTATTTTGTCTCTTTCCAAATATTCTTTCCAATTTTCCTTCTCCCTCTTTCCTCTGGAACATTCCTGAACAATATTAAAATTAAAATCTAGAAATATTTTCGTCGGGGTGAGGTCTCGAACCCAGGACTTCTCGAATTTTCGGGATCGCACGTCCGACCGCTGAGCCACAAAGCTAATTGACAAACCCTCTGAATTTGTGAATGCCTTTTTACGATTAATGTTTGGCAGCATCCGTGACACTATGCTCACGACTATATTCCCCGAGGGGGTAGTCAGAGATATTCTGAAATCTCAGAACATCCACATTTCACCAGTAGTACCGAAACTCTGTCCAGTGTGACGGAGGTAAGCCCGTCGGCACTTATAATGGACAATGCCTCGAAATTGACGCATGCAGATTTCCTCACGATGTTTCTTCACTTAAAGCCAGTGGTGTTACAAATCGTACATAAATTCCGAAAAACTCGTTGGTACGAGTCGGCCTGGACGGGGATCGAACTATCGCCTCCTGCACGGCAGGCAAGGTTACTCGCCACTGGACCATCACGGCAAAATATTGTGACGAACTTAATTTGAAAATCTCTAAAACTATAAAATGAACAGATTACAGGAGATGCAACGTCAAGCACGAGCGACAGTCGAGCTGATGCGGGAGACATACTCCAGGATTAGGAGCGACGAGGATAAGAAGAAGGGTCTAGTCATACTGCGGGCTGTGTACGGCAAGCTGCCAGAAGGTACGGTAGCCTGTATAGTTGCTTCATCATCTTCGGGTTCCTCTCAATTACTGGAGGTTGGCAGTAAGCTCTGTCTATCTCTCGCCAAACGAAACCGCTCTTCGACGCTGGCGATGTCTGTCCACTCTTTCAGGTTGCGGCTTGTCATAAGTGATATGACAAGACACGTGCTTCCTTCTAGTTCCTTCTCTTTCTACGAGTTTAACCCTTATTCATATAGTGACAGGCTTGGTGGTGGTGAGGTACGGAAGCCTCGTTGCGCGAGTACCCTGATTCGCACTTGATCCGTTTTATTACAATTTTCTCTGTATTTTACTGTTAATGTTATAGTGTAAAGTAAAGTACCTATATTTGATTGATAGGGTCGTCATACCACGACGTTTCCGTCGAGGAGGCGGGGGACGCCGCCGCGTCGCCCGACACCCCCACAGCTTACAGCGAAGTGATCGACGTCACCATACCCGTCCAATGCCTCGTCAAAGACTCCCGGTTAGAGTTACTGGAGGCCAGTAAGGTACACACTACTTTTATATTAAATTATTTATGATTCGGATAAGTCAGATCCATAAGTTGTTAGTGACAATGATCTTATAAACTTTGTTAGTCATCAAAACAATTTCCTATGTAACACAGATGTAGGCAGTCACTAGGTGACATGCAAGCACACCCAGCGCTCTATCCGCGGCGAAGGAGGCGAGCGAAACGAATTTCCTTTAATTCTTCTGACGATTCGTCCGATTCGCCGCGGATAAGTGTGCGAGGTGTGATAGAATTTCATACAACCAATTCTAAAATTCGATTCTTGCGGCTCGTTCGCCTCTGATAAATGTGCGTACACCATGACCAGGACTCCGATCTGTCTCCGGAGGCGCGCAGGATGGTATTTGGGCTGCAGCCTTAGATCAAATTAAAATTAGGGGATGGGCCTTACGCGAATATTTAAAACTAGAAAAATGAGGCAACACTAATGACAGGTGTATTTCAAATATGTACCGAGATGATTGACAAGTGTGGTAGTTTGTCCATACAAACGTAGTGTTGCCTCATTTTTCTGGTTTTAAATATTCGCGTAAGGCCCATCCCCTAATTTTACTTTGATCTAAGGCTGCAGCCCAAATACCATCCTGCGCGCGTCCGGAGACAGAAACCAGTTAAAATTAATTGAAAGGCCCAGTTGCAGGACACAACTAGTACACTTGGTCCATACCAAGTGTACTAGTTGTCTCCTGCAACTGGGCCTTTCAATTAATTTTACTATGATGCATTGGTGCAGTAGATACCCAGCAGAGACGCATTTCGCATTATCGCGTGGAACCCATCAGTGTGCGCCTCCGCTAACATATTGGAAGCACTATATCTTAACCTTTTAACAGGCTAAGGGAGATATGTCTCCCACATTAAAACTTTATCAATAGGGTTCATTATTTAATGTAAATGTGGTGGCCACAGCCTGATAAAGGGTTAACTTCGATATCTATTTATTGGCTATGTGCGAAGCGGGTGTTGGGAACTGGCAAGTCGATCGCAGCCATTGACCAAGATTTCGTTTTCGCTTTCGCTGGTATACGGAATGTCAGTGTAACCGGGTATGCGATAGCGATAGTCATAAAGTCATATACAATTTATATGAAGTGACATTTATGAGTCAGGTGGCCTTTTTACAAAAAGTGGTTACGTCGATAAGGACAGAAATAAGGTAGCGACCTCCTTTTTAGGGTTCCGTACCCAAAGGGTGAAAACGGGTTGGTATGGCCGGCTGCATTAAACTTTAATGACCCTCAATGCTTTTTGTTGACAGTCTGAACTGCCAGGATTCTACGACCCGTGCGTGGGTGAAGACAAGCACCTCACCGTGCAGTACATGTTCCACAACAACCTGCATCGCTGCTGCATCTCCGATCACCAGGCCGTTGTCCTGCCGCGCAACAGTTAGTATCTTCATTATGTTCTACTAGGCTAATATCACAGAATAGATAACGCCCTGCCCCTCCCTAATATCAGATACCGCACCTCGACCCGCACTTCAGAGGTAATTTTAAAGGTGCCGAGCAAAAAGCCAACGCGGTCGGCGCGCGGGTGCGAGTGGGAGGGCGCGTGTGGCAACGCCATCTTGGCTCTGTAGCAGATCTAGTCAAGAATCATGAGACCTGACCACCCCGTGGGCCGGCTGTACATAAAATCAGCCTCTTAAGACGGTCCCACTAGGTACACGCTGGGCCGGGCTACATTTTGCTGGTTTTTAGAAGCTATCTTCTCGTTATTTAAGTTGTTATGAGACATACAAATAAAAAAATTATAGCAATGATCTTCAACATCTCGGCTATATTTATCATTGTTCATATTTCTTATTTTTCCATAAAATACATATATGAAACCCGTGTTTAAAGGAAAGACTAAAATATGAACTTTTCTGTATTACGTGCAACTACATTATAATATGAATCCACTTTTACTTGTCACACAAACCATTTTGTTGACAAAATTATGATCTGAAAAAACATTTGTTTAGTGCCGTTTTTTAATTAACTAATTAGATATTTTTAAAATTTGGTGCGTTTTCTTATGCCATTCGTATTTCTCCTCGTCTCCTTGGATTAGATGGCAACTCAGTGCCATAATGAAGCCAAGCCAGTCAAAAATAGGAATATTGGCGTAGTTTAGTAGAGGTGAGGCGGTTCCGAAATGGTCAAGGTCGTAAAATATTTCTAAATTTATCTTCCCCATCGGGTCCCTGTCGTCCCCACTAGTGGGGCACAGGCCAACCTTGGCGGTGTCCAAATTAGGGCTGATCGTTTCATTCTGCTTGCCAAATACTAACATACGTATGTGTTTTTTATAGAACTTTAAATCATATTTTTACTAGCCGGACTTAATTGGGTGACACATCTTTTGAAACAAATCTTCCGAATTATCGTAAGAATATCAGATGTGACATTGTTACGGGAAAAGGTAGGTGCAATACCATATTCTCGGTATGAACATTTGGAGTCAGGGATACCTAAAAATCAAATCATAATCTTTTTCTTGTTCTTCTTCTGTTACAGTATTATTTAGAACACAACTGTGTTCAGATTATTTCACGAATCCTTTTGTAACAAAATGGTGCATATACAGGGTGTCCCGTAAACCGACGTCAACCCGGTGGATAGGTTAGTTAATGCCTAACCAGAATATAAGAAAAAAAAAAGTCAATCAGTCAACATTTTACTTTACGAAAAGGTTCTTAGTTTTCGAGATAAGGACAGTTTTATGTAATTTGTGAAACTCTTTACCTTAGTCACATTTTGAGTGCCACGGCTACAAATGTTCCATGCGGTATCCGTGTTAAAACAGTCAATATCTCGAAAACTAAGACACTTTTACTAAAGTTAAATTTCGATGTTCTGCTTAGTCATGACCTCCGCCGGGTTGACGTCGGTTTACGGGACACCCTGTATATCATATCTTTATGTTTGATTTCAGATCATAGAATAAAGAATAGATCCTGAAAATTACAGACCAGGCGCAAGTGTTAACTTCCGTGATGTACGACCGCCAATCTGCGTCCTGAACTCGAATGCGTAACAATTCAAGTGCATAGAGTATTTGTTTTAACATCTACGTTGAAATTAAGCGGCTATCAATATCCAGAAAAATTATAATCCTGTGTTACTGTAGTAGAGATGTAGCAGGCAGCTACAAACATTCCATTTTAAACATGCTGTCATTGGACTTAAATCAGTTCATGCTAGTCACAAGTAGTTACTACTCAACTGTTGACATTTGCTGCGCTCGAGTTAGAGACGAGATATCGCTACCAACTTTTATTCCCAGTGAACATTATTCCAATGATTCTTAGGTCGTGATTCAGAGATTTCTTTTGAGCTTGAGCTTAGTCTAAGTAGGGTCGAAAAGCTCGAACTAAGACTTAAAAACGCGTCTGAATCTCGGCTTTATTGTAAAAAAATTCGTTGTTCTAAGATAGACACAATCTTCGGATTGGGTGGGTTTGAAGTGGTTGGATGTTTCTATAATATGCCAATGACTAATAAACTTTGTTAATGATGTATTTATTATACCGTGTGTTTGTATGTGACGCCTGGTCCTGAAGTGTAGTTCTGGGTTTGTCAGTTTCCCGTTAAATTATACATGTAAACGGTTTTGTCCCCGATGTATTTTGAAAATCCACGGGCATAGGAAAAATAACGCATTTCTTATATTTAAAAGTTATATCTTCAAATCTTATATTATTTCAATAAAGATCAAATCGAACAATGAAATAACTAACGCGCGCAAGGCGGCCTGGCGATACAATTATCTTAAATAACTAAGCATTGTAAATAATAGTTGTCCGATATAATTGATGCATTTTTGTAATACTGCTAATAGATGCCTGTTGTTTCTATTACTATTAGAGAGTTTGTCTAAGGTGAAAGTTTGTTACTATTTCACAAAGATTGCGAAGAGATGTAAGTGCCTCATTACTTACATCAATTTGCAATCTTTGTAATGGACTTTAAAAACGCATGATTTTTATAGTTTTTTTGCGGTTTTTCGGTTACGTTATCTTCTGTGTTAAAGGACTTACTTTTAACACTGAACCATTTGAAGATATCTTGCGTGGCTTCACTGAGCGGCGAGCCGGATTTCGCAGATCTTTACTTTAAAAGTTTATTAATAATGGTATTTTCTAATTAGTACATGTACATACTATTTCCTTTTAATTTACTGGAACAAAGGAAATGTTTTTCTGTGTATTTTTTCAGAAAAATGTCTACAAATGTTATAATTGCTGCTCACATAAACATATTGATTAATTGAATGTTAGTTCAATGTTCTATTTACTGCGCTTGCTTGTTGTTCCTGCTGTATGATGTAATATAATAAAAACATTTGGGTCACAGTTGGCCAGTTAATTGTGAAAATCTCAACATTTAGCTAGATGCCAGAAATAATTTTATTGTGTTACTTGCTTTTGCCCGCGACTTCGTTCGCGTGTAATATGGGAATTGTATCCTATGTATTGTTAATGTAGCGTCAACAATAGTGTCAAAATCCATTCGGCCTTTTCAGTCTAATAATTTTATGGAAATTTTGCTTTTGCTTTTTTGACTGAGCAAGTTGACGATGCCTGTTGCAGATCTATGCCTGTACTTCATTGTTTTGACGAAGCATGTTGCCGATTTATGTCTGGTTGTGTATTCTTGTTTGACGACGCTTGTTCTGAGTGCGACTTCTTAGTCCCTACATTGATGTATGGAATTGAAACTTGGGTACGGCAGAAGACGCACAAAAGTACGATTAACGCTGTGGAAAGGCGCGCTTATTGAGAAGTATGTGTGGTGTAACTGTGATGGAAAAATTGGTTAATTATAGAACTTTGAAGTCTGAAAGAGGATGTAGTGACAACGATAGAGAAAGGTATGTTGAGATGGTTTGGTCATACGGAAAGAATGGATGAGAGCAGATGACGAGTGCAATCTGGCAAGCGTAAGTAGAAATGTTGGAAGGGGACGGCCTAGGCCTTGGAAGGGTACATATACGGACCAATTGGCGACGTGCTTAAAGGGCCAGGTCGGTCTACCCGAAACCGAGGAGCATGCATGAAAGGACTAATGAATGTGGAGGAAGCTAGAGCTGTTTGTAAGGATCGTAGCAGAGCAGGTGGCGTGAAAATATGTATGTACTAAAGTCTACCTACGAAACAGATACATAAAGCTTGTGTGGAAGAAAACATCGACGGGAATGTATGTCAAGATGTATAGACCTAGAGGAAGCAAGAGAGGTCTGTCTGAACCGCCCAAAGCGGATATCCATAGTCTCTGCCTACCCCTCTGGGAAATAGGCGTGAGTTTATGTATGTATGTTAATGTTTTGTGCTTAGGTGTTCAAATAAGTATTTATAGTAGCATTCGCAACAACAACGCGTTGGTCTGTAAAGGTTCACATATTTCCTGGATTTTGACTAAGAAATGTGATTGTAAACGTAAATAATTTATGTAACTAATATAATTTATTATGCGGAAGGGTTAGATTGCTTTGATGATCGACAAAAGCTGAGTACTGGCAATAGTTAGAACTGTAAATATAAAATTGTTTATCTTCCTCTTTAATAAATGTGAATGAACATCTACAATGGTATTGCAGCTCCGTAATATTCAACGTTTAGGTTGACCCCGTAGAAATGTTTTTTTTTTTCAGTAACAGACTTAGTATTGATCATGTAAAAATACCTATGCCACCTTTCTGGTATAACTACTACTGGTTAACTTCGTTTGTAAATTTATTGTAATATAATTCGATTTTGTTTTGGTTCGTATACTAGTTCTAAAATCTATTTATGCCAATATTATAATAAGATTTCAATTTAGAAAGTTCGTTATCAGTGCTATTCTTTATTTGTTATCGGCATACCGTAAGAATACCCACTGAATGAAAAATAAAGCCGTGTTGTTTAATTGAATGGTTTTCTTGACATAATATTTACATACACCAAATCACAATTCAGTACAGGTGTAAGTGTAAACATTTGCATTAGTTTATAGGGCGATTGTACTCATAATACCTACTGAACAACTTTCCCCAAGAAACAAAGGAAAATTCGCAAAAAAAAACTTTTCATATACCTATACTATCGATTGCGTTTAGTACGGCAGGTCCAAAAAACATTGCCCACGCGACGAAATGTATTCGTTTCAAATCGTTGCGCAACTAACGAAAGAATATAATGAACAAATACAAAGAGTATGATAGCTAAAATTATACACAAAACAGGAGGAATATCATACTTCCCAATGAAATGGAAATTATCCTTTTCTGCAGTGGGATTTCTTGTAAAATTCAAATTTACCAGTTTGTATGCGAAACGGGATTGGGCAATGTATTTTAGTTCCGAAGCAAAATGTTGTTCAGTATCATGAATTCTCGTACAATCACCCTTTAAGGGAATATAATTCGGAGCGCGCTCCATACAAACGAAGTCTGGTTATATTTTACAATTAAAGTCAATGACATTTTTCAGAAACAATCTAGAAACGAATTTGTATGTTTGTATCACGGACCTGAAAAAAAGACGGACGTAATCTCGGCTAATCACGAGTGTAGCACCCATTTCTTTTGTATGCGTGCTGTCACGCGGTACATAATGGTGACGGATGTAGGACCTGCGCCTAGCGCTAGAGAGTGTAGGTCCCTTGTAGAACAAACGAAAATGTTGGACCTTGCATGCTTCACATCTTTTTAGTGCCACATTACGTCCGTCTTTTTTTCAGGTCCGTGGTTTGTATGAAGTCCGATTTTCGTTAAAATGTATAGTTTTAAAGTTACAGTGCCTCATCAGCATTCAAACTGTATCTTTCAAATAAAATCTGACTTCATACAAACATAGATATAGCTTCTAGATTGTTTCTGTAAAATGTCATTGACTTTAATTGGATAGTATTGAAAATATCAGCAGACTTCGTTTGTATGGTGCGCTCTAGGAACACACTTCTCTTAATAAAGGTAGTTAGGAAAAGTATCATTACATTAACCTTTAAACCACATATACTAACCATCAAACTGAACAAGTTTTAGAATGGGAGCAAACCTGTCAACGGAGACGGTTATTTAGGTTTGAACTACAATATACATCTTATATGCTCTAGCAAATGACGTTCCTGAGTGACAGAAAAGGATGGAGCGACGGAAAACGATAGTTATGTATCTAATCTACCTATTTGCCTATTGTTGCTATCGATGTTGTTATGACTGATGTTTCTGCATTGGGACAAACCTGATATCGGGTTTATCAATGTTTTTAGTTCATAAGACGTCTGTTTATGTATTTAATAAATAAATAAAAAATAAAATAAAAAAAAAGTGCGATCGCGTGCGGTCATGTGTAGTTCAACCCTTAAAGGATCATTATACTTTTCCTTACACCCTGTATAGTGCAACAGTCTACCTACACTATTACCTACACCTGTTTTTTATAACATCAATCATATACCATTTGGAATGACGTTTCTTTGAATAAACTTATAATAAAAAATTACAGCTAGTCTTGGCAAGTCTTACTGTTAGGGCCTGTTTCACCACTTCTGAATAAGTTCTTGTTAGCTTATCCGACAGATATTTTGACATAATTTCATACAAAATATGTGAAACTATCTGTCGGATAAGCTAACAAGAACTTACCCAGAAGTGGTGAAACAGGCCCTTAGTCAGATAGACCATTTAGTGCCAACTTACTGATATCTGGTTCCTGGGGCTGGTAATAAATATAGAATAATCAATGAAGTAAATAGTTTTAACCTTTTATTGTATTTCATAGAAAAGCGCGAAGAGATTTGGTCATGACGTCACTTCACGGCCTGCTCCGGCGATTGATGCGCATAAAGGTGGTCGAACTATTGGTCCCGTGCCTCCACACGGCGAGCTAAGCACCAAACGACATAGTGGGGTACGCGAGATAATTTATCCTTTTTGCATTTATGCTGTGCTTTTGTACTAAAGAACAATGGCCAATAAATCCGCGAACGGCGCGAAGCGGTCGTAAGTATGCGATTGGGTCGCATACCAATTTATCGTTATGATTATGAAACTGTTTAGTGGCAGCATGCGAAGTGCGATGAATTTTGTTTTGTTTCTTTTTTATAGATTGTTATCAAATGACCTTTACATTGACTATAATATTTTTTCTCCTTTTACGATCGTCGCGTAATGGTAATTAAACATTATTAGCAAAGCAAAAATATTTGAAAAAGCTGTTGTAATGAGCTGGTATTGAAGGTTAGCCGGATTTTATAGTACGACTTTATGGTATGACGTTTTGGCGTAATAAATATAACGAAGAACGTTAGTTTAGAAGAATCTCTTGAATTAATAACGCATGAAGAACTTCGTCTTAAATGCAAATAATACCTACACCATTACTGTGTGTGGGTGGGCTTGTGAGGAACTCTCGTACTTGCAGTTTTTTTCTTATTTTATGAAGGACTAGAGCTGACCAGCGACTTCGTCCGCACAATTTATACACCATATTTTGTGTCTGTCTGTACCTATAGCTAGCATGAAAGGTATCAGGCTAGAATTAGTGTCAAAAAATAGTGCCTAATTAGTACCTAGGTCAAATAAATAGTGCCTCTATACTTTACGAGATATAGATTTTTTTTACCTGGTACGCTAGCTTGACGTCAAGGTAGCGTACACATTTTCTGTGGCTAAAAACGGCTTGCATTACAGAAATTATTTTACACTCAAAAAATAGTGCCCTAGGGCATCCAATATTATCTCATAATGACAGGTCTTCAAGGAACAGAGATATAAGCAAGTCTTTCGAGGAAACTACGGCTGGCGTGGCGCTAGTGTGCGCACGAATGAACATGATATAGTTTTTTACAGAAAGCGACGTATTTTTTAAATAAAAACGATATCAAATAAATAGTTCCTGAAATATTGCTTCTGCCAGTACAAATATTTTTTGTAAATTCGAAGTGAAACAATATAAAAAATCAATGCAAAGTTCTAAGACAAGACGATATACAGCATGCATCAAAAGGGTATTAATATAAAAGGTGGTTTCCGTCCATACAAAACTTTGTCGTAGAACACTCGTAGACGGTAAGTATATATAATTACGAAGAGCTTTGAAATTTTGTATGAATAATTTCAAAGCTTGATATCTTCGTGATTATATTATAAATTGTAAATGTTATTTGATACGCGCAATCTAGATTTTCAAAGCTTTTTTTCCATATATAAAACATTACTTTTATGAATACCGTCTACGAGTGTTCTACGACAAAGTTTTGAATGAAATTGACAGCTCTGCAACCACCTTAATGGGGTGGTTTACCATAAAACTACATAGAACTATATACCAAGCCTATTCTGTGATAAAACTGAAAAAAAAACACAATGGTGCCAAAAATAAAAAAATACAGCTGTTTCATACATTGGAGTCATGGACAAGGTCAACGCCGAAGACCTGGTGAGGGCGCCGAGAACCCCTTAAATAAGGGCGGGTCCCGTCATTCATTGTGGAGATCCTAAAGGGAGGCTTACGTCCAGCAGTGGACGTCCATCGGCTGACATAATGATACATTGGAGTCGAGTCAATACTACAGTTATGTAATGTATGAAACAGCCGATTTTTTTAGTTTTTATATACAGAGTCCAACTTAATATGCTGACAATTTTTAAGGGGATGATCAGACCATCAAACTGAACAACTTTCGTATGTTTCCTATGGGACCAACATCAAAGTCGCGAAAAAAAATCAGCTGTCCCATACATTTGGGTCGAGTAGGTTTGCAGTTTTGTATGGAACAGTTGATTCTTTTTTCGCTATTTCGATGTTGGTCCCATAGAGAAAGTTGTTCAGTTTGATAGTCTGATCATCCCCTTAAAAAAGTGTCAGCATATACTTTGCACACTAAAGCAATGCATTGACTTTTATAGTTTTTAATACGGCAGACGTAAAAAGTTCTGATTGCTACGACACACTGCGACACGCGCATCAGAAGTGCGAGTTTTGAATATCATACGAGCGCTTCGGCAGTAGAAAGTGTCAAATTTACTATTGAGACTATGTATCTTTCTACTGCCGAACCGCTCGTATGATGTACAAAAATCGCACTACAGGGCGGGGCGGGCCGCATCGCACGCACGGAAGAAAATCCGCACCCGCAATAATGACACCCGCGGCGGCCGGGCGGGCGGGGCGGAGAAGTATGCGATAATTCATATAAATAGGTACTTAGATTTGGACTAGAGTTTCGGTACTACTGGTGAAACGTGGATGTTCTGAGGTTTTAGAATATCTCTGACTACCCCCTCGGGGAATATAGTCGTGAGCATATGCTAGATTTGGACTTGCGATTTGGGAAGATTTTTGCGCTACGTCCCGAATGCGACCCGTCATAGCATGCGGTTACCTTTAAAATGTGTCCTGTTGGTTGACTAGGTTGTTAGTTCAGAGTAAAACCGACGTAGTAAAGCTGTAGGTATCTACAAAAAAAATCACGTGGAATTACGATAATACCTAGTTAAGTATTACAAATTTAAAAAACTCCAAACGCTAAATATTATTCGGGCACCTATTTATTTGTAATGCAAGAATGCAGATGTTTGTTTTTCTCTTTTTAACTCTCTTTAAGATATTAGGTCAATAAATGTGTCGGTGGTCGCTGATGATTGCCGAATGAAAAAACAATGATCATTTTATAGCGGTCCCCGACACATATATTACGTAGATAAAATAAAATGACGACATTATCTACATGTTAGCATTTTTTTCTAACCGACTAGCGACTAACCGAATATCTTGATACAACGCCAAGTCTATGTTTTTGACTTGTGCCAAATAACTCTGTCTAGGTCTTCTTCTATACAAGGTGTTTCATAAGTAAAAATATATATTTAAAACTCTTAAGGGGGTTGTTTAGACCGCCAAAATGAACTCCTTTCTCTATGGGACCAACAACAACATCGAAATCGCGAAAAAAAAAATTTGATATCCTATACATATTTAGCTCTAGTCGTAGAGTATGGAACATAATTTTTTTTTTCGCGATTTCGATATTGGTCCCATAGTGAAAGTTGTTGAGTTTGATGGTCTAAACCACCCCCTTAAAGGTTTATTTGTATTTTTGTAACACCTTGTATATACAGGGTGGATTTTTGAGACGGGGCAGTAAGGGCAGGTACCTTAACCGTTATAGCTACAGCGAAATGTTCTTAAGAAGCTATCCTTAACTTTTTAAAACATTTCGACCTGCATTTACAGATTATGGAAAAAATTACAGTCAGCAAGATAATGGACAATTTACACAAAAACTTTTTTTGATGCCAATCGATCCTGTTTCTTGTAAGGATCAATAAACTCTATCGGACCAACCGAGGTTTGAGAACTAGAAATGTCAGAAATCGCAAAAAACTTTTCCCATACATTTCGTATGAAATGAGACTCCAGCTTAGGGTTGAACTACACCACGTAGCACAGCATCGCATTTTTCCGTCGCTCCATCCTTTTGTCACTCAGGAACGTCATTTGTTAGAGCATTAAGATAGACGGAACGGAACAGCACGGAACAGCACGCCGCGTGCGATCGCGTTCCGTCCTATCTTATATGCTCTAGCAAATGACGTTCCTGACTTGAGTGACAGAAAAGGATGGAGCGACGGAAAAATCCGATGCTGTGCTGCCTGGTGTAGTTCAACCCCTACTTTTATACTCAACCAAACTTTTATTATGGATATACTGGCCGCTAAAATGAAGACTGGAACTGGAATGCATAATCTCCATAGCTAGCTATGCTAGAGGGTTATCCGTGGATCTAAAAGATTCTAAACTTCTTGGGGTTATCCTATGAAGCTTGGCGTAGTCACTCAGGATGACCAAATAAACAGAAGCCTTGTCGAAAATGTTAACTTAAATAGGTAATTATGCGGGAGACTATGCGGGTAACTTATCCCGCACGATCAGGAGTGCGATTTTTGAATCTCATTCGGTGAGCTCAGCAGTTGAAAATGTCAAAATAACTATTGAGATACGCATCTGTCTACTGTTGAATTGACATAAAAAAATCGCACTCCTGAAGTATGATTATTGAGAGTCAAATCAACAGTAGAAAGATGCATATCTCCATAGTAATTTTGACCTTTTCAACTGCTGAGCTCAGCGAATGAGATTAAAAAATCTCACTCCAGGGGCACGTGAACATTAGATAAATCTGCGTAAAACAGATCATTGCTGCGAACTTGGACGTAATAAGCGAACGTATTACCTACGTTGATTCATGGTTAACAATGTGCACCAATCCGGAACATTCCCACACACTGCCATACCGTCTACCATAATTTTCTTTTTGACAGATACATATTTAGTCCTAATGAATTAACGTTATTGTGCATTATGTCAGTTGTTAGCAACGTTGAATGAAGCAAGCGGTGGTCACGTTTGTGCTTCCACTGCGTATATTTGATTGTCAAGTTCCTAGCACGTTGCTACATTAAAAATTATGGTGATCCGCCTTCTTCACATTGTTACCTTAGTTAATAAGATGTTACTTGAAAACGTCGAAACGACAGGCTTTGTAAGCATAAGTAGTTAGGTACTGCCCATCTAATAAATCTAATTATTATAATAGGTCGGATGCAAAATATTATTTTTTGTAGGAAATCCTTTATTTCAATCTCTGTAAATTTATTAATAATTATTATGATATAGCACTACGACATGAAAAATTGTTTTTGCTATTACAAAACAATTACCTACAGGTGGTACCTATTTATAACATACAGGGTCTTAAAGGCTGTCATTTTTATGGGGACGATTAGATCTTATTCCATTAAGTAGGTAGGTACCTACTTAAGATTCTATTGTGAACCCCAAACGAAGCTAGTTTGAAATTTTTTTAGTGATTGATAAGGTATAAAATTGTTTGTAAATGCACTAACCGGACAGAGCGGAATGCTAACGCGAGTCTGGAGTGCGATTTTTGAATCTCATTCGGTGAGCTCAGCAGTTGAAAATGTCAAAATTACTATGGAGATACGCATCTTTCTACTGCAGTATTGACTTTCAAAAATAGCTCTCCTTGAGTATGATTTTTGAAAGGCTCATCAGCAGTAGAATGATGCGTATCTCCATAGTAATTTTGACATTTTCAACTGCTGAGCTCACCGAATGAGATTCAAAAATCGCACTTCAGGTCCTTAGTTATATGATCTAAGATAGCTATAAACTATATTTACCCGACTGCGCGACGCAAATGAGGGTAATGTGTCTATCTAACCTACCTACCTATGCATATTCAAAGTATGCAGTAGTATCAAGGCTCACATAATAGCATGCTTAAGATTTCAGGATACTTATAATGTCGTGCCAAGAGTTGACTATCCTTTAGTCGCCTCGTAATAATTATGATTCTGTTTGATACGTACCTGTAAGTACGACTTACAGTTTTTGTAAATACAGATTGTAAAAAAAACATGTTAGAGCCTTTGGGGTGCTTCAGACCATCAAACTGAACAACTTTCACTATGGAGCCAACATCGAAATCTCCACAAAAAAACAAGAGTTTCATACAGAATTGCAGTACCAATTTCGAGATTTTCGATTTCGGGTTTTTTTCATCCGTAGATATGGGGTCTTGTTTTATTTTCTTCTTCTTTGAAATATTTAGAAAACGTAGTAATTTGTGGTCATCCATAGGCCAAGTATTTCATAGGCCAAGTATTTCGCTTACGCTGATAGACGGAACATCAGTGTAACCGCGTATGAGACAGCGATAATTTCATCCAGTGATACCATAGGAAATCGAACTCCCATAAAAATGGGTAAATGAACTATGATATTTCATGTACGCGACACATCAAGCTACGCAAAACCTATGTAAACTGGAGTGCGATTTTTGAATCTCATTCGGTGAGCTCAGCAGTTGAAAATTTCAAAATTACTTTGGAGATATACATCTTTCTACTGCTGATTTGACTTTCAAAAATCATTAATCATACTACAAGAGAGCGATTTTTGAAAGTCAAATCCACAGTATAAAGATGCACACCTCCATAGTAATTTTGACATTTTCAACTGCTGAATTCACCGAATGAGATTCAAAAATCGCACGCAAATGGGTGAATACTTACAGTCCTTTGAGTCTAGTACGATTTCACTACATGTGCGCACCGCGCCTTCGGCTGCTTAGAAAATAACCAGCGGGGCTAGTACGCCAACCCGCGATAGCGTGATATAGCGCTATCACGCTTCCGCTCTCTTTCTATTTGCACGCGACAGAACGAGATAAAAGACTAAATTTGACAGATTGATGTGTTAAATGTCGCTATCGCGGGTTGGCGTACTAGCCCCGCTGGGCCTCTAGAAAAAGTACTTTCGATTAGCATTAACGACAGTAGAAAAAATAATAAATGTATGGACTTGACGTGTGGAGGAGAAAGTAAACGTCAAAATGTTTCGATCGCCAATGTCAAATCCATACATTCTGTCATTTCTACTAGCGTCTACGCCAATAGAAATATAAAGGATCTAACCAGCTTTACCGACATTGCCCAATTAGGACAATACCTTAGTCTTCCAGTTTACAAATAATAAATAGTACTCTTTCCTACCTAAACTAGATATACCTACTTTGACTATTAAAATTATCTACTTGTGTACTATCTACCGACACATTGAATTTACCTTTGTATACCGTGTTGGAATGGCACTGTTTTCCAATTCTCTTACACGTGTATTTTCAATAATCAGATGTTCTTCAAAGTGTAAAGAGCAAATACGCGAATTTATAGTAGGTGACCAATTGAGTCTGCCAGTTGCGGAGACCCATATATTTTTAAAATATTCGTCGCTTGGAAAACTATGAAGAAAAAATACGTCGCTTAAAAACGCAAAAAAGCTACAACTCCCTACCCTACTACCTATACGAAAAAATTGGTAAAGTAGTTTTTACATGATGCTCGAACAAACAAACAAACACACAAAAAATCAAACGAAAAGACAAACAGACATAAAAAAACTTCACTAACTATTCTTTATGATCCAACCTTAGACGATTTATATAGGGACCGCCTCGCCTTAGAATTTCCCTTCTGCCAACGTGCCAGATCAAAAAATCTTACGCATTTACATCCAATTTTATACCTTATCTATCACTAAACAGCCTATAATTGCGGAACAATAATCGAAACTATCGCGTTTGGGGTTCACACGACACAGTTTTTCATGAATTTTAACATTCAAAATTAAAATATAAAGTAATGGAATAAAGTCCAAAGTTGCGGATTTCATGCTGCCTCAAACATACATACCTCATGTTACCAAAAAGTGGCAGAAAAGTTTACCCTTGGTACAGCCCTTGGTGTACCTTATTTTCAAGGTGGAAACAGGGTAATTTTAATTTGACATCTGACCACCCTTATTGAGATTACAAATCACAAAATTTAGCTTTAACTTTTAAATTATTGTCTTTAACACTTGCCCCATGAATGAAACTATTAAAATGCGTTTTATTATTAATGTTTCCTGCAATAAAACGTGAATTTATGTTAACATACCGGTGGAAAGAAATATTTTCTTTGCAACGTTCAGTGCGGCTCTTGCATCCTAAAACGCTGCACGCTACCATGTTGTTAGCTTAAAGTCACTCACTCGCAACAAATTACACTGAATTAAATTATTAAGAAATAACTATTAATCGAATTAAAGAGCTACAGACATTTTTATGAAATTTTTGTTGACTGACTCCGGAGTCAGACCATAGAGGCTAGAGCAAAAATATGGCTACGTCAATAAGGACAGCAATAAGGTAGCGATCTCCTTTTTTAACTAGAGTGAATTTGTATTATGCATCCCTCATTGAGTAAATGAGACAAAACACGTTCTTCGTTCTATTACTTGCTCTTTCTACGTGGTCATCGCATTAATCATTGCCTCAATGTCATTTGTCATTGATCATGAGATTCATTAGCTTAGCAAAATAATCGCGTATTTTATTATAATGTCCATCCAGCAAGGTTGATGTTTGTTTGTTTGCTTTGACATGTTATGGTTAAACGCAAGGTCTAATCAACAAACATGATAATTGGGTAATACATTAGTAAAAGCTTATAGAGGAACGGACGTAGGTACTCGGTTTACCTACTTACACCGAAACAAACCGAACTATTGTTTTTACAAATTGCTACACATATAGCTTGGCCATAAAGACATGAACGTGGTGACAGGTGGAACTAAAATTTGAGTATGGTGGGGTTGCCAGGTTATGCGTGATTTTGACGTTCTTGCGTAGAGGCAGCGCCCTCATGTAATTTCTACTCTTTTTGGCCAAGCTGTACCTACCTACGCTACCTACGTACTAAAGTGGACTGGGTGGGTGAAGGTTGGACTATTGTAAAAATCATGGATGTATCAAATTTAAATTAGATGTGATTGTTTAAACTAACGGTGTAACAGAAAAGTGTGGTCATACTTATTTAAAGGGGTGCTTCAGGAACACTGAACAAACACTATGGAGCCAACATTGAAATCGAGAAGGTACTCAGCGTTCTTCTGAAGATAAAAGAAATTCCGATGCTTATGTGAAGTCTACCAAACAGCATTGGGCACTCGTGGTGGACCATCGCCCATAGGTACTACACTACACCCTCCTTGAGGGTAGGTCTGTGCCCTGTGTGGCATATTTACTAATCTGATTATGACCCCTTTAAATATGACCAGTTGACCACACCTTAGTTTCTGGCCAAGTTGTACCTACTTACGAAATAACATTAATAAAACATAACAATACTTAAACAGATAATGATTTATAATAAGTTTCATGCGATGAAGTCTTTTTTATAAGGCGCGAGCGTCTTTATTAACTTGGGTAACAGTTGCAGAAACGCTTATTAAAGTTAATCCTCCATTAAATCTCTTGCTTGCTTTTACTAAGTCAACAAAACTAAAAGTGACAGATCAAGAGATTTAATGGAGGATTAACTTTAATGAGAGTCTCTGCAACTGCGTGACAAGTTAAACTCGCATTTTACTCCTTGCTGTTGTGGCTCGGTGGGAGCTCGGTGGCGCTCGGTGACTCTCAATCATGAGGTCCGGGTTCGAATCCACACGGAAATCATGCCACGTACCAATGAGTTTTTTTAACTTACTATGTACGTATTACCAACTGCTCTCAAACGGTGAAGGAAAACATCGTGAGGAAACCTGCATATGCAGAAGAAGAAATTCTATTGTGAAGTCTACCAATCCGCGTTGGGCACGCGTGGTGAACTAACGCCCAAAAACACCCTCCTAGAGGGTAGGCCTGTGCCCTGCAGTGGGACTTATATAGGCTTATGATGATGATGATGATGTTGTGGTTTATAATTCAATTCGTTTATGTTCGAGCACTCCTTTAGCAGTCTGATATCATTTGCATAATAAGGAAAATGTGTTGCCACCCAGAACAATGGATTATGTTTTAATTTCTGATCTTGCGGTTTACAAATCGTCGGGTCATTAATTCACGAAAGTATAGGTCCACGGTTTTTTACGGGGATGATCAGACCATCAAACTGAACAACATATTGCGTTGTACCCTGCAAGTGTAAAATTTTATGCGTTACATATCGAACGGAGTGCTTTAGACCTTTAAACCAGTTTTCACTATGGAGCCAATATCGAAATCGCGATTCATCAGCTGTTCCATAGAAAATGTCAATAACTGCTCCACCAACATTTGTGAAGCAGCTGATTTTTTCTTGCGATTTATGAAATTGTAAAATTAAAAAATCGTCGTTGGTCCCATAGAAAAACTGTCCAGTTTGATGGTATAAGGGTATAAGTACAGTACCCCCTAAATTAAGTAACGTATTTAAGTTTGCACCCTCACTTAGATCAAAGTAAATTTGACTTTGATCTGAGCCTGTACAGGTATTTAATGATTGAATAATTTGTTCTTTCTTTTTTTTCTTTAGTCTTTTTATATTCTTCTTTTTTATTATTAATTGTTATTCTTCTTTTTTTCTCTAAGCTATTAGAATTATCTTTTTAACCAACAAGAACATCGAGAAGCCTGCTTAACTACAACTCCAATCCAAGACATGCTTGTCTCTTTATATTATTTACTTAAAACAGATCTGTCATAGGTATTGGTCCAAGGCAGTCTAAGTCTAGCCGAAGTTGTTGAAGGGTGCAGGCGGGCGGCGCACCCGCAGTCCCAGCCGGCGGGGTGCGCCCGCGCCGGCGCTACCATAAAGTCGCCCCCGCTCCTCGCGGCCTTCAGTCCAACCGGAGAGCCGCGACCGCCGACACGCGACGACGCCCACTCCCGCACCGCACCGCCGAGGCTCAACACGCGATAGTGTTCGCTTGTGAACGAGTTGCACGCCCTTTCTCTCACGCAGTGTGATCGTGCTTCGGTACGTGAATGCAAAACCGGACTACACTCTTGACACGAGACTCCGACAAGGAATCCGCAGCGGTTCGGACCTCTGAAATATTTCTACAGGTCAGTTTAGAATATTTTTGATATTTTCTTTTAGGCATTGCGAGTGTTTCTGCATTGCGAGTTGACGTCGGAGTGGAAGTCATTATTGATCCTATTTCGGTCGGACTTTCCAAAAGGCTCGCTCCTTGAGCGCGGCGGTGGTGGAAACTGCGCGGGCGCCTTCGAACGGCCTACGATACATTCGCAGATTATGCGTTGGCGTTTCGTCGCTCGCCGTTCCCTTTGACACAAATTACTAGCACTAAGTGCACGCTTACTGGTGCCTATGGTAACTAAGGTGCACAGGTTCGACGGTATTTGTAAATATTGAGGATCGTCGTAAATGTTATACAACGACGTTTTTCGCTGTGTTGGTTGTTCATTGTAGAATTTATAGGCATTTTTGCATAACATTTCATATCCATGTCACAGTGAAAAGCGGCTCTCGATTCGACTCGGTATGTTTGGTTCTTTTGTTCGCGCATTATTCATCGGCGGCTGGTGTGCTTGTGTTGAGCATAAAAAACCATTTTAATAACATACCTATGCTGAAATGAAACGTAAAGTTCTTAGGTAATGAGAAAAAGAAATTAGTAAGAAGGTAGGTAGGTATGTATGTAATTGGTCGCCTGTGAACATGGTCAACGTTCTATAGATTTAGTTATTTGGTATTTTTTCTTATCAGTAATTAGGAACTATAAAAATCGGTCAAGTGCGTATCGGACTCGCGGACCGAGGATTCCGTAATTAACAACAAAACCACCGTATTTAACAACAAAAATGCTCTTCGGGATCCTTAGCGTGAACACGACACACACTTGGCCGGTTTTTATTATTTATTGAGCATGCTCTATAATCACACCAAGTATGATGCTTGTACCTATGTATTGCCGTTTTGACGATAGAGCAAAACCAAAAAACCTCGGAAAAAATACGTTTCTCGTATACTTACCCCTTAGACATTTTGTTTTTTAATTGATAGCAAACCCAAAATAATAAAATCGCGTGACAATTTCAACTTGCTTCTTATTACGGTTCAAAAGATACAGCTCTTAAGAGTTTAGGACGGACGAACGAACGGATGGACAGTGGAGGCTTAGTAATAGGGTCATAATGGCACCTTTTGGGTTCGGCACCCTAAACAGACGTGTCTAATAATTTTGATTAGGTCCTTACATAACTACTCATAATCTCATGGCATGACTATACTTCCCTCAGGTGCCGGGTGGTCAGACTCTACTACCAGCCTTATCAATATTATTAAATGTATTAACTTACAAATGTTAAGAAGACACTTTCTTTATCTACCATTGGTTTATCAAAGAAATTGTCTGGCGCATTGTTTTGATTATTACATAGAATGTTATGTTTAATTTGTGACGTTAAACAAACACATGCAAGAATCTACTTATCTATAAAACGTGTCTGTTCGATACCTTCATATTGGGACATACCTACGTACCTATACCTCACGACCTCTCAGTATAAGAAAAAGTATCTAGTCCTATACTTTTATTTTGAAAATCTTACTTTTAATAGATATCCAACATACTTGATTTAAAAAAAAATAGGTACCTACATTGATCATGAAGCGCAAAAAAAAAGTTTCTTAAAATTATGTCTACTATAATGTGAAAAATATAAAATAAAATAAAAACTTGACATACAGACTAAGCAACAAAATAAAAATTGATTCGGCACTAAACTGGACCTATACTTAAGTAATTATTACCAAAATGATTAACAATGATATAGATCCGACCGATACTGTTATCTTAAATCTTAATTAAAGATATAATATGTTCAAAAATGCCTATTGCAACAGTACCTAAAAATAGATATATCTAAGTAACCTAAACTAAAACGTTAACTATCTATCGTTTCATAAATACTTTTGAAAATAAGCGAAAAGCGAAACCAGATAATTATGTTTAAAGCAATAATTAGTTAAGCAAGTAGGTAGGTACTTAATCAAATTAGATAAATGAATCGCGAAATAACTGAATTAATAAACCTATTAATTGACATTCGATCCGCATTCGTTTGATATATTTCGTCTAAAGTAGGTAGAGGGGAAAAAAGGCAGAGGAAGACCCAGACAGAGTTATCTAGCCCAAATAAAGGAAAATGTTGATGTCGTGTCGTATCAAGAACTCAAGACACTAGTGAAAAAGAGACAGGATTGGCGAATACTCCACCGACAAGAGCGTATAGCTCTTAAATAAGATGATGATGATGATGAAGTAGTTTGTAAGATTCCTACGGACGGAGCTGCGAAATAGGTACTTTTTGTCTTGCTCGGGGCGCAAACACATTAGGCAAATTACATAAATCCTAATGTTATATAAGTACTTCTATAAAATGTATCTAACCGATATGGCTCAGAAACCAAGAGAAATATACATTTTATTATACTAGAATGCTATTGCAGGTAGAAGTACGTACTTACTTGTTGAAGACATAAACTAACTAGAACTTAATTATTACTTGAAGGTACAGTATCCTAAATAAAACCAATTAAACATGATCGAATAACTAAGATAATTATATTTTAGAAGATACAATAACGTTGGCTTGACCCAAATTTCGAAAATTGCATATAAATGTTGATGCCTTAATATACAGATATTCTATCGAGATTTTCGAACACAAAAATAACATAGAAATATAACTTACACTTAATTTTTAATTACTTTGATTAAATAATATGAGTAATAAATAAATAGTTTCTGAATAAATGGCAACGGCGTTAAACCTCAATACACCCACTGAAACAATGTAAGTGCTCATCACGATAGCTATAGATATACCTAGGACGATAATGTTTAAATGTTTAGGTTTCAATATATCAACAGTTACTACTCTGTGGTTACAGGTTAGGTGGTTAGGTACCTACAACAGTGTTTTAAGCTAACTTCCGCGGAAAGTTGATTTAAATGGTGTCCTGCAAGAGTAACAAAATATCCTGTCCTTTCTTTAAGTACTTACATCTTATAACACAAAAGCGATGGTCAGCTTTGTTCGTGATTAATTTTTAATTACCTATTATCGAACTACAATGGAAACAAATTATCCTTCGACATTTTCCTCTTTTGAGCTCGCGTGCGTTTTTAATTTGTAGTCAAAGTCCTTTTCTTCTATCTGCTAAGGGAACGCGCAGTTAAATTATGAAATAATGAAAAGTCTTGCCAATCTTTAATCTTGCTTGATACCATGTTAGGAGTTTTTACTTCAATATTTGTTCCTGTCTAGTGAATTTTTTCCCCTCTGTCCTGTAGGCTCCACTATCTCGATCCACCAGTGGATCGAATAGGACGCTGAAGTTCACTGTGATCCACCATTAGGCTCAGTGGATCCTATGATACTTGAATGTATTAATAGGCTCCACCAGTGGATCGAATTTATTTCTGGGAGTCTCGTACGATCCACCACTGATTTCTGTGGGGCCTGTAATATAATTTATATAATATAGGCTCCAAGGAAGTTCGACCTCTTTTACACGTCTGCTCTCCTGGTACATTTGAATATTTTAAATGAGTAGTAAATAAATATATATATAAATAAAATAAATATGTTTAGGTAAAAAAAAAAATGAAAAAAAAAACGAAGAAAGAAAATAGAAAAGGGGGCATTGCAACGCAATAGGAGCAGCGCGTCAACGGTAATTTTGAAAGTTTAACCTCTTTTAATCTTCTGCTCTCTTGGTACTTCCCAATGCTTTATTGCTCTTGGCCGATTTTTTTGTGTTGTTGATATATTACGACTCGAACTTGGCCGATTTTCTTTTTTTGATTCAGCACATCAGTAGGACCAACAGAAATAGGTGTCCCTCGTGGACCTACTAGTAGGACCACGAGAAAACGCCGAAATGTACCAGGAGAGCAGACGTGTAAAAGAGGTCGAACTTCCTTGGAGCCTATATTATGTAAATTATATTACAGGTCCCACAGAAATCAGTGGTGGATCGTACGAGACTCCCAGAATTAAATTCGATCCACTGGTGGAGCCTATTAATACATTCAAGTATCATAGGATCCACTGAGCCTAATGGTGGATCACAGTGAACTTCAGCGTCCTATTCGATCCACTGGTGGATCGAGATAGTGGAGCCTACAGGACAGAGGGATTTTTTCAACATAATACAGGGTTACCTCGGAGACAGTGCGCAAATTTTACGTATATGAAGAAAATAATGAGACACGTATTTTTTTATTTTATCATGTTTCATACAAAAATATTAAAATACTTAGTAGTGACAAAAGAGTTCCAAAGATAACAGAAAAAATTCCAGAACTCGGCTTAGGGTCTTACTACAGATATGAGGGTTAGGGTTGACATCCATGGCGCTTTGGACCGTCTGATTATAAAGAAAGAAATCCGATTGTTAAATCCCGGCCGAGATTCATAGGTATCCGAAATCGAAAACAAAAAAAAAACACAAAAAAATTTTTTTTTTCTGGAATGTGTTCTATTAACGATACTGATTGCATGGAAGAAAAATGCGCACTGTCTCCGAGGTAACCCTGTATTAAAACGTATCATTATCCACCTGTATATATTTTCAGGTGTTGTTTGGCGATTGTTTGCACAGGTCCTCAGCCTAGTTCGGTTATGGGTCTATTATTGTACGCAGCGTGTCGCAACTAAGAGGACTGAGGACGTGTTTACGTTCGTTTCCATTTCGAAATACGCATACCGATAATCTGCAAGTCTTTGTGGAAATCCTTTGGCAACATAAGGAGGTAGTTTGGAAAAAATATATAAACTTTATATTGTTTAATCTGAAGATGTTTTCTTGAATATCAAGGATTTAAACATTTATCCTTCTCTTTTATGAACATCGGTCGTGTTGTTTCCACTTTACGATTGAAACATAATTATCCATTTCACATGGATAACGTAGTTTTTAATAACTCATTTCGTACACGATTGCAATAAAAACACGAGTATTAAAAATTTATAGCTACCTATTTAATGAATGCCGACAGGCGAAGCATGTATAGTAAACGACAAAACTAAATGTTTAAAATAGTGCGTCGTTATTTGAAATTAACTGGATATAACTAGTATTTTCTAGTAAGCCGACGTCAGCTCTCTTGGTGGTATGAAGAAACGTGGAAGGTGGACGTTGGTATGTTGCATAACTTAGCTGGGAAGTTTAAACCGAGTTTAAATAACATTAATGTTGTGTTTAGTTTCCGATCACCCCAAATGCGGGCGCGGTCGTGATTTTCTCTATGTTTAGTTATCACCGATGCCATAAATTTACAAGTGCCTCATAATAACATTAAACCTTCGATCGTGTGAAAACTTCTAAATCGATACGTATTAACTCTCATCAATATTCAAACTGATAATAATTTATATAAATTAAAGAGAACAGAATTCTGGTTAAATATCCGAAAAAAATGTCTTATCTTCAATTCATTTGTGCTAAGACCAAATACATTATATCAATCAACCATAACTGTAGATTGACTTTAGAGATGTGTTCAAAAATATGGCTGACATTTAATATTGAGCACATATCAGATAAACTCCATTGTGTGTCTAACAATTTCAGGTCATCTACAGTACCTACCTAATTTTTTTCAGTCGGCTATAGCCGAGAAGGTACCTACTTAGATACACTTTGCTAGTGCGAACCGGTCTTGGAAACGGATTCTGAGATAAGCAAAGAAACTGGTTTTCCGACGGTTCTCTGATTTACATCGGTGCGCGTCCGCGCCGGCGCGGGCGCTGCTATTTGGCAATATAAGCAAGTGCACTTCGGTTTTGTATGAAGTAGGTATGGTCAGTGCTCATTCTATCGGTATGTAGTACAATTCTGGTAACATTGTCACGTCGTGGACATTATTTACAATGTGGGAAATGAATAGACTACAAAATATACTTTTATGTTAAAACTCGTACCTACGAGGATATAATGAACTGCAAATTATTGGAACTGCCATGGCTTCAATGCTTTAATTTTTTAAAAGCAGGTAAAATAATACCAAAAGTACCTACAGAAACAACTCTTAATACCTACCAATATGGGTCGGTAGTTCGATCGGTACCCAATACTAGCACTCAGCTAAACAAATATGTATATACCACTAGTTTTTAATTAGTAACGAGACTTTAAGGGTGTATTCAGACCGTGAATCTGAACCACTTTCCCTAAGGAACATGGGTTGTTCATATTCACGGCCTGAATACACCCTTTGAGTTTCGTTGCTAATTAAAAATTAGTGGTGTAGGTATATTTATAAATAACAAACATTGGTGGTTGATATTATTATGACTGACGTAATAGAATGCATTCAGCTATTTTTTTTTATTTATTGTGTGATTGGTTGTGCATGAAGAACCGATTCGATTCGGATGAATATTTTATACTTATTTTTGGTTTTGTTCTAAATGCTAATTTAATTTCACTTTTTTTTTCTGCACCGTACCTATCGTTTTTTTACTGAAATTGTCGAAAAACAACAAAACCCGATCGTTTCTAAAGATTTTTCTCAGCATCACCCATTTTTAATTAGTAACGAATCTTTAAGGGTGTATTCAGACCTTGAATCTGAACAACTTTCCCCAAGGAAAATTGGTTGAAAAACAAAAATTATAATTGGACCTCCCATAGAAAATCGATCGGTCGATCCGCACTGTTGTATGGGAGGTCCAAAAATTTTTCTCATTTTTCGACCCATGTTACTTAGGGAAAGTTGTTCAGATTCACGGTCTGAATATACCCTTAAAGTTTTGTTATTAATTAAAAATTAGTGGTGTATGTATACGTCCCACTGCGGCACTGGCCTACCCTCAATGATGATGATGATGATAGGCGTCAGTTTACCACGCGTGCCCATCGAGGATTGGTGAACTATTAGAATTTCTTCTTCAGCGTATATGGCTTCCTCACGACGTTTTCCTTCACCGTTTGAGAGCAGTCGATATTATGTACAACAGTTAGAAAAAACTCATATGGCATGTCGTCCGGATTTGAACCCGGTACCGCAAGCGTAATGCGCCACAGACGCCCTGCTTCTAAAGCTTGAACTGAAATTAATAGTAGGTACTCTCTGATTGTTTTTTTCCTTTTTTCCACCACTAAGACAACCAGGCACAGGATAACCAACACTCGTAAACATACTCGATGCGGCTTACCCCAAGCTTAGCGAAATAAGTCCATTTAGGTCTTCGTCACCTAGTAAATACCTACACGTCGATGTATACAATGTGTTAATGAATTAAGGCAAAACTAGAAAGTAGTTTGTTTAGAATCGAGAGCAGAATCTAATTATCATGGTTTCAACATACGTAATTTTTTCAAAATATTAAATAAGTAATTTGTTTTTAAAATTTACTGAACTCGATCTCAAACGACCATAAGGCACACTCACCCGACTTACTACCAAAACAAGATTCTTAAAATGTATCCATGAGCATATAAGCGCTTTCATTCATTGCTGAAATGACAACAAATCATTTTTGCCTCAAAACATAAAGTGCGAAACTGCGAATATCTTAAAATTTTAACAACCAAAATAATGGAATTATTGTTTCAATCTAATTATTTTGTTATAAATCAGTTGGCTTGTATGAGGTTTTGCGCTTATTTATTAACACGTTGTAGTACTCTGTGGTCTAACTAACGATTCAATATTTTCAAACAATGAATATGATGATCACAGAAATAAAATATTTCTTAAAAATTGCCTAGTATGGTCACTATACGTTACTGATCTTGTACTCGAAGAATCACATCGGCACTATGTTTTTGGCAGTTCTTAGCGATTCTGCTTCATAATTCATATTTAGATAATTAATTTCAGACAATGGATAATTGATGATCACGGAAACAAAATATTACTTCAAAATTGCCTAGTACAGTCACAATTCTTTAATTTTGTAAACGATTTAATCGAGAACTTATACAATAGCCCAGCTGAAGTACAGAAAGATTGTGTTGTACATACCTAGGTACACATTTAATGTATAGTATCATTTATTAATAAAACCAAATTAGTTAATAGTAACTACATAATTAGATATTAATTAAAGGTTGTCTGGAAGAAATAGCTTTTTAGCGATAAGACCGCCTTATTTGTACCATAATCAGTTTATTTCCTTTTGTGCATTGTAATTTATTTTTGGTGTAAATAAAGAATATTTCATTCATTCAGATATTAATTAATTTTTTTCGGTGTCTCGGTGGAGACGATAGGCAAACAAATTTCTGGTTTCGCGAAAACATAACATAAATATTAAAAAAGACATTGAATATTGATATATCTTAAGTAGGTTCCTTTACCTTACTATTGTTCATGACTGTACCACCCATTCAAAGAATAAAAACGTTTTAGAAGAAAAACTAACAAGTTTTATCATTTGCATGAATGGCCAAATGGTAACTGTATTTAAATGACTCACTTCGTGATAGTTAAAATATACTTAATGACTTCTAACATTTTCCTTATAGGTAAATTAATATGAGACAGTGATTTAAAATACAAAATGATTTATAAAACATTACCTACTTAGTGAAAAATATAATTTATGTAACATACGAAAAAAAAATTATGCAAACTCGAATAGTTAAGATATTTACTTTACAAAATTAAAATTTTTAATTTTAACACCACTCTGATGAAAATGTATGTGTAATACATACTTGTTATTAAACAGTGCTATATTATTAATTCTATAAGGAATTTATGCAGTTTTAGATAGATAACAAACTAAAACTAATAACTGCAATACAAATTTAAATTTTCTTTCGTGCTTTTATTATTGAAAAAATATGAATGATGTCGAATTACGAAATTACTGAGTGTGGAAGGAAATATGTATTGGTAGAGAGAGACAGACCTAGCTTACCAGATTAGGGACGTCATTAAAAAATATATTAGAATAAGATTAAAAAATCTCAGGTTAAAAGTAGCTGAAATCGACGGGAATGTATGATAAAATGTATGCACCTAATAAGCAAGACAGGTGGTGTAAGAACTGCCCAAAGTGACGATCCAGTAGTCTCTGGCTAACCCTCTGGGAAAAAGGCATAATTTAATTATCTACTAATATTAGTCGTTCAGTCCCCTCTTCGGTTTCTATAATGTATGATATGAATGGACGAAAAACTGTAGCTAATACAGTAGTGTGGACATTTAAAAATAATTTATGTACGTTCGAACGTTTCGGCTAAACACTGAGAAGGTTCAAGCGTTCGCTACGAATAGACTCGTTTGTTTTCAATGGCAGCTCGGTTATGCCTAGTTAAGTATTGTTTATTTGCGACGAATTTTCACGCCGAGCTCCGTTTCTGTGTCAAGTGGCGCGTACAAACCTAAAGCTGAGAGTTAATTTTTTTTTCTCAAACATGCATGGATATTTGAGCATTAATTGACAACCTTCTTCGAGATTCATCGAAATTGCTGTACTGGCCAAATACAATGCGAGCAGCGGCCGGCAAAAGTTGTATGAAAATCCATATGTGTCGTGGTTTAGCGGTCAAGTAAATTACATGGTATAAACTCATAACTGTCGTGTAATTTAAAAAAAATGGAACGATCTTTTACTCCGAAACATGGCAACCAAGGAGGTAACATATCAAAGGTTTTACTTAAATTTCGGACTGTCTTGCAAATAGAAAGCTTTTTAATGAAAATAAAACGAATGAACACTTTAACCACAGATTAATAATGTTAGAAAAATTATTGTTATCAGTCATTGATTTTGAAAAGTTGATTGTTTTTAATTTCCGCGCAGTGTTTGAGAAAAGCACTATACAAGCCTAGGCCGCAACTAGGCATTGATGGACTTACGTATTGTGTGCCTCGGCTTCGCCTCGGCCCACATTTACACGTTCGTCCATCAATGCCTCTTTTGTTGGCCACAGCAGTAATGTAGGTACATAGTCTTCAAAAAATAAATGGGACTTATATCTTAATATACTGACCGGTTTTTTAACGGGATGATCAGACCATTAAGCTGAACTACGTTCTCTATGGGACAGATAACGAAATCGCGAATAAAAATATGCCGTCCCATGTATATTAGGATCGAGTTGTATTGCAGTTTAGTATGGAGCAGCTGATTTTATTTTCGCGTTTTCGATGTTGGTCCCTTAGAGAAAGTTTTTTTTTTTTTTTTAAATTGTCTGATCACAAAGAACCGTCAGCATATATCAAGAAGGACTCTACAACGTGTTAATGAATAAGCGCAAAACCTCATACACCCCAACTTATTTATAACAAAATAATGAGATTGAAACAATAATTTCATTATTTGGATAATTAAAATTTAAAGTTATTAGCATTTTAAGTTTTGAGCAAAAATTATTTGTTATCATTTCAGCAATGAATGAACGCGCTAACGTACTCATGGATACATTTTAAGAATCTTGTTTTGGTAGTAAGGAAGATGAGTGGCCCGCGGGATGGGTTGAGATCGAGTTCACTGAATTTTAAATTTTTAAAACAAATTATTTAATATTTTGAAAAAAATTACCTATGTTGAAAACATGCTAATTCGATTCTGCTCTCGATTCTAAACAAACTACTTTCTACTTTTGCGTTAATTCATAAACACGTTGTATACAGGGTGGAAAGTTGGGGCACAGAGGATAGCTACCTTTTTTATTCATGCATATGCTCACGACTATATTCCCCGAAGTCAGAGATATTCTGAAACCTCAGAACATCCACGTTTCACCATTAGTACCGAAACTCTGTCCAGTGTGACGGGGGGTGAGCCCGTCGCCACTTATAATGGACAGTGGGTACAATACATGCCTCGAAATTGAAGCATGCAGGTTTCCTCACGATGTTTTCCTTCACCGAAAAGCCAGTGGTGTTACAAATCGTACATAAATTCTAAAAAACTCATTGGTACGAGTCGAACGGGGATCGAACCATCGCCTCCTGCACGGCAGGCAAGGTTACTCGCCACAGGACCACCACGGCTTTTTTGATTTTATAAACACAAAAAAATGTTTTGTTTACAAAATCATTCCCAGGAGATTTTTTTGCAGAAGCAAATGTAAAATACCCCAAAAGTTAGGGGTGCAATACAATACAACACAAATCATGCCATCATCATCAGTCTCCTAAGAACCGTAAGAACGTGTTCCTGTAGCTACAATGCTTTTGGTAGCTGCCCTTAGCTTTCCACCCTGTATATGAAAGTTCAAACAATTTTGTACCTAATACCTATATACCTTCATATCTATCGGCAAAGAGAAAATGGTCGATAGGTACATTATCTCAAAAAATCGTAAGCAGGTATCGACTTACATTCCCCGTTAAATACTACTTAGTTATAGCGTGCTGAAATAGATACTGATCATCATCATCACGCAACTATATCGGCTCTCGGTTTCAGTACAACGTGGCAGTAAAAAGATTTAATTGCTTCAATGAGTGGTCGGATCGCTTCTTTGTAATAGTTTTTAGGATCTAACTGCTTCTGTCTGGTTCTTAATTGATGGTTTATCTTTTGCACACTATTTTAATGTGGATTTTTATAACCTATATTCCACTTCCTTAAAAATATTAATTGAAGTAGGTAACTATGACCGCAAATTGTAGTTTAGATAACAGTCTGTGGTTAAATGGAGATTCTAAACAGGTTTTATAAATACCTAGATTTTTTCTTTTTATTTTCACATTCACAAACATACTTGCACAGCTACAACGCCCTAATAAAAAATGGTTATTTGAAATGTGCACTACTTTAGACCAGTTTTTAGTGTGGACCTCCCATATTATGTGTGACGTACCTATCTAGTGAGAGTTACATTCTCTTTGTTCACAAACAATACATAAAGTTTATGTATTAGGTATTCGGAAACATGTCATTTCAAACTCTTGTACAAAAAGGGTAAAAAAAAAAAAAAAATAGGCGGTAGACAGATAGGTAGCATTATTCAGGTTCAAATAGGTACAGGTGCCTATGCTAGTACCTGGTCTAAGTTACTACGTACCTATATATTAAATTACCTACCTATTAACAAGAACCTTCCAAATACCTACGTATTGAAATATTCAATTACCCTAGTAATTTTAATTCAATTTAAGTCTTAGTTCAATTCACCTTTTTGCTATGCTTATAAGCGTAGCTTATAAGTATCTTTAGTGATAGAAGGGTATAGGTCTACGAATAAGAGAATGTATAGAAGTATAAATGAAGCTCAAAAAGTGGCACCAAAAAAATTGTAACGCGTTCTAAATTTGTTCTTTAAAAATTGTAACTCGCCGCCAAAACTCATACAAAATGTCATTTTTCATGGGGTGCCAAAAATGATTTCGATTTTGTTTGGAGTTATTCTTCCATATTTATTCTCTTATTCGTAGGTATAGACAGTACGACCAGGAAAATATGGCGCAGAGCAGGCCCGAGTCCCCGACCAAACCCGAATTCATTTAGTAATCAAAGTGCAAAGTCGGATAGCAGCGAAAAGGGCGCGAAAACAAATTAACCAATAGCGTAAACGGATTGAAGGTGGCACATCCAGATTGGTCAATATAATTTCGCGCGCTATTAAAATTTGTCAACTGCGCAGGTAAAGCCCGACCAGAAAAATAAAAAACCTCGCCATGTTGCGGAAAATCATTGGAACTAATATTTGTACTTGGAACACTGACATTAAAGGTTATAGTCGATTGCAGCGCCCCCAAACCAGGTTTTTTTATATTTCTGGTCAGGCTTTACATCGGTAAGCCTTATAAACGTGGTACTACTTTAAATAGTTGAAGAATACAGTGAGTGGGTACTAAGCATTTTTTATTATTTTTAGATGATGAGTTTTTGATAGACGGATAAAATGTCTAAAATTAGAAGTATGTCTCCGTCTTATCTCGCGCCTAATGGTATACGTCATTACCTGAGTAACGTGAGTTTGTTTTGTTTGCCGATACGCCCTATTTAGTGCAGTGCATGGATCTAAATCATAAAGGATAGCACTCCTCCTTAACAAGCATTGATACAAGAAAATTGACGTTCGTCTCCGTTGTCGATATTTCCAATTTTACGTGTGTCCCTTTCTATTCCAATGACGTCCCGATACGCCCTATTTAGTGCAGTGCAGGGATCTAAATCATAAAGGATAGCACTCCTCCTTAACAAGCATTGATACAAGAAAATTGACGTTCGTCTCCGTTGTCGATATTTCCAATTTTACGTGTGTCCCTTTCTATTCCAATGACGTCACAACGAAAATTGAGTGACGTCATGCCAAGACATAAATTAGAAAGGGACAAAGTTAACGTCACTAAAACCACTACGGAGAAGAACGATAATTACCGACCACCAAGGAGTATTATCATGTTTCACGTCTGTGCTGGTGCAGTGTAACCATTTGACATATCCAACAAAATTTTACGGCTTCAGAAATAATTTTATTCATTTATTAGATGGATTATTGAGGCCAAAGTCAATAACATTCTTGTAACCCAATGTTAGAATTTATTTAAATAATACGATACTAATAACAGAGTACAGTAGCACTGCCTTTCCGCACACGGTGACTTAATAGATAATTATTGTTTTACACAAAAGTAAAGATAAAGAGTGGAAACACTGAGTAATTTTATTGTTTGATTCCAAGAATTAAGTGAATTGAGTCTGTGAAGGAAAATTACAAATTTTTTCTCATTTAAACAAGACCATTACGTGTAAGAATAGAGCTCCGATACTAAAATATAATGTTTTCTTGAAAACACTAGCGCTACAGTACTTCTAAGTCATTAGAAATATCGTTTCACACTACACCTTTAAAATCGGATCATAAGGCACGTAATATGAAACAATACATGTGTTATTTGGAATTCTTATCAAAATCGCAGAAACTATTAAATAACAATATAACGTACGTTTTTTTTCTCTATACTCCATTCCAAATAGCAATGAAAATTTAATACTCCAGTAAAGTTACGGGTCGCTTTTTGGCGAATGTAAATAATTTATAATACTTAGCCCGTTTTTTTCTTTTATATTTTAGATTATAATTCTAATTATAATTTTATAAATTATATTTAGATTGAAAATCCCCCTAAAAATTTTCATAAATAATTAAACAAAGTAAAAAATATCATGTAAAATTGGGAAAAAATATATAGGTACCTACACTATATACAATTTTTTTATGTCATTTGTTAAATACATTTGTATTCTTTTATATTAGAAGTAAATCCAACGAAAAATCACCACGGAACCTTTGTTTTTAAATAAGTAGAAATTACGAAAAACTCAATATTAGTACAAAATGTACACAGTGTATGTAAACTCATAACCTAAAACAAACAATAAAAATTAAAAAAGAAAGAAATCTGACACTATAAATAAAAAATTTACATTACTACTAAAAACTAAAAATACGAATATAATTTGTATAAACGATCTACCAAAAAAAATTGCATATTATAAATTATTTCCTTTCGACCCGTATTTTTACTGGACTATAAGGCCATTTTTAATTACAGAAACAGATTCGAAACACTTACTCTCACTTATTCTTAGAACACCTTTAGTAACATCCAAGATATGTCGGATAGTACATCTTTCTGATAAATAATAGTTATTCGTTATGCTAGGCTGCAAAGTTGTTTTTTGGTGCGAGTACTTGTATTGAAACCTGAGCAAGCAAAGGATTCTAAGATTGAACCACGAGCGAAGCGAGTGGGTTCAAATATAGAATCCTGAGCGCGACGAAGGTTTCAAAGGGTACGAGACGCAGAATAACTTTGCTGCCGAGCGCAACACACAACTTTTCACCTCAAAACGGCGAGAAAAATGCTGGCTGGATGAAAGAAAAAAAATAAAAAAAAAATATTTTGGCGATGTTTTGGCACAATAAGGCGTCATAGAAAAATATTGAATAGATATTCGAATTTTAAAAACTCTTTCCACGCTAGCGAATAAAATGCACTTTTGCACTCAGATTTCGAATGATAAACAGATTCTTTCCGAGCTTGTGAGGTGAAAATTATATTTGCTTATCAGAGTTGGCCAGAAAGCAAAATAGGGTTCGGAAAATCTCGTCGTCCTTATTTGGAATGCAGTATAGTTTTCGTCTGTCGTAAATGAATAACACGCTGTATTGCTGAATGTAATTTGCTATGCTGTAGCATTGAGGATGTTGACACCAATGTGAATCTATCCTTAGAATCTTCCCCTGAGGTCAACTGCTGCCGTTGCAATTAATATTATAATTTAATCAGAACGCGATGTTTCCTGCTAAATGGACATAAGTGGTTTGAATGAATACAAAGTTTACAGGTTAGGCGGTTTGTTTACTTCTATCTATTATGGTTAATTGACAACATTGAATGAACTTTATTAGGGAAAACTGAAATATATAAGCAGTTTAGACATTATTAAACAGAGTTCCTTAGGGTAAGGTCTTTAGGTATTTTAGCTGAAAAATAACTAGGTATTAAATTACACAATAGGCTCGGTAGGCTCTTAAATAAATTATTTAAGAGTCTACTGAGCCTATTGTGCTGCCCGCAATCGTATTTTTTTTATTTCTATACAATTAAACAATACCTACTTCCAAAAAAACAAGAATGTCACATTTTAGTCCTGATTGGCTTTCAATTTATCGAAACATTACGGATTATTATTTTTTAGGCTTGTAGCTCTTAAACATTGAAAATCAGCAATTAGGTACTATAATGTGACATTTAATACTACCTAATAGTACCTATGTATAAGAACATAAATTGATATTAAATCTTAACTAATTCGAAAATTCATCGCGGTTCGATTTGGTCTTCTGAAAAGTAACATTATTAAACGAGAAATATTACCATTTGAACTCCATTGAATGTACATGATTTTCGGAAGAACCTTTAAATGATATTAACATTGTTACCTACTAAAGACTGTTTCAAATAATCCAAAGAGATTAGAAATTCTAATTGCCTACTGATTCTCAGTACCAACTACCATGTGCAAGAATCTAGTAGAATTTAATTCCTGGTTGTTGCTTCAGAACATATAATATCATTGCTTCATCATATTTCCTCGGATAAAATCGCTGTTTCCTGGTTTTATTCTAGAAAATACAATAAAGAATAGCAATCAATTAACAGCTAATTATACACAGACCTTTCTTTTATGAAAAAACCGGCCAAGAGCGTGTCGGACTCGCCCATGACAGGTTTCCGTTGTAATTTTATGAAAAGCTTGTTAAACATAGGTTAAATAAAATAAAATAAAATAAAAAATAAAAATGTACTTACTTTATTGCCACACAAAAATACAGAATAGGTACCAAAAAGAAAACATTAAACAGATTGATTCACAAAAAAAAAACACATTGTGGCAATGGGTTAGGACTCAGTGTCCGCTGGCAGGACCTGATAAGATCTGCTGCTCAGCACTGATTTGCAGTCCCAACCTGCTCTTATATCTGCATACATACATCGAGGGTACAGGGTAAGTAGGTACTATACAATTTTGACTTAAATTATACTATATCACATTACATTATCAGTTCTTATCTCTAAATAGAGACGAAGAGGATAGACGAGTACAGTTTTCTTCATACAAACGTATTCCCCTGTTTTCTCCCTGGATAATGACACTAGAGCAATAGTTTTTACTTAACGAGCACCTTTCTTTTTTTGAGTTATCAATCTTCATGTTTTTCGATTCAATAGCAATAATGAGAAAGTAATTGAGGCGGGGCATACACCTACAGATAGACATAATGGAAGAAAGTAGGTTTAAGGGTTCCTTATTCGACTACAGAGTCCTAATAAAGCAATGTTTTTTTGGTAAATATTTAAAACAAAGAGTGCGTTTGTATAATTCATCTTATAACAATTCGTCTGAATACTTATACACTAAAATAAGCTGGCCGCGAGTCGTTATACGTTATTCACCCTACGCGCGGCCAGCTTATGTTGGTTTTGCGTCGCTGGATGTGTCGCCGTGTGTACCTATTATAACTAATGTTAAAGTTAAATTCTGGGTTAAAGCATCGAACAATAGTAATATTTGTTCGATGGTTAAAGTTATTTCTACCTGTAATATCAGAGTTTTATTTACACTGTGTAGGTATTCATATCTTAGTTGTGTGTATATAAATCCATATAAAATCCATTTGTCCTGTATCCACTCTCTTTAACGATCTGAGTATAATGTGTTGTATACATAACGTGTCTTGTAAACATTGGCAACAAAGATATCTTCTTATTTTTCTTCCGACGTGAACTTCCTGAATCTTAAAGTAACTATTCCGATTGCATTGTAAACCAGGAAAAGATTGTTATAAATTAATCATTAACTATCTAAACGACATCTATAGCGTTGTTATGACAACTATTGTATTTTATTATTTATTTTACATAACATTGATTACAATGGACAGGGTGAAATAGAAATAATTACCATCCTTTTAAACTATCCACCAAACTGAACCACTTTTACAGATCGTTCAGACGTTAAGGGCTGTCAGTTAACACCTTCCTAAATTCAAATTCTAATTGAGGGACAGAGCTATATAGGGTCCTTCTTAATATGCTGACACTTTTTTAAGGAGATGACCAGACCATCAAACTGAACAACTTTCTCTATGGGAACAACATAGAAATCGCGAAGAAAAAATCACCTCTTCCATACAAAACTGCAAACCTACTCTAGCCAAATGTATTGTGTAACAGCTGTTTTTTTTTCGCGATTTCGATGTTGGTCCCATAGAGAAAGTTGTTCAGTTTGATGGTCTGATTATCCTATTAAAAAAGTGTCAGCATATTAAGTTGGACCCTGTATATTAAAAAAGGACGTACTTTCAACGTCCCGTTCTAATATATAGCTCTGTCCCTCAATTCGAATCTGAATTTAGGAAGGTGTAATACCACCTTTAGCACAGTTGAATATTAATTGGATTGCAATGTGATTAGAACTGAAATGGGATCTGGAACTTGGATGATTTAAATTAGCGCAATCGCCCTCCAAGAGTGGAGGATGAGAAGTAAATAAAAAAAAAACAGTTTCCAAAGGCCAAGTGTGCAAGTAAAGTTCTCGTCTCAGCTTTAACAAAAATGTCGAAAAATAAATTGTTTGCAGACCCAAAAGATTAAAATAAAATCACACATTGAACGTCAATGACGTCAATGCTCTGGTTCTTTTTTTGTCATCTTTCTATCAAATGTCATTGGAATCCATAGACTTAAACTCTAGCGATATAGACTTGCCCTTCCATAGAAGCAACATGTTCCACTTGAATGAGGTGTACGCACCTGATTGATGTTCCCGAGTTCACTTCGTCACTATGGCAATGACAGACCACAATGTGTCATTGTGTTGTTTTGTATGACATGTTGTTTGTTTGAACGAGCTTGTCTATCTTATGTCTATGTTGGAATCCTTGTTGATTCCGTTACTAAAGTTATAAAAAGTCTTTATTTCCAACTTGGCAACTTAATTTATTTAAAAAATCTCCATGCTTATCTAGCCGAATAGTCGTTAAAACACCAAATTATCCTGTATCACTTTTATGTTATTGTGACACTTCCGAGAGACTTGTTCAGTCAGCAACCAGTGTGGTCATTTCGAGGCTGACAAAGTAAATATCCAAGGATGGGAAACCGTTAAGTTGGCACACATACATTGGCTGACATCGTTTAGTTAGACCGAACGGACGGACGGACCTACTCTCGTGGAGATTGAGAATGGATAAAGCGAAACACTCCGATCCGGTCAGAATGTATCACTCGCTCGTCTCGATATATAGCCTGATAACAGTGATAATGATAAGAGATAGATACCACCTCTTTAATTTTAGAGATATTTGAAATTAACATACTATACAGTTTTTGAGAGTTACGCGGTTATTGTTTAATCTAGAATTAAACATTTTAACGGTTTTTTTAATATCGGGAACTCAAATATACCAAAACGCGGTAAGGAACCCGTTAAAATGTTTAATTGTAGATTAAGGGGCTACCTCCTGGTTTTGGGTAACTTTGTAACCATTTTATTCATTAACACTTTTTGTGCTGAAAAATAAACTGAACCATCCACACGATAAGAGATAAGTAATGTGGTTTTTCTAGAAATCGATTTTAATGAATAAAACCGAAGAAAAGGGACTCTAAAGTCACCCCTTTTTTTCCAGTTGTAACCATTTCATACTTTTACATTATTAATCGTAAGAAAATGAAAAGGATAATGCCCAAAATTCTATGAAAGTTAGGCTGAACTTGCGTCTGATCAAATTGTCACCTAAAGATAGGACATGTAATAAGCCTTATTTTAACAAGAAAATCGATAAATAATTGATGGGTAATATTTAAAATAACCAAAGTTAAAAAATAGATGGGTTATTAAACCAAAAGCATTAATCACATACAAAAAAATACTATAAAAATTGTATTTTATTTTTAAACCCCCATTCCCATAGGCCCAAATATAAGTTTAATGGGATTCATAACTCAGACAAAATATTTTTTTAAATAAATGATGATGAAGCATTGATGACGCATCTTTAGCCTGGTTTCGGGCATAATTCTTTACGATATTGTTCACAACACAAAACACAAACACACTCAAAGGAGTGAAAATACCGATCAATATGAACAACGTTTACAAAAAATCTGCTGCGCAAAATATCACACAAAATGTATGGAGGAGCAAATTTGAGACCTCATAGTTGGTCCCAAAGTAAAAGTTGTTCATATTGATGGGTACTGTCACCCCTTTGAGTTTACGGATTCCGAAATTCAGAAGCGATTCCCATATGTTTATCACTACGAACAAATAATAAGTTTTGTTCGTAGGTTTATTATAATGAAATATCTGTTTGAGTTCTGTCGAATTAAATCTGGGCAGTATTTTATGATTTAAATTTTACTCTCTTTCATAATGAATGATCACGTGCCTACTGTAGGAAATTCATGGTATTAAAAAATCGTACAAAAATGTGATTAAGTTTTATGAACACGTCGCCGCTGCCGGTTAGTTCTGGCTATAGTGGATTTCAGCCGAACTAATTGGTACTTCTTGTTTTCACTAACTTTTATTATGATGGTATTAGAAAATACCAAATTATTTACTCCTTCTAATCTTGTCAAAAGTACCTATCTCTTTGTAAAAACAGATGTCGTGTAGGTAGTAGGTAGGTACCTAGTTATAATTACATTTTACATATAGGTGCAGTTAATAAGCATATTGTAACGAACGTGAATTGTGGACTGTAAATGAAAACGATAATGTAGTTGTAATCAAATGGGTTTAATAAAAAGAAACGAAAAAGCAAACCAGATAATTTCCCTCGCTACTGACAACGTCAAGCAAATCAATACAAGAAAAACAAAAGCTTTAGAAAACGTATAAAAATTTAAGGAAAAATGAAGTAAAATAATCTAAAACCAAAGAGTTTGCAACACATATGTTTTGTATATTTTTTTGTTATAAATAAAAAATAAGCCGTCGAAGAAGCCGTGGTCCAGTGGCGAGTAACACCACTGGCTTTTCGAAGAAGGAAAACATCGTGAGAAACCCTGCATGCTTCAATTTCGAAGTATTGTACCCACTGTCCATTATAAGTGGCGACGGGCTCACCCCCCGTCACACTGGACAGAGTTCCGGTACTACTAGTAAAACGTGGATGTTCTGAGGTTTCAGAATATCTCTGACTACCCCCTCGGGGAATATAGTCGTGAGCATATGCATGAATAAAAAGTATTTCCTCTCTTTAATAAGCTTACTACGTCACTTCAATTATGGTACAATTTTGTTTAGAAAAACACACTGAGAAAATCACCTGAAGGTTTACTACATATGCAACAGCTAATTATTTTAGCGTTTGCTGTTATAAATAGATTTTAGTTAAATCTACCAGAATTCGATTTATAACAATATATTTTCTAGTAAAGTCTGCTTAAATAAATAACAAATTGTCACATTACAAATTCCTACCTACTAATTTTTCTCCGAACACGAAAGCAACCAAAAGTAAAATAAAAACTAAAAAGCCAAATCTCTGAGGTCAGTAAAAGACCTTGCCAAAAACATACAATATAGCTTCTCTAATTTCGAAGTTCAAACCGATTCGGTGTATTCTGCCGCGTAAAGGTCACTGGCGCCGACGTCTGGTAAAATATACGATCTATAATATTTAATTACATTTACCTACCTATGTGACTAGCATTTGCAGCGCACGGGATGACATTTAAAAACCGGCCAAGTGCTATTCCACCACACAATTTAACAAAACAAAAAGACATCATCCGATTTGGTCCAAAATGTAAAAGTTTCTGCAAAAAGAAATAACGCGATAGCGATTTAGGACTTGTTCTTTTCAACATTTATTCTTATGTCAAATAAAAGCTGTAGGTCCATTGGCCTTGGTTTTATTTGGGTGCCTACGAAAAATCTGCCTTTTAAGTACTTAATAAAACTTACAGCTTTCATGCCATCATAATAAATGCGAAGACGGACAAGTTCTATGGTTAAAAGCCCCCATATAAAACAAATGTATAAAAAACAGAAATATAGCATTATTTTTTGGTTGGTAGGCATTTTCACATTTTGATCAAAAATATATGTAAAGCCTGACCAGGAATATAAAGGCTTCCGCACATTGCAGCGATATTATCGAGCGATATTATCGACAGCGATATAGCGACACCTCACACACTGCAGCGATTCCGCGATTCGCGTCACGCATGCGCCCTTCACTGAATGTAGTAGAAAGAGATTGCGCCAGGTTGCGATAATATCGCGGCAGTGTGTGAGATCGAGCGCGTCCCCATACAAAATGTACTGAGAACAATTATCGCAAAATCGCAGCGATATTATCGCTCGATAATATCGCGGCAGTGTGTAGGATCGCGCGCGTCCCCATATAAAATGTAGTGAGAACAATTATCGCAAAATCGCAGCGATAATATCGCTCGATAATATCGCTGCAATGAGCGGAGGCCTTAAAAAACCTGGTTTGGGGGCGCTGCAATCGACTGTCACCTTTAATTTTAGTGTTACAAGTACAAAAATGAGTTCCAATGATTTTCCGCAACATGGCGAGGTTTTTTATATTTCTGGTCAGGCTTTAACACAGATGATGCCTTTTTTTCTCCGGGATCCATAGCGCAACCCGGACTCAAGCTTGATCAGTTTTCATTATTTGTTGTTTTACTCTACGAATAATTTATTTGTTTATTCGTAGGTTTAACTTTATAATCACACCAAGTTTGACGCTTCTAGAGCAAAAACAATATTAGTTATTTATTAAAAAAAGGGGTTAAAACAATTCTTTTGTATGGACCCGTTTCTTTGGATTAATCTTTTCTTTTTTATTATTTGTTAACACAATATTCTTATAAAACGGTACAAAAGATACCTTTAAAGTTAAGGGCGGACAGACAAATGGACTGGGCGTGGGCTTAGTAGGTACTATACCGTTAGCACCCTTTGGGTACTGAACCCTAAAAAACGCAACCTATGACGATTTCGTCAATAACTGAATTTTAAGGAATTGATATTTCTACATTTTAAACGAATCAATTTACAAAGACCGGATTCCACTCAGGATTCCAATCAGGGTTTTATAGCTAGAGGCTATCTAGAGCCTGTCTAGGTATCTATCTAACAAGTATTCACTTCGAAATAAATCTGACTTAATTGTAACAAATTGTAGATTAGAAAAATCTACTAAATCTAAATATGGCCCTAAAATCTACAACAAATTCCCCAACGATATAAAACTGTGTAAAGAAAATTGTACCTTCGAACGAAAATTAAAAACATGGCTTATAAATTGTGTTTTTTATGACATTGATGAATTTTATAACGTACAAAATACCTAATGTTATTAGAATGTAACCAGATTTTAATATAAATAATGTAATTAAGTATAAGTACCTATAGTACCAAGATTTGACATGTAAAATTATTTTTATGAAATAAATGAATATGAATAATATGAATATTTCTTAGGATCTCTGATTTGTGGTATCTGAACCAAAGGGAATGTTTATGAACTGTGAATTACACACAGACCTCTACCTAAGTCTGTGGAATTACATGACTTATAAATAAATTAGCCATATCTTTACATCTAATCTAAACTATTATTAAACTGTAACTGAAGTGTGTCTGTACATTGAAGATATTTACAACAAAAAAAAGATTACGATATGGTTTTTAGGTACCTTTCCCCGACTCGAAATCAACCTTTTTTAGAAATTTTCTAAAAAGTCTGTTTGTCTGTTTGTTTGTTTGTTCGCGCATTACGCAAAAACTACTGAACCGATTTCGATGAAACTTTTTTTGTTTGATAGCTTATGATCTGACTTAAAATCTGGTATATCATTTGTGCGGACGAAGTCGCGGGAAAACACTAGTAATATAATAAAATTGTAAAATTGGCGTCGATTTACATTGGAGATATTTGCAAAAAAATTGAGGAGTTTTATTTTAGAACACGTAATAGAACGCATTAAGAAAAATTTTAGAACTTTTGTCGTTTGTCTGTTTGTTTGTGCAGGGATCACTCAAAAACTACTGAACCTATTTAGGTGGGGTCTTCACAGAAGCTAGGGCTTAGTTTGGGTAAACATTTAAGCTTTCTTTTATCGCAATCGGTTCTCTCAATCAAAAGTTATCAGTATTTATGGTCTGCACATAAGGAGTCGCGGGCGCCGCTAGTAAAATATAAATTATGAAATATCTACTAAATAACCAAGTAAGAGGTGTATAGTTTTCATTTTAATGAGAAGCCATGAAGCAGAAGCACAGGCAGAAGTCCCCGAGAACTACTTGTTTTATCTCTTTATTTTTATATCTGTTTTGCCGCTTGTTAATGAAAAAAAAAACATGTAGTTTCAGTGTCGCTTGCCTTGTCTATGCTTAGTCAACGACTGGTTTTTAGTGATCGTATTTGTTTTATAATAATACTAGTGTTTACCCGCGACTTCGTTCGCATAAATTATATAGGTACCAGATTTTAAGTCAGATCATAAGCTATCAAACAAAAAAGTTTCATCAAAATCGGTTCAGTAGTTTTTGCGTAACGCGCGAACAAACAAACAAACAGACAGATAAAATTTAAAAAAAAAGGTTGATTTGGAGTCAGGGATCCCTAAAAACCATATCCAGTCCAGTGGCGAGTAACCTTGCCTGCCGTGCAGGATGCGATGGTTCGATCCCCGTCCAAGCCGACTCGTACCAATGAGTTTTTCGGAATTTATGTACGATTTGTTACACCACTGGCTTTTCGGTGAAGGAAAACATCGTGAGGAAACCTGCATGCTTCAATTTCGAAGCGTGTATTGTACCCACTGTCCATTATAAGTGGCGACGGGCTCACCCCCCGTCACACTGGACAGAGTTTCGGTAGTACTGGTGAAACGTGGATGTTCTTAGGTTTCTGAATATCTCTGACTACCCCCTCGGGAAATATAGTCGTGAGCATATGTTTATATGCTATGCTTACAGACACACTTCAGTTACAGTTTTGTAATAGTTTCTTTGACTATTTATTATAGTTTAGATGAACATCGATATGAGAATTTGCAGACAGTATAAACAAGACATTGTCCAAGCTTTAAAACCATTCGGGTTGTAACATTTTGATCTAAGGTTGTAACAACAAAATAATCGAATACAACAATACACGACTTGAAAACGATTGCATTTTAATTAAAACTGGACAAAACACTAGAATCGTTGAGAAAATCACTTTTTTAGATTTTCTTACTACCTACGTTATTAACTAATTTGTGAGTATAACATATGGTCCTTCCTTCAAAACAATTATGGCGAAAAAAATAATTTCTTTCGTAATTAGGTACAATAGGCATTAAAATTTTAGATTAATATTAATTTTGATTATTAAATCGTGGTTGCTACTTTTAGTTGTTGGCAATGTGTTTCTACTTTTGTCGTTACAGACTCTTTTGTTTCTATAATATAATAATCAGTAGGTACATAGTTATTAGGTTATATGGGTTATTAGGTTATTTATTGAGTTCACGGATCATGTCGCGGGAAATGCTATCGACTTTGGCAATAGCGAGTATGCTCTCTCTTTGGTAAGTATTTTTTCACCTCACAAGCTCGGAAAGATTCTGTTTATCATTCGAAATCTGAGTGCAAAAGTGCATTTTATCCGCTAGCGTGCAAAGAGTTTTTGAAATTCGAATCTGTCTATTCAATATTTTTCTATACCGCCAATCCACTGAAAATGCATACTAACTATTTCATGTCACTGGCCAGCACGAAAAAAAAATCTTTTTAAAAGGTTCTTTTTAGCAATTAACTTTTTTTCCTCGCTGTTGTTTTTTTGCTCGCTTCGCTCGTGGTTCAATCCTAGAATCCTTCGCTTGCTCAGGTTTCAATACAAGTACTCGCGCCAAAAAGCGACTTTGCAGCCTAGCATAACAAATAACTAATGTTTCATGTGATTTGTTTCTTTATTTTACTATAAGACAAAAACAAAGAAATAAGATAAACAAGAATTGTACTGGTACTCAGTATTTTACCTTTGCGTAGGTAGCCTGCCAGTTTGCCTATGCTGGTTTTGGGTAACTTTATAACCATTTTATTCATTAACTATGGCACTTTTTGAGCTGAAAAATAAACTGAACCATCTACACGATATAAGAAGTGATGTAGTTTTTCTAGAAATAGATTTTAATGAATAAAACCGAAGAAAAGGGACTCTTAAGTCACCCCATTTGTAACCATTTTAGTCTTACATTCTTAATCGGAAGAAAATGAATATTTACGATATTGTTTACAACACAATTTAAAATGATATGGTTTTCTTAATTTTTAGAAATTAATACAAAATCTTCAAATTATTCAAAGAAAACAGCTAAATTCTGACCAGAGCCTCGCGCTCGTTCGCATCTATTAGTATGGAGAGTCGTGGTCCAGGGATGATTGATTTAACGTCATAATTTTCATGAAGTACGCAACGACCATTTACGCATATTTCAAAAGCACGCTTAAAATAATACGAAGCAAATAGGTACTACTACTACCTCTGGCTATTATTGTAAGTTAGGAGTATCGACCAATATAATATTTACCTAAGTGGCTACGCCATGCTCCCAAGAATTATGGTATAGGTATTAAACATTTGCGGTAATATTAATTTGCTTTGTTCGTTACACAAAGATCATCGAAAAACGAACGTCACAAAACATGACGTTTTATAGCGAGCAAATAAACTAAGTATTGTTATAAACTGGAAGCGTGTTTTACGTTTTACCAAATTCTGTAATTTACGGTGTATAAATTACAGAATCTACCCAAAGGTAACAAAAAAAATTTCTTGTCGCTTTCCACCTCCGTCGGGAAGAAAAATAGTATACCTTCTAACCTCGGACAGCAAATAAGAAAGCCTCAGATCACATGTTTGTTGACAATTTACACGAGAGACCTTTCTTACTTTCCTGTCCTCGGTTTGTAATCTACTTTAATGGCCAAAAGAAATAGTTGAAATTTAGTTCTAAATAACCTTTTAGATTATTATATTGTTTATTGACTGTGCAACAAACACTAACCGAATGGATTTGCCTCCAGTTACCTACCAATTTTCTACGAATTTTTTTTGCCATCCCATTTCATTCCACTGCTGGGCAAATCTTTATAAGGATCTGCTGATCTGATCTGCTTTATATAGGGTCCTTCTTAATATGCTGATACTTTTTTGAGGGGATGATTAGACCATCAAACTGAGCAACTTTCTCTATGGCATCAACATCAAAATCGCCGGAAAAAAATCCGTTGTTCCATACAACCTGCTCGAGCCAAATGTATGGGACAGCTGTTTTTTTTTCGCGTTTTCGATGTTGGTCCCATATAATAAGTAGTTTAGTTTGATGGTCTGGTCATCCCCTTAAAAAGTGTCAGCATATTAAGAAGGACCCTGTATAGTCACAGTCAAAGAACCATGGAGAATTTGGGGGACAGTAATTTTTACGAAAACTGAAATCCCGGCTGTTAAATGTAATAAAATTTAGGTTTTTTTTTTAAATTCGACATCTCTACAATTGTGGATTCAAAAGTGAAAATTACTAGTAAATTGGACAAGTCAGGCAAAAATCAGCAAAACCCAACTGTGAGTTGTGACATCTGTTTTCATCGAATTTGTATTTTGATTGTGTCACTCATTTAGTTTCCTGCAATTATCATAATATTGTACGGTTATCGTGAATATTTTTTTAAATAGAAACCATATCAGTATAGAAGATTGATTACACTATCTAATGAGAATGATTATGAGGTTCACACACTTGATTCAAATGGTATCATGGGAAGAAACATCTTTCCTCAAGTTTTAGTTTTATTTTACTCTCGACGTACCTATTGCCAAGTTTCATTGATGTAAGGTCCCTATTAGCCCAGTCATTTTATGGAGTTTTGTTAGAAGGGGTGGGGAGTAATTAAGAATGGTACTTTTAATCTGTAATCACTACGCAACAGAGAAATCCAATTTGTACCTCCCAGAAGGCTTTAAATTAATAATATTAAATACCGATGCACTCATTTTAATTAGACTCAACAATATAAATGAGTTTTGAGCAATAAAAAAGTCATTTAATTATACAAAATGAGTTATTCATTAGAAAATACAAATGCATTTTTCAAAGTTTTCTAAGTAGACGAAAATATTTACACGGTGTTCGAAGTATGTATAAATGGTAAAAGTGAAAAAAAAAATTACAGTTATCTTTTTTTTTAGAACGAGATAAATGCAAATTTTTAAATGTTGTATTGTTGCTGACGCGTTTTTTTTTTTTTTTTATTTATTTCTATGCTCAAATTGACTCTTAAATGATATACCGAAAAAAATATCAATTCTTTATTAGTCCCGGCTCAACAACATGCGTATCTGCCACTCTTCTTTACACAATTTGAAAAATAAACACCGTTGATTAGATCAATATTAGCATGAATTGACATTATAATAATAAATAAGCACTACTCGGTTTCGATGAGTTTCCGCGTGTTTACGAACACATTATTTATAGTTTTACAAAAAACCAGCACGTGTCATACACAGTCCTGTGAGAAATTCGACAAAATTACCATTTATTTGACGACAATAATTATGGCCGCAATTTAGACACTGATTCTCGACTTCCGGCTACCGTGTTACAATAGGAAGGGCTTGTACCTGCTACACAGAGTTTGTTTATGTTTACTTACATAAAATGTTCCAGTAATATATAACTGAATTATTTGCAATTGAATTATATCTCGTCACACTGGACAGAGTTTCGGTACTACTGGTGAAACTATGTTCTGTCTGACGTTTCAGAATATCTCTTTTCAACCCCCTCGGGGAATAAAGTCGTGAGCACATGCTTATGATGGCTATGCTGAATTATAAATGTTATGCCGGAAAGGTGACCAACGTGACCAAGTATAAATGCTTACGACAATTTTGGCTTTGCTCAATTATTTAGGTCTCTTTATTTAGTAATCTAATCTAAACTATTATAAAACTGTAACTGAAGTGTGTCTGTACATTGAAGATATTTACAAAAAAAAAGAATACGATATGGTTTTTAGGTATCCCTGACTCGAAACCAAACTTTTTTAGAAATTTTGTCTGTCTGTTTGTTTGTGTGTTTGTTTGTGTGTTTGTTTGTTTGTTTGTTTGTTCGCGTATCACGCAAAAACTACTGAACCGATTTTGATGAAACTTTTTTTGTTTGATAGCTTATGATCTGACTTAAAATCTGGTATATAATTTGTGCGGACGAAGTCGCGGGAAAACACTAGTCAGAAATAAATGTGTTCTAGAGTGTTTTAGGAGGATTTTTCAGTAAAAAATTGTGCTGGTATGTACGTCATTTAAACTATTCTTGAAAATTCCCCGTGTTAAATGGGCGTGTAACGTTCTGATACTTAATTATATTTTTTGCCATTTATATTACGTGCAAAACAATGGTGTATAACTTTACTGATTGAATCGTCAACACCTTAAAAACTCAGGGAAATACGATGGCGGGTCATTGTTATATAATTAGGTACCTACAGTTTATATGCTTACAATCTTTGAATTTTTTGTGAATTTTCTTTCGGCGATATGTAGTCTGCTATTGCTCGTGTTGTGAGATCATCGTATAAGAACCTACCAGACATAGTACATTATAATTGCCGTTTTCACAGATACATTTTTAAACAGCCAGTAGGTCCGTATTGTATGAATACGCAAGATCGGTCACCAAAATTGGAAAACATTAGTTATTGTCAAACAAAACCCTCCAAAACTAGTTGGTATACAATACTTTGATAAAGAGGCCTATCACAAGCGCCCCCTCACCACAATAATAAAGATTTCTCAATAAAGAAAGTCTAAATTAAAAAAGTGCTACTCCAATAAACTACAAAAGCCTTCAAACTATTGTTATAGAATAATGTTTTGGGTTTTTTATGAAAATGAAATGAAATGAAAAAAGTTTATTAGCAACATGCATAAATATAGATTTAGAACTAAAAAATACATTAATACAAGTCTAGTATTATTATAAGTCTAAACCTTAGATCAAAATAAAATCAATGGCCTATCCATTACGCGAACATTCAAACCAGAAAAATGAGGCAAAACAAATGAAAGGTTTACTTCAAATTTGTATGCAAGTGCCCTAGATTTGACAGATAATGGCGCTAGTTTGTATGGACCAAGTGCACCAGTAGTGTGCTTCAACTTACCGTGCTTTAGGCCTATCCATTAATTTTATTTTGATCTAAGGTCTAAACATGCAAATTAGAAAAAAGAAAAAAAAACGGCCGCTTTTATTTATATTTCGAAATTCTTAAAAGTGGAATGTTTAGAACCTATAGAAGTATTCTATAAAAGTAGTTTGAAGGCTTTTGTAGTGTATTGGAGTACTTATTTAATTTAGGGTTTCTTTAGCAATCACAACCTGTTTTTTTTTAAATATTTCGATGTTGGTCCCATAGAGAAAGTTGTTCAGTTTGATGTTCCGATTATCCCCTTAAAAAACCGTCAGCATATTTAGGAGGACCCTGTATAAATTAAGATGCGTACGCGTCGATGGCCGAGTGTCAGCGAGTAGGATGAGCTCGTATGTCAATTATGTTTCGTGTGGAGCGGTCGGTATCGGTATGCGGTAAACTGCCCAAAGAGCCTTGCAGCAAGGTTATATCGGAGCGAAGCCGCCGTGTGCAGAATCCGTAATAGCCTTGTATACCCGCCATCATTTCTCATTATGTATTTTCAATTATTTTTATGAATCGGAATCGACCGACTATTCTAAGCTTACACTCAGTTGCAGAAACGTTCTTTAGCATTAATCCTCAATTAAATCTATTGCTGGCTTTTACTGCGCCAACGAGACAAAAAGTTACAGCAAGAGATTTAATGGACGATTAACTTTAATGAGCGTTTCTGCAACTGATTGTTAGACAGTTATTTTGGTATATTGTTACAATACCGCTATTTTGTCGCTTTCAATGCGTGTAGTGTTTTGAGATAATAATCATTATGACATCACGGACCTGAAAAAAATACGGACGGAATGTGACACTAAAAAGATGTGAAGCATGCAAGGTCCTACATTTTCGTTTGTTCTAGAAGGGACCTACACTCATACAGATGCACTAGCTCTAGGCGCAGGTCTGACACCTGTCACCAATATACGTACCGAGTGACAGCACGCACACAAAAGAAATGGGTGCTTCACTCGTGATTAGACGAGATTACGTCCGTCTTTTTTTCAGGTCCGTGTATGACACTGTATTTTTTTTATATTTTTTTTATACGTTAACGTGTTGGTGTTGGATTAGTATACAAACAAATTCTTGGCCTTTAGCGGAATTGTTTTATAACGCTCTGAGAATGTGTCAACAAATCATTTAAATACGTCAATATTGTTTGTGACTAATCCCAGTCTAAATATTTCTTAGGCAATAAAAGTAAATACTATAAAGGTGGACGGGCATATTTGTGTAACAACTAATATTATCGGTGCAATAAGACTTAAGTACAGTTCGTGATACAAAATAATTATCTGTATTGAACCTGATGCAAAGTTGAAATCCGAATAGTTAAAAACGAGGTCAAAGGCGCACACTTACATTATGTTTGTTTATGTAACGCATGTATATAGGTAGGTATAAGAAAAGCTAAAGTTGTTTGTACGCAGATGTTATTCAATACATTTCTTGCAGCAATTGACGTTTTCACCAGGGTGCGCAAGCGCCGCGAAAAGTGCGCATGAAGAAGGCGGATCGGTCATGCTCGCAGTAGTGCGATTTTTGAAAGTCACACGTTCAAATCAGCAGTAGAAAGATGCATAGGTAATCTCCATTGACTTATGCCACTATATAAGGTCTAACAAAATTAGGTGAAACTATTTTAAGGGCATGATCAGACCATCAAACTGAACAACATTCTCTATGGGACCAATATCGAAATCGCGAAAAAAATATCTGCGGTCCCATACATTTAGGTCGAGGATGGTTGTATAGAACAGCTGATTTTTTTTCGCGATTTCGATATTGGTCCCATAGTTGTTCAGTTGTTCAGTTTGATGGTCTGATCATCCCCTTAAAATAGTTTCAGCTAATTTTGTTAGACCTTATACAGGGTGTAAGGGACAGCCCTCCGCAAACTGAAACGGTGAACTCAGACCATCAAATTGAACAACTTTCACTATGGAGCCTACCTCAGGAAACGCAAAAAAAAATCAGCTGTCCCATACAAAACTGCTGTACCTGAGTCAAATGTATGGGACAGCTGATTTTTTTTCGCGTTTCCAGAGGTAGGCTCCATAGTGAAAGTTGTTCAGTTTGATGGTCTGAGTTCACCGTTTCAGTTTGCGGAGAGCTGTCCCTTACACCCTGTATACCAAACCTATTCTGTGCTTATGCCTAAGAAAAAGAACCTAAAGTAATAGAAGGAGGGACGGAACTGACTCTTTGACTACAATATGCCGTTTATTTCTAAATTGTATAAACAAAGAAAACACTGATTCGGAGCGTGTGCCATTGACCTATTACTATTTACTTTTCACCAAAGTGTGATAATATGTATACGATTTGGGACATCGAAGTAGGTAATGTCAGAAAACGAAGGTGCGAGGTTTGCCGCTTTGTGATTCACATATTTATACAGGTTGTAAGAAAAACTCATTAGTCTTTTCACCACATACTCTTCCCGTCAAACTGAACAACTTTTACAATGGGAGTAAACCTGTCAAAACAAAACAAAAACTGCTGTGCTGTTGTTTGCGTAGAGTATGGAGTATGGCACAGCAAATTGTTTTTTGCTCTGTAGTAAAAGTTGTTCAGTTTGGTGGGTGGAACATAATATGGTATAAATTATAAAGATAATGATACTTTTTCTTACACCTGCCATGTATAGTGTAAATACTTATGGTTCGACTGACGAACAGACAAGTCGACCACTTTCAGATATACATGGCTCTGTTGTATTGTATATACGGACTCGTTGGCGTCATATAACATTTAGCTAAAGCCGTTATTACTCTGACGCCAACGCTTACAGTCGCACGACCACCCCTATTCGCGCTGCGAAACGAATATTAAACTCTTAGCATGTATTGCCGTCTTTGTCGTACACAGGTAATAAGAGTGCGACGACATGAGGCTGACCAAATCGATATGCAGACCAAGTTGTTTGGAATAAGCAACACATAAACGGTATCTCAAACGAGTTTGCGACTCTGCTCAAAGATGGATGAACGAACGCAGCGGCGCCGGCGCCGGTACATTGCATTTCGCGCAACTACTTTCGAGAGTGATTTTGAAAGAAAACCAAAGCTCTAATAAACCATCCTTTAGATTCATTAATAATAGCGAGACACCTCCGTAATAGTCAAACGATATCCATAAATATACCACCACCGGACCACCGTCCGTGATCTACAAACAATCACACTATTATATCGTATCGGTAACCACTTGTTCTCAAATAGTCACCTATACTCTTAAATAACGAATGAGTAAGTATAAAAGACATCGATGATAAAAAAGGATGATACTTTACCCTACCCAGATAAGGGCTGGCTATGATGATAATGATGATGATTCTTCGTTTTGAACATGCTATCGGGAAATCGGGTACCATCGCTGGTTGCGTCAATTTGTGCACTTTATGGAGGCGGTCGCGATCGGTGTCGCGTCGCGTTGTCTATCGTCCATTACTTCATGTAAACAAGCATTATTTTTAATTTAGAAAAAAATACAAAAAGGGCCTCACTAATGAGGGTGGTGATTAACTAAGAAATGTGAAGTCATTGTCTTGTCATGCAAAAGTTGTTTAACTCTGACAGTGACAAGACGTTATACTTTAGTCAATTAAGCCCTAATAAATTAAATGATAAGTTATGAACAATATTTGAATATTTGTTTATGCAAACTTTATAATTAGGTATTAATTACTGCAGATCACAATGAACATTTAAGCACTTAATGGAAATTGTTTTATGTTTGTCTTGGTATGCAGCTAAAGAGTCACCAACGGCGACAGTAGTTGTTTTCAGTGTTTTGATATCCTAGCCGACTAAAGGCTTCAGAAGACTCGCTTCTACACTGTTATATAGGTAAAGCTACAAAAGAATGTTTGTTGTTAAATTATGCTAAACATTGCATATCAACTCGTAAATGTATGACAGATGTTTCTAGTGTTATAAAATTTTTAGTTGCTTATTTTTTTATAATGGTGCCGATCTAAACGTGCCAATATAAAACAATGTTCTCAGTAGGTACGTAGATGAAGTAGGTACCTATTTCTCGAGCACAACTTTTGGTAATGGCAGGTACCATATTATTATGTTTATAATAGGGATTGTTTAACCAAATAGTGTCAGTTTAAATTAGTAATTTTAACTGCAGCGGTAAAACAGACATGTCGCAATTATTGCAAAATATGTGCACGCGACAATCGTAAATGGTCGTAAGTGATAACGGGAAAATCCAAAATGCGAAAACCTTAAAAAAGTTTAGTCTTGCACTTAAATATTTTAATGTTTGTTTACTTTAGGTTTTTCCTAGTAAACATTGTACAATGTTACGTAAAATTATAAATACGTTTTAAATTAGAGGTCACTGAAATGTTCGGACGCTGGCTACAGTCAGTAAATAATTGAACAGGTCCGGCCGTGAAGATTGGCGCGGATGTGCACATAAAATGCTTTCTTATTATGCAACGATTAAAACTAGTTTTGATTTCATTAGAATATCGCAGTTTCGTGACTTCGAACGTGCAGAATACTAATTTTAACAACGATTACGTAGACACGCGTGGCAGAAGCTAAGTTTTGTTTTCGATCCAACTCGACGGCTGTTGTTATAAAATGGTAATATGTTTCGTATTGAGGCGTAAAATGGCAATTACCACAACACTAGCATATTCTCACTTTTCATCGATTTCTCTCAATTTAGATTTTAGACTGAATTTATAACACGTAGTTAGGTACTTGGTATTTTATTTTAGATCACTGTTATTATAATGATGTGTTTGTAGTCGATTAATGATTAATTACAAAAGTCCTCCTAAAGGAAAATGCTGGAAGTCTATTACATCGTTGGGTGCGAAGTAGACAATGTAAAAATGGACTAAGCGTAAGTGCGTACCCGCCTTTCCTCTTAAATATAAACGTTTCGATCAAGAGTAAAACGTGAAAATTTTCTGTCACAATCTCACTTAAATTCTTAATCATAATTTGTGCGTTTCTGAATGTTTCCTGTTAATGTATGTACTGTTTTGGTTGTGATCAACCTCGAAATACTGACCCTTAAAATGAGCTCTAAATATATTGCTCGAAATTCGCCGTTTGGTCGTAAATTTTACTAGTCTACCTTGGTTATGTTAATCGGATAAGCAGGTATTTATTTAGTAGGTACTTTAATTATAACTGCAAAATCAATGGCAGGTAGATACTATTCGTTGTCAAGTTCAGAAGGTACCTAAGTAAATAATTTTGGCATATTCGACTCTCATTGACAAAGATTTCACATTTTACTTTCTCCGTCGAAATGATTTTTGTCCGCTTACGGAAGTGTAGGTGTCAAATATCCTTTATTTAACATGCTCTTTGTTAATTTACCTCAGACATAATTCTGAATGTTTAGAAAATATATCGAAGGCCAGAGATGCTACGTTTTGGCCTTGTTCATATGGCCGCTGCTAAATAGAACAATTTTGAACTGTGCGACTAAAGAAAACTTGCGTATTTAGCATAATATTATTATTGTTTTTACACACTGTGGACACTTTAAAATGAGACGAGGTGGGCGCAGACTTATTTATTCATGTGTGATGAATCAGTATTAGAAAACAAATGCTCATGTGGGTACCGTAACGACATTGTGGTTAGTAATGGTGTCTCATTGACCACTGGATTTTTATTTTGCATTCATGTGGGGGGTTATCAATTACTCAAAAGGACAAAAACAATTAACTGACACTGTCATGTTCCATAGCGTCTTCTACAGTGAAGCATTTTTGACTAAAAGACAATTTAAGTACGGTCAGCATCAGAGAAATCTATCCCCCTTGATAGAAGGTCAGGTTTTTCTGAAGTTTTCTGTAAGCACATCTTTCTATCTTTTACCTATTATATGTATATTATAAAACCGTTCCGTGACTGACAGAATGACTGACTGGCTGACAGACAACGCACCGCCTAAACCACTGGAGATAGAAACATGAATCTTATATTCAATTCAATTCAATTATACTTTATTGCACGCCAAAACAGAACATACATTCGAATAAAGATAAAGAATTACTAGTAGGTACAAAAAGGCGGTCTTATCGCTAAAAAGCCTTATATATCTATCTTCTATATCAATAGGTACATAGTATAAAACAAAGTCGCTTCCCGCTGTCTGTCTGTCCCTATGTATGTTTAGATCTTTAAAACTACGCAACGGATTTTGATGCGTTTTTTTAAATAGATAGAGTGTTTCAAGAGGAAGGTTTATATGTACATTGTGCGAAGCCGGGGCCTCTAGTTACTTATAAAACAGTTCCGTGACTGACTGACTGACTGACTGACAGAAAACGCACAGCCAAAACCGCCAGAGATAGAAACATGAAAGGATATTTCGAAAATCTATCCATAAAGGGGGTTTTAAAGGTATTCCGAAATCCACGCTGACGAATAGTATACCCTTGTCTGTACGTAATGTATTTCTAAATTTTTGGCGTGCTACCTACCAACCACTACTTGACACGTCATAATAGCAACTTTACTAAAAGTAATGACCTATTCAGAAAATGTCCGACAAGAAAATGACAACATTCGAAAATGACGTGCATAGAAAGAGACCTAGTTCGCCTAAATGATTCTATCCTGAAAGTCCTGAAACCCATAAAGCAACGCGCGCTGTGCCATACTTTCCCCTCTGCCAAAGTCCCACCCCCGCGATGGCCCCGACCTAGCCCAGTTAGGCTAAAAATTATATGCGTTTTACTGCTATTGTCATAGCAACGGACCCTCCCACCCCCGGCCCCCGCAAAACAAATACTGGTTAAAAAAATGTTTCTCAACAATATTGGCATTGTGAGATGATCCGATTTTCGTTTACCTATAACTGTATTATAAAAAAAAGCTAAGTTGGTTGGAGTGGTTGGAAATAAATCATTCTGTTACCAACTCACTATGCGCTTGCGCAGTCTTGTTGCAAGTGATCAGAAACAAACCATCTACATAAGAGAACCCCTATTCGAAGTTTTATGTCTACGAGTTAAAAATCAAATTAGCTTGATTCGTGGAACCTTTTATTTGACACCAAAACAACCCGAGCAGACACGACAATATTTAAATAAACACGGTAAATTGTTAATTTATTATCAAGAATCCCATTTACCGCTCTATGCTATCACGATTTCACCTAATGAAGTGGAGATATACATAATTTGAAAGACAACTATTTTCTAATTAACAACTTTATTTTAAACTAGTGTTTTCCCGCGACTTCGTCCGCACAAATGATATACCAGATTTTAAGTCAGATCATAAGCTATCAAACAAAAAAAGTTTCATCAAAATCGGTTCAGTAGTTTTTGCGTGATGTGCAAACAAACAAACAAACACACAATTTTGTCAATAGATGGCGCTGCACGTCATTTAAATCGCGCTATCGAGTGTTATTTTAAATGTATATGAAGTGAACCGCTACTTTTTTATTCCTCACGATTTTACGGTTTTGTAATAGTTTTAAATGATACATACTGGATGAATGAAAGAAAGGAGTCAATTTTTTAGGCCACAAACGTTAATGTTTATTGACGGTATTACACTCTAAAAACATAATTTAATTTATAATAGGGTCCTCTTAATATGCTGACACTTTTGTAAGAGGATGATCAGACCATCAAACTGGACAACTTTCTCTAAGGCACCATCATCGAAATCTGAAAAAAATCTGAAACTGATCATCCCCTTAAAAAAGTGTCAGCATATTAAGTTGGACCCTGTATAGTAATCTGACGAAAGATGAGTTAAAAATGCAACCGGAATAATGCAGTCAATATTAAAAATTCTTCGTTTTGACTTTTTTGTTAATATAAGATGTAAAACAATGCGTGTTAGATGTTAATATGAAAACAAAAATACCTTAATAAAAACGGTCAAGTGCGAGTCGCAACTCACGCACCGAGGGTTCCGTACCATAACACCAGCACCACACAACATATGAACTTAGAATATTTTTTTTTACTCAGGGACCTTTAGCGTGAGACCGACTCACACTTGGTCGGTTTTTTTATTTGTTGTTATACTCTAGAGTTTGCTCTACGAGTATAATCACACTAAATTACGATAGAGTGAGAAGAAAAAAACGTTGATAATAACTAGTAAGTATCTTGTTGAGAACCCCCTTTGATTTTTAAATTTTTGACAATTTTATTATTTGTTGACAAATCTGCCGTAATGACACATATATTCTATGAAAATTTTAACTATCTAGCTATTACGGTTCAAAATTTACAGCCCTAAATAGGCAGAACCGATGGACGGACAACGTAGGCTTAGTAATAAGGTCCCGTTTCCACCCTTTGGGTACGGAACCCTAATATCTGCCTAATATCTGTCTATCTGCCTGTCTGTCAGTTTTTCTGCTCGTCTGTCAAGACCTTTTTTCTCAGGAACGAGTAGAGGTATCAAGTTAAAGTTAAATTAATACCAATTTAAATACTTCTTGTTCTGCTGTTGTGAGAAAAAATATTATGTGTAAAGTGGTAGATGCCGTCGGTCGATAGCTTTGAAAAGCTTAGTACTCTGGGATTTGCCCCCTTCTTTTCTATGAACTACTAATGTTAAGCTAGACGTGCTGTCGAACAAAAGACGCAAAACAAAGTTTAACAAGAGATATAAATAGGTAATAAGTACATAAGAGTATGTTTTACTCTTAATAATTATAATTGGTGTTCCTGATGACAAAACATCAGGTAATATTTTTAATGACTATAATATATACTTAGATAATTACATACTATTAGATGTTATAGCAGGTATTTGTGCTATGTCACCGATACATCTATACTAATATTATAAAGCGGAAAGATTTTATTTTTTGTTTGTTTGTTTGTAATGAAAAGGCTACGAATCTCGATCTGAATAATTCTTTCATCATTAGAATGCTACATTATCAGTGATTAACATAGGCTATAAAAAATGGCCAAGTGTGTGTCGGGAAGATTCTAAGGCGGGACGAAGTTCGCCGCGGTCCTCTAGTAATCAACTACAAAATAAGCGTTCCGTCAGTCTGAGCGTCACTGGCGATGGCACACAGGACCCCAAGAGGCTACTTGTTACAAAACTGGACTTGTAGAGGTAGATTGCTAGATGATAAGAAACATGTGAAGCTCAAGCCATAATGTTATGTGCCGCATTTCCTTCAAATGTTCATAATTTTCTCTCCCTTGCTCATATTTACTGGATCAATAAACAGGCTTTTCTTTCGTCTGTAAAATGTTTTGATCCTCGCCGATTTTTTCTCATGAACTTAATGTACCTATAGATACATTGAATAAACAGGGTCCAACATAATATGCTGACAGTTTTTTAAGAGGATGACCAGACCATCACACTGAACTACTTTCTCTAAGGGACCAACCTTGAAAACGCGAAAAAATACAACTGTTTCTGCAAACCTACTCGAGCCAAATGTCTGGGACAAACTGTTTTTTTTTCGCGACTTCGATGTTGGTCCTATAGAGAAATTTTTTCAGTGTTGATGGTCAGATCATCCCCTTTAAAAAGTGTCAGCAGGTTAAGAAGGACCCTTTATGTATAGTCAAAACCTGACTATATTCATGGGAAAAGAAAAAGCATAAGAAAAATAGATAATCTCTCAAGCCCAGTTATTGTAAAAAGTGAATAGCCCACCACGATTTCGTCTATTTTCGCTTTAGCATTTCCCCTCTGCCAACGTACAAGATCAAAAAATCGTATGCATTTACATACAATTTCATACCTTATCACTAAACGAGACCGCATATAATTGAGGAATAATAACTTTTAACTTGTCACGTTTGGGGTTCACACGACACTGTTTTTCATGATTTTTAACATTCAAAATTAATATCAATAATAATGGAATAATGTCCAAAGTTAAGTATTTCATGCTGCCTCCGCAAAAAGTAGCAGATAAGTTTGTTAGTAGATTACAAGTGTAGCTTGTCCATAATATATAATAAATAGTCTAAGTCTATTTATCATAATCATATAGGGTCCAACTTAATATGCTGACACTTTTTTAAGGGGATGATTAGACCGTTAAACTGAACAACTTTCTATAAGGAACCAACATCAAAATCGCGAAAAAAAAACAGCTGTTCTATACAAAACTGCAATCCTACTTCAACTAAATGTATGGGACAGACGATTTTTTTTTTTTCGCGATTTCGATGTTGGTCCTATATAGAAAGTTGTTCAGTTTGATGGTCTGATCATCCCCTTAAAAAAGTGTCAGCATATTAAGTTGGACCCTGTATATGTTATTTCTGCTGTGCACATTTTATTATTTTATTACTTTAGAATACATTAACTTTAAGGTATTGCTAATTGTTTTGAATATATTTAGCATGGCATCCAAAGTTGGGTTGGTGTTCATTGGTGGGCATCGAAACGCAACTGTCGAGTCGCAAGCTCAAACCAAAACCATTTTTAGGGTTCCATACCCAAAGGGTGAAAAAGGGACCCTATTATTAAGTCTACTTTGTCCGTCCGCTCGTCCGTCTGTCTGTCTGTCCTAACTATTTAGGCTGTAACTTTTGAACCGTAATAGCTATACAAATGAAATATTCACACAATGTGCAACTTATAATGGCAACAAATAATAAAAATGACAAAAAGTTGACATATTTTGTCTAAGTTTTTTCGTCTCGTGCTATCTAAAAAACGGTACTTACATAATACATACTTACGTTAAACATGGTGTGATTATACAGGGTGAAATTGATATCATTAGCATCCTTTTAAACTAAGAGTCTACCCATCAAACTGAACAACTTTTACTATGGGAGCAAACCAATCGGAGCAAAAAAAAATTTGCTGTCGCTTAGTTTAAAAGGATGCTAATGATATCAATTTCACCCTGTAGAGAAAACTCTACAGCATAACATTAAATAGTAAAAACCGGTCAAGTGTGAGTCGGTCTCGCGCTAAAGGTCCCTGAGAAAAAAATTCATTTTTCACCTCACAAGCTCGGAAAGATTCTGTTTATCGTTCGAAATCTGAGTGCAAAACTGTATTTTATCCGCTAGCGTGCAAAGAGTTTTTGAAGTTCGAATTTGTCTATTCAATATTTTTGTATACCGCCAATGCACTGAAAATGCTTAATAACTATTTCATGACACTGGCCAGCACGAAAATAAAAACTTTTTGAAATGTTCTTTTTAGCAATTCACTTTTTTTCCTCGCTGTTGTGAGGTGAAAAATTGTGTGTTTCGCTCGGCTGCAAAGTTATTCTGCGTCTCGTACCTTTGAAACCTTCGCTAAACGCTCAGGATTCTATTATTAATCCTAGAATCCTTCGCTTGCTCAGGTTTCAATAAAAGTACTCGCGCCAAAAAGCAACTTTGCAGCCTAGCATAACAAATAACTATTGTAAGTTGTGTCTTTGTTGTGTGGTGGTGTAGTACGGAACCCGGTGCGCGAGTAGCCCGACTCGCACTTGACCGGTTTTTTATTTTAGTCTTCCGAATTGTTTCCATTGCAAGGTAATTATTTATTTTAATGGTAGAGTCCCAACACGTTTTTTAGCTTATAAAAACTGTATAATGACCCCATCAGCTTAACCAAATAAATAGTCTTAATTCTTTATATAATTTAGCGTGGTTTTTGTTAGGTATGGGTGATCTAGCAAATGACCGCATCAATTAGGAGCACGCCGAACAATACAATTTTATAATTATTGCGTCATGCTTACTTTTAACACAAGTGGTTTAATTTTTTAACAAAAAAGCTTATAGGGTGTTCTTATAAGTTATGATATTTTTTAAGCTTAACTAATTTATTTTCTCTTATATTTTTAAAAGGGTACGTACCTCTTTAAACAGTATGTTAATAAATGAACTCAAAATAATAGTTTCTTCTATCATACGCAAGAACTTCTTACATTATTTTCAGCATATTTTGTCAAAAAAATATTTAGAGAAAATATATTTGACTGCATCGTCGGTTTTCAAGTTTCAATTCTGTGTTTTTCTAAAAGATATCAAATGTTGATCTGTGTCATAGATTCTGTTTACGTAAATAGTTTTCCGTTTGTTTGCGTTCCTACCTATGTAGAGAACTATAGCGTGCACGTGACTCGTCCGCGTGAATTTCGGAAAACTTCAAAACCCAGTCGCTTTTTAGCCATCATAAATCTCATCTTATTAATATTAGGTATATAGGCAGTTTGTAACGATGTTTGCATGTTTGTGGCTCAATCACACAAACGGCTGAACCAACTTGGATGAAACTTGACACACTGACAGAATATGCTCTATAGATTGACACATAGGATACTTTTTAAAACTGAACGCAGACGGAGTCGTGGGCAACAGCTATAGTTCATAATAAGTACAAGTCGTGGTTAGACTCTGGTGTAGAATGTAAATTGTTTAACAAAAACTTTATTTCCTATTTGATTGTAGAAAAAACAGTTTCTTTAGGTATTTGTCTGTAGAAATGAACTGGATGAATGAATATTTTAAACAACACGAATAAGTCAACACATATACATATCCATCTATAAAAGTCTGTATTTATTATACTTATATCAATATATACATACGTATGTATGTAAGAATACAAGTGAACTGAATGGGGTAAATTACGTTTAAGTACATTGTGTTTAAACAGCTTATTATTTGGCACAATATAGAGGTTAATGAATATTTTAGTTGTATTTAGGTGTAGATAGGTATATTAAACGAAGATTGTTTTCGTCAAAAAGAACACAAATAAGACGCCATTGTAAAACCTGGCTATTGTATGTTATTAAGTAAGTATATATTATTAATTACATCGCTGCTGGTAAAAAAGTTTGTTACAAACCGGATTTTTTTGATAATTACTTAACTTCGTGAGCGTGTACTGTACTGATGTTTTTTTATTTAGTCTTATTTTAAATGTACCGTACATTTGACCAGATTTTTTTTTTATGCATTCATTTTTTTTAACACTTTATTGTACACACGGAAATAGGTACAGATGAATACAGCATAATAGACAAGTACAAAGGGCGAGCTTATCTCTGAAGAGATTTCTTCCAGCAGACTCATGACAAAGAGAAAGTTTACAAAGTTAGGCAGGCAAGGTGTACACAATTCAAAGAAATGAACAAACTAAAACACACAATCTGAACAATAACTTATTATTTGAAAAACTGCAAAATAATAAACAAATTACAAACATACCAATAGTATTCTGTGCCAATACATAGATACATACATAAGTATAATAAATAGACAATCTTAATTTATGGCAGAGAAATATAGTGATCTTTAAGTTTCTTTTTAAAAGAACTAATTATTTGACAGTCCCTTATACTTACGGGAAGAGAGTTCCACAGTCGGGAAGCATGGACAATGAAGGAGTAGGAGTAGAAGTCAGTGGTGTGGGACGGGATATTAATCAGAGTAAAGAGAGTAGGATCTACAGGGTTTGTCAGGAGGACGGAAGGAGGAAAAACGTTCGCCGAGGTAAGTAGGTAGGACTATGAGCAGAAGGATTGTGGAGGGTGTTGTACAGGAGACAGAGGAAATGAGAGTTCCTGCGATCATGAATAGGAAGCCATTTCAACTGCTTCCTGCAGTCTGATACATGATCGTATTTTTCTAAACTATTAATAAACTGTAACTGAAGTGTGTCTGTACATTGAAGAAATTTACAAAAAAATTAGATTACGATATGGTTTTTAGGTATCCCTGACTCGAAATCAACCTTTTTTTAGAAACTTTGTCTGTCTGTTTGTCTTTTTGTTTGTGTGTTTGTTTGTTCGCGCATCACGCAAAAACTACTGAACCGATTTTGGTGAAACTTTTTTGTTTTATAGCTTATGATCTGACTTAAAATCTGGTATATATTTTGGGCGGACAAAGTCGCAGGTAAAAAACACTAGTTCATAATAAGTTTAAAAATTAAATATACGTACAAGTCAAGATACTGATGTCAAAGGATAATAAAGTAATTTTCTCATGGTTCTAATGACGAGCAAATTATCGATAAATGATCGTGTCGATAAATTATGAAGAATAAACTATCATGGTAGTTGTACCTACCTACTATTTGCATAGATATGGCGCGGCGCGTGAGATTCTCCTAGCTAAAGACTTCAACGTGAGCGCAGACTGAAATAACTCGGGAAATAGCATAACACTTAAATTCAGGTGCAGAAACGCTCATTAGGTTTAACCTCCATTAAATCTCTTGATGTCACTTTTTGGTTTGTTGACGTAGTAAAAGCAAGCAAGAGATTTTATTGAGGATTAACTTTCATGAGCGTTTAATAATCCTCCATTAAATCTCTTGCTAGCTTTCACTGTCAACAAGACAAACAGTGATAGCAAGAGATTTAATGGAGGATCAACTTTAATGAGTGTTTCTGTAACTAAGTGTAAGTTAATTGTCTTTTCTTCCTTCTTCTTGCTTTTTTACATACATAAACTCACGCCTTTTTCCCAGAGGGGTAGGCAGAGACCATGGATCTCTATACTTTGGGTGGTTCTGAAACAACTCGCTGGCTTCCTCCATACATCATGCCATTTCCCGTCGATTTCGGCGATCTCTCATTAGAGTTAATCCTCCATTAAATCTCTTGCTGTCACTTTTTGTCTTGTTGACGTAGAAAAAGCTAGCAAGAGATTTAATGGAGGATTATCTCTAAATAGTTTTTTGTGCAACTGAGCGTAAAAGTAATATATTAAACCTGTAATTTTTTAATTATGTCCCTAATTTGGTCTGAGTACGTCCTTCTAGGTCTGTCTCTACCAATATTTCCTGTCACACACGCCTTATATTTGTTTTGTTTAAGTCATACGAATTACTATTCATTGGTGTTCAAACATGTCGTTGCTCTGATATAAGATAATTGAGCTTTGACACCGAAATATTTAATATCAATTCATGATACGGGCGTGAATACACATAGGATGCAGTTGCACAGCACTTTGTTTTACTTATAACGTTCTTAATAATGACCTGTGACGATAGAAGATAAAACAATATCTCTCAGCGGACCTAGACTGGGTACATCATACGTTGTGTCTCATTAACCGGCGCCGGCGTACCCGAAATTCAAAGACTTCTATTGAGAAATAGGGTCGAGAATGTATCGATTTTGACAGACGAAAGTTCGAACAAAACCGGTCAAGTGCGAGTCGGGTACTCGCGCACCGAGGGTTCCGTACAATACCAACACACCACCGAGACTGACTCACACTCGGACTACACTCATCTTAACTATTATAAAACCGTAAAATCATGAGGAATAAAAAAGTAGCGGTTCTCTTCATATAAATTCAAATAACATTCGATAGCGCGATTTAAAAACGTGCAGCGCCATCTATTGACAAAATTGTTAGTTTGTTTGTTTGTTCGCGCATCACGCAAAAACTACTGAACCGATTTTGATGAAACTTTTTTTGATTGATAGCTTATGATCTGACTTAAAATCTGGTATATAATTTGTGCGGACGAAGTCGCGGAAAAACACTAGTACTCTATAATCACACGAAGTTTGAAGTTTGCGGCTCACTCAATTATTTAAGACTTAACCTAAACCATTATGACACAGGGTCCCGCTGCATATACATATATGGCTCTTGCGCTTATTCTTTTTTTTGAATGACTAAATACAGTACTGCTCAAAGGACCACTGGCAAAGGCAACGACTTGTTACTGCGGACTATGGGGGGACCACACCAGTGAAGGCGAAGCGCCCTGGTATGGTCTACCGAACCAGTGAATGAAATTAAGCAACCTGCCCAGGGGGCACCCCTATATGGGTACAGACCTCGGCAATAGACGTTGCTGGGATTTACGCGGACTACGATTGGGTAGTGGGGATCGGTGATAAAGCGAGCCGCACGTGAGCGCACGCTACGCGCGAATACGGCGCGCGCGCGGGCGCCTCGCGAGCTACACGCGAGCCGAACATTCGCCACACATTCGCTAGATGTGGACACATCCTTAGAGAAGCGGAACTGAATGCCGTCATGAATTGTCTCGCGATGTTATCAGATGCACCGGCCGCCATGACCGTGCATTAAACGCGATGATTTCCGCACTTGCCGGCTGCATAGAGGATGGTGGCCGTCACCGCTGATGATACCACTTAACACTGCTATCTACCGTCTTTGTGCTATAGAAACCCTACTCAATTAACTTACAATTGTTTATTGTGCTCTTGCAAATTGTATATCGTTACTTACTATATATTATTTTTCTATAAACATGTTCGATATTTTGTTTATACCTATAGTTATAATTATAGCCATTTATTCCAATAAATTAAAGACTACATTTAATTTTGATACAATTAATTAAATTTTCAACAAGTGTTGTTTATTTAGAAGTATTAGTTTAAATACCATACTAACTATAACAAAATACATAAGTAATACAGGGTGTTAGGGTAAAATAGTAGTCAGAGATATTCTGAAACCTCAGAACATCCACGTTTCACCAGTAGTACCGAAACTCTGCACTCTCTCTCTCTCCGAACTCTCTCGCTCCGAATGTTTATTTGTATTTTTGTAACACCCTGTATAATTCATGAAATTTTTCTTTGACTATAATTAGGTACAACAACAGTAGGTACCTACTTATTAATGTATTAATTATCTTTGTTAACAATTACGAATATACATTTTTCATTGTAGGTATTGCCCAAGTTTGAGCAAAGGCCTCCTCCATCCCGCGCCATTTTATATCTTAACTTTAATTTAACATTGAGGAAAATAATACAGATAATAATTATAAAACTTTGTTGAAATAAATAAAACCGTAAAATGTTAATTAGTTTATGCCAAATCGAATTCTGCGCCACACAGTCATTTGCCAAGGCAGTTTTCGTAGAGTTTTATTATAAATTATAATTTTAATGAGATCTTAAAACCGGATTTAATTGTTTTGTTTGCGGTTTGATCGTTAGAAACACCATTAATTAGGATAATTGAGGAATTAGGAGTCTAGTTCAGTCGAATTTTTGTCTGGGTGTACGAAGTTCAGTCTGTCTTAATGTTGTTTAGTAAACTGTGTTGACAAACATTCGTCACTATTTAGAAGTACCTAACCTATACCCAAATATTTGAGTGTTAGTAACATATTAAATCTGATTTAACAATGACAATTGAGGTATGTAACAATATTTGCCACAATCATTACAAACAAATTAACAAAATAAGGATAACAGATGAGAATTATGCTAAACGATATAAGTTGTTTGAAGTTGAATTATTCTAAAAAAATTTTTTCACCTACCTACTGTTTTTGTTACCAACTATTTTGGATGCGACTTTCAGACGGACAAACCATTTCAGAATAACAGTGTCAATAAATTCTAAATATAAGTAAGGCGAAGGAAATTATACTGGTACTCTTATTAACTTTGGTACCTACATAATAAAAGGCTTACAAAAAAACGGTTACTTAACATAATATGCAACTTAAATTATATTGAAGGCTAAAAAGAAACAGTCATACAAGTAAAAAGTGTTTAATAACGTCCCCTTGCTGTGCTTAATTGCTGGCGATGTCAATGTGTCGCTGCGCGTAGCAAAGCGAAGTGGTTGTGTGCTGAGCGAAGCGGATCCATGTGGCACTCACCGCCTGTGTCTGGTTGTAGCTGCCGAGGTCTGGCCTGCCACTCCCCCGGCCCGCGCTCCCGCCCGCGGGGTCCTGCACATCGCACCACAACAACAAACATACGTACGTACCTACACACTCATTATACAAGACGCTTCGCCGTCACTGGTGTGGTCCTATGCAGTGATAAGCAGTAATCGCTCCCTGAGCTATGCTGTACAGGGTGTAAGGAAAAGTATCATTAACTTTTAAACCACATACTCTACCCATCAAACTGAACAACTTTTACTATGGTTGCAAACCGATTGGAACAAAAAAAAAATCAGCTGTCCCATATTAAACTGCAACGCCTACCTACTCGACTCAAATGAATTCAACAGCAGTTTTTTTTTTGCTCAGATTTGTTTGCATCCATAGTAAAAGTTGTTCAGTTAGATGGGTAGAGTATGTGATTTAAAGGTTAATGATACTTTTCCTTACATCCTGTATAATGGTCGTTCTTAATATGCTGACACTTTTTTAAGAGGATGATCAGACCATAAAAGTGAACAATGTTCTCTATAGCACCAACATGGAAAACGCGAAAAAAAAATCTGCTGTCCCATACATTTGGCTCGAATAGGTTTGCATGGAACAGCTGATTCAGTTTGATGGTCTGGTCATCCCCTTAAGAAACTGTCAGCATATAAGAAGGACCATATATTATGTCAGCTCCACAGACTTAAAAGAAGAACCAGACGTAATGTCATCTAATCATGAGTGAAGCACCCATTTCTTTTGTGTGCGGCTGTCACGCGGTACATAAGGTGACGGGTTGTCGGACCTGCGCATAGAGCTAGTGCATCTGTGTGAGTGTAGGTCCCTTGTAGAACAAACGAGATTGTATTACCTTGCATGCTTCACATCTTTTAAGTGCAATACTCGGTCCGTATTTCTCTCAAGTCCGTGGTCAGCTCGAAGAAAAAAAATAATTATACAAACAAACATACTGCTTATCTCAAGTTGAATTTAATGAAAACGTTTAAGATTGAATTTTATTGGCACTAAATACAAATATATTATTTGTTGGCAAACATTTTTATCGACGCGTGAATGCGGCATACCTATATACCTGCGTAAGATTCTAAAACAAACGTTGAAAATATTGAATTGAATTTAAGTTATCAGCGTGAATTATTTTTTCTGTAAGATTATTAACTCGTGAATAGTTCCGCTTTCGTCTTATAATTTCGCAATCATATAATATTATATAATGAAACGAGTAGGTATTGAATGACTAATATCCAATGACTCATAAGTCGAAATGAATTTAAAAAATGTACTTAACTTATTTATTTATCGAATTTGTGTGTTTAATGTATTCTTCATTCGCCTTTAAGGTCCACTACATACTCGTACACGCGGAATTGCGAACCCGAATTCCGAATCAGATTGTATAGGATATGACAAATCCATACGAAATCATTATCCTGATTCGGAATTCCGGATCGCAATTCCGTATGTGTGTGGCTAAAATAACGGATTCGTTACCGTTTTTTACAATAATACGCATACCTACCTATTAATATTTTATGCATTCGGAATACCTAACGAATGTGTTAATATAGTAGAATAGAAACAATATTATTGAAATGAATCAGATGAAACGGTAACGAGGCTTCTACAGGATTGATATCAATGGCATCCTTTTAAACTAAGCCCGGCTTGCACCAACACGTATTTAGGATTAAACGTATTTAGTGATAGTTCTGTGTTTCACACTGTTCATACAAATGACAGTGACAGCATCATATTTAAACATGTTTAAGCCTAAATACTTTTTGGTGCAAGCCGGCCTAAGAGTCTACCCATCAAACTGAACAACTTTTACTATGGGAGCAAACCGATCGGAGCAAAATAAAATCTGCTTTTGTAAACAATTTGTGTTGAGTAGACATTGCCATTTAGTATTGAACAGCTTTTATGCTCCTATTGGATTGCTCCCATAGTAAAAGTTATTCCGTTTGATGGGTAGACTCTTAGTTTAAAATAGGGTGCTAATGATATCAATTTCACCCTGTATATCGAAATTATACCGTCCCAAAGTGAGTAGGATATGCGGCCATTGGCAGGAGTCAGGAGCTTTAAAAACCTGTTTATTTTAGCCTCCTCTCTGTTTGCTTGTCCGTATTATATTCTTATACATTTTATCCTCCTTTTAATCCAAACGCGGCGCTACATTCGTGGGTTTTTTTTATTAATTTACATACTTGATGTAACAGCTAGACATTTACTGCAGCCTTGATATGATTAGGCGGTTTTATCGATTCGAATCAAGTGACAAGATTTGGCCTAAATATATACAGGGTGTAAGTGACAGCCTAGCAAAATACTAAAACGGTGAACTCAGACCATCAAACTGAACAACTTTCACTATGGAGACAGGGTGTAAGTGACAGCCTAGCAAAATACTAAAACGGTGAACTCAGACCATCAAACTGAACAACTTTCACTATGGAGCCTACCTCAGGAAACACGAAAAAAAATCAGCTGTCCTATTCATTTTAGTCGGGTAGGTAGTAGGTAGCTGTTTTGTATGGGACAGCTGATTTTCTTTTGCGTTTCCTGAGGTAGGCTCCATAGTGAAAGTTTGATGGTCTGAGGTCTGAGTTCCCGTTTCTGTGTTTGCTAGGCGTCACTTACATTCTGAATAAAAAGTGAATATCAAATGGCGATGGTCATTAAATTCAGAATGCAGTAAAGTGTCATCGCGAATTCGCGACCGACGACGGTGTCAGGGGCGGGTTATTTTATTATTTTTTGTTTTTATTTGTTTTATAGATACCACCTACATGCACCCTGCTCATGATAAACGAAGGTATAAATGATAAAAATAAAACCGATCAAGTGCGTGTCGGGCTTCCAGGGACCGCGGGAGCGCACCAAGGGTTCCATACTAGAACGATTTAATCATTCCGACCGAGAGACCTCACACTTGCCCGGTTTTTATTATTTGTTGTTATACTGTAGAGTTTGCTCTATAATCACACCAAGTTTGATGCTTGTATATAAATGCAAATCCGCCATAATAACGCACATTCTGTGAAAATTTCAACTGTCTAGCTATTACGGTTCAAAAGTTACAGCAATAAATAGGTAGGACAGACGGACGGACGGACAACGTAAGCTTATGATAAAGTTCACCCTTTGGGTACGGATACGGAACCCGAAAAAACAAATATCATTCAGATTTTTTTTATTTTTTTTTTAATTTTTTTATTTATTTTATTGGAAAACCAACATCAATACAATACAGTAGTCACAAGAGTATAAAGCAGAAAGCCAATAACAGCCAATTCAAGTAAAATAAACTTGTCAGTAGTTGTCAGTAGTTTATCTGCTCAAAGCTTCGATCAACAAAATACAACTATATAACGGGTCGCATACAAAATCAAGCTCAAAGTCACCCTTCGTGGCGTTGATAAAGTTTTTTTTAAGTAGGTACTTTTCTTTACACCTATCGCACATTTTACGATACTGCTGCTGTCGTTCGGCGTCAACTCATACAAAGGTATGCGTATAGTAAGGTAGGGCTACAGGAAGACATATCAACTGGTTATCCTCGACAAAAAACGTTATAAAAAAAGCTTGCGAAGTGTATTCCGGAGTGCTTTGTCTATAAGTACGTCATTACACACTCGTGTCATACACTCGTCACATATCTTCAGGCCATGGCCGTTACTAATTTCGATATGGGTGGAACAAGTATCTTTAATAATAATAAATAATTATCGTGGTCACTGTCGTACATTATGAACTCTTGAAGTAACAAAATCTATTCTAGATTTGTAGTATGATGAGTATATAACGATATTTATATTTATTAATAAAAGAAACATTAAGATTGCACAATCTTGTTATTGGTTTCTATTGAAACCAATTTAGGCTTGTCTGCACACTTTCTACTCATCTAGGAAGTCTTAATTAGCAGTTAGGATAACTATGTTATGTACTTAACGACGTATTTACATTTAAACTTGTACTATTTAAAAACATGTGGATACAAACATACATGACTCGGGATAAAATATTTGTATACAGTAGCACAGTAGGTATACACGTAGGTATACACCATCCAAATAGGTGCCTCTCACGAGATTCGAACCAGCAGGCCTTGGCTTTGCATGCTAGTGTTAGGTTTTCTTTTCTTTTCTTTGTTGTGTAGAGTCTTAAGGTTAAGGCACGATGGGGCTGACATAACCTCAGAGTTAAAAGCCCCAATATAAAAAAAAGAATAAAAAAAAAAAAAACTGGAGCAAAGGGACCATCAAAAGATATGGGAGATCGAACAGATTTTTGCCTTTTCTCCAGCGTTAATAAGTTACAAAATAAATACTTACCACTACCACCACAATACATAATTTATGCTAAAAAAAAATATTTTTAACGTCAATTAATTGAATAATATGGGATCCCGTATAAAATAAGACTTAAAAAACCAAGAAAAAGTTGCCGAATTTTAATACTTCAGTACAGTATTTAATAATAAATAATAAAATTTATTATTAATCTATACTAATATTAATAATGCAAACCTGTATCCTGTCCGTCCATTACGTAAACCGCTGAAGCAACTTTGATGTATGTATACATTTTCATCAAAAACTGTCAACATATTAAGTTGGACAGGGTCCAGTACAGGATCCTTCTAAATATGCTGACACTTTTTTAAGGGGATGATCAGACCATCAAACTGAACAACTTTCTAGGGACAAAAATCTAAATCGCGAAAAAAAAATCAGTTGTCCCAGTCCCATACATTTGGCTCTATTCGGTGTGCAGATTTGTACGGACGATTTTTTTTCACGTTTTCGATGTTGGTGCCATACCTAGAGAAAGCTAGTTGTTCAGTTTGACGGTCTGATCATGCCCTTAAAAAAGTGTCAGCATAATAAGAAGGACCCTATATAGTCTAAGATTAAATATGATTAAAAAATTTCAAAACAATAGTTATTTGTTATGCTAGGCTGCAAAGTTGCTTTTTGGCGCGAGTACTTGTATTGAAACCTGAGCAAGCGAAGGATTCTAGGATTGAACCACGAGCAAAGCGAGTGGTTCAAATAATAGAATCCTGAGCTTAGCGAAGGTTTCAAGGGTACGAGACGCAGAATAACTTTGCAGCCGAGCGAAACACACTTTTCACCTCATAACAGCGAGGAAAAAATTGCTAAAAAGAACATTTCAAAAAGTTTTTTTTTCGTGCTGGCCAGTGACATGAAATAGTTATTAAGCATTTTCAGTGGATTGGCGGTATATAAAATATTGAATAGAGAGATTCGAATTTCAAAAACTCTTTCCACGCTAGCGGATAAAATTCACTTTTGCACTCAGATTTCGAATGATAAACATAATCTTTCCGAGCTTGTGAGGTGAAATAGTTATTTGTTATGCTAGGCTGCAAAGTTGTTTTTGGCGCGAGTACTTGTATTGAAACCTGAGCAAGCGAAGGATTCAAATAATAGAATCCTGAGCTTAGCGAAGCTTTCAAAGGTACGAGACGCATTAGGTACGAGATTCGAATTTCAAAAACTCTTTCCACGCCAGCGGATAAAATGCACTTTTGCACTCAGATTTCGAATGATAAACAGAATCTTTCCGAGCTTGTGAGGTGAAAAATACATTTTTGCTTTTTTGCGGCCCTCCACAGAATTTAATTTTAACTTTCTGGCCCCTTAGATTTCAATAAAGTCTGGCCCCCCATGAAAAAAGTTTGCCCATAACTGAGTTAGTGGGAATTCTCATGATTTTCGAATTTGATTTCCTTGGATTAGAAGGCACCATAGTGACACAATGAAGGACAAGCCAGTCAAAAATAGGTGCACGTACTAAAATGACGTAGTTTAGTAGACGTGAGATCTGAAAGGGTCAAGGTCGTTCAGTGGGGGATACCTCTTACTGGTATTAATTCAATCGTTTTCCAATTTCCATGTTAATTAAGCGGTAGGTAGTTAACTAGTTTATAAATAGCAAACGTTGTCTTTAACGGTTTCTTTATAAATAACAAGAGTTAATCAAAACAAACATTATGTCACACTATTATATACATAGACTTAAACTCTAGCGATAGACTTGCCCTTTCATAGAAGCAACATGTTCCACTTGAATGAGGTGTACGCACCTGATCTCAGATAAATTAACAGGAATGGATGCGATATTACGCGCGTACCCCTCTGCCAAAGACGCATGCTCAGTGAGCATACCCGTCATATAAAAATAGTTGACGCGCGTCCCGCGCCAGTATATAAAACTCCCCCCTCACCCCCGCAAAATTGACAGACTTTTTTGCGTAGAAATGAGAGATCATTTCCAATCCATTCCTGTTAATTTATCTGAGCACCTGATTGATGTTCCCGAGTTCACTTAGTCACTATGGCAATGACAGACCGCAATGTGTCATTTTGTGTTGTTTTGTGTGACATGTTGTTTGTCTGAACGAGCTTGTCTATCGCTAGAGTAATATGTCTATGATTATATAGTAGGGTCAGCTTCTCGGGAGGTCCGTCAATAAACTGAAGGCTTACTTGTTAGTGAATAGCCTAGAAAAATAGAGAACGACTATTTAAAAATTATATTCTACTGTTCAAGCACAAACACTTTACGGTCGATTATACAAATTAAACTTTACGTGTCCTCTGTAGCAAACAAAAAGCAAAATAACTAAGTACTAACAATTCAATAAACATCTCATGGGAATCTCGGAGGCAGCTCATGAAGCGGTTAATAAAAACTAAGGCTAAGTTGGAATATATTTTTAGCTCTCGCGTGTACGGCGATGAGACGCGGCGGCACGGAAATTGCCGCAATTAAAAAAACCGGTCAACTGCGAGTCAGGCTACACGCGCAACGAGGGTTCCGTACTAGTGTTTTCTCGCGACTTCGTCCGCACAAATTATATACCAGATTTTAAGTCAGTTCATAAAGCTATCAAACAAAAAAAGTTTCATCAAAATCGGTTCAGTAGTTTTTGCGTGATACGCGAACAAACAAACAAACACACTATTTTGTCAATAGATGGCGCTGCACGTCATTTAAATCGCACTTTCGAGTGTTATTTTGAGTTTGAAGTGAACCGCTACTTTTTTATTCCTCATGATTTTACAGTTTTATAATAGTTAAGATTAACTTACAAAAAAACTTTTTTTCTCCGGGACCATTAGCGCAAGACCGACTCTCACTTGGTCGGTTTTTTATTTGTTGTTAGGTATACTGTAGAGTTTACAATAATCACACAAAGTTTGACGCTTGTATTTACATGTTACCGTTTTTACAATAGAGAGAGAAGAAAAAACGTCGATAAAAACTAGTTTCTTGTTGAGGGGGGGGTTCCCCTTAATTTTTAACTTTTTGACATTTTTATTAGGTACTTGTTAACAAATTTTATTTTATTGTTTATTTATTTATTAGCTTACATGAAGATTTACAGATCAAAATAGTATCTTTAGTTAAACATATAAGTTTACAAATCCTCCATAATAACGCATATTCTGTGAAAATTTCAACTATGTATCTAGCGATTACGGTTCAAAAGTTACAGCCCTAAATAGGTAGGACGGACGTCCGTTGGACGGATGGTCGGACGGACGGACAGACGGACAACGAATGCTTAGTCATAGCGTCCCGTTTTCACCCTTTGGGTACGGAACCCTAAAAAAACAATAGTTCGAGCTCGAGCCCGGCACAAGTCGCGAATAATTGCTAATGGTTGCCACATTGTTAATAGTTTTAAACCTTTGTATTTTTAAGATGATAAATATTTACTCTTCATTTACGTCCTCACATATACATGGTCCTTCTAAATATGTTGAACGCATTTTAAGGGGTTGATCAGGCCATCAAATTAAACCACTTTCTCTATCACAATATTAGAAATCAGAAAATAATATGCTGGACCATACAAAACTGCAAACCCTGCTCGACCCAAATGTATGGGACAGCAGATTTTGTTGTTGATATTAAGTTATTATTTATTATTAAGTTGTTCAGTTTTATGGTCTGATCATCTTAAAAAACCGTGATTTTATGAACCGCATATTATGAAAGAATTCTTGCTGCGTGTTGCATATCTGAAATTCATCCTCACTATTATGAAAAATTAATTGTAATGTAACTTAAATCCTTTTTTTTTAATTAATTTGTCTAATCTTAATCTTTGAGAGCAATGCCATGCCAGTGATGTGCAGGTTGTACTCTTATGCTGCGTTCACACGCACGCCGTGCAGCCCGGCAAGCTTAGGCAATTCGCTGTACATCGACTCGTCTGTAAAGTGATTGTTACTACTTAACTTTATTAGAAGTCTCAATGTACAGCGAACTTCCCAAGCTTGCCGGGCTGCACGGCGTGCGTGTGAACGCGGCATTAGATATTCCGTGGTGCAGGGATAAATTTTATAATGATGCTGACGAAAATACTATTTAGTACCAGAAAATGATACTTTTAAAGGTTTTTTTTATCTCGTAGTAGTTTTATCATTACTTATGTTCGCCCATGAAATATTTACAACCATCCGATACAGAACTTAGAGAAAACAGGCTGTTGGTTCACAATCACAACTTTTTGGTAACCCTGACACTGTCGATGTCGACAAATTAAGTGCGTATAAGGTTTATTAATTTATTTATTTAGTTTTATAAAGGTATGTTTATAAAATTGTTTTCAGTAGGTTAGGTAAGGTATATACTATCCTACATGATAGTACCTAATATTGTTGTGTAAAAGTGTGTCCAAATGAAAAAATATTTAGAAATAAGTACCCTTTTTTTTATTCTTTTTTATTTATATGGGGGCTTTTAACCCTGTTGTTATGTGAGCCTCATCGTGCCTTAACCTTAGAACTTAATACATAGCATTTTCTGTCAAATATGTTTAGCGGTTTTAAAGTCTAGATTCAGCTTAATCTGAAATTTTAAGTAACTGTAACATAGAGGTACCATCCCAATAAACACCCTAGGGTCTTTTGTTTCATCCTGTAGTATTATTTATAGTGATATAGTATATTAAGCCCAGCGTTAAATAAGTTTCAATATAATATATAAATATTAAATTGGACACAATACAGACAAATGGTGAAATACAGCAAGTTGGAAAGCGATTGCGGTACATAAACAAACATTGTGTCGTCACGTATGACCTCTTTTGTTAGTTATGTCGGCTGTACATTTGTGGCGAGATTATTATTTATTCACTACATAATAAATAACATATGCCTTACACAGACATGCACAAACCATGCTTGAAAAATCCAGTCTGTTATTTTTTTTTAAATATATACAGGGTCCTTCTTAATATATGTTGACACTTTTTTAAGGGGGTGATCAGACCATTAAACTATTCTATGGGACCAACATCGAATTCACGAAAATAAAATCTGCTGTCCCATACATTTGAGTTCACTGCTGTCACTTTAAAGATTTTAAAATATTTCCACTTACAAAACAATTTAGCTTTGATAAAGTATATGTCAAGATTGACAGTCGAAGATACGAAAGCGTCGCTGGTTCCTAAACCCTGTACATATACACGCACACATACATAATTTGTAGGGCGCCTCACGCACACCAACCTATGAAACTTAGCCCCTTTTGTTTTATACGGGATATTAGTGAGGCTCATTCTAAACATATACTTTTTCTAAGCAATTTAGGTTGTCAAACTTTTATTTAAAAAAAATACATTCTATTGAACCTTGGTAATCTGCATGCTAATCTTGATAGAGTGCGTCATCGAATGACGTTTCATTGAGCGCTAAATTTGACAACATAATAAATTCGCAATTCGGAAAACGTTTTCGTAATCAATAACCTACACAAAGTTGTTACTAGTTTGTTTATTTGCTGCTAATAGTACTTAGTACTTACTTACCTAATATTTAACAGTATATTGTAGTTGAAAAGCCACAATAATATAATACTTTGGTTGGGTTGTTTTTGTTGTTTAAATTTTCCTTACGGAAAGGCAAAGGGTGCATAGCCCATGCAGTCAAATCTGTTTGCGTTTCATGATGTAGACACCTTTTTCCTCTTGTGCTGAGGATGGCCAAGAAAAGAGATTGAATGAAAGAAGATTGACGAGTGCTATTATGAGACGATGTAAAGAAGAATGAGTGTTACTCATGCAATTAAATTGTTTATCTATCTATCAGCCTATCATCGTCCACTGCTGAACAAAAGCCTCTTCCAAGGCGCGCCACAAAACTCTGTCCTGGGCCTCCCTCATCCAGTCGCTCCCCGCCAGTCCCCGCTACCTTTTTTAGGTCGTCTATCCGGCGGGCAGCAGGGCGTCCCACACTATTCGCCAGCCAGTTCTTGGTTTCCACTCTAGAACTCGGACACTCTATCGATTGTCAGTTCTTCGGCAGATAGGACAAGCCCATTGCCATTTCGTAGCTAACCCTGATATAGGCCTCGGTCTTTTTATGTTGTTACTGCAACACCTGCATAATATTGGAGACGCTTACTTGAGTCTATTTTATTAAGGTGTATATTGTGTCTTGTATTTTGTTGTCTTACAAATAAATAAAATTTCAGCTAGCAAATTTTTATGTCAACCACTTTAGTTCCTACCTAAACCCCCCGCTGTAATTCCTGTAAACCAGGGTCAAAAAGTGGCGACCACTTAGACGGTGAAATGATGTCTTGGAAACCGCAATTTTAATCAAGTCCGATAGCGCTGGCTTATTTTGATGTCATAAGTTTCAATAATTCTAAAGTTGCTTATTTCTTGCCTGTGGATACAGTTGTACATATGAAGCTTATTATCAAGTTTTGTGTCACATCTGTCACTTGCATTTTCAGTAATTTGATGATTTGTGGTGATTCTTTTTATTCAAATCAAAACTGGCAAAATTGATTTAAAGTTTAAAATAATTATGGTATCATATCTAGGGTAGCCTGCGGAGTGTGCAAACCCAGTTTGTGTCATCTTCGTCCAGTGCAAACTGCCCCCCGGTCATCATGTAAAAACAGAGCCAAAAAAAAATCCAAATTAGTGAAATAGCTATTTCCTTTCTCAGATCACTTAGATATGTCTATTTAACAAATTTGTGCCAAATTAGTGCACGCAATTTTAAGATTTTTAATTATTTCGTGTTTTCAAGCTATAATCGCTTCAAAAAAATATTACAATTATTAGAGTTCACATATTCAATATCTTATATGCATGAAAAATTTACATTGTAAATTTGTGTCATTTTCATGCACGATATTTATATTTTATTAAATGAATAAATCACAAAAAGAATCTTGCGGTCGAAGCGGGCGGACGCGGGCAGGCGGAGGCGGCAGGCGGGGGCATAAGCACGCACACAGTGTTTGTTCGTTACGTTACGATTTCTTCGATGCGAAGCGTTTTTAAACAAATTACCTCAAATTACCTATATAGGTACTACCTACGTATTATATTGAGTATTGATTGACTCTTATATCCGCTAACGTAATGACAAAATGTCATACCTAACCCAACTATAGATAAAAATAATATCTACGAATATCAAAGGTCAATGTGGTCAATATTATTTTAGATTGGCGCTTCGAATTTGAACTAATATTGGCATCTACTTATCTTAGGTACTAGCGGCTTTTTCGCTATACCGCGCTTCTCGATGTCCCGCGCGCGCCCCGCTTCGAGTAGGTACCTAGTTTACAGTCAGCAAAACAAAATATACACGAAGTAAATACAATTACTCGATATTTTTGTTATGTGCGGTGAGGGTGATCACTTGACCAGTCTGACGGAGTAGTTTCTGATAGGTACCTAGCGAAGGCTTAGTGGAATAAAACAGCAATTGACAAATTCTGTTTTGCCAAAAAAAAAAACGTAAAATCACTCAATATGTTCAAAAGTAGTTCAAATTTATATGCCAAAAGATGTGTTATTTTTTACCCAATCAACCATAAAACGAATCTGAAAGAAATAATTAAAAACAACATTGCTGTATCATTAAGTGGCGTAGCGTGGCGAGCTTAAGTCTTAGCGGTATACCGCGAAATTCAGTAATATGCTGCAAATGGTGTTAAAAGCAATGATATTAATGGTTAAAAGCATGAAAATCGGAACGATTGATCTTAAGTACAAATAAATCAATTTGACATGAAGCACCAAAAAAAAAGGAGAAGAGTTTTGATGTCATCTATTTTTTGTATAAACAATTTTTTTTTGTTCTGAACCCTATCGTGTGCAAATTAAAGGGCTTTCTGCGCAGGTTCTAGAAATATATTCCATCATAACATTTCAGGAACTAACTCCTCTTCAGATACAAGATCAGGCTGAGGAAATGTTATTCGACTAAATGTAAATATTTTCAAAATTGCTTTCTTAGTGTTAGATATGAGGATATCAGTTATCATTTGAGGTATATTTTACAAAAAAAAATCATCCGTACTTATCGTATTTGGAGGAGGAACTTGGGATGTTTTGAAAATGATTTTTATTTTAATTTAAAACACGTGACTGAAATGTAATGATGTGATATATTTTTAGAATTGGCGCAGAAAGCCCTTTCATTTGATACCACACACGATAGGTTTCCGAACAAAAAAAAAACTTTTTCCCAGGCAAAAAAAAGATGACGTCATAACTCCTCTCCTTTTTAATTTTTTTTTTGGTGCTACGGGTCAAATGATTTATATGGCCTAAAGATCAATCGTTCTGATTTTCATGCTTTTAACACCATTTGCAGGAATTTTTGACTACCGCTATAACTATTTCGGAAAGCGCGCCATGCCATTGCGGTTTTATTCCCGGAACATTTTTAAAAGTTTGTTTCAGCAATAGTAGCATACAACTTATATTACTGTATTTTACTGTATAGGTACAAGTTTTTTGTAACGTTTTTTTGTAATGTTGACTTGTTGACTCAATTCACTTTTAAAACGTCTTAAAATTATATAAAATAATAATTTATTTCTGATTAAACCCAAAGATTGTCGGTAAGAAGATTAAGAGTATACTTATAGTACCTACCTATCTAAGTAAAATTAATATAATTTATATGCCTGTCCCAATGACAAGACAAGCCAATGTTTTTGTATAAGACAGTCAAACTTAACAGCAATGAGCTACTGTTATCACTGATGCTTCCGGGAAATCCCAGTACCGAAAATACCGGAAATTCTGTATATTAATCTACCTAGCACCGGTACTTCGGGAATTAAAACCAGGTTCTTTCGAGTATCGAAAGTCAGTCAGTCTGCAGTCGGCGCCGGCTGCGCTCCGGTTGCCGAGTTAGCTTACCGTATTTGTCCGTCTCTGGTGGCGTCATTATAACGCCTAGCTGTTGGTTCTCCAGCTGCGATATTACGTGGTAGAACTTGGTGCGCTCTTCAGTTATCCTGGCCAGGATGAATTGGAGAATTTGGGTACCTTTATGCTAACTCGGCAGGGGGCCCCCGATGATGAGTGCGGCCTTGCTGATGGTGTCGCATTTGCACGATGCGGCTCTGGCGTCTGGTTATCTTCCGTTATTGACTGATCAGGTCGGGGTCACCAATTATGTGGGGAACCTTTCTAGGGATACCAGGAATAAGGCCCTGGAAATTCAATCACATTACTTTACACATACTCCAGATAAACCTGAAAATAATTTGGAACACAATTCTAGACAGTGATCGTCTCCGAGTTTTCTTTCACAATGAAAGGCGCATGACGGCCCACGCACGCGTACGAACTTCGTGTTGAGATCATATCGAACAACGGGGACGGACCCGGTCGGCAGCGGTTGACTGAGTACGAAGTTCCCGCAGACTTTTATTACGTATGACTAGCTTTGAATTGAAATGTTTCTGCACAGGGTTCTTAATGAACTGTATTCATTAAGGAAAAGTACGGATTAAGTAAAGGACGGGGCATATTATGTATGAATGGCGAGTACTTCTCACACCTGCGTTTTGCCGCTGACATTATCGTCATGGTAGAATCGCTGCAGGACCTCAGTGGGATGCTTAGCGACCTTAATGCCGCTTCCCGACGGGTCAGTCACGGCATGAACACAAAACGAAATTCATGTTTAATTATCTTGCCGAACCAGAGGCGGAATACCTATACTTCGGTGAGGCGGCGTTAGAAGTTGCAAGACTATCTACCTTGGACAGACTATAAGACTAGGTAGAAACAACTTCGACAAGGAGGCCGCTAGCCGTATCCAACTAGAATGGGCTGCTTTCATGAAACTCCGTCATAATAATCTCCTTGGCCCTACCACAATGAATCAAAACGAAAGTGTTCAATCCTGCCAATGATGACCTATGGTGTGGAAACGTGGGCCCTGACGATAGGACTAGTTCATCAATTCAAAGTCGAGCTATGGAGAGAGCTACGCTCGGTTTTTCTCTAGGAGATCACATCAGCTCAGAAAATTTGCAAGCTAAAGTGGTGGGCTGGTAATATCTGTCAAAGAACTGCGATGGGGTATAAGCGTAGTGTGGGACGAACTGCTGCCCGCTGGACAGACGACCTAAAAAGGTAGTGGGGAGCGACTGGATGAGAAAAACCGAGAATAGATTTTTTTGGCGCACCTTGGGAGATCAGCAGTGGACGATGATAGGCTGACGATTAAGGAAAAAAAGGGTTTTATTTGTATTGTGATTATTTCTTGCGTTCTCTAAGAAAACAGGAAATCTAATTTGCTAAAGTTCTTTATTTTAAACTTAGGCTTTCTTCCACCCAGGCGGGTGGTTTTCTTAACTCATAATGGATTTTATTTTGTCGGAGTTATGCGAATCTTTATTTTAAGTTTCTTTTTATTATTGTGGGGAAAGCAGAAGAAGAATGAGGATGAATTTTGACTATGAATAGTAGGTATCAAATCATAGACGGTCATAGTTATAAACATTGCTGTAAAACCCTGTAATAAAACCGCAATGTCCGTTGACGAAATCAAAATTTTAAAACTAACCTTGTAAAGTACAGTGCCTAAACGTTTTAAAATGTTTTTGAAGGAATGAAATTGTAATAACAGTAAAATATTTCTAAAATAAGTCATGCAATATACATCACTGTAATAACCTGAAATGAAAGTTCCCTAGAATAAAACCACAATGTCCATTGACGATATAAACGTCATCATTTTAATAGCCTTGTAAAGTCCTTCAAAACTTTAAGAATGTTTTTGATGGAATAAAATTGCAATAGCGATAACCGTAAAAAAATTTCCGAAATAATTTATGTAATACACATTGACGTCATAAACGAAATGAAATTTCCCTGGAATAAAACCGAAATATCCATTGAAGAAATAAATATTTCAATACTAGTCTTGTATAACACAATGCCTTCAAGAAGCCTTGTAGAATATTTTACGAGTACCAAGTTTTTTTTGTTTCATAATAAATAAATAACGCTCACAGGCACATACATTGTAATGATCCCAAAGTAGCACTAAAGGCTTTTATTATGGAAACCATACAACAACGGCACGAACATATAACATCCATGACCGAACCGGGATTCGAACCCAGGACCCTGGTTTGGCAGTCCGGCGTGGTAACTATTACACCAACCGGGTCATCACAACAGACTTATCAGTTCACTGCACCATAACACATGCCTCTTCTATATTTTAATTGCAATTTGCATACCATTTTAAATATGTAGCATATTAAACATTGCGGTGAGCACATCGAGGATAATTTTGTGAGAATTAAACTGTAATAATGGTAACCGTTAAACATTCCCAAAATACTACTAGGTACTAAGTTGTAGTGATACGTGGATGTTCTGAGGTTTCAGAATATCTATGACTGCTCTATTGACTGCTCATTCGGGGAATTTAGTCATGAGCATATTATGCTCACGACTAGATTCCCCGAATGAGCAGTCATAGATATTATTCATAGATTATTATATGTTGAAAATAGCATAAGCATAAGAATAATATTCTTATGCTTATGCTATTAACATAAGTACAAAAATAATCATTGCTGTTATAAACTACAACAAAAGTTCCCTGGAATAAAGACGCAATGTACATACGGCGACATCAAACTACGCAAAAAAACATAAGCTCGCGTCGGTCGGTGTAAGTGACAGCCTAGCAAATACCGAAACGGTGAACTCCGACCATAAAACTGAACAACTTTCACTATGGAGCCTACCTCAGGAAACGCGAAAAAAATCTACTGTCCCATACTTTTTAGTCGGGTAGGCACAGCAGTTTTGTATGGGACAGCTGAGTTTCCTGACGTAGGCCCCTAGTGAAAGTTGTCCAGTTTGATGGTCTGAGTTCACCGTTTCAGTATTTGCTAGGCTGTCACTTACACCCTGTACCTATAGTATTACTCTACCTACGCGCAGCCAGCCTATTTTGGTTTTGCGTTGCGATGTTGTTATGTTAATAACATGAAAAATATTTTAGCGATAAACATAGTGTTTATACTATTCCAGATTTTTTTTACTATCGACTGGGAATAAAGTATCATTATACATTACACGTTTATCTAAGTCGGCGGATATTCATCAGAAAAATCTGAAAAAAATTCACAAAGTGGATTATGGTCCATAGATACCTAAACAAGCTTAATCGGATAACAACCACTATGACGATAGCCGCATTGTCGCTATGTATGTACCTAGTCCTCAGATTACATAGACGAGAGAGAGAGAGAGAGAGAGAGAGAGAGAGAGAGAGAGAGAGAGAGAGAGAGAGATAGGTAGGTATATAATGAGACCACATAATAACACATTATATTCAACCTCCATTTTAGTCTTTCATTGCTTCACAATCATAACTAACTTTTAAATCAGTCAAATCTCAAATCTAATTTTAATTAATAATAACGCACGCACTTATTTTGTCACAACTTGCACCGAGTACGAAGAAAACACGCGCCGCGCATCGGGCCGGCCGGTGCTCGCCGCCCGCGCCCGTGCTCTTCCCCGCGTTCGCCCTTCGTGCGAAGAAGTCTGGTATTTTGTTCAAATAATAAGATTTCGTGGATAAAAACAGCACAAATTATGAATAGTGTTTTGTTACACTATAATAATCAAAACACGTAAACTCGAAGAACTTGCATTTTCTTTTGTGGATTTTACAGGGTGTTGAGATAAAAAAATAAAATATCTGTATACTTCGTGGATGAATTCGACACAAAATATTATAAACAACAGATATCAGTACTCTAAAACGCGTCACACCTATTTAACCTATTGTAATATTTTTTTGAGCTAGTTGGGCGACATGTTAGGTACTGGTTAAATATTTGGATTTCCGTGGACAGAGATGACACAAAATGCCTATGTACATCAGTTACTACTTCGTTATTATCCTGAAAGTAAACTTTTCATCTATAATTTTCTTTTCGTCCAATACTGATCGAAAATACAAATACCTAAATTTCTACCTATGCAAGTACCTAAAATGACACAAACTTATGTATTAGGTTTTACACATGGTCCGGAACCTATATGCAAAAAACAAAAAACTTTAGAGTTTTTGAAACCTCAAAACCTAGCGCTATCGGTCTAATAGGAGGAGTAGGAAAAATAAATTTCCAACTTTCCTTCCTCTATTGCAAAAAGGACAGCAATAGGAAAAGCATAGCTATTAGTAAGTCAACTCCAGAAAGGCACGGATCAGGGGGGTTATTGTGTAACTATACCCGATTCAATCGGTATCAAATCGACACGGTGTTTTGGCAGTTCTTGGCGATTTTGCTTCTTAATATTTAGTTAATTTATCTCAGATAATGAACACGATGATCACAGAAACAAAATATTATTTAAAAATTGGCTAGTACAGTCATAAAACGTTATCGATTTTGTAAACGATATAATCGGAAGCTTACACAATAGCCCTACTGGTCCTCAAAAAAGGGGTTTAGTCGACACGGCCACCCGAAAATCTGCCAAGTGCGAGTCGGACTGCGTATTCGCTTACCATCGATACTTTACATTCCTATAAAGAAAAACGTTTACACAATGTATGACATAGGTATGTCCCATACTTTTGCAGTTTTATATACAACAGCAGAATATTTTATTTGCGATTTCGATGTTGGTGCCATAGATAAAATAAAATTCTTTAGTTTGATTGTCTGAACATCCCCTTAATTAAACTGTCAGCATACAAAGAATGACCCTAAAATGTTTGAATCTAAAAATAATTACTTATATGATGGAAATACAAAAATTATGCCAACGATTAAGTAACTAGCAACATACTAACTAGATGGATTCAATTTCTTATGCAGCCGCTTCAAATTCTAAAAGCGTCGTAGTAAAAGGAAAATTCATTGTCACGATGTTTTAATAATTCAAGTCCATGCAAAGCCTTTTCTTGAATCGTGCCTGACTATTAAAGTTTATTTATACCTAACTTGCTATCCGTTTTTACAAACACATCTAGATAACATTTTGAAATAAGCCATGCTGCGGGTTTATTAAAACAGTACCACCGTCAACTCTGAAGAAAGCTATGGTACAGCCTCCTACCTGAGACGTGAATACAATGATATTAATGTTACTGTATAGTGTATAAGCTCACTGCGTGAATACCTAAATTCTCGATTCCCTGGTTTTAGGGAGCGATTTCTTGATTCATTAATTTCATTATTATTAAGATTATTGTGGTTTGAATGTGAAAGACGTTTTGATACGTTGAATTCATCGACTTTTTGTATAGTGAATGATCATTGATTATAACATTTGTGATATTAAAACAAAGGGACTTAAAACTTAACTAATCAGTTCATTTATAGTGTCTATAAAGTCGTGGCATGAATGTATGAGGAACTAATTATTTTAGTATGGTGGTGTTGCCAGGTTATTTTTGATTTTGACGTTCTTGCGTGGAGACAGCGCCCTCATTTTTTGCCACGACTTTATAGACAGACTGTACAATGCGTATTTATTGGTAGTAAGCAATTTAGTCAATGTGGCAGCACCACCTGTCAGACAAGATGCAAACCATAGACAAACAACACTTTTACTGTCAACGTGACAGGTTTTTTTAAACTTTTAATTGCCAATCTACGGATATTTCGCTTTACTAGTCTCGGAAAACGTCTCATTAGGCCATTACTGAAGGAAAGAGTGGAAACTGTTGATGTTAAGTAGTCGAACTAATAGTAAGATCCGGAGTCCGGACCCCGGACCCCGGACCCCGGACGGGCGTGGCTGCACACACGAACTCGATTCGACCAAACGAGCCGTGATTGTTAGCTTCAAGTTAAACCAATACCGGTTTTATTCACAATTTGTATGGAAAGTATTACATTCCAATACATTGATAAATAGCTCTTGGTTTCCTTAAATATATAAATTACATATTATTGAACGGTTAAGGCTTTCTTAACTAAAGCGGTCGTCGGACTGCGGTCACTTTCACTAAATCGTTGTTGGCGTAACAAACAGTTTTTCTGTGCTGCTTTTCTTTGCAAATCTTCCATTGGGTTGTTGTTCTCTGGCTAGAATATATACGGAGATATACCTAAATAAACAAAATAAAAGCTACTTTGGTAAAAAAACTGAACCGTTTTTTTTTTTATTTATGATAGCTTATGTTTTGTGCGGACGAAGTCATTTGGGTCGAAACAGCATTGAAGTTCTATGGAACAGATGATTTTTATTCATGTTCATTTCAATGTTTGTCCCATAAATAAAGTTTTTCAGTTTGGTGGTCTGAAGCACCCCCTTAAGTATGTAACGTACTTATTACACACATTATAAAAATCTGAACTATTCTAAAAATCCGTCGCGGTTCGTTTTTAAAGCATAAAATATAATTAATTTAGTTACTAAAATGTGAGAACGCTCTATCTCAGAATAGCTTGACTTGACAGTTATCCTAGGGGCCCAGGCATGTCTAGAAACTAGAAAAACATGATCACGCCTCGCTGAGTATGCTGCAAAAAGCGTTCGAGTCAACACAAGAAAGTATCAGTTATAAATAGACTGGAGTAATCAGTATTTAATTGAACCGAGGTACAGCTCGACAAAAAGTATAAAGTATGTTACTTTGTAGCTCGTAAGTAAGACCTCGGACACATAATATACCTATACCTACTGTTAATGTGAATGGAATGTCTTGAAGCCATCCTGCAAGTCTGGGTTTTTACAAAAACAGTAGGCCTACCGTGAGTTTTCACCGTACTTTACTACTGTAGTAACGTCACCAATTTTGTATTGAATTTCGTACAGCGCTCCTAGTGGTTACGTTGAGAACTAATTTCTGTCATACGAATTGGCGACGTAACTACAGTAGTAAATTACAGGAAAAACTCATGGTAGGCCCTCTGGTGCGCCGTACGTTATCCTGTCAGTAAAAATTACATTTCCAATGTCGATTAATTATTAAAATAAAGTACTTAATAATATGTAATCTGGAACACTAACTGCAGCAAATAGAGGAAATTGCAACAGGTGATGAATCACGTCGACCAACTATTTTATCGTCATTCAGAATTATTGGCGCCGAAGCAAACAGAAAAACAGAATGTTTACTTGTATGTATTTAGTAAACTGCCTTACTTTTTATTCTTTTCAAGTTATTGGAAATGGTACGTACCTATAGCATGTAAACAATAAAACCGGTCAAGTGCGAGTCGGGCTACTCACACCGAGGGTTCCGTACCGGATATTAACTTTCAAAAAAGTTTTAACAAAGGTTTTACACAATCAATATCTGGAGTGCGATTTTTGAAAGTCACAAGTTCAAATCAGAAGTTGAAATTTTCTATTGCTGATTTGAAGGGACTAATAGTGAAATCGCGAAAGAAATGAAATTTCTTCATTAAAAAAGAATTCTAATATGTGACTCATTTGTCCCATAATGAAACTTTTCAACCTCTTCATCAATCAAATATACTTACTTGCTTTATTTTACACCAAAATATAAACAGTAAAATACTTACAGAGAAAGAAAACAAGAGGCACAAAATAGGGCGGTCTTATAGCTAAGAAGCGATCAACCGCCAACTCACAATCAATATATGCACACCTTTGGAAAAACATTGGAATACTTTATATTATTTCTGATGTTTAATTTCTCAATAATAGAAACCAAATGAAGAAATCAAACGATATCCTTTTTTTTTAAACATTCTTTGTTAAACTTTATGCCCAAAATACCTACGAACGAATATGTGAATAAAATATTGACTCACAAAAACAATGCCATTGACTTTATGAAATTCGTAAACGAAAGATACAAAATTCCAAGGTAGAGACGAATATATAACGGGTTACTTTTACGAGAACATTCAAATTGCATTCCCCAGTACCTATAACATCTTGGGACAGGATAATTTTGTTTTAAACGACTAAAGTTGGCAATTCAAAGTGCTACAATTAAGTCAATTCGGTCAATTCACATAACGTGGATCAGTGTTGCTAGGAACAAACGCCAAAAATCGGTTAAAATATTTCTAATGATCTGTGCGAGCCTAATTCACTAAAATAAAATCTTTATAAGATCTCAAGAATCTGTATGAAGTACGATTGGATCGTAGTTTATGTGGTGTGGATCACAGAACATTATAAGAGGTGTTAGAAATGCAAAGTAGCGGCGGAGACGGCTGTCGCCACTTGTCTTCCCGCTCACGCTGCTACGATTACTCATGCCCTCTCGCTCGCACCACCCCGCGCGCCTTATGGTGTTATGCAAATCATTGCATAACCTGGTGGCGACACGTTCCACGCCTACTTAGCACTTCTAACCCCTCGTATAATGTTCTGTGGTGTGGATAAACCAACACTCGATAGATGGCAAATGGTTCAAACTTTGTACTATAATACTGAAATAACTTTACCACGATGCAAGATTTTGTAGTTATTCGCATATTTAAAGCAACGTCTGGCGCCGGGGTCATCCTATTTCTTTCTTATTAAGATTATGCTGATGCTGACCTCTAGCGAGCTCCATGCAAACTAAGTTTAATTATTTTCGTAAATATGGTATGTATGCATTTGCATACAAATAGAGTGAATTCTGTTTTCTGAACTAAATCTACTGTATCAGAAGTCCAAAATAAATACAGATAATTAAATAAATCTGTTAATATGGCAACACTGGCATGGTATGTATTTAGATTGCTCAACAAAATGTAAACTCAATATTATCCTTATTTGTTTGTAAACAGAAAATATGCAAACCTTGCATGCCTAAACGTAGAGAGGTGCGGCGCCGGCGCGGGCGCAGCGCTCTGCAGGCGATGCTCGGCGCGGCGCTTGGTTTCCACAGACCGTTTAAATGTTTTATCTCAAGTAATACTTAGGTAACTAATTTAATTTAACTACTCAATTGATAATCGGCTAATGATACTAAATAACAAGAGATGAAATATTTTTTATACAGGGTCCAACTTAATATGCCGACTGTTTTCGTGCCAAATCTCACGATATCTCACCAGAGGGGGTCGAAAAATCGCCACACCCCCTTAGGTTTCGTCACTTGGAGATGCTCTTTTCTTGCACTACTAGAAATAAACAGCATCAAAGGTATTTAGACATGTTTAAGGGTATATTACCGTTGGTGCGCTCCATAAAACGTAGTCTGGTTATATTTTCAATACTAACCAATCAAAGTCAATGAAATTTTTCTGAAACAATCTAGAAACTAATCTCTATGTTTGTATGAAGTCAGATTTTCGATAAAAATGTATAGTTTGAAAGTTACAGTGCCTCAAAGATTTCCATACAAATCTTAAATTAATCCTAGCATTAAAACTGTATATTTTAACGAAAATCTGACTTCATACGAACATAGAGATTAGTTTATAGATTGTTTCTGAAAAAGGTCATTGACTTTAATTACATAGTATTGAAAATATCACCAGACTACGTTTCTATGCACCGCGCATTTACGCTCTTCTTTCTTCTTCATTTACGAACTTCTCTTAAGCCTCAATAGTTTTTGGTGCTAGCCAGCCTAAGTCTACAAACATCCCATGCTCTTGCATGAAGGCCGTTTGTCACCATTTTAGCCTCGCCCGAAGTTTAGGCTACAAAATGGTAACAAACAGCGACTTTATTAAAACTTTTGGAGACTTAATTAAAACACATATTTTTAGCATAAAATCAGGTATTAGATTTTTGTTTGTTTGTATTTGTAGAAAGTAGCCACTACATGTACAGTCCACATCCGCGGCTGTTTTTATGTAAAGCTAACTACTACAATACTCCATTCCAAATAGCAACGAAATTTTAAGGCCATTTTTAATTACAGAAACAGAGATTTGAAACACTTACTCTCACTTAATCTTAGAACAGCTTTAATAACGTCCAAGATATGTCGGTTTGTACATCTTTCTGATAAATAAATTATATTTGCTTATCAGAGTTGGCCAGAAAGCTAAATAGGAATCGGAAAATGTCATCGTCCGTATTTGGAATGCAGTATGATTGTAACAATGTTTATAAAGTTAGAGGGTGTTCCGATTGTTTAGGTCCAGGTCAAAACAACTTTCTTAGGTAGTAGGGTATCTACGTTTCACAATGATGGTTCCTATCACGCTACGAACAAATAACTTATTATTTGTTCGTAGCTATCACGTGGCTAATCTTCCCTCGTACCAACTTATAATAAATTATACGTTATAGTACTGTAGCCCAGGGACTTTTTTATTACCAAAAAGATTACCGATTGCCGTTTGTTGTAAGGTACGAAATTACTAATATAAAAACCAAAATCTTACAGATCACAGTAAGGGTCTGAAATACGTTCAAACCTCACAGCTCCATCTATTAGGATTGCACCTCACGAAGCTTTTCTACAATTCAATTTAATTACTTGTAACTATAGAAGGATAAAGCAGAGAAGAGGAAGCAATCGTCGTCGTAGGTAAATCAGGCTCCAGAAAACTCTAGAAACGCTAATTAAGATAATCATAATTATTTCCGAGAGCCGCCGCGCTGTGTCTCGTTCAAATAACTGTGTTGTTGTTAGTATTCCGGAACAATATTGACGGAAAACTTACGGCATCACTCGGTGTTTGTCCGTCCGTGTGTCACGCGCGTTTTTCTCAGTTAGGCCCATCACATACATGCGGAATTGCGATTCGGAATTCCGAATGAAAACAGGTTTTTCGTATGGAGGTTCCCCCTCCACATTTGCGAACGGGATTTCAAGCGTAAAGGAAAAACCGGTTTGCATTCGGAATTCCGAATCGCAATTCCGCATGTATGTGATGGACCTTACCGTTAGACATAGGAAGCTGAAACTTGGCAGAGCTATAGCGGCTAATGGCCCAATCACATAAATGAGGTCAAAAAATGAATTTCTAATCTGGAGACCAGTTTTTGGGGCAGTAGGGGGGGTCACAAATGTTTTTCTAAATTATTTGGTCAATTGCAAGCTTTTCAAAGTGGTTGTCATAAAACACATTTTTTTCAGCAACTTTTTCAATTAAGTAACTCTATAATATTAGCTCTGCTCACCTATATTGCAAAAACTAAGTACCTCTATAGCTAAGTGCAAAAATATAAAATCTGAAAAAATACATGAATGAACATTTGAAGTGAAGTACAGAAAAACGTTATCAGGTTAGGCTTCGATCTTTATTGGCGCAAACTTAGATTGTACAACTAAACTATTATAGTATTCACATCCTTTGTGAATGTGGCTAATGCACAAACGATATGCTCGCTTGGGTAAACACTCTGTTCATCCGAATGAAGTAAAATTTTTCACTGCTAAAGAAATCCTACAATTCCTTAAGGAAGTGCGTATTAGCAGTGAACTGTAACTATTGTGGCGATCACAAAAGATCTGCATAAGGTCGAAGTGATACTAGTCTGGAGTAGACTCGAATAGCCGCTTTACACAAAAAAAAAAAAAAAAAAAAACTATTATAGAACTGTGACATAAGTGTGTCTGTACATTGAAGATATTCGCATGAAATAGATTACGATATGGTTCTTAGGTATCCCTGACTGCAAATCAACCTTTTAGAATTTTTGTACGTCTGTTTGACTGTTTGTTTGTTTGTTTGTATGTTTGTAACAACAGCACCACGCAAAAACTATTGAACCGATTTTGATGAAACTTTTTTGTTTGATAGCTTATGATCTGACTTAAAATCTGGTAGGTACCTGTATAATTTGGGAGGACGAAGTCGCTATAATAAACTTTATTTTACTTTATTATTTCTATTTTCAAAAAAGAAATAACGGGTAGGTACAAAGTTACAAACTGATCTTCAGTTACCTATATACTAAGTCAGTACTGGTTTTACAACTGGTACGGAACAGTAATAGCCCGAGTCCCAACTCGCACTTTGCCGGTTTTTTGTTTAGACTTGACCAGTGGGCAGCCATGGATAGCACGTCATCGTCACTGGTGTGCTGTCTGTCGCTCTGAAAATCCTACGTAATGTTTCCGCCGCTGCCTGACACACCATCACACCGGACGTGATGCTTCGCAGTCACACATTAAATCTTCAATGCTTCAAACCTTTTTTTATTTACAAGACCATTCAACGTACACGACCTTGAATTTTCCTATTTGGAAATCCCCCCCTTCAAAAAACATAAATTTGTGTATTTAATTAGGTATAAATTCTCGGCATCCACAAAAAAATAACAGTGCAATAACTTTTATTGTTGTTTATTTTTTCGGAGAGCTTTGTTTTGAAGAAGAAGCAAAATGTTTCCATCTCTCAATTTTAATTTGTGACTTGTTCGTTGATCTAAATTTCGAGAGAATGCAAGAAAAGTCACACACAGCGTCAACTCTTTAGCTTCTCTTAGAGTAAAAGATCAACGACTCCAAGAATAACCGACTTTGTCTCGATCTGCCGTATCACATCGGATCAATTCGGTTGGAACCAGCTGAAGCCAGTGGATTAATTGTCGCGAAACACAACAGACCGCATGCGCGTAGCGCGATGTGTGCGATATATTTGTTTTAGATTCAGCATTGGTGCGGGTGATTGCTTAGAGCGGGAGTCGCCACCCGTTACTTCTGAGAAACTTTTGAATACAAATGTTACAATTGCCAATATTGAATGCAAACGACGCACTAAATTGTTATAGTCCTATCAAAATAACTGGTATTTTTGATGTAGGTACAAAAAAGAACAGGTGTAGTTGTGCTTAAAATGTGTAGTAGGTAGGTACATACTGCACAAAAAATCATTTAGGTACAAAACGTTAATTTGGAAGTAAATGCTTCGAGATAAAACTAGGTAGTATTCTTGAATTACCAGCAATTAACATCTCTAGAAATACATTTGGAAATGAATTTTAAACAAATAAATAACGAAATGTAACCGGTTGAAGTTCGAAGAACATCCGTTAATTGGTTAAATGCAAGAACTGGATTCGAAGCAAGCCTTTTCATCGTTTAAAATTAAAACGACGTACTTTACGATTTTAAAACAATTTCTTGGAAATGTCATAAACACAGAGGATCTTAAGACCTATACAGGATAATTCAGGGACAGATTTCATTTAAAAAAATATTAGCGAACCTGCTCGACCCAAATGTATGAGACTGCTGTTTTTTTTCGCGATTTCACTATTATTCCCACAGAGAAAGTTGTTTTCAGTTTTCTTGTTTTGCGTATAGTACCTACCTACCTGCAGTAGCCATCCATGACGATGACGGCTACGTGAAACGACAATCGCGTGACGAATTTAATTGACGGAGGGACGCAGTGATATTTTTTCCTGAATAATCCATCGCTAAATGTATAGATCTCGTGTCCAACAGCAACTTTTAAATTAACGCGATCAAAAGTCCCTGGCCCAGATGGGAAGATCAACTAACATTAGTGAACGATTAACCTAAGTCAGAATACAAATACTACAATCATCATCATCATCAGCCTATCATCGTCCACTGCTGAACATAGGCCTCTCCCAAGGCGCGCCACAAAACTCTGTCCTCGGCCTTCCTCATCCAGTCGCTCCCCGCTACTTTTTTAATATAATACAATACAGAGTGTGAAATTAAATTCATACCATACCTTCATACTCAGACCATCAAACTGAACACATTCTATTCGAATTTAAATAATGGCTCCATCGTGGTGTTGATGATTTCGTCAATGTTGTATTGTATTACAAATTGTTCCTCCTCTGTGCCTTCTGCTAATGAATCCGTAAGAGTACATAAATACGAAGCCGAATCTCACCCAATCTCACGTGGGGGAGACGGGTCTCGGCAAATATCATCTCAGAGAGTAGTAGGTGGTGGCTGAAAAACAGCGCTGCCCGAGCCCACGGTTTCGGAACAGCACAGCTGACGTCACTCACCTTTTGCCTTTTTGATCTCGAAGCATTTTTTTTAATTTCTTTTTGTATGTACAAATTTTGTTTGTTTGTCTGTTTATGTACCTTTTATGTAATTACTATAAGAGAAAGGCAATTAATTTTTAATTAAAGACGCCCCCTTATCTCTAATGGAACGTTTACACGCTTGCGCGAGCTTAGGCAAGTCCAGTGTCCATCGACGCTTTTTATAAAGTAAGCAAGACAAGTTGATGTACTAGATTTGTCTAGGCTTGCACAAGCGTGTAAACGTACCATAACATCGATCCAATCGGATCGAAAAACGTCATGCCCGCTCTAACAAATGTGGAGGCACAACAAAATTTTTGTCGTTTTCTTGGGTCTCCATACTGACCCATCTCAATATGTCACCCTGTATAAATATACAACTAACTTTGTTCAGTCACGATGCGAGTCCATTGTACAGAACGTAATATTTATTAGCCCCTGGCATAATGATGGTATTTACGTTGTCTCACGTGTACATCATAGAAACGTCAGCGATTCTCTTTGATTGTTTTTTCCTTGCTACATCCACCACCATTAGTTGCGTACGCGATTGTTGCCTCCGCCTGTACCCATTGTGTTTCAACCTTGGCCACCAATTAATACAGCGTGCTACCTAATGCACGATAATAAGCCTCCATTTCCGGGATATAAAATGAAATTTGTGTAATTATTATAATTTACTCATCACTTAATCGCTTTATGTTTTGCTTGACACTCGTGTTTATTTAAGAGAATATCTTCTTTTTTTAAAAGAATACACTCTTCAGGGCGCCCGATCGAACGAAGTTTCGTCCTATTTTCAATATTAACCAATTAAGTCAATGAAAATTTTTAGTCAAGATCTGATTTCCGTTTTTATATTTAAACGGAAATCAGACAAAATACCGGCCCAGAGATTCAATTCTAGATCAGTTTCAATGCTTGGTCTCAGGTCTTATCTCAATCATAGCCCAGTCATTTTAAGGTTTGTCCTGGGACTAATTAAGATTTTATTTTTCAGTATGTCATTTAAGAGCCAATTTGACCCCAGAAAAATACCTAAATAAAAAAACATGTTAGCAACAGCCTCAAATTACAATTTAGTATTTATCTCGTTCTAAAAAACCTGACAGTACAATAATACGAGTACGTACTTTTACACATTTCAAACACGGAGTAAATATATTTGTCTACTGTAAGCTTTGAAAATATTTTCTAACGCTCCTTTTTCTGTCCACGGATCCCTAGGAAATCATAAGAACAATTTTATGGACCCCTAATAAAAAAACAGCAAAAATTTTCTAATTATTTTAGATGGTAATAGCTACTACAAATTAAAAAATACGTATTTTTTTGTGTTTTTGCCTTCGCATTAGACAAAGGTTACGTAATGCAGATAGATTCGAAAATCGGTCAAGAGAAAATATTTGCAGATGCAATCGCCGCTAAAGTTGACGTCCTTGCGCTTCAGGCAAACTCAACAAATAACAAGTTATTATTTTCATACATCACTTACAAGTAATTCTTACAGTTAGGTACATTATGCTACTAGATATTTAAGTAACATGAACTTATGCAACTTGTTGACAAATGAACGCATTTTTACCCGACAGCGCCAGAAGAGCAAAGTCATAGTTTCAATGTGATATTTTAGGTACTTCACAATTTAAATTTTAAACCAAACGAAGGAGCTAGTCTAGCTGTAAAATGGTAGAACGACATGACTCATAGATTGGGGCATTAGTGCCGGTTGTTCAACATAAAATGCACATTGCACCGGCCGACACGATAACAAAATGCCAGTAATCGTTTGTTCGATAACGCTCTGTTACTTATTTCGTAGGAACTTTGTTTAAATTTTCCTTTTATTTCTTACGTTACAATCTCGTTATTACAAACATAGATTTACATCGACATTTATACTATTTAATACTGAATAGTTCTGAATACAGCTTCGCTCGCTTAAAAATTATTTTGAGCGAAAAGTTGGTAATAGCATCGACGTGTGATAACTGCTATACCTCGAGGGCGTACCTTTTTTATTAGCCTATTTCATCCTACTGCTGGGCAAAGGCTCCCCTGCTCTTCCACTCGTTCCTGTTTTGGGCAACCTCTGGCCATTGGTCGTCAAATTTGTCCAGGTCATCCCGCCACCTCTTCCTGGGTCGATCTGGACGCTGCCGACCATTTTCGGGGATCCAGGGCAAGATGACTTTTGCCCATCTCTCAGGATGCATCCGACAGACATGACCGGCCCACTCCCATTTAAGTTTGGCGCTTTTCTCTCCGACGTCGGCTATTTGAGTTTTGGAGCGCAACGTGGTGTTTCTGACCAGTGCTGGTAGCATGTTACACGTCATACGGCTGTATCACGTCTTTTTTATGTCGTTCGTTCGCGCGCAAATAGAAAGAGAGACAAGGTGTGATAGCGCTATATCACGGTGTCATGCTACCTATGCTGGTCGGTTCTTTTAACACCTATATATAGTTAGGCGTGCCTAGTCTGGTATATTCTAAATGTAATTATAGACTATCTACATTTCAATCACAGCCTGTACCCACGGAGACCTATACAAAACCAAAATAAGGTAGCCGCACGATGTTATACGTTATGCAACCTACGTGCGGCCAACTTATGTCGGTTTTAGCTTCATGTGGCGCCGTGTGTATACATCAGAAATGACAACAGAAGAATTAACTACGAAATGGGTATAAAAGTTACTCAAATTGCCGCTTAGCAAGCACTTTCCCTAAGTGGAGGCTAGTAACTCTACCACCGCTCTAGGTGCCAAACGACCGGTTGTATAATCAATCAATCAATCAATTATACTTTATTATACACCAAAAAAACATAGTTTACAGAGAGTAAACAAACAGGAAATACATGAAGGTACAAAAATAGGCGGTCTTATCGCTGAAAAGCGATTTCATCCATAGATGAAATCGCAAAGGTTGTATGCAACCTTAGGGTAGAGGAAATGGTAAAATAAGATTATTTGTATATTATATTAGATGTTTAAGTGTCATCTCTGGTTCAGACCCTGAAGGGTGTTTCGACGTCGGATATACAGGGTCCTTCTTAATATGCTGACACTTTTTAAGGGGACGATCAGACCGTCAAACTGAGCAACTTTCTCTATGGGACCAACATCGAAATAGCGAAAAAACACAATCTCTTTTCAATACAAAACTGCAAACCTACTCGAGCCAAATGTATAGGACGGCAGTACGACCAGGAAAATAGGTCCGATCGTCAATCTTCGTTTGCGCAGAGCAGCAGCGCGATTTTTGAAAATCATACGAGCGGTTCGGCGGTAGAAAGATGCATAATCTCCATAGTAATTCTGACATTTTCTACTGCCGAACCGCTCGTATGATTTTCAAAAATCGCACTGCAGGCCCGACTGCCTGACAAAACACGAAGTGCAAAGTCGGATTGCAGCGTAGAAAGAGAAGGCACTAGAAGGAAGCACGTGTCTTGCATGTCATATCACTCAGTAAGAGATGCACATAGCAAATTCGCTCTAGTTAAAAAAGGAGACCTCTACTTATTGCTGTCCTTATCTACGTATCCACTTTTTTGTACTTCGGCCATCTGACTCCAAAATGTCAGTTCATATAAATTCTATGGGACAACCACCTGACTCCGAGATGTCACTTCATATAATTCGCTATCTCATACCCGGTTACACTGATATTCGGTCTACTAGCGTAAGCGAAAAAATTTTCGTCTATGGATAGCAGCGAAAAGGGCGCGAAAACAAATTTGACAATAGCGTAAACGGATTGAAGGTTGCACGGGTTGCACATCCTGATTGTCAATATAATTTCGCGCGCTATATAAATTTGTCAGCAAGTACATCGGTAAGCCTTATTATTATAATCCTGGTACTACTGTAAGGACCTACTTGCTTTACAATAATTATGTAAATATGCACTCTTTACTTCATTAATGAAGGCCAATACAAATTAGTAACGAGTTCGAAGGCTGTGAGATGATTCTAATAATCGATTCAATTCGTAAGTAAATTATCATTATTAATTAAAACTCACTAGAAACTGCATTGTACAGAATTATAATCCACCAATACTTAATTGCATGCGACTAATTATGCAGTTATAATCGTAGTACTTAATTGTTTTTATTATGTCTGATTTAGTTCGAAATTCGACTTGTAATAATTGGCACGTGGCACTGTTAAATACAAAAATTACAAAAATATTGTTCACATCACACGGTATACCTACCTAATATACAGGGTCCAGCTTAATATACTGACACTTTTTAAGGGGATGATCAGACCATCAAACTGAACAACTTTCTCTATGGGAACAACATCGAAATCACGAAAAAAATAATCTGATGTTCCATACTAAACTGCAAACCAACTTGAGCCAAATGTATGGGACATCTGTTTTTTTTTTCGCGATTTCGATGTTGGCCCCATAGTGAAAGTTGTTCAGTTTGATGGTCTGATCATCCCCTTAAAAAAGTGTAATATTATGGAGGGGCACATTAAGAAGGACCCTATATGTTGGTAGGTAAGGATATCATAAATCATAATGTACCTACCTAGAACAATTTAAGTACCTACTCATGAGTGACGCATGTGCTTGCGCTGTTGTTCGCTTCGTTAATTTTGAAATTCACAGAAGGGCAACATTTAAAATGTTTATACCTACTTACTTCCTTACAAATTGTCAGGCGTGTTTCGTAAGAAAAATGCAAAAAAACACGTATTAAAAAGTGTATCTTTTCTTTCCTCGTTGTTGTAGTAGGTTGGAAGTTAATCATTAACCTTAGTTTTTTACTTTAATACCCTTTTTATAATAATTTAGAACATGATTCCAAAAGGAACAAAGAAAGGGAAGAAAATAATTTTGAAGTTACGGAGTGTTGCATTATATAGGATCCTTCTTAATATGCTGACACTTTTTTAATGGCATGATCAGAATCAGACCATCAACCTGAACAACTTTCTCTGTGGCACCAACATCGAAATCGCGAAAAAAAAAATCATCTGCTCCATACAAAACTGCAACCTACTCGAGCGAAATGTATGGGACGTTGGTCCCATAGAGAAAGTTTTTCAGTTTGATGGTTTGATCATCCCCTTAAAAAAGTGTCAGCATATTAAGCTTGACCCTGTACAATTTCGATGCAGATTTTGATTTTATATCATAGCAGGATCAATTCTCTGTCAACTGGGGATCTATTATCATCCCAAAAAATTCCGCCTAGCTATCTAGATAGGAATAACCCGCCGGTAGCCGTGGCGCGAATAAAAGCGGCGGCGTTTCAAAACGGTGCCCGTAGCGCGAAGTAGCCGTAGCGCGAATTCCTCATTGGATATACCTATATATTATGTGTAGGTACCTACGTTATGTAAAACGATATACTATTACCTATTTACGATAGATTTATAGTACTCTGTGCCTATTCTGTGCCTACGTACAACTACAGAGAGACTAGATGTTTTCGATGAGCAGTTAATATTTTGACAGATGGTTTTAGTGCCATCCATAAAAACATCCATAGTTCAATGAATAAGGCTTAACAATAGAGTCATGTGGCTGGCAGAATGGTGGATGACGAAAGCAAATTGAAGGGACCTTGATATGCTCATCGCAATGTGACGATGACAGGGATGGACTCACAGGAAGTGAAACTTTACCTAATCAAACCATACAAGTTATACCGTGGGAAACTCGTGGATACTTACTGCTTTTTAATGTTTTTTTTTTTTTTATATTTCCAACCTAACATGAAATTTTGTAATTTGCACAGATCGTTGGTCTACAGTTCATCGTTCGCTCCATAAAACTTTGACCGTTCATATTATTTTGATTATGTGGAATAGTTTAAAATCAATGTTTTTAGACTCTACTTTTTAGATTATGTTGCTATTCTATAATATACCCTATAGTTCTTCTACTACCCATACAGCATTTTTTATGCTAAACTACCTATCTTATCTATCCTATACTAAACTAAAACCTACGTTTTCTATCAAGGTTATAATACACATATCGTAAAAAAAACAAAGCTATATTGAGCCTAAATAAACATTTCGGACAAACAACAGATCTTATATGTCGTTGAAGACTCATTTCTATGAATAAGTTAATGAATAATATATTATATTACCGTGATAATGCATTTGGTTTGATTTACTGTAACTTTCCATCTTATTTGTCATCCGTCATAGTTACTCCGCTGTTACTCCCGTAACGCTTACCCTAATGATGGCTGTATACATTTTGCTCATCTAAATAAATAACTTTGTTCTACGCCTCATTAATATATTATTATATTTTCCGAAGTGATAACAAAGAACTATATTGTAAGTGTTGCTTGTTTATTCAGCAGTTAAACATTTATTGCAAATTCGAGGTACCCCTTTACTTTATAAGGTGGCAATAAGTGAAACTGACAGCCCCATTAAAATATATGAGCGATCGAGCATAAGTCACGCGTATCCAGCTCTTGTGTTATACTATAAGTCAATGCAAATCAGCATCGCTTCCATGAAATCTAGATGCATAAATATGTACATGACAGCGAACTATGGGAATAAAGTTATCTGACAGAACAATGGTGTATATAGCGTCTCATTAAGTTATACTGATATAAAATCGGGCTATTAATACTGATTATGCCTTTGTAGTGGGTTCCTAATAGTATACTATTAGATACAATGTAGAAGTTACTTCCTTCTTTGTATTTAGAATAATAAATTTCGGTTGTTAATCTAATTTTTATTTTAAATTCTATTTGTAAACAAATATTGGAAACAATGCGATCATTTCTTTCTTAAAAATGAACCATTTTTCATACCGTTTTCATTTAACAAGCGAAGCGAGATATCTTTAAACTGGCGAGGTGTAGCGTACATACAAGAAGCACAATGCCTAACTCGTGTTACAGATCTAACAACAAACACGGCCGTCGTTCATACTCATTAAGTTGCACAATGGAACATTCAATAGTTGGCTGATTTGGGTGTCTACACCATCAGAATATCTGTGCAGTAATTGCGACATGGCCGCAGCACGGCGGTCACTCCCGAGCTAACATCAGTCTCCTTTTAATTTTATTCTGTCCTTTCTCGTCCACACTGCTGCTTGGGCACGTAGGTAATCGCATTTATCACGTACCGTCTCCTCAGAATAAATCTAGCCACAGAATAGATACTAGACGAGTGATGAGATCGATTTAAGTCTAATCACCAGGGCGTACTTTTCATATTCGACCATACCACTTGACTCACTGAGCAAGCCTGCACGATTAAGAGGATATAATTCGGAGCGCGCTCCATACAAACGTATTATGGTGATATTTTCAATACTAACCAAATAAAGTCAATGAAATTTTGCATAAAAAATCTAGAAACAAATCTCTATGCTTGTATGGAGTCAGATTTTCGTTAAAATATACAGTTTCAATGCTAGGATGAATTTAAGATTTGTATGGAAATCTTTGAGGCACTGTAACATTAAAACTATACATTTTAACGAATATCTGACTCTATACAAGCATAGAATTTTTTTCTAGATTGATTTTGAAAAAATTCATTGATTTTAATTGGTTAGTATTGAAAATATCACCATAGTACGTTTGTATGGAGCGCGCTCCGAATTATATCCTCCTAATGAAATATGGAAATCCACTAGAAATAGTAGGTAGGTACAACATGTCGTTAGTAGAATTTATTCTTATCAATCGTAAGCGTGAATTGTCGTCATTGCAATGTTTTACAATCGCAGAGCGGAGTAAAGTCTTGAACTTTCTAGTAAAATGTCACTTTCATTACCAATTGAATGGCATGTCGGCTGGACGGGTCGGGTGTCTGCTTGTAGCGAGGTAGCAAGAAAGTTTGTAAACTAAGATCACTTAGGTTTCATAATTTGAAACAGAATGTCGTTAACCTCCGCAACAAGTGTTAGTGAAGGTTCGTTTTTAACTTCACGATATTTAATTTTAGCACAACGACTATCTCCATACTATAAAAGGTACCCGTATACCAATTATTCACTAAAATTTACAAAGCACTAACTAAGTTAACTAAATAACTTACAAAAAAATTACAGACATTAGATTACTGGCAAAATTAAAAGAACATTTTATAGAAAATGTCTACGATTTTGAGTGTTTTATGTTTTGATTTGAAGTTTTGTTTATAATACTGTTATATAGGAATATATTAATATTGGTACTTGATAGTATAGAATACTATTCAAGAAGATTCTAGCCGATAGTAACATAAGTATCTATACAACCGACCTAAATTATGTAATTAAAAATCATTGCTTTGTGATATCAATGATCAAATTAAAACATGCGCATTTCATTTTGTACTAAAAAAAGTACGAGTAATTTTTATCCGTTTTCAACTGTAGGTTTCGCTGTAATTAATGTACTGATGCTTATAAGTATATGGTACTCTGTGATACTGATAATATTAACAGCAATGTTACTTATCGAGTACTAACGACCCGCCGAGCTTGTAGGAAGCTGGAAATTGGTATGCATACACGCCTGCACGATATTTAAAGAAGACAAAGGAAAAGTAGAAGTAAAAATCTTTTTAGGAACATGTACTAGATTACATGATTATTAAATCTGAACGTATATTTTTAACCAAACGTCCGTCTTCCTTTCAAAAGCGCATTTCATGTCGCTGTCTCTGCGTTGTGCCTTTTACATGAATTTGAATATTTAATACTTACATTCAACTGGCAATCTCCTTGTAACAGTCATATGGAACGCCGCAATGCAGTCTTAGTCTTATTGACATCTTTCTTTAGATGTTTCTCGTTTAAAAGATACTCATTGAAAGGTAGTACATGACTTCAATTTTCTCACGACAACGCAACGTTGATGTGAAAGGTTTATTTCCAAAACAATATTTAAGTATAATATGAAATTTCTCAATAGAAGGTTCGGTTCCGATCATTGTCAATGAGTTCAAATCAAATTTCCCTACAGATCGCTACAGTACTACCTAAAGTTATAACAAAACGGCAGATTAAAAAATATGTTTTCTTTACAGGGCAAAAAGAGGTAACACGTGATGACTGCTACGCACGGCGGCGGACGTGAAGACGACCGTCCGGACAAGGATTCTGTATACACTATCAAAACAGGATTCAAGAACGATGGCTACCAGCACGACAGAGACTCCAACGATGACATCGTCAAACCACCGCCACTACCCACCGAAGAGGACACTTACCCAACGGGCAAAGTCGAGCTATCAAGAAACGAGAAATGGAGAATATTGAAAAATGTTGCGGCAGTTAGTTGCGCTTTCATGGTGCAGTTTACCGCCTTTCAGGGCACGGCGAACTTGCAGTCGACGATCAACGCGGCGGACGGGCTGGGCACCGTCTCGCTGAGCTCTATTTACGCGGCGCTTGTAGTTTCCTGTATATTTGTGCCGACATTCCTTATCAAGAGGCTAACAGTCAAATGGACCCTGTGCCTTTCCATGCTGTGCTACGCGCCGTATATCGGCGCACAGTTCTACCCAGCCTTCTACACGCTGGTCCCCGCCGGCGTGGTGGTGGGCCTGGGAGCGGCGCCCATGTGGACGTCGAAGGCTACCTACTTGACGCAAGCTGGTAGTGTTTACGCAAAGCTGACTGATCAAGCCGTGGACGGCATTATTGTGCGGTTCTTCGGCTTCTTCTTCCTCGCTTGGCAGACGGCCGAACTTTGGGGAAATCTCATTTCCAGTTTAGGTAAGTTTTCTTCTTTTCTAGAAACATATTACCCGTTAAAATAAGTAACCTTGCCTGCGGTGCAGGAGGCGATGGTTTGATCCCCGTCCAGGCCGACTCGTACCAATGAGTTTTTCGGTATTTATGTGCGATTTGTAACACCACGGACTTTCCGATATAGGAAAACATCGTGAGGAAACCTGCATGCTTCAATTTCGAGGCATTGTACCCACTGTCCATTACAAGTGCGCGACGGGCTCACTCCCCGTTGCATTGGACAGAGTTTCGGTACTACTAGTGAAACTTGGAAGATCTGAGTCCCTTGTGAAATATGCTATATCTACTCGTAAATGTATATCGAGGTATGGTCTGGTCTAACAACTTTCTCCTTCTGCAGTCTTCTCGTCAGGAGTGCACACCGCCAACGTGTCCACTGAGAACAAGAGCAATACGCTGCTGTCGTGCGGCGCCAACTTCTGCATGATCGGCGGCGGCCACCATGACAACCAGAACCTGCACCGCCCGCCGGACAGCGAGATATATGAGATCAGTGCCATATACCTCGCGTGTGTGGTCGTTGCCGTGCTTATGGTGGCTCTGCTCGTTGACCCACTTTCAAGGTATGCATCTAAACTATTATAAAACTGTAACCGAAGTGTGTCTGTACATTGAAGATATTTAAAGATTACGATATGGTTTGTAGGTATCCCTGCCTCGAAATCAAACTTTTTTTAGAAATTTTGTCTGTCTGTTTGTCTGTTTGTTTGTGTGTTTGTTTGTTTGTTTGTTCGCGCATCACGCAAAAACTACTGAACCGATTTTGATGAAACTTTTATTGTTTGATAGCTTATGATCTGACTTAAAATCTGGTATATAATTTGTGCGGACGAAGTCGCAGGTAAACACTAGTTATAATATATTTTTAGGGTTCCGTGCACAAAGGGTGAAACGGACGGCGTTTTCTCGTGGTCCTACTATTTTATCCTACCAGTAGGACCACCAGGGACACCTATTTCTGGTCCTACTGATGTGTTGTGAATCGAAAATGTACCTCCTGTGTAAAGAAAATCGGCCAAGTTCGAGTTGCAATATATCACCAATGCAAACTTCTTTATCAAAGAAAATCGGCCAAGGTCGAGTTGGCTATATTTTGTCCTAAAATGCTAATAAGCTTTGAGAATTGATTGAAAAGTACCAGGAGAGCAGAAGAGTACAAGAGATTAAACGTAACCCCTTGCAAACTTCTGCTCATCTGGTACATCAATAGAAAATCGACCATACAATATCCATTAAAAAATTTTGCGTAAGCAAGAAGATTAGCGTAGGTGATCGAAATGTTTTTAATCCGGAACCTATTCATAAGCCTACGCTGTCCGTCCGTCAGTCTATCCTACCTATTTAGGGCTGTAACTTTTGAACTGTTATAGCGAGACAGTTGAAATATTCACAGAATGTGCGTTATTACGGCGGATAATAATAACACCGCCGGTCAAGTGAGAGCTACCGAGGGTTCCGTACCACACCACCACCTCTCATACAAGGAACTAGTTTTTATCAAAGTTTTTTCTTCTCGCTCTATCATAAGAACGGCAATACGTACAAGCGTCAAATTTGATGTGATTATAGAGCAAACTTTACAGTATAACATCAAATAATAAAAACCGGCCAAGTGTGAGTCGGTCTCGCGCTAAAGATCCCGGAGAAAACAAAACGATTTTGTAAGTTATTATGTTTAGTGGTGTGGTACGGAACTCTAGGTGCGCGAGTGGCCCAACTCGCACGTGACCGTTTTTATTTACTGATATAGAGGATATCATTACTGCTTGGTAGTACGTGTCAATATTTATTGTCTCACAGTCAATCAAAACATATTGCGTTAAATTTAACGTAGTAAATGTGGGATTCCCACTATAATAATTATTTCATATTTATTTAAGACAATATTTAATAACACGTAATTGACAGCCCGGCAGCTGCTAAAATTATGACTAACGTATTTTAATACATATGAATTTGATATGAATAATTTTGACAGACACGGTAACAAAATGTAATTGTATTGACAGTAAAAATATTCGAATAAATAAACGAATGATGTATTCACTACGACAGAGAGTCTATAGTATTTTGCATATTGATTGGCAGTTGTAGCAATTATAATCGAACAACGAAATAATACTCCTTCAGGTTATAATTATAATAAAATATTATATTTAAGTACCTTCTTGTTACGTAGGTACTACCTGCAAACTCACCAAATATAATTTTAATATTCGATCGAAAAATCTGGAACAAAGCAAACCTTAAAACTTTTAAAATGAAGTAGTTAACATTTTTGAAAGTTTTAAGGTTTCCGTTTTCTAACTAGGAACACTTACCCTGTTACAACAAACATGGTATAAAATGTTATACCAAGAATAAATAAGAATAAGCAAAATGTGAAAAAAAAAAGTTATAAGAACAGTTACGCCGACGTTATACTAGGTTTAAATTATTCCGGGTTTATTAGTACAGGGGCAATAGTTTAGTCCATTCTGTCTTGATTCTGTCAATTGTTCTCTCATTTTTGTATCTACATTATATTAAAACAATAATTTGTCATGAAGACCAATAATAAGTAACGAATGTACTTTCTGTTTAAATAATACCTAAATATAATTTGAAACTGTTTTTCTGGTGGGATATCTCTTCGGTGGTAGTACTTAGGTCTGTTTAGTCAAGGGTGAACCACAAATTTAAAAGATTATACCTAAAGAATAAAAAGATCCTTCCTCTGAGGTGAACCACCGGGCCACCACGTTTTGGCCATTTTTACTGAGAGTCTACTTCAATGTTTGAAAGAGGGGAAGCTAATAGCAACTTGCTTGCATAAGATAGTCATCATACTGTATCATAGCTACCATATGTACGACCTTTTACACTAGACCATAGATGATCAAAATAGGTACTGTAAGCTTTTAAAAGGTACCCCTTATGGATTTAGGGTACCTAGTACCTACGTTTACAGGCGAAGAACATACGGGTTTCAATCTAATCTTATAGGATTTACATCATCTTTAAATATAACTTTGGCATTTGTCTTCAAGTTTTTGCTTTGTATAAGCAACTTGTAACATTGATTGATATATTTTCCGAGCTCAGAGGCCGCCGCGCGTTTTTTGCCGAACACATTGAATTCCAGGCGTCAAGTCATGTCATTGCCTTAGCACATTCACGTATATTTATAGTTTTTATGGACCTACAACTGTACAAGCCATAAAATTAATATTACGTAGTAATTATAGTACACTGAGATGTGATATTACTATGATACAATCACATACACGGTCACCGCGATCCTAACGCAAATAAATGAATTATTATCAAATAATTAAAAACGAAGTTTAATAATAAAAAGAGCTCGGTGGCGCGTTGCGGAGAGGTATGGGCTCTCAATCATGACATCCGGGTTCGAATCCGCACGGACAACATGCCACGTAAATGATTTTTCTAACTTATGTACGTATTACCGACTGCTCTCAAACGGTGAGGGAACGAGGGAAACCTGCAAAATGCAGAAGAAGAAATTCTGATGCGTATGTGAAGTCTACCAATCCGCATTGGGCACGCGTGGTGGACTAACGCCAAAAAATGCCCTTATAAAGGGTAGGCCTGTGCCTTGCAGTGGGACGTTTATAGGCTGATGATGATAGTGAATTAAAAACGTGCTAATAGCCAGCACCTGAAGTGAAAGAAGGTCTGGCAATAATTATATTATTTTCACTTTTCTAATTTAAGATTTATTTCAGCAAAAGTACGTGCTTAGTAAAACAAAACGGACGTTGTAATTTGCTGATACCGGTTCAATGAAATACTTTCTATATAACCGATACCTATTAAAAGTTTTTAATAGCCACAACTCAAATCCTTAATCGATGCAGATTTTAAAGTTCTTTTTGCAGTTCTAAATACTAAAGTAAAAAGATACTGAATGATCTTTTTTGTCCGTGCATCAGGTACGGAGAAAAACAACGTGTCAGCGACCCATCGAAGGAGTTGACTGGTATCCAGTTACTGTCGGCAACCGCCTACCAGCTGAAGAAGCCCAACCAGCAGCTCCTCATCCCTATCACTCTGTGGATAGGAATGGAACAAGCCTTCATCGGGGCAGACTTCACACAGGTAATACTTACTTCATACTTTGTCCTACAAAAAGTTAACAAGTTTTTGAAGCACAGACATGCCTTATATTACAAGTACCGTACAGGGAGTACGTTTAATGAAATGCTTTTTCATATGAAACGGAACTGCTTCTTACTGTCGAGGGAATGATTATATATATATTTTTGTCCCAACTATATGATAGTTCAATATTTATATGCTCAGCAAAAAGCTTTTGTAGAAATAACACATTTTGTTCAAGTGAGGACCTGAGAGCATGATGTGCGCGACATCGTTACCCCTTCCTTTTTTTTATCTCGTTCTGTTACTCGCCAAATGAACGAGAAGGAAGGCGTGGCTTTGCTATTTCGTAATGCCATGCTAGCCCAGCTAGCTCTTAATATGCTGACACTTTTCTTTGGAGATGATCAGACCATCAAACTGAACTAAGTACTTTCTCTATGGGATCATCATCGAAATCGCGAAAAAAAATCAACCGTCGCATAGGTACATTTGCAAGTTTCGTATGGAAAATCCGTTTTTTCGCGTTTTCGATGTTGGTGCCTTAGAGAAAGTTGTTCAGTTTGACGGTCTAATCATCCCCCTAAAAATTTTTCAGCACATTATGAAGGACACTATAGGTGAGTGCTTACGAATTTTAAAATGAATTCTTTTTTGTTTCAGGCTTATGTATCATGTGCACTCGGCATCCGTTCGATCGGTTACGTGATGATTTGCTTCGGGGTTGTCAACGCTCTGTGCTCCCTGGTATTCGGGTCTGCGATGAAGTATATCGGAAGATTTCCGATCCTAGTGATGGGAGCAGCCCTACACCTGGGGCTGATTGTCTGGCTGTTGATCTGGAGACCAAATCCTGATTCCCCTTCAGTATTCTTTGTGATATCGGGATTGTGGGGAGTCGGGGACGCCGTTTGGCAGACTCAAATCAATGGTGAGTTACTTAATATCTTCATATTTATTTATTTTAGGCCAGCTAATGCCCGTTACTTCATCCGCGTTGATTTCGGAATACATTTTAAAAACTCTTTCCACGCTAGCGGATAAAATGCACTTTGTACTCAGATTTCAAATGATAAACAGAATATTTCCGAGCTAGTGAGGTGAAAAAGATATTATCACACAAAATCGAAAAGAAGATGTAGTACAATCCATTGGCACCATTTGGATACGGAACCCTAAAAAGGGTAACTTAGTAAAAAATACATATTATTAAAGTGTGAAATTGTATCGAGGTACTTAATTCGTTCAAATCTACTCCCTATACATTATAGTTCGCTATCTTATTATACGATGGTACCAGATAAATTGTAAGTATCCATTCGCTTAATCGAACATGTTATGGACGCCGTATAACTTTTTGCGCTTCCACGGAATGATTCTGGGAAGCCGGCAGGTTATTTTTAGAATGAATCAACTCTGAAGCAACCGACTCGGCTCGGCTTGTGAGAATTTGCCGTAGGCTACAATGATTTTGGGTCCATAAGAAGACGGTGAAGCTGGCAGACTAAAGCTACGAACGCATCGAAAAAAATATCACTAAGTATAGGCTTATAAACCCTAACACTATATGTACGCACACAGATTGTTTTATGACGCCTCACGCACACTCTCAGAGTAAGGCTCTATATTGACCATAGGCCAAGTATTTTTCGCTTACGCTGATAGACGTAACATCAGTGTAACCGCGTATGAGACAGCGATAGTCATAAAATCCTATACAATTTGTATGAAAATAGATGTCTGACTCCGGAGTCAGACAGCCGTCGTAGAACAAAAAAGTGGCTACGTCGATAAGGACAGCAATAAGTAGCGATCTCCTTTTTTAACTAGAGCAAATTTGCTATGTGCATCTCTTACTGAGTGATATGACAAGACACGTGCTTTCTTCTAGTTCCTTCTCTTTCTACGATATTGACATATAATTAAAGCCTGGAAGACTCCATAGATACAATTAACGAACCCGTTTTTACCCCACTAAAACCTCACAGAAATCGATGGTTTTGGTTTCATTTGATTCAGTACACTTTAAAACTACTTCCTAAGTTTATGTTTCTATTTTACTTTAAAGTCACTTCGTGTTTGCGGAACAAAATTGTTTTGTCATCCATAACTAAATTTAAATGCTCATAATACCGTGGACATGAATACTTTATACTAACATGGACTTATATGTTTACATTCTGTTATTATTTTTTCTTAAGCATTAGTATTAAGATATAGGTAGGTACATTGTTTTCACCTTGTACCATATATATTGATATTTTATATCATTCTAGTTTAGTTTCAGCATGTTTAAAGTTATTATATTTTCTTCCCTCCGGACGGAAAGCGTCAATTCTCGTCAGCTGCGCTAAACGAAGTTTTCGCTTTCCACTTTCGTCGAGAAGAAAAATAGTATACTAACCTCGGACAGTAAATAAGAAAGCCTCAGATCACATGTTTGTTGACCGAGGCGAAGCCGAGGCCTTACATGAGATCTGAGACCTTTCTTTCTTTCCTGTACTCGCTGTGTAATCTACTATAGTGGCGCATATAACATTTCAGTCCTTCGTTAAGGGTTGCCTTGCCAAGGCATTAACGCTCACATATACATTTACGTTATGCCATTTATTTAGCTAAGCTTTCGCGACCTACATAATTATTGCAATAACTTCAAAGGCTTTGGTGGAAAACATAGTAGGTATACGTTCAACAATCGTCGAGTTCGGTTATTCAGCTCTCTTCAGAGTCGCTGCCCCTCAGCATCTCTTGTTATATCTTCCAACTTCAGCATTAGCTTACTACTATCATCATCATCAGCTCATCCGATGGACATACCATACAATCTACTAATCTATTAGATATGAAATTATAATATAACCAGTCAAGTGCGAGTCGGTCTACTCGGTAAATTTTTATTTTTTTCGACTTCTATAATTTTGTTCATCGATTATATTTTTTGGTACAGATACTGTACAGAGACAGTAGGACTTCTGTCTATCGGCAGAAACTCAGTTGGCAATATGAAGAAATATGAAAGTTTGTGACGTAATCACTCATTTAAACGACTGAATATATTTGGATGAAATTTAGCACACAAATAGAATTATAGTCTGGATTAACACATCGGATACTTTTTTAAAGTCAACGCAGACAAAGTCGGGGGCAAATGCGCCATGTGATAAGTTCCTAAAGAGAATAAAAATTGAATTTTCTGCTCTCAATAAGCTCGTACATTGCAAGGGAATCTGCCAAAGTAAACTTGGGTTCGATAAACGCAGTTTGTAGAGCCTACAGAACAAGTTCTTGCTTTTAAATGCAGGTAATATTGGTTGACTCACGCATGCCGCAGACATATTTCCAATTATTATACTTACGGTTGGTAACCTTTACTCTTTTAGTTTAATAGCCTGTACTGTAGATTCCATATAGCCTAGTCCAAAGCTTATCGTTTTAACAAATTCGTAGTTGCAAAGGATAATGCCCAAAATTCTATGAAAGTTAGGCTGAACTTGCGTCTGGTCAAATTGTCACCTAAAGATAGGGCATGTGATAAGCCTTATTTTAACAAGAAAATCGCTAAATAATTAATGTGTAATATTTAAAATATTCTAAGCTAAAAAATACATGGGTTTAATAAACCAAAAGCATTAATTCCATACAAAAAAATATTATAAAAATTGCATTTTATTTTTAAACCCACATTCCCATAGGGCCAAATATATATTTAATGGGATTCATAACTCAGACCAAATATTTTTTTAAATAAATGATGATGAAGCATTGATGACGCATCTTTAGCTTGGTTTCGGGCATAATTCTTTTATTATTGATGGAATCAATGTGGGCTACCGCCGTCCACTAACTAAAGGATAATTATTGAATCTCACTATGATGTGCACGCCGTGCAGCCCGGCAAGCTTAGGCAATTCGCTGTACATTGAGGCATCTATAAACTTAAATAGTACAATCACTTTACAGATGAGTCGATGTACAGCGAATTGCCTAAGCGTGCATGTAAACCCAGCATTATGAGTGCCATGCCAACTCGATTGATACGATACGATACGTAATAAACTCTCGAATAATATCACTTGTTTTAACTTTTTATGTGCACGTACAAACCTGAGTTTGGTTTTTTCCACCAGTTTTAATAACAATAATTATCAGACATTACATGGTTCATTATTAGACCTACATAATCAAAATTGTCTTAGTGAAGTTAGTGTACCTAGAACCTACTATTCCATATAGACATTACAGAAGTTTCTAGATGTTTGATATATTTTTGTTCTTCGATTCCATACTATCGCTGGATCATTAATAGAATTTATTTCAATTTAAATATGTAGGTACGTACCTAACCTACTTACTTATTTACATAAGTGTACGAAATTTTTTAGACAATATGCTGATCATGCGTAGGCGACATCTAACGAAAAGTTGATTTGTTTTTTACTTATTCCCTAAAAAAACAAAACATATGATGTTATTTGTTTATATTTATTCTGCATGCGATCTTTCATATTTTATTTAGTTTTTTTATATCTGTATAAGTTATATGAGCTGTGTCTGTATTATATGTTTTTACTGTATTTTTGTTTCTTCACAACTATTGAAACTGTTTGTTATGGAAGAGCAAGGCGTCCTGTGACAGGTATTTTATATAAATATCTACCAGGAGGTCTTTACCTTGTATGTATTAAGTTTTAGGAAGACATAGCATAAATATTTTTTTTAATTTATAATATGTAGGTACCTACATTAAGGATACTCGTATATATTCCAGAAAAAATACACTGTTTGTGGTAAAATAAAGGAAGGTCTCTGAAGACAAACATTATTTTTAGCATACATGTGAGTTTGTCTGTTTTTTCATGCATTGCTCGATAGCCTATAGGTAGAGAAAAATAGTAATAATCCCGGAATCACAATACGGTGCAGCATAATCGATAAGATAGACTCGGACGAAATTACGGGAAAAATCTAGTGTTTTAATAAGTGTTAATTATGTCTAGTATGTTTACCTATTTCTATACTTATCTACTTAATATATAGGTACTATAATTAACACACAATATAGTGACGTTTTTAATAGTCCGATAAATAATATCTCATCAATTATAAGATATTACAGGTGCAATACTTGTTCAATCATTTATAAGAGGTGGAGTTTCATAAGAGACTTAGAAATCACGTGTCGTGTAAAAAGCACGTTTTTATCATAACGCTCAACTCAGTAAATTGTTCTACTAACTACCTACCGAATGCAATTGCATGAAAAATTATGATGGTAATAATTTAATTTTATCTTGTCAAATAACTTTGTAATTGAGTCATTTTACTTCAAAAAGTGAATAAGCTGGCGTGCCTTATCAAATAATAATTTGAAAGGTCACACTGAATAGTTTGTTAAATAATGTCAATACGATACGAGACCTAATTTTACAGTACCTACCTTAGAAAAAGTATTTGTCTAGAATGAGCCTCACTATTTTACCGTATAAAACAAAAGGGGCCAAGTTTCATAGGTTGGTGTGCGTGAGGCGCCATACAAATTATGTATGTGTGCGTGTATATGTATAGGGTTTAGGAGCCAGTACTGGTTCCAATTTTTTCGACGCTTTCGTATCTTCGACCAGGCCCGGACTGGCCCTAGGGCGTACCGGGCAAATGCCCGGTGGGCCGCGGCTCTGGTGGGCCGGTCGCCGCTCTGGACGGCCGGCCCATCGCCTTTGGATACCGGTCCACGCCCAAGAGCGGCAGGTAAAGGGGGCGCCAAAATCAAGTGTTTGAAATAAAAGTATTACAACAAATTCACAATATTGCAAAAAATCTCGTTCTCGCTCTTGGTCTTATATCGTATTGCTGTCATCACATTATATTGCAGTGAAATCTCGAGCTCGCTAAGCTCGCTCTTGGTCTTAGATCGTATTGCTGTCATCACATTATATTGCAGTGAAATCTCGAGCTCGCTTCGCTCGCTCTTGGTCTTATATCGTATTGCTGTCATCACATTATATTGCAGTGAAATCTCGAGCTCGCTTCGCTCGCAATTCGTCTTAGATAGTACTGCTGTCATCACATTATATTGCAGTGAAATCTCGAGCTCGCTTCGCTCGCAATTGGTCTTAGATCGTATTGCTGTCATCACATTATATTGCAGTGAAATCTCGAGCTCGCTTCGCTCGCAATTGGTCTTAGATCGTATTGCTGTCATCACATTATATTGCAGTGAAATCTCGAGCTCGCTTCGCTCGCAATTTTTTGGTCTTAGATCGTATTGCTGTCATCACATTATATTGCAGTGAAATCTCGAGCTCGCTTCGCTCGCAATTGGTCTTAGATCGTATTGCTGTCATCACATCACATTATATTGCAGTGAAATCTCGAGCTCGCTTCGCTCGCAATTCGTCTTAGATAGTACTGGTGTCATCACATTATATTGCAGTGAAATCTCGAGCTTCGCTCGCTCTTGGTCTTAGATCGTATTGCTGTCATCACATTATATTGCAGTGAAATCTCGAGCTCGCTTCGCTCGCAATTCGTCTTAGATAGTACTGCTGTCATCACATTATATTGCAGTGAAATCTCGAGCTGGCTTCGCTCGCTCTTGGTCTTAGATCGTATTGCTGTCATCACATTATATTGCAGTGAAATCTCGAGCTCGCTTCGCTCGCAATTCGTCTTAGATAGTACTGCTGTCATCACATGGGTGCTTCAGACCATGAAACTAAACAACTTTAACTATTGAGCCAACATCGAAATCGCGAAAAAAAACAGCTGTCCCATACAAAACTACTGTACCGTTGGGAGGGCCGACTGTCTTTAAAATGCCCGGGCCGATTTCAGGTCCCAGTCCGGCACTGTCTTCGACTGTCAATCTTGACATATAACTTTATCAAAGGTACCTACCTAAATATTTAAAAACGCTTATTTTATAATAGTAGGTGACTTAGGTTTACTGTTATGTTTACCTTGGACAAACTATTCATTTAAGGTTGGTCCAACTTCGAGAAAGAGATCAACTGTCGAACCCAACTCGGCTGGGTAGAAAATTCACGTCCCAAATACCGCAGTGTCTCAAGACGAATGTCTTTTACTATTAGTATTGCCAGTGATGACATATGGAACAGAGACGTGGTCGCTCAATCAAGGCCAAAAAAGGCTGAAAGTCACCCAAAGGACAATGGAGAGGACTGTTTCCCTGCGAGATCGAATCAGAAATGAAGAGATTTGCAGAAGAACCAGAGTAACTGACATAGCCCAAATAATTGCTAAACTAAAGTGGCAATGGGCGGGGCACATTGCTGGCAGAACCGATAGCCAATGAAGCCGAAGAGTTCTCGAGTGGCGATCGCGTACCGGAAAGCGCAGCGTGGGAAGGTGGACCGACGACCTGGTGAAGACTGTGGGAACCCGTTGGATGAGGGCAGCGCAGGACCGGTCGTTATGGCGATCCTTGGGGGAGGTCTATGTCCAGCAGTGGATCCATCGGCTGAGATGATGAAGACGATGACGCTTTTGATTTACGCCTCGATGGTGCAAGCCTTCGTATCCTCGTCCCATGACCAAAATCTGCAATTCGTATGGATGATGAGGAATCGTAGACAGGACCAGAAAGGGGCAAATGGCGAACAGACCATCAGTAATTTTCTTTTGTGGTTCGCCGGTGAAAAAATATTTTAAAAATATGTTGTATACTTAGTCCTCTAAAGTGTAGGGAGGGATACACCTGTGGAACGTTTCCACGCAACGTATTTCCCTATACCGGCGACACACCATTACGCGCCATTACGCGTCATTTTTTCTACTAGACGTGTTTTCAACCGAACGTTCTGCGCGGAACGTTCCGCAGGTGTGACCCAATATTAACCTCATTTCCAGCAATAATAAGTTTTCGATAAATTCATCAACCGTGCTTTTACTTGCAGGTCTATACGGGGTGTTGTTCAGACGCAACAAGGAGGCTGCATTCTCCAACTACAGGCTATGGGAGAGCGCCGGTTTCGTCGTCGCGTACGCGTACTCCACGCACCTGTGCGCCAAGATGAAGCTCTACGTCATGATGGTGGTGCTGCTCATCGGGGTCGCAGGGTACATTGTCGTCGAGATATTGCACAAGAGAAAGGTACCTACCCTACTATTATGTATAAGTACTTACTATGTTTTAAAAGCCGTGGTGCTCCAGTGGCGAGTAACCTTGCCTGTCGTGCAGGAGGCGATGGTTCGATCCCCGTCCAGGCCGACTCGTACCAATGAGTTTTCGGAATTTGTAACACCACTGGCTTTTCGGTGAAGGAAAACATCGTGAGGAAACTTGCATGCTTGAATTTCGAGGCATGTATTGTACCCGTTGAAACGTGGATGTTCTGAGATTTCAGAATATCTCTGACTACCCCCTCGGTGAATACAGTCTTGAGCTTGAGCATATGCATGCTTATGTTTTAAAAGCTTGTTTTATTCATAGACTTACACTCTAGCGATAGACAGGCCCTTTCATAAAAGCAATGTTCCACTTGAATGAGGTGGCGGTGCACCTCATTGATGTTCCCGAGTTCACTTTGTCACTAAGGCAATGACAGACCGCAATGTGTCATTTTGTGTTGTTTTGTGTGACACGTTCTTGTCTATCGCTAGCGTACCTATATGTCAGTGGTTTTATTCAACGTATACAGGGTCCTTCTTAATATGCTGACACTTTTTAAGGGCTTGTGTTTTATTTATATCATATTTATATTTATATCAGACCATCAAACTGAACAACTTCCTATGGGACAAACATCGAAATCGCGTAAAAATCTGCTGTCCCATACATTTGGCTCGAGTATGAGTAGTAGGGATTCGCCGGTTCTGGACCACTTGCTCTAGGCCAATCAGAGGGCTCCATTGGGTCGGCCGTTTTTGCACCACGCGAATTCAAAGCGCGAATTAAGTTAATTGGTTATATCAAAGTAATTCGCGGTATCGATTAAATTGATTCGCGTTTTCAATTAAATTGCTCGATTAATGTAGTAGTAGGGATTCGCCGGTTCTGGACCGCTATAAAGTTTATCCGCGGTTGATATCAAAGTAATTCGTGGTATCGATTCTATTGATTCGCGTTTTCAATTAAATTGGTCGATTAATGTAGTAGTACGGATTCGCCGGTTCTGGACCACTTGCTGTGGGCCAATCAGAGGGCTCCTTTGGGTCGGCCGTTTTTGCACCACGCGAATTAAAAGCGCGAATTAGAACCGCGAATTAAATTAATTGGACCGCTGTAAAGTTTTTCCGCGGTTGATATCAAAGTAATTCGCGGTATCGATTACATTTATTCGCGTTTTCAATTAAATTGCTCTATTGATGTAGTAGTAGGGATTCGCCGGTTCTGGACCACTTGCTCTGGGCCAATCAGTCGCGGTATCGATTAAATTTATTCCCGTTTTCAATTAAATTGCTGTATTAATGTAGTAGTAGGGATTCGCCGGTTCTGGACCGCTATAAAGTTTATCCGCGGTTGATATCAAAGTAATTCGTGGTATCGATTCAGTTGATCCGCGTTTTCAATTAAATTGCTCTATTAGTGTAGTAGTAGGGATTCGCCGGTTCTGGACCACTTTTTCTGGGCCAAACAGAGGGCTCCTCGTGTCGTTGCTGTTTTTATTACTCTTTTTATATCATATTTATTAGAGCTGCCTTTTTATACCCTTTTTTGTTCTTACAACGGTAATGCTGTCTTGGCCCCTTCTTTTGTTTAGAGTGGTCATTGTTATATTGCCTCTACCTGGGCTGCTTTTGCATCGTTTTTTTTGTACCATTCCTTTTGATAGCACTGTATGGGCATGTACGCTGGAGGTGCGCGGAGTGTGCGGGTGATTAGCTGGGTTACGACGTATGCGTTCCGCATTGTTGTGTTTGTAGTGCTGTGGTGGAGGCGAATGGTCACCACGCTCTGAATTGAAGGCGCACCGAAAGGTTGCCTCGCCTCAATGCGCTTAATGATGTTGTTCGTAGGCCTCTTGTTGCGACCATTATTCTGTGTGCTGGAGGTGCCTGGTTTAAGCCGCACGGACGGAAAAAGGCCTAATGGGCTCACTCTGATACCGTGGCAGTTGTCTTTTATGGGACGCTACGTACGTGTGTACTTACGCGGCATCACACTTAGTAGGTACAATGTGCGAGGTAGGGTCAGCGGTTGAGAAGGCGGCTTCGCACAAGCATGTCGGGTACTCAGAGTTGGAGTCCCCCCCTTACATTTTATAATTTGTTCCGTTATTGGTGGAAATGTCTGGTGCTTTGATGTGAGAGAACGGCAACGATCCCCGCTCGGGTTCGTATCTGTACCAAAGGATTTCCCTAGCCAACTCTAGGGAATCTCTAGGGAATGCTGCTAGTGTGATGGGTGTTCCTTTGAGCCAGTTGCGTTCCGTGTTGCGGAGGGGGTTTAAGTTAGTTTTGACTTTGTTACTCACGAAGCGTGTGATGCATTTTAGTTTGATAAGTTTACAAAGCATGTTGCGTATCTCTAGCTGTTTATCTAAGGTTTAGACGAAGAATGTTGCTGATGAATGGCTTTTGTGTTATGATTGGTGGGGCGTGTGCTAACTGTTTGGTTTGTGACGACTTTATCGAATTATTTGTATTATCAATAAATCATATTTCTTGTTTAATGTAAGAAGTTAGTAATTTGTTGTTTGATATATTATAAATAAAAAATTTAAAAATGATAATTACTTTTATTTGTTCAAGTATGTACTCTTTGCTTTTAATTGCGGTAGGAGTGTACATTACGGTATAATAATATTTATATTTGAGAGTAAAAACGGAATGAACTTTGAAATTATATAATGTATACAGGGTGTAAGTGACAGCCTAGCAAATTCTGATACGGTGAACTCAGACCATCAAACTGAACAACTTCGCGAAAATCAGCAAGAATCAGCTGTCCCATATATTTGAGTCGGGTAGGTACAGCAATTTTGTATGGGACTGCTGATTTTTTTTTTGCTTTTCCTGAGGCAGGAGAGAGTTGTTCAGTTAGACGGACTGAGTTCACCGCTTCAGTGTTTGCTAGGCTGTCACTTACACCCTGTATACTGTAATGAGGATGGATGTATATCCAAGATCGTTGGCTGGTTGTTGATTCTATATTTGATAGTAAAATTTAGAACGCCTACAATTTGTCTACGTGTCATTTTTTTTTTTCTAGTCAGTTTTGCTTTGATGGTGGATTGATGACGAAGATTACAAAATAAAAATAATGTTATCAGTTAAAGTGTTTTAACATGATCCCTGAGCTACGCCTTCCCAACCTACATAGTTTTAATGCTTTGTTGTGTAAATATTAAAGTGATCACAAAATATAATTGTCTTGATTAGAATAACAGACACCTAATAATTAATTATTATACTCTTGTAAAGACATCATCCGCATTTCATAAATTGTTGGTCCAAATGTGAAAGCCAACAAAAACTAATGCTATATTCTGTTAGAACTTGTATGTCTAAGCATTTTGTTATAACGTCTTGATACTGTACCTGTAAGTTTTTTAACATCAAAAGTATAAGAAGAGGCAGATTTTTAAAACCTCATTAAAATCAAGTATAAAATATCTTTTTTTTGGCCAGCACTTTCACGTTTTGGATCGAAGATGTATTTTATTTTTTAATAATAAAAAATACATTTGAGTAATAAATATTATTCCTATCGTTCGATAGATACCTTAATGAATTATGTTTATGACAGATTTCAGCTCAAACCAGGTATTAGTTTGATCCAGTAACCAGTTTAGTGAGAAAACGTAGCAGCAGATCGATGAAAAACCACAAAAAGTTGAATAACTTTGAAACATTTTTTTATCATCTGTCTGTATACAATCAGAAAGTTTGATAATGATTTGAAATGCAGGTCGGGAAAGCAGTTTCACTAAAACCTTTTGTTGAACAATGTTTTAATAAAAAAATTATACTTATAATGCGTAGTCTCACTTTTCAAACAATTGTTTTTGATTACTCTTCCTGCCCTAACATGGATTCGATTTAATAAATATATAAATATTAAAGAAAAATTATTAAATTATTAAAGAAAGTGTATCTAAAAAGAAAAAAAAGTAAAAACAACAGTAGTGAAAAGTTAAAAAAATTGAATATGATATATTTTACTAAATTAAAAATCCAGTGAAGTAATAAAGATTTAAAAAAGGAAGTTCAAAATTCCAACAGTTCATTCAAAATATAGAAAAACAAATTTAAGAATATCTATTCTGGTTAGAAATGAAATTTGTTAATTATAGTTTTGTAAACATTATTACGCAAAATAACAAGTATTGAAATTAAAAAATTGCAACAGCTTACTTTTATCATAATAATAAAAAAATTGTTTGCATTAAAAATACATTACAACTACATCAATACAGATTTATATTCATTGATACAAAAATTTAAAACAACAAAATATTTTTACACATGAAAATTTTACTTAATTAAAAATCCAAGAAGTAATGAAGATTTAAAAAAGGACTCATTCAAAATATAGAAAAAAAAAAAATGAAAAAGTAAGTCTGGTTAGAAATAAAATTTGTTTATTACAGTTTCGTAAACATTATAACGCAAAATAACAAATATTAAAATTAAGAAATTGCAACAGCTTACTTTTATAATAATGATAAAAATTTTGTTTGCATTAAAAAAAAAATTACAACTACATCAATACAGATTTTTATTCATTGATACAAAAATTTAACACCGAAAATATTTTTTTGGTTAAATTCATTGATACAATAATTTAAAACAACAAAATATGTTTACACATAAAAATTTTACTTAATCAAAAATCCAATGAAGTAATGATGATTTAAAAAAGGTAGTTCAAAATTCCATTTCATTGAAAATATAAACAAAAAAAGGTTCTCATTTTCTTTAACATAATTAATAGCTTTTAAAACTGGAAAGAGAGTAAGATTTTCGAGTCAAATCAATGATCAAACAAAACTTAAAACATCTGGCTAGAAATTAAATGTGTTTATTACAGTTTTGTAAACATTATTACACAAAATAACAAAATTTAAAATAAGAAAATTGCAACAGCTTATTTTTATCATAATGTTAAATTAAAAATTTTTTTTTCATTAAAATAAATTAAAACTACTTACATCAATACAGATTTTTATAATTTGATACAAAAATTTAACACCAAAAATATTTTTACACAAATATTTTATTAAATTAAAAATCATGTGAAGTAATTAAACATTATGATTCATTCAAAATATAAAAATAAAAAGGTTCAAACTTTCTTTAACATAACTAGCTTTTAAAACCGGACTAAAAAAAATGAAATTGCAACAGTCTATTTTTATCGTTTTTTAAAAAAAAGAAACTTTTTTGCACTAAAAATATATTACAGCTACATCAATACCTACAGATTTTTCGGGTGAAATCGATGATCAAAATAATCTTAAACGTTCAACACATAAAACATCTGGTTAGAAATAAAATTTTTTTTATAGTTTTGTATGCATTATTTAACAAAATAACAAAATTGAAAATTAAAAAAATTTAAGTTTTTTTTTATCATAATGTAAAAAAAAAGATTTTTTGCATTACAAATAGTTTACAACTACATCAATACAGATTTTTTTTTCATTTATAAAAAAATTTTACACAAGAAATTTTTTTTCCACATAAACATTTTACTAAATTAAAAATTGTGTTAAGTAATAAAGATTTAAATACATACGCTCGAAAAACATAACCCTCCTTCTGTCGCAGTCGGGTAAAAAGGTAGTTAAAAATGTCAACAGTTTAGGTATTTAAAAAAAACTAAAAAAGAATCAGAGATCAAAAAGTTTCTCACTTTCTTTAACATTATTACTTAGCTTTTAAATTCTGAATAAATAAAAATTAAATTGCAACAGTTTATTTTTATCACTGTTAAAAAACAAGAGACTTTTTTTGCACTAAAAGATTTTTCGGGTGAAATCGATGATCAAAATAATCTTAAACGTTCAACACATAAAACATCTGGTTAGAAATGATTTTTTTTTATAGTTTTGTAAACATTATTTAACAAAATAACAAAATCAAAAATTAAAAATATTTCACGTTTTTTTTAACATAAACGTAAACGTAAAAAAATGTGTTTTGCAAAAAAATAATTTAATAATTTATTATTGTTTAAAAACAAAAAACTTTTTTTTGCACTAAAAATATTTTACAGCTACATCAATACAGATTTTCTTTTATTGATACAAAAATTAAACTAAAAATATTGTTATAGATACATAATTATTTTTACTGAATTAAAAATCGTGTTAAGTAAGTAATAAAGATTTAAAAAGGAAGGTTTAGAAACAAGAAACTTTTTCATACTAAAAATAAGTTTCAGCTACATCAATACAGATTTTATTCATTGATACAAAAATTGAACACAGCGAAATATTTTTACATATAAATATATACTTAATTAAAGATCGTGTCAAGTATCATAGAGATTTAAAAAAAGGAAGTTCAAAATTCTAACAATTCAACAAAATAAAAAATAAAAATTGGTACCTAAAATAAAAAGGTTCTCGCTTTCTGAAACATAATTGGCTTTTAAAAGAATTGAAAAACTAGAAATAGCAACAGTTTATAAAAAATGATTAGAATGAATGAATGTTCAGCGTTTGATCATTGTTCAATAACGAATAAACGTATAACGCAATAATTTATCTAGAATAGAAAGAAAAGAAGTGAACTGAATAGATAGAAACCGAAAAAGAAACTAGATTGATGGATATGTTCCGCACTCATTTCATGTGACTATTAACTTCACATGTAGTACATAATTTTGTGAAAATATTTTGGTGTGTTAAAATGTTTGTACGAGATAAAAAAATGTATGCGTAATAAAAAAATGTTTCTAAATAATTTTTATTGACTGTTGCAATTTTTAAACTTTTTGATATTTAAAAATTTTATTTATAACCAGATGTTTTATGTATGTTTAAGATTATAGTCATTCAAGTTGTAAAACATATGTAAAAGAAGGTAAAGCAAAGTTTAAATATGTTTTAAATAATCTAGATATTGCAATTTCTAACATAAATTTTTGTATTGTGTGAAATATTCTTTTACAAAAACATATTAAATAAATTTCACTTTTAACCAGATTTTTGAACGTTTAAGATTATTTTGAACATTGATTGCACTCTTTTAAAAGCTAATTATGTTAAAGACAGTTTTAATTTTCGTGTTTTAATTAACTGTTCCAACACTGTCCTGTTTCAAAATTCCAGTTTTAAACTTCCTTTTTTAAATCTTTATTACTTCACATGATTTTTATTTTAGTAAAATATTATTGTGTAAAAATATTTGTTGTGTTCAATGTTTCATTGAATAAAAATCTGTATTAATGTAGCTGTAACTTATGTTTTGTGCAATAAAGTTTCTTGTTTTTATCATTAAGATAAACATAAACTGTTGCTATTTCTAGTTTTTCAATTCTTATAAAGCCAATTATTATGTTTAAGAAAGCGAGAACCTTTTTATTTTAGGTACCTATTTTTTTTGTTTTTGTTGAAATGTTAGAATTTTGAACTTCCTTTTTTTTATAGAATAAAATTTTATTTAAGAAAGACAAAGTGCGTATCAACGACAGGCTACGTCAAAGACAATACTTCCTTTTTTTAAATCTTTACCTATGATACTTGACACGATCTTTAATTTAGTAAAATATTTATATGTAAAAATATTTCGTTGTGTTCAATTTTTGTATCAATGAATAAAATCTGTATTGATGTAGCTGAAACTTATTTTTAGTATGAAAAAGTTTCTTGTTTCTAAACATCACGATAAAAATAAACTGTTGCTATTTCATTTTTTTTTATTCAGGTTTTTAAAGCTAATTATGTTAAAGAAAGTGAGAACTGTTGGTATTTTTAACTTCCTTTTTAAATCTTTATTACTTACTTAACACGATTTTTAATTCAGTAAAAATAATTATGTAGCTATAACAATATTTTTAGTTTAATTTTTGTATCAATAAAAGAAAATCTGTATTGATGTAGCTGTAAAATATTTTTAGTGCAAAAAAAAGTTTTTTGTTTTTAAACAATAATAAATTATTAAATTATTTTTTTGCAAAACACATTTTTTTTACGTTTACGTTTATGTTAAAAAAAACGTGAAATATTTTTAATTTTTGATTTTGTTATTTTGTTAAATAATGTTTACAAAACTATAAAAAAAAAATCATTTCTAACCAGATGTTTTATGTGTTGAACGTTTAAGATTATTTTGATCATCGATTTCACCCGAAAAATCTTTTAGTGCAAAAAAAGTCTCTTGTTTTTTAAGGGCTTGTCCGCATAGCGAATTTTAATCGCGCGAAATAAATTCGCGCGAATTATTTTCCGGAGCCAGAAAGTAGCCTAGCCGCACTGCCGGAAAAAATCGCATGTTTGGTCGTTCACCTCTAGCTAGCAAGTAACAGTGATCAAGCATACTTGATACTTGTAATTTTTTTTTGTAACTATTTTAAGTACCTACTTTGTTTGGAAAAGTAATTTATTAATCATTTCGAATAGGTATTAAAATTTAACTTAAATAAACATAAAACGTAAACTATTAATTAAAATACCCTGAAGGCTTCCGCACATTGCAGCGAGCGATATTATCGAGTTTTATCGAGCGATATAAAGGCCTCCGCTCATTGCAGCGATATTATCGAGCTATATTATCGCTGCGATTTTGCGATAATTGTTCTCAGTACATTTTGTATGGGGACGCGCTCGATCCTACACACTGCCGCGATTCCGCGATTCGCGTCACGCATGCGCCCTTCACTGAATGTAGTCGAAAGAGATTGCGTCAGGTTGCGATAATATCGCGGCAGTGTGTGGGATCGAGCGCGTCCCCATACAAAATGTACTGAGAACAATTATCGCAAAATCGCTGCGATATTATCGCTCGATAATATCGCGGCAGTGTGTAGGATCGCGCGCGTCCCCATAAAAAATGTACTGAGAACAATTATCGCAAAATCGCAGTGATAATATTGCTGCAATGTGCGGAAGCCTTGATTGTTTAATTTTACACCCTGTAGGTAAAAGGATACCTAAATACCATATCGTAATCTTTTTTTTTGAAAATATCTTCAATGTACACAGATATAGATATAGGCGACAGATATAGATCAACCTACCCATTGTTGAACTCTATGTTTATGGACATAAGGTCCAACTAAGGGTAGATTGATCTGTCGCCGTGAGTACAGACACACTTCAGTTACAGTTTTATTATAGTTTAGATTTAAATGATAAATAAATTACTTTACCAAAAAAAGTACTTACCCAAGTAGACGTTTTTAAAAAAAAAATACAAGTATCAAGTAGGTATCATGACTGTAGAGTTCACTCAATACGGTTACGTATGTGTGCGTGAGAGCGGCTGGCGGCGCCGGCGCGCGGCTTGCTTTGTTGTGTGTTCCATTGATAGAGTGTTAGCATCAAGACGGCAGGATCAAAATCCTCGATTCAAAATTTATCTTAACGGTAACATAATAGATACCAGTGTTAGGCAAAATATGATTAACTACTAATTACCAATTACTTATTGTAATTGTAGACTTTAATTAAAAATTTCTAATAATTATTGAAAAGTAATTTCTCAATAACTTTTTTGGTTTGTTTTTTATTTCTTATCAAAAGTATCCGTGTCAGTTTTATAGGAGAGCCTTACAAAATTAGTTGTATTATTTCAATTACTAATAATTCAATTAATTACAAGTAATTCAAGGGTGTTACTCCTCAGCGTTTGAACGCTGTCATTATCCTCACCAAATATTTTAGCTTTTTATAAGAAAAGGTATATTTTTAATTCTGTTACAAGGGTCCAGCGAGCTTTACGACTGCGGTATAATATTTTTTACATTCTATTATAAAGGGTGAGGATAATGCCAGCTTTCAAACGTGTCGAGGAGAAAACATCCTTAATTACTTTCCTTCAATTATTAATTAAAGTACGAAATGTACCTAATCAATTACGCGCAACACTGCCCGTCAGGCAGTGGACAACTGCGGGCTCTCCAGCGGGACAGCAGCTAGGAAGATGAGATGATGAGACTGCCCGTCAGGCAGTGGATTTTAAGGGGTTGATCAGACCATCGAACTGAAAATCTTTATGGGACCAACATCAAGATTTAAAAAAAAAATGGTTGTTCCATACAAAGCTGCAATCCTACACGACCAAAATATATGGGACAGTTGAATGGAGTAGGTACTACGTTACCGATATGCCAAATTTTGAATAGAAGATTTGATCCCGCCATCGTGATGCACAATACCGCGGAAAAAAACCGCAGTTTTGCAACAAAGCTCCGGATTTTTTCCGTATGTGCGAATACATGTATAATCCGTTCAACATACGAAGACGCGTGAAACAAGCAATTTTCGTACTTAGTGCCTTGACATAAGAGTCCTGTCAGATGTCATCCTATGTGAAAAGAGGCGTATGTTACAGAATTGCGAAGATAAAATCGCGCGAAAAAAAATCGCTGTCCGGACAAGCCCTAACAGTGATAAAAATAAACTGTTGCAATTTAATTTTTTTTTATTCAGGATTTAAAAGCTAAGTAATAATGTTAAAGAAAGTGAGAAACTTTTTGATCTCTGATTCTTTTTTAGTTTTTTTTAAATACCTAAACTGTTGACATTTTTAACTACCTTTTTACCCGACTGCGACAGAAGGAGGGTTATGTTTTTCGAGCGTATGTATTTAAATCTTTATTACTTAACACAATTTTTAATTTAGTAAAATGTTTATGTGGAAAAAAAAATTCTTGTGTAAAATTTTTTTATAAATGAAAAAAAAATCTGTATTGATGTAGTTGTAAACTATTTGTAATGCAAAAAATCTTTTTTTTTACATTATGATAAAAAAAAACTTAAATTTTTTTAATTTTCAATTTTGTTATTTTGTTAAATAATGCATACAAAACTATAAAAAAATTTTTATTTCTAACCAGATGTTTTATGTGTTGAACGTTTAAGATTATTTTGATCATCGATTTCACCCGAAAAATCTGTAGGTATTGATGTAGCTGTAATATATTTTTAGTGCAAAAAAGTTTCTTTTTTTAAAAAAACGATAAAAATAGACTGTTGCAATTTCATTTTTTTTAGTCCGGTTTTAAAAGCTAGTTATGTTAAAGAAAGTTTGAACCTTTTTATTTTTATATTTTGAATGAATCATAATGTTTAATTACTTCACATGATTTTTAATTTAATAAAATATTTGTGTAAAAATATTTTTGGTGTTAAATTTTTGTATCAAATTATAAAAATCTGTATTGATGTAAGTAGTTTTAATTTATTTTAATGAAAAAAAAATTTTTAATTTAACATTATGATAAAAATAAGCTGTTGCAATTTTCTTATTTTAAATTTTGTTATTTTGTGTAATAATGTTTACAAAACTGTAATAAACACATTTAATTTCTAGCCAGATGTTTTAAGTTTTGTTTGATCATTGATTTGACTCGAAAATCTTACTCTCTTTCCAGTTTTAAAAGCTATTAATTATGTTAAAGAAAATGAGAACCTTTTTTTGTTTATATTTTCAATGAAATGGAATTTTGAACTACCTTTTTTAAATCATCATTACTTCATTGGATTTTTGATTAAGTAAAATTTTTATGTGTAAACATATTTTGTTGTTTTAAATTATTGTATCAATGAATTTAACCAAAAAAATATTTTCGGTGTTAAATTTTTGTATCAATGAATAAAAATCTGTATTGATGTAGTTGTAATTTTTTTTTTAATGCAAACAAAATTTTTATCATTATTATAAAAGTAAGCTGTTGCAATTTCTTAATTTTAATATTTGTTATTTTGCGTTATAATGTTTACGAAACTGTAATAAACAAATTTTATTTCTAACCAGACTTACTTTTTCATTTTTTTTTTTCTATATTTTGAATGAGTCCTTTTTTAAATCTTCATTACTTCTTGGATTTTTAATTAAGTAAAATTTTCATGTGTAAAAATATTTTGTTGTTTTAAATTTTTGTATCAATGAATATAAATCTGTATTGATGTAGTTGTAATGTATTTTTAATGCAAACAATTTTTTTATTATTATGATAAAAGTAAGCTGTTGCAATTTTTTAATTTCAATACTTGTTATTTTGCGTAATAATGTTTACAAAACTATAATTAACAAATTTCATTTCTAACCAGAATAGATATTCTTAAATTTGTTTTTCTATATTTTGAATGAACTGTTGGAATTTTGAACTTCCTTTTTTAAATCTTTATTACTTCACTGGATTTTTAATTTAGTAAAATATATCATATTCAATTTTTTTAACTTTTCACTACTGTTGTTTTTACTTTTTTTTCTTTTTAGATACACTTTCTTTAATAATTTAATAATTTTTCTTTAATATTTATATATTTATTAAATCGAATCCATGTTAGGGCAGGAAGAGTAATCAAAAACAATTGTTTGAAAAGTGAGACTACGCATTATAAGTATAATTTTTTTATTAAAACATTGTTCAACAAAAGGTTTTAGTGAAACTGCTTTCCCGACCTGCATTTCAAATCATTATCAAACTTTCTGATTGTATACAGACAGATGATAAAAAAATGTTTCAAAGTTATTCAACTTTTTGTGGTTTTTCATCGATCTGCTGCTACGTTTTCTCACTAAACTGGTTACTGGATCAAACTAATACCTGGTTTGAGCTGAAATCTGTCATAAACATAATTCATTAAGGTATCTATCGAACGATAGGAATAATATTTATTACTCAAATGTATTTTTTATTATTAAAAAATAAAATACATCTTCGATCCAAAACGTGAAAGTGCTGGCCAAAAAAAAGATATTTTATACTTGATTTTAATGAGGTTTTAAAAATCTGCCTCTTCTTATACTTTTGATGTTAAAAAACTTACAGGTACAGTATCAAGACGTTATAACAAAATGCTTAGACATACAAGTTCTAACAGAATATAGCATTAGTTTTTGTTGGCTTTCACATTTGGACCAACAATTTATGAAATGCGGATGATGTCTTTACAAGAGTATAATAATTAATTATTAGGTGTCTGTTATTCTAATCAAGACAATTATATTTTGTGATCACTTTAATATTTACACAACAAAGCATTAAAACTATGTAGGTTGGGAAGGCGTAGCTCAGGGATCATGTTAAAACACTTTAACTGATAACATTATTTTTATTTTGTAATCTTCGTCATCAATCCACCATCAAAGCAAAACTGACTAGAAAAAAAAAATGACACGTAGACAAATTGTAGGCGTTCTAAATTTTACTATCAAATATAGAATCAACAACCAGCCAACGATCTTGGATATACATCCATCCTCATTACAGTATACAGGGTGTAAGTGACAGCCTAGCAAACACTGAAGCGGTGAACTCAGTCCGTCTAACTGAACAACTCTCTCCTGCCTCAGGAAAAGCAAAAAAAAAATCAGCAGTCCCATACAAAATTGCTGTACCTACCCGACTCAAATATATGGGACAGCTGATTCTTGCTGATTTTCGCGAAGTTGTTCAGTTTGATGGTCTGAGTTCACCGTATCAGAATTTGCTAGGCTGTCACTTACACCCTGTATACATTATATAATTTCAAAGTTCATTCCGTTTTTACTCTCAAATATAAATATTATTATACCGTAATGTACACTCCTACCGCAATTAAAAGCAAAGAGTACATACTTGAACAAATAAAAGTAATTATCATTTTTAAATTTTTTATTTATAATATATCAAACAACAAATTACTAACTTCTTACATTAAACAAGAAATATGATTTATTGATAATACAAATAATTCGATAAAGTCGTCACAAACCAAACAGTTAGCACACGCCCCACCAATCATAACACAAAAGCCATTCATCAGCAACATTCTTCGTCTAAACCTTAGATAAACAGCTAGAGATACGCAACATGCTTTGTAAACTTATCAAACTAAAATGCATCACACGCTTCGTGAGTAACAAAGTCAAAACTAACTTAAACCCCCTCCGCAACACGGAACGCAACTGGCTCAAAGGAACACCCATCACACTAGCAGCATTCCCTAGAGATTCCCTAGAGTTGGCTAGGGAAATCCTTTGGTACAGATACGAACCCGAGCGGGGATCGTTGCCGTTCTCTCACATCAAAGCACCAGACATTTCCACCAATAACGGAACAAATTATAAAATGTAAGGGGGGGACTCCAACTCTGAGTACCCGACATGCTTGTGCGAAGCCGCCTTCTCAACCGCTGACCCTACCTCGCACATTGTACCTACTAAGTGTGATGCCGCGTAAGTACACACGTACGTAGCGTCCCATAAAAGACAACTGCCACGGTATCAGAGTGAGCCCATTAGGCCTTTTTCCGTCCGTGCGGCTTAAACCAGGCACCTCCAGCACACAGAATAATGGTCGCAACAAGAGGCCTACGAACAACATCATTAAGCGCATTGAGGCGAGGCAACCTTTCGGTGCGCCTTCAATTCAGAGCGTGGTGACCATTCGCCTCCACCACAGCACTACAAACACAACAATGCGGAACGCATACGTCGTAACCCAGCTAATCACCCGCACACTCCGCGCACCTCCAGCGTACATGCCCATACAGTGCTATCAAAAGGAATGGTACAAAAAAAACGATGCAAAAGCAGCCCAGGTAGAGGCAATATAACAATGACCACTCTAAACAAAAGAAGGGGCCAAGACAGCATTACCGTTGTAAGAACAAAAAAGGGTATAAAAAGGCAGCTCTAATAAATATGATATAAAAAGAGTAATAAAAACAGCAACGACACGAGGAGCCCTCTGTTTGGCCCAGAAAAAGTGGTCCAGAACCGGCGAATCCCTACTACTACACTAATAGAGCAATTTAATTGAAAACGCGGATCAACTGAATCGATACCACGAATTACTTTGATATCAACCGCGGATAAACTTTATAGCGGTCCAGAACCGGCGAATCCCTACTACTACATTAATACAGCAATTTAATTGAAAACGGGAATAAATTTAATCGATACCGCGACTGATTGGCCCAGAGCAAGTGGTCCAGAACCGGCGAATCCCTACTACTACATCAATAGAGCAATTTAATTGAAAACGCGAATAAATGTAATCGATACCGCGAATTACTTTGATATCAACCGCGGAAAAACTTTACAGCGGTCCAATTAATTTAATTCGCGGTTTTAATTCGCGCTTTTAATTCGCGTGGTGCAAAAACGGCCGACCCAAAGGAGCCCTCTGATTGGCCCACAGCAAGTGGTCCAGAACCGGCGAATCCCTACTACTACATTAATCGACCAATTTAATTGAAAACGCGAATCAATAGAATCGATACCACGAATTACTTTGATATCAACCGCGGATAAACTTTATAGCGGTCCAGAACCGGCGAATCCCTACTACTACATTAATCGAGCAATTTAATTGAAAACGCGAATCAATTTAATCGATACCGCGAATTACTTTGATATAACCAATTAACTTAATTCGCGCTTTGAATTCGCGTGGTGCAAAAACGGCCGACCCAATGGAGCCCTCTGATTGGCCTAGAGCAAGTGGTCCAGAACCGGCGAATCCCTACTACTAGTATGTTTGCAGTTTTATTCGTTTAGATATTGGTGCCATCGAAAAAGTTGTTCAGTTTGACGGTCGTGACTGTCAATTTAGGAGAAACAATCAACCTTCTCTTCAAACATACTAAAACTTACGGTAGTAATTATAGTACTCTGTGCTAAAACTTGGTGTTATGTGGGGTCCAAAGGCAAAAAGGGTCCAAATGTCTGATTTAGAGCTATGGATAGATTCTGCATCTAGATCAGCCACATGGAATATTAAAAAAGCTGGGTTAAAATGTCGAAAACTGGACGCCCACATTTATTATCTTTGATGGCCACCAACATTGTGTAAATAATTGACAAAATGTTCGCTTCCAGGCCCGTCGGCTCAAAGCTATCGCCGAGGACCCAGCAATCGCAGCGGAAGCCGCCAAACAGCCCCCAGAAGAGGATGACGAAAAGGACGAAATCGACGACGAGATTGTTATCACGCATCTTTAAGCGTCGCTCGAAGGATGCCGGGCCCAGGGCAGCCACAGCCGGGACCGGCCCTCGTCCGCTCCCACTCGATGACAGGCGGCACTGACGCGGACACCCGCTGTGCCTGCTCTGCCGCGACACGTATGCCATACACACATTTAGTAGGTACAAATAAACCACGCTAGAAAATTTGACATTTCCATTGTAATCTCGAATTTAATTAGATCTATTTATGTATCCAATAGTTAGGTAACTAATGAGTTTGAAGCAAAAATATAAGACTTTACAAGTACAAACGTTTAAATGATATAACGTATCAGTTATCCCATACGGACACACTTTAGAAAAACCTGAAATTTGTGAGGTTTTCAGAAGCGTTACTTGCTCAGAATTTATCAAAAGCGATGTTTAAGATCTTAATAAAAATTATAGGTACATAAGTAAATTTTGAAATGCTGTGATATCCTTGTAAAAATGAGGTGTCTGCTGTTATGCGTAATTAAATTTATTCTGATTGACTAAAATAAAAACATATGCATTGAATGTCGTCTCACCCGTAATTAAACGCTTTGTTATGGTCTGACTGCACTGCTGTATGGTCTCTGAACCTTTACACTCCATTGTCATGTTCTTGTGTCGTCAGTTTACAATCTAGTTGGTTCAGAAAGCACTTAGTTTTTTATCATGACTTATTATTTGAGAAGCAAATTGTTGAGTATTACTTAAATATTATATATAATATTAACACTACTAGTAATATATTTACGTAAGAATAAAGATGGTAGCAAACTTGACTGCTGATAGGTAGGTATTATAGGATTTCAATCAAGCAAATGAAATCTCTGTCACCTGAGCGCCTACCATGAGTTTTCCCTGTACTTTACTTCTGTAGTTACGTCGCCAATTCGTATGACAGAAATTAGTTCTCAACGTAACCACTAGTAGCGCTGTACGAAATTCAATACATAATTGGTGACGTAACTACAGTAGTAAGTACGGTGAAAACTCATGGTAGACCTACTGATTGAAGTTCGTTTCGGTTCTTGTAAAGTAGCTTGTTTTTATTTTTGAGATATAACTTCGGTATCATTATGTGAATAATTAAAATTGTTGCACCATTTGGGGCATTTGTAACAGCAAGTAAAGTAAAGTACTTATTTGTCAGAGTTGTTGGTGTGCTGTATGAACATACTGGACGTGATAAAATATTATTAACTGATCATACGTATACATTTGTTGATTTAAATATTTTATTTGAATAACCTATGTGAAAACATATCTTATCGTTTAAATGAAAATTTATTATATCATGTAAAAATGTTAGTTTGTTTTAAATATGATATTATTATATTAATTAAAATCACAGTAGAAAATTCGTATTATGTAGGTACCTAGATCAAATGAATTAATAATGTTAAATCAAGTATATAAATATGATAGGTAGGTTTTAAGATTGCATAGAGATTAGTACACTGTTACTTAAAATTGTAATGTTTTGGACGAATTCAGCTGAAATCTATATACCTATGTATGGAAATAAGTTGAGAAGCATTAGAAACATCTCTTCTGCATTACAATTTTGTAGTACGGTATTGTTTTAAGTATTATACATATCTGTAATTTAAACATTGTTGCATCTTATACTTCACCAGTATTTAGACGCTCACAATTTTTTATTCAACAAAAAGATTGGAAAAGTCTATTTGCATCAAAGTACATAACACAATGAATAATTAGGTACTTAACACGACTTAGTAAGCCATTTGACTAAATTATTATCATAATTGCCTTCACACCACTCAAACATTGTGCCAGCTATTTACCGTTTTAAATTGAATCAAAACTTTGACCATACTATCAAAATATATGATCTTCGTAAACCGATAGGTTTATTTCTTAGGTAACTAATTTTTGTAAAAGAAACTTATGAACGAGATGACCCCTAAATAAAATTAAGCGTCCCCCACTATCGTCTTTCGAGCGTCGTCGTCGTGCCAGCGCCTCGAAAGTCGCTAGTGTGGAGGGTCTCTAAGGGCAACTAAAGACCTCTAATTTATTGCGCCTTTTATAGCCTGAGTTTATAGCCTGTTTTATCTAGATATGGACTTCTAGATCTTGTGATTTTGAGGCAGCCAGTGTTTATACTAATCAAATCATATAAGTATATAGAATTTCATACAAAATCCTACCTTTGATGTGAAAAAAGAGGCACGTCTTAATTCTATTTTTGTAAGTATACTCCAAGAAAGAGTAGTCTCCGAAAACTATACTCTACAGAAACACTAGACAATGACGTCGAAACTGAGATCAGGATCTTAGACTTATTTTTCTTGGTTAGGTAACTACAAACAGTAAGGAAGGTACACGAGGTATGTACCATTGGTAGGGTAACAAAACCACGTGATAATTAACAGTAGAAATGTATAAATATAAGCATTTTGATAATGTAAATTCAAATGTAGTATGTGATAAGGCTATAAATTAAATTGCTCTATTTTTGAGATAACACTTATTATTGTTTAATTAAAATTATGTTATTTTATTAATGATGTCATATGAGTTTGTGATGAAAATATAAACATTGAAATCATTTTGTGTTTCCATAAATTCAAATTTTATTTTTTTATAAAAAAAAAATTAACATACTTCAAACAATGAAACCATAGTAGGCTAACTACATGATAATGCCACCAAGAGAATCGTGCCAGACTGACAAATTAAATGCCAAATTTTAGCTGGTTATTACAATACGAGCTTTTGACCCCTTTAGGGGTCGATTTTCGAAAAATCCTTTTTAAGTGCACCTCTAGATATTCTTTAGAATATATATTCCAAATTTCAAGCTTCTATCTTCAGCGGTTTAGGCCGTGCGTTGTCTGTCAGTCAGTCACGGCACTCTTTTTTTATAAGTAGTCTCAACGAATTTGGCCATTCTTTCTCTAGTACTCTAGTACTCTAGTACTCATTTACATTTTTTCAAAATTAATTTTGTAAATAAATATTCTTCTAAAAATACTATTGGTAGAAATAAAAAAGACAAAAGCCAAAAAATGCTTTAACGTCTTTAACATTTTAATAAATAGGAAATATCAAAATATAAATTTACCTACAATTATAGTAGATTACACACCGAGGGCAGGAAAGTAAGAAATGTCTCAGACCTTAAAAAACATGTGATCTGAGGCTTTCCTCTTTACTGTCCGAGGTTAGTATACTATTTTTCTCCTCGACGGAGAGGTGGAATGCGGCCACTTCGTTTAGCGCAGCGGGACGAAAATTTACGCTTTCCGTCCGGAGGGTAGAAAAATACGTAACTACTTTGCAAAATAAGTACGAATAAATAATGGATTTCGATGACAATAGGGTATTTTCTAAAATGTTAGCTTCGTAAAATGGAAAAATATTCATTTTAATGTTCATATAACCTACAGAGTGTAACGAAACACCCCAGTAATACTTAGGGTGCTTCAGACCATCAAACTGAACAACTTTCTCTATGGAGCCAACATCGACAATCTGCTGTTCCATATTTGAGTCGAGTAAGTAGGTATCACCTACTGCAGTTTTGTACGAAACATCCGTTTATATTTTATCGACTTTGGGTAAATTGTGAAAGTTGTTCAGTTCGATGGTCTAGGGTGTTTTCTTATATCCTGTATAAGTACAAGATCGATTACTTACAAATTTTAGCCATCTCCATCAGAACTTTAAATAACGTATCCAAATAAATTTCTGCATGTCGTATACCGAATGTCAAAGCCGGTCTGAGACGAATCGCAGTTGAACCGCAAGCTCCAGTGAGCACACCTGTCGAATGTAAAAATCACATTGTACCTATACTGCATTTCAAATAAGGAAGACTAGATACGTATATAAACTAGGAGATAGACTAGGTATCGAACTAAAACTATCGATACTACTCAGGTATCGATACTTTTTGCGGATCCCTACAGGAAAGTAAGAAAGGTCTCAGATCTCATGTAATTGTTGACCGAGGCGAAGAAGCCGAGGTCAACAAATATGTGATCTGAGGCTTTCTTATTTACTGTCCGAGGTTAGTATACTATTTTTCTTCTCGACGGAAGTGGAAAGCGACAACTTCGTTTAGCGCAGCGACGAGAATTGACGCTTCCTGTCTGGAGGGAAGAAATAGTTATTTGTTATACTAGGCTGCAAAGTTGTTTTTTGGCGCGAGTACTGTTCTGTTTGAAACCTGAGCAAGCGAAGGATTCTAAGATTGAACCACGAGCGAAGCAAGTGGGTTCAAATATAGAATCCTGAGCGCCGCAAAGATAGGTACGAGACGCAATAGTAGATTGTTAACCAAGGGATGAAAGTCACCCATTTCACACGAGATGTTTGGCGCCCCGAACGGAACGTGAAGGGCGCCATAATTCGAGTGTGAAATGGGTGACTTTCTCCCGAGTTAAACACTCTGCTTTTCATTTCGAATACGAGGAAAGTAAACAAAAATTTGATAATGCAAAATCAATTTCTGAATCGCTCGATGAATTCATTTTAGGCTACGTTTCAAAACGTTTGGCCATCACTCTGGTTGCCAACACGAAGGAGAAAAAATATACGAAGATTGTGTATGCTAGAGTGAGACAGATAGACTTTCCGGGTGATTTTTACACGTTTTGAAACGGATCCGAAAAATTAGCAACATTTCCCTTTCCCTCCCTTTTTTTCTTTTTCGCGCTTCTGGCTCTTTTTTTTTTAAGCCAGCTGGCCATTTTTTTTTGACTCGGTTTTAAGGTTTTAATCGTCATCACTTTTTTCTGTCTGCTTATAATTTTTACTAAAGTCTCCAAATAACAAAAAATAATGTTATTTAAATTAACATCTATTAAAATTCAAATTGATTGATCTTTATCATTATAAAGAAATAAGAATTCATATAATTTTATTGAAGTGTGGCTGTATAATTTTCTGCCTTTGCCCAGTATTAAACGTAGGTTTTTTTTTAAATTACTTTTCATCCCTAGGGATGAAATGTTTCACTTTCAACCCGCTTCATAGATAAACAATGACCTACTTTCAGAGTATGAGAGATGAAAAAATTATTGCTGTTCGTTGTTCGTAATTGATTTTGAAAAGTTGATTGTCGTGATTGATTTTAATTTCCGCGCATTATTTGAGAAAAGTACTATATAAGCCTTGGCCAAAACTTAGTCTTTGATGGGCATACGTAGTATGTGTGCCTTGGCTTCGCCTCGGCCCACATTTACACGTCGTCCATCAATGCCTCTTGCTGGCCGCTGCAGTAATGTACTATAAACCCAAAAGAAACTGCATCACGGAAGGATCCCATGTTTCATCATTATCATCATCTCGCCGATGGACGTCCACTGCTGGACATAGGCCTCCCCCAAGGATCGCCATAAAGATCGGTCCTGCGCTTCCCATGTTTAGTAGTTATGAACTGACAGACTAATTCCTACCATGCCCTCAGTCAGCCCGTTAGGTCTTACTATCGGAATGTCCATATCTCCGAATGACGACTTCCTTAAACGTCCACTTCCCCGAACGTTCATATCTTCTTGCATACCATCACAAGCTCAAAACACAGTAGGTAAAAACAAAACTGGTAAATTTGAATTTTATAAGAAATCCCAGTGAAGAAAAGGATAATTGTCATTTAATTAGGAAGTATGATACTCCTTGTTTTGTGTATAATTTCAGTTATTTTTATTTTATTTTATTTTATTTTATTAGGCTCATCAACAGTTGTTACATTAATACATGGCATACTTAAATACTAGGTAAAACAAACGGCTAAATGCACAACTAATTAAAGATAAGCACAGCATGCAATGAAAAATATTTGCCAAAGTAGCATTTGTTAAGTACAATAAATTTACATTTTTAAACTTTGACTTAGAATTATAAAATTATTAAACAATTTTATATATTTTATAATTCTAAGTTATCATACCTACTCTTTGTATTTGTTCTTTGATTATACTCATTCGTTAGTTGCGCAACGATTTGAAACGAATACAGTTCGTCACGTGGGCAATGTCTTTTGATGGTAAAATGTGATGTAATCTACATACAATGTTTACAATGTTATGGCCGTTGAGACCACGGGGGTTTGGGGTGCCGAGGCAAAGACCTTCGTTGCGGAGATTGGCCGTCGACGGAGGGAGCGAAATTGTGACCCCCGTTCCGGGTCGTTTCTAGTGCAGAGGCTAGCCGTAGCAATTCAGCGTGGCAACGCTGCTAGCATTATGGGCTCCTTTGCGCCGGGATCGACAAGGGACGGGTTATTTCACTGAGCTTGCATTTTATAGTTTTGACGAAGCTTGTTGCTAATTTATATCTGTTTGTGTATATGTGTAATTGACGACGCTTGTGCTGACCTCTATTTTTGTAATTATTCAGTTTACTTATGATCATCTACATACCTTTTTGTTTCATATTGTAGATTATTTTGTCCCTTAGTTCAGCAGTAGCAGCATTGAAAGCTAGGAAAGTGCCGCGACCTCTGACGCTATTTATTAAATATGGAAATTGACATTCAATCATACGAAGGCCGTTCATGAGCATGCAGCCGGTGTTAACCACCAAATTAAGCAAATGTTGATCTTGAATTACGTTGAGAACTTTTTCCAAAAGTATCAATTTCCCTGGGTCTCCCAACCATGTATTGAAAATTCTAAAGGCTTGTGGGACTCTGAAACAGAAAAAACAGTCGAAAGAAATGGTAGGCATCAAATTAGACCGGCAAAACGAATAAATCCGGTCAAGTGCCAGTCGGGCTACTCTACTGAGGGTTCCGTACCACGGTACACCACCACACAGCATATTAACTAACAAAAAAGATTTGTATTCTCCAGGACCTTTCGCGCGAGACCGACTCACGCTTGGTCGGTTTTTATTATTTGTTGTTATACTGTAGAGTTTTTTCTATAATCATTCCAAGTTTGACGCTTGTATGTATTACCGTTTTTATGATAGAGCGCGAAGGAAAATGTTGATAAAAACATGTTTCTTGTATCAGGACCCAACTTTACTCTACTTTTTTACATTTTTATTATTCAAATCCGCTATAACAACACACATTCTGTGCAAATTTCAACTGTTTACTATTCGGTTCTAAAATTACAGCCCTAAATAGGTAGGACAGACAGACAGACAGACGGACGGACAATGGAGGCTTAGTAACAGGGTCCCGTTTTCACCCTTTGGTTACGGAACCCTAAAAACACTATTTCTTACATACCTATATTCAGTCGTATAATAAACTCCGCCAGTCAACATTTTCTTGCTGAATGTGAGTATATCCGGAGGTAGCGGGAGGTTAAAATGTTGGTGCCCCCACATTTTGCCGGTAGGTCCGCACCCAGTCTGAACCTCGTCCATGATAAGGGCTATGCCATTCTGAAAATGTATTTACAAATTTTAGGTAAACCGCTAAACTTCCACTACGTAAACATAATTTTCTCCCCTGCGGGCGGAAAGCGTCAACTTTCGTCCCGCTGCGCTAAATGAAGTTGCCGTTTTCCGCCTTCGTCGAGGAGAAAAATATTGTACACACCTTGGGCAGTAAATAAGAAAGCCTCAGATCACATGAAATTGTTGGCCGAGGCGAAGTCTTTCTTACTTTCGTGCCCTCGGTGTGTAATCTACTATTGCAGGCATATCCAGAACGGTCTACCTAAATAAGTCCTGCCAGCAAAATATCTCTAGGCTATCTCTAGGTACCTACCTACCTACATCAAACATTAAGCAGGTATTATGCAGGCAAGCACAAATTTTGAGCACTATAGTTTCCGTTAATTTTTGCATCAATTCATCCCAAAGCTATAGTACTCCGGTCGACAGATAGTATCAGAAAGAAAAAGGTCGGAAGTTAATGAAACTTTGCGATGTTGTTCAGAGATGGTTAATTATAATTTTCTCAAGTTTTGGACCTCGACCTGTGCGAAAAATCAAATCTTCTCGAACTAAATGAATGGGACAGCTGATTTTTTTCTCGCGATTTCGATGTTGGTCCCGTAGTGAAAGTTGTTCAGTTTGATGGTCTTAACAACACAAAACTTGTGAAAATTTTAATTAACACATTCACTGCCACTGTCAGCTCTACTCTAGTGGAATCTTTATGCTCTATCGGATTGCCCCCGACATAATAGTTGTCCAATGGGTTATATTTACTATACTGCAAGTGCCTCTGACCACTCTGAGTGTCCATTTTTTTATGGAAATACAAGTATATTCCTTATTAGCACTTCATGGTTTGTCCCACAAAAGATATTCTAACATACTGACTTGTTGGTACTGAGTGGAATAAACCGGACAATCCTGCGTGTCGAGAGGCACCAAGCGTAATAATTATATGGACCAGCTTATGTCAAGGGAACTAAGCATTCAATTTTTTTGAACAACTATAAATGTTCGGGGCACACAGCTTTCTATGTTTCGAAGTGGCACGTGCAGTGCGATTTTTGAAAATCATACGAGTGGTTCGGCAGTAGAAAGATGCATAATCTCCATAGTAATTCTGACAATTTCTACTGCCGAACCGCTCGAGTGATTTTCAATAATCGCACTGCTGGGTTATTTAGGCTTAAGGGTGAGGCAGTGAACCATCCCTGAACAACATCCCAAAGTCTCATTAACTTCATTTTCACCTAACCATAATTTTTCCAACCTGGCGACCGAATAATAGGTAATAGCTGCTGTGGTAATATTATTTCTAGTAGATAGATTATTGCTTGAAACTATAGATACTACCAATTTGTTTTGAAAATTCAACATAATTCATGGGACTTCTTTCTTACATTTTTACATAATTTCTGGAGTCTATGGAAGAATTCAGGAGAAGCCTCATTGTCGCCACCTTCAGATTGTATTGGTTCTACAATGACACCAGCTACGGGGTTTTTCATCCTGTAGCTGTCTATTAGTTCTTCAACATTTGCGAGGGAGCTGGAAATAAGCGAGAGATATATTATTTATGCGCTATTTTAGATTTCTGAAATCCTCCTTTGCAAGAGTTTCGTTCGCGTAGATCAGGGGTGGCCAACCGGTCGATCGCTACTATTAGTCCAGTCGATCGTGGCAAGGCAAAAAATATAAATAAGTAGACCAGACTGCGCAACCAAAATATTAAGTAAATTTAAGGAAACAATCTCACATGTGATATGAAAAGGAACTCCTAAGACGGGTCAATAAAAAATACTACATGATTGTGTACTAAACTATGCTGTTTCATTTAAGATTTCAAGAAGTGATAGATCGCACAGGGTTTCGTTAGTAAACAGTAGATCTTATGTCTAATCAAGTTGGCCACCCCTGGCGTAGATAGTTCTAAATAGCCAATGGTTGTTTCGAGGGTAGCCTATCATCGTGCGAATGATTGCGGTTCTATCTCAGCCTGAATCAAACTCATGCCAAAGAATTCTCAGATAAAACAATTTCCTAGTTATAGTAAAAATCACCTCGTCGGTGATATATTAAAAAAAAGAATTCTAACGGGTGAAATTGATATCATTAGCATATTTTTAACGAAGAGTCTACCCATCAAACTGAACTACTTTTACTATGGGAGCAAACCAATCGGAGCGAAAAAAAACCGCTGTTCCATACTAAACTGTAATGCCTACTCGTAGTAAAAATTTTGATAATGCGTTGTTTTTGTTCAGTTTGATGGGTAGACTCTTATTTTAAAAGGATGCTAATGATATAAATTTCACCTGTATAATGTATATTATGCTGAATTAGAAATTCGCCAAAGACCTCATATCCGGCATTAACGTGATCGACTAATGAGTGACCATATCCTCACTTTGGGTGACTCCTTTACCCCAGCACGATTTTTAAATCTTAGTTATATCTTGTACCTTCCCCAATAGTGGGCACATATACGGGTTATAATAATGAATGGATATACAACGTAGGTAGGTATACGTAGTAGTAAACAATATAATAGTAATTATAAGTATAGATTTCAAACTTCGATCAACAATATACAACTAGATAACGGGTCGCATACAAAATCAAAGAGAAATTCTGTCCTCGTGAATATACAACATTTTTTGTTAACGAACCGAGAAAACAGTCCGAATACATTATAATTTCGACCTCAAAGCAACCATAATTCCTAGTAATTTAAAAAAGGAACACTGCGGCATTGCGAGACGTGCTTACGTTGGCTTTGTTCGAACGCAACTAATTCAAAATAAGACCTCACTCCAATAGTGAGGCGTTACTTGCCGGGACATGTTTTGAGCGCTGACGCGTTATCTAGTTGGATATTGTTGATCGAAGATTTCAAAAAAGAATACCAATCATCTTCCTGTTGGTTCTCGCATTGCCAACTGGACAGTGGATATTTATAACGAGGAAAGCGTGCTACGGGCCAACCAAAAGCAGGAAAGTCCAACTTATGTATTGGTTTTGATCTCCCTGAAGGCAAGACTTTATTTTATAAATAAAAAAATGTACGAAAGGAATGATCATGCATGAAAGGGCTAATAAATGTGGAGGAAGCTAGAGGTTTGTCAGGATCGTAGCAGGTGGCGTTCCGTTATCTCTGCCTACCCCAGTAGGAGACAGGCGTGAGAATATGTATGTATGAACGTATGTGTAGAGTATAAAAATAGATTCTCTATTACCGCTATGTCCGTCCACTGTTATGTTTATAACTCTAAAACAGCTGCACGCTGAATGGATTTTTCGCTTGGCGACATATTTAAGAAGGGTGCATGTTACGTTTGTTTTTTTTTCTTCCCTCCGGACGGAAAGCGTCAATTCTCGTCCCGCTGCGCTAAACGAAGTTGTCGCTTTCCACCTCCGTCGAGAAAAAAACAGTATACTAACCTCAGACAGTAAATAAGAAAGCCTCAGATCACATGTTGGTTGACCTCGGATTCTTCGCCTCGGTCAACAATTACATGAGATCTGAGACCTTTCTTACTTCCTGTCCTCGGTGTGTAATCTACTATTAATAATCTAAATCGCATCAAATACCTCAAACGACAATATTGACAAATTGGGCGACCCAGGCGGCATATTACACAAGACCGAACTCATTTCTTCCGGTGAGAATTCCACGGTGCCGCGCTCTTTCGTCCGATAGCGAATGAAGGCGAGTTTGAGGGCGTTCTCTACGGAGCAGGAGCCGCACATCATCGTCACGACCTGAGTCATGCCGGACGGTGCCACCCTCATCAACACCTTCAGTCTCGCTGGCCAGTCTGCAGCAGGGAACACCCCCAGCGCCGGCCGATTGATCAAAGTTTTCTACAATGTCAATTATTCATATAAAACTATCATCTCAGCCTATTTTGGAAACCTGAAGATAAGGCAGGCATTGTTGTGATAAAAGAACAGGAGTGCGATTTTTGAAATTCATTTGTTGAGCTCAGCAGTTGAAAATGTCTATTTACTATGGGGATATGCCACTTTCTACGGCGGATTTGACTTTCAAAAATTGCACTCCAGAAGTATGATTTTTGAAAGTCAAATCAGTAGAAAAATACGCATATCTCCACAGTAATTTTGACATTTTCAACTGCTGAGATCAGCACATGCGATCCAAAAATCGCACTCCAGTCCATCAAATTAATAGGACGGTCATAGAGTTTAAGAACTCTAGCGATAGACTTGCCCTTTCATAGAAGCAACATGTTCCACTTGAATGAGGTGTCCGCACCTGATTGATGTTCCCGAGTTCACTTCGTCACTATGGCAATGACAGACCGCAATGTGTCATTTTGTGTTGTTTTGTGTGACATGTTGTTTGTTTGAACGAGCTGGTCTATCGCTAGAGTAATACGTCTAAGAGCTTTTATCGAAAAAATCTCAAGCTTTTTTTAAAGATTTTCGTTGAGAAAAACCAACTTAGTATACAGGGTCTTTCTTAATATGCTGACACTTTTTTAAGGGGATGTTCAGACCATCAAACTGAACAACTTTCTCTATGGGACCAACATCGAAATCGCGAAAAAAAAATCTGCTGTCCCATACATTTGGCTCGTGTAGGTTTGCATTTTTGTATGGAAGAGCTGAATTTTTTTTCGCGATTTCGATGTTGGTCCCATAGAGAAAGTTGTTCAGTTTGACGGTCTGATCATCCTCTTAAAAAAGTGTCAGCATATTAAGTTGGACCCTATATAAATGATTTGGCAATGCTGATCAATAGGTATTTATACTTACAAGACTATGTTCATCCTTAAAAGCATTTAATAACTCCGGGTGGTTATAACCGATGGGTGTTGAAGCTATTTGTGTATAAGCATCTAAGAACTCGTTGCCGTCTGCATCCACGAAGTAATTATCGAAGCATTTGTCATAGTCTGCAAACATTTGGACGGAACCTGCTTGCTACAAAATAAGAATTAATTAAAGAGCTTGAGAAGCCAATCTCCGAACAAAAAGCGAAAACGTACAACGTTTTTACACTCCTGGAGTACGATTTTTGAATGTCATTCGGTGAGCTCATCAGTTGAAAATGTCAAAATTACTATGGAGATATGCATCTTTCTACTGCTGATTTGACTTTCAAAAATCATACTTCAGGAGTGCGATTTTTTAAAGTCAAATCAGCAATAGAAAGATGCGTAACTCCATAGTAATTTTGACATTTTAAACTGCTGAGCTCACAGAATGAGATTCAAAAATTGCACTCCTGCATGGGTAGCATGCCACCGTGATACCGCGATATCAATATGTTTTTGTTGTATCGCATGTAGGTACTCCATAAAATATCAGATGTCCTGTACATTTGATTAGAGTAGGCACTGCAGTTTTGTATGAAACAGCAGATTTTTTTATATTTTTTCTCGATGTTGGTTCCGCTCCAAAGTGAAAGATGTAGAATACATTTTTTTTACAGCCATTATTGACTTGTGTTACAGATGATTTAAGCAGTATTGTTGGAGAGGAGAAACATTACACCTACACCTGTACTTAAGAGGATAGGCGAGTACCGTTTTTTCCATACAAACGTATTCCCCTGTTTCCACCCTGGGTAATGAAACTGGAGCAAAAATTTTCATTAACCCGTTTTCAGACATCCAGCAAACAAAGACTTACATAAACAATACAAGCAAGACATACAGACATAGCCAAAGTCTTTCTCATATTATTCTTGAAAGAATTAAATGATTAAAATCGGTTTAGTTTTGCAGGAGGAAACAGATACGAAATTATTTTTTCGTAAATTTTATGTAAATAAAATTGGTCCGAACTGCAGTTGGCTCTTTCGCACTCTAGTCGGCGGGGTGTATGGGTGGGGCGGATCGGACAAATATGTATACAGTCGGAAAAGTGACCTATTCTCCAAATTTGCATTTCAGACCGCCTATCCTCTTAACCTAAGTCAATAAAATATAAGCATATTTTTACCTGCAAAATATTGAGTTCTTTGAATAACTCTTTCGACTTTGGCCCTGGGACTGGTGTCTTAATATTCGGCTTAGAAGGTTCATTTTGTAAAGAGCTGGAAGTGGATAGGCTTCGAAAATCTGAAATATTTACATTATTTTAAATTACCTACTTATATCCCTACCTATTGTTAAGGCGGTAGCATAAAGCAGAAAGTATGAAGTGGGTCATCTTCATCATTAAATAGGCAACATAAATAAGCATATGCTCACGACTATATTCCGATATTCAGATTCTTCTTCCGGTCAGAGATATTCTGAAACCTTAGAAAATCCACGTTTCACCAGTAGTACCGAAACTCTGTCCAGTGTGACGGGGGGTGAGCCCGTCGCCACTTATAATGGACAGTGGGTACAATACATGCCTCGAAATTGAAGCATGCAGGTTTCCTCACGATGTTTTCCTTCACCGAAAAGCTCGTACAATACCTAATTCCGAAAAACTCATTGGTACGGGTCGGCCTGGACGGGGATCGAACCATCGCCTCCTGCACGGCAGGCAAGGTTAGTCGCCACTGCTTGTAGATACCACCAACCACCAACATATATAGATCCTTAGATCAAAATAGAGCCTTAGTATAGAGCAAGAAAATGCAATGAAGTTATGTGGTTAGCTTTTACTCCAAGTCCTTGATTGTGTTCAGGTAGAGGAAAGTGGGGAGGATACGTTAGGCTCACAATGGTAGGTTCGTAGATTCATGTAGTCATTTTCTGTCTGAATTGTCTGTTTTTGAATAAAGATAATTTAATACACCTACTTACTTAAATGTATAAATATTTTTTTCGATGTAAACAATTTGTTATACAACCAAAACAAATTTGTCATTTTGTAAAATTGAAGTCCAGGAAGGTGGCAAAGGTATTGTCTATACCTGGAGTCTTCAAAGCGGTGAAACCAAGAAGGTTGAAATTCCTATAATGGAGAATATTACTAATATGCGCTAAGAGCGTAGAAAGAGTAAGTAAAAAATTCTTGGTCAATGGCTAAGAGGAAGGAAACAGTATGCCAGGAAGCTGGAAATAGGTATTATCCTGAAACCTCCTGCCGGAGTCTGGCGCCAAGCAGCTTTGCTACGTTCCGTCGGTGTGAAGGAGTGCCAGTGTCATTCTGGGGAAGCTCGCTACATCTTCGACCCCATCTTTGTCCTGAGGACTAGATTGAGGTCAAGAGCAAGCCCATATATAGTAAAAAAAACGAAGTTTGGTGATATTTTCCTATCCAATTAAAGTCAATGAAGTTTTTCAGAAACAATCTACAAGGTGTTACAAAAATACAAATAAACCTTTAAGGGGGTGTAGACCATCAAACTGAACAACTTTCACTATGGGACCAATATCGAAATCGCGAAAAAAAAAAATTATGTTCTATACTCTACAAATCGACTAGAGCTAAAATATGTATGGGATATGAAATTATTTTTTTCGCGATTTCGATGTTGGTCCCATAGAGAAAGTTGTTCAGTTTGACGGTCTTAACAACCCCCTTAAGAGTTTCAAAAATTTATTCTTATTATTATTTATTCTTTATTCTACTTATGAAACACCTTGTAGGTATATGTATGTATGTATGTTTGTATGAAATCCGATTTTCGTTAAAATGTACAGGATGTAACAAAAGACCCTAGTAATACTTAAGGGGTGCTTCAGACCACCGAACTGAACAGCTTTCACTATGGAGCCAACTTAGAAATCGCGAAAAGAAAATCTGCTGTCCCATACATTTTGGTCGAGTCAGTCGGTACTGCAGTTTTGTATGGAACAGATAATTTTTTTTCGGGATTTGGAGGTTGGCTGGAGCCATAGTACAAGTTGTTTAGTTTCATGGTCTGAAGCACCAGTATCACTAGGGTGTTTTGTTACACCCTGTATATAGGGTCCTTATTCTTAATATGCTGACACTTTTTTGAGGGGATGTTAAGACCATCAAACTGAACAACTTTCTCTACGGGAATTACCTGTCCCGTACATTTGGCTCGAGTAGGTTTGCAGTTTTGTATGGAAGAGCAGATTTTTTTTTTGCGTTTCCGATGTTTGTCCCATAGAGAAAGTTGTTCAGTTTGACGATCTGATTAAAAAAGTGTCAGCATATTAAGTTGGACCCTACTATAGTTTACACTGCCTCAAAAATGTTCATACAAATCTTAAAATAATCTTACCTAGCATTAAAACTGTATATCTTAACGAAAATCTGACTCCGAACAAACGTAGAGATTAGTTTCTAGATTGTTTCTGAAATATTGCATTGACTTTAATTGGATAGTATTGAAAATATCACCAGACTACGTTTATTTGCAGCGCGCATTTGCGCTCTCGGAATAAACTTCTCTTAGCTACGGAGTCCTAAAAACGTCTCTGAACCGGGTTCGTATCGGAATAACCTATAAGCAAAATGTCCTACGCATCACAGTGCTTAGGGTTGAACTACACATGGCCGCACGCGATCGCCCGCCGAAGTCGATCGCGTTCCATCTATCTTATATGCTCTAGCAAATGACGTTCCTGAGTGACAGAAAAGGATGGAGCGACGGAAAAGGGCGATCGCGTACGGCCATGTGTAGTTCAACCCTTATACTGAATGTAATACAATTTTGTTTCAACTATTTTGTTCTGATACTTCTTCCTAGTTTTTTTCATACAACCGACATCAACGAGAGCGACAAATGAGAACATCGTGAAAGTTCCTACTCACAAAAGAAACCGACAATCTATATCACAGGGTCCTTCTTAATATGCTGACACTTTTTTAAGGGGATGCTCAGACCATCCAACTGAACAGCACCAACATCGAAATTGCGAAAAGAAATAAACTGCAACAGCAGAATTTATTTTCGCGATTTAATGTTAGTCACATTAATAGAAAGTTATTCAGTTTGAAGGTTTGGTCATGTCAGCAGATTATGAAGGACCCTGTCTAAAATTTATTCGATTAATTAAGCGCTTGAGTTGAAATAAACAGTTAATTAAACGATCACCCATCCAAATAGCGACTGGACCAGTTTGCATTTGTGATCGCCACTAACACAAAGGCTGCAATCGCGGTAAATATTCTGTGATTGAACCGCTGTTGGACTACGTACGAACCATAAATTTTGACATATTTGGTATTGTGCTAATCGCGGTACTGCTCTTGACAGCCGTTAGTGCCGTTTTGACAGATCGCTTAGACGTTAAGGGCTGTCAGTTAAATAGTTTAGCGCGATGTGGAATTCAGCACTGATGAATAGTAATTGGATTGCAATGTGATTAGAACTAATATAAAATTGGATTAGGATTGAACTTGGATGTTTTATTTAACTTAGCGCAATTGATCTCCTGGAGCCCGATTGCGCTAAGTTAAAACATCGAAGTTCTATTCTTATCCAATTTCAATTCTAATCAGATTGCAATCCAATTACTATTCAACTGTGCTGAATTCGGTATCGCGCTTAACTTGTCTTACCTATTTACTGTGACTGATAGCCTTAACGTGTGAGCGATCTGTCAAAACGGCTCTAACGCCTGTCAAATGAATAGCGCAAAACAGAATGAGTTAAAAGTTGTGGTTCGCATGCGGTCCAATCATGATTCGGTTGCGATTTATTTAGCGCGGTTGCTCTTCTGAGCTCAACATAAACCAACGAGCGCCTCATTGATTGATTGATTTATATTTTTAAGAAAAAATTAACTTGCATTCTAGTATTCCAATACAATATGTTGTATACCTGATCAACCCCTCTTAATCGTTCATTTACTAGCACATTTAGCGTATCGGCATCAACTGCAAAAATGTATCAAACAAAGTCAACAACCTCAGTTAAGTGGATGATTGCATACAGAAGTAAAATGAATAAGCATAATAATATTACAGTCGTTTTTCTGATAATGTCGGACGAGGTAAGTCTAACTAAAATATTACAAACTTGTTTTGTATTCAATAACTTGTGTTACATACACATTTTTTTATACGAGAAGTAAATTCCTATGTGGAAATATCAGAAAAAAAACATTAGTATTAGATTGTAAAGTTAATCATTTTACAGGTTCTTACCGAGTTTTTATTGATTTTGGAGTTCCTAAATACTCTCAAAAACGGTGTTAAAACATTAATACTTATGGCCGCTCCACATTCACGCGTTCGCGCGCGAATTTCACGCGCGAACGCGCGAAAACGTGAATGTGGAGCCGATTCGCATATTTTTCGCGGGTTCGCGCCTTGTTAACCACTTTTTGTCGGTTTTTGGCCCGCGTCAAAGAGCCTGCGAACGCGCGAAAGCTGCGTAGTGATAACACTGCGAATGTGGAGCCAAGAAGAGTTCACGCGCGATTCGCGCCGCGATTTGAGCCGCGATTCGAGCCGCGATTCGCAGCGTGAATGTGGAGCGGCCTTTAGAATCAACGACGATATCTTTTTTTTTGTATTAAAGTAAGTATATAAGAGGTCAATGTATTAAAGTGATAAATAATATATATCATTTGTAAAATATAATACTTACCTAAAGTTTTTGAGCGTTACACGGTTATAAATTACGGGTTCTTACAACGTTTTTATTGTTTTTGAGTTCCCGATATTTCGGCAGTGTTACAAGATCCTGATGGATGAAACCATGATCAGTCCTGTTTTAGCTAAGTAAATGAAATACCTACTTATCTACTGATAAAATAAATAATAAATAAATAAATAAAAATTTCTTTATTTGCACAAATGAAAAGTACAGAGTAAATACACAAAGGGAGAACAAAGTGGACAGTAGTTGGTACGTTAAGTTTGAGAGTGACAGTGGTCCCACACTAGGCAAGCCTGGCAACGTGTGAAGTTAGTGACATTACCAAATAAATTAGTTATAAACTTCTATGGAAGCGGAATGTTGATTTTATTCATTCTCTAACCGTTTCGACTTTATTCCGACTTTATTCATGCTCTAGCCGTGCAGTTCATTTTTTATAGTGTAAGTAGAACTTACCTAGTTGTTGTTAAAGGAAGTATAAAGATCCATAGGTACATACATAGAAACCAAGAAAACTCAAAATATAAAGTTTTGAAGAGAGATTAGGTAGGTAAGTAAATCTCGCAATCAGCGTAACACAATGATTTGTATACTTAGCTATAGCTTAGCAGCTGAAAACACAAGGAGTGTCCTGTGATCGAAACAAAGGATTCATATAGAGGCCATCTTTATTAATAAACTACATTGCGAATTTGATTGCGAGATTGCGATAAAATGTGAGTGAGACAACAAATTCAACCTTCAATGCTAGACGATACGACTTGTTAAACAAGTCAAAAAGGGGATTCGACAAGCAAAACCTCGCAAATCAGTGTCCGATGTTCACTTATCAATGTTTTGCAACCATGCGACTGCGGAGTTAAGTTAGTAGCGCTCCGGCCGTAGCACGCAGAACTTGTTTATTACTCACTGTTCAAGTCATTTAACCACGAGTTTTTATGTTTAGTTAGCGTTAGTGATGTGGCCGGACAGTGAAGGTCTTGGACAGAACGGGGTGGTGGTGGTGGACGAGCATGCCTTGGCGGCCAGTCAGGCTCCCGCCGCTGTCTCCCAGCTGAACGTGACCAACTCCTCCCGAGTCCATGTCGGTCCTAAATTCGTTTCCGTGACGCAGAACATACAGAATAGCGAGGTGATCAAAGGTATGTTATACTGTTTATTATTTTTTCCGCTTAGCAAGACACGTAAAAATTTGTTCTGCGAAGTCCGTTTTCCTTATAGCCTTATAGGTACCTATACTTATCTGTTTTGTTCACATTCTAGTTGTTATTTTACTTCTGATTATCTTTCAACTAATTAAACATTTAAGGCGCAATAGCTACATCTTCTTAGCGAGTGATTATAATAATTTATCTATCTAATACCTATTTATTATTAGTACCTACTTACCTATCTACCAAAAATAGAACTAAGTATATACAACATCCAACATATTTCTACAAATCGACATAATTATAGCCTACTCACCTATATGTAGCTTTGATAGTACTGTCTACCCTGGTAGATAGATATAGTAATAAGTAAATATAACACTTAGGTACCTATTCAACTGATACTGAAGCGAAGCATGCGCATCACTGTGAATTAACTGCCCTAGCAACGAACTGACTGTTATTGTAACTAATCTCTTTAAACTCGCCATTTGAATTAAATGTCAATTTGCTTAATTAATACCTTAGATTAACACATATTTAAGTACTTAATATGTACCACGATGGTCGGCCTAGAAAGTTTAAATCAGTTTTGACAAAACTTCTTAGTAAATGAAAATATAGCTGAGATTGACGCTTTGAATTACAAATAAAATAAAATCGGTCAAGTGCGAGTCGGGCTACTCGCGCACTGAGGGAGCCGTACCACACCACACACAACATTATTCCATCACAGCCTATATACAGCAGGCCACAGGCCTACCCTCAGGGAGGGTGTATGGGCGAACGCACATACGCATCGGAATTTCTTCTTTATTATTAAGTAGGTATTAACTTACAAAACATTTTTTTTCTGCGCGACCATTAGGTACGTACGAGACCGACCGACCGACCCACACTTTGCTGTTTTTGATTATTTGTTGTTACTGTAGAGTTTTCTCTATAATCACACCAAGTTAATGTATTACCGTTTTTATGATAGAGCGAGAAGAAAAGAACGTTGATAAAAACTAGTTCTTGTATGAGGGTCAATTTTTAACTTTTTTACATGTTTATTATTTGTTAGCAAATCGATCCGCCATGATACCGCACAAAAAAATATATGACGGAAAGCATAGGCTTATGAATAGGGTCCCGTCATCACCCTTTGGGTAAGTTATAGCCTGTAGAATAATTTCCCACTGCAGGGCAAAGGCCTCCTTTCACGAATAAGGGTGAGAGGGAGTGGGCCATACTCCACCACGCCCTTTGGGTACGGAACCCTAATACTTAAAAACACTAGAATCATTGCTCGCAGTAAAGCATGACGTCACCACGATAAATGATAAGGACAGCATCAGTAAATTGCCAGAGGGCCTACCATGAGTTTTCACTGGACCTACTTTACTACTGTAGAATTCCAAATTTTCATGTCACAAATTTTTACCGCATCGTTTTCTTAATAGTTATGGATACTTACAGATACATGGAAGCTTTATCTATTAATTGTTCGGAAAAATTGTTGAAAATTTTGTAAAATAGAAATTTGTATTACCAAAATATAAAATTTTCGTACCCTCCTCTCTTGAAATCCACGAAATTTGTGTCTTTCGTGTACATTTATCTCAAAAACTAAATCATTTTCAAACGTGAAATATTATAGCAACGATTAAAAAAACATAAAAAACATAATTCTATAATAGTGATTAACAGATAACAGATGTGACGAAAATCTGTTATTTTTAACTAAAATTGTAATAACACAACCATGTTTATTGTAACCAATTTTTTTCTCCATTTTATTTATAATATTATAGTCGTAAAACAATGAGTCCGACGACCATCTTTTGTAGATAATATTGTGGTCTGAATGTGAAACAAACATGTATGATTGTATGTAATATGCTAGCGTCATAGAATTGTAAGTAATTAATTACCTACATACACCCATGTAGTAAGTAAGTACCTACCTATCTAAAACTTAATACATACTAGTTCCTAGTTGAGATCATAACATTGGACTATTATATTTAAAATTTATGTTGTTACAAGTAATAAGGTTAGGAAGCTAATAACGCGAATATTTATGCTGTTGATGCGATTAACTAGGTAATAGGTACAAACTGATAATATTTTGGAGATATACAAACATACAAAGTCAGTACACATACTTACATATTATCACAGATATTATACTACCTGTAACTCGCTATTCGAACTAAAAAAAGTTAGGTAAATAGTAGACGGTGTTAATAAAAGTAATGTTTTATATATGGAAAAATAGCTTAGAAAATCTAGTTTGCGCATATCAAATAATATTTACAATTTATAATATTATTACGAAGATATCACGCTTTGAAATTATTCATACAAAACTTCAAACCCTTATATCTTCGTAATTATATTACAAATTGTAAATATTATTTGATATGCGTAAACTAGATTTTCTAAGCTATTTTTCTATGTAAAACATTACTTTTATTAACACCGTCTACGAGTGTTATACGACAACGTTTTTTATGAAATTGACAGCTCTCCAACCACCTCAAGTACCTACCTAACAACAAGGTAATATTTAAAGGGTTAGTTTCAACCATCAAACTGAACAACTTTCAATAATGGAGCCAACATCGAAATAAAATTAAATGCGATGAGCATGACATATTTTTGATAAAACTTTAAATATAAAATATATAAAACAGCAAAATAATATCAGGTACCTACTAATGTGTAAAAAGTCCCCGTTTTCGGGGTTTATGTTTGCTCTCATTTGATAACAACACAATCAAGGTAAACTTCTTTTAGGTATTGTGCTCATACGTAACTAAAATGGATAAATAATGCTAACAGGCGCATTCGTTGTCTAGATCCCAAATCAAAACAAAACAACAATGTTTTTATTCTATTCTATTCTATATTTTAAAAAATGGCTGCCATCTTGGGTATGTGATGATTTTGCCAATGTCGAGTTTTTATAGCAAAAGTGCTTGACGTTGTACGGTTATATTGATATTTTGGTGACTTCAAGGGTTGTTCTTATAAAAGAACAATATCCTTTATTATTATGGGGACAAGTAACGACCGGTGCATTCTTTCTATACATATACCTAGTCTAGTTTCCAAACACTCTAATGACATAACTACATGGCAAAAGAGGAATGGATTGCAACCTAGAATACTTGGTTAGGCAGTTTAACGTGTCAAACATCAAATTAACCGTGTTCCCTCTTATTGTTTTACACCGAAAACCAATAAAACAAACAGAATTCATTTGTATAAACAGATTTCAACAATCAGTCTACTATCATACTAATATCTAAGATAGTAATGTCACGCCTCTTTCACAGCTAATTCAACAACAATCCATTTATTCTGAATAATAATAAGAACTAGGTAACTTAGTGAGTGCTTACTTATGTATGTGACTAATCTGGTATTTATCATTGATTAGCGACCCACCCTTGTTCCGTACGGATATAGTATTTCATAATGTGGAAGGTCCCTACTGTGTGGCAGTAGGAATAATAGATTACACACTGAGGGCAAGAGAGTAAGAAAGGTCTCAGAACCCACGTAATTGTTCAACATACATGGAATGATAACAAATATAGAAAACAAATGTCCTTGTTCCAGATTTAGCGATAAATATTCTGACAGACTTAGTTCATCGAACGATATCTACCTTTCTACCTATAATTTAATCACGCTAAAGTAACGATCCATTCGCGATATTTTAAAAATAGTTAGCAATTGCCATACATCATGCTTATCAGTCTTTTACTACCTAGCATATTATTTTCTATTCTTAATTATGTTACTAGTTATCTATGTCATGTTAGTGTAGGTAGGAACCTAACCTACCTAGGCACAGATTAGGTACTCTTCTATAAATTCTCACGATTTACTTAGGTACCTACTACCAGATGGTACCTACACGCAAAAATGTACAAGCTGCCACAGCGTTGTTATGACTTCGTACACGTGCAACATTGTCTTCTGGAGCGAGTGGCAGATATCAATCAAGCACATCGCTTACGATGCGCCAAAGTATGACCGAGTGACGTAGGCATGACCTAAGGGACATTTATATTTTTCAAACCTCCTAGTTATTGTACGTCTTTCAATTAAGAAAAAAAAACTTCTAAAAACCAGTAAAATATTTCCCAGCCCTGCTTTTACCTATGGTGAGCGTCTTAATAAGAAAAATGTTATGTCCTAATTGATCAAACAGTTTTGAAAGCAGGTAAAGCTTAGCAATAAATGTGATCTAAAAGTTTCTTCTTGTTGATTCTTCGTAAAAACAGCACCAACCAGCATCCAGCCGATTTCACTATTAAATTACAAATGGAAATAAATGTATCGTCAACTCTAGCCCACATTAGCTTCATCCGTAGATCCTCGAGTTTGATTATTCAATTGTTCATGTTCCAGGCCGATTTCTGGGCCTCGAGATTGTGTCGCCTAAGCAGGCGCGCCGGCTCCGCTGTAGTGTGGCCGTCTTCGTGTGTTGGGCTCTTGTGGTCGCCTGCGGGCTCGCCTTCTACCTCTTCCACTTTATTGCACACATGCAGATTACGAGACTTGACATAGGTAAACTAATACAATGTCTTAATTCATAACTTTTTAGTCCTTTCTTTCTTCTCACCAAAAATACCAGCTAGTTTACCTGTTATTAACTTTTAACGTAACGAACATTTGCTATCACTTACCTGCTTTCAAAACATTTTTAACTGTTTCGTTGTCTTCTCTCGGCTAGGTCTGAACGAGGCGTGGTACCTAAGACGGGGAGACTGGCAAGCGATGCCTGCCTACAAAACGGAATCCCTTAATTTACCGGTCAAGTATATCCTTGTCGGACATTCGGTAACCTCTTATTGTACGGACAAATACAAATGCATTGCTCAGATGGTAGCAATACAGCAAGACCATTTGAGAAGAGGTTATAATGATATCGGTCCGAATTATCTAGTATCAGCCGATGGATTGGTATTCGAAGGGAGAGGGGCGAACGTCATCGGCGCAATGACAGGATCATGGAACCGGAAGAGCATCTCGATAATGTTTATCGGCAACTATGTCAATGACAGCCCTAAGCAAGAAGCATTCGATAACGTTAACACTCTGTTAGAAGTGCTTGTGAAGATGAGGGTCTTACAAGATGACTACGTCGTGTATGGACATTGCCAAGTGAGCCATTACACCATAACTCCAGGTCCCAATGTAATGAAGGCTCTTGGCAATGTTACTCATTGGAGCTCAGAAGATGAGGAAAAGTGCCTCCCAGGATGATTGAACTCCTAAACGAGGTTGTGCTCAAATCCTTTGGGTGAATAGTGCGAATTTTTATCCTCAAATTTTGATATGATAAATTGTGAATAATGTTGCGTACATTATCATAAAAATACCAATCTAATTGCGTAAGTGAACTGTTGATATTGTGGTAGACGTAAAAAACAATTTTTGTGATAAAGACAAGATAAAAACAACAAATCAATACCATGTTTTTGGTGAAACTCAAAATGTCAACTTATATGATTAAGTGTTAAGGTAGGTTAGGTTAGGTTAGGTTAGGTTTACCCTACACGAAGAGTGACCTAAAGTCTATGCCTAAAGTATAAGTATCTATTTTATTTTATAGATACTCTTTCTTATACCTGTGCCTAAACACAAATGGGTGTTACATGCTTAGTTATATATAATAGGGTAGGTAGGTACTTATTCATTTTCTTTTTGTGTTTACCTAGGATCATTACAATGTATGTGCCTGTAAGCGCTATCTCGAGTACATATACTCCATTCCAGATAGCAACGAAAATTTAAGTCCATTTCAAATTAGAGAAATAGAGATTTTAATCACTTACTCTCATTTATTCTTAGAACAGCTTTAGTAGCGTCCATGATATCTCGGATACCTATATCTTTCTGATAAATAAATTATACTTGGTTATCAGAATGGGCCAGAAAGCTAATTAGGAATCGGAATATCTCGTCGTCCTTATTTGGAATGCAGTATAGGTAGGTATCTATTTTGGCATACCTTGCTAGAAAGTTGCTGTCATTAGGTAGGTACCTAACTTTTTATTATACAAGGTGTTAACTTAAATGCGTCACATACAGATCGTTCAATTTGATGATGGTCTAAGTGCTCCATACAAACGAAGTCGGTGATATTTTCAATACTAACCAATTAAAGCCGATGAAATTTTTCAGAAACAATCTAGAACAACAACAACATTTGTACATTAATCTAGAAACTAATCTCTATGTTTGTATGAAGTCAGATTTTCTTTTAAAGTTACAGTGCCTCAAAGATTTCCATGCATAGACGTACTAATCTTAAGGGGCTACCTGCCGGTTTTGGGTAATTTTGTAACCATTTTATTCATTAACTATGGCACTTTTTGAGCTGAAATTTAAACTGAACCATCTACAGGATATGAGAAGTGATGTGGTTTTTCTAGAAATCGATTTTAATAAATAAAACCGAAGAAAAGGGACTCTAAAGTCACCCCGTTTTTTCCAGTTGTAACCATTTTACTCTTACATCTTTAATCGGAACTAAATGAAAATTTACTATATTGTTCACAATACAATTTAGAATGATGTGGTTTTTTTACTTTTTCGAAATTAATAAAAAATCATCGAATTTTTCAAAGAAAACAGCAAAATTCTGACCGGAGCCACGCGCTCTTTCTCATCGATTAGTATGGAGTGTGAGTGAGAGGAGAGTGGTCCACGGCTGATACGCCTTAAATTAATCCTAGCATTAAAGCATTTTAACGAAAATCTGACTTCATACAAACATAGAGATTAATTTAGTTTCTGAAAAAAAATCATTGTCTTTAATTGGATACCTAGTATTGAAAATATCACCAGATTTCGTTTTTATGCAGTGCACATTTGCGCTCTCGGAATATTAACTCATTCCTTTACACCCTGCATAGACAACAACTGTTACAACTGTCATTTATGATTGTTCGCTGTTTTCACTTTTACTGCGCTGAGATTATGCTGATAATGTAACACGATAATTTGACGCATTTAACTACTCAACGTAATTAAATAATCTGTCAATATACCTAACTCGGTAGGTAACTATAGATGTGATGCATAATCTAACTAGATATAGACAATACGCATTTCTCTGGAACCCAACCTGCACTCGTAGTATGCTACACGTGATACGGCTGTATCACGTCTTATAACTCGTTCGTTCGCACGCAAATAGAAAGAGAGCTAAGGTGTGATAGCGCTGTATCACTGCGGCATGCTAGCTATGCTAAATAAGATTCAGTTCCGAATAAATTAAAAACAAATCACAAATAGGTATGCAAATTGACCCTTACAAGGTCTGTTCTGTGCCATATTTCTAAGATTAGATCTCAATTATTATGATTATTGCCGACTCACTAACCCGATTCTTTCCAGCGATTAATTAATTCATTGTATGGGCAAGCTAAAATAAGGTAGATATATATAAGGTCTAACAAAATTAGGTGAAACTATTTTAAGGGGATGATCAGACCATCATTCTGAACAACTTTCTCTATGGGACCAATAGCGAAATCGCGAATGAAAATTCTGCGGTCCCATACATTTAGGTCCAGTAGGTTTGTAGGGAACCGCAGATTTTTTTTTTCGCGATTTCGATATTGGTCCCATAGAGAAAGTTGTTCAGTATGATGGTCTGATTATCCCCTTGAAATAGTTTCACCTAATTTTGTTAGACCTTATATACATTGTAGGTCTAGGATGGAACTTATTATTAATAGCCTGCCTATGTGTTATACGGGGTGAAATTGATATCATTAGCATCCTTTTAAACTAAGAGTCTCCCCATCAAACTGAAAAACTTTTACTATGTATGGGAGCAAACCGATCGGAGCAAAAAAATCTGCTGTTGCATAAATTTGAGTCGAGTAGGCATTGCAGTTTAGAACAGCAGATTTTTTTTTGCTTCGATCGGTTTTATCCCATACCTACCCTGAACTTTCAACAATTAAAAATAAGCAATTGGAAAGTCCATCTAAGTAGATAGTACTGTCTACGTAGATGGACTTTCCAATTTAACTATTTAATTTTCGTAAGTAGGTACTTAGGTAGGTACTTATATTGAATTCTGAAATTATTGTTTCGTCCCATGGTCGGATTTTTAATAATTAAATACAGAGTTAAGATAATTTTTGAGTTTAATTTTGTGATTTTTTTTTAACAGACATATAATAACATTTCCAGACAATAACATTTCCCACCAATATTTGTCTAAACTATTTGTGTTTTACTAAATTTCCACGCAAGTGTGTTGAAAAACGTTGTCGCATGAAACGCGTGAGCGTTAGTCATTACAACCTCGGCTAGCATTGTAAAGCACTCGTCTGCAGCTCGTGCTGCAATCCCGGCACGACTGTAATGACCAACTTCGCTCACTTGTTTCATCATGTTCCTATAATTGACAACATTACATTTTTTTAACCACCAGTTTTTAATGAAAAATATAAAAATAGGTAAAAAAATAAGAGATACGTATTTTTTCGATTTAATTTTTGACTGATATAATGATATTTCTATTTTTAATTTACTTTTGAATTTTCTGAAAAACGTAGGTTTTATGTCCAAGATACTTTGGCCTCAATGACATTAAAAATAAAAACTGTCAAATACAATAGAAAAGCCAAGCAGAAGCAGGCAAAGGAATAAAATCTCATTCAACCTAAGTATATAAGGTCTAACAAAATTAGGTGAAACTATTTTAATGGGATGATCAGACCATCAAACTGAAAAACATTCTCTATGGGACCAATATCGAAATCACGAAAAAAAATCTGCGGTTCCATACATTTCGACCGAGTAGGTTTGTATGGAACAGCTGTTTTTTTTTCGCGATTTCGATATTGGTCCCATAGAGAAAGTTGTTCAGTTTGATGGTCTGATCATCCCCTTAGAATAGTTTCAGCTAATTTTGTTAGACCTTATATTATATTTTTCAGTATTTTTCAAATAACTCGAGAAATAATGGATAGAAAAATCTTATAATTTTGATATAAGCTTTGAATCACATAATCTCCAAATGGTTTTCTTATTTTGGTACCTTTCTTAAAATGAAATGTTGTCAATTTTTACACCCTGTTTAAAAAGTAAAAGTATGAATTAAAAATTAAAAATTATAGCTCATCTGCCAAAATCCTGGGTAGTAGGGAGATGTCACAGAACAGAAGCCCCTTAGTACCTTCTACTTAGTAACTATTGAATAATCTGTGCACTTGGGAGGTCCGTCCGTCGTCCGTCCGTCTGACGCTGTTAGGGCTTGTCCGCACAACGATTTTTATTCGCGCGAATTAAATTCCGGAGCCGCTGCAGGCGCGGATTTTTTTCCGTATGTGCGGATACCTACTTTTTAGTGTGTCCATAGGTTACAGAATAGCAAAAAAAAGTCGCGCGAATAAAAATCGCTGTGCGGACTTAATATTAAGAGAATATTATTCCGAGAGCGAAAATGCGCGCTGCATACAAACGGACTATGGTGATATTTTCAATAATAACCAATTAAAGTCAATGAAATTTTGCAGAAACAATCTAGAAACAAATCTCTATGCTTCTATAGAGTCAGATTTTCGTTAAAATATACAGTTTCAATTTAAGATTTGTATGGAAATCTTTGAGGCACTGTAACTTGAAAACTATACATTTTAAAGAAAATCTAACTCCATACAAGCATAGAAATTTGTTTCTAGATTGTTTCTGCAAAATTTCATTGACTTTAATTGGTTAGTATTGAAAATATCACCATAGTACGTTTGTATGGAGAGCGCCCCGAATAATATACCCTTAAATTGGACGCAGTTTAGCAAAAAAGATCCAACCCACAACCAATTTCATAGTGGGTTGGATCTTTTTTGCTAAACTGCGACCAATTATAACTCGTAATCAAACCAAATTGCGGAGAGCTATATGAAAACTTCGCGGAGAGCTATGGAAACTCAATTTTAAGGTCCGGGTTCGAATCCGCACGGACACATGCCATGTACCAATGAGTTTTTCTAACTTATGGCAAACGGTGAAGGAAAACATCGTGAGAACACCTGCATACGATGAAGAAGAAATTCCGATGCGTATGTGAAGTTTACCAATCCGCATTGGGCACGCGTGGTGGACTAACGCATACACCCTCCTTGATGGTAGGCCTGTGCCCTGCAGTGGGACGTATCATAGGCTGTGATGATGATGATGATGAATCAAACCAAAATACACAGAACCAGATAAATTCAGCTAAGTAATACCTACTCGTACCTACCTACATCTTTGAAGACGAACGGAACCCGGGAAAAAAACCCACATAAGTATAGGTACGTATAGGTACTATAAGGTACAGTCGCCATCAGATATAGGTATCGTAGCATACAAGGTATTCAAAATATTTCTGAGCAGTGCTAAATTTCAATAAATTCTTCATAGTAGGTACCTAAATGTTCCCAATTATATCAGAGTTTTTTTCGTCTAAGTAAACATATTGTATTTTGTCATAAACACCTGAACGGCTAATTTTCAATAATTCCTTTACAATGTTATTTAAAATTGAAATGAATAACAACGGATTCCGTTTTTTTCACCCTTGACTGCGTAGATACCTACCTACATTTGATGTTCTAGGCGTTCAGAAATTTTTGATTGGTTGTGTTTAAAAAAAATTAAACTGCTTTTAAAGACCACCTTGTTTGCTGTGTTCAGTGGCGGATACAGATGGGGGGCGCTGGGGGCGCGCGCCCCCCCTTGCGGGGCCGCCCGTTTTGCCGCCCACGCCGCCTCTGACCACGTATGCGCAACGGTTGCCAAAGCCATTCACCTCTCTAATTGCGAGTTTATTATCACGTTATTTCTTAAATTCTTAAACTTTGCATGTGACTTGGGTTTTTGTTACGATAAAATCAAGCTCTAGATATCTTTAGCGCCCCACCAATTGAGTTTTTTTGTATCCGTCACTGGCTGTGTTATTATCTGATGGCGACTGTACTCGTGCCTATAAGTACATACATCAGTAAAGACGTTATGACGAAGACGTATACGTATTGTTGACAGAATTGGGATTTCCTCGGTACCTATGGTCGGTGATTCAGAACACCACGAGAGCCGAGAGACTGTCCTGCGCCGTAGCTGTGCTCCTCATACTAATATGTGCGGTCCTTATTGCTTATTTCACGATCACAGCGAAGACGCAGGGCGATTCCGATGATATTGGTGAGTAATTAACTCTAAACGCGAATGCTGCCCCTCTAGTTTGATATCAACACGCGTTTTTCGACCCATTGTTCCTCGGGGAAAGTTGTTTTAGTACTTCATTATAAACTAGTGGTGTATAGAAGGTATTTAAGGTCAATGATAGGATAGACTTTTTTCTCGATTTCGAATTTTATTTTAATCGAGAAAATTTACCCTTAACAAACCAGCCAGTCTGGGTAAACTGATGTCAGACTGATCGTAAAGATCGCCCCAGACTGAAGGTATTTTAAATATTTTCGTCAGTCTTACGTGACCAGAGGGCCTACCATGAGTTTTCCCCGTAGAAAGAGAAGGAACTAGAAGAAAGCACGTGTCTTGTCATATCACTCAGTAAGAGATGCACATAGCAAATTCGCTCTAGTTAAAAAAGGAGATCGCTACTTATTGCTGTCCTTATCGACGTATCCACTTTTTTGTTCTACGACGGCTGTCTGACTCCGGAGTCAGACATCTATTTTCATACAAATTATATAGGATTTTATGACTATCGCTGTCTCGTACGCGGTTACACTGATGTTACGTCTATCAGCGTAAGCGAAAAATACTTCGCCTATGGTTTTCCCTGTTCTTTACTACTGTAGTTACGTCGCCAATTCGTATGACAGAAATTAGTTGAGGCACAGATTATATAATACTATACGTTGAGGTAACCACTAGGAGCGCTGTTCGAAATTTAATACAAAATTGGTGACGTAACTACAATGAAATGAAATGAAAGTACGGTGAAAACTCATGGTAGACGAACTGACTAATAGACCAGACTGGCGCGTAAGCGTATTAGCGTAACAAATTAATATCCTGCAACCCTGTAACATGACATTCCGTAGATAAGATACGACAGAAGAAGACACTGTACCAAACAGAGTACGTTTTAACTTTTAAGGGGGTATCCACTTCCAAAGTACCTATACCTAAATGAAATTTTTGGAAACAATCTAGAAACTAATCTCTCTTTATGCTTGTTTGGATTGTGTCAGATTTTCGTTAATGTTAAAGTGCCTCAAAGATTTCAATACAAATCTTAAATTAATCCTATTAGCATTGAAACTGCTGACACAATACAAGCATAGAGATTAGGTTTATAGAATGTTTCAGAAAATTTTTAATTAGCATTGAAAGATTTAAACTGTACCTACCTATATACACGGACCTGAAAGAAATACGGACCGAGTGTTGCACTAAAAAGATGTGAAGCATGCAAGGTAATACAATCTCGTTTGTTCTACAAGGGACCTACACTCACACAGATGCACTAGCTCTAGGCGCAGGTCCGACAACCCGTCACCTTATGTACCGCGTGACAGCACGCACACAAAAGAAATGGGTGCTTCACTCATGATTAGATGACATTACGTCTGGTTCTTCTTTTAAGTCTGTGCCTATATATGACCTATATATATTTTAACGAAAATCCATAGACGAAAAATTTTTCGCTTACGCTAGACCGAATATCAGTGTAACCGGGTATGAGATAGCGAATTATATGAAGTGACATCTCGGAGTCAGGTGGTTGTCCCATCCAATTTATATGAAGTGACATTTTGGAGTCAGATGGCCGAAGTACAAAAAAGTGGATACGTCGATAAGGACAGCAATAAGTAGCGGTCTCCTTTTTTAACTAAGTAGAGCGAATTTGCTATGTGCATCTCTTACTGAGTGATATGACAAGTCACGTGCTTCCTTCATAGGCGTAGCAAGGGGGGGGGGGGGGCCGGGTGGGCCTGGCCCACCCCAGAATCCTTCTGGCCCACCCCAGAAATCAAATGAATCACTTACTAAAAACAATGGACTGAATCGCCTCGATCGATCTCGGCATGAGCAGGAGAAATCGAGTTATAATGAAGCAAAATCTCGAGCTCGCTTCGCTCGCTCCTATCTTTAGAACCTACTGCACTGATCTAATATATATATTGCTGTAAAATCACGAGCTCGCTTCGCTCGCTCCTGGCTACACACATTGCAGTAAAATCTCAACCTTACTTCGCTCGCTCCACTTTTCGATGAAATCTCGAGCTCGATTCGCTCGCCCTAGGATTTGGATCGTATATCTTTTCATAGTGTATCTAGAACAATCTTGAGCTTGCTTTGCTCGTTCCAGATTTTAGGTCGTGAAAAACTCGAGCTCGCTTCGCTCGCTCCATGATTTAAGTCTAATTACACTGATGTCACTATATTACAGTAAAATCTCGAGCTCGCTTCGCTCGCTCCTGGCTACGATTCTATCACAAGGACCTACAGCTAGACACATTGCAGTAAAATTTCGAGCTCACTTAGCTTCGCTCACTCCAGAATTCAGTGAAATCTCGAGCTCGCTTCGCTCGCTCTAAGTTTTGGATTCTATATGTTTTCTATGTGAAGCAAAATCTCGAGCTTGCTTTGCTCGTTCTAGATTTTCGGTCGTAAAAACTCGAGCTCGCTTCGCTCGCTCCAGGATTTAAGTCTTATAATACTGATCTCACTATATTGCAGGAAAAATTTTGAGGTCACTTAGCTTTGCTCGCTCCAGAATTCAGTGAAATCTCAAAATCAGGTTTTGGCTCCTTTTTCGATTCGATTTCGATTTTAGGTCGTAAAAAACTCGAGCTCGCTTCGCTCGCTCCAGGTTTTACATTATATTGCAACCTAACCTAACCTGGACCTGGCCCCCCCTGGGAAAAAATCATTGCTACGCCCATGGCTTCCTTCTAGTGCCTTCTCTTTCTACGCGAAAATCTGACACAATACAAGCATAGAGATTAGTTTCTAGATTGTTTCCATAGATAAATTGTTTCTGAAAAATGTCATTGTCTTTAAAGCCTGACCAGAAATATAAAAAACCTGGTTTGGGGGCGCTGCAATCGACTACAAATATTAGTTCCAATGATTTTCCGCAACATGGCGAGGTTTCTTATCTTTCTGGTCCGGCTTTAATATTGGTTAGTATTGAAAATATAACCAGACTTCGTTTGTATGGAATGCGCTCTGAATTATATCCTCTTAATAATGTCCTACCTATTCATCTTTCCAGCTCCGCACGAATGGAAAATAACGCGCAAGATGTGGCTGGCGCAGGACTATAACGATACTGACTCGACGGAGAAGTACGAACCGTTGAGACTAGTCATCATCCAGCACTCGGTCAGCTCGGCGTGTCGCGAGTTCGTCACCTGTGCTGCGGAACTGCGCAATATGCAGAAATCCTTCATAGAGGATAAAGACTATGACATACCGTGAGTACCGTAAATAGGACTATGCTCGCAAGATGAGAGCAAGCGAAGAATTAATAAACAACTCTTCCAAAGGATCTTAGGGGACGTTACAGTTGGCGTGCTCCATACAAACGAAGTCTGGTTATATTTTCAATACTAACCGTTCGCCAGTGTTAACGGACACTAATAGTAAGGGTTGAGAGTGGTCTGTGGTTGAGACACATTGACCGACGACGCGAACAACGGCGTGCCCATACAAAAAACACGTTTAGTAGACGCAGAACGCGTTCCCATACTACCTAATCGTAGTTTTATGTATGGGCCCGCCGTCGTTCTATGTGTCCTGCACTAACGGTAGCATTCCGATCCAGCGACCGCGACCCACTGCTACACCTACCGTTCGCGCGACCCATTTGGATAGGTCGGCTTGCATCCGTCAGTGCTTTATATAAATTCATTATTCATACATAGCATTGGGTCGCGGTCGCCGGTCGTTGTCGTGCGTCGCGGTCGCTAGGATCATAACTCGGAGCGCACTCTAGACAAACGTACTACGGTTTTTGTTTTAATACTAACCAATTAAAGTCAATGACATTTTGCAGAAACAATCTGGAAACAAATCTCTATGCTTGTATGGAGTCAGATTTTCGTAAAAATATACAGTTTCAATGTAGGATTAATTTAAGATTTGTATGGAAATCTTTGAGCACAACGAAAATCTGACTCTATACAAGCATAGAAATAGAAATTTGTTTCTAGATTGATTCTGAAAAATTTCACGGAGTAATCGGTTAGTATTGAAAATATCACCATAGTACGTTTGTATGGAGCGCCCCAAATGATATCTTCTTATGATAGAAAATTGCATTGTTTTAGCTACAACTTCATGATCGGCAATGATGGTAGAGTTTACGAAGGGCGTGGATGGCACATAGTGGGAGCACACACCAGAGGCTTCAATCTGTGTTCGCTCGGCATTGGTTTTATTGGTAAGTTATTCAGGTTAATAATTCGGTGCGCGCTCCATACAAACGAAATCTGGTTATTATTTTCAATACTAACCAAATCATTACTAATCAATCAATAAACTTAAATAACACTTATTAAAAATGTTTTTTTTTTATTTATTAATTTTTTTTTTTTTTTCATATGTTATTTAATTATGTTTTTATTAAAAAACTTTAAAAAATATATGTAATTAAATATTAAAAAAAAAAATGAAAAAAATTTAGGAATTAAAAAAAAAAAAAAAAAAAAAACATTTTTATTAAGTGTGATTTAAGTTTAGTTAGTTTATTATTAACATTTGACCACAGTTTGTTTTGGTTGAATTAATATAATTTTTATTATTGTTTTGTTTTTTTTATATTACCTATGTATAAATAATATGTTTTTTTGACATTTAACTAGATTATTTTTGTCTAATATGAAATGTAGTAGAACTATTGAGAAGTAATGTTCCCACTAGTTCCACTTTCGGTGGTTCATTTTTTTTTTTTTTTTAATTTATTTATTGAAAGAAAAATGACAAAAGATTTAAACAATTGAACTTCCAAAAACCATCGGAGGTTTATCCGGAAGTGCAACAAAAACAGTACAGTTGCATCAATCAGATGACTAGTAGGTAGGTAGGTACTACTCATACATTCATACAGAGATTTACTTACTTCGTTAGATAGGTACTTAAAAAAGTAAATTGTTAGAAAACAGGAATTATAAATCTATACAAACTTAAAAAAATTCTGATATAAAGTTTAAAAGGTACATACATTATAACTACGCAGTGAACAAAAAGTTTCCAAACAAGTCTCCACAATATAATTAGGGTTAGTTTAAACAAAGTTATTCACATCCACCCACAGTTAGGTACTCGTTACATTTTTGTTATTAGAGTTTTGATAATACAGTGTGATTTTAATTTAGATTTGAGATTTGAACTAGTGACACCGCTTTTAACAGTCTTCAACACTTTCAACATTTAAAAGTAGAACTAGTGGAAAAAAAAGTCCCATTAGTTCTACGGTAGAACTGTTCAGTAGAACTACTGGGAATGAACGTTTTTCCTACCCTACACCTACCCTAAATAGTTTACCTCCGTCCTATTCTCAGACCTATTGAATATACCTACCTATACACACAATTTCATGACAATCGGCAAAGCCGTTTCGGAGGAGTTTCGTTACAAACACCGCGACCGAGAATTTTATATTAGAGAAGATATAGGTACATACTTACTGATGTAGGTGATTCAAAAAACTGTGCTGTAGACACGGACCTGAAAGAAATACGGACCGAGTATTACACTAAAAAGATGTGATGCATAGAAGGTAATACAATCTCGTTTGTTCTACAAGCGACCTACACTCACACTGATGCACTAGCTCTAGGCGCAGGTCCGACAACCCGTCACCTTATGTACCGCGTGACAGCACGCACACAAAAGAAATGGGTGCTTCACTCATGATTAGATGACATTACGTCTGGTTCTTCTTTTTATTAGTAAGTAACTGGAAAAAAGGGGTGACCCTCTGCGACCGCAAAGTGTCGCTCGTCTTTAAGAGCGCGTATAAGATAACTGGGGTAATACAGAATTGTTCCCCTTACGCCGCTTTTGTAGATGTGCCTTGGTTTTTATATTCTAGTTTGTTTTTCAGGCGACTACCGAGAAGAAAAAGAGGGTTATACTAAAGTGACAAAGGCGCAGTTGAATAGGACCCAAATGCTGTTAGAAGAAGGCGTTAGGGCAGGCTATCTACACCCGTCGTATGTAGTGGTTGGTGCTAAGGACCTACAGGCTTCCGAAAGTCCTGGCTCCAACCTTTACGCCGCGATCAAGAAATGGACACATTACGATCATGAGAATCGATATAAAGGAAAGAACTGCTCTCAAATAATTGCTACACCCATCACAATGAATGAAAAGGCCCTAGATAAGTTAGGATACTATTCAAATTAAATGTAAAGTGAAATGTGAAAGTTTGAACATGAAACTAAAGTGGTTACTTACTTTGTATACCTTCTAACTGTGATATCTAGTCACGTAATTTGATTGGTAAGAGTAGTGTTAACTAAAAGCGAGCGAGTCTAACCGTTCGGAATGAGATAACCCTTTCGATTTATGTCATGCATGAGGTCAAAGGGTCACAGTTGCAGAGACTGTGACGAAATCATGTGCTAGGTATATTGCATGTTCGCTTAATTGTAAAATTTAGTATACTTACCTAAGGTTTACGCATGCTACGTTAGGATAGGATATATCTTTTAATCTTTTTTTACAATTTTATAAGAAATAAATAAAAACGAACTCTCAAAAGCATGTAATTATGTTGTTCTGATCCCAAAACGTAGGCCACCTTAGAATCTTGTCACATCAAATCTATCTTTAGATAGTGTAGGTAGTGTTTCGGAAGGTGACTGTGACAACGTTCTGTAATGGTGACGCGCTATTCTCCTAGCGCATCTCTAGTGGACAGCAGCTACTTATGACGTGATGGAGCGGGCGCGCTATCTCCTCGCGCATCTCTAGTAGACAGCAGCTACTTATGACGTGATGGAGCGAGCGCGCTATCTCCTCGCGCAGCAGCTACTTATGACGTGATGGAGCGAGCGCGCTATCTCCTCGCGCAGCAGCTACTTATGACATGATGGAGCGAGCGCGCTATCTCCTCGCGCATCTCTAGTAGACAGCAGCTACTTATGACATGATGGAGCGAGCGCGCTATCTCCTCGCGCATCTCTAGTGGACAGCAGCTACTTATGACATGATGGAGCGAGCGCGCTATCTCCTTGCGCATCTCTAGTAGACAGCAGCTACTTATGACGTGATGGAGCGAGCGCGCTATCTCCTCGCGCAGCAGCTACTTATGACATGATGGAGCGAGCGCTCTATCTCCTCGCGCAGCAGCTACTTATGACATGATGGAGCGAGCGCGCTATCTCCTCGCGCATCTCTAGTAGACAGCAGCTACTTATGACATGATGGAGCGAGCGCGCTATCTCCTCGCGCATCTCTAGTAGACAGCAGCTACTTATGACGTGATGGAGCGAGCGCGCTATCTCCTCGCGCAGCAGCTACTTATGACATGATGGAGCGAGCGCGCTATCTCCTCGCGCAGCAGCTACTTATGACATGATGGAGCGAGCGCGCTATCTCCTCGCGCATCTCTAGTAGACAGCAGCTACTTATGACATGATGGAGCGAGCGCGCTATCTCCTCGCGCATCTCTAGTGGACAGCAGCTACTTATGACATGATGGAGCGAGCGCGCTATCTCCTTGCGCATCGCTAGTAGACAGCAGCTACTTATGACGTGATGGAGCGAGCGCGCTATCTCCTCGCGCAGCAGCTACTTATGACATGATGGAGCGAGCGCGCTATCTCCTCGCGCATCTCTAGTGGACAGCAGCTACTTATGACATGATGGAGCGAGCGCGCTATCTCCTCGCGCATCTCTAGTAGACAGCAGCTACTTATGACGTGATGGAGCGAGCGCGCTATCTCCTCGCGCAGCAGCTACTTATGACATGATGGAGCGAGCGCGCTATCTCTTCGCGCATCTCTAGTAGACAGCAGCTACTTATGACATGATGGAGCGAGCGCGCTATCTCCTCGCGCATCTCTAGTGGACAGCAGCTACTTATTGACATGATGGAGCGAGCGCGCTATCTCCTCGCGCAGCAGCTACTTATGACATGATGGAGCGAGCGCGCTATCTCTTCGCGCATCTCTAGTAGACAGCAGCTACTTATGACATGATGGAGCGAGCGCGCTATCTCCTCGCGCATCTCTAGTGGACAGCAGCTACTTATGACATGATGGAGCGAGCGCGCAATCTCCTTGCGCATCTCTAGTAGACAGCAGCTACTTATGACGTGATGGAGCGAGCGCGCTATCTCCTCGCGCAGCAGCTACTTATGACATGATGGAGCGAGCGCGCTATCTCCTCGCGCATCTCTAGTGGACAGCAGCTACTTATGACATGATGGAGCGAGCGCGCTATCTCCTCGCGCATCTCTAGTAGACAGCAGCTACTTATGACGTGATGGAGCGAGCGCGCTATCTCCTCGCGCAGCAGCTACTTATGACATGATGGAGCGAGCGCGCTATCTCCTCGCGCATCTCTAGTGGACAGCAGCTACTTATGACATGATGGAGCGAGCGCGCTATCTCCTTGCGCATCTCTAGTAGACAGCAGCTACTTATGACGTGATGGAGCGAGCGCGCTATCTCCTCGCGCAGCAGCTACTTATGACATGATGGAGCGAGCGCGCTATCTCCTCGTGAACCCATGGATAAAGGTCGATAGAGGTCGAGGTACTGCGCAGAGCGACAATCTCCAAGTTTCAAGGTAATAATGTATTGGAGATTGAAATGAAAGTCCATTACCTCCTCACTAGGTAATTTTACTTACCAACGCAAGCAACTTCGTTACAACTACAATTTTAAACGTACCTATATAGTTGTAGCAACGCTCAAGTTTAGCATATTTAGGGCCTGTTTCACCACTTCTGGGTAAGTTCTTGTTAGCTTATCCGACAGATAGTTTGACATATTTTGTATGAAATTATGTCAAAATATCTGTCGGATAAGCTAACAAGCAGAAGTGGTGAAACAGGCCCTTAGGATTTCAGAATGTAACTAGTATAGTGGTCATAGTGGACTAGCTCTTCGCCAATGGAAACACTGCAAAAGAAACCCTTATCTCATTAGGAAGAAACATGATCTTATAATGTGGGTCGAAACCGACACTGTCAATACGTTTCGCGTTTTTAATCAAACATGTTAAACAAGTATATACGTATATGCATGAGACCGATGGATAAATAAGAGGAGCGTTACATAGTATAATCACATTGTTTATTATTAAATCAGTGTTACTTCAGGACTGGTACAAAGCTATTTGTTTTTTTATCTATTACTTGGCATGACGACCCTCGGCGGAAACGTTGCATACCCACTATGTAATTAATTATACACTGGCAAGAGTCGCACTTCAATACGGACATGGGAAAATACAACTCGACAACTACCTAATGACCACTTTGTATTCACTGTTCTTAACAAGGCAGTTATACCATTGGTTAAGAAATGTTTTCCAATGGCACAACCTACTTCATAACAACAACAACTGTTAGGTTATAAAATTTTAAAGTGACTGAAGAAACTAAGATTTTAAGACATAATAAATAATAGTAATTTAGTGTAGGGACACACCTGCGGAACGTTCGGCGCCGAAAGTTCCGCATGTGTGTCCCTACAATAAATTTAGAATATTAGTTATAAAATTTACAAAAGTGGCGGTGGTCAGGTGAGGGTGTCACTTGCGGAGAACATACAGAAATAAGGAATCAGCAGAAGTCTGAATACGTAGTGAACCTTGTTTAATCACAATAATTAAAATGTACAGGGTGTATAAACATTTGGCGTATATAACTTGTTTAATTAATACATTTTGATGAACTAAATAAAAATAAACTCTAATGATTATTTCAAAGTTTGTAATTCTGAAAGGCTTAAATAATTTTTAACATCGTTTTGTTTGGTTTATGTTCCAGAGGTTCTTTTAGGCACTGTAATTTACATACATTTTTAACTGGTTCGCCAAATTCATAGCTACATAGGAAAATCGAGTGACTGATGAGAACTTAGTTTCGAATTTCAGATCTGAAGAAGACTGTACCTGTTAGCATTATACATCTGCAGACAGTCACTGGGCACGAAATGTTTAAGACTAGTTTACAATAATACCTATTCCCGAAATGAGACGGGGTTTACTCTCGTAAGCTACAACATCAATATCCTGATTATATCTTTTCCACTATTACTATGTTATGGTTACATGAGCATACATAATATGATACAGCAAATTAGAGTCTGTAGTTATAAAGCGTATAACATAATAACGTTTGTTCAAAATTCCTCCATTTCTTTGGGATTGTTGATAATAATAAGCATAATTATAAATAATTCGACACCCGAATCGGAAATAAAATACTTACACATTCTTATTTACATGCAGGTACTATAATACTTATAGAGAGAACTATATTATATAAATATTTAGAAATTATAGTGAATAGTTGATTTAACTTGTAGAATAATTGATAAAGAAACAGTACCCTTTCTTTAGTAAAATTTTAAGAAAAATTGATTTATCTAATTCGGGTTTCGAACTTCATATCACAATAAAATTTCACATGATAAGAGAGCACGATCGGCATTCAGGATTAAATTGTCTGAAAATTATGTGTATTATACAATTATCAGGTATGAGAGAACACAATTTTATTATCGGATACTTCAGCTTTGCTGGGATGTCCTTCTTAAAAAAGTCGGAACAATATTTAAAACATATTAGATAGACGCCGAAGTTTCCGTCGTTTGCTTAAAGCAACCGGACGGCGCGGCGAGGTGCCAGGGTCAGCACGTAGCACACGACATCAACAGATGCACCCTTTTCGACGGCGAAGTTACATCTTGGTCACACCTCTAATCTACATTATTTAAGCACGCCTAACGCCTGACAAACCGACGATACGTCACGAGATATTTATTGTTAATACTCAAAATGTATTTACACCTCGTTCGTGTCTAGATTTTTAATTTAGTTTAAGACTAAATTTACAAAAATTTACATTTCCATAAATCGTCTGAGTAAAACACCAATAGATATTTTTATGAGTTTCCATAGAAATGTTTACAATTCAATTTTAGTCACATCGCTTTGTTTAATCTGGTGGAAGTAAGGTCTGAAGATGAAAAAATGTCTTTGGTATAAATGAATGTAGCTAATGTGAAGAAAATTTTAGTAACAGACACCAGCTGTTGTCGATTTCAAACTACATTATTTTTTCTTGCAATTATAAGTTTGCCGTCGTAGAATTAATTCAAGCAATGAGTGTTAATTTATAAAACAATTCATTGTTTGTTTTTTAGCTCGTCATGCATTTTATTTACATAGAGATCACTAACTCGTGCAGCGGTGAGATTTAACAACGCGAATAATAGCAGAGGACAAGCAATCTGCTTCCTCCTTATTGTTAGGCATAATTAAAGCACACCGAGCGAGTGAGCTGACCTGACTGCCAGATGCCGAGTACTAATCATTCAAGTTCATTAAAATAAATAGCTAATTAAAATAATTTCTAGTCAGACTCACCATTTTGAGTGGACAATGTACAGCAGTTTTCATGTTCAAGTTTACCCGACCGAAAAATATATCTATCTATCTATAACGTCACGCCTCTTTCCCATTGGGGTAGGCAGAGACCAGAGCGCGCCATCTACTACGATCCTTACATACATCTTTTGCCTCATTCACATCCATACATCTCTTCATACATGCCCGTCGGTTTCGAGTACTCCGCACCTCCCCTTTTTGTAGGACGCAACTGATTTGATCAGAATACGTCCTACGAGGGCGCCCTCTGCCGACACATCCACTCATTTTAGCTCCATATATCTCTTTCGTACATCTGCTATCACTCATCCTCTCCACATGACCAAACCAACGAAGCATACCCTTCTCTATTCTTGTCACAACATCTTCTTTCAATTTACATCGATCTCTAATCACACAATTTCTCACTCTATCTCTCAGCGTAACTCCACAGATGCTTCGCAAGGAACGCATTTCAACAGCATTAATTTTACTTTCATGCTTCTTCTGCCATACCCAACACTCACTGCCATACATAAGTGTAGGCACCAACACACCATTGTGTATAGCAAGTCGCGCCCTTTTGGACACCAATTGGCTAGCCACAATGGTATGCAAAGCACCGTTCACTTTATTTCCCGCTGTTACTCGCCTATGCACATCACCCTCAGATTTCCCGTCTCTAGTAAACATACATCCTAAATACACAAACTCATTAACTTGTTGCACTTTTTCATTCTCAATCTTTATACAACAATCAGTCACACATTCATCCCTCTCCATTACCATTACCTTCGTTTTATTCACATTTACTTTCATACCTTTCTTTTTCAATGCTTCATTCATTAGAGTTACCATGTCCTGTAACTCTCCCGCCGACGATGCAAGTATCACTTGATCATCAGCGTATAAGAGGCACTTGACTAATAATTCTCCCATTCTTAAACCATTTTCACATTCTTTCAGACCAGTCAGACAGCTATCCATATACAGGTTAAAAAGCCAAGGGGACGCAACACAACCCTGTCTAACACCACTGGTGATGTTAAACCATTCTGAGTGCGCCCCGTTGACCCTGACACAGGCACTAGAATCCTTGTATAGAGATTTTAGTGCCTGCACCAAGTGGTCGTCAACACCGTATATAGATAGCGTAGACCACAGTTCATCCCTCCATACTCGATCATACGCTATATACATATAAATATAGTATTTTTATTGAGAAGTGCCGAATTTATTATATTAGTCATTCATATATTACGCTGTTCTAACGTTTGGTTAAACATTACATTTCCGTTTGTAGCAGTGAAATGGAGTTTAAATTGAATGAAAGGAAGTCTTACAGTGCCCTTGACGTTCGGGCCGCTTGTAATACCACGAATGTTCACAACGTACCGTTAATTAAAATAATCTAATACCAATATTATTGTTATTGTAATAAATATGTCGTCAGTCTTTGGTTCCATTCCAGTACATTGCATACTTTTATTAAATGCTTTCTCCCACATTAGTTAAAATTGTTGTTCTCTGTGCAAAACATAAGAAAGCAAATGACACACAAGTGTTAAATTTGGCGACACGTATCAAATGAAGGCACGCGACTCGACAAACAGGACTCGAATAATACTAAGACTAGCACTGCCCTAAGAGGACCATAGTATAATTTTATTGATTTTAATTTATTGCACATGAAATTTTCACAAATCACAGAATATTTCGCATAACGAGATCTATACGTAACAATAAACGCAACAAACGCCCGACAACTTAAATACATTAGTAACATACGCATTTCAATAAATGTTTAACCAGCGAGTGTTACTAAGTATTCACTGACAAATGGACACATTCCGTTAATATAACAATGTTTTGACACAAAAACACACATAGTTCACTGTGTATGTATTACAAATATAAAACTACAATTTAAAGTCACACTTTTAAATAAAACGAGAGAATTGTGCTAGTTCGATGATGAGGTATTGCATTTAACACTACAACTATTTCTAAAACATATTTACAAATGTCAGTTTGAATGAGTGTGTTAAGCTGTGTGTATGTTCACCGCCCCAGCGGTTTTCGTTGTCAGTTATACAAAACTACGAATCCAAACACCGCTAACCATATCATATATAAAAACCAACATCTTCATTTGATAGGTGTCACCAGGTGAGTTATTTTAAACGATAATTAATATAAAAACAGAACTTGGCAAACCATAGTAATAATACACTTGCCTTGGGAATGGTAAAAACGGAATTTTGAACAACGTATATGCGAAAAAGAACCTCTTATATAAATGAAATATCTAAAAAAAAGCAACTAAAATCGGTTCGATTAAACTTGATATGTTCCTCGCTCATTGATCATAAGCCCACGGACTTGAAAAAAAAGGCGGACGTAATGTGACACTAAATAGATGTGAAGCATGCAAGGTCCTACATATTCGTTTGTTCTACAAGGGACCTACACTCACACAGATGCACCACTTCTAGGCTTAGGTCCTACAACCCGCCACCATTTTGTACCGCGCGACAGTGCGTCAACACGCACACAAAAATAAATGGGTGCTTCACTCGTGATTAGACGTGATTACGTCCGGTTTTTTTTCAGGTCCGTGCATAAGCCATAAATGGTGACGTACAATTGATCGGTATGACAGCTGACAATAATTTACTTATGATTTCATTCCTAGAAATAGTAAAAATAACAAAACAATTTCCTAAATGCTGCTAAAGAAAAGAGGATCAGTCAGTCTCTCATGATTACATGAAACAATTTGAATTCTAAAATCAAACCATTAGGATGTTACCTATATAGCTCTGTTTACGTAGCTGTGTGTTCAGGCCGTGGTCTAGTAGTCGACGTGTCGGTTCACTCAGCCAATAGGTCTGAAATTTATTATTAGTTGATAAGTATAATAGTTGGTATTCACATGGTATTAGGGTGTTTATCCTAGTTGCATCCTCAACAGCCCTTGGAAACCTTTTAAAATTTGGAGTTTCCTTACTAAATCACAGGTCCGGCACTTCTAACAACGTTTTGGATTTGACATGACGTTCACACATGCGCACTTGATGCAAATGAGCGTTTTTCTTTTCTTTTTTAAATTTAGTTCCTAAAAAACTCGACAGATGTCATGTTTATCGCCCCATAGAGCCGTAAGCGAGATCCTGTCAAAATCTGGTCAAGTCTGTGCCTGCCTTTTTTTTTTAATGCCCTGGGATCGAGCCCATTCAGCCATGTCAGGCGTAAAAGTTTCGAATTTTCGATTAAAATGATTAGTAAATAATGAAATATGTCATTAAAAGATGCATTGGCATCTTCTTGATCATCTTTTCACTCTTTACTATTTTAAAGAAACACTTTTTGAAATGTTGACGTTTCTTCGTACAGACCGTAGCGCCATCTATCGATCCCCTAGAAAACAAAAAGAAAAACGCTCATTGTCCTTGACATGTGTAGGGTTGACTTACCACCGTAGAAAGAGAAGGAACTAGAAGCAAGCACGTGTCTTGTCATATCACTCAGTAAGAGATGCACATAGCAAATTCGCTCTTGTTAAAAAAGGAGATCGCTACTTATTGTTGTCCTTATCGACGTAGCCACTTTTTTGTTCTACGACGGCTGTCTGACTCCGGAGTCAGACATCTATTTTCATACAAATTGTATAGGATTTTATAACTATCGCTGTCTCATACGCGGTTACACTGATGTTTCGTCTATTAGCGTAAGCGAAAAATACTTCGCCTATGCTTACCACGCATTGTATAAACATCATCTACATGTCATTACTTTTTATTGTTCGTTCAGTTAATAAGAGGATAGACGAGTACAGTTTTCTCCATACAAACGTATTCATCTGTTTTCTCCCTGGATAATAATAACACTAGAGCAAATATTTTTTTACCATACAATCTATGTCACCTTTGCCATGTCAGTATGTTTTGATTTGTTGCATTAATTAATTACTGTAAGAACGGGAAAAGAACGGGGAATTAAAGGGACCTTCGAAAATGACCCATTTTACCACCTGTTTTCAGACATCCAGTAAACAAATTTGACGAATATAAACAGAAAACACACGTTCTTATATTACGGGGTGTGTAAACCATAAACTAAATATACTATCGTAGTAGACCAACACAGTGTGCGAATGAGATTCCGATCTTAATGAAAGAACCTACGAGTGCGAAAGAGATTATAATTATAATAGCCGTAAAACCACTTTGAAACAATTTCGTTACTTTTAGTCTCATGTCAAAAAATTATCTCGTTATTTTATGATTTTCTTCAAATTCGTCGTGTTTTATCAAACAAATATAAAAAATAATAATAATATCGTGTTCTGTGTTGGAATGCAGTTAACTTTCACCAGAAACTCAAATAAAGAGACATTTCACAGGTAATACGATTAGGACAATACAACTTTCATGAGGCTTGTTTTCTTATACAGGGTCCTTCTTAATATGCTGACACTTTTTTAAGGGGATGTTCAGACCATCAAACTGAACAACTTTCTCTATGGGACCAACATCGATATCGTGAAAAAAAAACCGCTGTCTCATACATTTCGCTCGAGTAGGTTTGCAGTTTTGTATGGAAGAGCAGATTTTTTTTCGCGATTTCGATGTTGATCCCATAAAGAAAGTTTGATCCCATAAAGAAAGTTGTTCAGTTTGATGGTCTGATCATCCTCTTAAAAAAGTGTCAGCATATTAAGTTGGACCCTATATAACATTCTTAAAATTATTTAGTAATACATTACTTACATATAGTATACATCCTATTTTCTAATTATTGTGTTATTTTAAACAATTATGTGTAGGATAAAAAAATATTGTGTACGAGAAAAAGGAACCGTTTCGCGTTTTTTAGAGATTGCACAAATTTCCGATATTTTTGAACTATATTTTTCTGTACTACCACCTTGCTTCCGTTCATGTCACGGGAGATTTTCCTTTATTGTTTGTAAACGTATTGAAAGGCTCATTTAGCTCGGCCAAACAATCACTAAAACTCACACATGTATTTAATTTCGCACATATTGACATTTCGGTTTCGGTGACGCGATTATGAGGAGATTGTTAGTCTACTACGGAGTATATTAAGTTTATGGTGTAAACACCAAAAGCAAAATTGTTCTTTGTATAAATCTAAGTTTGGTCGAATTCGGCCTTAGAGTAAGCAACAGTGGGGTAATCGGATTACGGCCCTTTACACACTGCGACTTTTTGCAGCGCTTCTGCAGCATACAGCATCGATCGATTCAAACGCGATACCACGAAGCAAAACATTTGTAATATTTGATCAGTTATTCGTCGACAATCTTTGTCGCAATGCACACGCGGGTGTGCATCGTTACAAACGTGCTTGTGCATCGCTACGTAACGCGTTTGAATACATACAAACGCCTGTTAAATTCTAGTATAGCGATACAGTCATGCGATTGACACGTGCGCGTTTTTATAGCTGCTAAGGGCCGCCAACTTTGACTAGAAACTTAGATCAAAATAAAATGAATGGATAGGCCTTACGCAAACATTTCAAACCAGAAAAATGAGGCAAAACTAATGAAAGGTTTACTTCAAATTTGTATGCAAGATGCAAGTGCCCTAGATTTGACAGATACTGGCGCTAGTTTGGACCAAGTGCACCAGTAGTTTGCTTCAACTTACCGCGCTTTAAGCCTATCCATTCATTTTATTTTGATCTAAGACTAGAAAGATGACAGTTTCACGTGAAAATCTATATATTTTACTTTTTTTTGTGCCATAAGATTTTGGTTGACCTATCTATTACCTATAGGGTGTGAAAGTAATGTACCGGCGAGGGGGCGGCGCGGGCGGAAGCCGCGGCTGCCGTCGGGGCCGCGCGGCGGGCGTGTGATCACGACGCGCGGCGCGCCGGCCTCCTCCAGCGACGCGGTGCGCAGCCGCGCCAGCAGCCGCTCCGGCCGCTCGCTCCGACCCTTGCCGCCACTCGACCCTTTACCCCTACGTACAACACACAACACGAACATTATTAATCACTATACACGGTTAAATTCATATAATTAGCATCCAAGACTATCCATCAAACTGAAACTGACTGAATGAAATCTGCTGTCGCATAGATTTGAGTCGAGTAGGCATTGCTATAAGACCAATCAAAGTTGAAATTTACATCTGGTCTTATAGCTTTGTATAGCAACTTTAGATAGTCTAACTATTACGTATGGGTATTGAACTAAGGTGAAGAACATGACAGTATAGAAAAAAAATCGTTAACCTCGAAATTTTAAAATTTCAGACAATTTAAACAAAAATCTACGGCGGGTTGTGATCTGTAAGAGTTAGGTTTTTGATTTAGTACCTTACAACAATTTCTTAACGGCAATCGGTAATCTTTTTGATAATTAAAAATGCTCCCGGCTACAGTACTAATAGTAATTGTTTTTTTTTTCTTTATAATTAATGGCCTTTTGCTTGTGCGTAGCACCGCATTTCCGCCAGTGTCAAGTGTAATTTATGGGAGTATCTATCCCAATATCAGGGATTGTTTTTGTTCAAGAACAAGAAGAGATTGAGGATTGCGGAGCCTCGTGGCAGGCAAAAACGCGACGCGCGAAAACCACGCGAGACGTGTGCTCGGGTCAATTCCTGCAACGTGACTCCATAGTGAATGTTGTTCAGTTTGATGGACTGAAGCACGTGGATGTTCTGAAGTTTCATTAATATATCTGATGACTATCCCCTTAGGGAATATTACGTTATTTTCATTTAGATGCTTGATATTTTTATGCGCCAGAAGCTACTACGACAAAGAGCTCTTAAAACGAGTAACGAAGTATGAAATAACCCAATTTTGACGACGTTGCAAGCGGAGCATTTGCCGTTGCGCGGGTTGGTCAGCATCACGAACTCGACGGTGTCGCCCGGCTGCAGCTCGGCCGGGTTGCCGCGCACCTCCGACATGTGGAAGAACAGCCGCCGGTTGTCTTCCGCCTCCAGCGATAAGAACCCGAAACCACCTGTGGCCAAACATTCCGAGCATTAACAGTGTTATTAAACTAGTGGCGCTCGGCGGTCGCTTTCGATATTAAAAATATTCAAATACCTACTAACGGGTAACCTCGTTTTTTTAACTGAGCTGGATTATATCTTCGCACGCCGTCTCGCCACTTGACATCTCTGGTGGATGATTCACAAGCTTACGAAAGCGCGACATCTAGATTTGTTTATACAGACTTAAAAACACAAAAGCGGATCCAGAACGGACAAGCAACCTGGCACAATATGGATGCACTTCGCCCGAGACAAAAACTCATGCCACATCTCCCGTGCGTGGCAAAAGATATATTATCCAGTCGCCTCTAACGACATCCATGCAAAGAAAATGTTGTGGCGCATTCCAAGCCGGCACCAGACGGACGTCGGAGGAATCGACAAGGTACACAACATCAGTATACATAGTAAACGAGCTTTTGACCCGCGACTTCGTCCGCGTAAACCTTTCTTAGTGCACCCCTAGATCCTCTGTAGAATACATATTCCAAATCTCATGTTTTTATCTTCAGCAGTTTAGGCTTTGCGTTGTCTGTCTGTCAGTCACTCAGGGAACACTTTTATGAGTATAGATTATTAGGGTTCGAAATTATCAAGTTTTTTTTAAAGGTAATTATCATAATAACTATCGGATATTTATCGGTTGATAAAATTGCTGTCTTAGCTTTAGTACACTCGTATCCAGACCAAACAGCGCCTAGTCATCGGCATTTTCGTTTCGTATCACACACAATTCGGTATGTCAAATTTTTTTTGGTCTTCATTTTTATATTTTTTACGGTTAGAAGACATAATTTTAAGACACCTATTTCATTTTTATTGCGATTCATCGAGTTTATCAATATAAATTTAATTTTTAAATTATTTTGATCTGTAATCTCAAAGTGCAAATGGCGGAGAAAAAAAAATTCGAACTCCATGGAGAAAAACGACCTACTGCTATATTTAAAAAAATGAAAACCTGACGTCACTCTTTCTAACTCTATGCTGGAAACAGATACGGCATCATCAAATGTCAAATTCTGACATTGTGAATGTATTTTTTTTTCTTAATTTCCGGTTATTTTAAGTTGATTTTATGTTTACCAAGGAGTTTGCAGGGGCAGCGAGTGACGTCACTCGTGGACCGAAAAACGACGTTATTTTATTAAAAATATCTGTGAAAAAAAAAAAAAAAAAAAAAATGACATACCGAATTAATACAAAATAATTGAGAATAAAAACAACAGAAAACAGTGAGAAATATTATTTCATGTTTGTGAGCTTCTTTTTTCGCGAATCGTGATCGAATACATATGGGGCGTGAAATAGCTTGCGCAAACTTTTAGTTTTTCAATTAATTTAAAAATTATCAACAACGACATTCTATACACAATTATTAACGTATACAGGGTGTAAGGAAAAGTATCATTAACCTTTAAACCACATAACCGACCCATCAAACTGAACAACTATTGGAGCAAACCAAACAAAACAAAATCTGCTGTCCCATACTAAACTGCAATACCTACACGATTCAAACGTATGGGACAGATGTTTTTTTTTCTCTGACAGGTTTGCTCCCATGGTTAAAGTTGTTCAGTTTGATGGGTAGAGTATGTGGTTTAAAGGTTAATGATACTTTTCCCAGTATTTATCAAGATAATTATCATCGAGCCCTGTAAATGTTACCTTTGATAGCGTCAACGGTAGCGCGTCGTTTTTTGCGTATCGGCACAATGTTTGTGGCGCGTCCTTCCATGTCGGCCTGGAACGTGACGGGGTCGCCGACCTGCAGGATCTCGCGCTTGCACGCCAGGCCCATTATGCCGAACTCGTACGTTGTGCCGCCCTCCACTTGTATCATGCCTACAAATCACAATGTATTCATCATTTTAGACAAATAAGACAATAAAGGTGCCTGCCCACTGAAGCGGAGCGAGGCTGCGGTGCGGAGAAACGGAGAAAGGTGGACCAGAATACGGTGGCAAATAGGGAAATCATGTTTGAGAGTAAGCAACAATGACATAATTAGATTAGGGCCCTTTACACAATGCTAATTTTTGCAGCACAGAAGTGCTGCAAGTGGCACCCTAAGATGGGATAGGTTTAACCCCCGATTCGTAAAAGGTTGTAAAAAAAATTGTTTTCAAATTATGATCATTTTTATTTTGGGTTCTTATTGTCTTTGTCTTTCAACAGTTGCAAAAATGAGGGAGTAATTGGAAGATAGACCAAGCGGACAAAAGAACAAAGGATTGTTTTAACTATGGACGGAGTCCTAAAAAGACCTAAAAACTAGCCGTAGTGGTCCAGTGGAGAGTAACCTTGCCTGCCGCACAGGAGGCGATGGTTTGATCCTCGTCCAGGCCAACTCGTACCAATCAGTTTTTCTGAATGAGCATGGATAATTCGTCCAAGATTTCGAAGCATTATTTTACCAACTGTCCATTATAAGAGTTGACGGGCTCATCCCCCGTCACACTGGACAAAGTTTCGGTACTACTGGTGTAACGTGGATGTTCTGAGGTTTCAGAATAACTCTGACTACCCCCTCGGGGAATATAGTCGTGAGCATATGCTTATGCTTATGCTGTACCTATTCTGAGGTAAACTACCAACCAGAGTACTGAGCTTGGTCAGGGTTGAGAGCCCGGAGGGTCCTGGTCACGGTGCCGTTGAGCGAGGGCTCCAGCGGCTTGGCGACGGGTATGGTGCCGCGGGCCAGGACGCGCACGAACTCGGCGCTCGCGCAGCCGCCGCCCGACCCGTTCACACGGCCCAGCGTGTACTCCACCTCGGAGCCCAGCTCCAGGTTGTCGGCGTTGCCTTCCAGATTGCTGCAAAATTACAGTTATCTCAGTAACATGTGTAATTAAATAGCATACATTCAGGTTATTATGTTGTTTTGTATAGTAAACTGTAGATACTTTAACTTTTGTTACAGGGTGAAATTGATATCATTAGCATCCTTTTAAACTAAGAGTCTACCCATCAAACTGAACAACTTTCACTATGGGAGCAAACAAATCGGAGCAAAAAAAAAAATCTGCTGTCCCATACATTTGAGTCATGTAGGCAGCGGCGACGGGTGCAGTTTAGTATATTGAACGAATTAGTTACATCTTACTTCGAAGGTATTAGATCAACAGTTACTTCGAACATGCATAATGCGAACTTAAAACTATAGCAGTATTATAATACGTCTACATCGCAAACCGCAACTAAATCGTCCTTCGCATTTATCTGTAATTGTGGTTATTGATACGATCGCTACATGTACGAAATATTATGTATAAGAATACGAATCCACAAGGATTGCGAATTATTTTAAATAAATGTATTTTGGACAAGTAATCTAAAGTCATATTTATACAAGGTGTTACAAAAATACAAATCTCTTGGTAGCTTCCACTACGTCAACAATAAAAAATTGACAGCATACATCCCTGACTCCAATTCACATATATTCTTATTTTTTGGCTGTCTTTTTGTTCGAGCATCACGCAAAAACGACTGGACCGATTTTGATGAAACTTAGTTATATAAATGCTTATGATGACTTAAAACCTGGTATATTTGATCTTTCTACGACAACTGGAGCCGGAGGTATAAAGCCGTATTTTATCTTAATCGTCTCGCTCACTGCGATTATCCGTAAATAAGTCCGTAAAGCATTGTTTTACAATCAATGACTACACATTCCACGTATAAAATAAACTGATGGAAATCGCGATAGTAACCTCACTGCCAGGTTTTAAAATTGCGAGATGTAATTTATACATAATATACAAAAATTATACAACATATTACCAGATTTATAAGTTCCCCCGATGTCCCCAGTTGGCGAATTAAATAGCACGCGAAATTATATTGACCAATCAGGATGTGCCACCTTCAACCCTTTGCCACGATTGGTTAATTGTTTTCGCGCACTTTTCGCACCCTTTGATTACTAAACGATTTCGTGTTTTGGCGGGGGACTCTGCGCAAACGAACATTCCCCTAGTGTCTATAGTACCATTGATTTGTACCATCAATGACGAGGGTAATTATTTTCCTGGTCGTACTGTACGCCAGCTGCTGTCCCTGCACCAAAATGCGAAAATGCTTAAAACAAGAGACGATTAAGAAAATCATCATCAAGACCTAGTTACGTCCCACTGCAGGGCACAGGCTTGCCCTCAGGGAGGGCATATGGGTGTTAGTCCACCAGTGCCCAATGCGGTTTGGTATACTTCACATACGCATCGGAATTTCGTCATCAGCGTATGCAGGTTTCCTCCCGATGTTTTCCTTCATCATTTGAGAACAGTCAGTATTACGTACATAAGTTATAAAAACTCATTGGCATATGGTATGTCGTTGCAGTGACGTGAACTAAAATTGAGATTCCATACCTCTCCGCAACGCGCCACCGACGCCCTGGCGCGATAAAAGCATTCGCAAATGCAAAAAGAATAAAGTAAAATTCGCATATAAGCAGTTTAGCTGTACAATGACGAGTTCCGCCGGGCGCATTAGAGCATTCAGCCAACTGCAATGGTGCTATTACGTTTCATTCATCTATAAACGGAGAAGCGAGACCAAGTACAATGTGATAATAACGATCATAACAGAGGGGAGATAATTGAAGAAAAGTACCCGAGCTATCTGTTCACATGTTACATTTTAGTACAAAAGAATCTTCAAGTGTTATTGTTAATGTCTCAAACCTAAGAACGATATAAAAAAGAGTAAATTGGTACAGGTAGGGAACAATATTTTTTATTGGTTAAAAAGTAATTTCTTACTTATATTAACTGTGAAAGTAGGATGTTTGCGACTCAATCACGCAATAAAAGGCTGGACGGATTTGGATAAAATTTGGCACACAGATAGAACGATACGACTAACACGATACTTATTAAAAACGAAGTCGCGGGCAAAAGCTAGTAACAATTAAATAATTCAAACGGTTAAGACAATGTGTAGGTATTATTATTGTTTGGTTACGTCTTCAGTAGGAAGTGATAAAGCAAAGTAGTATTAATTATCTCAGTAGATGTCTTGGACTACTTTTATGCCATATTATCTACGATAGCATATAAATATCCCACTAATGTTATAGGCATCCATTTCGAGGCATGTATTGTACTCACCCTCACCCCCCGTCACACTGGACACAGTTTCGGTACTACTGGTGATACGTGGATGTTCTGAGGTTTCAGAATATCTGTGACTACCCCCTCGGGGAATATAGTCGTGAGAATATGCTAATATTCTAATAGGCGGTGCTTCAGACCACCAAACTGAATAACTTTCACTATAGAGCAACACGTCGAAATCGCGAAAAAAAAATCAGCTGACATTTGAGTCTAGTTAAACAGCAGAATTTTTTATTGGTGGAGTTGGCTCCAGAATTACGAGTTGTTCAGTTTGATATTCAGAAGCAACCCTAAAGTATCACTAGGGTGTTATTACACCCTGTAAATGTGGAAGATTGTTAGGGTTGAACTACACATGGCCGCATGCGATCGCACTTTTCCGTCGCTCCATCCTTTTCTGTCACTCAGGAACGTCAATTGCTAGAGCGTATAAGATAGACGGAACGCGATCGCGTGCGATCGCACGCCGCAGACGATCGCGATCGATTAAGATGCAGTGTTTGGATGTTTGTAATCTCAATCACGCATAGCTGAACGAATAAGGGTGAAATTTTGCAAACAAACAAAAAGAAAACAATCTGGATTCACACATGTTTTTAAAGTCTTTGCAGACAAGGTCAAGGGCAAAAGCTAGTTATTAATAAACATTTTGTTTACGCAATTATTAGACACATTCGCTCCGCATTTACATATATTTATCAAATTTGATGAGAACCTTAATTTGCAAAACGTTAAAACAAACAGTTTCTTAAAATAAAAACAAACAACAGTCCTCAAGTTATAAGTTTATAAGCAAGGAACAAACATCGTTTGCAATGAGAGATGATGAGATATTATTTGCGACAGTTTTTGCATATCTAGAAAGATCTATTAGTGGAATAATATCGGTCATTACCATTCTTATTATTATCGCAACAAATGAGCGATAATTTTTATTAGTATTTCTCTTCGATCAACAAAAGGTATTTCTGCTTCATAAACAGGTGAATGTTACTGCATGTGACACGCTCAAGGACTCAAATGCATCGATTGATTAAGCTATACATAATTAAGCGAGCGCGAATTGTCGATACATCAAAATTACTTTTTCTCCCCTCCGGGGCGGAAAGCGTCAACTTTCGTCCCGCTGCGCTAAACGAAGTTGCCGCTTTCCGCGTCCGAGCTCCGTCAAGGAGAAAAATAGTAGACACACCTATAAGAAAGCCTTTCTTACTTTCCTGCCCACGTTGTGTAATCTATTATTAATTTATCGATTTTTATTAAACTTACCTAAAATGGAAGAAAACTTCCTTTGTATGATCCGAAGTTTCGATGAAACCGAAGCCGTCTTTGAGAGCGGCGATGAAGCCCTGCATGACGGGGCGGGCGGTATTGCCTCCGTTGCTGGAGCTGCCGTTGGTCAGGCTGTGCTGTACTTGCACAGACATCGCGACCAGCTCCTTGGTTCTCTTCACCTAATTTTTACATAAAAAACCAGTCAAGTGCCAGTCGGGCCAGCAAGGCAACTCGCAACACCACACAACTTATTAATGTACCTACAAAAAAAATAATTATCTGGGACCTTTAGCGAGAGACCGACTCACACATGGCCGGTTTTTATTATTTGTTATACTGTAGAGTTTGCTCTATAATCACACCAAGTATGACGCTTGTATAAATTAACATTTTTATGATAGAGCGAGAAGAAATGTTTGTGATAAAAACTAGTTTCTTGTGGTTAAAAAATAAGTTGTAACTTTTAACTTTTTGGCATGTTTAGAGTTCCGTACACAATTGTGCACAATCGCCATCAGATATATTATCGTAGCATACAAGGTGTTCAAATATTTCTGAGCAGTGCTAATTTTCAATAAATTCGTTACAGTAAATGTTACCCTAAACATGTATCAATAATTTATTTATAATGTTATTTATAATTGAAATGTGTAACATCGGATTAAGGTATTTCTTTCTAAATGGCTCAGATGTTTGTGTTCAACCTGACTGCATAGATACATTTGATGTTTTATGCGTTCAGATATTTTTGATTGGTTCTGTGTAAAGAAATTATTGAAAATTAGAACTGCTTAGAAATATTTTACCACCTTGTTTGCTATGATATATGTGATGGCGACTGTATGTCATGATTTATGGTACCATTTTTTCCACCTATCTGTTTGGGAAGTAAATGGAGAAGTAAGAGGAGACCGATGTAAAGAACTGGAAAAACTAGGGTTGCCAAGTCTCAGTCTGCCGCAACTCTAGGATTGCTAGGTTTCAAAGTCATTTTTAACCCCAGAGTTGTGAAGTTGCGGCATACTGAGAGGTGGCAACCCTAGTTTTTCCAGTTCTTTACATCGGTCTCCTTACTTCTCCATTTACTTCCCAAACAGATAGGTGGAAAAAAGAACCCCTGTCTGTATAAACTTTGACTTTAATCACATTTTGTTCACCAAAGAATTATGTGCATAAATTTACGGTCGGATCTTGGGCTATAAGCACACAGATATTCTTGATCTTGCTGTAAATTTCTTTAGAGGAAAAGTATAACTCTTGCTATCACGAACCTGGTAGATATCGAAGGTTACTTTGTCCCCGACACGGGGTAGCATCTTAGACTCGCATTTTTTGGCCATGAACGACAATGTTTTCTTCGCACCGTTGATTTGACAGGTGATAACGCCGTTAGATTCCTGTACAAAACATAATTACGTGAACCTATGTTTTTATACCAGATGTATACCTATTAATTCCTTTACCCTAAGGGATCTATCAAACAGAGAGCGGACACGCGTTCAAGCGTTCCACTTTCGCGTTCTGTTTCTGTCTTCAGGGTACTGTTAGACAGTTTCAGTCCGACGGTACCTTAAGAGAATATTATTCCGAGAGCGAAAATGCGCGCTTCATACAAACGTACTAAGGTGATATTTTCAATACTAACCAATTAAAGTCAATGAAATTTTGCAGAAACAATCTAGAAACAAATTTCAATGCTTGTATGGAGTCAGATTTTCGTTAAAATATACAGTTTCAATGCTAGGATTCATTTAAGATTTGTATGGAAATCTTTGAGGCACTGTAACTTGAAAACTATACATTTTAACGAAAATCTGACTCCATACAAGCATTGAAATTTGTTTCTAGATTGTTTCTGCAAAATTTCATTGACTTTAATTGGTTAGTATTGAAAATATCACCATAGTACGTTTGTATGGAGCACGCTCCGAATAATATACCCTTAAGGTACCGCTCTCTGTCTGATAAGGGTTGAACCTCATTTAATAGCACCGCATCGCATTTTATAAGCATATAAGATAGACGGAACGTCATCGCACGTGGCCGTGCTATCGCGCGCGATCGCGTTCCGTCTATTTTATATGCTCTAACAAATGACGTTCCTGAGTGACAGAAAAGAATGGAGCGACGGAAAAATGCGATGCGGTGCTGTGTGATGTAGTTCAACCCTTAATCCCTTAGGTTGTAGGAAGTAATAGATTTTATTGATAAAACCGACAATGTCGCCGACATTCATGGCGGCGGGTTCAATGTAGATAAAGCCTTGTCGGTTACAAGCACCCGCGTGGTCTACCCGGCACCAATGTCTTATCCACACCCGGTCGATGACTTTGGTATGACACCTTCATGTTAATCTGCCTTCCTCCAGCACAAAGCGAAAGCATTTGCATATTGAGCGCGCATCATGCGATATAAATAAAAGTGTGTAATTGTGAAATATACTGACACTACTTCATTAATTTATCCACGATTTCACGTTAGACTCAGAATTATAGACAGTATTAGAATTTTTGCCTGCGAATAGTCTCCTGAAAACATCCAAAAACGGTTTAATTTGACAACTCATGTCACTGCGTCTATTCCTGTAAGGTGTAATAACTTTATGACCAGCATGTACTCACAGCGGGTGCGAGGCGCGTGGGGCTCGACGAGGACGTCGAGGTGAACAGCTGCGCCTCCTTGCTGACGACGCCGCGCACGCCGCGCTCTATGAGCGTCTCGAAGAGCACCGAGCCCGGGGGCAGGTGCTTGATGCGGATGGCAGACTGCCGCGTGTTCATGTTTGAGAACGTCGTCACTGGGTCCACCGTGAACTCCACCTAAACCACAAATAAAATCGGTCAAGTGCGAGTCGAGCTGCTCGCGCATCGAGGGTTACGTACCACACCACCACAGGACACAACATATTTACTTGGAAAAAAACTTGTTTTCTGCGGGACCTTAAGCGTGAGACCGACTCGCACTTGGCCGGTTTTTATCGGTTTTACCCCAAGATGGATGCGCCTTGGCAAAGGAGAGTCCTCCACACGTACATGTACGTGCCCCAGCAACCTAACCTCTCCTTGAGAAGAGCCGTGAAATAGTTTTTCTCTGATCACTAATTTAAACACTAAAGTAAACACTAAAATTTGACACTAAAGGCAGGTTTAGAAAATGATAATTTTACAGCGCCAATTTTCCGCTGCCAGCGCTAGCACGAAAAATCCACAGCGTCCAATAATTTATATGGCGCTAGTTTAGAGCGCCAATCTTGCGCGCATTCGTATGGTTTGGGTATGGTAACCGTGCCAGCAATTAGCACGATGTGTTTACACAACTCCAAAAATTGGCGCGGGGAATGCGAGGGACTCGGGCGGAGGTCACTGGTGCCATGAAATAGACGAGTGCTCTATTCCGTGTTAGCGCTGGCGTGCGCGCAAAGCTTTTACACAGTGCTTTTTTCCTTGCACTTGAAAATTGGCGCTACAAAATTGTCATTGTCTAAACCTGCCTTAATAATATAACTTGAACAACTTTAAAAGTAGCTCACCTCATCGCGTACACTCAGCTCATGTCCGAGGCGAAGAACTTCAGCAAAATGAAAGAACATAGTTTGTTCCCTTTCTACGCAACGGATAAACCCGAAACCATCCCGCAGGGAGCACACGACGCCTTGTTCCCTCCTGTTTAACGTTTAACAATGATAAGTCACTATTACACAAAGTACAATACAAATTAATTCAAGCTTTTGTTTGACACATTCTGCATGCCACCCATGCCAAAGCGACAAAACGAGAAAATCGTCATGCGCGCTGTTTTTGGCATATACAGAGTGAAATTGATATCATTAGCATCCTTTTAAACTAAGAGTCTACGCATCAAACTGAACAACTTTTGCTATGGGAGCAAACCGTCGGAGCAAAATAAAATCAGCTCTTCCATACATTTGAGTCGAGCAGGCACTGCAGTTTAGTATGGAACAGACATTTTTTTTCTTTTGCTACGATTGTTTGCTCACATGGTAAAAGTTGTTCAGTTTAATGGGTTGACTCTTAGTTTAAAAGGATGCTAACGATATCATTTCATCCTGTATAAAATAACAAAGATGGAGGATCATCTCAATTTTTATCGTTTTCTCGGGTGTGGCATGTTAGCCCTAAGGTATTAGAAGTAAAACTAAAAAGCATAATTGGTAAGAATACCTATTTGTTATTGTGTTTGTTGAGATTTTTTATCTAAGCAAAGGGAGTTCGAAATATTTTGCCGCGGCCATTTGCATTTAGAGGTAACAGTCCATTTAAAAAATTAACTTCACATAATTTATCAACTCATTTTAACCCAAAAAATATATTTATTTCTTAAAATAAAATTATGTCTACTATCCGTAAAAATTTTTTATACTTAATAAAAATAAAAAACTTGAAACTGAATCATGAACGAAAACGAAACTATAAATAGGTTACCTTTCACCAGATACATTGAATGATTCATCAAGAAGAGAAATGTTTGTAGCTCGCTTCAGCTGGTCCCTTCTGTCAGTGGCCACTTGAAATTGAACCCAGTCTCCATGGCGCAGGGTGAACTCTCCACATTGATCTTTGTCTCCAAAAGGCACCTGAATATAATCCACAGTACTGAAGTAAACAATACAAAGACAAACATGCATTGCATTATAACACAGCTTCCAGTGCAATACGTGTGACTATTTTTATAAACAAAAATATATGAGTGATCTGCTGGAAAACAAATCTACAATTTTAAGTCAATTTAATTCAATCTTGCTCTTTGTTTATATCTACACTGCGTTTTTTTCTGTATGTCAAAGTATATTAGTATAGTCATAGTGAACAAAAATGGCATTCTATACACAAGGACTTCGCATCAGCGCGCTGTTAATGGGTGTGCTTCAATGTTTAACATTACTGCTTAGTGAACGAAGACATTTGAAAGTACTGGAATCAGGAAGGTGGCATAGGTATTTTATATACCTGGAGAGCACACTGCCTTACAAGCGGTGAAACATGAAAATACTCCTTGGCGGTCGGTAATGTTCAACATTGTTACGTACGTTTTCATCGTCGTTGTAGGTTTATCCCTTTCTAATACAAAAACGAAAATGAAAAATATGTTTATATTTAATTTTTGTTCTGACCGAAAGCGGCGAACCCAAAGTTTGAAACATCGACTTACAAAAGAAGGTTGAACATTACCGACCGCCATGGTCAATTTTCGTGTTTCCATGCTTGTAAGGAGGATTGATATCCTTTAACATAGAAATCCATGGCTGGAATTGTGTGAAATGTCAGCGACAATGTATGACAGCCAAGCACAACTGAAGCACACTAAGGTGACTTCAGAGACGTGTCATTATTTTTTTTTTATCGTATGACGTGGTGAGTCCATGTGTATAGAATGTCATTGGTGAACAAAGATCATACCTCAACTTCAGAGTGGTCGGCGGCGCGATACCTGATCCTGCCCGGCAGGGGGTCGTTCTGAGCGCGCACCATGCTGCCCCGCTCCAGCGGCTTCAGCACCTGCCCGCGCATTATCTCCGGGCTCACGTCCTCGAACACCACCGAGCCGCTCGGCAGCTTCGTGATGTTACAAGCAACCTCTTTGCCCTGCAACAATGACTGTCGTATAGTCGCGCTAGTAGCGCATGTACTTTGACCACCGATATTGGAAAAATAATACTAAAATAAAAGAAACAGGGAAGAGAAAACAATGATTACACTCGAGAGCAATGAATCCGGGTTAACTAAAAATATTAGCTTATTCAAATAAAATGTATTCTATAGACTATTTCTTAGTTTTCATTTGTTTTAATTAATTAAAATACAAATTACAAATGCGTTAATTCTATCGCAGAACAAACGTAATTTTTTTTGTCACAGATATAACATTTCCTAACATTTTAGTGGGTGTGAGTGATATAATTAACACATTAACACATCTTAACTATTATAAAACCGTAAAATCACGAGGAACAAAAAAGTAGCGGTTCACTTCATATAAATTCAAATAACACTCGATAGCGCGATTTAAATTACGTGCAGCGCCATCTATTGATAAAATTGTTTGTTTGTTTGTTTGTTCGCGCATCACGCAAAAACGATTGAACCGATTTTGATGAAACTTTTTTTGTTTGAAAGCTTATGATCTGACTTAAAATCTGGTATATAATTTGTGAGGACGAAGTCGCGGGAAAACACTAGTTACTAATAAATGTTGAATAATGAAAATAGAATTTTCAAAAAATCATGTTTTGTTGCCATGCCGTCATGTTGTTGTGCGTCTTTTTATTTGAATTACTTTACAGCAACGAGAAATTTTATTAATTTAAGTAGTTGTATTAAATAATATATAAATAATTTTTATTTGAATAAGGCATCATTCTTAGTTTCCGAGATATTAAGGTTTATGTTGTTGGTGACCCGTGTTCTTTGCTCTCGAGTGTATGTTGGCAACATGTTTAAAACTCACATTTCTAGTTTGTATAATAAACTCGACGTCATCTCCCAATATCAGCTCTTCCTTAGTCTTGGCCTCAGAGTAGTGGAAAAAGATCTCCTTCACGACATCTGCTCGCTCGATAAAACCAAAATTTTCTTTCATAGAGCATACAACTCCATGGTATTTCACTGGGTGAACCGGATTCTCGAAGCGGACATGACACGCACCCAGGGTGCCTCTGAAATTTAATACACATTTTTCAATTATCTTCTTCGGTAGTCTGGAAAAACTCTGAAACCAGGGCTTGCTTGCTTGCTTTTAAAAGTCTTGAAGGGCGTCGACACATTCTACTACATAAATTCGGTTTTATGACGAAAAAGAGTAGTTCACCATATTGTGATGACTGTGGAGTGGTCGATAGATACAGGGTGTAAGGAAAAGTATCATTAACCTTCAAAAACCACACATAGAGTTTAAATTACCACATTAAAGGTTAACGATACTTTTACTTCCAACCTATATATTATAAAGAACAGCACTAGATACACAATCAACTCTCCAAAAATGGCAGATTGAAAAGAGCTAGCTCTTTTTATTTGTACTAACTGACGTAATCAGTAATCATACCAAATACGACTTAGTTTATGAATCAAAAACAACATATTCGTGCCACCCAACAACAAGCATAGGTACTTGATTTTAGTGGGTTATGTGTCAGAGTGAAGATTTTGTATGAAACTTGGAGTCTATAGTATTAAAGGTGAACGCAGACTGGGCCGCACCGCACGCGCCGCAGTCGCCGCAGTCGGCCACAGTACTTGAAGCGGCCGAACTCCCCACCACAGCTGATGACGTCACCCGGGCCGGCCCGCCCGCATCGGACGCTGCGGCAGGCGCGTCGCGGCGCGGGTGTCGTCAGTCGCAAACTGAATGAAAAATCCAGTGCGATGCGTGCGGCGACTGCGGTGCGTGCGGTGCGGCTCAGTCTGCGTTCACCTTTAAGGCCAATGAAGTTACCTTTGATTAGTAGCAATCTGAAAACTGACGGCATCGCCGGTGTGCAGGGTGACGTTGCCCTCCACATCGTCCTTCGTGTAGGGCAGAAAGAAGCATTCGCCACGGTTCTCGTATGAAATTCGTCCTGTATTGTCTCCGGAGCCTTCGCCTTTAACTTCAGTTGTTACAGTGCCCGTGACACGTGCTTCGCTCAATACCTTTATTTAAATACAAATGATACATCAAATACCTATCATTATTTTATTTTTCTAGCCAGAATAAAGTAAAAAAAAAATTTCTGGTAGCTTAGCTCAGTGAACTTAGCTATCACTATGTGGCAAAATATTAATAAAAAAGAAGCTTTTCCATACATTTGAGTCGAGTAGGTACCCAGTTTCTGTCTAGTTTTATATGGAACAGCAGATTCTTTTTTCGCGATTCCGATCTTTGCTCCATAGTGAAAGTTGTTCAGTTTGATGAACTAAACTTTAAAAAAATTTAGATATGTATATTCCAGCCACCCTGTATATAAAGGCTATCAATGTGTGCAGCTATACAAATAGGGCAGTCTTGGGTAGAGTTCATGATAACTAGTATAATTGATTGACTGATTGAAAACTAAATTCCAAGTTTTTAAGCAACTGACCATCATAAATCATTATATTATTATGTGCATACAGTGTCATTGCAGTACTATCATTATAGTTTATCAAATTATTTATTTCATCTTTAATTAACACAATAATTGTAATAATTTTGCTAAATTCGGTATAATTAATACTAATAAATATCGCAGGTTCGAATCCCACAAGGGGCAAATATTTGTATCGAGGTAACAAATATTTTTACTCGAGTCATGGATGTATGCATTTATGGATACATTGTCTGGTGATCACAATACAAGTTTGGACTAGATTCTGATACTTTAAATGGGACCAGATATTTGTGACAATGTCATTGATATTTATTAAATCACATAATTATGGAAATCATCATTCTGATTTTTTAGTCCAGTTGATTTTATTGCAGAAGTTCATTCAACCCTATTGTATGGATCCTTGTCGGTTTTATAGAAGACCTACAACATAATAAATAGTAGACAGTAAACATACCACTTCAGGTGCAATCTTGGTAACAGTCGAAGCAATTGGCTTTCCAGTGCGTCTATCATATGTCATTTCAAATTCAACTGGGTCACCAATTTTGAGATGTTCAATATTACCACTGAACTGACTAAAGTGGAAAAATAAGCGGGCTTGCCTCTCGCAGCACTGAATAAAGCCATAGGAGTGCTAGAACAAGTCAAACATTTTTATGATGTCTATGAAAAGCAATCAACATTCAACACATTCAATTTCTAAATAAAATATTCAACAATTTCTGTATATAGATTGTTAGTATTCATAGACTTAAACTCTAGCGATAGACTTGCCCTTGCATAGAAGCAACATGTTCCACTTGAATGAGGTGTCCGCACCTGATTGATGTTCCCGAGTTCACTTCGTCACTATGGCAATGACAGATCGCAATGTGTCATTTTGTGTTGTTTTGTGTGACATGTTGTTTGTTTGAACGAGCTTGTCTATCGCTAGGGTAATATGTCTATGTTAGTATTAGATAAACACCCTAGAAATTGTTTCTCCATGTTGGCTACTATGAAATATAAATGTATAAACAACCCCTTTAAATATTACTAAGGGAGTTATGTTACACCTTGTATATAAAAAATCTATGTCTGTCTGTCAGTTTGTCCGTTTACTTTTTAACTGCTGACAACTAGGAATAAGAATAACTATAGAAGAGTAACTCTAAACAAAATCCACATAATTTTTGGGACCCAATGAAAAATTATATGTTGTATGAGTTTAGGCGGCAAGGTACCGTTTTTAAAGAACTTATTTAGAAAACGGTACACTTTTTTTGGTGCCACTTTTTGAACTTGATTTACATTTCTATACATTCTTATTCGTAGGCTGACAACCTACGTCGTAGGTCAGCAACAAATGGGCCACAGTGCACACGACTCAAACGTCGAGTCAGAATTGTATAGCGTTCCACAGTGTTAGCACGCGAGTATCACTGTTTTGAGCGTAGCAGCGAAAGTGTTACAAAATACACAATACATCCGATTGTGATGCTTTGGTGGGTTGTTGTAAGAACGGCAAGGTTCCTAACAAAAAAAGAAACTGCATTGCGACGCATGCCGGGCACAACTCTAGTATATAAAACAATGTTGTCAATTCTCACGGCCAAGCAATATTGTAATACAGAATTAATATTTTTATAATCATTTCACAAATCACACATTAATCATAATACTAGTAGACGGCGGCGAACTTCGTACCGCCTTAGAATCTTCCCGACACACACTGCCATTTTTTTTAGACTATGTTAATCACGGATAATATAGCATTCTAATGGTGAAAGATTATTCAGATCGGTCCAGTAGATTCGGAGCCTATTCAATACAAACAAAAAATCAAATCTTTCGTCTTTATAATATTAGTATAGATGGTCTATAACTATTTACTGTATGGAAGTTATTTCATATTAAATCAATCATATCAAAATAGTTGTAATATGTATATTTTAGTTATATACCTTTTTAATTGTATATTGGTAAAAGGGTATGATGGGACTAACATGTGCAATAAGTACAAAAGTCCCTTAAAAAAATGAGATTAAAAAAAAAAAAAAAAAAAAAAACATAAGATTGTAGTCAGTACAATGTCTAAACAAGGTAAAATTCCAACAAGAATCAAATACATACCAGTAATTTTTCAATAATCCCCGTCTCTCTAATAGGTGGGTGGTTCGTAGAATCATACTGAGATGATGAATTGTTGGTAGAGCTAGATGAGTAGACTCCGGCAGAGTCGCCCATCGGACATCCGTCTAAATTGTAGTTGCCGAGGGAGAAACGATTCCCACCGCTCGTCTTCCCCATATTATTATAGTTATCCCGCGGAGAACTCGGGTACTCACTGCTATAAGTACCTTCAACAACAACACTCTCAGTTAGACAACTCCTCCGAGGGGCAACGGATGGCAACGAGGGAGATGACTTACCATTTCGGTAAGCCTGTTTAGCCTGCATGTTGGAGTGCTGGAGATCTAAGATATCCTGCAGGGGTGACGAGTGTGAATCTGGCGGCTGGAACATTTTCCACTGAGGATTACTGGACATTATTCCTTGATTCAAACTTCCTTGTATACAGCTCGAAAATCTCAGTATTATGTACCAATATATCACAGAAAATCGTGTGGTGTCAAAGTTTTATAAAGAGGTTACAAATTTTTAAATCAAAATCACATTTTCTTCAGTATATGTGTTCATAAGAACACAGTCAAGTCTATAACGTCAAAGTCACGATTTTTAACACCAAAACCACTAATGTTGAAAATAAAACTACTTAGGTATATTATTATGATAAAATAGATCCTCAGATGTCTTCAATGCTTGCTGAATCGGAGCTCGGTGGTGCATCGGCTTGCTTGAAGGTAGTAGTATAATTCTATCTATGTATATCTTTACCGATATTCACAAGCTGGAACAGACACTTTGGTTTAGTAAAAATATGCTTCAATAGCATCACAAATCATTGCTTAAATAACGCCTGATTACAACAAGGCGTCGCGTCCGAGTATCGTTCTACATTTCATTATTGCTATCTAGCTAGGTATCGGCCGCCCGATCAGACTAGACTGACGGCGAAATGCACAAATTGTAAAGCCAAGGGCCGACTTCATTCACAACTCCCAATAAGGCAAATAGCATATTGCATTCGAATCTACACACTGGTTTACGGTTTTGTAAAGACGTTAAACGATTACATGGATGGAAATAGGCGAATGCGAAACCATGAAATTATCAAATCTCACCACGACACAGCATAGCACTGACGACATACCGCCATATTGAATGTCAACATAATCACGACTTTGATCCAGCCATACAAAATATTGGTGCGGAATCTTTTATTTGAAATTTTCATGGAAAGATTTATTTAAATATGACCTCAATAAATAAACAGATTTTTTAAATTTTGTGCTTATTTTTTTGTCTAAAGGCGAAAGTCAGTCATTTGATTTGAGTTTTCTTCTATTTTATGGTAAATGGCAATCGCCTGCAGTCAACAAATCGGTTAGGTGGCCAATACTTAATTTTATATGAAAAGGAAACTAGATATTCGTAACAGAAAAATAAATGCTGATCATAGGAATAATATGTAAATATTTGAAGAATAACATTTAGTCATAACTTCGACAGAAAAAAAAATGCATTTTTTTATGATTGCAATTTCCTTAACTTTACCATTTTGGAAGAAAGTAAATACAACTAGCAACATTGACCTAAATGTCAAATTTTATTTTATATTTTTAATTTTCAGCTCTGGATACCTGTCTTTGAGTATAATCGCCGACTCTGTGCTATATTCCTTGCTGTGCAAGCTTCGCATGTTCGTGGAAGTAAAGTGAACCCGTAGATCGATTGCCCACTCTTTCCATCCATTTAGCATTAGTAGTCCGTTTTCTATTGGGCTTCATTGTATGGAGAGGTTTACAATTTTGAGTAGAGCAATGTCACTTGGTACAGGTGTAAAACACGTTAAACTAAGCCCAAAGAGCCTGGTAGGCCTGGTTGGCTGGTATAAATCCGTGTCTGGTACGGGGGAGGGGGGTTAAAGTACCGGACTAGTACTACAATATAATCCTCTGTGCTAGTACTCAGAACAAAAATTCCAGCGGATGTATTTGAACTCTTGGGTCAAGTTTTATTTTGGTATCGTTATCGGGTAAATCGATGACGGCCAGTTCATTCCTCATACCAGTTTTTTAGGGTCCCGTACCAAAAAATTTTGTAATCCCTAAAATAATAAATTTTCAGTACGCAAATTTTGCATATAAACCTATATCTTTATTCGTACATATAAACCATGGATCTAAATCATAAAGGATAGCACTCCTCCATTGACCTCTTAATGCACTCCTCCTTACAAGCATTGATACAAGAAAATTTGACTTTCGTCTCCGTCGTCGATATTTCCAATTTTACGTGCGTCCATTTCTATTCCAATGACGTCACAATTACATCTATTAAGTCTGTGAATTACATGAACGACAATTGAGTGACGTCATGCCTAGACATACAAAGAAAGGGACAAAGTTAACGTCACTAAAAACCACGGTACTACGGATAAGAACGATCATTACCGACCATCAAGGAGTATTAACATGTTTTCCCTCTTGTTAGGCAGTCTGTGCTCCACTATAGTAGAGGATTCCAAACTTCTTGGTAGGTACTTGCCTTTGATTATATTCTCTTTGCTTGCCTTAATAATTAAAAAAATAGGAAGTCTGTGTTAAAAATACATTTTCAGTGTTCAGAAAGCCCATTTAATGTGGATTATAAAAACATAAACATGTAATATCAAATTTTTATTTACCATGTAAAACAATTATTGAATGGACTGCGGCGTTTGGCTGCGGTTTGAAAAAAAAATACCAGAATGTGTCGCCCTTGGACCGCCCGTCGCCATTAACCATGAATCTATTCCAAACTTCTTGAGATTAACAAAAAGCTTAAAAAAAATAAAGAAAAGCTAGCTTTTATGGCTGTAAATTTTAATGTAGGTACTTATTTATTTAATGTATTGTCATCATCATCATCAGCCCCATTGGTATGGTATGGGCGATAGTGCGTGCACAATGCGGATTGGTTAATTTTACGAGTATGTAAAGCCGCGTTTTTCTTTTGGTTTTTTAAGGGATCGATAGATGGCGCTACGGTCTGTGCGAATAAACCTCAAAATTTCAAAAAAGTGTTTCCTTAAAATAATAAAGAGGGAAAAGATGATCAAAAGATGCCAACGCATCTTTTGATTACATATTTCATTATTAACTAATGATTTTACTCGAAAATTCGAAACTTTTCTGTATGGGCTCGATCCCTTGGAGTTTAAAAAAAAGGCAGGCACAGTCTTGACAAGATTTTGACAGGATCTCGCGCACTGCTACTCTATGGAGCGTAGGTTGATTCTCTTTCTACGCTATGGAGCGATAAACATGCCATCTGTCGAGTTTTTTAGAAACTAAATTTAAAAAAGAAAAGAAAATCGCTCATTGCACAGCTCGGTACCTACATTTGAGCTGACGACGTTTATAACAATGAGCGTTTTTCTTTTCTTTTTTAAATTTAATTCCTAAAAAACTCGACAGATGACATGTTTATCGCCCCATAGAGCCGTAAGCGAGATCCTGTCAAAATTTGGTCAAGTCTGTGCCTGCCTTTTTTTTTAATGCCTAGGGGTCGAGCCCATTCAGCCATGTCAGGCGTAAAAGTTTAGAATTTTCGATTAAAATTTTATTATTAGTAAATAATTAAATATGTCATTAAAAGATGCGTTGGCATCTTCTTGATCATTTTTTCACTCTTTACTATTTTAAAGAAACACTTTTTGAAATGTTGACGTTTCTTCGCACAGACCGCAGCGCCATCTATCGATCCCCTAGAAAACAAAAAGAAAAACGCTCATTGCACTATGTGCTACATGATTTCATTCACCGACATCTATGATAATTTTCCTAACACCCTGTATTATAAGGTCTGACATTTGCTGATCGAGAAAAAATAAACAAATCCGCTGTCTCATTCAAAACTGCAGTACCTACCGACCGACTCAACTGAAATGTATGGGAGAGCAATTTTTTTCTCTATGATGATAATTATTGTATGTAGACCATAGAGGTATTGTACCAGGAATTCCTGTAAGGTATAATACCTTTATGATGTAGACGGTCCCTCGGTGCGAGTCTCCAGACGTTGCGAGTTCAACTCGCACTTGCTTGACCAGTTTAATTTTTTTTATTATTTCTAATGATATCCGCCACAATTGTAATCATAAATACAGGGTGTAACAAAACACCCTGAACAACTTTCACTATGGAGCAAACTTCGAAAGCGCGAAAAAAAATTCTGCTGTCCTATACATTTTCGTCGAGTTGGTAGAGCAGTTTTGTATGGGAAAGCAGATTTTTTTCGCGATTTCGAAGTTGGCTCCATAGTAAAAGTTGTTCAGTTTCATGGTCTGAAGCACTCCATTTAGTATTACAAGGTTGTTTTGTTACACCCTGTATAACCAATATATGTGCTTCGTATTTGTCAGATTTCCTAAAGTATTTAGTTCTAAAGTTATCGTGGCTCAAAGTTTTACAATTCTTAATTTAATCCTAGCCACGGACCTGAAGAAAAGACGGACGTAATGTGACACTAAAAAGATGTGAAGCATGCAAGGTCCAACATTTTCGTTTGTTCTACAAGGTACCTACACTCACACAGATGCACTAGCTCTAGGCGCAGGTCCTACATCCGTCACCATTATGTACCACGTGACAGCACGCACACAAAAGAAATGGGTGCTTAACTCGTGGTTAGATGAGATTACTTACGTCCGTCTTTTTTTCAGGTCCGTGATCCTAGCATTGAAAACATATTGAAACTAGGTACCTATATTATTTTGACTTTAAAGCACAGACATTGGTTGGTTTTAGATCGTGTTTAAAAAAATTCAAAGGAAAAGTCCATGGAGACGGAGTCGCAGGCAACAGCTAGTAGTTTACGTACCTATTAGTATAGTAGGAATGGTAATGTAATACTTACGAGTAGGTAGGAACCAAAGAGTGATACGAGTATATGTAGGAACCTAAGTGGAAGTAAAGAAAATACTGTTGTTATCACAAAGAAATTATATCTTCTAACCAAATTTTGAAGTCAACAATGCTAAGTATTATATAGGGAACACCTTTTCCTCCTGTCTCACCCCAAGAAAATATTCCAAATATTTTCGAATTCGATACGACCAATGATCCATGTGCTGAAAATAAATGAAACCGTTGATTTTCGGACCCACATATAAATGTTGGCATGAAGCCTTCGATCAACAATATACAACTAGATAACGGGTCGCATACAAAATCAAAGAGAAATTCTGTCCTCGTGAATATACAACATTTTTTGTTAACGAACCGAGAAAACAGTCCGAATACATTATAATTTCGACCTCAAAGCAACCATAATTCCTAGTAATTTAAAAAAGGAACACTGCGGCATTGCGAGACGTGCTTACGATGGCTTTGTTCGAACGCAACTAATTCAAAATAAGACCTCACTCCAATTAAATAGTGAGGCGTTATTTGCCGGGACATGTTTTGAGCGCTGACGCGTTATCTAGTTGGATAGGTATTGTTGATCGATGCATGAAGCCCCGTATTTATTACCTAAAAGTTGGGCAATCATAAAGGAATGAAATTCTTCTATAGGTATACTTCTATCGTTCCTACCTATAGATATAAGTGAAGCATATGGGACATTCAATTTCGATTTATAGGCTGGGGAAATGGGCAGTAACCCACTTGCAAACTGACTTACGCCCTACTACCTACTTCGAACTAATAAGTCTTCGAAAATTCACCGAATTCGGTATGTCAAGTTTTTTTTTGTCTTCATTTTTATATTTTTTACAGACAGAAGACATAATTTTAAGATACCTATTTCATTCATAGTGCGATTCATCGAGTTTATCAATATAAATTTAATTTTTAAATTAATTTGATCTGTAATCTCTAAGTTCAAAAATGGTGGAGAGAAAATAATTCGAACTCCATGGAGAAAAACTACATACAGCTGTATTTAAAAAAATTAAAACCTGCCTCCTCTTTCTAACTCTATGCTGGAAAAAGATACGGCAACATCAAATGTCAAATTCTGACATTGTGAAAGTATTTTTTTTTCTTAATGGCCGGTTATTTTAAGTTGATTTTATGTTAACCAAGGAGTTTACAGGTATGCCAGTGACGTCACTGCACGGACCGAAAAACGACGTTATTTTATTAAAAATATCTGTAATCCTTTCATTTTAAAATCTCTGACATAGAAAATATGATTATTGAGACAATTATCTCGAAATGGTTTTCAATTCAGCCCTCCAAAAAAAAACTTGACATACCGAATTCTCCTCAAGTAATTAATTAATATTTAATTAATTAATTAATTGGTAAATCCCCCCTTTTTTGGGGAGCCCTATGTCCAGCAGTGGACGTTTATCGGCTGATATGATGATGATAATTAATTAATGCCCCCTTAGTTTGGATGCTTGAATAGTTGAATACTAACCTGGGAAAGCTTGGTATCCTTTTCCAGATGTCACACAAAACTCGTAGCTCCTTAGGTCAACTAGAGGGGAGATGAAGCGGTGGCATTTTTGTAAAGGTACTGGTCGCACCAAATAATTATTTATGTTTAGACGACGACCTAAATACAAAAAAAATTTAAAGGAGAGGGCTATGCTCGGAGTTTCCCTGCGAGATCGATTATCGAATTAGAAATGAAGAAATCCGCAGAAGAACCAGAGTAGCTGGAATAGCCCAAAGAATTGCTAGACTAAAGTATCAGTGGGGCACTGCATTGCTCGCAGAACCGATGGCCGATGGGGCCGAAAAGTTCTCGAGTGGCGTCCGCGTACCGGAAAGAGGCATCGTGGGTAGGCCCCCCGAAGGTGGACCGACGACCTGGTGAAGGCGGCGGGAACCCGTTGGATGAGGGCAGCGCAGGACCGGTCGTTATGGCGATCCTTGGGGGAGGCCTATGTCTAGCAGTGGACGTCCATCGGCTGAGATGATGATGATGATGAACTACCTGCGTGATCTAATAGTAAAGAGCATTGGGCTCTTGACACGGAGGTCGTGGGCTCGATTCCCACGGGGGACCTTATGATATGTCACTTTGTGTGTTTTTCCCCAGTTGGTTAGGACATTGCAGGCTGAATCACCTGATTGTCTGAAAAGAAAGATGTTTCCGTGGCTTCGGACCGTTAGGCCCGGCAACTATCTCAGGTGCTAGTAGTCGTTACATGAAAATCACGTCAGAGGCCGTAAGACGGTCTAAAAAAACTCTGACACCAGGGCTGCGTTCATAACCTTTGGGTGCGGTTGTTCTTCTCGCTCGCTCTTATGGGTAGAACGCTTTTCACCGAGCCTCGGAACGGCGTTAGGGCGAAAAGTTGCACTTGGGGTGCACTCTGGGCGCACTCTGGGCGTAGGTTCTGAACGCACCCCAGGGCTTTCTGCCCACACGATAAGAAGTATGTAATTTATGTTGTACTTACAGCAAAAAAACAAATGGTTTCGTATCTAGACTCGATATCTAAACAACTTAATCTTTATGAGAATATCTTTCGAGGTTCCCTTTTTAGGGACCCTTCCGTACAAACTTGGTGTGATTTAAGATTATACATGGTGAAATTGATATCATTAGCATAATTTTAAACTAAGAGTATAAGTACCCATCAAACTGAACTACTTTTTCTATGGGAGCAAAAAAAAAACTGCCGTCCCATACTAAACTGCACCTGCCGCCGCTGCCTACATGACTCAAATGCACAGCAGATTTTGTTTTGCTATCAAATTCACCCTGTAGATTTGTAGAACTACATATTATACAGGGTGTAAGGAAAAGTATCATTAACCTTTTAACCACATACTCTACCCATCAAACTAGCTACTGTCTAAAATGTAGACATCAGATTTTTTTTTGCTCTGACAGTTTTGCTCCCATAGTAAAAGTTGTTCAGTTTGATGGGTAGATTATGTGGTTTACCTTACACTCGTACACTATTACCTATTATGTGATTATAATGCACACTGTAAGGTAAAACCTAGGTAAACAACATATAATAAAAACGGGTTAACTAAGGGTGTATTCCGATAATGAAATTAAAAACTTTCCATAAGGAACCTGGGTAGAAAATTGAGAAAAATGTTTGGACCTTCCATACAAAAGTTCCATCAACCGATCGATTTTCTATGGGAAGTCTTACCAATTTTCTCGTTTTTCTTCCCGAGCCCTTAGGGGAAAATTCTTTAGTTTTACTATCTACGAGTATCTATTACAATATTGTTTGTTATTAAAAATAGAGGTGTATTATGTCCTCTACCATAGAATTATTATTTTAATAACTGAGTGCGTTTACACACGATGACGCAATGACGGAGCGGCAGATGTCAGTCCATAGAGCATCACCCGGTGCGTCAATGCGTCACCGTGTGTGCTTCTACGTGCAGTTTCATACAACTCCTTGCTTCACAAATGACGGACTGACGTCTGCCGCTGCGTCAATGCGTCATCCGAACGCACTTATACCTCCGGCTCCGTGTTGTGTCGCATCTTGTTCCCAGCCAACCATTGCCATTCCATTAGCATACTCATTCAACATGTCGTCGCTAACCGTGAAGGCGGGGACTATGAAAATTAAATTATTATAAATTAAATTACTGTCCTGTGCCTATAGACAGAGTAACATTTCTATTGGCGTAGACGCTAGTAGAAATGACAGAATGTATGGATTTGATATTAGCGATCGAAACATTTTGGCGTTTGATTTCGTCACCATACGACAAGTCAATACATTTTTATGTCTTCTACTGTCGTTACGTTAACAACGCTAATCGTAACATACTTTGTCTAGGGGCCCTGTACTGTCGGCTGTCGCTTACTACTACCCTAACTTCTAAGATATTGATTTTGGTAAGTAATCTCAATGAAAATTATAACGGATTCTGTAGCCCAACTAGTTTTTGAAAAAACCTGTAACTTAAAAATATTGTCTAATACAAACTACTCGTACATGGCAATGAAGGAAATTAAATCGAGCTATAGTTAGGTTCAAAATTTTCATTTAATTACCTACCTAAGAGAAATTATGCAATGGCTACGGAAATTTACAGGAAAACCTATTTTATGTCCGTAAGTACCTACCTAGTTGTTAAATATCTGTAGACCTTTTACGTACTGGAGAAATGTACAGAGCGAAATGGCGTCAGGCAGCTAAAGATTTAAAAAATTATTCGTATACTTAGGTACCATTTATATAAAGAACTTTATTTACTTACAAGTATATTGATATGTACCGATCGGGTCTACATGTTCGAACAATCCAATATTGTTGCTGAAATCTTCTCTGTTGAAGTGAGGATGCGGAATACTTCTCTTTATTTTAGACTCTAAATTATACAATGTTATTATTAAGTAGGTAAAAGTGCACATTTGTCATAAGAAAATATTTGTTTCACGTAAGTGCAGACTGAGAGGTGCCAACCCTAGTTTTTCCAGTTCTTTACATCGTTCTCCTTTAGATGTCACCCTAATTACTTACAAACAGAATGGGTGAAAAAAAATTGTACCATAAATCATCATGGTAAAGGTACTTGCGGCAAGATTTTTCCAGGCAACCCGGCGGCGTTGTATAGACCCCCGTATAAACTTGAACTTAAATCACATTTCGTTCACCAAACAAATAGTGTACGTGCCTAGACGCCGTACATTTAGTATTTTGAATAATTTGCAAATAAAAAGCTGGTAGATGGTTTGAGGGCTAGTATTTTGCGTTTTCTCTTGGCTCGATATAAATATAAAAGATGGAAGTAAGTGGAGAAAAATAAGGGGCGAATGCCGCTCGCACGAGCATTATTATATGGCATCGCGGGGTGGAGCCACAGAGGATTAACGTTATATTCGTGTATTCCCAGTTGTCGCCACGGCCTCCGTTGCCACTGCGGACAAATGGGAAAAAAAGTCCCAGTTGTCGCCACTGGTGACAAAGCAGTGGTGACGACTGGGACTTTTATTCCCATTCGTCGCCAGTGGGGACAACTGGGAAAAAAGAGTCTCAATTGTCGCCACTGGCGACGTATGGGACAATATTTTCTTATTTGTTACCACCGCTATCAAATAAAATAAAATCGCGTAGGTGATTCAAAATTTGGTTTATTTTTCTTCTTACCGTGCGTGTGGGTAAGCCCCGTTGTCAACGTTCTTTCAGACCGCCTTACGGTAATTTGTTTTATTATATGTAGATACTTATGTTTTGTACAACATTATTACACAGCAGTAGTAGATACAAATTTGAATAAACTATACGGAAAAGTCTAATTAACCTTTAAACCACATACTCTACCCATCAAACTGAACAACTTTTACTATTGTAGCAATACGATCGGAGCAAAAAAAAAATCTGCTGTCCCATACTAAACTCCAATACCTACTCGACTCAAATGTATGCAACAGCAGAATTTTTTTTTGCTCTGATCTGTTTGCTCCCATAGTAAAAGTTGTTCAGTTTGATGGGTAGAGTAATGTGGTTTAAAGGTTAATTATACCTTTCCTTACACCCTGTATAAACGAAAGAAGTTGGCCTGAAAGAATTAGAAGAAGCCGTACCTACTTATTCCCGATCCGAACTGATAAAGATGTAGTTAGTCATTTTTGCGCGAGAGCAGGAATAGAGGGGACAAATATGTCGGCATTTACCTGTTATTAATTAAAAAAAATCATCTTTTTGATTGATAGCGAAATATCGATAATTCAAAAGTTATTTGAAACGATAGTTAAGAATCCAGTAAGTAGATACATTAAAATGATATAAAGTACCTATATTAATCTTCACTTACTTAAATATGACCAAAAATCAATAGATATAACTGGTTTTCTTGTTTTACTACAAATACATTTTAATATAAATAAAAATGTATAATCGGTAGGTACTAAACTTTGTTAAATCTTTTACGGTGATGGTAACAAGTGAGAAAATATTTTCCCATGCGTCACCAGTGGTGACAATCGAGACTTTTTATTCCCATTTGTCGCCTGTGGTGATAAAGCAGTGGTGATGACTGGGACTCTATTTCCCATTTGTCACCAGTGGCGACGACTGGGACTTTTTTTCCCATTGGTCCGCAGTGGCGACGGAGGCCGTGGCGACAACTGGGAATACACGCTGTACCGTACAGAGTGACAGCTTCATACAAGCTCGCAAAAGCGGCGCATCACTACATGCGCAGCGCGTTTGTGTGCGCGCATTCACCTACGAAGTTCACCAACGAGACCGAGGGTGACTTCGGGCGAAACGAAGGTGTGACTGTGAGGGGTGACACATCGTTGATTTTACCCGCGCGCTTGTCACCGTTCCGTGTAGTACGCTCGATATTTTTATTTTATTAGTTTATAGGTAGTAGAAGTCGAATAAAAAGATAGTAAATTATTTTGCACTGTGTGCATAAACGATTGGAAGAGTAATGTAAACATTTATAAAGAAATACTACATTGAAATAAAACTTGGCATCATTTTAACAATCTTTTCATTATTTTTTATTTTTATTTTAATGAAATACATAGTTTTAACTACAACTAAATATGTCTCAGAACTACAAAAGATAAATAAATTGTTTTAATATTTTCATGCCTAAAATGAATTAATAACTAACAAAATAATCAAAAAGAATTTACAATTGAGTTACAAAACATTTACCTACCTTCATACTTACTCCAATTTTTTTTTTTTCCTTTAAGGCAGCCCTACAAGAATAGGCTAATAAAATGGACGCTCCTTAGTAGCTGTTACTCTGTACTGTGGTAGTGGCGTTGACAAATAGTAATTTTGCGGTCGGATCTTAGTACATATATTATAACGACCCTAAGGGAATAGGTACGTAGTATTGTATAGGATAAAAGAAGGTAATTTACCGACCCGTAAAGGTAAAATCTTCAGTTTGGTATTTGATCCTCCACATGCGCAGTAAATGTGACATGTCGGGGTCGGATCGCATCGAGGCACAGTGCGCAGGCGCAGCGGACCATCTCTGTTTAAGCATTAACGTATTGCAAACGGTCCTCATTGGCATTACATCTAAATAAATGAGACCCACAGCCAAGTGCGACGGTTCTGTACCTTGAAAAGAGTTGTTTTTTCGTGACCATTTCGTGACTGTTATTTTAAATTTTTATCACATGGGTTAGGCCAAACAAAAGTGCAAACTCACTTTCTGCGTCACTTGATATCCGTCGACTGATGCTCAAAACATCTTCTTTAGCGTGGTGAACGAAACATAAATGCACAAAATAGGCAATTATCAATGCCAATATAATCACAAAAGTAACAACTAAATGAGTAAAAATACATTTTTCGCCGCTAGTGAATTTTGATTCCCTATGTTGTACAATTTCGGATGTCGACATGTTCAAAACCAATGATGACATCTCCACAGCCTAGATTTGGATGTTTAAAAATCTAATTAAAAAACGTTTTTATATCGGAATAAAAATTGTTTATTACAAACTCGGGTTAACTTACAACTAACAATACGGGAATCAATTATAAAATACATATTTCTCTGGATGAAGCAGTAAAATTACACAAAATTGTGATATCGGTATCAAATATGTCTTTTTAAATAATTGCACAAATTAATATAAAAACGTAAAACAATGTCTATCTACAATATTATTTCAATAACAGTCGTAATATGATTTTTATAAGCTCATTTGCACGGGAATTTTACCTTTACAAAGTCGACGCAATTTTTTTTTTTTAGGGATTTGGTACGCACGGCGACAGATCAACCTACCCATAGTTGGACCTTATGTCCATGAACATAGAGTTCAACTAATGGCTAGGTTGATCTGTTGCCGTGCGTACATAGTTTACTTTTGTTTCAAAGAAAAATTTAAATACTAAATCTGAAATCGCTTTATCAACTAATGGATTTTGTTACTGTTTGCAGCATTTCCTTGATTAGGTACCTATCTAAAGTAAGGTTATAACTTTAGCAGAAATAGAACAAGGTGTGAATCACGGACTTGAAAGAAATACGGACCGAATATTGCACTACAAAGATGTGAAGCATGCAAGGTAATACAATCTCGTTTGTTCTACAAGGCACCTACACTCACACAGATGCACTAGCTCTAGGCGCAGGTGCTACAACCCGTCACCATTATGTACCGCGGACAGCACGCACACAAAAGAAATGGGTACTTCACTCATGATTAGACGAGATTACGTCTGGTTCTTCTTTTAAGTCTGTGGTGTGAATGATGACAAGATGCTAGACGGGCAAATATGTGTTCTATCAAAAAGAACAGTCTCGTGAAGTAAACAAAGTCAATAAACTCTAAACTAACCTACATAACGTCACATAGATTAAATGACAGTAATAATTACATAGCTTTCTAAGATTTTGCTAATTATCCAAACGTGCTGTCAAATAAAGAAGTAACAATTTTGATTTCGTATTTGTTTATTTTCAACTTTCCGTTGCCTCTTATAACTAAACTAGCGACCAGCCCCAGTTTCGCCCGAGTGTGATCTTTATTATACAAAAACCTTCCCGAAGAAATTCTTTAAACGCTAGTGAAAACCGTATCAAAATCCATTGCGTGGTTTAGAAGAAGTAAGCGGAGAAACAGAAATGATGAGGACAAGCGCGGATAGTGACTTAGTTATTTATATCGAGATTTTAACTGTGCACTTGGAATGGAACTATCAAAATGGTTAGGTTAGTTGACAGGATTAGTAGCAGTATGGCCCATTCGCAAATGGTCACTCTTTCGCAAGGTCCCGTTCGCAGATGGTCTCAAATGACCGTGCCAACATTATCTTTTAAATTTGATTAAATAAGCCTGAATAGGCCCTTTTCTGCTGTAAGATAAAATTACCGCGCCAATAGTGAGTTGATGACGTATCTGCCAAATTTACGCGACGTAATATTTCATGTCTACTAAGAAAAGTGGCGCGTACAAGGCCTGTATTCACTTTGATTAGTGCGCGTGCAAGTGATTAGTAATTGCGGGTCATTACTACAAACATTGAAAGTAAATCAAAGATAACAAAATGTCATATTCTATCGGTGATCTCTCAAAAATTTTGAATGACCCGCAATTACTAATCACCTGCACTCGCACTAATCAAAGTGAATACAGGCCTTACTCGCAAATTATAAGAAAGGGTATCTAGTACTACATAGTATTAGTGTCGCCGGTTTACGACGCATAAATTCGGCACATGTGTCAAGACATATTATTATATTCCAGCAAAATAACCATAAAAAAATTGAATTAAAACATCAAAATTCTGTTAATAATCATTACTTGAACGATATTATTTTCCGTAGTTTAGTCTATCTAGATTCTAGATAATCGCTATCGAATGATGTAGGATTGGAGATTTTTACCATGGTTTATTTGTGTATTGTATTGCTCCTACTCATTGACTTACTTCCTACTGGAATAAAATAAATTGTTGAATTATTTGTATACAAATAAATATGTGAAAGCACACAATACAACTTACCTACAAAGATTTTCGATTAAACGGAGAGGAAACAGTAGTGCTATGCTAAGTTAAGACATTTATGACCCAGGTTTTAATAATTATTTTTATCAAAATAGCCTAAATAGAAAGTAAATACTTTCCTCATAAATTTAATTTTTGAAGAATTTAGTTCTTAATTTAACCTTTTTTTTAGTTCGAAAAATCGCCAATATCGTTGAAAGTTCGAATGTCCGGGTAGAGGCCCAGAACACTGCTATAAAGTCTGCAAAACGAGCATTTGTTTCGTGTGTGCCTTTAATAAAAAAAAAAATTGTGAATAAAAATTTGTTCACCTTTTTTTTTCAAGATTCTGTTTATCATTCGAAATCTGAGTGCAAAAGTGCATTTTATCCGCTAGCGCGGAAAGAGTTTTTGAAATTCGAATCTGTCTATCCAATATTTTTATATACCGCCAATCCACTGAAAATGCTTAAATAACTACATATTTCATATCACTGGCCAGCACGAAAAAAAATACTTTTTAAAATGTTATTTTTAGCAATTAACTTTTTTTCCTCGCTGGTGTGAGGTGAAAAGTTGTGTTTCGCTCGGCTGCAAAGTTATTCTGCGTCTCGTACCCTTGAATCCTTCGCTTGCTCAGGTTTCAATACAAGTACTCGAGCCGAAAAGCAACTTTGCAGCCTAGCATAACAAATAACTATTCTTTCTTTCCATATGCGTCAGGGGGCACGATGGGACGTCGATATGTGATAATGATAACCTATGAGGCTAGAAGCAGCATCGGTTTGACAACTATTGATGGGATAGTCATATCATAGCTTAGCTTAGCTTGAGAGATAATCAAATGACTAGATTGTTGATCCCGTTTTCACCTAAACCTTTTGTAAATTACCACCTTTTATAAAAAGATATGATGGGTCCACCCACAGACTTCCGTATGATGGGTCTGTTTCAACACTTCTTGATAGCTTATTTGACAGTTCTTTTGACATATGTATTTTGAAATATGTCGAACGAGCTGTCAGATAAGCTAACAAGAACTTATCCAAAAACGGTGAAACAGTCCCTATATCTTTTGTTGGTTTAGTTTGGATCCTCTTCTAAAATCTTTGTAGGCAAGTAAGAACTACAGGTACAAACCGGTTTTCAATGGAATTAATATCCCTATAAGACTAAAATACAACATGTATTGATTAAAAATAAATCAGAAAAATTTACGTCCTAACTTACATTCTAACTAATAGTCCAATCATTTTGGGGTTTGACCCTGACAGTAATTTATCTATCGCTGAAACTTTGCAGTGTGATAAAGTAAAGTAGATTACGGTTGACAAATAAACTAGGTTTCTTTTTTTTCCGTACCTAGATTATTACTATTACCGTAATCTGTATACTTTACTTTATCACACTGCAAAGTTTTAGCGATAGATGAATTATTGTTAGGGTGTCCATACAAGGAAACTCTAAAATGATTGGACTAAAGCAATAATTCAAGTTGTATGTTATGTAACAAATCATTTGTCGTAATTAAAAAAACAATTTATCACTATTTAGATAATAATTCCCTTGCAATATTTATTAAATCTCTTTACAACGCAAAAAGGGGGATTTTAGCATGACAGCGTGATTTCACGCTATCGCGGCTTAGCTCACTTTCCAATTGCGCGCGATCGAACGAGATAAAAGGCGTGACAAAGTCTTATCGCGCACATCATGCTACGGCTGCTGGTCTGAGAATTTTTAGTACACGCCTATTCGCAGCAGTTTATCACTCATTGAATAAAACTTAAAATTATTTGAATGCTTACTGTTTAGAGCAAAGTCAGGCATTATTTTTTGTTTATAATTAAAATCCTTAAACTATACCCTTTCTATGCTGTTTTGATCTAGCGCCTACTGTACCGCAGTACAGGTCGCTCTACGGTTTATGAGCGCTCTGCGAAAATTGAAGACGTAAAAGGCGACTGGAGATCGGCCAATGACGCTTACACGACGACCACCTCCCGCTATCCACGACAAATAGACCCGAAATTTGATATAGGGTCCTTCTTAATAATTATGCTGAAACCTACGCTGAAACCATTAAACTGAACAACTTTCTTCACACCGAAATCTCAAAAGAAAATCAACTGTTCGATGCAAAACTACAAACCTGTGACTTTTTAGTACATTGTATCCTAGAACGACCACATTGTATCTTATTTTTGAGTTTGAAACCCTCGAGTCAAATGTACAGGACAGTTGATTATTTTTTCTTTTTCGATGTTGGTTATAGAGAAAGTCGTTTAGTTTGATGGTCTGATCGTACCCATAAAAACATACGATTTATTGAAATATAATTGCAGGCACAAACGGTTATAAATAAATTGTGTTCAGGTTTTTACTAAAATTATTGTAATTTTATAGCATGCTAGTTCCGAGGACCATGAGCAGTTTCTTCGTATGTATCGATGGTTGCAGGCATGCCTTCCCACTGTCAGGCTGCGTTCATTTTGTCACTACAGGTACATACTGTACACCCCAAAGTCGTTGTTTATTCTGGCAACCCTAAGGAAGGAAGCTTGCTTTGTGAACTATTTCTGTAGGTCTTGGCTGTTCACTTCGTCTTTCACATTGGGGATATTTAGATACTCATGAATTTCTTCCATTTTCGTAAATCATGGTGCGCATGCTATTGATTTCTAGACACTGTTTTGATATCGCTGCAGAAATTGTGAGGTTTTTGCAGAAGCCCGAAGTTGTATACCAAACGATAACAGTTATATTTATGTATCTCCTCAGACAGTCAAGTTTGTCTCCTAAGGCATTCGTTTATAAATACGAAAATGATATCAGCACAGAAAGGGTTATTATTATATACTTAAGTTAACAATACCTAGCCTACCCTAGTCTCTCTCTCGATCTTCAGGTTTCAAGTCTCCCGGGAATTATCTGGAGATAAAGATTGCTCCGCCGTGCTACGTAGCAGTTTCGCCATTAAGTTGGCGAGGTTCATATTGCTTCCCAGGATGTTCTGAAAATGGAAAATATTTACATGGAGATATATTTCATAAACAGAGTAAAAATGAAACAAATTCTTCACCTAAAACAAAAATACACAGAGAAAACTTACGCTACAATTTTTTCTTTATTGTAGCACGCGTCACGTCGTGAGCACATGTCTCGACTATATTCCCCGAGGGGTAAGCCAGAGATGTTTTGAAAACTCAGAACAACCAAGTTGCACTAACACCGAAACTCTGTTCAGTGTGGCCGGCAGTGAGCCCGTCGCCACTTATAATAGACAGTGGATACCATACATGGATCGAAATCGAAGCATGCAGGTTACGTCACGATGTTTTCCTTAACCGATAAGCCAGTAGTATTATAAATCATAAATAAATTAAAAAAAAATCATTGGTACGAGTCGGCATGGACGGGGATCGAACCATCGCCTCCTGCACGGTGGGCATGGTTACCTGTCACTAGACCACTGTTTAGTACCATAAATACGTCCAAACAAACCAAACTCTTGGAAGTAATAGAGGAAGTCTATGTTTGGATTCGGTTTTCTCTATGGATTGTTCTTCTTACCAAAATGGACAAGGGTTGTTGTTTTTTACCTTTGCTTAATTAAATAAATAAAAAAATAGGAATTAAATTCCGTAGTTTCTCTGTGTTCACTCTGTGTACCAGCGCAAAAATAACGTGGTGAACAACCACCACGACTTGTTCGACGAAGTTTATTGTATTTGTTATGACAATTGTAGTATTTGATAGCTAGTTAGCTAACCAAATATTAATATAAGGTGATATAAGTAATTACCTTGACACTGTCTTCATTTATAACTGATGACAATCTATTACTAGAGCTTAGGAAGCTGTTGAGCCGTTCTAATATCTGAAAATGAAATATTTGTCTTAGTTTTTGTAAAGCATAATAGGGACCTTAAATAATAGCCATTTACTAATATAACAACTACCTATGTGCTTAAACAGGGTGAAATTAATATCATTAGCATCCTTTTAGTTTAAACTAAGAGACTACCCATCAAACTGAACAATTTTTACTATAGGAGCAAACCGAGCAGAGCGAAAAAAGAATAAGCTGCTCCATACTAAGCTGCAGTGCCAACTCGACTCAAATGTATGCAACAGCTGATTTTATTTTTGCTCCGATCGGTTTGCTCCCACAGTAAAAGTTGTTCAGTTTGATGGGTACTCTTCATTGACCTCTTATAATTATAACAGAAGAGTTTAAAAGGATGCTACTGATATCAATTTCACCCTGTAAGGTCGTTGGGTCTTACGAGGATAGTAAAAAAATAAACAAAAATGTTTTAAATTACCTTTTCTTTTTCACCGCCAATAATGCCATTGACGCCGCCGGTTTTGGCAGTGATCTGGAATATTATATTATTTATAAAACTTTGTAACAACAGCAGTAACACAAAAAAGATTATAAAGTTATAGAAGTTACGTAGTATGAGTAGTGCACGCACGGCGACAGATCAACCTACCCATAGTTGGACCTTATGTGTTATGTATGTGTCCTTACACTTTGCTGACATATAAAAAATAGTCTGAAGGATCCCACTGCAGGGCAAAGGTCTCCTCTCACAAATAAAGGTGAGAGAGAGTGGCCCATGCTCCACCACGCGGCGGCCCATTATAATAACAGGTTTCCTGCTTACAATCATCATCATCATCACAGCCTATATACGTCCCACTGCAGGGCACAGGCCTATCGTATGGGCGTTAGAAAACATCATGAGGAAACCTGCATACGCTGAAGAAGAAATTCCGATGCGTATGTGAAGTCTACCAATCCTGCTTACAATAGACCATGCCATTTCCTCCTGTGTGAGTGGAACGAGATCACTAAGGGAAGGGATTTTGCAGTATTTTTGTGGGCGAAAAGCTAGCCACCTAATCACCACTTTGATGCGATAATCCTTATCACTTTCCCGAGTCGATAAAGCGTCGACCTGTACATTATAATAGCGCATAATAGTCTTAGAAAAAGTATATGTCTAGAATGAGCCTCACTATTTTACCGTATAAAACCAAAGGGGCCAAGTTTCATAGGTTGGTGTGCGTGAGACGCCATACAAATTATGTATGTGAGCGTGTATATGTATAGGTTTTAGGAGCCAGTACTGGTTCCAATTTTTTTCGACGCTTTCGTATCTTCGACTGTCAATCTTGACATATAACTTTATCAAAGACTAGTGTTTACCCGCGACTTCGTCCGCACAAATTATATATCTTAATAATCTTTTTTTGTAAATATCTTCAATATACAGACACACTTCAGTTACAGTTTTATAATAGTCTAGATAATAGTAATAAAAAACATACCGCAGGTTTCATCAGAGTCTGCAGGACTGTAGTAAGCTTGAGGCTTCTTTTGTTTAACTGTCCCATCTTTTTGTTCAACTCTTCTGTCGAGTGCGTCATATTTTCAACTTTTTCTTTATGAATTTGCAAACTGTAATAAATAAAACTGTTTAGGAACGTAGTGTTGAAAGTTAAACATTTCCTCTTCAATACATTGAGATACTAACATAGTACCTCAATGCTTCAATAGAAGGACATTACTTCCATAATGTACTTATGTACTGCAATAACATATCGCTAACGCTATTTTGCAAAAACAAATTCAAGATGCGTTTTACACTTAAAGAAACGTTAATTTAAGACACTTTATTTGGTAACAGATAAATGGTTATGGTAAGGTACTTTATAGCCAATAGATACAGTAATTTTTGGCCACAGCTTCGCTCGCGTTCATGTCATAAAATCACATCTGCTATTCGTACACAATATTCTCAAAAGTTCAGTTCAATGCCATCGGATGGATGAGTTAGACTTGATGTCTCTAGCAAGGAAGCTTATCATTTCATGGAATGTAAAATTGTGTTAATCCACATGAAAAGGTGCTGTCGGCAACGAAAATTGATTGACACTTCCAAACCTTATTCTCATAGAAATAATGTTTTTTTTTAAAGACGAATAATTTGTCGTGGCTACCTAGTATCATAGCGAATACTACCTATAAGGTACCACTTCAAGTGGATTGACACATATCTTTTCCGGGCAGGAGTGCGATTTTTGAATCTCCAGGTTCAGCAATATTTTCACTGTTTACATTGTAAACACGATTCAATCAAGCCGTTGTCATTGCCGCCTGGCTAGTCGGCAAGAAATAGTTATTTGTTATGCTAGGCTGCAAAGTTGTTTTGACCTGAGCATGCGAAGGATTCTAGGATTGAACCACGAGCGAAGCGAGTGGTTCAAATATTAGAATCCTGAGCTTATAGCGAAGGTTTCAAAGGTACGAGACGCAGAATAACTTTGCAGCCGAGCGAAACACACAACTTTTCACCTCACAACAGCGAGGAAAAAAAAGTGAATTGCTGAAGAGAACAACATTTTAAAAAGTTTTTTTTTTCGTGCTGGCCAGTGACATGAAATACTTATTAATGCATTTTCAGTGGACTGGCGGTATAGAAAAATATTGAATAGACAGATTCGAAATTCAAAAACTCTTTCCACGCTAGCGGATAAAATACACTTTTGCACTCAGATTTCGAATGATAAACAGAAACCAATTATTTCGCTAGGAAATCAGGATATATATTTCCCAGTCGTGTTCCAACTATTCAAAGGATTTTTTTATCCAAACAAATCACTTGCGAAGATGACCAAGTGTCATATATCACTGAACATATTATAAGTCCCTTCTTATAATTATTTTCATTCAAAAATAGCGCATGTAACAAAAAGAACTTCAATCCAATTTCTCCATAAGAATGACCATAAATTGTTCCGAAAGTTATATAATATTGACATTATCGCAGTTCCTCGCGAGCAATTTAGAAAGACACCCAATATTTATCACAATAGAGAGTGGCTACGCGAGCGAAGTCGGGACCTATCACTAAACTGTCCTTATACAGATTGACGAAATTATCGCACTAAACGTCTTATGTAACTTAGAGGAAACATTTAAAAAAGGGCTATTGATTTAGTTGAATATTTGACGAACAACTGTTCGTCTCAGTTCCCTTCTGCAATGCGCGCTGCATATGCTTACAAACTTTGACTACTTATATGAGGACTAGTTACGCGTGTAATTCTACTAACAAACATTTCTGCCACTTTTTGCGGGGGACGAGGTAACATGAAATCCGTAACTTTGGATTTTATTCCCCATAACTTTAGATTCTAATTTTGAATATTAAAAATCATGCAAAGTAGTCTCGTGTGAACCCCGAACGTTCTAAGTTCGAATTTATTGTTTCGCAATTATAGGCCGTCTCTTTTAGTGATAAGGTATAAAATTTAATGTAAATACACATGATCAATTGTTCTTGTACCGTGGCAGAGGGGAAATGCTACCTCAAGGCTAGTCCTTATAATAAATAGTCAAAAGAGGGCGCGCCGACGGTAATATCGTCGTAAATGACACAGTTTAAATCGAACTAAAGTTAGATGCATGATACCTGAACTCCATAAGATCGCAATTTTTGCATTTTTTCGCCAAGTGTTCTTTGGGCTCAAGGTCGCGCGGCGGGCTGCTGACTGGAGACAAAATCATTACGCTATAAATTTGACAATCGCTTGGCTATTCACGTTATACAAATCAAATATAGTATTTCAAATTTAAATAAGACAGTCAGTATTAAGATATTATATCTCATGCAATATCATAAAATGTAGTAACGATTTAAAAAAGATACTTATATAAAATCATAACAGAGAATGGTAAATTTATCTGCAACATTAAATTTCAAAGTGTAGTTTCTGTTTAATAATCTTCATACTGTCATTAAAACATACGCAATAGCAATTGAATACATTAATATGAGTAATTGATAACGAAATGTGTACACTTTGTTAATTGGGCATGCATTTTAACATCTACTTAGATATAATGCGGTGGTTAGTACTCTTAACTCAAACATCATAAAGCCAGGCAAGACGACTCTGATAATTTAATTAAAGTGATATAAAATATATGTATATATTGTAACTGTAAACAGGGTGTTAGGGTAAACAATTGCATTTCTTTAAGGGGTGGTTGTTTAATAACTTTCTCAAAGGAACAAAGAAAAATGTCGACCCATTATCTTTCTATCATATCAATCTTTCGTTCAGCTGATTTAGTATGGAAAGTCGATTTTTTTTACGTATTTGATTGAGGTTCTTAGGGAAATTTGTTCAGTTTCATGGGTACAATCATCCATTTAAGTAAAGCAACTGTTTGCCCTAACTCGTGTAGAATGTAACTTGTCTGTTAAGTACATGCAGAGGCGGTTCTACTTTTGGAGCTAGCTAGAATCACGACGCGAACAAAGGAGTCTGCGCGGCAAGAAGGTGCAAAATTTCATCGAGAAACTGTTTTGTTTCTTCCTCATCATTTGAAGCAAGCAATCCATCATCTACGTAGAGAGCTAATATTAACATCTTCTCCATAGGCAATCTATATTGCCAGTACTTAACACTATCCTACAATTCGCGAATAACCCACCAACTGCTAAAACGCCACGCGTCTAAACAAAAATTTACCAAGTCATTTATTTATATGCCATTCTACTCTTGGTGGGGGACTGTGGTGGCCGAGCATACCCAAACTGCTGTCTTAGTAGCAAGCACCCCCACAAAAGATTTTACTATCCTGGCTTGTGTACTAACTTCGTGTACCGTGAAAAGCTAGTTTTGTGGTGCAGTGGTTTCAGAGGTAAAACCCGACCAGAAAAATAAATAACCTCGCCATGTTGCGGAAAATCATCGGAACTAATTTTTGTACACGGAACACTGATATTGCAGTCGTTGCAACAAAGTCGATTGCAGCGCCCCCAAACCAGGTTTTTTATATTTCTGGTCAGGCTTTAATTAACATTACTGGTTTAAAATCGTAATCGTGTCGACCGCTTTGCTTGTCCCAAGCCAGGATAGGACACCGGGATATAAGCTTGCTATTCTAGCTTTGAAAAACTAGCCCAGGCGGTAATTAAGACACAACTTTGAGACATCCTTTATTGATTCCTGAGATGTTATAGCTTATTATGTGGTTGTTATATGGGATGCACAAGGAAGAGTGTCATATTAAAAGTGTTAATAAATATGAGTGATATAAAGAAGAGGAATAACAAAGAAATATTAATGGATGGACTATGTGAAACAAAATGTGTAAGATAGAGATGAACAACCGCTAATTCATATTGTTGAAGAATAATAACATTTTGCGCCAACAACTCCAAATAACGGGATGATAATATAAATGCATTAATAGCCTAAAACAACGTAAGTTTCGTTTATGAAGATGAGCATTTGCTAAAGCTGAAAAGGATGCTTTCATTTGATTAGCATGTTTACTTAAAATTTGACTTTAAAAAAGGAGTTTGTGTTAAAAAAAAAGAACATATTCCGTGTGTGCCAAAATACATCCAAATCTGTTCAGCCGTTTATGCGTAATTGATTGACAAACTTTCACATTTATATAGTACCTACTAGTGTTTACCCGCGACTTCGTCCGCACAAATCATATATCAGATTTTAAGTCAGATCATAAGCTATCAAATAAAAAAAATTACATCAAAATCGGTTCAGTATTTTATGCGTGATGCCCGAACAAACAAACGAACACACAAACAAACAGACAGACAAAATTTCTAAAAAAGGTTGAATTCGAGTCAGGGATACCAAAAAACCATTTCGTAATATTTTGTTTGTAAATATCTTCAGTGTCCAGACACACTTCAGTTACAGCCTATCTGTCACTTGTGTTAAAGTTATAAGAATGTACGTACACATTCACTGTGTCACCTGTAAGCCTAATCACTTAAATGCCACCTCGAAACATAGAAAGCTGTGTGCCCTACATTTAGGGCATGTTTCACCACTTCTGAATAAATTCTTGTTAGCTTATCCGACAGATATTTTGACATAATTTCATACAAAATATGTCTAAACTATCTGTCGGATAAGCTAACAAGAACTTACCCAGAAGTGGTGAAACAGGCCCTTATAGTTGTTCAAAATACACAAGTCAAAACGCCTGCTTTGTATGAAATATTGTACCAAAAATTGAATAGTGATGTCAATGTGTTTATCCAGTTATTAAAAATAGTATTCAAACAACAGAATTACTGAAAATGTGAGTTTAGCTTTATTTTGAAACGGTTTATTTGATTTTGTTGGACAAACCATTAAGTGATAGGTAATAGCTAGAACGATAAGCTAATAGGAATATACTTTTATTTCCAATAAAAAATGGACACTCAGAGGCACAGAGCAGTTTAAGGTGTACCCTAATGGTCAACTATTTGTGAAGGGGGCATCCTCTAAAAGATAAAGAAACCACTAGAGCTGACGGTGGCAGTGAATATGTAAGTATATATAGGGTGTTTCATATGTGTTTCATAAGTAAAAATACATTTTTAAAACTCTTAAGGGGGTTGTTTAGACCGTCAAACTGAACAACTTTCTCTATGGGAACAACATCGAAATCGCGAAAAAAAAATCCGATATCCCATACATATTTTAGCTCTAGTCGATAGTCGATTTGTAGAGTATAGAACATCAATTTTTTTTTGCGCGATTTCGATATTGGTTCCATAGTGAAAGTTGTTCAGTTTGATGGTCTAAACCACCCCCTTAAATGTTTATTTGTATTTTTGTAACACCTAGTATTAATATTATGCTAACAAAAATCTTTTGCAATTATAAAAATATAAGCAATTGTTATACGTACAGTCATCAACGTCACTCCATTCTCGTTTTAGAGGAGAATTGCTTCGTGGAATTCTCAATTCCTCCTCTGCCGACCGAGCTTCTATGACACTAGCCGGTACGCAACTTATTACGGGCATCAGTTTGTCCGCGCTGTAATCATAAATCAATCAATCATCAAACAATTAAAATTATTATGTAGCCATTATTTTGTTTGAAGTGAAATTCGTTTTCGATCATAGGTAAAAAGTAAAAATTAATGTCAAGTACATTAAATACACCTTTGTGCAGCTACGAGTATATCTCACCAGATGGGCATACAAAATAAAAATCGGAAATTCTTTTTTTTTCATTAGGTCCCGCTGCATTTGTGTTGTTTCGTTACTAGGGTCTTCAGTAGGTCCGTCCGCCCCACACTCAGTTTCAGAAACGCTCATTAAATCCTCCATTAAATATCTTATTAGCTTTTACTACGTTGACAAGACAATAAGTAACAGCAAGATATTTAATGGAGGATTAACTTTAATAAGCGTTTCTGCAACTGAGTGTAAGTCTGTCAACTCATAACCTAATAACATTGCCTCATTATATTCTAAAGCTATGAATACAAATGCATGAAATTTTAGGGATATGCACCTCCTAAAACATGTAAAGCATGGCTGCATTTTTATCAACTTCATCAGCCGTACATTTTGAGAAATTTACCACAATAACTCTCAGTTGCAGAAACGCTCATTAAAGTTAATCCTCCAATAAATCTCTTGCTGTCACTTTTTGTCGAAGTAGTAAAAGTTAGCAGGTAAGTCGTCAACAATGCATCCCTTGTAATATCTAAAGTCTTTGACCTGGATACACTGACTTGAAAAAAAGGCAGACGTAATGTGACGCTAAAAAGATGTGAAGCCTGCAAGGTCCTGCATATTCGTTTGTTCTACAAGGGACCTACACTCACACAGATGCACCAGTTCTAGGCGCAGGTCCTACAACCCGCCACCATTTTGTACCGCGCGACAGTACGTCAGCACGCACACAAAAATAAATGGGTCCTTCACTCGTGATTAGACGAGATTACGTCCGGTTTATTTTCAGGTCTGTGCCTGGAAACTAAGTAATGTGAACAAGCCTATCGTGAAGACTTTTCGAGTTATGTGTACGGAACCCTACACTATTCGCAGTCAGACATGCACTTGGACAGTTTTTATTGCCAAATACTAACGATTTTACTCAGATCTTAGATAATACTATTAAAATTCACCAATACAAGAGAGAAACTTGTTGCTTACACTGAATGACGTGAAGGCGGCGGATTTACAAAGTTGGAAGGAATTTCTGGCTGGATTTCTGAAAGAAGAAAATTACAATTATAGACTTTACTGTATAGTTTATACTAAACACGCAAAGACGAATTAAATGATAATGTAAGTAGGATCAGGTCGGTTACGTCCTTTTCCCCAAACGTCCATTGTAGCCCCGAACGTCCTTTTCCCCGAACCGGCATTTCCCGGAACGGGTCCATAACGATTTGCGCTCATAAACACATGTAATTGTTCTTATCTTATCCTAAACTAAACCTAAGAAAACATCGGCGAACGGTGCTATCGGCGAAGGGTATTTCGGCAAACCGTTTGTAGTTCGACAACAAAACCACAAACATTCCAACTGGGATTCGAACCCAGAACCGGTTATTATTTTTTAGCTTTACCATCAATTGCCTATCATAATCATCATCTCTAATGAACTTAGTTTAATACTTATTTAATTAGTAAAATTAATGGTTAATATTTAAGTTATTGAAATTAATTACTTGATAATTATTAAAATACCTTCAGGGGGAGGAGGCGGTGGCAGGGGTCTTCTGAGATGAGCCCGAGCATGCGGTGGTAGGGTTCCCGTTCTATAAAATTCAGCCTCCTCGAATACAGTGGCATGAACGAATTTGCAGTTCGGATATGTACAAACTGCATTCTGGTAGTTCCAACAGAAGGTAAAAACTCCACGTAATTGTGAAATGTCTACTTCGTGGGAAAACCTGCATACAGATCTTTTACAATCCCCACGTATAAATTCTTTGCACATGGTCTTTTTCGGCCTTTCTTCTAAATGACTGTCGGGCTCTGATTGAGGATGCTCTGCACTCAGGTTTTGGTCTGTCTCATCTGCATTGTTAGCAGGTGTTTCCACATCTTCTTTCTCCTGTTTTATAGTGATGTTGATGTCGAGAGGACTATCAGGAGGAGGAGGGTATGGTGGTAGTGGTGGTTGTACCACTGGTTTTACTTCGTTTAGTTGGAGATCCTTTTTTGGTGTGACAGGATCTGTTACCACATGGCTTGATGCCAGAGTTGTGGTCTCATTGTAATCACTCCTGTTCTTTAAAAACTTCTTCATGTTCTTAAAGTTAGGTGATGGCCGGAATTTTATAATGTCTTCTTCACCGACTCTTTGAAATTTAGTAGAATCTAAAATAATTAATTTCTTTGAGTTACACAATCAAGACCTAAACAATTAACAAATTCATATTATTATATTGTATAAGTCAACGATTAAATAAAATTAAGTAGTAGGTAACAGATTCCGTGAAAATTTCAACTGTTTAGCTATTACGGTTCAAAAGTTACATCCCTAAATAGGTAGGACAGACGGACGAACGAAAGAACGAACGGACAGACGGACGCACGGACAGCGTAGGCTTATGAATAGGATCCCGTTTTCACCCTTTGGGTACGAAATCGTAAAAAATCTGTATAGTAGACCTAGATATGCATGATGCAGATTTCCTCCTTCTTGACGTATTCCCAGTCGACACCATTAGCTCCATCCCATTGAAGACAATCGGGAATTTTATTCCCATTTGTCACCAGTGATGACGTATGGGAAGAAATATGCCCAGTTTTCGCCACTGCTTTGCCCCCACAGGCGACAAATGAGAATAAAAGTTACAGATTGTTGACTCATCGATCCAACATGGAAGATTCCATTATGAGACGCCACCTTTCTATAGGTTCAATCAGTGTACCAACTGATATAACCTTAGCTATTTATTTGTAACTCAATAGCGAATAGGTTTATAGTATACTAGTGTTTACCCGCGACTTCGTCCGCGCAAATTATAGGTATACCAGATTTTAAGTCAGATCATAAGCTATCAAACAAAAAAGTTTCATCAAAATCGGTTAAGCAGTTTTTGCGTGATGCGCGAACAAACAAATAAACAGACAGACAAAATTTCTAAAAAAGGTTGATTTTGAGTCCGGGATACCTAAAAACCATATCGTAATCTTTTTTACGTAAATATCTTCAATGTGCAGACACACTTCAGTTAAAGTTTTATAATGGTTTATATTACGATACATGTGACTAAAGTAGTGCATTACTGCACGGCGTGAAACGCGAGTATCGTATACTATTTTATAGATGTGTGACCTAAACCCGCCAACTGTTTAATTTATGAAATTCTCTTTTTATGAACACGTATACTAACCAATACTGGACGAAAGGGGTTCGGGGTACGGGGGGCGGAGCCGCTCGCTGGACACCACCATGACTTTAAAATTCTCGTTAATATATCTATCGCAATCACACAGAATCAATAGGTAATAATCTCTATAGGTACACGGCACAGCTCAAAATACGGATAAGCGGCGACCTAAGTGCGGGTTTAGGTCACGGAGTACCTACTATAAAATATAAACGTTTTTTTATAATCGCAACGCACCTTCGCTGATAAAATCAGATGCGTATTGAAGGGTCAAGTAAAATGTAGGTAGATGAAATCGACGAGAATATGTCAAGACGATGGATATCGAGATTATGGATATTGAAATCTAGAGGCGTAGCGCAGAATCGTAGTGTGATCTATGTCTCTGCATGCTCTAGCCAGAGGGACATTAGGCGTAAGAATATGTACTCCTATGTATTATTATTATAATCATAATGGTTTTTATATTATTTATCGCCACGTGGTGATTTTAAGAAAAAGTTTGTAAAGGCTGGCTTGTCTGGTAGCAATTAGTCAGCCTCGCCTTCCATGACCAACTCTTTGATACCCGCTCAGGTCGAACTGAGGACTCTTTGAGTTTTAGCAGCAGTACGATTTGTAGCAACATTGGCTGTCTCAGCTGTAGTTACCTTGGGTATAAAACAATGATTTTTAAATTGTGTTGCATTATGGTCATTTTAAGAAAACTGCTCGGTCATGACCGTGTTCCAGCTTAACTATCAGCCCTGGGCATCAATATTTAAACGACAGAAACAATCATAAAGCATAGCATAGCATAGCATATGCTCACGACTATATTCCCCGAGGGGGTAGTCAGAGATATTCTGAAACCTCAGAACATCCACGTTTCACCAGTAGTACCGAAACTCTGTCCAGTGTGACGGGGGGGGTGAGCCCGTCGCCACTTATAATAGACAGTGGGTACAATACATGCTTCGAAATTGGAGCATGCAGGTTTCCTCACGATGTTTTCCATCACCGAAAAGCCAGTGATGTTACAAATCGTACATAAATTCCGAAAAACTCATTGGTACGAGTCGGCCTGGACGGGGGTCGAACCATCGCCTCCTGCACGGCAGGCAAAGTTACTCGCCACTGGACCACCACGGCTTACAATCATAAAATGGTAGAATAATGGCCGACAACGGCGACAACCATATTGAATAAACCCCTGCATTTATCAAGTTGTTTGCCGGGTTCTGAAACTAGCTACTTTAATGATATATATATACTACCTGAGCTACTCATAATGAAATAAAAAAAGAAAAAGTAATGTTTAAAAAAAGAAATTTTATGGTTTCAGTTTAGGTATTTGGTCGGGATCTTAAAAACACATACTGGCATAAAATTATAGCAACTTTCTATTCATTGACCAGCAGGTAAAATGTTGATAAACTTTGTAGATAAAGATAACATCAAGTAACTAGTAAATTGCCACAATGTGAAGTGGTATATTACCTACGCTACGGTAAGATTACTTACGATGGGAGTTTGTGGATTTTTATCAAATTACCTACATACGAATTTTTTGGTTTTAGGGGTCCGGAATAGTAATAATATAGTAATAATTTTAATCCATAGACACGATTAACACCGACACTTGTCTTTTAATTGCTTTTAATAAAGTAACACGAGTAAACACGGCAACCAAAGACCCACTCGACAACCGACACTTGTGACCCGCGTACACAGACTGAGACTGAACTGAAGTTCAGAGCTCCGACTTCCGACTAAACTTTCGATCGGATGGGTACGGACTCCATGGATGAGCTGGGGGCGTAGATTGTATATTAACAAGATAAGCTGACCGCGAATACTGGAAAGGGATGGAGATATAACAAAAATGTATGAAAAAATCGTGCCTTTGTCTAAGTTGCAAGATTTGTAAGCAATTTCAACTTAGGCAAACAAAAATACTGCATACGCCAAAAAGGACAAACAACGTCGATTTAATCTCGCTCACTCTAAGCAATTAGAGTAAAAGCCTGTCTCGTTTCCACTATTATTATTATTTAATGACAGTTCTAGTTGTTCTCTTTCTACGGTTCGAGGCAATTTTTTAAGGCACAGACAGAAATACGGAGCTATGGGTTATTTTGTAGGAAAAACAAAGACAGCTAAATAATCAGTAGATGGTCTATAAATATGCCCATGGGCATAAACCCGAATATTAAGAGAATTACACACTGAGATACAAGGGGAAAATATTCTTTGCGCTGCACGGCTAGCATGCCAACCACGACAAAGCGTTTAAGCGAGAAAAACGTCATGCGCGCTCGTTCTGGCATACGTAAATTAATAAGGATGGAGGCACATCTCGATTTTCATCGTTTTCTCGGGGTTGGCATGCGAGGCCTACAGGTCACTACAGCGCAGTGGGCTGTCTGTACAGTAAGTATATATTTTATTAATAAAATAACGAACAAGCTAGCTAGCTATCGAAGAACTGCGCATAAGATCAAGTCATTTTACTTGGTTAGCCAAAAAGGCGTCACTATGTTCTCCTTCTAATTAAAACAGAGTGAGCGAGACAACATCAGCATACCAAATTTACTGTAACACAATGACCAATTCATTATAATGAAATAATCACCATGTGATGATTATTATTACCTGACTGCGCCAGAAAGTTATGTTTTTTTAGTACATTTTATGATTATTTAAATTCAATAAGGTCCACAATTGAGTTAATTTCTAATAAATAGCTGAGTACCATGAGTTGTTTTGTTATACTAAAATCAGTTGATGTGACTACATTCGTAATAGTGAGAGATAGGAGGGTTCCGTTCCGTTCCGAGTGACTCACCAGCCAGCAGTACTGCTGCAAGGACGCTAAGATGACAGCTATATGAGGGGGGCCAGCGCTGCAGCTACTCTGTAGGGTAGCTCGCGAGCTCAGAGTATTGCAATGCATGCAATCAAGCTTATAGTTAGGCTTGGAACATTACCTCTATTCGCCTTTAAATCGTTTACATGACAATACTATGTTCACACGAACTGCCCCTCCGAGCTGATGCTGCACTTGCGTCCTCGATATAGACATCAATCTTCAGCCCGAGGCACCAGTGAGCCATGTAGATAGGAGAGGAGTGTAGGGGTTTCGCAGTCAGGATGAGGAAAGAAGGGAGATAATAGTGAGAGATAGGAGGGTCACGGAAGAATAAATATGATGTATGTAAGGTGCGTTGGGGTAAGATCGTGAATGGGGTAAGAACGTATATGTTAAATATCTACCGATTCTGTGATTATTTTTTTATACTCGCAACATAGCGCGAGACTCCTTTTTTCTACTCCCTTCAGTCCGCATGGTGATTTCTTCGTGTCGATCGTCTGTTACGGCTGGGCGTAAGATTGGACGCTCAAAACAAGATAACGAAGTATAAGAAAGATCGGATGTTTTCTTTTTATAAACCTTGCGTTCTTAGCCACATGAGTGATTTTAGAGGGTAGGTAGTCCGTTCTTTCCCCAACATCGTCAGATCTTTACCATGTATTTTTAAATTTATGTCTATACTTTAAACTCCCGTAACACAGCAGTCGTTAAATCTTGGCAAACATGAAAATATATTTCTGATAGGTTGTTTATCGATTGTTTTTAGTTTATTTTATTACGCTAGGTGAAATAGATTTTGAGGAAAAAATTAAATGCCAACTTCTTATGAATGCAGCTTAAAACCATCCGAACTTACCCCAACACACCTTATCTTGTGTCATAGTGTAATGTAGTCGAATGGTAATAAAAATAGTATTTTTTTTTCAAATTTTTTGATTTAAAAATAAGTTTCAACGCCTACGAAACTTGTCCAGACAACAAATAAAAAATCTATAACTACTAACAAATCTAAATTCGGATAGCAGGGTGTCCGGAAAATAATGGATAACCTGGTACATGCTGATAGAGCACCTCAAACCCTTTCAGAAAATGGACTTACATGTCCAGTAAACGTGCCATGGTTTCCACGGTTTCATTTGACACAAAAGAAGAGATTTTTGCAGTCGGTTTTATGCATAATATTCTCTAAGATTTTCGCTATCAGACATGCATAAGAAAGTTAGTGTAGACAAGGTTGTTCTATAAAAAAAATCTTAAACTCCACATTAAACTTTTTCTGGAATTTTAACCCAAGTTCACAAAGTAAAAATTAAGGGTCCCCATACAATACATAGAATGCATCAAACTTGGTTTGATTATAGAGCATACTCAAGTAAAACAACAAATATAAAAACCGGCAAAGTGTCTATGAGAGATTTTTTTTAAAAATCTGTTGGTGCAAAACGCTCGGTGTGCAAGTCTGACTCACACTTAGACCATATTTTTTTTAACAAACAACCTTTCCAAAACCGAATCTCCGGTAGGACTAGTAAGACTTCCTTACCTGAGGTGTAGAGTGACATCACAATTGACACGTTAGAATTTGTTTTCGAAACGAAGAGAACTATATAATTAGAACTATTTATGTAGAATAATCTCAGTTCGAAGTTTTTTTTTTTGTGCTTGGATCTGCGATCAGTCGAAAGACTACAATCACATGTATTGATTAGAGATTTAGCGCCCTACGCTCTTTTAGTCAGAGAGCACATTACTCCGCTTCAGCGTTTTAGTGTTGCTGGCTGTCAGCAGCGAGTTGGCGAGCTTGTTTGTGTGACTTCTTAACCACTCTTTGTATTTTAGTTTGTGCCACTCTATTTCTTGGAGAACGGTAGGTATTTCCAGGTATTCGTGGATTTCGTAGTTGCAAGAGAACCATCATTGGCAATGGTCCTGAGTATGTTGTTCTGAACCCTTTGCAGGCATTGGACATTGGATTTGCTTGCAGTTGACCACAGTTGGATGCCATAGAGCCAGATTGGTTTAAGGATGGACTAATTTACCAGAAGAGGACCGAAGGATAAAAACTGTTTTTGAATAGACGGTTGTCAATGCGTTTTATTTACGAAAAAGTCATGAACTGCATACAGCTAAAGTTATTGCTGCCCTAGAATCAGTTTAGCATGTGCTGATGTCATCTTGTGAATTTCTGTTTTTAGTAGGCAGTCACCGGCCATATGGAGGGAAAGAGAGGTAGAGGATGCATGCCTACGCGATGGACCGATGTAGTAAAAGAAATTACCGATTCAACACTACAGGCCAGCATACATCGGGCCCAAGATCGAGCAGCCTGGAGAGCTATGGTGGCGCAAGCGGCCCACGATGGTCACGTCCCTCAGCCATGAGGTTACGACCAAGAAGAATCCGGGGTGGATCACGGGCAAATTCATTGCTGGTTTTAATGTTTTTATGGCTGTAAATCAACAGGGTGGATGCCGACGGGCCCTATTCATAAGCCAATGCTGTCCGTCCTAGCTTTAGAGGTATGTATCAATTGAACCATATTAAGTAGACAAAAAACAAAAATTAAGGGGGGTCCCATAAAAGAAACATGCAATTTGGTTTTAATCGTTAAAACGGTAATAGGTATAAACAGCTGTTTCATACAAAACTGAAGTAACGACTTGACTCAAATGAATTTGACAGCTGTTTTTTTTCACGATTTTGGGAAGGACTGTACAATTCTCCAAATCTCATACAATTTTGTCTAAAGGAATTAATCTAAAAAAAAAAAAATTATACAGAAGGCTATGGCAAGCGAAGCGATCGAAGTTGGATACAGTGACCAGCCTAACAGTAGCAATTCGGTTCTGGCACTCGCCGGCCGCTGCCGCGGCACCGCTCGCTGCGCTCGCTCGGCTCGTGCGCGTGGTCGCAAGAAACCTAACATGCTCGTCGATTCGCTCCTCGCTAACCTAACCGACTGAGTTGGATACGGCGACCAGCCTCCGCCGCCGTAACTTTTAAAAAAAAATCTCCGACTTCCCCAAAATTGTCTAGAGATGAACAATTTAGTATGAAAATTGTCGAATTTCAAAAAATTATATTTCGAAAACTATAAATTTCCGTAAGTTGAAATTTCGTATTTAGCTTAGTTATAAGAAGACCTTTTTGGAAAAAATATATGAACCCTGAACTCGACGGTACTCATTGTACAGTCGAGCCGTTTTGTTACATCCTGTATAAATTATAAAAGCGTAAAACTTGGTGTGATTATAGTGCATACTATATAGGGTAAAATAACAAAAATAATAAAAACCGGGCTTGCGATAAGGGTCTCAGAGAAAACATATTTTTTTGTATATATTGTTATGGTGCCTCCGTGCGATTCCGACTCGCACTTGACCGTTTTTTAAACATTATGTTATGACAACATAGGTTTTTGGAAATATTGAATCATAACTTTCCTTTTTGTTTCGCCGCAGTCGGGTAAAAAAGAAACGATTGAGGGCAAATTTAGAATGAAGGCTCGGCGTCCGTCCGCCTACAGCTGTATGGCTGTATTTGCGACTAGCAGGACGCCTTGGGCTTTATTGCACCATTCTTATGAAGATACGCTCAAAACCGCCAACTTCACGGACAATTTGGACAAAGTTGCAAAATGTATAACAGAAAAAGTTAACTCTTACCTGCCTGCGTAACCTGCATTTAACTGCGTTCAAGACACAGAAAGCTTTTGTTTTATGTCAACTTAAATGTTTTGCTCCAACAGAGAGTACGGTACTTTAACATATTTAAATTTTTTACAAATAAAACGTTATTTATATCTTATTTTCAACATATTTCACAAAAAAAAATCAGTTTTTGACGACCTTTCGTTCACTTTATTACTCGATACCCGCTCGCTCACTCACACTCTCCTCAATAACAAAATGGCGCGCTGCGCTCTCATGCTCAGTTTATTTTTTTTAAATAATGTCTTTAACGGCTCTGGATACTAGTCTTTTTGAGCCATTCGTTATTTTTTTTCTTTACATTCTTTATTTTGATAATGGGATGATAGATGAAGATGAATCTGTGGTCGATTTCGTAAGCTCGCGCATTGCCGCCAAAATGACCATGAACAAGTTAACTTGAACCAAAACTTATGTTCTGTCTGTTATCGTATTTATTTGAGATTCCTGTTACGTCTCGGTCGCTTGACGCAACTGTTTGGTACACAATCCGCACGAAATTATGTCACAAAAATATCTAAAACCAATTTTTTACGAATTTCAAATACGACGAAACACAGCAAGAGCAATGGCGCCAAGAAAAACTCCACTCCTCTTTTTTTTTTATAAATATATTTACTAGCCTGGTGACTAGACCTTTTGGCTAAATCTTAATTTATTTTTAATTTTCTTCTGTTTTCACATTAAAACGTTGGTATTCGACGTTTTGATGGTTCTTTGGAGTTTTTGGAGGCAATCGAAAGACGCAGGAAAAGCAGAGAAGTCCACAGGAAAGAGGTGAACCGACCGTTTTGCCGCGCTAAAATCACGGAACACTTTTCCTGTTTACGACCCATGCACCATCATATTTCACTGAACTATATATTGTTCACTTGCACGACACTTTGTTACGCAAAACAACACCAATTTTACGAACCAAAACTCACTATAAACAATAAAAATTCGATGAAATATAAGGACTCCAAACGTCAGTTACCAAAGCCCGCCAAAAACTCCCTCCACTCCTCTCATGCTCATTTTTTTTTTTTTTTAAATATATTTACTAGCCTGGTTACTAGACCTTTTGGCTAAATCTTAATTTATTTTTAATTTTCTTCTGTTTTCACATTAAAACGTTGGTATTCGACGTTTTGATAGTTCTTTGGAGTTTTTGGAGGCAATCGAAAGACGCAGGAAAAGCAGAGAAGTCCACAGGAAAGAGGTGAACCGACCGCTTGCCGCGCTAAAATCACGGAACACTTTTCCTGTTTACGACCCATGCACCATCATATTTCACTGAACTGTATATTATTCACTTGCACGACACTTTGTTACGCAAAACAACACCAATTTTACGAACCAAAACTCACTATAAACAATAAAAATTCGATGAAATATAAGGACTCCAAACGTCAGCTACCAAAGCCCGCCAAAAACTCCCTCTCATGCTCAGTGTGACCAGGGCTGCCACCTCAAAAAATCGTTTGGGCGCTAAAATGAAAAAAGCGCAAGATAAGCTAGAATCCAAAATTTTCACGCGTCGAAAAAGAGCTAGTCGGCAATAAGTTCTTATCACATAAATAGTTCTTTAAAGTTTTCTAAATAGTCTTATTAGTCTTTCCGAAACGCCGTAGATATAAATATTTAAGTCAGTCAATTCGTAGTTCCTTAGTAAAATCAATGATAGCACTTCAGATAATCGTTCGTCTTTATGGACATGTTTTGACCACAACATTGTACTTAACAATATTTATCATATCATCATCATGTATCAATCAAGAAACATAAAATTTAGCATATTCAAGCACCAATAATTTTGCTTTATCAAAACATTAAAGAAATTCTGATGCGTACCTATGTATGTGTAGTCTACCGCATTGGACACGCGTGGTGGACTAACGCCCAAACACCCTCCTAGACGGTAGGCCTGTGCCCTGCAGTGGGACGTATTTAGGCTGATGATAATGAAAAGTTTAAAAAGTGCTAGATTCTCCGCTAGGCTCTAAATTCTCAGATACGGCGCTAAACGTACCAAAAAAGCGCTAGATCTAGCGCCGAAAACACTAAGGTGGCAGCACTGGTGTCACCAAATTTCTGTGAGGGATTTTCTGACAGCTTAGCTCAAGTGGCTCAAGCCACAGACTTAATAGAGAGTACTACGTACTCAAGCTCAGTCAGGGTGGATGGGAAGGAACACGCGCTCCTATACAATCGATTGCCCGTCCTATGTCAAGATTGAGGCCGAGATTCAGAGACGATTTTGTAAGTCATAGTTCGAACCATAAAGTTATTATACCCAAGTATACCTTACAGGAATAGAGTCGGTGACATGAGTTGTCAAATGAAACAGTTTTTGGATGTTTTTTGGAGACTATTCGCAGGCAAAAATTCTAATACTGTCTATAATTCTGAGTCTAACGTAAAATCGTGGATAAATTAATGAAGTAGTGTCAGTATATTTCACAAAATTATCTACGATTTCACTTTAGATTCCCAATTATTCACGAAAACCGAATTTTAAAAATTGATTAGTGACTAAAAAATGGTTCTATTGATTCGCGTCACGTATCTCTTTCTATTATACAGTGGTGCCGCTAGGTACATCTCGCTCTCTCAGCTGTATGTTCCTCTATTCCTACCTCTATGGTTCGAACTCCCGTAAGTATGTCAAAATCCATACATTTCGTTACATACTTGGCCTATGCGAAATACTTGGCCTATGTTTCGATCCCACTTAGCTCGAACTAAGACTAAAAAAATTGTCTCTGTATCTCGGCCTGACAGTCGAAGATACGAAAGCGTCGAAAAAAATTGGAACCAGCCCAAAACCCTATACATATACACGCACACATACATAATTTGTATGGCGCCTCACGCACACCAATCTATGAAACTTGGCCCCTTTTGTTTTTTACGGTATAGTATAACCGTGAGGCTCATTTTACCTATGTCTAGAATGAGTCATTCTAGACATAGGTAACTATTCTTTATCTATATGGGCGTTACGAGGGTATACCGGGTATAGGTACCTGAACTCTGTTGCGAAATGCTCAATACACAGGAGGATGGCATAAAAAAATGGAGCTACCCAGCAGGCAGTGGCTGAATTCCGGCTGTGGATGATGTTGATGATGTGACCTGAACCTTTCTATAGCAACGAGATGTCATAATCAGTCTCTTTCTACGTAATCAGTTCTCTTGTTTCTGTCAGTTGCGCCCTACTTGAAGCTGGGTTCACATGCACGCCGTGCAGCCCGGGAAGCTTAGGCAATTCGATGTAGTTAGGTACATTGAGGCTTCTATAAAGTTATATTAATAGTAACAATTACTTTACAGACGAGTCGATGTACAGCGTAGGTATAGCATATATATGTCATAATGAACAGTAAGCAAGTTTGTCGTGATAAAAATTACACAAGTTTGCATTAGCAAAAATTATGCAAGTTTGTTGGAGGGAAACTAGAAAGCTTGATATAAACTTGCCACAAGCTTACTATCTTATCTTGTCAAACTTGTTGCAAGCCTTCTTATTCGATATTTCAAACTTACCTACTGCATCCATGACACAAATTTAAATTGCTTATCCAGGGACAAAACGGTATTCTCACTGCGACATTCGGGATTACCCGCCGTTCCCCTACAAGCACCAACAATTATTGTATCTGCTGATAATAATGAGTAACTAAGTATGATATTGTAGTAGGTAAATTACGTAAAAGATAGGTCCCTATATAGGGTCCAACTTAATATGCTGACACTTTTTTAAGAGGATGATCAGACCGTCAAACTGAACAACTTTCTCTATGGGACCAACATCGAAATCGCGAAAAAAATATCAGCTCTTCCATAGAAAACTGCAAACCTACTCGAGCCAAATGTATGGGACAGCAGAATTTTTTTTCGCGTTTGCGATGCTGGTCCCATAGAGAAAGTTGTTCAGTTTGATGGTCTGAACATCCCCTTAAAAAAGTGTCAGCATATTAAGAAGGACCCTGTATAGGCAATATCTTATTTATACCCATTGAAGGAACTGAGCTAAATATCGTACCGATCGTACCTACCTATCTGGTTGTAAGAAATGTCTGTACGGCAATTGAAGTAAGTTTAATAATAGTAGGTAAGTAATATTAAAATAATAATAGGAAATATAGGTATGTGATTGTGAAAGACTTTGATAAGACAATATTTTTCTTCAATGGCAAACAATATGACTAAAACATTATTATAATTTTGTGGTTTGGATCTGAAATTTTTGTTGCCAGCACACACAGCGCTATCAACCACTTAGTAGAGTAGAATTAGTAAGTTTAAACAATAAGTAAAAATATTTTAAATAAAAAACACTTTATAGAAAGATATACAATTCAATCCCTGTTTGTGCGTAAATTCAATTTAGTTACACAAATAGTCGTCTTATATTAAATGAGCTATCTCGATATAGTTATTTAATTTCTAAAATCATCAGTCAAAAGAGATTCTGTACAAATTAACAATCACATTTTCATAAGCACCACATTTTGGACGGATTTAGTTTACACATAGACTTCCCCTCGTTTGGAGCCGTTCGGTTTGCGGTTGAACTCGGGCGGAGTGCCGGTGCTGGCGCTGTGGTTGCTGTCGCGGTCGGAGGGGGGCAGCTCGGTGACGGTGGCGCGGGGCGGGGGGGGTCGCGGCGCCCGAGATCACGGACACGGAGGGGGCGCCGCGCTCCGTGCGGGGCGTCGACGGCGCGGAGCCGACAAGCGTCAACTGCGGCACTCCCATCGAGGAAAGCGTCACCGGCGAGGCCGTCAGCAAGGACCCGATCCCTCCCGGCGATAACACGGCCTGCGCCAGCGCCGTCGTCCCCGGCTGCCCCGCGTGCAGCGTATTGTTCACGGACCCGCTGTCCAGCTCCTGTATAGGCGAGAGCACCAGTGCCCCCAGCACGGGCACTTCGTTCTGGTAGCCCTGGTGGGCCATTATCACTCCCATGTTCTGCATGCCCATGGCGATGCGGTTCTCGCGATCCATTACTTCTTTGGTCACGTCTGGTGTGGGTATGCGAGGGCGGTTGCGCAGCGTAATCGGTACAGCGGAACCGTTGCTTTTTTGACCTCCTGGAAAATATACGTTCTTGTATTAAAATTAGATGTAGCCACAGAATTGGTAAGTACCTACCTAATAAATAGTATTTATAGTTCTTCATAAATTATTATGTAGCTTGCTTTGACGTTTCTTAGTACCTCAATGATTACAAACACGTATCCAGAGGAGGGGATGGGTGGGATTTATTTTTCATGCAGTCCTTTTAGATACAGCCAAAGACTTTTCATTAAAGCCTGACCAGAAATATAAAGGCGACAGTCGATTGCAGCGCCCCCAATTCAGGTTTTTTATTTTCCTGGTCAGGCTTTACATCAGGTGCATCAGAAATACAGAACTGGCAGTTATTTGTCAGAAAAAAAAGACGTTAAGCCAAATATTCTTTTTAGTTTTTATGGCTTTTGAAAATCATTAAAATGTTTTTATTCCGAAATCCCAAATAATCCCAATAACGTCTCTTTGGTGCCTTTATCAAATTAGTAAGATAGTTAAAAATCAACGAGAGTTTTTGTAGCAATATTTCTGGATCGCTGGTGTAATGGTAAATTGGTAAATAGTATGGTTTGTTTCAACAAATTATCTAATATCTAAAATCGGTGTTCTTTGAATTGATTTCTCGAGTTGTTGAGAAATGTTTTCTGCGGCATGGTGCCTCGATAAACGTTTTATCGCGCCTGCTAACTCGTTCGTTCGCGCGCAAAAGTAGTGGTTCACTTCATATAAACTGAAATAACACTCGATAGCGCGATTTAAATGACGTGTGGCGCCATCTATTGACAAGTTTGTTTGTTTGTTGGCGCATCACGCAAAAACCGATGAACCGATTTTGATGAAACTTTTTTTGTTTGATAGCTTATGATCTGACTTAAAATCTGTAATATAATTTATGCGGACGAAGTCGCGGGTCAACTCTAGTATTTAATAAAGAGAAGAAAAGATACCTACAGACCAATCTTAAAGGTGCGTTCATACGCGTGCCGCGCAGCCCGGCAAGCTTAGGCAATTCGCTGTACATTGAGGCTTCTATAAAGTTAAGTAGTAACAATCACTTTACAGATGAGTCGATGCACAGCGAATTGCCTAAGCTTGCCGGGCTGCACGGCGTGCATGTAAACCCAGCATAACATTAAAACAAAAGTACCATGTCTGGAATTTTGTCGATGTTGACCTCGACCGGACTTGCGTCCGACCAGACGCTCGTAAAGCGACATCTTGTGGTGTTGCTGCGGCTGCGGCATCGGCTGTCCCGCTTCGGGACTCGAGTAGACCACGGAGTTGTGGCGATTCCGTCCGAAGAGCCCGCCCGAAGAGTAAGCAGTCGATGCGGAACGCACCGATCCCATTCTAGATATTTGTCTTTGGAACCAGTTTTTTCTTCGTTCCACTAATGGGGTGTCGACGCTCTCCTGAAATTGTGAAATATTATTAGGGCGACTGTGTTGCAATCAGAAGAATTAATAGCCCAGTCAATTTACAGAGTTTTTTACGGTTTTAAGATGTTTAGGAGGAGTGGGAAGTATTATGTATGGAACTGTAACCTACCTACCTACAAAATACTCCTACCTGAAAATTCTGAAAAAATATACCTACCTACATAGAAATCAAAATTGTATCTCACAGAAGGCTTTTAACTTAATAATCTTGAAAACGTTATGTATATGTCATGATGACGTCGATAAAAATTGCAACCAGCACTGGCCTCTAAACCATGTCCATAAACATACAGGCACACATGCATAACTTGTTTGTATGACGCCTCACGCACACCAACCTAAGAAAGTTGGCCTCTTTTGTTTGAATTAAATTTGGGCCTGTTGCTGAAGAGTTTTATTTAATTTTTGTAATTTATAGGCTCAAATTGGCTCTTAAAATGAAATAAACACCGAAAAATACATAAGTACCGAAAAAACAATTCCTAACTAGTCCCGGGTCAAACCGTAAAATGGTTGGGCTATACGCTGGCCAAGGCAAATTGATCTACTAATAGCCTATCGATTAATCGATGACGGCTACTGGCAAAGGTATTAGTAGATAGTGTACTAGGTACCTACGAGTAAATAAGATAATTATAGCGCTATATCACGCTGCCATGCTACCCATGCAGGTTCATAAGTCTTGTACGTGGTCTTACCAATGTACCTGCGCCGTAGAAACTATTTTGATGGCGCGAGAAATTATATTGACCTATCATAGGATGTGTCGCCTTGAATCCCTTGGCGCTATTGGCGAATTGTTTGACTTTGCACCCTTTGGTAACTAAATGACAACGGGTCTTGACGGAGACTCGGGTCTGCTCTGCGCAAACGAAGATTGACGAGCAGAATTCGGTATGTCAAGTTTTTTTTTGTCTTCATTTTTATATTTTTTACGGACAGAAGACATAATTTTAAGATACCTATTTCATTCTTATTGCGATTCATCGAGTTTATCAATATAAATTTAATTTTTAAATTAATTTGATCTGTAATCTCTAAGTGCAAAAATGGTGGAAAGAAAATAATTCGAACTCCATGGAGAAAAACTTCCTACAACTGTATTTAAAAAAATTGAAACCTGCCTCCTCTTTCTAACTCTATGCTGGAAAAAGATACGGCAACATCAAATGTCAAATTCTGACATTGTGAAAGTATTTTTTTTTCTTAAAGGCCGGTTATTTTAAGATGATTTTATGTTTACCAAGGAGTTCACAGGTATGCCAGTGACGTCACTGCACGGACCGAAAAACGACGTTATTTTATTAAAAATATCTGTAATCCTTTCATTTTAAAATCTCTGACATAGAAAATATGATTATTGAGACAATTATCTCGAAATGGTTTTCGATTCAGCCCTCCAAAAAAAAACTTGACATACCGAATTATTTTCCAGGTCGTACTGTACTCACATAGTCAGCGTAAGTTTCGTCGTGGCTCTTCCTCGGTGACTGGACGTTGGCGTACACAGCGTCCTCCGCTTTCACTTTGTAATGGTCCGCGGAGCAGGCGGGCTCATGCCGCCTGTAGTGCTCCGAGGCGACTGTGTATGGCAGATCTTTTGGCACCACCTCCTCCCAGTACTGGTCTTTCAGGAGTTCAGGATGCTCTTCATGCATTTCGTCTACTATCATATAGGCTGCCTGTGTTGTGAAAATAATATATGATTAAATTAGGTACACACGGCGACCGGTCCGGATACCCTGTTTGGACTTTGAACTATTCGAAGTTGAACGCTGCGAATCGTGCGAGAGGGTGCGGTATGTTGTTGTTGTTTCGTCTCACGGCACGCTGCGCCCGCGCCGGCAGCCGCGTCTATGTAGGCTCTCTACCGCACTATTTTGTGTTTTGTACGTAGTTTAGCTATGGGTATATAGGGTGCGTAGAATGATGTGTAACCGTGCGTACCTAAATAAATCTCTTCATTTGTGTAAAGGAGTAAATTTGACATTAGTATGGGTAACGATCATAAAAGACCATACACCCTCCCTCTGGGAAGGCCTGTGCCCTGCAGTGGGACGTTTATAGGCCGTGATGATGATGATCATGAAATACGTTAGGTACTTCTTCTTGCCTAGGTGTTTTATTCGATATTATTAATGAAAGCCAGGGTTGTACAAAGAACAATATTTTAAAAATGTTTTCCAATTCCAACGTGAACCGTTTTAAAAAATATTACAGATGATGCAACATTAGGAAATATAATATAAGTACCTACCTACCTTAGTTAACTAATGTTATAATTTCCTCAATTAGTTAATAGGTAAAATACGTAAATACGTAATACGGATGGGGGAAGATCGTGCGGTGAAGAGAGCGTATCTGGGGCGACCCTCTGGGCGTCGCCCGGTGGGAAGGCCGAGATATCGCTGGATAGACCAGATCACCAAGGATCTCGAGGAGCTGGAGGTATCCAACTGGACTGAGATGGCACGGAAAAGAGATGAATGGCGTGTTTTGTTCTCGGAGGCCAAGACCCACTTCGGGTCCCTGAGCCGGCATAGTAAGTAGTAAGTAAGTAAAATACGTAGGTAGGATATGATTTTTGTAATTATTTATCTTTATTCAAATGTATTTTCTGTTTTGCGATTTGTAGACAGTGTTTCCCCATTAAGTGCAATTTATTCCGATTTTAATACAAACGCTTTTCTTCTTTAACGTTAATATTAAGTACTTAATATAGCATAGCATATTCTCACGACTATATTCAAAGAGACCCCCTCTTTCATTTCAGAGATATTCTGAAAACTCAGAACATCCACATTTCGCTAGTAGTACCGAAACTCTGTCCAGTGTGACGTCCTGAGCCCGTCGCCACTTGTAACAATATCACAGGGGGAACAATCATGCCCCGAAATTGAAGCATGCAGTAGGTTTCCTCACGATGTTTTCCTTCAGCGAAAAGCCAGTGGTCATACAAATCATACATAAATACCGAAAAATTCGTTGGTAGGTACGAGTCTGATTAAATATACAGTTAGGCCAATATTAAGAAATGAACAAATACGCACCTTTATATGCCTATCTATGAGCCAATTCAACTCAATATCATCGTCGTCTTCACCGAATGGATTTATGAGCACTTCCGCAACTTTCAACCACCCAACGTAGAAACAAAACTGCGAAAAGTAGCTTTTGTTAATTCATCATTATTCCACATACTCTATCCACCAAAATGAACAACTTTTACTATGAGAGCAAACCGGTCAGAACAAAAGAACTGCTGTTTCATACATTTCAGTCAAGTAGGCGCTGCAGTTTAGTATGGAACAGGAGATTTTTTTTTTGCTCTGACCGCTTTGCTCCCATAGTTAAAGTTGTTCAGTTTGATGGGTAGAATATGTGGCTTAAATAATATTTTTTATGTCTTCAGTTACTTCTTGATATGCTGACAATCGGTTCGTCAAACTGAAATAAGTACTTTCTCTCTGTTCCATACAAAACTGCAAACCTACTCGAACCAAATGTATGGGACGGCTGATTTTCTTTCGATGTTGGTCCCATAGAGAAAGTTGTTCAGTTTGATGGTCTGATCATCCCATTTGACTTCTTGTTTGTCTGTTTGTATTGAATAGCCTCCGAAAGTTCCGAAACTACTGGACCGATCTGAATAAATCTTTCACCATTACGATTACAATGCTACGTTATTCGTGATGAACAAATGCTTAAAAAACGGTCAAGTGTGTGTTGGGAAGATTCTAAGGCGTTACGAAGTTAGCCGCGGTCCTCTAGTAAGTTATAAGTTACCTGTAAAGCCGTGAACAGAGGAAAGTATACGTCTGGTTCATATTTGGAGGTGCTGCCCGGGGCAGGGGGGTACCAACTGCCTGCCCATCAGGGCAGCTACGAAGTATGTGTAAAGGGCAAGTGTCACCACCTGAAAATTCAAAATATATTTCTACTATTAACAAAAATAGGTACGACGAGAGATTGTCGATAAGGGTGTATTCAGACCGTGAATATGAACAATTTTCTGTATGAAATATTGGTCGAAAAACGAGAATTTTGTTTGGACCTCCCATAGAAAATCGATCGGCCGAACCGCACTTTTAACACCGAAAAAAAATATCGTTTTTCGACCCATGTTCCCTGGGGGAAATAGTTCAGATTCACAGTCTGAATACACCCTCAAAGTTTCGTTACTAATTAAAAGCTAGTGGTGTAAGTTAAGATAAAGAAATAATGTCCACAAAAAGCTTTTTTTTTTTAATATTAAATTTTCAAAATTACGCCTTTAAGCTATCATCATCAGCCAGTATGCACCCACTGCTCCTGCCTATTTCGCCATCCTTCTCTGTCTCTAACAAGTTATGATTAATAATAAAATATACATGAACGTATTGTGTTTAGATATAAGCAAACGTTACCTTGGATCAGTAAACAATAATTTAAAAACAATACAAGCATAGAAAATGAGACACATATTTGACATCCAAGTAGAAAAATATAAAAGAAACATTCAAACTTTGTCTACATAACACAATGTGCAATTAACATCGTGTCACCGCAAAATACTAATTGTATAACTCTGTTACGGTTATCCAAATAAATTTTACGTGCATGCAAAAACACTAAAATTAACGCTTCAAATAGGATAAAATAATCAATGTGAGTAGTAAACTGGGACGATTAGCGCGAAACAGCACGTATACCTAACCTAACTGCAAAGAGAATGGAATCACTATGCCTAACTGCGGAATAGCATGCGCACTTGAGTAAATATCCCTTAGATACAAAGCTTCGAACAATGAGGCGTTTTCCAAGACTAGTAACACGAAAAATCTTTAGATGGCAATATTTAAAGTTTAGAAAAACCTGTCACATTGACAGTAAAAGTTTTCTTATCTATGATTTGCATCATAAATTTCAATACCAATAAATACGCAATAGCACCGAAAGTGTTAGTTTGTAAACATTCACTGTACAAAAAGTCGATGAGATATTAAAACCATCATTATCTTATTATTGAATCAACAAATTGCTCCTTAAAATTAGGGAATGAACAAGGAAATCTTTCGATCAGGAGTGCAATTTTTTAATCGAATTTGCTGAATTCAGCAGTGGAAAATGTCAAAATTACTATGGAGATATGCATCTTTCTACTGCAGATTTGACTTTTAAAAATCGCACTCCTGAAGTATTATTTTTGAAAGTTAAATCAGCAGTAGAAAGATGCATATCTCCATAGTAATTTCGACATTTTCAACTGCTGAATTCAGCGAATGAGTTTCAAAAATCGCACTCCAACAGCAGTAGAATGATGTGCATCTCCAACTGCTGAGCTCACCGAATGAGTTTCAAAAATCGCACTGCTGACAGCTAAGTTTTCACGATTGTAACGCCATCCTTCTAGTGTCTTTGTCAATCTATGGATATGGGGAGACATTGGGTGAGAGAGTGCGTCACGTGATATTTTTTTGCGCTGCTGGCCCCACAGAGACAAAGCTTTTAGGAGTGAGCGCACAAAATGATCACGTAACGCGTTCGCCCGACATCTCCCATAGTTTTGTCTCTGTTGGGTAGTTACTCATGTGGCATGAGGCTTCGCCCGCATCGTACGCTCATGCGCCCATTAACATTATTGTTATGCGATGCGTTATCAACGGAAAGAATTACCTTAGACACAGGATCGTATACTCGGTAGTTATAGCACGGTATAGTGTGAGTGTGACACATCAAGATTTTCTCAGACAGAATTAGGTTGCCCATCCAATGCTTCCGTTCCTATGCCCTAGCCCACAGACTTAGGTATTCCCTAGCCATACATTTTGTTCTAGCTACGGGCCTACGACCCTGCTATACAGGGTGTAAGGAAAAGTATCATTAACCTTTAAACCACATACTCAAACTGAACAACTTTTACAATGGGAGCAAACAGATCGGAGCAAAAAAAAAGCTGTTGATTGATAATTTACGTCGAGTTGGTATTGTAGTTTAGTATGGAACAGCTATACACCAATTTTTTATGCTCCGATCAGTTTTCTCCCATAGTGAAAGTTGTTCAGTTTAAGGGTTGAACTACACATGGCCGCAGGCTATCGCATTTTTCCGTCGCTCCATCCTTGACGGAAAAATACGATCGCTTGCGGCCATGTGTAGTTCAACCCGGTTTAAAGGTTAAATTGGTACACTTCCTTACACCTTGTATATCATGATTTCTAGGAGGAGGCGATAAATCCCACCAGTACCTTGAATACGTGCTTGTTGTTGTAATTTCTATTCCAAAAAAAACTTGCTGTCCATATAAACTGCAGAACCTACTCGATTCAAATGTATGGGACAGCTGATTAGTTCAAATTTTTCCGTCTTTGTCTCCATATCATAAGTGGTCCAGTTTGCCTATAATACGAGTATTACTATGGTGTTTTATTACAATTAAATAGTTTATAATCAGTTCTGCTGGAATGGGATATATCTGAAGGTATAGCGTAAGTGCCGCCAAAACGCTGCTTAAATCATCTTATAAAGATGGAAAGACCAATGATGATGATGATGATACCTATACGCCTATATAGCTTGGCCATAAAGTCATGAACGTGGTGACAGGTGGAACTAAAATTTGAGTATGGTGGTGTTGCCAGGTTATGCGTGATTTTGACGTTCTTGCGTGGAGGCAGCGCCCTAATTTAATTTCTACTCTTTTTGGCCAAGCTGTACGTACAAGCTACCTATGTAAAACATCGATGCAACCTTGAAGGATACTGTCTGTCTAGGTACTGCACTTCATTTAACATGTTAATAACAACTGACTTTACGTCAGTTTAAATGATTGATGTTGTTATTAAGGTGCGCGAATGATATCCTCTTGACTTTGACTATTGTCATTCAAGTTTAGTTAGATACCTTAGGTAGCGAGAGTTCCGACGGGCTGATAGTTCTACTAGCTTCGCCTCGTTCTACCCTATATCGTAGATACGCACTTTGTATTTTTATGAAATAAATAAGTTCTACTTATAAGTAGGTACTTAAGCTTTATTTTTTTAAGGCCTAAAAACCACGTCAGAGGCACGGACTTGTAAAAAAGACGGACGTAATCTCGTCTAATCACGAGTGAAACACCCATTTTTATTTGTGTGCGTGCTGACGAACTGTCACGTGGTACATAATGGTGGCGGGTTGTATTGCTAGTGCTGTGTGGATGTAGGTCCCTTGTAGAACAAACGAAAATGTAGGACCTTGCATGCTTCACATCTTTTTAGTGTTACATTACGTCTGTCTTTTTTTCAGGTCCGTGGTCAGAGAACGTAAGGCGGTCTGAAAAAAGTCTGACACCAGGGCTTGCCCACACGATAAGAGCAGTATGTAGAAAAAATATGGTGGACCGTATAAAACGACATTGTTTACTTGACTCAAATGTATGTAAACAGCCTATTTTTACGGTTTCAATGTTGATTCCATAGTGAAAGAAGCACCCCCTTTTAATATGTAACGCATTTAAAATTACACCCCTTATTTCCAATGATTATCTATTTATTTACATTCTATCTATACCAAGATCCGAGCGCAAAATTATGTAAGTAGGGTAGACCCGGGTTAATTGTAACACGGGTTAATAGTAACATTGGCGATATTTCGGTAACTAAACAAGGCAAGGATGTGTGTGTACAAAGAGGTGAAGGCTCTTGCATGTCCGGACCTACTCTCCAATTGCCGTGTGTGCAACGTGAAGGTGTCTTGTGTTACAGAGGAATGAATTTTATGTGCGGTCATTGTAAATATTTTCGATCCATTCATTACGTTGTAACTTCTGAAATAATCCATGTTTTAAACAGATATTACTATCACAGGTTGAAATAAGAACTAGAGAATGCTACAGATGACGAGAAGTTCATTATTTTCGTTTGTATCATAGCTTTTTTATGATTTTTTCTAAAAAATGACACCAAGGGATAATTGTAACACTTTTGATGGGGTTGATTGTAACGTTACAATTAACACTGTGTTACAATTGACCCATGATCAATTTTTATAATTAAGATGGTTTGAAAATACTCTGACAGCAATGTTGACCACTAACTTGCCTCCACCAACCCGCACCAACCGCAGCGTTGGATGGAGAACGGCCGCTCCCTCTAACTCTAATTTAGATTGATTTTTTAGTATGCGATGTGGAATATTATTTGGTAAGCTTGCTTCCTAATTTAACTTCAAATTAAAAGAGTACACAATGAAATTACAGTCGTGATTTTGACAGAATTATATGTCGTTTGATTACACTTTAAACATAAATAAATCCACGTGACCAGGTATAATAGTAACACTTGGTTAATTGTAACAGCTTCGTTTGTATGAAAACATTTATGGTTGATTAAGATATACGAGAGTTAAGGTTTTTAGTTTATTTAAATGCTATTATATATATAGTTACCTAAAGTGATTAAAAATCTGTAGGAATTGTTTCATATTTTTAGTTTAAAACAATAAAACGCTAAGATGTTTTTCCGTTTAATTTTATAAAAACTGTTCATAATATTCTAATGCGATAAAAAGATTACTAATAAAGAAGAGGTAAGTTACTTAATGGTAAATAAATAAGACCGATTTATTGATTATTTTGGGTTTTATTTAGATTTAAAAATCTGTTACAAATGACCCGGGGTAAGGGTTAATTGTAACATTGGTCACTGCTCACATCAAGAGCAAATTACGAAAGGTTCTATAAGACTTAAGAGCACTTTGAATATAAAATCTTGTACGTTAAGAAGCTGCCTTTCTTAATGTGTATGTACCGTTTCTTAGATATGAATAGTTTATCCGCAATCGAGGTAGAAGTAAAAACTGTTACTATCAATCCGGGTCTACCCTACCTATTTGTTTGTTTGGTGAACGAAATGTGATTTAAGTGAAAGTTTATACAGGGGTTTACCATCGCCGCGCCGGGTTGCCTAGCAAAATCTTGCCGCAAGTACCTTTACCACGATGATTTATTGTACCATTTGTTCCACCTATCTGTTTGGGAAGTAAATGAGGCGCCATCTGACGCAGACCGACCTCTCAGTCTGCCGCAACTCTAGGGTTGCTGCTATTAGGTTCAAAGAAGCTATTTTTAACCCAAGGATTGCGAAGTTGCATTTCTTTAGATTGCGATTGGTCTATTTCAGATGGGGTCTCATTTATTTCTTAAGGTGTTTGCAGAGTTGTCAATTTCGATATCAAGCTTTGAAATTATTCATACAAAATTTCAAAGCCTTTATATCTTCGTAATTATATTAACAATTTTAAATATTATTTGATACGCACAATCTAGATTATCTAAGCTATTTTTCCATATATAAAACATTACTTTTATTATTACCGTCTACGAGTGTTCTACGACAAAGTTTTGTATGAAATTGACAACTCTGCAACCACCTTAAACAGATCGGTGGAAAAAATTGTACCATAAATCATCATGGTAAAGGTACTAGCGGCAAGATTTTGCTAGGCAACTCGGCAGCATTGTATGAACCCATGTCATAAATCTCAAACTTTCACTTAAATCACATTTTGTTCACCAAACAAATAGGTTCATAAATTAACGGTTGGATCTTGGGCTATTATGAGTAGTATGGCTATTGGGCTAAAGAGTATTGTATTGTATTCTGTGAGCAGGTAAGACGTCTAAAATAACTGAACAAACCTGAGTATAGACCAGTGGTACACATACGGTGTCGTATCCTATCAGGGCGCCCAGCCGCCTCCTGATATCTGACAGTTCGACCAACAGCGTCTGTACTATATGATCACTCGTTATGAGACCCTCCTTCCGCGCCCTGTTTATTATATTTGTCGCCCAGACCAGGGGCATCCAGTACTTTGACATGGGACTCTTGCCGTCCATCTTCTCAAATACTTTTCTCTCGCTCTCTAACATCAGACCTGAAAAAAACAAACATTGAATTCGGCTATTGATTGGACCGAGTCGGATCGAAAGGTGGACTCACAATAGGGTTGCCAAGCCACCAGATTTCCAGGGTCTTTTCAACCCATTTTAAATACTGAGATCATAACACGCAAATCTAGGCTATTAAAATGGTGAAGGTAGGTGCTTTCATGATTGAAACTAACAACTGAACAATTATTTCGTTTGCTAATTCGGTCTTTCAACAATTCAGATGGAGCTGGCAACCCTACTTGCGGACTTACCGGAGTCCACGACGTGCTGCCACGTCGGGAATCTTCGTTTTACCCTCAGTGACACCCTCTGTAGAGTGATGACGTAGGCCAAGATGGCGTACCTCACTATGTTCCTTCGCATCAGCCGCCCCGTTTCATCCTGTGAACAATTTTGTTAATAACAATCTTATTTTGTTAAATGTAAACTATAAAAGAGCTGTCTGGTGACTGGTGTCCGTACAAAGGCAATTCAAGTAAAAATACTTGGGATTAGAGTACCTACTATACTTCTCCGAACCTAATCAAAAGTTTTTTTTTCTAATTGTTACCTTCCTAAAAAGAACCTACCTACCTATCCTACCTATATGTTTGTCTGTCGCATGCGAAAATTTCAAAACATATTCTGATGCTTTTTTCTCGGTTGGAATATCGAATTCTCACAGGATAAAGGACGGAATCGATCGATTCCGCGCGTACGCAAAAGCTAGAAACAACCTATAGGGTAAACTATACAATGATTGGCACCTTAAGGCTTAGCCAGACTTAACTTACTTATAACTAATTTAATTTTATGTTTAGACATAATTAACCAATTTCTAATTATCGATTGGGGTATAGGTTATTAAATAAAAGAGTATTCTAGTATACATTATCAGGGCTTTAATGAAAAATTTGCGCATTAAAAAATATGTACCCGAAAGTATAGTCATTGGCACCTCAGGTACAAACATTGGCACTATGTATCAGTCATTGGCACTAAACATAAATATCTTTTATTTTTACAATTTTGTACAAATCATTGAGTACAAACCAACAAAATTATAATTTTACTGAATACTACTCGTGTCTCTACTTAGCAGCCTTAACATTTTAGTAGATTTCTTTAATTATCGGAGTCTTGAAATTGTATCAACAAATTAGATAGTTCATCTTCATTACGGAAAGGTCTGTTCCTTTCAAATATTTTTTCATAGGTTTAGGAAGCACAAAATTCTGTGGTGATTTTCCCTGTAAAGCACCTAGTTTTGGTTTAAATTTTTTTTTGAAAATAATGTTATAATTTTATTCAACTACCTTGCTATCAATTTCTGCCACTGCCAATTATTATACTCAGGTGCAGTGCCAATCACTGTAATTCGTGATGTAATCAGAGAAAGGTACATATCTAAACTTAGATATTCCTGTACCTTTATAAGATATAAGGTTTGCAGAATCTTTAATCCCAGGAGTTTGTGTAGTCGCGCTGATATCTTCCTTATTGTATTTTGTAAGTGGTTGATCAAAAGTAATCATAATTTCTTCCTCCGTGCCGTCCGTCTGCCTCCGTCGTCTAATGGTTAAGAGCATTGGGCTCTTGACACGGAGGTCGTGGGTTCGATCCCCACAGGGGACACCTAGTGACATTTCACTTTGTGCGTTTTTCCCCAGTTGGTAGGACATTGCAGACTGAATCACCTGATTGTCTAAAAAGAAAGATGATTCCGTGCTTCGGATGGCACGTTAACCCGTTGGTCGCGGCTACTATCTCTGGTAGTAGGTAGTAGTCGTTACATAAAAACCACTTCAGAAGCCGTATGGCAGTTTGAATAAACTCTGATACCAGGGCACACCACACGATAAGAAGAAGATTGGAGTCACGTTGCAGGGTTTGCCCCGAACACTTGTGTTTCGCGCGGTTCACCCTGTCACGAGGCTCCGCAATCCATCTCAGTTGTGTTCTTCCTCAAAAACAATCCTCGAGATTGGATAGATACTCCCACAAACCACTTGACACTGGCGGAAATGCCGTCCATTAATAATAAATAAAAATAAAACTTCTAGACATTTAGTAGGTGTTTTAAAAATATTAAACAGTAAATTATCATCCCTTGACACCATGACAACAATTGCAACGATTGGCACTCAATACAATTACAGTGATTGGCACTGTACCTGAGTATAATGATTGGCAGTGCCAGAAATTGAAAGCAAGGTAGTTAAATAAAATTCGAACATTGTTTTCTAAAAAACGTTAACTTGCAATACTTCTCTTGGTCTAATATTGAAGGCTAAATGTTAGAATTGATTTTTAGTGATTGGCATAGGTGCCAATGAATTATACTATAATACAAAATTAAAACTATTGATTGGCACTCTATTAATTTAAGATTTTGTTAGAAAAATTGTCGTAAAACCCATTTAAATCTATTATTTGTCGTAAAACAAAGCAAAATAACACACTTAATATCTTATGTTTATATATTTATACGTAAATAATTGTCGTTCAAACTTACCCAAAGCTAGTTAATTTTTTAAAAAATAGCGCCATAATGGTTCTTTCTCCCGTCAAGGAATTTGTTATTTATACAGCGTTGTCAGGTTATATGTTACAAAAATTACCATTGAAATTTTAGAATGTAGACATTTGAAAGAACCCAAAATAAATACCAAAATGTATTTTCTGATATAACAGTTCTTAATATTTGTGTTGAAAACGCCAAGTGCCAATGACTAGTGGTGTGCCAACAATAGTATAGTTTACCCTATATACAGTACGGCCGGGCCATATTTTGCTGGTTTTTAGAAGCTATCTTAATTCTTTAGAAGCTAAATTTTTAGAAGCTCGTAATTTGAAAGACATACAAATGATTGAAAAGGGTAGCAATGATCTTCAACATCTCGGCTTTATTTGCTATAAGTAGATCATATTTCATTTTTTTCGTGGAAAGCCTAAATATTGGAAAAAATCTGTATTATGTGCATTTACTTTTTAAGTTGAAGTCACTTTTACTTGAGACACACACCTTTGTGTAGACAACATCAAGATCTAAAATGACTATAAAGCTATTTTTTTAAGACCCATGAGTTAATTAGAAAATTGTTAGATTTGGTGCGAATTCTTATGATTTTAGAATGTGATTTCCTTGGATTAGAAGGCACCACAGTGACATAATGAAGGACAAGCCAGTCAATAATAGGTATACCTACTAAAATGACGTAGTGTAGTAGAGGTGAGGCGGCTCTGAAAGAGTCAAGGTCGTTCGGTCAGGGAATCTCTTAATATGCTGACACATTTTTAAGGGGATCATCAGACCATCAAACTGAACAACTTTCTACATAGGTACATTTGGCTCGAGTTTGGTTGCAGTTTTGTATGGAGTAGAAGGAGATTTTTTTTACGCGATTTCCTGTTGGTTCCATATTGAAAGTTTTTCAGTTTGAGCTTAAAAAAGTGTCAGCATATTAAGAGAAGGACCCTGTATATGAGTATGACAGAATTTTACGGTTTGTCGTAGGAAAATAATGATACTAAAAACATATTGTCATCAATCATCGGCAGCAAAATGTTATTTACGACAAAGATTGTGAATTGTACAAAAGAACGTTTCAAACGTAACTATTGTAACAAATTAGTCGGTTGATGGCATGTTGATGGACAAAATGACGGCATACACTTGTGCAATGTCAAACAAAATATCGGAAAAGAGACTTAGGTGTAATACCAAGCAAACTACCTACTTATTTTAGTTGTAGAGGTACTAAGTTTAATAGGTACCTACTGCTATTTTTCCAACTTTTTTAAAACAGTTTTCATAAAGTGCTTATACAGGGTGTTAAGGTTAACAATTGCATTACATCTTTAATGTGTGATTGCACTCAATGATACCGAACAACTTTGCCAAAGGAGAAAAGGGAAATTCGCAAAAAAATTGACTTTTCAAACAAATTAACGTTCGATCAGCTTAAAATATGGTGCTGTTAGGTACTGTCATTTGTATGTGCAGTGTGAAAGACAGAACTATCACTAAATTAAATAAGTTCAGTTTAAGCTTTTGCCTTTGGTGCAAGCAGGGCTTAGAATGGAAAATCCAAAATGTGTTTTGCCCGTTTCCTATAGGTTTCTCAGATTCTTCAATGGGTACAATCACTCCATAAAGTAATGCAACTGTTTACCTCAACACTCTCTAGTTTATAGATACCTAGGTACATAGATAAAATCACGACCGTAATCGTTTTCGGGGTACCTACTCAGAACTAGACAGGCATACTGCAGGAGGCTCAAGAAGAGAAAAGTTTAATTATACTTAGGTACTTACTTAAATAAATTAATAAACAGGTACAAAAAAGTAAATAAAAGAACACTAACGATGTCACTAATGATTGTAGGTATTTAGAGGCTATGATGATTATATATTACCTACGTATTAATATAAGTACGTAAGTAAAATTAAGGATAGATATTACCTTCAAAGTAACAATAATTTGTACAGGTGTGCATTTCACCACAAAAGAGAATGGTACAGAAGGCCAGCTTCATACAAAACGAGCGAAACAGGCGCACGCACACAAAAACGATTCGTAGGTACAGCGATCTCGCATCAAGTCAGTCGAATGCCAGTTGCTAGTAGGGCCTCGCTTTAGCGATACACGTAATAATTTGCTTTCTGTGGTTTACGTGACAAAGTGCCAATAATAAAATATATTCAATTACTTATACAATTTTTACTGTAACCCTAATTTATTTGTTTTGTGTTAATAAATTAGTTTATTCAATTATGATTGTATTATTTTTAGGAATGAGGCTTTCTTATTGAGATGAAACTTTAAAAATCGTTCCTTTCATAAGTGCCGTAACCAACGGAATTATCCACTTTTCTTGTTCCTATTTGAAATAAATGTGTTAAAGTTAAAATAAAATAAGTATAATTAAGTGTTTTAATTGATAATATTTAAATTTTCCGTAGCTAGCCTTCTGTACCTACCTAATAATTTTTTGTTAGCTCTGAATTAGTAGCCATACGATAACAGCTAATGTTAAATAATTGGACGCAGTTCTGCAAAAAAGATCCAACCCACTAGGTATAGACTCCATAGTGATTTGGATCTTTTTTGCAGAACTGCGTCCAATTACAAGAGGTTTTTGTAAAATGGGAGTTTTATAGGCAGTAGGTATCCTATATATATGTATATAGTGCATTGGGGTAATTGCGAACCTGGGTATAGGTATTCCGAAAGTTTATTAAAACTACCTGACTTGTCTGTCAAGACAGCACGTTGCTCTGACACTTACGCTAGCAGCGACGAACGGCGGCTTGAGCGTCAAAGCCGATAAAAATGGCGTCTAAAGTCAGGTAGTTTTAATAAACTTTCGGAATATACCCAGGTTCGCAATTACCCCAATGCACCATACGTTAGGTTTAGTGTTAGGCCCTTAAAAAAAGTTAGCTGTCCCATACTAAACTGCAATACCTAGGTACTCGACGCAAACGTATGGGACAGCAGACCACGAGGAAGGAACGTGTTTTTTTTGCTCTGATCGTTTTGCTCCCATAGTAAAAGTTGTTCAGTTTGATGGGTAGAGTCTGTGGTTTAAAGGTACTGATACCTTACACTTGTATAACCTACCGTACGTTACGCGTTATGCACGAAGATTTCGATTATGTCTTCGTGGTGAATTTTTACTTTTTAGTTTTTTTTAGGGTTCCGTAAACCAAGGGTGAAAACGGGGCCCTTTTCATAAGCCTACTTGTCTGTCCTAGCTATTTAGGGCTGTAACTTGGAACCTTAATAGATAGACGGTTGAATTCAAAGCGTTATTATGGCGGATTCGTTAACAAAAATAATGAAAAATGACAATAAGTTAAAAATTAATGGGCGTCCTCATACGAGAAACTAGTTTTTATCAACGTGTTTTTTCTTTTTGCTCTATCGTAAAAACGGTAATACGTCAATCGTCAAACTTGGTGTGATCATAGAGAAAACTCTATACACTAATAATAAAAACCAGCCAAGTGAGAGTCGGCCTCGCGCTTTAAGGTCCCGGAGAAAAACAATCTTTATTATAAACTAGTGTTTTCCCGCGACTTCGTCCGCACAATTTATATACCAGATTTTAAGTCAGATCATAAGCTATCAAACAAAAAAAGTTTCATCAAAATTGGTTCAGTAGTTTTTGCGTGATGCGCGAACAAACAAACAAACAAACAATTTTGTCAATAGATGGCGCTGCACGTTTTTAAATCGCGCTATCGAATGTTATTTGAATTTAAGTATATGAAGAGAACCGCAACTTTTTTATTCCTCATGATTTTACGGTTTTATAATAGTTAAGATTAATGTTGTGTGGTGTGGTACGGAACCCACGGTGCGCGAGTAGCCCGACCCGCACTTGACCGGTTTTAGTAATACCCGCTAAGTTCGTATTTCCCATCGTTATTTTTATGAATAAGTTCTCGTATATTAACACCCGTATTTAGTTGCTTTCTTAACATTTCCTTACTCGAGTGGAGGACGTTTTTCACATAACTTGTATGACAAAAATGTCAAAAACATCCTCGACTCGAATGAGGAAGCATCAAGGAAACAACTAAGAATACGGGTGTGTGTTTGACTTTCCAATACCATGGTAAACTTATTGTCTCAAAAGTGGTTAGGTCCTTTACGGATGTTATTGTAGGATAACAACAACAACAAAAGGTGCGTACTGGCAAAAAAATATTTTAAGTTTTCAAACAAACTTCCGATCAGCTGATTGTATTTAACTAGTATGTACCTACGTTGTAAGTTAAAAAGTTTTTCTCCCCTCCCGGACGGAAAACATAAATTTTCGTCCCGCTGCGATAAGGTGGAAAGCTGCAACTTCGGCTTTCCACCTCCGTCGAGGAGAAAAATTAGTATACTAACCTCGGGCCTCCTCCTCCTCCTGCCCTCGGTGTGTAATCTACTAATAAAATTGTTTGAATTGTTCAGTATCATTGGTACAATCACCCCTTCTTCTATCGTGTCAGCATGAAACATCGCATGACAATCACTCATGGTGTTGTGGAAACATTATAGCCAGTCAGCAATGGTCGTATCGAGGCTGGCTGCCCACTGTGTGCCAGACGAACTCTGGATTCGACATTCGAGGCTCAAGTGGGATCACACACGATGACGCATTGACGGAGCGGCAGACGTCAGTCTGTCATTTGTGAAGCAAGGAGTTGTAAGGGTGCGTCCACATCTGACGTTCCCGAACGGCTCGCGAGTTGCGCATTCGCGGCGCGTTCGTCAGATATGGACGCACCCTAAGAAACCGCACGTAGAAGCACATACTGTGACTGATTGACGCACCATGTGTGCTTCTAAGTGCGGTTTCATACAACTCCTTGCTTCACAAATGACGGACTGAAATCTGCCGCTCCGTCAATGCATCTGCCTGTGTGAACGTTAGGTGTGAAGCGATTTTATCGAGCGATAATATCGCTGCGATTTTGCGATAATTGTTTTCAGTACATTTTGTATGGGGACGCGCGCGATCCTACACACTGCCGCGATATTATCGAGCGATAATATCGTTGCGATTTTGCGATAATTGTTCTCAGTACATTTTGTATGGGGACGCGCTCGATCCCACACACTGCCCGCGATATTATCGCAACTCTTTCGACTACATTCAGTGGTGGGGCGCATGCGTGACGCGAATCGCGGAATCGCAGCAGTGTGTAAGGTGTCGCGATATCGCTGTCGATAATATCGCTCGATAAAATCGCTCGATAATATCGCTGCAATGTGCGGAGGCCTTTATGACAGAAAAAAATTATAATGAAGGAATATGTTGCTTTTAATACTCAAATCGTTAGTGCGGTGAGTGCGCATGCACCTTTGTGCATAAGTATTTTAATTTAGTCATGACATGACAGAATTGCGCAGTATGGATTGAAAATGAAAACCAGGCGAAATTCTTTCACGCGAGCACGTAATGTGTGACGAATAAGTAACTTGTTATGTACGATAGTATCAAAAATAAAAACACTCATTCTGTGACGAACCACGATTAGATTTTTTTGAAAACTTAACTAAATTATGGATAAGATTTCCGTAGGTAATCAAATTTAAAAATACCAAAAACCACTAGAAAATTTGTGAGAAATAGTTATTTGTTATGCTAGGCTGCAAAGTTGCTTTTTGGCGCGAGTACTTTTATTGAAACCTGAGCAAGCGAAGGACTCTAGGATTGAACCACGAGCGAAGCGAGTGGTTCAAATAATAGAATCCTGAGCGCTTAGCGAAGGTTTCAAAGGTACGAGACGCAGAATAACTTTGCAGCCGAGCGAAACACACAATTTTTCACCTCACAACAGCGAGGAAAAAAAGTGAATTGCTAAAAAGAACATTCCAAAAAGTTTTTATTTTCGTGCTGGCCTGTGTCATGAAATAGTTATTAAGCATTTTCAGTGGATTGGCAGTATATAAAAATATTGAATAGACAGATTCGAATTTCAAAAACTCTTTCCACGCTAGCGGATAAAATACACTTTTGCACTCAGATTTCGAATGATAAACAGAATCTTTCCGAGCTTGTGAGGTGAAAAATTGTTTTTCATACATTATGTTGACCCATTTTTTAGGGTATGATCAGACCGTCAAACTGAACAACTTTCTCTATCGCACCAACATCGAAATCGCGGAAAAAAATAACTGTTCCATACAAAAATGGAAACCTACTTGAACAAAATGTATGGGACAGCTATTTTAATTTTTCACGATTTTGGTGTTGGTCCCATGGAGAAGGGCCCTGTATGTTAGTAGTTTAGTACGCACGCACGGCACTTGGCCAGTTTTTAGGGTTCCATACCCAAAGGGTGAAAACGGGACCCTATTACTAAGCCTACGTTGTCCGTCCGTCCGTCCGTTTAGGGCTGTAACTTTTGAACCATAATAGCTAGATAGTTGAAATTTTCACAGAATATGTGTTATTACGGCGGATTTGTTGACAAATAATAAAAATGTCAAAAAGTGACAAATTTACGGGGGTTCTCAACAAGAAACTAGTTTATATCGACGTTTTTTCTTCTCGTTCTATAGTAAAAACGGTAATACATACAAGCGTCAAACTTGGTGTGATTATAGAGCAAACTCTACAGTATAAAAACAAATAATAAAAACCGGCCAAGTGCGAGTCGGTCTCACGCTTAAGGTCCCAAAGAAAAAAAGTGTTTTTCCAAGTTAATATGTTGTGTTGTGTGGTGGTGTGGTACGGAACCCTCGATGCGCGAGTAGCCCGACTCGCACTTGACCGATTTTTATTCTAATGTTACGTCACGAAAAAAATTATCTGCTGTCCCACACATTAGGGCCGAGTTAGGTTGGCAGCAAATTTTGTTAGACCTTATACAAGGTGTTTCATAAGTAAGAATAAAATTTTAAAACTCTTAAGGGGGTTGTTTAGACCGTCAAACTGAACAACTTTCTCTATGGGACCAACATAAAAATCGCGAAAAAAAAAATCTGATATCCCATAGGTACCTACATATTTTAGCTAGAGTCGATTTGTAGAGTAAGTATATAAAATTTTTTTTTTCTTACGCGATTTCGATATTGGTCCCATAGTGAAAGTTGTTGAGTTTGATAGTCTAAACCACCCCCTTAAATGTTTATTTGTATTTTTGTAACACCTTGTATAGGGTCCTTCTTTTTCTTTTTCGCGATTTCAATGTTGGTCCTATAGATACAGAGAAAGTTGTTCCGTTTGATGGTCTGATCATCTCCTTAAAAAAGTGTCAGCATATTAAGAAGGACCCTGTATAATTAGGAAGGTTAGGTAGGAATTTACCTGAGTAATATTTTAAACAAAATGAATTACTATCTCGATTCGCAATAGTACCTGTACCTAGCATAGTAAAAACGGTTACCTACAATTTAGAACAACAGCCTTGACCCTGCTGTGCTGGTTTCCTCAACACAAATTACAAATACTTAAGGCTTCAGCGAAAATTGCTTATACGGGTTTGATATCAATCAATCACGTAGGTAAACATTGCAGAAAAACTAGTTAATTGGACGAAGTGCCTTCAAAAATAAAAGTTGCGCAATCAACTAATAGCGCATCATAAAATCGGGCTATTATTTTGATCAATAAAAAAATCTAATTGAGCACAAATGAACAATACCTCGCTGTGATACGTATCCGTAACTTCGATATCCGTATACATGCGCAATACAAGTGTAACGAATCCTTTCTAAAATGCGTTTATTATCGGCCGTCACACATTCGCATCGCGCAGTGCCACCATATCAATTTGAGTAACATACTGGGTTTGGCTATTCACAATGGCGTGTTGGTGCCTACCCTTATGTACGGGAGTGAATGTTGGGTGTGGAGCAAAAGGAATGAAAGTCGAGTGAATGCAGTGGAAATGCGCTCTTTACGAAGTATGAGTGGTGTTACAGTGACCGACCGAATCAAGAACAGTGTGATAAGGGATCGGTGTAAGTTGAAGGATGATGTGGTAACCAGGATTGAAAGAGGTATGCTTAGGTGGTTCGGTCACGTACAGAGGATGAATGAGAGTAGACTCACTAGGGAGATTTATCGATCCAATATAATTGGAACAGTCGAGAGAGGGCGTCCGATGAGAACTTACCACGACCAAATAAATGGTCTTCTCCGAAAAGGACAAGTGCTTAGCACCCTCAACCGACGGAAGTGCATGAAGAGATGTATGAATGTGGATGAGGCGAGAGAAGTCTGTCAGAATCGTAGTGTGTGGCGAGCCGTAGTCTCTGCCTACCCCTGTGGGATAGCGGCGTGAGTACATGTATGTACTATGTATGTACTGTCAATACAGACTATCTAGCGCAGTGCATACTACTCATACGTCGCGAACACAAAGTAGTATGTCCTTTGAATTATCTAACAACAAATCATACAGGTTTCGACAAAACGCCGCACAATAGTTGACCTCCGATACCCCAATGACTGTGTATTTATGAAGTTAGTATACGATTATTATAGGCAATGTATCAATTAACTACTATTAACGAAGTTACTAGTAATATTTTTTGTACAGAACAGGTTAGAGCTATACTTAATTTTGTTTTTGTGTTTGTATTCGTGTATCTACAAGGTGTTACAGAATGAACAAGAGGACAACAACAAATAGGTAAACGTATCTTCAAATTCTCATAAATGTTAACCTTTAGTAACAGATTATTTAATCGTTCTTCTGCCAAATCAACCAAAGGCCTTTGGGTAAAGTTGGCGTCGTTTCGTACTTTCGCGGATGTAAGTAGTAAAATTAAGATGAGGATATACTAAAAGAAACAAATCTTACTTTGGAGCGTTTGGAGCACATAAATAGCTAAGTAAAATTGAGGCTGACATTGTGGGATTATGGACGGGTGGATTTATGGACGGGCTATAAGGGCAGGTACTGGAAAATGTTCCTTCTAGTCTAGACTGTCCTTAACATTTGAGTGGCCGCAAAAAAAAAAGAAATTGACGCTATGGTCCTAAAGTTACACGAACTTGGTCTAAAGTAGGGTGATTAAAGTTGCTCTTTAAATAGCGTTTTTTACCATCAAGTGTCACCAGCGGATGTTTAGTTCGGCACGGCACGAGATGCATTGTTTCTTTTGCAGCGTGAAAAGAGAGGACAAAAGGTAGATATTTATCATTGCAACCTCGCCTCTTCAACGACATTTATGTTTTTAAATGACCTTTGTGTTGTTTAATATACCACAGTAATATAACAATGAGAATTCACTAAGTATATCCTTTATTACAGTTTCTCTGTTTGAATTTCACACCAACATAATACTTATTTACAAAGTAACAATGTTTAATCTCAGAGGCAAATGGATGTAAGTCCAGTCAAATTCAACTTGACTATGATATCATTGTATGTATAAACGAAATCCTAGACATACCTACACTACACATCACGCAAGGATTAGGAAAGGACAACTACGTAACATAGCATATGCTCACGACTATATTCCCCGAGGGGGTAGTCAGAGATAGGATATCTCTCCTAGAAAGAGAGATAGAACCCTCAGAACATCCACGTTTCACCAGTAGTCCTGAAACTCTGTCCATTGTAACGGGGAGTGAGCCCGTCGCCACTTGTAATGGTCAGTGGGTATAATACATGCCTCGAAATTGAAGCATGCAGGTTTCCTCACGATGTTTTCCTTCACCGAAAAGCCTGTGGTTGTTACAAACCGTACATAAATTCCGAAAAACTCATTGGTACGAGTCGGGCTGGACGGGGATCGAACCATCGCCTCCTGCACGGCAGGCAAGGTTACTCGCCACTGGACCACCACGGCTTACCTACTGAAGATTTCTAATTTAAATACTCTATACTTCTACTTTAAAAGTACCTATACCGAAATGCAAAACTATAGTCGTAGAAACGTCTATTAAAATATTTGCACAATGTGGCATTATTTGTGATTTATTGCTTAGATATATACCTACTTCCTAGAAGTATCTCGCAAAGACTAACCTTAGGCACGGAGTCTTGTAGATAGTAATTATAAGCAAACAATAATAGATTGAGATCAAGTAGCCGCTCAGCGGACCGAGACGCTTATTATCCTGATTTTATATTGTATTTATATTTAGCTAGGCTATTGTTAGATTATTGAGGCAGCTTGAAACTAACTCTGACAGCGATTTGACCATGTGCCATTAGGTAGGTAAAGCCCGACCAGAAATATAAAAAACCTCGCCTGTTGCGGAAAATCATAGGAACGTCCTAATTCAATGATTGACACTTGGAACTAATACTTGTACTTGGATCACTGACATAGGTTATAGTCGATTGCAGCGCCCCCAAACCAGGTTTTTTATATTTCTGGTCAGGCTTTACTTACCTTTAGAAAAACGTCAACGTGGTCAAATATGGCCTGCTTCCGTTCTAGTGTGTTAGTTTATTCGTGAGAGCTGGAGGGATATGTGCTCTAAAGGCTGCATGGCTGCGTGCGCAGGACGTGTTACTAATTATGTTCTAATCTTGCACTGATGAGGCTGTGTATACAAATATCGGTTTTGGCTATATCTAAGCGTCTTTTCCATACATCGTCATCATCAAAAACGTATCAACGACAACTGCTAAACATCTCCCTATTTTATTCTCGGTTTTTCTTATCCATATCCAGTCCTGCCCTGCCAGCTACCTGTAACAGGGTCCCACACTACGCCTGCTCCTTGCACTGAACTGCCACCGTGATCTAATGGACTTAAGAGCATTGGGCTCTTGACACGGAGGTCGTGGGATCGATTCCCAAAGGGGACACCTAACCTAGTGATATGTCACTTTGTGCGTTTTTCCCCAGTTGGTTAGGACGCTGCAGCCTGAATCATGCAGGTTTCCTCACGATGTTTTCCTTCACCGAAAAGCCAGTGGTGTTGCAAATCGTTAATAAATTCCGAAAAACTCATTTCTACGAGTCGGCCTGGACGGGGATCGAAACATCGCCTCCCTGCACGGCAGGCAAGGTTACTCGCCACTGGACCACCACAGCTTTTCAAAGCAGTCTTCACTACATAGTATAAAACAAAGTCGCTTTCTCTGTCCCTATGTCCCTTTGTATGCTTAAATCTTTGAAACTACGCAACGGATTTTGATGCGGTTTTTTTTAATAGATAGAGTGATTCAAGAGGAAGGTTTATACCTATGTACATTGCACCCGTGCGAAGCCGGAGCGGGTCGCTAGTTCTCTTATATAGTTTTAGAAGCTGAATCGGTTCATGTCCGTGTATGATGCTGTCATTTAGCTGAATAGAATCAAAATGAATAGTTTGTCTATTGGTGCGGAACCAAATATAATGGTGGGTTAGGTAATTTGTATGACGGAAACACTTTCTGATCCGCTTTACAATGTTGATCAGTATAAATACTTGCTTAAAATAAATCAGCCTTTCCCTAATTTTCAATCGTACTCGACTTTATGGAAGTGGCAGATTTTTTTCCCGAAATTCGATGTAGCTCCCATAGAGAAAGTTGTTCAGTTTGATGGTCTGATTATGCTCTTAAAAAGCCGTCAGCATAATTCAGTTGGATCCAGTACCTATTATTATAGTGATCGCTCGTCCTGACATAACATACTCTTTGTTTCTAAATCATAATTTCTGTCTTGAATCTTGTGTTTCGGTTCGTTCTCCTCCCATACCCCAGTGCCCCCGTGGTGGGGGAGCAGAGAGTGTCCATAATGTAGGTATAGGTATGTACATGCTTTCTTTCTTTCTTTACATGTAGTATCATACTGTTTCTTATCATCATCATCATCATCACAGCCTATATATACGTCACACTGCAGGGCACAGGCAACCCCCAGGGAGCGATAAAGGCTTTAGTCCACCACGCGTGCCCAATGTGGATTGGTAGACTTCACATGTGCATCGGAATTTCATCTTCGGCGTATGCAGGTATCCTCACGATGTTTTTCTTCGGGCCTCAAGATTGAGTTTCCGTTTTTGTTTTACGTCACAATTATTTTTAATAAGTACCTAAACAAAAGATGTGATGACGCTAATTTAGGTAGGTACAAAGAATTTTCTTGATGTTTTATCTGAAGAAAACATGACAAAGGATATTGTTAAATTTTCCCGATTATAGGTAATAAAATACACGATGACAATGGACAAGATAGTTACCAATGTAAAGTATTGATTTTGGGAATGAAAGAGTATATTGGATTGGAACTTGGTACGAGCTTTTTGACAGATTTAGTGCGTTCACACACGATGACGCACTGACGGAGCGGCAGTATGTCAGTCCATAGAACCACACCCGGTACGTCAATGCGTCACCGTGTGTGCTACTACGTGCGGTGTCTAGGGTTGCCACCCGTACTTTATAATAAAGTATTGTACGTTATTTCAGGTAATTGTACTCTATACTTTATGAGAATAATAAAGTACACGAAAATACTTTATTTCGCATGATTTGATTTCTTTGAGATTTTGAAAAGTTTAGTCTTAAGTATTTTTTCGTAAAATGAAATATATCGATTGGTGCTGAATCGATGTCAACGTTTTATAGATCCTAGTAAATCATGGACAAGAATACGCCACATAGGTACACCTACAAAACGTAATTTCGATAGTGAAACGGATCAAAATAGGTCGTGAATATGTTACACCGAAAAATATAATTATAAAGACAGTTAAGATGCTGTGCAATTGTTGAATAGAGATACAAATTTGACACAAACTGCAAAAAACAATAACAAATATGTTTTAAACATAATAATAAAGAAAAATTAATTGTAGGTAGGTAGCATTTAGTAATTATGTATAGAGCAGACAACGCGAACAAAATCTGTGCACCATGATCAGCAGTGTGGGGCGCGTGCTGGGAGCGTCAGGCTGCGACGAGAGCCTGGCACAGGCTAAGTGAGTTAGAGCGCGTGCACCCTAACGCGTGTTACAAAACATTACTTCTCGGTAGCTTCTCTAGTTAACATAGTACCTCAATGGTAGGTAGGTACTTTATTTTGATACGATGTACTTTTTTTTTCTTAACTAAAATAACCGTAGTACTTTAATTCCACAAAAAATAGGTGGCAACCCTAGCGGTGTCATACAACTCCTTGCTTCACAAATTCGACACATTTTCAAATTTACAAAACTCGAGAAATTTTCGGCCCCACCGGCCATCGGTTCTGCGAGCAATGTGCCCCGCCCGGCCTAAAAAAACGTTATTGGTGCAAGACAGCCTAAAAGTATAATGACATGGCAACACATAGACGCAAATGTCATTGGATCTAGCTAATAATAATGAGTGTAGGGATTGTGGTCAAGGCTTCAACATTAGCGAATAAAAATACAATCACATCTAGGGTTGTCAATGATGTCATTGCCTGTTCCTGTGGGCAAAGCTCACGGCACGCGATAAAGCGATAAAAATGTTGAAGTGTCTGTGTTTTTTTGCGTATTAATGTACCTACTTACATGCTTAGATGCAACTAAAATTAACTTAGGTAGGTACATCACAGATTTATATCGCTTAGCGCGTAGGTATAAAATCTTGAGCTTCCTTACTGTAGCAAGTTTTTTACATGTTGGTCTTAATTTTGATAAGGAAAATGTGCGGTGCGAAATGCACACGTTCATAAAAAGTTTTAAAGTAATGACGTACAAGGTAAAGCCCACGTTTGTTTATGATTTAGGTAAAGCATTTCGCCCAAATTAATGAATTATTTTTCCTTATTAAATCCAGTTGATTGATAGTGTGTGTTTTTGTTTAAAAACGGGGCTTTGAGATCGCCATATCCAATTACCGTACAATATCTAATAAATATATCTTCAATACTTGACACTGGCGAAATCTAACAAGGAAACGCCATTAAATAAAAATAGAATAGAATAGACTTTAGTTTCAATAACCACATAAATTCAAACTGTTTGAAAATTTTGTATTTTTGATACAAAAGATAAGCTAACAAGAACTTATCCAAAAGTGGTGAAACAGGCGCTTATAAACAAAAAAATAAAGGTAGGGTTGACAAAGGGATGGTGAGCAGCGGGCGGAAATGTCGGAAAAACTGCCTAGAATGATTAAGAATGATTTTGGTAACCCTAATATGAGGAGACCTTCGTATGCATTAAGTATTAAAATGCCTCATCGGCAAATAAACAACGACACGATGTAGAGACTGAAGCATAAAAATTAATGTGCAATTTGATTAGGTACCCTATGTGCGAGTTAATGGCGATTATAATTTACACGACGCGACGGTTGGTAACCTTACTGACAGAGCAGGTTTTCAGCTTCATACAATCTTTTGCACGAATCGTTTAGCCTAAATCTAAATGTACTACTATTATAAAACTACTGTAAAACTATAACTGAAGTGTGTCTGTACATTGAAGATATTTAAAAAAAAAGATTACGATACTTATGGTAAATGGAGCTCTGCATTCTTTTGTGAAAATTCAACACGTGTCCAAAAAGGCACGGATGGCCGTTCATAACGGAGTGTTAGTCCCAACATTGATGTATGGAAGTGAATCTTGGGTATGGCAGAAGACGCACGAAAGTAGGATTAACGCTGTGGAAATGCGCTCATTGAGAAGTATGTGTGGTGTAACTGTAATGGACAAATTGAAAAATAGTTTAATCAGAGAACGTTGTGGTCTGAAAGAGGATGTAGTGACAAAGATAGAGAAAGGTATGTTGAGATGGTTTGGTCATATGGAAAGAATGGATGAGTGCAGATTGACGAGTGCAACCTATAAGGCAAGCGTAAGTGGAAATGTTGGAAGGGGACGGCCTAGACGTACATATTCGGACCAAATTGGCGACGTGCTTAAAAAGGGCCAGGTCAGATCTACCCGAAACCGACGAGCATGCATGAAAGGACTAATGAATGTTGAGGAAGCTAGGGAGGTTTGTCAGGATCGTAGCAAGTGGCGTTCCGTTGTTTCTGCCTACCCCAGTGGGAGACAGGCGTGAGAATATGTATGTATGTATGTACTTATGGTTTTTAGGTATCCCTGACTCGAAATCAACCTCATCACAAATTTTGTCTGTCCGTTTGTTTGTTTGTTCGCTGATCACGCAAAAACTACTGAACCGATTTTGATGAAACTTTTTTTGTTTGATAGCTTATGATTAGACTTAAAATCTGGTAGGTATAAAATTTGTGCGGACGAAGTCGCGTGTAAACAATAGTGTTTTATAAGTAGGTACATACAGGGTATAACAAAACACCCTAATTAGTAATATGTATTTAAAGGAGTGGTTTAGACCATCAAACTGAACAACTTTAACTATGGAGACAAAATCGAAAAAAAAGTTGTATGAAACAGTTTTTTTTTTTCGTTATTATTGGCTCTGTAGTGAAAGTTGTTCAGTTTGATGTCTAAACTTTTTTTTTTGTTTAGACTCAAAACCACCCCATAAAATATTACTAGGGCGGTTTATTTGCACCTGCAGACAGATTGTATTGTAGTCAGATGCCGACAATTTGGTGGTCATATAAGCGCATTAATCGCAATAGTTAAGAATTATAATGGCTGTACCTATATTTGAATTCTTAAATAATGGTGGTTGGTTATAGCCCTATAGAATCCCACTGGAGGGCAAAGGCCTCCGCTCACGAATAAGGGTGAGAGGGAGGCCCACTCTTAAATAATAAATAAGAAAATAATAATAAATATCTTGGACATTGTCACACCAATTATCTAGTCACATTTAAAGGTCCAGAATTTAGCCTGGACTTGTATTATGATAACTAGACAACGATATAGAAGGCGATATTAAATCGAAGGCACGTGTTTTAGTAGAATAATATTTTTAATAATTACTTTGTTATTGTTATTCCATTACACACGTAAATTGCATGCGAGTGACGCCATAGCTGTATAGCACAGTATAAGCAGCATTGCACATTATGATAGTAGAATAGAAACATGCTTAATCACTTGTTTCTTGCCTGTTGTGTTTACGAGCAAATTCGTGCATCTTTTCATTATGCCGTTGTTTGATTCGGTCGATCGATGAAAATGTACTGAATTCTCGGTCCAGTCTTGAAATGTAGGTATAACATTGAAAATTCTTTGCTGGGTATAGTACAGTCAACATCAAAAGTAAGTATGGTGATGAAAGAAACTTTCTAAATTATTATTAGATTTTGTAATCGTGCTGGTAATTTTTTTGTTAGTGTCAACGCTCTTTTCCGTTACATCTACAACTTTGTAAATTTCTTTTTATTTGCCTTGGACATTACTAAGTTCTTTCTATTTGTGAATTCCTACCTACATTTTTGAGAAATGTGACATTGGCGGAATTATTTCGAACGGAAATATATATGGATTTGAAATTGCGTTCGGAATTCTGGAGGGAGATAATCCATGTTTGTAGCAGGCGTTTTACCTACGTATACTCGTAGGTCGGTAGCTTCTATTATAAGTACTTAATCATAAATACAGCAAACGATCTGTTACAAAGATATAATTAAGTTACGGCACTTTTTTTAAATAAACTCGATGGACGAAAACAACAATAAAGTAACTTCGCTAAAGTAAGTAGGTACTTTATTAAAACTCACATGGAAAAATAAAAATTTACTTTGTGTTTACTTCCCGATTTTTTTTTTGATGTGAAGCTCTCGGCTAATCGTCTTTTGTAATGATTTTTGGTAAAAAATAGTTATTATTGTTCGTTAGTGCTAATTAACTAACTAATGCTCTTTTGCTAACTCTTGGAAATAGGTAAAGTCTTAAGTAGGTAAGAAAAGGTATATTTAACGCTTAACTTCACTTATCTAAAGTCAAATCAGCAGTAGAATGATGCATATAGATGCTTCATAGTAATTATGACATTTTGCCTGCTGAGCTCAGCGAATGAGATTCAAAAATCGAATTATCGAACTCCAGATAAGACTACCAATAAGCCTGCCGTCTCATAATTCTCTACCTATAGGTACATAGGTGCCTGTTAAAAAATCTGATTTGTGGTACCTACTTACAGAATGGGTACGTCATTATTACATTAGAAACAGATTGGGGTTCACATGCACAATATGCCAAAATTGACGAGAATGCAATGTGAGACGCGCGATGACATTTGAGAAAGCGAGAGATCTAGTGTATCAAGCAAGTTTGTCGAAACTCTTTTCAGTCTGTCTATAAAATCTTGGCAAAAAATAAGGGCACTGTCTCCACGCAAGAACGTCAAAATCAAGCATAACCTGGCAACACCACCATACTAAAATGATTAGTTCCTCAAAAAATCCATTTATTAGACAATTAAAAAATAATAATAATAAATTACAAAAAATAGCGGTCAGCACAAGCGTCGTCAATAACAATGATACACAAACAGACAAAAATCAGCAACATGCTTCGTCAATACAAAGAGATACAAGCTCAGTCAAATAATCCGCCCCTAGTCGATCCTGGCGCAAAGGAGCCCATTACGCTAGCAGCGTTGCCACGTTGAATTGATATGGCAAGCCTCTGCACCAGAAACGACCCGGAACGGGGGTCACAATTTCGCTCCCTCAGTCGACGGCCAATCTCTGCAACGAAGGTCTTTGCCTCGGCACCCCATACCCCCGTGGTCTCAACGGCGACAGGCACAAAAAGATAATCGGCCACCAGGGCCGAGTACGTGTCCCATTTCCTAACGGCCGCCAGCTCCGCGGCTGCTCCAGGCGTCCGTGACGTCCGACTTAAGTAGCTGGCGGCGAAAGTGCTGACGCACGTTGCATCCCACAAAAGGCACTTGCCTTTCTGCCAGGGCACCAAAGTCAAGCCATCCGGCCTCTTGCCGTCGGTACGACTGAGGCCAGGCGGCTCAAGTACGCACGGGACGTTGGCTGATACGAGAGCCCTCCTGACGATATCATTGAGGGCATGGTGGCGAGGAAACCTACCCGAGCAGCGACGGCAACTCAAAGCGTGGTGCCCATTGGCCTCAACATGGCCTTGTTCCTCAAACATTCATGCCATGACTTTATAGATAGACTATACCTACCCTTTCAGGACAAGGCGTTTGCTTAGGTATACTTATGTTTTGTAAAAATCACATAGAAATAATGTAAAAATACCTACGTAAAAAAATGGTATTCCCATGTTTTTCCGTGTAAAGAAACAGAATGATGTTTCCAAGAAACGAGGAAACATCCTACAGACCATTTGTGAAAACATAAGTCACGCCTTCAATATTAATAATTATGATTTTGACCTTCGACGATTTTAGTCACTAAATAATCATTACAGTACGACCAGGAAAATATGGCCGTTCGGTAATCTTCGTTTGCGCAGAGCAGGCCCGAGTCCCCGACAAAACCCGAAGTCATTTAGTAATCAAAGAGTGCAAAGTCGGATAGCAGCGAAAAGGGGGCGAAAACAAATTAGCCAATAGCATAAACGGATTGAAGGTGGCACATCCTGATTGGTCAATATAATTTCTTCAAAATTTGTCAACTGCGCAGGTACATCGGTAAACCATATAGGTACTTAAACCTGGTACTACTGTACCTACTGTCACTAATAATCAGAGCCATCGTGACAATTTCTTGATTTAAGATTTTGTTTGTAAGTTCATACGTACGACTATGTTTGCAGAGGACGTAGTCAGAGGTATTCTACATAGGCACACCATATTTAGCTTATCTACAAAAACAAACAATAGATCCAATACTAAACTACTTAAGTATTAAAAAAAAAAAAAAAGCTAAACAATCGATGGGTTCAGCTCACTGTTGGGCAGAATGTAATTAATTAACTATAGGTACTAATCTCATTTAGTAATTGTTAATTGTAATTAAGTACTCAATTACTTTTTTGGTTACGATTATAAATGTACCTATGCTTTTCGAAAGTAAAGAATCATTATAGCCATATAGGTATTATAAATTATAATACTTACTATAAATAATGTTATTAAAAAATATTGCTAATGCAACGCAAATCGAAAAAAAACATACATTTATAATCGTAACCCTAAAAATAATTGAGTAATTTCAATTAACAATTACAAAAATGCAATTAGTAGTTAATTACATTTTGCCCAGCACTGGTTCAACTGCATAAGAACTTGCTCAGTGGTGTAGAATTATTAGAAAAAAATTTATTCCAAATTCAAATCACAAGTAGAATAATACTATGAATAATGATGAATTATAATTACTGAACATCATTCCACTTACTTTAATTCACTTTACAAAAAACATCTTTGATAAATAAAGGAGTAAATTCACAGTTCCGCATACTAATATTAAAAAAAAAAAAAAAAAAAGATAGAAGCGCTCAGAACAAAAACACAAAACATCACAGTCACTATTGCTTTGCTATGCATACGCTATGTAGCGTTAATGGTAAGTAGCTAATAAAACAAATCGCAAGAGCAAAATACACACAGAGATACATTATTGAAGGTAGGCTAGTAGGTTGGTATAACCTACGAATAAAGAAATAAATTATTCGTAGGGTATAACGTTATAAAAGGAAATATTTCATATTTATGATATTAACAAAAACAGTAGGCTTAACAACGAGCTAAACAACAGCATATAAGCATTTATCGTTGACTCGTTGTTAGTTGTTTCAAACACAGACCAAAAACTTTAAAAAGCCCGATCGATCTGACCATCATTTAAAAAAAAAATTGTCACAAAGTTGATCAAACATGTACCTATAGGATGTAACCAAAACACCCTAGTAGTACTTAAGGGGGTGCTTCAGACCATTTCGCGATTTCGAAGTTGGCTCCATAGTGAAAGTTGTTCAGTTTCATGGCCTGAAGCACCCCTTAAGTATTACTAGGGTGTTTTGTTACACCCGAGTGCATTGGTTTCCTACGATATACCTACGTAGGCATTATGGCTCTCAACACATAGCCACTTTTTTAGCGACTGTTCGTAACTGCAACGCTTACAAGGTCAATTTGATCATGTTAACTATTTTTTGCACAAACAATTAATCGCAGATTTCTTGCGAGTATCTCGCTACAAAAAGCTGCCATGTGTACAGGGACTGAATAGTATAATACTTGTCTTGTATTTACTTTACTGACCGCTCCAGGTATCCCGGCGGAGATGAAGAGGGCGAGGGTGTCTGGCCAGGGCAGCAACTTATACTGCTCCCACCATCTCTTCACTATGAGGCTCACGTAGAAGCCGAGCACGAAGGACATGGGGATCGACTCGCTCTGCGCGCCGAAGTATTGCCGCACTTTTTCAAATACCCTGTGAAGAATTTGAGATTACTGTAAATGGACTTAGTTTCTTTGAATAGGCTACTTGACAACTATAGATCTAAACTATTATAAAACTGTAACTGAAGTGTGTCTGTACATTGATGATATTTACAAGAAAAAGATTACGATATGGATTTTAGGGATCTCTGACTCCAAATCAACCTGTTTTAGAAATGATGTCTGTCTGTTTGTTTGTTTGTTTGTTCGCGCATCACGCAAAAACTACTGAACTGATATTGATGAAACTTTTTTTGTTTGATAGCTTATGATCTGACTTAAAATATGGTATATAATTTGTGCGGACGAAGTCGCGGGTAAATACAGTATATAAAGTACTTTGTGAACTCTACTCAAATCAGCTACTTGTCAGCTACTTGAAATTTGTACTCAATTCTGAATTGTGACGTCATCGAGATCACACACGATGACGCATTGACGGAGCGGCAGACGTCAGTTCGTCATTTGTGAAGCAAAGTTATAAGAAACCGCACGTAGAAGCAGTAGGTAGGCACACACGGTGCGTCAATCCGTCCCCGTGTGTGCTTCTTCTACGTGCGGTTTCATACAACTCCTTGCTTCACAAATGACGGACTGACGTCTGCACAAAAACATAGGTATAATAATTATAACGATTCGCCTAAAAATCGTAATCTTTCTCAAAGTTCATCGACCAATAAGCCAATAAGTAACCACCGAGACTAAGGAACCATATAATAAATAGTTATTCAATTGAAACTAAACTAGGCAGATAGCTAGTATAGGTACTCTGTATTCCTTTAATTGATTTTGGACATACAACGAGTTAAGACGCAATTTTCTTATTTACGCAATTATCACAGAACTCAATCATATAGAGTTATTTAATTTGAAAAGAAGACCCAATGAATCGTTACATAGGTACAACAATGTTTTTAGGGTTCCGTACCTAAAGGGTGAAAACGGGACCCTATGACTAAGCCTACGTTGTCCGTCCTACATATTTAGGGGTGTAAATTTTGAACCGTATAGCTAGATACCTAGTTGAAATTTTCACCGAATATGTGTTACTACGGCGGATTTGTTAACAAATAATAAAAATTACTAAAAGTTTAAAATTAAGGGGGGTTCTCAACAAGAAACTAGTTTTTATCAACGTTTTTTCTTTCCGCTCTTTCGTCAAAAAGGGTAATACATACAAACGTCAAACTTGGTGTGATTAAAGAACAAGCTCGACGGTATAACAACAAATAAAAAAAACCGGTCAAGTGTGAGTCAGTCTCGCGCTTAAGGTCCCGAAGAAAAAAGTTTTTATATGTTGTGTTCTGTGGTGGTGTGGTGCGCGAGTAGCCCGACTCGCACTTGACCGATTTTATTTTTTTATTATCAAGGTCAACAGCACACCGTTGCTGTAGTGTTACACTAGTGTAGGGCCGCCATACGTCCCGGTACACCGGGACATGGCCCTGTTTCAAGCCTTATGTCCCCGTGTCCCTGTCAGCAAGTCATTTGTCCCGGTTGGTGAATTTATGACGCGCTCGCCCATAGATTGTCCCATAAAGTTATTATACCTTACAGGATTGTCCACAGGCCAAGCTAATTTTTCCACGGGGCGCGTGTACGTTGAACACATATCGCCGCGCCTTGTAGTTCGCTCGCTCCGCTCGCTCCGTTATTTTTTTGTGTACTTATTCTCTAATAAGTCCCAGGGCCCAAGTATCGGCCCATAGTCTTTCAGCACGACGGCTGTCCTGCCCATTGGAGCCTAGCAGTGAGGGAGTTTTTAAACAACTCCTTCCCTGATGCTTGGATTGGTCGGGGCGGGCCAATTCCCTGGCCTCCAAGGTCGCCTGACCTTACCCCGCTTGACTTCTACGTCTGGGGAAGGGCCGAAAGAGTTGGTGTACGCAGAGGAAGTACCAACAAGGGAGGTTTTGATAAGCAAGATCCACGCCGCTTTCAATACGATGCGTGATGAAATGCTGTTTGCCACGGTGACCGTGGAGATGAGGAAGAGGTGCCGAGCTTGTTTACAAGTTAATGGTCACCAATTTGAACAAATTTTGTAATTAAATTAGTCATTAAACCAATTTGCGTTTCATTTGCTATCCTTTTACGATCGGACACATTTAATTTTCATTAGTTGAAATTTTTGATTAAAGTGCCCTAGTTGCGGATATTAATTAATAACTTCGAAACTACAAGTGATAATAGGTAACACTTTAAGCATATCGTTAGAAAGGGTATGGACTGGGGATGTTTTTAAAAAATCAGAAGAACTCCAACCCTGTTTTTTTTTTTTTAAACCCCTTAGAAAGTTGCCCTTAAAATTATTTTTTTACCTTACTACGGTACTTCAGGCCCCATAACTTTTCTTCTCTACAATTTTCGGGTGTGAAATCAATTTTTACAGTACACTAAGACTCTAACAATTAAAACAAGACCATTAGCAGACCTGTCCTATGGATAGATTTTGAGCTAGAGGTAGTTTTAGTTTAAAAATCGTTTTTTTTTCTAAAAATAAAAAAAAAATTATTAAAATAATACCTTGAGGCCAAGGTCAATATAATGGGCGGGGGTAGGTAGCAGACCCTCCCTAGTTTCTACCCTAGGCGTATGTACACCTCCCTACCAAACACCCTGTATAATTTATTTTACAATATCTACTACTAGCACATCTTATTTGATGATGCAGAGATAGACAAATTAGTTATAAATTATTTTTTCTTTAAAAATGTTAATACTTATAATTTCGGTCGATCATTGTGCTGTCTAATTCGTAGAACAGAATAAAACGACTGAATTTTTTGTTGTTCCGACAGGTTTGGTTTAAAGGTTAATGATACTTTTCCTTATATCCTAAACATATTAATTTCAAATTGAATTAAGTAGCTACCTACGTATGTGTGGTGGAACCTTCGCAATAGGTAGACTTACGTACACAAATTTATGTACAAATATAGATTCATATGCGTACCAAATAACACAAACATGACAATGTAAAGTCCACTGTGAGTAACAACTAACGGTATAGTACCTAGTCTATAGACATCGAGTACTCAATACATCGGCATCTCTGTATGATTCCTGTTGCTTTTGTAGTCTTTGTTATTGCTTTCCGTTTAGATTGCTTTACATTTTTGTTAGCGACTCTTTCAGACTCTTCATTTAGGTACTATTTTACCTACCGACCTACTAACAACATTGTGGACACAGCATTTTGTAAAGACTATAAGTAATACTCGTAAGTTTAACCAAAATCTAATTTCATACCAAACGACGAAGTAAATTTTCATATAGGTACTTATTTGTATAAATAAACTGTACCTGAGATCCATCATATCATATCGTATGGCATGGCATGATGATAGTTCAAAATTAAATGTTGTTTTGTATTGGTTTTCTTAATAAAGTGCAAATGTGATGCATTAACAATGTGATGAATTTCACTATTAGGTGCAAACAATTTTCAAGATTTGTTTCTAAAATATAAAGTGAGCCACAGAGCAGGTCCTTCTGAATATGCTGACACTTTTTTAAGGGGATGATCAGACCATCAAACTGAACAACTTTCTCTGTGGCACCAAAATCGAAAAAGTGAAGAAAAAAAAACAGCTCTTCCATACAAAACTGCAAACCTACTTTGAGCCAAATGGGACAGCTGATTTTATTGCGATTTTGATGTTGGTCCTGTAGAGAAAGTTATCCAGTTTGATGGTCTGATCATCCCATAAAAAAAGTGTCAGCATATTAAGAAGGGCCCTGTATATTATTTTATTTCAACCGGCCAAGAACGTTAAATATAAGTACTTATTGATTGTTTATTGATTTTTGCTCTGTCCTTGTATGAAGCTTGTATGCATGTATAAGGTAACATAACGAAAACCTTTGATGTTCTTTTTTAGGGTTCGAACCCAAAGGGTGAAACCGGGACCCTATTACTAAGCCTACGTTGTCCATCCGTCCGTCCTACCTATTTAGGGCTGTAACTTTTGAACCGTAATAGCTAGAGATTTGGAATTTTCACAGATTATGAGATATTACGGCGGATTTGTCAACAAATAATTAAAAATGACAAAAAGTTCAAAATTAAGGGAGGTCCTCATTCAAGAAGTTTTTATCAACGTTTTTTCTTCTCGCCTTTTCGTAAAAACGGTAATTCATACAAGCGCATTGATTTAAAATTTTAAATTATTTTATTCAAAGTACAAGCACTACAAGCGTCAAACTTGGTGTGATTATTATAGAGGAAACTCTACAGTATCACAACAAATAATAAAAACCAGCCAAGTTCGAGTCGGTCTCTCGTTAAAGGTCCTGGAAAAACTAAAACGTTTTTCTAAGTTATCTTATACGGTGGTGTGGTACGAACTCTCGGTGCGATAGTAGCTCGACTCGCAACTGACCGGTTTTATTCTGTTTTTGATCCCGTTACAGCATCCAATATAATTAATAAATCCATCCATCCAAATTAATTTATAATAGATGGTAAAATGTAATTTTTCATCTGAATTATATAACTTTTCTGTTTTCTGGTTTTAACAAATAAATTTCATTGATGAAATTATAAGAGTTCCTCGTTTAACTACGGGACCCTAAAACGATACTTATTATAATTATCAATTAATATTCTGATAAATTATGTAAAATGTGATAGGGATATTTTTTGGCTAATATCATTTTTCGTTTATAGTATAATTAATCGTATTTTCTCACCTCCGGACGGAAAGCGTCAATTGTCGTCCCGCTGCGCTAAACGAAGTTGTCGCTTTCCACTTCCGTCGAGGAGAAAAATAGTATACTAACATCGGACAGTAAATAAGAAAGCCTCACATCACTTCTCAATTGTCTAAAAGGTGAACACAGTTATCTATACATTCTGTTTCATTAGTAAGTCTATAAATAGGAGATTACACACCGAGGACAGGAAAGTAAGAAAGGTCACAGATCTCATGTAATTGTTGACCGAGGCAAGAGAGAATTCCTGTCCTCGGTGTGTAATCTACTATAACTGACTTACTAATGAAACAGAATGTATAGATAACTGTGTTCACCTTTTAGACAGTTGACAAGTAGTTTTCCTTCGTATCAAAGACATAGTAAACTAAATAATACTGACCAAGGTTCTAGAGGTCATAACAAGATGATATTGAGATATTTATATATGTCTCAATGTATAATTATTTAAATCCATTAATTATTTTTAGGGGTGGCCTGAGATTAGGAGACCGAATTTGTTTTAAGAGGTTTCCCTGACCGAACGACCTTGACCCTTTCAGAGCCGATTCACCTCTTCTAAACTATATTTACGTTATTATAGTAGGTATAGGAACCTATTTTTGAATGGATTGTCCTTCATTATGTCACTGCGTTGCCTTCTAATCCAAGGAAATCAAATTCGATAAACATAAGAATTCGCACCGAATTTTACAATTTAAGATCTTAATATTGTCTACACAGTGTGTGTCGCAAGTAAAAGTTACTTCAACGTATAAAGTAGTATGTATATACAACGTATAAGGTATAGCCCTACACTCTGAATAGGCCACTAAAGAATACTTTCATATAGGTAGACACTTGCATTAATAATAAGTATTTAACAAATAATCGTGTAATTTATCAACGATTAGACTTTGAGTTGACTAAATATTATAATAAGTGAATTAATTACGGCGCGTTTCCCTGTTGGTACAGTCAACCTCAAAAAAATCGTTGTGAAGAAACTAAAGTGCATCGATTTGACGCTGACTATGCGAAAAAACGAAAAAAAAAGGTTTCAGAATTTTATAAAGAGATAATAGTTTTTAAGGTTGGCGTTATCGCCATCTTGTATAGATACAGGGTGTTACAAAACACCCTAGTAATACTTAACGGGGGTGTTTCACTATAGAGCTGCCAAACAAAACTGCAGCAGCAGCAGATTGTTTTTAGCGACGTTGGCTCCAAAGTGAAAGTTGTTCAGTTTGATGGTCTGAAGCACGCCCCTAAGTATTACTGGGGTGGTTTGTTACACACCCAGCGATAGGCACACAAGTAGAACCATACATTTTTATTTCAACTTAATATTCCTTCCGAAAATATTATTATACCTATACTTCATTCCAAATAGCAACGAAACATTAAAATTATTTTTAATTACTGAAACAGAGATTTAAAACACTTAACTCTCACTTATTCTTAGAACAGCTTTAGTAACGTCCAAGATCTGTCTGATAGTAGGTATATCTTTCTGATAAACAAATTATATTTGCTTATCAGAATTGGCCAGAAAGCTAAATAGGAATCGTAAATTCTCGTCGTCCTTATTTGGAATGAAGTAAAGTTAGCTCACAGCCTTGGCGATAGGTGGATAGCGGATGTATCTCTTCATAAATTTAGCAAACACAATGCAAAAAGCGAGTTTTTCCCAAGACACGTGATGTAATAATGCATAACATCAAGATTTGAATGGTTGGAAAAGGCGCGTGAATTTGCACGAGGAAACAAAACTATGAAACAAGGCTACGTTAAATATTTTGTTCATAAATCCAAAACATCCAATTTGTTACCTTTCTTGTTTATATCCTATTTATCTTGATTATTATGGGAAAAGTTTCCTTTTGTAAGGTCGGATTACTTTTTCTGTAAGTACCTAGTTACTTATCTTTTAAAAGTGCACGTTAACATTAAGTAGGTACCTAGAATCTGAACCAAAAAAATCAATTTAAAATAATTTTAAGTACTTACTTAATAATTTAAAAAATTTCATCATACACGGAAAATGTTCTCGTTAGGCTACAACAAATTTTCTAAGTAAGTAGCAAAGTGAGCATTGTTATTTTTTTAGCTATTCGGAGATTTTTTCCATGGTGTTTGAAATATTTTCTAGCGACCATTTGCAGTACCTACGGATCACAGACTCCACAAAACAATAGTAGATTACACACCCAGGGCAGGAAAGTAAGAAATGTCTCAAATCTCATGTGATTAGAGGCATTCTTATTTAGGTACTGCCCGAGGTTAGTATACTATTTTTCTCCGTGCCTTGACGGAGGTGGAAAGCGGCAACTTCGTTTAGCGCAGCGGGACGAAAATTGACGCTTTCCGGCCGAAGAGGGGAGAAACATATTTAAAAAATATTTTTTACTTTGGAAAGAGTTTAGGGGAGACCCCTGCCCAGCAGCAGTGGGACAAAGTAGGTTAAAATGGTTAAAAAAATTATTCGCCGAAAAAAGAAATTAGGTACAGTCAGCATCAGAGAAACCTGACCCCTCCATTGACCGTACTTAGTTTCTTAAAATGATGTCTACTTTCCGTAAAAAATAGACTTAAAATTAAATAAAAACAACTTTACACACAGAATTACAAAGATAATTGGTAGTTATAGTTGTTACTGACTACCACGAAAGGAATTATGGTCGTGAGTTCACTTGTGTATAGATCGACGTGTTTTATTGATCAGTACCATTAAAATTTAATAGTAGACTGAGTCAGGTAGACCATTGTGTACTCGTTAAGGATAATCTTACCTTTGTTGTTGTTCTGTAAGTGCGAACCGATATAATAAGTTGATCGTGTAATACAGTGTGAGATATGCTAGTAACTCGCGCCACACGAGCTTGTAAACACTGCCTCTCCATCTGAAAACAAAGACAACTGATTTAAAATAAATTGTACATATTAATAATAATATTTAAGTACTCGTATTGTAATTTCGTCAACGCAAATATACAAAATTCGGTACCTAACATTTGTTAGGTTCGTTACATTTGTAACGAAAATTTATTAAACAAAACAAAACAGGCGTATCATCCCTGGACCACGACTCGCCATACAACGAGCGCGTGGCTCCTCCTGTCAGAATTTAGCTGTTTTCTTTGAAAAACTAGATGATTTTTCATTAATTTCGAAAAAGTACGGTAACCACATCATTATAAATTGTATTGTGAACAATATTGTAAATTTTCATTTTCATCCGATTAACAATTTAAGAGTAAAATGGTAACAACTGGAAAAAAGGGGGTGACTTTAGAGTCCGTTTTCTTCGGTTTTATTCATTAAAATCGATTTCTAGAAAAACTACATCACTTCTCATATCGTGTAGATGGTTCAGTTTATTTTACAGCTCAAAAAGTGGCATAGTTACTGAATAAAATGGTTACAAAGTTACCCAAAACCAGGAGGTAGCCCGTTACTTGAAAAGCCCGCCTCTAGCACTCAGTTGCAGAAACGCTCATTAGAGTTAATCCTCCATTAAATCTCTTGCTAGGTTTTACTACGTCAAGAAGACAATAAAAGACAGTAAGAGATTTAACATTAATGAGCGCTTTTGCAACTGAGTGTCAGAGTGAGATTTTTAAAAGTCACGCGTTCAAATCTGCAGTAGAATTGCTAATGAGATTACGCGTCATGAAATGTGATTTTCAAAAAATCGTCCCTCCCGGCTCGAATGATCTTGAATTGCCAATGATACGCGTTGGACCAAGTATGAATGACCTAAAAAGAAAACATACGGGTCGAATTGAGAACCTCCTCCTTTTTTGTTGAAGTCGGTTAAAAAGGAAATCTCTACTCCTATGTCTTAGCCATTTCCACAGATCCCAGATATTATTATGCATTTTACTTTGATCGAAGTTATTCTTTATAAGTACCTACTTGTACAAAATAATAAAATGATAGTCTCGTTGAAGTCTTTTGTTCTGTCGTAGTCAATTTCTCGTACCTACTGCTGATTTGAACGTGTGACTTTCAAAAATCGCACTACAGGGCCTTGTTATAAACGCGACAGATTGACAATGACCATTTAGAGTACATTTCTGGTTACTAATGACGCTAAACTTGCAGTGCTTCATAAATGAATGCCGTGAAAAACTGTATTTTCTTTTGCGGTCAACATCTGAGAATATATCAGAAATAATATTTCACAATGGTTTCCTTTCTAAATTTAAGGATTTACGCTTAGAATTTAATGTGTACATAAAATCTTATAACTTTTATTCGACATTAATGAAACGGTGTTAGTGCGTTCACACACGATGACGCACTGACGGAGCAGCAAACGTCAGTCCGTCATTTGCGATGCAAGGAGTTGTATGAAACCGCACGTTGAAGCACACACGGTGACGCATTGACGCACCGGGTGTGGTTCTATGGACTGACATCTGCCGCTCCGTCAGTGCGTCATCGTGTGTGAACGCACTAACACCGTTTCATTAATGTCGTATAAAAGTTATAAGATTTTATGTACACATTAAATTCTAAGCGTAAATCCTTAAATTTAGAAAGGAAACCATTGTGAAATATTATTTCTGATATATTCTCAGATGTTGACCGCAAAAGAAAATACAGTTTTTCACAGCATTCATTTATGAAGCACTGCAAGTTTAGCGTCATTAGTAACCAGAAATGTACTCTAAATGGTCATTGTCAATCTGTCGCGTTTATAACAAGGCCCTGTAGTGCGATTTTTGAAAGTCACACGTTCAAATCAGCAGTAGGTATTTAGGTATGGAAAATTTCAAAAGTACTATGGAGATTATGGTCGCGTTTATTAAACAGGGCACAGGAATGCGATTTGATGCGCATTTTAGGTAAATTAAATAAAAAAGTGCTTGCAAAACTTATCCAATGGTAGCTACCTATCAAAAGGTAGGCTAAAGTAATAATAAATGATAAGAAGAAAGTAGGTATATTGTGAAGTAAAGACTCAGTCTAAAGTAACCTTCAAAGTTATATCCTTCTTATACTGTGCCAAAGATAAACAAAATGGAACCAAATAAAAGTATTTAAGAGGTTTCCCTGACCGAACGACCTTGATTCTTACAGAGCCACCTCACCTCTACTAAACTACAACATTTTAGTAGGTATACCTATTTTTGACTGGCTTGTCCTTCATTATGAGAAGATAGCTTCTAAAAACCAGCAAAATATGGCCCGGCCCTGCGTTTGCCTACATGGGGAGCCTCTTATAAGAACGCACACTGTTCTAAGCTGTACCTAATACACGTATTTAGGACGTACTTTTCTTTCTAACATCTTTCTTATAATGCTAACTGGTTTTTCAAGGCGATGATTAGACCATCAAACTTAACAACTCTTTCTTTAGGACTAAAATCGAATGCACGAACAGAAATCAGCTGTTTCATACAAAACTAGAATATACACTAATATTCCTACTACCTACCTATTCGACCCAAATATACACGAATCGCACTCCTTAAGGATGATTTTTGAAAGTCAAATCAGCAGTAGAAAGATGCAATTATAGTAATTTTGACATTTTTAACTGCTGAGCTCACCGAATGAAATTCAAAAATCGCACTCCAGGAGTGCGGAGTGCGATTTTTGAATCCCATTCGGTGAGCTCAGCAAGCAGTTGAAAATGTCTAAATTACTATGGAGATATGCATATTAATACTGCTGATATGACTTTGAAAAATTGCACTCCTGGGTTGTGATTTTTGAAACTCAAATCATCAGTAGAAAGATATAGTTATTTTGACATTTTCAACTGCTGAATTCAGCGAATGAGATTCAAAAATCGCACTCCAGCTTGTACTGTAAAAGTACAGTGCAATCTCATGGCATGCCTATACAAGACTAAAAGTTACGTATTACCACAGAATAGGTAATAGTTCTACATAGTATTTTATAATTTAATAATTCATAACTTTATTTCATTTCTTTTATCCTTAACTCAATTATTTAAGAAGATAGAGAAGATTTAAGATGTAAAATAATAGTTTCATAGCGTATTAGGTGCTATTTAACTAGTTCTTACCTATAGGTACCTACCTAAATGCATCCTGTTTTTAAACTTCTTCAAATCCTGGTTTTAATGATTTTTGTATTCTACTAATACGTATCTCAAAGTCAAAGACAAATTCAATATAATTTATTCAATATAGGAGCTTGAAGCACACTTATTAATCGTCAATTCGGAACGTGTTGTCGAGAACTCGAGAAGATGCGGCCAGAAACTCCACAGCATAACACGATAAATTTAATACAGTAATACATAGTCTATTTAATTAAATAATTGATACCTACCTACCTATCTACTATATTACGAGTACCTATATCTAAAATAATAATTTAAAATAAAGAAACACTATTCAATACGTATGAATAGTTGAGTGCCCATTAACTTTATTTACTTACTTCGTGGTACACGATTTATTATTTCGGAGAAAACAAAGACGTAAATAATCGATGATATGTGAAATCGCAGATCGTTTCGTTGTTTGTACGTTTCTTAGTAACTTATGTTTTCATTCTGAAAACGTACTGAGATGAGGTGCGATTTTTTAAAGTCACACGTTCAAATTTCACGTCAGGATTATGCATTATTCGACTATGTTCAAAAATAGCCAGAAGGCTATTTGACAGCTTAGTAATCTCATCTCACTTCTCACTAATATTTTTACGTAAGTAAATGCGAAAGTTTGTGACGATTTTTAGATGTGTGGTTGGGATGTTTGTGACTCAATCACGTATTTATAAACGGCTGAAATGATTTGGATGAAACTTGGCACACAGATAGAATATGTTCTGGATTAACACATATGATACTTTGTTAAGTTCCACGTAGACGGAGTCAAGATAAATAGCCGGTGATGGAACGTCTCTTTAATTTAATTAATCGGGAATTTATTTACACATACGTTGCATATGCTCACGACTATATTTCCTGAGGGGTGGCAGAAGATGTTTATTAAGTATTTTACTAGTTTTCGCCCCATGGCTTTATACTGTACAAGGCCGGGGTGTCATACATTTTGTAAACGTCTCCTTTGTAGTAATATTTTGCATCGATCGTAAAATCCTAAGCGAATCCGCAGTTCAACTCACACTTGGCCGATTTTTGGGTGGCCGTGCCCACAACCTTTATTGAGGGCTGAATCCGCCCCTGATTTTTACCGACATTTTCAGGCTTAGGACGTCTCATCAGATAGTAACGTCCCACCCGCGCTGGCGTTCAAGTTTCGATGGGGGTCATCAAGGAGGCGTGACGCAAAGAAGGTTGGTAAACCTTTGGTAAACCCTGGTGTAGGCAGTTAGGCAGTTGCATTACTTATGATACTGAACATCTTTCCCAAAGGAACACACGGAAAAGTAATACTTCATACAAACGTTCGACCAGCTGATTGCATTTCGTATAGAGAAAATTTATTTTGCGTTTTTCCTCTAAGTTTTTTAGGGATAGTTGTCCAGTGTCTGTTTACCCTAACACCCTATTGCATCATATCGTTCTCAAGTCATCATTTACAAGTCCGGGCTAGATTCTGGTACTTTCAATGGGACAATATAATCTGTGCGACACTAGATGACAAAATGAGATAAAACATGACGGATTTCTCGTTTTAGTCTCTGTCGTGCGTGTCATGCTAGCCCTACTGTTCAGATAATAAAAGTATAGTGTAATAAAATTAATAGTGGTGAAGCTCGCGGTCGCGGCCCTCGCTCGCACGGTGAGCGAAGCGAGTGCTAAAATCAGGGTAGCATTTACACTTCTAAATACTGAAATGAACCATTGTAAACCCTCCCGGACCTCAGAAGTATGGAAGTTCTGAGTTCTGAGTACTGGAAAGGTTTCCATATACGCGGCGGCGTGGGACAGGCACAGGCGTAACTACTTGAGATCGTTGTTAGGGTAGAGACGTGGCCGGGACGCGCTCCCCCCAGCCCCGCACCACACAACAATTTAAGAGGGGTGAGAAGTGCAAAGTAGGCGTGGAACAGGTGCCACAGGTTATGCAATAATTTGCATAACACCATAAGGCGCGCGGCAGAGGTGTGGTGCGAGCATAGTTGTAGCAGTGTGAGCGGGAAGACAAGTGGGGCCAGTCGTCTCTGAAGCAAAAGCGGTACTTTGCATTTCTCACCCCTCTTATAATGTTGTGTGCCGCTCACGATTGGCCTGTGTCGCGACCGCTGAGCTTCACCACTGTTAGTTTTTACACTATGATAAAAGTTCTGTTTTATTAATTTAAATAAAAAACAAAATTCATTGACATGAACGGCGTAGGTACCGAAACTTGTTTGGTGTTTGGAGTCGGTATTGATGAACAAAAAACTCGGTTTTAATTGCATGTCTAATTGCTGAAGCGTGGTTGGTTCGTATTATTCTCGAAGTAAACACATTTTAAGATCTTTGGTCTATCTACAGACTTACGGTTTTTATGTCAGATTACAGATAATAAATTGAGATAAATTGTACACAATTGGTCCTGTAGCACATAATACCTACTAAACGACCTTGACCCTTTTAGAGCCTTTTATTCATCTTTTACAAAAATATTGTTAAAAATATACTACTTATAATTAAGTATTCCTTTTTTTAGGGTTATGTACGATATATAGATTGTGTGGTAAACATTTGTTTGCTCTAGTGTCATTAGGCTGCGTTTCCACCAGAGATGTGCGAGGTAGCGAGGCGGTGAGCGAGGAAACAATCCGCCAATAGCGCGCTCGCTCGATCACGTCATTGGGAAATTGAAGCACTCTTATTGGCCAATTTTTTCCTCGCTCACCGCCTCGCTACCTCGCACATCTCTGGTGGAAACGCAGCCTTATCCAGGGAGAAAACAGGGGAATACAATTGTATGGACTAAATGGCACTAGTCTTTCCTCTTAAGAATCGATTTAGAAACGCGCGTAATACATGCTTTGGATGATTCATAAACATAATTAGTGTTCTAGTCATTAGAACTAATGGATGATTATGTTATGATACGAAGTGCCTATTCATTGCGTGTATACCATTTAGGATAACATTAAATACTATTGAGTTTCAAATTTACTCAATAATTCGAGGTTCTTGATAATCTGGCTTCCTGTCTCCCCACAATTCAGCGGAAATCACAACCTTTTAAATGTTGACATCATAGATTAATGTTGAAATACGAGCGGCATAAGTATTTTAATTGCTTTATGAAAACACGGCATTAAAAATTACGCTGAGATTAACACTCAGTTGTTGCAGCAACGCTCATTAAAGTGAATCTTCCATTAATTAAATCTTTTGTTGTCACTTTTTGTCTTGTTGACGTAGTAAAAGCTAGTAATAGTAAGAGATTTAATGGAGGATTAACTTTAATTAGCGTTTCTGCACCTGAGTAAGTGACGTTTTATTTTAATGTTCAGTTCGAAATCCCTGTGTCAAACAATATCCATTCATTTTTGACCCAACATAGACTAAAGTTACGCTCAAAAAACGTCTCAGAATCTCATAGCCTTAAAGATAAATTAAAAATACCTAACGCTGACCTAGACCACAGAAAATATTTAAATTACATACATACATACATATACTCGAAAAAACATAAGCCTCCTTCTGTCGCAGTGGGGTAAAAAGGTTTCTTTGTAACGGAACTAAATGTAGGTACCTACTAGCTAGATTAGATATAATACATATAGGTGTTAAATGCTAGTGTAAATAAGGATTGACATTGCTGCAAAAGTAGTATACTTAAACCATGTATGGATCGAATTCATTTTCCTTTACCCTGACCATGATTTAGTCACATGATTAAAGAATAAGTATTCGCTAATGCAGATTCGATACCCACATAACGATAGTTTTTCTACACGTAGAATACTAAATTAGAAGCCGTCAAAATTTGTCAACGCGGCCTTCAATGAACCTTGTCGATCGCAAAGAGCACCTCAGCATTGCTTACTAATTACTAGGGATGCATCCGATACCGATACCGATATATATCGGCGATACTTCGGATTTGCCGATATATCTGCGATATTTTTATAGCCGATTCAACGATACTTTTCAAGTTTCGCGCTTTAAAAATGTAATGTAAATACGCATGTTGTATCGTCTATTTCGTTGCAAACGAGGCATTATTTTCCACCACAGGTTTTTATCAAACAGACTTGCGAAATCGCCTTTCTACGCAGAAATTAAAATTACTTTGTGTTTAAACAAAAATCGTATCAATACTTATTTAAATTATTAAAACTATTAACTAATTTCAACCTGTCAATATTTTTTTATATTTCTTAATTTAAAAAATTCACCAGATTTGTGTTTTATTTATTAATTTTACCTTCATTTTCTAATTCAATAAGCGTATCGGTATCGATATCGCCGATATTTTTATGAGGGTATCGGTATCGTATCGCCAAAAAGGCGTATCGGGGCATCCCTACTAATTACCTACTGGTTTTAACGTAGACCTTTACATAACGTTTAATGATCCAAAAAATATTGCTTAATCTTTTCAAGCTTGCTCTAACGGTTATTCAGGCTCTGCAACTGCTGTTCATACTTCACGTATAGCATTGATAAGAAAATTTATGTGTTACGAATGGTTTATAAACATTTATCCAAGTGGAATGATAAGAAAAGCATCGTGAACGCTGTTTCAACATTTATGTATAGTTCAGTTCTGTCTAAATCAGCATGTGGAGTGGATCCCACATTCAACACAAAGTGCTGCAACGGTGGTCGTGCTGCATCGATTTTTAACCCTCCTTCTGGCGCAGTCACTTAAAAACAGGCACTACTGTGGTTGTTAAACATCTTAGCTCAAAGTACACACGGCGACAAATCAGGTTACGCAGGGTACCCATAGTAAGTAAGTACTTAAGTAAGTAAGTTATAGCATATAGAATCCCACTGCAGGGCAAAGGCCTCCTCTCACGAATAAGGGTGAGAGGATGGGTACCCATACTAATGTCAAATTTACTCCTTCACACAAATGAAGAGATTTATTTAGGTACACACAGCTACACATCATGTTACGCACCCTATATACCCATAACTACACTACGTACAAAACACAAAATAGTGCGGTAGAGAGCCTGCATGGACGCGGCTGCCGGCGCGGGCGCAGCGTGCCGTGAGACGAAACAACAACAACATACCGCACCCTCTCGCACGATTCGCAGCGTTCAACTTCTAATAGTTCAAAGTCCAAACAGGGTAGCCTGAGCAGTCGTCGTGTGTACCATAAAGCAAAACAGTAGGTACAATTTCGTATTGGATCAAATATTCCTATACAGTATGTAAAAAACCCTGTTGGAGCCTTTAGGGGGTGCATCAGACCATCAAACTGAACAACTTTCACTATGGAGCCAACATCGAAACCTTGAAAAAAAAAACAATTTCATACAAAACTGCAGTAACTACCAACTCGACTCAAAGGTATGAGACTGCTGATTTTTTTTTCGCGATTTCGTAGTTGGGTCCACCATAGTGAAAGTTGTTCAGTTTTATGGTCTGATGCACCCCCTAAAGGCTCGAACATGGTTTTTAACCGACTTCAACAAAAGGAGGAGGTTCTCAATTCGACCCGTATGTTTTTTTTTTTTTTTTTTTTTTTTGTATGTTTGTTACGCGATTGCACCGCCAATTGGGAATTGATTTTGATGATGATTTTTTTGTTTGGTAGGTCATACTTCCGAGGTGGTCCCACGAAATTGATTCAGCGCTTGTTGAAAAAATCTACAACAATAACAAATATATACACAGTCACGGACTTGAAAAAAAGACGGACGTAATGTTACACTAGAAAGATGTGAAGCATGCAAGGTCCTAAAATTTCGTTTGTTCTGGGCCTACACTCACACAGATGCACCAGTTCTAGGCGCAGGTCATGTACCGCGCGACAGTGCGACAGCACGCAAACCATAGACTAAGATTTTTTTTTTCACTTACGCTGGTAGACGGAACATCAGAGTAACCGCGTATGAGATAGCGATAGTCATGAAATCCTATACTTACAACTTGTATGAAGCTAGATGTCTGCCTCCGGAGTCAGACAGCCGTCGTAGAACAAAAAAGTGGTTACGTCGATAAGGACAGCAATAAGAAGCGATCTCCTTTTTTAACTAGAGCGAATTTGCTATGTGCATCTCTCACTGAGTGAATATGACAAGACACATGCTTCCTTCTCTTTCTACGATGCACACACATAATACATAGGTACGTTCGTCTTTTTTCAGGTTCGTGACACAGATGACGTTTATGTTTGTCGATTCTCTTCAGGAGTGCGATTTTTGAACATCACACGTTCAAATCAGCGGTAGAAAATGTCAAAATTACTATGGACTTATGGAGATTATGCATATTTCGTCTTTCTACTGCTAATTCTAACGTGTAATGTTCAAAAATCACACTCCAGCCACAGACCAGAACAACACTAAAAAGATCTGAAGCATGCAAGGTCCTACATTTTCGTTTGTTCTACAAGGGTCCTATACTCACACAGATGCACTAGCTCTATGCGTAGGTCCTACAACCCGCCACCATTATGTACCGCGTGACAGTTCGTCAGCACGCACACAAATATAAATGGGTGCTTCACTCGTGATTAGACCAGATTAGGTCCGTCTTTTTTTCAAGTCCGTGACTCCAGCAAAATAAATGTTTTGATGGGGACTGTCAAACTATATTTTTTTTAACTGTCATAACCAAGAAGTTTTATATGCCTATATTTATATGTAAAGCTTCTTGGTCATACTCAAGAAGTTTCGAATCTATAGGTCATACTGTTGTGTTTAAACGTATAAAAACTTCATGGATATACTTACCTAGTACCGAAACACATAGATTTAATGATTTTTTCCCCTCCGGCCGCAAAGCGTCAATTTTCTTCCCGCTGCGCTAAACGAAGTTGCCGCTTTCCACCACGGTCGAGGAGAAAAATAGTATACTAACCTCAGACAATAAATAAGAAAGCCTCAGATCAAATGTTTGTTGACCTCGGCTTCGCCTCGGTCTTCGAATTACATGGGATCTGGGCCCTTTCTTCCTTTCCAGTCCTCGGTGTGTAATCTCCTATAATTGATAATGGCGGCGGTCGGTAATGTTCGTCTTTTTTAGGGTTCCGTAGTCAAACAAAGAACCCTTATCGTCTATTACTTTACTTTCGTCAATTCTGTCTGACTGTCTGTCTGTCTGTCTGTATGAGGGTGTTTGGGCGTTAGTCCACGACGCGTGCTCAATGCGGATTGGTAGACTTCACAATACGCATCAGAATTTCTTCTTCTGCATATGCAGGTTTCCTCACGATGTTTTCCTTCACCGTTTGAGAGCAGTCGGTACTACGTACATAAGTTAGAAAAACTCATTAGTACTCATTTATGCATCTATTAAATCGAAATATGGCATAAAGACAGATAACAGTAACCCAAAAACAGAAATGTTGTACGAAAGATGGGTTGGATTGTTTTTAATCGAGTGTGGTGAGAGCGTACACCGTATCCTTTGCATTTACTTATAACTGATATCTAAGTCGAACTAATATATTTCACCTAGATTTCAACACTGAAAATTTTGAAATAAAAAAATTTTAACAAAAAATTAAAACCGACTTCAAAACTAAAAAGGTGAAAATAATAATATTGCAGTCTTTGACTTTTACATTCGCATCTAAACATAGGCCAAGTATTTCGCTTACGCTGATAGACGTAACATCAGTGTAACCGCGTATGAGACAGCGATAGTCATAAAATCCTATACAATTTGTATGAAAATAGATGTCTGACTCCGGAGTCAGACAGCCGTCGTAGAACAAAAAAGTGGCTACGTCGATAAGGACAGCAATAAGTAGCGATCTCCTTTTTTAACTAGAGCGAATTTGCTATGTGCATCTCTTACTGAGTGATATGACAAGACATGTGCTTCGTTCTAGTTCCTTCTCTTTCTACGCATCTAAAAGAACATTAATTTGTTTTATTGGAGTCGGTGTCAAGCCAAGCCAAGCCAAAAAATTACTGCAAGCCCGGTTGCGAATCGTCCGGCTTGACACCGACTCCGATAAAACAAATTAATGTTCTTTTAGATGCGAATGTAAAAGTCAAAGACTGCAATATTATTATTTTTACCTTTTTAGTTTTGAAGTCGGTTTTAATTTTTTGTTAAAATTTTTTTTTAGGATCAATGATGTTACCGAGGACTTACTTTCTGTTTTTATACGCACTACAAATAAACAAATAGAATCGTTTTTGAAGAACAAACTTAAAATAACTTTTCCTATAAAAGTTTTGTCTTTCCTGCTTATCAGCAATTCGGCACCTGCATATGTTTACGTGACGAAAATACTTTTATTTTTCCGCAGTAGGTACACGTAGCTCCTTATCCATAGTAATAAATACTAGGTCAATGCTGAAGCGGCTGATCTGGATTAGGTTTTATTTTATAGTAACTAGGTACAAGCTAAGTACCTAAGCTAGGTACTTGTGGTTTCGAACATTCACTCTGGTGCAATGCAGCGGTGGGTACCTACCACGCACATTGTCTTCTCTTGTGGCATAGTGAAATGTAATGACAGTTTTTGAGCATACAATTTCAAACATTGCATAAGTGTGTAGTAGTTGCAGGTACCCTATACAGGGTACAAACACCCTAGTAATTCTTAAGGGCATTCAGCCCACCAAACTGAACAATTTTCACTATGGAGCCAACTTCGAAATCGCGAAACATAATACAGCTGCTCTATAACTACAAAACTGCAGTTTTTTTTTTCGCTATTTCGAAGTTGGCTTCATTGTGAAAGTTGTTCAGTTTGATGGTCTGAACTGAAGCGGCCCAAGCAAGTAATACTATGATGCTTTGTTACACCCTGTATAAGCTTCTGCAGAAGCAGCACAGGAATTGTGAATGAGATGCTGTGCCTTTCAAAGAGATACTTGCCCCTACCACAGTAAAAGCACAGATAAGCACAAGCACAGTAAGAGTACCTATCTAGTACTACATAATATGCTGATTGCTGACACCTTTTTAAGAGGATGATCAGACCGTCAAACTGAACAACTTTCTCTATGGGACCAACATCGAAGACGGGAAAAAAAATCAACTCTTCCATACAAAACTGCAAACCTACTTGAGCCAAATGTATTGTAACAGCTGTTTTTTTTTCGCGATTTCGAAGTTGGTCCCATAGATAAGGTTGTTCAGTTTCATGGTCTGATCATCCCCTTAAAAAAGTTATGACATTAACTAACCCTACAGTGTAAATTCGATAGGTACCTACAGAAGTTTCACATCTGAAGGATTTACGAAGAGAAGCTCCGACGCAAACGCTGGCCCGGGCCATAATTTGCTGGTTTTTTTGGAGTTATCTTCTCGTTATTTGAAAGACATAAAAATTTATGAAAAATATGACAATGATCTTCAACATCTCGACTTTATTTGCTATTGTGAAGTGTGTTTCTTATTTTTTGAATAAAATACAACGATATTAATATCTCCTATCTATCACCCGTATTCTTAGTTGTTTTCTTGACATTTCCTCACTCGATATGATAAAAAAATATGAAACCTGTTTTGCCTAAATAAGTATTTGAAAGAGTCTTAGGGGCGGGGTATCACAGAACGACACTCAAGTGGAGATCTCTTCTTGAGTATAGATAGAAAAGGATGCAAATACGTACAACGTATACATGCATCCTTGTTTATCTTTACTTAAGAAAAGATGTCCACTTGAGTTTCGTTCTGTAATACCCCCTAAGTAGGTACTGTAGCCTCGAGACCAGTGCCGGATTAACCATAGAGACAAAGTAGGCTCCAGCCTATGGGCCCAGCGCCGCCAAGGGGCCCCGCGGCTCGGAAGAAAAATAAGTGAAAACTCAAAGATTTAGGCCCACCCCAGACTTAAAAGGAATTATGAAACCCACAACTAAAATACACTTGTCTCATATTTTTCATAATAGCGAAGCGAGCTGGAGATTTCACTGCAATTATTGCAGTAAAATGTAGATAACATTACGAAACGCGACTTCATAATATTGTAGTTAAACCTCGAGCTCGCTTCGCTCGCTCCACATTTTAGTGTTTTTTTATTATATTGTATGATTGGTGGTTATTTTACTGCGACCGTAGGAAAAAATCATTGCGATATATAGGGGCCCCGGGACTTGCATTGCCTAGGGGCCTCTGCATGGCTTAATCCGGCTCTGCCCGAGACTTTTAATTAAGTAAGTACCAAAAAAAAGAGTACCGATTGCCGTGCAGTTAAGAAATTACTAATTATATTCCTTATGTATGTGATGTGGTAGCTCCCATAGTAAAAGATGTTCAGATTTATGGGTAGACTTATTTAGGTCGATTAATTAGGTCGTTTATACTTCTACAAGAGTAGGAGCGAGTTAGGTGTCAAAGTGAACATAATCAAGCATTATTTATCGAACAAGTAGCGGCCAAACGAAAGTCGTAGGTAAGTCTAACTAAAGAAACTAAAACTGGGGTCTTCCCGTGTAACTATCCGATTCAATCTATATCAAATCAACATGGTGTTTTTTGGCAGATTTAGATGATGGGAGTCATGTTTCTCTGAACCCACAATACAATACCGATCGATCTTGTAAACGATTTTCTTATAAAGGCTTTCTGAAAATCCCTTATTTTCTCAGCTTCTATTGAATGCAGGAGCGCCATATTTTGTCAGTTTATGCTTTCAGTAGGTAAGGAACAATACAATGGTTCAGTTTTCTATGCGCTCAGACAAATAGTATTCCTGAAATCTTAAAAAATGTAAAAAAGCGGGCAAGCTGTTCGCAGGTTTCACGGTACCTACAGATGTAAAGTAAAATAAAAACACGTCGTTCTGTTAAGAATTTATGATTATCCCTATAGCTATGTACGCATGTGTAAGTAAGTATAACACATTATCTTGCGATGTTTATTTTCATTGTGACTTATTGTATTTACCGTGTTATCCGTTTGAGAAAACCCTATATAAGTAAGGTACCTAAATAAACACTTAGTCACCGACTAGTTATAGCCCAGTAAAAATACGGGTCGAAAGAAAATAATTTATATAATATCTACTTAAGCAATTTTTTTTTGCTAAATCGATACAAATGATATGAAACTTTAGTAACGAATACAAATAAATTTCGTATTCTGAATTAATAGTACTAAAATGAAATTTTTGAAGTAAAACTTCTTTACGCACGCTTGGCTAGGGGAGTAAGCTGGTGAATGCGTGACGAGAGCGTTACGAAAAGTGTTCGGCCGAGGGAAACGGAAGTTACGTAGTGATATGCATTAGTATCTCCTTGCTAATAGCATAGTTATCGAAATTTCGAACGAGACGATGTATAAATGACTTTCGCTATCATGAGATTACCAAAATCTAAACTATTATAAAACTGTAACTGAAGTGTGTCTGTACATTGAAGATATTTACAAAAAAAAGATTACGATATGGTTTTTAGGTATCCCTGACTCGAAATCAACCTTTTTTAGAAATTTTGTCTGTCTGTTTGTTTGTGTGTTTGTTTGTTTGTTTGTTTGTTCGCACATCACGCCAAAACTACTGAACCGATTTTGATGAAACTTTTTTTGTTTGATAGCTTATGAATCTGGTATATAATTTGTGCGGACGACGTCGCGGGTAAACACTAGTATTTTATAAGAATACTAATTTTAGTAATATTTTCTAAAAATTGAACATCAAGCGTTTTAAATCTCGTGGCTCAAGATTGTTCCGTTGGGAAGAAAATACACAAAAATTTAAGTACTACCTAAGTGCCTAAAAAACGAGTGTGCTTTAGACCACCTAAGATGTTGCCAATAATTTCAATAAACCATTCTTCGACGGCCCCATAGCACAGTCTGTAGTGAACCTGCCTGCTGTGCCGAGGGTCGCGGGTTCGAATCCCGTAAGAGACAAATATTTGTATGATACAAATAGTAGTACTTACTTTTACTTCAGTCGTGTGTTCTAAACCACACTCGTTTTTTTATTTAGTGTCCGATTTTTTCCTTTTTATATTTTTATTGTTTATTTTAGGTTATGAGTTTACATACACTGAGTCTGTGCACTGAGTAAAGTTTGTAGTACTAAAATTGACTATTTCGTAATTCATACTTATTTAAAAACAAAGGCCCCGTGGTGATTTTTCTTTGGATTTACTTCCAATACAAAAGAATAGAAATGTATTTAACAAATGACATATATTTTTTTAGGTACCTACCTATAAGTAAATTAAAAATGTTTGCCATTTTTACATGTTTTTTTTACTTAGTACTTAGGTAAGTACTTTTTTTAGTTTGATTTTCAATCTAAATGATAACTAGAATTGTAATCTAACGTACAAAAGAATTCCCCATACAAACGCACCGTAACTTTACTGGGCTATTAGTGCTTAGCGTAAATAAGTGTTTTAGGGGTAGGTAGGGGAAAGGTGTACAAAATGATCCCTTACATAAATAATACATTGCGAACTCTAACAAGTTGATAATTTAATTTAATTCCTCCAAAACCTAGAATTTTCCTTAAATAGGGATCATGATCTTCTTGCACGTACCCTGGGGATCATCTTGGACACCGGGGTGTCCACCTTTCCCCTGTACCTACTTATATGAAACTTAGTAAAATTCAACTAAACATTTTTGATGAACCGCATTGCATAGAGATAGATTAGATATGTGGAAGAGTTTAGGGGAGACCTTTGCCCAGCAGTGGGACGAAATAGGTAAAAAATATAAATTAGTTATTTTAACAAAACGCTTTTTAACTGGTTTTATAGTAACGCAGTAGGTATGTACCTACGTGTATTTATATTTTATAAATCACCTCTAACTTAGTAGACCTGCCTAATTTATTTAATAGACTTATAAAAATGTACAATTAGTACTATAAAGCCTAAGTTATTCCGTAAATTAAATTCAAGGAAATCGCAGCGAATGATCAAAGTAGTATCGTGCTGTAGGTAATCGATTGGCGTAGTGTACATGCGTCACTGTTACTTTCGCCACCTTTCGTCGACAGGGCCAATTGAATCGGCACTAGTTCAATACTCAGACAAGTCACATTCATCACCTCGAAGCAAGGTCGCCTGATCCTCACACTTAATATGACAGCTAATAACAAAGTAATTTTCGATTGTTCGACGTAAACATGACGCCTATGAGAACTAAACGTTATTTTATAAACTAAGCAAGTCGGACGTCACAATAGGCTGGCAGCAGAGGTGCTATTGTTGTGAATAATGTGGCTACGAACGATCGGCATGCGATTTCGTCATGTAGAAGTGAGCAGAGCAGACATCGATCGCTCCGAACAGCTGTTTCGCCTGCGTCTGACCCCGCAACCCGAAGCCAGACCACCGGACGACCGGACCAGTCCGGAGTCCGGGCCCGAGCTCGCGCCGCTACGTCCCGCACAAAGGCCACTTACTTGCAAAGGATCCTCCAAAAACAACCAAAGCTGCTGCCGTTCGGGACTTCTCCAGCGTACGATACGGTCATATTTAATACACTATTAAATTAATATTTATTTATACACACACACGTTTTGTTGGCGCGAGCTTGAAACGAGACACACGCGGAAAATTAAATACGTTTTAGAAAGTAATAAAAAGTTTGTTGACGTTAGTTACTAGGGAAGACGAAGGGAAGTTTGATTAAACTATAGAGCACACTGTTATTTAATCACATTCTGGTGATGTGTATGCACTCGACCTTCCCCCGAGTTGTTGTATGGCATAAAGGAAGGGTGCGCGAGAGCACCGTCCGCAAAGTAGCGTCAACTGTGACTGATGAAGTCGCAGCTCGCCTCGCCTCGCCTCGCGCGTTGCTCAAGTTACTCGCTGGTTGGTGATGCGTGTGGCGTGTGCGACACGACACGGCATCGAGACCGCGAGCGCAGCGCTGCGCAGGCGCAGGCACATCGCGGGGCTGGTAGGTTCTACGGCGAAGCGCAGGCCAGCTCCGCGTCACCTCCAGTGCCACTAGATGGCGCGCCAACTAACTATTCATGCCCAACAGAGTGCCTTCAGTACTTTTTTTTGGTACCCTATATCATTAAGAGCCAATTTGAGCCTAGAAATAAACCTAACGGTAAAAATGTTTCCAAATTGTTAAGGCTTTACCATTATACTTCAAACATAGTGTAAATATTTTTGTCTGCTTAGAAAGCTTTGAAAAATACCTACATTCGTAATGAATAACCCATTTTTTATTTAGTCCCCATTCATAATTACTTCCCACCGCTCCTAACACAACTCCGTAAAATGACTGGGCCATAATTCATCGTTTGGTTTATTAGCGTTAGATTCCAAAATATTAAATATACGGTTTAAGTCTTCGATTCTCGTTCGTTTGTTTCGATCACAGTTACAACTCTTACAAGACTGTTATCTCTAACGAAAAATTAATAATAGCTTACATCTGTTGTACTGTAAGTAGTAAGGTAGGTATCATAGAGAAATTACACGCTCCCCTAGGGTTGGTATTTACCATGTATTTACCATAAATTTAAGGAATAATAACTTATTGGTATCTACAAACTATTGTTGCCTTCCTAACTTACTATCGATAGTTCGAAAAAAAAGTAACAATATCGATATTATTAATATATGTAGTATCGATTCAATCGATATTACAGATTCATCAATATTATTGATTGTGGGCAAAACATCGTTAGTATGGATATTACTGATTCTTAATACCATCGAACAAGCAGTATCAGGACGATGCTAAAGAGCCCCCCGTCCACAAAATAAATTCTTTTACTGATGAGTTGATGACTCGAGTTGAGAGACATTTACCGATGCGTCGTCGCTGCAATGCAACGACGGCGGACGGCTTCCCATACTAAATCTAATTTTTGTATGGGCCCGCCGTCGGTAAATGTGTCTCAACCCTAAGATAAATGAAAAAATAATAATACTGAATCTAGTAATTTACGACGAATCATTTATTTAAGATACAACATTTAAAACCATTAGACCACCTTCACTCATATTATAGGTACAATAAAAAAAGTAAGTATTAAAAATGAAAAATAAGCGATTTATAACTTTTTATAACTAATGCATTGTTTACAGGTTATGCAATTAATTACATCACAGATAAGTCTATCCACAATCAAATATCCTACCCTATTACTTATTATGATGTTCTTCCTGTAATTGTTTTTATTGCTGAAAGAATTTCACAGAACACAGAACTGTTTAATTTTAATTTATGGCATTTTCTAGCTCTCAGCGACTGTGTACTAAATAGACTTAACTTTTCTGTATTCTAGCCGTAGACAATGTTTTGTATTAAGAAAGTGTCGCCTTAAGTTATTTAAGGGTCAATTCCCACTGAAAGAGCAGCGGCCGATAAAAAAATGCCCCGCGCTGCTAGCCGCTGCTCTTTCAATGTGAATTGACCCTTAACGTTCTACCTACGAACAAATAATTGTTCGTAGCGTTCTACCTACTGATGGACACATAATTACATACCTACTTTAAATTATTATTAGGTTACCATGCGTCTTAAAATTACACATATTGCCTAAATATGCACTTGCAAGGTATCCGCATTTAACAAATCAGATCCCACTTTACCTTTCTGCGCCATCAATTGCGAAAGCTGCGAATTAACTAACGCGGTCGACTCGAGTCGTGAATCCATAAAAAACCTAAAACCGATCTATTGCATGCAACCGATTTACCCATCCGTGGCAACCCTACCTTAAGGCAGTGATTAGCTTGAACATAAAAGTAAAGTTCGATTTACATACATTAGAATAATATTTATTTTCTCCCCTCCGGACGGAAAGCGTCAATTGTCGTCACGCTGCGCTAAACGAAGTTGCCGCTTTCCACCTATGTCTAGGAGAAAAATAGTATACTAACCTCGGACAGTAAATAAGAAATCCTCAGATCACATGGTTATTGACCTCTGCTTCGCCTCGGTCAACAATTACATGAGATCCGAGACCTTTCTTACTTTCCTGTCCTCGGTGTGTAATCTACTATAATCCACAAAAAGCCATAGTACAGACGGATTTATATTTAAAATATTGAACTAACACTCAGTTGCAGAAAAGCTCATTAGAGTTAATCCTCCATTAAATCTCTTGCTAGCTTTTACTACGTCAAGACAAAAAGTGTCAGCAAGATATTAAATGGAGGATTAACTTTAAGGACTAGCGTCGAACTGATACCATGAAGAGCCATTGACATCAGCTATAACTCTCATAAAAGTCACAGTTAACTTGCGAGCATGGAGAGTTAAGTATAAACCATCGTCTGTCAAGTTAACTCGCTACTGTATACTTGTGAAAGTACAAATCCGGCTTTAGGTAATGTAGGTACCTACAAAAGTAACAGTTTTTAAGAGGATATACCCGCTAGCGCGTTCCACACAAACGAAGTTTAAGGGTTGAACTTTGAACTACACATGGCCGCACGCGATCGCATTTTCCGTCGCTCCATCCTTTTCTGTCACTCAGGAACGTCATTTGCTAGAGCATATAAGATAGACGGAACGCGATCGCACGCGGCGTGCTGACCATAGACACAGAAATTTGTCTCAAGATCTTGTTTAAGTATAAACTTAAAAAAATAGGATCAAACTTCGTTTGTATCCAGCGCGCCCGCTGGCGCTGGCGGTTATATAATTTTAAATAAACATACAGTTCATCCAGTACATTTATTTTAACAACTTGTAATTGTAAAACGAGGGTTAAGTCTACAGGGTGTCCGGTAAGTCATGGATAACCCTGTACCTGCTGATAGAGCACCTCAAACCAGTCCAGAAAATGGAAGTGTCACGATTTTCGAGATGTATGAACATTTAATTTTTTTCTGCAATTTGGGACCTTTGTCACTCTTTTGACCGTCATGGCCACAACAGAACAGAATTGCTTAACCGACTGGCAGTTCATGTCAGTTTTTGTACTGTTAACATAGCTACAGTGCCACTACAGTGCATACTACAATAATATCATACGATCAGCCTTAATTTTTTACTGACCTTTAGACGTCTGTAACTCCTAAACCGACTGCAATTATGCAGGCAGACCTGGTCCATCCCCACCACAGAGATGGTCTACACCCCATAAACACTGAATCTGCCTTGCTTTTGATGGTTGCAAAAAGTACACTTATCTCTTATAAGTACTATAACAAAGGTCCTAAAATCCAGAAAAAAAATAAAAGTCCAGATATCTTGAAAACCGTGACACTTTTACTGGACATGTAATAGTTATTTGTTATGCTAGGCTGCAAAGTTGTTTTTTGCCGCGAGTACTTATATTGAAACCAGAGCAAGCGAAGGATTCTAGGATTGAACCACGAGCGAAGCGAGTGGTTCAAATATTGAATCCGGAGCGTAGCGAAGGTTTCAAAGGTACGAGACGCGTAATAATTTTGCAGCCGAGCGAAACACACAACTTTTCACCTCACAACAGCGAGGAAAATGTTAGGTGCAAGCACTGAGTTTAGATGTATAGAGCGAACATCGCGCTTTATGACGTTGTCCCATTCTATTGCGGCTATATTACTCTTGCATTTAGCAAGGCCTCCAGTTAATTAGCAAGAACCTACGATTGTAATGCTATCTTGGTTGCCCAAATACAACTTAACGCGTGAAAAAACAAGATGGCAGTATTTTTATCAACATGTCGATTCCAAGCAGCGGACAGCCCCAATCTGTCAAACATCTGTCAAACGCTAGCGACTAGGGATGTGCAAAGTACAGTTTTAATCACGCATTCAGCCGTTAATTAAACGACCGAACGGATTTGGATTAAATTTGGTACCCGGATAGAATATATTCTGGATTAACACTTAGGATTTTTTTTAAAGTTCCCGCAGACGGGGTAGCGGGAATAAGGAGAGATTTTAGTAGAAGGTGCCCTCGTAAGATATAGGTACTCTTGGTGATCAACCTACCCATAGTTGGACCTTATGTCCATGAACATAGAGTTCAACTATGGGTAGGTTGATCTGTCGCCGTGTGTACCTACTCACAATACCATATCTTTTACTCTGATCAATTCGGTGGCGTCTGACAAAAGGTGAGGTGAGGAGTACTCAAAACCGACGAGCATAGATGAAGAGATGTATGGATGTGAATGAGGCGAAGAGGTATGTCTGGGTTGCTGGGTTGGGTTGGGGTAGGCAGAGATTATGGAGCGCTATTTACTGCGGTAAATAGCGCTCCATAATCTCTGCCTACCCCAACCGGCAATGATGCTTGTCGTTTAAGACAGGACAGATATGTTACCGGCAATCTGTATAATTCAGGTATTCTCTACAATACCTAGGCTTCTATAGAATACCTGGGGCGTCCAGGCAATGTATAAAATATTGTTAATAATTGTCCATTACACACTTTACCTAGGTAATGTATACAATCCCTAGGGGTTAAGAACAAATTAATCATAGGATATTATCGATTGATTAAATGTTTTCACGTCACTATTTAATAACCTCAAAATCGAATTGGTCATTTGCGATTTTTGTGCTTTCTATTAGTCCAAACTATGTTATTGTTGTTAATTAAGCAATGGGAAATTAATTTCCTTTCAAGATTACAAATTTCTGGCCGACGCACACGATCACCGCACTACCAAATGATACGCGACCAAATTGAATATGATTCATAATGTTGCCACCGTAGAAAGCTAAAAGTGCCTTTCTTATTTGGCAGTATGGATAGAGGTCTTTAGGAGTCGGAATGACGTTTTGGGTAGTACGGTGTGACGTCATCAAGAAGTTATCTACTTGTATTAATTGATCTGAGGCATTTAGTCACTGTCTCACTACGGTCACGTGTAGCAGTTTGATTGAAAACCAATTGATCAGCATAAAAAATGTCCTGGTGTGTAGTGTGTACTGAGACACTGCGCAAATAATTCTGGAAATGTAAGGAAATGTAAAGGAATAACTTCTCATAGGTAAACAAGATGAATTAATTATTAAAATGCATTTTAAATAAGTATTATTTTAAATGATGTTTTTATCCCACGCTGGAAAAATAATTATATGCAAATTCAAATAAGGACAAATCTATACGTGAAAAAGAGAAGACAAGAGATATTGCTACTCAAAGGGATTATATTTAGTTATAATCTCTTTGTTGACACTCAAATAAATTATAGTGAAGGACAAACTTATACGCGAAAAAGAGAAGACAATAATATGCACGAATAAATGCATAGTTCGTTATGTTAGCAACATAATCTTTTTGTCTTTCTCGCACGTATGGTTTTACTATCTTTTTATCTGGACTCGAATGGATTCGAATTTTAAACTCTTTGCACGCTAGCGGATAAAATGCACTTTTGCACTCTGATTTCGAATGATAAACAGAATCTTTCCGAGCTTGTGAGGTGAAAATTCATTTTCTGGGCGGGTTTGAGGTCCTCTATCCTATCAGCAGTTACCGGTTTATCCATTACTTACCGGACAACCTGTAGGTATAATTTTAAAACCAATCTCTTCTAGAAATGACAAAAATTAAAAAAATCTTCGGCAACAGACCCAAGTTTGAAATTAGGCATTTGTCTCGATCTACAGGGTGAAATTGATATCATTAGCATCCTTTTAAACTAATAGTCTACCCATCAAACTGAACAACTTTTACTATGGGAGCAAACCAATCGGAGCAAAAAACAAAATCTGCTGGCCTACACATTTGTGTCGTGTAGGCAGCTTCTGCGTCTTTAATACGCGCAATCTAGATTTTCTAAGCTATTTTTTCCATATATAAGTAAAACATTACTTTTATTAACACCGTCTACGAGTGTTCTACGACAAAGTTTTGTATGAAATTGACAGCTCTCTCCAACCACCTTAAGACGCTATTATCCGGTCGAGGCCGTTTTTTGAACACGAACGAAAGTGTTTTAAAAAGTGTTTTAAAGTCTGAAATGAAATTATGTCTTATTTAAGGATCTGGCGGATAGGCGATGGTTCTCAATAACACGATTAGATTAAGTTTACTCGATAGAAAAAAATCCCAAAGTTAGTCCTTTTAAGGGTTGAACTACACATGGCCGCACGCGATCGCACTTTTCCGTCGCTCCATCCTTTTCTGTCACTCAGGAACGTCATTTGCTAGAGCATATAAGATCGCACGCGATCGCGTTCCGTCTATCTTATATGCTCTAGCAAATGACGTTCCTGAGTGACAGAAAAGGATGGAGCGATGGAAAAAGGCGATCGCGTGCGGCCATGTGTAGTTCAACCCTTATTATGTTTTTTCAATACCTACTATGATTAAACTGCTGATATTTAACTTTTTATTCTTGTACTTTGTTCTTCTAAATAAGAACATCAAATATTTCTAGTGAAATTCGTAGAATTTGGAGCTTAGAAACACCCATGAGCAAAGACATTGATGAAAAAACACGTTTTTTTGCGATCCTGCTTTCAATTGGAGCGGGATGGCTATTGCAAACTTATGCTTGCAAGAAAGAGACGCTTGCACTCGGATAAGAGGGCCTTAACTTTTTTTAAATATCTTCTATGTTAATTCGTACCATAAAGGTATTATACCTTACAGGAATAGAGCAACAAACATGAGTTGTCAAATGAAACCTTGATTGGATTTTTTTTGGAGACTATTCGCAGGCAAAAATTAAGTATTGTCTATAATTCTGAGTCTAACGTGAAATGGTGAATAAATTAATGAAGTAGTGTCAGTATATTTCATAAAATTATCTACGATTTCACTTTAGATTCGCAATTATTCACGGAAACCGAATTGTAAAAATTTATTAGTGACTAAAAACGGTCCTATTGCCTCGCGTCACGTATTTCTTTCTATTATACAGTGGTGCCGCTAGGTACATCTCGGTCACTCAGCTGTATGTTCCTCTATTTCTAAAAGCTTTATGATTCGTACAGACAAACTTTTCTCATTCGTACATAGAAGATATTTAAAAAAAGTTACGATATGATTTTTAGGTGTCCCTGATTCCAAAACAACAATTTATGTTTTTTTTTGTCAATCTGTATGGTTGTTAGTTTGTTTGTTAGCATCACGTGAACACTACTGAACCGATATCGACGCAACCTTTTTTTTGAAAGTTTATGATTCGACTTAAAATCTGGTACATTACTTATGCGGACGAAGCCGCGGGTAAACTCTAGTTTATTTATAAAAGAAATTAATGAAAAACCCACCTTGAATGTCTTTAATTCCAATACCTATAAATTTTATTCTTTAAAATCAGTTTTTTTCAAACTACATAATCAAAATGAGCGCATTAGCATTATTAATTGAGTAAAAAGCCTTCCGGGAGATAAAATTTTGATTTCTCTTGCGTAGTTTAATAACGTTTCAGATTATTGTAAAATGACTGGCCTTAGTTTGGTCAACGAATGCTCAAAAAAGGATGTGGATGGAAAAGTCGAAAGCAGAAAATTTGACTTAGGAACTTTGTTTGGACTAGTTAGGAGATAAACATACTAAAAGTCCTTACCCCTCCGAGGTGCGCTCGAGGGGGGGAGGGCAAAGAAGGTCCCGTTTTTTAGTTTTTTGCTTACATCTCGAATACGGTGCGTAATGGATAATATAATGGATAATATAATGGATAATATAATGGAAACTGATAAAGTTCTCTACAACTTTAGCTCTTACACTTATTATCTATCTCCAATCGTTGCCTAGCTATGAGCTCTGAGAAACAGCCAATTTTAGCCAATCTAAACGACCTTCTAGATCCCAATCTAATAGACCTTCTTTGCCCCCCCCAAGGGGCGCACCTCGGAGGGGTAAGGACTTTTAGTATGTTTATCTCCTAACTAGTCTAAACAAAGTTCCTAAGTCAAATTTTCTGCTTTCGACATTTCCATCCACAATTATTCATTGCCTAAGCTACCTATTGCTCATCCAAATGCAATCATGTATTTAATTAAAACGTGTTTTGTATTTGTTTACATTATTAAAATATCACTGTAGAATAGCGGTAAATGCTAAAAAACTACAACATAAAGAACACAAAATACACCTTCAAGAGAACTGTATCGCGAACGCGTTCCATACAAACGAAGCTGGATCCTTTATTTAAATGAAATTAACTAATAAAACTCAATACAATTTTGTAAATACCTACTATCTAGAATAGAAACGAATATCTAACTTGCCATTTTCGCTTCCTGTTCAATTTTATAGGAAGCGTAAAATAAAACGTACAATAAAACTTGGGGAAACTACATCGGGCATAGGAAAACGAATAAACTTTCTACATTTAAGTTATCTACGGTATATTTACCATATTATTTAAAAAAAACTACTATATACCTAACGCGCCTGCCGTTCATGTTCTCTTTATGTACCTATCAGAGCAAGTCCATTCATGTACTAAAGGTTAAATTCCGGTCTGTGAATCCCACCTCACATATAAAAACATTTTCTAGAAGCGGCCTTACATTTTGGAACCAAGTCCCGAAAAAACAATCCAAAGGTGCCTTCTGTGGTCCATTGGGGCCATTGGTATAAATGTCGCAGGCTTATCCTCTCGTCTGTGAGGCAGCCAAAATTTGCCCAACTGTCAAGTGTGGGATCTGTGGGCTGGCAGAAATTGGCTTTCAATACATGATCATATTTCGCGGCAAATCTCGCCGAAATCTGCCACCTTAACAGACAGGGTTTGTTTTTGGTGGGTAGATAGACGTTCAATATTTAAGAATAGTACGATCGTGTCACAAAGTCGATTTCTGTCAGCCCGACAGCGCGGTTTTTCCAAAATCGGCCACCCTCACAGACAGGGGTTTACAGGTGTTTCCCCCGTCTGTGGGGGTGGCAGATTTGGGCTCTCACAGACAGGGGGGTTGACAGGCCATTATCATCACAGACGAGGTTATGATAAAAACCAGACATTTGATAAAAAATCTAGGCATATGAATAATCATGATACAACATTTATACTAAAAAATCCAGTAATTTGATCAGAAGCCTAGATAAGGTTCGCCTTATGATTAAATTAATGTCAAGGGATATTTTTCTATTAAATAAAACAGTTGGTGAAAGTGAAATAGGTTCTTTTTATTGCAATTCTACCAAAATTTTTACGATTCTACAGTGTTAGTTGAAAACTCTCGGTAGAGAGTAGTATATTCCTTGGTTGAAAAAAACTAAAACGTAAAAGCAGACAAATATGCATTAAAAATAAATTAAGTGTCATCCCGTGATCATGGCAGTTATAACCATAGAGAAATTACACGCTCCCCTTGGTAGAGATGGTGTAACAAAGTTGCACTGTAGCCACCAATTGTGCACTAGTTTGTACTGCGACCATAGAGAAATGACACGCTCCCCTAAGCTTTTTGTCTCCCCTCGCCCGTCCCTCACCCCCTTTGTCGGCGACATAATTTTCTATAGAAACAAGCCGATATGCCATCTCCTCTTACTCCATGGTTATAACCATAGAGAAATTACACGCTCCCCTTGGTAGAGATGGTGTAACAAAGTTGCACTGTAGCCACCAATTGTGCACTAGTTTGTACTGCGACCATAGAGAAATGACACGCTCCCCTAAGCTTTTTGTCTCCCCTCGCCCGTCCCTCACCCCCTTTGTCGGCGACATAATTTTCTATAGAAACAAGCCGATATGCCATCTCCTCTTACTCCATGGTTATAACACTGCCGAAATATCGGGAACTCCAAAATAAATAAAAACGCGGTAAGAACCCGTTATAATGATTAACTTTAGCTAAATTAAGTGTGTACTTATTTGTTTCACTTTACATTCTTCTTTTTTCTCAAATAATAACAAATCTCAACAAATATAAAAACTTGGTAGAATCAAAAATAGAAACCTGCCTCAGTATCACAAATTGTTTCAATATTAATAATAACAAAAAATATAAAACAAAAAACAAATTGAACGAATTTACAGAATTAAATAAACAAAACTGGGTTCATTACCAGTATCACCAACTGTTTTATTTATTAGTAAAATATAAAAAGTAGGCTTTTAAACAAAACTAGACTTTAAGACAAACATTTTTCTCTATTATAATATGATAAAACATACATAATAAATGTTGTCATATGCCACACTTTTGACCATAGACCAAAAGCCTGATTTAATCATAAACCTATGGCATAATACACTACTAGTTTTGAATTAGTAACGAAACTTTAAGGGTGTATTCAGACCGTGAATCTGAACAACTTTCCCTAAGGAATATGGGTCGAAAATCGATAAAAAAAATTTAGGCCTCTCGTACAAAAGTGCGGATCGGCCGCTCGATTTTATATGAGATCCAAAAAAATATCTCGTTTTTCGGAAAATAGTTCAGATTCACGGTCGGAATACACCCTTAAAGTTTCGTTACTAATTAAAAACTAGTGGTCTATGTATACCTACTCGACAATACCGAGTACAACAAAATACATTTGAAATTACTGTAAAATACGAATGTTGTGTAACTGTTGATACAATAATTTTAAGATAATCTTGATAACGTGCAATTAATAAAAATGTGAAAGCAAATAAAAATCCTGAATTCATAGATGAAAGTAAATCGTAAAGCTGACATGAGACGTCGGGAGAAACTGGTTCACGTAGAGTATATCACCTTAATGGGGTAGCATTAGGTATATTGCTAAGGATGTTGAAAAATGACACTAACTAAAAAGTTGTTCCGTGGCTCGTTCGAGCTCCCAGTCATAAGTGGATAAAGCTACTCGCGCTTGATGCTCGTCGATGCCCATGTCTAGAAGACGTTGCACCTTTTGGTTGAACTCTCGAATAGTAGTAGGACCACCAGCATATACATTGGTCCAATGTCTCGCTGTCATATTGAACAGATGCGGGTTTTCTCTGTATTGCTTAGCAACAACTGCATCTTGAGGATCATTTGGCTCTGCCGCTGAAAGTAATGCTTGGATCGATAGAAGGACAGTGCGCAATGTTAGTGCAGCAGCCCACTGATCTTTGAGGATATCTAAACATATGGCGCCGGTCACTGATGAAACATTAGGATGCCAAATCTTTGTCATGAAACGAATCTGAAAGTAAAAGATACAAAATATGAGAAGTTATAAAATTATTGTAAGGATATTTATTAAATTAAAAAAATAGCGGTAGATTGGTACTAGCCATAGCGCATGGACCGCATAAATTGAGCCCCCGTCGCCTAATTTACTTAGTCGAAATTCTAGCGGCGGATTTTTGGCAGAATAAAGGCACCAAATGTCATCATGTGCTTTTGTACAAATCATTCAAAAAGAAAAAAACAAATCACACGGCATTACTTTTCAATCGTACGTAAGAACTTACATGAAAAGTAGATCTATTGTTCGAGTACGTAATGCAAGAACGTCACCTATCTCAAAGTAAGGACTAAAAGATTCTCGAGTTATTATTAGGTTTTTTAAGTTATTACCTTAGGTGGATTGAAGGGATACGTCTCAGGGACTTTGATTTCGAGAAGAAATGTGCCACCTTCATATGGTGTGTCAGGAGGTCCAGCGATCTCACCTTGAAGTTCTGTGAAGCTTTCATTAACTAGTTCCAATTTTATAGCTCCTCCTGCCATCTGGAAATTAAAATGTATGGTCAAAAATGTTTTTGTACAGGATTATTATTACCCCCCACCCCTTCTTGGTTGATATCCCACGTATCCGCACTAAGCTCCTTTCCGATTCTTTTATAATTCGCACAGCCAAGGAGTGGAATGCCCTGCCTCTGCGTCAGTATTTCCGAGTGCTTACAACCCGAATTACTTTAAAGTAAGAGTGAATAGGCTTCTTCTGGGTAAGTTCGCTACATCTTCGACCCCATCTTTGTCCTCAGGACTGAATTGAGGTCAAGAGCAAACCCATTTTTTAATTAACCCCTTACTGCATAGCATATCGGGCATCAAAGGTTTTTGATACCATAATTTAAATTTGCCGCTCATTTAAAATGATGTATCAAAAACCATTGATACCCGATATGGCATGCTATGCAGTAAGGGGTTAAAAAATATATATATATTTCATTTACCAGCTCAATTACAAGAACACAAAAAATTATGAAAGGCAACAATTTAAACGCTAGCCAAGAAAATTTATAGGCCTTATAAATTATAATTTATAACAAAGTACCAAGTAAAATAACAACTTTTACGTAATACCGAAACAACATACATACACAACAAGGTAGTGGTCAACTCGCTGTCAGAGAATTTTCAAGCCGCCTCAATAGGCCTCTGACCTGGCTTAACGAATAGTTACAACGCCATCTGACGGAACTATCCGAGACCAACTGCTTAACGTGCCTTCTGAAGCACGGAAACGCTCGAGATCAAATACCACTAAACGGTCACCCATCCAAAGACTGACCGGACCTGACGTTGCTTAACTTCGGTGATCGTTTCCAATACCGAAGCTCCACTACGCCAACGAGCGTAAGTATGCTGCCAATTTGGTCTGCATGCTTACGTCTAGGGCGACCCCTTCCACACTCGCTTTATATATTTCATACGTCAGTCTACTATCACTCGTCCTTTCCTCATGACCAAAAACCATCTCAACATTCCCTTTCCAATCCTTCCACATTTTTCTCTAATTAGTATTAATGATATAGTCTTAGCGGTACAAGGCGAAATTCAGTAATTTGCTGCAAATGGTGTTAAAAGCATGAAAATCGGAACGATTGATCTTTAGTCCATATAAATCAATTTGACCCGTAGCACCAAAAACAAAATTAAGGAGAGTAATTATGACGTCATCTTTTTTTTGTATAGAAAAAAAACATTTTTTTGTTCTAAAACCTATCGTGTGTGGTATCAAATGAAAGGGCTTTCTGAGCCAATTCTAAAAATATATGACATTACATTTCAGTCACGTGTTTTAAATTAAAAAGAAAATAATTTTCAAAATATACCAAGTTTGGGCTCCTATAGATACGATACCGTTGAATCATTTTTTGTAAAATATACCTCAAATGATACCTAATATCCTCATATCTAACACTGAGAAATCAATTTTGAAAATATTTACATTTGGTATTTTTTTCTAATACCAAATTTGATTTTTTTGACTACCGCTATAACTAATAGTAGAATTAGTGGGCCGCAAAGAACATCTTAACTACTCGTATTATAAAACTGTAAAAATCGTGAGGGAGGAATGAAAAAGCGGTTCACTTCATATAAACTCAAATAACACGCGATAGCGCGATTTAAATGACGGGTGGCGTCATTTATTGACAAAGGGTGTTTGTTTGTTTGTTTATTCGCGCATCACGCAAAAACTAGTGAACCGATTTTGATGAACCATTTTTTGTTTGATAACTTAGGATCTGGCTTAAAATCTGGTATATAATTTATGCGGACGAAGTCGCGGGTTAACTCTAGTAAAGAATTAAAACTCATTGCATCGATCATGGAACACGCCTGTAATTGTTTAATAGTAAAATCAAACAAAACAGAGCGCGCGAAGCGAGCTCGACATTTTTCTCACCCACCGTACATAAGATGCTTACTTCTAAAAGTCAGCAAACTTAAAATTGGATCGGGCCGCACGAAAATGCGGGCCGCATGTTTGACATGCCAGATGTAGACATATATACAAGGTTTAACAAAATACGCTGTAAAATACCCTAGTATTTAATATCAAGAATAATAAAAAATCTGCTGTTTCATACAAAACTATATAGTACCTTCCTACTTGACTCAAATGTAAGGTAAAGGGGTGCTTTAGTTAGACCATTTAGATTACACTGAACAACTATCGCTATGGATGGAGTCAACATCAAGAATAATAAAAAAATCAGCAGTTTCATACAAAACTGTAGAACACACGGCGACACATCAAGCTACGCAAAGCCAATATCAACGCCCAAACATATGGAACTGCTGATTTTTTTCCGATTTCTGTGTTTGTCCATAGAATCCAAGTTGTTCAGTTTGATGCACCCAGGGTGATAAAGTAAATGTTTTGCATATCTTAGGGGTGATTCGGACCTTCAAACTGAACAACACAACCTCCAAATCACATCAAGAGAAATGTTTATCCAGACTAAGCCTTTGTGAAAACCCCATTCAAATCGGTTCAGTAGTTTTTAAGTGATGCATGCACTAACAAACAAACAGACAAAAACTCTAAAAAAATATATCTATGGATTCCATTACTAGTTGCCGGTTGGTGTCACATTACCATTTAGATCAAATTGTCTGATGGACCTCTATGTGTTGGCTTCGGCCCCACATACGCCTCCCAAAGGTCCGGTACACTAACGCCAGCCAGCCTAATTGAACCGATTTGGTTGTATGGGCATTTGTCCACCAAGGGTGCCCAATTATATCATATTGGTACACTTCTCATATGCATCAGAATTTTCTTCAGCGTATGCAGGTTTCCTCACAACATTTTACTTCACCGTTTGAGTGCAGTCGGTATTATGTACACAGGTTAGAAAAACTCATTGGTACATAGCATGTGGTCCGCACGGATTCGAACCCAAGATTGAGTTTCCATAGCTCTCCGCAACGCGCCACCGCCGCTCCCGTTTTCTTTATAATAATAATAAATGAGAATAAAAAACCGATATATGTCTCAAACTCAAACTCAAAATAATGTATTCTATACAAGGTGTTACAAAACTACAAATAAACATTTAAGGGGTTGGTGTAGACCATCAAACTGAACAACTTTCACTATGGGACCAATATCGAAATCGCGAAAAAAAAAAATTATGTTCTATACTCTACAAATCGACTAGAGCTAAAATATGTATGGGATATAAAATTATTTTTTTCGCGATTTCGATGTTGGTCCCGTAGAGACAGTTGTTCAGTTTGACGGTCTAAACAACCCCCTTATGAGTTTTAAAAATTTATTGTTACTTATGAAACACCTTGTATAGGAGCTTGAAGCACACTTAATAAACATAATTTTTTTTTAAGTTACCCCAACGTTGGAACATGTTGTCGCTATATATAGAGAAGATGCGGCCAGAAACTCTACAGCATTAGTAACATTTGCATACTGCACATAACTATTAACAATACCAAGATTCATCAAAATATGTAGACAAATAAAGATAATGGTGCCAATTCAATGAGCAGTTACAAAACAATGACATTGCAGTTTTCTTTATCCTCTGCCTGAACTATCATTCACAGATATTCATGTTCTGTGATAGATTTTTAGAGGGTAATAGCAAAATATCTAATATTTATAGCTTGAAACAACGTAATGCTTATAAAGTATACATCTATCAGCTAAATTTGAATCTTATAAGAAACACAATACCAAATACTACATTTTACAACCACATCTGCCTTTAATTTATCTATATATAAGTCCCTCTCTAATCAAACAGTATAGTTACCCACATGGGACTATGGTCTTTACCTATAGAATGAGGTATAGGATTTCAAAAAAAAGGAATACAATCGAATTAGAAATTAATCTAAACATGGTGCTGTATCGATAGCATTTGATAAATCACACGCATACGCACGTAGAAATACAAATATACGCTCACAAAGATTTCGCCAAGCACTTTGTACCTCTCCAAAAAATATGACATCTAAACAAAAGTGCAAGTAACTGCGACCTACCATCAAGCGAGATTTTCTAATATCACGTTCTAGATCTTACCTCTTCGCTTTTGAGGACTTCCTTGAATTCCCTTTTGATACGTTTGGCTGCTATATTCGCCATAGTTTTAACTACAGTGATATTAATTGAATAATAAAAGACGAGAATTTCTCAATTTACGAAAGTCAAATGCAGTGTTGCAAGCAAAGAAAATGGTTGAAAAGATACCACAGATCAGTGTCTCCAACTCTATTTGTCAAAATTACGGTGTTGCCAGTCATAAAATACGGTATATGGCGGAAAATTACGGTAGATCAAATATTAAAAATACGGTAAATTTACGGTAACTTTATTTACCATTAAGTTCCAGCCTTTTTGTACATGGAAACATTAATACTTTTAATTATTTTAAGCGTTATGACGTTTCAGACACTTATATCAGCTTGCATGGTGGTATCACAGAGCGAACACTTTGCTATAAGTAAATATGGGTTTTTTGGGTATTCGCGAAGCCACGACGAAAAATCTTTATTTTTCTTTTTCAGCCACTCTGGTAGAAATTTTTGTTTGTAACTACGACTTATTTTTAGCGCACTTACTACTGGAAAGTCCAGCGTTGCTGTCGTCACTTCAATTGTTACTGTCAGATACCATTTTTATAAATATAACTAGTGTTTACCCGCGACTTCGTCCGCACAAATTATATACCAGATTTTAAGTCAGATCATAAGCTATCAAACTAAAAAAGTTTCATCAAAATCGGTTCAGTAGTTTTTGCGTGATGCGCGAACAAACAAACAAACAAACAGACAAACAGACAGACAAAATTTCTAAAAAAGTTGATTTCGAGTCAGGGATGCCTAAAAACCATATCGTAATCTTTTTTTTGTAAATATCTTCAATGTACAGCAGACACACTTCAGTTACAGCTTTATAATAGTAAAATAGATTGCAAGAAAAGAAAAAACTATAGTGAAAAAAATGCAAACAGAAATTTACGGTAGAATTGAACATGTCTACGGTAGGTGGTAGATATGTTCAAATTACGGTAGGTTTACCGTAATTACGGCGTTGTTGGAGACACTGCCACAGATCACAAATGAGGGATTTTCAGAAAGCCATTAAAAAAGAAAAAGTAGATCCTAATGGCTCGATAGCATAGGCGAAGTCGAAGTATTTTTCGCTCGATAGATAGCGTTGACGAGACAGAGGCGAGCGACCTTACAGATAATAAAATATAAATAAAATAGTAAGAACTTGTGTTTTTAAGTAAGCAGCAAAATATGAACATAAAATATTTCGTCAACGGATGCGTCTGACTCAGTGATATGCATTTTGAGCATGCAACAGAGAGGGCTCTGTTGCATGCTCAAAAATGTGAGTGCTAATGAAGAAGTCATCGGCTGCAATAGGTATTATTTTTTAACTTTTTGTTTTTTTGAAGGCCGTTAAAAATTTTTGTTAAAATTTTTCTTTTTTAACGGCATTCTGAAAATCCCTCATAGCTGTCAGTTTTTTTTTTGGTTCAGTTCAAGGCACGTTCAAGGCAGGTTTTTGCGCGGGAAACATGACGGAATCGACGGGCTTTATTTCCTAATTTTCTAATTTTTCGTGGCTATGATTGTGTTAATGTGGTGGAATTAGTGTAATAATCAGTGAGAGGACATTCGCCTTTTGGCAGGTATCTTCAATGTAGTTTCCATAGAAAGTGCAGCCATCTAGTATTGCGTTCTGCAAACTACGAAAAAAAAAAGATTTTATGGTCTATGTCAATGTCAAATTGCCAAATTCACAAGATGGCTGCCTATTTGTGTAATGTGCGGGTTGTTTGTAGTTTAAGTTCAATTTCGTGCCGATTTAGTGATGTTCTGGAGTTTCTGTTGTTCTCTAATCAATATACAGATTCCAGAAATAGTAGAGAGACTGAAATTTAACTGGATCGGTGCGGGATTGAACGAAAACTAGCATTCAAAATAATAATATGTATCCGTATGAGTAGATATAAGTAGGTATGTATAGAGTAGGTTTAATGACAGAACGGGAACATAGATGGAGTTAGGTAGCTTTCAATTTGACATAAGGTGGATGCATAATGTTGCCACGAGTGGGTTCTCTTTTCTAATATACTTATATTACTCTTTGGTAATAATGTAGTATAACAGTAAACAATAATAGTAAAAGTGAGAAATAAAGAAAGGCGCTCCCGTTTGATTCGGATTGAATCCTCGTGTATAGTCTGTCTATAAGTTCGTGGCATGAATGTTCGAGGAACTAATCATTTTAGTATGGTGGTGTTGCCAGGTTATTCTTGATTTTGACGTTCTTGCGTGGAGGCAGCGCCCTCATTTTTTGCCAAGACAGACTGTAAAACTCTATTGAACATTGGAATGCGTCCATCCTCGCATTTCAATGTGTTAGGGTTAGGTTAAGTTAGGGGAGTTTTGCATGGGAACCGTGAAGAAAAGGACGGACTTAAAACGTTAGCGTTCGACGTTTTGAGGCTTTTGAGGATTTTTTGGAGACAATCGACAGACGAAGGAAACGCAGAGAAGTCCACAGGAAAGAGGTGAACCGACCGCTTTGCCGCGCTACAAATGACGGAACACTTTTCCTGTTTACGACCCATATACCATCATATTTCACTGAACTGTATATTATTCACTTGCACGACACTTTGTTACGCAAAACAACACAAATTTTATGAACCAAAACTCACTACAAACAATAAAATTCTATGAAATATGAGGACTCCAAACGTCAGCTACCAAATCCCGCCAAAAACTCGCTGTCAGTTTATTTCACTCGGTTCGTTCGATCGATGAAAAGATGAAAATTGTAGCTGCGCTTTAACATCTATGGTTTATTCTTTTTTTTTTTCAATCTAAAGCACTAGCAGAGACAATATCTTTCATTTCATCACTTTTCTTCAGAAAGCTCTTTGAAGGGCTTTTGCTGTGGTCGATTAATTGAAGGTGTTAAATTATTTTATTTATTCGTTCAGTGATCTTTAATTCGCTAAATCATAACTAAACCTGTGTGTAAAATGGTGATTTTAAATCGGTAGTTATAGTAAATTTGTTATGAGTGTTTGAACTATCGAGTTATGGCCAGTGAGTTGAACGGTGTAAGGACAGAGTTATGTTAATTTTCTCCCCATGTCACCGGGTTCCACCTTTGTACCAGGTACTCGAAGGTGCGTTACATTACATGGCTGCTTATTTGTTTAGTGTGGTTTGCTCAAGAAGCACAATATAAGTCATTAGATATCTACTTTGTGTTTGGTGCGCCTTTGTTCCAATCAACAGTTGCGTACTCAATAAATTTACAGTAAAGGGCTATGAAGGGCCCCGTTGTTCTCAAATACCCATTCGCTCGTCGAGTGATGTATTACTTTTATTTACCTTTTTCTTGTAGCGTTTTTAGCTTTATGTATGCATGGAGTGAGATGATTTGGACACTGCAGTCATTTGTTTTAATTATTGGTTTACGTTTTATTTACGGTTTACATTGTTTTATTGGTTTACGTTTTATAACATCGCGCGATATATTTTGATTGCACCTATCTACTAAGCATATTGGTCAGAATTTTTAACAGAGTGATTTGTATAGAGATAGTTTTCAGGTAGAGAGTCACGTTGCAGGGTTTGCCTTGAACACTTGTCTCTCGCGTGGTGTTCGCGCGGTTCGCGTCTCAGCCTGCCAAGAGGCTCCAAAATCCTTCTCAGTTTTTCTTACTCTAAAACAATCCTCGAGATTGGATAGACACTCCCTCAAACTACTTGACACTGGCGAAATCTAACAAGGAAACGCCATTAAATAAAAAATAGAATAGAATAGTTTTCACGTATTACTACTGTATGTATCTAGACCATAGTTGGTAAGTCAATGACCTAGACCTACCTATTTTAGATGTACGATATTCTACATAAAATCTATATAGCATTTAAAAAGAATTTAGTTATGGATTTATAATCAACTAGATGACTGCGGCGAACTTCGTGCCGCCTTAGAATCTTCCCGACACACACTTGGCCGTTTTTTTTAGCCTATGCTCATCACGGATAATGTAGCATTCTAATGGTGAAAGAATTATTCAGATCAGTCCAGTAGTTTCGGAGCCTATTCGATACAAACAAACAGACAAAACATCAAATCTTTCCTCGTTATTAGTATAGATAGATGGATCCATAACCTCCTTACAAGCTTGGAAACACGAAAATTGACTATGGCGGTCAGTAATATTCAACCTTCTTTTGTATGTCAATTTCCCTTTCTTTCAGAACAAAAAATAAATAAACTATTTATTTTTGTGATTGGATTAGAAAGGGTCAAATCAAACATCAACATTGAAAACGAACGAAAGAATGTTGAACATTACCAACCGCCAAGGAGGTATTACCATGTTTCACCGCTTGTAAGGCAGTGTGCTCTCCAGGTATAGAAAATACCTATTTCCAGCTTCCTGGTTATAGCCTAGATCATAGTCTGTAGCATAGAGCAGAGAAAAATAGTCTTTGCCTGTTGAATCCCACTGCAGGGCAAAGATCTCTCACAAATAAGGGTGAAATCAAGAAGCCCTATTATGTATTATGTGTCTATTTCTTATACTGTGGTTAAACCATTGACATACAATACTATGGACGCCGGGTCTAGTACAAAATTATCGAAAAATTCTGAGACTAAACTACACAAACCTAAGTACAAATTAATGACATTTAAAATGCTGAAATTCTTTTCCGTCCCACTCCCCCATCGGGGCCTGGCGCGTAATTGATTCTCTTTTTACGTTTTGGTGCTCTTTTTATTTAGACACTTGAGCGCGGACCCTTCGTCCAGTAGTTTGTAAGTCAATGGGTTAAACATTTAAATTTGCCAATTTTCAATGGTAAAAGTTAAGTGTATGTATGTTGTTTATTCACATTCATCGATTTGTATGTCTGCCTGTCAGATATAAGTATCCTTTTGAGAAAAACTACAAAAAAGATAATAATAAAACTAATATAACATTTGGTAACAAGTAACAAGACTAACGATCTCTTCTAACTAAATAAATCCATAAATTACAAAACTGAGTCATGTTGCAGGTTCTGACCCGAGCACTTGTCTCGCGTGGTTTTCGCGCGTCGCGTTTTTGCTTGCCGCGAGGCTCCGCAATCCTCAATCTTTTCTTGATCTTCACCAAAAACAATACCAGAGATTGCGATAGATCAGAGGGATAAATACTCCCATAAACTACTCGACTCTGGTGGAAATGGAGTGCTTATGCACAAGCAAGAGTACAATATATAAATATCTTGGACATTGTCACACAAATTACCTAGTCACATTTAAATTTCCAGAATCAAGCCTGGACTTGTATTATGATGACTAGACAACAATATAGTGTACTTAGTGTATGTATAGATACCAACATCCATGACTTGGGTACAAATATTCATATTCATCATACAAATATTTGTCCCTTACGGGATTCTAACCCGCGACCCTCGGCGCAGCAGGCAGGTTCACTACAGACTGTGCTGTCGGGCCGTCAAATTCGAAAAATATTTTTTATATTGTTTTGACATAGGTAATTGACAGATTTGGAATAGTAAAGGCCTGTTTCACCACTTCTGAATAAGTTCCTAAACTAGTCGGCCACAGCTGGGTGCCTGTTAACTATTGTTTATGTATTGTGTCTGGTATACAGGGTGTTACAAAATTAAATAAAAATAAACATTTAAAACTTTTAAGGGTATATTATATTACCGTTGGCGCGCTCCATACAAACGTAGTTGGTTATCTATTTAATACTATTAAAGTTGGTGAAATTTTTCAGAAAAAATCTAGAAACAAATCTCTATGTTTGTGTGAAGTCAGATTTTCGTTAAAATTATAGTTTTAAAGTTACAGTGCCTCAAAGATTTCCATACAAATCTTAAATTAATCCTAGCATTAAAACTGAATATTTTAACGAAAATCTGACTTCATACGAACATAGAGATTAGTTTCTAGATTGTTTCTGAAAAATTTCATTGACCTTAATTGGATAGTATTGAAAATATCACCAGACTACGTTTGTATGCAGCCCGCATTTGCGCTCTCGGAATAAACTTCTCTCAAAGGGCTAGAGTCTAAACTTGAGACCATCACACTGAACAACTTTCACTATGGGACCAACATCGAAATCGCGAAAAAAAGAATCTGCTGTCCAATACATTTAACTTGAGTAGATTTGTAGTTTAGTATGGAACATCCGATTTTTTTTTCGCGATTTCGATGTTGGTCCTCCTTTAGTGAAAGTTGTCTAGTTTGATGGTCTGAACCACCCCCTAAAATGTTTATTTGTAATTTTATAACACCTTGTATAAGGGTGGCTAATAGCTTATCTGAAAGATTGTTTGATAAATTAAGTTTAAAATATATGTCTAACAAGCTGACAGATAAGCTATTAAGAACTAATCCAGGATATGCATCCTAAGGGCACGAAAATATTTAATATTTAAGCGAATATATTTAAATAGTGTGCTATATGATATGCGCATTTAGACAGCAGATTTTTTTTCATTCTCTGATCGGTTTGCTCCCATATTAAAAGAGTACATACTCAAACCCATATCCCCCCATATCTTCTTCGATGATTCTAAAAATAGGTACCTGTTAATTATTTACAAGTTTAGAACCTCTTGTAACGCTAACTCGGACCTTGATACTACTAGACCTTTTCTAACAACATTGTGCTATTGTTTGGCGCTACAGTAGTGCTCTGTTCCACTTGAGCGTACCGACGCGACGTCGAATAACAAAACACCCTCTCACAAGTGACGACTTGACTTTGTACTCACTGTGCTATTTAAAAAACAGAATTTTACTAAACAAAAATATTGTTGGACGACAATGCGTTATTTTTTCTAAGGTAAGTAGGGCGTACATTGTTTGACTTTGCCTTTTGTAGAGTCGCAAATTCATTGACTTCCAACTACTGGACGTAGGGTCCAAAAGAGAAACAATTACGCACCAGTCTTCGTTTGATTGACTGACGGTCTACTCGCACGTCTGCATGCCCGTGCTGCTGTACTGTAAGAATTTGTAAAAACTACGCTAGCAAACGTCATTAGTTTCATTGTTTTTAGTTGTATTTTATTATTACTTGCGTTTAAGTACTCGTAGGTTAGTCTGTGATACTAGACCCGGCGTCCATAACTTAGTAAGTCAATGCGCAAATCCGAACCTGTGTGAAGTTAGCAGTCAAACCTGGCAGTCAAAATTTAACCCGACCAAATTAAGAAGTCGTCGATTTGATTACATTTTTAAGCCCTAAAAACATGCGCAATTGATTAAAAAGCAATACAAATGACTTATATGCCCTCTAAACTTTGATATAAACAAAACAAAAATTAATTGTAAGCAAGAATCCAAGAGAAAACTACTTTTATATTTTTATGTCTACATTTAATATGCAAAGGGAAATCTACCTATGAACTAACATACCTGACAAGCCAATTTATGAATAAGCTTAATAAATCAGTACTAAAAACTATGAAAAGACTTGTTTTAAACTACTTGATACATTGGGAGGTGGCCATATCACCTGAGGAATTAAGGTATTTTTTCATTCACGAAACTGGTTTTACAAAAGGGAGGCTGACTATGAACGGACATACCTGACAGGATGAGATGTGTTTAAGTAAAATGATTAGGCACTAAGCTATAGAATAAAACTAATTTTATTAACTTTGATATGTTGTGAGTGGTCGATTTGATGAGATGAAAAGAAAGCATTTTTTTTTACAAATTACAACATTCAAATGCAATCTTTCTATAAATCATTACACCTGATAGAGCTTTATGTACATAGGCATAAGAGCTGGATACTAAACTCTATGAAGAGCTAAGTTTTAACCACTATTGTACATCACGAGTGGTACTGTCGCGGTCCAAAGTGTTTCGGGAATTTTTTGTAGTACAAAATTCACTTTTAAAAAAAGGTGCTGAGTCTTTAACCTATGAAGCGAGGTACCTGACAGGATAAAACGTATGTATTTGCTTAATGTATATACTAAGCTATACATAGAGACTAGTTTTGAACCATTTGATATGTTAGCAGTGTCTCGTCTTATCAACCAAAAAATAGTTAGCATTTGCCTTCGTAGTAACATGATCAAAGAGGAATCTACGTATGAAACAACACACCTGACAGGAAGAAATTAATCTACACTTGATAGATAGGCACTACGCTCTATAAAGAGACTAGTTTTAATCTATTTGATACATTGAGACGTGTCCATATCACCTGAGGAATTAAGGACTTTTTTCATTCACGAAACAGGTTTTACAAAAGGGAGGCTGACTATAAACGGACATACCTGACAGGATGAGATGTGTCTAGGTACAATGTTTAGGCACTAAGCTATATAATGAAACTAATTTTATTAACTTTGATATGTTGTGAGTGGTCGTTTTGATGAGATGAAAACAAAGCATTTTTTTTACAAATTACAACATTCAAATGGAAATCTTTCTATAAATCATTACACCTCATAGAGCTTTGTGAACATAGGCATAAGAGCTGGATACTAAACTCTATGTAGAGCTTAGTTTTAACCACTATTGTACATCACGAGTGGTACTGTCGCGGTCCAAAGTGTTTTGGGAATTTTTTGTAGAAAAAAATTCACTTTTAAAAAAAGGTGCTGAGTCTTTTACCTATGAAGCAAGGTACCTGACAGGATAAAACGTATGTATTTGCTAAATGTATATACTAAGCTATACATAAAGACTAGTTTTGAACCATTTGATATGTTAGCAGTGTCTCGTCTTATCAACCAAAAAAAGTTAGAATTTGCCTTCGTGGTAACATGTTCAAAGAAGAATCTACGTAGGAACCAACATACCTGACAGGATGAGATGTGTCTAGGTACAGTGTTTAGGCACTAAGCTATATAATGAATATAATTTTATTATTTTTGATATGTTGTGAGTGGTCGTTTTGATGAGATGAAAACAATGCATTTTTTAAACAAATTACAACATTCAAATGGAAATCTCTTTATAAATCATTACACCTGATAGAGCTTTATGTACATAGGTATTGGAGCTGGATACTAAACTCTATGTAGAGCTTAGTTTTAACCACTATTGTACATCACGAGTGGTACTGTCGCGGTTCAAAGTGTTTTGGGATTTTGTTGTAGTACAAAATTCACTTTTTAAAAAAGGTACTGAGTCTTTAACCTATGAAGCAAGGTACCTGACAGGATAAAACGTATGTATTTGCTTAGTGTATATACTAAGCTATACATAGAGACTAGTTTTGAACGATTTGATATGTTAGCAATGTCTCGTCTTATCAACCAAAAAAAAGTTAGAATTTGCCGTCGTAGTAACATGTTCAAAGAAGAATCTACGTAGAAACCAACATACCTGACAGGATGAGATGTGTCTAGGTACAATGTTTAGGCACTAAGCTGTATAATGAAATTAATTTTATTAACTTTGATATGTTGTGAGTGGTCGCTTTGATGAGATGAAAACAATGCATTTTTTTTTTCAAATTAAAACATTCGAATGGAAATCATTCTATAAATCATTACACCTGATAGAGCTTTATGTACATAGGCATAAGAGCTGGATACTAAACTCTATGTAGAGCTTAGTTTTAACCACTATTGTACATCACGAGTGGTACTGTCGCGGTCCAAAATGTTTTAGGAATTTTTTGTAGTACAAAATTCACTTTTAAAAAAAGGTGCTGAGTCTTTAACCTATGAAGCGAGGTACCTGACAGGATAAAACGTATGTATTTGCTTAGTGTATATGCTAAGCTATACATAGAGACTAGTTTTGAACCATTTGATATGTTAGCAGTGTCTCGTCTTATCAACCAAAAAAAAGTTTGAATTTGCCTTCGTAGTAACATGTTCAAAGAAGAATCTACGTAGGAACCAACATACCTGACAGGATGAGATGTGTCTAGGTACAATGTTTAGGCACTAAGCTATAGAATAAAACTAATTTTATTAACTTTGATATGTTGTGAGTGGTCGTTTTGATGAGATGAAAACAAAGCATTTTTTTTACAAATTACAACATTCAAATGGAAATCTTTCTATGAATCATTGCACCTCATAGAGCTTTATGTACATAGGCATAAGAGCTGGATACTAAACTCTATGTAGAGCTTAGTTTTAACCACTATTGTACATCACGAGTGGTACTGTCGCGGTCCAAAGTGTTTTGGGAATTTTTTGTAGAACAAAATTCACTTTTAAAAAAAGGTGCTGAGTCTTTAACCTATGAAGCGAGGTACCTGACAGGATAAAACGTATGTATTTGCTTAGTGTATCTACTAAGCTATACATAGAGACTAGTTTTGAACCATTTGATATGTTAGCAGTGTCTCGTCTTATCAACCAAAAAATAGTTAGCATTTGCCTTCGTAGTAACATGATCAAAGAGGAATCTACGTATGAAACAACACACCTGACAGGAAGAAATTAATCTACACTTGATAGATAGGCACTACGCTCTATAAAGAGACTAGTTTTAATCTATTTGATACATTGAGACGTGTCCATATCACCTGAGGAATTAAGGACTTTTTTCATTCACGAAACAGGTTTTACAAAAGGGAGGCTGACTATAAACGGACATACCTGACAGGATGAGATGTGTCTAGGTACAATGTTTAGGCACTAAGCTATATAATGAAACTAATTTTATTAACTTTGATATGTTGTGAGTGGTCGTTTTGATTAGATGAAAACAAAGCATTTTTTTTACAAATTACAACATTCAAATGGAAATCTTTCTATAAATCATTACACCTCATAGAGCTTTGTGAACATAGGCATAAGAGCTGGATACTAAACTCTATGTAGAGCTTAGTTTTAACCACTATTGTACATCACGAGTGGTACTGTCGCGGTCCAAAGTGTTTTGGGAATTTTTTGTAGAAAAAAATTCACTTTTAAAAAAAGGTGCTGAGTCTTTTACCTATGAAGCAAGGTACCTGACAGGATAAAACGTATGTATTTGCTAAGTGTATATACTAAGCTATACATAAAGACTAGTTTTGAACCATTTGATATGTTAGCAGTGTCTCGTCTTATCAACCAAAAAAAGTTAGAATTTGCCTTCGTGGTAACATGTTCAAAGAAGAATCTACGTAGGAACCAACATACCTGACAGGATGAGATGTGTCTAGGTACAATGTTTAGGCACTAAGCTATATAATGAATATAATTTTATTATTTTTGATATGTTGTGAGTGGTCGTTTTGATGAGATGAAAACAATGCATTTTTTAAACAAATTACAACATTCAAATGGAAATCTCTTTATAAATCATTACACCTGATAGAGCTTTATGTATATAGGTATTGGAGCTGGATACTAAACTCTATGTAGAGCTTAGTTTTAACCACTATTGTACATCACGAGTGGTACTGTCGCGGTCCAAAGTGTTTTAGGAATTTTTTGTAGTACAAAATTCAGTTTTAAAAAAAGGTGCTGAGTCTTTAACCTATGAAGCGAGGTACCTGACAGGATAAAACGTATGTATTTGCTTAGTGTATCTACTAAGCTATACATAGAGACTAGTTTTGAACGATTTGATATGTTAGCAGTGTCTCGTCTTATCAACCAAAAAAAAGTTAGAATTTGCCGTCGTAGTAACATGTTCAAAGAAGAATCTACGTAGAAACCAACATACCTGACAGGATGAGATGTGTCTAGGTACAATGTTTAGGCACTAAGCTGTATAATGAAATTAATTTTATTAACTTTGATATGTTGTGAGTGGTCGTTTTGATGAGATGAAAACAATGCATTTTTTAAACAAATTACAACATTCAAATGGAAATCTCTTTATAAATCATTACACCTGATAGAGCTTTATGTACATAGGCATAAGAGCTGGATACTAAACTCAATGTAGAGCTTAGTTTTAACCACTATTGTACATCACGAGTGGTACTGTCGCGGTCCAAAATGTTTTAGGAATTTTTTGTAGTACAAAATTCACTTTTAAAAAAAGGTGCTGAGTCTTTAACCTATGAAGCGAGGTACCTGACAGGATAAAACGTATGTATTTGCTTAGTGTATATGCTAAGCTATACATAGACACTAGTTTTGAACGATTTGATATGTTAGCAGTGTCTCGTCTTATCAACCAAAAAAAAGTTAGAATTTGTCTTCATAGTAACATGTTCAAAGAAGAATCTACGTAGGAACCAACATACCTGACAGGATGAGATGTGTCTAGGTACAATGTTTAGGCACTAAGGGTAACCTATCTTACTTTCGAAATTTCACTGACCGAATTTCAGTTGTTCGAAAACGGTTTATAGAAATTTCTAGTGACAGATATTTTGTTACACATACATTTGTTACTCCTTATAAAGACTTGACAGAAGTATCATTTTCCAGAAAATTTAAAATCAGAATTTCATAATCATTTTTTTTCTTTTGACAACGGTCTTCTGGGTTCGAAGTTTTAAAATGTAGAAGCAACTTCTTCCATAGTATGACTAGGACACAACACAGTAAAGTTTTCTGTAATAATTACCTAGTAGATACATGATACCAGGATTATAGCACCAACATGCTTGCTAGCATGCTGCTTGCTTGCTTGTTTGCTGCATGCTTGCTTGCTTGTTGCTTGCTAGCTTGTATGCATGTTGGGGGGTGTGGGGGGGGGGGGGGCGGAAACCCCCTGCCTGAGAAATACAAACTGGTGGTTTTAAAATTGTAGTTTAGGTTAGGTTAGAACATGTAAAACACTTAGCGGGTGAAACGAGCAGAGCATCAAAATGCTTGCTGCATGCTTACTTGCTTGCTGCATGCTTGCTTGATTGCTGCATGTTTGCTTGCATGTTGCTTGCTTGCTTGTATGCATGTTGGGGGGTGCAGGGGGGCTGGGCCCCCCGCGAGGGGGGTTCGGGGGGCGGAAGCCCCCTGACTGAGAAAAACAAACTGGTGATTTTAAAATTGTAGGTTAGGTTAGGTTAGAACATGTAAGACACTTAGCGGAGCGAGCGAAGCGAGCGGAGCATCAAAATGCTTGCTGCATGCTTGCTTGCTTGCTGCATGTTTGCTTGCTCGCTGCATGCTTACTTGCTTGCTGAATGCTAGCTTGCTTGCTGCATGCTTGCTTGTTTGCTTATATGTTTGTTGAAGGTGCAGTGGGGTGGACGCCCCCTGTCTGAGAAAAACAATCTGGTTTTTTTAAAATTCTAGGAATTATTATTATTATTATTATAGCTTTATTCCTTACAACTGATATGTAGTACATTAAACTTAGATATTTCATTTTGTTAGTATTGTTAGTATAATTAATCTTATGTTATGTTATTTTTAATTGTGGATTAGTATTAGTGTAAGGGCCGCCTAAGCGGTAAAAGCCTCCTCCAAATGACTCCAGTCCTTTCTGTTTCTCGCCAGTCTTGACCAAAGTGGTCCCGCTACTCTTACAATATCATCGCTCCATCTCTTGTAAGGCCTTCCTCGTCTTCTTTTTGTGTCTAAAGGTATCCAGTTTGTTACCACTTGAGACCATCTTTCGTCTTTAACTCTTTGTATGTGTCCTGCCCACTTCCATTTCAACTTTTGTATTTTTACGACTGCGTCTTTTGCTTTAGTCATTTTTCGAATTGTATTGTTTTTCACTCTGTCCTTTATTTTTAAATTCATGTAGCTTCTTTCTATTCCTCTTTGGCAAGTCCTCACCTTGTTTAGAAGAGTTTTTGTTAGCGGCCAGGATTTCTTCTAGGAAATTCTAGGAAAGGTTAGGTTAAATATTTCTGCGGAAAAGTGACTGTACGGAAAAACAAATATTCGAAAAAGTAAATTATCTGACTTACATTACTTTGGAAAACTGTGTTACAGAATTTTGATTCATTGGTTAAAAGAAAAAAAGGACAATAAAAAATGTGGCTCTTTAAAATATGGCGAATAATATTTCGGGGAAACAAAAAAAAAGGGAAACAATAAAAAGTGTAACGATTTCGGAGAACTAAAATTCGGAAAACTCTTTTTCGAAAGTACGATAGGTAACCGGCACTAAGCTATAGAATAAAACTAATTTTATTAACTTTGATATGTTGTGAGTGGTCGTTTTGATGAGATGAAAACAAAGCATTTTTTTTACAAATTACAACATTCAAATGGAAATCTTTCTATAAATCATTACACCTCATAGAGCTTTATGTAAATAGGCATAAGAGCTGGATACTAAACTCTATGTAGAGCTTAGTTTTCACCACTATTGTACATCACGAGTGGTACTGTCGCGGTCCAAAGTGTTTTAGGAATTTTTTGTAGTACAAAATTCAGTTTTAAAAAAAGGTGCTGAGTCTTTAACCTATGAAGCGAGGTACCTGACAGGATAAAACGTATGTATTTGCTTAGTGTATCTACTAAGCTATACATAGAGACTAGTTTTGAACCATTTGATATGTTAGCAGTGTCTCGTCTTATCAACCAAAAAAAGTTAGAATTTGCCTTCGTAGTAACATGTTCAAAGAAGAATCTACGTAGGAACCAACATACCTGACAGGATGAGATGTGTCTAGGTACAATGTTTAGGCACTAAGCTATAGAATAAAACTAATTTTATTAACTTTGATATGTTGTGAGTGGTCGTTTTGATGAGATGAAAACAAAGCATTTTTTTTACAAATTACAACATTCAAAAGGCAATCTTTCTATAAATCATTACACCTCATAGAGCTTTATGTAAATAGGCATAAGAGCTGGATACTAAACTCTATGTAGAGCTTAGTTTTAACCACTATTGTACATCACGAGTGGTACTGTCGCGGTCCAAAGTGTTTTAGGAATTTTTTGTAGTACAAAATTCAGTTTTAAAAAAAGGTGCTGAGTCTTTAACCTATGAAGCGAGGTACCTGACAGGATAAAACGTATGTATTTGCTTAGTGTATCTACTAAGCTATACATAGAGACTAGTTTTGAACCATTTGATATGTTAGCAGTGTCTCGTCTTATCAACCAAAAAAAGTTAGAATTTGCCTTCGTAGTAACATGTTCAAAGAAGAATCTACGTAGGAACCAACATACCTGACAGGATGAGATGTGTCTAGGTACAATGTTTAGGCACTAAGCTATAGAATAAAACTAATTTTATTAACTTTGATATGTTGTGAGTGGTCGTTTTGATGAGATGAAAACAAAGCATTTTTTTTACAAATTACAACATTCAAATGGAAATCTTTCTATGAATCATTGCACCTCATAGAGCTTTATGTACATAGGCATAAGAGCTGGATACTAAACTCTATGTAAAGCTTAGTTTTAACCACTATTGTACATCACGAGTGGTACTGTCGCGGTCCAAAGTGTTTTGGGAATTTTTTGTAGTACAAAATTCACTTTTAAAAAAAGGTGCTGAGTCTTTAACCTATGAAGCGAGGTACCTGACAGGATAAAACGTATGTATTTGCTTAGTGTATCTACTAAGCTATACATAGAGACTAGTTTTGAACCATTTGATATGTTAGCAGTGTCTCGTCTTATCAACCAAAAAAAGTTAGAATTTGCCTTCGTAGTAACATGTTCAAAGAAGAATCTACGTAGGAACCAACATACCTGACAGGATGAGATGTGTCTAGGTACAATGTTTAGGCACTAAGCTATAGAATAAAACTAATTTTATTAACTTTGATATGTTGTGAGTGGTCGTTTTGATGAGATGAAAACAAAGCATTTTTTTTACAAATTACAACATTCAAATGGAAATCTTTCTATGAATCATTGCACCTCATAGAGCTTTATGTACATAGGCATAAGAGCTGGATACTAAACTCTATGTAGAGCTTAGTTTTAACCACTATTGTACATCACGAGTGGTACTGTCGCGGTCCAAAGTGTTTTGGGAATTTTTTGTAGAACAAAATTCACTTTTAAAAAAAGGTTGTCCATGACACGAACACGCCACAAAGTAAAATGACGTTTCAATTTTGACATCTGTCAATTCATCAAGGGATTTACCGCCGTTCTTTCTGTCGTCTACCGATTCATTATAAAAATTCGCTAAAAGTTCTATTAAAACCAGTTTACAGTCTACTTGCTCAACTTATTTATTCTCCCATCATCAAGAGAACTCATCATATGGTCCTTCTACCCTTGAAAAAGGACTGATAAGCGAAGCAAAGGACCCAAGACTTAAGCAGTTGGAGATTCATACAAAGATCGCCGGCAGCAACTGAGTGCTTTGTCTACGTGCTAGGATCGGCAGACGTGTCTTCAATCTTCATGCTGACCACTGGTTTCTCATTCTGTCTTCGAGAGCATCTTATACCTACTTCTCGCAAGGTCTTAGCTACGGCAGCTTATGCGGATACTTACATGCTCCAACCCAGAAAGAAATCATCGGCATCGTCAATAACGGCAAATTTCATCTATATTTGATTGGAAAATCTATGCGAGTGATCTACGGAAAGCATCCAACAACGTCATAAAAGTGAGATCGTTCAAATTACCTAACATTCATTTCCAATTCATTTATCCATCACATCTTTCATCCAAATCATTTCCTAAACTTATCTTACAAACAAAATAGCTTCACATACCAGTAGTTAACTTCTTAAAGACATCACAATATTATAATAACATTTTTAGTAGGTATTGAAACATTATTACCTATAACTTCAGAGTCACAAAAACAAACAAAATATATTTTTTCCTTATAAAATTTGCCTTCATAAAAGGTCTTTCTAAATTTCATTCAATAAACATTGCTCATAAACTTTTCGTAGGAGTAATGGAGTAATTACAGCGCATTGCTATTGTAGTTTTTCAGGCACAAATTAAATCTTTTGTTTACTTAATTTAATGATTGTTTTTTTCTTAACTGTTAGTTTGCAATTATAACAATGGCTGAAAAAATGAAAGAATTAGTTAGAAAGCGAGGCCTGATTAAATCAAAATTAACTCAATTCTCATCTTATTTAGCTATACCAAAGAGTTGTGAGAAATTGAGTGACGCACAAATTATTGAACTTCAAATGCGTGTTGACAAAATTGAAAACCTTTATTCAGAGTTTGATCATTTACAGTACGAAATCGAGATGTTAGCGGAGCAGCCGGACGAGCATACCAAAGAGCGAGAAAAATTTGAATCGCAGTACTTCTCTTTATTGGCATCTGCCCGTGAGCTGTTGGGTAAGAACCAGAAGTCTTCCTTGGATCGTGATGAGGTATGTTCTAGTGGTAGTGGCTCGAGTAAAGGATCGTCAGCAAAGAAACATAATTACATTCGTCTTCCACAAATTGAGATCCCTAAATTTTCGGGTAGCTATCAAAGTTGGCTTGAGTTTAGGGACACGTTCATTTCAATGGTTCATAGTCGGGACGACATGGACAATATCAATAAATTACATTTTCTTCGCGCTTCTCTTAAAGGTAGTGCCTTATTAGTAATCGACAATTTAGATTTCAAAGCAGATAATTATGAATCAGCATGGAAGTTATTGTGTGACAGGTATGACAACAAGCGGCTACTTGTCAACAATCATGTACAAGCTCTCTTCAACGTCGAGCAGATACACAAAGAATCTAGCAAAGCTTTACGCTTCCTTGTAGATGTCACAAATAAAAATCTTAGAGCGCTGGCCACATTGGATCAGCCAACTTCATATTGGGACACACTAATCATACACATGATGTCTACCAAACTTGACAATGTCACTTATAGGGAATGGGAAGAATCGAGGAACACTCTCTCCAGTCCTCCAGATTTAACATTTTTCATAAATTTTCTTAGCGCCAGAGCTGATCTTTTAGAAAGCATAGAGGAGTCCAGGTCTTCAAAAACTAAGCCTGAATCTTACAACAAACCAAAGAGTTTTGTCCTCACTTCTAATCAACCGAGAGTACCGGCATGTCCAATGTGTCAACAGGGACACCATCTCTTTAACTGTCCCACCTTTAGGGGTTTGCCAGTATCTTCTCGAATTACAAAGGCAAAAGAATGCAAGGCCTGTCTTAATTGCCTTCGTATAGGCCACACAGAGGCTCAGTGCAAGTTAAGTCACTGCAAGTATTGCAAAATAAAGCATAATACATTATTACATGAGGAGAAAAAACAAGACCAAGAACAAAAACCAAAGACTGACAATGACAATAATGTTGTTTTTTCTGCTAACCATTCATCAAGTTCACGTGTCGTATTGCTATCTACAGCGCTTGTCAAAGTGTATGATAGTCAAGGTAAACACCATACTGCCAGAGTTCTTTTGGATAATGGTAGCACAGCAAATTTTATTTCAGAAGATCTTTGTAACAAACTTAAATTGAAAACACACACTACACAGTCAAAAGTAACGGGTATAAACAATCAAGCATCCAATAGTTGCCAATCATGCTCTCTTAAATTTGAGTCTTTTAATGGTAATTTTAAAATGGACATTGACTGTTTTGTTCTTCCAGAGATCACTTCTAAACTACCAAACACTCACATTAACATTCAAGACTTGCCCATACCTTCAGGTGTTTGCTTGGCCGATCCCTCTTTCAACGTTCCATCATCCATAAATCTTCTAGTTGGAGCTGAGGTCTTCTGGGGCATAATAGGCACAAACCGCATCGATTTGGGTAAAAACAAACCTTCTCTTTTTGAGTCAAAGTTAGGATGGCTTGTATCAGGCGTAATGCATCAATCAAGACCAAAGGGTGGTTCATCTTTGTGCATGTTTGTCAACAACAATCAAAATGATCAAAAACTCATTGAACCCAACCTATCTCGTTTTTGGGAATTGGACACGATTCCATCTAAACATGACTTTACCTCCGAGGAACGCGCTTGTGAGGAAAACTTTATAAACACAACGTTTCGTGACGCAGATGGTCGATTTGTGGTCTCAGTGCCCCTTAAAGAATCGCCAGATGTCTTGGGCGACTCTTACTATATGGCCAAAAGAAGATTCTTGTCATTGGAACGTCGCTTACAGCAAGATCCTAACTTGAAATCGCTTTATGTTGACTTCATGGATGAGTATATCAATTTGGGTCACATGAGTGAAAATAATAACCCTATGCCTACTTCAAAGCCTTCTTATTACATGCCTCATCATGGCGTGCTTAGGGAATCCAGTCTTACCAGAAAATTACGCGTGGTCTTTGATGCTTCAGCAAAAACCACGTCTGGTAAATCTTACAACGACATTCAAATGGTCGGACCTGTAGTACAAGACGACTTAGTCTCTATTCTTTTGAGGTTTCGTCAAAACAAGTTTGTTGTTTGCGGTGATATCGAAAAAATGTATCGCCAGTCATGGATCAATGAAGAACATCGCTCTTTGCAGCAAATTTTGTGGAGGCCGGACCCAAACCTACCCATTAAAACATACACTTTAAACACTGTTTCTTATGGTACTGCCTCAGCCCCATTCTTAGCAACCCGGTGTCTTAACCAATTGGCACAAGAAGCCAAAGATCCTTTAGTGCAACAAGCTATAGCGCACGATTTTTACGTAGACGATTTTTTATCCGGAGCAAAATCGGTAGCTGAGACAGTACATTTATGTCGTGGTGTCGTAGAAACATTAAATTCAGCCCAATTCAACCTTAGAAAATGGCAGTCTAATTCAAAGGACATTCTAGATGCGCTATGTCACGACAAAAACGATTCTGAACTCGTCAACTTGAGTGCTAATGAATTGTCTAAAACATTGGGACTCAATTGGAGGTGTTTCGATGATACATTCACCTTTTCAATCAATTTACCTTCCAAAGATGTTGTAACTAAACGTCATATTTTGTCCATTATAGCACAAATATATGATCCTCTTGGTCTTGTTGTTCCTTGTATTGTAGAAGCCAAGATTATCATGCAACAATTGTGGATCATCCATGTATCATGGGATGAATGTGTTCCCCCAAAAATAAAAAAGGCTTGGGCCAATTTCGAGCTTACATTACCTCATTTAAATACCATCCAAATTCCTAGATTTGTCACCTGTAAGACTCCTTCTTCACTGCAATTGCACGTTTTCACAGATGCATCAGAGAAAGCTTATGGAGCATGCGTGTACGTACGTTCTATTGATGCGGATGATTCAGTACATGTTGACCTGTTGACAGCAAAAAGTAAGGTAGCTCCAATAAAATCACAGACCATACCACGTCTTGAGTTGTGTGGTGCTTTGTTGGGATCAAGACTATGTACCAAGGTTCTCAGTTCACTCACCTTGAACTTCAGTGACTGTATATTTTGGTGCGACTCCACCATTGTTTTGGGGTGGCTCTCTGCCTTGCCCACTCACCTTAAATCATTTGTTCGCAATCGCGTTTGTGAGATCCGGGAAGGCTTTCCAAATAGTTCCTGGAGATACGTTCCTTCTCAAGAAAACCCCGCAGATCTCGCTTCGCGCGGCTTGAGTGCAGACAAACTTTCCAGTTCGGATCTTTGGTGGAGTGGTCCATCATTCTTACGGTTACCTCAATCACAATGGCCATCTTTTCCAAATTCCCATGGAGAACTAGTACCAGACTTACCAGAGACCATAGTCTCATTTTTTACAACCGATAATCAATTATTCAACTCTTTAATAACCAATATTTCAAATTTCACAAAACTGCAACGAATAACTGCCTACATATTTAGATTCACCAAAAACTGTCGTAGTGCACAAACAAAAAATCAAAATTCTCTTTCTTCTTCTGAACTAAATCATGCTTCTAATTTTCTTATTAAAATTTCTCAGAAAGAATCTTTTCCTGAAGAATTCAAATTACTTAAAGAAGGAAAGGAATTACCACACAAAAATAGACTTCTATCATTATCACCTTTTCTAGATTCAGAAGACATCATTCGAGTTGGTGGTAGGTTAGATAACTCTTTCTATGATTACAATGTCAAACACCCTATTCTGTTATGTAGCAAACATCGATTAACTTCATTACTTTTCGAAATGATGCACAAGAGACTTTTCCACGCAGGTCCCCAACTATTATTAGCCACAGTCAGACATAACTATTGGGCTTTAGGTGGCAGAAATCTTGCAAAGAAAACCGTTCGCCTGTGCGTAAAATGTTGTAGACTTAAAGCTCAGACTGTGCAGCCCATAATGGGAAATCTCCCGGAGCAACGTATCCAACTTGAATTTCCATTTTTAGAAACAGGTGTCGACTATGCGGGGCCAATTTTGATAGCAAACCGGAAAGGCAGAGGATGTTCACTAATAAAATGTTTCATTTCTGTGTTTGTTTGCTTAGCTACTCGTGCCGTACACTTGGAACTTGTCTCGAACATGACCAAGGAAGCCTTCATAGCAGCTCTTAATAGGTTTATTTCTCGCCGGGGAATGCCGCGTAACATCTATTCCGATAACGGCACCACTTTTGTAGGCGCATTTAATGAGCTGTCTCAACTTCTTTCACAAGATCTTACTTCAGATTATTCGAGTCCAGGCTTAAACTTTTCATTCATCCCAGCCTACACTCCACATTTTGGTGGAATATGGGAGTCAGCTGTAAAGGCTGTAAAACATCATCTTAGACGTACGTTAGGTCTCACAAATTTAACCTACGAGGAGATGGCTACTTGTCTGATTCAAGTCGAAGCTATTTTGAATTCCAGACCCTTAACTCCTATCTCTGACGATCCATCCGACCTTGTACCTTTAACCCCAGCACACTTTCTCATCGGACGCTCTCTCACTATGATGCCTCATCCAAAGATTAACGACAACGTGAATATTACCAGTCTTCAAAGGTTTCGACGCATAGAGTACTTGAAGCAACATTTTTGGCAGCGTTTTTCACATGAATACATATTCTGGCTTCAACAGAAAACCAAATGGTGCCGTTCAGAGGGCAGCCTCGAGAAAGGATCAATGGTTGTAATTAAAGACAAAACATCACCTCCTATGATGTGGTTGCTGGGCCGCATAATTCGTGTTCTTCCTGGGCAAGACGGCGTCGCAAGAGTCGCTATGATTCAAACGAAGAAAGGTGTTATACGTCGCGCCTATAATACTATTTGCCCTCTTCCTGTCAAAGATTTTGAAAATACTTCAAGGCCGGGAGTGTGTCCATGACACGAACACGCCACAAAGTAAAATGACGTTTCAATTTTGACATCTGTCAATTCATCAAGGGATTTACCGCCGTTCTTTCTGTCGTCTACCGATTCATTATAAAAATTCGCTAAAAGTTCTATTAAAACCAGTTTACAGTCTACTTGCTCAACTTATTTATTCTCCCATCATCAAGAGAACTCATCAAAGGTGCTGAGTCTTTAACCTATGAAGCGAGGTACCTGACAGGATAAAACGTATGTATTTGCTTAGTGTATCTACTAAGCTATACATAGACACTAGTTTTGAACCATTTGATATGTTAGCAGTGTCTCGTCTTATCAACCAAAAAAAAGTTAGAATTTGCCTTCGTAGTAACATGTTCAAAGAAGAATCTACGTAGGAACCAACATACCTGACAGGATGAGATGTGTCTAGGTACAATGTTTAGGCACTAAGCTATAGAATAAAACTAATTTTATTAACTTTGATATGTTGTGAGTGGTCGTTTTGATGAGATGAAAACAAAGCATTTTTTTTACAAATTACAACATTCAAATGGCAATCTTTCTATAAATCATTACACCTCATAGAGCTTTATGTAAATAGGCATAAGAGCTGGATACTAAACTCTATGTAGAGCTTAGTTTTAACCACTATTGTACATCACGAGTGGTACTGTCGCGGTCCAAAGTGTTTTAGGAATTTTTTGTAGTACAAAATTCAGTTTTAAAAAAAGGTGCTGAGTCTTTAACCTATGAAGCGAGGTACCTGACAGGATAAAACGTATGTATTTGCTTAGTGTATCTACTAAGCTATACATAGAGACTAGTTTTGAACCATTTGATATGTTAGCAGTGTCTCGTCTTATCAACCAAAAAAAGTTAGAATTTGCCTTCGTAGTAACATGTTCAAAGAAGAATCTACGTAGGAACCAACATACCTGACAGGATGAGATGTGTCTAGGTACAATGTTTAGGCACTAAGCTATAGAATAAAACTAATTTTATTAACTTTGATATGTTGTGAGTGGTCGTTTTGATGAGATGAAAACAAAGCATTTTTTTTACAAATTACAACATTCAAATGGAAATCTTTCTATGAATCATTGCACCTCATAGAGCTTTATGTACATAGGCATAAGAGCTGGATACTAAACTCTATGTAGAGCTTAGTTTTAACCACTATTGTACATCACGAGTGGTACTGTCGCGGTCCAAAGTGTTTTGGGAATTTTTTGTAGTACAAAATTCAGTTTTAAAAAAAGGTGCTAAGTCTTTAACCTATAAAGCGAGGTACCTGACAGGATAAAACGTATGTATTTACTTAGTGTATCTACTAAGCTATACATAGAGACTAGTTTTGAACCATTTGATATGTTAGCAGTGTCTCGTCTTATCAACCAAAAAAAGTTAGAATTTGCCTTCGTAGTAACATGTTCAAAGAAGAATCTACGTAGGAACCAACATACCTGACAGGATGAGATGTGTCTAGGTACAATGTTTAGGCACTAAGCTATAGAATAAAACTAATTTTATTAACTTTGATATGTTGTGAGTGGTCGTTTTGATGAGATGAAAACAAAGCATTTTTTTTACAAATTACAACATTCAAATGGCAATCTTTCTATAAATCATTACACCTCATAGAGCTTTATGTAAATAGGCATAAGAGCTGGATACTAAACTCTATGTAGAGCTTAGTTTTAACCACTATTGTACATCACGAGTGGTACTGTCGCGGTCCAAAGTGTTTTAGGAATTTTTTGTAGTACAAAATTCAGTTTTAAAAAAAGGTGCTGAGTCTTTAACCTATGAAGCGAGGTACCTGACAGGATAAAACGTATGTATTTGCTTAGTGTATCTACTAAGCTATACATAGAGACTAGTTTTGAACCATTTGATATGTTAGCAGTGTCTCGTCTTATCAACCAAAAAAAGTTAGAATTTGCCTTCGTAGTAACATGTTCAAAGAAGAATCTACGTAGGAACCAACATACCTGACAGGATGAGATGTATCTAGGTACAATGTTTAGGCACTAAGCTATAGAATAAAACTAATTTTATTAACTTTGATATGTTGTGAGTGGTCGTTTTGATGAGATGAAAACAAAGCATTTTTTTTACAAATTACAACATTCAAATGGAAATCTTTCTATGAATCATTGCACCTCATAGAGCTTTATGTACATAGGCATAAGAGCTGGATACTAAACTCTATGTAGAGCTTAGTTTTAACCACTATTGTACATCACGAGTGGTACTGTCGCGGTCCAAAGTGTTTTAGGAATTTTTTGTAGAACAAAATTCACTTTTAAAAAAAGGTGCTGAGTCTTTAACCTATGAAGCGAGGTACCTGACAGGATAAAACGTATGTATTTGCTTAGTGTATATGCTAAGCTATACATAGACACTAGTTTTGATCCATTTGATATGTTAGCAGTGTCTCGTCTTATCAACCAAAAAAAGTTAGAATTTGCCTTCGTAGTAACATGTTCAAAGAAGAATCTACGTAGGAACCAACATACCTGACAGGATGAGATGTGTCTAGGTACAATGTTTAGGCACTAAGCTATAAAATGAAACTAATTTTATTAACTTTGATATGTTGTGAGTGGTCGTTTTGATGAGATGAAAACAAAGCATTTTTTTTACAAATTACAACATTCAAATGGCAATCTTTCTATAAATCATTACACCTCATAGAGCTTTATGTAAATAGGCATAAGAGCTGGATACTAAACTCTATGTAGAGCTTAGTTTTAACCACTATTGTACATCACGAGTGGTACTGTCGCGGTCCAAAGTCTTTTGGGAATTTTTATGTTGAAAGAAATTTTCTTTTAAAAAAAGGTGCTGAGTTTTAAGGTGGTTGCAGAGTTGTAAATTTCATACAAAACTTTGTCGTGGAACACTCGGAGATAGTATTGATAGAAGTAAATTTTTATATTATATGGAAAAATTGCTTAGAACATTTAGATTGCGCATCTTAAATTATATTTACAATTTAAAATATATTCACGAAGATATCAAGCTTTGAAATTATTCATAAAACACTTCAACGAGACACGTCTTGCAACCTTTTAACATAGTCTACGTCTTGGACGGCTATGGTAATAGAAAAGACTTCAACGAGACACCTCTTGTAACATTCGAAAGCCTACGTCGTGGATGGCTTTGGTCATAGAAAAGACTTCAACGAGACACCTCTTCCAACTTCCTTACAAAGCCTACGTCGTAGACGGCTATGCTCATAGAAAAGACTTCAACGAGACATCTCTTGCAACCTTCTTACAAAGCCTACGTCGTAGACGGCTATGGTCATAGAAAAGACTTTAACGAGACACCTCTTGCTACCTTCTTACAAAGCCTACGTCGTAGACGGCTATGCTCATAGAAAAGACTTCAACGAGACATCTCTTGCAACCTTCTTACAAAGCCTACGGCGTAGACGGCTATGGTCATAGAAAAGACTTCAACGAGACATCTCTTGCTACCTTCTTACAAAGCCTATGTCGTAGACGGCTATGGTCATAGAAAAGACTTCAACGAGACATCTCTTGCAACCTTCTTACAAAGCCTACGTTGTAGACGGCTATGGTCATAGAAAAGACTTCAACGAGACATCTCTTGCAACCTTCTTACAAAGCCTACGTCGTAGACGGCTATGGTCATAGAAAAAACTTCAACGAGACCACTCTAGAAACCTTCTTACAAAGCCTAATCATGCATGCATGCTTGCGTGAATGATTGCTTGCCTGTGTGCTTGCTTGCATGTGTGCTTGCTTGCATGTTTGCTTGGATGCATGTTGGGGAAAGCAGGGGGCGGATGCCCCCTGCCTGAGAAAAACAAACATGGGTTTTTAATATTCTAGGTTAGGTTAGGTTAGGTTAGAACATGTTTGCACACTTAGCGGAGCGAGCGGAGCATCGACATGCTTGCCTGCATGCTGAATGCTTGCTGCATGCTTGTTCGCTTTCTGTATGCTTGTTTGCTCGCTGCATGCTTGCTTGCTTGTTGCTTGGGGGAGCAGAAAGGTAGATAGCTTCAAAACTAAAGGATAGGTTAGGTTCGGTATGTAGTATAACCACTTAGAGAGCGGTCCTATTTTTCACATTTATAAAGATCAAGGTCAAGGTCAGTACGTGGTCCGCCGTATACCGCTTCCGACTCATTTGGTTATGTATTTATTATTATAAATAATTGGTTATGTAAGGTTTCTTTTATAATTTGGCTAGCGTTTTAAAATTATATATTATGAGCATTGATTATTCTACGTTCGGAAATTAGATGACATATAAATGCTATACTTTTAAAATGTTATGCTTTATAGATTGTATAACATTTGTGATGGTTATGCTTAACTTTCATTATACCCGATGAGTTTTATACTTTATCAAATTATAGCTCTTAAATTTATATCTAACGTTTAGCAAGTGTCCATTATTTCAAACAAAATTATAGAAAAAGAAGTTATATTTCCTAAACATTATATATTTTGTATTTATATCTAACACACACCTCATGTAAAAAACTACGTCGTAGACGGTAAGGCCATACAAAAGACTTCAACGAGAAACCTCTTAAAAAAGCCTACGTCTTAGACGACTATAGCTATAGAAACGACTTCAACGAGACACCTTTTGAAAGTTATTAGCACTAAGTTAACTTAGGCCCGTATTACAGAACAAATGTTTGAATGTTGAAATACGGGCCTAAGTTAACTTAATGCTAAGAACGTTTCAAAAGGTGTCTCGTTGAAGTCTTTTCTATGAACATAGCCGTCTACGACGTAGGCTTTGTAAGAAGGTTGCAAGAGATGTCTCGTTGAAGTCTTTTGTATGACCATAGCCGTCTACGACGTAGGCTTTAAAATAAAAATAAAATAAATAAATAAAATAAAAATCATTTATTTCAGGATACAAGGTCCCATATACACAAGATTTCAATACAATGTTAATATAAATTATAGGATATCACATTAAAATGTTCGTCAAAAATATAAAAATTGTCATAGATCTTTCTTATTATTGAGTTCGGAGACGCACGCGCGCGCTGCTCGAAGGAGGCTCTCGCTGTCCTCATCACTGCAAAGAAATCATTGACCCTGTTCTCAGCAAACATACCAGATGCGCTACACCTCCACGGCAAGCCCAACATGCCTCTAAAGGCGTTGTTAAATTGTACTCTCAGCGTGTTGTAGGCGCGCTGTGTATAGGAGTACCACAAGTGGCCGGTGTAGAACGGCTGGCAGTACGCTTTGAACAGCGTCACCTTGGCGTCTTAGCTCTACATAGAGTTTAGTATCCAGCTCTTATGCCTATGTACATAAAGCTCTATGAGGTGTAATGATTTATAGAAAGATTGCCATTTGAATGTTGTAATTTGTAAAAAAATGCTTTGTTTTCATCTCATCAAAACGACCACTCACAACATATCAAAGTTAATAAAATTAGTTTTATTCTATAGCTTAATGCCTAAACGATGTACCTAGACACATCTCAACCTGTCAGGTATGTTGGTTCCTACGTAGATTCTTCTTTGAACATGTTACTACGAAGGCAAATTCTAACTTTTTTTGGTTGATAAGACGAGACACTGCTAACATATCAAATGGTTCAAAACTAGTCTCTATGTATAGCTTAGTAGATACACTAAGCAAATACATACGTTTTATCCTGTCAGGTACCTCGCTTTATAGGTTAAAGACTCAGCAGCTTTTTTTAAAAGTGAATTTAGTACTACAAAAAATTCCCAAAACACTTTGGACCGCGACAGTACCACTCGTGATGTACAATAGTGGTTAAAACTAAGCTCTACATAGAGTTTAGTATCCAGCTCTTATGCCTATGTACATAAAGCTCTATGAGGTGCAATGATTCATAGAAAGATTTCCATTTGAATGTTGTAATTTGTAAAAAAAATGCTTTGTTTTCATCTCATCAAAACGACCACTCACAACAAATCAAAGTTAATAAAATTAGTTTTATTCTATAGCTTAGTGCCTAAACATTGTACCTAGACACATCTCATCCTGTCAGGTATGTTGGTTCCTACGTAGATTCTTCTTTGAACATGTTACTACGAAGGCAAATTCTAACTTTTTTTGGTTGATAAGACGAGACACTGCTAACATATCAAATGGTTCAAAACTAGTCTCTATGTATAGCTTAGTAGATACACTAAGCAAATACATACGTTTTATCCTGTCAGGTACCTCGCTTTATAGGTTAAAGACTCAGCACCTTTTTTTAAAAGTGAATTTAGTACTACAAAAAATTCCCAAAACACTTTGGACCGCGACAGTACCACTCGTGATGTACAATAGTGGTTAAAACTAAGCTCTACATAGAGTTTAGTATCCAGCTCTTATGCCTATGTACATAAAGCTCTATGAGGTGCAATGATTTATAGAAAGATTGCCATTTGAATGTTGTAATTTGTAAAAAAAATGCTTTGTTTTCATCTAATCAAAACGACCACTCACAACATATCAAAGTTAATAAAATTAGTTTTATTCTATAGCTTAGTGCCTAAACATTGTACCTAGACACATCTCATCCTGTCAGGTATGTTGGTTTCTACGTAGATTCTTCTTTGAACATGTTACTACGAAGGCAAATTCTAACTTTTTTTGGTTGATAAGACGAAACACTGCTAACATATCAAATGGTTCAAAACTAGTCTCTATGTATAGCTTAGTAGATACACTAAGCAAATACATACGTTTTATCCTGTCAGGTACCTCGCTTCATAGGTTAAAGACTCAGCACCTTTTTTTTAAAGTGAATTTTGTACTACAAAAAATTCCCAAAACACTTTGGACCGCGACAGTACCACTCGTGATGTACAATAGTGGTTAAAACTAAGCTCTACATAGAGTTTAGTATCCAGCTCTTATGCCTATGTACATAAAGCTCTATGAGGTGCAATGATTCATAGAAAGATTTCCATTTGAATGTTGTAATTTGTAAAAAAAATGCTTTGTTTTCATCTAATCAAAACGACCACTCACAACATATCAAAGTTAATAAAATTAGTTTTATTCTATAGCTTAGTGCCTAAACATTGTACCTAGACACATCTCATCCTGTCAGGTATGTTGGTTTCTACGTAGATTCTTCTTTGAACATGTTACTACGAAGGCAAATTCTAACTTTTTTTGGTTGATAAGACGAGACACTGCTAACATATCAAATGGTTCAAAACTAGTCTCTATGTATAGCTTAGTAGATACACTAAGCAAATACATACGTTTTATCCTGTCAGGTACCTCGCTTCATAGGTTAAAGACTCAGCACCTTTTTTTTAAAGTAAATTTTGTTCTACAAAAAATTCCTAAAACACTTTGGACCGCGACAGTACCACTCGTGATGTACAATAGTGGTTAAAACTAAGCTCTACATAGAGTTTAGTATCCAGCTCTTATGCCTATGTACATAAAGCTCTATGAGGTGCAATGATTCATAGAAAGATTTCCATTTGAATGTTGTAATTTGTAAAAAAAATGCTTTGTTTTCATCTCATCAAAACGACCACTCACAACATATCAAAGTTAATAAAATTAGTTTTATTCTATAGCTTAGTGCCTAAACATTGTACCTAGACACATCTCATCCTGTCAGGTATGTTGGTTCCTACGTAGATTCTTCTTTGAACATGTTACTACGAAGGCAAATTCTAACTTTTTTTGGTTGATAAGACGAGACACTGCTAACATATCAAATGGTTCAAAACTAGTCTCTATGTATAGCTTAGTAGATACACTAAGCAAATACATACGTTTTATCCTGTCAGGTACCTCGCTTTATAGGTTAAAGACTCAGCAGCTTTTTTTAAAAGTGAATTTAGTACTACAAAAAATTCCCAAAACACTTTGGACCGCGACAGTACCACTCGTGATGTACAATAGTGGTTAAAACTAAGCTCTACATAGAGTTTAGTATCCAGCTCTTATGCCTATGTACATAAAGCTCTATGAGGTGCAATGATTCATAGAAAGATTTCCATTTGAATGTTGTAATTTGTAAAAAAAATGCTTTGTTTTCATCTAATCAAAACGACCACTCACAACATATCAAAGTTAATAAAATTAGTTTTATTCTATAGCTTAGTGCCTAAACATTGTACCTAGACACATCTCATCCTGTCAGGTATGTTGGTTCCTACGTAGATTCTTCTTTGAACATGTTACTACGAAGGCAAATTCTAACTTTTTTTGGTTGATAAGACGAGACACTGCTAACATATCAAATGGTTCAAAACTAGTCTCTATGTATAGCTTAGTAGATACACTAAGCAAATACATACGTTTTATCCAGTCAGGTACCTCGCTTCATAGGTTAAAGACTCAGCACCTTTTTTTAAAAGTAAATTTTGTTCTACAAAAAATTCCCAAAACACTTTGGACCGCGACAGTACCACTCGTGATGTACAATAGTGGTTAAAACTAAGCTCTACATAGAGTTTAGTATCCAGCTCTTATGCCTATGGACATAAAGCTCTATGAGGTGCAATGATTCATAGAAAGATTGCCATTTGAATGTTGTAATTTGTAAAAAAAATGCTTTGTTTTCATCTCATCAAAACGACCACTCACAACATATCAAAGTTAATAAAATTAGTTTTATTCTATAGCTTAGTGCCTAAACATTGTACCTAGACACATCTCATCCTGTCAGGTATGTTGGTTCCTACGTAGATTCTTCTTTGAACATGTTACTACGAAGGCAAATTCTAACTTTTTTTGGTTGATAAGACGAGACACTGCTAACATATCAAATGGTTCAAAACTAGTCTCTATGTATAGCTTAGTAGATACACTAAGCAAATACATACGTTTTATCCTGTCAGGTACCTCGCTTCATAGGTTAAAGACTCAGCACCTTTTTTTAAAAGTAAATTTTGTTCTACAAAAAATTCCTAAAACACTTTGGACCGCGACAGTACCACTCGTGATGTACAATAGTGGTTAAAACTAAGCTCTACATAGAGTTTAGTATCCAGCTCTTATGCCTATGTACATAAAGCTCTATGAGGTGCAATGATTCATAGAAAGATTTCCATTTGAATGTTGTAATTTGTAAAAAAAATGCTTTGTTTTCATCTCATCAAAACGACCACTCACAACATATCAAAGTTAATAAAATTAGTTTTATTCTATAGCTTAGTGCCTAAACATTGTACCTAGACACATCTCATCCTGTCAGGTATGTTGGTTCCTACGTAGATTCTTCTTTGAACATGTTACTACGAAGGCAAATTCTAACTTTTTTTGGTTGATAAGACGAGACACTGCTAACATATCAAATGGTTCAAAACTAGTCTCTATGTATAGCTTAGTAGATACACTAAGCAAATACATACGTTTTATCCTGTCAGGTACCTCGCTTCATAGGTTAAAGACTCAGCACCTTTTTTTTAAAGTAAATTTTGTTCTACAAAAAATTCCTAAAACACTTTGGACCGCGACAGTACCACTCGTGATGTACAATAGTGGTTAAAACTAAGCTCTACATAGAGTTTAGTATCCAGCTCTTATGCCTATGTACATAAAGCTCTATGAGGTGCAATGATTCATAGAAAGATTTCCATTTGAATGTTGTAATTTGTAAAAAAAATGCTTTGTTTTCATCTCATCAAAACGACCACTCACAACATATCAAAGTTAATAAAATTAGTTTTATTCTATAGCTTAGTGCCTAAACATTGTACCTAGACACATCTCATCCTGTCAGGTATGTTGGTTCCTACGTAGATTCTTCTTTGAACATGTTACTACGAAGGCAAATTCTAACTTTTTTTGGTTGATAAGACGAGACACTGCTAACATATCAAATGGTTCAAAACTAGTCTCTATGTATAGCTTAGTAGATACACTAAGCAAATACATACGTTTTATCCTGTCAGGTACCTCGCTTTATAGGTTAAAGACTCAGCAGCTTTTTTTAAAAGTGAATTTAGTACTACAAAAAATTCCCAAAACACTTTGGACCGCGACAGTACCACTCGTGATGTACAATAGTGGTTAAAACTAAGCTCTACATAGAGTTTAGTATCCAGCTCTTATGCCTATGTACATAAAGCTCTATGAGGTGCAATGATTCATAGAAAGATTTCCATTTGAATGTTGTAATTTGTAAAAAAAATGCTTTGTTTTCATCTAATCAAAACGACCACTCACAACATATCAAAGTTAATAAAATTAGTTTTATTCTATAGCTTAGTGCCTAAACATTGTACCTAGACACATCTCATCCTGTCAGGTATGTTGGTTCCTACGTAGATTCTTCTTTGAACATGTTACTACGAAGGCAAATTCTAACTTTTTTTGGTTGATAAGACGAGACACTGCTAACATATCAAATGGTTCAAAACTAGTCTCTATGTATAGCTTAGTAGATACACTAAGCAAATACATACGTTTTATCCAGTCAGGTACCTCGCTTCATAGGTTAAAGACTCAGCACCTTTTTTTAAAAGTAAATTTTGTTCTACAAAAAATTCCCAAAACACTTTGGACCGCGACAGTACCACTCGTGATGTACAATAGTGGTTAAAACTAAGCTCTACATAGAGTTTAGTATCCAGCTCTTATGCCTATGGACATAAAGCTCTATGAGGTGCAATGATTCATAGAAAGATTGCCATTTGAATGTTGTAATTTGTAAAAAAAATGCTTTGTTTTCATCTCATCAAAACGACCACTCACAACATATCAAAGTTAATAAAATTAGTTTTATTCTATAGCTTAGTGCCTAAACATTGTACCTAGACACATCTCATCCTGTCAGGTATGTTGGTTCCTACGTAGATTCTTCTTTGAACATGTTACTACGAAGGCAAATTCTAACTTTTTTTGGTTGATAAGACGAGACACTGCTAACATATCAAATGGTTCAAAACTAGTCTCTATGTATAGCTTAGTAGATACACTAAGCAAATACATACGTTTTATCCTGTCAGGTACCTCGCTTCATAGGTTAAAGACTCAGCACCTTTTTTTAAAAGTAAATTTTGTTCTACAAAAAATTCCTAAAACACTTTGGACCGCGACAGTACCACTCGTGATGTACAATAGTGGTTAAAACTAAGCTCTACATAGAGTTTAGTATCCAGCTCTTATGCCTATGTACATAAAGCTCTATGAGGTGCAATGATTCATAGAAAGATTTCCATTTGAATGTTGTAATTTGTAAAAAAAATGCTTTGTTTTCATCTCATCAAAACGACCACTCACAACATATCAAAGTTAATAAAATTAGTTTTATTCTATAGCTTAGTGCCTAAACATTGTACCTAGACACATCTCATCCTGTCAGGTATGTTGGTTCCTACGTAGATTCTTCTTTGAACATGTTACTACGAAGGCAAATTCTAACTTTTTTTGGTTGATAAGACGAGACACTGCTAACATATCAAATGGTTCAAAACTAGTCTCTATGTATAGCTTAGTAGATACACTAAGCAAATACATACGTTTTATCCTGTCAGGTACCTCGCTTTATAGGTTAAAGACTCAGCACCTTTTTTTAAAAGTGAATTTAGTACTACAAAAAATTCCCAAAACACTTTGGACCGCGACAGTACCACTCGTGATGTACAATAGTGGTTAAAACTAAGCTCTACATAGAGTTTAGTATCCAGCTCTTATGCCTATGCACATAAAGCTCTATGAGGTGCAATGATTTATAGAAAGATTGCCATTTGAATGTTGTAATTTGTAAAAAAAATGCTTTGTTTTCATCTAATCAAAACGACCACTCACAACATATCAAAGTTAATAAAATTAGTTTTATTCTATAGCTTAGTGCCTAAACATTGTACCTAGACACATCTCATCCTGTCAGGTATGTTGGTTTCTACGTAGATTCTTCTTTGAACATGTTACTACGAAGGCAAATTCTAACTTTTTTTGGTTGATAAGACGAGACACTGCTAACATATCAAATGGTTCAAAACTAGTCTCTATGTATAGCTTAGTAGATACACTAAGCAAATACATACGTTTTATCCTGTCAGATACCTCGCTTCATAGGTTAAAGACTCAGCACCTTTTTTTTAAAGTAAATTTTGTTCTACAAAAAATTCCTAAAACACTTTGGACCGCGACAGTACCACTCGTGATGTACAATAGTGGTTAAAACTAAGCTCTACATAGAGTTTAGTATCCAGCTCTTATGCCTATGTACATAAAGCTCTATGAGGTGCAATGATTCATAGAAAGATTTCCATTTGAATGTTGTAATTTGTAAAAAAAATGCTTTGTTTTCATCTCATCAAAACGACCACTCACAACATATCAAAGTTAATAAAATTAGTTTTATTCTATAGCTTAGTGCCTAAACATTGTACCTAGACACATCTCATCCTGTCAGGTATGTTGGTTCCTACGTAGATTCTTCTTTGAACATGTTACTACGAAGGCAAATTCTAACTTTTTTTGGTTGATAAGACGAGACACTGCTAACATATCAAATGGTTCAAAACTAGTCTCTATGTATAGCTTAGTAGATACACTAAGCAAATACATACGTTTTATCCTGTCAGGTACCTCGCTTTATAGGTTAAAGACTCAGCAGCTTTTTTTAAAAGTGAATTTAGTACTACAAAAAATTCCCAAAACACTTTGGACCGCGACAGTACCACTCGTGATGTACAATAGTGGTTAAAACTAAGCTCTACATAGAGTTAAGTATCCAGCTCTTATGCCTATGTACATAAAGCTCTATGAGGTGCAATGATTCATAGAAAGATTTCCATTTGAATGTTGTAATTTGTAAAAAAAATGCTTTGTTTTCATCTAATCAAAACGACCACTCACAACGTATCAAAGTTAATAAAATTATATTCATTATATAGCTTAGTGCCTAAACATTGTACCTAGACACATCTCATCCTGTCAGGTATGTTGGTTCCTACGTAGATTCTTCTTTGAACATGTTACCACGAAGGCAAATTCTAACTTTTTTTTGGTTGATAAGACGAGACACTGCTAACATATCAAATCGTTCAAAACTAGTCTTTATGTATAGTTTAGTACATACACTAAGCAAATACATACGTTTTATCCTGTCAGGTACCTTGCTTCATAGGTAAAAGACTCAGCACCTTTTTTTAAAAGTGAAATTTGTTCTACAAAAAATTCCCAAAACACTTTGGACCGCGACAGTACCACTCGTGATGTACAATAGTGGTTAAAACTAAGCTCTACATAGAGTTTAGTATCCAGCTCTTATGCCTATGTACATAAAGCTCTATGAGGTGCAATGATTCATAGAAAGATTTCCATTTGAATGTTGTAATTTGTAAAAAAAATGCTTTGTTTTCATCTCATCAAAACTACCACTCACAACATATCAAAGTTAATAAAATTAGTTTTATTCTATAGCTTAGTGCCTAAACATTGTACCTAGACACATCTCATCCTGTCAGGTATGTTGGTTCCTACGTAGATTCTTCTTTGAACATGTTACTACGAAGGCAAATTCTAACTTTTTTTGGTTGATAAGACGAGACACTGCTAACATATCAAATGGTTCAAAACTAGTCTCTATGTATAGCTTAGTAGATACACTAAGCAAATATATACGTTTTATCCTGTCAGGTACCTCGCTTTATAGGTTAAAGACTCAGCACCTTTTTTTAAAAGTGAATTTAGTACTACAAAAAATTCCCAAAACACTTTGGACCGCGACAGTACCACTCGTGATGTACAATAGTGGTTAAAACTAAGCTCTACATAGAGTTTAGTATCCAGCTCTTATGCCTATGTACATAAAGCTCTATGAGGTGCAATGATTCATAGAAAGATTTCCATTTGAATGTTGTAATTTGTAAAAAAAATGCTTTGTTTTCATCTAATCAAAACGACCACTCACAACATATCAAAGTTAATAAAATTAGTTTTATTCTATAGCTTAGTGCCTAAACATTGTACCTAGACACATCTCATCCTGTCAGGTATGTTGGTTCCTACGTAGATTCTTCTTTGAACATGTTACTACGAAGGCAAATTCTAACTTTTTTTGGTTGATAAGACGAGACACTGCTAACATATCAAATGGTTCAAAACTAGTCTCTATGTATAGCTTAGTAGATACACTAAGCAAATACATACGTTTTATCCAGTCAGGTACCTCGCTTCATAGGTTAAAGACTCAGCACCTTTTTTTAAAAGTAAATTTTGTTCTACAAAAAATTCCCAAAACACTTTGGACCGCGACAGTACCACTCGTGATGTACAATAGTGGTTAAAACTAAGCTCTACATAGAGTTTAGTATCCAGCTCTTATGCCTATGGACATAAAGCTCTATGAGGTGCAATGATTCATAGAAAGATTGCCATTTGAATGTTGTAATTTGTAAAAAAAATGCTTTGTTTTCATCTCATCAAAACGACCACTCACAACATATCAAAGTTAATAAAATTAGTTTTATTCTATAGCTTAGTGCCTAAACATTGTACCTAGACACATCTCATCCTGTCAGGTATGTTGGTTCCTACGTAGATTCTTCTTTGAACATGTTACTACGAAGGCAAATTCTAACTTTTTTTGGTTGATAAGACGAGACACTGCTAACATATCAAATGGTTCAAAACTAGTCTCTATGTATAGCTTAGTAGATACACTAAGCAAATACATACGTTTTATCCTGTCAGGTACCTCGCTTCATAGGTTAAAGACTCAGCACCTTTTTTTTAAAGTAAATTTTGTTCTACAAAAAATTCCTAAAACACTTTGGACCGCGACAGTACCACTCGTGATGTACAATAGTGGTTAAAACTAAGCTCTACATAAAGTTTAGTATCCAGCTCTTATGCCTATGTACATAAAGCTCTATGAGGTGCAATGATTCATAGAAAGATTTCCATTTGAATGTTGTAATTTGTAAAAAAAATGCTTTGTTTTCATCTCATCAAAACGACCACTCACAACATATCAAAGTTAATAAAATTAGTTTTATTCTATAGCTTAGTGCCTAAACATTGTACCTAGACACATCTCATCCTGTCAGGTATGTTGGTTCCTACGTAGATTCTTCTTTGAACATGTTACTACGAAGGCAAATTCTAACTTTTTTTGGTTGATAAGACGAGACACTGCTAACATATCAAATGGTTCAAAACTAGTCTCTATGTATAGCTTAGTAGATACACTAAGCAAATACATACGTTTTATCCTGTCAGGTACCTCGCTTTATAGGTTAAAGACTCAGCACCTTTTTTTAAAAGTGAATTTAGTACTACAAAAAATTCCCAAAACACTTTGGACCGCGACAGTACCACTCGTGATGTACAATAGTGGTTAAAACTAAGCTCTACATAGAGTTTAGTATCCAGCTCTTATGCCTATGTACATAAAGCTCTATGAGGTGCAATGATTCATAGAAAGATTTCCATTTGAATGTTGTAATTTGTAAAAAAAATGCTTTGTTTTCATCTAATCAAAACGACCACTCACAACATATCAAAGTTAATAAAATTAGTTTTATTCTATAGCTTAGTGCCTAAACATTGTACCTAGACACATCTCATCCTGTCAGGTATGTTGGTTCCTACGTAGATTCTTCTTTGAACATGTTACTACGAAGGCAAATTCTAACTTTTTTTGGTTGATAAGACGAGACACTGCTAACATATCAAATGGTTCAAAACTAGTCTCTATGTATAGCTTAGTAGATACACTAAGCAAATACATACGTTTTATCCTGTCAGGTACCTCGCTTCATAGGTTAAAGACTCAGCACCTTTTTTTAAAAGTAAATTTTGTTCTACAAAAAATTCCTAAAACACTTTGGACCGCGACAGTACCACTCGTGATGTACAATAGTGGTTAAAACTAAGCTCTACATAGAGTTTAGTATCCAGCTCTTATGCCTATGTACATAAAGCTCTATGAGGTGCAATGATTCATAGAAAGATTTCCATTTGAATGTTGTAATTTGTAAAAAAAATGCTTTGTTTTCATCTCATCAAAACGACCACTCACAACATATCAAAGTTAATAAAATTAGTTTTATTCTATAGCTTAGTGCCTAAACATTGTACCTAGACACATCTCATCCTGTCAGGTATGTTGGTTCCTACGTAGATTCTTCTTTGAACATGTTACTACGAAGGCAAATTCTAACTTTTTTTGGTTGATAAGACGAGACACTGCTAACATATCAAATGGTTCAAAACTAGTCTCTATGTATAGCTTAGTAGATACACTAAGCAAATACATACGTTTTATCCTGTCAGGTACCTCGCTTTATAGGTTAAAGACTCAGCACCTTTTTTTAAAAGTGAATTTAGTACTACAAAAAATTCCCAAAACACTTTGGACCGCGACAGTACCACTCGTGATGTACAATAGTGGTTAAAACTAAGCTCTACATAGAGTTTAGTATCCAGCTCTTATGCCTATGTACATAAAGCTCTATGAGGTGCAATGATTTATAGAAAGATTGCCATTTGAATGTTGTAATTTGTAAAAAAAATGCTTTGTTTTCATCTAATCAAAACGACCACTCACAACATATCAAAGTTAATAAAATTAGTTTTATTCTATAGCTTAGTGCCTAGACATTGTACCTAGACACATCTCATCCTGTCAGGTATGTTGGTTTCTACGTAGATTCTTCTTTGAACATGTTACTACGAAGGCAAATTCTAACTTTTTTTGGTTGAAAAGACGAGACACTGCTAACATATCAAATGGTTCAAAACTAGTCTCTATGTATAGCTTAGTAGATACACTAAGCAAATACATACGTTTTATCCTGTCAGATACCTCGCTTCATAGGTTAAAGACTCAGCACCTTTTTTTTAAAGTAAATTTTGTTCTACAAAAAAATCCTAAAACACTTTGGACCGCGACAGTACCACTCGTGATGTACAATAGTGGTTAAAACTAAGCTCTACATAGAGTTTAGTATCCAGCTCTTATGCCTATGTACATAAAGCTCTATGAGGTGCAATGATTCATAGAAAGATTTCCATTTGAATGTTGTAATTTGTAAAAAAAATGCTTTGTTTTCATCTCATCAAAACGACCACTCACAACATATCAAAGTTAATAAAATTAGTTTTATTCTATAGCTTAGTGCCTAAACATTGTACCTAGACACATCTCATCCTGTCAGGTATGTTGGTTCCTACGTAGATTCTTCTTTGAACATGTTACTACGAAGGCAAATTCTAACTTTTTTTGGTTGATAAGACGAGACACTGCTAACATATCAAATGGTTCAAAACTAGTCTCTATGTATAGCTTAGTAGATACACTAAGCAAATACATACGTTTTATCCTGTCAGGTACCTCGCTTTATAGGTTAAAGACTCAGCAGCTTTTTTTAAAAGTGAATTTAGTACTACAAAAAATTCCCAAAACACTTTGGACCGCGACAGTACCACTCGTGATGTACAATAGTGGTTAAAACTAAGCTCTACATAGAGTTTAGTATCCAGCTCTTATGCCTATGTACATAAAGCTCTATGAGGTGCAATGATTCATAGAAAGATTTCCATTTGAATGTTGTAATTTGTAAAAAAAATGCTTTGTTTTCATCTAATCAAAACGACCACTCACAACATATCAAAGTTAATAAAATTATATTCATTATATAGCTTAGTGCCTAAACATTGTACCTAGACACATCTCATCCTGTCAGGTATGTTGGTTCCTACGTAGATTCTTCTTTGAACATGTTACCACGAAGGCAAATTCTAACTTTTTTTTGGTTGATAAGACGAGACACTGCTAACATATCAAATCGTTCAAAACTAGTCTTTATGTATAGTTTAGTACATACACTAAGCAAATACATACGTTTTATCCTGTCAGGTACCTTGCTTCATAGGTAAAAGACTCAGCACCTTTTTTTAAAAGTGAAATTTGTTCTACAAAAAATTCCCAAAACACTTTGGACCGCGACAGTACCACTCGTGATGTACAATAGTGGTTAAAACTAAGCTCTACATAGAGTTTAGTATCCAGCTCTTATGCCTATGTACATAAAGCTCTATCAGGTGTAATGATTTATAGAAAGATTGCCATTTGAATGTTGTAATTTGTAAAAAAAAATGCTTTCTTTTCATCTCATCAAATCGACCACTCACAACATATCAAAGTTAATAAAATTAGTTTTATTCTATAGCTTAGTGCCTAAACATTGTACCTAGACACATCTCATCCTGTCAGGTATGTTGGTTTCTACGTAGATTCTTCTTTGAACATGTTACTACGAAGGCAAATTCTAACTTTTTTTGGTTGATAAGACGAGACACTGCTAACATATCAAATGGTTCAAAACTAGTCTCTATGTATAGCTTAGTAGATACACTAAGCAAATACATTCGTTTTATTCTGTCAGGTACCTCGCTTCATAGGTTAAAGACTCAGCACCTTTTTTTTAAAGTAAATTTTGTTCTACAAAAAATTCCTAAAACACTTTGGACCGCGACAGTACCACTCGTGATGTACAATAGTGGTTAAAACTAAGCTCTACATAGAGTTTAGTATCCAGCTCTTATGCCTATGTACATAAAGCTCTATGAGGTGCAATGATTCATAGAAAGATTTCCATTTGAATGTTGTAATTTGTAAAAAAAATGCTTTGTTTTCATCTCATCAAAACGACCACTCACAACATATCAAAGTTAATAAAATTAGTTTTATTCTATAGCTTAGTGCCTAAACATTGTACCTAGACACATCTCATCCTGTCAGGTATGTTGGTTCCTACGTAGATTCTTCTTTGAACATGTTACTACGAAGGCAAATTCTAACTTTTTTTGGTTGATAAGACGAGACACTGCTAACATATCAAATGGTTCAAAACTAGTCTCTATGTATAGCTTAGTAGATACACTAAGCAAATACATACGTTTTATCCTGTCAGGTACCTCGCTTTATAGGTTAAAGACTCAGCACCTTTTTTTAAAAGTGAATTTAGTACTACAAAAAATTCCCAAAACACTTTGGACCGCGACAGTACCACTCGTGATGTACAATAGTGGTTAAAACTAAGCTCTACATAGAGTTTAGTATCCAGCTCTTATGCCTATGTACATAAAGCTCTATGAGGTGCAATGATTTATAGAAAGATTGCCATTTGAATGTTGTAATTTGTAAAAAAAATGCTTTGTTTTCATCTCATCAAAACGACCACTCACAACATATCAAAGTTAATAAAATTAGTTTTATTCTATAGCTTAGTGCCTAAACATTGTACCTAGACACATCTCATCCTGTCAGGTATGTTGGTTCCTACGTAGATTCTTCTTTGAACATGTTACTACGAAGGCAAATTCTAACTTTTTTTGGTTGATAAGACGAGACACTGCTAACATATCAAATGGTTCAAAACTAGTCTCTATGTATAGCTTAGTAGATACACTAAGTAAATACATACGTTTTATCCTGTCAGGTACCTCGCTTTATAGGTTAAAGACTCAGCAGCTTTTTTTAAAAGTGAATTTAGTACTACAAAAAATTCCCAAAACACTTTGGACCGCGACAGTACCACTCGTGATGTACAATAGTGGTTAAAACTAAGCTCTACATAGAGTTTAGTATCCAGCTCTTATGCCTATGTACATAAAGCTCTATGAGGTGCAATGATTCATAGAAAGATTTCCATTTGAATGTTGTAATTTGTAAAAAAAATGCTTTGTTTTCATCTCATCAAAACGACCACTCACAACATATCAAAGTTAATAAAATTAGTTTTATTCTATAGCTTAGTGCCTAAACATTGTACCTAGACACATCTCATCCTGTCAGGTATGTTGGTTCCTACGTAGATTCTTCTTTGAACATGTTACTACGAAGGCAAATTCTAACTTTTTTTTGGTTGATAAGACGAGACACTGCTAACATATCAAATGGTTCAAAACTAGTCTCTATGTATAGCTTAGCATATACACTAAGCAAATACATACGTTTTATCCTGTCAGGTACCTCGCTTCATAGGTTAAAGACTCAGCACCTTTTTTTAAAAGTGAATTTTGTACTACAAAAAATTCCTAAAACATTTTGGACCGCGACAGTACCACTCGTGATGTACAATAGTGGTTAAAACTAAGCTCTACATAGAGTTTAGTATCCAGCTCTTATGCCTATGTACATAAAGCTCTATGAGGTGCAATGATTCATAGAAAGATTTCCATTTGAATGTTGTAATTTGTAAAAAAAATGCTTTGTTTTCATCTCATCAAAACGACCACTCACAACATATCAAAGTTAATAAAATTAGTTTTATTCTATAGCTTAGTGCCTAAACATTGTACCTAGACACATCTCATCCTGTCAGGTATGTTGGTTCCTACGTAGATTCTTCTTTGAACATGTTACTACGAAGGCAAATTCTAACTTTTTTTGGTTGATAAGACGAGACACTGCTAACATATCAAATGGTTCAAAACTAGTCTCTATGTATAGCTTAGTAGATACACTAAGTAAATACATACGTTTTATCCTGTCAGGTACCTCGCTTTATAGGTTAAAGACTTAGCAGCTTTTTTTAAAAGTGAATTTAGTACTACAAAAAATTCCCAAAACACTTTGGACCGCGACAGTACCACTCGTGATGTACAATAGTGGTTAAAACTAAGCTCTACATAGAGTTTAGTATCCAGCTCTTATGCCTATGTACATAAAGCTCTATGAGGTGCAATGATTCATAGAAAGATTTCCATTTGAATGTTGTAATTTGTAAAAAAAATGCTTTGTTTTCATCTCATCAAAACGACCACTCACAACATATCAAAGTTAATAAAATTAGTTTTATTCTATAGCTTAGTGCCTAAACATTGTACCTAGACACATCTCATCCTGTCAGGTATGTTGGTTCCTACGTAGATTCTTCTTTGAACATGTTACTACGAAGGCAAATTCTAACTTTTTTTGGTTGATAAGACGAGACACTGCTAACATATCAAATGGTTCAAAACTAGTCTCTATGTATAGCTTAGTAGATACACTAAGCAAATACATACGTTTTATCCTGTCAGGTACCTCGCTTTATAGGTTAAAGACTCAGCACCTTTTTTTAAAAGTGAATTTAGTACTACAAAAAATTCCCAAAACACTTTGGACCGCGACAGTACCACTCGTGATGTACAATAGTGGTTAAAACTAAGCTCTACATAGAGTTTAGTATCCAGCTCTTATGCCTATGTACATAAAGCTCTATGAGGTGCAATGATTTATAGAAAGATTGCCATTTGAATGTTGTAATTTGTAAAAAAAATGCTTTGTTTTCATCTAATCAAAACGACCACTCACAACATATCAAAGTTAATAAAATTAGTTTTATTCTATAGCTTAGTGCCTAAACATTGTACCTAGACACATCTCATCCTGTCAGGTATGTTGGTTTCTACGTAGATTCTTCTTTGAACATGTTACTACGAAGGCAAATTCTAACTTTTTTTGGTTGATAAGACGAAACACTGCTAACATATCAAATGGTTCAAAACTAGTCTCTATGTATAGCTTAGTAGATACACTAAGCAAATACATACGTTTTATCCTGTCAGGTACCTCGCTTCATAGGTTAAAGACTCAGCACCTTTTTTTTAAAGTAAATTTTGTTCTACAAAAAATTCCTAAAACACTTTGGACCGCGACAGTACCACTCGTGATGTACAATAGTGGTTAAAACTAAGCTCTACATAGAGTTTAGTATCCAGCTCTTATGCCTATGTACATAAAGCTCTATGAGGTGCAATGATTCATAGAAAGATTTCCATTTGAATGTTGTAATTTGTAAAAAAAATGCTTTGTTTTCATCTCATCAAAACGACCACTCACAACATATCAAAGTTAATAAAATTAGTTTTATTCTATAGCTTAGTGCCTAAACATTGTACCTAGACACATCTCATCCTGTCAGGTATGTTGGTTTCTACGTAGATTCTTCTTTGAACATGTTACTACGAAGGCAAATTCTAACTTTTTTTGGTTGATAAGACGAGACACTGCTAACATATCAAATGGTTCAAAACTAGTCTCTATGTATAGCTTAGTAGATACACTAAGCAAATACATACGTTTTATCCTGTCAGGTACCTCGCTTCATAGGTTAAAGACTCAGCACCTTTTTTTTAAAGTAAATTTTGTTCTACAAAAAATTCCTAAAACACTTTGGACCGCGACAGTACCACTCGTGATGTACAATAGTGGTTAAAACTAAGCTCTACATAGAGTTTAGTATCCAGCTCTTATGCCTATGTACATAAAGCTCTATGAGGTGCAATGATTCATAGAAAGATTTCCATTTGAATGTTGTAATTTGTAAAAAAAATGCTTTGTTTTCATCTCATCAAAACGACCACTCACAACATATCAAAGTTAATAAAATTAGTTTTATTCTATAGCTTAGTGCCTAAACATTGTACCTAGACACATCTCATCCTGTCAGGTATGTTGGTTCCTACGTAGATTCTTCTTTGAACATGTTACTACGAAGGCAAATTCTAACTTTTTTTGGTTGATAAGACGAGACACTGCTAACATATCAAATGGTTCAAAACTAGTCTCTATGTATAGCTTAGTAGATACACTAAGCAAATACATACGTTTTATCCTGTCAGGTACCTCGCTTTATAGGTTAAAGACTCAGCAGCTTTTTTTAAAAGTGAATTTAGTACTACAAAAAATTCCCAAAACACTTTGGACCGCGACAGTACCACTCGTGATGTACAATAGTGGTTAAAACTAAGCTCTACATAGAGTTTAGTATCCAGCTCTTATGCCTATGTACATAAAGCTCTATGAGGTGCAATGATTCATAGAAAAATTTTCCATTTGAATGTTGTAATTTGTAAAAAAAATGCTTTGTTTTCATCTAATCAAAACGACCACTCACAACATATCAAAGTTAATAAAATTATATTCATTATATAGCTTAGTGCCTAAACATTGTACCTAGACACATCTCATCCTGTCAGGTATGTTGGTTCCTACGTAGATTCTTCTTTGAACATGTTACCACGAAGGCAAATTCTAACTTTTTTTTGGTTGATAAGACGAGACACTGCTAACATATCAAATCGTTCAAAACTAGTCTTTATGTATAGTTTAGTACATACACTAAGCAAATACATACGTTTTATCCTGTCAGGTACCTCGCTTTATAGGTTAAAGACTCAGCACCTTTTTTTAAAAGTGAATTTAGTACTACAAAAAATTCCCAAAACACTTTGGACCGCGACAGTACCACTCGTGATGTACAATAGTGGTTAAAACTAAGCTCTACATAGAGTTTAGTATCCAGCTCTTATGCCTATGTACATAAAGCTCTATGAGGTGCAATGATTTATAGAAAGATTGCCATTTGAATGTTGTAATTTGTAAAAAAAATGCTTTGTTTTCATCTAATCAAAACGACCACTCACAACATATCAAAGTTAATAAAATTAGTTTTATTCTATAGCTTAGTGCCTAAACATTGTACCTAGACACATCTCATCCTGTCAGGTATGTTGGTTTCTACGTAGATTCTTCTTTGAACATGTTACTACGAAGGCAAATTCTAACTTTTTTTGGTTGATAAGACGAAACACTGCTAACATATCAAATGGTTCAAAACTAGTCTCTATGTATAGCTTAGTAGATACACTAAGCAAATACATACGTTTTATCCTGTCAGGTACCTCGCTTCATAGGTTAAAGACTCAGCACCTTTTTTTTAAAGTAAATTTTGTTCTACAAAAAATTCCTAAAACACTTTGGACCGCGACAGTACCACTCGTGATGTACAATAGTGGTTAAAACTAAGCTCTACATAGAGTTTAGTATCCAGCTCTTATGCCTATGTACATAAAGCTCTATGAGGTGCAATGATTCATAGAAAGATTTCCATTTGAATGTTGTAATTTGTAAAAAAAATGCTTTGTTTTCATCTCATCAAAACGACCACTCACAACATATCAAAGTTAATAAAATTAGTTTTATTCTATAGCTTAGTGCCTAAACATTGTACCTAGACACATCTCATCCTGTCAGGTATGTTGGTTTCTACGTAGATTCTTCTTTGAACATGTTACTACGAAGGCAAATTCTAACTTTTTTTGGTTGATAAGACGAGACACTGCTAACATATCAAATGGTTCAAAACTAGTCTCTATGTATAGCTTAGTAGATACACTAAGCAAATACATACGTTTTATCCTGTCAGGTACCTCGCTTCATAGGTTAAAGACTCAGCACCTTTTTTTTAAAGTAAATTTTGTTCTACAAAAAATTCCTAAAACACTTTGGACCGCGACAGTACCACTCGTGATGTACAATAGTGGTTAAAACTAAGCTCTACATAGAGTTTAGTATCCAGCTCTTATGCCTATGTACATAAAGCTCTATGAGGTGCAATGATTCATAGAAAGATTTCCATTTGAATGTTGTAATTTGTAAAAAAAATGCTTTGTTTTCATCTCATCAAAACGACCACTCACAACATATCAAAGTTAATAAAATTAGTTTTATTCTATAGCTTAGTGCCTAAACATTGTACCTAGACACATCTCATCCTGTCAGGTATGTTGGTTCCTACGTAGATTCTTCTTTGAACATGTTACTACGAAGGCAAATTCTAACTTTTTTTGGTTGATAAGACGAGACACTGCTAACATATCAAATGGTTCAAAACTAGTCTCTATGTATAGCTTAGTAGATACACTAAGCAAATACATACGTTTTATCCTGTCAGGTACCTCGCTTTATAGGTTAAAGACTCAGCAGCTTTTTTTAAAAGTGAATTTAGTACTACAAAAAATTCCCAAAACACTTTGGACCGCGACAGTACCACTCGTGATGTACAATAGTGGTTAAAACTAAGCTCTACATAGAGTTTAGTATCCAGCTCTTATGCCTATGTACATAAAGCTCTATGAGGTGCAATGATTCATAGAAAAATTTTCCATTTGAATGTTGTAATTTGTAAAAAAAATGCTTTGTTTTCATCTAATCAAAACGACCACTCACAACATATCAAAGTTAATAAAATTATATTCATTATATAGCTTAGTGCCTAAACATTGTACCTAGACACATCTCATCCTGTCAGGTATGTTGGTTCCTACGTAGATTCTTCTTTGAACATGTTACCACGAAGGCAAATTCTAACTTTTTTTTGGTTGATAAGACGAGACACTGCTAACATATCAAATCGTTCAAAACTAGTCTTTATGTATAGTTTAGTACATACACTAAGCAAATACATACGTTTTATCCTGTCAGGTACCTTGCTTCATAGGTAAAAGACTCAGCACCTTTTTTTAAAAGTGAAATTTGTTCTACAAAAAATTCCCAAAACACTTTGGACCGCGACAGTACCACTCGTGATGTACAATAGTGGTTAAAACTAAGCTCTACATAGAGTTTAGTATCCAGCTCTTATGCCTATGTACATAAAGCTCTATCAGGTGTAATGATTTATAGAAAGATTGCCATTTGAATGTTGTAATTTGTAAAAAAAAATGCTTTCTTTTCATCTCATCAAATCGACCACTCACAACATATCAAAGTTAATAAAATTAGTTTTATTCTATAGCTTAGTGCCTAATCATTTTACTTAAACACATCTCATCCTGTCAGGTATGTCCGTTCATAGTCAACCTCCCTTTTGTAAAACCAGTTTCGTGAATGAAAAAATACCTTAATTCCTCAGGTGATATGGCCACCTCCCAATGTATCAAATAGTTTAAAACAAGTCTTTTCATAGTTTTTAGTACTGATTTATTAAGCTTATTCATAAATTGGCTTGTCAGGTATGTTAGTTCATAGGTAGATTTCCCTTTGCATATTAAATGTAGACATAAAAATATAAAAGTAGTTTTCTCTTGGATTCTTGCTTACAATTAATTTTTGTTTTGTTTATATCAAAGTTTAGAGGGCATATAAGTCATTTGTATTGCTTTTTAATCAATTGCGCATGTTTTTAGGGCTTAAAAATGTAATCAAATCGACGACTTCTTAATTTGGTCGGGTTAAATTTTGACTGCCAGGTTTGACTGCTAACTTCACACAGGTCAAATCCGATATGTTTCATAGCTTAGATGTAGGCCTCGCATGCGACCCTCGAGAAAAAGATAAAAATCGATGTGTGCCTCCTTCTTTATTATTTTACGTATTAGATGCATAAAGGAGCGCGCATGACTTTTTTCTCGTTTTGTCGCTTTGTAGTGTGTGGCATGCTAGCTGTGCTCCTATGCATCCGGTCCAGACGGTCCGTGCTATCATGCGTTGTTCTGATGAAGTAAGAGATAGCCGACTGACGGAAATAAGCGATCGTCTATGCTTTTCCTCTCAGCTTAGCTGCAAAGACAGAAGAAAGAAAGAAAACGTAAACTTCTCCTAAAATCGGCCGATCAGTACTTTAATATGGGAGGTCAACAATTTTTTCTCTTTTCGACCCATGTTCCTTATTTAGAGAATGCTGTTCATATTCACGGTCTGAATACACCCTTAAAGTTTCATGTTTTACTTCCTAACTCTCTTTAAGATATTTTAGGTCAATTAATGCGTAGCGACCGCTATGAAATTACCATTGTTTTTTTTTTCAATCACTTGCGGTCCCCGACACATATATATCTCTCTTCTTCTTATTCTCTCCCTGTTACCCCTACGTGGGGTATAGGGCTCGGATAATAGCTCTCCACCGGTTGCGATTGTGGGCGGCACTGCAGATATCTTCCCAGGTCATGTTGAGGCATTTAGCCTCTACTTCCACAGAGCGGCGCCAGCCAGGGTGTTTTTTTTATTTGTAATTTAATGTTATTTTATAATTTTTAAAGTTACATGAAAACTTAACCGATTTTCATGAAGAGAAAATTTAGTTTTCTATTTTAAAAAAAACCGTATTGAAATCGGTCCACCCGTTAGAGCTACGATGACACAGACAGATAGACCAATAGCAAACAGAGAGACATAGGCGTCAAACTTATAACCCCCTCCTTTTGCGTTGGGGTTAATGAATTCTTATCACAATTAGTATTAGTATTAGGTTATTTTTCTTTGTTGCAGAGTTGAGATATCGGTAGAGATGGTGAAGTGAGCCCCTCGAGATGGTGCCGTGTGTGGTAGCGCTCGTGCTGCTAGCCGAGGCTTCGCTCCTGGATGCTCTAGATATATGTAAGTCACATCATTTTCCTTCTTTTTCTTTCCTTAGCCTATTGTATCGAACTGAGACGGCAAAGCCTCCTTTAACCTCTATGCAACATTGTCTTGAGCCAATTCCATGCCATCCACCCATCGTCAAAGGTATCCAGGTCGACTATATCTCGCTGAGTCGACCCTGACAGCGACGTCCGTTCTCTGAGATCCAAGGTGTTAATCTTTGGCCCATCTTACCGAGCGAGTGTAATTGACAGACTTGGCCGGTCAAATCCTATTTGGCGGCTTTTCACCAATATGATCAACATCGGCTATTTGCGTAGTGTGGTGTTCTTGACGCGATCTGTCCTTTTAATCCCCATTATGCTATCTCCATCGCTCTCTGGACTTCTGTGATTCTGTTAAAGACCATGTTTGACCAATTTCGTATCATATAATTGTTTAAATATAAGTCTGCTACGCGAGCTTTTTATCTTAACCTGAGGCGCCATCGCACCATTTTTTCTAAAAATTTCGAAAATATGGCCCACTTGTATGGTATTGTGGTACGTAGCTACGACGACATATTTATTTACTTCGAGATACGTTTTTCTTCGATTTGGGTACACAGGGAATCACAAAATATGTGCCAACATTATTATCGTTATGGAAGTTAACCACGAAGTCACGGCGAAGCCAGGACGGTATAAGCACACTTCCTAAATATATGTGTTTGCGTCGTTTTGGGGTAAACGTATGTTTGTCTTAGGAGATCTTCCATTGTGTTCCAAAAATTTCTCTTTAGGTAAGATGAATTGGTTAAACACTTTTCTTCTTTTTCTACTTATAAAATGGCTACGGAACCCTATCATGGGCGACTCTGACACCCTCTTGGCTGGTTTTTATCATTGCCTATATGTTATTGGGGATTTTTCGGGCATATGCCCATCACACATTACTACCGCTGTAACTCCTGTAAACCAAGATCAAAAGCGGCGACCATTCACAACACTAGACAATGAAGTCCAGCGAGCCCGGGGGATGACTCTAATCTGTCTTGGAACCCGCAATGAATTAATCAATGAATCAATGAAGATAGCAAAAAGAAATATCCAATATGTTATTGGGGCTGTCTGGATCGATAATATAATTTTCATGTTGCTGGAATATACATTTGTATTCGTTTTACATTCCAGTTATTTAAATGTACATTGAAGCAGCTTTTAAAATTAAAGGCCTATTTTCAGCATCAGCCGCAATTTCTACCATAGATGTGTAGTTGGAGCAAAAAATGAATAGATTTTTAATCTCAATATCTAGCGCTAATCGCTACTCCGTCCTTGTTTCATTCAATTCACATCACTGTTAAAAGCTTCAGCTCAGAATACAGAATATACAGGGTGTCCCAAAACTCAACGATAATCTGGTACCGGGCGAGAGGTCAAGTTATACCAGTTCTGGGAAAAATAAGAAAAAAAAAAAATAACAGACATTTTTTCAAAAAAGTTGAAAATCTCTACCCTTGGTCCTAGTTTTATAAATGTAGTGATTACAAATTTCACGATTTGGCTGTGATTTTTTTAATGACGTAATCTAAAATAACGGTGCTATTTATCCCAATTACGAATTAACGTAATAAACATTGTTAGTTCAGTAAAATAAATTAAGTTTCATTGAATCATGGTTTAGAAAAATATTATCAGTTAACTTTGACAATTCATTTCGGAAAAAAAATGTACTAGACTATCCTTGGCAAGTTATTTCAAAAGATGACCCATTTAGTCAAGATTGCAAAATGGTGCAACACTTGCTACTATTATTGCCGGTAATGGTGATATTTTGTACTTTTTGTAAATGGACCTCGTTTCGAACAACTCAACCATAGCATTTTTTTATAATTATGGACATAATGGGAAGAAACAAAATTATTATTATTATTAGCAAAGAGGTTAGTTAGTCAAATTAATAACTAATTCGGTTGTAGATAACATAATAAAATAATAAACAATTAATTTATCGTAACACTTTTATTTTATTATTTCCTCCTTAAAACTTCTCTGAGGCGATGCAGAGCCGGTATTCGTGCCGGAGGCAATCAATTCGAGCATTTACTTTAGTTTTAAGGAGGAAATAATTAAATAAAAGTGTTATTATAAATGAATTGTTTATTATTTTATTATGTTATCCACAACCGAATTAGTTATTAATTTGACTAACTAACTGCTTTGCTACTAATAATAATAATTTTGTTTCTTCCCAATATGCCTATCTATAATTATAAAAAAATGCTATGGTTGAGTTGTTCGAAACGAGGTCCATTTACAAAAAGTACAAAATATCACCATTACTGGCAATAATAGTGGCAAGTGTTGCACAATTTTGAATTCTTGACTAAATAGGCCATCTTTTGAAATAACATGCCAAGGATAGTCTAGTACATTTTTTTTCCGAAATGAATTGTCAAAGTTAACTGATAATATTTTCCTAAACCATGACTCAATGAAACTTAATTTATTTTACTGAACTAACAATGTTTATTACGTTAATTCGTAATTGGGATAAATAGCACCGTTATTTTAGATTACGTCATTAGAAAAATCACAGCCAAATCGTGAAATTTGTGATCACTACACTTAAAACTAGGACCAAGGGTAGAGATTTTCAACTTTTATGAAAAAATGTCTGTTATTTTTTAACTAAGTGATATGGATTTTTTTTCTTATTTTTCCCAGAACTGGTATAACTTGACCTCTCGCCCGGTACCAGATTATCGTTGAGTTTTGGGACACCCTGTATATGCTAATAGCGATTGCCCTAACAAGGATTTCATTCTGAAAATTTTATCTAAAATAGCGTTAAACGAGACGGAAGTATTATCAATAAAATATGGAAACTATACCATATTTTCTATACTTATAAAAGAACTTTAAGATAAAATATAATTGCCATTCAATTACCAAAAGATGTTGATACAAATACAATACAAATAACGCATTTAATGATTTGCCTGTTTTGTTTTGCTTTGTATTAGCGGTCAGAGGAAAGAAATTTGTAAACAAATCATCTAAATAAATAAAGGTACAACGTTAAATGCGTTACAGCACCCTGTTTAGTATACGTATACTAAACAGGGCGCTTTAGTTAGACCATCAAACTATTTGACCAACATTGAAATTGCGAAAAAAAATCTATCGTTTCATACATTTGGGTCGCAGCGATTTACATTTTTTATGAAACAGTTTTTTTTTTCTCGATTTTAATGTTGGTCCCACAGTAAAACTTGTTCAGTTTGATCACAGAACATTATAAGAGGGGTTAGAAATGCAAAGTAGCGCTTTTGCTTCGGAGATGGCTGTGGCCACTTGTCTTCCCGCTCACGCTGCTACAATTACTCATGCCCTCTCGCTCGCACCACACCGCGCGCCTTGTGTTATGCAAATCATTGCATAACCTGTGGCGACACGTTCCACGCCTACTTTGCACTTCTAACCCATCTTATGTAACTCATTTGAGTTTACACCCTTTATATTAGGTATCTACTGTTCCAGATTATAGTAGTATTAGCGGTCAGAGGAAAGAAATCTGTAAACAAATCAACTAGACAAATACAGGGTCTGACCATTCCCTTAATATGCTGAACCGTCAGCATATTAAGAACGACCGACAGGGACGACAGGGTGCAAGGAAAAGTATCTTTAACCTTTAAACCACATACTCTACCCATCAAACTGAACAACTTTTACTAAGGGAGCAAACATACCAGCTCAAATGCCTACTCGACTCAAATATATGAAAGATCCGATATTTTTTTGTTCTGACTCTGCTCTCATAGTAAAAGTTGTTCTGTTTGATGGGTAGAGTATGTGGTGTAAAGGTTGATGATTCTTTTCCTTATACTCTGTATATTAGGTACTACAGTGAAACTTGGTTAAGTGGGACCTGGATAAGTGAGAAACCTCCATAGCTGGAACTCATGCTGAGGTCCCGACACTTTAGCACTGAATTACCTCTGTTAGTGGGATAAAGCAAACCTCTATAACTGAGATTCGTTCCTTCGATTTTATCGTCATAGTTACCTCTATAATTGAGACAGCGAGTATATTTTACCTCTTTTACTGAGACTATATTTTAAAGGATACTTTCCTTCTGCCTCTGACCTCTTAGTTACCTCTATAATTGAGACAGCGAGTGTATTTTACCTCTTTTACTGAGACTTTATTTTAAAGAATACTTTTCTACCTCTTAACTCTGTAACTGAGATAACACCAATCTATCACCTCTCTAACTCACACTATTTGTTTCCAAATTTTTAGTCTACCCGCTTATTCCGCACTTGGCTCATTTTGTGCCTCAATGATCTCCAGGTTTAGTTTTTTTTATTTTGCTATCATCCGGATGTTTATTTGAAAAATTGTTCCGAAATGAAGGGTCAAATCTTTATCATTACGTGAAAAACTTAAAGTTAATATCCGTTTATGAAAGTGGGAAAACACGCGATGATGTTTGTGTCGAATTTAATGTGCCAAAATTTACTCTTTGCCGAATCATTCAAGATAAAGATAAAATTCAGTCGCAGTGTTCTGAATGACAAGGAAAACTAAAACGTGTACGTTTATTATAGAACAGTGTTTGCTAACATGGGTACCTATGTTGTCTTTTGTTTACATAATACGTTATTTTTATTTAATAATCGCACCTCTATAACTGAAATAACCTCTACTCTTACCTCTATTAGTGGAACCCTCTGTAAATGAGACAGATATTTATTTATACCTGGATATCTGAGACACTGGGTAAGTGGAATACCTCTTTAAGTGAGACAAATTTGCAGGTCCCTTAATGGCCCAGTTATCCAGGTTTCACTGTATATGTACGTAACTACCTAGTGTTCCATATTATCAATAGGAATGTAAATAGAGATGCAACGAAGAAGGCACGACTCACATGCTCCTACAAATTGGAGTCGTAAAAACGTTAACGACCGCTCGCTCGGTGAAAATGCAGTGGTACTGTACGAGCCGCATGCACGAAAGTAAATGCAATGACATGCTCACGAATATGAATTCACAATGGACTGTCACGATGACAAAGTACGGATTAAATGTTTGGACAGCTTAAGTAATGAGTTTATTAGTTTACTTTATTATTCGCTAACGATTTTGCAAGTACTTACCTACTCATTGTTAAGATATTATGGTCATATACTGTCAAGCTGTTTGCTGTCGCGGTCGGCCCGACAGACACGACTCGCAACCTCACAAAATACCCGCCGGCGGGGACAGCCGCGACCGCTGCCCACTTCTTTTTCTTCTGGCGTCTACCTAATCCGCCGCGTAGCCCCAGCAACGTCATATGCCGAGGTCCGTACCCATTCTAGGGCCCCTAGGTCATTCACTTGCTCGGTAGACCCTTCGAGATTTCCAATAGTCCGCAGTAATAAGCAGAAGCTGCTCCCTGAGCAATGCTGTCATTGTCAATTCGAAAAAAAAACAGACGGTCCCTCTTTTTTGGAGATTACAATTTACTAATACCAATTATCGGAAAGCTACGTAGTATCTTCACTAGGGATTGCAATCCGGTTTTCCGGATCCGGTAATCCGGCGGATCCGGCACCATTTACGGCCTACCGGATCCGGCACTAGCTAGCCGGATCCGGTCCGGATCCGGTAAATGTCTTGAAAATCTAATAAAACCGCTTTTTTAATGAAAATTCTCGCGGTGGACGTCGCTTACGACATTATTGAGTCACCTGCTATGACAATCCGCACCTACACGTACATTTAAAAAAAAAAAAAACATACGGGTCGAATTGAGAACCTCCTCCTTTTGTTGAAGTCGGTTAAAAATAGAAATTTGTCCTAGGTAAGAATGGAGTTTTTTTCTTCCCTGCCATATTAATATGTCATTATAGAAATGACAGCAGAAAAGTTTTATTTTGTTATCCTGTTAAAAGTACTTGTAGTATACAAATTAACAGTAGGTATAGTAGTACATACCTGTCTCAGTCTGACAAAAGAAAAATAACCATTAATGTGAAAAGTGGGGATGTTAGGCGGTCTCTCTTTATGTCAGTCAATACTTTGAGGCCTAGAAAATGTTTTTTTCGCATTATTAAGACGATATAGAAACTATCACTTCGTAACAATAATATTTTTTTTCACAGTTGCTAGAAACACCTGTATTGTTTTACAGTTGATTTTAAAATTAAAACGCAAATGATTATCGATATTACCAATCCGGTCGGATCCGGCTGGATTGAAAATCGCACCGGATTGCAATCCCTAATCTTCACGTCCCAAATACCGCATTGTCTCAAGTTAAGGGATGGCATGCACCCAAATTGTAAGAATTAACTACTAATATTGGGGCAGGTTATTGAAACGTAAACTGTACAAGTACGACGCCTGCACAGAGAGGATCTGTGGGGACTTGCCATAGATGTCAACACCAACAAGTTATAGCAAAGAAGCGAACAGATGGCGATACCGTCGCTGTCGGAAATATGCTCCATACAAAGACAACGTTCACCGTAAATACGTAACTCGTAACCTACTACAAATAAGGTTCACAATTGAATGCGAGACATCAATCGCGCGAGAGAAATAATCACAGAAATTCTATATATATCTACAAGGTCCAACTAAGAACTACTGGACCAGGGCCGGTCCCCAGGCTTCACACTAAGCCTGTTCTCTTTTCAATGGAGGAACATTCCCAAGTAGCACCTCCATAGATTAATATGCGATAGTAATATTCGACAATTTACAATGTTTATGAAAATGATTTTGACATTATTATATCATTCCCCCAGCACACCACCAGCCAGCCACTAACGATTGTCTTTGAGTCAATATTTTACAGGAAAATAAAGATTATAAATAAAGCACATATTTGTTTGTCTCTTTAACACGTAACATTTTTGTTCAACGAAAAAATTTATGTTCAAGGAAGATATTTTACGGGGTGTTTGGATAAACAGTTGCATTATTTTAAGGCGTATCAGCCGTGGACCACTCTCCTCTCACTCACACTCCATACTAATCGATGAGAAAGAGCGCGTGGCTCCGGTCAGAATTTTGCTGTTTTCTTTGAAAAATTCGATGATTTTTTATTAATTTCGAAAAAGTAAAAAAACCACATCATTCTAAATTGTATTGTGAACAATATAGTAAATTTTCATTTTGTTCCGATTAAAAATGTAAGAGTAAAATGGTTACAACTGGAAAAAAAGGGGTGACTTTAGAGTCCCTTTTCTTCGGTTTTATTTATTAAAATCGATTTCTAGAAAAACCACATCACTTCTCATATCCTGTAGATGGTTCAGTTTAAATTTCAGCTCAAAAAGTGCCATAGTTAATGAATAAAATGGTTACAAAATTACCCAAAACCGGCAGGTAGCCCCTTAAGGGGTGATTCTACTCATTATACTGAACAATTTTCCCTAAGAAAACTGTAGGAAATTCGCAAAAAAAATTCGACTTTTCATACTAAACGTTTGTGTACTGTACAAGTATGTGTACTTGGGCCAAATAGTTTCCTTCCAGGCTAGACAAGAAAAAGAAGTTGCAAGACGCACCGAAAATGCCTGGAGGAGCTTTTGGTCCATGAAAGAACACATGAAAGGAGATATCCCATTGCCACTCAAACGCAAGCTCATGAACATGTGCATTCTTCCCATTCTCACCTACGGTGCTCAAACGTGGTCTTTGACAAAGGATCAGAAGTCGAGCCTCAAGGTTTGTCAAAGGGCTATGGAGCGCAGCATCCTTGGCTTAAAACTGATCGACCGGGTCAGAAATGAGGTCATTCGCGCCAGAACCAAAGTGACAGACGTCGCCACCACCGCTGCCAATCTGAAGTGGGACTGGGCTGGACATGTCTGCCGTATGCCTGATGACTTATGGGCCAAAATCACTACCAACTGGCTCCCAGTACAAAATCGGCGTCGAGGCAGACCTAGGAGAAGGTGGCGGGACGAAATTGATAGCTTCTTTAAGAACTGGCCCAACGAAGCGCAAAACAGGGATGCATGGAGAGAACGGAGGGAGGCCTTTGCCCGACAATGGGACACCGACGGCTGATATAATAATAATAAAAAAATACTAAACGTTCGACCAGCAATTAGTAATTAAAGTCAAAAAAAAATATTGCGAATTTCCCATAGGTTTCTTCGAGAAAGTTGTTCAGTATCATGGGTACAATCACCCCTTAAAGTAATGCAACTGTTTACCCTAACAGCCTGTATATTTCCGTCCTCTTTCTCATAAAGCTTTATTTATATCCTTAATTTTAGCACAATTAGCACTAACCAGTATATCGATAGAAACAGTAAGAATGGAACTACTCATGTCCAATGAGTGAGTTATAAAGAGTTATTGTTAAGTGGCAAGTCTCCTCGCCGGCAGTACATGGACGCCCTTAATATTTAATTACGAACTTCTCTCGCTCGCTCGGGGCTCGGCTCGGGGACGCTATGCCTCGATAAAGTTAGTTGCACGAAGAATTATAAATTCCTTACTTTGCCAGTCCCATTCTGTGCCGTCATATTTCAGATCGAAATTTCACTAAAACTTACATTAAGTAAATGTTACTAAGTAGAATATAGACTTCAAAATTTGCTTTTGGTAATCAATACTCTCTGAGAATAATGAAAGCCAACTTGAAAGCTGTTCAAGTTAAAGTGCGCTAACATAATTACAATTAAAACGAAGTTTCCACGGTAAGTAGGATATAGGATATAATTGATCATTCAATTTCCTATCGAATTATGTATCTACATGATATTTTATAGCTATAAATAAAATAGGTTCCCTCCGCTTAGCTTTAGTGGACAGAGACCAATCTAAAGAGTGAGAATTCGGTGGGTCTACGTCGAAGCCGCGGTCTGTTACGTTGACTTCTGCTGTAATCCTGTGATGACCTTCTGGCTATAATCTAATCAAACTCGAACAATTATTGTCTATGTGTGGGCACGGGTGTGGGCAGATATTAAGGAGCCATCTACCATCGTTTATATTCTTTTACCATCAAAATATGTTGCCAACTTTATAAATAGGAAAATCAATGACGTCGCTATAATTAACAAAGAAAGTTTTATTTTGAATCAACAACAGTTTTGATATCGTTATTCGCAGTACTTTGATACACTTGATACTTCTGATTTTATAGAATTTTTGAACCAATGTGTGGGAAACCTCAAACGCAGACATTATTAAAATCTTGCTATTCACATATTTTTGAGCATCAAAACAGCAGAGATACCTAGTTGGTGCAGACCGGATTCCTTAGGTATTGGCTTTGACATCGATATTCCTTTGTCTACGCTTCACATGCATTGTATAAAGAGCAGATAGGAAGATATGTTCACAAACAGTTCACGTAGGTACAACCGGTGTTTGTCACAATGGCGAATCGCGTCATGCTCACTGGTTTTAAAGAATGAAAACGGATGCCGCTAACGCATCTTAGGGCTTGTTCCTATAAAACTGAGAACGCAGCTTTCATACAAAATAAGCTCCTTGTACTAGGAAGTGATTCTTACGAAATATAGAACGGAGAAGTCTTCGAGATTTTTTTTATTTTTGGTTCACATAAAATCTTTCGATTGCCTCGACTTCTGAAAAAAAAATCAAAAGTTGAAAACGATATTTAACCGTGCTTACCGCCCATTTACCGCCGCTATTTGTTTGAAGAAAATAGCTATTGCTTGCGAAACCAACATTCTAATTCATGCATTTTGTCCGGTATTGGTTCAGATCGGTAGATATTTACTGGATGCCGGTCTTGCCGTTGTTAATAAATTTTGTGCCTGGTGGAAATGACCGCCCGGGACTCCCGAAAACACATTTTAAAGTCGCCTTCCCTTCTGGCTGCCGTACATTATGTATGGAGTAACAGAACCACTGTAACCCCGCTCTATCGATCTACCATCAGTGGACATGTAATTATGAACGTATACGAACTTACCTACGTCTGTACAGAGTTGTTATTTGGGCAGTCATTATGGGTACAATCACCTACAATAATGTTGGAACATTACTCTGATAGCGAAAATGTTATGTTCTTAAAAGTATGATGTTAAAGTCTGAACCAGTATTTTAATTTTGATGTTAATAGTCACAAAAATGAAATCATATTGTTATTTAGTTACATGCTTCTGTAGAATGTTAACTTAACGGGTGATTAGATTTTATTTCACTTACTAGTGTTTATCCGCGACTTCGTCCGCACAAATTGTATACCAGATTTTAAGTCAGATCATAAGCTATCAAACAAAAAAAGCGAACAAAAAACACACAGACTGACAAAATTTCTAAAAAAGGTTGATTTCGAGTCAGGGATACCTTAAAACCATATCGTAATCTTTTTTCGTAAATATCTTCAATGTACAGACACACTTCAGTTACAGTTTTATAATAGTTTAGATTTATACTTGTTTTACGTATTTATACTTGTTCAGGATGATCGTGTACTTAAGTATTACGAATATAAGTACGAAAATTTAATTTAGAACGGTATCAGCCAGCCAGCACCAAAATTAATCTTTGGTGTGCAGTAGGTACACAGTAGGAAACTATAATCAGAAACGGTAACAGTAAGCATTAATGTTTAAGTAAAGGGTGTTGTAAATGTCAGACCCTTGTGACTGCTTGTGGGTAGCGAGTGTACCGAGCAGCCAAGCACAGACGTCTCCTCGTCGACAAGCCCTTATAGCAGACCCCATCCACATCGGCACATCCATCGTGAAACTACCGAACCTGGAAAATAAAATGAAAATACAAAATTCTAACGACCCCCTTGTACAATGAAAGTAATTAAAATAATAGTTCCAACGACATCACGCGACGTAGTTTTTGTCGTAAAAGAAAAACCTGTTACATTGTAAGTTGCGTGTATAATGAATGACAGAAGGTACCCGTATCTGGGTAACGGATACGTTTCGTGAACTAGTCGAGTAGTTCTGAAATTTATGCGAGCAAAAGCCAATATTGTAAGCGGTATAAGCTGACATTCAATCGTTTTATGTAAAAAAAGTATATTGCCTCTCGTGGATGGATATGAATGAGTAGCGAGTCGCCACTGCGCTGTTTATTATTCATTAGACGACTATATGTCACGCAAGAGCATAAGCACGCACAAGCTCAGTGCTTCTGAAACTTTACCCATTCTACTTTGTACTACACCTTCACGCTATAACAAAAGTATTCTATCATTCGCCCGTTGAACACAAAGAGGCCATCTACAGTGTTGTAAAGCATTATTCAATTTGCCGGACGTCACGGGCAGGCGCACTTTGTGAACCGCTGCCGCTGGCCCAAGTAAATGCTTTTGCTTAAACCGGGATCATTTATTCGTGTTTATTAATATTCAAAACTGACTTTATGACGTTTGCAATTTGTTCTCAGAGCTAAGCAACAAGAGGCCACTGCTTTAATAACGAGACACGCAACAAGCGAATTCTATTTGCATTTGACCTATAAGCGACTGTCTTTTGTTATCCGAGGGCCAACAACAATTGGTACTCCGAATTATTTGATTGTTTTTAGGGTTCCGTAGTCAAACCCCTTAGTCGCCGTCATTCAGTAGTCACCCATTAGTTCCGTCCATATCCGTCTTTCATTCTGTATATAGGGTCCTTCTTAATATACTGACCGTTTTTAACGGGATGATCAGACCATCAAACTGAACATCTTTCTCTATGGGACCAAGGTGGATAGATAAAGCGAAAAAAAAACGGATGTTCCATATAAAACTGCAATATTACTCGACCAAAATGTATGAGACAGCAGATTTTTTTTTCGCGAGTTCTATTTAGAAAGTTGTTCAGTTTGATGGTTTGATCATCCTCAAAAAAAAGGGTTAGAATATTAAGTTGCACCCTGTTTATATCCCGTAACCCCACCCCAATCGCTCTCATTTTTGTTCCCCGCAAACTCATCCAAAAATCATCATCATATTGAAAATCTGTTGTTAAATAATAATTTGTAAAATGGCGACGGAAACGGAACCCTGTCACGGGCGCATCCGACACGCTCTTGGTCGTTTATTTTTTTTGCAAAATGTAGTAATCAAGAATCATTGTTTCATTATCAACGCTTAATTATAATGATTCCAATAGTAACGTTTTAATGATGAAAAGGTATCTAAGTACTTCCTTCAAGAACAATGAACAGAAATCTTATGATTTCATAATATTCATTGGTAATGCAAGTTCAGATTGATATCTTTCTGCCGTCGTCGTGTCGGTACCATATATTAACCGACGGCTTGTGGCCTATTGAATATAAATTAAGAAAGTTATTGAATAGGCGACTCATTTGTAAATGAGGATGCCATTCGCAAATTAAATGTTAAGTGTGGGGAATCTGAACTACCTCGTTTTGTGGAACTTATTAGTACATTACTGCAGCGGCCAGAAAAGAGGCATTGATGGACGAACGTGTAAATGTGGGCCGAGGCTACGAATTCTTTATTCGTAGGGCCGAGGCGAAGCCGAGTCGTGGCCAAGACTTGTATAGTACTTTTCTCAAATAATGCGCGGAAATTAAATCAATCAACTTTTCAAAACCAATGACGAGCAACGAAAAACAATAATTGTTCCTGCGTTCAAATTATTATTAATCTGTGGTTAGTGTCCATTTTTTTTTCAATAAACAACTTTCTGTTTGCAAGCCAGTTCGAAATTTAAATAAAACATTTGATAAATTACCTCCTTGGTTGCCATTGTTTCGGAGTAAAAGATCGTTTTATTTTTAAATTACACGACAGATATGATTATACTATGTAATTTATTTGGCCGCTAAACCAACGACAGATATAGATTTTCATACAACTTTTGCTGGCCGCTACTTGCATGTATTTGAGCAGTACAGCAATTTCGAATTATCTCGAAGAAGGTTGTCAAAATAATGCTCAAATTTCCAAGCACGTTTGCGAAAAATACTTATCCAGAACGATTTAATCGTTCTAGGTGGTTCTAGCCTTAAAATTACTGATAGGTTGACGGCAGAACTTTAATTATTGTAATTTTTTCAGAAGAATTCAGGCTTGGTCACGGAATACAGGCCACTCTAAGAGTACAGCATGGTTCTATAAGATCATAAATAATGCAAATTGGTTAATTAGATTACACACCGAGGGCAGGAAAACAAGAAAGGTCTCAGATCTCATGTAATTGGTGACCGAGGCGAAGCCGAAGTCAGCAAACGTGATCTGAGGCTTTCTGATTTACTGCCCGAGGTTAGTATACTATTTTTCTCATCGACGGAGGTGGAAAGCGGCAACTTAGTTTAGCGCAGCGGGACGAAAATTGACGCTTTCCGTCCGGAGGGGAGATAATAAGTTTTTACTTCAAAAATGTCATTAAATTTTAATTCAGCATCATCATCATCAGCCTATATACGTCCCACTGCAGGGCACAGGCCTAACCACTAGGAGGGTGTTTGGGCGTTAAGCCACCGCGCGCAGACTTCACATATGCATCAGAATTTCTTCTTCTGCATATGCAGGTTTCCTCACGATGTTTTCCTTCACCGTTTGAGAGCAGTCGGTAATACGTATACATAAGTTAGAAAAACTCATTGGTACGTGGCATGTTGTCCGTGCGGATTCGAACCCGGACCTCATGATTGAGAGTCCATACCTCTCCGCAACGCGCCACCGAGCTCTGATTTTAATTGGTTAAATAATACAAAAATATAATCAAACTTGGTTTGTATGGAACGCGGTAATATCGTCTTGATTACAAATTGCGAATTATAGCTTCGTATGGAGTTTAAGACAAATGTTTAAAAAGCTCGTAAAGCAACATTATTTGTATAATTATGGTCCCTTTGTATACTCTTCATTATATCTAAGTAATATCACGTAATATTTGCTTTGCGATAGCGAAGCATTATAATTGTAAGTTATTTCTCGTCTAATGCCACTGTTCCAAGCGTACAAGCTGTGCGATGTTCAATTTCCGACTAATTCAAGTACAGCAATCTAATTATTGATTGATAGAAGTGCATTGATGCATCGCTGCAAGATGTGAACATTTAGCGTCTGCTAAGAATCCAGGGAATGTCTGTACTGTATTGTATGTCAGTACAAGATACTGTGTCAAACAATATAATAATTCATGAAAAATCATCTCGCACTGTTTTGTATCCGTAAATGAATAATCCACCTAAAGAAAGAGGTCGTTGTATCCGTACTTATTGCAATGAGAGGTTATACAGTTTTAATTTGTTAGGTTTCTTTTTATTACATTTTTTTTAGTTACCATTGACATTGACATTTCATTCGTCTTGGTCTAGCTTTACACCATCAAAATTGACCATTATTCATAGATTAGGGTTGGTAAAACGAAAAATCAGTTTACTCTAGAGGAACCGGCGACTTAATCTCACTATCTCACTAATATTATAAATGCGAAAGTTTGTGACGATGTTTAGATGTTTGGATGTTTGTGACGCAATCACGCAAAAACGGCTGAACGGATTTGGATGAAATTTGGCACACAGATAGAATATGTTCTGGATTAACACAAAGTATACTTTTTTAAGATCCACGCAGACGGAGTCGCGGGCAACAGCTAGTCTAAGAATAAAATTTACTCGCGTATGGTCGAATCGGGCCTTAATATGCTAACGGTTTTATAAGGGTGATCATACTACCAAACTGAACAACTCTCTCTATGGGACCAACATCGAAATCGCGAAAAACAATCCATACAAAACTCAAATATATGGATTTCTATGTTTGTCCCACAGAAAGCTTAGAGTTGTTAAGTTTGATGGTCTGATCATTCCTTCAGAAAACTGTCAGCATATAAAGGACCCTGTCTGTATATTAATTAAAACTGGTGAAGCGTTATGGAAATGATTACCCGATGCCGCTCCCACTTGTCCCAAAGGTACGAGTATGTCTGACTGGCGACATCTACAGAAATTATCAAGCCGTGGCACCTAATTAAATGACGCGACGTATTTGTACGTGTGAATAAATACAACAGCTTGTTTGCTTCCTTACATACACACAGCACGCGAGGAACCTTTGATAAATTGACTAATAACCACCCCGAGCATTATACCGTACAGTTGACTACAATGTTTAGTTTCACCGTCAGTCAAAACACACGCTACTAAAGACTTTGCTATAACGCAATACTGTCTATAACATAATAGCACTACTTAATTATTAGTTAAAGTTTACCTCAGTATGTTCGTTATACGATTATTAATTTGTCCGGTAACTTGCTGCTTGTGTTTTTGTCATATTATTAATTACCTACTGAATTTCTGGCTGCTTGTCATATTTTACCCAAAGCAAAAGCGATCTGTTTTAATGTTATTTTTTAAGGGAGCAGATATTTGCGAATGTTTTACAATAATATTATAAACATGTAAATCTATTCGAATATAAATGTTGCTGCTTGAACTCTACAGGGTGTAAGGGAATTGCATCCGAAAACTCAAAGTGATGAAAGTACTTTTACTATACAGGGTGAAATTATATCATTAGCATCCTTTTAAACTAAGAATATACCCATCAAACTGAACAACGTTTAAAAGGATGCTAATGATATCAATTTCACCCTGTAGATAGGACCAACTATTGGATCTCAAACGAAAATGTGCCATCTCATCGCAAAATGTATGGAGGAGTAGATTTATTTTTGAGATCTCTTATTTGGTCCCAAAGTGAAAGTTGTTCATATTGATGGCTACTTTTACCCCTTTCAGTTTACGGAAGCAATTCCCTTACACCCTGTATTTTTGTTGATCCATGAATTTGTTATTCTATTTTTTTAATATTCTTAGTAAGAAGCATTCAGCAGGCTGAAAAGCGACAAGAGACACATATATATCTTCTTTATTATTTACTAGTGTTTACCCGCGACTTCGTCCGCACAAATTATATACCAGATTTTAAGTCAGATCATAAGCTATCAAACAAAAAAAGTTTCAACAAAATCGGTTCAGTAGTTTTTGCGTGATGCGCGAACAAACAAACAAACTATCAATTTTGTAAATAGATGGCGCTGCACGTCATTTAAATCGCGCTATCGAGTGTTGTTTGACTTTATTATGAAGTGAACCGCAACTTTTTTGTTCCTCATGATTTTACGGTTTTGTAATAGTTAAGATAATCCATCCATCAACATAATCCTAGTCTAGACACGCAAAACACATAAGTCCGATCGGAAATATATTCCGGTTATTTAAACCCAAATTAAATAGAATCGATCGATAACCGTTGCTAGCATTAAAATAATCCTTCAAAGGCTACAAAACTTTGAATACTATGCAATTTTCTGTGAATACGTTGGTAATGTATATCTGTTTGAGGTATTACATGTACTTGTTGCAGAACTTTGATCGCAGATATGGTTTTGATATACCGAGAATCTACGAGTATGTACCTACCTAGTTACGCATTCGGGTATCAGGGAGCGGGATAATGGTATTAGTGTAACCCTCTTACCAGCGTAGTATGGAATATTCAGTTACAACGACCAATATAAAACCCGTAGGTTACCAGGTTTATTATATAGGGTCCTTTTAATACGTTGACGGCTTTTTTATGGGGCGTTTGTCGAAATCGCGTAAAAAAATCTGCTGTCCCAATTATGGGTCGAGTAATATAACAGCAGATTTGTTTCTTCGCGATTTCGATATTGGTCCCTTATAGAAGTTGTTCAGTTTGACCGTCTGATCATGCTCGTCAAAAATATATTTTTTTAATTGGTCCACATTTGACAAAAATACCGGTGAACCTCAATATTTTTTTTGAAGTTGGTTAAAAGTATTTGATTTATAAGTGCATGATGTTAAACATCATTTTGGTTTAATTATTTTGGTGCATTTTTCGAGATCCCGATATAGTACTACTGGATTCCGCAGAGTGAAAAATCTACACCACTAGTTTCTAATTAGTAACGAAACTGCAGACCGTCGCGTCGTCAATCTGAACAACTTTCCCAAAGGAACATGAGTTGAAAAAGAATTTTTTTTTTTGGATCTTCCATACAAAAATGCGGATCGCCGGATACGATTTCCTATGGGAGGTCCAAAAATTTTTTTATTATGAATTGATGAATGATTGATGATGAATGATTATGTGTTTTTAGTTTTAAAATTCAGTAGTTTATAGTCGCTTACAACATAATAATACGTGGTTATTTGTTAACAGCTCAATGTATCGCTCCGCTCGGTATGGAGAGCGGTCTGATTCCCGACAAGGACTTAACCGCCAGCTCTTCATTCAACGACGGCAACGTGGGACCACAGAATGGAAGGTCAGTGATAAATAATTCAGTTGCGAGCTCCAAAGCGTTTCTTTATTGTCAATAGTGACTACAAATGATCACAATGTAAGGTCTAACAAAATTAGCTGTAACTATTTTAACACTTTCACTGCTGACGACCTACGGCGTAGGTCGGCGACAAATGGGCCGAAGTGGCAAAGAACCTGTGCTTATGACCTACCGCGCGAATCATCGACAACCTTACGCCTGCGCGGGTGACCCACGAGACGAGCTAGTTTATCGTTTCACGGTTACGACTGTGCGCATGACCTACGAGGGTGGGTCAAGCTTCGCCTGTGCTCATGACCTACAGCGTGAGCCACCCAAACGTTACGCCTCTGCGGGCCGACCCACGAGGTGAGCCGCTTTGGTCGTTTTACGTTACGACTGTGCGCACGACCTACGAGTGGTGTCAGTTTTAGCACTGCGTGAGGATCATGATTTTGAGTTTAGCAGCGAAAGTGTTAAGGAGATGATCAGACCATCAAACTGAACAACTTTCTCTACGGGACCAATAAAGAAATCGCGAAAAAAAAAATCAGCTGTCCCATACATTAGGGTCGAGCAGTTTTGTATGGGACAGCTGATTTTTTTTTCGCGATTTCAAAAAATCAGCTGTCCCATACATTAGGGTCGAGCAGTTTTGTATGGGACAGCTGATTTTTTTTTCGCGATTTCAAAAAATCAGCTGTCCCATACATTAGGGTCGAGCAGTTTTGTATGGGACAGCTGATTTTTTTTTCGCGATTTCGATGTTGGTCCCATAGAGAAAGTTGTTCAGTTTGATGGTCTGATACTCCCCTTACAATAGTTTCAGCTAATTTTGTTAGACCTTTAGACAAATAAAACCCAAAAACATCAAAATGTATATGCATGTAGTACTGAAAATCAGCAACAAACTACACAAGAGCGCAACGATTGTCTGAAATAATTTACATTCTGCAGGGCAATGTATTTATACAGGGTGTAAGCGACAGCCCTCCGCAGACTGAAACGGTGAATTCAGACCATCAAACTGAACAACTTTCACTTAGGAGCCTTTCTAAGGAATGCAAAAAAATACTGTCCCATACATTTGAGTCTGATAGTTTTGTATGAGACTGCAGATGTGGAAGTTGTTCAATTTGATGGTCTGTGACCGTTTCTGTCTACGGAGGGATGTCCCTTAAACCCTGTATGTGAACTGATTTCACATTGGATTTGAGATTGCTGAATTATTAGCCTTAGAACGGCGACATTAGCAGTCATTATTAGCAGTCGACTTTGGCCTATGGATCAAACCAAGATCATGATCAAACAATGGATCCTTCCGATTTGGTTTTCCTTTTGTGTTTTCGTTCCGATTTCGCTTTTTATAAAGATAACGTTCCTAAATTCACGCCTTATGAAGTTGGGAAGTTTTCCCAATTTTTACATTGTTTATTAGGGACAATGCTTAGATTTTAAGGGTATATTACCGCTGGCGCGCTCCTTACAAACGTAGTCTAGTGATATTTTCAATACTAACCAATTAAAGTCAATGAAATTTTTCGTTAAAATGTAGTTTTAAAGTTACAGTGCCTAAGATTTCCATACATATCTTAAATTAATCCTAGAAAATCTGACTTCATGCGCACATAGAGATTAGTTTCTAGATTGTTTCTGAAAAATTTCATTGACTTTAATTGGATAGTATTGAAAATATCACCAGACTACGTTTGTATGCAGCGCGCATTTACGCTCTCGGAATAAACTTCTCATAAATATTGCTAAGGACGAAGATTCGTGGTACGGAATGTATTCTTTAAAACTGAACCATTGTAAGCTGACTTTGAAACAGGGCCGCTTTTTAGAAAACTCTGTAGGTTTGACCTCAAAATGTATGTGACTTCATAATATTAGCGAGCTGAACTTAGCATGTTGGTGTTCTGTTTGTCTCAACCAAACCCTTGGTATTTAGCCCAGTCATTTTACGGTTTGAGCCGGGACTAATTAAGAAGTGATATTTTTTCGGTATATCATTTAAGAGCCAATTTGAGCATTGAAATAGACAAAATATTTAAAAAAATCGCGTCAGCAACAACCTCAAATTTAAAAATGTGAATTTATCTGGTTCTAAAAAAAACTGACGGTAAACGCAGTTCAAGTTCACATTTGAAAGGCTTTAAGCATTATACACACTTCACCGTGTAAACATTTTCGTCTACTTAGAAAGCTTTGAAAAATTTATTTGTATTTTCTAATGAATATACATATACAAATGTACATTTTTTATTATTAAATGACTTTTTTATTGCTCAAAACTTATTTATATTGTTGAGTCTAATTAAAATGAGTGCATCGGTATTAATATTATTAACTTAAAAGCTTTCTGGGAAGCACAATTTGGATTTCTATGTTGCGCAGTAAATTTTTTGTTTTTTGTTTTCCGATAGTCTTTTCGTCACTAAATGGTACCGGTTGCAGATTAAAAGTACCATTCTTAATTACTCCCCACCCCTTCTAACAGAACTCCGTAAAATGACTGGGCTACAGAGAGACAGCTATACAAATACTATGTTTACAAAATCGATGAAAATTTGTGTATATTTAATAACCCAGAATTACAGTAATTTATATATTGCTCGCGTGCCCATATCATGGCATTAGCGTTAATCGATGTAGAATCGAAATAGTTTTATTGTGAGTATAATCAATAGTAGAACAAAAGCCTTCGTGAAACATGAAACTTGATTGTAATTTGCTTTACTGTATTGATTTATGAAATTGATATAATTATTGTCCGTTCTGTAAAAATGTTTTCACTTGAAAGTACCTACATTGTCCATGGTTAAAATAATATTGAACTACTTATTATTTTTCTATGCGACGACCGCCGTAAAAATACCTACATACAGGGTGAAATTGATATCATTAGCATCTTTTTAAACTACCCGTCAAATTGAACAACTTTTACTATGGAAGCAAAAACAAATTAGTTGTTGCAGACATTTGATTCGAGTAGGCATTACAGTTTAGTATGCAACAGTAGATTTTTTTGTTGCTCCAATCGGTTTGCTCCCATAGTATAAGTTGTTCAGTTTGATGGGTAGACTCTTAGTTTTTAAGGATGCTAATGAATTATCGATTTCACCCCAGTATATGTTGATCGTATTGGTAGTATGCTATGCTGCGTTTGTGCTTTGCTCCGGTTCCACCCCTATTTTCACAGCTTTAAAGGTTCATAATAGAAAAACCTTAGCGAGAAAAATACGTGCCAAACTTTCAATTCAGAAGGCTTTATAGTTCTGACGATGAGTATACAGGGTGTGACGGAAAGTATCATTAACCTTTAAACCACATACTCTACCCATCAAACTGAACAACTTTTACTATAGGAGCAAACCTGTCAGCGCAAATAAAATCTGCTGTTCCATACTAAACTGCAGCGCCTACTCGACTCAAATCTATGAGACAACCGATTTTTTTTTGTTCTGACATGTTTGCTCCCATAGTAAAAGTTGTTCAGCTTGATGGGTAGAGTATATGGTATAAAGGTTAATGATACTTTCCCTTACACTCTGTTTAAGGCTTCCGCACATTGCCGCGATATTATCGAGCGATATTATCAAGCGATATGTCACGCATGCGCAGCACCACTAAATCGATTGCGTCGGAACAAAATAGCAGCGATATTATCGCTCGATAATATCGCGGCAGTGTGTAGGATCGCGCGCGTCCCCATACAAAATGTACTGGAAACAATTATCGCAAAATCGCAGCGATATTATCGCTCGATAAAATCGCTGCAATGAGCGGAGGCCTTTATACTTAAAGTAGAGAGAGAGGTACCTACGTACGTGATGAGTCTGTTAATCAGTGTGTGTATTTGTAGCCCGTTTTATTTCTTAATATACATTTATAATACACATTGTACATGTGTGATGTTAAATTAGGGACATGTTTGGAGCGTGGCTAAATCGTCCGAATATTGTCTTGTCTGTCACATATGGGTGACATCAATTACGAAAGCTCGCCGACGACGACTCAGTGCTAGGGTAGATGTACCAGTTTTAGCCGATGCTAACGATACTCAAAAATAATTATATTGTAAGTATAATAATATTTTATTTATATTTTCTTGACAAATGAAGGTGTTCATACAGACAGATACACAGAAATTAGACTTATCGACTCATTATTGATATTTGTTTGGGTGTAATTATAGTACTCTATGATATTAGCCATATTTTTTTACAAGAAAAGCCCTGATTATAGTCTTATCGTGTTACTAATGAATTGACAATATTATTAGACGATTGTATTTTAAACGGAAAAACTGTATTTTTTTTAACAAAACGGATTGATTCTTTGGCACGATTTTCGAAATATTCATCGTAGTACAGCAATGCAATTCTCTAAGCACAAACATAGTCACAACCTTAACATCGTCGTTAAAACATCGGCGGTATTCGCTAAGGTTGTGTCATGTGTCAAACTTATATAAAAATTGACCACATGATAATATCTATGCCACCTTCCTGGAGGCCCTGGAACACATCGATGTCTTTGACAGCGATGTGACGCTTAGAGAATTGCACTACAGCAATGAGCGTTTTTCTTTTCGTTTTCTAGGGGATCGATAGATGGCGTTACGGTCTGTACGAATAAACGTCACAATTTCAAAAAGTGTTTCTTTAAAATAATAAAGAGGGAAAAGATGATCAAGAAGGTGCCAACGCACCTTTTGATGGCATATTTCATTATTTATTAATCAATTTAATCGAAAATTCGAAACTTTTACACCTGACATGGCTGTATGGGCTCGATCCCTTGCCGTTCCAAAAAAAAGGCAGGCACAGTCTTGACAAGATTTTGACAGGATCTCGCGAACGGCTCTATGGAGCGATAAACATGCCATCTGTCGAGCTTAGTAGGAACTAAATTTAAAAAAGAAAAGAAAAACGCTCATTGCGTGATACGGTTGTATCACGTCTTATATCTCGTTCGTTCACGTGCAAATAGAAAGAGAGCGAAGGTGTGATAGCGCTTTATCACGGTCTCATGCTACCTATGCGGATTTAAATGTGAACGCACAATTGAAAGCTTTGAAGTGTCAATAACCGCAACACTCACCGTACCACGGCGCGGCGCGGTCGTGCGTCAATAAGTCTAAATGCCTTCTCGGAGTTTGATTGGTCGAAACGATTACGGTCTCATCGTGACACATGATAAGTGAATGCGCTAATAAACTACAAGTGAAACTACTATTATTAACTTTGATTGGAATATGACACTTTGCTGTTGCTCTCTACACACATTTTATTTTAGGAGTGAATTCAAGACCACCCGAAAGCTTTTAGAGAAGTATTTTCTACGAAAACATGGAATGGATTAGAATGATTTAAAAATACGCTGTAATATAATAAACAAGTCTATGAATGCTTTGATGGAAATACTATTTATATTCATCTACTAATATAACTTAAAACTGAAAAATTCAATTGCTTATATTTCTGCTAATACAGTACAGGGCCCTTCTTAATATGCAGACAGCTTTTTAAGGGGATGACCAGACCACAGAGGATTGTACAGAGTAACAGCTTCATAGGAGCTTCGATTGCATTAGCCTATTCTTGTAGGGCTGTCTAAAAGGAAATAAATTTGATTGAAGTATGAAGGATAATGTTTTACAATATGTAGTAGGTATATTGTTTTTCTTTTTTGTTGTTGTTGTTTGTTGTGTTATTTATTATTTGTTATTTAGTTGAATAAAATGAGTTTAAATTAAAAAACCGTTGCCGCCCGATCCGTCGCTTTACGCGGGTGACTCAAAAATTATATGTACTTACCTGTCACGATCTTTGGGGAAGATATATGATGAAGGAGATGTTTGTGTTCCTCCTCGTATTATTAAAGCACACAGTGCAATAATTAACCATTTCGTTTAATATTATTAAACTACTTTTAAACGTGCTCGAGTAAAATGAACGATAGGTATCTCACACATTTAAATTCACATGACGTTCTACAATGACAGTGACGATCAAACAGAAAATAATCCATAGACATCTTGATATTAACAGAGGTCAGTGGCTCCAATCTCTTTCCGAAAGGAAGAATGGACAATATCTCACACATTAAATTCACACCCTCGTTACGCCGTAACCACCCGAAGCACAGCCAAAGTGTCCCCTCGGCCTCGTTCGTGAGCCCCGTAGGTGAACGCGCACACAATCATACTGCGCATGTAGTGATGCGCCGCTTTTGCGAGCTTGTTTGAAGCTGTAACTCTGTACAATATAATCCTCTGTGACCAGACCATCAAACTGAACAACTTTCTCTGTTTCTCTTTCTCTGTTTCCCACATCGAAATCGCGAAAAAAATCAGGTGTTCGATATATTTGGTACAGATTTTTTTGCGATTTCGACGTTGGTGCCATAGACAAAGTTGTTCAGTTTGACGGTCTGATCATCCCCTTAAAATAGTGTCAGCATATTAAGAAGGACCCTATACAAGGTGTTACAAAAATACAAATAAACCTTTAAGGGGGTGGTGTAGACCATCAAACTGAACAACTTTCACTATGGGACCAATACCGAAATCACGAAAAAAAAATGTATGTTCTATACTCTACAAATCGACTAGAGCTAAAATATGTATGGGATTTAAAATTATTTTTTTCGCGATTTCGATGTTGGTCCCATAGAGAAAGTTGTTCAGTTTGACGGTCTAAACAACCCCCTTATGAGTTTCAAAAATTTATTGTTACTTATGAAACACCCTGTATAACACAAGATAAAATAAAAAAACAATGAATTGTTCTATCCAATGGAGTAACGTGTAATTTCCCGCCTAGAATAAATAATACTTCCTACTATTCTGAAACTTTATCCTTACGCAGGTTAAACCAAGAGATAAAAGGGGGCGCGTGGTGTCCCATGTCGCAGATCACGACGGAAAGCACGGAGTGGTTGGAGATAGACCTACACTCGGTGCACGTGATCACCGGCGCCGGCACCCAGGGCCGGTTCGGCAACGGGCAGGGCCAGGAGTTCGCGGAGGCCTACGTGCTGGAGTATTGGCGGCCGAAGTTGAGCAAATGGGTGCGGTATAGGTTCGCCGATGGACAGGAGGTAAGTACATTTGACTGTTTTTGGTGTCACAATTCGGAGAATAGGTCACTTTTCCGACTATATACGTAGGTATTTGTCCCATCCGCCGGTGAAACGTGGATGTTCTGAGGTTTCAGAATATCTCTGACTACTCCCCCGGGGAATATAGTCGTGAGCATATGCTTATGCTTGTCCGATCCGCCCACTGTAGCTCGTACTGATTTTATCTACATAATGAAATGGATGAAATTCCCCAAAAAATTCGTATTTTACTTTTTCCTCCTCCAAAACTAAACCGATTTTAATAATTATTTTCAGAATAATGTGAGAAAGACTTTGGCTATGTCATTAAGTAATGGCTGTGTCTGTATGTTTTGCTTTTTTTGTTTATATTCGTCAAATTTGTTTACTGAATGTCTGAAAATAGAGGTATAATTGGGCAATTTTCGAAGGTCCCTAGTTCTTACGGTAATTCATTTATGCAAAAAAGCAAAACATCGGGACTTAGCAGAGGTAACATAGATTGTATGGTAAAAAATATATGCTCCAGTTTCATTATTCAGGGAAGAAAAATGTGGAATACGCTTTTATGAAAAATTTACAAGTTTCTTCATCATCACCAGTCTATCTCGCAGCATGCAAAGTCCTCATTAGTGATAAAATACAATTTTGTAGCCTGTCAGTTACTCGTATTTATTCTCTCTACAGCTCTAGTGAGCTCTATCAACCGTTCAGTTAACATTAAAAATAAATTATGAGGCAAATACATTTATCTCCATTCTGTAATGGTTAAATCTTGTTTTTTGTAGCCCATATTAATTGTTAAGTAAAAGTTAAAATTGTAGCATTTGTGTTTTTTAACATAGCATAGCATATGCTCACGAATATATTTCCCCGAGGATGCAGTCAGATATATCCTGAAATCTCTGAACATCCACGTTTCACTAGTAGTACCGAAATTCTGTCCAGTGTGACAGGGGGTGAGCCCGTCGCAACTTATAATGGACAGTGGGTACAATACATACCTCGAAATTTGAGCATGCAGGTTTCCTCACGATGTTTTCCTTCACCGAAAAGTCAGTGGTGTTACAAATCGTACATAAATTCCGAAAAAGTCATTGGTACGAGTCGGCCTGGACGGCGATCGAACCATCGCCTCCTGCACGGCAGGCAAGGTTACTCGGCACTGGACCACCACGGCTTTTGTGTTTTTTATAACCTCTGATATTATTGTACAATGGCCAGGAGTGCTTTTTTAGAAACTCAACTTTCAAATTCGTATAAGAATTATTGTACTTATAAATTCATGATATTCGACATCTTCGTATACGAATTAGAAAGTGTGAGATTCAAAAATAGCTCTTTTGAACAGTATGCCACTATAGCAAATCTATACAGGGTGTTAGGGTAAACAGTTCCATTACTTGAAGGGGTCTTGAGAAACCTATAAGAAATTCGCAAAAATTTTTTGCACTTTCCACACTAAATACAATCAGCTGATCGACGTTTGTCTGGTTTGTCGATTAGATTTTTTCGATTCGAGTCGATTTTTTTTGCGAATTTTCAATAGGTTTCTCAGGTAAAGTTGTTCAGTATCTTGGGTACAATCACCACTTAAAGTAAAGCAACTATGTTTACCCTAACACACTTTAGTTTCTATCATTAGTCAAGAAATAGCAAGATAACAAACAATAATCATCATTCCCTTGCCCATTTCCCATTATCTGGGGTCGGCGCAATATGTCATCCTCTTCCATAGCCGTCATTTCAGCAGTCACTCCTTTCTTACACATATCATCCTTCACACAATTCATCCATCTTTTATTCGGCCTTCCTCTCCTACCACAGCCATCCACATTCATACTTAACACTCGTCTCGAAACATGACACTCCAATAATACGACCTTTAATTCTTTTTCAGATCCTATCGGGCAACACGAACACATACCTTGAGAAGAAGAACCACCTGGAGCCGCCCATATGGGCGTCAAAGATCCGTGTCATACCTTACAGCTCGCACCGGCGCACCGTTTGTATGCGAGTCGAACTCTACGGCTGCTATTGGAGTGGTGAGCTCTATTTACCACTATATACATCAATGACATTCTACACACATGAACTCAACCCCCATTTTAATCTTGGTATTCAAAAATACAAATAAACATTTAAAGGGATGGTTTAGACCATCAAACTGAACAACTTTCACGATGGGACCAATATCGAAAACGCGAAAACAAAAAATTATGTTCCATACTCTACAAATCGTCTAGAGCTAAAATAATGAATGGGATATCAGATTTTTTTTCGCAATTTCGATGTTGGTCCCATAGAGAAAGTTGTTCAGTTTGACGGTCTAAACCACCCCCTTAAGAGTTTTGTATTTCTAGGCCCAAATTGACTCTTAAATGGTACACCGAAAAAAAATCAATTTTTAATTAGTCCCGGCACAAACCTTAAAAGGACGCCTATCCCCCCCTAAATACGTTACGTAATCTGTGAACGACCCGTATGCTTCAGTTATGCTCGGCTGTCATACATTGCCGCTGACATTCTAGTCCTTTCAAATGTACTCGGTCACAAAGCAGTAATTTCAATAATAAAAATAATAAAAATAATAAAATCCCTTTAACAGCGCAGCACGAAGTCCTTGTGTATAGAATGTCATTGCTATTACATACAACAGTATGGAACAGTTCTGTGACTGACTAACTAGCGGACAACGCACAGCCTAAACCGCTGAAGATAGAAACTTGAATTTTGGGATTAAGATTCTACGGAGGATGTAGGGGTGTACTAAGAACGGATTTTTCGTAATTGTAATTTGACGCGGACGAAGTCACGGGCAAAAACTAGTAGGTACATACATAAACTCACGACCATCAAACATTTGAATTAGAAATTTACAAAAAACGTCATATCAGAGGCCAATGTACGTAGATCTACGTAGATAGATTGCACGCGAAGTTATAATTTAACTAAAAAGTTACTGGATAGAAAGGATTATTCCACTATGTTCACCAAGTAGACGCCTCATAGTAAAACTCGGTCTTATCGATTCAAACTAATTAGTTTATTAACACCACTAAACCGTTTTATGACATCCAGTCGGTTAAGCGTCTCGCCTAATGTCCATACAAAACATAAAATACGAATAAAGATGCGCTCTACGACAAAATTAGAGTTGTCTAGTGCATTAGTCTAGCTAGATATTCCGATATTCGTTATGGTAGACTTTAGAGCCACGCTACAAGCGACCGCAACCGCGACCACGACAAGTGTCGCGCGGCAAGGCGATCCTGGAAGTTACTATGGCAGGGGTGGCCGAATTGATTAGACATAAGATCCACTGTTTACGATCGAAACCCTGTGCGATCTACCACTAAATCGGCACGGCAATCGGTAATCTTTTTGGTAATTAAAAAGTCCCCGGGCTACAGTAATATTAGTACCTATACATTCAGGCCACAAAATGTTTTACAGTTAATGGTATAGACCTATAGTATATATTACATTATGTATGACGCATTTCCTTCCACCGTGTTATCTTCTTGAGCTATTTTATTCATAAATTGTTCTTTCTACTTTCTCGAATCAAACATGCAGGAATTCAATCTGTTTGAATGTTTAAGCATTGTACATTTCCTGAGAAACATTTAAACCGAATGTTTTAAAAAGGAAGCTAATAGTCGTAGAGTTAACCGACCTTTGTAAATTCGTAGAAGCAAGTTATTGCTAGGTTAGAAGTCGCGACTGCATGCAAGGTGTTATTAAGCAAAACGCTGGCATATAATTTACTATAGGGCTTAGCGATTTTATTTATTGTTACCAAGATTTTAAACTAAAATCCTTTCTGATTCACACTTAGTAACGCTATTACTTGTTAAATAAATACAGGCTGTTACAAAACACCCTAGTAATACCTAAGGGGGTGGTTTAGACTATCAAACTGAACAACTTTTTCTATGGAGCCAACATAGAGACAAAATAAAAACATCTGCTGCCCATATATTTGAGTCGGGTTGGTACAGAAGTTATGTATGAAACAGCAGATTTTTTTGCGTTTCCTGAGGTTGGCCCCATAGTGAAAGTTGTCAGTTTCACAACGATAAAAAAAACATCCGGTATAGAACGATTAAATATTATAAAATTATATGCAGTTATGCACCGTCTTACAGTTAGAATGAAAACGTGGATTAGAAGCTAGTTTACGACGACCTTGTTAGACTATCTAGTATATAGCATAACATTCACCGCACTGCTGTTAGGATCCAATAGGCAAGAACATATGTTATACCATAAGAATAATTATTTCGGATATACAACGTGTTAATGAATAAGCGCAAAACCTCATACACCCCAACTGATTTATAACAAAATAATTAGATTGAAACAACAATTTCATTATTTTGATAATTAACATTTAAAGTTATTCTCATTTTAAGTTTTGAGGCAAAAATGATTTGCTATCATTTCAGCAATGAATGAAAGCGCTAACGTGCTCATAGATACATTTTAAGAATCTTGTTTTGGTAGTAAGTATGGTGAGTGTGCCGGTGCGGTGGGTTGAGATCGAGTTCATGAAATTTGAAAATTTACAAACAAATTATTTAATATTTTGAAAAAAATTACCTATTTTGAAACCATGATATTCGATTCAGCTCTCGATTCTAAACAAACTAGAAACACGTTGTATATAGTAAAATTTTTAACAGATGAAACATTAAAATAAAATATATCCAATATCTAAGACAATACTGTTGTTGGTAGTAAGTTTAGGTATTTTCTCGTATAGAAACGATCTTTGTTTCCAGAGTTTGAAACAAAACATGTCTGGTTGTGCAAGAATTCCAGCCAGGTGTCGGTTCGTAATAATGTGTTTGGAATATAAATAAAATGCGATGGGCTTGACTCATACTGTACAGGGATAACTTGAATTCGACGCTAACTTAAAACATGTGTGTGCGGAAGCACACCAGGCGTAAATGGGTATTTTAAACAGAGAAACTCTTTTATTAGTACTACAGGGTGTCTGTGTAAAACATTTGCATTAGTTTAAAGGGTGATTGTAAAGTGTTGGTGGATATAATTTGTGGTACTTTATAACACGATACCTACTTAATTAGTTAAATGTCCTAATTAATCAATAAGTGGTAAGATTAACAGATACTCATGATATTTAACTACATTCCCCAAGGAACAAGTAATTAGAAAAAGTAAATTGACTTGCCAAGCTATAAGCGCTTTCACACAAGATGACGCATCGACGGAGCGGCAGACGTCAGTCCGTCATTTGTGAAGCAAGGAGTTGTAAGAAAGAAGTACACACGGTGCGTCAATCCGTTACCGTGTGTGCTGCTACTAAATGATATCAGCCGATCGAACGTTTGTATGAAAATATGTTGTTTTTTTTCGAATTTCCCTTAGTTTCCTTGGGAAAAGTTGTTGAGTACACAGGCGCTGATCCACCGTTGTGGGCACGGTGGGCACGCCCACAATCCTAATCGAGGTCGATAGGCTTTCAAGCTGGAAAAGTTTCATTAAAATCGGTTCAGTAGTTTAGAGCCTAGATGTGATATTGTGATGTGCAAACAAATACACGATTAGTTTTGTAATTTTCGTGTGCAAACAGACTAACATTTTACATGTTTATTAATTTAATAGTGTTCTCTCCTGGACCGACTCACTGTAAAAAGTCTTGGCCGAGGAATTTGCATTTTGAAAACGTCTTCTTTGTAGATCTTTTTTGAGGGCTGGATACAATTACACCTTGTATGTTCTAATTTTTCTAGTGAAGTACTGGTGATTTAATTGTTAAGAAAGCATTTAGACATTGCTAGAGAAAACCTAGAAAGTGGTCGGAGACTGAATGGTTCAGCAGATTGACTGCCAACTCGTAAATGTACGAGTAAAGGTTTTTCAGAGTCTGTTTATGGAAGCGTTTTGAAAACCTTTTTTTCCATAACAGATATTACTTATTGTGATATTCGATATTTATAATGCATGAATATGTAAAAGGAGCTCGGTGGCGCGTTGCGGAGAGGTATAGACTCTCAATCATGAGGTCCGGGTTCGAATCCGCACGGACAACATGCCACGTACCAATGAGTTTTATGTACGTATTACCGACTGCTCTCAAACGGTGAAGGAAAACATCGTGAAACACAGATGCACTTTCTCGTGAATCTAAAGGTATGGGGAACTGCTTCGATCAGAGGTGGTATGGTGGTATGCTTGGCACGCAGTGTGGATATCTTGGCGATACTTCTTGTGATTATTCGCCTCTTACGGCACCTGTTTGGGTTGGTGACATTCAAAGTACCACACGGCAATATTACAATTTAAGCAATAGAAGAGTCCATTAAAAAATTACTACACAGTGAGTTATTAAACCACATCTAGACCTTGTAGAAACTTTTCAATTGAACAAAGAATCTCATAGGTGTCCCAAAGACAGTGTTTAGAACATAAATAACATTACCTAGTGAACGGCAAAGGAGTTGTTATTCTGGAGGCAGTGTCTCGGCCGCGACGTTACTCGTTCGCATTTCCAAGTGGTTTCGAGTTCTTGTGTTTCGCCGACTATAAATAAATTCTATTAGATTTATTGCGATTCGTTTTACAAAAGATAATATCGTTTCTCGCGAAATATTTAAATAATTCTTGGGCTGCATTACTCCGTGCTAAACGGCACGCAATTTTAGCTTGTTCTGTTTCATTTCAGAGCTAATAATAAGAACATAAATGTTTGTTATTCACAAGACGGTGAAATAAAACGCAACATTCTTGGATAATCAATGCAATAAAATACAGTTTACCGAGTTCAAGTGATGAGACCTCTTATCGTTTTGAAAGTGTAATGTTGCTTTATGATGTCGCAGGACTGGCAAATTGACACTCCTGTCCGCAGACACTACATCAACTAGGTACTGCTGATAACCTTTACAGCGGCAACATCTTTCTTATGTAAACTCTCTCTAGCTTTTTATAATACAAATAACTGTAATGTGTATGGTTTATCTTCGTGTTTTTTGTTATTTGTATTGTTATATCTTCCTGCGGGCGTAGTATGGCAGCGTGATATAGCGCTATCGCGTCTTTTCTATTTGCGCGCGAACGAAAGAGATAAAAGACGTGATATAGCCTTATCACGCGCATCATGCTACCGCCGCTAGTGGCCTTACTTTATACCGGTTAAAGATGCCAGCGCCCTCAACCAAGTGGAGTGCATGAAGAGATGTAAGAATGAAATGAAAGAAGTATAGGTACCAGAATCGTAGCGTGTGGAAAAATGTAGATCTGCCTATCCTCGTAGGATAATGTCGTTAAATATCTTATGCACAAACTTGAATGAATGAATAAACTTTATTTACATCAAAAACAAAATAAAATGCGCAATAGGAAACAAAACTGATTATGATACAAATAAGGCGGTTTTCAACAAATTATGTAAGTAATAATGAATATTTATTGTCCACAGTTGGCATAGTATCATACTCAATGCCGAAAGGAAACAAACGGAGCAACGGTATAGAGCTGACAGATACAATCTACGACGGCACGTGGGGCGAGGAGCTCAGAGGCGGCCTGGGCCAACTGGTGGACGGGCAGTTCGGCGGCGACGAGATCAGAGAGGCGGCCAAAACCTCCGCCTGGGTCGGCTGGAGAAACGACTCCAGACCTAACCCACCTGTCATAACGTTCGAATTCGATAAAGTTAGAGAATTTAGCGCAGTCCATCTTTATTGTAACAATAAGTTTATGAGGGACGTACAGGTGAGTTACATTTTTGTTTGATAATATTTGAACGTAATTTGGTTGTACCTACTAATTATTAGTTCATGAACATTGACTTACCAACTCGTCGGGTCCGCGCTCAAAAGCGTCCAAACCAAAAGAGCATCAAGAGAGAGAACTAATTACGCGACTGTCTTCGTTTGATCGACCGACTACGCGCACGTATACAATGTGTTACAAAAAACAAATAAACATTTAAGGGGGTGGTTAGGTTAGGTTAGGTTAGTCATCAAACTCAACAACTTTCACTATGGGACCAATATCGAAATCGCGAAAAAAATATGATGTTCCATACTCTACAAATCGACTAGAGCTAAAATATGTATGGGATATCCGATTTTTTTTTCGCGATTTCGATGTTGGTCCTATAGAGAAAGTTGTTCAGTTTGATGGTCTAAACAACCCCCTTGTGAGTTTTAAATATTTATTTGTACTTATGACACACCTTGTATAATGCCGTGCCGCGATGGGGTAAAAACTACGCAAGCAAAATGAAAAGGAATTTCAGCAATTTCAATTTAGTTGGTTTATATTATTGCTAAACGTACTGAGATTTGTGTAGGTTAGTCTCGGATACTTCTATCGACATTTTTTACAATGTTCATGAATGATTTATGAACAGAAACTTAAGATTATATTCCTCGGGGGTAGTCAGAGATATTCTGAGAACATCCACATTTCACTATTAGTACCGAAACTCTGTTCAATGTGACTGGAAGTGAGCTCAACTTATAATGGACAGTGGGTACAATATATGTCTCAAAATTGAAGCTTGCCGGTTTCCTCACGATGTTTTCCTTCAGTCAGAATGATCAGTTTAGTGAAAATGTCTGTTTAATTTGGTGAAAACTTTCCACCAGGTATTCTCCGAAGCAATAATATCGTTCTCGATCGGTGGCCGGCACTTCCAAGACGAGCCGATCCGCTTCGCGAACGTCGAGGACAACATATTCGAGTACTCGCGCAACGTCAGCATCAAGCTGCACCACAGGATCGGCAAATGGGTGCGGATCGAACTGCGCTTCTCTTCGCGGTGGATACTCATCAGCGAAGTCGTTTTCGATTCTGGTGAGTCTCAAGTCTGCTGTAAATGTATGCTATGATTGCATTTGTCTAGGTACCAAGTTTATGTTGCGGACGTTATCATCTCTAAATATAAAACATAATCGGTATCCGCGTCTGTCCTCATCATTTCTGTTTCTCCGCTTACTTCTTCAAAACCACGAAACATATTTTGATATGGTTTTCACGTAATTTAGAAAATTGCTCCCGGAAGGTTTATGTGTATAATAAATATACCTATATTAAAGATCCCACCCGGGTGATTCTGGGCGGGTCGCTAGTAATCATAATAAGTTATTGCATTATATGGTTACATTACATCTTAAGAATATTATACAGCGCACACACCCTGTAAGGTTAATAAAAAACAAAACGGAAAAATTCCATTAATAAAATCAACACAATCTTGACTTAGTGCCTTTTACTGTGAGGCGTTGTATGCAAAATATACATTTGATTTATTGAAGTTCTTTCTTTTGAAGAAAATAATTCGTTGCCTGCTTTGAAATTTCAATTGAATATGACGATCCAATGTTTCTCCGCATTATGAAGAGACCTCAATATTGTCATTTCTGAAACAAAAAGATGAAACTGATAAAGTAACTAAACATTTTATTCGCAGATGTCGCTCAAGGAAACCACACGCCGGAAACCTTGAAACCGGTCGCAGGGAAAGACAAAGCAAAAATCACTACCAGCAAAGAAGTGCCCATATCGACGGCACACCACGAAGACCCCGTATACATGGCCATAGTTGTCGGAGTTCTTACTGCGTTGGTGATACTCTTAGCTGTGGCCGTGTTTCTTATAGTGCATCGACATAGGCATAGAAAATGCTTTGCTTCACCGCTGGCCAAGACGACTGTCAGTCAAAAGCGTGCGGTGGAAAGTTACAGCCGATGCGGCACCTCTATGATGCCGGAGAACAAGATGAACATAGACTGCGGCTTAGATGTTAAGTCGGATGAATATCAAGAGCCGTATCAGGCTCTGAAGTGTGCACCGTATTTTAGTTATAGCACTGTACTGCTTGAGATGAAAGACTTTGTTAAGGATTCTAATACTGCCTTGTCAGGTAAGAATTACTAATCATACTACATACAATTTTATTGAAATCATTAAACGTCGGGAATACAATCACGATGTTTATAATTTAGAGAAGATTGATGTAATATTTTGACATCGGCGCGGCGTATAGTTTTTTTGTTGTTGTTGACTAACATATTAAGAGACATTGTACGATTTTGAGATGACATCGTACAAGGTCCTTCTTAATATGCGACACTTTTTAAGGGGATGATCAGACCGTCAAACTGAACAACTTTCTATATATGGGAACAACAACGAAATCGCGAAAAACAATCTGCTGTCCCATACAAAACTGCAAACATATTTGAGCCAAATGTATGGGACAGCTGATTTTTTTCGCGATTTCGATGTAGGTCCCATAAAGAAAGTTGTTCAGTTTGACGCTCTGATCATCCCCTTAAAAAAGTGTCAGCATATTAAGAAGGACCCTGTATATCTAGGAAAAAATTATGTTACAAGGGTCAACAAAACCATCAATGTGCCTATAATACATAAACTATAATACGTAAACCATAAGGATCAGAAGGATTATTCCCTACGGAGTTATATTAAAAAACAATATATAGTTTCTAATAATACTTCTTGTCCAGCAGATAGTTCTAACTACGACTATGCAGTGCCGGAGTTGAGTTCGGCGCCGCTGTTGACTAAGCGTCGGTTAGCAGACAGCGCGTCGGACCGCGCCACCGAGCTGATGAGCGATCACGTCGACAAGATGGCGGAGCTCGAGGCGCGCCGGTCGCACGCCGGCTCCGTGCGCTCCAAGCATAGCACGAGGGTGAGTTGAGTAGCGTGGTCTGTGATGCTGATGAGCTACCACGTCGACAAGATGGCGGAGCTCGAGGCGCGCCGGCTCCGTGCGCTCCAAGCATAGCTCGAGGGTGAGTTGAGTACATAGGCGTAGCAAGGGGGGGAGCCGGGTGGGCCCGGCCCACCCCAGAATCCTTCTGGCCCACCCCAGAAATAAAATGAATCACTTACTAAAAATAAGAGATATTAATAGGTAATGATAAATAAACACGATATTATTTTCGTGTGTTTCGTTTCTCAAGTCCACTTTCTTGAAAAGTCAATGTGGGTGGTGTACCTACTTTCGCAAAATCTTGCAAATCTTGACGCAAAATCTTGAGCTCGCTTCGCTCGCTCCTGTTTTTAGAACATACCTACTGCTCTGATCTTATTTATATTGCTGTAAAATCTCGAGCTCGCTTCGCTCGCTCCTGGATAGACATATTGCAGTAAAATTCCGAGCTCACTTCGCTCGCTCCAGAATTGAGTGAAATGTCGAGCTCGCTTCGCTCGCTCTAGGTTTTGGCTCGTATCTTTTCATAGAGTAGTTAAATCTTAAGTTTGCTTTGCTCGTTCAAGCTTTTGGGTTGCAAAAAACTCGAGCTCGCTTCGCTCGCTCCAGGATTTAAATCGTATTACACTGATCTCACTATATTGCAGTAAAATCTCGAGCTCGCTTCGCTCGCTTCTGGCTAGACATATTGCAGTAACATCTCGAGCTCACTTCGCTCGCTCCAGAATTCGGTGAAATGTCGAGCTCGCTTCGCTCGCTCCTGGCTACGATGGTATCACAAAGACCAAGATGCATTGCATTAAAATCTCGAGCTCGCTTCGCTCGCTCTAGGTTTTAGTTTTTATTACATCCACCTCGCCTGGGCCTGGCCCACCCTGGGAAAAAATCATTGCTACGCCCATGGTTGAGTAGCGTGGTCTGTGATGCTGACACTTTACAAGCCCTATTTGACTACGAAGAAGGCATACGGGGCAAAAATTCCGTCCAGTTACGTATCTTCTTTATCTGTTCTTATTCCACTATGAATAAATTTGGCCATATCTTTTCTATTTGGTGTCATGTGATTGTAACGTCGTCAGAGAGGTCACCATTACTATACTAAAATATAATGACATGTTTTGCAGTCGCCGAGCCAGCAGGAGGTATTCATAGATCTGAAGCGACGCCTGGAGACCACGAACGTGATCGAGTTCCCGCGACACCGCCTCCGAATGATCTCAAAACTGGCCGAGGGTGCATTTGGCACTGTAAGTTTGCTAATAATTAGACAAGGTGTAAACATAAATGCGTTACATATTTAAGGCCCTTTACCCCTGCTAAAGACGATCAAACTGAAAAACTTTGACTACGAGACAAACATAGAAATAGCGGAAAAAAATCTATGGGCCAAGTAATCTCATTGACATTTTCTATGCGAAAGCAGTATTTTTTTCGCGTTTTTATTTTTGTCCCCTTACAGATTTTCACATGGAAGTGTCAAACTATCATCTGTCTAGTCAAAGTAGGCCCTTTACCAGACTGCAATTTTATGCAGCGATAAAAACGCGCGTTTGTGTATCGAGTGACTTTATCGCTACACTAACAATTAAAAGGCGTTTGTATCGCTTCAAACGCATGATTATAGCAATGCACACACATGTTTGAATCGATGCATACGCGCGTGTGCATTGTGGCAAAGGCTGTCGACGAATAACTGATCAAATATGAAAGTTTTGCATCGTGGCTGTATGTATGTCGCGTTTGCATCTACGCTTTATCTCGTTTGCATCGATGCTGCATCGTGACTCAACCGATGCTCTTTGCAGCACTTCTGCGCAGCAAAAAGTCTCAATGTGTAAAGCTTAGAAAAAAGTATATGTCTAGAATGAGCCTCACGGTTATACCGTATAAAACAAAAGGGGCCCACGTTCATTGGTTGGTGTGTGTGAGGCGCCATACAAATTATGTATGTGTGCGTGTATAGGGTTTTGGGGTCTGTACTGGTTCCAATTTTTTTCGACGCTTTCGTATCTTCGACTGCCAATCTTGACATACAACTTTATCTAAGGTGTAAAGGGCCAATGTATAAAATTTGATTTCTGTGGTATAAATAAGTGTACTTTTTTTCAGGTGTACGTAGCGGAAGCGGACGGGGTGCCAGAGTACAACGGGACCATAACATCAGAGAAGAGGCTCGTCGCGGTCAAGTTCCTGTGTCACGACGCTACGGTTAAGGAGAGGTATATCATGTATGGCATAGTTTATAGAATTATGCTATGCTCACTTTCTTATGTCACTAACACCTATTTATTGCATGGTTGTTGTAAGTTTAAGTGTAGCGACACACCTGCGGAACGTTCCGCGCCGAACGTTCGGTTGGATAAGCGCGCAACGCTTTTCCCTATACTGGCGACACACCAGTACGAGCATTTTCTCTAGTAGACGCGTATTCGACCGAACGTTAGGCGCCGTACGTTCCGCAGGTGTGTCATTACAATTACATACGGCGCACACCTGGCGAAGCGTAGAGCAGAGCATTTTTAACTGTCATAACATTATCAACATTGCTTGCGTTAAAATAACATAGAAAATCGATTAACACTACTGCTCAAGTCGCTTCGATATTCTCGGGGACTTGTACATACATACATATACTCACGCCACTACCCCACAGGGGTAGGCAGAGACTACGGATCGCCACACACTACGATTCTGACATAGTTCTCTCGCCACATACACTCTCATACATCTCTTTATGCACTTCCGTCGGTTGAGGGTGCTACGCTCTTGTTCTTTTCAGAAAAGACCATTTATTTAGTCGTGTTAAAATCTCCTCGGTCGCCCTCTCTCGACTGTTCCACTAACATTGGATCGATAAGGGTTCCATCCTTTTCTGTCACTCAGGAACGTCATTTGCTAAAATATCCCTAGTGAGTCTACTCTCATTCACCCTCCGTACGTGACCGAACCACCTAAGCATACCTCTTTCAATCCTGGTTACCGCCTCATTTATTTATTATTTATTTTTATTTTATTCATTTTAGGAAAACTTACGGACTAATTACAGGATCGACATATCAACATAACCAAAACAAAATTGCCAACTAAAAGTTTCCATTCATCTTTCAACTTCACCGATCCCTTATCACACTGTTCTTGATTTGTGACTAGTGTTGTCTTGTAATTGATTTTCGATGTTATTACAACGCAAGCAAAGTCTACAATGGATTAGCAGTGAAAAAAATTTTCTGCGCTGTTCTTCGCCAGGTGTGCGTGGGCTCTTATGGAAAAAATTCCCTCTGAGAGGGATTTTCTGACAGCTAATTTTATTAATAAAAATTAGTTAATGCATCAAGATGGCGTTAACTTCATCTGTTGACACATCTTTTTATATTATTGACCCTGTTTATTTTAACACTTTATTTTTGAAACATTTTTTATTAAAAGCATGGTCGTTCACTTTTGTGCAGCCATCTCTCGTCAATGCTATTTATCGAGGTATAAGGAACTTTTTATTTACTGTCAGAAAATTCCCCATTAGCAAATATCATAATTAAAAAAATATAAAATACCCCCTTTTGTTTTTGTCTAACTTATAGAATGTATGTTGTATTGATCAGGGGTCAGGGGCTTGAAAGTTCATGTATAAGTGTTATAAAGTATAATATACCAATTAATTAGGTATCGTGCTGAGAGGAGAGGAGAATCGTATGGACACATCTTGTAATTGTGTTTAATCTGTTATTAAAACATCAAATTCCGCATGCTTTCCACGTAACTCGTTCTATTCCCGGCACATTCTTGATATTGGGTTGAAAAAGGAGGTTAGGAAGATATTAGTAGAGATTTTCAGCCTGCAACTTAATTCACAGGATAATACTAAACCTTAAAGCTATAAAACATTCTTAGGTTTGTGTGCGTGAGGCGCCATACAACTTATATCTGTGTGCGTTTATACGGTCACGGTTTATCACTCAAGAGTTCACTGATATTATTTTCGACGCGTTCGTAGCTTCAACTGTCAATCTTGACTAATAACTTATCTAAGAACTAAACACACATAGGCAAAGTATTTTTCGCTTACGCTGATAGACGGAACATCAGTGTAACCGCGTATGAGACAGCGATAGTCATAAAATCCTATACAATTTGTATGAAAATAGATGTCTGACTCCGGAGTCAGACAGCCGTCGTAGAACAAAAAAGTGGCTACGTCGATAAGGACAGCAATAAGTAGCGATCTCCTTTTTAACTAGAGCCAATTTGCTATGTGCATCTCTTACTGAGTGATATGACAAGACACGTGCTTCCTTCTAGTTCCTTCTCTTTCTACGACTAAACATATGTTCCTAACAGGGAGGAGTTCGAGCGTGACGTGCGTATCCTGGCCGCGCTGTCGTCGCCGCACCTGGCGCGGGTGCTGGGCGCCTGCAGGAGCCCCCCACTCGCCGTGGTGCTGGAGTACCTGGAGCTCGGGGACCTGTGCGCGTTCCTGCGCGCTTCGGCGCCCCAGTCCACCCCCACGCTGCTACATGTCGCCACGCAGATCGCAGCCGGCATGCAGTACTTGGAGTCGCTGAATTTCGTTCATAGAGATTTAGCTGCCAGGTACTTACGTCATATGAATACGACTAGAAGTCAAGCTTCTTAAAGCGCGCGCAACGGCGCTAGACTCGCAAAAAAAGTTGTAATCCATTGTTTTATGGATCAAAATGGCGTGTTTACGAGTCTAACGGCGGTCTCCGGCGCGGCGTCCCGCTTGTATGAAGCTTCCGATCTGTTCGGATATTTAATCATGTGCTTACGTCTTTTTACCCGTCTGCGCGACGAAGAGGTTAATGTATTTATCAGCATATTTATGCAGGGTCCTTCTTATTATGCTGACACTTTTTAATGTCATGTAATCATCACATAATGCTGATCAGACCATCAAACTGAACAACTTTCTCTATGGGACCAACATCGAAATCGGGAAAAAAAATCTGCTGTGTCGATATATTTGGCTCGAGTAGGTTTGCAGTTTTGTATGGAACAGATGGTTTTTTCTCGATTTCGATGTTGGTCTCATACATAAAGTTGTTCAGTTTGACGGTCTGATCAACCCCTCAAAAATGTGTCCTGCAGATACGGTTGTGATGTGTTAAAATCAATTATTTTTAGGATTTGATTGTCTTCACGTTCTAATTCAAAACATAACGTTTTCAGAAACTGTTTAGTCGGCAAGAGTTATCAGGTGAAGATCAGCGACTTCGGCACGGACAACGAAGCGTACGCGTGCGATTACTACAAGGTGGACGGCAGGATCCCGCTGCCGCTGCGCTGGGCGGCCTGGGAGTCCGTGCTGGTCGGCAAGTACACCACCAAGAGCGACGTGTGGGCCTTCGCCGTCACCCTACACGAGATCTTCACCATGTGCCGCAGGAGGCCCTATGAACATTGGACTGAGACTGAAGTAAGCATCTGTGAATCAATAAAATATTTTAGATCTTAGATTAAAAACTTTTCGCTTACGCTGAAAGATGTACCCAAGAAATGAGAGTGAGATAGCCAGTTATGCAAAGTAAACAAAAAAGACTGAAATATTATTTTATGTTTCGGTCACCGTGGCCAGTTTTTGTGTTTGGCAAGATATCAAACCTATGGAATGTTGATGACATCTTGCCAAACAAATTGTCTTTTAGTATGCAAAAGTCACACTATTGCTGTTTCATGTGCGGCCACGTTATGGTTTCATCTGGTTAATACTATATCTATGTTTTAGATGAATCTTCATGGCATTTGAACGCCATAATTTATCTGGCCGAACATTTGCATCTTGTTAATAAAAAAAAGCTTACAATTTTATAGCGCTGTTATAAACGTCCAGTAGCTTCATACTTTACCCAAGCCTAAAGACATCGACTGTAAATATATTTTTTTAGTTTTCAAGTCTGTTTTAATTTTTTCTTAAATATTTTGTTAATTCACGATTTTCGGAGGTGATAATAATTAGCTCGACTCAGATGAAAGTTATAAACGCAAGAGCTAAACCGATGCGACTTTGACCAATTGCATCAATCGCCGATGGTCTCCAGAGAACTTTTGAGAAGTTATATTGTGTCGCTCCGAAGCTCGTCATCAGAGATCTCCATCAAATTAAAATGGGACCAACTCGGTGGTAGTGGTAGGTAACTCCTTCAGAATAAAAATTAATCGTACAAATCGATCAAGAAATGCTGAAGTTATAACATACATTAAAAAAAATATACATACAGTCACAGTTGTGGTACTCGTGGTGCGTCGCTAGTCAATAAAACAATAGACGACGACGATCGCGATGATTACATTCAAACCTGGCGCGGTTTATACAGAAGAGACGTGTGGCGGTGGCGGATAGTCAAAGTAACACAATATAAACCTTATAGTAGCGACGTCGCCTGGAGGCGCGCACGCGATTTTCCTTTACGACAAAAACGACGCTATGCTACGTACTATAAGGTTTATTATTGTGTTATTTTGACTATCCGCCACCGCCACACGTCTCTTCTGTATAAACCGCGCCTAAGAGAGGTTCGAAAACGCAAACTGGGATTCATCTAATCTGTACCAGTTTCAAATCGAGTTCTAATACAAATATATTTGTACAGGTGCTAGAAAACCTATCGCACCTTCAAGCCGACGACGGCGTGTTCGAATGCATAGACCGCGCGGCGGGCTGTCCGCGCGACCTCTACGAGCTGATGGGCGAGTGCTGGCGCCGCGACGAGCTCGAACGACCCACCTTCGCAGAAATACACCTCTTCCTACAGCGGAAGAGCATCAACTACGCCACCACGTGATCCTGGCACGTACCATGCCCGAACATATACACGGGCATGAGCAACTAATGCTCGGACCGGGGCAAAAGTTGAGAGTAACTTTTTTATTTAAAAAAAGCTTGGGTTTTACTTGAAATTGCACTGCATTTATCTCAATTTTTGATGCTAATTTATGTCAGTATTTTTAGGGTTATTATTATTCTACACAATTTTTTATACAATTTTCTATTTATTTTATACTTTTTTGTTTTGTGACATGACTGATAGCTTATTCTTCTCTGTGATACTTTTCTTTAAACTTATTTCATTATTTTTGTGACAATACACATGGACTTATGATCAGAAACTTTTACACTATTTTTCTATGAATGTTATTAATAAAAGGGACAAGGTTGCAAGGTTGCATTGCAGGAACGATGAATTTTATAAATTCAAACAATCGTCAGTGTTGTTTTAAAATTAACTGCAGTGGTTGCATAGTTGGGTAAATCGACGTTGTTGCGAAGGGCATCTATTCTTCTCGTATTTTTACATCGATTTTAAGTAAAACCCATTTAGTGTGACGACAGTATGCACTCAGCATTTGCTCCGATTTATTTTTAGCTTGCGGTGATGTTTGTGCACAAGCGGGGCGGTCCTAACTACTGTTGGTAAATAATATTATCGATTATTTATCAGATTACTGTAAATAGAAAAAATATCAAATGTAGACATAGTACAATCCTAGCTTTCCAATTAAAAAGCAAATATCTAGATTCTAGTAGTGTAATATTACCGTAATTTATAGAGGTTTAAGATGTAAGGACAAGTCTGTATGAGTTTTCCTCCATCTACTGTCACGTCTGACTTAAATTTATTTTAGACTACCGTTTGCACCGACAATAACAATGAAAATTCAACATTATTCCCTGTTGTTAAGTTATAGAATTGCTAAGATAATTTTTTTCAAATATTCGCAACAAAGGATGTCCTGCATTGCCCGCGAATGTCTTACGGTTTTGTACTTAATAAGAAGTTTCGTGTTAGATCTCGCTTCACACGTCCCGGTTGGCTTAGTGCACGGCTTCTCGAATGTTCAGGTTTTGCTAAGTAGGTTTTAGGCATTCGCGGCGCGATGTCGTTTAATAGGTGCACAAATATCACCAGCTTGATATTGTCTGGTTGCTGCAGTTCTACCATGACAGCTATCAATTTTACTGTTCTTGTCATTTTATCAGACCTACTATGAGAGTGTTATCTCCTCATTCTTGATGGGCCAGCCCTTTGACTGAAGGTACGGGCAGCATCAGATTGTTATACACATAAACTAGGGTTTGTATCGTGTTATAACACTTTACAGGCATTACAAGTTGTTGATGCTTTCTGTCCCTGTACAGCCGCGTTGATACGTTAGGTGTCGTCCTAATTGGTCAACGCTCGCGCGACCGTGCGACGATCGCGTTGCACCTTCTCAGTCACCGGTCAATCGCACGAAATCGCGATTTAGTCTCCATGGAGTGTCCTAATTGACCATAGCGCGATCACGTGAAATTAGCTTTGTATGCGGGTTATAGCGGGTTCGACCGATTGGTGCTATGCGATCGTCGCAGGATCGCGCGATCTATGGCCCCAATTTGAACGACGCTTTAGAATATTGTCTGGCCGAGTGCGGTCAGATTTTATATGAATTTATTGAGTATTGGGCCAGCCAAGTCAACCTCGTTCCGAGCTTATTTGGTCACAGCATCTTGTCAACGCGGTAATTACCATGGTAGATCTGAAGGCGTAGCATGTTGCGTACGGCTATATCACGTCTTTTATCTCATTCGTTCGCGTGCAAATAGAAAGAGAGGGAAGGTGTGATAGCGCTATATCACGCTGCCATGCTGCAGTGTCAAAATACCGCATGTACTCTGCAGTTGACAGCTGTCACGGTAGTCCTGATTATACGGACAGACTAGTTGTAAAATCCTAGTTTTACTGCAAGGTAACTTTCACGAGTGAGCTACGTTTAATAGACATTAAGCAATTAGATCTTCCTTCACTCTCCCTGACGGTTGTGTCAGCATTATTTATACATGTAGAGTTACCAACTTAATAGTCATTTATTTTCATATAAATAAACACATTTCATAAATGAATCCATAGCTAGGGTATTTAATTACTTATTTCTTTTAATAACAAGTTCCGTTTAAGGGGCTCTTGCACATGTTGTTTTATGAAGAAAACAAAACAGCCAAAACAGCTTCACTTTTCGTCGCCCGCCATCTTGTTTTATGGGGCGACGCCATTTTGTTTCCTGTTTTTGGGTAAATATACAACTAGATAACGGGTCGCATAAAAAAACAAAGAGAAATTCTGTCCTCGTGAATATACAACATTTTTTGTTAACGAACCGAGAAAACAGTCCGAATACATTATAATTTCGACCTCAAAGCAACCATAATTCCTAGTAATTTAAAAAAGGAACACTGCGGCATTGCGAGACGTGCTTACGTTGGCTTTGTTCGAACGCAACTAATTCAAAATAAGACGTCACTCCAATAGTGAGGCGTTATTTGCCGGGGCATGTTTTGAGCGCTGACGCGTTATCTAGTTGGATATTGTTGATCGAAGGCAGGAGTCACAACTTTAGTATGAGAAAAAACATCCTCTTACAATTTAATAGTACAATATCCATCATTTGTATTTTGTCATTAAAAACCTTACGTGATATTTAATAATGATGAAAACTGTTATTAATAAGAAATAAGTAATTTCACCTATAGTATACATATTAATATTAGTAAGTTCATAGAGTTAGTGCATCTGCATCGAATAAATGAATTTTATTAGGGTTGTTAAATTAATTAAATAGTTGAAAGTTGTCTATTTTCCGTAGTTTACCGTGTCCAAGTTAGAGATAGCAGTTCGACAATATTTATGTGAAACGCCCGGGATATTGTTTCTATCTTGACCCTAACACAATAAGATAAACTGACATTAATTTGACTTGCACTTGAAGTTGGAATAAATAAAGCGAAATTGTTATTAATGTAGTATTAAGCCCAGTGCAAGGGTCGATTGTCGCGTACCGTAATGTTACAGAAGGTTCTTGTAAAAATCGAATAGATACATTGAATGTGCTGGTTAAAGGTATCCCCAAATCTATCGACACGAAACCAATCCATAACGATGGTCAACAATTTCTGTTACTCGATCATACATTACTCAATGATTAAAACCAAACGTTTTATGGTACGAATGGTTGTATGGTATGAATTCAGCACAGTTGAATAGTAATTGGATTTCAAGGTGATTAGAACTGAAATTGGATTAGGATTGAACTAAGTTTAAATTAACACGATCGGGGCCCAGTGCGCTTCCGCGTGTACAGATTTGGGAATACGTTTAATAGCATAAATGCTATAAATGACAATCAGTTTCGAGTTTTGTTCAAGATGTCAGACATTGATTTAAGGTACAAATTCGTAGTAGGCTACGAATGCCGCATGCAGCGGCAGCAGTCGCGTGCGTCATGTCGCTGCATTCATGATTTCAAACCTCACTGCAGACCGCAGCAGCAGACTTCAGCGTCGTATTCCACGGTCAACTGTATCGGTACTGAAATAGGTATTATTTTACATAGCAAATGCTAAGTGAATAGAGCTAATGAGACTACTGGTCTGCGGTCGAGCGACAGTGAAGTCCGACCGCACATCAGTGTCGTCGAGCGACGTGTCGCAAGCTACGCAAGGTATTTCATAGAAATACACACAAACCAGTAGTGTCGCAGCGACACGTCGTCGTCTGCAGCTGCTGCGTGCGGTCGGCTACGAACTTGTACCTTTAACATTGTTTCCTATCGATTGATCGTTTCTCATGTACGGTACATAATTATGTTTGCACAAAATATTACCCCATTGTTCAATGTTTTCGGTTACGTCTGTGAAACAATTGCAAAGGCAAGTTATGTCACTATAACAACATAAAATGAATTAAGGGCGTATATCCGAATCGGAGCTTTAGTGTATATCTAGTTATTATGTTATATTTCGTGGACCGAAACGAACGGCTTAATAAGAGCCTAATAATAATAAGAATTTAGATATAAGCGAGCGTCTTTAGTTTGCTATGTAGAAAGTTTGATTCACTTTATATAACACTGACGGAACCAATGTTTACTAGGCTTAGGCTAATCGAATACATAGAGGTCTAATTATTTTATAAGTGAGTAGGACAACTGAACACAATAATTATGCGTTTAACTTTCGTAAATCTGGCCTTATTTGATTCTTTAATTATTACTGTCTAGCTGATAGAATATAGATGAGAAAGTAGTTTTGTAATGAACCTCAGTCCCTCAAGCTACAGTACTGTATCGTTAGTGAACGTAACGTTAGGCACTATTAATAATAATGTACAATAAAACACCCTCTCTGCCTTAGTGATGCTATTCTTATCCCTAATGCTATGACGAAATATCACGTTAGAACGAAATTATAATGTATCTTGTAAATACGAATTCTTATGGCTGATGTAATATATTGAGCACTATGGAAAACTTAAATTCCTAACAATGGTCCAAACTTCACTCGCTTTTTTATTTGTACTATACGATTATACAATTTCTATATAGATAAAGAAATAATGATAGTTAGTCTAGAAATACATCTTATGCTTTAATTTTTTTTATAGATGTAAATCATGTATTTGTCGAAATGCTTAATTTTCATAATCAAAGTTTTATGAAAAAAGGTTGATACCAAATGCAGTATTTTTATTTTATACTCTACATCTTTGTACCCAAATAAAAGCAATAATAAGTAACTATACGTTTTTCTTTATAAAATAAACTACTTAAATAGGTACTATGCTTGCTGTCTTTGGAGGAAAAGGGAAGATCTTCCACGGGCTAGTTGGAATGCCCGGGACCGCGGTCCAACAGTTCTTAGTTGGATGTTGTATATATGCAAAGTCTCTTGATAACTTCGATAGTGCGATTCAGGACTCGCCATATGATTGGTTGTTATTCGTAATGAGCTGTGATGCGGTGGACAGATCCATATTGTGATTGGCCGTCTTCTGTGTGACGTGCTAGGTCGCATGTGCTGACCTAGATAGATCTCTGTTTACATCGACTCGATCGATGTGTTCGGCATTGTTGCTTAGTCAGCTCTCGTAGCTCCGCTACAGTACTCCCCCTCCAGACGGAGTGTCGAAACTTGTCTTCAGCTTGCTTGGTACGCATTCAGTCCAGGCATGGCAATTCTTCATGAAGGCTTGTGTACGGCGTGTGACGGTGTGACCCCAATGGTTGCTGTACCGTTGCGCTGGCCGATAACCTCTGCTGCGGAGATGCGGGACCTTTATGCTTTGTAGGCTAGTTCAGGACCTCGTTGCTGCTCCGTGTTGCTGCCATCTTCAGTGACTGCTACGTACCAGAAGGTTGATTGCTCAATTGTCGGTGGTCACCAGTTTGGAGGGTAAGGGAAGATCTTCCACGGGCTAGTTGGAATGCCCGGGACCGCGGTCCAACAGTTCTTAGTTGGATGTTGTATATATGCAAAGTCTCTTGATAACTTCGATAGTGCGATTCAGGACTCGCCATATGATTGGTTGTTATTCGTAATGAGCTGTGATGCGGTGGACAGATCCATATTGTGATTGGCCGTCTTCTGTGTGACGTGCTAGGTCGCATGTGCTGACCTAGATAGATCTCTGTTTACATCGACTCGATCGATGTGTTCGGCATTGTTGCTTAGTCAGCTCTCGTAGCTCCGCTACACTGTCAATACATCACATCACTTCGCTTTATCATGCATAAATGAAAAGTGGATGTTTTGAGTTTTCAGTTCTCTGTCACCCCCTTGGGGAAAATAGTGCCGGTGGCGCTTTGCGGAGAGGTACAATACTCGATCTTGGGGATCCGGGTTCAAATCCGCAAGGACCACATGCCATGTACCAGTGAGTTTTTCTAACTAAGTGTAGGGACACACCTGCGGAACGTTCGGTTGAATACACGCGCAACGCTTTTCCCTATATCGGCGACACACCAGTACGCGCTAAGATTACACGCCATTTTTCCTGGTACACTCTGAAATTGAATCCGAGATCAAAAATTTCAAACAATAGAGCCTCTTTTGTTTGAAATTTTTGATCTCGGATTCTTTTTCAGAGTATAGACTTCGGTGCGGAACGTTTCAAAGGTGTGTCCCTACACTTATGTACGTAATACCGACTGCTCTCAAACGATGAAGGAAAACCAAAGGAAAACATAGTAAGGAAACCTGGATACGCTGAAGAAGAAATTCTCATTCGTTATGTAAAATCTACCAATCCGCATTGGGCACGCGTGGTTGATTGGCGCCTTTACACACTCCTCCTCGAGGGTAGGCTCTACACGTATGGGACGTATAATGACGAAACAAGGACTTGACGAATGTAGTACTTATTTGACGAAATAAGAATTTGACGAAACAAGAATTTGACGAATGTCGTGGCTACCGATGATATGCTACGTTATGCTTAAAAGGACAAAACCAATCATTTTGAGAAATAAGAAAAGTTTTTGATTTCCTTTTTTGGAATTTACAAACAAGTCTTATCGATTTATCGTTTGTAATAACATCCTGTAGAACGGAAAATAAACACCTTCTATGAGCCACAACGAACTAATTGCCTAGTTTTCAAATCACACTGCAAAATGGCAGGGTACAAGCACGTCGCACTCTGTGTGCTCTATCTACACATGGCCTTATGCGTCAAAGTTAAAGTGGTCATGCATTCTGAACAAGACGACTCCAAAATAGAGGACGAAGACACTCCTCGACCGGAGTGGGATCACAAGAAGAAGGAAATCACAATGTTGCCTTTTCTAAAAAAACACCATAAACACGTTGAAGAGAAAACAGAATACGAAGAGGAAATAAAAACGACTACAGATCACCCTCAGTCACACCAGCTGCATCCGAACGACATGATATTCCCTCTAATATACCGCCAGAACCACGTCAATAGTATGTTTAAATTCGGCGAAAATTGGTACACTTGGTCGATAGAAAAGCGGACAGATGGATCGAAGGCTATTAACTATTACATCTGCTACGATGAACCCAAGCATTGTGATGACATTGGCTGGGTAAGTTTTCTTCCAGTTTTGTTTATAATTATTTAGGAAGATTAATTTATAGTATCGTGAGGAAACCTGCTTCAATTACGAGGCATATATTGTACTCACTCCCCTTCACACTAGACAGAGTTACGGTACTACTAGTGAAACGTGGATGTTCTGAGGTATCAGAAGTTCTCTGACACCTCCTCGGGGAATATAATTAGTGGTGAGAATATTATGTTACTATGCTGCTGTTATTTATACAGAGTGTAACCAAACACCCTACCTAGTAATACTTGAAGGGGTGCTTCAGACGATCAAACTGAACAGCTTTCACTATGGAGCCAACGTCGAAATTGCGAAAAAAAAACAGCTGTCCCATACATTTTAGTCGAGTGCAGGGTGTAACAATACACCCTAGTAATACTTAAGGGGGTGATTCAGCCCATGACACTGAACAACTTTCACTACTACAGTACTACCGGTACTGCAGTTTTGTAGTAGCTGATTTTTTTTTCGCGATTTCTAAGTTAGCTCCATAGTGAAAGTTGTTCAGTGTCATGGGCTGAATCACCCCCTTAAGTATTACTAGGGTGTATTGTTACACCCTGCAGTATTTACGTGCATATTATGTGTAATGTTTATTAAGTACCTTTTTAATTTTTGGATACAGGAGCGTACAGACATGTTGCCAAAGTGCGCGTTCCAAATAGATTCCTTGCTTCCCGATGACCGCGCATGCATCAACAGCTTTGGCGTAGAACCTCATACTGCTAGCGGCGCTGTTTGCGATGGAGGTGAACAAATGAAGGTAAGAGTATACATTAATTTACATTTAAGGGGCCATAGGTCCCGACGAATATTTTCTATGAGAAACGCGATTGCCGAGCGCTCCGAAAAGTGTGTGCGTGAGCCGTATTTTCGATTAAAAACAACTAACCAAAGTACTTTTTCTAGATTTTATTTATGATTGCACTAGTTAAACTAATGGTGAATATGTGAGTATAAATACCAACAATCGGAAACTATTTTAAGTTCTTCTAAACCGAGAAAAATGTTTAAAAATGCATGAAAATACGTCATCTTTGTGACGATTTTCTATCGAGTGAAGTAATTCCAATCGTGTATTCAGTTGATGATTTCACTAGATGAACTATCCAAAAATACTGAGGTATGACTTTAGTTTCGGTAAATGGTATAAATCTAGTCGTAAAATGAAAAATAAAAGATGCCTCCGAGGTATTTCCACCTACTATTACGTCTTAAGTAAAAAAATTACTGATTCTGCCTGTCTCCTCGGGACCGGGCGTTTTTTGTGTATCTATAGATCCCCTTTTTTATTAACTACTTACCTAATTTATAAATTTCGAGTTTGGATAAGTTTATAATATGTCAAGATACGAAAGCGTCGAAAAAAATTTCAAACAACACTGGCTTCTAAACCACATGTTTGACGTCTTTAGTGGTAATTAATAGACGTTAATGCAGGTGACAGAGATGGTGCGGTCCTGTGGCCCTCGGATCAGGTCGCTGTGGCGTTTCTTCCGCGCGGGACGACGGCCCGTGAACGCGGCCAAGCCTGCCGACGTCAACTCGCTAGTCTGCGAGGACGAAGAGGAGTGCTACATCACTATAGAGTACAGGGTGCGTTTAATTACCTACCTTACAAGTACGACTCACTGACATTATTTTCTTGAAAAAATATTGAGGCCTAACCAAATCTGTTTTTCCCAGAACATTATTTCCTCACATATTACAAACTTTCTTCTCACACTCAAAAGGACAAAGCTCTGTGATTTCGGACCAATGGGTAAGAATTATAATTATATTATAATGTAGTTTTTAATTAATTCTTAAATGCCAACAGATACACCACGACAGAATCACGTTTTCACTGCACGAACCTACGCGAGGTCAGACATTCAAGAGCTCCTTGAAACGAGACCGCGCTCCAGACGAAGAAAAACCTTCCACAGAAACTCACATACATATAAGAAAGTCAAAGAAAAGAGACGAGGAGCCAGTCCCGAAGGTCAAAAAGTTCCACACTAGATCTAGGTCCAAAACTGTGGAAGGGAAAGGCGTCGCAAAAGAGCGTAACGATTCAGGTTACAGGCGAGCTGTTAAAAACAAAATTAAAATAAGAGAGGATGTTTCGGACGATCTTTCAGAAGAAAGAAACTAATTGGCCACTTGTGTCGATCATAATAATTTTCGACTAGTGCCTTTGAATATCTTAATATTTTGCTGGGTCGGGTCGGAGTGGTATTAGCTTCTTATTTATAAAGATGTTAAAGCCTGACCAGAAATATAAAAAACCTGGTTTGGGGGCGTTCGACTATAGTCGAATAGTCGGTTATAGATAACCTTAAATGTCAGTGATCGAAGTACAAAGGTTAGTTCCAATGATTTTCCGCAACATGGCGAAGTTTTTATATTTCTGGTCGGGCTTTAAATAAATTATGATTTAGATAACAATTGTAATTTGATTTTAGAAAATTGGTCTGTAAATAAAACTACAACGTATATAAACGAACTATGTATAATAATAACTGTATATTTTCGCTTAAAAAATATAGTCTATATAACTATTTGTGTTTCTTAAATTTCGTTTTAGGCTGTTTATGGGCCTTGTCGGTATCGTCGTAAAACTTTCTATAGTTTACATTCTTATACTGGTAAGCTTTCACATTTTTATTGATTTCGGATTTACTATTTTTAGTATTTTTGTTAGTGTGAACTTTTTTCTCCGTAACCGGAGCTACGATATCTTTCTGTTCTATCTTTTCAGTAGACATTTTTCTTTTGCGTTTTTCTGCTTTCTTTTGCGTTTCTTTTTTATTAATTTCTTCGGTATCCTTCGATTTATCTACATCTACACATTCATTTTCAATCTGTGTTTTAGCTTGTTGAATTTTAATAAGGACTTCCCTTTTTATTAACTCATTGCCTTTTCCTATGGCTGCTATTTTTGCTTCTTTGTCTTTGAACTCTTTTATTTCTTCCACCTGTAGACATTAAGCCAGTTAATTGTTAATTTTAATAACGTTAACGTAAAATGATCATGCGTATAAGTAAAACATTAGTGTACCTGAGCTAAAGAACGATATTTCCTATATCTATCGTAAGGTGGAATAAATAGTTTAGCATCGGCATTCAAACGGGACGATACCTGCAATATCAAATAAAAATATAATTTAAAATGTCGGTACAACATCCAGGGTAGATGTTTTATTAGCCCATTCAAGTACTTACAACAGAACTGTTGGTTTCACTTAAAAAGTCGTAGGACGGCACGAACGCGTTGATATCAGGCTGGAAGTCGTGAAACTCTTCTATGATTACGGTTGCACGATCCAAGTTTATGAGCTGGTCATCTCTGTAATCAAATATTACAGTACACAATATTATTATTTAGTATTCTATAGCAAACGACAAACTAGATGATCTTCTCAGAAAAGGACAAGTGCATAGCAACCTCAACCGACGGAAGTGCATGAAGAGATGTATGAAAGTGAATGAGGCGAGATAATCACAATCGTAGTGTGTGGCGAGCCGTAGTCTCTGCCTACCCCTCTGGGATAGTGGCGTGAGTACATGTATGTATGGCAAAAAAACACAGCCCAGGAGATACAGTACCTAATGTTACAACATGATAGACCAGCTTACAAAACGAGTAGTCTCTGTGTGCCAGTCTGAACCAGCAAGGCCCCAGTGCTAAAACCGAGATGAAAACGCTTAAACGAAGATCCTCTGCCTCTGCCTCCCATCCTGTCTCTTGACAGCCATCAGTAATAACTGATGACCAGACAAACAACGATCACGTGCTCTCAGTGAGCTGACAGCAAGCCTCCTCCTCTTTTTTCTAAGTCGGTTAAAAAGGCGATGATACTCAGCTTAGGCCCTATATGTTCCTAGCTTGCCCCTTAGATCAAAGTAAAATTAATGGATAGCTGTAGCCGCTGCCTACATGCCTACCTACCTGCCTACTCAAATGAATGGGACAGCTGATTTTGTTTTGCTCAGATTGGTTTGCTCTCTTAGTAAAAGATGTTCAGTGTGATGGGTAGACTTAGTTTAAAAGGATGCTAATGATATCAAAGAGGGTAGTAATGTAACGCGATTTGAACCAACCTGAAGTCAGGGAACTCGGACAGGTCGTGTACATTGTAGGAAGCCGGCTGGTGTGTGCTGTTCACCATGGTGCGGATGCTCGTCGGCATTTGATACAGCTGCGGCTCCATCGGCAACTCGCGGCACTGCAAACATTTAGTGTAAAATGACACACCTGGGGGCCTAGACTAAGGGGGTATTAATTTACAGAACGACACTCAAGTGGTGATCTCTTCTTGAGTATATATAGAAAAGGATGCAAATACATACAACGTATACATGCATACTTGTCTATCTTTATTGTAATACCCCCCTAAGTGCACAATCTTCTTATTCTACAAACGTCAACGCCGCAGCGTTACCGACGATAGAAAATTGACAGAATGCTAGACAATGTTACAAATTAATGACGATCACCTGTTAGAGAAAAAAAGCTAAATTTGCTCTTTGATTAGCTTTCAGTTCACTCAATCATTCACTCTTTTTTCTTTTTTGTATGCGGGATCGTGTTCGATTTTCAGAAAAATTTGAAATAGCTTTCAAATTTTCCGCCCGCTATTTTCTAGCGTTATCTACAAGGTCTGGCTGATCGACAGGAAGCGTTCAAAACGAAACGCTCACTGTCGAAAGAAACTGTCAAAAACTGCATCTTGTCTAGGCCTTTTCCATTCGTTTTCGTTCTTTTCGACAGTCCCATACATTTTTTATGTTTTCTACTGTCGTTAACGCTAATCGAAAGACACATTGGTATCGATTCGGTATTGCCACGACTTAACTTAACTAAATTTATTCCTGTCATTTTCTAACATTCGACTAAGAAAAGAGACAGAAAACCAACAACTGACTTTAGTGCTGTCAAAGTGACGCTACACGCCCTAAAACGACTTAAATAAGATGGCGTGCATTATGATGCCATCTTATTTTGGGCGTGTAGTGTCACTTTGACAGCACTAAAGCTGTGACTAAAGTCAGTTGTTGGTTTTCTGTCTCTTTTCTTAGTCGCTAAAGTTAGTTACACAAGTTCATAATCAATTGATGAATTAAAACTGCTCTAACAGTTCTCCGTTAGGTGAACGCTTATAGATAAAAGACAAGCCCACTTACCGATAACAGCATCCTGTGTATAGTAATAAGGTTTTGCTTGACGAACGGAGGCATGGGGCTACAGCACGCGTTTACGCCTTGCAGCTCACGCGGTATCGTCTCTGCCAGCTTCAGAAGCATGTGGTTCGGGAGTAGGTACCTTGAAGATAAAAAACGTCTTCAATGTCATACCAACAAGATTCACTAACTCAGCAGTTCCCGAATGGTGTTCCGCGGAACCCGGGGCTTCCGTAAGACGCTCTCAGCGAAAATTCAAGATTTCGATGGGTTTTTTCTAGTCTAGAGTTTCTAGCTAGATATTGTAAATGCTTACCCTTTATGTAAATATCTTCATAATCTAACTAAATATAGTAGATTACACACCGAGGACAGGAAAGTAAGAAAGGCCTCAGATCTCATGTAATTGTTGACCGAGGCGAAGCCGAGGTCAACAAACATGTGATCTGAGGCTTTCTTATTTACTGTCCGAGGTTAGTATACTATTTTTCTCCTCGACAGAGGTGGAAAGCGGCAACTTCGTTTAGCGCAGCGGGCCGACAATTGACGCTTTCCGTCCGGAGGGGAGAAAAATATTTTTATTAAAGTCCTTCTTTTAAAGTCAACCTATAGGTACTTAGGTACAAGATGTGAACACCAAGCCAAAAAGCATCTAGTATGGTGTGATTTCGCGTAAAAAAAACAATGTTGCAGTTAGTTTACTTCTTCCTTGAGCTAGGGTTACGCCCAAAAACTGTGAACCAAAAAGAGGGTTCCGTAGCCAAAAGAATTCGGGAACCGCTGCACTAGCTGATAACATTTTTAGTTTGAATAGAAATAGAACTATGAATAGCGTACATACTATACTACTACTATTATAAATGTGAAAGTTAGTGTCAACATGTTTATGTCTCAATCACGCATACCTAAACGAACGAAAGGATTTGATAGCTAGGGCGTTTAGCCGCTAAACCTTTAGAAATCATGACTATGGCTTGAAACTTGGTACAGTTGCTCAGGGGAACATAAAAGACCGATCAAGATCGGTACCCCACGGGAGCCCCCCCTCTGGGGCGGGAGGGGGGGGATCAAAGGGACGCTCCGACCGGACAAACTCAAACAGTTGCAAACGATAGAATATAGCTATCAGGTTAAGTTTGGTATCATTTTCTTATAAATTAAGGACGAGGAATTCATTTCTGGCATTTTTATTTCATTTTGTGCAAGTGGTTTCCGAATAAAACATAGAAACGTCAAAAATTTAACCTGGAAAAATACGTTTAAACAGCTATAACTTTACAACCTATAAACAAATTAATATTTTAGAAATACTAAAATATAGCATATTTTATGTTGATTCAGAAAAATATACCTTTTATAACGATAATCTTACAAAATTACGAAGAAAAATTATCTTGAACGTTGCGCCGCGTAGTTAAGTGAAATTGCGCTACCAGCTCTTGCAGCAGAATCCAGACAATTTTCTTAAAAATTCGTATTCGATGCATGAGAATGAAGTGACCAAAAGAGATTTCTTGGTCAACTTCTCTAATTAGGTAAGTATTTCAATGTCGAAAAGGCTATCAGCGAGAAAAAATACAACTTATAGTTTTTTCGCAATCAATGTAGGTAACTCTAAATTATAAATATAGAAAGAAACAATTATTGTTATCTATTTATACGCACTTTCCTTCACATAATCGTAGCTCTGTGTTTGTTTTCTTATATTTACATATCTGCTGAAAGCCTGCCTTGCATCTGCAGCGAGTTAAGTCCCTACACGCTTCTGCCACTGCTGGCTTGTTAGCCCAGTATGGGAGACCATTCGTTTCCATTTTTCCGCCAGCCCCAAGACGCAGATCTTTTTTGGTGAATATAGGTGTTTCTTATATTCATTGACTGTTGTAGGTACATTAACTTGACCCGTAAAAGAAAGAAGCAATGTTGAATCTGATTAGCAAAGTAAGAGGATTTATAGGCAATGAAAATAGTAGTCATAGTCATAGTCATAATAGTTTATTGCTTCATGTGGTTACATAAGGTGGTGATAGTAGGAATAGATAAGTAGGTACGTACCTGACATGCATAGTAACAGCATTATCTTTGTATGAAAGGACCAGCTTCCTCAATTTTCCCTTCCATTAGCAACTTGAACCCAGTGGTGGCCTGCGGAAATACACGAAGCCGGAAGTATGATTGATTGAAGCCGGTTATTAACGATTTTAACCAAGTGGTTATAATGTTTTTATGCTCGTACTTATAAAGAAAAAATCCACCGCAAGATGCCACTATCGGATTGAAATGCGTGACCAGTAAAAGAAACTACAATTTTAGATAAACAATGGTTTAGCTACCGTTTTTTCTATAACTATGCCTGTGGAGTGTGTATACGGACTCTAAACCTCAAATGCTGTCTTCTTTCCTCTTCCATTAAAGCAGGAAACTGTGTCGCATCCCATGAAGGCGTGGAAAAGGGGAAGGACCTTCGCCGTTTCCACGCCTTCACGGGATGCGACACGGTTTCCTGCTTTAATGGAAGAGGAAAGAAGACAGCATTTGAGACTTTGAGTGCATATCCTTATAAGACGTCAATGGCACATCCACAGATATAGTTATAGAAAAAACGATAGCTAAACCGTTGTTTATCTAAATTTCTAGTTTCTTTTACTGGTCTACCACTGGGTTTGAATAGGAAAAAAGGAAGAATGGTACGAAACGACAATTTCTTTAAAACCATACTTGAAGGGAAGACAGAGGGGAAAAGAGGACCCAGACAGAGTTATCTAGCCAAGTGAAAGAAAAGGTTGATGTCGTGTCGTATCAAAAACTCAAAACACTCATAAAAGTGACCGGATTGGCGAATACTCCACCGACAAGAACTCTTAAATAAGATGATGATGACCACTGGATTCAAGTTCCTCATGGAAGGGAAAATTGAGGAAGCTGATCCTTTCATACAAAGCTATGTCGTTACTATGTATGACAGGTACGTACATACCTATACTTATCTATTCCTACTATTTTCTTTGCCTACATAATCCTCTTACTTTGTTAATCAGATTCAACATTACTTCTTTCTTATACAGGTCAAGGCAAAGTACAACAGTCAATGAATGTAGGAAACACCTATATTCACCAAAAAAGATCGTCAATTAGAGAAAATACCACCTACTCAGTCACGGCATTGTATCACACACACTAAGAGCAGTGGATCAGGGATTTCATATTTGGGGCCACGTGCTAAAGCTCTTTTATCACCTTCCCAATCCAGCGTCTTGGGGCTGGCGGAAAAATAGAAACGAATGGTCTCCCTACTGGACTAACAAGCCAGCAGTGGCAAGGCAGTGGCAGGTTCTACACGCAGAATGTTCAATACGTAAAACGTTCAAAGTGCAAAATGTGCTACTCGCTGTAGATGCAAGGCAGGCTTTTAGCAGAGATGTAAATGTAAGAAAACAAACCTAAAATGCACAGAGCTACGATGCATTTTAGGTTGGATGAGGAGCTAACGATTATGTGAAGGAAAGTGCGTATAAAAGATAACAATAAATGTTTCTTTCTATATTTCTAATTTTGAAATACATTGATTGCGAAAAAACTATAAATTGTATTTTTTTCTCGCTCATAGCCTTTAAGACATTGAAATACTTGCCTAATTAGAGAAGTTAACCTAGAAATCTCTTTTGGTCACTTCATTCTCATGCATCGAATACAAATTTTTAAGAAAATTGTCTGGATTCTGCTGCAAGAGCTGGTAGCGCAATTTCACTTAACTACGCGGCGCAACGTTCAAGATAATTTTTCTTCGTAATTTTGTAAGATTATCTGTATAAAAGGTATATTTTCTGAATCTACATAAAATATGCTATATTTTAGTATTTCTAAAATATTAATTTGTTTATAAGTTGTAAAGTTATAGCTGTTTAAACGTATTTTTCCAGGTTAAATTTTTGACGTTTCTATGTTTTATTCGGAAACCACTTGCACAAAATGAAATAAAAATGCCAGAAATGAATTCCTCGTCCTTAATTTATACGAAAATGATACCAAACTTAACCTGATAGCTATATTCTATCGTTTGCAACTGTTTGAGTTTGTCCGGTCGGAGCGTCCCTTTGATCCCCCCCCCCCCTCCCGCCCCAGAGGGGGGGCTCCCGTGGGGTACCGATCTTGATCGGTATTTTATGACCCCCTGAGCAACTGTACCAAGTTTCAAGCCATAGTCATGATTTCTAAAGGTTTACAATTTTTTTCTTAGACAAGCGCCCGAACTATGAATGTTTGTCACAAAGATCGGAATATGTTCTGGATTAACACAGAATACTATAGTCAAGTCAAAACAGACGAGGTCGTTAGCAACGGCTAGTTATAAACTATAGTTTCGCTTATACAACGTGTAACAAAACAGCCTATTAGGGTTGAGCCTCATCTGCCAGCACCGCATCGCATTTTTCCGTCGCTCCATCCTTTTGTGTCACTCAGGAACGTCATTGGCTAGAGCGAGAAAGGTCGCAGCACGGCCGGTGCTGCCGCATGCTGTCGTCGCATTCTCGCTCCAGCAAATGACGTTCCTGAGCGACGGAAAAAGATGGAGCGACGGAAAAATGCGATGCGGTGCTGCCAGATGAGGTTCAACCCTTAATGTTTAAAGGGGTGGCTGGCTAACACCCAGTTGCAGAAGCGCTCATTAGAGTTAATCCTCCATTAAATCTCTTGCTGTCACTTTTTGTCTTGTTGAAGTAGTAAAAGCTAGCAAGAGATTTAATGGAGGATTAACTCTAATGAGCACTTCTGCAACTGAGCGTTAGACCATCAAACAGCACAACTTTCACTATGGAAAAAAATACGAGAGTGAAAATTGCTGATTTATGTTGGCTCTTTACGAATTTTATTTATTCGTAGTTGGCTCAATAGGAAAAGTTGTTCCGTATCATTGTTTTTAAATATTACTAGGATGTCTACACAGTTTAAAGATAAAATGTCATGCACGTTATCACTGACGACATTAAAAACTGCCCTTGACCTAAAATGACATTTTGCAGTCCATGAACCCAAGATAAATTCCAACACAAACCTAAAACAATTTTACTAAGTACTTACAATGAACAGAAAAAAGTTAAAGTTAGCAGGCACTCTTGAGTTTTAAGTCGCTATTCAAATTGTTTTTTATTGCACATCCTAAACGTGCTCTAACAAGAAAAGGTAGACACGCGCGGTACAGGGCGAGTGCGAGGAAGAGAGGACTACGCCATTGCCTACTGTGTTTAATGCCTATAGGATCTAACTACAAGACAAAGACCTCCTATCACAAATAAGAGGTGAGGAGATCAACCCGTCAAAAATTGGATCCATAATTTTGCATCCCTATCCCTGCCTCCCACAAACTTTTTTACCTCGCTCCCTCTACTGCCTTCTGGTTACCTCGGCGGCGGTTACCTGTAGCCTAGACTGACACCACAATTGACACGCTAAAATTTATGTTTTCGAAACAAAGGATAAAAACTCTTTTTGAATAGACAGGTGTGAATGCGTTTTATTTACGAAAAAGTCATGTACCACACGCAGCTATTGTAGATTACACACCGAGGGCACGGACCTGAAAAAAAGACGGACGTAATCTCGTCTAATCACGAGTGAAGAACCCATTTCTTTTGTGTGCATGCTGTCACGCAGTACATAATGGTGACGGGTGTAGGGCCTGCGCCTAGAGCTAGTGCATCTGTGTGAGTGTAAATCCCTTGTAGAACAAACGAAAATGTAGGACCTTGCATGCTTCATATCTATTTAGTGTCACATTACGTCCGTCTTTTTTTCAGGTCCGTGACCGAGGGCAGGAAAGTAAGAAAGGACTCAGATATCATGTAATTGTTGGCCATGGCGAAGCAGAGGTCAACAAACATGTGATCTGAGGCTTTCTTATTTACTGCCCGAGGTTAGTATACTATTTTTCTCCTCGACGGAAGTAAGAAGAACTAAGACTTAGCGCAGCGGGACGAGAATCGACGCTTTCCGTCCGGAGGGGAGAAAAAGTTATTGCAGCCCTAGACTCCGTTTCTCATGTGCTGACGTCATCTTGTTAATTTATGTTTTTTGTAGGCAGTGTCCGGGGTGTGACGAAAGCGAATAATTTGAACAGTTGTCGACCTAGTCAGTAAACTGTTACAAGGTAAGGTAACAAGGACTATTCATTGAAATTAGCATGTTTCGGTTTTATTGCGTCTCTGAACCAATTGATATGCTCATGTTATCTTGATAAAGGTGACGAGTGACGGCCACTAATAGACATACATTAAAAATATTATGTATACAGGGTGTAAAATTAAATGCGTTACTTATCGAACAGGATGCTTCAATCAAAGCACTGAAGCACCCCATAAAGTATGTGACATATCGATACCAGAAGTATCAAGTAACGTAAGGGACATTTGGTCGAAAATGACTTTTTTATATGACTGGATTCCAAATTTTCTGCTCTATCGATTGGTGTATTCAAAATATCGATATCTTGAAAAAAATGTCCCTTACGTCACACATTTTTGACAAGTCTAGAACATTATTTTCCAAAAATGTTAACGTAAAAGACAGTTAAATTAAAATTGTAATGTTATTTAATGTAAGTCTCAGTACTTCAACATTTTGTCCCTTACGTCATACCATTTTGAGTATTTTTTACAAAAATGTACCTTACGTTATTATAAAACTTGATCGTTTTTGCATGCTGTCCCTTACATTTGAATTACATTACATTTAAACGCGTTTTATTATATTTTACTTATTTAGAACTGTATACACTATTATGTTCTAAATCAGTGTGACCACTTTTAGTATTTTCTGTACTAAATAAGTAAAATTGAGGCTCTGAAAAACGAATTTAATAATATTATCTTTGGTCAAAAATAAAGTTTTAGTATAATCTTAGCATAATTTTAACGGCTTTAGTATGTTTTTAGTTCTATATCTGAAAACACCCCAACTAATGGTAAATAGGCAAGAGAATGATAATCTAAAAACACAGAATAGGGGCTTAAAAGTCTTTTAAAAAAGCCAATAAAATAATAAAGTACATTTTAGACTTATTTCTTTTTCTTTTTGGTATTTTAAGCACTGGAAGCACAACACAATCCATTAGTTATACATACGTTAATGAATTTGGAAAAGGTAATTTTGATCTAGATACATTTTGACTAAATACCTAGTAGAGTTATACCCTTATTACATTTAAATATTAAATAAAACTGATAAAATGTCATAACGAATGTCACATTGAAACTCAAAATCAAAAGCTTTCACTTCTCTGCCCTAACCACCACTGTAACCCTCTCTCTCCGCCCACGAGTGATCTCCAAACTGGTGACCCCGAAGAACGAACATGTAGAAAGGGCACCGTAGCTAGCGTCCCTCGAATTTAAATAAAATATCAGGAATCTCCAGCGAACCTAGCGATGCAACCATCAGCGACGCAACCGCGACCAAGCATAAGCTATCCTAAATCATCTCGTCTTGTCACCTAACGCTTAGCTTCAGCATGTCATCACAACCTACACGATATTGAAGGGATATCGCAACGAATACCACGCACGTTCTAATTCAAGCACAAACCTTCATGGCATAAAAACCTAGCGCAGCAAATACCGCCACGCTCGCTTGTTACATCATCATCACTAACCAAAAAGGGGAAGATTTTCCATATAATAATATGTACATCCATTCCCGCTTTTCCATTTCTAAGCACCAATTCAAACTAAATTTAAATTTCTGAGTCTCACGCAAACATTTTTCATTTCGTTGTCAAATTATGGTAAAACTAGCTTTAGCCCAAGATCCATATTGAATACAAACTTTGTTTGATTAAGCCGCACCCTAATTAAAAGAAAATTCAATATTATTTGTTTCAGTACGATTTTCCATACGAACAATTTATTACACCCTATTTCACCCCATTGCAAAGGTTGATTTTGGAAAAATCCTTAGTGCACCCTTAATCTTCTTCAGAATTATTTATACTATCTTCTTATTATTATATTGCGTTATTAGGTACTTATTATAGATCTGGTCTTTAGCGGTTAACACTATGAATTTGTCTGTCACTGTTAGTATATCCATTAATCAGTCAGACATCGAACTGATTTATATGTATGGAAGAAGATAGTAGTGTCTTGTATTGTATATACATTATAAGAAAACATACATACACAAACACACGATAATAATCCCACTCGGGGTTTAATATTATATCCCACAGTTTTACTACAACATCAACTAGCTTTTTAGTTATAGCAAGGCAAGCACTGTGAAAGATTCTGGACAGAATTAATGTGTAAAGTGGTACAAATCATGCACCCTAATATGATAGCATTAAGGTTGTGAATGCTATACTTTTAGGTACAGATACAACAATGTCAACACCAGTAATGACCCTTACATTAAAAAGACAGGTAATTCCCATTTTCTACATGTAACTTACATCATCGACAGATTCCATTTGTTTATGAATTGTGCAACGTAACGTACAACTTAACTGTTTTCTTTAATGTAAGGGACATGCTATCTCTGGAATGACTACATTTATCATAGTTTTGCCTATTTAGTGTGAAAAACGCAAGAATTATAAGTTACTTTGCTCTAGGAACCATAAAAAAAGGACAAAAAGATAAAAAAATATGAGCAGTTATCTAAAAATTTAACCTTATTTTTGCTCTCCTGAAAATCTGAGTTTTGTCCCTTACACTAATTGATACTTCTGGTATCGATATTTAAAGCACCCTATACAAGGTGTTACAAAAATACAAATAAACCTTTAAGGGGGTGGTGTAGACCATCAAACTGAATAACTTTTACTATGGGACCAATATCGAAATGGCAAAAAAAATTGATGTTCCATACTCTACAAATCGACTAGAGCGAAAATATGTATGGGATATCAATTTTTTTTTTTTGCGATTTCGATGTTGGTCCCATAGAGAAAGTTGTTCAGTTTGACGGTCTAAACAACCCCCTTAAGAGTTTTAAATATTTATTGTTACTTATGAAACACCCTGTATGCAGTAATATGGTGCAACAAGGGGAGTGTGTATTGCTCTATGGGTCAACATATTATGTTTCAAGGTCTACCAAAATTAGCTGAAACTATTTAAGGAGATGATGGACCTATAGGACCAATATCGAAAACGAGAAAAAATCTGCTTTCCCATACATTTCAGTCGAGTGAATGTTTGCAGTATTGTATGGGTCAGCAGATTTTTTTTTGCGATTTCGATATTTGTCCCATAGAGAAAGTTGTTCAGTTTGATGGTCTGATCATCCCCTTAAAATAGTTTCAGCTAATTTTGTTAGACCTTATATACGGAGAGATTCCGGTCGAGCACAGTATATTTTTTACACTAGAAAATTCGCGCTTTTCCCGTGGTTCACCAATTCAGGTCACCTGGTGGACCATGGGCCACCAGCTGGAATAAGGAGGACTATAGGAACTGTGGTCAACCGGGAGGGAGGGGGGTGTGTGTCTCTATGCTATGTACATGCTTCATCCGCGTGAATTTCGGAAAACGATCAACGTGGCTCACCTCGTGGGTAACCCGCACTGGCGTAAGGCTGCTTTTCCACCAGGGATGTGCGAAGTAGCGAGGCGGTGAGCGACGAAAAAATGCCCAATTAGAGTGCTTCAATTTCCCAATGACGTGATCGAGTGAGCGTGCTATTGGCGGATTGTTTCCTCGATCACCGCCTCGCTACCTCGCCCATCTCTGGTGGAAACGCAGCCTTAGGGTAGGGGACTCACGCTGTAGGTCATGAGCACAGGCGGAATGCAATAGAACGGACTCGTTACGTGAGTTCTTTAGCACTGCGGCCCATTTGTCGCTGACCTGCGACGGTAAAGATAAAAATAAAGTGAATCAGTACTCACGTGGTGCTCTCATCGAGGGCCCTGGCCTGCGCGTCCCGCCACTTGTACAGCAGCTGAAGCGCTGCCATCTGCAGCGAGTTGAAGGACTTCTTGGAGCGCACGTAGAGCGGCATGTGACTGCTGTCGTGGATTACTTCTTTATTGTAAGTCTGCAAGAAACATTGCATAAGTTAAGGTTAGACGAAGAGTTATACAGGGTGTAAGGGAATTGGATACGAAAACTGAAAGGGGTGAAAGTACCTATCAATATGAACAACTTTTACTATGGTACCAACTATGAGATCTCAAAAAAAAACTGTTATCTCATACTAACATTTAATTCCTACCGCGCAAAATGGAGGAAAGTGGATTTTTTAAGATCTCATAGTTGGTCCCATAGTAAATGTTGTACACATTGATGGGTACTTTCACATCTTCCGTTCGGAAGCAATTCCCTCAGCGTTGTAAAGCTAGCGGACAGTATGGTGGTCCGACCGTATATCAGGAGGCATATCAAATAACGCCCAGTGAAAAACTGTTCTGACACGTATTTTGGTCAGAATGATTAAATTATTGGTTAAGATAAATCATCGTCTCAGCCGATAGAAGTCCACTGCTGGACATATGCCTTCCCCAAGGATCGTCACAACGACCGGTCCTGCGCTACCCTCATCCAACGGGTGGGCGCCCACCAGGTCGTCGTTCCACCGTGTTGTAGGACTACCCTCGCCACGCTGCGCTTTTCGGTACGCGGTCGCCCATCGGCCTTCTATTCTGCCCATTGCGCCCATTGGCACTTTAGCAATTCTTTGGGCTTTGTCGGCTACTCTGGTTCTTCTACGAACCTATTTGTAGTGTATGTATCATAATATTGGCTCGAGCGCATACGTCACGCAGTGTGGGTTAGGTGGTAAAGAAAGGGCAGATGAAGTCCCACCGCGATACCTGTGACACCTAGTGGTGGTGTATTGACGAGCAAGTGCATTGTGATACAAACCGATAAAATGCATACTATTTATTCATTTCAGATTCGATCTCGCAGGGAAACTCCGATCATAGCCCTCTCCATTGCCCGTAAGGTGACTTTCAGCCTTTTACGAAGCCTTGAGTGGCCGACCACGTCTCAGTTCTGTATATCATCACTGGAAATTCACACTGATCAAAGACTTTCGTCTTGAGTCACTTAGACAGCGATTCAGTCGAAATAATATGACATAGGTAGAGTATTACAAGGTTTGCTTTTTAAACTTTATCAACTCACAGTCCCGCAAATCTGCCTGCTCTGTTCAAAAACGGACAACAGCAAGTGTGGTTGTCCGGCTCCCATCTCCAGGAGTTCCGCTTTCATCTTCCGCCAAATATAAAGCAGGAAGTGAGTGTCCATCCGCGCGTATTCTACTAATTCCTCCGGCAGGGGACGAATACGCCAGTCGGCTAATTGATATCTGCAAGGAAAACAACCTTAATAGGCTTCTGACATAGCTCAGGCCGCCCTTCTTGTTCGTGTATATATTGTTGTTTTTTTGTGTATTTTGGTGTGCAAATAAAGAATATTTATCTTATCTTATCATAAGGAATACAGGGTCTAGCAGAGGTGGGTAGTAATTTTTAAAGGGGTACTGAAGACCATCCAACTGGCAAATTTTTACTATGGAGACAATATCGAAATCGATCTATGTTTCATGCATTTAGATACTGCAATTTGGTATGGAACAGCAGATTTAGTGTGTAGTATTATTACTTACTTTTTGTCAGTGTCCACCTGGCAGTACTTCATAAGTAAATGTTTTAGCGACAGTCCGTTCACCTTGAGGACTCTAGCAGCTTGGTGTGTGTCAAACAAACCCACAATATAAACACCGAAATCTCTTTGTAACCATATTACATCCATTTCAGCGCCATGGAACACCTACAATGTGAATCAATTTAAATATAGTTTCTAATTGTGATGGCCAAATTATTGTATGTACATTTAAGAGCAACTAGAGTTTACCCGCAAATTCGTCTGCAGAAATTTTATACCAGATCATAAGCTATCAATCAAGATAGTTTCATCAAAATCGGTTCAGTAGTTTTTGCGTGATGCTGTTACAAACAAACAGCCGGACATAAATTCTAAAAAAGGTTGATTTGGTGTTAAAAACCATATCGTAACCTTTATCTTGTAAATATCTACTATGTACAGACACACTTCAGTTACAGTTTTATAATAAGTTTAGAAAAGATTTAGAAAAGATTTGTATACATTGGTACCTTGTATTTTTAGTTTATTTGTTGTCTGTATTTTCGAGTGCAAGCCTTGCCTTATTCAAGTGTTATTGAGAAAATATTCTGTTCATTACTCGTGTTCATAACGGCGGCAAGTAACGGCAGAAAGTACTTCGAGAACGCTTGCCTAATCAATAAAAATTTTGAACGAAAGACAATTAATATACCTACTTCTTCAAAGGAATCTCTATCTTTAAAGGACAAGAAAAATGTAATAGACAAAAATTATAAAGAAAGGTGTGATTAAGTGACCGAATTCTTTTCTTCTTTCGTGTCAGAATGGCTATATCGTATTACAATTACTAATTATGTGAGGTAAAGATTAGCCAGTCAGGTTTCGTCACTATTTCCTGGCGTGACCGAATTAAATGGGTAAGATTTCTTTTTTAAGAGGATAGGCGGGTACTGCTTAGTCCATACAAACGTATTCCCCTGTTTCCTCCCTGGATAATGACACTAGAGCATATATTTTTTACCAATACAATCTATGTCACCTCTGCAATGTCCCTATGTTTTGCTTTTTTCCATAAATTAACTACTATAAAAACTAGGAGCCTTCAAAAATGACCAAAATTGCTCTATTTTATTTACCGCTGTGTTTAGACATTCAGCAACCAAACTTGACGAATATAAACAAAAAAAGGAAAACATACAGACAAAGCCAAAGTCTTTATCATATTATTCTTGGCATAATTATTTTATTCGGTTCAGTTTTGGAGGAGGAAACAGAAGAATACGAAACAGTGATTTCGTCCATTTTATGTAGGTAAAATCGGTCCGCGCTGCGGTTGTCTCTTTCGCACTGATAGCTCGGTTTCTCGAGAACAGCACGCCAGATATGTTAAATAGCTATTATACCTCTACCATTACGGAACTTTTTTGATGTCCATTTCTAGAAAAAAAATTCTAGGTAAATAATATAGAATGGAAACTTACTTTTATTTTCTTAGGATCCGTGAAAACAAGATTGAGTTTGTGTATGTGTTCACGTACTGCTAACGCGTCTATAATGAAGTCACCGCCTTCGTTCGTTGATATTTGTATCAGACATGTTATACCTAAAACAAAATTTTAATACAAACTTACTAACACTTAAACATATTTGAGGAAAGTTTCATATTTATTAAAATAGAACGTATAGAATGTTATTGTAGAACATATACAGGGTGAAATTGATATCATTAGCATCCTTTTAAACTAAGAGTCTACCCATCAAACTGAACAGCTTTTACTATGGGAGCAAACAAATCGGAGCAACAAAAAAATCTGCTGTCCCATACATTTGAGTCGTGTAGGCAGCGGCGGCGGGTGCAGTTTAGTATGGGACGGCAGATTTATTTTTTGCTCCCATAGTAAAAGTTGTTCAGTTTGATGGGTAGACTCATAGTTTAAAAGGATGCTAATGATATCAATTTCACCCTGTATAAGGTCTAACAAAATTAGCTGAAACTATTTTAAGGGGAGGATCAGACCATCAAACTGAACAACTTTTTCTATGGGACCAACATCAAAATCGCGAAAAAAATCAACTGTTCCATACAAACCTACTCGACCTAAATGTATGGGACGGCAGATTTTTTTTTCGCGATTTCGATATTGGTCCCATAAAGAAAGTTGTTCAGTTTGATGGTCTGATCCTCCCCTGAAAATAGGTTCACCTAATTTTGGTAGACCTTACATATAAATCTTAAATATTCGTTATCCTTTTTAGGGTTGAGCCTCATCTGGCAGCACCGCATCCGCATCGCATTTTTTCATCGCTCCATCCTTTTCTGTTACTCAGGAAAGTCATGACGTTGACGACCCGGTTGGTGTAATGGTTACCACGCCGGACTGCCAATCCAGGGTCCTGGGTTCGAATCCCGGTTCCATAATAAAAGCCTTAAGTGCTAGTTTGGGATCATTACAATGTATGTGCCTGTGAGCGTTATTTATTTATTACCTATGATTCACAATAAAGAATATTTCTATTTCTATTTATTTGCTAGAGCAAATAAGATAGCGGGAACGCGACCGCACGCGGCAGCACCATGTCGCCCTGTGACATTTCTCGCTCTAGCAAATGACGTTCCTGAGCGACAGAAAAGGATAGAGCGTAAAAAAATGTGATGCGGTGCTGCCAGATGAGGCTCAACATTTAGGGTTCCGTACCCAAAGGATTGAAAATGGGACTAAGCCTATGTTGTCCGTCCTCTATTTAGGGCTGTAACTTTTGAACCGTAATAGCTACATAGTTGAAATTTTCACAGAATATGCGTTATTACGGCCGATTTGTCAACAAATAATAAAAATGACAAAAAGAGGCATACAAATAATATCCCTTAATGTTTTATACAGGTACCTGTCTCTCACAAGAAACTGGTTTTTATCAACGTTTTTTCTTCTTTTCTCTTATATTATTGATTATAAACATGTTACAGCCATGTTGTGCTATTTCGGATCAAATTAAAGATTGAAACGAAAGATTGGACTTGAACCCGCACTCTTCTAATCCGGGGAAGTGCGTTATCCAATTTCGCCACCGAGTCCACTAACCAGTGAACGAAATTTTCAAGAAGGATGGAGGAGGGGGAACGATTTTTTAATTTTTTGGAAGAGTGCGGGTTCAAGTCCCGCCCGAGACTCATTGAGGTAATATGTTAACTAGAGAAGCTACCGAGAAGTAATGTTTTGTAACAAGCGTTAGGGTGCACGCGCTCTAACTCACTTAGCCTGTGCCAGGCGCTCGTCGCAGCCTGACGCTCCCAGCACGCGCCCCACACTGCTGATCATGGTGCACAGATTTGGTTCGCGTTGTCTGCTCTATACATAATTACTCAATGCCGAGACTTAACTTTTTAGTTGGTACGGAACCCTCGATGCGCGAGTAACCCGACTGAAGTTGGCTATGAGCATCGTAATCTAATGACTATGATGTTCACAGCCAATCATGTTATTAAAAGCTGTAACGATCATCTACCTTGATATGTCCTATACGAGTGGTGTTCAAGATCCACTGCCATTTCCTTGACTTGTGTCAGGTGGGCGACGAGTTCATCGACCAGCGCCTCGGTGTCCACGAATGTCAGTTTGGTGTCTTGGATCGCGGGCGGGAAGGAGGGGGGCGCGGGGTCGGGGTCGATGGCCTCTCCAGGCGGCTGGTACAAATCCAACTCCACTTTGTATGGGTGTTCGTATCTGTAGATGAGAGAAATTAAATAATAAAATTCCTTATAAGGTGACGAATAATGATCATCATCAAACTGAATAACTTAATCTATGCTTCGATCAACAATATCCAACTAGATAACGCGTCAGCGCTCAAAACATGTCCCGGCAAATAATGCCTCATTATTGGAGTGAGGTCTTATTTTGAATTAGTTGCGTTCGAACAAAGCCAACGTAAGCACGTCTCGCAATGCCGCAGTGTTCCTTTTTTAAATTACTAGGAATTATGGTTGCTTTGAGGTCGAAATTATAATGTATTCGGACTGTTTTCTCGGTTCGATAACAAAAAATGTTGTATTTTCACGAGGACAGAATTTCTCTTTGATTTTGTATGCGACCCGTTATCTAGTTGTATATTGTTGATCGAAGAATCTATGGAACTAACATCGAAATCGCGAAAAAAACTTTCTGCTGTTTTATACACTTGAGTTGAGTCAAGTTGCTAATTGCTGCAGTTTCTAATTTGGCCAAATTGTGAAAGTTCCGTTTGATGGTCTTGACCATCCCTTTAAATATCACTAGGGGGTTTGGATACGTGTTTACAGTACTGTTCATTGCATTAAGTTTCAGAAAATTTAAGATAATTATACAAGGTGTTACAAAAATACAAATAAACATTTAAGGGGGTGGTTTACACCATCAAACTGAACAACTTTCATTATGGGACCAATAACGATATCGCGAAAAAAAAAATATGTATGGGATATCAGTTTTTTTTTCGCGATTTAGAATTTTCGATGCTGGTCCCATAGAGAAAGTTGGTCAGTTTGAACTTTGATGGTCTAAACAACCTCCTTAAGAGTTTTAAATATTTATTTTGACTTTTGTAACACCCTGTATATAGGTATTTCGAAGTCGAAAACATCTTATTTTGCAGAAATTCGCGAATATCAACAAAAACAGAACAGTTCCGATGCTTGATCTAAAACCTATTCAAGCATCTAAGTTTACCTTGTGACGGTCTATTTTAAAAGGAAAGAGTGAAACACGTAATTATAAATTAACAAAATCATCATCATCATCTCAGCCGATGGGCATCCACTGCTGGACATAGGCCTCCCCCAAGGATCGCCACAAAGACCGGTCCTGAGCCGCCCTCATCCAACGGGTTCCCGCCGCCTTCACCAGGTCGCTACCCACGCTGCTAATATTAATTAATTTAATAATATTTAGCCTACCCGACGGCCTCATCTCCATCGTTATACAAGATGTTCAAAGCCAATGGTTTGATGCTGTTTGGTTTGTCTGATATTTTTGGCACCCACAAGCTCTCAGAGTTGTCGATCGTATCTTTGAAAGTCAATTGCGGCCGTTGTATATTTTTGGCTCCAATGAATGTTGTAGAGCCCACCTGCAAAACATAATTTTATTTATCCAAGATGTCTAATGAAGGAATGACATGATTGTTTTTTAGTGAGGTTCCTTTACAACCTCACTTTAAAAAGATAGTATGGTAATGTTTCCCATAAATCAAATTTACTTTAATTAGTAAAAGAATTAATCCTTTTCAAAATTCAGTTTCTCAAAAAGATTTATTTATCTTTAATATTTTGAAACAACTGTCTAAAAGCATTTGAAAATTAAAACGTCTAATCATACAAATGATAACATTCTCATCATTTAAAATTTGAAATGAATTAATATAAAAGCCCAAACAGAAAAGTAAAAAACCTCGCCAACGCCATGTTGCGGAAAATCATGGGAACTAATTTTTGTACTTGCAACATTGTCATTAAAGGCTATAGTCGATTGTAGCGCCCACAAATCAAGTTTTTTATTTCTCAGGTCTGGCTTTTCCGCGTTCCGCGCCCAAAGGGTTAAAACGCGACCCTATTCATACATTTCAACGTAGACAACGTTGTCCGTCCGTCCGTCCGTCCGGCTGTCCGTCCGTCCTACCTATTTAAGGCTATAATTTTTGACCGTAATAGCTAGACAGAAAATGTTCACAGAATAAGAGTTATTACGGCGGATTTATTAACAAATAATAAAAATGTTAAAAAGTTAAAAATGAGGGTCTTCATACATGAAACAAGTTTAATATAAGCGTTAAACTATAGAAATATATTAAAATTATAGTGCAATTTACAGTATAACAAAAAATAATATAAACCGGCCAAGTGTGAGTCGGTCTTGAGCTAAAGGCCCCGGAGAAAACAACACTTTTTCTAAGTTAATAGTTTGGTGGTGTGGTACGGAACGGAACCCTCGGTGCGTGAGTAGCCCGACTAGCATTTGACCGGTTTTATTTATAAAAACCAACTTGTTTACCTGTATTTTAGCAATAATAGGAGCTTGAGTGTTGTTCCAGGATGACACGTTTGTGCCCGGTTTGATGCTGGCAAGGAATGTCTCGTTGGGCTTGTTGACTCCGCTCACCGAGTCTATGTTTATGTTAACTCTATCTAACATACTATCGTTTGCGTCTATTACTTTTTCCATGTTATATTCATTGTCGTCACTATACAGAATAATTACTAGTTAATCTCATGCAAACTTTTATGGAGGCACTACACCTCTCGCGAGAACTTCGGAGGGAAGAAAAATCATTTTCTTCCAACCATGTCGTAACTTTAAAGGCATTACGCAAACTAGTTCAGACTAAAGTAATTTAACATGCCATTTAGAATAAAAGAAATGAATTACCCAAAACTATTTACTTTTTGAATTATTCATTCAGTTCATTTTCCGTATGAAGGACAAACATAAAAACAACAAAAGTATTTTTTTTTTAGTTTTTCTAAAGGCATAATAGAGGAAAACATTTGGGTTTGTCTTATACCAGTAGGCCTAGCATCCTGTCCTTGAGAAAACGAGAAAGATCGAGATGTGCCTTTTCTTTGATACTTCATGCATACGAAAGTGAGCGCGCATGATTTACTCGGCTTGTCGCTTTATCGTCATGGCATGCAAACCCTACTAGAGATCAAGAGACAAGAATGTGGTTCTTTAATAAGATGATGATGGTGGTAAATCTACAGGGTGTAAAACAGATATCGAACAGGATGCTTCAGACCATACAAATGAACAACTTTCACTACGGAGTCAACATCAAAATTGCAAATTAAAAATCTACTTCTTCATACATTTTGGTTGAGTAGCTATTGACATTTTCTATGGAACTTTTTAGTATGTAACGCATTTCAATTTACACACTGTATATATCATAAAGTTATTATACCTTACAGGAATAGAGTCAGTGACATGAGTTGTCAAATGAAACAGTTTTTGATGTTTTTTGGAGACTATTCGCAGGCAAAAATTCTAATACTGTCTATAATTCTGAGTCTAAAGTAAAATCGTGGATAAATTAATGAAGTAGTGTCAGTATATTTCACAAAATTATCTACGATTTCACTTAAGATTCCCAATTATTCACGAAAACCGAATTGTAAAAATTTATTAGAGATTAAAAAACGGTTCTATTGATTTGCGTCACGTATCTCTTTCTATTATACAGTGGTGCCGCTAGGTACATCTCGCTCTCTCAGCTGTATGTTCCTCTATTCCTACCTCTATGGTATATATACAATAAAACTTACCATTTCAACTTCACAGCTGGCAACTCGGTGATCAAGATTTGGTTAGCTTGTGTAACAACATTTTCGCTCAATTGGCAAGTAACAATGTTGAAATCGGTAAACGTTTTAAATAGCTCAAAAGAGGGCCCCGTTGGTAAATTATTTGATGACCTCACTGTCTTGCTAACTGTTGAGTATCCTCCCTGCAAAATGATTTTTATTAAATTTATATTTGTTAACCTAGAGATAATTCTATGACAACATTTGAGTAACAAAGTATTCCTGAACAACTTAATTGCTTATCATAAAATTTCATCATGAGGTGTAATTTATATTTAGTTTGATTTTGCAAAAGAGAAAATGAGTGAGTGATAGATGTTATGTTTTCAACAATACATATTTAAATCTGCTAAAACTGCAGTATTTTCGAAGGTGCTCCGTCGGAGAATAGTAAACGGGACACAGGACTTATAAAATGTTGCTGTATTTTTTACCCTAGAAAAGCCAAATTGTTTAAATTGTTTATGACTTCACGAGGAAATGTTCTTCTATTTTGAATCCTTGACCCGCTAAAGACTGTAAGGACATTGCACCCCGTTTACTATTTGATCAGAGCATCTTATTTTCATTTTTACATTCATGCATACATAAACAACACTTTTGACTCAGTTTGTGTCAAAATCAATTTTATGATCAAAAAACTAAGAATATTTATAGAATTTTATGACATCTGAAATGGAGTAGGACATTTATTTACTCCGTATAAGTTGTTTAAACAATATTTTCTTGAACAATGCCCAAGAGCTGGTGGCTAATTACAAAGATCTGGCAACCCTACTAGCAGCTACTGCAGGTATTTGTCATTATGTAAAGCCTGTAGGCACGGACCTAAAAAAAAGACAGACGTAATGTGACACTAAAAAGATGTGAAGCATGCAAGGTCCAACATTTTCATTTGTTCTACAAGGGACTTACTCTCACACAGATGCACTAGCTCTAGGCGCAGGTCCTACATCCGTCACCATTATGTACCGCGTGACAGCACGCACGCACACAAAAGAAAAGGGGGCTTCACTCGTGATTAGACGAGATTACGTACGTCTTTTTTTCAGGTCCGTGCCTGAAGGATCCCAAAGGCCTATACTCACTTGAGGATCGAGAGGGAGTGGGCCATACATAATATTGCCTCATTTCGGGTGACAAGTTAGTGGCCAACCTAATTATAGCATATTCTTAACCTGCCATCTAATGGTGTAAACAATCACATTCTATACACAAGTAGTCCAATCATTTTAGGGTTTGAACCTAACAATAATTGATCTATCGCTGAATCTTTGCAGTGTGATAAAGTAAAGTATACAGATTACGGTTGACAAATAATCTAGGTTTAATTTTTTCTGGTCCTAGATTATTTGTCAACCGTAATCTGTATACTTTACTTTATCACACTGCAAAGTTACAGATTACAGTACATATTACGGTATATTACGATACAGATTACGGTTGACAAATAATCTAGGTAAAATTTTTTCCGGTCCTAGATTATTTGTCAACCGTAATCTGTATACTTACTCACACTGCAAAGTTTCAGCGATAGATGAATTATTGTTAGGGTGTCCATACAAGGAAACTCTAAAATGACTGGACTAAAGGATTTCGCATCTGCACACTGTTAATTAGATGCCAAAAGTGTGCTTGTTTTACATTACTGCTTAGTGACCGAGGACATTTGAAAGGACTGGAATATCAGCGGCAATGCATGACAGCCGAGCACAACTGAAGCAGACCTTGGACACTGTCAACTGATAGTCATTTGTATGAAATGACATACAAATGGTAAACATTGATAAGAAGTGTTATGGGTGACCCTGACCATTTAGTGGTATTTCATCTCGAGCATCTCCGTGCTTCGGATGGCACGTTAAGCTATTGGTCACTGATATTTACGGCAGATGGTGGTGTAACTATTCGTTAAGCCACTTCAGAGGCCTATTGGCGGCTTGAAAATTATCTGCCAGCAAGTTGACCACTAACTTGCCTCCACGCACTGGTCCCGCGTTGTGGAGTATGGCCCACTCCCTCTCACCTTTTTATTTTTTTTTATTTTCAAGATGTAAGCATTGTACCTTGCAACATTGCAACAAAAATAGCATGAATCTAAAGGTTGCTCCAGTTCCAGATTTCAGTAGCAAAACATGATATACAAATATACTAATCAAGTTTAAGATACGTGTAATGGTCTAATAATATAATTCGCATTGCTAAATGTGTACAGTACATCCAAAATCATACAAAAAATGCTGACCAAAAACACATGCCAAAATTGTTGTCGTTGTAGTGGATGAACTTGCTGAATCACGCACCTGTGTAACCGAAGTCAGGTGAGGATAAAACTCGGGAGCCTCTGGATTTAGAGCAGAATTCATTTTGTTAACAAATCTATTGGAGATATTTCTTCGAAAATAAATGAAATGCAAATCTTTCTCAACGTGCAACTGTGTGTAAAGACGAACGAATGAATGAAAACGTTGCGATTTGTGGAATGAATGAACCGAATCAACCGAATGAATGAATGAAATTATCAGTCAGTGTGACCCGTAGGTTGAGTATTTGGGTTGATTCTCTTTCTACGGTGTGACCATTTTTAAATTGATGTTTGATGATCTTGCTAAGCTGTATGCCAAAAACTGCTAAATCCTGCTAAACATTTTTATAAAAATACTAAAATCATGCTAAAAGTTAAATTGCATTTTTACGGAAATAAAGTAAAAACGGGGTTGATAAATTATTACATTAATTTATTTGTGCTGGATCGGACGGCGTCTTTGTTCACGCAGGGGTTCCGCCTAATCCAGTATAAAATAAGGATTACGAATTGTGTAGTATTTTCTCTACGCCATTTATTCTCATAATCAAATATTGTTTGTAACTTAGCAACTAAGGACCATAGAGTCCAAATCATAACATTATTAATTATTTCGTTAATCAATCAAAGATTACCATTACCAATGAAAAATAATATTAATATTTTCAGATACTTATCCATTAAAAAAGAAAAAGTAGTTCCTAATGGCTCGATAGATGGCGTTGACGAGACAGGGGCGAGCGACCTTGCAGATAATAAAATACAAGTAAAATAGTAAAGCCTGACCTGCAGTGCTAGCATGATACCCCGCGACTTCGAGTCTCTCTATACCATATCTCTATTTCAGCGCGTCTTCGCCTCTGTCTCTACAGTAGCTAACATGATGCCCGCGACTTACGATGACGCGAGCTCTCAACTGTCATTCGTAGACTCTAGTCTACAAATGCGAGCATGATCACCGTTCGGTAGAGTTTGTGGCTCTACGTTTACGCAACGAAATAAGTAAAAGAACGAATGATTTTGGGGCAGCTCTAATCACCGATTCGGTGATACCCTATTCAAATTGATCGATTTAACCGTATGATAACCCAGCGAACCCGGGCCGCGACTTTGCTTTCTCTTGGTAGAGTGGCTCATGCTGTGATATCTTCAGTACCAACTAGGTGGAACGCTATTTTCCATAGACAGCATCCGCCGTCTATCGGTTACATTTCGAAGTACTAAGTGTTGAATTTGGGTTCGTATCTAAAGTGTAGAGAAAGCGCGCTACACCTCACCTCTGCGCTGTAATAGTGAGAGATTTCGCCCGTATCAACCACTGTCTTGTTGGTCTAGTGGTCTAGACAACCGGCTCACGTTTCGGGTGCATATGGTTCGAGCCTTGTGTCAGCCGTCCGTCTTTTTTCAATTTATTTCATACTGGGGCTCCCCCTGCTGCTAATATGAGGCAACGCCAATAATTAAAACGTCCTAAAATCCAAGGCGACTTACCTATCTATAACCAATATACATATTAATCTATGGAGTGGCTGACGAGCTGTCAAATCATGCTCACCATCGCGGGATAAATGACAGGCGCGGGTATGGATTTCAAACCCGCAGGCGCGCGTCATGCGACTAATCATGCTAGCACTGCAGAAATATAAAAAACCTCGCCATGTTGCGGAAAATCATTGGAACTAATTTTTGTATTCTATTTTTAAAAAAATGGCTGCCATCTTTGGTTAATGATGATTTTGCCAATGTCGAGTTTTTATAGCAAAAGTGCTTGACGTTGTACGGTTATATTTGATATTTTGGTGACTTCAAGGGTTGTTCTTATAAAAGAACACTATCTTGAGCCACCACTGGAGCCCCGCTGTCGAGCTGGGAGGGGGCAACCAACAAACGTGACTGCCCTATAGCAGATCGACAACGCGACTCCGAACTAATTTTTGTACTTGGAACACTAACATTAAAGGTGACAGTCGATTGCAGCGCCCCCAATCCAGGTTTTTTATTTTCCTGGTCAGGCTTTAAGAATTTGTTTTTTTAAGTAAGCAGCAAACTACAGTGCAACATAAAAGAGTAGAAAATAAATGAGGGCGCTGCCTCCACGCAAGAACGTCAAAATAACGCATAAGCTGGCAAGACACACGATTTGTACTAAAATATTTAGTTGCTCCTGTCACCGTTTTCTACTCTTGTATGTCGCACTGTATTGAACATTAATTTTGTCAACGAATGCGTCTGACATGCATTTTTGTTGACTTTTTAGCCTTAAAATTTCGTCTTCGGACCCCTCTCTGGTCAACGCCATCTACCGCCAGTATGTTGAACTACGTTTGACTAGCTTTCAGAAAACTCCAAATTCACAGACTAAGCCCGGCTTGCACCAATAAGTATTTAGAGTTAAACGTATTTAGTGATAGTTCTATATCGTTCACACTGATCTTAAACATGTTTAAGCCTAAATACTTTTTGGTGCAAGCCAGCCTTAGGTATTGTGGCTCCAACACATAACTGTGACGTCACATCGCATCGCAAATATCTGCCAACCCTCGATGACTTATGTAAAGCCTGACGGCATAGGCCAAGTATTTCGCTTACGCTGACTGACGGTCTTTGGCAGTCGATTGCAGCGCCCCCAATCCAGGTTTTTTATATTCCTGGTCAGGCTTTATGATTATTGCACACAGCACATCACAAAGTACATTTATATATACCAGCACATCGCAGATATTTACGATGCGATGCGACGTCGCAGTTATGACTGTGTGGGAGCCCTTAAGTAGCCCATTCACAGAAGTCCGTCTTGCAGTCCTACACCAATATTGGATCGTGAATGGTGTTGTAGTCCGTCAAGGCGTCCGACAACCTTGAGCATTATGTATGGGTAGTCCTACTTGCAGGATAGTGTATGGGCTTGTAGTCCTGCATGTAGGACTACTGTGACAGCCGCAGCCACAGTACTGCCAGTATAAAAAGATAATCATTTATTGGTTCCTAAATATTTGTATGCGTTTCTCATGTAAATAACCCAGTTTTCTGGGTAAATGCTGAATCATGCTAAATTCTTGCTAAGGTTTTAGGCGATCCTGCTAAAAACTGCTAAATTTTTCAATTCTGCGACAAAATCTGCTAAGCCTTAATTTAGGGACCCAATCCTGCTACTATCGCAGGATCCTGGAGGCAGGAAAAATGGTCACAATATGGTGAATGAATGAATGAGTAAATAAATTCCTTTTTTTTTGTTTAAGGTGGTAAATTATTCATACAAAATTTCAAACCCTTATATCTTCGTAATTATATTACAAATTGTAAATATTATTTGATATGCGCAAACTAGATTTTCTAAGCTATTTTTCCATATATAAAACATTACTTTTATTAACACCGTCTACGAGTGTTATACGACAACGTTTTTTATGAAATTGACAGCTCTCCAACCACCTTAATGAGCGATTTTGAGAAAGCCAAAAGAAAAAGTAGTTCCTAATGGCTCGCTAGATGGCATTGACAAGACACGGGCGAGCGACTTTGCAGATAATAAAATACAAATCAAATAGTAATAAAATAAGAATGTGTGTTTTTAAGTAAGCAGCAAAATACGAACATATAGTTATTTCGTCAACGGATGCGTCTGACTCAGTGGCTACATTTTTGTTTACTTTTAGAGTTTTTAGCCTAAAATGGTCGTCTTCGGACCCCTCTCTGGTCAACGCTATCTATCGCCGGTATGATGAACTACGTTTGAGTAGGTGTCAGAAAACTCCTTTTTTTAGTAGTCTTATTTTTTTATTTTTTTCTGGCTTTGCCTATTATAGCAGCAGTTTCACAACATCTTTTCCCGCGAAAAAATCTAAGTAAGTAAGTTCTTTATCTACAACAATAAAATAAACCAAAACTTTAATAAAATTGTGTATTTCCAAAAAGAATACCTGGGTTTTATAACAATGAAGCTCTTAATAATTCGTGATAGGTAATACCATGGTAATACCAGAATCATACCTACTCGTAGAAAGAGAATCAACTAGAAAAGGCATTAAAGTAATAATAGTCACGAAAACGAGACAGCCTTATACGCTAATTACACAGAGTGAACGCGACAAAATTCGATCCACTGGTGGAGCCTATTAATACATTCAAGTATCATAGGATCCACTGAGCCTAATGGTGGATCACAGTGAACTTCAGCGTCCTATTCAATCCACTGGTGGATCGAGATAGTGGAGCCTACAGGACAGAGGGCAAAATCCATGTCGTTTGTCCCTTTCTGCGTATGCGATATTTTTGTATGCCACAGTTGAAATTGCATACAAAATCATGCAACTGTTTCTCACTGTTTTTCTGTTGCACGATTTCTCATACATTTTTGTCATATCTCTGTCCCTTTCGAGTATACGCTGTCAGGTAATCTATAGAATACTCAACCTACGTACCTACTCATTATTTATACAGGCTGTAAACTTAAATGAGTTACTTATTTTACATATTTAGGGGTGCTCCAAGCTCAGTCCATAAAGTAAAAACCGGTCAAGCGCGAGTCGGGCGACTCGCGCACCGAGGGTTCCGTACCACACCATCACACAACATATTAACTAAAATAAAGTTTTGTTTTCTCCGGGACCTTTAGCGCAACCGACTCACACTTGGCCGGTTTATATTATTTTGATGTGATACTATAGAGTTTGCTCTATAATCACACCAAGTTTGATACGCTTGTATGCATTACCGTTTTTACGATAGAGCGAGTGAGAAAAAACTAGTTGATTAAAACGAGTCTTGTATGAGGACCCCCCTTAATTTTTAAATGACACAATAGGGGATCGGACAACTAGTCAAATTAGCAACTCTTATGTCAAAACATGCGCTTTGTATGAAAAATGTTACTAGATACTTAGATCAAAATAAAATATATGGATAGGCCAGGCCTTACGCGAACATTTCAAACCAGCAAAATGAGGCAAAACAAATTAAAGATATACTTCAAATTTCTATGCAAGTGCCCTAGATTTGACAGATAATGGCGCTAGTTTGTATGGACCAAGTGCACCAGTAGTGTGCTTAAACTTACCGCGCTTTAATTTTATTTTATTTACGCTATTAATTTTATTTTGATCTAAGACTAGATACCCACAAGTCGACATCAACATTTCATTACTTTTCATACTTCATCCTATTATTAAAAATAGTATTCAAGCTAAAGAATAACAGAAAATGAGAGCTTAGCGTTATTTACAAACGTTTTTTTTTAATAAGAAGATAAAACTTAAATATATTTGATGCAGTCCGATACGCCATAATAACGCACATTCTGTGTAATAGCTACCACAACCGTTATTGCGCATTTAAACTGTCTAGCTATTACGGTTCAAAATTTACAGTCCTAAACAACAGGTAGGAGAGACAGACAAACGGACGGACCGCGTAGGCTTATGAATAGGATCCCGTGTCACCCTTTGAGTACGGAACACTAAGAAAGGTCACAGGTTTCTCGACCCAAATGTATATGTATATGACATCTGCATGGCTAGCATGGCAGCGTGATATAGCGCTATCAAGCCTTCGCTCTCTTTCTATTTGCCCGCGAACGAACGAGATAAAGGCGTTAAATAGCCGTATCACGTGCAACATGCTACAGGGGGGGGGGGGGGGGGGGGGGGATAGGTGGGATTTATCTATTATTAAGATTGACAGGCGAAGCTACAAACGCGTCGCCTTGTCGGCATACAGGGATAATTACACCACCACCACCACTTGTGACCACTTTTGTTTTATACGGTAGAAGCGTAAGGCTCTATCTAGACATACATACTTCATCTAAGGTTGGCTAATTAAAATACGTAACGCATTTAAGTTTACGCCCTGTATAGTAAATTGCTAGTATAAAATATCAATTTACAAACTCAGTTACAAAACGTACGCATAGAACCAAGTGTATAACCATCCCCTAAAGTCCGCTCTTGAGCTTATGTAGGTACCTACTTATATAACCAAAACTTAAATACAATGCAATTAAATGTTTATCAATTAGGTAATTATTTCAATTATAAACTATCTATTATCATAGAGTAAAAGACAAGAGTGCCATACATGCTCCATAATAAGTGGCGTACACCGGAATAAGCTCAAAATCCCGTCTCATAGATGGCGCTGACTCTTTGCCTGCGAGTAGACTAATGAGGCATTTTCAGAAAGCCATTAAAAAATAAAAAGTAGATCCTAATGGCTCGATGGATGGCGTGGACGAGACAGGGGCGACCGACCTTGCAGATAGTAAAATACAAATAAAATAGTAAGAATTTGTTTTTTTAAGTAAGCGGCCAAATATGAACATAAATTTTGTCAACGGATGCGTCTGACTCAGTGACATGCATTTTGTTTACTTTTTAGCCTACAATTTTCGTCTTCGGTCCCTCTCTGGTCAACGCCATCTATCGCCTGAATGATGACTTGTTGAACTAAGTTTGACTAGCTGTCAGAAAAACTCCCCATTGCCAATATTCGCTAAGAAATTCTGATTAGTCTTCCAATATAAAGAACCAAACCGACTACGTAAGAGAGGTAGATTAGGTACCTAACTAATAAAAAGAGTAGATTCGAAATTGTTGTTGTTGAAACTCGCGGGCAAGGAGTCAGCGCCACGGACTTTTGAGCTGAAAGGTCTCCGCCATTGCAGCGATTTTATCGAGCGATAATATCGCTGCGATTTTGCGATAATTGTTTCCAGTACATTTTGTATGGGGACGCACGCGATCCTACACACTGCCGCGATATTATCGCAACTCTTTCGACTACATTCAGTGGCGGGGCGCATGCGTGACGCGAATCGCGGAATCGCTGCAGTGTGTAAGGTGTCGCGATATCGCTGTCGATAATATCGCTCGATAAAATCGCTCGATAATATCGCTGCAATGTGCGGAGGCCTTTATCCGGAGTACGCAACGATATCAATGTCTACGCCTATGGGTGTACGCCACTTAGTATAGAGTATTAACTCTTCTTGTCTTTTCTTTATGCTATTAGTAAAATTTATTGTTATATTGACATTACATATATTAACTACTTACCTATTTTTCGGATGACCTTATTGTAGTTATGTCTATAACGTTTGCTCATTATTTTAGTTACAATGTATTTACAGGGTGGCCAGAGCATAGTTTTTTCGCGATTTCGATGTTTACTCCATATAAAGACTAGAAGCTTTAATAACAATGTTTCGAGAACAAAAATTTGTTCCAATATTTGCCGCAACATGGCGAGGTTTATTTTTTTAATTTATTTATTTATTTATCAAATACATAAACAAACATCTTATGAATGTGTTATTCATGAACTAAAAACATTGATAAACCTTATATCAGGTTTGTCCCAATCATGTTCCAATGCAGAAACATTAGTCATAACCATAAAGTTATTATACCTTACAGGAATAGAGTCAATGACATGAGTTGTCAAATGAAACAGTTTTTGGATGTTTTTTGGAGACTATTCGCTGGCAAAAATTCTAATACTGTCTATAATTCTGAGTCTAACGTAAAATCGTGGATAAATTAATGAAGTAGTGTCAACATATTTCACAAAATTATCTACGATTTCACTTTAGATTCCCAATTATTCACGAAAACCGAATTGTAAAAATTGATTAGTGACTAAAAAACGGTTCTATTGATTCGCGTCACGTATCTCTTTCTATTATACATACAGTGGTGCCGCTAGGTACATCTCGCTCTCTCAGCTGTATGTTCCTCTATTCCTACCTCTATGGTCATAACAAAACATCGAATAGGTAGCAACAATAGGCAGACAGTTAGATTAGATACCTACATCACTACAGTACATCGTAGCGGCCAACCACAAGTTCTTATCGCGTACTCGTATAGAAAAAACTGTGTCCGTATAGCTAGCGTACACATGAAAGGGATCTGGCTAGGATTAGTGCAAATAAATAGTGCCTAGCTTAGATAAAAATAAAATTAATGGATAGGCCTAAAGCGCGGTAAGTTGAAGCAAACTACTGGTGCACTTGGTCCATACAAACTAGCGCCATTATCTGTCAAATCTAGGGCACTTGCATACAAATTTGAAGTAAACCTTTCATTTGTTTTGCCTCATTTTTCGGGTTTGAAATGTTCGCGTAAGGCCTATCCATTCATTTTATTTTGATCTATGGTGCCTAGTTAGTACCTAGGTCAAATAAATAGTGCCTCTGTACTTTACGAGAAACCGATTTTTTTTACCTGGTTCGCTGGCTTGACGTCAAGGTAGCGTACACATTTTCTGTGGCTAAAACAGCATGCATGACAGCAACGATTTTACACTCAAAAAATAGTGCTCAAATAGTGCCCTAGGGCATCCAAAATCTCATGAGGCTAGGTCTTCAGGGAATGGAGATGTAAATAAGTATTTTGAATGAAACACGGAGCTGGCGTGTTGCGCTATCGTACACACTATTTCACACAATAGTTCTTACAGAAGAAGTCGTTTCTTTTTGTAAAAACTACATCAAATCAATAGTGCCTGAAATAGTACCAATATTTCAAGTAAAAGCGTAGTGAAACAATATAAAAAATCAAAGCAAAGTTCTACGTACTAAACCTTTAGTTAAATCTAATACCGAGAGATGGTGCGTTATTTTCATTCAAGCGAGTTTTGTGTTAGCTTATTAGTAATTAGGTGTTAATAGAGTTCATTTTTGTGTGTATAAGTTGTACGTAGAACTTTGCATTGATTGTTTATATCGTTTCACTACGCATTTACTTGAAATATTGGTACTGGCAGAGACACTATTTCAGGCACAATTTATTTGATGTAGTTTTTATAAAAAGAAACGTCTCCTTCTGTAAGAACTATTGTATGAAATCGTGTGAACGCTGGCGCAACGCCAGCTCCGTGTTTCATTCAAAAGACTTATTTCATCTCCATTCCCTGAAGACCTAGCCTCATGAGATTTTGGATGCCCTAGGGCAATATTTGAGCACTATTTTTTTAGTATAAAATCGTTGCTGTAATGCAAGCCGTTTTCGTCACAGAAAATGTGTACGCTACCTTGACGTCAAGCCAGCGTACCATGTAAAAAAAATCGATATCTTGTAAAGTATAGAGGCACTATTTATTTAACCTAGGTACCTAGTTCGTAATTCATCTTTACCGTTATTTGGTCACGGGTTGTGTTCTATACAGTCATCGAATGGCTATTACTGCACCGTTTTTAGGTTCGTAATGCAGCTTATAAAACACGCGTGCGTAGTGCGGTAAAACCGGCGCGCGCATAACTTACTCCACCAGAGGTATAGCTTGGCAAAAAAGTCATGATCGTGGTGACAGGTGGAACTAAAATTTTAGTATGATGGTGTTGCCAGGTTATGCGTTATTTTGACGTTCTTGCGTGGAGACAGCGCCCTCATTTTTTATTAGGACTTTTTTGCCAAGCTATATAAAACGTAGTAATTATATAGCTTGGCAAAAAAGTCATTGACCAGTGTTCATTGACTCGGAGTACGATTTTTGAATCTCATTCGGTGAGCTCAGCTTTTCTACTGCGGATTTGACTCCCAAAAATCTCTCTCCTGTAGTATGATTTTTGAAAGTCAACTCAGCAGTACAAAGATGCATATCTCCATAGTTATTTTGACATTTTCTTTGCTGAGATTTAAAAACAAACAATAGAAAAAAAGTAAGTAAGTAATAATCATTTTCGCACGCGTGTTCTATAAGCTGCATTATGTACCTAAAAGCGGTGCAATAAGAGCCACTTTACGAGCAAGTATGTTGAAAATATTATTTTCGGGACAGACTCTACAAATGTATCTTTTAAATTGGTAGCATAATGGTTTGTAGGCCTATGTAATGTTTCCTTTGACCGTCCACTTATAAACCATTCGTTACTTTTAATAAGTTACTAACATGAGATCAACAATGATAGCTACAATAAGATCATTATTTTCTAATAATTAAACTTGCCAAACAACTTTTCACCTCACAAGCTCGGAAAGATTCTGTTTATCATTCGAAATCTGAGTGTAAAAGTGCATTTTATCCGCTAGCGTGGAAAGAGTTTTTGAAATTAGAATCTGTCTATTCAATATTTTTATATACCGCCAATCCACTGAAAATGCTTAATAACTATTTCATGACACTGGCCAGCACGAAAATAAAAACTTTTTGAAATGTTCTTTTTAGCAATTCACTTTTTTCCTCGCTGTTGTGAGGTGAAAAATTGTGTGTTTCGCTCGGCTGCAAAGTTATTCTGCGTCTCGTACCTTTGAACCTTCGCTGAGCGCTCAGGATTCAATAAAAGTACTCGCGCCAAAAAGCAACTTTGCAGCCTAGCAGCATAACAAATAAGTAACTATTGAAATTTTCTTTTTAGAAATTCACTTTTTTTCCTCGCTGTTGTGAGGTGAAAAATTGTGTGTTTCGCTCGGCTGCAACGTTATTCTGCGTCTCGTACTTTTGAAACCTTCGCTAAGCGCTCAGGATTCTATTATTTGAACCACTTCGCTCGTGGCTCAATCCTAGAATCCTTCGCTTGCTCAGGTTTCAATAAAAGTACTCGCGCCAAAAAGCAACTTTGCAGCCTAGCATAACAAATAACTATTGTTACTTCTAGCATTCGACCAAATTATTTTGATCGAAGCTTCTAGCATTGATATTTAAAGAGATGTAGAATAAGATTATAGGATAATTTTAGTTTAAAAATAGATTACGTAACATTCGGTAATAGTTATAATAACATTAATACAGGAGTGCGATTTTTGAATCTCATTCGGTGAGCTCAGCAGTTGAAAATGTCAAAATTACTATGGAGATACGCATCTTTCTACTGCTGATTTGACTCTCAAAAATCATACTCCAGGAGTGCGATTTTTGAAAGTCAAATCAGCACCAGAAAGATGCAGATCTCCACAGTAATTTGGAGTAATTTGGACATTTTCAACTGCTGAGCTCACCGAATGAGATTCAAAAATCGCACTCCAGCTATCTCCTTAGCGTTTGAGATCTTTTTCTCACTCTTTGTTCATTTATTCATTTTAGTAATGATGACGAGGTTTTGTTTAAAACATCTTATAAATATAGTTTGCATGTCACGTATAAAATACAATTAATAGCCCGAGATCCGACCGTAAATTCATGCACCTATTTGTTGTGGTGAAAGAAATGTGATTTAAGTGAATGTTTATACAGGGGTTCATACATTGCCGGTTTGCATAGCAGAATCTTGCCTCAAGTACCTTTACCATGATGATTTGTGGTACCATTTTTTCCACCGATCTGCTTAGGAAGTAAATGAGATGCCATCTGAAGGAGACCAATCTAAAGAACTGGAAAACTTGGGTTTCCGTCTCTCAGTCTGCTGCAACTATAGGGTTGCCAGGTTCAAAGAAGTCATTTTTAACCCTAGACTTGCGGGCGTTGCGGCAGATTGAGAGGTGGCAACCCTAGTTTTTCCAGTTCTTTAGATTGGTCTCCTTGTATGTATGTATGGTTGTACGTATGGTGCTGGTGTTGTATTAACCCCTGTATAAACTTTCACTTAAATCACATTTCGTTCACCAAACAAATAGGTGCATAATTTTGCGGTCGGATCTTGGTATATAAGAATAATTGTTCACTCAGTGGCCTGGTAAACTCGAGGCTCCGGCGAGAGCTCCGCCACGCTCCCAGACTTTACCGATCAAGAGGAGTTGCTATTATCTCCATTATCTTGGAAATTGTTTGCACTTGCCGGCACAGGCGCTCCCAGTCCGTAAAGATGTCCACTTGTACTCTCAATATTACCATCAAAGAATATCTGTAAATAAAATTTACATTTGTGAGTTTTTCACATATTTATATGAAGAGTTAGCAAAGATATTTAGCATACTTAGGGCCTATTTCACCACTTTTGTAAAAGTTCTTGTTAGTTTATCTGGCAGCTCGTCTGACATATTTTGTATGAAAAACATGTCAAACTATCCGTCCAATAAGCCATCAAGAACTTATTCAGAAGTGGTGTAAAACCTGACCAGGAATATAAAAAACCTGGTATGAGGGCGCTGCAATCGACTATAACCTGTAATGTTAGTGTTCCGAGTACAAAAATTAGTTCCAATGATTTTCCGCAATATGGCGAGGTTTTTTATATTTCTGGTCAGGCTTTAACATGCCTTTAATGTTTCAGTATGGAAATGACACATCAAGTAGTCATAGGGCACAAGACTTGCGACCACAAAAGCACAGCTAAAGAAATTTATTTCCCCCGCAACATCCCATTTTAAGAAGAAATACTATGCAAAGAACCACTTGGCATGTCAGAAAGATTGTAGAACCACCCACAGCCCAGAAAGGAAATGCGATTGTATTTTTTTTTTATAATGAACGCTGAAAAACTTACTTCTTTGATCTTAAAAAAAGCCATTCCAGTGAGATGAGAATCAGAGCCAGCTTGGTGTTGTGGTCCAACTCGTCTCAGTTCCAATTGGTCTGCCACTTCCTGAAGCCCTCCCTTTAGGTTCTTGCATAATTTCATCAGGTACTGTCAAAGAAATTTATTGCATTGAGTAACGGTTAAACTTTGTTCTACATTTCAGGAGTACCTCTGCTGACATGGGCCTACCCAAATTACGGCAACATTAATTGATACGGCTACTCGAGGTCGCCTCTCAAAACCGGTATTCCCTTATCTGGTATTATCGGACATGGGCCCACCACACATTCCCACCGCTGTAACGCCTGTAAACCAGGATCAACAGCGGCGACCATTCACAACACTAGACTGCCTCCGTGGTCTAATGGTTAAGAGCATTGGGCTCTTGACACGGAGGTCGTGGGTTCGATTCCCACGGGGGGCACCAAGTGAAATGTCACTTTGTGCATTTTTCCCCAGTTGGTTAGGACATTGCAGGCTGAGTCACCTGATTGTCTGAATAGAAAGATGATTCCGTGCTTCGGATGGCACGTTAAGCTGTTGGTCCCGGCTACTATCTCTGGTGGTAGTAGTCGTTACATAAAAAAAACACGTCAGAGGCCGTAAGGCGGTTTGAATAAACTCTGACACCAGGGCTTGTAGCCCACTCTACGAATAAGAATATCTATAGAAGAGTAACTCTAAACAAAATCGAAATAATTTTTGACACCCAATGAAAAATTGGTGTGGTGTCGGCTAAGAGTAGCACCATCCCATTTCCTCCCGTGGGTGTCGTAAAAGGCGACTAAGGGATCTACCGGAGGATGGGCAGCAGCATCCTCTGAGTACACACATTCAATCCAACTGCGATCGCCAACCCGCCTGCCAAGCGTGGCGATTATGGCAAATCCCCCATTTTCGGGGAGGCCTATGTCCAGCAGTGGACGTTTATCGGCTGATATGATGATGATGATGATGAATGAAAAATTACATGTTGTATGAGTTTTGGCGGCTAGGTACAGTTTTTAAAGAACAAATTTAGAACACGGTACACTTTTTTTGGTGCCACTTTTTGAGTTTAATTTACACTTCTATACATTCTTATTCGTAGAGCCCACTCGATAAGAAGAAGAAGACTAGACAATGAAGTCCAGCGAGCCCGGGGGATGACTCCAATCTGTCTTGGAACTCGCAATGAATTAATCAAAGAAGATAGGAGGAGTAGGAAAATCTAATATCCGACTTCCTTCCACTACAAACGGACAGCACCAAGAAAAAGCATGGCTATTAGAGAGCCAATTCCAGATATAATTTATGGCAGAGTTGAAGACCCTACCGCAAAAGAACCAAAAAGCATAAGGGTGCTATAATGTATACAGGGTGTAAGGAAAAGTATCATTAACCTTTAAATCACCATACCAACCCATCAAACTGAACAACTTTTACAATGGGTGCAAACCTGACAGAAGAAAAAAAATACTTTGAATCGAGAGGTATCGCAGTTTAGTATGGGACAGCAGATTTTTTTTGTTCTGACAGGTTTGCTCCCATAGGTCAAAAGTTGTTCTGTTTGATGGGTAGAGTATGTGGTTTAAAGGTAAATGATACTTTTCCTTACAACTTGTATAAACCTATCCATAGATGTAGGTAAACTCACTTTTACATCGTAAACATTTGGGAAGTAAAGTCGAAGGCTTTCAAAGAAATCGTTTTCTTCCTGAGGTAAATTTTGATCTGTTAGCAGTTTCAATAAGTATCCGAAATCATATCCTGAGTGGAAACTTAACCAGTTTATGTTATCCATGAGTACAATGCCTGCAAAAGAGGAAATATATTATAAAGGGTTTAAATTAAATGCCTTACATACATAAAAAAATAAGCTGAAACAATTTTAAAGAGATAATCAGGCCATCAAACTTTCTATGGGACCAACCATTGAAAAAGTATATTATGTCTAGAATGAGCCTCACTGTTTTACCGTATAAAACAAAATAGGCCAAGTTTCATAGGTTGGTGTGCGTGAGGCGCCATACAAATTATGTGTGCGTTTATATGTATAGGGTTTAGGAGCCAGTACTGGTTCAAATTTTTCGACGCTTTCGTATCTTCGACTGTCAATCTTGACATGTAACTTTGTCAAAGGGACCAACATCGAAATAGCGTAAAGAAGTCAGCTGTCCCATACGTTTCGAGTTTGTTAGGTTGCAGTTTTGTGTGGAATAGCCGATTTTTTTTCGCGATTTTAACGTTGTTGGTACAGTCAGCATCAAAAGTATCTAAGCATGTTAAGTGTTCATAAATATCTGAACAACTTTACGACAGCAAACCTTATTTCAACTCGCATAGAAATCAAATTAATTTATCTGTCATGTTATTATTTGTTAAGTTGAAAACAAATGTTATCTAGTAGGAAATAGGGTTTATTTTCGTGTAATTGTTCCACAGATTACCCCCAATAGATACCGCATGATGAAAATTTCGTACAGGCCCGAAGTCACCATTTTTGGAGGTAGGTGCGGGTAGCGGGGCACGAAATAATGCAACATGATTGGCCAATTCAAGGTCATACTATTCCTGTCTCGCTCTATCCCGTTGCTTATATCAGTGCAAAATCATAGATGTGTGGTGCGCGTCGGCGGCCCTGTATGCGGTATCTATTGGAGGTGATCTGTGAATTGTTCAGATGTTTTTGAACGCCGGAGATGCTTAGATACTTTTGATGCTGACTGTACCATCACGGATTACTACTATATTATTTGCCATAGAGAAAGTAGTACAGTTTGAGGATATGGAAAAATAGTGAGAGGTTAGTATTTTTTACCTGAAGACATCAGCAATTCAGCAAATTCTAATGGCTCTATACCATGTTCTTCATGCTCTCTGAATTGGAGTCCTGAGTTCTGCAGCAAATCAATGGAATCCTGTGCATACATATCTTCCCTGCAATTCAGAAACAAGAGTAGGAAAGGTATTTAAAGTTCATTTAGATTAAATAAAAATAACGTAAGTACAGTCCGTGAGCTCAGAACAGGATTCGACTGTCGGGTAAAATCGTTTACATTCGTACAATTTACTTCTGGAGGGTTTAATTGTTACCGATTTCAAAAAGAGAGTCATTGGCCGCGATCAAGGTTATACAAAGTGTCCCGTAAACCGACATCAACCCGGCGGATGCTGATAGGTTAGGTCATGACTAAGCAGAATATCAAAATTTAACTTTAGTAAAAGTGTCTTAGTTTTCGAGATATTGACAGTTTTAACACAGATACTGCATAGAACATTTGTAGCCGTGGCACTCAAAATAGAGACTAAGGTAAAGAGTTTCACGAATTTCATAAAATTGTCCTTATCTCGAAAACTAAGAACCTTTTCCTATGGTAAAATGTTGACTGATTGATTAACAGTTTTTTTCCATATTTTCTGTTTAGGCATGAACCATGGAGTAAGAGGAGATGGCATATCGGCTTGTTTCTATAGAAAATTATGTCGCCGACAAAGGGGTGAGGGACGGGCGAGGGGAGACAAAAAGCTTAGGGGAGCGTGTCATTTCTCTATGGTCGCAGTACAAACTAGTGCACAATTGGTGGCTACAGTGCAACTTTGTTACACCATCTCTACCAAGGGGAGCGTGTAATTTCTCTATGGCATGAACTAACCTATCAGCATCCACCGGGTTGACGTCGGTTTACGGGACACCCTGTATACTAGCCGCGATTCTACTAGATACGAATATTTTAACCGATTTTTAGTCGAATCCTATTCTAAGTGCTCACGGACTGTACAGGATGTAACAAAACACCCTTTTACAGTCGCCAGCCATCAGATATATCATATTGCATACAAGTTGATCACATATTTCTGAGCAGTTCTAATTTTCAATAATTTCTTTACACACAACCAATCAACAATATCGGAACGCCTAGAACATCAAATGTATCTACGCAGTCAGCGTGATCATAAACATCTGAGCAGATTCAATTTAAATGAAATTGTAAAGAAATTACTAATGCCACGTTTAGAAATAATTGGTAACATTTACTGTGAAGAACTTTTAGCACTGCAATGAGCACTGCCCAGAAATATTTGAACACCTTGTATGCTACGATACATCTGACGGCATCTGTAATATTTAATGGGGATGTTCAAGCCAACAAACTGAACAGCTTTCACTATGGAGCTAAAACTGAAGAACCTACTAGACTCAAATGCAGTGGCGTATACAGATGGTGGGGGGCGCCCGTATTGCCGCCCCCCATATGTATGCGCACGGGATAGAACAACGGCTGCCAAAGCCAACATTCTCCTTCGAGCTCTCTCTAATTGCGAGTTTATTATCACGCTATTTCTTATACTTATATCTGGTATATAATTTGTGCGGACGAAGTCGCGGGAAAACACTATTATAATATAAAGTACTAACTGCAAATTGAACTTGAAATTGAACTGCCAAGTGGTACATCCAGGTGGAGTCTTGCCGTTTTCATCCATAAATGTGAGACCTAGTTGTATGATCCTCAAAAGATCTACATTACACCTAAAAAAAATACATTAAATTTATTATATTTTGTTCCATTCCGTGTAAGCCACACCTTAACCTTTAAACCACACACTCTACCCATTGATACAAAGTTTTAGAAGTTCATTTGAAAATAAAAAAAATGATGCTAACACATAGAAAGAGACAGTTTTGATGATTCAGGGCATCTTTAAGATTAGGATTGGCAACCTAAAACTCAGTACTACGGGGTTTATCGCGTGTAAACTGCATTATTAATTATTTTTGCTGGAAATTAGTCCGCTGGAAGTAGACTGACGTGAGGTCGGTGACGTCACGATGACGTCATACCCAGCATAGCTAGCATGCCGCAGTGATACAGCGCTATCACACCTTAGCTCTCTTTCTATTTGCGTGCGAACGAACGAGATAAAAGACGTGATACAGCCGTATCACGTGCATCATACTACGAGTGCTGTTTGTGGTTTCTGTGCTCACTTTGTTACACCATCTCTACCAAGTGGAGCGTGTAATTTCTCTATGCTCTACCCAACAAACTGAACAACTTTTACTATAGGAGCAAAGCTGTCAGCGTAAATAAAAAATCAACTGTTCCATATGTTTGAGACGAGTAGGCATTGCAGTCTAGTATGGAACAGCCGATTTTTTTTGTTCTGACAGGTTTGTTCCCATAGTAAAAGTTGTTCAGTTTGATGGGTAGAGTATGTGGTTTAAAGGTTAATGATACTTTTCCTTACACCCTGTATACAATATGTGAATAAACAGGTTAATAATATTTATTTGAGAGCCTGGCAGGAACTCTCACATAATATTATGACTTAAGGGGCCATAGGTCCAGACGAATATTTTCTATGAGAAACGCGATTGCCGAGAGCGCTCCGAAAAGTGTGTGCGTGAGCCGTATTTTCGATTAAAAACAACTAACCAAAGTACTTTTTCTAGATTTTATTTATGATTGCAGTAGCCAATTCTGATTAGCAAATATGATTTATTTATGAGAAAGATGTACTATCCAACGTATCTTGGACGTTACTAAAGCTGTTCTAAGAATAAGTGAGAGGAAGTGTTTCAAATCTCTGTTTCTGTAATTCAAAATGGCCTTAAATTTTCGTTGCTAACTGCGTTAATGACTGTCATTTATTATTATTATTTATGCAGGTGTGCAATTACCTGAGCAGCTGGTACTGGTAGTCTGCGGTGGATCTAAACTCTCCGATAGGTCTAGCCACTACACCTGGAAATTCTGTATCCATCGCCACCCAGTGGAACTTCTGCACAACCTTTGCAAATAAATAAATATCTTGGACATTCACTCAGTTACAGAATAGCTCTTTAAAGTTAATCCTCCATTAAATCTCTTGCTAGCTTTTACTACGTCAACACGACAAAAAGTGGCAGCAAGAGATTTAATGGAGGATTAACTCTAATGAGCGTTAGTCCCACAAATTATCTAGTTACATTTAAAGTACCAGAATCTAGCCTGGATTTGTATTATGAAGACTAGACAATGATATAGAATACATATTCTTATATATCGACGGCCCGACAGCACAGTCTGTAGTGAACCTGCCTGCTGTGCCGAGGGTCGCGGGTTCGAATCCCGTAAGGGACAAATATTTGTATGACAAATATGAATATTTGTACCCGAGTCATGGATGTTTGTATCTATATATGTATTCTATATCGTTGTCTAGTTATCATAATACAAGTCCAGGCTAGATTCTGGAACATTAAATGTGACTAGATAATTTGTGTGACACTGTCCAAGATATTTTTTAATTTAAATTTATAGATAGAAACATCCATGACTCGGGTACAAATATTCATACTCATCAGACAAATATTTGTCCCCAACGGGATTCGAACCCGCGACCCTCGGTACAGTAGGCAGGTTCATTACCGACTGTGCTATCGGGCCGACATCAAATCATCAAATAAATAAAATAAAACAAGTTTCTTGCAATGATAATTTCAATACAACATATCACAAAATATAACAATGTTTAACTAAAATAAGTATGCACCTACCCTTCTAATAACATGGAACTCTTCGTAAAGATTGTGGTTCCATACATTTTTGATGTGAGCGTCATCTTTAGCTATGCCTAAAGATAGCGCACCAAAGCTGGCCGCTGGCATCTGAAAAATAATAACGCTCCAGTAACTGTAACTGACAGATCTCTGTCACATCTCTTTCTCAGTGGGGTAGGCAGAGACCAGGAGTGCGATTTTTGAACATCATACATTCAAATCAGCAGTAGAAAATTTCTAAATTACTATACAGGGTGTTTCATAAGTCATAAGTAACAATATATTTTTAAAACTCATAAGGTGGTTGTTTAGACCGTCAAACTGAACAACTTTCTCTATGGGACCAACATCGAAATCGCGAAAAAAATAATTTTATATCCCATACATATTTTAGCTCTAGTCGATTTGTAGAGTATAGAACATAATTTTTTTTTTTCGCTATTTCGATATTGGTCCCATAGTGAATGTTGTTCAGTTTGATGGTCTTCACCACCCCCTTAAATGTTTATTTGTAGTTTTGTAACACCTTGTATAGATTATGCATCTTTCTACTGCTGATTCGAGGGTGTGATGTTAAAAAATCACACTCCAGCTCGCGCCAACTACTACGATCCGTGCATACCTCTTTTGCCTTATTCACATCCATACATCTCTTCAATTCAATTCAATTTTTGTTTAATGGCATCCAATGTGTTATCACAATTCAGCCAACGTCTCGTTATGTGAAGAGTATACGTAGGAGAATGATCAGTATTAATGAGGTCTAGTGTGGCAGTTTTGCCAATGTAAGTAGTTTATAATCTCAAGTGATTGTTTTAAGGTTAAAACACAAAAGAGTTCACAAAATGGCCGAGACGCGTGGCCAATTAAATCACGAGCCGAACGAAGACGTCCTCTCGGGAGACCTCTAGCCACGCGACTCCATAGATTTCTTCAGACATGCCTGTCTGTTTCGACCGACGGATCTAGCTTGCTATTTAAAAGAAATATAAGTACGGTCACAGTTCCGCAACACACAGAACAAAATCTTGATTGTATGAAATGCCCTAGAATGTAAGGGCTTCGAAGGTGGAATGCCCTAGCTTCATACTAATTTCGATTTTGAAGCTAAGTTAGACAGTGTGGTCTCTTAAAACATAGTGATTCCATTCTCTTTGCTTCAACTCTTAGCTGTCAATTCACAAAATTTGGAAAAATCATAGATTTAGTATATTCTATGTTAGATCGGCTATGGATTATCCAAGGCGAGACCAAAAACACATGAGATTTTGAAAAAAAAAGGGATTTGTTCCGTTGACAACTGACACTAGGTCCATACAGGCTCATAGCGTGTTCGTGAATGGTCTCGTCTATCTATCTCGCTCTAACATAAGTTAATGCTATGCCCTTTTCGTCACGGAGCACATCGTCCAGCTTGCCAAAAGCTATGAATAGCATTGGCTGAATAACCTACAGGTTGAACACCAGAGATAGTAGCTGGGACCAACGGCTTAACGTGCCATCCGAAGCACGGAATCATCTTTCCTTTCAGACAATCGGATGATTCAGTCTGCAATGTCCTAAGCAACTGGGGAAAAACGCACAAAGTGACATATCACTAGGAGTAGCCTGTGGGAATAGTACCCACGACCTCCGTGTCAAGAACCCAATGCTGTCTGTCACTCTGGAAAGTCATTTGCTAGAGGGAGAGAGACAGCGGGAATGCGACAGCGCCGGCAGTGCTGCGACCTTTCTCGCTTTAGCAAATGACGTCCCTGAGCGACGGAAAAGGATAGAGCGCGAAAAAATGCGATTCCGCGCTGCCAGATAAGGTTCACACCTGTAGGCCTCGCATGCCACCCCTGAGTAAACGATAAAAATCGAGATGTGCCTCCATCCTTACTATTTTACGTACGCCAGAGAGAGCGCGCATGACGATTTTCTCGTTTAAACCCTTTGTCATGGGTGGCATGCTAGCCCTGCTGAATATACAAACAGACAGCCTTTTCTTGAATAACGTTTGGAAATATTATAATGGTAAAGTTCGAAATATAACTTACCTTAGCTTGTGATCTTGCACTGGTTGACAAGTCTACAGTGATTATAGATTTGAATAAACAATAATAAGAGCCAATCAGTTATCTATTACCAAAGCTTTGGCTAAGATTTTGTCTCGCATACATTATATTCTCGCTTTGCAATTTTATTTTATGTTTTTCTTTTAACTTTTTTACATTACAATATGATTACAATTTTCATTCATTCCACAGACACAGATTCAAGTATTATATTCCTTGCACAGATTAGGTACTGAAAGAAATGAAATGTAGCCAGCCAGCTATTTATGAAGCTCCACACACAGACTCTCGGCCGGTAATCTTCATAGAGAAAAAACTCGCCGTAAGTTTTTTTTTTTTTTTAGCTCAGTATATCATTTTGACACTTACCTCGCCCCTCTTTCCCCCACTTCTTGCCTGTCGCGCCCATGCCCGCTGTCAAGGGCCGCCATGACATGACCAACCGCCATTACTGTTTTGGTTCTTGATCGAGTGAAGTGTACGTTGATTAATTTCCGTAACTTATCCTCTCATTAACTAAAATAGTAATATTTCGTCACGACGAACCGTGTAATTACATTTTATGTGCACAAAATGTATAACAAGTGTTGTGTTGTGGCTTGTAATAGCAGACGAAAAGACGTCAAATTATTTATTTTTCCAAAAACTGAGATAGGACTCCAAAAGTGGTTAGAGTGTATAGATAGTGACAACTTGCGGAGCTTGAGTTTTGACGAGCTTCGAAAATGCTTCGTATGTCAAAAACATTTCGAGAAAAGATTTCTAACACAGAAACTTCGTCTTCATCTTGGCGCCTATCCATCGCTGTTTACTGACGACGAAATAGCTAGTGGAATACCAAGTACACAACATGATGATGACACAGGTATGTAAAAATCTTTTTGGTATTCTTTCAATCCACCCTATCATATTCTTATACTCCAACAAGTTTTACTAGCTGTTACCCGAGACTTTGTCCGCATTGATTTGTACCCATTTCATTTTCATATGCAAGCTTTTTGTTAGACTTCTAGGAAATAACATGTGGTATTTTCGTTTACAGCAATTCTATAGGTAAAATTAAACCATAACATGTGGTATTTTTATAGATAGAGTAGTAAATTCTACTCTTGACTTAGTGATGAATATAAAGCGGGGTCCGCTGCACAGTGTTTGCTAACACCATTAAATTGTTTGCAAACCGACTTCCCTCCCGCGTTTGCCTGCGGGGTAGTAAAATGTTATGTTATGGTGTTAGCAAACACAAAAACATGGCGCTGTGGACCCTTCTTAACGCATTCACTGCCTCCCCCGTAAGCCTAAATAACCCAGGTGCCACTTCAAAACATAGAAAGCTGTGTGCCCCGAACATTTATAGTTGTTCAAAAAAAATTAAATGCTTAGTGCCCTTGAACACTTATGCTTGTCCATATAATTCTTACGCTGGGTGCCTCTCAACACGCAGGATTGTCCGGTTTATTCCACTCAGTACCAACGAGTTAGTATGTTAGAGTGTCTTTTGTGGGACAAACCATGAAGTGCTAATAGGAATATACTTGTATTTCCAATAAAAAATGGACACGCAGAGTGGTCGAGAGGCACTGGGAGTATGATAGGTGTTACCCATTGTTCCACTATATGTGTCGGGGGCATCCGATAAAAGATAAAGAAACCACTAGAGTTGACGGTGGCAGTGAATGTGTTAAGACAAGCGAGTTTTAATCAGACTAGTTGTATTTTTCTTTTAATAACAAATTCAATTAAAAGCAATAAGCATTGTGATGAGCCGATAACATAATTATACATACATGTACTTACACATGGCATGGCTCCAGAAGGCAGGGACGCCCAGCAAGATAAGGGGAAGACTATTCGTCAACATCTTTGGACATATTGAACAAGGGTAACAGCTGACAAAGCGCAATGAAAACATTTCGAGGGAGGCCTATGCTGAAAGGCACTTTGAATTTAGAGACATTTTATAAAAGCATGTTAAGAAACATATTTTTTCAAACTCAGAAAGAGTTTGAAAATCTCTCTCTTATTAGATATTACTTGATCGCCACATGCTACGATTCTGACACATAAACATATTTTTCAGAAAATAAAAACCCTAACTCAGGCAGAGATCATGACTACTTCAGGAAAAGACGACACGAGGATCACAACTATTGCAAACTAGAAGTTGTGAATAAGCGGACTAAAACAATAAGTGGTAAGATTTGTACTAATTATGAATAGTTTGACATCAAATTGTACAAATAGAAAACGAATGAATATAGGTTTATTCATGATCATCACGGTTTTATGTAAAGCAACTACTATACCACCTATTCAATAATTAAACCAAAAAACAAAATAAAAAATTATGTTATTCATTTCAGAAGTTGATGCCTTGCCGTCCACATCCGCCTCAATCGAGAAAATTTGTGACATTCCATTAACAATTGGTAAGTTGAAAAACCTATTGACTGACTGACATATACTCGAGCGATAGACAGGCCCTTTCATAGAAGCAACATGTTCCACTTGAATGCGGTGCACGCACCTTATTGATGTTCCCGAGTTCACTTCATCACTATGGCAATGACAGACCGCAATGTGTCATTTCGTGTTGTTTTATGTGACATGTTGTTTGTTTGAACGAGCTTGTCTATCGCTAGAGTATATGTCAGTGTATTGAAGTGAATGTTTTTATGGAAAAGCTTCGATATTCTGATCCGCATACATTTATTTTTTATTTTTTTTTATTTATAATTAATGGACTTCTTTTTTTTTTTTATTTATAATTAATCGCTTTTTGCTTGTGCGTAGCACCGCATTTCCGCCAGTGTTCGGGGCAAACCCTGCAACGTGACCATCTGCATCTTTTTCGTGTGACGGAAGTTTGACATTTAAATCAGGAGTGCCGTATTGACAGTTGCGATTTAGTTTTCGAAAAAAGCGCGCGTAATCGGGGGATAAGAAGACTTTATTTAAGACAATCTCAAATAAGACCATTTAGATATCTTCGCAGGTAGAAGTTTCACATCTGCCGGGCGTCCCGTGACGGTCAACTTTTTTTTTAAATGATGATTTCTGTTTCTTGCTTCCAAAAGAGTAGCAGAAAAACAACTTCGTTATTGTTCTTGTTTGAAGTCTGTTCTATTATAAATATTATAATACATCTTATTTGCCAGCAGGCATGTTACATAGGTGAAATTAATGACATTTGTTGTTTATTATTTTTCAGAAGTCAATACACTGCCATCTACATCCGCTGCAGAGACAATCTGTGATATTCCATCTACAGTTGGTAAGTTGAAATATGAATACTTATTTAAAAGGTCAATAACCGATTTCTTTACTTGAAAACACTTCACATAATTGCTCTTACTCTTACTACATAATTATGTAAGTAGTTAGTTCACAATATACTGTTTCACCTCGGAAGGAACCCAAGTACTTTGAGTAAACTTTTTTGAAACCTGCTTTACGTTAGTTACATTATACAAGGTGCTACAAAACTTCAAATAAACATTTAAGGTGGTTTAGACCATCAAACTGAACAACTTTCACTATGTTGAATATCGAAATCTCTATTTCTATCCAATATCGAAATCGCGAAAAAAAAACTGATTTTCCATGCTAAGTTACAAATTTACTCTTGCTAAATGTATGGGGCAGCTTTTTTTTTCGTGATTTCGACGTTGTTCCCATAGTGAAAGTTGTTCAGCTTGATGGTCTAAACAACAAAAGCTTTAAATTTGTATTTTTACTTTTGTAACATCCTGTACCTATACGAAAATGTTTACCCATTTTTTTTGTCCCTCTTCATTATTCCGAGGGTTCCGTACAACCAAACATTACTTACACAGTGTTTTTAACAAGGACAGTATGGGAAAATCCAAAACCACATGAGATACAGGGAAACTGTCTCAAGTCTGTCTGTACAAGCGAAACCTTGGGTCTTTTTTTGTGAACACAATTTTGGCATAATACATTTTTGGTCACGTCACATTTGTGTGAGTTGTCGTCCAAAAATATGAAAAAAAAAATTTTTTTATGCTGATCGATTGAGCTTTATGTACGGACCATTTCATTGTATGGGAAGTAAAAATCTGGATAGCATGAGTTAGTCAAATGTAATTTATTTTAAGGTATGCACTATAATCACACGAAGTTTGAACCTTGTTTGTATTTCCGTTTTAACGATAGAGCAAAGTTTACTAAAAGTAATTGGGTTCCGAGGTCATAACATTTTTAGAATTTTATTGACTCCTCTACTACCCGTGGCCAGGTTATGCTGGTTTTGTATAACTTGATGAGTCTCAGTAGGCCGTGTGTACAACCTGCTCCTTTTGTCTGTTGATTATCTAAGTACTGCTTTCTTTCTTTTGAGTAAATTATTAAAAAAGTAGCAGAAAAACAACTTTACGTTGCCGTCAATGAACTGTGAGTAGGCTTGTATGCCAGCATTAGGTAAAAAGCTGATAACACGCGCTGATAGCTGGTAATAACATTTTTGTTTTTCACAAATTTTTCAGAAGTTAATGCATTTCCATCAACATCCGCTTCAATAGAGAAAATCTGTGATATTCCATCTATAGTCGGTAAGTTGAAAAATGAATATTTAAAATTTTGCCAATGTCTGATTTCTTTGCTTAAAAACACTATTCATAATTACAATGCTCTCACTCTCACTACACTTCTACTCACTGTCTTACATGGTTAACTGTACAGAAGAAAATGTAATCTAAACTATTATAAAACTGTAACTGAAGTGTGTCTGTACATTGAAGATATTTACAAAAAAAAAGATTACGATATGATTTTTAGGTATCCCCAACTCGAAATCAAACTTTTTTAGAAATTTTGTCTGTCTGTTTGTCTGTTTGTTTGTGTGTTTGTTTGTTTGTTCGCGCATCACGCAAAAACTACTGAACCGATTTTGATGAAACTTTTTTTGTTTGATAGCTTATGATCTGACTTAAATCTGGTAGGTATATAATTTGTGCGGACGAAGTCGCGGGAAAACACTAGTAAGAATTAAATTCAAAAACAATGAGTCTTAATTTTGTTTTGTACAGGCTGGTCCAATCAGAGAGGTCCAATTTTTTTATAGATTCCTTACACCTAACTGCTGTACAGTATTATATAATCTGTGACCTAACCTAGGTGTATAGTTGATAAATGATAAGTAACGAAATTTAAGCAAAAAAATTGTTACAAATTTTTCAGAAGTCAGTGCACTGCCATCTTCTACATCCGCTTCAATAGAGAAAATCTGTGGCATTCCCTCAACGAGCGGTAAGTTGAAATATGTTTATAAATTAGTGTATGATTCTTGACCATACGAAGTGCCACAGTCGAAACTAATTTTAATCAAGATGAATGAATGCATGATTTGATTTATCTTGGTTGGTCTACATTCATGCATAAAATTAATTATTTTTAACAGTTTTATTTAATATCTCCGCAATCGCTATTGTTGTCGAGTGTAGCTATACAGGATGTAAGGAAAAGTATCATTAACCTTTAAACCACATACTCTACCCATCAAACTGAACAACTTTTACTATGGGAGCATACCAGTCAGAACAAAACAAAAATCTATTGTTTAATACGTTTGAGTCGAGTAGGCTTTGCAGCTTAGTATACAGTGTGTAAGGAAAAGTATCACTAACCTTTAAACCACATATTATACCTATCAAACTGAACAAATTTTACTATGGGAGCAAACCTTTCGTAACCACAAAAAAATCTGCTGTCTGATACATTTGAGTTCGACGGAACGTTCGGCGCGGAACGTTCAGCAGGTGTGCCGTAACGTAACGCTAAAAAAGACTTCAAACGTCTTTAAAAATTTTGAGAGAAAATGCAAAACTTTCCAGTCTTTCCACCTGTAAGTTTATAAAATGTACGGAATTTCGAGATATTAATCAACTTAATCAACTCTTAAAAAATCTTTTCAGGAATCAATACTTCATCTTCCGCTTCTGGTGCTACTCAGCAAAGATCTGGCAATGAACATCGAAGAGGTAATAATTATAAACTGTACAAATTTATTGAATCCCCCACGAGTGTAATAATGGCCGGCAAACTTCTTGAGCAAGGCCTTGAATGCAGAAACACGCAGAAACATTTGTAGGCGGAAGTGCTACTGCGCAGGCCCCCATTTCCCTCCCGCATTTTCAAGATGTTTGCCGGGTACTGTACGGCTTGTATACTTGTATAGGCAAATGGGGGCCGATAACTGGCATTGAGTGAACTAAAGAGGTGGATGATTGTGTGACTGTAACCAAAAAAGATCCTATGACGATCTATATCTAAGTATAGGTACATATTATAGTAAAATGGCGACACATCAAGCTACGCAAAACAAGCTGGCCGCGCGACGTTATACATTACTCTACCTACGCGCGGCCAGCTTATTTTGGTTTTGCGTAGCTTGATAATATGTAGCCGTGTGTACATTGAAGATGGCAAAAATATTAATTGGAGGTGTTTTGGATACGAAATGGAACCATTGAGACCATTTTTCGATTTTAGGGTTCCATACCCAAAGAGTGAAAACGGGACCCTATTACTAAGTTGCCTACGTTGTCCGTCCGTCCGTCCATCCGTCCTACCTATTTAGGGTTGTAACTTTTGAACCGTAATAGCTAGATAGTTGAAATTTTCACAGAATATGCGTTATTACGCCGGATTTGTTCAACAAATAGTAAAAATGTCAAAAAGTAAAAAATTAAGGGGTTTCTCGACAAGAAACTAGTTTTTATCGACGTTTTTTCTTCTCGCTCTATAGTAAAAACGGTAATATGTACATACAACCGTCAAACTTGGTGTAATAATATATAGCAAACTCTACAGTATAACAACAAATAATAAAGACCGGCCAAGTGTGAGTTGGTCTCACGCTTAAGGTCCCGGAGAAAAAAGTTTTTATTTGGAGGGAACCCTCGATACGTGAGTAGCCCAACTCGCACTTGACCGATTTTATTTGTCTGTTTGTTTGTGCACGCATCACTTAAAAACTTCTGACCTGACTTGAATAGGGTTTTCACATCAGCGTAGGGCTTAGTTTGATTAAACATTAGCCTTTATTTCATCGCAATCGGTTCATTCAATCAAAATGTATGAGTATTTAAGTCAGTGGTCAGCGCGTACGAAGTAGCGTGCGCCGCTATTAATAATAATACAATAAAATATTTTCTCCAGAAGGTGTTAAATACAAATACATACATATTAAAAATACTCAATTGTTTATTTTACAGATGCAAACATGCAGCCAACGTTGCTTTTAACTCCGAGAAGATCGGTAGCAAAAAGACGCCTTATTCAAAATTCAAAGCTAAAGTCCCTCACGCCCAATTGCACGAGACTTTATTACGAATATGTTAAATCTCGAAAGCAGTTAAACTTTAGCCAAAGAGCTCGTAGGGCAACAAAATTTTCGAAGGAGAAATCCTTCGAAAAAATGACGGATAAACTGAATCCACTGGCCAAGAAAATAATGTGGATGCAGATCAAGCAATGCACCAAAAAGCAGAAAGGAAGGCGATTTACGCATGAAGAAAAATTTATAGCTCTCTCTATAATGAAGCAAAGCCCGAAATGCTACAGATTTCTCCAAAGAATATTTATCTTGCCTTCGAAGCAAACTCTAAATAAAATGGTTACAGAGTTAAATATCGGAGCTGGAATAAATACGCAAATCTTCGAGACTTTGAAACAAGAGGTAACTACTTATTTTGCTATCAGTAGGTAGTTAACTTAGCCCTTAGAGGCTTAGATACTTTGTACTTAAATTAATGTTTGCCTTAAATATATGTGATATGCTTCTAATTCTAAATTAAACATCTTCTTTGTTCGCAGGTTGAAACATGGAATCAAAAAAAGAAATTTTGTTCTATTCTCTTTGATGAGGTCGCTCTTGAAGCAGCTCTAACGTATGATAAGCACAAAGATATTATAAATGGGTTTGTTGAACTAAATGAAAGAACAACAGATTTCGCTGATCACGCCCTGGTGTTCATGCTCAGAGGAGCGATTTACAAGTGGCAGCAGCCTGTGGCTTTTTATTTTTGTAAAGGAGCAACGACTGCGGTGCAATTAAAAATTATAATAAAAGACGTGGTAGCTGCCGTGACCGATGCCGGTCTTTTGCCTGTGGCTCTAGTCTGCGATCAGGGCACAGCTTTCCAATCAGCTTTAAAAAGCTTACAAGAGGACTCAAGGAAAGAACAAATACTTGCCGGAGAACATGTTGGTGAGTGATATTTATTTGCACTTGTAATTGCGGATCTGGGTACTATGACCCCTTTCTCTGTCGTGTCTTATTGAAAATATAATTTTATACAACGAAGAAGTAACCATAAAGGCCTCCGAACATTGCAGCGATTTTATCGAGCGATAATATCGCTGCGATTTTGCGATATTTATTTCCAGTACATTTAGTATGGGGTCACGCTCGATCCTACACACTGCCGCGATATTATCGCGACCTGACGAAATCTCCTAAGACTACATTCAGTGGTAGGGCGCATGCGTGACGCGAATCGCGGAATCGCTGCAGTGTGTAAGGTGTCGCGAAATCGCTGTCAATAATATCGCTGCAATGTGCGGAGGCCTTTACTCTTTAACAAAATATATGTGAAGCAAATCGACTGCTATTGTACATTATTATACCTACTGTAAAAACGCCTAGGGTAGTTCAGTGGTGATTTTACTGTATGTTGGTCTACATTTTGGTTAATAATAATTATGACAAGTTCTTTTTTTTTCCATGTTATTTATTGTTTTTCAGATGACATAGTTCGCATCAGTGGTCAAAATTTAAGCATAATTCACGATCCACCCCACCTCATCAAGGGATTGAGAAACAACTTTTTAACAAAGGATATTAAATATAAAGGCAAAATCGCTAAATGGAGTGACATTGTAGAAGTTTACATGACCGATTGCAATCATGCACAAATGAGATTATTACACAAGCTCAATGACGAGCATGTGATTCCGGAGAAAATTAAAAAGATGAAGGTAATTAATACAAAAATTAAATTTATTTTGAACCTCTTAATGTAATATCATAATATAAAATTTTGAGTAACAGTGTTATTAAATTATTTTATTTTATTTCAGGTTAAAAATTGCACTAGAGTTTTCAGCAAAACTGTGGCCGCAACTTTGTCGTATACTGCACAATTTTGTAAGTAATTTGTTTATACTATTGTAAGTAAGTAAATACTCACGACTATTTTCCCCAAAGGGGTAGTCAGAGATATTATGGAACCTCAGAACATCCACGTTTCACTAGTAGTTCCGAAACTCTGTCCAGTGTTTATTGTGTATTACAAATAATTATGTTTAATGGTTCGAGTACTAAGGAGAAATAATGTAATATCACGATGTTATTCAGTACTGGTAAAACAGGTCTTTAGCATAGACATATTAATCTAGCGATAGACAAGCTCGTTCAAACAAACAACATGTCACACAAAACAACACAAAATGACACATTGCGGTCTGTCATTGCCATAGTGACGAAGTGAACTCGGAAACATCAATCAGGTGCGTACACCTCATTCAAGTGGAACATGTTGCTTCTATGGAAGGGCAAGTCTATAGCTAGAGTTTAAGTCTATGGTATTTAGTGTTTAAGCATTATGCTCACGACTATATTTCCCGAGGAGGTAGTCAGAGATATTCTGAAACCTCAGAACATCCACGTTTTACCAGTAGTACCGAAACTCTGTCCAGTGTGACGGGGGGTGAGCCCGTCGCCACTTATAAGCATGCAGGTTTCCTCACGATGTTTTCCTTCAACGAAAAGCCAGTGGTATTACAAATCGTACATCAATTCCGAAAAACTCATAGGTACGAGTCGGCCTGGACGGGGATCGAACCATCGCCTCCTGCACGGCAGGCAAGGTTACTCGCCACTGGACCACCACGGCTTTTTTCCTTCCTTTAGTGTTTTTATTTGCAATAATTAGAGTATCCAATAATTAGAAGAGTTACTGATTCAGTGGTCGAAAATAGTTATTAATTAATTATTAATATTATTGTGTTCTTATAAAAAACTTTTTGTTTCAGCTCAATATGCAGACGGGAAAAATGTAAGTCCCAGTTTGAAAAATACGGCAGAAGTGGTATCATTTTTCGACGACCTGTTCGATTCAGTCAATGGGGCAAGCACTTGCAGCAAAAAGTGCAAAGGGAAACCTCTTCGTAAAGCAGTAACTTCGAGCTCCGAACATCATAAATTCTGGCAAGATGCCATTACTGATTTAAGTAATATTCGATACGTAGATAAGAACGGTAAGGAAACATCTGTGCCTTCTTTGAAAAATTGGATAACAACTTTAAAAAGTTATCAGAGGTTGTGGCAATTTTTTGAAAAACAAAATGTTACAATTATGCGTCCGCGCTACTTCAATTCCGATCCTATCGAAAACTTCTTCGGACAAGTGCGGGCGTATAATTTTAGAAATAATGACCCGAATTGCCACACCTTTACCTGCACCTTTAAATCATTGTTGATTACCAGGTTTATTAAATTCCACTCCGAAAGTTATAACTGTGAAGAGGATTCAGGTGAACAGTTATTGAAACTGCAATCTTTGTTTGTTGCAAAAAATGATCAGAATGAATTGAATTTACGTTCACCTGAATCCTCTAGCTTACGGAGATGCGAACCAGAAAGCTTTGTGCAAACTGCGAGACAAGAACGATTAAATGTACACTCTCGGGCTTATGCAGCGGGGTGGGTCATAAGAAAAATTTTACATAAAAATCCATGTGAGCAATGTGCTAAGAATTTAACATCGAGTGAAGAAAACGCAACACACTCATACATTTCTTTTAGAGAATATAAATCTTTAAGAAAAATGAAATTGACCTACCCCTCGGAGCAAGCCGTGAGGCTTTTTTCTACAATAACAGAGGAAGCAAACAAGTACTTGGAAAACCAACCGCATAAGAAAAACATTGCTAAAGAAATAAAAGAATATATAATTTCCAAGTACTTGTTTGACTTCCTCGATTGTCCAACTCACAAAAATATCCTAGAAAGCTTTCTTGGGTTAACTTTACGGTTAACAATTTTTAATTGGTGCAGTGTAATTAATAAAATATTGAAAGGCACAGATATTTCTAGATTAGCCAACAAACACTTGCCCACAATGCAGTTAAAGGCATATAATAAGTATAAAACTAAGCTGAAAAATAAAAAAATTAACAAATAAACTATTATTTTTATTGACAATTAAAAAATAAAAACCCCAATAAGCCAAAAAAGAATGGTATGAAAAGAGTGGAATCCAAAGCCATAAATCAGATTTAAAAAAAAAAAAATTATTTTTATCCTGTGCTTTGGATAGCATCTAACGTCAATAATATTAAGAAAAAAAAGCTGTCAAAATGAAGTACTGAGGTAAATAAGTGTATTTTCGTTGTAGGCGAGATTTCCGTCTGATGCGTAGCATCTCTACTTAGTCTGTGCACAGACTTAATAGAGAGTACTACGTACTGCTCCACAGATGAGGCCGCCGTCAGGATGTCAGTGAAATTTTCACTTAGTTCCAACAGCTCCGTAGTGGCGCACCTGTCTATCGTCTAGATAATGAGGAGTTTTTTGAGTTTTGCGCGGGAATTGAGAAGAAAAGGACGGGCTTTGTTTCTTAATTTTTCATTGCTATTATTGTGTTAATGTGGTGGATTAGTTTAATAATGTGCCATTAATGGAGAACAGAACAATACAGAAAAACCACCGTGGTGGTCCAGTGGCGAGTAACCTAGCCTGCCGTGCAGGAGGCGATGGTTCGATCCCCGTCCAAGCCGAATCGTACCAATGAGTTTTTCGGAATTTATGTACGATTTGTTACACCACTGGCTTTTCGGTGAAGGAAAACATCGTGAGGAAACCTGCATGCTTCAATTTCGAGGCGTGTATTGTCCATTATAAGTGGCGACGGGCTCACCCCCCGACACACTGGACAGAGTTTCGGTACTACTGGTGAAACGTGGATGTTCTGAGGTTTCAGAATATCTCTGACTACCCCCTCGGGGAATATAGTCGTGAGCATTATGCTTATGCTGTATAGTAGAAGTGAGAAATAAAGAAAGCGCTCCCGTTTGATTCGGATTATATCTTCGCGTAAAACTCAATTGATTGTTCCATCCTCGCATTTCAATGTGTTATTATTTATGTTAGGCTAGAATGTATCAGAAATTGATTTTACATTGGAATTATATGCAGTGCTATGCAAGTGAAAAAATAAAGACACTGAATAACTAGAGACTTGGCTTTGGCCCGAAGAAACTCATCCGATTAAGACTGAAAAATCTGAAGACTTGGCTTCGGCCGAAGTATCAGAAGAAAATTAACATTTGACCAGGCTGTATGGGCTAGATCCCTAAGGAAGAATTAAAAAAAAATGAGGGATTTTCAGAAAGCCATTAAAAAGAAAAAGTAGTTCCTAGTGGCTCGATAGATGGCGTTAACTTGACAGGGGCGAGCGACCTTGCAGATAATAAAATTTAAATAATAGTAAATCCTGACCAGGGGGGCTAGTACGCCGACCCGCGATAGCGTGATATAGCACTATCACGCTTTCGCTCTCTTTCTATTTGCACGCGACAGAACGAGACAGAAGACTTAATTTGACAGATGGATGTGTTATATGTGGTTGGCGTACTAGCCCCGCTGGAATATAAAAAACCTGGTTTAAGGGCGCTGCAATCGATTGTCACCTTTAATGTCAGTGTTCCAAGTACAAAAATTAGTTCCAATGATTTTCCGCAACATGGCGAGGTTTTTTATATTTCAATTTGTTGTATTTTAAAGTAAGCAGCACAATATGAACATATATTTCGTCAACGGATGCATCTGACTCAGTGACATGCATTTTTGTTTACTTTTTAGCCTAAAATTTTCGTCTTCGGTCTCTGGTCAACTCCATCTATCGCCTGTATGTTGAACTACAGCTAGTAAAACTTAGTTCCAACAAACCGCGATAGATGGCGAGAGGGAGCCGAGACGGAAATTTGGGCTAAAAATTTAACAAAAAAATGCATTGTCACCGTAGAAAGAGAAGGAACTAGAACGAAGCACATGTCTTGTCATATCACTCAGTAAGAGATGCACATAGCAAATTCGCTCTAGTTAAAAAAGGAGATCGCTACTTATTGCTGTCCTTATCGACGTAGCCACTTTTTTGTTCTACGACGGCTGTCTGACTCCGGAGTCAGACATCTATTTTCATACAAATTGTACAGGATTTTATGACTATCGCTGTCTCATACGCGGTTACACTGATGTTCCGTCTATCAGCGTAAGCGAAATACTTGGCCTATGATTGTCACTCACTGAGACAGATGCATCCGTTGACGAAATATATGTTCCAACGTCCCTGATATGTTCATATCGTGCTGCTTAAGGAGCCCATTCACAGTAGTCCGTCTTGCAGTCCTACAGCAATATTGGACAGTGAATGGTGTTGTAGTCCTACAAGGCGTCCGATGACCTTGAGCAAAATGTATGAGTAGTCCTACTTGCAGGATAGTGAATGGTGTTGTAGTCCTACATGTAGGACTACTGTGAATGGGCTACTTTACTTTAAAATACAACCAGCACTGGTAGCATGCAGCACGTGATACGGCTGTATCCCGTCTTTTATCTCGTTCGTTCGCACGCAAATAGAAAGAGAGCGAAGGTGTGATAACGCTGTATCACTGCGGCATGCTAGCTATGCAGAAATATAAAAAACCTCGCCATGTAGCGGAAAATCATTGGAACTAATTTTTGTACACTTGGAACACTGACATTTTAAAGGTGTCGCGAGGATCAATCAGTATCAAACGGGAGCGCCTTATTTATTTCTCACTTTTACTATATCGTTCTCCATTAATGACACATTATTTAACTAATTCCACCACATTAACACAATAATAGCCACGAAAAACGAATTAAGAAACAAACCCCGTCCTTTTCTTCATGATTCCCGTGAAAAACTCTACATTGACAAAGAAGAAAACTAACATTTGACAAGGCTGTATGGGCTCGATTCCTTTGCCTTTCCGTAAGGAAGGTAAAAAAAAAATAACGAACGAACAACGGAAAAAAAAAGCTCGAAAATAGTCAAAAAAGTTTGTAACTGAACGTGCGAAAAGTTTTGCTAATTTAATAAAAATATAGTGAAAAAAACGGAAACTATGATATAATTTTAATTCTGTTCATGATGGATGATAATAAAGAAACATGAAAACAAACAGAGAGTTAGGGATCCGGCAGTACAGGCTTCATTCAGCTTCGGTTGTGAACAAGTTGTGAATAAAAACACCTGTGTTAGCTATGTAAGTATAATCTCACGTATGATGCATTGCTACAAAATAGAGTATATTAGATATTAGTTTTCTATTCTCTATAACAGGAAAGTCTTACGACTTACGATGTAAACAATAAAACTAACCTCACAGGTGATTTGTAATTTTGTGAGAATTAGATGTTATTATAAGTCGATTGTGGATTAAATAACCAGCTAAGTGGGAGTTGGACTCTTGCACAGAGACAGCGCCGTCACTCGGCCGCAGGAACCGAGATAAGTACCTACACTATGGCGCATCGTAAGCGGGCGGATTTCTCAAACGTTGTCCGTCACGTAATGGAATTCCTCAATTTCGATAATGTGTATTTTCCCTGCATTTGTATCTTAATTTAATCATTTTTGAATAAAGTATTATAAAATAATAATTATTACTCTAAATATTCATTAGTTTTCGCATAAAATGAAGTCAAAAATGTACTAGGTCAATTATGAGTTCCATTACGTCACTAAATTGAGTTGTTACTATACTCCATTCCAAATAGGGGCGAAAAGAAGGAAAAAAAGGTTCTTTATAGTACACACTTTAAAGACATACGAAAAATTGTATCAAACAACAAAATGGCGATGTTGAAAGAACTAAAGAAGCAGTGGTGCACACATGTGGTTCGTCTTCCTTTCAATGAAGCTTTTTTAATGATAGTTATGAAAAATATCCGCCAGGTGGAGCTAGTAGTAGCCATATTGAAACTTGAAAAAATATTTTTAAAAACTCTAAAAAATGTACTAAGATTAGTAGAACTTCTTTCAAATCGTTATTGAGCATCGTTGTATTTATTTATGAATAGATTTGTCTCTAATCGAAATCTGGAAAATCGAGAAAAAATTTGTTTGCAAGTTATTGAGGTAGGTACTAGAACAGGCGCAGAGACTTAATAGTTTGTAACACAGAACACACGTACTGGCCAGGATTTAGGCGACTAATATCTATAATGAATAATGACAAGTTTCCTAGTGCTAAGTTCGTAGCCTCGAAAAATATGCCTTCTTGTGTCCTGCCTGTCTGAACTACTAAACAAAAATAAAAAACCGGCCAAGAGCGTGTCAGAATCTCCCAAGGTAGGGTTCCGCAGAGTTCTATGAAAAGCTTTTCTTAACATAGCTTAAATAACTTAAGAAATCCTCAAGAAGCAAACAATAGTGCGATTTAATTCCGTTCAGCGCCATCTATTGATAGACGCCGATACGGCGGTCGACGGTCGATATTTTATTTGATTTCTCCGAAACTAGTTGGGCTACAGCTTCTGTTATAATTTTCATTGAAAGTACTTACAGAAAGCTATTTTGTATCACATTTTCAGATTTTATACTCCTGTATTTTAGAAGTTAGTACGCCCTATGTTTGACTTTGAGCTCAAATATCTCGAGACACAAGCATTGTAATGATTTAGTTTCTATAGGAGTTTTCTTCAATAGGACAAAACCTATCCAACGTCACCGCACTCATTTATTTAAAAAAAATTATCTTTCCACCCAATTAAAAAAAATCTTTGTCGAAAAAAATTTACTTGCTTTATGATTATGACTACCTCATTTCTGTTTGGGTTACTGTTATCTGTCTTCATACCAATTTTCGATTCAATAGGTGCAATAATGAGCCTGTTATTGAAGTGGGACATACAGACAGACAGACAGAATGGACGAAAGTATAAGGGTTCCTAGTTGGACTACGGAAACCTAAAACGAATAAGGGGTTACATTTTTGTGTGGTTCCAGCCTATGATAGACCACCCGAATTCTTCCAGTGGGTGTTGTATGAGGCGACTAAGGGATTAAAGGTTTCTCATACAGTGTTTAATATATGGGTGAAGGGCTAGCCACCTCTCACCACTTGACACGTCATTCGATCCTGAAACTTACATTAATAATAATATAATAATAAATTTGTTTATTTTGTTCTCCACAAATACATGTAATACTACTTAGAGCTAAAATAAAATTAGAGCATTCAGTTTTGTATTGTGGAGACTGGTGCCTGACTCAAGATACCTATGAAGGTTCTCGTGCCTCAGGTTACCAGGTCTCCACCCCAAGGACAGAGTAACAGCGTGTGTACTATAGTTAATTGTGAACGAAAGATGATAGTAAGACAAAAGGCTAGTGCTGACTTTACAAAATAAAAGCAAAAACAATAGATACGGTTAAGTGCCTACAATACATGTAAATTAAAATATGTAAAGAGTGTGTTCGTGTGAGTAAGTGTGTGAATGCATATGTGAGTTATGAGCTAAACAGGGACCATCAGTAGATCTTCAGTTTCATCGTAAGAGAGGGTAAATTGCTAAATGTGAGCATTACTACGAGTATAACTACACTCTTAAACAGAAAGTACGTAGGAGTAACAATATTTCTGACCACCCCGAAAGGGATTACGGTCGTGAGTTTATGTATGTATATAACTGTGTATGTAATTTATCAACCATCACTCGTGACTAAGACGTCATCACGCTGCTGGCGGCCAAGATTCAGTAAAATTGACAGAGTAACTAAGAAATTTTCTACGCAGATGTGACATTATTGGTGTTAAAATAATAAAAAATAATCCGTACTTGGAGTCTATGGTATCATTATTTTTGAAATAAAAAAGTAAGTTATAGCCTGTAGAATCCCACTGCAGGGCAAAGGCCTCCTCTCACGAATAGGTGTGATACCATACTCCACCACACGGGATACTACAAACTGCTCAGCAGTTTGGCGATATTAAAATTTGTAAATTTAGATGTAAGAATCTGAAATAAAAAAAAATAAAAAAAGTGCGAGTTGGTGGAGGCAAGGTAGTGCTCAGCTGTCTGTCAGAGAATATTCAAGCCACCTAAATTGGCATCTGACCTGGCTCAACGAATAGTTACAACGTCACCTTACGGAACTATACGAGACCAACTGCTAAACGTGCCTTCCGAAGCACGGAAACGCTTGAGATGAAATACCACTAGACGATCCATTCAACGACTGACCGGACCTGACGTTACTTTACTCGGTGATTGTTTCCAATGCAAACGAGCGCTTTTTGAAATATAGCATCAAAAGTGCTATCTCTGACTGGTATGTCAAAATATATGAAAGATTCATAGATTTAAAACTTTTCGCTTACTCTGAAAGATGGAGCCTCGATTTCGTTGAGAGTAAGATAGCAATAGTTATAGTGTTAGGCCCTACAAAGCCAAAATCAATAAAAAGCCGCAAGATAGCCGTTCGGCACACATGTCAGAACAATAATGTTGACCGGCAGTTCTTAAAAATATTTCCCTTAGAGTAAGGGGGGAATTATGACGTCATACATTTTTGTTCTGAAACCTATCGTGTGGGCTATTAAATAAAAGGGCTTCATGAGTCGGTCTTAAAAATATACTACACCAGCCATGTGTTTTAAAAAATCCAAAAAATATTTTCAAAACATACCAAGCGAGGGCTCCTCCAGGTAGAAAACGGCTGAGTAAATTTTTGGAAAGCCTATGCCAAATGTATCGTAATATCGTCATCCGTCATATCTAACGTCAATAATGCAAATTCAAAAATATATATTGACGAATGCGGATTGGTAGACTTCATATAACGCATCCGAATTTTTTCTTCAGCGTATGCAGGTTTACTCACGATGTTTGCTTCACCGCTTGCTTCACTTCATCTATGTCACTTGTTGGGGACAAAAAACCTATCCTTGATGGTATTCCATCTACTGACACCTGCACAATATTGGAGACGCTTACTTGAGTCTATTTTAAGTTGTATAGGTATTGTGTCTTGTATTTTTACTGTATTACAAATAAATAAATAAAATATTTATTTTTACTGCTCTTGGGGAACGCATTATTGTCAGCACTTATTTTGATTAGAAATTGTTATATTAGGATGCGATACCAACACGAGAATTACCTACTCTGACTGAATTAGCATTACAATAAAAAGTGATTTAGTCGACAATACATGTTTTTCACGGTGGTAAGTATAAGTATTGAGGAATGCAGGATTGAAGTCTTCCAACTTTTTTTTGAAGGGCAGTTTTAGATGTGAACACCTTCCGGTAGTACCTACTTGAAGAATATTCTGGCGATGAAGGCTGACCACGGTTGGTAAGCGAGGGTCTTTGGTGAATTTCGATAAATTGAAAGCCATTCAGTAGGCCTCGCATGCCACCCCCGAGAAAATGATAAAAATCGAGATGTGCCTCCATCTTTATTATTTTACGTATTATGCCAGAAAGAGTGCGCATGACGTTTTTCTCGTTAAAACACTTTGTAATGGGTGGCATGCTCGCCGTGCATTAATACATTCTGCTCACGCTTCAATGTTGTTTAACTGTTAAAAAATAAAAAAATACGATTGGGGGCAGCACAATAAGCTCGAACCCCCTTCAAAAAATCCTTGTCACTGGAAGGATAAAAATACTTAATAAGTTCTTACGCACGATTACTATTATGTACATACAATGTGGCAAGGAAAAACATTGTTGAATTTAAGATGGTGTTGCAATCTTTTGTTAGATTAATTATAGTGTTTCGTGTTTATATCGATTCCGTAACTTTAGGGAAAAATTCTTTAATGCATTAATAAGATTTAGGTGGTTACAAACAATGTGAAGGACGTATTAATACTTGGATTTAGGGCTTGTCCGGACAGCGATTTTTTTTCGCGCGATTTTATTTTCGCAATTCTGTAACATACGCCTCTTTTCACATAGGATGACTTCTGACAGGACTCTTACGTCAAGGCACTAAGTACGAAAATTGCTTGTTTCACGCGTCTTCCTATGTTGAACGGATTATAGATGTATTCGCACATACGGAAAAAATCCGGAGCTTTGTTGCAAAACTGCGGTTTTTTTCCGCGGTATTGTGCATCACGATGGCGGGATCAAATCTTCTATTCAAAATTTGGTATATCGGTAACGTAGTACCTACTCCATTCAACTGTCCCATATATTTTGGTCGTGTAGGATTGCAGCTTTGTATGGAACAACCATTTTTTTTATCTTGATGTTGGTCCCATAAAGATTTTCAGTTCGATGGTCTGAAACCCCTTAAAATCCACTGCCTGACGGGCAGTGTCGCGCGTAATTGATTAGGTACATTTCGTACTTTAATTAATAATTGAACGAAAGTAATTAAGGATGTTTTCTCCTCGACACGTTTGAAAGCTGGCATTATCCTCACCCTATATAAAAGAATGTAAAAAATATTATACCGCAGTCGTAAAGCTCGCTGGACCCTTGTAACAGAGTTAAAAATATACCTTTTCTTATAAAAAGCGAAAATATTTGGTGAGGATAATGATAGCGTTCAAACGCTGAGGACTAACACCCTTGAAATACTTGTAATTAATTGAATTATTAGTAATTGAAATAATACAACTAATTTTCTCTCTCTCTCTATAGGCTCTCCTATAAAACTGACGCGGATACTTTTGATAAGAAATAAAAAACAAACCAAAAAAGTTATTGAGAAATAACTTTTCAATAATTATTAGTAATTTTTAATTATAGTCTACAATTACAATTAGTAATTGGTAATTAGTAGTTAATCGTATTTTGCCCAACACTGGTATCTACTACGTTACCGATAAGATAAATTTTGAATCGAGGATTTTGATCCTGCCATCTTGATGCTCACACTCAATCAATGGAACACACAATGACACAACAAAGCAAGCCGCGCGCCGCCGCCGCCGGCCGCTCTCACGCACACACACGCAACCGTATTGAGTAAACTCTACAGTGATGATACCTACTTGATACTTGTTTTTTTTTTTTTTGAAAACGTCTACTTGGGTAAGTACTTTTTTTTTGGTAAAGTAATTTATTTATCATTTAAATCTAAACTATAATAAAAGTGTGTCTGTACGCACGGCGACAGATCAATCTACCCTTAGTTGGACCTTATGTCCATAAACATAGAGTTCAACAATGGGTAGGTTGATCTGTCGCCGTGTGTACATTGAAGATTTTACAAAAAAAAAGATTACGATATGGTTTTTAGGTATCCCTGACTCGAAATCAACCTTTTTTAGAAATTTTGTCTGTCTGTTTGTTTGTTTGTTTGTTCGCGCATCACGCAAAAACTACTGAACCGATTTTGATAAAACTTGTTTTGTTTGATAGTTTATGATCTGACTTAAAATCTGTTATACAGGGTGTAAGTGACAGCCTAGCAAATACTGAAACGATGAACTGAGGCCATCAAACTGAACAACATCCACTTTGTGCTTTCCTCAGGAGACGCGAAAAAAATCAGCTGTCCCATACATTTGAGTCGGGTAGGTACAGCAGTTTTGTATGGGACAGCAGATTTTTTTTTTCGCGTCTCCTGAGGAAAGCTCATAGTGGAAGTTTTTCAGTTTGATGGTCTCAGTTCACCGTTTCAGTATTTGCTAGGCTGTCACTTACACCCTGTATAACAGATTTTAAGTCAGATCATAAACTATCAAACAAAACAAGTTTTATCAAAATCGGTTCAGTAGTTTTTGCGTGATGCGCGAACAAACAAACAAACAAATACCCAATAGGAAATAATACACTACACGTTTCGTCACAAGCATGCCACACTAAAAATAGTAATTTTCTGCCAGAAGTAGCGTCGTCGTCCCTGATTTTAATTGATTAAATCAACAATTTTATTTTTGGCTTTTGTTTGTGCCCGAACTTCACGTAAAATCAACTGAACCAATGTTATACCTACAAGGTGTAAAATTAAAAAATCAGGGTATTTTCATTAATAGTTCACGTTTTATGTTTATTTAAGTTAAATTTTAATACCTATTCGAAATGATTAATAAATTACTTTTCCAAACAAAGTACTTAAAATAGTTAAAAAAAAAAATTTCAAGTATCAAGTTGTCTTGTTCACTGTTACATGCTAGCTAGAGGTGAACGACCAAACATGCGATTTTTTTCCGGCAGTGCGGCTAGGCTACTTTCTGGCTCCGGAAAATAATTCGCGCGAATTTATTTCGCGCGATTAAAATTCGCTATGCGGACAAGCCCTTATTGATATTTGAATAAAGTGTATTTGATTGATTGAAACTCGTTTAATTTGCCCTCAAAATCGATTTTTAGTGCGGTTCAATCATACGCAATTACGAACCTAGTGAGCACATAACTGATGTTTTCTTTCGTTTCCATCAACATCGAACGAGTGAAAAGATAAAACTAACATGTTTTTGTGTTTAATTTTGACGATATTCTTTTTAATCTAAGATAGTTTTCCTATATTTTGTATTTATATAACATTCTTCCGTCGAACACTGCCAATCGGTACATTGATTTTTTATAAAACGATCACGGTCTGAAAAGGTTTCGTATCCCTGCTGCTGTCATCTTCTTATTTTCGTCTTTATTTGACATATAGTATAGAGACAAACTACTCATTTGTTTGCAAAATTAGTTTATTATTCATAAAATGAGGACAAATAATATCGAAGCAAATATATCACATTCTGGCTAATTATCTCACATAGTTGTACAGAATAATAAATGTAGCATTACGTCACTTTTGGTTACGAAATACCTCACAACAATGTCGGTTATGCTGCTTTAAACGATACGTAGTAGTATAATTCTATAAAAAATATAAAATATGTTCTACAGAGTCTTTTTATTAGTCTTCCTGTTGCAAATATCATAGCATTACTTATCAAATTATTAAATTTAAATATCACAGGAACATAAGACACGTGACGGTAGTGGAAAGTGACGTGACGTTAAGGAACTGTAAGACAATGGTCACATTGTATTGAAAAAGAGGCAGTTAAACTTAGTAATCTGTAATACTTAATATCAACATATCAAAACATATCAAATGCTAACAAAACATATCAGAACATTATCAAATCATATCAAATCATATCAAAACATATCAAAACATAATCAAAACATATCAAAACGTATCAAAACATATCAAATCATATCAAAACATATCAAAATACTTAATACACCATCAACTAGGCATCAACTAGTTATTTACTAATTATTTGAAGTATAATTAATTTAAATGAAGAAATCCCAGTTCCATTCCTTCTGAACACAGCTTAAGAATTCCATTACGTAACGTTTTTCAATCCCTTATATGTCACGCCACGTAATGGATGTGACGTATGGCGATACATCGTCATTAAAATGCAAATTTTGAGTAAATGAATGCAAATTAATACAAATAACTACTATTCCTAATCTAAAGAAAAGACATGAAAACAGATAGTTTAAAAAAATCAACAATAAACAGTCGTCTTACCTTCGAAAACGACCGTTTGTAATGGAACTTTAATTTTGACCACTCCACGGGCAATCACTTCAAACCCGGATTTTGGGTAGACAGGCTGTCAAAAATAAAATATGGCGATCGCGCATAGGATGAAAATGTTGCCATTTATCATGTCAAAGGCAAGTATGGTAGTATTTCACAGCTGAACTGGGAAAAAATACACCGTTACGTCTTGTGGAAGTTCCACCCGACACAATTCTTATGACCACAAAAACGTTTAATTTATAAGTTGTTTTGATCAAAAGTCGTGTAATATTAATATTAAAACTTACAACTGGGATTATGATCTATAAATAAAACAAATAACACTTACGGTAAGAGTAACTGTAATGAAAAAAATACACATAATATGTGTGACGGTTGGCGGTGGACAGTCGAAATTTTGATGGTTTTATACTGCAATATCTAATTTTTTCAAAGATTTAATATTAATCATATCATTTTTTCTTATTAAATAGTTAGTTTATTTAATAATTCCAACGTTCAATCTTAGAAAAAATGTTTTGAAGCAACACTTCGCTATGAAATTAGTCTGAATACATCGGGGACACACAGATTTTCTGCGGACAACGTTTGAGAAATCCGCCCAGATACTGCACTCAACCCGGTTTCGCGCGCTTTTTCGAATTTCGAACTTTGCGCTTCAGAAACGAAAACTAAAATGCGCCTTATGTCAATGAGCGACAGCCTGCATCTTGGAAGATGCACGTGACGTCATGACTTTATCGCAGCTGTCAAACGGGAGTGACGAGGCACTGACCATAGTCCAATCATTTTAGAGTTTCCTTGTATGGACACCCTAACAAAAATTCATCTATCGCTGAAACTTTGCAGTGTGATAAAGTAAAGTGGATTATGGTTGACAAATAATCTAGGACCGGAAAAATTAAAACCTAGATTATTTGTCAACCGTAATCTGTATACTTTACTTTATCACACCGCAAAGTTTCAGCGATAGATGAATTATTATTAGGGTCAAACCCTAAAATGATTGGACTAACCAGACCTCAGATAAATTAACAGGAATGGATTGGAAATGATCTCTCATTTCTACGCAAAAAAGTTTGTCAATTTTGCGGGGGTGAGGAGGGGGAGGTTTATATACAACTTGGCGACTGGCGCGGGACGCGCGTCAACTATTTTTATGTAACGGGCATGCTCACTGAGCATGTGCCTTTGGCAGACGCGCGTAATATCGCATCCATTCCTGTTAATTTATCTGAGAACCAGACGCACGCTACTCTCTAACAAAAAAGGAACTCCCGAAATGCCATAAAAAGTAAAACAATGATCTGTCAGCAAGAAGTTTGGAATCCTCTTCCGTGTCAGCTGCAAACATTGACTTGGCTGCAAACAAAGAGATAGTAATAAGATTAAATCTCTTTGGCTGCAAATGACATTTTACAAAAACGCGAAAAATTTTTCGTCTATGACAAAAACACATTTTCCTCATTGAGTCTTATATATTGAGTTATATTTTCCCAAAGATTTCCTTTCCCTGTATTTTCCCCATGGAGCTTCCTGCATTTTTCAAGAAAGTACCTACTCTGTTTTTTTTCAACTCTGTCCGATGAGATCGTCAGGATTATAAAGTGTTTTGTGGATAAGATGAATAAGAATGTACCTACTACAGTTTTACACATGAAATCGACAATATATTGTAATAACGATTTGATAAAATTTCAATAAGATTGGTTGTTGTGTTCAGTTGATTTGCTTTAATGCATGGTTGGCACCCGTTGGTTTCAAATTTCAATTTCAACCACATAGAAATGACACGCTGGTTTCAACGCAGACTGAAATTCCTACTAAAATAAAAACCTCGTAAAACAAATACGGATATCAAGAATATTTTCTCGAAAAGTAAGTTGTTAGTACCGTTTTGTCCATACAAACATATTCCCCTCCCTGGATAATGATACTAGAGCGAGAGACAGAAGAGCAAAACAATTTTTTACCATACAATCTATGTTACCTCTGCTATGTCCCTATTTTTTGCTGTTTTGCATAAATTAATTACTGTAAGAACTAGGGACCTTCGGAAAATCCCAATTTCACAGCCTGTTTTCAGACATCCAGCAAACAGATTTGTCGAATATAACAAACAAAAGCAACATACAGGCATAGGCAGTCTTTCTCATATTATTCTTGAAGGATTATGAAAATCGGTTTAGTTTTGGAGGAAACAGTGGAATACGAAATGCCGATTTCGTCCATTTTATGTAGCTTAAATCAGTCCGAGCTGCAGTTGTCTCTTTCGCACTCTAGCCGGCGGGGTGTGTGAGAGGGGCGGATCGGAAAAATACGTATACAGTCGGAAAAGCGACCAATTCTTCAAATTGCTTCGAGTGCCGGCCTATCCTCTTAAACAAATTATGGATACCAAACACGCCAAAAGTTGCCGGGCCCGGCCCGCCGACAATTGGCGGGTTTGGTGTGGGTGGATTGTATTGTCGGGGACATGGACATGCACCCGCGCGGGTTTTCCTATGGTATAGTGATCCCATTCTCATTGGTTACATATCAGAAAGCCAAAAATTCATTGATCAAATTTTAAAAGAACTACGAACGAAATGCCAAAAGTACGAAAGGCCTAAAGTTGAAACATCAAAATTTAATTGGTCAAAAAGACGATTGGCCGAATCGGTCAAAGGCCAAATGGACGAAAGATCAAAAGATTGAAATATCAAAAGTATTATTTCATTAAAAATTTACGAAAAGGCAGATTTTTCAAACCTTAATAAAAGCAAAGAAAATGGCCCTACAGTAGTTTTAGCGAGGAGCGAAGCGACGAGAACCGAATTGCTACTGTTTACCTTGTCCACCCGAACCCGAAAAAAATTCGTAATAGGCGTTTGAATGAATTACTATTTTTATTTATAAGTTAGTTTAATGAATAGCATAAATATGCATAGCGTTAAAAAAACCTTAAAATTAATAAACATACAAATGAAGGGGGTGAGAAAACTTATACTTTTGGGTGGACAAGGTAAACAGTAGCAATTCGTTTCTGGCACTCGCCGGCCGCTGCCGCGGCACGCTCGTTACGCTCGCTCGGCTCGTGCGCTGTGGTCGCAAGAAACCTAACAAGCTCGTCGCTTCGCTCCTCGCTAACCTAACCGACTGAGTCTAAAACTACTTTAGGGCCATTTTCTTTGAATTTATTTAGTTTGAAAAATCTGCCTTTTCATAAATTTTTGATGAAATAAAACATGATATTTCAACCTTTTGACCTTTCGTCCATTTGGCCTTTGAACGATTCGGACAATCGTCTTTTTGACCTTTTAAATTTTGATGTTTCAACTTTAGGCCTTTCGTACTTTTGATCAAATAACCATTTGGTCTTTTAAAATTAGGCGCTTATTTCGTTCGTAGTTCTTTTAAAATTTGATCAATGAACTTTTGACTTTTCGATATGTAACCTTCTCATTGACGTCGCGTCGGATAATAGAAGTCTTTGCGCATCGGCGGGTTGGTAACTTTGGTGTGTATAGACACCATTATTCTTACAGCTACCTGTAAACAGTGGGCACCGAGCCTATTGTGCTGCCTTCAATTGTATTTTTATTATTTCTTAAAAATTAAAAACATTTCCAAAAAACAAGATTGTCGCATTGTAGTCTTTTCCTATTTTCAATTTATCGGATCACTGCGTATTTGTTTTTATAATGTTTGTTATTATTATCTTTAAAACCGCCAAAAACCCCCACTTCTGGCCCTTGTGGCCACTTTTGGCGGTTTTAAAAAAAATAACTACAAGCATAAAACATAATAATCCGTAATGTTTCGACTACAATGTGATATTCTTGGTTTTTGGAAATGTTAGTTATTTGTTTAGAAATTAAAAAAATACGATTGAGGGCAGCACAAAAGGCTCGGTACTCTCTTAATACAAGTCTCGTTCTTTGTTCACCGTTTTTGTGGAGTTGAGAATGACAGTCCTAGTAGGTACAGACAGACACACGTGTGTTTGTTGTGTTGTGAACGCGCGGGGCGGAGAGGGACGTTACATCTGCGTAATCAGTTGCCCATTCAACAATACTTGTATTAATTATAACATAAGAAATCATTTTATGTCCATACTAGCGGCGCCCGCGACTCCGTACGCACAGGTCTCACTGACTTTAAATAATCATAACTTAAGCCCTAGCTTCTATGAAAACCACATCCAAATCGGTTCAGTCTTTCTTAAGTGATGATCAATTCATTCCATTCCGGATTCTAAACACCCCAATTAATTTTTTTGCAAATATCTCTAATGAACATCGACTGCTTTACAATTTTATGATATGTAATATATAGATGAACTATACGGGTTTTTCACGCGGCTGTATGTGCTGCTTTTTAACAACTTTAATAGTTCTTACCTATGGTTCCTACCTATTAATGTAACATTAGCTATAAGTTGATAATGGGTAGGTACAGTACTACGTTAATATTTGCATATTTCTCTTTTTATGGCAATGGAAAAGAGGAATTTCTTAGGACACGTAGGAATATTAACATCATTGGCTATCAATGTGTAACCAGATTCATAACATTAAAAACGACACTCACACACAGTTACAAACAATTGAACATTGCCGACTTATTAACTTTATAGATGTCACGCCTCGTTATATCTGTTAGCAATTTTCAAGAATTATTTTAACAATAAGTGAATTTTCAGTCCAAGCATGCCATTTGTCGCGCTAAAGCACTTCTTGCGGCGAGGGAACGGGTTACGTGTAGTTCAATAAGAAGTGCAATAGGTTCATGATATCAGACCTCTAAGTGAAATCTTGCTGCCAATTCTTCGGCGTTTTTGCTCGCCTTCACCCTGATTCGCTCGTGCTCGTCGTGATAAAGTTCAATTTCCGTTTGAACAAACATACTTATCACTAAATGGTACGTACATGCTAATTTATTTGCGTCCTTAAAAATAATGACGAAACATTCTTTTATTTTCATAGTATTTTCTAAAAATACATATGAATGTCGCCGTCGATATTTTGCAATAAAAAAATGTTTCCTCTGAAATGTCACTTGAATTCATTGTTCTGAATGAAAAGGCAGTCACGCCTTGTCCCATTGAATCTTGCATGAGTCAAAATCGCTTGGATGTCACCATTATTAGCGATTAGTTTCGAATCATTAACGCGTTCAATGCATTGTTTATTGCTCACTGTCTGAACAGTTGAAAACCGTTTTTAGTAAAATTAGTTGCTTCGTTTGGCTAGCAATCGTCGTCATGGCTTCGAGTCATGGGCCTATCTATATACGTCCCACTGCAGAGCAAAGGTTTACCCCATAAAGGTATTATACCTTACAATACCTTTATGGTTTACCCTCAGGGACAGGGAGGGTACGGCAAGCGGGTTAGCTTTCATAATAAACAGACAGCTTATTGTAAAAGAGGGTTTCCTTCTCTCAGACTTTTGGAGATTAAAAATAGCGGTTTGAGAGGCGACCAAGGACATCGCCCGCCACTCAAGGCAATGTCTCACGTACAGAAGACATTGACGGATGAGGCGGCAGGAGCCCCGCTGCAACCTGCCCGTTCTGACGCGCCTGCGGACACGTCCGCGCGCGTGACCACGTGGTTATGTAACGACTGGCATTGAAATTATCCATCGCAATCTAAAATTTTGAAGGCCCTATACAGATAGCAGCAATCTATTTGATATTTGTGTGCAGTAATCGTAATCTACAACAGTTTTAGTTTCGCGTGCGGAACTGTTATTTCATTATCTTCGACATGAAGTTTGTTTTATGGTTCCGCATTTAAGCAGTTAGGTGCCTACGTAACTTATTATTAATCTGTGGCCCCGTGCCTTATTTGTTAAAGCATCATTAATTTTTTTTTAAATCAAGACACGCGCTCGATTAAATTGAAATTATAGGTATTTTGAAGCTGAAGTAATCAGCGTTTTCTCGTGGTCCTACTATTTTGTCCTACTAGTAGTTCCACCAAGGGACACCTATTTCTGTTGGTCCTACTGATGTGAATCGAAAATGTACCTCCTGTGTAAAGAAAATCGGCCAAGTTCGAGTTACAATATAATATTGTTTATAAGACAGTTTGGTTTCTTTGTTATTTCGTCGGGCTAAAACGGCTGGCATCATAAGTATTAGTTATTCTGTGCCAGCCGCATGGATTTAATGAAAAAGGCATCAATATGTACACAAATTATAAATTATAACATTATAATTATAACACTCAGGTATAAATTACTTACATGTCAGGGCACAAGATCAAATTGACTTAATAGCGAAACGTCCTATTAAAAAAAACATGTTAGCAAAAGTTCTCAAAAGCAAAACGACCTCTAATTAAAATGTCCCATTTACATGTTCCACGTACAGTCAGATAATAAATGCAGTGCTATTTTTACATAAACAATTTAATATTCAATGTTTTTTTAAAGTAATTTTGTTCTTACTTTAAAAAAACAACTTGCTCTTCAAAAAAAATATCATAGGCTTGCTTGTAACGCTTTATCATCATCATCATCTCAGCCGACGGACGTCCACCTATGTTTATTGCATGAATGATATTGTGTTAAGCTTTTCTAAATTCACTATCACTCGGTTGCAGAAACGCTCATTAGAGTTAATCATCCATTAAATCTCTTGCTGTTACTTTTTATCTTGTTGACGTAGTAAAAGCTAGCAAAAGATTTAATGGAGGATTAACTCTAATGATCATTTCTGCAGTTGAGTGTAAGTTTTATATTTATTGCATGCTGAATAATAGTGTGTTAAGCTTTTTTAAATTCACTCTAATGTTATTATGTTACGTTATTACAATATGTAACTAGGGTATGTAAGCAAAGAGATGAAATAAATTATACTTACAAAAAATCGTTATTATACCTTAAATAATGTAGGTATAACTTGTAATTGTAACTAATTTTAATGGATTTCACTTCATGGTGGAAAAGTATTTTAGTGCATACTAGAACTTGGCTCTTTTTTTGTCCATTCTGTTATACTGTATAACTAATGGTATAACTAGATGGACTAACCCGCTCTAGACTAGAACTTTTATACACCACTAATTTTTAATTAGTAACGAAAGTTTAAGGGTGTATTCAGACCGTGAATCTGCACAACTTTCCCCAAGGAACATGGGACGAAAAACGAGAAAAATTGTTGGACCTCCCATAGAAAATAGATCGGCTAATCCGCACTTTTGTATGGGAGGTCCACTTTTTCTCTTTTTTCGACCCATTTCCTTGGGGAAAGTTGTTCAGATTCACGGTCTGAATATACCTAGTGGTGTACCTATTTTGTTTTTGTTGATCATCTAAGTTTAAGAAAATCACAGCCCACACAGCAGCATCTGATTTATCTCTGATGATATAGAAAGTGGTTTTTATTTATTGCCTAAAAATAATCCGTAGGCACTTTCTTGCATAAGTATGTCGTCTCTCTTTTATAGCCAGTAAAATAAGAATTAAATAACAATGTGACTTCCGATTGGACTAAAATCATACAATTTAACAAGCGTAGGCCTGGTTAGCCTATAAAACTTTTATGGTACATAAGTTATAAAATAGATATAAGGATTTTTTTAAAACTCATCCTTTTCTATATCGCTTGTTGTTTATAAAAGCTTATGGGGCAATATGTCTTAGTAATTGATATTATCGCAAGTCTCTAGCTTTAAAATAAAATTAGCATCTACCCATCAAACTGAACAACTTTTACTATGAGAGTATATATCAAATAATTATATCAGTTTCACCCTGTTTTAGATGTAAATAAAAACAGCTTTAATAGGTTCATGTGAATACACTCACAGCCGGTCACCAAAACCATGAATGCGAAAAACGGCAAAATTTTTGGAGTAGCCATTTACTACAGAAAAATTATGAGGAAAACAAAAATATTTGCTTGCTCAAAATTGCATTGCCAAAATCGAATCATTTACTTATAAGTTTAATTATCAGTGTCCCTTTTTTCCTAACTTGGCTGACACTACCGTGTGTCTAGTCTAGATATAGTGCTAACTGTAATTAATTGAAGAGGTATACAGTTACTGTGAAGCCGACTAAACTCAACACAGGCAGGCAGTTATAGTCCAATATTTGAAACGGAAATGTTTGGAAATGAAGCACGAGCTAGGTCATGGATTGTAGCTCTGAAGACGGGGCTGTGGGTGATTGAGATGAAAATAGGGTAGATCTATCTCCATTGTAGCAGAAATTAGAAGTAACCTTTTAAAACTCAACGGCAACATTTTTCCTCTTTAGCCTATGAATAAACATTCTTATTCGTAGTCTTTAGCTGTTTTGTGTGATTGCAATTATTTGCAGAAAACTGTCCATTTAATTTTTAAAAATTAATGTGCAAGAGACAGATGATATTGTCTTGTGCAAATACGATAATAACGGTAGTTCTCTTATTAGTTTGTGACGATAATGCATTTGGTATAATAAAAAGAGATTGTACATGCATATAGTTATATGGTCCTTCTTAATATTATGCTGACACTTCTTTAAGGGGATGATCAAGACCGTTAAACTGAACAACTTTCTCTATACAATGTCTATCTATTATTTATAGGTACTAATTTAACTATCTCAAATTCTCAAGAGCAAAATCGCGAAAAAAAAATTTGCTGTCCCATATACATTTGGATCAAGTAGCTACTTTGCAGTTTTGTATGGAACAGCAATTTGTTTTTCGCGATTTCGATGTTGTTGCCATACGGAAAGTTGTTCAGTTTGATGGCCTAAACCAGGGCTCGGCAAGTAATTTTAAGTGGGGTCCGGATACGTTAGAAAAATTGTGGCGAGGTCCAGAGAAAAAAATAAAATACTAGAAAAAATAATAAATGACAAGGGAGACGGACACGAAGAGGTAAGCACGTGCGATACTGAGTAAGTGCGAGTGAGAGGACTATACCCTTGCCTACCGTTGTCTTCCTCCCGTCGTCCATGAAGGGTGAGGTAAAAATTGATGAGGGGCAGGAAGTGATGATAGTGCGTCGATTATTTGTTAATCTACAACATTGTATTGTCATTATACCAATAAAAAAAAAATAAAAAAAAAGTGTACGTAGTATAGTCGGCAGCAGATAAACCTGACCCCTCTACCAAGGGATATAGGGGAAGATTTATCTGATGCTGACCGTACTGTATTTAGTAGTGTACCTACCATACTATTTCTTATAGTATACTGTGTAATGTGTTAACCAGCAAGCTTAAATAATAGTTTGCACTTATTTGTAACAACGTTTTTGAATATTTCGAATAACAACATCAATACGCCTGCTAATCGAATTGTTTTGTTTGTAAAACGGGTAGGTAGTATTGAACTTGCAAATTGCAAAATAAATAAAATTTCGTGAGGCATCTCTATGTTTTAAGGAAGCCTTACATAAATCCGCCCACGTTTGTCCGATCGTGCGTCACTATATCAACAACATTATCCATGGTTTCTCTTTTTGGAAGACTATTATATTGATCCGCATTATTTTCAGATTATTGAATACTAGTGTTTACCCGCGACTTCGTCCGCACAAATAAGTCAGATCATAAGCTATCAAACAAAAAAAGTTTCATCAAAATTGGTTCAGTAGTTTTTACGTCATGCGCGAAGAAAGAAACAAACAAACAAATAAACAGACAGACAAAATTTCTAAAAATGGTTGATTTCGAGTCAGGGATACCTAAAAACCATATCGTAATCTTTTCTTTGTAAATATCTTCAATGTACAGACACACTTCAGTTACAGTTTCATAATAGTTTAGAAGATCCTTTTCCTTTGTGAATATCCCTCAGAATTGTATTGTACTTCTTGGGTTGCCTGAAATATAAACTAGAGTTTAATTTTAATTTTATTTAATATGGCACACCAACAGTATACATATTTAAACATTTACAATAACGTAGGAACATTACAAATCTAATTCTAATACATATACATATAATAGGCGCACACAGCATTGGCCATTTACACAAGTAATCTACAAAAAATAAATAAATAAATAAATCAATACAACATCTTATACTTTTTACTTACAATGCCTTACAATGACTTGCCTTACAAAATTTAGAAAATTTCAACATTTTAACAATTTAACAATCGAACAAACTAACTGGAAAATAACAATAATGATAACAATAAAAGAGAGAAGGGAATAAAATGTTGCGACTATTCCAACGCACTATTGGATGCTGGTCAAATACCTCAGCACCTTGGATTTAAACCGATTCAGAGAGTCGTGAAAAATGTCCAGATCCTGAATCTCTTCACCAACGCGGTTGTATTCGCGTTTAGAGTTACCTATTACGCTTGATCTCTTCACGTTCCTTAGGTTGCTGTTACCGTATTACCTATGCATCTACAGACAAAGTACAGTGGGCAAGAGTGGTCCAAGAGCCCCCCATTAGTGGCATACTACGTTTAAAAGGGGGTTTAATATAGGGTCATGTCATTTTAAATTAATTGGCGAAACTGGACCAGGGCACTTGTTAATGATAACAGATTGCATTATTAATGTTTATAATTGGTATCGATGATTAACAAAATTATTACTATCGTACGCTGTGCGTGGCCGGCGGGTGAACATTGCCTTCAGAATCATATGACTCTGCGGCGGGTCATTACCGCGCAATTGTACTAAGTAAACCAAAGAAGATACGGGTTGTTTCGTCTAGCGACTTTCATACTATGGTTAGCATTTCGCCACTATTTCCATTGCTGCTTAAATTCCTTGTGTCGTATGAATAGTATTATTGTTTTTTTATTATTATAATGCAAAATAAGCTTAAGACATAACCTTTAGTCATCTCGTTAATTCAAAATGAGAAAATCGTTATTCCACCATGAATTGCCTTTATAGTAAACGTGAGCCTTATTATACTTTTGCACGGTTAATAATAACTTTTAGTAGTTGTAGCTAAGTGTCTGATCACCCCAAAAGAGATTACACCTATTGGTCCATAATGTCGAAATGACTACTCCCTAAAACGACTACGTCAAAATAAAACACCCTGTTTTTTTTTTAATCTCGAAACTATTTTGATGCCCCTTGTGTACCTACCATGTACGTTTGGGTATCCCATTCCTCTAACTGTCCCTACCTGTGTCATAGCGGGGGCTCTTGGACCAGTGTAGCCATACATTTTTGCCCTGTGCCCGCGTTAGCGTCATACTTATTTCATCGTCCAATCCAAACGTGTTAATTTCTTTTCCCATTATTCAAGGTTTACCACTGGTCTAGAGTTGCAGGAAATGAACGGAAATCCTGATGTTTTCTGAAATTTGGAGGTCGGCGTAAAGCGATTCTCCAATATCATGTTGACATGATATTGGAGAATCGCTTTACGTCGACCTCCAAATATATAAGGTCTAACAAAATAAGGTGAAACTATTTTAAGGGGATGATCAGACCATCAAACTGAACAACTTTCTCTATGGGACCAATATCGAAATCGCGAAAAAAATATCTGCTGTTCCATACAAACCTACTCGACCGAAATGTATGGGACCGCAGATTTTATTTTCGCGATTTCGATATTGGTCCCATAGAGAAAGTTGTTCAGTTTGATGGTCTGATCATCCCCTTAAAATAGTTTCACCTAATTTTGTTAGACCTTATATATTGATATAATAGGCAATTGTTTCGTACCATACGGAACATTTCATACCGCAAAACATTCGTACCTACCTATGCTATTATGATCCTCATAATCCTCCTGTTATTTGAATCTGAAATAAATTAGTGTGCTAAACACTGATGCAGTCTCAAGTCTCATGGCTCATGACCTCTTGCCAAATTATTGTTTTATAGTTATAGTTAATGTAATTTTTGTTATTCGTTTCTAATATTGTGCCTATTTTTAACGGTTTTTGGCAATAAACTGATTTGATATGATTTTTTGAAAAGAAAACCGATCAGAGAAGGGGTCGAATCTAGTGACTAGTAGCTACATAGTTTGAGCAATTGGTTTAGACGATGTCTGACTGAACAGATTGGGCCCGTCTTGGCATAGGTACCCCATTCTTGATGTACCCAGTTCTTGTTACGTTACGACCCATTCTTACTATACCCTAAAAGCGTGTCATTTGAAGTTTATAACTTCTAGTTTGAAGTCTTGTACTTATTGTACTTGACGGCTTACACTCAATTGCAGAAACGCTGAAAATCCTCCATTAAATCTCTTGCTAGCTTTTACTACATCAACAAGACAAAAAGGGACAGCAAGAGATTTAATGGAGGATTAACTTTAATAAGCGTTTCTGCAACTGAGTGTTAGTCTACCTACACTACTCTATGAAGACGTGGCGTGGTGGTCCAGTCCAGTGGCGAGTAGCTTTGGCTGTGGATGGTGTATGCCAGGACGGACCCAACAGATTAGTCCCCTCAGCCGGACGCTAAATGGTAGGTACTCTACAAAAACCTAGATCTATTGATCTGTGTACGAAAACGAACCCGAAATAATCGTGTAGCGTTTCAGCAAAACATCAGAAAGTGTCTGGCAACTACATATCTTTAACATCTTGGCCTAACTGGGTGAAACCTTAAAAACTATGCACAGCCACCAATACAATATCGCCACTACATTTCTGTCGTCGCTTCATAATTTCCTAATTCTAGGCATGTGCTGGGAGTTTAAAGTTACTGACATACACCGGCTAAGTAGCATGAAGTGCAAACGCAGTACCTACTAAAGGCCGTACCGTACGTAATGTGAAGCGTGACAAGTGCGGTGTCCTGCAGGTGGGCGTCGCAAACGGCCGGCGGCGGCGGCGGCGTCGCCCACTCCGGCCAGCAGTCAAACCGGCGCCCGCGCCCGAGTCGCACGCGCACGTGCTGTAACCGCGCCCACGTCACGCGCAGACATGAGCAGCGGCAAACGGAAGCTTTCGTTCCTGGGCTTTGCCCCGCAGGTCAGTTTATTTTGGACACAACTTGTACGCATAGTGACTCTCTCAAGGCTAGCTGAGGGCTGGGTGCTTAGCACCCTTTAGACCCTGACTTTAAAGCTCGTGCGAAACTCTTAACCGGCGAGCTTCCGTCCTGCCTGAAAGGAGGCGGTGAATAAAATTTAAAAGTGAATTAACTTCCTGTCTGTACATTTTTTGGAGTTACGTTGTAATTACCTTCTTGTATTTAATGTAATGACCCAAAAGTTCGAAAACTGTTGTCTTCGTGGTCCGTTTAGGAGCTTCTTACAAAATACAGTTTTTCTCCATGCCTAGAGTTAGAGTACCTAGCCCTTTTTATTACTGTGAGAGAAATAACTATTTTTTTATTACTTATGTATGTGTTATCAAGATTGTGTAATTAAATGATTGTTAGATCGTTTCATTATTCACCAGTACTACATGGGTATTCGTTTATTATAGTATGAACCACGATAACAGTAATGAAAGCATTGTAATCGTAATCAGTCGTAATGTAACATGTAGGTAAAGTATTGGAGTAGGTGGCATTAGACAATTGTTTAGTGAAATAACTGTATTGGTATAACCTTTCTAAATGTCTAGGAATTAGCGTTCACACTGATCTTCGAATGTAAATTAACTGAATAGATTTTTTTCTGGCCAAATTTTCTCCTTTAGTTAGATTCTCACTTTACATAATGTCACAAACACCTTTTAAGATTAAATCACACTCGGATTGATATTTTCACCGTTTCGTATTTGTTATTCTCAGTAATAAACTCGAAATACCTTTCGCGATTTGCATAAACATACGCATCCGAGCATTTTGTCACATGAAAAGTTACAGAAAATTGGCGAATTTCCAATAGTTTAGATATCGTTAACAAACATTACAATCAGGGTTTTAGAGAGTTTCTATAAGAACTATCGTATCGTGTTTGCCCAACAGACTTATGATTTCCGATGTTTCAAGAACAAGTTCGCAGGATTATCCCAAGCTCAGCGTAGATTCTTGTCTAAATCCGGCCCCGGCTTCAGTCTGGATAAATAGTTTCTTCCAACACGTTGATAAAGATTGATTCTTATTACTTATGTGAGTAGGTACAGCCAGCTTTAAGCGAGAATTTCTTACGCATATTCATTGCTACGCTGTAGCTTTTTAAGGTTCCGTACTCAAAGAGTGAAACCGGACCCATTCATAAGCCTGTCCGTCTGTCCGTCAGTATGTCCGTCTTGTATTTAGGGCTGTAAGTTTTGAACCGTTAGTAGCTGAACATGTTGAAAATATCCCAGAATGTGCGTTATTATGTCAAAAAGTTAAAAAATCATAAATAAAATTTTTAAAATTAAATCCTCAAGAAACTCATTTTTATCAACGTTTTTAGTTCTCGCTGTATCGTAAAAACGGTAAATACATAGAAGCGTCAAACTTGGTGTGATTATAGAGCAAACTCTACAGACTACAGTCAGTATAAGCACAGCATAAGCATATGCTCACGACTATATTCAAGGGGTAGTCAGAGATATTCTGAAACCTCAGAACATCCACGTTTCACCAGTAGTGCCGAAACTGTCCAGTGTGACGGGGGGTGAGCCCGTGTCGCCACTTATAATGGACAGTGGGTACAATACATGCCTCGAAATTGAAGCATGCAAGTTTCCTCACGATGTTTCAGTCAGTATAACAACAATTAAAACAAAGTGTCAGTCGCTCCCGCGCTAAGGTCCCGGAGAAAACTAAACTTTTTTGTTGATGTGGTCTACGAATAAGAATAACTATAGAAGAGTTACTCTAAACAAAAACGAAATAATTTTTGGCACACAATGAAAAATGACTTTTATGCTTAACATAATAGATATAGTTCCTATAGACGTTACGTTAGCAAAGTTGACTGATTGATAACTTATTAATATTCGTAAAAGACAATGCCAGGTTTTCATAGAAACATAATATAGGCCTTGGAACACATATGAAACTATGTTATTATGAAAATAAAAGTGTGCAATGCCAATTATTAAAATGGCAAAGGAAAAGGTTTATAGAAAGTTCTTGGTTTGCAATTCTACGATGTGCAATTACCTGTATTTTATTTGTAGTTTTACCTGTTTTCGGGATCCTTAATATAAATAAATAAATTCACAGTGATCCCGGGATCGGTTGGGAGGGTTTTTATACTTAGAGAAAGAAAGAAAGAAATCATACAAAAACAATGTCTTTATCTTCGATAAATCAATTGCGAAGTTCTAGTAATTAATAAATAGTGCGAGAAATTATGAATGAATATTATTTTATCAATTCTTACAAAATCTAATTTAAAAAAAAAAACAAAAAACGATTTAATCTTTTTTTTTCCTTTTTTTTTATGTACACTCCTCAGGGCCTAAATCCGGCGGCGTCAGGATCAATAGAACTAAAATTTTTAGAAAACTTTCATATAATATGGTCTAAAGTTGAGGATTTCTATTGGTCTTAGAATAATAAAAAGCCGTTGAGTCCTGGTTTAGTGGATGTGCATCTTAGGAGTATTAAAACAAATCAGGTTTACTTGGGCATGATGTGTCATAAGATAAAACTGATCATCATCAACTGTCATTGTTTATTAGATTTCCCGTGATATACCTTCTTCTTCTTAGTCATAACCTTGAGGCTGAGGCATATGCGAATAGATACGACTAGATGTCAAGCTTCTTAAGAGCCTACCGAGCCTATTGTGCAGCCCTCAATCGTATTTTTTTTTTCAATACAATACAATAACAATATATTTTCTATACAATTAAACAATATTTCCAAAAAACAAGAATGTCACATTGTAGTCCTGATTGACTTTCAATTTATGGAAACATTACGGATTATTATGTTTTATGCTTGTAGCTAATATATTTGAAACCGCCAAAAGAGGCCACTTTTGGCGGTTTTATCGATAATAACTATAAACATTATAAAAACAAATCCGCAGTGACCCGATAAATTGAAAATCAGCAATGACTACAATGTGACATTCTTGTTTTTTGGAAATATTGTTTAATTGTTAAGAAATAAGAAAAATACGATTGGGGGCAGCACAATAGGCTCGGTGCAGCCTTAAAGCGCGCGCAACGGCGCTAGACTCACGAAAAAAGTTGTAATCCATTGCTTTATGGATCAAAATGGCGTAATTACGAGTCTAGCGGGGCGGTCTCCGTCGCGGCGTCCTGCTTGTAAGAAGCTTCCGATCTGTATGGATATTTAATCATGTGGCTGAGGGACGTGATCATTGTACGCCGCTCGTGCCACTCCCACCACCAGCTCTACAGGGTGAAATTGATAACATTAGCATCCTTTTAAACTAAGGCCCATCACATACACATACGGAATTGCAATTCGGAATTCCGAATGCAAACCGGTTTTCGTATAGGCTTGAAATCCCGTTCGCAAATGTGGAGGGGGAACCTCCATACGAAAAACCTGTTTTCATTCGGAATTCCGAATCGCAATTCCGCATGTATGTGATGGGCCTAAGAGTCTACCCATTAAACTGAACTAAAAAATCTTAAAAAATCTGCTGTTGAATTTGAGTTGAGAAGGCATTGCAGTTGTATGTTGCTTAGCTGTTTTTTTTGTTGCTCCGATCGGTAAGCTCCCATAGTAAAAGTTGTACAGTTTGATGGGTAGCCTCTTAGTTTAAAAGGATGCTAATGATATCAATTTCACCCTGTAAAACACAGTGATATTTTATACCTACGTATCCAACAATACAGACGACCTGCCTTGTTACCTAGAGCCCAACGGAAGACTACATAGTGTCATGTTATATTTACAATTAACATCCGTAATGCACATTATACATTGAGAACAAAACGCCGCGGGCGCCGATGGGAACAATACATTTCCCGCTACATATATCTCGAGCCGTTTGCCGTCGTGACGTTCCGACGCGCTGTCGTGATTAACAGCTATCGCTGTTTTTAAAATGTCGTATTTCGTTACTTTGTGTTACGTTTAATAGCTATTCGATAATCGTTGTCTATCGATATCGGTATACGCGCCCTGCTTTTTGCCATACTAGTGAGTGGTCGAGGCCATCCGTCGAAGGGCCAGGCCGGCTCAACCTAAATTATTGTATGTACCTAGTGCCACTAAGCTGTTTTCTATGTATAACACTAGTAGCTATATAGCCAATGCAATGTGTTAGTATATACGATCTGCATTTCCGTTTTAGTGCGCAACTTGTATAAAGTAGGTACGAAATACATTTGCATATGTATATAAAACAGTAAACTTGATAAGAGTAGTTTCATTATAATTACTGACCTTAAAGCTTTAATGAACAGAGAGTACGCAACTACGGAAAACAAACGGTTTATTAAAATGACAATGTTCTGTTCTAGATTTTCGAAGGCTGAATACAGTTTGCTCATATTAGTATTAATAATACTTACTCATTGACCTGATACATTGTACAAGTGTCGCATAAGTAGCTACGGTAATTTAAAGCCTACTTTAATAAAATTAAACATTCGTTAATAACATTAAACATTAGGTACATACAGGGTGTAAGGAAAAGTATCATTAACCATCAAACTGAACCACTTTTACTAAGGGAGCAAAAATGTCAGCGCAAAAAAAAATCGGCACTTCCATACTAAACTGCAGTGCCTACTCGACTCAAAAGGTATGGAGCAGCAGTTTTTTTGTTGCGCTGACAGGTTTGCTCCCATAGTAAAAGTTGTTCAGTTTGATGGGTTGAGTATTTGATTTAAGGGGGCACCGAGTCTATTGTGCTGCCCTCAATCGAATTTTTTTTCTAAACCAGTGAACAACATTTCCAAAAAACAAGAATGTCACATTGTAATCACTGCTGATTTTCAATTTATCGGGTCACTGCGGATTTGTTTTTATTATGTTTGTAAAGTGGTCACATTTGGCTGTTTTAAAGATAATTAAAACATAATAATACGTAATGTTTCTATAAATTGAAAGTCAATCAGGATGTGAGATTCTTTTTTTTTTTTTTTTTTTTAGAAATTACTAAAAAGCGATTGAGGCATACAAGAAAGAGTTTCCATTACTACTTAATTGAGGGCAGCACAATAGGCTCGGTACCCTCGGTTAATGATGATTTTCCTTACACCCTGTATACTGACATTAACAAGTTGTTAATTAAGTTCCTAGGTATGTGTTATTTAGTACGCCGCCGGCCGCAGGCTTAGGTACTAATCGTCTGAAATTTATGAATTTCCGTTAGGTACAAAAGAGCGATGATAGTCCATACGGAAGAGAACTAGCGACTCAATCAAGAGGCGGCGTTTCGATTCCTGGCCTGTACCACTAAGTTCTACAGAATTTATGTACGGTTGTATTTAATATTATCACTAGCTCGACGGTGAAGGAAAACATCGTAAGGAAACCTGCATACCCGAGAATAATAAAAAATTAGTTCGGACGTATGTGTAAAATATGGGTGAGCTTGGGGCGAACACAAAAGATCAGCGATGGTCGCGTGCATAACGAACCTTGCTTGCAATAGCCCAGCCAACAATAGGTACCTACTTATTTACAAACTATATTCGGTACGTCGCTATAATAATAATGATTATAATTAGGGATTGCAATCCAGCACCATTTTCAATCCAGCTGGATTTTTGCTGGATCGACATAAATCCAGCGCGGATCCAGCAATTTATAGATTTTTTAAGAAATGAATCTTTTTTCTTTTAAATACTTAAGAATCTTTTATTATTTCTACTGGTTACTTCAAATTGGTAAAATTTCTTACACATTTAGGAAGTAAATGTAACTTTGGTTTGGTTTAACACTCAAGATAATGACTATAATTATACGATAATTGCCGGCTGATGCTTCTGTGGAGTGTGGGTGTGGTCCTGCAGTGCGATTTTTGAAAATCATACGAGCGGTTCGGCAGTAGAAAGATGCATAATCTCCATAGTAATTCTGACATTTTCTACTGCCGAACCGCTCGTATGATTTTCAAAAATCGCACTGCTGGGCAAACCATTCGACATCTATCGCAATGTAGATTGTGCCGTGTCTGTGTCCTGGACCTAATAGAGGCTTCCGCTCGATGAATAGAGGTGGCCAAGTATTGGAACGACAAAGTGTGATCACCTTTACACGATAAAGAAGAAGATCATTGTAATCTATAAATTTATAATATCAAATGAAGTAAATCTGGTTCTTCTGCATATCTCTTCAGTTCTGACTTGGATCTCCTCGCAAGCGAATTGCCCTCTCCATTGCCATTTGGGTGACATTCAGTTTTTTTATGAGGCTTTGAGTGAGCGACCATGTCTCGGTTCTGTAAGACATCACTGGTCAAAGACTTTTGTCTTGAGACACTGGATTTGGCATCCCAAATCAGAAACACAGCTTCCCAAACGCTGCCCAGCTGAGTTGGATTCGACGATTGACTTCTTTCTTGAAGTTTGTCTCCGCCATGATGACTATATCATCGGCAAACCGAAGGTGACGGATGTACTCACCGTTCACAGTACATCCGTCACCTTCGGTTATGGCGGAGACCATGGAGGACCTTAGTAGAATGCTCGATAACCTTAGCAGAACCTTTGAAAGAATTCGATTAAAAATAAACTTGAACAAAACATTGTCAAACTGTCCAATTAGGTAAGAACAACTTCGAGAAAGAAGTCAACAGTCGAATCCAACTCGGTTGGTCAGGGTTCGGGAAGCTGTGTAGTATCTTCTCATCCCAAATCCATACCAGTGTCTTAAGACGAACATCTTTGACCAGTGATGACCTACAGAACTGAGGTGGGTCGCGCACTCAAGGCCTCATAAAAAAGCTGAAAGTCACCCAAATGACAATGGAGAGGGCTATCGTCCGAGTTTCACTTGCGAGGAGATCCGATTCAGAAATGAAGAGGTAGAGGTACGTATGCAAAAGAACCAGAGTATAGTCGACCGATATAGCTCAAATAATAGCTAAAGTGGCCCATCGGAGCACATTGCATTTGCGATGAGGCCGAAATGTTCTAGAGTGGCGACCGCGTCCTGGAAGACGCTGCGCAATTAGTAGACCCCACAGGGTGTGCCGATTACAAGACTTGGTGAAGGCAGCGCGTGAACCCGTTGTCTAGCCTAGCGCACTTACCACTTGTAAAATTAAAGTTATAAACTCGTATTTATTAGAAGTAGAGTAGAGTAAAAAGTTATAATAAAATATACATATTTTCTTGACTTAAAGGATTCAATGATATAGCGTTATTTTTTTTACTTTTCTGGAAGTTAGATCTAAAGAAACAAATGGTATTGCACCATTATTTCTAAAGTTTATTAATTGCGGATCCGCAGCGCTGGATCCAGCGCAAAGTGCTGGATCCAGCAGGCTGATAAAAGCGCTGGATCCAGCTGGATTGCTGGATGCTGGATCCAGCAATTGCAATCCCTAATTATAATAAGTAACATAAAGATCTAAGTACTTATGAGTTTACTAACAATCTCAAAAAAAAAATGTTGAGTACCTATCGTAAATTTCTACTGGGTAGGTAGGTATACTTTTTAATTAATACAATAATAGAACTACGAATTTGAAAGATTACAAACAAGTACTTACAAAGTTAAGGCATGTTATATTTTTTATCGCTAATACATAATAGTTTTAAGATAAGGTAATCAACTAATCACATTAAAATAATAAGTAGGCATTTACACAAAGGTACTATTCGAGCATAAAATATCGACAGGGTGAAAAAACGTCATAGGCATCCTGTGTTTCAGACATTGACTTCATAGGCATGGTGCATTTTAGGTACCGTAAAACGGGGTGAATAGGGATCGGGGTGTGAATAGGGACAAAAACGGGAACGAAGTTTGAAGCCGAAATAACGAAAATTTAAAAACGTCACATTGCTGGTAATTATTTTCATGTGTAGCAGAATATTAGATCTTTTTACTGGCAACACCAAACCGCAGTTAAGTTAGCTCCAAATGTCAAAATTTTTCTTTCATTTGAGGTTACCTAAACCGGTGGTTATTTTGTTCTTCAAAACTTCGGTTTTTTTATGAAAAATTGAAGTGTTTTTAAAGTAAAGAGTGGTTTAATCCAACAATCAGTTATTAGCGGAGCTACACAAGAGCTGGTAAGTCTAGATATTATGTACTTTTGGTTTAAAATCAAATTATTTAAATCTCTGTGATTTTGATTTAGGTAAGAGGTTATTAGAAACGGCTGAGGGGTGAATAGAGACGTGTCAGGTCTGAATAGGAACGAGTTACCTGGTTAATAGGGACGAATGAGAGTTGAATTGGAACGGTAAAGTTTATATTGGGACAGGGTTGTCACTTGTCATTTGTTATTTTCTAAGTTATTTTCGAACTTCGAACCCAGGTCGGTCGCAGTAAGGACAACATGTTCAGGTGGGGATTCTCGGATGCGCAAAATGTGAGTTGCTTGTGTGGAGCTCCACAAACGATGGCCCATCTCACATCGTGCCCTGCGTGCCCTAACACCTGTACGCAGGAGGAGCTCATGACCGCTAGCGACGGTGCAGTATCGGTTGCCCACTTCTGGCAAGGTACTATTTAGCGACTTTGTTCAAAATTTGAAGTCGACACGATAAGAAGAAGAAGAAGTTATTTATTGTAATTTGTAGTTTCCCTTAGTTGTTTTCTTTTTATTTATTTATGCAGCGTCTAACAGAACACCCTAGTAATATTTAAAGGGGTGTTCTAGACCATAAAACTGAACATCTACTTATTTAGATAAGTTTTTGATAACCCTACAGGTTTTTCCCCATTCACCCCTGTTCTGTCCCAGTTCACCCCGCTTCAAGCATGAATAGGGACAGCATATATTTTGGTCAAAATCATTGGGAATTTGGTTTTCGTTTTTTTTTGCGTTTTGGGAGAGTATAAATAGCCGGAAGGATTTTGAATGAGTGACCAAGGTTATAGTCGCCCTACAACATTGATTAATTTCAATGTGAAGTTCGATTTTGTCCCTATTCACCCCGTTTTACGGTACTTACTTCGCTCAAAAGGGAAATTGATATCATTAGTATTCTTTTAAACCGTCTTTCATCTTTTAAATCCATCAAAATGAACAGATCAAACCGATCGGAGCAAAAATATCTGCAGTTCCAAACTAAACTGCTATGCCTAATCAACTCAAATGTATGTAAAAGCTGTTTTTTTTGCTCCAATCAGTTTGCTTCCATAGTTAAAGTTGTTTTTCTCCCCTCCGGCCGGAAAGCGTCAATTTTCGGCCCGCAGCGCTAAACGAAGTTGTCGCTTTCCACCTCCGTCGAGGAGAAAAATAGTATACTATAACCTCGGGCAGTAAATAAGACAGCCTCAGATCACATGTTTGTTGACCGAGGCAAAGCCGAGGATTACATGAGATCTGAGACCTTTCTTACGTTCCTGCCCTCGGTGTGTAATCTACTATAGTTTAATGGGTCGACTCATAGTTTAAAAAAAAGGATGCTAATGATAACAATTTCACCTTTTATACATAAAAACTCCTAAAGTTATGTATAACTAGAGGACCGCAGCGAACTTCGTACCGCCTTAGAATCTACCCGACACACACTTGGCCGTTTTTTATAGCCTAGGATAATCACTGATAATGTAGCATTTTAATGGTGAAAGAATTATTCAGATCGGTCCAGTAGTTTCGGAGCCTATTCATTACAAACAAACAAACAAAAAATCTAATCTTTCCTCTTAATAATATTATAGTAAAGAAGAACATAGGTATCTAATTCTTGTTTTCAGTATTGGTCCTTTCTTCTTATCGTGTGGGCAAACCCTGGTGTCGGAGTTTATTCAAACTGCCTTACGGCCTCTGACGTGTTTTTTTTAATGGAACGCTACTACCACCAGAGATAGTACCTAGCTGAGACCAACGGCTTAAGGGGCCATAGGTCCCGACGAATATTTTCTATGAGAAACGCGATTGCCGAGCGCTCCGAAAAGTGTGTGCGTGAGCCGTATTTTCGATTAAAAACAACTAACCAAAGTACTTTTTTTAGATTTTATTTATGATTGCACTAGTTAAACTAATGGTGAATATGTGAGTATAAATACCAACAATCGGAAACTATTTTAAGTTCTTCTAAAACGAGAAAAATGTTTAAAAATGCATACGTCATCTTTGTGACGATTTTCTATCGAGTGAAGTAATTCCAATCGTGTATTCAGTTGATGATTTCACTAGATGAACTATCCAAAAATACTGAGGTATGACTTTAGTTTCGGAAAATGGTATAAATCTAGTCGTAAAATGAAAAATAAAAGATGCCTCCGAAGTATTTCCACCTACTATTACGTCTTAACGTGCAATCCGAAGCGCGGAATCATTTTCCTTTTCAGACAATCGGGTGATTCAGCCTGCAATGTCCTAACCAACTGGGGAAAAACGCACAAAGTGATATAATATCACTAGGTAGGTGTCCCCCGTAGGAATCGAACCCACGACCTCCGTGTCAAGAGCGTAGTGCTCTTAACCATTAGACCGCGGAGGCAGTTGGTCCTATTACGCTTTGTATGAAATGTATTTCTATTTCATAAAAACATCTCACTACCAATGAATTGAATGTCAATGAGGTTGAATATTTTGTCCTTCAGATCGACTTAACTATAATTTATTTCCGTTTTATGATCATGATGGAATTGTATTTCCATGTCTGTCGTATACATATAGGTCGCTTCACGTAACATTTTACTTTTTTTTTATTTATGTCATATCATCTAAAAATTTGATCGGTACGCAAGAAAATCGGGCCGCATGTTTGACATGCCTGGTCTTCTACACCATATCGATAACTAAAACTGTTAAGAAGGCAATGGGAAAACACGTTAAAGGAAACAATCGTAGCTTGTATCGCAAAGTTTTCCATGACAAATTTGTCACTAGGTACATAATATAGTCTGACCACAAGCGCTGTACATTCATTGGTTGCGACTTGCGACAGAGCTCTGGATATTTTATCCCATGTGCGTATGAGTATGACGTACTAAGATTTCGCTACGTTTTAACTTTAATTCCAGCTGATGCCCTGCCTGATTCAGCCCTGTTCTCCCTCCTCCGCACCCTTTCAGTAGTGCGATTTTTGAATCTCATTCCGTGAGCTCAGCAGTTGAAAATGTCAAAATTACTATGGAGATAAGCATCGCACTCCTCGAAGCATGATTTTTGAGAGTCAAATCAGCAGTAGAAAGATGCATATCTTCAATCTTCATAGTAATTTTGACATTTACAACTGCTGAGCTCTGAGCTCATTCGGTGAGAATGACATTCAAAAATCGCACTCCTGGTACCTGCGTGACAGGAATTTCAGCAGGGTTAACGGCGCTGGTTCCTTGGTTGAGATTACCGGTGTAAGCCCCTGCTTGCTCCATGTCCGACCCCAGTTGATGGACTCTTTATCTACACCCAACCACATCTGCACCTGGTAGTAGGTTCTGTAGGACAACTTCACATTTTCGAACTTTTTGGGGAAAATGGTCAATGTTTGACGTGCAGTATCTTGGGTTCTATTCGACTTACAGAGCTACGGTTACACTTAAATTGTAGAAAATTTTGTCAACTTTGAAAGTGTACTCTTCCTGTGCTAACTACCTGGTGCTCGGAAAATCTCCTTCCTCTTACTTAGGATGCATGATGCATCCGATGATTTTCCGAGCACCAGGTAGTTAGCACAGATCCTTCGAAGCTTGATTTTACACTAATGGTATCTAACCTAACAACATCCAAAAAAATCAGTTCAGTGCAATTTTTTGCGACCTACCTACGTGTTAAATGACTTGCGTATTTTGTATTACCTATAGTCTGTTTTCTTAATTTGACATTGATAGAATCATCGTTCACGTGAGTGGTGTGAACCATGGAGCCATAATAAGAAATATTGAATTGAATTGACCTAGTCCGAAAAAACCAAACCAGTAGTAGGAGCATGACTCATCATATTTTATAATATTGCCATTTGCCATAGCACAAAAACGTTTCCTAACCAAAAAACAGTCAAAGCATTCAAGATTTTTTATGCATACTCATACGCAATTTCTCGAGTGAAACACTGTTTTTCTATAAATTTCATCATAATTATAACGTAATTTATGTTATTGTTACTTTCAGTTATGTCTGAATCCCTCAGGAAACTCATAGCACAATAATTAAAATCAAACAATGTGTAGTATTATTGGTATTATTCAATTCTTCGTCCGTTTGGATTTCGGAAACGTCAACAAGCTGTTGCACCCTAGGTTGCACCCTTTTAGAAGTTGATTTTCGAAAAATAAATGTTACCTAGTCGAAATAATAAATGTTTCGACGGACAAAGTCCTAACAGAATATCGTTTTGGTCGGCACTTTCACATTATGGACAGCGCTTTATTTAGGCTGTGTGTTGTCTGTCAGCCAGTCAGTCAGGAAGAAATCCTTGAAACTCTTATCTTTATTCAAATACTAGTGTTTACCTGCGACTTCGTCCGCACAAATTATATCCCAGATTTTAAGTCAGATCATAAGCTATCCAACAAAAACATTTTCATCGAAATAGGTTCAGTAGTTTTTGCGTGATGAGCGAACAAACAAACAAACAGACGGACAAAATTTCTAAAAAAGGTTGATTTCGAGTCAGGGATACCTACCTAAAAACCATATCGTAATCTTTTTTTGTAAATATCTTCAATGTACAGCTACAGACACACTTCAGTTACAGTTTTATAATAGTTTAGATTAGAATTTAGAATAAGCACAGATCGTTGTGGCGATCCTTGGGGGAGGCCTATATCCAGCATTGGACGATTTGGACGACCATTTATTTTGTTGTGCAATAAAGTATTTTTTAATTGAATTGACTTGTGTTTTTTGCTGATGTAAATACGTAAATGGTTTGGTCGAAAAAAAATAATAACCTGTCCAACTTAATTATATTACTAAGATAATCTACGTAACCCTATACTCTTAATAATAATATCAAAAGACGTTGATAGGTAGCCTTCAGTCGGCGAGCAAATAATCCACGTACTTAACTCCTGTCACTAAAACATTCAATCTTTAGTTATCGGAAGCAGGGAAAATTTGTCAAGGTTTGTCTGTATTCATTCGTAAGTACTTGCGATTGTTTACGCAAAATATATCGGTCCTAAATCAGAAAGACGTTTGGATAAGATATGATAAATGGACGATTCGAATGAATTTCCGCTTACCTACGTTCTATGCTTGCTGACATAGCTTTTAGCTTAGCTATCATAGTGTTTTTCTAATTTTTATTAGGGTTCTGTACCCAAATAGTGAAAACGGGACCCTAATCCGTCCTACCTATTTATTAGAGCTGTAACTTTTGATCTGTAATAGCTAGATAGTAGATATTTTCACAGAATATGTGTTATTATGGCGGATTTGTTAACAAATAATACAAGAAACTAGTTTTTATACACGTTTTTTCTTCTTGCTCTATCGTAAAAACGGTAACACATCATCATCATCAGCCTATATACGTGCCACTTCAGGGCACAGGCCTACCATCTAGGAGGGTGATTATGGGCGTTAGTCCAACACACGTGCCCAAATGCGGATTGGTAGACTTCACACTTCACATACGCATCAGAATTTCTTCTTCTGCATTTGCAGGTTTCCTCACGATGTTTTCCTTCACTGTTTGAGAGCAGTCGGTATTACCGACTACATAACATAAGTTAGAAAAACTCATTGGTACGTGGCATGTGATCCGTGCGGATTCGAACCCGGACCTCAATGATTGAGAGTTCATACCTCTCCGCAACGCGCCACCGAGCTCCTAATACATACAAGCGTCAAACTTGGTGTGATTATAGAGCAGTCTCTACATTATAACAAAAAATAATAAAAACCGGACAAGTGTGAGTGGTCTCGCGCTAAAGGCCCCGCAGAAAACAAAACTTTTTTCTAAGTTAATATGTTCTGTGGTGGTGTGGTACGGAACCCTCGGTGCGCGAGCAGCACAAGTGACCTCAGATAAATTAACAGGAATGGATGCGATATTACGCGCGTACCCCTCTGCCAAAGACGCATGCTCAGTGAGCATACCCGTCATATAAAAATAGTTGACGCGCGTCCCGCGCCAGTATATAAAACTCCCCCCTCACCCCCGCAAAATTGACAGACTTTTTTGCGTAGAAATGAGAGATCATTTCCAATCCATTCCTGTTAATTTATCTGAGCAAGTGACACAACTCGCACTAGACTGGTTTTATTACTTTTTGGAATAGCAACCGCAGACTCAGTAAATACATGTCCATTGACATTTTTGAGGATGTTTAACTTCTCACAAAAAGTACACAGTGGAAAACCAACATTGCGACCATAGATTAAAAGTGATCCAGTAGTAGTAGTAGTGATCCATGACTAAGAGGAAACTTATTGCTTTAATTTGACCACGAGGAAGAACCCGAAGGCTTAGATTATTCAAAACTTAGGTTGAATAAATTTGTATGTGCAGCGTTTCAAGGTATAGTCGGCCAAGAAGTTGTCTATATAGATTACTTACTAGATACAGGTTTGCACCCATAATGCACCCATAGTAAAAGTTGTTCAGTTTGATGGGTAGAGTATGTGGTTTATAGTTTAAAGATACTTTCCCTTACACCCTGTATATTCTACAGAGAATGTGGTACACTAAGAATTAATATTTGTAAAATCTACCCCTAAAGAGATAATCCGCGCGGACGAAGTCGTGGAAAGCTCGTCTGAGACATACATGGAAGACCTACTTTTAGGGTTCCTTACCCAAAGAATTTATTTGTTATTGAACCGTACACAGAAAAAAAGGTTTACTTGATCCAAGAAAAAAATTCTTGAGTCAAGAATTACTTCTGTGATTTCTCTTTTTTTTTCTGTGTATTAGTGTGCGTTATTAGTTTATTACGGCGGATTTGCTAAAATAATAAGTGTCAAATAATTAATAATTGAGGGGGGGGATATACTCAAAGATACTTTGGCACTTGGGCACTTAACAAATTTGAATTGACTATCGAATTATTTTACGTGAGGGGATTTTGGCGATTATTTGTTACGCGGCATCATCGCGGCATCATGATTTTCGGAACTATTTTTCCATTTATAAAATACTAGAGGACCGCGGCTAACTTCGTACCGCCTTAGAATCTTCCCGACACACATTTAGCCGTTTTTTATAGCCTATGTTAATCACTGATAATGATGCATTCTAATGGTGAAAGAATTATTCAGATCGATCTGTGGTCCAGTAGTTTCGGAGCCTATTCATTACAAACAAACAAACCAAATCTTTCCTCTTTATAATATTAGTATAGATTACTGTCATTAATACCGTCACCGTCTACGCGTATTATGCGTCAAACTTTTGTATGAAATTGACAACGCCTGATAATGTAGGTAAGGTACACAGACTTAGGTATTACAGTAGGTAAGGCAGGGGCGGATCCAGGATTTCATGTTGGGGGGGGCCCATCGGCCAACTCGGGCCACGTATTAAGATTAAAAGAAATTAAGAGAGCTCATTTCTTTACTCGGCCTCAAAATTCAGAGGTTCGTGGGGGGGGGGGCCATGGCCCCCTGGGCCCCCCCCCCCTGTATCCGCCACTGAGGTAAGGTAGGTAAAGCCCGACCAGAAAAATAAAAAACCTCTCAATGTTGCGGAAAATCATTGGAACTAATATTTGTACTTAGAATACTGACATTAAAGGTTATAGTCGATTGCAGCGCCCCCAAACCAGGTTTTTTGTATTTCAGGTCAGGCTTTACCAAGAGTTTTCTTCGCCACGTAGCGCTACGTGCTACGCAAAAAACTTGGTCATGCGTGCGTAATGCGTATACGAGTGATATACGTGTATCTGTAGGTAAACAGGCAGAAAAACTCACTGTTTTGCGAGACAATTAGATAAAGTATTATTGACGTATGCGGTACTATTTAGCGTGCCGAACAAAGGGCTATGAATAGGTTTTGTAATCCTGCTGACTATCTAGTTAGCACGGTGTCATTGTACACATGGCGATACATAAGCTGGCCGCGCTTAGGAAGAGTAATGTATAACATCGCGCGGCCAGCTTATGTTGGTTTTGCGTAGCTTGATGTGTCGCCGTGTGTACTGCGAACGAGCAGGAACAGTTTTCGGTCACGCTTTGTATAAATTTGCTTCAAATGTTAATAGAGGTGTCACTCACATGATTTGATTTTTTTTTTGATACAAATAGTTTGCACTGTTAACATAAAACTCATGACGTGATAGCACTCCTATCGGGGTGGTCCTATACTTTGGCATGTAGTTGTAGCAAGGCTCACCTTAATAAGTACCTATACAGGATTTAAGGGAACCACTTCCGAAAATCACAAAGGGGGGTGAAAGTACCCATCAATACGAACAACTTTTACTATGGGAACAAGAATGTAATTTAAAAAAAAAAATCCGCTCCTCCATACGTTATGCGCGGTAGGAATTTTTAGTATGAGATTGCTGATGTTTTTTTTGAGATCTCGTAGTTGGTCACATAGTAAAGGTTGTTCATATTGATGGTTACTTTCACCCCTTTGAGTTTTCGGAAGCGGTTCCCTTACTTACACCCTGTATATTGTCACGGACCAGGTCAGTTACGTCCTTTTCCCTGAACGTCCATCGTCCGAATTCCTTGTACGAACATTTCCCCAAAACGACGATTGCAAAATTTTTTTAAACTGTTGCTTGGATATACTAGAAACATTTTTAAGTAAGTAATACGTTGTCCGTGAATAATGTTTTATGATAAATCCTTAGAGGATCAATCTAGCAAAATTTTACTCAAATTAATCGTGAATCATCAATTTGATAATGCATTTCCACATCATTCCCGTTTAGTGGAAAATTATTGAAATAAAACGACCAATAATAAACTCAAATAAGCTCGTGACGTGAGAATTGGTTCATCGCCATAGATGACAAAAGCTATTACGTTATTACCTATATTCACGCAATTTATTTAGCATCTTTAGCACCAGCCAAATTATTGAGACAACACCAGATGCGTCCCAGATAGATAATAGTATTTTTCCACACATACGCAATATTCTTCACAACGCAACGGGATTTAACCAACATTCAGAAAGTGAAGTTTTTAAAAATAGACAGGATATTGTAAATTTTGTAACGTGACATTCCTGGGAATTTCATATCGTATTATACACACAGACATAATAATTCACATTTCATGTTATTTTCCGTTATTTATTAATTAGGTGATTCGGAATTACCACATAATTACCTATTAGTTTGTTTGTGTTGTCATAAGGATGACCATTCCAACCAACAGCAAAATTTCTTACTTTCAATGTCTGAGCTTTCAATTTAGAAGTTTATAGAGCGACCTTACCTTTCCCCGGTTAAGTAAAATAAAACAGCCATTATACTACTCTGAATTCAGGAGTGCTGTCAGGTTTGCTTCTATAGTAAAAGTTCTTCAGTTTGATGGGTAGAATTATCTTTTCCTTACACCCTGTTTTATACACTGACAACAATAAAAACGGGTTCTCTCGGATCTCGGATCTCTAAATCTCGGAAACTAAGAATGGTAGCCATTCTTAGTTTCCGAGATATTAAGGTCTATGTTGTTGGTGACCCGTTTTTATTGTTGTCGAGTGTATAAAACAGGGTGTAAGGAAATGATAATTCTACCCATCAAACTGAAGAACTTTTACTATAGGAGCAAACCTGACAGCACTCCTGAATTTAAATAAAAAGCATTTTATAGACAATTTAATACTACTTCTTAAATTAATACAATTTCTGGTTGTTATAAAGTAATTCCAATAAAAAAGGCTAAAACCTAAGTAAATGATTTTTTTAAAAAGAAATTTTTAGTATTCAACATTTATTATGAATGCGGTAATTTTATCACTCACATGTATACACTAAAATATGGGGAAATGTTTTTAAATTTTTTGTCTGCGATAGAATTGACGCATTTTTATTTATGTATTTTAATTAAGTCAAACAAATGAAAACTAAAAATGTTATGAATTAATTTAAGATGTATTAAAATATAGTCTAATGAAATACTTTTTAAGTGAATAAGCTATCATTCTTACTTTCCGAGATATTCAGGTATGTTGGTGACCCGTTATTTTTGTTGTCGAGTGTAATTGCAGCTTATGCGTGATTTGTCAGAAAATTCCTAAAATCGTCACAAACTTGCACATTTATTATATTAGTAGAATTACTTTGCGTATCTAATTTATGTGAATTAAGTTAGGTTAGTGTCTTCAAAGTTATAAATTAAACTTTGAGGCTTGAGAATATCCAAGCAATTCAGCGGACCGTTAATGATGTGACGTTCACACTCTCTTAGGTTCAAACGAAAAGGGTTCTACACTGCCACGTTTTAAAAGGAATTATAATAAACTTCTTTATAATTTATACGTTTTATATTCCTGCCTATAACGTGTCTTCATTTCATACGATGTTCCATTGCGGACAATAAAATAATTACGTACTCATTTCTTATTATTAATTACCATTTAATTAGCATATTATGTACCTACCTATAGTATACCTAAACTACCCAGTATTGAATGACAAATGGAATATAGATACAAGGTTTAATGGTGTTTATCGTTTTCCAGTTTCCTTTTTAGAAGACTGTCGAATTTTTACTTTAGGACATCGAATGCGTTGGCGAATTACCTAATTAGTACCGCTGTAGATAAAATGAAACTCGTTCCCCTTCGATCGATTAGGTGCATAGCACCATTTCTGTCAGTAGCAGACAAACTACTTGTATTCTACAATTTCTACATAAGACGGACGCCGCCGTAATCTCTGCACTACACTGAGCCAAAGATATCACGATCACAAAACCCCTGTGATCACATCACACTGATCATTGACTTACTAACTTATGAACGCCGGGTCTAACACAACATTCTTGAAATAAGTGTCCCAGACTAACCTTCATAAACGAAAGTACGTGTTAGTAATATATTTTTTAACGATGTCGTTCCATTGTTGGGCAAAGTTCTCCCCCAAGTTTTTACAGCCTTCTCTATCTTTAGTAATATAACCCAACAAAAACACTGAAACTGATGACATTTTTTTTTCTGCTCGCATAGTTTTTACAAATTCTTATAGCACGGCAGCCAGCACGGCACGTGCGCCAATCGAACGAAGACTGGCGCGTAATTCTTTCTCTTTGTGTGTTTTGTTTCTCTTTTGGTTCGGACACTTTTGAGAGCGGACCCTACGTCCATTAGTTGGTAAGTCAATGACACTGATAGTTGGGTTCGATCGCTCGACGTTCGGCAAGGCCGCGTGCCCTTGGACTTGATCGAGAGCGCGCGGCAAGCTGCCTCCGCGACACACTACGCTTGCGTGCGACGATCGCGATCGTGGACACTTTCGTTACCTATGAATCCTATGATACGCTTTGTAGTACACTATAAAACTACCTACGTGGTCGAATGCAGGCGCCTTCAAACAATTTAGCGAAAGGGCCACACTGACTTCTCCACTAGATCTCAGGCCCATTGGCTGAGGGCACACACACCGAGGTCGTGGGTTCGATTCCCGGGAGGGACACCTAGTGATGTCACTTTGTGCGTTTTTCCCCATTTCGTTAGGACATTGCAGGCTGAATCACCTGATTATCTGAAAAGAAAGATGATTCCGTGCTTCGGAGAAGGCACGTCAAGCCGTGAAGAAAAAACTCTGACACCAGGTTGAGTGAGTTCACCGCAGTAAGATATAAAAACAGGAATGAGCGAAGCTCGTGGTTTTACTGCAATATTGAAGTCGTAGCGCAAAGCGGTCTAAATCCTGGAGCGAGCGAAGCGAGCTCGAGATTTTACTACATCATAACTCGATTCCCAAACTTACGCCAAAATCGAGGCTATTCAATTAGATGAAGTAAAGACTGGAGCAAGCAAAGAGAGCTCTATATTTCTCAGAATAATAACTTTGTTAGAGCTCCTAGTATTGAGGATACCGGAACATTAAATTGTAATTACGGGACACGGGACCAGACGCAAAATTCCGGGAATTTTCCGGCCATCCGGCAACCCTAACTGTACCCACACGTTCCGACCGCTAAGGCAACATTAAAAAAATTGATGTTTAATAAGCGTGCTGCAAGCTCCTGTAATATTGAATATTATAATTATATTGACACCATAAGCGCTACGGCACACTTGCGGAGCGTTCTCGATGCGCACAACGCTTTTCAAGAACCCTATGATGACACACTAGCCGACGACGTAACGTTACGCGCTGAACCTTCCGTCGAGCGTCTAGTTCAGTCAAAACGCTAAGATAGCCAGTCTTCAGCGACTGTGTGTATCAGTCATAACAAGCGCCTCGCTCCAATTAACGGCGGCCGCGGTGGCGCTTAGCTATGGTCTTTTCATGGTGCCGAGCACGTTACTCCTGCATGAAATTGTCAGTAAACTCTTCTATATTTATGACATGGTACTTACTGGCTCATCCTAATACAGGGTGTTAGGGTAAACAGTTGCATTACTTTAAGGGGTGATTTTACCCATGATACTGAACAACTTTCCCTAAGGAACAAAGAGATATTCGCAATTTTTTTTTAACTTTTCATCGAATGTTCGATCAGCTGATTGTATTTAGCATGGAAAGATAAATTTTTATCGCTCTTTTTGGGGAAAGTTGTTCAACAAAGGTACAGCCTAACTCCATGTATTTATATATTGTATAGAATAGGTATTGAATAGGTATTTCATATAATTATATTATAATATCTGGTCGAAATCACGGATTGATTAGACTAAGAGAAGTTTGTTCCGCGCTGCAAACAAACGAAGTCTGGTTATATTTTCAATACTTACCAATTAAAGTCAATGAAATTTTGCAGAAACAATCTAGAAACAAATCTCTATGCTTGTGTGGAGTCCGATTTTCGTTAATATTCAATGCTAGGATTAATTTAAGATTTATTTGGAAATCTTTGAGGCACTGTAACTTTAAAACTGTACGTTTTAACGAAAATCTAACAACATACAAGCATAGACATTAGTTTCTAGATTGTTTCTTCAAAATTTCATTGACTTTAATTGGTTAGTATTGAAAATATAACCAGCCTTCGTTTGTATGGAGCGCGCCAACGGTAATATACCAAGGTGTATGAGATGTTCTACCACATTAGAAGAATGATTAAAACTACAGAAAATGTTATCGGTACCTATCGGGAATCAATAAGTTTCGATAGACTGTATGTTTATGTTTGAGTCTAGTTTTACCCGTGCTGAATGTAGGTATCAATAAAATCGGTCAAGTGCGAGTCGGGCTACTCGCGCATCGAGGGTTCCGTACCACACCACCACAGAACACAACATATTAACTTAGAAAAAAACTTTTTTTCTCCGGGACCTTAATCATGAGACCGACTCACACTTGGCCGGTTTTTATAGTTTGTTGTTATTCTGTTGAGTTTGCTCTATAATCACACCAAGTTTGACGCTTGTATGTATTACAGTTTTTACTGTAGAACGAGAAGAAAAAACGTCGATAAAAACCAGTTTCTTGTTGAGAACCCCCCTTAATTTTTTACTTTTTGAAATTTTTATTATTTGTTATCAAATCCGCCGTAATAACGCATATTCTGTGAAAATTTCAACTATCTAGCTATTACGGTTCAAAAGTTACAGCTCTAAATAGGTAGGATGGACGGACGGATGGACGGACAACGTAGGCTTAGTAATAGGGTCCCGTTTTTACCCTTTGGGTACGGAACCCTAAAAATGATCATTATTAAATATTGTTGACCTTATAATAAACGTAAAATTGTCTAGGTCCACTCGACAGCTTATTACGAGTCCACTCCACAGGTCGCCGCTTCTTCGGTAATTTAAGTCACTTAGCTAAGCGAGGGGCTCACTCGAGTGAAGCCTGCCGCGGCCCTGACCTTCGTCGATTTACTAGTCGGTTGCTCTTCAAACACCCTTAAGAGAAGTTTATTCCGAGAGCGCAAATGCGCGCTGCATACAAACGTAGTCTGGTGATATTTTCAATACTATTCACTTCAAGTCAATTGTATTTTTCAGAAACAATCTAGAAACTAATCTCTATGTTTGTATGAAGTCGTAAAACTATACATTTTAACGAACATCTGACTTCATACAAACATAAGTAGAAATTTATTTCTAGATTGTTTCTGCAAAATTTCATTGACTTTAATTGGTTAGTATCGAAAATACAACCCAGACTTCTTTTGTATGGAATGGTAATATACCATATACCCTTAATTCGTATCCCCCACTGAACGACCTTGACCCTTTCAGAGCCGCCTCACCGTATACCTATTTTTGACTGGGTTGTCCTTCATTATGTCACCGTGGTGCCTTCTAATCCAAGGAAATCGAATTCGAAAATCATAAGGATTCGCACCAAATTTTAATATTATCTTATTACTTACATACTTAACACATTAAATAATTATCTTTAAAAAATTTATGGCATTTTTGGATCATAATAACTTCAACTTATAAAAGTAGATGCAGGTAATACAGACTTATTCAAATATTTAGGCTTTCCTTAAAACATTGGTTTTATATTAAATTAATAGAAAAATAAGAAAATTATATACCAACTTTATATCAAACTAGACTACCGCGGCGAACTTCGTACCGCCTAAGAATCTTCCCGACACACACTTGGCCGTTTTTTATAGCCCATGTTATTCACTGATAATGTAGCATTCTAATGGTGAAAGAATTATGGTAGCCACGACATTCGTCAAATTCTTGATTCGTCAAATTCTTATTTCGTCAAATACTACATTCGTCAAGTCCTTGTTTCGTCAAATTCACTTTTCGTCACTTCCGCTTGAGTTAAGCTTATGGACAATCAACGACAAAAAGGAAAAAAAAACTTTAGATCGGTCCAGTAGTTTCGGAGCCTATTCATTACAAACAAACAAACAAAAAATCAAATCTTTCCTCTTTATAATATTATTAGTATAGATAAAGCCGAGATGTTGAAGATCGTTGTTATATTTTTCATTGATTTGTATGTCTTTCAAAGAAGATATCTTCTAAAAACCAGTAATAAAATGGTGTGGCCCAGCGTTTACCTAGTGGGAGCGTCTTAATCTACGCCTGGGATCGAATCGGGCTGCGCGTTCGTGCCTTGCACAATATCACGCGAAATAACTAACTGCACACTGCAGTTAGCTGAGTATATTTGCATTTTCAATGTTTTTGTAATGAACTTTTTCAGTAACTGCATCTAGAATAAAACGAAACCAATTTAGGACGTTGTTATTGAACAAAAACGAAAAAAAGAATACTATTTCAATCTCGGAAACAAGATGCATCGAATGATACCTCATTTATTAAAATCCATGCATTTGTTTGAATTCAACGAGGGAATAAATAATCCTACATACAAAAATAGACAGTTATACGCTCGAGAAACATATAACCGTCTCTGCTGTCGCGCAGTTAGGTTAAAAACAAAATTACCATAAAAGGCAGAACCAAACGAGAGTTTGCATCGCTACGTACACTCGTAAAATTATGCTAAGTACAAATTGTGCCTGTTGTTAGTGTGTATTAGTTACCAATAACTATCCTACAATAGTATGTCAAAACTTATGAGTAAATGATTATAAGCGCTGTCAGTTAGGCTGTTAGCTCGTCATAACGAACCTGTAACAATCTGAGTCTCATCCTATGAAATAATATGGTCGGAGGCGGCGCGGCGGCATGCGACATCGGCACCGCACCGATGAACGCGGCAGTGCTCCGAGTGGCTTGCCATGGCACGGCAGCTGGCTGGAGTAAGCCTAACCGCTCCTGAAGCCCTGCCAAACGTAGACGATCGTGATCGCGACGACACCGCCGTTTCGACGATGTCAGGCTGCTATCTACTCCACTACAACTGACACTAAAAAAATAACTTTTCAAATAACAAATAGTTGGAATTAAGTCACTTTGGTTAGTGAAGTTGCATTGACCAAGAATTTCTACGTGGAATTGGTTTTGTGAATGCTGATTTTGGTTTTCGATTTATTGTACTCTTGTTGATAATAGAAAGTAGGTTTTTATTCCTTGTGGATATTGGTGGCCTTATGAAAATTATGGTTATTTGAAAAAAGGTATTTTTTATATACTTTTACTGTTGTAGAAATTTTACTGACGTAGAGGCGTAATTTCTACCGTATCTGAACATAGTCTCTACTTAGGTTTTCTCGAATTAGAAGTAATTGCGACTATAATTTTTCTAGGTAACTCCGACATACGAGTAATGTAGTAGACACCAGATAGACACTAGGGTGTATACAAGGTGTTACAAAAATACAAATAAACATTTAAGGGGGTGGTTTAGACCATCAAACTGAACAACTTTCACTATGGGACCAATATCGAAAACGAGAAAAAAAAAATTATGTTTCATACCTACTAAAATATGTATAGGATATCAGATTTTTTTTTCTCGATTTCGATGTTGGTCCCATAGAGAAAGTTGTTCAGTTTGACGGTCTAAACAACCCCCTTAAGAGTTTTAAATATTTATTTTTACGAAACACCTTGTATAGTCATGTCTATTTACATTGTAGCGTACTATACATGACTATAAACGCTGGTGTCTATCTATATCTAGCCACAGAATAGAGAACAAAAAAAAGCCATACGATTAATAATAAAGAGAACCAGTAGAAATAGCATGACGATTATTTAGTTCGAGAACCAGCGTGAAAACCAGACATTAATCAAATTAAATTCAACCTTGTCTTAATACTTTTGACAGAATCTTCATAAAATTACAATTACGTACATATCTTGTAAATTTTTTTCATATACAGGGTCCAACTTAGTATGCTGTCACTTTTTTAAGGGGATGATCAGACCATCACACTAAACATTTTTCTCTATGGGACCAACATCGAAATAGTGAAAAAATAAATCAGCTGTCCCATACTTTGGCTCGAGTAGGTTTGAAGTTTTGTATGGAGTGGCAGATTTTTTTTTCACGATATCTATGTTGGTGCCATAGAGAAAGTTGTTCAGTGAGATGGTCTGATCGTCCCCTTAAAAAAGTGTCAGCATATTAAGAAGGACGCTATAGGCGAGACGAGACACCTGTTCGATGCTGTGGTACCGCGACGGAGCAAAACACGACTTATGATCTTTTTCTGAACGAAATGTATTAACAGATATGGTATATCGAACATATTAGTGGCACGAGGGCTGTACCTGCATGGTACTTCTATTAAGGAAAAGCCGGGTTATCTTTTCTGAGTGTCTAGCCGACCAGGGGCGGATCCAGGATTTCATGTTGGGGGGGGGCCCATCGGCCGATTCGGGCCACATATTAATATACAAAAAATTAAGAGAGCTCATTTCTTTACTCGGCCTCAAAATTCAGAGGTTCGTAGAGGGGGCCATGGCCCCCTGGGCCCCCCCCCCCCCCCTGTATCCGCCACTGTAGCCGACTATAGCCAATACCAAAGCTATAGAATTCTCATCAAACTTAACTACTTTTACTTTCACTAAAACCGAAATCACAAATAAAATAATCTGCTCTTCATATCTATGTATATTATATAAGTTTGGGTCGAGTAGGCAAGTCATTTAAGTTTTATACGGAACAGCTTATTTTTATAGTGCAGCTTTAAATCAACGGCCAGTGAAATATGTATGTGTCGGTGTATCTTCTGGTGGTTCGTACTAGGTACGAGTACTTATAAGATTAACGAATAATGCTTTCTTATCGTGCCTACTTACTGGATTATAATCTTTTGTTATGAAAGCTCTTTGTACTATGTATTGTTATTTTGTGAATACTGAGTTGGTAGGAGATGCTATGCAGGTACTACAACAACCAACGTAATCTTTGATGAAATTCTATAGATTTCATAAAATGATTCTATTCACAAGTCTTCGAGTAACGTCGTCACTCGTTTGACCGAAAAACATTATAATACATAATTTTATAAAAAAAATCCGTAATCCTTTCATTTGAAAATCTGTAACTTAGAAAATATTGTTATTTAGACCATTATCTCAAAATGGGTTTCGATTCAGCCCTCCAAAAGAAACTTGATATACTGAATTAAAACATGGTGTTCCACAGGAGGTGGCGGGCGAAGACGATCTCCGTCTCGACGAAGAGATGGACCGAGTGGTGTGGGCGGAAGGTGCGGGCACGCCGCCGCGCGCGCCGACTTCAGGCGAGCCGCGGCGAGACGATGCCGCGCCGCCGCCCTACACGCAGCGGACTCATGCTTCTGCCACAGGTGAGCTCAACTCATATTTGACCCTAACACCCATATTCTCAAGCAGGCACTACACTCTCGCCAGAACTTCTCGGCGAGAATTCTCGGCAAGAACTTCCAAAGTTAAATTAATACGGCTCACGACGCCGCCAGAACAATGAAGGGCATCCACACTCTCGTTCTCGGCCTTTCTCTTCTGTTCTCTGCGAGAATGTAGTGCAGTGCGACGCTTCTTCAAAAGCTTCCTCGACTCAACCTCACTCAAGGATACCTTAAGGTTTTCGTCAACTCAAAATCTGTATTCTCAATCATAATCTCGAGGTTCCTCCATTGAGTTCGAGTCAATCGAATCGAATTTTACGTCCATTATACGAATAGCAAAAAACAGAAACATGCCATAATTTTACGAAAAGCTTTGCTTCAACGACGTACGAGCTACCTTGAATTTGACTTTTCTTTCCTCCACTCTTACTTGACTCAACTGAGAAAATTCCTCCAGTCGAGGACGCTTATGTCATTTTTAACATCAAAGACTTATGTTAACCTGAGTAATGAAACCTCAAGCAAACAACTAAGAGGACGGGTGTAAGCCCCTGAAACCTGGCCTAAGTATTGCTTCATCAAGAGGTTATCTTGAATCTTGACTGACAAATGCAACCCGTAGCGTAAGCATAGCCAGCGGTTTACAATTTATTTCAATAATTCTAAAATAATGGCTTAGTGCATACCTATTCGAACTTCATTCAATTTATTTTCTTGGACCCACCCGCATTTTCATAAGCTTAGCTTTTGATTGTGATTGGTTAATACCACACAATAATGTGTATACCACACAGTGATGACCTATGGTGCGGAAACGTGGACCCTGACGATAGGGCTAGTTCATAAATTCAAGGTCGCTCAGCGATCTATGGAGAGAGCTATGCTCGGTGTTTCTCTGAGGGACCACATCAGAAATGAAGTGATTCGTCACAGACCTAAAGTGGCTGACATAGCTCAGAAAATTAGCAAGCTGAAGTGGCAATGGGCTGGTAATATCTGCCGAAGAACTGACAACCGATGGGGTGTCAGAGTTCTAGAGTGGAGACCGCGAACTGGTAGGCGTAGTGTGGGACGCCCTGCTGCCGGCTGGACAGACGACCTAAAAAAAGTAGCGGGGAGCGAGTGGATGAGGAAGGCCGAGGACAGAGTTTTGTGGCGCGCCTTGGGAGAGGCCTATGTCCAGCAGTGGACGATGATAGGCTGATGATGATGAGTGACTGATGACACAATAATGTTGGTTGCGTTGACTTTTTACACCTCCAAGAGATCGTAGATTACGAGTATATTGGATATTAATTTCAGCTTGATACCTTTACCTGTTCCTCAGAAAAAGGATCTTGACAGATGGACATACAGACTGACAACAAAGTCATCCTATAAGAGTCCGGTTATTTCCCTTTTGAGGTACGGAACCCTAAATGGACATGAAGAGGATTTGATTAAGTGGGAAAGTGCATTCCCAATATTCCCATACACGTTTCCACTTTGTTTTAATTCTATCGCTCTATCTGAAAACAACGGTTCAATCAGGCTCGGTTTAAGTTAATCACACTGTATTAAGAATTCAAATCAAATTGGTTCATTCACTGTAGGAATTTTAAATTTTCCGTTAATTTCGACATCAGTTATTTATTGTGTTTTCACTAAATTATTTTGAAGAGAATGTTTAACTCCGGCACCCTACGGTGGGTTAGTTAAAACTAATTTTAGTATGGAATTATCAATTTTGAAATTGGTTTATTATGCAGAAAAAAATTGCTCCGTTTGATGACGTTGAAAGACGGACCAAGTGTGATACTATTATGAAAACTTTATTAAATGGGCCAACCTTTGAATAACTTTCCAGGTTAGGGCCATACAGTTTTATACAGGATGTAGTCACAAAGTGACCAAACAATTTTACCGAAGATGTAAAGATAGTGTTTTCTATACAAAGTTCAGAAGTTTAATATAGATGCGGAGGTCTCGATACAATCGTGTCATCTACCTATTACCTGTATTGTATTGCTGTTGGTTTTCCAATAAAATAAATAAATAAATTTATAAAGTTTGTCTCTATTGCTGTCATTTTACATCGAGACAACTGTCATAGTTGTTCAGGTATGCGTAACAAGTATTTTTATGGAAAAATATACAAATTTGTAGCCACTTCTTATCTAAAAGTTCGGCACAGGGTGGCGATTTTCACAATGTTAAAAAAAATTACAGAATCTCGAAAACGATCAAACTTAGATTGTTTTTTTAATTTTTCCTTATTTCGTTCTCTTAACAAATAGGTGCATAAATTTACGGTCGGATCTTGAGCTATCTACTCAGGGCAAAGAATATAATATACAGGGTGAATTTGATATCATTAGCATCCTTTTAAACTAAGTGTCTACCCATCAAACTGAAAAACTTTTAATATGGGAGCAAACCGATCGGATCAAATTAAAATCAGCTGTTGCATGCATACATTTGAGTCGAGTAGGCGTTACACTTTAGTATGGGACAGCAGATTTTTATTTGCTCCGTTCGGTTTGCTGCCATAGTAAAAGTTGTTCAGTTTGATGAGTAGACTCTTAGTTTAAAAAGATGCTAATGATATCAAATATACCTACTAACGTAAATTTAGGGTCACTTGTCGCATATTTTATTTAGGGTTTTAAGGTGGAATGACGTCAATAATTGATAGGTGCAGTCCAAACTTGTTAGCTAACTGTTCAATCAACGTCAAATTGAACAAGAAAAGCGGTTGTATTAACGAGCTCACCATCGATTGACACGACTTACGACCTATTACGCGGTCAGATGGTGGTGTCGATGACCACAGAGTACTATAATAATAGAGTAACGTTGAGTAGGTACACGTGGTCAAGGTGTGGTCAACATAACATCGAATTCTACCGATTTGAATTCTACCGGATTTAAAGTGTCAAACTTTGTATTATATAGGGTGTAAAAAAACCCTGTTGTAGCCTTTGCTTCGGACCATAAAACTGAACAAGTTTCACTATGGAGCCAACATCGAAATCTAAAAAAAACACCAGTTTCATACAAAACTGCAGTAATCAGCAGTTTAATCATAATATTGAAAAAAACCTAACAAAAAGGGGTAACTTTAGGATGTTTTTCTATCTAGTAAACATAAAATAATCGTGTTATTGATAGCGATCGCCTATCCGTCAGATCCACAAGACATAATTAGTTTTCAGACTTTAAAACACTGTTTTTCATGTTTCGTTTGTGTTCAAAAAACTAATGAGCGCGGCCTCGACCGGAGCATACCGCATTACACCGCAACATTATATAAAATGATGGCCCTGCTAATGATAGTATTAATTTGTTTGAACAGAGGGACTGGCATCGGCCAGCAGCGGCGAGCTGTCGCCTGCCAGCGCAGCACCAGTTACTTCGGAATCCGAGCCACAGGTAACATTGCTATTTTACCTAACTTCTTCCATCTTCTCTTAGGTCACAGAGAGAATGCTTTAAACAATTGCGCTAGTTGACAATCTATAGGAGACGTTGGGCGAGCTCGTGACGTGATAATTTTCTCCAAATTACCAATTTGTTTCTGAGAGGAAAAAATAGGAACCTAGGAACATGTATAACTTTGTTTCTTTGAACCCGGCAGAAGCTTGAATATGTTTTAACTCGATTACGCTGAAACATTTGCATCTATACTAACGAGACGGTATAAATATTATAGTTGATGTCATGGCATGAGCTGGTAAATTAATGAAAACATTATTATTTTCCTGAAGTAACCGTCCGTTAGTAAAACGATGCGGAAATCAGGAAGAATTTGTGTAAATATTTAAGTCGAATTAAGATAATCTGCTAGATTGTAAATTGAACAGGGTTATTGTTTTATAATAGTTTTGCCGATTTGCTTCTGGCAATATTATTTTATCTTATGTTGATATAATAAGTAAGATAAGCAAACATTCGTCGTTTAATCTTGAAAACTTTAATATGCTAATAGTGAACCCCGATATGGGATTATGGTCGTGAGTTTATGTATTGTATGTATAAAAACAGATACCTCGTCTTGTCTAGTCTTGGGAAAATAATTTAGGTAGCTACTCGCCAACTGTGCTTTCGCGGCGCGTTCGTCAGATGTGGACGCACCCTTACAGAAAAAAAATTATAATCCTCATTTCAACAAGGTGTGTAATGTGTAAGTGACTATGGCTACGGAATCCTATAATGGGCTTGTCCGACATGCTCTTGGCACGTTTTTTAAATATTATCTTCTCTATCTTATCTACTAATTCTATTTAAATCGCTACCTATAGTTCAGATTAAAAAAAATATATTTTGTTGTGTGTCTTGACTCTGTTGACTCTTGAATGAATGAATTAAATAAGTAACACTTTTATTACAAGATACAAAATCAAGTCAAAAGTCACAACGCGAGTCGGAAACGTATATTTTGACATTATTATACTCCGACTTTATTACACTTCGACATTATTTAGGTATAGTTACTTCGACATTATTAAATGTTGACATTATTATAATTCGTCAGAATTACACTTCGACTTTACTATACTTCGACATTTGTCATTTTTATACCTTGTCATTATTTAGACATTAGTCGACTAAACCGTATGGAACTGTTTGACCGCGGTGAAACTGATATCGATGCCAAAACTATAAATTATGTAATGTAAAATATTTTGCACTCTAAACCTAGGTTACTTTAGAGTGCATGTTTCCGATTATATTGTTTACAAGATCGATAACGTATTATGAGTATAATAGGCAATTGTAAATGGGTATTTCTCATCAAATTTCGAAATTTGATTCCCGAGCCATTAGTGCCGAGTCATATGCATTAACTACATAAGTCTTTTTGTTATTTCAATGCACGCTATCTATACCACTATTCTTTAAAAAGAAAACGTATTGCCTCTGAAGAAAAAAAAGTTATGGCTACTTTATTACCGTGAAAGTCATTCCCTCACCTTGTCCCTTAGTTCAAAAACATTACTAAAATGCCTATTCATCTCAAATATAGCAATATTCTTAATAATGAAATTATGCTAATATATTAGAAAGATGTTTGTTATTGTCTATAAAAGCTTCCATCTTACAACGACGAATTTATAAAAACGATAATTCGATTTTAAATATGTCCCGCCAAATAAAATCATTCCCTCACCATATTACGAATATTCGATTTCTGAACGTGTCGAACGATATTTAGGAACGCAACCTTATGTTTTTAGTACCTGGCAACAATCTCAAATGATTCAAGATGGCGATTTCTTCTCAACCGTAGATGACTTTGTGCAAAAACATATTATGTAAAAAAATATTAAGAGTTACATTTATGGCGATCATTACCTCACATTACATTTATGTATTAAGCATTTTAGTATATATGTATATAATTTGTTTTTTTTATGCGTTTTTGGGAGTAAAATGCATATTCGAAATGTAACAAGCAAATTGAGGTTATGTGCCGGTGTTTTTGTAGCTTTAGTTAAAAATCGTCATTCCCTCACAGTCATTCCCTCACTCCATGTAGGAGTGAGGGAATGACGGCTGCATGAGGGAATGATTTATACAGTATTCTACGGTTCCTATAATTTGTTTTTTATTTCTTGCAACTTGTATTTCATGGTATTTACTTAAAAACAGGTGCATGTATGTGGAAGAAACATGGCACGACCAAATTTGAGTGACGCAAAAAAAATATTAAAAAAGAAAGAGTATGGAAGAAAAGGGCGAGAAAAATTAAAAATAATACTGAATATGGAAGACCAACACTCCTAAATAGATCTTATACAGCACCTGTTTTGATCTATGCAAAAAAAAATAACTAATTTATATTTAAAAAAATTATTCAATTAATATCTCAAATTTTGAAATTTCATAAGAAATACCCAAATAATTGTGTTTTCTGATACATATCCATGGTCAAAATGTAATTAACTAAAATATTAAAACAAAACTAAATTGCTAAGAACTGCCATAAAACATAATGTGGATTTGCTACTGATTGAATAGGTACAGTGTGTTTTCTCTATGGGACCAACATCGAAATCGCGAAAAAAAAATCTGCTGTCCCATACAAAACTGCTTGACCCGAATGTATGGGACAGCAGATTTTTTTTCGCCATTTCTATATTGATCCCATAAAGAAAGTTGTGCAGTTGGTCTGATACTCCCCTTAAAATAGTTTCAGCCAATTTTGTTAGTCCTTATATATTCTCTGTTTTGTTGCATCAAAGTAAATTCGCCGATTAGAAAAAAAGTGTTACAATCATAGACTTAAACTCTAGCGATAGACTTGCCCTTGCATAGAAGCAACATGTTCCACTTGAATGAGGTGTACGCACCTGATTGATGTTCCCGAGTTCACTTCGTCACTATGGCAATGACAGACCGCAATGTGTCATTTTGTGTTGTTTTGTGTGACATGTTCTTTGTTTGAACGAGCTGGTCTATCGCTAGAGTAATATGTCTATGGTTACAATATACATTTTTTCTCACCTCCGGACGGAAAGCGTCAAATGTCGTCCCGCTGCGCTAAACGAAGTTGTCGCTTTCCACCTCCGTCGAGGAGAAAAATACTAACTAACCTCGGACAGTAACATTAGAAAGCCTCAGATCACATGTTTGTTACAATTACAACAATTACATGTGATCTGAGACCTTTCTTACTTTCCTGTCCACGGTGTGTAATCTACTATACTCTATAATTATCTAGATAGAACGATATTGTCCCACTGTTGGGCAAAGACTTCCCTCCGTTCTCTCCAAGATTCTGTTCTTGAGGAAGCCATCACGATCGTCCATCTTGATAATTCTCAGTCAAATATTATATCTTATATCAGTCTTTTCGACTGAAACGATGAGATTTTTTTTAAAACATATAAATCATGGTTTAAAAAACAGAACAAAAGTTGCCACATTTCGATTTACAATTTTAGAATGCCGAAAATAAACTTGGGTTTGTTGTTGACGATTCTTTTTTAGATGTAGTCCTTTGCATAGGTTTCAAATACAAAAACTCTTTATTGTGTGTAAGTAAACTTAGAAATAGGATTGATGTCGGGATTTTTGCGTGATTCATGTAAAAGTTTCGTAATTATTTAAACATGTATGGTGTTGATATAAAAGTAGCTGGATGGTTCTCAGGATGTGCACCTTGATTGGGTTCTGCTGCTGCTGGACAGACCAAGACGAACGTTGCTCTAAAAAAATACTCATAGATCTCGTGCCCTACATGACCTTCTTGGAGTAACTTTGAAAATGAACTCAATAGATGTGAAATAAAATGAATTAATAAATTTAAACTTATTGAAACTATCAATAGGTATTAATGAAGTACATTGCAATCAAATCAAAAGGTCAATGATTGCAATATAAAGTTACACATAACTCATTAAACGGCTAATTTGACGAATGCATAACAAAAAATTTTCTTAATTTTCCTATGAAAAAGTCACCTACGGGTTTTGAAACAAAGTACAATAATAAATAAAAAAAAAAGTGACCTTTAGAAACACCTAGAAACGCCCATTTTCAGCGGTTTTTCGCGTTTTCCTCAAAAAATTAATCTCTATCTTGTAGGTACCCACGTCGTTACTGTTTTTTGACACCTCTATATTTCATCGATCCCGAAAACAGCGTGGGTAGCATGCCACCGTGATACAGCGCTATCACACCTTCGCTCTCTGTCTATTTGCTCGCGAACGAACGAGATAAAAGACACTTTCGGTGAAAACGGGGCCCAACATTTTCAATGTTCAAAAATACGGTGCGGAAGCAATGGAAGCATAGGCTTTTAGGGATGACAGGTGATTTTTCCGCAAGGCCGGACAAAACCATTAAAAGAGTTGCTTGTCCGGTACTGCATAGAGTTCCACGCGTCATATTTATACTATCACGGACAACAAAGTACGCCGTCCGCGGTCAGTCCTTCGTCTGCGTTGGGTGGCCGTTAGAGGGCCTCGCTTGTTCCTGCCATCGTGGTTTCATTTACTCATAATAAATTACTTATCTAATAAATAAAATAATATGAAATGTTGGAAACGAACATTTTATATTGACAGAAATCGATAGTGCAGCTACATTTTATAAATAGAGCAGATTGTATTCAACAGTTACAGTTCATCGGCCTCCCCTTACAAAATACCTACGAGGGAGTCTTGTAAATAGCTTGTAAACAAGTTAATAAATACTGTTACTGTCTCAAATTGGTGTTACACATTAAACGCTAAAGCTCATATCAGCAGTGGCAGAGGATACTTTTTCGAAAGAGGAACCAGAACATAGGACATTATAATTTAAATGCATTTTATTGTTAATAGCAAATTTTACTACCTACTTAGTTACATAAACTCAGTGGTGGTGGTCAGAAACCAAACATTGCTATAACTACTAACATTCTGTTTCAGACTATATAGTTGTAGCAATACTCAAATTTAGGAATTTTGCATAGCAGTAAGACAAATAAAACCTTAAAAAACAGTATGTAAAAAACCCTTTAGGGGGTGCTTCAGATCATCAAACTGAACAACTTTCACTACAGGAGCAAACATCGAAATTCCGCAAAAGTCCGCAATTCCAGTCTAGACTAGTTAGTTATAGCCTGTAGGATCCCACTGCAGGGCAAATGCCTCCGCTCACGAATAAAGGTGAGAGAGTGTGGGCCATACTCCACCACGCAGGCCCAGTGCGGATTGGTGGAGGCAAGTTATAGTGGTCAACTTGCTGTCAAAAATTTTCATGCCGCCAATAGGCCTCAAACCTGGCTTAACCAATAGTTACATCGCCATCTGACGTAAATATCAGGGACCAACAGCTTAACGTGCCTTCCGAAGCACTGAGACGCTCGAGATGAAATACCACTAAACGTTCACCCATCCAAAGACTGACCGGACCTGACGTTGCTTAACTTCGGTGATCGTTTCCGATACCGAAGCTCCACTACGCCAACGAGCGACTAGACTAGTACCTATTGAGGTAAATAAAACATAAAAGTTGTAAGTAGGTATTGTGTAAAATCCAGCTTGAATCGGTAGTTCAATGTTTAACCTTCGCTGCAAAGATGAGGTAGGTAGTATCGGAGAAATGTTTGCCGTGCTTAAACAACCGTAACAGTCTGTATACAAAACACTGGATCAATATAAAACACGAACATCAAATTCAAGGACATAATAAATACACTTTTTAGCTTCAGTGCAGTGCTATCCACACGCTAGACTTGACGATAACCAATGGATTAAGACATGACAAACGAACTCATTAAATACCATCATGTAAGGGGCGTGAGTTGACCGGAATTATCTTGTAGTGCTTCGGTGATACAAGTGACGAAGCTATTGCTTTAGCGGGGCAACTGTTCTAGGTGTCACAAGGTCATGTTTTAAATCGCGTAGGACATGCCTTAATGCTTTAGTTAGTTGCAACAATGAAATATACAGGTGCTATACAGGGTGTTAGGAAAAGTATCATTAACCTTTGAACAACTTTTACTATGGGAGCAAAACGATCAGAGCAAAAAAAAGTCAGCTGTCCCATACTAAACTGCAATACCTACTCGACGCAATTATGAGACAGCTGATTTTTTTTTTGCTCTGATCGCGTTGCTCCCATCTAAAAGTTGTTCAATTTGATGGGTAGAGTCTGTGGTTTAAAGATTAATGATACTTTACCTTACACCTGTATGTAAAGGGTGTAAGTGACAGCCTAGCAGATACTGAAACGGTGAGCTCAGACCATCAAACTGAACAACTTTCACTATGGAGAAAAAAAAATCGGCTATTCTATCATCCGGCATTTGAGTCGGGTAGGTACAGCAGTACCTATATGAAACGAAACGGTAAATATTCGCGACTTTTTTCTCGCGACTTTTCGGGACTTTTTTTCGCGTCCCGAATTAGGCTCCATAGTGAAAGTTGTTCAGTTTGATTGTCTGAGTTCACCGTTTCAGTTTGCGGAGGGCTGTCCCTTCACCCTGTATGATTCTAGTAACAAATTTGATTTTAATTGTATAATATATTTGTGCAGATATCAGTATGGTCGGGATCAGGGTCCGGCGGCGGCAGTGCGCACGACGAAGACAAGCACGTTCAGTTCGGGGAGCGCGGCGAGCAACCAGACCTGCCCGATGACACGGACGACGAGAGACGCTCCCAGAGGAACGCGTAAGTGTTAATTACAGATAATATACTGGAGATTCTATCTTTTGTGAATGGTAGACTATGATGTATGCCTAAACAACTACGTAGGATTTATTTTTATTATTTGGTTGCTAGGGCTTGGTCAATTACCAATAGCTACCGCGACCAGCAATCGTAGCATGCTACACGTGATACGGCTGTATAACGTCTTTTATCTCGTTCTTTCGCGCGCAAATAGGAAGAGTGCGGATGGCGCAGGAGGATGCAGGAGGGCGATTGCGCTTATTATGAAACATCTAAGATCAATCGTATCCGTTCTTATCACATTGCAATCCAATTTCTATTCAACTGAGCTGAATTCCGCATCGCGCTATACTGTAACAAACAGCCTTTACGGATCTGTCAAAACTGCTCTAACGGGTAACGGCTGTGAAGAGCAGTACCGCGATTAGCGCAATACCAAATGTGTCAAAAGTTGTGGTTCGTACGTAGTCCAATCACGGTTCAATCACCGAATATTTACCACGAAATTGCTGCCCAGCAATCTTTGACCAAAAGGTCATTTCCAGGGCCCACGAATTTCATGAACCGTGTTATGCTTTTGGAGGGGATCCCTAATGTAAGTAGCTGTGAATGAGCACTTCGCAATCGCAGAGGTGTATGGGCGTTTCTTCTGCTTCACAGTAGAATCTGCAAGTGGGTGAATCTACGCAACAATAAAAAATCTAAATAACTAGGATAATATTAGATTCGCCGGCATGTAAAGCTGATTAGCAACTTCGAACGGGCGGGCGTGCGGAAGTGTCACCTGGGCCCGCGATTCTTGCTGTTGTGCGATAAAAATAGTCTGTAGTATTACGTGACATTGGCATTGTCCCGAGTGGGGCCGCCCGCCCGGGGCGCGCGCGCGGTAGGGATGTGCGGTATTTGTGTCTGATCCGATATTTAGGATTGCATGTCATCGATCCGATTTGCAAAAGATCGATCCAGAAGATCGAATGAAAAGAATACGATAATTTAATAATTATTATTTGCATATTTCCACAATTTTTGTTTCAAGTAACATGAGATGTTGAGACACACCCGATACATTAATTACATCCTGATTACATCTTTGTACTGCAAAAAATACCACGCCAGCTGAGGCGAAGCAAAATTTGAAAATGAAAATGTGTGACTGCCTCCTGTGCGGCACAGGCCATTAATATATACCTACCTATTCTGTTAACTACTATACTGTTTATAGCTAATGATCAATTCGATCTCCTCGATCAGATATATGACGTCATTGTATCGATCCGCTAGAAAATCTTATGGCTTTGAATCGATCCAAAACATTGCTGGATCGTAATCTCGGGTCGGCACATCCCTAGGGCTCGTCGTCGGGGATGCGGTGTCGGGGCACTGTGCGACTCGCGGCCGTGGGTCTCGCCGCGCTCGCTCGCAGTGAGCACGCGAGCCGCTCGCCGTGAGCACGCGAGCCGCTCGCCATGCCCGTCAGCTACGCGCATGCCTCTGATGCCGCGCATCAGAGGTCTGTACGCGTTCTGTTCCATTTACCTTAAGGTCTTGGATACTGAAGGGAGTTGCCATTAGAATTATATGTCACTAACATGTCTGCATGTTACACCAAATCGATATCATTTTAATTAACAGTGATTCACTTGTTCAAATAGTTTGTTTGTTATGAGCTGTAATATAAATATTTTCCGGCTATTGATTTGCAAATGACGTTTTTTCCATATACAGTTTTAGGCCATCACGTGGCATGTCTGCTCGGGTGAAAATGAGTGGCGATAATCACATGTTGTTTTAATAATGACTACAATGATTTGACTCATGTCGTTCTTGTTACAAAGAATGAGCAATTAAACGTACCATGTCCTCAAGCATCGTGAGATCATCACTGTCGTGCATCACCGTGTCGGCTTATCAGCTGATTTTATTTGCACTACTTCTGAGACATTTGAAAATCATAATCATTCACGAATGAGAATGAAATCACGGGAAGTTTATTATAAACTAGAGGCGCTTTCAAGTATCTTGAAATACTTATAAGTTAGATTGAAGGAACCGATTGCGATGAAATAAACTTAAATGTTAATCCAAAGTAAACCAGCTTATGTGAAAACCCGATCTAAATAGTTTTTATGTGATGCGTGCACAAACAAACACAAACCGAGAAAAATTTGTAAAATGTTTGTAAAATAGCGTGGATGTACACGCTAAGTTTACAATTTTATTATACAGAGTGCCCCAAAACTCAACGTCAAGCCGAAAACAGGAGACGGCCAGTTTGCGTAACAAGTAGGTATTTACATGAAAAATTTCCCAGTTTATAGTAACTGCATCTAATAGATCGGCGCAGAGTGGCGAGTTTTACAATGTTCAAAATGAAATGAAATGAAATGTTCTCGAAAATCAACGTTTTTTCTTCTATCGTAAATATTTCTTCTCGCTCTATCGTAAAAACGGTAATACATACAGCGTGAAACTTGTTGTCATTATAGAGCAACCTCTACAGTAGGTATAACAACAAATAATAAAAACCTGCCAAGTGTGAGTCGGTCTTGCGCTAAAGGTCCCGGAGAAAACAACATTTTTTTTTCTAAGCGAATATTATGTTGTGTGGTGGTGTGGTACGGAACACTCGGTGCGCGAGTACCCCGACTCGCACTTGGCCGTTTTATTTCCTTGTTATACTGTATCATGGTGTCCTATCCCATACAAAAAAAATGGCAATATATGGCGTTATGGTATCGATTTGTAATTAATGTTTACGTAAAAGTGTAAATTGTTACTAAAAATACATGATCTGACTACAAAAAAATCTCATGAGCCTCGGAAAATCAAGCAATTTACTTTGCCCGAAGACTGCCCGCGTTACGGCAGTCGCGTTCCATTGTTTGACGTTGGGCATCTGTACTGTATAGTATTATATAATCTGTGACTGTATGGTGGTACGGAGCCCGCCTTGCGCGAGTCCTACTCGCACTTGACCAGTTTTTTCTTCCTAATTGTTTTAACTATCATTGTTTGTAAACTTTACGCCGCCGTCGTTTACGTAAACTGAAGGGTAAATTAATGTTTGTTCTGATTAATAAGCTATGTTAATAGTTGAGTCATCTAACGACGTCTTACGAGGTATAATGATGGTTTCGACTGCCGACGACCACTGTTCGTTCGATCTACGACTAGAGCGCGTCAAGTCGACTAGCGTCACGTGCGCGTGTGCGTTCCATTCACACGTTTTACATGTTTGACGGACTTTTTCTTCAAATAGTTCGTACTAAAAATAAAAGAATTCTTGCATATTAAATGTCTGAAAGGTGCTTAGTTCTTTATGATAATTTGGGTGATTTTAGTCTCTTGTTTGGGGAATGGGGTTGTTTTGGGGCACAGAACACTTACAACAGGCCCACGGTTAATAATACAAAATCAATACTGCTCCGTGCACCTTTAGTTGAATTACTGTACTATATCTATGTAGATGATGGTTAAAGTTCAGCAGTTCCGTAACTGCGGAATTTATTTCACAATTCGGTATGTCAAGTTTTTTTTTTGGAAGGCCGAATCGAAAACCATTTCGAGATAATTGTCTCAATAACAATATTTTCTATGTCAGAGATTTAGAAATGAAAGCATTATTACTGATATTTTAAATAAAATAACGTCGTTTTTCGGTCGACGAGTGACGTCAGTCGAAGAATTGTAAATTCCTTGGTAAAGAGAAAAATTATTTTCACAATGTCAGAATTTGACATTTGATGTTGCCGTTTCTGTTTCCAGCATACAGCTAAAACGAGAAGGCAGGTGATTTTTTTTAAATTGAAGTAAAGGTTTTTCTCCGTGGAGATCGAATTATTTTCTCGCGACCACTTTTCCATTTAGAGATTACAGACCAAAATTAATTTAATTAGTATCTTAAAATAGTTTCTTAAAATGGTATCTTGAAAAACCTTGACATACCGAATTTCAAAGCTTGATGATCTCTGATAACTGTGACCTAATTTTTACCAGTAAGAGAAAAAAATATGTTGATCTATGTTACTTATAATACGGAATCAAATTCGAGTTTGTACAAGCTAAGCTAAACAGTTATATCGTTACACAGAAAACACTTGCATCCGCACAAAACGCGCAAGTACTCCCTTCAGGAGGGTGCGCGCGGCGGTCCTGGAGAACGAAGGGTGTCCATCCAGCCGGCCGAGGAACCCCTGTTGGAGGCAGATCGCGATGAACTGGAATCCCACCGCAGCGACGACCCGCGGGCGCCGCGGAGGCATAAGATACAGCCTCAACGGGTACGTGAACCATTATTTTAATTTTTGTTTAACGTGAGGTGTTAAGGGCTCGTGGGGGGGTTCGTGCCAAATCTCACGTGGGGGAGAGGGTTTCGGCAAATCTCACGTAATTTCTTTTTCAGCCAGGTGCAGTGGAAAATTGCGATAAATATGTGGGTTCAATTAATAAAATATGTTTCTCCGCTGAAATATAGATTTTTCATTATAAATCCAACGCAATCAAGCATAGGCTAACGCATTCACACTAAAAATACACATTTTTAAAATGACGTGAGATTTGGGGGGAGGGGGTCGACCCAAATCTCACGACAACTCACCAAGGGGGGAAGGCGGGTCGCCAAAATCACCTTAAGTAATTAATGGACGCCCCCTTATGTCCTTAGGAACTTTGTTATTTAGGCTGTATTATTTATGACAACAATCAATGACATTCTATACACATGGACTCACCACCACGTCATACAATAACAAAACCCAAAAATGACTCATGTCTCTAATGTCACCTTAGTATGCTTCAGTTGTGCTCGGCTATCATACATTGCTGCTGACATTCCAGTCCTTCCAAATGTCCTCGGTCACTAAACAGTAATGTATAGTAGATTACACACCGAAGACAGGGAAGTAAGAAAGGTCGCAGATCTCATGTAATTGTTGACAGAGGCGAAGCCGAGTTTCTTAGGGAAATTTGTTCAGTATTATGGGTACAATCACCCCTTAAAGTAATTAGAAAAATTTTACCTAAAAACCCTGTAGAATACCTATGCTATTTTGTGTCAAATTTTGATTTGAGGCTTTCTTATTTACTGTCCAAGGTTAGTACCTACACTATTTTTCTTCTCGACGGAGGTGGAAAGCGACAACTTTGTTTAGCGCAGCGGGACGAGAATTGACGCTTTCCGTCCGAAGGGAAGAAAAAACAATTATGCACACGCTTGATGTCCCAGCGCACTGATGCGAAGTCATTGTGTATAGAATGTCATTTGACAAGAACTACAACCTACAATAACAACATTAAAAGGTGGTTGACTGTTTTAGGTTAAGATTTTCTTTTTAAACGGTCTCATGATTTACACGGGTCAATTTTTGCTGTGCGGCTTAAGGCGATTAGAAGTACACTGACTGGTTAGTTCTACATAAGCTTGAAACATAACAAGCTCACACAGCTATGTACTTTAAACCGCACTTACCCGCAAGGCGAAAATCGACCCGTGTAAATCCCGCTTTACAAAATCTCCTAGTATAGCCTTAATACATGAAGTATCATTCCACAGGGATCTACAGTGCACGTTGGACGTAAGGATGGAGGCGATAAGGTTCATAATATCTTGCCCGACTCAACGTACAAGAAAATGTATGATCACAGCCCACATTCGGTAAGATTCATTCTTTTGTTTTGTTATAATCACTTCAGCTATGCAAGTCTCTAGCGCAAACATTGATTGAAACATAGATTTACACTGGTTGGGCACAATGTGATTGCATTTTTAAAAGAAAAATCTGTTAACGACGTAAATTCCACACATAAATTCATTTTAGTAATTATTTCAGTGATTAAATCACCGATTCGTTCATTCTTACCTACGTGTTCAGGCTCAGTAGGTCTCAGATAGCACAGTTCCTCCCGCTGTCATTAAAATTGTTACGTATTATAAACGACATTTTTTTCGCAAACATTCTATAGGATTGACATCTTGCCAAACACATAAACCGGCCACGGGGACCGAAACAAAAAATAATGTTTTGTCTTTTTTGTTTACATAACATTTGGCTATCTCGCTCTCGATTTCTTGGGTCCATCTTTTAGCGTAAGCGAAAAGTTTTAAATCTATGGGTTGAAACATCGGCGAGCTGTCAATTCGGTATAAGTTGTGTCAAACTTAATATGAAATCTTCGACGATCTGAAATATGCAAGAAGGATGTTACCTTAGAGCATTGCACTCCTGATTTTCAGCGTTGTTGAATAACTGCATTTGTGCTAAACTTTAAGATATTATAACGGATTGTTTAGGGTTAGGTTTTATTGCCGGTTTTAGTAGCTTGGTCTTTATCTCATGTATACAATTTGCTCCTACCATAAAACTTATCTTACAAACCGACAATTGTCAGTTTTGTTTTGAGCTTTGGCTTTAAGACTTTGATTAATTATATGTCAAGATAGAGATATTTTTTCGCGGTCGTAGCTTTTTCGACTGCCTATCTAGACCTTAGATGATTTATCACTAGATTAAGCCATTACGTGGCCGCACATGGAGCAGCAATAGTTTGACTTTTACATCCTAAAAGACAATTTGTTTGGCAACTATTCTATAGGATTGACAAACACAAAAACCGGTCAATGTTTACATAAGGTTTCAAAACTGGCTATCTCGCTCTCGATTTCTCGGCTCCATCTTTCAGCGTAAGCGAATGGTATAAAATCTAGGATCAGCGCCCGCGGCATGATACATCGATAAACGTTTTATCGCGCCTGCTAAGTCGTTCGTTCGCGCGCATAAAGAAAGGGAGCTAGGGCGCGATAGCGTTTTATCGCGCGATCATGCCGCGATCACTGGACATATAACTTATCAAAGCTTTGAATTTTTGTTGCTTGTCGTACCTATAGGTATTTGTACAACTGGACGAGCTCCTTGAGACGGACCAGGGTGACACGGAATGGAAAGAGACCGCTCGCTGGATCAAGTATGAAGAGGACGTGGAGGAGGGTTCTGATCGCTGGGGCCGGCCTCACGTAGCCTCTCTGTCCTTCCACTCCCTGCTGAACCTGCGACGATGCCTGGAGACAGGCGTGGTGCTGCTGGACCTGGACGAGAAGGACCTGCCCGGAGTAGCCTACAGGTTCGTACGTTAAAGAGACAGCTCGCTGGATCAAGTATGAAGAGGACGTGGGGGAATGCTCTGGGGCCGACCCCACGTAGCCTCTCTGTCCTTCCACTCCCTGCTGAACCTGCGACGATGCCTGGAGACAGGCGTGGTGCTGCTGGACCTGGACGAGAAGGACCTGCCCGGAGTAGCCTACAGGTTCGTACGTTAAAGAGACAGCTCGCTGGATCAAGTATGAAGAGGACGTGGAGGAATGCTCTGGGGCCGACCCCACGTAGCCTCTCTGTCCTTCCACTCCCTACTGAACCTCCGACGATGCATGGAGACACTCCTCTCTCTAAACTGGGAGGAGAGGCCTCTAATCTGTAATTTACACACTGCACTGGACAGTCAGAGTTATTAGGATAAAGGCTTTTCTGCTGCAGTATTCAAACCTGATGCGTTTCATGACCAAGTTATAGAGTAATTAAACTAGTAGTGGTTACGCTCGGCTGTCGCGACAGGTCAATCGGGCGCGGCTCGCGGGGGCCGGGGGGAGCGTGTCCTAGTACCGACTTACCTGCGCTCGCGGTACCGTCTATGCCGGTGCCCCGTGCATACCGCGCCAGCATAGACCCGCCGCGACCGCTGAGCGCACCCACTATTATTATAATTACGTTATGAATGACCAAGTATAATAATTTAAACTACTTTTGTAATTGTACTTTGTTTATTTTGTTTTGTTTAAAAAATTTGTGTTAAAGAGTTTCTGGCTGCATCTTCTCTATAACGGCACACGTGACGTGGTGGAAGATTCGAAAAATGACTTCAGAAAGTTATCTGTGATTTATTATTTTGAATAAACAATTTTGATTTGATTCGAATATGACAAGACAGAATCATAAAGATGAATGGGCATAATGTTTGTTCAGGGTGGTGGAGAGCATGGTGGCCGAGGACCTGATCGAGGAGGACGACAAGCCGATCGTGATGCGCTCCTTGCTCCTGCGTCACCGCCATGTCCACGACGAAAGGTTCCGTTTCTCTATCAGCGCGGCCGCTGGACGCAAACACTCTTCCTACACTAGTCTTCAAGTAAGTTTCTATTTAGTTTTAACGTTGGCAATAGTAACTGTATTATGTAGAACTATAGCAAGACTTATACTGTGTGGCACTCAACGAGGAACTTTCCCGAAAAATTCACATTCTACAGCATTTGTACAAAATTCGGCTCAAGGACATGTTTAAATTTTCAACCGTTATCAAAGTTTAACGTAAATAGATACAATGTTCGACCCTAAGGGTTGAACCTGATCTAACTGCACAGCATCGCAGTTTTCCGTCGCTCCATCCTTTTCTGTCACTCAGGCCGTGCTATAGCGCGCGGTCGCGTTCCGTCTATCTTATTTGCTCTAGCAAATGACGTTCCTGAGTGACAGAAAACGATGGAGCGATGGAAAAATGCGTTGCTGTTAGACGAGGTTCAACCCTAACGCTATTTCGCTTGCGTCGCCGGTGGGCGGACGGCGGTGTCGCGCGCGTTGCGCATGCGCAGGGTTGGCAGCATGATCAAAAGTAGTATATCTGTAACCAATAGTAATAATTATAAAACGATAATACGTTCATATTTTGCGATATAAAACCAGAGCTTTTACTTGCGACTTTGTCCGCACAAATTATATACCACCAGATTTTAAGTCAAATAATGAGCTATCAAACAAAAAAAGTTTCATCAAAATCGGCCCAGTAGTTTTTGCGTGATGCTCGAACAAACAAACAGAGAGACAAAAAATCCAAAAGTTTGTTATTTTGAAACACCTAGAACCTATATCGTTACTTTTTTTTATTTCGTTAATGTACAGACGCACTTCTGTTACAGTTTTATAATAGTTAAGATGGGCGGACATTGTTGAATGATTTCATGATTTTTCTCTTCATAAATAAAAATTACAAGAACTGAAAAAGTTCCAATTCGAATACAAGAGCTTGCCAAAATTATATATACAGTAGGTACAGCGCAGAACGTTCAAATTGCATTCAAGGTCAAGGTCAAGGGTGTAAAAGAAAAGCCGGTGTGTTACGTCACTATGATCTAGTCCATGGTTGTAGCTTGCTGAATTTATATAATTGTATTGTGCTGTAAAAATGTATCTAAACAGAAGTTTATCTGTATTCTGTACATTGAAGATAGATTACGATCTGGTTTTTTGGTAAACCTGACTCCAAATCAACCTTTTTAGAATTGTTGTCTGTTTGTTTGTTTGTAATAGCTTCACGCAAAAACTACTGAACCGATTTTGATGAAACTTTTTCATGTAGGAAATTGGAAAAAAAAAATTTGCCTTCCAAACTAAAGCAGCTGATCGAAAGTTTGTATGAAAAGTTGTTTTACTCTCTTCCGGACGGAAAGCGTCAATTTTCGTCCCGCTGCGCTAAACGAAGTTGCCGCTTTCCACCTCCGTCGAAGAGATAAATAGTATACTTACCTCGGGCAGTAAATAAGAAAGCCTCAGATCACATGTTTGTTGACCGAGGCGAAGCCGAACCTGTTATTTGTTTTGGCTTATTTTTCTGGTTTGAAATGTTCGCGAAAGGCCTATCCCTTAATTTTACTATGATCTAAGCCTGTAACCTGTGTTCAAAAAGTAATAAAAATAGGGAAAAAATACAGGTTCAAATAATCTGATTTCTAGGACTAAAGTAAATCCGTGATTCGCTTTGAAACCTAGTTTCAGCCGGACACTATATTTGATCTGTGAAATCAAATTGCATGTACTCACGCCGTGAACCCTCGGGGTAGGTAGAAACCATAGAGCAAAGGATACATGAAGAGTGCTATTCTCCATACTAAGTGGTCCCGTCTCATAGACGGCGCTGACTCCTTTCCCGCGAGTAGATGAATTGCCAATATACGCGCGCTCCATACAAACGTACTTTGGTGATATTTTCAATACTAACCAATTAAAGTCAATGAAATTTTGCAGAAACAATCTTGAAACAAATTTCTATGCTTGTATGGAGTCAGATTTTCGTTAAAATGTATGGTTTTCAAGTTACAGTGCCTCAAAGATTTCCATACAAATCTTAAATTAATCCTAGCATTGAAACTGTATATTTTAACGAAAATCTGACTCTATAGAAGCATAGAAATTTGTTTCTAGATTGTTTCTGCAAAATTTCATTGTCTTTAATTGGTTAGTATTGAAAATATCACCATAGTACCTTCGTTTGTATGCAGCGCGCATTTTCGCGTTGATTATTCTTTCAATATTATGAACCAAACCAACTACGTAAGAGAGGTAGCTTAGGTAACTTAAAAAGAGTAGTAGATCTGAAATTGTTAATGCAAAAATAGCGAAGTTATGCTCATAACGACATCTAGCTAGCGAACTAGAATGTACACAATTCCGGTTTACGCCACTTATATGGAGACTAAAACATTTTTGTCTCCATTACTCTATGGAATACGGGCGTAAGGCTCGGCACATTCTATGAATCTGACATACTTGCCTCATTCATACATCTTTGCATGCACTTCTTTCGGTTTAGGGTGCTACTACTTCTATTACGGAGAACTTCATCAATTAGATCGTGGTTATGAAACCAATAATACAGTGGAAACCAAATATCGAAAAATAATATCAGAAGCTTTCAAAAGTTTCATCAAATCAAAATCGGTTCAGTAGTTTTTGTGTAATGACTAATGACCGAACAAAAACAAACAGACAAAAAATATATTTTTTTTATTTGTGATACAGGGATACCTAAAAATCATATCGTAATCTTTGTCTTCAATGTACAGACACACTTCTTTTACAGTTTTATAATAGTTTAAGATTCATTATTTTTGTAGGATGACATTGAATTTTGGCATTGGCTACATAACATTTCAAACACGATCAAGATTTATTTCGTTCTTATCTTAACGTTGTAAAGATATCGATACTGCAATTGATAAAATTGTCCAAGAGATTAACATGTTATGTTTATCTCTTGTTACGTATTTACATTTGGGTAGATACTTTAATGGAATGTGTTTATAAGAAATTTTGCGGATAATCCGATAAGAAAGGCTTTTGGTAGGTACCAATATCGCCGCTATTACAATGACAGTAGTTCGTGAAATAAACTAATAATTGTCTCGTACGTAGCCAAACTATAACATTGTAAATAATAGGTACCTACTTATCGATCTTTGGCTCATCCGCGAGGTGCAGGCTCAACGCTTCCCACTCATGATCTTTTTTTACATTTTTCTTTCTTCTGAATCTTTGCATTTAATGCAACAAAAAGAGTTTTTTCAAAATTTTATTACTCCTTTGAATCGCACGTAAAACATAAAGTTCTAGTATCGGGTATCTCCAAGTGGGGTTAGCGAAATCCCAGGTTACGTCCGTCAGTTCGTCGCAGTGGGTACGAACGTGGTAGGACTTACCGTACAAAAACACAATCTATAAGGAAAAACAATTATGTTAATTCTCTACACAATAAACATTAAAACATTGCAGACATACTGTAAGCAAGTATATTAGAGCTTGTTACAAAAATGTTTACACAAAATATTTTTTGCTCCCTACCTAGTGTAACTGGTTTCTAAAAGCTTAAATAGCTTAGAAATTCTGAGTCTGGCTACATTTATGCAACTGTACATATGCACATAACCACATTCCTACCTAAGAATCTCGTTAGGAATAAAATGATCGACATTCGAAGCAATATTGTTAAGTATCGAAGTTTTAACGCATGATTTTATTATTGATTCCGAACCCAGCAATAAAACAATGGGTTCAAACGTAATACAATTATAATTCGTAATTAAGTACCTACTTATAATCTAACAGCGCCCGCGACTTCGTATGTCCAGACCACTGACTTTGAATTCTCACAACTTTTGATTGAATGAATCGATTGCGATAAATTAAAGAATAATTGTCAAGTTAAGTCCCATGCTTTTGTGAAAACCCCATCCAAATCTGAAGTGGTTTTTAAGTGATGTGTGCACAAACGAATAGACAAGAGACAAACAAATATACAGACAAAAATTCTAAAAAATGGTTTCACTGAATTCCATTACGATTTTAAATTATCATTTTTGCAAATATCTTTAGGGTGGACGCATATCTATCCACGGCGAAGGAGCCGAAAGACGCGTACGAAACGAATTTAGTTTTAATTCTTAAAATTTTAATTAATTAATGTACATCCACGCCAATGTCACTTATATTATAAATGTCAAAGTTTGGATGTTTCGATGTGTGTCACTCAACATAAACGACTGAAGGAATTTGGATGAAATTTGGCACCCAGATTACCCTGATGTTGAAATATGTTCTAAATTAACACACATACACTCAGTTGCAGAAACGCTTATTAAAGTTAATCCTCCATTAAATCTGTTGCTGTCACTTTTTGTCTTGTTGACGTAATAAAAGCTAGCATGAGATTTAATCAATGATTTACTTTAATGAGCGTTTCTGCAAGTTAGTGATAGGAAACTTGTTAGGTCCACGCAGTCGGAGTCCCGGGAAACAACTAGTTTTATCATAATTGTAAAAGAAGATGTTGAAATGAAAATATCTGTTCCCTACTTATACTCATTTATTGTACCTACAGTCTATGTATAAACAATAGTAATAAGTAATTCAAATGTTTTCGTTTTACCAATTCATCATCTTATTTAAGAGCTACGCTCTTTTACCAATTAGGTAGCACAAAATTGAATAGGTAGGAAACTACTTGTCCTTCCTAAAAAGCGAGCGAATTCTGCATGAATTTGGTTTCATTTGAATAACGTGTAGGCACACGAGTTAATGCCGTATTAGGTAGGCACATTTTAATGGCATGCAGTCTCAGGACTGTCTGCGACAAAAATAGACTAAGTGACTAATATAGATGGTGACTTATGAAGTTATAACTGTAACATCAACAAGTCCTTCCAAGGTCCTGTATACACATAAGAAGATAATGTTGCTCTAGTCAAAATGCCTTTAGAACCTTACTATTTTCGCACCCAGTAGTTTCAAAAACAGATGGATAAAGTGATGTTGTTTCTCGTACCAAAGTGCAAAGTTAGCAGCGATCTTTCTCATACCAAAGTGCCTTAGTTAGCATCGTTAGGTTAGGAGTATAGGATCGTGGTGTGATAGCGTATGTTGCGCAGTCGCTGTGGATGGAGGACGGGGCGGGGGCGGCCCGGTGCTCGATATGCTCGGCGGCGGCGGCGGCGGGCGAGGACCGCGCCACCACGGCCCGCCGGCACAGCACGCACCTGCTCGCCCGCGGCCCCACTGTGCGAGCGAGCCCCGGCTAGTGTGCACGATTCACCGTCATCTACCTAACATTTGACGTTGCCATTTTGGTCGATCTCCTAGTCAGCCATCGCTCGCATTAGCGTTGAACCTCATCTTCCACCACATCGTATTTTTCTTTCGCTCCATCGTTTTATGTGGCTCCGGAACGTCATTTGCTAGGGCGAGGACTGGCAGTGCTGCGACCTTTCTCGCTCTAGCCAAGGACGTTACTGAGTGACAGAAAAGGATAGAGCGTGAAAAATGCGATTCGGTGCTACCAGATGAGACTCAACCCTTATACTTTCGTTGTTTGTTGAATCTATAGTTCGTTATTCGCTATTGAGATCATTCATTGTAGTAATCGAGAGGTACATTGAGTAATTTTTATTAAATTTATTCATCAGTAAACGCTTCCCGCGTCAAGCGCAGCATGAGATTTGATGTGTATTTTTTAAGTAATTAACTACTTGTACTTTGTCCATTTTAGTTTGATTTCGTATTATTATGTATAAATTATGCATGCTGATGGTTATTTTTATGGGGCTTTATATTTGAGTAGACTCCATTTATGATCAAAGAATTAAATACCTACATTGTAATGGAAAAAGCAACAATGGTAAAACTCATGACTTTCAGAACAGTCTATGAATTTAAGTTAATTGTACAGTCAGCATCTGAGAAACTTGACCCCTCTATCTTAATCGTTATTAGCGCAAGGGGGTTAGATTTTTCGGACGCTGACCATACTAGAAAGAAGGTATAATATTTTTAAATTGACCTGAATGCAAACCACAGTGTATGAGCTAAGAGCATTCAGGTGTCATTCTGGATCTCACGGTCTCATGGATACACTACATAACTCAGAATATCTTCCGAATTTGAAAAACAGGAAAGTACCACAGGCCCAAAGGATTAAAACCAGGAATCAATTTCCAGGTTTCGATCGTCTTTTGTACCTAGCTAGGTACACGAAATTATCGATATTACCATAGGCTTCGATCAAAATAAAATGAATGGATAGGCCTAAAGCGCGGTAAGTTGAAGCAAACTACTGGTGCACTTGGTACATACAAACTAGCGCCATTATCTGTCAAATCTAGGGCACTTTCATACAAGTGACAAGTAAAATATTCATTTGTTTTGCCTCATTTTTCTGGTTTGAAATGTTCGCTTAAGGCCTATCCATTCATTTTATTTTGATCGAAGACCATAGGTAGTGATATTACTCACTTAGGTGGTAGTATTTTCAAATTCGGAATCAAAAAGTAATTTGGATTTAAAAAGCTACAATTTCAGCTGCTGTGAGGTCCTTATTTTATACTTAGATGATTTCTTCAAGCAAAATTAAATCTTTTCTAATGATGTCTAGGCATGCCTAGGTAGACTTAGTGCTTAAAAATATCCTTTCGCAGAAATATTATGTTTCTCGGAATCCGGACATTGAATACTTACCCCGCGATGCAAGGCTTAATAACTACATAAAATGAATACCTCACATGCAAACGATTTGTAAATAAGTATTCCAGCTATACACATGCATCAGTTTTAAAGCGTTGTTTGCTATTTAACGTGAGCCGTGTTTCTTCCTAACGTGCGTCGTTGCGTTGCCACTAGTGGTGCGTGGCGTAGCAACGGCGGCATGTATGGGCTGTTATCTGATGTGTGTACATTATGTGCAGAACTTGGCGGACGCGAAGCGTCGGCGCAGCTCCTATGCGCTGCCGGTGGCAGACCTTCACAAGAAGTCGTCGGCTGCGGCGTTGGACCTCAAAGAAGTGGAGTACCTGGCCGCTGCGGCGGTCGGCTCGCAAGATGAGCTCCGAAAGCCACACAACGACTCCATCTTGAAACGTATCCCCGGAGACGCGGAGGCTACCACCGTGCTAGTTGGCGCTGTCGGCTTCCTGGAGCAACCGACCATCGCTTTCGTGCGACTCGCTCAAGGCATCCTGATGCCTTCCATCACCGAAGTACCCGTGCCCGTGCGCTTCATGTTCATATTGCTCGGTCCGAGCGGTGCCGATCTCGACTATCATGAAGTAGGTCGTTCCATCTCAACGCTCATGTCGAATCCGGCATTCCACTCGATCGCGTACAAGGCGGACGACCGCCGCGACCTTCTGTCGGCCATCAACGAGTTCCTTGACGACTCGATCGTGCTTCCACCCGGTGACTGGGAGCGACAGGCGTTGTTGCCTTTTGAGGAGCTACGCGCTAAGAGCGAGATGATCCGTCGACGCAAACGCGACGCTCTGGAGCGCAAGCGAGCCGCTGGAGAAATCAAGGGTGTTACGCCTCTGTCCGATGACAAGAAGGCGCTGCTCGCCGCCGAGGCGGGGGGACCCCCGGACAAGGAGCCCGACGACCCGCTCTCTAGGACTGGACGCCTCTTCGGCGGTGAGTTTCGTTCTTACTCCTCTAACTTTTATTTGTTAGTTTTCTTGTAGGTACAGGTTGGTTAACTAAAGCTGGCGCGTGCCACACATTTACGCAATGCTTCTGTCTCACTGCACACATACTGAAAAGATTATCTTCCTCTCAAATACGGACGCACTGACAGGAACGCATTTGTGTGTATCTGCGAACGCGCTAGCTTTAGTTAACCGACCTGTACAGCATTCTTCTTCTTCTTATCGTGTGGGCAAGTCCTGGTGTCAGAGTTTATGCAAACCGCCTTACGGCCTCTGACGTGTTTTTTTTTATGTAACGACTACTTCCACCAGAGATAGAAGCCGGGGCCAACGGCTTAACGTGCCATCCGAAGCACGGAATAATTTTCCATTTCAGACAATCAGGTGATTCAGCCTGCAATGTCCTAACCAACTGGGGAAAAACGCACAAAGTGATATATCACTAGGTAGGTGTCCCCCGTGGGAATCGAACCCACGACCTCACGAACCCAATGCTCTTAACCATTAGACCACGGAGGCAGTACAGTCAGTGTCAGTGTACAGCATTGATCCGATGCTAGTAAATCTCTGTAGCTGGTCAAATAAGTTTGTAACTTGCGCAGGTGTGATACGTGATATGAAGAGGCGCTACCCGTACTACGTTTCCGACTTCCGCGACGCTTTGAACGGGCAATGTGCGGCCGCTGCAATCTTCATGTACTTCGCCGCACTATCTTCTGCCATCACCTTCGGTGGTCTGCTCGCTGAAAAGACTTATGGACAGATTGGCATTGCTGAAACACTGGTTAGTAGATTTTTATTTTTCTGTTAATCAAGTTACTAATAGAGAGACTGACAGTTCAGAGAGCGAGATGTACCTAGCGGCACCACTGTATAATAGAAAGAGATACGTGACGCGAGGCAATAGAACCGTTTTTGGGGATCTTATCGCAGGGTAAAAATTCGGTTTCCGTGAATAATTGCGAATCGAAAGTGAAATCGTAGATAATTTTGTGAAATATACTGACACTATTTCATTAAATCATCCACGATTTCACGTTAGATTCCTCGAATTTTTGCTTGCCGATAATCTCCAAAAACGATTTAATTTGACAACTCAAGTCAGTTTCTCTACTCCTGAAAGGACTAATAACTTTATGGGTGTTATCATGGGAAAACAACATTTTGAAAATTCAACATTATAGGAAGTGGACGATACGTTCCTAAATGATAGCTACTACCTCAAACAAGTTACAATACAAGTGGTGAAACGTTATTAATAAATTAGGTTGTTTCAACCGAAGATCCTCTGGCTGATGCAGGTGTTTTTAACTCTGCGTGTCTTGCGTGGGTCACCACATCATGCAATTAATCAAATATGGGTCAATTAAACTAATAATAATAGGTGATGTGTTCGCTCATGCTTCAAATCGTAGACTGACGAAAACCTAAATGCATGCATGCAATTTTCCAATTAACCTTGCTTCCGTACTTTCATGTAAATACAAGCCTCACTATTACTAGTATTGAAATAGTGGTAAACTTACCACTTACCACTTACTTAAATACTTGTATTTCTCTATACTATCGCAAAATAACAAACATCTCTATTATGTCATTTTTGGAAATTAAAGGATTTTTCGACTTCTCATACATACCTACTAATCCTATTTTTCGAGAATGTATTTTTTTACTTTAACCTTCCAAGTGCAAGTCGTACAACTCGGGCACCGCGTAGTTCCGTATCACCACTACATAAAATATTTACTTACCCAAAAAAAAAACGGTTTCTCAAGGTTTTCTCCCGGAAGCGCTTAACGGGAGACCGACTCACACTTGGTCAATTTTAATTATTTGTTGTTAAACTGTAGAGTTTGCGTTTCCACTACAATCACACCAATTTTGACGCTTGTATTTTTATTACTGTTTTTATTTAGAGCAAGAACAAAAAAATTGTGATTAAGAAACAAGTTTCTTGTTGTTCCCCTGATTTTTTTTTTCTATTTGTGTTTTTCAATATAATGAAATGAGACATACTATACTCAGTGAAAATTTCAGCTGGCTACCTAATTACAGTTCAAAAGATACAACCCATTTATAGTTGGGACGGACGGACGGACAGACAGCATAGACCTAGTAATAGGGTCCAGTTGGACTGTATGGGTAAAGAACCCTAGAAAATAGACAGTATTTAAAAAAAAATACAATTCTTGTTCAGTTATCGATCTAAATAAACGGTTTTTCTCTGCATTTATTTAACAACCAAAATTTTTGTTCAGCAAAAAGACCTGTAACAGTGGATTTATCAATGTAGGTGTTCACATGCGCGGGCGGCGTGCTATTCGCTCTGATCTCGGGGCAGCCGATGATGATCACGGGGGCTACCGGCCCGCTGCTTCTGCTCGATCAATCGCTGGCTGACTTCTGTCACTCCTATGGCTTCGACTTCTTAGCGGCGCGCATGTACGCAGGTCTCTGGATGGTCATTATTGCGCTTTGCGTCGCTTCAGTTGAAGGCAGTGTGGCTGTCAAGAAAATCACTAGGTATTTACCGCTTCTATTAAAGTCATTGGATACCAATCCTCCTTACAAGCATGGAAACACGAACATTGGCCATGGCGGTCGGTAATGTTCGATTGTTCGTCCTTCTTTCGTACGTGTCCGTTGTCGATGTTTCCGACTTTAGGTACGTTTGTCCGTTTCGATAAATTTTTGTTTTGTTTGATTAGAAAGGGACAAAGTTGTCGTCGGAAACAACGACGGAAAATACATCATCGGATTTGGTCCACATGTGAAAGTGCCGGCCAAAAAGAAATAATACGATATTCTGTTAGGACTTGTCCGTCTAAACATTTATTATCATGGCACCAAAGCTGTAGTCCATTTTCCTTGGTTTTTGAAAAATCTGCCTTAACACACATTTTTGGTGAAATAAAACTTACAGCTACAGCTTTCATGCCATAACAATAAATGCTTAGTCGGACAAGTTCTAACAGACTATAGCATTAGTTTTTGTTGGCCGGCACTTTCACATTTGGACCAAATGTATGAAACGCCGATGATGTCTTTTAAGAAAGAAGGACGACCGCCAAGGAGTATTTTCATGTTTCACCGCTTGTAAGGCAGTCTGCTCTCCAGGTATGAACAATACCTATGCCACCTTCCTGATTAAAATACAGCTTTTAGAACCTCTTTATTTAATCGACTTGAAATGGGAACCCTTTTGATTATTATCTTTTTGCACATAATTCGTATTTGGGTGCACCTATTCTGTATATATTATAGAAATAATGTTCTTTAAAGCATGCTATATAATCTAAGGGACTTGTTAACAGCTAAGAGGAAATAGGCGGAGCATGTGGTGCGATTACCAATTTACAGACATTACAACTACAACATACATTCCGATGGGATTGCCTAAGGGTGGATGCACATCTATCCGCGGCGAACTAGCCGAATGAGGCGAACGAAACGAATTTACTTTTAATTCTTCTGACGATTCGTCCGATTCGCCGCGGATAAGTGTGCGAGGTGTCATATAATTTCATATAAAGAATTCTAAAATTAGATTCTTTCGCCGCCTTCGGCTCTTTCGCCGCGCGGATAAATATGCATCCTCCTTTAAGAATAAACGCAAAATAAAAAATACTGTCTTGTGTCTTGTCTACACACCAAAGTCGCCGACCCGCCGACATTATCGCCGACTTGTCGCCGGGTAGCCGGCGCGTATGCATGTCGCCGATAAAGCCGAGTGTCGGCGACTTTTGGTGTGTGTTATGGTTATTAACATTTTAAATTATGCTTATTTAGGTACATCTTAAGAGGAAAGGCGGTCTGCAAGAAATTGGAAGAATACCTAGGTTTTTAAAAGATCGATTGCTGTCGCGCTGTTCCCGGGCAACCAAGCTACTGGTTGCTATTTACAATTCCGGCTCGGACTGGTTTTATTTTACCTGCATAAAATAGACGAAATCACTATCTCGTATTACTCTGTTTCCTCCTCCAAATTAAGACCGAATTCAATATTTTTTTTCAAGCATAATATGAGAAAGAGTTTGACTATATCTGTAAGTTTAGCGTTTATTTGTTACTTTCGTCTTTGTTTGCTGGATGTCTGAAAATGGATTTAGAAGGTTCATAGTACTTATAGTAATTAATTTTTGAACAAAAACATAAGGAAATGGCAGACGTAACATAGATTTTAGGGTAAAAAAATATTTGCTCTAGTCATTATCATTAACCAGGGAGGAAACAGGGGAATACGTTTGTAATGACCAAACGGCACCCGCCTTTCCTCTTAAGCTAGTCATATTGGAATGGTATAAACTAAGCTCGATATCTATTGTATAAAAAAGTAGATGCTTTAGCTTAGTAAGTTGACACGGGCTATTTCTAACAGGTTCACGGAGGACATCTTCGCTTTCCTGATCTCGTTGATTTTCATATCGGAGCCGATCACTGCCATGATTAACGTGTACAAGGCGCATCCGCTCGGCGCAGACTACTGCGCGGGCAGCGAATACCTGATGCCGTTTGTCAATGGAACGCTCGCAGGTACCTAAATAGCTAAAGATTGAAACGGCACTGCTTGACGTCATTCCAGTTAACTCAGAGCCTCCAGTGCTGCCCTCAATAGTATTTTTTCAATTTCCAAATATACTTCCACCATTTGTTGAAGAATGTCACATTGTAACTAGTCGTTGCTAGTTTACAATTTATCGGTTTACTACGGATTAGTTTTTCTAATGTTTGCAGTTTGCTCTTGGTGGCTTTAACGGTAATAATTACAATACATAAAACATTGTAGGCCGTAATGTTTCGATAAACCGAAAACCAATAATGACTACAATGTGGCATTCTTGTTTCGTGGAAACATTGTTCAACTGATCAGAAATAAAAAAAATACGAGTGAGGGCAACAGTACCCTCAGGGCCCAGTACCCTCTCAAAAAACATAACCCTTGTTTTTGTAAGTACCTACTAGTATAATTAACCTTTAAACCTTCTGAACAACTTTTACTATTGGAGCAATTAAACTGCAAACTATTTGACTCAAACGTATGGAGCAGCAATTTTTTTTTCTTGCAGGTATGGATGGTCCCATAGTAAATGTTGTTCAATTTGATGGGTAGAGTATGTGGTTTAAAGGTTAATGATACTTTTCCTTTCACCCTGTATAAGTACTTATCTAATTTGGTGTGATATGTTAACTGTTTTATGATCCCGTATCACAATACCTATGCTAGCTTCCTGTCCTATACCTACATTGTAAATATTTGTACATAAGCTAAAATGAAAATGAGGGATTAGTCATAGAGTGAAAAAAAAATTGGTGACTCTTTATTTGGTAGTTGATCTGTTTGTTTGTGCATGCATTACTCAAAATCTGTTTTATCTTGGTGTCGCATTACGTTTTTATTTAATCGTAATCAGCTGTATCACACAGAAGGTATGCAAATGGGAAGTTCTCAGAATAAGTAAGCAATCAGTATTGTATTTCAGTAGTATGTGTGTGTCGCGTACGAAGTCGCGTAACAGCTAGAAGTCGATAAATTTACGTCGATTTTGACATCTCTATAGATAGATTTATGGTACGGTGGCTACTGCCGAACAATAAGTCTTATTATCGGTGACAATAGTTGCATTAGTTAAGAGTTTTTAAGTATAGATACTTAAATTCTATTTTCGTTGAAATATAATCTTGGTCATTGGCATCATAAATTCATAATGATATGATTTTTCCGTGCGTCTATCATTTAGCCGATTTTCGTAAATCCACTCTCCCTGCTGTGGTATGGTATGATAACATAATCAGAATGATGAAAATTACAAAGATGCGTAGATTCACACCACATATCACCCCCAATAGATACCGCATACAGGACGCCGACGCGCACCTAGGTATGTAGACAACGGGATGATTTTGCACTGATATAAGCTAGATAAGCAACGAGATAGAGCGAGATCGGAATAGTGCGACCTTGAAATGGCCAATCATGTTGCATTGTTTCGTGCTCCCGCTTCCCGCACCTACCGCCAAAAATGGTGACATCGGGCAGTCTAGAAGTTGCAGCCGTTCAAAGGTCTGCATCAAATGTACGACCAAGGCTGATATATGATATCATTGTAATATGCACTGTAGCTCTGTGAACAGTACAAAACTGTCGGCGACTTCCTGAGCAGTATACTATTCATCTTCATGGGACAAACGCTAAAATATTTTTTAAATGTAAATGCAGATAATTCTACGACGCCCGCACCGCCGCCGCCCGCGACGCTGCCGAAGCCAAACACAGCGTTGTTCTGCACTATGCTGACACTATCGACCTTCATCATCGCTTACTATCTGCGCATCTTCCGTAACGGAAAGTTCTTAGGGCGCAGTGTAAGTATCTGTAATATTCGGGCATATTCATAGACATAATATCTTTTTTTTTTAGGTGCAGTGTAACCATTGACCTTAAAACCTTAAACAATCCAAGTCTCATATAAAATCACAATAACGGTTCTTGTTTGTAATTACGGAATCCTGGAGCCCAAAATACTTTTTATAACTTTCTCTATGTCAACAACATCGAAATCGCGATAAAAAGAATAGCTGTTCCATACAAAAATGCAAACCTACTCGAGCCAATTGTATGCGACAGCTGATGTTTTTTCGCGATTTCGATGTTGGTCCTATAGAGAAATTGTTCAATTTTATGGTCTGATCATCCTCTTAAAAAAGTGTCAGCATGTTAAGAAGGACTCTTTATGATAACAGGCTCGTCGTGCCCTCGGTGACTTCGGTGTCCCAATCGCTATCGTGCTCATGGTGGGGGTGTCGTACTTCGTGCCAGTTTGGACGGAAACACTCCGAGTGCCTGCCGGCCTCACGCCCACTGCGCCGCGCTCCTGGTTCGTGCCCCTGAACCCAGGCCTGGACACCATACCCTTCTGGGCAGCGCTCGCGATGGCCCTGCCCGCTCTCATGGTCTACATCATCGTCTTTATGGAAACACATATCGCTGAGTAAGAACTGATTAAATTGCTTTAGAGAAAAGTTAATCAAAATGTTTGAATTGTTTACGTTTTAAAGGTTCGTTTTGATTGCTTTTCTTTAATTTATACATGAGTACTCATGGATTGTTTTGTTAGCGGCAAAGCGAATATTATTGACAATGCGAATGTTTTGATGCTATGTGGATTTTACTGATTTGCAAGAAGAGATGGAAAAAAAATATGTAATTAGTACTTATTTTGTTTTCTGCTGTTTACCAAAGTTGACAACATTGCTATCTTTTTGTGGTGACATCTTCTTCCGGTCGGTTATCTTATCACTAGGACCTTGGCATGGGTGTAGCCAGGATTTTGGTCAGGAACGGGACTGGACGGACTATGCTACAGAAACGTTAATGAGAAAACAAAAACATATACAGGGTGTTCGAGTAAACAGTTGCATCACATTAAGGGCTGATTGATTATGTCCACGATGCACAAACATTTTTGGACTTTCCATACTAAATCAGGTTAAATTTCCATACTAAATTAGGCAAAAGAGAAGTGGGTCGTCCGGCAGCTAGGTGGGTTGACGACATCTGGAAAAGTATAGGCATGACCTGGATGCGACTGGCACAGGACCGAGAAGAATGGTAAAATATGGAGGAGGCTTATGCCCTGCAGTGGGTAGATACAGGCTGAAAATTATGAATGATGATGATGATACTAAATGCAATCACCTGATAGAACGTTTGTATGAAAATTTTTGCGAATTTCCTATAGGTTTCTTTGGGAAAGTTTTTCAGTATCATGGGTACAATCACCCTTAAGGTGACATAGTAGAAGGAAATACGTTGGAGGCATCTTTTATTTTTCATGTTTCGACTAGATTTATACAAATTACCGAATTATAAGTCATACCTCAGTATTCTTGGATAGTTTATCTAGTGAAATCATCAATTAAATACACGATTGGAATTACTTCACTCGATAGAAAATCGTCACAAAGATGTCGTATTTTTTAACATTTTAAACGATTTTTTTCGCTTTAGAAGAACTTAAAGTAGGTTTCATTCTTTTTAATTTATACTCACATATTCACCATTGATTCTTCTAGTGAATTCATCAACAAAAGTTATAAAAAGTAATTCCATTATTTATTTATCCTCAAAAATACGAATGGCGTACCAAATATTCTCGGAGCGGGTCTTAGCGGGGCGCGCTCAGACGGCTTTTAGCCACGGTCGGAGACGGACGCTCGCCAATTTTTTATTTTTTGACTTTGGAGTACATTGACTCGTCTAGTAAGTGGTTGTTACTAGTTCTGCCCACAAAAACGTCGATGTACAGCGGCCCCCGTCTAGGGTTGCATGAGCTAGACATATTGTGTCACGTTCGCTAAATGCTGACGTTTAGAGTTGCCACCTTAGCTTATTTTGAGCTAGATTTTGGATTTTTTAAACTCAACAGGGGAATACGTTTGTATGGCCAAAACGGTATCCGCCAATCCTCTTACCCAAAATGAAAAATCACGTGTCAAAAATCAATCTAAACAATTACTTACGTGATTAAATTGATATACTTAATCTCACATTAATATTTACAATAAAAAAAGATGAACACTTTTCACACTAAATATTGATTTTTGACGATGGTTTGAAATACAATAAAGTGGTAAACTATTTTTTTTTTTTTTGTTAAGAATTTATCCTTTCGGAAAGGCAATGGAACTAGCCCTTAAAGCCTGGTCTTTAGTTATATTTTTCTTTGTTCTTAACCTAACCTAGCTAACTCTTGAAATGCAAGGGTGGTTCAAACATTCCAATTAGATGAGTTTTACACGAGGATTAATCCAAATCAAACGGAAGCGCCTATCTTTATTTCTCACTTTAACTGTAATATTGTTCTCCATTAATGGCACATTATTAAACTATAAAACTATATGTCAAATAAAGACGAAAATAAGAAGATGACAGCAGCAGGGCTACGAAACCTTTTCAAACCGTGATCGTTTTATAAAAAATCAAAATACCGATTGGCAGTGTTCGATAGAAGAATGTTATATAAATTCCAAATAATTATAGGAACATTATCTTAAATTAAAAAGAATGTCGTCTAAATTAAAAACAAGTGCATGTTAATTTTAACATTTCACTCGTTCGGTGTTGATGGAAACGAAAGAAAAAATCAGTTTTGTGCTCACTAGGTCCGTAATTCCGTATGATTAAACCGGACTGAAAATCGATTTTGAGGGCGAATTAAACAAGTTTTCTAAAGCCTTGAACGACATCTGTAATCAATCAATCAATCAAATACACTTTATTCAAAGATGAATAACATCAATCCAAGTATTTATACGTCCTTCACATTGTTTGTAACTACCTAAATCTTACTAATGCATTAAAAAAAATCTCCCTAAAGTTACGGAATCGATAAAAACACGAAACACTATAATTAATCTAACAAAAGATTGCAACACCACCTTAAATTCAAATTCAACAATGTTTTTCCTTGCCACATTGTATGTACATATAATAGTAATGTAGACGTACGTAAGATCTTTATTAAGTATTTTTATCCTTCTAATGAAATGACAAGGATTTTTTTAAAGGGGATCGAGCTTATTGTGCTGCCCCCAATCGTATATTTCTATTACTAAACAGTTAAAAAACATTTCCAAAAAACAAGAAAGCATTCATGCATGGCTAGCATAGATTTTTATCATTACAAAGCATTTTAACGAGAAAAACGTCATGCGCGCTCTTTCTGGCATACGTAAATATAATAAGGATGTAGGCACATCTCTATTTTTATCATTTTCTCGGGGGTGGCATGCGAGGCCTACTGATTGGCCTTCAATTTATCGAAATTCACCAAAGACCATCGCTTACCAACCGTGGTCAGCCTTCATCGCCGGAATAGTCTTCAAGTAGGTACTACCGGAAGGTGTTCGCGTCTAAACCTGCCCTTAGAAACGAGTAGCCCCCTTGAATGTTAATGGAATAACTACACCTTAGTCATGGTTGCAGGGTATTTATCCAAGACAAGATACCATAGCTTCGTTACTCCATAAAAAATACTAAAAAAGTTGGAAGACTTCAATCCTGCATTCCTCAATACATATAGGGTCCAACTTAATATGCTGACACTTTTTTAAGAGGATGATCAGACCGTCAAACTGAACAACTTTCTCTATGGGACCAACATCGAAATCGCGAAAAAAAAATCTGCTCTTCCATACAAAACTGCAAACCTACTCGAGAAAAATGTATGGGACAGCTGATTTTTTTTTCGCGATTTCGATGTTGGTCCCATAGAGAAAGTTGTTCAGTTTGATGGTCTGAACATCCCCTTAAAAAAGTGTCAGCATATTAAGAAGGACCCTGTATACATAACACCGTGAAAAACAAAATCAACTTTTTATTGTAACGCTAATTCAGAGTAGGTAATTCTCGTGTATCTCATCATAATATAACAATTTCTAATCAAAATAAGTGCTGACAATAATGCGTTCTCCAAGAGCAGTAAAAATAAATATTTTATTTATTTATTTGTAAAACAGTAAAAACACAAGACACAATAATACAACTTAAAATAAACTCAAGTAAGCGTCTCCAATATTGTGCAGGTGTCAGTAGATGGAATACCATCAAGGATAGGTTTTTTGTCCCCAACAAGTGACAAGGATGAAGAGCAAGCGATGAAGCAAACATCGTGAATTCGTGAGGAAACCTACTTACGCTGAAGAAAAATTCGGATGCGTTATAATGAAGTCTACCAATCCGCATTCATCAATAAATATTTTTGAATTTGCATTATTGACGTTAGATATGACGAATGACGATATTACGACACATTTGGCGTATGCTTTCCAAAAATTTACTCAGTCGTTTCCTACCTGGAAGAGCCCACGCTTGGTATGTTTTGAAAATATTTTTTGGATTTTTTAAAACATTATGGCTGAAAGTTAATGGTATAGTATATTTTTAAGACCGACTCATGAAGCCCTTTTATTTAATACCCCACACGATAGGTTTCAGAACAAAAATTTATGACCTCATAATTCGTCATAATTTCATCTCGAGCGTTTCCGTGCTTCGGAAGGCACGTTTAGCAGTTGGTCTCGGATAGTTCCGTCAGATGTCGTTGTAACTATTCGTTGAGCCAGGTCAGAGGCCTATTTAGGTGGCTTGAAAATTCTCTGACAGCCAGCTGATCACTAACTTGCCTCCACTAACACGCACATTTTTTTTTATTTCAGATTCTCACATCTAAATTAACAAATTATAATATCGCCAAACTGCTGAGCAGTTTGTAGTATCCCGTGTGGTAGAGTATGGCCCACTCCCTCTCACACCTATTCGTGAGAGACGGCCTTTGCCCTGCAGTGGGATTCTACAGGCTATCTCTTGCTTTTTTTTTATTTCAAAAATAATGATACCATAGACTCCCAAGTACGGATTATTTTTTTCTTTTTCAGTAGGTACCTATTAACACCAATAATGTCACATTGCGTAGAAAATGTCAAGTTACTCTGTGAATTTTACCTATTCTATTCTTGTTAGATTTCGCCAGTGTCAAGTATTGAAGATATATTAATTAGATATTGTACGGTAATAGGATATGGCGATCTCAAAGCCCCGTTTTTAGACAAAAACACACACTCGAAATCGCCATAAAACGGCGGAGCCACGTGGCCAATCAAATCGCAAGCCGACGAAACGTCTACTTGTTAACCCCTTAGCCACGCGACTGCGAATTTTACCTATCTTGGCCGCCAGCAGCGTGATGACGTCTAAGTCACGAGTGACAGTTGATAAATTACATACAGAATCATAAACATACATAAACTCACGACCGTAATCCCTTTATGGGTGGTCAGAAATATTGCTACTCCTACGTACTTTCTGTTTAAGAGTGTAGTTATACTCGTAGCAATGCTCACATTTTAGCAATTTAAGTTTCAGGATGGAATGACGTGTCAAGTGGTGAGAGGTGGCTAACCCTTCACCTATAAACACTGTATGAGAAACCTTTAATCCCTTAGTTGCCTCGTACTACACCCACGGGAAGAATTCGGGTGGTCCATTATAGGCTGGAACCACACAAAAATGTAACTCCTTGTTCGTTTTTAGGGTTCCGTAGTCCAACAAGGAACCCTTATACTTTCGTCTATTCTGTCTGTCTGTCTGTCTGTTGCCCTACCTCAATAACACGCTCATTTTGCACCTATTGAATCGAAATTTGGTATGAATACAGATAACAGTACCTAACCCAAACAGAAATGAGGTAGTCATAATCATGAAGCAAGTAATTTTTTTTGAACAGAATTTTTTTCCAACCACCTTTTCGTCGTATGGGATACAACGAAAAGGTCGTTAAAAAAAATATTTTTTTAATAAATCGAGTGTGGTGTCGTTGGATAGGTTTTGTCCAATGGAAGAAAACTCCTATAGAAACTAAATCATTACAATGCTTGTGTCTCGAGATATTTGCGCTCAAAGTCAAAAATAGGGCGTACCCCCCTCTAACTTCTAAAATACAAGAGTAAAAAAACTGAAAATGTGACACAATATAGCTAGCTCTCTGTAAGTACTTTCAAAGAAAATTATAACGGAAGCTTTAGCCCAACTAGTTTAGGAGAAATCAAATAAAATACCTATCGACCGTCGACCGCTGTGTCGGCGTCTATCAATAGATGGCGCTGAACGAAATTAAATCGCACTATTGTTTGCTTCTTGAGGATTTTTTAAGTTATTTAAGCTATGTTAAGAAAAAATTTTCATATTTATTACGGAACCCTACCTTGGACGATTCTGACATGCAGCTCTTGGCCGGTTTTTTATTTTTGTTTAGTAGTTGCCACAGTACCTCAGGACACAAGAAGGCATATTTTTCGAGGCTACGAACTTAGCACTAGGAAACTTGTCATCAGAGGTGTAGCTACCACCGTATCTGCCGTATCAATTATATGGGGCCCCCGACGTGCGTAAGCAAAAATTAATAAATACTTCCCAAATTTCTTCATCAGCTATAAATGATTTGATAAATCAGTTTGCCGAAAAAAGGTAAGGAGAGTGTAATATTCCATTTGATACTTAGATAATTATGATGAATAAATATTTCTTTAAATTTTTATGAAAACATTTTTTTTCTTTTGTGAGAAATCTTTAGCCTTCATAAGGTACCCAAACAAATCGCCGAGGCAGCTGTCTGCCAGGCAAGTCTCTGCGCCTACTCTAGTACCTACCTCAATAACTTGCAAACACATTTTTTCTAGATTTTCAGATTTAGATTAGAGACAAATCTATTCATAAATAAATACAACGATGCTCAATAACGATTTGAAAGAAGTTCTACTAATCTTAGTACATTTTTTAGAATTTTTAAAAATATTAAGTATCCATATGGCTACTACTAGCTCCACCTGGCGGATATTTTTCATAACTATCTTTAAAAAAGCTTCATTGAAAGGAAGACGAACCACATGTGTGCACCACTGCTTCTTTAGGTCTTTCAACATCGCCAATCGCTTTGCAACATTGTTGTTTGATACAAATTTTCATATTTCTTTAAAGTGTGTACTATAAAGAACCTTTTTTTCCTTCTTTTCGCCCCTATTTGTAATGGAGTATAGTATGATATTAAATTTCACATAGTTAGTAAAAAAAATGATTTATTTAAATTTCCGGAAAAATCCCGGAATCGGTGGTCAATACGGTTGGCAACAGAATATGAACCCAGAGCCGTAAAACTCTTTCCAAAAAAAAAGTTGACGCGGGGTGCCACCCGCCGATGGGCGGGACTACTCTCCCGTCACTTCCTCTGCTTCACCCCCTCAAATACCTAAAGAGCGGCGCCGCACGTCGTCTTAAAGTGATGCAAATGTTTACCCTAACCTATGATTGGAGTTCGAACTGCTGTGCGCTTGTTAAGATTAAGGCTTCGAATATTCCATCTAACATACCACCACGTATGTCACAGGCTCATCGTAGATAAACCCGAGCGTCGTCTGAAGAAAGGCAGCGGCTTCCACATGGACATAGTGATAATGTCGATGGTGAACGCGATGTGCGGCATGTTCGGCGCGCCGTGGCAGTGCGTCGCCACCGTGCGCTCCGTCAGCCACGTGTCCGCCTTGACGGTCATGTCTACCACACATGCACCCGGTGATAAACCTCACATCATCGAGGTTAAAGGTAACATTCTTAGACTTAGGCTTCGATCAAAGTAAAATTTATGGATAGGCCCAAAGCGCGTTAGGTTGAATCACACTACTGGTGCACTTGGTCCATACAAACTGGCACACTTGGTCTGTCATCTCGGTACATATTTGAAGTATACCTGTCATTTGTTTTGCCTTGGGAGTCGCGTGGCTAGAGGTCTACCGAGAGGACGTCTGCGTCGGCTCGTGATTTTTCTGGCCATGTGGCTCGGCCATTTTCTGAACTCTTTTGTGTTTTAACCTTAAAACAATAACTTGAGACTCTAAACTACTTACATAGGCAAAACTGCCATTCTACTTAATTAATTAATACTGATCATTTTCATACGTATACTGTCCACATAGCGAGACGTTGGCTGAATTGTGATAGATAACACATCGGATGCCATTAAACAAAAATTGAATTGAAATTGTTTTGCCTTATATTTCTGGTTTGAAATATTCGCGTAAGGCCTATCCATTAATTTTACTTTGATCGAAGGACTTGGGTAGTAACTATTGAATAATCTGCGCTCAGGGCCTGTTTCACTACTTCTGGGTACGTTCTTAATAGCTTATCTGACAGATCATCACCGTCATCTCAGCCGGTGGACGACCACTGCTGGACATAGGCCTTCCCCAAGGATCGCCATCTGTCACAACGTTTGACATATTTTGTATGAAAGATATGTCAAACGAGCTGTCAGATAAGCTATTAGGAACTTATTCAGAAGTGGTTGAAAAGGCACTGAGACTTAGTTTACATCAGGGGAAAAATGTTCGAGTAATTTCCATCGATTGTAAACTCAATTTCAATTAGAATAGAGTTCAAAATAGCGTGTGAGAGATAAATCCCTGTGGCGTGTGTTCGCGTTAACTCTTGCACATTATTTTCAACTATACACGTAAGGGACCACCCTCCGAAGACTGAAACGTCGAACTCAGACCATCAAACTGAACAACTTTCACTATGGAGCCTTTCGTGAAAAAAAATCTGCAGTCCCATACTAAACTGCTGTACCTACCCGACTCAATTGTATGGGACAGGAGATTTATTTTCGCGTTTCCTGATCAAGGCCCCATAGTGAAAGTTGTTAAGTTTGATGGTCTGAGTTCACCGTTTCAGTTTGCGGAGGGCTGTCCCTTACACCCTGTACAGAGGGCCTACCGTGAGTTTTCCCTGTACTTTTCTACTGTAGTTACGTCGCCAATTCGTATGACAGAAATTAGTCCTCAACGTAACCGCTAGGAGTGCTGTATCAAATTCAATACAAAATTGGTAAGGTAACTACAGTAGTAAAGTACGGTGAATACTCATGGTAGACCTACAGGTCGGTTAACTAAAGCTTGCGCGTGCCACACATTTACGCAATGCGATTTGTCTCACTGCACGTATAATGAAAAGTTTCTCGATCTCTATCAAGCACGGACGCAGTGACAGGAAAAACATATTTGTGTGTGTCTGTGAACGCGCCAGCTTTAGTTAACCAATCTTTATTTCAATTGTAATAGAGTTCTTTATCAATTTATCAAAGAAAACTGCACGAGCTCTTTTTTATATGTAAAATGAGCAGCTAAGAATTTAAGTGCGAGTTAAAACTGTCTGTACAGTGGAATGAGGTAGATAGTAAGATGTGAATCGAGTTCAGTCCACCCAACCTACCGCAAAGACTAATGTACAAACAAATCTCGCTACAATTCACTTCGTATTTATCGTAACAGCCAATGTTATAGCGAAAACATTGAAATGAGATCATTAAATATTCTTATTTTGAGCCATAATTTGTTGCGCTCAGTCACGCTCGGCACCTATAGAACATAGCATTGTTAGTCTGTTATGTCCTTTAAATATATCGTATCGGTTGTTTAGAGTACATCAACAATTAGCAAAAGATTCTGTGTATTGATATTGTTATCTGAAGATGTCTGCGACTTTGCCTTTATGAGTCATAGCTTGGCACAAATCTGTTATTATTATAATGACGCACACATGTCTGTAGTCGTTTTTGCCATTGCTATACTAAATCCTGCCAAGAGAGCGTTGGGCACATGAATGGTTTGATATCCATATCATTTTAATTTAAATACATCACGTTTTCGTTAATCTTAAAGACAAGATCCATTCTACCTTGTTCGTTGTAAATACAAAAGATTATTCATTAGTTTTTAATTTAAATAACAGTTTTGTTATTATTGGAACAAATAAACTGACAGCCGTTTCCATCCAACGTTCTGAAATTATAATTTTTTTAAAATTTTTTTTTTAGTAGTACCTAATGAGAAGCGCACGCAATAGTACATTATGATAAAAGTGAGCAAAGTTGGTCATTACAGCCGAGGCGGGGTTGCAACACGAGCCGCAGGCGAGTGTTGCATATTTTAGCAGAGGCTGTAATGACCATTGCTCACGCGTTTCATAAGACGTTTTTCAACATACTTACGAGGAAAAAGTACTAAAATTTCGTAAAATATAACAATTTTAGACAAAAGTTTGAGGAAAATGGCCATAGAACATTTTTTATTTGAAAATGGAGCTGGACTTTTTTTTTATAAAGAGTCGATGACTGTTAGCCGCCATTCAACCAACGCAACGACATTTTGTTGCAAACAGCCTGATATGAAAAACGTTACAAACTTAATATTAATGTATTTATACAACTAATTAATGTTAATTCGTAACTAAAATTAATTGTTTGATGAAATGAAGCGTTTATTTATCATATTTTAACTAAAACCGATTAATTAATACAGTTTTTTTTTTCATAAAAACTCTTTGCTGAGATTTAAAAACAAACAATAGTAAAAAAAGTTAAATTACCGCACTAGTGCGGTATAAAAACGCGCGTTTGTCAATCGCGAGACTGCATCTCTACACTAGCAATTAACTGGCGTTAGTATCGATTCAAACGCGTGATTATAGTGATGCACTCGCACGTTTGTACCGATACATGCAGACGCGCGTGTGCATTGCGGCAAAGGCTGTCGACGAATGACTGATCAATATTTATGAACGTTTTGCGTATCGCGTTTGCATCGATGCTGTATCGCATTTTCATCGATGCTGCATCACGTTTGCATCGATGCTGCATCGCAATTGAATCGATGCAGAAGCTCTGCAAAAAGTCGCAGTGTGTAAAGGGCCCTAATCCGATCACCCCAGTGTTGCTTAGTCTAAAATTGTATTTCCCTATTTGCCATCAGATTCTGGTAGACCTATAGCTACCCGAGGTCGGCCTTTCTGATATTATTTGGCGTTAAGCGTGAACATTATTATCATTTAAGACTTCGCATTCAGGTTGTCGATGCCTCTACCTACCTCAGAAGATAACGTAACCAAATCGTGTGTCTATTTTCAGAACAACGTCTGACTGGCTTGCTGGTGTCGGTTCTTGTCGGCGTGTCCGTGCTGGCTGCGAGCTGGCTGCGCCTGGTGCCGATGGCCGTTCTGTTCGGCGTGTTCCTCTACATGGGCATCTCGGCGCTCGGCGGCATCCAGCTGTGGGACCGCTGTATACTGCTGTTCAAGCCTGTCAAGCATCATCCTCAAATTCCATACGTTCGTCGTGTAAGTTGATTATTGGCATTGTAATGTCTAACGTACCACATAGAGTACTACGAGTATAATGTACACACGCAAACACATCAAGCTACGCAAAACCAATATGGCTGGCCGCGCGACGAGCCAGCTTATTTTGGTTTTGCGTAGCTTGATGTGTCGCCGTATGTACCTCCTAATGTGTAACCTACCTGAAGAGAGAGTATATAGCCCGACCAGAAATATAAAAAACCTCGCCATGTTGCGGAAAATGATTGGAACAAATTTTTGTTCTTGGAACTCTGTCATTAAAGGTTATAGTCGATTGCAGCGCCCCCAAACCAGGTTTTTTATATTCCTGGTCAGGCTTTACCTGCACTAATAAACTTAAAAAATATATCCTGTTTACTTCGGTGGCAGAATTAGGATTTTAAATTTAAATACATAATAAACTATATGAGTGATAAACATTTATATTAGTAGTTAATTATTATAAAGTAGAGTAGTGCGGATTTCATTTCTAAAACATTATTTCATCTATATGTTGACCATAACGTCGGACACACTCTTGAAACCTGGCTGCAGTATTCTCTGCCACTCGCTGAACTAGTGATGTTGGTATGATGGTATGTGGTATGATGTAGTGATGTTGGAATAGCATACCTTTAAGAGTTGCTGATTTCAGTAGTCAAAATAATAAGCCTATTATAATTTGTTGTTCTTTGACTGCAGGTGCCTACTCTGAAAATGCACATGTTCACGCTGATCCAAGTGGCGGGGCTGTGCCTCCTGTATGCCATCAAGTCGTCGAGCTTCTCATTGGCTCTGCCGTTCTTCCTGGTACTCATGGTGCCACTGCGTTTCTCTCTTGTCTACCTCTTCACTCCGCTGCAGCTTAGAGCGGTAATTATGATAATTTTTATTTATTAATTATCTTACAATATTCAGCGAGGATATGAGCGACGTATCCCGAAGAATTGCTAAACTAAAGTGGCAATGGGCGGGGCACATTGCTCGCAGAACCGATATGGCTGATGGGGCCGAAGAGTTCTCGAGTGGCGACCGTGTACCGGAAAGGGTCGCATGTTTAGGCCCCCCACATGGTGGACCGACGACCTGGTGAAGACAGCGAGAACCCGTTGGATGAAGGCAGCGCAGGACCGGTCGTTGTGGCGGTCCTTGGGGAGGCCTATGTCCAGCAGTGGGCGTCCATCGGATGAGATGATGATGACACAAGTTCTGCAAAAGAAATAAAATGTCTAGCTTATAATGTTAAATCTATCAAATCCGCACGGCCCATGTAATGAACTAATGACAAATGGTGAACATTTAAAAACTACTGGTATGGAACACAATTTCCCAGTCCCAATTCACATTTGACCAGCTTTTTTTGATTGGATATCAAGAGTGACGTGATATTTCAGGTAGCAATGAGTCTATACATTTTAAAAAGAAACATTTCCTTTATCTTATGAACAAAATTCTACCAAAATCATTTTTTTCCCAGCTCGATGGTGCCCAAAAGGACATCGACAAAGACGACGAACCCGATTTCTACGAGGAGGCCCCTCTGCCTGGATAGATCAGCGTTTGGGTCATTCTACATAAATCATGCAACAGTAACAGAATCCGCCTCGTAAAGATGGTTCTTCGATATTTTCTTACTTGATAGACTGATGTCATATCATATTTATTCTTCTAGTACCCACTAAGTCCAATGAAAAACCGGCCAGTGTGAGCCAAGCTCGCGGAACGTTCCGTAATAAGCAAGCTTTATAGCTATAAATCGCGGATGATAATTAATACTTAACCCAGACTTGACAATATCATTGATAAGATCGAGACTCAAGGCGGCCTCTGGAAATGAGACCGTAGAAAATAAAGAATTAGTCACAAGACAATGCTGTTGAGCCTGTTGATATTTAATGTTGTGTCCATTATAATGGATGTAAGTGTGATAACATTTTACTTTGTTATTTATTATTAAGCAAATGGGATGTAGTGTTTGTCGAACTACCAGCCGACTTGATGACTTGCTACCTAGCTTGCTACGTAGTCAATGAAATGCACAACACAAAGATATTTATTGCACGTTAGAATACATTGCAAAGTAAACAATATTTTCCGCCACGTGTTGCATATTCTCAGGCCTGTCTACAATCTGTTTAGGCAGATACTCTTTTATATCTCTTAATAGCAATAAAATAGTTCGACACCGTAACACCCAGTATTCTATTGATCAGTATGTATCAATAAAATTAAATTGCTCAATTAGTTGAGGTCGCTAAAAGCGACTAGATGTTTCGAAGATAGTGTTTTATTAAAAACTCATGTACGTGGTTGCCAAATCGTGAAATGAAATGGGTTGTCATGAAGCTCACGGGTATCTGGAGTAAGTCCTAGACACTATGCAGCACGACCTTGGCTGAAAGCATGTTTTTAGCGAAATAATGCATTCAGTCCTAGGGTATAAAGTATAAGATTTTAGTGTTTTTAGGCTTCTGGAGTGCCATTTTTGAATCTCATTCGGTGAGCTCAGCAGTGTCAAAGGTCAAAATTACTATGGAGATGTGCATCTTTATACTGCTGATTTGACTTCAAAAAATCTCCCTCCTGAAGTATGATTTTTGAGAGTCAAATCAGCAGAAGAAAGATGCGTATCTCCATAGTAATTTTGACATTTCCAACTGCTGAGCTCACTGAATGAGATTCAAAAATCGCACTCCTGTACGGCTCAACTTTTAGTGAGTGTTATAATTTTATATACATTAGGTATATTTTAAAATGGCTGTAACTAAACTGTACCTACTAAGGCTTGTATCATACTTATTATAAAGCTCATAGTTGTGTAGTATTGTTTCATTATTTAGCTAGTATGTTATATTCTAGGTAGACTGTCTTACACTCAGTTGCAGAAACGCTCATTAAATTAAATCCTCCATTAAATTATCTTGTTAGCTTTTACTACGTCAATAAGACAAAAAGTGACAGCAAGAGATTTAACGGAGGATTAACTTTAATGACCGTTTCTGCAACTCAGTGTTGATGTTATGTAAATAAAAACGCAAATCATATTTACACACTGAACTGTTTTAGCGCTTGGCAAAACTGCGGAAATACTGTTAGAAATCTAAATATTTACGAAAGCGTTGCTTGTTTGGAGCTTAGGGTTTTAAAGGGCACCTACATTGATGCCATATTTTTAAAAATTTCTTAACACTTATAAAACTTTAAAAAAAAAAGAACGTGACATCTTATTCACGGCTGATTATCAATTTATCGGGGCATACGGAATTGTTTTTTTTTAATGTTTGTAGTTACTATATTGAAAACCGCCGAAAGTGGTACTTATGGCGGTTTTAAAGACCGTCACTAAAAACACAAAACATATAGCCCGTCATGTGTTAAAACTGGCAATGAGTACAATGTGACATTCTTGTTTTTGGAAATGTTATATGATATGATTTGCAATGTAAATACGATTGAAGGCAGCACTGGAGGCTTGGTGCCCCCTTAATGACAGTCCTATTGGAATATACTATATTAACATAATATAGATAGAGTAGACTGAAAACTTGACCATATGACTTTTTGTAATACTTACTGTTAGACTGTTATGGCTAAGAGGCATTCTTATGGTAGGTATTAATATTGTACTACCTACCTACTTAATTTATTTAGTTTAGAAAAGTAAAGATATTTATCAAGCTTATATTCTATCAATTGAAAATAGGTAAGTAGGTATATACATATTTTTATTACAGTTTTCATTAAATAATTGCCTTGTTCAATCAAATTGTACATAATACTTACTATAGTCAAATATACGATGTTAGCAACCAAATTAAATATTGTCAGTTAATTAATTAGAAATATATTGAAGCTGTAAGAGCATCTATTACTCTATCAAAGATCTTCTGCATAGTCGGGTAATTAAACCGAAATATTTTATTATCAATTTATTCTTGTCAAAGGTCATTGATGGTGTAATAGCGTTTTGCGAATGTTACCTTGACACATTCCGCATAAGTACAATTATTGTAAGGAGACGTACTTATACTTACTTAATCCATAGTAAAGTATTATTTTGTAACTTTTTAAACTCGATTTCGTGATTGTGAGGTGCTTAATCGCTACTTCTGGGAGTTTTCTTCCCTTTTATTCTATAAATGTACATTAATTATGTGCTAAAAATGATCACATTAGGTCTATATGTGGAGAGTAAAGAAACTAAAAATGTCTTTGCAATAGAATCTTTACTAAAAACACAGATACCGTGCTAAGGTAATTTGTAAAATAAATAAACTTAGATCACAGTAAAATAGACAACATCTGTACTTCTAGCTTCTTCAACGACGTTTTAAAATAGTAAGTAAAATTATGGTCCTTAAAGACTAAAGATGTTTCTGTAGGTACCTATCATATTCCTGGGTAGCTTAGGGCTCAATTTACATTACTCCTGAATGGAATGGAAGCGAACGGAATGTACATGTCTTAATAAACTTTATGTAAACTGCATTAAGTGAAAACTACAGTCCGTTCGCGTTAAGAAAATAGTGATTTCAGTTTTAAAATTTATTGTTGAACGAGTCTCGCAAAATACACTACCGTTTTGTTCACAGTGACCAGTTGAAATCTGACCTTCGAACAAAACGGTTGTGTATTTTGCGTGACTCGTTCAACAATAAATTTTAAAACTGAAATCACTATTTTCTTAACGCGAACGGACTATAGATACGAAATTTTCGCGTATTCTCAGGAATTCCCGCAGTTCTTTGTATGTTGCACCGTTGACATGAAAGTTCATTATGACATGTACATTCCGTTCGCTTCCATTCCATTACGCAGATATGTAAATTGTGCCTAATTCGAATTAGAAGGTAGCGGGTTCCAATCCCGTCCGATACTAAAATGTTTCAATCTTTAATTTGATAAGTAAGTAAAGCCTGAACAGAAATATAAAAAACCTGGCTTGGGGGCAAAGTCAAAGTCAATAAAGTTTATTCATTATTGGAGCTTGAAGCACACTTATTAAACGTCAAAATAGTTGCTGCAATATATAGGCTTTAAAGTCAGTGTTCCAAGTACAAAAATTAGTTCCATTGATTTTCCGCAACATGGCGAGGTTTTTTTATTTTTCTGGTCGGGTTTATTGTAATTAAAAGTACCCGGGATAGGAACCCGGTTCCTTCCAATCCAAATGCGTTTTTCTAGTTGCCCGTGTGCTCTGAGGTTTTATGTTGTAAATGCATTTCATTTGAATTAAATCCATTAATCGTTTTCAATAGTCCGCATTCGATTTCCCTAGCAATGTTAAAACATGTGAGTCCGTCGCAGCTTGAGTTTTCTTGCAATATCTGTGCGCTGTGAATGCGATGTAGCTGATGCAAAGGTGTCGCTCATATAGCCGCTACTCCTTGATTAGTGTATTAGGTCATACATAAGGGTTGAACCTCATCTAACAGCACCGCATCGCATTTTCCCGTCTATCAAATCCGTTCCTGAGTGACAGAAATGGATGGAGCGACGGAAAAATGCGATGCTGTGCTGTTAGATGAGGTTCAACCCTAAGTAGGTACAAAAGCGTAAAGTACAGTCGGATGCAGAGGTAAAGGCATTCAATACGATTCCCACTAGATATCCTAACATGTCTGTGCTGTCGACCGTACGTCCGCCTTAACTTTTAACTAAAATGGACGCGATATTTTCACCATCTTTTTCGATGTGAAACGCTACTTAGAGAGATATATACGTACAGACAATTTACAGGGATGCAAACAGGAGCCTATTTTATTTATAAAATTGAAAATAATAATGAAATGTCTAAGATAGAACGTAGCACAGCCACGGTTTGGTGATAATAGGTAACTAATTATTATTTTAAGTAGAACTATACAGTGTGTAAGTAAAAGTATCACTAATCTTTATCCCACATACTCTATCTACCCATCAAACTGAACAACTTTTACTATGGGAGGAAACCGTACGTTTGAAAGGCATTGCAGTTTATTACGGAACAGCAGATTTTCTCTTTCGCTGACAGGTTTGCTAGTTTGCTCCTATAGTAAAAGTTGTTCTTTTTTATTGGTAGAGTATGTGGTTTAAAGGTTAATGCAACTTTTCCTTACACCCTGTATAGGGTCTTTCTTATTATGCTGTCGGTTTTTTCGGGGGATGATCAGAACGTCAATCTGAAGAACTTTTTCTAAGGGACTTTTCTAAATCGCATAAAAAATCTCTGCTGTCCCAAACATTTAGGTTGAGTACCTAGGTTTGCAGTTTAGTTATTAGATCATCTCCTTAAAATACTATCAGCATAGTAAGAAAGACCCAGTATGTTAACGGTACTAAAGTAGTTAAGTATTACACTGTCTGACCGACCGTTAGTAATTTATTTTGTTTTTGTTTTTTATTAATTAAAAACTTGGACAATTAAACGATTGTTGTTAATGTGAATTCTTTTTATTTGTTTCTCTAACACCATTAGAGATACTAGATTGAGGTACTAGCCAGAATAGGTTTGGTATATAGTTGCTTAGATCAAAATAAAATGAATGGATAGGCCAGGCCTTACGCGAACATTTCAAACCAGCAAAATGAGGCAAAACAAATGAAAGGTTTACTTCAAATTTGTATGCAAGTGCCCTAGATTTGACAGATAATGGCGCTAGTTTGTATGGACCAAGTGCACCAGTAGTGTGCTTCAACTTACCGCGCTTTAGGCCTATCCATTAATTTTATTTTGATCGAAGTATAGTTGTACCAAAGAAAATATATACGTTGTACTAGATGCGACACCCAGACTCATAGAGCGTCACGTGACTCCCGTCTACGGACCCCAGACAGAATTGTTGTAAAACTCGTTTAGGCCAATTGGTACAACATCAACATTACTTAGCTTTTGTGCCAAGCGCTCGCAGGACCGCGACGCCTCCAGCACGCGCCCCGCAGTGCGGATGTGATCATCACATATTATTTTTTTCGCGTTTTTGCTCTATACATAATAAAAAGGGAAATAATTATTTCGAGTGAATTAGCTGGAAGCGCCATCTATTGGCACAACAGCGATGTCTTGTTGAATTTCGGCAAACAAACTGAACTTCGTAATCTTGTCCTAGCAGGTTCACAAAAAATATGATAGATGGCGTTGTACTCTGCCTAAACCGAACATTATTTTGGAGACTTACACTCAGTTGCAGAAACGCTCATTAAAGTTAATCCTCCATTTAATCTGCAACTGAGTGCCAAAAAGAAGGAGTTCATCCTACGAATAAATTCGTAGAGTTTATCAATTCGACACGTATGTATGTATGTAATTAACGACCGACTGGAGTTGTGCAGGCAGACCTGGTCCATCCCCATCACAGAGATGCTCAACACACTATGAATACTGAATCAGCCATGCAGCTGTTGATAACAAAAAGTACATCTATCTCTTATACATTTGTGTGGAGTAGACGCTGTTTAGTATGAAGCAGCTGATTTTTTATTGCGCTGACAGGTTTGCTCCCATAGTAAAAGTTGGTCAGTTGAATAGTTATTGATAGGTACTTTTCCTTACATGGTCCTTCTAAATATGCTGACACTTTTTTAAGGGGACGATCAGACCGTCGACCGTCAAACTGAACAACTTCTATGACACCAACTTCGAAAAGACGAAAACAAAAATCAGCTTTTCCATAAAAAACCAAGCCAAATGTATGGGACAGCAGATTTTTTTTCGCTATTATGATGTTGGTCCCGTAGAGATTGTGGTTCAGTTTGATGGTCTGATCATCTTCCTTAAAAAGTGTCAGCATATTAAGGACCCTGTATGCAGGATTTTAAGGTAAACAGTTGCGTTTTACTTTAAAGGGTTGTTGTTAGGTTGTTGTACCTATGATACTGCCCGACGGCCCGACAGCACAGTCTGTAGTGAACCTGCCTGCTGTGCCGGGGGTCGCGGGTTCGAATCCCGTAAGGGACAATATTTGTATGACGAATATGAATATTTGTACCCGAGTCATGGATGTTTGTATCTATAGATGTATTCTATATCGTTGTCTAGTTATCATAATACAAGTCCAGGCTAGACTCTGGAACTTTAAATGTGACTAGATAATTTGTGTGACACTGTCCAAGATATTTATTTATTTATTTATACTGAACAACTTTCCCTAATAAAAATTGTAGCAAATTAGCAAAAAAATAATTGGACTTTCCATACTAAATAAATGCAATCAGCTGCTTGCTGCTCGCTGTTATTTTGTTTCATCATCATCATCAGCCTATACAGGGTGAAATCGATATCATTAGCATCCTTTTAAACTAAGAGTCTACCCATCAAACTGAAGAACTTTTAGTTCTTCAGTGTCATGGGTGCAATCATCCCGTAAAGAAGTGTAGGTAGGCAACGTGGCCTACAAGGTGTTTATTCGGCTCAGCTGGAGAGATTTTTGTGGACTGTAGTTTTCTTCTCACCGCAGGAGTGGTTCGATCGAAAGAAAAGCCTTGTTTGCGGCACTGGAGGTTATTTTAGTGATTTTTACACCAGGGTTAGTTACACGCACAAGCACCGTACTAATATTGGAAGGGCGGAAACGGAAATACAACTTTTTTAATTAGGTAAACAAGTACTACATTTATGTTGATGCTGTCAACAGAAGTGCAACTGTTTACCCTAACATTCTGTAGAGCGGGTATCGACTATCGTAATTCGTATGCTGAACAAGCCACATACCATACCGCCGTACTCCGTAGAATGCTACACGTGATACGGCTGTATCACGACTTTTATCTCGTTCGTTCGTTCCAAATAGAAAGAGAGCGAAGGTGTGATAGCGCTGTATCACGGTGCCATGCTACCCATGCAGGTGGTGTTATGCCTACCAGCCAAAGTATAAATTCGATTGAGAGGGAAAATGAAGAAACTAGCATGTGAGATTGTAATACCTAGGTAGGTACAACAAAAGATAAGATCGCAAAACAGCATTTGCGCTTATAGGCTCTAACGAAAATGTTAAGTAATTACTACCTCTATTTCAATTTCACCACTTAAAAATTTCAGATTTTTACTGCAAACCACAAACCAGGAGAGCGATTTTTGAATCTCATACGCTGAGCTCAGCAGAAGAAAATGTCAAAATTACTACGGAGATACTCATCTTTTTACTGCTGATTTGACTTTCAGAAATCGCTCTCCTGTAGTATGATTTTTGAAAGACCGAATGAGATTCAAAAATCGCACTCCAGGGCCTTCTTCTGCAAGTGGTCAGAGCCAGCCGTTTCATCGCGTTAAACGCACACACCTATAACATCGTGTGCATACAGTGTGATTACATTCACCCACACAACGGCAGGTCTGCCACAACACAGGCGTGACTAGGTACCTGCGCAAGAGTCACATTCCGTCACCCACCTCCGCGATTGGCCGGCTAGCCTGCGAAGGCTTCGTAATTCAAGTTTTAAATTTAGAAAGTTAATAAAAGTGTTTGGTACCTAGGTATATGTGAAATGAAATGGCACCTTTGTAAGGAAGGTAAGTGAAATTTTTTATTTGAAATGTTAAGTGAACTCTTATGTGTGTGTATCGAGTCCTTGGTGTAAAGGAAAATCTTGTTAGGTACGTACCTAAAGCCTTTCTTATCGTATGCCTGCCTACATAGTAGTTAGCTCTAGGTCAGAACACCTATTTACCGCTGAAATTCATTGAAATTGTGTTAAATTGCTATACTTATCTACCTATTTTTACAGCGTTCGCTAAGTGTAATAATATTAGTGTTCGGGTACAAGGCCTTAAATATCGCAGAAGGTATACAGCGAGCAAAATGTTGCGCATTTTTTCTACCTATATAATACCTGAGTAGGTACCTACTTAATTATTGTCAGTGTAATTTGTTTAGGTCCATCTTTCAAACAGGTGGCTCAATAACAATTCAGGTAAGCTCCAATTTAGCTCTAATAACGCTCTAATTATCATCTTAAAAGCCAATGATTTTATCAATGTCACATGATTAAAACAACGTGATCCATTGCTGTTTATTCTTACTAAATTCTTAACCGATGAGTAAGACACGAAAAAAACCTGTTTTTATAGCAATTATTATTCTTGGATAATAATGGTTTGTAAAAGTGACGTCACTGACCACACTTTACTTACCTGAATGGCTTCTGGCTATTGTACCTGTTGTAAAACAGTTTCAACGTAAATAGGATAACACTGGCGCCTTCTTCCCTGACCCTTAAAGGATTTTTTTAAATAAAAGCCGTTAACTTTTATCCTTGAAGCGATCTTTGTTTGCTGTTGACTTCAATGTGAAAGATCAAAATGATCGTCACCAGATATGGATTAGGTCAAAGTCAAAGTCAAAGTCAAAATTTTTATTCAAAATAATATCACATAGATAACTTTCTGACGTCATTTTTGATTCTACCACCGCTTCGGAAGGTGTTCCGTTGTAGAGAAGATGCGGCCAGAAACTCTACAACACACTTCTTTTAAACAAAACAAAATATACAAAGTACAAATATTGAATTACATTGTCAAGACCAGACATTTTGGTCATTCAAATAATCATCGAGTTTATAGTAACCTTTTTTACAGAGGACTTGTTTAACATTGGATTTAAACTTTTTGTCTGGCAAGTTTAGAATATCCTCTGGTATCTTATTATAATAGCGTATACCCCTTTACACCCGAGAAAAATTGTTTTGACATAACAATGCGAAACATTGTGTGAGCTTTTCTTGTCTTACTAGGAACTGCAAAAAAATAAAAAAAAAAATCCTGAAATTACAGTTTTCCTGAAAAACTGCCCTCACGATCGTGAGACTTAGGAACAACTTGCAACTCGCACGATCGTGAGTGTGCGAATTTTTTAGTATATAAATAGGTTAATTACGACAATATTTATATAGAAATTATTTATTTATTGTTCTTTGGAGTATATTAATTTTAGGTAGACTATGTAGAATCAGTTTTATCTTAAAAAACGGTTAAAAACGTATCAATAACAAAATACTTATATTTTTCCTCCTTTCTTCCAGATTCTTACAGGTATTCATAACTCTGCTTATCTAAATTGCCGTTTTTTTAGTATATTGGCTTTGTTTAGTTCAGATGGCGTATCTTTATCAATGACATGAGCGTTCCGTACCAGAATTTAGTCTATCTCGCGTAATTTTGTCACAAACAAACCCTAACTTTGTACCAGCTTGCCAATATTCTCCATTCAGCATCCCATTATGATGCAAATATTGTCTAAATTAGCAATCTCAGCCTTCCATATATTCAGTTTTTTGTCTATTATTCGCATAAATATCCACGCAAGACTTCATAAGTCGTCAGAAAAATAAACAGAAAGTAATTTGATGATGATCGGATGGGTCTCTTTGATGACACTGGATATTCACTTGATACATCAACAAATGGAATCTCTTTCCATATATATCACTATACGATTGCATACTTTCTAGCGAAGACCTTTATAGAGATTCTGGCTCGTTGTACGTCCGCTGGAAGATATTAATCTCGCCCATATACACGTCCTCGGGGCGAAACCTGACTGGAAGATGCCTAAGCTCTTTGCAAGATGCGTCCTTGATGGGAAGATCTTGATGTAGATGGTTCTTTTACAGATTCAGGATCCTCCTTATCATCTGAGGAGTCCTCCTCAGACCCATTGCCTTCCTCAGGAAGCTCAAAAAGAACTTGCGGCTCGATTTCTGCGTTTTTGTCATGAAAATCGAACATCAGACTCGATCCTATCGCCCAGTTTATTTAAAATGTATGATCATCCTTCAGTGGGATATCTAAAACTTAATAAAAGACTAAATTAAACAATCTAGTAACCTAATAATCGGAGACAGAAACTGACAAAAGTAATAATTTTTTTCTGGCTATAACCGAGGTGTCACGATCGTGCGACTTTAGTTTTAGGCATAATTTTTTCCGAAATTTTGTAAGTAACCGTTAATTATTTACCAGTGTCGTATTGTTCAATATCTTACCAATAAAACTAAACAAAAATAATGTGAAGTATAGAACATTATACACCAAAATTTAAATATTTACGAGAGCGCCTTCTAGGGTCAAGAAACGCAGTCACCTTGTCAGTCTAGCCACCGGCTATTGGAGCATCAAAACTGATGCAAAGTGCTGTGGAAGGCGGGAGGAGCACTCGCACGAGCGATCAGTGCCGGTTGCGTTCGCTAAAATGAATTTGCGCGGTCGCCAGAATTTTTCAAATGCTACTCGCACGCTTGATACGTCTCGGGTGTAAAGGGATACAGTGCCCCATGAAAGATGTGTTGACCTAACTGAGTCGAAAATGTGGGAACACTAATTTAGGTAAATTGGGGAAACGATTATTTTTTTATAGTAGGCATATTTGCTATTGACTCTACAGAAGTTCACATACATACCTATGTAGGTATAGTCATTCATAACAATCCTTGTGAAATTGGTAATTCGGTATTGAGCATTTATTGCTATATCAATACATGGTGAAATTGATTGTTTTTTTTTTGGTCCGATCGGTTTGCTCCCACTGTAAAAGTTGTTCAGTTGATGAGTAGACTCTTAGTTTAAAAGGATGCTAATGATATCAATTTCACCCTGTATATGTTAATATTGTAAAAAACATTTTTATTGTAGGACAAGGGGCAGTATTTAGGAAAATCCTTATACCTTGACTAACTATCTGATGCATCATGAGATACAAGAGATGGTTCTTGCTAGTAACTGTTAATCATGTTAGGTTTCTTCCATTAGGTTGACTTGAGTAAGTAGAAAGGTTTATTTTGCAGCGGCGTTGTTCGCAGACTAGAATGCAATTACAAAATTGAAACAGCTACTAGGTATAACAACTGTACTCCAGCTCAAGTAGGCATCTAGAAAAAATAGTATAGTGCTTAGTGCTCGCTCAGTGACTGATTATGCTAACGCTCAAGGTTCGGGTGTCGGGGTGAAATGATTCCCATTTAGGTACCTCCGGGTAGGCCAGCTCCTGCATTTGTTCGGGGCACATTTTTTCTATTGACGAATTTCAGCTATACCTATGTGAGAACAAAAAGGTCAACAATCATACAATCGTTATACCTTATAAATTCTTTGGCTGACATTAATTTCACATGAAAATTACCGGTAGTGCATTGACGATATAGCCTTAGAATGGCGATGACCAGGCCCGAAATCGTTGTAAGTAATATTTTATTTGCTCTTGATTAGGGTATAGTATTAATGATTATAGGTACGAACATTGAGGCTCTCCTAGATCAACCATTAACAAAAAAAGAAAAGATTTTGTCCAAAGGTAGAGCATTATGCTCCGGTGTAAGAATCTCTTTTTCTATTCCCTAACTCTCCATATTGATGATAATTTAGTTTTATATCATACCTACTTATTACAATATGATTCGCTGCGAAGCCTGTGAATCATGTATTTATAAGGCAAAAAGGCCCTGCACTTGGTCCCCGAGAGCCGAAACTTGAGTTCGCCATGACTTCGACTGACGCACCATGGGCAGTCAACCTCTGTCTATACAATCATTGCTGACTAGCAAATCTTTCCTCGATAGCATAAGTGGTTGTCATTGTCATGTCATATAGCTCAATGTAGACACGAAAGAAGAAGATTTGGAAGATACAAACTATGATGTTTTATGTGACATAAAGCATATAAGGGTTGAACTACACATGGCGATCGCGTTCCGTCTATCTTATATGCTCTAGCAAATGACGTTCCTGAGTGACAGAAATGGATGGAGCGACGGAAAGTGCGATCGCGTGCGGCCATGTGTAGTTCAACCCTTATGCTACTATTGTGATTATTTTGATTTTGATATCGATAATCTACCCTTCAAGATTATTTCTTTTCTTTTCTGACAAAGTATAGATAGGTGGATCTATTTACCCCCTAGGCATAACTAAAGCAGATATATTATTCTTCTATAAGAGTGCAAAGAGATATAATTGAAACACTAATAGATTTCTAATGGGTGTAATTATTAGATTAGTACCTACGAATTTAATATTGTATTTCGATAAGTATTGTCTTCAATTAGGCTTATCATTATGAAATGTCTCATAATCGTGCCAGGTGCAATGTTAAAGGTACAGTCTGAAATTCAAGTCGTTGGCTTCAAGCAATTAGTAGGTTATTAATCTATTCTGTGCTAAGACTCTAAACAAATCATCATACATTAAAATTAGGCATTAGTCGAGTAGGCATTGCAGTTTTGAATGCAAATTTATTTTGTGATTTCATCTTCTTCATCTGATTTTAAAAAATATATTACAGAAGTTCCGAAACAATTTATTGGGAGACGATTTTTCAGGGAATATAATATACTTAATATAGGATTGTAGGATTATTATGAGGTATAAGGTGGTGGTATTAGGTGTTTCTTGGTATCTTGGATATATTATTATGGGAATATCTCATTCACGAAACGTTTTATAAAAGAGCTAAAAATGTGACGTGTTTGTTTTAAAGCACTCTTGTCTGAGCTGAATATTTTACAACGTACCTATTCTAACTTCTTTGTTATTCTATTTTATTAACTAAAAAAATAAAATAATGTTATTAACAAAAAAGGGTCAAAGAAATTCCACATACCTATTATTTAGTAAGTAACTAGTTATAGTTTATAGTACTATACGTATATTAGTACTAGACAAGACGTTCCACCAACGTAGTTTAGGTAGAAAAGAGCGGAGAACATTTCTAGATAGGCTCTAATGGACTACCTACTAAATGTAGGTACAAAAAAAGAACATGGCAGAACCTGAGGAATCACCGTTTACGGAAACTGATGATTGATGTCATGACTAATTGATTACAATTGCTGTATCTTAGGATTGTAATTAAGATGACGAATGTGGTTAAAGTGGTTGATAAACCCAATAAATCCAACCTAACACAACCATATTTAACTTATACATACACTCAGTTGCAGAAACGATCATTAAATTAAAGAATATAAGTACTAGTTAATTCTCCATTAAATCTCAAGGTGCAAGGCTGATCATATGATATTATTGTAGTATGCACTGTAGCTATGTGAACAGTACAAAAACTGGCATGGTTCATCTGTCGGTTTAGGAATTACAGCCGTTCAAAGGTCCGACCTTTGAACGGATGTAACTCCTAAACCGACTGGCAGTTCATGTCAGTTTTTGTACTGTTTACATAGCTACAGTGCATAATACAATATTATCATATGATCAGCCATGCACCTGATCGTTATTTTTTTACTGACCTTTAAACGTCTGTAACTCCTAAACCGAATGACGTTATGCAGGCAGACCTGGTCCGTCTTCATCACAGAGATGCTCTACACGCCATAAACAATGAATCAGCCTTGCTGCTGATGGTTGCAAAAAGTACACTTATATCTTATACTAGAAGGCCGAGGACAGAGTTTTGTAGCACGCCTTGGGAGGCCTATGTTCAGCAGTGGACGATTATAAGCTGATGATGATGATACTTTTTTAAGGTCCACGCAGACGGCATCGCGGGTAACAGCTAGCTATACTACATATGACGACCCGGTTGGTGTAATGGTTACCACGCCGGACTGCCAAATCAGGGTCTTGGGTTCGAATCACGGTTAGGTCATGGATGTTACATGTTTGTGTCGTTGTATGGTTCCCATTACAAAAAGCCTAAGGCTTACTTGGGATCATTAAAATGTATGTGCCCGTGAGCGTTATTTATTTATTTTATTTTATTTATAAGACCATAGTTAATCATTCAATCGGAAAAAGCCCTAAAAATATCCACTGCGATGCTTTCAGACAGCAAATACAAATGACACAAAATAAATAACTGACGGGAAGGGATTAAAACCACAACTGCATATATTCCGCCGTCAAAGTGTAAATAATAATGAATCAAAAATAAAAGCGTACCTACTGTATGATATCACTCTAGTCTCTATCTATCATGACTTATGAGTCAACTTGATAATACATTTTACTAGGACATTTTACGAGCTGCAAACCCAAAATATGTCAAAAGTCAATAAGAACATGAAGATGCATCTTTTAGTCACGTGGCCAGTGCGATTTATGAATCTCATTCGGTGAACTCGGCAGTTGAAAATGTCAAAATTACTATGGAGATATGCATCTTTCTACTACTGATTTGACTTCAAAAAATCGCACTCCTGGAAGTATGATTTTTGAAAGTCAAATCAGCAGTAAAGCCTGACCAGGAATATAAAAAACCTGGTTTGGGGGTGCTGCAATCGATTGTCACCATGTTCCAAGTACAAAAATTAGTAGTTGGTTAGTTTGTTAGTTAGTTATTAGTTCCAATGATTTTCCGCAACATGACGAGGTTTTTTATATTTCTGGTCGGGCTTTAGAAATATGCAAATAGTAATTTTGACATTTTCAACTGCTGAATTCAGCGAATGAGATTCAAAAATCGCACTCCAGGTCAGATCTATAGAAGTCTGTGGATCTACCCGAAACCGACGACCGTGCATGAAAGGACTAATGAATGTGGACGAAACTAGAGAGGTTTGTCAGGATCGTAGCAGGTGGCGTTCCGTTGTTTCTGCCTACCCCAGTGGGAGACAGGCGTCAGAATATGTATGTATGTGTACTAGAACATCTAGTCTATAAGTGTCTATGACAGTTATACATACATACGTACATATACTCACGCCTGTGTCCGATTGGGGTATTAGACAGAGACAATTGATCGCCATCGGCTACGATCCTGAAACACCTCTTTTGCCTCTTCCACAGTCATAGTCTTTTTTTAAGATAGAGCGAGAAGAAAAAGCAAACAGCCAGACATAAATTCTAAATAAAAACCGGTCAAGTCACTCGCACAACAAGGGTTCCGTGCCACACCACCACACAAAATATGAACTTACAAAAAGTTTTGTTTTCTCCGGGATCTTTAGCACGAGACCGACTCACACTTGACCGATTATTATTCTGTAGAGTTTTCTCTATAATCACACCAAGTTTGACACTTGTATGTATTACTGTTTTTACGATAGAGCGAGAAGATAAATCGTTAGTAAAAACTAGTTTCTTGTATGAGGACACCCCCCTTAATTTTTTACTTTTCTACATTTTTATTATTTGGAGCAAATCCGCTGTAATAACGCACATTCTGTGTAAATTGTAACTGTCTACCTATTACCGCCCATTAGTCCGGACGGACGGACAACGTAGGTTTATGAACAGGGTCCCCTTTTCACTCTTTGGGTACGGAACCCTAAAATAGGTTGATTTGGAGTCAGAGATACCTACAAAACATATAGTATTCTTTTTCTTACTTGTACTCAATTGTAGGTACTTCTTACCTTCAATGCACGTACAGACATACTTTTGTTTCAGTTTTATAATAGTTTAGATAGAAAAGAAAATCTTTGGGTTGTAACAATAATTTAAACAAGACATGACATAATAACGGTTGGATGTATGGGCAGGTAGGTTGGTAGGTACTTGGCGGAATTTCCCGTATAAATGAAAATATTTTACAAAGTTATCCGTTGTCAGCGTTCATTTTCTCTCACATTGTTTTGGTTAGGTATAAGCTTTGTTGTGGTCTGTTTTCAAAATGCTGAAGACCGGAAATAAGTACCTTTCAGGATGTAAGGAAAAGTATCATTAACCTTTAAACCATATACGCTCAGGTGCAGAAACGCACATTAAAGTTAATCCTCCATTAAATATCTTGCTGTCACTTTTTGTCTTTAAAGCCAACAAGAGATTTAATGGAGGATTAACTCTAATGAGCGTTTCTGCTACTGAGTATGAATAATTTTTACTATGGGAGCAAACCTGTCACCGCCAAAATAAAAATCAGCTGTTCCATACTAAACTGCATTACTGAAATCCTTCTATCCGGTCAGCCGAGCTCACACATCGCAGGTAGGGGGCAACAGGAAGGTACTTTAATATAGGTAGGTACGGTATTTGAAACATCTCGTCGTAATATCCGGTTTCGAACAGTGTATGTGTCCCAACCCAATCCCGTTGGGATGCATACCTATACCTACGTAGTTATTATCTATCTATACATATTATACCTATGTATGAACATGGACTGACGCTAGTATTTCAGGATTAATTACTTTCTGGAACGATTGATGCAAATATTGGAACTGTAGTTATAATCCCAAGTTAACTACGTTGTTTATCTTTTCGTTGTCAATTAATAAGAAAATTGGTATAGTTAATCTTTGAAGTGTCCTGATGATTATATTAAAAGTCCTCGAAGGTGGGGTGTTAAGATTAGAGTTTAAATGCAATTAAAAAAAAAAGGTATCTGCTCATATCTCGAAAACCTATAGGCATACTATTATAGTTACTTCTACAACAATAAACTACATTTTTTTTTTGTTTTTTTTTGTATAATATTAATATAACTATAAGGTTCGGTCCCATTCATTATCAGGGTTCCGTACCCAATGGGTGAAAACGGGACCCTATTCATAAGTCTCCTTAAAACGCTGTAGTTACGTCCGTTTTAACTATTTTACATTTTTATTATTTTTTAGCAAGCCGCCGTAATACTTAATCTTACGTAATAACTACAGTTCAAAAGTTTTTGTCTACTTATAAAACTTTGAAAAAACCATTTAGTGTTTTCTTAATTTCTTAAATTGAGTGCATTGGTAGATTGGTGCAGTGCAAATTATTAAGTTTATAGCCTTCTGGGATGTACAATTTTGATTTCTATGTTGCGTATGGAATTTTTTAAAATATGTTTTTTTTGTCACTAAATGTTACCGGTACCTACGGTAACACTTAAAAAGTACAATTTATAATTACTCCCTAGGTACTCTTCCTAACAAAACTCTGTAAAATGACTGGTCTATAAATAGGTAGGACAGACAGAGATACGAACGGACGGACGGACAGCGTACGCTTATGAATATTAATAAGGGTAATTTTTCACCCTTTGGGTACGGAACACTAAAAATGAGCAGTGAAACAAAATCAATCAGTCTCTCTCACCTCGCCGGTACGTTACGTTACGTTAGCTCGCTCAAGCCACTCACTACGCTCTTGCATACAAATGAGACGAAAACAATAATGTTGTGTGATTGTCATTCTAAGCGTCTCGCACATACCACCGCCGCTTTCCTTAAAGCACCTCTATTTATGGCAGGAACAGTGACTAGGCCACTTGTTGCTTTGTCATTCTAGCTCGGTATTTTGCTACTAAGGTTTCGTACGTAGGGAAAACGGGACCCTACTCGTATTACTAGGCTGAATTTAGTGCACGACCGACGGTCAGCGCTGACGAATTGCACGCCGCTAATTGGTTAATCCGCCGTCAGCCAGCGCTGACCGTCGTCGCCGCGGTCGTGCACTAAATCCAGCCTAAGCCTACGTTGACCGTCCGTATATTTGAACCGTAATAGCTGGACAGTTGACATTTTGACAGAATATGCGTTATTAAATTGTGTTAACAAATCCGTTTAACACATAATAAAAATGTCAAAAAGTTGAAAATTAATCATACAAGACATTTAAAAAAGTTAAAAAATTAAGGGGTGTCCTCATACAAGACACTTTTTTCTCAATGTTTTTTCTTCTCGTTCTATCGTAAAAACGGTAATACATAAAGCGTCAAACTTAGTGTGGTATAGAGCAAAATCTACAGAAGGATAATTATGCTAAAGGTCCCGGAGAAAACAAAACTTTTTTCCAAGTTTTTATGTTGTGTGGTTGTGTGGTACCCTCGGTGCGCATCTTGATTTTTAGATTTCGTAGGTATACCTTGTATTTTGGGGCTAGAATTCATTCTATTTTTAGTATTTGTTCTTATAGCGGCAACAGAAATACATCATAATTATGTGGAAATATCAACTGTGTCTAACATGGTTCATGAGATACAGCCTGGTGACGGACAGACAGACTGACAGCAGAGTCTTAGTAATAGGGTCCTGTTTTACCCTTTGGGTACGGAACCCTAAAAAATGCAAAAAGTTAAAATTTAAGGGGGGTTCTCAACAGAAGCTAGTTTTAATCAACGTTTTTTCTTCTCACTCTATCGTAAAAACGGTAATACAAACAAGCCTTAAACTTGGTGTGAGTATAGAGTAAACTCTACAGCATAACAAGTAACAACAAATAATAAAAATCGGTCAAGTGTGAGTCGGTCTCGCGCTAAAGATACCGGAGATTTCTTTTTTGTATGTTAATAATTATGTTGTGTTGTTTGGTGGTTTGGTAATACCCTCGCTCGGTGCGCGAGTAGCCCGAGTCGCACTTGACCAGTTTTTACTTTTTTTGGTTTTTATTGTTTATCTTTCTATCTATCTAAATACTTTAAAAGAGCGAGTCCACCAGATCATCCACGCAAAAATGACCGAATTCGAAATGTTGATATAATTACAACAACAAAATTTCGGTTGGAATCCAGTGATGATAGCCAAACGATGTAGGTACGTGCGCGAGCGCCTCGATCTCAAGGTGATCAAGCCATTAGATCACTAAACATATACCTACCACACATTTAATCACGTCCCATGTAATATGTAAAGATAAAACTTGCACTAAAGTAACAGATGCACCTCAGGTTAATACATAAATTCACGCCTTTTTCCCAGAGTGGTAGGCAGAGACTATGAATCTCCATTTTTGAGATTCTGACACACCTCCCTGGCTTTCTCTAGGGTTGTTGGGGTTGTTAATGTTGTCCAAGTTGTTGACCTGAGTTGTTTATGTAAGTAATTAATATTGTGTAGAATCACGAGTAGGAAGAAATGCATTTGTGTCAAATTGAAGACTGCGTGGAATAGAGAATGTGTTCAATGCCAGTTGTGTGGAATCCATATTGTGTAGAATCACGAATAGGCGGAAAAGCTTTTGTCCAGAACTCATAGATCAATCCCATACATCTTGTCATACTTTTTCTCCTCATCATACGGATCGGTTAGAGCCAGAGCTTTTTACGTACAAAACATGTGCAAAGTAGCCTAAGTAAAAGTTGGGATTGATACTCTAGTTCAACAGTCATAAGATCAACATTTAAGATGTCAACCCCATAACGAAATTTTTAGCAGCACACCTAACTGTTGTCAGAAACTCAGAACTCTTTAGGATTATCTGTAGGCATAGTAATTAAAACAGGAGCTTAGAGCGAGCGAAGTGAGCTCGAATTTTCTCTGCTCTACGTATTGGTTATAGGCAGAGCTCTATCAATGTATATTTTTCACGAATTGGCCGCCCCTAGTCAACTGTCGCCCGAGGCACTTGCCCCCCCCTCCCCCCTGCCTCGCTACACTACGGGTACTAGAACCTCGAACTAACTCGAGCTAGATCTCTAGTAACAGGGTCCCGTTGGCACCCTTTAAGTATATGGAACCCTAAAAATAAATTCTGCTCTTACAATAAATTACTTTATCGTCATGGAAATGGACATCTGCCGTCTCTTTGATTCAGCACAAATGCTTACAAAGTACTCGTTGCTAAGCGACGCATAGTGAAAACTAATACACATTCTTGTAGTACAATGCCTTTGCTTACTGAAATCATCCTTAAATTGAGTGAAATGTTTGAGCCAATGTTTCCTCCATGAATGTTGTTATTTGACGGTGTTATGTATGTGTTGTCTGTGATCTGGTGCATACGGTGAGTTCGTCTGTATATTAATGTCTTTTCATCGATTCTACTCGTAGTTGGTAGGTAGGTACGTACTTTTTTCGATTGAATGTTCGTTGAGAGATACGCAGGTACAATATAAGTATCTACAAATAAAATAAGAGATAGGTACATATTATTCAATTTACCGTATATCATTATACATGTAAGATCTATAGATTTCATAATAATGCACATTATTACATTATTAGTAAACCAAGAAGTATCACTGATCTAGATTACTTATTAGAATCTACTCACTTATATAATTTGATCCAAAATAACATTAATTAGGAAATAATCTCCTTTATCGTTCTTATCTAATTTTAACATTTATTATAAAACATAATTTTAAAGAAAAATAATAGGCTGATTTGATCAGCCGCATTGACCGCATACTTCGTTGGTTTGACTTTGGTTTGACATATTACTTACTCTGTGGTTATTTAGTAACATAGTAACTATAAGGGAGTTTTTGGCGGGCTTTGGTAGCTGACGTTTGGAGTCCTCATATTTCATCGAATTTTTATTGTTTATAGTGAGTTTTGGTTCGTAAAATTGGTGTTGTTTTGCGTAACAAAGTGTCGTGCAAGTGAACAATATATAGTTCAGTGAAATATGATGGTGCATGGGTCGTAAACAGGAAAAGTGTCCCGTGATTTTAGCGCGGCAAAGCGGTCGGTTCACCTCTTTCCTGTGGACTTCTCTGCTTTTCCTGCGTCTTTCGATCGTCTCCAAAATCTCCAAAGAACCATCAAAACGTCAAATACCAACGTTTTAATGTGAAAACAGAAGAAAATTAAAAATAAATTAAGATTTAGCCAAAAGGTCTAGTAACCAGGCTAGTAAATAAATTGGAAAAAAAAAAAAAAATAGTAACTATAATTCACAGACTTAACAGACTTAGCATTTGATCAACAACTGCGTGGCAAGTTTGCACACATTCATATTTCATGCACACATTAAAAAATACAGGGTTGTATCAAGTCAAAGCATTCGAAATTTTCCAACTTTAGGTAGGTACCTACATATTGAAATAGTGACAAAATTTATGTAATGCAGTTTTAAAAACACTCAGCTCGAGGGAAACATTTTATATACCTACTATTCCAGAACATTGTTATAGTTTTGGAAATGATAGATTTGCATTGCACCGACACGACTCCCTCAAATTAATAATAATAAATCGCTGCCAAAATACTCGTATATAGGCCTCCGCTCATTGCAGCGATATTATCGCTGCGATTTTGCGATAATTGTTCTGAGTACATTTTGTATGGGGACGCGCGCGATCCTACACACTGCCGCGATATTATCGAGCGATAATATCGCTGCGATTTTGCGATAATTGTTCTCAGTACATTTTGTATGGGGACGCGCTCGATCCCACACATTGCCGCGATATTATCGCAACCTGACGCAATCTCTTTCTACTACATTCAGTGAAGGGCGCATGCGTGACGCGAATCGCGGAATCGCTGCAGTGTGTAAGGTGTCGCGATATCGCTGTCGATAATATCGCTCGATAAAATCGCTCGATAATATTGCTACAAGGTGCGGAAGCCTTATACATTCTTATTTACTGCCCAAGGTGTGTCTACTATTTTTCCCCTCACAGAGGCGGAAAGCAGCAACTTCGTTTAGCGCAGCGGGACGAAAGTTGACGCTTTCCACCCGGAGGGAGCTAAATTATTTGTTTATGCAAATATCTAAGAGTTTACTATTTCCTATATGATTTATCCTGAACCGATGCTATGTGTTTAAGTATACCAAACCTAATGAAATGTTTTTCAATAATATACACTCAGTTTCAGAAACGCTCATGAAAGTTAATCCTTCATTTAATCTCTGCTGACACTTTTTGTCTTGTTGATGTAGAAAAGCTAGCAAGAGATTTATTGGAGAAATTAACTTAAATGAGCGTTTCTGCAAATTAGTGATAATCAAATTAACTGGTGCATAATATAAATACTTACTAAGACACACAGAGGGTCAAAAGAAAATAGATAACAAAGTTAATACTGAAACTATTTATTTTCAAACAAGACTATTTTGTTAATATGATTTCTTGCCAAAACTTGCTTGATTTCTTGCTATGACAAATTGCCATCAATGTTTCAATGTCTCCGTCGATAATTTTCTTCATTCTCATTCATATGATAATTATATCATAGTTATCTATACAACTTAGTTTTTTAGTTTTGGCTGGTAAGTATGTTGGTTTCTTGAATCTGAAACGATTGAAATACTTAATATTAATCTTCATAAAATTTAAACTCCTTTTACCTACAATAATTCATACCTACCTACCATTCTTGGAGATGTCTAGCAGATGTGTGTCTAGAAGTCATTTAGTAGGCGGACATAGAGGCATCTTCTAGATATCTTTTGTACTACTTATAATAAGACATACTAGATATTTGAGCAAATATTTACAAAATATTTATTAGATATTCTGTAGACATTTTGTGCTGTGTGGGATATATTCTTCAATATTTTCTTAGCCATAAACCGCATGCATGTATCGTAATTAATGTTGTTTCATATAATGCTGTTGAGTATGTATTTAAATTAATTCATTCTTCATTGCTTAATAAAATACAAGGCAATAATGCAATCGTGCAAACAAGCATGCATACAAGCTAACATGCAAGAAGGCAAGCATGCAAGCAAGTATGCAATCTAGCATATGCAAACAAGCAAGCAAATCCGCAAAAAAGCATGCTTGCAAGCGATAAGTGAACCGTACAGTACATACTCTAGAATTCAATGTATGCTGTTTTATGAGATACTTACTAACGTTTTAAGAAGCATTCGAGGTACTGGGCTGAGCAATATCAGCCTCCGATGATGCTTTAGATTTTTCTCTATCTTCACATCTATTTCTAGCAACACATGATCTCCACTCCACTTCTTTTTATTCAAGGAACAATCCTAAATTTTATTGATAGACGCATCTTCTTTATTCTGTAAATAACAATGAACACAATATATTAACTTACACTCAAATTAATTTGCCGTGAAAAGCCGTGGTGGTCCAGTGGCGAGTAACCTTGCCTGCCGTGCAGGAGGCGATGGTTCGATCCCCGTCCAGGCCGACTCCTACCAATGAGTTTTTCGGAATTTATGTACGATTTTTAACACCACTGGCTTTTCGGTGAAGGAAAACATCGTGAGGAAACCTGCATGCTTCAATTTCGAGGCATGTATTGTACCCACTGTCCAATTTATAAGTGGCGACGGGCTCACCCCCCGTCACACTGGACAGAGTCCGGTACAACTGGTGAAACGTGGATGTTCTGAGGTTTCAGAATATCTCTGACTACCCCCTCGGGGAATATAGTCGTGAGCATATGCTTATGCTATGCAAATTAATTTAAGGCTAAAAAATGAGTCACATTTTTAGTAAAAAAATCTTTGCTAACGTGAATACATCTCTGGAATTTTGCACTAGTACATGAAATGTCAAACAAGGATTCTCACAATAGATATTTAACGAATTAACAAAATAATGACTGTACTTATTGGTTTTATGCAATTAAAACAATGCAAACATAGATTTTCTCCTAAAATATAGTGAATATGTGCTTCCGTAGCACATAATATGTAATGAAAAACAGATTAAACAATTTGTGTCCCAACACGAGATTTACTTACCTATGAAACGATAATCCGGGTGTCTTCCGATCGGATGCACTGTCACACTTATGCGCACTGCATTTCACCATAATTTAACAAAAACTTCCGCTCCTTTGGTGATACTTTCAACAATATTTTTTTCAAAACTCAACACGGCGTTTTGACAATATTTCACTGAAGGGCACTGACGGCCATATCGTTAGCTATCAAGATGGCAACCTGGCACGATGGTTGCATTGTTTATGGGTGCGTGTGGTGTAGCAACAATAGATAAACAGGGATAGTGCTATATGAGTTCTCTCAGACCTATTAGAGATAGAAATAATAAACTAGTGTGTGTAAAAAGTGCTAAGTCTGCTACTGTAATACCTAAGTCTGTGCTATAATTAAATCTCTTTGATAGTAACCGAAGATAAAGCGAATACTTAGATATCTTTCTGTGTTTATCCCGTACATAAATATGTCCAAAAAATTCACAAAAACTATTGGAACAATATTCATGATTCTTTCATTTTTGGAAATAAGTAATCCCAAAATATCTTGAAAGGAAGGAACTATCATCAAGTTGTAGTTTTGCCCACTTGTGTTCTAAAGTTCTAATAAATGGTGTTAAAAAAATGTTTTTAACAATACCTCCTTATTGTGCACTTTTTTAAATAAAACTCTTAATTAACTCTACGTTGTAAATGGAAAGGATGTCATTAAGTTACCAATTTTTATTATTAGCAAATACAAATAACACAGTTTTAAATAATGACGTCTCATCCGCCAGCCATGCCGGTTTACTTACCTGCTTTAAAAGTGTGACTCATTCATTTTCATTCTTAGAATTTTATTTGTTTACTACTTTACGATACATATTCACTATAGTATCTTGATCGTATTATATGAAGCTACTACATAGCTTCAATTTAGTAATAGCAATTTTTACATTCGCTATAGTAATTTTATTATTTCTACCGCTGCAGTAGGTATGACTCATGAATTTTCGTTGTTCTTAGAAATTGTCTATCGTACGTAGGTAGGTTATACGAGTATCTACTACTATAATAGTAGTTTCATTAATTATATTATGCTGTAGATATTATGGAACATATATTTTTGAATAGGTACATACATCATAATTTGTGAAAGTCAGTTTTGCCTGAACTTAATTAAGTTCTCTGTTAGAGTTTGATAACTATTAGATAGATAAAGTCGAGTGAATGCAGTGGAAGTGCGTTCTATACGACGTACATAGGTATATGGTGTTACAGTGAAACAGTGTGATAATGATAAGGGATCGTTTTAAGTTGAAGGATGATGTGGTAACCAGGTTAGAGGTATGCTTAGGTGTTTGGGTCCCATACAGAGGATGAATGAGAGTAGACTCACTTTGGAGATTTAATTTATCGAGTGGAACAGTCGAGAGAGGGCGTCCGAGGAGAACTTTTACCACGACCAAGTAAATGGTCTTTTTCGAAAAGGACAAGTGCTTAGCACCCTTAATCGACGGAAGTGCATGAAGAGATGTATGCAAGTGGATGAGGCGAGAGAAGTAAGTATGTCAGAATCGTAGTGTTTGGCGTGCCGTAGTCTCTGCCTAGTGCCTAGTGGGATAGTGGTGTGAGTATATGTATACATGTAGATCAGTTGTTCCCAACAGATGGTCCGCGGGCCAAACGTGGTCCGTGAGAGCCTCGGTAGGGTCCGCGGCAGGGTCCTGCCTACCAGCACGTACCTATGTAAGAATTGCTAATAATTTGCGATAGAAACAAACGCTATGTGGCGTGTGGCATGAATACCATTGATGTTAAACTTTTTGTTTATTATCTACCTATATGATGTGGCAAATGAAATGTCTTTAAAACTTTAATATTCTTGAACTTTGTGGTCCCTGCTAACTACAAAACAATCAAAGTGGTGCTTGGTCGAAAAAAGGTTAGGAACCACTGATGTAGATAGATACAAATAAATAAAACAACAGCGTCTTGTCATTAAGAATACATAATAAATAGCAAGTTCTTTCTACCGTCTCCCACACGCAGTAAGAGCCTCCATTGAATGAGTCATCGTTCGTTACCTGCCTCGTTCCAAAGCAAACGGTCGAGGCGGTGCGGTAGGTATGTGCTGTTTCTGTGTTCAGTTGGAAATTAATATTATTTTGCTAGTGTAATAGTATTTTACTTTGTACACTCTTTGTAGGTTCTCAATTAGTGTTTGCTGTTCAATTTACTTTGATACAGCAACGGTCTTTTAGGTTTACTAAAACTTTTTGTCAACTTTATTGACTAGAGTTTCTAACTTTGCAAAAATCGGTCAAGTGTGAGTCGGGTTACTCGCGCACCGAGAGGATCTTTTCCTGCAGCGCTATTTATTATAATATCACATTGGATTTTATACTCTGTATCTAATTTTTCTGTTAATTTCGTATAGGTACCTACTTGTTTAAGAGTTAGAAATGTAGAATGTCTGGAATTTGAAAATAATTGCTCCTGGAATGATGGAGCTTTTATCACACTTTATAAATATCTTAAGGTCCTTCTTAATTATGCCGACGGTTTTTTAAGGACATTATCAGACCATCAAACTGAACAGCTTTCTTTACAGGACTGAGTGCGATTTTTGAATCTCATTTAGTGAGCTCAGTAGTTGTAAATGTCAAAATTACTATGGAGATACGCATCTTTCTACTGCTGATTTGACTTTCAAAAATCGCGCTCCTGTAGTATGATTTTTGAAAGTCAAATCAGCAGTAGAAAGATGCGTATCTCCATAGTAATTTTGACCTTTTTTAACAGCAGAGCTCACCGAATGAGATTCAAAAATCGCACTACGAGTCGAAATTGCGAAAAAAAGTGTCAATCCTGCTCTACCCAAATGTATGGGACAATTGTATTTGCACCATTTCGATGTTAGTCCCTAAAAGAAAGTTGTTCAGTTTGATGGTCTGATCATCTCTTTAAAAACCGTCACTTTAGCATATTAATAAAGATACGGTATATTGCGATTAGGACACTAAAAATTAAAATCCAAAAACTCAATGAAAACCGAGTGAAACACCCTGATAATATCTACTTAACTATAACTACCAATACAGGGTGTAAGGAAAAGTACTACCCATCAAACGGAACCACTTTTACGATGGGAGCAAACCGATCGGAGCAAAAAAAAATCAGCTGTTGCATACATTTTGAATCGAGTAATAGGCATTGCAGTTTAGTATGGAACAACAGATTTTATTTTTGCTCCATTCGGTTTGCTCCCATAGTAAAAGTTGTTCAGTTTGATGGGTAGAGTATGAGGTTTAAAGGTTGAAGACACTTTTCCTTAAATCCTGTATTATACTTGCATCACAAAGCTATTAATTTCCTAACCATACATTCAATGTTTTCCAGAGGCAATATGTCACGTCTAGCGTACCTCCTAGCAGTGGCTGGTGCGGCTACCGCTCAGCTAACCCTCGACGGCATCAGATGCGGCCAGCTCACCTGCCAGCTTGAGGAGTATTGCTCCTCAGAGACTAACAGATGTGCGCCATGCAGTGTCGTCTGCAACAGCACCGATCACAACTACGATAAGGGACTATGCGTGAAAGAATGCCAAGGTTTGTGTTCATTTATCTTGACTATAATATAGGCTTTGATATAGTTATATGTCAAGATTGACAGTCGAAGATGCGAAAGCGTCGAAAAAAATTGGAACCAGTGCTGGCTCCTAAGCCCTATAGGTACATATACACGCACACATACATAATTTGTATGGCACCTCACGCGCACCGACCTATGAAACTTGGCCCCTTTTGTTTTATACGGTAAAACAGTGAGGCTCAATCTAGACATATACTTTTTCTAAGAATACAGGGTCCTTCCTAAAATGCTACACTTTTTTAAGGGGATGATCAGACCATCAAACTGAACAACTTTCTCTATGGCACCAACTACCAACATTGAAATCGAGATAATAAAATCTGCTGTGCCATATATGGGTCCTATGCTGACAGTTTTTAAAGGGGATAATCAGACCTTCATACTTTCTCTATGGGACCAACATTGAAATCGCGAAAAAAAAATCTGCTGTCCCATAGTGTCCGTATAGTTAGCAGCCTCACCAACGAATTCGAAGATTTTGACTAAGCCACGATTTAGTACCCAATTAGTACTATTTAGTGCTCAAAGCACAGATTTGGTACTCCTGTATTTTAAAAGATATTTGGGTTACTTACTGAGGCTGCTAGATAGACGTCAAGGTAGCAGTCGCACCGAGAAATACTGTTTATATCAATGTGATTTATATGTCACGATTTAGTACTCATTTAGTACTCCCTATATCCAAAATTTCATTAATATTGATTCAATACAAGCCGAGATATGACAGTGCATTGTTGAGGCTGCTAACTTGACGTTTATTCCAACGATGATTCCAATGAAACGGGTGCACATTTCAAACAGATAAATACATACAGATTTAGTGCTCGATTTGGTGCCTCTTATGATATTTATGAAATGTAGAATTTTCTTTCCTACTTCCCAAAAAAACTATGTAAAAATCTACATACTAATCGTAATTTAGGTCCGTCGATATCGTTAATCAAATTTAGACTTTATTCAACTGTAATAGGGTTTACAATTTATTTTAATTCTGTGGTTGGTACTGTCAAGCGAAAAAGTGAAATGATATAAAATTGTATAGGTAACTGATACTTCTCAATCTCGTATGTACCTATGTAATGTGAGTCCAGAAGACTATTATTCTTCTTTAAATCTACTCTACTATTATTGTACTGGAATTTTTTTTTACCGTTCCGAAATAAAGCGAAGCAATAAATATAGATTTCATTGTGGTTTGAAACTTTCATGAGTGGTTCAGATCATCAAACTGAACAACTTTTATTATGGGACCAATTCTGAAATCGCATACGAAAATCAGCAGTTCCATACTAAACTGCAACGCCTACTATACTCCGTTCAGGAATTAGAGCGACAAAATGTAAACAAAGAAACGTCACTGTCAAAGTGACATTACGTGGTCAGAAACCTTTGGTACATTTTTTAAGAATAACATTATGTCGGCACGGCATTTAATAAATGGCGTTGACATTAAACATTTACTGTCCATCCATAAATAATAAAAACAGTCATGACAATTTGAATGCAATTTTTAAATTATGCCGCTACCCTGTCTGTGTGGGCTTTTTGTGCTATGCGTAGCATCCACGCATAGCGTAAGGACTCAGACGACGGTATTATTATTGTATGTAATAAAACATCTTTTTCTTTAAGCACTTTGTTAAAACGAACCAAAGGTCTAAAATATCTGATTGTTGCCAGACCAAGAAATAAAATATTTACAGTCACGCTTTCTTTTAATCTAAAATAAATTATATCTGGCGTATTTTTTAATTATTTTCCATACGAAGTTAACATATCATTTGTCGTAATTCTTTGCGAGTAAAATAGATAATTTACTGTTATTCATTCCGGAGATAAGTTTTCTACAGTCTCGAGATGGTATTTTCTCCACTGGTATCACCGTTGTTTACATTTTGTCGCTCTAATTCCTGAACGGAGTATAGTACTTTTCAAACACTACAGTGCGATTTTTGAAAGTCGTTCAAATCAGCAGTAGAAAATGTAAAAATTACTATGTAGATTATTCATCATTCGGTCGACGTGTTACTTTCAAAAATTGTATTCCTGTTCACAACATAAACAAGACCATAAAATACAATTTGAAAACATCTATGATAGATCAAGGTTCATCATAAACTCGTTGTAGTCCCTCGGCTGCACTCATTTGAATCAAGCAATTCTTCGACAAGTTTTCGCATCACCCACCGTAATTAACGTAAATAAAATCCCGCCATCTCTCGGTATTGCTATGAACTACTTGCTATGATCGCGTGCGCCAGCTCATGGCAGTAGAGTTCCGATAAATGATAATTTTTGTTCATGATTGTACCGAAAATCGAATGTATGTAGAACTTTACATAGTTTTTTTGGGAAGTAGGAAAGAAAATTCTACATTTCATAAATATCATAAGAGGCACCAAATCGAGCACTAAATCTGTATGTATTTATCTGTTTGAAATGTGCACCCGTTTCATTGGAATCATCGTTGGAATAAACGTCAAGTTAGCAGCCTCAACAATGCACTGTCATATCTCGGCTTGTATTGAATCAATATTAATGAAATTTTGGATATAGGGAGTACTAAATGAGTACTAAATCGTGACATATAAATCACATTGATATAAACAGTATTTCTCGGTGCGACTGCTACCTTGACGTCTATCTAGCAGCCTCAGTAAGTAACCCAAATATCTTTTGAAATACAGGAGTACCAAATCTGTGCTTTGGGTACTAAATAGTACTAATTGGGTACTAAATCGTGGCCTAGTCAAAATCTTCGAATTCGTTGGTGAGGCTGCTAACTATACGGACACGTCCCATACAAAAGTGCAAACCTACTCGAGCCAAATGTTTGGGCCACCAGATTTTTTTTTCGCGATTTCAATGTTGGTCGCATAGAGAAAGTTGTTCAGTTTGATGGTCTGATCATCCCCTTAAAAAAGTGTCAGCATATTAAGAAGGGTACTGTATAGGGTCCTATGCTGACAGTTTTTAAAGGGGATAATCAGACCTTCAAACTTTCTCTATGGGATCAACATGGAAATTGCGAAAAAAAAATCTGCTGTTCCATACTAAAGTGCAAAACTACTCGAGCCAAATGTATGGGACAGCTGATATTTTTTTCCCGATTTCAAAGTTGGTCCCATAGAGAAAGATGTTCAGTTTGAAGGTCTGATCATCCTCGTAAAAAATAGTCAGCATATTAAGTTGGACCCTGTAGGCTCGAGTAGGTTTGCAGTTTTGTAATGAACAGCTGATTTTCTTTTCGCGATTTGGATGTTGTTCCCATAGAGAAAGTGGTTCAGTTTGATGGTCTGGTCATCCACTTTAAAAACTGTCAGCATATTAAGAAGGATCCTGTATATGCAGCTCATTATGATAGATTCGGAGTGTGACACATAGCGATATTAATTAAAATTCTTCCCCTAAACCATGACTATAAACATCCGTATCTTAGGATTTACCTATACGTGATTTTTCTTCGTATGAAAATCCATAATCGTGATGATGACTAATTTATTACTGCTACATGACTGCTACAAACAGTAATGGAAGCCTCTGACGCCAGTACAAACGACTGTTAACTTAATTGTCTTAGACATAAAGTCTTATCTTTATTCAATGACAACCTGCGCAACCAGTTTCGTGACCGCAGACCGCCTACTACAGTATATACGTGCTCTTCTTGTGTTATATCGCTGTCCCGCTCGCTCCTGTGTAAAGAATGTGCAGGTTTCAGGTCAAACGTCTGAGACGAGAGTTTTAACATAAGTATTGTGAACCTGGTTAAGTTTGTGATACCTACAGACAGGAATATGTCTTAGCATGTAAATGTTAGTTATCTTACAGGTATCTTGATTTAAATAATTGCATTGGATAGAACCTTAGAAAAAGTATATGTCTGAGCCTCACACTTGTTCCGTATTTAAAACAAAAGGGGCTAACTTTCTTAGGTTGGTGTGCGTGAGTCGCCATACTAATTATGTATGTGTGCGTGTATATGTATTGGGTTTTGGAACCAGTACTGGTTCCTATTTTATTCGACGCTTTCGTAGCTTTGACTGTCTATCTTGATAATCTAAGGATAGAACATTCAGTGACCTTAATAACGTAGAGTTATACATTCTACCATTTTTTATCAGTTTTTATGTTAAGTCCATTTCAATAAATGTACTTAGGCAGTTTTTATTAAATACTGATGTCATATAAAGTCTTTAAAGACTGATCAGAAAAATAAAAAATCCAGCTTTTGCGCTACAAACGACTACAGAAGCCGTAACATGCTACACGTGATACGGCTGTACCACGTCTTTTTTCTCTTTCGTTCTCGCGCAAATAGAAAGAGAGGGAAGGTGTGATAGCGCTTTATCACAGTGTCATGCTACCTAATGCTGCATGTATTCTACTCATCAAACTGAACAACTTTTCAAAAACGAGTAGATTATTTTTTTCGCGATTTTGATGTTGGCTTTTTAATAAAAGTTGTTCAGTTTGATGATCAGAATACATGCTGAAGTTATCCTTTAATGACAATATTTCAAGTACAAAAAGTACCTACGAATGATTTTCCGCAACATGGTACAGTAAGGTTTTTTATTTTCCTGGTGCAATACAGTTAGATACACAGTATATAGACACATCACTATGTGCTGTAACTTGGTTATTTGACTAACGAACGAAAATGTTCTTACATTACAAAATTATTCAAAGGTATCTAGAAGTTCTAGTACCAATACCAATCTATCCAAAATTCCAAACATCGATTTAAAACTTTTCGCTTACGCTACAAGATGGAGCCAAGAAATCGAGAGCGAGATAGCCGGTTGTGAAAAATAATGTAAACAAAAAAGACAAAACATTATTTTTTGTATCGGTCACCGTGGCTGGTTTTTGTGTTTGGCAAGCTGTCAATCCTATAGAATCTTTGCCAAACATAGGCGAAGTATTTTTCGCTTACGCTTTCTACGTTGCCAAACAAACCGTCTTTTAGTATGCAAAAGTCAAACTATTGCTGTTCCATGTGTGGCCTCGGTATGGCTTAATCTATAGTGTAAATCTATGTATCCAAAGGATCCAGTCCGAATTTATTGTAAAACAAATCAAGTTTGCTGTACGTTCTCCCAAGCGTTAATAACAATTTTACCGCCAACGTCGAATCTATCATTTTGTAAGGGGTTCGACAATAGCCACTGAAGTCATGGTCTGTTGATTCCAACAGGTATATTACTCACACATAGAACCTGAACACACATTGATAAACAACGTTTTTATCTGTATGCGTTGAACTACAGTAACAAAATGTGAGTGCATGCATGCAGGTGGCTCATTGTTTATAAATTGTGCAAGTGTAATCTCATATTCTCTAGAACTCTTCCACATGGATAGATCGAGTTTGAAATGCAGTGAATACATCTATGACACTTATATACTGCCGTGATACGTATAGAGTTGAATGAGATTTCATAGCATTTAGCACCCTTTTACAGTATAACGGCTGTATTAGATAAAGTACTGTGTGTTGAATGGTAGAAAAAATAAAAAATATGCCAAGTGTGAGTTGGGATCACGCACGGAGGGTTCCTTCCCACCATACAATATTACCAAAAATTGTGTTCTCCGGGATCTTTTGCGTATGCCCGACACGCACTTGACCGGTTTTTATTATTTGTTGTTATTCTGTAGAGTATGCACTACAATCTTGTGTGTATTACCTTTTTTACGATAGAGCGAGAAAGCATAGCATATGCTCACGACTATATTCCCCCAGGGGGTAGTCAGAGATATTCTGAAACCTCAGAACATCCACGTTTCACCAGTAGTACCGAAACTCTGTCCAGTGTGACGGGGGGTGAGCCCGTCGCCACTTATAATGGACAGTGGGTACAATACAAATAGTACATAAATTCCGAAAAACTCATTGGTACGAGTCGGCTTGGACGGGGATCGAACCATCGCCTTCTGCACAGCAGGCAAGGTTACTCGCCACTGGACCACCACGGCTCTCGAGCGAGAAACATCGATAAAAATTGTTTCTGGTATGGACACCCCCCAAATTTTTTTTTTTATTATTTATATTCAAATCCAATACAATGATACATGGTCTGTGAAAATTTCAACTGGCTACCTATTACGGTTCAGAAGAAACAGCCCTCTGTAGCTAGGACTGACGTACAGACGGACAGCGTAGTAGCTAATGAATGGGATTCTTTTTTCAGCCTTCCTGTCTAGCACCACGTGTTTGCGAGCCGCGCGACTGTTTTCGTTCAGAAAAACCGTTCCTGTTCCTTTTTTTTTTATTCGAATGCGTTTTTTTATTTCAGTAACTGGAATAGTTGGGCTATTAGAATGAAACAAAAAATTTGACTACACCTCCACTTATGAGCACAAAATCTCAAGATGAAAAAAAAAACGGCGCTTTTCCATACAAAAAAGCTTTTTCAAAATGGATTCCTATGAGCCGGGCATTCGCTCTCTCCCATTAGTTCATATATCGATGGAAAGGGAATTTTATAAGGTCTTATATCCGTAGAACATTTCAAAGAAAAATAAACCACAGTTTCGAGTACAAAAGATTCAATTTAGGATAAATTTAAGATGGCGGCTCCCTGGTACGTCTGCGTTCCAGAAAGGCTAGTCAGGATAGGTTCGGAACCCTAACACATCTGTTAGGTGTATGCGTGTAATTTGTGAAAGCACATTTATAACAAAGGAGTACCTTTGATAATTTTCCGGGAACATGTTGAATAGAAATGTTTTAACACAACTTTCCATGATGTATAAATTAATTAGGTATCAGTTCTAATGAAATTGTATTCTTTCTTTTTAAGAGGATACTAGTGTTTTCCTGCGACTTCGTCCGCACAACTTATAAACCAGATTTTAAGTCAGATCATAAGCTATCAAACAAAAAAAGTTTCATCAAAATCGCTTCAGTAGTTTTTGCATGATGCGCGAACAAACTAACTAACCATTTTGTCAATAGATGGCGCTGCACGTTAAATCGCGCTATCGAGTGTTATTTTGAGTTTATATGAAGTGAACTGTTACTTTTTTATTCCTCATGATTTTAGTTTTATAATAGTTAAGATAATTCGGAGCGCGCTCCATACACACGTTACTATGGTGATATTTTCAATACTTACTAACTAAAGTCAATGAAATTTTTCAGAATCAATCTAAAAACTAATCTCTATGTTTGTATGAAGTCAGATTTTCGATAAAATATATAGGTACAGTTTTAATGCTAGGATTAATTTAAGATTTGTATGCAAATCTTTGAGGCACTGTAACTTTAAAACTATACATTTTAATGAAAATCTGACTCCATACAAACATAGAAATTTGTTTCTAGATTGTTTCTGCAAAATTTAATTGACTTTAATTGGATAGTATTGAAAATATCACCATAATACGTTTGTATGGAGCGCGCTCCGAATTACATCCAATCTCCAGAAGTTTTGTACTACTTGACAGTGTATACAAGGTTTTTGTGTGTACATTCCTAGGATACACAAACACATGAATGCGTGTGTACACTGTGCAAGGTAAAAAGTAAACACCTGTCGGTTGAAATACCTGCGAGCGACTACTAAATACACAACAGACAGTTTTGATAGACCGTCTTTTTAAAATTACTTAGCTTGGTGTTTTTGATGAACTTAGAATTTCACGGTTTTTTAAGACAAATGATGTGTCTGCTTGACTTTAATTGTTTAAATTCTGGTCAATGGTTTAAATAGAAGAAATCCGCTAAATTATCGTATCGAACGCTATTTTATAAATTATGTCAAAAATCGTGCAGTAGCTCTTTTTCAGGGTCCGTACCCAAGGGGTAAAAACGGGACCCTATTCATAAGTCTGCGCTGTCCGTCCGTCCGTCCGTCTGTCCTACCTACTTTGGAACCGTAATATGACCGTAAAATAGTAATAGCTAGACAGTTAAAATTTTCACAGAATGTGCGTCATTGCGGCGGATTTACTAACAAATAATAAAAATGTAAAAAAGTAAAATATTAAGGGGGGTCCTTCCTCAAACAAGAAAGTTTTTATCTATGTTTTTTCTTCTTGCTCTATCATAAAAACGGTAATACATACAAGCGTCGAACTTGGTGTGATCATAGAGCAAACTCTACAGCATAACAACAAATCATAAAAACCTGCCAAGTGTGAGTTGGTCTCGCGCTAAAGATCTCGGTGAAAACCATTTTTTTTTTATGTTAAGTTAAAGGACAGTCGTAAGTAAACTTTTTTCACGAAAAGAATCGGAAGTTAATAAATTATAATGAAAATACAATCAGTAGTGGGTAGTTAAATTGCCTGTAAATTTAAAATTGCTTCCGTGCCAAGCGTAGTGGGTCAGTAAAATGGTTTACGAATGACATTTTAAGAAAAATTGTTTGCGCAGTGGTGCAATATTGTGTTATTTATTAATTATAAATTACAATACATTCTAAGTACGGATATCTGTTTATCTTACAATGTATTTTTATCTATCCTAAATTCTCATGTTTTATTTTTTATTTTTGATATTTTACATCTAAGAAGTTCTTAGTAAAATATCAAAAATAAAAATAAAACATGAGAGTAAGAACCACATGCAATGAATCATTCTAAGTTCTTCTTCTTCTTATCGTGTGGGCAGCAAGACTTGGTGTAAGCCCGGCTTGCACTAACAAGTATTTAGAGTTAAACGCTGTGGTTAAACGTATTTAGTGACAGTTCTGTCTTTCACATTGCTTATACAAATGACAGTGACAGCATCATATTTAAACATGTTTAAGCCTAAATACTTTTTGGACTACCACCAGAGACAGTCTTAGAGTCTGTATGCTCTAAGGAGACAGTAGCCGGGACCAACGGCTTTTGTTTTAAGTTGGTAATACTATGATTTTAACCGACTTCAACAAAAAAGGAGGATGTTCTCAATTCGGCCTTTATGATTTCTTTTGTATATAAAATAAACAGAGCTATTTTAGCTAAGAGAGAGTTAATTGCTAGATTGCGCAAGTAGGGCTAAGTCCTTTACAATTCTACATTTTTGAAACATAATTTTGTAATTTTCTTTTCAGCATATCTGCTTGATCTAAGATACCTGAGAAAGTCAGAGAATGCAGCACCTCCTTCTGATTTCAGCAGTAAGTATAAAAATTAATAGTACTTATATTATGACCATAAATAATATTTACCTACTCTTACGATTTTTGTAAATTTTTTGAACTGTATGCTATTATTAACTAATGCGTAACTCTCTTGTATTGTGCGTTTTGCATACATGCCTAAAGTACATACTACTAAGTATGTACTTTAGGCTTTTTCAATTTTGAGAAGGCCAGACTTGAGTGGTCGCTTTTAATCCACTCGCACTGCTATTCACCTAATTGAAAACTCTTCCTTTGCGAAATTGCGAATTTAATGTCTACTAGTTTATCATGCTCATGTTATGCAAAGCGATTTTTATTTAACAATCATCTTAGTTCTATCTATTATAGTACCTACTAATCTTAACTATTATAAAACTGTAACAGGAGTGTGTCTGTACATTAAATATACCTATTTACAAGAAAAATATTTTATATGGTATTAGGTATCCCTGACTCCAAATCAACCTTTTTTAAAATTTAGTCTTACTGTCTGTTTGTTTGTTTGTACGCTATTTCGAATAGCGTCACGACTACTGAACCGATTTTGATGAAACTTTTTTGTTTGACAGCTTACGATATGACTTAAAATCTGGAGCGCGATTTTCGAAACTCATTCGCTGAGCTCAGCAGTTGAAAATGTCAAAATAACTACGGAGATATGCATCTTTCTACTGCTGATTTGACTTTCAAAAATTATACTTCAGGAGTGCGATTTTTGGAAGTTAAATCAGCAGTAGAAAGATGCGTATCTCCAGAGTAATTTTAACATTTTCAACGGCTGAGCTCAACGAATGAGATTCAAAAATAGCACTCCAGATCGAAATTTTAAATGACAGACCGATTAAGTCTTACCTATAAGACATCGATATCTGATCTTTACAATGAATAAAACTTTTCATATATTTTTTATAGTACAACGTTATTTCGCAATGTTTCGGCGCGTTACAATTTATTTAACACTAGTGTTTTCCCGCGACTTCGTCCGCACAAATTATATACCAGATTTTAAGTTAGATCATAAGCTATCAAACAAAAAAAGTTTCATCTAAATCGGTTCAATAGTTTTTGCGTGATGCGCGAACAAACAAAGAAACACACTATTTTGTCAATAGATGGCGCTGCACGTCATTTAAATCGCACTATCGAATGTTATTTGATTTTATATGAAGTAAACCGCAACTTTTTTTGTTCCTCATGATTTTACGGTTTTATAATAGTTAAGATGTCGAATTAAAATACTTAATCGATGTATATGTCGCATAACAAGTGAATGCCTAAAATGTAAATTTGCATTAGCGAATGCAATTCCTGTGGCCGGCTTTCGTACGTTGATGTTAAAATGTGGTGCAAATTTTAATTACTTATTGTAGAGTGATTGATTAATTTGCGTCCATTATCATTTGTATCACATGCTTTGTTTATTACCGTTTGAACATCAGTGTTGTGGAAAAATGATAGAAATACAACATTTAAACGCACATTTAAGAAAACACAAATGTTTTATTGCTGTTGCTTTGTCGAAGTGTTATACGAAGACCATTTAAAAAGTAATTAGGTAAAGTGCTAAGGTTCTTATCTAAATTGCATTTTTATCTGGCTTAAAGCGTCAAACTAAATGTATACAGGGTCCTTCTTAATATGCTGACACTTTTTTAAGGGGATGATCAGACCATCAAACTGAGCAACTTTCTCTATGGGACCAACATCGAAATCGCGAAAAAAATATCAGCTGTCCCATACATTTGGCTCTCGTAGGTTTGCAGTTTTGTATGGAAGAGTAGATTTTTTTTTTGCGATTTCGATGTTGGTCCCATAGAGAAAGTTGTTCAGTTTGACGGTCTGATCATACCCTTAAAAAAGTGTCAGCATATTAAGTTGGACCCTATATAGTAGGTATTAGGCACTGTTGAGGTTTTTGCTTGACCTCATGCAAGGATTCATGATTTGATTATTGTGAATGCATCTTTGCCCTTTAAGTGTGCTTGCAATTTGAACCATCATGTACTGAACACAGTCATTTATTATGTCCCTTCGCTTAAGAGGATAGGCGGGCTCTCGAAGAAATTTGGAAAGTAGCTCTCTTTTCCGACTGTACCTATACATATTTGTCCGATCTGCCCCTCCCACACCCACCGCTGACTAGATTGCGAAAGAGACATCTGCAGCTTGGACTGATTCTATCTACATTTCGGATGGAATGAGCATTTCGTATTCCCCGTTTTTTCCTCCAAAACCAAACCGATTTTAATAATTCTTTGAAGAATAAGAGAAAGACTTTGGCTATGTCCGTATGTTGTTCATATTCGTTAAATTTGTTTGCTGGATGTCTGAAAACGAGCGGTAAATTTTCGACGGTCCATAGTTCTAACAGTACTTAATTAATTTATGCAAAAAAACAAAACATAGGGTCATAATAGCAGAGCTAGGTAACATGTATGAGAACTAATTCTGATATAAAAATTGGCGCCGCATCTCAGTTGTAACGTACAGTGAAAAATCATGGTAGCCCTGCCCTACTGGTCTAACCCTCTAAGAAGCGTTATTGAAAAAGTATTATTGATTTAAAATCAAATTTGTTGTGGACGTAAGACCAAAAGGTTAAGACGCTGTTATCCCGTTGAGGCCGTTTTTTGAACACGAACGAAAGTGTTTTAAACTGTGTTTTAAAGTCTGAAAACCAATTATGTCTTATTTAAGGATCTGGCTGATAGGCGACCGTTCTCAATTACACGATTAGATTAAGTTTAATAGATAGAAAAAAATCCCAAAGTTACCCCTTTTTGTTATGTTTTTTCAATACTATGATTAAACTGCTGATATTTAACTTTTTATTCTTGTACTTAACTAAATACATTAAATATTTCTAGTGAACTCCGTAGAATTTTGAGCTTAGAAACACCCATGAGCAAAGATATTGATGAAAAACACGTTTTTTTGCGATCCTGCTTTCAATTGGAGCGGGATGGCTAATTGCAAACTTATGCTTGCAAGAAAGAGATGCTTGCACTGGGATTACCTGGCCTTAATATCTAAGTGTTTGTTGTCAAGGTGTGCAGAGACAGGCGCAGACGGCGTTGATCGTGAGTGGGGTGGCGCTGGCTGTCCTCCTGCTTGTGCTTATCATTGTGTGCAAAGGAAGATTTTCGTGGCGCTATTTCAAACAGAAGTTTCAACCCACAAAGGTATACTATTATTAACTTTTTCTACATCAATGCAGGTTGAGTCTACCATATTTATCGAAAACTTACTATAATATACTGTGAAATTGATATCATTAGCAGTTTTACATATTATGTATTGTTTTTTTTTAATCTTACTGTTTTAATTTATTTACACTGTTGTAGTGTGTTGTATTAACAGACACACTCTAAAATTAATCTAAATAATATATAATTAATCTAAATAATACCTAACTTAAAAATTAACATAAAAAAAAGGAATAAAAACAAAAAGAGAGCGAAAATCAGTCTGCGCCGAGCACATCTTCTACTCGGCTCATGCTAAATAGAAGATGTGCTCGAGGCTGCCGTCTATCATTAGCATCCTTTTAGTCTACCAAACAAACTGAACACCGACCGATAGGAGTAAAAAAAAAGTCGGCTGTTCCATACTAAACTGCATTGCGTAGCCCAGGAGTGCGATTTTTGAATCTCATTCGCTGAGCTCAGCAGTTGAAAATGTCAAAATTACTATGTAGATATGCATCTTTCTACCGCTGATTTGACTCTCAAAAATTATACTTCAGGAGTGCGATTTTTTAAAGTCAAATCAGTTTTAAATAACTAAGGAAGAGAGAGGATACTATATGTGTAAATAAGAGTAGGTAGTGGAGAGCGGAAATAAATGAAAATGTTTAACAAAGGCCTCAAAATGTTGTATGACGAACAATGAACAGAATTAAGTATTTTCTAATTTGATATAATTTAGGTAGATACTTATAGGATTTGTGAATACGCCCTCAGAACGTTTGCAAAATAATAATACCAGGAATTATATAAAATAATTAGGTACGAGAATAGGAAGATCAAACGAAATAGAGATGAAAGTAAAACAAAAATTTACGAAACGGTGAATTAAACGCCTGATTATAAACGGATCTTAATTAGCTATGGAGCCCTTGTTATGAACGCACAAATATATTGTGCAGTAATGTACCTTTCACGTAGCATTATAGATGGTGTAAATATATTATGTCGACGGTGAATTAAAATCGTGTATCTAAATTTTTTTACGTTTTTGAATTTAGCTTTTTTACTTTACCTATCGGTTTGATGATTTTTTCTTATATTCCAATAAATAATTATTCCAATCAGATAAAAAGTTAGTCTCAAATTATGATTTCTTTTTTACTTCCTGTAAATAGTATTTGTCAGATATAAGACGGTTTTGATTCTTAATCGTCGAGGTTTCGGCTAATTTGATACATATATTTTGTTAATTATGGGTATAATATTTACCTTTTGTTCAAATGATTGTTCCAATTGTGTTTAATCAGATGGCAACCATGAAATAACGAGCTTGCAACCATTAAGGTGGTTTTGCTGATGTACCTATCGCATCACAATTTATTTAATTGTGGCTGTGAGCTATACTGTCGGAATATATCGAAATTGAATAGTTACCTACTTCTAAATCTGTTTATATAATGCTCACGACTATATTCCCCGCAGTAGACGAAGAGATATTTTGGAAACAGACTTTATTTAGTTTATAATGTCAGTTGTAATGTTCACAGAACCGGGTAAAGCAGTATCCAGGTGACCTAACTCATCATAACCCGCACGCTGAAATGCCAAAACCCAAACCGGAGTTAAAGCTGGAGATAAGAAACCCTGAACCGCCAAAGCGTCACAACCCTCAACCTCTGAACGCTCGAGATCTGGATACCAGGACATCAGCCACGGAGAAGAGTCAAGGAGCAACAACACCCAAAACTATAAGCACGGCTTTGAGTAACAGACATCCTGCTGAAGATACCACTCTCGACTTTTCCTACGACAACATGGCAATGAATGTGACGCCTCCTGAGCAGTCAGCCGCAACTCACAAGTTCTGAGGTAAAATTAAAGTTTTCGAGCGATCTTGAGTTCATTTGGGACTTACTGCCTAGCCTTAGTATTCACACACCTTTTCTTAGTTTAGAATTCCAATGGTTTGTTGAATGCCTCTTGCTCGACGGCTTGGTCGTAGACTTGCATTGGAAGTACACATTGGACACCTATTTTTAACTTCACTTAGATGCCAATAAGATTTAGGGCCTGTTTCAAGTTCTTCATAGCTTATAACAGATAACGAGAACATACTAAGAAGTGGTGAAACAGGCCCTTAGATTTTGTCGCAACTTTGACATACCGACCGTGATGACTTTGTCAAACAACCTTAAGATTTTTAGGTGTTTTTTCAAATAGTTGTTCAATTGGCTCAATGTCTGATGGAGAACCACACTTCGTTATACTGTTATTTGTTATGCGCAATATTCGGCTGCATACGGCGAAGTATGTTTGTTGTTCAAATATTTGGGTGAATAAAGCCTAGCCTCATAACAAATAACACATAACGAAGTGTTGTTCCACCATGAGGGGATTATGACGTATAGTTCAATCATACACCACAATGTAAATTAGTGCAAGCATTATAATGATTGCGTATTTTGTCATATAAGATAATTGCACCCGATGTAGTGATTCTAGTGATTAAGTTACGTACTTATTAATGAGGGTCAGGCGGTGTGGTAACGAGCAGCTCTATATGGATTGATGACTGAGACTGTACAGTATATAAGTTGTAAACATATGGGTAATCCCCACACATTACATACTTTAGGGGTGCTTGAGACCATCAAAATGAACAACTATTACTACCACTGATATCGCGAAAAAAAAGCTGTGCCAAAGAAAGCGTCAATAGCGACGCGAGGCGACTCGACACAAAATGTCTGTAACTAGCAATTTTTTTTGTCGCTATTTTAATGTTGATCCCATAGTGAAGGTGTTCTGTTTACTGGTCTGAAGCTGAAAGGCTCTTTAAGCTGTTTATACGGAATTATGTCGATAGATGACGTCACTGGTAAGCCGAGGTTTCCTTAAATACTATACAGCAGTTTGACCAGTAACTTGTTTTTACCTGACTGCGCCTGAAGGAGGGTTTTGATATTCTTACCAAACTTCACATTGGTCTGTATGGCGCTCGCCCACACGCCTTAATTTTTAATGAATGTGGCATTTGTATTGCAATTTAGCTACTTTTTAGTAAGTGGTCTTTAAAAAGTAATTGAGGTTTGAGGTGTATGTGCTTATAAATCAGAATTTACAGCGATCTAAAAACTTTTGATACGATTTTTAACATCCGTAAACCTCTCGAATGTTTTTAAATAAGTATTATATGCATATCAATGCACTTTACACCTATCTTATAGTTATGAAAGTGATTTGTAATGATAACGATTTCAAACGAATTTGTTTTAGTATTTAAATAGCCCATTCCAAGCGGTGTGGTTCCGACTTAAAAATGGACCGCCCCATTTCTTCCCGTATATATTGAACGAGTTGACTAAGGGATAATTATTTCTTGTACAGTGTATTTGTGGGCGAAATGATAGACAATCAAGCTAAAAGTGAGCCTTGTTACAACTGCATCCAAGACTGCTGCACGTCTAGCATGATGTCTCTACTAGCGCGTGTTATTTACTAAATACTACGAAAAGCGCGAGAGATGGTTATTTTCTATGCAGCGAAGGCGCGCCGCGCGCGTGTAGAAAAGTCATACTAGACGTGCTGGAGTTGTAGCAATTATTCAGACCACACCACACCGAAAAGGGATTATGGTCGTGAATTTATGTATATTTTTGTATTTTATACCTATTTCGGAGCAGGCACTATAATAATAAAATTTCGTCCATCGTTTGGAAGACGTAATTTTGTATTGTTAAATTATAATTTATTTAATTACCTAATTGAATTTGCTAGTTACTTAATATTGAATTTGATAATAGTTATGGTTGTGGATATTTATTGGTATACGCCCTTCTTAATGCAGCTCAAGACGTTATATATAATACATAGATATTTCTTGGTTATGATTAGGTATAATTAATTTGTATATTTATGGCAATTGTAGTTTAAATAAGTAACTGTTAAATAATTGTAGTTTAGAATTTATTTGACGTCCATCGTAAAAGTAAAAGTTTTTTTCTACCCACACATTTGAAATTTAGGATTTAAAAATCAAATCTTCGGTTATTGTGTACCTAAGTTTCGGATTATATCGGATACAAGATCGATAATGTATTTGTGACTTAACTGGATAATTCTTCAGTAATTTTCACATCATAGAAAAATTAGATTCATGTTTCACAATAATGTCTGAAACTGACTGACTAAATAATATGAAATAGAATCGCCAAGAACTGTGAAAAAATACAATGACAATTTGATATCGATCGAATCGGTTATAATTACACACTGAATTAGTCAAAATTATGTACTTACAAAACGAAATTTTCCCACCACTTTGAAAAAGGTAGATACTGAAAATAATAATGTACCTTAGTGGATAAAATACATGATTTTGATGTCTTTTTCTCTTTTGATGTTAGTTTTTATAACTTTAGATTTTTGGAATGTGTTATGTACCTACTATTAAAATATTATTGTTAGCTTTAAACATCATCACATGTTGTAATTGTAACAATATAACTATCATCACATCGCGATGTCAGATTTTAGGAAACGTTTTTTTTAAATTATGAATTTTTCTTTCATATAAATGTCATATTCATGGTTTGAAGATGACTAAAATTACAAAAATAATTAAAATAGGTACTTAAGTATCGATTAATAGCTACTAATAGTATTAGTAATTAGATTAATGAGTAAGATAAATGTTAATATTCTCTACCCAACTTCAGAATTCCGTCCTTTGATCATTCCCAATCTAGGTTCTAACCTAGACGCCCTAGTCAGTAGCTAAAGTATTCGATTACTACCGCGTACCTATTCACCATAATTTAACAAGAAACCATTGGTCGTTTGAATTCAGGAACGGTCTGCTGGAAGAAATCTCTCGACAGATGACAGATAAGCTCGCCTTTTTAATCGACTTAAAAAAGGAGGTTCTCAATTCGACCCGTATGTCTTATTGTCTAATAATCTATATTCTGCTCCATTTCCTGAGTCAAATGGTGAATTAAATATTATTTAGTTCAATTTACAGACAAAATTGTCGCATTTGTCGCATTTTGATACGATGATGGGGAACATAATGAAAATTTCATGCTGATTAAAAAAATGTCTGCTTTTTCTTCTTATCGTGTCGACTTCAAACTTTGAACAAAGTCGCTAAATAGTACCTTGCCAGAAGTGGGCAACCGATACTGCACCGTCGGTAGCGGTCATGAGCTCCTCCTGCGTACAGGTGTCAGGGCCCGCAGGGCACGATGTGAGATGGGCCATCGTTTGTGGAGCTCCACACAAGCAACTCACATTTTGCAATGTGTGCTATAAAAGTATAAAATACTTGTTATAGGTACTGTTGGGCACATGCATAGTTTTAAATGTATTTAGGTAGGTAAGTAGGTAGATATGCATAATGCATATTATTGTTAGTTCCGAATTTCATCACAGATAGCTTGATTATCAAAATAAGTAAGAAAATAACAAAATAAGTATCTAGTTGTGTCAATCTTTTGTCTCACAGTTCTCACACGATTTACTTTAATTAAAGCCTTATATATTAAGCACTAAAACGTATATCCAGATGTATAATTAATTTTATTTAAAATAAGTTATGAAATTTTGAATACCCAAGTCGTATGTTTTGCGTAAGTCTTTAGTTATAGCACAGATTATATAATACTTAGTTATAGTCAAATAAGTGTACTTATATTTATATACTTACTTATATAATGTATAATAGTCGAGTTCGACTCGGGTTAAAATAAATATATCAGCATGGCTGAGGTAGTATTTTATTTTAAGAGTGGTATGTGTTTATATGTGCTGTTTATTTGTATATCTGCTTGTTGTTGTTTATCTGTTTATGTGCTGTTTATTATGTTATTGTATGTAGCGTGTTATGCGTAAATATTTACCAAGCAATGAAATGGTAGTATCGGGTCTGGGCACAGCGCAAAAATCAGCTCAAATTGCATTATGATCACGACTGCATTCCCCGAGGGGGTAGTCAGTGATATTCTGAAAACTCAAAACATCCACGTAGCACCCAAATAGCTTCTATACAATTTATATGAACTAAGGCATATTTAAACAGGGTCCAACTTAACAGGCTGACACTTTTTTAAGGAGATGATCAGACCATCAAAATGAACAACTTTCTCTATGGCACCAACATCTAATAATGGCAAAAAAAAGTCTGCTGTCCCATACATAACGGCAAACGTACTCGAACCAAATTATGGGACAGCAGATATATTTTTTTTATTTCAACGTTGGTCCCATAAAGAAAGTTGTTCAGTTTGATGGTCTTGTCATCCCCTTAAAAAACTGTTAGCATATTAAAAAGAACCTTGTATACAGGGTGTTTCATAAGTAACAATAAATTTTTGAAACTCATAAGGGGGTTGTTTAGACCGTCAAACTGAACAACTTTCTCTATGGGACCAACGTCGAAATCGCGAAAAAAATAATTTTAAATCCCATACATATTTTAGCTCTAGTCGATTTGTAGAGTATAGAACATAATAATTTTTTTTCGCGATTTCGGTATTGGTCCCATAGTGAAAGTTGTTCAGTTTGATGGTCTACACCACCCCCTTAAATGTTTATTTGTAGTTTTGTAACACCTTGTATACTACACCGCTGCGGAACGGGTCGTATTTTTGCGCCGCGGATTTCCGTCCGTGCGATGCGGCCCGTCGTTGTGTGCCATACAGTGACCAAGAAAAATGTTTCGCTTTTGCCCTTACCACTATTTACAACGTCGGTAGTATTATGCCAATCTAAAAATCCGTCAATGCGTTGCTCTCCGGCCCGCTCTAGTGCGCGAAGAACGCATTTCCCGCTGCGATGCGCCCCGTCCTAATGTATCTTAACAGAACATTAAACTATAGTTCAACCATAAACCAGATCCGCGAAAAAATGATTAAGTTGGTACCTACCTTTATACTTTTCTGAAAAAGTAGGTAACTGTTTTTCATGTTAAGTTCAACTACTTAAATCTTTCTTACCTAAGTAAGTTATTTATCATAAAAAAATGTCATAATTCCTACCTATTTTGTTTGTGTGTTGCTTTTGTGCCAGTCAATGTATGAAAAAGTATGTCATTGCGCTAGTCCCATGCAGATATTCTGCATAACATTCCATAGATTCCTACACATATGGGTATACTCTTATATAATCCGTGATATGGGTGACTTTTGTTTAATAACAACTATACCTACAGGGGCTACAGGTACGGTCAGCATCAGAGAACTCAAACCCCCTTGCCCTTATAAAGATTATGGTAGAGGGGTCAGATTTTTTTGATGCTGACTGTAGTACCTACCTACCTACTATCAAAATGGCGATATCGTAGGCACAAATTCATGAAATTTACTCCAATCGTATTTTTCAGCGTGTTCTATGTAAACAATCCAAAATAAGAAACAGCTATAGCAAAAAATGCTCTTAAAAAAGTTAATTGATTCGATCAGGTCACCATGACTTTCATTTAATTATAATTATTAATAATAATGCTGCTAGATTATTTAAAACATTTTTTTTTAATTTATAATTAATTGACTTCTTGCTTGTGCGTTAGCACCGCTTTTCCGCCAGTCTCAAGTGGTTTGAGGGAGTGTCTATCCAATCTCGAGGATTGTTTTTGAGTGAGAACACAACTGAGAAGGATTGCGGAGCCTCGTGGCAGGCTGAAACGCGAACCGCGCGAACACCATTCGAAAGACAAGTGCCTGTTTCACCACTTATAAATTCCTAATAGCTTAACTGACAGTTCTTTTGACATATTTTTAACCGACTTCAACAAAAGGAGGAGGTTCTCAATTCGACCCGTATGTTTTTTTTTTTCTATTCAAAATATGGCAAACTTTATGCCTATTATTTTTTAAGATAAGCTATTAGGGACTTATTTGGTAGTGGTGAAACAGGCTCTAAGCATTCTCTAAAGGGCGTGTTAAGCTATTGGCCTTAAGTTACTTGGCCTCATCATCATCATCACACATAACAATAAATAGATCCACTATTAATGTACAGTAAATTGAATCATCAACGAAATCAAGATGTTTAAAAATAGCTGTAGTATATTTATTAACGTAAGAAAAACATTAACCGCGTATTATAATTATGAAAGAAATGGTTTTGTCTGTACGTCTTGCATGGAAATGTTTGTATACCGAACATTTATAATAGTAAATTTAAAGCAAATTGTGAAAATGGTGCCTTGTTGGTTGTTACTTACTTATAAATAAAACATCAATTACTAAAAGGCAAATAACTATCTACCTTAATATACTTATTAAACTTTGACGAATTAAATGTTAGACATGGATAAAATAAGTTAAGTGTACTTAGTAGATACAAAGGCAACACAGCTTTTGGTAAAGTAGCTCATTCTTTATTTTGCGTTGTTTGAATAATATGTTTCTTAATATTAATTACCTAGAAAATCAATAATTGCATTTATCTGAAATTATTTATAGTTATATAGGTACTGTACAGTAGACTGAATTTTGATTTCTGGCAGTCAAATCAATATCGGAAAATATTAGGTACTTATTACTTACAAGTACCTAACTATATTATTAACAGTAATTCTATGTATTCAATGTATGGGGAAAACAAACAAATTAATAAAGTTTTGAAACGTATGTGGCATGATACCTTTGGGTGTGGTGTTCAAAACTCACAACTCTCCCTCCCCCTCCACCTGACGCTTCACCCCCCCTCGCCGTGAAATTTGTCCCCGTTAACAGTATTTTATCTTTTTTGCGAAAACTATAATAGATACAAAAAAAATGTCACAGGCAAAAATTATCCTCATTAAATTGTACACAAAATAAGTAGTATGCAGTTTCTTCATAGGACATACCCTTTGAGGGCTAGAGGGACGAGAAAGTAACAACATTTCAAAAGTTATGAAATTTGTATGGCGACCCTCATGAAAGTTGAAGATAAAAATGAAATGATTCCATATTCTTAATAAGCGACCCCGAAAACCCTCTGATACAAATTTTCAGTCGGTTCGGTGAATCTTTAAAAGCTGCTTTGGCGTTAGAAATTTCCATGGCAGCCATATTGGATTTCACAATTTAGATTTTTTTTACCGCCAACCAAATCTGACTAGGGTCCTCTATGACATTTTTTCGAGGTCCATACCTCTATCTATCATAGTTTCCACGGGCCGTTGACCTCATCCGTCAGGATTCGACCTTCTGAGAAAGTAGAAATATTCCTTCGAACACCAAGGTATCCTTATGATGATCCCTAAAATAATTTTACTATACGTTGGTTGGGGGAAACCCGGTGAACAATTATCTATCTACTATCTATGGAAAGTGGTGGGGATCGACCAGATACCTCCAATTGATCTCCAGTTTCCCCTTTCGGTACAAGGATGACATCCATCACCACATGGATGCCTTGATGATACAGGGAAAACTTTGACTTCCTCGGAAGGTCGACTCTTGACGGATGAGGTCAACGGTCCGCGGAAACTAAGTCAGATAGTGTTATGGACCTCAAACAAATGTCATAGAGGACCCTAGTCAGATTTGGTTGGCGGTAAAAAAAAGTCAAAATTGTGAAATCCAATATGGCTGCCATGGAAATTTCTAACGCCAAAGCAGCTTTTAAAGATTCACCGAACCGACTGAAAATTTGTATCAGAGGGTATTCGGGGTCGCTTATTAAGAATATGGAATCATTTCATTTTTATCTTCAACTTTCATGAGGGTCGCCATACAAATTTCATAACTTTTGAAATGTTGTTACTTTCTCGTCCCTCTAGCCCTCAAAGGGTATGTCCTATGAAGAAACTGCATACTACTTATTTTGTGTACAATTTAATGAGGATAATTTTTGCCTGTGACATTTTTTTTGTATCTATTATAGTTTTCGCAAAAAAGATAAAATACTGTTAACGGGGACAAACTTCAAGGCGAGGGGGGGTGAAGCGTCAGGTGGAGGGGGAGGGAGAGTTGTGAGTTTTGAACAACACACCCAAAGGTATCATGCCACATAAGTTTCAAAACTTTATTAATTTGTTGATCTGAAAAACACAGAATTACCGAACTAAAAGAGAAGGAACTAGAAGAAAGCACGTGTCTTGTCATATCACTCAGTAAGAGATGCACATAGCAAATTCGCTCTAGTTAAAAAAGGAGATCGCTACTTATTTCTGTCCTTATCGACGTAGCCACTTTTTTGTTCTACGACGGCTGTCTGAATCCGGAGTCAGACATCTATATTCATAAAAATTGTATAGGATTCTATGACTATCGCTGTCTCATACGCGGTTACACTGATGTTACGTCTATCAGCGTAAGTGAAAAATACTTCGCCTATGTACTTGACACTACAAATATATGACAGTGGATTTTTTTTTTCACAGTTTCTATTTCGGTCCCATACAAATAGAGTTTGATGGTCAGGATCATCCCCGTGATCCTGTAGGTAAAGTAGATTACACACCGAGGACAGGAAAGTAAGAAAGGTCTCAGATCTCATGTAATTGGAGACCGAGGCGAAGCCGAGGTCAACAAACATGTGATCTGAGGCTTTCTTATTTACTGTCCGAGGTTAGTATACTATTTTTCTCCTCGACGGAGGTGGAAAGCGAAAACTTCGTTTAGCGCAGCGGGACGACAATTGACGCTTTACATCCGGAGGTGAGAAATAGTTTCTTATTCTACTTTCTGGTCGGTAGTCGCAGCAAGCTTCTGACCACCCCAAGGAGTGGTGGTCATGAGTTTACGTATGTGTGCATTGTATGTAGGTCCATCCATCATCCATCACAGCCATTGATCAGTCCGTCTTCGGACATAGGCCTCCTCCATATTTCTCCATTACGTCCTGTTCCTCGCCCTCTGCATCCAGTTGGGACCCGCGTGTCTCCTAATATCATTAACCCATCTTTCTGGTAGGCGGCCTCTACCACGCGTGGTTTCTCTGGGCCTCCACTCCAGTGTTCTTCTGGTCCAACGCTCAGTATCCATACGTGCAACGTGACCCGCCCATCACCACTTCCGGCGTTCTATAGTGGCTACCACATCCACGACCTTTGTATTTCGCCGAATCCACTCATTACGCTTAAGGTCTAACAGCGTGATGCCGAGCATTGCTCTCTCCATTGCTCGTTGCGCAACTCGGAGTTTTTCGGCGGCCCTGCACCAAAAACAGAAAACCGCCAGATGATCAAAAACGTTGGATCTGAGGAAATTCCAGACGTTATGGTTGAAGAGATCAAACTAGCCTAGAAACAACTGAAAAATAGGAAAGCACCAGGCGAAGATAACATCATACCTGTATGTAGGTATTCTGAATAAATTAGTTTGGGCATGGTGTCCCATCCCATACAAATTAAATCTTAGTTTAAAAATTGCAATATATGGCGTTATGGTATCGATTTGTAATTAATGTTTACGTAAACGTGTAAATTGTTACTAAAAGTACATGATCTGACTACAAAAAAATCTCATGAGCCTCGGAAAATCAAGCAATTTACGTTGCCCGAAGACTGCCCGAGTTACGGCAGTCGCGTTTCATTGTTTGACGTTGGGCATCTGTACTGTATAGTATTATATAATCTGTGGTTTGGGTGAAATCAGGAACTTTTACTAGTATTCTGAACGGTAATGAATGTAGGAGTTCTTGGAATTGAATCAAGGTTTTTGGCAGTGGAAAGTAGGTACGTTACGTCTCACGCGTATTCCCCATTTCACACACCTACACTTACAATTATTTTTCGATCGTAGTGTTACTCATCACATGTGTTTTATGTATTATAATGAAGTGCGTAGTTCGGGAAAAATATAATAAAATTAAATTATTTGCCATTCTTTCACAGTTTCACACGCACTGATTCACAGATAAAATAGTTTGGTTATATAAAGATTTTTGGCATATTTATGATCTAGTAGCTGTTGCCCGCGACTCCGTCTGCGTAGACCTTAAAAAAGTATCCTATGTGTTAATCCAAAACATATTCCATCTGTGTGTCAAATTTCATCCAAATCGGTTTAGCCGTTTATGCGTGATTCAGTCACAAACATCTAAACATCGTCACATATTATAACTTCCTGCATACTGACACATTTTGCTACGCGAAATAATATTATTATGTACGCAAAATGACATATAAGTGAAATGATATATTACGGATAATCATGAACATGGACAAAGCAAAAATAGTTAAATAATTATAACCTTCCAAATACCAATGGCTACAGAACGCTAGCATGGGAATGTCCGACACGCTCTTGGCTGCTTTTTGCGTATTTGCACACTTAACATAATTAATATATTTATTTAATTGTCTAACAATGAAAACAAAACACAATGAAAGTCTGTTTTAAACAATATGACAATTGTATGCACGTATGTATGTGTATAATAATATTAATGCTATTTAAATGGTTTATACTTATAGTTTTAGGTTTTAATACTTTATATCTATACATATTGTAATAATTAATAAGAATAAACACCGTCCATACGATACATTCCAATAGGTTAGTTGTATTTAAGCGTAATTAGAACTAATCGTTATTAGTATTAGGCAAGCTGTTATTAACGTGGAATCTCTCGTATTGTCTCTTAATTAGGATAAGACCTAAATGGAGTTAAGCTGAGCTAATAATGTCTCATTCACTGATTGTTTGTACTACTCCCGGGTAATACACTGTAAATAGCTCGTATATTTTATTTGAAATTTGTTACGAGTAAAAATCAATTAGGCGTTTTAGCACTGGAAGGTAACGTTACATTCTTTAAAAACTCTTACGCTCAGTTTCAGAAACGCTCATTAGAGTTAATCCTCCATTAAATCTCTCGCTGTCACTTTTTGTCTTATTGACGTAGTAAAAGCTAGTAAGCGATTTAATGGAGGATTAACTTTAATGAGCTTTTCTGCAAGTAAGTGTTAGAGACAAGGAATATACTGTACTCTCTACCAAGAGCTGCGAGAGGTGCCAGATCAAAAGTTTTCCGTGTTTTTCTTGATTCCCTAATTTTAGGAAGTAATTTATTTATAAATGGGATTATTATTTGAAATATTTTAAATTATAAACATAAAATGTTACAGCCATGTTGACGTAGTATTGTAATGGTTATAATGTGACAGACATTTTAATATCTTGAATTGATCGAATTATTGTGCAGCAAATGTTCGTTTATGTACAACAAACCTACATTTTCGGTGTTATTGCGTAGGTATTTATTGGTAGTAGAATGTTTATCCATTGGCAACATCACCACATGCCAGCATTTTACATTAATACTTAAGCAGCGGTTACATTACCCAACATGTCGGGCCCGATTCGGCACACATTGCTTACTTTGTATGCGATATATTTGTATAAAACAGGCGATGTATGCCGAAATCGGGCCCGACCAATTGCAAGTGTAATCGCTGCTTTATCTACATTTAAAAACGAAATGTGTTTTACTAGGACAATACATACTTACACTTATGAAAATTAAATCGGTGCCATTAGCGAGTTCTTTCTAGAAAAATCATCATTCAGCACATGGACATTTATGGAAAATGAATCAAAATACAATATACTATACTCGTAAGGCCGTCTTCCCACTGTCACGCACGTGCACTGCGTTTGAAGTAAGTGCCTAGTACCTGACTACATTGTTTTTGTAATTTGTAATTTTCTTTGAAACTGTAGACTAAAGGCAAACGCACACATAGTGGGAAGACGTATTTACTAATCAGTTCTACACGTTTTAGATTCACTTAACAGTTCGTCTTATGGCTTTTTTGATTAGTGCGAGTGCCGGTGATTAGTAATTGCGGGTCATTACTACAAACATTGAAAGTAAATCAAAGATAACAAAATGTCATATTCTATCGGTGATCGCTCAAAATTGTCGAATGATCCGCAATTGCTAATCACCTGAACTCGCACTAATCAAAGTGAATACAGGCCTTTAGTTTTAGCTTCATATTCAAGCTAAGTTTGATGTGATTATTTAAAATAAATATTTAAGTTTTTAGTCGGAATTTCTACTTAATATTAATAACATGATTTGCTCTAGAGCGGCAATATGTACTTAATTATTCTTGAATTTATCTGTAAGTTTATGAAATTGTTAATCTTTGAATTTGGTTAAGATTAGATTTTATTTTAAGTAACGTAAATAAAAGGATGGCAGATAAGATGATGTGTGACTTTGAAAAATGATCTTGCAAACAACATAACAAATGGCTAAATGGCGGGTAACCTTTCATTTGTTTTATCTTCTAAGGTTTTTTCAAAGTTTCTCGGTATTTGCTTATTCGTATAAGTTCTGAAAAAATTTAATTGACCAATGTATCACATCTATTTTATTGTAATGACTAATGAGTAAAAGAATTTAAAATTGTGTCATTTCATGACAGATAAGTAGAGACTTGGTAGGCTCAGGCCTTATGGCACAACTTCAAACAGCTTCATACAAGCTCGCGGCGCAGCCGGCACCCCTGCATGCTGCATGCAGTACGTGAACGTTAAGGGTGGTTCAGTCAGGCACGAGAATGAGCGGCAGTTTGGTAGAAACATCGCTGCGTACGTGGCCGCCCGCCGTGCTTGTATCGAGATGTTTTTCTGGCAGTAATTCTATTCGGTGACTATATTCAATTAGCCCAGTAAAGTTACGGTGCGCTTGTGTGGCGAAAGTAATAATTTATAACAGCCGACTTTTTTTTTAGTACTTTAGATTACTTATAATTATAGTTATCATTTAGTTTGAAAATCCAACAAAAAATTTTCTTATTCATCATAGAAATAATTAAACAGAGTAAAAAAGAATCCTGTAAAATTCGAAAAAAAATGGTATATACAATTTGTATTTCTATTCTTCTATATCAGACTTAAAAACAAATAAGAATCACCATGGGACCTTCGTTTTTAACTAAGTATAGGAATTACTAACAATTATTAGAAATATTCAAATAAAACTGTAAACTCATACTTATATGTAAACTCATAAAATAAAATAAACAATAAAATAGAAAAATATAAATTTTAGTAGGTAGGTACTTAAAACTAAAAATACGAAATTTAGTTGGATTCGTTAATACTTAAACTATCTTTAAATTAAACGATCTAGCAAAAAAAATGCTTTATTATAAATTATTTCCTTTCAATCCGTATTTTTACTGGGCTACATAACTATACAAATTATTACAGATAATTGATATGTATATTAGCTAAGGTAGGTAGGTAGTTAACTTTAGTGTTTGTTTAAAAGTTTTGAAGTTAGCAATGTAGGTAAGTACCTAATTAAGGATTAAAATGTATATTATGTATGGAATTAAATGTATTATAATATGAAAGCCTTCAGAGAATCCGTCCAATAGTTAAGGATATATAGTTGATAATTATTTAGTAGATAATTGTATTTTTCTTTAATAAATGATGGTTAAGCAATACTTATAGTTATTTGTAAATGTTGAATTTCAACAGCGTTGCTCTTATTAATCACAATTTTAATAAATACGTATTCAGAAAGTAATCGTTGTTGTTTATTTGTTTTGCCATTGGTATTTCATTCATTATTAAATACTTTCAGTGCAGTAGGGTGAGCATTACAATCATAAAGTAAGTTTTAATTAAAAAGTAATTATACAGCAGTCCAGTGTGTATATTGAATGCGTCAGTAGTATAATTAACTGTTCGTATGAAAACATTAATTTCCCTTTAGAACTAGTGTTCAGATTTGTACATAGATGAAAAAACAACACAGTAATTATTTGACGCTAAGATACCCATATATGCCATATTGTATGTTACTAGCGTGGGCAAAGTAAAGACTCGAAAACTACCCAATTGGGACGTCTTTCAATAGTCAGCGACAAACAAACGAACGAGACGGCTGAGGGGTGGCACAATTTAAAGCACCATTTTCTATGAAGGTAACATATCTTTTGCCTATAGGTACGACGTGAGTAGTGGTTCCCTCAGAGTTCAATCACTTTATAAGTACTTTAATGCACATAAAACGGTAAAAGACTCCTAAAATATACAGAAAGAAATACTATATAAGTACAAAATACTCGTAACATATCCCTAAAAAAAAATTGGCGAGTCAAAGCTCATACCTTTTAAGGTTTTTTTAAGGGGGCCACAGCCAGTACGTCGTTGCAATAACATGAAAAACTTAGGGTATCTTATTCTCTAAGATGAAAAACATGGAGAAAAACTAGGAGCAGTGAAGCGAGCCCGAAATTTTGGGACGACCCCCCTTCCCTCTAGATCTGGGGCTAAGGAATGGTGAGTAGGTAGGTATTATTAGATAATAAATGTACCTACCGAACAAAATTTAGGCACTTGTAGTTGCTGGAATACAAGCCGGAGATCATGAGAAAGTATATAAAGAGAGATGGTAGATGTAGCGAAGTTTCTGATTGCAACGAAATATGGTCGTGAGTTTTTATTTATATATTTTACAGTAGAAAAGTACAATACAGTTATAACATAAAATGACATTCTGTTGTATTTTATTTGCAAATTATTATCGAAATGTCATTCAAAAACAGAAGTGTACGTTTCTATTATGTTTTGTTCATTATGCCATCATCGCAATTATGATCCTCTTCCCTAGAATCCGTCCTCATTTGCCTTCTGTAATTCTTTCTGGATTTCCTATAGCCTCTCCTTGGGTAGTCGTACTTAGCTAGAAGTTTCTGCATCTTCTTTCTAACCATTTTCTGTTTATGCTTTTCCAATAACTCAGAGTACGCGTCGGAGAATGGTAGTATATTAATTCCTCCGTCAGGTGAGACTAGGCCAGGTAATCCCGGAACCATGCCTGCTCGCCGATCCATCCCATATTGTGGTAGGAACATAGGAGGGATTGGATAACCAGGATACGGAAAACAACCGACAGGAAGCATCGGATTGGTAGGTTGAATCGGTATACCGTAAGGTAGCGGTGGCATAACAGGGAATGGAGCAGGCATTGGCATGCATTGTGGCGGATAGGGTATCGGCATAGGTCCAGGTGGCATCGGCATTGGAATTGGTTGAGGCATAGGCACTGGAATTGGTTGAGGCATAGGCACTGGAACTGGCATAGGAAACGGCGGTACAGGTGTTTCTTCGACACATTTCGGTGTAGCTTTATTGAAATTACAGTATTCGGGGATGTTTCTTGGATACCAATACAGAGGGTTACAGGGGTCTTCGCCCTTTGGCCAGATGGGTTTTGGCCGGAAATTCAGTGGATCCATATAACTTATACCGTCAACGGTACATGATGCCCATCTTGTTGTTAGGGCTATGGTTAATACCTAAACATGATAAAGAACATTATTGAGATTGCATTTGTATAGGTGCCTCTTATTTATAGGGTAACAAAACAATGATAATAATGACGACTTTATTTCTTTTCTTACCTTTTCGTATACGACATAATATATGTATGTGTGCTCACTAATTTCAAAATGCTTAGAAAATTGCAAAAGCAATTATAAGTACTCAATAATTACCTTTAAGAAATGTTTCATTTTGTCGCATTAAAATTAATAAATAATAATCCTAATTAATTCAACTATTATGTTTGCTCTTTCTCCTTCCAAAACTTACTGAAATCGAAGGCAACTAAATAGAGCTGTAAAATCTGCTAAATGAAAGACTTTATCACACAATAGGAAAACATTTTTATTTTTACTTAACATCTTTAACACAACAATGGGATCAATCAATTTGAACTTTTTTCAAATGAGCAATCCTTTTTCTTATAAAACGTGTAAATCATAAAACAATGCATCCACTCAGATGCATTGTGTTTTCAATTCTTTGATTGTTTCTTATACCTACGGATTGCAGAAACATTTAGATTGGTTTAAATCAAATTATTTTTCACCTCACAAGCTCGGAAAGATTCTGTTTATCATTCGAAATCTGAGTGCAAAGGTGCATTTTATCCGCTAGCGTGGAAAGACTTTTTGAAATTCGAATCTGTCTATTCAATATTTTTCTATACCGCCAGTCCACGGAAAATGCATTAATAACTATTTCATGTCACTGGCCAGCGAGATAAAAAAAACTTTTTAAAATGTTGTTCTCTTTAGCAATTCACATTTTTTCCTCGCTGTTGTGATGTGAAAAGTTGTGTGTTTCGCTCGGCTGCAAAGTTATTCTGCGTCTCGTACTTTTGAATCCTTCGCTTGCTCAGGTTTCAATACAAGTACTCGCGCCAAAAAACAACTTTGCAGCCTAGCATAACAAATAACTATTAATTTTGGAAGAACTGTCTCATTTTACTTACATTTATTTATAATTATTAACATGTTTGTCCTTTAACTATTACCTGATCAGGCATCAGTTGTTATCTACTGTCTATATTTAACCATAGGTATTTACTAATTATTGTCATGCAAGCATGCAACCCAACAGTCGTGTGGCTGTCGGCGTATAACATAACAAACAATTTTAATAGTTAATTTTAATATCTCGGTTAAAACATTATAAAAACTAAGGTAAGGCTATGAATAACGTTCTTATCTCTAAACGCGATATCCATAATTAAGCCCGTACTCCAGCATAGCTAGCATACCGCAGTGATACAGCGCTATCACACCTTCGCTCTCTTTCTATTTGCGTGCGAACGAACGAGATAAAAGACGTGATACAGCCGTATCACGTGCTGCATGCTACCAGTGCAGGTGGTCTGTGTCCGTAGGTACTAGTCCACTGATGGACATAGACCTCTCCCAATAAACGAAATCCATTGCGCTCAATCCAGGTACTTCTGTGTTTAAGTTACTTGTTTTCAAAATAACTAGCAATTCTTTTAATTTCTTTTTCACTTTGACTCGAGACAGGTTGAAAATAGAAGAGCGTAGGTCCTATACCAGGCAGCATGCCTATTGAAGGCGGATGGCTTCCCGCATTATAAACATCTGAGCTCACTAAATCTAGCATTTTCCCAAAAGGCGATGCACTGCGTCCATAAGAATAAGGACTATCATAAAATTGTGGATGTATCTGCGAAAGGAGGTCAAATTCGTTTGTTTTTTTAAGAAATCGATTCGACGGCCCGGATGAGACCTTAGTACGAATCATTTTCTCGAACATTTTTGCACAATGCGGAGGTAAATGAAGTGGATGCCAGTAGAAAGGATCGCATTCATGAACATTTCTATATCTTTCTTCGAAGTCGAAGTGATCCAAGTATGTTACGCCGGCGATCGATTGGCCTGTTAACTTGACTTGTCCGAATCCAAGCATTATAGTTGCAGCTATCAACTTCCATAGATACTGAAATATGATATTTCATGAAACTTTAGATACGACACGACAGTTTCTTTTAACTTACAGAAGGAAATAAGAACGTGTCGGTGGTCGGTGAAGTCAGAATACACAGTTACAGCGTAAGTAGGGTTCCGAACTAACCGAAAAATTTGAGGGGCCATAGGTTCAGACGAATATTTTTAAATGTGACTAATAATTTGTGTGACAATGTCCAAGATGATTATAAAAAAAAAAAATATTTTCTATGAGAAACGCGATTGCCCAGCCCTCCGGAAAGTGCGTGCGTGTGCCGTATTTTCGATTAAGAATAATTAACAAAAGTACATTTTTTATGGATTATTTTTATGATTTCACTAGATAAACTAATAGTGAATATATGTGAGTATAAATACCAAAAATCGAAAACTAATATTAAAAGTTCTTCAAAAACAAGAAAAATGTTTAAAAACTCATGAAAATACGTCATCATACTATTATTCAAAACACAAAAAACTAGAGAAAAATAGAACACTCACTGTCATTATTGTAGCAGTCTTGATTTCAGTCGAAACTGTCCTCTTCTTTCAGTAGCACTTTATTCGCGCCTACTTAATGCTTTGTTTATTAAATACGAAGAAAATTGCCAGCGAACTTTATGCCTTTGTGAATAGCCACCTGCATAGTTATATGACTATTGCACGCTTTTTAGAGTTCCGTACCCAAGGGGTGAAAACGGGACCCTATTCATAGTGCGTTCACACACGATGACGCACTGACGGAGCGGCGAGATGTCAGTCCATAGAGCCACACCCTATGCGTCAATGCGTCACCGTGTGTGCTTCTACGTGCGGTTTCATACAACTCCTTGCTTCAGAAATAATAATAATAAATAACGCTCACAGGCACATACATTGTAATTATCCCAAACTAGCACTAAATGCTTTTATTATGGAAACCATACAACAACGGCACGAAAATATAACATCCATGACCGAACCGGGATTCGTACCCAGGACCCTGGCTTGGCAGTCCGGCGGGGTAACCATTACACCAACCGGGTCGTCAATGAAGGACTGACGTTTGCTGCTCAGTCAGTGCGTCATCGTGTGTGAACGCACTAAGCCTACGCTATCCGTCCGTCTGTCCTACCTATTTAGGGCTGTAACTTTTGAACCGTAATAGCTAGAGAGTTGAAATTTTCACAGAATGTTGCGTTATTACAGCAATTTTCTAACAAATAATTAAAAAATGTCATAAAGTTTACAAATTAAGCGGGGTCCTCATACAAGAAATTAGTTTTTATCAAGGTTTTTTCTTCTCGCTCTATCGTAAAAACGATCATAGATACAAGCGTCAAACTTGGTGTGATTAACACCCTTTGAGCAAGGGTTGCCTTGTGAGCAAACTCTTCAGTAAAATAATAAAAACCGGTCAAGAGTGAATCGGTCTCGCGCTAAAGTTCCCGGAGAAAAAAAACCTCGTTTGTAAGATACTTAATTATGTTGTGCCTGTTAATTATGGGGATATTTTCTTTGGTGGTGGTGTGGTGGTACGGATTACGGAACCCTCGGTGCGCGAATATCTCGACTCGCACTTGACCAGTTTTTATTTCTTGTTATACTACCTAGTTTATGATTTGAAAACGTTTATACAATTATGAACATACCTAATACATAGGTTTTGAAATCTCAGATGGTTATGTTTTAACTTACTTAAAAATTTTCAAAAATTTGGTATCACAGAACGTGATTCGTATACAGGGTGTAAGGCGACCGCTCCCGTAAACTAAAAGGGATGAAAATAAAGTCAATATGAAAAATGTTTATTATCCATACTTAGGTATGTACTAAAATTAAATATCTACCGCGCAATATGTATGTAACAGCTGATTAATGGTACCTATATAACGGATTTCAGAGATAAGTTTTAACAGTCAGCCTTTTTAGGCCATTTCAAATTGGCTGACTATACAAATATTAAAATGTACCTAATGTTGAAACTGTAAGCTTTGCTTGCTTTACATCCTCACCAGACTTCGTATTGCATGCTCTTTTAAATAGTCTCTTGGAGGACACTTTATAAATAAAAAAAAAATACATGTCTAAACAAACTAATTAAGACGCTCCCAAGGTAATCGGTGGGCCGGGCCATATTTTGCTGATTTTTAGAAAGCAAGCTATCTTCTCGTTATTTGAAAATCATATAAATTATCGAAAAATATAGGTACCAATGATCTTCAAAATTTCGGCTTTAGGTACTTGCTATGAAGAATATTTCTTATTTTTCTATAAAATACTTATGAAAAATGTGTTCAATCAAAGGAAAGTCTAAATATTTAAAAAGTCTGTATTATGTAAATCTATCTATCTATCTACTTTATAATTGAAATCACTTTTACTTGCTACACACACCATCGTGTAGACAATATTAAAAACCAAAAAATGCTTTGATGTAAATATTTTTTAAGACCAAGTTTAATGAGTTAAAATAATTCTGGATAATTTTAAAATTTGGTGCGAATTCTTATGATTTTCTTGGATTCGAACCTACTTAAATGACAGTACTAGTTTAATAAAGGTGAGGCGGTTCTGAGAGAGTCAAGGTGTTCGGTCGGGGATACCTCTTAATGTAGGTATTTTTTTAATTTCTCTTATTTAGGCGGCGTCATCTTCATCGCTTGTTTTAGACACTGTTGGTTTCGGATATCTAAATAATTTTATGACGACTGGTAATATTATTGGCGGTACATCAATTACACAGTTTCCTGAAAATATATAAGTATAGTTTTCATAATCAGTATACCGAATATACTTCTTCTTATCGAGTGGGCTGCAAAGCCCTGGTGTCAGAGTTTATTCAAACCGACTTACGGCCTCTGACGTGGTTTTTATGTAACGACTACTACCACCAGTGATAGTAGCCGGGACCAACAGCTTAACGTGCTATCCGAAGCACGGAATCATCTTTCTTTTCAGACAATCAGGTGACTCAGCCTGCAATGTCCTAACCAACTGGGGAAAAACGCACAAAGTGACATTTCACTAGGTGCCCCCCGTGGGAATCGAACCCACGACCTCCGTGTCAAGAGCCCAATGCTCTAACCATTAGACCACGGAGGCGGACCGAATATACTAATTGAAAAGAAGTAGGAGTAAGTGCATTTATTAACGACGAAACTCGACTCGGAATGAGTAGATAAATTAAACTTTTAAAACTATCGTATCCTAACTTGTAACAGAAGTGCGTCTGTACATGGAGTATATTTAAAAAAGTTACTATATGGTTTTTTATGTGTCCTTGATTCCAGATCACCAATTTTAGTATTTTTTGTCTGTCTGCTTGTTTGTTTGTTCGAGCATCACGCAAAAACTACTGAACCAAATTTTCATTCAACTTAAAAACTGGTAGACGTAAGTATAACGTTTATCTCGCTACAATGACGGCATCCCGTGCGGAGGAAGTCAATGGTAAACCTAGTCATTTAATAAAGGTGTTAAAGTAATCCTCCATGAAAGTCCATTTACGTCAAAATTACCTGTCGTTGCCCTTGGTTCGGTTGATAAATTATTCACACTGCGACAAAACGTGTAATTAATTGGTATTGAAATAAGTAAAACTATTACAAAGTGCATGGCTACAGGTAAGTATAATTTTAAAATCTAAAAGGATTTGCATAAGCTGATAATGGAGGTCAGTAATAAATATAGGTTTTCTTTACGACCTGAATACATTTTGTAACTTATAAATTGATTTCAACAGTCACACACAATTTCAGTTTTATAGTTATTTTATTATTACAGGCTCATATTATTACACGCGTACAAGTTTTGTTTCGTAAAAACGATGACGTCAGTCCCTCGTAAAATTATCATTATCATGACTCATTCTATCCAGAACTTGATCAAATCTTTTCTTAGATATAAAAGTAGGCACGAGCAGGGTCCTGGGAGAGCAACAGCACTCGCTTTCGATATCATCCTCATTCCGCCTTCTATTTTTGTATCTTTGCGGTAACGATTCTGTTGTCGTTTTGCTCTTAGCTTCTTCTTGTTCTTTTTTATGCTCTTCAAGTTCTTCGTCTTTCATAACTCCACGGATGTTGAGAAACTCCGGCATTACCTCATTAATTTTATAGTCGATTATACATTCTAAAAAAAAGAAAGAGTGTATTTACTTACATAATGTTATAGGAGATAGACGTACTTTTTATTATCATTAGCTGCAAGGGTGTAGAGCATCTCTGTGATGGGGATAGACCAGGTCTGCAACGCCAGTCAGTTTAGGAGACACAGCCGTTCAAAGGTCAGTATTAATGAACGATCAGCTGCAAGGCTGTAATATGCACTGTAGCTTTGTGAAGAGTACCATGTAAACACCATGTCAGATTTTGATGTTGGTCCCATAGTGAAAATTTTTCAGTTTGATGGTCTAATCAACCCCCTTATAAGTTTGTTAATTTTTACTTTTGTAACACTCTGTACAAGTATCATTTACAAATACAAGTCGCACTTAATCATATTTATTTGAAACCCATTATAATAGTAGTTGTACGTTTGGAATAACTATTCAACAATACATAAATTAAATAAATACCGTCGTGAGGAGGACATTGGCACTGCATTTGGAGTGGATTAGAGTCAAAGGTTTTTTGAAAGATCTGGTTCTTATAATCTGTTTCTGGCTTATTCCGTAACCACCGATGCCAAGCCATTTCAGCTTCAGTTCCATGAATTATCAGGACCACTGTTAGTACTAATGTCAATGTCTGTAAAGCATTCAAAATGTAATGTACATTTGTTACTTTATTGTTAATAATGGTGAATCCGTGTTTTGTCGAACGATGAGCAAGATAAAGTGGCACTGGGAGGCACAGTCTTAAAAGTTCAAGTCCGTGCTGGGAGGATCACAAAACACTCAGAACTGGGCCTATAGACAAAGTATCTTCGATTAGCGTTAACGCCCTCAGAGGGCCTACCGTGAGTTTTCCCTGTACTTTACTACAGTAGTTACGTCGCCAATTCGTATGACAGAAATTAGTTCTCAACGTAACCACTAGGAGCGCTGTACGAAATTCAATACAAAATTGGTGACGTTACTACAATAGTAAAGAACGGTAAAAACTCATGGTAGACACCCGAAAACATAAAAATGTATGGACTTGACGAATGGTGACGAAAGCAAATTTCAAAATGTTTCGAGCGCAAATGTCAAATCCATACAATCTGTCATTTTCTACATGGAAGTAGGTTGTAGCCTGCAGTTAAGCCAAAGGCGTGCATTAGCTGACATGGTTGAGTTTTGCTACTGCTTTTTGGATGATTTGTCCATTTTATTGGTAATTTCTACTTTTGAATCTGAACTCCTAGAGAGGGATTGATACTCTAGATCAACATTCATAAGATCAACATTTAAAATATCAACACCATAAGGTCAGCAAATCAAATGATCAACAGTTCAAAATCTCAACACTTCATAATATCAAGATGTGGTAGTTTTTTAAAAATGCCTAAGTACTTTCTGTTTAAAACAATTATGGCCCGGCTTTTAGTTTCCCGCTTAGAGGATGCTCTAACGTTTCCCGCCACCCTTCTTTGTGGTCTTTTTTCAGTCACATAAAAAAGACCTCATATTTTTTTGATCAGACTTTATTCACGGATCCATAATTCAAGGAAAGGTAGCTCATTATTAGTAGTAATTATAAGCGAGATTCTCATTTGTAGGCTTGTAAGGCCCTAATGTTTTATAAGTCCGGTAGAGTAAAGGATGTGTATATTGATTATCAATAGCAACATAGAGATAACCGTCGTTATCGACAAAGTCGGAAACTGTAGTTTCTTTTTTTCTTTTGATGCTGAAAGTCTTCAAAGTTATCGTTTTTCTTCGTCTCATCATGCTCTTAAATAAATTATCAGCCGTTCGCAAGTTTTTCTGGATTTCCATTATCGGGTCTTTAGGTTTTTCTTCAAAAAAGGGGGGAACAGTACTCGTAGTGCCCTGTGAAGTTGTTTCATGACAAATTCTTTTTTTTATGTTTGGACAATTTGAAATAAGAAACTGAGGGTCACAATAGTCCTTTTGTAAGCAAGTTATTGGTCCATCGTCTTTAACGGCTGGAGGTTGTGTAGTCGTAGAAGGATAATTTAATGGACATATATTACTTTTCAATAATTGTAATGCGGCTCGAGTTGTTTTTTGTTTAAACGGTGCATTCGAACTCATACGATGTCTTTTTTCGAAATCCCGATGATATCTTTGTTTGTACTCTCCCTTGGCTCGTTTTCCAACGAAAAGTGGGAATGCCATTACGAAATTCTTCTGGTCTTCGTCACATTCACCTTCGCAAAGTCTATAAGGGGCCGTGAACATTAACATTTCAGGCTTGTCTGATATCTCTAAAATATAAATTGATAAGTAGACAAACATCTGGCAACTGGCAATAATGATTAAATGAAAATTATTAACGTCAGTATGTGGGTCGGCTTTAAATAATAGAAGCCACTTACTCTCTCCATGGATAATTCTCTTAACGAAAAGGTCTCCGTCAGTAGCAACTTGATAGTGATCAACAGCTGGACTGAATCGTAAGGTTTTTCCTATTACAAATGGTATACAACTAAAAACAAGGAATATTTTTACACGATGATATATTTTCATTTTTCTCAACTTGAGAGGTTAACAAAAAAAGAGCAAAAACTTAAATAATAGGTATATTTTAATTCACCTTCGAGGTAAAAGATTCGAGCGTGCAGTTAGAAAACAGGCGTACTATGAAAATATTTTACTTTATCTTGCGGTGTATTTTTATAGCTTTACTAAAATTATTTTTACAATTCGAGTTCTTTGTAAAGTACCTATTGGTAGCTGAATCGATTCTTAGGTTAGTATTATAGAATATGCTGAAACTTTTTAAGGGGATGAGCAGACCGTCAAACTGAACCTAAACACTGCAGGCCTACCCATAGGGACGCGTGCCCAATTCTGATTGGTAGACAAGCACGTATCCAGACTTTGTGTTCTGGGGGGATAATTAATTTCGGGAGGGGGGGGGGGGGGGGGGGGGGGTTTCTTTGAAAAATGTATAGCTGTAATCACTGTTCCATACAAATATTCGGATTTCCGGGGGGGGATAGGTAAATCCCACCTATCCCCCCCTGGATACGTGCTTGTTAGACTTCACATACGCATCGGAATTACTTCTTCAGCGTCTGCAGGTTTCTTCACGATGTTTTCCTTCACTGTTTTAGAGCAGTCGGTATTACGTAATTAAGTTAGAAAACGCATTGGTACAGTCAGCATCAAAAGTATGTATGTATGTATGCAGGGTTGGAAAAAAAACAGTTTTTTTTAATTTTATAAAACAAACAGTTCAAAATGTTTTAAACAAGTGTTTTTTTGTTTTTTACGTTTTTTTTTCTTTTGTCTTTAGGCCATTAATTTCAAATAAATTAGACCTATAATATTTGATTTCTAGACTAGTTATTTTCAAATTCGCCATAATAAATTCAATATGTACAAAAATCTGTCAGTGGATAAACATTTATTTTATTTTACGTATCTCTAATCAATACTGAACGCTAACTAATCTTCCTTTTTAATAGGGGAAACCCCAATATTCATATTATTTTATGTTTAAAATAAGGGTAATACCCTAGTGCTAGTGGGTATTATTAATGGTTTGAATAAAGTAAATCAGGGGAGTGCCCGCTCGCTAGTCACTAGTGGGGACTATCCCCACTAGCACTAGTAGTTGGCGGGTGTTCCCCTTATTTACTTGTCCATTGAATTACTTTCTTTCGACGGCCGACATAGGGACTTTACCGGGGGAATTCTATTCTATAAATACGAGTGCCTTTCTTTCTAGTAAATCATTTCATTATAAATTCTGTAACTGATAACACCTCATAAAAATGTCAAGTCCAGGACGCAAAAAGCATGCAATTTGGGAGCAATTCACATCGATTCCTCAAGAAAATACCACACTGAAGACCAGTAGGGTGCGTTGCAGAAAATGTAAAAAAGAACTAGTTGGACTTGTGAAAAGATTGGAGGCACACTTCCAGCAATGTAGCGCCACCAGTTCTAACACTGATGCAAATCTTGACGCGGACGAGGACTTTGTGGTGGAGGAGTGGTTGAGTGATGCTGATTCTTCCCGATCCCGATCTTCAGATAATTCTTCTGCCACACCCACACCTGTTACTACTCTTCAATCTAAAAATTCCAGTGCCAGCAGCAGCGCAAGCGTGAACATTTCAATGAAACAATTTATTATTGCCACTAGTCAAGAAGATAAGAAGAAAATTGATTTACAAGTATCACGTTATATGTTTGCTACCAACACACCTTTTAACCACGTAGAACACTCACAGTTCCTGAAATTAATGGAAATTTTACGCCCAGGATATAAACCTCCAAACCGCAAACAAATTGCTGGTCATCTACTCGACGAAGTCTACAACTCGACTCAAGAAAGCGTAAAAAATGATTTGAAAAACAAAGTTGTTAATCTGTCAATTGATGGTTGGAGTAATGTCAGGCAGGACCCGATAATCTGTGTCTGCGTCACAGATGTGTTGACAAACTCAACTCATTTAATTGATACAATAGACACAGGCGCCGAAAGCCATACAGCTGATTACTTAGTTAACGTTACTACTGCGGCAATAAAACAATGTGAAACTTTCAACTGCATGGTGCGAAGCGTAGTAACAGACAACGCAGCAAATATGCGCCGTATGAGACGAGATTTGGCTCAACAGGAAGAACTAGCTTCTCACAGGGATATACTTACATACGGCTGTTCGTCACACATATTAAACCTTCTAGCGAAGGATTTGAATGCAGAAGATATTACTGAGAAAGTTAAATTGATAATGCGGTACTTCAAATACACCCACTTTGCATCTGCCAAATACAAAGAAGCTGGTGGAAAAGCAATTGTTATACCTCAACAGGTACGGTGGAACACAATGGCTGACTGCTTAAAAGTTTTTTTGGAAAATTGGCATATAATGTCAGACATATGCTTAAATTATGCAACTGCTATAGATTTGTCAATGACATTGAAAGTCTCTACAAAAAACTGGAAAATATTGCGGTTACACTTGACATCTCCCAGAAGACATCCTGCTGTATTGGCGAAGTGACTGAAGCATGGATAGAGCTTAAAAATATGTTTGAGGGTGAGAATGTACGACTGCGGGAGACCGAGTATTCACTTGGTGATTTAAGTAAATTCAATGCCCGGCTTGAAATGGCAATGTCTCCAGCTCATTTTGCAGCCAACTTACTACATCCTAAGTACAGAGGCGAAAACCTCACCAGTGCAGATATTTCTGAAGCTTTATCATTTATAGAAGCTTATCACAAAGAGGCGATGCCCTATGTTGTAAAATACAGGGCAATGACAGATCCTTTTCATAAGTTTCTATTTGAAGATCATGTAGTAAATCAAGTCGGACCTCTGGAATGGTGGCTGTCATTAAAAAAACAAATTAATGGCCAAACAATGGACTTAGTGACTCAGCTTCACACTGCAGTAGCTTCAAGTGCTGGAATTGAAAGACTGTTTTCAACGTTTGGATTTATTCATTCTAACGTACGAAATAAACTGGGTACCGAGAAAGCTGCAAAACTTGTCACAGTTTTCAAATACCTAAATAAGAAAAAGTAATTGTTATTGTCTGACTCTGTTACACAATTTTGATTGTATAATATCTAGTTTATTCATTATAATTGTTATAATTTTTTAATTAAAATTTGAATAAGTATTATAATATAGTAATTGTTTTAATATAATAGTTATCTTGTCCTATACAAATGCACCAAATATGTTTTGTTAATTAATGATACTTTGATCTTTCACCGAATAAATTACTTGTCATAAAAATTATATGTTTTATTTAATTACAATGCTAAATAAAATTTTCCTTATAATTCCTATTTCAAAAGCACAAAAATATAATATAGCAGTACAATAGCTTATAGATAGACTCAACTGGTTTTATGTCAAGCTATTTAGAGTCCTAAATATTAATTTATTTCCATTCATTCGCAATGAAAAGTAGTTTTAAACCTTGTTTTCTTCTTAATGTTTTATACATTGTTTAAAACTTGTTTTAATCTGTGTTTTTAAACACTTAATAAAAAACACGGTTTTAATTCAAACTGTTTTAAACACTGTTTTAAACACGTGTTTTAAAACAACTTGTTTTAATCATGCCAACCCTGTATGTATGTAAGTTCATAAATATCTGGACAACTTTACGATAGCAAACCTTATTTCAACTCACAAAGAAATCAAATTAATTTATCTGTCATGTTATTATTTGTTAAGTTAAAAATCAAATGGTATCTAGTAGGAAATAGGGTTTTCACCTCACAAGCTCGGAAAGGTTCTGTTTATCATTCGAAATCTGAGTGCAAAAGTGTATTTTATCCGCTAGCGTGGAAAGAGTTTTTGAAATTAGAATCTGTCATTTCAATATTTTTATATACCGCCAATCCACTGAAAATGCTTAGTAACTATTTCATGACACTGGCCAGCACAAAAATAAAAACTTTTTGAAATGTTCTTTTTAGCAATTCACTTTTATTCCTCGCTGTTGTGAGGTGCAAAATTGTGTGTTTCGCTCGGCTGCAAAGTTATTCTGCGTCTCGTACCTTTGAAACCTTCGCTGAGCGCTCAGGATTCTATTATTTGAACCACTCGCTCCGCTCGTGGTTCAATCCTAGGATCCTTCGCTTGCTCAGGTTTCAATAAAAGTACTCGCGCCAAAAAGCAACTTTGCAGCCTAGCATAACAAATAACTATTATTTTCGTGTAATTGTTCAGATGTTTTTGAACACCGGAGATGCTTAGATACTTTTGATGCTGACTGTACATGGCATGTCGTCCGTGCAGATTCGTACCTGGACCTAGACATTGAGTTTCCATAGCTCTCCGCAACGCGCTACCGACGCTCCGACCGATTTACGAGGAGGTAGGTAAGAGTATACCTATTGACAATGATGCGTTGCGTTATACATATTCTAATAATAATATACTATTTTGTGAAGTTTACTTAAGAGGATAGGCGGGCTGAAATGCTAATTTGGAGAATTCCTAAGCCGTAGTGGTCCAGTGGCGAGTAACCTTGCCTGCCGTGCAGGAGGCGATGGTTCGATCCCCGTCCAAGCCGACTCGTACCAATGAGTTTTTCGGAATTTACGTACGATTTGTTACACCACTGGTTTTTCGGTGAAGGAAAACATCGTGAGGAAACCTGCATGCTTCAATTTCGAGGCGTGTATTGTATCCACTGTCCATTATAAGTGGCGACGGGCTCACCCCCTGTCACACTGGACAGAGTTTCGGTACTTCTGGTGAAACGTGGATGTTCTGAGGTTTCAGAATATCTCTGACTACCCCCTCGGAGAATATAGTCGTGAGCCTATGCTTATGCCTATTTTCCAACCGTATACATATTTGTCCGATCTGCCCCACCCATACACCCCACCGACCAGAGTGCGAAAGAGACTACTGCAGCTAGGACCGATTTTATCTACATAAAATCGACGAAAACAGCATTTCGTATTCCCCTGTTTTCTCCTCCAAAACTAAACCGATTTTAATAATTCTTTCAAGGATAATATGAGAAAGACTTTGGCTATGTCTGTACGTTTTGCTTTTTTTTTGTTTATATTCGTCAAATTTGTTTGCTGGATGTCTGAAAACGGGCTGAAAAATTGGTAATTTTCAAAGGTCTCTAGTTCATACAGTAATTAATTTATGTAAAAAAGCAAAACATAGGGACATAGCAGAGGTAACATAGATTGTATGGTAAAAAAATGTTTGCTCTAGGTCATTATCCAGGGAGAAAACAGGGGAATACGTTTGTATGGAAAAAACCGTACTCGTCTATCCTCTTAAATTAGTGTCGTCACGTCCAGTTCTGGCGGAGCGTTCACGAAATATTTATGTAAGTAAGTACATCAATTTAAAACTGTCGCAGACTCCAAACGCTTTCCAATTGGCGAAAGATGTCTTTACAATTGTTTCACTGTGTATGAGGTAAAAATAGTCGCCCAAGACATTGGCCTACACTGAAAGAATGCTGGTAATATATCTTGCTTGGCTAGTGACATAATTCATGTGTTTTCTGTTTTCTATAATAGTAGTTAGGTAGGTATGTCGATTTGTAATACCACTGGCTTTTCGGTGAAGGAAAGCATCGTGAGGAAACTTGCATGCTTCAATTTCGAGGCATTTATTGTACCCACTGTCCATTATAAGTGGCGACGGGCTCATCCCCCGTCACACTGGACAGAGTTTCGGTACTACTGGTGAAACGTGGATGTTCTGAGGTTTCAGAATATCTCTGACTACTTTAGTGGATACTTGGGTCCTAAAAGATTATACTACTATTATTAAATTATTGTACATGGACAAAAATGTGCTATACTTAAAAAAAAACCGTGGTGGTCCAGTGGCGAGTAACCTTGCCTGTCGTGCAGGAGGCGATGGTTCGATCCCCGTCCGAGCCGACTCGTACCAATGAGTTTTTCGGAATTTATGTACTATTTGTTACACCACTGGCTTTTCGGTGAAGGAAAACATCGTGAGGAAACCTGCATGCTTCAATTTCGAGGCGTGTATTGTACCCACTGTCCATTATAAGTGGCGACGGGCCCATCTCCGTGTCACACTGGACAGAGTTTCGGTACTACTGGTGAAACGTGCATGTTCTGAGGTTTCAGAATATCTCTGACTACCCCCTCGGGGAATATAGTCGTGAGAATATGCTATGCTTATGCTTATGTCAACTTAATTTATATGTATGTACATATACTATGATAAGTAGAAAAATTCCTCCTTTTAAATTGGTAAGGTATGTTATCAAATGTGGTTTTTTGTTAAAGTGAATTTTTAAAATGTATTGTTTTGGTAGAAAGTAGGGTGAGTGTGCCCGTGCGGTGGGTTGAGGTCGAGTCCAGTAAATTTTAAATTTAACAATAAAATTAAGTGTTTAATATTTTGAAAAAAAATTACCTATGTTGAAATCATGATAATTCGATTCTACTCTTGATTCTAAACAAACTACTTTCTAGTTTTGCGTTAATTCATTAACACGTTGTATACACCGATAAACAATAAAACCAGTCAAGAGCGAGTCGGGTTTTAAATTATATTTACTTACAAAAAAGTTTTGATTTCATTTGATTTGATAAACGATTACTTAAATTTTAATGAAAAGTTTTAACTAAAGTCCAAGTTCAAGGTATACACGGTGTTTATTTAACAATGAACGTGACTGTACAACACAATTTCATCAGAACTTTAAATAATAGTCAAACTTGTGCCAAAAGCGATCGATTATTCGGTCATTTAATTGATTAAGCATGTCATTTGAAATGTTCACGAGTGATGAGTAGTGATGACTGATGACAGATTGTTTTATTTCGATAAACAGGGGGTAAAATTTAATGCGTTTTGATGGGATCACACGCATTGATGGTGCGTCAATCCGTCACCGTGGCGTGTGTGCTTCTACGTGCGCGCACGCGGTTTCTTACAACTCCTTGCTTCACAAATGACAGACTGACGTCTGCCGCTCCGTCAATGCGTCATCGTGTGTGAAAGCTCATATACTTGAGGGGATGCTTCCGACCAGCAAACTTAACTACTTTCACTATATGGGAAGAACATTGAAATCGTGAAAAAAATCTGTTGTTTCGCACATTTGGGTCGAGTAGCCATTGACATATTCTATGGGGCAACCGCTGGTTGGTCCTATAGTGAAAGTTGTCCAGTTTGATAGTCTGAAGAACTCCCTTAAGTGTGGAACGCAATGATCTAACTTAACACACTGTATTTTTCATTCTATCAATCTATATGGAGTGAGGAGATATGATAGATTGAAAAATTACACCATACCAATATTTTTTGCATTACATTAGTGCTTTGCCATTTCATAGGTACTTTAAATATGTTAAGTAAAGTTCTTAGATCCTAAATTGTTTTATTGTTCAACAATAACCATCAACTCTGAAATGTTGTACTGTACACAACATAATATATAACACACATTACAGTCAGTTGTGAGTCGTGGTGTAGATACAAAGACGAGCTGATAATATTTAGGAACGTCAATTGTATAGGTATACCAACTCCACAGTGTTTTATTCATGACCCACTGTAGGTATATTTTTTTTTGACAAAAGCCTTTGCAGTAGCAGTGGGTTACTATAACTTGTTTACTATTAAGATTCATTATCTGTAATCCTTGCATTTTAAAATCTCTGACATAACAAATATTGTTATTGAGACAATTATCTTGAAATGATTTTCGATTCAGGTCTGCAATAAAACTTGACATACCGAATTGGATCCTACAGGCTATGTGACATTAGTTTCCATTATTTACTAACAAAGAAATATCCATATCTAGGTACGTAGGTATATCAATATTGATTTCTATTCACGTTCCTAATCAATTGCCCAGTATTCTAATTGCGACAGTACGCAACGAAGTAGTATGTCGCAAGACATTGCTTCTATTCTCGTACATCTACAACCCAATCGATGTCTAGGCTCTCTTGGTCATTGTAACATTTAATTATCTTTAATTTGGCTGATTGCCTGCTTTACCTGCTAGGTAGATCAACGTTTTGGCTGCCACCCAAACGATTACATTCACTGAACTGTCAAAGATAAGTTATTTTAGATATCTCGACATTGAAATTTTGAGCTGCCAGCGTTGAGAGGATGTGTCATACAAAATGTGACATTGAGAGAACTGAATTAAGTGTCACTTTTCTTGTTTAATGAATAATGATTGTCGTTTTGTAAAGCTGTCAACTGTTGTTATTATTTATGATGAGAAAGTTTCTGTCAGGTTTGTTGTTTAAAAGTTTCATTGTGCTCTTGGAATTAATGTTATTTCGTGGAATAGAGAATGTGTTCAATGTCAGTTGTGCGGAATCGGAATACATATTGTGTAGAATCTCGAATAGGCGGAATCGCGTTTGTCCAAAACTCAGATCAATCGTTTGCCTCGGACACGACCATTTCCATTTCAGTGATGTCAGATTTTATATTAAACTAGTTTACGTTTTATAATTAATATTGATTATTATGCAAAATTACAATATTTCGAAGGAAAAACTTCTAATAAATTGGCCTTTGTCTAACTGACTTAGGAACGCATTTGCCATCCTCCATTAGCGGATTATTAATAGTTATGGATTAGATCTACAAATTAACGGTTCTTTGTTTCTTTTAATACAGTCGTTTGTTTATAACATCATATAGTTATCTGATAATAACTGCGTTAACTAAGCTGCACACGGGTCACTAACGGCCACAAGTCGCTGCCACAAACGATAGCTAACTTACCTACTTGGCAAGGAAAGAGCCTCCGCGAGTAATAAAACCCAAGTTCATAATAGCGCACCCAATATAATAACGCCTTCAGGATGCTGCTGGGGCTGCCGCGCTTCTGCATTGCATCTCGAAATGTTTGCGGACGGACGCTCACATCGACGGGTTTCCCACCACGCTCCGCAAAAGGTGTGCCGCCGCGCTGCAGAGGGTTCGCGCCAGCACCAACAGCATCCTGAACTTCTCCAATACATACTGTGACAGTAGCTTTATTAAGCACTGGATCGGTCTACACTTAAGTGTTTGTACTAACATAGTTATTTAAGTGTGATACTAACAACATATGGACGTAATGTCTGAAATAAAGATTTTATTTGTTTTATTTTTTATTTATTTAATAATATGGCGCACCCTGCGGTCAGTCTTGATACGTATCGTATCAAGAAGTCAGTCTTGATACGACTATTGCTAACTGGCTAATCTTTCCACCTCAGCATGAGTAATTTTCATGCAATAATAGCTCATAGATACTACACCCTCCATACAACACCCTCGATACAACGCCCTCCTAGGCCGAGGGTAGGCCTGTGCCCTGCAGTGGGACGTATATAGGCTGGTGATGAATAGCTCATACTGACACGAAAGAAGAAGTTCCATGGTAGGAAACATTTCTGTGCCAGTCCTACTTCCAAAATATTATGGTGACAATATAACGATATTCTTCAAACCACAGACTGTGGCTGGTTCGAATGACGTCACAGTTTTAATTACATCGTTTGGGATGAAATACCACTAAAGAGTCACCCATTCAAAGACTTTCGAATACCTAAGCTCTATGTTATCATGTCTTGTATTATGTTATGATTGTATGATACAAATCCAGATAAGAATCTGGGATTTCGATTGTGTTATTAATTATTTATACTCTTTGCCTACACATGTGGCTGGTGGTCGCCACTAATGAAGTGGCTGGCTGCTTGTGGCTCGTGTGCGATGTAGTTTTGTTGATAATCTAAACACTTACAACTCAATCTCTCAAATCAAAGAAGCTCCTAGCTTAGTGATTAATTTAAAACCATTACTCATTTTTGTTAATAAATCGCCGCTCGTTGGGCAACGTTAATAAGGATCGTTTATCTGACATTTAATCTAATATCAACGTATTAGCGAGGAAATTATATCAATTAGGAACTTCAATTCACGGCATAATTTCACTGATGCGTGAATTAACTTAAAATAACTTTTATAAAAATTTCGGTTTTGAGAATCTATCTATTTATTATGTTGTTTTTATTTAACTTAATTTGTCAGATAATTCGTTATTATTGGGATATATAATTAAGTAGCTACTAACACCTATCAAATACTTCTAATTAAGTGCGTTCACACACGATGACGCATTGACGGAGTGGCAGATGTCAGTCCATAGAGCCACACCCGGTGCGTCAATGCGTCACCGTGTGTGCTTCTACGTGCGGTTTCATACAACTCCTTGCTTCACAAATGACGGACTGACGTCTGCAGTTGCGTCAATGCGTCATCGTGTGTGAACGCACTAATTAGGCAAATAAAACTTGGAAAGCTAAGTACCTAGTTTCATCCAGATAGAAATACCTACCTCTACGAGTGTAAATAATTTTCGCAATCGTTAAAAATAGCAATACCTGGGTAGGTACTTGTGTATTTATAGGAATGTAATATTTTTACATCGCTTTGCGTTTCGTTTTATTTACATCTCGCTTTGCTAACTGAATCGATGTCACAAACAGGAAATTTATCGTAATTTATATTTAAATTACAATTTCTTTTAAAAATATTATTCTACAAAAGTATAACTACAAAAAAAATACACTGTTATTGAATTAAGCCAAGATAGATAGATAAACGATATAGGGAATAAGTACTTAGTTTTGTTTATTTTATTAGTATGTGGAAGTGCGTTCACACACGATAACGCACTGACGCAGCGGCAGACGTCAATCCGTCATTTGTGAAGCAAGGAGTTGTATGAAACCGCACGTAGAAGCACACACGGTGACGCATTGACGCACCGGGTGTGGCTCTATGGACTGACATCTGCCACTCCGTCAATGCGTCATCGTGTGTGAACGCACTAAGTTGTGTAACGCAAGCGAAGGATAAGAATGAAAACAAAATGTTTAAACTTAAACGTTTATTGTCTTACCCAATTAAGACACAAATAGGAATGCGGACGGCTTCCGATCAGAGCTCGAGTTTTCTACAGGTGGAACCGCTTAGCGGCTATCAACGATGAATGCATCACGTCAACGAAATCCTGTAACATTGACAAAAAGGTCACGCCGGCAGGCCGGAGAGAGTCCGCGAAGCGAGGTCAAGCGAGGGTGTTAGAGCGAAGCTAGAACGAAACGGTGTTAAATCCAAGCCTGGAATACTTCCTCGCGATAATGGACTTGCTGTGGTAGCGGTGGAAGCGGGCGCCTGTGGAGATGTGGTGGAGGAGGCTGGACTCCTTGCGGGCCCGGTCGGCCCCGGAGAAGGTGTTCGAGAGGTAGGTGCGCAGCGCGCGCTCGCCCCAGGTCTGCGCGCGCGGCTTCTCCACCGCGAGCCCCTTGTTCCGCCGGTCCAGGTAGTCGATCACGTCATCGTAGTAATTGTGCCGGTAGTAGTAGAGGTAGTTGTACTGCAGGAACTTCGGCCTGCAAAACAGAAGCGGCTTGTCACTAAATTGTCACTTTACTCAATAATATTCAGTATTTCTATGTATCTGTTAAGAAATGTTTGATTTATTTACCTATATGTTTCGTCAGCTTATTGTTATACAAGGTCCAGCTTAATACTGACGGTTTTTCAAGAGGTCAATCTGACTATCAAACAGAACAACTTTAGTCAAATCGCGAATAAAAATCAGTTGTCGAATACATTTGGATCGAGTAGGATTGCCATTTTTTCATGGAACAGCTGATTTTTTTTTCACGATTTTGTCCATAATCCCATAGATAAAGTTGTTCAGTTTGATAATCTAAAACCGTCAGCATATTAAGCAGGACCCTAGACGGTTACTATACTCTTACCTGACCCAATGTTTGAATACAAGTTTTTTAGGTTCCATTCCCTTCACAATGGCCTCGGGTGGTGGGGGTTCCGCCTCTTCGGCTGCATCTGCCGCGGCCTCTGCAGGGGCTTCTGCCTCGGGTTCCGGCTGGGCGGGAACATCCTCTTCTATCACGTCATCCCACATCTCGGAAGGGGTATTCTAAAAAGACCACTAAGTTAAAATTTACACGAGCACTTGAACTTGAATGTTGGTGAAAACACTACAGTTGTACGAGTTTCACTGAAACGCGAAGTATCACAGACCTAACTGGGATTGGAAGAAGCGTGTGGAGTGGTTGGTCGTTCGTCTGCGACTGGTGAGTCCGTCCCCTGGCTGCGCTCGCAGCCTCCCGATTTATCTCCCCCCGACCCCATCTGGCTGTCGCAACTCGCAAGTGCTACTATGTTTGTATGAGGTGCCAATGATGTTCTGTCAATGCTTCGACCGTGCATCGTATCAACAAATTCCTGGCAGTTTTTGGTAGCAGTGCCAAGTTGATTTTTTTTACTCTGACCTAGGAAATGTCAGATTATTAGTAAAATAATTGCGTAACGCACGCGTAACGTTTGGATTTTTGTTGGAACATCGTATTAAAAAGTACCTATTTAAATAAATAATAGTTACTCGAAAATGTTGTCATTATACAGGGTCGTTCTTATTATGCTGATAGTTTTTTAAGAGGATGATAATAAAAGACAGGAAGCTGGCATAGGTATTGCTAAATGACCATCAAAATAAACAATATCACGAATTCACGACGGAGCTAACATCCAAATCGCAAAAAAATCGGAGATATTTGCGATTGCGATATTAGCCCTGTATTGAAAATTGACCATTTTGATAGTCAGCGTAAGGCTACTGTGTAAAGGGGGATGCCGGATTTAGGCCCAGAGCAGTGAACATTAAATTAGATTTAGTAAGTATTGATAAAGGATTCATACATAATTTATCGCACTAATTATTTATTAATACTTAGTATTAATATTATTTAATACTAGAACTTACGCAATTGTCAAATCAAATAAAATAAAATATACCTACTTTATTTTGCACCAAAATATATACAGTAAAATACGGAGAGACAAAATAGTGTAGGTAGGCACAAAATAAGGCATATAATAATTGTTTTATTATCGAAGATAAAGACATTGTTTTTGTATGATTTCTTTCTTTCTCTAATTATAAAAACCTCCCAACCGATCCCGGGATCATTGTGAATTTATTTATTTATATTATATTACAGATCCCGAAAACAGGTAAAACCACAAATAAAATATAGATAATTGCGCATAGTAGAATTGCAAACCAAGAACTTTCTATAAACTTTCCTTTGCCATTTTAATAATTGGCATTGCATACTGTCACATTTACACTCAGCTCTGTTGGACTAGAGAAGTCAGCAGGGAAGTGAGCAGGGAAGAGAGCAGGGAAGTGAGCAGAGAACTGGGCAGCGTGAGTATGTAACAGGCGAGTGACCTATTTATATACTCACGCTGCCTACTTCCCTGCTCAGTTCCCTGTGTGTCTAACTTTATCTATAGGACCAACATCAAAATCAGCTGTTCCATACAAAACTGCAAACCTACTCGAGCCAAATGTATGGGATAGCTGTATTTTTTTTGGCGATTTCGATGTTGGTGCCATAGAGAAAGTTGATAAGTCTGACGGTCCTTACTATGCCGATCATCCCCTCACTAAGCCGTGTCAGCATATTATGAAGGACCCTGTATAACTACCGTCTTCTCTATCTACCTCTAGGGTCAAGCATCTAGCCATACAATTCGTCGCTTTTAGCTTCTTTTCACCTGGCATTTTATAATTAAAAGAAAACTTAATTATGTGCGCCTACTGTTGCAATAAAGATGAACTGTGCCATTGTACATTTCTTGTTTTGAAATCCAGTCTCTTATTTCTAGTGGCAGGTAGATAGATGCCAGTGTATTTTGGTGAATTCGTTATTTGATTCATACAGTCTGAATCGGTTATACAGAAATAAAACCGGTCAAGTGCGAGTCGGGCTACTCGCGCACCGAGTGTTCCGTACCATTCCACCAAATAAACATACTAATATTTACTTTAAAAAGTTTGGTTTTCTCCAGGACCATTAGCGCGAGACCAACTCACACTTCTCTGTTTTTTATTATTTATTGTTATAAGTACTGTTGATTTTGATCAATCACACAACGTTTGACGTTTGTATGTATTACTTGTACTCTTATGTAGTCCGTGGTATAACTGTTTTTTTTATAGAGCGAGAAGAAAAAATTTCGATTGTAGTAGTAGTAGTAGTTGTAAATATTAATTTTTTGACATTTTTATTATTTGTTTCTAAATCCGTCATAATAAAGCACATTCTATGAACTTCTCTTTCAACTGTCTAGCTATTACGGTTCAAAAGTTACAGACGGACATAGGCTAATAAATAGGGACTCGTTTTCACCGTTTGGGTACGGAACCCTAAAAACTATTGCGTATTTCATAATGAATGTGTCAAACAAAAGAGAAATAGTGCTAAACAGTGATGACCAAGACAAACAGAAGAATTACGTATTAAAGAAAAGCATGGAAAAGAGCCAGATTGTCGCCAGTCTGAAATAATGTCACTTAAATTCTGTAATTTATATAACATTCATTTTATATTATTTACGAGTATGTTTTGTAAACAGCGTTATGAATAAGTTTTATTACAAATGAACAGTTCAAATTATTGATCGCAAATCATTGCAAAGCCGATAATTCATGTTCTACAGGTTGAGTTTTTTAAGGGTCAGTCTTAGAAAAAGTATATGTCTAGAATGAGCCTCACTGTTTTACCGTATAAAACAAAAGGGGCCAGGTTTCAAAGGTTGGTGTGCGTGAGGCGCCATAGAAATTATGTATGTGTGCGTGTATATGTATAGGGTTTAGGAACCAGTACTGGTTCCAATTTTTTTCGACGCTTTCGTATCTTCGACTGTCAATCTTGACATATAACTTTATCTAAGGGGTCAGTATGGGAAAATTCTAAAGTTTATGAGATAGAGAAAAACGCTGAGGAATGATCTAAATTTTAGAGAATTTTAAAACTACATTCTAATGAAAGTTGGTAGTTGCAGCAATGTTTCTGAACACCCCAAAAGGTATTACGATCGTGAGTTTATTTGTATGATTCACAAATAGTGCACTGAAAATATCTACAGTACTTCAAGGAAAATAATGGGCATCGACTAACTTCGTGTTCCCGAAGATGACCGACCGAAACTAATAGGCAGTATTGTATAATGATATACAGGGTGAAATCGATATCATCTCAAACTGAACAACTTTTGCTTTGCTAAAAAAAATCACCTGTCCCATACATTTGAGTCGTGTCGGCAGCGGCGGCGGGTGCAGTTTAGTATGGGACAGCAGATTTTTTTTTGCTCCGTTTGGTTTGCTCCCATAGTAAAAGTTGTTCAGTTTGATGGGTAGACTCTTAGTTTAAAAGGATGCTAATGATATCGATTTCACCCTGTAGAGATTTTTTTACGATTATTTCCCCCATTATTTTCCTTGAAGTACTGTAAGTAGGTATACGTATAATACCTATTGACATATTGTGATTAATTGCCACGTGGATTTTAAAATAGACAAAATGTACTTACCTGTAGAATGTATAAATATAAAACTCAGTATATGTAGGTACGAGTTGGTACGTTGTAGTATTTTTACCAGACAACATAATGTATAAGTTGGCATAGGTACTACAATATCTATGATTTAAATACAGGGTGCAACTTAATATGCTGATACTTTTTTAAGGAGAAAACTTTCTCTATGGCACCAACATCGAAATCAGCTATGGGACAGCTGAAATAAGAGATGAATGGAGGAAGACGACATATTGCGCCGACCCCAAGTAGGTAATGGGATAAGGGCAGGAAGATGCAATAGTATGAATGAAATATTCTTTTCATCCCATCTATTCAAAAAGTGTCACTTTAGTCCTCTTTAAGTGCGCCTAAAGTTGCACTTTTTGTTAAGAGACTTTTACCACAGAGGATTGTACAGAGTAACAGCTTCATAGGAGCTTCGATTACATTAGCCTATTCTTGTAGGGCTGTCTAAAAGGAAATAAATTTGATTGAAGTATGAAGGATAATGTTTTACAATATGTAGTAGGTATATTGTTTTTCTTTTTTGTTGTTGTTGTTTGTTGTGTTATTTATTATTTGTTATTTAGTTGAATAAAATGAGTTTAAATTAAAAAACCGTTGCCGCCCGATCCGTCGCTTTACGCGGGTGAATCAAAAATTGTATGTACTTACCTGTCACGATCTTTGGGGAAGGTATATGATGAAGGAGATGTTTGTGTTCCTCCTCGTATTATTAAAGCACACAGTGCAATAATTAACCATTTCGTTTAATATTATTAAACTACTTTTAAACGTGCTCGAGTAAAATGAACGATAGGTATCTCACACATTAAATTCACATGACGTTCTACAATGACAGTGACAATCAAACAGAAAATAATCCATAGACATCTTGATATTAACAGAGGTCAGTGGCTCCAATCTCTTTCCGAAAGGAAGAATGGACAATATCTCACACATTAAATTCACACCCTCGTTACGCCGTAACCACCCGAAGCACAGCCAAAGTGTCCCCTCGGCCTCGTTCGTGAGCCCCGTAGGTGAACGCGCACACAATCATACTGCGCATGTAGTGATGCGCCGCTTTTGCGAGCTTGTTTGAAGCTGTAACTCTGTACAATATAATCCTCTGTGCTTTTACAGCGGGCAATGATGAGTTTTGAATTTGGAACATGTATTTTTGCTACATAGGCACAGAGGATTATATTGTACAGAGTTACAGCTTCAAACAAGCTCGCAAAAGCGGCGCATCACTACATGCGCAGTATGATTGTGTGCGCGTTCACCTACGGGGCTCACGAACGAGGCCGAGGGGACACTTTGGCTGTGCTTCGGGTGGTTACGGCGTAACGAGGGTGTGAATTTAATGTGTGAGATATTGTCCATTCTTCCTTTCGGAAAGAGATTGGAGCCACTGACCTCTGTTAATATCAAGATGTCTATGGATTATTTTCTGTTTGATTGTCACTGTCATTGTAGAACGTCATGTGAATTTAATGTGTGAGATACCTATCGTTCATTTTACTCGAGCACGTTTAAAAGTAGTTTAATAATATTAAACGAAATGGTTAATTATTGCACTGTGTGCTTTAATAATACGAGGAGGAACACAAACATCTCCTTCATCATATACCTTCCCCAAAGATCGTGACAGGTAAGTACATACAATTTTTGATTCACCCGCGTAAAGCGACGGATCGGGCGGCAACGGTTTTTTAATTTAAACTCATTTTATTCAACTAAATAACAAATAATAAATAACACAACAAACAACAACAACAAAAAAGAAAAACAATATACCTACTACATTTATTGTAAAACATTATCCTTCATACTTCAATCAAATTTATTTCCTTTTAGACAGCCCTACAAGAATAGGCTAATGTAATCGAAGCTCCTATGAAGCTGTTACTCTGTACAATCCTCTGTGACATAGGTCCGCGACCAAAGAGACCGAACGCAAATATTAAACTAGAAGCGCCTTTTATTTATTTTCCTCATAGAGGGGGATGAAAAGTAGAGTGTATCACTCGGCCGCAAAATTATTTTTTCCTCGGGCGGCATACTTTGAATCCCTCGCTGCGCTCAGGATTCTACTTTAGAATCCCTCGCTGCGCTCGGGATTCTACTCAAGAATCCTTCGCTATGCTCTGGATTCAAAATAGCGCCCTCGCCTTAAAAATATTATTTTACGCCCTTGTGATACAATCTACTATTATTTACACCAAAAATAAATTACAATGCACAAACGGAAATAATAAATAAATAAATAAATAAATATCTTGGACAGTGTCACACAAATTATCTAGGCACATTTAAAGTTCCAGAATCTAGCCTGGACTTGTATTATGATAACTAGACAACGATATAGAATACATATATAGATACAAACATCCATGACTCGGGTACAAATATTAATATTCGTCATACAAATATTTGTCCCTTACGGGATTCGAACCCGCGACCCCCGGCACAGCAAATAAACTGATTATGGTACAAATAAGGCGGTCTTATCGCTAAAAAGCGATTTCTTCCAGACAACCTTAGGGTAGAGGAAATATAACAAAGAACGGGTGTCGGTGTTATAAGAAAATAAAAATTATAAATGTAAAAGAAGTGAATACAACAGAATACATAAATACATACACATTACATATAATTAAAGGTACATATATATATACATATACATATATATATATAATATATAAGTATATAATTAATAATATACAATACATATCACACATGCTGCAACAAAACATAAACATACCTACACGTACCGGAAAAAAAAATAAAAAAAAATAAAAAAATCAGGGACAGAGGTCTAGGAAATGTGCTTTGACTTTCGATTTAAAAACATCCACGGAAGGAGCATGTCTGATCGACTCTGGCAACGAGTTCCAAAGTCGAGCAGCTTGGACTGTGAAAGAATGGGTGTAGAAGTCATCGTACTTACTAGTTTCATGGGAAGATGATGGTGGTTGTCAATTTAGTTTATATAACAACGACTCATGTAGTACGGAACACTAATAGCACGAGTCCCGACTCGCACTTGGCCCGTTTTTTATTTATTTATTTCCTAACTTGTGTCTGCACTGCATTTCAGCCAATGGCAAGTGAGTTTTTCGAGAATCGTAATCTCGAGGATTGTTTTATGTACAAAAACACATTTTGAGCTAATACAAAATGGTGGAGCTTCGATGCAAGCCAAAGAATACCCAATACACGACCGCCTGCAAAAATAATTTCAACGCGACTCGATGCGGTTGTTTATCGTTATTATTTGAAAAGATTACGCTTCATTTTAGAGTTATTTGCGCCAACTTTTGTTTTTATTTTTAGGCAATTTATTGAATTGTGTTTTACTTGTGCCATTTACCATAACACCAAAGTGATGTCATTTTTATTCAAAATGTTGACCAAAATTAAATGGTTGTGCAATTACTTTTAAGTTTTGCATTGCACGCGTGATGTATGCGGATTCAATTGATATATCTACCTACTTAGATCTTCCTTGATTCATATCTACGTCAGTTGTATATTTATCAGATGTCTGTATCTAAAAACAAAACGTATTATTAACTGGCCATTAATATTTCACGGTAAGACCATTGAACAATTATTTGGCTTCAATCAATAGGTCATACCGACCGATGGGCTAATGTCGATGCCAATATACAGTCGGTATTGTTTTAAAATGTCTACAGGGTGTAAAAAACCCCCTTGTAATACCTACATAAGGGGGTGCTTCAGCACATGAAACTGAACAACTTTCACTACGGAGCCAACGTCGAAATTGCGAATAAAAAAATCTGCTGTATGTATACATTTTAGTCGAGTAGGTACAGAAGTTTTGTTTGGGAAGGCTGATTTTTTTTTCGCGATTTCGAAGATTGGCTCCATAGTAAAAGTTGCTCAGTTTTATGGGCTGAAGCACCCCCTTAAGTATTACTAGGGTATTTTGTTACACCCTGTAAGTATAGTAAAATAGTTGATATTAACAACGCGTTTAAAGATATACAAAGGTAGTAAAATGACAGCTGAAGAGAAGATTGTGATGCTATGTGCCTAGCAGTCTTCAGACAAAAAGAGAAAACATTTTTAGCCTACTGAAACCTAACAGGGATCTCTATAGTTTTGGTCTCATTGGATTTAGTGCATCAATGAATTTTGGTGAAATCAATGATTTTATACATATTGCTACACACAAAAGTTGTCACTTTCAGCGTTTTTAAAGATAGTTACTACAAAAATTCAAAAAATTTAATATTGTACAGGAGTGCGATTTTTGAATCTCATTCGTTCGGTGACAAAAGTTGTCACTTTCAGCGTTTTTAAAGATAGTTACTACAAAAATTCAAAAAATTTAATATTGTACAGGAGTGCGATTTTTGAATCTCATTCGTTCGGTGAGCTCAGCAGTTGAAAGTGTCAAAATTACTATGGAGATATGAATCTTTATACTGCTGATTTGGCATTAAAAAATCATACTATAGGAGAGATATTTTTGAGCGTCAAATCCGCAGTAGAAAGATGCGTATCTCCATAGTAATTTTGACATTTTCAACAGCTGAGCTCACCGAATGAGATTCAAAAATCGCACTCCTGGTTGTAACTTTTCAGACGGATATTATTAATTTTTTTGTTTTCTTTCTTTTTAGGGTTCCGAACCCAAAGAGTGAAAACGGGACCATATTACTAAGCGTAGTCCGACCGTCCGTCCGTCCGTCCTACCTATTTAGGGCTGTAACTTTTGAACCGTAATAGCTAGACGGTTGAAATTTTCACAGAATGTGCGTTAGGACGGCAGATTTGTTAATAAATGTCAAAAAGTTTAAAGCGAATCCTCATATAAGAAACTAGTTTTTTTCAACGTTTTTTTCTTCTCGCTCTATAGTAATAACGATAATACATACAAACGTCAAACTTGGTGTAATTATAGAGCAAACTCTACACTACAGTATAACAACAAATAATAAAAACCTTCCAAGTGTGAGTCGGTCACGCGCTAAAGGTCCCGTAGAAAACAAAACTTTTTTGAAAGTTAATACGTTGGTGTGGTACGGAACCATCGGTGCATGACTACTCATGCACCGATGGTTCCGTACCACAACACGTAACGTAACAAACATTCTGTGAAAATTTCAACTGTCTAGCTATTACGGTTCAAAAGTTACAGCCCTAAATAGGTAGGACGGAAGGACGGACGGTCGGACAACGCTTAGTAATAGGGTCCCGACTCGCACTTGACCGGTTTTTATTTTTGGTTCTTTGTTTATTTATTTGTGGACTTTTAAGAGTATATTATTCCGAGAGCGAAAATGCGCGCTGCATACAAACGTACTATGGTAATATTTTCAATACTAACCAATTAAAGTCACTTAAATTTTGCAGAAACAATCTAGAAACAAATTTCTATGCTTCTATAGAGTCAGATTTTCATTATAATACACAGTTTCAATGCTAGGATTAATTTAAGATTTGTATGGAAATCTTTGAGGCACCGTAACTTGAAAACTATACATTTTAACGAAAATCGGACTCCATACAAGCATAGAAATTTGATTCTAGAATGTTTCTGCAAAATTTCATTGACTTTAATTGGTTAGTATTGAAAATATCACCATAGTACGTTTGTATGGAGCGCGCTCCGAATAATATACCCTTAACCGAGAGGTTATGTCGGCCATGTATTATAATGAGTGCCTTTAATATTAATTACGCTACGTAGTAACTAATTACGAAGTTAATTGAGCCGAAATATGCAATGCAGCGGAGCGATGACCACACTCTCAGTATAGGTATCGTATACAATAATCTGACGACTATACACACACATACTTTAAACACACAGGACAAGTCTGATGATTGCACGTTACTATAGTTTGACTTTAATTAAGACCCTGAGCAGATGTTGGACAATTTCGCTTTCACACCAGAAGAGCAGCGAAGAGCATTTCATAGTGCGTTCACACACGATGACGCGTTGACGCAGCGGCAGACGTCAGTCCGTCATTTGTGAAGCAAGGAGTTGTATGAAACCGCACGTAGAAGCACACACGGTGACGCATTGACGCACCGGGTGTGGTTCTATGGACTGACATCTGCCGCTCCGTCAGTGCGTCATCGTGTGTGAACGCACATAGTCACACGAGTCTTTATACAGGGTGAAAGGAAAAGAATAATTAACCTTTACCCCACATACTCTACCCATCAAACTGAACAACTTTTACTATGGGAGAAAATATGCCTACGCACACTTCCGTAGAGTTCTAGAGACAACGTGTCCGTCTTCTGGGTGAATCGACCCTTCGATCAGCTGATTGCATGGAAAGTTCGTTCAAAAAGAAAGTTGTTCAGTATCATGGGTACAATCAACCCTAATCCCTGCCACGAGGCTCTATAATCCTTCTCAGTTGTGTTCTTACTCAAAAATAATCCTCTAGATTTGATAGGTACTCCCTCTAAATACTTGATACCGGCGGAAATGCGGTGCTAACGCACAGGCAAGAAGTCAATTAATTATAAATAAATAAAAAATACGTTTTGTTATCTTTGATTTACTTTCAATGTTTGTAGTAACCTGCACTCGCACTAATCAAAGTCAATACAGGCCTTAACTTATTAACTGTGATAGTAGGTTCCTACATTTATTCATACATAAATAATATTATTATAAATAGGATATTGGGTAAGCACTTACCTAATAACAATATTTTGTACCTATATACGATACGATACATTACCGGTAGAGATGTGTTAAGTGTCGCCATCTTCCTGAATCGATGTTAAACCTTTGTTCTTTGTCGTTGGAAGGGAACCAAAAGCGTGTGGTCATACCAAAGTGTCATCCTAACGCTACAAGGAAATCATACTTCAGCATCGAAAATTTATTGATACTTAGTTACTTTATTTTTGTGGGAGATGGCGGTGCTATTCAGATTTTATGATGGAGGTGCATCAATTCAAACATTGAAGTTAAGCATTTTCGAGATTTTGAAATTGGCTTTAAAGTTGTTTTTGTTTGATCTGACTAAAAATGAATCCTGTATTAAAATCCAATTAATTATTTTATGTTTTAGACTACAGTTAGTCAGAGTTTTTAAATTGATACCAGAAACAGGCAGGCATTGCGTGGGACGCCATTCGGCCTGTTGTCCTGACAATCTGTGAAAGTGGATGAGGAAGACCAGGACAGATTTGTGCCGCTCGTTGCCGAGAACTGATTTATTTAATCAAGGGCGATGGTTATAAAACACAACAAGTAGGTATTGTACATATAAAAGAGACTATAAGTGTAGAGACACACCTGCGGAACGTTCTGCGACGTACGTTCGGTTGAATACGGGCGGTACGCTTTTCCCTATACCGGCGACATACCGTTAAGCGCCATTTTTCCTAGTAGACGCGTATTCAACCGAACGTTCGGCGCGGAACGTTTCTAAGGCGTGTCCGGGAGCAATTGCCACTATGGGATAGTATCACCTATTCTGTGCTATGGGGCAATTGCGTCCAGCTGACATTTACGTACAAAGTACCTACTCTTAGCCCGGCTTGCACCAACAAGTATTTAGGCTTAAACGTATTTAGTAATAGTTCTGTCTTTCAAACTGCTCATACAAATGACAGTGACAGCACCATATTTAAACATGTTTAAGCTTAAATTCTTTTTGGTGCAAGCCGGCCTTAGTGCGTTCACACACGATGACGCATTGACGGAGCGGCAGATGTCAGTCCATAGAACCACACCCGGTGCGTAAATGCGTCACCTTGTGTGCTTCTACGTGCGGTTTCATACAACTCCTTGCTTCACAAATGACGGACTGACGTCTGCCGCTTCGTCAATGCGTCATCGTGTGTCAACGCACTTAATGAACGCATGTCTATTCATCTAGAAGGCAGTATGCTGGTTAAATAAAGAGAAGAAGTGAATCGTACTTTATAAGTGCAATTGCTCCATTGTTGCAATTACCCAGGAAGCTGGCATAGTGCCTATGCAATTAACCCCCTTAGTTTTCCGGAAGACCGTATTAGATTTTTCTCTCCGTGTAGATCAGGAAGGTGGCATAGGTATGGTGTAGATTAGACGCCCTATATCCTATGCCTATAAATTTTCGATAACCATACATTTTCTCTAGAATTTTTCTACGACTTGGCCTTAGGCCTAGAAAATTTTCATTACTACGTATACTTGGTCCAAGTTCTACTTTTTACGCTACGCTATATGAGGTGCTTGTGACGTGTAGGAGGCATTATTAAGAGATACCTTGTACCTACGATAGTAACTTTATGATGGAGGTGCATCAATTCAAACATTGAAGTTAAGCATTTTCGAGATTTTGAAATTGGCTTTGATGTTGTTTTTGTTTGATCTGCCTTTAAAAATGAATCCTGTGTTAAAATCCAATTAATTATTTTGTGTTTTAGACTACAAGTCCGAGTTTTAAAATTGATACCAGAAACAGGCAGGCGTTGTGTGGGACGCCATCCGGCCCGTTGTCCTGACAATCTGTGAAAGGGGATGAGGAAGGCCAGGACAGATTTATATGGCGCGCCTTGGAAGAAGCCCGTGTTTGGCAGTGGATGATGCTGCACATGAGCCTAATGCTGAGCAGGGCTGATGATGATTCCAGCTTTTTAGATGATATTTCCTAACCTTGAAAGTGCTATTACGTCATCATCATCATCAGCCTATCATCGTCCACTGCTGAACATAGGCCTCTCCCAAGGCGCGCCACATAACTCTGTCCTGGGCCTTCCTCATCCAGTCGCTCCCCGCTACCTTTTTTAGGTCGTCTGTCCAGCAGGCCGCAGGCTACCAAACATTGCTCAGATATCCACTTAGAAATGTGCCCAAAGAAAAGAGCCTAGAACTCATCTATAAAAGGACGACAATAACACTCAATCGAACATTTTTGCATTTTATTAAGTCAATAAATAAAAACAGGGAAATACATAGCGCTTTATTCTATCCAACAAGTATAAAATAGACATCAACTCAACCATTGTACATAGACAAATGCAGGAACACACGTTCTAACAAACTGATCTATCTCCAAAACGTCGTCTCACGATGCTCTAAAATAGATGTTTTAGAGAGGAGATAACACATTCAGATTTCAAAGATAGTTTTATTTACTAGCGTGATTAGAAAGTGACCTGTTTCTTTTCTCTCTCCGACCTGATGGTTATCTTCGAGGAGGCGACTGTGGTGTCAGCGGTCTCAGAGTCGGCGACTAGGGCTCGAAGGCGAGCGACTCGCTTCTCCCTTGCGGCGCTGCGCTCGTTCAACTCAGACATCTCGTCTTCTAAGTCAGTGAGGCGAGCTCTGGACACTTTTGCTCTTTGTGCAGCAGCGCTGTCATCCTCGCTCTTGATCGCAGTCCATTTTGTGAGCGCGCTGTCTTCGTTAAGCCTGCGCGCGATGCGCCTCTCCGTGCGCTCTTCGTTCTCCTGCAGTGCCCGCCTGGCGCCACTGATCTCCGTCTGACCGATGCCGACCGACTCGAGGATTTTGTCGGAAATTCTGACCCGGTTCTCGAGGTTAGCGACACTGTTCTCGAAGTCTATGTCTTCTGCGAAACGGGATGTCTTCTTGCCAGCACGTAGGCGCTTCAGGGATTCTGTGATCTGCAATCATGAGAAAGAAAATTTTTGTTTATATGTCATCAAATTATACATGCAAATCTGGCCAGTGTATTTATTATTATTTAGGTTGATATTAATCATCATCATCCGTATCTAATATCTTTACCCTGTTCAGGGCATAAGCCTGCTGCCCACATCCCTCAGTTTGCGATCCTGCTAGTATTCTATTTAGATGTAAGCATAAGCATAAGCATATGCTCACGACTATATTCTCCGAGGGGGTAGTCAGAGATATTCTGAAACCTCAGAACATCCACGTTTCACCAGTAGTACCGAAACTCTGTCCAGTGTGACGGGGGGTGAGCCCGTCGCCACTTATAATGGACAGTGGGTACAATACACGCCTCGAAATTGAAGCATGCAGGTTTCCTCACGATGTTTTCCTTCACCGAAAAGCCAGTGGTGTAACAAATCGTACATAAATTCCGGAAAACTCATTGGTACGAGTCGGCTTGGACGGGGATCGAACCATCGCCTTCTGCACAGCAGGCAAGGTGACTCGCCACTGGACCACCACGGCTCGGCACGGCTATTTAGATGTAATTATTAATAATAAATGGTAATGACAAGTTATACGACGTTTGTTAGGTAACTTTCTTTTTTCATTGGGTCATGCTTCAACAGAATTCTTCTCCAGCGTAATCCGGTCAAACTAAAGATGACCCCCTCCCAATCTTTGACCGCACCTAATTTCATCAAGAGGCATTGTTAATTTGAATCAAATTTAAAAAATCCTTGAACACGTTACTATATCTGTGATACAGATTAAGTAAAACTCTACTAAAAATCTATTTCAATTCGAGAATGTCATTTGGATTGGCAGTCCTATAATCTCTAGCGGTTAGATGGACAGAGCTATTTTCGACTGGACTCGAACGGCATGTGGTTAACGGTGTCTAAAGATTTAACTGTTAAATTTAACATTGTTTGTTATTTTAGGGTCCCGTACCCAAAGGGTATCTATTACCTACAAGCCTACTCTGCTGTCCGTCTGTCCATCCACGACCTTATAAGAACCGTTTATGTAGCGAAATTTTCACAGAATAAGTGTGTGTTATTATTTTGGATAAGCTAAAAAATAAAAAACCAATAAGTTCAAAATTAAGATTTTGCTAACTGCGCTATTTGTAATTACTTTGAGCTGTCGTATTTGTGATAATTTTGCAATTGGTTTGTATTTCTATCGTATTCATCTACATTTTATAACGCGTACAGAGTGTAAGTGACAGCCTGGCAAATACTGAAACGGTGAATTCAGAACATCAAACTGAACAACTTTTACTATGGATCCACTCAGGAAACGCGAAAATATAATATCACAAAGAGACTGATCTGCCGCATACATCTTGATTGATATAATTTTCAACCATGACTCACTGAAAAAAATGTTTTGTTAAATACAACCAAACTTTAGTGACTACCGAACTGTTTTGTAAAACATAGTCAGAAATTTGGTTAAAACAGCTAAACAATTGGCTATTTATAACCAAATGTTTGATTATGTTTTACAAAAAAGTTCGGTAGTCACTAAAGTTCAGTTACATTTAACAAACATTTAGTTAAAGATTTCTTTGAGTGTACGAAAATGAATATAGTTCTGTTGCCTTCTTATGTAGTATAAAAGCAATTAGATTCTTTTCTCCGCGTAAGTTTCAACTCTTTATCTTGAATGCAACTTTTTTTGTCCAAATCAGTTTTCGTTGAATTTAAAAGATAAAATCTTTAAAATTAAAGTGGGCCAGCAACAAAAGGTATACCTACCTACAAGAAATACTTAGAGCAGTCTAATCGAACAATGATTGGTTTTCGATTCAGCAAAGGGCATTGTTATAACAATTAACAGTATTGTTGATATTGTCTGAAGAGTTTTGTAGTGCTTTATAATTGGATTCTATTATTTTGTACCTACTTTTAATTTTATCGTTATTACTACTTTTCAACTAAATACCATAAAAGTAGTAGGTATGTACTACGTCTAAAATAACCATAAGTTACACGAGAAACAAGAGAATAGTAGATTGTATCACAAGGGCGTAAAATAATATTTTTAAGGCGAGGGCGCTATTTTGAATCCAGAGCATAGCGAAGGATTCTTGAGTAGAATCCCGAGCGCAGCGAGGGATTCTAAAGTAGAATCCTGAGCGCAGCGAGGGATTCAAAGTATGCCGCCCGAGGAAAAAATAATTTTGCGGCCGAGTGATACACTCTACTTTTCATCCCCCTCTATGAGGAAAATAAATAAAAGGCGCTTCTAGTTTAATATTTGCGTTCGGTCTCTTTGGTCGCGGACCTATGTAGCAAAAATACATGTTCCAAATTCAAAACTCATCATTGCCCGCTGTAAAAGTCTCTTAACAAAAAGTGCAACTTTAGGCGCACTTAAAGAGGACTAAAGTGACACTTTTTGAATAGATGGGATGAAAAGAATATTGCGGTATACTTTATAGAAGCTTTCTCAATGCTTTCGTATGTGTCGAAATAAGCGAAATTCTCAAGGTACGTATTGATATTCTTTTATTAAAATAAAAACCGGCCAAGTGTGAGTCGGGCTTCTCGCGCACCGAGTGTTCCGTACCACACCACCACACAACATATTAAGTTGAAAAGTTGTTAAAAGAAAAATGTTCTTTTTTCTCCGGGACCTTTAGCGCGCGAACGACTCAACCTTAGCCGCTTTTTATTATTTGTTGTTACTTATACTGTAGAGTTTGTTCTATAATCACATAATCTAGAAATTATGAGAAACAAATCGTCATGAGTTTCGTAACTAAACGCCAAAACCATTTTTTAGTGGCCTATTTCCCACAGATTGAGAAATTGACTCCTTTCTGTCTATGTGTCATGCAAATTGAACACGGAGAAGGTCTGATAACAACTGTCTAAAATCGGCAATTTATTGCATCTAATACAACAATTTTTAATCACGATTTTTAGTAACAACTTGCTCTGCCAACTCCAAAGTGAAATAAATGTCGATCTCCATTCAACAATGGCTTATGTCTGCATGCAGAAACTGCAAGTATTGGGACTGTTACAAAGGAGCCTGGAATTCAATATACTGAATACCTTCATTCAGGTTAGTTAGAGCTCTGCCAGTGAGTGCGTTCGACGATGTGGGTAGTGGAAACATTGGAACGTGTCTTGCCTTTGTCATTTCTTTGATCTATTGCCATAGAAATATAAAGTCTATTGCATGCTACGAGCATATACCCCTATAGAGACGTAATACATGCGAATTTAAAAGAAAACAATTATGTCAACTAGCTGCGGTGCGGGGGGGACGGAAATGCTCCGAAGTACTACGAAGTCTATTCGAAACAATGGCGGAAAACAAAGGCGTTGCGAAATATATAAGTGACAAGTCACTGATGAGTTGACAGAGTTGGGTCGCCTTATATTACGTCTCTATAGGGGTATGTACTCGTAGATTGCATGTATTGTGACATTGAACCTCAGAGGAAGGATCTCCATTAAACGTGCAGCAAATATACACATCTATTTTTGTGCAAGAAAAACTTAACGTTAGTATAGGTCGACCAGAAACTCGTGGCACAAAAAGATGTAAAAAATAGAGATTTTCACATGGTAGTGTCAAACTGTCATCTGTCAAAGTAGGCCCTTTACAGGCTGCATTTTTTTGCAGCGATAAAAACGCGTGTTTGTCAATCGAGTGACTATCGCTGCACTAGCAATTAAAAGGCGTTTATATCGATTCAAACGCATGATTTTTGCGATGCACACGCTTTTGTATTGATGTACACGCGCTTGTGCATTGTGGCAAAGGCTATCGACGAATAACCTATCAAATGTTACGAAGGTGTTGCGTCGTGGCTTGTACTTCTGCGCTGCAAAAAGTCGCAATGTATAAAGGGGCTTAATCTAATTACACCAGTGTTGCTTACTCTAAAATTTGATTTTCCTATTTGTCATCAGATTTTGGTTATAACCTACTGTATAGGAAGTCTGTGCCTATAACGTCATACATATAGCACTCATAACAAAAAAGATTTTCTGTACTTACAAAAAAAATTGGATGTTAAGCCGTTTGGTCCCGGCTACTATCTCTGGTGGTAGTAGTTTGTTACATAAAAACCACATCAGAGGCCACAATGCGGTCTGAAAAAACTCTGACACCAGGGCTTGCTGCCCACGCGATAAGAAGAAGATATACTTACAAAGAAATATGATTTTGGGATTAACTTTAAAATCTTTCCTATGTATAGAAGACTAAAAAAAGTACAAAACCCTTTGATGAATAGATGTGTTCCTGTCACGATTTAATTAAATTTCGTAACCAGTTGAGAAATATACATTTTTACTTTACCTAATCAGTTGCCAACTATGCATTTGCTGCTATCGTAAATTCGTAACCAGTTGCGATAGAGTAATAGGTAGGTAACTAATAAATCACTGACATAGACAAGCTCGTTCAAACAAACAACATGTCACACAAAACAACACAAAATGACACATTGCGGTCTGTCATTACCATAGTGACGATGTGAACTCGGGAACATCAATCAGGTGCGGACACCGCATTCAAGTGGAAAATGTTGCTTCTATGAAAGGGCCTGTCTATCGCTAGAGTGTAAGTCAATGTAATATATGAAGAAGCATACAAAATTCCGTGATGTTACATTGGTTGATTATAATTTGACATCGGTTAGACCATTTACGTTCAACCTTACAGCGTCACGTGCCAAATGCGTAAAACGCTGTAGTAAATAGAATTTCACTGCTGAATGAAATTCGAGCAACATTTATTTTTAAACGTTTAATGTGTTTTCACAGATGATGTAAGGCTTAATTTTGTTTGACGATCTAATATATTACGTTTGGGAAAGAAAACTCTTTGTACATCACAATTTTTGTAATCTGTATTACTTGGCGTGGATTATTGCTAAAATATTAATTAGGAATGGAATGAATTGAGACCATTTTTGTCCGTTTGAAAACAAACGACTAGGATAGGATTTTGACAAAAGCATAGGCTTAGTTTAGATTAACATTTAGACTTTATTTCATCGCAATCGGTTAATTCGCTCAATAACGCGCGTACGATTTATATAGTATTATTTTAATATGCTGATACTTTTTTAAGGGGATGATCAGACGGTCAAACTGAACAACTATCTCTATGGCACCAACATCGAAATCGCGAAAAAAAATCACCTGTTCCACCAAAAAACTGCAAACCTACTCGAGTCAAATGTATGAGACAAATAATTTCTCTTTTCGCGTTCCTGCCATAAGAATGATTATGATTATGACTTATGATTCAATCAATGATTTTCCTTGTTATATGCGGATTATATACCTTTATATTTTTAGCAACCATGGTGGTCCAGTGGCGAGTAACCTTGCCTGCCATGCAGAAGACGGTTTGATCCCCGTCTATGCCGACTCGTACCAGTTTTGAGTTTTTCGGAATTTATGTACTATTTTGGCTGGCACTGGCTTTTCGGTGAAAGAAAACATCATGAGGAAACCTGCATGCTTCAATTTCGAGCCATGTATTGTACCCACAGTCCATTAAAAGCGTAGAGAGGCACGTGACTCCGACTACGGACCGGAAGATTACAAATGGCGACGGGCTCACTCCCCGTCAAACTGGACAGAGTTTCGGTACTATGCAGGGTGTTACGAAAAGTATCATTAACCTTTAAACCACATACCTACTCTACCCACCAAACTGAACAAATTTTACTATGGGAGCAAAACAATCCGATAAAGTGCAATAGCTACTCGACGCAATCATAATATGGGACAGCTGTTTTTTTTTGCTCTGATTCTTTTGTTTTGCTCCCATAGTAAAAGTTGTTCAGTTTGATGGGTATAGAGTCTGTAGTTTAAAGGTTGATGACACTTTTCCTTACACCCTGTATAGTGAAACGTGGATGTTCTGAGTTTTCAGAATATCTCTGACTACCGCCTCGGGGAATAAAGTCGTGAGCATAATGCTTATGCTTGTATTTTTAGAACATTTCCGCACGAGTGCAATGTTATTTTAAAACTGTTTACTCATATACCTACAGGTAAAAATAAATATTCTACAAACGGAGATGCAACTAATTTTGGATGGATCCAATCCAATTTGGCATCACTTGGTTCATATAACTATTTGAGGCATGTTTTATGTAGGTGTGACTGCTAGGTATTTGCGTCAATTATTAATCATCTCATCTACCTATGTACTAATGCACATATAATTCTGAGCATCTACACCTATTAGTCATCAAATATTTTACTAATGCACCGGTACAATTTGTTGATTAAAAATATGAGAATCACGATATAGTAATGTTATTGTATGCATATAGGTATTGTTTCTTCAATTAGTGAAATATATTGTGGTACTTATTCTTTTTTTTATTAAATCAGTATTTATTATTTCACCAATAACTACAGCCCACCAATGTTGTGCATAGGTATCAAATTTTTTGAGAGTTAGGTCAAATAAATGCAAAAATAACAATGCATGTATGCTGGAATAAACATAATAATAATTATGTACATACGCAGCGTACAGCAAGCATTATAGTTCTTGTTTTAGGTAGTATTCAAGTAAATTAAAACTTAATTTTAGAAATAAGAAACAAAGAAGGAATGCCGATAATCTCCTTCGTATAGTTAATTGTCCTGAAAGTTTATGCATTTCGTCAGTGTGCTGTGCCAAGAATAAATAAATACTACTAAAGGAGCGTTATTTATTTGACAACTGTAACAGAAGCAGAAGTGTGTACATTGGAGATATTTAAAAAAATACTCTCGACGATAATGCCCTAAAGAAGTTACGTACGATATAGTTTTTAGGTGTCCATTTTTAGTCTGTCTGTTGTTTGTTTGTTTCAAGCATCAAGCAGAAACTACTGAACCGATTTTGATGAAACTTTTCTTTCGATAGCTTGATTTGTCTTAAAATCTGGTAAGTATATATTTTGTGCGGACAAAGCCGCGGGTAAACTTTAGTATATCCATAAAGTTCTACTTCTTCTTCTTATCGTGTGGGCAGCAAGCCCTTCTGTCAGAGTTTTTGCAGACCGCCTTACGGCCTCTGACGTCGCTTTTATGTAACGACTACTACCACCAGAGATAGTAGCCGGGACCAACGGCTAAACGTGCCATCTGAAGCTCGGCATCATCTTTTTTTTCAGACAATTAGGTGAATCAGACAATGTCCTAACCAACTTGGGAATGACGCACAAAGTGACATATCACTTGGTGTCCCCGTGGTATTCGAAAATCGAACACACAACCTCCGTGTCAAGACTCAAGAGCTACTTACATCGTCAGTAAAAGCTTCGTCGTCTTCGACCGCGGAGGACAGAGGCCTGCCCCTCTGCGCGCGCGCACCCCTCGAGTCGAAGAGTTCATCATGCTGCGCCTCAGTGTCCTCCAAAGCGCTACGGATGCGGTTCTCGACGTCACTGCGGATCTTCTCACGCTCAGGCTCCTTCGAAGCTTGAGCCTTGCCATCCAGACGGTCCAGCACTGGCCTGTAGTAGCTCTCCCCCTTGTTGTAGTTGCAATCGTAAACGCGCGTGCGCCGTGTTCTTCCTATGCGACTCATGTTTGCTTCTTTATCTGTAGTGTAAATAAAGAAAATAAGTTGAAACAGGGGTAGATCGGATAAAAATAGATGATAAATTTGCTTACCAATGATCGGACACTTGATACGAAACGACCTAAAACCGTATTGGAAGGGAAGATAGAGGGGAGGGGAGGCAGAGGAAGACCCAGACATCTAGCCTAAGTGAAGGAAAAGGTTGATGTCGTGTCGTATCAATAACGCAGGATTCTAGCGGAAGAAGAGACAGGATGGGCAAATACTCCACTGACAAGAGTGTACAAAGATGATGAATACAGTAACGTGTACTACTTAGGTGTGTGCATCAGATCATCAAACTGAACAACTTTCGTAAATGGCGAGAAAGACATCAGCTGTTCCCTTATTATTTGTTCGTAGGCTGTTCCATAGACTATGTTTGAGTAGCCATTGATATCTCTATGAAACTTTTTACTCGATGTTAATACACTCAACACCACAATAAAAACGGGTCGCCAACAACGTAACCCTTAATATCTCGGAAACTAAGAATGGTAGCTTATTTAAATAAAACGTATTTTATAGACAATTTAATACTACTTCTTCAATTAATAAAATTTCTGGTTGCTATAAAGTAATGCCAATAAAAAAGGCTAAAACCTAAGTAAATGATTATGGGACAGCAGTTTTTTTTCGCGATTTCGATGTTCGCTCCGTAGAGAAAGTTAATCAGTTTGACGGTCTGATCATCCCCTTGAAAAAGTGTCAGCATATTAAGAAGGACTCTTTCACGTAAATTTAAAAAAAAAAGGAATTCCACAAAGCTAAGCGCTGGATCTCAGATCAATCCGTGCGAAAAAGGTCTAAGTCACAATTAATTCAATATTTCTTAAATAATTCGATCCCAAAATAAAAAGCAATTCTGTCTTTACAATAAATTTTTTCTATTTACTTATTAAAAAATTTACAGTATAATCGTGCGTTTCCTGTATATCATCGTAGGTAAGTATTCTGTTTTTCCTCGAAATTTTCCTAGTTCTTAACATTCGAGTGCTCAATTATTGTGAATGCTTCTTATAAACGAATGCTTCCATTGAAGCCGGTGACTGAAATTTCCATTTTTCAAAACCGGTAACAATTAAATAAAAAAAAGGTTCTTTAATACAGAAGTATTAAAGCTACTTTACAATATTTTATAGGTCTGTAACTTGGAAGAATAAGTGGTTGATTCGTCTAAGTCTCTAAACATAAAAGTTAAGAAAAACCGCCACATATTTCCATATTCTGCAAAAAGATATGTTTAGAACCCATAATAGTACATTATGATACAAGTTCGGTGCTTTGATAATTAAGGCATTATTGATTGCCCGAGCCGTAGGCGAGGTCTACAAGAAAGCTGAGGCTGTAATTATCAAAGCGCACGTGTGTCATACGACGTTTTATAACATATTTGCGAGGAAACTAGGAAATAAATAAAACTCGGACATTCATAAACTAATAAATCTTAAAAAAAAATAGCGATATAAAAGCGCGCGGAATAATTTTTACTTGTTCACAAATTAGCGATGCGCGCGCATCAGCGCTTTCTTTTTTCTTATTTCTTAAGGCAAAGGCACAAAAACGGCCAGTATTACTAATAATGTAAATTAATATTGTTTGTTTTGGTTTCACATAAATGGTTGTAATTTATCGTCAAAATTAATTAAATAAAAGAATTAAATGTTTATTTTATTATATTTTATCTCCCAAAGTTAATTTTATTCATAAAATGTTGACCACTTTTGTGACATAAAAACTCTTTGCTAAGATTTAAAAAAGTACCGTTCGTTTTAGACGCAACCGTCCGTTTTACTTTACATTACCGGACTTGGTCGTAATGAGATACATTACGTTAGTGAAATTGGTCAAATAAGAGACCCTTTACGAGCAAATGTGTTATAATAGTAGATAACACACCGAGGACAGGAAAGTAAGAAAGGTCTCAGATCTCATGTAATTGGTGACCAAGGCGAAGCCGAGGTCAACAAACATGTGATCTGAGGCTTTCTTATTTACTGTCCGAGGTTAGTATACTATTTTTCTTCTCGACGGAGGTGAAAGCGACAACTTCGTTTAGCGCAGCCGGACGATAATTGAAGCTTTACGTCCGGAGGGATGAAAAAGTATTATAATTATAAAGATAGCTTTAGCTAGGCTTTTGCAGTCTATTGGAGTAGCACGTTTTTTAAATTAAGTCTTTCTTTAAACATATTTTTTTAAATTGTGTACGGTAAAACGCCACTGAACGGTAAAAGAAGCCTTAATTAATTGTGCGAAAGCATTATACTCGTACCTACAGGGTTATGTTTTCGCGCTTATTCTATTTGTATGTGGGATCCCTTAGCCATGGAGATTAGAAAAGGCTATTTATTGTCCTCAGAGGAAGGATCTCTTTATTCTAAAGGATTTGTCTTACTCCAGAGTGACAAAGAACGTATGAAGTGATCAATCATGTATATTCTATCCTAGTGTAAGTGTAAATACTAGGTACCTACTATTTATTCTGTGCATCCTGAGCGAATGCATTCAGGTATTAAACATGAAGTTAAATAAGAATATCCTCATTGCTTCAATGGCACCATTTCAGTTACGTACAATATTCAAATAAGCAACATTAAAACGACGTAAATATGCAAATTAAAATAAACCCGACTACTTCGAAACCAAACTAAAAAAAAGATGGAAACAAGATAAAATATAAAATCCTTTAGAATGCTATCAAACTGTTTCTATTTCCATTGGTGTTTCAATATCGTAATATTTACACAAAGTGTATTGGTTAATAGTAACAGCTTCGAACGTTCCAGGTTTGCCTTTTAGTTTATGCGTTACTTGTTTATGAAGCCGTTAAGTCTCATCATAATTATGTTTTATTAAGAATTTTATTACAAATTTACTAACGTCAGCTCTATGATGTAGCTTGTAAACAGATTTTTACCGACGTTAAACATAATTTTGCACGAGCTGTATTGCGCAAGGGCAGAATTTGTTTAATCCTACGTCATGACCACCTTGCCAACTGTAATAGAATTCATTTGTCGTACAAGAACATCGTTGTGAAAGATACGAAAATAGAGTTCGAAGACAAAGAAGCATTGACGTAAATGTTTGACTCAACTAAAATACGATAGATAGCTTATCCTGATTCTTGGCATCGAACCATTGAAGATATTCAATGAATAAATTCTACTTTCAATGAATTTGTATAAATAAATCACTGTTTACTATAGTAACGAGCTATCGAGAGAGCCCAGTAATGACATTATAGATATCAACTCAACAACCTATTAATCAATCATTGTTCCCAGTGAATAATCTTCCCAGAGAATCGACGCGTGCGGCGAACAGTAGAACAAATTCAAAATAGAATTCGCAAACATTCGATATGGGGATATTTTTAGTAACCCGGTTTTTCTTCGTCCGACAGGAGGTATTGTGATATGCACTCGGTGAATGTTAAACGGCACAGCTAAAAATAATAACGCTTTCGATGAAATCCGAATAGTTACACATTACATTACCGATTGGGATTTAAATATGAAATACGATGACACAGTTTACGTAAACAAAACAGTAGTTTAAGCAGAGTTCAATGAAAAGGAAATGATAATATCGCACAGCGGTGATAAGGAGTTCGCAAACTCGGCGTGGATTTTAGGAAAGGAGTGTTTATTAAAAAATAATCGACTGACCTGGAGCGTGTACAGGCGTTGAGAAGGTGGATAGGACTGGCCAAACGGGCGGTAGCGGTGGCGGCGTGCGAGCGGCGTGGGCGAAACTATGTTTAACCGTGAGCCACACAGAAATATACTGACTTTTGTTCCGAATGATTTCTACTCGGAAAGAAAAGCATGCGCTTGCGCATAAGCTTTCACTATCACGGATTTCCGATTAATAACGCTTATAGCGATCGATATTTTCCTTTTGAATCATAACATAGCATATCATATGCTCACGACTATATTCCCCGAGGTAGTTAGAGATAGTCTGAAATATCAGAACATCCACGTTTCACTAGTACCGAAACAATGTCCGGTGTGACGGGCAGTGAGCCCGTCGCCTCTTATAATGGACAGTGGGTACAATAATATACATGTTTATAATATACATGAATATACATGCCTCGAAATTGAAATATGCAGGTTTCCTCACGATCCTTCACCGAAAAGCCAGTGGTGTTACAAATCGTCCATAAATTCCGAAAAACTCTATGGTACGAGTCGGCCTGCATCATACATAACAATGGAGTTAAAATCAATAAAATCACACCTGTACTACGTGTAAATTATTTATCTAGATCAAAATATCTGATGGATGGAACCATTTGAAAACAAGATATAAAGAATGTAAACTTAATTGCGTTACATACTTTAGGGGGTTGTTTAGACCATCAAACTGGACTTTTACTATGGGACCAACTTTGAATTCAGGAAGAATCAGCTGTTTCATACATTTTGCTATTCTGCTATGGACATTTTCTATGAAACACCACACTTTTTTCGGCTTTAAATTTGGTCCTATAGTGAAAGTGGTTCAGTTTGATGGTCTATAGCGCCCTCTTAAGTATGTTACACGTTTAAGCTTACATCCTGTATCACAGATTAGTGCGTTCACACACGATGACGCACTGACGGAGCGGCAGATGTCAGTCCATAGAACCACACCCGGTGCGTGAGTGCGTCACCGTGTGTGCTTCTACGTGCGGTTTCATACTACGAACAAGAATAACTATAGAAGAGTAACTCTAAACAAAATCGAAATAATTTTTGACACCCAATGAAAAATGTCATGTTGTATGAGTTTTGGCGGCTAGGTACAGTTTTTAAAGAACAAATTTAGAACACGGTACACTTTTTTTGGTGCCACTTTTTGAGCTTCACTTACACTTCTATACATTCTTATTCGTAGGTTTCATACAACTCCTTGCTTCACAAATGACGGACTGACGTTTGCTGCTCCGTCAGTGCGTCATCGTGTGTGAACGCACTTATTAACAATAAGTTACTACGTAAATGAGAGGTCCGCGCTCATAAAGTCTCCGAACCAAAAGAGAAACAAAACACATAAAGAGATTGACGGCCTACACGCACGTTACAGACGAAGTCTGTATGTATGCCTTGCTGCGGTGCTGTAAGAATTTGTAAAAACCACGCAAGCAAAATGAAACAAAATGTCCTCAGTTTCAGTGTTTTGTGCTGACATGTACTTTCGTTTATCCAGAATTATACTTTTTTTTGAGAATTTCGTATTAGACCCATGAGTCCTTAAGTTTAGTAAGTCAAAGTTAAGAAATAGTACATTACTGCAGTGGAGAGCAAAAGAGGTATTGATGGACGAACGTGTAAATGTGGGCCGAGGAGAAGCCGAGGCACACATACGTAAGTCCATCAATGCCTAGTTGTGGCCAAGGCTTGTATAGTGCTTTTCTCAAACAATGCACGGAAACTAAAATCAATCAACTTTTCAAAATCAATGACGAACAACAATAATTTTTCCTGCGTTAATGCTAGTAACTTATCATTAATCTGTGGTTAAAGTGTTCATTCGTTTTTTTTATTATAAAGCTTTCTATTTGCAAGTCAGTTTGAAATTTAAATAAAACCTTTGATAAGTTACCACCTTGGTTGCCATGTTTCGGAGTAAAAGATCGTTCCATTTTTAAATTACACGACAGTTACGAGTTTACTATGTAATTTATTTGGCCGCTAAACCACGACAGATACGGATTTTCATACAAATTTTGCCGGCCGCTGCTTGCATTTGTATTTGGCCAGTACAGCAATTTAGATTTATCTCAAAGAAGGTTGTCAAAATAATGCTTAAATTTCCAAGCATGTTTGAGAAAAAAACATTTTTTTGCAAAATACTCGATGCAATTCCGATGCGTCCTATGTATGAAATACAAACTAAAACAATAGGACGACCAGAGAGGCAATATAATAGACAAATGACTGCACAATACCCTGTCACTTGGCAGCCGATTTCAATGCGGGATATCTGCGGCCTTATTGTTTTAGGAATAATAAACGGTTCGGCAGAGCGTGCCCACTGTCTGTTCGCTGCGTATCAATTTTCAACGTTCACCCATTGTTCATGAGCGTAGGTGGCCCGTTGCTGAGAACCTCAATCTTGAGGCCCAGGTTCGAATCCGCACGGATGACATGCCATGTAACTATGAGTTTTTATAAGCATAGCATATGCTCACGACTATATTCCCCGAGGAGGTAGTCAGAGATCTTCTGAAACCTCCGAACATAAATACGTTTCACCAGTAGTACCGAAACTCTGTCCAGTGTGACGGGGGGTAAGCCCGTCGCCACTTATAATAGACAGTGGGTACAATACATGCCTCGAAATTGAAGCATGCAGGTTTCCTCACGATGTTTTCCTATGGTATGGTATTAATACCGACTGCTCTTAAATAGTGGAGGAAAATATCGTGAGGAAACCTGCATACGCTGAAGAAAAAATTCCGATGCGTGTGTGACCAGTTTGTTTTGTAATTTCATGGTTTCGTTTTTGTTTTGCGATTTCATTATTGGACCTATAATGAGAGCCCTTGTTAACGAACCGGTTTTCCGCCGGTACACACGGTTTTAAACCTTGCATACGTCCGGTCGTCAGTTATGTATGGGACACTATGAACGTTTGTTAAGGGTATATTACCGTTGGCGCGCTCCATACAAACGTACTATGGTGATATTTTTAATACTATCCAATTATAGTCAATGAAATTTTGCAGAAACAATCTAGAAACAAATCTCTATGCTTGTATGGAGTCGGATTTTCGTTAAAATGTTTATTTTTAAAGTTACAGTGCCTCGAAGATTTCCATACAAATCTTAAATTAATCCTAGAATTAAAACGGTATATTTTAACGAAAATCTGACTTCATACAAGCATAGAGATTCGTTTCTAGATTGTGTCTGCAAAATTTTATTGACTTTAATTGGTTAATATTGAAAATATCACCATAGTACGTTTGTATGCAGCGCGCATTTGCGCTCTCGGAATAAAATTCTCTTAACGACGCCGGCGCTAGCGACGGTCCGGGCCAATCAATGACGGTCGACCGAATGAGGCCGCACTTCAGCCGGCTAGCCACCGGGTACAAGCGTACAAGTGCTCGTGAACAAGCTTATCCGGCACCGGCCCGGCGCCGGACCGGATAGAAACCGTCTCGTTAACAAGGGGCCTAAAAGTTGATCAGTTTGATGGTGTGTAGCACCCCCTCAAATCTGTAACGCATTATAATTTACTGTATACAATTATTTGAAACAAGTATATTTTTTAAATTAATTAATAAACAAAGGCAAAGGTCAATTTAACATAAAATCCTAAGACTAAAATATGCTAAAACTAAAATATCCTAAAACTTAAATAAAATTAAAACAAAATAATACAAGACACAAAAATTACAAATAATACACACATTCTAGGGTGTCGCCGCCAGACATGGTGCCCAATAGGCTGGCAGCATTCCCCCTCTGGATGGTGAGGCTGATTCTTTGTGCCAGGAAGCTGCCAGCTCTGCGGTCACCAGAGGTCTCGTTGAGGCGCCCCGATAGATCTGCGATAAAAGCTTTAGCCCCTGGGCCCCATGGACCTAGAGTCTCAAATCCTATGGGTGTGAACATGTAGCTGCCGGCCAAATCGCTGTACTTTCGGCACTTCAGGACCTCAGCGCCTGCAGCAGCAGCACCAGCACGCTCGGAAGTGGCCTGAAGGTGAGACGGGGCTAGGGTGTCCACACAGGTTACATCCCAAACCAGACTCTTCCCCTGACGCCATGGAATGAGCGTTAATCCGTCGGGTCTCCTGCCGTCAGTGCGAACAATTCCGTTTGGTTCGGACTTTGCCGGAATGTTCGCTGAGACAAGAGCCCGGCGGATGACATCATTCAGAGCAGAATGGCGTGGAACGCGACCAGCGCTACTCCGGCAAGAAAGCCCGTGGTGGCCTTGCCTGTTTACAGCGGCCCCACACCTACACTGGTGAGCCTGGATCGTTTGAAGGCCCAACCGGAGACCTACCGCCAAAGACAGGGTGCAGTCGTCTAGCAAGGTTCCAATATTCGCAGAAGGCAGGGCGTTCAGCCAGAGACCAGACTCCTTCTCAAAGGATGCGAGGAGACGAGCGCGATCTGACCTACTAGTGCAGGTAGCCAAGAGGTCCTGCTGCCCTTTTTTGCACAGGGGCTCGTCCCAGCGTTTTTGTGAGTCTAGCAGGGTAGGAGTGTCGCTATCGCACAGATCCCTCCACCGGGACAAAGCCTCCGTAATGTGGGCGACACCGACAGCAGTACCCATAGAAGGGCTGATAATCTCATGAAAGAGCTTACTGCAACCGTGAGCAGAAGCTAAAAAAGCCGGCAAAGCAACAGCATACACTCCTCTAATGCCAATACCCCCAAAACGAACCGGGAGAGATGCCTGGGCCCAAGCCTCAGCAGAAAACCGACAGTTCAGTACGGTTGTTAACAGCTTCCTGATACTGTCATCCACGGCTGATAAAAGACTTTGAAATTTCCACAGATGGCAACACCGTAGGACGTACGTGAATTGAGGCACGAAGAGACAATACCTAATAATGCATAAAGCCATGTGAGAATTTATTTTCGTGAGGCGGTCGGACGAATTCTGGAACTTGTCCATTTTTTCCTGGATGAAGAGTGGTATGGATTCATCGAGGAGAGGGGCTCCTAACAACCGCAGTGAGTCATTTGTCGTTATCTGGATATTAGGGGCAACGTCGTTAAATTTTAATATAATGTCTCGTCTGTCGTCTTGGGAGACGGAATGGTGAAGGAAAAGTTCGCATTTTGAAAGGTTTAGCTCTAAGCCGATTGCCGCAAAACCATTCATTAGGCACTTTAGATCCTCCAGAACGACATCCGAATGGCCGCCTAGAGTGCCATCATCTAGGTACCATATATTAAAATTAGAGCGCAAGGAAGTAATGACGGGATGGATACCTAGGCTGAAAATGGCTGGGCCTAATGGGTCTCCCTGCTGGCAGCCCACCGCGGAAAGTAAAAGATGCTCTTTATAGATAAGTTTGGAAGGCTGACTGTAGCACTGCCATAGGAAGGGGAAAATAGAGGGGACATGGTCCTTCACTTGGGTTAGAAGACAGCCGCGGTCGATGGAATTAAATGCGTTCTTCACGTCAACTTTAAGCAGGACTTGACAAACATCGCCTTCAACAAAAGTGCGAGCAGCATGCACCGCGGCCTCACAGCCGCTTCTGGAGCCGAAGCCCATCTGTGCGACACGATAGCCCCAAACAACGAGGAAACCCTACAATCCCTCCGTTCAAAACATCCGTCTCCTTCCCCTACTTGCCACCTTCCTGAGCCCCCTCAATCGAACAGTGCACTACCTCGTGTGTCACCCGACGATATTATATTAGCCATTACTTCTTTTAAAAATGGCTCTTGCGGCGGTTTAGACGGGCTGTCTCCGCAGCACCTAAAGGACCTGGTATGTCCTTCTATCGGCGACACCGGAAGAGCCCTAGCTTCGAGCCTTGCATCACTAGCGGACAAAATGTTAGCTGGCAAGGTCAATGTCGAAATAACGGACATATTGTATGGTGCTAACCTGTGCGCTTTAAAAAAAAAGGATGGCGGTATTAGACCAATAGCTGTAGGCACCACCCTCAGACGTCTAGTTTATAAAATTTCCTGCAGGCACATTCTGCCAACGCTAGCTAACAAAATTAATGAATTAAGTAATACAATTATTAATGATAGATATAATGGAAACATACTTGGACTCGCTTTATTCAGCGCTTACAGAAGTCTCAGCACATTGCTCAGTGACTAGAGTATAGGCGGTAAATTAGTAAGTTTGGCTTTACGCTGTTTGTATACAGGGTGTAAATTTAAATACTTAAAGGCAGCTTCAGACCATCGAACTGAAAAATTTCAGTATGGAACCAACATCTAATCGTGACTTCATTTTTTATCGTGGCAACGTCACGATGGCTATTCGATCCAAATGTATGGAACAGCAAGTTGCTCAGTTTGAGGGTCTGAAGTACCTACCTACCCTGTTGAATATGTAACTAACACAGTCATATAAATGTACACATGTATAGTTACTTTGTACATGTAAGTGTAAGTAACTGCACTAAATTGTACAAAGAGTGAAGTGTAGGATAAAAACCAGCTAAGAGCGTGTCGGTCTCGCCCATGATATGGTTCCGTAGCCATTGAAGTAGAATAAGAAAAAAAATCTGTTAGTTTAAAAGAGTATCTTACCTAAAAGACTTTTTAGAAACATAACGATAGCTCGATTTAGGGATTTTGGGCTACCTTCCGTTATAATTTTCCTTGAAAGTTCTTATCGAAAGCCAGGTTGAAATATCATCCATTTTGTAGGACGATTTGGTATTATTCTTATTTAATAAATTATTATGATACAATCCACAAAAAGCAAGAAATACAACCAGTTTAGACGTACTAAGCAGTAGTGTTAATTAAAATTAAGAGGATATACACTTTATTTTACACTACAAAAAATAGGTAGTATACAGAGAATAAGTTAAGTAAGTTATAGCCTGTAGAATCCCACTGCAGGGCAAAGGCCTCCTCTCACGAATAAGGGTGAGAGGGAGTGGGCCATACTCCACCACGCGGGCCCAGTGCGTGTTGGTGGAGGCAAGTTAGTGGTCACCTTGCTGTCAGAGAATTTTCAAGCCGCCAATAGGCCTCTGATTTGGCTTAACGAATAGTTACAACGCCATCTGACGGAACTATCCGAGACCAACTGCTTAACGTGCCTTCCGAAGCACGGAAATGCTCGAGATGAAATACCACTAAACGGTCACCCATCCAAAGACTGACCGGACCTGACGTTGCTTAACTTCGGTGATCGTTTCCAATACCGAAGCTCCACTACGCCAACGAGCGCTACAGAGAACAAACAAACAGGAAATACAGATGATACAAAAATAGGCGGCTTAATTAATATCATTAGCATCCTTTTAAACTAAGAGTCTACCCATCAAACTGAACAACTTTTACAATGGGAGCAAACCAATCGGAGTAAAAAATTCAGCTCTCCCATACATTTGAGTCATGTAGGCAGCGGCGGCGGGTGCAGGTTAGTATGGGACAGCAGATTTTTTTTTGATCCGATTCGGTTGCTCCCATAGTAAACGTTGTTCAGTTTGATGGGTAGACTCTTAGTTTAAAAGGATGCTCATGATATCGATTTCACCCTGTAGAAATAAAACTCTGTGCCAGTGATTTGTAAGATTTTCTTTAAAATGTACTTATAGTTTCAAAGTTATAGCGGCTCAAAGATTTCTATACAAATCTTAGATTAATCCTAGCATTGAAACTGTATATTTTAACGAATATCTGTTAAACCGCAGGCACAGAGATTAGTAATCTAGATCGTATTTAAAATTTCATTGAATAGGATCTAACTTCGTTTGTATGCAGCGCGCTCCGGCGCTCTGCAAATACATACTACAGAAAGACCATTCAAATATTTGGAATGAAAACTTATTATAGAGATCTAAACCGCTTGCTAGTGTAACATTGGCAAGGGCTATTTTCTAGTTATACCTATGCCAGCTTCCTGGCTATTTCCTCCTGCGAAATCATCGCGGGATCATCGTTTCTCAAACTGTTTATTGTCGGGACAAGCGCTATAGTGATTCCATTCACTTTAGTCGTGACTCCATAAAATAGACAAAAGATATCATATTAGGTAAGTACTTACCTGAATATCTTGAAAATATACAAAAAACCGGTCAAGTGCGAGTTGGGCTACTCACGCATCGAGGGTCCTACAAGGTGTTACAAAAATACAAATAAACCTTTAAGGGGGTGGTGTAGACCATCAAACTGAACAACTTTCACTATGGTACCTATATCGAAATCGCGTAAAAAAAAATTTATGTTCTATACTCTACAAATCGACTAGAGCTATGAAATAATTTTTATATGTATGGGATATGAAATAATTTTTTTCGCGATTTCGATGTTGGTCCCATAGAGAAAGTTGTTCAGTTTGACGGTCTTAACAACCCCCTTAAGAGTTTCAAAAATTTATTCTTACTTATGAAACACCTTGTATACCACACAACCACTTTAACTTACAAAAAAAAATGTTTTCTCTGAGTCCTCTAGCGCAAGACCGACTCACACCGTTGTCGTACTGTAAAGTTTAATGTTTGAAAAAAGAGTTTCGATGAAAACGATTTATTAACACTGGCAGTTTTGGTAATAAAAATGTATTAGATCGCCAGAAAGTTAGAAAGAAAAAATAATATTTGGAACTTTTTAAATTTTTTATAGCGTTTTGTGATTTTGTATGAAGAAATCGAACCAGTAGTATTAATAAACTTGATTTGTGAACTTTTAGTGTAAAATTTAAATTTAAATTATTTTCACTTTAGTGTCACTGTCAACATTCCATCCGCCTTTAGCTTATCAAATCCTAACGTTTGGTCAAATTTTTGGGATGTTTCGTATACAGCTCAAATTTAAAGGGCCCCCAGTTTGAGAAACATGCTCTAGATAATACCTATGTTTCTAAGCGCGGTTTAATTCAAGTTTGTTCAACAAAGCAAATTCATAGAGTTGATAGTTCCGAGAGGAAATTGAAGACGATAACAGGGCCAGAGCCTGCTCCGCTACGCTTCCAGATAGGTACCTACGCAACGGTCGTAAATTGACAGGGTTACCACTATTGCAAGATGCCGGTAGACAAATAATAGTTCTTATAACTCTGCACTGTGGTAATTGTAGCCTCGCCTCTGCCTCAGGCATATTTTTAGGGTTCCGTACCCAAAGGGTGAATAGGGGACCATATTCATAAGCCTACGCTGTCCGTCTGTCCGTCCGTCCGTCCGTTTGTCTGTCTGTCTGTCGGTCAGTCGGTTTTTTTAGGGCTCAACACTTTTGAACCGTAATAGCTAATCAGTTGAAATGATTAGCGTAATGTTATTATTAGTGCATTTGCTAACGTTTTGATTTTTTTATTATATGGTAACAAATAATAATAAAAAAACCGGTCAAGTGCGAGTCGGGCTACTCGCGCACCGATGGTTCCCTGCCTCACCACCACACAACACAACACAACTTAGAAAAAAAATATTTTCTCCGTGACCTTTAGTGCGAGACCGACTCACACTTGGCCTTTTTTTATTATTTGTTGTAGAGTTTGCTCTATAATCACACCAAGTTTGACGTTTATTGATAGCGGGTGACGATTAAACATAGCGGGAATGCGATAGCACGCGGCAGCACCGGCATTTACTCAACGACCTTTCTCGCTCTAGCCAATGACGTTCCTGAGCGACAGGAAAGGATAGAGCATGAAAAAATACAATTCCGTGCTGCCAGATGTAGCTCAACCCTAACGCACACTCACAAGCTAAGAAAGTAATCAATAATGGACCAGTTATGCCTAAGAAAATGATTATATCAATTTATTTGTTGCTTTCATTTGCTTTCACTTGCACCTAAATTCAATTTTAATAATAAAAGATTCAATCACCTATTAGATCTCTCTTGTTAAGTTTTTCAAGTTCATTGAGTTAAAAAAGCTCCTTGATTGAATTAGCCAGTGTTGGCAACCCTGCCGGCTCCCCTACCACGTTCCGGAAGCGTTTCAACATTTCCGCCGGAAACACTCCCGCCGCATTCTGCTCGCTGATTATTCGGGTGTACCTTTACTAAATATTGTACGCTATAATAATATTATTTATAAAGAAAATTAAAATTTTAATGGGTTTTAAGTCTTAAGTCTATAGTAAAAGTTTAGTGTTTTCCCATAAGTATTCTGTAGAGACGTGGTTAAATCGTTCTAGGTAGAGACGCTCCCCATTGGTAAACGCAGCGCAAATATGGCCCATATTTTAGTTTTTTAGGAGCTCTCTTCTCGTTATTTTAAAGACATAATACATAAAGGTAATGAACAATATAGCAATGATCTTCAACATCCTGCTTTATTGGCTATGAAACTTCTTCCTAGGCTATGAGCAATATTTCTTATTTTTCTATAAAGCATATAATTATAAATCCTGTGTTCAAAGTAAAGCCTAAATAGTTGAAAAAGTCTGTATGATGTGCATCTACTTTATAAGTTGAAGTCACTTTTACTTGCCACACACACCATTGTGTATACAATATTAAGATCTAAAAATGATGCGAGGTAATTTTTTTTATGATCAATATTTAATGAGTTAATTATATAATTTTTCAACATACTTGCTCGTAAAGTGGCTCTTATTGCACCGCTTTTAGGTACATAATGCAGCTTATAGAACACGCGTGCGAAAATGATTATATTACCGCACTTTCAAAAATCGCATTATAGGCAAAAGAAAAAGTGTTTTTAAATATATTCGAGTCGTGGCTCTGAGGAAGTGGAGGTCTGAGCATGACCTAGCAGTAGGTACATCTTAAGAGTTGTCCAAGGCCGAATCCGGTGGAAATCGAGCCCGATACACCACGCAGGATGAATGATGATGATGATATTTTCTACTTCTATCGTGCTGATAAATCACGTTTTTTGTGGGTTGTCGTCACTGGGGTGTAAAACTTGCTGATTTCAAGTCATTATGAAATCTCCTGTATACTTTTTATTAATTCCCTTAAACTTAAGCTAAAGTTAATCATTATAACGGGATCTTACCACGTTTTTATTTATTTTGGAGTTCCCGATATTTCGGCAGTGTTACTACTGCCATGATCACGGGATGACTGTAAAACTGCATGTAGATTTAAAAAAAAACGCGTAACTTTTAAATAAATAAAAACCCGTTATAATGATTAACTTTAGCTTAATTAATAACCGCGTAACTCTCAAAAATTGTGTCCCTTAAACTTGAAAAACAAGTCTTATGTTTTCTTTACGGCTTCTAAGGTACTTTTTAACTCGGGTCCAATAATCAGTATAATGCTTTTTAAGAAAGGATTTTTCGATACTCAATACTGAAAGGTCTTTAATATCATAGTATATCTCTCTAGTTTGCCTAGAAAGGCTTATATTTTAATAAATATGCTGTATTTATGTATTATATAATAAAGGTTAAAAATTCAGTGTAGTATTAAACAAAGTGTGTTACCTCTACACAACCTCTAAAATTTCTCATTTTTAAATATGAAATCAATATTCATATCAATGCTGAATATTATGTATCTATTCTGTAATAAAGTGAACAGCACAAAAACTAATTTGAAAATATCCTCAAGAGAAAAGCTAGAAAAAGAAACAAAACGTATTACCTCCATTAGTAAGTATTTCTTAAACTATTCAGTAACGTTCACAAATTGACTGTAATGTACGAGGAGAAAACAAGATCGTGAACCCTTGGGATGTACGGGCCCCACCTCAAAACTTAGTTGGGTAACACTAAATTATTCTACTGCCAGCGGGACCTTAGGGAGTCGAAGAATAACAGAAGAAACATGGCGTAGCAAGCAATCGATTGAGTTTCGCGCCTGTATGCCTATAACAAATGGATACATGGATACAAAATACACGGACAAAGAAACGTCGCAAAAGAGGCATTGATGGACGAACGTGTAAATCTCGGCTTCGCCTCGGCCCTCATACGTAAGTCCATCAATGCCTAGTTGTGGCCAAGGCTTGTATAGTACTTTTCTCAAATAATGCGCGGAAAGTAAAGTCAATCAACTTTTCAAAATCAATGCCGAACAACTAACAACAATAATTTTTCCTGCGTTATGGGTTAGGGTTAGGGTTAGGGAACTGAAAAAAAAAATTATTCACATTAACATTCGATATGCATTCGATGTTGTCGTTTCTGTTTCCAGTATAGAGTTAGAAAGAGAAGGCAGGATTTTTAGCTCATTTTTAGCGTTTTTAGCCATTGACGAAATTTTTTTTTAGCTAAACCACAGAAGAACCAAGAAGAACCCAAAAATTGAAGAACCATTAGAAAACTATTCGAAATAAGCAAGAAGTTTAAAATACCTGCAATTTAAACTTCTTGGAAATATTTTGAAAGATTTGAGATTTGATCACGATTTGATTTGTGATTTGCCAATTTATTTCTTATTTTTTGAAGTTGAACTATCAATATTCAGATTTTAATTTATTACTAGTTTGTTAGTTTCTTGTCCAAAATGGGATGTATGTTTAGAAGTGATCCGATGACGTTATGCGATATTTACATTCAACCGGAGGTTGCCTTTGAAATATTCTCACAGCTTGGCGATCTAGGATGCGCTCAATTCCAAGACGTAAGGACGTAAGCTACTTACATAAGAATAAACAATTTATCGCCTATTAAGGCCGATTGAAAATTCTCTTACAGCAAGTTAACCGCTGACTTGGTTCCACCAAACCACAACACGGCCGCGATCATCATCTTCTCAGCCGATGGACGTCCACTGCAGGACATAGGCCTACCCCTAGGATCGCCACAACGACCAGTCCTGCGCTGCCCTCATCCAACGGGTTGCCGCCGCCTTCACCAGGTCCACCTTGTTGTGGGCATACCCAGGCTGCGCTTTCCAGTACACGGTCGCCATTAGAAAACTCTTCGGCCCCATCGGCCATCGGGTCTGTGTGCCCCGCCCACTTCGTTTGGCAATTCTTTGGGCTTTGTCAGTTACTCTGGTTCTTCTGCGGATCTCTTCATTTCTGATTCGATCTCGCAGGGAAACTCCAAGCATAGCCGTGGCATAGCCCTCTCCATGGCCCTTCGCGTCTTGTGCGGCCACGTTAGGTGTATTTTTAATATTATTATATCTCCGTCCGCGACGTAGAAATCTTCTCATACCTCAATTTTTTCTCGACATCAGATGACTCCTGAATTAAGCGCATTCCAACGGCACTACATAAGTGAATTGTGCCGTTGCTCAGAATTGGAGCGGAAACTCAAGTATATGGAGAGCGAGATGAAGAAGGACAACATATACTTCCCTGAAATGAAGATCGAACCTAAGCCCTTGTATCCAAATGAAATGACCGCTTACGAGGTACGTAGGTATAAAATAAAATAAGTACCTATAAAAGTTTTAAATAAGTACTTATGTGAAGGCTCGTGGAGCTGGTGGACCCCGGTGGAGATAAATAAGACGACGTGTGATCTTTGATGTGGTGTATAATGGAATGAACTACCCAATATACATATTAATCTATGGAATGAACGAATGAAATAAAGTGTTTCCCGAATAAGAGGGAGTCAGTCGGTAGGACTAGAAAAGCCTCAAGTCGGTGGCGACCTCTGCAGATGTGCCCCGGTACTAAAGGGCGACATCTGCAAACGCCCCCCGAACTACATAGGTAGCGGTAGCGCTGTCTATATTTAGACAGTATGTAAAGGAGAAAAACCAACAAATATGATGCTTACGCCATTATTTTATAGGGTAGATTTACAGGGTTAACTTAAGGGTATATTTTCTAAAACCCCTACTTTTAGGAACATTGTTTTCAGTGATATGCTATTGCATATCCAGTGTTTTATATTTATTATGAAAGAACTGCCTTTACTTAAAAATGTAATGAATCGTTTTTTTGTATGTTTCATATAATTTATTTTAGTAATCGCATAAAATCCGGACACTGTTCGTCGAAATATTGCTAAAAATGGGGTTACTTTAGGAACATTTTTAGAAGGGTTACGTTACACGGTTGAATTTACCGTTTACGTAAAAAGAAAGTTTACATAAATTTAAAAAACATAACATAATGAATCGATTTTTTGAAATACCAGTCTGAAACACTAATATTTTTGAAAACATATTATTCAAAATCAAATATTGTGATTACCATACAAAATGGCGAACAAATTCAAGCTTTTGACATCCTGTGACAACTGCAAAATTATCCTTGTTTCTGATTTTTTTCATTGTACGGCGAAATGCCGTTACTGGCTTCGATCAAAATAAAATGAATGGATAGGCCTAAAGCGCGGTAAGTTGAAGCAAACTACTGGTGCACTTGGTATATACAAACTAGCGCCATTATCTGTCAAATCTAGGGCACTTTCATACAAGTGACAAGTAAAAATTTCATTTGTTTTGCCTCATTTTTCTGGTTTGAAATGTTCGCTTAAGGCCTATCCATTCATTTTATTTTGATCGAAGGTTACTGGAGCACGTCCGCGTCAAATGTTTTAAAAATAATTTGCGACAATTTTTTTCTCGATCCGATTGTGGATGACTGAAACACAAAGGTAATTGAATGGAATAATTCATTATTTGTATTTTTCTAAAGCTAAAATTATGTTATATTCCAAAAAAAATTAACGAATTCTAGGATATTTTTTGTCATATTGTTCAATCAAATTGAAATGACTTCAATTATGTCAGTGTCGTCTAAGTAGCGTATACAAAATCTATGACCATTCTCTTTGGTCGGCTTTTCAATATACAATTACCAATACAGTCGCGCACAGTTTCAAATAAATTCTAAGCAAGAAGATTAAATTACCTACGTAGTATAACATTCTTGATAAGAAAATCATGCAATTTTTATTTACTTCTGAAATTAAATCACTGCAAATAATATCAAAACAACTAAAAACTTGCTTCCTACCAATTTCAATGAATAATTGAACAGAAAAGATTTTATTACTGAGGTAGGTACAGTTTGATGCCAATCCAAACTAAGCCCTATGCTTTCGTGAAATCCAAATCTGTTCAGTAGTTTTAAAATAACGTGTGCACAAACAAACAGACAAAAATTCTAAAAATGGTCTCAATGTATTCCATTACGTAGGTACCTATTCCAAACACCGCCAATTAACATTTTTATAAATATCTTCAATGTACATCCACGTCATGTTTGCAATTATGACTCAATCACAGACTTAAATTGCAGTTGAATGACATCTCAACCATCAAAATCGGTTCAGTGGTTTAGGCACGTCTGCCAAAACAATGGGAATATTTAAATTCCACGGCTAATTTTTCTCCACTAGTCATAAAAGCAATATTTTTAAAATTTTGTTAAGTAAACTACTATATTTAAAGAAAACCGGCCAAATGTGAGTCGGACTCACGTACGGAGGGTCCCTTAGCACCATACCATAGCGTAAATTCACTTTGACTATACCATACAATACAATAGTAGTAATATAATTATTGTCTTGAGATATATTTCTCTCGAGATTTTTTGCCCAACCACCATTTCTTGGTGTGGGGCTAGACAGAAGAATATACAGATTATGGGAGATAGTTATAAAATAAGTATTTTTTATGAAAGATAGTTTGTTGCAATGAAAGCGAACCGTAAAAGCTAGCTAGTTTATCAATACAAATACATTTTTTAAATGAATTTGAACGGTAATCTCTAAATGCAAAAGTGGTCACAAGAAAATCATTCGAACTCATGTAGAAAAAACTTTGCTAATCTAAAAAAGACACCTTCCTTCTTTTTCTACTTCGATGCTGGAAACAGAAACGGCAACATAAAATGTCAAATTCTGACATTATAATTTTGTTTTTCTTATCGGCCAGTTATTTTATGTACTTTTCAAATTTACCGAGTAGTTTACAGGGCCCGGTTTAATAAACGTGACAATAAGCGTGACAATTACAGGTGGAAAATCTGATAATTTCGTCAAAATGTCATGGTGGAAAATTATAGTACATTACTGCAGTGGCCAGCAAAAGACGCATCGATGGACGAACGTGTCAATGTGGGCCGAGGCAAAGCCAAGGCACACATACGTAAGTCCATCAATGCCTAGTTGTGGCCAAGGCTTGTATAGTGCTTTTCTCAAACAATGCTATTATGTTATTATTATGATTATGCAATAAATATTATGAATTATGAATGCGCGGAAATGAAAATTAATCAACTTTTCAAAATCAATGACGAACAACAATAATTTTTCCTGCGATAAAGCTAGTAACTTATAACTTATCTGTGGTTAAAGTGTCCATTCGTTTTTTTTTTTCATTATAAAGCTTTTATTTGCAAGCCAGTTCAAAATTTAAGCCAAACCTTTGATAAGTTACCTCCTTGGTTGCCATGTTTCGGAGTAAAAGATCGTTCCATTTTTAAATTACACGACATATATAAGTTTAGACAGATAAGTTTACTATGTAATTTATTTGGCCGCTAAACTACGACAGATATAGATTTTCATACAACTATTGCCGGCCACTGCTCGCATAGTACAGCAATTTCGATTTATTTCAAAGAAGGTTGTCAACATAATGCTCAAATTTCCAAACATGTTTGAGAAAAGAAATTTGTCGGATTGTAGCGACAATTTGACATATTTCTGTTCAATAATTTTTCTCCTGACAGGTGACATGTGACAGAGGATTCGCGTGGCTAAGGAGGTAACAAGTAGACGTGTCGTCGGCTTGCGATTTGATTGCCCAAGTGGCTCCGCCGTTTTATGGTGGTTTCAAGTGTGTGTTTTTGTTTAAAAACGGGGTTTTGAGATCGCCATATCCTATTACCGTACAATATCTAATAAATATATCTTCAACACTTGACACTGGCGAAATCTAACAAGGAAACGCCATTTAATAAAAATAGAATAGACATAATGACAATTTGTCCTGAAAAACTTGACATAAGTATTTGTTTTATGAAACACTTCTTCTTATCGTGTGGGCAGCAAGCCCTGGTATCTGAGTTTTTTCAGACCGCCTTACGGGCCTCTGACGTGGTTTTTATATACCTAACCAAATATAGTACTTAGCCGGGATCAACGGCCTAACGTGCCATCCGAAGCATGGAATCATGTGATTCAGCCTGTAATATCCTAAAAAACTGGGGAAAAATGCACAAAGTGACATGTCACTAGGTGTCCCCCGTGGGAATCGAACCCACGACCTACGTAAGCAGAACTCAATGCTCTTGACAATTTTGTCAATGTACATTTTTATTGAACTGTAAATAATTGTCGAATTTTCGCCTGTCGCCTTTCACCTGTAATTGTCGTGTTTATTGAATAGGGCCCTGGAGTGCGATTTTTGAATCTCATTCGCTGAGCTCAGCAGTTGAAAATGTCAAAATTACTATGGAGATGTGCATGTTTCTACTGCTGATTTGAGTTTCAAAAATCGCACTCCTGAAGCATGATTTTTGAGAGTCAAATCAGCAGTGGAAAGATGCGTATCTCCGTAGTAATTTTGACATTTCCAACTGCTGAGCTCACCGAATGAGATTCAAAAATCGCACTCCTGGTCGAAAACGACCTTATTTTTAAAAAATATCCGTAATCCTTTCATTTTAAAATCTCTAACATAGAAAATGTTGTTTTCTCCCCTCCGGACGAAAAGCGTAAATTTTCTTCCCGCTGCGCTAAACGAAGTTTCCGCTTTCCACCTCCGTCGAGGAGAAAAATAGTAAACTAACCTCGGGCAGTAAATAAGAAAGCCTCAGATCACATGTTTGTTGACCTCGGCTTCACCTCGGTCAGCAATCAAAATGACATCTGAGACCTTTCTTACTTTCCTGCCCTCGGTGTGTAATCTACTATATTATTCACACAATTATTCGGTATGTCAAGCATTTTTTTGTCTTTATTTTATATTTTTTACGGATAGAAGATATCATTATAAGAAACATTTTTTTTTTTTCAATTCATGAAGTTTATCTGTAAATGGCAAAAGTGGGCTCGAAAAAATTATTCGAACTCCACGTTGTTAATTGTGTTGTTTAAAAATTTAATTTAAAAAATAAAAATTACCTGCCTTCTCTTTCTTACTCCATGTTGGTAACAGAAACGGCAACATGAAATGTCAAATTCTGACACATTGAACATATTTTTTCTGAATGACCAGTTATTTTAAGTTGATATTTAGTTTAATCCTTTCATTTTAAATTCTCTGAGATATAAAATATTGTTATTGAGACAATTATCTCGAAATGGTTTTCCATTTTGTCCTCCCAAAAAAAAACTTGACATACCGAATTGACGAAAATGTCGGTGATTTTTTTTTTCAGTATGTTCAAAATTAGAATACCGGCGGTATATATATCATAGAATCTCCTCCTTGTTGGTTAGTAAAAAATATCACATGTGTAATTTTGAAACTATAAAAATATTTAAAAAAATAAGTGTTTAATAAATTTAATTAGTTATGTAGGCATATTCCGTTACTCTACATATTGTGAAATCATAATTTTTTATCTCTATACACAATTTTTTTGCCCACAGTGATGATCGTATTTAGTTTGAAAAAAGTGGTATGTATGTAGGTTACACTTTAAATTAACCGAAACTTCCCACTTTGGTTAATTTAAAATGTTTTAGGTTAAGTAGTGAATTTCTTATTGTGTGAAAAAAAACCTACCTACTAACTAGGTATTTTTCACAAAAAATACTTAACACTTTTCTTATCGATGGTGGGAGCTCAAACAAAAGGTCACGGAAAACTTACAAAACATTATCAACATTTTTTATTGAAAATTGACAGCAAGTGATGACGTCACAAACGAAAATATACCCTTAATATGCTTACGGTTTTTTGACAGGATGATCAGACCATCAAACTAAACAACTTTCTCTATGGGACCACCATCGAAATCGTAAAAAACTAAATCTGTGAGCCCCGGGTCGAGTACGATTGCTGCATTGTATGTGGCTGTTTCTTTTCACAATTTAAAGGCCTCCGCACATTGCAGCGATATTATAGAGCGATTTTATCGAGCGATATTATCGACAGCGATATCGCGACACCTTACACACTGCAGCGATTCCGCGATTAGCGTCACGCATGCGCCCCACCAATGAATGTAGTCGAAAGAGCTGCGATAATATCGCGGCAATGTGTGGGATCGAGCGCGTCCCCATACAAAATGTACTGAGAACAATTATCGCAAAATCGCAGCGATATTATCGCTCGATAATATCGCGGCAGTGTGTAGGATCGCGCGCGTCCCCATACAAAATGTACTGGAAACAATTATCGCAAAATCGCAGCGATATTATAGCTCGATAAAATCGCTGCAATGAGCGGAGGCCTTAAACCTTGGTCCCATGGAGAAAAGTTATTCAGAGTGATGGTCTGAACATCCCCATAAAAACCGTCAGCGTAACCAGATGTGTCACTAGACGTCATGTCATCAGGTCAGGTCAGGTTATACAGGGTGAAATGAATATCATTAGCATTATCCTTTCAAACTAAGATTCTATCCATGCAACTGAACAACTTTTACTATGGGAGTAAACCGATCGTAGCAAAAACAAAAATCTGCTGTTCCATACTAAACTACAATGCCTAAAACTCGACTTAAATTTATATGCAACAGCAGATTTTTTTTACTCCGGTCTGTTTGCTCCTATAACTTAGTAAAAGTTGTTCAGTTTGATGGGAAACTTTTAGTTGAAAATGATGCTAATGATATCAATTTCACTCTGTATAAGTTAGTGCATTAAGAGACGAGTGTAATAGGCGCAAAATGACGACTTAGCAAAATGTCAACCGTTCGCAAAATTTCGCTTTCGCAAACGTCATTGTGTGACCAAACCTCCTATACAATGTAGGTATAATTAATAATAAAGATTAAAAAAATCTTTACAGAACATGATCGATAAGTTAGAGGACGATATTCAGGAGATGTCTGCGTACCAGACCAAGTTGGTGAAAAGCTACGCGGAATTATCTGAAATGTTTTACGTTCTGACTCACCTCGGCCCTATGCTCGGTGACGTGGAGTTGAGAAGGGACTCATTGTTTGCGTCGTAAGTCTTCATATTTTTGTAATTAACAACGTAACGAGATAGTTTGAGCATTTGGGGTAAGCGGTATTGTAATAAAAAAACCGGTCAAGTGCGAGTCGGGCTATTCGCGCACCGAGGGTTCCGTACCAAATCACCACAGAACACAACAAAAACTGGAAAAAATAACTTTTTTTTCTCCGAGACCTTTACCCGAGACCGACTCACACTTGGCCGGTTTTTATTATTTGTTGTTATACTGTAGAATTTGCCCTAGAATCACACCTAGTTTTACGTTTGTATGTATTACCATTTTTACGATAGGTAGAGCGTGAAGAAAAAGCTTTGATAATAAATTATTAAGATAAACAAAAAACCCGACTGCATATAAAAAACTGAAAAGATAAAAACAAGCTCCTTAAATCAGAATAACTTTGTTTGAGCAAATTTATATACAATTTGAATGTTATTACTTATTAGGTAGGTATCGCAAACGGGGACAAAGAAAAATTACGTATGGTTGGTTATGGTTTGTCCCCGCCTGCAATACCTACCTAATATGTAATAACATTCAAATGCTCAAACAAAGTTATTCTGATTTAAGGAGCTTGTTTTTATCTTTTCAGTTTTTTATATGCAGTCGGGTTTTTTGTTTATCTTAATAACTTAGTTTATTTCATACTTTTTAGTCTTGTGTCAAAATGGTAGCATAAAAGTACTACAATATTTATATATTTGGAATCTGCTCTTCACCAGCTTTCATTTGATACCCATATTGTATTTTTTAACGAAAAAAATTATTCTCCCCCCTCTATTTTTTTGTTAAAATAATGTACCCTATGTCACTCTCACGATTTTTACGAATCTAATGATACCTCATACGTTAAAATCCATCAAGCCGTTTAAGCTGTAGGGCGTGCCAAAGAAATATACATACAAACATACATACATACATACATACGCTCGAAAAACATAACCCTCCTTCTGTCGCAGTCGGGTAAAAACTAGTTTCTTGTGGAGAACCTCTGCGGGCTTATTATTATTATTATTATATCAGCCGTCGGTGTCCCATTGTTGGGCAAAGGCCTCTCTCCGTTCTCTCCATGCGTCCCGGTTTTGAGCTTCGTTAGGCCATTGTTTATTAGCCGTTATTTAACAAAAATAAATTCCAAGCCATTTTCCATTCAGTAAGGGCCACGGTGATAGGGCTTTTGGTGCCCGTCTATATTTCTTCACGGGTGTTGTGCAACGCAGCAGACTTCTCGCCTTCCAGACAATGCTGTGGAGGGTATCACGTGGGAACGTTCACTTCAAAACGGTCAGCCAAGACAAGCTCTTTGAAGATCCTCGTACTGTACGTAAATATAACATTGCGTTTTTCAATCTTAACTATTATAAAACTGTAACTGAACTGTGTCTGTACATTGAAGATATTTACAAAAAAAAGATTACGATATGGGTTTTAGGTATCCCCGACTCGAAATCAACCTTTTTTAGAAATTTTGTCTGTCTGTTTGTTTGTGTGTTTGTTTGTTTGTTTGTTTGTTCGCGCATCACGCAAAAACTACTGAACCGATTTTGATGATTTTTTTTTTTGTTTGATAGCTTATGATCTGACTTAAAATCTGGTATATAATTTGTGCGGACGAAGTCGCGGGAAAACACTAGTAAGAAATAAAAATAATGATAAGTTTATCATCGACCTCTGTCATCATCAGTCTATATGCGTCCCACTGCAGGGCACAGGCCATACCCTCTGGGAGGGTGTATGGGCATTAGTCTACCACGAGTGCCCAATGCGGATTGGTAGAATTCACACACGCATCGGAATTTCTTCGTCAGCGTACCTATGCAGGTTTCCTCACGATGTTTTCCTTCAACGTTTGGAGCAGGCCTCGGATCGGCCTTTAAATGTTCACAAGCCTACCCTCTAGCGGCAGATTTTATTTAAGATATATATTAAACAAGCCATTTTTGAGCGAAGGCTTCAAAGAAATTCAAGGGAGTTTAAAGGATTCAGAATAAAATATCTTCTTAGAAAAGAATTGCTAAATTAAAGTGGTAAATCGACAGGGCACATTGCTCGCAGGGCCTATGTGGCCGAAAAGTTCTCGATTGGTGACCACATACTGGAAAGCGTAGCGTGGATGAAAAAGGTGGATCGACGATCTGGTGAAGGCGAAGGGAACACGTTGAGTTATAACATCAGGGTGTTAGGAACAGCAACCTCCGTAGACTGCAACGTTGAACTCGGACCAATAAACTGAACAACTTTCACTATGGAGACTTCATCAGGAAAAGCCAAAAAAAGTCAGCTGTTGCATACACACCTGCTGTACCTATGCATCTCAAATGTATGGGACAGCTGATTTTATTTTCGCGTTTCTGACGTAAAAGTTGTTCAGTTTTATGGTCTAAGTTCACAGTTTCAGTTTGCGGAGGGCTGTCCCTCATACCCTGTATTTAGAATATTGTTAGTCATGATTATGTATGAAGGGCCTTCGCTTAGCAGTGGGGTACTGATTAAGTGTCCAATCATGTGGTCTCTGTTTCATTTTCTCTACACTTTTTATCAGGGTACATTCCTTAGAAAAGTTGCGTTTTTAGCAGTATGTCAGGGAGAACAATTGAATAATCGTTTGGAAAAGATCTGCTCTGGATTTCGAGCTACGACATACCCATGTCCCAGAACGTATGAAGATAGAATGGCAATGCTTGAAAAACTTGACACGAGACTGGACGACCTTTCCCATGTATGTACCTAATGGTATTTATAGTATCGATTTTAAAGAATTTTATTGGTACAGTACCTAGTCAGAGATTGGCCAAAATTGATAACAAATATTTAGTCTTAATTCCATCTTTTCAGGTATTGAAAAAATCTAGATATTACCGTTGTAAAGCTCTATTTAGTATTGGTAGAAATTACAATACGTGGTTGCCGCAAGTGAAGAAAGCAAAGGCCATCTACTATAATATGAACTTGTTTAATCTTGATATAACCACAAAATGTTTGATTGGCCAGTGCTGGGTTCCTGACCAGGACTTGAAAGCTGTTCAAAATATTCTGGAGGAATGCTCGGTAACCTTAATTATTTCCTTGCCAAAATTGCTAATAGAAACCATTTTGGAAGCACTTAAGTGTTTAAAGCAGTGAGCTTTGGAATACAAGAGGGATAGCTTCATACAAACAATATTCTCATAAAATGCGTAACCACTTCAGAGTTTCAAGTGGTTATAGGCTAGCAAGTTCGTGCGCGGCACTCCCTTGGTACAAGACCAATTACATGTGATCTGAGACCTTCCTTACTTTCCTGCCCTCGGTGTGTAATCTACTATTGCATATATCTGGTTTTTCTTTACTTTCCTCGTAGTCGAAATGAAAAGCAGAGTGTTTAATGTCAAAAATTCCACACTCGAACTATGGCGCCCCTGACGTTGTTTGGGGCGCCAAACATGTCTTGTGAAATGGGCGACTTTTATCTAGCTATCATCCCCATCTCGTGTGAAATGGGTGACTTTCATCCTAGCTTCCATCCCTTGGTTAACAATCTACTATTGTAGGAAAAAATGGGTACGAGTGTACCCTCATTCATATCGAAAACATCTACGATAGAAGAGCCACCTACGTACCACCGGACCAATAAATTTACAAGAGGTTTCCAGGCACTTATCAGTGCTTATGGTGATTCTGTGTACAGGGAATTAAATCCAGGTATTTTTCAGATTAATGCATGATTAATGTGGTTATTTTTTTCACTTAATTGTCATCTATTTGCTCCTGTCACGTAGATTTTGTTCAATAATCGACTTTCGGATTTCTGACAAAGAATAAACTTCGCTGATATTGAAAACGCATTAAAAAAATTAACGACCGAAATGTATGGAACAGAGGATTTTTTTCGCTATTTTAATATTGGTCTCATAGTAAAAGCCATAAGTATGTGTCGCGTTTAAATTTGAATGCCCTGTAAAGTCAGCAGCAAAAAGATGTATGCCTCCTCATGCAAAAGATGTAAAAGTACTACGCGTAGTACTAAAGTGGATACATCTTTATACTACGACGTAGTAAAAGTGCATACATCTCTTTGCTGCTGACTGTACATTCACAATTTATTTACCAACGAAGTACACACGGCAACACATCAAGTTACGCAAAACCAAAATAAGCCGCGCGCAGGTAGAATAATGTCGTCGTCGCGTTGCGTAGCTTGATGTGTCGCCTTGTGTACCTCCTAATACAAATTATGATGAATTTTCAGGTCTTTATACTATAATAACATTTCCATTTCTATTTGCCGTTATGTTTGGTGATTTTTGTCATGGTTGCATAATGTTATCCTTTGCCGCTTGGATGGTAATATCTGAAAAAAAAATTATTGAACAGAGATCTACGAATGAGATCTGGAATATATTTTTTGGAGGTAATTGTTTTTTCAGTGCTACTATTATTTTAACGAAAATAAAATACTTAGGGTCCTTCTTAATATGCTGACACTTTTTTAAGGGCAGGACCAGAATATCCAACTGAAAAAACTTTCTCTATGGGACCAACATGGAAATCGCAAAAAAAAAAATCTGCTGTCCCATACATTTGACTCCAGTAGGTTTGCAGTTTTGAATGGAACATCCGATTTATTATTCGCGATTTCGATGTAGGTGCCATAATAGAAAATTGTACAGTTTGATGTTCTGATCAACCCCTTAAAAAGAGTCAGTGTATTATTCTTAAATATACTAGGACCCTAGGTATTTTAATCAAGTTACTTTCTAATACGTTAAACTTTTGCCGGACATTTATCTTTCAGGACGCTATGTAATGCTATTGATGTCATTGTTTACACTTTACACTGGTTTCATATATAACGACTTCTTCTCTAAATCGATTATCATAAGTAAATCATACTGGTTGAACCATTTTTCGGTCTCCGATATGCAATCTAGTGCGTTTTTAACTTTGGATCCCGCTGAAAAGACTAATGCACCTTACTATTTTGGATTAGATCCTGTGTGGATGGTAAGAATAACGTCATTCAAGAATTAAAATGTGTACTTAAACAACGCAAGACATAATTATTGTCCGACGGCGGTGCACAAAAAGCACGTTTCGTATGGGAAGCCGTCCGCCGCCGTCGGTCAATGTGTCTTTATCCTTATAGTATAAGCAAATTAGTCTAAAACTAGCCGATCAGCCCAAATAATTCAATTACACTCTTGCAGAAACGCTCATTAAAGTTAATCCTCCATTAAATCTCTTGCTCTTACTTTCTATTTTGTTGGCAAATAAATGTGTTCTTTTCTATTCTGTTCTAATCTAATGTACTGTTACAGTTCTCAAAGAACAAGATTATGTTTGAAAATTCTCTGAAAATGAAAATGTCAATTATATTGGGAGTGATCCATATGATGTTTGGACTTTGGCTGAGTCTTGTCAATCTCATGTAAGATTATGATTTTATACTATACCTACTTATACCTGCTTAACCTATATACAAAGTTTATAATTTTAAACTTTATCTTCTTCTATTCTATTCTATTTTTAAAATATGGCTGCCATCTTGGTTTGTGATGATTTTGCCAATGTCGAGTTTTTGTAGCAAAAGTGCTTGACGTTGTACGGTTATGAAGATATTTTGGTTATTAAAACACTAGTTTTAATTATCCGTTACTGGGCGGTCGCTTACTCTCCAGTTTGCTACGAGGCTCCACCATTTTGTGGTGGCTCAAGCGTGTGTTTTTATGCATAAAGCCTTGTATTCACTAGACATCAATTCGTCGCTAGCCTTTAATAACGACGTAACTAACATCGAGGTGATTTTACAGGACAAGCTTTTTTCGTTTGAGCGCTACGTACAAACTGTCAGTTTCGTCACCTTTCAAAATGTGTTTTCTCGGTAACGCTCGAAGATACAGATACGTCAATTAGACCGATTGATTCGTCTTGGAAAATGGATACGCCCACAATGAATAAGTCAGTTACGCCAAAAATGTCAGATACGTTGTTGTCGAACGTGACGCTCATCATGTTCGACAACGTCGCAAAACAACGAGCGACATTGCTTCTTTCAAAGTTTCATCTTTTTGCAAAAGAAACAACGTCGCGCGTTGTTTTGCAACGTTGCCGTTGCCGTTGTCACGTCTTGCGCGACAATTGTTGCCTAGTGGATACGAGGCTTAAAACAATATTTGAGGTTACCAAATACTGATTACCGATCAACATTAAGCACATTAATTTAAGTATTTACTAGAGTTTACGCGCGACTTCGTCCGCACAAGTCAAATCATAAGCTATAGCATAAGTTTCATCAAAATTTGTTCAGTAGTTTTTGCGTGATGCTCGAATTTCTAATGGTGGAACTACACTTCGTTATGTGTTATTTGTGATGCGGTTACGCTGTATTCACCCAAATATTTGAACAACAAAAATGCCATCAACACGTGCGTGCCAATAAAGCAAATAAAGACGAATGAGCCCTCCATACTTCGTCGTATGCAGCCGAATAAAGCGCATAACAAATTGTGTTTTTAATAAAATCGTGTAAAAAACATTAAATACGTTTTACAATTTTCCAGCCACTTTAAAAAGTATTATGCAATTTTCTTCGAATTCATACCGGAAGTATTATTCTTGACCAGTCTTTTCGTGTGGCTGGTGTTCATGATATTTTACAAGTGGATTTTTTACGGCCCTAAAGAAAGTAAGTAGGATTTTTTTTGTACGTAGAACCACGGAATATACAGGGTGTAAGAGAACCGCTTCCGAAAACTCAAAGGAGTGATTGTATCCATCAATATGAACAACTTTTACTATGGGACCGACTATGAGATCTAAAACAAAAAATCTGCGCCTCCACACATTTTGATGATTTTTTTTGAGATGTCATTGTTGGTCCCACAATAAAAGTTGTTCATATTGATGGGGATACTTTCAGCCCTTTGAGTTTTTGGAATCGGTTCATCCCTTACAGCCATACAGGGTGTTTAAGATAAGAGTAGGTACAAGTAGAATGCAGTTGCGCCGCGACGCCACCGCACCGATTCGTGTGGCGTTACAACTTGCAGTCATTCGGGCCCGATTTCAGCATACATTGCCTGTTTTGTTTTCTTTATTTTAAAGTGTAGCGATCAAATCAAGCAATGTATGCCGGGCCCAACATGTTGGACAATATAATCGCTGCTTGCTTCACTTGCAACCCACGAGAATAATATCCTTCTTAATATGCTGACAATTTTTATGGCGATGATCAGACCGTCAAACTGAATAAAACTGTAAAACTACTCGGCTACTAGGTTTGCAATTTTTGTATGGAACAGCTGTTTTTCGTTGTTGGTTGTCTATGGCATAGAGAAAGTTGTTCAGTTTGACGGTCTGATCATCCCCTTAAAAGCAAAAATGTTTTTTTCGGTTTGACTAGTGTAAAATAAAGACCTATGCTTAGTAAGGTTGCACTTTTCAGCGGACATTAAGCTCCAACCAGGTTGTGCACCGTTGATATTAATTCTCTTCATTGACATGACATTAATGCGGACCACGACCGTTGAAGAACCGGCTTGCCTTGCGTACATGTTCCCAAGCCAGGAATTGATGCAGAAAATTTTGCTTATAGTTGGCCTACTTTGCATTCCAGTACTATTATTTGGGTCCCCTGTATACATTCTTAGAACGAATAAAAAGAAAAAGTTGGAAGCTCAGGTAAGAATTTGAGAATTGAAAAGAATCTGCTGTTTCATACAAAACTGCAGTAGGTACCGTTCATTCAAAATTCAGTGTAGCTTTTGAACAATTCATTTTCGGACCTTGTGTATTCCGGGGTCAAAATTGTTGGAAATTATTTCCCAATTCGTCGAATGACCCCGTCGTCCATTTTGGACCACCACTCACCCTGTATTGTGTTTGTTTGGTTCACTGTCTGTCATACCTCAACCGTACAACAAATCGACATAAAATTGCCATCCAATTGAAATGCAGATAGTCTATACTATATAGCATGATATTTGCTAATACTTACTTTCAACTTAGATTAACACACGTAGGTAAGGATGAAGTCGCAGGAATTAGCTACTTATCATTTATGATGTGATCTCGATAAGTATAACCTTTGTAAATCCAACTAAAGATGTAAACGGATCGTAGCTAACATTACAAATGTTCTTCAGCAAAAACTCGCAGCATTTCAAGATTCAAGAATTCAAATTGAAGGAAAAAGTAGAAAAGAAATACTTCTGTTGGAAGAGCTGGAAAAATACTCCCATGGGTTCGGGGAGCTGATGATTCACCAAGGGGTCCACACAATTGAATTCGTCCTCAGCACTATATCGCATACTGCGTCTTATCTTCGACTGTGGGCTCTGTCTTTGGCGCATTCTGGTTAGTTTCCTATCACGGTTGCTAGACGTAAACACATTTTACTCTTATAAAAGCATGAAAAATGTCCTGCTTTACCTACTGAACGTCTTACATTATTCAAAAGTGTGAAAAAACTAATAATTAGGCTTGAAATAGGCATAAGTATAACAATTTAATTATTGACGTTTCATTTGTAGCACCAATTATTTAAATTGATTTAAAAAAAATGTTTTGCACAAAAAAAAAGCTGATAAGTACAAGCAACTAATCTAAGCAGTGATCGGTTTCTTGAGGATTTCCCGGAAAACTACAATCTAAACATAAACAATCATAACATTCCCATAATACGTCCATTTCCCCGAAAACGTTCAAATCCTTGTAAGGTGAACCGAGGCAAGTGTGACGCGGGGGTAAGTGTGACTTTTGCGAATTAACACCGCTCAAGGTTTTGCCGTGTCGTAGGCGTCCGACCCGGCCCGGTCCGGCTCCGGCTCCGTTGCCGGTCGGTATAGCGTGAGTGTGTCCATACATAATATATGTATAAGTTCGCCGTACTCGGCTCGGACACGGTGGTGTAGCGTGAGTCATCCTTTAACCGTCATCTATCAAGCGTTGTACGAACTATTAAGGGGGTATTACAGAACGACACTCAAGTGGAGATCTCTTCTTGAGTATAGATAGAAAAGGATGCAAATACAAACAACGTATACATGCATCCTTTTCTATCTTTACTTAAGAAGATATCTCCACTTGAGTGTCGTTCTGTAGTACGGGGGAACTCGGGGCGACTCTAAGGGGTTAGAGTCACACTTCCCACCGCGTCACACTTGCCTCGGTTCACCTTACGTCTTACGTCCATTTCCTTAAAACCTTTGTTGCAGAATTATCACAAATGCTATGGGAAATGATATTGGCAAAGTTAGCTCTTAAAGACAATACTCCTGTAGGATATGTGAAGCTGTACATAATATTCGCAATATGGGCTACATTCACTATTGCAATCTTAGTGATCATGGAGGGATTGTCCGCATTCTTGCACACCCTGCGTTTACACTGGTAATATTTACTACTTAACTATGTAGTTGTACACTCAGGTTGCAGAAACGCTCATTAAAGTACTCGTATGTGTGTGTGCACTGAGAGATCACATCTCCATTAAAGGCCTCCGCACATTGCAGCGATTTTATCGAGCGATATTATCGCTGCGACTTTGCGATATTTATTTCCAGTATATTTTGTATGGGGTTGCGCGCGATCCTACACACTGCCGCGATATTATCGCTGCGACTTCGCGACGCGTCATCGAGTAGCACCCCGCGATTTTACGAAAATTTGTTTTCAGTACATTTTGTATGGGGTCGCGCTCGATCCTACACTGTCGCAATATTATCGCAACCTGACGCAATCTCTTGTGATACGCGCGATCCTTGGATCACGATTAATATTGATGTGTGTAATATGCCATAATGAGAGAAGTGATAATGCGAGTTTCTCGTAACATTATCTGTTTCTTTTTGGTATGATATCATTGTACATTGTATAATTATTTATAATAATATGTTACAACGATGCAATATTTCGTTAATTACCTACCTACCTACACACCGGACAAATTGGATTCGCTTCCTTTTTGAAGTCTACAAATAAAACTACATGCCCGTCCTGACTGTAAAATATTGTTGTAATTTCGAATACATTCGTAATTCTTTGCAGGGTTGAATTTATGAGTAAATTTTATATCGGCGGCGGAATCGTCTTTCGGCCCTTTAGTTTCTATGATATTCTTTATGATGAAGACAAAGAAGACCGAAGCGCAGAGGGCGCCTGCAAGAAGAGACGTGGACAAGCAGGTGTTTAACATAATTATTTTTTGCCATTTGTACATGTTGTACAGTGCGACATAAAAGAGTAGAAAATAAATCAGGGCGCTGCCTCCACGCGAGAACATCAAAATCATGCTTAAGCTGGCAAGACCGACCTACAATTTAGTACTAAAATATTTAGTCCCCCTGGGACTGTTTTCTACTCTTTAATGTCGCACTGTACCTTGTTTAATTTTTTTTTATTTTCGGAAATATTATTATGAATAATATCGTGATATATTTATAATGCTGGCAATTATATGAATGTGATAATTAAAACAGTGTCGTGATGGAATGTGATAAAAAATATGTCAAATTAAACTTTGGTTTGATGTATAATTTTGTGATTTTTTTCCTTTCTCCGCTAGTCGCCTATTGAAATGTGACCAGGAGGATTTTTATAATTATCTTCCTGTAGGACTCGCCGAGAAAACAATAAAAATCGGCGGTGTTAATCATGGTCCCCCCACTATGCCCTATACTGGTGGGAACACGGTTATTTTTTCCCGGCAGTCCCATTACACTAACATTAACCGTGTGGTCCCACCACTCTGTCCTACTGTTATATTTTCCCAGTAGTCCCACTGAACTAACATTAACCATGGTCCCACCACTATGCCTTATACTCGTGGGAACACAGTTATTTTTTCCCGGCAGTCCCACTACACTAAGATTAACCGTGGTCCCACCACTATGCCCTATACTCGTGGGAACACAGTTATTTTTTCACGGCAGTCCCACTACACTAAGATTAACCGTGGTCCCACACCACACTGCCCTAGTGGTGTCCTACTGTTATATTTTTCCCAGTAGAACTGAACTAACATTAACCGCGGTCCCACCACTATGCCCTACTGGTGGGACCACAGTTATTTTTTTCCCGGTAGTCCCACTGCACTAAAATAACCGTAGTCCGACAGCTATGCCCCACGTGGGACCACGGGTAAAATTGTAAATGTAGTCCCACTCCACTAGAAGTGCTGTCCAGCACAGTTGCTTGCATTGACAATTATACCTAAGGTGCGTTGGAGTAAAATCGTGAATGGGATAAGAACGTATAATGTTAAATATCTACTGATTCTGTGATTATTTTTTATACTGGCAAGATTGGACGCTCAAAACAAAATAACGAAGTATGAGATCGGATGTTTTCTTTTTATAAACCTTGTGTTCTTACCCACATGAGTGATTTTAGAGAGTAGTCCGTTCTTTCCCCAACATCGTCCGATCTTTCCCATGTATTTTTAAATGTATGTCTATAATTTAAACTCCCGTAACACAGCAGTCGTTAAATCCATGCAAACATGAAAATATTTTCTGATAGGTTGTTTATTGATTATCTTTCTACTTTTTATTTTATTACGCTACCTGATATAGGATTGAGGAAAAAATAAATTGCCAACTTTTTATGAATGCAGCTAAAACCATCTGAACTTACCCCAACAACGCACCTTACAACATCCTTTCTTAAAAGACAATGGAATTTTAATAAGGACAGCGAAAAATTTCAAACAATTTGCAAAACAGATTATATTGTTTTCTCTCCGCATTGTTGTTTTATAATTCTGTGAAATGGTGTGTACCTACAATTCTCTATTATGAGTTCCTATTAATTCCTTTCACTTTATTATTAATTGCAAGGATTTATCAATGCCGCATAGAAATATTACTGCTCTTAATATTTTACTTTACATGAATTATTGATGTTGGTCTTTTTAAAACCAACGCAACGTTTTGTCTAGACGTGCCTTGGATCTTGATAGGTATAGGTAGGTTCCCTCTGTCTAGCAAACTCCAGTAAGATCCACTATTTCGATCCACCAGTGGATTGAATAGCGCGCTGAAGTTCACTGTGATCCACTAAGTACCTATTTAATTTCGCTTGAAATTCTTAACTGTTGGCGCGCTCCATACACACGAAGTCTGGTTATATTTTAAATACTAACCAATTAAAATCATTAAAATATACCAGAAACAATCTAGAAACTAATCTCTAAGCTTGTATGTAGTCATATATATATTATTTTAATCTTATCATTGAGACCTAAGTACATTTCACGAAAATCGGACAACACACAAGCATAGAGATTGGTTTCTAGATTGTTGCTGTAAAATTTCATTTAAATATAAAAACCTGGTTTGGGGGCGCTGCAATCGACTGTCCGTTCATTCTCAATAGTTCTACTGAACAGTTCTACCGTAGTGTTCCAAGTATACAAATAAGTTCCAATGATTTTCCGCAACATGGCGAGGTTTTTTATATTTCTGGTCGGGCTTTACCTTTTAATTTTGTTAGTATTGAAAAATGTGCGCAGACTTCGTTTGTATAGAGCGCGCATAAGTGCGCCTTTTTTGGAACCACGCTTCGTTGTGTTATTTGTTATGCGTGTTATTCGGCCACATACGATGAGGTATGGAATGGAGGGCTCATTCGTCTATACAGAGTGTAAGGAAAAGTATCATTAACCTTTAAACCACATACTTTATACCCTTAGATCATAATAAAATTAATTTATACCCATCAAACTGAACAACTTTTACTATGGGAGCAAACCCGTGAGAACAAAAAAAAATCGGATGTCTCATACATTTAAATCGAGTAGGCGCTTTACAGACCGTTCGGGAAAGTAGACCGATGGTACCGGAGGGAGTTTAGTATGGACAGGTTTGCTCCCGTAGTAAAAGTTGATGGGTAGAATAGTGGTTTCAGGTCAATGATATTTTTACATACACCCTGTATTACCTTTACTCACACGCACGTGTGGATGGTATGTTTGTTTTTCAAATATTTGGGCGAATACAGCGTAGCCGCATAACAGCACTAAATAAGTGTGGTTCCACCATTTTAGCGCTCTTACAGACGAGCGACACTGCTCGCGCGACACACTGCGACCGTAAAGTCTATGAGCCTGACGGTCGCGCGACCGGTACTTCTTCGTAGACCCACTAATTTGTCCCACTGCACTGGTGGGTCCACGAGAAAACCATCTTCCTCGTGAACCCACTTACCTAGTGGGCCACTATGTACTACGTTCCGGTGCAAAAAATAGTAATTAGTTAAGTATCTGCGTTAGAGGACAAACCATAACGGAATTAATATTATTTGTATTTTTTTTGCATTTTTCTTAAATTTTAATAATTATTATTAACTAGCTGTTGCCCGCGACTCCGTCTGCGTGGACCTTAAAAAAGTATCCTATGTGTTAATCCAGAACATATTCTATCTGTGTGCCAAATTTCATCCAAATCCGTTCAGCCGTTTTGGCGTGATTGCGTCACAAACATCCAAACTTCTAAACATCGTCACAAACTTTCGCATTTATAATATTAGTGAGATTTTATTACTTTTATTAGGTTAATATTCAAAATGCAAATATTAAAAATAAAATTCCGTTATGGTTTGTCCTTAAGTCAGATAACGAAATGGTTATTTTTTGCACCGGAACGTACAGCTTGGCCATAAAGAGTAGAAATTAAATGAGGGCGCTGCCTCCACGCAAGATCGTCAAAATCACGCATAACCTGTCAACACCACCGTACTCCAATTTTAGTTCCACCTGTCACCACGATCATGATTTTATGGCCAAGCTATACAAGTGGGTCCACGAGGAACAAGGTTTCCTCGTGGATCCACCAGTGGGACAAAAGTACTGCGCGCGACGCTCTGCGACCGCAGTGTCGCTCGTCTGTAAGAGCGCTTAGTTGGCACCATGTGAATGAGCCTTAATATACAGGTTTGTGGAATCCTGATGAACTGATGATTTTCACAGAGGGTTCCCCTGGGGGATCGGGCTAGGGGATCCTGGTGGTAACTACAGTATAGGCTGGTAAGTATAGTAACTATTGTAGTATATACTGCACGGACGGACGGGCGGACATAATAGGAATAGTGCCCATTTGGCAGCCTTTGGAGATACGGAAGCCTAAAGACGGTTGACATGACAGACTGGACAGAAAAGAAAATACAAGAATGTAGTAAGTACACATTTAATTTGACTAAAATATGAATATTAAGCTAGTGAAATCTATGTTTAATTTTAATTAGCGCGTTTATATGACACGAATTTATTCGCGCCGAGTGTCGCGTAAGCAGAAGGAAAAGTACCATTAACCTTTAAAAGGCTGGCAATAGACATCAGACATTCCTTTCGATTGTTTAAAGCCTGACCAGGAATATAAAAAACCTGGTTTGGGGGCGCTGCATTCGACTATAACCTTTAATGACAGAGTTCCAAGTACAAAAATTAGTTCCAATTATTTCCCGCAAAATGGCGAGGTTTTTTATATTTCTGGTCGGGCTTTAATCCTATAGTACCTACACAAGGTGTAAGGGACAGCCCTCTGCAAATTGAAACGGTGAACTCAGACCATCAAACTGAACAACTTTCACTATAGAGCCTACCTCAGGAAACGCGAAAAAAAATCTGCTGTCCCATACAAAATTGCCGTACCTACCCGACTCAAATGTATGGGACAGCTGATATTTTTTCGCGATTTCTGAGGTAGGCTCCATAGTGGAAGTTGTTCAGTCTGATGGTCTGAGTTCACCGTTTCAGTTTGCGGAGGGCGTCCCTTACACCCTGTATAAGTCCCTCTCCCTCCCATCACGAAGGAAAGGAGAGGGACTTATATACTATCGAATCAGACAATCGGATGTGTATTGCCAGGCTTAACCACTTATTCTCCCCATCAAACTGAACAACTTTTACTACAGGAGTAAACCGGTCAGCGCAAAAAAAAACTGCTGTTCCATAGCAAACTGAAGCGCCTACTCTATTTTATAAATGTATGAAACAGCAGATTTTTGACATCAACTTCGTATGGCAGAAATTAGTTCTCAACGTAACATCTAGGAGCGCTGTACGAAATTCAATATAAATTAGTGACGTAACTCTGTACTAAAGTGCAGTGAAAATGGTAGACCTATGCTTAGATCAAAATAAAATTAATGGATAGGCCTAAAGCGCGGTAAGTTGAAGCAAACTACTGGTGCACTTGGTACATACAAACTAGCGCCATTATCTGTCAAATCTAGGGCACTTTCATACAAGTGACAAGTAAAAATTTCATTTGTTTTGCCTCATTTTTCTGGTTTGAAATGTTCGCTTAAGGCCTATCCATTCATTTTATTTTGATCGAAGGTACTAAAGTGCAGTGAAAATGGTAGACCTATGTAATATTCTTATGCGACATTTACCCGACACTCGCGCATTATTATTCGCACTATTCTGTCTTCCTGTTGATGTCGGATTTCGCGGATTTGGTATCTTCATCTTCGTTAACGCTTTCTGAGATAGGTGGTGTGGCCGTGATGTTGGTGGTTGCGTAGTCCACGTCCCGCGGCACGTATATACCGAAACGATCCTTTAAAATAACATCAGGTGGTTAATCATTCTAGGCTTACACCGGTCACTTACATCCGTCAGTGCTTGCGAGTGCGCTTCATATAATTTCGCGGTGTAGTTGGTCGCGGTAGCGCGTCGCGGTCGGTATAGTCGGAATGCTAATTTTACTATTAAATAATCTGTGGATGCGGCTCCAAATTCAAACGTCGTTATTGCCAGGTTATAATAAAATTCAGTACAAAACAATATGCCTGGTTAGACTGTGGCTAGACTGAAGGGCGGCTATAATGACTTACTATAGATTCGATTTACATCTTCTTCTTCTTCTTGTCGAGTGGAAAATAAATGTAAATACGGATCAGGTCACAATAACAGGGAAGTTCTGTTCCGTTATCCGTTCAGGGAAGTGGTCGTACAAGGAATTCGGACGATGGACGTTCAGGGAAAAGGACGTAGCTGACCTGATACGTAAATACAGGGTGAAATTGATATCATTAGCATCCTATTAAACTAACAGTCTACCCATCAAACTGAACAACTTTTACCGTGGGAGAAATCCGATCGGAGCAAAAAAAAATCATCTGTTCCATACTATCTCAAATGTATGCAAAAGCTGATTTCTTTTTTTCCGATCGGTTTGCTCCCATAGTAAAAGTTGATTTGATGGGTAGACTCTTAGATTAAAAGGATACTTATGATATCAATTTCACCCTGTAGATAAAAAGTGGTTATACCTTTGCATAGCGATTGTAACGGAACTGCGGATTACATATGCATGGACGAAGAGGAGGTAGTTTATCACTCTCGTGTGAGGATTCGCTGGAAGGTGTCGGTGGTGCAACCGCATACCCTGTAATTATCAACCATTTATTACAGTAGGCGGCGGTATCAAAGAGAATGTAACTCACGGGTACGTGTTAAGAGTTCCATACTAAAAACTGGTCAAACTCAAACTTATTTATACGATTTAGGAGCTAGAAGCCCACATAAACTTCAAATATTTTGTTGAAGCTAATTTATTCTTGAGGACCAATGACACGCAGAATGTCATTGTTGACGTCACAAGGATACCTTAGTTTTGATCATAGGCGAAGTATTTTTCGCTTACGCTGATAGACGGAAAATCAGTGTAACCGCGTATGAGACAGCGTTAGTCATAAAATCCTATACAATTTGTATGATGACTCCGGAGTCAGACAGCCGTCGTAGAACAAAAAAGTGGCTACATCGATAAGGACAGCAATAAGCAGCGATCTCCTTTTTTAACTGGAGCGAATTTGCTATGTGCATCTCTTACTGAGTGTTATGACAAGACACGTGCTTTCTTCTAGTTCCTTCTCTTTCTACGGTTTTGATGTTGCCGGCAAGTTTTGTGGTCCAAAAACTATTTATGACGTCATCATTGTTGTAGTTTTTTTTAGTTTTTTTTTCTATAGCCTTTCGCTTCGGCGCGGTACGGACGAAGGACAAAATCTTCATAATATTTAATATAGAAAATAACCTTTAAAATTATCCTGACGGCGCAATGTCCTTTTCATCTTCTTTCGCATTCTCTTACTCCATGCCAACTCTGCAGCTGTAATGAGATAAAAAAAAAAACGATGAATTGTACCTACATTAGGTACCATAGACGTAGACTTTAGTACATTGATATCGTTGTTAGGTACCTTATCAATTTCATTGTTAACCGACTTCAACAAAAAAAAGGAGGAGGTTCTCAATTCGACCCGTATGTTTTTTTGTATGTTTGTTACGTGATTGTCATACTTCGGTCAGTTCGCGTCAGTATACTTGATGCTTAGATATTTTTTTTTAGATTAAGTATTTTAGATATTATTTTTGTATGGTCGCCATGCAACTGACATGGCTCCATCGTGTGATGATTGATGATTCTGCCAATGTGAAGGTAAGAAAAAGTTTCAATCTTTACTCTTTTTTAGTGATTTTATTCATTGTTTGGGAAACCATCGTGATTTTAACATGCATATAATAAAGAAGAAATTCTGATACACACATACATGCGTAAGTCAACTAATCTGGGTGGTGGACTTACGCCTATGTTAGGCCTGTTGCCCCTGCATAGGGTAAAATCTTTTTGTTTCAAAAATACAAATAAACATTTAAAGGGGTGCTTCAGACCATTAAACTGAACAACTATGAAAAATAGAAATGACGAAAACAAATCAGCTGTCCCATACAGTCATTAGAGTCGGTAATGCAGTTTTGTATGAAACAGTATTGTAAGAAACAGCAGAATTTAATTTTCCAGAATTTATGTAGGTACGATTTGTAACACCACCACTGGCTTTTCGGTATAAGAAAACATCGTGAGGAAACCTTTATGCTTTAATTTCGAGGCATGTATTGTACCCACTGTCCATTATATAAGTGGTGGGCTCACTCCCCGTCACACTGGTGAATGGACAGAGTTTCGGTACTACTAGTGAAACGCGGATGTTCTGAGGTTTCAGAATATCTTTGACCCCAATCGGGGAATACAGTCGTGACCATATGCTTATTTGCTTATAATTTTTGGCTATCATCAATTTACAATTCTATCAAACTGATTCAACTACTTAAACGTACCAATCCTCTCCTTTTCCATGATATCTAACTCGAACATTTTGTAAGCGTTATAAAACATAGTAGCTATATCTTCTTTTATTTCCAGGACTGGTATCTCCATTGCCTCTTCGACTGCTTTGCTTAGTTCGACGTAGGCGGTATCGTAAAGTAGATCCTCTTCGTTGACATGTAGGTACACAGCCTTGTCTACTGTGTTCCATCCTAGAGCCATTAAGGTCTCCGAGAAAGTAGGATCCGGTGTTGGTATAGGCTCTGTTAGACGTTTTGAACAGGGTGTCATTATACTATGAAAATATAGTATTGCTTCTTAATAGGTACTATCGACGTTATCAATTGTTTTAAAGCTTTGACTACTTATATGTGGACTACTACAAACATTTCTGCCACTTTTTGCGGGGGGCGAGGTAACATGAAATCCTCAATTTTGGATTTTATTCCCCATAACTTTAGATTCTTATTTCGAATGTAAAAAATCATGAAAAGTAGTCTCGTGTGAACCCCAAACTTTCTAAGTTCGAAGTTATTGTTTCGGAATTATAGGCTGTCTCGTTTAGTGATAAGGTATAAAATTGAATGTAAATGCACATGATCAATTGTTCTTATACCTTGGCAGAGGGGAAATGCTGCCGCAAGGCTAGTCCTTATAATAAATAGTCAGAGTTTTAAAGCAATACTATCGATAACAAAATTTGTAGTGAAGTTAGGCAAGACTAGTTTTAATAATTACTAGTGTTTTCCCGCGACTTCGTCCGCACAAATTATATACCAGATTTTAAGTCAGATCATAAGCTTCAAAATTTCATCAAAATCGGTTCAGTAGTTTTTGCGTGATGTGCGAACAAACAAACAAACAAACACACAAACAAACAGACAAACAGACAGACAAAATGTCTAAAAAAGGTTGATTTCGAGTCGGGGATACCTAAAAACCATATCGTAATCTTTTTTTTGTAAATATCTTCAATGTACAGACACACTTCACTTACAGTTTTATAATAGTTTAGATTAAGACACGATTAAGATGACCGAAAGTTACTCTATAAATTAACATAATTATTGTTGCTAATCTGCCTACGTATATCTAACTCATTGGATATTATTTGAAATACTTAATTATTATTAATATAAATTAATCACCTGGAGTAGGAAGTGTGGTATCAGAAGTCTTGACTGACAGGAATGAGGACGACATGGTATCCGGTGTGGGGATGATGGACGTTGGTACCAACAAGGGATCTTCTGGGTAGTATTTCATTGTCATATTTCTAAGATCTCCTTCCAGATTATTGTCTCTATATTGAAATCTCTGCATGTCGTGCTAATAAAATTATACAATACATGGGTATACAAGGTACAGTCAGCATCAAAAGTATCTAGGCATGTTAAGTGTTCATAAATATCTGGACAACTTTACGATAGCAAACCTTATTTCAACTCACAAAGAAATCAAATTAATTTATCTGTCATGTTATTATTTTTTAACATAAAAACAAATGGTCGATAGCAAACCTTATTTCAACTCACAAAGAAATCAAATTAATTTATCTGTCATGTTATTATTTTTTAACATAAAAACAAATGGTATCTAGTAGGAAGTAGGGTTTATTTACGTGTAATTGTTCAGATGTTTATGAACACCGGAGATGCTTAGATACTTTTGATGCTGACTGTACAACAAAAATCCCTAGTAATATTTAAACGGTTTAAGACAATCAAACTGAACAACATTCAATATTAAGAGCTTTGATAAAGTTATATGTCAAGATTGACATTCGAAGATACGAAAGCGTCGAAAAAAATTGGAACCAGTACTGGCTCCTAAGCCCTATACATATACACGCACACATACATAATTTGTATGGCGCCTCACACCAACCTATGAAACTTGGCCCCTTTTGTTTTATACGGTAAAACAGTGAGGCTCATTCTAGACATATATTTTTTCTAAGATGGAGAGGTCAAAAATAAATCTCCTGTGTACATTTTAGTCGAGTAGGTTTCACACCCTACCTACTAAAATAACTCTAATAAAAAGTGTTGTAGATATCTTACTTTCAAGTAGGGTCCTCCCGATGGCACACCAAGTCTTTCTCTTATTTCTGCATCAATTTCCTCCGTGGGTCTTAGGAAAAAGTCTGTGGCTTCTTTTAAAAAATTAGCATTCCTTTTATTCGTATGAGTCATTTTACTCAAAAACAGTTCTATCATCGCTATGACCTGATACGGATTTAAATTGACATTATTGATTAGGAATTAACGGAAGTCAAATAAGATAACAATATATTCTCTATTGGTTATGCCATTGACTTACCAACTACTGGACGAAGGGTCCGCGCTCAAAAGTCGAACCAAAAGAGAACTAAAACGTGTAAAGAGACCTAATTACGCAACATTCTTTGTTTGAACGGTTGACGTTGACCTTGCCACGATGGGGTAAAAACTACACAAGTAAATGTAAAAGAATTTCAGCATTTTCAATTATGATGATGATTATATATATACAGTTAATGTAGGTTAGTCTCGGACACTTTCTTCGAGAATTTTGTACCCAGCTTCCATAGTATTTCTACGTCAATGGTTTATATGGGTTAGACGTTTCTTCGATGGAGAACCCCATATTTTCGACTTTATGGGTTTATTATTTGTTATCAAATCAGCCAAAATAACGCATATTCAGTTAAAATTTTCAAAGCCGTCTAGCTTATGTAGGTATAGAGCTCTTTACAAGTAGGACGCATGAACGTGGACGGACAGCGCGGCGTAGACTTAGGGTTGAAACACTTTGACCGACCTCGAACGACGGCGAGCCCATATACAAAATGCAAGTTTATGGGAAGCCATCCGCCTTCGAGACGCGGCGAACGACGCCGACCGTATTCATTCCCATACTAATCGTGGTTTTTTGAATGGGCCCACCGTCGGTAGCCGTTGGCGTTCACCGTCGGTCAATCTGTTCTAACCCTTAAGCCAGCTCACTACATTCTCGCCGAGAATAGACGAAAAAGGCGGAGAACGAGAGTGTGACCTTTATTGTTCTCGCGGCGTCGTGAGCCGTAGTACTTTTTCTTTGGAAGTTCTTGCCGAAAATTCTTGCCGAGCAGTTCTCGCGAGAGTGTAGTGCCTGCTTTACTTATAGTAATAGGGACCCGTTGGAACCCTAAAGCAGGCACTTTTATTCACGCCGAGAACGGACGAGAAGAGCCGAGAACGAGAGTGTGGATGCCCTTCATTGTTCTCGCAGAATCCTGAGCCCTAGTAATTTTCCTTTGGAAGTTCTTGCCGAGAATTCTCGCCGAGAAGTTCTCGCGACAGTGAAGTGCCTGCTTAATAGTATCCATTAGTACTTACTTCTGGATGATCTCTCAGATAAGCCTCTTGTTCAATCTGAATAGTCATACCGAGCCTAGTGGTACAGTCTCGTTGGCAAGGCGTCAAAGCCTCCCAATCTTCGTATAAAAGGCCCTCTGCTGCTAACACGTCGGAGGGCAAACTTTTCATTATCTTCTTTAACACCGGCATGATTGCTGGATGACAAGTAGTTTTATTATTTGTTAAAACATTTCAATAGCATTACAAATTATTATAGTTTTTTTATAATTAGGGTTGTTGTCACTATGAGTTTTGTTTGGTTTTGTTGGTTTCCTAAGAGATTTTTGTTTCTTTTTTTAATTTCTACGTGTCACTTTACCGTAAAGATTTTATTATGTATACCGTGTGTATACCTATAAATTGAAGGGCAAAATATACAAAACCATAGTAAGACCTGTTGTCATGTACGGTTCAGAGTGTTGGGCCACAAAAGGGACGGATGAGAACCGACTACATGCAGCTGAGATGCGAATGTTGAGATGGATGTGTGGTGTAACTAGAATGGACAAGATAAGGAATGAGTATATTAGAGGAAGTTTGAAAGTAGCACCTATGACAGAAAAATTACAGGGTAATAGATTATCGTGGTACGGGCATGTGATGCGAAGAGACGAGTGTCATGTTACCAGACGAGTGTTAAGTATGAATGTGGATGGCTGTGGTAGAAGAGGAAGGCCGAAGAAAAGATGGATGAATTGTGTGAAGGATGATATGTGTAAGAAAGGAGTGACTGCTGAAGTGACGGCTAGGAGAGATGAATGGAAGAGGATGACATACTGCGCCGACTCCAGATAATGGGAAATGGGCAAGGGAATGATGATGTGTGTATACCTACTATTCAACAAGATTGATTATGATATAAGGTTCTTGGCTGAAACCTACTTGCAGTAGTATCATTAATAGTATTGCCTACTTGAGTCAAATGTATGGGACAGCCACAGACTTCTGTGGGGACAGCTGATTTTTGGTCGCGACTTCGGACCAACGTCCAATAGAGGAAGTTTAGTCCAATCATTTTAGGGTCTGACCCTAAATAATATATCTATAATTCATCTATCGCTGAAATTTTGCAGTGTGATAAAGTAAAGTACACAGATTACGGTTGACCGTAAATCCGTAATCTAGGTAAAATTTTTTCCGGTTCTAGATTATTTGTCAACCGTAATCTGTATACTTTACTTTATCACACTGCAAAGTTTCACCGATAGATGAATTATTGTTAGGGTGTCCACTGTCCATTATAAGTGGCGACAGGCTCACCCCCCGTCACACTGGACAGAGTTTCGGTACTACTGGTGAAACTTGGATGTTCTGAGGTTTCAGAATATCTCTGACTACCCCCTCGGGGAATATAGTCGTGAGCATTATGCTTATGCTTATATGCTTGTCCATACAAGGAAACTCTAAAATGACTGGACTAGTTTGATGGTCTGATCATCCCATCATATCATATCATACTATCTACTACATACTACCTACCTACATTCGGTGAGCAAAACAATAATAAAATTGTTATCATAATAATTCATTACAAATCCCTTGAACGATTATTTGTAGTTCTAATCCTATCCAATATATTTTAACGAACAGCCATAGCTCACTATTACCTTCCCCTTGTGTTATACAGCGATTCGCATTTAGTGGCACATTATTGTACTCCATACTTATACCTACAGGGTAACAGGGTCCTTCGTCTTAACTATTATAAAATCCTAAAAATCTTGAGGAATAAAAAAGTAGCGGTTCACTTCATATAAACTCAAATAACACTCGAAAGCGCGATATAAATGACGTGTGGCGCTATCCATAAACAAGTTTATTTGTTTGTTCGCGCATTACGCAAAACCTACTGAACCGATTTTGATTAAACTTTTTTTTTGATAGTTTATGATCTGACTTAAAATCTGGTATAATATAATTAATGCGGACCAAGTCGCGGGTTTACTCTATAGTAATATTGTAATAACGGTTTTTTAAGAGGATGGTCAGACCATCAAACTGAACAAATTTCTTAATGGGACAACCATAAAAATCGCGAAAAAAATTTTTTTATGGTTTGTCTATACCCTTAAAAACTAAAAACCCGTCACCTTTTCAATAAAAGAACGCGTAATTTGATATATTTTCGCTACTAATAAAGATCACAAACTAATAAAGATCACAAACTAATAAAGATCGCATGCCTGGATTTGGATTATTATTATTGGTTCTTTTTTAAGTGTTCTGTACCCAAAGGCTGAAAACGGGACCCTATTCATAAGCCTACGTTGTCCGTCCGTCCATCCGTCAGTCCTACCTATTTAGGGCTGTAACTTTTGAACTGGAATAACTAAACAGCTGAATTTTTTACAGAATGTGTGTTATTACGGTGGATTTATTAACAAATAATAAAAACGTCAAAAAGTTGAAAATTAAGGGGGGGTCCTCATACAAGAAACTTGTTTTTCTCAACATTTTTTCTTCTCGCTCTATCGTAAAAACGGTAATACCTACGTAGAATCCTTAAACTAACCACTTTGAGCCACGATAACCAAAGCACATATATTGTTTTCTAGATCGGGTCTAAAAATGTTCATTCCAGACTTCTCACTTCGTTTGTATGGAGCGCGCTCTGAATTATATCCTCTTAAAATATCATTTTCCAGTAAAGCAGTCGCTCTAGAGACGAAATCGGCTATGAGAATGTTATTCATTCATTCACTTTGATATTTTCTTCTAAAAAGCTAATAAGATAAAGCATGAACAAAAGACGCATCCTAAATTTGTTATTTCAAAAACCGCCATAGTGTACTACATTCGTAATGTTATGGGTAGTTTTATTAAAAAGCAGACGCGAGTTACCCTCCGTAATACCTTTGCGGTTGTTCGGTACAATAATACATATATTTCTCTTAGGGTGAGTTGGGGACGAACCCTATTGTTTAGAAAAAAAAATACCGACTGCGCTGTGCTGAAATATTCGTATCGGTGTATTCAATCATCAAAGCTTGGCTTTAAAGAATGAAATTATGATATGTATAGATGATTATTGAATCGGTGCACTGGTGTACAGAGAATAGTAAATTATGGTACAAGTGTGTAATGTTGGTGATTACCGCTGAGGCGCTATTGAGACCCGAGCCGTAGGCGAGGGTCTTAAGAGAGCCGAGTGCGGTAATCATCAATACACACGTGTATCATACGACGTTTTTCAACATACTTGTGAATAAAAAAATACTAAAATAGATACCTATTTGTCCTTGGAGTTTTCAGGTAGGTAGTAAACTTTCCATAACGTTAAGGGCTTCACATATTATATCGGGTGGTGTACAACATAAATCGTTTTCTTCATAACTAGTACTTGTAGACATTTTAATTAATAAATAACTATAAGTAATTAATTTTAACAGTGAAAACGAGTTGTGAAAAAAAATCACAAAGGCGGGAAAAAATAATAAGAAAACTTACTACTATGCGCGCGCATCTAGCAATAGCGACGATCGCGATAGACTAGAAGAATGAGTTTTTTTTTTGGCTTTTCGCGGATAGCGTTTTAGCCACGTACAAAATGGGGAATTTAAAGTTTGCTTTATTACAGAGAAAACAAAAGTTATATTTGAGTGAAAGTTTTATTTATTAAAACGTACAAGTTGAATTATCTATTTAAATACGAAGTTGCATGAAATGAGGAAGCAATAGGTACATTATTTTATTTCTATTGAGCACGATCTTTTTTGTATCGAAACTTTTTTAAGAACAAAGCAACTCAACTAATTAAAAAAAAACCTATAACTCACTAGTGAATTAGTAATGAAAAAGTCACAGTTTGATTATAGGTGTCATTATGTGCCTTATTGCGGTGAAATTAGAGCCATTTTATGAGCAAGTGTGTTGAAAAGTAAATAAGTACACATTTTTATTAAATTTTTCAATCAGGCAGCGAAGTGCGTTATCGATAATCATTTTTTTGGGTTCCGTTTCCAAAGGGTCAAAACGGGACCCTAATAATTACGCGTTATTACGGCGGATTTGCTAACAAATAAAATAAATTGTCAAGAAATTAAAAATTAAGGGAGGTCCTTATGCAAGAAACTAGTTTTCATCAACGTTTTTTCTTGTCGCACTATCGTCAAAACGGTAATACATACAAGTGTCAAACTTGGTGTGCTTGTATAGCAAACAGTATAACAACAAATAATAAAAACCGGCCAAGTGTGACTCGGTCTCGCGCTAAACGGTCGGTCACACACTTTATTGTAAGTTAATATGTTGTGTGGTAGTTGGTACGGAACCCTCGCTGCGCAAGTAACCCGACTCGCACTTGACCGGTTTTATTTATTTGGACGGTAATTTTCAGGACAGTTTTGTGGCGCACCTTGGGAGCGTATTAATATGTCCAGTAATGAACCTCTATGAATACTCTTGTGTAATAATAAAGGCCAATGGCATTAGAAGATGTAAAGTCTGATGATGATGAATCAAGATGGAAGATGTTTTCTGTGGTTCTAATTATTATTATTCATATTGCAGATCCTTGTGGCTGGTCAAAACGCGTCAAATTCAATGCTCGATGCAGTCTGAATTCCTGAGAGAACGCGCTGCGTACAAACGAAGTTTGCTCCTCTTTTCAGTACTAGGTAACCACTTAAAGTCAATGACATTTTTTAAATACCGCCTATAAGGTATAACAGAACCTTCAGACCATCAAACTGACCAACTTTCACTTCCAAAACACAGAATAGGTAATAAATAGTATAATACAGGGTGTTCGGCAGATGGTTGAACATTCGAAAATGGGGGGTAGGTTCGTGCTACCTACTCAGCCCCAAAGATTAGACCTAGGCCCTAAAAAATTTTTTATGTGAATGATATTTTGAATTTTTAAACTCCTATAACATTTTTTTAATGGACAGATCTGGATAATTATTTTTTTATTTGAATTTTTTTTACAGTGTTTTGTGGTTTGCTTTGAATTGAAAATATAGGTTATCTTACCAAACTCCCTGAATTCTGTTCGATCCACTGGTGGAATATAGGATCTACTGAGCCTAATGGTGGATCACAGTGAACTTCAGCGTGCTATTCAATCCACTGGTGGATCGAGATAGTGGATTTTAATGGACAGAGGGGAATATTAGTATCATTATGCTGCGAACTGATATTCCAAAATTGTTCAAAATGCAATAAGTGATAGTTTTTAACTCCAATGTTGCTGACTAATGTAAAGTCAGCAAACCAAGTGGCTTTTTTATAAATAGCTACATGAAACCTGGATGCCCTGTTAACGTAAATGCGGTACATTGGTACATACATACTTAATAGGGTGCTTCAGAGCATCAAAATGAAAGACTTTTAATAGAACTAACTTTGAAATCGCAAAAAAAACATCAATTTCATACATTTTGATCGAGTGGCTGTTGATATTTTATATGGAACAGCAAATTTTTTTAGCGATTCTTTGTTCACCCCGTAGTGTAGTTTATTTAGTTTGATATCGGTAACGCATAGAAATTTACACCCTGTTTAATAAATTGTCGTTAGTTTTTCTGAATTTTTAACACAAAAGTTTTGAAGCAAAGTGACGTCTCATGATTTGCGTTGTCTTTCTTTTCTAAAATTAGATTTCTTTTTTTTTTCATAAAGTTTTCCAAGATAAACAATTTCATCTTCATAAAAGAAAACGCAGGTGCAATCGACCAATAGAGTAGTTAATTCAGATATTAAAGTGTTCTCTTTGCTGACGTTACCAAAAGCTGAACTAATATGAAGCCTGAATTTATTCCAGCTGCCAAAAGTTTGGAGAGTGCAATCGTAAACTTATTCCGTACTAGTTTTAGGCCGTTTTAAATAAGAATTGGTTGCCTGGAGCGCTACTCATGCCGCTTAATGAAACGCGCAATAAGTTCCTGAAATGGTCCGTTAGGTGAAAAATTATGGTTGACACTAGAAAGCTGGAAATAGGTAAGTATAATGATTACCTACTTTTAGACTTTTAGCGCTCGTTGGCGTAGTGAAGCTTCGGTATTGGAAACGATCACCGAAGTTAAGCAACGTCAGGTCCGGTCAGTCTTTGGATAGGTGACCGTTTAGTGGTATTTCATCTCGAGCGTTTCCGTACTTCGGAAGGCACGTTAAGCAGTTGGTCTCGGATAGTTCCGTCAGATGGCGTTGTAACTATTCGTTAAGCCAGGTCAGAGGCCTATTAAGGCGGCGGCTTGAAAATTCTCTGACAGCAAGTTGACCACTAACTTGCCTCCACCAACCTGCCTGGGCCCGCGTGGTGGAGTATGGCCCACTCCCTCTCACCCTTATTCGTGAGAGGAGGCCTTTGCCCTGCAGTGGGATTCTACAGGCTATATCTTACTTTTAGACGCACAAAGTGGTCTGGCCTTGCAGGTCTACAACACTCCAAGAAATTTATCAGCAATGTGACAACTCGTGTCTCAAAGTTCATACTGAACAACAGCAGGAGCAAGGCTCGTGCCATCGTCGGAGCCCTCACTGGGCACTACGCCACAGGCGCGATGATGCACAAAATGAAACTCACCCTAGATCCCAGCTGCCGAGCATGCGGAGAGGATGAAGAGACCATGGAACATATTCTTTGTGACTGTGATGTCTTGGCGGCAAAACGCATGTGCCTCCTCGGAGATGGATACCCAAAACCGGGGAGATCTTAGGTTTCTTCCCCTCAATGGTATTGCCTCCTTCATTGACCATGTATTTGAAGGGTGAGGAAAGCAAAAAGTATTGGGGCTAACACAAAAGATCCCACTGGGTCGAAGTGTTGCTGGCCTGCCAGATACATATACCAGATACAAGACAAAAAGATAAGATATGAAAATTGACTTGGTTATGCAGGTTCTCTACCCTGCATGTTGTTTCCTGAAGTTCTACAGGTAATTAGCCATTGTCATTTTACATGCGGCATCCCTTTCATAATTTCAGTAGGTAATAATTATGCAGTATTTTCTACTTGCGATGTGCTTGCGCTTCCTTCTATAAAGAGTGTAATACTAAAGAGGGTGTTTAAACCATCAAACTGACATTGAAATCGTAAAAAAACTCCATACATTGGGTGGAGTCGTTTGTCGGTACTGCAGTTTTGTATGAAACAGCTGTATTTAATATTTTTTCACGATTCTGGCTTCATTCCATTGTGAAAGTTGTTCAGTTTGATCGTCTTAAGTCTAAACCACCTCTTTAAGTATAACTAGGATATGTATATGTAATACCTTGTATAAGTAGCTTTGCACGGCAACCGGCGGCCAACTCAGCACACGGCGCCAGCAGCACTTCGGCCACCGGAACCACCGGCACATACCTCTGCAACCGGCGCTGCCGCTATCAAATTCGGCAGCTATCTCGGAAACCGGCGCGGCTGGCACCTAGCTCGGCAACCGGCGCCGGCACAGGTATGGGTAACTAGCGCCGGCGTTCTCATTACTACCGGCGCCGGTAACGGAGGCAATGCCAAAATTTTATTTTTACTAACTATATAATTATGTTAAGCTGCAGCGATACCAATATAGATTGTGCCAATACTATTGAAAAATGAAATCTTGTGGTATTGAAACATAAAACGATTTTCATGCTGATGCTCAGTTCTGGCCCTGGCTCTCGTAATATAATGCAAATTTGTGTTATCCTTTGTCTTTGCTGACGGGTACAAGAATGTAGACAGGTAATGTTACCGGGTTAGCTTGCAACTAGTCCATACCGGACCTGCTATGTCGACGCCGACGTGCAGGTTGTTCTCTGGCCCAAGTCATAGTCAGACAATCATAAAGGTCGGTACCTAATGACCTCTTGTACACTTCTGCTCTCCTGGTATAGTGGTTATTTTTTAGGGTTCCGTACCCAAAGGGTGAAAACGGGACCCTATTACTAAGCCTATGTTGTCCGTCCGTCCTACCTATTTAGGGCTGTATCTTTTGAACCGTAATAGCTAGAAAGTTGTAATTTTCACAAAATATGCGTTATTACAGCGGATTTGTTAACAAATAATAAAAATGACAATAAGTTAAACATTAAGGGGGGTCCTCATACAAGAAACTCGTTTTTATTAACGTTTTTTCTTCTCGCTCTATCGTAAAAACGGTAATACATACAAGCGTCAAACTTGGTGTGATTATAGAGCAAACTCTACAGTATAACAAAAAAATACCTAATAAAACCGGCCAAGTGTGAGTCGGTCTGTCGCTAAAGGTCCCGGAGAAAACAAAACTTTTTTGTAAGTTAATAATATGTTGCGTACGATTATGTGTCGTGGTGCGGAACCCTCTCGGTGCGCGACTCGGAACTCGCACTTGACCGTTTTTTATGAACCAGGAGAGCAGAAGTGTACAAGTGGTACACATGATGGTCACATCACTACTAAGGGTATGGTTGAGTCCCACCCTACCACCTATGGTCAGGGGGTATGGAGTGTCCATCAGACATGATTATGGATAAGGCCGTCTTATTTTGTGCCTTTGTTCTATATTAAATTGATGTATATTTTGCTGTACTAATAATAGTTTTAAAGATAGGTCAACGTTTAGTTTGTTGGTCTGGTCTCTTCAAATATAATGCTCTACTATAAGTATTATTTTATACTTTTTATCACTTACGACGCAAGTGAAACAACTGGAAGTACGGAACACTAATTGCTCGAGTCCCGACGCGCACTTGGCCGTTTTTTTTTTAGTTTTTTTGTTGCACAGTGATTGTCATACGATTTCGAATACAATATAGCTAATACTGACACCAAAGAAGAGATAAGAGAGTGGGTTTATATGTAATTTTATGTGTAAGTACAATAAATTCTCTAAGTACAATTAAGAAATATACCAAAACGTTGTTCATAAATTCAAGACAGAGAGAATAAAGAGTACTTATACTTATGTTTAAATATAAATACAGTAGCATTTAAAATACTTCGTTTTATTTCACTTTCAAACTTTCTTCAGTAAAACCTTTAGAATGACTAAAAATTATCCCTAGAAATGCCTTTTTAGCACTGTATAAGAAAGAATAGGTCTTTACTACGAGAAGTAGGTATAGTCGTGTTTAGCTAATTCATTTGTGAGTTTTATTTTAGGCGTTTTAGACCGGTGGCCAGCTACAGTCAACTATACCTTATAAAATTAACGAACTAACGCATTATGCACCTAAAGTAGACTAAAAATAAGTCATAAAAAACTTGGTCTGCCAGGGCGCAGCTTGGCACGTTTTCCGGTGTGATGAAAAACGTGGACCCCAAAAACACCCCATTTTACCTCATCGAATTAAAGGATGGAACTTGTCTGTTGGTCTGGAGGCCGATTAGTAAAGCCTAAAAAACCTGGTCTGCCGCCGCCTTTCCTGGCACGTTCATGGGTCCGACTGAATTTAGGGTGCCCCTCGGAGGGTGGATTTTACCTCATCGAATTAATGAATGAAATCAATGCCAATTTATAGTCCTATCAACTATGTTTACATATGCCTTGGTTTGCCTAGGCTCAGCCTGGCAGGTTTCCGGGTGCGACTGATTTTACTTTCAAAAAATTGTTTAGCCAAACTTTAAAAACCGGTATAAATCTACAGATTCTGCGGAAAATTTTACTGAAATTCGCTTGTATAAATTAACCAAGATATATGTACTCATACAAATATCCCTGAAGGTGGAATTTTAATAAAAAAGGTCAACGGCCCGCGGAAACTAAAAGAGATAGGTATGTGGTCCCGAAGGAAAAAATGTCAAAAACCCTGGGCAATTTGACGTCCCGATGAAAAAATCCAAAATAGGAGATCCAAGATGGTCGTCTTACATTTTCAAAGTCCTCATAACTTTGTAACCATTGACGGTCGGCGCGCTGTGTGAGTACAAATCAAATTAGTAGCAAAGCCCGGCTTACGATGTTTACCTTTCGGTTCTATCAGAATCAGAAGGCATATTTTAGTGTCGAAAAAAATGGTGGCACAGAATCGTTAATCTATGTAACAAATAAAATTGATAGATAGATAGATAACTCATTTATTTCACTTGAACAATACAGGAAAAACAGTGTCTGACAAAGGTAGACAATTACCTACCTACACGATAAATTAAAATGCTTAATTAAGATATTCGGACATCGTAGGAAGATCGTAGGTATTTTTTTTTATTAAGGGTTCATTCCTGATGTTTTACACTGCAATTCTGCTAATATCATGATGACTGGAAGTATCGAAATCTCAATCTCCTTATTTTATTTAATAGTAAGAATACGTCGTGTCCAATCAAGCCTCCGTACACATGACGGGAATCAAGATTAATCATTTAGTGCTATTCAATAAGTAGTTCCTAAATAGTGCCTCTGTAGTTTGCGAAACATATAAGTGTATATTTTTCCCTGTTAGTGCTTTTGTGTTTATTACTCTCTGAAATTCAAAATTTCATAATTCCAGAGTCTCTATTTCAGGAACAATTTATTTTGATACTAGAGTTTTGAACTATCGTGTGAATTCGTGTGTACGCATATACTCTAGCTCGATATTCTAATATATGAAAGACGAAAAAAACTTGTTTATTTCCATGCAAGAAGTTTGGAATCCTCTATAGTGGAGTGCAGACTGCTGCCTAACAAGACGTGAAACATGATAATACTCGTTTGTGGTCGGTAATGATCGTTCTTTTCCATCGCGTCGTTGTTTTTTGTGACGTTAACTTTGTCCCTTTCTAATCCAACGTACAAAATTGTAGCTCCTCTCCTGTCATTTCGTAACTATGTCATTGGATAGAAAGGGAAACACCTAAAATTGGAAATATCGACGACGCCATCGCCAATTTTCTTGTATTAATGCTTGTAAGGAGGAGTGGTATCCTTTATGGTTTAGATCCATGTTTCTATGTCATTTTCTTGAAGGCCTGTCATTATGTTTTTTTTTTTTCAATTTATTTACTAGCCTGGTTACTAGACCTTTTGGCTAAATCTTATTTTATTTTTAATTTTCTTCTGTTTTCACATTAAAACGTTGGTATTCGACGTTTTGATGGTTCTTTGGAGTTTTTGGAGGCAATCGAAAGACGTAGGAAAAGCAGAGAAGTCTACAGGAAAGAGGTGAACCGACCGCTTTGCCGCGCTAAAATCACGGAACACTCTTCCTGTTTACGACCCATGCACCATCATATTTCACTGAACTATTATATTGTTCACTTGCACGACACTTTGTTACGCAAAACAACACCAATTTTACGAACCAAAACTCACTATAAACAATAAAAATTCGATGAAATATGAGGACTACAAACGTCAGCTACCAAAGCCCGCCAAAAACTCCCCTGTTATTATGAGATTTTGGATGTCAGAGAGTAATAAACACAAAAGCACTAACAGGCATAGCTGGGCATTAACTCGTTAATCCGTTAATCGTTAATTAACGAAGTTAACATTTTGATTAACGGATTAACTTTTAAGTTAACTTCTAAAAATGTTAACGGACACGTTAACTTCCGTTAATATGCAGAAGTCCGTTAATCGTTAATCCAATGCCTACTATTTACCGCACGGTATGGCAGTTGGCACCACCGCGGCGCGGCGCGAAAAACAGGTTCTAAAGTATGAAACGACAAGTGCCGGGCGGTGCGTGGCAGCTAGTGAATTTCACCCAAAGTTCCGGTTGATATGGCTGGAAACGTATGACAGCAGTAGAGTGGATGCAGTAAAAAAGTGTATGGAAAAAAAGGTAGAAGATGCCTTACGACAAGAATCAGCGGAAAATTCGAAGGACAGAGATAGTTTTAATGCAATTTTATACATATGAACGGATTAACGATTAACGTTAACTTGCGTTAATTCTTCCGAAATGTAACGCTTTAACGTTTAACGAAGCTAACCTTATTTGTAGCGGTGTACTGGTCCAGGTCTACACCAGTAATAAACTACTCTCTAACCATCAGACACATTTTAATATATTGCTTCAAACAAAAGGAATCATAATTATAAAGTAACTATCGTTAAAACATAGCAAACTTCAAAGTTAGAAGTTGCAAAGCACAGACAATTATGTTAACTAGTATTTTGAGGGAGGGAATTTAGTTCATTCAAATTATCATGTAAACAAAGGGAGATTAGCAATATCTCAGTCGAAATTGACTAATATTTCATAGAAAATTAAAATTCATCAAATATTGTAATAATGCAAATATGGCGGAATATTTAGTTAGCAGAAAACAGCTGATACATCAGTGATGCTTTGTGCGGGGAAAATAGTTTAAAATTTATTCGCTAGGAGGCGCGGAGCAAATTCATCAAGCAAAAATAGGCGTTATGACAAAGTATTAGAGTCTTATGAGCGTGATTAGTCCATAAGTGATTGACAGATTTGACACATGCGCGTAGGTAATTATTTTGGTTAGGCGGGTTTTCAATAGCGTACCCACGCTGCGCAAAAATGTTCTAAAAAGTTGATATGTGAAGTTGGCGCGAGGTGAATTTCCTCTAGCAAAAATGAATCTTATGTCAGGGGAAGATAGCTTAATTGACTAAGTTTGGGTCTTAGATAGTTCGCGCATCAGGTTGTTTGCCTATTTAATTAAGAAGGTAAAATTAAGCATAGAAGTTCATGCAATTTCCACCTTTAATTGGAAGTAAATAAAGATTGATGAGGGAAAATGTAAATAGTTTTTCAAATTGGTACGGGTTATTGGGAAGACAAGATTACCATATAAGGAGACGTTTTCTTGTATGAATTCAAGGGAAAACTAGTAGATTGAAAGAAAGCCTTATAATTATAAAGTTAAGGATCAATTTTGATTGTTCACAAACTGACGACACGAACGACAGGAAAGACTAGAACGACCGCGAAGACAGGAACGACCGCGAAGACAAGAACGACCGCTACGACATAGTGAAGCTTACATAAACAGGCTCGGCTTAGAGGGAGGGGATTCATTCATCAATATTCATTCTTTGAGCTCACACGCTGCCGGTTTGTGACTTGATATTATTTTTATTTCAAAGTTCTTTTGGGGAAGTTTATTCGATTTGAGTCATTAGTAAAGCGTTTGCATTGTAATTTAAATTTAAAATCATTTTCTTTAACTTATTTTGGGGTAAATTCTGAGATTTTCTTATTTTTGTAAATTTAATTTAATTGGGGGGTCATTGTTCGGTTGTGAGGTTGAAGATGAATAATCATGTGGTACACAAACGAGGTTTTGTGGGTTATGGACTGGTCACCTTACGGTGACAACTGACTGTCGATAACTTCCAACGTCTTTTCGGAGACGGGCTCGGTTTCGGGGCGTGCCAGCAATCGTTCTTTACCAACATAACGATTTTTAGCCTCCTAAGTTTCGTAATCTGGATGTAATTGTTTCCCGGTAGCTTTCCGTGAGAAGTGGAATGGCGTCCTTTAGGGGGCTGGGAACTTTGCATCTGGAGTGCGAAATTTAGTCCCTGTAATTTAACACTTGCCAATAGGGACCCGTTCATATCACAACTTATGGCTTCGGCCGTTGATATGGACATTACACTTCTGGAATAGACTTAGGTACACTAGAGGCTCCATCCTCGCTTCGCTTTCCAGTTTAGTTCGAAAAATTTCCTTTACACCGAGGAAATTTTTACATCACACACCTACACGATTACATGTAAATGTGAGGCCTACCTCTAGTTTTGCGGAATTTCCTTACACCGGGAAGTTTCAAACATTAGGGCACTTCTTTAGAATAGGAAAATATTTAGACAATGGTTAGATTTACTAGGGTTTTGTTAGAATAATATAGGATAGGGTAGGTATTTAACTTTGACTAGAATTTTAGTAGGAATGGAAAGGTTTAGATGTTCAGGTTTACAAATTGGTATAATAGGTAAATTCAGTAGGATTTAATTATTTATTCCATAGACTTGAGTTATATGATTTTTCAGTAGATGTTTGAATGAAATTCAGGGAATTCGAAGCAAATTAAATTTCATGATAAATCCTGATTTCAAAGAAGGAAATGACATTATAAATAGAAAACAGTGAATAGGTGACATTATCAAAGTTATAAATCAATATAATATTGTCCAAACAAAATAAGTTCAATCTAAAATTTATCATTTCCTTATAATAATAGGAAATTAGAGTTTCTTATCATACCTACTACTTTGTTATGAGTTGGTGGAACTTTGGGATATAGTGCCTAGTGCCCTCTAGTCAGAAAAATAAATGATTATGGTACATAATAAGTTTTGCAGATTTATATCAGAGTCAAACAAATAAAAGTTTTATCATACTATTCACATGAAAGAGAGAACTTACTTTCAATGGTCTAAGGTTCTATTCATTCAGTTAAATGTCATACTGTTCCTATAAGCTAAAGTTTCTGCTTATATTGTCATGCTAGTTTTATGTCTACTAATTGGTAATGATGTAGATTCTCAGAATAGGAACTTTTACTTTGTAAACAGGGTTGAGCTTTTGAACTGGTTTATAAAAGAAAAGATATTAAAAGGGAAATTTTACTAATTAGGGTTCCTTAAAGTCACGACTAATATAGAAATTAAGTCTAACAATTACTAATATAGCTCAACTCGAACTAGAGTCTAAATTAAATAGAAACCAGTCTATTTGAAAAATACCTCTTGTCCATTGTATGACAAGTTACTGACACACTGACAAAGAATTGACTTTAAAATTTACAAGTCTCAACCATCCCTTACTAAACTTGACTTACCTGACTAAGACACAATATCTCGGGAAAAGTTTGGAGGAGGGCTGACCAGTTTGGAGACGAGGCCCACTGAAGCTAGAAATATTCTAGCAGGAGGAAATACCAAATAAAATAACTCCTGAGAGCGGAATGGCGGGGCTCTCTTCTATACCAAACGAAACAATTATTCTTCTATACCAAACGAAACAATCATTCTTCTATACCAAACGAAACAATCATTCTTTTATACTTTGTTGCATTCCCAAGGAAAAACCAAAACATAGAAATAAAATTTATATTTTAATAGGTTAGGAAATCTAACACCCTGTATAAGTAAATTGGCAGAGAAATCTAAGTTAACTATTTAACATACTGAAAAATAAGAAAAGGTATTTAGCTATAAAGGTATTTCATTAGATTGACTTCAGCGCTTACTGACGGAGGGTTGTAGGCTACATTTTCTGATATTAACTTCATTATCATAGTCAAAAATAGTATTGCGGGCTAGGAAGTTAGGTATTACTTTCTGATTTATGTTAATATTAAGGTTAGGTAATTCTAGGTCTCTGTTTGTTAGAATATTAGATAAATCTCAAGTCTGTCGCACCTAGGTTACTATTATACGGTTCACAATGTAGTCTCCTGATTTCACTAGACGATCAATACTGGCCAAGTTAACGTCTTCAGCTCAAAAATGGGATCATAAATAAGTTTAGGTATAGTTCATAAGTTAGGCTAAGTTAAGTTAATAGGTAGGGATTTTCTATACACTGTTGGCAGCGACCAGTTAGTTAATTAGTTTTCATAGGTAGCATAGGTAGTATAGGATAGGTAGGCCAACTTTTACATTGTGGCCACGAATAGGATAGGTAGGCATCTTTTACATTAGGTGCCGCGAACAGGAAGTTAGGGGTATCTTTTACATATGTGCCGTTAAGACCAGGATAGGATTTAAGATTTATTTTTACTTTTGATGCGCTAAGTCCACAGGATTTTACAATAGACTAGGTCAAGTTTTATTCTATACATATTTTGTAAACAAAAGATAGGTTTTGAATTACAAATGTTATGATCCATTTTGAGTTGAAATCATAGCCTTTTTAGGCTTACATTGTTGCCGTGAGAGAGGATAGCAGATTTCGAGATTTAGGTATTCGGAGAGATTTAGAAAAGGTTTGGTTAGAAATGCAGGTTAAATAATTAGTTTATTTAGTTAGGGATAATTTATGCTTTAATTTTTAATCATATAGAATAGATGTTTACATGAGGTTATATAGGCATATGATTGGGAATTTCACTTAGATGGTTATCACTGATCACTAGATATTTAAGAGCACTTTGGATTTTGGGTGACACACTGTTATGTTGTTACACCAGGGTTCCTTGCTGTTCACTAATTTGCATTAGATGAAGCGACGTTTTGTAGAGATTTCTGCTTCCGAGTGGATAGTTGCTGGAACGAGGACAGTTTGGAGTATTGTCAATATCTTCTTTTCTTCCTTTTAGTAGCGTAGTTTTAAATGAAGTTCAGGAGTTTGAGACGCCTTGGTGTGTCTTGAGGAAAGCAGCACTCAGCAGCAGATAGTGTGTTGAAATGCGTTAGGAGGTTCTTACGAGTAGCGATTACAGCAACGTTCGAGAGTTTTTAGGTTGTAATGTTCTTTAAATGTCTTGTTTATTTCTTCTTTGATACCGTAGCGAAGGAAGTATAGAAAATCTGAGTTTAGACGCCCGCTCTGACGCTTTCTTCAAGTCAGGTCAGGTATTGAAACCGTGGTATTTCGAGTTTCTTCTTTTCAATTTCGATTTGTTCTTGATGTTTTCTTTTCCTTTGTCGTGATAACGTAGCAAAGATGTAAATGAGTTCTTCGTTAGCGTTTGGAAGCTTTTTCTGCAAATCGGCCATGTTGTGTTGTGTAGAGAAAAAAAATAACAGACGGAAGTAGTAGGTAAATTTTGACAGGTAAAAATGCCGTGATCTTATTGGTTGATTGCACAGAAGTTAGAAAGAAGCTAATTTCGTTCATTGGCTAAATATAGGCTAGCGACATTTGTCTATGATTAGAAAGTCGGTCAATATACATATTTTTAAAGCTAAAACTAGAATTTAGGTAATTAAATTATTATTTGGATTATGCCTAAATTTTAATTAAATCAAATCATTATTTGTAATTAGAAATCTAACATCCAAATGTCTCAGAATAATTTTTAATAAAGTAAGTTGATCACCGGAGTAAAAATCAGTGTTGCCGTTTCTTGAAAAATAAGTCGCTAGATTTTAAGGATATGGTACGTTAAGAATCCGATAGGGGTCGCTAAACGTTTGAATTAGATTTATAAGAAAGTGCGAGGGAAACAAAATATGGCTTTATTACAGAATTAAATGAACAATTAACTAATTAGGGTTCCGAATTAATTATTTTGTAGTTTATCTGTAATAAATACTCATAGACTACTTATAGATTTGTAATAAATTGTGATTTTGATTTTTTGATTAGGATTGACTTGATATTATCACTATTTCGATTATATTTATTTAGGAGCTCCAGCAGTGGATACACTATTCATGAAAGCAAAATTTTACAATACCTACCTACTAGCGAGATTTAGAAGTACCTGTATAATACAAGTAAAATTTTGTAAAATTAGTACTAATAACAAGGGAACAATATAGAGCATAACATAATGAATTTATTAATGAGAAACAATGTCGTTAAAAGCGTTAGTTAAAGCTAATTTTATTTTTAAGGTAACGTGTACGTAATTTATAAAAAAGGGGTAACTAAGCCGCAAATAAATCCCTCACTAAAATGGTAACACTGTAGAGAATTGATAATGGTTCGAAGTTAGAAGGTTAGAGAACTAGATGGAGCTAAGTGTCTCAAATCTAATTCTTACGATTATTTTAAAATCAAATTTACATAGATTGCATTTGTTTGAATAAGTTAATATTTATGCTAGATAGATAAAATAGGTAGTTCACTTATTTTATAATGGGAATAGAGAGTAAAAAGCGGAAATTAAAGTTTTTCTTTCGTTTCTACCTATAGATCGTTTCGCAAATAAGGTCGGTAGATGGCGTCAGTAGGTTTAATCGGAAATTAGGTGTGTGTGTAAAGGATTCGTAAAATCGAGTTTATAATACCTATTTGGGTTTCCTAGAACAAGTCTATATTTTGCTAGTTTAGAAGTACCTAAATAGTGTTTTTCTTATTGAGGCAATAGATTCCTAATAATGTAAAATTTGCCATTCACCTAGTATAATTTAAATTATTGCCGGGAAACGAATAGGAAAATTATTTGTGACCTTATTTTATTTAAATTATAGTTTTGACAGAGTGGAATTGTACAAAATTAAACTTTATTATAGTTAAGTATTTTAGAACGATAAAATTTAATCAGATTTTATGTTTACATAATTTTGGAAAGAAAATGGACACAAAATTTGTGTTTACCAACTTTAAGGTGAAATAAAACCAAGTTAGACAACCTTGTAGGATGAATGCGATCTTAGTTCAGTACAGTGGACCTACGAGACAAAGTGGAACTCGATGTTCTCACTTAAAAGTCGTGTTGAAATATTAACATCAAAGTAATGTCAAATCATAGGAATACATAATTACCTATTGAAAGTTTAATTAAGAGAGAATTATTTTAAAATAGTAAGATGACTAAGGGATAAAGTCTCAAATGAATTAAACTCGGGGGGAAGGGTGTTTGCTATGTTTTATTTTATAATAAATTAGGTCTTCTTCTTCTATCGAGTCGATGATAAATTAGGTAGATTTAATAAATAGCATTGTTTAGATAAATTAAAGAGTGTGAAAGAGATTTTGCGGAACATTTAATTATAAATACCTACTTTAGTTGTAACATTTTAGTTAGTTTAAGAAATGAGCTAAATTAAAATTATGTTAATGCTTCTCTTGTTTTTGGAAACTTGTTTTAGTAGTATATGTAAATAGCAAATAATTTAGAAATTATGGTTAGGTACAATCTGAAACAAAAATGGTACCTAAATAGTGGTAACAACAAGAGCGTTATAAATTAAATCTTTATTTAGTCAGATAACTAATAATAATGCTAGTGAGATCAGGTTATATAAATAAAAGAGAGGCACAAACAATGTAAGTAGGTATAGGTATAGGTATATTAGATATATAGTCGAACCATAGAAAAGTATATGTCTGGAATGAACATCACGGTTCTGCCGTACGGGACAAAACGGGCCAACTTTCATGGGTTGGTGTGCTTGAGGCGTCATGCGGATTATGTCTGTGTGCGTGTGTAAAAATATTCACTTTGCTAAAATTTCTTTATAAGGTGGAAAGCATGTAGCTAATTGATACCTAATAGTTATTACAGGGGTTTTAGTTATTGTTATTTTAAATTGATCCTAGTTAAGAAGGAGATGTAGGAACTTAGTCTCTTTCTATCCAACTCGAAGCTAGTAGGTACCTACCCGAGAATACCATAGAATATCAATCGTGTGAAAGCGGAAGAGTGATAGATATAGAATCTACAACACGATAAATGAAGAATATTATTTAGAGATAGAAAATAACTGTATAATATAGGCATTAAGAAAAACTATAACATTTAATTAAATAAGCGCGAGTAGTTGTCAAGCGAAAGATAGGTAGACAATGCGTCCGCAGGTAGTAACCGTGCGTTCGAACGGCTGGATGTCCGCGGGACGAAGCTCGAGGAGGGGGACGCTTCGACCGGTAGGAACTTCGATGAAATGGTGTATGGTCCAAGTTGCTAGCGTGCGACTACTTTTGAATAAGTTAGGGCTTGGTCCAAGTAGTAGCGGATTGTCGATACACTACTAGTATAGGGTTCTCTAGACTAAAGTATTGGTTTAGTGTTCTAACACACTAGGTTGTTGACTGCAATGGGAGTCTGTAGCATCATGTATCTCATGTCATGAATCCCTAATAATACTAGTCAGGTTTTTGCACACTGTTGTGTTTGTACATTTCTAGCAGTAGATGGGTAGGATTAAAATTTATTTAGATGGATAAATACTATTACTACAAAAAATAATTAGTCTAGTACTTTCACACGTTTGAGTTAATGTTTGCTTGTTAAAATAATTATACTTTTATATTATGTTATTAATTTAGTTGTTAAGTAGGGATGTCCAATGGTCAATCATGCGTAAGGAGTCGAAAATAGAGGGGGGAAGCGAGTTTCGGACTTCTCTGTCTGCACTTCATAACATCTAGGCAGAGGAAATTGTGGAGATGTTTTATAGGGTTGTCACTAAGTAATAAGAGTCAAAGTCAGTTCTAAGAGTGGTAAAATGAGATGAAAAAAAAAAGAGATTAAGGGTAGGGGGGAAGTGCGTCTGCCAGGATGTAGGTTGTTTGGTGAAGGGAACGTATTCAGCGAGAGTTGCCTAATATTCTTAATATAATGATTTATAGGTTACCTGTTTTGGTCATCTTAAAATTTAATTAGGTATTGGAAAAAAAAATCTGTTTTCTGATTTAGCTTTGAGTTAAAAGCGTAGATATTCTTTCATTATGCAACTGTCATTTTGTTGAGTCATTGGGTTGTTGCGAGAAATTTTGGGAACTTCACTACTAATACATTTAATTTCATTATGGTTAAGTTAGGACAGTACCAGTCGTCGTCGTTGCGATTCTTGGGGGGCCTGTGTCTGGCAGTGGGCGTCCATCGGCTGAGAATAAGCATTAAAATAGATTAAATATACTAGAGGGTCCCGACTTCATTATCTTTTCAAATAAAAACAGTAATAATAAAAACCTAGAACATTTAAAATAGATTAAAATAAATATCAAACCATAAGTAAACAGGAAATCGCGGAAGATTTGATTGTTTTGGCTTATTTCATTTACCTTTTAGGAAAACTAAAGTTCAATCTGTCAAAGTCAGACTAAAAAGGTTAGATTCAAGTAAAGAATTTTATTAGAAAATAATAATAAATAAAATGTGGCTTAATTTAGAGTTTTTGAACGATAAAATTTAAGTAATATGTGAGTGATGGTGACAAGAGTTATTCGGTTTTGGAGTAGTCGAGAATGGGGGAAGGAAATGTTCGAATTTCAAAAGGTATTTAATCGTTATTGTAACTTGATTTAGAACTTCTTTTACGCGGTTGTGGTAATTTATAATTTTATCTTTTCGTGTCATTGGTCTGTTGATTTTATTTTGGATTTGAATTGGTGTGTGAACAAAATGAAAGTGTGTGTTGGCAAGCAGAATGTTTAAGCGACATATTTATAAAACCTTTCTACAATATTATATATTTTATAATTTATATTAAAAAAAAACATTGGTATGAGGAAAGAGGGCCATTTAGAATTAACAGAAGTCAAGGTCATGGAAATTAGGTTATTGATATTCAAACTTGGACACACTACACTTTACAAAAAGATTTCTTGTGTAGATCTAATAGGAGGGTCTTAGTTGTCGCGACAGTTGTTTTCAATGGCTGGGACGATGATTAAGATTAGTAGTTGGTTTCAGTAGAGAATACTGTCCACAAGGAAGCTTTTACTCCACTGGTAGGATATGCAAATACGAGAACACTCTACACTCTCCAAACTATTAATGATTACATTGGTTGATGGAAAGTGTCAGATAGGGTATTTAATATTCAAACGATGGTTTTCAGTCTAACGACGATGATGATCTGGATGGTGGTAGATTGTATTATGGAGTTCTATTAAATTGAAAAATAGAATCTGATAGATTGACATAGTACACAATTCATTCTGAGTGACTAGCCTCACAAACTAGTTTCTACACATGAACCAGATTTTCTAGTGAAAGCTGCTAATTGATCCTGAATGTTATGTTATGATTTGAAACTTTTCTCACTGATGGAATTGTTTCTCGGCTTGGTATTTTAAATACACACCACACTGAGAACATTTCAAGGAAGAATATTAATAAACTATTTTACGGTTAATATATTAAGTTAAAATTGACTCCGGTTGAAATTTGAATTTTAAATACATACCTGCGTAAATTTTGGGGGAAGAATGTACTGGTCCAGGTCTACACCAGTAATAAACTACTCTCTAACCATCAGACACATTTTAATATATTGCTTCAAACAAAAGGAATCATAATTATAAAGTAACTATCGTTAAAACATAGCAAACTTCAAAGTTAGAAGTTGCAAAGCACAGACAATTATGTTAACTAGTATTTTGAGGGAGGGAATTTAGTTCATTCAAATTATCATGTAAACAAAGGGAGATTAGCAATATCTCAGTCGAAATTGACTAATATTTCATAGAAAATTAAAATTCATCAAATATTGTAATAATGCAAATATGGCGGAATATTTAGTTAGCAGAAAACAGCTGATACATCAGTGATGCTTTGTGCGGGGAAAATAGTTTAAAATTTATTCGCTAGGAGGCGCGGAGCAAATTCATCAAGCAAAAATAGGCGTTATGACAAAGTATTAGAGTCTTATGAGCGTGATTAGTCCATAAGTGATTGACAGATTTGACACATGCGCGTAGGTAATTATTTTGGTTAGGCGGGTTTTCAATAGCGTACCCACGCTGCGCAAAAATGTTCTAAAAAGTTGATATGTGAAGTTGGCGCGAGGTGAATTTCCTCTAGCAAAAATGAATCTTATGTCAGGGGAAGATAGCTTAATTGACTAAGTTTGGGTCTTAGATAGTTCGCGCATCAGGTTGTTTGCCTATTTAATTAAGAAGGTAAAATTAAGCATAGAAGTTCATGCAATTTCCACCTTTAATTGGAAGTAAATAAAGATTGATGAGGGAAAATGTAAATAGTTTTTCAAATTGGTACGGGTTATTGGGAAGACAAGATTACCATATAAGGAGACGTTTTCTTGTATGAATTCAAGGGAAAACTAGTAGATTGAAAGAAAGCCTTATAATTATAAAGTTAAGGATCAATTTTGATTGTTCACAAACTGACGACACGAACGACAGGAAAGACTAGAACGACCGCGAAGACAGGAACGACCGCGAAGACAAGAACGACCGCTACGACATAGTGAAGCTTACATAAACAGGCTCGGCTTAGAGGGAGGGGATTCATTCATCAATATTCATTCTTTGAGCTCACACGCTGCCGGTTTGTGACTTGATATTATTTTTATTTCAAAGTTCTTTTGGGGAAGTTTATTCGATTTGAGTCATTAGTAAAGCGTTTGCATTGTAATTTAAATTTAAAATCATTTTCTTTAACTTATTTTGGGGTAAATTCTGAGATTTTCTTATTTTTGTAAATTTAATTTAATTGGGGGGTCATTGTTCGGTTGTGAGGTTGAAGATGAATAATCATGTGGTACACAAACGAGGTTTTGTGGGTTATGGACTGGTCACCTTACGGTGACAACTGACTGTCGATAACTTCCAACGTCTTTTCGGAGACGGGCTCGGTTTCGGGGCGTGCCAGCAATCGTTCTTTACCAACATAACGATTTTTAGCCTCCTAAGTTTCGTAATCTGGATGTAATTGTTTCCCGGTAGCTTTCCGTGAGAAGTGGAATGGCGTCCTTTAGGGGGCTGGGAACTTTGCATCTGGAGTGCGAAATTTAGTCCCTGTAATTTAACACTTGCCAATAGGGACCCGTTCATATCACAACTTATGGCTTCGGCCGTTGATATGGACATTACACTTCTGGAATAGACTTAGGTACACTAGAGGCTCCATCCTCGCTTCGCTTTCCAGTTTAGTTCGAAAAATTTCCTTTACACCGAGGAAATTTTTACATCACACACCTACACGATTACATGTAAATGTGAGGCCTACCTCTAGTTTTGCGGAATTTCCTTACACCGGGAAGTTTCAAACATTAGGGCACTTCTTTAGAATAGGAAAATATTTAGACAATGGTTAGATTTACTAGGGTTTTGTTAGAATAATATAGGATAGGGTAGGTATTTAACTTTGACTAGAATTTTAGTAGGAATGGAAAGGTTTAGATGTTCAGGTTTACAAATTGGTATAATAGGTAAATTCAGTAGGATTTAATTATTTATTCCATAGACTTGAGTTATATGATTTTTCAGTAGATGTTTGAATGAAATTCAGGGAATTCGAAGCAAATTAAATTTCATGATAAATCCTGATTTCAAAGAAGGAAATGACATTATAAATAGAAAACAGTGAATAGGTGACATTATCAAAGTTATAAATCAATATAATATTGTCCAAACAAAATAAGTTCAATCTAAAATTTATCATTTCCTTATAATAATAGGAAATTAGAGTTTCTTATCATACCTACTACTTTGTTATGAGTTGGTGGAACTTTGGGATATAGTGCCTAGTGCCCTCTAGTCAGAAAAATAAATGATTATGGTACATAATAAGTTTTGCAGATTTATATCAGAGTCAAACAAATAAAAGTTTTATCATACTATTCACATGAAAGAGAGAACTTACTTTCAATGGTCTAAGGTTCTATTCATTCAGTTAAATGTCATACTGTTCCTATAAGCTAAAGTTTCTGCTTATATTGTCATGCTAGTTTTATGTCTACTAATTGGTAATGATGTAGATTCTCAGAATAGGAACTTTTACTTTGTAAACAGGGTTGAGCTTTTGAACTGGTTTATAAAAGAAAAGATATTAAAAGGGAAATTTTACTAATTAGGGTTCCTTAAAGTCACGACTAATATAGAAATTAAGTCTAACAATTACTAATATAGCTCAACTCGAACTAGAGTCTAAATTAAATAGAAACCAGTCTATTTGAAAAATACCTCTTGTCCATTGTATGACAAGTTACTGACACACTGACAAAGAATTGACTTTAAAATTTACAAGTCTCAACCATCCCTTACTAAACTTGACTTACCTGACTAAGACACAATATCTCGGGAAAAGTTTGGAGGAGGGCTGACCAGTTTGGAGACGAGGCCCACTGAAGCTAGAAATATTCTAGCAGGAGGAAATACCAAATAAAATAACTCCTGAGAGCGGAATGGCGGGGCTCTCTTCTATACCAAACGAAACAATTATTCTTCTATACCAAACGAAACAATCATTCTTCTATACCAAACGAAACAATCATTCTTTTATACTTTGTTGCATTCCCAAGGAAAAACCAAAACATAGAAATAAAATTTATATTTTAATAGGTTAGGAAATCTAACACCCTGTATAAGTAAATTGGCAGAGAAATCTAAGTTAACTATTTAACATACTGAAAAATAAGAAAAGGTATTTAGCTATAAAGGTATTTCATTAGATTGACTTCAGCGCTTACTGACGGAGGGTTGTAGGCTACATTTTCTGATATTAACTTCATTATCATAGTCAAAAATAGTATTGCGGGCTAGGAAGTTAGGTATTACTTTCTGATTTATGTTAATATTAAGGTTAGGTAATTCTAGGTCTCTGTTTGTTAGAATATTAGATAAATCTCAAGTCTGTCGCACCTAGGTTACTATTATACGGTTCACAATGTAGTCTCCTGATTTCACTAGACGATCAATACTGGCCAAGTTAACGTCTTCAGCTCAAAAATGGGATCATAAATAAGTTTAGGTATAGTTCATAAGTTAGGCTAAGTTAAGTTAATAGGTAGGGATTTTCTATACACTGTTGGCAGCGACCAGTTAGTTAATTAGTTTTCATAGGTAGCATAGGTAGTATAGGATAGGTAGGCCAACTTTTACATTGTGGCCACGAATAGGATAGGTAGGCATCTTTTACATTAGGTGCCGCGAACAGGAAGTTAGGGGTATCTATTACAGCGGATTAACGATTAACGAAGTTAACTATTTGATTAACGGTGTCCAGCTATGCTAACAGGGAAAAATGTGTATGAATATTTAGCAAACTACAGAGGCACTATTATTAAATGACACTAAATGATTAATCTTGATTCCCGTCATGTGTACGCTAGCTTGATGGACACGTATTTTTTACTATTTTGGCCTAATCACCGGTTTCGAAGCCATTTCATGTCAACGCCATATTATATCGAGACATGTTGAACTAAGTGTTTTACTCGTTTTTTACTATTTAAACTAGCTTAATCGCTTGGCGGGTCTATTGACGGGCGGTCGTCTCGGTTGGTGTCTCTGGACTTGCCACGCAGTTCCGCTAATTGGTGTCCTCAAATATGTTTTTGTTATAAAACAATCCTGGAGATTGAGATTTCGATACTTCCAGTCATCATGATATTGGCAGAATTGCAGTGTAAAACATCAGGAATGAACCCTTAATAAAAAAAATACCTACGATGTCCGAATATCTTAATTAAGCATTTTAATTTATCGTGTAGGTAGGTAATTGTCTACCTTTGTCAGACACTGTTTTTCCTGTATTGTTCAAGTGAAATAAATGAGTTATCTATCTATCTATCAATTTTATTTGTTACATAGATTAACGATTCTGTGCCACCATTTTTTTCGACACTAAAATATGCCTTCTGATTCTGATAGAACCGAAAGGTAAACATCGTAAGCCGGGCTTTGCTACTAATTTGATTTGTACTCACACAGCGCGCCGACCGTATATGGTTACAAAGTTATGAGGACTTTGAAAATGTAAGACGACCATCTTGGATCTCCTATTTTGGATTTTTTCATCGGGACGTCAAATTGCCCAGGGTTTTTGACATTTTTTCCTTCGGGACCACATACCTATCTCTTTTAGTTTCCGCGGGCCGTTGACCTTTTTTATTAAAATTCCACCTTCAGGGATATTTGTATGAGTACATATATCTTGGTTAATTTATACAAGCGAATTTCAGTAAAATTTTCCGCAGAATCTGTAGATTTATACCGGTTTTTAAAGTTTGGCTAAACAATTTTTTGAAAGTAAAATCAGTCGCACCCGGAAACCTGCCAGGCTGAGCCTAGGCAAACCAAGGCATATGTAAACATAGTTGATAGGACTATAAATTGGCATTGATTTCATTCATTAATTCGATGAGGTAAAATCCACCCTCCGAGGGGCACCCTAAATTCAGTCGGACCCATGAACGTGCCAGGATAGGCGGCGGCAGACCAGGTTTTTTAGGCTTTACTAATCGGCCTCCAGACCAACAGACAAGTTCCATCCTTTAATTCGATGAGGTAAAATGGGGTGTTTTTGGGGTCCACGTTTTTCATCACACCGGAAAACGTGCCAAGCTGCGCCCTGGCAGACCAAGTTTTTTATGACTTATTTTTAGTCTACTTTAGGTGCATAATGCGTTAGTTCGTTAATTTTATAAGGTATAGTTGACTGTAGCTGGCCACCGGTCTATTTAATATGTTAAGGCAGTCCGCTATATCACTTTTACCGAGCAGATATCGCGGTACCGTGGTACTAATTGTTATATTGATCTCCAAACGCGAGAAAATAACAGCACAGTAAAGTCCCCTAATGTGAAGGCAGTCTTATACCTTATGCATATTTCACTAACTAATTTGGCTCGTCGCCGGTGTCGATCCAATTATACCGAATATTGCACTGATGCCAAACGTTCCCCCTGGTTACTACTTTAATATTCACCCCATGATTATTCTAAAAAACTTCTGTAAACAGATTATGATTTTAATTAGCTTTATTCTATGCTCATATAAGGCTATTATTACTATAATAATTTAACAACGAATATTATAGTTTAGATTGAAATTTTGTTTTGTAAAAATGTTTTTTCAAGTGATGGATGACATGTTACGATTTTATCAGTTGTATTTGTGACTATCAATTGAAAACTGTAGTATTATTTATTTAGTGTAATATTCGCTGTTCCATACTAAACTGCAATGCCTACTCGGCCCAAATGTACGCAACAGCTGATTTTTTTTTACTCCGATTGGTTTGCTCCCATACTCATAACTAGACTCTTAGTTTAAAAGGATGCTAATTATATCAATTTCACCCTGTAGATATCACTTATCTATGACAAGAAAATAAGCTGTTAAAAATACAGAGATTAGATACATACATACATACATACACGAATCCCTTTCGGGGTGGTCATAAACATTGCTAAAACTAATACCAACTTTCTGTTTATGAATTTAGTTGTAGCAGGAAAAATTATTTTGGTTTTGAAGATTGTAGCGGAAGGTGATAATAATTACGTGTAATACATAAATACTTAGGTAGTATATTTATTATTTATAAATGTAGTTTGTCAGTATTAAACAGGGTGTAAGGAAAAGTATCAATAATCTTTCAACCAACATACTACCCACACTCTATCCATCAAACTGAACAACTTTGACTATGGGAGCAAACAAGTCAGCGCAAAAAAAAACGCTGTTCCATATTAAACTGCAATGCCTACTCGCCGTGGTGGTCCAGTGGCGAGTAACCTTGCCTGCCGTGCAGGAGGCGATGGTTCGATCCCCGTACAGGCCGACTCGTACCAATGAGTTTTTCGGAATTTATGTACGATTTGTAACACCACTGGCTTTTCGGTGAAGGAAAACATCGTAAGAAAACCTGCATGCTTCAATTTCGAGGCATGTATTGTACCCACTGTCCATTATAAGTGGCGACGGGCTCATCCCCCGTCACACTGGACAGACTTACGGTACTACTGGTGAAACGTGGATATTCTGAGGTTTCAGAATATCTCTGACTACCCCCTCAGGGAATATAGTCGTAGCATATGCTATGCATGCTATGCCTACTCGACTCAAACCTCAAACGTATGGAACACCAGTTTTTGTTGCGACAGGTTTGCTCTCATAGTAAAAGTTATTCAGTTGGATGGGTAAAGTATGTGGTTTAAAGGTTAATAATACTTTTCCTGACACCCTGTATATAAAGGTATACAGAGTACACCACATTTCATTTCGTTGGACGCGGTACGGTGCGGCTACGGCTTCTGGTTACGGCGTAGCTCGTAGGCATCCCGCTACGAAACAATTTGCTCAAAATGGACTGACATGAGAAACAAAACCGATATGACATGACGGGAGAAACGAGAAACTGATACTTGCATGTATGTAGTATACTAATTACTCCGACCCGGATACTAAAGGGTTTCACGAAAAACAATAATTATAACTTAGATTATCAAGATAGACAGTCAACGCTACGAAAGCGTCGAAAAAAATAGGAACCAGTACTGGTTCCAAAACCCTATACAAATACACGCACACATACATAATTAGTATGGCGCCTCACGCACACCAACCTAAGAAACTTATCCCCTTTTGTTTTATACGGAACAAGTGTGAGGCTCATTCTAGACATATACTTTTTCTAAGAATTATAAGTCTACAGGGTGTAAAACAACCCTGTTGGAGCCTTTAGGGGGTGCTTCAGACCATCAAACTAAACAACTTTCCCTACGGAGCCAACATCAAAAACTTGAAAAAATCAACAGTTTCATACAAAACTACAGTACCAACTCGATTAAAATGTATGGGACAGCCGATTTTTTTTCCGTTATTTCGAAGTTAGCTCCGTAGTGAAAGTTGTTCAGTTTGGAGGTTCCAACTGGGATTTTTTACACCTTGAATAGAGAACATAATTGCTGTTTTTATAATTCTGTGAACATAAGAAGAAGAAAGAAAGAAATATAATTTATATGAACCAAAATACTAAATTATTTTCTTGGCGGTATTGTCGCATGATTATAGTTAAATGTGGAATTAAATTAAATTTAATGTACCATAATAAATCCCTGACGTACTCTGAGAATTATTATTAGGTAGTAGTATATTATCGGTTATAGGACTATTTACGACTTTTCTACAGAGTGTAACAAAACAACCTAGTTATACTTAAGGGGGTTGCAGAGGGAGTTGCACTACACTAGATGGCGCTCGGGAGCATCATTCCTGATTTTATCACATTTTAGTTTATATCTTCGTAATTATGTTATAAATTGCAAATGTTATTTGAGATGCGTAATCTTGATTATCTTAACTATTTTTCCATATATAAAATATTACTTTTGTTAATACCGTCTACGAATGTTATACGTCAAAATTTTGTATGAAATTGATTAAAATTAAAATGTATATCAAATTCGTATGAACAATAAAATTACTATAACTTGTAGCTCAGTAAAACATAAACACAAGTACCCGCATAATTGAAAATTTTGATTGAAATCATCACAATTACGAGATATAAAATAAAATGTGATAAAATCAGGAATAATGCTCCCGAGCGCCATCTAGTGTAGTGCAACTCCCTCTGCAACCCCCTTAAGGGGTGCTTCAAACCTCCAAACTGAAAAACTTTCACTATGGAGCCAACTTCGAAAACGTGAAAAAAAAAGAAATAATTCTTATACATATTTGAAGTCTACCAATCCGCATTGGACACGCGAGGTGGACTAACGCCCATACACCGTTCTTGGGTATGCCTGTACCCTGCAATGGGACGTATACATATTAGGCTGATGATGAGTCACTGGCATATTTTTATGACGACAAATTTTAACGGATCGATTCACAAGTTCATTTTATAACCTGTTTATTCAGGATTTGGCTGACATAGCTCAGAAAATTAGCAAGCTGAATTGGCAATGGGCTGGTCATCTGGACAACCGATGGGGTGTCAGAGTTCTAGAGTGGAGACCGCGAACTAGTAGGCGTAGTGTGGGACGCCCTGCTGCCCGCTGGACAGACGACCTAAAAAAAGTAGCGGGGAGCGACTGGATGAGGAAGGCCGAGGACAGAGTTTTGTGGCGCGCCTTGGGACAGGCCTATGTTCAGCAGTGGACGATGATAGGCTGATGATGATGATGATTCAGGATTTAGGTCTTGAAGTAGGTAACCAGTCGAAAAGTTAAGATTCAGATATTGTGATCGAATAGCTGAGAAAACAGTATAAGGGAACAAAGAGGGCAACCCCTAAAATTGTGCTTCACGCAAATTAAATTAGATTCTCAAAGGTGCTGTTTTAATTAAATCGGAACATCGCTGCAGGAGACCTATTTGGAAAACCGGTGGAATTTTTACATTTATCAAATAAAATGAAAATCTAAATGTGCAGTTATTACCTTTTGCACTTTGATGTTAATTAATTTAGCAAGCCCACGACTCTTTGGTCACAGCTTCGCATCTTTTGTGAAAATTGATATCTTGAGGTCAATGCTGTACACGGATTAAAAAAACCGGCCAAGTGCGAGTCGGGACTCGGGCAATTAGTGTTCCGTTCTACCAGTTATTTTACGTGAGTCGTAGGTGATAACCAGTATAAAATGATACTTACTAAGTACACACGGCGACAGGTCCGGTTACCCTGTTTGGACTTTGAACTATTAGAAGTTGAACGCTGCGAATCGTGCGAGAGGGTGCGGTATGTTGTTGTTGTTTCGTCTCACGACACGCTGCGCCCGCGCCGGCAGCCGCGTCTATGCAGGCTCTCTACCGCATTATTTTGTGTTTTATACGTAGAGAAGTTGTAGGTATATAGGGTGCGTAACATGATGTGTCGCCGTGTGTACGTAGTCTCATACTCATCTAACTGAAGAACACGAAGTGTAACTGAAGATACTTACATTACTTACATATAACCACAAAACATTATAAGCGGGGTTAGAAATGCAAATTAGCGCTTTTTTTCGGAGATAGCTGTCGCCACTTGTCTTCCCGCTCACGCTGCTACAATTACTCATGCCCTCTCGCTCGCACCAAGCCGCGCGCCTTATGGTGTTATGCAAATCATTGCATAACCTGTGGCGACACGTTCCACGCCCACTTTGCATATCTAACAGACAACAACAGTCTACATTCTGGTCATTGGACCATTAATTGCTATAACTGTACCAAGATTCAGCTTCCGGTGTCTTACGGTCTCGGTGTCGCGTTTGTTAAGCGGGGCTCTGATTGTCTGAAAAGAAAGATGATTACGTGCTTCGAATGGCACGTTCAGCCGTTGGTCCCGGATACTATCTCTGGTGGTAGTAGACGTTACACAAAAACAACGTCAGAGGCCGTAAGGCGGTCTGAAAACTCTGACACCAGGGCTTGCTGCCCACACTATAGATCCGTTTTTTTTAAATAACCAGGTGTCATTTGTATGGAGCGCGCTCCGAATTATATCCAACTAGTGTTTTCCCGCGACTTCGTCCGCACAAATTATAGTATACCAGATTTTAAGTCAGATCATAAGCTATCAAACAAAAAAAGTTTCATCAAAATCGGTTCAGTAGTTTTTGCGTGATGCGCGAACAAACAAACAAACACACAAACAAACAGACAAACAGACAGACAAAATTTCTAAAAAAGGTTGATTTCGAGTCAGGGATACCTAAAAACCATATCGTAATCTTTTTTTGTAAATATCTTCAATGTACAGACACAATTCAGTTACAGTTTTATAATAGATTAGATTAGGTACATTCTTCGTCAGAACCGTCAGACGGAAACCAAGGCCCAGTAGAATTTTGTCGACAAGTCAAACAATATCCACGCGGGTGGGGCGCGCTGGCGAAATTGAGCCCGAATCATTTATAAATGGGGGGACAGGGGGAGAGGGGGCATACGAAATAGTAGGGGAAAGGTGCGCACTGCATTTTGCATGAGTTCAATGTTAGTTGCTCGATTTGCCTCATTTTTCTTTCTTTCAGACACAATATAATGGAACTAATGTGTATAAAGGGGAAAACACTGATTCTAATTATTTCTATACAATATTTAACAACGTAATTCCGAAGTAAATCATGATTTTAAAAATATTGAAAAGTAGAATCTAGAAGCTAATATCATTATTACCTACAGTATAGGGTTTCTAATACGCTGACAGATTTTTAAGTTGGATGTTTTTCTTCTCGCCCTATCGTAAAAACAGTAACACATTCGAGCATCAAACTTGGTGCGATTATAAGAGTGAACCCTACAGTATAACAACAAATAATAAAAACCGGTTAAGTGTGAGTTGGTCTTGCACTAAAAGTCCCGGAGAAAAAATAATCTTTTTTGTTAGTTAAGGCGTATCTGCCCTGGACCACGACTCTCCATACTAATCGATGCGAACGAGCCCGTGACTCCGGTCAGAATTTAGCTGTTTTCTTTGAAAAATTAGATGATATTTTATTAATTTCTAAAAACTAAGAAAACCACATCATTCTAAATTGTATTGTGAACAATATTGTAAATTTTCATTTTCTTCCGATTCAAAATGTAAGAGTAAAATGGTTACAACTGGAAAAAAAGGGGTGACTTTATAGTCCCTTTTCTTCGGCTTTATTCATTAAAAACGATTTCTAGAAAAACCACATCTCTTCTTATATCCTGTAGATGGTTCAGTTTAATTTTCAGCTCAAAAAGTGCCATAGTTAATGAATAAAATGGTTACAAAGTTTCCCAAAACCGGCAGGTAGCCCTTTAATATGGTGTAGTGGTGTGGTACGGAACCCTTGGTGCGCGTGTAGCCCAACTCGCACTTGACCGGTTTTTTGTATTCTTTGTTCCAATAAATGTTTACCACAAATAAATTACGTGTTTCCTATTGTTATCCAGTTCACATTAAAATACGTTAGTGCTCATAACGTTGGCAATATCTCTAAAATTAGGAAAAGTAGTAGCAATATCCGAGAGTGGTGAACATAACCAATACTATATCAGGTTTCTGAGAGCTTCAGGCTCCGAATTAGGGTGAATTTTTTATTAGAAAACAGGTAGAGGGTGTGAGGTGAGGTCAAGGAGAGGGGGAATACTGGAGTCGCCGGCACGGTCTGCATATTGCATTAGATTTAAATTGTTTACGTCGTTAAGAAAGAAAGTTCTGCCGAACAGGGCGGGAGAGGAGCGTGAAACTTGTTCTCTAGTTGGTAAGTACATCAACCCTTAGGTATGTGTATTCAGAGTAACCACATTAAGGGTATATTACCGTTGGCGCGCTCCATATAAACGAAGTCTGGTTATATTTTCAATACTAACCAATTAGGTAAAGTCTAGTGTAAAGTCAATGACATTTTTCAGAAACAATATAGAAACTAATATCTATGCTTACATGTTGTCAGATTTTCGTTAAATTGTATAGATTTAAAGTTACAGTGCCTCAAAGATTTCCATACAAATCTTAAATTAATCCTAGCATTAAAACACGGACCTGAAAGAAATACGGACCGAGTATTGCACTAAAAAGATGTGAAGCATGCAAGGTAATACAATCTCGTTTGTTCTACAAGGGACCTACACTCACACAGATGCACTAGCTCTAGGCGCAGGTCCGACAACCCGTCACCTTGCGTGACAGCACGCACACAAAAGAAATGGGTGCTTCACTCATGATTAGATGACGTTACGTCTGGTTCTTCTTTTTAGTCTGTGCATTGAAACTGTATTTTTTGACGAAAATCGGAAAAACAGAGATTTGTTTCTGGATTGTTTCTGCAAAATTTCAGTGACTTTAATTCGTTAGTAGGTATTGAAAATATAACCAGACTTCGTTTGTATGCAGCGCGGATTAAAGCGTTCGGAATAAAACTTCGTTTTGTTTATGCCGCATAGACATAACATAGAAATTTTTTAATTTGAAGCTACACTGTAGCTAAAGTGTTTAATTATTATAAATGAACACTTTGTTTTTAAACTATGAACTATGTTATATAAAGAGTTCAATTGTTGTAACACAAAGTAATCTATTTACCGAAAGAAATGAGGTAGCCTTCATTGTTCTCAATGTAAATATCGCCTAAACGTAACTAACTTATTACATGAATGAATAGAGCATTTGCCCAGTTGTAACGAAGTAGCCAGTGCCGACTGTACCGTGTCAGAGAAAGCAAAACCTATTATGAAGTATCTAGTTATTATAATAATGTTATTCTACCAACATCAAAACGTTAACGCTGGTATTTATAATGAATTTCTATCAAAGTTTAACGATTTCACGATGACTATAAAAGAAGCATTTAACATTATCACAGAAAAGATATTCCATTCGAACAAAATCGTCAAAAAACAATACGATACTCGTATTATGTTAAATTCAGATACAAAAAGAAACGTCAAGGAAAGATTTAGACATTTTTTGGAAACAGTGATAGCTGAAGTTCAAACGGACAGTACAAATTATTCTAAACTCAAGTTTGACCCTACGGCAGTATTGTCGACACCGAAACTAGCAGCATGTCATGGAAGACACGTCGAATCTCATATGGTGATCACGAAGGACGGCTACATACTTACAGTTCATCGGTTAATAAGTAACACTACGAAACAGACTAATAGAACAGTACTACTTCATCACGGATTACTTGGGAGCTCTATAGACTGGATATTACTCGGACCGGAGAAATCACTACCCTATATCTTATCTGACGCCGGCTATGATGTATGGATGGCAAATGCAAGAGGCAACTATTACTCTCGTGCCCATGTTGTATTCAAAGTGGATTCTCCTGAATTCTGGAATTTCAGCTGGCAACAAATGGGAGAATATGATTTACCCGCCGTTATAGACTACATGAGGCAGGAAAAACAAACGAATGAAACGATTAATTATGTCGGTCACTCGATGGGTGCCACGGCACTATTAGTTCTTCTGTCAACCGTTCCGCTGTACAATCAATATTTAAGGATCGGAATTCTATTGGCGCCTTTAGCGTTTATGAAGGAAACTAAAGGTCCATTAAAAACATTCTCATCATTGGCTATGACACCATCGGAGACGGTGCTAAGCGTCATAAGGCATGGAGAGTTTTTGCCTTCTAGGAGGGTACCAGATCGACTAGCATCGAGGTATTGTCATGGTCTAAAAATTCTTTGCAGAAATCCGTTGCTTTTTTTAAGTGGTAGCGTTCCACGGGGAAACAATATTAAGTTGAATCACAGTTTTGTAACGAAGTTACTGTACCACGTCCCAGCAGGAGGATCCACTAAAACGATTCTTCACTTTGCTCAGTTAACCAATACTGGAAAATTCCATATGTATGATCAAATTGCTTCCGAATATCCCTTGGACCAAGTGACTTTGCCGCTAGTTCTCTTCTCTTCTAATGAGGACTGGTTGTCGACTACACCAGACGTCTACACATTGTTTTCAAAAATTGAAAATCCTGTGGAACATTACATTTTACGTGATAAATACATAAAACATGCAGATTTTGTTTGGGGCCAAGAGGCTGATGTGTTGATTTTCAAAAAAGTTTTAGAATTCATGGATAATGACTTGAAACGTAATTTTACAAAGTTTAATGAAATCGATGCCTACAATAACGAAGTGCTTAGGTATACATTAGTATAATGAATTATTTAATAAACTGAAAGAAATACCTAGTAGGTACAGTCGACAAAATATAATATCATGATACACTTGCACAATATTATAATTTCGTTTGAAATCTTATAAGGGTCAGATGTCATTGTCTGAAAGAATCATGTTCTAAAATTCATGCCTGGCAAATTTAGACTTAAATGTATTTGAAAGCCCGTGCAAAATTATACTTTGTCAACTGTACGTTGAATTGGGATAAAAGAACGTATTGTACCTACTTATGTACCTATGATTACGAGTGGGTGTAAATAATAAAATTATTATAATTTTGAACTTGTATTTCACTGCTCATACCTGCTCTATATACTCGTATCCCATCCCATAGTGAAATGTAAGTAGAGGCTGAAATGGGATAACCGAGCGAAGGCATACTCGTTTTTCAGTTTTTTTGAGTTTACCCGCGACTTCGTCGGCCCAAATTACAAACAAGATTTTAATCGATTCAGTATTTTTGCATGATGCTCGAACAAACAAAGAGACGGACAACAATCTAAAAATGGTTGATTTGAAGTCAGAGACATCAAAAACCTATAATTATCGTAATCTTTTTCTTGTTAAAATGCCTTCAATGTACAGACACACTTCTGTTACAGTTTTATAATAGTTTAGATTAGATTAGATTAGATGAAAGCGGTCCAAAATGTATGCATGACGTTGTAACAGACTGGCACTCAGTTGCAGAAACGCTCATTAAAGTAAATCCTCCATTAAATCTCTTGCCAGCTTTTACTAATTCAACAAGAGAAAAAGTGACAGCAAGAGATTTTATGGACGATTAACTTTAATGAGCGTTCCTGCAACTGAGTGTGGGACAGGCAGACGGACGGTCAGCCAAGTACAGACCGGACGATCTTATAATTATAAGGTTTCCAGGCGCCCTAGACAAGTTGAAATTCTATTGTCGTTGACGCTAGTAGAAAATGACAGAATGTATGGATTTGAATTTTTTGCATTCATTGCTGCATTGGCAATCGAAACATTTTGACGTTTGCTTTCGTCACCATACGTCAAGTCCATACAATAATTGTATGTTATCAACTGTCGACTAATCAAAAGATACTTTGTCTAGGGGCCCTGTAGGCCTACCGTATTTTACTACTGTAGTTACGTCACCAATTTTGTATTGAATTCCGTACAGCACTCCTAGTGGTTACGCTGAGAACTAATTTCTGTCATACGAATTTGCGACGTAACTACAGTAGAAAAGTACAGGGAAAACTCATGGTAGGCCCTCTGGTCGGACTACGAAAACATCAAAAATATTGGTGAAATATTCTGTTGTAAGATACCTATTTAGATAACCCACAAAGATAAAAGATTAAATATTTGTGATGTTCCCGCTGATGGGACTGCCCTAAGAACGACTACAGAAAGAAAGAAAAACAAGAAAGAGGATAAAATTTGCAAAACAGATTTATATTTATATTAACCAGTCGGAGAACATTAGCCGAACCACATTGTTTGACTCGAAGTCTTTTAATCTTCTATGCAAAGGGAAGCATTTTAATGTAAATAGCATTGGGAACAATTAGCGGACTTAAAGGCCTCCGCTCATTGCAGTGATTTTATCGAGCGATAATATCGCTGCGATTTTGCGATAAGTAATTGTTCTCAGTACATTTTGTATGGGGACGCGCTCGATCCCACACACTGCCGCGATATTATCGCAACTCTTTCGACTACATTCAGTGGTGGGGCGCATGCGTGACGCGAATCGCGGAATCGCTGCAGTGTGTAAGGTGTCGCGATATCGCTGTCGATAATATCGCTCGATAATATCGCTTCAATGTGCAGGAAATCATTAGTTACAGTAAAAATGTTAACAATATAGTTAGATATCGTATTTTTTATTAAATTTTATTTAACCCTTTTTCCAGAAAATACACAGTAATTATTTTTTACATATGTATTAAGATAACAGACATTGGACTCCAGATCAGATTACCAATGAAGTTCTGGTTTTTGTTTCACCTTATAATGCTGAACCAAATTTAGATTTTTCACTTTTAGATACCGACCGAATAGTTTATTAATGAAGAGAACTTAAGTGATATTTACAACATCATATTATACAACTTTTGGCTAAAATTATGATTTAAAAAAAAACGGGTGGAAAAAAGCAAAGAAGAAATGAGCCACTATATCGAGCACGACTTCCGTTCAACTTACTCATTTTAAGAGGTTATGTGAAAAAAATAGGATTCTTCAAAGCATCAGATATCATGAAGTACTAACAGTAGGAGTATGATTTGTGGATATGTGTAAATTGAACATATTATTGAAGTTTTGATTATAGCCAAAACACGATTAAGACACATTTTCTCGATAGAAAAACAAGCCAACGTAGCACGCTTAATGGAAACACGAGACATGATTTAAAAAAAAGATATTGATCTTTTATAAATTTTGATTTGAGCAGAATTGAACTTATTTAATTAGTACAATCACAATAAAATAAAGTTTGTTTTTGCGCTTGCGTGTTTCAGGCGCGCGCGCCGCCCCATCTCTTTCTCTCGCATCAGGCAGTAATATAAGCTATCAGCTATCACACGCCAATTTAGCTTCAATTATTTTTCGACATAGACCCTTAACTCCATTTACACAAATAAGAAGAATTGCTTGGCTACTACGCGGTAAGTAAGACCAATGCGGTCAGTAGGTACATAAAATATGTTATTTGGTCATATTACATCTTTGAGTTTATCTACAGGGTGAAATTTATTAGATGACGATGATGATGATGAAGAAATCTCTTTAGAGATAAGCTCGCCCTTTGTACATGTCTAATATAATTGTTATTTCTGTATTATTGTGTACAATAAAGTGTTAAATAAATAAATAAATAAATAAATAAAAATAAATGATTGATTGATGATTTGGGTGATTTACTGTATTACGTAGTCCAGCAGTGGACGTTTATCGGCTGATATGATGACTGTATTATTTGTACAGCATTTGTCTACTGCCTCCGTGGTCTAATGGTTAAGAGCATTGGGCTCTTGACACGGAGGTCGTGGGTTCGATTCCCACGGGGGGCACCTAGTGAAATGTCACTTTGTGCGTTATCCCCCAGTTGGTTAGGACATTGCAGGCTGAGTCACGTGATTGTCTGAAAAGAAAGATGATTCCGTGCTTCGGAGGGCACGTTAAGCTGTTGGTCCGTGGTAAACCATGTCAGAGGCCGTAAGGCGGTTTGAATAAACTCCGACACCAGGGCTTGCAACCCACTCGATAAGAAGAAGAAGCATTTGTACAAAATTCGGCTCCAAGGAACAATATTCATTATATTTGTTTTAACATTGATAGGTTTTTGGGCTTATAAGTTCTAAGTGCGTTCACACACGATGACGCACTGACGGAGCGGCAGATGTCAGTCCATAGAACAACACCCGGTGCGTCAATGCGTCACCGTGTGTGCTTCACGTGCGGTTTCATACAACTCCTTGCTTCACAAATGACGGACTGACGTCTGCCGCTGCGTCAATGCGTCATCGTGTGTGAAAGCACTAAGCCAAGAAACCTATCAATGTTAAAACAAAACAAATGAATAGGTATAGTTCCTTGGAGCCGAATTTTGTACAAATGCTATAGGTACAAATAATACAGTAAATCATCCAAATCATCAATCAATCATCATGGAGCCTCCTAAGGAAAAATCACTCGAAAAAATTTGCTACAATTTCAGTGCAACCTTAGCTGCTTATGTCCAATTAATATGGGATACAGATCTTCAAACACATTTTTCCCAAAATAATATTTAAAATTTAAATAGATTTATTGATGTTAAAAAATTTACTATGAAACTATAAATATTACAAATTTTTGCCCGCGGCTTTGTCCACGTGGATTGCAAAAGTTCACACCCCATTTAAAGTGGGAGCAAACCGATCGGAGCAAAAAAAATCTGCTGTTCCATACTAAATTGCAATGCCTATACTAGCCTCGACTCAAATATGTGCAATAGCTGATTTTTTTGCTCCGATCGGTTTGCTCACATAGTAAAAGTTGTTCAGTTTGATCTTCTTAAGGCCAGGTTATCCCAGTGCAAGAGTCTCTTTCTTGCAAGCATAAGTTTGCAATTAGCCATCCCGCTCCAATTGAAATCAGGATCACAAAAAAACGTGTTTTTCATATCTTTGCTCATGGGTGTTTCTAAGCTCAAAATTCTACGGAGTTCACTAGAAATATTTAATGTATTTAGTTAAGTACAAGAATAAAAAGTTAAATATCAGCAGTTTAATCATAGTATTGAAAAAACATAACAAAAAGGGGTAACTTTGGGATTTTTTTCTATGTATTAAAATTAATCTAATCGTGTTATTGAGCACGGCCGCCTATCAGCCAGATCCTTAAATAAGACATAATTGGTTTTCAGACTTTAAAACACAGTTTAAAACACTTTCGTTCGTGTTCAAAAAACGGCCTCGACTGAATAACAGCGTCCTAACTACCCACACTGTTTCGGCTTCAAAACGAACCCAATTCCATAGTGTAGATATGTACATAATCTGTGTGAATTTGGTTCGTTTTACATTCACATGCGTAGTGTCTAATCTATTATTAATTTAAGCCATAACACTTTGCAATGTTCTAATAAATAATACTATGTTATGATATCCACCGTGTTATTATAAATTTTGTATTGTTCTCATGACCCGAATTATTAATTATCTCACACCGAAAATTAGGTATGGCCAATCTAAATCCACATACAGACGAGTGAACTAGTATCTACAATTGCAGGTTATAATGTTGTGCGTTCTTTGTTCATTCCTGATAATAATTTCGATAAGTAATAGTGTAAGTGTCGCGGTGGACGAGAACAAAACACATGTCATGTCACCAGGACTATTAAGTTTCCTACCTGAATTTATAAAGTCATTTAATAACTTTGCTGATAAAATAAAAAAGTATATCAATCTTCCCCTAAATAAAATAGAAAACAGAAGACAGATAATCAAGGCAGCATTTTTCAAATTTCTAACTGAAGCGACGAGGGATGAGAACACTGAAATAGTAATTGAAAATGGAACAACAAAACTGCAATATTATAGTAATTACATACGTCCAGTAACAGGTAAAGAACTGATCAGATCCCATGGATATGTAACAGAACCGCATAAGATAATCACTACCGATGGATATGTACTGACCATGTACAGAATTTTTACAAATTCCACAGATGTTATGAAAAATAAAATAGCACTGCTGCTACATCATGGTTTACTTGGTAGTTCCGATGATTGGTTTCTTCTTGGACCAAGGAAATCATTGCCATATTTATTACTAGATGATGGTTTCGACGTGTGGCTCGCTAATGCTAGAGGGAATAGATATTCGAGAGCCCACGTAAGTAAGAATTTGGATTCGACAGAATATTGGGACTTCTCTTGGCATGAAATTGGACAGTTTGATTTGTCAGCTGCAATCGACTACATAAGAGTAGTGACAGAAGGACACTCACAGATAGACTTCATAGGCCATTCGCTGGGATGTACTGCACTACTAGTTCTTTTGTCTACATCTCCTCAGTATAACTATGTCATAAAATCGGCGACATTCTTAGGACCGTTAGCATTTATGTACCAAACATCGGGCCTTCTGAAACTGTTAGCTGATTTCCAGAGCAATTATGGAATTAATGCCCTCGATTTTCTGGGTGACACTGAGTTTATGCCGAATGATTTAATATTTCCTCGTCAAGTTATCCAGAGATTTTGTATCGGCAATCAGCTATTATGTTTAAATTCTTGGCTACTATTAGCAAATGGAGGGCAAGAAATTTCAAATAAGATTCTTCAGCAAAATATACTTAATTTATTACCAGCAGGGACCTCGACCAAGGCGATAAAACATTATTGTCAATTGGTGACAAGTGGCCAGTTTGAGATGTTCAACTTTGGGCCGACAGAAAATTTGAAGAAGTACGGTACGAAATCGCCTCCAATATATCGTTTGAATGACGTTACGTTACCGGTTTCTATATTTAGTTCTAGTTACGATAAGATATCAACTATCCCTGATGCACTAAGTCTTTTGCCGAACTTACCAAACCCTGTTGTTCATCATGTTATCAAAAGATATGAGTTTAGTCATACAGACTTCGTTTTTGGTGAAGATGCACCACAACTACTTTATCATATCGTAATAGGTATTTTAAAAGAGTTATCTAATAATGAAATTTCAGGTGAAAAGATTTAGAAATGTTAATAAAGATATGTTGAAGAACATCTTTATGTATGTTTTTTTTTTATTTTGCACTTATATCTTTTAGTTATAGTTAAGTAGATAGATAAATAAACATACGCGGAAAAAAAACAAAGTTAGGTACATTCAATTTTTTTCGAAGTAAAGTCGCAAAGTCAACAAAATATTATGAGGGTTGTTACAGAATTTTTTATAGAATAATAGAATGTTCGTATTTATGTAACGTTCTAAATAGTTAGATTTGATAGATAAGTAGGTATGAATGATTAAAAGCAATGTAACAACAGCATGTTACAGCATGTTTTCCAGGCTCTGTGGGAACCGGACACACTGCTGATTTCCCGTGTGGCCGATACATGGCATAGACCGTTATCGCGACATGTCACAAAGTGCCACAACGTAACGCTTCACCTCCATTATTGTGAATGCCGAAAACCAACTAGGTACTATATACGTACTTACTTTGAAAGTGAAATATTGAAACTTTGCATGCCGTTGGGAAACTATCTAATGGAAAATTATATCAAAATACCAAAGTTTATCCGTTAAAATGTTATAGTTAGATACAAAATAAGTACTGTACTATACTCCAATCCAAATCGCAACGAGATTTTAAGGCTAATTTTAATTTTAGAAACACTTCCTTAAACAATCACCCCAAGGGGCTACCGTAAGGCGTATCCACCCGGGACTGTGTGGGCGGTCCATTTTTTACATATTTGGAGGAAATAAAAGCCATACGCAATTTAATACCTAATAATTTATCAAACAACGCTATCCAAACCGCGGTTCGTCGTTCTTATCACCAAAGCGTAGGTACCTTTACATCCCCACGTCTCTCGACGAAGGGTCCCGGATCCCAACAAAGCTGTACATTACCGCATCAAATAATAACACTTAACAAAAAGAGGTCCCTGCCGGCATCGGCAGCAGCCGGGTCGGGCTGGGTCGATAGCGCAAAGGGCTTATTGATAAACACGATAAATGAAATGTTATACAGGGTTACCTCGGAGACAGTGCGCAAATTTTACGTATATTATGAAGGTCATTGAAAATAAAAAGCCATGTATTTTTTTATTTTATCATGTTTCATACAAAAATATTAAAATAGCAGTGACAAAAGAGTTAAGTAGGTACAAAGATAACAGAAAAAATTTCAGAACTCGGATTAGGGTCTTACTATACAGTTATGAGAGTTGGGGTTGACATCCATGGCGCTTTGGACCGTCTGATTATAAAGAAAGTAATCCGATTGCTAAATCCCGGCCGAGATTCATAGGAATCCGAAGACGAAAAAACAAAAACAAAAACAATTTTTTTTTCCTGGAATGTGTTCTATTAATGATACTGATTGTGTATGAGCTTGAGTCACACAGTCTTTAGTGATAGAGATGATAGTAGAAATGATATTGATACTGCTTACGATGTATTGATTTATTGATAACTGATTAACTTATTAACTAATTGATATTGATAGATTGTATGATAATTGATAGTTGAATGCACTGTACGGAGGTGCACGGTACACTGATTGATTCTATACGAATATAATGCAATAGGTAAAAATGCTGACCCGCGCGGAAACACTGTGCGGTTGTAGACCGAACAGATTGCATGGAAGAAAAATGAGCACCGTCTCCGAGGTAACCCTGTACTTCGTAGTTAAAGTTGGTTTTAGCTTAGCAATTATATTTTTTATTTTGTTTGCTTAAAAAACTGGCTAAGTGTGAGTCGGACTCGCGCACCGAGGGTTTCATATGTTTCCAAAAGAAAAAAAAACGTTTGTACTGTTTCCTTAGCGCGAGCCCGATAGACACTTGGCCAGATTTTATTATGTCTTGTTTTACTTTAGAGCATGCTTATAATCAAACACGCTAAGTTTGACGCTTGCATGTATTGCTGTTTCTGAGATAGAGTAAAAACAAAAAAAACCTTAAAAAAATGTTTTTTTTTGTTAGCAAATCCGCCAAGACCAGGGACACTTCAGACCTGAGACATCCCATTAGACATTTGTACGGACGGACAGCTTAGGCTTAGTAATAGGGTTCCGTTTGGCACCTTTTGAGAACGTAACTAAAAACTATTTACGCGACTTTATGACACACCAGACGAGACGTTTCCTGGGCCGAGTTTTTTTTTGTTTTTTTTTATTCTCGCCATACAGGAGTTACAGAACTGTGAAGCGTCAGATAGCCTCAGAGAGGAACCCAAAACATTTCCTCGCTAAATGGATCTATTCAGCGAACAGTAATTAGAATAGAATTCTGAATATTGTGGAGTCCCAACTTACGTCCAAAACCTTTGCGCGTGCAGTCCAGCGTGCGCTATACAAACGAAGTTTAATTATACTTTGGATAATAACCAGTCAATTTCAATTACATTTTTAAACGCTATCTAAAAAAAATCTTTGTGCCCATGGTTTGTCCGATTAGTTACAGTGGCTCATGATTTCCAAACAAACTTTAAATTAATCCTAACATTGAAATCTGACAAATCATACTATACGCCAGTCACCGTAGACATAAAAATCGCCTTAGGTCGCAATTGATTGCACGGAGCTGCATTTTTGAGATGTTGTTAGGATAGATACAACATCTCGAAAAGGTAGTTTTCGAGTGATGCGCGAACTAACAACCAAACAAACATTTACAGTTTTGTTATAGTTTAGACACATTATTAGTCATACTGAATTTCATTTTGCATAAAATAAATCATTTTCCACTGAGTTATGTCTTTTTTTATCCTTAACAAAATTCTTGCAATGAGTCAAGCTCCATTTTTTGAAAAACAGATTTCCCTTATATTTAGTTTTTTCCTGATAACAAAAGAATTAATCACAGTACAGGGTTCAACTTATGTTTATAATAAAGTTACATAATTGCTTTACAAATTCATTTCTTATAATTTTCCTCGTAGAATGAGTATTTTAGCCGATATCCTGTTCGGAAGAAGGCTAAAACTACAATTTTGAACTTTTTGTGAAAAATGACCAATGTTTGAAGTATTGTATGTCAAGACCTATTTAACTTACAGAGCTGCAATTAAATTAAAATTATAGATAATTTTGTTTTCTTTAAAAACGTAGTGCACAATTTTTATGCAAGAAGCACCGTTTAGAAGTTATATTTCAAAACCTGAAAAATGTCCGAAAAATGCAAGGTTTTTCGAACACCCCTCGGTTAGCACAGGTCTTTCGAAACTGCAAAATTGGTTTTATACTGCTGGTATCTATCCTAACAATATCCCAAAAATGCAGCTCCGTGCAATCAATTGCGACCTACAATGTTTTATATGACTGGCGTAACTAGGCGCAGGGATTAGCATCTAAATTGCGTTTAAAAAATTTCATTGAAAATATAGGATCTAACTTCTTTTTGTCGCGCTGTAAGGACACCCTCTTAATTAATAAAATCTTGGTATTCTTCTTTTTCTTTTCTTCCTGACATGACACCCCTATTTGGGGTATGGTGCTCTCCACCGGTTGAAATCTTGGTATTAGGATATAAGTAATAATAGATTAAGAACAAATAATCTAATAAAATTTAAAAAAGGTGTAAAAATTACAATATACCTTTACAATATTATTAATTATTATATTACCTGAGTACCTACAAATATTATACAGGGTGTTTCATAAGTAACAATAAATTTTTGAAATTCATAAGGGGGTTGTTTAGACCGTCAAACTGAACAACTTTCTCTATGGGACCAAAATCGAAATCTCAAAAAAAAAAATTTCATATCCCATACATATTTAGCTCTAGTCGATTTGTAGAGTATGGAACCAAATTTTTTTTTTCGCGATATCGAGATTGGTCCCATAGTGAAAGTTGTTCAGTTTGATGGTCTGTACCACCCCCTTAAAGGTTTATTTGTATTTTTGTAACACCTTGTATAGGGTGTAACAAAACACCCAATACTTAAGGGGGTGCTGGCTGGTGCTTCAGACCATCAAACTGAGCAATTTTCACTATGGAGCCAACTTTGAAATCGGACAAAAAAATCAGCTGTTCCATACATGCAGTTCCGACTCGGCTAAAATGTATGGGACTGCAGAGTTTTTTTATTTTTTCTCTATGTTGGCTCCTTAGTGAAAGTTGTTCAATTTGATGGGCTAAACCCTCTTAGTATACTAGGGTGTTTTGTTATACCCTGTAATTTTTACACGCATTTTTAAACTCACGACCATAATTCAGGGTTTTCAGAAACATTGCTACAACTACCAAGAATCTTATAATCTTCTAATAATGAAAAAAATACCAAATAAAATTAAACAACACATTCAAAATCTATTATCGAAACTGAATTCTACCCCTAAACTACTCTACCATCATTAATTTTGCAATATGTTTTCGTATCAAAGGCGGAATTATACGGCATATTAAAGGATCGGTCAGCGTGAATCAATAATATTTATTACGCGCGAAGCTTTTGTACATTTGTAGTTATTTATTTGTTATGTTATCCCCCTTTCTAATGCAAAGTGCGCACGTGTTCAATTTCTTTTTTTTTCTGATATTTCGAGGGGTATTTCAAAGGGACATGTCGTTGTAGGTGCATACTTGTTTTCAAAGCTAATTATTATAAGTATCTTGTAGGTACTTATAATAATACTAACTATTTGTTGTATTTGTGCATCTATGGCTTGTGCTTTGGATCGAGATAGTACTGATTTAGGTTCCTACCTTGTTTTCAATATCTAATGTTACAGCACGGACCTGAAAAAAATACGGATGGAATGTGACACTAAAAAGATGTGAAGCATGCAAGGTCCTACGTTTTCGTTTGTTCTACAAGGGACCTACACTCACACAGATGCGCTAGCTCTAGGCGCAGGTCCTACAACCCGCCACCATGATGTACCGCGTGACAGTTCGTCAGCACGCACACAAATATAAATGGGTGCTTCACTCGTGATTAGACAAGATTACGTCCGTTTTTTTTTCAGGTCCGTGTGTTACAGATAGAAAATCCATTATTACGTCCGTAATTGAATTGTTTACATTAGCTGCATTTTGATTTTATGTCTCATTACATTGCAGCTACATGCCCTTAACATTCAGTAGAAAATATTTCTATCAATAATACTGATTAAAGTAACTTAAATTAGGCTGTCTACATATTCTAAGGTGATTTTCCATTACTAATTAATGCCTACATAAGCTTGTATTTTATCAAACTTGTATCAATAGCAATGGTATTATTATTGAAGAAAATGATGACACTATTTTCAACCAGACAATCAACCGATCAGACAATCAGAATACCTATTATATTATTTACATACTTAGATCCAACGATATTATTATTGTTAACTAATGTCGTTGCTTAGATCAAAGTAAAATTAGTTACTAGATACAGTATAATTATAGTCTTCTTAACTATTATAAAACCGTAAAATCATGAGGAATAAAAAAGTTGCGGTTCACTTCATATAAAGTCAAATAACATATCGATAGCGCGATTTAAAAACGTGCAGCGCCATCTATTGACAAAATTGTTAGTTTGTTTGTTTGTTCGCACATCACGCAAAAACTACTGAACCGATTTTGATGAAACTTTTTTTGTTTGATAGCTTATGATCTGACTGAATCTGGTATATAATTTGTGGGGACGAAGTCGCGGGAAAACACTAGTAACATATAAAATCACACACACTCACGCACACACCCCAACACATACAAACAATCTTAGATGTAATGTTTGTTTTCAATTCAATTCAATTATACTTTATATAGCACACCAAAACAGAACATAAATTTCAATACAAATAAAGAAGTTTAGAGTTGAGTTGAAGAGTTGTTTTCTTTAATTGTTATCTACTTTTTAATCTTTAAAGTCTACTTAATTTGGAGACTTATACTGTTTTTTATGGAAGAGCTACAGCATAGAGCATAGAGCTGTTACAGCTAGACATGGTACATTGATATCGGTGTGTTACAGGTATTTTATATAAATATCTACCAGGAGGTCTTTACCTTATATGTATTTTGTTTCAGGAAGAAAATGAATAATAGTTATTTGTTATGCTAGGCTGCAAAGTTGTTTTTTGGCGCGAGTACTTGTATTGAAACCTGAGCAAGCGAAGGATTCTAAGATTGAACCACGAGCGAAGCGAGTGGGTTCAAATATAGAACCCTGAGCGCAGCGAAAGTTTCAAAGGTACGAGACGCCGAATAACTTTGCTGCCGAGCGCAACACACAACTTTTCACCTCACAACGATGAGGAAAATGCTGACTGGATGCAAGAAAAAAAAATGTCAAAAAGATTTCGGCGATGTTTTGGCGCAATAAGGCGGCATAGAAAAATATTGAATAGAGAGATTCGAATTTTAAAAACTATTTCCACGCTTGCGGATAAAATGCACTTTTGCACTCAGATTTCGAATGATAAACAGATTCTTTCCGAGCTTGTGAGGTGAAAAGAATATTTTCATATAATTTAAATTTTGACTAGATAAAATGTGGTTAACTAGGCACGACCACAGTATAAGAAAGAGTCTCTGGAGACATTGGAGTGGGTATTAATTTTCGTTCAGTTTAAAATGACAGTTTACTCATTCATTTTTCAATTTATTTTGTATGCAATAAGTTTTCTACAACGGAAATTAAGAAACACCCTCTTGCATAGTAAGCAGTGAATTTTGTTCGAGATAAGGTACCTATGTAACATGCGATTATGGGTTTGGCACACGGCCTGCTTCCCGATTAGGTTTAATGTTATCCAGTACCAAAAACTCTGTTTAAAATTTGGATCCTCCCCCTAAAATTTGATATTAGGACAACATTAGAAATCGATAGAACCTCATTTTATATGTATGTTTTTAGGGTGCCGTACCGTTTACAAATCGGAACACTTCTTCAATCACTTTAATAACAGGCGAAATTGTGATTGCTTATTTTGGATTACAATGATTATTTCATTCGGCTGTGTGGGTATTTACTTAATGAAAGTTTGTCAAAGCACTAATTGTACAAAAACATATTATAATAATAATAATAACCCCGCGGGGGCAGCTTGTGGCGAGCTGATGGTGAGTGGCGACACCTCGGACCCCTATCCAGGGGGACCATACAGACATGCGCTCACACACACACACCCACACAGACAGTAACACACCCCCCTACCTCTGGCTTGCTTTCATTGGCCGTCCAGAGTGGAATCGCAAGAGCAGAACCTATGCTTTAGGTTGGAAGTGTATTGCACGTAATGGCGTAATAACGGGGAAACCCGCTCACGGGGGTAAACCCCGCGATGGTGAAACCGGTGCCGCACCTCTCGACAACCGCCGCTCAATGGGATGTTGCCCCATTGTCGCACTTTGTGCGAGCGGCCGTTTAATGGGGCCCACTCGACGAGTCGGCGAGTCACCGCCTGCCCTATTTACAATTTTGAGACTAGTTGTCATGGCAGGCGTCCGTTAGTCTCCTCCCATAGCCCAGTATCCATTCATCCAACTTTCACCTCCATAGCCCAAGACCTTATTTTTCCATCACGGCCATAGCGCCGGACTCCAATAGTCTTTCCACCTGGCCACCATCCCCGTGTGTATCATGTTGTGCGCTCGGAGATGGTATCCGCCATGAGTATCCCTTACATTTAGATTAACTTGTCTTTAGATTAATTTTTTTCCAGCTTTGCGGCTAGGCTGTTTTCTGGCTCTGAAAAATACTCCGGAAACCACAACTTATTTCCAGTTATAAAAGAAAGCCTTTGCCCTGCAGTGGAGCCTACAGTTGCGTAAAATTTTCAAAATTAATGTTCTTCTATCTCTACTTTATTTAACTAAATAAAAGCTCACTGGTGAAAAATCTACGACGCGACGCATCGGAGCGACCCTTTCAATGATTTGTTTTTCTGTTTTTTTTTACTCTTTGGAATTCATTTGGCGGAGGTAATCAGTGCCAAATCGTGCAGAAACTGGCCGAATTAGATGTCGAAAGGAATTTGGGAAAGAATCCTTGCCTTGTGTGCAATACGATTTTGTATCAAATTCTTGTATAAAGGAAATTGTAGGGGTGAATAGTACCTAATATTATTTAGTTTTATGAGATGTTAAGAAGATGATGTATAGTATACCTAAACTGTTTTAGAAATGCGCACTTTTCTCACCATAAGCTTCATTTACAAAGCCTTTTAAAAAGAAAACAGACAACAAAAGCTCCTCTAAGTATTATGAGGCCAGAGCATGGCAATAATCACACCAAGGGATTATACTACGCATAGGTATTACCTATCTGTTAGAACATGTTATCGTCTCCTCATTGTTTTCATGTTTCAGTGACATGAAAACAACGAGGAGACATAATATCTCTTTATACTAGCAGCATGTAACGAGATTATTTTCCTTTCAAACATGAACATCAATAGCGTTAAAACGATAGACATCATCTGAAACTGACCTAGATAGAAAACCTTTTAAACACAGATCCTGTACTGCACCTATTTGAGACTAAAATTGTTGTAAAGGTCGGAGCAGAAAACTCTTTGTACCAGCTAACATTCTACTATTTCACCCATTGTGTAATATAGCTTTTTACCGATGACCGCGTACTGGAAAGCGCAGCGTAGGTAGGCAACCCACAAGGTGGACCGACGACCTGGTGATGGTGGCGCGTTGCGGAGAGGTATGGGGTAGTATGGGTATGCGAGTACAGGTTCGAATTCACACGGAAGACATGCCATGTACCAATGAGTTTTCTAACATAAAATATGTAGGTAATACCGACTGCTCTCAAACGGTGAAGGAAATCTGCATCCTGAGGAAACGTGAATAAACTGAAGAAGTAATTCTAATGGGTGTGTGAAGTCTACCAATCAACATTGGGCATGCATGGTGACTAACACCCATTTTCCCTCCCTGAGAGTAGACCTGTGCCCTACAGTGGATAATTTATAGGCTAATAATGATGCAGGCATGCAAGGAAAAGGGGTAACGCATAGCTCGCTAAAACTTTAGGTACCTACTATGTATGGATATCTAGGGAGAAATGTACTGAGCGTCTATATTAAAATTAAATTCGTTGCATTTCAAACAGGGTCCATCAAACCATCTAAGCTTCAGACTATCAAACAGAATTAAACAATATGGGACCAACATTTAAATCACGATAAAAAATCTGCTGTTCCATAGTAAACGTCAGTACTGATTTTCGCTATTTCAATACTGGTCCCATAGTGATTAGGTAGTGAAACACATCCCCTAATGAAAGTAGGTATGTAACGTATTTAAGTTTACACCGGGTGTAAGGGACAGCCCTCCGCAAACTGAAACGGTGAAATCAAACTGAACAACTTTCACTAGCCTACCTCAGCAAGGTAGCGACTCAATCATGAGGCGGCGCGTCGGTTCGATTTCCGACCTGCACCACAAAAGCTCTACTTATGCAAGGTTGTATTTATAATTATCACTAACTCGGCGGTGAAGGAAAACATCGTAATTAGGCTGCGTTTCCACCAGAGATGTGCGAGGTAGCGAGGCGGTGAGCGAGGAAAAATCGGTCAATGAGAGTGCTCCAATTTCCCAATGACGTGATCGAGCGAGCGCGCTATAGGCGGATTGTTTCCTCGCTCACCACCTCGCTACCTCGCACATCTCTGGTAGAAACGCAGTCTTTATGTCCGAGGTGAGATGGGTTTATATTTAAAAATATTGTTTGTGTACCAATTACACCGACTTCTAAACTTGCTACTGTTAATAATTCAACAATAATTTAGTTATTTCATTTTAAATATCAGAAGAATGATTGATACCCACGTTTTTCTAGCTCTGAGTAATTGAGTTTACAATTAATTGAATTAAAAGTTTAGTATAATTCTATAAATAATGGTCGGCTATGAAACGGTAAAAGGCCGCATGCTACGAGATCTATGTGAAAAATTATGTCATGATGCCGACTTACACCTGAACACAAAAGCTTAGAATTCAACACAAGAAAGCCAATAAATTTCCGCGTGTGTGTATATTTAAGTAACTTTCTAGATGCCTCCGACTTTAATGCAGCATGTTTGTACGGAAAATTTTTAATATATTAGAAAAGTTTACCTTCAGGACGAGGCACTGCCAAGCTCGAGGTACCGACTTTAAAATTTGTTGCCCTATAGCCTGTTTTATTTTTATTTTAATAGGATTAGGAGCGCTTTTAATGCGGGAAATAAACAGTTGCGGCTTTAAAAGTTGGCAAAGAACAATCGTTAGGATAACGTTGGTAGTTCATTAGCAACAGGAGCAAAGTGCCCACCATTTATTGTTTTCAATTTCTTTCTACCTGTTAGCTCGACGTTATAAACGATATTCAATTAGGTACATAAACTTCATTTAACAAACCGTAGTCAGATAATTAGTGAATTGAAATTTCAAGTGACATTTTGATGTCCAAATTATTCTCGTAAATGTTCCGAATAGCATATAATTGTATATTTTGGTCAACCAATTAACGTCATGTTGTGCTTGATTTGCTGGTAGGTACTTTAAAGGTATTTTCAATCAATTGGAAATGTATTCCACCATAGAACCCTCAGTTAGTTACCTATGTAAAATAATTTACCGTCGTAAATAATTGTTTAGTTATATTAACTTAAGTATAAAAATATTATGCGCTGCAGCCGTATCATGGCAGCGTGATATCGCGTTAGCTCTATTTCAATTCGCGCGCGAACGAACCAGTTAACGCGTATACTACGGCCGCTGCCCGCTGGGAGTAACAGACTTCTCAGGTGGCCTACACACGACATAATTGAATCATAAGTGCCTTTTCACAGTTTCGGTCTCAGGTTATTCGGCAGCCGGAACATGTCAGCGCCGAACCATCTCCGCTTGGTGCATTCCGGGCAGGTTGACTGACGTACGAGGTTCCTCTTACAAATACGAGATTTGGGGTCTCTCGTACGAGGTATATGAGGATGCCGTCAGCCTCTTACTTTGTACGAGGTTTTGACTTTTAGAGAAATTATAGCATGATTTTCCATTGCAACCGTCGTTTTGTAGAATAAATGAGTATTTTAACGAAGAAAGACTACTAGATGTTTATTGTTAGATTTTAGTTTGCTAGGAAATCTTCAAGAAACCGATCACCGTTTAGATTTTTTCCTTGTATTAGCGGTTATTATCTTTCGTTCCTGTTTATTTTTTACAAAATAATTGTGCTGCCCTATGAAACGTCTAGAATTTAATTGTGCTATAAGCTTAATTCTTTAATTTTTCACACTTTAGATTAATGTACGAGGCTTAATATGCAAAGTGCGAGATTTTTACTTGCTGTACGAGGAAAATTTGTCTACATCTGGCAACCCTGATTCCGGGCCTGGGTTTAGGCGAGGAGATATGTCGTAAACAATCAATAGGATCTCATTATTTACCCATCTCCCTGCTTTACTTCCACATGAGCTATAGTCCATTCAAGCGCTTTCCGCAAACTGCACGCAGCTTAGCTTTGCTGTATCCAGAAATCATCTCCGCTCGGCTTGATAGATACTACACTATCTACTACTAATCTAGCCGCTAAGATTATAATGTTATTAATTTTCTAATTCACTTAATGTGAGAATTTGTGACCACCAACCTTGTGACTCAATCACGCATAAATGGATGAAAGAAACACAGATAGAAAATGTTTTGGAAAAACATATTTTAAAGTCAACGTTGACGAAGACGTAGACAAAAGCTAGTAAGTAAAGTAAGTACTTTAAATAGTTAAAACATAAAAAATTGTCAAACAAACGCTTCATTTTAAAATAGGCAGGACGGACGGACGGACGGACAGCGTAGGCTTATTATATGAATAGGGTCCCGTTTTCACCCTTTGGGTACGGTTAATCCTAAAAATTTAAGAAATAAAATACCCGTCTGTCTAAAAAGTGAACTTTAAATAAAAACTGAAAAGAAAAAAACAAGTTCAGTAGTCTAGAATTCAGTTTTAAAGGTAATATTGACTTTCACAATCGGAACCCATTATTTGGAAAATTTGATCCAGTGTAGAATTTTTAATAGGTCCCGAACTCCCGACTGTGAAAGTCGCTTCAATACTACAATAACAGAATTCTAGACTACTGGACTTGTTTTTCCTTTTCCGTTTTTATTTAAAGTTCACTTTTTACGCAGACGGGTTTTTGATTTCTTAAATTTACTTTTTATTTTACACTTTTTACATTTTTCATCTTTAAATCGTTATAGATCGTAAATGATCATTCGAAATGAAAAATGATATGAGAGATGATTTTCAAATAACTATTCAATGATACGATTCGACATAGTTTGTTAACTTAAATTTTTTTTATTTTTCCGACCTGGTAGTCGCCATATTGAATTTTGATTACTGGCATGTCTTTAGTGACACTCACAAGATTAAACAAATCGATTGTATATCATCAAAATCGGCCCACGCGTTTGGTCTCTAGTGTGACACAAAGGTACAAACTTACATACACACATACATTGTAAAACACATTACCCTTCCTTTGCGTTGCGCAGTCGGGTAAAAACAAGTCAAAGCTACCAGCCCTCTCTGTATTCATGTGTTACGACCATAAAGGTATGGTTACGACTCTATACTATTTGTCGTGCTTCTTGTACCTACTCACATCACATCGCACGTAACATTCGATTCCGTTCCATTACATGATTGCCAGTACACCTGAACGTAGGCTTCCCACTAGTGTTCGATTTGCTTTTAGGCGCAGTAATTTGCTAATGTTCTTACCTAGGAAATAATATAGACAGGCTGTTAGGATAAACAGTTGCATAACTTTAAGGGGTGACTGTATGATTCTAAACAACTTACCCTAAGAAACCTATAAGTATGAAATAAGCAAGAAATATTTTGGTCTTTCAATACTAAATGCAATCAGCTGTTCGAACGTTTACGTATGAAAAGTCGATTTTTTGCAATTAGTGTTCGGTAGGTACTAAGCATACATTTTTTTCCGTCCCGCTGCGTTAAAAGAAGTGGCCACTTTCCGCCTCCGTCAGGAGAAAAATAGTGTACACACCTTGGACATTAAATAAGAAAGCCTCAGATCACATATAATTGTTGGCCAAGGCGAAGCCGAGGAGTTTTGTTACGTTTCTACCCTAGGTGTGTAATCACACTAATCACTATAACATGGTTACAATAATTATGTCGTACATAAAATTACGATACTTACCCAGTATCTATTTAGTACAACAATGACACAAACTGAAACGGGATTCGAACCCAGTTTGCCAGAACGGCGTGGTAACCAACCAAGCGGCGGGTCATTAATGATGTTTCCTATCTAGATTCAATTACTGTGCTCTTCTTGGATAAGGGAAAGGTTTGGGTAGGTGTCATAAAGGTATTATACCTTTATGGTAGGTGTTACTATGCAGGTATGATGTTTGATTTTGCAGTCTGTCCACAATTTCAAAGCTTTTCAGTGTGAATCAATAGAATCGTAAGCGGAACCTCGTTTGCATCTGAATAAATGCAAACTCTTTGTCTTTCTATTTTTGCCCTGAGGTTAAATAAACGGGTTGTGAAGCGAGTATTCGTGAATAAGGCATAAAAAAAATAAAAAACGTTCGATTTCCTTTCTGTACAATTTTTTTTTTAAATAATTTGTTGCGAACTTTAGTTGTCTGACTAATAATTATTTAAGGCGATGTATAAACTATTAATTCGACTCACACTGAAATAGTCTAAAATTATGGACACAAATAAGTAAAGGTTTTTGAACAAAAGCGTGGCTTAAGGGGACGGCAGTGTTAAAGCAGCATCCGCGTCATTGTGGCAGAACTTGTAATGGTATCCAACTTAAACATAAGTTTTTTGATAAGTCAGTACTTAAACGATAGGGAGGTGGGGGAGTTACAGGTTCTTTGGGTGTGAGGGGAGGTCATTTAGTGATGCAATCGATGTCGATAAATTTGACATCGATATAAATGGTCGTATTAAAAGTTATGGTTGTAAATGCGTACTGAAAATATTAGTTGACGACAAATTAAAACAAGTCAAAGCATAATAAATGGAAATACATTATTGTTAGAAATTAAAATGTTTGTATACAATTTTCCAGACAACCCTTACAATTAGATGTGTTTCGGTGATAATTATACCTACTCATGACACTGGACGACTTTCTCATAGGAGCATATTAAGAGGAAATTCGAAAAAAATCGCCTGTACGAACGTTCGATCAGCTGATTGTATTTAGTATGGAAAGTAAAAAAATATTTTTGCGAATTTCCAATAGTTCTGTTATGATAAGCTGTTCAGTATTATTGGTACAATTACCCCTTAAAGTAATTACAACTTGCTTACCCTAAAACCCTGTATCAAATATGCATTGCTACCGATTGAAAATGAGTCATACTAAAAGTTCCGACTGAAACTGTTTTTCGATTAATGTACTTTTACTCCTGGATACACGGTGCATTAAGGCGAGGCCTTAAATGAGTTGTTTTGTTTATAGGGTTTTTTCTCTCCTCCGGACGGAAAGCGTCAATTTTCGTCACGCTGCGCTCTAAACGAAGTTGCCGCTTTCCACCTCCGTCGAGGAGAAAAATAGTATACTAACCTCGGGCAGTAAATAAGAAAACCTCAGATCACATGTTTGTTGACCTCGGATTCGCCTCGGTCAACAATTTCATGAGATCTGAGACCTTTCTTACTTTCCTGCCCTCGGTGTGTAATCTACTGTTATTTACTTAGTTAGGTACCTTCTGTTTTTACCAATTTACAAGACCGCCATATTTATAACAAAGAATAACTTCACATAGTCTTGTAATTTTCGGTCATCGATAAAAATAAAAGACAAAAGATTAACGTCCCTATGAAGCAACAGGGTGCTGGACGCCTGCGCGCTTCCACCCCATCCTGCATAAATGGGCCCGCGGCTCTGTTTGGGCCCCATAACCACGCCAGAAACCGGCGAACGTGCCCGCTAGTTCACCCGCACTCTCGCTAGCGACGAAGCAATGTGTGTTTCACCTATTTAAATAACCTCAGTTACACTTGGACCTTGTGATGGTAGATTGGTGATAATGACCTTAAAGTGACGATGACTATTTTGTGTCGTGCTTGTGCCCCGTGCCTCGTTTGAAAGGTAAGATTATGATTTGTTTCAGGTTTATCGGGATTTATCATGCTTTATGGTAATGGGCCGCGCCGTGTGCGCGATTGTTAGAATAGGGTACCTGCGTTATTTTGTTGGATGCTTATTACTTTGATGTAAGTTTTTATTTTTATAAATTATTTTATTTTATACTTAGCATAGCATATGATCACGACTATATTCCTCGAGGGGGTAATCAGAGATATTCTGAAACCTCAGAATATCCACGTTTCACCAAGTACCGAAACTCTGTCTAGTGTGACTGGGGGTGAGCCCGTTGCCACTTATGTTAGCCACTTATGACAGTGGGTACAATACATGCCTCGAAATTGAAGTACCTATGCAGGTGCATTTCAGGTGCAGGTGTACCTCATAATTATAATTTACTTACTTACCCGATATTTAGAGGGGTGTTAAAGGTCATCAACCTGAACAACTTTCACTACCTATGGAGACAAAGTAGATTTTATTTTATTAAAAATCTGCTATTTCTGTCGAGTCGGTCGGCACGGTACTGCAATTTTGAATGAAACAGCTGTTTACTTTATCGTGATTTCGGAAGTGGCTTTATAGCGAAAGTTTTTCAGTTTGATGGTCCAAACCACCCCTTTAAGAGGATAGACGAGTGCGGTTTTTTCCATACAAACGTATTCCCCTGTTTTCTCCATGGATAATGACACTAGACCAAAAAAAATGTTTATCTTACAATCTATGTTGCCTCTGCTATGTCCCTATGTTTTGCTTTTTTGCATTAGGTAATTAATTACTGTATGAACTAGTGACCTTCGAAAATGACCAATATTACCGACCGTTTTCAGACATCCAGCAAACAAATTTGACGAATATAAACAAAAAAGCAAAACGTACATACATGGCCAAAGTCTTTTTCATATTATTCTTGAAAGAATTATTAAAATCGGTTTAGTTTTGGAGGAGAAAACCGGGGAATACGAAATGCTGTTTTCGTCAATTTTATGTAGATAAAATCGGTTCGAGCTGCAGTTGTCTCTTTCGCACTCTAGTCGGTGGGGTTTATGGGTGGGGCGGATCAGACAAATATGTTAACAGTCGGAAAAGTGACTTATTCTCCAAATTAGCATTTCAGACCGTCTATCCTCTTAAGGGTATATTACCGTTGGCGCGCTCCATACAAACGTAGTGATATTTTCAATACTAACCAATTTTGCAGAAACAATCTAGATACAAATCTCATTGCATCTGCTCTCATAAAAACTCCTCGTCACAGACAGAACCATAATACAACAAAAAGTGGCTTATTTTGAAACTCATTAGAAATATAGTCGATAATTTTTTTTTGTGCTTATTTTTATTAATTGGTAAGCAGTTTAAGGCTATTAAGGCTAGGTTATCCCAGTGTAAGCGTCTCTTTCTTGCAAGCATAAGTTTACAATTAGCCATCCCGCTCCAATTGAAAGCAGGATCGCAAAAAAACGTGTTTTTCGTCAATATGTCTCATGGGAGTTTCTAAGCTAAAACTTCTCCTGAGTTCACTAGAAATATTTAATGTATTTAGTTAAGTACAAGAATAAAAAGTTAAATATCAGCAGTTTAATCATAGTATTGAAAAAACATAACAAAAAGGGGTAACTTTGGGATTTTTTTCTATCTATTAAAATTAATCTAATCGTGTTATTGAGCACGGTCGCCTATCAGCCAGATCCTTAAATAAGACATAATTGGTTTTCAGACTTTAAAACACAGTTTAAAACACTTTCGTTCGTGTTCAAAAAACGGCCTCGACCGAATAACAGCGTCTTAAATGTTGATAGTAGACTCTCTTTATAAAGTACCTAGACATCCATTCGGAAGGGTTATTCCCTGATGTAGCTCTATTCTTTAGAGGTACCTACGCTTTTATTAATTAGCCAGTCCGCTAGATTGTAATTATATGAAAGCACAAATTTTCTATCATGCATTAATTAAGTAGGTTTAATTATTAATACACAACTTTTTTTTATTTTCAAAATTTAAATTTTTCGGATGATCCAGATATTTTTATGTAGGTACCCCATAGCCATAATCATGGATCTTGACTAGACTCTGTTAGGAACTTCGATTGGGACTAGCGTGTGGCTGAGTCCAAGATATTTCAATCCTAATTATTTATTGATTTTGACCCCTTTTTCGGTTAGGTTGTATTTTTCTGATATTTATATCAATTTTATTTACCCTACATCAGATCATCCAAGAACTACGTAAGTAGGTAGGTATACAGGGTGTTAAGAAAAGTATCATTAACCTCTATTCATCAAACTGAACAACTTTTACTATGAGAGCAAACCTGTCAGTGCAAAAAAAAATCAGCTGTCCCATACTAAACTGCAATACCTACTCGACGCAATCGTATGGGACAGCAGATTTTTTTTTTGATCTGATCGTTTTGCTCCCATAGTAAAAGTTGTTCAGTTTGATGGGTAGAGTATGTGGTTTAAAGGTTAATGATACCTTTCCTTACACCCTGTATAGGTAGGTACTTAAAAACACTTGCTATACTAGTACACTACGCACATACGTAGGTACTACAATTAGTTCTCTTCAGTATGTACCTATATACCTAATTGTTGCCTACTTATCTTGCCCGTCTCGTTTGCCCGGCCATCTTTGATCATCATTCAGCTATACTTAATAAACAACAGAAGGTAGCTAAATTTCATCTCACCGAAATTTAATATTTTCATTAACATTGTGTCTATCTTACGCATAATAAAAGCTGTATCAAAATTCAATTAGAACAATCTCTAACTTGTGAATCAGCAATGCAAATTAGTAAAACGAGATATTGATATAATTTTAATGGATCTGTTTATAAGTGTTGGAGCATAATATGGACCAAATGAAAATTCATTTCCAAATGAAACAGTTTGCTGGTAGTTAGAGCTCAATTGTGAAGCTATTTTTGACGTGTCGAAGTTTTTGCATACTATGTTTTGTTTAAAAATAGACCTAGGTTGTGTCGGACATAGCATAGTCTAAAAAGTTCAAGAGTTTAATTATCCTGATGACGCAGCATAATTTAGCACCGACTCTACAATAAAAACAATTATTAAGAGGATATGTGAAAAAAAAAAAGGATTCTTCAAAGCATCAGATATCATGAAGTACTAACAGTAGGAGTATGATTTGTGGATATATTGTGGATATTTATTAAAGGGGTGGTCCCTTTAAATATTACTTAGGTGTTTGTTACACCCTGCTGTACATTGCAAATTAATAATTTATGTTTTTTCCAGCCAATTAATTAGTGTATTCATTTATAAGCTTTAATCAGGCCTCGTCTTCCGATAAAGCCCGGCCCAAAGTTAATTTCAACTGTTATAAATTTTTAATATCAATAAATTAGGGCAAACAGAGGGTTCACCTCGAGAAGATTCGAAAAGGTAAAGAATTAATCTAACGTCAAGCGGTCGCAAATATAATTGCAGACTACAAACTTTTATCATTTTTCTCCTGAACGGACGGCCTTTTATTGAGTTTCCCGGAAAAAATGTAATTACAAATTATCATACCTAGTGTCACGAAAGTTAAATGTAATTTGTCAAGATAAATAATGTTTTTGTAATTACTCTTAATTACAGAATGATTTGCATGCAAAGTTTCTATCTACATCTTTTTTTATACTAAATGATTCTACAAAATACTAAACGATTTTAGAACATTATTTCTTTTGGTAAGGAAATTGGTTTCCAGACGGCCTTTTTTTAAAATGCGGCTGGGTCTGTTTTTTTACACCATATCGCCTCCCAACAATTTACGGGCCGCAGATAAAGTTGGTGAATGAAGTCGATTGAAGTTTATTACTATTATAAGTAGCAATAATTAGTTATAATAGAAAGAGTCTAACAAAAATAATAAAAGTATTATAGTGGCATAACCACCAATACTGCCTCCTTGACACGGAGGTCGTGGGTTCGATTCCCACGGGAGACACCTAGTGAATGTTACTTTGTGCGTTTTTCATGAATCGTCTGAAATGTTTCGGATGGCATGTTAAGCCGTTGGTCCCGCCTACTATCACTGGTGGTAGTAGTCGTTACATAGAAAAAACGTAAGATACCGTATGGAGGTTTAAAAAAAAATCCGACACCAGGTCTTGATTCTCGTACGATAAGAAGAAGAACCACGAATCGACTGTTTCTGGCTATATTAGGTTAATCCTAGGTGTAGCCAGACTTTAGGCCTTAACATTTAATTTAGGTAAATAAAATTAACTCAGGAATCAGGATTCATTTATAAACGGAACCTTGATTCCGTTTGTAAAATTGCTTGTAACTACCTACATAATTGTAGTCAGAACTGGTTGTCATCATCATCATCATCATCATCTCAGCCGATGGACGTCCACTGCTGGACATAGGCCTCCCCCAAGGATCGCCATAACGACCGGTCCTGCGCCGCCCTCATCCAACGGTTTCCCGCCGCCTTCACCAGGTCGTCGGTCCACCGTGTGGGGGGCCTACCCACGCTGCGCTTTCCGGTACGCGGCCGCCACTCGAGAACCTTCCGGCCCCATCGGCCATCGGTTCTGCGAGCAATGTGCCCCGCCCACTGCCACTTTAGTTTACCAATTCTTGATTCTTCTATAGTGATGACATATGGAACAGAGACGTGGTCGCTCACTCAAGGCCTCATAAAAAGGCTGAAAGTCACCCAAAGGGCAATGGAGAGGGCTATGCTCGGAGTTTCCCTGCGAGATCGGATCAGAAATGAAGAAATCCGCAGAAGAACCAGAGTAGCTGACATAGCCCAAAGAATTGCTAACTGGTTGTCAGCATCAATAAAATTGTCTATTTATAAATCAAATTATTATGTGTAAGGTCTCTAAAAAGGAAATAAATGTATAAAAATAAAGAATCTTCAAGTTTGAAAATGGATAAAAAAAAGTCGTGAGCGATAAAACGTACAAAAAAAAACGTTCATTATCCCTATACAATTAGACTTAAACTTTACCATGCTTATTTCACAGTTAATCGTAGAAAGAGACTAGAAAGTTCTTTAAAATAATGATAGTCGCGAAAACGAGACAGACAGCAGATACGAGACTGTTGAAATTACTCTCAAAGCACGATTTTTCATACATTTTTGTCATATCTACATCCCTTTGCAGTACCTATACGGGCTCAGCGAATCTATAAATAATACTCGATTGAGTATTTTATAGATACAACGCAACGCAGTTACTAAATTACTGAATTAAACTATTACAAATACCACAAAAAGTTCTCATTTATATTAGACAAGACTTTTCATAATATTGTAGTCAACGTCTCTCTTCCACATTTCAGCTAGCATCACATTTTCTACCTAATTAAAGAGCGGAACGTGAAAAGTTCCATCGTTATCAATTTTTCTCGTCTTCCCAGCCCCCCTCCATGCCCCCACCGCGCCCGTGCCCACCGACCAGTGTGGCGAAATGTGAAATTTCAATTCCACAGCAAGATTTTTATTAAAGTATCGAAGCTTGGGAACCGTTCGAATATAGTTTGGAAACAAATAAACGACTTTCCCGGTCTTTTTCCTTTTTTATACATAAAAGCGTCGAGTTGATTTATCGTTGAGCTGCGAGCGACCGCTGCGTCCTGCCGCGAATCTTGATCGACGGAGCATTTCAATTTATTTTATGAGTCGACACCTTCAATAGGGCTTATTCTGAAGAACCTCATTTAGCCAAGCTGACGTTTCAATGGAGTCACTTCAACTATAAGATATTCCTACTATCTAAATAAAAATAAGAACTTAGTTTTTATTTCATTTCTCGCTGCTTTCACAAGCTTCTTGCCCTCAGGTTTCTTATTTGATTAAAAATCTAGTTTTTCTTTCATTTCTATGCAGCCAAGATATCGTATCGTGGCAGAATGAGATGTCTCCTATTTTTTAATTTATGTGAATTCTGTTACTATTCTAGAAAAAGTTTATTTATTCAATAGAGCGTCAACTGACGCTGAATAATAATAATATACAATGTGTTTATTTAAATACATTAAATACGAAACAGTGTAATTAGAGAAAAATGTGAACTGAAAGAGGATAATATAGATAAGGATTGAAAAGGGAATGTTGAGATGGTTTGGTCAGTGGAAAGGATGAGTGGTAGTAGTAGACTGACGTATGCAATATATAAAGCGAGTTTGAATGGAAAAGTCGAAAGGGGTCGCCCTAGACGTACGTATGCAGACCAAATTGGCAGCGTACTTAAGAAGGGTCAGATCAAATGTACCCGAAACCGACGAGAGTGTATGAAACGACTTATGACTGTGGAAGAGGCAAAAGAGGTATGTCCGGATCGTAGCCGATGGCGATCAATTGTCTCTGCCTACCCCAATGGGACACAGGCGTGAGTATATGTATGTGTTTATTTATACTTTACATAAGTAAGTTCTCAGCAGTGATAACTTGATAGCAATATCGATGACCTGACTTTTAACGCTCTACCTCAAATCGCAAAACCGCTAAAACTTTATCGATCGACAGTAAATCGACATTGCATGAAGAAGGTTTTCATAGTTAAATTGTTAGGTCAAAAAGTGGCGATATAAGATTCAAATTGATTTGTAATTTAAGTCCTTGCAATGTTGCCAGAACTTATGCTACAACCATCAATACTAAAAAAGGACGTTCTCTGTTTGACTGACGTACCTACCTAATAGTCCAGCCATTTTAGAGTTTCCTTGTATGGACATCCTAATAATAATTCATCGATCGCTGAAACTTTGCAGTGTGATAAAGTAAAGTATACCTATTACGGTAGACAATAATCTAGGACCGGAAAAAATTAAACCTAGATTATTTGTCAACCGTAATCTGTATACTTTATCACATTTCAAAGTTTCAGCGATAGATGAATTATTGTTAGGGTCAAACCCTAAAATGATTGGACTATAAGTAGATTAAACAAGTGATTAGATTCATTTTACTAAAGGATTTTTTTATATTTTTTATACGGTTATTACAACAAGCCGGTCAATTTTAAAAACATACCGTACGTTTTAGTTGATTAATGATTTCCCAAAAAAACTGGATCAGTTAAAAATTTTCCCCATATTTTTTATCTGTAAAATAACATGTGAAAATTGAGTTTTTAAAATTGACCGGCAGTCAAAAACGTCCGACAATTTAAAATGTAGTTTGTACTACACTGGCGCGTAAACTAACAATGGTGAGATGATGACAGTAAAAAGTTGACGCTCTAACAGTCCCTCGAAAGAGCAAAAAATTTTAGAAATCTGCATATTGTAGAGCTTGAAATATCCACAGTAAATACGACCAAATTAAGTCATGGAAAAAAAGTACCTATGTCCTTCTTAAGAGGCTCCCCATAGGTAAACGCAGGGTCGGGCCATATTTTGCTGGTTTTTAGAAGCTATAGGTATTTGAAAGACATAAATTATTATTGAAAAGTGTAACAATGATGTTCAACATCTCGGCTTTATTTGCTATAGATCTTATTTCTTATTTTTCTATAAAATACGTATGAAACCTGTGTTCAAAGGAAAGCCTAAATATTGGAAGAAATCTGTATTATGTGCATCTACTTTTTAAGTTGAAGTCACTTTTATTTGAGACACACACGTTTGTGTAGACAATATTAAGATCTAAAATAGTTTTTTTTTTTTTTTAAGATCAATATTTAATTAGTTAATTAGATAATTGTTTAATTTGGTGCGAATTCTTATGGTTTTATAATGTGGGGATTTGGATTAGAAGGCACCACAGTGATATAATGAAGGACAAGCCAGTTAAAAATAGGTATACCTACTAAAATGACGTAGTTTAGTAGAGGTGAGACGGGTCTGAAAGAGTCAAGGTCGTTCGGTCAGGGAAACTACTTATTATGCTAACGGTTTTTTAAGAGGATGTTCAGATCATCAAACTGAACAATTTTCTCTATGGGATCAATGATCAATGTCGAAATCACGAAAAAATTATCTGCTGTTCTATACAAAGCTGCAATCCTAATCGAGCCAAATATATGGGACAGCAGATTTTTTTATTTATTTCGCGATTTCGATGTGAGTCCCATAGAGAAAGTTGCTCAGTTTGTTGGTCTGATCATTCCTGTGCTTATAATGTTTTGAAACTAACTTGAGTAGGTATAGTATTTTATTTAGTTACTTACAGGAAGAATAAGGATCTTCATAAGATATATAGAGATGTCTAATTTATTCAAATGAATCCCTAAAAAATTGTATAATACACAAACACATAAGTACCTAAATAAAGTTATTGTTTTAAATTATTTTTACCAAAACATACACACAATTTCTATAACAAATCATCAATGATGTTTGTCATTAAACAAAGTAAAAAAAAACATGTAAAATTGGAAAAAAATTGTACTTATTATATACAATTGTTTTATATGCCATTTGTTAAATTCATTTGTATTCTTTTATATTAGAAGTAAATCCAAAAGTAGAACTAACGAAAAAATCAATTTAAGTACAAAATTTACACAGTGTATGAAACTGTTAGGTACTCATAACCTAAAACAAACAATAAAAATGAAAAAAGAGAGAAATCTGATACTATAACAAAAAATTTAAATTTTAGTACTAAAAACTAAAAATACGAAATTTAGTTTAATATCGTTTTTTATATAAACGATCTAGCAAAAAAAAACTGCTTATTATAAATTATTTCCTTTCGACCCGTATTTTTACTGGAGTAAATGGGGCTTTTTTAATAAGACGTTTTCGTTAGTACTTAAATAAAAAAAACATACAGTCGAATTGAGAACCTCCTCCTTTTTTTGGAGTCGGTTAAAAATGGTCCAGTGGAAAGCGATAAACAGGAAGCTTGCATAAGTATCGTTACTATCAGGAAGCTGGCAATGGTATGTATGTTACAATCATTAAAATTTACCTGACAGGTTTATAGTGTGCCGTGTTTTTCTCAATTCCCAAATTTTAGGGAGAAGATTAGACGTTCTGATATTTTGAATTGATCACACTTTTTCATTAATGTTCGTTTATGTACAACAAACTAATATTTTCGGTGTTGCAGCGTATTTATTCGTAGTAAACAGTTTATCCATTGGCAACACAAGTCAAGGCCACCTACTTGTCAACGTCAGTCAATAAACAAACTAAAGACAAATAACAATGTTTTACCGTTTTTACCCACTTCCCACCTTCAAAGCATGTTCTTAGCTTCAAAGTGACCGTTTCGTAATAACTAAAATATTGATTTTACTATATTCACACATTTACTTACAGATTTTTCGTTTCACTAAAAATTGGAAAAGGCCTCATAAAAAATCTAGATTTATATTTTAAGACAAAAATTAATTCGATTCTCAATTAGATAAAGAACATGCCTAGATTGAGCCTCACGCTTCTACCGCATAAAACAAAAGCGACAACTTTTTAAAGTTGGTGTGCGTGAGTCGCCGTACAACTTATGTCTGTGTGCGTGTATAGCGACACGGTTTATCACCCAAGAGTTCGGTGACATTTTTTTTTTGACTATCAATCTTGACATATATGAGTATTAACTTATCAAAGGGTTCTCATTGTTTTCTTTGTATCTTGGCGTTAGTCAGGTAAAAAAGCAGTGTATTTACAAGTTGTACAACAAACACATGCATGCCCAATCTGAAAGAGCGGAGAGAAAATAAGAAAAAAATAATCGCAAAAAAAGCATCAAACTCCGTGTACAAACTGTAAACAAGTTAGTTCTGTTCAAAAAGCGTCGTGAATTTTAAACGACGTCGACGCTCTGACGGAATTCCGCCGGCACCGGCCCCGGGTAGCGCGCGCCAACCGAAAAGGTAAATGGGTCATAAAAGCGTATCAATATTGACCGCGCAACTCCCATCCAACGTACATCATGCCCGTTATATTGGCCATATCTCACGTTATGCGGAGAAGCCATTTTTTTCCACGCTAATTTATGTTCAGTTCGCTTTTTTATTTTCTTTTTAAACGGCTCTTTTTTAAATTAACATTCGGTTTTGAGTTCTATGGGGTAACTGAAAAATTGCAATGCGGAGCCAAATTTTTATTTGTTAAGAGTTTAAAATTGTTGAAGGTCTAGCTGTGCGTGGCTTGCGTTGCAGGGCCTCTTTTTTCCCGACACACAATTGACCGTTTTTTTTATACCTTATATTCATCATAGCTCCCAGTACCTGGTCTTTCCTGAACTAAGTCTCAAAATGCAGATTATTAAATAACCTGAACTTATCCAACACGCATTAAACTCGATTTAAATTTATTCTGAACAGACTTAATAGCTATTTTCGTAAACAGTTTTAATTACTTACCTTTTCATGTAATCTGTGCCGCGTTACCCATTTTCATTTCGGGTAAGTGTAATTACAGAGCATGTCAGGAACAAAAGGATAAATACGATACTCTTTACAACCCAGAAATACTTACTCGTTTCTTATTTCAATTAACTGGGTTACGGCATTTTTCATTAAGTATTTATCGTACAGTTTGTCGTTATAATACGTAGCAAAAATTGTTAAATTATATCACTTTAATGTTAACCGTGTAGCAAAAGTAGTACATTCAACGTTTGCTTCTTTAGACGTAATAGCATACGAATGTGTTCGATTACTTATGCTCCCAGGACTAATTAATAATTGAATGGTTTTTTGCTATTTCGTTTCAGAGCCAATTTGAGCCAAGTAATTCGCCAAAGTTAAAAAAAAATCACGTCTGCACCAGCACCTAATTTAAAATTTAGTATTTACTTACTTATCTCGTTCTAAATAGACCACGGATAATTTTTTTCAAATTTTTAAGGCTTTACCATTATTCACACATTAAAAGCTTTGAAAAATACTTTCGTATTTTTCTAACGAATAACTTTTTTTTTATTTCAACGGCTAGTTTATTGCTCAAAAGTCATTAATATTGTTGAATATCATTAAAATAAGTGCAATAATAATTATTAAGTATTCTGGGAGTCTGGGAATTTTGGTTTCTATGTTGCGTAGTGAAATTTTTTCTTTAAATGCTCTAATCAAATCTAAAATCAATTTTTGTTACTAAATGGTGCCGAAATCCCATTCACAATTATTTCCCACCCCTCCTAACAGAATTTTGAATGTCATTCAGTGAGCTCAGCAGTTGAAAACGTCAAAATAACTATGGAGATATGCATCTTTTTGCTGCTGATTTGACTTTCAAAAATCGCTCTCCTGTAGTATGATTTTTGAAAGTCAACTCAGCAGTAGAAAGATGCGTATCTCCATAGTAATTTTGACATTTTCAACTGCTGAGCTCACCGAATGAGATTCAAAAATCGCACTCCTGGTCGACCAGCAATAATCACCAGGATTTGATCAGGACGACCAATGAAATGAAAAGGTAAAAGATAAAGGTCTCATCTTTGATTTGGCATTTACATTTCATCCTTAGGTCGATGGGTGAAAAGTACCTACTCCAAAATGTTACCTTAGTCGGGTTATTTATTTGGTTGGCCAGCACAACCTGCCAGTATAACCCATTATGGCGACGGTGCCTGACTAAGTTTAATCTATTACATTAGCTAAAACCAAATTGGATAAGTATAAATTTCTGTTCATAAGTTAGATGGGGATAGTGCCATCTCAAAAAGGTTCGTAGTCACCCTCCTACACAAAACTCACCAGGACACGCGCCGGCCAAGTTTTCGTCGCACTATACTAACTATTTCATGAAAACTGAATTTTTATTAGTTAGATGGGTATGAAACTTGCTTATCACAGTCGTCTAATTTATAACATTTTATAGTTCGATTAAGTCCAACGAGAATTCCCGTAAAACAATTTACATTTATGATGGGGGAATGAATAACCATTTTCAAGAATCTTCGCAGCGGGATTATACTCTTCAAGTCATATTAGCTAACCACAGATACCCTTTTAGATTTCATGGTGTGTAGGAGCGAACTGATAGCGTTTTATGTTCACAAAGAGTTGTTTTAGGCCCTAATTTACATAATAACTTCGCTATATAACAGCAGAATGTCAGGTAGTATAACTCTTCAACAATTTTGTACCTACTTTAATTTTCTATACTCTGAAATGGAATCCGAGATCAAAAATTTCAAACAAATGAGGCTCTTTTGTTTGTTTGAAATTTTAATAATGTCCAATGTCTTCAAGCATTCAAAGCTATTATTTATTGAACTTTATACAAGGTGTTACAAAAATACAAGTAAACATGGGGGTCGTTTAGACCATCAAACTGAACAACTTTCACTATGGGAACAACATCGAAATCGCGAATAATAACTACAAATCTACTCGAGCTATATGTATGGGACAGCTCTGATGTTTTTTCGCGATTTAGATGTTGGTCCCATCATAGTGAAAGTTGTTCAGCTAGATTATAGGTCAATCCGATACGAACCAGTCTAAACAACCCCCTTAAAAGTTTTACATTTTTAGTTTTGTAACACACAGTAATGGAGTTTAATAAATGTGTCGTGAATTGGCCGTATAACAAACCTATCTATTTTTATACGCTTTCGAATGTTGTTATTTAATGGAGTTTAGCCGGTTTTGTAAAGATTATCCTTAGAAACAAACGATTGACACGGCCGGCGTGGCCCAAGGCTGCGGGAGACTGATAACGCGGGACGTGAGGTCGAATATGTTAGCGATAGGGTCACTTTTGCTGGATCTACACGATTCTTCTACGCTCTATTAGTCTAAAGTGCAGCATACCTAGGAGTTTAGTGATGTGGAACTATTCTAGGGCAAGATATTCACATTTTGATAGCATATAAGCATCACGACTATTTTCCCCGGTAGTCAAAGATATTCTGAAACTTCAGAACATCCACGTTTTACTAGTACCAAAATTGAGTCCAGAGTGACGGGGAGTGAGCCCGTCGCCGCTTGTAATGGGTATGTACAATACATGCCTCGAAATTGAAGCATGCAGGTTTCCTCACGATGATTTACATTTTGATGCTATTTCAATAATCAAGTTGTTGCCCGCGACTTAGTCTACGTTGACTTTTTAGACTGCGTTGACTATAAAAAGTATGTATATAGGGTCCTTCTTAATATGCTGACACTTTTTTAAGGGGATGATCAAACCATCAAACTGAACAAGTTTCTCTATGGCACCAACATCGAAATCGCGAAAAAAAAATCTGCCGCTCCATACAAAACCGCAAACCTACTCGAGCCAAATGTATGGGACAGCTGATTTTTTTTCGCAATTTCGATGTCAGTCCGATAGAGAAAGTTGTTCAGTTTGATGGACTGAACATCTTCTTAAAAAGGTGTCAGCATATTAAGAAGGACCCTGTACATCCTCTATTTCAATCAAGAACAGATTATATCTGCGTGTGCCAAATTGCATTCAGCCAATTTGCGTGATTGAGCTTCAGACGTCCGAAAATAAAAACGTCACAAACTTTTGCATTTATAATATTAGTGAGATATCCATTTGTTTCGTTAAAATTGTAGTTTCTAATCCCAGACCATTGAAGAATAATTTTAGCATCCATTCAACAGATCTCCCACGCTCGGTACTATTTTTATTCTTTATTCTCAGACGAAAAAAAGGTTGTACCTAATAATCTCTAGATACAAGGTGTAAGGAAAAGTATAATTAAACTTTAAACCACATATTCAACCCATCAAATTGAACAACTTTTACTATGGGAGCAAGCAAACCTGACAGAACAAAAAAAGCAGATGTTCCATACGTTTGGGTTGAGTAGGTATTGCAGTTTAGTATGGAACAGCAGATTTTTTTGTACTGACAGGTTTGCTCCAAAATTGTTCAGTTTGATGAGTAGGGCTTCCTTACACCCCGTATTATAATAAAATGGAATACTTTGTTCAAATATCGAAAATAGACATACAAAGACCACTAATTTTTCAACTGTATGTAACTCGTACCTTCCCTCATTTGTATGCAGACGGTTTAAAATTCATACATTCCGCGTTTGGATCGTTTCAATGCACTATTTCATTTAGTGTCGACTCATTCATCGTTATGCTGAGATTAAAACCATGTGAATGCTGCCTGCCTACGGACGGGCCGACAGCAAGCAAATTAAAAAACTATTTTACGTTTTACGTCACCACGGAAGCTTTATAGCTTTATGAAATGAATAAAGAGGAGAAAATGATTTGATTACGTTCACAAGTAAAAATATAGGTACAAGGTGTAAAATTTATAATGCTTTACGTACCTAACCTATATAAGACAGGGTGCTTTAGACCACCGATATGAACAATTATCACTATGGAGCAATTTTTTCGAAACATTTAAGTGAAAATGAATAATCGAAAAAATTCGCGAAAATAGAAAATGTCAATAGCTAAGACGACGACCAAAATTTATGACACAAAAGTTTATCTAATTGATATGATGTTCTGAAGAACCCCATAAAGTGTGTTACACATTTGATTTAACAGCCTGTATATTTAGGGTTGAACTACACATGGCCGCACGCGATCGCACTTTTCCGTCGCTCCATCCTTTTCTGTCACTCAGGAACGTCATTTGCTAGAGCATATAAGATAGACGGAGCGCGATCGCGTGCGAGAAAAGGATGGAGCGACGGAAAAGTGCGATCGCGTGCGGCCATGTGTAGTTCAACCCTTAGATACGTACTATCGCGGACTTTTCCGCCTGACCACAAAAATTTTTTCGCATAATTTCGCGCATAACTTATTTTTTGGAAACTATTCATTTATTGGTACTGGCTTGGTTGGGGCTAGACAGCGTTTTCATTTTTTTAGTATGCAAGCAAAAATGAGCCTAGTGGTGGTCAGGCGGAAAAGTCCGTGATAGTACTTAGGTATACATTTTAAAATGCAACTCCCGTCCCTGTTTTCAAGCTATTTGAGAAATCAACTTAATATTATGATGAAAGGAAGACGAAAAAGCTCAGCAGGTATTCTAAAACGACAGCGAAATTAAATTTTTCTTTCGACTGGATAAAAATTAAGGGAGAAAGAATTTTTCTCCTTTGGGAGCGATTCTAGTAATGGCGATGCATTTTGAGTGAAGGATAAAAGGAGTGCATCATCAAGCATGAGGGATCGCCGAGTCACCTTTTAAATGTAAAGGCTCTTTTGTTGAGTCTCTTTTATTTCCATTTCCTGCTTTGCATATCTCTAGGTATATTCAAAAATTTATGAATCAGTATATAATACCTACTTATCATAACTAATTATCGGTGATTTGATTCAGCCTGCAATGTTCTAACGAACTGGGGAAAAACGCACAAAGTGACATATCACTAGGTGTCCCCCGTGGGAATCAAACCCTCGACCTCCGTGTCAAAAGACCACGAAGGACCCTGTCTGTATCTATAAGATCAGTAGGATTCCTAATTTTGATCTCTCTGGCTTAACAAATTTGGTTTTAAAAGACTTTTTGTCCCACTGGAATACTGTCTGTTCCAGTTTTTAATTGTACCTATTTAAAAAAAAAATTGTGCCCATACGTTGGTACATCCTTAAAAACGTTTATTACATAGCAAATAATTTGATCATAACAAAGAAAAACGTAGTAGTTACAATGTACTTACAAATAAGCCTTAAATACTTTTTTTTTAAATAAAACCATAGAATACAAAAGAGCAATCTAACTTTAACTAGGTATTGCCCACAGAAGCGTGCTCTTGAAGTTTTTGGTAACGAGGGTTGTACCTAAATGAGAGGTAAGGTCCAACGCTGTTATATTTATTAAATAACATTTACCTACTTCTTACTAAGAATACCAGTAGAATGTTTATCTACTGCAGTCACACATTAAGCTGATACAAAAACCTCAAGTCTCAAAGATCACAACCGCAAACCTTACACTGAAGGATAAACAGAAAGCGCCTAGCATTTTTCTATAAAGTACCTGCTGAGGCTTGCTTAGTCTGTAACTAGTGTTAGTACATCTACATCTAGCGGTTACACCTTTTAGACATTTGCGAACGTCCATTAAAGGATTAAAGGAGATTAAGCAATGTCCGTGTGCGTTTTGTTTTTGCTCTTTGATGTATTTAGCACTTAAGTACTATAAGTATTATACGGCAGCGATATCAGCTTTGCACGGGTGTGAATGTTTTATGATGATGGGGATTTCGGATTACCTACTCGTAAAGCAACGTTATTAAATTATTATTTTTTCAGTAAACTCTTTAAAATCACGTTTAATTTATTTCAGACATTTTTTTTAGATTTCTGGCTTGGGGACCTACCAGGACACGGAAGAAAAAAAAGTGTGTTTAACTCTATCTTAAGAGAGATTAAAATTTTTTTCATTGATAATTTTTGCTATTTTTATGAAGTCTGTTTACTTTATTAACTGAACTCTCACAACAACAAAAAACCAGTCCAATTGGTTTGCGATTGGTAGATTTTAAGTGCACTAAATTTTAAATTAATCAAAATAATAAAGACCTGTTTTATACTCATAGCAAACTATAAACATTAAAAATCTAGATATATTATGTTCTGCACCACCCACCCAGTATAGGGCCGCTATTATAGGTAGCTTACTATATATTTATATTTGGTATTTTATTTAATCAACAGTACAAACGTGGCAACGCAAATTCATAACAATTTTCCTACCACGCTCCATTCGTTCACCCTTGATACGGCAGGTTTATCTGTTTAAATCGTTTTCGCAAAAGCAATTATTAAAAATGCTACATCAAATAAACGAAAAATTGTTTGATAACAAACCCCACATCGAGATTATACGGATTAAATTGAAAACGTAGCGAGAAAAATATGCAGACGCACGCGTCGAGCCCGTCTTATCGTAACCTCATTGCCAATCTTCAGGCGAGAAAACGTACTTCGAATATTATTTCGCTGAAAAAACTTCAGATTCCTAAACAGTTATGAGCGACGGAAAAGGAGGAGGAATATTTCTAGAAAACATTACATTACAGGTTCCCGGATCTTCACGGAGAAATATATCTAGTCGTATCTGTGAAAATTATGTAGTAGTAGACTTTTAATAGACTTTACTAGAAAATAGTACTTCACTCAAAGATATATTACTCTAGCGATAGACAAGCTCGTTCAAACAAACAACATGTCACACAAAACAACACAAAATGACACATTGCGGTCTGTCATTGCCATAGTGACGAAGTGAACTCGGGAACATCAATCAGGTGCGTACACCTCATTCAAGTCGAACATGTTGCTTCTATGGAAGGGCAAGTCTATCGCTAGAGTTTAAGTCTATGACTTCACTAAAACATTTTGTTGTTATAAATCTCCTGTTTGTTGAATTTACCTATAATCTTCTTGAAACAACAAATCTAGTAAATTCTGCCAAAATAAATAGATATTTCTTTCTACTTTACTTTGGCAGAATATTCTAGATATTTTTTCCGATTGAACAATTGCAGAACTTGTTCAACGATACTCTTATTTGTGATCTTATGTTCAACACAGCAATATTTATTTACCGCACTAGATGCGGTGTTTAGATCAGACAACATTTATATTCAACTGCTTTGTGGTTCCCCGTATCTCCTGCATACATTATCTTTTATCGAAAGCTGGCGCGAAACCTCTTCTAACAAAGGCTTGTCTAGATTCAGAGGCTAAATTCGGTGATCCTACCTTTTACAGTTTACCACGTTGCGATTACATTTACGAATTAAGGCCAGGTTATCCCAGTGCAAGCGTCTCTTTCTTGCAAGCATAAGTTTGCAATTAGCCATCCCGCTCCAATTGAAAGCAGGATCGCAAAAAAACGTGTTTTTCATCAATATCTTTGCTTATGGGTGTTTCTAAGCTCAAAATTCTACGGAGTTCACTAGAAATATTTAATGTATTTAGTTAAGTACAAGAATAAAAAGTTAAATATCAGCAGTTTAATCATAGTATTGAAAAAACATAACAAAACTTTGGGATTTTTTTCTATCTTTTAAAATTAATCTAATCGTGTTATTGAGCACGGTCGCCTATCAGCCAGATCCTTAAATAAGATATAATTGGTTTTCAGACTTTAAAACACAGTTTAAAACACTTTCGTTCGTGTTCAAAAAACGGCCTCGACCGGATAACAGCGTCCTAAGGTGCGATTTCATTTACGAATTAATCAGGCCCTATTTGGCATACATTATGCTTGCTTTTATCTCTCTATTCTCTCTATTTTTGATGTGTAGCGATCAAAGCAAGAAATGTATTCAAATCATGCTCAATTAACTGAGAAATGTAATCGCACCTATCGGATATTTATTATCTGCGATGTTGATATTTTTAAAACAGCGAAACCGCGCACTGGTAGCAAGCTACAGGTGATACGGCTGTATCATGTCTTTTATCTCGTGCGTTCGCACGCAAATAGAAAGATAGCGAAGGTGTGATAGTGCTGTATCACGGTGTCATGCTACCCATGCAGGATGCTCTATAGTTGCGCGGCAAAAAGTTGATCGAACGGCAAAAATGACCTGTTTTATTGGTCGATTGATTTGGTGCTTAACGCATTGACACTCTGACATTAATACGACAGCAAGATAATCAATATCACACTTTGAACTATATTAAACATACTATTAATGGTTTCGAGTATCAACGGGAAATGATTGTCCATGTCTGAGCGAACGAAAATTGACGAGGCGACAAATAAACGTGGTCGTTACTTTATTAAAATTTCGAAAAGATTTTAAATGATTAATTATTTGGAAAGAAATTTAAAAAAAAAACGATTTAATACTTTTTTATACCGTCTTTTTAGATGGCCTGTGAAAAATCAAATCATGTTATGTCGATATAGAATATTCTAGTAGGTAAATAGTTTTATCACATATACTTACTACTGAAAATTCTAGTCTAATTTAGCAAAAATCTGGTTAGGTTAGGTTATGGTATTGAACTAAAGTGAAGAACATGACAGTATAGAAAAAAATAACTAACAAAATTTGAAAATTTCAGAATTGTTTTTTTTCTGCGGCGCGTTGTGATCTGTAAGACTTGCTTGCATGCATATGCTCACGACTATATTCCCCGAAGGGGTAGTCAGAGATATTCTGAAACCTCATAACATCCTGTAAGATTTAGGTTTTTATATTAATGATTTAGTACCTTACAACAATTTCTAAACGGCAATCGATAATCTTTTTGGTAATTAAAAAGTACCCCGGCTACAGTACTACAAGGCGGGACGTCAAACTAAAAATCCGTCAATGCTAGTGTGCGCATACGCATTTTCCGCTGCGATGCGGCCGCTCCACCCCGATGCGACCTGCCCTAATATGCGCTTACCTTTAGGAGCGACCTCCTGGTTTTGGGTAACTTTGTAACCATTTTATTCATTAACTATGGCACTTTTTGAGCTGAAAAATAAACTGAACCATCTACACGATATGAGAAGTGATGTGGTTTATCTAGAAATAGATTTTAATGAATATCCGAAGAAAAGGGAATCTAAAGTCTTTTTTACATTTTTTTACAAAACAATTTAGATTGACGTGGTTTTCTTACTTTTTCGAAATTAATAAAAAATAATCAAATTTTTCAACGAAAACGGCTAAATTCTGACCGGTGCCACGCGCTCGTTCGCATCGATTAGCATGGAGAGTCGTGGCCCAGGGATGATACGCCTTAACCGATCCAACATTGTATTCAATGTTGAACGGCCATTCATATTTATCATTACCGTACGCTGACCATTACATTTGTTGTATGTAGTCACATTCCATCTGAAAGGAACCTGCGAGCAATGCAAACGATAACAAGCGAACTGAACGTCGCGGCCGGCCTGGTATTCCACGATAATACCAATAATATACGATTACCGGTGATGGCAACAATCCGATCCAGTGCCAATACATCCACTCGCCCGCAATGTGACAATTGTGCTTAAATTCCGTTTGCGTTAGCCTGGCAATACACATCCGATTTTCCATCCGATTGTCAAGTTGATAGTCAGGTCCTTCTTAATATGCTGACACTTTTTAAGGAGATGATCAGACCATCAAACTGAACAACTTTCTCTATGGGACCAATACCGAAATCGCGAAAAAAAAATCTGCCGTCCCATATACATTTGGCTCGAGTAGGTTTGCAGTTTTGTATGGACGAGATGATTTTTTTTTGCGATTTTGTTGTTGGTCCCATAGAGAGAGTTGTTCAGTTTGATGGTCTGATCATCCTCTTAAAAAAGTGTCAGCATATTAAGTTGGACCCTATATATCTCCCTCTTCCTTTCTCAGGAAAGAGAGGGACCGAAGCTTCAGACATTATACTATTGTCTGATGCTCCAATCCCTCTCTTTCGTGATGGGGGGAGAGGGATTTAAACAGGGTGTAAGTGACCGCCAAGCAAATACTGAAACGGTGAATTCAGGCCATCAAACTGAACAACTTTCACTATGGAGCCTACCTCAGGAACCGCGGAAAAAAATTAAATCAAAAGTCTGGTCAAAACCGTCAGCAAATTAAGAAAGACCATGTAATAATGTATAGACAGAGAGTCACGTTGCAGGAATTGACCCGAGCACACGTCTCGCGTGGTTTTCACGCGTCGCGTTTTTGCCTGCCACGAGGCTCCGCAATCCTCAAACTCTTCTTGTTCTTGAACAAAAACAATCCCTGAGATTGGGATAGATACTCCCATAAATTACACTTGACACTGGCGGAAATGCGGTGCTACGCACAAGCAAAAAGCCATTAATTGTAAATAAAAAATAAAAAAATGTATAGACAGTCTAGTTTCGTGGCCTCTAGTAACCTTCGAGTCCACTCGTTTGTGTAGGTGGGTACATAACGAGCTTTTAACGTTTGTTATTTGAGTGCTTGCTGAATTTTTTATTTGTTGTTAATAAATACTTAAGTAAAAATATCTGTCTATCTAAAACGTAACCACTCTTTTCTAGTGAGTTAGGCAGAGCCCTGGGCGCGCCATCTACCTTCGACGATCCTTAGGTACCTATAGTTAGGTACATACCTACGTCTTTTGCCTCAAAACAAATATTGATAGAAAGCAAATTTATAGCAAGGAATAATTGTAATAATTTATATTTCTCATTATCTCACACTCCGTCTATAGACCCTCAAACCTTATACAATACTTACCAATTTCTGAAGGATCGATCCGTTAAAGGGAATGTCCCCAAAATCAAACCGTAAGGGCTTCACAACCTGTAGTAGACCTATTGTCACAGAATATACGAGTGTCTATTGCGTAAGTTTCTGATTATATCGAATACAAAATCGGTAGCGTTTCTATTTGTGACTGTTCTAACCAATTTCTATTCTATTCTATACTATTTTTAAAAAAATGGCTGCCATCTTGGGTATTTGATGATTTTGACAATGTCTAAGGTTATTCAGACGGCCCGGTAGCTCAGTCGGTAGTGAACCTGCTTGCTGTGCCGAGGGTCGCGGGTTCGAATCCCGTAAGGGACAAATATTTGTATGATCAATATGAATATTTGTACTCGAGTCATGGATGTTTGTATCTATATATGTATTCTATATCGTTGTCTAGTTATCATAATACAAGTCCAGGCTAGATTCTGGAACTTTAAATGTGACTAGATAATTTGTGTGACAATGTCCAAGATATTTATATTTTATTTAGATATTTATGTAGTAGCAAAAGTGCTTGACGTTGTACGGTAACTTATGTATTTGGTGACTTCAAGGATTGTTTTTCGAAAAGAACACTAACTTGAGCCACCACTGGAGCCCCGTTGTAGACCCGGGAGGGGGCAACCAACGATCGACAGGCAACGCGACCGCCCAATAGCAGATCCACGACGTGACTCCAACCAATTTCTAAGTAATATTGTGTCTCTCCAATATCCATCTGCTGTGTTTTTGTTCAAAAACAATCCTCGATAGATACTCCCAAACAAACCACTTGACACTGGCGGAAATGCGGTGCTAACGCGAGTCCATTTAAATTATAAATAAAAAAAAAATTACAAAACTAGTTACCTACATATACTTACATAACAAATAGTTTCTGGGGATAGTATACAATTTTACCGCTGATTTACAAGTACCATTGTGTTGTGTATTCGCTTTGATCATGGGATGTGTCCCTTCCCCTATTCAATAGTTGTCAGCGTAACAGACGCGTGCGGTGGGGCGTGATTCACCTTTGCTCTGTTCAGTTTTATTAAGTGCAGTACTAGTGTTTACCCGCGGCTTCGTCCGCACAAATTATATACCATATTTTGAGTCAGATCATAAGCTATCAAACAACCTGGTCATAGTGGCCCGAAGGTGCCCATAATGCTGGATGCGTTTCCGCGTTGAATCGCTAATGATGCGTTGGGCCAAAGTTGGGCTAAGTACCTAAGTAAAATTTCTCCGGTAGGTTCTTTAGAACGAGATAAACGATGGTCTAGAAGACAAATGTGCTAAGTGCAAAATTTTGATATTTTACTTTTTAATGCCAAATGTATTAAATGAACATGCTCTACCGTTTGCACTTACCCAAATGCCATAATTCCATCTCTTTCGGTCTAATCAGTATGTGTACATTTATAGCAAGTGAAGTCAAGTTGAAGCCAAGAATATTAATGACTGTTATTGTCTACATATATAAACATCAAATAATGCTAAAGAGATTTAGAACATTTGACTTTTTTGACAAACACGCTAAGTGCTTTTGTTACTTATGGCATTTGAAACTTCCTGTTCTCAATTTTACTAAATAATGATAGTTAATACTTACGGTTAATGTGTGATTCGCTTAATAATAAAATAAAATTTTAATATTTTGTCTCTTTCTTAATAAAATAGCAGTAAATTCCTCTAAAATACAAAAGCTCATAATATACACAAAAGTGTTAAATGCACAATTAAACATTGTTTGTGTACATAAGTAGTAAGTGATGCCTTTTTTATGATTTTGATATTTTTACAGTATTTTTTGGAAATTCTCATTTAATATTTATTTTAAAATCAATAAAGATAAATACCCTAGCTAAGTATAGGCAGTATATACACGATTCCTATGCACAGTTTTAAGTTTTGGCATAGGCATAATATTTCGATATTATCGAACTTTTGAAATAATAAAAACGCTTCTCCTGAACAAGAACAGCTAGATCTGCACTTTGCACGTTTGTCTTCTAGACCATCGAAATGCTAAATTTTAAAATTTGACCCTGTTACTGACGTGGTTTTTTTTAATTTCGGTAGGTATATATATTTTTAGGCTCAGATAAAAAAATACAATTCTTAATTAGTCTCGGATCGAAACGTAAAATGACTGGGCTATAAACGTGGGATCAGTGTGATTCCTCATGGTTAACGCATACAATATCAAAAGGGCTTCTTTTAAATTATACATGAGATTTTAAGTATCTAGGCACCGATTCATTGAACCCCGTTACTTGCTTATCTCCCCGATTTCGGTCTGATGTAAGTACCCTTTTAGGGGGAAACTGATTAAATTAATCATTTTTGCATTTAGGCTCTCGATGTGGTCAATATGTTACTACTTTGTATGAATGAATGAATTAAATTCATACTAAATGCATGTAACAGACCGATGGATGGACGGACAGACATTAAGATGATTCCATAAGTGTTCCGTTTTAGGGTTCTTTACCCAAAGGGTGAAACGGGACCTATTACTAAGCCTACGTTGTCCATCCGTCTTACCTATTTAGGACTGTAACTTTTGAACCGTAAGAGATAGATAGTTGAAATTTTCACAGAATATGCGATATTATGGCGGCTTTGTTAACAAATAATAAAAATGATAATAAGTTAAAAATTAACGGGGGTTCTCGTTCTCAACAAGAAACTATTTTTTATTGATGTTTTTTTCTTCTCTCTCTATTGTAAAAACGGTATTACATACAAGCGTCAAACTTGGTGTTATTATAGAGCAAACTCTACAGTATAACAACAAATAATAAAAACCAGCCAAGTGTGAGTCGGCCTTGCGCTAATGCTCCCGGACAAAAAAAGCTTTTTTGTAAGTTAATTTATGTTGTGTTTTGTGGTGGTGTGGTACGGAATCCTGGGTGCGCGAGTAGCCCGACTCGCACTTGACCAGTTTTATTCCAATTTAGTACGAAACCCTAAAAATGTCATCATCAAATTAAAATACCTTCCAGAATGAACAGTGAACAATTTATTATGAAGCGATAGATCGGCAACAATGCACAGATCGCGCCGACATTGTGTCGGAACGGAGCCGATAACTACGTAGGTATCACAAAGGAGTGCAGCGTTCCGCTTCTCATAGAAGAGGGTATAGTCGTTGCCGGTCGACTCAATCGATGTTGTGCAGTGGTTCTTAACCATTTAGGACAGTTTCCGTTATTCAAAGAAGAATGGTGAATTTGGATCCAGCCTTTTTTTACGAAAATTAAAAGCCGTTCAGGATGGCGGTATTAATTATTATAAACAGAATAAATTGAGGAATTAAAAAAAAAACTTCTATATCTCCAGATGTCTGGAGTAATCCAAAAAGCAGTAACAAAACGCAACCACGACAGCTATTTTCATCTTAGTAGATAGTAGATGAAAACCACTCATATTACCGCTGAGGTATTTTTTGGTCGTTACGGAACGTATTTGGCTTGGTTAAACTGGTAGTGTATGTGATTTCGTTTTCTTCCATTATCGTAATTTTGTACGGTTATCGTTAATTGAAATAAACACAATGAATGCGTAGAAGATTGAGTGGACTATCATAAGAAAGAATAATAGTTTCACACACTTGATACAAAAGGTATCATAAGGTGAAATGCCCAACTTCTACAGGTTACAACCAATTTACTTTTTTGTTACTTTTGTTTCACTCCACGCGCATTACTAAGTTTCATTCGTGTACGGGACCTCTAGGTCTGGGTCTCAAACTACATGGCCGTCCGCGAAACTTCTATCACACTTTTTTTTTAACTTTTTGTCGAAAAGGTAAAAAATGATTAACAACACTGCCAAAAAAATATTAAAAGCACTGAATGAGAAATGGTTCTAATTGTTTAATGACCATCACTTTTATAACACAAGGAGGTATTATAGGTAAAGCCCGACCAGGAAAATAAAAAACCTCGCCATGTTGCGGAAAATCATTGGAACTAATTTTTGTACTTGGAACTCTGTCATTAAAGGTTATAGTCAATTGCAGCGCCCCCAAACCAGGTTTTTTATATTCCTGGTCAGGCTTTAGTAAGAAATCGACAACGATTAAGTGCGTTCTCACACGATGACGCACTGACGGAGCGGCAGATGTCAGTCCATAGAACCACACTCGCTGCGTCAATGCGTCACCACGTACGGACAAATGACGGACTGACGTTTGCTGCTCCTTCAGTGCGTCATTGTGTGTGAACGCGCTAAACGGTAAATTAATAACAGTATTAGTACACTTAATTTTTTTCAAATCAATCTAATACGTTTACTTATAAAGAAGGACAGATAGGTATACAATTTAAACTTCAATAACGCACCTGTTCAGAAAAAGTTATATATTTATTTATCCTAATATTCCTGATTCTTATAATTATAACGACATTCATGTAACTCGTGGCTATGGTGTATTTTCAAATTTTTACAGAGTTAACAATTCTATAGAATATATGAACCATTAAAAGGGCACCTATATTAACTCCAGGTTTAAAACCACTGAACTGAGTTGTAGCCATCAGTGAAGCCTTGCGAACAATGCTTCAAGGAATAGATCTATTCAGACTGTTTACATGTGAAGAATTGAAATAACTCGCCGGATATCAATTGAAACCAATGTACGTAGATGTGTTTCTACCTCATATTTTTTGTGTGATGGTTGTACCTATTTACAAAGGCTATTCAGGGTGCAAACTTAAATGCATTAGATAAAGAAAAAAAACCCCAACGTCAAAACAAAAATGTACAAAAAATAATACGGTCACCTATTATTTTTGATGTAAGCAAATGTATGTTTTCTCAAACATGCTTGGAAATTTGAGCATTATTTTGACAACCTTATCTTCGAATTAAATCGAAATTGCTGTAAAAAAAAAACGAATGAACACTTTAACCACAGATTAATAATAAGTTACTAGCTTTAACGCAGGAAAAATTATTGTTGTTCGTCATAGATTTTGAAAAGTTGATTCATTTTAATTTCCGCGCATTGATTGAGAAAAGCACTATACAAGCCTTGGCCACAACTAGACATTGATGGACTATAACGTATATGTGCCTCGGCTTCGCCCCGGCCCACATTTACACGTTCGTCCATCAATGCCTCTTTTGCTGGCCGCTGCAGTAATGTACTATTTACTTCTTAACTCTCTTTAAGATATTTTAGATCAATTAAAGCCTCGTATCCAATAGACAACAATGCAACACGTGACGCTAAACTTGTTTGGCAACGTTGTCAAACAACGCGCGACGTTGCTTGTGTCAAATTCTTTTCCAAAAAGAAGAAACTTTAAGCACATAATATAATGTTTCTCCCCTCCGGACGGAAAGCGTCAATTGTCGTCCCACTGCGCTAAACGAAGTTGCCGCTTTCCACCTATATCGAGGAGAAAAATAGTATATACTATAAATAATAAATGCTACTTTTCCTTACATCCTGTATAGTTTGGACAGAATTTCGGTACTGCAGGTGAAACGTGTATGTTCTTAGGTTTCAGAATATCTCTGACTACTCCCTCGGGGAATATAGTCGTGAGCATATGCTTATGATTATGCCTGTATAGTTTTATACAGGTAGAGGGGCAGCTTACCAGGTCCATGTCACAGGGAGGATCAAAAGCCTCCTTCTTTAAACACACATAAATCCAAATTAAGACCAAAAGAGGCTCGGGTCCACGAATAAATAATGTTGGCTCATTTTTCAGTGGTCTTAAGTCCCTCTGCCTACTTTATACGGCCATGTTTTTATTTTTCGTATTTAAAAACTCCGTTAATTATGAGTAAGCAGATTTTACGTTAGGACATTTGTGACCTAGTTGGGTTTTCGTTTTTAACAGACTTATTCATTGTCTTTACAAAAATGTTGACGTCCTATGAAGTATAATGAAAGTATAAAGGACATCTGGGAAGGAAGACCCAGATAGTGCCGGACTCCTTCCGGCCAAAAACCTCTGTTTGTCATTCCTCTTCTCTCCGATGAGATTGTTCGGAGAATCTTTTCTATCAATGACTAGATTTAGAAACATTTCAAGTTTTTCTTTTTATAAAAAGGGGACTAAAACTGAAAAACAAAACTGTTTGTAATTCCGTAAAGTACCTACGTACCGTATTCAGTATAAAATAAATTAAAGGAACAATATGAGCATTATACAGGGTGTTAGGTCAAACAGTTGCATAACCTACTTTAATGGGTGATGGTACTCATGATACTGAACAACTTTCCCAAAGGAATATAAAGAAAATTCACTTTTTTTTTCGACTTTTCATACAAACAAACGTCGTTCGATCAGCTGATTGCGTTTAGTATGGAAAGTCCAATTTTTTTTTATAGTTTCCCATAATAATATAGGGTCCTTCTTAATAAGCTGACACTTTTTTAAGGGGTTGATCAGAGAGGCAAACTGAACAACTTTCTCTATGACACCAACATAGAAACTGCGAAAAAAAATCTGCTGTTCCATACAAAACTGCAAATCATTTTTATTTACTCGCGATTTCGATATTGGTCCCATACAGAAAGTTGTTCAGTTTGATGGTCTGATCATCCTTTTAAAAAAGTGTCAGCATATTAAGTTTGACCCTGTACGTTTCTTAGTGAAAGTTGATTTCGATGTTGTATGTAGCCATAGAGAAAGTTGTTCAGTTTGATGGTCTGACCATCCCTTTGAAAAAGTGTCAGTATATTAAGAACCCTATATAACGTATGTATGTATATGTAGGTACGAATATGCAACACAGCATTGAACTTTTATAATTTAGCTTTGATGTAAATTGCGTTCCGGGCTGTAATTACTGTTTTCACGTAAACGTTTTGATGCAACGCAGTAATAATTTGGATATTAATGAATTTCTACGGTTAAACAAACATACATTAAAATTAAAATATTGCATCATCATCATCATCATCATCATCATCATCATATCAGCAGATAAACGTCCACTGCTGGACATAGGCCTCCCCAAAAATGGGGGGATTTGCCATAATCGCCACGCTTGGCAGGCGGGTTGGCGATCGCAGTTGGATTGAATGTGTGTATTCAGAGGATGCTGCTGCCCATCCTCCGGTAGATCCCTTAGTCGCCTTTTACGACACCCACGGGAGGAAATGGGATGGTGCTACTCTTAGCCGACACCACACGGACATATGCAAATAAATATTTTCAACACCCGTGCTCGCAAAGTGGCTCTTATCCCATCGCTTTTAGGTTAATAATGCATTTACTTTACTTACTGCACCAGGAGTGCGATTTTTGAATCTCATTCGGTGAGCTCAGCAGTTGAAAATGTCAAAGTTACTATGGAGATATGTATCTTTCTACTGCTGATTTGTCTTTCAAAAATCACACTTCAGGAGTGCGATTTTTTAAAGCCAAATCAGCAGTAGAAAGATGCGTATCTCCGTAGTAATTTTGACATTTACAACTGCTGAGCTCACCGAATGAGATTCGAAAATCGCACTCCAGACCATCAAGCTGAAAAGCTTTTCGGTTTGATGGTTTGATCATCCTCTTAAAAAGCATATTAAGAAGGATCGTATAATTATTTATACCCATTTCTAGTAGGAATACTATACATACACAAATATTAAACCATATGGTAAAAATCTCCAATCCTACATCCATTCGATAGCGATTATCTAGAATCTAGATAGACTAAACTACGAAAAATAATATCGTTCAAGTACCGCTCATTCGGTCAAAAATCGCACTCCAGTGCGTTAATTGGGTAGGTAGGTAATTATATACCAAGTGGGTCTACTGTCACGGTAATCGCAGCGCTATTTCCGGTCAACTCACATTAAAATTTGCTTCAATCTATACAAATCCGCCCTCAACACGAAATCTCCAAATCTGCAAAGACTACGAACTCAGACATGGAGTTTCTATTGGACCTCAGGTGCTCAATTAAAAAGCGTTTTTGGTAATTCCACTCCCAAAGGAGTTAAAGCGGCGATGAAAGTTTGTATGACAATTTTGTAACAAAGAACGGGGATTCCAGGCAGTTAGATAGGTATCATAATATTTTAATGTTGATAATGCTGCTCATTTCTTTAGTTTTTACTTTATTTTGACATAAAATGTTATGCACATACAATTTACGCGTTCGAAATGCGCAAGTGTCGTGCGCATAGCCAATACCTGCGTGCGCATAACTAATTTGAATACAGGCGCACAGCGCGGTAAGAACGAATCTTGGGTGTACTTTTTTCATAAGTGTTTGACTAAAGCTTTTCGTGAAATTTCCTCACAAGGGTGTTTAAAAACGTCTTATCGTCACTACAGTCTCGGCTCGTTTACAGCACTCAGCTGTGGCTCGAGCTTGCGATCCATCGTCGACTGTAATGGCCAACCCAACTCAGCGCACTTGTATCATAAATAATAATTGACTATTGGAATTTACTAGCTCCACATATACTTAATTTATACGGTATTGTCACAATAGTCACTAGCAATATGTATAAGCAATATTTTCATAAAACAAAACACTCTCGCAAAAATTGTCTTTCTATATTTAAAAAACCGCATCGAAATCGGTCCATCCGTTCGCTACGGTGCCACAGACAGACACACAGACATTGGCGTCAAACTTATAACACCCCTCTTTTTGCTTCAGGGCTTAAAATAAACCACTAACAATTTTATAACATTGATGATGGTATGATAATCTCCACACAATATGGCAATTTTCCGGTGGGTCTGTCAGTAATTGATACTGGCATTATGGTCGCTCTGTAGTATGGTAATTGATAGTGTGGTTCATAAATAAAGGTAGGTTAGGTACTATAACAATAATTTATGATGACATATTCCGTTTTAGTTTCTGTACCTATGTCTTATTACCGTTGGCGCGCTCCATACAAACGTACTATGGTGATATTTTCAATACTAACCAATTAAAGTCAATGAAGTTTTGCAGAAACACTCTAGAAACAAATCTCTATGCTTGTATGAAGTCCGATTTTCGTTAAAATGTATATTTTTAAAGTTGCAGTGCCTCAAAGATTTCCATACAAATCTTAAATTAATCCTAGAATTAAAACTGTATACTTTAACGAAAATCTGACTTCATACAAGCATAGAAATTAGATTCTAGATTGTTTCTGCAAAATTTCATTGACTTTAATTGGTTAGTATTGAAAATATCACCATAGTACGTTTGTATGCAGCGCGCATTTGCGCTCTCGGAATAAACTTCTCTTAAAGACAATGAAATTTCTTGTTCACGTTTACGTTCATAAAAGCATAGACGTACTTGTGTTTGATGTGCAAATAAAAATATTTATGTAATTCAGTCAAAGTGTAGTTTATTATTTAGCAAAGACAATAAATAAATTATAGAACGACCTCTTAAAGATTCTCCAAGTAATCCAAAAAGAGAATAATCACTACGTTTTAGTGATCCATTTAAAACAACCCTCTCCGTTACATTTGACAATTTCCGAATAATTACCGGATGTTTTCGTAAGACGGAAATGACGTACCGAATTGGCAATAATCCCACGGAGACAATGTCTCGTTCGCGAGGCAATTTCCGGAATCAAGGAGTAGAGCTGCTTTGCAGGGGAATGCTAAAAATGTGTATAACGGTATGGAAACGAGAATTCCTTCATAAATAATCAGTTAATTAAGGTAAAGGAGCAGAAAATCGATCACCATTTACCTTATCCTCTTCTAATAAGAAGCAAACTTAAAAAGACAATTTAATACACACATACCTGCTTCAATAAATTCGTCATCTTATAGTAGTAGTATAGTATGTCTGTACATACATACATCACGCAATTATCCCCCAAGGGTAGACAGAAACCATAGAATGTCTGTGCCCATTAGTAATCATTATAAAACTAATAGACGTCATTAATCTATCTATAACGTCACGCCTCTTTCCCAATGGGGTAGGCAGAGACCAGAGCGCGCCATCTACTACGATCCTTACATACATCTTTTGCCTCATTCACATCCATACGTCTCTTCATACATTCCCGTCGGTTTCGAGTACTCCGCACCTCCCCTTTTTGTAGGACGCAACTGATTTGATCAGAATACGTCCTACGAGGGCGCCCTCTGCCGACACATCCAGTCATTTTAGCTCCATATATATCTCTTTCGTACATCTGCTATCACTCATCCTCTCCACATGACCAAACCAACGAAGCATACCCTTCTCTATTCTTGTCACAACATCTTCTTTCAATTTACATCGATCTCTACTCACACAATTTCTCACTCTATCTCTCAGCGTAACTCCACACATGCTTCGCAAGGAACGCATTTCAACAGCATTAATTTTAGTTTCATGCTTCTTCTGCCATACCCAACACTCACTGCCATACATAAGTGAATATTTTGCAATATTGTTGGGTAACCTCGTTTAGTGCCACCTAAACCGCTATTCCTGCCTAAAACAATGCTGACTAAAACAAAAAATCACCTGTTATTTTTAGGTGATTTGAGGACACAACATTTTTTAAGTCAGGTCGCCCCTAAAATTTACGGGTGATTTGTGGATACCAAAACTGAACTAAAGGTCCAGTCGACTTTAAATACGTGGGTGATCATTTCGACAGGTGATCATAGTACCTACACAGATGAGTCGCCTATGATCACCCGGGTGATGTCACCCAGGTGATTAAAGTGGAATAAACCGTCTGAAGTATGTAACGCATATTAGGATTTCTTTATTAAAATAAAACTCTCCTTATTAACTTTAATGAATTTATTAAATAATTCTTATCTAGTTATTAATAAAAATGCCGAGAAAAAATGTTGAGGAAATGTTTCAAAGTTAATTTCAAAAGTAAGCAACCGCTAAGCTCTCAAGCAAGCTGGTTTCTGTATTTATTGCGTCAGAAAATTAAGTCTTGCCAAACAGCATTTGAGCTTGATTAGATCTTAAACTGCTCAACAGCGAAATTGAATTTATCAGTATAACTATAGATACACAAAAATTGCATACAGGGTGTAACAAAACATCATGGTGCTTCAGACCATCAAACTGAACAACTTTAACTAAGGAGCCAATTTCGAAAACGCGAAAATGTCTCATTTCTGTTTTTTGGGTTATTTTCTGACTTCAAGCTAAATTTTGATTCAGCAGGTGCAAAAATATTGAGGTATTATCCGACAAACATGGAATGGAGTAAACTAAAAGGGTTCGTTGTTTGACTACGGAACCCTACGACCAATGTTATTTTGTTTATCACATTTTCACCAAATAGAAATAACAAAAGATTATCTTGAAGGTATCAATGAATCAAGGATCAAGGAACCAACCTATTCAGAAAATGTTACCAATGTACCATCTTGTACCCTTTTATATTATATTGTGATCTCTGCCAGGCGGTGCGGCGCGCCCGCGTGCCCGACCGTATCATGCGTTCCACAGAGTGACGTTTTGACGTGACATGACGTTTGTGGGGAGAACGCAAATCGGAGTCAATGTCTGAATTACACGCGATACGATTTCGTACAACTCACACTGTGGTAGGTACAGTTAGCTACGTGAATATTTTATACGTTCTATTCCTTAACAAAAGTCTGTAAACGTTAGCAAAAATTTACCTCAAAACAGAAAAAGGTATTAAAATTATGTTTTTTGTAAGGTAAGCACATATTATTACGTTGGATGAGGGCAGCGCAGGACCGGTCGTTATGGCGATCCTTGGGGGATGCCTATGTCCAGCAGTCGACGCCCATCGGCTGAGATGATGATGATGATGATGATGAAGCACATATAAGGGCGGGCCGCATATGGCTCTGCCCTGGCGTGGTATGCGTTAGTAATACACCACTTAGTTTTTAATTACTAGCAACATTTTTAATTTGTATTCAGACAATGAAAATAAACAACTGTCCTTTGGAAAATGGGTCGAAAAACACGTTTTTTTTAGACCTGCCATAGAAAATCGATCTATGGATTTTGTATGAGAGGTCCGAAAAATGTTCTCGTTATTCGACACATGTTCCAAAGGGAAGTTATTTGGTTTTATTGTCTTAATACACCCTTCAAACTTTGTTAGTAATTAAAAACAGTTGGTGTATGAATTGTATGGAATATTTGGGCAGATTTTTGTGTAACGACACAGAGGATTAGGTAACGATCCGCTCTGATGATGTTGTCCGTCTCGTAATATGCGTTTACCTTTATTATTTGATGAACGACCTCTGCAAGCTATTTCCTACTTTTGAATCAATATCATGCCAGTCTAGATTTTCTAGCGTTATGCATTAGTAAAATGAGATCTGCGATCGCGGAACAAATACTCAATACGGTCGATGACTACCATTGAAAGGTTTAGGTTTACATCTTCTGTGTAACGCACTGTGTACCCTAAAACTCAGTTTTTGTTATAACATTCCAATACACAGGCTTATTAATAAACAAAGTCTTACATGGGTCATTGTCATATAGTGACAAAAAATTGTTCAAGACACGTAAATTCTTAAATAATGCTTTAATTAAATTTCTTTTTGCAAAAAGAATCAACAATTATATTATACTTTTTACCCAAGAAAATCTTTTTAATGAATTAATTCGATAAACTGAATTTTTGCTGTTTTTTATACTCAAAAGTCCGTTTCGGTGGTCCGTTCAAAACAGATGTATGCAAGTTTGCAATGCAAAAAGTAAATGTAAACTGCACTTAATGTTCGCCCTGTTCAGCTTAATTAGTTCTCTCAATCCTCAAAAATCATGTGCTATTGATATGAATCCTAAAAGTGGGTCGGTTTTTTATTTAAATACGATTGTCACATGTTACACAAGTTGTATGTCTTTTCGGTGGTCCATATTTTTATCCAAACATTTCAACATTTTTATGCTTAAACGTTCCCAAAAACAAATAGTTCCTTTCTAAGGAAAGTCATCAATATCCCTTGATGCATCCCTGATCCACATTTCATCAAAAAAGAGGAAAATCTTTTTCGTTTACCCAAAAATACTTTTTTGTCAAACTTCATAGCGTCTTTCCGGTTACTACATTAAATTTGTAAGTATTATTGAATAAGTGAAATTTTCGTTATAGCGCAGTACATATTAATGTCTAGTTTACAAACGCATCATATTTGGCTAGCCAGCCCGCTATAGTTTCAGGATAGCTGAATTTGAATGTGAAATTTCCGTTCGGTGGTCATCTTTTTGGTGGTCATTGGTGACCACTGACCAACAAATCGACTTCAGGAACAACGTTATTTTAACTTTTCTCCACCAATATGAACTGAGCCCGCTTAGGTGGTATATGGTCCACTCGCTGCCACCCTTATTTATGAGAGGATGCCTAATAAACAACCGAAACTTAGAGAAGAAGCAGGGACGAGAGATACTAAAAAAGTCGAAACGCATTAGTCAAAAAAATAAGGTCGTAGTAGAAGTCCACCAACTTCTCCGGCTTCTTCAATTGTTTCACACACATATCTCAACCGGTGAAGTACAAAATTGTGAGGATGCAGGTTGCAGAGTTGAAGGTTGAGATGAAATTCTGATTGGATTCTACCAATCAGCATGTGGTAAATAGAACTGGCGAACAATCCCATACACCCTTCCTAAGGATAGGCCCTGAACCCTCTGCCGTGAAATTTACGAAAACTGATGATAATGATGGATGATAGGCATAATCTTCCCCTAAATCCTCCTCCTTCATCTGCTTCGAGACACACTTTAAGAGCTTTGAAAGGGAATTTGAAAACAGAAAGGTTTATTTATTATTAATCGAGTTAGAATCAAAATTAAGTTAGCATAAATAGAAGAGAATGAAAGATTAATAAACCGGATGAAAATTATCAAGAAACGTTAACTGAAACCACGGAAGATACTCATATTGTCAAATGAAAAAAACGAGAACCGAAAAGATGTCGTTTTGGTGGTCCATATTTTACTATATTTTTATGGTAAAAATTCGTAACAATTCCCTATATCTGACAAAGTATAATAAAATGTAACAACAGAGAAATTTTAATTGAGATTAATGTATGTTGAATTTTGTTTTATTTTATGAATAAAGCGCAATTGATGTCTTCTTGGTGGTCATCTGCACCTTTTCGGTGGTCAGAAAAAAACGTTTTTTGGTAATTATTTGATAAAGGAAGAAAAACGACCTAAATTTTTAATTTATTTATGTTATATTTACTATTTTACTTCGGTTAATAATGAAAAAGTGGTAAAAATTAACATCTTTTCACATTCCTTTCTTTGCACCCCTTATATGACAATGACCCACATAGTTCCTTGATTCTTGTACCTACTATTTGTTGTAGTAAACAATGTGTGCTTGAAATTATTGGTTACAAATGTCAAAACATTAGAACTAGTGTCAGTCAACCCTGCTGCATTTCAAATAACTAAGTACATTTGTCTCAATAGTACCTACACTTTGCACTTCTGCTATGACACTGAGTTCATGACTTTCGTAGACACCTATCTATAAAACTACCTATACTCTGAGATCTATAACACCCTCCAGTCTTAAGACAATTGGTAAACTTTAAGATATTTGCTCCAGCAAATACTTAAAGTTTCACAATGAGCTTACTGATAATAACTACTCAAACTGACAAGGGCTTTAATATACAAGATCGGGAATTCTAATTAAAATTAATTTGTAACAATTGGGAGCGTAATTTTAGGAATTTCTGTATAGAGATGGGGGCGCATATTGTGTATTTCTTATAGGTATACCCAATGAATAAACTTATAGGTGTACTGTTTCGATGACGCCAAAAAAAAGGCTACTATCAACTGCTTGTGGACCCATTGCGGAGTGAAAGCTACTCGTACAAATCTGTCAGGAGTTTATTTTGTCTTCCTATGAATATCTATGCAATCCGAACTGATATTTTTTATATTATATAGTTGACCCGGTGAACTTCGTACCGCCTGAGAATTAGTTTTTCCCGACACACACTTGGCCGTTTTATATAGCCTATGTTACTCAGGGATAATGTAGCATTCTAATGGTGAAATAATTTTTTGCGCGAAAGCGTAACAAACAAACTTACATTCGCATTATATTATTAGGGATTATTATTATTATTATATCAGCCGTCGTCGCTGTCCCTACGTTGGGAAAAAGGCCAACCTCCGTTCTCTCCAATGTTATTTGGAAACGTTAAAATTTTAACTTTAAGATCACCTGTACGGTACGCTCTGGATCAATTTGCATGAAGACGAGGGGGTTTGGGGTAGAATGGGTCCAATGGCATTTCGAATGAATAATTGCGGCGCAGATTTGACGTGAGGTATTTTTATTACCTTTCGGTATGAGGCACGGAACATCAATCGAGTCGACGACGGCCGGCGCCGGCGGTGCGGCGTAGATACCTACTCCGCTATGTGCCATGAGCAAATATCCTGGTATTGGATTATCTCTCCCAAATTCCTTTGTCATTCAAACGCTTATTTTTCAAATGGTTTCAAAGGAAACTTGTCGGGAAAGTAGCACTGGTTGTCAGTAGGTACCTTATATACTCTGTTAGAGATACGTGTACGAATGCATGCAATATTAAAACAAGGGAAATAAAATTAGGATTTAAGCGGTTTCGCGATATAGCGTGGCCTGTGAATGATTAATTTGTTGTTTTCTTGTTCTAAAACATCTCGTCATCCTACTCACGACCAGATCCCTTTTAGTTTTTATTATAATAACAAATGTGCAATATTGTAATTATACTGTTGTTCAACTATTTTTAATGAAAAGCGTTTTAGTAACACTGTATTGTGTTCATATTCGTCTATGAAACGTAAGTAGTATTTAGATAAAATAAAGATGTCTTACTATTTAATTTGATGAATATGATCATAGCTGTAAAAATTTAGGGCATTTGTATTGAAGGCCGTAGATTCCAAATATGGCATAAAAGTAAAAAGGGTGTTATGGCTTTTACACCTGTATTCGTTCGGGCGTGCGCCTTGTACTTTCGTCCATTCTGTCTGTCTGTATGCCCCGCCTCAATAACTCAATCATTTTTGTACCTATTTAATTTGGTATGAAGCCAGTCATGAGTGTTGACAAAATGTTTGCTTTTAATAGTACTATAATTAACAATAATTTAATTGGTGGCCGCTACCGTTTACAAAATGACTCACACCCTTTTTTGATCCCGAAAAGGTAATACCAGACAAGATTATTTTAGCCTAAGCAAAGAGACTAGTTTAACATGTTATGTTCGTATCTACACGCTACGAGAAAAGCACACATACTCTACTAACACTACTTGATAGCGAGACTACGTGAGATGCGTACCAAGTGTCCTGAAGATAATATTGGTAACATACCATCTTTGCAAACAGCCTAAACACCCAATCAGTGTGTTGACACTCATGCCGTGTTTACGAATGCCTTGCGTACAATTCCTGAATGCTAACAGACTAGACGTGGTTTCGCATACTTCGAGATACTAGTATAAATTACTTAATGATAGACACAGGATAGAAACGGGCAAGTGCAAGTCAAGCTACTCGTTCACCGAGGGTTCCGTACCACACCACCACACAACATTTTAACTTTCTCCGGGACCTGTAGCACAAGACCGACTTACACTTGACAGGTTTTTATTATTTTCACCTCACAAGCTCGGAAAGATTATTTTTATCGTTCTGTTATAACCCTTATTTCTACGTAATAAATACTGAATTAGCACTACATTACTAGTGGTAATTTTCCTTTACTTCAAAAGTGCAATTCAGCACTTTTGCTCCTTCAAGCATTATTCATTATTAAAAATCAGTTTGAATTTAGACATCGTGAAAAGCGGTACTTAGCCGCTCCGTGAAATCGGGAAGTCAAGTTAAGTTTTCTGTATTCAGCTCTTGAATAAATATTTAGTGTTTGTGAAGTTTGTAGTTTTTTTAAAAAGACAAACAGGAACGGCCTCCTAACAAATTGGTGTCAGAAGTGGGATATCAGAAAGGTCTTACGACGTTGAGTCTATCAGACGCTGATATCCGAATCCCCAGGCCCCTGTTCTGTTCTCTGGTCGACAGTAAGACTTTGCCAAAGGCAAAGCCTGCATCAGCTACATCCTTACACGAAGGATTCGACGGTCAGTCTCCGCTCTATAGCGTGAGCCCGCAGTCCAGCATTACCTACTGCTTCCACCTGGTCGACGGTCAGCCTCAGCGTTAACGTGAGCCCGCACCAGACTATCATCAGCAACATAAGTTCTAACTCGTAATATTTCTCGTTGGAATATTCCACGGCAACGTGTGCCAACTCAGCTCTACGCCACTGTCATCGGAAACCTCTGCCGTGCCGTGAGAACCCCAACCGCGTGCTTCTGTATGAAAATGCAAATGAAGCAGATTGTCGTCGTGATTCTGTGAGTTTTATCAGTTCTATTTTCGTGATACAGTGAAAGTTAAATTTTTACATTATACTATCTTTAAAAGATTTTCCATATTTTAAAGACTTTACTATATTTTGCGATATTTTCTATATTTTACATTTAAAAATAATTGTTGTTATTGTCTAACATATCATAATCTTTTAACCATGCCTCCTAAAAAAGAGTCGAAGGAAAACCCGGAAGACAGAACGCCTGAGACTGAGGAGATTACTATGTCTGTCCTTACAAGGTTCATCAAACCTTACAATGGTGATAGGGAATCACTTCCCGCCTTCCTAACTAATTGTGACAACGCCATAACTTTAGCTTCTGAAGAGCAGCAGAAAGTGCTCTATAAATACATTTTATGCCAACTTGAAGGCAAAGCACAAGTTGCTTGCAGTCTTAAAACATTTTCTAAATGGGATGAAGTAAAAACATTCCTTAGATCAGCCTTTGGCGAGAAAAAACACGCCTCACATCTATTAGTTGACTTGCAAAATTGTAAACAATTACCTACGGATGATGTTACTACATATTCATTACGGATTGAATCCATTTTAACTAAAATGCAATCCGATATTCATTTCTCCTGCAAAGATAAAAACGAAATCTCTGGTAGAATAGCATCTATGGAGGAACTTGCCCTCAATACCTTTACATTGGGTTTAAATCCTTCAATTTCTAATATAGTCAGGTGTAGAGATCCTAAAACTCTTAATGAGGCGGTACAACACGCCATTCAAGAGGAAAAACTACATAACTTATATAAATCAAAGTCCAGTTCAACATACAAGTCTCAAAAGCAATGCTCTACGTGTAATAAATATGGACACAGTTCATCTGAGTGTTTTAAAAATAAAAAACCACAATTTAATGAATCTTTCCACATGAATTCTACACCAGCCTTTAACCCCCAAGGTCAAAATGTTAAAAAGTGCAATTACTGTAAGAATTTGGGTCATACTATCCAGGAGTGTCGCAAGCTCCAGTACAATAAGAATCGCCAAAATTCGAATAATCATAATCAACCTCTTGACCCTTCAAATCAACCCAGTACTTCAAATAACGCCAATGTACATAACTGCGAATCACATAACAATGATTTAAACTGCGAGTGATTTCGGATGAGTGTCTGCCGAAATCGTGTAATACAAATGGCACTATCAAAAACACTGAATTTACTAAATCTTATGCCCAAGTCTTAAAATTGTCTCTAAATTCACCGAATTCTCTGAATCCACTGAATCCTTCAAATCCTCCGAATCCACTGAATCCTCTGAATCCTCTGAATCCTCTGAATCCACTGAATCCTCCGAATCCTCAGAATCCACTGAATCCTCAAAATCCACCGAATCCTCCAAATCCACTAAAATCTCTGAATCCACCGAATCAACAAAATCCTCTGAATTCGCTGAAGCCTCTAAATCCACCGAGTCCTCTAAATCCTCTGAACATTCCAAATCCCCTGAAAACATTTAATATGCTAAATCAACTGAACTCTAATAAAAATAAAACGTTATGTCACTGTCATGCATCCCTATCAAAAGACAAGGGTCCTCCTATTGTTTCTACTTCTCCACAGCTACAAGAAAAAAATAAATCAAATCCTACTACTTCTAATCTATCTGAGAAAAATAACTCTCCTACTCCTATAAATAAGAAGAAAAATTATACATTTATACACAAATCGAATCCTACTATTCCTTCTACATCTCAACTCCGCGATAATAGTCTGAACTCTACTCTGAAATCCTCAAAGCAATATCTTAAAAACCCTACTATTCATTGTGATCAAATAAACTATAATCCTTGTCAAGTTAACTCAACAAATCTAAATACTAAATCAAATAATATATTACAAAATTCGAATGAAAATTCTATACCTATTTACGAAACTGAAATCTACACAAAAAAAGTGTCTCTACCTCATATTTACTTACCTACAAGTCATGCAACAGAACCACTGTGTTTCCTTATCGATACTGGATCAAGTATCAGTGTTATAAAAAAATCAAGTCTAGAACAAATTCCTGATCTTTCCGAAGAGATTGTAAAATTAAGAGGTATAAATAAAGCAGAATCCTTAGTTCAAACTTTAGGTACATTCCAAATGAAAATCAACCTACCAAGCGAATCAATTTACTATAAATTTCATGTCACAAATGATGACATCTGTTTAGAAAATTACAACGGAATTATCGGCAGCGACTATCTCAATTATTTTAAAGCTAACATCGATTACTTGTCAAAAACTTTATCAATTAAAGGGTGTTCTATACCTATTGTCTATACACAACCAACTTATATCATTCCCGCACGCGCCGAAGCCGTTATCGAGTGCGCTGTATCAAATTACTCGCCCGAGCTTTATCATAACAATGTAGCTCTCGTTTTAGATCACACCGTATGTGAAGGTGTTTATGTCGCAAATTGCATTGTATCGATTAAACCTAATAGGAAAATAAATATCTCTGTTTTAAATACTACTAGCTCGAGTATTGAAGTCAAAGATTATCACGTGAAGATCACACCTCTTGAACATTTTGAATGCGAAAATGACACTGATTCTTGTGAAAATATTAATTCTATTTCTACTTCTAAATCTGAACGAATAGATCAAGTACTAAGCCAAATTCGCTGCTCTCATCTTAACCATGAAGAGAAAACCGCTCTTTACGAATGCTGTTCTAATTACACCGATATTTTCCACATCGATGGTGAACCTCTGTCTTTTACTAATGCGATGAAACATTCTATAAACTCGGGAAATGCACCCCCAATCCACGTTAAGTCATATCGCTTCCCTGAGTGCCACAAAGAGGAAGTTGATTCTCAAATTCGTAAAATGCTAGACCAAAATATTATTCGTCCCTCAATCTCACCATGGAGTGCGCCGGTATGGGTGGTCCCGAAGAAAATGGACGCCTCCGGCAAGAGAAAATGGAGGATCGTCATAGATTATCGCCGTCTCAATGATATCACTGTTTCTGAAAGTTATCCCCTGCCTTTAATCACGGATATTCTCGACCAATTAGGTCATTCAAAATATTTCAGCACTCTTGACCTTGCCAGTGGGTTTCACCAAATAAAAATGGACCCTAATGACGCTCAGAAAACGGGCTTCACTGTCAGTACTAATTCAAGCATATCTGGACACTATGAATTTAATAGGATGCCCTTCGGGCTTAAAAATGCTCCTACCACATTTCAGAGATTAATGAATACAGCTCTTTCAGGTCTCCAAGGCCTTCACTGCTACGTATACTTAGACGATTGCATAATTTACTCCCACGACCTTGAATCTCATATGACAAAACTCAACCTTGTATTTGACAGGTTACGAAAATTCAATTTAAAACTACAACCAGACAAGTGCGAATTTCTCCGGCGCGAAGTCGCCTATCTAGGCCATATTATTACCGATAAAGGATTATCTCCGAATCCTGAGAAGGTCAAGGCAGTCACTGAATTCCCAATTCCTACCAACGTTAAACAAATTAAATCTTTTCTAGGCCTTGTCGGCTATTACCGCCGCTTCATAGACAATTTTTCCAAAGTTACTAAACCCTTAACTTCTTTATTAAAAAAGGATGTTCCTTTCAACTGGACTCTTGAACAAGACAACGCTTTCCAAATTCTAAAAGAAAAACTTACCTCAGCTCCGCTGCTTCAATACCCAAATTTCTCTGCCCCTTTTGTAATAACGACGGATGCATCAAACTACGCTGTCGGGGCAGTTCTCTCACAAGGTGATATTGGTAAAGATAAACCTATTGCATATGCTTCCAGGACACTGAATAAGCCAGAAGGAAACTATTCCACTACGGAAAAAGAACTCCTCGCCATAATTTTCGCTGTCAAGACATTTCGGCCCTATCTGTTTGGCCGTAAATTCAAGATCGTCACTGACCACCGACCCTTAGTATGGTTGTTCAATGTTAAAGACCCCGGTAGTAGACTCATCCGTTGGCGACTCAAGCTAGAGGAATATGACTACGAAATAATTTATAAACAAGGTCGCCTCAATTCTAATGCCGATGCGCTATCTCGCTGTCCTGTTAATGCTCTTAACGTTAATAACTTAAATAAATCATCTTACGAAAAATATTTCAAAGACCAATTTACGAATAAGCTACCAAATCCTACCACTATTATAGAAGAACATACTCAAGGCTTACACTGTACCAAATTAAAATCAATCGCGTGTCCTGTCTCTTTAGACTTTGATCATTCCATACCATATTGTGAAGAAATATTGTCACAACTTGACAATTCCGCTGATTTACTCAATTCTGAACGCGAGCCATTCACTGTCCAAAGCCTTACTGATAAAAATAAAACATACTATTTCCTGTACACTAAAAAGGATCACTACGAAGAAACGAAATTCAAAGACATTTATAACCTCCTAATAAATCTCAGGGATAAAATTTTAAATGAAACCCCTGACGTTACTGATATTGCTATTTCTGATTTCTCTGATCCTTTTTCGAAATTAGCTTATACTAAAATCTATAACATGATTGCTTATATTTTCGATAATACTAATATTAAAGTTCACATTTATAAAAATCAAATGATTTACCCAACTCTTGTCGAGGTCCCTAAAATATTAAAAGAAAATCATGATTCCACAATCGCTGGTCACCCAGGATCGAAACGAATGTATAACCGCATCAAAGCTGCCTATTACTGGAAGGGCATGCGCTCCGATATCGAAACTTATATAAAAAATTGTAAATTATGTCAAATCAACAAACCATTGAGGACATCGAATAAGGCCCCAATGGAGATAACTTCTACATCTACAAAACCCTTTCAAAGATTAGCCCTTGACGTCGTCGGTCCGTTGCCTGAAGCTGGTTTCCAGAAGTTCAAATTCATCCTAACTCTACAAGACGATTTAACTAAATTCTCAACTGCTTATCCTATGATAACTGCTACCAGCGAAGAGATAGCTCGTAATCTCGTACATTTCACGTCCCTTTTCGGATTCCCGAAAACTATTCTAACCGATTTAGGTACATGTTTTACATCCGATTTATTTAAACAACTAACTGAAATCTTAAAAATAAAAGCTCTTTTTACTACACCCTATCATCCCCAAACAAATGGAGCACTTGAACGGTCACATTCTACTATGAAAGAATACCTAAAGTCATTTGTAAATGAAAACCAAAATGACTGGCACTGCTATCTATTTACTGCAATTTTAGCCTACAATACTACCCCTCACTGTACCACAGAATTTACACCATACGAATTGTTATATGGTTATAAGCCAACTATTCCAAACTCCTTGTACGAAACAAATAGTAGTACCACTTACGATGAATACATCCGTGCTTTGCAATATCGAATGCGTTTCAGCCGAGAGAAGGCTATCCAAAACATTATTTCCAGCAAGGAAAGATCTAAGCAATACTATGATGCTCATTCTCGCGAAGTAACCTATAAGTCTGGTGACATGGTTTATTTAAAATGTCACCATAGACTACGAAAAGCTCTCTCTCCCATATGGAAGGGCCCTTATAAAATTATTAAGGTCCATAATAAACATAACGTCACCTTGCAAATAGGTCGAAAACACGTAAAACATCATACCAATGAAATAAAGCCTGCTACATCTTAATCTTAATATAATTCTCTATTTCTTTTCAGAGCCTTGTGCTATGAAAATCACGCTGAATCCAAGATCACCCCCATAGTTCACAGTCCCGGAATTTATTTTGAACCTACTACTTCTATACATTTTTATAATAATAACTGGAAAGTTATTACTCATATTGATCTTATATCTCTAGAGCCTTATCTCGATAAGGTTGAAAAACTACTGCATAAGACTGAAAACTTGTGTAACAAAATCCAATTACAAGATTTAATTCAATGTAAAGACGTCTCTAGCCCCATAGAGGTTTTAATACAATCTAATTATATTAAATTGCAATCCTTATCTCATATTGTTTTAAATAAAAACCAATCAACCAAGGTCAAAAGATCCTTGGAGTTCGGTGGTGAAATTTTAAAGTTTTTCTTCGGAACTTTAGACGCAGACGATGCGCGGAAATACGATGCCGCGATTGAATCTTGCCGCAAAAGCGATACAGAACTATTTCATCTTATGAAAGATAACATTCATATTGTAAAATCAACTATAAATAACTTTAACTCTACTATCTACAAACTTAATCAAAACGAGATCAAATTAAATGCTCAAATTGATAATATGAATGGGATATTGTCTCAAATTACTAAAACCGATAATACATTATACTATATTTCTAGAATAAATAGTTTACTAAATATTATCGAAAGTTCTTTACTTTCTATTTCTAATTTACTAGATACTACTTTAAATGCTATCTTATTTTCTAAGGTTAATATTTTACATCCTAGCGTGATAAGTCCTTTAAATCTCTATAAAGAACTATCTAAGCATAGTAATCAAATAGATAAAAGACTAGACTTCCCAGTTCAACTAACCATTAATAATATTCATTCCGTAATAGATGTATCTCAACTTAGCTCTTATTTCTATAACGAAAAGATTGTTTTTATTTTGCAAGTTCCACTAATAACAGCTGATAATTTTATTGTGTATAAAAACATACCTTTACCTACACCTCATGATGAGTCACATATTAAAAGTTTTGCTCTGATCAAACCTACTAATACTTATATTGCATTAAGTGATGACAGAATGCATTATGCTATGTTAGACAATTTAGATAGCTGTAAGATAATAAATAATAACTATTCTATTTGTGAACTAACATCCATTTTTTCTAGTTTAGGAAACCCGAATTGTGAATCAAAGTTGTTAACGGAAGTAACTCTGTCTTTACCTCCTCAATGTAACTCTAAACTTTTATATGGACAAATTGATATCTGGCAAAAACTTAAAAATAATAAATGGATTTATGTTCAGTCTGATGTTACTAAATTAACTATAAAATGTGATGAAAATCTTTATGATTATTCTGTCATTGGCACAGGAATAATAAAACTAACAGAAAATTGTGTGGGTTATTCTAAAACTATTCGGTTGATGCCAACTAGTTCTTATTCATTTATAATAAAGTCTCCTTTAGATATAAGTTTTGATATAACAACCGATGATTGCTGTAAGAAGGACATATTTAATAAAACTTTGCCGTATTTGACTCCTATCTCTCTTAGTAAGATAAATTTAGATTCATTGAAATATGCAACTCATGAAATGGACAATTTAGAAAACGAATTAAATAATTTACAAAAGGAATCCCATTTTATTAAATATGGTTCATATTACTCTACCTTTACTTATGTTTTAATTGTGTGTTTATTTTTGTATGTCACTGTGAAACTTTATAAATGTTTTAGAAATCGTAATGCTGTTAATCCTGGATGCTGTATTCAGATATTCAATCAATGCAATAATAAGAAATCTGTAAAAACCAAGTCTAAAATCTCTACTTCTATAGAAATGTCAGATATTTCGACATCTGAAGACGATAAAAAATCTATTAAATCCTTGCCATCTCCTCGTACAAATTATAAATCTTATGACAGTATGCATAAGGTTGACTTTTGTAACTCTTCCAAAAGGAACTTAAATTTCTAATAACACTTTGTAATAATTTAAGATAAATGTTTTTTCTTTATACTTGTTTTGTGTTCTAGATTAAGTCTATTGTACACTGACTTCCTGAATTCAATCGACTTTCAGTTTTTATCTTGATTAACTTCGCTTCATCTTGAAAGGGATGATGCTTCGTCAAGAAGGGGGAGTTGTTATAACCCTTATTTCTACGTAATAAATACTGAATTAGCACTACATTACTAGTGGTAATTTTCCTTTACTTCAAAAGTGCAATTCAGCACTTTTGCTCCTTCAAGCATTATTCATTATTAAAAATCAGTTTGAATTTAGACATCGTGAAAAGCGGTACTTAGCCGCTCCGTGAAATCGGGAAGTCAAGTTAAGTTTTCTGTATTCAGCTCTTGAATAAATATTTAGTGTTTGTGAAGTTTGTAGTTTTTTTAAAAAGACAAACAGGAACGGCCTCCTAACAGTTCGAAATCTGAGTGCAAAAGTGCATTTTATCCGCTAGCGTGGAAAGAGTTTTTAAAATTCGAATCTATCTATTCAATATTTGTCTATACTGCCAGTCCGGATAAAAAGATAGTCAATACCATACGTGCGAGAAAGACAAAAAGATTATGTTGCTTACAGACAAACTTTGCATACTTACATTCGTGCATATTATTGTCTTCTCTTTTTCGCGTATAGGTTTGTCTTTCACTATAATTTATTTGAGTGGAAAGAAAAGAGATTATACCTAAACATAATCTCTTTGAAAAGCAATATCTCTTGTCTTCTCTTTTTCACGTATGGGTTTGTCCTTATTTGCATTTAATTATTTTCCCAGTATGTGGGATAAAAATATCGTTTAAAATAATATTTAAAATGGTTTTTAATAATTAATTCATCTGTTTACCTATGAGAAGCTATTCCTTTACATTTCCTTACATTTCTTGAATTATTTGCGCAGTGTCTCAGTACACACCAGGACACTTTTTATGCTGATAAATTTTTTTTCAATCAAACTGCTACACGTGACCGCAGTGAGACAGTGATTAAATGCAAGAGTATTATATCGCCGCAATAGAATGGGACAACGTCATGAAGCGCGATGTATCTGATGATGATCTAAAGTTAATGCTTGCACCTAACATTTTCCTCGCTGTTGTGAGGTGAAAAGTTGTGTGTTTCGCTCGGCTGCAAAATTATTCTGCGTCTCGTACCTTTGAAACCATCGCTACGCTCAGGATTCTATATTTGAACCACTCGCTCCGCTCGTGGTTCAATCCTAGATTCCTTCGCTTGCTCAGGTTTCAATACAAGTACTCGCGCCAAAAAACAAGTTTGCAGCCTAGCATAACAAATAACTATTGTTTTTATAATGTAGAGTTTACTCTATAACGCATCATGTATAACCGTTTTTACGATAGAGCGAGAAGTAAAAACGTTGATAAAAACTAGTTTCTTGTTGAGAACCCCCCTTAATTGGACAGACGGACAGACGTTCTCAATTTTGGAAACTAAAAATTACGATAAAAAAAAAAAAAAAACGAGAAATCTAACATTCTTAAAATTGAATGCCGCAAAAGGAAACAAAGGTAAGAACACTGATCAACCATTTAGTTTAATAAAATTCAGTAAAGATCTTTTTCCATTAAAAGGCCTTCTTTTACATCCAAAGGGTCGGCCCCGAGCAAGGTCTTATAATTAAAATATACAGAGAACAATGATACGTCTCGCTTTACACAATGTTTATTGAGGGGCAGAGTAAGGCCGTGAACCCTTTGTGATTTCAATTTGCAAAGGACGGGTAGCTTGTTGTTCATGCATAGGCTAAAATAGAGTCTAAGTACACTAAATTGAATAAAGGCATTACAAAACTAACAATAGTAATATTCTATGCTGCTATTAGTTACAAAGTAAACCAGCGTTTTAATTATCATTAGCAAATCTTGTCAAGCTTCGTCCGTAGTCGGTCGTCAACCTGAACTCAACCCAAGCACATAGGTACAGGGTAAATTTTATGTCACTGCGGATAACTTCAGCATGTATTCTACTCATCAAACTGAACAACTTTTACTATGGAGCCAACATCGAAATAGCGAAAGAAAAACGGCTGTCCCATACATTTGAGTCGAATATGTGGGTACTGCAGTTTTATATGGGACAGCTGATTTTCTTTTCGTGATTTCGAAGTTGGCTTCATAGTGAAAGTTGTTCAGTTTGATGAGTAGAATACATGCTGAATTGCTGAAGTTATCCACTTTACCCTGTATAAAATATTTCATACATTTAAGTATAGCTTTACTCCGCGACATGGTCCGCGTGGACATGGATTTTTCCCGGTCTAAAGATCACTATAATATTATTTAGCCAAGGATGTACTTTAATTCATAGTTATTAATACAACATTTTAATATGAATCTTGAACACGCATCCATCCAAATATGAAAACATTCGCAAGTAAGAATAATTATTAGTAGGATTCAAGAAGGTATTTTAATAAACGAGATAAACTACGATAACATGAACATGCTCATAATTATGAGCCAATTAGTGACATCGGTAGTCGAGCAGTATAAATCCTCGTGTTTATTTTTGTATGATGTTCATCTCAGCAAACACGCATTTGTGCGATTTGTTAACACTTTGAAAACACTTGTAAATAACTTGTACCCTTTAGAGGCATAGGTCATTTTATCGTAGTTTATCTATACCACATCAACCCACTGTTGGGCATAAGCCTCCTTTTTATTGCGCCCTTCCTCACGGTCCTGTGCTAATCTGATCCATTTCTGACCCGCAACCCTTACAATGCCGACCGACGTGTTGGGGGTCTGCCCTTTACCTCCTCCAAATTTTTTTTAACAATTACGAGTAATCAATATCAGTATTGGTAGAATAACAAAGTCGGATAGTAGTATGAGGTTTCTTATTATCTTTGTTCTCTACCGACCACCGCAAGTGACTTGCAATACAAAAAGAACAGTGCCTTCGTTTGGAGTAGTGTAATACAATTTTATCAAAAATTACTGCCGGTCCCGCGCACGTGCAATACTCGTAAAGGTGTCTGCCCCCTTACCCTTACCTCTCTCCCCCCACCTCAGCCCTGGGCGGTGGTGGTCGGTGGCTGCGACCTCGCTCGTGTAGCTCCGAGAGTTAAAATATTTAACAGATTTTAATAACACCGTGTGTTTACTTGGCAACCACAATATTTCCTAAATTAAGTTTAGAAAAAGAATAGAAATTATGTACCTAGGAGCTTGTGGATACTTAATCATTTACGTAGCTTTAGTTACGAACATTTACCAGTTCATTTTATTGAATCAATAATCTTATTTAAGGGGTATATTAGAGCGTTGGCGCGCTCCATACAAACGTAGTCTGGTTATATTTTCAATACTAACAAATAAGGTCAATGAAATTTTTCAGAAACAATCTAGGAACTAATCTCTATGTTCGTATGAAGTTAGATTTTCGTTTCTGAAAAGTTTCTAGATTTTACAAATTTCTAGATTATTTCTGAAAAATGTCATTGACTTTATTTAGATAGTAATTAAAAATATCACCAGACTACTGACTATGCAGCGCGCATTTGCGCTCTCGGAATAAACTTATCATTTTGGTTGTGAAGCAATTTTCAGTATTCTGTCCTCAATGCAAGTATCTTGTCCTGGTTCGATATACGATTGTTTCATTAATCATCACCATCATCCGATCGTGCTGAAGATATAAAGCCTTATAAAGCGACCTCCTAATTATATCATTCTTCTCGATCCCATGACAATCGCATGCAAATAATTCCAGAGATTTTTGTGATTTTTTCCTTGATCAACATTATTATGTTTGTTCAAAATTGTAGCATTGTTGTGTTCGGTACTACTGAAACGCGGATGTTCTGAGGTTTCAGAATATCTCTGACTACCCGCTCGGGGAATATAGTCGTGAGCATATGCTATGCTATGCTAAAACACATTCACTTTTACCTCATGTATTCTAAGTACCTAAAATCAGCATTCTTACTAATTTATTTCAGCGATTAGGCATATTTACGAATAAATAACGTAGATGGTTACCAAACTAAATAGTCGAATATAGGACTTCAAACTTAGATCAAAATAAAATGAATGGATAGGCCGCCTTACGCGAACATTTCAAACCAGAAAAATGAGGCAAAACAAATGAAAGGTTTACTTCAAATTTGTATGCAAGTGCCCTAGATTTGACAGATAATGGCGCTAGTTTGTATGGACCAAGTGCACCAGTAGTTTGCTTCAACTTACCGCGCTTTAGGCCTATCCATTAATTTTATTTTTATCTAAGACTTCAAATGGCATATAAACTGCTATTAATGGTTTACTCATATCTGCAGCAAAACGACTACAACAGAAGAAAACCGTCCTGCTGCATGATTCATTGAACTTTTCAAATGGGAACCAACGAATATAAGCAAAACGATCAGTAATTAACACTGGGTAAGCCAGTCAACTAAGCTGGGCTATTGTCACGACCAAAACGAAATAAAACAACTGGGCAGCTGGGCATTGTTCAGAGGGAGAATGGGGCAAAACTGGTGCCGTGAAACTTCACGGACAATATTGCAATACAAACGAGCCTGCCATGACTCTGCCATAAATCAAACAAGTTAGCATTGCGATTCTTGTTTTGGGAAATATAAACATACATGCGAAGCGTGGCAATGCACTTAATCTTAAGCCTTCATTTGTATTTTATGATACCCAAGTGTTATATAAAAATGTTTGTTAAACCAGTGGATTCGGAAAAAAGGTATATTGCTTTAAAATTGTATGATATTATAAATTAAACAAATTATTCTTTTAAAAATGATGATGTTTTTCCAATAAATATAAACAAAATACCGAGGCCTTGCAAATCAATGGCAAATCAACATAGCTGTAGAAAACCCGTTGATTTAAGAAGAGCAACAACAGTACAAGTTACAGCTAAGCTAAGATATAGGATATTTACCAATAACAAACTGTTTACGATAGTTGAACGTTTCAGTGCAACAATCGCTGAAGTTGTACATTGTTAGCTAGCTTATTGTTCTCTCACGCAGCAACTCCGATCATTAAACTTTATTTTAACTTTACTTGCTATGCTAACTTTACTTAGTTAAAATTCAGTCTTTGAGCTATCTGCACTAGGCAACAGTTTTAATTAAAACTATCTATCCTTGAAAGAAATTTACATAACTACATGCATAATAACGCCTAAGGCCCGATGAGGTAACAATGTCTGATTCAATTGATCAATATAACTTTAAGATTTTAAATAAAAAAAATCAATGGTGATCGGTCTAGGCACTTGTAATTTATTCAATGACTTGCATTTGACTTCATCAAAGGCAATTGATGGATGGTTCAGTTCATTCCGTAAGCTAACAGCTTTGCTGGCGATGTGAAAGCACTTCACGTCAAATCCGCGTCAAGTGGTTCGAAATACCCCTCCCTCCTCATCCTTATGACAAATGTTGGGAAAATTGAAATCACGTTTCGTTTTCCGCAGTCATTCTGAGCGCAGCGTTAAGGTATGAATGTGTGAAATGGCTGTTTTGTGAAACGAAATATCAATGCTAAAAGGATGTAGCGTTGAAAGGGATGATGTATTCAAGGGATGTAGGGTTACGATGCTGTCAATAAAGAACGGCTATTAGATTCCACACAATGGCGTCAAGTGCCCTTATAGCTAAGTATTTATTTAACTATATCAAGTGTCCTGTATATCAGCACGTATCCAAACTTTTGTTTCGGGGGGGACATTAAATTTTCGGGGGGGGGGGATATACATAGAAAAACAATGAACAAGTAAGTGATTAATCACTTTCCCATACAAATATTAGGATTTCGGGAGGGGGGGGGGATAAATCCCACCTATCCCCCCCTGGATACGTGCCTGTATACATGTGTATCACACTTCCTTAGAATCGAAACAATTATTTATGGAAAATCCAAAATCAATTATGATTATAGTCAATTTAAACTTGAATTCGAGATATTATAATATACTTACCTACTTATGCAAATATTGTAAAAGTTTAAACTTAGTAGCAGTAAAGGAAGTATAAAGGGCATAAAGCAAGTTTATGTCAAGCTATAGGGAAATGCTTTCCTGTAAGAGCGGGATAGATATATTAATAAAGTTCTGAATGTGTTTGTCGCAGGAAAATTAAGGAGAATGTAGTAGAATTCCCAAGCATTAGAGTCTGAATTCGTTTGAGCACTCTCGATTCGGAAGTGAATCCCTGTCGAACCTTTGTCATTTTAATCATACTTCCGATCTTTCAAAATAATGTTATTGAAATATGTTCAATTTCCTACGTTCTGTGGGGCTTCGTAATTTTCTGCGTGTCGTCGTTATACCTACCTACATACGTATCTAACCCATTACTAACACGACTTATTGAAACACATTTATTTTTATCAAATAAAAACATAAACACAAAACCAACATAAGCTGGCCGCGCTACGTGATACGTTACTCGACTTACGCGCGGCCCGCTTATTTCGGTTTTGTGTAGCTTGATGTGACATTGATTATCATGTCTACCCATCAAACTGAACAACGTTTACTAGGGAGCAAACCGACCGGAGCAAAAAAAATCAGCTGTTGCATACATTTGAGTAAAGTAGGCATTGCAGTTTAGTATGGAAGAGCAGATTTTTTTTCCTCCGATCTTTTTGCTCCTATAGTAAGTTGTTCAGTTTGATGGGTAGAAAGGATGCTAATGCTATCAATTTCAACCTGTATATGCATCCAACTGCAGGGCCTAGAACTCGTCTCTCTAATAAGGTTCAGTATAATACAGGGTGTAAGTGACAGCCTAGCAAATATTGAAACGGTGAACTCAGACCATCAAAGTGAACAACTTTCACTATGGAGTCTACCTCAGGAAACGCGAAAAAAAATTAACTGTCCCATACAAAACTGCTGTAGGTACCTACACGACTCAAATGTATGGAACAGCTGTTTTTTTTTCGCGTTTTCTGTGGCAGGCTCCAAAGTTGTTCAGTTTTATGGTCTGAGTTCACCGTTTCAGTATTTGCTAGGCTGTCACTTACACCCTGTATAATAATGTTCATACTTCTACTAAGTAGGTACCTACATTGTTAAACTAAGTATTTCTACCTTGTAATTAAGTAATGTGGATACTTCCAGTTCCGGGCCGAGATCATAGAACCCTCCGTTAATTCTAGTGAAGAAACTACATTACATCTACGCGCCATAACGGTCTTGTAGTCCAATCATTTTAGAGTTTCCTTGTATATCGACGGTAGCCACGACATTCGTCAAATTCTTGTTTCGTCAAATTCTTATTTCGTCATATACTACATTCGTCAAGTAACAATAATTCATCTATCGCTGAAACTTTGCAGTGTGATAAAGTAAAGTATACCGATTATGGTTGACAAATAATCTAGGACCGGAAAAATTAAAACCTAGATTATTTCTCAACCGTAACTAATCTGTATACTTTACTTTATCACACTGCAAAGTTTCAGCGATAGATGAATTATTGTTAGGGTGAAACCATAAAATGATTGGACTATTGGGCCACTACTCAAAATAATCGTTATTGTTTAACGGTACTTCAAGCCTTTCATACAACCTTACCGTCGCATAGCAACAATGAACAAACAGGGTTAATAGCGATCGATGTTGCCACGTTAAATTACAGTTCAGTGTACTTTTAATCTCGGATTTATTAAAATTAATTTTTCGTGTAGAAAATTAACCAGGGGATTAGAATCCCGCCACAGGTATTGGGGCTCTTATAATAAACAATTCGATACGAAAACCTGTATGAGAAACAATTACTGGAGATGAATAAATTCAGATACACACGAAAATGAAAAACAAGTTAACGTGAAATTAGGAAAAAAAATATATTCGTTGGGATGGGGAAATATAAAAAAAAAGTTAAATAACGGTGACGTGTCACTTTTTGCCGGGTTTAACGATCATTCCGTGGCTGTCATTAAGCGAAGGGGTTCCTCGTGCCATGAATATGCAAATACGGCATTCGTGCTGACGATTAATGCCGATTTGCCGTTACGGATAAAACGCCATAAAATTTATTTTTTTATTATTTACCAGTGTCGCTACTTGTTGATTACAAGAAACAATGTTTTATACAGGGTCCTTCTTAATATGCTGACACTTTTTTAAGGGGATGATCAGACCATCAAACTGAACAACTTTCTCTATGGTACCAACATCGAAATCGCGAAAAAAAAATTGGCTGCTCCATACAAAACTGCAAACCAACTCGAGCAAAATGTATGGGACAGCAGATTTCTTTTTCTCGATTTCGATGTTGGTCCCATAGATAATCTTGTTCAGTTTGTTGGTGTAATCATCCCCTTAAAAAAGTGTCAGCATATTATTAAGTTGGACCCTGTCTTTGATTGACATTGATTGACCCTGATTTTATCAAGTTACTAAAGATTTACTATTTCCTTCGATAGTTAATGTTGCAGGGCAGGGCCTGTTTCACCACTTCTGGATAAGTCATTGTTAGCTTATTTATATGATAGATAATTTGACTTATCTTTCATACAAAACATGTCAAACGATCTGACAACTAAGCTAACAATGTCTTATCCAGAAGTGGTGAAACCGGCCTTTAAACTCCTAAATCGTCAATACTTACACTGATACCTTCTTTCTTGCATAAAAAAATCAAACCATTACAAAATGTTGTGACACAAGGTATCTAAAGATAGTTACGCTGTATCTTTTATTTATTCACTTCTATTCGTGTCATAAAAGAAAAATTTCTCGCTACACAGCTTGTCTAATTTTTGTCTAATTTTCCAGTAGATACCTATAGCAATGTCTGTGATTCAAACGGAACTAGCAATTAAAAATATTGTTTAAATTGAACTTAAACAGAGTAAAACAAGATTAAAACAAACAATCTGTTCCGTTTGACACTTCTTATGTCATCGGGATCAAATTAAACGGAGCGAGGGAAAAACCATTTCAATTATAATTTAGTACCAAGGATAACGCCGGCCGTCTTGTGGATTTTATGAGTATGGCGTTTGCAAAATAGAGGGACAGTTCCATTTGCATAATTTTAACTACTTTAAGAGAAGTCATCAACTTTGTTAATTACAGAGATTTAAAGAATACCGACGGATGCGCATTTTATTTTGGTCCGTAGAGGGATCGTAACATCAATGAGACTTAGCAATTATAGAGTGAAATAAAACTAACAATCGGTTAAAAAACTTAATTTGGAAAGAGGTGTTTCTTTCTTATCATCATGTCTATATACGTCCCACTGAAGGACACAGGCCTAGGCGAGGGTACTCTAGGAGGGTGTTTGGGCGTTAGTCCACAAGGCCGCGTGCTCAATGCGGATTGGTTGATTTCACATACGCCTCAGAATTTCTTCTTCTGCCTATGCAGGTGTCCTCACGATGTTTTCCTTCACTGTTTGAGAGCAGTCGGAAATACGTACATGAAAAACTCATTGGTACGTGGCATGTTGTCTGTGCGGATTCGAAGACGGACCTCATGAGTCATGATTGAGAGTCCATACCTCTGAGGAGCAGCCAAGCTTCTTCTTATGATACCTTTTGAATCAAGTGTGTGAAGCTCGTAATCTATGAATTTTTATTTTTATACAGGTGTAGTCTCAAATTAAAGCAAGAAAATTTTTTTACCGCAGGGGTCTTGACAAAAAATAGTGTTCTTCTTAAAAGTGTGCCACTATTGATTCCATTTTGAATTGCAACCACCTGCAAAGTTATTCGTGATCGCGTAACAAGTAATACCACGAAAAATATTCAAATTTGCGCAGGGTGGCGATTTTTGCATTGTGAAAAGGGAATGCTGAGATGGTTTGGTCATGTGGAAAGGATGAGTGATAGTAGAATGACGTATGAAATATATAAAGCAAGTGTGAATGGAAAAGTCGAAAGGGGTCGCCCTAGACGTACGTATGCAGACCAAATTGGCAGCATACTTAAGAAGGGCCAGATCAAATGTACCCGAAACCGACGAGCGTGTATGAAACGACTTATGACTGTGGAAGAGGCAAAAGAGGTATGTCAGGATCGTAGCCGATGGCGATCAATTGTCTCTGCCTACCCCAATGGGACACAGGCGTGAGTATATGTATGTATGTAAAAACAATTCAAAATCTCGAAAACATTCAAATCAAACTAAGAATTTATCTTTTATTTTTATTGTATGGTTTCCATAATAAAAGCCTTTAGTGCTTAGTTTGGGATTATTACAATGTATGTGCCTGTGAGCGTTATTTATTTATTTATTTTTCTCTGAAACTTGTATCTCCAGTTTACGGCTTAACATCGAGATTTGGGACCCCCTTCATAATATACCTATATTTCTTCGGCAAAAAATTGGAACAAGTATTATACGTTTGAAGGCAATAAAACTATTGAAACAAGTAGGTACCTAACAATTTTATGAAAGGCAGAGTCTCCTTACTTATTCAGTAAGAGCTTATTTACAAAGGTTCCTATGAATCCGTAGTCCGTACTTAGCTTCTTTATTTCCGTAGAGAGAAATTTTATGAAGGATTTAGTAGGATACGGGAGGGGCGCAACAGGACCAGGTACAGCGGCATGAATTAAATATACATGTAATATGTTAACTCCATACATACGAGCCAAGTGTTCCTGCAAGATTCATTACACGTCTGACATGCGTGCTCAGCAGAATATAACAAAAAACCGGTCAAGTTCGAGTCGGTCTACTCGCGCACCGAGGGTTCCTTACCACACATTTAACTTACAAAAACCCGACTGCATAAAAAAACTATTAACTGAAAAGATAAAAACAAGCACCTTAAATCAGAATAACTTTGTTTAAGCAAATTAATACAATTTGAATGTTATTACTTATTAGGTAGGTAGGTATCGCAAACGGGGACAAAGAAAAATGACCTATTTGTTGGTTATTGGTTTGTCCCCGCCTGCTAATAAGTAATAACATTCAAATTGTATTAATTTGCTTAAACAAAGTTATTATAGCTGATTTAAGGTGCTTGTTTTTATCTTTTCAGTTAATAGTTTTTTATGCAGTCGGGTTTTTTGTTTTTCTAAATAATTTAGTTTATTTCATACTTTTTAGTCTTGTGTCAAAATGGTTGCATAAATATAGTATAATATATATATATTTGGAATCTGCTCTTCACCAGCTTTCATTTGATACCCATATTGTATTTTTTTACGAAAAAAATTGGATTCTCCCCCCTCTCTTTTCTAATTCGCATACGCCATATTAAAATAATGTACCCTATGACACTCTCACGATTTTTACGAATCTAACGACACCTCATACGTTAAAATCCATCAAGCCGTTTAGGCTGTAGCGCGTGCCAAAGAAATAGACATACAAACATACATACATACATACATACATACATACATACATACATACATACATACGCTCGAAAAACATAACCCTCCTTCTGTCGCAGTCGGGTAAAAATGAATCGTTTTCTCCGAGACCTTCAGCGCGAGACCGACTCACACTTGGCAGGTTTTTGTTATTTGTTGTGCCAATACCACGATAATCTATTACTGCGCAATTTTGCGGTTACTGGCGCTACTTTCAAGCTTCCTCTAATATACTAATTCCTATACACGGACCTGAAAGAAATACGGACCGAGTATTGCACTAAAAAGATGTGAACCATGCAAGGTATTCTCGTTTGTTCTACAAGGGACCTACACTCACACAGATGCACTAGCTCTAAGCGCAGGTCCGACAACCCGTCACCTTATATACCGCGTGACAGCACGCACACAAAAGAAATAGGTGCTTCACTCATGATGATGACGTTACGTCTGGTTCTTCTTTTTAGTCTGTGTTCCTATATTCCTGTCCATTCTAGTAAAACCACACATCAACAATCAACAATCGCATCTAAGCTGCATTCATTCGTTTTTCAACCGTCACTTTAGCGGCCCAACGCTCCGAATCATACATGAGAACAGGTCTTATGATGATTTTGTATACATAATTATTGCCTTCAGTTTAAGGGTGATTCTGGAGTCACAGGTAATTCCTGTAAATTGTCGCCATTTAATCCGCCTCGAGTTAACGCGGCGTTTAGACTATTACTATAGTTCGGCCGTTCAGAAAATGCGTTCCTGACACGTCGCGATTGAACTGACGACGTACTTTGTAATGGCGTTGCAGTTACGATAAAAATATTTTTGCTGGTTGTTTACCGTTTTAACAATAAATTAAAACAACATTATTATATAGTACGGTCCCCAATAGACATCAAGACAACTTCCGTGGGACTCAGCTCCGCCATACAGACTACTGGTATGTACTTGTTGGGTATGTTTTCCTGAACACAAAAAGTGCGGTAGTCACTTCCTAAGGGTATGGAGGGGGGAGCTGTGACGTAGTAAAGATGGCGGCCGACCCTTTCTATTAATCGGTAATTTCTACATAACTACTAAACCGATTTACTTAAATAAGGTATTAAATGAAAGGCCATGTGATGTACATTATTTGATTTCATACATGCGTTCATGTAAAGCTAATATCAACTGAAATAACTTAAAAAAACACCATTTTAAAAAAAAAATCCAAATTTTATTATGTAAATAGCTCGGTAACCGTTAGGATTGTGGAAATTTAACTAATAATAAAACATTTTGCTACTTTTATCAGGTCTTTAATAAACTTTAAATCATTACAATCGAGTAATAAATGACAAAGTTACAGTCTTTTTAGTGAGCGGAGTCCCTGTACGAAGAATCTCAAATTGATGTAACTGGACTGGTTTTCTATTAAATTACTAGTAAAAAGTATGATAATTATACGTACACGAATATGAAATTGTAATAATAATGTTTTATAAGAATTTAGGTAAGTACTAGGGTATCATCATCATCATCATTTCAGCCTTTTTATACGTCCAATGATGAACATGGGCCCTAGTGGGGGACTAGGGCATGCTCCCGGGAAATCCTGGTACCGAAAATACCGGATAATAATTAATTAAATTGCTTTCTAAAATCTTCAGTAAGTAGAATTAATTATATCGGCTACCTTGGTTCTTCTGCGAAGCTCATTTCTGATTCGGTCTCGCAGGGAAACTGTGAGCATAGCCGTCATAATTGCACTTTGAGTGAATTTTTGCCTTTTCATGAGGCCTTTAGTGAGCGATCACGTCTTAGTTCCATATGTCATCACTGGCAGTAAGTACTGGTCAAAGACTTTCTTTTTGAGACAGAGAATGCGGTATTTGGGACTACAAGATATTACGTATCTTCCCGAACGCTGCCCAGTCGTGTTCAATTTGAGGCTTAGACCTGCGGACCTACTAACTGGACAGTTTATCCCAGTTATACATAATCGTCAACAACTTTAAGCACTAAGTTTCCAATCTTCACAGGAGTGGGTATAACTCAATGTTCTACCTTTTACGTTCTACATTAGAAATGATTTTCGTCTTGTCCATGTTCATTTTTAAACCAACTAGTTTGGACGCTCTGCTTAGGTCATCAAGCATTCTACTGAGGTCTTCCATAGTCTCAGCATTGGGCAATGACAACTAAATTTGCGGCAAACCAAAGGTTAGTTATGTTCTAGCCGTTTATAAATAAATATCTTGGACAGTGTCACACAAATTATCTAGTCACATTTAAAGTTCCAGAATCTAGCCTGGACTTGTATTATGATAACTAGACAACGATATAGAATACATATATAGATACAAACATCCATGACTCGGGTACAAATATTCATATTCGTCATACAAATATTTGTCCCTTACGGGATTCGAACCCGCGACCCCCGACACAGCAGGCAGGTTCACTACAGACTGTGCTGTCGGGCCATCGTTTGTTGATGTCCAGCGCTTTCCAGAACATAATCTAGAAAACGTCTCTTAGTGCAACGATGAGTGAACCGTATTGGAGAAATTGCATCTCCCTGTCCTACATCTGGCTGCGGAACAATAGGTGTCGAGTTCTGGTCTTATATTTAAACTGACATAGAGGCGCACTTCAATGAACCGGTCAACTGAGCGTCACTGGAGAGGCTGCAGTACAGCCCAGGTCTCCATTGAATCAAAGGATTTCTACGAGAAAGTTTTCGATTCCATCGAGTCCACAAACGCTAAGAAAAGAGGTAAGTTATACTCTTCGGTCTTTTGTATAATATGCTAGAGCGTGTGTATGTGGTCTACGGTGCTGAAGCCTTTTTGGAAGTCGTCGAACCTGCGCGCTAGACAGTTCGCAACGACTCTCGACAGCTCATGGCTTAAAAGCGAAATCAACAGCATAGTGCTTCAGGAGGGCATTCTTGCCTTGTTTATACCGTGGAACAGTCACGGAATAGAACATAACTAACCTTTGGTTGCCAAAAATTTAGTTGTCATGGCCCAATGCTGAGACTGGAGGACCTCAGTAGAATGCCTTGACCTTGCAGAGCGTCCAAACTAGTTGGTTTAAAAATGAACATGGAAAAGACGAAAATCATGTCTTATGTAGATAGAACGTATAAGGAAAGCATTGAGTTCTACCCACTCCTGTGAAGATTAGAGACTCTATGCTCCAAGTTGTTGACGATTATGTATAACTGGGATAAACTGTCCAGTTAGTAGATCCGTAGGTCTAACCTTCAAATTCACCACGACTGGGCAGCGTTCGAGAAGATACGTAATATCTTGTAGTCCCAAATACCGCATTCTCTGTCTCAAAAAGAAAGTCTTTGACCAGTGCTTACTGCCAATGATGCCATACTGGACTTAGACGTGATAATCTTGAAAAGGGTGAAATTCATTCCAAGGGCAATTATGACGTCTATGGTCACAGTTTCCCTGCGAGACCAAATCAGAAATGAGCTTCGCAGAAGAACCAAGGTAGCCGATATAGCAAGAACAATTGCTAAACTCAAGTGGCAAGGACTGGGCACATGGATAGCAAAACAGGTGGCCGATGGGGCCGAATAGTTCTTGAATGGCAACCGCGTACCGCACATTTTCACAAGATCAACCGACGACCAGGTGAAGGTGGCGGGATCCCATTATTGGATAAGTGCAGTGCTGGACCGGTCGTTGTGGCGATCTTTGGGGGAGGCCTTTGTCCAGCAATCGGCATCTTTTGGTTGTGATGATGATGATCAATATGAAAATTGTAAAAGTTACAAGAGAGAATCATTATTTCATTAGATTAATTAAAAATTTCCATAGTATAATTAAATCTACTTACTGAGGATTTTAGAAAGCATTTTAATTATTTATAAATTAAATTGTTGAGTACCGAAAGTATCGAAAGAACCGGGATTTATTTTAGATAGCCTCAGAAATCCCGGGAATTCCCGTTATTTTTGGTACCAGGATTTCCCGGGAGCATGCCCTAGTCCCCCACTAGGGCCCATGTTCATCATTGGACGTATAAAAAGGCTGAAATGATGATGATGATGATACCCTAGTACTAACCTAAATTCTTATAAAACATTATTATTACAATTTCATATTCGTGTACGTATAATTATCATACTTTTTACTAGTAATTTAATCGAAAACCAGTCCAGTTACATCAATTTGAGAATCTTCGTACCAGGACTGCGCTCACTAAAACGACTGTAACTTCATCATTTATTACTCGATTGTAATGATTTAAGGCTTATTAAAAAGCTAATAAAAGTAGCAAAACGTTTTATAATTAGCTAAATTTCCACAATCCTAACGGTTACCGAGATATTTACATAATAAAATTTAGATTTAAAAAAAAAAAGATGTTTTTTTAAGTTATTTCATTTGATATTAGCTTTACATGAACGCATGTATGAAATCAAATAATGTACAATACATGGCCTTTCATTTGATACCTTATTTAAGTAAATCGGTTTAGTAGTTATCTAGAAATACCGCTTAATAGAATGGGTCGGCCGCCATCTTTACTACGTCACAGCTCCCCCCTCCATACCCTTAGGAAGTGACTACCGCACTTTTTGTGTTCAGGAAAACATACCCAACAACTACATACCAGTAGTCTGTATGGCGGAGCTGAGTCCCACCAAAATCGTTATTTGAAGACTTTTGGACAAATGGGGACTGTACTAATATCAATAATCAATGAATTCCATCACTAGTCGTGACTAACTGATAGGTGTCAGGAACGCATTCTCTGAACGGCCGAACTTTATAACACAATATTGTCTCTCTCTTCAATAAAAATATTTCATACAAAATAAGTTGTATAGATAATAAGCCAGGACGCCGACATTTAACAGAAGCTTGATAGGTAATATGAAAAACATGGCTTGTCTCATTGTGCGTATGACAAGCGAGGCCGCATTGCGCATCGGCCGTCGCAGTTTAGTTTTTCCATGGCTTACATTGGAATATTTAAAAACTACTTTGTTTGTTTTGCTAGAATTCAATTTCGAGAGTAGCTGGTAGGTAGCAACAGAACGCATAAAAAAAACAAATCACTCACCAAAGTTTGAATCTCATCAATATTTTACATTCATACAATATGTATTCGTGAAGTGAACATAAAATCCACTTTTGAAAAATGTAACACAACATTTCTCACAACATTGTTCGATTGCAATATTTGCAATGTTGCATGCAACGTGTCACAAACAAATTTCTCACATTGAGACAAAATCAACGGATAAAATCTTGAGGAAATCCAATACTTTGTGAAAGCAAGACGTCGCCACTCCCTTATGCTGCATTGATCGGGAACTTTATTGTCTGCCATCTTTGAATACAAATGTACACACAAGTTTTTTCGATAGGACTCAAAATTATTCCAAATTTCCTACCTATAAGGCTTATAGAGAAATAGGTACATATTCTGAATCCCCACCTCATGAAACAGAGAGCGCCCATCGACCATCTAGTATGAAAGAAATGAGCGCATCCATCCTCGCAAAGATAAACAAAGTAATGAACCGCTTAATGGTAACTATTAACCACTGGACGTGGTAATAAAAATATGTTACCTGCCTTCCCTTGTCCGTTGGGAGAGAAGACACGCGATGCCGTATTGAAGACATGACCATCCGTTCTAGTTCCATAGGGTATGCACATTCATTAAGTCGCTCCCACTAGGTAAACGCTGGGCCGGACCACATTTTTCTGGTTTTTAGAAGCTATCTTCTCGTTATTTGAAAGACATACAAATAAATGATTAATACAGCAATGATCTTCAACATCTCGGCTTTATTTGCTATAAAATATATTTCATATTTTGCTATAAAATACATAGGTAAACCTGTGTTTAAAGGAGAGCCTAAATATTTGAAAAGTCTGTATTACTACGGAATATACAGGGTCCTTCTTAATATGCTGACACTTTTTTAAGGGGATGATCAGACCGTCAAACTGAACAACTTTCTCTATGGCACCAACATCGAAATCGCGAAAAAAAAATCTGCTGTCCCATACAAAATTGCAAACCTATTCGAGCCAAATGTATGGGAGTAGATTTTTTTTTCGCGATTTCGATGTTGTTCCCATAGAGAAAGTTGTTCAGTTTGATGGTCTGATCATCCCCTTAAAAAAGTGTCAGCATATTAAGTTGGACCCTATATTTTGCATGCATATAATTTTTATCTGTTGATGTAAATTTTACTTGCGACACACACCATTGTTGTGTACCAAATATTATGAATTAAAAATCATAAGGGGAAATACCATTCCACCGACTTCTACAGGTTCAACTAATTTACTCTTTTGTTAGTTCTATTACTAAGTTTCATTCATATACGGGACCTCTAAGTCTGGGTCTCAAAAAACATGACCGTCCGCTAAACTCACAGACTTAAACATTCTCGTTATGTTCTACGCCTACTTTTTAAGTCGACTGTACCAATAGGAATTTTTAAATCGGTTTATGAAATAAATGTCCCAATAAAATCACAAAACGAGAGTTTTTCCAATACCCGCAACATTCCGTACCACTATGTGCCGTACCATGAATTTCCATGACGTGCGAGTCTAAAATTCTGAATTGTGCGCTATTTACTGCTGCTGTGTAACATGAAATAGTTTCTCTGTGAAAGTGCTGTCGGTTCTTTATACTTTGGCAAAAATATGTCGCGATAGGTAGTTTGAGTGATTCATGTCTTTGTTTTGCGATTAGTATTTCTATCGATTTGTGGAACCAACTCGTTTAAAACAAAGGAATTTTCTAAACGCTGATTACCTAATAGCATGACAATTTCTTGCAGTGCCTTTTTTATGGTGACTAAAGGTGAATCTAATAAAAATATTGCGTTTGCGGACTCAGAACTAATCTGGCTATAATACAGGGTGTTAGGGTAAACAGTTGCATTACTTTAAAGGGTACCCATGATACTGAACAACTTACACTTTTGGCGAACGCGCGGCGAATGCGCACAGATCGCGAGCTCGGCGAGCCGCTCGCGATCTGCGCGGGTGCATTTTATGCTCGTGCATCACTACTGCGCAGCTCGTGAGCTGCGCATTCGCGGCGCATTCGACAGATGTGGACGCACCCTAAGAAATTCGCAATTTTTTTTTTACTTTCCATACTAAATTCAATCAGCTGATCACACGTTTGTATGAAAAGTCGTCACAAAAATTGCGAATTTCCTATAGGTTTCTTAGGGAAAGTTGTTCAGTATCATGGGTACAATCATCCCTTAAAGTAATGCAACTGTTTACTCTAACACCCTGTATACAGGGTGAACTAGATATCATTAGCATCCTTTTAAGCTAAGAGTCTACCCATCAAAATATTTTTTTTTTACTATGGGAGCAAAAAAGATATCAGCCCTTCCATACTAAACTGCAATGCCTACTCGACTCAAATGTATGTAACAGCAGATTTTTTTGTTGCTCTGATCGGTTTGCTCCCATAGCAAAGTTGTTTAGTTTGATGGATCGACTCTCAGTGTAAAATGATGCTAAATGATATCAATTTCACCCTGTACACTACTAGTTTTTTATTACTAACATAAATTTGTGTATTCAGACCATGAATCTAAACAACTTTCCCTAAAGAACATGGGACAAAAAAAGAGAAATTAGACCATATCTTATACAGGGTGTAACGAAACACCCTCATAGGGGTGCTTCAGACCATCAAACTCCACAACTTTCAGTATGGAGCCAACTTCGAAATCGCGAAAAAACATAAATACATACATACTCGTAAACGAAGTTATGTATGAAACAGCTGATTTTTTTTCTCGATTTCCATTCTTACTCCATAGTGAATGTTGTTCAGTTTGATGTCTAAGCACCCCCTTAAGTATTAATAGGGTGCTTTATTTCACCCTGTTGTATGAGTCGACATCAAAATTAGTAACTTCCTCTAGTAACTAATCGGGTTAAAGTCATCAGCAACCTCTTATATGATGCTAGTACTACCCTAGGCGTGTTAATAGATGGACGCAGCTGTTTCGTGACTTATGTGGTCGGATATTACCCAATTTGGTCAACTAAGCACCCATACTGTTGGCTACTCAGAAGACTAGTTCGTAATTTCATTACAATTACATTTTTTGCTATAGTTTCTGTAATATTTATGTAGAAAAACAGTGTAACAGATAGCGGTTCCAACATTATAAAATATAAACTAATGTTTACCCGCGACTTCGTCCGCACAAATTATATATACCTACCAGATTTTAAGTCAGATCATAAACTATCAAACAAAAAAAGTTTCATCAAAATCGGTTCAGTAGTTTTTGCGTGATGCGCGAACAAACCAACAAACAGACAAACAGACAGACAAAATTTCTAAAAAAGGTTGATTTCGAGTCAGGGATACCTAAAAACCATATCGTAATCTTTTTTTTGTAAATTATATTCAATGTACAGACACATTTTAGTTACAGTTTTATAATAGTTTAGAATTAGAATACTTACAGGCTATTGCAATTAATACTTTGTTTATTTATCCAGGTAAAACATCAAGCTGAAACAATACCAAAAAACCGGCCAAGTGCGAGTCGGGCTTGCGCACCGAGGGTTCCGTACCACCATACAATATTAGTAGGTACTTACCATAATTATTATAATTGTGTTTTCTCCGCGATCCTTTGCAAGCCGGTTGGCAGTTTTTTTTATTATTTGTTGTATTCCTTAGAGTATTCGAGTATAAGTATGAAACCAAGTTTGACACCTATGTGTATTGTCGTTTTTACTACAGATCAAAAACAAACAAAAACATGAAAAAAAACACGTTTCTTGTATGGCCCTTAATTTTATTCTTTTTGTTTTTTCTATTTGTTAGCAAATCCAAAATAATAATACGTTTTCTGAGAAAATTTCAACTTGCTACCTATTATGGTTCAAAAGATGCAGCCCTTTAGAGCTAAGGAGGATGGACGGATGGAAAGCGTTTGGTACCAAGTCGGTGCCAAAGGACCCTAAAAAACAGTTACATACAAAAAATAATGGACTCAATATTTCTGCAAGTAATAAATATGATACCTGTTCCATTGCACAAATTCAATACAGGGTCCTTCTTAATATGCTGAAACTTTTTTAAGGGGTTGATCAGACCAACAAACTGAACAACTTTCTCTATGGCACCAACATCGAAAGCTGAAAAAAAAAATCAGCTGTCCCATACATTTGGCTCGAGTAGGTTTTCAGTTTTGTATGGACCGGCAGATTATTTTTGCTATTTCGATGTTGGTGCCATAGAGAAAGTTGTTCAGTTTGATGGTCTGATCATCCCCTTAAAAAAGTGTCAGAATAATAAGAAGGACCCTATATATATAAATATATATTGGAAAGAAAAGTTTTCCAGTTAAATGGCATGGCATTCACCGTAAAACATATTTTTATTAACAACCGTCTTCAGTCTTCGAGATTTCTTTGTGTGTTTGTCCTTCCAAGCACAACAAGTACAAAGGGGAACGTAATACGCGACCTACACGTAGAAAATAATGTTATTCTATTTAAACATTGTTTCTTTATTCGTATTCCGACGTGATTTCCCAGATGTCCAAGTACCCTAGTCGGCCAGGTAACAACATTGCCACATTGTACAATACCTACCCTTCTGATTTAAGAAAAAACATGGAAAACCTCTTTCAATATTGTTTTATACCCGCCACACGTTTAATTCATTTATTTATTTAAAAAAAGGTTTGGTTTGTTGGCTTTGGTGGTCGATGTTAGCTCTCATTTTATACAGTTTTATTATGTAGAACTATATACTATTACCTATTCCGTGGTTTTACTCTAATAACAATGCCATACTAAATAGGTAACATAATTTGTAACTACATAATTACATGTTTTACTAGTTCACGAAATCGCTATTACATAGGGTGTAAACATAACTGCATTACATACTTTAGGAGATGCTTCAGACTATCAAAATGAACAACCAACATCGAAATTGCGAAAAAAAAAAAATCACCTACTCCATACTTTTGGCTTCAGAATAGTTATAATAATAGTACACAAACTTATGCTTTTGACATTGACGTTTTCTATTTCGCGATTTGAATGTTGGTCCCATAGTATAGTGCAAGTTGTTTAGTTTGATGGTCTAAAATACCCCCTGAAGTACCTATGTAACGCATTTAATTTTGTCGTCGTAAATGTGTTTATCCCATAGAGGTAGGAATAGAGGAACATACAGCTGAGAGAGCGAGATGTACCTAGCGGCACCACTGTATAAATAGAAAGAGATACGTGATAGGCCGGTCATATCTTACACAAAAAATCGCTAAAATAACAAACTAACGTCTAGTTCTGAGTTTTTAATATGTTGTTAGGACCACTACCAGTAGCGTATATCCAAGTTTGCAGCTTCGAAAGACCTGTGCTAACTTTGCAGCACTCGAAAAATCATCCAGTTTTATGGTTTTTTGCTTAGATCTCTAAGTCTATAAGTCGTATAGAAAAGTTTTCTAGGAACAAATTAAACCTGATAAAATTTCTTACAAAACAAGTCGTATGTACTTGTCTCATAGGACTTATCCTTTAATAGCTACAGGGCCACGAAAGAAATAGCATTTTAAAAATTATGAAATTAGTATGGCAACCCTCATTAAAGTTGAAGATAAAATGAAAATGATTTCATATTCTTAATCAGCGACCCCGAAAATCCCCGGATTTAAATTTGCAGCTGATTCGGTGAACCTTTAGCAGTTGCTTTGGCGTTTTAAATTTCCATGGCAGCCATCTTGGATTTCGCAATTTTGGATTTTTCTTACCGCCATCCAAATCTGACCAAGGTCTTCTATACATTTCTTCAAGATCCATAGCTTTATCTTTCATAGTTTCCGCGGGCTGTTGACCTCATCCATCAGGAGTCAACCTTCTGAGGAAGTCGAAAAATTCCTTTTATCACCAGGTCATCATTTTTATCATCTCCGAAATTATTTTACTATGCGTTGGTTGGGGGGAACTCGGCGAACAATTATCCGGGTATCTATCTACTTATTTATGCAAAGTGGGGATCGACCAGATACCTCCTGTTGATCTGCGGGTTCCCCCTAAGGTACAAAGATGACATTTAGGGATCATCATATGGATGCTCTGGTGATATAGGGAAAACTTTGACTTCTTCGGAAGATCGACTCCTGACGGATGATGTCAACGGCCCGTGGAAACTACGACAGATAGGGTTGTGGACCTTGAACAAATGTATAGAGGACCTTGGTCAGATTTGGTTGGCGGTAAAAAAAAATCCAATATTGCAAAATCCAAGATGGCTGCCATGGAAATTTCAAACGCCTAAGCAGCTTTTAAAGGTTCACTGAATCAGCTGAAAATTTGTATCCGGGGATTTTCGGGGTCGCTGATTAAGAATATGAAATCATTTTCTTTTTATCTTCAACTTTCATGAGGGTTGCCATACTAATTTCATAATTTTTAAAATGCTTTTGCTTTCTTGGCCCTGTAGCTCTCAAAGGGTAAGTCATATGAGACAAGTACATACTACTGATTTTGTAGGAAATTTTATCAGGTTTAATTTGTACCTAGAAACCTTTTCTATACGACTTATAGACTTCGAGATGTAAGCAAAAAACCAAAAAATGGGATGGTTTTTCGAGTGCTGCAAAGTTAGCACAGGTCTTACGAAGCTGCAAACTTGGATATACGCTACTGGTAGTGGTCCTAACGACATATTAAAAAATCAGAACTAGACGTTAGTTTGCGATTTTAATGTTCGATATGATGGGCCTATGACGCGAATCAATAGAACCGTTTTTTTAGTCACTAATAAATTTTTACAATTCGGTTTTCGTTAATAATTGGGAATCTAAAGTGAAATCGTAGATAATTTTGTGAAATATACTGACACTACTTCATTAATTTATCCACGATTTTACGTTAGACTCAGAATTATAGACAGTATTAGAATTTTTGCCTGCGAATAGTCTCCAAAAAACATCCAAAAACTGTTTCATTTGACAACTCATGTCACTGACTCTATTTCTGTAAGGTATAATAACTTTATGGTTTATCCCTTCATTAGTCTCCTCTAAAAGTATTTGTAACTAAAAGATGAAAAACCTACCAAATTGATTAAAAGTGAATTAGATGATAACAGAATTAACCTTTACACTTTCGATACCACGGCAAGCTAAAAATAAACTATTACATTGGTTCACATTAAATGTACGGTGAAAAAGGCAAACGGCGCGGGAAGAATTGCTTTTTACGGATCGGCTAACATTCCACAGTTCCTTGAGGGTTTGAGGGTGGATGAGGAAGGGAGGGGTAGCAGAAATGAATTGTTTTTGGTTTACCGTGAGGTAACATTACGTTATTGCGTACCTTTGTGGCTTTTTAAGTGTGCTTATTGGATTTAGTCCCAGGAGGATTCAAGCCGTAAGCTTTGCTATACTTACTCGCATTCCCTTGTGATTGTTTGTGTGTTCTTGGTGTGCCTAATAAAGGGTATAACAAAACACCCTAGTAATAATTAAAGGGAGGTTTAAACCATCAAAAAAGATCACTACTCGTATCACAAAAGATCCAATATCAAAATCGCTAAATGATAAACACATTACCCTTCCTTTGCGTCGCGCAGTCGGGTAAAAAAGAATCATCATACAAAACTGCAGTGCCTAGACAAGACTCAAAGCGGGGGGCGAGGAAGCAACTATGAACTTTATTCCATTAGTTTAGATTCTAATTTAGCATGCATATGCTCACGACTATATTCCCCGAGGGGGTAGTCAGAGATATTCTGAAACCTCAGAATATCCACGTTTCACCAGAAGTACCGAAACACTGTCCAGTGTGACGGGGGGTGAGCCCGTCGCCACTTATAATGGACAGTGGGTACAATACTCGCCTCGAAATGGAAGCATGCAGGTAGATTCTAATTTAGAATGTTAAAAATCATGAAAAACGTGTCGTGTGAAAAACATGATCGAAATTATTGCTCTGCAATTATAAGCTATGTCGCGTTTAGTTATTAGGTATAAAGTTCTATGTAAATGCGTACGATTTCTTGATCTGCGGAAATGGTAACGCAAGGCAAATCGTCGCAAATCGTCTAAGACAATAATATAATAAAGAGGAAAGATTTGAATTTTTGTATGTTTGTTTTTATTGAATAGGCTCCGAAGGGACTGGAGCGATCTGAATAATTATTTCACCATTAGAATACATTATAAAAAAAACTGCCAAGTGTGTGTAAAAGATTCCAGGGCGGTTAGAAGTTCGCGGACATCTAGTTAGGTATTTATAAAGTATTTCGTTAAGAATAAAAACCGTTACAGGCATTTCAATTTTACTTCACCTGCGGCGGACACCAGCCGACACAATAATTTAATTTCGCTCGTTACACGAAGGAATTATTCGGAAAAAAGTGGGGGAAAAAACTCATAAAGCTATTACTTCGCTTGGAAATTCCTGACGTAGCGTTTACAAATACGGAGCGAGACTGAAAATTAATTTTGGAAAATGGTTACCTGCAGACATTTGAGCGGGCTCATTGTAGACAAAATAGTACGGAATGTTACTTTATTTTAAATCTACACTTATAAACTACTAGTGTTTTCCCGCGACTTCGTCCGCACAAATTATATACCAGATTTTAAGTCAGATCATAAGCTATCAAACAAAAAAAGTTTCATCAAAATCGGTTCAGTAGTTTTTGCGTGATGCGCGAACAAACAAACAAACACAGAAACAAACAGACAAACAGACAGACAAAATTTCTAAAAAAGGTTGATTTCGAGTCAGGGATACCTAAAAACCACATCGTTATCTTTTTTTTGTAAATATCTTCAATGTACAGACACACTTCAGTTACAGTTTTATAATAGTTAAGATTCCGTTACTGCTTGACTGATTGACAGACAACGCATCAGCCTGTACCGTTGAAGATAGAAAAATTAAATTTGGAATTGTACTCTACAGGGTGTAAGGAAATCAAACTGAACAACTTTTACTATTGGAGCAAAACGATCAGAGCAAAAAAAAATCTAATATAGATTGCGTCGAGTAGGTATTGCAGTTTAGTATGGGACAGCAGATTTTTTTTGCTCTGATCATTTTGCTCCCATAGTAAAAGTTGTTCAGTTTGATGGGTAGAGTATGTGGTTTAAAGGTTAATGATACTTTTCCTAACACCCTGTATACAGAAGATGAAGGGGTGCACTAAAAACATTTTTTATACCATGACCCCTAAGGGGTACAATTGGACGGTCTGAGACTAGCAGAAGTTTCAGTACATTTTTAATGAAAGATAATATAATTTATAAATGGTTATAGGGAGATATCCAAAATGGGCATTTTCAGTTAAAAACGTTATCCTCCTTCCGGCGCAGTTGGGTAAAAAATAATTAAATTACATGCACGCATAAGATTGAATTAGAAGGTAATCATAACTAGACTAAGTTTGTTATACGTTAGAAGCAATGTAGGTATATTTATTATGTAACCTACTCCGCCTTTTAGGTAAATAGTAGCTAATGCAAATATAATCGAAAGCAACCCCGATGTCTATTAACATTTATTCAATGTATTTTTCCGAGAAATGTATTAAAACAAATACCATTAGAGACCCGGCTGAAGCACACGCTTCATAAACTCAGCGAACGAATAGCTGAATTAATAACAGAGGAAAAGAAAAATATCTTCAGATTGAATAGAGAGGCAGTCGATTTACTGAATTTTATTAAAAACATTAGAGTTCGGTAGCGCTTTGCAGAGAGGTATATGGACTCTCAATCATGAGGTCCGGGTTCGTATCCGCATGCCACGTACCAATGAGTTTTTCTAACAGGGGCTACCTCCCGGTTTTGGGTAACTTTGTAACCATTTGATTCATTAACTATGGTCCTTTTTGAGCTGAAAAATAGACTGAACCATCTACACGATATGAGAAGTGATATGGTTTTTCTAGAAATCGATTTTAATGAAAAAAACCGAAGAAAAGGGACTCTAAAGTCACCCCTTTTTTTCCAGTTGTAACCATTTTACTCTTACATTTTTAACCGGAAGAAAATGACAATTTACAGTATTGTTCACAACACAATTTATAATGATGATTATCTTTTCTTTTACTTTCACTCACTCGAGTAGAATATTTCACTCTCTTTCTTACATGTTTTTTTGTTATGGAAGCAGTGGGAATACTGTAATTTTGTTACTACATCCGTTTATACATGCGATACAAAACATTGTCAACCTTTAACATGATAATAACCAATAGTAGAAGAATAGTAGAAGTGACCTCTGTATGCGAGCCATATCTATTGTTGTTTCGTACTTTCGTAGTCAACTAGATAGGTACCTTTCTCTATTTCTTATTAGTCTTAAGATGTTTCGCCATGTTATAGGTATACATATATATATTTTTCTTTCCTCTTGTACTTTGATCTCAATTTTTCAATGTAGGTAGGTAGAATACTTTCCTTTGATATTTTGATTTTGTGTTTATCATCTTCGTTGAAAAATCTTAGACAGGTTAGCTTTTATTTAGAACTGTCAATGTCATTTTTTTTTTTTTTTTTTTCCTTTGTTTGTTTTTCGTTCAGAAATGTATAAATCCACTGCTGCCTGTCATTGTATTGCGGAACTATGTATTGTATTTCCGGACTCACCTTTTTCTCACGTCTTAAATTCTATAATAACATGATGGTTTAAACTTTTGTACCGAATGATATGCTTCTCGTGGCGAGTACTGTGGCTTGTGACGCTACAGTAGAATTAGTATATTTTAGAGTTATTAGTTTGTTTTTAATTATTTTATTTATTTTATATTATAGTGTATTATATATATTTTTTTTTAACTAATGTGTGACCATTTAGCTTTGAATGATAGTTTCTTTTCTTGTACTTCATCCTCAGATGACTTTTTAAGTGCGGACAGTTTTGATTCCACACCGGACACATTGCATGATCAGATCTCCTCCGTATTTTCTTTGTTTCCCAATAACCTCAATATTGTACATATTAACGCACAGAGTATCCCTGGTCACTACGCTGACCTACTGGCTACCTTCAGCTCTTCAGTGGTGGACGCTGTACTGGTGTCTGAGTCTTTCCTGAACCCTTCTCTTCCCTCGACTCAGTACGCTCTCCCTGGGTTCATACTTATTCGGAATGACCGCACTGGCGTAGGTTGTGGCGGGGTTGCTATTTATCTAAGAGCCGACATTCCATATAATATTATTAGTGTATCCCCATCTCCTTATAGCAAATCCGCTGAACACCTTTTCCTGGAAGTTTGCCTTCAACACACCAAAGTTTTTCTCGGCGTCTTCTACAGTCCTTCCTCTTCTATTGATTATTTTTCCTCTCTGGAAAACCTTTTAAATTATTTCTGTCCCAGTTATGATCACTTTCTTCTCTTAGGCGATTTCAACACATGCTTAGTGAAAAATGATCATCGCACGAACAAATTGCATTCCCTACTATCCTCTGTTAATCTCCAAGTCCTTCCCCTTTCCACTACCCATCACGTTCCCAACACCACTCCCTCCCTCCTGGATATCATGATAGTCTCGTCCCTGGACAATGTTGCGACACATGGTCAGATGCCCGCATGTTTCTCCTATCACGATCTCATTTACCTATCATATAAACTACGACCTCCTAAATGTAAGCCTAAATATCGTCTCCTTCGCAGCTACAAGAACATTGATCTGGTAGCCTTGCGCAGAGATGCTGCTAACACAGACTGGGTTTCGGTTCACTGTTGCGATAGCATTGACAGCAAGGTTTCCATGTTGAACTCAACAGTCCTTAGTTTATACGACCGGTACGCGCCGATCAAGAAGGTCAAGGTCAAGCATGCGCCGGCTCCCTGGCTCTCTCAGAAGATTAGGGATGGTATGGCATTGCGCGACAGAGCGAAGAGGAAACTGCGCAGATGCCCCTCTGACTCTAACCTGTCTCGATACAAATATTTGCGAAACAGGTGTAATCGCATGTGCAGGGATGCCAAGAGACATTATATTCACGACACCGTTGAAAGCTCAACTGACTCAGCTTCACTATGGAAGTTTCTGAAATCTCTTGGTATCGGCAAATCATCTGTTTCTGCTCCTATTGCGGTTGATCTCTCCTCTCTTAACTCACACTTCTCTCTTCCTCCTGTTTCTATAAACCCTCTCACTAAAGTCTATACTCTCAATAGTCTTTCTCAACTTCCTTTACCTCACTGTCCCCCTTTTAGTTTCTCTGCGGCGACCGAACGTGATGTAGAAAAATATGTTCTATCCATCTCATCCTCGGCCGAAGGTCATGACACTGTGTGCTCACGTATGATAACCCTTATCCTCCCTGAACTTCTTCCCATCCTTACCCATGTCTTTAACTTCTCACTATCTACAAGTTCCTTCCCCTCTGCTTGGAAACAAGCGCTGGTAGTTCCTTTGCCTAAAAATCCCAATCCTACCTTGTTTTCCCACTTTCGTCCCATCTCCATTCTTCCTTTTCTCTCTAAAGTTCTCGAGCTTATCGTCCATAGGCAATTGGGTACTTTCCTACGTACCAACCAGTTATTGAATCCGCTTCAATCTGGTTTCCGGCCCGGCCATAGCACTGTTTCGGCTCTCCTCAAAGTCACCGATGATATACGCCTCGCAATGGAGAATAAAATGCTATCTATACTAATCCTTCTTGATTTCAGCAGTGCCTTCAACTCTGTTGACTTTGATGTTCTTCTCGGTATCCTTCAATCTCTCAATATTTCTCCGCCAGCAACTGCCTGGTTCAACTCATATCTTCGAGGACGCTCGCAGTGTATCCGCTCGGATGGGGTCTCCTCGGACTGGTGCGATCTCACTGCAGGCGTTCCTCAGGGTAGTGTCCTATCTCCCCTTCTTTTTTCATTATTTATTAATACTATAACTACTGTCATTACTTCTAATTTCCATCTGTACGCTGACGACCTCCAAATCTATCGCCACTTTGGGGCTGATGACGTCACTCAAGCTATCGATGAGATAAATAAAGACCTGGAGCGTATCAGTACTTGGGCTGACTCTTATGGTCTTATGGTCAACCCTGCCAAATCACAGTCCATGATTCTTGGCAGTAGATACATGTGCAACCGTCTCCAGGCGTCTGCCATTCCTCCGGTCGTTTACAATGGTGTCATTATCCCTTTGAGTAAATCTGCAAAAAATCTTGGTGTTACGTTTGATCCCAACTTATCTTGGTCCTCTCACATAAATCAGGTTAGCCAAAAAGTGCATTACTCCTTCCATTCCCTAAAACATCTCCAAAATTTCCTTCCCTTCAAAACCAAAGTCTCCTTAGCCCAATCCCTCATCCTTCCTATCATTGACTATGCCGATGTGTGTTATCTTGATGCCACAGAGGAACTTGTCAATAAATTAGAGAGACTCCAAAATTTGTGCATCCGTTTCATTTTTGGATTGCGCAAATACGATCATGTATCAGACTGCAGGAAGCAGTTGAAATGGCTTCCTATTCGTGGTCGCAGGAACTCTCATATCCTCTGTCTCCTGTACAACACCCTCCACAATCCTTCTGCTCCTACTTACCTCCGCGAACGTTTTTCCTCCTTCCGTCCTCCTGACAGACCCTGTAGATCCCACCTCCGTACTCTCCTTAATATCCCGTCCCACACCACTGACTTCTATTCCTACTCCTTCACTGTCCATGCTGCCCGCCTGTGGAACTCTCTTCCCGCAAGTATAAGGGACTGTCCAACAATTAGTTCTTTTAAAAAGAAAGTTAAAGATCACTATCTTTCTCTGCCTTAAATTAAGATTATGTATTTATTATACTTATGTATTGTATATTATGTATTGGTATGTTTGTAATATAATATTTAGGTATTTGTTTATTATTTTGTAGTTTATCATATAATAAGTTATTGTTCAGATTGTGTGTGTTAGTTTGTTTATTTCTTTGAATTGTGTACACCTTGCCTGCCTCACTTTGTAATCTTTCTCTTTATTATGGGTCTGCTGGAAGAAATCTCTTCAGAGATAAGCTCGCCCTTTGTACATGTCTATTATGCTGTATTCATCTGTATTTCCGTGTGTACAATAAATGGTTTAAATAAATAAAAAATAAATAAATAGTATTTTGAGAAATTTAAAATGATCAAATTATTTGTGCTGTTTTATCGTTTGATGTTTAGCTTTATGGGAAAGAAAAATGGGCAATCTCGCTACTTTTCGTGAAGTAGTTAGCTACAGCCAATAATATCATTGGCTACAGCCATAAGGTAGCCGTTGGCAAAACTTACAAATCTGTGATAAACTTTGAGTTCAAAGACTGGCTCAAAAGGTTGCTAATCCAGAGCCGTAAAACTCTTGCAAAAAAAAAGTGATAAACACTCGTCATTTTACAATTAATTTTATTTCAGATTTTCCGAATCAATAATTAATCGCTCTAGAATCGTGCTAATTAATCTAGAACTATTAATTAATATATTCTGTACAAACAGGTTTCTACTTACCTATGCACTAACACGTCCCTTTCGGACCTGGCGTGCTCATGGATTCAAGTACACTATAATTAGTGCCTAATTATCTCGATAGATAGCTATGGAGCTCGGCTCTGACACGAGCCGTTTTTATATTATGTTACTAGTGTTTTTTTTACCCGCGACTTCGTCCGCACAAATTATATACCAGATTTTAAGTCAGATCATAAGCTATCAAACAAAAAAAGGTTCATTAAAATCGGTTCAGCAGTTTTTGCGTGATGCGCGAACAAACAAACAAACAGACAGACTGACAACATTTCTAAAAAAAGGTTGATTTCGAGTCAGGGATACCTAAAAACCATATCGTATTTTTTTCTATTATTGCATTAAAAACATATCGAGCTCGCTCCACTCGCTGCACTGACATTGCAACATAGGTATTATTTTCACTAATAACCACAAATAAAGGAGAATTGAATGATACTTTAGATTTAAAAAATGTTACGTCACAAAGATGTTTAGACCTACTTATTTTACTTTTGAATAAAACTGTAAGGTATTGTGAGGCAGAGCCCAAATAACCAATATCTATAATCAATGTATACTATACTATAACCAACTATAATCTCGTGAGATGGAAGTGTTTTAGTCTTAATAAATCCTGAATCAACACATTCTTTCCCTTCAATGCACCTGAAAAAAATGTTTTGTTAAATATAACCAAACTTTAGTGATTTCCGAACGTTTTGTAGCACATAATCAAAAAAAATTTGGTTATAAATAGCCAAGTGTTTAGCTATTTTAACCAAATGTTTGATTATGTGATACAAAATAATTGGGTAGTCATTAAAGCTAGGTTATATCAGCCATAAACTGCATTATAATGTTCAACTATATTCAAAATCTGACGGGTTCAATAGTAAGTAGGTACTTATTCATATAATGGGGGGCACTGTTCGCCTCCGGCATATCTGAGAACTTTCGTTCTGACATCTACGTAATTAGGGCAGTACACGCAAATTGTCGATAGCTCTCTTTCAACTCTTATTATTCTGTGAAAATGATGTAGGTTCACTACTTATCGAGTATCTATTAAGCGCGTAGTAGTACTTAAGGGGCCATAGGTCCCGACGAATGTTTTCTATGAGAATTGCCCAGCGCTCCGAAAAGTGTGTCCGTGAGTCGTATTTTCGACTAACCAAAGTACTTTTTCTTGATTTTTTTTATGATTTCACTAGTTAAACTAATGGTGAATATGTGAGTATAAATGCAAAAAATCTGAAACTGTTTTAAGTTCTTCTAAAACGAGAAAAATGTTAAAAAATATATGAAAATACGTCATCTTTGTGACGATTTTCTATCGAGTGAAGTAATTCTAATTGTGTATTCAATTCATGATTTCACTTGATAAATTATCCGCTCGTCGTTGGCGTAGTGGAGCTTTGGTATTGGAAACGATCACCGAAGTTAAGCAACGTCAGGTCCGGTCAGTCTTTGGATGGGTGACCGTTTAGTGGTATTTCATCTCGAGCGTTTCCGTGCTTCAGAAGGTTAAGCAGTTTGTATGGGATAGTTCCGTCAGATGGCGTTGTAACTATTCGTTAAGCCAGGTCAGAGGCCTATTGAGGCGGCTTGAAAATTCTCTGACAGCAAGTTGACCACTACCTTGCCTCCACCAACACGCACTGGGCCCGCGTGGTGGAGTATGGCCCACTCCCTCTCACCCTTATTCGTGAGAGGAGGCCTTTGCCCTGCAGTGGGATTCTATAGGCTATTACTTACTTACTAAATTATCCAAGAATACAGAGGTATGACTTTGGTTTCGGTAATTTTTATAAATCTAGTCGATAAATGAAAAATTAAAGAGGCTTCCGAGGTATTTCCACCTACTATTACGCCTTAATAGTCTCATACAGAAGAGGTAGTTTTAAAAAATTCTACGTCGTGGTCCGAAAACGGATGATGACTGACTGCAAATCCGTGCCGTGTAGCTTTTAGTAACATCGACACAGCAAAAAAAGTTGTTAAAAGGCATATACCGGATTTAGGATCCTTCATAAAATTCTACATTTGTACGTGTAACATCCCTCGCAAGTATGTACCTATGTGCGATAAAAAGTAGAGAGCTAATAAAAAAGTCATAAAGAACGTAAAAATATCAAGGTCGAGTGCTAACTTTGAAACCTTGTTCGAAGTAAGATACGAGTACCGTGTTTACTAGGTATGTAACGTTCAGCTAATATTATGAATAATTTACACAATGATTACAGATAATACGTTTCCTATTGGTCATCATCATCATATCAGCCGATAAACGTCCACTGCTGGACATAGGCCTCCCCAAAAATGCGGGGATTTGCCATAATTGCCACGCTTGGCAGGCGGGTTGGCGATCGCAGTTGGATTGAATGTGTGTACTCAGAGGATGCTGCTGCCCATCCTCCGGTAGATCCCTTAGTCGCCCTTTACGACACCCCGGGAGGAAATGGGATGGTGCTACTCTTAGCCGACACCACACGTACTATAGGTACTGACTTCGAACCCAGTAGGACCCTGGTTTGGAAGTCTAGCGCGCGGCCTGGCAACCATCACACCAACCGAGTAATCAAATTAATCCTAGCTACACATGTATACAACATGTATATTGAGCAGAATGCTTCAAACATCACACTGAACAACTTTCACTACGGCGGGGCCGACACAGAAATCGCGACAAAAAAATTGTTCTTACTTGTTTCTTTCACATAAAACGTCAATGACTACTTATTTATTTATTTTATTTATTTATTGATTGATATATGACAATACAATGTCAATTTACATGGAACTGTTTTTTTTTTCGCGATTTCAATGTTGGCCCTGTAGTGAAAGTTGTTCAGTTTGATGGTCTGACAGTATATATAGTAGATTACACACCGAGGACAGGAAAGCAAGAAAGGTCTCAGAACTCATGTAATTGTTGACCGAGGCAAAGCCGAGGTCAACAAACATGTGATCTGAGGCTTTCTTATTTACTGTCCGAGGTTAGTATAAATACTATTTTTCTTCGCAACGGAGGTGTTCGTTCGGTTCGTTAAGCGCAGCGGGACGAGAATTGAAGCTTTCCGTCCGGAGGGAGGGAAGAAAACACATTTAAGTGTATAGCATAATTATTAACATACGTAATATACCGACACTCCCACGTACATACTGTACACAGGTATAACAGTTGAGAAGCTCTTTTCAAACCAACGAACTCGTCTTAAATTGTTATCTACTTCTCTTACCTTTCTCTAAATTGAATGTAATGAACGTTTTAAGGCCTCCCAGTGAAAATATTAGCTTTTTCACGGGTGAGTTAGATGTTTTATAGCCCGATATATAAGACGAGATCTCAGGAATTTTTCCTCCGACTTAAAAGGAATTTCGTAAATGTTAGTAATTTTGTTACACTTAAAAAAATAAGCTCAACTTTTTTTTTCAAATCGTTGTAGCATAAAGTAAAATGAGTAAAATGGTTATAACCATTTTAGCAAAAAATTTCTTTGTAACTAACGTCCATTAAAATATTTAAAAGGGCATAATGAGCTAATAAAAGTTAAATTCTTTTTTATTTTAAACTGTAGTCTCTTAGTCCTTAATTCATTACCCCATTTGATTTGATATTTATAATTATAGTATCAAAACATTTTTCGAAGTATCTATTATAGCATACAACGTTTAATGAATACTTTGTCTCAATGTTGCTACAGTGTAGTAATATGTTTGTTATTCTGAATAAATAATTTACTTTTGAAATGCATTCCTTGCGAAGTATGTGTGGAGTTACGATGAGAGATAGCGAGAGAAATTGTGTGATTAGAGATCGATATGTTGTGACAAGAATAGAGAAGGGTATGCTTCGTTGGTTTGGTCATGTGCAGAGGATGAGTGATAGCAGATGTACGAAAGAGATATATGGAGCTAAAATGAGTGAAGTGTCGGCAGAGGGCGCCCTCGTAGGACGTATTCTGATCAAATCAGTTGCGTCCTACAAAAAGGGGAGTACTCGAAACCGACGAGCATGTATGAAGAGATGTATGGATGTGAATGAGGCAATAGAGGTATGTAAGGATCGTAGTAGATGGCGCGCTCTGGTCTCTGCCTACCCCATTGGGAAAGAGGCGTGACGTTATAGATAGATAGATAGAAATAATTTACTTACTTTTTTAGTTACTTAATAAGCGCAAAACCGCATACACCCTAGATGATTTATAACAAAGTAATTGGATTGAAACAATAATTGAATTAATTTGGTAGTTAAAATTTAAAGTTATTACGCATTTTGAGTTTTAGGGCAAAAATGATTTTGTTGTCATTTCAGCAATGAATGAAAGCACTAACGTGCTCATGGATACATTTTAAGAATATTGTTTTGGTAGTAAGTAGGGTGAGTGTACCCTTGCGGTGGGTTGAGATCAAATGGAAACCATGATAATTCGATTCTGTTCTCTATTCTAAACTAAAGTACTTTCTAGTTTTGCGTTAATTCATTAACACGTTGTATAAAATAACAATAAACAGAAAACCGATGCTTTTTACATTTTATGTTCTCAAAATGAAATAAAACATTCTACCTACTACGTCACCACTTTGTCAGCAAATTAAATACAGCTCTCGCGTTCGCTGCAGCAACTGAAAAAGCCGGACGATGCTATCTCTGATTGTTTTAATTTGAACATGATATTTGTAAATATTATTTTATAATACGACGGGCTCACCCCCTGTCACACTGGACAGGGTTTCGGTACTACTGGTGAAACGTGGATGTTCTGTTGTTTCAGAATATCTCTGACTACCCCCTCGGGGAATAATAGTCGTGAGCATATGGCTTATTTTATATTTGCCTTACATAAAATAAAAACGGTCAAGTGCGAGTCGGGCTACTCGCGCACCGAGTACACCACCACACAACATAAAAAACTACAAAACTAACCTTTTAAAAAACGAATCCGGGAGGACTGAAGAATCGGAAACAAACCTAACAACAGATTTCTCCCCTGAAATATCGATAAGATTTTGCTTCCATGGTAGAAGCGTCTCAGTTTTATAGTGCACATAATGGCAATGACGCGGTGAGTCGATGTGTATATAACATAAAGGTATTATACCAGCAATAGAGGAACATACAGCTGAGTGGGCGAGATGTACCTAGCGGCACCACTGTATAATAGAAAGCGATACGTGACGCGAGGCAATAGGATCGTTTTTTTTAGTCACTGTTAATTATTACAATTCGGTTTCCGTGAATAATTGCGAATCTAAAGTGAAATTGTAGATAATTTTATGAATTATACTGACACTACTTTATTAATTTATCCACAATTTCACGGTAGACTCAGAATTATAGACAATATTCGAATTTTTGCCTGCGAATAGTCTCCAAAAAACATCCAAAAAAGGTTTCATTTGACAAATCATGTTTGTTGCTCTATTCCTGTAAGGTATAATACCTTTATAAATGGTATAGAATGTCATAGAGTGCAAATATTTTATTGAAATCGGGCTTTAAATAACAATTACTTTTAGCCCCAATTCGTAACCAATTCGATTAGTACAGTTTTACTTTTAAATGTTTATAGAGGGACGCCCGTTTTCTTAATATATAATCTATATATAATATACTTACAATAGTTTTATTTTCAAACGTTTATTTGTAGTTCAGTTTGATTTGAGTCTTAATTGGAGCGCTCCTTGGCTCCGTCTGACTGTAATCTACTTATCTCGGCATTCGTTTGACTCCAACTCATCGGCACTCGGTTGTAGACTACAAATTATACGGAAACTCGACTGGAAATTATTTTAAAGAAATCACTGGGAATTTAATAAATACGAGCACGAGCAGGGTAACTTTAAGAGGATAGAGCAGTACAGTTTTTTCCATACAAACGTAGTCCCCTGTTTTCTCCCTGGATAATAACACTAGAGCAAATATTTTATTACCATACAATATATCTCGCCTCTGCTATGTCCCTATGTTTTGCTTTTTTACATTTATTAATTACTGTAGGAACTAGGGACTTTCGAAAATAACCAATTTCACCGCCCATTTTTTTAGACATTCAGTAAACAATTTTGACGAATATAAACAAAAAAAGCAAAACGTACAGACATAGCCAAAGTCTTTCTCATATTATTCTTGAAAGAGTTATTAAAATCGGTTTAGTTTTGGAGGAGAAAACAGGGGAATACGAAATGCTGTTTTCGTCGATTTTATGTAAATAAAATCGGTCCTAGCTGCAGTTGTCTCTTTCGCACTCTAGTCGGTGGGGTGTATGGGTGGGGCGGATCGGACAAATATGTATACGGTTGGAAAAGTGACCTATTCTCCAAATTAGCATTTCAGCCGGCCTATCCTCTTAAGTAACTTGATTCCATTTAACATTCCGGTTAGCATTGATTCTGTAACAAATAGAAATACACATAATAATCCTATGCAATACAGGATACATAATTGTAAGATACACAATACAGACTCTACCACGAGTTTTCACCATATTCACTACTTCGTACGTCGCCAATTTCGTATGGCAGAAATTAGTTCTCAACGTAACCACTAGGATCACTGTACGACCACGGACCTGAAAAAAAGACGGACGTATTGTGACACTAGAAAGATGTGAAGCATGCAAGGTCCAACAATTTCGTTTGTTCTACAAGGGACCTACACTCACACAGATGCACTAGCTCTAGGCGCAGGTCCTACATCCGTCACCATTATGTACCGCGTGACAGCACGCACACACAGCAAGAAATGGGTGCTTCACTCGTGATTAGACGAGATTACGTCCGTCTTTTTTTCAGGTCCGTGTGTACGACATTCAATACATAATTAGTGATGTAACTACAGTAGTAAAGTAACTACAGTGAAAACTCATGGTAGGCCTACTGATCACTATCTTGTTTACTAAACCTCACTGGGCTTGTCTATGTGCGTCCTGTGGCTGGCTATAATAGCCTGCGACCTGTCAGTCTAATTAGCAAGAAGCCTTTGCTTTGCACTGAGCTGTATTGGACAACTAGGTAATTACTTACATTTACGAACAGTTCCGGCGAACTGTTCTAACCGAAGCTTTTAGCTAAACATCTGTAAAGCTGTTCCATCAGTTTCCCATTTCCAGATTTAAACAACTTAAATTCAATCAAAGTGGGACCCCGTTGCACGAAGTCACGAGTACCTTAAGTTGCCTGCTAAACAATAGGTTCTGCCTCAAAGTAGTTAACTCTATCCCAAAGTAACTTAAGTAATGACTAACTCTTCGTAGGTAGACTTTACTGATGCGCAAAACTTTAATTAATCTGATACTGGTGACATTGTAGTTTAGCATAGCATAAGTCTATGCTCACGACTATATTCCCCGAGGGAGTCAGAGATATTCTGAAACCTCAGAACATCCACGTTTCAGTTTTAGCACCGAAACTCTGTCCAGTGTGACGGGGGGTGAGCCCGTCGGCGTCGCCACTTATAATGGACAGTGGGTACAATACATACCTCGAAATTGAAGCATGCAGGTTTCCTCGCGAAGTTCTCCTTCACCGAAAAGCCAGGGGTTTTACAAATCGTACTTAAGAGGATAGACCAGTACAGTTTTCTCCATACAAACGTATTCCCCTGTTTTCTCCCTGGATATTAACACTAAAGCAAATATTTTTTCACAATACAATATATGTCACCTCTGTCATGTCCCTATGTTTTCCTTTTTTGCATTAATTAATTATTGTAAGAACTAGAGACCTTCGAAAATTACCTATTTTACCACCCGTTTTCAGACACCCAGCAAACGAATATGACGAATTTAAACAAAAAATCAAAACGTACGGACATAGCCAAAGTCTTTCTCATATTATTCTTGAAATAATGATTAAAATCGGTTTAGTTTTGGAGGAGAAAACAGGGGAATACGAAATGCTGTTTTTGTCGATTTTATGTAGATAAAATTGGTCCGAGCTACAGTTGTCGCAAGTTTGCCTTGCAGGGGACGAATGTTGCAGACGTCAACTAGAGTTGGGATTGTTTAATAATTGGCTTCGATGAAGGATTTTATTTTTTTGGTTAGTTATGTAAGTAACAAAAATTTCTTGCTCAAGGTTTCTTTAATAAATTAATGGTATTTACTATTAATATCTTAGCAAACCAGAAGAGTCACGGTAGATCTAAAGCACGTGCTCGTTTTGACATGTTTAAATAACAAAGACAGGAAGTCGATCTTCCTCTTTTTTTCCAGAAGCGGCATGCTATACAGACTCGCAGTTCACTGATCCAATTCCAGTCATATGATGCATACTCTTAAGCAGGCACTCCACTCGCGAGAACTTCTCGGCAAGAATTCTCGGCAAGAACTTCCAAAGGAAAATTAGTACGGCTCATGATGCCGCGAGAACAATGAAGGGCATCCACGTGTAGTGCCTGCTTTAAGGTGGTTGTAAATTTCATACAAAACTTGGTCGTAGAACACTCGTAGACGGTATTAATAAAAGTAATGTTTTATATATGGAAAAATTGCTTAGAAAATCTAGATTGCGCGTATCAAATAATATTTACAATTTATGATATAATTACTTATAATTATTAGAAAGATTATTAGATTATTAGATGATTTGTTATTACTGTTCTTGTAAATAAACAATTATTTTAGATTGTTAGAAATTGACAAGTCTGCAAGCCATAAAATATTTACGAACACACATTTTGTTTGTCTCACCACTAATCGATAGGCATCAAAAATCTTGTATTTAATGTTCTTGATAGGTATAAAGTCATACTGCAGAGAGATGTCAATTAGGTACGCTTAGATTAAATTTCGTCTGCAGATAGTAAATTAATGTTTGGCATTGTTTAATAGGTATCTGCATAACTATCACAAATTAAACCTCAAGTATCCAGAACGGTATCTAGATTGCATCACACCTATATGCATTAGCTATAATATAGGTTAATTTAATAATGGTTCTACATTATCAAAATAAGCTACTCACGAATAGTGTAGCTTTCTATTAGTCAAATAATTTTTACAATCGGTTCAGTAGTGCCTGAACATACAAAAAAACAAACAATTTTACATCTTTATAACATTAGTACCTATCGAGTCTTTTTATAGATCATCATCATCATCAGCCTATCATCGTCCACTGCTGAAAATAGGCCTCTCCCAAAGCGCGCCACAAAACTCTGTCCTTGGCCTTCCTCATCCAGTCGCACCCCGCTACTTTTTTTAGGTCGTCTGTCCAGCGGGCAGCAGGGCGTCCCACACTACGCCTACCAGTTCGCGGTCTCCACTCTAGAACTCTGACACCCCATCGGTTGTCAGTTCTTCGGCAGATATGACCAGCCCATTGCCACTTCAGCTTGCTAATTTTCTGAGCTATGTCAGCCACTTTAGTTGTGTGACGAATCACTTCATTTCTGATGTGATCCCTCAGAGAAACACCGAGCATAGCTCTCTCCATAGCTCGATGAGCGACCTTGAATTTATGAACTAGCCCTTTTATATACGAGTACATTTGCAGATTTCTGACAAGTATTCATAAGCCAATATGGTGTAATCTAAAATCTTGTTGTAGTAACGGCATCCACACCACGGCATCCACACAATGTCGCGTATCATCATGCGGTTTATTTTGCTGTCCCTCCCTCGGGCGCAGGTAGACGCACACATGTCAGGTATTTACAAAGTAGATACCGTACATGAGGCAAACATTGCTCCATGGTACCGTAAGAATAACAATCCTTACATTTATTTTAATATAAAAAGTATATTCGTTTTTAGGAAAACACGACCACTTGAAGGTTGTATTTAAGTTCAGACACGTTCGCTCCCATAGTAAAAGTTGTTCAGTTTGATGGGTAGATTATGTGGTTTAAAAGTTAATGAAAATTATATTTCTTTACACCCTGTAAGTATACTTATCTATAATTATGTTGTTGTTATAAAGGATGTGTGTTTTAGAAACACCCAATGCACAGATTAATAATCATTAAGAGCATATGTAAATAATAAATAGGTATATTATGCATCACGGACTTGAAAGAAATACGGACCGACACTAAAAAGATGTGAAGCATGCAAGGTAATACAATGTCGTTTGTTCTACAAGGGACCTACACTCGCAAAGATGCACAGCTCTAGGCGCAGGTGCTACAACCACAGCACGCACACTAAAGAAATGGGTGCTTCACTCATAATTAGACGAGATCACGTCTGGTTCTTCTTTTAAGTCTGTTTTATGCATTTAATCATCAAATAAAATAAAAGGCATCAAGACTGTCTTTTATAGGGTAGGGTTCGATGAAGCATGTTGCGAATGATTGATTGTATAAACACTCTAATATTCAAAGGGGTGGTCTAGTGTTAGCGGAAAAGTGGTTTTTGGCAGACCCCCCTCTACGTGCTCTATGGATTGCAAGGGGCAATCCATAGAGCTGTCAATCTGACAGCTGTCAATCTGACAGCCGGCGCACTTCCGCCTCGGCTCCGTGGGACGCGCGTACGCAATTCTGAACCGCTCCAATGTTTTATATAATTATCGAGGAAAAGTCTATTAAATGTATTCACCAGTGTCCAGAGAGTTTCAGTCTAATACTAGATCAAACTGAACAACTATCACTATGGAGTCAGCATCGAGACAAAATATAAAAAATCTGCTGTCCCATCACAGACTTAAAAGAACCAGAGGTAATCTCGTCTTATCATGAGTGAAGCACCCATTTCTTTTGTGTGCGTGCTGTCACGCGGTACATAAGGTGACGGGTTGTAGCACCTGCGCCTAGAGCTAGTGCATCTGTGTGAGTGTAGGTTCCTTGTAGAACAAACGAGATTGTATTACCTTGCATGCTTCACATCTTTTTAGTGCAAAATTCCGTCCGTATTTCTTTCAAGTCGTTTCATCTTTCATTTCGTGCTGTCCCATATACTCGTATATATGCAGCTTAGTAAGAAAAAGCAGATTGTTTTTAGGGTTGAACCTCATTTAATAGCACAGCATCGCATTTTTCCGTCGCTCCATCCTTATCTGTCACTCAGGAACGTCATTTGCTAGAGCATATAAGTTAGACGAAACTCGACCGCGCGTGATAGCACGTCCGCGTACGATCGCGTTCCGTCTATCTTATATGCTCTAGCAAATGACGTTCCTGAGTGACAGATAAGGATGGAGCGACGGAAAAATGCGATGCGGTGCTATTAAATGAGGTTAATTTAATAAATAGGGTGTTTTGTTACGCCCTTTATAATCAAATTATTTTTGATTTCATTGTTATGATATTCTTAATCTAATAGAATTTATTTTTATTCTTATTCTTCAAAGATTAAAATGAATAAATAATTTATTTATTTTAATCTTTGAAGCATGAATATTATTCTGGTTATATTTTAAATGAAATTTTTCAGAAACAATCTAGAAACTGATCACTATGCTTGTAATGTGTCAGATTTTCGTTAATATGTAGTTTTACAGTTAGGTACAGTGCCTCAATGATTTCCATAAAAAACTGTATATTTTAACGAAAGTGTGACACATTACAAGCAAAGAGATTAGTATCTAGATTGTTTTTGAAAAATGTCATTGATTTTGATAGGTTAGTATTCAAAATATAACCAGACTTCGATTGTAGGAGCGCGCCAACGGTAACATACCCTGCAGTTGAGAAACCAGTTTAATTTAAAGCCTTCGACTGGGTTCAAAAGTGTCTGCATGAGTAGCCGACTCTACGTAATCCTACTGCCCCTAATAGCTCAATGTATAAGTTTTGTTTCCTAACCGTACTTCCAGCTTTTGTTTCTGTTAACCCTCCAACAAACAGTTTCGTTGTGTACTATATAATCTTCTTACGTTTCTCTCCCGACGTATGGTTGTTCAACGACATGCTTTATGTTTGAATCATATTATTATTATATTATATGATTTTGAGCGTTGTACGGATTAAATAATATCCTAAATACTGCTGCGGACGTATTTATTTCAGTTTTATATTTTTTCTCTCTCAATTGTCTCGTTTAATAAAATATTGATTTACTTTTTTATTATTGTAAGACGGCGAAAACAAGACACAATGTACAGTCTGCAACGAAAAGATGTATACAATCCCTTTAGCGAGGTAATGCGTCATATAAATAAATAAATAATAAGTACATATGAGATAAAGCCTAATATTTAATTAAAGATTGAAAAATTATGTCAAAGGCGGGACATCATTTTTCAATCTTTAATTTGATTTGAAATAGCACAACATTGGCTGTAACATGTTTATAATCACAAATATATCTAATCTAAACTATTATAAAACTGTAACTGAAGTGTGTCTGTACATTGAAGATATTTACAAAAAAAAAGATTACGATATGGTTTTTAGGTATCCCTGACTCGAAATCAACCTTTTTTAGAAATTTTGTCTGTCTGTTTGTTTGTGTAATTGTTTGTTTGTTTATTTGTTTGTTTGTTTGTTTGTTTGTTTGTTCGCGCATCACGCAAAAACTACTGAACCGATATTGATGAAACTTTTTTGTTTGATAGCTTATGATCTGACTTAAAATCTGGTATATAATTTGTGCGGACGAAGTCGCGGGAAAACACTAGTCAAATATATATTTGTTCCATAAATAACCTACCTGCAATAGTCGTCGCTACTGAAGCTTATAGAAAAAAAGTTATTAATTACCCCGCACGACACTTTACAACGTGGAACAAAACCGACTAACGTGGAAAAAAACGGACTATGTACACCTTGAAATAGACTCACTTATGTTTAGTAATAAATCTTTGTTTAGCTATGTCTAAATAAGTTTTTCATGTAAATAAATGACTACGAAACTCATGGGCCCTTGGCCGGTTTTTGGTAATTAAATAGTCCCGGGGCTACAACGTACTATCACAGAATACTATAGGTCTCAAAATAAGAAGAAAACTCAATAAGTAGGTACACTCGCAAGCAAAATAAAGACGCCTCCGCACATTTTCCTAACGCGCAAATCCTCCTTCTGTGCGGAGTGAATACATACGGTGTTTTCAATAATCCTATGATCCTTGTTTACCAAGTAAAGGACCACGGCCGCGGGGTTTCATCGAACGTTACATAACGGCAACGTTCGGAGCGACTTAACGTGGGCTTATGTGCACACCAACATAAATTAACCCTACACCTGCTTGCTGCATTGCTTTTAACAGAGGGGTACCAACACACTCAAGTAAAATCAAACTGAACTAAATACTTTCATTACTGAGACATCGTTTTTAGGGTTCCGAAGTCAACAAGGAACCCTTATAGTTTCGCCATGTCCGTCCGTCCGTCCGTCCGTCCGTCCGTCTGTCCGCGGCTTAGCTCAGAGACGCTTAGTACTAGAAAGCTGTAATTTGGCATGGGTACACATATTAATCACGCCGAGAAAGTGGTAAAATAAAATTTTGAAAAATATTTTTTTTTAGGGTAGGGGGGGGATACCCGTGAAGTGGGGATGCAATTTTTTTTTCTCGTCTATCCCATGGTGTGGGGTATCGTTGGATAGGTCTTTTAAAAATACGGTGGGTGTGGGAAAACCATTTTTCGATTTAGGGATCCGTTAGCGAAATATTAAGCTTTAAGGTGCTAATTTTTGTTAGAGTCGAGTGTCCCCCCCCTCTGCCAGCTAAACGGTTGTTTCTAGATATGTGAAAAAATTCATGGCAGTAGTGTATATAATGAAATTAAAAGGAAAACTATCACCGCTAAGTTAGCTTTACAAGTTAACGAGTAATAGTCGACCAACTTAAAAAATGTACTTTTTAGACTTTATTAGCCGTCAAACCGTAGTATGAAACAAAAAGCCCCCTTCTAAGTTCGTATATTGTGACGGGCAACTACGGAACCCTACCCTGCGCGTGGCCCGACACGCACTTGGCCAGTTTTGTTTATTTTTTATATCATCTTTTTAAAACTGCAGTATCAACTCGACTCATGGTATGGTACAGTAAATTTTTTTTCGACTTTTTCTCTACAGCATTGACACCCCCGAGAAAATAACAAAAATCGAGACATGCATATTATCTGTTTGTTATACTTTGCGAATGCGAAAGCGAGCGCGCATAACGGCTTTCTCGTTTTGTTGCTTTTTCGTGCATGCCGTGTTAGCCTTACGGGGAAACAATTAATAGGTAAACAATGAAGCCAATCAACTCGCCTTGAGCATACATATTCTAAATTCACGATACTATTTAGCTACAATTCGAGAGCGGCGGTGGCGCGTTGCGGAGAGCTATATGGAAACTCAACCTATAGGTGTTCGAATCCGCACGGACCACATGCCATGTACTAATGAGTTTTTCTAACTTATGTAATACCGACTGCTAACAAACGGTGAAGGAAACCATCGTGAGGAAACCTGCACACGCTGCAGAAGAAATTCTGATGCCTACGCATGTGAATGTGAAGTCTACCAATCCGCATTTGGCTCGCATGGTGGACTGACGACCATACACCCTTAGGATAGGCCTTTGCCCTGCAGTGAGACGTATACAGGGTGAAATTGATATCATTAGCATCCTTTTAAACTAAGAGTCTACCCATCAAACTGAACAACTTTTACTATGGGAGCAAACAAATTGGAGCAAAAAAAAATCTGCTGTCCGTAAAAATGTTAACGGACACGTTAACTTCCGTTAATATGCAGAAGTCCGTTAATCGTTAATCCAATGCCTACTATTTACCGCACGGCATGGCAGTTGGCACCGCGGCGCGGCGCGAAAATCAGGTTCTAAAGTATATGAAACGACAAGTACCGGGCGGCGCGTGGCAGCGAGTGAATTTCACCCAAAGTTCCGGTTGATATGGCTGGAAACGTATGACAGCAGTAGAGTGGATGCAGTAAAAAATGTATGGAAAAAAAGGTAGAAGATGCCTTACGACAAGAAGCAGCGGAAAATTCGAAGGACAGAGATAGTTTTAATGCAATTTTATACATATTAACGGATTAACGATTAACGTAAACTTGCGTTAATTCTTCCGAAATGTAACGCTTTAACGTTTAACGAAGCTAACCTTTTTTGTAGCGGATTAACGATTAACGAAGTTAACTATTTGATTAACGGTGCCCAGCTATGTATACTTCCAAAGTAATAAGCGATCCTGCCAGAACCACAGACTTAAAAGAAGAACCAGACGTAATAAATAAATATAAATAAATAAATATCTTGGACATTGTCACACAAATTATCTAGTCACATTTAAAGTTCCAGAATCTAGCCTGGACTTGTATTATGATAACTAGACAACAATATAGAATACATATATAGATACAAACATCCATGACTCGGGTACAAATATTCATATCTATCGTAATCTCATATAATCATGAGTGAAGCACCCATTTCTTTTGTGTGCGTGCTGTCACGCGGTACATAAGGTGACGGGTTGTAGCACCTGCGCCTAGAGCTAGTGCATCTGTGTGAGTGTAGGTCTCTTGTAGAACAAACGAGATTGTATTACCTGGCATGCTTCACATTTTTTTAGTTCAATATTAGGTCCGTATTTTTTTCAAGTCCGTGGCCAGAACATAATTTCGTTACATAATGGTTTTTGGAATCTACTGACTGAAATGAAAGACGTTTCACATCAATAAAACTGTAAAATAAACTCAAACAAGAGTTGTAATACAAGCTGTTTTTGCGATTGTACAAGAGTATCAAAGACATTATAATATCTGGGTCGCTGAGCAAGCTTAACTTGCGTCGCCGACATCTTGTGAGTTTGACAGATATTTTAATACTTAACTCCTGTGGGATTAACGGGTAACACTGCCTATACGTTATTTAGTCTTTATTTTAATTTGTGATTCACTTTGTCTCATTTATATTAACTAAAACTTTTTGACATTTTTATTTTTTGTTAGTAAATCTGCTATAATAACGCACATTGTTTGTTTGTACCCTTATCCAACTGATGAAACTGGATGATGCATTATGAATTAGTTTCTGAAAAATAGCTTTCTTTCAGAAAACCTAAATAAAGATATACTCGTATCAATAAAACCATAAGCAAGATTTACTTAAACAAAAATTCAATGTGTAATTAAAATATAAAAGATCAATTATAGAACCCAATTAGTTAAAACTTTTTCCCACCCACTGAGTTTAATTAAAAATTTTAATATAATGTTCAAAATTCGCTAGAGTACTCCCCCGCGCCTCGCGTCTAGCCCCCTCGGCCGCTATCGGCAGCGCTGGCTATGCACAGTTGAGCAAACAAAGCTATACTAATAGTTTGTGTGCGCAATCACTTATGTTAGCTTCTTCTTATCGTGTGGGCAAGCCCTGGTGTCAGAGTTTTTCAGACCGCCTTAAGAGGATAGGCGGGCTGAAATGCTAATTTGGAGAATAGGTCACTTTTCTGACTGTACACGTATTCATCCGATTGGCCACACCAATACAACCTGCCGAATAGAGTGCGAAAGAGACAACTGCAGCTCGGACCGATTTTATCTACATAAAATCGTCGAAATCAGCATTTCTTACTCCCCTGTTTCCTCCTCATAACTAAACCGATTTTACCGCCCGTTTTCAGACATCCAGCAAACAAATTTGACGAATATATAAACAAAAAAAGCAAAACATACAGACATAGCCAAAGTCTTTCTCATATTATTCTTGACTCAACTCCATTCAATAAATAGATACTTAGTATTAAGAATTGTATTATGTTTTATGTTAAAATATTATTGTACTGAGACTCTTGATCTCACAGACTAACCGTGGAAACGGTTTTGTGGGACTTTCCTATATTGAATATTTTTATGAAATAAAGTATTTGAAATTTGAAAAAAAAAAATGTTTTTTTGACACTCTGTATACGTCCAACAAGCCGTGGTGGTCCTGTGGCGAGTAACCTTCCCTGCCGTGCAGGAGGCGATGGTTCGATCCTCGTCCAAGCCGACTCGAACCAATGAGTTTTTAGGAATTTATGTACGATTTGTAACACCACTGGCTTTTCTGTGAATGAAAACATCGTGAGGAAACCTGCATGCTTCCATTTCGAGGCGTGTATTGTACCCACTGTCCATTATAAGTGGCGACGGGCTCACCCCCCGTCACACTGGACAGAGTTTCGGTACTACTGGTGAAACGTGCATGTTCTGAGAGAGATTCCCTCGGGGAATATAGTCGTGAGCATATGCTTATGCTTATGCTGTATACGTCCCACTGCAGGGCACAGGCCAGTCCACCATGCGTGCTCAGTGCTGATTGGTATACTTCACATACGGAACGTAATTTCTTCTTCAGCGTATGCAGGTTTCCTCCCGATGTTTTCCTTCATCATTTAAGAGCAGTCGGTATTATTTACTTAATTTTTTAGCCTAATTATCCCACTGCTGGGCAAAGGCCTCTCCCCTGCTCTTCCACTCGTTCCTGTTTTGGGCAACCTCTGGCCATAGGTCGTCTAATTTGTCCAGGTCATCACGCCACCTCTTCTTGGGTCGACCTGGACGCCGCCGACCGTTTTCGGGGATCCAGGGCATGATGATTTTTGCCCATCTCTCAGGATGCATCCGACAGACATGACCGGCCCACTCTTATTTAAGTTTGGCGCTTTTCTCTCCGACGTCGGCTATTTGAGTTTTGGAGCGCAACGTGGAGTTTCTGACCCGGTCGGTTCGTTTAACACCTAGAATGTTGCGCTCCATTGCATTTACATAAGTCAGAAAAACTGACTGGCACATGATAATGATTTGCATGCGGATTCGAACCCGTACATCAAGATTGTTTCCATACAATTTCCGCAACGCTCTACTAACACTCTCGTGTATAATATTAACTAGTGTTTACCCGCGACTTCGTCCGCACAAATTATATAACAGATTTTAAGCCAGATCATAAAAAAAGTTCCATCAAAATCGGTTCAGTAGTTTCTGCGTGATGTGCGAACAAACAAGCAAACAAACAGACCGACAACATTTCTAAAAAAGGTTGATTTCGAGTCAGGGATACCTAAAAACCATATCGTAATCTTTTTTTTGTAAATATCTTCAATTAGGCCGGTCATATCTTACACAAAAAATCGCTAAAATAACAAACTAACGTCTAGTTCTGAGTTTTTAATATGTTGTTAGGACCACTACCAGTAGCGTATATCCAAGTTTGCAGCTTCGAAAGACCTGTGCTAACTTTGCAGCACTCGAAAAACCATCCCGTTTTTTGGTTTTTTGCTTACATCTCGAAGTCTATAAGTCGTATAGAAAAGGTTACTAGGTACAAATTAAACCTGATAAAATTTCCTACAAAACCAGTGGTATGTACTTGTCTCATAGGACTTATCCTTTAAGAGCTACAGGGCCAAGAAAGAAATAGCATTTTAAAAATTATGAAATTAGTATGGCAACCCTCATGAAAGTTGAAGATAAAAAGAAAATGATTTCATATTCTTAATCAGCAACCCTGAAAATCCCCGGATACAAATTTGCAGCTAATTCGGTGAACCTTTAACAGCTGCTTTGGCGTTTTAAATTTCCATGGCAGCCATCTTGTATTTCGCAATTTTGGATTTTTTTTACCGTCATCCAAATCTGACCAAGGTCTTCTATACATTTCTTTAAGATCCATAGCCTTATCTTTCATAGTTTCCGCGGGCTGTTGACCTCATCCATCAGGAGTCAACCTTCTGAGGAAGTCAAAAAATTCCTTTTATCACCAGGGCATCCTTATTATGATCTCCGAAATTATTTTACTATTCATTGGTTGGGGGGAACTCGGCGAACAAATATCCGGTTATCTATCTACTTATCTATGCAAAGTGGGGATCGACCAGATACCTCCTATTGATCTGCGGGTTCCCCCTACGGTACAAGGATGACATTTAGGGATAATCATATGGATGCTCTGGTTATATAGGGAAAACTTTGACTTCTTCGGAAGATCGATTCCTGACGGATGATGTCAACGGCCCGTGGAAACTACGACAGATAGGATTGTGGACCTTGAACAAATGTATAGAGGACCTTGGTCAGATTTGGTTGGCGGTAAAAAAAAAACAAAAATTGCAAAATCCAAGATGGCTGCCATGGAAATTTCAAACGCCAAAGCAGCTTTTAAAGGTTCACCGAATCAGCTGAAAATTTGTATCCGGGGATTTTCGGGGTCGCTGATTAAGAATATGAAATAATTTTCTTTTAATCTTCAACTTTCATGAGAGTTGCCATACTAATTTCATAATTTTTAAAATGCTATTGCTTTGTTGGCCCTGTAGCTCTCAAATGATAAGTCCTATGAGACAAGTACTTATCACAGGTTTTGTAGACAATTTTATTAGGTTTAATTTGTACCTAGTAATCTTTTCTATACGACTTATAGACTTCGAGATGTAAGCAAAAAACCAAAAAACGGGATGGTTTTTCGAGTGCCGCAAAGTTAGCACAGGTCTTACGAAGCTGCAAACCTGGATATACGCTACTGGTAGTGGTTCTAACAACATATTAAAAAATCAGAACTAGACGTTAGTTTGCGATTTAAATGTTCGATATGATGGGCCTAAATGTACAGACACACTTCAGTTACAGGTTTAGATAACGTATGCGGTAATATTTATCATAAGCTTAGAAAGAATTCTAGAAGCTTTTAAAAGCGTAGGTAATATTTTTTACCGACTCGCTATTGACTGCCAGGCAGTATATTTCTGGTCCGGTTACGGGTCCAACATAATAAACACTACGTACAGAATTCGTAGCGGAGTGCTACGCAGTAGCAGTCGTAGACTTAGAAGTATTATTATAGTAGAAGTAGAAACTGTTTTTGAAGTGAAACTTCTTATGGGCTTTGAAATTCTAATCCGCAACCTTTTCGAGCGACGGAAGTTGGAAATTTAAATTTCATTAAATTTTATGTTTATTTTGTTGAATAATCACATGGAATCTTTCCAGGAACATTGGGAATATTCCAAGAATGGGAAGATGGTGGAAATAATTCCCAAAACAAATCACCAAATTAAGAAACTGTCGGGCAAAAACTGCCTCCGTGGTACAATGGTTAAGAGCATTGGGCTTTAAACACGGAGGTCGTGGGTTCGACTCCGACGGGGGGCACCTAGTCAAATGTTACTTTGTTCCTTTTTCCCCAGTTGGTTAGGACATTGCAGGCTGATTCACCTGAGTGTCTGAAAAGGAAGATACGTACTTCAGATGGCACGTTAAGCCGTTGGTCCCGGCTACTATCTCTAAACCACGTCAGATGCCGTAAGGCGGTTTGAAAAATCTGACACCAGGGCTTGCTGCCCACACGATAAGAAGCCACGCTTTTCAATACTGAGCGTTTTTCCTGTGTTTTCTAGATGCCAACGCATCTTTTAATGGAACATTTCAGTATACAGGGTGAAATTTTATATCATTAGCATCCTTTTATTAAACTTAGACTCTGCCCATACTAAACTGAAATTGCTACTCTACTCAAATGTATGCAACAGCAGATTTTTTGTTCGATCGGTTTGCTTCCATAGTAAAAGTTTTTCAGTTTGATGGGCAGACTCTTAGTTTAAGAGGATGCTAATGATATCAATTTCACCTTGTTGTTGTTGTATACGAATAAGAAATTAGAGAATTAAATTAGAAACTATTTACGTCTGACATGGCTGTACGTGTACGATCCCATAGCCTATAAAAAAAGGCAGGCGCAGTCTTGACATGATCTCGCACACTATCTATGGAGCGATGATCATGCCATCTGTTGAGTTTTTTAGGAAGTTTTAAAAAAGAAAAGAAAATCGTTCATGAGCACTTTTCTTTTTTAGATCGATCCCTATTCAGAAAACTCTGCATGCAAATGATAAAAGGAGATCTCGTGATAACAGGAATTTTCATCTGTCTTGAAATGCGACCCTCGAGGGGTGATATCAGCGTGTCATTTGTTTATATTGTGAAATTAATCCCCCTAGGCGGCGTGACTGATGAGACGAGTCAAATGTTGCTTGCCGAACAAAGAAATACGGAGGTGTATACTATAATCGATGCTCAGTTAAACGACAGATGCTACAAACGGGCACCATCAATCCATACCCCCCCGCCCACCTTCCGATTCGTACTCCTACCCCCCCGCGAGCCCCGACGGCCGAATTGTTATTCACGACCCATTACCTCAATTTTTTAGAGGCAAGGTGCCTGAAAAGGAACCCTTTCACTTATTGTATCTCATCTTTGAATAGGTGGAGGGCCATCGTGAAATTAAATTTCTTTACATTATTCATTTTTCTCCCCTCTTGTTCTCAGTTTTTGTTCGTCGAGCGTTTACTCAGCATCTTGTTTAAAACAGATGTTTGAATCTTTAATTATAATATCCCATACTATTAAACGAGCATTATTTATTTGTATATCAGTAAAATTGTGTTCTAGAAAACGACGTATCGATTTGGATTATATTTTTACTAAGATACTTTTTAAGTTAGGTAATGAAATCTATCTAGATTAATGTGGAAGATGGCAAAACTCAGTGCCAACTACTTAAATTAATAGAAGTAGGTTTCGATGTATATAGAGTAAGTTACCTCCGAATTCCATTCGTAATTCGAGATAGGTACTAATCGTATCAAATGTGAAAGATTACATTGTTTTATAATATCTGTATGAGCATACTACGACGCATATCATTTTGCTACCTACTGATTGTTTATTTCAATTGGTGTTATACTCGTCAACGATACCTATATTCTCGTATGAGGACGGTGCCATAACATAACAAAATATAGATAACTAACCGCACAAACTATTCAATTAGCTGCCTGGATGTTAAGTCTAATGTAATATAAACAAGTAGCCTTTAAACGTCTCGCCGCAGGGCAAAGGGAACCAACCGACCCCTTACATTGAAGGGAAATGAAATAATACCACACTGCGTGCCTCTACCCGTTCATTTAAATATTTATAATTTGCGTATCCCTACAGGCTACAGTCAGCAGATTATTCCCTATCTGTAGCTCTCAGTCTCGTATCTTAGTCTAAACTCATATTTGTTTATGTTTATCCTGTTGCACGCTTTACCAAAATGTATATAACGTTTGTCTCCAGTTGAATTTCTGTCAATAAGCGTTGTTTCACACGTACCACAACGTTACTAGTGAATAGTGTAGCTACAGCTTTTTGCAGTTGCGTTGTGGTACCGACAAAATGTCGACGTGGTTGCGTTGTCGCTAGTACTTACAATGTGGTTGCGATATGGTTACGATGTGGACGGTATTATACAAGCGGATAGTGACTGTAGAATGTGATACGTGTGAATTCTACTATTAATTTTTAATACATATAAAAACTAGATGACCGCGACGAACTTCGTACCGCCTCAGAATCTTCCCGACACACACCTGGCCGTTTTTTTAGCCTATGTTAATCACTGATAATATAGCATTCTAATGGTGAAATAATTATTCAGATCGGTCCTGTAGTTTCGGAGCCTATTCAATACAAACAAACAAACAAACTAAAAATCAAATCTTTCCACTTTATAATATTAGTACTTATAGAGATATAGATTGCGCCCGACCACGTGGTTTGGATGTTGGTGGTGGTTGTGGTACGTGTGTAAGTAAGTAAGTAAGTTATAGCCTGTAGAATCCCACTGCAGGGCAAAGGCCTCCTCTCACGAATAATGATGAAAGGGAGTGGGCCATACTCCACCACGCGGGCCCAGTGCGTGTTGGTGGATGCAAGTTAGTGGTCAACTTGCTGTCAGAGAATTTTCAAGCCGCCTTAATAGGCCTCTGACCTGGCTTAACGAATATTTACAAACGCGCCATCTGGCGGAACTATCCGAGACCAACTGCTTAACGTGCCTTCCGAACCACGGAAACGCTCGAGATGAAATACCACTAAACGGTCACCCAACCAAAGACCGGACCTGACGTTGCTTTACTTCGGTGATCGTTTCCAATACCGAAGCTCCACTACGCCAACGAGCGCTTCTACGAGGTACGTGTGTAACAACGCTAAAACAAAATGATAAATTCAAAAGCGAGTGCATGCACGCGCACGTGGGTATAAGGCACGCGGCACGCGACAAGAATCATTCAAGATTCGATTAAAGTCCGCCGCACACGTACGGGAATCGAGCAAACATCAAGAACTCGATGGCCCGATCACGAGGTGCGTTGAGTCACGTACCACCGAGCTATAAATTCAATAAGACGCGATCCAAACGCCAAGTGAAATCGTTCCGTCCTACTACACAATACATCAGTATTATAAAAGCTAATTCCTTTTATAGATACTCTTTTGGTGATAGAGAAAGTTATTTTTATTTTATTTTTCTGTTTGGAATTGTGAATTCTCTTATCTCCTATATTGTGTTCGTTGGGGGTTTATCTAAACTATTATAAAACTGTAGATAACTGAAGTGTGTCTGTACATTGAAGATTTACAAAATAAAGATTACGATATGGTTTTTAGGTATCCCTGACTCGAATCAACATTTTTTAGAAATTTTGACTGTCTGTTTGTTTGTTTGTACGCGCATCACGCAAAAACTACTGAACCGATTATGATGAAACTTTTTTTGTTTGATAGCTTATGATTTGACTTAAAATCTGGTATATAATTTGTGCTCACGAAGTCGTGGGTAAACACTAGTAGTTTATATAAGGGCTGGCACAATAATGGCTATCGATTCAGTAATGAAAATACTTATGTAAAATTTCAGAAACACGATCAAGATTGCACGTTGACTCAAATGCAGGACAAAAGCCTTTAAAAAAGGGCAGGGCAAAGGCAAAAAAAGCAGTTCCAAAAACACGGCCTATAACGACTTTTGTAACCTATTTGGTCTATAGCTGTAAGATCCCCAAATATACAATAAAACAAAATAAGACATGCACTAATCTTCAAAACTTGCATCTCAATAAAATTTCAAATTACAAGCATTATTATAAGAGCACTGTTCAACAGTTTTACTAGATTTAGATACCCGCAGCTGGCTAAGGAAGATAGTCGTTTATCCAATCAATTAGTTGGCCGTCAAACTTTAATCGCATTTCCTGCACTTGGCGCTGAACATTTCTGTTACAAATTACAATGGCTTTTATACGTTTCGTAGTTACTCAAACTATAATTCGCTTTTCATTTTTATGGCTTAACATGATGATTATTAAAATAGGAAATAGCCACCATCGTAAAGAACGTCGGTGGAGTGTTACGGAGAGCTATGGAAACTCAATCTAGAGATCTAGGTTCGAATCCGCACGGACGACATGCCACAATGACTTTATCTAATCTTATTTACGTAATACCAACTGCTCTCAAACGGTGAAGAAAAACATCGTGAGGAAACCTGCATACGATGAAGTAGAAATTCCGATGCGTATGTAAAGTGTATCAACCAGTAGTGGACACGCATAGTGGACTAATGCCCATACCCTGAGGGTAGGCCGTGCCCTGCAGTGGGATGTACCTGTGACGAAATACCGACCTCGGCATAGTTGAGCGTAGAATTTCTCCTATAATAAAACAATGGCTTGCCGCTGCTTGGGAGATGAAACAAAGGTTCATTATGCGTTAAGCTCATTAAGTAAATTAATGAATTCGTGGAAAGGGTTTTGGCGCTTCCTTGATGACGCTCATCATATTGATGGCGGTAACGTTTTGACGGTGCTCTTTTGTGTCGCCGCCCCGCCCCAGCCGGGGCGCCCCGTGCCGCCGCCCGGGACCTTGTTTAGTACAAGTAGGTATGCACGATATTATCATTATGATTGTGATTTCTCGTTGGGGATAGTGCAATTGTAACTAGCATTTGCGAAAACTGCGTAAGTGCGTTCACACACGATGACGCACTGATGGAGCGGCAGATGTCAGTCCATAGAACCACACCCGGTGCATCAATGCGTCACCGTGTGTGCTTCTACGTGCGGTTTCATACAACTCCTTGCCTCACAAATGACGGACTGACGTCTTCCGCTGCGTCAATGCGTCATCGTGTGCGAACGCACTTATTTTTTCGCGATTTCGATGTTGGTCCCATAGAGAAAGTTGTTCAGTTTGACGGACTAATCATTCGATTAAATAAGTGTCAGCATATTAAGAAGGACCCTATATTTCAAAGTTCAAGTTTATCAAGAAGTTATTCAGTTTTTTCTCTTTCCTTTCTTTATGTAAAGTGTTTTGTATGACGCGCTATTGCACTATCTCCAACTATTTGTCATTTCATAAATAAACCGGTCCGAAACCAGTTTGCTCCCATAGCAAAAGTTGTTCAGTTTGATGGGTAGACTCTTAGTAATTGATAACAATTTAACTCTGTAGCGTAGGTAAATTGTTATTGTGACCAAGACCTTGGTTTGTGACGGACGGTTCAAATTCAACTGCGCTGAAAGTGTGAAAATAGTGACGTATCACTAAGGCTTCCGCACATTGCAGCGATATTATCGACAGCGATATCGCGACACCTTACACACTGCAGCGGTTCCGCGATTCGCGTCACGTTGCGATAATATCGCGGCAGTGTGTGGGATCGAGCGCGTCCCCATACAAAATGTACTGAGAACAATTATCGCAAAATCGCAGCGATATTATCGCTCGATAATATCGCGGCAGTGTGTAGGATCGCGCGCGTCCCCATACAAAATGGACTGAGAACAATTATCGCAAAATCGCAGCGATAATATCGCTCGATATTTTTGCTGCAATGAGCGGAGGCCTCTATTCACCGTAAGCATAACAGACTATATATTATGCCTAATACAACTTAAAGCATTTAAAAAATTACCACCGTTGATCTACAACTTGGAGTCTATTATAATTCAATCTCGGACTACCTATTATATCCGGTGCAGTTCTCACAGAGACCGTTCTGAAACTCATACCACGCACGAGCACAATTAATCTAGTTTAAAATTACTTTATCAGATTATACGAGTAGCTCTACACACTCTTATGTGGACACTTAAATTGATTGGACTGCAAACTAAGTTACTTACACGAAGTGCACGAGTCGTATAACACCAAATAGTAGGCATATATTATTTTAACCAATCATATACCAAATAGTATACAAATATTGACCTTAGAGCAAAACTTGTAAATCGTTTGGAGTGATGAGATTATATTAGATATTGACATTAAAATGCATGCAACTTTTTAGAATTCCATATTTCTACTTTTACGTGACTTTTACATTACCAGTGCAGTAGGCCCACCATGAGTTGTCACCTTACTTTACTACTGTAGTTACGTCACCACTTTTGTATTGAATTTCGTACAGCGCTCCTAGTGGTTACATTGAGAACTAATTTCTGCCATACTCTTCCCATAAAACTAAACAACTTTTATCATAGGAGCAAACCGATCAAAGAAAAAAAAATCTGCTGTTTGCATACATTTGAGTCGAGTAGGTATTAGAGTTTAGTATGGGACAGCTGATTTTTTTTTTTTGCTCTGATCGGTTCGCTCCCATAGTAAAAGTTGTTCAGTTTGATGGGTAGAGTATGTGGTTTGAATGTTAATGATACTTTTCCTTACACCCTGTTGTATAAATAGAAAAACGTTAACTGCCAGCTCATGAATATACTATAAAGAGTGTTTAGTTTTTCAATAGAAAACCATTACATATCTCCGAAAAACTAAAGATAAAATTCTTTTGTATTAAACGCCACACTTCCCATTCACAAGTAGAGCACTGCATTAACATGCCGGCACACCTGCAGAGTAATGTTGAGTAAGTTAAAAACCATGTACCCCGGTCCCGTGTGGACGACCGTCTGGGAAAAATGGGGTGGCTCCAGGAAAATAAGGGAAACCTTCCGCTTTTATGTAACTCGAATTCATTCGCTGCATGCTCTGTGCTCCGTTACTCTCACACCTACCTATCCCGATCGCACCATCTCTCCACACTACTGAATTTTTACCTAATACTATGCCAACGTGCATTCAGGCAAGAACGCTTTCAAAAGCGTTAAATAAAACAAGAGAGGCGATTTTTTAAATGCACTGTCAATCTTCCATGTTCAGTCAAATGGGGATAATGCTACTGTTACAGAATTCGGCCGATATCCCGACATGTTTTGAAGTGTAAATGTTTATCGTTAAAAGCTTTATCTAAAATTCTGGCAAATGATTATTGGAAATGTTGGGAACATTGTCACGATCGTCAATAAAAATATAAATAATAAAATAGAGTTTATCTAATAAAAATCGTCTGGCCAAGATTGTTGGCAACACCAGATTTTCCATTTCCGATCGAATCTAATCGTTTCGCGGAACGTCACGACACGTCGAAGCGCCATTCCGTCGGCGTACCAGAAAATTAGGTTACCATTGCCTCGTACTGGTTGAATCCGTTCTAAAATTCCGAAATTTCATTCCAATTTCAAGGATAATTCTTGAAAATTCGACGCGAAATTGACGTTGTAAGAGACTTGAGAAAGAAAGTTGCTACACAGTTTGTGAACTTATTCAATCTCATATTTTGAGAATTTGGTTCTCTCATTGGGTGTTCTGTTCTCGAAGCGAGTTACCTTACCTACCTAACGGCGCTACGATAGCACTGCAAACAAAGTAGGTACCTAATTGAAAGGATCATTCAGTTTTTTCTTCATTGGTTAACCTTTGTCGATAGCTCATTATAACCTATTGACGTTGTAAGAGAATTGAGAAAGAAAGTTGCTACACAGTTTGAGACGAGAGCTTATTCAATCTCATATTTTGAGAATTTGTTTTTCTCATAGGGTTTTCTGTTCTCGAAGCTAGTATTAGTTACCTTGCCTACGGGGCTACGATAACACTGCAAATAAAGTAAGTAATTAAAAGGATTATTTCCTATTTTCTTTATGGGTTAACAAAGAGTTGGGGTAACCCATGGAGTAGCGTGTCATTTCTCTGTGGGTTTACTTTCATCGATAACTCATTATAACCTATTATTATATTTCTTACAATTTTTTTTTTGTTAAAAATCAAATGACAGTTTCTGCATATTCTTATTGTTTTGCCGTATTGCAAATCGAGACCTTATCGACACCATCTCCTTTAATCTATTCTTCATTCCAAATAAGGACGACTAGATTGTCCGATTCCTATTTTGCTTTCTGGCTAATTCTGATTAGCAAAAGTAATGTGTATATTTGAAAGATCTACCTACTATCTGACATAAATGTTGGTCGAGCGCTTCTAAGAATAGTTTATGTAATTAAAAATAGCCTTAAAATTTCGTTGCTTTTTGAAATGGAGTATAATCGCGGTGAGACGGTTTTTAGTTAGGAAAAACAAGACGTGACCTTCACACTGGTATGATAAAGAAGTGTCATTCGTCATTCGTCAATATTATTGAAAAAAATAATTAGAATAATAATTAGACTTGAGATAGTTTATTTAATTAAGAAAACATTGCATCAAACTCTAGCTAGCGGAAGATCTAACATAAATTAAATTCTGTTACAGGTAAAACCTAAGTTTTAAATGTCTAGGGACGTTGTTTCGCCAGCCGCGTTCAGTTCAAGTGTACTTAGGTATACTTGCTTTGCATTGCTTTTGAACCCACATCAGAGCAAAGTTGACGCAATGGGACCTTAATTACACAGAGGGTCGGTCCTTTTTCGGGGCTACCTACGTCGGCAAGATCATCAGAAAGTTTGTCACCGCTAAGAAGAGACGTTACTGAGTCTCAAAGAGGATACATGACTGTAACTACTACTTATATTATACTCCGATATCATTTTCATTTTACTATACAAAGTGAAGACATACAATAGGGGAGCGGACAACTAGTTATATATTAGCAACTCTAATCGAACGACAAAACGCGCGATTTATGTTAAAAATTGTACTAAATAATAACAAGTGACGTCATCAACATTTCAGTACTTTCATAGTTCATTAAATATAGTATGGGACATTACATATAGATGGGAGAGTTTAGTATGGGACAACTGATAATTTTTTTTGCTCTGATCGGTTTGCTCCCATAATAAAACTTGTTACGTTTGATGGGTGTAGTATGTGGTTTAAATGTTTATAATAATATTTATTACACCCTGTATACATAACAGAGATATAAACATACATAATTAATTTTACCTTTGTGGAGGAACTACTTTGAAAAGGGAAGATCTTCAGCAGCTAACAGCTTACCAATATGCACGTAGACAACTTGCGGTGCAACATTGGTAACCTGTCAGCTGCTACACATAATTCACAATCGTATAGGTAAAACACATAAATCGCGCAAGACATATTATCACAGAGATATGATACGTTTAAAAGGTTAACAACCGTTGGACCACGGCCGGTCCCCAGGCTTCACACCTAGCCTGGCGGAAGATCTTCCCTTTTCCAATGGAGGAACATTCTCCTTAGTTCCTTTTACCTTTACAGAATATGACTAATCTAGAACCCACCGATATGCCACTATCTATAACTCTACCCTACCTATAACGATGAATTTCCATGAAGGCTGGAAATTTAATTAGGTCACTTGCATTTTAATTTAAACTCCACAGTGATATGTAACGTCGAAGTTCCATTTTATCCAATACAGGTCGATTCGCAACTAAATAATATATGTCAGCTTGTCTTTTCCTCTGAGGTAGGTATATTATGTGCATGTCATTATGGCCTAATTCTTTTGGGTCAGCACAGATAATTATGTATTAGTACCCTACTAGGCACCATCATCATCATCAGCCCATCATCGTCCACTGCTGAACATAGGCCTCTCCCAAGGCGCGCCACAAAACTCTGTCCTCGGCCTTCCTCATCCAATCACTCCCGCAACTTTTTTTAGGTCGCCTGTCCAGCGGGCAGCTGGGCGTCCCACACTACGCCTACCAGTTCGCGGTCTCTACTCTAGAACTCAGACACCCCACCAGTTGTCAGTTCTTCGGCAGATATGACCAGCCCATTGCCACTTCAGCTTGCTAATTTTCTGAGCTATGTCAACCACTTTAGTTCTCTGACGTATCATTTCAAATGAAGTGATCATTTCTGATGTGACCTCTCAGAGAAACACCGAGCATAGCTCTCTCCATAGCTCGCTGAGCGACCGTGAACTAGGCACCATACTCTTTCTTGTACAGGGAAAATACTTAGGGGGTGCTTCAGACCATCAAACTAAACAACTTTTAATATAGGACCTACATTGAAATACTGTAGTAGGAGCTCAAGCCGATAAATTTGACATAGGTCACTCAACCCGCTTTATGATTCTTAGAACTAAACGTAGAAACTTCCATATGAATGGCGTCTCAGTGTGGCTCATATCATTTGACGATATAACATTACAATTTTAAAGACACACTTGGATAACTCTGTTATAGACATGAAGATATAATATTACAAATGGCAAGCAAGCCCCGGGCTTAGCACGCGTGCCCTAGCGGTGACTAGGTATTACGTCTATATTTACAGTGCACTTTATGCTTGGAAAGCCTCGGAATTTGTATATGTTTCGACCAACATTTTCGTGTTAATTGAGTTTCACAACAAACCATCGCTACTCTAAAACACTGTACGTTCGGATCGCAAAAAAAACGACAGAATATCAAGTGTCGGAGGTAACAAAATAATGTTGATTCCAGCTAGATGGGTATTCCTATTGCACAGAACCTGATAGCACATTGTGGAAGGAACTGATCACACAAGCTATATTTGAGCGAAAACAATGTATAAAATACCATTAAGGGTATATTACCGTTGGTACGCTCCATACAAACGTAGTCTTGTGATATTTTCAATACTATCCAATTAAAGTCAATGATTTTTTTCTGAAACAATCTAGAAACTAATCTCTATGTTTGTATGAAGTCAGATTTTCGTTAAAATGTATAGTTTTAGAGTTAAAGTGCCTCAAACATTTCCATACAAATCTTAAATTAATCCTAGCATTAAAACTGTATATTTTAACGAAAATTTGACGTCACACGAACATAGAGTTTATTTTCTAGATTGTCTCTGAAAAATGTCATTGACTTTACTTGGATAGTATTCAAAATATCACCAGACTACGTTTGTATGAAGCAAGCCAACGGTAATATACCCTTATGGACGGAAATACCGCGGCGAAAACACGGCGATGTCGCGGAGATATCGAACGATATTGTTCCGTCTACTAGGCGTTGACGGAACGATATAGTTCCGATACCGCCTCACTCAACTAACTCAGTACCTAAAATGAAAAATGCCACAGCTGCAATATACTTATATTATACGCCAATTGACTATGAAGCAGATTGCCTAACCGTCAATCGTCTATTGACTTGAATAGGGTCTATTTTACGCATGCCACAGAATTACGATTTTTTAAGGATTTTACCCTCCAGAATTCCGTTCGGAATTACAGAGGCATCAAATACTAAATCGTAATTTATTCTGATTCTGAATTCGATATGTGTGTGTAGTACTAATAATACGATTATTTACCGTCAGTTTTAAATATTTAACAAAATTCTTCTATCCTGATTGGTTTATAAAAAAAAACATGCAGCCGAACATAGAAACTCCTCCTGTTTTGAAGTCGGTTAGTTAAAATCTAGACTCTAGAATTACTTAAAAAATGTACCTTATCGATTTATGACGTGCACATTAATTTAAATCTTTGCGTGGTAGACAAATTTTTCGTTCCTTCCTCGTGGTCAAACTAACTTGACCACGAAGAATTTTAACATTCTTCGTGGTCAAACTATCTAATTTATTAAACAAATACACCCTGTGTAATAGTCTTGAAAAATTTTTACTGTTATAGCCAAAAAAAGGCTTAGGCGCAAAATTACTACATTTATTTCAGCATCAAAACATTCACCGGTCTCTTCTTCTATTTTTTTGTTTTATCAATGTTATTAGGTATGTGGTTTTCTTCTCTCCAGTTCTAGCTGTACTTACACTTATATTATTGTATAACAACCTAATTATAGTCTTATATCAAATGAAAGGATGATGATAACCTAAATAACACGATCATAGAACAGAATACTTGTTTACCAACATACAATTAAAATGTGGTATATTGTAAGTTAGCGACTTTTCCCTCTAAGGGGACGACATATAAATTATATTACAGGTCCCACAGAAATCAGTGGTGGATCTTACGAAACTCCCTGAATTCAATTCGATCCACTGGTGGAGCCTATTAAGAGATTAAAGCATCATAGGATCCACTGAGCCTAATGGTGGATCACAGTGAACTTCAGCGTCCTATTCAATCCACTGGTGGATCGAGATAGTGGATCCTACAGGACAGAAGGAATAATTCATACCATGACGCTCAGTTGCAGAAACGCTCATTAGAGTTAATCCTCCATTAAATCTCTTGCTGACACTTTTTGTCTTGTTGACGTAGGAAAAACTAGCAAAGAATTATTGGAGGATTAACTCTAATGAGTGTTTTAGCAACTGAGCGTGAGACTTATAAAAATACCATTAGATTTAAAAAACTGACAATTATTTACGTACGTATGTATTTATGTACCATTGATATTCTCTGTACGACCAAATTAAAACGAGGATCATTTTCTAATAAATATTTTTACCGAATTCTTCTGAAAATAACATTTTGAAGTTCCCTCTCAGTTAATTACGAGCCCGCAGAGCCGGAATGTACCTCGTAGAAACATTTTTCGTGCCCCAAGGGACGCATTGATCACAATGAACACAGCTACCTGTAATTCCGACAGGGCTTCTGTATAGATCTATTCTATAAATATGACAATACGTATGGACTTCTTGAGCTTTGATTTAATTAAGAAGACATTTTCTGGAGTCGCGTGGTTAGAGGTCTCCCGAGAGGACGTCTGCGTTCGGCTCGTGATTTAACTGGCCACGCGGCTCGGCCATTTTGTGGACTCTTTTGTGTTTTAACCTTAAAACAATCACTTGAGACTTAATTAATAATACTGATCATTTTCATACGTATACTCTCCACATAACGAAACGTTGGCTGAATTGTAATAACACATCAGAAACCATTAAACAAAAAAATGAATTGAAATTGAAGACATTTTCTTGACTGGGCAAGTCAATCAGTAAAAGTATCATGCAGTTGTAGAAACGCTCATTACAGTTAAACCTTCATTAAATCTCTTGCTAGTTTACTACGTCAACAAGACAAAAAGTGACAGCAAGAGATTTAATGAAGGATTAACTTTAATGAGCGTTTCTCTAACTGTGGTACCGATTTTTTGAAGACCTTGACTGGGCAATAAGAAAATATTTTCATAATATAATTAAGTATTTTTCAAATTTAATGGAGGATTAACTTTAATGAGCGTTTCAGCAACTGTTTATACTTAAAAAAGACACAACGTGCTTTTTATAATTACACGCAGACGATTTCGACAACTCAGACCCAGTTTTATTAATAATTTTCTAAAGTTAGACTTCAAACAGCGATTTTCGATTCAGTGAATGAACTAATAGACAAATAACTAGAATTCCAGTCCATAAATGTTGGTAAATCAACATCTATGTTAGTTCGTGAAACAGAGTAGACCCTTATTACGTGTGTACGTATGTAGATTTTCAAAGTAATCTCTTGGGATATATCTATTCTGGCACAAGCTCTATAATAGAGAATGCAAACAGTGCTTTGATACGCTTATATCTTATTCTGTTTCTCCAATATCACTACGTTAGTGGAAGATGTCAATGTTTGTAAGATATTTTATAAGTGTAGTACATTTTCATTTAAAATAGTAAAGAAAAAACTAAAAGCACGACACGCCAAGTCTTCTTCTTATCGTGAGGGCATGCCCTGGTGTCAGATTTTTTTCACACCGCCTTACGGCCGCGGCCGGCCTCTGACGTGTTTTTTATGTAACGACTATAATACTACCAGAGATAGTAGCCGAGACCAACGGCTTAACGTGCCATCCGAAGCACGGAATCATCTTTCTTTTCAGACAATCAGGTGATTCAGCCTGCAATGTCCTGCTGGGGAAAAACACACAAAGTGACATATCACTAGGTGTCCCCCGTGAGAATCGAACCCACGACCTCCGTGTGAAGAGCCATATTAGACCACGGAGGCAGTTGTTTATAAGTAAACAACTAAAAATAAGTAAAAAAAATTGTGAGTGATTGAAAAATCCAAATTCGATGCTAGTAATAAATAAATATCTTGGACATTGTCATTTGTCACACATATTATTACTAGTCCCATTAAAAGTACCGGAAAAACGACCAGAGGGCCTACCATGAGTTTTCACTGTACTTTACTACTGTAGAACAGTTACGTCGTGTCATGCTCTGAGGCAGAGCCACCCTCAATGTGAAAACTCATGATAGACTTGTATTATGATAACTATAGACAACAATATAGAATACATAGGTACAAAATCCATGAATCGGGTGGAAAATGTTATTAATCATACAAATAGATGCCTCTTACGGGATTCGAACCCACGGCCATCAGATCAGCAGGCAGGTTCACTGCCAACTGAGCTATCGGGCCGTCTGGAAACAAATTAAGTTACCTAAGTACATCTTATTGAGGATGACTGTACGTATTGAAAATTTTCCTAAATCTCTAGTTTTATGTTGTTATACCAGGCTGCCAGGAAGATAGCGGGCTAAATTGCAACATGAAAGTACCCATCAATCATTTCCGACGTTCGATCGTCTAAAACAAAGCTTCCTATGTATGGGCCATGTTGCCTAAGGCTTGGGCAATATGGCCCGAATACAGTGTTTTTGCTCAACCGCTATTAGAAGCGCAAATTGTGAAGGGAATTATTCGTACAGCTCGATATAAGGATGAGTGATTGACTCGCCCCCACCCCCGTTTACCTACCTTCGTGGTTTTCAATAGCACAATGTAAAAACAATATTGGCAACAAATATAAACAATACAAAGTGTTTCAAACGGATATGTGGATATTGTTCATGTTTTAATAAAATAAAACCAGTCAAGTGCGAGTCGGCAAACTCGCGCAACGAGGGTTCCGTACAACAGCGAACAACATTTTAACTTACAAAAATTTGTTTTTTCCGGAACTTTCGCGGTTAGTACTAGACTGACTCACACTTGACCAATTTTTATTATTTGTTTCTATACTATAGAGGTTACTGTATAATTACACCAGGTTTGACGCTTGTATGTATTATCGTTTTTACGATAGAGTAAGAAGAAAACACGTTGATGAAAACTAATAGTTTCTTGTATGAGTTCTTAACTTTTTGAAATTTTTATTATTTGTTAGCAGATCAGCTATAATAACGCACATTTCGTGAAAATTTCAACTGACTAGCAATTACAGTTCAAAAGCTATAGCCTTAAATAGGTAAAACAGACAGACAGGTAGACAGACGGGTGGACAGCGTAGGCTCATGAATACGGTCCCGTTTTCATCCTTTGGGTACGGAACCCTACAAATAAGGTCGTTGCTAAGTAAATAGAAAGCAAACGGATGGTGTAACGAATGGGATTTAAGTCCCGGTGCCCACGCGTATCCTTATTCAATGTTTACGTAGGTAAACCCTGCCAACTCCAATAGGATTTTCTACTAGAAACAAGTTTGTTCTTTTTTTAGGGTTCCGTACCCAAAGGGTACGACGAGTTGAACATCACGACGAGGCTCTCCACCATCTGTATGCAACGAGTCCTTAAATTCTTTGGGCATACGGTCAGGAGCTCAGATAGTTTGGAAAACCTCATTATCACAAGCCGTATGGAGGGAAAGAGAGGTAGAGGACGCATGCCTACGCGATGGACCGCTGTAGTAAAAGAAATTACCGATACAACACTACAGGCCAGCATACACCGGGCCCAAGATCGAGCAGCCTGGAGAGCTGTGGTGGCACAAGCGGCCCACCATGGTCTCGTCCCTCAGCCATGATGTTACGACCAAGAAGAAGACCCAAAGAGTGATAAGGGACCTTATTACTAAGCCTACTTTGTTCGTCGGTCGTCTGTCTGTCCTAACTATTTAGGGCTGTAACTTTTGAACCGTAATAGCTAGACAGAACAGATTATCACAGAATGTGTGTTATTAGGCGCAATTGCTAACAAATACTAAAAATGTTAAAACGTTAAAAGTTAAGGGGGGTCCTAATACAAGAAACTTAGCGTAGACTGACTCACACTTGGCCGGTTTTTATTTTATTTGTTGTTATACTCTGTAGTGTTTGCTCTATAATCACACTAAGTTTGACGCTTGTATGTATGTGTTACCGTTTTTACGATAGAGCGAGAATAAAAAACGCTGATAAAAACTGGTTTCTTGTTGAGTTGAGTTAATGTTTCACTTTTTGTAATTTTTATTATTTGTTAGCGAATACGCCAGAATAACGCACATTCTGTGAGGACGGTTCAAAAGTTACAGCCCTAAATAGGTAGGACGGACGGACGAACGGACGGACAGCGTACGCTTATGAATAGGATCCCGTTTTCACCCTTTCGCTACGGAACCCCAAACATTTAAATACACCTGGAATTGCAATTCACTTCTTTCCTAGGCTAGATCTCCATACCACCGTCTCCATAATCTAGAGACGACATCAATGTCACCATTTGCATTTTATTGGCAAAGTTTCTGGCCGCAGAACGCCTATTTTTATGGTAAACTTATTCAAATGCACGACGATGTCATAAATCGGGTAAAGGGGTATCCAAGCACGGCAGGCACGGGAAAACTTTGTAGAATATTCGCACCGGCCAAACGCTTGAAATGCTAGTGAACGCCATGTTTGTTTTCCGACTTTTTCTGGCTGGCTGGATCTATCAAATTAGTAACGCGCTTATAGGTTCATCGAGAAAAAAACAAAAGTAGAGTTCGCGTAATAGTTTTAGGTACCTGAAAGTTTTTTTTCCACGGACATCGATTTTATAACAAATGTTTGAAATAACTATACAAATAGCAACGAAAATTGGAAGCCATTTTTAACTACAGAAACAGAGATTTGTAACACTTGTTTGACATATTTTGTATGAAATTATGTCAAAATATCTGTCGGATAAGCTAACAAGAACTTATTGAGAAGTGGTGAAACAGGTCCTTACTCTCACTTATTCTTAAAACAGCTTTAGTAACGTCCAAGATATGTCGGATAGTACATCTTTTTGATAAATAAATTATATTTGCTTGTCAGAATTGGCCAGAAAGCTAATTAGGAATCGGAAAATCTCGTCGTCCTTATATGGAATGCAGTAGGTATAGCTACAGGCAACTCTTGATTGAATTTAAAAATAAAATTGGTCAAGTTCGAGTCGGAATACTCGCGCAACGAGTGTTCCGTACCACACCACCACACGACATACTAACTTACAAAAAAGTTGTTTTTCTACGGGGCCTTTAGCGTGAGACCGACTCACACTTGGCCGGTTTTTATTATTTGTTGTTATACTGTAGAGTTTGCTCTTAAAAGCACACCAAGTTGGACAGTATGACTACCGTTTCTACATTATTAGAGCGAGAAGAATTTTTTTTGTAATAAATTAGTTTCTTGTTGGACCCCCTTAAATTTTTAATTTATTGACAGTTAGAACAGACAGACAGATAGACATACAGACAAACGGGCGGACGGAGACGCTTAGTAATAGGGTCCCATTTACATACCCTTTGGGTACGAAATCCTAAAGTTAACCGACGCAAGTATTCAAAACCCTTATCGATCAAAATCTCGGGTAGGATTCATCGACATCAGAAAATAGCTCAAAAGCAAAAATGAGTAGGTATTCTTTAGAATTGAAAATTCATTAACCGTTCACCAGCTGGTAGCGACCACTATACAGCACCCACCCCACACAATAATCTCCAAGATGGTTCCTAAGGTGCTTAAGATGAGTTGTCAGAGATTACTAACTCCTATTACAGTCTATTGAAACCAACTTCAAAGCCTTTGATAGTTTTGCTATAATGGAACTCCATTCAAAGCAAAATGAAATGAAATGTTGAGCTGAACCAATGTCTATAATAGGTCATTTTCTGATTATAAATTTTAGCCAGATTTACTTTTAATTACATACATACATAAGCTCACGCCATTGTCCCATGGGGGTAGGCCGAGACCACGGACCGCCACACGCTACGATCCTGACACACCTCTTTAGCCTCATTCACATTCATACATCTCTTCATGCACTTCCGTCGATTGAGGGTGCTACGCACTTGTCCTTTTCGGAAAAGATCATTGATTTGATCATGGTATGTTTTCCTCTGACGGCCTCTCCCAACACTTCCGCTCACCTTTGCTTGATATCATTCGTTAGTCTTCTTTCATTCATTCTCTCTACGTGACCGAACCATCTAAGCATACCCCTTTCAATCCTTGTTACTATATCATCCTTCAACTTACACCAACCCCTTATCACACTGTTCTTGATTCGATCAACCAAAGTAATACCACACATACTTCGTAAGGAGCGCATTTCAACTGCATTCACTCGACTTTCATTCCTTATCATTTCCATACATCAGGGTAGGCACCAACACACTATACTATGATTGTATTAACGCCGTTTGACAATGTTGCCAAGTATTATTTTCACTTTACCCTAAGCTTCGTCTCAGTTTACCCTAGATTTTTCACATTTTCATAAATTACCCCAAAATCTTTCAGTATCAAAACAAACAAAAAACTATTTACTAAACAGCAAATAACTTTGGTCGCAATCCTCGCCGTTTCTGTTATTTTGTCTGTATTCCTATAATTATTAATATCTTTTTCACATTTCTACTTAGGGATAAAGTTACTTCTCCTGTGTTTTTTGCGAGCGGAATGTTGGTCACTGTCACCACATGACACGGCATAGTATAAAGTATCTACTATCCTAAATCTTTAAAAAAGGTGAAAATGAACCATAGCATGGTTGTAACAAGGATTCTGATTACCCCAAAGAGGAGAACGGTCTTCCGTGAGTTTACCTCAAAAAATACCCGAAGTAAAATTATTACCCCCAAAATACCCAAAAAAATTCATACCTACCCTAAAAATTACCCTAGGCAACACGGCCGTTTGAAGGCTTATCGCTTATAATTTTATCACGTTATACTCAGGGTCCTATCAAACAGGCGCCTTCCAGCTCAGATGAGAATTGATGAGATGCTCCACAGTGTAGAGTCTACACCTTACAGCTGATGGTTACCAAAAGTACGTCCATCTTTTAGACTATTAAATTTTCTCGCAGATCCCAAATAATTATTAGTCTAATAAAAGTTTGACAGTCGTACGTCTCGCTAAACGTACATGAATAACTGCAGAACAGTTTCTAAGCGACAAACAAAGCAACGAACGTATCGTAGGCTATAAGTGTCAAAGTTAAGTTAACCAGCAACTCACTGGGGGAAGTTAGGCGTGGAGGTTATAATAACTGTCTAAGTTATTATTGGCCTGTTTCCTCAACAATACGTTTAGACATTCCACCCGCCTCGACTCTTATTGCTTCAAAATAAAATTGAAATAAAAGTTAGTTTGACATTGATTGGAATTCGATGGATTACAATAAATGAACAAACTTGGAGCCATGAAAAAGTGACTTGCAGATTCTATTTTTATTTTAAAACATACACTGAAAGCATCCTTTTAAACTAAGTTTCTTCTCACAAAACTGGCCAACTTTTACTGTGGGAGCAAAACTGAATATTTTTCATACATTTGAGAGTAGAGTAGACGTTGCAGTTTGGTATGGAATACCGGAAAACCTGGCTTTTTTGCGATTTCAAGCTTACTTCAATAGTATAATTAAGTTGTTCACTTTGATGGGTAGAGTCTTAGTTTAAAAGGATGCCAAGCCAATGACTTCAAATTCACCCTGTGTTTAATACAGAATCTATATATTAAGGAACAGAGACGTGGTCGCTAACTCAAGGCCTCATAAAAAGGCTGAAAGTCACCAAAAGGGCAATGGACAGGGCTATGCTCGGAGTTTCCCTACGAGATCGAATCAGAATTGAAGAGATCCGCACAAGAACCAGAGTAGCTGACATAGCCCAAAAAATTGCTAAACTAAACTGGCAGTGGGCGGGGCACATTGCTCGCAGAACCGATGGCCGATGGAGCCGAAAAGTTCTGGAGTGGTGACCGCGTACCGCAAAGCGTAACGTGGGTAGGCCAAGGTGGACCGACGACCTGGTGAAGGCGGCGGGAACCCGTTGTATGAAGGCTCAAAGCTTAAGGAGATATTCAGATGCGTATGTGAAGTCTACAACTCCGCATTGGGCACGCGTGCGTGGTGGACTAACGCCCACATACCCTCCTTGAGGTACGCCTGCCTGTACGCTGCAGCGAAACATTTATAGGCATCAGAATGATGACGAAAAGTAGAAGATTGTCGATTCAGATGTTAAACAATCCACATCATCATAGTCTCATCCTGTCATCACTCGTCAGGGCTTATTGGCTAAAAATCCATATCCTTTGTCCATATCAAAGAAGTTAAATGTTATTTCTCACACACGAGTAGTATAAAAATATAGCCAAAGAGAAGGAAAGAAAATTGGTAGTTGCAGCTATGTTTCCCCGACCACCCCGAAAAGGAATACGGTCGTGAGTTTATGTATATATCTGTGTATGTACTACTAACTTAGAAGAAAACAATTATTACAAAAACAAAACGAGTTACTTACTTTATTACGGCTTAATTTAACAAATGAAAATACATAAAAATACGTTATTACCATAGACTTAAACTCTAGCGATAGACTTGCCCTTTCATAGAAGCAACATGTTCCACTTGAATGAGGTGTCCGCACCTGATTGATGTTGGTCACTTTGGCAATGACAGACCGCAATGTGTCATTTTGTGTTGTTTTGTGTGACATGTTGTTTGTTTGAATGAGCTGGTCTATCGCTAGAGTAATATTTCTATGGTTATTACAAATAATCTGTGTCCTCTACATTTAGGGTAACACGTACATAGATCAAAGAGCCACATAGTATAGCACCGAATAAAAAGCAGGAGAGCCCAAATATAACTATAAGCAAATCCTTAAACAAATATACATTGTACTTGCCGTAGTCGTGTGGGTATAAGAGGCATATTTCCATCATAGCGGGGAATACGAGCGAAAGTATAGAGGTGCATAGGTTACCAACAAAAGCCACAAAAGGCCCTTGTACCGGGAAGAAGTAACATATGAGAACTGTAAAATTGTAAGACAAGATGATGTCAGGGCATGCGAAACGGAGTCTAGGGATGCCATGGCTTCCGCACATTGCCGCGATTTTATCAAGCGATAATACTGCGACTTTGCGATATTTATTTCCAGTACATTGTGTATGGGGTCGCGCGCGATCCTACACACTGCCGCGATATTATCGGTGCGACTTCGCGACGCGTCGTCGAGTCGCAGCCCGTGATTTTGCGATATTTGTTCTCAGTACATTTTGTATGGGGTCGCGCTCGATCCTACACACTGCCGCGATATTATCGCAACCTGACGCAATCTCTTTAGACTACATTCAGTGGTGGGGCGCATGCGTGACGCGGATCGCGGAATCGCTCCAGTGTGTAAGGTGTCGCGAAGTCGCTCTCGATAATATCGCTCGATAAAATCGCGGCAATGTGCGGAGGCTTTAAATTTAGCTGCGTGCGGTACGATAAGATGATAAGTTGATAACAGACTGCATTATCAATGTTTATAAATTGGTATTGATGATTAACAAATTTATTATTATCGTACGTAAGGCTGCACCACGCAGGGCGCGGGCGGACATTGACCTGTAAATCACATGACCAGGCGGCGAGTCATTATCAAACAATTATACTCAGTAACAGAAACCAAATGCGTTCGTTAAGTTTCGCCAACTAATTAGATTTAAGAGAATATTATTCCGAGAGCGAAAATGCGCGCTGCATACAAACGTACTATGGTGATATTTTCAATACTAACCAATTAAAGTCAATGAAATTTTGCAGAAACAATCTAGAAACAAATCTCTATGCTTCTATAGAGTCAGATTTTCGATAAATTATACAGTTTCAATGCTAAGATTAATTTAAGATTTGTTTGGAAATCTTTGAGGCACTATAACTTGAAAACTATACATTTTAACGAAAATCTGTAAAACTCCATACAAGCATAGCTAAATTGTTTCTGCAAAATTTCATTGACTTTAATTGGTTAGTATTGAAAATATCACCATAGTACGTTTGTATGGAGCGCGCTCCGAATAATATACCCTTAACCTTATACTTTGGCCATACTTACACGTTAGTCCCACGAAGATAGGTCTGATGATGTACTCAAACGTGTGTAAACACTCCTCAGAAGGTGTGTGATGAGGGTCCGCATTTTTTAAAACATCATTCATTATTTGAATTGCTGGGAAACATTGGATTGGATATGCAAATGCTACTGCCACTAGGTACATTGCAATGGCTACCATGGATACACTGCAATTGAATAAGTCTGTGAGTTTGTTACTGCAGTAATAATACTATTTTCACCTCACAAGCTCGGAAAGATTCTGTTTATCATTCGAAATCTGAGTGCAAAAGTGCATTTTATCCACTAGCGTGGAAAGAGTTTTTGAAATTCGAATCCGTCAATTCAATATTTTTATATACCGCCAATCCACTGAAAATGCTTAGTAACTATTTCATGACACTGGCCAGCACAAAAATAAAAACTTTTTGAAATGTTCTTTTTAGCAATTCACTTTTTTTCCTCGCTGTTGTGAGGTGAAAAATTGTGTGTTTCGCTCGGCTGCAAAGTTATTCTGCGTCTCGTACCTTTGAAACCTTCGCTAAGCGCTCAGGTTTCAATAAAAGTACTCGTGCCAAAAAGCAACTTTGCAGCCTAGCATAACAAATAACTATTAAAAAAAAAATCGGTCAAGTGCGAGTCCGGCTACTCGCGCATCGAGGGTTCCGTACCACTCAACCACAGACACAATATTTAACTAAGAAAAATACTTTTTTTCTCCGGGGCTTTAAGCGTGAGACCGACTCACACTTGGCCGGTCTTTATTATTTGTTGTTAATATTATCGAGTTAGCTCTATAATCACAACAAGTTTGAAGCTTGTATAAATTACCGTTTTTACATTAGGGCAAGAAGAAAAAACGTCGATAAAAACTAGTTTCTTGTTGAGAACCCCCCGTTTTAACTTATTGACATTTTTATTATTTGTTAATAAATCCACCGTAATAACGCATATTCTGTAAACATTTCAACTATTTAGCTATTACGGTTCAAAAGTTACAGCCCTAAATAGGTAGGACGGACGGACGGACGGACAACTTAGGCTTAGTAATAGGGTCCCGTTTTCACCCTTTGGGTACGGAACCCAAAAAAAACAGTTTTAATACACTGCCAACATTGAAAATAATAAATATAAAGAATCTGCTGTTTCATACAAAACTGCAGTACGGTAGGTACTCGAATGAACAGGACAGCAGATATAGGAATATGCATTTTTTAATGTATTGTAATCTGCTGTTCCATACTAAACTCCAATACCTACCTAACGTATGCAACATCTGTTATTTTTAACTCCGACGGTTTGCTCCCATAGTAAAAGTTGTTCAGTTTGATGTGTAGAGTATGTGGTTTAAAGGTTAATGATACTCTTCCTTACACCCTGTATAATTGAACGAACTTACTTGTTATCAAATGGCAAAGATCGAAGGATGTTCTCGTCCATAGTACCAAACGAATGATATCCTAAGCTCCCAAATACTATTGATACTACAGTCGGCACGAATATACCGACCGATATGATGCATTTCCATAGAGGTTCTGTCATTATATGAGGCTTTTCAAGAGCTTTGTCCAGAGACAATATCTGAAAAAAAAGATAATTTAAAAAAGCAAAAGTATACTTTTTTTTAAGAGTTATTAGTGTTGCCGATTGATAGTGAACTTGATAGTCTATCGATATTTTACCTATCGATAGTTTACTAGTTTTCAATAGTATTGGGTGTAGGTACTTGTGTTCCTTATCAGCAAGAGGATCGAATGGGATGAATAAAAGTTTTGTGAAAATTTCAGTTTTTTCTCAATGACTGTAATTTTTTTTCATAACCTGTGAATTCAGAAGTAAAATGTACTCCAAAAGTTAGGGTTAGTCTCCTAAGCACGTTTTCTTGTAGCTTTAATGCTTCTGGTAGCTGCCCTGTGTGCCCAATCTTAAATTTCCACCCTGTACTCCCTGTACAGGCTGATGATGATGATGGCATGACTTTATAAACACCCTAACGAGACAAAAGCAACGGACTTAAAAAGTTTTCTAAAAATAGCCAACATTAGAACTGGAATACCTATAGGAATATTGACTTACACTCTAGCGATAGACAGGCCCGTTCATAGAAGCAATATGTTCCACTTGAATGTGGTGGGCGCACCGTTCACTTCGTCACTATGAAAATGACAGACCGCAATGTGTGATTTTGTGTTGTTTTGTGTGACATAATTATTGTTTGTTTGAACGAGTTTGTCTTAGGAACATAAATAACTATTTGTAGGCGTCCACGCAAGAAAGGTCCAGTGGTCGGCATTTTAACCCCCCTTTTTTATCATTCCATTATGATCATGTGACTGATCTAGATGCCGAAACTAGCATTAACTCAAAACCCGACCACTGGACCCTTTAAATGCGTGCCCATATTTATCTATGAAGATTCGTTTAAAATGCCATTATTTAAAAAAAAATCTTACCACTCCCACTGCACTTAAATTGAACAGTATAGTGCCGATAGAAAGTAGTAACGGTATAGCACCTATTTTAAAGAATCGAACATCAACGGAAGGTTTTAATACAATTAAAACAAAAACCAATATCAAGCCTATTAAATTCAACATGTTTCCTGAAAATTATAAGACTGTTATTAGGTACACCGGTAGGTACAGTCGCCATCAGATATATCGTAGCATACAAGGTGTTCAAATATTTCTGAGCAGTGCTAATTTTTATTAAATTCTTTACAGTAAATGTTACCAATTATATAAGGTCTAACAAAATAAGGTGAAACTATTTTAAGGGGAGGATCAGACCATCAAACTGAACAACTTTCTCTATGGGACCAATATCGAAATCAACAGAAAAAAAATCTGCTGTTTAAAAGTAAAAAATAATAATATCTACCACTGGATTTGGCCCTGTTCTGCTGTGAACGAGTGTGGCGAAGCGGGCGTGCGAGGCGAGGTCACTGAACCTACGCGCCGGGGCCCCGCGAGCTGGGTTGACTATGCAGTTGGGGACGTCTAAGTTCAGATGTTTAGGTAGATAATGAACGTAGCATTTTGCTTAAAAAATTTAATCCAAATGGTATGGTAAGTAGGTACTTTTACTTACATTAAATTTTGTACATATCCCACACCTTTCTCAATGAACTTTATTGCACGTCTTTGGATGTGTCTTTGCACTTATTGATTAAAACGTCTCAATCGTATTAATAACATCACGTGTGCGGTCACTATCCGTTGTCAGAGCTCACTGGTGGTTCTGTTTTTGCATACATGGAAATCAAGTGGCGTAAGGTCAGGTCTGAAGAGCGATTTTTGAATCTCATTCGGTGAGCTCAGCAGTTGAAAATGTCAAAATAACTATGGAGATACGCATCTTTCTACTGCTGATTTGACTTTCAAAAATCATACTTCAGGAGTGAGATTTTTTAAAATCAAATCAGCAGCAGAAAGATGCGTATCTCCATAGTTAGGTATTTTGACATTTTCAACTGCTGAGCTCACCGAATGAGATTCAAAAATCGCTCTCCAGGTCACTCAATACCTCTGCCTATTCACCGAAATCCGTATGTATCGTCCAAGTAGCTAGGTCCGTACACTTGTCACTAGTTGTCACGTTCATGATGGTAAAGCATATCACGTAATGACGTAACCTTGCAAGAGGTTGAGTGAGGCGCGCGCAAAACGTATCGACCGGTCGGCGTGCGCGAGCGCTCGCTACTGAAGACGTCAAAGCAAGGTGAAAGGTCGCAACGCAACGCAAGCAAGGGCGGGAGTGGGGACCGGGCGCGTTGAGTTCAAAGGAAGCCGCCGCGTGCGTGCGGCATGCAAAGTAAACAAAACACAGGTCCCTATTCAGGGATGATAGCAAAATATTTAGTAGATCAGTGTAAATATTATTTATAAAAAAATTGATTTCGACATTGGTCCCATAGAGAAAGTTGTTCAGTTTGATGGTCTGATCATCCCCTTAAAATAGTTTCACCTTATTTTGTTAGACCTTATATCTAAACATGTGTTTTGTCAGAAATATTTGAACAGCTAATTTTCAATAATTTCATTAAGATCGTATTTAAAATTTTAATGTAAAACAACGGAGTAAGGTCTTTTTTCCTAAACTGTTCAGATGTTTATAACCATCCTGACTGCGTAGATTATATTTGATTTTCTAGGCGTTCCTATATTTTTGATTGGTTGTGTGTAAAGAAATTATTGAAAATTAGAACTGCTTAGAAATAGTTGACCACCTTATTTGCTACGATATATCTGATGGTGACTGTACTTAATTCGAAACACAGTTGTCAAAACAGTAGTAGGGTCATAGTGATTGATAGAGGACTAAAAATGAGGATACGGGCTGATAATGATTACTAGTAGATAGTAGAAATAAAATAATCTGGGCTACCAGAAATCATAGTCCACAAAATGTAAGCTCGTATAAGTTACATTTAAAACTACACTGACCTATAAAACTAACACTACAGAAACGCTCATTAAAGTTAATCCTCCATTAAATCTGTTTCTAGCTTTTACTACGTCAACAAGACAAAAAGTGCCTGCAATAGGTTTAATGGAGGATTAACTTTAATGAGCGTTTCTGCAACTGAGTGTAAGTATCACACTTTTAAAATTGCAATAACTTTTTAAGTAGGTACACAAAACTTTCGAAATAAGAAGGACCCGAAAATGAGTATGTATAGTTTACTATACTTACAAAGAAAGCTGATAACATTTGCTATAAAACATTTTTATTTTAAATTTCTAATTTCTTTAGATTCGAAAAAAAGTAATTGTTAAAAGTTTAGTACTTACGGTCAGTTGCAGAAACGCTCATTAGAGTTAATCCTCCTTTAAATCTCTTGCTAGCTTTAACTACTTCAAGAAGACAAAAAGTGAAAGCAAGAGATTTAATGGAGGACTAGCTTTAAAAAGCGTTTCTGCAAGTGAGCGTAAGTATTGCAGGATTTGCAGGTCAGTGTAGTTTTAATTGGGGGAAAACTAGTTTTCACTAAGCGCCTCAATTAAAACTGGAATTAACTTTTAGCTGATTAATGATTAACGATTAAGGGTGGTGGACGTTGGCTGGGGTCAGGTGTTAGGTGGTGGGTAGATTTTTCGTGTGTGGTGTTTGGGGGGTGGATAAGTGTTGGTTGGGTGGGTGTGTGTGTCCACCAAATCGAAACATTTTTAACTGAGTCATTTGGATAAAACTCGTTTTGCCTAGTTTAATAAACTAGTTAGTTTTAACTGTCATTTTTTTAGTTAGCAGTGAATTCTAGTTTTGACTGAGGCACTCGGTTAAAACAATCTTTAACTAGTGAATTCGCGTTTAAACCACAGAAAAAGGATACGCTGTTATAATTATTTAATTACCAACTAACGAAACATAGCTCACAGCTTTCAATGATTTCGTCAAAACTTGTAAGACTAAATAAGGCACCAATAATGTTAAAATAGCAGGTTTATTGCTTGGCCAATCCATGATCTACAAATGTATAAAAACATATATTTTACAATCAACTAAAATACAGATTCGATTGAGGGCAGCACAATAGCTTTTTTACTTACATCGCGCACACTGTCCGTGGTAAATATTACGAATACGGAACATATCCCCAATTGGCTTAACATCATGAATATGGCTATCACTACTCTGAAATCAACGTTTTAGATTATTAGGGTCAACTGCCTCCGTGGTCTAATGGTTAAGAGCATTGGGCTCGGATATATTGAAGATATCTCAGAGAGTCCACGGAATTGGGCGGTAGTTTTCTTTGTGCAGTTAATGGAAACCGTGGCATACGATTTGCTTCAAAAATCGGCACCCAATACGGCGGTACTTTAGAGAAAAAAAACAAAGATGATAAAAATTGAATAATTAATAGGTATTTCAATTTCTATGAACTGTACGAGACTCAAACTAATCAAAAAAACGCGTAAATTAAAGGTCTTTCGATGGGTCTATGCAAAATATTAAAATCATGTTTGGATATTTGACAGGAGCTTATTTTCCGAAATCCGGCATAAAAAATAGGCGATTTACAGATTTTTTTTCTCTAAAACTATAAATCGCAGCCAATCGGGAGTTTCTCTCTTGTATTCAAAATGTTAAAATCTATCTATTTCTGGCAAAAACTGGACCTCGTCTGATTTTCGGGTCCGATATTACACTTTGGGAGGTCGATCACCACTGGGGACACCTAGTGATATGTCACTTTGTGTTTTTCCCCAGTCGGTCAGGCCATTGCAGGTTGAATCACCTGATTGTCTGAAAAGAAAGATGATTCCGCAATGTACCTATTTTAATTATAAGTTATTTACTTACGGACCACACTCGCCCAATCTGTGAAATATTGGTGGACCACGAAGCAGAGCTAATCGGAACCCATATCGATATGATACGTATCTGATTTTAAGCTGGCGACTGATTTCATTTAGACACCATAGCTAAAACATATTTCTACAATAAAAAAAACAGTCAAATCTAGTCGCATATTGTAGGTGTCACCAATACCTTTGCCATCTTCCTGGTTTGGGTTTTTTGTTTTGATTCTCGACTCAACCTTTTTACTTTCTTAAAATTGAGTTCTACATCTAACTTATTCTTGTGTAACTATGTAACAATACATTCATTAATAAACTCACGACCGTAATCCATTTCTGGGTGGTCAGAATTATTGCTACAACTACCAACATTCTGTTATAGAATGTAGTTGTATAGCAATGCTCATTTAGCAATTTAAGTTTCAGGATGGAATGACGTGTCAAGTGGTGAGAGGTGGTGAGCCTTTCGTCCACATAAACACTGCACAAGAAACCTTTTTAGTCCCTTAGTCACCAGCTCGTACATACCCACGGCTAGAATTGGGGTGGTACATTCTAAGCTGGACCCACACGGCTATGTAACAATATGAGAGAGAAATACTCGCTTTCGAATCATGCTAATTTTAGAAGCGTAAAGTTATTGGACCCCACTGCAGGGCAAAGTCTTCCTCTCATGAAAGAGGATTACCGAACGCCTGAACGCCAAAATTTGGCCATAATCAACCACACTAGTCCAATGGAGACAACATAATTAAATTATCAGTCAATCTGTTTTCAAAATAATTAGAAGCTGCGTCGACGAGCCTCGGGACTAGGCTCAAGGAAAGTTAATTCTATTGAACGGCACTGTCCTGGCCTTGCTACCTTCTGAAACTGGAGTTATAAACGGGCACACCCGACCAAAGACGTGCGCGGCTTTACATCTATTATCCCCTACGGTCAACTGTGGTTTAGTACCTTAAGAGTTTATGATAGACTAGATGCCCGCGGCGAACTTCGTACCACCTTAGAATCTTCCCGACACACACTTAGCCGTTTTTTAGTAGCCTTTGTTCATCACGGATATGTAGCATTCTAATGATGAAAGAATTATTCAGATCGGTTCAGTGGTTTCGGAGCCTATTCAATACAAACAAACAAAAAATCTAATTTTTCGTCATTAGTATAGATATAATATTAGTATAGATATAGACTAGACTTTGCATACTCATACCTTTTGTTTGAGTGGACCGATTACGATAAAACAAAGCCTGAATGTTAATCTGAACTAAGCTTTATGTTTCTGTAAAATCCTCATCCAAATCGGTCAAGTAATTTTTAACTAAAACAAACAGACAAAAATTCTAAAAATAGTCTCAAGCATTCCATTACGTATTATAAACACCCCCAATGATTTTTTGTACTATAGATAGACAAACAGACAGAAAAATAGATAAAAATTCTAAAAATAGTCTCAAGCATTCAAACACGTCCAAAGTTTTTTTGTACTGTAGATAGTAAATTACATACCAATGTTATATGGGTATGAATGAGAAGAATCCCCAAACCCAGCATTAGAATAGGTCCTAGAATAGTTCCAGACTGACTTATCGCCAGAGGCATGCCCAACATTCCTGCTCCAAACCCAATTCTAAGAAGATTGAAGTAAGCCATCCACGGACTGAAAGTAATAATTGCTACTTTAGTTCTGCTCACCTATCAACTCTTCTCTACTTTTATTTAAGGCGTATCATCCCTGGACCACGACTCTCCATACTAATCGATGCGAACGAGCGCGTGGCTTCGGTCAGAATTTAGCTGTTTTCTTTGAAAAATTAGATGATTTTAAATTAATTTCGAAAAAGTAAGAAAACCACATCATTCTAAATTGCGTTGTGAACAATACTGTAAATTTTCATTTTCTTCCGATTAAAAAAATAAGAGTAAAATGGTTACAACTGGAAAAAAGAGTCCCTTTTCTTCGGTTTTATTCATTAAAATCGATTTCCACTTCCCTTCTCATATCGTGTAGATGGTTCAGTTTATTTTTCAGCTCAATAAGTGCCATAGTTAATGAATAAAATGGTTACAAAGTTACCCAAAACCAGGAGGTAGCCCCTTAAAGAAAATCTGTTTTCAGCGAAAATGCGTTAAAATCCGATGTAATGTTCTACTTCACAATATGAGAATTGAATGGAGTTTGAATATTTTACAGGTCATACGTAATTTTGCGCCCAGGTTCCCTATGATTTCTTGGATCAAAGTCATCCGTTGATGGGGTTCTCCGCGGCAAGACTGCTTCTGTGATATCAACAATCGACAGACTACTACGCAGCTTTTCCAACTCCAGCTTGCTGATTGCTTCGAAAGCAGCCCTGAAAGATGTTTTGTTACAAACATATCACGAAAACTGTGGACTAAACAACACAATGTGTTAACAAATGAAACATCATCGCAGCCAATATAATGTCTCACTATAGGGCACAGGCCTCCTCTAATAAGCACGATATGAGAGGCAACAGGCAACGGACCCAGCTCAACCAAACGCGCAATCAATTTAAAACGATCTTTCATTAATTATAATAGTCTTATTCATGGGGTTCTTGAAGTTAAAGTTGACGAGACCTTAAGGCTATCCGAACCTTGGAGACTGCAGCCCTGAATAGTGAGATGGCATCCAAAGAACCAATCACAAAGATTCTTAAGCCAGTCCTGCTTGTACCAGGCATTTGTCTCCAAAATGTTCACCTGGAAAATATTCTGAAGAAGCACAAGAAGTTGGCAATTTCCACTTCTCATAATATGATCGAAGTACTTTAGTTTCAGAGATTTTATCGTGTCCATGTTTTCTATTCATAGTAAATATTAAATCCATAGATATCGTTGATTGAATCAAATTTTCAGGTATTTCCCATTGTATTTACATATTTCGTTCATTTGCTAACACCTTGTATTGTTGTATCAAGACTTTTCAATTACATTTCGGTCCGAGTTTAAAATACTGTGAAATATAAATTTGTTCGCATAAAAGAGTATTCTAGGTCAATGCATAAAAGTCATAAAGTAATATAATTTATACAAAATATAAGATTTTTTGTAAAAAGAAAAGTTTGTTGACTGAAATCAAGACCACATCAAGACATCAAGTCAAAATATATTGACACAATATATTGACATAAACATTGACATATAAACCTTATTATAACCCATAGGCGAAGTATTTTTCGCTTACGCTGATAGACGAAACATCAGTGTAACCGCGTATGAGACAGCGATAGTCATAAAATCCTATACAATTTGTATGAAAATAGCACGAAAATAGCTGTCTGACTCCGGAGTCAGACAGTCGTCGTAGAACAAAAAAGTGGCTACGTCGATAAGGACAGCAATAAGTAGCGATCTCCTTTTTTAACTAGAGCGAATTTGCTATGTGCATCTCTTACTGAGTGATATGACAAGACACGTGCTTCATTCTAGTTCCTTCTCTTTCTACGTTATAACCTGATTATAACGTGGTCGCGTCCCTGCTTTAATAGTTTGACGACTGTAGCATTAAGTTTACAATCAAAGAGGTTCATACTGTTGTAGAACCACGGACAAATAATGCCGCTGGTACTACCAGTCGAACCAGTGGTTCACCTACGGGCCAAAAGAATTGTCCTTGGTACTACCAGTACTACAAAGAGTACATTATCAGTACTACTAATAGAACTATCTCGGTAGGACCACGGGAAACAAACGGCCAAATTCTAGTCTACTAAACTTTATAAATGTTACATTTTCACGTCTCACTCCCTGTAATCTCTGTTTCGAACGGACTTTCAAATGTTTACTCCATTAAACCCTTGTCAATCGCTCAAGATGATTGAGGTATCTTTTACCTGGATATACAATTATTATAATTTCAAAATATTACTCAATAACAAAATGTGTTTTAAACCGTTTTTTCCTTCGGACATGTTTGATGTATCACTTTGGACCAGGTCTTGCTTGTCTATATCACAGATTATATAATACTATACAGTACAGATGCCCCACGTCAAACAATGGAACGTAACGCGGGCAGTCTTCGGGCAAAGTAAATTGCTTGATTTTCCGAGGCTCACGAGATTTTTTTGTAGTCAGATCATGTATTTTTAGTAACAATTTACACTTTTACGTAAACATTAATTACAAATCGATACCATAACGCCATATATTGCCATTTTATTAACAAAAATTTCATTTGTATGGGATAGGACACCATGTCTATATTGAACTTTTTTTATTCATGTCTCTTACCTACGAAGGGTGTAAGGGAATTTCTTCCGAAAACACAAAGGGGTGAAAGTACCCATCAATATGAACAACTTTTACTACGGGACCAACTATGAAATCTCAAAAAATCATCAGCTATCTCTAATTAAGTTCCTACCGCGCAATGTATGGAGTAACAGATTTTTTTTTGACAACTTACTGATGTTGGTCCATTGAGTTACTATGTTTGACACTGTTGGTCCCATAGTAAAAGTTGTTCATATTGATGGGTACATTCACCCCTTTTAGTTTTCGGGACCAATTCCCTAACACCCTATGTCGGTCAAACGTTACGTCGGCCCAAAGTAATGTCGGTCAAACGTTATGTCGGCCCAAAGTGATGTCGGTCATCTGTCTGTCGGACAAAAGTTCCAGAATCCTGTATACAAGGTGTTTCATAAGTAACAATAAATTTTTAAAACTCTTAAGGGGGTTGTTTAGACCGTCAAACTGAACAACTTTCTCTATGGGACCAACATCGAAATCGCGAAAAAAATAATTTTATATCCCATACATACATATTTTTTTTTTCGCGATTTCGATATTGGTCCCATAGTGAAAGTTATTCAGTTTGATGGTCTACACCACCCCCTTAAAGGTTTATTTGTATTTTTGTAACACCTTGTGTAACTTCAAGCCCTTCCTAGTGGGATAGACCTCCTAGGCCTGAAGTCTACGATGTTAACAAATGTCTTTTCGGTTAATATTTTTCTAAAAAAAACCACGGATTTGAAAAAAAGGAAAAGAACAAGTTAATATTCAAACGAAATGATCCTCTTCAACTTCAACCTCAAAAAACAAACTTTTCTTATTCTGTACATAAGGTTTATACAAGGTGTTACAAAAAGACAAATAAACATTTAAGGGGGTGGTGGTGGTTTAGACCATCAAACTGAACAACTATGGGACCAATGTCGAAAGCGTGAAAAAAAAATCTTATGTTCCACACTAAATTACAAATCTACTTGAGATGGGATAACCGATTTCTTTTTTCTCGATTTCGATGTAGGTCCCATAGTGAAAGTTGTTCTGTTTGATGGTCTAAACAACCGCCTTAAAAGTTTACTTTACTTAAATGTTTATTTTTAATTTAGTAACACCCTGTAGGTATACGCTTAAATTATAACTTCAACCTGCTGATATCCTAAAGGCATTGTGCATTTACTAACAAAACTATTATTTTTCTAACTATTTTTTTCTTTTTATCAACAGCTTTTACCACTTTCGGAAGGTCACATATTGGGCTGAGTCTGTTTTCGGCCAACAAAAGCATAAAATCCAGAGGAAAGTGTTCACCTTTGAGACATAAAATGTGAGAGTAACAACGGGGCAAAGGTGTTATAATCAAGGTTCATCGCGATAGAGGTCCCTTTTCTCTGAGAGAGACATTTTTATAAGACTTACATGGGCTCACTTTAGTACACTGCTCTTTTTTAGGGTTCCGTATCCAAAGGGTGTAACGGGACCCTATTACCTTACGGTAGTATATAGTACTCTGTGCTTTTACTAAGCCTACGTTGTCCGTCCGTCCGTCTTACCTATTTAGGGCTGTAACTTTTGAACCGTAATAGCTAGATAAGTAGTTGAAATTTTCACAGAATATGCGTTGCGGCGGATTTGTTAACAAAAATGTCAAAACAAATTAGGGGGGAGTCAACAAGAAACTAGTTTTTATCGACGTCGCTCTATTGTAAAAACGGTAATATAAATTATAAGCGTCAAACTTATTATGGTGATTGTAGAGCAAACTCTACAGTATCATCATTCCCTTGCCCATTTCCCATTATCTGTGGTCGGCGCAATATGTCATCCTCTTCCATTCATCTCTCCTAGCCGTCACTACAGCAGTCACTCCTTTCTTACACATATCATCCTTCACACAATTCATCCATCTTTTCTTCGGTCTTCCTCTCCTACCACAGCCATCCACATTCATACTTAACACTCGTCTCGTAACATGACACTACAGTTTACCAATTCGAGTCGGTCTTGCGCTAATGGTCCCGGAGAAAAAAAGTACTTACGTAAAAAAAAAAAAAAAAAAAAAAAATATTGTGTTGTGTGGTGTGGTACGGAACCCTCGGTGCGCGAGTAGCCCGACTCACACTTGACCGGTTTTTAGTTTTTCATATCCCGATGGATACATGGTGCAGCAGTTCTATCTTTATTAAATAGCGTCCTTTTGATTTTTTTTAAATAGATATCAAGTTTTATCATATCAGGGTCATTTCATTGATTGAAACTTGTTGAATCTTTGTTGATGCCCATTATTTCAGCTGAAGATGGCATATGGGAATTACCTATCTTCATAGACATATTACTCTAGCGATAGACAAGCTCGTTCAAACAACATGTCACACAAAACAACACGAAATGACACATTGCGGTCCATCATTGCCATAGTGACAAAGTGAACTCGGGAACATCAATCAGGTGCGTACACCTCATTCAATTGGAACATGTTGCTTCTATGGAAGGGCAAGTCTATCGCTAGAGTTTAAGTCTATGCCTATCTTAATGTTTATTGATGTGTAACATTCTATTGCCGCACTTTGGTGCCCAACTCTTATTGCCGTGACGGCAAATGGTATGACGCTCTTCTTCTGTTTCACACCTGCCGGGCGTCCCGTGATGCCCATAATAAATAGCAGACTCTTTTTTTAGGGAATACTCAGACCGTCAAACAGAACAACTTTCTCCATGGCACCAACATCGAAATCGCTTATAAAAACAGCTGTTCCACACAAAACTGCAAACACTTGAGCCAAATGTGTGGGACAGCTGATTTGTTTTGCGATTTCGACATTGGGTTGTTCAGTTTGATAGTCTGATCATCCCCTTAAAAAGTGTCAGCATATTAACACTGAAAAAACTGTTTTGTTTGATATTAGTGATTAACGAACTATTTTGTAGCAATATAATCAAACATTTGGTTAGATAGAATAGCCAATTGTTTAGCTATTTTAACTAAATGTAGCCAATTGTTTAGCTATTTTAACCAAATGTAGCCAATTGTTTAGCTATTTTAACCAAATGTAGCCAATTGTTTAGCTATTTTTTTAACTAAATGTTTGATTATGTTCTACTAAACAGTTCGGTAATCACTAAAGTTTGGTTATATTTAACAAAATATTTTTTCAGTGAAGATGGGTCCTGTTTTTATTTTTGTATAAATATCAAATGTTGTGTACTATTTGCTCAATATTCCTTTTTTCAATTTCCGTTTTAGCGGCTCAACAAAATTGATTTATCAATATGTTAACAAAAGCTTTTCTCTCCGCAGGCACGATGTGGCGAATGGCGCCACTAGTGACGCGGCTTGTCGTCGTCTCACTGGTGGCGCTGGTGTTTGCCGAGCCCGGCACGGGCAGCGGCTCCGTACCCACGGCCACGGCACTGCCGCGCGGCAGCACCATGGCCGTCACCACCGCCGTGCCGAGGACGCGGCCGGAGCGTCGACAACGGAACCGCCGAAGGACGACCACGACTACCACCACCGTTGAACCGGACGACGAAGACTTTGATGTCACTACCCCGGTCACAACCACTACTATAGACCCGCGTAGTTTTGATCACAGTGAGTATTTTTTACTGCTCTACATTGATCCTAGAGGCTAAGTTTTTGTATGTAGATGCTTTGCCCACGCTCCAAAATGTACGCTTTGTCACGCGCCTTCTAGTGTACGGGCTACATACACGTTACTACATGGCGCCGTTTTAAGCGCATCGCATACGGAAGGAGTCGAGGCGGAGTCGAGGCGGCGTCGAGGCGCGGGCGCGCGCCTTTGCTATCTTGACATACGGTCGGTAATTGCATATCATACCAAACCGAGCGGCGCACCGCTCAGATTCTTGGTATGCAATTATCTACCGTATGTCAAGGTCGCCATGGCGCGCCCGCGACTCGATGCGGCCTAGACTCCGCCTCGACTCCTTCTGTATGCGATGCGCTTTAAAGTGCAATGATGTTGGCGTATGACGCGTCTATTAACTGTAAAACGTCATTTTCTGTATTTTTGTCAACATGGTGATTTTATAATCACTTTCCAAATTTTCAGGCGTGGTTGAGACCATCAAACTGAACAACTTTTACTATGGGAGTAAACCTGAAATGGTAGAAAAAAACATACTGTGTTTGTTCCATACTAAACTGCATTAGGGTCGGGACACATTGACCGACGGCGGACAATGTGTCTCAACCCTTAATTGCGTTTGCTCCCGTAGTAAAAGTGGTTCAGTTTGATGGTCTTTAAAAATCGCCCAGTACCTATATTAAAAGCGTAATTTCCTGTTGAAATGGGATACGTACTTATGGAAAATGATCACGACTACTTTGGTACCGAGGTCGCGCTGCTAACCATTCGAGCTCCTTCGGAGAACCACGTCTACAATTTTAATTACCTACCTAAATAACGATGATGTTTATCATTGTCGTCGACCCAAAGAGTTTTGGCAATAATAGGCATTGAAGAAAAAGGAGGCAATGATGTGGTCGTGGTCTTGAATAAAACAGGAAATTTGGCTCGATCGTACTTATGTCGCCAATCATAGACTTAAACTCTAGCGATAGACTTGCCCTTCCATAGAAGCAACATGTTCCACTTGAATGAGGTGTACGCACCTGATTCATGTTCCCGAGTTCACTTCGTCACTATGGCAATGACACACCGCAATGTGTCATTTTGTGTTGTTATGTGTGACATGTTGTTTGTTTGAACGAGCTTGTCTATCGCTAGAGTAATATGTCTATGTCGCCAATAGATGTTAAAATGAACATAAGATAAGATTTAAAGATGATATTATGATTTTTGGTAGGCATGCACGTATGCATTAGTCGACACTTGGAATAGAATTAAATTCGTCGTCAGGTGGCGTCGGCAGCAAGGTCCAATGCGATACATCGCTGGTGTGCGTGTGCTGCGTATACACACACAGGCGTTAATAGGTATTTCTCCCCTCCGGACGGAAAGCGTCAATTGTCGTCCCGCTGCGCTAAACGAAGTTGTCGCTTTCTACTACTAACCCCGGACAGTAAATAAGAAAGCCTCAGATCACATGTTTGTTGACCGAGGCGAAGCAATTACATGAGATCTGAGGCCTTTCTTACTTTCCTGTCTTCGGTGTGTAATCTACTCAATGTCACTCCGCAGAAAAAATACCTACACTATAGACTCACAACATAAGCCATAAGCATATTTAACTCATTCATAACAAACTAAGATGAAACGAGAAAAGGTTTCATTTTCGCAGGTTTCAAAATGTAATAAAATAACGGTGAAATTGATATTATTAGCATCCTTGAGTCTACCCATCAAACTGAACAACTTGTACTGGTCCAGGTCTACACCAGTAATAAACTACTCTCTAACCATCAGACACATTTTAATATATTGCTTCAAACAAAAGGAATCATAATTATAAAGTAACTATCGTTAAAACATAGCAAACTTCAAAGTTAGAAGTTGCAAAGCACAGACAATTATGTTAACTAGTATTTTGAGGGAGGGAATTTAGTTCATTCAAATTATCATGTAAACAAAGGGAGATTAGCAATATCTCAGTCGAAATTGACTAATATTTCATAGAAAATTAAAATTCATCAAATATTGTAATAATGCAAATATGGCGGAATATTTAGTTAGCAGAAAACAGCTGATACATCAGTGATGCTTTGTGCGGGGAAAATAGTTTAAAATTTATTCGCTAGGAGGCGCGGAGCAAATTCATCAAGCAAAAATAGGCGTTATGACAAAGTATTAGAGTCTTATGAGCGTGATTAGTCCATAAGTGATTGACAGATTTGACACATGCGCGTAGGTAATTATTTTGGTTAGGCGGGTTTTCAATAGCGTACCCACGCTGCGCAAAAATGTTCTAAAAAGTTGATATGTGAAGTTGGCGCGAGGTGAATTTCCTCTAGCAAAAATGAATCTTATGTCAGGGGAAGATAGCTTAATTGACTAAGTTTGGGTCTTAGATAGTTCGCGCATCAGGTTGTTTGCCTATTTAATTAAGAAGGTAAAATTAAGCATAGAAGTTCATGCAATTTCCACCTTTAATTGGAAGTAAATAAAGATTGATGAGGGAAAATGTAAATAGTTTTTCAAATTGGTACGGGTTATTGGGAAGACAAGATTACCATATAAGGAGACGTTTTCTTGTATGAATTCAAGGGAAAACTAGTAGATTGAAAGAAAGCCTTATAATTATAAAGTTAAGGATCAATTTTGATTGTTCACAAACTGACGACACGAACGACAGGAAAGACTAGAACGACCGCGAAGACAGGAACGACCGCGAAGACAAGAACGACCGCTACGACATAGTGAAGCTTACATAAATAGGCTCGGCTTAGAGGGAGGGGATTCATTCATCAATATTCATTCTTTGAGCTCACACGCTGCCGGTTTGTGACTTGATATTATTTTTATTTCAAAGTTCTTTTGGGGAAGTTTATTCGATTTGAGTCATTAGTAAAGCGTTTGCATTGTAATTTAAATTTAAAATCATTTTCTTTAACTTATTTTGGGGTAAATTCTGAGATTTTCTTATTTTTGTAAATTTAATTTAATTGGGGGGTCATTGTTCGGTTGTGAGGTTGAAGATGAATAATCATGTGGTACACAAACGAGGTTTTGTGGGTTATGGACTGGTCACCTTACGGTGACAACTGACTGTCGATAACTTCCAACGTCTTTTCGGAGACGGGCTCGGTTTCGGGGCGTGCCAGCAATCGTTCTTTACCAACATAACGATTTTTAGCCTCCTAAGTTTCGTAATCTGGATGTAATTGTTTCCCGGTAGCTTTCCGTGAGAAGTGGAATGGCGTCCTTTAGGGGGCTGGGAACTTTGCATCTGGAGTGCGAAATTTAGTCCCTGTAATTTAACACTTGCCAATAGGGACCCGTTCATATCACAACTTATGGCTTCGGCCGTTGATATGGACATTACACTTCTGGAATAGACTTAGGTACACTAGAGGCTCCATCCTCGCTTCGCTTTCCAGTTTAGTTCGAAAAATTTCCTTTACACCGAGGAAATTTTTACATCACACACCTACACGATTACATGTAAATGTGAGGCCTACCTCTAGTCTTGCGGAATTTCCTTACACCGGGAAGTTTCAAACATTAGGGCACTTCTTTAGAATAGGAAAATATTTAGACAATGGTTAGATTTACTAGGGTTTTGTTAGAATAATATAGGATAGGGTAGGTATTTAACTTTGACTAGAATTTTAGTAGGAATGGAAAGGTTTAGATGTTCAGGTTTACAAATTGGTATAATAGGTAAATTCAGTAGGATTTAATTAATTATTTCATAGACTTGAGTTATATGATTTTTCAGTAGATGTTTGAATGAAATTCAGGGAATTCGAAGCAAATTAAATTTCATGATAAATCTTGGTTCTAAAAAAGTAAATGACATTATAAATAGAAAACAGTGAATAGGTGACAATATCAAAGTTATAATTCAATATAATACTGTCCAAACAAAATAAGTTCAATCTAAATTTATCGATTCCTTATAATAATGGGAAATTAGAGTTTCTTATCATACCTATTACCTACTTTGTTACGAGTTGGTGGAACTTTGGGATATAGTGCCTAGTGCCCTCTAGTCAGAAAAATAAATGATTATGGTACATAATAAGTTTCACAGATTTATACCAGAGTCAAATAAATAAAAGTTTATCCTACTATTTACATGAAAGAGAGAACTTACTTTCAATGGACCAAGGTTCTATTCATTCAGTTAAATGTCATACTGTTTCTATAAGCTAAAGTTTCTGCTTATATTGTCATGTTAGTTTTATGTATACATACTTACCTACTAAATGATAATGATGTAGATTCTCAGAATAGGAACTTTACTTTGATTAAATTGTAAACAGGGTTGAGCTTTTGAACTGGTTTATAAAAGAAAAGATAATAAAAGGGAAATTTTACTAATTGGGGTTCCTTAAAGTCACAACTAATATAGAAATTAAGTCTAAGAATTACTAATAATAGCTCAACTCGAGACTAACTTAAATAAAAACCAGTCTATTTGAAAATACCTCTTGTCCTTTGTATAAAAAAATACTGACACACTGACAAAGAATTGACTTTAAAATTTACAAGTCTCAAACATCCCTTACTAAACTTGACTTACCTGACTAAGACACAATATCTCGGGAAAAGTTTGGAGGAGGGCTGACCAGTTTGGAGACGAGGCCCACTGAAGCTAGAAATATTCTAGCAGGAGGAAATACCAAATAAAATAACTCCTGAGAGCGGAATGGAGGGGCTCTCTTCTATACCAAACGAAACAATTATTCTTCTATACCAAACGAAACAATCATTCTTTTATACTTTGTTGCATTCCCAAGGAAAAAACAAAACATAGAAATAAATTTATATTTTTATAGGTTAGGAAATTTTACACCCTGTATATCTAAGTAAATCGGTAGAGAAATCTAAGTTTACTATTTAGCATACTGTAGGATAAGAAAAGGTCTATAGCTATAGAGGTATTTCATTAGATTGACTTCAGCGCTTACTGACGGAGGGTTGTAGGCTACATTTTCTGATATTAACTTCATTATCATAGTCAAAAATAGTATTGCGGGCTAGGAAGTTAGGTATTACTTTCTGATTTAGGTTAATATTAAGTTTAGGTAATTCTAGGTCTCTGTTTGTTAGAATACTAGTTAAATCTCAAGTCTGTCGCACCTAGGTTACTATTATACGGTTCACAACGTAGTCTCCTGTTTCACTAGACGATCGATACTGGCCAAGTTAACGTCTTCAGCTCAAAAATGGGATCATAAATAAGTTTAGGTATAGTTCATAAGTTAGGCTAAGTTAAGTTAAGTTAATAGGTAGGGATTTTCTATACACTGTTGGCAGCGATCAGTTAGATAATTAGTTTAGGTAGATAGGCATTTTCGGTACGTAGGAGCCGAATGCCGAAGGTTTAAAATTAGGTTCAAATTGGGTTTATAGTTAGCATAGGTAGTATAGGATAGGTAGGCCATCTTTTCCATTTGTGGCCGCCACCAGAATAAGTTAGGGGTATCTTTTACATATGTGCCGTTAAGACCAGGATAGGATTTAAGATTTATTTTTACTTTTGATGCGCTAAGTTCACAGGATTTTATAATAGACTTTGTAGACTAGGTCATGTTTTATTTTATATTTTATAAACAAAAGATAGGTTTTGAATTACAAACGTTATGATCCATTTTGAGTTGAAATCATAGCCTTTTTAGGCTTACATTGTTGCCGTGAGAGAGGATAGCAGATTTTGAGATTTAGGTATTCTGAGAGATTTAGAAAAGGTTTGGTTAGAAATGCAGTTAAATAATTAGTTTATTTAGTTATGAATTTGCTTTATTTTTGATCACATAGAATAGATTTTTACATGAGGTTATAAAGGCAAATGATTGGGAATTTCGCTTAGAAGGTTATCACTGTTCACTAGATATTTATGAGCACTTTGTTTTTACGTTACGCACTGTTATTTTGTTACACCAGGGTTATTTGCTGTTCACTAAGTTGCTTGACTAGGTAGGTAATTGATGAAGCGACCTTTGTAGATTTTTGCTTCCGAGTGAATAGTTGCTGGAACGAGGACAGTTTGGAGTATTGTCAATATCTTCTTTTCTTCCCTTTTAGTAGCGTAGTTTTAAATGAAGTTCAGGAGTTTGAGACGCCTTGGTGTGTCTTGAGGAAAGCAGCACTCAGCAGCAGATAGTGTGTTGAAATGCGTTAGGAGGTTCTTTCGAGTAGCGATTACAGCAACGTTCGAGAGTTTTTAGGTTGTAATGTTCTTTAAATGTCTTGTTTATTTCTTCTTTGATACCGTAGCGAAGGAAGTATAGAAAATCTGAGTTTAGACGCCCGCTCTGACGCTTTCTTCAATAACAAGTCAGGTCAGATATTGAAAGGATGTTTGATGTTTCTTCTTTTCAATTTCGATTTGTTCTTGAGGTTTTCTTTTCCTTTTTCGTGATAACGTAGCAAAGATGTAAATGGGTTCTTCGTTAGCGTTTGGAAAAATTTTCTGCAAATCGGCCATGTTGTGTAGAATTTGTAGAAAAAAATAACTGACGGAAGTAGTAGGTAAATTTTGACAGGTAAAAATGACGTGATCTTATTGGTTGATTGCACAGAAGTTAGAGAGAAGCATATACGTTCATTGGCTAATATAGGCTAGCGACATTTTTCTATGATTAGGAAGTTTATCATGTTACATATTTTTAAAGCTAAAACTAGAATTTAGGTAATTAAATTATTATTTGGATTATGCCTAAATTTAAATTAAATCAAATCGTTATTTTTAATAAGAAATCTAACATCCAAATGTCTCAGAATGATTTTTAATAAAGTAAGTTGATCACCGGAGTAAAAATCAGTGTTGCCGTTTCTTGAAAAATAAGTCGCTAGTTTTTAAGGATAGGGTACGTTAAAAATCCGATAGGGGTCGCCAAACGTTTGAATTAGATTTATAAGAAAGTGCGAGGTAAACAAAATATGGCTTTATTACAGAATTAAATGAACGATTAACTAATTTTAACTTTATAATAAATTGTGATTTTGATTTTCATGATTAGGATTGACTTATATTAATACTATTTCGATTATATTTATTTAGGAGCTCCAGCAGTGGATACATTATACATAAAAGCAAAATTTGACAATACCTACCTACTAGCGAGATTTAGAAGTACCTATATCATACAAGTAAAATTTTGTAAAATTAGTACTAATAACCTTAGATAGGGAACAATATAAAGCATAACATAATGAATTTATTAATGAGAAACAATGTCGTTAAAAGCGTTAGATATAGCTAATTTTATTTTTAAGGTAAAGTGTACGTAATTTATAAAAAAAGGGGTAACTAAGCCGCAAATAAATCCCTCACTAAAATGGTAACACTGTAGAGAATTGATTTTGGTTCGAAGTTAGAAGGTTAGAGAACTAGATGGAGCTAAGTGTCTCAAATCTAATTCTTACGATTATTTTAAAATCAAATTTACATAGATTGCATTTGTTTGAATAAGTTAATATTTATGCTAGATAGATAAAATAGGTAGTTCACTTATTTTATAATGGGAACAGAGAGTAAAAAGGGGAAATTTAAGTGTTTCTTTCGCTAGTACCTATAGATCGTTTCGCAAATAAGGTCGGTAGATGGCGTTAGTAGGTTCAATCGGTAATTAGGTGTGTGTAAAGGATTCGTAAAATCGAGTTTGTAATACATATTTTGGTTTCCTAGAACAAGTCTATATCTTGCTAGTTAATAGTAGTAATAGTGTTTTTCTTATTAAGGCAATAGATTTCTAATAGTGTAAAATTTGCCATTCACCTAGTATGATTTAAATTATTGCCGGGAAACGAGTAAGAAAATGATTTTTCAACTTATTTTATTTAAATTATAGTTTTGACGGAGTGGAATTGTACAAAATTAAAATTTATTGTAGTTAAGTATTTTAGAACGATAAAATGAAATTAGATTTTATGTTTACATAATTTTGGAAAGAAAATAGACACAAAATTTGTGTTTACCAACTTGAAATAAAGCCAAGTTAGACAACCTTGTAGGATGAATGCGAACTTAGTTCAGTTCAGTACAGTGGACCTACGAGACCAAGTGGAACTCGATGTTCTCACTTAAAAGTCGTGTTGAAATATTAGCATCAAAATAATGTCAAATCATAGGAATACATAATTATTGAAAATTAATTAAGTAAGAATTATTTTAAAATAGTAAGATGACTAAGGGATAAAGTCTCAAATGAATTAAACTCGGGGGGAAGGGTGTTTGCTATGTTTTATTTTATAATATATTAGGTAGATTTAATAAATAGTATTGTTTAGATAAATTAAAGAGTGGGAAAGATATTTTGCAAAACATTTAACATTAGTTAGTTTAGGAAATGAGCTAAATTAAAATTATGTTGATGCTTCTCTTGTTTTTGGTAACTTGTTTTAGTATTTCAAAAGTAAATGCCGTAGAGAAATGGGAAATTTGGTAATAGGTACCTAGGTAAATAGCAAATAATTTAGAAATTATGGTTAGGTACAATCTAAAACAAAAATAGTACCTAAATAGTGGTAACAACAAGAGCGTTATAAATTAAATCTTTATTTAGTCAGATAACTAATAATAATGCTAGTGACATCAGGTTATATAAATAAAAGAGAGGCACAAACAATGTAAGTAGGTATATATAGGTATAGGTATATTAGATATATTCAAACCATAAAAAAAGTATATGTCTAGAATGAGCATCACGCTTCTACCGTGTAGGACAGAACGGGCCAACTTTCTTGGGTTGGTGTGCTTTAGGCGTCATACAAATTATGTCTGTGTGCGTGTGTAAAAATATTCACTTTGCTAGAATTTCTTTATAAGGTGGAAAGCATGTAGCTAATTGATAGTTATTACAGGTTTTAGTTATTGTCACCTAGTTTAAATTGATCCTAGTAAAGAAGGAGATGTAGGAACTTAGTCCGTTTCTATCCAACTCGAAGCTAGTAGTAGGTACCTACCGGAGAATAGCGTAGAATATCAATCGTATGAAAGCGGAAGAGTGATAGATATAGAATCTACAACACGATAAATGAAGAATATTATTTAGAGATAGGAAATAACTGTATAATAATATAGCAATAAGTAAAACTAAAAACTATAACATTTAATTAAATAAGCGCGAGTAGTTGTCAAGCGAAAGATAGGTAGATAATGCGTCCGCTGGTAGTAACCGTGCGTTCGAAAACACACTGTACGGCTGGATGTTCGCGGGATGAAGCTCGAGGAGGGGGACGCCTCGACCGGTAGAAACTTCGATGCATTGGTGTATGGTCCAAGTTGCTAGCGGGCAACTACCTTTGAATAAGTTAGGGCTTGGTCCAAGTAGTAGCGGATTGTCGTTACACTAGTACTAAAGTATTGGTTCAGTGTTCTAACACTCGAGGTTGTTGACTGCAATGGAAGTCTGTAGTATCATGTATCTCATGTCATGAATCCCTAATAATACTAGTCAGGTTTTTAACACTATTGTGTTTGACGTACATTTCTAGCAGTAGATGGTTGGAATACAAATTTATTTAGGTGGATAAATACTATTATTACAAAAAATAATCAGTCTAATACTTTTGCACATTTGAGTTAATGTTTGCTTTTTAAAATAATTATACTTTTATATTATGTTATTAATTTAGTTGTTAAGTAGGGATGTCCAATGGTCAATCATGCGTAAGGAGCCGAAAATAGAGGGGGAAGCGAGTTTCGGACTTCTCTGTCAGCACGTCATAACATCAAGGCAGAGGAAATTGTGGAGATGTTTTATAGGGTTGTCAATAAGTAATAAGAGTCAAAGTCAGTTCTGAGAGTGGTAAAATGCAGGAGGCTTGAGGTGACATTTAACTTATAAAAAAAGGAGAGATTAAGGGTAGGGGGGAAGTTCGTCTGTCAGTATGTAGGTTGTTTGGTGAAGGGAACGTATTCAATGTCTAATATTCTAATATAATAATTTATAGGTTATCGGTTAATTTTATCATCTGTTATAGTAGATTTTAACTGTAATAGTTGATAGAAGAAGAAAACAAAAATTACTAAGCGGGTCAATTATGCAAGGGGTGACGCGCTTGCGTGTGATGTCCTTACCTGTTTTGTTCATCTTAAAATATAATTATTAGAAAAAAAATCTGTTGTTTTCTGATTTAACTTTGAGTTAAAAGCGTGGTTATTCTTTCATTATATAACTGTCATTTTGTTGAGTCATTGGGTTGTTGCGAGAAATTTTGGGAATTTCACTGCTAATAGATTTATTTTCACTATGGTTAAGTTAGGACAGGACCAGTCGTCGTGACGATTCTTGGGAGGGCCTGTGTCTGGCAGTGGGCTTCCATCGGCTGAGGTAATGATGATGATGATGGTTTGGTTAAGAATAAGCACTAAAATAGATTAAACAATACTAGGGGGTCGCGATTTCATTATATTTCCAAATAAAAATAGTAAAAATAAAAACCTAGAACTTAGAACTAAATAAATTGAAAATAAATATAAAACCACAAAGAAACATTAAATCACGGAAGATTTGATTGTTAAGACTTATTTCATTTACCTTTTAGGAAAACTAAAGTTCAATCTGTCAAAGTCCGACTAAAAAGGTTAGATTCAAGTAAAGAATTTTATTAGTAAATAATAGTAAATAAATTGTGGCTTAATTTAGAGTTTTTGAACGATAAAATTTAAGTAACATGTGAGTGATGGTGACAAGAGTTATTCGGTTTTGGAATATTCGAGAATGGGGGAAGGAAATGTTCGAATTTCAAAAGGCATTTAATCGTTATTATAACTTGATTTAGAACTTCTTTTACGCGGTTGTGGTAATTTATAATTTTATCTTTTCGTGTCATTGATCTGTTGATTTTATTTTGGATTTGAATTGGTGTGTGAACAAAATGAAAGTGTGTGTTGGCAAGCAGAATGTTTAAGCGACATATTTATAAAACCTTTCTACAATATTATATATTTTATAATTTATATTACAAAAAAAAAGGTATGAGGAAAGAGGGCCATTTGGAATTAACAGAAGTCAAGGTCATGGAAATTAGGTTATTGATATTCAAACTTGAACACACTACACTATACAAAAAGATTTCTTGTGTAGATCTAATAGGAGGGTCTTAGTTGTCGCGACAGTTGTTTTCAATGGCTGGGACGATGATTAAGATTAGTAGTTGGTTTCAGTAGAGAATACTGTCCACAAGGAAGCTTTTACTCCACTGGTAGGATATGCAAATACGAGAACACTCTACACTCTCCAAACTATTAATGATTACAGTGGTTGATGGAAAGTGTCAGATAGGGTATTTAATATTCAAACGATGGTTTTCAGTCTAACGACGATGATGATCTGGATGGTGGTAGATTGTATTATGGAGTTCTATTAAATTGAAAAATAGAATCTGATAGATTGACATAGTACACAATTCATTCTGAGTGACTAGCCTCACAAACTAGTTTCTACACATGAACCAGATTTTCTAGTGAAAGCTGCTAATTGATCCTGAATGTTATGTTATGATTTGAAACTTTTCTCACTGATGGAATTGTTTCTCGGCTTGGTATTTTAAATACACACCACACTGAGAACATTTCAAGGAAGAATATTAATAAACTATTTTACGGTTAATATATTAAGTTAAAATTGACTCCGGTTGAAATTTGAATTTTAAATACATACCTGCGTAAATTTTGGGGGAAGAATGTACTGGTCCAGGTCTACACCAGTAATAAACTACTCTCTAACCATCAGACACATTTTAATATATTGCTTCAAACAAAAGGAATCATAATTATAAAGTAACTATCGTTAAAACATAGCAAACTTCAAAGTTAGAAGTTGCAAAGCACAGACAATTATGTTAACTAGTATTTTGAGGGAGGGAATTTAGTTCATTCAAATTATCATGTAAACAAAGGGAGATTAGCAATATCTCAGTCGAAATTGACTAATATTTCATAGAAAATTAAAATTCATCAAATATTGTAATAATGCAAATATGGCGGAATATTTAGTTAGCAGAAAACAGCTGATACATCAGTGATGCTTTGTGCGGGGAAAATAGTTTAAAATTTATTCGCTAGGAGGCGCGGAGCAAATTCATCAAGCAAAAATAGGCGTTATGACAAAGTATTAGAGTCTTATGAGCGTGATTAGTCCATAAGTGATTGACAGATTTGACACATGCGCGTAGGTAATTATTTTGGTTAGGCGGGTTTTCAATAGCGTACCCACGCTGCGCAAAAATGTTCTAAAAAGTTGATATGTGAAGTTGGCGCGAGGTGAATTTCCTCTAGCAAAAATGAATCTTATGTCAGGGGAAGATAGCTTAATTGACTAAGTTTGGGTCTTAGATAGTTCGCGCATCAGGTTGTTTGCCTATTTAATTAAGAAGGTAAAATTAAGCATAGAAGTTCATGCAATTTCCACCTTTAATTGGAAGTAAATAAAGATTGATGAGGGAAAATGTAAATAGTTTTTCAAATTGGTACGGGTTATTGGGAAGACAAGATTACCATATAAGGAGACGTTTTCTTGTATGAATTCAAGGGAAAACTAGTAGATTGAAAGAAAGCCTTATAATTATAAAGTTAAGGATCAATTTTGATTGTTCACAAACTGACGACACGAACGACAGGAAAGACTAGAACGACCGCGAAGACAGGAACGACCGCGAAGACAAGAACGACCGCTACGACATAGTGAAGCTTACATAAATAGGCTCGGCTTAGAGGGAGGGGATTCATTCATCAATATTCATTCTTTGAGCTCACACGCTGCCGGTTTGTGACTTGATATTATTTTTATTTCAAAGTTCTTTTGGGGAAGTTTATTCGATTTGAGTCATTAGTAAAGCGTTTGCATTGTAATTTAAATTTAAAATCATTTTCTTTAACTTATTTTGGGGTAAATTCTGAGATTTTCTTATTTTTGTAAATTTAATTTAATTGGGGGGTCATTGTTCGGTTGTGAGGTTGAAGATGAATAATCATGTGGTACACAAACGAGGTTTTGTGGGTTATGGACTGGTCACCTTACGGTGACAACTGACTGTCGATAACTTCCAACGTCTTTTCGGAGACGGGCTCGGTTTCGGGGCGTGCCAGCAATCGTTCTTTACCAACATAACGATTTTTAGCCTCCTAAGTTTCGTAATCTGGATGTAATTGTTTCCCGGTAGCTTTCCGTGAGAAGTGGAATGGCGTCCTTTAGGGGGCTGGGAACTTTGCATCTGGAGTGCGAAATTTAGTCCCTGTAATTTAACACTTGCCAATAGGGACCCGTTCATATCACAACTTATGGCTTCGGCCGTTGATATGGACATTACACTTCTGGAATAGACTTAGGTACACTAGAGGCTCCATCCTCGCTTCGCTTTCCAGTTTAGTTCGAAAAATTTCCTTTACACCGAGGAAATTTTTACATCACACACCTACACGATTACATGTAAATGTGAGGCCTACCTCTAGTCTTGCGGAATTTCCTTACACCGGGAAGTTTCAAACATTAGGGCACTTCTTTAGAATAGGAAAATATTTAGACAATGGTTAGATTTACTAGGGTTTTGTTAGAATAATATAGGATAGGGTAGGTATTTAACTTTGACTAGAATTTTAGTAGGAATGGAAAGGTTTAGATGTTCAGGTTTACAAATTGGTATAATAGGTAAATTCAGTAGGATTTAATTAATTATTTCATAGACTTGAGTTATATGATTTTTCAGTAGATGTTTGAATGAAATTCAGGGAATTCGAAGCAAATTAAATTTCATGATAAATCTTGGTTCTAAAAAAGTAAATGACATTATAAATAGAAAACAGTGAATAGGTGACAATATCAAAGTTATAATTCAATATAATACTGTCCAAACAAAATAAGTTCAATCTAAATTTATCGATTCCTTATAATAATGGGAAATTAGAGTTTCTTATCATACCTATTACCTACTTTGTTACGAGTTGGTGGAACTTTGGGATATAGTGCCTAGTGCCCTCTAGTCAGAAAAATAAATGATTATGGTACATAATAAGTTTCACAGATTTATACCAGAGTCAAATAAATAAAAGTTTATCCTACTATTTACATGAAAGAGAGAACTTACTTTCAATGGACCAAGGTTCTATTCATTCAGTTAAATGTCATACTGTTTCTATAAGCTAAAGTTTCTGCTTATATTGTCATGTTAGTTTTATGTATACATACTTACCTACTAAATGATAATGATGTAGATTCTCAGAATAGGAACTTTACTTTGATTAAATTGTAAACAGGGTTGAGCTTTTGAACTGGTTTATAAAAGAAAAGATAATAAAAGGGAAATTTTACTAATTGGGGTTCCTTAAAGTCACAACTAATATAGAAATTAAGTCTAAGAATTACTAATAATAGCTCAACTCGAGACTAACTTAAATAAAAACCAGTCTATTTGAAAATACCTCTTGTCCTTTGTATAAAAAAATACTGACACACTGACAAAGAATTGACTTTAAAATTTACAAGTCTCAAACATCCCTTACTAAACTTGACTTACCTGACTAAGACACAATATCTCGGGAAAAGTTTGGAGGAGGGCTGACCAGTTTGGAGACGAGGCCCACTGAAGCTAGAAATATTCTAGCAGGAGGAAATACCAAATAAAATAACTCCTGAGAGCGGAATGGAGGGGCTCTCTTCTATACCAAACGAAACAATTATTCTTCTATACCAAACGAAACAATCATTCTTTTATACTTTGTTGCATTCCCAAGGAAAAAACAAAACATAGAAATAAATTTATATTTTTATAGGTTAGGAAATTTTACACCCTGTATATCTAAGTAAATCGGTAGAGAAATCTAAGTTTACTATTTAGCATACTGTAGGATAAGAAAAGGTCTATAGCTATAGAGGTATTTCATTAGATTGACTTCAGCGCTTACTGACGGAGGGTTGTAGGCTACATTTTCTGATATTAACTTCATTATCATAGTCAAAAATAGTATTGCGGGCTAGGAAGTTAGGTATTACTTTCTGATTTAGGTTAATATTAAGTTTAGGTAATTCTAGGTCTCTGTTTGTTAGAATACTAGTTAAATCTCAAGTCTGTCGCACCTAGGTTACTATTATACGGTTCACAACGTAGTCTCCTGTTTCACTAGACGATCGATACTGGCCAAGTTAACGTCTTCAGCTCAAAAATGGGATCATAAATAAGTTTAGGTATAGTTCATAAGTTAGGCTAAGTTAAGTTAAGTTAATAGGTAGGGATTTTCTATACACTGTTGGCAGCGATCAGTTAGATAATTAGTTTAGGTAGATAGGCATTTTCGGTACGTAGGAGCCGAATGCCGAAGGTTTAAAATTAGGTTCAAATTGGGTTTATAGTTAGCATAGGTAGTATAGGATAGGTAGGCCATCTTTTCCATTTGTGGCCGCCACCAGAATAAGTTAGGGGTATCTGTTACAAACTTTTACTATGGGAACGAACCGATCGGTTCATAAAACTTATAGGTAGATTCTTCGTTTAAAAGGATGCTATGATATCAATTTCACCATAACTCATAAGTCATATATACCAAACTAAGATGAGAGGAGAAAAGGCAAGCGCTCACAGGATAAGTCGCATAGAAGATTTCTAAGTTTGTCCTCAGAAGAGCTAAACACTTTAATGGTAATCTCCCCTGCAGAACCTGCAAGGTCAAAGCAAAACATGCTGATGCATAAATCATGGCGTAATTAAGGTCGTTAACTCAGGTACGTGTTTGTCTCATTAAATGATTAGTCTCCACTCGTTTCATTGCAAAAAAGTCTCGTTTATTTAATTTATCTAACAGCGAGACGCTATATTATACATATAAACGTTTATTTTTCGACTCTGATATTTCGTGTTCGAGAAAACAGAATTACATTCCAAGCATCAATGTAATTGCTTTTCGAGCTGTTTCTATAGACAAACCGTAAAAAGTAACATCAATGTGCTATTTTGGAAAGCGGCAACGCGAAATACGTAATGACGGTGTCGCATTGCGTACTTTTTAAGGCGCATAGTTTACCAAGGGTCCTGGGTGGAATGCCTTCAGACGGTGGGACGTGCGGAGATCCAAATTGTTTGTAGCCAAGCAAAGGACGAACGTAATTTGAGAAAGTAACTCTCCGGTCATCGGTGGAATGTGCTGCGTTAGCGAAGAATGTGATAGTCTCACGGACCGAGTTTTAATTTCTATGCTCGCTTAGAATAATGTATCGAAGGTATAATTTACAAAAACAATCATATAGTCTGCTATCAAACGATTAATGTATGCAATCGGAGGCATACTGTATTCACAAGTTGAACAAAAATGTCTGATGCCGACAGCGTGTGATTGGAAAAGGACTTTCTTTTTTTTTTCATTATGTTTCCATCTTTGCAATCGCTAATAGGATTTTGCTTTTCTTTTTAAGGGTGAAAACGGGACCCTATTACTAAGTCTTCGTTGTCCGTCCGTCCGTCCGTCCTACCTATTTAGGGCTGTAACTTTCGAACCGTAATAGCTAGATAGTTGAAATTTTCACAGAATATGCGTTATTACGGCGAATTCGTTAACAAGTAATAAATATTTCTAAAAATTAAGGAGGGATTCTCAACAAGAAACTATAGGTAGTTTTTATCGACTTTTTTTCTTTTCGCTCTATTGAAAAAACGGTAATACATACAAGCGTCAAACTTGGAGTGATTATAGAGCAAATTCTACAGCATAACAACAAATAATAAAAACTGGCCAAGTGTGAGTCGGTCTTGCGCTAATGGTCCCGTAGAAAAAAAAGTGTTTTTGGATGTTAATAATATGTTGTGTAATGTTGTGCGGTGGTGTGGTACGGAACCCTCGTAGCGCGAGTAGCTCGACTCGCACTTGACCGGTTTTATTTATCTAAACTATTATAAAACTGTAACTGAACTGTGTCTGTACATTGAAGATATTTACAAAAAAAAGATTACGATATGGTTTTTAAATATCCCCGACTCGAAATCAACCTTTTTTAGAAATTTTGTCCGTCTGTTTGTCTGTTTGTTTGTGTGTTTGTTTGTGTGTTTGTTTGTTTGTTTGTTTGTTTGTTTGATCGCGCATCACGCAAAAACTACTGAACCGATTTTGATGAAACTTTTTTTGTTTGATAGCTTATGATCTGACTTAAAATCTGGTATATAATTTGTGCGGACGAAGTCGCGGGAAAACACTAGTTTTGTATAATATTACAATTATACACACACTTACCTACCTAAAACATAAAACATTGATAACAAGATAAGAGGCACTGAGAGCAATAAATAAACCTTGTCACGACGACTTAGTGAAAAGCTTTTCACAATTAATTAGGTTTCTGTCGAACATAACTGCAAATAGTTTGATGCGACTACGTTCTACCGTTATTATAAACACAGAGTACTATTTATACTGACGTAAGTGATTTAGGCCTATATTTCAAATAGGTTGACAAATCGATACAACACGTAACATCCAACATGGTGTACTTGTGATGTACACACGGCGAGACATCAAGCTATACAAAACCAACATAAGCTGGCCGTGCGTATGTCGAGTAACGTATAACGTCGCGCGGCCAGCTTATGTTAGTTTTGTATAGCTTGATGTGTCGCCGTGTGTACTTAATATTTTATACTGTAACTGAAGTAACCCACCGCACGGGTACACTCACCCTAACATACTACCAAAACAGGATTCTTAAAATGTATCCATGAACACGTTAGCGCTTTCATTCATTGCTGAAATGAGAGCAAATCATTTTTGCCTCAAAACCTAAAATGCGAATTATTTTAAATTTTAAGTATCAAAATAATGAAATTATTGTTTCAATCTAATTATTTTATTGTTAATCAGTTGGGGTGTATGAGGTTTCACGCTTATTCATTAACACGTTGTATATTCGTCCCGCCATTTGGATGCTTTTTCGTTGACTACGAGGCATAATAAAGAATCCATTAGCTCATGGGTTCCCAAAGTGTGCGCTGCGGCGCCCTAGGGCGCCGTTAAGAGTTGGGAGTAACAGGGGCGCCGCGAGGCACTCCTTCTCACTCCCCAAACAAACAAAAAAAGGAAAGATAATGTATCAAAATATTTGCGTGGATCCAAAATCATTTCCATGCTCAAGCTCCACCAGAAATCACTTCGCAAGAAGAAGAGAATCTATTATTGAAGCTCTCTTACCTCCCCTACCGTAGAAGTGTTGGATAACGATCAAAAATGAATTTAATAATTTATAAAATAAATATCTTGAACATTGTCACACAGATTATCTAGAAAGTACCAGAAACTAGCCAGTTATTTTTTTTTTTTTTGTGTCTAAATACAGCATTGCTCAGGGAGCATTTACTGCTTTTTACTGCGGACTATTGGCGGGACCTCGAAGGGTCTGCCGAACCAAATGCAAGAGCTTAAGCAACCAGCCCAGGGGGCACCCAAAGTGGGTACGGACCTCGGCCATGGGCGTTGCTGGGACTACGCGGCCTACGTCGTAGGGGTGGTAGTGGGGATCGGTGAGAATGAAACTAGCCTGGCCTTGAATATCCGACTATAGGTTCAAATGCAATAAGAATTCCCATTCCCTTTGCAAAATCCTGTTTATGAGAAGCCGTTGGCGCGTTGCTGAGAGCTATGGAAACTCAAACTTGAGGTTCAGGTTCGAATCCGCACGGACGACATGTCATGTACCAACATAGACGTTTAAGTCTATGTGTACCAACTTATTCGCATTTTACTACCGTAATACCGACGACTGCTCTCAAAAGGTGAAGGAAAATGTAATGAATTCTGTACACGCTGAAGAAGAAATTCTGATGCGTATGTAAAGTCTACCATTTCGTATTGCCATGCACCCTCCCTGAGGGTAGGCCTGTGTCCTGCAGTGGTACGAATATAGGATGTGATGATGATGAGAGCTTGTATTTTTGAACTTTCTAAATATGAACTAAATTAAAATCCTGCTCATGTGACATCCTTAACTGCAGTACACATAATATGATGCACTAGCATATTGTTTTGAAAATAAAGTATAAGAACAGCATACATAGGTCATGCTAGGGTGGTAAGCGGTCGCCCCCTCTCTGGGAGAAAACGGGGCGACATTTCACGCCTCTTAAGCGCGTATCGAACCAACATTAGGTTTATTAGATTGATAGGACTGGCGTAAAAAGCGATTTTTATTATTTTCTCACTTACGTAGATAACATTTTGTTTTGATTACCAATTATTTAATAAAATCTAGGGTGAATTATCTTGATACCGCATATATGACAACGTCCCGCGCCTTTTCTCTCGCTTTGTTAGGTACGCGCAAAGTGAAATAAAAAGCCGGTCAAGTGAGATTCAGGCTTCTCGCGGACCGAGGGTTCTGTACCACACCACCACATAACAACGGGACCAATAGCGCAAGACCGACTCACACTTGGTCAGTTTTTATTATTTTTTGTTACACTGTAGAGTTTGCTCTATAATCACACCAAGTTTGACGCTTGTATACCTATATTACCGTTCTTACAATAGAGCGTGAAGAAAAAACGTCGATAAAAACTAGTTTCTTGTTGAGAACCCCCTTAATTTTGAACTTTTAAACATTTTTTTCATTGTTAACAACGCATATTCTGTGAAAATTTCTACTATCTGTTTAATACGGTTCCAAAGTTACAGCACTAAATAGGTAGGGCGGACGGACGGACAGACGGACGACGTAGGCTTAGTAATAGGGTCCCGTTTTCACCCTTTGGGTACGGAACCCTAAAAAGTGATGAGACGCGACTGTGCAATTACTCAATTATATACATACATATGCTCACGACTATATTCCCCGGGGGGGTAGTCAGAGATATTCTGAAACCTCAGAACATCCACGTTTCACCAGTAGTACCGAAACTCAATTAGCAAATGTAAAAATCGACTCTAATAAAATGCCATTTATTTCATCTCAATATTATGTGCACTGTTTAGGTTCATAAAATAAGTAGAAAGTATAGTTTTTTATAATGCGTCTGTAGGACTGTACATGACAGCCATAAAAGTAATGGCTCTTGAAAAAGAACGCTCTCGTAATAAAACAATTAAATAAATATCCCCAACTGATTCTACCAGCACACCACACCGGACATTTTTCCGTTTTACTTTACCAAAAACAGCAATCACAAAAACTGGCCAAGTGCGAGTTGCACTCGCGCACGGAGGGTTCCGTACAACCATACAATATTACCAAAAAAAATAAAGTGTTCTCCGGGACTTTTAGCGCGAGCTCTACGCACACTTGATGTTGTATAGATTAGAGTATGCACTATGCACACCAATTTTTACGCTTACCTATATGTAGGTATTACCGTTTTCACGATACCTACAGCAAAAAGAAAAAGGTTGAAAAAAATAATTTCTAATATAGGAAGCCCGCTTCATTTTTAACTTTGTTTCCTTTATTACTTGTTAGCAGATACGCCATAATAACGCACATTCTGTTAATATTTCAACCGTCTTGCTATTACAGTTCAAAATATACAGCCTTCAATAGATAGGACATAAAGACTATCAGCCTACCATGAGTTTTCCCTGTACTTTACTACTGTAGTTACGTCGCCAATTCGTATGACAGTTAGTTCTCAACGTAACAACTAGGAGCGCTGTACAAAATTCAATACAAAATTGGTGACGTAACTACAGCAGTAAAGTACGGTGAAAACTCATGGTAGACCTACAGACAGACACAGTCGGACGGACAGCCAGTGTAGCAGTTTGCACCTTTTTGGGTACGGAACCCTAAAAAGAATTTCTTACCTTAGAAATTCAAAATATAATTAAGATAATACGGTTTATATAAATCTAGAACGCCTTTTTACTGATTTATTTTCTGTCTGAAAATAATTTGATTAATTTATAATTTTTTTAAATTGAATAACTTTTCAAAGTTTCTGTTACAAATCAAAGAAAATATTAGAAGTTGGATTTTACACATTATTTCCCTCGGCACTTGGCCTGGTGCCACTTTAGCGTGGCAGTGCTTAACTACGATAAATGTTATTCTCGAGCACCACTGGGATGTCGTTTACATTTTGGCAAGGCTATCCAACATTATTATTATGTAATTGACAATAATTTTATTACTATAACGGATTTTGGCGAAGCAAGTTCAATTTAGGGGCGCCACTGAAATTGTCTCCGTTTACGACCAAATAAGGTGAATGTGCGCCTTATCTATAATGAATATAGTGCTTGTGGCATTCCCGTATAATACACAAATATGAATATGTACGGGAGGCGACAAACTTGATGGATTAAATCAACATTTTCATCACAGATTCCACGACGGAATATCCGCTTGAAAATTCCATTCATTCTGGGTCCAGCAATAACTTCATTTTAATTACATTCAAATTGTAGTGAATTGTAATTTCTAATATTCCAACTTCGCATGGTATAAAAATCCCCCAATGATAAACACACACTTTTTTTACGTACCCTGTTCAATGGCCCACTGCTGGGCAAAGGTCTCCCCTTTTACTCTCCAATTTTCTCTGTTGTTTGCAACTTCTGGCCGCAAGGAGAGGAATTTCCATTCATATAATACTTCTCTCGCCTCATCCACTTTCTTACATCTCTTCATGCACTTCCAGCGGTTGAGGGTGTTACGCACTTGTCCTTTAAAGTTAAAAAAATATTTTAAATAATCTTTTCAAGAACTGAACCTGAAATTTGCCTGAAATAGTAATAATTAGGCCATGAAAATTAAGAATGGAATCGCCACAAAGCTACGAAACATTTGAGGCCAAACCACATATTATTTAATAGTGCCCAAACTCGAATTGTGATAATCTGAAATCTGAAATCTCCTTGAGGTAACTATATTATTATGGAGCTGGTCATAATCATACCACCACAGACAGACGGACAGAACAAAATTATAACGCACTCTCTTTTTTGCGTCGGGGACTATACAAAATTATGGTTTTAATATTATTTTTTTGTGAAGGACAACATCGGATGTGTGCGCAACTGGCGTGAAATAAGGTTTTGGCCTTTTTTCACGCTTTCTGCTCACTTTCTAACGTATTTGTAACGGTGGTTTATTGGTTGAAAATATTTACCACTATTACGTAGGTACTTATGTAAAATTTTACAAATAACTTAATATTTATTCTATTTTTTAGACAAAAATCCAACATACCGAAAACATTAGGTTTTTACTGTACCTCTAATTTTGTATATTATATTTGGGAATTATAAGTCAAGTCACCGAATTATTTTGACCGCGGAACCCAACCTCAGATTTTTTATATGTAAGCAACGGGGAAGAAAACTTCTAATAAACTAATTTGTCTTTTTTATAAATATTTCAAAGAAAGCGTCAAGTAAAGAACAACAATATTATTTTTACTTGACTAGATCATAAAGTTATTATACCTCACGGAATAGAGGAACTGACATGAGTTGTCAAATGAAACTGTTTTTGGGAACTGTTTGACAGTTTTTCGACATGGTGAAAATTTGAGCTCTGTGAACGAATCGTTCTGTCGGCGAACCGTCCCACGGCGAATCGGCGTTCGGAGAACAGTCTTAGATTCGAATAATTGTGAATCTAGTGAACGTGAAATCGTGGATAATTTTGTGAAAGTGTTAATAATTTCAAATAAATTTCCACGATTTCACGTTAGATTGACAAAACATTCACAGAGCTCGAATTTTCACCATGCCGACAAGCTGTCAAACAGTTCCAAAAATGGTTCGATTGCCTCGCGTCACGTATCTCTTCCTATTATACAGTGGTGCCCAAGTTTGGAATCCTCGTGGTGCCGCCAGGTACATCTAGCTCTCTCAGCCGTCAGTTTCTCTATTCCTGGTATAGTAACTTTATGGTCTAGATTAATAGACGACGGACACGTACGAAAGAAGGACGAACATTACCGACCGCCATGGTAAATTTTTGTGTTTCATGTCAATACTTGTAAGGAGGATATTTTACTATTGTACCTATATGCTTAGATCAAAATAAAATGAATGGATAGGCCCTAAAGCGCGGTAAGTTGAAGCAAACTACTGGTGCACTTGGTACATACAAACTAGCGCTATTATCTGTCAAATCTAGGGCACTTGCATACAAATTTGAAGTAAAAATTTCATTTGTTTGCCTCATTTTTCTGGTTTGAAATGTTCGCTTAAGGCCTATCCATTCATTTTATTTTGATCGAAGCCTATATGTACCTAATGTTTTAGTACTCGTTCTTTTACCGTGCCCATAGTTTAGTTAGTACCAGTTTTCCCAGTTCAATAACTGTCATTTAGTAGAATTAATATTCTCGAGAAATGAATGCAAAGAAAAATTTTATCGCCAACTAGCTTGGTTACGAGCGAACCGAACCAGTTCAACAGAGAGCTGAAATTAAATTTACGTGGGGCAAAGAAAAAACTAGTTACAAGAGGAAATTGGCGGAGACAGTGACAAATTGTTCCCGCAAGAGAAGCTTAGTCCTCACTCACTCTAACCGGCGGACAAGCATATCCTTTATCCCTGTCTGGCTGGCCCACACGGAGCTTACAACACTGAATGTACTCGAATAATTGTCGACGCTTTATTTTTGGTTGTTTTGCATTAATTAATGTATTTCAGTATGCATAGATAGTTATCTATTAGTTAAAACAAAGTCAGGGGCCTATTGAGGCGGCTTGGTTATACTCTGACAACATGCTGATCACTAACTTGCTTCTATACTCCATTCCAAATAGCAACGAAAATTTAAGGCCATTTGAAACACTTAGGGCCTGTTTCACCACTTCTGAGTAAGTTCTTGTTAGCTTATCCGACAGATATTTTGACAATAATTTCATACAAAATATCTCAAAATATGTGTCGGATAAGCTAACAAGAACTTACTCAGAAGTGGTGAAACAGGCCCTTACTCTCACTTATTCTTAGAACCAGCTTTAGTAACGTTCAAGGTATGTCAGATAGTCTATCTTTCTGATAAATAAATTATATTGGCTTATCAGAGTTGGCCAGAAAGCTAAATAGGAATCGGAACATCTCATCGTCCTTATTTGGAATGCAGTATAGTAATTGGTAAACAATTCTCACACCCTTTTTCATGAGAAGTCGTATTTGCCCTGCAAACGTAGATAGGCCGATGATGATGATGATATATGAAACAGAATTACAATCATAATAGGTACATAAAAGGTAAAGCGATTAACCAACACATTTTAATTTAGTTAACATAGTGTCAAAACATAGTAATATTTAATGAGATGGTTTAGAGTCTGAACCACCCCATTTAATATTACTAGAATATAAATTAAATATTATGTACTAGAATAAAATAGTAATATTTATATTCAGTATTTATTGCAGTTTTTACTATAATAATGTACATTCTTACGAGTTACACAAGGTCTTGCGATTTAAGCCCTGTTAGGGCATGGCAGGAGTCACGTTGCGGGGTTTGCCTCGAACACTTGTCTCTCGCGTGGTGTTCGCGCGGTTCGCGTCTCAGCCTGCCACGAGGCTCCAAAATCCTTCTCAGTTGTTCTTACTCAAAAACAATCCTCGAGATTGGATAGACACTCCCTCAAATAACTTGACACTGGCGAAATCTAACAAGGAAACGCCATTAAATAAAAATAGAAATAGAATAGGGCATGGCAATATAATTGTAGAAGGCCTATTTTATTAAATTAAGTACAGTAATACTCTAAACTTAATTATTAATAATAATTGTATCTATACATTATTATTATTATATTTTATGCAAAAATGACTAGTAGGTAGGTATACCTGAATGAGATGTCGACGTATCAAAAGAGCAAATATTAAAACATTGTTATCTTGGAAAAAATCTTTGAGGTTGTAGTTGTCTTAATAATACAAAAATTAAGAAGCTTCATCATCTCAAAAATTTACTTAAATTTCTTAAGGCGTATCTGCCGTGGACCACGACTCGCCATACTAATAGATGCGAACGAGCGCGTGGCTCCGGTCAGAATTTAGCCGTTTTGTTTGAAAAATTAGACGATTTTTTATTAATTTCTAAAAAGTAAGAAAACCACATCATTCTAAATTGTATTGTGAACAATATTATAAATTTTCATTTTCTTCCGATTCAAAATAAGAGTAAAATGGTTACAATTGCAAAAAAGGGTGACTTTAGAGTCCCTTTTCTTCAGTTTTATTCATTAGAATCGATTTCTAGAAAAACCACATCACTTCTCATATCATGTAGATGGTTCAGTTTATTTTTCAGCTCTAAAAGTGCCATAGTTAATGAATAAAATGGTTACAAAGTTACCCAAGACCGGCAGGTAGCCCCTTAAGCTTCAATATGGACCTATCATCGAAAAAAAATCTGCTGTTCCATAGTCTATTCGGTACGACAGCCCTGTATGACACAGCAGATTTTTTTTATGGTAGCTCCATAGTGAAAGCTGTTTTTTTTATTTACAATTAATGGATTTCTTGCTTTTGCATTAGCACCGCATTTCCGCCAGTGTCAAGTGGTTTGAGGGAGTATCTATCCAATCTCGAGGATTGTTTTTGAGTAAGAACACAACTGAGAAGGATTGTGGAGCCTCGTGGTAGGCTGAAACGCGAACCGCGCGAAAACCACGCGAAAGACAAGTGTTCGGGGCAAACCCCGCAACGTGACTGCCCCCTTAAATATTAGTAGAGTGTTTTGTTACACCTTGTATATAGCACTTATTGTACAACTAATATCCGTCACAAATCATTCAACTCTCAACATAATTGCACTGGTAATCCTATTATGATAGTATTAATGTGATGTACATATGTTTCGAGATGTTGTGTATAGTTTGGATATGTTATGTCACTCATTCACGCATAAACGGCTGAACGGCTCGCATGAAATTTGGCACACATTTAGTTTTAAAAATTAACGTACTGTAGCACCCATAAAATTGTGTCTGCTGCTAAAATGTTAGCGTGAGACTGGAATTCATTTCATGACAGATTTTTCTTGTATAATACTTAAATCAATTGACCATTTAAAATTTTGAATAAGACGGTAAGCCCCACTTGCGCCAACCTGGGTTAGCAATAAACTCTAGGTTAAGTTTTATATAATCTGTGCCCATGACTTTTTGTATAGAAAAACAACTGAAAGAGCTATTTTATCCGGAGTTAATTGCTAACCCGTGGTTGCGCAAGTGGGGCTAAGTAAAATAATCTATTAATTTTGATGATGCTGGTAGGTACCACAAACATATTACGAAATTCCGAATTTACCGTTTAAAATTACAAAATCCCTGAATGCGGCGTATGTGCTGAAATCGGCAACGTTTCGGATGAAGGGAACTAAAATTAATGGTGCAGAATAACTTACGAGCACTGCACCGGCTAAAGTTATTTTAGTGACTGAATATTGACTCGAATTTAGTTATAATTTTATAACATTTAACTAGCAATATAATAATATACAGGGTGTAAGGAAAAGTATCATTAACCTTTAATTTAAACCACATACTCTACCCATCAAAATGATCAACTTTTAATATGGGAGCAAACCTGTCACCGCAAAAAAAACTGTTGTTCCACACTAAACTGCAGTGCCTATTCGACTAAAATGTTAATTATGGAATAGCTGATTTTTTAAAGTTTTATGATACTTTTCCTTAAACCCTGTATATGACTAGAGGTTCGGGCTGGCACTGCACCTACATTATCGTCGACGATAGTGCAATACCGCGTAACTAGCATTTGTGAAAACCACGTAACTGCCATACGAAAAACTTGACACAGGAAAGAGTAAAAACGGAATAACTTCTTGAACTTTGAACCTATCAGTGTAGTGTAAATTCTTCTGATTCAAGATGTGTATAGTTTTTCGTATGGCACTTACGCGGTTTTCGCAAATGCTAGTAACGCGCTATTGCACTATCTCCGACGAACTCGTATTCTCTATTCTGAGGGCTCGCATCGGACAAAAATGAACACAAAGTTCCTTAATTCCTACAAGTTGCAAGCTTTAATTTATCACGTTATCGTCTCAGGGATATTAAGCATTAGAGAAGTCGCCGTTAACAATTACAGTTAAGTTTAATTCTCATCGTCGAGTCAAACAATGCAGACTGAAAACCGTAAACAAAACAATTACAACCTAGAAAGGGTAGTTACGATTCCCCTTCAAAAGTTGCTTCCTTCTGTCCTCAAGTAATGTGACTCTTTAACAATAAATTACTGAGAAGTTTCTACTCGTAAGGGAGCGCACTGAGTTAAGAGGATAGTCCTTGTAGTGCGCTTCATACAAACGAAGTTTGATAAGCGGCTACCTCCTGGTTTTGGGTAACTTTTTAACCATTTTATTCATTAACTATGGCAGTTTTTGAGCTGAACAATAAACTGAACCATCTACACGATATGAGAAGTGATGTGGTTTTTCTTTAAATTGCACCCCTTTTTTTGCAATTGTAACCATTTTACTCTTAAATTTTTGATCGGAAGCAAATGAAAATTTACAACATTGTTCACAACGCAATTTAGAATGATGTGGTTTTCTTATTTTTTCGAAATTAATACAAAATCATCAAAATTTTCAAAGAAAATGGGTAAATTCTGACCGGAGCTACGCGCTCGTTCGCATCTATTAGTATGGAGAGTCCAGGGATGATAGGCCTTAACGTAAATGAAGGGCCATCGTCGGAGCCCTCACTGGGCACTATACGCCACAGGCGCGATGATGCACAAAATGAAACTCACCCTAGATCCCAGCTGCCGATCATGCGGAGAGGATGTGACGAGACCATGGAACATAACCTTTGTGACTGTGATGTCTTGGCGGCAAAACGCACGTGCCTCCTCGGAGATGGATATACAAAACCGGGAGATCTTAGGTTTCTTCCTCTCAATGGTATTGCCTCCTTCATTGACCATGTATTTGAAGGGTGAAGAAGGCAAAAGGTATTGGGGTTAACGGTTAACACGTTTAGTTTTTGCTGCGCGCTCCATACAAACGAAGTCTGGTTATATTTTCAATACTAACCAATTAAGTTAGGAAAATGAAAATTTTTAGACACGATCAAGAAACCAATATCTGCGATAAGGGCATGATTAACACAAAACAAATAAATTAGGAGAGTAAAAATAAATGAAAAATATCAGGGACTTATAACGAACTAAAAATATGAAGGACTTTTATCTAACTTAACCTAAAATGTGATTTAAATTTGTCAGCTTTCCGTTAAAATCTTTTATACTTAGTTACAAATTAATTCAATAATTGTATTCAACCACGTTAACTTTGAAACCACATTTTAACGTAAATGACTTTAAGGCACAGATATTGGTTTCTAGATCGTGTCTCAAAATTGCATTGACTTTACCAAGTTAACCATACTTCGTTTGTAGGGGGCGTGCAGTCAAAAATATTATATTACCGTTGGCGCGCTCCATACAAACGTAGTTACTAAGGTGATATTTTCAATACTAACCAATTAAAGTCAATGAAATTTTACAGAAACAATCTATGCTTGTATGGAGTCCGATTTTCGTTAAAATGTATAGTTTTAAAGTTATAGTGCCTCAAAGATTTCCATACGAATCCTTAATTAATCCGAGAATTAAAACTGTATATTTTAACGAAATTTGACTTCAAACAAGCATAGAGATTCGTTTCTAGATTGTTTCTGAAAAATTTCAGTGACTTTAATTGGTTAATATTGAAAATATCACCATAGTACGTTTGTATGAAGCGCGCATTTGCGCTCTCGGAATAAACTTCACTTAAATAACACACGCTTTCCGCTAAACTCGTGTCTCTGTTCTTACCTTACCCTTATTTGGCAAGACAGGGTAATGAACTTCTAGCTGGATGTCTGTCAGAGTCGCAACGCTCAGTGCCACATCATTAATTTCTACCTAATGTCTGAAACGGGCGAGGCGACGTTACCGACCACATTTTGTGTTCACAGACACGGTGATAAGACTCTATAGATGTGTCACGTTGCGAAAGACCTTAAGAGAAATGCGCTGAACGATGAGTAAAGCCGAACTAATACGGCAATGTAAAGGGTGCACTGCGAATTAAAGATATTTGTATTAGATATACTGGAATTATTTCTAATATCAACTTTATTTCCATTATGTCGTCTATTGCCAAATATCACAGCATAGATTCTATATGTATATTTGGTTTTAAGATTGGATTGCCGCCCCGGGGCGGCACTTTACTAGGGGCAGCAAATTCGGGAAACATATAATAGGTTGATGGAGCTCTACATGGCTATGTCTATACCCTACCAATTCGTAGTGCAGAGAAAAGTCGAGCTCGCTTCGCTCGCTCTAAGTTTCTGTTTTAATTACCGTTCCTACACATAATCCTGACACTTGACCACAGCTGACACTTGCTTCACTCGAATAAGGTTAATTTGAGCATGTTTTGTTCGTAAAAAGCTCTAGCTCCAACCGATTCGTATTTAAGAGAAAAGTCGAGCTCGCTACGCTCTGTGTAGGTAGGCTTAAGGGGGCAGTAAAATCCGTCTGTGCCTCGGGCGACAGACGGATTTTACTGCCCACTGACCCACACTACGCCTCTGACCGAGACATTGACACAAATTGACTATATAGTCGTCATCTCTGCGTACTGTGCGTACTCTGCGGGTTCACTGTATATTCTAGTGTGAACTATCTTCTACATCCCTGTGAAAACAAAGCTAGCGTACCCCTGTTTGTTTCACACGTTAAACACCTAACCGCGTCTCGGGCTTGCTACAGTCTGTTAATAATCCTCTATTCGTAACTCTTGTCTCAGTCTGCCTGAAATATCGCTCCTCTCGTTGGTTCCATCTTGCCATTTCCCGCACCTCGATGCGATGCAACTAGGGAAAGTTATGTGTAAGAAACTTAAATTTTTCATACGTCGAGATTGTTTGGCCGCATAATGAGTAGGTGATTCGCATAATGACACACGAGTTTAAAAATTGCTAGTTCTCAAAATGTAGAAAGAATTATCAGAATGGCAAATCAATATTAAATGGTCGAGATAACAGAGTCAAGGAATTATTTAACAAAATGTCTCATTCGATGCGGATTTAACATCCGTACAACAAAATAGTAATGTTTGTGAAAAAGAATATATTTTACATAAAATTGCGTAGTCACCATTCAGAAATTTTCTAAATCCGAAATATTAATGAATGAAATGAATGAATGAATGAAATAATTATACTTACTTTATTCACACCAAACATATAATACATGAGTAATATTAATTTATTTTATGAAATGCAATGCAATGCAATGCAAAAATATAGGTAAGTTCCCTTTTGTAATATAAAATGTTGTATAAAAATACCTAGTTCATGTTTATTATATCTCGAAAGAGTTTATATCTTTTCTCCCCTCTGGAAGGAAATCGTCAATTTTCGTCCCGCTGCGCTAAACGAAGTTGCCACTTTCTACCTCCGTCGAGGGGAAAAATAGTATACTAACCTCGGACAGTAAATAAGAAAGCCTCAGATCTCATTTAGTTGTTGACCGAGGCGAAGTAGGCGAGGCGAAGACTTTCCTGTCCTCGGTGTGTAATGTAACCTACTACAACTTGATTATTGATTGGTTAGTGCGTTCACACACGATGACGCACTGACGGAGCGGCAGATGTCAGTCCATAGAACCACACCCGGTGCTTCAATGCGTCACCGTGTGTGCTTCTACGTGCGGTTTCATACAGCTCCTTGCTTCACAAATGACGGACTGACGTTTGCTGCTCCGTCAGTGCGTCATCGTGTTTGAACGACTTAAACCTAGATAAATACATTAACCCTGTCTATGAAATATTAAATTGCAGCATCCGACATTCCTATTAACAAAATAACTTTGCAACTATTTCCTGATTTAAATACCGGTTTTTATACCAACAATTATTTTTTTATGAAGTAAATACCTACGTACAACCAAAGTTATTTAATAAATAAAAATCTTAAGGGGATGTAACTCTTTCCCAGATGGAAATCTTTGTAAATCTTCTTTTAGTAAAAAACTTTATTCGCGTTCTACGAAACTTTAATTCGCAAAGGTTATACAAAACTTTGAGCTCGGCTGTTTTCATAATGAGGCTAAGGAAAAAGGAATAAATTTTTAAATTACTCCCCTATATAATATGTGTGTTCTTTACACGATACAGGGTGTAAAAACACCCTAGTAATACGTGTGGTTTAAACCATCAAACTGAACAACCCTTACTATGGAGCCGACATTGAGAAAATATAAATACCTGACCAATAAGGTGTCTATAGATTCGTATAAACCTGAGAACGAGGTGTGTCAATATTATTTTTTCAACACACTTGCTCATAAAATGGATCTAATTTCACCGCTATTCGGCACATAATGACACCTGTAATCAAACTGTGACTTTTTCACTAGTGAGTTATAGGGTTTTCATTATTATTATTCACAAGTGAGTTGTAGATTTTTTTTTATTGGTTGAGTTCTTAAAAAAGTTTCGATACAAAAAAGATCGCGTTCAATAATACAAAATAAACTTTTTATCTACTAAATAAAACTATTTTTTAGTATTATTTTCTTCACAAGTGTGTTGAAAAACGTCATAATATGATACACGTGTGTTTTGATGATTACCAACATTAAAGCCAGTCCAGAAATATAAAAAACCTCGCCATGTTGCGGAAAATCATTGGAACTAATTTTTGTACTTGGAACACTAACATTAAAGGTGACAGTCGATTGCAGCGCCCCCAAACTAGGTTTTTTATATTCCTGGTCAGGCTTTACATACTTGTACCATAATGTACTATGTTATATGTATATAGCGGACAATTGTAGAGTTGTAGATGGGTTTTAAACTATAAATAAATAAAACAGGTCAAGTGCGAGTCGGGCTACTCGCGCACCGAGCGAGGGTTCCGTACCAACACAACACAACATATTAACTAGCAAAAAAGTTTTGTTTTCTCCGGGACCTTTTTAGTGCGAAACCAACTCACACTTGGCCGGTTTTCATTATTTGTTGTTATACTTTAGAGTTTGCTCTATAATTACACTAAAGTTTGACGCTTTTACGTAGTACCCGTAAATTCGTGGTCAATGGTAATAAGCCTGACCAGAAATATAAAAACCTGATTTGGGGGCGCTGCAATCGACTATAACCTTTAATGTCAGTGTTCCAAGTACAAAAATTAGTTCTAATGATTTTCCGCAACATGGCGAGGTTTTTTATTTTTCTGTCAGGCTTTATTACCGTTTTTACGATAGAGCGAGACGATACATTTTTGATAAAAACTAGTTTTTTGTATGATTATTACCCCTTAATTTTTTTGTTTTTTTTTGTTTTTGTATATCCGCAGTAATGTCGCATATTCAGTGAAAATTTCAACTATCTAGCTATTACGGTTCAAAAGTTACACACCTTAATAGGTTGGACGGACTAGACAGTGAGTCTAAGTTGAGTTATCAACTAATACCGATGCAAGTTTTAATTAACTTTCCATTATAATATTACAATAATGAAGGTCACTGATCCTTAATGCAAACGGCTAATGTAATTATTTTATTCGTACATGTTTGTCCGTCTATTAACCATTTTGTATAGCTAGCTTCATATGAATTGATCCGAGTTCAAGCCAAACGCTTTTCCGCCTATTCGATATTCTACGCAATATGGATTCCGCACAACTGACATTGAACACATTCTCTATTCCACGCAGTCTTCAATTTGACACAATCGCGTTATAGGGAAGTAGAGCGAGTACACCTACCTGCCCCAATTACCTAACAAGCACACTACGTAACATTTGCAAGGTTCAACATTTTATTTGGCAGCGCAACACGTACGAAATACATAGGTCGTTCTAGCTTCTGCGGTTCCGATGCGGTACCAACGGAAAATTTATGTACCACTGATCCTGCAAGTCTAGTCCCCTACCGAGGCGCCCCACGTGAATCTTAGCCCACGAGCTATTTTCGCAGTAGGCACGTTCCACTGCTGGTCCCACAACCAAGGCCCTAAACATTATTTACGCCAGGCCAGCCTTGTATTAGAAATTGCTGCGAATTGTCAAACATTTCGGGTATTTTAGAAGGCTATAGAATCCCTAGGGGGCCTACCACGAACGGGCCACGTTCAAATATTAAGTTTCATAAGAATTTTAAATTAGAGCATTAGGCGCGGTGTCTCTGTAGAATTAAATATTTATAATGCTATCCCTACTAACTTGGTGGAGAGCTGAAAACAATGAATTTTTAATAATAGTTAGGATTCTCCTTTGCGCCAAGCAATTAATGTAATGAGGTAGCAAGTTTAGCTCGTTCCTTAGGGGCCACTGCAAATTGGACTTACTTAACTATCTACCTACAAGATTTTCTTCCTATTAAGTATAAGCAGTGATACATCCTCGTAAGTCAAGGTTTTAAATATAACATGACCATTTTTAGATGGTACTAAAATTCTCGACCAAAAATCAAATCCATTTGCTTATTTATTTTATCGACACTGGGAAACAAATTCGTATATTTACTCCGCCTTAAACCCAGAGTTTTTCATGCGTAATATTCATTCATTCACTCGCAGCGAATGATAAATTTAACATGTAGGTACGCTCCTAAAAAATCATTTACTTATATAAGCTCAACGTCTAAATTATACTATTCAGCTATTACTGTTCAAGGCCACTGTACGTGTCTATGATTTTGTAATCCTAAAAGAAAGTTACATTATGTTCTGTTACTTTGTATTTTTTTTAAATTGCAATTAATAGTAGATTAAGTAAGTAAGAAAGTAAGAAAGGTCTCAGATCTCATTTCATTTCCCTCGCCATGTGATTTGAGGCTTTCTTATTTACTGCCCGAGGTTATTATACTGTTTTTCTCCTATCGATGCTAAAGTGAACAACATCAGTCATTCGTTGACTTGCACAGTTGTACAGGGCGATGAGTTCGATTGAAACGGTTTTAATCACGCTCTCTGTATTATTACTTATTAAAAAAGTATGAGTGATGACGGCAAGTGGCAAGGTCATGCCCCCAGTACCCCCGCGTCTGCAATTGTGCATCGATGCTAGCGTGCGTCTGCATCGATGCTAACGCGCGACTGTATCGATACTAACGCGCTTCTGCATCGATGCTATCGCGCGTGTGTATCGATGTTAACGCGCGACTGTATCGATACTAACCCGCGTCTGCATCGATGCTATCGCGCGTGTGTATCGATGTTAACGCGCGACTGTATCGATACTAACCCGCGACTGCATCGATGCTATCGCGCGTGTGTATCGATGCTAACGCGCGACTGTATCGATACTAACGCGCAACAGCAGCTCGTTTCAAAAACGCGCGACTGCATCGATGCTATCGCGCGTGTGTATCGATGCTAACGCGCGACTGTATCGATACTAACGCGCAACAGCAGCTCGTTTCAAAAACGCGCGACTGCATCGATGCTATCGCGCGTGTGTATCGATGCTAACGAGCGACTGTATCGATACTAACCCGCGTCTGCATCGATGCTATCGCGCGTGTGTGTCGATGCTAACGCGCGACTGTATCGATACTAACGCGCAACAGCAGCTCGTTTTAAAAGTCGTAGTGTGTAAAGGGCCTTAAAGTTAAGTTAGTAATAAAAAACTAGTGTTGTATTTTACGCCGTAATCCTAACACAGGGAGAATTATCGTGTTATAATTAAAATCACCTCACGACAGCGGTCCCGCTCATTTGTCTTCGTAATAAATTGTTTGTTTTTCTCAAGCCCGTTTCACGTAATTCGTTCGTGCGTAATTTATCACATGTCGCGCGGTACTGTGGATTAGGTAAGCATCGCTCACACGGATGTTTGTGATATTAAGAGCATTAACAGCCAGTGTAGAACTGCTAGTACCATTTTATAGTACGGTTATAAAAGCACTAAGGATTTGCTGGCGTAACGCCATCGTATAGGACACTTAAATTTTTTATTGTCATTTCGGAAACAACCCCTTTTCTTAAATATATTGCTAAAGCTTTGCCTACGACGCCGATGTTTTTTTTTTAATTTCTTTATTTTACCTTTGTTTAAATAGTGAAATTAAAAATAAATATTTTTTTTCAATTGTTTTGTAATTCTTTTGTTTTACCATTGTCTCCGTTGAAATTAAAACAAAAAAAGTTAGGTACTAACTTAATTTATACAGGATGTAACAAAACACCCTAGTAATACTTAAGGGGGTGCTTCAGACCACCAAACTGAACTACTTTCACTATGGAGTCGACATCGAAAACTGCATTACCGATTCGGCTCAATTAATGAATGATTGCTGGTATTTTTTTCGCGATTTCGTTGTTGGCTCCATAGTGAAAGTTGTTCAGTTTGATGGTCTGAACCACCCCCTTAAGTATTACTAGGGTGTTTTGTTACACCCTGTTGGTGGTATACTTAAACAGGGTGTTAGAGTAAACAGTTGCATTACTTTAAGGGGTGATTGTACCCATGATACTGATCAACTTTCCCTAAGAAACCTATAGGAAATTCGAGAAAAAAATTTAGACTTTTCATACAAACGCGACGTTCGATCAGCTGCATTTAGTATGGAAAGCCCGAATTTTGTTTTGCGAATTTCCTATAGGTTTCTTAGGGAAAGTTATTCAGTATCATGGGTAGAATCACCCCTTCATCATCATCATCATCGTCCACTGCTGAATATAGGCCTCTCCAAAGGCGCGCCACAAAACTCTGTCCTTGGCCTTCCTCATCCAGTCGCTCCCCGCTACTTTTTTTAGGTCGTCTGTCCAGCGGGCAGCAGGGCGTCTCACACTACGCCTACCACTCTAGAACTCTGACACCCCATCGTTTGTCAGTTCTTCGGCAGATAAGACCAGCCCACTGCCACTTCAGCTTGCTAATTTTCTGAGCTATGTCAGCCACTTTAGTTCTGTGACGAATCACTTCATTTCTGATGTGATCCCTCAGAGAAACACCGAGCACAGCTCATCAATCCTTAGAATCACCCCTTAAAGTAATGCAAATGTTGACCCTAACACCCTGTAGTGTAGGTAAGTATTTCTACTAGATGTGTTGTTGAACCTATAGTCGAGTGGCTGAAGAAAGAATCGTTTTGATATTATTAAAGTCTGCAAATGTTTAATATATTATTAGGTATATGATGTAGAGCTATAATCCAAAAAATTATAAAAATCTAGAACTTGCTTTAGGTATAATACTTCATAACCTAATTTATATAACCTATTTATAACATTTATAACAAACTGTATAATATGAAGCAGAATAATTCAATTTTAGATCAATATTAATATAATGAGAATACCTAAAGTATACCTACCATAAGTGTTATAACATTTTATAAATATCTTTATTAACATTTATACCATATATATTTTTGACACATCATCAACTCTAATATTATTATAACTAAGTGGTTATTTTACGGCTTCTACGCCCGGACTACTAGGAACTGAATCTAAACCCTTAGAAGTAAAGTTGTGTAGCCTGTTCTTCTAAAACTGGCTATAAAACTTCGCTTCGAAGGCATTGGTTCAGTATACTAACCTAGGTATAACATAATAACTTGCCTACGTTACTAACTTCGCAAATACTAAAGTTTAGTAATATGTTATAGCGGTCTAAAGCTACCTATTCCAGAACAAGTCTTAGTTTCTTTGTACCTACCTATTTACCAAGTCTGTAAGGTACTTCTTCCAGCCAAGCAAGACATAGTCCCAGTGAAAACCTTTTCCTTATTTCTGAGTGACTTTTTATGTCCTAAAAAGTTTCGATTATATTACATCTTATAGGATGAACGAAGCAACAAAGTAACTGCAGTAATAGACGCACACATACATATAAGTATACAGTATCCTGTGTCATTGTAATATAGAACTTAAGTGCAGGGTTATAAGGTACCTATATGATTGTTCCATTTGGTCTCTAAGTCGAGTCTTTGTCCAGATGACGGTGCCATATCGGGCTTTCCAATATCTGTTTCTGCTTTCGTTTCATCTATGCTCCTGTTACCTATAGCTGTATTAACTTTGCAGCTCTAGAAATCGATTTAAATAAAACACTTTCTTTAAGTAAATCTTAGTCCACTACAATTACACTGCATAACATACAAAATATAGTTGTTTATCACATCTAACATCTATTGCTAGATAAATTGAAAAACTTCCACTAAATATACGGTTAGGACAAAATTACATGCAAGTTGTAAAAGTTTCTACTTAAGCTGTATCTGAATTTAAAAAAGTAAGTGCAGTAGTTTCAATAGTCCTTGTGCGAAGCCAGCTTGCACTTTATTGCTCTTTATTTCAAAAGATGTCAAGAAGAAAAAGATCTAAAAAAAACATAATTATACCAGCTATGCGTTAGAACAAAGTCATCCCTAAAACCGAATTTTAAATTTCCCTTTGTGTCTCACCGTCGACATCGTGTATTGTATTTTATTAAAAGCAGGAAAATAAACAAAAATTTGGAACATTTTCCTCTCCGCCTACATGCTTGTTCGTTGTTGGTTACCAACATTACCTATACTCATATAGGTAGCTACCGCAATACGGGAATGAAAATTCTTTAAATATTTCCAGTGCGTGGAACCATACGGAACCTAATAGTAAACTCACCTTTCATACATAGGGCGGTTCAATCCCAGAATTGGTTCAGCTTGTACCAATATGTTTTTAGAAAATTATGAACGATTTTAACTACTATCTCTTAGATGAAGAAAAACAGTGTAAGGAAACCTAACTACGCTGAAGAGGAAATTACGATGCACACACACAAACATACATTTATGATATTATTATATTAGTATGTGAATTCGCTTTTTGCCCACGCATATAGATATATGCCACGCATATAGACGCATATAGTGGTGCAACCATCTACACTCATAATGAGAGACTGTTCTGTAAAATACAAGGGTGTTTTGTTACACCTTTGTATTTTTAAAGGGCCGGTTTAGACCATCAAACTGAATAACTTTCACTGCGGAGCCAGACCCATATTTTGTTTTAAATCAGCCTTTTTTACCCGACTGCGACAGAAGGAGGGTTATTATACGGGTTACTTCGGCTTCGGAGACAGTGCGCAAATTTTACGTATATGAAGGTCATTGAAAATAGAAAGACACTTTTTTTTTATTTTATTATGTCTCATACAAATATACCTATTAAAATAGTAGTGACAAAAGAGGTTATCTTTGAAAAGATAACAGAAAAAATTCCTGAACACGGATTAGGGTCTTACTACAGTTATGAGGATTGAGGTTGGGGATCCAGGGCGCTTTGGACCGTCTGATTATAAAGAAAGAAATCCGATTGTTAAATCCCTGCCGAGATTCATAGGAATCTGAAGACGAACTATGAAACTAAGCCACAAAAAAAACAAAAAAATAGCGTTTGTATGGAGCGCGCTCCATACTGACTTTAATGGTGACTTTAATTGGTCAGTATTGAAAATATCACCATAGTACGTTTGTATGCAGCGCGCATTTTCGCTCTCGGAATAAAATTCTCTTAACGATACTGATTGCATGGAAGAAAAATGCGCACTGTCTCCGAAGTAACCCTGTATAAAACTGATGTACCCATCCGACTAAAATATATTTGACAGCAGAATATTTTCAATTTTTCTCGATGTTTGCTCCTTAGTGATATACTTATCCAGTTTGATGGTCCCCCCAGATGGTGACCCCTTTAAATATTACTAGGGTATCTTGTTACAACCTATAGAAGCTAAAGATTACCTTAGGCATACAATTAAATGCTCACATCGTTCTCCCATTTTTGGGATAGCAAAGAAAGAAGATTGCCACGTATTGCGATCCTGTCGCCTTCTTCGCTTATAAATTCAACCTTCGTTATTCGTTTCAATTGAATCTCAAGTTCAGTTTATTTGAATTAAGTAATTAGATCAAAAATAATAAATTCACGCTTCCAATGAGAATTTAAAAAACAAATTAAAAGCAAAAACGAGTCTATTTTAAAAGCATAAAACATCAAGTTTAAAACATCTCATTATAATAATAAAGTGAAGTGCGTAATTAATAAAAAGTCTGGCAGACAATGAAAAAAGAATTTAGTTTATTTTCCTCGTCCCTCGTTAAAAATATACTGTAGTCATTTCTTGACCCCACTGCAAGGCTTCCTCTTACTAAAGAGGAAATTGAATATGCTATACCTACTCCACCACGCTATACAAGGTGTAACAAAAATTGTTCGACCATTAAACTGAACTTTAATTGTGGAGAAGAACAACACTTTTTTTTTTAAATCTTCTGTCAATAGGTATATTTGAGTCGAGTTGATAGATAGGTAGTTTAGTAGGAAAAGGCAGATTTTTCATCGCGATTTTGATATTGAATGTTGTTCAGTTTGACGGTCTAAAACCACTTCCTCCTTTCTTTTAAGCAAATCATGCGAATTTCTAACTTACCAAATAATTTGGGGGCATTCACACAAACCAGCGTTGGGTCGTAACAGGCGCATGTCTGTCAAAGCCCCGAGCTTCCAATTATCAAAACCCAAAAGTAACATATGAAATGTTGCTCCATTTTCGATTATACAAGGTGTTACAAAAATACAATTAAACATTTAAGGGGGTTTGTTTTAGACCCAAACTGAACAACATTCACTATGGGACCAATATCGAAATCGAGAAAAAAAAAATTTATGTTCTATACTCTACAAATCGACTCGAGCTAAAATATGTATGGGATATCAGTTTTTTTTTTCGCGATTTCGATGTTGGTCCCATAGAGAAAGCTGTTCAGTTTTTATTTTTACTTATGAAACATCTTGTATAGGAACAGTTTTCAGGTTTGCTTTCATTTCGCCACTGAAGGACCTTTACCCTTTCAGAGCCACCTCACCTGTACTAACCTACGTCATTTTAGTTGGTGTATATACTTATCTATTTTTGACTGGCTTGTCCTTCATTTTGTCACTGTGGAACCTTCTAATCCAAGGAAATCAAATTCGAAAATAATGAGAATCCGCACCAAATTTTACAATTATTGATTCATTAAATATTGGTGTTAAATAAATTTACTTCATATCATATTTAGATCTTAAATATTGTTCACATTGGTACGTGTCGCAAGTAAAAGTGACTTTAGCTTATAAAGTAGATCCACATAATACAGACTTTTTCAAATATTTTGGCTTTCCTTTGCACACAGGTTTGATATGTATTTTATAGAAAAATAGGGAATCTACAGATCATTGCTATATTTTTAATTAATGTGTATGTCTTTCAAATAACGAGAAGATACTCTATAATTTCGAAGTAAGCTCTTGTTCTCGTCTAATCGTTTTACGGCATTGTTCACAGCGGACGTGGGGAACTGCGAGGTGCCCCTGGGCATGGAAAACGGCATGATCTCCAACGAGTCCCTTTCCGCCAGTACCAGCTACGACCAGAGCGTGTCACCTCTAAGTTCCAGGTAGGAAATCCTACACTAAAGATAGATCGGGTTTCGGGCTACTCGCACACCGAGTGTTCTGTACCACATGCACGGACCTGAAAAAAAGACGGACATAATCTCGTCTGATCACGAGTGAAGCACCCATTTCTTTTGTGTGCGTGCTGTCACGCGGTACATAATGGTGACGGGTTGTAGGAACTTCGCCTAGGGCTAGTGCATCTGTGTGAGTGTAGGTTATTTGTAGAACATACGAAAATGTAGGACCTTGCATGCTTCACATCTTTTTAGTGTCACATCACGTCCGTCTTTTTTTTAGGTCCGTGACCACATGGTGGTGTGATATATTATACTATTACAACCATAAAGGTATTACACCTTACAGGAATAGAGCAACAAACATGAGTTGTCAAATGAAACCTTTTTTGGATGTTTTTTGGAGACTATTCGCAGGCAAAAATTCGAATATTGTCTATAATTCTGAGTCTAACGTGAAGTTGTGGATAAATTAATGAAGTAGTGTCAGTATATTTCATAAAATTATCTACGATTTCACTTTACATTCGCAATTATTCACGGAAACCGAATTGTAAAAATTAATTGGAGACTAAAAAAACGGTCCTATTGCTTAGCGTCACGTATCTCTTTCTATTATACAGTGGTGCCGCTAGGTACATCTCGCTCTCTCAGCTGTATGTTCCTCTATTCCTGGTATAATACCTCTATGATTACAACAGAGCACATTACCTATACTGTGGTAGCGTCGCAACGACTCAGATGACAGCAATTTTTGCAAGTCACACTTTCACATCTTTCTAAGATGCATTTTGAAATTTTCTGCTGCTGATTTCAACGTCGACTTTCAAAAACAGGACGCGAGCATACCGCGCGCATCGCAATTCGATAAAACCAAAGACGACAGCGTTTTAGCGCAGAAAAGAAGTCTACAGAACGACGTGTCAATAATAGCGAGCATACGGAAGTGCGTCGCAAGTATATAACACAAAATATACTAAAAACAAAAGGCACTAGTAGCGAGCATAAATTATTTTCGAGACGCATCGTAAAGACATTGTTCAATGCACAAACAGGTTCAAACAACACACCGCCACTTCAACACATGGGGCGCAATATGCGGGTGAATCTCGGGGTACCAAATCTAAAAACATTATAGTTACCTGTACCTGACCACAAACAGAAAAGGCACAGAAAAAGACTGCTTGCAGGTAGGTAGCTAAGGTTCTTTTTCACAATGATACAAATATTAGGACAGTATAGAATGTTAACGATCACGTGGCTAAAAATTACATACATACATATTCTCACGCCTGTCTCCCACTGGGGTAGGCAGAAACAACGGAACGCCACTTGCTACGATCCTGACAAACCTCCCTAGCTTCCTCCACATTCATTAGTCCTTTCATGCATGCTCGTCGGTTTCGGGTAGATCTGACCTGGCCCTTCTTAAGTACGTCGCCAATTTGGTCCGAATATGTACGTCTAGGCCGTCCCCTTCCAACATTTCCACTTACGCTTGCCTTATAGGTTGCACTCGTCAATCTGCACTCATCCATTCTTTCCATATGACCAAACCATCGCAACATACCTTTCTCTATCTTTGTCACTACATCCTCTTTCAGACCACAACGTTCTCTGATTAAACTATTTTTCAATTTGTCCATAACAGTTACACCACACATACTTCTCAATGAGCGCATTTCCACAGCGTTAATCCTACTTTCGTGCGTCTTCTGCCATACCCAAGATTCACTTCCATACATCAATGTTTTAATTAAATGTAGTTCAAACATTAAAATGATATTATTTGCTACCCAAAGACGTACTTAAGCTCTAAATTGTAAGCAAATGGCTGGTAAATCTATTCAGTGACTTGAAACAGCCATTGTTAAACAACAATAAGGCGCAATGATACGGCCAAGTTGTTACAATAATTGTGAATCCCGTAGCCGCAATACGCTCATACTTAGCTCAAACAATTAACAGAGGGTCTCACATTCGGGCCTTGAGCCCGCATAAGCCGGCACAAGACAATGGAACGAAAACTCGACGCTCGTTTGAGAAATTCACTAACAGAAAATTAAATTTTCATATGAATTCGGAGCGGCGGTGATCCTACAAAAGCCTTTAAGGGCTCGGCTTGACTCCCCAAAGATAACAAGATGTAAGTACGGCCGGATGTGCCGAAGCCTTATCATCTGAGCCACTTTACATAGGGTCAGAGGCGATTTAGCAAATGCCACGTTAATTCAGCGTTTAGCGCTCTTTGTTCTGCTGTACCTACTGATGAGATTGTCGTAGAGATATTCAAATGAAACGGCCGCCAGACTGGAGACCCACCTCTGTTGACAAATGAAACACCGAGACGTTTCAGACTATTTGCTTTGACTATAAACGCTAATTTTGTTTGCTTATGCGCAAACACGACGTTTAACTAGCAGGGGTGTGTAGATATGAAATTCTAGGAAAACATTTATTGTTTATTCAACTTTCTATCGAATTCAGCATAATCTAGAATTAAACATTTTAACGGGATCTTACCGCGTTTTGGTATATTTCAGTTCCCGATACCGACAACCCGTTGAAATTTTAAATTCTACCTTAATTAATATATACCACGCAACTTTCAAAAACTGTATTCATCATAGCATTACGATAACATTATTTAATGCTAACCTAACATAACATTAATGCTCTTCATCGGAAAATGTTCAAATGAAATTTTCTTTTAGTTTTCCTTTTTCACTATTTTAGTCGTGGTGGTCTAGTAGCGAGTAGCCCCGCATTCCATGCAGGAGGTGACGAATAGATCCAGGCCCAGGCCGACTCGTACCAATTAGATTTTAGGAAATCATGTACGATTTGTAACACCGCTGGGTTTTCGGTGAAGTACAGCAAAGCCTTACCAGAAACATAAAAAACCTGGTTTGGGGGCGCTGCAATCGACTATAACCTCTAATGTCAGTGTTCCAAGTACAAAAATTAGTTCCAATGATTTTCCGCAACATGGCGAGGTTTTCTATATTTCTGGTCGGGCTTTAAAACAAAATAATGCTTCAATCTCGTGGCGTATGTTGTGTGCACCGTCCATTAAAGTATATGGGCTTAAGTTTGTGTGAAGCTAAGTTGTTACATTTCGTATGTTTGTACGTGTAACAGGATAAGAACAGAGATCCGTGGAGGCGCGTGGTGTTCGAAGGGCCTGCTGTATCCGCACAGCCGGGAGTACCTAGAGATCGACCTGCAAGTGGAGTACTTGATAACAGCCACTGAGTCACAGGGAAGATTCGCCAATTCCGTGGGAGTCGAATTCGTCGAAAGCTACGCGGTGGAATACTGGCGTAATCCACTAAATCGCTGGGTGAAATACAAGGATTTCAATGGAAGCAAGGTTAGTATTATTAGGTTCAAACTTCGATAAGGTTTCTTTATCTAAACTATTGTATGTACATACGGCGACACATCCAGCTACGCAAAACAAACATAAGCTGGCCACGCGACGTTAGACATTACTCTACCTACGCACGGCCAGCTTATTTTGGTTTTGTGTAGCTTGATGTGTCGCCGTGTCTACATTGAAGATATTTACAAGAAAAAGATTATGATATGGTTTACAGGTGTCCCTGACTCCAAATCAATCTTTTTTTTAATTTTGTCTGTTTATTTGTTTGTTCGGGCATCATGTAAAAACTACCGAACCGATTTTGATGAAATGTTTTGTTTGATAGCTTTTGATTCGACTCAAAATCTGGTAAATAATTTGTGTGGACGAAGTCGCGGGTAAACTCGAGTATAATTATAATACTCGTAAATACATAAGTTTGCAAGAGTATCGAGTTTCTGGAAATTAGTCCCTTTGCGGCCAGAAATATGACACATCGTCGCATGATACATTTCTATATTTTTCGTTCCTTGAAACATAGAGTAGGTATACTATATAAATATTACCGTAAGCTTGAAATAAGAATTTTCCTTCATTACATTTCTTAGTTACTAGGTACCACAGAGTACTATCATTATTAATATGTAAATATTTCATTCTGAAAAACAAAACTAATTAGAATCTTAATTTCAGTTAATACCTGGCAATGTGAATACCTACACAGCTCGCAAAACATTACTGGAAGCCCCATTTGTAGCGTCGAAAGTGCGTTTTTTTCCATACACTGCCCACCCCAGGAGTGCCTGCATGAGAGTCGAGATCTACGGATGCCGATGGAAACGTACGTACCAAAGGAATAAGGTGTTTTGCTGGTGACGTCCCGGGACTTGGGGGCAATGCGAACTAAGCTTTAGCGACAGTAAAATAAACACTAATTTGGCTGTGCTCTGTTTATGTTCTTACATATGTTTACTAATCTGCTGTGCGATAGACAACCGCCTCACGGCGGCGGTGTATTTATTTATTCTGTATTTGTATTTTGTACAGAGGCGCTTATAACGTACTCGGCACCGAAAGGAGGAGATATGCAAGCAATGACTGGGGGGGCGAGGTTTGAGGATCTGTCGTACGACGGGGTGCTCCGAGATGGGAAGCTGCAGGGTGGGTTGGGACAGATGACAGACTCTTTGGCCGGACCTAACGATTTCGAACTACCTGATCCTCAGGATTCTACTGGTAAATAAAATAAATACTATTACTCCCATTTCAATAAAATCAAATCTAAAAAGTCGTTCTATGCTTTCCGCCGGCACCTATATGTTATCTGATTGGCAGAGGAAGGTAAGGAGAAGGAGGGAAGTCGAGGAAGGAGAGTGATGACAATCTTCTAAGATTGAAATCCTACAATAAATAAAACACATCAATATTATTTAAGGCGTATCAGCCGTGGACCACTCTCCTCTCACTCACACTCCATACTAATCGATGAGAAAGAGCGCGTGGCTCCGGTCAGAATTTTGCTGTTTTCTTTGAAAAATTCGATGATTTTTTATAAATTTCTAAAAAGTAAGAAAACCACATCATTCTAAATTGTATTGTGAACAATATAGTAAATATTCATTTTGTTCCGATTAAAAATGTAAAAGTAAAATGGTTACAACTGGAAAAAAAGGGGTGACTTTAGAGTCCCTTTTCTTCGGTTTTATTCATTAAAATCGATTTCTAGAAAAACCACATCACTTCTCATATCCTGTAGATAGTTCATTTTAAATTTCAGCTCAAAAAGTGCTATAGTTAATGAATAAAATGGTTACAAAATTACCCAAAACCGGCAGGTAGCCCCTTAAATAAAAACCGGTCAAGTGCAAGTCGGGCTACGCAGTGCACCGTAAGTTCCGTTGTTTTGTTTTCTCCGGGACCTTCACACTTGGCCGGTCTTTATTATTTGTTGTTATACTGTAGAGCTTGCTCTATTAATCACACTTAGTTTGACGATTGTATGTATAACCATTTTTACGATATAGGAAGAAGAAAAAACGTTGATAAAAATAGTTTCTTGTATGTGGACCCACCCCCCTTAATTTTTATCTTTTTGAAATTTTTCTTTTGTTTCAGGCACACGCTGGGTCGGTTGGAACAAGTCCATGTTGATCGACGATGAAGTACAAATAGCATTCAATTTCAGTACACCAAGGTTTTTTCAACACGTCGACATCCACACAAACAATATGTTCACAAAAGATGTTCAGGTAATTATATTATACGCTCTGATAAACTCTATGGAATTTAATGTCACTTTAGAGTATGCATCGTAATTCATAACTCATAAGCTATAACTGGCATATGTTTCTTGGTCAATGATCATAGTAGTACTTCCTATTTCTGTATCATAACATAAATCAAGAAAAAAAAATCACATCGCATCGTGTTATGCATTATGCATTAGAGGCACAGAACATTATAAGAGGGGTTAGAAGTGCAAAGTAGGCGTGGAACGTGTCGCCACAGGTTATGCAATGATTTGCATAACACCATAAGGCGCGCGGCGTGGTGCGAGCGAGAGGGCATGATTAATTGTAGCAGCGTGAGCGGGAAGACAAGTGGCGACAGCCGTCTCCAAAGCAAAAGCATTTCTAACTCCTCTTATAATGTTCTGTGATTAGAGCGGTCACACACGATGACGCACTGACGGAGCGGCAGAGGTCAGTCCTTAATTTGTGAAGCAAGGAGTTGCATGAAACCGCACGTAGATGCACACACGTTGCGTGAATCCGCACCCGAAAGTATAAGTTTGACTGCTGTTATAACTAATAACTGTATTCTTGAGGTCACATGGATGTAAGTGTATAGTTTTGATGATGCCTGCGAGGTTTGTGCTCCAAGTTATTTTTATGATTTCATCAATTTGTTTGAATTCTGTACTTTTTTATTCTAAAACCTGTCATGTGGGGTATCAAATGAGTTGATTCCTAAAATTTACTACATCAATACATTTAAACCAAAATCAAAAAGAATTTTGAAAACATAAACCAATCTTGGGTTCCTCCTGGTAAGAAACAGCTTATGGATTTTTTGTAAAATATACGCCAAATGACTCGTAATATCCAACGTCATAAAAGCAATTTTCGAAAATCTTTCTGCTGTATAAATGCAATATGTAATTAATAATTTGTCATACTTACATTACCAGCTATTCAAAGAAGCAGAGGTGTATTTTTCTCTTGAGGGAGAGAGATGGCAGGAAGATTACATTTCGCACGAGCCAAAGCAAGATAGAGTATCGGAACATGCAAGGGTAGTCCATATCGACCTACAGAACCGAACTGCCAAGCACATTATGATGAAGCTTAAATTCCAGCACGAGTGGATATTGATCAGCGAAGTCACTTTCAAGTCTTGTAAGTACCTAAAGGTAATTTTGTTGTTGATAAATGTAGAATCTTGGAAGGGAGCGGCCTAGACCTACGCACGGCGACAGATCAACCTAGCCATTAGTTGAACTCTATGTTCATTGACATAAGGTCCAACTATGGGTAGGTTGATCTGTCGCCGTGCGTACATACAGGGTCCTTCTTGATATGCTGACACTTTTTTAAGGGGATGATCAGACCATCATATTGAACAACTTCCTCTATAGGACCAACATTGAAATCGCGAAAAAAAACAACCGTCGCATACATTTGGCTCAATTAGGTATGCAGTTTTGTACGGAACAGCTGATTTTTTTTTACGCAATTTCCTTTTTGGTCCCATAGAGAAAGTTGTTCAGTTTGACGGTCTGGTCATCCTCTTAAAAAAGTGTCAGCACATTAAGAAGGACCCTATACATCAGGGTGTTAGGGTAAACGTTACATCATGATCCTGAACAACTTTCCCTGAGAAACCTATAGGATATAAGCAAAAAAAAAAACGAAGGTTCGGAAGATGCGCCGCCAGCATCCGGCACGCAGGTCTTCACAACTCTAATAGATCCATTACTCCTCATCGGCCTTTCCTTATCTGTTCAGAGCACTCACAACACAAGCCCCGGGCTATTTCTCGAATTTTATCTTTCTCTAATTAATCCACAGCTCTTTTGAACGAATCGCCGCCTAATTGATAAATCCAGGGCTGCCACCTCAAAAAATCGATTCGGCGCCAAAACTGTGAAAAACGTGCTAGTATCTAAAATCCCTTGTACAATTTATGATAGCACTTCAGTACTCGTAGCATGTTACACGTGATACAGGTTTATCACGCCTTTTATCTCGTTCGTTCACGTGCAAATAGAAAGAGAGCGAAGGTGTGATAGCTCTTTATCACGGTGCAGTGTCAAGCTACCTATGCTGATAAGCGTTCGTATTTTAATATCTCGACAACAATGCAAACTCTATGCACATATTATGACCACAATATTCTATCAATGTTTATCATATTTCAGTCGATAAATACAGCATATTTAAACACGAATACTGTAGCATTATTAAAAGTTTAAAAAAGCGCTAGATTCTCGGCAAGGCGCTAAATTCTCAAATAGGGCGCTAACCTTACCAAATAAGCTCTAGATCTAGCGCCGAAAGCGCTTAGGTGGCAGCACTGGATAAATCGCTCCCCGCTAAATGAAGAACTTGTAAGAAAATCGCGGATCTTTATTATTTCATTCCCCCAATTACATTTAGTCCCGGAATTGTCGCGTTACTCCCGGAATATTATCTGTGGCTCAAAATTAATTACGAGTAAAATAATATCTGCGGCCCTTTGAAAATACAAATTGTATTTATTACATTTTCTGAGGAGGCTTATAATTTCAACAATCAATAGAATTACATTTCAGTTTAACTCGCTCTATAAACCACAGACGGCGTAAAGATTTGATTCGTCTAACTCTCCGGAAGATAATTAAATTAACATAATAATATTAGACAATTTTCACAGTGGCTACACAGGAATCTTTATTTAATTCAACTCGGCTCGTGGATACTTAACTTAATATTTGGCTTTTGTCTTCGTAATTTTCAGTTTTGTTAAAATGGTTTAATTGGTGGTTGGGTACATACCTGAGCTTCAAGCCGTAATTAATTATTGTTTACCCTCTTCTCTATAAGGAAGCCATACGAGTTTAGAAACGGTATCTCAACGAGTATTTAATTACCTACGCTGAACATAATACGAGGGAGAATTGGTTTTATCTATTGGGGGAGGATCCAATGCTTTTCAGGAAAACTTGATTCTCCATTCGTTTTTTCATTCATTTGTTAACAAAGTTAATAATTGAACCTTCAGCACCTTTAAGGCCTCCGCTCATTGCAGCGATATTATCGAGAGATAATACCGCTGCGATTTTGCGATAATTGTTCTCAGTACATTTCGTATGGGGACGCGCTTGATCCCAAACACTGCCGCGATATTATCGCAACCTGACGCAATCTCTTTCTACTACATTCAGGGCGCATGCGTGACGCGAATCGCGGAATCGCTGCAGCGTGTAAGGTGTCGCGATATCGCTGTCGATAACCCTTTTGAGCGAAGTACCTAAAATGCACCATGCCTAAGAAGCAAAATGCCTAAAGTCAACGTCTAAAAGCACAGGATGCCTATGAAGTTTTAATGTCTATAAAGTTTTATTGTCTACGAAGCAAAATGCCTATGTTGTTTAATGTCTACAAAGTATAGTGCCGGTGTTAGTTAAATGCCTACTACCACAGATTATATAATACCTACTACTATCGCTCGATAATATCGCTGCAATGTGCGGAAGCCTTTAATTGCAAACTCAATGGAGCAAATAAAGTATTACGAGACTTAAAATATTTTCAGGGCAAGTCAGACGTCAGAGTACCAGTAACGAGTGTAATCTACTCTTTAGCATGGGTTCATGAGACGTGATGAATCCAAAACATACACCATACTTAATAAATCTTTAATACAATAAGGCCCGATTCGACCAAACGCGAGTAAATTTTATTCTTAGATTAAGTCGCCGGTTACTATAGAGTAAACTGATTTTGCGTTTTGCCAACCCTAATCTAAATGAAATGTCAATGTCACATAATTAAAAAAATCGAATAAAAAGAAACCTAACAAATTAAAACTTTATAACCTCACATTGCAATATTTGCAATAAGTACGGATACAACGACATCTTTATTTAGGTGAATTATACATTCGTTCTTTTAGTACGGGGTGTGTAAACACCAAAAGTAAAATTGTTCCTTGTATAGTTACTCTTCTATAAATCTAAGTTTGGTCTAATCCGGCCTAAGTGGTAAAGTGTGCTTCTTGTCTTGTCGATGGCATGTCATTGATTTTGATTTGCCATCATGGTTATTGATAAATATGTGTTTACCAGTTTAATAAATTGCGAACTTTCACCATTACGTAATTATAATGGATTGATTGTTCTTGACAAACGCTTGGTACCTTTAGGATTTAATATTCGTTGTGACGATCGTACACTGAAAAAAAAATTGTTTAATATAACCAAACTTTTGTGACTTGACGTAACCACTAAAGTTTGATTATAATTAATAAACCATTTTATTCTGTGTACTTTTTTATACGCCTAAAAAGCTGACCACAAACAATAGATTGCAGCAAGCATAATAGGTACTTTAGGTACTAAAGACTAAGCTGATTGAACTTTACCCCAACATATTGGAGAGTCGACCCTTTCAGAGACTTAGTGCCCAGTACTCATTGTTGAGTGCTCAACAATGCATAGAGGCCGTCTACATGTCAACTGTCCTGATCACACATTCATTGACCTGGATTAGAGGGATAGAGATGACAGAATAATGAATTAATGACTACTATTAAACTTAAGATCCTGAACAATGGCTTAGAACTAGCTTTCTCACGTAAACGGATACGATGTGCGTAAAAAGTCTTTAATAGGAGTCTTAATTCTAACTCCTATAGATTTATACGAAACTGTAACTATTGTTTTTATATGTTGTAGCAATTAAAAAGGGGATGTAGGTAAATGTATAAGAAATATACCAATGAAACTTATAAATTGTTTCGGTTTCCTATGAATGCGGCATAGATTTTTGTAAAGATTTTTTTTTTTTAGTATTTCTCCTTTACGTAGATACTATAATATAAACCATAAAATTTCAATGTTCTAAATCAAGTGCAAAGCTTAAGCAACCGGCCATATTTTAAAAGAAGAAGTGTTTAATAAATTTTTTTTTTTTTTTTTTTAATATAATTAACCAATTTTTAGAGACTTCTAAACTGTTTTGTAGCACATTAAAAAAAGTTTGGTCATAGATTAATATGTAGGTTGTTTATAAATATAAAAAAAAACATTGGTTTTATTATGTAGGTACCTAATTGAAAATTTTAAACGCTATGTAATTCAAATCTGTCGTTAAACATATAAACCGTTAATCAATAGGTTAGGATTAGTTTACTTTGTGGGTTAACTTTCGGGCATTGACGCTTTTGATCCTATAGTAGATAATCCATCGGCTTACCAGTCATGTTTGCCCAGTAGGTATATTGAATATCCTGAAGAAAGCAACGTTTTTATATTCAACTAGTGTTTTCCCGCGACTTCGTCCGCACAAATTATATACCAGATTTTAAGTCAGATCATAAGCTATCAAACAAAAAAAGTTTCATCAAAATCGGTTCAGTAGTTTTTGCGTGATGCGCGATCAAACAAACAAACAAACAAACAAACAAACACACAAACAAACACACAAACAAACAGACAAACAGACAGACAAAATTTCTAAAAAAGGTTGATTTCGAGTCGGGGATATTTAAAAATCATATCGTAATCTTTTTTTTGTAAATATCTTCAATGTACAGACACAGTTCAGTTACAGTTTTATAATAGTTAAGATAATAGTTAAGATAGGTGTTTACTCGTGACATCGTCCGCACAAAATATAAACCAGATTTTAAGTCAGATCATAAGCTATTAAATAAAAAAAGTTTCATAAAAATCGGTTCAATAGTTTTTGTGTGATGCACGAACAAACAAACAAACAAACAGACAAACAGAAAGAAAAAAATTTCTAAAAAAAAGTTGATTTCGAGTCAGGGATACTTAAAAACAATATCGTAATCTTTTTTTTGTAAATATCTTCAATGTACAGACACACTTCAGTTACAGTTTTATAATAGTTTAGATTTGCTGAAGCAAATTATCTAGGTTATTGTGTCGTATTATGCATTAGGAATTGTCTTTGGTGTTAGAATATGGATCATCTTATTTCTACGTGCTTGGAGAATTTTGTATGAATGCAAAGATTATATTATTTTCTTGCATGCTTTTTTAAAGCGAATTCGAATGCCCTTTTAGGCCTGGTTTTGAATAGGGTAGAAAACGTATACAGAGTGTAAGGAAACGGATAATTAACCTTTAAACCACATAGTACACTAGCTACCCATCGAACTGAACAACTTTTACTATCGGAGCAAAGCTGTCAGCGCGAAAAATAATCTGCTGTTTCTTACTAAACTGCAATGCCTACACGACTCAAATGTATGAAAGAACTGATTTTTTTGTTCTAGTTTGATGGGTATACCTTCAAACCACACATGCCCTATACCGTATAGGGCATGTGGTTTGAAGGTTAATGATACTTTTCCTTACACCTTGTATACAGGGTCCTTCTTAATATGCTGACACTTTTTTAAGGGGATGCTCAGACTATCAAACTGAACAACTTTCTCTATAGGACCAACATCGAAATCGCGAAAAAAAATGAGCTGTCCCATACATTTGGCTCGAGTAGGTTTGCAGTTTTGTATGGAAGAGCTGATTTTTTTTTTGCGATTTCGATGTTTTTCCCATAGAGAAAGTTGTTCAGTATGACGGTCTGATCAATTCTCTTAAAAAAGTGTCAGCATATTAAGTTGGACCCTATATATGAGCGTCCAAGGTGCTGTTTGCACAGAATAGGTAACAAATGATACTTAAAAACAAATTCTTAGCCACAAAAAGAGGGTCATTATATAAAAAAAATTATTACGCTTTCAGGTTTGCTCCCATATAGTAAAAAATGTTCAGTTTGATGAGTAGAGTATGTGGTTTAAATGTTAATGATACGTTTCCTTAAACCCTGTATATACATGATCATACTATGCCCACTAATTACTAAATAAATAGTATCTTGTTTATATTTCCATCATAATAAAGCTTTGAAAAGTTTGTCGAGATGGTGTAACGAGGTTTCACTGTAATATCCATTCTTTATGTAGAGCAAAGGAAAGTTCATTAAGAGCACTGTTAGAAATTAGCATAGAATTAACTGACTCTTGGCACCTTCAATTATTATACTGGCACTCAGCCATTCTCATCCACCTCTGTTAAACCAGCTTAAATATATCCACAAACTTCTGGTTGACCTATTTCCTTGCTATTGATGGCATTTCAAGAACAATACGAACAGTCATAGATTAAGGCATTTATGGTCATTATTTAATTATTCAGAGAATGTTTATTACAGGGTATAAACGTAAACGCGTTGCATACCTACTTAAGGAGGTGCTTCAGACCCTGAAACTGAACAAATTTTAACATGGGACAAAATTTGAAATTGCGTAAAAAAACCACTGTTCCAAACATGACGTGAACTGCTACTCGATCAAATATTAAAAATCAGTTTTTACGTCGTTATTCGAAGTTGGTCCCGTAATAAAAGTTGTTCAGTTTGATGGTCTGAAGCACCCTGTTAAGTAAAACGCATTTGAGTTTACATCCTGTATTAACTACTGTATCTTCAACAGCAGATGAAGAACCGAAGACATTGGTAACACTTTTAGATTGTTAGCTGCCTTCAGCAGGTAAAAGAAGTCGAGAACATAGAATCTGCTGCGAATTTGGAGTTGGTCTTAGGATGCGTCCATATCTGGCGAATGCGCCACTCGCGGGCCGCCTTTTTGTGCGCTGCTACTTCCTTAACAACTAAGGCTCACCGTATGAACGCAAACAGAACTGTAAGCGCGCGAGTCGAGCTGCTTGCGCTCTTACTATACAAGCCTTTCATGATTTGTGCTAAAGAGGCGCACCAAACAATTACAGTAACGGTATGTGTGCAGCTCGCGAACAGCTCGCGAGCGGTTCATGACTTGCGCATTCGCCAGATGTGGACGCACCCTAATTGCTACAGATTTAATGCTCAGTGCAACAAAATACACGCTCACAAACCACATTTCCGTACAGTCACAGTAATTTTATTCCAGTCTTTTTCAAAAGCGCAAACGCTTACAACCACAAAACTGCAGCAATTTATTTCTACTTTAAACTTTTCTTTGTTTCGTTACACCAAACAAACTTCAACAATCAAACAAAGTACGATAACTCACGCCGTTGTTGTATCGCGCAAGCCGGCGCTGGATACAAAACCATCGGATCGGCACATCTAAGTTCCATTCTCATTAAACCCCAACAACCAGGTCTGCGCTCGACACCTATTCATTTACTCGCATTGTCTCAACTTCGGGAGCGCCAGTTTACCCCGATTCAATACGTTGGATTATCAAAATCCCTGAAGGTGTAGGTATTCTTACCTAGTTTTACCTTATCTATATTGCGCACACGTTTACTTCAATAGTCTTTCATAATACTCTTACGTCGAGTGTCGTAGCTTAGTTACATTTCGAATGAGCGTTAAGAGATTAACAGACAACTATAGGTAGTTACATTTGAAAACAACGATATTCAATTACGCACTTTATTTACAGTGCCAGCTATTGTGAACGCGTCCGATGAATTTTTGGAAGAGTATTATAGAACTGATATGCCACCGTCATCCAGAAAGAAAAGGAACTCCTCTTTGAGGGTGTCAGTGGGCCTCGCGTGTGGGGCTTTAGTTGGAGGAGGAGCTTTTATAGCTGCTACGGCAATCCTGCTGACCAAACGAACCAGAAGACGAATTCCCAACATGCTGAAGAAGCCCTTCTGCCCGTCTCTAAGACATAATTCAAGCTCGAGAAATAACAGGAGAGCGCCACGACTCGCTTTAGCACTAGCTAATTGCCCACCTATTCACATGCTACGGTATGTATTTTGTGTCATTAGGCCTACCATGAGTTTTAACTGTACGTTACTACTGCGTTACTACTTGTGGTTGCGGCACCAATTTTTTATGACAGAATTAGTTCCCAACGTAACCACAAGGCGCGCTGTACGAAATACAGTACAAAAAGTGTAGTTTACTACAGTAGATGTACTACAGTGAAAACTCATGGTAGGCCCTCAGATTTTTGTATATTATGCTGCTCCAAATAAAACTGTTAACTGTCTCGACCCAAATGTATGTGACAGCGGATTTTTTTCCACGATTTCGGTTGTTCAGTTTTGTAGTTTGATCATTCCCACGGACCTGAAAAAAGAGGGACGGAATCTCGTCTAATCACGAGTGAAGCACCTATTTATATTTGTGTGCGTGCTGACGCACTGACTTCACCTTGTAGAACGAACGAAAATGTAGGACCTTGCATGCTTCACATCTTTTTAGTGTCATATTACGTCCGTCTTTTTTTCAAGTCCGTGATCATCCCCTTAAAAACCGTCAACATATTAAGTAACACCCTGTATTTTATTTATCAACGATTTTTTGGTCGCTCCAGCGAAGACTAAATAACATCGCATCGATGTCTTCGATATTTAAAACTGTCTTTTTACAGGCCCGCCGTTGTTGACGAAGATTATCGAGAACCCTACAACATTTGGCGTGAAACTCTAGGCCGTAGAGACAAACGTGATACCCTGGATCAAAACGAGTACAATGGTAAGACAAAACAAAATCTGTTTACATGAAATAAATTAAATACAGCCTCAACAATTCAACGTCCGCACTTTCCGTTGTATATACCACGTACGTATGTATTGTATACACATTTCAATAGGTTGTAACTGGGAATGAAAACGTTCTACCCCATTATTTACCTTTGAACATTCGCAAATACCTGTTAGGCTCACCGCGCAAAAAAGCTCCCCTTTTTAGGGTTCCATAGTGAGAAACTCTTATAGTTTTGTCTGTCCGTTTGTCTGTCCGCGGCTTAGCTCAGAGACGCTTAAGAAAGCTATAATTTGACATGGGTATACATATTAATCACGCTAACAAAGTGGTAAAATAAAATATGGAAAAATATTTTTTTAGTGTACACACGGCGACAGATCAACCTACCCATAGTTGAACTCTATGTTCATGGACATAAGGTCCAACTATGGGTAGCTTGATCTGTCGCCGTGCGTACTACCTATGTGAAGTGGGGATGAATTTTTTTCGCGTCTATCCCATGGTGTGGGGTATCGTTGGATAGGTCGTCTAAAAATATTACAGGCGTGGGCAAACCATTTCTCGATTTAGGGATCCGTTTGCGAAATATTACCTACAAGTCAACGGGTAGTACCTACTAAGAGAGAAGATCAACTTATAAAATGTACTTTTAGACGTTTTTAGCCGTTAAACCGTAGTATAGAACAAAACCCCTTTCTATGTTCGTATATTGTGACGGGCAACTACGGCACCCTACACTGCGCGTGGCCCGACACGCACTTGGCAGGTTTTTTTACGTAGGTATGCGGTGAAACAGTAGCAAATAGATAAAAGTTGAAAAGTATAATAAAGTCAGGGATGTTAATCCATAGGGGCTGACCCTAATTGTAAACAATACTACTCTCACAAATGAACAAACTAATACTGTAGGCAATTTTTTTGTTGTTTGCCAAACAAGGGTTCGGGGTCGCGTCGTTGGGTCTAATTAATACACTTCGGCGAGATAACACTAGGTACTCGTACAATTTGACATTACCTATAGCGGAGCTACAAGAAATAATAAGGTACAGTGACGACGACGCGATGCACCGCGAGATGTGACGTAAATAACGTAACTAAAATACGCTCACAGGCCATAGACGAAATTTTTTTCGCTTACGCTAGCATTTACCCGAGGCGAACGAGCCGAAGAACGCAAAAGAATCGAATTTTAAAATTGGTTGTATGAAATTACACCTCGCACACTTATCCGCGGCGAATCGGACGAATCGTCGGAAGAATTAAATAAATATTTCCTAAACTATAGATACTTAGTATTTATATCTAATATTACTTACCCATAAGACTTTAATTGTCCAAAATATGCCCCATGGTTATTAATGAAACTTATTAAGTGATAAATCAGTATTCAATTTATGTTACTGTCATTTGTAACAAAAAAAAAACAACAAAGTTAAATCTTACATTTACGTTGATAAACATGTTTGGAGATCTGTAAAAATTATGCAAAATGTTGAAACAAAGATAGTTTCAATGTATTGCACCTACGGGCTCCGATAACTTTTTGTAAACGGTCAGGAATACCAACCATAATGTCTTGAATATCACACTGCGCAATATTGTGACACTCCTCTAAAACCGCTATTTTAAGCTCTTTGTGTACTTGCCACTGGATTTCGATGTTTCACCCATCTTTTTAATTTGTGCCAGGCATGTTCGATGGGATTAAGACCAGGGCTACACGCGGGCCAGGGTAATCTTCTAATTCCGACAGCAACTAGGTACTCCGTCACTACGCCAGCATGCACCAGCACAGCCAGCACTACGACATGTGCTCGGGCATTATCGTACATAAGAACGAAATCCTCTCCAATAAGTGGAGCAAATGGAACTACACGTTCTTGTAGATCTTCCTCCACATACATTGGAGCTGTCTAACCAGCAGAAATGACCACCAGATTTTTTCGCAATTTCGATGTTGGCTCCATAGAGAAAGTTGTTCAGTTTGATGGTCTGAAGCACAGCCTAAAGGCTCCAACAGGGTTTTTTTACAACCTGTATGTATTCGCTAGTCGCTCTCAACGTGTACTCACAACAGCATCTTTCCGACCGACCCATGTTTTTCCGACCGTTGGAGCGCTGCTAGTTAGCTCGGCCGAGACCCTCGACATCTCTCGACTGCACTCGTTAGGTTTTCAAGCACACTTGCTCCTAGATTGTTACTTACCCGTGCCACTGAACCCTGAATGGTTACATAACTAACGAGTAATGACTTCCATAACGAGAGTATTTAAAAGTATACCTAATAATTTTCAAGGTGATATTTTCACCCATTGTTGAAACAAAATAATAAGCATAAGCATACAGCCTATGCTCACGACTTTATTCCCCGAGGGGGTAGTCAGAGATATTCTGAAATCTCAGAACATCCAAGTTTCACCAGTAGTAGCGAAACTCTGTCCAGTGTTACGGGGGTGAACCCGTCGCCACTTATAATGGACAGTGGGTTCATACATGCCCCGAAATTGAAGCATGTAGGTTTCCTCACGATATTTTCCTTCACCGAAAAGAGAGTAGTGTTACAGACCGTACATAAATTCCGAAAAACTCATTGGTACGAGTCAGCCTAGACAGGGATCGAACCATCGCCTCCTGCACGGCTAGCAAGGTTTCTCGCCACTGGACTATTACCACCACAGCTTACAAAATAATAAGTTACAATAAAATGATATATTCTATTATCTATAACTTTGGAACCGCAGCTACAGTGTTTAGGGTAGACAGTAGCTATTACTTTAAAGAGTTATTGCAGGTACTCATGACACTGAATAACTTAAAAAAAAAGGAAACATAAGGGAAATTAACCATTTTTTTACAACTTTTTATAAAAACTTGCGATTAGCAGATTTGGTTGCATTTAGTATGGAAAGTCAAAATTTGGATTTTTACGAATTTCCTATAGGTTTCTTCATGTGAAAAGTGATTCAGTCAGCATTGGTACACTCACCCCTTAAAGTTATGCAACTTTATATGTGTTTCTATCAGTACCTAAGCAAACTTCTAAGTGCGTTCACACACGATGACGCATTGACGCAGCGGCAGACGTCAGTCCGTCATTTGTGAAGCAAGGAGTTGTATGAAACCGCACGTGAAGCACACACGATGACGCATTGACGCACCTGGTGTGGTTCTATGGACTGACATCTGCCGCTCCGTCAGTGCGTCATCGTGTGTGAACGCACTAATTAGAATCATTACAATATAACACTTTCACAATCGGGAATATCGTTCAAACAATCCTTCATCAGGTTAAAATTTCAGTGTCAAACTCAACTTTAGTCTGTAATTTATTCCATCATCATTAAAATAAATTATAAATAAAGTTGTGAAATGCTGGTATTAGATTCTCCTGTAAAGAAAATTGTAAGATAGGGGGTGTGCTCGTTACGGCGGGCCGGACTTCCCGGCTAAAGGTCGGCCATTGTTCAGGACGCCATATTGAAAAGATGATGCGCCCTTAGCGCTAGATAATGGGCCTCAGTCCGGTCTCTAACCAACGAGAATATTCTTAAGAAAATAGTGTAACTATGACTTTACAATAGCCTGATTTGCCTTTTTGAGTTCTTCCAGTCTTTGGTACACAGAGCTCTGGCAACTGATGTTCAAGTTAAGAAGAACTTTTCTAGCTTGCAACTAGCTACTATTATACCTAATGGCTGACATTTATTTGTACCTATTTGATCGCCTGCAGATAATAAAAGCAGCAATATATTGTGATACCTACACATAAAAAAAAAAGGGTAAATTTTATATCACTGCGGATAACTTCAGCATGAATTCTACTCATCGAACTAGATAATAGAAATTTATTTCTAGATTGTTTCTGCAAAATTTCATTGACTTTTATTGGTTAGTATTGAAAATATCACCATAGTACGTTTGTATGGAACGCGCTCCGAACAAAATCAAGGGAAAGAAACTCAGAAAGTACCTAATAATAACAATAGGAAATTGTTTGTCAATGCAGAGATCTGCGAAGACCCAGAGTTCCCGAGGCCGTATATGATGAAGAGACCAGACCCTCACGAGAGCTTCTACGCTGCGACGGACATCATTCACCACGTACGTACCTCTTTTTACGTAGACCTCTATTAGGTATTAGCATAGAGTAATTATAAAAATAGTGGAGGTCGCCGCGCCGCCGCCGTACTCTTTGGTGGCGATCCTCAGGGGAGGTATGCAGAGTGTAAGTGACAGCCTAGCAAATACTGAAACGGTGAACCCAGACCATCAAATTTGAATCGAATAGGTACAGCAGTTTTGTATGGGACAACTGTTTTTTTTTTCGCGTTTCCTGAGGTAGGCTCCATAGTGAAAGTTGTTCAGTTTGATGGTCAGAGTTTACCGTTTCAGTATTTGCTAGGCTGTCACTTACACCCTGTATTGTCCAGTAGTGAACGTCTATGGGCTGAGCACGGACCTGAAAAAAGACGGACGTAATGTGACACTAAAAAGATGTGAAGCATGCAAGGTCCAACATTTTGGTTTGTTCTACAAGGGACCTACACTCACACAGATGCACTAGCTCTAGGCGCAGGTCCCACATCCATCACCATTATGTACCGCGTGACAGCACGCACACAGAAGAAATGGGTGCTTCACTCGTGATTAGACGCGATTACGTCCGTCTTTTTTTCAGGTCCGTGGGGCTGAGATGATGATGTTGCCTAGTGAAGTTACCTTTGTTTATATAACACAAACAAATCAATAGCTAAATCCCCACGAATGAAATTGTATTTGGGGCTAATTCCTAACGATGAAGCGTCATTGAAATTGAGTCCATTCGTTATGACGATTCCATTTGAATCCCATTGCATTACACTATCAATAATCCTAGCAACCAATCAAATAACCAATTTAGATAATAATTTATTTAGATTGAAGAGATTTGCATGAAGCTTCATATTATTAGGCACGTAAATACGACGAAATATTTACGGTATATGCTAAGACGTAAAGACGTATCTTCAATAGATTCGTTCCATTTATCATCATTTTCTCAATTCATTTAAAATAATGGAGTTAGGATCAAGCATGGGCGTTGGATGTAAACCAAACTGTAACAATGAAGTAGGTACGGTACGAACGTATGTATAAGACCTTCTGAACTACCTATACTCCATTCCAAATAGCAACGAAAATTTAAGGCCATATTAATTACAGAAAGAGATTTGAAACACTTTCTCTCGCTTACCTATTCTTAGAATAGCTTTAGTAACGTCCAAGATATGTCGGATAGTACATCTTTCTGATAAATACATTATATTTGCTTATCAGAATTAGCTAGAAAGCTAAATAGGAATCGGAAAATTTCGTCGCTCTTATTTGGAATGAAAATAGTTCGCAATATTTTAAGAAAACTTTACATTTTTTTCCGTCAAACTAAACCATTTGTGATACAGAACGTTGATTCGTTTGATGGCCTGAAGGGATGCTCTAAACATATTGGGCATTAAGGGGCTACTTGCTGGTTTTGGGTAACTTTGTAACCATTTTATTCATTAACTATGGCACTTTTTGAACTGAAAAATAAACTGAACCATCTACAGGATATAAGAAGTGATGTGGTTTTTCTAGAAATCGATTTTAATGAACAAAACCGAAGAAAAGGGACTCTAAAGTCACCCCTTTTTTTTTCAGTTGTAACCATTTTACTCTTACATTTTGTATCGGAAGAAAATGAAAATTTACAATATTGTCCAAAATACAATTTAGAATGATGGGTTTTCTTACTTTTTAGAAATTAATAAAAAAACATCTAATTTTTCAAAGAAAACAGCTAAATTCTGACCGGAGCCATTCACTTTTTTTTATAGTTAAAAACAAGGCTTAAAGTCAGTACTTATACCGGATGTTCCACTAAAAAAATCTGTTGTGTCTACCCGACTCAAATTATGAAACAGCGGCGTTTTGTTCGCATTTCCTGAGGTTAGCTCCATCCATAGGGAAAGTTGTTCAGTTCGATTGTCTGAATTCATCGTTTCAGTAATTGCCTGGCTATCCCTTACACCCTGTATAAGCAAAGAGCCAAAAACTGCCCGTGCAAACCACACTCGTTTTCAACCAAAATACCTACATTATTTTAGAAAACATTTTAAAACTGCGGTCAGTCCGACCACGTTTGTGGATCCGCCTGTCGTCGTCGTGACAAAGGACGGCGCGACGGGTAGCGGCACAGAAAAAGATATACAGTAAAGTAGCTTCATGCAAGCGCTCGAAGCGACACACGCACACAGACGAGCGCCACGTTCACAGCCACTAACATATACTCTAGCGATAGACAAGCTCGTTCAAACAAACAACATGTCACACAAAATGACACATTGCGGTCTGTCATTGCCATAGTGACGAAGTGAACTCGGGAAAATCAATGCGATGCGGGTACCGCATTCAAGTGGAACATGTTGCTTCTATGAAAGGGCCTGTCTATCGCTAGAGTGTAAGTTTCACAGTTCACTTGGGTACTTCGGGGCGCAACAGTACCACACCTTGAAACTCTATCATTTAATACAAATGGGAAATATTGAAAAGAAGAGGTAAGCATGTGTGCGATACTAAGCGAATGCGAGCGAGACAGGAATACGTATTTACTTACATTTTACACCACGATCATGCCTGATGGGATGGGGTAAGAAATTGGTGGGTGAGTCGTGACCAAAAATGAGGGCGCTGCCTCTACGCAAGAACGTCAAAATCAAGCATAACCTGGCAACACCACCATACTAAAATGATTAGTTCCTCAAACATTCATGTCACGACTTTATAGACAGACTATACTAGAATAGATACTCTTTCTTAGACTGTGACTATACTGTGGCCCAAACACGCTAATTTAAAACTTCGAAGTTCAATCCTTATTCAATTTCAGTTTTTAATCAAATTGCAAGTCAGTTACTATTTTAACTGTACTGAATTCTGTGTCCCGCTAAACTTGACTTATTTACTATGTGATTGACAGCCTCACACGTCTGAGCGATCTGTCAAACAGCTGTCATGAGCTGTCAAGTTTCAGTGGAGATTTAATCAGTGTGCTAACCTTAGCGTGGCGGTCATTTGTGTGCGTCTCGGTCGATTCGAGCGCTTGAATGAAGTTGCTTTACTGTATAACTCTTTTCTGTGGTAGCGGGTATGTAAGGACCGTCATTACGTAGAGACACGTTTCAAAAGACCGCATAATACAACTTGGATGAACCCGTTTTGGTTTCACAGCGAGCACCTAAATCACCTGCATAGTGCAGTCTAATGCTCATTACTCTTATGGTACAAACTCATTAATATTCCTGTTACATTTCAGTATAGCAAACTTAATAGCAACTTTGTTTTTTAACAACAAAAAGTTTTAAGACTGTATTAAGTACAAAAACAACAATTTTATAAAAATCTAACCACCTGCGACTTTGTCCGCACGATTTATACAGTGTCCAGCTTAATATGCTGACATTTTTTTAAGAGGATGATCAGACCATCAAACTGAACAACTTTCTCTATGGGACCAACATCGAAATCGCGAAAAAAAATCATCCACCCATATACATTTAGCACGAGTAGATTTGTAGTTTAGTATGGAACATCAGATATTTTTTTCGCGATTTCGATATTGATCCCTTAGTGAATGTTGTTCAGTTTGATGGTCTAAAGTTTAGACTTTAAAACACCCTCTTAAATGCTTTTTTGTATTTTTGTAACACCTTGTTACCACATTTTAAGTCAAATCATAAGCTTTCAAAACAAAAAACTTTCATCAATATTGGTTCAGTTTGCGTGATGCTCGGACAAACAAACAAACAGACAGATATACAATAAAAAATGTCTGTCACACCGCTAAAAACCCTATCGTAATCTTTTTCTTGTAAATATCTTCAATGTTCTGACACACACTTCTTTTACAGTTTTATAATAGTTTAATAGACTCATAATCATAACACAAAGAAAAAAAAACAGTAGAGAAACAAAACCTATAGGTACTAAACTTAAGGGGTGTAAACTTAAATGCGCTACATATTAAAGGGGGTACTTCAGACCATCAAATTGAATAACGAAAACAACGCAAAATGTATGGGACATCAGATTTCTTTTTAGCCATTTCTAAATTGGTCCTATAGAGAAAGTTGTTCAGTTTGATGATCTGATCATCCCTTTACAAAACCTTGACTTAAGTGTATAGCATAAGAATCATAGCAAGTGGCTATGGCTATGATCGCCCTGGTCTCAGGCGCCGTGATTAGGTATAACCAAGGTATATTTATGTCAACGTAACATTGTAAAAAACGTTAGATTATAATCAATCTAGCGAGATTGTAAACTGTCGAAAGATTGTGAACCGTTACATCCTACTTACAATATAACGCATTACTTTTCGATAGATTACAATCTAAGTAAGTGAGACCGTTAAATCACAAACACTGTTCGAAGGCTGTCCCTGATTGGTCAGTCTTAACAGAAGCTCGTTCGGTGTCCACAGAATTAGGAATCAAACACAAGTGTCAGACATTAGTCTGAAAATAAATGCTTTTCGGGTGGACTAGGTAAACAGTAGCAATTTGGATCTGGCACACGCCGGCCACTGCAGCGGCACGCTCGCTGCACTCGCTTGGCTCGTGCGCTCGTGCTTGCGACCACGCAAGAAACGCACTTCGATAGATTGTAAACTATCGAAAAATAATGCGTTAAATTGTAAGCAGCAGTTACGGTTCACAATCTTTCGACAGTTTACAATCTCGCGAGATATATCTCGTTAGATTATAATCTAACGGTTTTTACAATTTTACGGTGACATATATACTATACCTATGTATGTAAGCAACAAAATAAGGCTGAGTACTTAATCCGCTTGCAGCAGACGGCTAAAATTCATGCAAATTGTGTAGTGTAGACCACAAGAGCTGGGCATCCAAAGGAGAATCAATTATGATAACAATGTGCTTTTGTGCCACCGCGCAAGTAAATGGTAGGATTAGCTAAACTGATGCATGCCTTACGCTGCACAGCGGCAAACAACTTTGGACTCTACGCAAAATGTATGGGACATGGATGTTGTTTCTAAGTTACAAAACAAGTAAAGAGCGGTCTTGTTGGGGTTGAACCTCATCTAACAGCACCGCATCGCATTTTTCCGTCGCTCCATCCTTTTCCGTCACTCAGGAACGTCATTTGCTAGAGCAAATAAGATAGACGGAACGCGAACGCGCGCGACAGCACGATGAGGTGCTGTTAGATGAGGTTCAACCCTTAAAGTCGAGAAAACATTAGCGCGCGTTGTGCGTTTTCTAAACTATTATAAAACTGTAACAAAAGTGTGCCTGTACCTTGAAGATATTTCCAATAGCCGGCCAAGAGCGTGTCGGACTAGGGTTCTGATGCGGCGTATCTAACCAAATATGACTTAGTCGAAATTACTTAAAGAAAGCATTAACGATTGCGCGATCCTCACTCGGTTTATTAGAAAAACAAATTTTGTCCCCCTTTTCGTGCTGTTATCCCGTCGATGCCGTTTTTTGAACACGAACGAAAGTGTTTTAAACTGTTTTTTAAAGTCTGAAATTAAATTATGTCTTATTTAGGGATCGAGCGGATGGGCGACTGTTCTCAATTACACGATTAGATTAAGTTTACTAGATTGAAAAACATCCCAAAGTTACCCCTTTTTGTTATGTTTTTTCAATACTAGGTATGAATAAACTGCTGATATTTAACTTTTTATTCTTGTACTTAACTAAATACATTAAATATTTCTAGTGAACTCAGAAGAATTTTTAGCTTAGAAACTCCCATGAGCAAAGATATTGACGAAAAACACGTTTTTTTGCGATCCTGCTTTCAATTGGAGCGGGATGGCAAATTGTAAACTTATGCTTGCAAGAAAGAGATGCTTGCACTGGGGTAACCTAGCGTTATTTTGTCCATCTGTTTGTTTATTCGAGCATCACGCAAAAATTACTTGACAGATTTTGACGAGACTTTTTGTATAGTGAAATTGATATCATTAGCATCCTTTTAAACTAAGAGTCTACCCATCAAACTGAACAACTTTTACGGTTTACTGAGCAAACCGATCGGACCAAAATAAAAATCTGCTGTTGCATACATTTGAGTCCAGTAGGCGTTTCAGTTTAGTATGGAACAGCAGATTTTTGCTCCGATCTGTTTGCCCCCATAGTAAAAGTTGTTCAGTTTGATGGGTAGACTCTTAGTTTAAAAGGATGCTAATGATATCAATTTCACCCTGTATAAATTATCTAGCTACGATAACGGGAACTAGTGCTGATGTACTGCAGCCGGGGGACTTTTTAATTACCAAAAAGATTACCGATTGCCGTTTAGAAATTGTTGTAAGGTACTTAATGACTAATAAAAAAAGGTGGCGGACATAAACGAGTTATAAACATAAAAGTGTATGTTACTTAGAACACATAAAGTATTGTACACTATGCACTCCCTCGGTTCAGCTCGATTCTATTGATGATTTCCCGTGAGGACGCCATGTTGACCGTGCGGGGTGAGGGTTACATGGCGATTGACCGTTAATTTATAATGAGATATTGTTCGAACTTCCCTGCACATTGAAATACAGGTAAAACATTATAATACGTATAATTTATTACTGCAAAAAGTATTAGCACCAGAGCGTACTGAGCTTTGCGCGGCGTGTTCTAAGTTAATCTAGATTTATGTTTCATCCGACCATCAATTTGTCTATGTACCTATAAATCAAACTGTTATTTAGCTGTAAGATATCTAAAAAGAAAATAAATAAATTAAATTAATCCGCAAAACAACCTGGTCTCTGCCTACCCCACTGGGAAAGAGGCGTGACGTTATAGATAGGTAACATTATTAACTTAGAAAAAAGTTTTGTTAACCCGAGACCCTTAGCGCGAGACCAACTCACACTTGGCCAGTTTTTACTATTTGTTGTTATACTGTAGAACCAAACTTGACGCTTGTATTGTATAACCGTTTCTACGATAGAGCGAGAAGAATTTGTTTTGATGAAAACTAGTTTTTTGTATGAGGTTAATTTTTTACTGTTTGTCATTTTTATTATTTGTTGACAAATCCGCCGTAATATTCTATTCTATTTTTATTTAATGGCGTTTCCTTGTTAGATTTCGCCAGTGTCAAGTAGTTTGAGGGGAGTGTCTATCCAATCTCGAGGATTGTTTTTGAGTAAGAACATCTGAGAAGGATGTTGGAGCCTCGTGGCAGGCACACCACGCGAGAGACAAGTGTTCGAGGCAAACCCTGCAACGTGACTCCTCCGCCGTAATAACGCACATTCTGTGAAAATTTCAACTGTCTAGCTATTACGAATCAAAAGTTACAGCTCTAAATAGGTAGGACAAACGGACGGACGGACGGACAACGTAGGCTATTATAGGGTCCCGTTTTCACCCTTTGGGTAAGGAACCCTAAAACAGAATAACAACTACACAACTACTACTGTGCAGATCAATCATCAGTGACGTTTATTTTGGTAGGTACCCTCTTGACACAGGGTATTAAAAGCAATGTTCAGCATACGTACAGTCAACATGAAACACATGTGAGCGACTGAGTGGTTAATAATTGATCCAAGGTCAACAGCACAACAGGATCCACTTAAAACTTACTTCTATTATACCTACATTCGGATGTTATAGGTAAGAAAGAAAGAACCGAAATATGGTGTTAATAACATCGAAGGTGTCAAAATGTTTTATCGTGAACATACAAGAATTGGTGGCAATTCGAACCAAAAGACATCATGAAGACGTCACAAATAATTATTATGATAAAAACTGTATAAGATTTTATTTGGTCTCGGAGGTCGTGGGTTCAATTCCCACCTAGTGAACTAGCACCTAGTGAAATCTCACTTTGTGCGTTTTTCCCCAGTTGATTAGGACATTGCAGGCTGAGTCACCTGATTGTCTGAAAAGAAAGATGATTCCGTGCTTCGGATGACACGTTAAGCTGTTGGTCCCGGCTACTATCTCTGGTGGTAGTAGTCGTTACATAAAAACCACGTCAGAGGCCGTAAGGCGGTTTGCCCACTCGATAAGAAGAAGATTTGGTCTTCGCCCAAAATAGTAGTTTACAGACGAGGGCAGGAAAGTAAGAAAAGTCTCAGATCTAATGTAATTGTTGACCGAGGCGAACATGTGATCTGAAGCTTTATTATTTACTGCCCGAGGTTAGTAAACTATTTTTCTCCTCGACGGAGGTGGAAAGTGGCAACTTCGTTTAGCGCGAAGGGACGAAAATTGACGCTTTCCGTCTGGAGGGGAGAAAAATCTTTTTGACTACACTTAAGTATATGTTTTTCGCTTATAATATTATCAACTATTACAAAACTGTAACTGAAGTGTGTCTTTACATTGAAGATATTTACAAAAAAAAGATTACAATATGGTTTTTAGGTATCCCTGACTCGAAATCAACCTTTTTTAGAAATTGTGTCCGTCTGTTTGTTTGTTTGTTTGTTCGCGCATCACGCAAAAACTACTCAAACGATTTTGATAAAACTTTTTTGTTTGATATAGCCTATGATCTGGCTTTAAATCTAATATATAATTTGTGCGGACGAAGTCGCGGGTAAACACTAGTGTTACATATATTTTTTATGTTTTAAATGATAATATTTGATGTGAACTGTATGCACTTCGATGCAGCTGCATCGAGCACTCTGGTCGAAACCAATTAACGAGCGATATCCACATCAGTGTTCTCACAGCGACAACAGCCCGCCCAATAACTAACATGGATGTGTCCATCACTTGCTGGTGACAGCTCCGACTAGGATTAGCCTGGCTTCATGTTCATAATATGCAAGACTTTATTTTTTTTTAATCATATACATGGTGTAACAAAACACCCTAGTAATAATTAAGTTATTGCTTCAGACCGTCAAACTGAACAACTTTCACTATGGAGCCAAGTTCGAAATCGTGAAAAAAAAATCAGCTGTCCCTTACATAACTGCTTTACCGACTCGACTAAAATGTATGGGACAGCTGTTTTGCTTTCGCGATTTCGAAGTTTCAAGGGGTGACGCACACACTTAGGGTTGAACCTCATTTAATAGCACCGCATCATCGCACGCGGCCGTGCTATCGCGCGCGGTCTCGTTCCGTCTATCTTATATGCTCTAGCAAATGACGTTAATAAGTGACAGAAAAAGATGGAGTGACGGAAAAATGCGATGCAGTGCTGTGTTATGTAGTTCAACCCTATTACTAGGTTGTTTTGTTACACCCTGTATATTCAGGTCAACAATAATTTGAAAAATACGAGAAAAAGTCATGCGCGCTCATCTTGTAAAGTATCTGATTTTTAGGGTTCCGTATCCAAAGGGTGAAAATGGGACCCTATTCATAAGTCTACGCTGAGGCGCCTGCAGCGCTATCCGTTCGTCCGTCTGTCGGTCTGTCCTACCTATTTAGGGCTGTAACTTTTGAACCGTAATGGCTAGACAGATTAGATTTTCACAAAATGTGCGTTATTGCGGCGGATTTGTTAACGAATAATAAAAATGACAAAAAGTAAAAATTAAGGGTACCTCGTACAAGAAACTAGTTTTTGATAAAAACTATTTACATTTATTCTTTTCGCTCTATCGTAAAAACGGTAATTGTGTGATTAAAGAGCAAACTCTACAGTATTAACAACAAATAATAAAAACCAGCCATTTGTGAGTCGATCTTGCGCTAAAGGTCTCTGAGAAAACGAAACTTTTTTGCAAGTAATATTATGTTGTGTGGTGGCTGGTACAGAACCCTCGGTGGCAATCCTACTCGCACTTGACCGGTTTTATTCTCGGGAGTAGCATGCTATGCCCAAGGAGATTGTGTGATCAGTGAAAATGGATACCTGTACCAGGAAGGTGGCATAGGTAGTTTATATGTATACACTCAAAGAAAACTTTAACTAAATGTTTGTTAAATGTAACTGAACTTTAGTGACTACCGAACTGTTTTGTAAAACATAATCAAACATTTGGTTATAAATAGCCAATTGTTTAGCTGTTTTAACCAAACGTTTGATTATGTTTTACAAAACAGTTCGGTAGTCACTAAAGTTTGGCTGTATTTAAAGCCTGACCAGAAATATAAAAAACCTGGTTTGGGGGCGCTGCAATCAACCTTTAAGTCAGTATTCCAAGTACAAAAATTAGTTCCAATAATTTTCCGCAACATGGCGAGGTTATTTATTTTCCTGGTCGGGCTTTAACAAAACATTTTTTTCAGTGTACCTATACTATCTTCAAAGGAGTTTGAACTAGAAGTGGATGTTGGGTCCTATAAGAGTGACCTTAGACAGTGAGAAATGTTATATATTAGAATAATGAGTCTGGTTTGAATCCCATTCAGCCGTAATGTAATCAATCTAACGACGTGCGAACCTTTGCCGGCCTTTGACGTCATTAGCTCTATTGACTCTCTGATTTGTGTACTGATTTCGTATATTTGGTAACACCTCGCTTAATCGAACATAATTTTACGTTATAAAGTCGTGTTATACAGGGTGGAATGGAACAGAGTAAAAGTTATTCAGTTTGATGGTCTAAACCACCCCTATTACTGGGGTGTTTTGATTCACCGGGTGTATAGGTACTTAAATGTGTTACATACCTACGTTGATATATGCTTCCGACCATCAAACTGAACAACTTTTACTATGGGAACAAACCTGAAATCGAAAAAGAAATCAGATTTTAAGTCAGATCATAAGCTATCAAACAAAAAAAGTTTAATCCAAATCGGTTCATTAGTTTTTGCGTGATGCGCGAACAAACAAACACACAAATAAACAGACAGACAAAATTTCTAAAAAAGGTTGATTTCGAGTCAGGGATACCTAAAACCATATCGTAATCTTTTTTTGTAAATATCTTCAATGTACAGACACACTTCAGTTACAGTTTTATAATAGTTTAGATTACTGATATCAGCCAACCAAGCAACACTACCGAATCTGTTTGAACATGGTTTGAACACACGTTTCTAAAGAGATTTGAGAAAGCATCTAAAAAAACAAGTACGAAAGAAAAATTCACAGAACGGTGTATAGAGAGGGAAAGGACAAAGCATAGACGCATTTTTCATTTCAAGCGAAGCCAGAACAACGGTAATCGAAACATATTACTCTATTCTCCACGCTGCTATTCAAAAAGATGTAAAAAATCGGCATGTCGTTTAGTCTGGGAACCCTGGATTTACAATGCCGATACAATGCCGATACGTAAATAGGAATGATACCTTACCACATAAAGTTCTGTGTCATTTATAATGTCCTTGAAAGATCTTTGCAGTGGAATAAATTAACCAAAAATATCAAAATTAAATCTGGGCAATCAGTCTAAAAATAAATGCCATGTTCTTAAACTATTTTAAAATAACATAGGTACTCGATTCAATATTCAAACGACGTATTTCGTAGGGAACCCATTTTGAACTAAGTGCCGTTTTCCATTTGGAGAAATCTTCTATATAGGGTCCAACTTAATATGCTGACACTTTTTTAAGAGGATGATCAGACCGTCAAACTGAATAACTTTCTCTATGGGACCAATATCGAAATCGCGAAAAAAAAAACTGCTCTTCCATACAAAACTGCAAACCTACTCGAGCCAAATGTATGGGACAGCTGATTATTTTTTCGCAATTTCGATGTTGGTCCCATAGAGAAAGTTATCCCATAAAAAAGTTGTTCAGTTTGATGGCCTGAACATCCCTTTAAAAAAAGTGTCAGCATATTAAGAAGGACCCTGTATAAACATAAATTACATGTCAAACAAATAAGACCAGAGTAGAAACGAGATATTAACGTGTGAAGATGTACCTAACTTTGCTACGACTTATTTATTCTAAAGCCGTATCTCTGTCGTGTCGTAATTAAAAAATAAATGATTGTAAGGACACAAATGGAGCAAAGTTTTCTTATTTTGCTGTAACGTTGAAGTAGCAATATCGCAGAGTTCCCGTATCGTTTCAATATCGTGATTGCAAAATGTGCCACTTAGCCAGACGTTAGTGGAATTTATTCGTGCAGTGCTCGTTTCCACTCCGTTCATTACGCAGCCCCCTCCCTTTTCCCCCACTCTTTAGCTGCAATTACATACCTTCTAACACCGGTAATAAACCGTGCTATCCTTACAATGTAACTGGAATGAAGGATAACATTAATTTAGAAATTATCCTAAGGTTTAGTTAGTATCAGTTGTCCAGCGTACCGTCGTTGTTTTGAATCAATCAATCAAATCAGCCCACATTAAGAGGATAGGCGGGCTGAAATGCTAATTTGGAGAATAGGTCACTTTTCACTCCACCCACCCATACACCCCGCCGACTAGAGTGCGAAAGAGACAACTGCAGCTCGGACAGATTTTATATATAAAAAATCTACGAAATCAGCATTTCGTATTCCCCTTTTTTCTCCTCCAAAACTTAACTGATTTTAATAATTCTTTCAAAAATTATATGAGAAAGACTTTGGCTATGTCCGTACGTTTTGCTTTTTTTATTTATATTCGTCATATTCGTTTACTGGATGTCTGAAAATGTGCGGTAAAATGGGTCATTTTCGAAGGTCCCTAGTTCTTACAGTAATTAATTAATGCAAAAAAGCAAAACGTAGGTGACATACATTGTATTGTAAAAAAATATTTGCTCTAGTGTTATTATCCAGGGAGAAAACAGGGAAATACGTTTGTATGGAGAAAACTGTACTCGTCTATCCTCTTAACCCTTAAGGGTTAGGGTGGACTCTTTTAAATTCTGCTCTCTCTCTGATCAATTAAATCATCAGCATAAGAATAATTTATGTAATCAGCTGTTTGCTTAATTATTAGGTAACGACTGCGTCAAAACAATTGTTGTTAAAAAAATGCTTCTGAAATTGTTCTCTACAAGAAACTCATAGATCTATACTAATGTTATAAAGAGGCAAGATTTTTTTTGTTTGTTTGCTAAGATTTTGTTTGGCAGCGAAACATAATTAATCTTATCGCACGTTAAAACCATTACCGTCACTATGCAAAAAATGCAACTTTCGGGAAATGGCGTTCAAAGTTTTTGCAAAACGAATTATTTAATTATATTTTTTTGTTAGTGGTTTTTAATGATTTTATCAATTTAAATGATAGTTTGGGTAATAATCTTGCTATTAGTTCATTGATGTACAGGGTATATTCCATTTTCATGCAGTTATTAAAAAATATCTACTTTTGTGTCATTATTCCTCTAACTTTTTTACTTAATTTGTCGTAGAGAATCGGGTACATTGACTGACACTATTCTAGTAAAACTTAAGAAAACTTAAAAAAACATGCATTGTATGAGCAATTAACTGGTGTAAATAATAAAAAACAGTTGTCAATAGACCGTTCTTAAGCAACGAGGTAAAAGAGGGGTACAATAGGTATAATAAGTGTTACAATAGGACTAATACATAAATATGAATACTTCTTGATATTCCATGTACGCATCGTTACAACTTCTATGTCCTTGCGGGCTATTCTAGATACTCACACTTATACACCGTGTTCAAAGGAAGAAGTACACTAATAAATAGCACGTAAACACGCTGTAAATTCATCAGAATCAAAGGTATAAAGAAAATGTACAAGGAACTTTGTAGATGTAAAAGTAAACTACACTAAAGTAATTCCCCAAATAACTTTGTGTTAGGCACAAAGTAATTTTGGGTCCTTCTCCACTTTTATATAGTAAGAGTTTAAAGACGAGTTCTGTAACCTAATCTGATTTTGATGACGAGCTAGAGCTAGAGGACTGGATCGGGCTACATTTTGGTTTAGCCCTAACATTCTTTCATGACACCTCTTTCAAAGTTGAATTTAAGGTCTGACGGGCTTCATTTTGAACACTCGTTTAGTTTAGATTTTGGTATTTAACTCTTGACCAACGATGGCTTTTCAATAGCATTATCTTCCAAAACAAAATCGGACTCTGATGAAGAATAGTTTGATTTTTGACTTTGGTATTTTGCTCTTGACTGACTAAGGACTTTGGGTTTGATACTGGCATAATCTTGCAAATGTTGTTTAGATCTTAAAGGCGGCCGTCGTAAAATTGTATGGTGGTTCGTACTACAATTTTCCTGACTCCCGTAGAAAGTTTTGACAAGACAACTGGTGGGGACGATGTTGTCTTGATTGAAATCAAATACTGTTTTCATGATCTGAAATGGGAGGGGCTTAGGTACTTTGTCCTATGAGAATCTAGTACACCTCATATTCTACATACATACATACATAAGCTCACGCAATAGTCCCATGGGGGTAGGCAGAGACCACGGACCGCCACACGCTACGACTCTGACACACCTGTTTAGCCTCATTCACATTCACGCATCTCTTCATGCACTTCCGTCGATTGAGGGTGCTACGCACTTGTCCGGCATAGATTTTGTTTTGCGGCTTATGAGCTAAAAAGTACTACGTAATTCTATACCACGGGGCTGATTAAGTTTTGGGAATCTCTAAAAGCCGAAGTCAACCCGACTTCTTTTGCAAGTAACAATTCACTTGAGTTTTTAGTTAGCTAAATACCTATAAAATCAAGGTAAAAGAGCTCTTGGTTTTGGCAAAAGAATACAAAACTTAAATGGTAAAAAGTTAAAATGTGTTCTAATTTATTTTTAACATTCACAGCCTTCAATAAATTTTGGGTAATATCGACACTTATAAAAGATACAAACAATACTGACTCTAAACATTTTTTATCATTTTTGTATGGATTTATATAAAATGACAGTATTTCTTGAAATTATCTACAGATCTTTTATCTTAAGTAAAGGCAAAAAAATACAAAAAAACATAAAATGACAGTCTTGTTTGAATCCCTATGCGTTTTACGCTCAAAAACTAACAAAAAGAACGACTTTAATCGTCAAAAATACACTATTCCCAGAAACTGCAACAGATTTTTAGCCTAAAGTAAAAGCAAATATGGCTCTATGCAAAAACGGACAGTATTGCGTTTATTTGTACCGAATTTACGCTATTAAATTAACGTGAAAATGACACTAACCAAAAAATGACGGTACTCCACACATCAAAGTACATTCAATTTGACTGTTCTATTTAATGGAATAACGTTCTTATCCAAAAAATGACACTCTTGCGCTTAGAAAGTACTCTGGTATGTCTGACGTTCACGTCACTATCCAAATGGTGTCGGTAAAGCGGTTAGTCGGCGGGCGAATTTTGTTTAAATTCGTTGCGATACTACTGACATCTATAAGAATTACATGGAATTTCGTTACAGGTGTTTTTGCATTGGACAAAGCTCTGATTGGTGGGAGACGTGGTGCGAAAATCTAAAAATGCGGGTTTTTCGTTTAGTGACGGTATTGGTTTTAACGTGCGTTATGTTTGCTTGTTTGTATTGAATAGGCTCTGAAACTACTGGACCGATCTGAATAATTCTTTCACCATTAGAATGCTACATTATCCGCCATTAGTTTAGCCGATGGCTAAAAAAACGGCCAAGTGTGTGTCGGGAAGGTTCTAAGGCGGTACGAAGTTCGCCGCGGTCTAAACGCGTTTTGACGCATTAAAGCTATAGGTACAGCACTAAGTTTTTAATTACTAACTTAACTTTAAGGGTGTGTTCAGATCTTCGATCAAAATAAAATGAATGGATAGGCCTTAAGCGAACATTTCAAACCAGAAAAATGAGGCAAAACAAATGAAATTTTTACTTGTCACTTGTATGAAAGTGCCCTAGATTTGACAGATAATGGCGCTAGTTTGTATGTACCAAGTGCACCAGTAGTTTGCTTCAACTTACCGCGCTTTAGGCCTATCCATTCATTTTATTTTGATCGAAGGTTCAGATAATGAAACTAAACAACTTTCCCAAAGGAACGGGTCGAAAAACAATATATATATTTTGGACCTTCCATACAAAAGTGCAGATCAGCTGATCCTTTTTTTGTGGGAGATTCAACAAATTTTCTCGTTTTTCGACCCATGTTAAAGTTATTTAATTTCATTGTCTGAAAGTTATGTTAGTATTTAAAAACTAGGGTTGTGTATACCTAATATTACCGTATGCTAAAGGTCTCCCCGAGGATCGTCACAACGACCTGTCGTGCGGTGCCCTCCGCCTCGCTCCTATTACATAAACTTAGAAGAAGAACTTAGATCAAAATAAAATTAATGGATAGGCCGAAAGCGCGGTAAGTTGAAGCAAACTACTGGTGCACTTGGTACATACAAACTAGCGCCATTATCTGTCAAATCTAGGGCACTTGGTATACAAATTTGAAGTAAACCTTTCATTTGTTTTGCCTCATTTTTCTGGTTTGAAATGTTCGCGTAAGGAAGAGAAGGCCTATCCATTCATTTTATTTTGATCTAAGAAGAAGAATAGAATCCACCCAAACAACCATAGTGACAAATTTTTGACAGTTTTGTTCCGAAACATAGGATAATTACTACAGAGAACTAAATAAAGCAATACAATTCATTTGGTTTCTAATGTTGACTTTCACGGTATTTTATAATGGTTCTTAGGTACCATGTTCGCGGAAGCGTACTCGCGGGCAACATATAGTAAATTATACGCACGTATTTTCTGTGGCAACCGGAGCCGTGGCCAGCTGCCAACCCACCGATATCCGCATAATCCCCTCACACTCTGAGAATTTCTTGTCATATGTACGGATCTTCTCATGATGTTTTCCTTTTTCCCGGAAGATGATAAATGTTGCGAAATACCCACTGGCGTAATCGTGTACTACGTAGGTATATGTATAGAGTTTTCAGTCAATTAGAAACTATAAATAAAATACGTTTCAACCATTAACCTCTTCTTATAAGTGTTATATATAACAGAACTAAGAGATCAATAGTATTTATTTAAACTATATATATAAGTAGTAATTTACAAATGTTATATAGTAAAAGTTGTTCAGTTTGATGGGTAGAGTATGGGTTTCCTTACACCGAGTGACACCTGATTTTTTTCCCATTTCCTGAGATAGGCTCCATAGTGAAAGTTGTTCAGTTTGATGGTCAGAGTTCACCGTTTCAGTATTTGCTAGGCTGTCACTTACACCCTGTATACCTACCTACTATAATATCCTATTTTTAAAGTGACTGTAATCTGTAGGGAACAAAACCCAGTTCGTAGCTCCACGAGTTTGGGGCCCAGGTGTGCCGAAGTCCGCCCTCCATTTCTCAAAGTGGATCCTCGTTGCGGGCCCGTATTTTATAATGACACTGGGAGTTTGCTCAAACGACGTATGCTCGCTGCCCACTCAAGGATTAACTTTAGGGTTGCGCTAGGGTTGCGCCTTTATTCGGCCGCCCTTTTTTAAGCCGTGATTTTTTTGAAATAACGTAGATAATGGGTTCACTATTTCTTTTTATGGTTTATTTGTAACTGGATTTTGCTCGCCACTTCTTCTCGTGAAATTGGAATGTCGAAAAATCCTTAGTGCGCCCCTAAATCCTCCATAGAATCTAAAAGTATTCCAAATATTATGATTTATCTTCATGGCTGTACGTTGTTTGTCAGTCACTCACGGAACTGTTTTATAAGTATAAAAACAATACCTACATGAGGCTCATCATAATATACAGGGTGAAATTGATATCATGCGCATTAGCATCCTTTTAAACTAAAGGCTGGGCCACACAGAGTCCGGCTGCGGGCCGGAACGGAACAGCGACGGACAGCTGCAGAACAGCTCGTGTCACACAGAGCCTGCAGTTGCCGTTCTGCAGCTGGTTTGTCGCGGTTCTGCAGCTGGTCCGTCGCTGTTACTAGCTGCAGCAGTTTGATGTCGTATTTCGATACTCACATTATTCAAGAAATAATACTTTGGATTCACGAAATCAGTACCTAAGGAGTCGAAATAAGTGAATGTTATCGTTTTTAACATTTTCTATTAATTCCTCCCTTTTATAAGTAAATTTTTGTAAATAAATACAACTGTCACATGCAGCAACCGGCCTGCAACCGGCCCGCAACTGTTCCGCAGACGCACGCAAAGCTCTGTGTGACATCTAGTATGGCGCGCTATACATTAATTCCATAGTTTACAACTACTGCCATGCCGGCCTGCACCCGACTTGCAGCCGTTCTGCAGCTGCACTCTGTGCCCAACAAACTAAACAACTTTTTGTACGGGAGCAAACCGAGCAAAAAAAACAGAGCAAAAAATCTACTGTTCCATACTAAACAGCAATGGCTACTCGACTCAAATACTTTTTCTCACACCCTGTATATTCATTCACATTATCACAACATGCTCTCATCAGATTTTAAAATATTTTTTTCATATCGACATTGCATAAAATTTTGCGTTTCACTCTGATTGGGACACTGATGATGATAGCATTGCCGTAGGGTTCCGTTTGGATTAAAATTTAATTCGTAATGGGTTTTGGCTTTAAAATGGGCATGTTGTGGCTGCGCAATCAATTACAAATTACGTCGAATTTATGTGCTTTGTCAAAATCATTAATGAATAATAATTCACTTATTTCAATACTGTAAATGGTTTTCAACATAATGATAACGGTACAATCATTAAGTACAATGCTTCAGTTTCGGGGCATGTATTGCTCCTATTATTCATGGAAAAGGACACTGAGCGCTTAGCATGCGACCCCCGACAAAAATCGTGACGTGCGTGCCTTCGTATTTTTTAGTTTCTATTTGCGTGTGTTAGGACTGCATTTCCGGCAGAGTCAATTAGTTTATGTGAGTGTCTATCTCAATCTCTCTGAGATTGTTTTTGATAAAGAACAAGAAGAGATTGCGGAGCCTCGTGGCAGGCAAAAACGCGAACCGCGCGAACACCACGCGCGACAAGTGCTCGTGTCAGAACCTGCAACGTGACTCCCTTTTGTAGGGTTCCGTACCCGAAGAGTAAAACGGGACCCTATTACTAAGACTCCGCTGTCCGTCCGTTTGTCTGTCTGTCTGTCTGTTTGTCCGTCTGTCACCAGGCTGTATCTCATGAACCGCGATATAACTGTGTAACGACAGTTGAAATTTTCACAGATGATGTCTTTCTGTTGCCGCTATAACAACAAATACTAAAATAAAGAATAAAATCAATATTTTAGGGGGCTATACAACAAACGTGATTTTTTGCTCGTTTTTATAGATGGTACGGAACCCTTCGTGCGGAGTCCGACTCGCACTTGGCCTTTTTTTTCTTTACATATGCATAAACGAGCGTATATAACAGCTTTGTCGCTTTGTCGTGCGTGACATGCTACCTCTACTGGACATAGTTTAGGCAAGGTTTAGGCACAGTGAGCTGGTATTTCCGAAAATCCTATAGGTACTTAGAAAATCTCTGGCTAGGGTAGCATGTAGTCGTTTGCATATACGCTATGCTAACATATTATACAGGGTGTAACAAAACACCCTATTGTATTCAGACCATCAAACTGAACAACTTTCACAGCGAAATCGCGAAAAAAAACAGCTGCTGTCCATCTAAGTCGAGTCAGTACTGCAATTTTGTGTGAAACAGTTTCTTTTTCGCAATTTCGATGTTTGCTCCTTAGTGAAAGTTGTTCAGTATTACTAGGGTGTTTTGTACACCCTGTAAAAGTCTATTGACCCAAGAATCAAGTGAAGAAATTACGTCATACAGAAAGCGTTGTCGTCACTAAGACACTGTGGTTACAGAGTTATTTAAGGCGCTATAGAGTACACCACTACACTACACTTGTTGTTCCTTGTTTAAGGTTTTTCCCTGCGATCTTAATTAATGCAATTTGCTGAAAACCACCTGAGTCTCGAGCTTAATATTTAATTACATTGTAGAGTATATACGGCACTTGCTGTCAGAGTTACTTCATGTTGCCTCAGCGATTCAGATACATGACAGCGTTTCCTTCCTAGAGTTGATCGTGCATATTTCAGCTTTCATGCATTTTTTATGGCAACGTGTGCGAGGGGCTTCGAAGTGTAGTAGACACTAGAGTAGGACAATAAATAGGGAATGCCTAGAGAAGTGTCCTCGCCTTACCTATTCACACTTTGTACCTTTATAAACTTTATAAACGCTGATATACCGTCCACTCGGAACAAAAAAGGAACGCGTAATATTGTCAAAGTGTTTTAGTAAAGTCATGATAAATGGGTGTGCGTGCATGCGTATACAAGGTGTTACAAAAATACAAATAAACCTTTAAGGGGGTGGTGTACACCATCAAACTGAACAACTTTCACTACGGGACCAATGTCGAAATCGCGAAAAAAAAATTGATGTTCCATACTATCTTATCTTATCTTATCTTGTTGTGGGGGCTGGCAGGCCAGCAACACTTCGACCCAGTGGGATCTTTTGTGTTAGCTCCAATACTTTTTGCTTTCTTCACCCTTCAAATACATGGTCAATGAAGGTTGGTTCCATACTATACAAATCGACTAGAGTTAAAATAATAATATGTAAGGGATATAATTTTTTTTTTTTCGCGATTTCGTGGTCCCATAGAGAAAGTTGTTCAGTTTGACGGTCTAAACAACCCCCTTAAGAGTTTTAAAAATTTATTCTTACTTATGAAACACCCTGTATACAATATAATTTGTTTCTATTCGAGTTGTTTGTATTATTTTATTTTTAATCATTCGAATTCGTTGAAACTTGACACAGAGAAAGTTCACTAGTCTAAACAACACATAAAAATCATATCCACCACACATACTCGCGTGCATAATTATACAGTTAAGACGTAATAGTAGGTGGAAATACCTCGGAGGCATCTTTTATTTTTCATTTTACGACTAGATTTATACCATTTACCGAAACTAAAGTCATACCTCAGTATTTTTGGATATTTCATCTAGTGCAATCATCAACTGAATACACGATTGGAATTACTTCACTCGATAGAAAATCGTCACAAAGATGACGTATTTTCATGCATTTTTAAACATTTTTCTCGGTTTAGAAGAACTTAAAATAGTTTCCGATTGTTGGTATTTATACTCACATATTCACCATTAGTTTAACTAGTGCAATCATAAAAAAATCTAGAAAAAGTACTTTGGTTAGTTGTTTTTAATCGAAAATACGGCTCACGCACACACTTTTCGGAGCGCTCGGCAATCGCGTTTCTCATAGAAAATATTCGTCTGGACCTATGGCCCCTTAAGTATAAAATTAATGAAGGGAACCATGAAGTTATTAATGACAAAGTTAGGGTCAACTTAAGCAGTAATTTATAGAAATATTCGAGTTTTTAATGGCTCATAGATTTAATCATGAAAACTAAAAGGGTGCTATCAGTTATCCCTATAATACGTAGGTACTCTATATTTTATAGTATACAGGGTGAAACGAGTGAATACACTTTTTGCTTTCGGCATTAAGTATATTTAAAACAAGTGAGAGTCGGACTAGCGCCCTCAGAGTTCCGTACAACTTATGAAAGGAGAAACATGATGAGAAAAAAAATGTTCTCCCATACATCGGTCTACATCACGGGCTCTTACTGAAAATGTACATTTGTAATCGAAAAAATAATGTTTATATTATGATGTAACTACAAATTACCGATGTTCGGTTTTTTTTTTTTACTTGTGTGGTAATGGTAAGACTTGGGTAAGACCACGGACCTGAAAAAAAGACGGACGTAATGTGACACTAAAACGATGTGAAGCATGCAAGGTCCAACATTTTCGTTTGTTCTACAAGGGACCTACACTCACACAGATGCACTAGCCCTAGGCGCAGGTCCTACATCCGTCACCATGATGTACCGCGTGACAGCACGCACACAAAAGAAATGGGTGCTTCACTCGTGATTAGACGAGATTACGTCCGTCTTTTTTTCAGGTCCGTGGGTAAGACCTTGTTTCTTGCCAAATTGCATGATTCTACGGGAAGCAGACTTTGATTTGCGAGTTGACAGTAACAAAATATGACATAAATTGCCGTATCTTTGACGATTGCGTTGACTGACATAGAAGCTTATGTCACCTCCAAGGGACCGTATAGGAACAACGTTTTGTATTTGACATGATGGCGTTCGCACATGCGCACTTGGTGCAAATTGTCCTTGACATATGTGTTCTGTACTGACTAATATGTGACTCACAGACTTCCTATACAGTAGCAGACTTAGCATTTGATCAACTACTGCGTGGCAAGTTTGCACACATTCATATTTCATGCACACATTCAAAAATACAGGGTCGTATCAAGTCAAAGCATTCGCGATTTTCTAACTTAATAGTTAGGTACATACTATACTAAGTATATCTCGAAATCGTGACAAATTATGTAATGCAGTTTTAAAAGCACTCCGCTCGAGGGAAACATTTTATATACCTACCTACAATTCCAGAACATTGTTATAGTTTTGGAAATGATAGATTTGCATTGCACCGACACGACTCCCTCAAATTAAGAATTATAAATCACTGCCAACATACTCGTATCGTATATACATTAAAGTCCCTCGCTCGCCTCGCTTGTATTAATGTATGTTTGAGCTAATCTCAGATCCTACCTACGACTACGAGTTACTACACAGATTCTCATGAGGTTTTCCTAAAAACACAATTACTTACTTCCGGAAAGTTTATACCCATTGTAGATACCATAACATTCAAATAATATCGTTTTGTTCTCCTTGTATGTAATACTAATAGTAGATTACAACGAGGGCAGGAAACTAAGAAAGGTCTCAGCGTCGAATCGCCCCTTCCAACAATTACATGTGATCTGTCTGAGGCTTTCTTATTTACTGCCTGACGTGTGTCTAGTATTTTTCTCCTCGACAGAGGCGGAAAGCAGCAACTTCGTTTAGCGCAGCGGGACGAAAGTTGATGCTTTGCACCCGGAGGGAGATAAATTATTTGTTTATTCAAATATCTAAGAGTTCACTATTTCCTATAATATGATTTGTCCTGAACCGATGTTATGTGTTTAAGTAGGTAGGTACCTACTTACTTCTACTCACAAGTGATTCGAATACATTCAATTTAGAAAGTTTAAATAGTGGTACCTACCACACCTAATGAAAGGTTCTTTAATAATATACACTCAGTTGCAGAAACGCTCATTAAAGTTAATCCTCCATTTAATCAGTCACTTTTTTTGTCTTGTTGATGTAGTAATGTAAGAAAAAAAAAGTAAAAATCAAGAGATTTAATGGAGAAATTAACTTTAATGAGCGTTTCTGCAAATTAGTGATAATCCAATTAACTGGTGCCTAATATAAATACCTACTAAAAGGAGGGTCAAAAGAAAGTTACAAAGTTAATTAATACTGAAACTATGTATTTTCAAACAAGACTATTTTGTTAATTTGATTTCTAGACAAATTGCCGTCAATGTTTCAATCTCTCCGTCGATAAGTTCTTCATTTTCATTGATATAATAATTATAATTATCATAGTTATCTATACAACTTAGTTTTTTAGTTTTGGCTGGTATGTTGGTTTCTTGAATCTGAAACGATTGACATAATATTAATCTTCATAAAATTTAAACTCCTTTTACCTACAACAATTCGTACCTATACCTAATAATTATCTATAATGTCACTATTGAGATTATATTTTGACTAAACTATTGCCACTATTGTGGCAAAACAGTAGAGGCTAACGGCCATCATGGCCTAAGCTGTCAGAAATGCGCAGGTCGTTCCCACGGCACCATGCCCTGAATGATATCATCCGACGGACGCTAGTTTCGGCTAACATTCCATGCACTACGGAACCACCAGGTTTGAGCCGCAGTGATGGTAGGAGACCGGATGGCCTTACCCTGGTGCCTTGGGAAAAGGGCCGGTCTCTTTTATGGGACGCCACATGTGTGAGCACCTTTGCACCGTCTCACTTGCCGAGCACCATGAGGGTGGCTGGGTCAGCGGCAGAAACCGCGGCACGCAGTAAGCACACAAAATACAAAGACTTGGAAGGCTCATACCTGTTTGTCCCTCTCGCGGTAGAAACGGCGGGCCCTTGGGCTGCCGAAGCCAAAGTTTTTGCCAGGGGCTTGGGCCGCAGGCTGAGGGAGAGGGGCTTGGACCCCCGCTCCGGGTCTTTTTTCGTCCAGCGTATCTCATTAGCCGTCCAACGTGGCAATGCTGCGAGCATAATGGGTACGTTTCGCAAAGACTTGACCCGGGGCGGGCTATTGGACTAGACGGTTGTCAGGTCTGTTTGCATTTTTTGTTTTGTTCGTCAAAACTTAATAAAATCACGATATAATTAAAAATAAAAAAATTTTGACTAATACAAGGTGTAAGGAAAAGTATAATTATCCTTTAAGTTTAAACTACACACTCTACCCATCAAACTGAACAACTTTTACTATGGGAGCAAACCTGTCAACGCAAAAAAATCTGCTGTTCCATATTAAACTGCAGCACTCAACTCAAATATATGAGATAGCTGATATTTTTTTGTTCTGACATGCTTACTCTTATAGTAAAAGTGGTTCAGTTTGATGGATAGTATGTGGTTTAAAGATTAATGATACTTAATGATAATTTTCCTTACACCGTGTATATGACCCACACAGCACATAATATCTAGTAGATGTTGAATATTGGTCTACCATGATAATTGGTCTAATAGATATCTAAAGCTGACCTTGAAATCTTATCCTAAAAAGATATTATTATATTATGTTAGTAGATGTCTAGAGCTGATATTAAAACAATATCTACATGAGATATTGAAATATATATTTAATACTAGTGTATACCCGCGACTTCGTCCGCACAAATTATATACCTAGATTTTAAGTCGGATCATAAGCTATCAAACAAAAAAAGTTTCATCAAAATCGGTTCAGTAGTTTTTGCGCGATGCGCGAACAAACAAACAGACAGACAACATTTCTAAAAAAGGTTGATTTCCAGTCAGGGATACCTAAAAACTATATAGTATTTTTTTTTAATATCTTCAATGTACAGACACGTCAGTTACAGTTTTATAATAGTTTAGATACATCTCAAATATCTTTATAAGTAAAATGTGATTTTTTTCTTCCTTCGCTAGATGGCGCTGATCTTAATTAAATCGCGGTATCGAAAGGTTCTTATCTTAGGAATTGCATAATTATGTGTGTTTAGCTAATTTGTTCTAAATTATCTTACAATTGCCTCAGAGTACTGCATGCATACTGGAAGAGTAATTTCTGGACCTTTGTATAATATGAGATCTCACATCACTGCACTTGCATCTGTCAGTGCAACCTACTTGGGACACCAGGCGGGAAGAGATGAGAATACCTGTTTGCTACACTTAAACTACGGCTCAAGTTCCAGCAGTACCATTGTAGTAGTTTCTATTATTGTGAAGCTCTCTGAGCACTCCGTGCATCAGACATCTTGGAGATGTCTAGCAGATGTGTGTCTAGAAGACATTTAGTAGGCGGACATAGAGGCATCTTCTAGATATCTTTTGTACTACTTATAAATATCACAAGACATACTAGATATTTGAGCAAATATTTACAAGATATTTATTAGATATTCTGTAGTCATTTTGTGCTGTGTGGGATATATTCTTCAATATTTTCTTAGCCATAAACCGCATGCGTATATCGTAATTAATGTTGTTTCACATAATGTTGTTGAGTATGTATTTAAATTAATTCATACTTCATTGCTTAATGAAATACAAGGCAATAATGCAATCGTGCAAGCAAGCATGCATACAAGCTAACATGCAAGAAGGCAAGCATGCAAGCAAGCAAGTATGCAATCTAGCATGCAAACAAGCAAGCAAATCCGCAAAAAGGCATGCTAGCAAGCGATAAGTGAACCGTACAGTACATACTCTAGAATTCAATGTATGGTTTTATGAGATACTAACGTTTTAAGGAGCATTCGAGGTACTGGGCTGAGCAATATCAGCCTCCGATGATGCCTTAGATTTTTCTCTATCTTCACATCTATTTCTAGCAACACATGACCTCCACTCCACTTCTTTTTATTCAAGGAACAATCCTAAATTTTATTGATAGACGCATCTTCTTTATTCTGTAAATAACAATGAACACGATATATTAACTTACACTCAAATTAATTTAAGGCTAAAAAATGAGTCACATTTTTAGTAAAAAATCTTTGCTAACATGAATACATCTCTGGAATTTTGCACTAGTACATGAAATGTCAAACAAGGATTCTAACAATAGATATTTAACGAATTAACAAAATAATGACTTTACTTATTGGTTTTATGCAATTAAAACAATGCAAACATAGATTTTCTCCTAAAATATAGTAAATATGTGCTTCCGTAGCACATAATATGTAATGAAAAACAGATTAAACAATTTGTGTCCCAACACGAGATTTACTTACCTATGAAACGGTAATCCGGGTGTATTCCGATCGGATGCACTGTCACACTTATGCGCACTGCATTTCACCATAATTTAACAAAAACTTCCGCTCCTTTGGTGATACTTTCAACAATATTTTTTTCAAAACTCAACACGGCGTTTTGACAATATTTCACAGAAGGGCACTGACGGCCATATCGTTAGCTATCAAGATGGCAACTGGGCACGATGGTTGCATTGTTTATGGGTGCGTGTGGTGTAGCAACAATAGATAAACAGGGATAGTGCTATATGAGTTCTCTCAGACCTATTAGAGATAGAAATAATAAACTAGTGTGTGTAAAAAGTGCCAAGTCTGCTACTGTATAGGAAGTCTGTGATGTGACTGGTTGACTTACCACGCATCGTATAAACATCGTCTACATTAAGTTAAGCACTTTTTATTGTCCGTTCTGTTATTAAAAATAGTATTTGCGCTAAAGAATTACTGAAATTTTTTAAGCACTTAAAAAACTCAATTTTATGTAGTAAAATCCAACGGGAGCGCGCGCCTGACTGCATTCCCTTGCTTGGCTTCCCTCAAGTTTCCCAGAGAGTGTGAGGGGAAGTGGGGTATCTGAAGTCAGAGGGGGGCGGGGAGTGGCCGTTCTGTCTGTATAACTGTATACTATTACCTATTATGTGACCGTAGTATTTGGTATTAATTCGAAATTGATGATTTTACTCGTTCCTGAGAAAAGCGATGATAAACGGACAAAAAAGTTACATAGGATTTTAAGTGAGCACCTAAATGCCAATAGAAACTTCTTTGTCCAATTTTAAGTCAGTAGTCTGTACAGTTTTGGAGATTTCGTGTTGAATTAGTGTGTGGATTTGCATAGATTCAAGCATATTTGTCACAGCTTGTCCGGAAATGGTACCAGTTTCTGCCACCCCGTACGCAGCGATCGATTTGACATTTCACCACTGACCTCTAAGAATGGAGGTCATATCAGTGCATCACCCACTTCGCACATAGCCAATATCACTTATTCCGCTTAGATTATCAAGATAGACAGTCAAAGCTACGAAAGCGTCGAAAAAAATAGGAACCAGTACTGGTTCCAAAACCCTATACATATACACGCACACATACATAATTAGTATGGCGCCTCACGCACACCAACCTAAGAAAGTTAGCCCCATTTGTTTTATACGGAACAAGTGTGAGGCTCATTCTAGACATATACTTTTTCTAAGTTATTCCGTTTTTAGGATTCCGTACCCAAAGGGTGAAAACGGGACCCCATTACTAAGCCACGTTGTCCGTCCGTCCGTCTTACCTATTTAGGGCTATAACTTTTTAACCGTAATAGCTGGATAATTGAAATTTTTATAAAATGTGCGTTAATAAGTCGGAAATGACAAAAAGTTAAAATGAGGGGCTTGCCAATGAAGAACGGTTATTTGTTTTTGCTATTTTAATTGCCTCAACTAGCCGGGACGAGATGGAGGATCGGCTATCGTTTAGATGGAGGTATTCCATTCAATTGACAACATTTCATTTTAAGAAAGGTATCAAAATTAGAAAACCATTTGGAGATTATGTGATTCAAAGCTTATATCAAAATTATCAGATCCATTATTTCTCGAGTTATTTGAAAAATACTGAAAAATATAATTGAGGTTTAATGAGATTTTATTCCTTTGCCTGCTTGGCTTTTCTATTGTATTTGACATTTTTTATTTTTAATGTCAGTGAGGCCAAGGTATTTTAGCCATAAATCCTCCGGTTTTCAGAAAATTAAAAAGTAAATTAAAAATAGAAATATCGGTCAAAAATAAAATCGGAAAAATACGTATCTCTTATTTTTTAACCTATTTTTATATTTTTCATTAAAAAAATGTAATGTTGTCAATTATACTCTCATCCCGCATCTCTTGGTCCCTTGGTCGTCGCCTCGTACGGCACCCAAGAGCAGAGAAGCATAAAAACAAAAGCTTTCATAAAGTTTTTACTTGTAATTTATTTTAAACTATTCTCCGGTAACTTTTCTCCGTAGAACTCCAGGGACGTATTTAGGTATTATGATGCGCCGTGTACTACGACTTGCTAAAACTTAATACTTTGTTACAATGAGAAAGTGGAAGAGAGGACGTGAGTGAGAAGGATGTACGTATGTACCTACCTACTTACTTGTAACATTTTGGTTAGGGTTATTACCAGAAAGTTTTTGAAAATTAGGCCGCATTTTTTAAATGTATTATAAAGTAAATAGTCAGCTTTTATGTAATACTAAAAGTATGAAAGAGTAGGTTTACCATATATAACTATGACAAAAAAGTGACCCTACGTTCATAATTTATTAGTTATTATTAGTTTATAGTTATAATGTGCTTTTTTGTGTTATTTTATTATTTAGTAGGTAATCTTAACAAATTATTAAGTTCATAATAGTGTTCCACAGAAAAGCTGTAGCTAAATCAGTTTTGTGGGATAGATTTACGTATTATCTAATCTAAATCTAAACTATTATAAAACTGTAACTGAAGTGTGTCTGTACATTGAAGATATTTACAAAAATAAGATTACGATATGGTTTTTAGGTATCCCTGACTCGAAATCAACCTTTTTTAGAAATTTTGTCTGTCTGTTTGTTTGTGTGTTTGTTTGTTTGTTTGTTTATCTGTTTGTTTGTTCGCGCATCACGCAAAAACTACTGAACCGATTTTAATGAAATTTTTTTTGTTTGATAGCTTATGATCTGACTTAAAATCTGGTATATAATTTGTGCGGACGAAGTCGCGGGAAAAAAAATGTAATGTTATAAGCTCACATGAATACCTATACCTACAAGTTAACTAGGTACTAAACGAAATCCAAAAATATGTGACTTATGTTTATTTAAATATGGCATAGTTCACTGTTTCATCAAAGTAAAATACACCTAGTTAAAGATGATTTAAAATTGAATTTTTAAGTAGACATAATAGGGTAGATCGGACTAACTGAGAGATAGCTAAAATGAAACCCCTTTGCGGCAAAATACAAAGTTGTGTAATGAGGATTTTAAACTCAGTTTTGTAAATTAGACTCGTATACTCGGAATGGAAACCCTTGTATTGAACTTTGTAATTTAACGACAGTCAGAGGGGATCGGATTGCTTTTTAATGTCTCCCTAATGACATTGGTAAAATACAGTAAGTAAAGTTTGTGGTTGCGATTTTATTGAAAATAAAAAGGTAGATACGAAAGAAATTGTTATCATGCATGGCCCGTAATGGAACCAATGACTCCAAGCTGTTTGAAAACATAGTTTCTTAAAACTCATTGATAGCAATCCAGGCAAAGACCGAATAGCTACCCACTACTATTCTATTTTTATTTAATGGTGTTTCCTTGTTATATTTCGCCAGTGTCAAGTGTTGAAGATATTTTTATTAGATATTGTACGGTAATAGGATATGGCGATCTCAAAGCCCCGTTTTTAAACAAAAACACACACTCGAAACCGCCATAAAACGGCGGAGCCACGTGGCTGTCAAAATCGCAAGCCGACGAAACGTCTACTTGTTACCCCCCTCAGCCACGCGACTCTACCCACTACACTGAAGACTAATCGGTACTAACCTACGGTACTAACTACCAAAACATAATCTATACCTATTATTAAAACTCTTTCAAATCTCACAAATCAAATCTCCTTTTAATAATTTTTGCATAACATAATAAATCACCGTATCCACATGTATCTTAATTTTAAATAAAACGTAAGTAAATAGCAGGTAAATACATAATTTTGCTATACTTTTCCCGTTCTTTCCTCCCCATTTTCTGTGGGCACTCCATTACGTGCAACACACGGTAACGTGTAGCCACAACACTACCTGTAAGTACCCCCGAGTGTCACGTGAATATGTCACATGTCCCGAAACACCCCAGACTCCCCCTCTACAAGGTAGGGGTGTGCTGAGTTGAATTAAATAATGGATTGGATTGCAAGGCTGTCGACTTATTCAATACAATCATAAATTCGTAACGTTGTCGTTGAGAATATTGATCGAACACTTTCTTTTATGTGAAAAAATCAAGCAAATCTGTATACAGGATCCTGCATAATATGCTGACACTTTTTTAAGGGGATGACCAGACCATCAAACTGAACAACTTTTTCTATGGGACCAACATAGAAATCGCGAAAAATATATCAGCTGTCCCATAAATTTGGCTCGAGTAGGTTTGCAGTTTTGTATGGAAGAACAGTTTTTTTTTTCACGATTTTGATGTTTGTCTCATAGAAATAGATGTTACTTTGAACGTCGTTACGTTGAAACTTTAGTAGATTGTTGTGCACATGCCAGGGAAGGTTTATAAAAAAAACGGCCAAGTGTGATTCGGGTAGTTGTAGGGTAGGGAAATGGCAGGACAACATCTGCCGGGTTAGCTAGTCTTAAATAAAACTCAGCAGGTAACTGTAACTGTTACCTTGACTAACTTTTTTTAAATCATCGTTGTGCCTATTGTTTTATCTTTAAATCTCTGACCTGTGTGACCTTAAAACATAATGCATGTGCATAAGAAGGCATTTTTGTCTCTTCGTGAAAAATGCGAAATGTTTATAAATCAGTTATGTCAGTATATGTATACAAGGTGTTACAAAACTACAAATAAACCTTTAAGGGGGTGGTGTAGACCATCAAACTGAACAACTTTCACTATTGGACCAATATCGAAATCGGGAAAAAAAAAATTTATGTTCTATACTCTACAAATCGACTAGAGCTAAAATATGTATGGGATATGAAATTATTTTTTTCGCGATTTCGATGTTGGTCCCATAGAGAAGGTTGTTCAGTTTGACGGTCTTAACAACCCCCTTAAGAGTTTCAAAAATTTATTGTTACTTATGAAACACCTTGTATAAATCAGGTACCTTTGTCTCTGTAAGATCTGAGATCAGATCTTTTTCACAAAATCATCATTAGCCTTTATTTCCCACTTCAGGGCACAAGCTTATCTGAGGATAGGGTGTCCCCACCCTCAGATAGGGTGTCTATGGGAATGGTAGACATCACATACGCATCAGAATTTCTTGTTCAGCGAAAATGCAGATTTTATCATTTAATTATTATACTTTTTCTTTAATTTACTTACATATTTTTACATCAAAGATGGTCTTAAGTTATATTATAATAGTTTCAATTTAAAATCATCACGATGTTTTCTCTCACAACACGATATAATGAAATACTAATAAATCAGCGGAAGATAAAATTAATAAACTTCATTTCAAACAAAGCAAACCACTTCTTTAAAACATAGATTTATCCTCCTATCTTCAACCCTATAGCTGCTACATCGTTTGTTCATAAACACATAAAATTTCCATAAGCGAAGTAAACATTTTTATGAAATGAGTTATTGGTTTTATATTGCAAACTAACTGTACCTCGTACGACCAAGCTTCGTACACACGAGAACAAAATTTATATGTACAGGACATTGACTTACAAACTACTGGACGTAGGGTCCGCGCTCAAAAGTGTCCAAACCAAAAGAGCACCAAAACGTATATAAAGAGAACCAATTACGCGACAGTCTTCCTTTGACCGGCCGATTACGCGAACGCGCGGGGCGCACCGTGCCGCGATGAGGTAAAAACTATGCAAACAAAATGAAAAAGAATTTCAGCATTATCAATGTTTATATTACTATAGACGTACTTAGGTTTGTAAAGGTTATTCTCGGACACTTTTTTCGAGAATTTTGTACTAGATCCGGCGTCCATTATTTTGTATGTCAATGTTACAGGGTGTAAAAAAACCCTGTTGGAGCCTTTAGGGGATGCTTCAGACCATCAAACTGAACAACTTTCACTATGGAGCCTACGTCTGGAAACGCGAAAAAAATATGCTGTCCCATACATTGCAGTTTTGTATGAAACAACTGATTTTTTTTCGCGTTTCCAGAGTTAGGCTCTATAGTGAAAGTTGTTCAGGTTGATGGTCTGAGTTCACCGTTTCAATCTTCGGAAGGCTGTCCCTTACACCCTGTATAGGTACTAGTATTATATTTTACATAAATAAGTAAAATTTTACTGTGCCCATAGAATATTTCAAGTCTTCACTAAACAAATTAAAAGCATACATATTTTAATACCTATACTAACATATGAACTATTCTACGTATATTTGCGAAGGGGGGAACGGGGTTTTGTAATATTAATGGGTATTGCTCAAGGTATGCTCGGATTTTACTCATTAGGGGTATTATGCGGCCGTTTGCGAAATGATTAATGTGTATATGGGACGGTCGCTAAGGCACTAGCCCCACTGCGGGAGAAATTCGCCGAGCGAGTAAAAATTTCTACGCATTCACTGCCTCACCCGTAAGCCTATATAACCCAGGTGCCACTTGAAAACATAGAAAGCTGTGTGCCCCGAACATTTATAGTTGTTCAAAAAAATGGAATGCTTAGTGCCCTTGAACACTTATGCTCGTCCATATAATCCTTACGCTGGGTGCCTCTCGACACGCAGGATTGTCCGGTTTATTCCACTCAGTACCAACGAGTTAGTATGTTAGAATGTATTTTGTGGGACAAACCATGAAGTGCTAATAGGAATATACTTGTATTTCCAATAAAAAATGGACACGCAGAGTGGTCGAGAGGCACTGGGAGTATGATAGGTGTTACCCATTGTTCCACTATATGTGTCGGGGGCATCCGATAAAAGACAAAGAAACCACTAGAGAGGACGGTGGCAGTGAATGTGTTAAAGCCTGACCAGAAATATAAAAAACCTGGTTTGGGGGAGCTGTAATCGACTATAACCTTTAATGTCAGTGTTCCAAGTACAAAAATTAGTTCCAATGATTTTCCGCAACATGGCGAGGTTTTTTATTTTTCTGGTCGGGCTTTACCAATCCAACACACTTACAAATGCCATATAACGCGTAATTAATGTTTAAAGAATTTATTCTCATAAGAACACACGTACATATTGCACTGACCGTAACATATAGGGTCCTTAATATGCCAACAGTTTTTTAGGATGATCAGCAGACCGCCAAACTGAACAACTTTCTCTATGGCACCAACATCGAAATCGCAAAAAATCAGCCTTTCCATACAAAACTGCAAACCTACTCGAGCCAAATGTATGGGACAGCCGATTTTTTTTCGCGATTTCGATATTGGTCCCTAAGGCCAAATTACAATACAATAATACAATACAATAAACTTTATTGAGTTACTAAATGATTCAATTCGGTGTAGCCCTGATTCCTAAACTAGTAAACTGTGTGTCCGGAATCAGACCAAAATTAGATTTATAGAAGTGTAAACTATACAAGGAAAATTTTTACTTTTGGGGTAAAGAGGTCGTTGTATCCGTACTTATTGCAATGTGAGGTTATACAGTTTTAATTTGGTAGGTTTCTTTTTTTATTATATATTTTTTAATTATGTGACATTGACATTTCATTTAGATTAGGGTTGGTAAAACGCAAAATCGGTTTACTCTATATAGTAACCGGCGACTTAATCTAAGAATAAAATTTACGACGGTCGAATCGGGCTTTAGGGAAAGTTGTTCAGTTTGACGGTCTGATCATCCCCATTAAAAGCGTCAGCATATTAAGAAGGGCCCTGTGTACTCGGGAGATGTAGATACCTAATGGGATAAATTCGAAGCCTGATATGACTCTCATCTGGATTGGCGCTTCTAATAAATAGGTCTGGCTTAGACCTCATTATTAGGATGTTAGGGTAAACAGTTCCATTACTTTAAGAGGTAATTGTACCCATGATACTGAACAACGTTCCTTAAGAAACTGTAGAAATTCGTAAAAAAAAATTTGGGTTCCCAAACTAAATACAACCAGCTGATCGAACTTTTGTATGAAAAGTCGAAAAGTTTTTGTGCTAATTTTCTATAGGTTTCTTAGGGAAAGTTGTTCAGTATCATGTGGGTACAAATGCAACTGTTTATCCTAACACACTGTATACATTATTGAGGCAAGCTATCGCTCCTCGCTCCTCGCATCTTCGCTGCTTCGGTGGGACACATCCTTGGGTACACTTGCAGACCCTGTGTTTTGTTAATGTTTTACTATGGCTTTGTACCGATTAAAACAACCGACGGCGACCAGACAATTTATTGTGTGTAGTTTTAAATTGTATTCCTATTTTTACAACACTTGTTTATTACGTTTGAAGTGGAACCTAATCAATGAAAAAAAACCTACTATAATGTCAAGACCTACTAAAATTACAGAAATTAAACTCTATTTTTTTTATAGAAAACCGCGTTGTCTACTTTAAAAACGTAGTGCACAATTTTTATGTAAGATGCACCCAAAGAGATTTAATAGTAATAATTGCATTGCTAGATGCATTGCAGTAAAATCTCGAGCTCACTTAGCTTCCCTCACTCCTGAATTCAGTGAAATTTCGAGCTCGCTTCGCTTGCTCTAGGTTTTGGTTCCTATATGTTTTTATGGTGAAGTAAATTCTCTAGTTTGCTTTGCTCGTTCCAGATTTTAGGTCGTCAAAAACTGGAGCTCGTCCAGATTTGCCCCCCCCCCCCAAGACCATAAGCTGGGTACGCCCATGACTAAATCTGTGAATTTTTTCCTAGTAGACGCGTATTTAACCTAACGTTCGGCGCCGTACGTTCCGCAGGTGTGTCATTCATTACCACAGACCACTATTTCATTACCAATCATTAAACCACAGCATTGATTTAAATATTATTTATTCAAAGCACAGTATACTTACTACCGTCTAGAACGATTTAACCACCGTACACTAACTATCGGCTTCGTAGCGAGCGTCTCCACACAGTACATTATGTGACGTTTTTTCGCAACCGTCGATGTGGATTTTTTACCGCCGCGTACTAGATAATAATGAAACTTATTTCTTTATTCGTAGAATAAAACAATATCCAAAGGTTATTATTATTTAAACATTAAATGGATGTGGCCATTAGTCAATTAGCGGCCAACTAAAACCAAAGCTATTACCGCGCGCTGCGGTGTATTGATCAGTTTTTGTTATGATATTACCAACATCGTTAATAATGCCCGATAGTACATTTTATATGTGCCAGTAAATAACCCAGGTTCTCGGCTTAATTGCTATTCCCCCCTCAAGATTGTGCTCGTATAATATATACCACCTTTGCGATGAATTATTGTTGGCTTTGGTATGTGGACAACTGTAATTATTGGTAGACTTCAGAACTATGTTTATTATGTTATTATTGTACTTATTGTCATCAGTTTTATTCGTCATCACGTGAAAAAATGTGATTCAGTGCTGGCTGCCAAATGTGGTTCGACCCGGCACTTCATTCGTAAAACACATTTTAAACCAAAGCAGCTAGATCAAATCTTTTAAGGGGGTTGCAGAGGGAGTTGCACTACACTAGATGGCGCTCGGGAGCATCATTCCTGATTTTATCACATTGTATTTTATATCTTCGTAATTATGTTATAAATTGCAAATGTTATTTGAGATGCGTAATCTTGATTTTCTTAACTATTTTTCCATATATAAAATATTACTTTTGTTACTACCGTCTACGAATGTTATACGTCAAAGTTTTGTATGAAATTGATTAAATTTAAAATGTATATCAAATTCGTATGAACAATAAAATTACTATAACTTGTAGCTAGATCAATAAAACATAAACACAAGTGCCCGCATAATTGAAAATTTTGATTGAAATCATCACAATTACGAGATATAAAATAAAATGTGATAAAATCAGGAATAATGCTCCCGAGCGCCATCTAGTGTAGTGCAACTCCCTCTGCAACCCCCTTAATACAGTTTTAATTAGAATTAAGAGCACTAAATATTGATATAACGTTTTAATCATATCTATAATAAAGGAGGGCCCCGCTGGGCGTACGTTAGCTTAGATTTAATGTTATCCTTGAAGCACTAAATAAAAATACTTATTCAGAAAGCACTAAATGATTAGCTAGGTTTCAAAGCCCTAGGATCAAGGGCCCCGCTGGGCATACGCACACCAAACAAATAAGTAGGTGCATAATTTTGGGGTCGGATCTTGGTATATCAAGGCAGTATGCAATTAAACCCATGGACCCGGTGATGGGTCAACCCAACGGATCCACGGGTAACGACTCAAGATTTTACCTATACGGTTCCTATTGTATTCTGAGCCACAATCTTAGTAGTTTCTTTTATTTGCAAACAGACGTACTCCGAGGAGCGAGGATGCCGCCGCGATAGACCGCCACCTGGTCTCTTCACCTCTATCAAGCTGCCAGAAGCAGAGCCCCCAAACGGAGTGGCGCCCCTGCTAGACTTCCCGCGGGGGCGCATGAGACCCGTCACTTTCCTAGGAGAGGGTCCCCATGGAACTGTAAGTACTTTATTACCTTACATAAAATCCTATTTAAATACTTCTTTAATTCGGTTTTTAAAAATATTAATTTTCTCATACATGCTTGGATATTTGAGCATTATTTTGACAACCTTCTTCGAGATAAATCGAAATTGCTGTACATGCGAGCAGCGGCCGGCAAAGTTGTATCAAAATCCATATCTGTCGTGGTTTAGCGGCCAAATAAATTACATAGTAAACTCATATCTGTCGTGCAATTTCAAATGGAACGATCTTTTACTCCGAAACATGACAACCAATGAGGTATCTTATCAAAGGTTTTATTTAAATTTTGAACTTGCTTGCAAATAGAAAGCTTAATAATGAAAAAATTACGAATGAACAGATTAATAATAAGTTAGCTTTAACGCAGGAAAAATTATTGTAGTTCGTCATTGATTTTGAAAAATAGATTGATTTTAATTTCCGCGCATTGTTTGAGAAAAGCACTATACAAGCCTTGGCTACAACACTAGGCATTGATGGACTTACGTATGTTTCATCCATCAATGCCTCTTTTGCTGGCCACTGCAGTAATGTACTAATAGATGCGAAGGAAAGAGTCATCGGCTGCAATATTATTTTTACTTTTTTTGAAGATGGTAATTTTTTGCTAAAATTTTGTTTATAACATCACGTAATAACATTTTTATGCTAACTGAAGTCGTAGAAGAAATAATTGGCGATGACGATGAAATGATTAAAAGAGATTAACACACGACATTGCAAAAAAATGTTGTATTAAATATTAAACATTAATTCCAAAATTGGTGAGACGAAAATCGATCGTCATCTTGTTCTGCTTCTTCCACTTTTGGTTTTTGTATTACTGAAAAGCTCGACTGGGCCTGACGGATGACCTCACCGGTCTTTTCTTTCATGTTACTTATAGTTGACTTCGTGGGTGGGAGGGAGGAGGGGTGGGACTCGCTCATCTTAGCTATTTCCTCGGAGTCCACCATGCCATCAGTGTTCATCTTCTCTAGCGAAGATTGGAGCTGTAACTCTTTAATTTTACGCTTCTTGTCGTCTTCATCTGGTGAACAAAAGTATAATTGTTTAATTGCGTCACTTATGTATGCATGCATATATTCTTCTTCATGCTCACGACTATATTCCCACAGGGGGTATTCAGAGATATTCTTCTTCTTAAAAATCAGAAATTGTACGAAGGTCTGAAGGCGGTAATATAATGTACCTTACACTTACTTCAACGTGCGAGTAGGTACATCTTTTTGAACTCGTCATTCAGAAACAAACCATCTTACCCTGGACGGTGATCCCCGTCATTCAGAAACAAACCATCTTACCCCCGTCATTCAGAAACAAATCATCTTACCCTCGTCATTCAGAAACAAACCATCTTACCCTGGACGGTGATCCCCCGTCATTCAGAAACAAACCATTTTACCCTCGTCATTCAGAAACAAACCATTTTACCCTGGACGGTGATCCCCTGTCATTTAGAAACAAACCATCTTACCCTCGTCATTCAGAAACAAACCATCTTACCCTCGTCATTCAGAAACAAACCATCTTACCCTGGACGGTGATCTCCCGTCATTCAGAAACAAACCATCTTACCCTCGTCATTCAGAAACAAACCATCTTACTCTGGACGGTGATCCCCCGTCATTCAGAAACAAACCATCTTACCCTCGTCATTCAGAAACAAACCATCTTACTCTGGACGGTGATCCCCCGTCATTCAGAAACAAACCATCTTACCCTCGTCATTCAGAAACAAACCATCTTACTCTGGACGGTGATCCCCCGTCATTCAGAAACAAACCATCTTACCCTCGTCATTCAGAAACAAACCATCTTACTCTGGACGGTGATCCCTCGTCATTCAGTAACAAACCATCTTACCCTCGTCATTCAGAAACAAACCATCTTACCCTCGACGGTAATCGCCCCTCCCCTCCCCCCGTCATTCAGAAACAAACCATCTTACCCTGGACGTTGACCTGCGACGGCGGCGTCCCACCGACGACCCTCGTCGCGGACAGCTGACTTTGAATTTTTTTTACGTTGTCATCCATTATGAAAACTACTATGATTTTTTTATTGCATTTTCCATTTTCAGATTTGTTTTGTAATAAGTTGTTAAACAAACAACGACAAATTTTACCACGTCAATGTCAAATGTCAATAATTATTTTTTATTAAACCATAATCAATGCGAGATAAGAAGTTCTGAACTTTCACATGCGTTATTCAAGAAGATTTTATTTGAGTATTTGATTACACAGTTACACCCTGTATTCTTTAAACGTGGCTTTATAACGTTCTAAGCTTTGTATTGCCGTTTTTACGATAGATCAAAAACCAAATCGTTATAAAAAACTTGTTTCGTGACCATTAATTTATTACTTTTAGTTTTTTTTATTATTTGTTAGGATAAACGACGCATATTCTGTGAAAATTTCATCCGCAAAAGATACAGCTCTTTATAGGTAGCACCCGACAGACAGACAGATGGACGGCGTCGGCTTGTGAATAGGATCACGCTGCATTGACATTTGGCACCCTTTGGGTAACAAAACACAAATAAATTACAAATTTAAAAACCTTCAACGCCAAAAATAAACATTTAAAAAGTAAAAAAAAAAAAAAAAAAAACAAAGCTAAGAACACTCTCGCAAAAATTAGCTTTCTATTTAAAAAGAACTCACCGAAATCGGTTTACCAGTTTGGGAGCTACGATGCCACAGACAGACAGGCCGACAGACAGACAAAAAGAAAAACAGACAAACAGGCGGACAGACTGACATTGGCGTCAAACTTATAACACCCTTCTTTTTTTTGCATCGGGGGTTAAAAACAGAAATGATTACAAAATCGCGTAGTCAACATTACCGTCTTGAGTGTCTACGGCGTAGACAGGCGCGTAGCTAAGCTACGACGTAGCAAACATCGAACGTAATGTAATTTATCTAAATTATAAAAATAATGAAACAGAGTCACTATTTTCTGTCTGTCGAATGTACACACGGCGACACATCAACCTACGCAAAACAAACGTAAGCTGGCCGCGCGAATTTATACATTACTCTACCTACGCGCGGCCAGCTTATTTTGGTTTTGAGTAGCTTGATGTGGTATATTACCGTTGGCGCGCTCCATACAAACATAGTCTGTTGATATTTTTAATACTATTCAGTTAAAGTCAATGACATTTTACAGAAACAATCTAGAAACTATAATCTCTATGTTCGTATGAAGTCAGATTTTCGTTAAAATATATACAGTTTTAATGCTAGGATTAATTTAAGATTTGTATGGAAATCTTTGAGGCTCTGTAACTTTAAAACCATACATATTAACGAAAATCTGACTTCATACGAACATAGAGATTAGTTTCAAGATTATTTCATTGACTTTAATTGGATAGTATTGAAAATATCACCAGACTACGTTTTTATGGAGCGCGCCAACGGTAATATACCCTTAATACGTCGTCCTAATTGGCCATCACACATTACACAGCACCGCATCGCATTTTTCCGTAGCGTCGCTCCATCCTTTTCTGTCAATCAGGAACGTAATTTGCTAGAGCATATAAGATAGACGGAACGCGATCGCACGCGGCCATGCTATCGCGCGCAGTCGATTTCCGTCTATATTATATGCTCTAGCAAATTACGTTCCTGATTGACAGAAAAGGATGGAGCGTCGGAAAAATGCGATGCGGTGCTTGTTAAATGAGGTTCAACCCTTACACATTTTCAGTCACCGATCGCACAAAATCGCGATTTAAAATACCGATCTCCATCGAGTGTCTTAATTGACCGCGATCACATGAACTTAGATTTGTATGCGGGTTATTAGTTCGGTAATTCTGTGTTTTTCAGACCAACAAATTAATAAAGTTTTGAAACTTATGTGGCATGATACCTTTGGGTGTGGTGTTCAAAACTCACAACCCTCCCTCCCCCTCCACCTGACGCTTCACCCCCCCTCGCCTTGAAGTTTGTCCCCGTTAACAGTTTTTTATCTTTTTTGCAAAAACTATAATAGATACAAAAAAAATGTCAAAGGTACAAATTATCCTCATTAAATTTTACACAAAATAAGTGATATGCACTTTCTTCATAGGACTTACCTTTGAGGGCTAGAGGGACGAGAAAGTAACAACATTTCAAAAGTTATGAAATTTGTATGGCGACCCTCGTGAAAGTTGAAGATAAAAATTAAATTATTCCATATTCTTAATAAGCGACCCCCAATACCCTCGGATACAAATTTTCAGTCGGATCGGTGAACCTTTAAAAGCTGCTTTGGCGTTTGAAATTTCGATGGCAGCCATCATATCTATCATAGTTTCCGCGGGCCGTTGACCTCATCCTTCAGGATTCGACCTTCTGAGGAAGTCAGTTTTCCCTGTATCACCAAAGCATCCATGTGATGATCCCTAAATTTCATCCTTGGACCGAAAGGGGAACCCGGAGATCAATTAGAGGTATCTGGTTGATCCCCACCACTTTCCATAGAGAGTACATAGATACCTACTCGGATTGTTCACCGGGTTTCCCTCAACCAACGTATAGTAAAATTATTTTGGGGATCATCATTAGGATGTCTTGGTGTTAAAATGAATATTTCTACTTCCACAGAAGGTCGAATCATGAAGGATGAGGTCAACGGCCCGCGGAAACTATCATAGATATGTATGGCTGCAATGGAAATTTCAAACGCCAAAGCAGCTTTTAAAGGTTCACCGATCCGACTGAAAATTTGTATCCGAGGGTATTGGGGGTCGCTTATTAAGAATATGGAATAATTTAATTTTTATCTTCAACTTTCACGAGGGTCGCCATACAAATTTCATAACTTTTGAAATGTTGTTACTTTCTCGTCCCTCTAGCCCTCAAAGGTAAGTCCTATGAAGAAAGTGCATATCACTTATTTTGTGTAAAATTTAATGAGGATAATTTGTACCTTTGACATTTTTTTTGTATCTATTATAGTTTTTGCAAAAAAGATAAAAAACTGTTAACGGGGACAAACTTCAAGGCGAGGGGGGGTGAAGCGTCAGGTGGAGGGGGAGGGAGGGTTGTGAGTTTTGAACACCACACCCAAAGGTATCATGCCACATAAGTTTCAAAACTTTATTAATTTGTTTGTTATCCCCATACATTGAATACATAGAATTACTGTACTATATTGCGGGTTCGTTCAATCGGTGCTGTGCGATCGTCGCATACGATTCTTAGTTGTTTCCTTGAGGCTTCTTCACTCGAGTCGAGGACGTTTTTGTCATTTTTGTCATACAAATTATGTCAACATCGACAACATCCTCCACTCGAGTGATAAAATGTCAAGAAAACAACTAAGAATATGGGTGTAAAAAAAAGGAACACTGACGCATCAAAGTAAAATTAATGGATAGGCCTAAAGCGCGGTAAGTTGAAGCACACTACTAGGGCACTTGGTCCATACAAACTAGCGCCATTATCTGTCAAATCTAGGGCACTTGCATACAAATTTGAAGTATACCATTCATTTGTTTTGCCTCATTTTTTCTGAATTGAAATGTTCGGGTAAGGCCTATCCATTAATTTTATTTTGATCTACGACTGACGATGACGCACGCCCAAATTCTGTTATCGTCTGAGAACCGCCTTACGTATTATCATCCGTTTCATTATCATCGGTAGTACCTATTTGTAATTAATCATGAACTAGTGATAATCGTTTGCCCGTAGCTTATTCTCATTAATATTAGAATGGCTGAGCTTAATCTTGAAGCCAGCTGCGCCATGCCTTTAATCTGCCAATGAAACTGAAATTAACAAGCGTAAAATATAGAGAGTTCAATAACCTTATACTTAACCCTTCGAATAAACAGAATTATGGTTTTAATTTATTATCTTACTTATATTAAATTTTAGATTCTGTAAAACGTTTTTTATGCATATTTTTAACAGCTTTAGACCGTGTCTTCATCTGCATTGCATTTAAAAAAGTATTAGTATAATGTTTATCCAGAACATTTTCTATCAGTGTGCCAAATTTCATCCAAATCCGTTCAGCCGTTTATGCGTGATTGAGTTACAGACATCGTCACAAATTTTCACATTTAACTTTATGATAACATACAGGGTGTAACTTAAATGCGTCACATCATCGACTTACTAATTCATTGCGTCACATACTTAAAGGGGTGTTTCAAACCATCAAACTGAACAACTTTCACAATGGTACCAACATTGATATCGCGAAAAAAATCAACTGTTCTATAGAAAACGTCAATAGTGACTCGACAGTCTTTTTTTGCGTTTTCAATGATCAACGTTTCAATCGTTTCAGTATAAGTTTGTTCAGTTTGATGTTCTGAAACACCCCTTTAAGTATGTAACGCATTGAAGTTTACACCCTATATAATAGCAGGATTGCTATCCTAAAAACCTACAGTAGTAGGCAGCTTTACAGCAGTAAAACTGGGAATTCGTAAAAACATTTACCGCTTACACTTCACAATACAGTCACGTAAAAACGATGGAACGGAAGGTAAATCTACATACTATTTTACATGTCCATGTCCACTAATAACTTTGTTGCCGTCAGGTGTATGCTTAATGGATTTACACATGAATAGGCGCATCAGTAGAACTGAAGCCCGTGGACCACTGACTTTGTAACCGCGTAGTATGAAAATACCAACACGCAACTATGTGCTTTTGTTCCCGTACAAATCCGCCATAATAACGCACATTCTGTGAAAATTTCATACGTCTAGCTATTACGGTTCAAAAGATACAGCAGGGTGATGTAAGGAAAAGTATCATTAACCTTCAAACCACATACTCTAACCTTAGATCAAAGTAAAAAAACAAACCAGAAAAATGAGGTAAAACAAATAAATGGTATACTTCAAATTTGTACACAATGAGCGTCTTTCTTTTTGTTTTCTAGGGGATCGATAGATGGCGCTACGGTCTGTGCGAAGAAACGTCAACATTTCAAAAAGTGTTTCTTTAAAATAGTAAAGAGTGAAAAGGTGATCAAGAAGATGCCAACGCATCTTTTAATGACATATTTCATTATTTACTAATCATTTTAATCGAAAATTCTAAATTTTTACGACTGACATGGCTGAATGGGCTCGACCCCTTGGCATTAAAAAAAAGGCAGGCACAGACTTGACCAGATTTTGACAGGATCTCAGAAAAATTTTACTTTGATTTAAAGCTTTAACCATCAAACTGTCACAACGAAAAAAACATGCTGAATTCTTTTTTGCGCTAACAGGTTTGCTCCCATAGTAAAAGTTGTTTGACGAGTAGAATTGTGGTTTAAAGGTTAATGATACTTTTCCTTACACCCTGTAGTACTGTGGCCCCGGAACCATTTAATTACGAAAAAGGTTACGATTACCGTTTTGAAATTGTTGTAAGTTACGACCATGGATTTAGGGTACGACTTCTAGTATAAACTACGCTGCAACTTACATATTTTTAATTTCGACTTTACCGCTTTTTTCCAATAAGACGTGATCGCGAAAAAAAAATTTGCTGCTCAATAGAAAATTTAAATAGCTTCTCGACAAAAACAGATTTTCGCGATTTCAATGTTGGTCCCATTGTTGGTCCAAAAGTTGTTCAGTTTGAAGCACTGTTCCATCTTCAAAATGACCCCGATATCACGGTGTATAACCATTAAAAAAAACGTTGGGGTTGAACTACACATGGCCGCACGCGATCGCATTTTTCCGTCGCTCCATCCTTTTCTGTCACTCAGGAACGTCATTTTCATATAAGATAGACGGAACGGAACAGCACGGAACAGCACGCCGCGTGCGATCGCGTTCCGTCTATCTTATATGCTCTAGCAAATGACGTTCCTGAGTGACAGAAAAGGATGGAGCGACGGAAAAATGCGATCGCGTGCGGCCATGTGTAGTTCAACCCTTATTGGTAACAGAATTTTATTTTATTACAATATTTAATCAGTTATATGTCCCAATGTGTGCTGGGCAGATGTCAATTACCAGGATTTTTTTTCAAAAAGAAAGATAACCAACCCCTAATCAACCGAGTATAATCCCAAAATACGAAGAATAATTATCTGTCCCCAAATAATTAATGTGCGGGGAATATAATATATCATCGTCGGTCGGAAACGTATGTCCGCTCTATTAATTACGGTCAAATAGTACAATGATTATGTCCTCTTGACCACACATTGATATGTGATCAGATCACTAATCAGTCATCGCGATAATTATCACGCTTATATTACTATAGACAATGTGCGGAATAAATCATTTGGTTTATTCATAATTAGCCTAAATACGTCCCACTGCATGGCACAAGCCTACCCACTAGGAGGGTGTTTGGGCGTTAGTCCACTACGCGTGCCCAATGCGGATTGGTAGACTTCACATATGCATCAGAAATTCTTCTTCTGCATAATGCAGGTTTCCTCACGATGTTTTCCTTCACAGTTTGAGAGCATCGGTAATACGTACATAAGTTAGAAAATCTCATTGGTACGTGGCATGTTGTCCGTGCGGATTCGAACCCGGACCTCTTGATTGAGATTCCATACGTCTCCGCAACGCGCCACTGAGCTCTTTTTTATTGATTTGGTTTATTGAAGATGCAGAAATAACTTAATATCTAATTTCCTACCGACGCGACGTAATACAAGTTGTATACCTGTATACAGGGTGTTAGGGTTAAACGTTGCATTACTTGTGATTGTACCCAGATACTGAACAACTTTCCCTAAAAAACCTATAAGAAATTCTAAAAAAAACTTTTAATTTCTATACACTAAATGCAATCAGCTAATCGTACATTTGTATGAAAATTAGAAAAAAAAAATATTGCGAGTTTCCTATAGGTTTCTTAGGGAAAGTTGTTCAGTATCTTGGGTACAATCACCCCTTACTACCTCCTGGTTTTACCATGAAATTGAGTAACTTTGTAACCATTTTATTCATTATCTATGGCACTTTATGAGAATAATAAACTGAACCATCTACATGATATGAGGAATGATGTGGTTTTTCTAGAAATCGATTTTAATGAATAAAACCTAAGAAAAGGGAATCTAAAGTCACCCCTTTTTTTCAGTTGTAACCATTTTACTCTTACATTTTTATCGGAAGAAAATGAAAATTTACTATATTGTTCACAACCAAATTTAGAATGATGTGGTTTCCTTACATTTTCGAAATTAATCAAAAATCATCTCATTTTTCAAAGAAAACAGCGAATGTCTGACCGGAGGGACGCGCTTGTTCGCATCGATTAGTATGGAGAGTCGTGGTCCCGGATGATACGCCTTGTTTACCCTAACACCCTGTACATACCCCAATGTTTGTCGGTCAGTCACACGGAACTATTTTTTGTATCGTAGAAAGAGAATAGCTGGAACGAGCATAAAATAATAATAGTCGCGAAAACAAGTGGAGAAAAAATGTATGTTGTTTGTCCCTTTCTGCGTATACGATATTTTGGTTTGACTTAGTTGAAATTCCATACAAAATCTTGCAACTAAGGCTGGATTCGACCAAACTTAGATTTATAGAAGAGTAACTATTCAAGGAACAATTTTACTCTTGGTGTTTACACACCCCGTACTAAAAGAACGAATGTATAATTCACCTAAAGAAAGAGGTCGTATCCGTACTTATTGTAATGTGATGTTAGACAGTTTTAATTTGTTAGGTAATTGACATTTCATTTAGGGGTTGGTAAAACGCAAAATCAGTTAACTCTATAGTAACTGGCGACTTAATCTAAGAATAAAATTTACTCGCGTTTGGTCGAATCGGGCCTTAGTTAAACAAAGGCAAAATTTTTCATAGATTTTTGTAATTTCTCCGTCCCTTTCCAGGTTTACCTACGCGGTCAGCTTATACTCAATCAACGTTTTGTATAGATTACAAATTGAAACTCCCACGAACGCAACACTTTTCTACCTCATTTCATTTACTTACCAGTTAGAGGTCTGAAATGTACAGGCAGACAGATAAGGGGAAAGGCCGTTCAGTACATTTTATAAAAAAAGAACCCTAAAAGAAAGGTATTTATTCTTCGAATGTCAGCAAACAAGATGAGCAAGGCAATTGAGTAAAGTTCCCCCTAAATTTTTTGTAGAATCATGTTTAGATTAGGTCAAGTACAATCGTTCCGACAAAGGGAGTTGTGAGAGGGGCGGGCGTTGAAATAAAATAAATGTTCCGTTTTAGTAATTCCATTGAGAGTTAATACGAAGTTTTCTAAGCACAGATAAAAGTAACAACTTTAATTGGTATACTTAGGGCCGGTTTCACCACTTCTTATTCTATTCTATTTTTAGGTTATGGCATCCATCTTGGTGTAGATGATTTTGCCAATGTCGAGTTTTTGTAGCAAAAGTGCTTGACGTTGTACGGTTATATAGATATTTTGGTGACTTCAAGGGTTGTTCTTATAAAAGAACAATATCTTGAGCGACCACTGGAATTCCGCTGTAGGCCGGGGATGGGACAACCGACAAGCGACCGCCCAATAGCAGACCCACAACTTCTTAGTAAGTTCTTGTTAGTTTATCTGAGAGATCGTTTGACATAATCTTTCATACAAAATGTGTCAAACGGTCTGTCAGGATATGCTAACAAGAATTTTACTAAGAAGCGGTGAAACAGGCCCTTAAATTGTTTATTTTTTTCACATACTTGCATAATTCGGAACGCGCACCATACAAACGAAGACTAGTTATATTTTCAATGTTATGTTGTGAGGTTTTCTGGACTTAATCGCTTTTTAGCAATAAGACCGCCTTATTTGTACGTACTCGTAATTCTTTATCTTTATTCAAATGTATGTTCTGTTTTGGTGTGAAATAAAGTATAATTGAATTGAATTGTATGTCGTCAGATTTTTTAACTTGGAATTTTTGTCCTATTTTAACAAGAAATATCTTTCAAACAAAATGTTAGGTACTTAAATTATTCTACGATAATAGAATTCCACTCCCAGTACGTGTACCTTCACATTACCGTTATCAAGATCCAAGTTTGCACTCGACCGACCTCCGCGAGAGCGCAGAGACCGTTGGTCCACAAAAATGCTCATAAAAATTGATTACTGGCCGTAGCAAGAAAATGCAATCTGCTCACACTCACCCACCCCATTTTACCCCGCTCTCCTCGCTCACCACTTAATAGCTTGCGTCGCTTATTTTATTATATTTACGACGTACTCGATGTGGGCGCGACGCTGTTGCTAATATTAAACTCGAAACTACTTGCAGGGTCATAATAATGAGTATGTTCAACTACGAAGAATTTTTACACTTATTACTTGAAGATGCAATGCATATGCTCACGATTATACCCCGGTATTCAGAGATATTCTGAAAACTCAGAACATCCACGTTTCACTAATACTTACTTAGTTACTACCGAAACTCAGACCAGTGTGTGACGGGGACTAAGCCCGTCGTATGCATGCATAGAAATTGAAGCATGCCCGGTTTCCTCGCGATGTTTTCTTTCACAGAAAAGCCAGTGGTAATTACCTAGTCTGCCTGAACGGGTACCTATCGAACCATCACCTCCTGCACGGCAAACATGGTTACTCGCCACTGGACCAAGCACATATACCTACCTACTAATTATTATAATTACTTGCTAAAAATTTTTTGAAAATTAATCACTACAGTCGGATATAAACGATATAAACGAATAAATAAATTTACGAAAACGGGTTATATTATAGTAGATTACACACGTCAACAAACATGCGATCTGAGGCTTTCTTATTTACTTTCCGAGGTTAGTATACAATTTTTCTCCTCGACGGAGGTGGAAAGCGACAACTTCGATTAGCGCAGCAGGACGACAATTGACGCTTTCTGTCCGGAGGGGAGAAAAATAATATAGGTATTATTATATTTATTAAAATTATATCTCTTGATGGACAATAGGTTTATAATACAGGGTACTTCTTAATATGCTGACACTTTTTAAGGGGATGATCAGACCGTCAAACTGAACAACTTTCTCTATGGCACCAACATCGAAATCGCGAAAAAAAAAATCTGCTGTGCCATACTAATTTGCAAACCTACTTGAGCGAAATGTATGGGACAGCTGATATTTTTTTCGTGATTTCGACATTGGTCTCATATAGAAAGTTGTTCAGTTTGATGGTCTGTTCATCCTCTTAAAAAAGTGTCAGAGAAGTAAGTAATACCAGATTCATACCTTGTACAGTAATGTGACGTTCACATTTTCTAATCTTACAAGAAAGAAAAACTGATGAAAATTACCAAATGCGCTCAAATAAAAAGAAAAGCTAAATAACTAAAGCAAATGGAAAATTTATTATTAAAAAATGTAATCTTCGCCGTAGAGGGCCCGCCCCTCAAAGCAAAATGTAAGGTTTTAAGGGGAGACAGACCACTCTACTTTTACATTACTGTATTAAAAAATAATAATTAAAGTCTATGTAGCGGGGAATGAAAGAGGACGCTTTTTTACTCGATTGCCCTAGAAGGAGGGTGATGTTTTTTTACATACTTTTTGAGCCAAAAACAACACGGCATCTTCATCTTTTCTTAATTTGTGTTGAAAAAGCAGTAGAAGTATGCAAATTTCTTTAAGTAATTTAGTGCCTATACATTTATAATAATACAGCGTCAGTTAAGTTGTAGCTACTTTTTTTGTTGACCGTATTCACGGTTCTAAATACAGAATTTAAACAAATAAATGCGTTACATATTAAACGTGGTGCTTCAGACCTTCAAACTGAACAACAATCATCAAAATCACAGTCACACTTACGTTCATTGCATAAACGCAAATTAGAGTTAATCCTCCAATCTCTTGCTAACTTTTACTACGTCAACAAGACAAAAGTACTTTGATACTTGCAAGCTCACTCATCAAAACCTATAGGGTACCAGTGACCTAGAATCATAAATATGGCAAGATGCAAGGTCTCACAGCACAAGAAAAGGAATAAATCTGAAAATTTGCAGTTATATCATCACACAGTACTACTTACATTTGCATTCGGAGCATCGACCGTTATTCACCTCTAGTTTTTAATTAGGGTCGAAAAACGAAAAAAGTTGTGTACGTTTTTCGACCCATGTTCCTTCGAGAAAGTTGTTTAGTTTCATTGTCTGTATACCTACACCTTTAAAATTGTTGTAGTTATTAAAAGCATGGGGTGTATAATGTTTTCTTACTTTTTTGCGAAATAAATGTTAGTTTGTAAGCTAAGTAACAAACAGTAAAAGTTTGTCAGTGTCCAATCTTCGGCTACCCCACGCCCGCACATTTCGAGACCGCTCGCTACAGCTCTGTTTACCAAACAACGTGTGTTGTTCAGACCCGCCAGCAGCCAGCACCTGAGCAAACAATACTTTAATTCCATTAGTTGCTGGACTAACAGAGTTAACCAACAAAAACTCTTTTTTCCTTTTGTTTTTCGCTACACCCTTTTCGGTGACTATTGTATCTAGTTGAGTTATGTTACGCATAGTCAGGCGCTTTATAAGTACCGATTGTAATTACTTGGTCTCCTATAAAAAATAGTATAAAATCACGAGATCTAAGAAATTGTAATGAGATTCATAAGCTGATATTGGACCATTACACAGGCCATCTTACTGGACAACTTTTAAAGTGGGACCAATAATAAAATAGCGAAAAAAAATGCTTGTTCCATTGAAACTGTCAATGGCTACTCGGCCCAAATGTAACAGCAGATTTCTTTTCCAGAGTTTTATTTGGGTCATATAGTAAATGTTTTCTGTTTATAATGGAACGCATTAAATTTTACACCCGGTATTAAAAAAAAGTCTGTTTTAAATAAGATCAAAGATAAGAATACATTTTACCTAACCTAACCCAAAATATTTTCCTGCATGCAAACTCATAATCCATTTACCTTCAGCTTTTAGAGGGACCTCCTTTAAAACAGTCCCCGTATCACACCCGATCCTTTTAGATTCTATGTGAGTAGAATCATAACAAAGGCATTCTTTTATGTTTAGCCCCTCGCCTCGCTGAGTATTAAGTTACTTTAGGGATCAAAAAAATAATATACAAAACCAGACGAAGAAAAGCGCTTTGAATAGATGTTCACCCTCTATGCGCATTATTTCATCTTAGAACGAAGTTGAAATAAAATGCAGTGGTTTTGGAAGGTGAATCAGGAACAAAATAATTTTTAAGGGGATGATCAGAACATATGGGATGACGATCGAAATCACGAAAAAAATCCACTGTCCCGTAAGTTTGGGTAGAGTAGGGTTGCAGCATAGGAAAAGCTGTTTTAAATTAAGGGTATATTTTCTAAAACCCCTACTTTTAGGAACATTGTTTTCAGTGATATGCTATTGCATATCCAGTGTTTTATATTTATTATGAAAGAACTGCCTTTACTTAAAAATGTAATGAATCGTTTTTTTGTATGTTTCATATAATTTATTTTAGTAATCGCATAAAATCCGGACACTGTTCGTCGAAATATTGCTAAAAATGGGGTTACTTTAGGAACATTTTTAGAAGGGTTACGTTACACGGTTGAATTTACAGTTTACGTAAAAAGAAATTTTATATAAATTTAAAAAACATAATGAATCGTTTTTTTTTAAATACTAGTCTGAAACACTAATATTTTTGAAAACATGTTATTTAAGGGTCGGCACTACCTACGGCCCGTTTGACATATCTGTCAAAAGAAAAAGACCGGTGACCGACAACACTCAACCCTATCTTATAAGATTAATGAACGAATAAATTTTATAGCTAAATTTGGCAATAAGTTACTTGCAAAAAACTTGGTCGGCCGCGGCGCAGCTTGGTTGACATGGCACGTTTACTGGTGTGAAGGAAAAAGTTAACCCTGGTGACACAACATTTTACCTCGTTGAATTAAAGGACGGATCTAGTCTGTTGGTCTAGAGACCAATTAGTAAGGCCTTAAAATCTGGTAGGCCGCACCCTATCCTGGCAGGTTCATAGGTCCGACCGAATTTAGGGTACCTACTACCCGGAAGGAAGATTTTACCTCATTAAATTAATGTGGAATGTTTGGTCGTATGTGGCAATACTCCTGCACATGCAGCATCTGGATTTGAGGGCCGTAAGTCGAAAATGACATTTACAGTAACAGTACAGTACCTACCGTGATGGACCCAAAATGTGACTGATCAAAGATCACCCCTGGTGGGTCCCAACCATATATACAGGGTGTTTCATAAGTAACAATAAATATTTAATACTCTTAAGGGGGTTGTTTAGACCGTCAAACTGAACAACTTTCTCTATGGGACCAACATCGAAATCGCAAAAAAAATATTCATATCCCATACATATTTTAGCTCTAGTCGATTTGTAGAGTATGGAACATAATTTTTTTTTCGCGATTTCGATATTGGTCCCATATTGAAAGTTGTTCAGTTTGATGGTCTATACAACCCCCTTAAAGGTTTATTTGTATTTTTCTAATACCTTGCATACAGTATTACTAAGGCTTAAAAAAACTTAAATTATTATAACAGAGCAAACTAAAACTTATAACACAATAATTTTATTATTATAAGGCCGGATTCGACCAAACTTAGATTTATAGAAGAGTAACTATACAAGGAACAATTTTACATTTGGTGTTTACACACCCCGTACTAAAAGAACGAATGTATAATTCACCTAAAGAAAGAGGTCGTTGTATCCGTAGGTACTTATTGCAATGTGAGGTTATACAGTTTTAATTTGTTAGGTTTCTTTTTATTGTAATTTTTTTAATTATTTGACATAGACATTTCATTTAGATTAGGGTTGGCAAAACGCAAAATTAGTTTACTCTATAGTCACAAGCGACTTAATCTAAGAATTAAATTTACTCGCGTTTGGTCGAATCGGGCCTAAGTTTAATATTATTGGTATTAGCAAACTAAGGGTTTGTAATCTTTTATCATCATCATCATCGTCAGATATGTTTTTAGCACGGAATAAAAGTTAATTTTGCAGCAGTAACTGGAGCGTTTGCCTTCAAAAACATTAGCGCAAAAGGACATAAGTGTAACGATTTTTAGTAGATTTCTACTTTATTGGTGGATCTAGGGCAAAGAGAACGATAATTTGGTAGTGGGAAATTCTTTAGTAGATTTTAGTAGAATATAAATTCGGTATTCGAAAATTTTATCAAAAATGCAAGGATTTTCAGGCTAAAAAAATCTAAGCTGGCAATACAAATGGCTGTACAACAATTAAACAAAAAAAACCATTGCAGGGTTTGCAAGTTTTCCGGAACTTCTAGTAAAGCTTTAATGACTGGTTCACTTTTAGACGGATTTAAAGGAAGGAGGGGGGGGGGCTCTAAAGGTGACTTTTTCAGTTTTTCGCGTATTTCTCAGAATTTTTAAGTTTTATCGACAAGTTCTGTGCACTTTTGTCGGTTACATATCAAAAAGTCTAAAGTTCATTGATCAAATTTTAAAAGAACTACGGACGAAATACCTAATTTTAAAAGACCAAATGGTTATTTGATCAAAAGTACGAAAGGCGAAAGTACGAAAGTACGAAAAGTACGAAAGGTTGAAACATCAAAATTTAAAAGGTCAAAAAGACGATTGGCCGAATCGTTCAAAGGCCAAATGGACGAAAGATCAAAAGGTTGAAATATCATGTTTTATTTCATCAAAAATGTATGAAAAGGCAGATTTTTCAAACAAATTCAAAGAAAATGGCCCTACAGTAGTTTTAGACTCAGTCGGTTAGGTTAGCGAGGAGCGAAGCGACGAGATGCATAGCGTTAAAAAAACCTTAAAATTAATAAACATACAAATGAAGGGGGTGAGAAAACTTATACTTTTGGGTGGACAAGGTTCGTTTCTGGCACTCGCCGGCCGCTGCCGCGGCACGCTCGCTACGCTCGCTCGGCTCGTGCGCTGTGGTCGCAAGAAACCTAACAAGCTCGTCGCTTCGCTCCTCGCTAACCTAACCGACTGAGTCTAAAACTACTGTAGGGCCATTTTCTTTGAATTTGTTTGAAAAATCTGCCTTTTCATACATTTTTGATGAAATAAAACATGATATTTCAACCTTTTGATCTTTCGTCCATTTGGCCTTTGAACGATTCGGCCAATCGTCTTTTTGACCTTTTAAATTTTGATGTTTCAACTTTAGGCCTTTCGTACTTTTGGTATTTCGTCCGTAGTTCTTTTAAAATTTGATCAATGAACTTTAGACTTTTTGATATGTAACCCTTTTGTCATAGGACTTTGAGGGCTACAGGGCCGAGAAAGAAAAGGCATTTCAAAAATTATGATCTGAGATCTGTGGATCGTAATAAGGATGCCCGGGTGGTAAAAAGAATATTTGGACTTCCTCAGAAGATCGACTCCTGACGGATTCAACGGCTCGCGTAAACTATGACAGATATGGTTATGGACCTCAAACAAATAACATAGAGGACCCTAATCAGATTTGGTTGGCGGTAAAAAAATCCAAAATATCGAATTCCAAGATGGTTGCCATGGAAATTTCAAACGCCAAAGCAGCTTTTAATGGTTCACCGAACCGACAAAAAAATTTGTATCCGGCGGTTTTAAGAATATGAAATCATTTTGTTTTGATTTTCAACATTCATACATAATATTGAAGCATCCATGTTACAAAGTGATGAAAACCAATAAAAATTATACAAAAATGCGAAAATAACATGATGAGCGTTCAATAAAATTTATAATTATTATGTTGTTCAAAAACGTGTTTTATATTAAATTTTAACCATCTGGAACGACATAACTATTATTTGGTAGACTTTGAAACAGGACTTGGTACTTAGATTTTGGTAGATTCTCTGAAAAAAGTGGTCAAGCTGAAGGACATTGCGCGACAAAAGAACACACAAAAGAAATGCACAAAGTTATTTAAAAAACTAAAAAGTTACTTACAAAGGGCACTGTTTGGTAGTTTTTGGTTCATATTCATATTAATTTATTCGCATTCATGTACAGTTACAGCATAGGTGTTACTTAGTAGCTAAAGTCATGTACCCATGAACCCTGAAAGGGCACAGCAATATTAACAAGAAGTATTTTAAAGATAAGAAAATAATTATTACAATGTCAATAGTTAGGTTCTTTTGGTAGGTTTTGGTGATATTGGTAGTTTTTGGTAGAGTTTAGTATTATTCGTAGTTTTTGATTATTTTGGTAGATTTTGGTAGTTTTCTGTTGTTTCTGGTTATTTAAGTAGTTTTTGGTAGACTTTCTTAGTTTTTCGTTGTTTTTGGTTATTTTGGTAGATTTTTATATATGAAAATTACCAAAAATTACCATAATAAAGAAAAGAGTTGTTTACGGCTTGGCTACGGGGTGAGTCTGTTGACATAAAATATAAAATATTTGTTTTGTTTTGCAAAAGAGGTGCATTCTAATCGTAAGCGGAATTCAGTCCAACAGGGTGTCATGCCGATCCTTGTTCACCGACTTTAAATTGCTCACTGTGACAGCTTTGTATAATTATCTTCGAGCTGTTTAAAATCGTGAGACGATACCCCGACAAATTCCCAAGTAAACCCCCTTCCGTAGCAAAAGACTAAATTTAACTCGTAAAAATGAGCTACAGGTTACCAAATTACCGACTAGCATCGATGCAAAGAACTACAAAGTTGAATGCTGTTTTAGTGTATAATAAAATACCAGATGACATTAAAGCCCTACCCGACAAGAGATTTATGAAGAAGGAATAATTAATCGAACAGTGTTTTAATAACATTTAACTGATTTTATGCGACGTTTAATTTGATTGTTGTAGTGAAAGGTGATAGTTATTGTCTGGCACCTATTGTTTAAATCTGTTTTTTTTCTTTATGTTTATTATATTGCAGTGTGACTAATACTCTGTACTTACCATCTGTAACCTTATGTACCTACCTACAATTTAAGGTAGGTAAGTAAATGAAATGAAATGAACCAAAACAAAAAGTACCTACCAAAATAACCATAAACTACCAAAAAGTACGAAAAAGTACCAAAATAACCATAAACTACCAAAAAGTACGAAAAATTTCCGAAATAACAATAATCTACCAAAAAGTACGAAAATCTACCAAAATATCCAAAAACTACGAAAATTTACCAAAAATTACTGAAAGAACCAAAAACTGCCACTAATTACCAAAATAACCAAAAACTACCAAACAGTGCCCGGAAAGTAACTTTTGTGAAATTCTTTTGTGTTGTCTTGTGTCGCGTAATGTCCTTTTGCGCAAAATTCTGTCGTGCAAATGTCTTTTGAAGGCAATCGTTTGAGTTACTACTACGGCACAGAATTCACTCTTATTCCATACTTATGTACAGGGTGAAATTGATATTATTAGCATCCTTTTAAACTAAAAGTCTACCCATCAAACTGAACAACTTTTACAACGGGAGCAAACCGATCGGATCAAAAAAAATCTGCTGTTGCATACATTTGAATCGAGTAGAGTGCCTACTCAGTTACAGTACAGTTTACTATGGAACAGCATTTTTTTATTGCTCCGATCGGTTTGCTCCCATAATAAAAGTTGTCCAGTTTGATTGGTAGACTCTTAGTTTAAAAGGATGCTAATGATATCAAATTCACCCCGTATAACATATCTGACGATGATGATGATGATAACGGATTATCAATCGTAAGTTTGCTAGTACCTACCAATAATAATAAACTTATAATTATTCTGTTATAATAATGGGGACAAAAATTTACGAGTAATAGTCGACCAATGTATAAAATGTACTTCTAAGTCCACATACATCGTGACGGGCAACTACGGAACCTTACACTGCGTTTGGCCCGACACCCACTTGCCCGGTTTTTTATAAGTTACTTTGCTTCCGTAGCTAACAAATGGATATGTTCATTAATCTTCTAAGACAGGGTTGGGTGTTGCCGGTCACCAGTCTATTCGCAATGATTTCGAACGATTGACGGCCCATAGTAATTTGTATGAAGAAAACGTCCAAAAAAATATGTGATTTTTGGTAACAAATTGCAAAAAAACTAGAAGTCATATCGAAAAACTGATTTGTTTAAAGTGTTCTTTGATGTTTTGCCATTGATTTGAAATATATTTTGTTGCTTCATTTTGTTTAACTAAATCACAGGACTCGGAACGCGGCAGTGCTATTCTAGAGTTTTTCATGAAATTCTCGATTACTTTCTGATGTAACTATAAAATTTTACTGAAATTTTTTTTGTTCATCTTGTACTTCATCTTTTAAAGAAGCGATGGTATTAATTTTGTATCGAAATATAGCTATTTACTATCCTCAAAAGTCGGAACGCCGAACCCTGTTTTGCCCGATCAGGGTAGTGCCGACCCTTAAAATCAAATATTGTGATTACCATACAAAATGGCGAACAAATTCAATCTTTTGACATCCTGTGACAACTGCAAAACTATCCTTGTTTCTGATTTTTTTCATTGTACGGCGAAATGCCGTTACTGGAGCACGTCCGCGTCAAATGTTTTTAAAATAATTTGCGACTATTTTTTTCTCGATCCGTCTGTGGATGACTGAAACACAAAGGTAATTGAATGGAATAATTCATTATTTGTGTTTTTCTAAAGCTAAAATTATGTTATATTCCAAAAAAAATTCACGAATTCTAGGATAATATTTGTCATATTGTTCAATCAAATTGAAATGACTTCAATTATGTCAGTAGAGTATACCAAATCTATTACCATTCTCTTTGGTCGGCTTTTCAATATACAATTGCCAATACAGTCGCGCACAGTTTCAAATAAATTCTAAGCAAGAAGATTACATTACCTACGTAGTATAAAATTCTTGATAAGAAAATCATGAAAATCACCAATTTCAATGAATAATTGAATATAAAATATTTATTTAATAGCTGCGTTCGCGAATGGAGCGCGCTCCATACAAACGTACTATGGTGATATTTTCAATACTAACCAATTAAAGTCAATAAATTTTTGCAGAAACAATCTAGAAACAAATCTCTATGCTTGTTTGTATGGAGCGCGCTCCATTCGCGAACGCCGCTATTAAATAAATATTTTATATTCAATTATTCATTGAAATTGGTAGGAAGTAAGTTTTTAGTTGTTTTGATATTATTTGCAGTGATTTAATTTCAGAAGTAAATAAAAATTCCATGATTTTCTTATTACATGGTTAGTATTGAAATTATCGCCATAGTACGTTTGTATGGAGCGCGCTCCAAATTATATCCCCTTTAATACTCACAACTTTTGATTTAACAATATAGCCTGAATTTTAATCCAAACTGAGCCCTATGCTTTCGTGAAATCCAAATCTGTTCAGTAGTTTTTAAAATAACGTGTGCACAAACAAACAGACAAAAATTCTAAAAATCGTCTTAATGTATTCCATTACGTACCTATCCCAAACGCCCCCAATTAACATTTTTATAAATATATTCAATGTACATCTACGCCATGTTTGCAATTATGACCCAATCACAGACTTAAATTGCTTTCGAATGACATCAAAACAATGGGAATATTGAAATTCCACGGCAAATTTTTCTCCACTAGTCTTAATAGTACCTACCTACATTACTGCAGCGGCCAGCAAAAGAGGCATTGATGGACGAACGTGTAAATGTGGGCCGAAGCGAAGCCGAGGCACACATACGTAAGTTCATCAATGCCTAGTTGTGGCCAAGGCTTGTATAGTGCTTTTCTCAAATAATGCGTGGAAATTAAAATCAATCAACTTTTCAAAATCAATGACGAACAAAAATATTTTTTTCCTTCGTTGAAGCTAGTAACTTATTATTAATCTGTGGTTAAAGTGTCCATTCGGTTTTTTTTTCATTATAAAGCTGTCTATTTGCAAACCAGTTCGAAATTTAAATAAAACCTTTGATAAGTTACCTACCTCCTTAGTTGCCATGTTTCGGAGTAAAAGATTGTTCCATTTTTAAATAACACGACAGATATGAGTTTACTATGTAATTTATTTGGCCGCTAAACCACGACAGATATGGATTTTCATACTGTTCGCTTAGTACAGCAATTTCGATTTATCTCGAAGAAGGTTGTCAAAATAATGCTCAAATTTCCAAGCATGTTTGAGAAAAAGCTATATTTCTACAATTTTATTTAGTAAAAACTACTAAAGCATATAATTATATATTTAATGAAAACCGGCCAAATGTGAGTCGGACTCACGCACGGAGCCTTACGAAGCTTCCCTTAGCACCATACAATAGCGTAAATTCACTTTGACCAAACCGGCCAAGAGCGAGTCGGACGCGCGCCCGCGTCTCGTACGCTCTGTTTTTATTGACTTTGAGCATGCTCTGAGCGCATATAATATATGCTTATGTCTTGAGATATATTTCTCTCGAGATTTTTTCGCAACCCCCATTTCGTAGTAGCTATACAGAATAATATAGGTACAGTACAGATTATAGGAGATAGTTAAAAGTATATTAATGAACGATAGTTTGTTGCAATGAAAGCTGTATCTTTTGAGCCGTAAAAGCTAGCTAGTTTATCAATACAAATACATTTTTTAAATGATTTTGATCTGTAACCTCTAAATGCAAAAGTGGTCACAAGAAAATCATTCGAACTCCATGTAGAAAAAACTTAGCTTATCTAAAAAAGACACCTTCCTTCTTTTTATACCGGAAAACCCTATGCTGGAAACAGAAACAGCAACATAAAATGTCAAATTCTGATTGACTGAAAAAAAAAAATTCTTAATGGCCATTTATTTTATGTTGATTTCATGTTTACCGAGGAGTTTGCAGGGCCCTGTTTAATAAACGTGACAATTACAGATGACAATCGTCAAAATATCATGGTGGAAAATTAAAAAAAAATTACATGTTATTTCTTAAAAACAATTTGACCTATTATTTCTGTTCAATATACTTTTTCTCCTGACGGGTGACATGTGACAGTTTGTCCTGAAAAACTTGACATATTTGTTTTATTAAACACCTTATTCTTATCGTGTGGGCAGCAAGCCCCTGGTATCAGAGTTTTTTTCAGACCGCCTTACGGGCGTGGTTTTTATGTAACGACTACTACCACCAAAGATAGTAACCGGGACAAACGACTCAATATGCCATCCGAAGCGAAGATCTTTCTTTGCAGATGACAATCGTCAAAGGTGATTCAGCCTGTAATATCCTAACCAACTGGGGAAAAACTCACAAAGTGACATGTCACTAGGTGTCCCCCGTGCGAATCCAACCCACGGCCTACGTGAGCAGAAGCCCAGGGCCCTGTTCAATAAGCGTGACAAGTCGACTTGTTTGTCAATTAAGTCTGCTTGTCGACATAATTGACGCATTGTCGCGACAAGTGCTGTTCAATAAAGGCGACAAATAAGTCAGACAGCGACATAATTGTCACACTTGTCGACCGATTTTCATAACCAAAAGAAATAACATCGTTTTACTTAACATATTAAATTCTTAAAACTTTTGACATAGACCATAGTCTCCTGTCGCGATTTTATGACAATTCTACAAATTTGTCAACACTAGTCGCGACCATTTATTGTTCAATAAAACAAACATGTCAAGTTTTTCACGACAAATTGTCACATGTCGCCTGTCAGGAGAAAATGTTTATTGAACAGAAATATGTCAAATTGACGCAACAATCCGTCAAATTTGTCAATTTTGTCAATGTAAATTTTTATTGAACAGTAAATTGTCGAATTGTCGCCTGTCACCTGTCATTGTCGCGTTTTTTTAATAGGGTCCTGCTATTTTTGAAACTCATTAGCTGAGGTCAGCAATTGAAAATGTCAAAATTACTATGGAGATATGTATCTTTCTACTGCTGATTTGACTTTCAAAAATCGCACTCCTAAAGTATAATTTTTGAAAGTCAAATTGAAAGTAAAATCAGCAGTAGAAAGATGCATATCTCCATAGTAATTTTACATTTTCAACTGCTGAGCTCACCGAATGAGATTCAAAAATCGCACTCCAGGAGAGCGATTTTTGAATCTCATTTGCTGAATTCAGCAGTTGAAAATGCCATAATTACTATGAAGATATGCATCTTTCTACTGCTGATTTGCCTTTAAAAAATCATACTTTAGGAGTGCGATTTTTGAAAGCCTAATCAGCAGTAGAAAGATGCGTATATCCTTAGTAATTTTGACATTTTCAATTGCTGACCTCAGCTAATGAGTTTCAAAAATAGCAGGACCCTATTAAAAAAACGCGACAATGACAGGTGACAGGCGACAATTCGACAATTTACTGTTCAATAAAAATTTACATTGACAAAATTTGACGGTCGAAAACGACCTTAGGTACCTAGTTTAAAAAAATATCCGTAATTCTTTCATTTTAAAATCTCTAACATAGAAAATATTGTTATTCAGACAATTCGGTCCTTATGTCAAGATTTTTTTTGTCTTTATTTTTATTTTTACGGATAGAAGATATTATTAGAAACTAATTAAATTTTTTTGCAATTCATGGAGTTTATCAATACAAATTTAATTTTTACTTTATTCTGTAAATGGCAACGTGGACGCGAAAAAATCATTCGAACTCCACATTATTCACGTTGTTGTTTAAAAATTTAATTTAAAAATAAAAATTACCTGTCTTCTCTTTCTAACTCCATGTTGGAAACAGAAACGGCAACATGAAAATTTCATGTCAAATTTTGACACATTGAATATATTTTTTCTGAATGGCCAGTTATTTTAAGTTGATATTTAGTTTACCAAGGAGTTTACAGGTCCAACGTCTTCGTTGAACCGAAAAACGACGCTATTTTTATTAAAAATATCTGTGAGTAATCCTTTCATTTTAAATTCTCTGACAAATAAAATATTGTTTATGAGACAATTGTCTCGAAATGGTTTTCGATTCAGCCCTGCAAAACAAACTTGACATACCTACTTACCGAATTGACGAAAATGTCGGTAAATTTTGTTTTCATTATGTTCAAAATTAGAAAATATCACATGTGTAATTTTGAAACTCTCGATATATTTAAAAACAATCTGTAGGTACTTATAAAATAAATTGAAGGCATATTCCGTTACTCTACATAATTATTGTGAAAGCATAATTTTTGTATCTCTATAGTAAATTTTTTTGCCCTCAGTGATGATCGTGTTTAGTTTGAAAAAAGTGGTATGCATGTAGGTTTCACTTTAAATTTACCGAAACTTCCCACTTTGGTTAATTTAAAATGTTTTAGTTATGTAATGAATTTCATATTGTGTGAAAAAAAATTATTACCTACTAACTAGGTATTCTTCACTCAACCAAATTTCAAAAAATACTTAACACTTTTCTTATCGATGGTGGGAGCTCAAACAAAAGGTCACGGAAAACTTACAAAACATTATCAACATTTTTTATTGAAAATTGACAGCAAGTGATGACGTCACAAACGAAAATATACCCTTAAAGATTGAAAAAATTGTCTCGGGCGGGACTTGAACCCACGCTCTTCCAAACCGGGGAAACGTGCTAACCAATTACACCACCGAGTCCACAACCCAGTTAACATGTTTATAATCAATAATATTGGAACAGGGTGTGCCATCTATATTGTATGAATCCAAGTTGTAATATTTGGCTTGCAAGTTGGTTGGTTGTAATACTGCCAGTAGATGGCGCGCACGTCCCCTTAAGACGCAACAGATTGAAAATTTCGTTCTCTGGGTTGTGGACTCGGTGGTGTAATTGGTTAGCACGTTTCCCCGGTTTGGAAGAGCGTGGGTTCAAGTCCCGCCCGAGACAAATTTTTCAATCTTTAATTTGATTTGAAATAGCACAACATGGCTGTAACATGTTTATAATCAATAAAAGCTGTTTTAATTTTTTCGCCATTTTGTGGTTGGTGCCATAGAGAATGTTCTTCAATTTGGTGGTCTGATCATCCCCTTAAAAATCGCCAGCATATTAAGGACCCTGTAGGTATAAACCCGTGGACCCGGTAATGGGTCAAGCCACCGGGTCCACGGGTAAACACTCATAAACGTTACGTCTAAAATGCAACCTTCCAAAATATGTGCTCACTTTAGTAACTTATAGAACAAGTCACATATTCCAGAAATGCGGTTGGCAAGATGTGTACGAGTATGTGTTCTTGTGATTGGCCTATTTAAGTTTTACCTAACCTCTTTATTAATTGGAATTTCATCACATAAGTAGGTACAGGGTCATTTTTGGACCACTGGCCGGGAGGGGGGGGGGGATCACGCATATTTTCAGTGATTTTGATGTTGCTCCCATTAAAGGCCTTCATCTAAAAATATGGCCAACGGTTAAAAAATCACCCTACATATTAACATGCATCGGACTTGATTCCAAAAGCCAGCATCTTTTTAAAGCAGAATGTAAGCGTTTACTAAGTTATATAAATCCGCTAGGCGCGAAACGATTTTCCACGCTCGGTAAACTTAGAAACTGGGCCAAAGTAGGCTTTTGCGAAATATACAGGAAATTCTCTGCCCTCCCTCACTATATTACGTGCTTAAGAACTATTTCCTTGGGGAGAAACCACGTGCCCTGGAATAATAATGTAAATTTATAATTTCTCTCTTTACCATTTTTAAAATGTAGGAACGCAACACAGTAGGAGTGCAGTTTTAAAAAGTTTAATTTACAAAAATGCTCTCTGTGGTTAAATAAAAATTCATACTGTACCAAATAACTTTGAGGAAGTAAATTCCGAATGTGGTAGTGTAAACATTTTGTTTGTTTCACTGTCCCCTTCTGTCGCCTTTCACAAAGGTAAGGCGAGGTGCAGTGTGTTGTAGGTATGTACATTGAGTAAGCGACATATTATGTAGCGTTAGCCCAGTAATTTTGTAATTTTGTTAGTCGGTGTGGGAAGAAATTATGAATGGGACAGGATTAAACTGTAACCGTATTGTGACAAAAAGTCGACTATCAGAAAACTTGTTAAAAATTTCGGTACGCAACATAGAAAACAAAATTGTATCCCTCAGAATAGTCGTGGTGGTCCAGTGGCGAGTAACCTTGCCTGCCGTGCAGGAGGCGATGGTTCGATCCCCGTCCAAACCGACTCGTACCAATGAGTTTTTCGGAATTTATGTACGATTTGTTACACCACTGGCTTTTCGGTGAAGGAAAACATCGTGAGGAAACCTGCATGCTTCTATTTCGAGGCGTGTATTAGTACCCACTGTCCATTATAAGTGGCGACGGGCTCACCCCCCGTCACACTGGACAGAGTTTCGGTACTACTGGTGAAACGTGGATGTTCTGAGGTTTCAGAATATCTCTGACTACCCCCTCGGGGAATATAGTCGTGAGCATATGTTATGCTATGCTATGCTATGCTATGCTATGCATGCATGTATCCCTCAGAAGGCTTTTCTTTTGATTTAACTTAGTAATATTAATAGCAGTGCACTCATTTTAATTAGATTCAACAATATAAATGACTTGTGAGCAATAAATAGCTATCGAAATTTAAAAAATGAGGTAGGTACCTACTTAATCATTAGAAAATATAAATTTATTTGTCGAAGCTTTTTAAGTAGACAAAAATATTTAGTCCGTGTTTGAAGTGTGTATAATGCTAATGGAAAATACATAAAAATGTGGGGGAAAAAATCCCCGTCAGGTTTTTAAGAACGCTAAATGCTATTTAAATTTGGGGCGTGATTTATTTTTATTTTGGTACATTTCTATGCTCAAATTTGCTCTTAAATGAAATACCTACCAAAAGAAATTCACTATATTTGATTAGTCCCGGGTCAAACCGTTAAATGACTGGGCTATTTGTTTTCATTCTTATGTAGAGGTAGACCGCCTTATTTTGTGCCTCTTTTATATTTTTCTCTGTATTTTACAGTTTGTTATTATTAACCCCTGACGCAAAAATGAGGGGTGTTATAAGTTTGAAGCCTTTGTCGGTCTGTCTGTCTGTCGGTCTGTCTGTCTGTGGCATCGTAGCTCCCAAACGGGTGGGCCGATTTCAATGCGTTTTTTTTTAAATACAAAGCTAATTTTAGCGGAGTGGTTCATGAAAATCGATTCAGTAGTTTTCATATAACTTTAAAAATTATGAAATGACATTAAATTATACATATTTAAAAAACCCCAACGCCAGAAACAAACATTTAAAAAGTAAAAAATAATTCGGTCACCTATTTCTGTCCTAACCTATCGGTCACAAATTAATATTTTAGTGTCTTCTTTTTTTTAGATCAATTAATGCGTATAGGGGGTCGCTATAAATATGAAATGACCATTGATTTTTTTATCACAAGTTTTCTCACTTGTGTTTTGTGTAAACGCCGCCATCGAAACCGCAGTTCCGTAACTAGTTACGATCAAGGAATTGTTTTTACTTGATCGAAACCAGTTGCGAACAAGGCTTATTTTGTACTTGTGCGTAACTGGGTTTCGATAGAGGAATTATATTTGATTCGATCTCCAGTCAACTCTCTCCCAGTTCTCTCTCCATGTTGTAGAGTTTCTGGCCGCATCTTCTCTACAGCGACAACACGTTCCGTCGCGGTGGTAGCTTAAAAAAGATTTGACGTTTAATAAGTGTGTTTCAAGCTCCTATATTGAATAAATTATTTTGACTTTGACTTTGTTCCTCAGTTGATAAACATTTATGTTAACAGCTTCAGATCTGCGAGACGGATGGCATCGAGGAGCTGAGCGACGAGGAGTCACCGAGTGGAGGGCGCCGCCGCCTTGTGGTCGTCAAAACCCTATGGCGAGGATGCCATAACGACGTCAGGTATCTTATAATTATAATGTTTCAGAAAAAACATTCGGTATTCTTATTTATCGACACCCCTAAATGCTTGTACTTCATTGACTAACAATCTAATGGACGTCGGGTCTAATACAAAATTCTCGCAAAATAGTGTCCCAGTAACCACGTACACAGCGTACACTACACTAAAAACCTTAGATAAAGTATATGTCTAAATGGACCGTCGAAGTTGCGAATGCGTCGAAAAAAATATCAGCCGACTGTTCCCTGATAAATCATTGCCCGAGCATAGTGTTAGTTATATGACGCTGTCACGCAACAAACATAAGAAAGTTAGTCTGTTTATTTTAGTACGGTAGAAGCTTCGATCAACAATATCCAACTAGATAACGCGTCAGCGCTCAAAACATGTCCCGGCAAATAACGCCTCACTATTGGAGTGAGGTCTTATTTTAAATTAGTTGCGTTCGAACAAAGCCAACGTAAGCACGTCTCGCAATGTCGCAGTGTTCCTTTTTTAAATTACTAGGAATTATGGTTGCTTTGAGGTCGAAATTATAATGTATTCGGACTGTTTTCTCGGTTCGTTAACAAAAAATGTTGTATATTCACGAGGACAGAATTTCTCTTTGATTTTGTATGCGACCCGTTATCTAGTTGTATATTGTTGATCGGAGGGTAGAAGCGTGAGGCTCAATCTAGACATACCTACCTACTTTATTTAAGCTAAAAACGTTGAAACTGTTTACATTCTCTTTTCGATTTGCTTGCGTAGTTTTTAGAAATTATTACAGCACGAGCAGGGCATTAGAGATATGCACTTAGTTTGTCAATCAAACGAAGACTGGCGCGTAATTGTTTCTCTTTATGCGTTTTGTTTCTCTTTTGGTTCGGACACTTTTAGTACCCTACGTCCAGTACTTGGTAAGTCAATGATTTACTTAGAAAAATTTACTTCTCGGGATAGGCATTATTAAAGTTACATTCTGTTTTTTGCCAAATTTTGATCGGCGCTAACCACGAGTTCATTGATGTTTACAGGGCGGCATTCGCTCGTGAAGCGACTTGGGGGGCTGGCCTAAAACATCCTCAACTAGCGAGAGTGCTGGGTTTGAGTCTGTTAGAGCCCCCCTGTGCAGCTCTCGACCGAGGCGATGCTGCACACCTACCAACGATACTCCGCTTGGACAGGAAATTGAAGTGAGTTTTAAACAAATCCGGCCACATGTATACAGTCAGTTAAAATTAAAAAATTAAAATAAAATAATTAAAATTAATTAATTATTATTTAATTTAATTAAAATTTTATTTTATCGCCGTAGCCTAACCTAGTTTCACATACACGGAATCATAACGTGATAAGCTGATAGGTAGGTAACGAAATCATGAAACACATGTCAGTCATTAGTCTTAGGGGGTATTACAGAACGACACTCAAGTGGAGATAATATCTTCTTAAGTAAAGATAGACAAGGATGCATGTATAAGTTGTATGTATTTGCATCCTTTTCTCTCTATACTCAAGAAGAGATCTCCACTTGAGTGTCGTTCTGTAATACCCCCCTAAGCCTCGGGTCTAAGCATGAGTGAACGAGATAAAGAGTAGGAACTGTTCTCCATACTAAGTGGCGTACACCGGAAAAAGCTCAAAATCGAGTCTCATTCCTTGCCCGCAAGTAGATGAATAGTCTTCCAATATTATGAACCAATCAACTACGGTAGCTTAGGTAACTAAAAAGAATAGTAGGTAGTTAGATCCGAAATTATTAATGCAAATATAGCAAAATGATACTCATAACGACATCTAGCGAACTAGAATGTAACTACTTAAATTAATAATTGGAGTATTTATTTTATTTTTATTTATTTCCTTTTTACGCCAGTCATATAAAACATTGTAGGTCGCAATTGATTGCACGGAGCTGCATTTTTGGTATGTTGTTAGGATATATACCAGCAGTATAAAACCAATTTTGCAGCTTCGAAAGACCTGTGCTAACCGAGGGGTGCTCGAAAAACCTCGCATGTTTCGGTCATTTTTCAAGTTTTGACATATAACTTCTAAACGGTGCATCTTGCATAAAAATTGCATACTACGTTTTTAAAGAAGACAAAATTATCTATTATTTGAATTTAACTGCAGCTCTGTAAGTTAAGTAGGTCTTGAGATACAACACTTCAAACATTGGCCATTTTTCCCAAAAAGTTCAAAATGGTAGTTTTAGCCGTCTTCCGAACAGGATATCGGCTAAAATACTCATTCTTCGAGGAAAATTATAAGAAATGAATTTGTAAAGCAGTTATGTAACTTTAATATAAACACAAGTTGAACCCTGTACTGTGATTAATTCCTTTGTTATCAGGAAAAAACTAAATATAAGGCTAATCGGTTTTTCAAAAAATGGAGCTTGACTCATTGCAAGAATTTTGTAAAGGATAAAAAAGACATAACTCAGTGAAAAATGATTTATTTTATGCAAAATGAATTTGAGTATGATTAATAATGTATCTATACTATAACAAAACTGTAAATGTTTGTTTGGTTGTTAGTTCGCGCATCACACGAAAACTACTGAACCGATATTAATGTAACTTTTTGTATTTGAAAGCTTATGATTAGACGTATGAACTGATATATATTTGATCTCACTTCCATCACGAGTGCCGGTGCGGACGAAGATGTGGGCAAATCTAGTACTATTATTAAACCGTAAATATTGGTTTGTTGGTTGGCGCTTCACGCGAAAAGTACTAAACCGATTTTGATAAAACTTTCGAGGTCTGCAAGCTTATGGTCAGACTTAAAATTTGGTATATCATTTATTTTGATACGATGAAGGAAACCCTCGTGGACGAAGTCGCGGGAGAACTAGTAATTACAAAATTATCACCATTAGATAAAAACGAGAGTTTTCCTTCGGCTTCGTCCGCACGGGTACCCGTCATTGTAGCAAGATAAATTATATACTCGATTTTACGTCTAAATAATAACCTTTTAAATGCAATAAATTTCATCAAAATCGGTTTAGTGGTTTTCGCGTGATGCGCGAACAATCAAACAAACATTTACGGTTTAATAACAGTACTAGATTTGCCTACGACTTCGTCCGCACCGGTACTCGTCATGGTAGTGAGATCAAATATATATCAGTTTATACGTCTAATCATAAGCTTTCAAATACAAAAAGTTACATTAATATCGGTTCAGTAGTTTTCGCGTGATGCGCGAACTAACAACCAAACAAACATTTACAGTTTTGTTATAGTATAGATACATTATTAATCATACTCAAGTTCATTTTGCATAAAATAAATCATTTTCACTGAGTTATGTCTTTTTTATCCTTTACAAAATTCTTGCAATGAGTCAAGCTCCATTTTTTGAAAAACCGTTTTCTCTTATATTTAGTTTTTTCCTGATAACAAAGGAATTAATCATAGTTCAGGGTTCAACTTATATTTATATTAAAGTTACATAATTGCTTTACAAATTCATTTCTTATAATTTTCTTCGTAGAATGAGTATTTTAGCCGATATCCTGTTCGGAAGACGGCTAAAACTACAATTTTGAAGTTTTTGTGAAAAATGGCCAATGTTTGAAGTGTTGTATCTCAAGACCTACTTAATTAACAGAGCTGCAGTTTAATTAAAATTATAGATAATTTTGTCTTCTTTAAAAACGTAGTATGCAATTTTTATGCAAGATGCACCGTTTAGAAGTTATATGTCAAAACCTGAAAAATGACCGAAAAATGCGAGGTTTTTCGAGCACCCCTCGGTTAGCACAGGTCTTTCGAAACTGCAAAATTGGTTTTATACTGCTGGTATCTATCCTAACAACATCCCAAAAATGCAGCTCCGTGCAATCAATTGCGACCTAAGGCGATTTCTATGTCTACCGTGACCGGCGTATTTTGGAGAACTTACAGCAAAATAACAGATATCGTTGGTAGAAGGTATGAATAAGCTGTCTCCTGTGTGAAATGTGTGTTGCGAAAACAGTATCACGGACAGAATATTGATAGAAATAGGTAACTACCTATAACTACCTACCTAATGTTTATTAAAGAACATTTACAAGCAGCAAGTCTGCTTATTGAGCGCTTTCGAAAAGTTATTGAAGGCAATGTAAACATACAAATTGTAGTAGGCTATACGTAAAGATATTTTTCACCTCACAAGCTCGGAAAGATTCTGTTTATCATTCGAAATCTGAGTGCAACAGTGCATTTTATTCGCTAGCGTGGAAAGAGTTTTTGAAATTCGAATCAGTTTATTCAATATTTTTCTACACCGCCAATCCATTGAAAATGCTTAATAACCTATTTCATGTCACTGGCCAGCACGAAAAAAAAACTTTTTAATATGTTCTTTTTAGCAATTCACTTTTTTCCCTCGCTATTGTGAGGTGAACAGTTGTGTGTTTCGCTCGGCTGCAAACTTATTCTGCGTCTCGTACCTTTGAAACCTTCGCTGAGCTCAGGATTCTATTATTTGAACCACTGCGAACAAAAAGCAACTTTGCAGCCTCGCATAACAAATAACTATAAGCACAGATTAGATAATAATAAGGTACCTAGTTGACGTTTTATTGTGAGCCTATAACGCTTGAGGCTTTTATCGTCAGGTCTTTTAATTACGATTGAATGTTTCAGTTACTCGAGTTTGATTCACATATGCTGTCAGATCGCAGCAGGCATGAAGTATCTGGAATCGTTCGAATTAGTGCACAGGGATCTCGCAGCTCGGTAAGCATTTACCTACCTACTTTGGCATGGGTTCAACTATGTTTGCCAAGACTTAAAAAGGGGGAAGATGGCACGTAATTGTAACAGTAGTTAGGACAGTAGTGTGAACGGGCAGCAACACGGCGCCACTATAAAACGAGGCACTGTTTGTGCACCACTGTGGTATCTAGCACTTACGCTGCTAAGCTCAAAATCATGATCCTCGCGCAGTGCTAATACTGACGCCCCTCGTAGGTCGTGTGCACAGTCGTAACGAAAAATTTGCTCAAAAGCGGCTCACCTCGTGGGACGGCCCGCACAGGCGTTAGTGGGTTCACACACGATGACGCACTACGTCAATGCGTCACCGTGTGTGCTTCTACGTGCGGTTTCATACAACTCCTTGCTTCACAAATGACGGACTGACGTTTGCTGCTCCGTCACGTGCGTCATCGTGTGTGAACGCACTAAGGTTTGAGTGACTCACGCTGTAGGTCAATATAACTGACTCGTTACGTGGGTTCTTTAGATCTCGGCCCATTTGTCGCCGACCTACGCCGTAGGTCATCAGCAGCGAAAGTGCTAGGTGTGTCTAAACGCCGTCTTATTGTGTGATATTCGATTCAAACGGTGTCAAATCGGCACGTTTAATAGTCATAATTCACTATCGATCTTGTAAACGACACACCTAATCGGAAACTTACCTACACAATAGCGGAGACTGAATACCGCATCTGACTCTTCTGATTTAGTTAAGGATGGAGGTACATGTTTGCAAATCTAATCAGGTAGGTAACATCGTCATAATCCTATTTCACGCACTGCAGGGTATAAAAGTAGTGGTTTACACCACAGACTTAAAAGAAGAACCAGACGTAATATCGTCTAATCATGAGTGAAGCACCCATTTCTTTTGTGTGCGATACATAATGGTGACGGGTTGTAGCACCTGCGCCTAGAACTAGTGCATCTGTGTGAGTGTATTACCTTGCATGCTTCACATCTTTTTAGTGCAATATTCGGTCCGTATTTCTTTCAAACTGAATAATTTTCACTATAGAGCCAACATCGATATCGCGACAAATAAATCGGCTGTCACATACATTTTGAGTCGTGTCGGTACTGCCGTTTTGTATGAAACAGTAATTCTTTTTTCGCGATTTCGAAGTTGGCTCCATATTGAAAGTAGTTCAGTTTGATGGTGTATCACCCCCTTCAGTATTACCATTCCAAATAGCAACGAAATTTTAAAGCTGGTTTGATTTATAGAAACAATGATTTTAAACACATACTTAGGTCTCACTTATTCTTAGAACACCTTTAGTATCTTTAAAGATTTATGTCTAGTATTAAATCTTTCTCATATATAAATTATTGCCCAGAAAGCTAAATAGGAATCGGAAAATGTTTTCGTCCTCATATGAAATGAAGTACTTATATTTATTTTCAATGCAGGAACATAACAGTAAGTGAAGATCTGAATGTGAAAGTGGCTGACTACGCAATGTTCTGCGAGGAATTCGTCGGGGACTACCACGTGATGGCGGATGGGTCGAGAATACCACTGCGCTGGATGGCCTGGGAGAGCTTACTTATGGTAGGCTTGAAAACTAACTTAATTAAATTCTTTTCTCAAAACATGCTTGGGAGCATTATTTTGACAACTTTCTTCGAGATAAATCTAAATTGCTGAACTGGCCAAATACATGCGACCAGCGGCCGGCAAAAGTTGTATGAAAATCCATATCTGTCGTGGTTTAGCGGCCAAATAAATTACATAGTAAACTCATATCTGTCGTGTAATTAAAAAATGGAACGATCGTTTACTCCGAAACATGGCTACCGAGGAGGTAACTTATCAAAGTTTTATTTAAATTGCGAACTGGCTTGCAAATAGAAAGCTGTAGGTATAATTTAAAAAAATGAATGAAAACTTTAACCACAGATTAATAATAAGTTACTAGCTTCAACGCAGGAAAAATTATTGTTGTTCGTCACATGTTCGTCATTGATTTTGAAGAGTTGATTGATTTAAATTTCCGCGCATTGTTTGAGAAAAGCACTATACAAGCCTTGGCCACAACTAGGCATTAATGGACTTACGTATGTGTGCCTCGGCGATCGTCCATCAATGCCTCTTTTGCTGGCCGCTGCAGTACAATATACCTACATTGTTACATTTGAAAATAGGAACATTACAAATACCAAATCTTTTTTTTTTCATAAAGAATAGAGTAGCGTTTACTTGTCTGGCACTGCATTTCTGCTGATGTCAAGTGGGTTTTCAAATATGTACCTTGTTTGTACCTAACTAATGTTATTTGTATTATAGCGTTAACACGTGTGGTCGTGATATTTATTGCTCGTAAACACGAATCGTAAAACATTCGCTAAGCACTTTGGGAGCATCAAAAACGCCAAAATGCGCATTATTTTATTAACACCTATTATATTTCTAGGGCATGTATTCACCAGCCAGTGACGTGTGGTCATTTGGAGTCACAGTGTGGGAGGTCCTAACATATTGCGTGGACAAACCATTTGAAGAGATGAACGATGATCAGGTAAACATATTTATTTTACGATTTTGCTACTTACCAGGGGATATATGTAATTCGGAGCGCGCTCCATACAAACGTACTATGGTGATATTTTCAATACTAACCAATTAAAATCAATGAAATTTTGCAGAAACAATCTAGAAACAAATCTCTATGCTTGTATGGAGTCCGATTTTCGTTAAAATTTTGTTTCAATGCTAGGATTAATTCAAGATTTGTACCGAAATCTTTGAGGCATTGTAACTTTAAAACTATACATTTTAACGAAAATCGGACTCCATACAAGCATAGAAATTTGTATCTAGATTGTTTCTGCAAAATTTCATTGACTTTAATTGGTTAGTGTTGAAAATATCACCATATTTTCGATTGTATGGAGCTTACCGTTGGCGCTTAAAGCCAATGAAATTTTTCAGAAACAATCTAGATACAAATTTCTATGCTTGTATGGAGTCCGATTTTCGTTAAAATGTATAGTTTTAAAGTTACTAATCTCTATGTTTGCATGAAGTCTGATTTTCGTTAAAATTGTTTTAAAGTGCCTCAAAGATTTCCATACAAATCTTAAATTAATCCTAGCATTAAAACTGTATATTTTAACGAAAATCTGACTTCATACGAACATAGAGATTCGTTTCTAGATTGTTTCTGAAAAATTTAATTGGCTTTAATTGGTTAGTATTTAAAATATTACCAGGCTACGTTTGCTAGGCTGTCACTTACACCCTGTACAATGTAACTTATCAAAGCACTTTGTCTACTATTTGAAGGTGGTAGCGAATGCGACGGAGTGGCGATGCGGCGGGCGAGGGGCGCGCGTGCCGGCCGCGCCGCCGCCGCGCTGCCGCCGCGAGCTGTACGACCTGATGCACGAGTGCTGGCGCCGCGAGCCCGCCCAGCGGCCGCGCTTCCACGACCTGCACCGCTTCCTCGAGCGCATGACACACGGCTACAAGCCTCCTGCGCAACGACAGTAACTTCACCATTACATAGAGCAAGGACAGCAAGGACAAAAGAGTGGTATTCTCCCATTGACACATTCGGCTGAGAAATTTTGGTTCTTCCACATTGACATATACTCTAGTGATAGACAAGCTCGTTCAAACAAACAACATGTCACACAAAACGACACAAAATGGCAGATTGCGGTCTGTCATTGCACAGAGACGAAGTGAACTCGGGAACATTGATGTTGTGCGTTGCGCCCACCGCATTCAAGTGGAACATGTTGCTTCTATAAAAGGGCCTGTCTATCGCTAGAGTGTAAGTCAATGGTCTTCCAATATTATGAACGAAAACAACTACGTAAGAGGTAACTTTGATGCAAAAATAGCAAAATTATGTTCATCATCTGGAATGTACTTAATTCCGGTGTACGCAGCATGGTATAGGGAATACACTGACATACTCCAGCGATAGACAAGCCATTTCCTAGAATCGACATGTTTCACTTGAATACGGTTTCCGCACCGTATGGATGTTACCGAGTTCAATTCGTCACTATGGCAATGATAGACCGCAATGTGTCATTTTGTGACATATTGTTTGTTTGAACGTGCTTGTCTATATCGCTAGAGTGTATGTCAGAGTATTCTCCATACTATCTGCGTACACCAGAATTTAGTGCATTCCAGTTCGCTAGATGTCGTTATGAGCATCATTTCGTTTTTTTGCGTCAACAATTTCGAATCTTAGTTACCTAAGCTACCTCTCTTATGTAGTTTGGTTCGATATTGGAAGACTAATCAAAAATTCCTTAGCGTAGGTATATTGGCAATTCATCTACTCGCGGGCAAGGAGTCAGCGTCATCTAAAAGACTAGATATTGAGCTTTTTTCCGAGGTATGCCACTTAGTATGGAGAATAGCACTCTTCTTTATCTCCTTTACTCTATGTTATTACTTAATAATCTTACATCTGACCTGTCCCTTTATCTTTGCACTCTTTTACCTACACTTATCTAAATCACCACTCCGAATTTCAACGTTTGTTTCTGTGAAGGAAGTTAAATGTTCATCAGAAATCGCAAAAGTATCTGCGTTTTAAGTCAGTTTCAGATAAATTTATTTGTTAATTCGACTTTGTTGTTACCACGCGGATGCAAAGAATAAGACATAAAAATATTATTTTTTTCCCTCCGGACGGAAAGCGTTAATTCTCGTCCCGCTGCGCTAAACGAAGTTGTAGCTTTCCACTTCCGTCGAGAAGAAAAATAGTATACTAACCTCAGACAGTAAATAAGAAAGCCTCAGATCACATGTTTGTTACAACAATTACATGAGAACTGAGTCCTTTCTTACTTTCCTGTCCTCGGTGTGTAATCTACTATTACTTACCTATTTGTTTTGAATGAAACATAGTTACCTATAATATAATCGACACTGCAAGACAATTCAAATCATAGGTAGTAAAATATATTTGAATTAATGAATGAAGGCCTAATATAGGTAAGTACTTCAACTTCCAAACTACTTACAATTTTAGTACAGAGTAGTAATTTCGGAGTGGTACTTTTATCACGCTCACTGATCGCGACGGCTCTCTCTAACGTTCTAAACTTTCGGCTGTGACTGTCTCGCTCGCTTTGACTCCATTGGACTTTAAGAAACTTTGTTTAAGTTACTCGATTATTTTTAAATTTTATTAGATGTAATAGTAGGTTAAGTTCGTATTCATAAGGTCATGTCGACGGCTTCTCATCTTGCCGGAGGACAAATAACGACTGTCTGATAAATTTTGTGCAGACTGCATAGAGATACGATATAAGGGCAGTATTAAGATCAGTATTAATATTAAGACATTTAAAATAAGATAACAATTAAAGTATGTTTAAGAGGGCTCGCTACTTGCCTGGTTTGTTTACTTGCTGACCTCTCTCTTTCTAGTCAAATGTGTAATTAAAGGTTAGGGAGTGAACAACCAACTAGTAGGGTAATTTAACTAGATAAACGTAATAAAAAACAAAATATCGCAAGAAACGCTGAAATCTAGACAGTAACAAACAAACGAGCGAGTTTAGGCTTTCCCAATCAATATTCGAAGCGTTCTTATTCACGTTATTTAGTTTGAAATTCCCATTTATCTAGTTAAATTACTTCAGCAGATTTACTTAGGGAAGCATTAAAATTAAGTACCTACTTATTAAAAAAAATATCGATAACACCCAATTTAAAAAATTTGGTACCGATATTTTTAACGACAAAGTAGCTTGTCCAGATTAGGCGACGCAAAACGTCTCGTGCATTAACTCACGCTGTGGTGAAAATAAAAATTGAGCCCGCAATATTTAAAGAGCGCCTCACCTGGCAGCACGGAATCGCATATTTTCACGCTCTATTCTTTTCTGTCGCTCAGAATTTCAGGAACGTCATTTGCTAGACCGAGAAAGATACCGAGAATGCGAAAACACGCGGCACCACAGGCAGTGCTGCGACCTTTTTCTGAGCGACAGAAATGGATAATAATGAGATTCCTTGCTGCCAGATGAGACTACCATTACTCGCGAACCACGTGTCGAGATACCTATTAAAAGAACTACCAACCGATTCCTCGCACGGCACGCGTAATATGCACGCGACATGCGAGCCTGATTCTGGACAAGCTCGTAGATTTCTGGATAAATGTTATTAAGATTAGGTAGGATCGAAAGCGTATGTACAGTTCGCAGTAAAGTAGATAGTCATGAATTTAAGGATGCTACAGATATTCAGAAATCTATTGGTAATTGTCGATTTCACTATCAATTTTGCCAGTTCTCATCATTATTAGTCGGAGAAAATGAAGAGCGGCAAAGTTGATAGTTATCTACTTCCCACAAAAACATTAGAATTTCAGGTCTAAATCTAGCGTGAATAGAATGATCCCTTCCTGTGGAAGAGATAACAACATGTTCTTGCTCATTTCTGCATGGAGACACAGGCAACAACAGACAGAGATATCATCACGACTAAGAACAACGCTAGGCTTTGATACCAGACATTTTAATCGTCGTTGGGGAAGTAGATGGACATCGCGTAACATTTCACGCTATCCCCAGCGCCCTTCGCCTAGCGCTCCACGATCTTCCACTATCACCGCCTTTACGGCAAACCCCTCTACGACGGGACACTGTTTAAATGACCGATAGTCATTTCGATAATGTCGAACAAAGTCGTTTTTAAAGAATGCTTGGTTCTATCGGATGTTCGAACAGTGTCCTATTAGTTCGGGAGCCTGTCGTGCACCGGCTTTGAGTCATCGCACTTATTATGGAATTAGGCTTGGCCAGCCTGTGTTGTGTAACACTTAGTATTTGTGAATGATTTATAACTCGGTGTGCGGCCGGTCTCTGACCTTATAGTATATCCAAAGTCTAACTCCTATTTTTTTAACCTGTTTTAAATGTTAAGGTTGTATACTTCGGGAGGTGAAAGGCCTCCAGGGCAGTTTTTGCCCCCTGTGCTTCTTGTTTTCTTCGATTAGTCACACAAATCGCTTCACACTGCTTCCGCAAATATCGATAGAACAAAGCGAATTTTATGAGAGAACTATTTTTAGTAACGTGAATACGATCGATATCGAAATTCGATTGTAGTGAAGGGCCAATTTTATCAAGAGGTGATTTTTCTATTTGCTTTCAAAGTCAATATTTTCGGACGCGGCGTGTGATTTGATTATAGACACCATAAGGTTGAACAATGCCGAATTACTTGTGTAAATCTAGTCTTTGATCAGATGTAGTTATGAAACCACTGTAATAGTTATTAGGGATACAATATACATGGATGTTTAAATGTCAGTGTAATTGTTGTCGCCATAATCTAAGATCCACTAATACCCTCAACACACAACCTCGAGTTTCATCGGTCGATAGCACCTACTGTTTCAGAACACGCTGTTTATACCGCACACCGAAATAGCCAAGACTTCCGCATTCAGTTTAAAATAATAACCATCTAACACAACCGCACCTGTAAGTACGAAGAATACTAAATATACATTAAAACATTAATATTTAAATTTATTGGGCTTATCGATGAAACCAGGTGCTTGCTGTTCCTTCATTTTACAGTTAGGATACAAATAATGAATGTAACCTTTTTGATGTAACCCTGAGCTAGTGGCACGACTGAGGTGTATAGAAAATTGTATTTAGTAGGGATCAGTTCCTTGTGTACTCGTATAATTGGTTTTATCGTTTTCGTTTGTTCTACCACCCGCCACACCAACCCGTAGGTTTCATTAAAACAACGTACAGACAAATAAACAATTTTAATCATTTTTTATTTGACGCCCCGATAGCTCAGTTGGTAGTGAACATGCCAGCTGAGTGCTGATACTAGGGTCGAGTTCAGTAATCCCATAAGGGGCAAATATTTGTATGATTAATATTCATATTTCCGAGTCCAGGCCATATTCTGTTATTTTCCATGAGACTAGATAATTATGTGTCCTAATAACTCCAAGATATTTATTATGAGCTGATCCCAATTTTCTCAAAATTTCATGATCATCATTTAATAATTAATTAATTAAGAGCGGATAATAAGTTATTTTATTAATCGATTGATTTGATATTTCTACTTACGTCTTATTACAATAATGACGATACGTGTTATTCTCGTAGAAAGCAATACAGACAAATTAGTTGTGAATATTGTAGTACTTATGTGTTTTAGACATAATAATCAATTCAGTAATATCAACTTAATATATTGCAGTCTTAATAATATACTTTAGGCTCAATAAATGCGTGCATTACCAAATTAGATAGTCCTTTCTCGAAATTCCCTTCTCCGTGGCTGGTATTTGTAAAACGAAAAACAAAGACTGCAGGATATTAAAGTATTTTCAATTGGACTTGTGTAGATAAGATTGCAGTTGATCAAGGTCCTGCAATGTCAAAATTAATATTACTGTATTGATCGTTATGTTTACTTTGTACGTAGCTGCGCTCCATTTTAGGGTGGTATAAATTATCAGGGAAGCACCTGTAATACATAAACTATTAGTGATCCGATCACAATGCTTTGCTTTCTTAGAAGATTTATATAGGCACCCGCCTCGCCTCAGCATTTCCCCTATGCCAACGTGCTCAAAAAATCTTACGCATTTACATATCATTTTATACCTTATCACTAAACGCGACGGCTTATAATTGCGGAACAATAATTTCGAACTTATCACGCTTGGGATTCACACGACACTGTTTTTTATGATTTTAAACATTCAAAATTTGAATCTAAAGTTGGAATAAAGTCCAAAGTTGCGCATTTCATGCAACCTCGCCCTCGCAAAAAGTGGCAGAGAAGTTTGTTAGTAGAATTACACGCGTAACTTGTCCATATATAAATAGTCTAAGTTTGCATTGCACGACAATGATCAATAGAGTCGGCGCAAACCTGGCGAAGTGCAGCGCAGAGAACTTTTACTGCAAAACGATTATCGACTTCGTTTGCATTGAAATAACATCGAAAATCAATTTTTCTACACAAGCAAGGTCGATACCTAATAGTTTGGCAGTGAAAACTGCTCTGCTGTGTGCTTCGCCACGTGTGCGCCGGCCCAAAATGTTAAAGATTATGATTTATGCTACCCCAAAATATTAAGAACGGTGTTTATATTATAATTATCATAGAGCATCGTTTCTCAACTTTTTAGAGTCGCGGAATGGCGAATAAAAAGGGGCATATCTATGCCCAGCAATGGGTTGATGTGGGCTGATTTCATTGATCGCGAATTCGCGACCACGAGGATATGTTAACAATAAATCAAATCTCAAAATTCTCCCTCTACTTATCTAGGCACAGCAGTGTCACAGGCAGTGTGTCAGCCAAGTTCGGAATATATAATACTTAGCTTAAGCCTATACCACAAATTACGATTACTACGTAACAGATAGTTACTTCACTTCCTTAGAAAACAATAAATTCGTCGGTACTCGCAACAGTATATCGAATGAAGCTCGACTCAGCGTTGTTACTGCTTCGTACAGCGTTATTTTGTGTTATTATTAGAAACTTAAAACAGGCGATTTATTAAATCTCAATAGCGAAATCGTGAAACAAGTCTGAAACAAAAAAAACGAAACAATACCTACACTTTGGAGTAATGAATAAAGCTCAATTTTAACTGTGTAATTTTTTATGAAATTCGTTAATTAATAAATATAAAAGACTTTTTGTACTAAGTATACAATTTTTCTGATCAAATGCGACCCTCTGTATAAGATTGCGGCCCCCAGCAAGCCAAGATACCCTGGTTGAAAAAGAATGTCATAGACTTCATAGAGGGTCTTACTAACAAATAAAAAACTAGTTTCAAATCAAAGTTTGAACTTATAATTGTTAAGCACCCGAAGCAATTATAAGTATGCATGTTAGAAACTGTCCCGACATACACGAAGAGCTTAATTGATCATTGCCTAAAAGTTATTTATAAGTAAGGCCGAAACCATTAATTGTAGATTGAAATGACGTTCTGCATTTTTAAAGTAGGTCATAAAACTAGGAATTATTTGATGTCGATCATTGACGGTATTAATTAGTAATTCAAATTATACCTACAGGCATTTCGTTGCTCATTTGCTTAAGGGTTGAGACACATTTACCGACGGCGGGCCCATACAAAAAGCACGTTTAGTACGGGCCCGCCATATCGGTCGCCAATGTGTCCTGACCCTTCGTTGTATTTTATAGCAATCAGATAAACTCATAACAGGAAGGAGAATGTTTAATTGAGTTAGCTGAATAACGACTGTATTTAAAAAAAACGTTCTTCTTTAGTGACGAATGTAAATTAAGATATTGCATGTCACGTTATGATTGTGTATTGTTTTTAGAATAATTTATTGTTTTACACTGCATGCTACTTTGGTGTCGTATAATTAAGGTCCTACCGAGTATAATAGCAACATAGTATCACCACATTAGTCGTGCTGGTCAGACAATAACCATATGCACCTCTTCCGTCACCTCTAGCTCTGAAGTATCTCAAATAATTAACTATCATAAATAAAAAAAGAAAACAGGTAAGCTAAGGATATCATAGATTAAGACAGTCCCTGCAAAAATGTATTTCATTTTATAGAGTTAAATGTACTTTAAATAAATTATTGTATTTTAAACGTATGTCGAACGAAACACGGAGTTTTAATTGTGGGTTGTCAACAACGAATGTAAACTTTAATTCACCAAAGTAACTTTGATCGTTGCACTTGTCCGTTCATATTTTGAAAACTGGATTAAAATAAACATTAAAGTCCACTATCATCCATCCGTATTTATTATTTTATTTGTAAACCGCAACTTATACTATAATTTCGAAACAGAATATATCCTAACTATTATATAAAACTGTAACAGAAGTGTGTCTGTAAAAGGTACGACATGGTTTTTAGGTGTCCCTGATTGCAAATAAAAAATTTTTGTCTGTTCGTTTGTTCGAGCATCACACAAAAACTACTGAACCGATTTTGATGAAACTTTTTTGTTTGAAAGCTTATAATTTAACTTAAAATCTGGTAATTATAGTTAATTTGTGCGGAAGAAGTCACGGGTAAAAGCTCGTATGTAACATAATTGTACTAGGTAATACTAACTAGATATTACTAAAGATCCAGTTTTCGAAGGAACCGACAGAAAGAGTCAAGTGTTGTACTAAACGTTCGGTGTTATTTTAATCATTATAATTATTATGTGTTTTAATTGTGTCATTTTGCCTAAAATTAATTCTATAAAATACAACATGTAACATTTTTGTAAATGTTAAAATTTCAAAGACTCGCGTTGTATCATTGTACTAATTAAAAACGCATTTGATTGTTTAAATACTATTGTAATATTATTATGTATGTAGTGTAATTTTTAATGATCTTTTACTGAAGTTTGCTCGATTAACTATGATACATTTTACAAAGTATCTGCGTAGATTTTAACGACTACTATATCGAGTGAACTTACAAGGGTATTTGATGTTTTATCTTTACTTCATATCATCAAATTGATCTCCTTACATCTATTGACTAAATGTCATCGTAATAGTATCTATAATCTATGTTAAAATGTTATTTACTTCCTAATAATTAATACTGTACTAATTCTGTATTTCTCGTTTTACTATTGGTGTGTTAAAAGTCAAAAAGGGGTCTTTTAGTGGGCATAACAATATCATAACAAGATACTAGTGTACATTTTTATACAACTTGAAATTAGAAAATTTATACCGCAATAAGCAGTGCAGATATAATTTCGACAGGCCCACAAAATGATTCCTTTAGTTAGCGTTGGGACCAATGATTCATACGCCAGGAAGAATCCTACGAGTGGGTGTTTAAACCTATTTTATCATCTGATTTCTACGGCCATTTGGTCTAGTACTTATTGCCGTTTTTTACCATACGATGTAAGCAAAGACTAAAAACTAAACTTGTGTCGAAGACAATATTCTCCATTAACAATTTTTTTACTTTTTTCTGTACAATTGTAGTTGATCCAAGATTCAAAAGTTTGTTCTATTGTTTGTAATATCAATAGTATTATAAGTAAGACTGCATTTCTATATAAAAATTGTATCCTGTAAAATGAGACCTGTTTGTTTTTGAGAAAATATCTTACCAAAAATATTTGTGAATTGAACAATTTGGCAAAAATGTTTAAACATGCCGTGAGATCAATTAGTAAGGATATAGATCTTCACTTTACACATATCGACTTCTTTCTTTGGTATATTCAAACATAAAGTTTCAATATGCTATCTAATTAAAAAACGTCAATAATGTTAATAAAATGTTAGAATAAATAAATTAAGACCTTATGCACAACTCATAAAGTTCAAAATTCATTTATGTTTTGCATATTAGCCGACTACTGGTTAGTGAATAGATGAAAAGCTTCTGAACTTTCTATAATTGTATACATGACACGGATTGCATATTGTCACTTCATGTAATTATTGCCACTAAATCACTCTATAAATGAAATCAATTCTGTAGGTACATAATTAATAAATAATCAAAGACTTTTAAGGCAAAATGCCTTCTTTTTATGTAATTTTAAATGTTAAAATAAATGTTGATTAACATATCAAATCGATAGTTTCATTTAGAGATCCTAAACGTCACCTTATACAAAAACATGGAAACTTAAATACCTACTATTTTGACTTCACATACAAACTTAGCTACCGTTATTTAGTAAGTTATTATTAGGTTTATAGGTTAATGGTACTTTTCCTTACACCCGTCTAACAACTAACAACATAACAACTAAGAATACGGGTGTAAGAGTCTACCCATCAAACTGATCAACTTTTACTATTGGAAATGGAGGATTGGAATTTGTAGGCAGCGGCGGCGTGAGCAGTTTAGTATGGGACAGCAGATTTTTTTTTGCTCTGATTGTTTTGCTCCAATAGTAAAAGTTGTTCAATTTGATGGGTAGACTCTTACTTTAAAAGGATGCTAATGATATCAATTTCACCCTGACACAAATACAGTGTGGAAACGAAGAAATGCATGCATGCATCAGAATATTCATTTGTAGAAAAAAGTCATGTAGAAAAAAATCTGAATAAATATTTATTAATGATTTGATAATACTTTTATTCTCGGTGAGAGGTATTAAATTATAGCAAAACAGTTCACCTAAGTAGTTTCCACCTTCTTGTATAAATTACCAAAAATAACAAACTAGCTATTAGAACTTAAGGGGGCACCAAGCCTATTGTGCTTTCTTCAATCGAATTTATTTCTAAACAATTAAACAACACTTCCAAAAAACAATAATGTTACCTTGTAGTCATTGCTGATTTTCAATTTATCGGGTCACTGCGGATTTGTTTTATAGTGTTTGTAGAAAATAATATTTACAATTTATATTATAATTAATTACGAAGATATCAAGCTTTGAAATTATTCAAAATTACACAATTTCAAAGCCTTGTTTGATGGTCTAAACTCTAAACCTCCTTTAAGTTATGTCCTTTTTAGGTTTTATACCATTATTTCATCGACTACGTCTACAACGCCGACCGGCGAATACAAAAAAATCTAATATAACGTTAATTATATTACGGACAACACTTAAAAATTAAACAAACCTTGTATTAAATAAAAGTCTGTAATATAATATTAAATTACTTTCACAAATAGCAACTGGATCATCAGCTGCAACACAACTTTATCTATAATTGTAAAAGAACTTTATTCCTATTAAAGTAAGTACCTAAACTCATTTTACATCGGATCGCACGAAGCCCAGAGCAGCTAATTCAAATGTCAACGTTAAAAAGTATTTAAAACTGACTTTTGAACTTAAGGTGGTTTTAGAGTAGTCAACTTCATACAAAACGTTGTCGTAGAACACTCGTAGACGGTATTAATAAAAGTAATATTTTATATATATGGAAAAATAGCTTAGAAAATTTAGATTGCGCGTCTCAAGTAACAAATATAATTACGAAGGCTTTTAAATTATTCATACAAAATTTCAAAGTATTTATATTTTTGTGTGAATAATTTAAAAGCCTTCATTTATATCTTTGTAATTATATTATAAATTGTAAATGTTATTTCAGTCGCGCAATCTAGATTTACGAAGCTATTTTTCCATATTTAAAATATTACTTTTATTAATACTGTAGTATCTGTGTTCTACGTCAAAGTTTTGTATGAACTGAAACCACTTTAAAGCGCCGTCTTCATTCACCAAGAGAGCAAATTTGGCCACTATTTTATTTAAGTTATTTTAACATTCGGTCCCATTCAAAGGCAATGGAACAAAGGCGATTTTGTTAGTAAGATAGGTAAATTCTAAAATAAAACTGTTATTGGTAGGCATTAAACGGTAAAAAAATTACTTATAGAATTTATACAATAAAAGAAAAATTTTACATTAATTAAAATAACGGCCCAATTATACGAGCAAAGAAGTTCGACTTATACGTATAGAAACAAGAATACATTTGTGTTAAGCTCGCCACTCCGTGCCACATATGACCGCTATGTAGTATGACCAAACATTCAATCACAATTCTTATACATCTCTAAATCGTGTTGTATCTATAAAGGTGAATCCACATTACAACGGACACGGTAAGGGACGGGCGCAGCGAGAACAATCGAAACTATTATAAAACTGTAACAGAAGTGTGTCTGTCATTAAAGATGCTTACAAGAAAAAGATTACGATATGGTTTTTAGGTATCCCTGACACCAATTCAACCTTTTTTAATAATTTTTGTCCGTCTGTTTGTTTGTAACAGCATCACACAAAAACTACTGAACCGATTTTGATGAAACTGTCTTTTGTTTGATAACTTTTGATTTGACTTATAATTTGGTATCTAATTTGTGCGGACTAGGTCGCGGGTAAACTCTAATATAGTAAAATCATCTCAATTCGTATAACAATAGAGAACATTTTCTGTTAACAGGGAGATAACCGCCCATCGGGCCTGGTGATGGGGAAAAGAATACGTAGAAATATAAGTACCTTTCAACGTATTCTGTTATCAATCGGTAGGAACGCAGGGATTATTTTATATTGTGCACGCTGCGCTGCGCACGTGCCTTTCTAATATGGATATAGCTTTATTCAGTTCTATAGACAAGTCATATTTAATAATGTCATGAGCAAGATTGGATGGTAAACAGGTGTACCAAAACACTCAAGTAATTCTTAAAAGGGTGCTTCAGACCATCCAACTGAACAACTTTCACTACAGAGCCAAATACAAAATCGCGAAAAAAAAAACCATACATTTTAGTCGAGTCGGTACTGCAGTTTCTCACCGTTCCCCGCTACCCAACCCGCCGCGTAGCCCCAGCAACGTCCTATGCTGAGGTCCGTACGTACCCCTCTGGGTGCCCCTAGGTCGGTTGATAAGTTCATTCACTAGGATCGGTAGACCTTTCGTAGTCCCTTCAATAGTCCGCAGTAAAAAGCTGAAAACTGCTCCCTGAGCAATGCTGTATTAGTCATATAAAAAAAAGACAAAAATAGGTACTGCAGTTTTGCATGGTGCTGATTTATTTTTCGCAATTTCGATGTTGGATCCAAAGTGAAAGTTGGTCAATTTGATGAGCTGAAGCACCCTCTTAAGTTTTACTAGGGCGTTTTGTTACACCTGTAGAATAGACTATAATTGGGTCATTATTTTACTTAGGGTACCATCTTAGGGCATAAAGGAAAATAAAATACATACATACATACATATTCTCACGCCTGTCTCCCACTGGGGTAGGCAGAAACAACGGAACGCCACTTGCTACGATCCTGACAAACCTCCCTAGCTTCCTCCACATTCATTAGTCCTTTCATGCATGCTCGTCGGTTTCGGGTAGATCTGACCTGGCCTTTCTTAAGCAAGGAAAATAAATTGCTATCCAAATTGTACTACCAGGAATAAAATAATGGCCGAATTGTCTATACCATCATGAAGTATGAATACCACATTTTACTCTTTTTTGTTCTATCTAAAATTATCATTGTAAACATATCAGAACACTTATAATTATTATGAATCAGCTGCCACAATTTTTATTAATACTAACAAAAATTCGGAATGCATTTGACAATGCTTTACGTATATTTGGATACTCTAGCGCACAAAAGCACTAATTAGTACAACCGTTAGCGCGAAACCGACTCACACTTGGCCGGTTTTTATAATTTTGTTGTTACAGGTACTGTAGAGTTTGCTCTAAAATCACAACAAGTTTGACGCTTAAATTACCGTTTTTGCGATAGAGCAAGAAAAACGTTGATAAAAACTAGTTTCTTGTATGAGGAGCCCCTTAATTTTATTAATACCGTCTACGAGTGTTCTACGACAAAGTTTTGTATGAAATTGACAACTCTGCAACCACCTTAAGGCAACTTGAAAATACTTTGACAGCAAGTTAACCATTACTTTGCCTCCATCAAGCCTCAATGAAAGAGATAGATCGATGGCTCTCTGATGAACGCAAATGACAGAGAACTTCCATTTAGTTTATTTTGCGGTTAAATCTTTACTACAGAGCTGTTGTCATTGGTACGTTTGTGCGATAGAGTATCAATATTATTTTTCAACATGGTATTTGTCTAAAGCTAAAATAATATTGTAGAAATACTAATAATATCTCATGGAAACAACACTTATCAATACAGCATTTTTAAAATTATATAATAATAGTATAAAATCATTGTTAAGTTGTACTTAAATGTTATCATACAAGAAACCAGCTACCTACAACAATATATTCGATATAAAAGGCAAATACTCTTGGAAGCATAAAACCACAAGGGAAGAAAGTACTTACCTTAAGAGAAGGTTATTCCGAGAGCGCAAATGCGCGCTGCATACAAACGAAGTCTGGTGATATTTTCAATACTATCCAATTAAAGTCAATGAAACTGCAGAAACAATCTATAAACTAATCTCTATGTTCGTATGAAGTCAGATTTTCAATATACAGTTTTAAATGCTAGGATTAATTTAAGATTTGTTGATGGAAATCTTTGAGGCACTGTAACTTTAGAACTATACATTTTATCGAAAATCTGACTTCATACAAACATAGAGATTAGTTTCTAGATTGTTTCTGAAAAATTGCATTGACTTTAATTGGTTAGTATTGAAAATATAACCAGACTACTTTTGTATGGAGCGCGCCAACGGTAATATACCCTTAAAATGTTTACAAAGGACTGAATCCTTTCTACCTTAATCATAAAATACAGGTCGGTTAACTAAAGCTGGCGTGTGCCACACATTTACGCGATGCCTTTGTCTCACTGCACGCATAATGAAAAGTTTATCTATCTCTATCAAGCACAGAGGCAGTGACAGTAAAAACGCATTTGTGTGTGTCTGTGAACGCGCCAGCTTTAGTTAACCAACCTGTACAGTACTTCAAGGAAAATAATGGGCATCGACTAACTTCGTGTTCCCGAAGTGACCGACCGAAACCAGGCAGTAATGTATAATGATATAGAGCTGCTTTTACGATGCCCATTATTTTCCTTGAAGTACTGTACGGTATGTGTTTTTTTCACATTTGGAGGGTTCGATTCCCGTTTCGGGCAGGCGATTATTTAAAAATCTTTGAAGGCAGTTTAATTTATTTTTAAAATCATGATTAAGTCTTCTTTCGTTTTTTTTAGTACAATTTCCTATGCAGGGTCCCAACTTAATATGTTGACGGTTTATTAAGAGAATGATCAAACCATCAAACTGAATAACTTTATCTATGGGACCAACATCAAAATCACAAAAAAATCTACTGTCTCATGCATTTTGGTTGAGTAGGATTGCAGTTTTGTATGGAACAGCAGATTTTTTTCACGATTTCGACCTTGTTCCCACCTTAGATCAAAATAAAATGAATGGATAGGCCTTACGCGAACATTTCAAACTAGAAAAATGAGGCAAAACAAATGAAAGGTTTACTTCAAATTTGTATGCAAGTGCCCTAGATTTGACAGATAAATGGCGCTAGTTAGTATGGACCAAGTGCACCAGTAGTTTGCTTCAACTTACCGCGCTTTAGGCCTATCCATTAATTTTATTTTGATCTAAGGTTCCCACAGAGAAAGCTGATAAGTTTGATAGTCTGGTCATCCTTTTAAAAAACAGTCAGCATATTAAGAAAGACCCTATAATATAAAATATTTAAGGTACTTTCTTTCCGTGTGGCATAGCCGTGGGACACCCTGTATACTTCGGTGACGACATCTGCAAATCCTACATTAAATTTCGAGTATTTATGTATTGAGCAATACTAATAAAAAAAATTGGGCAGGCCCGATCATGTCTTAAAAATCTCACCTTGTAGCCCAGGCAAATTGCGTAAAATAACTATTTTTTTTTACTATTTGCGTCACTTGCCACACAGATTTCTGATTAATATCAAGTCAATTTCATTTACACCACCCAAAGTTTTCTTGTTCTTACAAATTATTAAATAATAATAGATTACAAAGCCCAATTCACGGGAATATAGTAGATTACACACCGAGGACAGGAAAGTAAGAAAGGTCTCAGATCTCATGTAAAACATGTGATCTGAGGCTTTCTTATTTACTCTCCGAGGTTAGTATACTATTTTTCTTCTCGGCGGAAGTGGAAAGCGACAACCTCGTTTAGCGCAGCGGGACGAGAATTGACGCTTTCCGTCCGGAGGGAAGAAAAAGTTATTAAAATATTATCTATACACGAAAAGAGTTTGAAGGTTTGGACAGTGTATTGCAAAAAATATAATACTAAATACCATTCCTTACTCTTTTCTGACGACGATAACATAAACCTAATTTAAAATCTGGTCGAGTCATAACATTGCTATAATTAATAATAATAACTTAGACATAAATCAGCTACAGATCATAAGAACAGATTATCAATAAATTAACAGATCATAATTCAGTTACTTATTCTCTACTGTACACAAATCGTGTGACGACCATAGCGCGTCAAGGTCACGAAAGGTCAATCGAGCGCGGTATGAGAGGGACGGGGGGGCGGGCCCGGCTTGCCTGCCTGCGCGCGGTACCGGTAAAACGAATTTAATCCCGGTACGCCCCGTTGAGCAGCCACACTATTTTATTATGTCGCCATGCCTAAACACAGCCTTGGCACAAATCAATAACGATCAAAAAGACACATATCAAAATGTCGACAATATCGACTCAGTAAAAACAGTTTTCCGGTTAACACAGTGTATGAGAAAAAATTACCTATTTTGGATTTACAAAAAGCCGGCAGTAGTTGGTTTTTGTAAACAAAGTAAAAATACCTTGTAAATGGTCATTCTTAATATGCTGACAGTATTTAAAGGGGATGATCAGACCATCAAACTGAATAACGTTCTCCAGGGAACCGACATCGACATCACAAGCATTACAAACCATACATTGCAAACCTACTCGACCAAAAGTTTTTTCTTCGCGATTTCGATATTGGATCCGTAGCGAAATTTATTCAGATTGATGTTGTGATCACCCCGTCCCTTAAAAAACTGTTAGCATTTTAAAAAGGACCCTATATAATGCTTGTCAGAAACACCGACTTTACTTTTTCTAATTTGAAAAGGACACAATGTTTCCCATTTTGTTTGAAACCGCGTTTTGGAACGAGTTTATCCAGTATCTACATAATATTAAGGTTTACGTAAAGCCTGACCAGAAATATAAAAACGTGACGTGGAAGCACTGCAATCGCCTATAACTTTTAATGTCAGTGTTCCAAGTACAAAAATTAGTTCCAATGATTTTCATGGCGAGGCGTCAGCGACATGGCGAGGTTTTTTATTTTCCTGGTAGGGCTTTAGTATTTCTGATCAACAGGCATACCTTACACGTGAGTTTAAGATCTAACGAAATCCCACTGGTTAGAAGGCTGGTTGTCACATATCACCATGAGGAGCTGCTCGCCCCGGTACGCTCGTTCTACTCCCAGGCACATACCCGCCGCCGTATTGTACACCGGGCTGCCAGCCTGATGAGCGAATCATTATTCAATTTTTCTATTTTATAACAGGACAAGCGAAGGTTTCAATCTTAATTATTTATATAGAAATGTTAGTTTTTTTGATTTATATCAAATTTAACAAAAAATATTGTTTTGCTATTATAAATGCCAATTTCGCCTTTTTTTGTCTACTTTTTTGTCGCGGAGGCCATCAATCAAACTGGAATAATTATTTTAGTTCAGAATAAAGTAACAAAACTTATTAAAGCAATATATCTCTAAACACAATCCGAACGGAGAATAAAGGCCTGAAGTAAACGAAATGAATATATTTTCAACTTCAAGCCTTTATATCTCCGTTCAGACTGAGTTTAGAGATAAACATGTATTTAATAAACAAGTTTTATTTGTTACTTTATTCTGAACTAAAATATTGACAGACGGACGGACGGACGGACGGAGACCAAAATGATCCTATACGGGTTCCGGTGTTTCCTTTTGGGGAACCCTAAAAACCACAAATAAAGAGAAGAAACTAACCGATCCTTTGTGCTTCCACTCCTGTGAGCCACCCAGCTCGTGACACTTGCCGAGCGAAGGCGATACGTTATTGGATGCGTCCAGGCACTGAGTGCGCCCCAAAACTAACTCATGTCGCGCTGTTTCAAACCAGATCTGTAAGCGGAAATTAATAATCTTAACTATTATAAAACTGTAACAGAAGTGTCTGTATATTGAAGATATCAAGATCGGTTAGTCTTACACCTAAAATACTGTGCTGCATTGCTCTTTGGCAGATCTTGAGGCTGGATTGTTGATGTTCAGTCAAAGACTAGGTTTCAGCACCGTAAGTTAGGATAGGCAGAATGCACATCGACGATGAAGTGTGTGTGTCTTTTTTATGATTCTTGTGTAAAAAAATACGATTTCACATTTTACTAGTAAAACCTGTGTCATAAAGTCATAAATTAAGGATCCTATGACGATAAATTTACAATATAAAAATTATTCATTAATAAGTGTAAAAAATTAAGAAACGTGTTTTTTGTGTCCTCTAAAATCGACCTTTTTAAACGATTTTTTATGTAGATAGGTCATTACACTTCATCGTCGACTTGTCGACGAGTTTTCACTTTAGTGTCAAGGGATGGTTGCCTTTCATAAGCTCATTCATGGACTAGTAGCTCTTGGATGCGTCTTTCAACCTCCCTATCCTGCTTATTCTCGAAAGAGACTGGGACAGGTAGGAACAGGCGTATTCCCTGCTCGTCTACCTCGACCCTCAACATCATCATCTCAGCCGATGGACGTCCACTGCTGGACATAGGCCTCCCACAAGGATCGCCACAACGACCGGTCCTGCGCTGCCCTCATCCAACGGGTTCCCACCGCCTTCACCAGGTCGTCGGTCCACCTTAGGCCTACCCATGCTGCGCTTTCCGGTACACGGTCCCCACTCGAGAACTTTTCCATCTCGTTCTCACCCTATCGTTGCTATTATTATTGTACCGATTTTCAAAATTTAAAAAGGGAAATTATGATTAAATCATAAAGAATAACATGAAGAATAGTTTTAACGAATTTGCTTTAGCTTTACCAATCCTCATTACAACAAGCGGCATAAGGTTTGAACCTCATCTGGCAGCACAGAATCGAATTTTTTGGACGCTCCATCCTTTTCGGTCTCTCAGGAACGTCATTTGCTAGAGCGAGAAAGATAACGGGAATACGACAGCACACGGCAGTAGTGCTGCAACCTTTCTCGCTCTAGAAAATGATGCCCCTGAGCGACGAAAAAGGATAGAGCGTGAAAAAATTCGATTCCGTGCAGTCAGTTAAGACTCTACCCTAACCTGGACCTAAACTAATTAAATCTAAATAGTCCTTACATAGGTTTCAGGGGTTGTATGACATACCTGGTTCAAAGTCCTTATGCAATTGGCTAGTAGTAAGCTGCTGCCTTTTGTTTTTATATCTTTAGCGCTTTGTATGCACAGCGATGTACCCTGCAGTCGGATTTGGAACGAATCGGTATAGTTACGTTTCCTGTAATGAGACGTGTAAAAAATTTATTTTGGTTTAACTGTAAAAAAAAGGAACTATGCAGGCGTTCGTATATTTTAACAAGTGGTTTCTTAAGTGATGATGAACTATTAGTCATCAAAAATTATGGGATTCATGATTTATCAAAAAGTCTGGAAATTTCGTAAAGGATGATGATGGACTCATGAGGATTCATAAAAGTGTTTAAAATAATAAAAATTAAGTGGTTTTTGATGGTCGTAAACAGTCTAACATAAAAGTGGATAGAAAGTCATCTCATGTCATAACATAGAATATATTTTCAAATAACATAGAAATCTGCAAAAGCTATAATTTCATTTCTTAAATTAAAAATCAAGCCTACACGACGTATTCCATTGTTGGGGTCATAAAATAAAATAATTCTAATATTATGAGTTATGTATGACCTAAGGTTACGTTATGACAACTTGATACAGCACTTGGGACAATATGCCCATTCTCCTTACAACTATTACACGACAAACAAATTGTTACTTCGCGTCGCAAGGACCTTAGTTCGCGTCGTTCGGTTTTGTATAGTGTGTAACAAGTAAGCGCAATTCCACTAAAATAATTCCCTCTTATTCTTCATCATCATCAGCCCATGCTAGTGCACTGTTATTAGTAGGTTATTAGTTGCCCATCACTAACTACTTTAAGGGCCTGTTTCACCACTTCTGAGTAAGTTCTTGTTATTCTATTCTATTCTATTTTTATTTAATGGCGTTTCCTTGTTAGATTTCGCCAGTGTCAAGTTATTTAAGGGAGTGTCTATCCAATCTCGAGGATTGTTTTTGAGTAAGAACAACTGAGAAGGATTTAGGAGCCTCGTGGCAGGCTGAGACGCGAACCGCGCGAATACCACGCGAGAGACAAGTGTTCGAGGCAAACCCTGCAACGTGACTCCAAGTTCTTGTTAGCATATCCGACAGACAGTTTGACGTATTTGTATGAAAATATGTCAAAATATCTGTCGGATAAGCTAACAAGAACTTACTCATAAGTGGTGAAACAGGCTCTAAATGTGACTAGATAATTCGTTTCACAATGTCCAAGATATTATTATTTTTATTTTTTGTTTTTATATGTATAAAATTACCAGATTCGCAATCATTTTCGTGTTTAATTTAGTTTCGCCATAAGCAATACTAGCAACTGAAGAGTATTTAAACATATTATCCGATGTAATCAGAGCTCATATTTTCAATCTCATGCTGTTTGATTATAACACTAGCACTAGCGCGACTTCGTCCGCACCTTTCCCATCGTCGTAGCGATATAAAATATACCTACACCGGTTTTTAAGTCTTATCATAAAACACAAAACAGTTTCATCCAGTGCAGTAGTTTCAGCATGAAGCTCGCACAAACAAACACGCGTGGTGGACTAAAAACACCCTCAATTAAATGACGATAATCCTATGCCTTAGTCATAAGTAAGCAGGCACCAATAGAGGCGGTTAATTATTTACGTAAAGACAGCATTTGCAATCGCAAGTCTGCAGTTTAAAATTATAATTAAGAACGTCGCTGCGCAATGTTAAAATAAATCGCATATGCATAAAGCTGGTTGGACACCAGCGGCCACAGCATGATCACGCCTTTATCTCGTTTGTTCGCGCAAATAGAAAGATACCTAAGGCGCGATAGCCGCTGACATGCTACCGCGCTTCGTCAGTTTAAATACAGTTCCTGTAACGTGCACACAGAAGTGTATTCATATGTATTCATGCATGAGGCTAGTGACAAAATCTATCTATTCTATTTTTATTTAATGGCACTCTGCTTATGTAGCAATTTGGTCAGTGTCAAGTGATTTATGTAGTCTCAAGTATTGTTTTAACGAAAACACATTAGAGCTATACAAAAGCGAGGAGCCACGTGCAAGCCTCACACAGGCCAATACGTCGTCGTCGTTCGTCCTCCGCCAGACTTGCAGCGCGACTCGTGACAAAATCTAGTCAGTGACTTCTCCATTAATCTGACCGTCATATCATCAAAGCACAGTATGCAGTAGCTAAAATTTTATATTCGGATTCGCTAATGACCGCATTCAATACACGCATGCATTCGCTTCTGTACGTAACTGAAGGGTCTCATAGACAAAGTTCTTCAGTTTGATGGTACGACCACAGATTACTTAATAGTTACTGTACGATAATCCCCTTAAAATACTGTCGGCGTGTTAGTAAAGATCCGTTGTAATTCGCTTTTGCATTCGCTTATATTTCCATTAAAATACTGAATAGTATTCGCATTCGCTAGTGTTAAGTACCTACTTATATTATAGACTTATATTACAATAGAAAAATATTAAGGTGGTTTCTGTCCATACAAAACGTTGTCGTATAACACTCGTAGACGGTGTTAATAAAAGTAATGTTTTATATATGGAAAAATAGCTTAGAAAATCTAGTTTGCGCATATCATATAATATTTACAATTTATAATATTATTACGAAGATATCACGCTTTGAAATTATTCATACAAAATTTTAAACCCTTATATCTTCGTAATTATATTACAAATTGCAAATATTATTTGATATGCGCAAACTAGATTTTCTAAGCTATTTTTCCATGTATAAAACATTACTTTTATTAACACCGTCTACGAATGTTATACGACAATGTTTTTTATGAAATTGACAGCTCTCCAACCACCTTAACAAACAAAAAAACTTGAATGATTTTCACAACTCAATTGAAACATGACATTGAATTATTGTATATATTAATTAGTATCATAAAGTTATTATACCTTACGGAATAGAGGAACTTACATGAGTTGCCAAATGAAACCGTTTATAATTGTGAATCCAACGTGAAATTGTGCATAATTTTGTGAAATAGCATTAAAAAATGATCCTCGATTTCACGGAGTTCGACTCGAGCTCTTTTCTTTGACCATGCCGACATGCTGTTAGTTCCAAAAACGGATTTATTGCCCACGTCACGTATCTCTATCTACATATTATACAGTGGCGCCGGTAGGTACAGTCAGCATCAAAAGTATCTAGGCATGTTAAGTGTTCATAAATATCTGGACAACTTTACGATAGCAAACCTTATTTCAACTCACATAGAAATCAAATTAATTTATCTGTATGTTATTATTTGTTAAGTTAAAAACAAATGGTATCTAGTAGGAAATAGGGTTTATTTTCGTGTAATTGTTCAGATGTTTTTGAACACCGGAGATGCTTAGATACTTTTGATGCTGACTGTACATCCCCTCAGCCGTCACTTTCTCTATTCCTGGGCCCCTAGACAAAGTATCTTTCGATTAGCCTTAACGACAGTAGAAAACATAAAATTGTATGGACTTGTCATATGGTGACGATCAAAATGTTTCGATGGCCAATGTCAAATCCAAACATTCTGTCATTTTCTTCTAGCGTCAACGCCAATAGAATGTCACTTTGTCTAGGGCCTCTGGTATAGTAACTTTACAATTAGTATTCATATTTCTTGTTCTCAGATATGTACCTGGAATGCCACGGCTGAAACTTATTCTTGTCGGGATCGTTCAAAGCAGCCATCCTCCGTTTGTACGCCGTATCGTCTCCGGTCCCCATTTCAGGGTAGACATTGTCTAAGTACCATTTGAACGACTTGCAGTGTAGTCTTTTTCGCAGCTCTTTTCTTTCAGACACGTCGCCGATCTCTACCTTTGCCGCTGAAGGGTTCTGCTCTATTACGTTTTTCTGTAATATGTTGTTCCCATGTACAGGGTGTAATTGAAATCATTGGCATCCTTTAACTTTGGGACCAACCAATCGTAGCAAAAAAGAAATCAGCTGTTATATAAATTTGAGTCGAGTAGACATTGCAGTTTAGTATTTTTTGCTACGATCGGTTTGCTCCCATAGTAGAAGTTGTTCAGTTGGATGGGTAGACTCTTAATTTAAAACGATGCCAATGATATGAATTTCACCCTGTTTACTACATTCCATATAAGGACGAAAAGATATTCCGATTCCTATTTAGTTTTCTGGCCAATACAATTTATTTATCAGGAAGATATAATACTAACTAACGTATCTTGGACGTTACTAACGCTGTTCTAAGAACAAGGTGTTTCAAATCTCTGTTCTTGTAATTCAAGATAGCCTATTTGGAATTGAATATAGATTATTATGACGCCGAAACTCTAGCGATAGGCAGCCGAACTTCTTTTAAAAATTGTACGTCACGTCACCCATGCGATTGAACTTTGACATCACCATTTGGCATCGCATTTGTATTTATTTATAAATCTCTAGTTGATCTCTAACTAAACATAATTCAAACAATGTAAGCCTTTGCCAATTTTTTAAAACGATTATTCGAAGACAAGGTAATCATACGATATACAGGCGACGCGAGACTTCAATATAATGTAGAAACCAAAGTAAAGGTTGAGCCTTATCTGGCAGCACGTATCGCCTTTTTTCACGCTCTATCATTTTCTAAATATTATTTTGATTATAAACATGTTACAGCCATGTTGTGCTATTTCGAATCAAATTAAAGATTGAAAAATTAAGTCTCGGACGGGACTTGAACCTGCACTCTAGATGGAGATGGTTAGTTCGTAATAACTTCCAGTAGATGGCGCGCACGTCATTTGCTAGAGGGAGACATGTCGCAGCACTGCCGGTGCTGCCGCGTGCGGTCGCATTCCTGCTATCTTTCTCGCTCTAGCAAATGACGTTCCTGAGCGACAGAAAAGGATGAAGCGTCAAAAAATGCGATTCCCTGCTGCCAGATAAGGTTCAACCGTAATTAACAAAATAAGTTATACGTACAATATACTCATCCATCCAGACGTGCGCCATGCGCATAGAGTTGTGGAGCATGTAGTCCTCCTTCTCTCCGAGACCGTAGGGCCTTCGCTTCCGGAACACATGGCCGACGCGACTGCATGGAATCAACTCTAGGGTTCCGCCACAAGTCCAAATCTGAACAAAATATATCATTACTAATTACATACGAATCTTGAAAACCCAAACGTAAGTTTTTTTACATTTCTATGTCAATACTGAGGGTTATTTATTGAGAAGATAACAAAATTTCTATTATCTTGCCCATTATGACATTTTATTGGTATAATGCTCCTTTAAATATTCATACGAATGTTTCATGACAAAACATATGAACAATGTTGTTATAAACGGTTTGCTGGAAGAAAACTCTTTTAGAGTTAAGCTCGCCTTTGTACATCATGATTTAATGTAATTTTTCATAATCATGTTGTTTTGTGTACAATAAAGAATCTAAACAATGGTGTAAACTAATACAATGTGTATTTAATTACTCTGAAAGATATTTCCAGGTTCTCGCCACCCCACACGTTCATGCCCGCGTCGTACTTGCCGATGTAGTTGAAATACTGACGGTATATAGCGAACAGGCCACCTGCCATCGTCGGAGATTTGATAGGCTTCACAAAGTCATCTTCATCTGAAATAAATAATTACAATTTACTGCGGGGTAAGCCCCACAAGCGTAGCGAAAGAGGCTAAAAGCCTCAACATGACCTGGGAGGATATCTACAGTGCTTCCCAAGTTCGCAACCGGTGCGTGGAGAGTTATTATCCAGGGGTAACAGGAAAAGACAGAGAGGGGTAAGCCCCGGTCAGTGCATGCCATCTCAGTTTAAAACTAAGGACGGTATAAATAAACGAATCCAATGCGTTCGAGGACTCTCTCTAACGCATATCATCTTCCTGCCCTTATCCCATTATATTGGGTCAGCGCAATCCATCCATTCGGCTCGATTCATCTCTTTTAGCCGTCATTTCAGCGCACACATATTTTTTTCACGTATTATCTTATTAAACATCTTATCGTATCTTTCACACAATCCATCCATCTTTTCTTTGGTGTCTCTTCATGACTTAAAAACGCGCGAATGTTGGATTTAATTTATTTTCTCCCCTCCGGACGAAAGCGTCAATTTTCGTCCCGCTGCGCTAAACGAAGTTGTCGCTTTCCACCTGTGTCGAGGAGAAAAATAGTATACTAACCTCGGACAGTAAATAAGAAAGCCTCAGACCGCATGTTTCACGAGATCTGAGACCTTTCTTACTTTCCTGTCCTCGGTGTGTAATCTACTATAATATGGGCCTAAGGTTACTTACTTTTAAGCGTTCCTCTAGGAAGATTGTCCCATTTAAAATGAAGTCCCCAATTGAAGCCGCCTCTGACTAGCGGACTGGCGGTGTACTCGAAAGTGTCGGCATTAATGACGTCTATAACAGGCGCCGCAGCGCGAGCGGAGTACCGGACGTTGATTCCATCCACTCCCTCCGACAGACGAGCGAGCAGCGGCGGCAACCAATCCGTGTTCACCTCTATATGGGAATCTAAGAACACTAGCACCTGTGAGAAAACATAATTATTAGTATAGAACTACTTTTTAAGCTCAGGCCACACACAAGCGGTACCAGAGGCGGGATTTTTTGTAATGTACGAATTTATATGGACCCTGCCACACAGAAATCCGGGCCGGGGGCGGCGCGGCGCGGCGCAGTACCGGGCAGAACGTTATGACAAACAGGCGGCGGCGGCGCGGGCCGGGGGCGTCGCGGAAGCGGCGGCGGCCGCTGTATTCCATTGTAGTCAATGCGAGGTGTCACACAGAGCGGTGGCGGCGCGTCGCGGCCCGGAGGCGGTATTTACCGCGCTGTCAATTTGTATTTTATGGATGGCCGCTTTCGATGTCACACCGGCCGCCTCCGCGCCGCTACGCGGCTCGGTGGCGACTTGGACCCTGTGTGGCAGGCCCCGGAACGCTTTCGCTACCCGCAGAACCGCCGCCGGCCCGCTTTCCCGCAGGGCCGCCTCTATGTGGCCTGAGCTTTAGGGTTACCCAAACATAAGGGTGAAAACAGGACACTATTCATAAGCCTAACCTGTCTGTCTTTCCGTCCTAGCTTCAGAGGGCTGTATCTTCTGAACGTTAATAGGTAGCCAATTGAAATGTTCACAGATAATGTACCATTGTATTTGATTTGATGACTAATAAAAAGTAAACAATTAAAGGTCCTCATACAACAAGCTAGTTTTTATCAACAGTTTTTCTTCTCGCTCTATCGTAAAAACGGTAATATACATACAAGCGTCGAACTTGGTGTGATTATAGAGCAAACTCTATAGTATAACAACAAATAATAAAAACTGGCCAAGTGTGAGTCGGTTTCGCGCTAAAGGTCTCGTAGAAAACTTTTTTGTAAGTTAATATTATGTTCTGTGGTGGTGTGGCAAGGAACCCTGGTTCACTAATGTTTAACACACAATCAACAAGAAAAATATCACTTCTCAAGCAACGTTTAACAATGTTTCATTTCACAAACTAGTGATTTAACAAAGGTGTTCATACACATATTTACTTATGGAAAGTAGTCATTTAGCAAATGCAATGAATTATATTATGTTTATAGTTAAAACAACATTTCAACATCAGTTATGCGACAACAATCTTATTTACCAAATGAATTATTTAGCAAACAACGATAAATCATTTTTTATATCACAAAACGTTATTTGCCATTTTTAAAATTCATCTACTAAACTTGCTGCAACTTCATTTTAAACTTTAATTTCAAATATTTTAATAATGTTCGTCAGTCTGACGATCGTTCTAGGTCTGACGTGACTAGATTGATGGACCAGACTGACGCGAGAATGAGCGTGTAACACTCGTCTTTCCTGGTGCTTCATGCATAAAACATACATGCACGCTAAACCAAGCATACATATACGCAAAAATGCAGCATGACATACTAACTAACCTAACCTAGTCTAACCATTAACCTACAGTTTTGATGTTACCGTTCTGCCCCCTAAGCAACAAGCAAATAAGCATGCACTCAAGCAATGATGCAAGCAAGCATGCACACAAGCATGCAGACACAAGCATGCAGCAAGCAAGCAAGCATGCAGCATGCAAACAGGCATGCACATGCAAGCAAGCATGTTGATGCTCCGCTCGCTTCGCTCGCTCCGCTAAGTGTTATACATGTTCTAACCTAACCTAACCTAGAATTCGACAAGCTCCAATATGTTTTTCTCAGGCAGGGGGCTTCCGCCCCCCGCACCCCCCGAGCGGGGGGCGCAGCCCCCCTGCACCCCCTAACATGCAGACAAGCAAACAAGCAAGCAAGCACACATGCAAAGATGCAAGCAAGCATGCATACAGGCATGCAGCAAGCAAGCAAGCATGCAACATGCAAGCAAGCATGCAACATGCAAGCAAGCATGCACATGCATGTACAGACAAGACTGCGTGGAAGAGGCACCCCTCTCTGGTTCGGTTTTGTGAAATGAAATAATGTGATCATCGATATTTGTAAAACGTTGTTATATTTAGTAATTTGCTGATCAAACAATAAAATATAAAACGAGTTTCTAACAAAAGATGAATGTTTAAATAACACAGTTTCATATCGAAGTGTCTTGAGAATGAAATGTTGCAATGTGACAATTTTACAACTGATCACAAAATTAAATAAATGGTTTGTGAAACCTATTCCTACTAAATGATGATTTGTGAAACGACTCATTTGTAGAAATTTGTGTATTTTTTTAAAAATTGCTAAACAACTGTTGTTCAAACGGCAGTGACCCGGAACCCTAGGTATGCGAGTAGCCCGGATCGCACTTGATCGGTTTTATTTATATACGCAAAACTTGATTGCATTCCATGAGGTACAAGTTCCAGGATGTAAGATGCATCGACTAACTTGTGAGCTTCTCTCCTCATCCAATTTTCCCTATGCAAACTAATCACTGGCCAATCCTTCAGAAAGGCATCTAAGTAGTACCTAACTCTATCTCATCGACCTACTTCGACGCTGGCCCACAGGGGTAGGCAGAGACTACGGCTCGCCACACACTACGATTCTGACACACTTCTCTCGCCTCATCCACATTCATACATCTCTTCATGCACTTCCGTCGGTTGAGGGTGCTACGCACTTGTCCTTTTCGGAGAAGACCATTTATTTGGTCGTGGTAAGTTCTCCTCGGACGCCCTCTCTCGACTGTTCCACTGATAAATCGCATAAATCATACAACAAACAAAGTCATCTAGTAGCCAACTGGCGGCCGGCAAGGAGTAATTCCTTGCCGCCAGTTGGTTGCATACATCTGTACTCCAGTAAAAATACGGGTCGAAACAATTTATAATAAGCATTTTTTTTGCTAGTACGTTTATACAAATGATATTATGATACTTTTTTAACGAATCCAACAAAATTTTTAGTTTTTAGTACTATAATGTAAATTTTTTATGTATAGTGTCAGATTTCTTTCTTTTTTCATTTTTATTGTTTGTTTTAGGTAATGAGTTTACGTACACTATGTAAATTTTGTACTAAAATTTAGTTTTTCGTTATTTCTACTTATTTAAAAACAAAGGTTTCGTGGCCGTGGTGATTTTTCGTTGGATTTACTTCCAATATAAAAGAATACAAATGTATTTAACAAATGACATAAAAAAAAATTATACTTATACTATTTTTTGCCAATTTTACATGTTTTTTTTTACTTTGTTTAATTATTTAAGATAATTGTTAGGGGGATTTTCAATCTAAATGAGAACTAGAATTATAATCTAAAATATAAAAGAAAAAACCATCTGTTATAAATTATTTACGTTCGCCATACAAGCGACCCGTAACTTTACTGGAGTACTAGGCTACTAGAAAAATTTCACTATAGTACTCTAGTACTTACTTCGCCTACACTGTTATCAGCCCCATATAACCTTGCACGTATAAGCCCCTCCCTCTTTCTTGTCCTCAACAGCCTGACGTTTAGACTATCTTTAGATAACTTTGAGAACGTTTTCTCTGTACTCTTCTTGTCAACATTATTATCATCATTTATGTAGTCAACAATATTATCCGCGTCTATATTGTTTGTTTCTAACATTTCTTCATCTTTACGCATTCTACTATTCAGCTCATTAACCGCTTTTTGAACACTATCGTGAAGACCTTTTAAGTCACTGAAGTCATCAATTAAAATAATCTCCTTCAGTTGCGTCTGATCTGTTCGATCCAAAATGGAATGTATGGACCGCATAAGAGTTTCAAAATGTTCATTGTAGAAACAAATAATGATGGAAGCTTTTGGTAATTTTACTGGATATTGTTGGGCACGACATCTGCAAAGACATAGGATTTATTTTTTCATATTAAAATGGTTATTCAGGAAGATTGGGAAGACCTACTCCATTCTACTAAAGATAACATAAGGAGAGCATCAAGAATGTTCATTGCACAAAAGTATAGTTAATCATATTACAATCTACCTCCGTGATCATAGTCCGTAGACTGCCTCTATGGTCTAATGGTTAAGAGCATTGGGCTGATGACATGGAGGTCATGGATTTGATGTATGTCACTTTGTGCGTTTTTCCCCAGATGGTTAAGACATTGCTATTTCTATTCTATTGCAGGCTGAATCACCTGATTGTTTGCAAGGAAGGATGATTCCGTGCTTCTGACGGCACATCAAGCCCGGCAAGTCTCGGCTACTATCTCTGGTGGTAGTATTCGTAACATTGAAAAACCAATCAGATGCCATAAGGCAGTTTGAAAAATTTCACACCAAGGCGCCCACAAGATAAGTAAAAGAATGTTATATTTCAATTTTATTCACATGAACTTACAGTTTATTCCTAGTGTCAGGTATCCCTCTGTTGTTCCCTAACCTCTGAGATATAAGGGTGTTGAATGCGTGTAAATTGTAGCCTTGATCTCTGATTCTCACATCTTCTGCATTACGAATTAATCCAAATTGATTATCTGTAAGTGATATTATCAAACTATTTTTTTACAAATTCATAATGAGTTACTTATTAGTTTTCAGAATATCTATGAGACTCGCCGTTGTGGCGATCCTTAGGGGAGGCCTAGCCATCCAGCAGTGGACGTCCATCGTCTGAGGTGATGATAGTGTCTCTGACTAGCCCCTCTTTGAATGTAGTCATGAGCTTATGTTTATGTATGCTATTTGTAAAAACTCACAATGTTTTTTGCTTTTTTATGGTTAATTTGAAAAATAGCATAGCAAATGTTTACGACTATATTCCCCGAGGGGGTAACTAGTCAGAGAAATCAGAAACCTCAGAACATCCACATCACTAGTAGTACCGAAACTTTGTCCAGTGTGACGGGAAGTATAATGCGAAAAATAAAATAGTGTAAAACCACTATCCATGATTACCATGTAACCATCGACTGTTGTCAATGGTTTAGACCAGCGGTCGGCAAATGGCGGACCGCGGTCCGCATCCGGACCAGGGAAGGTCGAAACCTGGACCGCCAAAGTATCGTAGCGTGAGGCTGGAGGAGCAAATGCTCCGGGCAAATAGGCACTTTAGTAGAGAGGAGAAAAGACGAGCTCGTTTAGCTCGCTCTAAGACATAATTCAAAAGAGTACTAATCACAGCTAAATTGTGGTGATAAAAAAGTTGAATTTGCTTCGCTTGCTTCTTAGCTTCAACTTAGGTGCACATGTTTTGTACCTACAGAAAGAGCTCTGGCTACACAACTGATTCGTATTGGGGAGAAAAGTCAAGATTTCTTCGCTTGCTTTATATTTTGGCATGGATAGACAAAGATATCCCCTTCCCCTCCTCCATATCCATTCCCCTCACTCTGTGATTTTTGCCGGGAAAAATTGGTTATGCTGTGTATCGCAAGAGAGTGCGGTGGAGGGCGGGCAATGCGGGAGTGAACCTTCAACTTTTTTCTGGACCTAGATAAAAAATATCAAAAGCATCCGGACCTTACTTAAAATTACTTGCCAACCCCTGGTTTAGACAACCATTTATTTTTATCTCATTTTAGTCATTTTTTTTGGTTATCAGTTGATTGAAGATTGTACAACCAAGAAGGAAAGCCATGAATATAGGGTTCACTAACTGATATTAAAGGTCCTATCTTCATGGTTTCGAGGCAATGTTTCCATTATAATATTGTGTTCGTGAAGTCTTATACACATAATGTTTGCCTAAGGGTGCGTCCACATCTGACGATGCAAGAAGCGACACACAAGCATGAAATGCATCTGCGCAGATCTCGAGCGTATTCGCTAGATGTGGATGCACCCTAACGTCTGGTCAAACGAATATAGGTTTCAGTATTTCGGTATTGATATTGTTCGAGCGTGCTCATTTTCCGCAACTCTATGACTAGGTTTTAGTAGTAAACCTTCGAACCATCAAAACCCATGTCAACATTGATCTTCCCTGGCTTACCTAAACTATTATCCGGGCTTGCATTCAGTTTAATTCCAAGATTTTTTGCAAATCTTTCTTTTAACAACATTTTCTTCTGGTATTCCGAGTGTGGTTTCTGGTATTTCCAGACGTTGCCAGAATACTTTTCATTTGCATCCTGTGGGTTGTCGTATAGCAGGCTTTTGCCTTCTAATGCCGCAATTGATTTATCATTATTTTTGATACGGTTCTTCTCATCTGAATTAACCAGTCGATAATGCATCTTGTTTTCTGTGACGCTAACATTGTCACCTAAAATCAATGTTTTCATTACATTAGTTAATCTAATTTCAGTTACAGAAACACTCATTTATGTTAATCCTCCATTAAATGTCAATTCAATTCAATTTTTGATTAATGGCATTCCATTAATTGTCTTGCTAGCTTTTACTACGTCAACAAGACCACAAGTGACAACAAGAGATTTTATGGAGGATTAACTTTAATGAGCGTTTCTGCAACTTAGTGTGAGACACTTGTCAATTTTGTAACAGTTAGCTATGATTTGTGATTAGAGTGTAATTTTCACTGTTGTTTTAATTTTTTATTATTATGGTGTTGACGAAAAATGTTGTGGATCTTTGGATGTGCTTTCTATTAGTCCATTTTGATTTTTACAGCAAAACTTAAGTGTATATCTGTAAGTAACTTTATTCGTAGGTAAGTAACCACTTCAAATTAAAGATTGAAAAATTTGTCTCGGGCGGGACTTGAACCCACGCTCTTCCAAACCGGGGAAACGTGCTAACCAATTACACCACCGAGTCGCACGCACGTTAGCATGTTTCCCCGGTTTGGAAGAGCGTTGGTTCAAGTCCCGCCCGAGACAAATTTTTCAATCTTTAATTTGATTCGAAATAGCACAATGTAACATGTTTATAATCAATAATATAAGTAACCACTTTCTACACCATTCTACAGCATGGCAAAAAAATTGATAACGATCTGGTAGTCTCTTATTCAGACTTTGTTAGTAAAAAAAGGCCTGCAGTGTGATCCTGATCCTTACTTAGTAATAATAATACAAGAAACCAAAAACTATGACCCCACTTACCGCTATTTAGCATCCAATAGAGATACAAAGAAATGGACCATGTGGCAGAAGCAAATATGATCCCCAGAAGAAAAGAATTGTTCATTTTACTCATCTTCTTCATTGATAACAGCATTTCTCCTTTACGAAACTGTTTCAATTTGCGGCATTACTATTTATTTCACTCACGACTAACAACTTAGTTTATTTTACTTGTTGGATAAGAAAAGCTTAAACATCGATTTGATGCCCAGTATCTATTGCTCAGCAAATGCGCAGTATATAATATTGGCACTAATATAATTATTTGCTATGTTTTTTTATTACAATAAATCGAGAAATATGAAACTGAAAGTAGGTACCGAAAACACACACAAAAACGACCACCATAGATAAGCTACTATACGACCATTACGACCTTTTTTTTTTTTTTTTTAATATATTTACTAGCCTGGTTACTAGACCTTTTGGCTAAATCTTGTTTTATTTTTAATTTTCTTCTGTTTTCACATTAAAACGTTGGTATTCAACGTTTTGATGGTTCTTTGGAGTTTTTGGAGGCAATCGAAAGACGCAGGTAAAGCAGAGAAGTCCACAGGAAAGAGGTGAACCGACCGCTTTGCCGCGCTAAAATCACGGAACACTTTTCCTGTTTACGACCCATGCACCATCATATTTCACTGAACTATATATTGTTCACTTGCACGACACTTTGTTACGCAAAACAACACCAATTTTACGAACCAAAACTCACTATAAACAATAAAAATTCGATGAAATATAAGGACTCCAAACGTCAGCTACCAAAGCCCGCCAAAAACTCCCCATTACGACCACTGAATTAGTGTGACCATCCGGAAAATAGACAACCTGCCACACACTAGCTAAAAATCTGCCATCACCCTATGTACATAAAAATAAAGGATCCTAAAAATAGTGCATATATTATATAGGGTCCTGCAAGACTGACACTTTTTTAAGGGGATGATCAGACCGTCATACTGAACAACTTTGTCTATACCTTCAGTTCAACCCTTAGTGGCAAGATTTGGCAGATTTGGTAATGTTTTGGCAAATTAATCCTTAGTTTTGGTAGATTAAACTTTAGTTTATTGGTTAACCCTGCACAAATTATTTAAAACAAGTATTTTGAGTTTTGACACGCTAAGTATAAAAATAAATGTGGCATTTTTAAGGCACATTTATTATTTATACCTACAGGGTCCTTCTTAATATGCTGACACTTTTTTAAGGGGACGATCAGACCGTCATCTTCAAACTAAACAACTTGCTCTATGGGACCAACTTGAAAATCGCAAAAAAAAAAACCTACTCTAGCCAAATGTATGGGGCAGCTGAATATTTTTTCGCGATTTCGATGTTGGTGTCATAGAGAAAGTTGTTCAGTTTGATGGTCTGATTATCTCCTTGAAAAAGTGTCAGCATATAAAGAAGGACCTTGTATACTGCGCACATGCAGACACTTTTTCAAGGACCACATTAGACCGTCAAACTGAATAAATAACTATCTCTATAGCACCAACATCGAAATCGCGAGAAAAAAATCTGTTGTTCCATACAAAATTGCAATCCTACTCGAGTCAAATATATGGGACAGCAGAATTTTTTCGGTGATTTCGATGTTAGTCCCATATAGAAAGTTGTTCAGTTTGAAGATGACGGTCTGATCAATTGATGACCCTTCAAAAAGTGTCGGCATATAAAGAAGGACCCAGTATAAATAATCAACGTGCCATAAAAATGACACATTTATTTTTATACTTAGCGTGTCAAAACTCAAAACACTTATTTTTAAATAATTTGTGCAGGGTTAACCAATAAACTTAACTAAAGTTTAATCTACCAAAACTAAGGATTAATCTGCCAAAACATTACCAAATCTGCCAAATCTTGCCACTAAGGGTTGAACTACATCACACAGCACCGCATTGCATTTTTCCGTCGCTCCATCCTTTTCTGTCACTCAGGAACGTCATTTGCTAGAGCATATAAGATAGACGGATCGCGATCGCACGCGGCCGTGCTATCGCGCGTGGTTGCATTCCGTCTATAAATGACGTTCCTGAGTGACAGAAAAATTATCAACTATTAAATATACATATAATACATAAAACATATAATAACATATAACTATTAAATGAGGTTCAACCCTAATATTACACCTAATATTCGTCAACATAATCAGCCCAAGTGAGAAATAGATAGCCAAATCTGCCAAAATGGCAGAAATCTACCAGAAATGGTCATACTGAACTTTCTTTTTCCATTTTTTTTTTTTTTTTTTTTTAAAGTTTATCTTTTCGGATAGGCTATGGGAACTAGCCCTTACTGCCTGGTCATTAGTGTCTTTTTTCTTTGTACTTAAACCTAACCTTAATACCTAACTCTTGAAATGCGCGGGTGGAACACGCATTCCAATGTTCAAGGGAGTTTTACGCGAGGATCAATCCGAATCAAACGGGAGCGCCTTCTTTATTTCTCACTTTTACTATATCGTTCTCCATTAATGACACATTATTAAACTAATTCCACCACATTAACACAATAATAGCCACGAAAAAGTAATTTAGAAAATTAAGAAACAAAGCCCGTCCTTTTCTTCACGGTTCCCATGCAAAACTCCCCTAACTTAACCTAACCCTAACACCTTAGCCTAACACATTGAAATGCGAGGATGGACGCATTCCAATGTTCAATAGAGTTTTACACGGGGATACAATCTGAATCAAACGGGAGCGCCTTTCTTTATTTCTCACTTTTACTATATTGTTCTCCATTAATAGCACATTATTACACTAACTCCACCACATTAACACAATAATAGCCACGAAAAAACTAATTTAGAAAATTAAGAAACAAAGCCCGTCCGTTCCGTCATGTTTCCCGCGCAAAACCCTTTCTTTTTCCTTTTGGAAAGGCAATGGGAACTAGCCCTTACAGCTTTAGTAATATTTAATATGATTTTTTTGGTCGACACAACGGACGTATTTAACATTTTGGCCACCCTTAATATAAATGAAGGGTGAGGCTAAAACGTAGTGATTACTTGTTCAGTGGGTGAGGCCGGTGCACAAACTAATAAGAGAACCGGCCGGTGAGGCTCGAAATAATAACTATAATAAGCTGTAGCATAAGATATTTCTTATTAACTAATTTGTGGGATGACGATGAAGAGTAAAAGGATTGTGAGCCTTGCCCATTTTTTACATTAACGTTTTTGATGGGATCTCAATTCTTTTGTTGACTGCTATTGCTTTAATAAGCATATCCCCGAGTGTACTGAGATTCTTAGCCACACAGTTTAAGTGGGCAGTAGTTACCCCTGCAGCATCAGGCAGGACCAAGGAGTTAGAACTCCAAATTTATGCAAAGGTATAAACGGTTTAGATAAGCAGTAGCATAAGGACTGAAGAGTTGGGACTTGAAATTTGATGAGGTAGTCTCTGTTTGATACCAGCAACACTTATTAAAAACCAGCAGATTTTCAAATCTCGCTGTTTAGGTAGACAGTACCCCTGCAGCATCAGGATTTGAGGATTGAATGTTGAAATTGACATTTTGTTATAGTTAGAGACTGAACACGTATGCAAAGTTTCATGAGATTGGGTTCAAGAATCATTTTAACTAACTACCTACTTATACATATTTGCACCCCAGTTTCATGCTAAAAACTAAACCTCTATCTAGGACTTCAGGAAGTCCTAGCAGGTTTTGATGATCAACAGTGTGTTAGCACAGCATAACTATATTAGTTCTTACAGTATGGCAACGCTCGTAATACGCCGCGCCCGCCGCCGCGCCGGTACGTACTCAGTCATGCGCAGTCGATCCCAAAATCTTCATACAGATCTTGGGAAAATCCGCGCCGCCCGCTTCCCCGCAAGCCCCTCACCGTCGGTTGCTCTGCGCAAGTACATCCGTTGCCGTACTAATGGACGGGGACGAGGACTAATATAGAGTCCTGTTTGAGCCAACAGGTATTATCCAGACCGAAGTCTTCGCGCCGCGCCGGCACTGCCGTGCTCCCAGATTATTACTTCCTTGTGATTCAATAAAAAAACAAAGCATTTTGTAATTCTCTAATTTAATATAAATGTATTCCTTAACAGCAATTAGATATCTCGTACAAATAATAATGTTTGTTTCATACGTAGGTAAGGCTCAGCTACATAAATTATCTTTGTAGTTAGTAGGTTCTTTAACCGATAAAGTGATGTCGTAAACCGACATAATTGACTCTTGTAGACTTTTTGTCTAGCATACATTATACAGTGCATGTTCATAGAACAATACTATCAATTATGCTATTGAACAGATGATATGGACATTTAACAAAATAACGTAATTCAGTGAAATTATTGTAAATTATACCTAATTAGGAAATATAAATTATCACAATATTATTCTAAGTTAAGGAGTCGATTGTTTTATACATTATTTGTTCAAATTATCCTATTGACATCAAGTCAATGATAAGAACTGTGCGTTTTACCTATAGGTAAACCAGATACTCTTTAAAATAAAAACATTCCCAAAATACCTTCTCCAAAAATCTTGAATACAACTATTTCATTTAAAATGAAATTGTCGTTTTGAGAATTCACGTCTACTATTAAGGCACCTACTTTCTGCAAATTAAATACACCATTTCAGTACATATATAAAACGCTAGACATTATGGTCAACATAATAATCGTGATTCGTGTAAAACTACAATCGCAAATTCAGGCATTATAGATCAAAATCAAGTAGGTTACCTACTTAAATGTTCTTGATTTGTATCTCAAATGTCTTACAAAATAATCTTATAACAAAAAGTGCAATAGTGCCATAAATTCTCGACATTATACGTTATTCACCCTGCGCGCGGCCAGCTTATATTGGTTTTGCGTATCTTGACGTGTCGCCGTGTGTACATGATAGAGATCGTAATTACAATAGACCATGACGACACTCCCTATTTTAGGAGTTACACTGAAACTCACTTTATCATCTTGCACGAAAGCACGTCAAAGATTATTTTTTTATTTATTAACTAATATCTAGAGTAGTATAGTCCTTGATCTAGAACGATCCTGGATAGACCAAATTCAAACCAAGTAAATGATTTATAATTATATAATAATGATAATATTCTAATTGTGGCTCTATTAACTTTGAAATGCGTTGATTCAACACAGCAAGAAAGTTACAATCGTACAATGTTATTCCTAGGGAGTGTAATATCTATCATGTACAACATTTTCTGTCAGGGCATATTGCTATTACCCCGTTTAACAAGATCAAAAACATAAAATGAATCACGGCCATATAGCCCAGTCAATTTACGGAGTTCTGTTACAGGGGTTGAATGGAAGTTATTATGTATGGTACTTCAAACTGTAACCGCACAATATAGTGACTAAAAGAATATTAGAAAAAAAACACGGAAGGCTTTTACAGTACAGTAAATATGTTTTACAGTACAGTAAATATGCAAAATTTTTAATTTGGGGCTGTTGCTGATGTGATATTATATTAGGATAATTATATAGGCTCAAATTGGCTCTTAAATGATATACCGAAACAAAAAACAATTCTTAATTATACTGCATTCAAAATAAGGACGAAAAGATATTCCGATTTTCTGGCCAATTCTGATTAGCAAATAAGATTTATTTATGAGAAAGATATACTATCCAATGTATCTTGGACGTTACTAAAGCTGTTCTAAGAATAAGTGAGAGGAAGTGTTTCAAATCTCTGTTTCAGTAATTCAAAATGGCATTAAATTTTCGTTGTTATTTGGAATGGAGTATAGTACCGGGACAAAAAAAAAAGATTCCGTTTCCGTAAAAATTACTGGGCTGACCAATGTTTTTATCAACTAAAAGACAAATTAACATACTTTTTTTCAGAGTGAAATGTTTGTCAAGTGGTGATAAGCAGTTAACCTATCGCACACAAAACAAACAACACTGGAAAAGAAACCTTATTAACATTGGAAGGATTATGAGTAAGAAAATTATGAGAATTACTTACTTTAAATAAAGCAATGAACAAACAACCAGTGACACTTACTTTTAAATGCACGGGCTATTTATTTAACACCCAGTTGCAGAAAAGCTAATTAGAGTTAATCCTCCATTAAATCTCTTGCTAGCTATTACAACGTCAACATGACAAAAAGTGACAGCAAGAGGTTTAATGGAGGATTAAATTTAATGAGCGTTTCTGCAACTGAGTGTAAGAAGGTAATTAAACTCTACATTGCTATAAAACAAGTTAACACGTTTTGTGAGTTCGCTGAAGAATTACATTAAATAGAAAATTAAATGGTTGACGCTAGTGTAACACATTCATAAATCGCTCCTCAACTTATTTACTAAGTTAACCACTAAAATCCTTTTCATAAACATTTAAATATAGGTAAATTACATATAACGTAACATATAATATTTAGATCTGTGTATTTTAAGATGCAACATACGTAAAACCTCTTTGGTAATGTCTTCTTAATTATCGTCTTATATTCTGAGCAGAAATATAAAAAACGTGGTTTGGGGGCGCTGCAATCGACTATAACGTGATTATATTCTCTTTGACTATAAACCTTTAAATGTCTGTGTTCCAAGTACAAAAATAAGTTCCAATGATTTTCCGCAACATGGCGAGGTTTTTTATTTTTTTAGTCGGGCTTAACTTAGTATATAATTATATGGATGGGTACTACTGAGTACTCAATACTGGACGTGGGGCGGTGATAGAGGTGTGGGTTGCCCCCCCAGGGCTGGGAGACTGGCCGAGTCGTCCGGAGATGGAGGCGGGAGGGGGGCGTCTTCTTCGTAGATCATCACTAGTTTGCTGTAGTTCCTTTTTCTTCGGGGACCCTGCGATAAGCAAGATCGTTGTTACTATTTGCAGGATTTTCACAGGGGAAATGGCTAGACGGGCACGGTTTGGCAGAATAAATATCAAAAGATTGTGTCTTTAAATAAAAGAGGGAAATATATTAAAAACCAAACTTCTTTTAAAGTCTTTTTAGCCAAGTACTTTTTGAAATTGAAACAGCACAACAACATGGCTATATATGAACTCCTAAACCGACTGGAGTTATGCAGGCAGACCTGGTCCATCCCCATCACAGAAATGCTCTACACCCCATAAACACTGAATAAGGCTTGCTGCTGATGGTTGCAAAAAGTACACTTATCTCTTATACTATAATCTAGTGTGTCTAATAGTACCTTAGATGTTTTGGAGGATGTCTCTTCACCGGAGCTGCTTGAGCTGGTGATGCCTTCCTCCAGAGTCAGCCGAGCGGCCACGCCCTCGAGTTGCATGTCCAAGTACAGTTGACCTAATTGTTCGCTCACTAGGGCAGGCTGTCACAAAAATAGAGTCATCATTATCAGCCTATATAAGTCCCACTGCAGGGCACAGGCCTACCCTCTAGGAGGCTGATTGGGAGTTAGTCCACCACGCGTACCCAATGCGGATTGGTAGACTTCACATATGCATCAGAATTTCTTCTTCTGCATATTATGCAGGTTTCCTCACGATGTTTTCCATCACCATTTTGAGAGCAGTTGGTAATACTTACATAAGTTAGAAAAACTCATTGGTACGTGGCATGTTGTCCGTGCGGATTCGAACCCGGACCTCATGATTGACAGTCCATACCTCTCCGCAACGCGCCACCACTCCACCCAAGCACTATACAAGCCTTGGCCACAACTAGGCATTGATAGACTTACTTATGTGTGCCTGGCTTCGCCACGGCCCACATTTACACGTTCGTCCATCAGTGCCTCTTTTGCTGGCCGCTGCAGTAATGTACTATATTTATATCTGGTCTTACCTGGTCCAAAGCCATTATCCTCTTCTTATCAGCCAGCAAGACCTCCTCTTTACTCTTAGAGGTAACTTGGTATTTGTAGATCAGCTCTGAGGTCACACAAACCTGCGGACAATATTGATTCATAAACCTAAAAATATAGTTAAGCAACGTCAGGACCGGTCAGCCTTTGGATGGGTGACCGTTTAGTGGTATTCCATCTCGAGCGTCTCCGTTCTTCGGATGGCACTTTAAGCAGTCGGACTCGGATAGTTACGTCAGATGGCGGTGTAACTTCGTTAAGCCAGGTCAGAGGCCTATTAAGGCGGCTTGAAACTTCTCTGACTGCAAGCTGACGACTATCTTGCCTCCACCAATCCGCACTGGTCCCACGCCACGTGGTGAAATTGATATCGCTGATATCATCATCATCAGCCTATAACCGTCCCACTGCAGGGCACAGGCCTACCCTCTAGAAGGGTGTTTGGTCGTTAGTCCACCACGCGTGCCCAATGCAGATTGGTAGACTTCACATATGAATTTCTGCTTCAGCGTATGCAGGTTTCCTCACGATGTTTTCCTTCACCGTTTGAGAGCAGTCGGTAATACGTGCATAAGTAAGAAAAACTCATTGGTACGTGGCATGTTGTCCGTGCAGATTCGAACCCGAAGCTCATGATTGAGAGTCCATACCTCTCCGCAACGCGCCACCGAGCTTTCACATATCAGTAGGCCTACCACGAGTTTACACAGTAAAACTACTGTAGTAAACTACAGTTTTTGTTGAGAACTGATTCTGTCATACTAAATTGGCGACCCTACTACAATAGTAACGTACAGTGAAAACTTATGGTAGGCCAACAGATATCTCTATAAATGGTATAAATTTCACCCTGTATGGATGTACAATTTGTACAGTACGACTAGGAAAATATGGCCGTTCGTTAATCTTCGTTTGCGCAGAGCAGGCCCGAGTCGCCGACAAAACCCGAAGTCATTTAGTAATCAAGGAGTGCAAAGTCGGATAGCAGCAAAAAGGGCGCGAAAACAAATTTGCCAATAGCGTAAACGGATTGAAGGTGGCACATCCTGATTGGTCAATATAATTTCGCGCGCTATTAAAATTTGTCAACTGCGCAGGTACATCGGTAAGCCTTATAAACCTGGTACTACTGTAAAAGTGAGAGCAATCCATACCTGGTCCATCCATGGCGGCTCCATTTTCCTTCTAGCCGCTTTACTTAATGATTTCGGTTCACAATAAGAAGTGGCGTCCGTCGAACTCTATAAAAAGGACGAACCATAATTAATGAGTAGGTTGTTACTTGTTGTAAAGTTTCTGGCTACGCCGAAAGATACAGTCGTGAGTTTATGTATCTTATGTACATAGGCATTTATATAAGGTCTGACAAAATTCGCTGAAACTATTTTAAGGGGATGATCAGACCATCAATTAGGTCCCATACATTTAGGTCGAGTAGGTTTGTATGAAACAGCAGATTTTTTTCGCGATTTCGATATTGGTCCCATAGTGAAAGTTGTTCAGTTTGATGGTCTGATCATCTCCTTAAAATAGTTTCAGCTAATTTTGTTAGACCTATTAAAATAGTGGAATACTCGTATATACAATTGCCAGATGTCCGTATGCCCAGCGGGGCCCTCGGCCCTAGGGCTTTGAAACCTAGCTAATCATTTAGTGCTCATTTAGTGCTCTCTGAATATATATGGCTTATATTTAGTGCTTCAAAGATAACGGAGTTATATCAAATCTAAGCTAGCGTCCGCCCAGCGGGGCCCTCCTTTATTATGGACAAAAATGATTAAAATGTTACATCAATATTTAGTGCTCTGAATTCCTATTAAAACTGTATCAAAAGATTTGATTTAGCTGGTTTGGTTTAAAAGTTATATAATTTTTAAGTTTTTAATTTCCAGCGGGGCCCTCTCTTGTTTGACTATATAAGTCGCTGAAATTAATGTCGCCATTTAGTGCTTGATGCCAGGCATCGGTTTGTATAGTTAATTTACACATTCTGCTTCTAATAAACCTGGAAAATTCAATAATATATCGCAATTTTGATTCATATTAATTGACATTTCGTGGACAGTCGGCATCAGAAGTATACGAGAGCTTTACTATTTTTACTAGTCCGCCTAAAATTGTGCACCCGTATTTCTGGTACATTATCTACATCTACGTCGCATTATAGTCCTGGTGACTCTTGATGTTATCAATTATTCGCTGCCGTATGACTTCTACTAGTACCAACACGTTCATGAAAGTGCGCGTGTGTGTAGGTAAGTACTTATTATCTATCTATTATTATAATATAATACCTACTACAAAGGTTTGTCTGATTGTTGGCGTATCACACTATATCTAAATGTAAGTGTATGGACACACCTGCGGAACGTTCGGCGCCGAACGTTCGGTTGAATACGCGTGCAACGCTTTTCCCTATACCTGCGACACACCAGTACGCACCATTAAGCACCATATTTCCTTGTAGACACGTATTCAACCGAATGTTCGGCACGGAACGTTCCGCAGGTGTGTCCCTACACTTATACTACCGGACCGATTTTGATAAAACTTTGTGTCTGAAAGCTTAGACCGTAGCGCCCTCTAGCGATCCCCTAGGAAACCACGGACAAGTAAAGCTCTCATCTACTTCTGATGCCGACTGTCCACGAAATGTCATTTTATATGAATCAATGTTGCGAGATATTATTGCATTTTCCAGGTTTATTAGAAGCAGAATGTGTAAATTAACCATACAGAAAGATACCTGGCATCAAGCACTAAATGGCGACATTAATTTCAGCGACTTATATAGTCAAACAAGAGAGGGCCCCGCTGGAAATTAAAAACTTAAAAATGCAATAACTTTTAAACCAAACCAGCTAGATCAAATCTTTTGATACAGTTTTAATAGGAATTCAGAGCACTAAATATTGATGTAACATTTTAATCATTTTTGTCCATAATAAAGGAGGGCCCCGCTGGGCGGACGCTAGCTTAGATTTGATATAACTCCGTTATCTTTGAAGCACTAAATATAAGCCATACATATTCAGAGAGCACTAAATGAGCACTAAATGATTAGCTAGGTTTCAAAGCCCTAGGGCCGAGGGCCCCGCTGGGCATACGGACATCAATTGCCAGGCTTGCCTAGTGTGGGACCACTATCACTCTCAAACTTAATGTACCAACTACTCTCCACTTTGTTCTCCCTTTGTGTATTTACTCTGTACTTTTCATTTGTGCAAATAAAGTAAATAAAAAATAAATTTTTTTTTTTTTTATAATAAGTAATCTGTTAATGTACCTTATTTCCGTGTTTGCGAGCATCACCGCTTTCTTCTGCGCTGCCGGACTCGGTCTTAAAGAACGAGGAGTAGAATGATGAATAGCTGGACTCGCCGTCCGTGCGATCGATGGCTTCCTCACTGGACCGCAGCCCGTTTGACTTTGATTTACACGACATTGCCATATCGCGGGCTTCTTCTTTGCTCTGTTGGCAAACGTCAGAATAATTAGAAAAGTGTATTGGAGACATTGACGTAGAATACTATGGACAAAATTCTCGAAGAAAGTGTCAGAGACTGAACTACACAAACCTAAGGCTGAAATTCTTTTCCATCCCACTACCCCATCGGATCACGAAGCACGCCCGCGCGTGCGCGTAGTCGGCCGATCAAACGAAGACTATCGCGTAATTGGTTCTCTTTTTACGATTTGGTGCTCTTTTGGTTCGGACACTTTTGACGCGGACCCTAGGTCCAGTAGTTGGTAAATCAATGATTTGAGACAAAACAACCGACTAAGGCTAGTCGGGACTTGGATTACGTACAGTAACTATCAAATTAAGGGTTGAACTACACCACGTAGCACAGCATCGCATTTTTCCGTCGCTCCATCCTTTTCTGTCACTCAGAAACGCGGAACGCGGAACGCGTGCGATCGCGTTCCGTTCGGTCTATCTTATATGCGCTAGCAAATGACGTTCCTGTCGCTCCATCCTTTTCTGTCACGTTCCTGAGTGACAGAAAAGGATGGAGCGACGGAAAAATGCGATGCTGTGCTACGTGGTGTAGTTCAACCCTAAAAAGTGCAAGATAAATTAAATCAAAGTAATAAATATAATAAGACATTATATTCGCATACCCGATTCATAGCAGAAGACGAGTTGCTATTGCCGGCGCTTCCTTGCTCCATTTTGGAGGAGGTTGACTGCGTCTCGGTCCGTTGCTTGTCCTTCCATATGCCGCTGGTTTTGCTCCTCATTGATATACTTGGCTTACATGCCTGTGATGAAGGTAAACGTTGTTTTATAAATTTCGATTCAACGAAAGGTATAAGGTGTTAATAAACTTCATGATCTATGAACCTGGTGAACTCTCCCGCAAGACGGCAGCCTCGAGCATATCTTCTATTTAGCATGAGCCGAGTAGAAGATGTGCTCGACGGAGACTCATTTTCGCTCTCTTTTTTTATATTCTTTTTTTTTAATGTTAATTTTTAAGTTAGGTATTATTTAGATTAATTTAGGTATTATTTCGATTAATTACGTATTATTTAGATTAATTTTAGAGTGTGTTTGTTAATATTATATTTGTGTTATAAATACATCCATCTCTTTCTAAGTTATAATAAATACCTGGTGAACATTCAGCCAGAGTATATATAGTTTTTGAACTGACATAACTTATATGTTATTAAAAGGGGTGAAATTGATATCATTAGCATCCTTTTCAACTAAGCGTCTACCCAGAGAGAATGTAATTGAGTCTACCCTATAACACTATGTGATCTACCCATCAAACTGAATAACTTTTACTATGGGAGCAAACCGTTCGGAGCAATAAAAAAAATCTGATTTTAGATTTTAGAAGATAGAATCTAAATCTTATTTAGTATGGCACAGCAGATTTTTGTTTTGATACGATCGGTATGCTCCCATAGTAAAAGTTGTTCAGTTTGATGGATAGACTTTAAGAGTTCAAAATAGGTTTAAAAGGATGCTAGTGATATCAATTTCACCCTGTATTTGTGTAAAACCCTACCAGAAGTGTTATTTTTGAATCGTGAGATCGAATGATGCATTAACTCAATAGTAATTTTGACATATTCTACTGCTGATTTAAGCGTGTGACTTTCGAAAATCGCACTCCAGGCTTTTAAAAATTGCAAGTGAACTAACCTCTTCATAATTGCTGTAGGCTAATCCGAGAGGGAACATCGTCGGTGGGCAATTCATATTTTGTTGGTTCATCGGGCAGGGCACTTGAGGATTTAACGGAGAGTACATAAATGGGGACCCGTAGACTGCTTGTCCGTACATCATGCAGGGAACTGTGAGAAAATGTAATGCGATTAGTAACTACGGCGCGGTGTATCTCATGAGACATAGACAGGACGCTCATTGAGAAAAGGCGCATTTTAGCTCGTCGTTCCTGAAGCGCAAAGTTCGAAGTTAGAAAAAGCGCACGAAATCGGGATGAGTGCAGGTAGCTGTAAAGCGCATCGCATACAGAAGGAGTCTTGCGCCTTGACATACGGTCGATAATTGTATACCAAGAATCCGAGCGGCGCGCCGCTCGGTTTGGTATGATATACAATTACCGACCGTCTGTCAAGGTCACAAAGGCGCGCGCCCTCGCCTCGACGCCACTTCGACTCCTTCTGTATGCTATACGCTTTAGGGTAGTACAATACGACCAAAAAAATAATTCCCCTCATCAATCTTCGTTTGCGCAGAGTCCCCCGACAAAACCGGGGCGGGGTTCGTTTGCGCAATTTATTTTTTTGGTCGTATTAAGTCGTTTAGTAAGCAAAGGGTGCAAAGTCGGTTGCAGCGAATATGGCGCGAAAACAAGCCAATCGTGGCAAGGGATTGAAGGTGGCACATCCTGATAGGTCAATATAATTTCGCGCGCTATTATATTTGTCAACTGCGCAGGTACATCGGGGTAACTTATAAATCTGGTACTACAACTGCTTCTACACTGTAACTAATAACTATACCTAATCTGTGGTTTAGGTACTAAAGATTAGTAACTGACTTGAACCACAGATTATTTAATAGTTACTACCCGTCTTATGAGGCATTAATTTTGTAATATGCCAAAGCGAAAAAAATTTATTGTATGGTAATATGTTATTTCCTAAGGAATACTCCAGCACTCGTAGTATGCTACACGTGATACGGCTATATCACGTCCTTTATCTCGTTCGTTCGCACGCAAATAGAAAGAGAGCTAAGGTGTGATAGCGCTGTCTCACTGCGGCATGCTAGCTATGCTGGTATTAAAACATTTCTGACCTGTAGGTTGTTGAAAGTGTCTGCTATTATTGGCCGGTCCTGGCATATCGGAGGTTGACGGCATCGGGGGCCCAGCTGCAGGCGTGTAGTACAGCGGAAACACCGGTGTTCCTGTAATAGTATCCAACATTACTGCATGGAAGATGGCATTAAGGCCGCTCTTTGATCAAATTACAATAGCGGAAGATATAGGTGACGTTCTTGCACAACATACTCGAACAATGGATCTGGTTTTCATGTACTTACGAGTGCGAAGTAATGGCTTGTGATCTATCTTTTTGAATGATTTGTACAAGGAGTAAAAGTAGACGAAGGCATATTGTGGTACCTTTATTTCGTGTAAAATCAAAAAAGTATCTCAATCACGCAATGCCGCTCGTATTGCAACTAAAAGAATTAGGCGACGGAGCCTTATTTCTGTGGTCCATGCGCTGGCTGCACGCATGGCTAGTAACCTACTAGTAACCTATCTTCCGCTATTTTAATTTAGTCAAAGCGCTAGCTACCTTAACCTTACCCGCCCCGCCTCCTCCCAACCTATCCACTGTTTTCTTTATTAATAACTAGTTCGTATGCACAAATTAGAAGATTTCAAGTCAAATCATAAGATTTTTTTTTTTTTTTTTACTAGCCTATTTCATCCCATCAAACAAAAATAAGTATCATCAAAATAGGTTCAGTAGTTTTTGCGTGATGCTCGAACAAACAAACAGACCGATAAAATTCTTAAAAAAAGGTTGATTTGGAGTCAGGGACACCTAAAAACCATATCGATCTTTTCCTTGTAAATATCTTCAATGTACATACACCAGACACATCTGTTACAGTTTTATAATACTTTTGATTAATGTTATTTCAAAAACTGGATATTTTACAGATAAGATAATTGAAGTAACTTCTATAATAAAAACACGTAACAAAATTCTAACCTGGCATTGCCACGGGGCCCATGATTGAAATTTGCTGCGGGAGGCCAACTCCCAGAATAAAACCATTCATGTTATTAGCGGGACTTGTCCATTGGTTTGCTGCTAAAAATAAGTACAAAAATAAATACATTTAGATCAGAGGTCAAAAGGACATTCAGTAAATGTATACGTTTAGATTAAAGGCTGTTTCCACAGGCTGTTAACACACTCAGTTACAGAAACGCTCATTCGTTAAAGTTAATCGTCCATTAAATCTCTCGCTGTCACTTTTTGTCTTGTTGACGAAGTAAAAGCTAGCAAGAGATTTAATGGAGGATTAACATTAATGAGCGTTTCTGCAATCGAGTGTAAGATTTTTAGCATATCGACAACGATGTTCGAATGGGTTCGTATCGGAATGACCTATAAGCAAAATGTCCTACGCATCACAACGTCCTAAAAGCAAAACGACCTATTATCATACCTCCTAACTGACACCCACTACCTTTGTTAGTTAGGAGGTATTCGAACATTGTTCGATCCTTAACAATATTAAAATTCTTCGAAGTATTTAGTAACACCTAGCCGCCGATAGATGGCGCTGTAGCTTTTTAAAACGCACTATCATTAGATGCAAGCAAATACATAAGAACTCTGGAGTGCGATTTTTGAACATGTGATTTCCCAACGAGCGGTAGAAAGTTATACCTGTCTCATCTTGCAAATGTCAAGTTTTGATGTGCTACGTGAGACAGGTATAACTTTCTACCGCTCATTGGGAAATCACATTTTCCAAAATCGCACTCCTGTTGAGATTTATTACATTGAAGTTGGTACAGCAGCAGTTGTTTGATTATTAACCTTATCGCCCCGGACATAGTGGTCCTTCGTACCTGGATTAGTAAGTGAAAAAGTAAGTGCAAAAGTGGACTCAAACCGTAAGTAAATAAGAACTATAACAGTGTAAATTCAGTGTTAAAATATTAACTTAGAAAAAATTTCGATCAAAAAAGACTTTTAAAATTTTAAAAATATTCTCAAAGACTTAGAAAAATTCGAACAAAAAAAGACATAGAAAAATTTCGACACAAAAAAGACTTAGAATAATTTTGCTAAAAAAGACTTAGAATAATTTTGCTAAAAAAGAACTTGTAAAAATTTTCGATACTAAAAAGACTTGTAAAAATTTTCGGTAATAAAAAGACTTGTGAAATTTTTCAAATTTAAACTGTGGACTTGTAAAATTTGTGATTAAAATTTGACTTTGAAGTTTGTGTTAAAAACTAAAAATAGTGTAATTGAACTAAACAAACAGACTATTTGAAATATCAACATGGAGTTAGATGCATTAGTACAACAACAAGACTACACATTGTCTTTAATAAACAAAACGCACACAAATTTTAAGAAAGCACCTAAGATACGACTTACTTGTGGCTATGTGATAATTCGAAATGAGACTTTAGCTGAATATTGGAACAATTTTCAAAAGACACATCTGGAAATTATACGATTAGCATCAAGGGAAGAGAGACAAACGTTAGAGTACTTTACTCAGGACGTTCATGAACAATGTGAAGATATATATTTGACATTCAAGGGACACTTGACTGACTTATTAGAGAATTATGAAGGACAAAATACAAGCATACCTGCAAACCCGGTGGATAGACCCGTACAAGAATTTAGTTTACCGAAAATCAACATTCCTCAGTTCACTGGAAATTACCAAGAATGGACATCTTTCTATGATCTATTCTCGTCTCTTATTCACAATAATAAGAGTCTGAGTAAGGTTCAGAAGATGCATTACCTGAAGAGTAGTTTATCTGGAGATGCTGAACAGTTACTGAAACATCTGTCCATTACGGAAGCCAATTATGATTTAGCATGGAATGCACTGCAAAACAGATACAACAACAAACGCATCATAGTCAATTCTGTCCTGAGTCGTCTTGTAAATCAGAAGAAAATCGCCAATTCATCTGCGAAATCAATCAGAGAACTTTTGGATACTACAGTAGAATGTTTGAATAAATTAGAGACACAAGATATAACTACAAGTTCATGGGATGCAATCGTTATATACCTAACAGTTATCAAACTAGATCCAGATTCACACAAAGAATGGGAAGAAGAAATTAGTTCTTTGGACATCAGCGAGATACCTTCATTTGAAACCTTGAGAGCGTTTTTGGAGAAAAGATTCAGAGTTTTAGAAATGATACAACCAAATAAAAATCCACAACCACAAAGAGAAATTTTGAGAACAAAGACTTTTCACATGAACACAGAAGTAAAATGCAATTATTGTAAACAAGATCATCCTATGTTCCAATGCAAAGAATTTGTGAAATTAGACGTAGAAAAGAAACACTAACTACAGATGAGAAGAGAGCTGAAGAAATCTATGAGAACACAACAATGAGAGATGAAGAGGGACGGTTCATAGTACACTTACCATTAAGAAACGATCCGCCAACACTACCAAGAGAGAACAAAAAAATCGCACTTAACCGTTATACAGCAACAGAGAGAAGACTAAACAGAAATCCAAAATTGAGAGAAGAATACAATAAGGTACTCCAAGAATACGTAGAGCTGAAACACCTAGAAAAAATAGAACCTGAAAAAGAGAATGAAGAGAAATGTGTTTACTTACCACACCATGCCGTCGTGAAGGATGAGAGAGAAACTACAAAGGTACGAGTTGTCTTCGATGCATCGTGTCGAGGAACAAACGGAGTTTCACTGAATGACGAGTTCCTTATAGGACCTACGCTACAATCTGAACTGAGAGAGATAATATTGAGATGGAGGAAACATAAAATAGCATTCGTAGCAGACGTTGAGAAAATGTACCGCCAAATTCGAGTCTGTACGCCACACACTGACCTGCAAAGAATAGTTTGGAGGCCAGACCCATTGGGACCTATAGAAGAGTACAGACTTCTAACTGTGACGTTTGGTACATCCTGCGCTCCGTATTTAGCCGTCAAAACATTGAGAGAAACTGCAATACGAGAAGAATCTGAGTGCTCTATTGCAAAACAAGCTATATTAGAAGACTTCTATATGGATGATTTGCTATCTGGAAAAGATACCGAAACCGAAGCAATAAAGGCACAGAGAGACCTTACGAAGATTCTGAAAAAAGGCGGATTTACACTACAAAAATGGTGTTCAAACAGCGACAAATTTATGAAAGAAATTAACGAAGCTAATAGCAATGACACAACAATAGTACATTTACAAAAAAGAGAGAGTGTTAAAACCTTAGGACTAACATGGAATGTTAAACAAGATATCCTATCAATTTCTAATCAAATAAAGAACTCAGATGAAAAACAAGTAACCAAGAGAAAGGTTTTATCTGAAATCGCATCCCTATTTGATCCAATGGGATGGATAGCTCCCGTAGTTGTGCTTGCAAAAATTTTCATGCAGAAACTATGGAAATGTGAACTTTCTTGGGACGAAGACATGTCTGGAGATCTGAAAGAAGAATGGTCCCAATTTAAACGAGAATTGCCTGCACTAAAAACGGTGAGCGTGAATAGATGGATTCATACTACCAGAAACATTAAGAGTTTTGAATTGCACGGGTTCGCAGACCCTTCAGCTTCAGCGTATGCAGCCGTTGTATATTCCCGAGTTATAGATGAAGATGATCAAGTCAATGTCTCTCTAATAACAGCCAAAACCAAGGTAACACCGACAAACCCAAAACAAGTAGTAACAATACCGCGGTTAGAGTTATGCGCAGCTGCTCTCTTGAGTAAATTGTTAAAACAAGTAGCTGCAGCACTACGAGTAGACTGTCGTGATATATACGCCTGGTCGGATTCACAAGTTGTATTGGCTTGGCTGCACGGTGATCCAATGAAATGGAAACCTTACGTCAAAAATAGAGTTATAACCATTACAGAGACAATAGATGCAGATCACTGGTATTATGTAAACACCAAACAAAACCCAGCAGATCCTGCCTCGAGAGGTGTCATGCCGACGAAACTGCAACCCATGGAGATCTGGTGGAATGGACCTGAAATATTGAAAGAACAGGAGTTAAATTTGAATAAAGGGAAAATACTAGAGACATCATTAGAGAAAAGAAAAGAGATAGTTTGTAACTTAACTACAGAAGAAACAAATGAAGAAACGGAAGAAATACATACCTTACTGCGACGATACTCCTCATTAGGAAAACTTACAAGAGTTATTGCATATTGTAGACGCTGGATACTATACCTGAAAAGAAACAAGAAAGAAAACTTACATGCAATTTACCTGACGAATGAAGAACGCGATACTGCACTGACGATCTGCATCAAATTGTCACAGAAGGCGGAATTTTCTGAAGAACTGGAACGTTTGAAGAATCTCCGTCCTTTGAAGAATAAGAGTCGTTTACTGCCACTCACACCCTTTCTCGATGAAAAGGGATTGCTTAGAGTGGGAGGTCGCTTAAAAAACGCAGAAATAGAGTTTGCAAGAAAACATCCGATTATCATTTCAAAGGAAAATGTTTTACTTCCACTTTTGTTGGCCGAAGCTCATTTTAAAACACTACATGGAGGGCCACAGATGATGATCACATATCTACGAAGCAAGTATTGGCTGATTGATGCAATTAATACCGTCAAACGTTATGTAAGAAGATGCACTATTTCTATGAGACAAGCCGCAGTACAACAAAACCAATTAATGGGTGAGCTACCTAAAGATAGAGTTACGCCTGGGCGACCATTCTTAAGAAGTGGAGTAGATTTCGCCGGCCCAGTAACTATCCTAACAACAAAGAGACGAGGAGCCAAGGTAGACAAAGCATATATCAGTCTATTCATTTGTTTGGCTACCAAGGCGATCCATTTAGAGCTGGTTAGCGACCTAACAAGTCAAGCATTTATTGCTGCATTTAAAAGATTCGTAGCAAGAAGAGGAAGATGTAGTGATATTTGGAGTGATCAAGGAACGAATTTCAAGGGCGCTAGCAAAGAATTAGTCGAGATGTGGAAAGAGAGTGGTCTTAACATGCCTGACGATGTTGTGAAAACACTAGCAGATGACGGAACACAATGGCATTTTGTTCCACCCTACAGCCCTAATTTTGGAGGTTTATGGGAAGCCGGTGTGAAATCGGTCAAACACCATCTGAAGAGGATACTAGATACTAACCTGACGTTCGAGGAGATGTCCACTGTCCTAACGCAAATAGAGGCATGCCTTAATTCACGGCCACTGCAAGCATTAACCGGACCTGACCTGGATATCATAGAAACCCTAACACCAGGCCATTTCCTTGTTGGAGAAGCTTTAATAACAGTACCAGATAGAGATTACACGGACATGAAGATAAATAGACTAACGAGATGGCAACATACACAAAGACTAGTACAGAATTTTTGGAAGAGGTGGCACACCGAATATTTGTCACGATTACAACAGAGACCAAAGTGGTTTTCAAGATCTAAGGAGTTTGATATCGGAGAAGTGGTGCTAGTCAAGGAGATGAATTTACCACCAAGCAAATGGTGCTTGGCAAGAATAGTAGAGAAGCATCCAGGAACTGATAAAATTACTAGAGTTTATACAATAAAGTGTCGTGGAAAATTAACCAAGAGATCTGTGTCAAAATTGTGTGCATTTCCAGTAGATTAACTTTAAGATATTTGTTTTATACTGCATGCAATTCTTTGTTTAAAATATATAAAGTACATTTATGTAAAAGACATGCTGTCTTTAAGGCGGGAGAATGTTCGATCCTTAACAATATTAAAATTCTTCGAAGTATTTAGTAACACCTAGCCGCCGATAGATGGCGCTGTAGCTTTTTAAAACGCACTATCATTAGATGCAAGCAAATACATAAGAACTCTGTTGAGATTTATTACATTGAAGTTGGTACAGCAGCAGTTGTTTGATTATTAACCTTATCGCCCCGGACAAACATCGTCGTCGATATACAGGATCCTTGTTGCTAGATTGTAGTTTTGTATGGTCTAAGGCAATAATCGAGTAACGAAACATGTAGAGTACACACATAAAAGCCTGTACACTTACCAACGGTGGTAGTGATAGCAGTGGACGGGGGTGCAAACGTGTTGGTTGACTGCCGCCGCCGTGTTTTCCTTGGAGACGTGCAGTGGTGCTTGTGGGACGTAGAATCTGAGTCCATTTGCTTCGATGCACGTTTCACTCCGTGGGGCTATAAAAAACATGTTCTACTAGAGTTTACCCGCGATTTCGTCCGCACAAAATTCTAAGTCAAATCATAAGCTATCAAACAGAAAAAGTTTCATCGAAATCGGTTCAGGAGTTTCGCACTTGAATGTACATATATAGACATTAAACGCGTTCAACTCCAATACATTATATTTGTGCCCCAGCCAACCTAAATTGTGATGTCTTTTAAACAATATTTTATGTACCTGGTTCTCAACATCAGTCACCATTAAGGGAGTAGGCTGGAAGGTTGCATTGCACCGAGCAAGATGCTCTTTCTTCTTCTGCCTCGTTTCGTTGGATGCCTTCTCTCTTTCCCCCTTGCTGCTTGGACGGTTCTCGCGGTGAATTTTCACAAGTTCCTTTTCCATATCTGCGTTGTGCCTATTAGAATAGAAATTAAAAGAAAATATTTGAAAAGATTTTCGAGGAAAACTCCGATACAAGTGTTTCTGCATATGAAAAGATACGACTAGAAGTCAAGCTTCTTAAAGCGCGCGCAAAGGCGATAGACTCGCGTAAAAAGTTGTAATCCATTGTTTTATGGATCAAAATGGCGTGTTTACGAGTCAAGCGACGGTCTCCGGCGGCGCGGTGTCCCGCTTGTATGAAGCTTCCGATCTGTTCGGATATTTAATCATATGGTTTCTGGTCAGCCAAAGATTTAGCCGTTAGTTTAGTACTATATGCACGTATGCGGTGTAAGTGTAGACATTGCATTACTAAAACCCATCCACTGTATTTGTCACAGATCTTAGATCAAAATAAAATTAATGCATAGGCCTAAAGCGCGGTCAGTTGAAGCACACTACTGGTGCACTTGGTCCATACAAACTAGCGCCATTATCTGTCAAATCTAGGGCACTTGCATACAAATTTGAAGTAAACATTTCATTTGTTTTGCCTCATTTTCTGGTTTGAAATTTTCGCGTAAGGCCTATCCATTAATTTTATTTTGATCTAAGTCCCAGATCCGATCCAAAGACAATAACTATTATATTGTGTCCGGAATACGAGGGGTTAAATGCTGATTGTACTCATGATAATGAACAACTTTCGCTGCTTGACTTGTCAAGATAAGCTAGGTAGACTACCTCCGTGGTCTAATGGTTAAGAACATTGGGCTCTTGACGCGGAGGTTGTGGGTTCGATTCTCACGGGGGACATCTAGTGATATGTCACTTTGTGCGTTTTTCCAAAGTTGGTTAGGACATTGCAGACTGAATCACCCGATTGTCTGAAAAGAAAGTTGATTCCGTACTTCGGATGGCACGTTAAGCCGTTGGTCCCGGCTGCTATCTCTGGTGGTAGTAGTCTTTACATAAAAACCACGTCAGAGACCGTATGGTGGTTTGTGAAAAACTCTGATACCAGAGCTTGCTGCCCACACGATAAGAAGAAGATCCTGGTATCTATCTATCTAGAGATAATGTACTAACTTGGTGATGAGCGCCTCAGTGAGTCTGGTTTGTTGGCGGTCCCTCATGGACCTGGAGGTGCAACTGCTGCCTCCGGCCGTGATGCTCGACTCGCACGAGCTCGTCAGTTCCATAGAATCGCCAGAGTTCAACGCCATCGGCGACAAACACTTGCTGGAATACAAAACTTTGCATATTAAATAGTTCCGTGACTAACTTTATATGGGTGTGATGCTTGCTGAGGTCCCCTCGAAACTACTGTTATATAATTGAAATGTAAGGGAATGAAATGTAATATAATGTACTTAATGTAATTTAGTGACATGAAATTTATGTAATTTTATATAATTTCTATTGCGGTGCCCTATTACAAGGTGTCATATGAGTGCATGTTTTGTATCTAACAGTGTATGTACTTGTGATGGCAATAAATAAAATATATAAATATATAAATTGTCAGACCCTCTATCTTCCGATAGAGAATCCCCGCAATGTTACTAGACATTTGGACCTACAATCGATGTTTCTAGGTGTGATATTAGCTGAGATTCAAGCTCTAAATTAAAGCTGATTATATTTAAACTGCTAAACCGATTTTCATGAAACATAGCTGAGAACACTCCCGCAAAAATTAGTTTTAGATTGCAAAAAATCGCATTGAAATCGGTTTTCCCGCTTCGTCAGTATGGTGTCACAGACACACAGACATGTCAAACTTATAACACCTCTCTTTTTTGCGTCGGGGGTTAAGAATGAACGTGTAGATTATGCAATCGATGTCAATTGCTAACCTTTTTTTTCGGGCTTGGGCCCGCGCCTACCACACATTCCACCGCTGTAACTTCTGTAAACCAGGATCAACAGCGGCGACCATTCACAACACTAGACAATGAATGCCTGCCTCTAAGCTTAGTAGGAGAACCTCAGCGCGCAGTTGGGTCAGTTGTTTTCAAACAAATAAACAATTACGTACATAAGCTCACGAGATTGTTACATGGGGGTAGGCAGAGACCACGGACCGCCACACGCTACGACTTTGAGACACCACTTATAAACAATTAATGTTTGTACAAATTCTCCAAAAGTGCTTAGACATATGAATGGAGATGTTTTCGTGTAGGTATGCATACAAGAGACGCTTAGTGCGTTCACACACGATGACGCACTGACGGAGCGGCAGATGTCAGTCCATAGAACCACACCCGGTGCGTCAATGCGTCACCGTGTGTGCTTCTACGTGCGGTTTCATACAACTCCTTGCTTCACAAATGACGGACTGACGTTTGCTGCTCCGTCAGTGCGTCATCGTGTGTGAACGCGCTTAGTTCCATACGATTTAGTATCACGGACTTAAAATGTAGGGCGCGCTTCGGACGGTTGTATTTCGTTCCCTAGAGCGCCATACATTTTTATCACAACAGCGCCCGCGTGTCCGCTTACATAATCTAGTGTCGTAAATATTTCTTTTTCTTGACATGACCATTATAGGATAGGACCTAGCACAAACAAAAGTTTCAGTCGTTAAAAAGTTCATTTAAAATGTGGTAAACATGTTAACAAAAGCTAAATGGTTAGCAAGTTTTTGCTCCTAATAGAAACAAAGTCTACGAAGCGGGACAAACGAAGGACAATGAACATATTTATAGAATACTAATTTTAGACGTTTTTCTTACGAGGGGAGCGTGGGCAGTTTATATAGCAAGTGCACAAATAAACTTGTTTACAACTAAGTGTGCCAGCGACTTCGTACGCGCAGGATTTTTTTGGTGTACTTACTGAATATAGTACACACGGCGACAGATCAACCTACCCATTGTTGAACTTATGTTCATGGACATAAGGTCCAACTATGGGTGGGTTGATCTGTCGCCGTGCGTACATACACAGAAAGTTTAGTGTAGAGCAATCGCCCTAATTATATCTCAACTGAACCGTGATTTGACTGTGTACGAACCACAACTTTTATTCAATATCATCATCCCGGTATGCCCCACTGCTGGGTACAGACATTAGTATTAAAACATCATAATAAGAAGCGGTTCCTTTGCAGTTGTGCAAAGTTTCCTACCCTCTAATATCGTACTCCTTTCAAGAGCTTTGAGATCAAAATCATATTTAATTCTCACTTAGTACCGCCCCCTTTGTTTTATACTCCACAGAGACAAAGCTGTCGCTGACAATCCTACTGGGAAAGACGCGTGACGTTACAAATAGACAGATATAGACAAAGCTCCATACAATCGCACTACGATGATAGGTACACTAGTGTTTACCCGCGACTTCGTCCGCACAAGTTATATACCAGATCATAAGCTATCAAACAAAAAAAGTTTCATCAAAATCGGTTCAGTAGTTTTTGCGTGATGCGCGAACAAACAAACAAACACACAAACAAACAGACAAACCGACAGACAAAATTTCTTAAAAAGGTTGATTTGGAGTCAGGCAACCCTAAAAACCATATCGTAATCTTTTTTTTAACCGACTTCAACAAAAGGAGGAGGTTCTCAATTCGACCCGTATGTTTTTTTTTTTGTATGTTTGTTACGCGATTGCACCGCCAATTGTGAATTGCTTTTGATGATTCTTATTTTGTTTGGTAGGTCATAATTCCGAGGTGGTCCCACGAAATTGATTCAGCGCTTGTTGAAAAAATCTACAAAATAACAAATATGTACACAGATCACGGACTTGAAAAAAATACGGACGTAATGTTACACTAGAAAGATGTGAAGTATAAACGCGTATGAGATAGCGATAGTCATAAAATCCTATACAATTTGTATGAAGCTAGATGTCTGCCTCCGGAGTCAGACAGCCGTCGTCAAACAAAAAAGTGGTTACGTCGATAAGGACAGCAATAAGTAGCGATCTCCTTTTTAACTAGAGCGAATTTGCTATCTGCATCTCTTACTGAGTGAGTATGACACGACACGTGCTTCTTTCTAGTACTTACCTTCTCTTTCTACGACGCAAACACAATATAATACATGGGTGCTTCACGTATGATTAAAGGATACTACGTCCGTCTTTTTTCAGGTTCGTGACACAGATGACGTTTATGTTTGTCGATTCTCTTCAGGAGTGCGATTTTTGAACATCACACGTTCAAATCAGCGGTAGAAAATGTCAAAATTACTATGGACTTACGGAGATTATGCATATTTCGTCTTTCTACTGCTAATTCTAACGTGTAATGTTCAAAAATCACACTCCAGCCACAGACCAGAACAACACTAAAAAGATCTGAAGCATGCAAGGTCCTACATTTTTGTTTGTTCTACAAGGGTCCTATACTCACACAGATGCACTAGCTCTATGCGTAGGTCCTACAACCCGCCACCATTATGTACCTCGTGACAGTTCGTCAGCACGCACACAAATATAAATGGGTGCTTCACTCGTGATTAGACCAGATTAGGTCCGTCTTTTTTTCAAGTCCGTGACTCCAGCAAAATAAATGTTTTGATGGGGACTGTCAAACTGTTTTTTTAACTGTCATTAAACAAGAAGTTTTATATGCCTATATTTATATGTAAAGCTTCTTGGTCATACTCAAGAAGTTTCGAATCTATAGGTCATACTGTTGTGTTTAAACGTAAGTATAAAAACTTCATGGATATACCTAGTACCGAAACACATAGATTTAATGATTTTTTCCCCTCCGGCCGCAAAGCTTCAATTTTCGTCCCGCTGCGCTAAACGAAGTTGCCGCTTTCCAACACGGTCGAGGAGAAAAATAGTATACTAACCTCAGACAGTAAATAAGAAAGCCTCAGATCAAATGTTTGTTGACCTCGGCTTCGCCTCGGTCTTCGAATTACATGGGATCTGGGCCCTTTCTTCCTTTCCAGTCCTCGGTGTGTAATCTCCTATAATTGATCATGGCGGCGGTCGGTAATGTTCGTCTTTTTTAGGGTTCCGTAGTCAAACAAAGAACCCTTATCGTCTATTACTTTACTTTCGTCAATTCTGTCTGTCTGTCTGTATGAGGGTGTTTGGGCGTTAGTCCACGACGCGTGCCCAATGCGGATTGGTAGACTTCACAATACGCATCAGAATTTCTTTTTCTGCATATGCAGGTTTCCTCACGATGTTTTCCTTCACCGTTTGAGAGCAGCCGGTACTACGTACATAAGTTAGAAAAACTCATTAGTACTCATTTATGCATCTATTAAATCGAAATATGGCATAAAGACATATAACAGTAACCCAAAAACAGAAATGTTGTACGAAAGATGGGTTGGATTGTTTTTAATCGAGTGTGGTGAGAGCGTACACCGTATCCTTTGCATTTACTTATAACTGATATCTAAGTCGAACTAATATATTTCACCTAGATTTCAACACTAAAAATTTTGAAATAAAAAAATTTTAACAAAAAATTAAAACCGACTTCAAAACTAAAAAGGTAAAAATAATAATATTGCAGTCGTTGACTTTTACATTCGCATCTAAAAGAACATTAATTTGTTTTATTGGAGTCGGTGTCAAGCCAAGCCAAGCCAAAAAATTACTGCAAGCCCGGTTGCGAATCGTCCGGCTTTACACCGAGTCCGATAAGACAAATTAATGTTCTTGTAGATGCGAATGTAAAAGTCAACGACTGCAATATTATTATTTTTACCTTTTTAGTTTTGAAGTCGGTTTTAATTTTTTGTTATTTGTAAATATCTTCAATGTACAGACATACTTCAGTTACAGTTTTATAATAGTTTAGATTACAACGAGGCGCTGCGGTTTGTGGGTGACCTCTTACCCACGAGTTCACGTACAAGCTCGTGGACAACACCCTTTCAGCCAGTGGACAAATTCAGGGCGAGTAGACTCACGTGGTCATTTTGTGCGCTTCTTATACTCCTTGGAGTATTTACTCATGTGGTTCCGCGGAACTTATGGGGAAAGAATTCCTCTGCCAGCCGGGTGGCACTTCCACTGCTGAACTTTCGGGAGAAAACTAATTCAATTACATAACTATGATAAAGTGTGGTGTTACAGTGACCGACCGAATCAAGAATAGTGTGAAAAGGGATCGGTGTAACCAGGATTGAATAAGGATGCTTAGATGGTTCAGTCAAGTACAGATGATGAATGAGAGTAGACTCGCTAGATTTACCGATCCAATATGAGCGGAACAGTCGAGAGAGGTCCGAGGAGAACTTACCACGACCAAATAAATGGTCTTCGCCGAAAAGGACAAGTGCGTAGCACCCTCAACGGACGGAAGTGCATGAAGAGATGTATGAAAGTGGATGAGGTGAGAGAAGTATGTCAGGATCGTAGTGTGTGGCGAGCCGTAGTCTCTGCCTACCATAAAGTCGAACGAATCTACTAGATTTAAAAAATAAATTAAAAATACAAACCTTCCTAAAGGCTTCGGTCCTTCTAGAGACAATATGTTTTCGCCATTCACAGTGTGATAATCTTCAAAAGAATGAGGCTGGTGGCTGTCAAAATATCTGCAAGAGAAAATAATAATTACGAACAACTAAAAAAACTAAGCTTGCTGAAGCGAGTTGACCTCGCCTTTGTAGTAGTATGTGAAGTCTACCAATCCATTGGGCACGCGTGGTGGACTAACGCCCATACACCCTACCTGAGGGTAGGCATGTGCCTTGCAGTGGGACAAATATAGGCTAATGATGATGATGATTCCAGTAGCACGTCAAAGGGATATGATTAAGTTGCTATACACACACAAAGCAAGATAGGACATTAAACTATTGTACTACACTGTACACACTAGAACCTGGAGCGCAGGCGGGTGAGAGATAGCGATTTACTATAAAGTGAGGCGAAATCACCACAAAGCCACGCAAAACCATCATAAGCTGGCCGCGCGACGTTATACATTACTCTACGTACGCGCGGCCAGCTTATTTTGGTTTTCTCGTAGCTTGATGTGTCGTCGTGTGTACTAACGCGGACTTTTCCGCCTGACCACCAATAGGCTCATTTTTGCTGGCAAACTAAAAAATAAAAACGCTGTCTAGCTCCGCCCTATTGATGAATAGACCAATGAATTAATAGTTTCCAAACAATACATTATTAAGGCGGAAAAGTCCACGATAGTACATAGTGGTTCAATGGAGCAGGTGCAGGTTTTTTTTCGGGTATGTGAGTCAACCAACCTTTGTAATGTCTCATTGTAATTAAGCTGATTGTAGCTCAAAGGCGTTTCAGTGCTGGATTTGCTGTCATTGTGTTCGTGATGTGGCGAAATGCCGCCGAGCATGACAGAGTCCCGCTCCTGAAACATAAAATGCCGTTAAACAACAGCATGGGTAGCATGGCAGCGTGATACAGCGCTATCAGGCCTTCGCTCTCTTTCTATTTGCGCGCGAACGAACGAGATAAAAGACGTGATACAGCCGTATCACGTGTAACATGCCAGCTGGACTGCAAGTAGAAAAGACATTGCCCACGTGACGAACTGTATTCGTTTCAAATCGTTGCGCAACTAACGAATGAGTATAATCAAAGAACAAATACAAAGAGTATGATAGCTAAAATTATACGCAAAACCGGAGGAATATCATACTTCCCAATGAAATGGGAATTATCCTTATCTGCAGTGGGATTTCTTATAAAATTCAAGTTCAAATTTACCAGTTTTGTATGCGAAACGGGATTGGGCAATGTCTTTTGGAACTTTATTATTTTTAAATTATGACTACAATGTCTACCAGCAGGGCTAGCATGCCACCCACGACAAAGGGTTTAAACAAGAAAATCGTCATGCGCGCTCTTTCTGGCATACGTAAATTAGTAAGGATGGAGGCACATCTCGATTTTTATCGTTTACTCGGGGGTGGCATGCGAGGCCTACTGGAATACGAGTATTTCTTCATTCACCAATATTACATTGTTATGCAACTTTATAAAGAACGCAAATAAATGTTATTAGTACTTAGATTTGTTGACAAATTCTACAAGAACCCATACAAAAAGCTCGTAACTCTTAGAGTTATTTAAAGCAAACCGCAATTTTATGTAGAAGAGCTAAACTTTTGGTAAACTGCTCATTTAAATGTAATAACCAGGCCAAGTGTGAGTCGGGCTCGCGTACAGATGTTTCCGTACCACCACACAATATATAAGGTTTCACAAAATTACGTGAAACTATTTTAAGGGGATGATCAGACCATCAAACTGAACCACTTTCTCTATGGGACCAATATCGAAATCGCGAAAAAAAATCTGCCGTCCCATAATAGGTCGAGTATGTTTGTATGGAACAGCTGATTTTTTTTCGCGATTTCGATATTAGTACCATAGAGAATGTTGTTCAATTTGATGGTCTGATCATCCCCTTAAAATAGTTTCAGCTAATTTTGTTAGAAAGGTCTAATAAAAATAAATCGCATTGGTAAATTACATAACACAAATAAATATAAGGATATTTATTTGTGTTATGTAATTTACCAATGCGATTTATTTTTATTTTTTTCGAGTTCGCACTATAATCACACTATGGGGGGACCACACCAGTGACGTCGAATCGCCCTGGTAGGTCTACCGAACCAGTGAATGAACTTAAGCAACCTGCCCAAGGGGCACCCTTAACACTTTCGCTGCTAAGCTCAAAATCATGATCCGCGTGCAGTGCTAAAACTGACGCCCCTCGTAGATCATGCGCACAGTCGTAACGTAAAAACAACCAATGGCTCACCTCGTGGTGACGCACGCTTTAGGTCATGAGCACAGGTGAAATGCAATAGTACTTGACGCCCCTCGTAGGTCCTGCGCACAGTCGTAATGGTGAAACGAAAAACTGGCTCGTCTCGTGGGTCACCCGCGCAGGAGTAAAGTTGTCGGTGACTCGCATGGTAGATCAGAAGCAATGCAATATACCTGACTCGTTTCGTGGGTTGTTTGGCACTGCGGCCCATTTGTCGCTGACCTACGCCGTAGGTCCTCAGCAGCGAAAGTGTTAATGAGTACGGACCTCGGCAATGGGAGTTGCTGGGACTACGCGAATACGATTGGATAGTGGGGATCGGTGAGAACGGGTACGTAACCCGAACACTTGTTTTGTTAAAATAAATGTGTACTCACGTAGCAACTGTTGTCAGGATCCTGGATTTCCAAACGCAGTTCTTCGTCAGTCTTCGGCTGCTCTTCGATCAGGGTCTCCATGAATGACGCGAGATCCTGACAACGCTTCGTCATCTGCAGCTTAGCCACTTCTGCTGATTTTGTTAGCACCTAAACAGATTTTACTCCTTTTAATAATCTGGTATCAAAAGAAAGGCAAATAGATTTGTGAATAGCGATGTTTGAGAAATAGACACTACAATATTGGACACCATACAATTAACGGGCCATAGGTTCAAACTAATGTTTTCTATGAGAATCGCGATAGCCCAGCCCTCCGAAAGTGTGCGCGTGTGAAAAGAATTAACAAAAGTACTTTTTATATATTTTTTATATGATTTCACTAGATAAACTAATGGTGAAAATGTGAGTATATATACCAAAAATCTGACTGTTTTAAGAAGTTTTAAGATCTTCTAAAACAAGAAAAATGTTTAAAAAGACATGAAAATACGTCATCTTTGTGACGATTTTCTATCGAGTGAAGTAATTTCAATCGTGTATTGAATTTATGATTTCACTAGATAAACTATCCAAGAAGGTATGACTTTGGTTTCGGTAAATCTAGTCGAAAAATTAAAAATAAAAGATGCCTCCAAGGTATTTTGTCCTACTATTACGCCTTAAGCCCGGTATCCACCAAAGCAAAGCGGAACGGAGCCTTGTGAAAGCTATTCTATTTGTCGGTTATACACGAAATAACCTTTTACATAATAGCTGCTTTAAAATAGGGCTGTGAAAAATGGAAAGACCTTCTCTTTCCATTCATCCATTCCTTTCATGATTCATACTCACTTTGTTCATAATGATAACAATGCTTTCCCTTAGGTACTTGTTCTTCTTCATGTCCTCCTCACAATTCTTTAAATTTTTGTCCACTTCCGGTGTTTGGAAAACATCTGGATTTGTAGGACCCTGAAAGAAACATTTTAAATCAGGAAATTTTAACCAATGAGGATCAACGTTTTTAGGGATGGGTAGTCAAACAAGGAACCCTTATACTTTCGTCCATTCTATCTGTATGCCTCCGCCTCTATTGAGGCCTCTATATTGCCTCGTATAGTTTGCGCACTTTTTGGTGCACCTTTTACATGAGATGCGCCATTGTTGAAATACATCTGAATTCGTGTGCGGCAATTCCAGACACAGAAAATACATTGTTTTTAGTGCAGACCTGCACCACAGCACTCAATAGGTTAACACCACAGTCATATACGAGTATCCACGGGGCAGCGTTCAGTTTTTGGGAACATCGGCTATGTTCAAAGTTCACTAACTATGTAATTACTGGACAGATTTTCAAAATAAAAAAGGTAAATCATTAGTAAGCTGTTCGTAAGTCATGAAGAATAGTCTCAATGAATTTGCTTTATCTTTAGGGATGCTCATTGTACATTGAAGCACCCCACAAATTAAATATGTTGTTAATAGTTACTTCGATGATATGATGTCTTCCGGTGACAAATTCTAGTTTTCTCGACCAGGGGTTGATAAAAGCTGACCATTCCGTTTCTAGTTTGACGTAATCACCGTTTTGCGCCAGCATTCTGAAGAGGAAATTTTAGCGTTATCATTTATATACAATTTATTTTATGCGGAAAAAAAAATTGTAAAATTTTAAATTTAGAAAATAAGAAATTTTGAAATTAGAAAATGGATGGATGGATGTTTGGATGATGAATGTAGACAGAATGAATGAACGGAAACTTACATGATCAAATTTATGATCCACGATGCAAGTGCATGAAAAGATGTATGCATATGGATGAGGCGAAAAAAGTGTCAGAATCTCATTGTGTCTACGGGTCTTGGTATCTGCCCACAGTCATGGGACGATGGCGTGAGCACACATATTTTTTATGATTTATGATGAAAACAGGCAAAATAAGTCAGCTTACCTGTAGGTTTTGGAGCGAGGTACCCTGCCTTCCTTGGCAATTGCCTCATACACTTGTCGCAAGTACACCAGGTCTTCGGGGTGGTAAAGCAGTAGAGCATCCTGGTCGACTATATCCTGGGGCAAGTAGCCGAGGTAAGGCACAGACTCCGGGTCGATGTACTCCAGTATTCCGTTCGCGGAATGCCTCATTATGAATGGAGATGCTTTGATGACAGTTTCGTTGGGTACTAAAAGAATTACATGGAATAAAGGCCTGAATTACATGGAAAAAATTCCGTATGTGTATGGTGGACGTAAGTTATCTAGAATTCTGGATGAAACTGCTTAAGGGGGTTGCAGAGACGTTCACAGGCAACTAGATGGCGCTCAGTAGCATCATTCCTGATTTTATCACATTTTATTTTATATCTTCGTAATTATGTTATAAATTGCAAATGTTATTTGAGATGCGTAATCTAGATTTTCTTAACTATTTTTCCATATATATAATATTACTTTTGTTAATACCGTCTACGAATGTTATACGTCAAAGTTTTGTATGAAATATCAAATTCGTATGAACAATAAAATTACTATAACTTGTAGCTAGATCAGTAAAACATACACACAAGTGCCCGCATAATTGAAAATTTTGATTGAAATCATCACAATTACGAGATATACAATAAAATGTGATAAAATCAGGAATAATGCTCCCGAGCGCCATCTAGTGTAGTGCAACTCCCTCTGCAACCCCCTTAAGAGGATAGGCGGGCTCTCGAAGAAATAGGTCACTTTTCCAACTGTATACGTATTTCTCACATACGTATACACACACCGCCGACTAAAGTACGAAAGAGACAACTGCAGCGTGGACTGATTTTAACTACACAAAATCGACGAAATTAGCAATTCGTATTCTTTCCTCCTCCAGAACTAAAACGATTTAATAATAATAATAATATGACAAAAAATTGATTATGTCTGTCTGTATGTTTTGTTTTATTTTTATTTAAATTCGTCAAAGTTTGCTGGATGTCTGAAAAACGGCGGTAAAATTGGGTATTTTCAAATGTAAGGGACATTTAAATTGAGTTCTTGCAGTTATTAATTTATAAGAAACAGCAAAACATAGGGCACAGCAGAGGTAACATAGAGAGTATGGTTAATAAATGTTTCCTCTAGTTTCATTATCCAGGGAGGAAACAGGGGAATACGTTTGTATGGACAAAATGGTACTAGTCTATCCTCTTAAACACTATTAAAATATAAATCTCAGGTGTCTAAGTCCAGGACAATATTCATTTTACAGTTAAAATAAAATGTATGATGATAAGACTATAATTATAAATTAAACAACTTACCTTTGAATGCAGAAAAGAAAGGTGTCGCTTGTATGACTAAATAAATAACTTTTCCCTCTTCATCACTTTCGTCTTTGAAGGAAAGTTTAATCAGAAATGGTAAGAAGGTGATCACACGTTCTTTGATACCGAAGCCGGCTGCGAGGGACCTGTACCGTCTGATACGACACACCATCGTCGAGTTCGCTACCGCTTCAGCTGTAAAATATACTCATAAATATACAAGGTGTTGCAAAAATACAAATACACGTTTAAGGTGGTTAACACCATCAAACTGAATAACTTTCACTATGGGACCAACATAGAAATGGCTAAAAAACATCGGATGTTCCGTACTAAACTAAAAATCTAGGTACAGTCAGCAGCACAGAGATGTATGCACTTTTACTACGTCGTAGTATAAAGATGTATCCACTTTAGTACTACGCGTAGTACTAAAGAAAGTGTATACATCTTTTGCATGAGGAGGCATACATCATTTTGCTGCTGACTGTACTCAAATGCTGATTTTTTTTTCGCGATTTCGATGTTAGTCCCATAGTGAAAGTTGTTCAGTTTGATGGTCTTAACAACCCTCTTTAAACTTCCAAATGTTTATTTTTACTTTTGTAACACCCAGCCCATGTATTCATAGCGAGCCGTATGAGATATTCTGAAATATATTTTACCTAATTCAACTACCTATTTTTAAACAAATTTCAATCTTTGATATGTATAACTTTTGGGCTATTAACCCAGTTTCGCTGTGCATGCATTACATGGGCATGTAATTTGTATGCCGAAAGGCTAAACATAAAGGACTTTGTAAATCCTGTCATCTACTGTATTTTATACATGTTTCACAAATAAATGATTCTTATTCTGTGATATTAGTACAAACGAGGACCTCACGGCATATTCAAATACAGGGTCCTTCTTAATATGCTGACACTTTTTTAAGGGGATGATCAGACCTTCAAACTGAACAACTTTCTCTGGCTTCCATTTGGCTCAAGTAGGTTTGCAGTTTTGTATGGAACAGCAGATTTTTTTGTTTCGATGTTGGTGCCATAGAGAAAGTTTTATTATTATTAAAGCAATATTATTATTCAGCTCAATTATGTACCACTCTAAAAAAATTTTTTTTGCTATACTAATATCAAATACTTACTTCATTTTTATTATCATATTTGTCATAGCTTAGTTTCTTTGGTTATTCAATTGTGTTAATAAAATTATAAGTACAGTTCAGTACTTAAGTGAAAGTTAGAGCATATTTCGAATATTGTAATTAAAAATATAGGCCGGTTCTCACCGAGAGCATTCGTTTGCGAGCGTGACAAGAAAACATATGAACTATACTAGGCACGATATTGTAACATAGTGAACCCACATTTGTCAAATTATCAGATTGTAACACTTGTACATTTTACTTCAAGAAGGTATTTTTTTTATATTTCTTGAACCGTTTTCAATCCTAACTGATCTGTACATAAACTTACGACCGTATTTCCCTATCGGGGTGATCAGAATCTGTGCTACAAAGGTAGCTTAGCGTCTCGGCCACTAAACAATACATAAGAATAATATCCCCAAAATGAGAAAAAACATATCAACATTATTTAATTTGTGATGCGTTGGATTGAGACATTGTATGTACAAAATATAAAGATAGCTAACCAGTAGGGCTATTGTGTAAGCTTCCGATTATATCGTTTACGAAATCGATAACGTTTTATGACTGTCCTAGCCAATTTTTAAATAATATTTTGTTTCTGTGATCATCGTGTTCATTATCTGAGATAAATTAACTAAATATTAAGAAGCGAAATCGCCAAGAACTGCTAAAACACCGTGTCGATTTGATACCGATTGAATCGGGTATAGTTACACAATAACCCCACTGTTCATGGTACGTTTGAACTTATTCACTGCTGATTGTTCGAAATTTATTAAACCAGCTTAGTAGTGCTTCACTCAACGTTCTCATTGCTCGAATATTATAATTCGAATGCTCCGGGTGAGGACACTCCTTGTAATAAATTAAAACTGTCTATAGACATTACAACATCAAAAGATTATTATAAAAAAATATTGGTTTGTGATTTTGATAAAACTAGCTTTCACTTATTTCATCCATGTGCCAATCATTAGTTCAATTGAATTTCCAAGTAAATAAAAGTGCTAAATATTAATATTAATTGTACACTCATGTCGAAAAATATGTATTGTACAGCAAGATTTTCTGAAATGTTTAGTTTAGTATCAATCTCAAAATAATATACACTAGATATATTACTTTCAAATCTAAACCAGACTCAATATTTCTATTATCTTGGTGGCGTTTACTTGTTTTCAGACGTGACTATACACATTATAACGAAACCATAGAGACCATCACACACACAAACATGCAAATGTAAAGTAATCAGAAAATGCAGCAAATAATAAAAAAAACAATATTACGTGAGTAGGTAACTATTTATCTATTTCGTTCACGTCTGGCATAATATTGAAGATTAAGTATTTGGGTAAGTATGTCATCTAACAACATGCTTTGATTAAATTAAAATAGTGGAAGATAGGTGACGTACTCGGACAATGGATCTGCTTTTCATGTACTTACGAGTGAAAAGTAATTTTCTTTTTGAATGATTTGTACAACGAGTGCACATGAAGGCATTGTGGTACCTTTGTTCCGCCTAATATATAAAAAATATCTCAATCACGCAATGCCGCTCGTATTGCGACTAAGTACATTAGGCGACGGGGGCTCAATTTATCTATGCGCTATAGGCTAGTCATCTATCTACCGCTATTTTAATTTAATCAAAGGCAACATGTATTATATTCTATTACTTAATTACAAAAATGAGAAATTGGATGTGTGTGTGTGTAAAAGTCAATTATATGTCGCTTAAAAGATAAATTACAAAACACAATTAAAGACGTGTATTGGCACAATGGATTCGAAAATTTACCTTTTTCTTTCGTACCGTTTTCATTTTTCGGGGCGGCTAAGCCACTAGTAATCTGCGATGCGAATGTGTTGCGATCCTGTTTATAAAAATATAAAATTTTAAATTATTTGTTAAATAATGACGCCTTCTATTTCTTGGTAATCTCAAACTAGACTGAACGAATATAAAGCCTGACCAGATATTATATAACAAATCTGCGTCTAGCATGATTTCTCTAAACGCGAGCGACTCGGAATTTTTTCCATACAAAAAGTCGCGGCAAAAGCGGCGTGCGCTCTTCAAAAAGCGCGGATTCGGGTTATTTATTTTGTTTGCAGCGAAGGCGCTTCGCGCGCGTGTAGAGTTTTCATACTAGACTTGCTGGTTTGGGGGCGCTGTAATTGACTTTAACCTTTAATGTCAGTGCTCCTAGTACCAAAATAAGTTCCACAACAAGATGGCGAGATTTTTTATAGTCTGGTCGGGCTTCACATAGTTAAGAAACATATAAGTTTAAACAGCTCACCCGGGGGTGAATAAAATCTATAAAAGATCTGCCGATCCACATTTCCTTCGGGAATCCCAACGAAGCGGTCAGGGATGAGGTAGTGTACAAAACAACACCGTCGTGCATCGATATCACGCAGGAAAATCCTTCCTGTAACATACAAAACTCAACATACAAACTTCGAGACTAATACAAGAAATAAGTTGGACATAAATAACGTATTTTTAACCAGTTCTAAACACAATTTTACCGTTTATGAATGTTTGACTACGCTATTTTCTAAGGTTCAAAATTTCATGGACGTTGTCACACAAATTATCTATCAACAAAATTTTATCATAAAATTAGTCGGCTGTAGAAAATATGAATCCATCTAAAACTTTAAGTGACCAATTCTTGTATATTTTGATAAAATTTTATATTTATAGATTCCAAGTTTATCTAAGATATGTGAAATCCGTAGTCACACAAAAGACGCCGAGCGATGTTCGGTCGTCGAGTACTGTTTATAACTCAATTGACACGTAAATACTAATAATAAATTGATCGTAGCTTCGTCTCTACTCACGTTACTTTACGCAGGGGGTTAGCAAACCAAACAAAAATATTGTAGTACTTACAGAACAGAAGTTGTTGGGGGGTCGACTTATAACGACGTTAGCAGTCGTGTTAGAATGAGGCGTGCTACAGGAGCGGCCCTGAAAAACATACCCAGTTAATTACAGGAAAATAATTCCGCACATCAATCTTCGTTTGCGCAGAGCAGATCCGAGTCTCCGTCAAAACCCAAAGTAATTTAGTAATCAATTAGTCAGTGTCAAGCCAAACACACAAAATTTCTTCCAAAACCAGTGCCTTTTTATACTTTGTAGTTTTATCTGAAGTCGGTTTTTATTTAATATCTTATTCAGTTAGTTTAAAGCTCACTGCTGAGCACTGGCCTCTTTATTAAAGTCATCTAAGCCAGCTTCGTCATCTGTGTGTGCCCTAAAATGTCATACAACAAAATATGTACACACGGCGACACATCAAGCTACACAAAACAAACGCGACACTAAACGTTATTCTACCTACGCGAGGCAAGCTTATTTTGGTTTTGTATAGCTTGATGTGTCGTCGTGTGTACTGTAACAATATATCTTACATCCTCTTTGGCGTTGTTCCTCTCAGGGGGTTGAATTTCCATTTTTTCTGGAACATTTTCCAGCTGCACATCTGCCGGTGACGACGGTTTCACAACTGCGAATAAGACGGAAGATTAAACTACTAATTTTCTTCATAGCATTAAAACATCGAACCGCACTGTGTTGGATACCTACACTCACAGAAGAGAGAACTCAGCTACAGATTCAATCAGTGCCGGATTAACCATAGAGGCAAAGTAGGCTCCAGCCTATGGGCCCAGCGCCGCCAAGGGGCCCCGCGGCGCGGAAGAAAAATAAGTGAAAACTCAAAGATTTAGGACCACACCAGACTTAAAAGGAATTATGAAAAACACAACTAAAATACACACGCACTTAATATTAAAAGCTCGAGCACAAGCTCGCTTCGATCACTCCACATTTTAGTGTTTTTATTATGTTGTTTGATTGATGGTTATTTTACTGCGACCATAGGAAAAAATAATTGCGTCGCCCATGGATATAGGGGCCCCGGGACTTGATTTGCCTAGGGGCCTCTGTATGGCTTAATCCGGCCCTGGATTCAATTACTTCAAAACGATAAGTTTTCACGATTTGATCATTTAATGCCAGACGGTACGCGTGAAAATGTATCTAACGGTGCTTGATTTAGCGTTGTTATTACTTCATACGACGTCGAGTGGCAGAATTCATACAAGCGCATCGTTTACGATGCATCGTGTGGTGCATCGCGATGCACCAAAGTGTAAGTATCGGTTCCTACGGCCGAGTGACGAAGCGCGGAGTCCTGTCCCTCCTTAAGGTTCACTTCCGATAGTTCCGATCCCAGCGGCCGATGCGACTGACGCGTGGTTCTGTCATATATATGCCACACGTTTTCATAGTAAGCTCGCGGCCGACGGCCGATGGTTACTATGAAAACATGACCGAACCACGCGTCAGTCGCATCGGCCGCTGGGATCGGAAGTGAACCTTTAATACAAGAAGCGTTGGTGCAGCTTGCGTGCCACTGATACGGTGTCGATATGGCATACATTTCGTTCACAAAAAGGACATAAGTCACTATGAAGATTTAGTCATACGACTTATGAAGATAAGGTTGGATTTCATTTGGTTAGTATTTTGTTTTTTTTGTCAGGCTGGTTCTCAAATTATCCTCAGGCTATTGCTACTGTTTCTCTTTTCTGTACCTAGACTAAAATCGTTTAAAAGTTATCGTATAATTTGTATTATTATAATACATTACCACTCTCTAGCTGTGCCAACTGTAGAAGCGTGGTAGGAACCTAAAGATTATGATAATGAGAAAAATTATTATCGGACTGACGCGAAGTTTCAAATAGCAGATCCCTTTGGCCCTCTGTAACGACAATATAATGAGTTAAAATAATAATATATTGTAAGTATTGAATTTTGAACAAATACAGTGTGTTGCCAGTTGCGACTAAAATAAAAGTACACAAAGAGGTCAATGACAAACCAAAAAAATATTGTCTAAAATGTTGTTTCCCGACGACTTCGATTATAGCTCAAGGATGTAAAATAGTTATTGAAATTGATGTTTACTTAATGCTTCCAAAAGGTGTCAATAAATATAAAACACAACCCATCAATATAATTATATTAATACGTGTGCGGGTATAATCTAGAATATTAATTGACCAAAGGACATCATCATGCGAAGATCTTTTAAAACGCTTTAAAATAATAAGCTACTAATAACGCATTTTAAAATAAATGTAGTACGTTACGTACATCCACATAATTAATTATGGCCAAGTCAATGCAAAACGTAGGTGAACATTCTGGAAAAAGTTTAATGTTGCCTTTAGATTCTTTTTTTAATAGAACAACCCTTGCTACTTTCTTATGCATGTCTGATAGCACCATTCTTAGAGAACATTATGCATAAAACCGACAGCAAAAATCTCTTCTTTTTTGGCCTTGACGGTCTATTGACCGGTGGTCTTTTGTCACTCTTTTGAGATTCTAGAAAAAGATTAAAATACCAAATACCTATCTCGAAAACCGTGGCACTTTTACTGGACATGAAAGTCCATTTTCTGAACGGGTTTGCTCTATCAGCATGTACAGGGTAATCCATTATTATGTATAACTATGACACGAGCTTCATAGTGTTGAGTGAAGTACAGCCCCACATAGCATAATAAAGAATGTCACTGCAGGATTAAAGAGTAGTCTTTTAGTTTTAGAGTAGGGATTTACTCGAGCGCGTCAGATGAACGTAAGGGGGGGGGGGGGGGGGGGGGGATACCTTACATCCTGTTGAGTACCTCAACCATATTATAATAAACCCTTAATATAGGTTGCAAAAAACATCTATCGTAAGATTTACTCGAGCGTGTCAGATTAAGATAAGGTTAAGGATAAGGGTTAATTACATGCTGAAATGTGTGCATTTCAAAATTCTGACGATTTGAGTGTGACATAAAGGAGTGGGAGGGTCACAAACATGCAAAAAAAACGATACATGGACATTCTCGAGCGCGGTCAATTTTTATTTTTTATTTTGAAGGAAATAATGCAAGAATATAGGAAAACATATAATCTGCCGATTATACCAACAATTTTCAATGAAGTTTACGGGAAGACACTATGCACGTCGAAAGCATAAGTCCAATATTATGTCCAACCAGTTATGTCCGGCCACGGAACCACGAAAACAATAAACTGATCAAAAGAGAAAAATAGTCATCTTATCTTCATCCTGTTACTAAAAATATATGAAAGCGAACAAAAGTTTAAAAAGACAAAAACGAAAAATTAACACAGCAACTAGATAATAATCTCCAAAAATAAAATATAGAAGTGCAAATAAATAAACATTGCTCCCTCAAACATGAACAAATTAGAGAGCGAACAACTAGGTAAATGTTGTTGTTTACATGTTTGTATTTGTCGGGCAAATGTGAAAACGAGCGAATCATCATTTGGGCGCATAGAAGTATCTTACCAGATAAAAAGCATGCTCTGGACAGTATGCGCGAGTTCTATTTACCAATAACCCTCAAGATTAAAATCATACATTAAAAAAAAACATACGGGTCGAATTGAGAACCTCCTCCTTTTGTTGAAGTTGGTTAAAAATAAGCTGTCCACCACACAGAATTTAAAAAAAAATCGTCACGCAACCTACGCCAAAACTCTTGAAAAATTCTAACCAAAAATTTAAGTAGACACTGACCTTGTATTTTCTGCATTATTCACCCGATAACCTACTATCTGACTACTACATATTTACATACATTCAATTATAAATATATAAACCAGTGTATAAGAAAAGTGACTCACCTTCATTAACGTCTTTCGTGGCCTCTTTTTCAGGCAATTGTTCAGGAGCCCTGCATTCAGTCTCAGTCTTTACTTCGACAGTACTATCTATTTGAACTTGCTTCTTTTTCTTTGTATCTTTCTCTTTACTTCTTTTGTCTGGTGTCTGACCAAGGCTGTTACTGATAAATGGACAATTAAATGAATGCATTGTAGGTATTATCACCGTATTAAGCCATACAATCGCTACGTGTGGTTCCTAATGAAACCCATTTTAATAAATTCGAATAAAAATTAAGGTCGATAGGATTTCTCTAATTGTTTGCAACCAGGAATAGTGGGGGAAAAAAGGTCATACATGGATGCAAAGACCGATTGTATATAATGTGCGGTATTTGCCGAGCGTTAGCATCATTTGCCATGGGCCGTGAGGCCATGAGCTATGACATCCTTCTCTGGACAGAAGTAAATACACTTTAATAAGTTGCCAAACTTTGATAGTTATATTGTTTGTTACTATGATTTACGAACAATCAGATCTTAAAATCCATAATTACATATACAATTATGCATTTCCCAAAATAAAACTAGTTACAACCAAGTAGTTACCTACTGATAATATGTATCAATTACATATTATAATAAAATTGTGAACTAGGCGTTTTACAAAAATATTAATTTCGGGTGTTTAGGATACGTAATGGAAAAATTAAGAGCATTTTTTAGAATTGTTGTCTATTTGTGTACGAAAAAAAAGTTCTGAACCGATTTGGATGAGGTTTTCACAAAAGCATAGGGCTTAGTTCGGATTAAAATTAAGGCTTTATTTCATCGTAATCGGTTCATTCAATCAAAAGTTATGAGTGTTTAAAGTCAGCGGTCAGCGCGCACGAAGTGCGAGCGGCGATAGTACTTCAAGTACCATTTAATTAATCACTTAGATAGGTATCATATCACAAACATATGGGAAGTAATTATAACTTCGATGCTTTGTCACTAATAACTTTGGAAAACAACATACCTATAACCAGAGGTAGACGGCTTGCCACCATATCCACTGCTGCCACTCGAATGGCTTCCAGAATGCGTAGATTTTGAACTGTGACTGTAGAAACAATAAACACAATTTTACACAACGAACGATTGAAAAAAGTTATTTCGTTACGGTATGTGTAAGTATGTTTATAATAAGCTTCATAATCAGCTGTTCCATACAAAACTGCAACCTTCTCGACCCAAATGTATGGTACAGTAAACTTTTTCACGATTTTGGTGTTGGTCCCATAAAGAAAGTTGTTCAGTTTGATGGTCTTATCATCCCCTTAAAAACCGTCCGCTTATTAAATTGGACCCCGTGAACCTATTTTTAATATAGAAAACGTGACACGACAATACGAAATTACTTTTATTACGTAAGTTAGAGCGTCTCGGTGGCGCGTAGCGGAGAGCTATGGAAACTCAATCTTGAGGCCCGGGTTCGAATCCGCACGGACCACATGCCATGTACTAATGAGTTTTTCTAAATTATGTACGTAATACAGACTGCGCTCAAACGGTGAAGGAACACATTGTGAGGAAACCTGCATATGCTGAAGAAGAAATTACGATGCGTATGTGAAGTCTACCAATCCGCATTGGGCACGCGTGGTGGACTAACGCCCATAAACCCTCCCTGAGGGTAGGCCTGTGCCCTGCAGTGCGACGTTTATAGGGTCCTTCTTAATATGCTGACACTTTTTTAAGGGGATGATCAGACCATCAAACTGAACAACTTTCTGTATGGCACCAACATCGAAATCGCAAAAACAAAATCAGCGCCCCCATACAAAACTGCAAACCTACTCGAGCCAAATGTATGGGACAGCTGTTTTTTTCGTGATTTCGATGTTGGTCCCATAGAGAAAGTTGTTCAGTTTGATGGTCTGATCATCCTCTTAAAAAAGTGTCAGCATATTAAGTTGGGCCCTGTATAGGCTGTGACGTTGGTGACGGAACTACAACGGACAAACTTCTCTAAATTACTTTATAAGCTCTAAAGAGTATTTAAAACAATGTTACTATCCTCGTCTGTCTGTCTGTTTCGCCGCTTACTTCTTCTAAACTGCGCAACGGATTTTGGTACGGATTTCACTATCAAGATAATTTCTTTCGGAAGGTCTATGTGTAACTCATATTATAGATTCCACCCGGGTGAAACTAATTTATAAAATTGTGTTTATAACGGAATAATTACATAAACGTTATATTATTGGTATTATAAATAAAGGATAAAACATAGGTAAACATAGGAATAGTTATGATTGGAACAAGTTAAGAACAAGGAGATCATAATTTCTTACTTATAAAGTCGTGGTTCATAGATAAACTTAATTAGTTAGGTAGTACAGTACAACAGTTACGCCGACGCAGACGTTATTCTAGGTTTAAATTATTCCGGGTTTGTTAGTAGACATTTTGTTTCTTCTTAGTTTATTCTTGGTATAACATTTTATAACAAGTTTATAGAAATGAGGAAACAAGGCGTGACCGCGTCATCAAATGGTCCGTCCGTTCGTCAGGTTCTGGCGCACGTGCCCGCGCACGTGGCACGGCGGCAGAGGCGCCGCTCGTTCCCTACCATATGCATACGTAACGTGCCGTATATTCTACTCAGTAAAAGGAATAAGTCAATGTATCTACTCCGTTTGGGGTTCAGACATTGGGTCCGATTATTTAAATAATTATCGGCGCTAATTACACTCAGTTGCAGAAACGCTCATTAGAGTTAATCCTCCATTAAGACGCTGTTATCCCGTCGAGGCCGTTTTTTGAACACGAACGAAAGTATTTTAAACGACAACCAATTATGTCTTATTTAAGAATCTGGCTGATAGGCGACCGTTCTCAATTACACGATTAGATTAATTTAATAGATAGAAAAAAATCCCAAAGTTACACCTTTTTGATATGTTTTTTCAATACTATGATTAAACTGCTGATATTTAACTTTTTATTCTTGTACTTAACTAAATACATTAAATATTTCTAGTGAACTCCGTAGAATTTTTAGCTTAGAAACACCCACGAGCAAAGATATTGATGAAAAACACGTTTTTTTGCGATCCTGCTTTCAATTGGAGCGGGATGGCTAATTGCAAACTTATGCTTGCAAGAAAGAGACGCTTGCACTGGGATAACCTGGCCTTAAATGTCCTGCTAGCTTTTACTATATCCACACAGACTTAAAAGAAGAACCAGACGTAATCTCGTCTAATCATGAGTTGAAGCACCCATTTATTTTGTGTGCGTGCTGTCACGCGCGCGTTACATAAGGTGACGGGTTGTAGGACCTGCGCCTAGAGCTAGTGCATCTGTGTGAGTGTAGGTCTCTTGTAGAACAAACGAGATTGTATTACCTTGCATGCTTCACTTCTTTTTAGTGCAATATTCGGTCCGTATTTCTTTCAAGTCCGTGCATCCACAAGACAAAAAGTGACGGCAAGAGAGCGTTTCTGCAACTAAGGCCCATCACATACATACGGAATTGCAATTCGGAATTCCGAATGCAAACCGGTTTTCGTATAGGCTTGAAATCCCGTTCGCAAATGTGGAGGGGGAACCTCCATACGAAAAACCTGTTTTCATTCGGAATTCCGAATCGCAATTCCGCATGTATGTGATGGGCCTATGTGAATCTTGTACACAGGTGGGTGTAAAGTTAAATTAGTTGCATACCTAATGAGGTGCAATCAGTTCCATAGAAAACGTTAACGGTTACTTGATCCATATTTACGAAACAGATGATTTTCTTCGCGATTTTGATGTTGAAAGTTATTCAGTTTGTTGGTCTAAAGCCCCCTTAAGGTATATATGTAACGTATTCTATTTAATATACATAAACAGAGTGTTCAAAAACTCAACGTCAAGCCGAAAACATAAGATAGGCCAGTTGGCCAGTTTACAACTGATTAGGGAGAATACAAAAGTTTGACCGTTTTCGAGTTTTTTTTCATTTTTGACGTGAATGATAACGTCTTATAAATTGATGAACAACGGCTGCATGCACGAAAAAGTGTCACGTTCCGTCTGACGCGTGACGTCAGAGCTAGCAGTTCTCATCAATGTTTCTTGTTATCACGTAAATCTATCGTCCGTAAACCGACTTTACAGACAATCAATTTTTTTAGACAATGTTATGAAATGTCATGTCTGAAAAATCATGCCGATGTAGTTAAAAGCCTCCGCTCATTGCAGCGATATTATCGCTGCGATTTTGCGATAATTGTTCTCAGTACATTTTCTATGGGGACGCGCTCGATCCTACACACTGCCGCGATAATATCGCTGCGATTTTGCGATAAATGTTCTCAGTACATTTTGTATGGGGACGCGCTCGATCCCACACACTGCCGCGATATTATCGCAACCTGACGCAATCTCTTTGTACTACATTCAGTGAAGGGCGCATACGTGACGCGGATCGCGGAATCGCTGCAGTGTGTAAGGTGTCGCGATATCGCTGTCGATAATATCGCTCGATAATATCGCTGCAATGTGCGGAAGCCTTTAGACTAGTGACGAAATGCGAATAACGGAAATACTCACCTCCTGGACTGGCTGTTACTGCAGCTATTAGAATAAGCTGAATCAGATATCTTTGCCGTAGTCTCTGTGTCGTCTGAGTTATCCATGGCGTGATGATTTTCAATACTGCAACAATGTTCATAATTGGGTTAGTAGGTTTTTTCTTTGTCCTTTTATTTTATAACATGCTATCGGTCTGAGGACCATGAGTTCTTTTGTATGTATCAATGATTCCAGGCATGCCTTCCCAGTGTCAGGCTGCTTTCATTTGGTCACTACAGGCAAAGTATAAAATATTGATGCTATGCTTAAGTTAATAAGTTATCCCAAATGTGTCCCTTATGCTGAGGTTTATTAAGAAGCAAAGCAAGGTTGTTTACAGGGTGTTACAGTAAACAGTTGCATTACTTTAAGGCACTGACATATACTCTAGCGATAGACAGGCCCTGTCATAGAAGCAACATGTTCCACTTGAATGAGGTGGGCGCACCACATTGATGTTCCCGAGTTCACTCCGTCACTATGGCAATGACAGATCGCGATGTGTCATTTTGTGATATTTTGTGTGACATGTTGTTTGTTTGAACGAACTTGTCTAACGCTAGAGTATATGTCAGTGCTTTAAGGTGTGATTGTACCTATCATACTGATAAGTTTCCCTATGAAACCAATAGGCATATTAAATATTAATGAAAATTAATGATACATATTCTGTGAAAATTTCAACCAGCTTCCTATTATAGTTTGGAAGATACAGCCCTCTGAAGCTCAGACGAACAGACGGACAACGTAGGCTCGTTTTCACCCTTTGGGTATGGTAAGGTAACCCTAAAAACGTGACACCGGTTTTGTTAATTGCTTCTTTGACATTTCCTTTTCAACTCAATCAATCGTTTTTGACAAAAAAGTCCTTGACTGAGGCAATTTTTTTTTTTTACTTTCATACAATACATATGCTCACGCTTATCTCCTACTACTGGGGCAGGCAGAGACAACAGATCGCCACATGCTACGATTCTGACACACATCTTTCGCCTCCTCAACATACATAATTCTCTTCATAGTAGATCGGCGAACCGACAAAAAGTCGCTTAAATAAGATTCTGGCACAAGTCATCTCCTTTATAGTGTTATCTGGTATCGATGCATTCAGTATGACCTCCTGATTACAAATATATGAGATGACAAGCGCTCAGACTGTGGGGGTAGAAACTGTGACGTCATAAAGTTGGCCATACAAAGTAAAAAATTTTTTTTGTTTATTCATGCCATGTGGGGTATCAAATGAAAGGGCTCTATGAGTACATTACAAATTTATAGCATAGTATATCATTTTCACTACTTGGTTTAACAAATTATTCGAAAAAGTAAAAAAATTCCACAATTCTGAGTTGACTTTGAACTGCTATAGATTAGAAACGACGGGATGGATTTTTTAATAATATGTATCAAATGACTCAGGATATCCTCTATATTGTGTCAAAAAATAATTAACCAGATAAATTACAAAATAAAGAATGTACATCAATTTGAATAACATTGTAAATTTTTGGACGCTTTCTAATAATTTCTTAGACCAAGTTGTAAAAATGGTATAGTATGATATATATTTGTAATCTACCCATAAAGCCCTTTCATTTGATGCCCCACATGATAAGTTTAATTTAAAAAGAAACTGTGACGTCATGAAGATGGCCATACATGTGTAGGGTATCAAATGAAAGGGCTTTATGAGTAGATTACAAATATATATCATACTATACCATTTTTACAACTTGGTCTAAGAAATTATTAGAAAGCGTCCAAAAATTTACAAGTTATTCAAATTGATGTACATTCTTTATTTTGTAATTTATCTAGTTAATTATTTTTTGACGCAATAAAGAGGATATCTTGAGTCATTTGATACATATTATTTAAAAATTCATTCAGTCGTTTATAATCTATAGCAGTTCAAAGTCAACTCAGAATTGTGTTTTTTTTTACTTTTTTGAATAATTTGTTAAACCAAGTAGTGAAAATGATATACTATGCTATATATTTGTAATTTGTAATGTACTCATAAAGTACTTTCATTTGATACCCCACACGGCATGAATAAACAAAATTTTTTTGTTACTTTGTATGGCCAACTTTATGACGTCAGTTTCTACCCCCACAGTCTGAGCGCTTGTCATCTCGTATATTTGTAATCAGGAGGTCATACTGAAGCCATTGATACCAGATAACACTATAAAAGAGATGACTTGAACGGAAAGTTCCGAAACATCATTTTTTCCAACCCTCTATCATACAAGCTTGTATGTTCTGGGTACAATTTAGTTCAACCTAAATTTTATCAAATCCTTCTAAATATGCTGACACTTTATTATGGGGATGATCAAACCATCAAACTGAACAACTTCCTATATGGGACCAAGATCGAAATCACGAAAAAAAAATCTGCTGTTCCATACAAAACTACAAACCTACTTGAGCCATATGTATGGGACAACCGATTATTTTTTCCATGATTTTGATGTTGGTCCCATAGAGAAAGTTGTTCAGTTTGATGGTATAATGATACTTATTAAAAAAGACACTGTATTTAAAAATGTATCCCTCTTTTCCCTTGGTCACGTCATAATTCGAGAATGGCTTGGCCAATTTGAATAATTTTTGAAATTTTGTGAAAGTCCAGGGAAGGTTTATACTGTAAAAAGAAATTGCCAAGTGTGTGTCGGGTAAATAAAGGACATTGCAAAGCATGCCGGGCACAGCTAGTCTTCAATACAAACAAATATCAAGTAGCTACTTTGACTTTGGCATTCACAACACTAAACTTGACCAGTTTGACTTATATAAGTTAAGTAAGTTATAGCCTGTAGAATCTCACTGCAGGGCAAAGGCCTCCTCTGACGAATAAGGGTGAGAGGGAATGGGCCATACTCCACCACGCCGGCCCAGTGCGGGTTGTTGGAGGCAAGTTAGTGGTCAACTGTCAGAGAATTTTCAAGCCGTCAATAGGCCTCTGAACTGGCTTAACAAATAGTTACAACGCCATATGACAGAACTATCCGAGACCAACTGCTTAACGTGCCTTCCGAAGCACGGAAACGCTCGAGATGAAATACCACTAAACGGTCACCCATCCAAAGACTGACCGGACCTGACGAAGCTTAACTTCGGTAATCGTTTCCAATACCGAAGCTCCACTACGCCAACGAGCGCTTCAACTTTGACTTATATGCTGAGCAATAAATATAGATGGCTTTGCACGATACCACATTAATTCAAGAGTTATAACCAAGTTTTAACAGTACCTATGGAAAGGTTATAGAATCAAATAACACAACCAAAATATTTGCACTAACGGGTTACCCAAGCTTTCGCAAAGCAAAAAAATTCAATCACTTAGCCAAAAAAATTAAGTTTGGAACAATAAAATTAAAAAAAACAATTTTCAACAATACACAAACAACAGTCGTTTAAGTTACACTTCTTGCCCTATATTCATAGATTTCTTTTGTTTTAGTTTTGTTTCTTTTGCAAAAGTTGCAGATTTCTCCAACATACTGCCAGTAACTACTTAGGTAAGTACCTGAATAATCTCAAATCTGTGCTCTACCCAGACTTGATATTACAGTAGGCTCCAGAAAAATTAAAAAGAAAAAAAAAGGAGAAAGTTTGTGACTTTTGCAAGCTTAATAACAAATAAGTTCTTACTTCTTACCTGGTAAAGTAAACAAGAATTCCTCTACCTAGCTATTATCAGGAAATGATATCACTCCACTTTAAAACTTCAAATATATCACTTTGTCGTTGTAATAATTTGATCTTTAAAAACTGGCTCGTTGAAAAATGACCACTAAACGATCACGGAAAGCGGTCAATTTACGAGTGAGAAATATTATTCCAATATTCCATTCCTGTTCACCCGTCCGTCAAAAAGGGAGAGAGTAGGTACGTCAGTACGTCAACTACGTCACAAAGTTTAGAGTTGGGTCAATATTATTATCGATAACATCGATACCTAGGCCGAATCACTTATAAACAGTTTGTGGGCCGTATGAGCGTTTTTATCGTAGAAAGAGAATAGCTATAGAACGGGCATTAAAATAATAATAGTCGCGAAAACGAGACAGGCTTATACGCTAATTACACAGAAAGAGCGAGAGAAAATTTATGTTGTTTGTCCCTTTCTGCATACTTATGCGATATTTTTGTTTGACTTAGTTGAAATGAGCGTTTTTCTTTTCTTTTTAACCCGACTGCGCAACGCAAAGGAAGGGTCATATGTTTAACAGCCTATGTATGTATGTAAGTTTGTACCTTTGTGGCACACTAGAGACCAAACGCGTGGGCCGATTTTGATGATTCTTACGTCAATCGATTTGTCTTAATCTTGCGAGTGTCACTAAATACATGACAGTTATCAAAATTCAATAAAGACGACTCATTACAATCGAAATGATCATGATTCTGTTTATGTCTGACATTGCTGTATGGGCTCGATTTTTTGGTGTTGCAATGATTTGGCAGATAACTCTATGGTCTGCATGGGCGGCTATATTCCTTTCGCCTTTCCACATGGATGAATTTCCATAAAAAATGGTCTGATCACACCTCAATTACTTCTGACAACTCTGAAAACATGAACAACTTGCATATCATGTACAACTCGGTCAACTTGAACAACTCCGGAAGCGTGAATAACTTGAAAAACGTAACCAAGGCAACGCAGTTGTTCATGTTGTCCAAATTATTCATGTTGTCGGAATAGAAGTAACTAACTAGTCAATGTATAACAGAATAATTCAGTAATGTGCGATCCTTTTGATGGTTTTTATTTTATTTTAATACTTTATTTGTACACCACAACACAAACAACAACAATATACTTAATAACCGAGAAAAAATCGTGTAATAAATTCCTCAAACACTTTGACGTTTAAATAATATGTAAGTAAATCTTAATTGAAAGCTTCTTGGCTTCTATATTCTATACGGGGTATATAGAAGGAGTCATTGTTATTATAAAGAGATTGAAATAGTGGATTTAGGCATAAATAGATCTTTAAATTATGACATTGTATGGATAAACCAAAGATGTTCTACGTAAGGAAGTAGTCCAGTGCTGCTGGTCTGTGCTGGTAGCATGCTACACGTGATATATGTGGCTGTATCATGTCTTTTATCTCGTTCGTTCACGTGCAAATAGAAAGAGAGCGAAGGTGTGATAGCGCTTTATCACGGTTGTCATGCTACCTATGCAGTTGTAGATACCGTAACTACTTCGAAAATTATAATTATCTGTAATATTTGTATCGATACAAACACAAAACAATCGCATCACTATGATCAGATTCACGCTCAAACACACGTGAGTCTGCGAGTGAACCTTGTGTAGAGCGAAATGGAAATAGCGGTCCTCTCTGTTCTGCTAACACAGGCTCTGAAGAAGCACGTTGCCGTAGACAGAGAAAACCATACAAAAGAGTGAGGCCTCCTGTGATGAGGCTCCGTAGTCCGTGTTGAATTGACTTTACGCCCACCTCCACCCCGTGACGACACTGTTACTCTGTTCTGTTGCAAACCTAACAACCTACCTACCTACCTACTTTGTATTGACGTGGGTATTAACTTATAGGCCCTAGCGTGCTTTAGCCCTCGTTCGTACGGGCGTATTAATAATCCTTCTTCCATTTTCTTTCAAAACTTTCAAGGTCATGCATGCACGTTCTTGTCTCTCTCTCGAAAACGGCACAAACTAGGACAAAATGATTAAGGCTGAGATTCAATTCAGAGACGATTTTTTTTGGCTTGGTTCGTGCTAAGTAGGGTAGAAATTTATGGATTTTGACATACGGGAGTTCGAATACGACTTACAAATCGTCTCTGAATCTCGGCCTAAGGGTCGTCTACGACCTACCCGACCCATAAATAACTCTAGTTCTTTATTAAATTACCAATAAATATAGACTTAGGCCAAGATTCAGAGACGATTTTTTTGGTCTTAGCTCGAGCTAAGTAGGGTCGAAATGTATGGATTTTGACATACGGGAGTTCGAAGTCGAACTATGACTTACAAATACAGCCTTAGGCCAAAGAAAATATACGCTAACGCAAACTTAGGCCGAGATTCAGAGACGGTTTTTAAGTCATAGTTCGAACTAAGTAGGGTCGAAAATGATGTACCTAACTATTATGGATTTTGATATACGGGAGTTCGAACTAAGACTTAAAAAAATCGTCTCTGAATCTCTGCCTATGTAGACTAAAAGACTTTTTCGGTAGGTACACACGGCGACGAATCATGTTACTCACCCTATACTGGGTGTTTCATAAGTAAAAATAAATTTTTAAAACTCTTAGCCCCACTTGCGCCAACCTGGGTTAGCAATAAACTCCAGGTTAAGTTGGTAACCCATGATTTTTTGTATAGAAAAACAACTGAAAGAGCCATTTTATCCTGAGTTAATTGCTAACCCGTGGTTGGCGCAAGTGGGCCTTAAGGGGGTTGTTTAGACCGTCAAACTGAACAGCTTTCTCTATGGAACCAACATCAAAATCGCGAAAAAAAAATCTGATAAGTATCCCATACATATTTTAGCTCTATTCGATTTGTAGAGTATGGAACATCATTATTTTTTTTCACGATTTCGATATTGGTCCCATAGTGAAAGTTGTTCAGTTTGATGGTCTAAACCACCCCTTTAAATGTTTATTTGTATTTTTGTAACACCTTGTATAGGCATGACTACATCATCATAATTTTATTTAAGAGCCGCGCTCTTGCCGGTGGAGTATTCCATAACTACACTACGTACAAAACACAAAATAGTGCAGTAGAGGTGTGTTGCTCCGTCGCTGTACCACCACACCAAACAGGTGTCTTATAGAGAGCCTGCATAGACGCGCCGACGCGGCTACCGGCGCGGGCGCAGCGTGCCGTGAGACGAAACAACACCAGCATACCGCACCCTCTCGCACGATCCGCAGCGTTCTACTTCGAATAGTTCAAAGTCCAAACAGGGTAACCGGACCTGTCGCCGTGTGTAAGTGCATTTTCCAACACAATCACCCATGCAAAAATAATGGCAAGAATAGCACTGGGTGGGTACAAGGTGGGTGATCTCCTAAAGTACAAATTGATACTATTGATAAGCTTTGATATTATTCATACAAAATTTCAAAGTAGGCTACTTTTGAGACGCGCAACCTAGATTTTCTAAGCTATTTTTCCATATATATAATATCCTATTCTTAATATGCTGACACTAACTTTATAAGGGAATGATCAGACCGTCAAACTGAACAACTTTCTCGCTATGGAACCAACATCGAAATCGCGATAGCTCGAGCCAAATGTATGGGACAGCTAGGGGACAGCTGATATTTTTTTCGCGATTTGGTCCCATAGAGAAAGTTGTCTGATCACGCCCTTAAAAAGTGACCGCATATTAAGTTAGGCCGTTGGACCCTGTATAAAATATTAATTTTATTAATACACCGTCTACGCGTGTTCTGCGTCAAAGTTTTTTATGAAACTGACAACTCTGCAACCACCCCTGGCGTGCACACGTAGCATGCTACACGTGATATGGCTGTATCACGTCTTTTATCTCGTTCGATAGCGCGCAAATGGAAACAGAGCGAAGGTGTGACAGCGCTATATCACGGTGTCATGCTACCTAGGCCGAGATTCAGAGACGATTTTTTTGGTCTTAGCTCGAGCTAAGTAGGGTAGAAATGTATGGATTTTGACATACGGGAGTTCGAACTATGACTTAAGAATCGTCTTTGAATCTCGGCCCTAGTTATGTAGAAATATAAAAAACCTGTTTCGGAGGCGCTGCAATCAACTACAACCTTGACAATATTGCAAGTACAAAAATTAGTTCCCATGATTTTCTAGACATGAAATTTAATTAACTAAAACTTAGTTGCAAAAACGCTCACTAAAGTTAATACTCAAATCTCTTACTAGCTTTTACTAGGTACGTCAAAAAGACAAAAAGTGACAGCAAGAGATTTAATGGAGTATTAATTTTAACGAGCGTTTCTGCAACTGAGTGCAGGGTAATAATAATTCCAATATCGAAAAACAATTATATGTATTACTTTTTAAACATATTATAAAATATTTAAATTACTACTTCATTTTTATCATTTAGGTAAGTTTAAATTGTATAGGTAGTTTATCAATAACTGTAAAATAAATGATGTTATATAAATTCTGCAGTAACGGAGGCACAATACGCTTTGAAGTAGCAAAGGCACATGGTGAATAAATAAACGCTATGCCATGTTACTACCCAACAGCGGCCAGCAGGAGCGTAGCAATGTCTTCCCTGGGAGAACGAGCCGTGAACTGCATGGTGACTGCGCCCTGCGCCGCCACGAGGCGAGCTTTAACGAGCACGGGAACTCCATCTCGCCACAAACCACCACCACGGATCTCTTTCACTGCATCGCCGCTTACAGCAGACTTAGGTAGACCCAGATGCTCGCATACCGCTCTGGCAGCGTCAATCAAATTATTTTGACCTAAAACAAACGTGTCACACGCCTCTGCTGCAGAAGAAGCTCTGTCCCAAGAAGCTTCCCAATCATCTGATGCTGCACGCGTCCGAAACTGTTCCGCGCATCCTATATCTATTTCTTCTAAAGGATATGTATCAGCATAACCTTCTCCAGAGTCTGGCAATCCTGTAGTTGGGTCACAATCTCGAACCACAAATTCTAGAGTAGCTCCGAAGGTTCCCAGAGTCTCGATAGGATTATCAGGAAATTGTAAAAGACAGAAAACACTTCCTTGCTTGTCATATGGCAGTTGTTCACATACAACCTCGCACAACACCCTGTACTCTGGAGCAGAGTCCAGGCGAATATGGACTTTCTCTAATAGTTGATCACTGAGTGTATTTAAACATTCAAATTGCAAAATTAAATGTCGAGCGAATATATGTTTCACACAGCGTACGCGATATTCTGTTTCGGCTTCAGTCAAATCCACAGCTTCACAAGTCTTGAACAGAGGTCCGAGTTTTTCAACGCCCGGGACTACTTTTAGCTGGTCTGTATATTGCTCTTCAAGAGAAGTAATTGCCTGTTTACGTGCTTCAATTTGGACTGGCGCTTCTTTTTCTTCTTGTGGTTCCTCTACTGTAGGAACTGAAGTAATATTGAAATAATTGTCCGGATGCACAGCCAGGTGGTCCTTAAGTGCTTTCTCTAAAATAATTATATTGGGCACCTGGACATTGGTAATGAAGTTGTTGATTAGTTCGCGATCATCCGAGTCCAATATAGCACAATATAAAATAGCCCGGTCCCTAACTTCATCATCGTCATCTAATTGACACCGGGACAGAAGAACTCTTATATTTGGAAGTAAATCTGGGCATGCTGCTCCAAAACGTGCTACGGCAGACACGGCGGCGGCACGAACTGGACCAGACTCCAATATCACGCGATTATAAATATATCGAATGTACCTTGAAGGTTGACGTGCTTTTGGTCCAACACTTCCCAAAACATGTAAGATCTTAACAGCAAGTGACGTATGTTCACAATCTTCAATGAACTCGCAAAGGTGTGCCAAACCAGTTTCCTTTGCATCTGGATTTTCCTCAACCAAAGCAATCAATGCATCAGCTATGGCAGTTTTATATTGCAAGCCACCTTCATCACGTAGCATCCCAGCTAAGAATGAAGCTAATGTCTGATGTTTGCGTGGATACTTGGAGCAAAGACGCCTTATGGCGCGCACCACGACTATCTTAAACTCGTCAGATATTTCCGACATAAAACTTGACATTGGTTTCATTAAACGATCAACAGAATTCTCAGAGCCTGTCGCCAAAAGAGTGGTCACAGCTAATGTTGCAATGGTCCTATTAGGGTCCGAAATCAGGTTCTCCAAGTCAACCGTGCAAGCAGCAACAGCATTAGGGTGCTTTGCTGTCAATTTAGCTAACGTTCGAGCACCAGCAAGACGCAGAGTAGGTTTAGAAGAACCACAAAATATTTGTAAAACAGAGACAGCCTGTGCAAGATCTTTAGCAGATTTTCTAAGACTTACAATAGCATGGGCTGCCTCATAAACAACAATCTCAGACTTGTGGCGCAGACAAGATTCAATGAATTCAATGTATGGTTCAGAAGCTTCTGTTTGGTCTTCTTCAGCCAATTTGGCCGCATGGCGAATGAGGAGACAAGTTGCAAATGGTGAGCGAAGTTGTGTTCGGGACAGTTTAGTAATCAGCTTCACAGTGGAAAGGCGGTCATTTTTTCTAGCACCTGCTACTACACCCAGTGCATGGTATGATACCATTGTATTGTCGGACATCATTGCTTCCTGCAAAAAGAAAACAATGATTAGATTGTATTTTTTCTTCTTAGCAGGTAATTTTAACATATTATTGTGCAGACCCCAAATGGGACAAGGGTAAGTTATCGGATAGCCTCTCCTGACCATTTGGGTGTTTGGTAATGCAGCCTATTCCTTGAAAGAGGTCATAATCTAGTATTCGGCTCAGATAACTGGTGGATGAAAATGAGTGGTTACCGAGTTATGAATAAAATAAATAATTGTAAATAAAAAAAGTATTCAATCTTGGTCAGTCTACTTCTCTGAAAGCTGATGAAACATTGATTATTTTCAAAATAAAACGTTCACCTAAAATATCCATAATCTCAGAAATAATGGGTCTTTAAGTGACAAATTACAGGATCTCGTGATCAATCGCGTGATCCGTTTCCACAAGCAACGGATCGCGTGATCAGAGTGGACTAACCCCTTGACAACTAGTAATATCAGCTACTCTTTATCGGACGTCAAAATGTGCGCTTTATATGATCTTTGAACTAAAAACTGAATTATGACGTCATCAACATTTAATTTTCATAACTTTTTAAAGTTTATTTTGTTATTAAAAAAATACTATTCAAGCTATAGAATCAATGAAAATGGGAGTTAAGCTTTATTTTCTAACCTTTTTTTTTATTGAGAAGATTAAAATAAAACACATTTTATGTAGTCAAATACCCAATTATTTCCCTGATTCATAAGGTTTTTAAAAACTTACAACTGTTGGAAATTTTTGTAAGTGGTTAAGGAAAACATAACTAAAAACAAAATGAGGATGTGTGATGTTTCCTACTACGAAACGTTTACGAATATGAAGAGATAAGAGTTGCTCTGTGGGTCTGCTATTGGGTGGTCGCGTCGGTTGCCCCATCCCCGGTCCACAGAGGAACTCCAGTGGTGGCTCAGGATATTGTTCTTTTATAAGAACAACCCTTGAAGTCACCAAAATATCAATATAACCGTACAACGTCAAGCACTTTTGCTATAAAAACTCGACATTGGCAAAATCATCACATACCCAAGATGGCAGCCATTTTTTAAAATATAGAATAGAAGAGATAAGTTGCATGATGACTCATGCACATCAACCTAAGAAAGTTGGCCACTTTTATTTTATATGGTAGACATATAAGACATATACTTTATCTAATCTATTGCCTCCTTCATTGACCTTGTATTTGAAAGGTGAAGAAAGCAGAAAGTATTGGGGCTAACACAAAAGATTCCACTGGGTCGAAGTATTGCTGGCTCAGCCCCCACAACAAGATAAGATAAGATATAGCACAATAAAACCAGTCAAGTGTGAGTCATGCTACTCTCGCACCGAGGGTTCCATACCACAACACTTCACAACATACAGCAAAATATGTTACTTTCCACAGCTTGAGCGCAAGACCGACTCACACTTGGCCGGTTTTTATTATTAGTTGTTATACTGTAGAGTTTGTCTATTATCACACTAAGTTGGACGCTCATAATGTATTACCGTTTTTACGATAGAGGGAGAAAAAAACATTGATATAAATTAGTGATACTAATTCTAATTTCAAATTGAGTTTTCTAATTGTGTTAATTAAATCCTAAAAGTATGTTTTTAATTCTAGTTTTAAGTTTTGCAGTGCCCTAGCAGGGTCAATGTGTAGGTACTGGAACATATGTAACATCTTATAAACCCATGGTTGCAATAAATTATTTGTATTTGTATTTGTTTCTTGTCCCCGAGAGGACCCCCTTAATTTTTTACTTTTTGATATTTTTATTATTTGTTAGCAAATCCGCCATAATAATGCACATTCTGTGTAAATTTCAACTGTCTAGATATTTCAAAACTTACAGCCCGAATTAGGTAGGACAGACGGACGGACGGATAGACAATATAGGCTTATGAATAGGATCCTGTTTTCGCCCTTTTGGTACGGAACCCTAAAAATTATAGCCATTTGACATAATTACCCCACTGATGGAATCGCCCAACGCGACAATATTTAAATTATTTTCTCCCCTCCGGAAGGAAAGCATCAATTTTCGTCCCGCTGTGCTAAACAAAGTTGCCGCTTTCCACCTCGGTCGAAGAGAAAAATAGAATACTAACCTCGGGCAGTAAATAAGAAAGCCTTAATGAGATCTGAGACGTTTCTTACTTTCCTGCCCTCGGTGTGTAATCTACTATACCTGTGCTTCGTTCACCCATCGTCGCACCAAATCTGGAACAGTCGCTGACAAGTGCAGAGCAGAAACTAACGCTGCGGAACTAACTGCGGGGTTCTTGTCCACAATAGCTTGTTTCATGTAGCGTTCGATCGCTTGCAACATTGTGCTGTCCGTTATACTGCATAGAGCTCTTATTGCCGCAGCACGGTACAGGTCTTCCTTCCCTGTCATATCCTTGGTGAGTGACGAGGTTACAATGATCACATCTTGCGCCAAACCACTCAACTCTTTTATACACAAGTACACCAAACGGCGTAACACGACATCTTTTGATTGAAACAACTTTGTGGTCGCGAAAAATATTTCCGTAGCTTCTTGCGTCGTTAGTTTCTCCCCTTGGTAGAGCAAATAGATTATCTTCGTCAAGATATGGATGCATTTTCTTGGGTTGACGGGCGATGAGTTGAAGTACCTCGCCTCTTGCAATAGGGTTGTTTTATCAAGATTTTGGTATAAATTGGCATTGCCGTCGTCTTCACCTTTCTTGTCGCGACGGAATGAGCTCATTGTGGTACAAGATTTGGAGTTATTCGTATATTTAATGAGAAACTAAAGAATTGCAAGCAGATTCCAATAATATTTCATAGATTCCAACACAACAGTTCTTCAGTTCAGACCATGCTATGATATCTTAGTGCAAACGAAAGTGGAACGCTGATAGACAGCTTCCGCCATCTCTCGGTGACATTTCGAAGCACTATGAGCGACAGCGCGCTACACCTCACCGCTGCGCTGTAGTAGTGAGAGATTTCGCCTATATCAAACACTGTCTTGTTGGTCTAGACAACCGGCTCAAGATTCGGGTGCTTATGGTTCGAGCCTCGTGTCGGCCGGCCGTATTTTTCTATTTATTTATCAATGTGGCTCCCCCATCCGCTAATAAGGGGCAACGACAATAATTAAGCCGTTCTAAAATCGCAGGCGACTTACCTATCTATACCCAATTTACATATTATATTAATCTATGGTTTAGACTGACTGACGTAAAGGTGCGTTCATACGCTTGCCGCGCAGCCCGGCAAGCTTAGGCAATTCGCTGTACATTGAGGCCGAGATTGAGGCCGAGATTCAGAGACGATTTTTTCCGTCTTAGCTCGAGCTAAGTAGGGTCGAAATGTATGGATTTTGACATACGGGAGTTCGAACTATGACTTACAGCTTGGCAAAAAAGTCGTGATAAAAAATAAGGGCGCTGCCTCCACGCAAGAACGTCAAAATCACACATAACCTGACAACACCACCATACTAAAATTTTAGTTCCACCTGTCACCACGATCATGACTTTTTTGCCAAGCTGTACAAATCGTCTCTGAATCTCAGCCTGAGGCTTCTATTAAGGCTTCTATAAGTAGTAACAATCACTTTTAGTTGCTGGCGTAGGAGTCAAAAAAAGTCAATATACGGCTTTTGATGAACCAAAGATTTCCTTCGGCAGGATTGATCATTGCGATCCTAAGATCCGATTAAGAAGTGGAGCCATCTAAATTTTTGATGCAGGGGGGGGAGGGGGGGGGCATTTTAGCCTCAGCTAAGTCCTAGGTTAATATCTGCGTAATTTTTTTTTTTTTTTTTTTTTTTTATTATTGATGGGTTTGCTCTTGACCCCAATCTAGTCCTCAGGACAAAGATGGGGCCGAAGATGTAGCGAGCTTACCCAGAAGTGCACTGGCACTCCTGCACACTGACGGAACGCAGCAAGCTGCTTGGCGCCAGACTCCGGCAGGAGGGTGGTCGCGAGCCAGGCGGCTCCTTGCGGAGCCTACCACACCGCGTGGGGGATCGTTCAGCCGCCACCACAAACTTGGTAGCTTGTGATGCCGTTGCCCGGGGTGGACCGCTAGGAGGTAGATCCCCAATCACCCCATTATTTACAGACAACGATATCAATGTACTAAAGTACTAGATACGGTGATCAGTAGGAACTGCATGTTACTCTTAAATGGGGTGTATGCACCTGATTGATGTTAGTCTCCTTTGCACTAATGAGAATGGCAGACCATCTGTTTGACAATCTGTCATTTTTTACAATAATTTATAACAATTTATTTAAATATTTTTAATAAATAAAAACCACCTGTAATCTTTTGTAAGGTAAACTACTATTCTAATATAAGGTCAGTATGTAAAATTATAAGGAAATGTAATTATTAATTTAAATTTGCGAAAATAGGAAAGTCTATTAATTTCCTTAAGATTGGGTAAGTCCATTACATTTTGTCTCATTTCGGCACCCAAAAAGTGATATATAAGAAAAAGAGACAAGGTATAATGATCATAGATGAATCAAGAGACTTAAATCAGAGGGCACAAAATAGGCACAATTTATTGAACTTATCGCGGTTGCCGGACGAACATTGAAAATCACGCTAAGATCGTTGATACTTGAGATTATATTTTTATGTACTTACCACTTGTTTGCGGGATAGAAATTCGGTATGTCAAGTTTTTTTTTTGGAGGGCTGAATCGAAAACCATTTCGAGATAATTGTCTCAATAATCATATTTTCTATGTCAGAGATTTTAAAATGAAAGGATTACAGATATTTTTAATAAATTAACGTCGTTTTTCGGTCCGTCCAGTGACGTCACTGGCATACCTGTGAACTCCTTGGTAAACATAAAATTAACTTATAATAACTGACCATTAAGAAAAAAAAATACATTCGTAATGTCAGAATTTGACATTTGATGTTGCCGTATCTGTTTCCAGCATAGAGTTAGAAAGAGGAGGCAGGTTTTAATTTTTTTAAATATAGCAGTAGGTAGTTTTTCTCCATGGAGTTCGAATTATTTTCTCTCCACCATTTTTGCACTTGGAGATTACAGATCAAAATAATTTAAAAATTAAATTTATATTGATAAACTCGATGAATCGCAATAAGAATAAAATAGGTGTCTTAAAATTATGTCTTCTATCCGTAAAAAATATAAAAATGATGACTAAAAAAAAACTTGACATACCGAATTATGAGAAAACATATATTTTTTACCTTGAGATGAACAAGATGAAGAAATCAGCTGTTCCATACAAGCAAGCCTACTCGAGCCAAATGTATGGGACAGCCGATTTTTTTTTCGCGATTTCGATGTTGTTGCCATAGAGAAAGTAGTTCAGTTTGACGGTCTGATCATCCGCTTAAAAAAGTGTCAGCATATTAAGAAGGTATACAGGGTGTAAAATTTAATGCGACACTTAGTTAAAGGGGTGCTTCAGTCAGACCATCAAACTGAACAACTACTACTACTACTCTACTAAAGGACCACAATATCGAAACGCGAAAAAAAATCTGCTTTCCCAAACAAAACTGCAAACATAACTTGACTCAAATGTATACACCAGTTTAAGTAGGTATGTGTCGCATTTAATTTTACACCCTATATAAGGCTTTGCTTGGGAAACATTTTTATGTTTGTTTCATAGCAATCTGTTCACATTTCACACAATCAAAAGTTATGAGTCAGTATTTAATTCTAAAGTTTCAGGTACACACGGCGACACATCAAGTTACGCAAAACCAAAATAAGCTGGCCGCGCGTAGGTAGAGTAATGTATAACGTCGCGCGGCCAGCTTAATATTGGTTTTGCGTAGCTTGATGTGTCGCCGTGTGTACGTATTTCAGTAGTCTGCGCGTAGGTAGTCGAGGGCACCACTAGTATTTAAACAACTTTGTACAAATTCATACACACATTATTGTTTCACAGATAGTAGGTATAATACCTAACATACATATGAACTGTCGCATCTGTCTTGGTCAGTGATGCTCTTTGACCAAATTATAGTAGTTTCTGTTTATATAAACTAGATGGCACTAATGTTCCCGAAGAGTTTTTGAACATCTTGTTTGTATGAACGAGCAAGTCTATCGCTAGAGTCTACGGCCGAGATTCAGAGACGATTTGTAAGTCATAGTTCGAACTCCCGTATGTCAAAATCCATACATTTCGACCCTACTTAGCTCGAGCTAAGACGGAAAAAATCGTCTCTGAATCTCGGCCTTTGTCTATGTTTACAGAAGACTCGATGTTTTTCTTTTCTTGTTGCTGTTGTTACATTTATCCTTGCGGAAAGGCAAAGGGAACATAGCCCATGCAGCCAAGTCTGATTTTGTCTTTTTTTATAAATTCATTATAAAAGGCACTATGTGCCTGATCTGTGTTAAAATTAGAATTTTTCCAAGTCTTCATATTTCAAGTTAATATTCGTTTTTCCGTAATAATGTTATTTCTGTGGTTTTCGTCATTTCCTTGTGACATTTCCGAGATCAAGTTTTTATTTTCCGATGTCTTCAATAAGTTTACAATATTGACAGGAAACCGTAGTCTTTAGCAGTTTATCGTTTATCGTAAGTTCGTAACTTAAACCCTTAAACTTTACATAATGCGAGGGTGGTGCACACATTGCAATGTTTAAGGAAGTTTTACGCGGGGATATCAATCCGAATCGAACGGTCGCGCCTTACTTTATTTCTCACTTTTACTATATTGTTCTCCATTAAAGGCACATTATTATACTAATTCCACCACATTATCACAACAATAGCCACGTAAAACTAATTTAGAAAATTAAGAATTTTCACTCTTTATTATTTTAAAGAAACACTTTTTGAATTGTTGACGTTTCTTCGCACAGACCGTAGCGCCATCTATCGATCCCCCTGAAAACAAAAAGAAAAACGCTCGAGCGTTTTTCTTTTTTTTTTTTAATGCCGTTTTCTTATAACTCAATAGATGGCAGTAGTGTCTGTACGACAAACTGTCAAGCAAAAACTTCCTCTGCAATGTCACCTATAGACTAAAAAACGTAGAGATTTCATTCTCATTGGTTCGGATTTGGAAGATGTCATCAAAAAAAAATTTAAATTATTTTCGATTTCTTTCTTAGCCAAAAATACAGTCCTTTTTCGTGGTTTTTCAGAAAAGCAGTTTGAAGTAAACTATTCTTATTTATTTATTGGCGTTTCCTTGTTAGATTTCGCCAGTGTCAAGTAGTTTGAGGGAGTGTCTATCCAATCTCGAGGATTGTTTTTGAGTAAGAACAACTGAGAAGGATTTTGGAGCCTCGTGGCAGGCTGAGACGCGAACCGCGCGAACACCACGCGAGAGACAAGTGTTCAAGGCAAACCCTGCAACGTGACTCTCTGAAGCGTAGAAAGAGAAGGAACTAGAAGAAAGCACGTGTCTTGTCATATCACTCAGTAAGAGATGCACATAGCAAATTCGCTCTAGTTAAAAAAGGAGATCGCTTCTTATTGCTGTCCTTATCGACGTAGCCACTTTTTTGTTCTACGACGGCTGTCTGACTCCGGAGTCAGACATCTATTTTCATACAAATTGTATAGGATTTTATGACTATCGCTGTCTCATACGCGGTTACACTGATGTTACGTCTATCAGCGTAAGCGAAAAATACTTAGCCTATGCTCTGAAGTAAACTAACAAACACGACAAAGTAAATGCTACGATACGAGTTTGATTAACAATGACATTTGACAGCTCAAGTTTTCTTATTGCCAGTTCAATTTCAGATTTTGCCTTATGATGAAAGAGTTTTTATATTTATTTTAGTCAAATTGTAGTCTTGTATCACCTTAAAGAGTAAATTAGCATAAGAAATATAGTTAAATATAATAAAAAAAATATGTTCCAAAAGATTTTTGTTTTTTTTTTTCACTTCACTTTTACCCTCTGTGGGGGTACCCACATTGTCATTTACCTCGGCGGTCCACCGGCGAATAGGGAACCGCCGGGTTGTATATAGATAGGGTATTTGTCAATAATAAAACAGTACGAACTGAGACTCCACTGGTTTCACTACTCCTGCCCTAGCCACCAAACAACCCTCAAACCACTGTCCCCAAACTGGTGACCCCGACAATTGCAACATGTCCGGAAACGCGAACTTCGAGGAGCAGGCGCGCCGGTTCGGTGAACAGCTGAGGGCTTTCGGGAAATCACTGGAGGCCCTAGGTTTGAAGATCACGGACCTGGACGCCAAGGAGAACAAAATACTGGAAATGTCAGCCAGGTGCGCCAACTCCGTCGAGGCTCGCGCTTTGAAGAAGGAAAACGAGGCGCTGCGCAGGCAGATAGCCAGGTTGGAGGCCAGCCGGCTGCGCGGTTCCCCGTACCCTAGGGAGTATTTCTGCCCGACAACCTCGCCGGCGCCGGTATGCTTCTTTCACCAGCGATTCGGCCAGTCGGCGAGGAAATGCGCACCACCGTGCGGTTGGCCCGCCAGGAAACAAAAATAAATAAACATCGCCCGTCCCCGTACCAGAAACGCCGCCGCTCCATCGTCAGCACATAATACACGGTAGCGAAAGGACAACGCAGCGAAAACCACGCACGTCGTCCTAAGCACCCAAACTACGAGGCATGAGAAGTTAGCGCAGCGGAAACCGCCGCTACTACCCCATCGCCAAGAAAAAAGGAAGACAGCAACATTCAGATGTACAACCCAAAGGGGTGTAAAACGCGCCAATAGCGCCACTCAGCTGTTAAGCTTCCACCTCCCGCAGAGGGAAATAACGCCATTCTACAAAGAAGACACCGGCACACCGGTGAACGAGTAATCAATTGATCAGCCGTAAAAGCGACTATTGTTACCAATATCTTCATGGCTAAACGACGTCGCGACGCCACGCCGCCACGTCGAAATCATAACGGTCAAATACATTGACTAAAAAACGTGCAAGAAAAAAACTCGTCGCAAACGGCTACATAACTACGTATGCATTTAAAGCGCGCAGATATATACCCATACGCACCGAGCAAACGAGCAGGCTACACACAAAAAGAAAGAGGGTACCGACACAAACGGACGGGACAAACGATGACATCACAGCAAAACAAACATTCCAATGCAACATGCACCAAGTTAGGAAACCAACTAACTACCTACTTCATGCAACATCAAAATACATATTATTTCGGCTGCTAAATACATGCACTAGCCGAACTTGGGAGACACAGGGTAAATAAAACAGCATCAAGATTTTATTGCAAGACTATCAAGACTTCGTCGGTGGCTAGGGCAGCCAGAGATATCGCACAACAACAGAGCAAACATCAAATATCAATATTATAAGTATATATATATCACACAAAAAAACAGAAGGTACCACTAACAAAAAAGATACAAAAAAAAAAAAAAAAAAGTACCTACCAAAAAAAAAATTAACAAAAGAAAAAAATATACAGCAAAACAAAAAAAAAAAAGAGACAAAAAGAGCAATGTCCAACAAAGAAACGAGTTACAAAAAAAAAAACAATGTAACATAGCCTTACCCACGACATTCCTTTCCCATACAAATCCTATCAACCCCAGAATCCAGCAGCGAGCAACAAGGGCAACGAGCAAACGGGCAACGAACGATTCAAGAAAGCCTGGCTAGCACCGTACCTACACAAAAAAACGGGGAATAGCATATAGAAAAGGCAAACTACAGTCAGCAGAGAACAGCGAACACATGAAAACGACCACTGACACAATAGCGCACCAAAAAAACTTCAACACAACCTGAAAAATAAGGAGCCGATAAACACTGACAGGAAATAACACTGCGAGCAAACACAAAATAAAATAACACAACACCAGATTTATTTGTCAGTATCGTCATTCGAAACAGGAGAAAGGCGCCTTGAAAAAGACGGTTTTTGTTCAGAACCAACGCATCGCGTGCAGATAACGTTGATTCCTACGGTTATATATCGTTCGAAACATTGAAGTCCGCTCTGAAAAGAGCGATTTTGTGAGACATCGTTTTCCATTGCGTGCAAATGGCCAACGGTCTTCTGCAGCAGAACACAAGCGCAGTGTCCGAAGAGGCAGGCGAGTACAGCGGACGGCGGTCGACGACGTTATGAAGCGATGACCGAAGACTCCCACTGGCCGTCACGAGCATTGCCGAGCCGCGCCGAGTTTCGCCGAGTCGGTCGATGTTGGCAGCGCGCATGCGCAACAAGTATGCGTGACGACACAGCGCAGCGTATGCACGAGCACGCACGAAGAAAGGCGAACGCCGCCGAATGTAAACAAACAAGGGACGCGCGCGATTCAAAGTGCGCGACCAACTTTAGTTTTAAATTTTTTGTACATAGAATCAGTTTATAATATGTTAGTTATTAAGTAGCGTTAGCACTAGGGAGGGAGATATGTGGGGGTACCCACATTGTCATTTACCTCGGCGGTCCACCGGCGAATAGGGAACCGCCGGGTTGTATATAGATAGGGTATTTGTCAATAATAAAACAGTACGAACTGAGACTCCACTGGTTTCACTACTCCTGCCCTAGCCACCAAACAACCCTCAAAGCACTGTCCCCAAACCCTCATTTCGGGGAAAGATAATTTTTCAGTGTTTGACATAGATTCGTATAGACCGTAGCGTCATCTATCGATCTACTATGAAACGAAAAAAAAACGCTCATTACTCCTATCGATAACATTATCGATAAAAATCTAAATCAAAGTTTAAACGTAAAAGTGAAGAAAAGAGAAACTAATACCATAATAAATTATGAAAAATCTAAACTATTACAAACTGTAACTAAAATGTGTCAGTCTGTACATTGAAGATATTTACAAAAAAAAGATTACGATATGGTTTTTAGGTATCCCTGACTCGAAATCAACCTTTTTTAGAAAGGGCTTTGAACTTTTTGGCATAGTGGTAACCATAATTTTGCAGGAATTTCGGAAATTTTTCAAAAATGCGGCGCTTCCTGAAACCTATGTATATCGATAGAGTATGTATAGACGAACAAAAAATGTCCTATAAACTATAGTCCTAAAGTGCAACGTTTTCGAGATAATGCATGTTAAAGATGTTGTGTATACAGGGTAAAAATAAATACTTAAAACTCTTAAGGGGGTTGTTTAGACCATGAAACTGAACAACTTTCACTATAGGACCAACATCGAAATCGCGAAAAAAAAAAACTGATATCTCATACAATATATTAATTTTTTTTCCCGATTTCGATATTGGTCCCATAGTGAAAGTTGTTCAGTATGATGGTCTAAACCACCCCCTTGAATGTTTATTTGTATTTTTGTAACACCTTGTACCTACCTACTTGTAAGGGTGTAAGTGACAGCCTAGCAAATACTGAAACGGTGAACTCAAACAATCAAATAGAACAATTTTCACTATGGAGGCTACCTCAGGAAACGCGAAAAAAAATCTGCGGTCCCATACAAAACTGTTATACCTACCTGACTAAAATGTATGGGACACCAGATTTTTTTCTTGCGTTTCCTGAGGTAGGCTCCATAGTGAAAGTTGTTCAGTTTGATGGTCTGAGTTTACCGTTTCAGTATTTGCTAGGTTGATCATATATCAATAGAATCGCAACGCTCCGTCGGTAGCGAGTTGCAGAATGGAATTCAATCTTGAGGTCCAGGTCTGAATCCGCACGGATGACATATGCCATGTACCAATCTTCGATCAAAATAAAATGAATGGATAGGCCTTACGCGAACATTTCAAACCAGAAAAGTGAAGCAAAACAAATGAAATTTTTACTTGTCACTTGTATGAAAGTGCCCTAGATTTGACAGATAATGGCGCTAGTTTGTATGTACCAAGTGCACCAGTAGTTTGCTTCAACTTACCGCGCTTTAGGCCTATCCATTCATTTTATTTTGATCGAAGGTACCAATGAGTTTTTTCTGACTTATGTACCTACGTAGCACCAACTGCTCTCAAACGGCATAGGAAAACATTTTGAGGAAACCTGCATACGATGAAAAAGAAATTCCGATGAGTATATGAGGTCTACCGCACCGCATTGTGCACGCGTGGTGGACTAACGTACATACACCCTCCATGAGGGTAGGCCTGTGCCCTGCAGTGGGACGTAGGTGGTGGACGTTTGGGGTGGTTAAGGATCTACCTCCTCCACCCCGGACAACGCCGCCACCACAGACTACCAAGTTTGTGGTGACGGCCGAACGATCCCCCCACAGCGGTACTAGGCTCCGCAAGGAGCCGCCTGGCTTGCGCCCACCCTCCTGCTGGAGTCTTGCGCCAAGCAGCTTGCTGCATTCCGTTGGTGTGCAGGAGTGCCAGTGCTATTGGGGAATGGGAGAAAATCAGCTGTGCTGTTCGGAACCGGTCTTGGCCTCTGAGCAACACTGTACCGGGAAACTCATTCTGGAGGGTAGCGGGATCCGAAGCACGGTGACAGTCGTGGGTCGGTACCGCAGTTAGTAGGGGGCCCAAGTAGTGCGCTCGCCACGAGTGAAAGGCTGCTCCACTGCAGCCTTGGCGACTGGAAGGGAGGTCCCGGTGGCCATTGCAGGGGGGATCGGGCGTCCCCGCAGTCTACAAGTGAGTTTCCCATCAGTCAGTCGAACCCAAGAGGTCCATCAGGGTAACTGAGGAGCGTATCTCGACGGAGCGGAGCTTGTTTTTCTGGGGGACTTAAATGCCCACCACAGCGAGTGGCTGTTCCTGTTCCAGAAAACTAACCATGCTGGCAGAGAGACGCGTAAGTTTGCGTTATCGCTAGATATCACCCAGCTGGTGAATCAAGCAACGCGGGTAACGGATGTCGATGGCCATACGCCCAATCGTTTAGACTTTCTGCTGACATCAGATCCAGACAAGCACTCAGTATCGGTCTTTGCACAGACTGGCATCCTACCCTTCTGGTAGTAAACAGTTCTGGTCCCTTTCAAAATCGGTCGAATCCAATTTCTACCGTCCCCCTTTGCCTCCCATGCAGAAACCTGGTGGGTCACTGACTGAGAAAGCGAATTTATATGCTTCTCTGTTTAGGAGCAATTCACGTCTGGACGCTCGTGCCAAACAGCCACACATGCCGGAGATGACAATACACACGCTTTCGTGTGTCCGCAGAGCATTGCGTAGTCTGCATGTGAGGCCAGGTCCTGATGGAATACCTGCAAGAGTGCTGAGATATAATGCGCCTGAGTTGTCTCCTGTTTTAACACGCCTGTGTCGCCTCTCTCTCAGAACAAGAACGATTCCCAAGAAGGGCATTCATTCCGACCCCTGCAACTACCGACCTATAGCCATCACTTCCATTCTCTGTAAAGTCATGGAAAGAGTACTTAACAGTAAGTTGCGGACATACCTAGAAGATCTACACAGTGATCGTCAATATGGCTTTCGCCGGTGGCGATCGACTGGGGATCTTCTTATGTCAAACTCAAACTCAAAATAATTTATTCAATATAGGAGCCTGAAGCACACTTATTAAACGTTAATTCTTTTTTAAGTTACCACCGCTTCGGAACGTGTTGTCGCTGTAGAGAAGATGCGGCCAGAAACTCTACAGTATAACACGACTTAATACTATTGCAATATAAATTCTTACGCTAAGGTTATTTAAACAGTAATACATAGTCTATTTAATTAAATTAATTATTGATGTATGTCACGCACTGGTGGGGCGAGGCCATCGAGAAACACAGCGAAGCACTAGTTGTGTAATTTGACATCTCGAAGGCCTTTGTCAGGGTATGGCACGCTAGATTGCTGAGCAAGCTTCCTGCTTATGGCATCCCTGCTGATCTCTGCAGCTGGATATCTGATTTCTTGAGTGAACGGTCGATTAGAGTTGTCATTGACAGCTGCTCAGAGGTCGGAAGACCTCATGGCAATTGATGCTGGGGTTCTTCAGGGGTCTGTTCTCTCTGCGAGACTTTTCCTGCTACACATCACTGACCTCTTTGTGTCAGGTATTATTGGGTATGCAGATCACAGTACTGTCACAGAGAGATATCTATCCGGCGCTTGGGGCGGGGATGAAATACGTTCGCAGAGGGAAGCCATGGTGGAGCGGACAAACTTGACTTTAAGTCTTGTCTCCCAATGGGGTGACAATAATCTAGTCAACTTCAACGCCACCAAAACACAGGCTTGTCTGTTCAACGCCAAAAGGAGTTCGTTTATTCTGGTTCCTACTTTCCGGGGAAGATAAATCTGTCCCTGTTTCCGACAGTTTTGAGCTTCTGAGCATGGGTTGACTACGAAACTCAACTTCGGCGCTGACATCGAGTCTAAGGCTCAAAGTGCAGCCAAAAAGCTGGGCATCTTAAACAAGGTACTTCACTCCTGGACAGCTCTTAATGTTGCATATAGCTCAGGTCCGATCGTGTATGAAGTATTGCTGCCACATGTGAGATGGCTCAGCTAATTATCAACTAGAGGCTCATTGGCGACAGTAATCTGGTTGGTGGAAACTAAGCTTCATAGCCTAGCCCACCGCCGCAGAGTAGCCTGCTTGTCGGTCTTCTACAGATTGTACATCGGTGAGTGTGCACCAGAGCTGCATGAGCTCATCCCGCCTTCCCCTTTCTACTATCATCGGACTTCCAGACGCACCGCGGGATACCACCCCTTCTTGGTTGATGTTTATGATACCTACCTAGGTAAACGGACCTGAAAAAAAACCTGACGTAATCTTGTCTAATCACGAGTGAAGCACCCATTTATTTTTGTGTGTGTGCTGACGCGGTACAAAATGGTGGCGGGTTGTAGGTCCTAAGCCTAGAACTGGTGCATCTGTGTGAGTGTAGGTCCCTTGTAGAACAAACGAATATGTAGGACCTTGCATGCTCATGATTCACATCTTTTTAGTGTCACATTACGTCCGCCTTTTTTTCAAGTAAGTGCTTAGGTATAAACGTTTTCTATTACACCTTTCTCTTTTTGGTGAAAAAATACAGCGGTAGGTACTTTATTTCGAAAAAAGTTCTCATTAGATTTTTTGTTATTTCAATTAAATTGTAATTGCAATTAAGAAAAACATAGACATAGCACATGATTAAAATATATTCCATGTGGACATAGCCCAGACAAACATTTATTTCATCTGTTGAGGTACAATAGCAAATACAACCTGCACGACGACGCACTACACACTGCCAGTATTTTTGTTGCTTCTTACACTGCCAGTATAAGTTGACCGCGAAGTATGCAGCGCGTCGTGAGGCGTATTTGTACTTACACACGGCGACACATCAAGCTGTTCATAACCAAAATAAGCTGGCCGCGAGTAGGTTTAGGTTGCATGACGTATAAGTCGTCGCGCGGCCAGCTTATTATTTTGGTTTTGTATAGGTTGATGTGTCACCGTGTGTACGTGTATACCTGCACAGATGAAATAAATGTTTGCCATTAATACAGGAACTTTTTTCGAAATAAATTATCATCAATAAGTACCTACCTACTGCGGTATATTTCTCATACTGGGTATTACAGAAAGGTGTCATAGAACTTGTTTATGCCAAAAACATTTTCTATTCCATACATCTTCTTTTTCTTACCGTGTGGGCAAGCCCTGGTGTCAGAGTTTTTTCAGACCGCCTTACGGCCTCTGACGTAGTTTTTATATAACGAATAATAACCACCAGAGATAGTAACTGGGACCAACGGCTTATCGTGCCATCTGAAGCACGGAATCATCTTTCTTTTCAGACAATCAGGTGATTCAGCCTGCATTACCCTAACCAACTGGGGAAAAACGCATAAAGTGACATATCACTAGGTGTCCCCCATGGGAATCGAACCTACGACCTCCGTGTCAAGATCCCAAGTCTTTTAACCATTGGACCACGGAGATTGGTATTGGAGGAAAATGTGTTAGGATTTTTATCTATACAAGATCCTTAACATGGATTATCTTAAAAACGTTGCACTTTAGGACTATATGTTATTTGACATTTTATGTTCATCTATAGATCCTCTATCGATATACATAGGTTTCAGGGTGCGCCACGTTTTTGAAATTCCTGAAAATTTATGGTCATCACTATGCCAGCCTCCCATACAAAGAGGTTCAATGGCCTTTGTCTGTCTGTTTGTTTGTTTGTTTGTTTGTTTGTTCGCGCATCACGCAAAAACTACTGAACCAATTTTGATGAAACTTGTTTTGTTTGACAGCTTATGATCTGACTTAAAATCTGGTATATAATTTGTGCGGACTAATTCGCGGGTAAACACTAGTGTTTATATAAAATGTGTTGCCATACTCAAGCAGTTTATGTCAAAAATGTGACAGTTACGAAGAAAATAGCACATAAAGAGTAGAGATTAAACGATATTTTAATACTCTTTATGGGCTGACTTTATTTATAAATAAAAAAGGCACCATTTAACTTTTTATTTTATTTACTGATGAAACCAGCAGCTATGCAGGAATGGCATAAGGCATAAAGGAAACGAAAAGTATCATTAACCTTTAAACTACAACCATAAACCATAATCAGGCTGTTCCATACTAAACTGCAATACCTATTACCCGACTCAAATTTATGAAACAGCTTCTTTTTTTTTTGTTCTAACAGATTTGCTCCCATACAAAAATTGTTCAGTTTGATGGGTAGAGTATGTAGTTTAAAGGTTAATGATGCTTTCCTTACACCCTATATAGACTTAGTCTTCCTGAACACTCTCCTTGGATGTTGACGGCTCAACCAATTCCGGTCTGGAAGGTCTGGAATGCCTTGGAACCGTCTGCAAAATAATAGTAATAAATTAATGTAATGACAAAGATGTAACAATTTTGTATAACTAGGTCTACCAGAATCTCATGGCATAAAAAAGTAAAAAAAGATATTTATTCCACATGGTAATGCCAAACTGTAGTCTGTCTAGTCAAATTAGGCCCTTCACAAACTGCGACTTTTTGCAGCGATAATTATAAATGCGCGGTTATTAATCGTGTCTGTAGCGATGCGATGGCGTTTGTACCGAATCAAACGCGCGTGTGCATTGCGACAAAGATTGGCAACGAATGACTGATCAAATATTATGAATGTTTTCAGTCGAGGCTGTATTGTGGCTGTATCGCGTTTGCATCGATGCTGTATCGCGACTGAATCGATGCAGAAGCGCTGCAAAAAGTCGCAGTGTAAAAAGGGCCGTAATCCAATTACCCCAGCGTTGCTTACTCTAAAATTTTATTTCCTTATTTGCCATCAGATTTTGGTACACCGTGTGCAATTGTCGATAATTAAGTCGTAGTCGTGGGTCAACACTAATGGCATAAAATAGAGTACATAAACTGTCAGTGCAAACGAATTTATGATTTTAGTTTATAATTTCGGTAAACAAAACAGGTTGAAATGATACTCCACATTAGGTAATACATTCACAATGAAAAAAGCTTTACTCTGAACAACGATATCAATGTACTAAAGAGTCTACGTCTATGACTCTGAATGAATTATTTCATTCATTACCTAGGTCAACACCTTAGAAACAGTAGTCGATTACTTACCGATGGAAAGGTATCTTTTGATTATTTTGTGTTGAAATTCCTCTTCTACTAATACAGCCAGTGGCCACACAAGCCATGTTGCATAAAAATACGCTAACAATATTAATTTTTCAAATTAATGCTAAACTCGTATTTTACTAGCGCACAATAAAATTACGACGTTGGTCCCAATTGGGAACCAATATGACTCGGAAGATTACTCTTTGACGTTGAAGACGGTGACATTTATCTATGTTTGTCTTTTTTTTCACACGAAGCTATACCATAACCAAGAATGAGAAAAATGAGGCCATAGTTATTTCGTTTTAAATAAAATCGGTCCATTCTTGATCCAACGTCCCTGGATACAGCCGTATCACATGTAGCATACTACGAGGGCTGCATAGCTAGCATGCCGCAGTGATACAGCGCTATCACATCTTAGCTCTCTTTCTATTTGCGTGCGAACGAACGAGATAAAAGACGTGATACAGCCGTATCACGTGCTGCATGCTACCAGTGCAGACTTCCTAGAGATTCAGGCCGAGATTCAGGCTGAGATTCAGAGACGATTTTTTCCGTCTTAGCTCGAGCTAAGTAGGGTCGAAATGTATGGATTTTGACATACGGGAGTCCGAACTATGACTTACAAATCGTCTCTGAATCTCGGCCTCAGAGACGATTTTTTTAGTCTTAGCTCGAGCTAAGTAGGGTCGAAATGTATGGATTTTGACATACGGGAGTTCGAACTATGACTTACAAATCGTCTCTGAATCTCAGGCTGAGGCCGAGATTTCGACCCTACTTAGCTCGAGCTAAGACAAAAAAAATCGTATCTGAATCTAGGCCTAAGAGACGATTCTTAAGTCATAGTTCGAACTCCCGTATGTCAAAATCCATACGTTTCGACCCTACTTATCTCGAACTAAGGCCGAGATTCAGAGACGATTTGTAAGTCATAGTTCGAACTCCCGTATGTCAAAATCCATACATTTCTACCCTACTTAGCTCGAACTAAGCCAAAAAAAATCGTCTCTGAATCTCGGCCTCAGAGACGATTTGTAAGTCATACGAGGGTCATTAACCTACAAAAAGTAAACGAAAATTTTGGAATAGTGGCAATTTATTTTTCAACATAGTCTCCTTTTAGTTCGATACACTTAGCCCAGCGATGCTTCAACTTTTTTAACCCGTCCGAAAAATAGTTTTTGTCAAACTCTGCAAAATAGGCCTCCGTGGCGGCGATGACCTCTTCATTTGATCCATATCTATTCCCGTATTCGTTCTTATACTTATTCTTACAAATCGTCTCTGAATCTCGGCCTTAGTTCGAGCTAAGCAGGGTTGAAACGTATGGATTTTGACATACGGGATTTCGAACTATGACTTAAGAATCGTCTCTTAGCCTGAGATTCAGAGACGATTTGTAAGTCATAGTTCGAACTACCGTATGTCAAAATCCATACATTTCGACCCTACTTAGCTCGAGCTAAGACTGAAAAAATCGTCTCTGAATCTGGGCCTCAGACTGAAATAATCGTCTCTGAATCTCGGCCTTAGTCTGTGCTTTTAAGGTGCGTTCATACGCGTGCCGCGCAGCCCGGCAAGCTTAGGCTGTTCATTGAGGCTTCTATAAAGTTAAGTAGTAATAATCACTTTACAGACGAGTCGATGTACAGCGAATTGCCTAAGCTTGCCGGGCTGCACGGCGTGCATGTAAACCCAGCATTACCTTTTTTCCCCTTCCTTGAAAGTCAATGGGATCCAGCCCGTACAGCCGCCGTTGTCTTCAGTAGGCCCGAGTCCCCGACAAAACCCGAGGTCATTTAGTAGGTACACAGATTGGTAGGTTGGTAGGTAATCAAAGAGTGCAAAGTCGGATAGCAGCGAAAAGGGCGCGAAAACAAATTACCCAATAGCGTAAACGGATTGAAGGTGGCACATCCTGATTAGTCAATACTCAGATCAATTAATACAAGAGTCAATATAATTTCGCGCGCTATTTTGTCAACGAGGGATTTTCAAAAAGACATTAAAAAAGAAAAAGTAGTTCCTAATCACAGACCTATTACAGCATAGCTAGCATGCCGCAGGTGATACAGCGCTATCACATCTTAGCTCTCTTTCTATTTGCGTGCTAACGAACGAGATAAAAGACGTGATACAGCCGTATCACGTGTTGCATACCTACTACCAGTGCTGTCAAGCCGTACCTACTCGTTCTTATCTCAGTGAGAATGTAGGGCCTGGAGAGCGATTTTTGAATCTCATTCGCTGAGCTCAGCAGTTGAAAATGTCAAAATTACAACGGAGGTACGCATCTTTCTACTGCTGATTTGACTTTCAAAAATCGCACTCCTGGAGTATGATTTTTGAAAGTTAAATCAGTAGTTGAAATATGCGTATCTTCATAGTAATTTTGACATTTTCAACTGCTCAACTCAGCGAATGAGATTCAAAAATCGCACCCCAGGAGTGGTATTTTTTGTAGGGACTGACTCACACTTGGCCAGTTTTTATTATTTGTTATTGTAGAGTTTGCTTTATAATCAGGGGTGTATTTACAAATATTGCGCCCCTGGGCAAATAAGTTTGGCCGCCCCTTGCAGCAGGCCCGTAGTCAAGATTTGTACCAGCAAAAGTTATAAGGTTTTTTAAGAATTGAACGTCAAGAGTTGTCGGTTATTTTATTACATGACAGTATTGCCTCGAATACATAAAAATCAAGAGAGCTAGCGAAGCGAGCTCAAACTTTGAGAGAACTGTAATCAGAATTTGTATTTTGAGTAAGTATAGCAGCTTCATTAAAAATATGGTGCGAGCGAAGCGAGCTTGAGATTTTTCTGTTATACGACTTGGAGGTGCTAGTCAGTGCTAGATATGTATGCTTGGAATAAAAAAAATAGAGACCAGAGCGAGCGTAGCGAGCTCAAAATTTTTCAGCACTACAACTTGGCTATAATTAGATCTCTGTCTATTTGTATTTTTAGCACTGTGTATGCATAGACGCTTACAGTGAAAACAATATAAATAGAAACCATAGTGAGCGAAGTGAGCTTGAAATTGTTCCGCAATACGGCTTGGCTGTGATTGTAACTCTGTCGCACTCTATGCATGCAGTACTGTCCTAAAAAGAAAAACCAGAGCGAGCGAAGCGAGCTCGAAATTTTTTCACAATATATCTGGGCTGTACCCAGAAAACTTTTGGTCTGTAGGCTCAGTGTGTGTACAATTTCCTCCCCATGTGTGTGGCCCTACGAGACGCCCCCTTTGAATTGGCCGCCCTTAGCACTTGCCCATTTTGCCCTTAGGAGAATACGCCACTGTTTATAATCACCCAAGTTTGACGCTTGTATGTATTACCTACCACCGTTTTTACAACAGAGCTAGAAGAAAAACAGTCGATAAAAAATAGTTTCTTGGTGAGAACCCCCCTTAATTTTTAATTATTTGTTAATAAATCCGCCGTAATAAAACATATTCTGTGAAAACCCTAAAAATGACAAAAAAGTTAAGGGGGGTTCTCACCAAGAAACTATTTTTTGCAGCATGTACCACAGCTTGCTCTCACATGCTGCAGGGATTTCATTGATGTATTGTAACTGTTATGTGTCAAATAAACGTTTATTATTATTATTATACAAGAAATCGTAAAAACGATAATACATACTAGCGTCAATCTTGGTGTGATTAAAGAACAAATTCTGCATTATAACAAAACAATAAATAATAAAAACCAGCCAAGTGTGAGTCGGTCTCGCGCTAAAGGTCCCGGAGGAAAAAAGCTTTTTTGTAAATTTAATATTTTGCGTACCATAATGTGTTGATCTACGCTATTTTATTGCCGAGTTCATCGTATGACTTTCAAAAAACCACTCCTGGAGTGCGATTTTTGAATGTCATACGTCGAACTCAGCAGTTGCAAATGTCAAAATTACTCTGCAGATATGCAGATTTCTACTGCTGATTTGACTGTCAAAAATCGCACTCCTGGAGTATGATTTTTGTAACTCAAATCAGCACTAAAAAGATGCATATCTCCAGAGTAATTTTGACATTTTCAACTGCTGAGTTCGACATATGACATTCAAAAATCGCACTCCTGGAGTGCGATTTTTGAATCTCATTCGGTGAGCTCAGCAGTTTAAAATGACAAAATTTGGAGATATGCATCTTTCTACTGTAGATTTGACTTTCAAAAATCATAATTCAGGAGTGCGATTTTTTAAAGTCAAATCAGCAGTAGAAAGATGTGTATCTCCATAGTAATTCAGCAGTTGAAAATGTCAAAATTACTATGGAGATATGCGAGATTATGATAGATATTGAGAGTCAAATCAGCAGTAGAAAGATGCGTATCTCCATATTAGTTATTTTGACATTTTTAACTACTGAGCTCAGCGAATGAGTTTAAAAAACGGGAGTGGTTTTTTGAAAGTCATAGTTACGATGAACTCAGCAATTAAAATAGCGTACCTAATAACAACACATAATTATGGTAACTACTTACGCAAAATATTAAACTTACAAAAAAGTTTTTTTTCTCGCATTCCATACCATAATGTGTTGATCTACGCTATTTTATTGCCGAGTTCATCGTATGACTTTCAAAAAACCACTCCTGGAGTGCGATTTTTGAATGTCATACGTTGAACTCAGCAGTAGAAAATGTCAAAATTACTATGGAGATGCATGTATCTGGATCACCGGTGTGATACACCGGTGAAAACAGGTAAAATAAATCAAATTACTCTTCATTAGTTCTTTAATTAGTTATTTTTATTACCGATCTACAAATACTTTTGTACACGGGTAATTTTGAAACATTTTGTGGCAAATTTAGCCCTAACACTCATAATACATTCTGAATTTATTAATTTTATACCTATACCTACATTATCGCATGGATTTAAATTGTGTACTTACCTATTTAATGCGAGTCTGACTGATGGAACAAAGTAACATTGATTTATGTTATGAACTTAATAATTACCTAAGTATGTAAGTACCAATACCTAGGTATTATGCATATGTGCATGACTATATTCCCCGAGGGGGTAGTAAGTCAGAGATAATATGAAACTCAGAACATTCATCCAAGTTTTACTAACTTTTGTAGGTATGGCTTTCGGTAATTAAGAAAACTTTTTAGTAGTTACGGGTTTTCCCGGAGGATGTCGTCCGAAGCTACGATCAGAGACGCTAGAAAATTACAATAAAACAGAGCATTAGGTGGTACCTAAACTGTGCTTCAACACTAGACGTGGAATATTAGGTATAATACCTATATCCAAACAGTTAAAACTTGTAAGTAATTGCTCAGACGTTTGTTTTTTTTTTGCATAATAATTTTGTTTCTCAATAAAGTACATACTTAGGCACATTTAATTAAATTAGGACGAATTATCCTTAAAACAAATATTTATCAAAATGTACTAAACATTGGTCTAACACTTATGAGGTCTAGCTCTGTCTGATATTTTCTGTCTCAAGAAGTAAGTACCAATACAATACGATTACCTAATAGTTACTACTAATTAAAAAAAACAATAAACTCGCATTAACATTCACAACACTCATAAAATTTACTACCAACGCAACGATATGATCAAACAGAAAATTCAAAGCTTACAATGCGACATGGAGCTAGATTTCTTGATTTACATTAACACAAATCGATGTAAAAATGTACTTAATAGATACATTATCTATGTAGTTTTTAACTTTTTATAGTTAATATGTATATAAGTATGTTTGTTCGAAACATTTACTATGAGGTCGTTGAAAAACCTTTTATAGTTACAATCAGCTCAATTCTAAATTAAGATGCGCATTAATCAACATCTTGCCATCAACAGTTTTGAATTGCTGCGCTTTCTCATAGCAGTTATCAATTTTTGGCAAAAATTCGATGGTGAGCTCAGATTTGATTAAGGCTGCATCGAGCCTATTGTGCTGCCCCCAATCGTATTTTTTTTATTTCTTAACAATTAAATTAAGTATGCTGATTTTTAATTTATCCGGTCACTGCGGATTCGTTTTTATAATTATTGTAGTTGTCACGTAAGTGGCCACTTTTGGCGGTTTTGAAGATAATAGCTACAAGCATAAAACATAATAATCCGTAATGTTTCGATAAACTGAAAGCCAATCAGGACTACAATGTGAAATTCTTGTTTTTTAGAAATGTTGTTTAATTGTAATAGAAATAAAAAAAATACGATTGAGGACAGCACAATAGCCTATGTAGGCTCATAAGGGTCACGACTCACGAAAATTGTTTTTTACAACATTACTTATGTTGAAACTAACTAGGTATTAATTACGTTTTATATTTGTATTGAACTTGCTTCTTTATATGACCCCATTAACCTGAATTCTGAGCTCGCCACTGACTAGATTATAGATATAGTAGGTAGGCGGTAAAATGCTCAATCACGTTTTTGGCCGCCCTTCGCACTTTTCGCAAAATGTCGACTCTGCTCTCCATTTTATTCGATTTTAATGGTACATACTATTCAGCACTATTTGAACGGAATAAAGTTGAAATTTAATTACTTACCACTTAAAAAGTGATGAGCATTTATCAGCCGTCTGAATTGACCCTAAGGCGTTTATGTTTGTTTACGTAAAACACTGTAGGTACCTTTATGATTGATTTAAATTATCATTCCGATGGTTTGATTTCTGATTTGGTCACATCACAATTAACGCGTTTCCTATGATTTGATGACTTCCGTTTGGTCAATAATGTAGCAAAATATCATAATTCTAAAAAATCTTGAGTAGATTAACAAAATTTTAAATTTATATCTGACTAAACTTTTTGAAAGTTACATTTTTTAAATGGCCTGTGTCCATTTACCACATTAGAGTCGTAGTAACGTTTAACATTACTATAAGTTCTCAATTTTAACCAATGTTATTAAATACTCACTATGTATATGTATTAAAATTTTGCATAGTACCTAATAAACTTTCGACATACACAATTATGTATTATACTCATTACAGAATAATAGTGAGACTAAAATTCCCTTAACCATGTATTATATTCTCTACTCACAACATTCCTTTGTTTTATTGGTAGGTAGGTACGGTACAATACTTATGATATTGGCTCAATTTGTTTTATTATACTTATAACCAGAATGTTCTGATCTGACACTAAAGAAATTTAATTTAATATTTATGTAATTGTATTTTCGTCAACAATATCTCTGAGCACTAACTCTTTTGGTACCTACTGAATAAAAACATTACATCAGTGTAATAAAATAATATAAATACTTAGGTACTTTCCGCACCTATGTACTACATACTTAGTTATACTTATTTATAATGACCATAAATTATTCATACAAATGAGCATGCTATCTATTAACAAGATTTCTATTGCCTATTTATTTAAAATTATAAAAAAGTGTAAATAAAATGACTAGCTTGGCAAATACAATTGCCTGCCTGATTTCCTTAAACTACAACATAAATTCATTGGTATTAAAAATGAGGTTTAAATGGATACCTACAAAACAAACTGCCAAGCATTAAAACAATAATATCACATGGCATAAAACTACTTATCTAATATAAACTACTCGGTTGCACACTGGTTTGCCGATGGCGTTACCTATGACATCACATAGGGTGGACCAAAGGTGGACAAAAATTGGTTTGTCACTAAACCGTCAGCAACCATCAATACTGACAATACTGTAGTCAAAGATTTTGTTTGGTCGCCAAATAAACACAATATTTTTTGGTCACCCTATTACTCAATGCGTGACATTAAAGTCCCTGAAAATTTTGTATGCACACTTGTGCAGGCATTACCATATACTATTGTAACTTTTCTTAAGAATAAGGTAAGTACTTACTCTATTTATTACAATACAATACACCTATCAACAATATAGAAATCGGAAATTATTAACAATAGGTAAGGGTTTTTATGATGTACGTAGAAGTACGAGTCCTTTTACATAAAATAACTGAGTCAACAATTATTTTGGCAGTTAAGACCTTTATGTTCTCTTTTAAAATGCTGACGCAAGTAGGTACCTAAACAATGATCTGAAAATCTCGGATGTTTTAAGAAATGTAGGTAATACGCTCCAATTACCTACTACTTAAGAGGGGAAGATCAAGCCTATTGTGCTGCCGTATTTTTTTAGTTTCTAAATAATTAAACAACGTTTCCAAAAAACAAGAATATCAGAGTGTAGTTTCAATTTATTTATTATTTTGTTTTATGCTTGTAGTTATTATCTCCAAAACCACTAAAAGTGACAACTTTTGGCGGTTTTTAAGATAATAACTACAAACATTATAAAAGCAAATCATCGGCAATAAGAATTTTTTATGAAATTATGTTGTTTAGAGATATAAAAAAAATACGATTGAGGGCAGCACAATAAGCTCGATGCCCCCTTAAAGTTTTACCTACTTTAGCTAACATTGAAAGCTTTATTGGTAATTTACTTAATTGGTAGTCACACATGCCACAATATGCCTTTTAGCCGACTTTATTTATTATAGTTATCAAAATAACGATTTTTCCAAAATTCTTTGCAGCCGGCTTTGCGTTATAAATATAGATAATGATTGGTAGAAGAGATTTAAAGAGGGGCTTAATTTAACTTAATACTTACATAAATATTCTATACTAGGTATTTTTGGCTTTATGATCATATATATTTTATTTACAAGGTATATTTTTTTTCATTAAAGAATAGTTAATCCATTTTCGTAAACTTTAATAACAATCTAATTGTATATCAATTACGTTTAAAACTACACCTTATCACTTTAATCATTCCAATGCCTGAAATACTTCTTTTAGCTGCAATGATGCACGGATAGGAATGTATGATGATTGTGCTGAACAGACGTACAAAGCCAACATGAAGTTCTTAAAACATTTATGTAGGTATTTAAAAAAAAGGTAGGGTCGGTACATTGACTTGTAAGTCAATGGGGCGGTACATTGACTTGTAAGTCAATGGGGCGGTAAATTGACATGTAAGTCAATGGGGCGGTATATTGACTTGTAAGTCAATGGGCCGGTAGGTATAATTTACATTTTTTATTATTTTGGACTGTAGAGTCGCACAGAGACGCTCGATTGTTTAAGATAATAAAATAAGTTTTGAACAACAGTTGGCTAATTTGGTCAACGTTGGATAGTTTTATAATAGTTAATAAATTAAGATAATACGTTAGGTAATTATAAGTAAGTACTTATTTAAGTTTAATAGAAGGACAATATAAAGTTTTGAAAAGGTTATTGTGTTGGTTTAAGTTGGTTATTTCTGAGATAGTTGTACATCTCGATCTTGAATTTGGTACAATTTACTACGGCGGTAGGTGCTAACCTGACCGACCTGAAGTGACCTGACGCATAAGTACTTCGAGCGTCAAGGATAGCGTGATTTTTGAAACCGGACTTCTTCAGTGCTATTGTAAAATTTTAGACTATTTTAGAGCTAGCTAGGCTTACGGTAGTAACTATTGATTAATCTGTGGCTAGGTTGTGTGTACCTATAAATATTATAGATATTGGTGAAAAAAAAGTTTTTATTCTCTAGTGGCTGCTTATCGTTAGAGTGCGACCACATCTGGCGAATGCGCAGCTCGTGCTTATGGGTCGCTGGTCGCTCCTGCGCCGCGAGCGTGCACGCTACGCGCCATGAGCGCGCGTTTTGCGTGCGGCGCAAGAGCCGCGCGCACGCGGCCCGCGCTGCACCTACTTTCCTAACAACTGACGCATACAGTATGATAGCGAACGGAACTGAACGCGCGCAGATCACGCGTTCACTGTACGCGCGTTGCGCTAAATAGGCGCACCAAAAAATTGCAGTATGGGCAAGCGTGCAGGAGTGCGATTTTTGAATCTCATTCGGTGAGCTCAGTAGTTAGAAATGTCAAAATTACTATGGAGATACGCAACTTTCTACTACTGATTTGACTTCTGAAAAATCGCACTCCTGAAGTATGAAACTCATTCGGTGAGCTCAGCAGTTAGAAATGTCAAAATTACTATGGAGATATGAATTTTTCTACTGCTGATTTGACTCTGAAAAATTATGATTTTTGAGAGTCAAATCAGCAGATTATGATTTTTGAGAGTCAAATCAGCAGTAGAAAAATGCATAAATCTCCATAGTAATTTTGACATTTCTAACTGCTGAGCTCACCGAATGAGTTTCAAAAATCGCACTCCTCGCTCGAGAAACGCTCGCGAGCAGTTCGCGGGTTGCGTATTCGCCAGATGTGGACGCACCCTAAGATTCGCTTCCGAAACCGAAATCGTTGTCTGTCGGTTTACTCGAGCATGCCCGGAAAACTACTGAATCGATTCCCATGCTGTTTTCACTTTCACTGTTAGATGCGTGTGGTCAAACTTAAAAAGAGTTGTTGTTGTACACTGTTTACCCAACCACAGAATAGATAATAAATACACCCAACTGCGAAAAAGAGGGCAATTATTTGCGACAGCAGGCGGCTGTACAACGGCGAAATAGATTTCATGCCGCCGATGGCTGTCTCCCTACAAAGCTAGAGCCATATGAATAGAAAATAATAGTAGGTACACCATAGAAATTAAAATCATGCGTTCAATGTCAAGATACGCCAACCAATAAGCCTATAGTCTGGTGTTGGTTTAACCATAGTTTCCCATAGTAAAAGTTGTTCAGTTTGAAGGGTAGAATGTGTGGTTTAAAGGTTAATTTACACCATGTATATTCTTATGCTAGTGCTTTCAAACTCGGCTATCATATTCACGAAGAGTATTTCAGGCAATACTGATTGCATCAATAATTTACAATGACTAGCACAATAATGTTTACCTCTCGTTCGGCTATCTTAGGTTTCCATGTAGGTAGGTTATCTTTTCCAGATAAAAACAATGGAAATCAAGGATATGATTGTGTGTCTCAGATCTTTGAATTGATCATGGATAGTTATCTAATTATGTCCATGAAATATTACGTACTTACCTACAGTGGCAACGCTTAAAGGTAGGTACATAGTATTGGGTTATTTTTAATTTGTTGCCGAAACTGACCCAGGGCACTTGTTAATGATACCAGATTGCATTATCAATGTTTATAATTGGTATTGATGATTAACAAAATTATTATCATCGTGCGTAAGGTACGCGCAGTGCTTGCAGTACGCGGGCGCGGGCCGACATTGACCTCAGAATCAAATGTTCGGCCGGCGGGTCATTACCACGCCATTGTACTTAGTAACAGATACCAAATGCGTTTCGTAAGTTTCGCCAATTAATTAAATTTAACCTTATGTAGACCTACCTAACTAGTTACCGCTTCACCCTGATAACCAAACCCAATACCTAATCTCCAAAGATAATACGTAGGTACATAACGACGATTTCATTTCTCATAAACTTTTCTCTTAGCTTATAAAAAGATTGAGTTTGACTAGCAGTGTAAGACGAATTTTTCAAAAATAGATCTTATTATCCAATGGAATGAGGTTGTAACTTTGGTCTCCCTTTTGGTCATACAGTTGTGCGGTTTTGTTTCATTTTAAACTAACACGTGTAAATAAATTTGTCTTTTCTAAAAGCATATTTCATAAATACCTAAATGAAAAAAAAACATTTGAAAATTTTTATAAGGTACCTAGTTACTTAATTCAAAGTAGTAATTACGATGAAAAGTAGTTAAAAGAAATTCCTAAGGCCTCGTTCAGGGAGATGCGGGGCGTCTCGCGGAGCGTTGGGCGGGCAATAAAGCTATGCCCATTTCCTTTTGACGCGTGCAAAAACGCTTATCCGCGAACGCTCTTTACATCGATGTTTGTGTTTCCGGCAGCCCACTCCGCACACCGCGGCGCCTGACGCCCCACGCCTCCTTGGACGAGGACTAACCGTTACTACTTAACTGGAACTTGTAACAGATATGGGGCTAGGCACTATTGAGGCCTTTTATTTGCGTAAGCAAAAGCGATCTTAATAATGAACGTAACATTATTGTCTTAAACCAGATTGTGAGTTGAAATTACTTATCTTTTTATCAAAAATCAAGGTGAACCACGACATTTTTCATCAGCCCACTATAGGTATATTAGATACCATTAAGGTTTACAAATACATAGGTACCTAATATTATTTTATACACAGCGTCACCATTAGACAAAACAATATAATTAACATTATTAACATCAATAATATAAATTCTAGGCCGATTATGGAAAATAAATACAGATAGATAATACTGAAATTTTGGCACTCTTTTCTCTTAAATTGTGGTTAAAATAATAATAATTTAGGCAGTATTTTTGTTTGGACAGCAGAGCAAGTAGTTAATAATTTTCAGTGTAAATATATCTTGTCCCAAAAATAATGTAGGTAGGTAGGTATACATATTTATAACACGAGCGCTAAAAATACATCACCCAATTGGGTCCAAATACGAAGTGCCAGCCAAAATAAATACTGCCGTATTCTATGAGATGGCATGACGAAAACAATGGTCCTACTTTTTTTTGGCCATTGATTTCACAATAGGACCAAAAATAGGAAGCTGGCAAACCTGGATGATGCCATTTTAAGCAGGGACTACACTCTCACGAGAACTTCTCGGCGAGAACTTCCAAGGAAAATTAAATTACTAGGCCTCACGACACGCCACGTGAACAATGAAGGGCATCCACACTCTCGTTCTCGGCCCTTCTCGGCGAGAATGGAGTGCCTGCTTAAGAATTTCGGAACGAATTAAAGATTTACATAGAAAGAAACGTCATGGCATCACATAGCATTGCTTTACACGCAATAACACAGTTTGTTTGCATTTCTGTTTACATACTTACTTAATAAACCTACAGCATGAGTAAATTGTTATTAGGCCCTGGGAGATCTTAAACTAAGAGGATAAACTCGACAATGACAACACAATGGAAGAACTGCATCGATTGTTCAGCTTTAAACAATAAAAATACCTACAAATTTGAACCAGTAAAAATTGAAATAATTATCTTATGTAAGTATGAGTCAAGTTTAATGATTGTTCATTATTTCTATATGTATGCAGATCACTTAAACTTACATAGTAAAACTAAATTTGATGTCGAACAATCACAATAACATAAGTATTATAATATCTGTTCTTTGGAAAATATTCGTAACCTTTGGCATTAGCGTAGTGAAATTAAGTCTGACGTCACAAATATGTCGTACCTATTCAAAGCAGAAAAGAAAACAATCAAAGTTATTTTCTTTTGTTATTCGAAATCATATCTAGCTCTGTATGTATGCTATTGAAATATCTCGAACCCACTATTCCTACCACTGGCCATATCCCTGTATGGCTAAAAACAATACCACCAAGTAAAGATGTGTCAACACTGAACTAAAATATATCGAAGCCTCATAATTAAGGACAAACGGAGGTATTAGAGCATAATGAAGACTGTTAAGTGATCTTGCTGTGTATCCCAAGGACTTAAACGACGAAGTTACGCCTTTTACCAAATGAAGCAATGGTACTTTATCGAATCATTCCAATATCCACAAGTTTTTTGGTCGTTTGGGGCGACGTTTTCTGTTTCACTGAGTTTCGTTTGCGCTATCTGTGGCATTCGATGGCGGTTGCACGCTGATCCGGACCTCACCTGTCGGGCCCACCATGATTTTCACCTGCAACAAAATTAGTACAAGTCAAAATAATCCAAATAAGCCAAAGAATATAAAGACAGCCCTCGTCAAGACGCGACTTTTGATACCATACCTAATCAGCCACGTAGTCCCAAAACCAGGATGGTGGCATAGTTAAACAAACGACAACAGGGCGATGTCGCACTTTCGCTGAAAATCAGGCCTATTTTGAATCCAATCCTAGAATCCAATTGCTCAGGTTTCAATGCAAGTACTTGCGTGAAAAAACAACTTTGCAGCCTTGCATAACAATAGTTATTTGTTATGCTAGGCTGCAAAGTTGCTTTTTGGCGCGAGTACTTGTATTGAAACCTGAGCAAGCAAAGGATACTAGGATTGAACCGCGAGCGAAGCGAATAGAATCCTGAGCTTAGCGAAGGTTTCAAAGGTACGAGACGCAGAACAACTTTGCAGCCGAGCGAAACAGTGGAAACACACGACTTTTCACCTCACAACAGCGAGGAAAAAAAGTGAATTGCTAAATAGAACATTTTAAAAAGTTTTTTTTTTCGTGTTGGCCAGTGACATGAAATAGTTATAAGCATTTTCTGTGGATTCATCAGTGGATAGGCGGAATAGAAAAATATTGAATAGACAGATTCGAATTTCGAAAACTCTTTCCACGCTAGCGGATAAAATGCACTTTTGCACACAGATTTCGAATGATAAACAGAATCTTTCCGAGCTTGTGAGGTGAAAATAAATATTTCAATGTTTATAAAAATGCGGTGTTTAAGACAATGCGATCTGTGCTCTCACCTAGTCCCCCCGTCAGACGTTCATAGCGTAGTAAACAGGGTTGGGAGGGGGGGCCATCGGCGAGGTCGCGGGCTGCGCCTGCGGCCCCGACGGCGCTCCCTCGGGCGCCCCCCTCGCCGCCCGGGACGGAGACCCTGGCGCCGGTTGATACATAGGTGCTGCTACCTACAAAAATACCAAATCAAAATATTAATCTTAACTATTATAACTAAAACTGTAACAGAAGTGTGTTCCCTGATTCAAAATCACAAATTTTGGGATTTTTTAAACAGTAACCCAATAAAAGATATAAAATACTTCAAAACAAGCCAAATAAGCTCAAACTGGTGGGGTTTAAAAGCTATCATTGAAGAGTCCCAGCATCAAGCACGTATCCAGACTTTTGTTAAGGGGGGGGGGGGACATTAGATTTTTGAGGGGGGAGGGGGTTAATAGAAAAACAATGAAAAATTAAGTGCTGTAGCCACTTTTCCATGCAAATATTCGAATTTCGGGGACCTATCCCCCCCCCCCCCCCTGGATACGTGCCTGGCCAGCATCTACCTCTGGCTCCACCATTAGCATAGGTATCATGACACCATGATAAAGCTCTCTCTCTTTCTATTTGCACGTGAACGTCTTACTTTCTAATTTATGTCTTGACATGACGTCACTCAATTGTCGTTCATGTCGTTGTGACGTCATTAGAACAGAAAGGAACACTCGTAAAATTGTAAATATCGACGACGGAGTCGAACACCAATTTTCTTGTATCAATGCTTGTAAGGTGGAGTGCTCTGCTATCCTTTATGATTTAAATCCATGTACGCCACTTAGTATGGAGATTACCAGTCTTTCCTAGCTGGCATAGAGTCTATGCTATGCTATAACCATATAACGTACCTTTTCTGAGTAGCAAATCATCTGTTTACCGCCACCGGGCTGAGGGGCTGGCACCGACCTGTACCTCGCCGGTGCTGGGCATAATGTCTGTAACGACAAGTTTGATTATTAAACATTAGCCTCAATCAATAATAAACAGTGATAGGAATAGGCGGTGCAATTTAGGGTAAAGGCGCAAATACTTATTTGTGTGATGAATATGAATATTTGTATTCAATTTATGGGTGTTTGTAGCTATAAAAGGCGTGCACACCGTTTAATATACAACGCATACAATTTTACACCCTGTATGGATACAAAAACCCATGAATTGAATACAAATATTTGCGCCACTTCCCTAAATTGCACCGCCTATTCCGATCACTAAATAAGGTACACCCCGCTTTTCTTTATCATCCTTGTCCTTCCAGCGATCGCTCAAACTACATAATATATTTATCTCTCGCTCTCTCTCTATGTCCAGGTGTCAAGTTAACTCGTCCAGGCTGTAGTATATTAAAAAGCAATACCAACTTGTAGCTGTAAGGCATGAGCGTAATGCGCGCGTTGTGGCTGAGCGACCGACTGTGGCGCTTGCGGTTGCGGCTGCTGTTGTTGCGGTTGCGACTGCGGTTGTTGCTGCGGCGGCTGCGGCGTGCTGGCGCCACTGCGGCTCTGCTGCTGTTGGTAGTACGCGTGCATGCGGTTGTCTGTCGAACAAATAAAACCCTCAATAATGTTTATCGATAGGCAAAATTAAACTTTTAGTTATAGTTAGCACATTGTAATCTCTAAACTACCTATTACAATCTTAGATCAAAATAAATCAAAATAAAATTAATGGATAGGCCTAAAGCGCGGTAAGTTGAAGCACACTACTGGTGCACTTGGTCCATACAAACTAGCGCCATTATCTGTCAAATCTAGGGCACTTGCATACAAATTTAAAGTAAACCATTCATTTTTTTTGCCTCATTTTTCTGGTTTGAAATGTTCGCGTAAGGCCTATCCATTCATTTTATTTTGATCTAAGATTATAATACTGTAACAGAAGTGTGCAATGAAGATTATTTTACAAGAAAAAAGATTACGATACCTATGGTTTTCAGGTGTCTCTGACTCCAAATTCCAAATCAACCAATTTAAGTTTGTAGTTTTGATTTTTCAAGCATCACACAGAAACGATTTTGATGAAACTTTTTTGTTTGAAAGATTATGATTTGACTTAAAACCTTATAATGTGTTCGGGGGACGGGCCAGATTTTAAGTCAAATCATAAGCTTACAAACTAAATAGGTTTTATCACAATCGGTTCAGTAGTTTTTGTGTGATGCTCGAACAATCAAACAGGCAAGCAAAAAATCGTGATTTTGAACCACCACCACACCGCGCGTTGATCCATGTTGGTCGCATAAAATTTCGTTAAAAACCGACTGTGAAGAATATTTTTTCTCAAATTGTCACCATGATGCATAGATTCTACATCATTGTAGAACTTGGGGACAAACTTACAGTCATTAGAGTTCCAATGTGTTCCATATTCATGTTGATAGTGATAGTGTGCGTTGGCGCTGTAGGGTACGTATAGTAGCTGATGATGACTCCTGATAGGGGGCGGTGACTCCGGCCGACGGCACCTAGGGGCGGCGCGGACTGGGGACGTCTGCTCTGAACTCGTCTGAGAGCTGTATAACTCTTGGCTGCTATCTGAGCATCTGTAAAGTAAGATGTGAGTCTTATAGTGATCGTAACATGCCCGTTCGGGAAAATGACCGTTTGAGGAAATGGCCGTAAGGGGAAAAAGCCGTTCGAGAAAAGTTCGGGATTATGCCCGTTTGGGGAAATAACCGTTCGGGTAAATGGCCGTTCGGGGAAAAGGACTTTATGCTAGTCATTTACATACATACACACTAGCAGCTAGTGTTTATGTATGTGTGCGTATGTACACATGACAACGCATCAAGCTGTACAAAACAAAACAACGCGTGTAGGTTGCATAAGGTATAACGTCGCGCTGCCAGCTTATTTCGGTTTTGAATGGGGTCCTTCTTATTCCTTTTCTAGTGATTCTCTTTCGACGATGGGACTCACTTACCCAACATTGGCATAAAGAGAACAATTCCTATACATGTTCTCCTGTTGCTGCCTCTGGTGTGTTGCGTAGTGGGCGTACGATGCCATGTTCTGCGCGTGCGCATAGCAAGCGTCCGAATGTTGCTGCTGCGGCACCGGGGTGCTGCCGCACGGCCGCGCTGTGACGTAGTCTGACGACTTAGACCTGCCCAATTTTAATTAGTTGATAATAAAATAATAATAATAAATAATAAAAGGGGTAGGTATGGGTAATATTAGCGTCTTTTTTTTTTAAGCGGCTAGTTACCAAATGTGGTGGGTATTTTAGGGTTTATATTAACTTACATTATTATAAAAAAAAAAACCTATACGGTGTAACGTTTCGGAGATATTTAATTTTAAAGTAACTTTTTTTGTTTTTATAGCCCAAATATGCGTGATGATATCACAAATAATTAAAGCTTACTAATTCTGGGCTATAAACAAAAAAAGTGGTAAATTTTTATGAGATTTGTTAGTAATTTTTTTAAAACTTTGAACCTAAATATCTCAGAAACGTTACACCATAGGACAATTTTTTTCCATAAAAATGTAAGGTAATATTAGCCCTAAAATCCCCAAAGCATTTGGTACCAGGCCGCTTAAAAAAAAAAGACGCCACCCTCCATACAAGAATTACTACCCATAGGCCTTTATTACACAAAAAGGGTCACATTGAGTCTAATGACTATTACAAAACTGTAACAGAAGTGTGTCAGTACATTGAAGATATTTACTAGAAAAAGATTACCTACCTACGATATGTTTTTTAGGTGTCCCAGACTCCAAGTCGAACTTTTTAGCATTTAAAGAAAAAACATTGATAAAAACTAGTTTCGTGTATGGGTATCGATTGACGTAAGAATCATCAAAATCGGCCCACGCGTTTGGTCTCTAGTGTGCCACAAAGGTACAAACTTACATACATGCATAGGTTGTTAAACACATTACCCTTCCTTTGCGTCGCGCAGTCGGGTAAAAATGTATGGACTTGACGTATGGTGGGAAGCAAACGTCAAAATGTTTCAATCGCCAATGTAAAATCCATACTTTCTCTCATTTCTACAAGCGTCACAGAATAGGTTTGGTATATAGTTCTATCTAGCGTCTACGCCAATAGAAATGTTTCTTTGTCTATAGGCCCTGGCTACGGAACCCTAAAAACAGTCTCACCAATTAGAAGTGGCGCTAGCTCTGCTCTGCGGCCTGGAGTTGAGGTTGGCCTCGGAGTAGTACGGCCAGGAGTAGTTGGAGTTGGCCCGCAGACAGGCGTGGGAGGTGAACGGCGCGGGGCTGACGCCCGGCGACGGCTGCAGGTCGTTCTGCATCTGCGCGAGCAGGTCGTCCGACGCGCCGAAGTGCTTCGTGGCGATGCCCCGGACTTGAGGCCGCCGGTGGAAACCTGCATTAACAATATTGGATGTTGTAGACTCTATACAATCTTTGTTTTTTTTTTTTTTTTTTAATTTATTTTATGTTTTTACAAATTCTTTCAAATACATATTTTCTCCAAAACTCCATTGGGAGTTTAGCTGGAGCTCTATAGCTACTGCACGTAATTACAAAATTGCACATACATGGTAATACCATATTTATATTTAGGGCCCGTTTCACCACCCCCGAGTAAGCCCCTGCTAGCCTATCCGACAGTATGTACGATTTGTAACACCATCGGTAAAGAAAAACGTCGTGAGGAAACCGGCATGCTTCAATTTCGAGACATGTGTTGTACCCACTGTCCATTACAAGTGCAAAGGCTTACCCCCCGTCACACTGAACAGAGTTTCGGTACTACTAAGTGAAACGTGGATGTTCTGAGGTATCAGAATATCTCTGAGTCTGACTACTCCCTCGGGGAATATATTCGTGAGTATATGCTACAAAGGCTACAATCTTATATAGTACAGTATAATGGTAGGAACTATTAGGGGTGATAAAATAGGTACCAATAATGAGGTCGTTGGATAAAATAGGCAAAAAAAACAACAATTTGAAAGTAAGAGCCAATAAATCAAGGATTTTTTACGATTGTAACTCAGCATAAGAATGTAAGAAAATTCGACTCACGTGTGAATCCAGGGCGGGTCACTATTAGATGTTAATAAAACCTACCCAATCTGAACAACTTTCTCTATGAGACCAGCGCCGAAAACGCGAAAAATTATCAGCTGTCCTATTCATTTGGGTCGAGTAAGATTGCATTTTTGCATAAAACAGCTTATTTTTGTATAGAACGCCGCGAGCCCGTCCTCATCTTCACTTGCACCTGCTGTCTACCCTAACATCCTGTAGTGTAGAGTGACAGTACCGTAATCATCGTGTTCATCATCACTGCTGACCGGTTGCGACTCCTGGCCGTACCGCTGGCGCAGCCGCTCCGTGCGGGGGCCGGCCGCGCGCGCGAACGCCGCGAGCCCGTCCTCGCCTTCACTTGCACCTGTCGCAAACACTTAGCTATTAGCTGCCTCCGTGGTCTAATGGTTAAGAGCATTGGGCTCTTGACACGGATGTCGTGGGTTCGATTCTCACGGGGGATACCTAGTGACATATCACTTTGTGGGTTTTTCCACAGTTGGTTAGGACATTGCAGGCTGAATCACCTGATTGTCTGAAAAGAAAAATGATTCCGTACTTCGTATGGCGCGTTAAGCCGTTGGTCCCGGCTACTGTCTCTGGTGGTAGTAGTTGTTACATAAAAAACCGAGTCAGAGGCGCGTAAGGCGGTTTGAATAAACTCTGTCACATGGGCTTGCCTACACGATAAGAAGAGCTATTAGGTAGGTACCAATGTTGTAAGGTTTTCTCTCGCTAAACCTTAAATTAATTTAAATCGATTTGTACGTACCATCGAGTAAAAACTGATTTTACTCCAAAACCAGGGCCATGTCCGAACCAGATTATCCATTAATTTAATTTTGATAACCATCATTTGCCTGAACTTTATCTTGTTTGGATTAATAATGCCTGACGTGCCACGTAATTGAAATTCAGCGAAGGTTCATGCATCGATACTGACATGTTACATGATCGATAAGTTGGACCATAATTGTATAAACATTTCATTTTTAATTATAAGTAAGTGAAAGATTTAAAATGTTGTAGTTATTAGGTTCTTGTTTACATTTTATCCTACTAGAAGTAATAGGTAAGCATAATATGTACCTAGTTAGGTAAAGTATTATCTGCATATCAATACGCGCTGAATCCTTTCAATTCGTAGATATTTTTCCAATGCGAAGCGTAGAAAGAGAATAATCGCGGAAACAAGACAGGCATTTATACCTACGCTAATTGCATAGAGTACCTAAGCTAGATAAAATCTACGTTGTTTGTCCCTTCCTGGGTATGCGGTATTTTTGTTTAACTAAAGTCTTTGACTACTTATATGAGGACTGGTAACGCATGTAATTCTACTAACAAACATTACTGCCACTTTTAGCGGGGGGCGAGGTAACATGCAATCCGCAACTTTGGATTTTATTCCCCATAACTTTACATTCTAATTTTGAATGTTAAAAATCATGAAAAGTAGTCTCTTGTGTACCCCAAACGTTCTAAGTTCGAAATTATTGTATCGCAATTATAGGTTGTCTCGTTTAGTGGTAAGTTATAAAATTGAACGTATTTACACATGATCAATTGATCTTAGATTCTTTATTGTACACAAAACAACATAATTATGAGAACTTACAATAAATCATGATGTACAAAGGCGAGCTACACCGGCGTGTTATACCGTGGCAGAGGGGAAATGCTACCGCAAGGCGAGTCCTTATAATAAGTAGTCAAAGACTAAAGTTGAAATTGCTTACAAATCTTGGAACTGAGTCAGACAAAGGGCCGATTTGTGTACATTTTTGTCATATCTCCATCCCTTTCCAGTATACGCGTTCCTCTTTATAATCGTCATCTCATCTGATGGACGTTCACTGCTTTATCACGCCTTTTATCTCATTCGTTCACGTGCAAATAGAAAGAGAGCGAAGGCGTGATAGCGTTTTATCACAGTGTCATGCTACCTATGCAGGTCGTCGCTGCACGCATTCCGGTGCCTACCCACGCTGCGCTTTTCCGGTTCGCGGTTACCACTCGAGAACTATTCGGCCCCATCGGCAATCGGTTCTGCGAGCAATGTGTGCCCTTAGAGTATGTATGTATAAGCAAGGTATAGAGCGCGCCTTACCGAGTATTAACCGTGAGCACGGATATGAACAACAAAACGGTTGCGTCAGTGAGTATTTTCAAGAACAATATTTAAGCCTCCGCACATTGCAGCGATTTTATCGAGCGATATTATCGCTGCGATTTTGCGATATTTATTTCTAGTACATTTTGTATGGGGACGCGCGCGATCCTACACACTGCCGCGATATTAAGTATTTTCAAGAACAATATTTAAGCCTCCGCACATTGCAGCGATTTTATCGAGCGATATTATCGCTGCGATTTTGCGATATTTATTTCTAGTACATTTTGTATGGGGACGCGCGCGATCCTACACACTGCCGCGATATTATCGAGCGATAATATCGCTGCGATTTTGCGATATTTGTTCTCAGTACATTTTGTATGGGGACGCGCTCGATCCCACACACTGCTGCGATAATATCGCAACCTGACGCAATCTCTTTCGACTACATTTAGTGGTGGGGCGCATGCGTGACGCGAATCGCGGAATCGCTGCAGTGTGTAAGGTTTCGCGATATCGCTGTCGATAATATCGCTCGATAAAATCGCTCGATAATATCGCTGCAATGTGCGGAGGCCTTAAACCTTATAAATTTGTGCATACGTCAGAATATCATGGAAATCTTAGAGAAAATTCTAGACTATAGAGCGTTATTGAAACACAATCATTTGCTTACGCTCAACGCCCAGGGCCGCGTGACAGATGCGCGCGCTCTATAACTTGTTTATAGGTACTATACATATTATAGTACCTGTGCTGTAAGGTCCCACCCATTGCCACTATAGTAATTCCGGTTCTGCGGATCTCTTCTATCTTGATGATAATATTAATTCCACAATCAGATGAATTTTCTTACCAGGTGTTCCAGCCACGACGTCAGGTGCCGGGGCGTCGTTGTGGTCCTGGAGGTCGATGTTAGTGGCCGATGAGGCCGAAGTCCTGTCTCCGGGAGGGACGTAGTAGAAGCCCTCGTGGTGCGCGGCGCTGCCCACGCAGGCGGTGAGCGGCGCCAGCGTCGATAGGAACTGCCTTCGAGGTTCTGGCCTTGGCTGCGAAGAAATCTATCATGAAAACTTAAGCTTACCAATGCCCGACAGTAAAATTTTTTTTTTACTGTTCTTAGGAAGATTTACAGCATTGTTTACATTATAAACACATCTTTAAATAACTGTAAGCTATACAAATCTCCATATGCTTTGCGTTTAGTACCTACATAACACCGAAAGTTATACAGGGTTCAACTTAATATGCTGACACTTTTTTAAGGGGATGATCAGACCATCAAACTGAACAACTTTCTCTATGGAACCAACATCGAAATCGCGAAAAAATAATCTGCTGTTCCATACTAAAATGCAAACCAACTTGAGCCAAATGTATGGGACAGCTGAATTTTATTTCGCGATTTCGACGTTGGTCCCATAGAGAAAGTTGTTCAGTTTGATGGTCTGATCATGCCCTTGAAAAAGTGTCAGCATATTAAGAAGGACCCTATATACAGAGTGTTTCATAAGTGACAATAAAAATTTAAAACTCTTAAGGGGGTTGTTTAGACCGTCAAACTGAACAACTTTCTCTATGGGACCAACATCAAAATCGCGAAAAAAAAAAATTGAAATCCATACATATTTTAGCTCTAGTCGATTTGTAGAGTATGGAACATCAATTTTTTTTTCGCGATTTCGATATTGGTCCCATAGTGAAAGTTGTTCAGTTTGATGGATTTGTATTTTTGTAACACCTTGTATAGTCGAATCGTCGTAGTCGAACCCCAATCGTTAGCTATAGGTACAGAGTGTAACAAAACTACGCACTCTTAGTTGCGTATGAAACAATCGATTTAGTCAAATCATAAGCTATCAAACAAAACAAGTTTCATCAAAATTGGTTCAGTACGGCACGGGCGCCGATATCGTTGACGACGAGGAACTCGACGAAGCGCTCCCGAACGCCTTCTCGCTGTTCTTGTCGACGCTGTTGTACGACTTGTCGCTGCTGGTAGAGAATTATGAAATTATGAAAACCTTTTGATGTTCCTGGTGGACGTCGCCCAAATCAGGAGGTTGTTGTCGCGCCGGCACGGGCGCCGATATCGTTGACGACGAGGAACTCGACGAAGCGCTCCCGAACGCCTTCTCGCTGTTCTTGTCGACGCTGTTGTACGACTTGTCGCTCGACTTGTCGCTGCTGCTCGAGAACTTATCGACGCTCGCTCCGGCAGGGGAGGTGCGCCTTTCTTCTGGCTCATCTTCCACATCACATGTTAGCAACCTTATCCGCTCGGCTAAGGACGTCATTTCTGGCTGTTGGTAAAATAACATGGTACTTGATTTAAAAAAAAATATTTAAAAAAGTTTTCTTATCCCTTTATTTGGTTCCGGCGACGGACGGGATGAATAAGCATAATAGAGGATATCTCACAGATTTTGGACATATGCGACCAGTTTGATATAGACGTACCTACTATTTATTTAATTGCTTTTTCAAGAACCTAAGGAACCTACGGCTAAATAACATAGTCAGATGCTGACAACATTATTGTCCCCCCACGTAAAATTCGAATCAGTAACGGATTGATACCAATTATAGTGTTACCTTCGATATTAAATAATGATTAGATACCTAACGAACCGTCTGGACGCGTTTATCATTAACAGGCAGACATTTTTTGATATGAAAACAATCGTTTTTTTCCAAATGGCACAAACATGGTATCAAAAATTATCTACACTCGCACTAATTTACGGAGAGCAAAATATGTGAACATTGTTAAATTGAAGCTAATTAATTGTTGCTTGTAAAATTATCTGCGTTATATAACTTTAACCTAGGTAATTAATTTCATGGCCAACCCGTATATACATGGGTGGTTCTATTTAAGAAGGACGAAAACCATGTCAATTCCGGCACGGACTTTTATTTGCATTTTAGGCAAAAGAAGTAGTTTGAACTATAGCTTACATTGTTTCTATATTGATCTAAAACGGGCCAGTCAAAAAAACCAACTATGTGACTATTATTGCCTTTTAAAAAATATTAGTGTCCAGGAGACTGATGCTGGGAACAGGGTACTGAGATTTCAAATAATAAGTCATAGTAAACCAATGTTTATTGTAATCAAATTACTTAGATAATACATAATTAACATTTTCACGTAATGAACAATCATTGTAATATATAATAGAGGTATAATGAGCAAACATAAAACTCACGCAAAAAAAAAAACATAAACATAATACTCGAAACTCTTCCACAACCTTTTCACAGCTTTTTAAGTAATATTATTAATTATTATTGAGTATTAATAGGCAGAGGTATTACACAGGTAACATAGGATGTCCAGTATCACACATTAAGTTGGGTGGGAGTAGGTACACGAGTGATGTTACATAAATTTCGACGATGTTGTTCTTCTCCATCACCAGACCCTCAGCAGTTCAGAATTTGGTGAGTCCAAATGCTATCAAAAGAGCCCAAACACGGTCTTCTCCCTATGTGCCTTCGCAGAGCTCCCCACGATGTTTTTATGCTGCATCACCAGACCCTCAGACGTTCATGTACATAAGCTACTTATTAAACGCTATCAAAAGAGCCCAAGCACTGTCTCCTAGCTATGTCCCTTCACAGAGTTCCCTACGATGGTATTCTTTTCCGTCATCAGACCCTCAGACGTTCATGAGCAGAAGCTACTCACCAAATGCTATCAAAAGAGCCCAAACACGGCTATGTGCCTTCGCAAAGCTCCCCACGATGTTTTTATGCTGCATCAACAGACCCTCAGGCGTTCATGTACATAAGCTACTCATTAAACGCTATCAAAAGAGCCCAAACACTGTCTTCTAGCTATGTGCCTTCACAGAGTTCCCCACGATGGTATTCATCTGCGTCATCAGACCCTCAGACGTTCATGAGCAGAAGCTACTCACCAAATGCTATCAAAAGAGCCCAAACACGGTCTACGAGCTATGTGTCTTCGCAGAGCTCCCAACGATATTTTTCTGCTGCATCACCAGACCCTCAGACGTTCATGTATAGAAGCTACTCACCAAATGCTATCAAAAGAACCCAAACACAGTCTATGAGCTATGTGTCTTTGCAGAGCTCCCCACGATGTTTTTTCTGCTGCATCACCAGACTCTCAGACGTTCATGTACATAAGCTACTCATTAAGCGCTATCAAAAGAGCCCAAACACGGTCTCCTAGCTGTGTGCCTTCACAGAGTTCCCCGCGATGGTATTCTGCTGCGTCATCAGACCATCAGACGTTAATGTACATAAACTACTCAACAAAAGCTATCAAAAGAGCTCAAACACGGTATCCTAGCTGTGTGCCTTCACAGAGTTCCCCACGATGGTATTCTGCTGCATCATCAGACCCTCAGACGTTAATGTACAGAAGCTACTCACCAAAAGCTATCAAAATAGCTCAAACACGGTCTCCTAGCTATGTGCCTTCACAGAGTTCCCCACGGTGTTGTTCTCCTGCATCATCAGACTCTCAGACGTTCATGTACAGAAGCTAATTAGCCGCTTATTAGTAAAGAAATTAAGTATTAAATAGATAACCATTTCCAAAATTAACACTAAGTCTCAGTATCCTGGTTCAATCTCAGTCTCCTGCCCATCAAATTGGCAGAAGACTGAGGACAGGATACTGAGAATATTTTAGTTATTGGTTATTATCAAAGTCTATACACCATTTCAATATTAAATCAAAGCAAATCTATACAAGGACTTCAATATGTTACTAGATTTAACAGGTAGAAAATAGCTGGTAATTACTGTTTTTGTCATACTTACGTGCAGGATACTGAGGAGCTGACCGACCGCGACCCAATCTCACTCAAACAACTGGTCGCAACGACTGCACGATCCGCGAGCGAGACGTAGGCAAACGACCATGAGCTAACTACACTTCGATCGTTCATTTCAACAGAACACAAACGAACTAGATTACGCACACTTTGATAATTTCATAAAGTTCTGATGTAGCAGGAGACTGATGTAAAAGCAAAGAGACAAAATATAATGCAGTATTTTTAATTAAATTTCACACTAGGTAACAAAATTACACAAATACGTTAAAAGTTCATTTATTAAGGCTTTCTATTTCAGTGCAAAAATCTATTTTATTTCTAAAACTGGGTTATTATTAAGCATCAAAGCTTTTGTTTTGTACAAGAGACATGTCAGGAGACTGAGAAATTGGCTCTTCAAAGTATGGTTTTTGTATTAAAATGTTTTAGAATCGAGCTTATTTTCATTGCCATAATAGAAAAAGTTAGGTGTTCAGGCTTGGTTGCGAAATAAAGTGATAATATTTAAAAAATATATACGAAATACGAAGAGCCGTTGAAAATTCCATCAAGAATAGAACCACCCACATATTAGATTATAGCAGTAGGTATGTAGATTTTTTAGAAATGGTATTGCGTACCTATCCTACAAAAGACGTCATCCGCGTTTCATAAATTTTTGGTCCAAATGAAAGCCTACATATTGGAAAAAATCTATATTTTTTCCAATATGTAGGCTTTTCTTTGAACACAGGTTTCATATGTATTTTATAGAAAATTAAGAAATATGATCTACTTATAGCAAATAAAGCCGAGATGTTGAAGATCATTGCTACGCTTTTAAATAATTTATAACACATTTGCTCGTAAATGGTCTCTTATTTGACCAATTTCACTAACGTAATGTATCTCATTACGACCTAGTGCGGTAATGTAAAGTCATAGGCGAAGTATTTTTCGCTTACGCTGATAGACGAAACATCAGTGTAACCGCGTATGAGACAGCGATAGTCATAAAATCCTATACAATTTGTATGAAAATAGATGTCTGACTCCGGAGTCAGACAGCCGTCGTAGAACAAAAAAGTGGCTACGTCGATAAGGACAACAATAAGTAGCGATCTCCTTTTTTAACAACAGCGAATTTGCTATGTGCATCTCTTACTGAGTGATATGACAAGACACGTGCTTGCTTCTAGTTCCTTCTCTTTCTACGTGTAAAGTAAAACGGACGGTTGCGTCTAAAACGAACGGTACTTTTTTAAATCTTAGCAAAGAGTTTTTATGTCAGAAAAGTGGTCAACATTTTATGAATAAAATTAACTTTGGGAGATAAAATATAATAAAGTAAACATTAAATTCTTTAATTTAATTAATTTTGACAATAAATTACAACCATTTATGTGAAACCAAAACAAACAATATTAATTTACTTTATTAGTAATACTGTCTGTTTTTGTGCCTTTGCCTTTTTTCTTATTTTTTAAAATAAGAAAAAAGAAAGCGCTGATACGCGCGCATCGCTAATTTGTGAAGTTCTCTTATTAGTTTGTGTTTGTGAACAAGTAAAAATTATTCCGCACGCTTTTTTATCGCTATTTTTTGTAACGTTTTTTTGTTTTGATTTGAAAATGCCGTTAGTTGTGATGAATTTATTAATTCGACGCCGCCAAAAGTCTCAGAGGCAGCGGAAAAGGTTAGTCTAATTTATTAGTTTATGAATGTCCGAGTTTTATTTATTTCCTTGTTTCCTCGCAAATATGTTATAAAACGTCGTATGACACACGTTCGGTTTGATAATTACAGCCTAGGCTTTCTCCATCAAACTGAACAACTTTCTCTATGGGACCAACATCGAAATCGCGACAAAAAAAATCAGCTGTCCCAAACATTTGGCACACGTAAGTTTGCAGTTTTGTATGGAACAGCAGATTTTTTTTTCGCTATTTCGTTGTTGGTGCCATAGAGAAAGTTGTTCAGTTTGACGGTCTGAGCATCCACTTAAGAAAATGTCAGCTATACAGGGTGAAATTGATATCATTAGCATCCTTTTAAACTAAGAGTCTACCCATCAAACTGAACAACTTTTACTACCTATGGTAGCAAACCAATCGGAGCAAAAAACAAATCTGTTGTCCCATACATTTGAGTCGTGTTGGCAGCGGCGGCGGGTGCAGTTTAGTATGGGACAGCAGATTTTTTGTTTGCTCCGATTGATTTGCTCCCGTAGTAAAAGTTGTTCAGTTTGATGGGTAGACTCTTAGTTTAAAAGGATGCTAATGATATCAATTTCACCCTGTATAAGCATTTATTATTAGGGCATGAAAGCTGTAGCTGTAAGTTTAATTACATCAAAAATGTATGAAAAGACAGATGTTTCAAACTGGGTTGAGACGGCGACCGACTGTCGTGTAGTCGCCGTTGGTAAATGTGTCTCGACTAGGAAAACGCCCCTACAGCTTTGGTCCCGTACCATAAATGCTGAGACAGACATGTTCTAACAGAATATAGCCTTAGGCCTTAGCAAATTTCATCAGAATCATTCATCAAAAATCAAAAGGTAGATTTTTCGAATCCAAATTCGGTGTCATAATAATAAATGTTTACACGGACAAGTCCTAACAGAATAGTGCATTATTTTTTTGGCCGGGACTTTCACATTTTGGAACAAATAGGATGACGTCTTTTCTTTGAAAACGGTGGAGCCACGCGAGTGGCTTCATTCGACCTTGCCTGCTGTCCTCGCTCTGCGCTCCGTAATTACGTACCAACGAATCTAGTTAGAGACAGTTCTTGCAATTTCAACATGTCTGGTCGAACGTCTGGCTTAAACCCAATCCCGTGGCAGTATTGGTAAGTACATGGTGGACCCAAAACGTGCATGCTTCGAAATTGATAGAATTGGTTATATTTTCAAAATACTAACCAATTCAATAGTAATTAAATTACTTAAAACCTGACCAGAAATATAAAAAACCTGGGTTGGGGGCGCTGCGATTGACTATAACCTTTAATGACAGTACGAAAATTCGTTCCAATGATTTTCCGCAACATGGCGAGGTTTTTTATTTTTCTGGTCGGGCTTTAAATGAAATTTCAATAAAATCTGAAATAATCTAGAAACTAATTTATATGCTTGTAATGTGTCATATTTTCGTAAAAATTTATAGTTTTAAAGTTACAGTGCCTCAAATATTTCCATACAAATCCTAGCTAGATCCTAGCATTGAAACTGTGTAAATTTTAGCATTACAAGCATAGAGATAAGTTTCTATACAAGGGCCAACTTAATATGCTGACACTTTTTAAGGGGATGATCAGACCATCAAACTGACCAACATTCTCTATGGGACCAGCATGGAAATCGCGAAAAAAAATCTGCTGTCCCATACATTTTCCTCGGGTAGGTTTGCAGTTTTGTATGGAGCAACAGTTTTTTTTTTCGATAAATTTCATAGAGAAAGCGGATCAGTTTGATGGTCTGATCATCCCCTTAAAAAGTGTCTGCATGTTAAGAAGGATCCTATATTGTTTCTGAAATTTTGAATATAACCAGACTTCGTTTGTATGGAGCGCGCTCCGAATTGTATCCTCCTTTACAAATAAAACACAAATACTCGTAAATCTGATGCGTTGTCCTATTACTAAAAACTTTTCTTTGAGTTGGGTTGGGTCGGTAATGAGGAGCTCTGTTAAACATGAAGGGTACAAGTCGCAGTAGAGAGAAAAGAGGTTAAAATAAAATGAGGTCAGGCCGTAGATAGTATGAGTTTACCTACCTTTGGCTGGTGTTTTTTGCGAGCTTCGCTGCGTAGTAACGAACACCGCAGAGCATTTCTTTCGGCCACCCGGCGGACCGCTGCTTCTTCTGCCTTGGGTCTCACGCCCGCGTCCCAGGCTCTGTGGTCATTCAATTCATGCTTAAGAGAATATTATTCCGAGAGCGAAAATGCGCGCTGCATACAAACGTACTATGGTGATATTTTCAATACTAACCAATTAAAGTCAATGAAATTTTGCAGAAACAATCTGGAAACTAATTTCTATGCTTCTATAGAGTCCGATTTTCGTTAAAATATACAGTTTCAATGCTAGGATTAATTTAAGATTTGTATGGAAATCTTTGATGCACTGTAACTTGAAAACTATACATTTTAACGAAAATCTGACTCCATACAAGCATAGAAATTTGTTTCTAGACTGTTTCTGCAAAATTGCATTGGCTTTAATTGGTTAGTATTGAAAATATCACCATAGTACGTTTGTATGGAGCGCGCTCCGAATAATATACCTTAAACTCAAATTAATGTAAGCAATTGGCACTAACATATCTAAACGGTAAGAAACACGTGTAGCGGAAACATAGCCAGCGGACAAATTATACAGGGATAAATTGATATCATTGGCATGTATGCCATCAAACTGAACAACTTTTAGTATTGGAGCAAGGAGCAAACCGATAAAGCAAAAAAAAAAAAAAAATCTGTTGCATACATTTGTGTCGATAGCAGTCATTGCAGTTTAGTATGGAACAGCAGATTTTTTTTTTGCTCCGATCTGTTTGCTCCGATAGTAAAAGTTGTTCAGTTTTAACAGGCCATCAAACTGAAAAACATTTACTATTGGAGCAAACCTGAAATCGCAAAAAACTTCAGCTGTTCCATACTAAACTGCAAGGTCTACTAAACTCAAATCCAATGTATGTTTGCTCCCATAGTAAAAGTTTTAAAGACTGAACCACCCCTGAATATTTGGAAAGCGAAATCACCCAGTAAACTTCAATTAAACAAAGTAATTATTTCGAAAGCAACTTGTATCCCAGCTTCGGTTCTCATAATTACTTTGCCACCCTTCGCCATTGCAACAAACTAATTTAATTCGTACTTGACTTTTTCTGTTACTGAAATGGCTTGTAACAAGTTCTTTCAGTCTACCAAGCGCTTAAGAGGATAGACCAGTACAGTTTTCTCCATACAAACGTATTCCCCTGTTTTCTCCCTGGATAATAACAATAAAGCCAATATTTTTTTACCATACAATCTATGTCACCTCTGCCATGTCCCTATGTTTTGCTTTTTTGCATAAATTAATTACTGTATGAACTAGGGATCTTCGAACATGGCTAATTTTACAGCCCGTTTTCAGACATCCAGCAAACAAATTTGACAAAAATAAACAAAAAAAGCAAAACGTACAGACATAGCCAAAGTCTTTCTAATAATTATTCTTGAAAGAATTATTAAAATCGGTTCAGTTTTGGAGGAGAAAAGAGGGGAATACGAAATGCTGTTTTCGTCGATTTTATTTAGATAAAATCGGTCCTAGCTGCAGTTGTCTCGTTCGCACTCTAGTCGGTGGGGTGTATGGGTGGGGCGGATCGGACAAATAAGTATACGGTTGGAAAAGTGACCTATTCTCCAAATTAGCATTTCAGCCCGTCTATCCTCTTAAAACACATGCTCAAATGAGTGCAATAAATATAATTGAGGTAGGTATTGAGTAAAATTGCGTTCCTGTAAAATTTCAGGAATTTCCATGGCAGGAATGTACGTAGGTCAAATTTATTAAATAAAAATAAAAAATATTAATCGTTGAAATGCCAATTTTTGCAACTCGATAAAAACCGATGGTATGATCGGGATTTAGGTCGCGCGCCCCTTCCCCGCCGACCCTTCATCAATAAACAATTTACTTCCGTATTTATAGAACTTTATAAATAAATCTGTCTACCAATTCGGTATGTCAAGTTTTTTTTTGGAGGGCTGAATTGAAAACCATTTCGAGATAATTGTCTCAATAATCATATTTTCTATGTCAGAGATTTTAAAATGAAAGGATTACAGATATTTTTAATAAAATAACGTCGTTTTTCGGTCCGTGCAGTGACGTCACTGGCATACCTCTGAACTCCTTGGTAAACATAAAATCAACTTAAAATAACCGGCCATTAAGAAAAAAAAATACTTTCACAATGTCAGAATTTGACATTTGATGTTGCCGTATCTTTTTCCAGCATAGAGTTAGAAAGAGGAGGCAGGTTTTAATTTTTTTAAATACAGCTGTATGTAGTTTTTCTCCATGGAGTTCGAATTATTTTCTCTCCACCATTTTTGCACTTAGAGATTACAGATCAAAATAATTTAAAAATTAAATTTTTATTGATAAACTCGATGAATCGCAATAAGAATGAAATAGGTATCTTAAAATTATGTCTTCTGTCCGTAAAAAATATAAAAATGAAGACAAAAAAAAACTTGACATACCGAATTAAGGCTCAAGGTCTATAAAACCTATACAGAATATGTTGACTGTTTTTAGGAGGATGATCAAACCATTAAACTTAATATTTTTTCTAAGTGACTAACATTTAAATTTGAAAGGGCTAAAAGAAATCAGCTGTCCCATGTACCTGGGTCGAGTATGTATGCAGTTTTGTATCGAACAGTTGATTTTTTATTCGATGTTGGTGACATAGAAAAAGTTCGTTAGTTAGATGGTCTGGAGTGCGATTTTTGAATCTCATTCGGTGAGCTCAGCAGTTGACAATGTCAAAATTACTATGGAGATACGCATCTTTCTACTGCTGATTTGACTTTCAAAAATCGCACACCTAAAGTATGCAGTAGAAAGATGCATATCTCCCACTGACATATACTCTAGCGATAGACAAGCTAATTCAATCAAACAATATGTCACACAAAACAACACAAAATGACACATTGCGATCTGTCATTGCAATAGAGACGAAGTGAACTCGGGAACATCAATGCGGTGCGCCCACCTCATTCAAGTGGAACATGTTGCTTCTATGACAGGGCCTGTCTATCGCTAGAGTATGTGTCAGTGATATCTCCATAGTAATTTTGACATTTTCAACTGATGAGCTCACCGAATGAGATTCAAAAATCGCACTCCAGATCCCCTTAAAAACTGTCAAAAAACTAAGAAGAACGTACAGGGTCCAACTTAATATGCTGACGGTTTTTAAAGAGAATGGTCAGCCAAACTGAACAACTTTCTCTACGGGCGGGACCAACGAGTAACTTTGCAATTGAAGCATGCAGGTTTCCTGACGGTGTTTTCCTTCACCGAAATGTCAGTGGTGTTACAAATAGTTACAATTCTTACATAAATTCCGAAAAACTCCTTCGGGGATCGAACTATCGCGTCCTGCACGGCAGGCATGGTTACTCGCCACTCATTCACCACGGCTTACGGTCACAACACACGGTAGCTGTTATGTTGTTGTACTCTCCTAACGCAAGCAAGTTGCAAATTGCTTCCTCTCACTCAAACTCAGGAAAGATACGTGCTTACGTAATTTTGCGTGCGTACAAAGAGTACAGCAACACAGCAACATATTAAAGCGGCGGTCTGTGACGAGCATCACACGAGCCTAAGTGAATTATCTCACCTGAGGGTTTCAGAAGTCACCAACTGCGGTTCGATAGCGGGCGGCGGTGGCCTGCTGCTGTTGAACAGCTGCTGCACTGCTGAATTTGTTTTAGGTGCGTTTATTGTCAAAATCAACGGAGTTTCCAATCTAGTGTGTGTCGTGTTTGTACTTATTTCTTTCTGTGTGCTATTTATAGCTTCACTGTCTGGGACAGTAACTGGATTTTGTTGAATTTTCTGTGCATCTTCTTCACTGGGTTCCTTGGATCTCTCGACGAAGCGGACAGACCGCGGCGTGACCGAACCATCTTCGTCGCTTGCCGTGGTCGTCGACCTTTGATCGTCATTCTGTTACAATAACAGGTAAATAATTAAGTAGGTAGTTGGGCAGATCGAGCTTTGCTCAAAAACAAAGTTTTCTTGTGAAAACGGATTTTATCAGGAACTAGTGTTTACCCGCGACTTCGTCCGCACAAATTATATACCAGATTTTAAGTCAGATCATAAGCTATCAAACAAAAAAAGTTTTTTCAAAATCGGTTCAGTAGTTTTTGCGTGATGAACGAACAAACAAACAAACAAACACACAAACAAACAGACAGACAAAATTTCTATAAAAGGTTGATTTCGTGTCAGGGATACCTAAAAACCATATCGTAATCTTTTTTTTGTAAATATCTTCAATGTACAGACGCACTTCAGTTACAGTTTTATAATAGTTTAGATTAGATGAAATCCATCGAGATTATACAGGGTGTAAACTTCAAACGAACTAAAATGTATCACGTACAGTCAAGAGCACGTCAAGCTAGACACCTTGGACTTCGTACGATCGCACTTCGATTGTCAAGGTTGATGTGCTCTTGACTGTACCTACCTAAGGAGGTCTAACTCTGACCATCAAATTGAACAACTTTCACAATGGCACAAACAATCATATCGCTACAAAAAAATATGCTGTTCCATAGAAAACGTAAATGAATACTCGATATTTTTTTTTGGAAAAGCAGTATTTTTTTTCCAATTTCAATGTTGGTCCCATTGTGAAAGTTCTTCAGTTTTATGGTGTGTTTAATAATGTAACGCGTTTAATTTTACATTCTGTATACAAGATTAGCTTGATCACTTAGTGATAGAATTACGCAAATAAAATCAACTCGTTAGGGTAAACAGTGGCATTACTGTAATGCCAGTAACGTCTAATAAAATAGTATAACAATGTAAGTGGGCGGCGATGTACAAGGGACAACGTTTTAATATGTATCTTTAAAAATTGCGTACATGCATACATAAACTCACGGCCATAATCCTTTTTGGGGTGGTCGGAAGCGTTGCTACAACTACCAGCTTGCCAGCTGCATAGTAACAAGGCTCAACTTAACCTAACTACTTAATTTAATAAAAATTAAAAACCTACAAATACGTAGGTACCTACTACGTTGCGCCTTTGTCCGTCATTGACTACCACAAAAAATGAGTTAAGATATTGGTACTGTTTATTATTTGTATAACGATTGTATAACGATCGATTTTCTTCTTATTATCTTAAAACTGTTCTCATGTAAGTGACTGTATGTTTTTAATGAGAATAAATTCTTTAAACCTATTACTGTAAGGGGTGACTGGACCCATGATACTGAACAACTTCCCCTAAGAAACCTATAGGAAATTCGTAAAAAATTTTTTGGATTTTCCATACTAAATGCAATCAGCTGATCGAACTTTTGTATGAAGAGTCGTAAATTTTTTTTGCGAATTTCCTATAGGTTTCTTTGGGAAAGTTGTTCAGTATTATTGGTTACAATGACCCCTTAAAGTTGTGCAACTGTTTACCCTAACACCCTGTATTATCCAAATCATGCGAGGTACCTGTATGTCCCTATAGAACAGAATAATAAGTGTACACAGGGCGACACATCAAGCTACGCAAAACCAAAATAAGCTGGCCGCGCATAGGTAGAGTAATGTATAAAGTCGCGCGGCCAGCTTATGTTTGTTTTGCGTAGCTTGTGTACACCTATAGCTGCTACGCAATTGCTACGAAATCGAGCGGCGCTACGAGCCGCTACGAAAGTTGAACACGTACGCAATAAGCGTAACGTACGATTATCGATAATACAATCGAAGTCGTACTTATATGTAGTGTACTAGTGTGTATAATGTATAATGTCTTGCTTATCCGTTATAATATATTACTATTATGAATAAAAGAAAAAAATATAAGTAAAATAAGAATTAAACAAAAAATTGCATTAATATTATTAACTGGACCACTACTACCCGCGACTTCGTCCGCACAAAGGGCGTAAGGAAAAGTATCATTAACCTTTAAACCACATACTCTACAAATCAAACTGAACAACATGCAAACTGTACTCTACAAGCAAACGGATCGGAGAAAAAAAAATCTGCTGTATGGAACCGCTGATTTTCTTCATGCTCCGATCGGTTTGCTCCCATAATAAAAGTTGTTCAGTTTGATGGGTAGAGTATGTGGTTTAAAGGTTATTGATACTATTTCTTACACCCTGAACACAGATTTTAACCTCTCGTATGCTGGAATTCCAGACACAATAGAAAATGAATTGTTCTTGCAGCAGATCTGCACCAAAGCATACGAGGGCTTAAGTCAATCATAATGATTTAAACAAAAAAGTTTCATCAAAATCTGTTTAGTAGTTTATTTGTGATCCTCGAACAAACAAACAGACAGACAGAAAGTCTAAAAAAGGTTGATTTGGAGTCAGGGACATCTAAAAACCATATCGTAATCTTTTTCTTGTAAAAATCTTCAATGTAACACACTTCTGTTACTCTACCTCCGTGGTGTAATGGTTAAGAGCATTGGGCTTTTGACACGGATGTCATGGGTTCTATTCCCACTGGGGATCCTTAGTGATATGTCACTTTGTGAGTTTTTTCCCAGTTGGTTAGGACATTGCAGGCTGAATCACCTGATTGTCTGAAAAGAAAGATGATTCCGTGCTTCGGATGGCACGTTAAGCCGTTGGTCCCGGCTACTATCTCTGGTGGTAGTAGTCGTTACATAAAAACCACGTCAGAGGCCGTAAAACGGTCTGATAAACTCTGACAGCAGGGCTTGCTGCCCACACGATAAGAAGAACTTCTTATACAGAGTGAAATTGATATCATCAAGCATCCTTTTAAACGAAGAGTCTACCCATCAAACTGAACAACTTTTACTACAAGAACGAACCGATCGGAGCAACAACAAAAAATCTACTATTGCATACATTTGAGTCGATTAGGCATTGTAGTAGGTAGTACATATATTATGGAAAAGGTGATTTTTTTTTGCTCTGATCGGGGAAAGTTGTTCCGTTGGATGGGTAGACTCCATAAAGTTATTATATCTCACAGGAGTAGAGGATCTGACATGAGATGTCAAATGAAACCGTTTTTTTTTATGTTTTCAGGAGACTATCGGCAGGCAAAAATTCGAGTAGGTACTGTCTATAATTCTGAGTCTAACAAAAATATCTACGATTTCACTTCATTTGATTCACAATTATACACGGAAACTCTCTCTCTCTATTATACAGTGGTGCCGTTAGGTACATCTCGCTCTCTTAGCTGTCAGAGATAGAACTATATACCCAACCTATTCTGTGCTGTCAGTCTCTCTATTAGTAACTTTATGGTAGACTAAGCTCTCAGTATAAAAGGTTGCTAATGATATCAATTTCACCCTGTAGTTTCATAATAGTTCAGATAATTATTTGAATAGACCATAATCACCTGTTCAATGTTATCCTTCTCGTTATCTAATGACTTCCACAATCTCCCCCCTTTCAGGATGCCTCCGCGCCTTTGTCTCAGCGGCGAGTTTTCTAACGACAGGCGACCGTCCATTTCCGCCGTATCGCTTTCTTCGCCTAGGACAAACATTTTGTTAGTGGAAATAATCCTTCCTTTTAATAAGTTAGGTATTTATTATATTTACACTTTAACTGTCCCAATTATATTTTACGTTCCCATCACCAAATGTCCAAAAATATTATTATATTTTGAAGGTAATACGAGGTCACGTAATGAATTTCAGGTAAGCGAAATTAAATTTCGTCTGCGGACTCCTAGGTAGCTATAAGAAAATAAAAAATAAAAACGTTAATGTAATGCACGGACATCTGAGCATGGACTACCGATCAATTGTTTGTTCAAAAACTTTGAAACACACTCTAGAAAGAATTTTCAATTCACGCTGTTTCATTTTACGTATCAATGTTAGTGCATCACAATGGGATGCATGGACAGTCAAAGTGTTAAAGTCGATGAAAAGAACGCTTCGAAAAAAAATCACCCAAGTCTAGGGTGATGAAACCGTGTGTCGGTATACAAGCACACAGAGATAAGTTGTATGACAGCTCACGCACACCAACCTGAAAAAGTTGGCCAGTTTTGTCTTATACGGTAGAAGCGTGAGGCTCTATCTAGACATATATGTTCTCAAACGCTGAAGGAAAACATTGTGAGGAAACCTGCATACGCTGAAGAAGAAATTCCGATGCGTATGTGAAGTCTACCAATCCGCATTGTGCACGCGTGGTGGACTTATGTCTATACACCCTCCCATGAGGGTAGGCCTGTGCCCTGCAGTGGGACATATATAGGCTGTGATGATCTTCTTCTTCTTATCGTGTCGACTTCAAATTTTGAACAAAGTCGCTAAATAGTCCTTGCCAGAAGTGGGAAACCGATACTGCACCGTCGCTAGCGGTCATGAGCTCCTCCTGCGTACAGGTGTCAGGGCACGCAGGGCACGATGTGAGATGGGCCATCGTTTGTGGAGCTCCACACAAGCAACTCACATTTTGCGCATCTGAGAATCCCCACCTGAACATGTTGTCCTTACTGCGACCGACCTGGGTTCGAAGTCGCTGTGATGATGATGATGATAAAGATACTTACTGGTCAAAGCCACCGACATAATTTCTGTTTGAGTCTCCTCGATGCATATATCTGGAGGGCATTCTAAAACAAAAAGGAAAAATAATGTTTTAGAATTACATAATGACATCACAATAAGTAGGTAAAGATTTCTCAATAATAAAAAACCCAAAATTAAATAGGGGTTAGCTAACTCTACTTACTACAAAAGCCTTCAACGAGTAATTACTCGTACTTACTTACATTTTACTCTTAAAATGAATGTATGTGTTACATTGTACAGTATGTTCTTCAAATGTGTACCTAGGTAGGTATGTCTAAACCGATGAGTAAATCATTGTTTAAATTAAGGCTGTAGTAAGTTGGAGTAGGTGACACTTATATTTTACTAATTACTTATACCTACCATTTAACGGTAGTACCTATAATATGTTAACGGAAATCTGACAAATGTATGTTACTGATCGTCGCTAAAAATTGTCATTGACTTGAATCTAGAACCAAATCGTTCTAAACTTTAATTGATGGTTAGTATTGAAAATATAAACCAGACTTCGTTTGTATGGAGCGCGCATCTTCTTGCATTGCATGCATGATGTTTGACATAATCAAAAATCCGCGACACGCTTCTTTTCGAGCGAATGTATGTATCTTATGTTAATGTAGGTATGTATGTTTGCATGTCTATTTCTTTGCCGCCCCTCTACAGTGTTTCGTTAGATTCGTAAAAATCGTGAGAGTGACATAGGCCATATCATTTTAATATGGCGTTTGCGAATTAAAAAAAATTAAAACCGACTTCAAAACTAAAAAGGTAAAAATAATAATATTGCAGTCGTTGAATTTTGCATTCAAATCTATAAGAACATTAATTTGTCTTATCAGACTCGGTGTCAAGTCGGTACGATTCGCAACTGGACTTGCAGTAATTTTTTGGCTTGGCTTGGCTTGACACCGACTCCAATAAGACAAATTAATGTTCTTATAGATTTGAATGCAAAATTCAACGACTGCAATATTATTATTTTTACCTTTTTAGTTTTGAAGTCGGTTTTAATTTTTTGTTAAAATGTTTTTATTTCAAACTTTTCAGTGTTGAAATCTAGGTGAAATACATTAGTTCGACTAAGATATCACTCATAGTTACTTCAATGCAAAGGATACGGTGTACGCTGTACACCACACTCGATTTAAAAAAAATTCAACCCATGTTTTGTACAACATGTCTTTATGCCATATTTCTATTCAATAGATGCAAAAATGAGCGAGTTATTGAGGCAGACAGAATGGACGAAAGTATAAGGGTTCCTTGTTTGACTACGGAACCCTAAAAACGACGAACATTACCGACCGCCATGATCAATTAAATCTATGTGTTTCGGTACCTATATCCATGAAGTTTAAACCATAAAGTTATTATACGTTTAAACACAACAGTATGACCAAGAAGCTTTAAATATATAGGCATATACAGCTTCGTGGTTATGACAGTAAAAAAAAACATAGTTTGACAGTCCCCATCAAAACATTTATTTTGATGGAGTCATAGGCCAAGTATTTCGCTTACGCTGATAGACGGAACATCAGTGTAACCGCGTATGAGACAGCGATAATTTCATCCAGTGATACCATAGGAAATCAAACTCCCATAAAAATGGGTAAATGAACTATGCTATATTATATTATGTACACACGGCGTGTGTGTACACAAGTGCGATTTTTGAATCTCATTCGGTGAGCTCAGCAGTTGAAAATGTCAAAATTACTTTGGAGATATGCATCTTTCTATTGCTGATTTGACTTTCAAAAATCATTAATCATACATAGCGATTTTTGAAAGTCAAATCCACACTATAAAGACATTTACAACTGCTGAATTCACCGAATGAGATTCCCGCGCCGCTCGTAGGGTGAATACTTACAGTCCTTTGAGTCTAGTACGATTTCACTTCATGTGCGCACCGCGCCTTCGGCTGCTTAGAAAATAACCAGGGCCTCTAGAAAAAGTACTTTCGATTAGCATTAACGACAGTAGAAAAAAAAAAACGTATGGACTTGACGTATGGTGGAGAAAGAAAACGTCAAAATGTTTCGATCGCCAATGTCAAATCCATACATTCTGTCATTTCTACTAGCGTCTACGCCAAAAGAAATGTTACCTTGTCTATAGCCCCTGTAGTGCGATTTTTGAAAGACACCCGTAACTCGCTGTAAACAGCAGTAGAAAATGTTAAAATTACTATGGACATTATGCGTCTTTCTACTGCTGATTTGAACGTGTGACTTGCGTTGCGCAAGTACAACAAGTACTTAGTATGGAAAAAATAGAGTCGGCACGCTAGTAGAGAAATCATTCTAGACGGGCTGGTACCCATTGAACATAATCCGCCTCCGTGGAACTGCCTCCGTGGTCTAATGGTTAAGAGCATTGGGCTCTTGACACGGAGGTCGTGGGTTCGATTCCCACGGGGGGCACCTAGTGAAATGTCACTTTGTGCGTTTTTCCCCAGTTGGTTAGGACATTGCAGGCTGAGTCACCTGATTGTCTGAAAAGAAAGATGATTCCGTGCTTCGGATCGCACGTTAAACTGTTGGTCCCGGCTACTATCTCTGGTGGTAGTAGTCGTTACATAAAAACCACGTCAGAGGCCGTAAGGCGGTTTGAATAAACTCTGACACCAGCACGGCTAGCATGCCACCCACGACAAAGCGTTTAAACCAGAAAAACGTCATGCGCGCTCTTTTTGGCGTACGTAAAATAATAAAGATGGAGGCACGTCTCGATTTTTGTCGTTTTCTCGGCGTTGGCATGCTAGAGGGGCAGGGCTTGCCGCCCACTCAATAAGAAGTAGAAGAACATAATAATAGCACATTATGCAATATGCAATTTTCAATTTATTGTTACCCTTTGTGTCATTATAATAACGAGAATACATTTTAATAAAGTTATTTATTTGTATCAAATCATAAATTATGTTGTTAACTTATAGAACATTATCATATTTTAATGTAAGATATGATACACACCTTTTCTGGTAAGCTATAGAGGCTCATATTCTGTACTATAATTGTAAGACCTTGCTAAAACCTACAGTTAAATGTCAAAATCCATACATTTCGACCCTACTTAGCTCGAACTTAAGCATCAATTACATTGAACAATTTGCAGGGAGCCAACATTTAGTGTAGGGTAGGTAACCTAGTTTAAGGTGAACAGAATCAAATGAGATCGAAACCCGAACCTGATTTTTAGTAGGCTTAAGTAGGTAAACTGGTTTTCGCTTCTTGTATGAAAACAATCATCTCGAAAACATTACTAGAACTAATAAAAAAAGAAAGCAATGCTACCTAACATTATTTAATAAAGAATCTAACCAGCTTTACCGACATTGCCCAATTAGGACAATGCCTTAGGGCATGTTTCACCAATTCTGGGTAAGTTCTCGTTAGCTTATACGACAGATAGCTTGACATATTTTGTATGAAATAATGTCAAAATATCTGTCGGATAACCTAACAAGAACTTATTCAGAAGTGGCCTTAGTCTTCCAGTTTACAAATAATAAATGACCTATACTCTTTCCTAGCTAAACTAGATATACCTACTTTGACTATTATAATTATCTACTTGTGTAGGTACTATCTACCGACATATTGAATTTACCTTTATATACCGTGTTGGAGTGTCACTGTATTCCATTTCTCTTATACGTATATTTTCAATAAACAGATGTTCTTCAAATACGCGAATTTATAGTAGGTGACCAATTGAGTCTGCCAGTTGCGAAGACCCATATATTTTTAAAATATTCGTCGCTTGGAAAACTGAAGAAAAAATACATCACTTAAAAACGCAAAAAAGCTACAACTCCTCACCTATACGAAAAAATTGGTAAAGTAGTTTTTACGTGATGCTCGAACAAACAAAGAAACACACAAACAATCAAACGAATAGACAAACAGACATAAAAAAAACCTCACTAACTATTCTTTATGATCCAACCTTAGACGATTTATATAGGGACCGCCTCGCCTTAGCATTTCCCCTCTGCCAACGTGCCAGATCAAACAATCTTACGCATTTACATACAATTTTATACCTTATCTATCACTAAACAGCCTTTAATTGCGGAACAATAATTTCGAAGCTATCGCGTTTGGGGTTCACACGACACAGTTTTTCATGAATTATAACATTCAAAATTAAAATCTAAAGTAATGGAATAAAGTCCAAAGTTGCGGATTTCATGCTGCCTCAAACATACATACCTCATGCTACCAAAAAGTGGCAGATAAGTTTGTTAGTAGAATAAATAAATACTCTAAGGGCCTGTTTCACCACTTCTGAATAAGTTCTTGTTAGCGTATCCGACAGATATTTTGACATAATTTCATACAAAATATGTCAAACTATCCGTCGGATAAGCTAACAAGAACTTACCCAGAAGTGGTGAAACAGGCCCTAAGGATTCAACTCACGTCCACGACATCTATCATGGTATGTTTTACAGGTTAACCTAACTAAAGCTGCTGGCACGTTCACAGACACATACAAATGAGTTCGATGAGACATTCTGCGTGCAGTGAGACAAAGGCATTGCGTAAATGTGTGGCACGCGCCAGCTTTAGTTAACCGACCTCTATTTGTAATGCTGTTTTTTGTTGGAGCTTTTAACCCTGAGGCAATGACAGCTATCCATGGTATGGTATGCTTAACTACGTTTAACTAGCGGTTACAAAATACCTCATGAAACCTCTTCCGGCTTACCCTTGGCACAGCCCTTGGTGTACTTACCTTATTTTCAAGGTGGAAACAGGGTAATTTTAATATGACATCTGACCACCCTTATTGAGATTACAAATCACAAAATTTAGCTTTAACTTTTAAATTATTGTCTTTAACACTTGCCCGATGAATGAAACTATTAAAATGCGTTTTATTATTAATGTTTCCTGCAATAAAACGTGAATTAATGTTAACATACCCGTGGAATGAAATATTTTCTTTGCAACGTTCAGTGCGGCTCTTGCATCCTAAAACGCTGCACGCTACCATGTTGTGAGCTAAAGTCACCCACTCGCAACAAATTACAATGAATTAAATTATTACGAAATAACTATTCATCGAAATATAGAGCAACAAACATTTTTATGAAATTATTGTTGTCTGACTCCGTCTGACTCCGATGTCAGACCATAGAGGCTAGAGCAAAAATATGGCTACGTCAATAAGGACAGCAATAAGGTAGCGATCTCCTTTTTTAACTAGAGTAAATTTGTATTATGCATCCCTCAATGAGTAAATGAGACAAAACACGTTCTTCGTTCTATTACTTGCTCTTTCTACGGATGGAGTGCTATTTTTGAACATCACACGTTCGAATTAGCAGTAGAAAGATGCATAATCTCCATAGTAATTTTGACATTTTCTACCGCTGATTTGAACGTGTGATGTTCAAAAATCGCACTCCTGAAGAGAATCGACAAACAAAAACGACATCTGTGTCACGGACCTGAAAAAAAGACGGGTGTAATATCCTTTTATTACATAAGTGAAACACCCATGCATTAAGGCCTCCGCTCATTGCAGCGATATTATCGAGCGATATTATCGCTGCGATTTTGCGATAATTGTTCTCAGTACATTTTGTATGGGGACGCGCGCGATCCTACACACTGCCGTGATATTATCGAGCGATAATATCGCTGCGATTTTGCGATAATTGTTCTCAGTACATTTTGTATGGGGACGCGCTCGATCCCACACACTGCCGCGATATTATCGCAATCTCTTTCTACTACATTCAGTGAAGGGCGCATGCGTGACGCGAATCGCGGAATCGCTGCAGTGTGTGTAAGGTGTAGCGATATCGCGGTCGATAATATCGCTCGATAATATCGCTGCAATGTGCGGAAGCCTTTATATTGTGTGTGCGTCGTAGAAAGAGAAGGTAAGTACTAGAAAGAAGCACGTGTCGTGTCATACTCACTCAGTAAGAGATGCACATAGCAAATTCACTCTAGTTAAAAAAGGAGATCGCTACTTATTGCTGTCCTTATCGACGTAACCACTTTTTTGTTTGACGATGGGTGTCTGACTCCGGAAGCAGATTTCTAGCTTCATACAAATTGTATAGGATTTTATGACTATCGCTATCTCATACGCGTTTACACTTCACATCTTTCTAGTTTAACATTACGTCCGTATTTTTTTCAAGTCCGTGATCTGTGTACCTACATATTTGTTATGTTGTAAATTTTTTCAACAAGCGCTGAATCAATTTCGTGGGATCACCTCAGAAGTATGAACTACCAAACAAAATAAGAATCATCAAAATCAATTCACAATTGGCGGTGTAATCGCGTAACAAACATACAAAAAAAAAAACATACGGGTCGAATTGAGAACCTCCTCCTTTTGTTGAAGTCGGTTAAAAAAGGGGGAATTTTCTAATAAAAAATACATTATGGGTATCAAATGAAAGCTTGTTAACAGACAATTCCAAATATAATGTAGGTAAGTATAATAATGTTATAGTTCCTACTGTTATGCTACCATTTCGACACAAGACTAAAAAGTAAGTAATAAACTAAATTATTAGAAAAACAAAAAACCCGACAGCATAAAAAAACTATTAAGTAAGTAAGTAACTGAAAAGATAAAAACAAGATCTACGAGTATACAACTAATCAGCTATACTTACTTAACAACTTGGTGCTCGAACCGAGTTTTAAAAGCAGATTAGTGGTTATAGAGCTGATTAGTGGTTACCTATAGAGCTTGTTTTTCTCTTTTCTTTTTTAATTATTTTTATCCCTTCATCACTTTCAATCCGCTTCAATGGCTTACTTTCAGACTATGATAGATGAAAATAGGTGTTGTAGTAGGTAGGTATGTAGGTGAGATGTTTTATTCATTAAGTTTGAGGTACATTAATAGGTCATGTACTTAGGTGATTAGGATTACATTGCCTAAAAAAACAAAAACAAAAATTTCTTAAAAAGATTTACGAACGATTAAAAAAAACTGCTTATGTTTATGTCTTTACCTTTGTTACAAGTTTGATCCAAGGAATATAATACTCCCTGGCGGGAGTTCCACACTACCACACAAAAAGTACAAAACAGTTTTGTTTTCACCGGGACCTTTAGCGTGACACCGACTCACACTTGGCTAGTTTTTATTATTTGTTGTATTATTGAGTTTGCTCTATAATCACAACATCAGTTTGACGCTTCTACCCTTCGATCAAAGTAAAATTGTGTAAAATTAATGGATAGGCCTTTCGCGAACATTTCAAACCAGAAAAATAAGGCAAAACAAAAAAAGAAAAACTTTGCTTAATTTTAAGCACATTTTAAGAAATAAATATCACCTGCCGTCTCTTTCTAACTAAACTGGAAACCATAGGCGAAGTATTTTTACAGAAACGGCAACATCAAATGTCAAATTCTGACAATAAGTATATTGCATTTTTTTGTTTTTTTTTCCAATTATTTTACTTAACTTTTATTTTTAGTTTACCAAGGGGCAAGGAGTTTGCAAAAGTGAAGTCACTCGTTGGACCGAAAAACGACGATATTTTATTAAAAATAAGATAAGATAAGATAAATAAGATAAATATTCTTTATTTGCACACCAAGAATAGAAAAAAAAACAATTTAAAACAAGAATAAGAAGGGTACAAAGGGCGGTCTTATCACTAAAAGCGATTTCTTCCAGACAACCATTGAATGGAAGAACTGTTTACAGAGACAAATTCTGCGGCTAATAACCGTAGTTTTAAAACCTTTTCATTTTAAAATGTCTGACATAGAAAATATTGTTAGTGAGACAATTATCTCGAAATGGTTTACGATTTAGCCCTCAAAAAAAAACTTGACATAGGTAGGTAAGGTACCGAATTGGACAGCGTAATGAAGCGCAGCTTACTCTAGTAAGTTTACATAATTACTCAATGGATTCAACCTAACAATACATAACCTATTCTACTACTCTTGATTGGATAAAGTCCACTCCAAATTAGTGAAAAGGTGAACAAAGCCTACAGGCTATATACTACGGTATTAACTAGGTAAATTGATGAAATAATCGCCTGGCACCGACTCGTCGACAAGGTGGTGAAATTGAATTTGATGCCATCAGACAATCGAATTTCAGGCAGGCGTTAATTTGCAGGGTTCATGCAGGCTACGCCCTACGGCTAGGCCCTTGCCAGTACGAAAATGAACGGACTAGACTAACCGTCTATGAGACTAACACAGTGTGAAACGTATAGATGTGAAAGAGATGGCATAGCATACTTTTTTACTGTTGTTAAAAATTTCTTGCGGAAGGGCAAAGGGATCGAGCCCATACAGACGGCTAAGGTGCCAGATTGTGTAAGAATGTCAAGTTAGTCACCAAAAATACCACATACGAAGAAAGAGACACACAACATAGATTTTCTCTTAGTCACTAAATGCGATTAGCGTATGTATAAGCCTAGTTTCTTGTCGAGAACCCCTTAATTTTTAACTTTTTGCTTTTTTCATTATTTGTTAACAAATCCGCCGTAATAACGCATATTCTGTGAAAAACTCAACTATCTCGCTATTACGGTTCAAAAGTTACAGCCCTAAATAGGTAGGACGGACGGACGGACGGACGGAAAACGTAGGCTTAGTAATAGGGTCTCGTGTTCACCCTTTGGATACGGAACCCTTAAAAAAAGCTGGCTTCCTTGGCCAACGAATTAGCTTGACTATTCAAAGGGGGAACGCTGCCAGCATGCTTGGGACCATGTCTAGTGGGGATGCAATTTTAAGAAGATAGACCAGTACAATTTTCTCCATACAAACGTATTCCCCTGTTTTCTCCCTGGATAATAATTAATAACACTAGAGCAAATATTTTTTTACCATACAATCTTTGTCACCTCTGCCATGTCCCTATGTTTTGCTTTTTTGCATTAAATAATCACTGTAAGAACTAGTGACCTTCGAAAATGACCAATTATAGCGATTATCATCATGTCATCCAGTAAACAGATTTGACGAATATAAACAAAAAAAGCAAAACGTACCGACATAGCCAAAGTATTTTATCATATTATTTTTAAAAGAATTATTAAAATCTGTTTAGTTTTGGAGGAAAAAACAGGGGAATACGAAATGCAGATTTCGTCGATTTTTTGTATACAAAATCGGTCCGGTGCAGTTGTCTCTTTCTAGTCGGCGTGCTGTTTGGGTGGGGCGGATCTGATAAATACGTATACAGTCGGTGAGTCCATAACTGTTTTACGAAGTGACCTATTCTCCAAATTAGCATTTCAGCCCGCCTATCCTCTTAACTTGTTTTTATACCTGTATTGTTCTGTTATACTGTTATATAATTTATGCGGACGAACCCGGGGGTTAACTCTAGTATTTTTAATAAAATAAAAGCCAGTCATGAATGAATTTTGTGTACACAAAGCAAACCTTTTATTCCAATAGTGAAAAAACCATCGGAACAAACCAACCATTGTCAGACCGCTCTACAAACTTGTAGTACCTACCTATCCATAGGTTATATCAGTTTTTCATTTAGACACTTACGTTTACGCACTTTTTTACGTTTTCGCTTAAAACTACCTTATGGAGTATTGTGGCATTGCATTGTTATCGCCAGAGGCTCTATAAAAAATTTCTGTGAAAATCTCTATAAAACTGTGTTGCTAGTCGTCTGATACTATTCGTCCGTTTATCGGGCGACTACTTAGACTTTATTTTATTCGTCCGTTTATCGGGCGACTAGACTTTATTTTATTCGTCCGTTTATCGGGCGACTAGCTGTTGCTTCGGAAAATCACTCAAGTAGCCAGAACGGCCGCGGAAAAGGTTCTAATAGCTCAGAATATAGTACCTACCTACCTTAGACCTACTTACCTAGTTTTTTAGGGTTCCGAAATCAACAAGGAACCCTTATAGTTTCGCCATGTCCGTCCGTCCGTCCGTCCGTCCGTCCGTCTGTCCGCGGCTTAGCTCAGAGACGCTTAGTACTAGAAAGCTGTAATTTGGCATGGGTACACATATTAATCACGCCGAGAAAGTGGTAAAATAAAATTTTGAATAATATTTTTTTTTAGGGTACCTCACCGTCCCCTACCCGTGAAGTGGGGATGCAATTTTTTTTTCTCGTCTATCCCATGGTGTGGGGTATCGTTGGATAGGTCTTTTAAAAATACGGAGGGTGTGGGAAAACCATTTTTCGATTTAGGGATCCCTTAGCGAAATATTAAGCTTTAAGGTGCTAATTTTTGTTAGAGTCGAGTGTCCCCCCCCTCTGCCAGCTAAACGGTTGTTTCTAGATATGTGAAAAAATTCATGGCAGTAGTGTATATAATGAAATTAAAAGGAAAACTATCACCGCTAAGTTAGCTTTACAAGTTAACGAGTAATAGTCGACCAACTTAAAAAATGTACTTTTTAGACTTTATTAGCCGTCAAACCGTAGTATAAAACAAAAAGCCCCCTTCTAAGTTCGTATATTGTGACGGGCAACTACGGAACCCTACCCTGCGCGTGGCCCGACACGCACTTGGCCAGTTTTAATCTAAGGTTCCTACTATACAAGGTCCTACAAAAATACAAATATACCTTTAAGGGGGTAGATTAGACCATCAAACTGAACAACTTTCAGTATGGGACCAATATCGAAATAGCAAAAAAAAAAATTGATGTTCCTATACTATACAAATCGACTACATTTTTTTTTTCGCGATTTAGATTTTGGTCCCATAGAGAAAATTGTTCAGTTTGACAGTCTAAACAACCCCTTTAAGGCCCACTTGCGCCAACCACGGGTTAGCAATTAACTCCGGATAAAATGGCTCTTTCAGTTGTTTTCTATACAAAAAAATCATGGGTTATTACCAACTTTACCTGGAGTTTATTGCTAACCCAGGTTGGCGCAAGTGGGGCTTAGAGTTTTAAATATTTATTTGTATAAATGTAGGGTACATTAAATGTAGGGTATATGGTTAAATCTAATTAGATGGTGAAACTTAACAAACGCATTTGGTATCTGTTACTAATACAATTGCGTGATAGTGACCCACCGCCCGATCATATGATTTACAGGTCAATTCAATTGAGTTTTTAGCTTGAATGCTATTTTAAACTTTATAACGACAGCTCAATTCGACGATGTAAATGTCTTTCTGGTTTCAATTGCGTGGCAGCGGTTACATTTGCATTCATAGAAAATGGTAGAATTTCCATATTTGGCCGGTATAGCCGGGTAACCTCTGGTGACCACTTGGCGCTGCATTTCGGAGGTGAGGCTGGCACGCCGCCAACAACAACATCTCTATCAAATTATCCGTTTGTTTTGGAAGCCATATACCTAGTACAATCTCTTTCGCATATTTTAAGAATTGACCAAATAGATGTAAGATCGTTTGTTACTATTTCCTACCTTTTTAGAGTTCCGTAGTCACTCTTATATACTTTCGCCCATTCTGTCTGTCTGTATGCCCGACCTCATTTACAAAAACCGGTCAAGTGCGAGACGGACTCGCGCACGTAGAGTTCCGTACCACACCATACAATATATTACCAAAACATTTTGTTTTCTCCGGACCTTTAGCGCAACCCCGACACAAACTTTGATCGGTTTTTATGATATGTTGTTAAACTGTAGAGTTTTTAGGGTTCCGAAGTCAACAAGGAACCCTTATAGTTTCGCCATGTCCGTCCGTCCGTCCGTCCGTCCGTCCGTCTGTCCGCGGCTTAGCTCAGAGACGCTTAGTACTAGAAAGCTGTAATTTGGCATGGGTACACATATTAATCACGCCGAGAAAGTGGTAAAATAAAATTTTGAAAAATATTTCTTTTTAGGGTACCTCCCCTACCCGTGAAGTGGGGACATGGTGTGGGGTATCGTTGGATAGGTCTTTTAAAAATACGGTGGGTGTGGGAAAACCATTTTTCGATTTAGGGATCCGTTAGCGAAATATTAAGCTTTAACCCTTAAACAGGCCTTGGCCACCATATTTAAATTCAATAATGAACCTTATTGTAAGTTTTTAGTAGGTACATTGTCAGTTACTTTTATGTGGTCGATAAATCGTACTATGCCTGATTAAGGGTTAAGGTGCTAATTTTTGTTAGAGTCGAGTGTCCCCCCCCCCCTCTGCCAGCTAAACGGTTGTTTCTAGACATGTGAAAAAATTCATGGCAGTAGTGTATTAATGAAATTAAAAGGAAAACTATCACCGCTAAGTTAGCTTTACAAGTTAACGAGTAATAGTCGACCAACATAAAAAAAATTACTTTTTAGACTTTATTAGCCGTCAAACCGTAGTATAAAACAAAAAGCCCCCTTCTAAGTTCGTATATTGTGACGGGCAACTACGGAACCCTACCCTGCGCGTGGCCCGACACGCACTTGGCCAGTTTTTAAACTGTAGAGTTTCTTGTATGGGGACTCCCCTTAATTTTTAACATTCGGTGCGCGAGCAGCACGACTCGCACTTGACCGGTTTTATTTCCAATTACCAATAACACTACGGTGTACGGTCACCGTCCATGTCCAAAGACGACGACCGGTCAGTTATACTTACTTACATGTTCGTTTTGAACGCAGAAGAACAACCACTTTACTTGTCTAGACATAATCTAGTCTAGACCAGTTTTTGTATAATTATATCCTATTAGGCCAATCATTTTCATTTAGCGAAAAGTACTTTTCTATCTGTAATTGGAAAAACTACGCCTTCAGCCTCGATGCTACGTTTCTAATGAAGAAAACAACAGCCTGAATAAAGCAATGCGGTCCAACGAAATCTGATCTCCTGGTTCACATTAGCGCCCACCTCATCCGTCTCATGCGAGGAGAGTGTTGGGGGAGGAGGGATGTCTTGGTAAGCTGGTGGCTTAATATCCAAGATAGAAGAGTTGGCCCGACGCCAGCCTCCTTGCCACGTCTGTCTTACGAAGTAGTTCTTCTTACGAAGTCGTAATTAAAAATTTTGCACGAGTGCTAAGTGCGTTTTAAACATTATTATTTCTAGTTTAGGCACTCAAAGTGCTGTTTAAAGGGTTGACTTCGGCTGGTTACGTTTTTAAAGTACCTAAATACACACGTATCCGCGGCACGTTGACGCGTATAATGTCATTGCCTTAAGGCGGTATGATCCGGTCGAGGCCGCGCAAACTAGTTTTTTGAACGCGAACGAAACATGAAAAACAGTGTTTTAAAGTCTGAAATCGACATAATTTGTCTTATTTAAGGATCTGGCGGATAGGCAATCGATCTCAATACCACGATTAGATTAAGTTTACTAGATAGAATAACATCCCAAAGTTACCCCTTTTTAACCGACTTCAACAAAAGGAGGAGGTTCTCAATTCGACCCGTATGTTTTTTTTTTGTATGTTTGTTACGCGATTGCACCGCCAATTGTGAATTGATTTTGATGATTCTTATTTTGTTTGGTAGGTCATAATTGTTATGTTTTTTCAATACCTATTATGATTGAACTGTTGATATTTAACATTTTTTTTGTACATAGGTAACTAAATACTTTACATATTTCTAGACAAATTCGCTGATTTTGTAACTTCGAAACACCCGAGAAAAAAGATTTTGATAAATATAAGGTCTAAAAAAATTAGGTGAAACTATTTTAAGGGGATGATCAGACCATCAAACTAAACAACTTTCTCTATGGTACCAATATCGAAATCACGAAAAAAAACGGTGGTCCCATACATTTAGGTCGAGTAGGTTTGTGTGGAACAGCAGATTTTTTTTCGAGATTTCGATATTGGTCCCATAGATAAAGTTGTTCAGTTTGATGGTCTGATCATCCCCTTAAAATTGTTTCAGCTAATTTTGTTAGACCTTATATACGTTATTTTGCGATCCTGCTTTCATTTGAAGCGGGATGGCTAATTGCAAACTTAAGCACGAAAGAGACGCTTGCACTCGGATAACCTGGCCTTAACTTAATAACACTTATTAAATTGCTAACTGTAACCCTGAATTCGGCAAACACCCACACCGGAATCTGACGACGGATAACGGAACGGACGACCCCTTCAAAATTGGGACTCCCCAGCCCGGTAACGATAATTACAATTATCTTCCATTCCATGGCTGGAACTGAAAATATAAACTAAGGGGTACTTGCTGCAGATTCAGACCGATATTGATATCGCGAAAACAACATAATGGCTATGTTCCATAGAAAAAATGAATGGCCTACTCTACCCTAATGTATAATATATTATATTTAAGTATTTAATGTTATTTATATTTTGATTACTTATTATTATATTATTTATATTTTTTATGTATGGAACAGGATATATTTATTCGCGATTTCTATTATTATACGTTTAAAACTAATTGAAACCGTATCCCTCCCTTTTCGACTTTGACTACCTTTTCGAGGCTGTCATTAGCTCTTATTTTGATCGAAGCTACAAACCCAAAGAGGACTTAAGCCGCGTTCCCATTGTCGTACATGCAACGCGCATGCAATGCCCATGCCACGTATGGACGCATTCGGTTTCTAGTAAAATGTATGAGAGACTTCACACTGATGCACACGCACATGCAATGCCACGCCATGCTACGCCACGCGTGGTTCACCTTGTATCGAATTCGTCCACACACGCGTCAACCATGTGTCAACCATGCGTCAACCACGTGTCAACCATGTGTCACCCAAGTGTCATCGACGTCGCCACGAAGTCCGATTTACGCTATTATTTTTTGTAGATGTTAGTTTATCATTTTTTTATTTGTATTCAAGCGTGCTTCGACTTTTCATGAAACAAGTTCAGGCTTTAAGTGCAAATACGACATGAACTAGTGCAAAAAAGGTGGAAACATCAACAATCGATACTAAAAATAATAAAAAATGATTCCATTAACATGAATCGGACCATTTTCATTGTGATCCAAAGACAATGTTGTGTGATTGAGTTGATTGACATTTCTGTGGTGATGTACCATTTTTTTCTCACAATCGATCACCGATTTAGTTTTTAGCTCAAGAAAACTGTTTAGTGTATGTTTAAAAGAAACTAAAAAAGAATAAAAATCTGGGCGATTGACCCCGGAGACAAGGTCCACCAGGTTCCAGGAGGGGCCGCTTCGGAGCTTCGCTCCTACGCGTAGCTCAGCCTTCGGCCTAAAATGTTCAGTTTTATGCAAACAAAATCTGATAAAAAAAGTGAGGAGAAGTGCCCTTCCAATTCCAGCAAGTTTCCTGACAAATTATTTTTAACCGTGCCTCAAGTAGTTACCAAAATTTAGAGAAGAGTGGATGAAAGTAGCTAAAAGAAAAAATTTGCCTTCTCCCAAATCCAAGTAATATACCTACTACTCCCAAATCTGTCTTGCGATGTTGTGAGGATCATTCCGACGTAAGTAAATCGTAAACTAGACCTATGTACCTTCAGCCTTCAACAAAGTGTGCAAAGGAAAGAAGTTTCTTATTTACTTATTTAAACGTTTTTTTTACAGATGGAGAAAGATAATGAAAATTTTATGAAGTTCAAACTTGTAGGAGGCAATTTAATTTTAAAGAAGGATGTTGGTACCCATATTTTTGACTGCCAACAAAGAATGCAGGCATCAAAACCTAGATCAGTGGTTTTAAAACGCAAAAGTCTGGAATAAAAGCATTGAAAATGAACAAGATGAGGATAAACCTATAATGGTGTCTATAATATATGTCTATTTCTAATTTAGGTTCGTACGTACTACGTAAATAAGTGGGTTCACATTATTGTGTACCTGGTGTCTCTCAGATAATGTCTCAGGGTACCTAAAGACCAGGCCACATAGTGGCGGGACTGCGGGAAAGCGGTCTGGGGTAAGACCCGCACTAAGTGAATTCTTCCGGACCCGTGTGTGGTAATATTGGAGTTTGTATGTGCCACAAAGATATCCATGTGGGTCTGGAAGAATTCGCTTCCTGCGGGTCCGCCCCAGGACAGTTTTTCCACAGGCCCGCTTCTGTGTAGGTATGTTTTAATTTAGGTACCTACTACACAAGTAACTTAGCATCTTTATGTCTCTCAGATATTGTTTCCTCTGGTTTCCTCCTAAAATATTTGATAAATTTTCAGCTTAGAGATTTTCAGCATAAGAGATGGAATCTCCTTCCTGTCAAGTAATTAATGAACAAGATATTTCTAAAAGTGTAGGTACCACAAGACAAGGGTAGGTACCAGCCAACCATCAAAGGGTCAAGCTCAGGGAGTAAGAATATTCAACAGAAAGTGAACTACTTGGGTCTAAGATCTGATATAATAATAAGAAGTCATGAATAGTTTGGTGATTGATCTTTTTATTTAAGAAGTGGGTTGTGTTATAACGTCTTCTTTGTCATCAGATCTCTATGCCATTAGTAGATGACTTGTCAAAATGACTGACTTGTCAGAGTGTTGTTTATGAACGTACTTATGTTTCATGTATTCGCTTGGAATAACAGTTACTACAAATATAACATGCTTTTCGCTTTATAACAATTGGCGACGAATATGAACCAAGAACAATTCAACGAATTTTTGCGCGTGCAGCAAGAACAACAACGACAAATAACGCAGATACTTCAATTACTTGCAACAAAAATACACGACGAAACATCTGCAACAACAAGGGATGGAACACCACCCCAAGCGGAACCAAACAAGACGGCTAACAAAATGGCCATACTTAAAAACTTCGACGCAGGGAAATTCGACCCCGATAGTTGTCGAGTGGAAGACTTCATTGATTACTTCGATGCAAAATGCCACATACTGTCAATTGACATGAACATAAAAAAAGATCTGCTGCTTACTTGTCTTACACCCGAGATATATCGAGACGTAAAAGTGGCTCTGATACCACACTTCGACGATAGTACATTTGCGGATATTAAAAACAAGCTACTGGACATATATCGAATTAAAAAAACAAGGTACAGAGCATTAACCGAATTTTGGAGTTGTGTTAGAGGAAACAACGAATCGATGGAACAGTATGCGAACAGACTAAAACAGTTAAGCAGGGACTGTGGATACGATGACCAACTCCTAGAGCGCCAGCTGCGAGACCGATTTGCAACGGGACTGAACCATACGGAGTTAGAAACAGACTTAAAACAGAAGTGGCCCGACCTCCAAGAACAACTTGACGGTAAAACAAAAGAGGTTACTTTTTATCAAATTTTTGCGGCAGCTCAGTCACGAGAACAAGCTGAACATGACACACCCGGAACAAGCGTGCAAAGGATCCGAAAACATGTGAGTCGAGACACAACATACCGGCGAAGTAACTCCCCGCGGAAAATACAAGCGGATCAATGCCTACGTTGTGGTAAACACGACAGACATAGCGTTGAGATGTGCATCGCTAGAAACCACTCGTGTAAGGCATGTGGCGCTGAAGGACATTTCGAATCCTGCTGCATTAAGTCTGGCAGAGCGTACATCACCGGACAAAAGAAGGACACCAACGAGTCCAACGACCGGAAGCACAGAACTAAACTACAGAAAATAAGAACCAGCAAAGCCTCTTCACCATCATCATCCTCAAGTAGTGATGACAGCGACGATAACGACGATATTGTGTGTGCTGTAAAGGGGAGCAAAGACTGTAAGAGAATAGACGTGTACATTAACGGACATAGTTGCACTATGGACTGGGATCCAGGCTCAACGTACTCTATTATCAATACAACATTTTGGGCAAAGATTGGGACACCAACCTTAAGAAAAGCACCGAGATTGACAGCCTACGGGAACAACAAACTTAAACCTAAAGGGGCTACAGACGTGACAGTGGAAGTAGGAGACAAACAAATGACGCTCCCTGTTGTGGTGATGAAGGACGCCAACCCAATGCTTTTTGGCCTACATTGGAGTGAGAAGTTCGACATGGAATTTCCAAAACCAGTCTACTCAATTAAAACGGGATCAACCACATTGGATCAGGTACTACATGCGCATACTTCTCTTTTTGACAACAAACTGGGAAAAGTAAAGGACTACTTAGTGAACATGCATATAAAAGTGGGAGCAGAACCAGTACACATGCCAGCCAGACCTATCAAATTCAATATAAAAAAGAACATTGAACAGGAATTAGAACGCCTAGTCGCAGAAGGGGTAATTCAACCAATTGACCCAAACATAACACCCATCGAATGGGCAACACCAACAGTGAACATAGTTAAGCCAACAGGGCAAATTCGAATTTGTGGCGACTATCGTAGTACCATAAACCCGGTACTTATTAAACATTTACACCCAGTGCCTATTTTTGATCAGTTACGACAGCAACTGGCAAACGGAAAGATATTTTCAAAGATAGACCTTAAGGACGCATACCTACAGTTTGAGATTGCACCAGAATCAAAAAAATACTTGACGTTAACCACACACAAGGGCTATTTTCAGTACAACAGGATGCCTTTTGGAATTACAACAGCACCGTCAATATTCCAACATTACCTGGATAAACTCCTAGGTGACATCCCTAATGTAGCTGTGTACTTCGACGACATAGCGGTTGCTGGCAAGGACCTAAAAGAACATCTCCACCTTCTTTCTACTGTGTTTGACCGATTGGAGAGAGCAGGGCTCAAGGTCAACCTGAAGAAGTGCTCATTCCTTCAAAAGGAGATAGAATACCTGGGACATACGATTGACGCAAAAGGCGTACGCCCAACAAAAACTAAAATTGAAGCTATAACAAACGCTACTCAGCCCACAAACATGAAGGAGCTACGTTCTTTTCTAGGGCTAGTGAATTTTTACGAACGTTTCATCCCACAGTTGCATAGCATCTGTGCAGACCTACATACATTAACTGGCAATAAACAACCATGGCGATGGTCAGAATATGAGAACCAAATTTTCGAGAAGACAAAAGCGTGTATCGCAGCATCAAAACCCCTGATAGCATTTGACGAAAGACGAGAGCTCTACTTGGCTTGCGATGCCTCAGAAAAGGGAGTTGGAGCGGTATTATTCCACAAGGACAAAAACGTTGAACAACCCATTGCATTTGCCTCCAGGAAACTACGCACAGCGGAAAGCAGCTATTCTGTAATTGACCGAGAAGCGTTAGCCATTCTATTTGGCATTACAAAATTTGACCAATATTTACGAGGAACGAAATTTAAACTAGTCACAGACCACAAACCCTTACTATACATTTTGGGGCCCCAGCGGAACTTACCTAAACTTGTAAACAATCGCCTAATAAGATGGGCTTTAATAATAGGAAGTTATGATTATGACATCTACCACCGAAAAGGGGAAAACAATATTATTGCAGATTGCCTGTCAAGACTGCCTAACGTCCGAGAAAAGCCGTCTCCAACTGAATGCACGGTTCACAAAATTTCCGCGCGTGCCCAAAGCATTAAAATAACAGACCTAGTATTGACGGAAGAGATGATTAAGGAGGAAACTTCAAAAGACCCAGTACTCTCACAAGTTCGACACTATTTGAAGACTGGGTGGAGGGACATTCAATATGACAGTCACTTGAAACCATTCTTCCGCAAGCGAAATGAACTATCGATCGAAAACAAAATAATCATGTGGCAGGGCAGGATAGTCATACCGGAAACCCTACGCGATGTCACATTGTCCTATCTTCATCGGGGCCATCCTGGAATATCAGCAATGAGGGCACTCTCACGTTTCTACATATGGTGGCCTGCGATAGACGAAGATGTCGATGCGTTTGTCAAAAGGTGCCGAAAGTGTCAAACAACCCGACCATGCAATCCAGAACTTCCAGTGTACTCATGGTCCATTCCGGAAAGGGTCTGGGAAAGACTGCATGTTGATTTTGCCGGTCCTTTTGAAGGAACATATTGGTTGGTACTGTGTGATGCCCTTTCCAAATGGATCGACGTCAAACCCATGAAACATATCACAACGAGAAATCTTTGCGGTGTCTTGGACGACATTTTCACCACATTTGGTCTCCCAGAAATGATTGTGTCCGACAACGGGCCTCAATTCACATCTCATGAATTCAAAGAGTACTGTAAAAACCAAGGAATAGTAAACGTGACATCAGCACCATACCACCCGAGGACAAATGGTTTGGCGGAGCGCCTTGTACGAACGTTCAAGAACCGAATGTCAGCCGGCGTAGGGGATATTAAGAATAGACTCCGAGAATTTTTGTTCACATACCGAAACACCCCTCATAGTACGACAGGGAAGTCCCCAGCTCAGATGATGTTTGGGAGACAGTTAAACTGCCTTCTGTCAAATATCCGGCCCAACAGTCGTAGAGTCGTGCAATTCAAACAGGTACAAGAAAACATCTCAGCGACTTCTCCCGACTATCGGCTGGGAGAGAGCGTTTTTATCAAAACGCGCATAGAAAAAGCTTGGCAGCCGGCAACCATTTCAGCACGAAAGCACCGATATTCATATGTTGTTACTACACCCAGTGGGGAGGAGAAGCGTCGGCATGCTGATCACATAAGGCCTCGCATATTGACCCCCGCTCGCACACCTGAGATACCACAAGAGATACTCGTACCACCTGTGGACGAGCGACCTCGCGAACGAGAGGAGCGGCCCGTTGAACCTGCTTTCCAAACGCCATCAACATCTACAGATACCAACCAACTTATCTTCCAAACGCCATCAACATCGGCCGAAGCTAATGCTATGATAACAGACACCACGGTCGTACCCCTACCACCCCGGCGCAGCAGACGTATAGGCATGCCGCCCCGCAGACTCATCGAGGAGATGTAATTCACTTAGGAAGGGAGAAATGTTATAACGTCTTCTTTGTCATCAGATCTCTATGCCATTAGTAGATGACTTGTCAAAATGACTGACTTGTCAGAGTGTTGTTTATGAACGTACTTATGTTTCATGTATTCGCTTGGAATAACAGTTACTACAAATATAACATGCTTTTCGCTTTATAACAGGTTGTATTCTGTTCCAATGTGTCAGCGATTAAACCATCTTGGTATAAGGCTTCGTCATCACCAATTATTTTGATTGTGTTGCAAATCTTCATGTGCATTTAGTAACGCCGTAAGTGTTGATTTTGAACGAAGACAAATGCTGTAATAAATATAAAATAAATGATTAACGAATTAAGTTGGGTTGTTTTAATTTACTCAATCCAATGTCCAATGAGCTGAAGTCAGCTCTGCTGTCTTATTGGAGAGGGGAAGTAAAGAGATGCTTCAAAGTTAAGATTAGGTAGGTACCGACCATAGAGAAATTACTAAGGTACCGACGATGTTGGTTAGGTAAGTCTTTGTATGGGCATTCGTTTTGGTGTTATTGAATTTGTGAAGCCTCCGTAGTCTAGAAGGTTAAGCATGCAACCTTCTCATGTCCCGGATAGTTGCAAATAGAAGGCAGGATCTATTCTTAAAGTTAGATCATGGGTCAACATAGGTGAACGAAGGCAGCTTAAAAATGACTAGATATCTATAGACAGTAAACCACTCATTTGCCTCCAATCGCACTAGGCTAGCCTCTTCTCACTCATTTGAATACGCCTCTGGCAGAAGAATACCCAATAATATTATATTCAACAAAAAATCATGGTTACCCACTGTAGGTAGGTACCTGAATGTGTATTATTTTCCATAGCATTTTGTTTGATATTTATCAGGAAAACTATTCTGACTATTATTTCTAAATAGGTAACTTATATTGTTAGTAGAAATCATGTGAAAACAAATATAAGTAATGTTATCTCACGAAAAACGAAAATTTTATATACATTTGACAAGTAGGACTACACCAAAGAGTACATACAATAAAGGTTTTGTTACTCTACTCTATGTTATTATATTAAACTTATCCGTAGTCTTTGGATTATAGCCATTCAACATGGCAAACAAAAAAACAGAGATAAGAAACATTTTTTGGCGATAGTACCTACGGGAGTGAAATAAGGAGTTTTGTTTATTAAAATTACAGCTTGGTCATAAAGTGTAGAAAAAAAATTAGGGCCCCACGTTCCTTGCATGAACGGCAACGAGCAACGTCGTGGGTCCTCTTAAATACATATGTTACAATCCGACAAATTGGTCAAAAAGGGAAATATTTTTACATAATTATACAAGTCGTACGACAGGTGTCACATTTGTGCGTGGCGGATTACCGTCAGTGCGATGCGACCCGTCGAAGGGTGCCATACCAAGCAGAACTTATTTACAACGTCTGCAGTATTACGTCAAACAAAGAATCCGTCAATGCGTTGCGGCCCGCCCTAAAATGCGCTTACCTTACATACATATTATACTCATGACACAAACATTACTATTATTATCAATTTTCTGTTCTTCTTATTATAGGTGGGCTGTAATCTGACACCCGGGCTTGCAGATTTTTCTAACCGCTTTACGGCCTCTGACGTGAATTTTTAATGTAAAGACTACTACCACCAGAGATAGTTGACGAGACCAACGGCTTAAAGTGCCATGGGAAGCACGGAATCTTCTTTCTTTTTAGACAATTAGGTGATTCAGCCAGCAATGTCATAACCAACTGGGGGAAAACGAACAAAGTAACATTTCACTAGGTGCCCCCTGTGGGAACGTCACTGCGGCAATGGTGTTGCCAAACATGCGATAATAATTATCCTAGATCCGTTGTTTTAGAGTTGCATGCTATTGAAACTACATTTAATCATTATTTTAAGAACCATGTTCACCCCATCCCGCACCCCTCCGCTACCTAAGGAACCTATGGGAAGCGGAGTGACCGCCAATTTGAACTTTTTAGCTTTTAAACCGATTGCTTCCAAAATCAATATCTGGGGGTTATCGATATTATGCGATCTCCGAACATGAATCCGAAGTAAGAAATTCAGAAAAGTGGCCGCCATCTTAAACTTTATTGTTTTTTACCAATTTGGTCCCTATTTCAAGTTTTTTCGTCTTTAAGGGCGTAACAAACGGATGCTATAATATACAGCGCAGTACAGCGCAGTAAAGCACTATTCTGCGATCTAGAGTACGGTATAGCGCAGTACAGCGCGGTAGAGCGCAGTACTGCGCTATAGAGTAGCGATGCCCGATACGTATCGATATTTATGTATATTGATACAACGCAATGCGATATCTCGATATTTTGTATCGACACACGCCAATACGATAGGTATGAGGCGATATCGTATCGCTTACCAAGGATCAGAAATATAGAATTACTTAAGCGTAATATTTGGCCACAGAAACGTTTAGTAAAAAAAGAAGTTGATTACTTTTGCGACATTTATTCATAAGCATAAGCATATGCTCACGACTATATTCCCCGAGGGGGTAGTCAGAGTTATTCTGAAACCTCAGAACATCCACGTTTCACCAGAAGTACCGAAACTCTGTCCAGTGTGACGGGGGGTGAGCCCGTCGCCACTTATAATGGACAGTGGGTACAATACACGCCTCGAAATTGAAGCATGCAGGTTTCCTCACGATGTTTTCCTTCACCAAAAAGCCAGTGGTGTTACAAATCGTACATAAATTCCGAAAAACTCATTGGTACGAGTCGGCTTGGACGGGGATCGAACCATCGCCATTTATTCATATAAATATAAAATTTACTCATTTGGATAGTAATTTAGAGATCGAGTGTTTGTCAGCGGTTGCAAGGTTGCAACATCAGTGCCGTCATTTAGAGCAATTAATTGAACACAGAATATTTTTTTTCTTCAATACTTATAAAGAAAATCTTAGTAACAGATTTGATGGTTATCGATAATATTATTTTTACAATTTTGGCTCTCTTAATAATGTCATTGTTTAAACTCCACATTGTTTTTTAAATAGTTAGTAATTAGCTAGAAATGTCTTTTAAACTTAGACCAAATTGTCTAAACTTTTAAATTATAATATCAGTTATTAGATTGTATCGGTTTAAATTATTAGATTGTACCAATGAGCGTTTTTTTTTTCGTTTCATAGTAGATCGATAGATGACGCTACGGTCTATACGAATCTATGTCAAACACTCAAAAATTATCTTTCCCCGAAATGAGGGAAAAGTGAAGTGAAAAAAAAAAACAAAAATCTTTTGGAACATATTGAAACATATTTTTTATGATATTTAACTATATTTCTTATGCTAATTTACTCTTTAAGGTGATACTAGACTACAATTTGACTAAAATAAATATAAAAACTCTTTGATCATAAGGCAAAATCTGAAATTGAACTGGCAATAAGAAAACTTGAGCTGTCAAATGTCATTGTCAATCAAACTCGTATCGTAGCATTTACTTTGTCGTGTTTGTTAGTTTACTTCAAACTGCTTTTCTGAAAAACAACGAAAAAGGACTGTATTTTTGGCTAAGAAAGAAATCGAAAATAATTTCATAATTTTTTTGATGACGTCTTCCAAATCCGAACCAAAGAGAATGAAATCTCTACGTTTTTAAGTCTATAGGTGACATTGCAGAGGAAGTTTTTGCTTGACAGTTTGTCGTACAGACACTACTGCCATCTATTGAGTTATAAGAAAACGGCATTTAAAAAAAAAAAACGCTCATTCGATACGATATTATCGATATTCGCTGTATCGATACAAAGCCATGCGATAATATCGCGTATCGATACAAACGGTAACGATACATTACGATACGATATATCGATACAAAGCAAAATACCGGGCATCGCTACTATAGAGCGCAGTATAGCGCGATAACGCATGTGCATCAAGATGGCAGGATCAAATCTTCGATTCAAAATTTGGCCTATCGGTAACATAGTAACTTAGCTGAGCTCGGTACATACATTTGGGTCGAGTAGGACAGCAGTTTTGTATGGAACAACAGTTTATTTTTGTAATTTCGATTTTGGTCCCGTTGTAGTTTTTAGGGTTCCGAAGTCAACAAGGAACCCTTATAGTTTCGCCATGTCCGTCCGTCCGTCCGTCTGTCCGCGGCTTAGCTCAGAGACGCTTAGTACTAGAAAGCTGTAATTTGGCATGGGTACACATATTAATCACGCCGAGAAAGTGGTAAAATAAAATTTTGAAAAATATTTTTTTTTAGGTTACCTCCCCTACCCGTGAAGTGGGGACGCAATTTTTTTTTCTCGTCTATCCCATGGTGTGGGGTATCGTTGGATAGGTCTTTTAAAAATACGGTGGGTGTGGGAAAACCATTTTTCGATTTACGGATCCGTTAGCGAAATATTAAGCTTTAAGGTGCTAATTTTTGTTAGAGTCGAGTGTCCCCCCCCTCTGCCAGCTAAACGGTTGTTTCTAGATATGTGAAAAAATTCATGGCAGTAGTGTATATAATGAAATTAAAAGGAAAACTATCACCGCTAAGTTAGCTTTACAAGTTAACGAGTAATAGTCGACCAACTTAAAAAAAGTACTTTTTAGACTTTATTAGCCGTCAAACCGTAGTATAAAACAAATAGCCCCCTTCTAAGTTCGTATATTGTGACGGGCAACTACGGAACCCTACCCTGCGCGTGGCCCGACACGCACTTGGCCAGTTTTTTCTTAATAAAATTGCAATTACTCAATTACTTTTTTTGGTTACGATTATAATGTTTACCTATAGGGTTCTTCTTAATAATATGCTAACACTTTTTTAAGGGGATGATCAGACCATCAAACTGAACAACTTTCTCTGTAGAAGCAACATCGAAATCGCGAAAAAAATGCTGCTGTCCCATACATTTGGCGAGTAGGTTTGCAGTTTTGTATGGAGCGGCAGATTTTTTTTTCGCGTTTTCGATGTTGGTGCCGTAGCGAAAGTTTTTCAGTTTGGTGGTCTGATCATCCCCTTATAAAAGTTTCAGCATATTAAGACAGGGTGTAAGGAAAAGTATCATTGACCTTTAAACCACATACTCTTCCCATCAAACTGAATAACTTTTACTATGGGAGCAAACTAATCAGAGCAAAAAAAATCTGCTGTTGCATACATTTGAGTAGAGTAGTAGGTATTGGAGTTTAGTATGGGACAGCTGATTTTTTTTTGCTCCGATCGGTTTGCTCCCATAGAAAATGTTGTTCAGTTTGATGGGTAGAGTATGTGGTTAAAAGGTTAATGATAATTTTCCTAACACCCTGTATACAAGGTGTTACAAAAATACAAATAAACCTTTAAGGGGGTGGTATAGACCATCAAACTGAACAACTTTCACTATGGGACCAACATCGAAATCGCGAAAAAAAAAAATTGATGTTCCATACTCTACAAATCGACTAGAGCTAAAATATGTACTATGGGATATGAAATTTTTTTTTGCGATTTCGATGTTGGTCCCATAGAGAAAGTTGTTCAGTTTGACAGTCTAAACAACTCCCTTAAGAGTTTCAAATATTTATTGTTACTTATGAAACACCCTGTATACAAGGTCCAACTAAGAACTGTTGGATCACAGCCGGCCCCCAGGCTTCACACTATGCCTGGTGGAAGATCTTCCCTTTCAATGGAGGAATATTCCCAAGTAGCACCTCCATAGGATTTTATATAGGCAAGATCCTTAACATGCATTATCTCGAAAACGTTGCACTTTAGGACTATATATTATAGGACATTTTTTGTTCGTCTATAGATCCTCTATCGATATACATAGGTTTCAGGGTGCGCCGCATTTTTGAAAAATTTCCGGAATTCCTGCAAAATTGTGGTTACCACTATGCCAAAAAGTTCAAAGCCCTTTGCACCCTGTATTCAGTGTTTTTGTTCAAGTCTACAAATATGCAGAAATTAATAGCAGTTTACTTAAATATTCTTGCTATACCTACATAATTTTTAAATATCAAAAAGACAGGTCATACAAAATTTTATTAGTTACCTACGTGATTTTATGTTCTAAACTGATTTCACTGATTAGATTTCCGAGTTAAAACATACCTTACCTCACCCTATAGATAGATGTGTGTGAGTACACACATACCATGTACATGTACCTACCTACATATTGTAGTAGAGTAGAAATAATTGATTTCAAAACAACAAAAGTACTAAGAAATTTATCGAATTAACTGCTTCTCATGATTCTGTGAACATTACACACACATTGGCAACTAGCTACATTGAACAAAACCTAAAAAGTAGGGAAGAATTATATTATAAGGAAGTTTCGGTTTCGGTTTCGGATTCGGCCAAAACTAGAACCGAAGCCGAAATTCGGTTTCGGTTTCGGTTTCGGTTTCGGCTGTAAAAACTAGTTTCGGCCGGACACTAGAATTAACTCGCTCAGCTCAAGGTCGGCGCGCCGACCGCGCTGGTCGGCGGTGGCGGCGCGGAAAAAATAACGATTTGAAAGACGTTAACTATAATAATTTAAGTATTTATTTTAGATATTTAAAGATTTTTTTTTGAATTGACAATACTAATAGCGCCACCTGACAGATATTTAATTTATCACAACAGTCTTTATAAAAGCTTCATTGAAACAAATACGAACCACCATGTGCGCACCACTGCTTCTTTAGGTCTTTCAACATCGCCATTTTGTTGTTTGATACAATATTCAATTTTTAGTACCCGCGACGGAACGGAGAACGTGTATGCGTTTAGGGTGAGAGGTTGTTTGTTTGTTTGTTTGTTTGTTTGTGCAAATCCAATGTTCCCATTTATCTCCAAAACGGCTAGACCGATTTAGATACGGTTTTCTGTAAAGGGTTCGTAATTAATTAGCGATGGTTCTTAGATAGGTGATACGATGTTAACTCGCCAGGGGGCGCTGCAGTAACCATTTTTTAACGTCAAAAAGAGTTTTTGCGCATTTACGCCGAAACGGCTTGACCGATTAAGATGCGTTTTTTTTTAAAGTGCTTGAGGTTTATTTGCAATTATTCTTGGATAAGTTTGATTGTGACAAACCACCAGGGGGCGCTGATCCTGTTTTTTATCAAGTGCATGCTAGTAGATTCTTAGATTCTTTATTGTACACAAAACAACATAATTATGAAAAATTACAATAAATCATGATGTACATGTAGTAGACCGTGTTTGGGCTCTTTTAATAGCGTTTGGTGGTGTAGTTTTGGTGAGTAGCTTCTGGACGTAAATGTCTGAGGGTCTTATGATGCAGCAGAAGAACAACGTGGGGAACTCTGTGAAGGCACATAGCTAGGAGACCGTGTTTGGGGTCTTTTGATAGCGTTTGGTGAGTAGGTTCTAGACGTAAATGTCTGAGGGTCTTATGATGCAGCAGAAGAACAACGTGGAGAACTCTGTGAAGGCACATAGCTAGGAGACCGTGTTTGGGGTCTTTTGATAGCGTTTGGTGAGTAGCTTCTGGACATGAACGTCTGAGGGTCTTATGATGTAGCAGGACAACATCGTGGGGAACTCTGTGAAGGCACATAGCTAGTATACAGTATTTGGGCTGTTTTGATATAGTTTGGTGAGTAGCTTCAGTACATGAACGTCTTAGGGTCTGGTGATGCAGCAGAACAACATTTTGGGGAACTCTGCGAAGGCACACAGCTAGTAAACCGTGTTTGGGCTCTTTAAATAGCGTTTAGTGAGTAGCTTCTGTACATAAAGGTCTGAGAGTCTGATGCAGCAGAACAACATCGTGGAGAACTCTGTGAAAGCGAATAGCTAGGAGACCATGTTTGGGCTCGTTTGATAGCATTTGGTGAGTAGCTTCTGAACATAAACTGCTGATGGTCTGATGATGGACCTGAAGTGTGTACTATAAAGAACCTTTTTTTACCTTCTTTTCGCTCCTATTTGGAATGGAGCATGAATGGAGTACCTATAGTCCATCAAAGAAAAAGTTTTTAATCTAGGCCATCAACAGCGCGTTGATTGAGTATTTTATAGATTCGCTGAGCGCGTATACTGGAAAGGGATGGAGATATGACAAAAATGTATGAGAGTGCCTTTGTTTTAGTTGCAAGATTTTGTATGTAATTTCAACTAAGTCAAACAAAAATATTGCATACGCAGAAAGGGAACACAAACATAAGATTTTCTCTCGCACTTTCTGTGTAATTAGCGTATAGGCGTAGAAAGAGAAGGCGCTAGAAGGAAGCACGTGTCTTGTCATATTCACTCAGTAAGAGATGCACATAGCAATTTCGCTCTAGTTAAAAAAGGAGATCGCTACCTTATTGCTGTCCTTATCGACGTAACCACTTTTGACCTGACTCCAAGTTGTCACTTCATATAAATTGTATAGGATTTTACCTGGCTCCAAGTTGTCACTTCATATAAATTCGCTATCTCATACCCGGTTACACTGATATTCGGTCTACCAGCGTAAGCGAAAAATTCTTTGTCTATGCGTAACGTAGAAAGAGAAGGAACTAGAAGCAAGCACGTGTCTTGTCATATAACTCAGTAAAAGATGCACATAGCAAATTAGCTCTTGTTAAAAAAGGAGATCGCTACTTATTGCTGTCCTTATCGACGTAGCCACTTTTTTGTTCTACGACGGCTGACTGACTCCGGAGTCAGACATCTATTTTCATACAAATTGTATAGGATTTTATGACTATCGCTGTCTCATACGCGGTTACACTGATGTTTCGTCTATCAGCGTAAGCGAAAAATACTTCGCCTATGATGCGTAAGGTCTGTCTCGTTTTCGTGACTATTATTTTTATGCACGTTCTATCTAGCAACTCTCTTTCTAAAGTTTCAGTAGTGCGATTTTTGAACATTACACGTTCAAATCAGTAGTACAAAAACGCATAATCTCCAAAGTAACATTTTCTACTGCTGATTTCAACGTGTGATGTTTAAAAATCGCACTTCTGGGTGTTGTCCAGTGTTTATGAAGTGAAAACTTCTTTTGCAACTAATCGACACCAAAGAAAATTCGACACTAAATCGTTTCTGAGCATAGGCGAAGTATTTTTCGCTTACGCTGATAGACGAAACATCAGTGTAACCGCGTATGAGACAGCGATAGTCATAAAATCCTATACAATTTGTATGAAAATAGATGTCTGACTCCGGAGTCAGACAGCCGTCGTAGAACAAAAAAGTGGCTACGTCGATAAGGACAGCAATAAGTAGCGATCTCCTTTTTTAACAAGAGCTAATTTGCTATGTGCATCTTTTACTGAGTTATATGACAAGACACGTGCTTGCTTCTAGTTCCTTCTCTTTCTACGTTTCTGAGGGTTTCACTCATGGATATTAGGTGATAAATATTAGGTAGTAACCATAGAGGTAGGAATAGAGGAACATACAGCTGAGAGAGCGAGATGTACCTAGCGGCACCACTGTATAATAGAAAGAGATACGTCATGCGAATCCGTAGAAAGAGAAGGAACTAGAAGCAAGCACGTGTCTTGTCATATAACTCAGTAAAAGATGCACATAGCAAATTAGCTCTTGTTAAAAAAGGAGATCGCTACTTATTGCTGTCCTTATCGACGTAGCCACTTTTTTGTTCTACGACGGCTGTCTGACTCCGGAGTCAGACATCTATTTTCATACAAATTGTATAGGATTTTATGACTATCGCTGTCTCATACGCGGTTACACTGATGTTTCGTCTATCAGCGTAAGCGAAAAATACTTCGCCTATGTGCGAATCAATAGAACCGTTTTTCAGTCTCCAATCAATTTTTACAATTCGGTTTTCGTCAATAATTGGGAATCTAAAGTGAAATCGTAGATAATTTTGTGAAATATACTGACACTACTGCATTAATTTATCCACGATTTTACGTTAGACTCAGAATTATAGACAGTATTAGAATGTTTGCCTGCGAATAGTCTCCAAAAAACATCCAAAAACTGTGTCATTTGACAACTCATGTCACTGACTCTATTCCTGTAAGGTATCATAACTTTATGGTAGTAACATAGATTTACACTCTAGATTAAGCCATGTCGTATCCGCACATGGAACAGCAATAGTTTGACTTTTGCATACTAATAAAAGACGATTTGTTTGGCAAAGATTCTATAGGACTGACAGCTTGCCAAACACAAAAACCGGCCACGGTGACCGAAACAAAAAATAATGTTTTGACTTTTTTGTTTACACGAGGTTTCACAACTGGCTATCTCGCTCTCGATTTCTTGGCTCCATCTTTCAGCATAAGCAAAAAGTTTTAAATGTATGGGTAGTAATATCCATAGAAGTCAGTGTTCATAGACCAAGAGGAGCAGCCAAAAGGACCCGATTACTCGTAGTGCGTCCGTCCGTTTGTCCTATCTAAAAAAGGCTGTATCTTTTGAACCGTAATCCACTTTAATTCGCGTGCATTGTTTAGAAAAACGGTAAAGAAAAAATAAATCGATTGTAGTTTTACAATCGACCAAAATAGGTACATCACTCGAAGGCACACGCATGTCACGCGTGGCGCTTGGATGGCAGTGTGAACCCCCGTGCGTGGCGTTGCGTTGCATGTACGTTGGATGTGCATTGCATGTGCGATAATGGGAATAAGCCTTAAAGAGAACGAATTACGCGAGAGTCTCACGAGCGCGCGCGCCGTGCCACGAAAACTACGCAAGCAAAATGAAAAAGAATTTCAGTATTTTTCATGTTTATGTAACTATGCAACACGTACTTAGGTTTGTAAAGGATAGTCTATATTAGTCTCGGATACTTTTTTCGAGAATTTTGTACTAGACCCGTCCGTCCATTAGTTATTTTGTATGTGAATGAAATAACCTTACAAGGCCATGCAGTAAAATAATTATAATCTAGCCTAATCGATATCTGCTATAATCCTGAAACAGCTTTCAGCTTCGGCAACATAACTAAACGTACTTAGGTACGTACCTATAACATAACGTTCAAATTGTCCAAACATTTAGCGAGCTCGACTCGCAAATAAATCTAGTTGATAAACTTGATCCGTTCACGTCATAAGTGCATTAGAACAGTCTGATTGAAAGTTTACACCGCCCACGCCTCTGCGCCCCTCCGTACGCCGCCCCCGCCCCGCCTACGCCTCCGCGGGCCCGCACCAACGCTGCAGTCACTTCATCACAGAAATGCAATTAGAATTATGTATATTTGCATGTGAATACGATTTAACTGCATTTAGCGTGTTCAAACGAAGCCTATACATACGGTCAGCATATGGTAGTCAAATTATTTATGCCGTGCGTTATGAAAAACGATATCTACCTACGCGCAGCCAGGAGTGCGATTTTTGAACATCATACGATCAACTCGGCAACTCGGCAGTAGAAAGATGCATAATCTCCATAGTAATTTTGACATTTTCTACTGCTGATGTCAACATTTGTGATGTTCAAAAATCGAACTCCAGCTTATTTTGGTTTCGTATAGCTCCACCTTAATATGCTGACACTTTTTTAAGGGTGATCAGACCATCCAACTGAACAACTTTCTCTATGGGACCAAGATCGAAATCGCGAAACAAAAATCCGCTGTAGCATACATTTCGCTCAAGTAGGTTTGTCGCACGTTCGTTTTGTGGATGACCTAATACTGTTTGCCGAAACCAGTGAGGACCTGGGAGGCATGTTGCAAGAACTATAATGCTTCTTTGAGTGTAGGCCTGAGGATTAACATGTCCAAGACTAAGGTTATGACGAACGCCTGTGAGGTCTCAGACCCCATTATTGTGGGTAATGAGACTTTAGAGGTAGTCGATCGATATGTATAATCTTGGACAGTGTTTATCCTTTGGTAAAGAATTCCAAATAAAAGAGGTCTAAAGACGTGTGCAATTAGGGTGGGCTGCTTTCGGTAAGCTGGACAACGTGCTCCAAGACAGAAAAATGCCACAATGCTTGAAAACCAAGCTTTAAAGCAATGTGTAATGACCATTTCCCACCATGACTTATGGTGCCGAAAGATGGACGCTCACTAAGGAAACTGTACACAAAATTAAAGTAGCACAGAGAGCCATGGAGCGCGCCATGTTAGGCATCACCTTTCTTGATCACGTCACAACGTTCACACGAACTAAGGTTCAGGACGTCGGGGACCGAATAGCTCGCTTAAACTGGCGGTGGGCAGGACACGTAGCTAGACGAAATTATGGCAGGTGGAGTAAAGCCTTAACAGAGTGGTGGCCGAGATTAGGCCAAAGAGAATAGTGGGTCATCCGGCAGAAAGGTGGGTTGACGACATCTGGAAAAGTATAGGCAAGACCTGGATGCGACTGGCACAAGACCGAGAAGAATGGCAAAATATGGAGGAGGCGTATGCCCTGCAGTGGGTAGATACAGGCTGAAAACGATGAATGCTGAAACCTAAACTGGTTTCAGTACAAAAAAAAAAAGGTAAATATCAGCAGATTAATCAAAATATTGAAAAAAAAAAGGGGTACTTTGGAATGTTTTTCTATCTATACCTACTCCATTCCAAATATAAAAGAAAATTTAAGACCATTTTTAGTTACAGAACCAGAAATTTTAAACAATTAACTCTCACTTATTCTTAGAACAGCTGTAGTAACGTCCAAATGTTGATCTAGAGTATCAATCCCGTCGGATAGTACATCTTTCTGATTAATAAATTATATATTATATGCTTATCAGAATTGGACAGAAAGATAAATAAGTAGGAATCGGAAAATCTCGTCGTCATTATTTGGAACGCAGTATAGTAAACTTAATCTAATCGAGTTATTGAGAGCGATCGCCAATCCGCCAAATCCTTAAATTTGTTTTCAGACTCTAAAACACTGTTTTTCATGTTTTGTTCGTGTTCAAAAAACTAGTGAGCACAACTTCGACCGGATCATACCGCCTTTAGAGGCTGCTTGGTTACAAAAACAGTCAGGTATGCTGTATGCAGGAAATGTAAGTACGGATGTGTGCTTTTCCGTCCTTCCTTACCATCCTGAATCTGATAGAACGGAAAGCAACTACAATCAAGCCTCGATTGCAGCTATTTTCAAGGAAGGGGTCGGATGCAGAGAGTTTAACCAGTCGGTAGCCACACGATGCGGGCAACAGAGATATGTCCTAGTTGGTGCTATTATAAACCGGACATCATACTATATACTAACGAACGTAACAGATGCATAACATTCTTAGAAAACGATAACGCGCAAAAATGTGACCACTTAGTATAAGAGATAAGCGTACTTTTGGTAACCATCAGCTGCAATGCTGATTCAGTGGGTGTAGAGCATCTCTGTGATCATGTTCTGTCAGTCGGTTTAGGAGATAGAGCCATTCAAAGGTCCGACCTTTGATCTGTTGTATCTCCTAAACAGACTGATAGACGATGTCAGTTTTTGTACTGTTCGCATAGCTACAGTGCATATTACAACAATACCTGCTAATTCATTTGAACGGCTCCTTAACCGACTGGGGTTATGCAGGCAGACCTCCATCCCCATCACAGAGATGCTCTACAGTGCTCTACACTCTATGAATACTGAATCAGTCTTGCAGTTGATGGTTACCAAAAGTACGCTATCTCTCATACTATATGCTTGACTCAATTACTTACGACTTTTCCGTTGGGCGCGAATGGCAAAAATCAAGCAAGATCATCGCTTACGATGATGCGACGAAGTGTAGGTGCGGATCTCTGTAACTACGTCCGGGAGCCTGACTATACGGCAAGGCTCGTTCTAGTCGGGTAAACATAAAAGCCAGCAGTAGCCTAACCTTCAGTGGGCGTGGTCTGCTGACTTGAATTGGTCCTGGGCCTCTCCTCGCCCGCCGCGATGTGCTTGGCGGTCCTGCGTACTATCGGCCGGAGCTCGCGGTCTGCATCGCTGGTCTCCTCCTCTTCGTAGCTGTATTCCATCTCTGAAACATATGGCCACATTGTAACTTGGATGCTATCTTTTGATGTGAAACACCTAATGGCGCTTGGCAGTAAAACCGACTTGTACCGCCTTGACCACACACCATGACCGACATGAGATATTACAGACTCTAAAGGTACTCAGTTGCAGAAACGCTCATTGTTAATGCTCCATTAAATCTCTTGCTAGCTTTGACTAAATTAACTAGACAAAAAGTGACAGCAAGAGATTTAATGGAGGATTAACTTTAATGAGCGTTTCTGCAACTGAGTGCAAGTCTCATAAAAAATCTTAGCAAATTTTTGACCGCATCTGACACATAAACAAAACCCATATACACAAAAAAAAAACATACGGGTCGAATTGAGAACCTCCTCCTTTTGTTGAAGTCGGTTAAAAATCAAGTAATGCATGCTGTTGCGTGGCACGAATAAGTTGTTTTGATTTTTAGGGTACAATTGGTCAAGTTTTTGATTCATAAAATTAGTATCGGTTGCCCACTTCTGGCAAGGTACTATTTAGCGACTTTGTTCAAAGTTTGAAGTCGACACGATAAGAAGATTACCGTCAGCGAGTACAAAAAAAAGCTCCATGGAGCTCTTTTGGTTCTGCCATTTTTGGATCGTTGATTAGGATATTGGGATCTATCTTTTTTTTTGGAAATGACTAATCCAGCATTGCTCAGGGAGCAGTTACTGCTTTTTACTGCGGACTATTGGAGGGACCACGAAGGGTCTACCGATCCAAGTGAATGAACTTAAGCAACCGACCTAGGGGCACCCAGAGGGGTCCGTACGGACCTCGGCATAGGACGTTGCTGGGGCTACGCGGCGGATTGGGTAGCGAGGATCGGTGAGAGGGATCTATCTAGCTGTATCTAGCTGTTCTGTTCTCTTTTAAGATATCAATGGCCGTATAACCTGACCACTGATTATTATTTACCTACATGACGCCGTGGATTTAAAACTTTTCGCTTACGCGACGCCGTCACACCTGTGAACCACTTAGTTCATCGTTCCTTGATCGTTCCTGAAGCGCAACGCATGGTTCGAAATTCGAAAAAAGCGGGAGAGTTCAATATTTCGATGCTTCACATCTACCGGGCGTTCCGCGACGGCGCCTTCTATTCTCAAATAGTCATTTGGAATCCTACAGGCTTTTACTTATTCTCAAATACTAAATTAAAGATTGAATAATGTGTTGTTGGCAGTGTCTGACCCCGGCTATCTAGGACATGGACATAGTTAAGCGGGCCGCGCTTTTCGCTGAAATAACTTTTCTTTCGTCTTAAAGGGCCTTTTCCGAAGTGGCGTTTTCAGCGTTATACGCGGCCAAATGTATGTTTCACCAAATGTACCATTGACTTACCTAAGTTACCAACTACTGGATGTTGGGTCCGCACTCAAAAGTGTCCGAACCAAAAGAGCACCATAACGTATAAAGAGAACCAATTAGGCTCTTTGTTTAGCCGGCCATGGGGTAAAAACTACGCAAGCAAAAGGCAAAAGAATTTCAGCATTTTCAATCTTGTTAGTTGGTTTATATTACTATATACACACGTACTTGCGTCGCTTGAGAGTGAAAACCTCGTAAGTACAAAATTTTACAGCGTAACCAAAAAACAGATTTCCGAGCATGTTCCGAGTTTTTCTTTCTTATTTAATCAAAATTTCACTAGAATTCATCCTTACGAGGTTCTCACTCTCAAGGTAGTTTCTCTGTCTCGGACACTTTATTCGAGAATTTTGTACTAGGGCCGGCGTCCATTATTTTGTATGTCAGTGGAAATTACTCAAAACCAAGATGCTGGGAAAGGTATTATAGTCTATACCAAAGCACCCCTTCCACCCTTTCCTACGTGATGTTTTGCGCCACATAGGTATCATACGCTGCGACGTTGAAAGCGCTACGTCCGAAAAGGCTTTATGCTAAGGGGCATATTCTTAGACCATAAAGCTGCTGGTGTTCTGTGACGTAACCAAGCTTTAATAATGTAGGTAGGTAGGTATACAGGGTGTAACAGAACACCCCAGTAATACTTAGGGTTGAACTACATAACATAGCACAGCATCGCATTTTTCCGTCGCTCCATCCTTTTCTGTCACTCAGGAACGTCATTTGCTAGAGTATATTATAAGATAGACGGAACGCGACCGCGCGCGACAGCACGGCTGCGTGCGATCGCGTTCCGTGTATTTTATATGCTCTAGCAAATGACGTTCCTGAGTGACAGAAAAGGATGGAGCGACGGAAAAATGCGGTTCCGTGCTGTCTGGTGTAGTTCAACCCTTAAGGGTCGGCACTACCCTAATCGGGCCAAACAGGGTTCGGCGTTCCGACTTTTGAGGATAGTAAATAGCTATATTTAGAAACAAAATTAATACCATCTCTTCTTTAAAAGATGAAGTACAAGATCAACAAAAAAAATTTCAGTAAAATTGTGTAGTTACATCAGAAAGTAATCGAGAATTTCATGAAAAACTCCAGAATAGCACTGCCGCGTTCCGAGTCCTGTGATTTAGTGAAACAAAATAAAGCAACAAAATATATTTCTAATCAATGGCAAAACATCAAAGAACACTTTAAACAAATCAGTTTTTCGATACGACTTCTAGTTTTTTTGCAATTTGTTACCAATAATCACATATTTTTATGGACGTTTTCTTCATACAAATTACTATGGGCCGTCAATCGTTCGAAATCATTGCGAATAGACCGGTGACCGGCAACACCCAACCCTGTCTTAGAAGATTAATGAACAAAAACATTTTTAGCTAAAGTACGCAAAGTAACTTATAAAAAACCGGGCAAGTGGGTGTCGGGCCACATGCAGTGTAGGGTTCCGTAGTTGCCCGTCACGATATGTGGACTTAGAAGTACATTTTATAAATTGGTCGACTATTACTCGTTAATTTTTGTCCCCATTATTATAACAGAATAACTGTAAGTTTATTTCTATTGTTACTAGCAAACTAAAGATTGATAATCTGAAATCATCATCATCATCGTCAGATATGTTTTAAATAAGAATGGAATAAGAGTGAATTCTGTACCGCAGTAGGTAACTCAAACGATTGACTTTGTAAGTCATTTGCACGACAGAATTTTGCGCGAAAATACATTGCGCGACACAAGACAACACAAAGGAATTTCACAAAAGTTACTTTCCGGGCACTGTTTGGTAGTTTTTGGTTATTTTGGTAATTTATGGTAGTTTTTGAGTCTTTCGATAGTTTGTGGTAAATTTTCGTACAAAAGTAACCAAAAAGTTATTTTGGTAGATTTTCGTACTTTTTGGTAGTTTATGGTTAATTTGTTACTTTTTGGTTCATCTCATTTCATTTTATTTATTTACCTTAAATTGTAGGTAGGTACATAAGTTACAGATGGTAAGTACAGAGTACCTATTAGTCACACTACAATATAATTTATAAACATTAAGAAAAAAAAAAAGATTTAAACAATAGGTGCCAGACAATAACTTAACTATCACCTTTCACTTACTACAATTAAATTAGATAAATGTTATAAAATCAGTTCAATATGATTAGTTAAAAATTATAATACCTATTGAGGTACAAATAATCGGTCTGCAACACATTTTTTTCTACTCAGATTGATGCCTATTTGTTTACTTATACTGAAGAAACTAATTAAAGTCATAGGGACACTGTTCGATTAATAATTCTTTAACCTTCTTCAGAAATTTCTTGTCGGCTTTAATGTCATCTGGTATTTTACTATACACAAGAACAGTATTCGACTTTGTTTTGTAGCATCGATGCTCGTCGGTAATTTGGTACCAGTAGCTCATTTTTGCGAGTTAAATTTAATCTCTTGCTACGGAATACTACGGGGTATCGTCTCACGATTTCGCACATATCGAGGATATACGAAGCTGTCACAGTGAGTAATTTAAAGTCGGTAAACAAGGATCGGCATGACACCCTTACTGACTGAATTCCGCTTACGATTCGAATGTACCTCGTTTGCAAAACAAATATTTTATTTATGTCAACAAACCCACCCCGTAGCCAAGCCGTCAAGAACTCTTTTGTTTTTATGGTAGTTTTTGGTAATTTTCATTCTTCTATCAAATATTCCCAAAAAGTATAAAAATCTACCAAAATAACCAAAAACTACGAAAAACTACCAAACTAACCAAAAACTACCAAAATAACCAGAAACAACGAAAAACTACCAAACTAACCAAAAACTACCAAATAACCAGAAACAACAAAAAATTATTACTAAACTCTACCAAAAATTACCAAAACCTACCAAAAGAACCAAAAACTACCAAAAGAACCTAAAGAAATTATTCTTGTTAATATTGCTGTGCTCTTTCAGGATTCATGTACCCACTTTAACTACTAAGTAACACCTATATGTTTTTGTGTCGCACAATGTCCTTCAGCGTGACGAAAATTACTGCTGAAATCTACCAAAATCTACCAGCCCTGTTTCAAATTCTACTTAAATTCTACCAAATAATATTTATGTCGTTACAGATGGTTAAAATTTAATATAAAACACGTTTTTGAACAAAATTATTATCAATTGCATCTAAACGCTCATCATTACACATGTTATTTTCGCATTTTTGTATAATTTTTATTGGTTTTCATCACTTTGTAACATAGATGCTTCAATTTTCAAATAAATATTAGTTTGGTCGTCCCTATGCAAGTTTAAATTTAGTACAGTTTTCTGTGTCTCATAAGCAGAGTCAGAAATTTTGGTAGCACTTTTAATATGTCGAAGGGATTGCACGTTTATCGACTTCCGATTGTGTCCATATACGGGAAATTTTTTATTACTGCAGATAACACCAGCATGTATTCTACTCATCAAACTGAACAACTTTCACTATGGAGCCAACTTCAAAAGAGCGAAAAAAAAAATCTGCTGTCCTATACAAAACTGCAGTACCTACATATTCGACTCAAATGTATGGGACAGCTGATTTATTTTCGCTATTTTGAAGTTCGATACATGCTGAAGTTATCCGCAGTGATATAAAATATGCCCGTATATCGACATTATTGGAAGTCGATAAACATGCAATCCCTTTGACATATTAAAAGTGCTAGGTACCAAAATTCCAACTCTGTTCAGAAGCCCTCTTTTGTAAAAAAAACAACATTAGGCGATATGATTAATATTTGCTGTACTAGAAGTGAGTTCGGTGGCGCGTCGCGGAGAGGTATGGACTCTCAATCAAGAGGTCAGCGTTTGAATCCGCACGGACAACATGCCACGTACGAGTACCAATGAGTTTTTCTAACTTATGTACGTATTAGCGACTGCTCTCAAACGGTGAACGAAAACATCGTGAGGAAACCATGCAGACGAAGAAATTCTGGTGTAGGTATATGTGAAGTCTACCAATCCGCATTGGGCATGCGTGGTGGACTTACGCCCAAACACCCTCCTAGAAGGTGTGCCTGTGCCCTGCAGTGGGACGTATGCAGGGTGTTACATAAGTAAGAATAAATTTTTAAAACTCTTAAGGGGGTTGTTTAGACCGTCAAACTGAACAACTTTCTCTATGGGACCAACATCGAAATCGCGAAAAAAAAATCTGATATCCCATACATTTTTAGCTCGAGTCGATTTGTAGAGTATAGAACATAAATTATTTTTTTCGCGATTTCGATATTGGTCCCATAGTGAAAGTTGTTGAGTTTGATGGTCTAAACCACCCCCTTAAATGTTAATTTGTATTTTTGTAACACCTTGTATAGGCTGATGATTATGATGATGATGTTATTGATTATGGCATATGCAGCTATGGCAGAACATATAAAACGTATACCTATAACCTAAACGTATAACTTGCATTTTTAAATACATTAACATTTTCGAATACCCAATTTCTACTGAAATCTACTTAACAATTTTTGCCCTAAATCTACCAATAAAGAAGAAATCTACTAAAAGTCGTCACACTGATGTCCTTTTGCGCAAATGTTTTTGAAGGCAATCGTTCCAGTTACTGCAAAATTAACTTTTATTCCGTGCTTAAAATATTATATCTGACGATGATTATGATGATAAAAGATTACAAACCCTTAGTTTGCTAATACCAATAATATTAAACTTATAATAATTTCATTATTCTGTTAAAAGTTTTAATTTGTTCTGTTATAATAATTTTAAGTTTTTTTATGCCTTAGTAAGACTGTGATCTAATTAGCTGGAACCCATCCTATCCTACCACCAGGGGTGATCTTTGATCAGTCACATTATGGTCCATAACGGTACTGTACTGTTGCTGTAAATGTAAATTTCGACCTACGGCTCTCAAATCCAGATGCTGCAGGATTATTGCCACGCACAACCAAACATTCAACATTAATTTAATGTGGTAAAATCCCCAACTGGCAAAATTTACTCTTATAAATATCCCAAGAGCATATTTTTTTCAGTCTTATAAAACACTTACAGCCTGCTATAAGTGTGGAATTGGGCGCACTTTATAAGTCTATTCACCCTTTGTGTTGCCTTATAATGGTCTTGTGAAGTGTATTTTCAATCTTACAAAACTCTTACGGATGCTTTTATAATTACAAACAAACTTACAAGTGACTTACAATGGCATGCTTTAAGGGCAATTGCCCTTACAGTCCTCTTACTAGTGCTGCTCTAAGTGTAATATCGCTTGTAGTCCTCTTTGTGATCCCCTAGTAAGAGTGTAATCACAATTCGCCGAAGAGGTCTAGTCGCGTGTGTTCTGAAATGTCTTTTGGATTATAATTATTAAGACGCATGAAAAACGTAAGTTACATTTTATAATTTATTTCACTTTCCTATGAAACGTAGTGTGTCTATATTTGCATAATCGTTTATTAGAGTATATATGCGACTGCGGTTGCGAAGTAGATTTTGTCGATTATTTTTAAATTTAAATAACAATATTATCGAAGGGCCTTTTCAAAAACGTGGCTTAAATATTAAAAATTATTTTATTTATTTGTGAAATACATAAAAATGTGGCCATTACCACCAATTATGATTTATAAGTGATTTATCAGAACTAAATAAGAGCAGTACTCTTATTTAAGGCTTTTATCGCACTTGTGAAGTCAAAATAAACCAAATCATTATATGGCCGTGTAGGCCATATTGCAGATAATTGTAGGGTTCCTCAATAAAGTAAGAAGTAAACCATAAACCATCTCTTAAACCGCTTCCATTTGAGTAAATCCATCCTTAATAAAAAACAGTTATTTAAGCAAGCTAAATAGGACATCTATTTTCCGCCATCTTGGCTAAACAACTGACACAAGCAGAAAAAGCACTTTTAAGACTCTTTGAACGTGCTACTAGTCTTTAATATGTCTTAGGTAAGATGAATCACACTTATAAGTACTGGTTTTACAACAGGTTTATGAAATGCCCTAGTAAGTCATTTACTCTTAATAAATACTTAGTAAAGTATCTTCTAAGATCGAGTGCTCTTGCAAAATGCTTGTATAAGTGTTAATAAAGAATCAAGGGCAATAAGGCTTATAAAATGCGCTTATAATACCACTACTCTTATAAATGTCTTATTACGTTTTCTTATATACGTCTGTAAGAATGTGTTACAAGTATGAAATCACATCATCATCATCAATCACACAAGCAGAAAAAATTAGAATAACCGTCAATAGAGATCAGTCACTTTTAAGACTCTTTGAACGTGCTACTAGTCTTTAATATGTCTTAGGTAAGATGAATCACACTTATAAGTACTGGTTTTACAACAGGTTTATGAAATGCCCTAGTAAGTCATTCATTCTTAATGAATACTTAGTAAAGTAACTTCTAAGATCGAGCGCTCTTGCAAAATGCTTGTATAAGTGTTAATAAAAAATCAAGGGCAATAAGGCTTATAAAATGCGCTTATAATACCACTACTCTTATAAATGTCTTATTACGTTTTCTTATATACGTCTGTAAGAATGTGTTACAAGTATGAAATCTCTTATAGCCTAAATAGACTTATAACATACCATTATAAGGGTTTCACTCTTAATCAGAACACATATAATCCTTATATAAGACTATAGCTCTTATAAGCTTTTGTTTGTAAGAGTATTTTGCTAGTTGGGTCTGCCTTCCGAGTAGTAGGTACCCTAAATTCGGTCGGACCTACGAACCTGCCAGGATAGGGTCGGCCGACCAGACTTTTTAGTCCTTATTAATTGGACTCTAGACCAACAGACTATTAGTTACGTCCTTGAATTCAACGAGGTAAAATTTTGTGTCACCCGGTAGGGTTCACTTTTTCCTTCACACCAGTAAACATGCCAGCCAAGCTGCGCCGCGCGCTGCAGCCGACCAAGTTTTTTGCAAGAAATTTATTACCAAAAGCTATCAAATTGATTGGTTCATTAATCTTATAAGATAGGGTTGAGTGTTGTCGGCCACCGGTCTTTTTCTTTTGACAGATATGTCAAACGGGCCGTAGGTAGTGCCGACCCTTAAGGGTATATAAACCGTTGGCGCGCTCCATACAAACGTACTATGGTGATATTTTCAATACTAACCAATTAAAGTCAATAAAATTGTACATAAACAATCTAGAAACAAATATCTATGTTTGTATGGAGTCCGATTGTCGTTAAATGTCTATAGTTTTAAAGTTACATTGCCTCAAAGATTTCTATACAAATCTTAAATTAATCCTATTAAATTGTATATTTTAACGAAAATCTTACCTACTTCATACAATTGCGCTCTCGGAAGAAACTTTTCTTAAGGTGGTTTCCGTCCATACAAAACTTTGTCGTAGAACACTTGTAGACGGTATTGATAAAAGTGATGTTTTATGTAATGTTTTTTTGTTTAGGGTATATTTTCTAAAACCCCTATTTTTAGGAACATTGTTTTCAGTGATATGCTATTGTATATCCAGTGTTTTATATTTATTATGAAAGAACTGCCTTTACTTAAAAATGTAATGAATCGTTTTTTTGTATGTTTCATATAATTTATTTTAGTAATCGCATAAAATCCGACCACTGTTCGTCGAAATATAGCTAAAAATGGGGTTACTTTAGGAACATTTTTAGAAGGGTTACGTTAGACGGTTGAATTTACAGTTTACGTAGAAAGAAAGTTTAAATAAATTTAAAAAACATAATGAATCGATTTTTTTAAATACTAGTCTGAAACACGAATATTTATGAAAACATTTTAGTTAAAATCAAACATTGTGATTACCATACAAAATGGCGAACAAATTCAATCTTTTGACATCCTGTGACAACTGCAAAACTATCCTTGTTTCTGATTTTTTTCATTGTACGGCGAAATGCCGTTACTGGAGCACGTCCGCGTCAAATGTTTTTAAAATAATTTGCGACAATTTTTTTCTCGATCCGTCTGTGGATGACTGAAACACAAAGGTAATTGAATGGAATAATTCATTATTTGTGTTTTTCTAAAGCTAAAATTATGTTATATTCCAAAAAAAATTAACGAATTCTAGGATAATATTTGTCATATTGTTCAATCAAATTGAAATGACTTCAATTATGACAGTAGAGTATACCAAATCTATTACCTTCTCTTTGGTCGGCTTTTCAATATACAATTGCCAATACAGTCGCGCACAGTTTCAAATAAATTCTAAGCAAGAAGATTAAATTATTACCTACGTAGCATAAAATTCTTGATAAGAAAATCATGCTACTTTTATTTACTTCTGAAATTAAATCACTGCAAATAATATCAAAACAACTAAAAACTTACTTCCTACCAATTTCAATGAATAATTGAATAGAAAATATTTATTTAATAGCGGCGTTCGCGAATGGAGCGCGCTCCATACAAACGTACTATGGTGATATTTTCAATACTAACCAATTAAAGTCAATGAATTTTTGCAGAAACAATCTAGAAACAAATCTCTATGCTTGTAATTGGTTAGTATTGAAATTATCGCCACAGTACGTTTGTATGGAGCGCGCTCCAAATCATATCCCCTTTAATACTCACAACTTTTGATTGAACAATATAGCGTGAATTTTAATCCAAACTGAGCCCTATGCTTTCGTTTAATCCAAATCTGTTCAGTAGTTTTAAAATAACGTGTGCACAAACAAACAGACAAAAATTCTAAAAATGGTCTCAATGTATTCCATTACGTACCTATCCCAAACGCCCCCAATTAACATTTTTATAAATATATTCAATGTACATCTACGCCATGTTCGCAATTATGACCCAATCACAGACTTAAATTGCTTTCGAATGACATCAAAACAATGGGAATATTGAAATTCCACGGCAAGTTTTTCTCCACTAGTCTTAATATTACCTACCTACATTACTGCAGCGGCCAGCAAAAGAGGCATTGATGGACGAACGTGTAAATGTGGGCCGAGGCGAAGCAGAGGCACACATACGTAAGTTCATCAATGCCTAGTTGTGGCCAAGGCTTGTATAGTGCTTTTCTCAAATAATGCGTGGAAATTAAAATCAATCAACTTTTCAAAATGACGAACAAAAATATTGTGTTCCTTCGTTGAAGCTAGTAACTTATTATTAATCTGTGATTAAAGTGTCCATTCGGTTTTTTTTTCATTATAAAGCTGTCTATTTGCAAACCAGTTCGAAATTTAAATAAAACCTTTGATAAGTTACCTACCTCCTTGGTTGCCATGTTTCGGAGTAAAAGATTGTTCCATTTTTAAATAACACTACAGATATGAGTTTACTATGTAATTTATTTGGCCGCTAAACCACGACAGATATGGATTTTCATACTGTTCGCTTAGTACAGCAATTTCGATTTATCTTGAAGAAGGTTGTCAAAATAATGCTCAAAGGAGATGCGGCCCCGGCCATAGAAAAAATGCCAACGGTTGTATACAGCTGTATATTATTTTATAATGTAGTTAATATTACATTTATCATGTATGGACGCTTAAATATCTTTTATGATGCTTATTTTGGTAAAAAAACACATTAAAATATCTGAATTGTGGAAACACCGGTCACCGGTAATTTCAAGTGAAATTATCAAATCTTTTTTTTTATAGCCTTGGTATTGCCGCTTTTTCATTTTTCTTTTTGAGGTATACAATATTTGGCATTTATCGCCGCATGTCCTTTCCAAGCATGTTTGAGAAAAAGCTATATTTCTACAATTTTATTTAGTAAAAACTGCTAAAGCATATAATTATATATTTAATGAAAACCGGCCAAATGTGAGTCGGACTCACGCACGGAGCCTTACGAAGCGTCCCTTAGCACCATACAATAGCGTAAATTCACTTTGATCAAACCGGCCAAGAGCGAGTCGGACGCGCGCCCGCGTCTCGTACGCTCTGTTTTTATTGACTTTGAGCATGCACTGAGCGCATATAATATATGCTTATGTCTTGAGATATATTTCTCTCGAGATTTTTTCGCAACCCCCATTTCGTAGTAGCTATACAGAATAATATAGGTACAGTACAGATTATAGGAGATAGTTAAAAGTATATTAATGAACGATAGTTTGGTTGCAATGAAAGCTGTATCTTTTGAGCCGTAAAAGCTAGCTAGTTTATCAATACAAATACATTTTTTAAATGATTTTGATCTGTAACCTCTAAATGCAAAAGTGGTCACAAGAAAATCATTCGAACTCCATGTAGAAAAACCTTAGCTTATCTAAAAAAGACACCTTCCTTCTTTTTATACCGGAAAACCCTATGCTGGAAACAGAAACAGCAACATAAAATGTCAAATTCCGACTGACTGAAAAAAAAAATTTCTTAATGGCCATTTATTTTATGTTGATTTCATGTTTACCGAGGAGTTTGCAGGGCCCTGTTTAATAAACGTGACAATTACAGATGACAATCGTCAAAATATCATGGTGGAAAATTAAAAAAAATATTACATGTTATTTCTTAAAAACAATTTGACCTATTATTTCTGTTCAATACACTTTTTCTCCTGACGGGTGACATGTGACAATTTGTCCTGAAAAACTTGACATATTTGTTTTATTAAACACCTTCTTCTTATCGTGTGGGCAGCAAGCCCCTGGTATCAGAGTTTTTTTCAGACCGCCTTACGGGCGTGGTTTTTATGTAACGACTACTACCACCAAAGATAGTAACCGGGACAAACGACTTAATATGCCATACGAAGCATGGAATCATCTTTCTTTGCAGATGACAATCGTCAAAGGTGATTCAGCCTGTAATATCCTAACCAACTGGGGAAAAACTCACAAAGTGACATGTCACTAGGTGTCCCCCGTGCGAATCCAACCCACGGCCTACGTGAGCAGAAGCCCAGGGCCCTGTTCAATAAGCGTGACAAGTCGACTTGTTTGTCAATTAAGTCGTTCGTGCTGTTCAATAAAGGCGACAAATAAGTCAGACAGCGACATAATTGTCATGGTAAAATTGTCACACTTGTCGACCGTGTTTAATAAAACTTGCTTGACATTCGTCAGTCTCAAAAATAAGTAGTTGACATATTTTTCGTGGTGGGGATCGACAAATTTGTCGTGGTGATTGACAATTTTACTGACAATTTTTGACATTAATTATCTCGATGATTATTAAAGAGTGCAAGGATAGAATTAAAAATAAATAATGGAGTACATTATGATGTTTCCAATGGATTAAAATTACTTATCAGTGTTACATTATTCTTGAGATTAAAAATCAGTCAAAACAATTTTATTCAACTTCGAAGCTATCTAACTAAAATTCGTATCTTTTTAGGAAAACAACTCACTGTAAGAAAACACTGTGTTTGGTCTCACTTATCATCACTCAACGAAAACTTTTTAGTATCACTGTTTTGGAAACTGGATATTTAGTTAAAAAAATACTTTATAATCAAAAACATTTTAAGTAAGACGCATTTATTTCTATTTTTTTTTATTATTGTATTAAAAACTTGCAATTAATGTATTTTGGTTATAAAATCGTGGGTGCTTCCACTCCAATAATAGTTATGATTCACTAAGTAAAACAGACTTGCAAGCACAAGGCAAGCACACGATTTTCATAACCAAAAGAAATAAAATCGTTTTACTTAACATATTAAATTCTTAAAACTTTTGACATAGACCATAGTCTCCTGTCGCGATTTTATGACAATTCTACAAATTTGTCAACACTAGTCGCGACCATTTATTGTTCAATAAAACAAACATGTCAAGTTTTTCACGACAAATTGTCACATGTCGCCTGTCAGGAGAAAATGTTTATTGAACAGAAATATGTCAAATTGACGCAACAATCCGTCAAATTTGTCAATTTTGTCAATGTAAATTTTTATTGAACAGTAAATTGTCGAATTGTCGCCTGTCACCTGTCATTGTCGCGTTTTTTTAATAGTGTCCTGCTATTTTTGAATCTCATTTGCTGAATTCAGCAGTTGAAAATGCCATAATTACTATGAAGATATGCATCTTTCTACTGCTGATTTGCCTTTAAAAAATCATACTTTAGGAGTGCGATTTTTGAAAGTCTAATCAGCAGTAGAAAGATGCGTATATCCTTAGTAATTTTGACATTTTCAACTGCTGAGCTCACCGAATGAGATTCAAAAATCGCACTCCTGGTCGAAAACGACCTTAGGTACCTAGTTTAAAAAAATATCCGTAATTCTTTCATTTTAAAATCTCTCACATAGAAAATATTGTTATTCAGACAATTCGGTCCTTATGTCAAGATTTTTTTTGTCTTTATTTTTATTTTTACGGATAGAAGATATTATTAGAAACTAATTTAATTTTTTTGCAATTCATGGAGTTTATCAATACAAATTTAATATTTACTTTATTCTGTAAATGGCAAACGTGGGCGCGAAATAATCATTCGAACTCCACATTATTCACGTTGTTGTTTAACAATTTAATTTAAAAATAAAAATTACCCGCCTTCTCTTTCTAACTCCATGTTGGAAACAGAAACGGCAACATGAAATGTCAAATTCTGACACATTGAATATATTTTTTCTGAATGGCCAGTTGTTTTAAGTTGATATTTAGTTTACCAAGGAGTTTACAGGTCCAACGTCTTCGTTGAACCGAAAAACGACGCTATTTTTATTAAAAATATCTGTGAGTAATCCTTTCATTTTAAATTCTCTGACAAATAAAATATTGTTTATGAGACAATTGTCTCGAAATGGTTTTCGATTCAGCCCTCAAAAACAAACATGACATACCTACCTACCGAATTGACGAAAATGTCGGTAAATTTTGTTTTCATTATGTTCAAAATTAGACAATATCACATGTGTAATTTTGAAACTCTCGAAATATTTAAAAACAATCTGTAGGTACTTATAAAATAAATTGAAGGCATATTCCGTTACTCTACATATTGTGAAAGCATAATTTTTGTATCTCTATAGTACATTTTTTTGCCCTCAGTGATGTTCGTATTTAGTTTGAAAAAAGTGGTATGCATGTAGGTTTCACTTTAAATTTACCGAAACTTCCCACTTTGGTTAATTTAAAATGTTTTAGTTATGTAATGAATTTCATATTGTGTGAAAAAAAATTATTACCTACTAACTAAGTATTCTTCACTCAACCAAATTTCAAAAAATACTTAACACTTTTCTTATCGATGGTGGGAGCTCAAACAAAAGGTCACGGAAAACTTACAAAACATTATCAACATTTTTTATTGAAAATTGACAGCAAGTGATGACGTCACAAACGAAAATATACCCTTAAGCCAGGTCAGAGGCCTATTGGCGGCTTGAAAATTCTCTGACAGCAAGGTGACCACTAACTTGCCTCCACCAACACGCACTGGGCCCGCTTGGTGGAGGAGTATGGCCCGCTCCCTCTCACCCTTATTCGTGAGAGGAGGCCTTTGCCCTGCAGTGGGATTATACAGGCTATAACTTACTTTTTATATATGGAAAAATAGCTTAGAAAATCTAGATTGCGCGCATCAAATAACATTTACAATTTATAATATAATTATGAAAATTTTAAAATTGTGTATAATTTCAAAGCTTGTATAAAACATTACTTTTTCAACATACTTGCTCGTAAAGTGGCTCTTATTGCACCGCTTTTAGGTACACAATGCAGCTTATAGAACACGCGTGCAAAAAAGATTACCTATATTCCCGCACTAGTGCGGTAATGTTACTTTTTTTTCTATCAAAGCTCTTTTTTCTGAATAAATTATTGTGTTTTAGTTAAAATATGATAAATAAAAGCTTCATTACATCAAAAGATTTATTTCAGTTAACAAATTAACATTAATTTGTGTTATAAATACATAAATATTAAGTTTATAACGTTTTTAATATTCGGTTGTTTGCAACAAATATTGGTCTAAAATTGTTGTTTTTTACGAAATTTTATATCTTTTTTCTCGCAAGTATGTTGAAAAACGACGTTTGAAACGCGTGAACATTGGTCATTTGTATCATAATGTACTATTATTATACCGTCGTCTACGAGTGTTCTACGACAAAGTTTTGTATGAAATTGACAACTCTGCAAACAATCATTAAACTGAGTAACTTTCACTATATTATGGAGCCAACATCGCAATCGCGGAAAAACAAGTCAGCTGTACCATACAAATCTACAATACCAACTTGACTCAAATGTATGGGACAGCTGTCTTTTTTCGCAATTTCGCAGTTGGCTCCTTAGTGAAAGTTGTTCAGTTTGATGGTCTGAAGCAGTAGGTATTATTCGAAAGTAGAATGCAATGTCAACGTGTGATTTTCAAAAATCGTACCTACTACAGGAAGCTGGCAAAAGCAGCAAAGGTTATCGGTTTAGTCTTACCGAAACGATAAATTCTTTTTATTAAAGATCGCAGGTAGGTATTGCTAAAATATGGGGGAGCACAATAATAGATTATCAAAACATTCGCAGTGTTTGCAGAACAGCTTAGTAAAATGAAGCCAATATACGTGAAGAAATAAAATAATAAAATACTTATATGACTATGACTAGTCCCTCAGATTCTCCCAAATAATCGGACACAAAATAAATAAAACCGGTCAAGTGCGAGTCGGGCTACTCGCGCGCCGTAATAACTCATATTCTGTGAAAATTTCAACTGTCCAGCTATTACGGTTCAAAAGTTACAGCCCTAAATAGGTAGGACGAGCGCGCGGACGGACAACGTAGGCTTAGTAAATAGGTATTCACCCTTTGGGTACGGAACCCTAAAAACACAAAATACCCTTAGAAAAAGTATATGTCTAGAATGAGCCTCACACTTGTTCCGTATAAAACAAAAGGGGCTAACTTTCTTAGGTTGGTGTGCGTGAGGTGCCATACAAAATATGTATGTGTGCGTGTATATGTATAGGGTTTTGGAACCAGTACTGGTTCCTATTTTTTTCGACGCTTTCGTAGCTTTGACTGTCTATCTTAATCTAAGAAAATACCATTAGACCGTAAAAAATAGAAACAATTTGAGAAAACGCCACAAAACTACTACTAGTTTTACTTCAGTCGTGTGGTCTAAATAAACCACACAAAGTTTTTTTTTAGTAGACTGGTGGCGTTTTCTCAAATTATTTCTATTTTTTACGGTATTGCGTATTATACAAATATGTGTCCCTTACGGAACGGAATTCGAACCCGCGACCCTCGGCTCCGCAGGCAGGTTCACTACAGACTGTGCTATGGGGCCGTCGAAGAATTGTTTATTGATATGGTTGGCAACTTGGCAACTATAGAGGATTCCAAACTTCTTGGGATCGAGGCATCGAGCCCATACATCCATGTCAGACGTACCTAAAAAGTTTAAAATTGTCGATTTAAATGATGAAATATTCCATCAAAAGGTGCGTTGTTATCTTTTTGAAAAAATTTCCCCTCTTTCTAATTTTAAAGAAGGACCAGACGTAATCTCCAGTCTATCGCAACTGCATATACGGGTCAAAAAATATATGGGATGCAGCAGAACTTCAATGGGCGTCTCTATTCGTCTCTTTTCTTGACGCTCTCTTTCATGAAATGTCACATGACATTTTTTCCTTCGAAATTATTTAAAATGTTTGTTGCGTGCGTGTTTATTATTTTTCGAGTAAATAAATAAACCTGAATAGAAAATTGGACACAATTTCATTTAGTATTATTTCGGTAGCATTATAACAGTGTAAAAACTTAAAATGAAGGAAGTAGGTATAGGAAAGATGCGAAATATGCAATCAAAGAGCGGAAAGCAAAGACGGTATAAAACGATTCTACATAGCAAGTTTTCCGCTAGATGAAGCTTGGTAAGCATGTTTTTTATCCTATTTATCAGCCCCGGTTCATATTTGTTCATATTTAAGTTTAAAAAGTGTTTTCATTCTCAAACTAAGCAGAATTTTTTTTTGTTATTTTGTTTTCAAGGTTGGCAGCCTTGGTAGACATGTTGCTCTATGTTGGCTATTTCATGGTAGCTTCAAATTGACATTTTGTAGGATTATTTTGCTCCAAGGAGTCCCGTCTCTTAAAACGTAGTATTATATTCTCTTTGGTAATCTCGTCTAATCATGAGTGAAGCACCCATATCTTTTGTGTGCGTGGTGTCACGCCGTACATAAACGTACAGCGTACAATAAAATGAGCGTTTTTCTTTTGGTTTTTAGGGGATCGATAGATGGTTTTACGGTCTGTGCGAATTAAGGTCACAATTTCAAAAAGTGTTTCTTTAAAACACGGACTTGAAAGAAATACGGACAGAATATTGAAAGATATGAAGCATGCAAGGTAATACAATCTCGTTTGTTCTATAAGGGACCTACACTCACACAGATGCACTAGCTCTAGGCGCAGGTGCACCTGCACCTGCACCTAGCACGGTGACGGGTTGTAGCACCTATCCTAATGTTAATTCGCACAGACCGTAAATCCATCTATCGATCCCCTAAAAACCAAAAGAAAAACGCTCATTGTAATCAAACTTTGTCAAATGACAACAAACGAACTTCGCAGTTTCAACAACATCGCTGCTATGCGAAAATAAATGTTTTTCAAGCCTACACTTTCCCATTCAATGGTTCGCACTAAAGACAAGTGCTCAATGAATGAAGGGCTACCTACAGTAGGTATTTTTATCCAGCAGTGCATTCGCTTCCTTCGCTCTGTTTACTTGCTGAGAATATTTTATGCCACTATTGTTTACTTTAACCCTGCGAGAGCCCAGTGAAGTATTTCTCAGAAGAGGTATGAATGAATATAAATCACTATTTTAGTCGCAAAATGTTCAATGTTCAAATCATAAGTACTAGTACACGGACTATTACAAGCGAATTATTATCAGTGGCCAGGGCCGGATTAAGCCATGCCGAGGCCCCTAGGCAATGCAAGGCTCGGGGCCCCTGTCTCCATGGGCGAAGCAACGATTTTTTCCTATGGTCGCAGTAAAATAACCACCAGCCAAACAACACATTAAAAACACTAAAATGTGGAGCGATTGAAGTGAGCTCGAGCTTTTAATATTATAAAGTCGTTGCGCAATGCGATCTAAATCCTGGACTGAGCAAAGCGATCTCGAATTTTTCATCATTGCAACAACCGTCTCAAACCAAGAGCGAGCAAAGCGAGCTCGAGGTTGTACTAGAATATTATAAAGTCACGTTTCGTAATGCGGAGGGAGAAGGGAGCTGCCGATGTGGCATGGGTGGGGAGCGGGAATGCTGTTCTTTGAGCAGCATTGATGCTTCAAGCTGGTGTTTTGTCGGTAGTTTCAATTCCGAAGTCACACCTCCCCGTGGTTCCCCCTGGTAACTATTGCTCATCAAATCCAGTTTGAGAGTAATAGGCCAACGTGACAGGAAGACTCACCAAGACGTACTGGCCAGCGTGGTGTTTTATGGCTAAAAACCCTCCATAACTATGAATAATGCCAAAAAGCGAAGGCCCTCAGTCCCCAGCGGCCCCACTATTCCTGGTTCCGGCAGCGGTCACGGTTACGGTGGGGCAGAGGGTGCTAAGAATCCCTGGGTAAGATCCGGCTGCCAAACGACGACCCTAGCTATAGCTTGCTATAACGCACGGACCCTGAGAGAAGATAGGAAACTGTATGAACTGGAACACGAGACACTTAATATCAATTGGGACCTTATAGGATTGTCAGAGGTGCACAGAAAAGGCGAAAGCCTGATTAAGTTAACGTCTGGCAACCTATTTTACTATAGAGGTCATATTGATTCGAGTTATGGTGGCGTGGGTTTCCTTATAAACAGACGGATTGCACATGCAATCAAAAACGTTACGAGTATTTCCACACGTGTTTGTTATGCCATTATACGGCTAAATAAACGATACTCACTAAAGGTAATACAAGTATACGCGCCAACCTCGGATCACTCTGATGACGAAGTGGAATTATTCTATGAGGACGTAGAAAAGGCTCTTGAGCAAGACCAATGTCACTACAATACCATCATCGGTGATTTCAATGCGAAGATTGGCAAACCCCTTCAAAACGAAACATCTATTGGGGGTTTTGGTCTCGGTGTACGCAACAATCGAGGTCAAACTTTGGTAAACTTCCTTGAACGACATAAAATGTACGCTATGAATACATTTTTCGAGAAGCGTACTTCAAGAAAGTGGACCTGGGCTAGCGCGGATGGAAGGACCAAAAATGAAATTGATTATGTTCTTGCAACGGGGAAAGCCTTTGTTACGGATGTATCTGTCGTGAGTCAATTTAAAACGGGCAGTGACCATCGTTTAGTTCGAGCCACATTTAGATTCAACTTGAGTAAAGAGAGAAGATCTATGGTTAAGGCACATAGGCGTTATGAAAGGAAAGAAATCGCATTCCTACAAGATGAGTTCCGCCTGGACCTTAAGAACACATTCGAAGGACTGAAAGAGTTGAATCTGGACTTGGACGAACTAAATAATAAGCTATGCCTTACTTTAATGGAGACAACAAAGAAATATCTTAGCAGTGGGCCAAAGAAGGGAGATGGAAAACTTTCATCCGAAACCTTGAAATTGATAGAGGAAAGAAGAGTCTTGCCACATAATGTTGTAAGCGACCAGCGTGTGATAGAAAACCTAAACAAAACGATACACAAAGCTATCCGTAAAGATCTAAGGTCATACAGTAAAAATGTGATTATTAGGACCATTGAGAAAAACAGAGGACCCAAAGTATTCAGGAGAAAGCTACGCTCCGGAACTGAACAAATAGCGAAGCTTACAGATGACAATGGCTCTTTAGTAACAGATCGTGACCAACTGCTGGCTGTGGTTGAGAAATTCTACAAGGATCTTTATGCTACAAGGTCGATGCAACCAGAGATAAATATAAATGATCCACGAGCCAACCCCACGGATTACCGTAGCGCGGAGGACCTGCCTCCTATACTGCCTCGCGAGGTGGAACTAGCTCTGAGCCAAATGAAAAACGAAAAAGCTCCTGGCGAAGATGGCATTTCGGTTGAGTTATTGCGGGCAGGTGGTGAAGTCGTCCTCAAGGTTCTTGTAGAACTTTTCAATAAGGTCATTAGTACAGCCCATACACCTGAAGCCTGGAAAAACGCCGAGGTGATAATATTGTTCAAAAAAGGAGATAGTTCAAAGCTGGCCAATTATCGCCCAATAAGCCTCCTTTCCCAAGTCTACAAGTTATTTTCCAAGGTTCTCTGTAATAGACTCACCCGGGAGCTCGACGAATACCAACCTAGAGAACAGGCAGGTTTCCGGAGTGGCTACTCCACTATCGATCATATCCACACAGTGAGGCAGTTGATGGAGAAATGTCGTGAGTATAACCGGCCTTTGTGTTTTGCCCTCGTTGACTACGAAAAGGCTTTCGACAGTGTCGAACACTGGGCCGTGTTCAATTCTCTTCATCGCTGCCGCACGGACGGGCGTTATGTGGATATACTCCGAGAGTTATATAGGTCGGCAACGATGCAGGTTCGCTTACATGATGTAACAAAGCGCATACCAATCGAACGGGGAGTGCGACAGGGAGACACCATTTCACCCAAACTGTTTACAGCTGTCCTTGAAGATGTAATAAAAACATTAGCATGGGATGACAAGGGTATTAATATCAATGGAGTCTACTTGTCGCACCTTCGTTTTGCGGATGACCTAATACTGTTTGCTGAAACCAGTGAGGACCTGGGAGAGATGTTGCAAGAACTCTATAATGCTTCCTTGAGTGTAGGCCTGAGGATGAACATGTCCAAGACTAAGGTTATGACGAACGCCTGTGGGGTCACAGACCCCATTATTGTGGGTAATGAGATTTTAGAGGTAGTCGATCGTTATGTATATCTTGGACAGTGTTTATCCTTTGGTAAAGAATGCCAAATAAAAGAGGTCTCAAGACGTGTGCAATTGGGGTGGGCTGCTTTCGGTAAGTTGGACGACGTGGTCCGAGACAGAAAAATGCCACAATGCTTGAAAACCAAGCTTTTTAATCAATGTGTCTTGCCCACCATGACATATGGTGCCGAAACATGGACGCTCACTAAGAAAACTGTACAGCTTGGCAAAAAAGTCGTGATAAAAAATAAGGGCGCTGCCTCCACGCAAGAACGTCAAAATCACGCATAACCTGGCAACACCACCATACTAAAATTTTAGTTCCACCTGTCACCACGATCATGACTTTTTTGCCAAGCTATACACAAAATCAAAGTAGCACAGAGAGCCATGGAGCGCACCATGCTAGGCATCACCCTTCTTGACCACGTCACAAACGTCGAGATCCGACGTCGAACTAAGGTTCAGGACGTCGGGGACCGAATAGCTCGCTTAAAGTGGCGGTGGGCAGGACACGTAGCTAGACGAAATGATGGCAGGTGGAGTAAAGCCTTAACAGAGTGGTGGCCGAGATTAGGTAAAAGAGAAGTGGGTCGTCCGGCAGCCAGGTGGGTTGACGACATCTGGAAAAGTACAGGCAAGACCTGGATGCGACTGGCACAGGACCGAGAAGAATGGCAAAATATGGAGGAGGCTTATGCCCTGCAGTGGGTGGATACAGGCTGAAAATGATGAATGATGACGTTTCGTAATGCGATAAAAATTCTGGAACGAGCGAAGCGAGCACGAGATTTTACTGCAATCAACTGAAATACAGTTGTCTCTTACTTTCATATTTCCTTTGTCTGGGGTGGGCCTAAATATTTGAGTTTTCGCTTATTTTTCTCCCGAGCCGCGGGATCTACTGATGAGATCATTGCATCATCATCTAAAACCAAGAGCCAGCGAAGCGAGCTCAAGATTTTTAACTGCAATATTATAAAATCGTTGCGCAATGTGATCTGAACCTTTGAGCAAGCGAAGCAAGCTCGAGGTTTTAATACCATATTAGAAAGACGTTGCGTAATGCAATCTTAATCCTGGAACGAGAGAAGCAACTAAAATACAGTTGTCTCTTATTTTTCGTAATTCTTTTTAAGTCTGGGGTGGGCCTAAATCTTTGAGTTTTCACTTATTTTTCTCCCGAGCCGCGGGGCCCCTTGGCAGCTGTGGGCCCATAGGCTGCAGCCTACTTTGTCTCTATGGTTAATCCGGCACTGTCAGTGGCGCCCTCACCACAATAATAAAGATTTCTCAACAAAGAAAGCCTAAATTTAAAAAGTGCTACTCCAATAAACTACAAAAGCCTTCAAACTATAATTGTTATAGAATAATGTTTTAGGTTTATAATACCTAAGTCTGTGGTTTTTTATAGGTCTAAACCATAGGCGACGTATTTTTCGCTTACGCTGGTAACATCGGTGTAACCGCGTATGAGACAGCGATAGTCATAAAATCCTATACAATTTGTATGAAAATAGATGTCTGACTCCGGAGTCAGACAGCCGTCGTAGAACAAAAAAGTGGCTACGTCGATAACGACAGCAATAAGTAGCGATCTCCTTTTTTAACTAGAGCGAATTTGCTATGCGCATCTCTTACTGAGTGATATATGACAAGACACGTGCTTTCTTCTAGTTCCTTCTCTTTCTACGATGAAAATGGATGTCTGACCTCGGAGACAGACAGCCGTCGTAGAACAAAAAAGTGGCTGCGTCGATAAGGACAGCAATAAGTAGCGATCTCCTTTTTTAACTAGAGCGAATTTGCTATATGTGCATCTCTTACTGAGTGATATGACAAGACACGTGCTTCCTTCTAGTTCCTTCTCTTTCTACGGTCTAAATATGCAAAGGACATGCGGCGATAAATGCCAAATATTGTATACTTCAAAAAGAAAAATGATAAAGCGGCAATACCAAGGCAATAAAAAAATAAGATCTGACAATTTCACTTGAAATTACCGGCATAGAAAAAATATGATTACCGGTGACCGGTGTTTCCACAATTCAGATATTTTAATGTGTGTTTTTACCAAAATAAGCATCATAAACATCATAAACATGATAAATGTAATATTACCTACATTATAAAATAATATATTGTATACAACCGTTGGCATTTTTTCTATGGCCGCATCTCCTTTGAAAAAAGAAAGAAAAACGGCCGCTTTAATTTTTTTTCGAAATTCTTAAAAGTGGAATGTTTAGAACCTATAGAAGTAGTTTGAAGGCTTTTGTAGTTTTTGGGGTAGCACTTTTTTAATTTAGGCTTTCTTTATTGAGAAATCTTTATTATTGTTGTGAGGGCGCCACTGAGCTTGTAAATCTTGTAATAGGCCTCTTAATTAAACCGAAGCCCTTTTCGCCATAATTTAACCAATAATCGTTTATTTTACCATCGATAACGAAAAAAAAACAAAATCTTCCCAATACACGTTCTACTTTTCATGAAATTGTCTCTAGTATTTCAAACGAGAGCGTAAAAGTAATGCAAAATAAATGACAATTCAGACACTCTCATACTTAAACGCCGCCGCCGCCGTGAATACCGTGATCGTAAACATACCCCTCCCCGCACCAACTCACCCCAACTCGTCCTTATCCGAGTCCACAACTACGTATTATACGATAACGTCTGATAGGTACGTACAGTCTGTCTATAAAGTCTTGGCAAAAATGAGGGCGCTGTCTCCACACAGGAACGTCAAAATCAAGCATACCCTGGCAATACCAACATATAATACTAAAATGATAAGTTCCTCAAACATTCATGCCACGACTTTATAGACAGACTATACCTCGAAGATTTTCAATAAATAGGTATCCAGTAAGTTGGTGGATGGAGACTGGACAGTTGGCTAGAAGTTGCACACAACAAAGAGGCATTTGCCCAGCAGTGGGACATTGAACAGACTAAGTAAAAAAAACAGTATGTAATTTTGGGAAGTGGTCGTTTTGGGAAGTGGTCCTTTTGGGAAGTGGTCGTTTTGGAATTTGTATTTTTGGGAAGTGGTCCTTTTGGGAGTTGTCCTTTTGGGAGTTGTCCTTTTGGGAGTTGTCCTTTTGGGAAGTGGTCCTTTTGGGCAATGGTCCTTATGGGAAGTGGTCCTTATGAGCCGAAAGTACTCTACCTTATCGAATTTATAAAATGTATTCTAAACTAACGGCGCCCGTGCGGAGCACGGGCAGACCCCTGACTTTAAAGGCTTACAACTTTTGATTGAGTGGACAGTTGCAATCTGTCTTAATGGGGATTGATACTCTAGATCAACATTCATAAGATCAACATTCAAAATATCAACACCATAAGGTCAGCAAATCAAATGATCAACAGTTCAAAATCTCAACACTTCATAATATCAACAGTTCAAATGATCAACAATCAAAAAGTCAACAATAGAAAAAATTTAAGTACATTTAATTTAGCAACAATCCAAGAACTTGAGCCCGCTGCTGCGTTTAGGAACATAATGTCAAAAGCGCAAAATGACAAGTGGGTAGCAAAATGTCAAAAGCGCACTTAGTCAAAAGCGCAAAAGGTCAAAAGCTGACAATGTCAAAAACGCACATAGTCAAAAGCGCACAATGTCAAAAATTCTTTTTAAACGAGTGTGGAGAACATGAATTTTAATTTTTAACTATTGGATGATTTTGAGGTTAAGAAAAGAAAAAAAACGTTAAGATTTTTTTCGGAAAATTATTTATTCATAACAACTCAAGCGTTCCTAGGGAGTAGGTAGTAAAAGAAATAAAAAGTTTTGATTTTTTTTCGAGTAAATTAGTCCAAATCAAATCAAATCAAATATACTTTATTTTACACCAAAATACAAACAGAGAGTCGTAGTCATATGAGATTGAGCTTATTCAGCTTTTACGTCATATTAAAGTCGTATAAACGCAAATTATACAGCCAGTACGTATCATATTATACTTAAAAACCAACATTATTAATTACAGTCATATAATAAACTTTTACTCAACACTTTAGTCATATAAGAAGCTGCTGATTAAGTCACGTTTATACGTCGCGTATGTGACTATTCGAGTAATTGCATCTTATATGTTGTGGTTCCGTTGGGGGTTCTTTGGGGTCAGTAGGGGGTCCGTTGGGGGTGGAGTATTAGTCATTGTATGTCTAAGTCCTAAGGTAAGAAAGTTATTTTATGAGATGGCGATGATGATAAATAAGTTACGTAAGCTACGTAGGTCCAGCAGTGGGCTCAAGTTCTCGGATTGTTGCTAAATTAAATGTTCATTTTTTCTATTGTTGACTTTTTGATTGTTGATCATTTGAACTGTTGATATTATGAAGTGTTGAGATTTTGAACTGTTGATCATTTGATTTGCTGACCTTATGGTGTTGATATTTTGAATGTTGATCTTATGAATGTTGATCTAGAGTATCAATCCCGTCTTAATGTCAATCCAGACTAAGCCCTATGCTTCTGTAAAACCCGATCCAAATCGGTTCAGTAGTTTTTATATAAGTGATGCGTGCACAAACAAACAGACAGATAGAGAAACAGACAAAAATTCTAAAAATTCTTATTGCCTTTTTCGTAGCTTATTGCATTCCATTTTAGCACCCCCAATGTTTTTGTTGCGAATATCTATACTTCCACGCCTTACAATTTTAATACACAGGGTTACTTTACCATTAATCCTGTATTATGTAAATAGATAGAGATAACATCGAAATCAGACTAATTCGTAACGAATGCAAGAACGGTATTAAAATAATATTTGAACAAATATTCCTAAATTTGAATAACTATTTTTCCTTTTCCTTTCCTTCAAGAGTAATCAATACAAGTCTAGATAAGCCAGAATTCATAAGAATCCTCCCTCTTCGCAGAGCAAAGCAAATATTGCATTTGGCAAATTATTTTTTCTATCACATCATGTTACTCCGTTCTCGTTCGTAAGAATAAGAAAGAGCGTGGAGCGAGGTTAGAGGGTGGTAAAGCCTTGAAATGAGTAAAAATCGATAGGAATTGGAATCCCGAAGTAGGTACGTTGCGGGACCTCTGAAGTCCGAATAAAGCAAGAGGTTTTGTCAAGCGACGCCCATAAAGCCATACAGGGCGTAAGGAAAAGTATCACCCGTACCCCGTACCCATAAGACTGAACAACTTTGATATGGGATAACAAACATGTCAGAGCAAAAAAGTATCAGCTGCTCCATACTAAACTGCAATACCTACTCGACTCAAATGTATGCAACAGCGGATTGCTTTTTTGCTCTGATCGATTTGCTCCCGTATATAGTAGTAAAAGTTGTTCAGTTTGATGGGTAGAGTATGTGGTTTAAGAACCTTTGCATAAATAGATTCCTTATTGTTGGGCTTTTGAATGGTCATGTTCCCAAGGCAATAAATGGATTTACTGAGATAAATAATATATTTTTTTTAGGGTTCCGTACCCAAAAGGTGAAAACGGAACCCTATTCATAAGCCTACGGCGTCCGGTGCGTCCGTTCGTCCTAGCTTCAGAGGGCTGTATCTTCTGAACCGTAATAGGTAGCCTGTTGACATTTTCACACAATTGTATTATTGTATTGTGTTTTAAGAAAAATAAAAAAGTAAATAATTAAGAGGGGTCCCATACAAGACACTATACTGCATTCCAAATAAGGACGACAAGATTTTCCGATTCCTATTTAGCTTTCTGGCCAATTCTGATAAGCAATTATATAAGGTCTAACAAAATAAGGTGAAACTATTTTAAGGGGATGATCAGACCATCAAACTGAACAACTTTCTCTATGGGACCAATATCGAAATCAACAGAAAAAAAATCTGCTGTTTAAAAGTAAAAAATAATAATATCTACCACTGGATTTGGCCCTGTTCTGCTGTGAACGAGTGTGGCGAAGCGGGCGTGCGAGGCGAGGTCACTGAACCTACCTACGCGCCGGGGCCACAGAGGAATGATGCCAAATTTTATTTCAATGTAGTATTTATTTATAAATGTTTACATTACTCTTCCAATAGTTCATGCACACAGTGCAAAATAATGTGCCAAATTTTTATTCGACTTCTAATACCTATAAACTAATAAAATAAAAATATCGAGCGTACAACACGGAGCGGTGACGGGCGCGCGGGTAAAATCAACGATGTGTCACCCCTCACAGTCACACCTTCGTTTCGCCCGAAGTCACCCTCGGTCTCGTTGGTGAACCTCGTAGGTGAATGCGCGCACACAAACGCGCGGCGCATGTAGTGATGCGCCGCTTTTGCGAGCTTGTATGAAGCTGTCACTCTGTACAATATAATCCTCTGTGCCGGGGCCCCGCGAGCTGGGTTGACTAATTTGACTATGCAGTTGGGGACTTCTAAGTTCAGATGTTTAGGTAGATAATGAACGTAGCATTTTGCTTAAAAAATGTAATCCAAATGGTATGTAAGTAGGTACTTTTACTTACATTCAATTTTGTACATATCCCACACCTTTCTCAATGAACTTTATTGCACGTCTTTGGATGTGTCTTTGCACTTATTGATTAAAACGTCTCAATCGTATTAATAACATCACGTGTGCGGTCACTATCCGTTGTCGGAGCTCACTTGTGGTTCTGTTTTGGCATACATGGAAATCAAGTGGCGTAAGGTCAGGTCTGGAGAGCGATTTTTGAATCTCATTCGGTGAGCTCAGCAGTTGAAAATGTCAAAATAACTATGGAGATACGCATCTTTCTACTGCTGATTTGACTTTCAAAAATCATACTTCATGAGTGAGATTTTTTAAAATCAAATCAGCAGCAGAAAGATGCGTATCTCCATAGTTCAAAAATCATACTTCAGGAGTGAGATTTTTTAAAATCAAATCAGCAGCAGAAAGATGCGTATCTCCATAGTTAGGTATTTTGACATTTTCAACTGCTGAGCTCACCGAATGAGATTCAAAAATCGCTCTCCAGGTCACTCAATACCTCTGCCTATTCACCGAAATCCGTATGTATCGTCCAAGTAGCTAGGTCCGTACACTTGTCACTAGTTGTCACGTTCATGATGGTAAAGCATATCACGTAATGACGTAACCTTGCAAGAGGTTGAGTGAGGCGCGCGCAAAACGTATCGACCGGTCGGCGTGCGCGAGCGCTCGCTCGCTACTGAAGAAGTCAAAGCAAGGTGAAAGGTCGCAACGCAACGCAAGCAAGGGCGGGAGTGGGGGCCGGGCGCGTTGAGTTCAAAGGAAGCCGCCGCGTGCGTGCGGCGTGCAAAGTAAACAAAACACAGGTCCCTATTCAGGGATAATAGCAAAATATTTAGTAGATCAGTGTAAATATTATTTATAAAAAATTTGATTTCGACATTGGTCCCATAGAGAAAGTTGTTCAGTTTGATGGTCTGATCATCCCCTTAAAATAGTTTCACCTTATTTTGTTAGACCTTATATTTTATTTATCAGAAAGATCTAGGTACCTACTATCTGACATATCTTGGACGTTTTAGTTACGTCCAAGATATGTCGTATAGTATATCTTTCTCATAAATAAATATACTTAAGGCGTAATAGTAGGTGGAAATACCTCGGAGGCATCTTTTGTTTTTTTATTTTACGACTAGATTTATACCATTTAGGTACCGAAACTAAAGTCATATCTCAGTATTTTTGGATAGTTAGTGTAGTGAAATCATAAACTGAATACACGATTGGAATTACTTCACTCGATAGAAAGTCGTCACAAAGATGACGTATTTTCATGCATTTTTAAACATTTTTCTCGTTTTAGAAGAACTTAAAATAGTTTCCGATTTTTCATATTCACATATTCACCATTAGTTTAACTAGTGAAATCATAAAAAAAATCTAGAAAAAGTGCTTTTGTAACTTTGGTTAGTTCTTTTTAATCGAAAAAACGGCTCACGCACACACTTTTCGGAGCGCTGGGCTGGGCAATCGCGTTTCTCGTAGAAAATATTCGTCGGGACCTATGGCCCGTTTAAGGGGGTTCTTCAGACGATCAAACTGGACAATATTCACTATGGAGCCAAAATCGAAATCGCGAAAAAAAACAGCTGTCCCATACATTTGAGTCGAGTTGGTAGGTACAGCAGTTTTGTATGAAAAGGATGATGTTTTTTTATTTTTGATGGTCTGAAGCCCCCCCCCCCCCCCCCCCCCCCCAATCTTTGCAATTATTCGGGTAGGTAGACAGGCTATTATCAAGCATGGATATTATGATTATGATACATAAATTAACATAATACATAAATTTGAATGATAAGTAAATAGAGTCGACAAGTTGTACGTAAAATCCACGGACTTGATGCCGGTGCCGATGGTGGTGGCGCGTGATTAGCATCTGCAGACGCCACAAAATTTAAATATTTGCTAAAAAGCCAATGTTAGCAGAGTCCGAACATCCGATATCTACGACGGCATCTTGCTTGCCAAACGAGCTAAATAAATGTCCATTTGTATCGCCAGTACCTACGCAACTGAATTTGATCAGTAATTAGGAAATTAGGTTTGTAGTTTTGGGACAGCAAGAACGCCTCGCTCGCGGCGCCACTGCCCTGTGATCTCCTCACGGCGGCGGCGGCGTGTGTGGCGCGATGTGGTGTGGTTGTGGTACGTGTGAAACAACGCTATGTTCTGCCTGCTAGCGCACAGACCAGTGTGAAGCTTGGTGCTTAATGGGGTCGAGCTACTGGCCGCGACGTCCAGATATCTTTAGAACGACGTAGTGGAGGCTGACCAAACTACGTGAGCTTCAAGCCATTTATACTGACGAGAGTTCAGGTGCACGAGAGGTAAGTACGTTCTCATACCCATTTTGTGTCCCTGAACCAGCGAAGTTACCAGTTATTTAGGTAGTCAGTAATCTAAATATTCTTCTTCTTCTTCATATCGTGTAGGCAAGCCCTGGTGTCAGAGTTTATTCAAACCGCCTTACGGCCTTTGACGTGGTTTTTATGTAACGACTAGTACCACCAGAGATAGTAGCAGGGACCAACAGTTCAGCGTGCCATCCGTAGCATGGAATTATCTTTCTTTTCAGACAATCCGGTGATTCAGCCTGCAATGTCCTATCCAACTAGGGAAAAACGCACAAAGTGACATATATCACTAAGTGTCCCCCGTGGGAATCGAACCAACGACCTCCGTGTCAAGAGCCCAATGCAGGGAGGCAGTATCTAATTATTTGATTGGGGAGACATTTCGGTCTTGATTGATTGACATTTTGACAAAGTAAGGACCTCGATAGGTCTAAAAGTCTAAATCCGATACTGTCTGAGAATAACAGCACGGAATATAATAGGAGTACAAAATATAACAGTCAATAACAGACATGTCAGAATGTTATTAGCAGCTACGCATAGCGAGTTTTGCAGCGAGAGATAAACTAACTTGAGGAATCGATATACTTATTACCTAATTAAGTATTCTTAGGGATCACAAAAAAAAATGTGTTACTTTAACTAACGATCTTTTTGCTAAAACCACTAAAACTACCAAAAACATTCATATTGAAATGGAAAAAAGACTAAAACTGACAATCTCGTATTTTTTGAGTTTTCAGTGGCCGTAAATGTTTAGGAATCGCGGTGTCAGGTGTCAGCAATTGGACCGAAAGCCTTCATTTTCTTTGTGCTATTCAACTTTCTTCGTCAAAGTACATAATATACGAACATGTATTCTGCTTTCGCCCCACAGTAGAAGTCGCAAGTACAATTTATAGGTACCTTTAGGTACGTATTTTGACACAAAAGTGAGTGCGTTACCCTGCGCCTTGCGACGACTCGGTCACCCCAAGAGTTCAGCGACATTTTAAGATCGGAGCTCAAATTGGTGAGTCGTCGAACCTTCAAGCACTTAGCTACCAGCTAACTTGCCTCCATAAAGACAATTTTTTCTTATTACTTGAGAAATGATTTAATTTGAAGTTGAATTTGCTTTTGCTTGATGCATCATACACTGAAAGGTGTTATTCTGTTTTTAACTAGGTATCTGAGAATTTGACAATACGGGAAGAGCGGCGTCATGGGAAGAGGCGTAATGGGAATGATTCTAAAGACTTGCTGGGGATTGGACGTAAAGGAGAGACGTATCAAAAAGGTACCTAGTACCTACTACAGAACACTATCTATAACAAAGAGGAATCGATGAAACGAATTCTTATTTTCACACCAAGATGAACAAAAGAGAAAGTTAAGGAAAGTTTTAATCATCAATATCAAAGATAATAAAAAAACACTACGAAGATATTGAATACTAACAGCATACCGAGTCATCGGAGAACTTTTCATAATGGAATCTGACATTAGGTAATCCACCATGGCACCTCCGTTCCGTGGAAAAAAAATCTCCTACGTTCCTATATGGCTGTAATAAGGTAGTTACTTTTTCTCTGCTATTGGCTTAGGAATATTGTACCCCTCATGGAAATTCGACGAATAGTTCCATGGCGATGAGAGCTGGAAACTTCGCATTTCTTGCGCAAATTCAACTGGCTCGTAAACCAATTTCTTCAACTCGTCATCGTAGCGAACCTCGGTGTACCCCACCAAAGGGAAGTCCTTTCTTAGGGGATGACCCGTGAAACCATAGTCCGTGAGGAGCCTACGCAAATCCGGGTGATGACTGAAGATAATACCGAACATGTCGAAAATTTCTCTCTCGAAAGTATTGCAGACTCTCCAAATTGAGCTTGCTGAATGGCTGGGTGTGAGTTCGTCCGTGTACGTTTTCACTTTGGCACGCTCGCCGAATCGCAAGCTCAGGATGCAATATACTAATTCGAATCGGTACACCCTGCTTGGCACGTCAATAGCAGTGGCCGCAGAGCAGACATTGAAGCACGCGTGCTGGTGATGCGCCATAAAACTCAACACTGGGAAAATACCTTCTGGCGCTGCTAGAATTTCCAATTCATCCGTGTGCGTCATCTGAATCTTTTGTACAAATTTAGGCATACAAGCGGCCACGTACAAGCCGAACTCGTACAGTCTTTGGCGTTTACAATTATCGTGTCGCCTGAGAGTGTGACTTTCATAACAAATCGGCTCCAAATTGAACGGATCAGACTGTTGCACTTTGTCTTTATTAACATAACATTTGGTTAGGTTAATGTGTCGTTTCAAAAGCATAGCAATACTATTTCTTGCAACAGATAGTAACGATGGATTCATTGTTCTTCTTGTCGTATCTTTAGTCAGGAAATCTTTATCTTTAAATTATGGGAAATTATTTCACGTGATTTCACGTAGCAAATCAAGAGCAAATGAAAATTTTAGTTTCAATTTGACAATGTTAAATTGACCAACGAGGTTTTATTGACAACATTTTGTTGACAACAAGAAGATTGTAAGGTATAATCTACAGTAGGGGAATTTTCCAAACTTCTTGGGAAATAGAATACTTCGCCTATGAACAACGATATCAATCAATGTACACTTTTTAACCGACTTCAACAAAAGGAGGAGGTTCTCAATTCGACCCGTATGTTTTTTTTTTTTTTTTTTTTTTTTTGTATGTTTGTTACGCGATTGCACCGCCACTTGTGAATTGATTTTGATGATTCTTATTAGTTTTTACATTTTCGTGACAACCACAAGTTTGTGAAACACAGAGTTTGGCGTTGTGAAACGCAGTTGCAGAAACGCTCATTAAAGTTAATCCTCCATTAAATCGCTTGCTAGCTTTTACTACGTCAACAAGACAAAAAGTGACAGCAAGAGATTTAATGAAGGATTAATTTTAATGAGCGTTTCTGCAACTGAGTGAATGTGTTGTTTGCAGACAGCCAGAGTATCTATTCTATACGAGGCGCTACCTCCACAACACAATCCATCAACGGAAAGAAATCGAACAGTTCGTAGTTTTCAAGGTAGGCTAATAGTTTCGCAGACCAACTTCACGAAGGTTCGTTACACATTAGGTAACTATAGATAATGGATTAAACGTATTGGTTAGCTACATAATACACAGTAGTTTTTAATTAGTAACGAACCTAAGAGAAGTTTATTCGGAGAGCGCAAATGCACGCTGCATACAAACGTAGTCTGGTGATATTTTCAATACTATCCAATTAAATTCAATGACATTTGTTTCTGAAAACTTTCATTGACTTCAATTACTTAGTATTGAAAATGTAACCAGACTACGTTTGTATGTAGTGCGCCAACGGTAATGTAACCCTTAAGGGTGTATTCAGACCGTGAATCTGAACAACTTTCCCAAAGGAACATGGGAAAGAAGAGAAAAATTTGTGAACCTTCCATACAAGTGCGGATCGGCTGTTCGATTTTCTATGGGAGGTCCAAAAAAAAATCTCGTTTTTCGACCCATGTTCTTTAGGGAAAGTTGTTCAGATTCACGGTCTGAATACACCCTTAAAGTTTCGTTACTAATTAAAAATTTGTGGTGTATAAGTAGGTACCTATTATCATTTGCTCTTATTGTAAGAGGACCTATCTTGCCCAACGTGTAAAAACGGTAAAACCATCAAGTGCTCTCCATTGCAGGAGTACAATAGGCTCTCGGCTGTTTCGAAACATGATCCCACTTACGTCACTTGTTCTAATAACGATCTAAATTGCTTTTAAACAAGTTTTAAACACTGTCGTACTCGTAATCCAGAGAATCCAGACTTCAAACGCTCCATTGTTAATGCACACGCTACATTTTCGCATCAGCTTCTGGAATAAAGTACCTACTACAGCAATTTTAATGTTCGCATAGCATTTAAAAAAAATGTATTGTGAACGTAGGTAGGTACCTACTTGGATGAGTTAATGATTCGCAATCGCATTGGCATTCATAATATCAGACGTGCAAAAACACAAGCTGCATTATAGCAACTGTGTAAATAAAATTATTTCGAATTCATTGTAGATAGGAAAGTATAAGTAGGTAATGTAGGTATGTGCCTTCTAGGTAAGTATCTAAGGGTGACCGAGACGATACAGTTCATAAGGTTTCACATCGTCCATGCATGCTTGTAAAAGGTACCAGTAGTTGAGACTTGAAACATGAGACAAAAAATGTAGTGGAGTCGAGAGCGAGGACGACGGCAATTCGTCCTTGGCAAGGACAGAGGTGACTCACCGAGCGGCTGGTGGAGCGCGGCGTGAGCGTCGCAGTCTGCACAGATGGTCGACCGAAGCATGCGTTCACGCTGCAGCCGTCGGAGGAGCTGCAGATGCTGGGGCGTGAACACCGTGCCCGACCTCTCGCCCACCAGCAGCACGTCCCCCGCTTCCCACCACGCCTGCTCTCGCAGCGTACCGTCCCTATTGAACAGCCCCATATCCTTGTACCCTTCCGGCGGACTGAGCGCCCCAGGTTCTGGCTCCTGGTACCTCTCGCACGAGCCACATCCCGAGCACTCCTCGCCTTCTCCCTCATCAGAATACCCGCACTCATCGCGCACGACAATAATGTAATCGGCCTCAAAGAACTCGTTAGCGGTCTCATCGAAGACCACGCGGTGTTTTTTGGTCCTGATGCCTTTTTTGAGTGATGATTTTAAATTGTCGTGATCCTTGTTGTGGCGAGTATCGCGGGCGGCGCGGTCGCCGCGCATCGTCGCGTGGTATCACGGCGCGGGCGGTCGCCGGAGTGTCGTGGCGGGCGAGGCGGGGCGGGCGGCGCGGCGGTGGCGGCAGGCGGACCGCCGACTGCAGCGCCGCGCCCTATCGATCGCCGCGCCGCCGCCGCCGCCGCCGCCACCGCCCGCCAGCGCCTCGTGGCCGGTGCTGCCAACCGCCGAAAGCCGAGAGCCGAGGTGCCGACCGAGACGACGCGACGCACAACACCAACACGATCTTATAGACAAGTCCTTACTGAGATGTGCGACTGCTTAATACAGATAAAATGATAGGTATCAGTTTATTTTTACAACATTATCTATCTATGTTATTCATATTCTAACAAATCACTTCGTTCATAATCTTCAGAATTAAAGCCAAAAACCCAAAAACAAGCCAAAAAAACAATTTATTGCTGAGATGTTAAGGATTAAATCGAAAGACACAAATTTTCCCCAAAGTCGGCAGGTCTAGCCCTAATTCCGGTAAGTATATTTCCTAAAGCAGGCATATGTATTTCTGATAAAGGACTAGTCACAGTCTCAGGCGTCTATAGGTAGTAAAAAATTTTGCAATACAACGTAAACATTTCAACAACTCTTTTTTTTTAACTAGAACTTTTTAACGCTATTGACTTTCATTTTTTGTGGATTTTCGTCTAGAGTACCTAACTATATCCTTGATATTATAAAATGTTTTCAAATGAACAATCTACAATTTCAGAATTGTTTTATGCAAATAAGACAGGTGCATGAAATGAATATCATTAACTATGTCGAGCTCATCATGTGGTGGACACCACAGTCCACTACGCGCTAGCCGGAGCTGCAATGCAATAGTAGCTGAAGATAGTACCTACCTAGCTCTTCGCGTATTCACTGTATCTTCGTTTATTAAAATGTAGTTGGTCCGGCTGCTCACGTGTAGAGCCTTTATTCTGCCACAAAGAAGGTAATTTGCCTCAAAGATAATAGCATGCTAATGAGCATGCTAAAAAAGAGCATGGTTTGAACTGTTTAAATTTGCTAGCAATAAGCATGCTAGAACATGCTCCTTTGATGCTCCTGAATGAGCATTCTTCAAGCAAACAACTCGGTACACTTGCTATTGTAGCATGCTATTGTAGTACCTAAGCTGTTTCTATGTTAATAATAAAATTAATGTCTTTTCATCATAGAGGTAAGTATCTCTAAGCTTTTCATCTCCCCAGCGTGCAATTTTTCACGAACAACTCAAATTCAATATTCTATTCAAACTTAAATAGTAAAAACTAATCAAAATAGTAATAAACGGCGTGAAATCGTTACTAGAAGCACAAAGAGATTTATACTTATTTGTAGAAGCATGCCCAAAAGTAGCATGCTAATTAATAAGCAAACACGTCTAGGTCCACTTGCTAAAAGAGTGCGTCCCACCACCCTGCACCCCCAGGGCCCTATTCAACAAACGTTACAATTGTAATTTACAATTACAATTCTGGGTACATTGCTGGTGACTTATGACGCTAAACTTGCAGTAGCTCTCGGGAGTCATATGCAGTTTCGAAAACCGTCATAGCGAAGCACGCTGCTTCGAAAAACTTTTTGACTGCCTCATACGTTCGAAAACTTGTACGTTCGAATGATGTAGTCGCGAAAGCCGTTGTAGCGAAGCACGCTGCTTCGAAAAACTTTTTAAATGCCTCCTCGTACGTTCGAAAGCTTGCGAGATCGAATACTAAAAAACACGCCTAATAACGTGTGTGTGTGGGGGTGTGTGCACTCACACATGGGGGGGGGGGGGGTTTCGGGTGTGTGTTCGTGAGTGGGTGGGTGCGTGGGTGTGTATTATGTATGGGTATGGGTGACTATCATTATGTAAATATTTTTTTGTATTTTGAGTTGAGTTGCTTCGTATTGTATTCAATAGAGCTTGAAGCACACTTATTAAACGACAAATCTTTTTTAAGCTACCACCGCGTCGGAACGTGTTGTCGCTGTAGAGAAGATGCGGTCAGAAACTCTACAACATAACACGACTTAAAACTATTACAATATTAATTCTTAAGCTACGGATAAGTACCTATACAATAATACATAGTCTATCTAATAAAATAGTTGATACTATACAGTAATGTAAATAAACTATAAGTTAGTGTCCTCAGACCCAAGAATTTTGATCATTTAAAATATATAATCATCCAGAGGGCCTACCATGAGTTTTCCCTGTATTTTACTACTGTAGTTACGTCGCGAATTCGTATGACAGAAATTAGTTCTCAACGTAACCACTAGGAGCGCTGTACGAAATTCAATACAAAATTGGTGACGTAAGTACTGTAGTAAAGAACGGTGAAAACTCATGGTAGACCCACAGTTTATAATACGCTTTTTTACAGATTACATTTTTGATCTTAGTTTTAAACAAGTTTTCGGAAAGAATCAAAATGGTCTCGGGGATTTTATTATAACAACGTATAGTTACAGTGACCCATGAAAGACGTGTTGACCCTTCTAAGCCGAAAGTGCGGAGATATCAGTTTATTTTTGTTTCGATGGACATCACAATTTTTTGGAAACAAAGACAAATTTTTTCTTACATAAGTATAAAATGTTTTCATAAATAAACTGTCCATAAACTGTTAAAATATTAAACTGTTTAAAATAACTTGATTATCTACAATTGGTACATTCGGCAAAACCGGCAAAACAAATTTTATACATTTCGTTTTTTTTGCATTAAGTATAGTGCGAGATTATTTGCGTTAAACCAGTTCAAAACTTGTTGAAGGGTGTATCATTTACGTCGTCAAGTTCTTGGTCCTTCCTATTTACTTTAGAAATTAGAGAAGTATCGTCAGCAAATAATACTATGTTCGACAAGTTTTGTACCATAATGTGGCAAATCATTTATGTAGACCAAAAAAGGAACGGGCCCAAGATTGAACCCTGTGGCACGCCTCTTTGCACATGTGATCCAGATGATTTAGATCCATTCACGAGCACTTTTTGGAATCTGTTTTTTAAGTAGGAGTCCATCAAATCAAGAGCTCTACCATTAATTCCGTAATGTTTTAGTTTTAACAGCAAAGTTTTATGATCAACGCAATCAAATGCTTTGGAAAGATCGCAAAAGACGCCTATCGCATTTTGGTGCTCCAACCAAGCGCTGAAGATGTGCTGAATCAGCGTAACACCTGCATTACAGACGCAGCATCGAGCGTCCTTTGGTAAACCCGAACTGCTGATCATGCAGCAGTTTATTTAGATTGAAATGAGACAGCATTTGATTGAGAATAATCTTTTCAAAAACCTTGCTGAGAACTGGTAAAATTGAGACAGGTCTATTATTGTTGGGATCATGTCTATTGCCTGATTTAAAGAGAGGTAAGCGAAATACTTGGCCTATGGAGAGGTACGACTTTACTATGTTTCAAAAGATCGGGAAAAGTACCTTGATCGATGCAGATGTTAAATATTGATGCCAAGTAAGGTGACAGGACACCAATGACAGATCCAAACAACTTAACCGACATACCCCATATCTCTACCGAGTTTTTGAGATTAAACTTTTTATAAATTCGGAAGTGCAGGCATTTACATTATTTTGTAGTATTGTCTCGGCCACAGCAGACGAGGAACCTAGTGACTCTGTAATCTTTACTGGAATGTTAGTAAAGAATGTTTCAAATTCCTGAGCTACTCCCGCCTCGTTTCAATACAAGTACTCGCGCCAAAAAGCAACTTTGCAGCCTAGCATAACAAATAACTATTTTCGTGGCTATTATTATAATAATGTGGTGGAATTTGTATAATAAATACATTTTAATTTTAACACTGATCAGCGCATAGGCATAGTGCCTTTCAAAATGGATTTATAACAAAAAAACAAAATCTGACTTGGCTGCATGGGCTATGTACCCTTTGCCTTTCCGTAAGGAATAATAAAAAAAAGAGAGAGTTTGCGCGGGAAACAACTTGAAACAAGACGAAACGGACGGACTTTGTTTCTTATTTTTCTAAATTAGTTTTTCGTGGCTATTATTGTGATAATGTGGTGGAATTAGTATAATAATGTGCCTTTAATGGAGAACAATATAGTAAAGGTGAGAAATAAAGTAAGGCGCGACCGTTCGATTCGGATTGATATCCCCGCGTAAAACTCCCTTAAACATTGCAATGTGTGAATCACCCTCACATTTCAATGAGATAGGTTTAAGTTACGTTATAACGAAGAACTTCGAAATATTACGAATTCCTGTCAATAGTGAAAACTTATTGAAGACATCAGCCACTAGAAACTTGATCTTGGAAATGACACATGGAAATCACAAAAAGCACAAAAATGACATTAATACTATGCTTGGAACTAGGCTTGGAATATGAAAACTTGGAAAAGTTATAATTTTTACACAGATCAGGCACATAGTGCCTTTTATAATGCATTCATAAGAAAATACCTACAAAATCAGACTAGAAGAGCAGGCAGGGCTATGTTCCCTTTGCCTTTCCGCAAGGAATAATGTAACAACAACAACAAAAAAATTCTTTGTTTTGTGAGGATTGGCTTCCCGCCATTAAATTTGTTCGGTCAAAGTTGTATTTGATATTCGTGAAAAATTGGTTTTAGTTATATTTGTGACATAATTTCGTGCGGATTGTGTGCCAAAAAGTTGCGTAAATCGACCAACATAACAGGAATCTCAGAAAACACATACGAAAAAAGAACAAAAGTTTTGGTGCAAGTTAAATCGTACTGGTGATTTTGGCGGCAACGCGCGTGCTTACAAAATCGACCAAAATTTCATCCTCATCGTTCATCTATCATCCCATCGTCATCAGTTTTGCAGAGAGTTTTGCACGGGAATTGTGAAGAAACAGACGGGCTTTGTTTCTTAATTTTCTAAATTCGTTTTTCGTGGCTATTATTGTGTTAATGTGGTGTGGTGGAATTCGTTTGATAATGTGCCATTAATGGAGAGCAATATAGTAAGAGTGAGAAATAAAGAAGGCGCTCCCGTTTGATTCGGATTGATCCTCGCGTAAAACTTCCTTGAACATTGGAATGCGTGTTCCACCCGCGCATTTCAAGAGTTAGGTATTAAGGTTAGGTTAGGTTTAAGTACAAAGAAAAAAGACACTAATGACCAGGCAGTAAGGGCTAGTTCCCATAGCCTATCCGAAAGGATAAACTTAAAAAAAAAAAGTCGTTGTATTGGGATTTGGGAGTTTTTGGTGGGATTTGGTAGCTGACGTTTGGAGTCCTCAATTTCATCGAATTTTTATTGTTCATAGTGAGTTTTGGTTCGTAAAATTGATGTTGTTTTGCGTAACAAAGTGTCGTGCAAGTGAACATAATACAGTTCTGTGAAAGATGATGGTGTATGGGTCGTAAACAGGAAAATTGTTCCTGTCAATAGTGAAAACTTATTGAAGACATCAGCCACTAGAAACTTGATCTTGGAAATGACACAAGGAAATAACATTATTACGGAAAAACGAAAATTAACTTGGAATATGAAGACTTGGAAAAATTCACACAGATCAGGCACATAGTGCCTTTTATAATGAATGAGCGTTTTTTTTTTCGTTTCATAGTAGATCGATAGATGACGCTACGGTCTATACGAATCTATGTCAAACACTGAAAAATTATCTTTCCCCGAAATGAGGGTAAAAGTGAAGTAAAAAAAAAACAAAAATCTTTTGGAACATAATGAAACATATTTTTTATGATATTTAACTATATTTCTTATGCTAATTTACTCTTTAAGGTGATACAAGACTACAATTTGACTAAAATAAATATAAAAACTCTTTGATCATAACATAAGGCAAAATCTGAAATTGAACTGGCAATAAGAAAACTTGAGCTGTCAAATGTCATTGTCAATCAAACTCGTATCGTAGCATTTACTTTGTCGTGTTTGTTAGTTTACTTCAAACTGCTTTTCTGAAAAACAGCGAAAAAGGACTGTATTTTTGGCTAAGAAAGAAATCGAAAATAATTTCAAAATTTTTTTGATGACGTCTTCCAAATCCGAACCAAAGAGAATGAAATCTCTACGTTTTTAAGTCTATAGGAGACATTGCAGAGGAAGTTTTTGCTTGACAGTTTGTCGTACAGACACTACTGCCATCTATTGAGTTATAAGAAAACGGCATTTAAAAAAAAAAAGAAAAACGCTCATTTATAGAATAAGACAAAATCTGACTTGGCTGCATGGGCTATGTTCCCTTTGTCTTTCCGCAAGGATAAATGCTACAACAACAACAACAACAAAAAAAGTCTTTGTTTTGTGAGATTGGCTTCCCGCCATTAAATTTGTTCGGTCTAAGTTGTATTTGATATTCGTGAAAAATTGGTTTTAGTGATATTTGTGACATAATTTCGTGCGGATTGTGTGCCAAAAAGTTGCGTAAATCGACCAACATAACAGGAATCTCAAATACATCGAAGAAAGAACAAAAGTTTTGGTGCAAGTTAAATCGTACTGGTGATTTTGGCGGCAACGCGCGTGCTTACAAAATCGACCAAAATTTCATCCTCATCGTTCATCTATCATCCCATCGTCATCAGAAGAGTTTTGCACGGGAATTGTGAAGAAACAGACGGGCTTTGTTTCTTAATTTTCTAAATTCGTTTTTCGTGGCTATTATTGTGTTAATGTGGTGGAATTAGTTTGATAATGTGCCATTAATGGAGAGCAATATAGCAAAAGTGAGAAATAAAGAAGGCGCTCCCGTTTGATTCGGATTGATTCTCGCGTGAAACTCCCCTGACCATTGGAATGTGTGTACCACCCTCGCATTTCAAGAGCTAGGTATTAAGGTTAGGTTAGGTTAGGTTAGGTTTAAGTACAAAGAAAAAAGACACTAATGACCAGGCAGTAAGGGCTAGTTCCCATAGCCTATCCGAAAGGATAAACGTTAAAAAAAAAAAAAAAAAAAAATTGTTTTGTGACGTTTGGTTTGGCGATCGTCTATTTTGTTTACTAAATTGTGTTATTTTATACTTTTACGAGTAATTTCCCTTCGCTCTTTTGTATAAAATCGTTCTTTTTATAACACTTACTATTATATAATGGCTATGAAGTGATATGTATTTCAATTAACGGTAGGTAAGTAACTATTGAAGTTGAAACTATGACTCAATCAATCGACAGATGGGTGTTTGTGAATGGAATAATAATAAACCTATTGGTTGAAGCTATTATTCAAAACGTTAATTCTAATGATAGGTATTTATTAATATAACTAGATTTTAATAGGAGGTAGCATGGAATAATCATGTGTCCACCCACCAACGTACGACAAGTCGTATTGCGAGACTGCATCCATATCATAGGCGAAGTATTTTTCGCTTACGCTGATAGACGTAACATCAGTATAACCGCGTATGACACAGCGATAGTCATAAAATCCTATACAATTTGTATGAAAATAGATGTCTGACTCCGGAGTCAGACAGCCGTCGTAGAACAAAAAAGTGGCTACGTCGATAAGGACAGCAATAAGTAGCGATCTCCTTTTTTAACTAGAGCGAATTTGCTATGTGCATCTTACTGAGTGATATGACAAGACACATGCTTTCTTCTAGTTCCTTCTCTTTCTACGATCCATATGTAGTCGATCTTCCAACAATCCGCACAAAAAGGTTCGGTTCCTCTTTTATAATGAGAACCGGTAAGGTTTGGAACTCTCCCTGCGTCTGTTTTCCCAAACAAATACAATCAGGATATTTTTAAAAGAAGAGTTAATTAGCTTTTTCTGGGCGAGCGCGCTACATCCTCGGCTTCATTATTCACTTTCCATCAGGTGAGCTGAAACCAAGCGCAAACCCATTTTGAATGGAATTTAACCGGAATGGCCTCACTGGAACGTAGACGTACCAGTATCACTGCTTATGACAGAACCTCACTGGAACGTAGACGTACCAGGGAACCGCCATCTTAAATTTATCCTAAATTGAATCTTTTGTGATCGAAACTATGGTTTATTTATCTTTGGAATGTTCCATGGATATAAGACCTTATAAAATTCCCTTTCCAACGATATATGAACCAATGGGAGAGAGCGAATGCCCGGCTCATAGGAATCCATTTTGAAAAAGCTTTTTTGTATGGAAAAGTGCCGCTTTTTGTAGATTTTGTACTCATAAGTGGATGTGTAGTCAAATTTTTTGTTTCATTCTAATAGCTCAACTATTCCAGTTACTGAAATAAAAAAACGCATTCGAATTGATAAACAAATAAAGGAACAGGAACGTTTTTTCTGAACGAAAACAGTCACGCGGCTCGCTGCGAGCTGGTGATTGACGGATGCGGGAATTTTTATGTTGCGTCCCCACCAGGTTCAAAAAAAGAAAAAGTGTACATGCCTACCTCAAGAACGGGGGAACTCCCTGGGAGGGACTGTGCAATGAGTACCGTCGAATTTGGCACTGGGGATAGGGGGAGGGGGTCGAGGGAAAAAGTGCGGAACACCCCCTTTTTTTTAATAATTGTAGTTTGAGGTTATAATTACTAGCTCGCTCGGTCCGTGTGTGAGTTCGCAAGAAACTTAACTTACCTTCCTGCCCCGTAGCATTTCCCATTTTGCCCCGACCCTGGGGCAATATTATTATATAGAAGTAATAGTCATATAGTAATAGCCGCGAACTGGTAGGCGTAGTGTGGGACGCCCTGCTGCCCGCTGGACAGACGACCTAAAATAAAGTAGCGGGGAGCCGGGGAGCGACTGGATGGGATGGGAAGACAGAGTTTTGTGGCGCGCCTTGGGAGAGGCCTATGTTCAGCAGTGGACGATGATAGGCTGATGATGACGATGATGATGATGAATAGTCATCATCATCAACAGCCTATATAAGTCCCACAGCAGGGCATAGGCTACCTTCTAGGAGGGTGTTTGGGCATCAGTCCACCATGCGTGCCCAATGCGGATTAGTAGACTTCACTTATGCATCAGAATTTCTTCTGAATATGCAGGTTTCCTCACTGTGTTTTCCTTCACCGTTTGAGAGCAGTCGGTAATACGTACATAAGTTAGAAAAACTCATTGGTACATGGCATGTTATCCATGCAGATTCGAACCCGGCCCTCTTGATTGAGAGTCCATAACTCTCCGCAACGCGCCACCGAGCTACTCACCGAGGAAGTAATAGTATGCAATGCCAAAGGAAAAGGACTATAGTGTCTCTCGATATGTTAGGAGAGCTTAATATCTCTCGACTTCTTCGTTGCCTGCAAATGCGAAAATGTAAAGTATCGTTGAATCTGCCATAAAAATATCGCCGATGCAGATATATCGGCAAACCCGAAGTACCGCCTATTTATCGGTATCGGATGCATCTATGGAGTAAGAGGAGATGGCATATCGGGTTGTTTCTATAGAAAATTATGTCGCCAACAAAGGGGGTGAAGGAAGTCTGAGGGGAGACAAAAAGCATTAGGGAAGCGTGTCATTTCTCTGTGGTATACAACAATCGCAGTATAAACTAGATGATGTCATACCCAGTTGGTGGTTACTGTGCACACTTTGTTACACCATCTCTACCAAGAAGAGCGTGTAATTTCTCTATGGATGCATCCCTAATTTCAACATTATGGATTTTAATTATTATATGTTTTAAGCGTTTTCAATATATTATGCATTTTCAATTATGGATTCTAATTATCTAATATATAGACTGATTTTTCCTATCGGCAGGTGATGGGTCAATGCTGGTGCAAAAAGATGGCGCCAGAAGCAGCCTACGTGCCTACTGAGCCGTCTCCCCAAGGCCCCGTGCAGCCCAGGGCGCCGGTCCCTAATCGCGTCTCTTGTCGTAAAGTAGATCAACTTGTCTTGGAAACTTTAACGCTAATGGCATCATTTTTGTAAGTGTTACATTACCTGGTTTTATTTTGACTATAAAAAGAAAAAATTTTATAATGTAAATTCGTTTCTAGCAGTTTTTTAATCTTCATAAATTATTGTCTGTTAAAAAAAACAAAAGTGGTTATGGTAAACCCACAAATGCTACTACACAAGTGGATTTTTTTAGTTGGTGAGAGATTTGATTTTTAAGATTGACCCTATCGATCAATGCCATGGTTAGAGAGATTTGATCCTTATGATTGACCCTATCGATTGATGGCATAAAAGTACAGGATGTTATTTTTTCAGATTTCAGCTGGTTCCATTTCCGGATGTGGCAAGCGAATTTTTGAAAATCTTTGAATGCCGTTTTGTTTCTTTAATAAAATAAAGGAATGTCTCCTTTGAGTAAAATTTTCTATCTCCAGTAATGAGAGTACTTTCCGTCCAGGTGGCGTTAAAAATTCCATCCTGTACATAACTACATTCCGAAGGGTCGAAGGTTACTATGTTTATAAGGACAACAAGCTTTTCTCTTTACAACGAGAAGAGAGAGCCGATGCCTACAATTAGGAAATGTTGAACTATATAACTATACAGACAAACAATTTGTATCAATAGAATTAATAAGGTACTTTCTTACAATACAATTCGTTATCTAAACCTTAAAAAAGAATACAAATGAATTTACATACTTACTATTTATAAAACTCACAACATGCAATGGTTGCATGTTTATAATTATTAAGTTACTCCAATGCTAATGCGAATTCCACTTCAAATATGGATGATTGCATGATGTGAAACTGAACATATTAGTAATCAAATGAGCGTTTTTCTTTTGGTTTTCTAGGGGATTGATAGATGGCGCTACGGTCTGTGCGAATAAACGTCAAATTTTGAAAAAGTGCTTCTTTAAAATAATAAAGAAGAAAAAGATGACCAAGAAGATGCCAACGCATCTTTTGATGGCATTTTTCATTATTTACTAATAATTTTAATCGAAAATTCTAAACTTTTACGCCTGACATGGTTGTATGGGCTCGATCCCAGGCGTTCCAAAAATAAGGCAGGCACAGTCTTGACAAGATTTTGACAGGATCTCGCCAACGGCTCTGTGGAGCGATAAACATGCCATCTGTCGAGATTTTTAGGAACTAAATTTAGAAAAGAAAAGAAAAATCAGTACTATGATTGTTGAGTCTGGTTGAGTCGCGTGGCTAGAGGTTTACCGAGAGGACGTCTGCGTCGGCTCGTGATTTTTCTGGCCATGCGGCTCGGCCATTTTGTGAACTGTTTTGTGTTTTAACCTTAAAACAATCACTTGAGACTCTTAACTACTTACATTCGCAAAACTGCCATTCTACTTAATTAATTAATACTGTTCATTTTCATACGTATACTCTGCACATAACGAGACGTTGGCTGAATTATGATAACACATCGGATGCCATTAAACAAAAATTGAATTGAATTGAAATTAGTAAGACTGTTAATCACAGTCATAATAACTGTTAATAAATGAACAAAATGAAAAACAAAAATGGACAATACATTATTATGAAAATGACTATGATATTATTTAGCTGTAAGTTCATAGTAACGTTAGATAAAAGTAAGTAGTTTTTTCCGATGTACAGTTAAACAGTTATCTTCTGTTTCTGGCTTGACGTAGTGTTTTGTTGGGACACTTAATATGGTATTGTATTCTTTCTTTCCACTCATCGCTCTTGTTCCACTCCAATCAACTGAACCAACCAACTGAAACGAATCAACTATTTTTCATTCTCAACGATACAACTTTTTTGGTTGGCCCGATAGGAATATTCTAATCGTTTGAATTTGTTCCTATCTACACAACTTAAACTTTTGATTTAACATATAGGCTTTATTTCATCGCAATCGGTTCATGCAATAAAAAGTTATGAGTATTTAAAGTCAGTGGTCTGCGCGTACGTACACACGGCGACACATAATACGACGCAAAACCAAAATAAGCTGGCCGCGCGCGTAGAGTGATGTATAACGTCGCGCGGCCAGCTTATGTTTGTTTAGCGTACACTGAGAGAAAATTATTGCCATCGCAACAAAAAAAACTTTGATGCTGGAGAGCCGTCTAAGTTGTATAGTTATGAAAGCAACGTTTTTATTGTTACATTCTTAATTGCTAATGCAGCAAAGTTACTCTTCATCAGTCAATCTTGATGTTACAGCAATAAAAATGTTGTCAGATAAGCTACGTAGAATTTATGCAGTTACAATGCTAAGATTGTTTCTAAGGCTATAGTTTTGCTTTAGCTTTGTTCCCATGACTATTTTCTTTAGCTACATTATCAAAAGCATAATTGTCCCTACAACTACTTTACTTAGCTGTAGTATCAAATGTGCTTTGTGGCCTACCAATATATAGTAGTCCAACCGATTTCGGTTATGGCGACTGCTGTACTCTCTCACGCCGCACATGTGCTCTCATGTGGCTGGCGTAACCAATTTTTGCCTTAAATGTTCGGCTGCAGAGGGCACACGTCAGCACTCCATCCACATAGTTGTAATGGTAGGCCACAGGTGGGCGGGCCTTTAGCTCATCACGCTTCCTGTCCAGCTCATCACGTCTGCGCTCCTCGAAGTCAAACACGCTATTCTGCACTAGCTGCCTCCACTCGTCTCTGTTTCCAGCACGTCGTTCCCAATCTAAATCTCCGATGCTGCAGTTCTTCATGTGCCTTTTCTGTACATCTTTGAAGCGGAGAAGTTGGCCACCCTGCTTGCGCTTCCCATCTTGAAGCTCCGAGTATAGCGCACGCTTAGCCATCCTCTCGTTCGGCATTCGAGACACATGACCCAGCCATCGTAATTGGCGTCTCATCAGGTAGGCCTCAATTCCTCCAATGTCGGAGCGCCGTAGAACCTCAGTATTGCGTACTCTGTCTGACCATCGGATGTTTAGTATATCACGAAGGCATTTCATGTGATATTTGTCCAGAGTACGAATATGCTTTCTGTATGGACACCATGCCTCGGACCCGTAGAGAAGAGCTGGCAATATGACTGCACGGTAAACTGCGATTTTTGTGTGAAGCTTAAGATCGTGCGATCGAAAGACTCGTCCACGCAACTTGCCATAAGAACACGCTGCAGAAGAAATTCTGGTGTTGATTTCTGTGTCCAGGTCATTATGATCTGTAACTGTACTACCTAGATACTTAAACCTGTCGACAGTCTTCAGCAACCGGCCATCTACTATTATGTCTGAGTTACCTCCAGTCAGTTCGCGTGGCATGACCATAACTTCAGTTTTGGATACATTTATCTTAAGACCATACCTGCTACATGCATTATGTAGCTCCATCATTAGTATTTGAAGGCCTTCCAACGTTTCCGCAACAAAACAGAGGTCGTCCGCAAACATTATATCCTTTGTTCCGGTGACAAAGGATTTTGTGAAAAAGACAAAAGTTTATTGTCGCTAGATCTACTTTTCTTTAGTTGCAATAGCAATCTTCCTTTGTGCCTTTATTAAATTCGCTGTTGCCACTCCAACAACGTTACTTTGTCGTTATATCTTTTGCTACCCCAGCAAAGTTGCATTGGCTGTCTCGCTCCCTGCTCTGCACTTTGTTAATAATACACTATGGAAATCCATCACTGCTCTGGAGTTATAAGCAGAAACTTTGGAAAATATAATTGTTTCCTGCTTATCACTCCAGGGCAGTGCCGGATTTCCATAGTGTATCATTAACAAAGTGCAGAGCAGGGAGCGAGACAGCCAATGCTACTTTGCTGGGGTAGCAAAAGAGATACGACAAAGAGGAAAGAGATAGGTATATGAAAAAAATAATAATATAACCAGTAGGTATTTATTAATGCTCTTAGAATTATAAATCTAATATAAATTAACAACTTTCATTGTGGTGTCACGCTTGTCCGCTTTTGTAAGTAGAACCTTGCCAATAGAGCTAGCATCCGGCGAAGACCTTTTCCAGGTTCTAATGTCTTGAAATCAAATGTGCTGTTGAATAGATCCAGTTCCGCATAAGTGACCATTCCTGGAATAAACAATAAGATCAGCTGACTTGGCAAACATTGTTATGATATATGTTAGTTCTGTGACTGGGATGTTTATCTGCCTACTTATGTACGTCAGCGTCTGGCACCTGTAGTACAAGCTCTAACTAGTGTAGGATGAGATGACGCTATATGAAATATCCAAAATATTTCTTTATTACAGTTCGATATATTATTACATTCCTATAATTTAAAAAGCCGTGGTGGTCCAGTGTCGAGTAACCTTGCCTGCCGTGCAGGAGGCGATGGTTCGATCCCCGTCCAAGCCGACTCGTACCAATGAGTTTTTCGTAATTTATGTACGATTTGTTACACCACTGGCTTTTCGGTGAAGGAAAACATCGTGAGGAAACCTGCATGCTTCAATTTCGAGGCGTGTATTGTACCCACTGTCCATTATAAGTAGCGACGGGCTCACCCCCCTTCACACTGGATAGAGTTGCGGTACTACTGGTGAAACGTGGATGTTCTGAGGTTTCAGAATATCTCTGACTACCCCCTCGGGGAATATAGTCATGAGCATATGCTATATGCTATGCTTATAATTTATATCCTATAAGTATGGGCTCCAATTGCAATTAAAGTCAAGTAATGTAAGAGCTCGGTGGCACGTTTCGGAGAGGTATGGACTCTCAATCATGAGGTCCGGGTTCGAATACGCACGTAAAACATGCCACGTACCAATGAGTTTTTCTAACTTATGTACGTATTACCGACTGCTCTCAAACGGTGAAGGAAACATCGAGAGGAAACCTGCATATGCAGAAGAAGAAATTCTGATGCATACATATGTGATGTCTACCAATCCGCATTGGGCACGCGTGGTGGACTAACGCCCAAACACCCTCCTAGAGGGTAGGCCTGTGCCCTGCAGTGGGACGTATATAGGCTGCTGATGATGATGAATTACATTGTACTCATACTATAGCATGTTATCCGCACGGACATCGGGACAATATGCCATGTACCAATGAGTTTTCGAACATACGTAGTACGTAATACCGACTGCACTCGAAGGAAAACATTGTGAGGAAATCTGCATAGGCTGAAGAAGAAGTTCCAATGCGTACGTGAAGTGTAGATACTAATCCGCATTGTGCACGCGTGGTGGACTAACGCCCATACACCCTCCCTGAGGGTAGGCCTGATGATGATGACTTTTCCTATAATAATTATCTACCTACTTTCAAACAGTTCAGTAAATTTGTGTCAACTCTAAAGTTGTTTTTTATTTATCTGCACTTCTTGTGGATGTGTGTGTGGTTCGGGATAACTTTTGTCAGCAGCCGTTGTGATAGTGGGTGACTTCTGAAAACATTTATATATATGTGAGACTGGCGTTGTAAATTCTTACATCTCTATGGGACCAACACCGAAATCGCGAAAAAGTAAGCAGCTGTTTCATACAAAACTGCAATCCTACTCGACACAAATGAATATATAGGACAGCAGATTTCTCAGTAGGCTCAGTGTCGGCCAAGCCGATATGCCGAGTATGATGATGATAATATATACTTCTCTATTCAGTTAAAATTTTCAGACCAATTTCGGTTTGTTACCGACTTCATTAGATTAGACATAAGTAATCTGAATTCACTCAACTGAATAGGTGTGTTGCCTATGGCAAAGCAATGACATTAACTTCACCCACATAATTTTGCGTTTAATTATAATAATAAAAACCGTAATCGGATGCATATTTAGGACCTATGCTTAATAAAAAACTATGAACATATGGAAACGGATTCTTAAAATCATTTATTTGTAAATCTCGGGATGGTTGTTCTTTCCATCAAAGATATATAACAAATTTTGCCTAAATATCGGAATCTCGTGATATTTTTAATTTAAAGGTTCCATATTTAGTAAACACTTGGACTTTAGGTAAATATCATGTAAATATACATCCGATTATCCGACCACTGAATAAAAATTTAAGTAAATAAGACACTATTACTTACCCATCATAGACGGCACTAAGTGTGCCAAGTGGTTCTTATCGAGAAAAGTATCTTGGTCCTCCGTAATTAAAATTACGTATACAAGTAGTAGTGTAATCACTGAAGAGTTATTTAATAACACAAACACTATGACCGCGTGCTATAGCATAGGAAACGAACAAGTATATAAGACCGCATGCACGACTGCTCTTCGACGCGTCCACAATTTAAATGACAGCGTGACAAAACAGGTTGTGCATCCGACGGTGCCGCCATTGTAATCGTATCTAGGCTATTTTGTCCAAATGTTTAATTTGAATTTTTTTAGTTAAAACGTTGGTTTACTAACAATACCGCTTAACCATACTAACAACTGTTATTTTGATAGATTATACTTTGCTATAACATCAATACGTAACGTTCATAAATTAACAACGTGCCATTGCTACCCCAACAATTGTTACTTTGATGGATTATACTTTGCTATAATATCACTACGTAACGTTGATAAATTAACAACGTGCCATTGCTACCCCGTTAAAATGTTTTAACATAGTTACACTAAATAGGTGTATTTTGCTGAAGTAACTAAATTTTTTTCAACAATAAAAAAGTTGTCACTGGCATTATAGCCGTATATTTGCAATGACAATGTACTTACGTGCGGTAACAATAAAATTCTAACAAAGCTTTTATTGTCGCTTTGTTAGACGATTTTTTTCTGAGTGTAGCTTGATGAACCGCCATGTGTACGTAGTACGTAGTTCGCCGTGTGTACGTAGTTTGGGCGCCGCTTGTTACCTAATGTTGTTTCTTTTACAGCGACGAAGGTTCTCCTGTATCGCTGGTGAAGCTGCACGTTATAGCGGACAAAGAGGAAGGGTGGATCCAAGTGGTCACGTCCATAGTGAACGTGATCCCTCTGGAGGACCCTTTGGGGCCCTCGGCTATCACCATACTGCTTGATGACTGTCCGCTGCCGTCTAAGGAGTCTGTTATTAAAGTAAGTTCAGAACAAACACTCTTATTACAGAACATTACAGTAGTACCAGCCTACCAGGTTTATAAGGCTTACCGATGTACCTGCGCAGTTGACAAATTTTAATAGCGCGCGAAATTATATTGACCAATCAGGATGTGCCACCTTCAATCCGTTTACGCTATTGGCTAAGCGCCCCCTGCGCCCCCCATCTGTATCCGCCACTGGAAGTTGTTGCAAATAAACAAATAACAAGACGTGCTGTCGGCAGGTAACGCAGCTGCTGGGGCTGTCGTCGCAGCGAGCGTACATAGGCGAGCTGGACATCAGGGTGGAGAGGAACATCTGCGTCGTGCTCGGCTGCATCGCGGAGAAGCTGGCCGGCCCCAACAGCGTGGCCGTCCTCACCGACAACATGCTCGACTACCTTCTAGCTTTTCTTGTATGCATCGTTTTATTCTACTTTTTATTTAACCGACTTCGACAAAAGGAGGAGGTTCTCAATTCGACCCGTATGTTTTTTTTTTTTTTATGTTTGTTATATATTGGTATCGATTCGGTATTGCCACGACTTAACTTAACTAAATTTATTCCTGTCATTTTCTAACATTCGACTAAGAAAAGAGACAGAAAACCCGAAAATTGACTTTAGTGCTGTCAAAGTGACGCTACACGCCCAAAAACGACTTAAATAAGATGGCGTGCATTATGATGCCATCTTATTTTAGGCGTGTAGCGTCACTTTGACAGCACTAAAGTCAGTTCATGGTTTTCTGTCTCTTTTCTTAGTCGAATGTTAGAAAATGACAGGTATAAATTTAGTTAAGTTAAGTCGTGGCAATACCGAATCGATACCATTATCTAATCTAAACTATTATAAAACTGTAACTAAAGTGTGTCTGTACTTTGAAGATATTTGCAAAAAAAAAGATTACGATATGGTTTTTAGGTATCCCTGACTCGAAATCAACCTTTTTTTAGAAATGTTGTTTGTCTGTTTGTTTGTTTATTTGTTTGTTCGCGCATCACGCAAAAACTACTGAACCGAGTTTAATGAAACTTTTTTTGTTTGATAACTTATGATCTGACTTAAAATCTGGTATATAATTTGTGCGGACGAAGTCGCGGGTAAACACTAGTTATTATTATATGTCTTACGTTCCGTAATCACGGGCAATTAAGTCCCGGACCTTTGGAAGGCGTGCATGGAGCCGAAGCCAACATGTAGAGGCCCGTTCAAAAGACAAGTTAATCTAAATGTAAGGGATACACATGGCGGATACCATCCCCGAATATTATTATTATTGAGTGTATGGGGCCTTAACAGACTTGCGCCTGTGCCACTTCGACCATCGCTGATCTTTTGTGAACGCCCTTTCTACAGTTCCCTATTAATCACTACAGCAGTTAGAAATCGCAGCAGGTTTAACAGGGAGGTTTTGTATCTCATCTGGAGTCAGTACCTGTCTGCTAAGATGAATACTTCGTTTGTGCATAAGTGGACCACAATCGCAGAGAATGTGCAAACATTATTCATAGTATAAATTGTTGGTACCTATATGAGCTGAATAATTTTTACTATGGGACCAATATCAGAACTGCAAAAAAAATCAGCTGTCCCATACATTTGGGTCGAGTAGATTAGCAGTTTTGTATGTAACAGCAAATTTTCGCGATTTCGACATTGGTCCCTAAAATTTGCTCAGTTTGATGGTCTGATCATCCCCTCAAAAACAATTTAGAGTCCTTAATTATATAAATATTAAATATCCAACCTTCGTTACAGGTGACAAGACGCGAGGCATGTATAGTCCTATTTGCTCTGATAGCGTTAGAAAAGTTTGCGCACACGACGGAGAACAAGCTGACGATAAAGACGCGGATGGAGCGGGTGTCCGAGAACCCGCTGCTGGCGCTGGAGCGGCTCGCCGACAGCGACGACGCGGCCTGGCGGCAGGTCGGCTTCTGTGCCAAGTGGGCGCTCGATAACCTTTGTGAGTCACTGACATATTGGCTAAGATACTCTAGCGATAGACAAGCTCTTTAAAACAAACAACATGTCACAACATACAACACAAAATAACACATTGCGGTCTGTCATTGCCACAGTGACGAAGTGAACTCGGGAACATCAATCAGGTTCGGGCACCGCATTCAAGTGGAACATGTTGCTTCTATGAAAGGGCCTGTCTATCGCTAGAGTGTAAGTCAATGTTGTGAGTACTTTATTTATTGAGGTACTAGAGGCGACACCTAGAGTGCATTTTTTGTAACATTCGTTTAGGCTAATTGGTACACAACCTTACTTAGCCTGTGCCACGCGCTCGCTTCATCGCGACGCTTCCAGTACGCGACAGATATGACTTTACTATGTAATTTATTTGGCCGCTAAACCACGATAGATCCAAAACCAATCGGAGCCAAAAAAATATCTAATGTCCTATACATTTGAGTCATGTAGGCAGCGGCGGCGGGTGCAGACAGCAAATTTTGTTGTTGCTCCGATTGGTTTGCTCCCATAGTAAAAGTTGTTCAGTTTGATGGGTAGACTCTTAGTTTATGATATCAATTTCATCCTGCAGTAGTAGTGTTTAGTTTTATTTCTTAAAACTAAACGAAAATAAAAACCAGCTGTACCATAAAAAAAAAAAAAAAAAGTTTTATTTCTTGTAGGTTTTCATTGTTTTGTAAAGTTCTAAGGTTAAGGCACGATGGCTGACATAACCTCAGGGTTAAAAGCCCCCATATAAAACAAATGAATAATAGAAATATTTGATCCTCATTGTGGGTTCTTCATGCTTGCAGTCGTGGTCGAAGGAAGAATGCTCTCATACGAAATAGTGGACATGTCCAAAATAAATGTGATATTGAACACGCACGACGTGAGCGAGTACCTGAAGATATCGTGCAACGGGCTGGAGGCGCGCTGCGACTCGTATTCGTTCGAGAGCGTGCGCTGCACGTTCCAGGTCGACGACGGCTGCTGGTACTACGAGTCCGTCATCGTCACCCCGGGCGTCATGCAGATCGGATGGGCCACTAAGAACAGTCACTTTTTAAACCATGTGAGTTTTTGCTTTAGCTTTCTGTAACCCTGTAGCATAGACGAAATTTTTTTCGCTTACGCTCTTATAGACTGGACACTGCCTACAAAAAACTGATTTTGACAAGGTGACGTCATGACGTCAGTACATGCGAAAATCGTACTTATTAATTTCACGCAGGGAACTGCCGGGTAACCAGATAGGCAATAGAGGGGGTGAGGTAAGAAATTGGTGGGAGGAAGGGAGTGTTCACACTGTATGTAGTAATAGATACACTTTCTTATGCTGTACCTGTAGATTAGCCGAGAGAGAAGCCAACCTTTGATAAGTTATATGTCTATCCAAGATAGACAGTCGAAGTTACGAATGCGTCGAAAATGTCACCCAGAATTGGCTGATAAACCCTGTCACTATGCACGCACATAGTTATAAGTTGTATGACTCCTCACGCACATAAACCTAAGAAAGTTGGCTCTCTTTTTGTTTTAGTACGTTATAAGCGTGAGACTCTATCTTGACATATAATATAATTAACCAAAGTAGCCGACGTAGCCCAAAAATTCGGTACCTACGTCAATTTTTTTTTTTTTGAAAGGCCGAATCGAAAACCATTTCGAGACAATTGTTTCAACAACTATATTTTCTACGCGACGTCACTCGCGGACCTGTAAACTCCTTAGTAAATAACTGGCCATAAAGAAAAAAAACACAATGTCAGAATTTGACTTTTGATGTTGACATTTGTGTTTCCGGCATTGAGTTAGAAAGAGAAGGCAGGTGATATTTATTTTCTACGTGAAGTTGGAACGTTGATTGAGTATTTTATAGATTCGCTGAGCACGAATACTGGAAAGGGATGGATATGAAAAAAATGTATTAGAAATCGAGCCTTTGTTTGACTTTGTTGCAAGATTTTATTTTGTATGCAATTTCAACAAAATATCGCATACGCAGAAAGGGACAAACAACATAGATTTTCTCTCGCTCATTCTGTGTATTTAGCGTATAAGCCTGTCTCGTTTTCGAGACTATTATTATTTAATGCCCGTTATAGTTATTCTCTTTCTACGAGTTGGAATGATTTTCTGGCGACCATTTTTGCATTTTGAGATCACAGATCAACATATTAAATTTAAATATAAGTATATTTTTTCAATAAATTTCGCTACGTCAAGTGTTTTTTTGGTATTGGTTTTATATTTGCTTGCAGCTATTAGATATAATTTTAAGAAACTATTTTTATTTTTATTGCGATTCATCGAAGTTATCAATACAAATTTAATTTTTAACTGTAATTTGTAAATGGCTAAAGTGGTCGAGAAAAAACATTCGATCTCCATGGAGAAAAATCTTTGCTTAATTTATAGTAGATTACACACCGAGGACAGGAAAGTAAGAAAGGTCTCAGATCTCATGTATTTGTTGACAAACATGTGATCTGAGACTTTCTTATTTACTGTCCGAGGTTAGTATACTATTTTTCTCCTCGACAGAGGTGGAAAGCGGCAACTTCGTTTAGCGCAGCGGGACGACAATTGACGCTTTCCGTCCGGAGGGGAGAAAAAAAAAAATCTCCTGCTTTCTCTTTTTACCTCAACTGGAAATAGAAACGGCAACATCAAATATCAAATTATGACATTGAATATATTCTTTTTCTTAATGGCTAGTTATTGTAAGATTGTATCCATGGTAAGCACATACTTCCTAGTCTGTGATGGTAAGTTGATTTTTAGTTTACCAAGGAGTTTGCAGGAAAAACGACGTTATTTTATAAAAATATCTGTAATCCTTTAATTTTAAAATGTCTGACATAGAAAATATTGTTATTGACACAATTATCTCGAAATGGTTTTCGGTTTAGCCCTCCCAAAAATAACTTGACATACCGTACTGTTATTTGTAAACAGGAAGGGTACGGTATCGGGGATGACCTGTACTCGTTGTCCTACGACGGCTGCCGCAGACTGGTGTGGTACAAGGCCAGGCCGACGCCCGTCAGCGAGCTGCCCGCTTGGAAGCCCGGCGACGTGCTGGGCTGCCTCATCGACTTGGCCGTCGGCGAAGTTATATTCGCCGTCAACGGCCACAGACTGGCGCCGTGTAAAGAAATTTTTGAAACTACGAGGTGAGTCAAATCAGATAAATAGCGGGAGCATACTGCATACAATATATTTTAGTTTTAACTTTGTATGCTCAGTTGCAGAAACGAGTTAATCTTCCATTAAATCTCTTGCTGTCGCTTTTTGTCTTGTTGACGTAGTAAAAGCTTGCAAGAGATTTAATGGAGGATTAACTCAAATGAGCGTTTCTGCAACTGTAATTCTTTAGCTTGAATACTATTTTAACAATAGGATGAAATTCTAAGGGCCTGTTTCACCACTTCTGAATAAGTTCTTGTTAGCTTATCCTACAGATATTTTGACATAATTTCATACAAAATATGTCAAACTATCTGTCGGATAAGCTAGCTAACAAGAACTTACTCAGAAGTGGTGAAACAGGCCCTAAAAGTAATGAAATGTTGATGACGTCACTTCTTAGTATCTAGTACAATTTTTCATACAAAGCGCACGTTTTGACATTCGATTAAGAGTTGCTTATTTGACTAGTTGTCCGCCTCGTATCGCCTCCTGTCCGCCAAGTCGCTTCTAACTGCTTTTTATAGCCTTACAGATTTAGTTAGTTATTGGAAATTATCAAGAGGGGACCCCTCTTGATAAATTCAACTTGGGGTCTAGAAGGAATTAAACTGTCTAGAGTTGAAATTTTCACAGAATATGCGTTATTATGGCGGATTAGCTAAACAAATAATAAAAATGTAAAAAAGTAAAAAATTAAGGGTAAGTATACATAAAACATGTTTTTTCAAAGTTTTTTGTTTTTACTTGATCGTATAAACTGCAATACATACAAGCGTGAAACTTGGTGTGATTATAGTGCATACTTTACGGTAAAACAACACTGGCGAAAACCGGCCAAGTGTGTGCCGTATTAAACACAATATTTTTATGGTCGCACGGATTTTTTTCCTAAAGAGAAACATGAGGTATTTGACCGCCTTGACATTTCAGGTTTGGATTCTTCGCGGCGGCGAGTTTCATGGCGTTCCAGCAGTGTCGGTTCAACTTCGGCGCGGAGCCGTTCCTCTTCCCTCCCACCGACCGGCCCTTCTCCTGCTTCAACGAGCACGGCCATCTTACTGACGAACAGAAAAAGGTTTCTATTTACTACTATACAACGTGTTAATGAATAAGCCCAAAACCTCATACACCCCAACTGATTTATAAGAAAATGATTAGATTCAAACAATAATTTCATTATTTTGATACTTAAAATTTAAAGTTATTCGTATTTTAAGTTCTGAGGCAACAATGATTTGTTATCATTTCAGCAATGAAGTTCGCCGCGGATAAGTGTGCGATCTGTCATAGAATTTAATACCACCAATTCTAAAATTCGATTCTTTCGCCTCTGATAAATGTGCGTATACCTTAAGAGTGTCTAACATAAATATAAAATTCCGCGCAGGTGGTGCCCAGGCGGATATACTTGGAGCAGCTGAGATGTTCGAGCGTCAGGGAGGACTCGTGCACGCTCTGCTTCGACGAGACTGCGTGCTGCGTGCTGGAGCCCTGCGGTCACAGGTGAACCTCGCCGCCACCCTTCTACAACTTTATCTGGGGGCGTTCATTAATTACGCGACGCGTTTAGGGTCGGGAGGGTCGAGCCGAATCTCACCAAATCTCACGTCAGGCCTGTCTTACTCCGCACGTTGGGCCTCGACGTCGAGTCTTATTTCAGTCAAGTGTCTCGCGCTCATTGTATCTCACCTTGATATTTGTTTTTCGTTTCGAAAATCTGCATGACATTCGGCCCTTCGGCATTGTTTGGCCCGGATTTTAAATAATTTTCATTTTTAGGAATTATTCTGATGACTTAATCTTGAACCAAACCAAAACCGTCAGTGTAGTATAGGTAGTGTTCTTTTGCAAGACTCTTTCTTCTATGCTGGAGGCGACCCGCCTGCCGGCACGGTCGGACGGCAATGTCACGTACACCCAGGCTTCCTCGCACGTACTCGTTGCGGGTTCTCGCGCCTCGTGACACCGCACATCCACCTCAGCATCTTCATTTAGGCTGTTTGTAAGGTTCGAACATGACTTTTCGGTTCGGCCCAAGTCCCACTACCGTACATGAGGACTGGTCTTTTTATGGACTTATAGACCAGGCCTTTCATTCGGACCGGCATTTTCCTGTCACAGGTCACACCAGTGACTTTCCGTCACTTCTATCACTATAATGGACAGTGGCTACAATACACAAATAAAACTTGTTACATGTTTGTTCGGGCGCCGTCGGTAAATGTCGGGTTGGCAACCCTAGTTGAGACACATTTACCGACAGCGCCCGAACAAATGAAAAATACAATATGTAACAAGTTGCATGTAGGGTTGCCAAACCTACTATATAATATAGTATCCTACTATATAATTCTGAGAAAAATATATAGTAGGCAAAACTACTATATTTTGATGAGCAAATAATTTTAGAGAATTATCTTATAAGGTCCAATAAAAATGCCCTATAACTTGAAATTATTTTAACGATTTTCTCTCTCTTCATCACATTTGTTCTAAACTGGACCCATAGGCGTAGCAAGGGGGGGGGGGCCGGGTGGGCCCGGCCCACCCCAGAATCCTTCTGGCCCACCCCAGAAATTAAATGAATTACTTACTAAAAATAAGAGATATCAAAATGTGATAATAATAAATAAACTCGATAGGTATTTAATTTCTTGTTTCGTTTGTTATATCCACTTTCTTGAAAAGACAATGTGGTCAGAATGTACATTCACAAAACCTTGCAAATCTTGAAGCAGAATCTTGAGCTCGCTTCGCTCGCTCCTGTTTTTAGAACGTACTGTTCTCTTATTTATATTGCTGTAAAATTTCGAGCTCGCTACGCTCGCTCCTGGCTAGACATATTGCAGTAAAATGTCGAGCTCGCTTCACTCGCTCTAGGTTTTGGATCGTATATCTTTTCATAGAGTAGTTATCTTGAGTTTCCTGTGCTCGTTCCAGCTTTTAGGTCGCAAAAATCTCGAGCTCGCTTCGCTCGCTCCTGGCTAGACATATTGCAGGAAAATCTCGAGCTCGCTTCGCTCGCTCCAGAATTCAGTGAAATGAAATGTCGAGCTCGTTTCGCTCGCTCCTGGCTACGATTGTATCACAAAGACCTAGATGCATTGCAGTAAATCACGAGCTCACTTAGCTTCGCTCGCTCCAGAATTCAGTGAAATGTCGAGCTCGCTTCGCTCGCTCCTGGCTAGAACTATTTCAGTAAAATCTCGAGCGATTTGGATCATATATCTTTTCATAGAGTAGTTATCTTGAGTTTGCTGTGATCGTTCCAGCTTTTAGGTCGTAAAAATCTCGAGCTCGCTTCGCTCGCTCCAGAATTCTGTGAAATGTCGAGCTCGCTTCGCTCGCTCCTGGCTACGATTGTATCACAAAGACCTAGATGCATTGTAGTAAATTACGAGCTCACATAGCTTCGCTCGCTCCAGAATTCAGTGAAATGTCGAGCTCGCTTCGCTCGCTCTTGGCTACGATTGTATCACAAAGACCTAGATGCATTGCTCGCTCCAGGATTAAGTGAAATCTCGAGCTCGCTTCGCTCGCTCTATGTTTTAGATTTTATTACATCAACCTCGCCTGGGCCTGGCCCACCCTGGGAAGAAATCATTGCTACGCCCATGACTGGACCATGTAGATACTTCCTAAACAATTTTATACTTAATCTACTGCTGAAAAATGACCAAAAGTTTTCCTAAAGTCAGATCTATCAATTTTTTTCTTAATTATAATATGTTTCTGTATCGACTCCAGCGACTTCAGCATGCATTATTTTCTATGATGAATACGAAATGGAGAGATGATTGTTCCTTCTAAATAAACACTTGGTATTCAAACCAAAAAGTTGCAAAAGATTATCTTTTAAAAAAATTTAAAATAATAAATTTGGAATATACCTACTATAAGTATATTTTTTAAATTTTCCCCTATCTACTATATATTTTTGGACACGGAGCTCGAAATACTATATTTCGTCAAAAAAAAGTTGTCAACCCTTATCCAGGTGAAAATGTTTGAAAATAACATACTTACGTCTTTTCATTACAGAGGTTTCTGTTCAGTATGCACATCACAACTCAAAGAATGCCCGATGTGTAGAGCAGCCATAATGAATATCAGTAGAGAAGACACATGACACGAAGGCAAGTCGCAGCCCTGGAGTCGCAGGTCGCCCGAGCCCAGCGAGTCGCCCAGTCCCAACATCACCCTGGACGAGTCAACTACCCCCGACCAGGGCAACTCGCCCGCACACGGGTCCCAGTGTGACCCTATCGACCCTCCTCTGTTGGACGAACAAGTGATCGATGTAACTCGCTCGGACCAGTCGCGTGCGTGAAATATCTACTAGGTTAGTAACAATAGGTGCCTCACAGATCAAACACATATTTTAGATATTCTTGGTGAATACAAAGTATCTTCTAGTACCACTAGCGTATTATATCGGTCCGATAAAAAAACTGTTTTCGTCTGGTAAGACTAGTGAATGTAATGTTTTATTTGTATATTGTCTCTTATTAGTGTTTAGTATAATTTTAATTCACTTCGTTTTGGGTAATTCGGGCTTGGATTTCATGGGAACACGACCTCGGAACTGGCGGGGTAGGTTGTACAATCTTTTCGTCGCTAGCCTTAATAAACGACGTAACTAATATCAATGTGATTTTGAATGTGAACAGGACAAGCTTTTTTCGGTTGAGCGCTACGTATAAATTGTCAGTTACGTCACCTTTCAAAATGTGTTTTCTCGATAACGCTCGAAGATACAGAAACGTCAATTAGACCGATCGATGCGTCTTAGAAAATGGATTCGCCCACAATTAATAAGTCTGTTACGCCAAAAATGCCAGATACGTCGTTTAGTAAGGCTAGTGACGTTTTGTAAGTTAACCGATGGAAAATTACATTTTATTGGTTGCATTAATGCAACCAATATACCATATCTCACATGAAGCGTCTAACTTTTTGCTTTAGCTTATTAAATATGGTTTATAATATAGCAACCACATGTCAACTTTTTTGTAGCCTGTCCCAATGCCTGTCGCCTAAAATATTAACTAATGTTATCCATGTCTTAGGCCTCGTTCAGGGAGACGCGGGGTGACACGAGCGGCGTTGGGCGGGCAATAAAGTATTTGAAACTGACTATACTCCACTCCAAATAGCAACGAAAAATTAATGCTATTTTTAATTACATAAACAGAGATTTGAAACACTTAAGGGGGTTGCAGAGGGCAAGACACTAAACTAGATGGCGCTCGGGAGCATTATTCCTGATTTTGTTACATTTTATTTTATATCTTCGTAATTATGTTATAAATTGCAAATGTTATTTGAGAAGCGCAAACTAGATTTCTACTAGAACTATTTTTCCATATTTAAAACTAGCGACCCGCTCCGGCTTCGCACGGGTGCAATGTACATATAAACCTTCCTCTTGAATCACTCTATCTATTAAAAAAAAACGCATCAAAATCCGTTGCGTAGTTTCAAAGATTTAAGCATACAAAGGGACATAGGGACAGAGAAAGCGACTTTGTTTTATACTATGTAGTGATATTACATTTGTTAATACCGTCTACGAATGTTCAACGTCAAAGTTTTGTATGAAATTGATCAACATTAAAATGTATAACAAATTCGTATGAACAATAAAATTACTTTAACTTGTAGCTAGATCAGTAAAACATAAACACAAGTGCGCGCTTAATTGAAAATTTTGATTGAAATCATCACAATTACGAAATATAAAATAAAATGTGATAAAATCATGAATAATGCTCCCTAGCGCCATCTAGTTTAGTGTCTTGCCCTCTGCAACCCCCTTAACTCTCACTTATTTTTAGAACAGCTTTAGTAACTTCCAAGATATGTCGGATAGGTAGGACCTAAATTTTTATGATAAATAAATTATATTTGCTAATCAGATTAGGCCAGAAAGCTAAATAGGAATCGGAAAATCTCGTCGTCCTTGTATGGAATGAAGTATAGTTCGAATTAATATTGGAACGGGTGGAGTTGAACGAAAAACTGTCTCGAAATATTAGTACTTGCCTGCAGCCGTAATTTCTGTAATTTTAATACAGTAGGTATAGATTTGTCTTTCTGGGATTCTGTGATACCGCGTCGCCTATCGATGTGACATTCGAAGTATCTTTCGACTTGACATACATGTTTAATAATTGTGAGTATCTTTCCACGATGAATCATCTTTAGACCATGCATAGGTCAAATATAGTTCGTAAAGTTCTTGACGTCGTCAAAGTTTCATTGACCGGCCTCGTATCTGGTTTAGACTAACTCTTCGAAGTTATAGTCCAGTAAAAATACGGGTCGAAAGGAAATAATTTATAATAAGCAATTTGCTACATCGTTTATACAAATGATATTAAGATACTTTATTAACGAATCCCACTATATTTCGTATTTTTCGTTTTTGGTACTAAAATGTAATTATTTTTATTTACATATAATGTCATATTTCTTTCTTTTTTAATTTTAATTTTTTGTTTTAGATTATGAGTTAACATACACGGTGTAAATTTGGTACTAAAATTGTTTTTTTCGTAATTTCTACTTATTTAAAAACAAAGGTTCCGTGGTGATTTTTTGTTGGATTTACTTCTAATATAAAAGAATACAAATGTATTTAACAAATGGCATAAAAAAATTGTATATACTATTTTGTCCCAGTTTTACATGATTTTTTTTACTTTGTTTAATTATTTAAGAAAATTTTAGGGGGATTTTCAATCTAAATGATAACTAGAATCTGAAATATAAAAGAAAAAACCGGCTATTATAAATTATTTACATTCGCCATACAAGCGACCCGTAACTTTAATGGACTATTAACTTGTCGATGGTCCCGGGCCAGTAGTATAAAGTGTTTCAAAGTAAAATTTTAATCTAGTTTCTTTAGTGTACTGACTAGCTCATTGACTGACATATAGCGGAATATTTATATAGGTGTCTAATTAACAGTAGATCTTTTTAACTATTATATGAAACATGTTTATTAAGCGACGCGAAGTCAGCTTTAACATTGTGTTAATTTTAATTATTTTTACTATCGTCGAAATAACACCAAAATGACAATAATGTGAGCACAATGTCATGGAAGCTTTTCATAAGTATTTTCCTGTTGTTGGCGTCGTTTTAATAATACGTACTTTACGTATCAAAATTGTGCTAAAATTGCTAAATCATTATAACTGTCTTCTCATTTGCTAAGTGTCCGTGATATCGGCTTGTCTAAACATTATAAGACTGATTGGATATTTAAGTGTTTTAAAAAAAAATTGACCTCAATGCTAGAACATTCAAAACGGCCCAATCAATGCTTTCTGTTTCCGGGCAAGCTGATGTTACGGCATATGCTTTAAAAGGTGAGGCCTTCAATAGAGATATAAGAAATTGAGAGTCGATTGTAAACTGTAAGAAATATAATATTTGCAATGTACGGTAGATAACTAGATAGTCGAGTTGGTTGCGGAAGAAATTATAAAATGAAACGAATTTAGGCCTAACGTGTTACAAATTTATATTATTGTTAACGTTGTGAAATTTCGGCTTTGTCGCGTTGATAGCTTTAAGGTGAACGCAAATTTATTCGCGGCAAACGAGCTGAAGGAGGCAAAATAGATGTAATATTAGAATTCGTTGTATGAAATTCTATGAAACCTCGCAGACTTATCCGCGGCGAATCGTCAGTAGAATTCGGAAGATACCTAAATCTCAGAAAATTTCGAATGACGTCATCACGAGTCGAACGGTGTTGCCAACTTTGGGTGTTTTCCTTTAAATTCGGGGCATTTTTTCACGTTTTAATTTGTTTATTTGTTAAATATTTACGAGTATTGTGAATTCAGTTCGCTTATTCCATATTAATTATCGGGCATTATGACCAATTGAGGAAACATGATACAAGGTCACTATATGTATTACTATTCATTCTGAGATATACAGGGTCCTTCTTAATATGCTAACACTTTTTTAAGGGGATTGATCAGACCGTCAAACTGAACAACTTTCTCTATGGTACCAACAAACATCGAAATCACGAAAAGCATGGTCTGATGATCCCCTTAAAAAAGTGTCAGTATATTAAGAAGAAACCTGTTTATACTATCGATAGCGTTACTATTTTTCGAGGTCAACTTTTCTAGTCTTACCTAATTATCGATAGTTAGGCAAGACTAGATTGTTCGGTCTGGCAACACCGTGCGATTCGTCCCAGTCGGTTCGGATTGGTGTGCGAGGCGAAAAGAATATTCATTCCTTCGGCTCGTTCGCCGCGGATAGAAGTGCGATTACCTTTATGCTACATTCATAGTAGAAGCGGCGACTCCGCCAAACTCTCATCAAATCATCAAACGTTTAGTCGAAAACTAAAACTCGATCCATTGTTTCGGGAAGTTTGGCGCGGATGTCGCTTAGCCCCACTTGCGCCAACCTGGGTTAGCAATAAACTCCAGGTTAAGTTGGTAACCCATGATTTTTTGTATAGAAAAACAACTGAAAGAGCCATTTTATCCGGAGTTAATTGCTAACCCGTGGTTGGCGCAAGTGGGCCTTAGACTATTAATTTTATTTATTAAATAAGGTTAGTATATCTGATATCTTGTCAGTTCAGGTCACTTAATGTCTCACATACTTAGATTTATCCTTTTAAAGTTGTGAGCCTTAATGAAGCTGCCATGCCAGTTCAACTCTGAGAGTTCACACCAAAGTTGTTAGGAAGATATCTTATTTGTAATCAGTCTTATTCAATGTCGAGGTCCTTTACAAGTGGAATACAAATAAAGAGATTTGAAGCTCTCCTAATTTGTAAAAAACGTTGTTTTTGCGAATATATTCTAAGCATGGCACAGTCTTTTAGAATCGCTTGGGAGCGGACGTGTTTTTGTTAATTAGCTATCTTCACTAAGCAAGTCATTCTTAGCAAAATGCTAAAAGTAACCCATGGTCTATCTTCAACGGTTTCAGAGAAAACAATATTTAAAGTTGCTCATTTAGTGATGGTCGCGAAACGAAGAAAATATCTTTTCTCTTTTTCGGTTGAGACCTTAACATGATTTTGTTATTTGAGTGATAACGCATAAAATAACGATTTTTTTAAGCTATACCTCAAGTGCCAAAGCTTCACAGATACGAAGAAAACGTAAAATAAGTGATTTTTCGTTTTTATTTTTTTAAATTAAAATCGTACATTTTTGGCATTCAATTCTTATTGCATGTGACATAGGACCTTTTGATTTATTTAGCAATAAAAAATTATCTGCCTACGTGAAGGTGCATTAGAGATATTTGCTATATGCTATCCACCATGCAATTCGGTATGTCAAGTTTTTTTTTGGAGGGCTGAATCGAAAACCATTTCGAGATAATTGTCTCAATAATCATATTTTCTATGTCAGAGATTTTAAAATGAAAGGATTACGGATATTTTTAATAAAATAACGTCGAGTTTCGGTACGTCCAGTGACGTCACTGGCATACCTGTGAACTCCTTGTTAAACATAAAATCAACTTAAAATAACCGGCCATTAAGAAAAAAAAATACATTCACAATGTCAGAATTTGACATTTGATGTTGCCGTATCTGTTTCCAGCATAGAGTTAGAAAGAGGAGGCACGTTTAATTTTTTTTAAATATAGCAGTAGGTAGTTTTTCTCCATGGAGTTTGAATTATTTTTTCTCCACCATTTCTGCACTTAGAGGTTACAGATCAAAATAATTTAAAAATTAAATTGATAAGATAAAACTCGATGAATCGCAATAAAAATGAAATAGGTGTCTTAAAATTATGTCTTCTATCCGTAAAAAATATAAAAATGACGACCAAAAAAAAACTTGACATACCGAATTGGTAATATGAAATTTCAAAAACAAATATCTCTGATGCACCTTCACGCAGGCAGTAAATTTTTTGTTCCTAAATAAATCAAAAGGTCCTATGTCACATGCAATAAGAATTGAATGCCAAAAATATACGATTTTAATTTAAAAAAATAAAAACGAAAAATCACTTATTTTACGTTTTCTTCGTATCTGTGAAGCTTTGGCACTTGAGGTATAGCTTAAAAAACTCGTTATTTTTCACTCAAATAACAAAATCATGTTAAGTTCTCAACCGAAAAAGAGAAAAGATATTTTCTTCGTTTCGCGACCATCACTAAATGAGCAACTTTAAATATTGTTTTCTCTGAAACCGTTGAAGATAGACCATGGGTTACTTTTAGCATTTTGCTAAGAATGACTTGCTTAGTGAAGATAGCTAATTAACAAAAACACGTCCGCTCCCAAGCGATTCTAAAAGACTGTGCATGGGTCGAAATAAGTCGATTTTTTAAGTAGAGATCATATGTGGCTAAGCCATTAGCAAATTTTGAATTCTAGCCTTAAAATTGAATTATGAATTAGAAATTTAAGGAGGATGCATATTTATCCGCGGCGAACGAGCCGAAGGGGCGAATGAATCTAATTTTAGAATTTTCTGTATGATATTCTATGACACCTCTCACACTTATCCGCGGCGAATCGGACGATTCGTCAGAAGAATAAAAAGGGAAATTCGTTTCGTTCGTCGCGGATAGAAGTGAAATTAACTCGTTCCGATTTTCCGGCGTTATGAGATAAAAAACGGTCAAGTGCGAGTAGGACTCGCGCCCCGTTCAAACATAATTATGTACCTACGTAGTCACTAACTTCAAATGTGAGTTTATATCGACACAAATGTATTTATATGTGATATAATACCTATAACTAAATTTTTTTCGAATTTCGGATTTATTCCAATACTTGTGCTGCTTAGACCTTGCTACATGCCAAACATGATTCTGGGAAAACGGGAAGTTAAGGTGGTTTCAGTCCATACAAAGCTTTGTCGTAGAACACTCGTAGACGGTATTAATAAAATTAATATTTTATATATGGAAAAATAGCTTAGAAAATCTATATTGCGCGTATCAAATAATATTTACAATTTATAATATAATTACGAAGATATAAGGCTTTGAAATTTTGTATGAATAATTTCAAAGCTTGATATCTTCGTAATTATATTATAAACTGTAAATGTTATTTGATATGCGCAATCTAGATTTTCTAAGCTATTTTTCCATATATAAAACATTACTTTTATTGATACCGTCTACGAGTGTTCTACGACAAAGTTTTGTATGGACTGAAACCACCTTAACTTCCCGTTTTCCCAGACTTACGTTCTACTAAACGTACTAAACGTTCTTTTTGTATGGGCCCACCGTCGTTCGCCGTCGGTCAATGTGTCTCAACCCTAAGAATTTATATACTAGCTGTTGCCCGCGATTCCGTATGCGTGGACCTTAAAAAAGAGTCCTATGTGTTAATAATAAATATTTTGTATTATGGAAATGCACGAAGGATAAAATTGTCAAGGCCTTTCATTCTAAAGCCTACTGAATAATAACGTCGCAATTAAAGAAGTCACAGATATTTGAGCGTCATAGTATAATTGACAACATTTCATTTTTTTAACCACCAGTTTGTAATGAAAAATATAAAAATAGGTTAAAAAATAAGAGATACGTATTTTTCCGATTTAATTTTTAACTGATATTTCTATTTTTAATTTACTTTAGAATTTTCTGAAAAACGTAGGCTTTATGGCCAAGCCTTGGCCTCAATGACATTAAAAATAAAAACTGTCAAATACAATAGAAAAGCCAAGTAGGCAAAGGAATAAAATCTCATTCAACCTAAGTCTGTGATTCAACCTAAGTTCAAATAACTCGAGAAATAATGGATAGAAAAATCTTATAATTTTAATATAAGCTTTGAATCACATAATCTCCAAATGGTTTTCTTATTTTGGTACCTTTCTTAAAATGAAATGTTGTCAATTGTTTAAAATGTTTCATATCTAGCATGTTATGTCCATGTTGGTTGACTCTGTTTAATAAAGAGTAAGTATATTTTGATTACATAAAGCCTGACCAGAAAAATAAAAAACCTCACCATGTTGCGGAAAATCATTAGAACTAATTTTTGTACTAGAAACACTGGCATTAAAGGTTATAGTCGATTGCAGCGCCCCCAAATCAGGTTTTTTATATTTCTGGTCAGGCTTTAATTATAACAGAGCTTGAGATTATTCTACAATACCTACAGATTTGCCTTACCATTCCACGCCTACACATAGCTGAACTTTGTACTTAAGCTGTTATGTACCTATTGATATTAATGTCACGAGAATCTATTTTCTTATTAATGAAACCTCGTCATGCACTTGACGTACCTAATAATTAATTCCCGATCGATGTATAAGATGTCTCAGAAAGAAAAGAAATATTTACATTACCTACATATCTATTTTTACATAATGTGCGAATGAAATTAGGCCATTGTTAAGTATAGAGAAAAATCTGCTAATAGAATGTAAGGTGCGGTGGGGTAAGTTCGGATGGTTTTAGCTGCATTCATAAGAAGTTGGCAATTTATTTTTTTAGCAAAATTTATATCAGCTAGAGTAATAAAGTAAAGTGAAACTGATAATCAATAAACAACCAATCAATACCGTGTACTTATGATTCTGTCGAATAAACAACCTATCAGAAAAACATTTTCTGATCGGATCGGACGATGTTGGGGAAAGAACGGACTACCCTCTAAAATTACTCATGTGTCTAGAAAGGTGGACAAGGTTTATAAAAAAAAATCCGATCTGCCGATCTTATACTTCGTTATTTTGTTTTGAGCGTCCAATCTTACGCCATAACAGACGATCGATACGGCGAAATCACACGGCGGACTGAAAGGGGTGATGATGCGGCTGATGTAAGGGGTAAGAAAAAAAAAGCGTCTCGCGCTATGATGCCAGTATAAAAAATAATCACAGAATAGGTAGATATCAATACCGTCTTCACCATAAGGGCACACGGGGCCCGTGCCCAGGGCCCCCAGTCTCAGTCCAAAAAACCAGTAGCATTCTAATATCATTAAATACATATTATATCATACTGTATTTGATTACCTATAATAAATGCTCGATACTTAGTAAAAAAATTTTTTTTTCAAAAGGGCCCCTAATTCTTGTGTGCCCAAGACGGCCATGGTAGATATTTAACATATACGTTCTTACCCCAACGCACCACCATCGAATGTTTGAACGATTTTATATTGTAATTCTCAGCTATCTAACAATATTTAGAGTTCAGAGTAGGTACTTACAGTACTTAAGTACCTACACAGTAAAGAATTTCATGAAAATGTAAATCTAGTCAACTATAGATTCATCTCAGAAATATTACTGAGTCTGGAAATTGTAGTGTTGATTGCTTACTATAAATACCTACTGCACTGAAGTACCTACAACGATTTTTGTGTTCAATTGTAATAAATTATACTTAGAAACCGCGGCCTCTCAGTACCTCAGAGCTTTTTCAATTATACTTTATATTATAAGTATTAAGTATGTAAAACATCTCATCAAAATCACCACAATTTTTTTGTAAAAATACTTCACTGTCACAAATAATTGCGACTAACAAGAGTAATAAAATTTATGATTAATCAATGAGTTTCCGTTTCCGAACTTAAGTCTAAGTTCCGACCCCATGCATGACCATAATATCAGCCAGCATACCCAGGACACTCCATAGAACGATCGATCTGACGATGTTTTTTTTTTAATAGTACAGCTAAAGAAACAAGATGGCGTTGTCGTCGGCTCTCGTTTATTTTATTTAGCCGTGGTGGTCCAGTGGCGAGTAGGGTAGAACCTCATTTAATAGCACCGCATCGCATTTTTCCGTCTCCATCCTTTTCTGTCAATCGGGAACGGCATTTGCTAGAGCATATAAGATAGACGGAACGCGATCGCACGCGGCCGTGCTATCGCTCGCGATCGCGTTCCTTCAATCTTATATGCTCTAGCAAATGACGTTCCTGAGTGACAGAAAAGGATGGAGCAACGGAAAAATGCGATGCGGTGCTGTGTGATGTAGTTCAACCCTAACCTTGCCTGCCGTGCAGGAGGCGATATGGTTCGATCCCCGTCCAGGCCCACTCGTACCAATGAGTTTTTCGGAATTTATGTACGATTTGAAACACCACTGGCTTTTCGGTGAAGGAAAACATCGTATTGTACCCACTGTCCACTATAAGTGGCGACGGGCTCACACTGGACAGAGTTTCGGTATTACTGGTGAAACGTGGATGTTCTGAGGTTTCAGAATATCTCTGACTACCCCCTCGGGGAATATAGTCGTGAGCATATGCTATATTCTAGGGCCAATTTCGGCATACATTGCTTTCTTTCAACGCTACACTTTAAAAAATAGAGAGAACAAATCAACAACAATCAGGCAATGTAGGGGAAAGGTGTACAAGATGATCCCCTTAAGGGAAAATGCTCGTAGTTTAAAAAATATTCGGTTTAATTCTGAAATTTAAGCGATTAATAATAGCAAGTTTATCTGTCTACCTGTTATCATACTCAAAATGTTGAATTTAGTGATATTTCATTATTATATTTAAATTTTTCCAAAACCCTACGAAAGGATCATCTTGGACACCCCGGTGTCCAAGATGATCCCTAGGGTATGGGCAAGATGATCATGCCCCTTTTTAAGGAAAATTATATGTTTTTGTGGAATTAAATTTTATCTCAAAGAACAAGTCTCAAGCTGAGCCAGCCTTCTTAATACTCACAAAATAAGTAATAACAACCATTATTATAATAATAAAATCAATCGTATAGTGTATAATTTTAGCAAGATTCTAAAATACCGTACTTAATCTCATACACCCGAGAACAGGAGTGCGATTTTTTAATCTCATTCGGTGAGCTCAGCAGTTGAAAATGTCAAAATTACTACGGAGATACCAGGCACGTATCCAGGGGGGGGGATAGGTGGGATTTATCCCCCCCCGAAATCCGAAAATTTGTATGGGAAAGTGATTACAGTACTTCCTTTTTCATGGTTTTTGTATGAAAATCCCCCCCCGAAATTGAATGTCCCCCTCCGAAAGAAAAGTCTGGATACGTGCTTGGGAGATACGCATCTTTTTACTGCTGATTTGACTTTCAAAAATCGCTCTCCTGTAGTATGATTTTTGAAAGTCAACTCAGCAGTAGAAAGATGCATAGCTCCATAGTAATTTTGACATTTACAACTGCTGAGCTCACCGAATGAGATTCAAAAATCGCACTCCAGGATCATCTTGCCCCAATTTCAACTTTTTTAGTCTTTGTTCGATAACATAATTTGTATGCTTTCTGTTGTTGCCATACCATTCAAAATACTAAATAGGGGCATTATATAAAGCCACTTACACAACAATCTTTGTAATTGACTGCCTAGATCAAAAGTTACCTAAGCTTAAAATCAACCCTACCTTAGATCAAAGTCACAAAATTTATGTTTTTTTCCATAAAAATTTACTCGTCTGTCACATCGCCATGACGAATTCACTGATGCGAGGGGGTATCGGGGGCTACGTTTTACCAAACAAAACAACCAGATAGAGTTTATAGTTTCGCTGCAATTGAGAGGGATCATCTTACCTCAAGGGATCATCTCGTGTACACCTTTCCCCTACCTACTCGTATGCCGAAGTCGGCCCTTCATGTTGGGCAATGTAATCGCTTCTAATACCTACTCTGCGCCCTCTCTGTTTTATTTGTGACCTACCTACCTATTATTTCCCATAGAATGAGGGATTTACCGAAAGTCATTAAGGTTGTTGGAGAGCTGTCAATTTCATACAAAACGTTGTCGTATAACACTCGTAGACGGTGTTAATAAAAGTAATGTTTTATACATGGAAAAATAGCTTAGAAAATCTAGTTTGCGCATATCAAATAATATTTACAATTTGTAATATAATTACGAAGTTATAAGGGTTTGAAATTTTGTATGAATATTTCAAAGCGTGATATCTTCGTAATAATATTATAAATTGTAAATATTATTTGATATGCGCAAACTAGATTTTCTAAGCTATTTTTCCATATATAAAACATTACTTTTATTAATACCGTCTACGAGTGTTATACGACAACGTTTTGTATGGAAGGAAACCACCTTAATAAAAAAAATAAAAAGTAGTTCCAAATAGCTCGATAGATGGCGTTGACCAGGCAAGGATGAGCAACCTTGCAGATAATAAAATAGTTAAAATTTTTTTTACAGATAAATATGAAATAATATAATTCGTCAACGGCGACATGCATTTTTTTTCTTACTTCGCCTAAAAACCGTCTTCTCTCCATCTCGCGTCAACATCATCTATCGCGGTTTGTTGGAACTAAGTTTTACTAGCTGTTAGAAGACTCATTATTACTAATTTACTAGTTTTATTATATACAGGGTGTCCCGTTTAATTTTTTTTTACCATACTATCTATGTCACCTCTGCCATGTCCCTATGTTTTGCTTTTTTGCATTAATTAATTACTGTAAGAATTAGAGACCTTCGAAAATTACCCATTTTACCGCCCGTTTTCAGACATCCAGTAAACAAATTTGACGAATATAAACAAAAAAAGCAAAACGTACGGACATAGCCAAAGTCTTTCTCATATTATTTTTCAAATATTTATTATAATCGGTTTAGTTTTGGAGGAGAAAACAGGCGAATACGAAATGCTGATTTCGTTGATTTTTTGTATATAAAATCGGTCCGACCTGCAGTTGTCTCTTTCGCACTCTAGTCGGTGGGATGTATGGGTGGGGCGGATCTGATAAATAAGTAGGTATACAGTCGGAAAAGTGACCTATTCTCCAAATTAGAATTTCAGCCCGCCTATCCTCTTAAGTATCATACATTATTTCCTTTCGACCCGTATTTTTACTGGACACACAGAAATATACAATCGATATTCACTTTGGTATGTGGAAATTCTAAACTACTTATAAGAGACTCTCTTAAACGTCGCGGCCAGTCATTGATAGCAGCACGTAGGGGAAAGGTGTACGAGATGATCCCTTGAGGTAAGATGATCCCTCTCAATTGCAGCGAAACTATAAACCCTATCTGGTTGTTTTGTTTGGTAAAACGTAGCCCCTGATACCCCCTCGCATCAGTGAATTCGTCATGGCGATGTGACAGACGAGTAAATTTTTATGGAAAAAAACATAAATTTTGTGACTTTGATCTAAGGTAGGGTTGATTTTAAGCTTAGGTAACTTTTGATCTAGGCAGTCAATTACAAAGATTGTTGTGTAAGTGGCTTTATATAATGCCCCTATTTAGTATTTTGAATGGTATGGCAACAACAGAAAGCATAAAAATTATGTTATCGAACAAAGACTAAAAAAGTTGAAATTGGGGCAAGATGATCCTGTTCTCGGGTGTATGAGATTAAGTACGGTATTTTAGAATCTTGCTAAAATTATACACTATACGATTGATTTTATTATAATAATGGTTGTTATTACTTATTTTGTGAGTATTAAGAAGGCTGGCTCAGCTTGAGACTAGTTCTTTGAGATAACATTTAATTCCACAAAAACATATAATTTTCCTTAAAAAGGGGCATGATCATCTTGCCCATACCCTAGGGATCATCTTGGACACCGGGGTGTCCAAGATGATCCTTTCGTAGGGTTTTAGAAAAATTTAAATATAATAATGAAATATCACTAAATTCAACATTTTGAGTATGACAACAGGTAGACAGATAAACTTGCTATCATTAATCGCTTAAACTTCAGAATTAAACCGAATATTTTTTAAACTACGAGCATTTTCCCTTAAGGGGATCATCTTGTACACCTTTCCCCTAACATTCATGTCTATCAGGTAGATAAACGCTTTTAAAAGAGGAGGTCTCGACACAATCGTGTCATCTACCTGTTAATCATGGATTTTCGCAAAGTAACGCCTGTTTCAATAAATTCATGTCTATGACAGCCACTGCTTTTGTCAATGATGACTTGAGACTCTCCAAATTTTTATGAGGCTTAAAGCACACTTTCTCGTGAAAGACAAAGACTTTCGAGGGCGGCCTTGGTGTTTCAGCAAGATTCTGCACCGGCCCATAAGGCAAAAACTACCCAAGCCTGGTTCGAGCGCCAAAATATCGACCTTATCTGGATTACAAGATATGGCAAGTTTTAGAGGAGAAAGTGTGCTCTAAGCCTCATAAAAATTTGGAGTCTCAAGCTCAGATAAATTAACAGGAATGTATTGGAAATGATCTCTCATTTCTACGCAAAAAAGTCTGTCAATTTTGCGGGGGTCAGGGGGAGGTTAATATACTACTTGGCGACTGGCGCGGGACGCGCGTCAACTAGTTTTATATAACGGGCATGCTCACTGAGCGCATGCCTTTGGCCTCTGCCACAAATTTGGCTTTGCCTGTCTTTGGGTACGCGCGTAATATCGCATCCATTCCTGTTAATTTATCTGAGGTCTCAAGTCATCATTGACAAAAGCAGGTAAGATGACACACGCTGACATAGACATCAATATGTTACGTGCTGCTATCAATGACTGGCCGCGACGTTTAAGAGAGTGTAAAAAATAGAGGTGCAAATTTCGAATAATATTTTTATAATATATGGCTCAATTTAAGTCTTTTAATTAAATAAACCGTTTATTGAAAAAAACAATTTATTTTTTATTTTATTGCCCTTTTTAGTTGTGACATTATTTATGGACCGACTAGGTATTTGTAATCAGGACGTCATACTGAAGCCATTGATACCAGATATCACTATAAAAGAGAAACTTAAACGGAACGTGCTTGCCTAACACTCAGTTGCAGAAACGCTTATTAAAGTTAATCCTCCATTAAATCTCTTGCTTGCTTTTACTAGTTACGTCAACAAAACAAAGTGGCGGCAAGAGATTTAATGGAGGATTAACTTTAATGAGCGTTCTGCAACTGAGTGTTACCTAATGGCGTAAGAGGAGGCGTACTTTTGTGTCGAAAGTCAAGATCCTCTTTGTATGTCAATGGAAAGCAGCAGAAAGTCGCAGGTAATGAAACAAAATATTGTTGTTCTTTAACACTTTATTTTTTTTCACGATTCAGCAATATTAATTACATGTAGTGTAGGTAAAATGTTGGTTTTCTGTGTGAAGTTTAGGCTCTGGATCTGCAAGTTAGAGAAAATGTGTCTTAATAAAAACAATACACGAAACTGGAACATTTTCTGATTCCTTTTTTTAAACAATAAAAGATAAACTTGTGATTAAAACATAAATCATGTGCGAAAAATTATTTCTGTGGACTAGCACAAATGTAACAAGACTGGATATTAAATGTTAAAAAGAAATGGTAATGGTCCAACATACACAACTTCCTCATGAAGAACGTAAACAAGCCGTAGTACACGCGCCACAAAGGAGTCAACAAAGCTGGCTGTGATATGTAACGCTGGCATCATGTCACAACCACTTTGTCGGCTCCCGGTAGCTTCCCTCGTAGTTCTTGGCTCTTTACGTATGGCCGCGTTTAGGTTGTCAGTTGCACGCTTGACGCTCATCAAAGCTGGCTGTGATATGGCTATGAACGCATGTGACAACCACTTTGTGAGAGACAAGTTTTTGCAGTTTGCTCCGAGTCGGTAGTCGATCCGCCGTAAAGTCGCACAGCCCAACTCGTCAAAAATGGCTGTGATATGATTCCAACAAACACGTCACAACCATTTTTACGAATGGGCCACTGACTTGTAGACGGGCAGTTCAGACAGGGCGTTGAAGCGGTCTCCGTAAACCGACCACATCAAAGTGGCTGTGATATGATGAAGCATAGACATTTCACTGCCGCTTTGACAGGCTAGGCCCGAGAAACTCTAGTGTTTGTCCTACGTCGTCCTGATGCTCTGTGCAGCAGTATAAAGTTGTTTAGAATGAAGCCATGCTCATCAAAGCTGGCTGTGATAGGTGCGCAATGATCTATAACAAGCCGACTTTGATGGCAGAGCCACATTGATTTCTCCTGGAAGTTTATAAAACAACAGTAATGTTCATATTTTCACACCAACACATTTAATTTACATTACAGAGATATGCAGCGGTGCTACACCAAAATTACAACACTTTAGGTTACAACAACACATTTATCAGTAATCAATCACATAGGTAGATATAATACACTTTACTCTTAGGCAAGTACCTTAGTTTAACATGGATCGAAATAATAAGGTAAGTAATTCTTGGATAAGATAAGCATCACAGTAGAATCACGTAGACAAACAATTGATAGGTACCTAAACATCCGGATCCGGGATTTTGTTACTACGAGTATTACGGGAAAAGGAGAATGGTGACTAAAACTGAACTATGTTTAGTCTGCTCGAATAATAAAATTATCTCAAGTTTTAAAAACAAATCCAAAACGCAAGCTCGTAAAATTATGTGAAATTATACAGGGTCCAACTTAATATGCTGACACTTTTTTAAGAGGTTGATCAGACCATCAAACTGAACAACTTTCTCTATGGGACCAACACCGAAATCGCGAAAAAAAAATCAGCTGTCCCATACATTTGGCTCGAGTAGGTTTGCAGTTTTGTATGGAGAGGCTGTTTTTTTTTTTGCTATTTCGCTGTTGGTTCCATAGAGAAAGTTGTTCAGTTTGATGGTCTGATCATCCCCTTAAAAAAGTGTCAGCATATTAAGAAGGACCCTATATAAGTATGTAGGAATGTACTCGTATGTATTCGACTATATACCAAACCTATTCTGTAGTATTGGTAATATACAGTGTAAGTGAATACTGAAGCAAGCCTAGCAAATACTGAAACGGCGAACTCAGACCAGCAAACTGAACAACTTTCACTATGGAGCCTACTTCAGGAAACGTGAAAAAATCTGCTATCCCAAAACTTCTGTACCTACCCGACTCAAATGTACGGGTGAGCTCAGTTCACCGTTTCAGTTTTTTTTGCTAGGCTGTCACTTACACCCTGTATATTACACAGATAATATAAAATGCGCAGCTTGCTGACTCTTTCACGATACCACGGCCATATGAATAAATACGACTGAAGTCAAGCTTTTTAAAGCGCGCGCAATGGCGCTAGACTCGCGAAAAAAGTCGTAATCCATTGTTTTATGGATCAAAATGGAGTGTTTACGAGTCTAGCGGCGGTCTCTGGCGCGATGTCCCGCTTGTATAAAGCTTCCGATCTGTTCTGATATTTAATCGTGTGCCACGGCTACAGAAATACTCTGTGCCACCGATCGAATAGGTTAGTTACACAATAACTCCTGATTTAGTTGGTGGACTAGCTTATTGTCAGTGGGTCTACGAGAAATAAGTCTCGCTCGTGGACCCACCAACAAATTAATGGGTCCACGAGAAAACAGCGGACAAACCTATGTTTACAGAGTGATGTCCTCAGACTACACTACATACTTGTAAGTCCCGACTGACAAAGTCACGCAGTATAGGTTCCCCGATAGTCAGGTGTATTCTAAATAGACAGTGCAATTTAAGTGGTTTTAATTTTAACACTAGAATGTGATTTGCCTTCATAGTATCTACCTACTATCGTATACGTGAACTTAATTTAAAAATATACAGTTTTTTTGGATAAGTAATCATGAACTCGAAAGTGCGGAAAAATAGCTTAGAAAATCTTGATTGCGCGTATCAAATAATATTTACAATCTAAACTATTATAAAACTGTAACTGAAGTGTGTCTGTACATTGAAGATATTTACAAAAAAAAGATTACGACATGGTTTTTAGGTATCCCTGACTCGAAATCAACCTTTTTTAGAAATTTTGTCTGTCTGTTGTCTGTTTGTTTGTGTTTGTTTGTTTGTTTGTTCGCGCATCACGCAAAAACTGCTGAACCGATTTTGATGAAACTTTTTTTGTTTGATAGCTTATGATCCGACTTAAAATCTGGTATATAATTTGTGCCGACGAAGTCGCGGGAAAACACTATTTTATAATATAATTACGAAGATATCAAGCTTTGAAATTATTCATACAAAATATCAAAACCCTATTTGAAATTTTGTATGAATAATTTCAAAGCTTGATATCTTCGTAATTATATTAGAAACTGCATATGTTATTTGATTTGATAAGCGCAATCTAGATTTTCTAAGCTATTTTTCCATATAATATAAAACATTACTTTTATTAATACCGTCTACGAGTGTTCTACAACAAAGTTTTGTATGAAATTGACAACTCTGCAACCACCTTAAGTATAGCACAGATATAGATAAGCAGTATTGGTAGTTTAGTGGCGAGTAACCATGAACGTCGTTGGCGATGGTTCGATCCCCGTCCAGGCCTACTCGTACCAATGATTTTTTATGAATATAAGTACGATTTATAACACCACCGGCACTTCGGTGAAGGAAGCCGTTGTACCCGTTGTCCATTATAAGTGGCGACGGGTTCACTAACGGTCACACTACACCTGTCGGTACTTCTAGTGAAACAATGATTAAGGATTTCCTGATTTTTCAGAATATCTCCGACTATCCTTCGGGGAATATAGTGGTGACCATATGCTATGATATGTTTTGCACGTAAAACGCATTTCACGGTGTATACATAATTTTTCGCATTTCACTAGCAGTGGCCAAACAGCGTGATAGGTATTGAGACCTTTGACATTTAATGGCATCAATGATGCATGTAGCTTTCCTCATAATGTTTTCCTTCACCTCCAAAAGTCCAAACTAATGGCAAATCAGAACTTGAAAAAGTCGAGCACGAGCCCTCTGTCGAGCCCACGACTTCACACAACTAGCACACTTCTATAATACAAGAGTGTAACAAAACACTCTCGTAATGCTTAAGGGGGTTGCAGAGGGCAAGACACTAAACTAGATGGCGCTCGGGAGCATTATTCATGATTTCATCACATTTTATTTTATATCTCGTAATTGTGATGATTTCAATCAAAATTTTCAATTAAGCGCGCACTTGTGTTTATGTTTTACTGATCTAGCTACAAGTTAAAGTAATTTTATTGTTCTTACGAATTTGATATACATTTTAATTTTGATCAATTTCATACAAAACTTTGACGTTGAACATTCGTAGACGGTATTAACAAAAGTAATATTTGATAAATGGAAAAATAGTTTAGAAAATCTAGATTGCGCTTCTCAAATAACATTTGCAATTTATAACATAATTACGAAGATATAAAATAAAATGTGACAAAATCAGGAATAATGCTCCCGAGCGCCATCTAGTTTAGTGTCTTGCCCTCTGCAACCCCCTTAAGGGGGTGCTTCAGAGCATCAATCAACAAAAAATCAGCTAAGCATCCCATACATTTTAGTCGAATCGGTACCGCAGTTTTGTATGGAACAGTGATTTATTTTTCGCGATTTCGATGTGGGCTCCATAGTGAAAGTTGTTCAGTTTGATGAGCTGAAGCCCTTTAATATTTACTGGGTGTTTTGATACACCCCGTATAATCAGTCACTCGCAAACGGAAATGATGAGAGTATTTCGTCGAATTTAATTGATTTCGTAAAATTTTAGTTTACCCATTTAGTTGTAACAGTTTAAAATTCCAGCCAGAGAAATCTATATCTTAACTATTATAAAACTGTAACTGAACTGTGTCTGTACATTGAAGATATTTACAAAAAAAAGAGTACGATATGGTTTTTAAATATCCCCGACTCGAAATCAACCTTTTTTAGAAATTTTGTCTGTCTGTTTGTCTGTTTGTTTGTGTGTTTGTTTGTTTGTTCACGCATCACGCAAAAACTACTGAACCGATTTTGATGAAACTTTTTTTGTTTGATAGCTTATGATCTGACTTAAAATCTGGTATATAATTTGTGCGGACGAAGTCGCGGGCAAACACTAGTATAATTATAAAACCGTAAAATTATGAGGAACAAAAAAGTAGCGTTTCACTTCATATAAATTCAAATAACACTCGATAGCGCGATTTAAATGACGTGCAGCGCCAACTATTGACAAAATTTTTATTAAATTAAATATAATTATAAAACCGTAAAATTATGAGGAACAAAAAAGTAGCGGTTCATTTCATATACATTCAAACTGACCCGATTTTCATGAAACAAAGCTAAGAACACTCCCGAAAAAATCAGTTTTCTATTTTTTTTAAAGGCATCGCAATCGGTCCACCCGTTTGGAAGCTACGATGCCACAGACAGACAGACCGACATAGGCGTCAAACTTATAACACCCCTCTTTTTGCGTCGGGGGTTAAAAACAGGCCTTGACATCACCCCATATTTATTACCGTACAATGCAAAAAAAACACTTGCTATTTTAAGGGTCGGCACTACCTACGGCCCGTTTGACATATCTGTCAAAAGAAAAAGACCGGTGGCCGACAACACTCAACCCTATCTTATAAGATTAATGAACAAATCAATTTGATAGCTTTTGGTAATACTTTTCTTGCAAAAAACTTGGTCGGCTGCAGCGCGCGACAGCTTGGCTGGCATGTTTACTGGTGTGAAGGAAAAAGTGAACACTACCTGGTGACACAACATTTTACCTCGTTGAATTAAAGGACGTAACTAGTCTGTTGGTCTAGAGTCCAATTAGTAAGGACTAAAAAGTTTGGTCGGCCGACCCTATCCTGGCAGGGTCGTAGGTCCGACCGAATTTAGGGTACCTACTACTCGGAAGGCAGATTTTACCACATTAAATTAATGTTGAATGTTTGGTTGTGCGTGGCAATCATCCTGCAGCATCTGGATTTGAGAGCCGTAGGTCGAAATTGACATTTACAGCAACAGTACAGTACCGTGATGGACCTATAATGTAACTGATCAAAGATCACCCCTGGTGGTAGGATAGGATGGGTTCTAGCTAATTAGATCACAGTATTACTAAGGCTTAAAAAAACTTAAAATTATTTTAACAAAACAAATTAAAACTTTTAACAGAATAATGAAATTATTATAAGTTTAATATTATTGGTATTAGCAAACTAAGGGTTTGTAATCTTTTATCATCATAATCATCGTCAGATATAATATTTTAAGCACGGAATAAAAGTTAATTTTGCAGTAACTGGAACGATTGCCTTCAAAAACATTTGCGCAAAAGGACATCATCAGTGTGACGACTTTTAGTAGATTTCTTCTTTATTGGTATATTTAGGGCAAAATTGTTTAGTAGATTTTAGTAGAAATTGGGTATTCGAAAATGTTAATGTATTTAAAAATGCAAGGATTCAGGCTAATAAAATCTAAGCTGGCAATACAAATGGCTGAAAAAACGATTGCAGGGTTTGCAAGTTTTCCGGAACTTCTAGTACATCATCATCATAATCATCAGCCTATACAAGGTGTTACAAAAATACAAATAAAAATTTAAGGGGGTGGTTTGATGGTCTACATCAAACTCAACAACTTTCACTATGGGACCAATATCGAAATCGCGAAAAATATAATTTATGTTCTATACTCTACAAATCGACTCGAGCTAAAAATCTATGGGGTATCAGATATTTTTTTCGCGATTTTGATGTTGGTCCCATAGAGAAAGTTGTTCAGTTTGACGGTCTAAACAACCCCCTTAAGAGTTTTAAAAATGTATTCTTACTTTTGTAACACCCTGTATACGTCCCACTGCAAGGCACAGGCCTACCTTCTAGGAGGGTGTTTGGGCGTAAGTCCACCACGCATGCCCAAAGAGGATTGGTAGACTTCACATATACATCAGAATTTCTTCGTCTGCATTATGCAGGTTTCCTCGCGATGTTTTCGTTCACCCTTTGAGAGCAGTCGGTAATACGTACATAAGTTAGAAAAACTCATTGGTTCGTGGCATGTTGTCCGTGCGGATTCGAACGCGGACCTCTTGATTGAGAGTCCATACCTCTCCGCAATGCGCCACCGAACTCACTTCTAGTACAGCAAATATTAATCATATCGCCTAATGTTATTTTTTTTTACAAAAGAGGGCTTCTAAACAGAGTTGGAATTTTGGTACCTAGCACTTTTAATATGTCAAAGAGATTACATCGCTTGCCCGAACGAATAAAGGTGTATTATGCTATAACACCCTTTACACTTTTATGCCATTTTTGGAATCTACGGCCTTGAATACATGTCCTTAATTTTTACTATGCAGCTATGGTGCATATTCGTTAAACTATATGGTAAGACATCTTTATTCTATCTAATTACTACTTACGTTTCGGTTCGGTTTTTTTGCTCTCCTGTAAAATATGTAGGTATTTACATTTATTAAATGAATACATGAATAACATTACAGCAAAATATGCTAAGCGTTATACACATTACTTACTTACAAAATAGCTACTCGAAACAATAAAAATATTAGATACAAAACAATCAAAATTTTAAACAAATAAAAACGACTTAACTTAAAATCTCTCACAAAATTCCATACATTCTCTTTCAATCTTCTTCCATCCATCCGCAAACAAGTCATATTCCGGCCGCGACACAAGCAGCTCGTTAAGCGCGTGCACGGCGCGACACACGGGCGAGGCCTGCAGCGCTACCGTGCGCGTGCGACCCTCCCACAAAGTAAAGTAAAGTTGACTTTTTTGACGTTGACTCCTCCAGTAAAGTTGACTTTTCAAAGTTACACCTTTATTCGTTTGGGCATGCGACATGTTTATCGACTTCCAATAATGTCGATATACGGGTATATTTTATATCACTGCGGATAACTTCAGCATGTATCGAACTTCAAAATAGCGAAAATAAATCAGCTGTTCCATACATTTGAGTCGAATATGTAGGTACTGCAGTTTTGTATAGGACAGCTGATTTTTTTTCGCTCTTTTGTAGTTGGCTCCATAGTGAAAGTTGTTCAGTTTGATGAGTAGAATACATGCTGGTGTTATCCGCAGTGATAAAAAATTACCCGTATATGGACACAATCGGAAGTCGATAAACGTGCAATCCCTTTGACGTAATTAAAAGTGCTACCAAAATTTCTGACTCTGCTTATGAGACACAGAAAACTGTACTAAATTTAAACTTGCGTAGGGACGACCAAATTTAATATTTATTTGAAAATTGAAGCATCCATGTTACAAAGTGATGAAAACCAATAAAAATTATACAAAAATGCGAAAATAACATGTGTAATGATGAGCGTTTAGATAAAATTGATAATATTTTGTTCAAAAACGTGTTTTATATTAAATTTTAACCATCTGTAACGACATTAATATTATTTGGTAGAATTTAAGTAGAATTTGAAACAGGGCTGGTAGATTTTGGTAAATTTCAGCAGTAATTTTCGTCACGCTGAAGGACATTGTGCGACACAAGAACATTATAAGTAGGTGTTACTTAGTAGCTAAAGTGGGTACCTACATGAATCCTGAAAGGGCACAGCAATATTAACAAGAAGTAATTTTAAAGAAAAAAATTAGTACAATGTCAATAGTTCTTTAGGTTTTTTTGGTAGTTTTTGGTTCTTTTGGTAGGTTTTGGTAATTTGGTAGTTTAGTAATTATTTTTTTGTTGTTTCTGGTTTTTTGGTAGTTTTTGGTTAGTTTGGTAGTTTTTCGTTGTTTCTGGTTATTTTGGTAGATTTTCGTAGTTTTTGGTTATTTTGGTAGATTTTTATACTTTTTGGAAATATTTGATAGAAGAATGAAAATTACCAAAAACTACCATAAAAACAAAAGAGTTCTTGACGGCTTGGCTACGGGGTGGGTTTTTTGACATAAATAAAATATATGTTTTGCAAAAGAGGTACCTACATTCGAATCGTAAGCGGAATTCAGTCAGTAAGGGTGTCATGCCGATCCTTGTTTACCGACTTTAAATTACTCACTGTGACAGCTTCGTATATCCTCGATCTGTGCGAAATCGTGATACCCCGTAGTATTCCGTAGCAAGAGATTAAATTTAACTCGCAAAAATGAGCTACTGGTACCAAATTACCGACTAGCATCGATGCTAAGGACTACAAAATAAAGTCGAATACTGTTCTTGTGTATAGTAAAATACCAGATGACATTAAAGCCGACAAGAAATTTCTGAAGAAGGTTAAAGAATTATTAATCGAACAGTGTCCCTATGACTTTAATTAGTTTCTTCAGTATAAGTAAACAAACAGGCATCAATCTGAGTAGAAAAAAATGTGTTGCAGACCGATTATTTGTACCTCAATAGGTTATTATAATTTTTAACTAATCACATTTAACTGATTTTATAACATTTAACTAATTTAATTGTAGTAAGTGAAAGGTGGTAGTTAAGTTATTGTCTGGCACCTATTGTTTAAATCTGTTTTTTTCTTAATGTTTATAAATTATATTGTAGTGTGACTAATAGGTACTCTGTACTTACCATCTGTAACTTATGTACCTACCTACAATTTAAGGTAAATAAATAAAATGAAATGAGATGAACCAAATGTAACAAATTAACCATAAACTACCAAAAAGTACGAAAAATTACCAAAATAACAATAATCTACCAAAAAGTACGAAAATCTACCAAAAAAACAGAAACTACCAAAATAACCAAAAATTACTACCGAAAAGTACGAAAATCTACCAAAATAACTTTTTGGTTACTTTTGTACGAAAATTTACCAAAAACTACCGAAAGACTCAAAACTACCATAAATTACCAAAATAACCAAAAACTACCAAACAGTGCCCGGAAAGTAACTTTTGTGAAATTCCTTTGTGTTGTCTTGTGTCGCGCAATGTCTTTTCGCGCAAAATTATGTCGTGCAAATGACTTACAAAGTCAATCGTTTGAGTTACCTACTGCGGTACAGAATTCACTCTTATTTAAAACATATCTGACGATGATGATGATGATTTCAGATTATCAATCCTTAGTTTGCTAGTAACAATAGTAATAAACTTACAGTTATTCTGTTATAATAACGAGTAATAGTCGACCAATTTATAAAATGTACTTCTAAGTCCACATACGTGACGGGCAACTACGGAACCCTACACTTCATGTGGCCCGACACCCACTTGCCCGGTTTTTTATAAGTTACTTTGCCTACTTTAGCTAAAAATGGATTTGTTCATTAATCTTCTAAGACAGGGTTGGGTGTTGCCGGTCACCGGTCTATTTGCAATGATTTCGAACGATTGACGGCCCATAGTAATTTGTATGAAGAAAACGTCCAAAAAAAATATGTGATTTTTGGTAACAAATTGCAAAAAAACTAGAAGTTGTATCGAAAAACTGATTTGTTTAAAGTGTTCTTTGATGTTTTGCCATTGATTAGAAATATATTTTGTTGTTTTATTTTGTTTCACTAAATCACAGGACTCGGAACGCGGCAGTGCTATTCTGGAGTTTTTCATGAAATTCTCGATTACTTTCTGATGTAATTACACAATTTTACTGAAAATTTTTTTGTTCATCTTGTATTTCATCTTTTAAAGAAGCGATGGTATTAATTTTGTTTCTAAATATAGCTATTTACTATCCTCAAAAGTCGGAACGCCGAACCCTGTTTTGCCCGATTAGGGTAGTGCCGACCCTTAAATAGATATGTAGTAGGTATTTGCAAAATCATCAACACCACAAAGGAACCTCATTTTTTTAAATTAGTATAGAAATATAATAATTAAACGTGACTGTTAGTAAATATGCTCTAATTAATAATATGTCTTACCACCCCCTTTGGGATTAGTAAACACATTTACTTAAATTTCATTTTTTTTTCTTAATTATATCCGTTTAGTGAGACAAGCAAGGCGTACCATGAATTGAGCACATGTGAAAATTTGTTCTCAAAGTGACCACCAGAGGCGCTGTATAGAATTCAATGCAACTCGACTCATGTTAGGCGTAATAAACTTGACCAATTTTGGTTAAAAATAATAATGAAGACTACATAACGTAGAAAGAGAAGGCACTAGAAGGAAGCACGTGTCTTGTCATATCACTCAGTAAGAGATGCACATAGCAAATTCGCTCTAGTTAAAAAAGGAGATCGCTACTTATTGCAGTCCTTATCGACGTAGCCACTTTTTTGTTCTACGACGGCTGTCTGACTCCGGAGTCAGACATCTATTTTCATACAAATTGTATAGGATTTTATGACTATCGCTGTCTCATACGCGGTTACACTGATGTTACGTCTATCAGCGTAAGCGAAATACTTGGCCTATGCTACATAATGAAACTATGTTAAGTACTTTGTTGTGATTTGCCAGTTTTGTAATACCTATTATTCCACGTTTTTTAATTTTTGCCATGGAGTCTTAAAGGGTTTTCTGAGAAATATAAAAAGTTGCTGAAACTACTGCTTGACTAAACATAAATGAGAAGTTTATTAAATAAAATAACAATTTACACTGCCTACGATTGACGAAGCTTGTTGCAGATATTCGGGATGTATTTGTTGACGAAACGATGTGTGGATCTGAGTGATGTATTGCCTTTGACGAACCATGTCGTGGATACGCACTATGTTTTTTTTTTATATGATAATTAAATAATCATTTACAATGCCTACTATTAAAACTAGGGATGCATCCGATACCGATACCGATATATCGGCGATACTTCGGGTTTGCCTTTTAAAAATGTACCTAATATATAATATATAAATAAATACGCATGTTGCCTCGTCGATTTCGTTGCAAACGAGGCATTATTTTCCATGGTTGGTCTTATTCAAACTTGCGAAATCGCCTTTCTACGCAGAAATTAAGAATACTTTGATTTTTGAACAACAATATTTTCAATGTTTATTTTTTACTTACAAAAACTATTAACTAATCTCAACCTGTCTATTTAATTAATTTAAAAATTCACCAGATTAATTTACTTTACCTTCATTTTTGAATTCAATAAGCGTATCGGTATCGCCGATATTTTTATAAGAGTATCGGTATCGGTATCGTATCAGCAAAAAGGCGTATCGGGGCATCCCTAATTAAAACCAAAATTTTTTACTAATACACAAAAAAATCACTCAAAACAAACTATGTTCTATAAAATGTTTAGACAACACGAACAGGTATTTCATAAATACACAACATTTTATGATTCAAGTTTGCAAATTATATTCTAGTCATAAGTAAAAAAAAAAAATGTACTTAACATTTTTATTTCTTTACCATATTTCTAAAACACTGAAACAGTAATATTGACGAAACTGCATGAAAGCTATCGAAAAAAAATATATTGTTGCATAAAAATAAATTGATCAACTTTCACTATGGAATCAACCGCAAAAAAATCTGCTGTTCCATAGAAAATGTCAACACCAACCATCATCGAAATCACGATAAAAAATCAGCTGTCCCATACATTTTGGCTCGAGTAGGTTTGTAGTTTTGTATGGAACGGCAGATTTTTTTTCGTTGTTCTGATGTTGGTCCCATTGAGAAAGTTGTTCAGTTTGATCATCCCCGTGTCAGCATATCAAGAAGGACCCTGTATTTAAACACCCTTTATGACGACGTGGAGCTGAACGAAAAATAACAGTTGTCCCATGCATTTGAGTCGAGTAGGTACTGTAGTTTTGTATGGGACAGCAGATTTTTTTTCGCGATTTCGAAGTTGGCACCATCGTGAAAGTTGTTCAGTGAAGTTTACCGCAGTGATATAAAATTTACCCTACATTTATGTGGGACAGAGAAGCGAAAGCGAGTCATGTGCATCGCAAAATGCCTTCCAACCATTGAGCCAAGGAAATAAACAGCTTACGAGAAAGATTTAGACATGCTTATGACTTTGTTTCTATAATATCATTAGCATCCTTTTAAACTAAGAGTTTACCCATCAAACTGAACAATTTTACTATTGGAGCAATCAGATCGGAGCAAAAAAATCAGCCGTTGCATACATTTGAGTCGAGGAGGCACTGCAGTTTAGTATGGAACAGCAACCTTTTTGTTTGCTCCGATCGGTTTGCTCCTAGACCGATTTGGTTAAGGGGCTACCTGCTGGTTTTGGGTAACTTTGTAACCATTTTATTCATTAACTATGGCACTTTTTGAGCTGAAAAATCAACTGGACCATCTACAGGATATGAGAAGTGATGTGGTTTTTCTAGAAATCGATTTTAATGAATAAAACCGAAGAAAAGGGACTCTAAAGTCTTTTTTCCTGTTCCCATTTTGAATCGTAAGAAAATGAAAATTTACAATATTGTTCACAATACAATTTAAAATGATATGGTTTTCTTACTTTTTAGAAATTAATAAAAAATCATCAAATTTTTCAAAGAAAACAGCTAAATTCTGACCGGAGCCACGCGCTCGTTCGCATCGATTGTATGGAGAGTCGTGGTCCAGGGCAGATACGCCTTAAATCGTTCTAGGTTTGCTCCCATAGTAAAAGTTGGCTTGATTGATGGGTAGACAGACTCACAGAAAAATATTAGGGGGGGGGGGGGGGGAATTGCGAAGTAGCTCTTTTGCTTCGGAGACGCTCGCTATCACCACTTGTCTTCCCGCTCGCGCTGCACCACGCCGCGCGCCTTATGGTGTTATGCAAATCATTGCATAACCGTGTGGCAAGCGTTCCACGCCTACTTTGCACTTCTAATATATTCTGTGAATGTCTTAGAATGCTGACACTTTTTTAAGGGGATGATCAGACCATCAAACTAAACAACTTTCTCTATGAACTACTAACACTTACTAAATTACTGAACACGCTTGTTATCGTGCAGTTTCAGTTAGCAAAGGCGTATGGCTCCCATTATATCAGGTTCTTTCAATATGCAATTGATCTCAATGTCTACCATACCATAGGGAACTACTTCACTAGTGTGGTGCTACGAGCTTAAAAGGTTCTATCTTCATTATTTTTTAGCACTGTGTGTATTTCCTGTGACCTTACACCATTCAAGACTGTGGCCTAAGAAGTGGTTAAATCGTTCTAGCCTGTGGCTTATGTTAGATGACCCAAAATCAAGCTTAACCCTTCGATTTGAGCTAAACTCCATCAACATTCTTTTATCCCCAAAAGTAGTTAAATGAATTGCAAGCGGGTGAAGCCACAGGCACAGTTAAAACTTACAAAAACTTGCTGTACATATTATATAGTTATCTTTTAAGCTGAATATATGATTCAGAATCGATTTTATAATATTACTATACTATTACTTACTTATTACTTTTTATTTTATTTTTTTTATTTTTTATTTAGGTATTATTTTTTATTATTTTTATTTTATTTTATTGTTGCCCGCGACTATTCCTGTCTGTGCCAAAATTAATCCAAATCTGTTCAACCATGTATGCGTGATTGAGTGGCAAACATCCAAACGTTCACATTTAGTACATAATATTAGTAAGATAAAGTATCAACTTTGCTTACTTTGCAATCAATATGATTTGTGCTCTTGTTGTGTTTTTTTAACATTTAATTGAAAGTCGATTTTTTTTTATACAAAGTGTTTGTCTTTTAAAAAAAATAACACTCTAACTTTTTATTAATTATGCGTTTTAACGTTAATTTTGTTTTATTTATTTAATTAAGTACTATTTTGTTTGATTCCCGCGATACAGGCGTTGCCTAGTGCAGTAATCCATGTAATACTATGCAATGTATCTTTGACTGGCAAATAAAAATTTTACTATTACTTTATTCTAAGTTTCCGCTTGGAAGAATATTAATTGAATAACATTTTTATTCATTGGTTATGGTAGAGTGCAAGTCAATGGTGGCACCACTAGATCTTATTTCATTAGAACCTTGAACATCCGAGTGCCAGCTCTCATTAATGAATGAAATCTAAATCAAATTTTTATAGAAAAATAACCATTAATCTCCAGGGCTATGCTTGACATTTACAAAATATAACTCTGTGATCACGGACCTGAAAAAAAGACGGACGTAATGTGACACTAAAAAGATGTGAAGCATGCAAGGTCCTACGTGTTCGTTTGTTCTACAAGGGATCTACACTCACACAGATGCACTAGCTCTAGGCGCAGGTCCGACACCCGTCACCATTATGAACCGCGTGACAGCACGCACACAAAAGAAATGGGTGCTTCATTCGTGATAAGACGAGATTACGTCCGTCTTTTTTTCAGGTCCGTGTCTGTGATAAAATGAAATACCGTGAAAGAAATTATTTGGTCTTGTGCACTACGAAGTAACTCGAACGCCAAGTGAAGTGCAGCAGAATATAAATAAATGCAAATATTTGAATCAGTGCACCGAATATTAAACGACAGTGTTATTTTGAAATATTTATTCGTAGCCTCGAAACGATATTGTAACGGATATACTACAGACATATATTAGTTGGTAAAGCCCGACCAGAAAAAGAAAAAATATAGTTGATTGCAGCGCCCCCAAACCAGGTTTTTTTATATTTCTGGTCAGGCTATAGAGTCAAAAAATAACGTCAAAATGGTATCTTTTTGAATAAAGCATTTTGTATTGATTTGATCGTGCTTTAAAAAATATTTTGTTTGTAAAATGAGCGTCATCGCGGGATTATCCTCTTAAGGTGGTTGCAGAGTTGTCAATTTCATACAAAACTTTGTCGAAGAACACTCGTAGACGGTATTAATAAAAGTAATATTTTATATATGGAAAAATAGCTTAGAAAATCTAGATTGAGTAAAACATTACTTTTATTGATATCGTCTACGAGTGTTCTACGACAAAGTTTTGTATGAAATTGACAACTTAACACAGGTAATTTTTAATCGAAAATTTTTACCTTTTTACGTCTGACTTGGTTGTATGGGCTCGATCCCTACATACATACACGACACATAACCACTAGGAGCGCTGTGCGAATTTCAATACAAAATTGGTAACGTAAGCTACATTAGTAAAGTACGGTGAAAACTCATGGTAGACCTACAGAACAATACAAGAGTCAAGAAAACAGTAAGCATTCCATGAGTTTTCACTACACGCTACTACCGTAGTTGCGGCGCTAATTTTGTATGACAGAATTAGTTCACCGCGTACCCACTGGGAGCGCTGTACGACTCACGAATTCAATACAAAAACTGTAGTTTACTACAGTAGTTTTGCTGTAGGCTTTTACAGTGCAAACTCATGGTAGGCCTACAGTGACTGACAGAGGAGTAGTTGGGGTTTATGGCGGCAAAAAAATACATCTAGATAGGTCACATCTCTCGAAAAACTTATTATGAAGTAATAAAAAAGTAAGTTATTAGAATCCCACTGCAGGGCAAAGGCCTCCGCTCACGAATAAGGGTGAGAGGGAGTGGGCCATACTCCACATATTTCGATTTTCGACTATGGACCTTCGAATTGTCAGTACCTATGGCAGTCCATAAATGTTGCAAAAGCCATTATGATAACATTTCTGTTTTTGAGTTATACTTTATTATTAACAGATTTCGAGCTTAACTGCCTCCGTGGCCTAACGGTTAAGAGCATTGGACTCTTGATACGGAGGTTGTGGGTTCGATTCCCACGGGGGACACCTAGTGATATGTCACTTTGTGTGTTTTTCCCCAGTTGGTTAAGACATTGCAGGCTGAATCCACCTGATTGTATGAAAAGAAAGATGATTCCATGCTTCGGATGGCACGTTAAGCCGTTGGTCCCGGCTAGCTAAATTTTTGTTTTGTTGCAAAAATGAGGAAGTAATCAGACGATTTCCAAGACTAGTAAAACGAAAAATCTGTAGATAGCATAGCAATATTAATAGTTTCGAAAAACCCAGGAAGGTGGCATAGATATTGCCAATACCTGGAGTACCTACTGCAAAGTGCTGTTTGTCTATGGTTCTCATGAAATACAACTTTAGAATAACGAGATCCTACCTCTGATATTAAATATGTCTGAAATGTGGTGTTGTCAATGGATAAATTGTTCACTATTATGCCTATAAATACGCCATAGCACCAAAAATGATTGTGTGTTATACATAAATGAACATTGACAGCACAAAAATTCAATGAATTCAAAGCAGTTATCAAAACGTCTTTCATATTAAGGGTTGAACTACATCTAACAGCACAGCATCGCATTTTTCCGTCGCTCCATCCTTTTCTGTCACTCAGGAACGTCTTATTTACTCTAGCAAATGAGTGACAGAAATGGACGGAGCGACGGAAAAATGCGATACTGTGCTGTTAGACTTAGTTCAACCCTAAAACCATAATTACGAGTTAGTGTAGTTTGGTCACAGTGCAAAATCGTCACACTGTATAATGAGTGTAATTTCGTCACAACTGAATATTTAATTTATTTATTAATAATAAATAGTGCAATTTGGTCACAGGCCTATTTGTTTATAATTTTAAGTGCAAATTTTAGTCATAAGAGGTATAGGTACCTACTAGCTAATGTATTACCTAACTAATATAGTTACATTAGTTAATATTACTAATCAGAGCCGTAAATAAAAATATTTAGTTAGGTAGGTACACGGTGGCGCCAAAACCGGTTATGATGAAAATTAAATTAAATTAAATTAAATTAAATTAAATTAAATTGCTACCTATTTAGATTACTGGTACCTATTACACATTATTTTAAATAAAAAAATATTCAGCTGATAATGTGTCCTTACACTAAAAAAACCAACAATTTATAAAAATATCGACACCAGTGACCATTTTTCACCAAAACATGTTATTTAAATCTTTTAAATTTAACCTGTGACGATTTTTCACTCAACATATGGGAATCAAAATCTGTGACGAATTTTCACTGTGACCGAACTACACTAACTCATAATTACACGCTCCCTAAAATTAGGGAATCGAGAAAACCAAGAGAAAACCCAGAACACTTTCGATATGACAGCTAAGTTTTTAAGATTATAACACCATGCCATCCTTCCAGTGTCTTTAAACAATATTTTTTTTAATGAAAACGCCTCATTGAAATTAAAGACAGAATGGACGAAAGTAAAAGGGTTCCTTGTTTGATTACGGAACCCTAAAACAGGAAGAAATTAATACAAATCCAGTCAGCTTTATCCATAGACCTGTACTTTAGTACATTGATATCGTTGGCTTTATCAGACTATTGAAATGACAATAAAAATACAATTCTCAAACGAACACAATTATTCTAATATAAGTATGAAACATTTTCGAAATTAAAGGTTTTATTTTTATTTTGCATACAATTTTGGCAAACCGTCTCCACATTGGTTTTGAACCATTTTTGTCTATCTTATTATGTTCGTGTTTTATGCTTTTATAAAGAAACGAGTGTTTACCCGCGACTTCGTCCGCACAAATTATATACCAGATTTTAAGTCAGATCATAAGCTATCAAACAAAATAAGTTTAATCAAAATCTGTTCAGTAGATTTTGCGTGATGCGCGAACAAACAAACAAACTTGTCAATAGATGGCGCCACACGTCATTTAAATTGCGCTATCGAGTGTTATTTGAGTTTATATGAAGTGAACCGCTACTTTTTTATTCCTCACGATTTTTACGATTTTATAATAGTTAAGATAAGATTATCAGCCGATATGTTTTTTGCTGACGGTTATAGGATCCTAGATAGATCCACCAGTAATCATTCATTTTGTTTAAAGTTGTCATTGTTATCTGTAAAGCCACGCAACTCTTTCCCAGTGGGGTAGGCAGAGACTTGGGCGCGCCATCTACTGCGATCACATTACTCAATATCGATGTTGCATAGATGTTGTAGGTAAGTACTCATTTATTCAAGCCATGACGCAGTTCCAGTAAGTTAAAAGCTTTACCGCGTAGGTAATATGTATCAAAGTGACACCCGTATTAAGAGGATAGTCTGCTTTCGAGCAGAGCACCCGAGCGGGCTGTATACAAACGAAGTTATGTACTATTTTAAATACTAATTAATTGAAATTTTTTAAACACGGTCTAGGTACTAATCTCTTGCCTGGGGTTTTTCCGTCTTTCGCTAGTAGTTTTTAGGTGATGTCAAGCATCTACAAACAAACAGACCGACAAAAGTAAAAAAATCCGTGATTTGGAATCAGGGACACCTAAACACCATCTGGGTGAGGCCGCGGATTTGTGCACATTACCATGACCTTAAAATTAACCGATGTTTTTCTTAAAAACTTGCAAACATAGAGATTTTGTATATTTTTGTATCAAACTATAATGTTATTATCCAGCATGGCCAAAGGTCAAAATTTCAAAATTATGGCATGCCGTCGAGTAAATTGAATTTTTTCCATAAAAAATGGAGAAAATTTAAGTAAAACCGCCGTGTCATTTTTACCGAGTGCACTTCGAAGATAATTTTTAAAAAACCTGTGTTAGTTACTATTCAATTATTAATTCCTATGGAATAAGCATATAAATCATCGAACTTTAAGTAATGCTATAAGTTAAATAAAGGCTATTTAATAAGTAAATTTATTATTTTAATATTTTTTTACAAAATCATGTTATTGCGTTACTTGTATTGCGTTACCATTATTCACCACAGTTTGTTAGTCATGTTATGTAGATTTATATTCTTTTGAATGGCAATACCAAACGCAATCTATTTCTATGAAAGTTAGCATAATAGGTGCCATAATGAATGAGATATCGTGACATACTTGTGGTGAAGTCAAATGGTCACGGTTTTTTTTATCAAGTTTTTGGACTTTTTGCAAGGTAAAATTGAGATTTCAGCAAATATTTTTACTGCGCATTATTCTTGAAAGGGTGGGAAGTCTTGTAGCGCCTATCTTGTTAGAAAATATAGCATAATTGTTGAGTAACGAGTGTTTATTGTTGCGTTACTCCTACAGTTGCGTTACGTTGCGTTACTGTTGCGGGACCAGTGGCGCAATTACTGCGTTACTCCTACTGCGTTACCAAAAAAAGGGTAGTGGTACACTAGTTTCAGATTTCGGATTTAAGTTCCATGCATTTAGTGTTTTATAATTTGTTTATTTTTATATTTTGTTCAATTTATCTACCCTTTAGAAAAAAATATCTTCAATATACCTAACTACCTATTTAAAAAAATATATTTTAGTTTAACAGGCTCAGGAGTGCAATTCTCTAAGCGCAAACATCGGTTGTAACATCGGCGAGCTGTCAATTCGGTATGCATTGTGTGAAACTTAATATGAAAACTTCGACGATCTGAAGGATGTTACCTTAGAGAATTGCAGTCCAGTATACAACAACCCTTATAATTTTGCGCTACTATATTGCGTTACTATTGCGTTACCGTGGCGCAAATTGTTGCGCTATTTTTGCGTCACTGTCGCGCAAACTGTTGCGTCACTACTGCGTCATTTGTGCCGAAATCCGCGGCCTTACCCATCTCGTAACCATTTCTTTGTAATATTATAGATTTACTCGTTTATATTTAATTTAGGTAAGTTTGTTTTTGTCAAGGAGTACCTACTGGAACTAAACAAACTGATATAATTACAATATATAGAATACCCGTATCTCAGACTACCCCATCGGAGAATAACTATATAGTCGTGAGAATACAGGGTCCAACTTAATATGCTGACACTTTTTTAAGAGGATGACCAGACCATCAAACTGAACAACTTTCTCTATGGGACCAATATCGAAAGCGCGAAAAAAAAATCTGCTCTTCCATACAAAACTGCAAACCTACTCGAGCCAATTGTATGGGACAGCAACCCTTAATTATCCCATTTAAATAGGGCCCTGTATTTATTTATAAATTAATTAAAAACTAATGCTGTAAGAAACAGCAGCGAGATCAATGGTGTAGTTAACTCGCATTAAATTAATAAGGTCCTAAGTAATAATTACTGTAGGTACGCGAGGGCAGAAAAGTAAGAAATCAACAAACATGTTATCCGAGGCTTTCTTATTTACTGCCCGAGGTTAGTATACTATTTTTCTCCTCGACGGAGGTGGAAAGCGGCAACTTCGTTTAGCACAGCGGGACGATAATTGACGCTTTCCGTCCGGAGGGGAGAAAAATGTATACATATCATAAAATGAACCACTTCGCGATTACGTAAAAATATCCCTAAAATTAGTTTCATAATAATGTTCATATTTATTTAGGATAAATGATTCGCAGCGGATACCAGTCATTTATCTAAACATGAATATTATTATTATTGACCAAGGGAAGCAGTTATTCATTTTTATATATAGATAGATTAATGTGTGTCAAAACCATAATAATTGTCGTACATCGTTATTAGATTTTGACACACATGTAGTGGCATTGCACTGTAGCAATACGGGTTCGGAGTACATTGACACACGTACACGACCGACGCGGCGGCAGTCACCGCGCAACAAGGTCATTACCAATGATACTAGATCGTAATGATGAATGAAAATCACGCTCTGCAACTTAACTATACAGACCGCAATATGAAATTATGTTGCAAATTATCATAATTGTTATTATTTAAGTGGTGTCGCGCAAATTACGATTAGACTATTTCAATATCCATGTTAAACTGAAGTCACACAAATTTTGATACCGTTACACAGAAACAAAAACAAAATAAGTATGTCTTAGGCCTGGTATTAACGAACCAAACTCCAACGCTCGGTTAGAGGTGACTTAGAACGCACGAGCGTTGTAGTTATGGGCCCTAAAGATTCGCAGCTTATTTAAAACAAATTTTGAATAGGTACCTCTTTAGATTAGCACGAGGAATACAAAAAGGTACGTTGTGGCGATCGTGACTTGCTAACAAAGATATTATTTTAGCGACTTTGCTAATCTAATACAGAGTCGCCATAAGGTACCTTTTCATATTGATAGTAGTGTATACCTACTAAACAGTCGGCACGTCAATGATAATTGTATATATTCGTTCACACTGACATATTACTCTTAGAGTGTAAGTCAATGCTCGTACATAATAATAACATCGGTAGATAAGTTTCGCTTTATATACAATAAATTATTCTAAATACATGTACTTGCAAATATAAGATACCTATAGTCAAAGGCATAAAAGAAATATTGCATTACCTTGCATTAATTGCTAGAGTAAAACAATAAAAACTAAAATCATACGTAGGTATGTAACCGATACTGAATTCAAACAATCTTCCATAAATTGAATACAACTTTACATTACTGTAACTAGATTAGCATATCAATTAAAATGTTGCAGAAATAAACACTTATAGTAATAAAAAATATAAAGCTCGAGAAATACGTATATTTTTTTAATTTTTTGCTTGGGTTGGATGTACTAAAATATTTAAAAACTGGGCCAATTTCCGTGCCACGCAATAAAGTAATGAAGAGTACAGCACAAAATACAGACAAAAGAAGCAGTTGATAAACTCAAATCGTTGATCACATCTTGATGTCAAGTTGCTGTTGATCCGACGTAGAAATATGCTCGATCCGCATGAAAGACAAGGTAGTGAGAATTGGTGATGTACGGGACATCTCGCTACCCCTGTCTTTCATAGGGTAAAGAGCAAGCTCGCTGCCGACGACCTAAATGCTATAAAACAGCTATCGGCTACAGTGTAATTCTGCAGATATGTGCTAGGTCCAAAACTATCGTATTTAAAGACGCAACAAGACTTGTTATGGCGACTCGGGCAAAAAATACCAATCCTACTGAAATTAATTAGTAGACCTCAATCAAGGGTATCGACCCATCTAAGTTCTAAGATTACGTAGGTACATCAATATAAACAATAACAAGATGAAAAGTCTGACGTTTTTTTTTACTTTTAATTTTCACTAAATTTAATTAGGAGGCTAGCAGACCGCCTTTTTCGTAACTTATATTACTGTAGCAAGTCAGGAGAGGGGTGCAAGTTGAATCGGTATTCATGATTAGTTTATAAACATTTCAGTCCTAAGAAGCCGGTTAAACGTAATGATGAGATACTTAAATAAAACACAAGTTGATATGATATATTATTTGAAATAAAATATTATTTTATGACTATAACCACATATTTCATTAGTTTTACAATGTAAATTCACTACATAAGAGCTAAGCTTGATTATTTAACTGCCACTTTTTTATTTTGTGTCATTCTGTTTTATAAGAGTATATTGTTATGGGTAAACATTACAAATAAATATTTATTTAATAATTTGCTATCTACGAATAAGAAATTATAGAATATACTAATTTTAGCTAGTCTGAAGTTTAATGATCCCAAACAAGTGAAATCTTATATCTCATCATCTCTGTCATCTATTACAAAAAAGATGTTCTCAAACACAATGTGCAAGCAAATCAGCTGATCCTATAATCAACAGACTTAAACTTTTATGTTAACGAATATAAATTGAAGAACTATTAGTTCGGAAAAATACCGAAATTGATGAATTTGTAGCATTCGCGAGAAAAAGGCACACCGTCTCCCTGGTTTGGTCATCTTGAGAGAATGGGTGAGGATCGTAATGTCAAGAGAGCATATATACATACAAAACGACCAAAACGCCCCTCTGACTTCAGATACCCCTCACCTTAAACATTCTGGGGAACCGAGGAAGGGAATGCAATCAGGTCAGGCGCGCGCACCCTTAGTATTTGATTGACATAAGATATATATTTAATTTTATCTTAAGTCAAAAAAAAAATACGTCGAAAAATAACACTAAATTCACATTGTCAGTACTGAATGAACTATAAAAGTACGAAATGTAGGTGACGCCATCAATAAAAAAAAATCTGTATATCAAACTGTCGTTTTTGGACAAGACGCGGTCGCTCAGCGTGGCTCAGCGCTACACATATGTCTAAGACAATTTGCAAAAAGTACTCATATGCAGAAGCCATTTTGTCAAATTCATAGCGTTCCATAAAGTGCCGGACCTGTGCTACTGGCAAGAGGTTGAACAGGATCGGGAAAAGTGGCGTTCTCTCTTGTATCGGAATTCGGTATGTCAAGTTTTTTTTGGTCTTCATTTTTATATTTTATACGGTTAGAAGACATAATTTTAAGACACCTATTTCATTTTTATTGCGATTCATCGAGTTTATCAATATAAATTTAATTTTTAAATTATTTTGATCTGTAATCTCTACGTGCAAAAATGGCGGAGAACAAATAATTCGAACTCCATGGAGAAAAACGACCTACTGCTATATTAAAAAAAATGAAAACCTGCCACCTGCCTCCTCTTTCTAACTCTATGCTGGAAACAGATACGTCATCATCAAATGTCAAATTCTGACATTGTGAATGTATTTTTTTTTTTAATGACCGGTTATTTTAAGTTGATTTTATGTTTACCAAGGAGTTTGCAGGGGCAGCGAGTGACGTCACTCGTGGACCGAAAAACGACGTAATTTTATTAAAAATATCTGTAATCCTTTCATTTTAAAATCTCTGACATAGAAAATACGATTATTCAGACAATTATCTCGAAATGGTTTTCGATTCAGCCCCCCAAAAAAAAACTTGACATACCGAATTCGGAGGCCAAGACCCACTTTAGGTCTCTAAGCCAGCGGAGTTAGTATACTTGGTCACAGAACTGGAGGTGGTAAAATAAAAAAAAACTCAGAAAATCAACGATAATTTACGAATAATCAAATATCAAGAAAAATTAAAAAATATCGAGTCTGGAAAAAGTAATTAAAACTAGTTTGGTCTAACAAAGCACTCCAAGTTATATGTATGTAGGTAACTGCATATATTCACGAAAATCAAAACTAACTTAGGCAGGGCCTGTTTCACCAAGTCTGGGTAAGTTCTTGTTAGCTTATTTGACATGTCCTTCATACGATCTGTCAAATAAGCTAATAAGAACTTATCCAGAAGCCGTGAAACAGGCGCTCAATCGAATATTCCGTCTGTGTATAACACATGTGCACACACATCTATACTGCATTTCAAATAACAACGAAATTTTAAAGCTAATTATTTTGAATTACCGAAACAGAGATTTGAAACACGTAGGGCCTGTTTCATCTCTTCTAGATAAGTTCTTGTTAGCGGTTACGAGACAGATAATTTCGTACCCTTATTGCAAAAACCAACTATCTGCAACCAACTATCCAGATTTTTCTATAAAATCTAGTCAGTTTTCTTAAATTTTGGTTAAGTTTTGGTGAAGATAGTTGGTTTTTGCAATAAGAGTACGTCATACCCTTCTTGCAGAAACCAATTATCTGCACCAAAATGTAAACAAAATTGAAGAAAACTGACTAGATTTTATAGAAAAATCTAGATAGTTGGTTGCAGATAGTTGGTTTTTGCAATAAGGGTACGATTTAACATATCTTTCCTAGTATCTTTCATACGAAATATGTCAAACGATCTGTCAAATAAGCTAATAAGAACATAAAATATATAAATAAGTGGTGAAACAGGCTCTATAGACGGCCAACAGGCCCTTACTCTGCGTATTCTTAGAATAGCTTTAGTAACGTCAAAGATACGTCAGATAGTATATAATATCAGATAAATTATATTTGCTAATCGGCCTTGGCCCGAAAGCAAAATAGGAATCGGAGAATCTTTTCGTCCTTATTTGGAATGAAGTATACACAATAATCTTACGTCTAATATTGTCGATGCCTGTCGATGAAGTATCTAACTACTTATCTATCACATAATTATAACCGATTCAATAAAAAACTTAAAGAAAACCTCAGAGGTGTGAATAACGTACAATCTCACTAATGTTGGAGCGTGTAAAATCATTGTTAAATTTTCTGAGAAATTATTTACCTATTAAGACTTTTTATAAAAACCGCCTTTAAGTCGCACGATATAATTTAAGTGTCAAACCAAACACATTAAACAACTGAATTGTCACGTCTTTTAATACACAAAATTATACTTATAGGTTTAATTTATTGAATTTGATTGCATAGACATACACTGTAGCCAATTTTCTAAAAATACACTTGTCTGTAAATAAAAATTAACATTATAAATTCAGAATACATATTATTGACCACTGTAATTAAATAGGAGATAAACGTATGAGTAACTAACATTTAAACTTCGGACAGTCGTACATACAAGTTCATTTCAACATGAAATATACTAAACGTATAAATTTTAAAACCATAAGACGAACTTTAAAATACACACAGTTACCCTAAATTTATTGAAGTATAAATCTTCCTACTACATATTTAATTATTAAACTACAACACAAATGTAAAAGTTACGAATCTGTGATTGTTGTACTAAATCAAAAGTAGTTACTATTTTTAACAGACTTAAAAAAGGAGGTTATCATTTCGATACGTATGTATTAATATTATTAGAATTGCAAAATATTCACATATGAAATATCTATCTATCCAAGCCAAAAAACAAGCACTGTCGCGAATCGTACCGGCTAGCGGCTTGACAGCGACTCCATTATAACAAATTAATGTTCGTATGATGCGAACGAAAAAGTCATAGGCTGCAATATTATTTTTCAACTTTTTAGTTTTTTTTTAAGGCGGTTTTAATTTTTGGTTAAAATTTTTTTATTTGACTAATTCTAATTCATGTGAGGAGTGACTAAAACTGTAAGGAATTCATGCATTTTCGTAAACGAAATTAAAATCAGGATATTCAAAAATAGCACTTCATATTCCCCGATACCACCATTTTTTTTGTTGGTACTTATGTTTATTTTATGAATTCCCTTCTTCCACGGACTTGAACGAAATACGGACCGAATATTGCACTAAAAAGATGTGAAGCATGCAAGGTAGTACAATCTCGTTTGTTCTACTCACACAGATGCACTAGCTCTAGGCGCAGCAGGTGCTACAAACCGTCACCATTATGAACCGCGTGACAGCACGCACACAAAAGAAATGGGTGCTTCACTCATGATTAGACGAGATTACGTCTGGTTCTTCTTTTAAGTCTGTGTTCACTACATACATCTTCCTATTTTGAGTACCTAAGTAATTTTGGCGTCAGACCAAAAATAAGGTACCTAGCTAATTATCCCTTGAATGTAAGTTTTTGTTAAAAACTTCTAAAAGGGAACCTTCAAGACTCCAAATCATATGTATGTGAGTTTCGAGAGTTTCGTTTCGAGAAAAAAAATATTTAAAATAATATGTACCTACAAAGTAAATCACAATGTTTATTTGCTAATAACTCCAAAAAGGTAAATGTACTTTAATGCGGTTTTCACATAAAATTATATAACCAGAGATCTGATAATCGGATGCATATTTATACCCTACAACCTAAAGTTGATGAGTTGGCTATTATGGCACTTTGGTCTTTGGTATAGAATTTTATTTTTATTTTTTATTGCTTCCATATGCATAGATCCGAATAGTTATGCATTCCCAGATTTCTTGACATCCGGGCATTGACCAGAAACATCCGGGCATTGACCAGAAACGTCCGGGGATTTATTTAAAAGCAAAAAATCCATAGTTTCAAAGCCAAAAAATAACTTTACGTAAATTTGCATCCAAATGTCCGATATCTGAATACAACTTTCAAGACTAACGAAACAGTATGATGATGTTATGATATTTCTTGATTTAAGTAATAAAGACGTACAAATAAAATAAGTACTTAAGCATAATGTCAATAAAAAAAAGTATACAAAACATAAACAATAAAGGTCACAGGTGGTACGCTGAAAAGGCAAATAAATAGTCGCTTTTGCATAACCTCGTCGGGTCTTCATTTCATTGTTGTGATTACTTGAATCAATTTTGAAAAAATGAATTTTATCTGTGAAAAACAGATATTGCGATGGCTGAATACACGGCACAAGTCAAAAAACATGATTTTTAGAAAAATGTCATTAGTAATTAATGACAATTTTCTTAAATCCACTTTTTTTGTCTTGTGTCGTTGTTGTATTTACTATTATGATCCATGCAAATAAATTAATTTCGGTAAATATTATGGTATTTTGTCATAACGCGTTTCCCCCTGGTTTTCCCTAGTTTCGTATTAACTAACATTTAATTTTGATTACCAGTAAATACTATTTTTAACTGAGGAGCTTGCACTTGGTAAAAACCAATTTCAACTAGGGAAGACGAGATCTAACTAAAAAAGGGTTTTATTTAACTACAACATCTACATACATAATTATAAGGTTGTACGGAATCCTCAGAATGCGAGTCCTACTGTTACTCCTACTTGTCCGGTTTTTTCTATTTCAAAGTGGATTTTTTCCACACATCAGTAAAAATTTTCGTATTTTTTGTTGTCTTTTCATACAATTTGGAAATGTTAAATATCTAGTGTTATTCAGTTATCCATAAATATATTTTATATATTTATATAAAAATCTGACTCCATACAAGCATAGAGATTTGTTTCTAGATTTGTTTCTGCAAAATTGCATTGACTTTAATTGGTTAGTATTGAAAATATCACCATAGTACGTTTGTATGCAGCGCGCATTTTCGCTCTCGGAATAAAATTATCTTACATTAATTTGTAAGCGCCTTGTATATTATACGAACAGAAATACCACTTATTATGTTTATTGATGATGATAACCGTCTGACATAAACAAGTTAGTAAATAAGTAGTAATGACAACAATGAAATGCGTGTTACACTCCAGTCCAGCCTACCTATTGTGTAAGTATCCGATTATATTATCGTTAGAAAATTATGACTTCACCTACTAGGTAATTTTGTTTCCGTTATAATCGGATCCATTGTCTAAATTGAATGAACTAAATATTAAAAAGCAGAATCGCTAACTGCCAAAAAACACCACGTTGGTACTATACCGAATGAATCGGGTAGTTACACAATAAGGCCCCAGGCTCAAAAAAGAGCAATTGTTACGCAAGACACGTGATCGCCTACCTGCCAGTGAACTAACTGCTCTTGCCGACTCTACCCTGCTTCGTTCGGTTGCTGGATATGTCACTTGCACTCCGACTTGGCTGGCTGTCAAAATTCATAATAAAACCCATTCTAATTATTCCATAACATTGCAATGTTTTGGCGCCACGTTTTTTATTGTAGTATCTTATAAAAAACTTGTCACAATTCACCAATGATTCGAGAAGGCGGCAGGCATATCCAAAAGTTTCAGGAAACAAATATTATGAACCATTTCAAAAGTTCAGGGACACTTTATTTTCTCCCCTCCAGACGGAAAGCGTCAATTTACGTCCCGCTGCGCTAAACGAAGTTGCCGCTTTCCACCTCCGTCGAGGAGAAAAATAGTATACTAACCTCGGGCAGTAAATAAGAAAGACTGCCCTCTATGTGTAATCTACTATTATTATGAAAATTGTGAATCCAAAAATCCAGCAATCTTCTTAAAATCAGTGGTGTTTTTATAAAATTACATGAAGTGTGATTCACATTACACAATGCATAAAAATACAAATCGCTTAGCAGATCAATCATTCGCACGATGCAAAACTTAGCACAATTATATTCTTAAATTAAAATCATTTTAGATACTAGAATAACAAACTGAGTAATAAATTGATATTTACCTTGTTAAAATGTTAAGACGTTGTGCCGCGTTGCATCATGCGAAGCAGACACTAGCAGGATCTGTCGTCATCACCAATAATTATATCTGTAACAACAGAAAACACCATTGTATGATAACAGAAACAACACCTAACATAAAACAGTTTAACAATTAAACAATTATCATCGCATACAGCTAGGAGCACAGCATTTACGTAAAGAGCATACGAAATAAGACATCGACAAAAATCGCTTGAGCAAATGTTATGTAACTAAAAACAAATTTATAATCGTGAATAGTAAGGGGCCGTAGTAATACAATAATATTTAGCTTGGGATTTACTAATATTATTATCTAGATTTTTTTTTAAATAAAACTTACCACTGTCACCAAGATGAAATTTCTTCATCGAGCAATCTTTCTGTACCTGTTGAAGATAATAACACTTATATTAGCAAAGTCCTCAAATAATCAACAGTTGTAAAGAATAATTTACAAAATTGAGATCTTTAAGTAAAATTATTTACTACAATTAAGACCGATGATGGAATGGAATGAATCAATGAAATGAAAAAATCTATAAAAAGAAATGGAATGAAAAAATGAAAATCCAATGGAAAAATGGAGCGATACCGCGCTGGATAGAGATATGTGGAAGAGTTAAGGGGAGACCTTTGCCCAGCAGTGGGACGAACAGGTTACAAAAAAAAAAACGGTGAAACAAATAACTAGTTTTATTTACTATAGCCTTTCGTGCCTTTTCATCTATCAAAAATTAACGAAAAGCAATTTTTTTTCAATTATGAAAAAAAGAACGGAACACATAGGTAATTAAAAAAAAAAACATTTATTTTCACCACAAACATAACTTATTCACAAAAGTGTCAAAATTATCGTTCCACGTTTTCAATAGTGCTAATACACAACTTTGTTAAAGTACGTTGTAGCTACAATGATTAAAAGCGACTATGTCACACACGTGTCTTATTTATTAGTATATCCGTACAAATACACCCAACAAAATAACCATAACTGAAACATATTACCAAAAGAATAAAGTTCAATTTGATAGGATAGCTTTTCTGCGAATATTGGAAATGCTTGTCTCATTTAAAAATCAATCGTATAGCGCATGCGCGTTACACTCGTTTGACAATTACAATATTGACATACAGCGGCGGTACTGGTTAGCTTTTGCTTATCCGGCAATTTGATTTAAGATAATATTTAAAAGTGAAACATAATCGGTACCTACCTAAAACTTGTTTTGGTAAACTTTTTTCAAGTCCAAAATATAAGAATCTTAGTTGCAATGCAACATAGCGTCTAATATAAATTCTGTAGTACTTTTCTTTATTCGACCTAATATCGTAGTAACTAAAAAACAATCTGTGCTAAGCTAGTACTTATCTAGTAAGTAAGTTATTCATTTGTTTTTAAGCTACTGAAAACGTATTATTTAAGAACACTGAAATTTTGAATACGGAATAGTAGATTACACACCGAGGACAGGAAAGCAAGAAATTCTCAGATCTCATGTAATGGACAATAATTTACGCTTTCCGTCCGGAGGGGAGAAAAATGTATTTTCTCAATCATGCTTGGAAATTTGAGCATTATTTTGACAACCTTCTCCGAGATAAATCGAAATTGCTGTACTGGCCAAATACATGCGAGCAGCGGCCGGCAAAAGTTGTATGAAAATTTATATCTGTCGTGGTTTAGCGGTCAAATAAATTACATGGTAAACTCATATATTAAAAAAAAAAAAAAATTTACCCTATGTAATAAATTATATCTGTCGTGTTATTTAAAAATGAAACGATCTTGTACTCGGAAACATGCCAACCAAGGAGGTAACTTATCAAAGGTTTTATTTAAATTTCGAACTGGCTTGCAATAATAGAAAGCTTTATAATGAAAAAAAACGAATGAACACTTTAATCACAGATTAATAATTGTTGTTCGTCATTGATTTTGAAAAGTTGATTGATTTTAATTTCCGCGCATTGTTTGAGAAAAGCACTATACAAGCCTTGGATACAACTAGGCATTGATGGACTTACGTATGTGTGCCTCATTTACACGTTCGTCCATCAATGCCTCTTTTGTTGGCCACTGCAGTAATGTACTATATTTAATATCCGAATAGAGGTCACAATAGATAGAGGAACAATGCGGTCAGCACTGGTTCGGTAGACCTACCAGGGCGCTTCGCCTTCACTGGTGTGGTCCCCCCATAGTCCGCAGTAACAAGGCGTAATTGCTCCCTGAGCAAACTGTATAAGACTTAAAAAGAAAAAAATGCGGTCAGCTGAGACGATGCATATTAAGAGGTTTCCCTGACCGAACGACCTTGACTCTTTCAGAACCGCCTCACCTCTACTACACTACGTCATTTTAGTAGGTATACCTATTTTTGACTGGCTTGTCCTTCATTATGTCGCTGTGGTGCCTTCTAATCCAAGGAAATCACATTCTAAAATAATAAGAATTCGTAGGTACCAAATTTAACAATTATCTAATAAACTCATTAAAAATTTGTCTTAAAAAAAATTAAAAAATAGATAGATAGATAGATAACTCATTTATTTCATCATAACAATACAGGATAGACAGTGACAGACATAGGCAGTAGGTATCATTATGAAGTCCGCATAAGGAGGTCCGTGCAAAGCTGCAGCAGCAACATGGGAGCTCCCATGACATACCGGTTAATAACAATATTGTAGGTATAGGTGTTAGAATATGACACCGTGCGACCTGTATTGCGCTGATGAGAATGGTTCTTACTCAGCATTTATGCTGAATCATAAGCTCCAGCACTGTTAGTTCTGCCAGAACACTATTCGAGCGCGCGTTCGTGCAGCGCGAAACAAACTGTTAAATTAGTTAGGTATCCAAGTGCAAAAATTCAAACACAATAATATCTACCCATAAACTATGTTTGTGTGTAATAAATATGTTAATAAGATTCTTAGCTAGACGAAATGATGGCAGGTGGAGTAAAGCCTTAACAGAGTGGTGGCCGAGATTAGGTAAAAGAGAAGTGGGTCGTCCGGCAGCCAGGCGGGTTGACGACATCTGGAAAAGTACAGGCAAGACCTGGATGCGACTGGCACAGGACCGAGAAGAATGGCAAAATATGGAGGAGGCTTATGCCCTGCAGTGGGTAGATACAGGCTGAAAATGATGATGATGATGATGATAAGATTCTTGCTTTAAAAGTAGATAATAAATACGCAATAATACATGCGTTTTAAACTATGTTTGTGTGTAATAAATATGTTCATAAGATTTTTTGTTACAAAAGTAGATAATAAATGCCGTGGTGGTCCAGTGGCGAGTAACCTTGCCTGCCGTGCAGGAGGCGATGGTTCGATCCGCGTCCAGGCCGACTCGTACCAATGAGTTTTTCGGAATTTATGTACGATTTGTAACACCACTGGCTTTTCGGTGAAGGAAAACATCGTGAGAAAACCTGCATGCTTCAATTTCGAGGCATGTATTGTACCCACTGTCCATTATAAGTGGCGACAGGCTCACCCCCTGTCACACTGGACATAGTTTCGGTTCTACTGGTGAAACGTGGATGTTCTGAGGTTTCAGAATATCTCTGACTACCCCCTCGGGGAATATAGTCGTGAGCATATGCTTATGCTAAGAAATATGATCTATATCAAATAAATAAAGCCGAGATGTTGAACATCATTGCTACACTTTTCAATAATTTGTATGTCTTTCAAATAACGAGAAGATAGCTTCTAAAAAACCAGCAAAATATAGCCCGACCCTGCGTTTACCTATGGGGAGCTTCTTAACACGACACAGAACACAATACTACGTAGCTGCCTTCCTGACCTCGGCTAAAGCTAACGGCCCCGGTGCACTCGCCGTCGCCGTGGCGGACTGGCGGGTTCAACGGCACTCGTTTTTTCGCCAACTTACTACCAACATCGACCGCCATTCAGCTCCACCGCCACGTCTCGGCATTATTGGTACAATGCACGGATAAACGAGGGGAGGGTTGCGAAAAAAATCCCTTACATCTTAGTAAAATATATGGGACAGCTGTTTTTTTTTCTCGCGATTTCGAAATTGGCTTCATAGTGAAAGTTGTTCAGTTTGATGGTCTGAAGCACCTCCTTAAGTTTTACTAGGGGGTTTTGTTACACCTTGTATTACTAAGTAGGTTCTTATGTTACACTCTGTATAAATGACACTTAATTTATGATATTTCTAGCAATTCTTTACCAAAATACTTATATCCAATCAGAATGAATAATAACAATAACAAATTGATACTTAACAATCGTACGTAACCTACTCATATAATATGTACACCTAATCATATAGTGTCAACAAGTATTATCAATGAGACCACACGAACGACTGTTTATTATGAATTAAACAATATTTTCTTTCAGCTATTGATTGTGACTTTGACATTGAGTACTGACTGCCAGGTTAGCCTTATCGGTCAAACGCATCAATTCCATTCACTACATTTTAGTCAATATTCAACTAAGGCAAAGTCAAGCAAAAACGAGGTTATTAGTGTCAATTTGTTAATATCATTATTGGAACGAAATATGTTTAACGCCTGCCACAGACATTGCGTAATTTCGAATCAGAATTACGATTTCGTATAGGATTTTCCCCCTCCAGAATTCCGCTCGGAATTTCAAATCCATACGTAATTACGTCTCTTAGAAATGAATAGTTCCGCATGTATGTGGCGGGCATATCGCTTTTAGGAGTAGTACGGCCACGGCCACAAGTGGTTTGGGTTGTAAGAACGGTTTGTGAGACTCGTGTAACGAGAGAATGGGGCGGGATAGCGCGACGCGAGTAGGAAGTAGGAAATGATTTTCGGACCAGCCGCGCTTTCCAGGCAAAACTACAAGGTTAAATTAAATTAGTTGGCGAAACTTAAAAAACGCAATTGATATCTGTTACTGAGTACAATTGCGTGGTAATGACCCCCCGCTCGATCATAATAATAATGACTATGAAACATAATGGCATGGCGGGCGCGGAGCGGGTGCTGCTCATCTGAACGCGGCCTTATGCCAAAGACTAAGGTGCTGTTTAGTCTGGATAAGAGTGCATCTAAAGCAAAAAAAACCTATTTTAGAACTATTAGTTAGAAATTTCTCTCAAAACTAAGAATCAGCTATATTAATAATTGTCTTGATAATTCAGAACCCTGCAAACTAAAGGCAGAGAGATTAATTTATAGTAAAGCGTGTTTAAAAAATTTAATTGACTAAAATAAATCTTCGTTAGTCTGGAGCGCGCTAGAGATCCGCAATTTTTTTTTATCTGTAGGATATTTTATGGACTTAATAAAAGTATGCATTCGATTTAAAACCAGAGAAAAATAAACGATCTGCCTGCATCGACAGCTTCACAAATGAAAAAAGAATTTGAGAACTTCAACGGAGAGATGTTTTCAAAATTGTTTGAATAATTAACTTTTCAAAGCCCGCATTCGGTTGCTCCGGGAAACCTTAACTTTTAATTAAATTAGTTCTAACATTTGCTGTAGGTACCTAGGTAGTCGCTTATTCTACAAACGCAATTCAAATTTGCTTTATGAATACATGAATACTTCTACAGGGTGTCCCGTAAATCAACGTCAAGCCGGAATCGGATGATAGGCCAAAACATAAGAGAATAAAAGAGATAGTAAAATGAATGAATTGCCATGCCATGAATTTTTTAAATTACAGGCTTTTTAATGTATATCCTGTGATGGTTTTTTAGCTCCTTTTCCTACAAATCTTATTTATCCTGAATAGTACTAATCTAACCTGTTGCTTGGGTGTACATTCACAGGGTGTACATTTTCTCACAAAAAAATGGCTATAATTTAAAAAAAAATTATGACTTAAGAAGATTTATTTTTCTGGTAACTATTATGATTTGGCCTATCACCCGATTCCGGCTTGACGTAAATTTACGGGAAAACTTTTTGAAATTAATCTATCAGACTCGACTCCTAGCACGTAGGGTGAACAGAAACATAACAGAACTATTAAATAGTAGATTGTTATAACTAAGGGATGATCGTTCTATTACCACTATGAAGAAAGTAAACAAAAGCCAGATTTGCAAAATTAAATTTCTGAATCGCTCAATGAATTTATTCCAATTACTTTTCTTTTTGGCGCCACCACTAGGTATATGGTTTTTATTTTTAAAGCGCTATAATAGTAGGCTTATAGTAGTAGGTAGTATAACTATCAAATAATTTGTGCTGTAGTGTAGCACAGATTAATAAAGAGATATACATAGTACGCGCCAATTTTGATTCGGTTTTATTTTGAATTGTGACAGATAGCAAGGTTATTCAGGATTGCATAACGAGCATCGCCATGAATAAATATGAAAATTTGTAGTTAATACAATCTAAAAGTTCGGCACAGGATGGCAATTTTGATTACCTTAAAAAACCGGTCAAGTGCGAGTCGTGCTATTCGCAGCGAGGGTTCCGTACTTACTAAAAAACTACACAACATATTAACTTACTAAAAAAGTGTACGTTTTCTCCGCGACCTTTAGCGCGAGACCGACTCACACTTGGCTGGTAGGCCCTTCTTTTTTTATTGGCTTACATTTTCTTCAACTTAGGGCACAGTGCAAGATTAAACAAAATCGGTTCAGTAGTTTTCAAGATATATGGACTAATAATACGCGTAAGTGTGTCGGCCTGGTTTTGGTAAGTTTTGCGATAACTTCGGCATTTCTTGACCGATTAGGGTGATAATTTTTTTGTTCTAAAGGAATTAATCCCACGAGATGATCCCATTTTAATTTGGTGAAGATGTGACGCGCTTCGGAGCTACACAACAGAACTCCTCAAAAGTTTACAGCAAATCATTGGCGATTAAAACTTTTGCTTCGGATTGATGTACTCTTTGCGTGTACTATATCATAACTAATATCTGAGTCGAACTAATGTATGTCGAACCACTAAAAATAATGAAATATAAATAAAAAACTATTAACTGAAAAGATAAAAACAAGCTCCTTAAATCAGCTATAATAACTTTGTTTGAGCAAATTAATACAATTTGAATGTTATTACTTATTTGGTAGGTAGGTATCGCAAACGGGGACAAAGAAAAATGACCTATTTGTTGGTTATTGGTTTGTCCCCGCCTGCAATACCTACCTACCTAATAAGTAATAACATTCAAATTGTATTAATTTGCTCAAACAAAGTAGCTGATTTAAGGAGCTTGTTTTTATCTTTTCAGTTAATAGTTTTTTATGCAGTCGGGTTTTTTGTTTTTCTAAATAATTTAGTTTATTTCATACTTTTTAGTCTTGTGTCATAATGGTAGCATAAAAATACTATAATATATATATATTTGGAATCTGCTCTTCACCAGCTTTCATTTGATACCCATATTGTATTTTTTTACGAAAAAAAAATGGTATCTCCCCCCTCTCTTTTTTAATTCGCATACGCCATATTAAAATAATGTACCCTATGACACTCTCACGATTTTTACGAATCTAACGACACCTCATACGTTAAAATCCATCAAGCCGTTTAGGCTGTAGGGCGTGCCAAAGAAATAGACATACAAACATACATACATACATACATACATACGCTCGAAAAACATAACCCTCCTTCTGTCGCAGTCGGGTAAAAAACACAAAAAATTTATGGAGTTGACAGTACCACACGGGAGCCATAATACTTATGAGAGGTGAATAGGGAATTTGAATGTTTAAAAGTAAATTACTGCAGTGGCCAGCAAAAGAGGCATTGATGGACGAACGTATAAATGTGGGCCGAGGCGAAGCCGAGGCACACATACGTTAATCCATCAATGCCTAGTTGTGGCCAAGGCTTGTATAGTGCTTTTCTCATACAATGCGCGGAAATTTAAATCAATCAACTTTTCAAAATCAATGAAGAACAACAATAATTTTTTCACCTCACAAGCTCGGAAAGATTCTGTTTATCATTCGAAATCTGAGTGCAAAAGTGCATTTTATCCGCTAGCGTGCAAAGAGTTTTTAAAATTCGAATCCATTCGAGTCCAGATAAAAAGATAGTAAAACCATACGTGCGAGAAAGACAAAAAGATTATGTTGCTAACATAACGAACTATGGATATATTCGTGCATATTATTGTCTTCTCTTTTTCGCGTATAAGTTTGTCCTTCACTATAATTTATTTGAGTGTCAACAAAGAGATTATAACTAAATATAATCCCTTTGAGTAGCAATATCTCTTGTCTTCTCTTTTTCACGTATAGATTTGTCCTTATTTGCATTTGCATATAATTATTTTTCCAGTGTGGGATAAAAACATCATTTAAAATAATACTTATTTAAAATGCATTTTAATAATTAATTCATCTTGTTTACCTATGAGAAGTTATTCCTTTACATTTCCTGAATTATTTGCGCAGTGTCTCAGTACACACTACACACCAGGACATTTTTTATGCTGATCAAACAAACAATTTCAATCAAAGGGCTACACGTGACCGCAGTGAGACAGTGACTAAATGCAAGAGTAATATAGCCGCAATAGAATGGGACAACGTCATAAAGCGCGATGTTCGCTCTATACATCTAAACTCAGTGCTTGCACCTAACATTTTCCTCGCTGTTGTGAGGTGAAAAGTTGTGTGTTTCGCTCGGCTGCAAAATTATTCCGCGTCTCGTACCTTTGAAACCTTCGCTACGCTCCGGATTCTATATTTGAACCACTCGCTTCGCTCGTGGTTCAATCCTAGAATCCTTCGCTTGCTCAGGTTTCAATATAAGTACTCGCGGCAAAAAACAACTTTGCAGCCTAGCATAACAAATAACTATTCCTGCGTTAAAGCTAGTAACTTATTATTAATCTGTAGTTAAAGTGTTCATTCGTTTTTTTTCATTATAAAGCTTTCTATTTGCAAGCCAGTTCAAAATTTAAATAAAACCTTTGATAAGTTACCTCCTTGGTTGTCATGTTTCGGTGTAAAAGATAATGGTCCCATGGATAAAGTTGTTCAGTTTGATGGTCTGATCATCCCCTTAAAATAGTTTCAGCTAATTTTGTTAGACCTTATAGACTACAATTGTTATAAAAAAATTAAGATAAATAGTTTCTGATTTGAGTTGTCAACTAGCGGATTAAGAACATATTATCTTACCTGAAAGAAAATATGAAATGACATTTCATGATCCTTTTTTGCATTTTCAAGTCTTCTTCAGCCTTAGTCATCTATGTAACATCAAGCGCCATATCTGTGAACAAAGCAGAATACATAAATTAGAAGATTTCAAAATCTAATTAGCTATCTGGATTGTTTTTACTGGTTTATTCAAACGATAACCACAATGCGTCTATCACTGCATTTAAGAGGATAGACACGGGCTCTCGAAGAAATTTGGAGAATAGGTCAATTTTCCGACTGTATACGATCCGCCCATCCCACACCCCCCGCCGACTAAAGTGCGAAAGAGACAACTGCAGCTCGGACTGATTTAAACTACATAAAATGGACGAAATCAAGCATTTCCTCCTCCAAAACTTAACAGATTTTAATAATTATTTCAAGAATAATATGCGAAAGACTTTGGCTATATCAGTATGTTTTGATTTTTTTGTCTGACATAGCAGAGGTAACATAGATTGTATTGTATGGTAAGAAAATTTTTGGTCTAGTATTCTTATCCAGAGATGAAATAAGGAAATACGATAGACTCGTATAACGTGCTCTAAAAAACGCCTAAAATGAAAATGAAAGGCGTATAGAGAAGCTGCATAGATTGCATAGCGGCAGTGGCCTTGAGATGCGGGTCGGTCGTCGACACGCCGGCGCCATATGGAACCTATCTTTATACCACCCCACCCTTCGCCCTGCCAGGTAGGTACCTTTCGAAGCACCCCATGGGTTACCTGAGTATATGTAAAAAAATTGAACCAACACAAAAGTGGAGAAATATGTTGCAAACGGGTTTTTTTGTTTTTTCTGTTTTAAAATCGACAACGAAAATTAAACTATTGTGTTCACATTTTGTGAGTTAAACGAAAGCATAAATAACAATTACCTATGTACCAAAATTAATTCAAAGTCAACCCATTTTTATTAGTGGTGGGTTTTAGAAATTTTCAGAGCCTTTTATTCCACCTGAACAATAGGGATGATGCAATATTTAAAAACTTTTTTAAAAACTGTTTAATATTTGGATAGGTATCTTTAATAAAAAAATTTTAACAAAAAATTAAAACCGACTTCAAAACTAAAAAGGTAAAAATAATAATATTGCAGTCGTTGACTTTTACATTCGCATCTAAAAGAACATTAATTTGTCTTATCGGACTCGGTGTAAAGCCGGACGATTCGCAACCGGGCTTGCAGTAATTTTTTGGCTTGGCTTGGCTTGACACCGACTCCAATAAAACAAATTAATGTTCTTTTAGATGCGAATGTAAAAGTCAACGACTGCAATATTATTATTTTTACCTTTTTAGTTTTGAAGTCGGTTTTAATTTTTTGTTAAAATTTTTTTATTTCAAAATTTTTAGTGTTGAAATCTAGGTGAAATATATTAGTTCGACTTAGATATCAGTTATAACTTATAAGTAAATGCAAAGGATACGGTGTATGCTCTCACCACACTCGATTAAAAACAATCCAACCCATCTTTCGTACAACATTTCTGTTTTTGGGTTACTGTTATATGTCTTTATGCCATATTTCGATTTAATAGATGCATAAATGAGTACTAATGAGTTTTTCTAACTTATGTACGTAGTACCGACTGCTCTCAAACGGTGAAGGAAAACATCGTGAGGAAACCTGCATATGCAGAAGAAGAAATTCTGATGCGTATTGTGAAGTCTACCAATCCGCATTGGGCACGCGTCGTGGACTAACGCCCAAACACCCTCATACAGACAAACAGACAGACAGGCAGACAGAATTGACGAAAGTAAAGTAATAGACGATAAGGGTTCTTTGTTTGACTACGGAACCCTAAAAAAGACGAACATTACCGACCGCCGCCATGATCAATTATAGGAGATTACACACCGAGGACTGGAAATGAAGAAAGGGCCCAGATCCCATGTAATTCGAAGACCGAGGCGAAGCCGAGGTCAACAAACATTTGATCTGAGTCTTTCTTATTTACTGTCTGAGGTTAGTATACTATTTTTCTCCTCGACCGTGTTGGAAAGCGGCAACTTCGTTTAGCGCAGCGGGACGAAAATTGAAGCTTTGCGGCCGGAGGGGAAAAAATCATTAAATCTATGTGTTTCGGTACTAGGTATATCCATGAAGTTTTTATACTTACGTTTAAACACAACAGTATGACCTATAGATTCGAAACTTCTTGAGTATGACCAAGAAGCTTTACATATAAATATAGGCATATAAAACTTCTTGTTTATGACAGTTAAAAAAACATAGTTTGACAGTCCCCATCAAAACATTTATTTTGCTGGAGTCACGGACTTGAAAAAAAGACGGACCTAATCTGGTCTAATCACGAGTGAAGCACCCATTTATATTTGTGTGCGTGCTGACGAACTGTCACGAGGTACATAATGGTGGCGGGTTGTAGGACCTACGCATAGAGCTAGTGCATCTGTGTGAGTATAGGACCCTTGTAGAACAAACAAAAATGTAGGACCTTGCATGCTTCAGATCTTTTTAGTGTTGTTCTGGTCTGTGGCTGGAGTGTGATTTTTGAACATTAGACGTTAGAATTAGCAGTAGAAAGACGAAATATGCATAATCTCCGTAAGTCCATAGTAATTTTGACATTTTCTACCGCTGATTTGAACGTGTGATGTTCAAAAATCGCACTCCTGAAGAGAATCGACAAACATAAACGTCATCTGTGTCACGAACCTGAAAAAAGACGGACGTAGTATCCTTTAATCATACGTGAAGCACCCATGTATTATATTGTGTTTGCGTCGTAGAAAGAGAAGGTAAGTACTAGAAAGAAGCACGTGTCGTGTCATACTCACTCAGTAAGAGATGCAGATAGCAAGTTCGCTCTAGTTAAAAAGGAGATCGCTACTTATTGCTGTCCTTATCGACGTAACCACTTTTTTGTTTGACGACGGCTGTCTGACTCCGGAGGCAGACATCTAGCTTCATACAAATTGTATAGGATTTTATGACTATCGCTATCTCATACGCGTTTATACTTCACATCTTTCTAGTGTAACATTACGTCCGTATTTTTTTCAAGTCCGTGATCTGTGTACATATTTGTTATTTTGTAGATTTTTTCAACAAGCGCTGAATCAATTTCGTGGGACCACCTCGGAATTATGACCTACCAAACAAAATAAGAATCATCAAAAGCAATTCACAATTGGCGGTGCAATCGCGTAACAAACATACAAAAAAAAAAACATACGGGTCGAATTGAGAACCTCCTCCTTTTGTTGAAGTCGGTTAAAAATTACTGAACGATACGTTTTTTCAAAATATACGATTAGAGCGAGGCAAGAGGCATTTAAAATATAAGTGACGTCATAACTAGGTATTGTAATACAAATCATGACGTGTCATACAAACACCCGTTTTCCAAGAAAGGTTTTTTATTTTTCTGGTCGGGCTTTACAGCAAGCATTTAGTCAAATAAAATTAATTTAAAAACTTTTTCACAGACACGATTGTCATATATGTAATTGCCTCTGTCACATTAATTAATAACAAACCGGACGTTAACGACCTCGACACAGAGGGAACAACTTAATTGACCAAATTTTTTTCGTTTTGTTTATCTCTACAAATAGACCTAAATCATACAAGCCAAGTTACGCTTATTTCCAGAAATTTCGACATTTTACTTCAATGTTGTCTATACTTTATCATTCAAAAATCGGAAACTGGAATTAATCAAAATGTAGATCTTTAGCAATGGGCGCAAATTCTTTCTTATGATGATACTGATTCCTTTTCTTGTGTCGGTAATAATCTAAACCCCTTTATACCAAAAGAAAAATGATTAAGTGATATCTAATTTGCATCATTACTGCTATAGTGGCGTGCCACCTCGAAGCAGCATGATCGGAAAATAAATATTGTCTGAAAGAAAACACAGTTTTAAATCTGATATAGATACACAAATACCCGTTCAGATCAGGCATTCTAGCCCAGTCATTTTACGGTTTGACCCGGGACTAATTAAGAATTGAACGTTTTTTCGGTATTGTATTTAAGTAATGGGTTTGAGCCTAGAATAGTACAAAAATAACAAATAATCACGTCACCTTCAGGCCCAAATTTAATGTTTAGCATTTATCTCGTTCTAAAAACCTTGCCGGTAAATTTTATTTTATTACCATTATACACACTTCAAACACGGAGTAAATATTTTTGTCTAGGTACTTAAAAAGCTTTTTATATTTCTATGGCTATTTTATTGCTCAAAAGTAATTTAACATTGTTAAATCTAATTCAAATGAGTGCTTTGGTATTAATATTATTAAGTTAAAGCCGTTCTGGGAGATACTATTTTGATTTCTATGTTGCATAGCGTTTTTTAAATATGTTTTCAGATAGTCTTTTTCTCACAGTTCCAAAGTCGCCCCCATACCAGAGAAACTTACCGAGAGCCGCCCCAGGTGGTACGGCCACGTGATGCGAAGAGACGATGAACATGTTGTACAAAAGGCTCTAAGTCTGCCTGAACATAAAAGAGGTAGAGGACGCCCTCCTGCCACCTGGTGGACCAGCATGACAAAGCTAACACTAGCGGAGAACCTGCCCGACCCGACAACCCAGGACAGATTGTCCTGGCGCCGCATGATTAGAAGAGCCGACCCTGCATAAAGCGGGAAAGTGCAAAGAAGAAGAAGATAGTCTTTTTCTCACTGAATGGTGCCGGTTCCAGTTTAAAATTCAGTTCATAATTATCCCCACCCCTCCTAACAAACTCCGTAAATTGACTGGGCTATACGTTGGACTCTAAGCGCGTTCGCGGTCACGTTAACAATGTTTTAATATTAATTGCGTGCAGCGATGCTCTACTTAGTGTAACGGAACGTCGTCTAGTGGAGCTCTACAGCCGGTTTTTTTACGTACTTTCATCCACACCAATGAACACAAGACTCATGTCAACCGACGAATAAGTACGCGAAATATCTCACGTTTCAAATAGAAAAACAAGCTATCTAGACGAAGATTACTCTAATAAGCGGAGAAATGATAATTACAGGGTGTAACAAAACACCATACGTGCTTCAGATCATCAAACTGAATAACTTTCACTATGGAGCCAACTTCGTAATCACGAATGAAAACTGTTTCATACAAAACTGCAGTAACGACCCGACTCAAATGTATGGACAGATGATATTTTTTAAGCGATTTCGATTTTGGCTTCATAGTGAAGGTTGTTCAAAGTCAATATAATTTATTCAATATAGGAGCTTGAAGCACACTTATTAAACGTCAAATCTTTTTTAAGCTACCACCGCGTCGGAACGTGTTGTCGCTGTAGAGAAGATGCGGCCAGAAACTCTACAACATAACACGACTTAAAACTATTACAATATAAATTCTTAAGCTACTGTTATGTATACAATAATACATAGTCTATCTAATAAAATAGTTGATACTTTACAGTAATGTAAATAAACTATAAGTTAGTGACCTCAGACCCAAGCATTTCAATTTGATGGTCTAAGAACTACTAGGGTGTTTTGTTACGTATGAATAAACATTGCTGCTGAATGAGAGGAAGGCCATAGAAAAAAAATATGGACTGTGTTAAAGGTGGCTCAGTTAGGCAAGTTAGAAATAAAAAAGGCTGAAGACTGATGGTGATGGATAATAGAGATGAATAGAAAGATACATACATAAGCTCACTCCATTGTCCCATGGGGGTAGGCAGAGACCACGGACCGCCACACGCTACGACTCTGACACACCTCTTTAGCCTCATTCACATTCATACATCTCTTCATGCACTTCCGTCGATTGAGGGTGCTACGCACTTGTCCTTTTCGGAAAAGATCATTGATTTGATTATGGTATTGTATTCCTCGGACGGCCTCTCCCAACACTTCCGCTCTGAATAGAAAAGAAAGATACTGATATGATAAAGGGATCCAAAATGGGAAATCTCAATGAACAAGGATACCCTAACTCTAGGGTTAAAAATGCAGTTTTGTCATGGATAAAAATGTGAATCATGTTCTAAACATATGGTGCAGTCCTCTCTAATATTTTACAATGCAACGACCTCCTACTAAAGATTTCATTCATATAGTAAATGGGGGTTAGTCATTCGATACTTCTGGCTTATTTACATAACATAATCTGTCGACATGTCACGTTGTTGCGAACTGAATATGCAGAACGAAAATTCTGAATGTCAAATCGTCCATCCGCATCCTAAATGGTTAGAAATTAGAAGCCACAATGATCCGGTGGACGACCAGCAGCGAATGCTAAGTATTTCATTCAAATTAGATCATACATTTGCAAGTCACGTAAATCGACACTTGAAGTTCCCAAGCAAGCGTCAATCGAGACTAGAGTCTAAGTGTAAGTGTAAGTATCATAATTATTTTACAATAAAAGCAAATAATTCGGTTTCGTTGTACTAAAACTATTCTCCATAATATAGGGCATCACTTTTTATTAATTACATTTTCCTGCACTATCACACCGAATACATTTTTATCCAAAATTTTACAAAAATACAACAACAATATCTACAAAAATGTAAAGAACTTACACCTAAGCAGGGTCTAACGTAAACACTTGGTGTTGTTTGATCAGTATGGAGTCAACTTGTTGAACAACAACAAAATCTGTATGATTAATAAAATTTTGTTTCCATGTTCAGTTTGATGGTCTTGACCACCCTTTTAAATATTACTAAAATCTGACACAATACAAGCATAGAGATTACTTTCTAGATTGTTTCTGAAAAATTTCACTGATTTTAATTAGTTAGTATTGAAAATATAACCAGACTTCGTTTCCATGGGTTGCGCTCCGAATTATATCCCCTCATCCAGGCAACCTGACCGTCAGAATGGCTGGAATTTGTTGTTATACTTTGTAGCCACTACAATATAACATCATGCTCTAGTAATATTTAGTAGCATAGTAAACTTGTGGGAAAACAGTTTTTTCTTCGTCACCTTTTTCCCCAATGGTAAGGTTATTTAGGAGATTCTGATTGTGAATTGTAGGCCACCACTCTGATGGTACAGTGCGGGTTGGTGAAGGCCAGAATCGTATATGTTTTTTTTAAATTACATAATGAGCACCTGAGGATGTCTTGTACTCCGTAAGGAGTTGTTCTGGACCCCTAACATGTATTAAAAACTACAAATGAAATATAATTTGTTAAGTCAGTGTGGTGCTAAATTCACTAGTAGGTTCGGAGATTACGCAGCGTAGGCCGTTAATAGACTCCACTATGACGTCATTTCCTCCGTTGCAGGTCTATCTAACAGACGGTCGACGCCCTGATAATAATTGAGACCGTTTTAACTGGCACTAGTTTACGCGGCAGTCACTGTTCTCTGAGCGGTGAGCTGAGCAGACTAACCGCATTGTTTAATTACGACACGATTAGACTATGACTGCAATTGTTAGATACAATGATCTAAATAGGAGTGGCTAGTCGAAGCGGTCCTGAAAGTGAAATTGAAGTGTTGTTACGCACAATACCGTTTTCGGTGTCAGGGAATCTGAAGAAAATAAAATGCGCACACAATATTTTTGACCGACTTCATTTTGACGTGAAAGGTGCTATTTGTTCAAATTTTGCAAGGGAATCCTAATTTAAAACATTTTACGACTATGCGTTTATAAAAAACTAGTGTTTTCCCGCGACTTCGTCCGCACAAATTATATACCAGATTTTAAGTCAGATCATAAGCTATCAAACAAAAAAAGTTTCATCAAAATCGGTTCTGTAGTTTTTGCGTGATGCGCGAACAAACAAACAAACAAACAAACACACAAACAAACAGACAAACAGACAGACAAAATTTCTAAAAAAGGTTGATTTCGAGTCGGGGATACCTAAAACCCATATCGTAATTTTTTTTTGTAAATATCTTCAATGTACAGACACAGTTCAGTTACAGTTTTATAATAGTATAAGATATTGATATTATGTATTGTTGATATAAAGGGTCCAATTGAATATGCTGACAGTTTTTTATGGGGATGCTCAGACCATCACACTGAACAACGTTCTCTATGGTACCAACAACGAAACCGGGAAAAAAGTCAGCTGTCCCATAGCTACGTCTGACTCGAGTAAGTTTGCAGTTTTATATGGATCAGCTGTTTTTTTTTCGTGATTTCGAAGTTGGCTCCGCTCCGTAGTGAAAAACGTTCTTAGGAGACTAACCCTACATTTTGGAGCATTTAACTTCTACATTCACCGATTTTTACACTTTCAAAATTTTTAGGGGTGGTTCAGACCATCAAACTGAACAACTTTTACTATGGGAGCAAAGCTGAAATAGAAAAAAAAATCTGCTGTTCCATGCTAAACTGCAAGGCCTATAAGACTCAAATGTATCAAACAGATGTTTCTTTTTTTCGCGATTTCAGATTCAGCACGAACAAATCACAACTACGTGATTTTGTTATTTCCCTACTAAATGTATGGGAATTTTATTTTGCTTTTTCTGAGAGTTCTAATACCTCGACCGTGGTTGGCCCTGTATTGACTTAATATGTACTTTATCAGTAAGAGGACCGAATGGGATGAAAATTATTTTTTATTGAAAATTTTTGTTTTTCTCGAAGACTGTAATATTTTTTCAAAATCTGTGAATGCAGAAGTAAAATGCTTCAAGGGTTAGAGTTAGCCTCATCATCTCAGCCGATGGACGTCCACTGCTGGACATAGGTCTCCCCCAAGGATCGCCATAACGACCGGTCCTGCGCTGCACTCATCCAACGGTTTCCCGCCGCCTTCACCAGGTCGTCGGTCCACCGTGTGGGGGTAGAGTTAGTCTCCTAAGAACGTTTTCTTATAGGCTTCTGGTAGCTGCCCTTTGTGCCCCTTCTCAACTTTCCACCCTGTATATCATCGAACCCTTGAAACCAATATCGTAGCATCTATAAGACGGTAGATAGATCACAGTATTCTGTATTAGGCGAGATGAGATTAGAACGCAAAGAAATTTCTTCGCATACCGGGCATTGCGTGCGCCGGCGCCGCCGCTCCGTTGCAGCAGCGGCGGCTTCGTCGCACTCCACTTCGCACGAGGCCTGCCGCTCGCAAATCTAATGAGTAATGAGCCTCGTACACTCAATAAAGGCAGGTTTAGACGATGACAATTTTGCGGCGCCAATTTTCCACGCCAGTGCTAGCACGAAAAAAAGCATAGCACCCGGTCGTTTATACGGTGCTAGTTTTCAGGGCCAGTCTTTCGCTCAGTCGCAGTCGTAAGGTTTTGCTTGAGAAAACCGCGTGTCAGCGATTGGCGTAACGTGTTTACACGAGTCCAAAAATTGGCGCTGGTGATGCGAGAGACGCGGAGGTCACTGGCGCCAAAAACAGACGCGTGCTCTATTCCGTGTTAGCGCTGGCATGCCGCGATAAATGGGCGCGGAAAAGTGTTTATACGGTGCTTTTTTCTTGCTAACGCTAGAAAATTGGCGCCGCAATATTGTCATCGCCTAAACCTGCCTTTACACCTAACATCTAGCCAATTTATCATTTCTCCTGATCGACAATAGCCAGGCCCAATACCGAGCCAAGTGCAAGTGAGAGTCTCTGTAGTAGTGAATAATATTACGAGGAACTCCAACATGACGAAAGGATTTTTCGATTTGTATCTACGCATTGGGTTATATTTATATTACTAGAATCCATCCAAGGATTGCCGTTTACTTGACCAGGGCTTTCTTGAGTGTTGGATTTCAAAAAAAAATGTGAAATACCATCTCGCTTATTGTTTCTTTCGCTCTTAAGACCAATAAAAACCAAAATCAACCAAAATCACACTGACCAAAAATATTCAAAGTATTCATCCCTTAAATAAACTGATCTAGATTATTTAATCGTGAAGACGGAAATGGAATATATAATGTTTGGCCATTTGAAATAACTAAGTTATAGCAAAGAATAACTAATCATTCTTATGGTTATATCATGTAGGATCCCACTGCAGGGTAAAGGGCCGAGAGAGTGAGAGGCAGTGGGACAGAGTCGACCAAGCGGGCAGGGGTATACATACAGGGCCTTAATAATTATCAAACTATCAAACTAAACAACTTTCTCTATGGGACTAATAACCAGCTGTCCCATACATTTAAATCGAGTAGGTTTGCAGTTTTGTATGGAACAGCAGATCATTTTTTTCGCTATTTATGCCGATGGCACTTGATCCGTCCGGTCTGAGTCCGGGTTCGATCCGCACGGACTGCATAGCTACCAATGAGTTTTTCTAACGTATGTAAGTAAGTAATACAGATTCCTCTCAAACGGTGAAAGAAAACACAGTGAGGAAATTTGCATACTACAGAAGAAGAAATTCTGTAGACATTTGATTTTGGAAATTTAAAATCACCTTAAATATTTTTTCTGTAGACCTTCTTAAATTAACTTAATTATTTTAAGGATATCGAAAGGTGAGACAGACTTGTCCCAACAATGTTGTACAATCAGCATCAGAGAAGCTTAACCCCTGGTGCTTATAAAGATTTCTCTGAAGCTGACTGTACTATTTAGTGAGCATCAGGATGCCTGGACCATGACAGCAATTTTATTTATAAATCAAATCGACTCTACTGTCAAATTTGTCTTAGGCATTTGTTGATGAAATCCTCACCCGCCTGTCTCCATCTCATCATTTGAGATGGAGCTTAGCCAGAAGATCTTTAAGATTTGCCGGAGGCATTTGTTGATGAAAATTTGAAGCCTATGTGTGCCCGCTTTTAAGTGGTTCAGCCATTCTGACGTCATGATGTCCTACCTAATTAGTTCCCACACATATATTTTTTTTAGCTTCTTTAGAAGCCGGAGAAGTCTGGAAATAATATAGGTAGTATTAATTAGGTACTAAATGCTTACGTATAAAACAGTATAAATAGGTAGCAACTTAAGAAGGCCAACAACTAGGTCAAATAAATATGGTCCAAGAATCCTGGCCTCAGAACGGCTGTACCACTCTTTTCATATTGTTTGCGTTTACGTTTATAGCCAGGTACTAAATATTTAATGTTAGGTAGCAAATGGTACTAAAACTTGAATTGCTTAAAATCTAATGTTTGGCCGTCGTGGTCCAAACATCCTGACGCTCACGCTATGTGGTATATAGCAAGATGAAAATTACGTAGGCAAGAAGTCAATTTTGAGAAATTCATACAGCCAAAGTTTCAGTTCTTGTCGCTTCAAGGTGGATATTACATCGAGTGCTTTTACGTCAGTATTAAAGACTAACATTATGAAGTGAAGTGATTAGATTATGTAGCCGTGCCGTGGTACGTTATCTCGCATCTTAGTGTAACGTAAAACAAATTTAGCGAACACGTGGGTGTCTTGAGCGAAACCGTTCAATCGAGAGGCCCAGTGAGGCGCGCTGGTCATTGGCACGCGCAGGGGGTCTTCGCCCCGCGCCATCTCGCGGCAATAACTGACCTAGCACTAGGCGCACCATCGCATCGGCTCTACCGAGGGTCCTGTTGCACCTGGCGAGCGACGACCGGCCCGAGCGACGCTCGTTTTTGTGCTAGGTGACTAGGTATCTGCCGGTGGCAGTTTATTTTAATCGTGCGCGAGCAGATGGCTCGAGCGCAGGGGTCGCACGTTCACTTCTAGTGGACTCGATTATGCACCCTAACATGTCGCGCACAGGGTGCTAACGGCTCTGTACATTCCTTTAGGCCCGAGTTGTAAACAAACCGGGTGAGGGCAATGGCTGCCTGCCACTCCCCGTCCCCGCGCTCTGCCACGCCGCCGACGACGCCATTCAACCGGGAAGTTCACGCTTTATTTTTAGCATTCTTACGCAGTATAGCGGTGTTTGCCTGGCCAATATTAAAAGAAATTAAAAACAACTAAAGGTTTCAAATTCTAATTGTTATATGATTTCCATTGGTTTCAGAAATAGGGCAAATGGCTATACGATCATTACAGTGACAGTTAAATTCAAAATTCCGTAGACATGTCCTATGATTAACCAAGCGGAGGAGAATAGTGTTGCTCGGCTTATAATTATCATTATAGTAAGATATTTTGGTAGGTATGTATGTAGAATTTTTCCGAGTTGTTGAATACCGAATCGACCGTTACCTACATTGCGGATCGTTTTATCCAAACATCATTAAATTTCCTCAGCTTCTGTGCTCAAGATAAGATAAGAAACAAAACTCTTAAGCGACGTGAACGAGACGTAAAGCAAGAAATTTAATTCGCTCAAAATGAAGGTAGGTAGTCAGTATGGACTATGAGTAAAAAAAAAAATCTAAAAATGCCCGCTATCGCAAGGCGTAGAAACGTATCCGCCACCGCTCTGTCGACAGAAAATAAAGCGGTAGGTCGGCTATTTTTAAAACCGGTCTCGCGAAATGAAAAGATCTGTTCGGCAAACGGTATTGTAGTCAATAATAGGTACATTTGCAAAGGGTGGTGCCGCTGTTTTTTTAATCAGGTATACAGAATCTGGGGTCAATAGCCGCTATAGCTCGACAAGTATCGTGGTGGCTGTGATTTCAATTCACTAGAAGCAAATAGCACAGTATAGCGTTTCTGCCGCCATTGCCACTACGCCTAGCTATCGGCATTGACATTGGAGATGCCGCGGGCGCGAGAAACGCTCTGGGGCCAAGAGCGCGATGCTACTTCCGAGAATTGTTGTCTTCGGCAGCGTCGGCGGCGGCGGCGGTGGGGCGGTCGGGCGCGAGTCAATGACCTGAGGGCGAGGAGGGCGCGGGAGGGTGCGCGCGCACGCAACCGCGCCCCGCCTTTATTTATTACGCTACGCGCGGCGGTCTCGGCGCCGGCAACGCGCGGCGCGGCGGGGCGGAGGCCGCATTCCGGGCGGCCGGCGCCGCCGCCGCGCCGCACGCTGCGAAAATAACGCGCACGTTGGTACCGCCTCACGAACCACTAGTAGACGTCGGTAGCTATACAGTCACACTTTAAAATAACCAACTCAAAACTTACTCAGTTTTAGAAATAAGACGCGAACACGTGCGCCAGCCTCCTAATCACTAAAATGTCTCTGCTTTCAGCCACCAAAGTCACTGTCTATGATGCAAAAGTTGTATTCGTTATGATGCAGTCCCATCACGCTAGTACGTTTAGAATTTATACATAAGTCAACACATAGGTACACATGGCGCGCGCGAATAACGCATTAGAATGGCAAAATGCGCGTCAGCTTCGATGGCGATATGACGCATTAGTGAGCGCGCGGCGCGGCTGTACGGAGTGCGCAAGCAGAGGGGACGGTAAAACGGGTGCGGGGGCCAGGAGAGCCCCCCTCCCCCGTGCCCCGCGGCAGCTCCGTGCTGCCCTCTGCGTCGGGCTCATCGACCGCGCTCGCCCTCGCCGCGGCATCGGCACGGTGCTGCTGCCATGCCACTCGCACTGTACCGCAACACGGCTGCGGAGTACTCCCGTCAGCGCCCGTCCGCTCCCAGACTGCGGTTATACCTACGCAGTACGCACCACCAGTCACATATCTTAAAACCATAACACTTATCGAGCAGCATCTTTTAAACAGACAGGTGTAATAGAAACTGTAAAGGACACGACTACCAACAGTCGACTTTTTATATTAGTAGGTACCATACCTACAGCTACTTGAGAATGAAACTCTAAATCATAAAGTAAAAGGAAATTAAGTCCATAAAATAATTATTAATTACAAAGCTTAATAATGATTATTAATAGCAAAGAGAAAATTAATGTAAGAGACTGTCGGCAATAGTCAGCATAATAAGCGTAAACTGCCTCAGTCGATGCGACGATGACGCCTCTCCTACGGCAATCGATAACGCGACATGATTCACAATACAAGGTGTCGAAAAACATGGGAGTCGATATCGCTAGCGAAAGCGGGCGATACGGAATGATGGCAGTCAAGTCAACCTCGCGCATAATATGTGCTAGACAGACACGAATCTACGATCCAACACTCAAAGAACACGATGAGGCATCAATAGGACCATTCATGCTGAATGAGCAAATCGGATAACACAGATTGCCAAAGTAGATTGAACACGGAACACGCAAAAAATGGAACCATAAACAACACAAATAATGAATAAAAGACAGGGTCAAAAATAATAACAATAGGACTCTTGACTCGACTCTTAGCATTAAAGACGGCAGTCTTGATTCACAATACAAGGTGTCAAAAAACATGGGAGTCGATATCGCTAGCTAAAGCGGGCTTAGAGTATACATAAGAAAGCGGGTGATACGGAATCTTCTTCTTATCGAGTGGGCTGCAAAGCCCTGGTGTCAGAGTTTATTCAAACCGCCTTACGGCCTCTGACGTGGTACTACCACCAGTGATAGTAGCCGGGACCAACAGCTTAACGTGCCACTTGAAGCACGGAATCATCTTTCTTTTCAGACAATCAGGTGACTCAGCCTGCAATGTCCTAACCAACTGGGGAAAAACGCACAAAGTGACATTTCACTAGGTGCCCCCCGTGGGAATCGAACCCACGACCTCAGTGTCAAGAGCCCAATGCTCTAACGATTAGACCACGGAGACAGTAATGATGGCAGTCAATTCAACCTCGCGCATATTATGTGATAGACTCAAAGAACACGATGAGGAATCAATAGGTACATCATAGGGTGATCTGATCTGGCAAGCTAAATTCTTTTTTATTTTAATCCATCGCAAATTGCATCTCCGTTATGTTATAAGAATTGAGGTCGCACCTACAATACAATGATCAGCATATTTGATAAAAATTGTGTTTCTCATCATTTTACGTATCGGACGGACGTACCCCTAAAAAGTAAATTAAAGATATGTAGCAATACCAAATTTCCATTTCAGGACTGAAGGTATGCCACTGTGTCAGATTGGGAGTATTGGGACGGAGCGGGCGGACAAGACACTATCTCACAAATTTTGCAATTGAAAAATTGCGATTAAAGTATTTGAACGCGACATCGAGTACCAGTAGTACCAAACCACCGACATGACTTCAAGTTTATATGGCCATACTTGCGCAGTTCGATGACCAGATCTCGCCTACCTGTAGCGACAAAGTGTGAGATGAGGCGATTTGTATTCGTTTAAAGTAGGCATGGTCAACCACCGGTTTGACGAGCCTGCTTCAACCCTTGCACATATTTTATTTTCTATATCCATAATAGCACAGAATATAATACAAGAGTAAGCATTGGATTCAACGACTTACCTACTAATAACGATACACATTATTTTTAATTAAAGTTCAATTCAAACCAGTCTGTTGTTCTGAGGATAACATATTTCCCGGTCATAATTTTAATTTAGCTATTTCAAAGTAAGACAAACATTAAAACATCGATGTGTCATCGTAATATGATATCCACAATGCACATTCTTCGACATTGACATCCCTGGAAATGCAAATTTGAAAAAAAAACATGACGTCCTGCGTGTCGCAGGAGATTTCATCTTCTTTTAGAAGGTAAAAGAGCTGAAAGACAGACAGTCAAACTATCACAAGGGTCTAACTGTTCTCCGTTGTCAGCACTTTCAGATGAGGCGTAGAACTTTATAAGCCTTTACTAATTTCTTTAACTTTAGTTAAGTACTACAATGATTGCTGATTGTTAGAAAAATAACCTTTACAATACTTTGAACTTCTTCTTGTGGTACGTATACAAAACCTTTGGCTACCTTATGAGTCTGGTGACAGGCACCCAGTCATGGCGGAGAACGCCGCGCGCCGCCTACGCAGGACAACGCACACAGAAATAACTGCGCGCGCCGCGCCCGTGACTCAGCGAGTCAACGCTAGCGCAGACAATAGAGCTGGTGTCCCCGACAGCGACAGCTTTCGCCAGAATCAACACGTCATCATTGCTATCTCGTACTTGCAATACAATTTTGGATGTAGCTAGACTTGTGTGCCGGCGCTTTGTCCACATGAAAAATAACATTTATCGCGAGTTTCCCTCGGCGTTTTTCAATTATTTCGTGTCTCTCTTGAATCTCTTGCTGTCACTTGCTTGTTGGCTTAGTAAAAGCTAGCTAGCTTAACTTTAATGAGCGTTTTTACAACTGAGTGATAGTATTTACTTCCATCTAAGATAGTGGCTCCATGATCAAGGTATTAAGTCATTACTACATCTTGGCTGTCCCAAAGGAGACTGCCCACGATCTTACTGGAAGACGAATACGTCTTGAATTTCTTTGGAGTTGGAGATGATGTTATTTTTCATGTCATTGATTATTGTTTTGTTTCAGGGTCGTAATGTTTCATTTATTGTTATAAATCCAGACAAAACGCGATCTTGATACCCGACGCAGTTTCGCTCCGCTTCAGTGGACAGGTCCTCTAAAACGTGGTAATATAAATGATTTCAACTTTTTTGACAATTTCCTGGGTGACTTCAGTCGATGAGCGGCCGAGACAAGGCAAAAGAAGAGGTCGTCTGGCACCCATGAGGACAGATGACACCAGGAAAAGCGTCGGTAAGACCTGAGTGCGATTGGCGCAGGACCGAGAAGGATGACACAATAGAGAGGAGGCTTATGCCCTGCAGTGATGATAATGATGATAACAAACTAAAAACAAACTAATTCAATCCTAGTAGAACCTTATCTGGCAGCACGGAACATTGGCACTAAATCTAATTTTTTGACGCTCCATCCTTTTATGTCGCTCAGAAACGTCATGTGCTAGAGCGTTTACAATAAAATAAGAAAAGAAGAGAAGTATGAAAAGAGAGTATGACTGCAAGTAAATTAAAAATTTAAATTGAATAAGGACAAGTAGGTTAAAGCTTCAAAGGCCGGCTATACCCACACAGCACAGGTTATTAAAATCAGCACACTTAATTCACCGCATTCTTGTGACGCCTTAGATTCCGCTGTCGGAATGAGAATTCAATAAACAAAGACCGGTCTCTCCTTTAACACGAAGTATTTATATAAAAAAATCAAGATAAATAGGAATAATGGTGGTAGCCCAATAAACATACTTAGTTCTTGTAGAATATAGATAAATCAAGGGACATTCTACGCATAGCGGTTACAGCAAAGTTTAACAGTAATACTCATTGTAAACATCTATTCCATAGAAAAACAGTTTTTTTTTGCCATTTCATTGTTGGTCTTGTAGTGAAAGTTGTTTGGTTTGATGATATAAAGCACCCAGGTTTTTGGACAGCTCTGATTCTCTATGTACCTATTTAACAACGTTCTCGCAAAAAACAAATCAATTGTCACTAAACAGTTAGTTGTTCTAACTAATTCAATTAGTTGAATTGAAACACTTAATCATTTATGGTTTGGGGTCCAAAACATTTACCTTAATCTAGGTAATTGTTGTGCGCAAATGCTCCTTAGGACAACATAAGTGTACCCTTAGCATAACTGACCCCTAGGGAAGTAACTATAATCTGTCTCAGGGTGCCGATGCCGACACATTCCACCTGCACATAAAATATAATGTAAAAAAAAGTACAAGGTACCGGAAGCACTCGACTCCAACCAACAACGAAAATATAACGAGAAGTAAAATGTTTTCGCTCAGAGGCGAAGACTACGCAAGAGCAGAAATTTAAATCGACATTTACGACACATTCTTCTTCTCTTCTCATCGTGTGGGCGATGAGAAGAATGAATGACACATTTACAATTATTCGCCAATAGAACACGATAATGTTATACTCGTAATGTACATAATTGCAGCATTATAATAGTCTCAAACGTATTTTCGTTTGATTTCAAGATGGCGCGTCAGCGGCCATTTCAGAGTGCTAAAGTACTGTTACTCAAATATTTCTCGAGTCGAGTGCTGCGCAAACATTCATGTGGCACATACTAATGCGATGCTAATCATTACGCCGGACACATATTAATTTAACTACGGCACTTTAACAGAGCAATGGAGCTACAAAGGCCGCCAATCAGTAACGGTCTAGGTCTTCGAAGAAAGGAAGCTAATATAGCGGACCAGCGTGACCCCAGGCAAACCTGTGTCCTCAATTAAAACCTAAGATGATTACTTAAGTAGGCATTTTATATATCATTTTTAATACATTTTAGCACCGCATTTCCGCACATTGGCAAGTAGTATGTAGGAGTATCTATCGCAATCTCAGGGATTGTTTTTGTTCAAGAACAAGAAGAGATTGCGGATTGCGGATCCTCGTGGCAGGCCAATACAAACACCAAGCGAGACAAGTGCTCCTGTCAGAACCTGCAACGTGATTTAGTAGGCATTATCAAAATGTAACTTTTTCTACTGATAGTCACTTTATCCTAAAAGTATTCAAAATAATTAGCATCCATCGCGTTATTAAAATTACCTCGTTATTCAAGAAAGACGATCCTGACTAAGAAGGCTTTTGATAACTTTGTCTGTATTTTAAAACTCAAAGGCCTACGTGATAAAGAACAGCAATAAGCGAGATCAAAACTCGAAGGTCCAAATGCGGCCATGCAGTTACGGGAACGGCCTGTGAATATTTTTGCGCTGAGCATCGCCCGGACTGGTCCTACGGCATTCTCTGTCGACCGCTACCACAGTACACCAACCCAACCACGCACACTTTTATCATGCTCCTTGAGAAAAGACATTGAACCGGGTTTACACAGAACCGATTGAGTGAGCGACACCAAAACATAAAATATTAATGTTTAAGGGCCTAGTGCTACTAGTGATACTATAAGGGATTGGTAACACTGCAAAGAGATCGACAACACACCAACCAACATGAACCAATACACGTTTAGGACCGTCAAGCAATATCAAATGCAAATGAACGTTATCTATCACCGACACGCAGATAACAACGTACTAATTCGCAACTTAATAAAAGGGACACTGAGCCCAAAAATGAGCTTAAAATGTGGAATATCTGCTTAAACGAATCACATTTCTGCAAATTATGAGTGTTCCAAGTCCTAACGGCACAGGGGACTTCTGTATCCCTACTCAACTTTGTTAGAGATATTAAAGAGCGTTTAAATTTCGATCAACATTGTGCTGTAACTATTTAAGAGGATATAACTGCGAGGCTTTATTTATTTTATTTTAACTGCGAGGGCGTCGAACGCGCTGCATAAAAACAAAAGATTTTTTTACCCGACTGCGCGACGCAAAAGAAGGGTTATGTGTTTAAGACGTAATAGTAGGTGGAAATACCTCGGAGGCATCTTTTATTTTTCATTTTACGACTAGATTTATACCATTTACCGAAACTAAAGTCATACCTCAGTATTTTTGGATAGTTCATCTAGTGCAATCATCAACTTAATACACGATTGGAATTACTTCACTCGATAGAAAATCGTCACAAAGATGACGTATTTTCATGCATTTTTAAACATTTTTCTCGGTTTAGAAGAACTTAAAATAGTTTCCGATTGTTGGTATTTATACTCACATATTCACCATTAGTTTAACTAGTGCAATCATAAATAAAATCTAGAAAAAGTACTTTGGTTAGTTGTTTTTAATCGAAAATACGGCTCACGCACACACTTTTCGGAGCGCTCGGCAATCGCGTTTCTCATAGAAAATATTCGTCCGGACCTATGGCCCCTTAACAGTCTATTTGTATGTATGTATGTAAGTTTGTACCTTTGTGGCACACTAGAGACCAAACGCGTGAGCCGATTTTGATGATCATGGTCATTTCGAATGACCATTTAGGATCAGAATCTATAACGATTTAAAGTTGAAAAAACTAAAAAGTGTGAAATAAAAAAGTAAGACAGACTACGTGCTTCAGACTATGAACCGAACATGTTTTACAATGGGACCAACTTTAAAGTCGTGTTTTTTTTTTGGTCAATTAGCTATTGACTATTCCCATGAATTTTCACTCTCTATCAAAAGTTCAATTTCGATACATAGAAAAAAACGTACTTTCAAGGACAAACTGTATAGCTTTCCTGGCCTCATCAAAGCGTAGGAAAGAGAGGCCAGCGAAAGAGCGAGCAGGGTAAATCAAGCGTGGGAACACTTCGACGCACGAAGTATGACAGCATTTGAAGCCTGAGGGAATTCAGGCAACAAGTGGCTGGAAAAAAGTCGTCCGTGCGCTCTGCCTTTCGAAAGGCTCGCAAAAATAACGGTCTTGTTTTATGTAGGTACTACAAAAGTTCCCCTTTTTAGGGTTCCGGAACCAAAGGATGAAAACGGGACCCTATTGATAAGCATAGGCTGTCCGTCCGTCTGTCCGTCTATAGTCTTAGCGGTACACCGCGAAATTCAGTAATTTGCTGCAAATGATGTTAAAAGCATGAAAATCGGCACGATTGATCTTTAGGCCATAGAAATCAATTTGACCCGTAACACCAAAAAAATAATTAAGAAGGAGAGGGGTTATATGACGTCATCTTTTTTTCCTTCGACTCGATATGTGGACTAGTTACGCGTGTCATTCTACTAAAAAACATTTCTGCCACTATTTGCGGGGGCGAGGTAACATGAAATCAGCAACTTTAGATTTTATTCCCCATAACTTTAGATTCTAATTTTGAATGTTAAAAATCATGAAACGATGGAAAGACAACTTATGTGACTCTGAATTGGTGTGAGAGTCATCCATCATACGCTTTTAGAAGACAGGTTTCAACGACAAGAGACTGCACTTCAGCTCGAGGTGGTTTATATGTCAGCTGGATATTTACAGATTTTTTAGTCTAGCTTCAGCAAAATGATTAATGCAAGATTAAAGCATAAGCATAGCATAGCATATGCTCTCGACTATATTCCCCGAGGGGGTAGTCAAAGATATTCTGAAACATCAGAAGAACAGTCATGTTTGACTAATACCCTGTCCGAGTAACGGGGAGTGAGCTCGTCGCCACTTGTAATGGACAATGGGTACAATACCTACATGCCTCGAAATTGAATAATGCAGGTTTCCTCACGATGTTTTCCTTCACCGAAAAGCCAGTGGTGTTACAAATAGTACTTAAATTCCGAAAAAGTCATTGGTACGAGTCGATCTGGACGGGGATCGAACCATCGCCTCCTGTAGGGCTAGTATGATTTCTCTACTCGCGCGCGACGCGCCTTCGCTACATAGAAAATTGACCTTTCCCGCGCTTGCCGCGAGTGGTAGTATGATAAAATGCAGAGTCGCGCGTAAGTAGAGAAATCATACCAGAGGGTCTGCACGGCAGGCAAGGTTACTCGCCACTGGACCACCACGAGAAGGCACGCAATCTGGACGCATTATTAAAACTTACACAATATGGATATACAGGGTGTTTCATAAGTAAGAATACATTTTTAAAACTCTTAAGGGGGTTGTTTAGACCGTCAAACTGAACAACTTTCTCTATGGGACCAACATCGAAATCGCGAAAAAAAAATGTTGGAATACATATTTTAGCTCTAGTCGATTTGTAGAGTATGGAACATAATTTTTTTTTTCGCGATTTCGATATAGGTCCCATAGTGAAAGTTGTTCAGTTTGATAGTCTACACCACCCCCTTAAAGGTTTATTTGTATTTTTGTATTTGTATAGGGTCCTTCTTAATATGCTGAAACTTTTTTAAGGGGATGATCAGACCATCAAACTGAACAACTTTCACCGGTTCCATACAAAACTTCAAACCTACTCGAGCCAAATGTATGGGACAGCTGATTTTTTTTTCGCGATTTCCATGTTGGTCCCATAGAGAAAGTTGTTCAGTTTGATGGTCGTCATACAAAAGTGGCCACTTGTGTCGGTTTTAAAGATAATAGCTACAAGCATAAAACATAATAATCAGTAATGTTTCGATAAATTGAAAGTCAATCAGGACTACAATGTGACATTCAGGTTTTTGGAAATATTGTTTAATTGTATAGAAATGAAAAAAATTTTAACAAAAAATTAAAACCGACTTCAAAACTAAAAAGGTAAAAATAATAATATTGCAGTCGTTGACTTTTACATTCGCATCTATAACAACATTAATTTGTCTTATCGGAGTCGGTGTCAAGCCGGACGATTCGCAACCGGGCTTGCAGTAATTTTTTGGCTTGGCTTGGCTTGTCACCGACTCCAATAAAACAAATTAATGTTCTTTTAGATGCGAATGTAAAAGTCAACGACTGCAATATTATTATTTTTACCTTTTTAGTTTTGAAGTCGGTTTTAATTTTTTGTTAAAATTTTTTTATTTCAAAATTTTTAGTGTTGAAATCTAGGTGAAATATATTAATTCGACTTAGATATCAGTTATAAGTAAATGCAAAAGATAGGGTGTACGCTCTCACCACACTCGATTAAAAACAATCCAACCCATCTTTCGTACAACATTTCTGTTTTTGGGTTACTGTTATATGTCTTTATGCCATATTTCGATTTAATAGATGCATAAATGAGTACTAATGAGTTTTTCTAACTTATGTACGTAGTACCGACTGCTCTCAAACGGTGAAGGAAAACATCGTGAGGAAACCTGCATATGCAGAAGAAGAAATTCTGATGCGTATTGTGAAGTCTACCAATCCGCATTGGGCACGCGTCGTGGACTAACGCCCAAACACCCTCATACAGACAGACAGACAGGCAGACAGAATTGACGAAAGTAAAGTAATAGACGATAAGGGTTCTTTGTTTGACTACGGAACCCTAAAAAAGACGAACATTACCGACCGCCGCCATGATCAATTATAGGAGATTACACACCGAGGACTGGAAAGGAAGAAAGGGCCCAGATCCCATGTAATTCGAAGACCGAGGCGAAGCCGAGGTCAACAAACATTTGATCTGAGGCTTTCTTATTTACTGTCTGAGGTTAGTATACTATTTTTCTCCTCGACCGTGGTGGAAAGCGGCAACTTCGTTTAGCGCAGCGGGACGAAAATTGACGCTTTGCGGCCGGAGGGGAAAAAATCATTAAATCTATGTGTTTCGGTACTAGGTATATCCATGAAGTTTTTATACTTACGTTTAAACACAACAGTATGACCTATAGATTCGAAACTTCTTGAGTATGACCAAGAAGCTTTACATATAAATATAGGCATATAAAACTTCTTGGTTATGACAGTTAAAAAAAACATAGTTTGACAGTCCCCATCAAAACATTTATTTTGCTGGAGTCACGGACTTGAAAAAAAGACGGACCTAATCTGGTCTAATCACGAGTGAAGCACCCATTTATATTTGTGTGCGTGCTGACGAACTGTCACGAGGTACATAATGGTGGCGGGTTATAGGACCTACGCATAGAGCTATTGCATCTGTGTGAGTATAGGACCCTTGTAGAACAAACAAAAATGTAGGACCTTGCATGCTTCAGATCTTTTTAGTGTTGTTCTGGTCTGTGGCTGGAGTGTGATTTTTGAACATTACACGTTAGAATTAGCAGTAGAAAGACGAAATATTCATAATCTCCATAAGTCCATAGTAATTTTGACATTTTCTACCGCTGATTTGAGCGTGTGATGTTCAAAAATCGCACTCCTGAAGAGAATCGACAAACATAAACGTCATCTGTGTCACGAACCTGAAAAAAGACGGACGTAGTATCCTTTAATCATACGTGAAGCACCTATGTATTATGTGTGTGCGTCGTAGAAAGAGAAGGTACTAGAAGGAAGCATGTGTCTTGTCATATTCACTCAGTAAGAGATGCACATAGCAAATTAGCTCTAGTTAAAAAAGGAGATCGCTTCTTATTGCTGTCCTTATCGACGTAACCACTTTTTTGTTCTACGACGGCTGTCTGACTCCGGAGGCAGACATCTAGCTTCATACAAGTTGTAAGTATAGGATTTCATGACTATCTCTATCTCATACGCGGTTACACTGATGTTCCGTCTACCAGCGTAAGTGAAAAAAAAAAACTTAGTCTATGGTTTGCGTGCTGTCGCACTGTCGCGCGGTACATGACCTGCGCCTAGAACTGGTGCATCTGTGTGAGTGTAGGCCCAGAACAGACGAAATTTTAGGACCTTGCATGCTTCACATCTTTCTAGTGTAACATTACGTCCGTCTTTTTTTCAAGTCCGTGACTGTGTATATATTTGTTATTGTTGTAGATTTTTTCAACAAGCGCTGAATCAATTTCGTGGGACCACCTCGGAAGTATGACCTACCAAACAAAAAAATCATCATCAAAATCAATTCCCAATTGGCGGAGTAATCGCGTAACAAACATACAAAAAAAAAAACATACGGGTCGAATTGAGAACCTCCTCCTTTTGTTGAAGTCGGTTAAAAAATACGATTGAGGGCAGCACAATAGGCTCGGTAGGCTCTTATGCGTTCCGACGAAGATTTTCTATGAGAAACGCGATTTTCGATTAAAAAGAATGAAAAAATAAAAGCACTTTTTATAGATTTTTGTTTATGATTTCACTAGATAAACTAATGGTGAACATGTGAGTACAAATACCAACAATCGGAAACTATTTTAAGTTCTTCTAAAACGAGAAAAATTATTAAAAATTTTCTATCGAGTGAAGTAATTCCAATTGTGTATTCAGTTTATGATTTCACTAGATAAACTATCCAAAAATACTGAGGTATGACTTTAGTTTCGGTAAATGGTATAAATCTAGTCGTAAAATGAAAAATAAAAGACGCCTCCAAGGTATTTCGTCCTACCATTGGGCCTTAAAGATTCCCACTCGGAGCGGGTCCTTAAAAACAGGATCGCTTATGTTTTAGAGAGGCCAGGCTTGAAAACAACACGAGAGGCCGTTAACACCGAGAGAAGCTGCAGTCTACAGATGCATTTTTAAATTAAATAACTGACCGCCCTTTTCTTGGATACGAAGGCGCCAGTTTATTTATACGTAATTTTTAAGACAGCAAATCAGCAGACATTTCGATTTTAATGTCGTCACTAGTGATTAGAGGGCAAAATTAATGTAAATTTGTCAGAATTTCTGACTGTGATTGTTGTGACGTTTTGTTGGTGATTGAGTTATGTTGTCCTACGTTTATACCTGCCTATACTGTTTGTTCCTAGTTGCAATCTACACTCGGCGTCAAAAAAATCGTACCTTTTGAAAATCATTAATCTGTGATTCAACATCAAACTACGTACTTTTAAACCTTCTTTTTACAAAAGTCAGGGTATGGCTATGAGGTACCGTTTGAAATCTAATTTAATTTACTTTTAGGAAAAATTCAATCGATTTTGTTATTTAAGCACGATTTAAGAAAAAACTTGTTGGACCCTGATTAGCGGTGGTCAGCGAAAAGACCCGATCTGAATCCGATTGAGTATCTTTGGGAAGATATGGAACAATGAGTTTGGGCCCGCGATCATACTCATGCCATCCCAAGACATCCAGGATGTCATCGTTGCCGAATGGGACGACAAGCCTCAACAAAGCGTCATAACATTTTGTTAGGTCCATGCATGACCACATGGAAGCAGTAATTAGGGCAAGGAGAGGTGTCACTAGGATTAAGGTTATTTTTAGAAGCATTTTTTGACGTTTTTATTGTGTAAGTAAATGAACGTGCACGTAAACATAAAAAACTGATTTTATCTCCTTTTACGATTAATTTTGTTTTTTCCTAATTTTTGGTAAATAGACTAAAAGAAATTTAATGTTTCCTAACAGTAAATTAAATTAGCTTTCAAGTGATACCCCGTAGTTTTGCCTAAGTAGGTTTAAAAATAGTTTGAAGTTAAATCTCCAAAAGGTGCGATTTTTTGACGCCGAGTGTATTTATAGAACTGATTAGATTGGTAAAAAAACACAATTTGGTGCACCAGTTCCACAGATGAAAAAATGTACACAACTACTTGTTACCTGAAAACGGCCGAGTAATAAAATGAGGGTTGTACGAGTATATAATAGTGTTGCATTGTCTTCTATATAAAATAAACTCCGACCAGTTAGGAGCTTAGAAATGTACAATAGAACGTTTGAATAGCAAAGTAAAACAGAAAAAAAAAACGATAATAATGAATATATCTTGCGCTATATCACAGAATAGGTAATAGTATCTAGTTGCCAGTGGCGTAGCGTGCCTTGGCGGGGCCCCGTATAAAAATTTGTTTGGGGGCCCTTATGAAGGGTGAAAGAGTTCTTACAAAAGAAAAAGAAAATTGCGTAAAATTAAAAGAAATATTTATTCATCATAATTATCTATCTGTCACTTTATCCCCACGGACCTGAAAAAAAGACGGACGTAATCTCGTCTAATCACGCTGAAGCACCCATTTATATTTGTGTGCGTGCTGACGAACTGTCACGCGGTACATAATGGTGGCGGGTCGTAGGACCTGCGCCTAGAGTTAGTGCATCTGTGTGAGTGTAGGTCCCATGTAGAACAAACGAAAATGTTGGACCTTGCATGCTTCACATCTTTTTAGTGTCACATTACGTCCGTCTTTTATCCAGGTCCGTGTTTATCCCTATCTTATTATATTTCATGTTTTCATTTATGTTTTTACAAACAATTCAAATTAAATATACACCTTGCCCTTTTTTCGGCAAACTGATTTATTAAATAATTTATAACTGATGAAGAAATTTGGGAAGTTTTTATTAATTTTTGCACACGCACGTCGGGGGGCCCCGTGGATACGGCATATATACGGCGGTAGCTACGCCCCTGCTAGTTGCTATAAGTTGGACAAGGACACCAAATAAATTAAGTTCCTGAGATAAAACGGAGAATATTTATATAGGTAGAGTTGACTGTGCGTCCGCGATATGCCGAATGTAACCGTGGCACAATGCCAATCACGCATTTACATCCACAAACAATGGAATGAAAATAATTTCTTTATTTAACAGTTTGTTTGGACGCACTACAGTTTCCGTAGTTACAATAAAATACTTATTCATACAAGGTGTAAGGAAAAGTATCATTAACTTTTCAGCCACATACTCTACCCATCAAACTGAACAATTTTTAATATGAGAGCAAACCGATCAGAACAAAAAAAAATCACCTGTTTCATACTAAACTGCAATACCTACTCGACTCAAACGTATGAAACATCAGATTTTTTTTTCTGATCTGTTTGCGCCTTTGACTACTTGTTTGCGCCCATAGTAAAAGTTGTTCAGTTTGATGGGTAGAATATTATGTGGTTGAAAGGTTAATATAATATATTCACCGATACTTCAGACAAGATTTAAAATTAAATATGAAATGTTGACGTAACTAACGTAGGGATATTCTATTAACGCAAAACCTGCTTTGTAAGTCGATAACTGAGCAATATTTTCCACAAAAGTAGAATATTTCCCAAATTAGTCATTTGACCTTTCCTATTTCACTTCTGATTCTTTTTTAGGGTTCAGGAGTGCGATTTTTGAATCTCATTCGGTGAGCTCAGCAGTGTTAAATGTCAAAATTACTATGGAGATATGCATCTTTCTACTGCTGATTTGACTTTCAAAAATTATACTTCAGGAGTGCGATTTTTGACAGTCAAATCAGCAGTAGAAAATATGCGTATCTCCATAGTTATTTTGACATTTTCAACTGCAGAGCTCACCGAATGATATTCAAAAATCGCACTCCTGTACCCAAGGATACTAACGAGAGACCCTTTTGCGATTATAAATAGAGAATGGAAAATGTGACATCTCTAACTGTCGCGAGAAAATCTTTCATGCTCCATGCATAAATAAACAACACCGGTCGTCTCTTTCCAGCTCTATGTTGGAAACAGAAACAGCAATTGTCAAATTGTGTCATTTGAAATTGACCATGGAGTGTATAAATAAGTCGGTGTGTGACGTCACGCGTTTTAATGAAAAACTACATTTTTTATTTACATTATCTATGTAGGTACCTAATCCTTTCAGAGATTGGAGATTTTACTCCAACATAGAAAATATTGTTTTTGATACAATTATCTCGAAAATATTAATTTGTTTCAGCCCGCCAAAAGAAACTTGACATATACATTGTTACTTGTAATTCGTTGCAGAGTCGTCAATTTCGTTCAAAACTTTGTCGTAGAACACTCGTAGACGGTTTAATAAAAGTAATGTTTTATACATGGGAAAATAGCTTAGAAAATCTAGATTGCGCGTCTCAATAACATTTACAATTTATAATATAATTACGAAGATATAAGGCTTTGAAATTTTGTATGAATAATTTCAAAGCATGATATCTTCTTAATTACCTATATAGTGCATTGGGGTAATTGCGAACCTGGGTATATTCCGAAAGTTTATTAAAACTACCTGACTTGTCTGTCGAGACGGCACGTTGCTCTGACACTTACGCTAGCAGCGACGAACGGCGGCTTGAGCGTCAAAGCCGATAAAAATGGCGTCTAAAGTCAGGTAGTTTTAATAAACTTTCGGAATATACCCAGGTTCGCAATTACCCCAATGCACCATATCATAAATTGTAAATATTATTTGGATACGCACAATCTAGATTTTCTAAGCTAATTTTGTATGAATAATTTCAAAGCTTCTTAATTATATCATAAATTGTAAATATTATTTGATACGCGCAATCTAGATTTTCTAAGCTATTTTTCCATATATAAAACATTACGTTTATTAATACCGTCTACGAGTGTTCTACGACAAAGTTTTGTATGGACTGAAACCACATTAAGGACGTAAAAGTAGAGATATGTAGTAAGTTATCAATTTAAGCCAAATAGATTTTTTTTTTAATTCTCTAAAATTCTAAATTACTCAAAAACGGTTAACATTAGTAAGGCTATCACGTCCTTAGAGGAATGTATCGAATTACCATTAACCCTGTATGTTTTCTACCGAATTTCATGTTGCACAAGAAAAGAAATCTACGAAATGATATAAGGGTATAAATATAGAAATATCTAAGATAATTTATGGTGATTGTAAACTAGTTTTATGTAAATACAAACTTAACTTTTTAGAAGCGATGAATTCAGGCTAAATAAGCATATGCTCACGACTATATTCCCCGAGGGTAGTCAGAGATATTCTGAAACCTCAGAACATCCACGTTTCACCAGTAGTACCGAAACTCTGTCCAGGGTGACGGGGGATGAGTCCGTCGCCACTTATAATGGACAGTGGGTACAATACATGCCTCGAAATTGAAGCATGCAAGTTTCCTCACGATGTTTTCCATCACCGAACAGCACCAACCACCATAGGTGTTACAAATCGTACACATAAATTTCGAAAACTCATTGGTACCGTTCAGGCTTAATACTTAGTTATAAAAGATAATTATAAGATATAATTCAGGCAGATTCTAGATTCGCTTCAGCTTCATATTCTCCGTATTCTAGTATGTACGTAAGTAAAAATAGGCACGCCACAATTATCATTTAACAATAGGAAATTAATAAAATAATGAAAGTAAGCAGTAAGCCTTCAGTAAGGTAGGATGGATACGAACGCAAGGCGGTTGACCTTGCCCGATGTTTACGTTGGACGTGCATCGTTCGCGGGCCGGGCGCGTCAGGGCCGCGCGTTGCACCGTGCGGTGCGCTGCGCCCGCGCCGCGACACAAACAACCTACATACCCATACCTACACTAATGCTACTGCAGTTCTATCTACATAGTGGTTCGAGTATGCAGGACGCCAGCGGCCGCGTCCGGTTAGCCTCGAGTCCGCGACGCGTTCCGAACAAGCGTCGTGGATTGCAATGACAATCAACTCGCATAGTAGATGCTTGTACACTTTAACTGCTGACGACCTACGTCGTAGGTCAGCGACCAATGGGCCGCAGTGCGCACGACTCAGACGTTGAGTCAGAATTGTATAGCATTCCAGTGTCAGCACTGCGCGAGGTTCATTGTTTTGAGCTTAGCAGCGAAAGTGTTAAGATCACAACACAGTACAGTCTTCAACCTTCAGTACGTTCACTGAATTGTCGGACTGAAATGTTTCAAAGCGAACTTAATAAACTAAGGGCCTGTTTCACCACTTCTGGATAAGTCATTGTTAGCTTAGTTGACAGATCGTTTGACATTTTTCTTATGGAAGATATTATGTCATATAAGCTAACAATAACTTATCCAGAAGTGGTGAAACAGGCCCTAAGTGTTCAGGCAAGAAAGCATGAAATACCTACTTACCTATTTATAGAACCAGAACCTGGAATCCAGATTTTTTATTATTCTTATAGGAAGCATTTCCTATTTTAAAGGCGCGTAATTAAAACAGTTAACAATTACAGTTTGGTAGATATTCTAGATTTACTCATTAGATATGTCCTTGCCGAACGAAGCCATGGCCCATTAAGAGTTAACATGACAGTAAAAAAGTCTTGTACAGTCGATGGCGCATCCCAAGCTTTCTCGAATGTTAAATGCTTCTGCGATCCAGCTATCACCACAACACCCTAGGCCTCACAAAAAAAAATTTACGAAGCATCTTCGCACAAGTGTGAAAGAGACAACTAAGCGGTTGCGGAATGCGGCGTACTTAATTTTTGTAACGGACTGCGGGTCGAAAAGCGCGCGTCGCTCGCAGTCAAGGGCCATGTAGTACGGGCCAGAGGCGGAGGGGGGATTCGGCTGTAGTACGACGGCCCGCGCTCTCGTAAAGGAATCGACCCTGGCGCGGTCATTGCTCGCCGCGGCCGCATTCCTCTTCCCCCCCACCCCGAGCCTCTTCAGCGCTTGGGCATCAATGAACGGCGCGCGCGCAACCGCCTCCACCGCGTCCGTCCACACGCCCCGTCTCATTCCAACAGTACTAAGTCTTATCATCGCCTTCCTGCTCCTTCTCCATCATCATCTTATTTTGCTTCAAAAATTAATAGTGTAGGTACTAAACTATTATAAAAACTGTTACTGAAGTGTGTCTGTCTGTACATTGAAGATATTTACAAAAAAAGATTACGATATGGTTTTTAGGTATCCCTGACTCGAAATCTACATTTTTAAATTTTGTCTGTTTGTTTATCTGTTTGTTTGTTTGTTCGCGCATCACGCAAAAACTACTGAACCGATTTTGATGAAACTGTTTTTATTTGATAGCTTATGATATGACTTAAAATCTGGTATATAATTTGTGCGGACGAAGTCGCGGGTAAACACTAGTACATAATAAAGACGTCAATGCTTGTTATTAGTACTGACTGACATATAATCATATTATGTGGTGTAACATAAATATTTAACGAGCAATATTTGTTTGGAGTTTCAGAGTTTCGGTACTACTGGTGAAACGTGGATCTTCTGAGGTTTCAGAATATCTCTGACTACCCCCTCGGGGAATATAGTCGTGAGCATAATATGCTTATGCTTATTTGTTTGGTATACTTCGGTATAAAGAGTGTCCCAAAATTGTATTACAAACCGCAAACACGAGATAGTCCAGTTAATTCTATTCACGAAAAAATACAAAAAAAAATTAACATGATTAAAATCGCTTAAAATTAAATTTTTAAAGAAATTCTTGTCAAGCCTATCAGTGTTCACAAATTCACTAGGTATTCATTCAAAATAAAAGCATTAGTATAGCATACTTACTTTTTAAAGAAAACACAATCTTTTCTCAGACTTCTGTGGTAACACTTTTAGATTACACCGTGCAAAAAAAATGTATTGTGCTAACCTAGAAAGTCATTTTCATCTAAGTATTAAATTAAATTATTATTATTTTTAACGATCACTAAAAAAATAAGTTTTCATTTTTATTTTTCCCAGTTATAAACTGGCCTAAACAAGGTGTTACAAAAATACAAATAAACATTTAAGGGGGTAGTTAAGACCATCAAACTAAACAACTTTCACTATGGAACCATCATTGAAATCGCAAAAAAAAAATCGGTTGTTCCATTCTAAACCACACATCTACTCGAACTAATGTATGGGACAGCAGATTTATTTTTTCGCGATTTCGATGTTGGTCCTATAGTGAAAGTTGTTCAGTTTGATGGTCTAACTAAACAACCCCGTTAAAAGTTTTAAATGTTTATTTTTACTTTTGCAACTCTGGTTTCAGCTGGCGATGAGTTTTGGGACGCGCTGTATAATCTGTTAATTCCTGAGAAAAACGTTTTCAAATCTTATCTTAACTATAATAATAATAATATAATATATAATATAATATAATATTATATAATATTATATTATTATATTAATATTTAATTTAATATTTTAATGTTTAATTTAATCTAATCTAATATTTTTAATATTATAAAATAAAACCGTAAATATCGTGAGGAATAAAAAAGTAGCGGTTCACTTCATATAAACTCAAACAACACTCGATAGCGCGATTTAAATGACGGGTGGCGCCATCTATTGACAAGTTTGTTTGTTTGTTCGCGCATCACGCAAAATCTACTGAACCTATTTTGATGAAACTTTTTTTGTTTGATAGCTTATGATCTGACTTAAAATCTGGTATATAATTTGTGCGGACGAAGTCGCGGGAAAGCACTAGTAAATAAATAAAAATCTTCCAACTGTTTTTCCAAGCCAGGTATCATGGACATTGAACATTTTGACATTAACGCCGGGCAAAGCTCGATCCGCTCAGGTACTTAATATTTTCATGATCTATCTGATGTTGTGATTAATTAAGATGAACAAATGTAAACATAATGGATGCTATAATAATATACTACTCTATGTATACCTACCTAAACTAATGATTGTTACTTGGATTGTGTTCCAATGGTAAAACATTAAAACGCATCGGTATATGAATACCATAAAAACGCACTGTGATACGTCAGATTTGACGTTTGTGAAAATAGAGAGATGTGAGCTCGTTGAAATTAATAACTGAAATAAATATAATTTTTATAAAGTTTTACTGTAGTTTTCAACTCAGAAGTGGTATATACAAGCCTACAACCGCTTTAAGCAGTTCTGACAAATACCTACACAAAAATTTTCTTCAACCATCGGTATTATGGGGCGTAAGTCACGATCCAAAAAGAGGTCTGACTCAACACAGAAGAGAAAGAGAAGTCGCGGCATCACAGGAAGCCGTAAGGATGTGGATCCTCATAGCTACTCTAGAAGCCTGTCAAGCCGAGGAACCAGGAGCCGGTCTCGTGAGCGTCGGCACTCACAACACCGAAGGAGACGCAGTAGGACAAGTCGGCGACGTCAACGCACCAGGTCAGGTAGTGATCGCGAACGCAGAAGCAGGTCGTATGAACGACGCCAGCAACATTCTCGTAAGAGAGACACTCGCAGCCGGAGTCACCTACGTGAACGTGATGTGAGCAAGGACAGTTTAAAAAGTGAGTCTCATCGACGTGATCATAATAGTAATGATACATTGCATATCTTGTCAGAATTAGTCAAAAACTTAGTTAGTAATCGACCAGAGGGGAATAAATTTCCCATGCTGGGTAATGTAATACCTGAATTTGACCCTATGATAAAGGGTCAAACAGTTAATGTTTGGCTGAGCAAGGTTGACGAATGTGCAAAATTATATAAATGGGGAGATGACCAAATAATACACTATGCATTACCTAAGTTAGCTGGTGTTGCTCGTACCTGGTATCAAGCGTTACCCACTATGTCATTTTCATGGCCGGAATGGAAAGTTAAGCTTATAGATTCTTTTCCTAGTAGCGATGATTATGCCGAGTTATTGACAGAAATGCTGTCAAAGAGAGTGAAATACAATGATTCGTTAGAATTGTATTTTTATGAAAAAATGAACTTGCTTAATCGTTGTGAAATCAAAGGAAAAAAAGCTGTTGATTGTTTATTGTATGGAATCGAGGACCGTTCCTTGAGGTTAGGGGCTAAAGCTGTAAAATGTCAAGAACCCGAACAAGTTTTGGAATATTTCCAATCTATTAAACAACAGTCCAGAGAATATGACAGGGTTAAGAATATGCATGATAAAAAGACGTTAAATCTCACTGGTAATAGCTTGAATAATACACAAAGACCTCCCAAACTTCTAAATAGTCCAGTCACTTGTTTTAATTGTAATGAGCCCGGCCACTACAGTTATAAATGTACAAAGAAGATTATAAAGTGTACCACCTGCAATCGCTTGGGACATTTGTATAACAATTGTCCAAAGCAACCTCAAGCTGATAATCAAACCGATCCGAACAAAAAAGAAAAAAATATTATGCAAGTAAATTTAAATGACAGTAACGATGAAAAGTACAAAGTTAAATTACAAATTAATGGTAAGTTAGCAGACGGTTATGTAGACTTGGGCAGTCAATGTACACTTATAAGCAGTGATCGGAATGTCGGGGCATTTTTTGAGCATACAAGTTTGGATACGCCTGAATTTCCCGGAAGTATCCGGATTTAATAAATATGGATAAAAATTTCACGGGATTTATTGGGATTACCTATTTAGATGTCAAGAGACGTTTTTTTAAATCAAGAGTATTAGCAGCGCATACTAGAGGCCGCGACATTGTAACACGCCGCCTGGTACTTTTGACATGTACCGCGCTTAGGTAAATATGTTGACCGTTATTAAACAATGATATTAAGTAGCTAGATTAGTAGTTAGGGCACCAAAGCGTTGCCTCTTCGAAGATGTCTGCAGGCTTCTTTGACTTCAGTTCAGGCGTTTATCTATAGTGAGCGGACATATCCGTGACGTATAAATTAAGCTACCAAAATGGGGAAACGCGCCGTAAAAGTTTGTAAATCAAAATCGTATTTACTTGCAACACTGATGGCATAAACAATGCGTGAAAAATTTATTTAGTTTTTTAATTTTATTTTGACAAAATATAGTAAACTTACTTGTGAAAAGTAACACCACTTCCTTTATTATTCTTATCCGACTGTGATTTACAAATTTTTACGGCGCATTTCCCCATTTTGGTAGCTTAATTTATACGTCACGGATATGTCCGCTCACTTTAGATAAACGCCTGAACTGAAGTCAAAGAAGCCTGCAGACATCTTCGAAGTGGCAACGCTTTGGTGCCTTAACTACTAATCTAGTTAATTAATATCATTGTTTAGTAACGGTCAACAAATTTACCTAAGCGCGGTACATGTCAAAAGTACCAGGCGGCGTGTTTCAAAGGCGCGGCCTCTAGTATGCGCTGCTAATACTCTTGATTTAAAAAAAACGTCTCTTGACATCTAAATAGGTAATCCCAGTAAATCCCGTGAAATTTTATCCAAATTTATTAAATCCGGATATTTCCGGGAAATTCAGGCGTATCCATACTTGTATGCTCAAAAAATGCCCCGACATTCCGATCACTGCTTATAAGTCATAGTATGGCTTTGAACTTAGGCATTAACTATATTGAGACTGAATTACCATTACTACGAGGCATAGGGAATAATGTTATTGTTCCATTAGGATCGGCTTTTGTTGAGATGCAAATACAAGATATTACAGAGAATGTTCAGGTGTTGGTGGTTGAGGATTGTGTTATGAAGTATCCTGTACTCGTTGGTCACAGTTTTACTGAAAAACCTGGTATAATAATTACAAAAACATTTGAATCTTTGACGTTTGACCGAAGCACAAATATTAAAAACAATTTAACTTCAATAAATGATATTACCATTTCTCCTAAAGAGATGGCCATAGTCTCTGTTAACTATGGAAGTTGTGAAAGTAAATTATCAGGTAATGTGTATGTTCACGGTAGTCTTCGGGGCAGACCCAATGAGCAGTATTACTTGCTTCCAGGAGAATATAGTATTCACTGTGGAGTCGGTGCAGTTTTAGTACAAAATGTATCGGAAAAGCCAATAATGATCAAAAAGGGAACCTTAATGACACGGGCCTTGGCCATTAACAATACTTTAAACGTCAATATCGTAGATTTAGACAACACAAACTCAGACAGTAATCTTAACGTTGGGGAGCATTTATCGGAGGAAGAGTTAACTCGTTTAAAAGTTTTACTTAAAAATTATGAGACATGTTTTTCAAATAATCTAAAAGACTTAGGTTTTACAAACATTGTCCAAATGGACATTGAATTGAATGATAATAACCCCGTAGTATATCGTCCGTATAGACTATCATATCCCGAACGAGAACAAGTAAGATCAATGGTACAGGAAATGCTCGATGCCAATATTGTATGTGAATCAAACTCTTCTTATGCAAGCCCGATACTACTCGTCAAGAAAAAGACTGGAGAAAAAAGACTTTGTGTTGATTATAGAGCATTAAATAATAAGACCCGCAAAGAGCATTATCCTCTTCCTTTGATCGATGATCAACTTGATAGGTTGGCCGGTAATTCGTTGTTTATTTCATTAGACCTGGCATCTGGCTACTACCAGATCCCAATTTCAGAAACTTCACAGGACAAGACTGCGTTTGTCACACCAGATGGGCAATACCAGTTTAAGCGTATGCCATTTGGCCTAGCAAATGCGCCATCTGTATTCCAAAGAGCAATGAATAGAGTGTTATCTAAAGTTAAATATGCTTTAATTTATATGGACGATGTCTTGATCCCAGCACAAACGTTTGATGAAGGTATTGCCCGGCTGGAAGAAGTATTGAGACTTTTTAGAGAAGCAGGACTGACCCTAAGACTCAAGAAGTGTTATTTTTTTTGTAAAGAAATAGAATTCCTTGGTTTTCATGTTAATGGTGATGGAATTCGTCCTGGAACAAGGAAAACAGATGCCATATCTAAATTCCCAGCTCCTCGAAATATACATGAGCTGCGGCGTTTTATAGGACTGACTAGTTTTTTTAGACGTTTTGTGAAAGGATTCGCCTTAATAGCCCGTCCACTTACCGATCTTCTCAAAACTAAATTTGAGTGGAAATGGACTGAACATCAAAAACAGGCTTTCGAAAGCTTAAAACAAAAATTAATTGAACGTCCTATACTGGCACTCTATGACGCTTCTTTAGAGACCGAATTGCATACCGATGCCTCGAAGCATGGTATTGCAGGCATCCTTATGCAGAAGGGTCTGGACGGCTTACTTAGACCAGTGGCGTATTATAGTCGGAAAACAACGGTTCAGGAACAAACGCTACACTCGTTTGAGCTAGAAACGCTGGCTGTGGTAGCGTCCCTACAGCGATTTCGTGTTTACCTCTTAGGCGTCAAATTTAAGATTGTTACCGACTGTAATGCGCTACGTACTACGTTAACAAAGAGAGATCTCCTTCCTCGAATTGCCCGATGGTGGGTGCAGTTTCAGGAGTACGACTGCGAAATTGAGTTCAGGGCTGGGAGAAATATGGCACACGTAGATGCACTTAGTCGTGGTCCTGTAACTGAACCTACCAAGGAAGAACATAATATTATTGATGTTTTGCAAGTAGATGTGAAAGATTGGATAGTGACGGTACAAAGCGATGATGATGAAGTGAAGAAAATTAAAGAAGTGCTGCAAAATAATAAAACAAAATCTATAGTAGACATTCACAAGAATTATGAATTAAAAGGGAATCATGTTTATAGAAAGGTAGGAAATGGTATTCGGTGGGTAGTGCCGCGATCGGTCAGGTGGCAAGTGCTCCGCATGAATCATGATGATGTAGGGCATTTTGGATTTGAAAAAACCCTAAATCGTTTACAATCGGTATTTTGGTTCTCGAAAATGCGACGTTTTACAAAAAAATACGTAAGATCATGCTTAGAATGTGCTCATCACAAAGCACCGGGTGGTCGCAAAGAAGGTATGCTTCATCCTATACCTAAAATTGAAATCCCATTCCATACGTTGCACGCCGATCACCTAGGCCCATTCATTCGCTCTAAAAAAGGCAACACATACTTACTTGTGATCATTGACGCATTCACTAAATATATAAATATTAAGCCAGTGAGGGATACCAAAACTACTACAGCTATCAAGGTATTTAAAGAGCATTTCAGCTATTTTGGTGTTCCCACTCGATTGATAACAGATAGAGGTTCCTGTTTTACTAGTTCTAAATTCAAATCTTTTACAGAAAGTCAGAGCATTAAACATATATTGAACGCGGTTGCCACTCCAAGAGCGAATGGCCAGGTAGAGAGGTACAATCGTACAATAACAGATGCCTTAAGCACAAAATGTCATAATAAGAGTGAAAACACCTGGGATGAACATGTGGCTGATATCCAGTTAGGAATGAACACCACAGTGAACAGTACCACCAAAAAGAGCCCTTCGGAATTACTTTTTGGGTGTAAATTAATTAATGGATCCGAAAACATACTAGGTGACGTTATCTATCAAACTACTGAGCGATTGAATCAGAGTGATCTAGTAAAATTGAGATCGGATGCTAGTGAAAACATTGTTAAACAACAGGAAAACTCTAAAAGGAAGTTTGATAAACATCGCAAAACAGCAACAGTTTATAAAGTTGGTGATCTCATACGAATTGAACGAACTGTAACTGATAAAGACCATGTAGGCAAATCAAAGAAACTTCTATCTAAATTCCATGGACCTTATCGTATTTTAAAAATACTACCAAATGATAGATTTTTAGTTGAGGATACACCTTTGTCCCGAAAGGGCAATAAACGCTATGAGAATGTAGTAGCCTTAGATAAAATACATCCATGGCTTCATTTCAAAGGATTTTCGAGTGATGGCAGCGAAAATGACAATAGTGATAACGACAGTGATTGTAGTGGAAATGATTAAAGAAATTAAGTAATATGTATATTATTGGCATGACTAAACTATAACTATAAATACCTACTTAAATTTGCATATTCAAGACTGAGTTCATTATTATAGTTATAACTTTGAAGTTTATATTCTGAAATTAAAGGGGAGCATAGTATGTAATTGATATTACCATTAGACTAGGAGCATATGATAAGTATTACCTAGAAATGTATAGAAAATAGGTAATGTGCGATTACTGATTAGTGATGATGATAATCACAGATCATTACAGACTGGTCACTATTTATTATCTCATTTATTTGATACATAGGCTATGAGCTGTCAGTGCAACTTAAAATAATATTAGAAATATTGCACAGATGACTGCAGATTATAGTAGACTATGAGAATTTAGTTTTAGTATAATAATGTTTATTATGTGAATTTAGACCACAAACATAGGCTGTGAGCTGTCAGTGCAAATTAAAATAATATTAGCAATATTGCACAGATGACTGCAGATCATAGCAGACTATGAGAATTTAGTTTTAGTATAATAATGTTGATTATGTGAATTTAGACCATAAACATAGGCTGTGAGCTGTCAGTGCAACTTAAAATAATATTAGCAATATTGCACAGATGACTGCAGATCATAGCAGACTATGAGAATTTAGTTTTAGTATAATAATGTTGATTATGTGAATTTAGATCATAAACATAGGCTGTGAGCTGTCAGTGCAAATTAAAATAATAATAGAAATATTGCACAGATGACAGCAGATCATAGCAGACTATGCGAATTTAGTTTTAGTACATGAAAATGTTGATTATCTGCATTCAGATCGTGGAACATAGGCTATGAGCCGTCAGTGCGCCTTAAAAATAATACCTTTCAGAAAAATTGCACAGATGACGGCAGATCACAGCAGACTATGTGAAACGATTGTTCTTTTGTTAAATATTATAATATAAATGTTAATCAGAATTTGTGTACATAGTATTGTGTCAAGTCAAGTTAATCTCATACAGATGTTAAAACATTTCTATTGACGCTATAAAATTTTGTTCTTTTACCCGATTGCACAAGGAGGGTTAATTTTCATAACACTATCTTGATACTTATTAATGTAATAGGTAGGTACTTAAGATAATTAACATAGTGATCAACAAAGTGAGAGGACTCACTTAATGAAGGATGGCCGAGTTGTAAACATAATGGATGCTATAATAATATACTACTCTATGTATACCTACCTAAACTAATGATTGTTACTTGGATTGTGTTCCAATGGTAAAACATTAAAACGCATCGGTATATGAATACCATAAAAACGCACTGTGATACGTCAGATTTGACGTTTGTGAAAATAGAGAGATGTGAGCTCGTTGAAATTAATAACTGAAATAAATATAATTTTTATAAAGTTTTACTGTAGTTTTCACAAAGAACAAGAGGGTTTTCATGAATTACTTATGAAAGATTCCGTTTCATGGTATGTCACTGATACTTTATTTTTAGGTAATTTATTTATCAGGAAGATGTACATTCGACATATCTTGGACGTTACTAAAGCTGTTCTAAGAATAAGTGAGAGTAAGGGCCTGTTTCACCACTCCTGAGTAAGTTCTTGTTAGCTTATCCGACAGATACTTACAAGGACTTACTCAGAAGTGGTGAAACAGGCCCTTAGTGTTTCAAACCTCTGTTTCTGTAATTTAAAATAACCTTAAATTTTCGTTGTTATTTCAAATGGAGTATAGGTACTGTATCGTTTAAAGTCAGGCTTATCATTAAAATCTGACCTTAAAGATCGAGACACCAATGTACTACTTGTGAATTTATTTACAAACATGTATTGTTATGTCAACTCCCTGCATGAATCTTGGTCTCAAAAAGCGAATCCAGGACTAAAAAGTTATTGTCACAGGATTCTACTGAGATCATAAGAAATAAACCGACTTAGTGGAATTTAAAACCATTATCGTTTAAAGGAAAGGTTTACTTGGACTATCGAAAGCGTCCCACCATAGTTGTCCAACAGCTTTGCGCTTCGTAGCAAGGCGCGCGGTCAACGCTCGGCAAACTGCCGGACTTACAGGTTGGACATGGGGCAATGGAATCCGTGGGGGACAAAAAAGAAACGCGCCCGCGTCGACGGCCGAGCGCGCTTCTTGACTACTAAACGACGCGACGGCACCAAAGCCTATCGGCCGGTGACAAGCCGGAGAAACTTTATGTACGAATAGGAGCGAACTTCATACTGTTGGAAATTACAGAAGCCTAACTAAATTACTGCGTTCTTTCAGTGACATCCGTGGTACTTCTTCTACATGGATACATCTGACTGTGCAGGTCATTGGTGATCAGATAGATGATCATTATCAAAGTCCTGAAAAGTACGCATAAACTTAAGCCAGATTCAAACTAGGCGAGTACGTTAGTCGAGTCTCGAGTAGCGAGTAATTTAGCTATACCTATACGTGAGAAGTGTGAACCCCAAAATATTAGTAGAGTAGGTTCTTCTTCTCCATTACTAGAGGTTGGCAGACCGAAACAGCTCTTGTCTTGACGCTGGCGACGACAGTCGTGGCCTACCGCCATGGGCGGGGCGGCAGGATTATTTTTAGGGGGGTGTACGTGTACCTATCTGGCTAGATCGTTACACAAAGCAAGGGCGGATCCAGGATTTCGCAACTGAAACAGCAACCAGGAATTTTTCAACACGATTTCTTTTTTTAGGTATTGTACACGAAGATATCTAGTTGAAATAGATACCCGGAGTGACCGAAGCGAGCTCGTTTTCAGTACAATTTCTCGCTATGGCCAAAACATTTATCTACTATTGCACAGGAAGATAGTTGAATGAAATCGATATCTGGAGCGAGCGAAGCGAGGTCGAATGTTTTTAGAAACACTAATTTCTCAGCACTGTGACTTGGTTGTATTAACTCTGTCTGTTTAGAGAAAGTTAGAGCGAGCGAAGCGGCTGGGCTATCTACGTTCCTTTACACAAGTTTAAATAAAAATGCCCCCTTTTCTGTGTATTTTCTTCCAAGATAGGGGGTTCAAGTGCACCCCCTCCCGGCGCCCATGTAAAACGGCCTTACAGTTTTTAACTGTTAATAATTAAACTCTCTGGAGATAACCATTTTTTGTATCCACTCTACGTAACTTTAAAAATCAGCCGAGATTGTTATGTTAGTAAAATTGGACAAATTAAGCATAACCGACATTAAACCCGTCGAAAAGAACTAGGTATAAGAAAGAAAGATTTATGGTGACGATTGCCCCTTCCGAGAAGTCTTTTCTCGCGTGCGTGTTTCTAGGAAGAGCGAGCGGCCACCTTTTTCGCGCCAAATTATTGTTTACTGTGAGATTCCACTACCACTACTATGCATCGCATTCCGCTTTCGGAAAGGTTCTTCAGTATTTGAATGGGTGGGATTGGATGATTGGATGGTGTAAATAAAACTATAAGACGAAACGGTTTCGCGACTATTTGATAGATAACGTTATCTCCTTCCTTTCCTGTTTAGGATTTAAGAGGCAAATAATATATAAATTTTGGGGACTTACTAAATGACTTCAAATTAACCTTGGAAAAGGACCTTGATACATTATTTAGAATATCAAATTAGGCGTTCATAATGCGTATGGTTTAGGAGAAGCTGAGTGCCAATAGTGAGCTGCACCCCACCTAACTGATCGCTCAAGTATGGTTCCGGATCGGTGTCATTGACCGAGCACGTCGGAAATAGATACTCCTGTAACAGTTCCGGCGCGGACTCCTCCATGCATACATCCAACTAATTATTCAGTAAGACCATTACATAGGCTACACATAGCGCTCATCTCGGGATTATTTCCCGGAACAAACAATTAATCTTATAGGTAACGGTAATGTGTTTAGAATGAGTATGATGATACAAATAGGAATCAAAATTTTAGTCGCAAATATTTATTACATTAAAGTTTGAATGGAAGAGGGAAGTTATGCTCTTAAGACTGCATTACTAAAAGATATAGAACCAGTAATTTCTTTCTGGCGTTTAAATATTGGCCACAAACGAAGATTTTACTTGACTTAGCTAATTGAGATTAACTGCTTGATAGGCAGAGCGAAGCTAAAGGGCGAAACGTGGAGTGAGAAAGCTCACTGGCGCCAGCCGGCCGGCGGCCAAAGCAAAAGGTAAAGCCATACACCGGCAAAGGCGCACTTACGATGTTCTATAGTATAGTATTGGATTCAAGCATTCGATCCAAATGCGGCCGTGGTGTTCCGCGAGTAGGTGGGTCGCCTGATCTCTCCGGCGGCATTGCAATGCACATCCGGGGCGGTCGATACGGGCGGCGACTTGCGCGGTGCCGCGCCCCCCCAGCCCCCCGCGTCGCTACACTGCCCCTCACGTCTTGAAGCCCCCCTCGACGAAGACTCACATCGATTCGCGCGCTTGATAATTATAAAGAGCTTATTGCGAAAAATTATCATCTCACGCTTGTAAAGAAAACTGGCTGTCAAGTAATGTTCGTTTTATTGTATTCTGTAAGAATTGTATGCGTCTACGAAGCAGCATCAGCGTGTTAGATAATAATCTAATACTTATTTAGCACGTTGTTGTTTATCCCTAGTAACTATTGGAGCCAAGACAAGGGGCAACCACCACTTTTATACAGGGTGTAAGCGACAGTCCTCCACAGACTGAAACGATGAACTCAGGCCATCAAACTATGAAATTTGTTTAGTTTGATGGTCTGAGTTCACCGTTTCACTCTACGGAGAGCTGTCCCTTTACAGTTCCCTGTTACATTATGCATCCACCTTCCAAACTTGTAAAAATTTGAAGAATATAATAAACCTAAATGCATTTTGGTAAAATACTAAGCGTCTCCAACCAGAGATATTCACGGCCAAAGTCATATAACTGTCAAAATTGAATATCTGGGCTTTCTAGACGTACCTAGATTGTTTTACCTAAGAACATTTTTCTTTTCTCTTACTATGGTACCTTTACTGTTTAATGAATTGATGATGTTACACATAAAATTTAGACATCTTTCCCTCTTTCGTTCGGACATTCTACGTCTAACAAGCGATATAATCAATCTCGACAGTTATTACTTTGACCACAGGCACGTATCCAGACTTTTGTTTCGGGGCCCCCCCATTAATGTCCCCACATAAATTTTCGGGGGGGGATTTTCATAGAAAGGCTATGAAAAAGACAGTAGGTACTGTAATCACTTTTCCATACATACAAATTTTAGGATTTCGGGGGGTGGGGGGGGGGGGATAAATCCCACCTATCCCCCCCCCTGGATACGTGCCTGTTTGACCACGAATATCTCGGAGACGTTTTAGGAGATTTTACCATAATACATTTTACGTTTGCTTCTAGGTTTTTTTCATGCTTTCTATCAACGATATCAATGTACTGTCTACGTCTATGCTTTCTATAGATTTTTCTAAGTTTGGTAGGTGTGGCCACAAAGTTATAAAAATTCCAAGATGGCTAAAAGTAATAGGACTATAGTAGACACCGAGGGCAGGAAAGTAAGAAAGGTCTCAGATCTCATGTAATTGTTGACCGAGGAGACGCTGCGCTGGTTATAATATTTTTTACTTTTTTTAGTTTTGAAGTCGGCGGTAGTTGTGAATTTTTTCGTAAACACTTTTTTATTAAGGTCACCGCAAACGAAATCGCGGGCAGCGGCTAAATGTAATATAAAAGGCAAATAATACCCGATTGCCTTGCAGAAGGACCACTAACTTTTCTCCAATACTCCGACACGGACTGGGTGAATGTAGCAATAATTTGTTTTATTAGCTGGACAAAACCCTCCTTTACGTTTCCATCCCTATTTTGGGCTTAGACCATATAACTAGGGACTAGCCTCGCCTTAGCATTTTCCCTCTGCCATGTTACAGGATAGATTAATCATGTGCATTTAGAAACAATTGTATACCTTATCACTAAACGAGACAGCCTTTCAGTAGCGTAGCGAGACGGTGCAGGGGGGCAAATGCCCCGAGCAGCTCTTTAATAGGGGCGGCAAATTCGGGAAAAATATCGATTGATTGATATTATAACAAACTAGTGCTTTCCCGCGACTTCGTCCGCACAAATTATATACCAGATTTTAAGTCAGATCATAAGCTATCAAACAAAAAAGGTTTCATCAAAATCGGTTCAGTAGTTTTTGCGTGATGCGCGAACAAACAAACAGACAGACAAAATTTTTAAAAAAGGTTGATTTCGAGGTATCCCTGATACCTAAAAACCATATTGTAATCTTTTTCTTGTAAATATCTTCAATGTACAGACACACTTCAGTTACAGTTCTATAATAGGTTAGATTAGTACAGCAAAGAAAAGTCGAGCTCGTTCTTTGTTTCTGTTTTAATTACTGTACCTATACACATAATTCTAAAGAGTTCTGACCACAGCTAAGACGTGGTGCTAACAATTTCGAGCGTGCTTCGCTCAATCCATAGCTTTTGCTTAAGTTATTTTTACACATGTTTTGTGTGTAAAAAGCTCTGGCTCTAACCCATTCGTATTGAGGAGAAAAGTCGAGCTCGCATCGCTCGCTCTAAATTTCTATATTTGCATGGATAAACCAAAAGATGTCTGACCACAACCCGAATAGACTAGACCACTAGACTATTTTAACTTTAAAAATTAGGTATAATCTAACTAAAGCCATTGCTTTGCTTTTTGGAACAAAATCCACAGTAAAGTTGCGGAATTACATGCGTAACTTGTCCGTAATTATATGGTCTAAGATTTTAGGCGACGTCTTGCAACTTGTGTTGTTATATGAGGCAATAGACAGCCGATAGCTCAGTTGAACTTGTCTGCTGAACCTCGGGTCGCGGGATCGTATCCCACAAGGGGAAAATATTGGTATGGTGAAAACTAATGTTTGTATCCAAGTCATGGATGTTTATAATGTACAGGGTCCTTCTTAATCATGCTGACGGTTTTTAAGTTGATGATCATACCATCAAACAAAACGACTTTTTATATGGCACTAACATCGCGATTTCTATATTAGTCCTATAGAGAATGTTGCTGTTGTTTACGTTTGTAAGTTGTTGTTTTTTGTTATGTATTGTTTGTGTTGTTTAGTTGCTGAGGTACCTAAGAAATAAACAGAATGATTGACTTAGTATGAATAACTATATTTATTTAAGGATTATGGGTAAGTAGAAGTAGTTATAAGGCGTGTATTAAGGAATACCTAAAATATTAGAAGAAGTTTAAAGTCATAGTAAAATTAAATGGGATTTATTATATCCTGCTGCACAAATTTAGAGGGTGGTGGTGTGAGGAACCCCGCCCCCCCCCCCCCCTCCATTTTGAAAAAACTCTCCACGTCCCCTCCCCAGCTTTACCTGCCGGGATGGTTCTATCTATCTATAACGTCAAGCCTCCTTCCCAGTGGGGTAGGCAGAGACCAGGGCGCGCCATCTACTACGATCCTTACATACCTCTTTTACCTCACATACATCTCTTCATACATGCCCGTCAGTTTCGAGTACTCCGTACCTCCCCTTTTTGTAGGACGCAATCGATTTGATCAGAATACGTCCTACGAGGGCGCCCTCTGCCGACAATTCCACTCACTTTAGCTCCATATATCTCTTTCGTACATCTGCTATTACTCATCCTCTCCACATGGCCAAACCAACTAAGCATACCCTTCTCTATTCTTGTCACAACATCTTCTTTCAATTTAAATCGATCTCTAATCACACAATTTCTCACTTCGCAAGGAACGCATTTCAATTATTACTTAACTTGTAGTTTACAAGAACAGTGGGTTCTAGGGACAGTATCATAGTTATAGTAATGGACAGTATACAATACATGCAAATGCTCACGACTATATACCTCAAGGGGGTAGTCAGAGATATTCTGAAGCCTCAGAACATCCACATTCCAATAGTAGTACCGAAACTCTGTACAGTGTGACGCGAAGTGATCCCATCGCCATTTCTAATGGACTGGTGCCTTGAAATTGAAGCATGCAGGTTTCCTCATAATGTTTTCCTTCACCGAAAAGCCAGTGGTGTTACAAATCGTACATAAATTCCGAAAAACTCATAGATATGAGTCGGCCTGGACGGGGATCGAACCATCGCCTCCTGCACGGCAGGCAAGGGTACTGGCCACTGGACTAACACGGCTTACAAAGCTATCTTATGCCCATATCGATCATAAATCTGCTGTTCCAAACAAAACTACAATCATACTCGACTCAAATGTCTGGGACAGCCGATATTTTGTTCGCGATGTTGGTCCCATAGAGAAAGTTGTTCAGTTTGATGATCTGATCATCTCTTAAAAAAACAGACAGCACATTAAGAACGATCCTGGTGTTAGGATATACAGTTTCATTACGTTACGGTTTGATTGTACATTTGATGCTGAACAACTTTCCCAAGAAACCTGTAGGGAAATAGTTAAAAAAAAATTGGAATCAGCTGATCGAACATGATCCAGATCCAGTAACTTCTTTATAATTGGTAAGCTAGTCTCTCAGGACCTTGTTTAGAATCCATAAGATTTTAATTTAGTCTTATTTTTAAATAACTATAACATTCTCTATGAAAATTGAACAACAAAAGATAAACACATTTGCAGGTCATCTTGAAATATGAAATGGGGTGCTAACATCACCGGAAAGTGATATTGACCGTTCAATCGGGCGGGCTGAGCATAGATGAGTTAGGTTGTCTGTCGTCCAAGCGAATATGTTAAGTTGTGTACGGAATTAAAAGAAAGCACGGGAGTTGCTTTGTGGGTCTGCTATTGGGCGGTCACGTGTGCGTCGGCTGCCCCATCCCCGGCCTACAGTGGAACTCCAGTGGTGGCTCAGGATATTGTTCTTTTATAAGAACAACCCTTGAAGTCACCAAAATATCAGTATAACCGTACAACGTCAAGCACTTTTGCTATAAAAACTCGACATTGGCAAAATCATCATTAACCAAAGATGGCAGCCATATTTTTAAAAATAGAATAGAATAGAAAAGAAAGCACATACCCTGCTTGCATGATTCACCATCTCCATAGACCAAGTGTCAGCCGTGTGGTCAAAGTCTGCTTGCTGCCTTATACTGCTCATATACTCTGTAAACTGTAAGGTAAAGAAGATAATAATAATAAGTATTTTTATTTTCTTTCAACAATTATACATCAAAAGCAAGATTTCAAGTGAATAAAATGTTTTTACTTTATAACAGGGGTGGCCAAACTATTTACATTGCGCGGTCTACATTAAATTTTAGATATACCTGGCGGTCTACCTTCAACTGCAACAGGTTTATCAATGAATGTATACTGCGGGTGACCGGTAGACCGCAGTCGTTTTGGCCACCGCTGCTTTATAAGTTCAGGACATTTGCTGAGAGACTGGTGTTTGCGATGGGTGTTAACGAACAAAATGATCAAGCTCTTTCGTAAACCTTAACTGCCATTGAACTCAAACATGTACTAAATAATAGATTACACACCAAGGGCAGGAAAGTAAGAAAGGTCTCAGATCTCATGTAATTGTTGACCGAGTCGAAGCCGAGCATAACAAACATGTGATCTGAGGCTTTCTTATTTACTGTCCGAGGTTAGTATACTATTTTTCTCCTCGATGGAGGTGGAAAGCGGCAACTTCGTTTAGGGCAGCGGGATGAAAATTGACACTTTCCGTCTAGAGGGGAGAAATTGGTAGTAGCTTAACTTACCATCTTCTTGAAAAATTGCAGATTTCATAACTTTCTTCAATAATTCTCGAGCCATGTTTTGCAGTAACCTCCGAATTTTGACCCTACAATTAAGATCAAAATTTAAATGATATGCTCATTGACAAAACACAAAATTATAACCTTGTTTATGTATACCCACATTTATTGGTTTTTAGCTTAATAGCAATATTATTTTTATTTATAATTAATGGACTCTTGCTTGTGTGTTAGCACTGCATTTCAGCCAGTAGCAAGTAGTTTATTATCTATCCCAATCTCGGTTATTGTTTTTGATCAAGAACGAGAAGAGATTGAGGATTGCGGAGCCTCGTGTCAGGCAAAAACGCGATGCTCTAAAAACCACGCGAGACAAGTGCTCGGGTCAGAACCAGCAACATGACTCCAATAGCAATATAGTCGTGTTATGCTGTAGAGTTTCTGGCCGCATCTTCTCTACAGCGACAACACGTTCCAAAGCGGTGGTAACTTAAAAAAGAATTGACAATTAATAAGTGTGAATAATTATTTTGAGTTTGGGTTTAGGAAAGCAGTTGAGATAGGTACTTACATCAAAATGTTTACCTACCTAATGTCACTTCAAAGCCGATCTGTTTTATCAAATTCTTCGTATTTCCTGATCAACATCCTCCCATTCCTGACATCCTGTAAATGTAATAGTGATATAATATTTTGATTAAACACACTTACCCACAATACAAATATAATGTGGCACATAAAATTGTTAGGTACTACATATATTTCACTTACAGTTTATGAGAAATTAGAAATTATCTTCACAAATGTAACCAGCCCACAACGATCATGGTGTTCTAACTAGCCGGCACTTGGGCACTTTTTCAACATCGTTTCCTAGCCCTTAGACAGACGTCAATGCACTGGGACTGGGTGGCTTACCTACGTGCGAGGCACAGGATCTTCAAAACTTCAGCTTCTCGAAGGCGCGATTAGTGTAAAAAATCGAAAGTAATTTTCAATATTGGTACCCAATGTGAAAAAAAGGATATCTTAGTCCATATTTTGAATAGAATCACCTTTCCACTCTTCAAAACCCGTTAGCCGGCGATTGTGCGGCATTCGACGCATTCGGTAGGTACTGCGCGAGCCGGCGGCGGGCGGCGGCGGGGCGACAGCGGGCGGCAGAATCCTGCCCGCGAGGTGCGGCGACCGACACAGAGCAGCGACGAGCGAGCGCGCAGGGAACCCGCCCGCGCCCGGGCGCGTAGGCGGCAGCGGGTGACGGACGGAGGCGGAATAGAACAGAGCTTGCCTCACTGATCAATATATGAGAGGTTTTGGTAATTTCTCAAAAATCTCTCGCAGTCGCAGCTTAGCTCTAAGTTGGCTCGATGGAATCGAGAGAATGCATGCAGTTATGAATTTGAATTCTGTATTCCAGAGCTGTTTAAACACATACAATACAAAACGGTAGTTTTTCTAATTAGTTTGTGAATACAATAAACAAATAAAAAAAAAACATAGGTTTTATTTGGATTTTGGAGTTTGATGACCACAACACTAGATAGAACGATTTCCACCTTGCTTTTGCTTGCTGCTAATGTAAATTTCTTGATTCCCCGCTTAAAGTAGGCTCAATTCCCCGATTTCCAATCATGCATTCCCCGAAAATTCCCCGACAATGTAATGATTATATTCTCTTTGACTGTAATTTTTTAAAAATAAAGAATTTTTTCATGCGAAATGTTGTTTAATGTTTCACAAATTTAGCCAACTTTTTTGTCTTCTAATTTTTATCAAAAAATCTATTTTAAGGGGGTTGCAGAGACGTTCACAGGCAACTAGATGGCGCTCGGGAGCATCATTCCTGATTTTATCACATTTTATTTTATATCTTCGTAATCTTAACTATTATAAAACTGTAACTGAACTGTGTCTGTACATTGAAGATATTTACAAAAAAAAGATTACGATATGGTTTTTAAATATCCCCGACTCGAAATCAACCTTTTTTAGAAATTTTGTCTGTCTGTTTGTCTGTTTGTTTGTGTGTTTGTTTGTGTGTTTGTTTGTTTGTTTGTTTGTTTGTTTGATCGCGCATCACGCAAAAACTACTGAACCGATTTTGATGAAACTTTTTTTGTTTGATAGCTTATGATCTGACTTAAAATCTGATATATAATTTGTGCGGACGAAGTCGCGGGAAAACACTAGTTATGTTATAAATTGCAAATGTTATTTGAGATGCGCAATCTAGATTTTCTAAACTATTTTTCCATACATAAAATATTTCTTTTGTTAATACCGTCTATGAATGTTATACGTCAAAGTTTTGTATGAAATTGATCAAAATTCAAATGTATAACAAATTCGTATGATCAATAAAATTACTATAACTTGTAGCTAGATAAGTAAAACATAAATACAAGTGCGCGCATAATTGAAAATTTTGATTGAAATCATCACAATTACGAGATATAAAATAAAATGTGACAAAATCAGGAATAGTGCTCCCGAGCGCCATCTAGTTTAGTGTCTTGCCCTCTGCAACCCCTTAAGTAAACATTTAAAATACAATGAGTTTTATTTATTACTAGTGTTTTCCCGCGACTTCTTCCGCAAAAATTGTATACCAGATTTTAAGTCAGATCATAAGCTATCAAACAAAAAAGTTTCATCAAAATCGGTTCAGTAGTTTTTGCGTGATGCGCGAACAAACAAACAAACAAACTAAAAAATTTCTAAAAAAGGTTGATTTCGAGTCAGGGATACCTAAAAACCATATCGTAATCTTTTTTTTGTAAATATCTTCAATGTACAGACACACTTCAGTTACAGTTTTATACTTAATAGTTTAGATTAGATTAGATAGCCAATTCCACGATTTTCCCCGATTTGAATCATTCCCCGCTCTCTCCCCGCACACACCGTCATTCCCCGAAAATCGGGGAAATTCCCCGGAATCGGCAGCACTGACCACCACAGATTACTTACTGAGGAGTTTTTGGCGGGATTTGATAGCTGACGTTTGGAGTCCTCATATTTCATCGAATTTTTATTGTTTAAAGTGAGTTTTGGTTCGTAAAATTGGTGTTGTTTTGCGTAAAAAAGTGTCGTGCAAGTGAACAATATACAGTTCAGTGAAATATCATGGTGTGTGGGTCGTAAACAGGAAAAGCGTTCCGTGATTTTAGCGCGGCAAAGCGGTCGGTTCACCTCTTTCCTGTGGACTTCTCTGCGTTTCCTGCGTCTTTCGATTGTCTCCAAAAACTCCAAAGAAGCGTCAAAACATCGAACACCAACGCAACGTTTTAACGTGAAAACAGAAGATAAATTGAAATAAAATAAGATTTAGCCTAAAGGTCTTGTAACCAGGCTAGTAAATATATTTAAAAAAAAAATTACTTACTGACATGCGTCCAAGAATATTATATTTGCATGCGTCAAGCCAAAAGCCAACCAATCAGCGTAAGCTGCGTAAGCGAAATACTTGGCCTATGCCAACATGATGCCAACCAAGCTACTGTATAGGAAGTCTGTGCAACCAAGAAGCTACAGACTGACCAAGGAGTTAGGAATCCTCTATAGTTAGGGATTGCAATCCGGATAATCCGTTATCCGAAATATCCGGATATCCGTTCATTTTGGCTGAGCTTTAAAATCCGGATTTGAAAGCGACATCCGGATTTTACGAACATTTTCTTGGTAGGCTTGAATAGATAAATATTCATTGATGTTCTGGTCTCTGAACTGATCGGGTTTTGTTCCCATTGGTTAATATTCTCGAAATTCGTTATTTTTCTACGTTGGATCTCGTTTTCAATGAATCCCGCCCAGTTATTTTATCGAAATAAACCTAGGAAATTTTCAAATAACAACAGAATCCGAATGGTTCCAAGGCCTGAGCTTCGATGAGCAGTTCTGATTACTCCATTCTTGATTTAAACTGCCTATACCTATCTACTCCTTCTGGTCCTACGCCCGGCCCAGGCCTTCGCAGATTTAACAGAAATCCAGGGTGTCCACATTCTTGAAAAGTCAGAGAAGCACGATGTGTTCAGGGCACATAAAAAATAGAGTCATAATGTATTGCAAAATTTTGGGCTCGCTTAGCTCGATTAATTTTGTTTTATTTGCACTCTGACACTAGGCTCTTACTACAACCAAATTATTAGCCTGGGAATTTTAGAGCTCACTTCGCTCATTGCATTTTTTATTTAAATCAACCAAAATCAACTCGATTTCGGCATGTGTGGACCACAATTGAGTTGTAATGTAAGGTAGGAAAATCATGAGCTCGGTCTAGTTTTTGCTTCTTACATAAATTGCCTCGATTTCAGCATGAACTGGAAATCTCGGGCTCGCTTTGCTAGTCCTGGTTTTAGATTACATTGTAATGATCATATTGCAGTAAAATATCTAACTGGCTTTACTCGCTTCGGTTTTGTGATTAATTGTATTGCAGCAACAAGTCGTAGCATTTTCATAATCTCGAGCCCGCTTTTCTCGCTCCAGAATTTAAATCATATTGATATTGTAGAATTGACCTCATCATACTCAGTCAGTGTGCTGAGAAATGTCGAGCTCATAACGCTCGCTTCAGGTTTCTATTTTATCTTTTACAAAAATCTAAAGAGTTATGAACACAGCCAAGATTATACTTAGTCCTAAAAAAAGTTTAAACTTTTTTTGTAGGTATATTGTTTTGTAGGTAGATTTGTTTTACTAATCAGTAGGCTCGCTAAGTTTCTCTGTTACTAACACTTTTATGGACTAATTGTCTGAAATAAAGAATTATTATTATTATTATTATATCTATTTTAACCGAAACAACTCTGTAATAACTGATTCATAGTCCTGAGAATTTTCGAGCTCGCTTTCTTCGCACCCATCGTTTATATAGGTACCGCACAATACACAACAACGGATACACCACACTAAGGTACTAAATAAATAAGCCCACTTTTAAATTGCGAGCTCACTTGGATCGCTCCAGGTCTTCACATAGTACCTACTATACTGCCATGTACTTGATTTATTCCTGTACTATTGAAATTGGAAACGTCATGTAAATATTGTAGGGGGTCGCAGTTCCAAAAGATGATAATTATTGTTGATTTGATACCTACAAGTGTTTTTTAATAATTGCGTTGATTTATCATCATAGAATGCAAAGTATTAACACAAATATTAAATATACCAATTATTGTTCTCAAAATTCGAAATATCCGGATTATCCGGATTGGTCCCAAATCCGTTTCCTAAAATCCGGATTTCAGAATCTGAACGGATTTGCAATCCCTATCTATAGTGGAGTGCAGACTGCCTAACAAGACGGGAAACATGATAATACTCCTTTGTGGTCGGTAAGGATCGTTCTTCTCCGTAGTTTTTTTTAGTGACGTTTTTTACGAACTTTGTCCCAGCTCTGTCCCTTTCTAATCCAACGTCAAAAATTTACGTCATTAAATTTTCGTTGTGACGTCATTGGATAGAAAGGGACACACGTAAAATTGGAAATATCGACGACGGAGTCGAACGTCAATCCTATACTATGAAAAAAAATTCGCTAGAGCTGCTAGAGCTATTGATGAGTAGAAAGAGAAGGCACTAGAAGGAAGCACGTGTCTTGTCATATCAATCAGTAAGAGATGCACATAGCAAATTCGCACTAGTTAAAAAAGGAGACCGCTACTTATTGCTGTCCTTATCGTATCCACTTTTTTGTACTTCGGCCATCTGAGTCAGATGATCTGACTCCAACTTGTCACTTCATATAAATTGTATGGGACAACCACCTGACTCCGAGATGTCACTTCATATAATTCGCTATCTCATACCCGGTTACACTGATATTCCGTCTACTAGGGTAAGCGAAAAATGTTTCGTCTATGTATTGATGGAAAGAACCAAGAAGGTTGAGAACCAAGATGGTTGTAGGTATATTAATATTGCTAGTTTTAAATAATTATTTTAATTTTTTCCACTCAGCATTTTTTATTTGAGTTGATATTACTAAAATAAATAAAAATAAGTGATTTTTTGAAAAATATCATTGTATATAGGTACCTTAGAAAAAGTATTATGTCTAGAATGAGCCTCACACTTGTTCCGTATAAAACAAAAGGGGCTAACTTTCTTAGGTTGGTGTGCGTGAGGCGCCATACTAATTATGTATGTATGCGTGTATATGTATAGGGTTTTGGAACCAGTACTGGTTCCTATTTTTTTCGACGCTTTCGTAGCTTTGACTGTCTATCTTGATAATCTAAGGTAAGCCTGACCAGCGCCCGCGGCATGATACATCGATAAACGTTTTATCGCGCCTGCTAACTCGTTCGTTCGCGCGCAAAAAGAAAGGGAGCTAGGGCGCGATAGCGTTTTATCGCGCGATCATGCCGCGGGCGCAGGAAAATAAAAAACCTGGATTGGGGGCGCTGCAATCGACTGTCACCTTTAATGCGTAGAAAGAGAAGGAACTAGAAGAAAGCACGTGTCTTGTCATATCACTCAGTAAGAGATGCACATAGCAAATTCGCTCTAGTTAAAAAAGGAGATCGCTACTTTTTGCTGTCCTTATCGACGTAGCCACTTTTTTGTTCTACGACGGCTGTCTGACTCCGGAGTCAGACATCTATTTTCATACAAATTGTATAAGATTTTATGACTATCGCTGTCTCATACGCGGTTACACTGATGTTACGTCTATCAGCGTAAGCGAAAAATACTTCAGCGTAAGCGAAAAATACTTCGCCTATGCTTTAATGTTAGTGTTCCAAGTACAAAAATTAGTAAGTACAAAAATTAGTTCCAATGATATTCCGCAACATGGCGAGGTTTTTTATGTTTATAGTTGTCAAATAATTTGACAAGGCTGCGTTCAGAACCTTTGGGTGCGGTTGTTCTTCTCGCTCGCTCTTATGGGTAATACGCTTTTCACCGAGCCTCTGAACGGCGTTAGGGCGAAAAGTTGCACTCGGAGTGCACTCTGGGCGCACTCTGGGCGTAGGTTCTGAACGCACCCCAGGTATGTAGCTATGTAGGTGACATCCTTCTTTTGGTTGCCTCACAGACGAGAGGTAATTCTGAAGCAACAATACGGCATGACGTGGATGCAGCGCCACAACAGATCTATCGAAATGAACGTTTTTTTTTTCGTTTCATAGTAGATCGATAGATGACGCTACGGTCTATACGAATCTATGTCGAACACTGAAAAATTATCTTTCCCCGAAATGAGGGTAAAAGTGAAGTGAAAAAAAAAAACAAAAATCTTTTGGAACACAGTGAAACATATTTTTTATGATGTTTAACTATATTTCTTATGCTAATTTACTCTTTAAGGTGATACAAGACTACAATTTGACTAAAATAAATATAAAAACTCTTTGATTATAAGGCAAAATCTGATATTGAACTGGCAATAAGAAAACTTGAGCTGTCAAATGTCATTGTCAATCAAACTCGTATCGTAGCATTTTTGTCGTGTTTGTTAGTTTTCTTCAGGAGTCACGTTGCAGGGTTTCGAACCTCGGCCTCGAACACTTGTCTCTCGCGTGGTGTTCGCGCGGTTCGCGTCTCAGCCTGCCACGAGGCTCCTAAATCCTTCTCAGTTGTTCTTACTCAAAAACAATTCTCGAGATTGGATAGACACTCCCTCAAATAACTTGACACTGGCGAAATCTAACAAGGAAACGCCATTAAATAAAAATAGAATAGAATAGTTTTCTTAAAACTGCTTTTCTGAAAAACAGCGAAAAAGGACTGTATTTTTGGCTAAGAAAGAAATCGAAAATAATTAAAAAAAATTTTTGATGACGTCTTCCAAATCCGAACCAAAGAGAATGAAATCTTTATGGTCTTAAGTCTATAGGTGACATTGCAGAGGAAGTTTTTTGCTTGACAGTTTGTCGTACAGACACTACTGCCATCTATTGAGTTATAAGGAAATGGCATTAAAAAAAAAAAGAAAAACGCTCATTAAAGCTGTCATTTTTTTTTTTTTTCAATTTATTTACTAGCCTGGTTACTAGACCTTTTGGCTAAATCTTATTTTATTTTTATATTTCTTCTTTTTTCACATTAAAACGTTGGTATTTGACGTTTTGATGGTTCTTTGGAGTTTTTGGAGACGATCGAAAGACGCAGGAAAAGCAGAGAAGTCCACAGGAAAGAGGTGAATCGACCGCTTTGCCGCGCTAAAATCACGGAACACTTTTCCTGTTTACGACCCATGCACCATCATATTTCACTGAACTATATATTGTTCAATTGCACGACACTTTGTTACGCAAAACAACACCAATTTTACGAACCAAAACCCACTATAAACAATAAAAATTCGATGAAATATGAGGACTCCAAACGTCAGCTACCAAAGCCCTCCAAAAACTCTTAGGCCGAGATTCAGAGACGATTTTTTTTGGCTTAGCTCGAGCTAAGTACCTAGGGTAGAAATGTATGGATTTTGACATACGGGAGTTCGAACTATGACTTACAAATCGTCTCTGAATCTCGGCCTTAAAGCTGTCATTGGCCTGTTCAGTGTTGCCAACTGCTACCTTACTACTGTACTACCTAATGCTGGGTTCACATGCACGCCGTGCAGCCCAGCAAGATTAGACAATTCGCTATACATCGACTCGTCTGTAATGTAATTGTTCCTACTTAACTTTATAGAAGCCTCAATGTACAGCGTATTGCCTAAGCTTGCCGGGCTGCGCGGCACGCGTATGAACGCACCTTTAGACGATCATTACCGACCACCAAAGAGTATTATAATGTTTCACCGCTTGTTAAGGAGCCCATTCACAGTAGTCCGTCTTGCAGTCCTACAGCGATATTGGATCGTGAATGGTGTTGTAGTCCTACAAGGCTTCCGACGACCTTGAGCAAAATGTATGAGTAGTCCTACTTGCTGCCCCTCTAGCATGCCACCGCCGAGAAAACGACAAAAATCGAGACGTGCCTCCATCTTTATTATTTTACGTAGGCCAAAAAGAGCGCGCATGACGTTTTTCTCGTTTAAACGCTTTGTCGTGGATGGCATGCCGTGCAGGATAGTGAATGTGCTCGTAGTCCTACGTGTAGGACTACTGTGAATGGGCTACTTTAGGCAGTCTGTCCTCGATTAAAAGTATTCCAAACTTCTTGGTTTCTAATGAGAGATTTTCCAAAATCCATTAAAAAGAAAAATTCGTCCCAAATGTCTCGATAGATGGTGTTGAAGCAACAGGGATGAGCGACCTTGCAGATAGTAAAATGCAAATAAAATAGTAAACATTTTGTGTTATTAACTCGTATTTAAATGCTTTGCTTAGCTGTTTTCTGACAGCTAGTTAAACGTAGTTCCAACAAACCGCGATAGATGGCATTGACCGGAGAGGGGGCCGAGACGGAAATATAGACAAAAAATTTAGCAAAAAAAATGCATGTCACTAAGTTAGGCGCAACCGTGGACGAAGCATGTGCTCAGATTTTTCATTTTACTTAAAAACTCAAATGTTTACGTATTTTATTTGTATTTTATTATCTGCAAGGTCGCTCACCCCGTTGCGTCAACGCCATCTATCGAGCCATTTGGAACTACCTATTATCTTTTTTAAGGTGTTATTACACTTGGCTAAATTTAGATTCTAACAAGAGAGACCGAGCTATAGGTTAGAACGTGACGTTGTAAGTTCCTCCCGTTCTTACCTATAGCTCTGTCCCTCTTGTTAGTATCTAAATTTAGCCAAGTGTAATAGCACCTTTACTTAGATTATCAAGATAGACAGTCAAAGCTTCGAAAGCGTCGAAAAAAATAGGAACCAGCAGTGCGATTTTTGAAAATCATACGAGCGGTTCGGCAGTAGAAAATGTCAGAATTACTATGGAGATTACGCATCTTTCTACTGCCGAACCGCTCGTATGATTTTCAAAAATCGCACTGCAGTACTGGTTCCAAAACCCTATACATATACACGCACACATATATATTTTGTATGGCGCCTCACGCACACCAACCTAAGAAAGTTAGCCCCTTTTGTTTTATACGGAACAAGTGTGAGGCTCATTCTAGACATATACTTTTTCTAAGCTTTTTTAATGGATTTTTGAAAACCCCTCATTGCTTGGAGTGCGCGCTGCTACTCTCCAAGTTCTCCAACCAATTATGGCTATTTTGACCTTGGCAGAAAGCAAGCGATCATTTGCACGTCTAAAGGGTACTTAAGTCACGCGTTAGTTGGCAACACTGAGTTGCGCATTGCCTAGAAGTGGAATTGGTCAGCTCGCTCGTGTCGCCCCACCTCTTTTTTCATGAAGCCGACTTGTGTTTTGATATAAAACGAAATTAGGCTTTATTTTTTTTACATTTATAATTTAGTTCAAAGTTAGTTTTCTACGATAACCATGACTTGGGGTTTTGTGACATGTGGCCCTAATGAGGCGCTTGTGGTTTCTGGTAAGTATTCGTTACCATGTTTTCCTCTTCGAAACATTCTTGGATTTCATTGTTTATTTGCCGAATAAAGACCAGGAAACTCATGTTTCCGTCTTTCGGCGTAAGTTAACATCCATACAATGCCATCAATATTATTTTGGAGACACCTTTCGTCTAGCTGGCGCCAAAGTAATAGCAATACATATATATATTACACATAAACTTGAAGGTATATACCTAGTATCATTGCTAAATACCGTATGTATACTACAAAATCTTTATGTACGTACTGTAAATATGCCTTGCGAATGTATTTTTACTGTGATAGCAGTGTAGACGCATATGCAATGCTAAATTATGTTCAGCAGCATTTTGAATGTCAACCAATGTCTATTCCATTACAACAATTAGGTACTATTGAGCCAACTGTAGTGTAGATCTCTTAGCCTGGTCTGTAATGTGACTGCGGGTAAACTTGCCTTCGATCAAACAAATTGTCTATTATTTACAGCCCCGGATCTAGGATGTTTCCGAGAGGGGCAAAAACTTGATTTTGGCGCCCCTCCCCTCCAAGTCATTAGCAGTAATTTTCTCCCAGGGAGACCAAGTTCACATTAGGTCGCTGCAATAATACTTACCTACGTAAAACTTAGGGGGAGCGAAGCGAGCTCGAGAAGTATGATTAGCTCGTCACAATAATTATGATCCAAAATCTGGATCGAATTCTGCAATAGCCAGGAGTGAGTGTAGCATTGTAGAAATTATTTTGCTATATTTTCAAGTTGTTGTTATAAATTATTTGTCAAACTTGATTTTGGTGCCCATCAAACCTGCTGCCCGGGGCGTGGGCCCGGTTTGACCCCCCCAGATTTGGGGCTGATTATTTACCTGTAGTTTGGTCTGTTACACATTCATGGAATAATAGATAAATTATGTTGTGTAAGTTTGCATTTTGTAATGTGCATGTTTCATAAAACACTTAACCTGGCACAACTATATCCGATGTACCAGCTCAGTTGACAAATTTTAATAGCGTGCGAAATTATGACCAATCATGATGGGCCTCCTTCAAGCCATTGCTACGATTGGCTAATTAATTGTTTTTGTACTCTATACACTGCTATCCGAATTTGCACCCTTTTTTACTAAACGATTTTGGGTTTTGTCTGGGGAATCTGCTCAAACGAAGATTTATGAGGGTCATTATTTTCCTGGTCGTACTGTACACAGGTGTTAATGAGAGACTGCTTTTATTGTTCGACGGGTTATGGTCTGCACACATTTTTGCTGTACGTCAGGACCCATCCTGACAATCACTTCTGATTTGAGCAACATTGCTTTACCTCTCCATTGTAATATGTAACCACATTCATTGCTGCAGCAGTGCAGCATAAGACTGATAAATAATCATAAATACAATCAAAAGGTGTAATTTACAATATCAAAATTTTACAGCAAACATTGGTGGCAAGTGTACTTATTAATTATGTTAGGTAAATGATACAATAATTATGGCACATTGAGGTGTCGGCAATTAAGCATAAGCATAAGCATATGCTCACGACTATATTCCCCGAGGGGGTATTCAGATATTCTGAAACCTCAGAACATCCACGTTTCACCAGTAGTACCGAAACTCTGTCCAGTGTGACAGGGGGTGAGCCCGTCGCCACTTATAATGGACAGTGGGTACAATACATGCCTCGAAATTGAAGCATGCAGGTTTCCTCACGATGTTTTCCTTCACCGAAAAGCCAGTGGTGTAACAAATCGTACATAAATTCCGAAAAACTCATTGGTACGAGTCGGCTTGGACGGGGATCGAACCATCGCCTCCTGCACGGCAGGCAAGGTTACTCGCCACTAGACCACCACGGCTGTTCGGCTGTCGGCAATTAGGTTGTTACATACTTACATACATTGAACAATTGAAATTCTTTCAAATAATTTTTTTTTTTTATCAGTATGGGCAATGAAAACCTACCCTAATTTAAAGTCAAACTTCTTTATACAACCATTTTTGTTCCACATGTGCTATTCACCATATCTCAAACTATATTTATTTATTACTATGGAATATGATTGTATAAGTATATGTAGTGAAAAACAATTGATTAACTTTTATCTGCGTTATCAACATTTAATACTTTTTATAGTTTATTCTGCTACTAAAAACTACTAAAAATTTGCATTATTTTCATATGGTTTTTTTAATGATAAGGTATAACTAAAATACCATACTAAACGGCCTGTGTCCTGACCCTTAACTTTGTTGTCCTTTGCTTGTGAATTTGTGACTGGTAACGGTGTGATAAGATGAAGTTCATATTCCACCTACATGTGTTGTATGTTGGTGTGCACAGTGGGTGGGCCCACAATTTACCCTCTTTTGTATATCTATACTAATATGTATTATAAAGAGGAAAGATTAGATTTTTTGTTTGTTAGCTTGTAATGAATAGGCTCCGAAACTACTAGGACCGATCTGAATAATTCTTTCACCGTTAGAATGCTACATTGTCCGTGATTAACATAGGCTAAAAAAACGGCAAAGTGTGTGTCGGGAAGATTCTAAGGCGGTACGAAGTTCGCCGCGGTCTACTAGTTATTTCATAAAGGGATCTAATTGAAGCCACCCCGCCGAACCTATTTGAAGGAATCATCATCGCCAGCATCAAACTCATGATATGAATCATTTTAAAAACAAACAAAGATTAATGTTGACAGGTTGATGAGTCACCAAAGAATAAAAGGGACTTTTTAAAAGATAACTCGGTTATGAAATATTAATATCAGTTGTGAAATTTCAAATAATAAAAAAAACAATAACAAACAAGATTATATATTGTGGCTAAGATGATAACATCAACATCATCTGATAACTAAAACATAACATATCCAATTGAAATTATCGTTTACTGTATTGACTAAAATTTGTTTTACATAGACAGTGTTGATTTAAATTGAAAAGTCTTATATCTCCATGGACCAAAGATTATCTAAACTATTATAAAACTGTTACTGAAGTGTGTCTGTATATTGAAGATATTTACAAAAAAAGATTACGATATGGTTTTTAGGTATCCCTGACTCGAAATCAACCTTTTTTAGAAATTTTGTCTGTCTGTTTGTTTGTTTGTTTGTATGCTTGTTCGCGCATCACGCAAAAACTACTGAACCGATTTTGATGTAACTTTTTTGTTTGATAGCTTATGATCTGATTTAAAATCTGGTATATAATTTGTGCGGACGAAGTCGCGGGTTAACACTAGTATTCAATAAAATAGTCGACTATTACATATTTTATATCATGATTGCATTGGTTCACGGTTGAGTTAGATCTAATTTTAATTGTATGCCAGATGGCTGCTAGTGCTAGCTATAGTATAGACAAATAAATCTAAATTGGTCTCATCTCAACTCTACAATTGCATTCATAATCATGGGCCCTATCTCATCTAAATAGATATTTCAAACAGCGTCTGTTTGGTTAAGGGGCTACCTCCAGGTTTTGGGTATCTTTGTAACCATATTATTCATTAACTATAGAACTTATTGAGCTGAAAAATTAACTGAACCATCTACACAATATGAGAAGTGATGTGGTTTTTCTAGAAATCGATTTTAATGAATAAAACCGAAGAAAAGAGACTCTAAAGTCAACCCTTTTTTTTCCAGTTGCAACCATTTCATTCTTACATTTTTAATAGGATAAATATTGTTCACAACACAATTTAAAATGAAGTGGTTTTCTTACTTTTTCGAAATTACTAAAAAATCTTCTAATTTTTCAAAGAAAACAGCTATCGCATCGGTTAGTATGCAGAGTCGTGGTCCAGGAATCGCCTTAAGACACCGATGTTCATGTTGTTTGGTGTAATTGTGCATTGGTGCTTTTATAAAACCCGTGACGTGCCCCAATTGTAGTATTAGTCATTTTAAAGTATGGCTAATGGACTATGCTGGTATTGGCAAGCTTCACACAAAATCTTGAGTTATATAGGGAAACATTTTTAAATAACTGATTACGTGATTATTAATGCAAATATGTTCTTTAATAGTTCTTTGTTTAATTAAAAGAATTCAGAATGTCTCTGACTAGCCCCTCGGGGAATATAGTCGTGAGCATTTTCTATGCATGCTGTGCATTTATGTAAAAACTTTAAAAAAGTAAACGATCGAAAAAAATATGATCAAAATCTAATATTTTCACTCGAGAGCAATGAATCAGGGTAACCAACACACCTTAATAATATTATTAATTATTATTAGCGTTTTATTATTGAGATATTATCTCAGAAACTAAGAATTATAGCTATTTAATATTTCATAAATTAAATTAATAGCATTTCTTAGTTTTCATTTGTTTTACTTAATTAAAATACATAAATACAATTTCGTCAGTTCACAGAACAAAAATTGAAATTTTCAAAAAATCTTATTTTGTTTAGTTTATTTTGTAGCCTTTTTATCGGCATTTCTTTACAGCAACCAGAAATTTTAATTATTTAAGTAAGTAGTAGTATTAAATAATCTAGAATTAAACATCACACAAAACAAACAACAGGTTCTCGTTTTGGTATATTAGTTTTTTAATTACCGCGTAACTCAAAAAATACTTTTTATTTTAAAAACCTATCATTCTTTAGTTTCCGAGATATTAAGGTTTATATGGTATTCATTTATCTCGAGTGTACATTAATTGTAACTCCACATTGACGAAATTAGAGTGTTAATTAGTTAAGTACAGAAAATGGTATCAATCCAATTATTAAAATACCATAAGGCACAGTGACCTAATTACATTTCTAAGTGACTTGGCTAGCGTTTTATAATCCATAGTGTACTTGTTATTGATTTTAGTCAGACCTTGATACTTATAAATTCATATAACGTGTGTGGTTGGTATACAGGATGTTGTTACTCGAAGCCGCTGCTTGTTCCGGGGGGACGAACCTTCGTCTGGCCTGCGGTGCAGCAAGTGCAGCGAATATCACTTAACACAATGACGTTGCAAGTGGAGTCGCCAACAGTTTATACCAGTCAAGGAGTTCCTATATCTGTCACTGGTATTGCTCAGGTAATCTATACTATCTTTACTAATATTATACAGGGTGTTACAAAAGTAAAAATTAACATTTAAAACTTTTAAGGAGGTTGTTTAGACCATCAAACTGAACAACTTTCATTATGGGAACAACATCGAAATCGCGAAAAAAAAAAAATTGCTATCCCATACATTTAGCTCAAGTAAATTTGTAGTTTAGTATGGAGCATCAGATATTTTTTTCGCGATTTTGATATTGGTCCCATAGTGAAAATTGTTCAGTTTGATGGTCAAAACCACCCCCTTAAATGTTTATTTGTATTGTTGTAGAGAGGAAAGATTTGATTTTTTTGTTTGTTTGTATTGAATAGGCTCCGAAACTACTGGACCAATCTAAATAATTTCTTCACCATAAGAATGCTACATTATCCCTGACGATCATAGGCTAAAAAAACCGGCCAAGTGTGTGTCGAGAAGATTCTAAGGCTGTACGAAGTTCGCCGCGTCATCTAGTAACAGAATATTTTTATATTCTTATTTAGCCAGTTTCTATAGCAGGTCTAAATTTTCAGCCTGAGTTTAAAGTGTTTTTTATTAAATTAAGTGCCACTTGTCGTTAAATGACAACGCGAACGTGCACACGGCGATTCATCGAGCTATACAAAACCAACATAATCTGGCCTCGCGACGGTACTTTACTCGACCCACGCGAGGCCAGCTTAGGGCTTATTAGTTACACCTTCCAAAATTCTGTCGTCTACTAAATAACATCAGTGAAATCGCATTTAGGCAATTATCCATCATTTCTAATAAGGATGAAAAGATTTGTCTATTCCTATTTAGCTTTCTGGCTAATTCTGATTCGCAAATATAATTTATTTATCGGTAAGATATACTATCCGACATATCTATCCGTTACTAAAGCTGTTCTAAGAATAAGTGGCAGTAAGAGTTTCAAATCTCTGTTTCTGTAAATAATCGTTGCTATTTGGAATGGAGTATAGGATCCTAAATTAAAAAAAGTATGGTTGCTGACTGACTAAATCATTTTGAAGTCTTATTAGAAACTGATTTAGGCTGCGCACTTAGAGGACGCGTTGTTTCGTGTTCCCGAATAAAGCGTGAGTGCGCGCGCAGCGTACGAATTGACAAAAGAAAAATAGTTCTGACGAATTTTTTAGAATCGTATAAAGGAAATGCCCTATCTTGGGATAAAAATGCCAAAAATACCATGGACAAAAATGTACGGAATGAATTGAGCCTACGGCCAGAACTACAAGGCCAAGGCCAATTTTTTGGTGTCAGGTTAGTACCGGAGCCATCATCGTCCTCTACACTACACGTCTGACTTCGTCGCGCTTTAACGGGGAACTGAGCCAGTTATTAAATTAGGACAGTGTAATCAGGAGTTTCCAATTGGCTTCCTAAACTGCTACCTAATTCAGCCAATTGTAATAACCACTTTATGTTGGTTTTGTATAGCTTGATGTGTCGCCGTGTGTACAAAATTGTTATTTTGTCTAGAATAAGGTATCAAAGGAAAAAAAGGATTAAGACTAGGCGCGCACGCGCAACTTTTGTCTCCGCAACTAAAGAGACTGGGCAACTTTGTATGGAGAGTGGCCTATGAACCAATAGAGATGGGAGTGTGGTATATTTGTTAAGAGACCTTTCCTCATGACTCACTGAAAGGCGCATCAAAATCGGCACCGAGGATTTTGAGAAAATCATGATTCAAGTTACTATGAGATTTTAGTTACCCTCAGTGTATTTTTTGAAAAGAGACTGCATTTACTCGACCACGGAGATGCTTCATCTCCATGGTCTCCTCGCAAGCCGTCAAAAACGTCACACTATACGTTTGTCATGACATGACATGACATGACAGTTGTCTTAACAACTGTGTGGTGTGACGTGTGCGACGGTTAGCGACGGGGCCATGGAGATGAAGAATCTCCGTGATCCAGTTAATGCAGTCTCTTCACAAAAAATACACTGAGGGTAACTAAAATCTCATAGTAACTTGAATCATTATTTTCTCAAAATCCTCGGTGCCGATTTTGATGCGCCTTTCAGTGAGTCATGAGGAAAGGTCTCCCAACAAATCTACCTTACTCTCATCTCTATTGACTCATAGGCCACTTGCGCCCCGTCTCTTTTGTCTCTCACATCAAGTCTATGGGCAAAGTCAAGTCTATGTATGAAAGTGCGCGCAAGTAATGACGAGACTTTTCATACAAACCCTATGAGAGACAAATTACTTGCGGAGACAAAAGTTGCTCGTGCGCGCCTAGTCTTAAATGAAAGAACTTTAGAGAAAGCAGATTGTTATTTTTTTACACAGGATCTTGAACAATTTTTCATGTGAAGATTAAAGTAATAAAAATACTGGTAATATAATAAAATGATTAAGCCACAACATAAGCATCACTCTCGCTAACTAGGTAACTGCACAAAATCACGAGTTGTTACCTTTGCAGTGATTTCTCACTGCATCGAATTCTCTCTGCAGTGATTCTCTCTGCGATGAGTCTCTCTCATGGAGTAAGAGGAGATGGCATATCGGCTTGTTTCTATAGAAAATTATGTCGCCGACAAAGGGGGTGAGGGACGGGCGAGGGGAGACAAAAAGCTTAGGGGAGCGTGTCATTTCTCTATGGTCGCAGTACAAACTAGTGCACAATTGGTGGCTACAGTGCAACTTTGTTACACCATCTCTACCAAGGGGAGCGTGTAATTTCTCTATGGTCTCTCTGCAGTGATTCTCTCTGCGATGAGTCTCTCTGCAGTGATTCTCTCTGCGATGAGTCTCTCTGCAGTGATTATCTTTACGGTGAGTCTCTCTGCAGTGACTTTTTATCTTTATAGCAAAAATTGTACAGTCAGAATTAACCGGCACCTCTGTTGGTCTGATGCTAGAGATAACATTATGCCGACGTCATAACATCGCTGTTGGCTGATTCGTGTTTCAAAACATGTTATTTGTGATACTTTAACTGTTAATTACATACATACATAAACTCAAGACAGTCATTCCCTTTCGGGGTGGTCAGAAAAATTAGTTGTAACCTTTGATCAAAATAAAATTAATGGAGATGGCCTGTCCATCCATTACGCGAACATTTCAAACCAGAAAAATGAGGCAAAACAAATAAAAGGTTTACGTCAAATTTGTATGCAAGTGCCCTAGATTTGACAGATAATGGCGCTAGTTTGTATGGACCAAGTGCACCAGTAGTGTGCTTCAACTTACCGCGCTTTAGGCCAATCCATTAATTTTGGTCGAAGGTTGTAACAATGCTCACATTTAGCAATTTAAGTTTCAGAATGGAATGACGTGTCAAGTGGTGAGAGGTGGCTAGCCTTACGCCCACATAAACACTGCACAAGAAACCTTTAATCCCTTAGTCGCCTCGTACGACATCCACGGGAAGAATTTCACTGTTACGGTTTTGTAGAGATATTGAAAAAATATCTCGATTTAGGTTGAATGCAAGGTCTTTATTGAATTACTAGTGTTTTCCCGCGACTTCATCCGCACAAATTATATACATGTTTACCAGATTTTAAGTCAGAGCATAAGCTATCTAACAAAAAAAGTTTCATCAAAATCGGTTCAGTAGTTTTTGCGTGATGCGCGAACAAACAAACAAACGAACAATTTTGTCAATAGATGGCGCTGCACGTCATTTAAATCGCGCTATCGAATGTTATTTGATTTTATATGAAGTAAACCTACAATATAATCCTCTGTGGTAAACCGCTACTTTTTTGTTCCTCATGATTTTACGGTTTTAAGGCCTCCGCTCATTGCAGCGATAATATCGAGCGTTATTATCGCTGCGATTTTGCGATAATTGTTCTCAGTATATTTTGTATGGGGACGCGCGCGATCCTACACACTGCCGCGATATTATCGAGCGATAATATCGCTGCGATTTTGCGATAATTGTTCTCAGTACATTTTGTATGGGAACGCGCTCGATCCCACACACTGCCGCGATATTATCGCAACCTGACGCAATCTCTTTCTACTACATTCAGTGAAGGGCGCATGCGTGACGCGAAACGCGGAATCGCTGCAGTGTGTAAGGTGTCGCGATATCGCTGTCGATAATATCGCTCGATAATATCGCTGCAATGTGCGGAAGCCTTTATAATAGTTATTAAGATTAGCCCTTTTTCTAATTTGGTTACAGGTGAAGATCCAAGGTCAAAATTCGGAGATGCTTCTGTCGGCGTGCGAGCAGTTTCTTGGCAAGTCGGAGTCAGAGATCCAACATATAGCGCTGGTAACACTTGAAGGTCACCAGAGAGCTATTATGGGGTCTATGACTGTAGAAGAGATTTACAAAGATAGAAAGATATTCTCCAAAAAGGTGATTTATAAAACCTAAATATATGATTCTGATGGTTATACTAGTTAAATTCTAATAGAACGAAATAAAACAGACTAACAGTATTTTAATTTTAACAATTGACTTAACTAAGAATGTCTGGAAGAAATAGCTTTTTAGCGATAAGACCGCCTTATTTGTACCTACTTGTAATAATATATCTTTATTACAACGTAGTGGCGACGGGCCACAGATTACTCCCAATAGATACCGCACGATGAAAATTTCGTACAGGCCCGAAGTCACCATTTTTGGTGGTAGGTGCGGGTAGCGGGGCACGAAATAATGCAACGTGATTGGCCATTTCAAGGTCGCACTATTCCTATCTCGCTCTATCCCGTTGCTTATATCAGTGCAAAATCATAGATGCGTGGTGCGCGTCGGCGGCCCTGTATGCGGTATCTATTGGGGGTGATCTGTGCGACGGGCTCACCCCCTGTCACACTGGACAGAATTTCCGTACTCCTGGTGAACCATGGATGTTCTGAGGTTTCAGGATAGCTCTGACTACCCCCTCGGGGAATATAGTCTTGAGCATATGCTTATGCTTATTAGTTCTGTTTTGGTGTGCAATAAAGTATAATTGAAATGACTTACCAACTACCTACTGGATGTAGGGTCCGCGCTCAAAAGTGTCCGAATCAAAAGAGAACCAAAACACATATACAGATACAATTACGCGCCAGTCGTCGTTTGATTGACGGACTACGCGCACGTCTGCATGCCGTGCTGCTGTGCTGTAAACATTTATAAAAACTACGCAAGCAAAATAAAATATCAGTATTTCTAGTTGGATTATACAATAACGTTTTAGTGAATTAACGCAAAACTAGAAAGTAGTTTGTTTAGAGCAGGAGTACGACTTTTGAAGCTGAGCTCATTCGGTGAGCTCAGCAGTTGAACATTTAAAAATTACTATGGAGATATTAATCTTTCTAATGTTGATTTTACTTTCAAAAATCATACTCCAGGAGTGCGATTTTTGAAAGTCAAATCAGCAGTAGAATGATGCATTAGAAGGCTTTTGTATGAGATTTAAAAACCGTTCAAACTCACGTATGACATTCAAAAATCGCACCCCAGAACCGAATTAGGTATCTATCAACATAGGTATTTTTTTCAAATATGAAATAATTAGTTTGCTAAATTTAAAATTTACTGAACTCGATCTCAAATTCTCAACCCACCGCACGGGCACACTCACCCTAATTACTACCAAAACAAGATTCTTAAATGTATCTATGAGCACGTTAGCGCTTTCATTCATTGATGAAATGATAACAAATCATTTTTGCCTCAAAACTCAAAATGTGAATAACATTAAATTTTAAGCTAAAGTTAATCATTATAACGGGTTCTTACCGCGTTTTAAATAAATAAAAACGCGGTAAGAACCCGTTATAATGATTAACTTTAGCTTATTTAAATGTTACCTCTAAAAATAAAGAAATTATTGTTTCAATCTAATTATTTTGTTATAAATCAGTTTGAGTGAATGAGGTTTTTTGCTTATTCATTAACACGTTGTAGGAAAACAAAACAAAAACAGGTCAGGTCTAACAAAAGCGTCTTTATCAGCGTTTTTTCTTCTCGCTCTATCGTAAAAACTACAATACATACATAGTCCAGTAAAAATACGCGTCGAAAGGAAATAATTTATAATAAGCAATTTTTTTTGCTAGATCGTTTATACAAATGATATTAAGATACTTTATTAACGAATCCCACTAAATTTCGTATTTTTAGTTTTTAGTACTAAAATGTAATTTTTTTATTTATTGTGTCAGATTTCTTACTTTTTTCATTTTTATTGTTTGTTTTAGGTTATGAGTTTACATACACTATGTAAATTTTGTATTAAAATTGATTTTTTAGAAATTTCTACTTATTTAAAAACAAAGGTTCCGTGGTGATTTTTCGTTGGATTTACTTCTAATATAAAAAAATACAAATAAATTTAGCAAATGGAATAAAAAAATTGCATATACAATTTTTTTCCAATTTTACATAAATTTTTTTTATTTGTTTAATTATTTAATAAAAAATTTAGGGGGATTTTCAATCTAAATGATAACTAGAATTATAATCTAAAATATGAAAGAAAAAAACCGGCTATTATAAATTATTTACATTCGCCATACAAGCGACCCGTAACTTTACTGGAGTAACAAGCGTCAAACTTGGTGTGATTATAGAGCTAACTCTACAGGCAAGTGTGAGTCGGTCTCGCGCTAAAGGGCCCGGAGAAAAAAAATCGTCTGGTACGGGACCCTCGGTGCGCGAGTAGACCGACTCGCACTTGACCGGTTTTATTTTATGCCATACGATTCTGGTACCTATACGACGGCAAAAGAATGATTTTAATGAATTCTTTACTTTTTTTTATTTTTATTAATTATACTTTCAGGTATTCGAGGTTGCTTCGAGTGATCTTATCAACATGGGGATCACTGTAGTGTCCTACACACTGAAGGACATCCGAGACGAAGAGGTGTTTATTTTTTTTATTTTTATATGTGAACTTGGTCATTAATAGGTGATTGTATACCTGTCTTGTTAAAGTCATCAAAACACTGGTTAATCTTTAGTATAGTTTTAAACATTGGGATTCACAAATATCTGTTTTTCGAATTCTCAAGTTTTCCATTTTGTTTAGTGTGTTTTCATTATTCAGCAGTGTAAGTGCCTGTTTCACCACTTCTGAGTAAGTTCTTGCTAGCTTATCCGACAGATAGTTTGACGAATTTTGTATGAAAATATGTCATAATATCTGTCAGATAAGCTAACAAGAACTTACTCATAAGTGGTGAAACAGGCCCTAACACATTTTTCGCTTATGTCTCACTCAAAAGAAGTGGAAAACAGACGAATATAATTATTATAATTATGTAGAATTTTAACAGTGACGATGATGACTTAGTTTAAAAACATGAATACGCCATCTCACATTTTGTTGGATGTATTTTTCTTGTCTCACGGCGTCAGGGAGCAAAGGTATGTCTATTGTGAACTGTGCGAGAGCTGATTTATTTTGTTTTGTTGTGTTTGACACTTGACAATATAACTATGGACGAGTTACGCCTGTAATTCTATTAAAAAACGTTTCTGTCCCTTTCTGCGGGGGACGAGGTAGCATGAAATCCGCAACTTTGGATTTTATTCTAATACTTTAGATTCGAATTTTTGCTTGTTAAAAATTGCCTCGTGTGAACTCCAAACATGAGTGAGAATTTATTGTTCCGCAATTATAGGCTGTCTCGTTTATTGATAAGGTATAAAATTTAATCTAGAATTAAACATTTTACCGGGTTCTTACCGCGTTTTAGTATATTTGAGTTCCCGATATTTCGGCAGTGTTACAACTGCCATGATCCCGATGATGCCGTCATCCCGTGATCATGGCAGTTGTAACACTGCCGAAATATCGGGAACTCAAATATACTAAAACGCGGTAAGAACCCGGTAAAATGTTTAATTCTAGATTAAATAATAACCGCGTAACTCTCAAATACTGTATTAGGTATAAAATTGTGTACTTAAATGCACATGATTTATTGATCTTGTAACGTGGCAGAGGGGAAATGCTAGCACAAGGCTGGTCCCTAGTTATATTGTCTATGGTTTAACATTATGCATTCATACCACATTAAAAAAAAAAAGATGTTTTGAAGGTACACACACGTTGTGATGAACCAACAATGAGTGATACGCGTTTACGCCAAATTCAATACACTTTATGACTGCTTACGACATGCAATCACGTCACCGGCTTTTATGAACGATTTTGGGCTCTCCGAGGCCAGCTTTCAATAAGAATCTGTTTTAGAGTGGTCACTGAGCAAGATTGTTGCTTTCGCCGAATTATCTTCGCTTATAAACTTAATAAGCAACAAAACAATAACTTATCAGTGTTACAATTATAAAGGCTTTGCTTAGATGTGTCAATCTAACGAAAAATAATAGTACTAACGTTATTATTGAATCGCAGGGGTACTTAAAGGCGCTCGGCATGGCCCGCACGGCCGAGGTCAAGCGCGACGCGCGTATTGGTGAAGCGGAGGCACAGGCTGAAGCCAGGATCAAAGAAGCTATGGCGGAGGAACAGCGGATGGCTGCCAGGATCCTCAACGACACCGACATAGCTAAGGCCCAACGAGACTTCGAACTAAAGAAGGCTGCGTATGATGTAGAAGTTCAGACGAAAAAAGTAAGATATCGTTTTTGTTCTATGAATTGATGATAGCTGTATTTTTAAATAGTTTACCCAACAGTTGTTGTCCTGTCTAAAAAACGAATTCGGAATAATAAGAAACTCTAAACGTTGCTCGCGACTAAAGTTGGCCGTCACGGGACGCCCGGCAGATGTGATACATATCCCGATTTAAATTTTGAACTTCTGCCCCCGATTTAAATTTCGAACTTCCGTGACACAGAAAGGTTGCCGATCAGGATCAAGATCAAAGACCTCTCATAAGAAGGATCACTTCAAAATCTTAAATCAAATTTTAACGGGTTTTATTGTTATCCTAGTTCAAAGACTGTGTTTATAAAATCTATCAGATTATCACTATGTGTCGACATTATTTTAAGTAAATGAACTTACATAGGCTGAAGCCGAAATGGCGTACGAGTTGCAAGCAGCCAAAACAAAGCAGCGCATCAAGGAAGAGCAGATGCAAATCGCTGTCGTGGAACGCACACAAGAAATATTCGTACAAAAGTGGGAAGTCCAGAGACGAGAGAAAGAACTCGAGGCCACAGTTCGCAGGTATATTTATATATTACTAGCGACCCGCCCCGGCTTCGCACGGGTGCAATGCACCCTCTAGAATCACTCTATCTATTAAAAAAAACGCATTAAAATCCGTTGCGTAGTTTTAAAGATCTAAGCATACATAGAGACAGACAGACAGCGGGAAGCGACTTATATTATACAGGGTGAAATTGATATCATTAGCATCCTTTTAAACTAAGAGTCTACCCATCAAACTGAACAACTTTTACTATGGGAGCAAACCAATCGGAGCAAAAAAAAATCTGCTGTCCCATACTAAACTGCACCCGCCGCCGCTGCCTACGGGAGTCAAATGTATGGGACAGCAGATTTATTTTTTGCTCCTATTTGTTTGCTCCCAAAGTAAAAGTTGTTCAGTTTGATGGTTAGACTCTTAGTTTAAAAGGATGCTAATGATATCAATTTCACCCTGTATAGTGAAGTGACTATAGTTTACCCGCGACTTCGTCCGCACAAATTATATGGCGTACGAGTTGACGACCCGGTTGGTGTAATGGTTACCACGCCGGACTGCCAAACCAGGGTCCTGGGTTCGAATCCCGGTTCGGTCATGGATGTTATATGTTCGTGCCGTTGTTGTATGGTTTCCATAATAAAAGCCTTTAGTGCTAGTTTGGGATCATTACAATGTATGTGCCTGTGAGCGTTATTTATTTATTTTATTATTTATTTATATACCAGATTTTAAGTCAAATCATAAGCTTTCAATCAAAATAAGTTTCATCGAAATCGGTTCAGTAGTTTTTGCGTGATGCTCTAACAAACGAACACATACAAAAAATCTAAAAATGGTTGATTTGGAGTCGGAGACACCTAAAACCATATCGTAATATTTTTCTTATCTTCAATGTACACTTCTGTTACAGTTTTGTAATGATTTGATATCACATTTATAATATTAGTAGGATTAGAAACATTCGATGCTGCCTCGCTCGCAGCTAGTGTTAACATACATTTTATTAATGCTGACATGAAAGTAAATTTTGTAATGTGGTACTGTATACAGAGTTTAAGGGATAGCCCTCCGCAGACCGACACGGTTAACTCAGATCATCAAACTGAACAACTTTTACCATGGCGCCTAGCCTCAGGAAACGCGAAAAAAACTGCAGTTTCATTCAAAACTGCTGTACTTACCTAACTGACTGAAATGTATGGTACAGCTGATTTTTTTTCGCGTTTCCCAATTTAGGCTCCAGAGTGAAAGTTGTTCAGTTTGATGGTCTGAGTTCACCGTTTCAGTTTGCTGAGGGCTGTCCCTTACATTACACCTTTTAATGTGCGGAGGGCACATTGCATGGATTTTATCGAGTGATAATATCGCTGCGATTTTGCGATATTTGTTCTCAGTACATTTTGTATGGGGACGCGCTCGATCCCACACACTGCAGCGATATTATCACAACCTGACAAATCTCTTTCGACTACATTCAGTGGAGGGGCGCATGCGTGACGCGAATCGCGGAATCGCTGCAGTGTGTAAGGTGTCGCTATATCGCTGCAATGTGCGGAGGCCTTAATACCCAAGAAAATTGTATTTTTGTATTTAGGCTCATAAGTTAATGTAACCCTACAGGCCCGCCGAAGCAGAGAAGTTTAGACTGGAAAAAATAGCCGAGGCTCACAGATTGCAGACCGTTCTGGAAGCGGAGGCCGAAGCAGAGGCCGTGAAAGTCCGCGGAGAGGTTTGTAGTTACATTTATTGTCTACTTGGACTAGTTCAACATCATCATCACAGCCTATACATTTTCTATGGGAGCAAACCTGTCAGCGCAAAAAACAGTCAGCTGTCCCATACTAAACTGCAATACCTACTCGACGCAATCGTATGGGACAGCAGATTTTTTTTTTACTCTGATCGTTTTGCTCCCATAGTAAAAGTTGTTCAGTTTGATGGGTAGAGTATGGTTTAAAGGTTAATGATACTTTTCCTTTCCTTACACCCTGTATACGTCGGTACGATTGGTAGACTTCACATATGCATCGGAATTTCTTCTTCAGCGTATGCTACCTGCATACGCTGGCTTCCTTTTTCGTTTAAGAGCAGTCAGTATTACGTACATCATCATCATCATCAGCCTATACACGTCCCACTGCAAGGCACAGGCCTACTCTAGGAGGGTGTTTAGGCGATAGTCCACCACGCGTGCCCAATGCGGATTGGTAGACTTCACATATGCATCAGAATTTCTTCGTCTGCATTTGCAGGTTTCCTCACGATTTTTTCCGTCAGTGAGAGCAGTCGGTATTACGTACATAAGTTAGAAAAACTCATTGGTACTGGCATATGTCTTCCGTGCGGATTCGAATCCGGACCCCAAGATTGAGTTTCCATAGCTTTCCGCGCCACCGACGCTCTAGAGAGCCCACCACCCCTCTTAATATTAAATAACAGTGGTTAAGTTTATCTTGTGTTTTGTTTAATGATTCTTGTATTAATTGTTACCAGGCGGAGGCTTATGCGATTAAAGCCAAGGCAGTAGCTGACGCCGAGCAGATGGCTAAGAAGGCAGAGGCATGGAAAGAATACGGATCAGCTGCTATGGTTGACATGATGCTCGAGACTCTGCCTAAGGTTTGTCACTCACAGTGTATGCGTTCTGATATTAACTACTCGCAGACACGATATGAAAGAGTATGGTACAGTACGACCAGGTAACTGCCTCCGTGCTTCGATCAAAATAAAATGAATGGATAGGCCTAAAGCGCGGTAAGTTGAAGCAAACTACTGGTGCACTTGGTACATACAAACTAGCGCCATTATCTGTCAAATCTAGGGCACTTTCATACAAGTGACAAGTAAAAATTTCATTTGTTTTGCCTCATTTTTCTGGTTTGAAATGTTCGCTTAAGGCCTATCCATTCATTTTATTTTGATCGAAGCCTCCGTGGTCTAATGGTTAAGAGCATTGGGCTCTTGACACGGAGGTCGTGGGTTCGATTCCCACGGGGAACACCTAGTGAAATGTCACTTTGTGCGTTTTTCCCTAGTTGGTTAGGACATTGCAGGCTGAGTCACCTGATTGTCTGAAAAGAAAGATGATTCCGTGCTTCGGATAGCACGTTAAGCTGTTGGTCCCGGCTACTATCTCTGGTGGTAGTAGTCGTTACATAAAAACCACGTCAGAGGCCGTAAGGCGGTTTGAATAAACTCTGACACCAGGGCTTGCAACCCACTCGATAAGAAGAAGTACGACAAGGAAAATAATTCCTCTCGTCGATCTTAGTTTTCGCAGTCCCCTGACTAAAGCCGAAGTCGTTTAGTAATCATAGGGTGCAAAGTCTGATAGCAGCGAAAAGGGCGCGGAAACAATTAGCCAATAGTGGCAAGGGATTGAAGGTGGCACATCCTGATTAGTGAATTCGGTATGTCAAGTTTTTTTTTGGAGGGCTGAATCGAAAGCCATTACGAGATAATTGTCTCAATAATCATATTTTCTATGTCAGAGATTTTGAAATGAAAGGATTACAGATATTTTCAATAAAATAACGTCGTTTTTCGGTCCGTCCAGTAACGTCACTGGAATACCTGTGAACTCCTTGGTAAACATAAAATCAATTTAAAATAACCAGCCATTAAGAAAAAAAAATACATTTTCAATGTCAGAATTGACATTTGATGTTGCCGTATCTGTTTCCAGCCTAGAGTTAGAAAGAGAGTTTGGAGGGGGCAGGTTTATTTTTTTTTAATATATCAGTAGGTAGTTTTTTCTCCATGGAGTTCGAATTATTTTCTCTCCACCATTTCTGCACTAACAGATCGTCATGATCGTAGAACAGTGACGGATCTGTTGTATGTTTGACATACAACAGATCCGTCACTGTTCTACGATCATGACGAGATTACAGATCAAAATAATTTAAAAATTAAAATATTGATAACCTCGATGAATCGCAATAAGAATGAAATAGGCGTCTTAAAATTATGTCTTCTATCCGTAAAAAATATAAAAATGAAGACTAAAAAAAACTTGACATACCGAATTAAAATTTGCACAGGTACATCGGTGAGATTTATAAACTTGGTACTACTGTATGGACACTCCCTGCTCCTCCACTAATGTTTTGCCACACCCCCTATACAAACATGTGTGTGCATCATTACAATCATGCGTTTGAATCGATACAAATGCCTGGTGCAATTGCTAGTGTAGCGATAAAGTCACTCGATTGAAAAACTCGCGTTTTTATCGCTGCAAAAAATCGCAGTCTGTACAGGGCCTACTTTGACTAGACAGATGACAAGACTACACCATGTGAAAATATAATTTCTTTTAACTTTTTTTTTTAACATGAGATTCAGGTCGATCCATACCGGCCTTTATTCTTGTTTTACAAAAAAAGTTCAATAAGACACGTTTCATTCACAGGTCGCCGCGGAAGTGGCAGCACCTCTGTCTCAAGCGCGCAAAGTAACGATGGTGTCGTGCGGCGGCGGCGAGGTCGGAGCCGCCAAACTGACGGGCGAGGTCCTCAGCATTGTTCAATGCATCCCTGAAATGGTCAAGGGAGTTACTGGTGTCGATATCTCCAAGGTTAGACCGATTAATTAGAACCTACTGCAATTTAAATACTCCGCTTCAGAATTAAATAGACAAAATGCGAAGAAAATTCGGTTTTCACTTTGTAATAATCAATAATAGCGGCTCAGAAGCCTAAATAAATATCTGTACTTAGTCCTTGTTTTACTTTATATTTTGTCTGTTTAGAAGTAGAGTAGTAATTTCTGATATCAGAGAGCAGATAAGGCGCTTGATATAAATGGTAGGTGCCAGAGTTAATCTCACTAACGTTTTTCTACTAAAGCAATTAATCTACACTACACTGTTTATATTGGTTTCTTTGAACTACTGCTACTAATTCAATATTTACTAGACATCATTTTGACGGCTCGATAGGTCAGTCGGTAGTGTAACTGCCTGCTGTGCCAAGGGTCGCAGATTCGAATCCCGCGAGGGACTAAAATTTGTATGATGAATACAAATTTTTGAAACATAGTCTTTATTTATTATCATTTATCTATGGTTATTGCCATAATTTCGAGAAGAAATACATGGAATACATTTTGTATAAAGGGTGTGTAACAAAACACCCTAGTAATACTTAAGGGGGTGCTTCAGACCATAAAACTTTCACTATGGACCCAACATCGAAATCGCGAAAAAAAAAAACAGTCGAGATGGTACTGCAGTTTTGTATGAAACGGACGATTTTTTTTTTTTTTTTCGACATAGGCTTCATAAAGTGAAAGTTTGATGGTCTGAAGCACTCCCTTAGGGTGGAACTACATCAGGAAGCACGGCATCGCATTTTTCCGTCGCTCCATCCTTTTCTGTCACTCAGGAACGTCATTTGCTAGAGCATATAAGATAGACGGAACGGAACAGCACGTCGCGTGCGATCGCGTTCCGTCTATCATATATGAGTGACAGAAAAGGATGGAGCGACGGAAAAATGCGATGCTGTGCTACGTGTTGTAGTTCAACCCTTAACATTACTAAGTTGTTTTGTTACACCCTGTATCATTATTACACGTTATTCTACGTTAAAACACAGTTGCACAAAATTATCTACTTATGACTAATTTGCTAAATGTGCTATCTGTGTGTGTCAAAGATCACATTGCATAAACATGTTCATCTGTTATCCTTATCAATTCACCTCTGACTTTAAAACGGAATGTCTCGAAAACAAAATAGAACTTCTGAATTGTAGATTCATCCTGCACTCAAGTAAACATTATCCTCGTTTAATTTGTAACAAGGTTATTGTTTATTAAGTATATATGTTTAGTGTAGATTGTTCACTTGTCGTTTAAAGGTTTAATCTCTCACTTATCGATATGCGTCTTTCCCCATGCCTTAAAGTAGTTTTTAAATATATGGTGGCTGGCATAGCCCAGATTGCTTTTTTACTTTGGTGATATATAGATGAACAACTATGTCCTAAAGTGTAAAGTTATGAAGATAATTGGATACGTCCAATCACCTCCGGTGTTTTATGTTTTATAGTTACGCATTATGTTTTATGAATCAATCGCGAATATGCCAGTTCATTTGGTAAAATTTAGCTTGATACCTGTAAGAACAGGACAAAGCGATGCGTAAGAAATAAGAGCGTCAGAAACTAAAATGTATAACAGATGTCGCAAGTATTAATAATTTTTTATAGTTTACAATCACCTTGACTTTACCGGGATTTACAATGAGACTGAGGTTATAACACCCTAGTAAAGCCTGCCCAGAAAAATAAAAAACCTCGCCATATTGCGGAAAACCATTGGAACACATTTTTGTACTTAAAACATTGTCATTAAAAGTTATTATTGATAGTAGCTTCCCCGAAGCAGGGTTTTTATTTTTCTGGTCTGGATTTATAGTTTTTTATTATGAAAGGCGCAAATCGGTCTGTGTAAAGGGGAACCATTTCTCACTTCACTATGTCTGTACATGTTAAATGTGATAAGTATAACTATGTGGCGAGCAAAACGTATTAATTAAGGCAGTAGGTACCTGTTAATAATTGTACCAACATAACAATGAGATAACTTTCTGAATTGTGGTTGATAACTCGGGTACACACAATAAAATCGGAACTAAACCTTAAAGCCATGTTTTTGATATGCTTTTTATTAAAAACAAAAACAAAATTTAAGTACAGTATATAAAATTATAACACCTTTACTTTGTGGAATGACACACAATTAAATTTTAATTATTTTCCTTTTGTGTTTCATGTTGTCTATCTAATGATAATAACAGCAAAATTACATCGATATCAGCTTTTTATAATTTACTAGATTTTGCCCACGACCTCGTCCGTGCCGGTTCTCGTCATAGTGTACCGAGATAAAATATATAGGTACCAATTTTTAAGCTGAATCATTAGCTTTTAGACACAAAAAGTGTCGGTCGGTAGTTTTTACATATACAGACATTCACAGTTCTATAATAGTTTAGATGTGTGTACGAATGCTCCTTGAAAACTGCAACCCAAAGGCATTCACTATAGTTTTGTTCATTTTCAAACAATTTTCCCAATAAAACGACTACCCAATTACATAGGTACTACGGACATTGTTTTCTGTTTGCCATTTCTCTAGTAACAAGCTAATCAGCTGTTTTAGCACGGCATTTACATAGTAATTAAATCACGGGACGATCAAACCAACACTGTCTGCGGTTTCGTAGGCAGGCTTTCTGATATATAAAATTTTGCCTTTTCTAATCTACTTGGAATTGTGACTAGATGTAAAATAAAAATTAAAAAATAATATTGCAGACTATGACTTCTTCGTTCGCATCATAAGTACATTAATTTGTTTTATAGAAGTCGCTGTCAAGCCGGTACGATCCGCGACTGGGCTTGCATTCGTTAAAAAAACAGTCGAATTGAGAACCTCCTCCTTTTTTTTAAATCGGTTGAAAATAAAAGAGCGTAGACCAGGGATAGGCCAATTAGTTACCGCATCGTAAATTCTACGATTATAATTACTTAGGGCCTGTTTCACCACTTCTGAGTAAGTTCTTGTTAGCTTATCCGACAGATAGTGTGGAATATTTTGTATGAAATTATGTCAAAATATCAGTCGGATAAGCTAACAAGAACTTATTCAGAAGTGGTGAAACAGGCACTTAATATCGTATTTCCTCGATACGCGAAGCCTAGGCGCCATTATTATACATATTTTGTAAATTAGATACAAACAAGGAGACTTGCTATGTTTTTCCTTTAACCCTTCAAGTCACGCGGTCGATATCGCTCGATATCAATTGTTTTATCAATTGTTATCTTAAGCCGGGATGCGAGCGGTTAAACATCTAGATTACTCCCAAGAATGACTGATTGATTATAAATATCAATAATCGTAATACAATAAATACTAAGCACAAAACAACAACAAACAATCACAAGCGAATATCTGTCCTCATTGTAAACGCAAAAAAAACTGAATTCTTGTAAAAAGTTATATTGTTCTAATTAATACGTTCTGCTCTATTCTAACGCTTGGCTTGACTAACTTACTGGCGTGGTGGTGGCGACAGGCTCTTGCGGAACCAGCGCCAGTTCCAACGCCCACTGCGCGCGGGGACTCGGCGAGGAAAGCCCGATAACTGACGAGGGTGTTTTGTTAACTACTTTAGTTCCAACGAGGTAAGTACGTGTTTTGGAAAGATTTTGAGCCAACATTTGTTTCATTTTGTACATACTTTGAGACGTGATCGTCATCATTGTGTCAATAAAGCGGGGTGGCATGGTCGACAGGCATTTGTGTCCCATAATAAAGGACATCATCCGCGTTTCATACATTTTTGGTCCAAATGAGAAAGGGTGAAATGTCCTACAAAAAGTAATGCTATATTCTGTTAGAACTTGCACGTCTATGCATTTATTATTATAGCATGAGAACTGTAGCTGTAAGTTTTATTATGGTTTTATTACATCAAAAATGTATAAAAAGTCAGATCTTTCAAACCTTCATAAACCAAGGAAAATGACCCTACCTACAGCTTTGGTGCTAAAAATGCTGACGGACAAATTCTAACAGATAGCCTTAGCTAATTTCATCGAAAATGTATGAAAAGGCAGATTTTTGGAACCCTCATAAAACCGAGGACAATGGACCTAAGTACAGCTTTGGTGCCATACATAATAATAAATGACAGACAAGTCCTAACCGAGTATCACATTATTATTTTTTGGCCGGCACTCTCTCATTGGACCAAATCGGATGATGTCTTTTACAGAGATCGTAAAAATATTGTTGGCGAATGATTTTCGATGGACCGTCGTTTCGGAATGACGTTGCTTTACATCTCGAGCGACAGCTTCGGCAACACCGGCAGCAATTATTTGTTGTGCAACAAATGCGGCCTGGTGGTTATCCGAGACCGTAACGCACAATGTGAATTGTGAATTGTGATGCACTTTAAAACGCGCGAATGTTACCTATTGGGTGTATGTAGCTACGTAGAAACTTACTTGTCTGGCACATTTTTAAGTTACATAAAACACAAGAGAAAAAGTTACTCCGCAACTCCTCTTTTGTAGTCACTATAATTCGTAGATAAAGTGAGCTACGTCCCCAATATCAAATCCCGTATACCCCGTAAATGGTATACGGGATAAATTTTTACTCAGTGCAGAGAGGTACTTTGGCCATCCATTCTACTCATCAAACTGAACAACTTTCACTTTGGAGCCAACATCGAAATCGGTAAAATAATCTGCTGTTCCATACAAAACTGCAGTAGGTATCTACCTACTCAACTTATGGAACAGCAGATGTTTTTCTAATTACTAACTGCGTGTAATATGTTCCAAAGTTACGGAAATGTTATAATTTCTCTTGTGTTTTAAGTTTCGTAGTGGTTTGGCGTCCTTAGATTGGGTAATTGATTTTGTATGGTGGTGGACCATTAATTACTTGATAAGTACGTTGGCTCACGATAAGGAATCGATTGGTCGTACCCTGTTGAAGCGTAACGCACGCTTACATTCTAATATATAGTACATACACAACTCTCACGACATGCACAATTTAATTGCAAACATAATTAATTGTACATAATATTGTACTCTATTATATCTTTGATCAGGCTAAATAAAGCCAAATTTTCATTGGAACTAATTTTTGTGCTCGCAACAATTTCGCAAAGATTATATTTTTGAGATTTCATAACATTTATAAAGATTACACAAATTGGGGACGCTGCAATCGAATGTTATTCGATTACAAGCGCCCCTGTAGTCTGATCCCTCGCACGGGGAAGCGAGCGGCAAAGAACGTACCTACCGCAACTAGCCAGTTTGCGGTCGCTCGTTTAAATTAGGATTGAACTACACCACGTAGCACGGCATCGCATTTTTCCGTCGCTCCATCCTTTTCTGTCACTCAGGAACGTCATTTGTTAGAGCATATAAGATAGACGGAACGCGATCGCACGCGGCGTGCTGTTCCGTTCAGAAAAGGATGGAGCGACGGAAAAATGCGATGCCGTGCTTCCTGATGTAGTTCAACCCTTACTCTACTCTCCGATCGTTCAATCCGGCATCCAATTCCTGGTCCGCTCGCTATTTTAAAGTATAGCGATCAAATTAAGCAACGGGTGCCCAAGTAGGCTCTGAATTCAGAAGATTGTAATGGCTGATTTAGTATCGTCTCGAATGAGTTTCTACGCTGATAAATACTGATAACATAATGTAAGCAGTGTGGCAGCATGCACTCTTTATCAAAGGAGTCGAAATACTGGTAGGCGCTATCTTAATACTGTAAACACTGCTCTAAACACAATCTCGCATGTGATTACATAAGTGCCTATGGGTCATATTACATTATCAGTAATATCATGATCCTGTCATAATAGTGATAGTGTAATATGCCGTATCGTAGGATCGTGATATTATCAGAATGTCCAGAAATCCTGTGATCCGCGTGATCCCATCAACAATATTGAAGTGTAAGCGCTTCGTGATACGATACATCAGTATACGGCTGTATCACACCTTCGCTCTCTTTCTACTTGCACGCGAGCGAACGAGACAAAAGACTGCATGCTACGAGTGTGGATCATGATAATATTGATACGTGTAATAGGCCCATCAATACTTGTGATACGCGCGATCCTTGGATCACGATAAAATTGATGTGTGTAATATGCCCCTATACATAAACTCACGACTTACTTGGGGTGTTCAAAAGCTTTGCTACTAGGGACTATCTTAACAAATATCTTTTGAAGCATGCAGTTTTAGCAATTATCATGAGGTTTCAAGTGATTATAGCTAGCCTGTGTAGTTTTGGCAATAGATTGGAAAGAAAAATGTATATATATACTCGTATGAGAGTGGGACGGCCATGTCTGTTGCATGCTCGGCTTGAGACGCAAAGAAAGATAATCACGCCCTGAAACCCGGTGACTGATCATCGGTATATCGGTATCTCTTAGGGTGGGTTATGGAAAGTTGTGTATTGTCGAAATGAATTATTTAGAACAGCAGCTGGAAGAATAAAGGAGAGACATTTGCCCAGTAATGGGATGAAGCAGGCTTAGGAAAATAATTTCGTAATATATTTCAAAGTACCTTCTTTCATTTTCTTTTAATTGCATTCCAAGAGTTAAATTACTGCCTTTTATTACTGAACCGTTTCATTAAATTTCCCGTTTACCATTTAATTTCTTCTAGCGTAGATTTTACGTATTTTCAGAATATGAAATAACTCTTGCTTTTTCTTCCACAGGGTATTCGCGCCATCTAAACCTGCATTCTACTTAGAAGCACCCACTTTATTTTTTGTTTAAATTTATACCTTAACTTAGGAGGTAAGTGATAATAATTTTATTAAACCTAAGTGCCACTTTTGGATTATTCTCTTAGCAAAAAAAAAACAAACCTAAATATAATAGCAATCATTATTTTTGGTTTCATTACGAAAATGCTATTGCGTCGAGCTTTGAATCGACAAAATGTAAAAATTCTATGTAAATGTGCTATATCATCCCAATAACAATATACTAGTATCTTCATAGAACTAAGAAGCTTTACATGGTACTTATGTGAAAAATGTTAATTGCATTAATAATTAATAAAATACAGTTATGTAATAGAAATCGAGGATTGTTAAAAAACGTCATCTAGGTACAAAATGTATTGTTGCTCTCGGCTCGAATAGTGCCGTCAGCACATGGAACTGTTTCAGGTCAGGTGATTAAAAACGTAGGCGAATGCTACACACTCTATATTTATCTATTACGAGCTTTTACCCGTGACTTCGTCCGCACAAATTATATCTTACTTACCAAATTTTAAGTCAAATATAAGCTTTCAACCAAACAATATTTGATCAAAATAGGTTCAGTATTTTTTGCGTGATGCTTGAACAAACAAACAGACAGACAAACAACTACAACAATTGGTGATTTGGAGTCAGGGACATTTGAAAAACCAAATCGTAATCTTTTTTTTGTATACCTATATCTTCAATGTACGGACACACTTCTTTTACAGTTCTAAAATAGTTAAGATTGTATTGTATTGTGTTGTTGAGATTTGTCACCCTAGGTCACTGTGTTACCGTTACCTGGCTGCTTCCAGGACACCAGCTAGAATGTCGTTGTGCCCGGACACCCGCACGAGAGAGGACCTCAATAAAGCTACACTAGACGCTGTCAGGCTCGCCGAATATCTGGCCAATAAAATATAGAAACAATTGTCACAAAAAGAAGAATAGTTTAGATTAGTATTGTAATCCAGGATAAAGGTATACCTTAGTGATATATACATATGAGTGTAGTTATCACGAATCTTAATACAGATTACAGACCATACATACAATATTTGTTATCACAATACAGTATCGCGATAAATATTAAGCGTGTAGCTTTCGCCTTCTATGCAGTCAATAGAGTTGATGAATTCCCGTGGTATCCTTTCATCTGTCACTTTATACATAATGGAACGCAAAACCTGAAAACCAACAACATGACATGCTACTTTTTAACACTATCTTTCTACAGGATTTTTTTGCTTTTGATACAAACTCGGAAGCCGACGCAGCCAATTTGTTTTGAAGTAAAAATTCACCTATCACTATTCACCATTTAAAAAAAAAAAAAACATTTATAGATCGTAAATATAGATATACATTTTAGGAAAAAAGGTTTCATTTCAGGTTCTGCGTACATTTCTTAACGTCTTTGTTTTAATTTATTATTTCAATATAAATGTGTGATGTAAAATATTCTGTTACGGCTAACAAATTCAATTTAGTTTTATCTTTTTTATTTAATTAAGTACAAAAGTTCTACGCATTTTATACTTAGATATGCAAGTTATGCAATTTAAACTATAAATACCTACTTCTTATACAGATCCAGTGGCGGGAACGATAACCAAATTACCACATAAATTGGTTCTTTAGGGTTCTTTCTGAATATGAATTATTAAACTGAACAACTTTCTCATTGGTTGGGACTAACATTGAAAAAAAATCTGCTGTTCCATGTAAATATAAAACGACAAACCTACTTGATGCAAATGCATTGATAGTCGATTTTCCATTTAGCTATTTTGATGTTATCATAGAGAAAGTTATTCAGTTTGATAATCTGGGTCTATAGACAACGTATCTTTCTATTAGCGTTAACGACAGTAGAAGACATAAAAATGTATGAACTTGACGTATGGTGACGAAAACAAACGAATAGAAATGTTACTTTGTCTCTAGGCATTGATCATCCTCAAACACTGCCTGCATATAAAGAAAAAACCCTGTACTTACCTGTAATAGTTTGAATAAGTGACTATCACTTTGTATTTACAACTCGTACCTACTACATGAACGTATTAACACCGTATCGATTTGACAGACACTAAAAACTCTTCGCATTTAAATTTTTTTTTTTTTTTTCATTAATCCACATTTTAGTCCCAATGCTAAAAATATAAGTATTTATTTTTAAATTAGTTTTTTGTTTACTTCCGACAAGCATACGATTTACGATTAGAATTGATGGACAGGCTTATAAAATTGGTCTGCTAGGTGTGATACGAAAGTGTTCTATATATACTATGGAGGAAATGATTGGGTAAAATTGAAGGGCCGCGCCGTTCCGGATCGGAGATTATGTGTGTTGTGTGCCTAACTAGTTACGAGATAACGAGCCTGTCCAAACGGTCGACAGCTAACAACATTCTTATTCACAGCATCTCATTTAACGACACCACTTTGTAAAAGTATTGTTCTAGCGTACGGTAATTAATACCAAGTTAATAACAAAACAACTATTGACCAATCGCCTAAATTTTTTCCTCAAGTAGATTACAAATGAGTATTTTACAAATATAAATGATACCTATATTTTTTTATTTAGCTAAACTGTCGTTAGGGTATATGAAAATATTTGGTGTTCAAAAAGTGCAGTTTAGAAATTCTAATTACTATAAATTAGCGCGTTAGACATTATTGATGTCTTTTTCTAAAGAGATTTAAATCTAGTAGTTTTCTTGAACTTGTGTGAAAATAAAATTGTAATCAATGCAGATAGTTTTGTAATTTCGGTCTCACCTAGTCAATCTCGTAAAAGTTATTGTTATGTACATAATTACTTTATTTATACCAGTCGTTTCTTATAGAACTGTGATGTTATATTTCTATTCCATATGATACGAACTTTTGCCATAAAACTTTTTCTCTGGGGTTTAATGAAACAAAATATGTATTATTAATGCGTATATAGTTTTGTAAGAATTTCATCCGAATGTCATCATACCTATTAGTCAATGTAACTAATAATGATCACAACAGCTATAAAACAGCATCATTTTTTACAGCTATGATTATATTTTTTTAGTGAGTTGATGTTTAATGATGACATTTAAAATCAATTTAAAACTGTTCTAACAAATATTAATAGAGCATTTAATCACGATACATCTTATCACAATTATACTTAACTAGTAGGTAATAGCACCTTACTCGCAATCTCTCCCACGAGAGGCGCCATCGCCAATGTGTTGCATTGTAAACAAAATGTCGGTTTGCCATAGTGCTGCCTGTGTCTGTACAACTGCTTGTATTTTCTTGTGTTTTGCGGCCGGTTATTGTTGATACGTTTGATATGCATGCAGCAGTATTGTGAATTTAGAATTTTTGATGAAAAACATTCGATTAATTTTTACTCTAACGAAAAACATTGCAAAGGATGGATAATCGCTGTGTGCGCCGCAAGAACTTTCAATCCGTTAGCGTGCTCCATACAAACGAAGTTTAATTCTATTTTGTATATTGACCAATTTAAATCAATTACATTTTTTAAAACACGACCTTGAAACTTAAGTATATCTATGTTTGTGGTTAGTCTTATTTTTTGTTAAAATGTATAGTTTCAAGGTTACAGTGGCTCAAAAGATTTCAATACATTTAAATTAATCCTAGCATTGATACTATATTTTAACGGAAATCTGACAAACCATAGACACAGAGATCAGTTTGTAGGTAGGTTGTGTTAATAAAATATCATTTGTATTTAATCGGTTAATATTGAAAATAGGATCCAACTTTGTTTGTATGGAGCGCGCTCGGGAGCGTTTGCAGGCCAATCCTCTGAAGGCCCCAAAACACTTAATAAAACTATATTCAGATTATGTCAATGATCGAGGGATTAGAGACAGGCCAGTAAAGATATGTACAATCAATTTTTCCTCAATGAGAGGCCTGTTAATATCTATAAATTATTGTTAGTCATGTTTTAACAAAACAACGCTTTTAACTTTAGTAAACGCGAAATTTTATCAGTTTTGTTGACCAAGCATTTCAGTGGCGCGATGGCGCCTTCTGCAGTCACTTTTGCGTAAGGTTTTCCACTATTGTTGTACAACTTTTGAGTATAAAATTATTCAACTTGACAAATTTTGCTGGCATATTGTGTACGCTCATAACTTTATGCCCCGAGGACTGAGTCGGAGATATTCTGTCTTATAATTTATTACTACAATTATTTTCTACTATCAGTTTAAAATAACTATGTTCATGACCTAGCTTGCAAATATACGTCACTCAATCACACGAACTTCACTGGAGTCATTCAAATGATGGTTTCCTTTACATAATAGTCTATTTTCCTTTACAACCAAGTGAAGTTATCCAATAGCTCTTCAAGGTCATGCACATTGTTATTTTAAACTGACAGTAAAGTTATTGAATGGAAATGTACTAACTAATAAATGCAATGTATTAAACATAAAATAATGTGTATTGGCTTAACCACATTATTATTAATTTTGTAATCAATCATAGTTAATTTAAAAACGGACGTGCCATTTATGAATCTTTTAAAATGTTTATTTTTTAGTAGGTAACTCATGTTCTGTCACTGGCATGCAGATATTGTTTGAAAAAATAAATTTGCTTAGTGAGATATTCTGAGAAAATGAAAAATAATCAGTATGAATACCATGAGTTTTCACCGTACTTTACTACTGTAGTTGCGTCACCAATTTTGTATTGAATTTCGTACAGCGCTCCTAGTGGTTACGTTGAGAACAAATTTCTGCCATACGAATTGGTGACGTAAACTACAGAAAAGTAAAGTACAGTGAAAACTCATGGTAGACTGGTAGACCTTCTGACCAGTCGACTAAAATTCAATCAAGGAATCATTATTAGGTAAATAGTTAATTGTTAATGAGGCGTTTTTCATAACAAAACATTGTTCAAAGATGCTGGGAACGATGGCGCCACAATAGTGAAAGAAACTTAGCCGTCAGATTGAAAGTGTTCCGTGTTTTTCTCGATTCCCTAATTTTAGGGAGCAATTTTTTGAATTCATTAATACGATTATTATTGTTTTTGCGTTTAAATACTTTGAATTCATAACTTTTTGTACAGTGAATGTTCATTTATGTATAACAAACCAGCATTTTCGGCGCCATTGCGAATTTATTGATAGTGAACCATTCATCCATTGGCAACACCACCTGTTGTGTGGCAGGTTTTTCTAAACTGAATATTGCCTTTTACTGATTTTTCGTTTTACTAGTCTTGAGAAACGTCTCATTGATAGTCAACGCAAATAGCAATTCGCGAATTATTTGACGAAATATAAATCTCCCTTTAATTCGAAAGTGTGTTGCAAAAGGTTTCAACTAGGACCATGATCATGCAAAGAATCCGTTAAAATGTTCGGTCATTATTTTGTTCGCCGAGATACCTACTATGTTACGATTTTTTTTATTTAATTATAATTATTGTGAGTATATTGTATCTCATTAGCACAAAAGTTTTATAGCGTGTTCCACCTATTGTAAGTATTTGTAATAGTTATACATAATTAATTTTTTCTAACTCCTCCGAAATTTGTTATGACCACACTGCATTTACAATGGTTAGCATTTATAAATGAATCGATATCTATGCTTGTAACCCAAACATACCATTTGGTCCGCAACAAATAATGCTACCTACTTATTAGAAGATGATGTCATATAATCGAGATTACTACGAGCTTGAAACGGATATACATTTTTGCATTTAGAAAGTTTGTAGAACTAATACAAAACTAGATTTGTATTTGCATGAATAACAAATCCGCAGTGTGGTAACAGCAATATTTTAGATCAACTTGATCGAAGGAGTAAGATGTGTTTTATAACGAAACAAATTTTGTGGACGGCATTATAAAGGAATAGGGAATTTATGCACTGAGAGTGGCACAATTTAATTATGTTCAGTGTGGATCACATTTCTAACAGTGTATGTTTGTGTATTAACGTGGTTTTTATTCATGTATATTCAGTAAAAATTGCAAGATTATAATGTTGTTTTATTGTTGCCAATCCTTCTATTTTGAATATAAACATACCACATGTTTGTTTTATTAGTTTATATTATAAATGTCTTAAAGTCTTAAACAATATTTCTTAATGTATACTTGTATTCTTGGCTGTTTAAGACGTAATGCGGCGCCGCTCTTTAGGTATTTGAGGGGGTGAAGCAGAGGAAGTGACGGGAGAGTAGTCCCGCCCATCGGCGGGTGGCACCCCGCGTCAACTTTTTTTTTGGAAAGAGTTTTACGGCTCTGGGTTCATATTCTGTTGCCAACCGTATTGACCACCGATTCCGGGATTTCTCCGGAAATTTAAATAAATCATTTTTTTTACTAACTATGTGAAATTTAATATCATACTATACTCCATTACAAATAGGGGCGAAAAGAAGGAAAAAAAGGTTCTTTATAGTACACACTTTTAAGAAATATGAAAAATTGTATCAAATAACAATGTTGCAAAGCGATTGGCGATGTTTAAAGACCTAAAGAAGCAGTGGTGCACACATGTGGTTCGTCTTCCTTTCAATTAAGCTTTTTTAAAGATAGTTATGAAAAATATCATTAAAATTTAAAGAAATATTTATTCATCATATCTAAGTAACTATCACTTTCTCCAAAAAAAAAAACAAACAATTCAAATGGAAAATTACACTCTCCTTGCCTTTTTTCGGCAAACTGATTTATTAAATCATTTATAGCTGATGAAGAAATTTGGGAAGTATTTATTAATTTTTGCTTACGCACGTCGGGGGCCCCGTATAATTGATACGGCAGATACGGCGGTAGCTACACCTCTGATGACAAGTTTCCTAGTGCTAAGTTCGTAGCCTCGAAAAATATGCCTTCTTGTGTCCTGCCTGAGGTACTGTGGTAACTACTAAACAAAAATAAAAAACCGGCCAAGAGCATGTCAGAATCGCCCTAGATAGGGTTCCGTAGTAAATATGAAAATCTTTTCTTAACATAGCTTAAATAACTTAAAAAATCCTCAAGAAGCAAACAATAGTGCGATTTAATTTCGTTCAGCGCCATCTATTGATAGACGCCGACACGGCGGTCGACCGTCGATATTTTATTTGATTTCTCCGAAACTAGTTGGGCATTAGCTTCCGTTATAATTTTCTTTGAAAGTACTTACAGAGCTACATTGTCACATTTTCAGATTTTTTACTCCTGTATTTTAGAAGTTAGAGGGGGGTACGCCCTATTTTTGACTTTGAGCGCAAATATCTCGAGACTCAAGCATTGTAATGATTTAGTTTCTATAGGAGTTTTCTTCCATTGGACAAAACCTATCCAACGACACCACACTCAAATTATTAAAAAAATATTTTTTTAACGACCTTTTCGTTGTATCCCATACAACGAAAAGCTGGTAGGAAAAAAATATTTTTCAAAAAAAATTACCTGCTTCATGATTATGACTACCTCATTTCTGTTTGGGTTAGGTACTGTTATCTGTATTCATACCAAATTTCGATTCAATAGGTGCAAAATGAGCGTGTTATTGAGGTAGAGCAACAGACACAGAGACAGACAGAATGGACGAAAGTATAAGGGTTCCTTGTTGTACTACGGAACCCTAAAAACGAACAAGGAGTTACATTTTTGTGTGGTTCCAGCCTATAAAGGACCACCCGAATTCTTCCCGTGGGTGTAGTACGAGGCGACTAAGGGATTAAAGGTTTCTCATACAGTGTTTACAGGTGAAGGGTTAGCCACCTCTCACCACTTGACACGTCATTCCATCCTGAAACTTAAATTGCTAAAATGTGAGCATTACTACGAGTATAACTACACTCTTGAACAGAAAGTACGTAGGAGTAGCAATATTTCTGACCACCCATAAAGGGATTACGGTCGTGAGTTTATGTATGTTTATGATTCTGTATGTAATTTATCAACTGTCACTCGTGAGCTCGTGACTTAGACGTCATCACGCTGCTGGCGGCCAAGATAGGTAAAAATGCAGTCGCGTGGCTAAGGGGGTAACAAGTAGACGTTTCGTCGGCTTGCGATTTGATTGGCCACATGGCTCCGCCGTTTTATGGCGGTTTCGAGTGTGTGTTTTTGTCTAAAAACGGGGCTTTGAGATCGCCATATCCTATTACCGTACAATATCTAATAAATATATCTTCAATACTTGACACTGGCGAAATCTAACAAGGAAACGCCATTAAATAAAAATAGAATAGAATAGGTAAAATTCACAGAGTAACTTGACATTTTCTACGCAGATGTGACATTATTGGTGTTAATAGGTACCTACTGAAAAAGAAAAAAAAAATCCGTACTTGGAGTCTATGGTATCATTATTTTTGAAATAAAAAAAAGCAAGAGATAGCCTGTAGAATCCCACTGCAGGGCAAAGGCCGTCTCTCACGAATAGGTGTGAGAGGGAGTGGGCCATACTCTACCACACGGGATACTACAAACTGCTCAGCAGTTTGGCGATATTAAAATTTGTTAATTTAGATGTAAGAATCTGAAATAAAAAAAAAGTGCGTGTTAGTGGAGGCAAGTTAGTGATCAGCTGGCTGTCAGAGAATTTTCAAGCCACCTAAATAGGCCTCGACCTGGCTCAACGAATAGTTACAACGACATCTGACGGAACTATCCGAGACCAACTGCTAAACGTGCCTTCCGAAGCACGGAAACGCTCGAGATGAAATTATGACGAATTATGACGTCATAAACTTTTGTTCTGAAACCTATCGTGTGGGGTATTAAATAAAAGGGCTTCATGAGTCGGTCTTAAAAATATACTATACCATTACCTTTCAGCCATAATGTTTTAAAAAATCCAAAAAATATTTTCAAAACATACCAAGCGTGGGCTCTTCCAGGTAGGAAACAGCTGAGTAAATTTTTGGAAAGCATACGCCAAATGTGTCGTAATATCGTCATTCGTCATATCTAACGTCAATAATGCAAATTCAAAAATATTTATTGATGAATGCGGATTGGTAGACTTCATATAACGCATCCGAATTTTTTCTTCAGCGTAAGTAGGTTTCCTCACGATGTTTGCTTCATCGCTTGCTCTTCATCCTTGTCACTTGTTGGGGACAAAAAGCCTATCCTTGATGGTATTCCATATACTGACACCTGCACAATATTGGAGACGCTTACTTGAGTCTATTTTAAGTTGTATATTGTGCCTTGTGTTTTTAATGTATTACAAATAAATAAATAAAATAATTTATTTTTACTGCTCTTGAAGAACGCATTATTGTCAGCACTTATTTTGATTAGAAATTGTTAATTATGATGAGATACACGAGAATTACCTACTCTGAATTAGCATTACAATAAAAAGTTGATTTTGTTTTTCACGGTGGTAAGTATAAAGTATTGAGGAATGCAGGATTAAAGTCTTCAAACTTTTTTAGTATTTTTTTATGGAGTTACGAACCTATGGTATCTTGTCTTGAATAAATACCCTGCAACCATGACTTCAGTGTAGTTATTCCATTAACATTCAAGGGGGCTACTCGTTTCGAAGGGCAGGTTTAGACGCAAACACCTTCCGGTCCGGTAGTACCTACTTGAAGACTATTCCGGCGATGAAGGCGGACCACGGTTGGTAAGCGACGGTCTTTGGTGAATTTCGATAAATTGAAGGCCATTCAGTAGGCCTCGCATGCCACCCCCGAGAAAATGATAAAAATCGAGATGTGCCTACATCCTTATTATATTTACGTATGCCAGAAAGAGCGCGCATGACGTTTTTCTCGTTAAAACGCTTTGTAATGATAAAAATCTATGCTAGCCATGCATGAATGCTTTCTTGTTTTTTGAAAATGTTGTTTAACTGTTTAGAAATAGAAAAATACGATTGGGGGCAGCACAATAAGCTCGATCCCCTTTAAAAAAATCCTTGTCATTGGAAGGATAAAAATACTTAATAAAGATCTTACGTACGTCTACATTACTATTATGTACATACAATGTGGCAAGGAAAAACATTGTTGAATTTGAATTTAAGGTGGTGTTGCAATCTTTTGTTAGATTAATTATAGTGTTTCGTGTTTTTATCGATTCCGTAACTTTAGGGAGATTTTTTTTAATGCATTAGTAAGATTTAGGTAGTTAAAAATAATGTGAAGGACGTATTTATACTTGGATTGATGTTATTCATCTTTGAATAAAGTGTATTTGATTGATTGATTGATTACAGATGTCGTTCAAGGCTTAAGAAAACTTGTTTAATTCGCTCTCAAAATCGATTTTCAGTCCGGTTTAATCATACGGAATTACGGACCTAGTGAGCACAAAACTGATTTTTTCTTTCGTTTCCATCAACACCGAACGAGTGAAATGTTAAAATTAACATGCACTTGTGTTTAATTTAGACGACATTCTTTTTAATTTAAGATAATGTTCCTATAATTATTTTGTATTTATATAACATTCTTCTATCGAACACTGCCAATCGGTATTTAGATTTTTATAAAACGATCACGGTCTGAAAAGGTTTCGTAGCCCTGCTGCTGTCATCTTCTTATTTTCGTCTTTATTTGACATATAGTTTTATAGTTTAATAATGTGCCATTAATGGAGAACAATATTACAGTTAAAGTGAGAAATAAAGATAGGCGCTTCCGTTTGATTTGGATTAATCCTCGTGTAAAACTCATCTAATTGGAATGTTTGAACCACCCTTGCATTTCAAGAGTTAGCTAGGTTAGGTTAAGAACAAAGAAAAATATAACTAAAGACCAGGCTTTAAGGGCTAGTTCCCATTGCCTTTCCGAAAGGATAAATTCTTAACAAAAAAAATTAAAAATTGTTTACCACTTTATTGTATTTCAAACCATCGTCAAAAATCAATATTTAGTGTGAAAAGTGTTCATCTTTTTTTAATGTAAATATTAATGTGAGATTAAGTATATCAATTTAATCACGTAAGTAATTGTTTAGATTGATTTTTGACACGTGATTTTTCATTTTGGGTAAGAGGATTGGCGGATACCGTTTTGGCCATACAAACGTATTCCCCTATTGAGTTTAAAAAATCCAAAATCTAGCTCAAAATAAGCTAAGGTGGCAACTCTAAACGTCAGCATTTAGCGAACGTGACACAATATGTCTAGCTCGTGCAACCCTAGACGGGGGCCGCTGTACATCGACGTTTTTGTGGGCAGAACTAGTAACAACCACTTACTAGACGAGTCGATGTACTCCAAAGTCAAAAAATAAAAAATTGGCGAGCGTCCGGCTCCGACCGTGGCTAAAAGCCGTCTGAGCGCGCCCCGCTAAGACCCGCTCCGAGAATATTTGGTACGCCATTCGTATTTTTGAGGATAAATAAATAATGGAATTACTTTTTTATAACTTTTGTTGATGAATTCACTAGAAGAATCAATGGTGAATATGTGAGTATAAATTAAAAAGAATGAAACCTACTTTAAGTTCTTCTAAAGCGAAAAAAATCGTTTAAAATGTTAAAAAATACTACATCTTTGTGACGATTTTCTATCGAGTGAAGTAATTCCAATCGTGTATTTAATTGATGATTTCACTAGATAAACTATCCAAGAATACTGAGGTATGACTTATAATTCGGTAATTTGTATAAATCTAGTCGAAACATGAAAAATAAAAGATGCCTCCAACGTATTTCCTTCTACTATGTCACCTTAACATAAGAACGAGCTATTTTTCTATAAAAAAATTACTTTTATTAATACCGTCTACGAGTGTTCTACGACAAAGTTTTGTATGGACGGAAACCACCTTAACCACTTTATTTTGCGATAGGTACATTTAAGACAAAGTATTGTAAGAGCAAGCATCTACTCACCTAAATACCTACCTACTCAAATAGTGCAAATAATATATTCATCAGCACAATGACTCGTGGCGCAAATTAGAGACCAAATTAGAAAAAGAAGGCCCTCGTTATAAGTAACAACACATTGGTATATTGAACGATTACACTATTCTCTTAGCTTAACCTGCCCAATAATACACAAGGCGACACATCAAGCTACACAAAACCATGATAAGCTGGCCACGCATCGTTCTACGTTTTTCACCCTACGCGCGGCCTTTATCACGGAATATCGAAGAGTACCTTTATGTTGGTATTGTATAGCTTGATGTGTCGCCGTGTATGTAGTACACTCACAATAATCACGTTTTAAAATTTTCTTTGATACAACATATCAAAATCCAACACATTACACAGGGTGTCAAATTAAATGCGTAAAATGTGTACCTACATTTGGTTCGAGTAGCAGTGGACGTTTTCTATGGAATTTTCGCGATTTCTGTGTTGGTCCCATAGTGAAAGTTGTTCAGTTTGATCACAGAGTACTATATAAGTACTACGTTTCATGTTCTGAAGAACCCCTCTAAGTATGTAATATAACACATTTTAGTTTCCACCCTGTGTTACCCTTCGGGAATATAGTCTTGAGCATACATGCATAAAAGTAGGCATTCGTTAAATTATTTTAATATTTTTATTTTTGTTACTTCTGTTATGCCTAAGTAACTATAAATATTTATTTCTTATAAATGAAGCGTAAATTATTAGATTACATTTTATGTTGATTGTTTTTCTTTCAAAAAAAAAAATATCTCTATTTCCCTCGCTCGAGAATTCTCTTCCCCATTCCCTCAAACATTTGAACTTAGAAGTTGTATTACCACATAAGAGCCATGGACCTGAAAAAAAGACGGACGTAATGTGACACTAAAAAGATGTGAAGCATGCAAGTTCCAACATTTTCGTTTGTTCTTCAAGGAACCTACACTCACACAGATGCACTAGCTCTAGGCGCAGGTCCTACATCTGTCACCATTATGTACCGCGTGACAGCACGCACACAAAAGAAATGGGTGCTTCACTCGTGATTATACGAGATTACGTCCGTCTTTTTTTCAGGTCCGTGATTAGAGCATAAGGGTTGAACTACACATGGCCGCACGCGATCGCACTTTTCCGTCGCTCCATCCTTTTCTGTCACTCGGGAACGTCATTTGCTAGAGCATATAAGATAGCCGCAGGCGATTGCGTTCCGTCTATACGACTAGACGGAAAAATACGATCGCGTGCGGCCATGTGTAGTTCAACCCTAATGTACTATGATTACCACGGGTGGTTCCCGAGACCGAAGAAGACTGACTGGCGCCTGAGTAAAGGCAACTACACATTCGTAGCCGACCGCACGCAGCAGCTGCAGCAGACGATGTGTCGCTCGAAGACACGTCGGTCGTTGCGCCATGATTGCAGAACCCGACTGCATACCGCAGCAGCTGACGGCAGCGCCGTATTCCTCTGTCAACTCTATCGGTATTGTAATACTTACAGTGCGACATAAAAGAGTAGAAAACGATGAGAGCTGCGGGGCTAGTACGCCAACCCGCGATAGCGTGATATAGCGCTATCACGCTTTCGCTCTCTTTCTATTTGCGCGCGATATAAAAGACTAAATTTGACAGATGGATGTGTTAAATGTCGCTATCACGGGTTGGCGTACTAGCCCCGCAGGAACTAAATATTTTGGTACAAATTGTAGGTCGGTCTTGCCAGCTTATGCGTGATTTTGACGTTCTTGCGTGGAGGCAGCGCCCTCAATTATTTTCTACTCTTTTATGTCGCACTGAAGATACCTATTATTTTACATTGCACCCTCCGCGCCCGCCCGTCGTAATGTGAATACATAATGAGACTACTGCGGGGCTAGTACGCCAACCCGCGATAGTGTGATATAGCACTGTCACGCTTCTGCTCTCTTTCTATTTGCGCGCGAATGAACGAGATAAGACTTAATTTGACAGATGGATGTGTTAAATGTCGCTATCGCGGGTTGGCGACAGTGTCGTCGAACGACATGTCGATTGCTATGCAGAGTATTTCTATTCTATTCTATTTTTAAAAAAATGGCTGCCATCTTGGGTATTTGATGATTTTGCCAATGTCTAGTTTATGTAGCAAAAGTGCTTGACGTTGTACGGTAATTTATGTATTTGGTGACTTCAAGGATTGTTTTTCGAAAAGAACACTATCTTGAGCCACCACTGGAGCCCCGTTGTAGACCTGGGAGGGGGCAACCAACGATCGACAGGCGACGCGACCGCCCAATAGCAGATCAACAACGTGACTCGCAGAGTATTTCATAGAAATTCATACAAACCAGTACTTGTCACAGACACGTCGTCTGCCGCTGCTGCGTGCGGCCGGCTACGAACTTGTACCTTAAAATGACCTGTCGTGACTGAATCAAAGAGGTACTATCGCGGACTTTTCCGCCTGACCACCACTAGGCTCATTAGCTCCTAGCCCCGTCCTATTGATGATTAGACCAATGAATGAATAGTTTCCAAACAAAAAATTAAGCGCAAAATTACGCGAAAAAAATGTTAAGTGATCAGAGGCGGGAAAGTCCGCGATAGTACACACGGCGACACATCAGGTTACGCACCCTATATACCCATAACTACACTACGTACAAAACGCAAAATAGTGCGGTAGAGAGTCGGCATAAAGGCTATTACACCTTCCTAAATTCTGATTCTAATAAGAGGGACAGAGCTATAAGTTGTAGAGTTTCTGGCCGCATCTTCTCTACAACGGAACACCTTCCGAAGCGGTGGTAGAATCAAAAATGACGTCAGAAAGTTATCCAAGTATTATTTTGAATAAAAAATTTTGAATTTGTGTTTGAGTTAAATTAAAAAAGGACGTACTTACAACGTCCCGTTCTAACCTACGGCTCTGAAAAATGGCCGAGAAGTTACCTATGTTACCTATGTTCTGTTTTTGTGTGCAATAAAGTATAATTGAATTGAGTAGGTACATGGGCGTACCCAGCTTTTGGTCTTGGGGGGGGCAAGTCTGGGCGAGCTCCAGTTTTTGACGACCTAAAATCTGGAACGAGCAAAGCAAACTCGAGAATTTACTTCACCATAAAAACATATAGGAACCAAAACCTAGAGCGAGCGAAGCGAGCTCGAAATTTCACTGAATTCTGGAGTGTGCGAAGCTAAGTGAGCTCGAGATTTTACTGCAATGCATCTAGGTCTTTGTCGTACAATCGTAGCCAGGAGCGCGCGAAGCGAGCTCGACAATTCACCAAATTCTGGAGCGAGCAAAGTGAGCTCGAGATTTTACTGCAATGTGTCTAGCCAGAAGCGAGCTCGAGATTTTAAGGCAATATAGTGAGATCAGTGTAATAAGTGTTAAATACTGGAGCGAGCGAAGCGAGCTCGAAATTTTACAGCAATATAGTGAGATCAGTGAAATAAGTTTTAAATCCTGGAGCGAGCGAAGCGAGCTCGAAATTTCACTGAATTCTGGAGTGTGCGAAGCTAAGTGAGCTCGAGATTTTACTGCAATGCATCTAGGTCTTTGTGGTACAATCGTAGCCAGGAGCGCGCGAAGCGAGCTCGACAATTCACCAAATTCTGGAGCGAGCAAAGTGAGCTCGAGATTTTACTGCAATGTGTCTAGCCAGAAGCGAGCTCGAGATTTTAAGGCAATATAGTGAGATCAGTGTAATAAGTGTTAAATACTGGAGCGAGCGAAGCGAGCTCGAAATTTTACAGCAATATAGTGAGATCAGTGAAATAAGTTTTAAATCCTGGAGCGAGCGAAGCGAGCTCGAGTTTTTTACGACCTAAAAGCTCGAACGAGCACAGCAAACTCGAGAATTTACTTCACCATAAAAACATATAGGATCCAAAACCTAGTCCTAGAGCGAGCGAAGCGAGTTCGAAATTTCGCTGAATTCTAGAGCGAGCGAAGCTAAGTGAGCTCGAGATTTTACTGCAATGCATCTAGGTCTTTGTGATACAATCGTAGCCAGGAGCGAGCGAAGCGAGCTCGACAATTCAACGAATTCTGGAGTGTCTAGCCAAAAGCGAGCGAAGCGAGCTCGAGATTTTACTGCAATATAGTGAGATCAGTATTATAAGTTTTAAATCCTGGAGCGAGCGAAGCGAGCTCGAGTTTTTTACGACCTAAAAGCAAGCTCAAGATTTAACTACACTATGAAAAGATATACGATCCAAAACCTAGAGTGAGCGAAGCGAGTTTTCACCCAATTCTGAAGCGAGCAAAGTGAGCGAAGAGATCTCAAAATTTCTCATCACAGACTACCATGTCTATAGCAAGCAATGCTGCTATAGTAGAATAGAAAAAAGAGCGAGCGAAATGAGTTCGAAATTTATGAATAATACAACGTAACTGGACCAGAATAACAGCCGACATAACAGTGCCATAATGAACAGAAATCAGAGCGAGCGAAGCGAGCTCGAAATTTTTCAGTGACATGAAGTCGCTTTGACCAGAATTCTCACGTACGGAAGGCAGGTTAGGCCGATTCCAGGGGGGGGGGGCAGCTGCCCCCCCTGCCCCCCCCTGGGTACGCCCATGAGTAGGTAGTTACTAAAAAGGGACCTTAGCGTAGCAACCAAAATCACTATATCTTCCCTCCGGACGGAAAGCGTCAATTCTCGTCCCGCTGCGCTAAACGAAGTTGTCGCTTTCCACCTCCGTCAAGAAGAAAAATAGTAAGTATACTAACCTCGGACAGTAAATAAGAAAGCCTCAGATCACATGTTTGTTCTGAGCCCTTTCTTACTTTCCTGTCCTCGGTGTGTAATCTAATATTCCTCAGGCATATTTTGAATTATTACTAAGGTAAATTATAAAAAAAATGCTCCCTTTAAATTTTTTCATTTCGTTTGCGTAATCGTTAGTAGGTCACTCACCGCTTAACTAAAACCACTATAATTTAACGGTGTATCTACCTATTATAATTACAGGGCGTAACAAAACACCCTAGTAATACTTTAGTTAGACCATAAAACAGAACGATTTTCACTGTGGAGCCAGTATCGAAATCGCGAAAAAAATCAGCTGTCCCATACATTTGAGACGAGTCGGGCGGGGCGTCTCAAATGTATGGGACAGCTGATTTTTTTTTGCGATTTCGGTGCTGGCTCCTCAGTGAAAGTAGTTCAGTTTGATGATCTGAAGCACCCCATAAAGGCGTATCATCCCGGGACCACGACTCCATACTAATCGATGCGGATGAGCGCGTGGCTCCGGTCAGAATTTAGCCGTTTTTGAAAAATGAAATTTATTAAGAAAACAACATCATTCTAAAATTGTTTTGTGAACAATATTGTAAATTTTCATTTTCTTTCGATAAAAAATGTAACAGTAAAATGGTTACAACTGGAAAAAAAGGGGTGACTTTAGATTCCCTTTTCTTCGGTTTTATTCATTAAAATTGATTTCTAGAAAAACCACTGCACTTCTCATATCGTGTAGGTAGATGGTTCCATTGAGTAATTATGTATAGAGCAGACAGCGCGAACAAAATCTGTGCACCATGATCAGCAGTGTGGGGCGCGTGCTGGGAGCGTCAGGCTGCGACGAGCTCCTGGCACAGGCTGTGGGTTAGAGCGCGTGCACCCTAACGCGTGTTACAAAACATTACTTCTCGGTAGCTTCTCTAGTTAACATAGTACCTCAATGGATGGTTCAGTTTATTTTTCAGCTCAAAAAGTGCCATAGTTAATGAATAAAATGGTTACAAAGTTACCCAATTTCGTGGTAAAACCAGGAGGTAGCCCCTGTATTACTAAGGCTTTTTGTTACAACATCATGTATACTACAACTATAGTTTAATCTAAGGAAAAGATTCTTGTTCTTAAACACTCCGTTCCCAAAAGATTCAAGCTGACATGTACCTGCAAAAGAAAGAAAAGTAGGTATCATACCTCGGCATAATATAGGTAAGTCGGTACTTACCTACTTATTGGTGGTTTGTACAGTCGCCATCAGATGGATCATAACTACCTTTGGTCAAATAAATATTGTTGTGTTTATTTTCAATTAAGTCTTAACAGTAAAAGATAGCAAAAATATCTGAACACCCCTTTTAGTTCTTCTTGTTCAGATATTAATGATTAACACTACTCAGAACAATTTGAACACCTTGTCTGCTATGATCAATATCTGATAGTGACTGTACAGTTGGCCAAGAAAGTGGTCTATCAATTATAACAAGACTTCCTAGCTAATGAAAATAAAGCTAAACCCCGGTATCCACCAAATAGAGGAGATATGAGATACAGTCACACTCAGTTGCAGAAACGCACATTAAAGTTAATCCTCCATCAAATCTTTTGCTGTCACTTTTGGTCTTGTTGACGTAGTAAAAGCGCATTTACGTAGCAGAAACGCTCATTAAAGTAAATCCTCCATTAAATCTCTTGCTATCTCTTTTTGTCTTGTTGAGTTGACAAGAGCAAGAGATTTAATGGAGGATTAACTTTAATGAGCGTTTCTGCAACTGAGTGTTCAGATTTTTCATATTTGTATGGCGCAATCAAGGCGGAGATATGAGCGGTGACCTACGAGCAGGCGGCGTGCGCAACGGAGACAAGAGGAGAATAGAGCGGCTTGCAGAAGCAGTAGGTACTATTTGTTGCGCTGCCGAGATACGGTAAAAGGCGGCTAATTGTATGAGACTCCATATCACTTAGCCGCCTTTTACCGTATCAGGGCAGTGCGTGCGTTACTCGCTACGTGCTATAGCACGTAAGGGTTGAACTACACCACACAGCACCGCATCGCATTTTTCCGTCGCTCCATCGTTTTCTGTCACTCAGGAACGTCATTTGCTAGAGCATATAAGATAGACGGAACGCGATCGCACGCGGCGTGCTTGTAGTGCTGTGCTGTGTGGTGTAGTTCAACCCTAAACTCGCACGCAGCATAACTCCGCTCAAGCCAGCACACATCTCCGTTCAGCTTTAAGCGCGCAACCACGGCCGCTATAATATGTTGCTGTACTCTTCTAACGCATGCAAGTTGCTAATCGCTTCCTCTCACTCGCAAGCAGGAAAGAGACGTGCTTATGTAATTTTGCGTGCGTAAGAAGAGTACAGCAACATATTATAGCGCGTGGCTGTGACGGGCCTTAGTCTAGAACCACCCTATACAGGGTGTAAGGAAAAATTTCATTTAAACCACATAGGTACTCTACCCATCAAACTGAACAACTTGTACTATGGGAGCAAACCAGTCAGAACAAAAAAAATCTGCTGTCTCATACAATTGAGTCGAGTAGGCGCTGCAGTTTAGTATGGAACAGCTGATATTTTTTTCTTCTGACAGATTTGCTCCCATAGTAAAAGTTCTTCAGTTTGATGGGTAGCGTATGCGGTTCAAAGGTTCATTATACTTTTCCTTACACCCTGTATAGCCGCTAAGTAATCAACTCCTCTTCGCCCATCTCCGCTTTGGTGGCACAGACTTAAAGGTGGATATGCCGAGTTTGGAATAGTTCTAGATTCAAATTCAAAACTATATAAGTACGTCGAAAATATTTACTTATTTTCATTATTTTAAACATATTTCAGGACTCGACGCATAATGAGCATGATCTCGAGATTCTTTAAGCTTTAGAATAAAGAAGATCCTTCCCCTTAGACATACCTACCTACCTTAAGGCTAATTTTAACTGGTCGATAACTCGGTCGATATACAGCATGCTAGGACTCCCCTAAAGCCGGTTAAGTAGAAAATTAACGCAGTCGTTTTACCGCATGCGCTATCGACCAATGAAGTAGACCACTTTTTTGGACGACTGTACATACTATGGTTCATTTTCGTTTACCAAAGCAACCCCCTCATGCGTTTACAATTTCGTAAGTATATAAGCATGTGTAAGCATTGGAGATCAATAAGCATTTACAGGTACTTGGTTAAGTATTGCGTTCATCGGCTAGCACGTATTATACTCACGACGTTATCTACATAGAGGGGTTATCAAAAACGTTGATACAACTTATCTAAATACATATTCTAACAATCACCTTTTCAAGCTTGCAGCAGGAGTACCCAAGCCTATTTGAGAAATTAGGTAAAATAAAAATAAAACAAGAAAGTGCAAACAGTGTACGCACGGCGACAGATCAACCTACCCATAGTTAGACCTTATGTCCATGAACATAGAGTTCAACTATGGGTAGGATGATCTGTCGCCGTGTGTACCTATACTACTCCAGTAAAGTTACGGGTCGCTTGTATGGCGAATGTAAATAATTTATAATAGCCAGTTTTTTTCTTTCATATTTTAGATTATAGTTCTAGTTATCATTTAGATTGAAAATCCCCCTAAAAATATTATTAAATAATTAAGCAAAGTAAAAAAAAATCATGTAAAATTGGAAAAAAATAGTATATACAATTTTTTTATGCCATTTGTTAAATTCATTTGTATTCTTTTATATTACAAGTAAATCCAACGAAAAATCACCGCGGAACCTTCTTTTTTAAATATGTTGAAATTACGAAAAAATCAATTTTAGTACAAAATTTACACAGTATAATGTAAACTCATAACCTAAAACAAACAATAATAATGAAAAAAGAAAGAAATCTGACACTATTAATAAAAAATTTACATTTTAGTACTAAAAATTAAAAATACGAAATTTAGTGGGATTCGTTAATAAAGTATCTTAATATCATTTGTATAAACGATCTAGCGAAAAAAATTGCTTATTATAAATTATTTCCTTTCGACCCGTATTTTTACTGGACTATACGACTATTCATGTGATGGTAACTAAGGTAGGTAATACCCAAGCACGTACCTATTCAGGGGGGGATATTTGTATGGACAGTGACAGTGAGTTTATGTATGTATGTATTTGTATATACAGGGTCCAACTTAATATGCTGACGGTTTTTGAAGAGGAAGTTCAGACCATCATCAAACTGAACAACTTACTCTTTAGGATTAACGTAGGTTTGCAGTTTTATATGAAACGGCAGATTTTTTTCGCTATTCTATGGCCCATATATAAAGTTGTTCAGTTTGATGGTCCTGATGGATCTCCATAACCATTAGGGTAATACGAAGTGTAATTCATTGAATAGCTTTCACTGAATATTTGCTCCATGGTACCAGACGGTACCTACTTCATCATCTCGGCTGATAGACGTTCACTGCTGGATATAAGGCTCCCCCAAGGATCGCCACAACGACTGGTCCTGCGCTGTCCTCATCTAACGAGTTTACCGCCGCCTTCACCTGGTCGTTTCTCCACCTTGTAGGCCTACCCACGCGCTGCGCATTCCGGTAAGCGGTACTTATTTCCAAACAAAAGTCGCATTGGGCGGTGCATATTGCTCGCACAACCGATGGCCGATGGGGCCGAAGAATTACCGAGTGGTGAAATAGGAAAAAAATCAGTAGATTAACTACCTACTCGATGACTTAAATTTTTTTCGAAATAAGTACCTAAATAGGTACACCATTTTCAAAATTTTACAACTCCATATTTTAGAATAAGTAAGTATATGTACGCACGGCGACAGATCAACCTACCCATAGTTGGACCTTATGAACTTATGGACATAAAGTTCAACTATGTGGTTGTGGTTGATGTCGCCGTGTGTACTCGTAACTTGTACTCGTGTATTTTAATGCCTCCTATTTCATCTTGTTTTTTTTTTCCATGAAACTCGTTCAGAAAATGGTTAAAGTAGGATGTTAGGGTAAACAGTATTTTAAGGGGTGATTGTGCCCATGATACAGAACAATTTTTCCTTAGAAACCTATAGGAAATTAGCAAAAAAAAACGACTTTTCAAACAATCGTTCGATCAGCTGATTGCATTTAGTATGGAAAGTCGAAATTTTTTTTTGCGAATTTCTTGTAGGTTTCTTAGGGAAAGTTGCTCAATAAAATGGGTACAATCACCCCTTAATGTAATGCAACTGTTTACAACATAAACTTAATATGTTTACAATTCCATCTTCGAGGTTCCTCTTTAATTACATAATAAGTAATTAATGCATAACATAGAGAGCATTTGACGAGGAGGGGAGGGGGGGGGGGGGGGGGGTTAGGTTTAGGTCTCTGTCCAGCAGCAGGACATGGAATAGGCTACAAACACATTAATTAAGACAGGCAGCAATCGATTAAATTCAAAACAAGCCTTGAAACCCATCACCATAAAATAAACTACTAAACGAAGTAGCAGCAGCGCACACCCACCACACACCCAAGCAAATAACTTACATTTGACATCGAGTTTTCAATCTGGCCGAAATTCAGCGTCTTTCTGAGTCTGTGATATTAAACTAGCTCACTGTTCTGAGTTCGATCTTCCTTATGTCAAAATACTTGCAAGACTAAGCTTACACTCAAGACATTACTTTCCCTTTCCAGTAGGTAGGTACATGAGAAGGGGCGCGTTTTTTTCTTTCTAGCATGCAATATTCCTTAAGAAATGGACGCAACCCAAAATAATATTGGATTATTTTCTTTAAATCATGCAAAATCAAACCGTGACAGAAGAGTTGATAGTAGTTAAATGTGTCTAACAATCTAGAATAAGCCAATGAGACACCATTACACCAAAAATTAATGTAATTTAGGTATTTAGACTTGACGGTAAGTCATACCACAATAAATCACGATGGAAGGTGAACTTTGATAAGTTATATAACTTTTTTTAAATGCGCATCCGTAATCCGCTAAATTAAAATTGATTGTTGATTGACTACGGAATAAAATAGGGAAATGAATCGGCTTCATTTTATATCTAAAAAAACCTAATACTTAAAGGTGGATGAATTTGGACGAGCTGCGAATGGGACGACCTGCTTCCGACCCTGACATTAATTAGAATTCCATTCCAGACCAAAGTACCTGGGTTCTTGAAAAGAAGGTAGGTACTTATACCTACTAAATTCACTGAAGAGAGAATAGTTAGGGTTAGGTTTGTGTACCTATAGGTACTATACTCTTTCTTAAACTGTGATTAGGTACGTAATTATCATAATACGTAGTTATTATAATATTAGTACCTACTGTGTGTTAGGTACTTACTACAATTGTTCTACAATATAATGACTTGTTAGATTTATGTGAATAGTTTGCGGTAAGTAACTGATTCATTCTCTACTCGTTACCTATCTCTAACATAACAGTACGAAATAACTCATAGGTATTAAAATAGAGCAGAGAATGAGAAGATCAATATTGCATAATCAAATGATGAACTACCTTATACCTCCGAATAATGTGAGGTAGGTAGGTAAGTATTATGTGGCCATTTAAAACATATTTTACGAATTCTAAAAGTTGACTCGTAGTCAAATTTATAAAAAAAAAACAGTATTTCCGAAACCAACACGGAGAACGTAAGTGCTGGTGGTATAAATGCATATATAGTTCTGACGAAAGTCATCGCTATCTAATAAACGTGTGTTTATTGAAAGCCCACCATCCAAGCCAGCATGTACCTATTCGAATTATTCGAGATTACGTTCAATTGGCGGAACATCGTTGCTAACAGGATAATTTGCAGTTGAACTGAGGATCTCTTAGAACAGATCTCTGTGTCTGTCTCAGTACATTTGGTTAAACTACCTACGTACCTACCTTTAGTAGGTAGGTGCGTAGGTAGTTTAACCAAATGTACTCGCAAATAAACGCGTTATATTTTATATTACAAGTAGCAGTCGGTAAGACATAAAAAGCCTGACCAGAAATATAAAAAACCTGGTTTGGGGGCGCTGCAATCGACTATAACCTTTAATGTCAGTGTTTCAAGTACAAAAATTAGTTCCAATGATTTTCCGCAACATGGCGAGGTTTTTTATATTTCTGGTCGGGCGTTACATGGATTACATGATGCTAACAAATGGACGCCAAATCCGGAAAAAAAAAGTAAAAAAGAAACATCAACATTTTTACAAGAATCGGCTGAATCAGTTCCCGTTACCTACGGCGGGTCTGAAGCGCGAGTTTTGAGTCGAAACTTATCAAACAGAAAAATCGAATAACATGTTGAGAATTTTAAAAAGATAGGTACTACCGTACCTCAGTTGGGTCACGGATCAATCTTGAAAACTATCAAACATCGATTTTTTAGATTTCTCCCTATACTGTTATAATATAAACACGTCTATCTCTTGTTTTCGGCTTGACTTTGAGTTTTGGGACACCCTAAGCCTAAACTAAGCGTAATAAAGGTAATAACGTAGGTGATAGCCCTATAATGTACCTACAGGCAGATCCTACAGGCAGTGTACCTAAACTAGAATGTACCTAAATAATAACTCTCTACAATTCAATCCACAAATATTGCCACCACCACGACCGGCACCGCCACCGCACTTTTGTCGTTACAATGTAAGTAAGGAAAAGTGTAATTAACCTTTAAACCACATACTCTACACATAAAACTGAACAACTTTTACTATGGGAGCAAACTGACCGATTAAAAAAAAATATCAGCTGTTGCATACATTTGAGTTGAGATGGACAGCAGATTTTTTTTTGCTCTGTTCGGTTTGCTCCCATAGAAAAGTTGTTCAGTCTGATGGGTAGACTATGTGATTTTAAGGCTAATGCTACTATTCATTACACCATTTATACCCGCCACCAAGTAATAAGTTTATTCTTTTACTACTGACCTTTGTCTTTAGACTAGTTTAAGTGTCCTCTTTCCACCCACAAGCGAAGAAACAAACTGTGCGAAAAAAATAAGTTATTTATGTATGTAGGTATCAACGAGCTTAAAAACATAGTTTGCCTTACTGACACAACACACAATTTAAATGGTAGATTTAAATTAATAATTCAAAATTTTATTTTTAAACTATTTTTATTGTTCAAATTGTAAAATATTTATTAATCGATTTGAGCTATCTACGACTTAAATATAAATAGACAAATATGGTAACAAATGCGATATACTAATGCCAAATTAGAGTTAAATCGCTGCGCGCTGGTCAAATATATTTATAAAATTTAATAATCTTATAAATTAAATAGATTTATATACCTCTGTCTTACAATTAAACAGTTTTGATTGATATGTTACGAAGGTTACGTATCAGAATCCATAAAATTATAATCCATGTTGTTCGAAATCTTATTAAGTTTACGTAATCCATAATAATTAAGGTCAAGAATATATTTCGATTAACAATGACAAACAATAACTAAAACGGAGTAACAGTTTCTACTTTCTACTTTATATCATTTTCATTTTCCATCTTATTATTTTCACGATGACAACTACGAGTAACTGTTTCAGATTATACCTACTTAAGTTAACATTAAAATTCATTGTTAAAAAATGTGAGACCTGAAAAATCTTATCAAATATCCCATTTATTACCATTGACTTACCAACTACTGGAAGTAGGGTCCGCGTTCAAAAGAGCACCAAAACGTATAAAGAGTACCAATTACGCGACAGTCTTTGTTTGACCAGCCGCCGGCGCGCACGCGAGCGCGCGCGGCGCGCGCCTTGCCGCGATGGGGTAAAAACTACGCAAGCGAAATGAAAAAGAATTTCAGCATTTTCAATGTTAATATTACTATAAACGTACTAAGGTTTGTGTGGGTTAGTCTCTGACACTTTTTTCGAGAATTATGTACTAGGCCTGGCGTCCATTATTTTGTATGTCAATGTTTATTACTTACTAAATACATTCTACAGCCACAAATAAAAGTTCATATTCAATTATAACAAAATGGCTTGTATACTAAGTAGATATAGGTAGGTACAGTTATGGTACAGTTACATTCGCATTCTAACGTGAATTATGAGATCGAATTTATTCGCCCGACATATTTACTAAACCGAAAATAATCATTCATAATATAGGTAAGTAAATCAGTTTAGGTTAATATTGTTGTACCAATGGTTTAATTATTATATTATTTGTACATTTTGAAGATAAAAGTAAAAGGTACACAACTATTGCGTTGAGTTTTTCATAATTTGACTCCTTTTCATAAAATAAGGATGAAATACATTGACATGCAAATAAAACAACTAAAATAGCCCACATTATTTTATTTACTCACACTATGTTGATGTTGCAGAAACGCTCATTAATGTTATTTCTCCTTTAAATCTCTTGCTGTCACTTTTTTTCTTGTTTACGTAATAAAAGCGCTAGCAAGAGATTCATTGGAGGATTAACTTTAATGAGCGTTTCTGCAACTGAGTGGAAGATGAGTAAAGTTGTCAAAAACTTCGTTTCGTTGTCGCATCACTAATCTATTTGTAAAGCTTCGTTGTCGCATCACTAATCTATTTGTAAATGAGCTGCCTGAGCTGGCTGTTAACGCTGGCTGCCATCGAGAACATAATAAGATGAACTAGGTAACGAAAATCACCTTTAGGTAAAGACCATCGCATTTCAATTAAAGGCGCCCATTCACAGTAGTCCTTTATGCAGGACTACAAGCCCACACACTATCCTGCAAGTAGGACTACCCATACATAATGCTCAAGGTCGTCGGACCCCTTGTAGGACTACAACACCATTCACTATACATTACTTCAAGACGGACTACTGTGCTGTGAATGGGCCCTTTAAGTTAGAATGGAATACTCGTAGGAACCTATACTCCATTCCAAATAGCAACGAAAATTTAAGGCCATTTTGAATTACAGAAACTGAGATTTTAAACACTTCCTCTCACTTATTCTTAGAAAAGCTTAAGTAACGTCCAAGATATTTCGGATAGTACATCTTTCTGATAAATAAATTATATTTGCCTATCAGAATTGGCCAGAATGCTATATAGGAATCGGAAAGTCTCGTCGTCCTTATTTGGAATGCAGTATAATTGTATGGTATTTGTTTCTAAATATTTTCAAGGAAGCTCCGAGCTCCACTCTGTTAAAATCGATGGTTCTGTGAGACTCGTGTATTGTTAGCGATGCTTGGAAACAACGTCCAATGACGAGTACCTGGTCTACGCGAAGAAGATAAAAATTATAGTTTCCTACAATGGTTTCCTATTAGGCATTACAAAAATCTATCTATTTATTTATCTATCTATAACAACCAATAAGTTTTTACTTTCCAGATTATCGGAAGAATTCTGGATTTCTAATTTACGTATTATAAAGGATTAAAATTGAGATTCTAATACGTATCCGTTACAATTTTTAATACAGCTACCTACCTTAAAGTTACGTTGATAATAAATAATTATACAGTTTTTTTCATGGCCTACGGACTACTTTATTATAATTAGATTTTTGAAACACATTTGTATTTTCTCGCTATCATGATTTTATTTTGATATTTACAGTGTATTTATTTACTCTACTATTAAGTTATCAACGCAATAATTATTCATATCTCAGTGTTTGATAATTTTCAACTATGTACACAAAAAACGAACAGCATTAATGTTTTAAATTCATGGTAATTAAAGCATTAAATTACCCTAATCTATATTTATGATAACATTTGACAATCTAATGGTATCGAATGGTTAAAATGAAATTGATTTGTTTTGGTAATTAAGCAACCAACTACTTTTATTCGTCATTAGTCCAGTAAAGTTACGGGTAGAAAAATAAAATTTATAATAAAGTACTAATCATTTTTTTTATATTTCTTTCAAACAATTTTTTTCAAGACACTACATTTACGGAACACAATTAAAGAAGAACGGCGGATACGCCTGTTTTTTGTTCTGCGTCTTAAACCTAGCATTACGTGAATAGCGAAATAAAACTAACTAAAAAGTTAATTGGTTGTATGTAACCTGTAGAAGTTTGAGGTAAGGTGTTTCTCATTATGATAACTTTTGAATCAAGTTTGTGAACTTCAGAATCTTTCTTATTATACAGGGTCCAACTTAGTATGCTGACACTTTTTTAAGGGGATGATCAGACCATCAAACTGAACAACTTTCTCTATGGGACCAACATTGAAATCGCGGAAAAAAATTCATCTGTCCTATACATTTGGCTCGAGCAGGTTTGCAGTTTTGTATGGAACAGAAAATGTATTATTCGTGATTTCGATGTTGGTCCCATAGAGAAAATTTTTCAGTTTGACGGTCTGATCATCACCTTAAAAAAGTGTCAGCATATTAAGAAGGACCCTATATAGGGTCCAAGTTAACTTAATATGCTGACACTTTTTTAAGAGAATGATCAGACCGTCAAACTGAACAACTTTCTCTATGGGACCAACATCGAAATCGCAAAAAAAAATCAGCTTTTCCATACAAAACTGCAAACCTACTCGAGCCAAATGTATGGGACAGCGGATTTTTTGTTCACGATTTCGATATTGGTCCCATAGAGAAAGTTGTTCAGTTTGATGGTCTGAACATCCCCTTAAAAAAGTGTCAGCATATTAAGAAGGACCCTGTATAGTCTACTTAGGGCCTTTTTCACCACTTCTGGGTAAGTTCTTGTTAGCTTATTCGACAGATAGTGTGGCATATTTTTTATGAAATTATGTCAAAATATCTGTCGGATAAGCTAACAAGAACTTATTCAGAAGTGGTGAAACAGGCTAAGGGCATCTTCTACATTCATAGTTTTTTAAAAGAAAATTAACGATAACCGTATAATATTATGATAATTAAAGAAAACTTACATTATCAGTTCAACCAAACCTAAGACGTTCCAATAACGACAAACATTAAATACCTCTGTGATCATATTCCATGAAAATAGATCTCATGGTTGCGTCTTGCTTTACTACTTTTTGGCAGAGTTGCCCATTTTCTACTTTTGAATTCAAACATCTAGAGATAAGGAATATTTTTAGATGAAATAAAAAAAACGTTCTGTTCTAAATGAGATTCCGAAATAAACTAAGTACCTAATAAGAACAAAAAAAATCTTCTCTGATAATATTGTCTATTCTGGTAATTAATAATGTCATAATATCTGTCAAAAATTATGAATACCCGGCAGTACGGTTTTTAGTTTTCGTAAAAAGACTAGATCAAAACAGCAAAATTAGCCACCCTTCTTTATACAGGGTCCTTCTTAATATGCTGACACTTTTTTAAGGGGATGTTCAGACCATCAAACTGAACAACTTTCTCTATGGGACCAACATCGAAATTGCGAAAAAAAAAAGCTGTCCCATACATTTGGCTCGAGTAGGTTTGCAGTTTTATATGGAAGAGCAGATTTTTTTTTCGCGATTTCGATAGTGGTCCCATAGAGAAAGTTGTTCAGTTTAAAGGTCTGATCATCCTCTTAAAAAAGTGTCAGCTTATTAAGTTGGGCCCTATATAAGGTCTAACAAAATAAGGTGAAACTATTTTAAGGGGATGATCAGACCATCAAACTGAACAACTTTCTCTATGGGACCAATGTCGAAATCAAATTTTTTATAAATAATATTTACACTGATCTACTAAATATTTTGCTATCATCCCTGAATAGGGACCTGTGTTTTGTTTACTTTGCACGCCGCACGCACGCGGCGGCTTCCTTTGAACTCAATGCGCCCGGCCCCCACTCCCGCCCTTGCTTGCGTTGCGTTGCGACCTTTCACCTTGCTTTGACGTCTTCAGTAGCGAGCGAGCGCTCGCGCACGCCGACCGGTCGATACGTTTTGCGCGCGCCTCACTCAACCTCTTGCAAGGTTACGTCATTACGTGATATGCTTTACCATCATGAACGTGACAACTAGTGACAAGTGTACGGACCTAGCTACTTGGACGATACATACGGATTTCGGTGAATAGGCAGAGGTATTGAGTGACCTGGAGAGCGATTTTTGAATCTCATTCGGTGAGCTCAGCAGTTGAAAATGTCAAAATACCTAACTATGGAGATACGCATCTTTCTGCTGCTGATTTGATTTTAAAAAATCTCACTCCTGAAGTATGATTTTTGAAAGTCAAATCAGCAGTAAAAAGATGCGTATCTCCATAGTTATTTTGACATTTTCAACTGCTGAGCTCACCGAATGAGATTCAAAAATCGCTCTCCAGACCTGACCTTACGCCACTTGATTTCCATGTATGCCAAAACAGAACCACCAGTGAGCTCCGACAACGGATAGTGACCGCACACGTGATGTTATTAATACGATTGAGACGTTTTAATCAATAAGTGCAAAGACACATCCAAAGACGTGCAATAAAGTTCATTGAGACAGGTGTGGGATATGTACAAAATTGAATGTAAGTAAAAGTACCTACTTACCATACCATTTGGATTACATTTTTTAAGCAAAATGCTACGTTCATTATCTACCTAAACATCTGAACTTAGACGTCTCACGTCCCCAACTGCATAGTCAACCCAGCTCGCGGGGCCCCGGCGCGTAGGTTCAGTGACCTCGCCTCGCACGCCCGCTTCGCCACACTCGTTCACAGCAGAACAGGGCCAAATCCAGTGGTAGATATTATTATTTTTTATTTTTAAACAGCAGATTTTTTTTTCTGTTGATTTCGATATTGGTCCCATAGAGAAAGTTGTTCAGTTTGATGGTCTGATCATCCCCTTAAAATAGTTTCACCTTATTTTGTTAGACCTTATATATGTATAAATGGGTGGCCCACGATTGTCATTCAATATGCTACTAGAAAATGCTTTGCAATGTTAAGGTTAATTTTTCTATTGTAGTTACATTTATCAATACATAAAGTAAAGCCACAAGTTATGTTTACATTGTGGAGTGGAAGCTTGTAATTGGCCAAAGCTGACCAAACTAATTTTTTTTTAGCTGTTTTAGATAAAGAGATCCTATCAAAAACCAGGGTTCGAAATTATCAAGATAATTATTTTCTTTGATAATTATGGGATAATTATCAGATAATTAGTTTTTAGAGAAATTTCTAACTAAAAGTTCTAAAGTTGTTTTTTGCAAACAGCACCTAGTCTTTGGCATAATAGTTGCTCATCTCAATCAATATCAAAAAAATTGAGAAAAAGTACTGGAAACCGTGAAAAAAAATGATTTCGTTGTTGGGAGCTTCTTTTTTCGCGAATCGTGATCGGAAATACATGGCGTGACATTGCTAGCGCAAGCTTTTTGTGTTTCCGATAAATTTTATAATTATCAAGATACTTATCAATGATAATTATCACTTCGAACCCTGTCAAAAACATTGCATGTAAAAAAGTTATGGTACTAGGTACTTCTAATATGAAAGAACAGAAATTTATTAAACAAATTATATATTATAAAAAAATAATCGTATCAAGTTTTGCATGATTTTTTAAACTTTAATTACTTAATTATTTCCGTTAGTATTGACAATATTTTCAGTTGGATTTTATCTTTAAATGATAACAAGAATTATAATCTATACTGTAGTTAAAAAAAACTGCTACGCATTATGCATTATTTCAATCTCGCCATAGGTACTAGCGTTGAGTAACGTAACTTTACCGGACTATATTTACATAACTTCTACGTCCTTTTCCGTATTTTAGAAATTTTATGCTAGGCTAGATTCAATCAGTTGACTGAACCTATCAAAAACACGCGGAAGAACCAGATCTAACATAGGTATTTAAAGACTCACACTCAGTTGAAGAAACGCTCATTAAAGTTAATCCTCCATCAAATCTCTTGCTAGCTTTTACTACGTCAAAAAGACAAACGCTCAGGTGCAGAAACGGTTATTAGAGTTAATCCTCCATTAAATCTCTTGCTGTCACTTTTTGTCTTGTTGACGTAGAAAAAGCTAGCAAGAGATTTAATGGAGGATTAACTCTAATGAGTGTTTCTGCAACTGAGTGTTAAAGTGACAAGAGATTAAGTGGAGGATTAACTTAAGGAGCGTTTCTGACTGTAAATCCACTGATTGCCTATGAACATTGATTGAATAGGTTACAGAGTCGGTCAGTACAGTCAAATCGCGATGTTTATTAAATTAAAACCGACTTTAGAACGAATTGATGGAGTGTACTAATTAATTATCCCTAAATAAGTCTTCAAATCTTTTCATCATCATTATATAATAACAGTGGTAGGTATGTAATTCTTGCATATAGTTTTGTTAGATTGAGCTATTTAATAAATGAACATGCTTCAGTGATGTTTCCGAAGTTTATAAAAATTCTTGTAGGAGAGAGCAGATAGAACCTTCAACATTTCTAGATAGGTAAACATAATGGAGCCTGTTTCAACCTAGGTAAATGTCGTGACAACAAAGAAACATTAAGTTATTTGATTTGTGCCGGGCAACTGTATTGAAGCAATGAAAGCGTCAAACTTCACTACTTAATTGGTTTTGGTTGCTGGGTGGAAAGTTGGAAACAAGTTCCAGACAATTATTTCGTAATCAACGTAAAATAAATGAATTCTGCCGCCATAAAAAATGCCAATATTAAATACCTTTATGCATCATCTTGATTAAGATCAGTCCATATACGTCGCACTATGGGATGCATGCATGTGTTCCTTTGATTAAATTAAAATAGCTATTTTAATTTAATGTCCCAATCATCATGTGGTGATGATGGTTAAATTGACAGAGATGTTTCTTACAGCGTGTAAGCAAAAGACACCGACGTTCGTGACTAAATAACCGTATTTTATAAAGTCCTACTGGAATTGAATGTAGTTTATATTCTTTAATGATACAAGATCAAAGTCTTACTAAACTATTTCGATGCTCTCAAAAATAATAATTGTTTCTTATAAAAGAATAGTGTAAATTAACGATACTTAGATAATTAGTAACAAAACAAAATTATTAAACTATAAAACTGTAAGCCACCGGTTTTTATTGTGCTACTTTGACTATCCGCCACCGCCACACGTCTCTTCTTTATAAACCCGCCTAACAGAAGCGCGTCTGTACCTAATGTACATAGGTATTTACAAAAAAGGTTACGTACGATAATGGTGTTTAGGTGTCTCTGATTACAAAACACTGGTTTTTAGATTTTTGTGGTCTGTTTGTTTGTTTGAGCTTCACACTAAAACTACTGTACCGATTTTGATGTACCATTTTATGTTTAAAGCTTACTGTAAATCTGATAATGATCTCACTATCAAAACGGGATCTGGAGTGCGATTTTTGAATCTCATTCGGTGAGCTCAGCTGTTGAAAACGTCAAAATTACTATGGAGATACGCATCTTTCTACTGCTGATTTGACTTTCAAAAATCATACTACAGGAGTGCGATTTTTGAAAGCCAAATCCGCAGTAGAAAGATGCGTATCTCCATAGTAATTTTGACATTTAACACTGCTGAGGTCACCGAATGAGATTCAAAAATCGCACTCCAGGTGCGGACGCAGGTCGCGGCAAAAATCTAGTACCTACATTAATGAATACCTTTATAAAATATATTATTCCCATTAACCCAGACACCTAGTAAAATAGTTTTAATCATTGTGTTTAAAGTCACACAATCAAAGTAGTATATACTAACTATACCTTTGCTGTCTAAGAAATGATTAACAAGTTATGAAAGTAATAAATATAATGAACAAAAAAAATAAAAATAAAAAGTAGACCTACAGACTTTGCATAATTATATGAAATAGACTTTTCATTTGGTAACTCTAAATTTATGTGATCTCTGAAACGCGAAAAAATTGAAGATAAAACTTAGTTCTATCACAGATTATATAATACTATACAGTACAGATGCCCAACGTCAAACAATGGAACGCGACTGCCGTAACGCGGGCAGTCTTCGGGCAAAGTAAATTGCTTGATTTTCCGAGGCTCATGATATTTTTAGTAACAATTTACACTTTTGCGTAAACATCAATTACAAATCGATACCATAACGCCATATTTTGCCATTTTTTTAACAAAAATTTTATTTGTATGGGATGGGACACCATGGTTCTATCTAATAGAACTAAGTTTTGTCTTCCATTTTTTCTATTCTGTCATAAAGCTTCTTGGGGAGTTGACTGCATAGTTTTATCACCACAGTAAAAAAAAAAGTTTGATAATAATGCATAACTCAAATTTTCAGTAATTCTGTAGCTTGAATGCTATTTCTAAAAACTGGAGAAACTATAAAACTATCATGGTTTAGTAAAATGTTGCGTACAAAGCGCGCATTTTGATGTTTGCTAAAAAGTTGCTGATTTGACTAGTAGGAAACTTGCAGATTGATGGATCGATAAAATTTTTATAATGATTAGAAGGAATCAATCAAACATGAGGACGGTTTTAAAAAAGCTTAGTAAAAATATTGAAAGATTGAAATTGTAGATAAGTACACAATAGGTATGATGTAAGAAATAAAAAATGTTAGTTAAATTCTTGCCATATCTCAAAAAGCATGCAGAAAAACAACTGCCAAATCAAAAATTATGGTCAACCCAAAACACAAATCCTCCCATAAATTTCATTTTAAATATTATAGTTTACTTCTAAAACTTATTACCTGTTCTGAAAGGAAGACAGCTCGTGGAGACCCATTAATAAATGTGATAACACCAAAACTACTAAAAACCCAGTCAACAATCACAACTAAAACTTAATTTTATACTTTACCCCGTCCATGCTTGTAATGTCGTTTTCTGTAAAAACGTTTCGAAAGGAAAAACTTAATAACTAAAACTAGGATAATAAAAGATAATATGTACAGGAGGCTTAACATTCCGATGTCCAGGTTGGAGAAGGGGCTCAGAGCGGCTGTTGTAGACCTGGACTGCCTCTTGTCTCGTATGTTGTCCATCCCGTAAACAGACTCCAGGTACTGGTACACTGCCGGGAGGTTCCAGGCGCCCCTGGCTAGCCGACACTCTCTGCATCTTGAAACACTCGGGAACTGTATCTTTGGATGAGCTGGATCTTCCGTCGCATCACCAGCCAATCTCAAATTTACTTCATTGTGGGATATCCACAACCATAGAACTGCTTTATCGTTCTCTTTTACATCAAAAATTCTATTCCTTGCAGCCATTGCTTTGAAATGTTGAACACATTCGGTACAACCAAAGAAATTTGACACAAAACCGTACATGGCTTTTAAGACCTTAGCGCCTTCTGTGCCAGGTTTGTGAGCGGCATTCACTGTCAAGGTGTGGAATAAGGTCCAGAGGCCACAGGTATAACCTCGGTACTGTTGTTGACTTCCTTTGCAAGCAACATATTCTAAATCTGTGCTGTAAACAGGTGCGTGCACATTCTCTAGTCTTTTTACTAAGTCAAAGAGGTCACTACCACCCCATTCTGATCGTGTACTAATATTGTCACGTAAGTCAACGAGATACTCCTTGAGGTTTTTTCGGGCTGGGAAGTTGGTAATGAGAGCATTTAGGTAGTCCTGGAGAGCTTGTACATTTTCATTGCTCAACTTTTTATATTTCGTTATTTCTGTGTGAAGAGTCGCTTTAATGGTTTTCTCTAAATCAACATAATAAATAGCATCTGAGTTAAGACCAGCTGACTTTTCAGCTGAAAATTCACTGGGATTTATGTCTTGAGTTGGATTTCGAACTGGGAATTTATAGCTTTTGGACTCTAAAAATATGTTAATAGCTTTTAGTAAGTTCTTTTCAGTTGGATCGTTTGGAGTGAGGACTGTAGGCTCTAAGGTGTTTCTAACGGCCACGAGGCCCGGGAAGCTCCTTACACCCGCTATTTGTGCCAACTCAGAGTTTTCATGCACCCGCTTAACATATATGTGTTCATAATCATTGATATCTAAAGCTATTTCTGAACCAACTGTTGAAGATTCATTCTCAAAAACTAAGAATGTGTAAATTGCATTATTTGGTATGTTATTGAGAGCCGTAGCATAACTAGAATATGATGCGATGCTAAGGGAGGGTGCAATTGTTAAGCGTCCCAGTGATTGCTCCGTCTGCAATTTGGCCACAAGTATAGCTTTCTGTTTTTGAACATTACCCAGTGCTATCTCTTCGCCGATATTAGCGTTTCCTTTGGCATAGTGCTCGTGCAAGTATCGAAGAGAAGGGTAAGATATAACATTAAAATCTCTGCATATGCCGTTGTTTTCTTCAGTTGAACAGTCTATAGTTGCTACTCTGACTATATTTTTCCATGGTTCTACTTCAGCTGCAAAGCTCTTGAATTTTGGTGCAAATGCTCTGCAATGGCCGCAAAAACTGTTATAAAATTGAACCAAAAACGCATGTTTTTGACCGTATATTTTCCTCTCGAAATTACGCTTGGTTAGTACAATGACATGGTCTGAATCATTGTAAAGTCCTTCATTAGCGTCGCTATTATCATCGGGAATCACAGCACTGTGCACTTGAATTAGTACGAAACTAAGAACGAAAACTTGCCAGCGGTTCATTTTCGTTTACAAGTTGAGAGAAAGGCTCTGCTGGTATCGAGGCGAGACGAAAGGCGGCCAAGGAATATAATTACTCCCTGGCAAGGCGGCCACGAGCGACGGTTCCGAACTAAACTAGCTCAGCTCAACACAAACGTTCCTTTTAATTTCATTTCAGCCGTATGAAATTAAATACGTCATACTTCGATCGTTTAAAGAAATCACAAAACCACTTTGAAATGGAATTAATTAAATTGTCAATTTCACACACAGGGCTGCCAGTAGATTTTTTATAATTATTCAGCCAGGTTCCCAAAATTATACAAAATTGACTCGCAGGATACATACAGGTGTAAAAACCTCTGAAACGAATAAAATAATGTTTTTTCTGATTATTCATCACGTAGGTACCTAATTTGAACTCAGATCGATATTTTCATTCCCAACAGGTATTTTTTATCAACTTTACAGCAATTTTTGGGCCTCGGTTGAATCGAGAGAGACAACATTTTACAAAACTTGAACGAAACATGATGTTTTTGCTCGATTGAATTGTAACGTGACTGATTATAGTGCTTTTATCTTTCTCTTCTGCTAATTACCGACTTAAGCAGAGCTTTTCGGTTGAAAATATTTATTATGTATCCGATTATACATGAGGGTCCAGGATACATAGAGGATACAAACAGCTACCCAATTATACAGTTTTTGTATCCAATTATACAATCTGGCAGCCCTGTTCACACACTTCACCTTTTTTTTTTTAATTCTTTCTTACGGAAAGGCAAGAGAAACGAGCCCATACAGCCTGGTCACAGGCCGGCCGAAGCGAAGTCTTCTCTTTTTCAATGTCTACATCCTACGAATAAGAATAACTATAGAAGAGTAACTCTAAACAAAATCCATATAATTTTTGGCACCCAATGAAAAATTACATGTTGTATGAGTTTTGGCGGCAAGGTACAGTTTTTGAAAGAACTAAATTAGAACAATAGTTTTTTTGTTTCATAATGTTCTCTTCTTAAAATTCATTCATAATGTCACCTTTTTTTAAAATATTTATCCTTTAGACTCAGACGTAGTTCATCATACCGGCTCCCCAGTAACATTTTTCTTCAAACTTAACCTCAACTAACCAAATGAGGAGTTTTCTGACAGCTACGCTACTCAGACGTAGTTCATCATACCGTCGATAGATGGCGTTGACCAGAGAGGGGCTCTGGTCAACGCCATCTATCGCCGGTATGATGAACTACGTCTGAGTCTAAAGGATAAATATTTAATTTTTTTTTAATAATGACATTATGAATGAATTTTTGAATTTTTGAATGAGCTTGACTCAAAAAGTGGCACCAAAAAAACTGTACCGTGTTCTAATTTTGTTCTTTCGATTCCGTCCGATTTCTTCCGTCGATAGATGGCGTTGACCAGAGAGGGGGCTCTGGTCAACGCCATCTATCGCCGGTATGATGAACTACGTCTGAGTAGTGTAGCTGTCAGAAAACTCCTCATTGGGTTAGTTGAGGTTAAGTTTGAAGAAAAATGTTACTGGGGCATATTACACACATCAATATTATCGTGATCCAAGGATCGCGCGTATCACAAGTATTGATAGGCCTATTACACGTATCAATATTATCATGATCCACACTCGTAGCATGCACGTCTTTTGACTCGTTCGCTCGCGTGCAAATAGAAAGAGAGCGAAGGTGTGATACAGCCGAATACTGATGGATCGTATCACGAAGCGCTTACACTTCAATATTATTGATGGGATCGCGCGGATCACAGGATTTCTGGACATTCTGTGATATTATCACGATCCTGCGATACGGCATATTACACTATCAGTATTATCACAGGATCATGATAATACTGATAATGTAATATGTCCCACTAAGGACAACAGCTGTAACTGCTAGATCCCATTGCCTTTCCGAAAGGATAAATATTAAAAAAAAGGTGACATTGTGAATGAATGTGTCAAATAAAAGCGTGTCTGTGTGTCTGCCCGCCCGTGATTTTTGATTACGTGAAAGAAAATCGTATGAAAACGCAGTCCAATCATCCAGCAACGTCCGTTATTTCATAATTTGGTCATCTTGTAGCAACTGCATGAAGTTCTGACCAGGTAAGACCCCGGTGAACTAAATTATAAAACTAAAACTCGGGTCCATTTCTCCTCTATTTTTTATTATTTTGATGAGCCTAGGGCACGGGTATGGCTCATAATACCTCTCGTTAAGCTTAATAGCAACAAAAGAGTACACCCGTGTTTGCATGACCTGTAAATTATTAGTTACCAGGGCACTATAGATCTTCGTTATATTCCTATGATTTTGATTGTGATTGCCATAAAGGCAAGGCCGGACTAAGCGAAATTACTCTACAGCCAAGCGGCGTGGCGACGGCGACGACGCGACCAAAATATTATGAGATAGAATCTACTATGCGGCAGCGGTGCGCCGCGGTTCATACAATTATAAAAATAAAAGAATAGTGATGCAGAAGCGTGTCTGTGCCTAGCATGAGAAACATAGACTTAAACTCTAGCGATAGACTTGCCCTTCCATAGAAGCAACATGTTCCACTTGAATGAGGTGTCTCTAACCTGATTGATGTTCCCAAGTTCACATCGTCACTATGGCAATGACAGACCGCAATGTGTCATTTTATGTTGTTTTGTGTGACATGTTGTTTGTTTGAACGAGCTTGTCTATCGCTAGAGTAATATGTCTATGATGAGAAAACAACAAAAAAGAGACTGGCCTCTATCTTTGTTTCTTTGCATATGTACTCATTACGGCTTTCTCGTTTTCTCACGTTGTCATGCGTGGCATGCTAGACTTGCAGCTGCAAAACGCCTTTATCCTTCCCTAATATCCCAGGGTCTAAAGCTTTGCTACAACTAGTTACCTACAATATTTTTAATATGCAGTTGTCAAGGATCTCCTATAATTCATGTTTTGCATCATAAAAAATATTGTTGTGCAAGTTTTTAAGGCCTCCGCACATTGCAGCGATATTATTGACAGCGATATCGCGACACCTTACACACTGCAGCGATTCCGCGATTCGCGTCACGCATGCGCCCAGCACTGAATGCAGTCGAAAGAGATTGCGTCCGGTTGCGATAATATCGCGGTAGTGTGTGGGATCGAGCGCGTCCCCATACAAAATGTACTGAGAACAAATATCGCAGAATCGCAGCGATATTATCGCTCAATAATATTGCGGCAGTGTGTGGAGGCCTTTATTGGTTTAATCGTAATTTTTTTTTTTCGACTGGTCACTCAAATTATCTAGTCACATTTAAAGTTCCAGAATCTAGTCTGGGTTTCTCTGATTATAGTATTTTTGTGAAAGCAAGCCCGTGACTATCTTTGTAAAAAAAAATGGTCCTACATAAAGTCAAAGTCTCCTGTGTTTGTTTTTTATGAAGAAAACCAAACATAGTGCTTCACTTTTTGTCGTCTGCCTCTTTTTTTCAAACAAAATTTGTTTCATTTTTATACAGGGTGTAACAAAAAACATTAAAAAATACTTAAGGGTGCTTCAGATATTCGCCATATTGAATTTTGATTACTGTCATGTCTTTAGTGACATGTGCAAGATTAAGACGAATCGATTGACATAAGAATCATCAAAATCGGCCTCTAGTGTTTGGTATCTAGTGTGCCACAAAGGTACAAACATACATACATGGGCTGTTAAACACATTACCCTTCCTTTGCGTCGCGCAGTCGGGTGATAAATTTGATTTTAATATTAGCAAAATCGACAATCTCTTAATAGGTAGTTAGTAACGCACTCAATCTTCCTGCAAAACCTGATTACACCTTTTATTTTATCATTCAGATAATCAAGTCTACTTACCCTAACAATAAAACCTGTTCACAGTAGTTCACACCTCTGAGAAGTTGCTGCTGTGCCTGAAAAATGTCTATACGCAATATCCGCAAGTTGTATGGGAATACAGCTCTGCCCCCACCAGAAGGTAACTCGGATGAAGAGTATGAACCACTCTATGCAAAAGGATCACCGTCCAAGTATAAGTACCAAGGGGTAAGTTGAAAAAAAAAATTTGACAATATAGGGTCCAACTTAATATGCTGACACTTTTTTTAGAGTATGATCAGACTATACAGGGTGAAATTGATATCATTAGCATCCTTTTAAACTAAGAGTCTGCCCATCAAACTGAACAACTTTTACTATTGGAGCAAACCAATCGGAGCAACAAAAAATCAGCTGTCCCATACTAAACTGCACCCGCCGCCGCTGCCTACACGACTCAAATGTATGGGACAGCTGATTTTGTTGTTGCTCCGATTGGTTTGCTCCAATAGTAAAAGTTGTTCAGTTTGATGGGCAGACTCTTAGTTTAAAAGGATGCTAATGATATCAATTTCACCCTGTATATGACTAAATATGTAAAGTGTAAATCTAAAACCTTTTGTATGTATACAGGGTCCTACTTAATATGCTGACACTTTTTTAAGGGGACGTTCAGACAATCAAACTGAACAACTTTTTCTATGGGACCAATATCGAAATCGCGAAAAAAAAATCTGCTGTCCCATACGTTTGGCTCAAGTAGGTTTGCAGTTTTGTATGGAAGAGCTGATTTTTTTATCGGAATTGAAAAAAAAATCTGCTGTCCCATAGTTAACTGCAGTGCCCACTCGACTCAAATGTATGCAGTAGCTGATATTTTTTTTGCTCCAATCGGTTTTGCTCCCATAGTAAAAGTTGTTCAGTTTGATGGGTAGACTCTTAGTTTATAAAAAGATGCTAATGATATCAATTTCACCCTGTATATTTAAACAGATTTTAACTTCAAAGGTTATCATTATAATTGAATGAGATAAATTAGTCAATATTGACAGAATTGGCTCTGCGAAATTAAAATAAGCATTGTGAATTTCTCATTGCGCTAAATACACTTTTTAGCCATACTGCTAAGTGCTAACGAAATATTATTAAATGCTGCTGACACTCCATGGCGCATTGATGGTTAAATGGGACAATAATATAATCACAGAATTTTAGCTATACATGTATGGTTTATTGTGTTTTTGAATACCAGTATCGAGTTGTATCTTTCCAGTGGGTGTCTTACGAGGCGACTGAGGAATTAAAGGTTTCTTATGTAGCTTTTATTTGGGCGAAAGGCTGGCCACCTCTCACCATTCGACACGTCATTCCATCCTGAAACGTAAATAGCGAAATGTGAGCATTGCTAAAACGACATTCTTAAACAGAAACTTGGTAGTTGTAGTAATGCTTCTGCCCACCCCGATAGGGATTACGGTCATGAGTTTTTGTATGTAAGTTGATACTCAGTAGTGAGTTTTTTGTTCCACATAACCATGGTGTCCTATGCCATACAAATGAAATTTTTGTTAAAAAAATTTCAATATATGGCGTTATGGTATCGATTTGTAATTAATGTTTACGTAAAAGTGTAAATTGTTACTAAAAATACATGATCTGACTACAAAAAAATCTCATGAGCCTCGGAAATTTAAGCAATTTACTTTGCCCGAAGACTGCCCGCGTTACGGCAGTCGCGTTCCATTGTTTTTGACGTTGGGAATCTGTACTGTATAGTATTATATAATCTGTGACATAACTGAATTTGCCAGCATTTACTTCATGTGTAAACTTGTACTTGGATCATTTTTGCATTGTCATGCCACTCTTGTCATGATTTTGTACCCGCCGACGGCAAAATGTAGGAAAACGTTTTCAACACGGTGCAATAAGAGTATTGTATATTTGTTACCATCTACTGCTTCAACCAATTTGGATTAATTTCAGTGGCTGATTTGTCCTAAGGCAAATTAGGCCTGGGCCTAGGGCGGCCAGATATGAGGGGCCACCAGAAATTCACAGATGATAACAAGAAATAACTAATATTACTCATAGTACCTACCTAAATATTCTAAAGACTCGCGCACTGAATCGATTTCGATAAAAGTAGGCAATAAAGAAAATTCATTATGTAGTTTATGTGATGGTCCATGGTCTGGGGCCTAGGGCGGTCAAGACTGCAAACCCGCTACTGATTAATTTGAGGTCTAAAGTTTCTTATAAACCATCAAAAGGCCATCAAATTCATCAAATTGTATACAATATGGCGAACAGTATTTTATGTTTAAAATGTTTAACTTTGATACTCCTATTGCCATTGTGAATTTATTTTATTCATTGTCAAAGTGAGTTATCTGATTGAAATGTTTTGTTATGAAATCATGTAAAAGTCGTGAAATTTTTGCGGAGTGAATGTATTTTACTGTAAAATTTACTTTAGTATGTACCTTCTTAGTATGCTGACATACGAATAAAGTTTATTTCTTTATTCGTAGATGCTGACAGTGTTTCAGACCATCAAACAAAACAACATACAATTTATTTCGTAATTTCAGCATTTTTTATTGCTATTATTCATATTTATAAAAACATAATAAACTCACGACCATAACCGCATGCGGGGTGGTCAGAAAATTTGTCAGAACTGCAAATATTACTTACAAGTATTGTTACAAACCAATTTTCAGCTGGTTTTGAGCTCACACTCATCAGAGTCTGAGCATGAATCTACCGATGCTGTCGGCATAGAGAACACGCCGCCTGTTGAGATGTCTAAGAAAAAAAAGAAAAAGAAGAAGAAACAACGAAAATCAAAATCTATGCCTAGATCCAGCTCGAAAGAAACACTTGAAGTGAGCATATCTTTCATATAATTATTACTCTCCGATTGTCATAGAACTGTAGTAATAATTATAACGTTCTACAGGGTGTAAGGAAAAGTATCATTAACCTTTAAACCACATACCCATCAAACTTAACAACTTTTGCTATGGGAGCAAATCTGACAGCGCAAAAAAAATCTAGTGTTCCATACTAAACTGCAATGACTTCTCGACTAAAATGTAGACAGTATATTTTTTTTATCTAACAGGTTTGTTCCCATAGTACAAGTTGTTCGTTTTGATGGGTAGAGTATGTGGTTTAAAGGTTAATGATACTAAACATTACACCTATGACAATATGTAACGTTAACTAATGTCATTTTAGATGGATGAAATAGACAAGTCTATAATGGAAGTGAACGCAATGTTAGGCTCGCCGGCTGCTCCTGCCCCAAGCACGTCTACGGGTAAGACAGAAACCGATGCTGGAGCTGAGATACTGACCATACAGCACAAACATCTAAACGTTGCTAATGAGCTGAAGAAAATGTTCGGACCCGAGGCTGTTGAACCCGGAAATAGAAGGTACTCTTTCTAACAAGAAGAATGAATCAATTAGTTCTTAGAGAACAGACTATTCAAAATATATTTAGATTTTTATTATTATTATGGTTGCCGTCGCTGTCCCATTGTTGGGCTAGGTCTCCATAGATAGGCGAATTCTGTATGATCAATTTAAGAAGCTATTTATTTCGTATTATGATTTATTTATATTGTAAAATGGTACCTAAATAAAATGTAACTTTGTTTTTCAGACGAGGACGTCAGCCTAACCTCAATCGTCTACTTAAGAAAGCTGTTATAGTACCATTAGCAGAAAACGCACCAAATTTTCAAAAAATTGGTATAGTATCCATAACCATTCTACTATTATTATTAATTTTAATGTATATTTATAAAGTTGGAAGGTGCTGTTGTAGTTTGGGCATGTAATGTGGCGAGATTTTGCCATATATATTAATTAAGTTGGTTATGATATGACTTATTACTTTCATTATTACAGCTAAGTATAAAAGAAAAGAATTTGTAACAAGTTGTTGACGTGTTTGTATATGCAAAAAAAAAATTGAGTTTGAGGATACGTAAAATAACAGAGTACTATAATTAAATAAATTAAGGCAATTTTTATGCTGCGTTCACACGCACGCCGTGCAGCCCAGCAAGCTTGGGCAATTCGCTGTACATCGACTCGTCTGTAAAGTGATTGTTACTATTTAACTTTATAGAAGCCTCAATGTACAGCGAATTGCCTAAGCTTGCCGGGCTGCACGGCGTGCGTGTGAATGCAGCATTAGAATTTTCGTGTGTCTGTTCATTTGTTCATCACTTTAAAGGTAAAAAATAATAACGATACAGTTTTTAAAGCCTGACCAGAAATATAAAAAACCTCGCCATGTTGCGGAAAATCATTGGAACTAATTTTTGTACCGATTGCAGCGCCCCCAAACCAGGTTTTTTATATTCCTGGTCAGGCTTTAGGTGTCACTTCACTCCAAATAACCGTTATTTTGGCTGCCTGTTTGTTTGAGCATCGCGCAGAAACTATGAACCGATTTTAATGAAACTTTTTAAATTTGAAAGCTTACGATTAGACTTAAAAACTGTTATAACATATTTTATCTTGCTATTATGACGGAAACTGGTGCGGAAGAAGTTGCAGTCAAACTATATTTCTATCTAAATCTAACGCAAATCTTCTATTTTAGGGTTGTCAATGTCGGTACAACGTCGCGAAAATGGTTATACGTACTTTACATTTGACCACAACAAGGATTATCAGAGAACACACCGAGCCTTCCTTCGGTTTGCCAGATATAGGACCAACGATGTCATTATGCCCATGGACGACGACCAGAGGAACCTGCATATTGAAGGAATGCTAGAGGTACCTATGCTGCATTCATTTATTGTAATCCTTTCGTCCCTCCAGGGTTGTGAGAGAGTGTTTCTTGGATTTTACTGCATTTTTGCCTCAAAAGCCCATTAATTGGCCGCTTCCGTTGTAATTTTCCTAATTTCATAAATAGAATGCTAGCTTCCGCTTGTCATTTTCCCGCCATTCGCCAGCGTGCTGAATTGGCTCTGACGCCATTTTGTTCATTGTGTTTCCGGATTTTGACGAGTGCAGTTCTGCCTCAAAATACGCGAGTGAAAAAGTTCGAAATTTCCTTTATCGATATTAAAGTGAAATAATTTCGTTAAGTCACTCGTATAGTTTAGTTTTGTTCAAATTTGAAGCCCGTTTAGTGAATTCGGTTCGTCATGGCTCACGAAAGTCATATCGTCGAATCGAGGGTATGTCGCCGCTCGCGTCGCGCCGCCGTGTCCCGCGCCACGTGGCTCGCGTCCAGCTCCCGCGCCCCGCGCCGCCCGCGCGGCGCCAGCTCCAGGTGCAGCGCCGACGCGCTCCGCCGCCACGTGTCTACCAGTCTACAGACGTTGCGAGTTGAGGTTTGATAACTCGCGGGCCAGGTTTGTGTTTTGACTTTGTACAACGCTTGGGTGCTCGGCCGCGCCGGCCCTCCATTTTCGAGGGAATTCTTCAAACCCCGTGTGCGGCATCCGGCCGAATTAAAACTACTTTGAGGCTAGGGTATTTTATTGCCTTAAGGTTTAAAGATGTTATACGACTAGCCTATTTTAATTTAACTAATGTCATGATAAATCTGAAAATTTGATAAATTTCCGATGATAAGCTGACATTATTGTTCGTTTTAGACGAATTACCGGTTTGACCGAGGTTAGACCGATATCGAATTTGACCGATGTCTTATACCCGTTAGAACGATATTTTCGAATGTCAGATCTGTTAGCAGGAGCAGGGGCGGTGGAATTGCGATGATTTCCAATCTATTTAATTTTCATACACACATAATTATGTACATTGACGACCGTACTTCGATTTCGGATAAGTTATCGCTACAAGTACCAACCATCTTCTGAGGTTGCAGATTGCGAGTGAGTGAATCGATAATTTAAAGAAAAGGGGGCGTCAGTAAAATGTTTGTCTAAAGTGATTAAAACCGAATAAGAATGGTTTCAATTATCTTGTATAACATTAGGTAACTTTTATTTTAACGGCTCAAAGAGCTGAATTACCTATGTTTTTCTTGTTACTAGCCGACTTATCGGAATGTTTAGCGAATGACTGCCATCGATCAGTTTGAGCCAAAATGATTTGAATATTGTTTTCGGTCTGTAACTTGATATTTTACTAAAAGTTTTGGTTAAATTCTGAAATATTATGAACTCTTCGAGATTCTTCCGTGCGTCGCGTCGTCGTATTTGCCACAGTAAATGACGGTTTGTTCTACATATATGTGAGCAAGTGTTATTTTCATCAATCTTTTGATTTTATTAATTTAAAAAAAAAAGGACGTGGAAACTCCCGTCCATCGAACCCTATAAAACCTGAGAAAATATGTCAAAATATATTTATTCAGGTGGGTGTCGAATCACAAGAATATTAATCCTACTTCGACACATACATTTTCTACAGCGATTGTTTAGAAATTGGACGTAATTTTATAGCAATTCTAGCTCATCGTTCAATTCTTAGGTAAAATCAAGTCTTTTCCAAAAGATATTGTGAGTACATGTCATTTGGCGTCGCTTCGGCCGAACCCTCTTCAAGAAAGCTTCGCTGCATCGAACGAATTATCGTGTTCTTCAATTGATTATAAATGCTATGAAATGCATTGGACAGATATTTAATTACAAAAGTCAGTAATTTTTCTAATATTGATAGATCATTTCTTGGTGGCTGTCTACTGTAACATGACCTTAAACAAGAATTCTTCACGAAAAGCGGACGAAAGAAGGAAGGAGTGGAATCTTACAATAGATCGTGCACAACTACAGTAGGGTAAGGACCCTCTTTTGAAGTCAAAACTTTACTATCTTCGCTTGTACTCTTCCAGTTGGGTAAAGCGAACAAAGTCCCTCTCGTCGATTATCAGATCTTCGCAAGCTACGTCGTCGACACTTCCAGTTGGGCAGAGTCCCTTGTCGGAAGTAAAATATTTACGAGCTTCGTAGTGCACACTACGACTTGGGTAAAATTCCTTGACAGAAATCAAATTTTATCAATTTACGAGCTTTGTCGTGCACATTACCAGTCGGGTAAAGTCCCTTGTAGAAAGCAGATATTTACGAGCCTCGTCGTGAAAACTTCCAGTTGGGTAAAGTGTCTCAGAAGTCAGATCTTTGAGAGTTTCATCGTGCACACAACAGGTGAATGAAATTCCTCCTCTGAAGACAGACCTTTGAGAGCTTCGTCTTGCATACTTCCAGGTGGGTAAAGTCCCTCCTTGGAGGACAAATTTTTGCGAGCGTCGTCATTCACACGTCCGGTTGGGTTAAGTCCTCTCTCGGAAGACAGATCTTTGCGAGCTTCGTCGTGCACACTTCCAGTTGGGTAAAGTCCCCACTCTGAAGTCAGATCTTTACGCGCTTCGTTGTGCACACTTCCAGGTGAGTAAAGTCCTCACTATGAAGTCATCTCTTTACGAGCTCCGTTGTTCACACTTCCAGGTGGGTAAAGTCCCCAAACTCTGAAGTCAGATCTTTGCGAGCTTCGCTGTGAACATTTTCAGTTGGGTAGAGTCCCCACTCTGAAGTCAGATCTTTACCAGCTTCGTTGTGCACATTTCCAGGTGAGTGAAGTCCTCACTATGAAGTCATATCTTTACGAGCTTCGTTATGCACACTTCCAGGTGGGTAAAGTCCCCAAACTCTGAAGTCAGATCTTTGCGAGCTTATTTGTGCATACTTCTAGGTGATTAAAGTCTCTCATCTGAAGATAAATCTTTGCGAGTATCGTTGTGCACACTTCCAGGCGGGTAAAGTCCCTCTTTGGAAGTAAAATCCTTTCCAGGTGGGTGTAGTCCCTCCTTGTAACCTAAGACTGAGCTCTGCGGGCTTCGTCGTGTCATCTGGGTCGCCTATACTGTCGCAGAGCTTAGATATTGAGTCGTGAGTTCCAGCGGTCAAGTCCCTGGAGTCTCCGACAGCTTCCAGCGTTCATCATAGACGATTATAAATAAGAACGTGAGCAGCTGTAAAATTTTATACGAGTTTTGACAGCTTTGACCGACAATTGTTCGGCCGTGGCTAATATGTATCATAAAAGTGGAGATCTTGGCCTTCTGTCTGTTTATGACTGATAACAAAACATATTAGCGGGTTTATCGGAGTACAATTCAATGAGAAGTCAATTTGAATTTTGTAAATCGTATGACTATGAATTGCTTTAATTGGTCAGACTTACTGGTATTCAAATTCTATCAATAGAAAGTTTGACGTCAGTAAAGTCATCAATACAACCTAATAGCTCTTACAGAGTGGACACAGAATAGTAGCATCACCGCTGAACGCAGACGGGGTAACCTAGTCCAATTTTGGAAGATCTGAAACTGGAAGCATGGTTCCCCAAAAGCAGCCTGAGTGTATAAGAAGACATTTTAAAATCGTCGTTAGCTCACATTATTTTCCTATCGAACTCCATGAATAAGATGGCTAAACTGGTGCTTTCATAAGAACATAAAATATAATTTTGTCATTTCCTATCCTTCGGCATCGCCTAGAATTTCCGGCGTAAGGTTGTTCTGATTCTCTTCTTACTCTTGTTCTGTGAAAACTTGCACACCAAAGAGGAACCACGTTTATCGTGTTCTATCAACTTTCATAAATCTGTCGTGTTTACTTTCTGTGACCCTTACCTAGGCTAGGAATAGAGCGACATCTTCGCTTAACACAAAACACACAGATTGTCAGAACTTCGATTTAGGATCTATCTAGAGAAGATAAGGCCATTATGCCATTCGTTGCATCAGTGCGCCACGTTTTGTGGGCATCGGCTCGGCCTAAATTTAATGTGATTTTGGTAATGATCTTCAAATTACATATTTTCCTTATTACCTTGAAACTAACTTAGCATCATTTCGCAAGTACGGATCGACTGTTCGGTTGATCCGATAAAAGTTTTAGCCACGAAATTAGATTCTGAGAAGTATTTGATTATTACTCGGTATAAATGAGTTAAATCTCAGCTTTGTTTATTTAGGTATCTATCTATTTAAGAGGTCAGGCCTCTTCCCCGGTGGGGAATTATAATTATAGCTTTTCTTTTTGTACTTACAGTTAAAGCGACTTCTCAAGTTGGATCAGTAATTTCTTCCTCGATGCTGTATTAAAGGGATCTGTAAAAACTTCCATAATTACCACAGAAAACAAAATAGGTAGATTAAAGACAAAATTTATCATAATCTTTTCAAACATTTAGTTTTTGATAGAAATGGTTCGAATAACTTTGTTAGATTAACAAAGCAACGTTATAATACCTATATATTGAAGAGTATTCAATTAATTATATTATTTTGTATTTTCTTCTCTTACCATAACAGTACCTACTATGTTTTTGTTTTTAATAACAATATATTCTTTATTCTATTGAATCTGGTACCTATCATAACTTCATCCCCGCCATTCACCAGGTGATAACAGACACGTCTCACAACCCTGGAGGGACGAAAGGATTACAATAGAAAGATTTTACCTTACAATAAAATCAATATTGTGATCCTGAAGTCCCTCCAGGGCCTATTTAAGGCCACCTGGGTGAGTCGCAATGAACAAAATGGCGTCAGAGCCAATTCAGCACGCTGGCGAATGGCGGGAAAATGACAAGCGGAAGCTAGCATTCTATTTATGAAATTAGGAAAATTACAACGGAAGCGGCCAATTAATGGGCTTTTGAGGCAAAAATGCAGTAAAATCCAAGAAACACTCTCTCACAACCCTGGAGGGACTTCAGGATCACAATATTGATTTTATTGTAAGGTAAAATCTTTCTATTACAGGGATGATGACAGGTCCTGGAAATGCATATCTTATCTAGAAGAACCTATAAGTTGTAATTGATTTAAAATAGTTTTTTAACTTCTATCCCTTTCATCCAAAACAGGTGTTTCTATGACACGTCTTCATGATTTGTGATGAGATCACTTCTATTATACAGGCTGAAATTGATATTATTAGCTTCCTTTAAACTAAGAGTCGACCCATAAAACTGAACAACTTTTACTATGGGAGCAAACTGATCGGAGACTCAAATGTATGCAACAGCAGATTTTTGTAATTAAATGGATAATAATGATATCAATTTCAACCTGTATATGCCTCACGCTCTAATAGTAAATTTGGAACACTTCTGTTTCAGTCATTTTTAGTGTTTAAGATATCAAACAGTTTGAAAAAAAAGCTACTTTGTTCAAAGTTTTAAATCGACACGATAAGAAGAAGATTACACAATAAGATACGATACCCTTTTAACATGATTTATGCTTAAAATATACCTATTAAATTATTTGTTGGAGAAGGAAATTCTCTACGTAACCGCTTGATTCAACAAATATATATATTTATATTATAATACGTAGTGTGCATTCTAGGTCAGAAGCCAATTTATAGCAGGACGTATTAAAATCGATTGTTGTGTGTTTCAGGGAGCTGACTCAATGTTCCGATTAGAAGAATATACAGCCGCTAATACACTGGTAGAGCAGGCGATTGCATACATGCAGTATGTGGCACATCCCTTCTTTAATCTAACAGATGTAAGTGTATACATGGACATTACTAAAGAAGTACTCGCCGAGCCTCCAGTGCTGCTCTGAGTCGTATTTTTCGTATTTCTAAACAAGTATAAATAACAATTCCAAAAAACAAGAATGTCACACTGTAGTCAATTTAGTCTGGCTTTCAATTTGTCGAAACATTATGGATGATTATGTTTTATGTTTGTTGTTTTTATCTTTTGGTGGTTTCAAAGATAATAACTACAAACAATTTTAAAAACAAATCCGTAATGACCAGATAAATTGAAAATCAGCAGTGACTACAATATGATATTCTTGTTTTTTTTTATATATATATACTATATTATAAAGATGAAATATTTGATTTTTTGTTTGTTTGAATATGCTCCGAAACTATGGACCGTTCTGAATAATTCTTTCACCATTAGAATGCTACATTATCCGTGATGAACATAGGCTAAAAAAACGACCATGTGTGTATTGGGAAGATTCTAAGGCGGTACGAAGTTCGCCACGATCGTCTAGTGTTGAATAATAGTGAAAATAAAAATATATTTTCGGCAGCACTGGAGGCTGGGTGCCTGGTGGTGGTTAATACGGAATTGTATCTTTTACACATATACATATTACTCTAGCGATAGACAAGCTCGTTCAAACAAACAACATGTCACACAAAATGACACATTGCGGTCTGTCATTGACATAGTGACGAAGTGAAATCGGGAACATCAATCAGGTGCGGACATATCATTCAAGTGGAACATGTTGCTTCTATGAAAGGGCAAGTCTATCGCTAGAGTTTAAGTCTATGCTTTTACAAGATATTTAAATGCAAAATGTGAATCTTTACAGAGTAAAACCCGCTTGGAGTACAAATTTGTTGAGAACCGTCCCTTCCATATAGCTCTGATGAAGTACTTGCACCTGCTAACGAACAGAGCTTGTCACCGGACAGCTCTTGAACTTGCTAAACTTCTACTACAACTTGACCCCTCGGACCCCCTGGCGGTTCTGTTCATCGTCGACACGTTGGCGCTGAGAGCACGGGAACACCAGTGGTTGATCGAGGCGGTTGACTACTGGTCTAAAGAAAGAGATGCGTGTTTCATGTTCAATTTGCAATACTCGTATGCTATGGCGCACTATCACGTCGCTACGAAGAGTAAAGGTTAGTTGCTTGTTTTTTTCGGGTTTCGTACCCAAAGGGTGAAAAGGGGACTCTGTTACTAAGCCTATGTTGCATGTTGTCCGTCCGTCCTAGCTTCAGAGGGCTGTATCTTCAGAACCGTGAAAGGATTTGTTGACAAATAACAAAGACTGGTCAAGATTAATGAAATTTGAGAAAAAGGCTTCCGTTTCGAGTCTAGAAGCAAATCATCATAATCATTACTTATGGGTAATAGGTGTTTTTAGCTAATTTGACCCCGCTGAATCCGAAAATTTTGTTACCAGCTCGAAATCCCAACCGGAAGTGAGATATTCAAGATGGCGGCGGCCAGAAACCAGAAATATACTCATTTTCCGCCTCTTAAGACCTACCTACACCTACAGGGATGATTTAATCATTACATTGTGTAGTTTTGAGGGTTAAGAATACACATACATACAGTCACGACTATAATCTCTTTAGGGGCGGTCAGAAACATTTACAGATCGTGTTTGAAAAATTGCATTTTATCATTGAAAATAATCTTAACCAATCGTAGCGTTGGTGGCGCGTTGCGGAGAGCTGTGGAAACTCAATATTGAAGTCCAGGATCGAATCCACACGGACCACATATGCTATGTACCAATGAGTTTTTCTAATTTATGTACGTAATACCGACTGCTGAAGAAGGTGAAGGAAAAAAACATCGTGAGGAAAACTGCATACGCTGAAGAAGAAATACCGATGCGTATGTGAAGTCTACCAATCCGCGTTGGGCATTCGTGGTGGAGTAACGCCCATACACCCTCCCTGAGGGAAGGCCCGTGCCCTACGTCCCGTAGGCTGTGATGATGTTAAAACAATCGTATTACATTCAAATGTTTACCAATGCAGGTGACGTATCTGAAGCGGACAAATTGGTGCAGACCGCAATATTGCGGTTCCCGACGATCGTCTTAAAGATTCTGGATTGCGCCAATCTCCCGCTAGGCGAGCGACTCCAGTCACACCCATTGTTCTCACAAGCCGTGGAATCGTATGTATTTTTATTTCAATTAGTAGGTACATGTGGACAACATTTCTTTTTTTTATCACCTATTTTATTGAATAAATCAATAATAATGTGGTTAAAATAAGCGATACGTATTTTCGTTTTAACGTTTAATCATTTGAGTACATATTATTTTTTCTGATATCTCAGGCATAACGACCATTGTTACCTTTCCCGGAGATGATGTTGAAAGTTGATGATTAGATTTAAAGGCCTCCGCACATTGCAGCGATATTATCGAGCGATTTTATCGAGCGATATTATCGAGCGATTTTATCGAGCGATATTATCGATAGCGATATCGCGACACCTTACACACTAGCGATTCCGCGATTCGCGTCACGCATGCGCCCCACCACTGAATGTAGTCGAAAGAGATTACGTCAGGTTGCGATAATATCGCGGCAGTGTGTGGGATCGAGCGCGTCCCCATACAAAATGTACTGAGAACAATTATCGCAAAATCGCAGCGATATTATCGCTCGATAATATCGCGGCAGTGTGTAGGATCGCGCGCGTCCCCATACAAAATGTACTGGAAACAATTATCGCAAAATCGCAGCGATATATCGCTCGATAAAATCGCTGCAATGTGCGGAAGCCTTAAACAATGGAAATGCATCCCATTCAGCGTAGCTTTTAATTTTTCAGTAATTTTCAAATAACTCAATTGGATTTCGAATTTTTTGAATGCGTAATTAGTACCTATTACTGATTTCAATAAGTTCCTCACACGTCCAGTATTATTTCAGGACGGGATCGAACTTGAAAGACGTGATATTCCTGTACTGCAAATTCACGTGGCCAAAGTGGAGAGAGCCGGCTGTCTTAGAGTGGCTCACGAGGAATGTGAACGAGCTCGTAGACGCGTATGACAAAGATCCTAGCTTGCAGGTCAGTATCCAACGTATGCTATCGAAGCATAGCATATACAAAGTGAATATAGTAATACAATCAATTATACTTTATTTTACACCAAAAAAACATAATATACAGAGAGTAAACAAACAGGAATATAGAAGGTACAAAAATAGGTCTATAATGCGGTAATAGCTCTCGGGTAGCGACAGGCCTATCGTGCATATCATATATCAATATAAATTTAATTTTTTAATTATTTTGATCTGTAATCTCTAAGTGCAAAAATGGTGGAGAAAAAATAATTCGAACTCCATGGAGAAACACCACCTTATTTAAAAAAAATAAAACGTGCCTCCTCTTTCTAACTCTATTCTGAAAACAGATACGGCAACATCAAATGTCAAATTCTGACATTGTGAATGTATTTTTTTTCTTAATGGCCGGGTATTTCAAGTTGATTTTATGTTTAACAAGGAGTTCACAGGTATGCCAGTGACGTCACTGGACGTACCGAAAAATGACGTTATTTTATTTAAAATATTTGTAATTCTTTCATTTTAAAATCTTTGACGTAGAAAATATGATTATTGAGACAATTATCTCGAAATGGTTTTCGATTCAGCCCTCCAAAAAAAAACTTGACATACCGAATTGCGGAAGATATTAGGGGTGATTGGAGATCTACCTCCTAGCGGTCCACCCCGAGCAACGGCACCACAAGCTACCAAGTTTGTGGTGGCGGTTGAACGATCCCCCACAGCGGTGTGGTAGGCTCCGCAAGGAGCCGCCTGGCTCGCGACCACCCTCCTGCCGGAGTGGCGCCAAGCAGCTTGATGCGTTCCGTCAGTGTGCAGGAGTGCCAGTGCACTTCTGGGTAAGCTCGCTACATCTTCGACCCCATCTTTGTCCTGAGGACTAGAAAGAGGTCAAAAGCAAAACCCATCAATAATAAAAAAAAAAAGATAGGTGACGTTCTTGCATTACGTACCTACTCGAACAATGGATCTGCTTACTCGTGAATGGTAATGCTGTGTGATTTGCTTTTTCTTTTGGAATTATTTGTACAACGAGTAAAAGCACCCGAAGGCATTGTGGTACCTTTATTCAGCCTAAAATAAAAAAAGTATCTTAATCACGCAATGCCGCTCGTATAGCGACTAAGTAAATTAGGCGACAGGGGCTCAATTGATGCGGTCCGTGCGCTATAGGCTTGTCACCTATCTTCCGCTATTTTATTGTAATCATAGATCTAAGTTCGTGGCAAAGCGATTTTTTTGCGATCTTTGAATTGTAGTGGGTGCGATTCTTTGGATGCTTTTGTTGACTTTTATCTCGAATGTCTCTGTTCTTTGGACGACACGTTTAGAGGCAAACGTATTTCCCTGGAACCTGAATGACACTGAAATCAAAATAAAAAGAAAAAAAAAATGCTTTATTAATTCCATACAACATTTCATAACAATAATAATTTAGATTTCATAGTTAATTAAGAAAAAAAAAACTTTTAAACATAACAATAAAATATTTCATTTCTGTGTACATAACGTTAATGACACTAGAGCGAACAAATTTTTACCACATAATCTGAAATGTCCGTATGCCCAGCGGGGCCCTCGGCCCTAGAGCTTTCAAACCTAGCTAATCATTTAGTGCTCATTTAGTGTTCTCTGAATATGTATGGCTTATATTTAGTGCTTCAAAGATAACGGAGTTATATCAAATCTAAGCTAGCGTCCGCCCAGCGGGGCCCTCCTTTATTATGGACAAAAATGATTAAAATGTTACATCAATATTTAGTGCTCTGAATTCCTATTAAAACTGTATCAAAAGATTTGATCTAGCTGGTTTGGTTTAAAAGTTATTGCATTTTTAAGTTTTTAATTTCCAGCGGGGCCCTTTCTTGTTTGACCATATAAGTCGCTGAAATTAATGTCGCCATTTAGTGCTTGATGCCAGGTATCTGTCTGTATGGTTAATTTACACATTCTGCTTCTAATAAACCTGGAAAATGCAATAATATCTCGCAACATTGATTCATATAAAATGACATTTCGTGGACAGTCGGCATCAGAAGTAGATGAGAGCTTTACTTGTCCGTGGTTTCCTAGGGGATCGCTAGAGGGTGCTACGGTCTAAGCTTTCTGACACAAAGTTTTATCAAAATCGGTCCGGTAGTATACCTAAGTGTAGGGACACACCTGCGGAACGTTCCGTGCCGAACATTCGGTTGAATATGTGTCTACAAGGAAATATGGTGCGTAATGGTGCGTACTAGTGTGTCGCAGGTATAGGGAAAAGCGTTGCACGCGTATTCAACCGAACGTTCGGCGCCGAACGTTCCGCAGGTGTGTCCATACACTTACATTTAGACATAGTGTGATACGCCAACAATCAGACAAATCTTTGTAGTAGGTATTATATTATAATAATAGATAGATAAAAAGTATTTACCTACACACAAGCGCACTTTCATGAACGTGTTGGTACTAGTAGAAGTTATACGGCAGCGAATAATTCATAATATCACATCAAGAGTCACCAGGACTAAAATACGACGTAGATGTAGACAATGTACCAGAAATACGGGTGCACAATTTTAGGCGGACTAGTAAAAATAGTAAAGATCTCGTATACTTCTGATGCCGACTGTCCACGAAATGTCAATTAATATGAATCAAAATTGCTATATATTATTGCATTTTCCAGGTTTATTAGAAGCAGAAAGTGTAAATTAACTATACAGACCGATACCTGGCATCAAGCACTAAATGGCGACATTAATTACAGCGACTTATATAGTCAATCAAGAGAGGGCCCCGCTGGAAATTAAAAACTTAAAAATGCTATAACTTTTAAACGAAACCAGCAAAATCAAATCTTTTGATACAGTTTTAATAGGAATTCAGAGCACTAAATATTGATGTAACATTTTAATCATTTTTGTCCATAATAAAAGAGGGCCCCGCTGGGCGGATGCTAGCTTAGATTTGATATAACTCCGTTATCTTTGACGCACTAAATATAAGCCATACATATTCAGAAAGCACTAAATAAGCACTAAATGATTATCTAGGTTTCAAAGCCCTAGGGCCGAGGGCTCCGCTGGGCATACGGACATCAATCTGAATAGGTATATAGCTTCTGCCATGTCCATATGTTTTGTTAGCTAGTTTACGATATTAATGTAATGAGTTTTTATATAATTTGTAAATTATCTTGGTCCCTCTCACATTTCGTAAGAGGCCTTTGCCCTGTGGGACCCTACAGGCTATAACTGACTTTTTTGTAAATTATCAGGAGCGTGCGAGAGAACTGTCGATCGAGCGAGTCAACCTGTTCCGGGGGTGGCCCGAGGAAATCGTCCGACATTTGACCATTATCAAGCCCATGTCCAACCTGCTCGTTGACGGGGTAAGACTTTACACTCATAGTAAATTGTGTCAATCTAAACCCAAAGTCCTTAAAACAGGACGTCACTTACAACGTGATTGTTTTAATGACTGTGTTAGGGTGCCTGTCCACCTTTGACTATTTATTATAAGGACTCTCCTTGCGGTAGCATTTCCCCTCTGCCACGGTATAAGATCAATTGATCATCATAAAATTGTATACCCTATCACTAAACGAGACAGCCTTTAATTGCGAAACAATAATTTTTAACTTAGAACGTTTGGGGTTCACACGAGACTACTTTTCATGATTTTAAACATTCAAAAGTAGAATCTAAAGTTATGGGGAATAAAATCCAAAGTTGCGGATTGCATGTTACCTCGCCCCCCGCAAAAAGTGGCAGAAATATTTGATAGTGGAATTACACGCGTTAAAAGTCCTCATATAAGTAGTCAAAGCTGTCCACTGATGCAGAGCTAGCTGGCGGAGCGGAGAACGGTTAAGAGCATTGGGTTCTTGACATGGAGGTCGTGGGTTCGATTCCCACGGGGAACACCTAGTGATATGCCACCTTGTGCGTTTTCCCCCAGTTGGTTAATACATTGCAGGCTATATCACCTGATTGTCTGAAAAGATTCGAGCTTCGGATGGCACGTTAAGCCATTGATCCCGGCTACTATCTGAAGGTAGTAGACGTTACATAAAAACTACGTTAGAGGTCGTAAAGCTACTTGAATAAACTCTGACACCAGTAGGCCTAACATGAGTTTACACAGTAGTAAACTACATTAAAACTACTGTAGTAAACTACAGTTTTTGTATTGAATTTCGTACAGCGCTCCTAGTGGTAACGTTGAGAACTAATTCTGTCATACAAAATTGGCGCGCCAACTAGGCCGCAACTATAGTAGTAACGTACAGTGAAGACTCATGGTGGCCTACAGGGCTTGCTGCCCACACGATAAGAACTATACAGGGTCCTTCTTAATATGCTGACACTTTTTTAAGAGGATGATCAGACCGTCAAACTGAACAAGTTTCTCTACGGCACCAACATCGAAATCGCGAAAAAAAAAATCAGCTGTTGTAACAAAACTGCAAACCTACTCGACCCAAATGTATGGGAAAGCTGATTTTTTTTTAGTGATTTCGATGTTGGTCCCATAGAGAAAGTTGTTCAGTTTGATGGTCCGATGCCTGATCCGATGTCCGGTGTCCGATGCTGTCCGATATCCGATGCTGTCCGATGTCCGATGCTGTCCGATGTGCCTTAAAAATATTTAGAAGGACAAGGTCTGATCATCCCCTGAAAAAAGTGTCAGCATATTAAGTTGGACCCTGTATATAAATTTTAATTGGTTGATTAAAAAGCTTAATTTTATAAATGCAGGCAGTGCCCCGCGTGAACAGGGGACGGTCCTGCGACCCGGTGCCCCCCACGACCGGTGTCAACCGGTACGACTACAAGCTGGACGGCAGTACCGCCGGCGCCGGCACGACCGTCGTCGGTAACTCGCCTCTCTACGAGCTGTTCTCCTCTATTCTACCCCACTACGACATCGCTATACCCGAGCTGGAGTATGTGCACGATTTATTTCATTAAGCCCGACCACTTTTAAAAAATCCACTTTTTAACATCTTGTGAAAACATCACTATTTCCGATGAATGCATAATTTAAGCTTTGACATAGGTATAAAATGTAATTTAATTGCTTATAAAATTTCAAGCTTTCGTTTTGATTATTTTTAATTTATTAAAACTATAATTTTACAAGAAACCGCAGGGCCCAATTCGTTATTTATTTCTGAAACAGCTAAAAGTAAGCCTGCTACAGTAAATGCGCACTTGGTAGTTTCTAACGTTATTTATTAAGTGGGTCGTCCGGCAGCCACGTGGGTTGACGTCATCTGGAAAAGTATTGGCAAGACCAGGACCGAGAAGAATGGCAAAATATGGAAGAGGCTTATGCCCTGCAGTGGGTAGATACAGGCTGAAATTTATGATGATGATTATGATGATTAACGTGATACTGTTCTATTTCAAATCAAATTAAAAATTGATAAATTAACACCCGTATTCTCAGTTGTTTCTTGACGTTTCCTCACTCGAGTGGATGACTTTTTTGACATAACTTGTATGACAAAAATGACAAAAACGTCTTCGACTCCAGTGAGGAAGCCACAAGAAAACAACTAAGAATACGGGTGTTAGTGTCGGTCTGTAGTTGTATCACAGAATTGTATCAGGAATAGATTTATTTCTGACTGGAGCGCCAGCTGTTAATGGCGCGGATATTCACAAAATATTGATAAAATTTCTGCGTGCTATAATCTAATATTAATGATTGATCTCCGCTGCGCTCTAACTAGATACCGCTCTACTTAAAAACAATAGCTCTTCAGTATTTCTTAAATCGGCAACTTAATATCTTAGTATTTTTCGTATTCCTTGTAGTATTGTTTTAAAACAGTTTTACTACGCAATCGGGCATTTTACTTTGGATTATGAGCAGAGTTTGATAGACCACGCGGCACGTCAACGTTACGGCCTGGCCCCTGGCCACGGGAACGGGCGAATTTGCGGCGCGGCTAGCTATTTCTCAATACACTGAGCGTTGAGTCCCTACTATAACGCAAGCACGCAGCGGCGCGTAAGCAGTGTATTGAGAAATCGCTTGCCGCGGCGCAGTTCGCCCGTTCCGTGGCCAGGCCGTTACACATTGTTTGCAACGAGACTGACTCTAGTACGCCGACTTCGGCGTAGTTTTTGCTGCCGCATTTTGCTAGTACGCCGTATGTAGTGGAAGCGCCGCTGAGACTTATCATTAAGTAATCTAAACTTAAAATAATGTTTTTTTATGATATTGAATTTGATTTCGTTGTCATAACAAATTCGAATGGAGCGCCATCATTGTCTGGATTTTTTAAACTCTGGTCGGGCTTTACAATCCGAATTAAGTTTATTTGCTATCCTAGTAGATTGATGTTGCTTTTACTTTTCTTGTTGTAATAGTATAGGCACAGAAACATTGCATTGTTGTTAGGGCATTCCATTGTTTTGTATTACCGCCTGGCCACGGGACAGGGTATACTGCGGAGTGAATTGCGATTTTAGAATACACTGCTTTCGCGCCCCTGCGTGCTTGCGTAATAGATAAGATAAGATAAGATAAATATTCTTTATTTGCACACCAAAAATACCCAAAAACAACAACAATAATAGTAGGGACACAACGCTCAGTGTCTACTAAAATCGCAATTCGCGCCAGGCGGTTAGTGTCTTTTTACATATTGAGATAATGTGATAATCCAGAAATGACATACTAAATTCCAATTAATTGAAACAAACGTTACTTTGAGGAAATCCATGACTAATAATGTAGATCTAACAAGATTGTATCTAGACCTCCGCTCTAACTCCTAAGGATTATTCTTGGTGGCGCGAAACACGTGTAGAGTAGACATTATTTGTTGGTAGGTTGTGTTGCACAACGTTAGGGTTGAGCCTCATCTGGCAGCACCGCATCGCATTTTTTCACGTTCTATCCTTTCCTGTCGCTCAAGAACGTCATTTGCTAGAGCGAGAAAGGACGCAGTACTGCCGATGCTGCCGCGTGCGGTCGCGTTCCCGCTATCTTATTTGCTCTAGCAAATGACGCCCGAGTGACAGAAAAGGATGGAGCGACGGAAAGATGCGATGCGGTGCTGGCAACCCTTATACAACTTTGTCTACTAAGTACTTAGAAGCGGAGGTCTCGATACACTCTTGATTTCTACCTGCTACTAAATTCCATTAAACAACTGACGTACTTGATATATATTGCACCATAGTGTATTAATGTTTATTTCTAATTCAATTACACTTCTTTTACAGGGGTAATATAGAGCAGCAGCGGCGTGCCATGGCCATGGCAGGCTTGCAGGAAGATCTGAACAATGCAGAGATCGAACCGGGTGCCGAGGCCGAGGCGGAGGACGACACGTTGACTGAAGACGAGGATACCGCCACGGAGAACGAGCAGTCGCCCACCGCTGGCGGCGGAGAACCTGGCCAGCTTGTCATGTCCGTAGGCGCCCTTACGAACGCCGTGAGAAGGTTTATGGACGTGTATGAAACAGGCCGTGACCCTGAAGAGGAACAGGACGAGCCAAGGCAAGGTTAAAATTGGCATAACCTAAATTACGCTGCTACACCTAATGTTACTAAGGTTCAATATAAAATTTCTGTCCCTTGTTAAACGTTAAAAGATCATTTATATTATAATGTAAATACGCTGATGTTATATTTATTATGTAATTATTTGATGTTTTGATGCACATTTTAGTATAAATAGCCCATAGAATATCAAACAACCATTTAATTTGACACCCACATATTGTTGATGATAGCTGATCGTTGTGAGACGTCTCATACTCAGGGAAAAACGTAATAAATAAATTTCAATTAACAAAAAAAACAAAAAAAAAATTACAAAGAAACTTCTGTCATCTCGCAAGCATCTCGCTTATAAAAAAAAAAAAACGTAATCTGTACGTTTTGTACGAATAAATGGCACACTGTGCGTTTATCAGTACGTTCACAGGGTTAAATATTATAGGGAAAGGATGTGTTTAATGTGTGTGAAGCAACGGAGCCTTCATAGTGAGATGATCGACACACCTGCTACGCTCTGTGCGAATAAACTTCAGAATCACAAAAAGTGTTTCTTTAAAATAATAATGAGGGAAAAGATGATCAAGAAGATATCAATGCATCTTTTGATTTCAATATTTACTACTCATTTTAATCGAAAATTCGAAACTTTTACGCCTGACATGGTTGTATGGGCTCGATCCCTTAGCGTTTCAAAAAAAAGATAAGCACAGACTTGACAAGATTTTGACAGGATCTCGCGAACGGCTCTATGGAGCGATAAACATGCAATCTGTCGAGTTTTTTTAGGAACTAAATTTAAAAAAGAAAAGACAAACGCTCATAAGGCAGATGTGTCATCCATCACACTTATATTAATCTCGCATCGCATGAAAATGAAACTGGTCGGCAATTAGATAGAGAAAACATGACAAGCACGTTCATAGAAACAACATGTTCCAAACTCTTCGGGCACATTAGTCCGATCTAGTCTGCGTAAACAGAAACTACTATAATTTGGTCAAAGAGCATCTCTGACCGAGAGAGATGCGACAGTTCATATTTATGATAGGGAGTGTGAGGTATTATACCTTCTACCTGTAAAACAAGTACATGTGTATGAACTTGTGCAAAGTTATTTAAATATTCGGTGGTGCCCTCGACTTCGAACACTCTATTTGAAAACTTTGAATGAGATTTTGATGAAATCAGCATTCATTGTTTACTCCAAGCTAAGGTCTACGTTTATCTAAAAACTCTGTTCGAATCGGTTCATAATTCTCGGTCATTTTTCCGTGATACGTGCTCCAACAAACAGAAATTACAAAGAAAATCCGTAAATTAATGGTATAAAGCATTGAGTGATATTTGAATACATGGCATTACGGTAATTTAAAATAATATGTATAATGTACAAAACATAAAAATATGTTCTTACGCAAAACATACAATTTGTATTAGCTAGGTACATAGAAAAATAAAAATATTGCATTGTTATAAAACCATTAAAAATATTGTATTCAAGCGTTTATTTGATAGCCCAGTCAATATACGAGGTTTTGTTAGGAGGGGTGGTGGGAAGTAATTATGTATGGGACTTTTAAATTGTAACCGCACCATTTAGTGACAAAAAGACTATCTGAAAATAAATTGAAAAAAACTCGCTACGCAACATAGAAATCAAAATTGTATCTCCCAGAAGGCTTGTAACTTAATAAAAAAATGACAGTGATCAGATTTGAGCAATAAAATAGCCATTGGTATTTGAAAACTGAGCAATTCATTAGAAAACATTTATGTATGTTTCAAAGCTTTCTAAATAGGCAAACATATTTTTACTCCGTGTTTGAAGTTTGTATAATGGTATTATGGTATAGCCTCAAAAATGTGAAAAAAATTACCATAAGGATTTTTAAAACGCAATAAGTAAATGCTAAATTTATGTATTAATTTGTAACTATGTACCTACCTTCCAATTCTTTTTCTTATATGTGGGCGAAAGTCTGAAATAAACGATTTATATTTTTATTTTATTTTTATTTATTTATTAAAATAAGCTATAGCGATTTTTTAAATCTCGGTCTATTTTTCGTAAATTTTTAGGCTCAAATTCGCTCTATAATGAATTAATGATATACCTACCGAAAAAAAAAACAATTCTTTATTAGTTTCGGCTCAAACCGTAAATTGAATGGGCTATGAGATAATGCATTTAGGAACGTATATTCTACTTCCTTTAATGTTGTATTCCCACAATGTAGCTTTTTTTCATTTTGCACAACGTTGGCTTGTTGAAATGTTTAATTTCCGAAATGTTGAATTCCCATAACGATGAACTTTTTTTTCATTGTCTCTACGTTGTTCAAAATGTTTGATTCAAATTACTGATTCAGACAAAATCAATTTGTAAAATATCTGTCGTTTGGTTTAATATTTCTAGGTTTGTGGGATTTGTAATAAATAACACATCCCAGTATTTTTGCAAGCAGGCTCTGAATCCTTTAAAAAGAAACGGGAATTGGTTTAAGAATAAAATAAATGAATAACTACGCACAATATAGGACTGGTGCAATAAGTGCTTATTTTGTGCCCTCTGATATACGTATCTATGATCGCTGGCTTCAACACATCTCTTTTTCTGACAACAAAGAGTCCATCTCTTTCAGAGTGCGGAAACGAGACAAAATATAATGGACTTACCCGATATTATGGCAATAACCGACATTACTATAAAAAAAAAAAAAACATTATTCGTTTTGATCATAAATATATCTATTACTTCAGTTGTACGGTATATTAGGTGTTATACTTCATCCTCCCACCCTTGTACTGTTATTTAAGAGTCGGCGCAAAATGTATTCATACTAGATTCATACTGCATATGGGTTTGGCAAAAGTTTTACGGCTGGCCGCTTGCCAGACGCCAACCCTCATACGCTACGGAATTATGTGAATGCATATACGGAGTCCTTATTTTGAAACTGACGGTTTTTATACTTACAGTTACCCTACAAGTCTACAGGTAATAAAGATTTTATGGCATTGAAAATAACTTTCCACTTTGAGTAGGTAACATAAAATGCTTAATTTGTGTACCATATACCGCGAATTTTTATTCTTTTATGCCACTAATTTAGCGAATGCTAAAATTAATTGCTGTCAGCGAATTAAGGAGGACCCTATATAACATTAATCTTTGTAATTATTATTTTCTTAACCGACATGTTATGTGATAAGTATTTGTTAATAAATTATGTATTATTACTAAACCGTTGTTTCTGTCTCATATAGATATAATAGGTAGGAGAGACCGGGGTTGGTAGTCACATTTTATTTTTATTTTTGCAAATTTCCATGTTCTTAGTTTAGCAACAACATTTATGTATGGTCCTGACACACACAATAGATTGTGTATTTATTATAGTTTACAAAGAAACAAATACTTTTTCTCTAACAGAAGGAAATATTTCAGTTTTGTGAAAAAAGAAAAGTGTGAATTTTAACCCAGTGTCCCCGACACGGTTGTCTCAGTGTCTGGAATTGGTAATTTTATAGAAAGTTAACAGATTAGAGAAACAAAAAAAATATATCTTTCTCAAAGATAAAATGTTGTAAGGAACTAATTATATCCAAGAAAAGAATGAAAATAATACATAATACGCACATAAAAAACATGAAGATTTTTCCAGATTCCACCAGCACCAGCACCTTTTCCAGAAGCACCAAAAAAAAGTAGCATTTGAAAATCATGGCAGTGAGAGATATTTTAACTTTAAACAATACTATTTTACGTTTTGATCCGTATTAGGTACTAAATCCACAGACTTACCTACTAAATGAGTATATTCCTTGTAAAGTCCTTTTTAGTACCTCACTGTAATCCGAAAAAAATAATAAAAAGAAGTCATAGATTTAAAACTTTTCGCTTACGCTGAAAAATGGAGCCAAGAAATCGAGAGCGAGATAGCCAGTTTTGAAACCTTATGTAAACAAAAAAGACAAAATATTATGTTTAGTTTCGGTCACCGTGGCCGATTTCTGCTTTTGGTAAGATGTCAATCGTATAGAAGAGTGGATCCACTCTTCTATACGATTGAAACCAGAGAAATTTAACCTAATTAGTGCTAAACCACAGACTAAAAAGAAGAACCAGACGTAACGTCATCTAATCATGAGTGAAGCACCCATTTCTTTTGTGTGCGTGCTGTCACGCGGTACATAAGGTGACGGGTTGTCGGACCTGCGCCTAGAGCTAGTGCATCTGTGTGAGTGTAGGTCCCTTGTAGAACAAACGAGATTGTATTACCTTGCATGCTTCACATCTTTTTAGTGCAATACTCGGTCCGTATTTCTTTCAGGTCCGTGTGCTAAACAAATCGTCTTTTAGTATGCAAAAGTCAAACTATTGCTGTTCCATGTGTGGCTTGGCTTAATCCCTTAGACGAAAATTTTTTCGCTTATGTTATGATTCCATTGCAAGAAGAATGACGGCTTGTTACGTTTTGTAACTACGTCAATGTCAATCACGTCAATATTTCAACATATGTTTGTGTCAAGAAGCGAAAAATACTTCGCCTATGGTATCAAGGCTTCTTCCTAGTATATAATAGTAGCTTATCTATGCTAGTATCAAGGACAGGTGCGGGAAAGTTACGTTTTCATTGGCTGCTGAATATTTTGCTTCGCCATCTATAGGCAGTTTTCCCAACTTTTTGGAAGATAGAGCTGTAATGACACAGTATTCACAATCTATTGATTTAAAGAAAATTGCATTTTTAAACAAAATAAATAAATAATAGTAACTAGTAATACATTTCATGTAACATTGTTATATTAAAAAAATTGATATTGGAGCGTGGCGGAATGTTACACCTAAATCAATCGATTATAACAGTCGGACCGTTGACAGCTCTTCTCTATCAGAGTCCGTTTCACGACGTGTAAAAATAACTCGGGTTGCCACTACGAGGGAGAAAAAGTATACGAAGAATATGTAAGCTAGAGTGAAGTATAGACATTCCACCGAGTGATTTTTACACGTTTTGAAACGCAGCCTCATTCGAATTTCAACTAAAGAAAAAATAGAAGACATAAAAAACTCTACTTGACGTATTCACACTTATGGCAAACGTGTTTAAGAAGAAGCGAGACGTCAACAGTATACATATGCCATCCTGCGGTCTATGTTTTTGACGAACTTAACAGTGTTGCCAAAAGATGCCTCCGAGGTATTTCTACCTACTATTACGTCTTAAGAATATGAAATCATTTTCTTTTTATCTTCAACTTTCATGAGGGTTGCCATACTAATTTCATAACTTTTAAAATGCTATTTCTTTCTTGGCCCTGTAGCTATCAAAGGATAAGTCCTATGAGACAAGTACGTACTACTTGTTTTGTAGGAAATTTTATCAGGTTTAATTTGTACCTAAAAAACTTTTCTATACGACTTATAGACTTAGAGATGTAAGCAAAAAACCAAAAAACGAGATGGTCTTTCGAAGCTGCAAACTTGGATATACACTACTGGTAGTGGTCCTAGCAACATATTAAAAACTCAGAACTAGACGTTAGTTTGTTATTTTAGCGATTTTTTGTGTAAGATAATTATGACCGGCCTACTAAGTAATATTGGGTACGTGATGTACCAGAATAATATATATTTTTTGACAGGGTAGGTAGGCACCTTAACCATTGTAGCTACAGGAAAACTTTCTTAGAAAACAATTCTTAACTTATTGAACTATTTAGACCTGCACAATTTGTAAAAAGTAACTGTTAGCAAAAAAGTTTACAATTTAAACGATAAAAAATGTTTCGGTTAGGGTGTCGCAAAGAGAAAATTTTACGCTAATTTTATATGGGACTCGACGCATTATGACCTAAGTTGACAGCGCGAAATGACTTACACTATGTATAATGTCCTAAACGCAAAATGTCCTAAAAGCGGAATGTCCTAAACGCAAAATGTCTTAAAGGAGCTGGGACTTAAACAATTTTGAGCGAAATTGTATGAACCATCGACTTAGTCGAATTTCCGGGTGAAATTAGTATGGGGGCTGGACTTGTAAAATAAAAAAAAAATAAAAAAATATTTTTGCATGAGGAAGGGTGGGTTTCTGGGTACCCCAGGGGTTCGAAAAATTTGTACATAATTATGTTGATTTCCCTGATGTTATAAAGCACAGTTTCAATAGTTGTGAATGTCACGTGTGTGTGGGGTGTGTGTGTTTAACATTGAATGTAATATTAATCGGTCAGGCACTGGTGGAAGGTATGTCCTGCGATAACAATTATTGTTTATGTATTGTGTTGTGTCTTTTATACAGGTGTAAGGAAAAGTATAATTAACAATAAAACCACATACCTACCTACTCTACCCATCAAACTGAACAACTTTACTATGAGAGCAAACCGATAAGAACAAAAAAGTATCAGCTCAGAGCATACTAATCTGTAATACTCGACTCAAATGTATGGGACAGCTGTTTTTTTTTCGTACTGACAGATTCCTCTCCCATACTAAAAGTGGTTCAGTTTGATAGGTAGAGTATGTGGTTTAAAGGTTAATGATACTTTTCCTTATACACTTTATAAGGGCTTAGACGGATTAATATGTATTACTTTGGAAACTGATAGACTGGCTCGATTTCTTTTTAGTAGTACGCCGGTATGATATAGCAGTACGCCAGCGTGATACAGCGCTGTCACGCTTTCGTTCTCTTTCTATTTGCGTGTGAACGAACTAGATACATGGCGTAATACTAGCCCAGCTGATGTATGAATGAAATGAAATGAATGCCCTAAGCGCAGTCGGTATTGAAAAAGACTAGTTGTAGATTATTCCTAGATCAGTTAATCCATAAAAATGTTTACTAATGTATTTCTCTAATAAGTGAATATGATTGTATTCTTTTTCTTTTAGAAAGAAATTTCTATACTTAACCGTAGCTAGTAGCTACCTACATAATGATTTTAAAATATATGATTAAAAATGAGATTCACATTCTTACATTTTATTTTAGATTTAAAGATATTGTTTCTGATTTGTTACTCGTCAGCTTCAAAATTGCTGCTGGTAGCCTATACATGCGCGTATCTTTGTAATGTAACTGCTAATAAAAATTATACCTTGTTAATAAAAGTATTCTTCACTAAATAAAGAATGTTTGCGGCTGCCTGTTCAATTTAAACTTGAAACAGACGAGTTTAATGTTTCGTTAGTGGTGTGATTACAGGTTCATACTTCATTGGGTGACGGTTTTTTAAGAAGGTGATCAGACCATCAAATTGAAAATCTTTTTCTACGGGACTAATATCGAAATCAGCAAACAAAATCAGCTGTTCCATACAAAATCTGATTTTTTTCGCTATACCGTTGTTAGTCCTATAGAAAAAGATTTTTCAGTTTGATGGTCTGATCATCTCCTTAAAAAATGTCACCTTATTATTATGTATGTGTGAATACTGGTACTTGTATGTGTGTGTGTAGTCCTAAAGTTGTAGCACACTGCAAATAGATGGCGCAACAGTACCCAGGGTGACACTAATGACTCGCAAGAGGGCGCTCTATCCCCCCCAGTTTACAGTACTCTATGATCAAGGAATATGTTTGTGTTTCAATGGATATGGTGGGCTATCGTCACTGAACAGTGAAGGAACGTGATTAATTGTTCAGTGCCTTAGAGTCACTTAAAGTATCTTCAGTGCAGTAAATGGTCAATGGTTAAATACTCAGCTCTATGGTTAATGTTGATGTTGATAAACTTGGAGTACCTATTTGATATTAAATAATCTAAGTCGATAACTGAGAAACCTTTGTTAATAAGAACCACACCAGCCCATACCAGCTTGCCACTGCTACACGTCACCACCGAAAGAACACAGACCGAAGCTTCGCTTTCTCGAAACGTGGATCGAAGCTATAGAATCCATTGAAACGTGTGTGACTCTCGTAGAAAGGGTTCACTCAAGTGCTCTGTGGTGCTTATATTGAATAGGTAAACTTGCGTGGTAAACTAAAAATGTATACACATTCAACATCCATATTCTGTATAATTGCAACTGAATTCTGTGAGAGATTTTCTTTCTGCGGTCTAAGAAGTAAGTGGGTAACTGGTTTCCTGAATTGTAAAGGTCCTATAAAGTCAAAATTAACAAACAACTTAACAACTAGCTATTTATTCAACTTGCTGACGATGTTTTTAAGGGATGATCAGATTCGACCATGAAACCGAACAACTTTCTCTATGGGACTAATGGAAATCTGTTCCCTTACCTACATTTGTGTCCTGTAGGTACGGTCAGCATCAGAGAAATCTAACCTCCTTGCGCTTATAAAGCCGTCCGTGTTATAAAGATAAAGATTAGTGGTGTCCAGGTTTCTCTAAAGCTGACTTGTACCTAGTTACTAGGTATAGGATTGCAGTTTTGTATGGAAAATTTTGAAATGACAAATACAGCATTGCTCAGTGAGCAGTTACTGCTTTTTGCTGCGGACTATATTGGAGGGACCACGAAGGGTCTACCGATCCAAGTGAATGAACTTAAGCACCCCACCCAGCGGGGTACGGACCTCGGCATAGGACGTTGCTAGGGCTACGCGGCGGATTGGGTAGCGTGGATCGGTAAAAATTTTTTTTCGCGATGTCGTTATTTACCCCCTCAGGAAAGTTGTTCAGTTTGATGGTCTGATCATCCTTCTAAAAATTTTCTATTAAATTAATATCAGCATATTAATTTGGACCCTGTATGTCCATTTTTGCTTTTTGTTTTATCATTCATGTGTTTTTTTGCGTTTTGTTTTAAATATTGTTGTGTAAACTTTGTTAACACTTTCGCTTAAAATCATGCATGATCCTCGCGCAGTGCTGAAACTGACGCCCCTCGTAGGTCGTGCGCACAGTCGTAACGTAAAACGACCAAAGCGGCTCACCTCGTGGCCCGCACCGGTGTTAAGGTTTGGGTGATTCACGCTGGTCACGAGCACAGCCGAAATGCAATATAACTGACTCGCTACGTGGGTTCTTTAGCACTGCGCTGCGGCCCATTTGTCGCCGACCTACGCTGTAGGTCGTCAGCAGTGAAAGTGTTTTAACTGATCTGTTTACAGCAATTTTGTCGTTATACTTGAGGAATGTGTTATGTCTCCACGAGAACGCGGCCACTGTGGTCTACCACATATTCATTATGATGTGTTACACTATGCCTTTGATGGGGGCTTTACTAGCTGATAACTTTATCGGAAGATACAGGTAAGTATCATGGTGTATTTATACAGGGTGAAATTGATATCATTTGCATCCTTTTAAACTGTACCCATAAAACTGAACAACTTTAACTATGGGAGCAAACCAATCGGCCCAAAAAATAAATCTGCTGTCCCATACTAAACTGAACCAGCCTCCGCTGCCTACACGACTTAAATGTATGGGACAGCAGATTTGTTTTTTGTTCCGATTGGTATGGAGCAACTATGGGAGCAATCCCATAGTAAAAGTGGTTCAGTTTGATGGGTAGACTCTTAGTTTAAAAGGATGCTAATGATATCAATTTCACCCTGTATATATATATAGGTCTAGGCCTCGTGCATCCAATTTCGTTTCGTCATAATATGTCAGCCCACCTCCAATCCTGCTTTCCAATTTCTTACTACTAATACTAATACTTTTCTTCATACAAAATATGTCAAATGAGCTGTCGGATAAGCTAACAACTTATCCGAAAGTGGTGAAATATGCCCTAAGGTAGAACTGTATACTATTACCTATTATGTGCCCTAAATGACCTATTCTTGTATATAAATATTAAATACATAATGCATATTGAATATCTTAACTATTATAAAACTGTAACTGAACTGTGTCTGTACATTGAAGATATTTACAAAAAAAAGATTACGATATGGTTTTTAAATATCCCCGACTCGAAATCAACCTTTTTTAGAAATTTTGTCTGTCTGTTTGTCTGTTTGTTTGTGTGTTTGTTTGTGTGTTTGTTTGTTTGTTTGTTTGATCGCGCATCACGCAAAAACTACTGAACCGATTTTGATGAAACTTTTTTTGTTTGATAGCTTATGATCTGACTTAAAATCTGGTATATAATTTGTGCGGACGAAGTCGCGGGAAAACACTAGTTTATAATAACATTGGTTTCTCTGAAACGATTCTAACGATTCGGATGCTTAGACAAGTTAATTCGGATGACATTTTGTAGTTAGAAAATTTTTTACTTTCCATGTTAATCTAGATAAGGTGTCATTTAAAAAAAACGCTAAGTGGTCGATCGCCCCGTAGGTACTGTTATAGTATAACCTGGTACATAGGATAGTTAGATGCGTTGGGATGGGATGGGAGTTGAGAACAGACCATCAAACTGAACAACCTTCACCATGGGGCCAAATTGGAAATAGCAAAAAAAAAAAAAACAATCACCACTGCAGTAGTAGTTACTACTCGACGCACATGTATGAAACAGCTGATATTTTTTTCGCGATCCAGATGTTAGAGAAAGTTATTCAGTTTCATAGCATAATAGGATCTAGGTTTTAAAAGTATCGACGTTTGTTACCTGTTACCTACGAATAAGAGAATGTATAGAAGTATAAATGAAGCTCAAAAAGTGGCACCAAAAAAATTGTAACGCGTTCTAAATTTGTTCTTTAAAAATTGTAACTCGCCGCCAAAACTCATACAAAATGTCATTTTTCATGGGGTGCCAAAAATGATTTCGATTTTGTTTGGAGTTATTCTTCCATATTTATTCTCTTATTCGTAGCCTGTTACCAAAAAAAACACAGGCCTGCAAAACTAAGTAAGTAACTTTTAAAATTGCAATAACTTTTTAAATACACAAGATATACTTTCAAAATAATAAAAAGGACTCGAAATACGTATAGTTTACTATAGTTACATAGAAAGCTGATAAACATTTTTTAATCTATATTTTTTATAGTTTAGAAAAAATTATAAATTTAAATATTAAAAGTGGTACTAAGTATTGGAGGTCAGTTTAGTTTGAACTTGACATGTTTCAGGGTTATACTGTATTTCTCCATAATATATTTGATCGGAACCGTGTTGACGTGTTGTTCGGCGATACCTCCACTCATGCTGCCACCCACGTAAGGACCTGCCTGTTACATTGTAAGATGAATTAGCTTTATACAGTTTATACCTACTGATTATTGAATACCTTTAATGCTGTCTTACACCATGTATGCCCGTGCCTTAGGCCCGTGCAATTTGGCATTCACGGAAATATAAACAGCGGTTTGACCGAATGAAAGGGACAAATTGTAATATAGGTAATAATACATTTTTGATGTCCGACAGAACAACTTCGATGATTGGCCTGGCATTAATTGCTACGGGCACAGGTGGCATCAAGCCTTGTGTTGCTGCGTTTGGTGGCGACCAGGTTGGAAACTTTTTTGCATTACAGGGTGTAATTGATATCATTACCATCCATTTAAAGTAAGGATCTGCCGATCAAACTGAACAACGTTGACTACGGGAGCAAACTGATCGGAGCAAAAAGAAGTACTTACATACTAAACTGCAATGCCTACTCGACTCTAATGTAGGTATGCATAAAGGTAATTTTTTTCTCCTATTGGTTTGCTCCCATAGTACTTAAAAGTTGTTCAGTTTGATCACAGATATGGATAGGCTCTTATTTTAAATTTATGCTAATTAAAATCTATTTCTCCCTGTATAATCTGGTTGAGGCACTAAATAGTATCTAATTAAATTTTACGAAATACCTACTTATAGTGATAGTTTAAAGGTGTTTTAATAAAGTTGGATGAAACTTAACGTCGTCATCGTCAAAACATGGTTTGATTTAGCCCTTGGAACTAGATATTACTTCCAATGATTCGAAATGATCTATTTATTATCGATCGTTATCGATTGATTAGGTACCTACGTACATAGACAAGCTAAGCGCGTAACATGATAAAAAACGAAAAACATCGCATACGCAGCAAGGGCCCAGTGAACAGATTTTCTCGCTCACTCTATGTAATCTAATCAAAACTATTGTAATACTGTAAAAAAAAGAAGTGCGTCTGTAGGTACATTGAAATTGTTTAAAAAAATAGATTTGTTAATGTTGCATGCATTGCATGCATGCATTATGTACCTAAAAGCAGTGCAATAAGAGCAATTTACGAGCAAGTATGTTGAAAAATTAGTTCTAGTTCTTTGTACGTCTAACTATAATTTTTTAGTTCCGTCTTCCCGAGGAGAACTCTCGGCTGCAGCGGTTCTTCTCAACGTTCTACTGCACGGTGAACCTGGGGGGGTTCATGGGGATGATTGTCACCCCAGCCCTGCGCAGGAGTGTCATGTGCTTCGGAGACGACGCCTGCTATGCGCTCGGTTTTGGCTTCCCGGCAGTTTTAGTGCTTATATCTATAAGTGAGTTTGTGTAGACGAAGAATTAGCTCGATTATAAAAATTGAATCCTTTAGCGTAGGTAAGCAAATTGGACTCCCATGCTGCGTGCAACTCATTTATAGTTCAATATACGTATTAGTGGAGTGGAGACCACGAACTGGCAGGCTTAGTGTGCTGGACGGAAGACCTAAAAAGGTATACAAGGTGTTACAAAACTACAAATAAACCTTTAAGGGGGTGGTGTAGACCATCAAACTGAACAACTTTCACTATGGGACCAATATCGAAATCGGAAAAAAAAAATTATGTTCTATACTCTACAAATCGACTAGAGCTAAAATTATTTTTTTCGCGATTTCGATGTTGGTCCCATAGAGAAAGTTGTTCAGTTTGACGGTCTTAACAACCCCCTTAAGAGTTTCAAAAATTTATTGTTCTTATGAAACACGTTGTATAGCGGGTAGCGACTGGATGCGAGGAGGGCCCAGGATAGAGTTTTGTGGCGCGTATAGAGGCCTATGTTCAGCAGTGGACGATGATAGGCTGATGATTGATGATAATGATACGTATTAGTTAGTAACTACTTCGAAATATTTCTAACTAGTTATTACAAGATAGACTTCTTGAATAATTGTTATGTTTGCTGTAAGTACTTACATATATACTTACTGGTACCTACTGTAGGCAGGCAGGTGCAGTGTATAAGTAATATGATGAAACAATGAAACATAAGTACCTAAAACTTATACTTACTTACCTAAGCGTGGTTTGGTCGTCGAACATAATCTTTGCCCTTCGTAGTTAGGTAAAAATAAGTATCGGTATCTTAGTAGTATTCTTTTCATTCGATTTCAGTAATATTCGTAAGCGGAAAGCCGTGGTACAGAATAAAACAACCTCGTGACAACGTTACCTTAAAATTCGTCTCGTGCGCATGGGTGAGTTGAGTTATTGCTTATTTATCATCATTTGAGGTTAGTTTATCATCAAATAAATATGGCGGCTGAATTTCAGTAGGAAAAGCAAAGTTAGTGTTGCTATCTAAGTACCTAGCAGAGCAATAAAATTTTTTTTTTTAGAATTTCCCGACTTTGAACCCGAAGGTCCCGAAGTCGTTTAGTAATTAAAGGGTGCAAAATCGGATAGCAGCGGAAATAGCGCGAAAACAATTAGCCAATAGCGGCAAGGCATTGAAGGCGGCACATCCTGATTGGTCAATATGATTACGCGCGCTATTCAAATTTGTCAACTGCGCAGCGCAGGTAAAGCCCGACCAGAAATATAACCAGGTTTTTTATATTCCTGGTCAGATTAATAAACCTGGTATTACTGTATGTTGCTTTTTTACCTGGTAATGTCTCGCAGAAGGTGTGAAAAGCAGAGTAGGTATGCTCTTCGGGGATAAACGTGTTTTCGTCTTGGGCTAGCTTGATCCCCTCTCTACTCAGGGTTCTAAGCTCCCTCGGTCCGCTCGCGCTTTATCCCCTTGGTGCATAATCTTACTATTATAACATGGTTGACATTTTGATTGTTTATAATTACAATTTCAGTACGCTTTATCGAGACGCATGCATCACAACAAGGATGCCGATGGTCCTCCGCCCGACCACTGGCTGGATCACTCCATAGACAAGTATGGCGAAAAGTTAGTCGCAGATATGAAGGTGGTCTTCTCCATACTCTACATGTACCTGCCGGTTCCTATATTCTGGTCCCTTTTTGATCAACAGGTTGGCTTTCATTTAACTTTAACTGCAGTCACAAGACTGGCACTTTTGAACTGTTCCCATCCCATTCAAAGTAGCAGAAACCTATATCTTTAATCGTAAGAGTAAGTACCTACTTATGATAAGAGATATTATAACGTTCATAAATATTCCGTCAGGGTTCACGCTGGACCTTTCAAGCATCCAGATTGCGTAGCGAAGTGTTTGGCCTGACCCTGATGCCGGATCAGTTGCAAGTCATGAACCCTGCGATGGTGCTACTGATGATCCCGGTGTGTCCGGGAGGGGGGTGGCCGCTAGTGCCTGATTTACCGCCGCTGCAGAAAATGTTTGTCGGCGGCATGCTAGCGTCACTGGCTTTCGTCTCAGCTGGAATACTACAGATCGGCATTGAGGTAAAGTTCTTGGGGTAGACAGGTGTGAGTATATTCGTCCTCTAAGACCATACTCATCCTAACATAGAAATAAAACCGAACAAGTGCCAGTCGGGCTACTCGCGCACTGAAGTTTCCGTACCACACCACCATACAACATATCAACTTTTAAAAAGTTTTGTTTTCTCCGGGACCTTTCGCAATTGGCCGGTTTCTATTATTTGTTGTTATAATGTAGAGTTTGCTCTTTAACCATACCAAGTTTGACGCTTGTGTCTATGAACGGTTTCCCATAGGTACCTACCTACTACTCGTAGAAAGAGAATCAACTAGAAAAGGCATTAAAATAATAATAGTCACGAAAACGAGACAGCCTTATACGCTAATTACACAGAGTGAATGCGACAAAATCCATGTCGTTTGTCCCTTTTTGCGTATGCGATATTTTTGTTTGCCACAGTTGAAATTGCATACAAAATCTTGCAACTGTGGCAGACAAAGGCACGATTTCTCATACATTTTTGTCATATCTCTGTCCCTTCCCTTTCGAGTATTTTTCTATACCGCCAATCCACTGAAAATGCTTAATAACTATTTCATGTCACTGGCCAGCACGAAAATAAAAACTTTTTCACCTCACAAGCTCGGAAAGATTCTGTTTATCATTCGAAATCTGAGTGCAAAAGTGTATTTTATCCGCTAGCGTGGAAAGAGTTTTTGAAATTCGAATCTGTCTATTCAATATTTTTATATACCGCCAATCCACAGAACATGCTTAATAACTATTTCATGACACTGGCAAGCACGAAAATAAAAACTTTTTGAAATGTTCTTTTTAGCAATTCACTTTTTTTCCTCGCTGTTGTGAGGTGAAAAATTGTGTGTTTCGCTCGGCTGCAAAGTTATTCTGCGCCTCGTACCTTTGAAACCTTCGCTAAGCGCTCAGGATTCTATTATTTGAACCACTCGCTTATCGCTTGTGGTTCAATCCTAGAATCCTTCGCTTGCTCAGGTTTCAATAAAAGTACTCGCGCCAAAAAGCAACTTTGCAGCCTAGCATAACAAATAACTATTAAAGTGCTCTTTTTAGCAAATCACTTTTTTTCCTCGCTGTTGTGAAGTGAAAAGTTGTGTTTCGCTCGGCTGCAAAGTTATTCTGCGTCTCGTACCTTTGAAACCTTTGCTAAGCTCAGGATTCTATTACTTATTTGAACAAAAAGCTACTTTGCAGCCTAGCATAACAAATAACTATTATGGTCGTAACCCTGACTATACCTAATATTATCTTCAAACCAGCGCTCTACCCTACAAGCTCCAGGGCATCATGAGACCGGTTTGGTTTTTCTAAACACCCTGGCGTGTTCAGTGGACGTCACGGTGGCCGAAGAGGGCGTGGCGCCCATAGAGCAGCATGGAACCGTCTTGATTACGCCGTTGCCGCAGATGACCTACTCTATCTCTGCCACGGCGCCTGTCAACTGCGCTGGAAGGGTCATGAGGAGAAACACTATCAAACATGATCTGAAAACCGCTGTGGGAATGGTTAGTACCTATCAGAATAAGCATTTGCCTGTAGTACTGGCATTGCGCGCGATTAATTATACTTAATGGAATTATTTTAAAACTTACCCTACTTTTTTTGTGCGCCTCAGTCTCATTCTTAATACCTATGACGCATTTTTCAGTCGGAGCGATCACGTGTAGCAATATTTTATAATTTTATGGCCTTTAATTTGCTTTATTCAGCTTTGGGTGTTTTTTTCAGTTCATGCCAGTCGTCATAGGACAAAATTCAGATGATCAAATATCATTTTATTTCATGGATCAAAATCTGTTTGTTAAATCGATGACTGGTAAACCGAAGTTGAAGTTAGTATTTTATATAGTAGATTACACACCGAGGGGCAGGAAAGTAAGAAAGGTCTCAGATCTCATGTAATGGTTGACCGAATCGAAGCCGTGAGGTCAACAAACATGTGATCTGAGGCTTTCTTATTTAATGCCCGAGGTTCGTACCTATAGGTACTATTTTTCTCCTCGACGGAGGTGGAAAGCGGCAACTTCGTTTAGCGTAGCGGGGCGAAAATTGACGTTTTCCGTCCGGAGGGGAGAAAAATATTTACCTAACTATACCATTACGCCTCATTCCCAGGTAGACCAGTTACTACAATCATTACATTCGCGATAATAAGGCGAAAGCTCATTCATATCCATACATTTTTTCACACATACCCGCCGGTTTTAAATACTCCGCACATCACCTTTCTGTAACAATAAAATTTTATTCATCATCATCAGCTTACCACCGTCTGCTGCTGAACATAGGCCTCGTGGCCTCTCCCAAGGAGCGCCAAAAAAACTCTGTCATCGGCCTTCCTCATCCAGTCACTCCCCGCTACTTTATTTTAGGTCGTCTGTCCAGCGGCGGCAGGGCGTCCCACACGACGCCTACCAGTTCGCGGTCCCCAATCTAGAACTCTCATACCCCATCGGTAGTCAGTTCTTCGGTAGATATGACCAGCCCATTGCCACTTTAGCTTTCTAATTTTCTGAGCTATGACTTCACCACTGAGCTCCACTTTAGTTTTCTAACGTATCACTTCCTTTCTGATGTGATCTCTCAGAGAAACACCGAGCCCTTTCCATAGCACGCCGAGCGAGCTTGAACTGATAACTAGTTCTATCGTCAGGGTCAAAGTTTCCGCACCATAGGTCATCACTGGTAGGGTAGGCGCACTAATTTAACTTCGTTTCGAAATTTTATTACCTATCTTTAAATATTATTTACGAGAAGATCAGCTGTGGAATGTGAATAACATCTATCTGGTAGGTACCAGTACCTACTGATGGTAGGGTACTAGAAGGTATGTAGGGACTTTATTTAAGCTTCAAGCTAAAAGTGAGCCTTGCTACAACAGCACACTTCAAAAATACAAAGTACATTTGTCCAAGGTGGTAAGAACAAACAACTACAACCAATACGCTATGCTACAACTAAGCACCGGTTGGTGCTATTGGTTGTAGCGTATTGGTTGTAGTTGTTTGTTCTTACCACCTTGGACAATTCAATTCAATTTCAATTCAATTCAATCATTTATTGCCATAAATTACATGTAGGTAAGTATAAATATACAGACAGGTACAGGATGGTAACAGTACAGAATGTTTCAATGTAATTTTACCCTAGGGTGTAGCGAATTAACAATAAGTAAAATATACATTAATGATGAATTTATATAACATGCGATGAGATTGATTCTAATTGATTAATTATCATTATTGTGAAAAAAGAAATACATTATGTCAAGTTAATATTATGTCAAGTTAATATAGATCAGATATGTCATCAGCTTAACATACCTACTTAATAATCATTTTACACACATACAATAATAATTTCATTAATATTATGTTATATTGAGTTTTTACACAGCTTAATTATTCGAACCTACAGTTATTGTCACCTCAATTTGACTTTGATCATTTATAAAAGTCCAAAAATTCTTGCAAGCTATAAGGACACATATTAAGTAGAACAGATTTCAGCTTCGCAAAAAATTTCCTATCTTCAAGGGCTTTTACATCCGTAGGCAGTTTATTGTACACTGAGACAGCGTTGTAGATAGCAGTTCGTTCGTACGCAGTCGTTCTACAGTGCGGGACTTGCAGTTGAGGCTGATGTAGATTATTTAATCGAATGCTATGGAAATCGGGTCTATATGGGAATTTTTCCGGGTATCGCCTGACTAGCTTACATAACTCTATTATATACAGGGCCGAGACTGTAAGAAGCTTCAGTTCAACAAAAGCCGACCTGCAGGAGTCTCTGCTAGATTTCAGTCCCATGATAATTCGAACACATCGCTTTTGAACAATTAATATTCTGTTTATGTCCACTGATCCTCCCCAGATGGCTATACCGTAGGCAACTCTAGATTGGAAATAGGCGTGGTAAGCCTGAAGAGTCGCCGACCTAGTGGAGATTAGTCTTAGGTTTTTCAGAGCGAATCCAAAGCTACTAAGTCTTGTCTCCAATGACTCCACATGAGTCTTCCAATTCATGTGTACGTCGGTTTCCAACCCTAAGAACTTGGCATGTTGCACTAATTCAATGTTATTCCCATTTAGGCTAATATTCGATTCCAAGGCCTTAGTCATATAGTTCCTAAAGTGTAAAATTTTAGTTTTATTTATGTTTGTGTTTAGATTTAGCGATTTTAACCAATTTACAATTTTATTTAGGGACTCCTCTACACGTGAATCTAATTCAACAATATTGTTCCTTTTAAAGGGAAAGAATATTGATACATCGTCGGCAAACATGACGATCTTGTTTGACAGTATATGTGGCAAATGATTTATGTACAGTAAAAACAACAAGGGGCCCAGAATACTACCCTGCGGAACCCCATGACGGATGACAGAGGTCTCAGAAACAATATCCGTTTGTATAGAATATTTATTTAGGGTTGAAATTACTACACTTTGATCTCTATTTTTTAAGTAGGATTTGAACCAATCACCTGCCACACCCCGTATACCATAACGATCAAGAATGTTTATTAGGGTGCAGTGGTTTACATGATCGAATGCCTTTGTTAAATCAAGCAAGACGGTCATGACATTTTCATCACCATCCACAACCCCAGTAATGTAGTCCGACATATCAAAGATGGCATCTGTGGTAGACATGCCTCTCCTGAAGCCGTACTGTTCGTCGGCGAGTATTTTATTTACAGTCAAAAAGTCACGGAGCTGATCAGACATAATTCTTTCATAGATTTTCGAAAGAACTGGTAGTAGTGATATTGGCCTATAATTATTTACATCTAGTGGATTACCTTTCTTGATTATAGGTTTGATAAGAGCCTTTTTTAATCTTGAAGGGAACACTCCCTGCGTAAGAGATGAATTTATGGTATATAACAGTGGGTCCACAATTTCACTTATTACAAACTTCAATGCCACTACCGGAATGCTATCGTAACCGACAGATTTTTTATTTTTTAACTTCTGTACTACTTTAACTAAGTCAAATTTACAAAGAGGCCGTAGGTACATGCTGTTTGATTGAAATGGAGGTAATATATCAGTAGAGGTGCTATTTCGTTTAGAACATTTGGCTACGCTCATAAAAAAATCGCTGAACATTTTGAGTGCCTCATTGTTTGATGTAGCTATAGAAGTTCCGTTTGTCAAACCTGTGAAGTTGTTTGTGTTTCCCATATTCCGTCCACATATGTTGTCATTCAGTAATCGTCGGACAAATGTACTACACAAACTGGATGACTTATAGTTACCTACCAGAATACAGCTGTACCTATACGTAGTAGGTACCTTGCCTACATAATAGTTGTTCAAAAGATCCGAGATGCTTGATAGTTCAGTCAAGTTAAACATGAAAAGGGGGCCGTGCTTGCAAAAGGTCAGGTCGCACAGTGTTTTAAGAACTGGGTTTTGGTGACGTCCACGTTTTATTCAAGAAATCGATAGTTTTTCTAATTCTGAGTGCAAGAGTAAAACTCCGGCTTTGATACGACTTATAGTTGTTTTTTATAAAATAAATGACAAAAAATACGCAATCCGGATACCGGAAAACATATAACGTATTATTAAAAAAGAACTGAAATACTTTTTTTTGTTTTGATTAAATCTTATAATTGTGTACAAGACAATACACCTTTCCACAAATTTTGGACATTTTACTGCGAATAGGTAACGAAATATGACCATTTTTCGTATTTCAGTTTTCATGTTTTTACTCGACCATAAAACCATATTATTAGGATGAGATTTCTACACCGAACGCTTGTTCATACCCTCCTTTATAGGTAGTATGTAAATCACAACCTAATGCCGTTTTATGTAGAAGTTATTAATAATTTTCTATTTTCTTCAGGGTTGTCACTTACTCATATCCGGTAATACGTAATATTTTTGAATAAGTCGTTTATATTTTCAAAAACCAATTTTGTGTTATATCATCGCCATTGACACGTAGTCTAGGAAAAATACGGTTTGAGATTGCATTATAGACACTTTATTACATTGTGTTTGAACTAGTATTGCTGTTAATTTATAATACTTTTGTCTACTCTTTTCTATCTTCTTCGTATCGTGTGGGCAAGTCCTGGTGTCAGAGTTTTTTCATACCGCCTTACGGCCTCTTAATTTACGATATTAACCGGGGATTATTATTTTTATACGTAAAATTTGACAAAGCGAAGCAACGAATTGAACAAAGCAGTCCTGTACACAATCACCAGTTACAATATTTTTGTTCATACCAAAATTTAATGTTTTGTAATTATCTAATAATACACAATACAACATCAGGGATATATTCCTATTCCTAGCTATATTCCAAATTATCATCTAAAGTGCCATTAATGCAACCTACTCCATACAAAAATCCGTAGATTTCCCCGACTAACGCTTATGTAATGGTTTAGCAGATATTTGTTGCCAACTCAAAATCTATCATTTTTACGCCCAAAAATTTAGTGTAGATTTAAATCATAATCATAATAATTTATTGCCATTAATCTTGTCTATCGTACTCTCGAAAATTTAATATCTATTAACTAGAATATTATTAACTATTAATGTCGATACCGAGAATTGTAGTAACCGCAGAAGCAGAACGACGACCCTTGAACAAAACTATTACCAAGACTTCGTTATTAAAAATTAGTTTAATAACTTGTTGTCAGCATCTGACCTTCAATATGTCTTTGTTGAAATCTAACTGTTATTGAGCTGTTAGTTCTCCAAAAAGGAAATAAACAAATAATATAACTGTTTTGCATTACAACAAAACAGATTAAATACAAAGGATTAAATACATAATTCTAAAAACAACTCTTCTCATAGACCCAAGTTTCATTACATGTTGCACTGAGCATAAAGACTCCACAGTATGTTGTCACATTAACTAGTCAGCTGGATTGTTAACATTTTCTATGTCTGGAGCCGAGGTTAGGTTAATATGTTTTATTTGTAATTATCAGGTTTATCTCACTACTGCTACTACTCCTACTTTACTTGGTACTCTCGGATCTATCAATCCAAGAGTCAGGTTCCAAAATCTGAAACCATGATTAAATTCAGGATTCATTGCTTTTTTGGACTAACTGCATCGGGTAAATTTTCTAGCCAATCAAATACTAAACTAGTGTCACAAATTGGCATCCTTCTGTCCTGGTATTTAGTTAACAGGATACTTTTAATAATGGTCCAGCTGCACGGCAGGTGGAACCTACTGACCTATGGCAGCATATTGTCTAAGATGTCCATAAAATTCTGCCCACAAATGTAATTCCCATATGGAGCTCTAGAATACACACCAAAGGAAGATACTCAGACCGTAATTATAATGTACAGTATCTGGTAGATGTCTTATTGCAGGTTGTTAAGACAGATTCTCTTTTAGCTGGAGTTCCTTTCGTTTAATGGCCAGTCAGTGCAACGCCTGATTAGTCTCCCCCCCCCCCCCTCCTTTTTTAGGGCTAAGGGCTCTAGTTTCTCCACCCGTGGTGGGCTCCTGCTCAAGTCTTTACCCCAAGAACAGTCAGTTGGCACTAGTTGGCAACAATTGTGTGTCCAAGTTGTGGTACTATCAAAATGTATTATGCCATATGAAGTAAAGGTGGTACAGTTATTGTGGATCTATATTGTAGTGGTGGGAGCAAGCACCCATGCCAACCCGAAGATCCAGTGTAAAACGAATGCCTCGCAACATCCGCAATAGATTGTTGGACCATCTCTGAAATCCCAACCAACATCACTATCAATGAAATTCAACTCAATCAAAGCCAACGGTCTATGTGACCGGGGGGGGGGGGGGGGGGGGTGATAAGTGCCACTCCAGCAATGGGTTTTAGATAATCGGTTGGTATTACTTTGGTATAAGATTCAAGTACTATATATAGGGCCTCCGCGGCCCAAGGCGACTAGTGCCATTCCGGCACTGGGTTTTAGTTAAGCAGTCGGCAACGCTGTTATATATGCCCATGATCTATGTTCAACCTCCGAGGCCGGGGCGGCGATGAGTGCCACTGCGGCACTGCGTCTTAGATAAGAGGTAGGTAATGCCACTGTGTATGGCCCCATGTCCTGAATGCGACGGGGCGACGATTCGGCCATTCCAGCACTGGATTCTAGATAAAAAGTCGGCAACGCTGTTGGCTATGGTATAGACTCTATGCCCTATTATCTATATTCGACCTGCGTGGTCGTGGGCGACGACGAGCGCGCTCCCATAAAGCACTGCGGCCTAGATAACCGGTTGGTATAATACCATTGTACATGCCCCCATGTTCTGTATGACCTCTGCGGCCGGGAGCAGCGAGTGCCATTCCGGCACTGGGTTTTAGATAAACAGTTGGCAAGGCTACTGTATATGCCCTATGATCTATATACGACCTCCGCCGTTGTGGGCATAGATAACCGGTCAGTAATGCTATTGCATAAGCCCCATGTTTTGTATACGACCTCCGAGGTCGGGGGCGGAAATGAGTGCCCTTCCACACTGTGTGCTAGATAACAGGTCAGTAATGCTATTGCATAAGCCCCATGTTCTGTAAAACCTCCGAGGTCAGGGGCGGGAACGAGTGCCCTTCCGGCATTGTGTCTTAGATAACCGGTCGGTACTGCCATTGCATAAGCCCCATGTTCTGCATACAACCTCCGAGGCCGGGGGGGAACAAGTGCCGTGCCATTCCGACACTGGAAACAAGATTTGATAGATAAATGTACCTGAAGTGAGCACCCCGAAACACATCTGCTGTGTCTGTCAACTGTGAATGTGCGTCACCTTATGTGCAGAACCACCGAACTGTGGTATAATGGCCTTCTGCCATCAGGAAAATTCCTGCTGCACAGGGACAGAGAAAAAGTCCCTCTTGCCTTCTTGAAAGAGGCACCCTAGAGAACTGACACTGTTGATATTGCAATAATCACTATCTGGTTATATTGGCAAAGCCTAGGAGACCTAACTAGCCCTAGATTTCTTCATTCTGCCTATTGTTCTCGTTAACTTCTCTGTAGATAACTAGCGCATGCTAGTGTAGCTCATGGTATTGTTATACTATACAAAACGGTTCAAATACTATAGTTCCAGACTAAGTGCAAGCGCAGCCTACTGACTGTTGATATGCCAGTATGTGACCAGTGACCAGGAAGAAATTGTCTACATAGACCAAGACCATCTCTGCGGGCCAAAGGATCTCTTTGGGTCTCATATGATAATGCTGCAACAGTCCAGAGGGTCTAAAAGGAAGGCTGGGTGCAGTGCCCAAACATTATTATAAGACAGCAATTAAAAATGATTTTGTCCTCCTGTCCGTATCAAGAACATCTTGAAAAAGGGAAACAAATTCAATAGGCACATCTAGAGTTTCCTTCTCTAAGTTTTTAACCATCTTTGACACATAAAATTCTTGCAAAGGAAGTTGGCATAGGTATGTGACCATATTATATATCTTACATAAGTTGATCTGATTTATATCAAACTCCTTAATTTAATCTTTAATTTTATTAATCAGCAAATCACTGCTACTGCGGCTGTTGTTACATACTGCTTATTATTAGGTTCAAATAAATATTATCTACAGCAGGTATGCCTAATAAGTAATAAGTTTCTAACTGTGAGTATGTATTAAGACTAATAAGGTAAGTATAACACACTATAATTCACTAGAGACACTTAATGATTTAAAATGTAACAAGTAGTAGAATGCCACTCGGTTGAATTAGTGTTCAATGCTCGGAGGGGTTGTCTATAAGTTGTTTGACACATACCGCAACCACATCACGTGAGCGAGCGCATATTGTGTATTGAAAATGAATAATAGAGTTCACCAAGGTACCACATTCTGCCGTCATTATCGACCACATGGGTTATATCAACCACAACACAACCACCAGCACCACCGCAAACTAGCGGCCAGTCACATCGCAGACAGAATGTTGCATCAACATAATGACAGTGCGCGCACACCTGCACCAGAGTCGATTTGTCTGTCTATACACGATGTAACCACATTGTAAACTATTAGTGACATTCAACTAAATTGATATTTTGTTGGTCAACTGCAATAAAAAACCATTGCTTGACCACAAAGGAATCGCCCCCGGGTGGGCCTGAACCACCAAGGTTTCCATTCGGTTAACAGCCGAACGCGCTAACCAATTGCGCCACGGAGGCAGATTTTCTCTTCTTACCGGGGGTGGGTATAACATTCTTTTGATCAATATTAGAACGTAAATCACCTAGGTGAGCTTAAGATTCCCATTAACTTCACAGGGATTGACTAAATATTGACTTAAACATTTAATATTATATTATCTGTTCAAAGTTCCTAGGAACAAGAGTATACATGTTTTGAGTGTTCTGTTTAGACATAAATAGCCGAAATACAATATTTCACTTGATTGAAGGATGAGGTAACTCACCCTTGTCCTGTAGGTCAGGGTAGCGTCAAAATACCCTTCGAAGAGGCCGCTCTTCGTCCAAAGCCAGCATTCGAGAGCTGACGTTCATCAGTGCTTCTACTAATATTGTGCAAACCGTACCTAAGTGCACATCTTTGATAACACAAACATAGAACACTCACAAAACAACCTCTCCGTATAATTTACACAGCAAAACATTACAATTTCACTGTTTTAAACAAAGTTTTAAGATTAAGAAAAAATTGTACAAGCTTCCGCGGTAAAATATAAAATCATGCTATGAAATGTCAAATGAGCGCGCTTTGTCGAATGGATTCGAGGCGCCAATCTAGCAGAGTGAAAGAGACAGATATAGAGGAAAGTATAGAGAATCGATGGTAAGACCGCTTATTTAGCTATATTTATGGTAAAATATATGGATGCTTCTTCAATCAATGCTGCATGTATTCGAATAACTTATAATAAATAACTAAAACCCGACTACTGAAAAATCACGCTCTAAAAAGTATGAAACAAGAAAATATTATTATCTGAAATTTTGTTGTGTAGTTTGTATACCTACATATTATTATTATAACAATTTCAGATCAGAATGTTTTCATGTTTCATACTTTTTAGAGTGATATTTTTCAGTATTCGAGTTTTAGTTTTTGATCTTACTTTTTATTTAAATTATTTTGGGTATTTTGGTTTATTACAATATACATCTTTGAAAGTAACATAATAATATCCTATAACCAGTAGACGTTCAAGACGCTTCGAACGATACCTCATTTGTCAAATTATGATAAGTAGTTTAGAAGTTATGAGGAAACCAATGGATATACATACATACATACATAAACATTGTCTGTTTTTACGGCACTAACAGAGTATAATTTGCTTATGTAGAATACAGCTATTAATAAAAATGTTAACAAAAAAAAAGTAGAAATTACAACATAAACTTATAGAAAAGATGTTTAAAATATTATACAATCAGACACTTCTAAGAAGCAAGCATGAATGTTGAATTAGTGTTTCATACAAAACCTAAAAATTTTAATATTTAATTTGAAGTCACATGACAACCCTAAGCCCGGAAATTCCGAACAAACCTAAAATTAATAATAACTTCTACATAAAACGGAACTAGGCTGTGATTTTATTAGAACCTATAAAGGAGGGTATAAACAATTTTTCGGTGTAGAAATCTCATCCTAATACGGTCTTATGGTCGAGTAAAAACATGAAAACTGAAATACGAAAAATTGTCATATTTCGTTACCTATTCGCAGTAAAATGTAAAAAATTTGTGGGAAGGTGTATTGTCTTGTACACAATTATAAGATTTAATCAAAACAAAAAAAAGTATTTCAGTTCTTTTTTTATGAATTTTTTCCTCTTTTCATGACCGAGATTTTGGGAAACTTTGTAATTTTTTATAAAAAAAAACTATAAGTCGTATCGAAGCCAGAGTTTTACTATTGCACTCAGAATTAGAAAAACTATCGATTTCTTGAATAAAACGCGGACGTCACCAAAACCCAGTTCTTAAAACACTGTGGGTCGTTCTGAATTTTTTATATGTTGTTAGGATCTAAACCAATATTAAATTGCCAAATTTGCAATTTCCAAAGTGATGTGCGAGCGGTAGGGTAACCAAAAAACCATAAAATTTTCGGACTTTTTTTCAGTTTTTGGCTTATTTCTCGGAATCTATAATTCGTATCGAATAGTTTTGTAGATATAATTTTATTCTGACAAAATTTCCTACAAAAAAAGTGGTGTGCACTTTCCTCATAGGACTTAACCTTTGAGGGCTAGAGGGACGAGAAAGTAACATCGTTTCAAAAGTTATGAAATTCGTATGGCGACCCTCTTGAAAGTTGAAGATAAAAACAAAATGATTCCATATTCTTAATCAGCGACCCCAAAAACCCCCGGGTACAAATTTTCAGTCGGTTCACTGAACCTTTAAAAGCTGCGTTGGCGTTTGAAATTTCCATGGCAGCCATCTTGGATTTCGCAATTTTGGATTTTTTTTCACCGCCAACAAAATCTGACCAGGGTCTACTATGACATTGTTCAAGGTCCATACCCCTATCTGTCATAGTGTCCGCGGACCGTTGACCTCATCCGTCAGGATACGACCTTCTGAGGAAGTCGAAATATTCCTTTTAACACCAGAGCATCCTTATGATGATCTCCAAAATAATTTTAATATACGTTGGTCGGGGGAAACCCGGCTATCAATTATCCGGGCATCTATCTACTATCTATGAAAAGTGGTGGGGATCGACCAGATACCTCCAATTGATCTCCGGGTTACCTTATAGTACAAGGATGAAATTTAGGGAACATTATAACGATGCCCTGATGTTAAAAGGAATATGTCGACTTCCTCCGAAGGTCGAATCCTGACGGATGACGTCAACGGCCCGCGGACACTATGACAGACACTAAGACACTAGGACCTTGAACAATGTCATAGTGGACCCTGGTCAGATTTTGTTGGCGGTGAAAAAAAATCCAAAATTGCGAAATCCAAGATGGCTGCCATGGAAATTTCAAACGCCAACGCAGCTTTTAAAGGTTCAGTGAACCGACTGAAAATTTGTACCCGGGGGTTTTTGGGGTCGCTGATTAAGAATATGGAATCATTTTGTTTTTATCTTCAACTTTCAAGAGGGTCGCCATACGAATTTCATAACTTTTGAAATGATGTTACTTTCTCGTCCCTCTAGCCCTCAAAGGTTAAGTCCTATGAGGAAAGTGCACACCACTTTTTTTGTAGGAAATTTTGTCAGAATAAAATTATACCTACAAAACTATTCGATACGAATTATAGATTCCGAGAAATAAGCCAAAAACTGAAAAAAGTCCGAAAATTTTATAGTTTTTTGGTTACCCTACCGCTCGCACATCACTTTGGAAATTGCAAATTTGGCAATTTAATATTGGTTTAGGTCCTAACAACATATAAAAAATTCAGAACGACCTGACCTTTTGCAAGCACGGATGTACATCTTGACTGAACTATGACCATTAGGTACGATCTTCAATAATGTGAAGTGTTGTGATTTTCACTTGTTTCAGGGTAGTATATATAGGTGATACTGGACCCAACAAAAACGTTTCCATAGCGATAGAGACTTCTAAAAGACTGAGTGATATTTATTATGTGTCAGATGCACCGATCGATCACATCGGTGAGTCGGCGTACATGAGCCTTCAACCAGGAAAGTGAGTTATTTTAAACAGTTTGTGATTTTACGACGTTTATACTTCCACCACCGTATGTAGTGTACAGTGCGACAAAAGAGTAGAAAATGGTGACAGCAGGAACTAAATATTTTAGTACAAATTGTAGGTCGGTCTTGCCAGCTTATGCGTGATTTTGACGTTCTTGCGTGGAGGCAGCGCCCTCATTTATTTTCTACTCTTTATGTCCAACTGTAGGTAGGTTTATTATTATTAGCTTTGACCACGTGGAATCATTGGACCACGTTCATTGTCAAATCTAGGGGCTGTTCCAGGGCTACCGTTGCTTGGCCCCTGAAAAACGATGGCTAAGGATGCCGACTATTTAAATTCTTGGCCATATTTCTGCCATCGATTTTCAGAATGTCTTTTTACTTGAATTTTAAATTTAACGGATTCGTAGCGTGTTTCCCGATAGTTCAGCAGTGCGTCCATAACGACCTCGCAGTTTGCAGCATCATCTTTATTTCAAGATTCAACCATTCATCCAGGTTCAACGGACAAACAATTTGTGCTTATTCTAAAAAGTAGCTCAAAGCCCGTAGAATCATCTTTATTTCAACCATTCAACTAAGTTCAACTGTCAAAAATATAGTGCTTATTGTCAAAAGTAGCTCAATGCCCATTGATTTCTATAGTTCAACCATTCAACTGTAGGTTCAAATGGCGTGCGGAGAGCGCAGGCGGCGAGGTGTCGGGGTACGGGGAGGGGTACCTGCGGCCCGGCGGCGTGTACGTGCTGTGCCTGCGTGAGCGCCTGGGCAGGCTCGACGCGGCCGTGCTGCACGCGCCCAACCCCCCCAACGAGCTGCACCTCGCCTGGATAGTGCCCCAGTACCTGCTCGTCTCTCTGGCTGAGATTATGTTCGCTGTGTCCGGGCTAGAGTTCTCTTTTACTCAGGCCAGTTTATTTAATCAACACTTTATTGTACACACGTAGATACATTGGAACAAATGATAGAGAAGAGATACTACGGTGAATAAAAATTACTTAAGAGAGGTTTATTCCGAGAGCGCAAATGCGCGCTGGATACAAACGTAGTCTGGTGATATTTTCAATAATATCAAATTAAAGTCAATCCAATTCTCGATTGGCGACAGCCAACTCTCGATTGGCGACAGCCAACTCTCGATTGGCGACAGCCAACTCTCGATTGCCAACGGCCAACTCTCGATTGGCGACAGCAGTGAAAAGTCATGGTAAGCCCCTTCGATCAAAGTAAAATTAATGGATAGGCCACGCAAATAGCTCAAACCAGAAAAATAAGGCAAAACAAATGACAGGTATACTTCAAATATGTACCGAGATAACCGAGATGACAGACCAAGTGTGCCAGTTTGTATGGACCAAGTGCGCCAGTAGGTGCCAGTATGTGCATCAACTTATCGCGGTTTGGGCCTATCCATTAATTTTACTTTGATCGAAGGTAAGCCCAGTGCAAGCCAAGCCCAAGCCTACAGGTACCTAATGAAAAAAAAGTGATTGTGAGTTTATCGGAAGACCTTTAAATTTTTTAAATATAAAATAAATTGCAGGCGCCGAAGAGTATGAAGACTATCACCATAGCGGCATGGTACGTTTCAGTTGCGTTTGGAAACTTAATTGTTATCCTGGTGGCTCAAACCAAGGTCTTCCAGTCCAGGGTGAGCAAGGTTTTTAATAATAGTTCTCTTTCTAAAGAACCAAAGATCCTTAACCTAACATTATGGGACAAGTCTTGTTTATTGATTATATTAATATCATCAATCCAGGCGACTGAGTTCTTCGTATACGCCGCAGTCCTGGCGGTGGCGATGTTGCTGTTCCTTAAGATGGCACAAGGCTATCGGACCCGCAGCATAGAGGGCGACGACTCGTCGTCTGAAAGCAAACCTTTGTTGTACCATCGATCAAAGGTGTGTTTAACCCATAAAGGTATTATAAGGAGAATGATGACGAGGTTCCCGTCTCACGCCTCTCCTCACGCCCGCGTGGAATGTAAACATCCCATGTCGAAGGCGATGGAGCTTGGCTTGGCCAGCGTGGTATTCTTGCGTGGGACCTTCAGGGCTAGTGACGTGTCGTGTGTGTTCCTCTGTGTATTTGTTTGTGCATCGGTGCATTGATCATATTAGACTTTCCAAGTAGTTATAAAGTCTTAGTGACGATTTAGTGAGTATGTACCTACATCACTTGTGAAGGACATGTTATCATAAATAGGCATTATAGAAAGTGATGAGCCCATGACTGATTGTTGTTATTTCTAATATCCCTTAGACATCTCTTAGAGTTACAGGAATAGAGCAACTGACATAAGTTGTAAATCAAATGAAACCGTTTTTGGATGTTTTCAGGAGGATATTTAATCATGTGCTTCTGTTCTGTGCAGTGCTGCACTATGAATACAAGGTGTTACAAAAATATAAATAAACATCTAACGGGGTGTTTTAGACCATCAAACTGAACAACGTTCACTATAGGACCAATATTGAAATCGCGAAAAAAAAAGATGTTCCATACTCTACAAATCGACTAGAGCTAAAATATGTATGGGATATCACGGGTGCGTCCCGTTTCGTATAATAACATTTGGTATAAAAAAAAAATTATAACGTTCAAATGATATAATGAACCAACGAAATACTCACTATGAGCATAATATTGAAAAAACATAACATACATTTAATCGAATACTTATATCCTATAATTTTAACATATCTAATGTTGATTATTACTAACGATTACTTAATATAAAACTTGTTTGATATATCAATCATTTGATTTTATTTTATGAGACATAACGATCCCTTGATGTATTGCTCCAAAGACATAAATTAAATATTTTTTTAAAACCATTATAACTAGTAAATTGCCTTCTAAACTAATAGGTTAGGTTAATTTAGGTAGTGTGGCCACGTAGAGAGCGAGTGGAGTCAAGCGAAACGTGTGTCACATGCAGCATGCATGCTTGCTTGCTGGCATGCTTGCGTGCATGCCTGCTTGCATGTGTGCTTGCTTGCATTCTTGCTTGCATGTGTGCTTGCTTGCATGTTTGCTTGAATGCATGTTGGGGGGTGCAGGGGGGCTGCGCCCCCCGCGAGGGGGGTGCGGGGGGCGGATGCCCCCTGCCTGAGAAAAACAAACAGGTGTTTTAGAATTTCTAGGTTAGGTTAGGTTAGAACATGTTGCACACTTAGCGGAGCGAGCGAAGCGAGCGGAGCATCAACATGCTTGCCTGCATGCTGCATGCTTGTTTGCTTGCAGCATGTTTGTTTGCTCGCTGCATGCTTGTTTGCTCGCTGCATGCTTGCTTGCTTGTTGCTTGGGAGGCAGAAAGGTAGGTAGCTTCAAAACTATAGGTTAGATTAGGTTCGGTATGTAGTGTAACCACTTAGAGAGCGGTCATATTTTAGACGTTTTTATAAATATCAAGGTCAAGGTCGGTGAACTTTGCGTGGTGCTCAGATTTCGACTCATTTGGTTATGTACTTATTTATTATTAATAATTTGTTATGTAAGGTTCCTTGTTAAATTCGGCAGGCGGTTTTTAAATATTATATTATGAGCATTGATTATTAGATATTCTAAAATTAGATGACATCAATGCTATATTTATTAAATGTTATGCTTTATAGATTGTATAACATGTGATGGTTATACTTAAGGTTCATTATATCCGATGCGTTTTATACTTTATAAAATTATAGGTCTTAAATTTATATCTAACGTTTATTATAGCAAGTGTCCTGTATTTCAAACAAAATTATATAAAAAGAAGTTATATTTCCTAAATTATATATTCTTTGTATTTATATCGAATATTACTTACCCGGATATCACATCATTTTTTTCACGATTTCGATGTTGGTCCCATAGAGAAAGTTTTTCAGTTTGACGGTCTAAACAACCCCCTTAAGAGTTTTAAAATTTATTTTTACTTATGAAACACCCTGTATAGGTGCGACCTCTATTATGATCTTACTTGTATCAGTGCTCTGTCTCTCGCGTTTGACAGATGCGATAAGTACCTACGGCGCCTTGTATCTCATGAGATACGAGCTGTCGCGTATTGACATAAGGTGCATTTTAGTTCCTGAAGCGCTAAGAAAGAAAAGTGCGAAAGTTATGGAGAGCGTCATTAGCGCGTTGCGGAGAGCTATGGAAACTCAATATTGAGGCCCGGGTTCGAATCCGCACGGACCACTTGCCATGTACCAATGAGTTTTACTAACTTATGTACGTAATAATGACTGCTGTCAAACGGTGAAGGAAAATGACGTGAGGAAACCTGTAAATACAGGGTGAAATTGCATTATCATTAGCATCCTTTTAAACTAAAGAGTCTACCCATCAAACTGAACAACTTTTACTACGGGAGCAAACCAATCGGACCAAAATTGATATCATTAGCATCCTTTTAAACTAAGAGTCTACCCATCAAACTGAACAACTTTTACTATGGGAGCAAACCGATCGGAGCTAAAAAAACATCTGCTGTTCCATACTAAACTGCAATGCCTACTCGACTCAAATGTATGCAACAGCAGATTTTGTTGTTGGTCCGACCGATTTGCTCCCATAGTAAAAGTTGTTCAGTTTGATGGGTAGACTCTTAGTTTAGAAGGATGCTAATTATATCAATTTCACCCTGTATATGCTGTGATAATGGTACTAATTGAATAATCTGTGCTCGTGTCCCCATTAAAATTGTAAATGACGTACTAGGTAATATCGGTGCACTCGCTGACGACGTCTAGCGCCCGGCCGTTCAGCAGCCGCGACAGCAGCCGCGCGTCCTGCCTCGGGCTGATGGAGCGCGCCCGCCCGTCCGCCTGGCCGGCCCGCGCCATCGTCCACCTGGCCACTCCCAGCTCCAGTGATATGAGACTGGCTAGGAAGTAACTGTCAAGAATCTTCAGGAGTTCTATAGTTACAAGCACTACGGCCGGCATGCCCGAACTAACCCTCTATCAAACTTTGGCTACTAGCATTCTATTATATTATATTACCTACTTAGTGTGCCGTGCGTATTATTTTATAGAACACAGCATAGGCAGCATGACACCGTGATAAAGCGCTATCACACCTTCCCTCTCTTTCTATTTGCGCGCGAACGAACGAGATAAAAGGTGTGATACAGCCGTATCACGTGCTACGAGTGCTGTAATAAGTGTTCTCCGAGCGTAATTATTATACGATCGTCAGCGGGCTTCCACGTATCCAGACATTCGTTGGATTCGGGGGGGACATTCATAAATCCCACCAATCTTCCCCCCCTGGATACGTTCTTGAGAGCAGAGGTCTAACATGACCGAGCTACGCGTAGGAGCGAAGCTCCGAATCGGCCCCCCTGGAACCTGATGGACCTGGTCTCCGGGGTCAATCTGCCGCCAAGCGAGCCGCAGGACGAGCGATTAATGATACTACTGGCACCACCTAGTGCCAACTGTACCATTGATGGTACTTCCCGATGGTACTTCTGGTCCGGCGGGGAGTTTTCACCGTACTTTACTACTGTAGTTACGTCACCAATTTTGTATTGAATTTCGTACAGCGCTCCTAGAGGTTTCTGTCATACTGACTACAGTAGAAAAGTAGGTACAGGGTAAACTCATGGTAGGCCCACTGGTATTACTTCCAAGAAACATATTTGTTTACTACTGTCTTAGCTCACGGTTCTTTGAGATCACAAGAAAGATGTATAGTTTTTTGACGGCATGTTTTGTGGTCCTAAATAATTGTATGACGTCATAATTTTTGGAATGTTTTTTTAAGCCCGATCATAAATATAAAAAACCTCGCCATGTTGCGGAAAATCATTGGAACTAATTTTTGTACTTGGAACTCTGTCATTAAAGGTTATTTACAGTCGATTGCAGCGCCCCCAAACCAGGTTTTTTATATTCCTGGTCAGGCTTTAAATCGATCATGTTGGCTAACAATAGTTCGTCGCTGCGCTGCGTATTAGCAAACAAACGCAAATAATCGTTACCATATAGATTTTTGAAATGGGCACATGTCACTCACATTAAAATAATACCAAAATGAAAAGGATTAACGTAGTTTTGGGTAAGAATATTTAAATATATTTACTCCATTTGAAAAACTACTGCCGAAAATACTTTACCAATAGGTACAAATTTTTTTTTAACTCTGTTTTTCCATAGTTAATATCATGATAGAATGCATCTGCCTATTGGGAAATACAAATACGGCGAGAAAAATGAACCAGTCTTTTGACGAGGATCCTTACGGTCCCCTGTTCAGTAGCGATGGATACCCCAAGGCTGGTGATATACCCATGCTAAACAGAAAGGTAAGGAAAGAGTGGGTTTGTACTTTAATTATTCTTGATAACGAGACAGCATAGTTCTGACAGTGACCAGTTTAGTGAGACAATCTGTAATTTACAAAACTGTATGGAGTCCAATCGAGGGTCCAATAGGTTGATAGTGATGTCCCTTATTCCAGATTTTCGTTTGGACCATGTTTGGACCACAACCGGACCACTCTTAGTAGGTATAACGAGTTAGGTAGATTACGTTAATATAATAAAATTAAATCAGCAAAATGGAAATTTAATCGGTAGCCACGACATTCGTCAAATTCTTGTTTCGTCAAATACTACATTCGTCAAGTCCTTCTACTAAGTAAATATAAATAATAATAATGTAAGAACCATAATATTAAACTAAAGCTTATTTCGAATCCAGACTGAATAATCTAGCATTATAAAGGATTCGGTTCAAATTAAATTGGTTGTTAGCTGCTGCAATTAAACAAGTGTCATCTAGTCTAATCTAAATCTAAACTATTATAAAACTAACTGAAGTGTGTCTGTACATTGAAGATATTTACAAAAAAAAGATTACGATATGGTTTTTAGGTATCCCTGACTCGAAATCAACCTTTTTTTAGAAATTTTGTCTGTCTGTTTGTTTGTGTGTTTGTTTGTTTATTTGTTTGTTTATTTGTTTGTTTGTTCGCGCATCACGCTAAAAATACTGAACCGATTTTGATGAAACTTTTTTTGTTTGATAGTTTATGATCTGACTTAAAATCTGGTAAGTATATAATTTGTGCAGACGAAGTCGCGGGTAAACACTAGTAATTTATAAAGGAAGTACCTACATTTTTGATTCAGCAAACCAGTGGCACCAACAGAAATGGTTTCAACAAAATAGTAGGTCCACGGGAAAACGGCGGTAAAATATAATTATGTTACTGTACATAAACAATAAGGTGTGCAGAAACCATACACCTTTTCCAGCTTCCTGGGAGAAACATTGCTAGCTTCTATTTAAAAAAAATCACTGATTAATTCCTTAATCTTATAATTATGTAAAATACAATGATCAAGATACTCACAGCGCAAGCAATCGTAGAGAGTAACTTGTGCACTTTTACTTCCAGTATCTTTTCAACAAGAGTGGAGGCAAAAGTATTCCCAGATCATGATACCCATGTCAAGCAATGAAGACACTCATCTCCATTGCTTGACATGGGTATCATCTCAGTAGGTACTTCTCATACCTACTTGACAATCCTACTGGACCCACTATTGGTACTTAGCATTGGGACGAACAGTCCGTAAGGTAATAAAATAGCAAAACTTTGCAGGTATTCAGAGGGATGAGGGTGTCTATAATGGAACATCCGTATGTCGTTAGCATACGTAGAAACTACGCTCATTATTTGACCGGTACTCTACTCAATCGGAATGTTATAATATCTGTGGCGCATCCTGTAGTTGGGTAACTAAAATAATTGTTCTAAATAAATCCAAAGGCTAGTACGGTTGTACGGTTTAACATGGCACATCCGGTATCAGCAGTTTTCGCGTAGCGTACCTACCTATTATTTAGTCGTCGTCGTTGTCTAGTTATCATAATACAAGTCCAGGCTAGATTCTGGAACTTTAAATGTGACTAGATAATTTGTATGACAATGTCCAAGATATTTATTTATATTTATACTATGCTATCAGTATGCTATTTTAATATAATTTTTTTTTCAGGGTTCCACTAACTGAATTAATTGTAGTGGTAGGAGAGAATTATGCGGACCGTGGTTCTACGGCTTTGACAATCATAATACTGGTTATCCACGAAAACTTCGATCCGTTTACTCTCGTTTCTGATATTGCATTGTTTAGGATATTTGAGGATTTACAATATAGGTGAGAAATTATTTTTTTAATTTAATTTCCCAATACGTAGTAATAATAACCCAAGTTTTGCCTCATTGATATTTTACTTACAGAACAACGGTTAAACCAGTTATGACACGGTTTCAAAATAGCAGTTCATATGTAAACAAATTGGCGTTCGTCACCGGTTGGGGGCGATGTGATATGACCGTATGCTTATTTTAATATTGTTTCTTAGTTGTTTATTCATTACGAAAATCTTTGACCAATGTGTACTGCAAATGTTGTGCTGTGTGGCGTCCGCGTCCGGCTTCGAATAGTACCAATTACCATCCTAGATGGGTGTCGGTCGACGAGACGAGAGAGAGAATGAGTTAATCTCAACGTTTACACTTAAAAATATCCTGCGTACCCACGTTACCTGACTGCTTTTCTAATAAAGCTCGGCGAGCTTAGCTCGCAGTGGTCGATGTCGTATGTGACAATTAATTCATACTGCCAGTGATTGCATACCATTGAGACGTGGGCTCACTTACAACCACTTATAGGTGAGGGCTACGCTCAGAGTTTTCCTGCTAGATGAAATCGTAATTTAAAAAGACATTCGTAGAAGATCTAAGGTAACATAGGGGCACATGGTCGTAGAATTGATTTCCGATGGGCAGGGCCGTCTTAAACTAACCTTGGGCACACAAGAATTTGGGGCCCTTTTGGAAAGTAAAAAAAGCTAATGATATTTAAAAAAAATTAAGAGTATGACTATTTATTGTAGGTAATCAAATACAGTATGATATAATATGTATTTAATGATATTAGAATGCTGCTGGTTGTTTGGTTACGATTACGATAACGGTTTCTTTCGGGATTTCTGTTGAGCAAAATATTCTTTTATATCCTTAAAGTCAATATTTTGAAGGATATTTGCACGTATAGGCACGTATCCCCCCCCCCCCCCCCCAAATCTGAATATTTGTATGGAAAAGTGATTACAGCACCTACTTTTTCATTGTTTTTCTATGAATATCCCCCCCCCCCCCCCCCGAAAATGCAATGTACCCCGAAACAAAAGTCTAGTAGTTTCTATTGGTATCCCACAGGATAACATAAAAAATACCTAGGTTTTATTTTCATGATGATGATGTGATGGTATACAGGCTGAAATTTATATCATTAGCATCCTTTTAAACTAAGAGTCTACCCATCAAACTGAACAACTTTTACTATGGGAGCAAACCGATCGGAGCAAAAAATAATTCAGCTGTTGCATACATTTGAGTCGAGCAGGCATTGCAGTTTAGTATGGAACAGCAGATTTTTTTTATGCTCCGATCGTTTTGCCCCCATAATAAAAGTGGTTCAGTTTGATTAGTAAAGTTTAAAAGGATGTTAATGATATCAATTTCACCCTGTATAATTATGAGGTAAGTACCTAATACATTTGTATTATGTTCTAGGGTAGAGAGCTATGCTTACCACGATCGTCTATTTACTATTACAAAGAGAAATTTGATCCTATGCTCCGGACAGTAAGCTTCGAAATAAAAGAACGGTCGATCCAGACTTATTGCGAAGGATATCACCGTGTAAGTAAAGCAGCGAATACACTTGCAGTTGGTCGGGCCCATAGAGAAATTACACGCTCCCCTTGGTAGAGATGGTGTAACAAAGTTGCACTGTAGCCACCAATTGTGCACTAGTTTGTACTGCGACCATAGAGAAATGACACGCTCCCCTAAGCTTTTTGTCTCCCCTCGCCCGTCCCTCACCCCCTTTGTCGGCGACATAATTTTCTATAGAAACAAGCCGATATGCCATCTCCTCTTACTCCATGGTCGGGCCCAATTTCGGCATACCTCGCCTGATTTGTACTCTCTGTTTCAAAGTGTAGCGATCAAGCAAGCATTCTATGCCAAATCGGGCTCTGCATGTGCATGTAGGGTAATGTCATCATCATCATCAGCCTATCATCGTCCACTTCTGAACATAGGCCTCTCCCAAGGCGCGCCACAAAACTCTTTCCTCGGCCTTCCTCTTCCAGTCGCTCCCCGCTACTTTTTTTAGGTCGTCTGTCCAGCGGGCAGCGGATCTTAAGGATCTGGTTGATCTTCCAGCATGAAACGGACATAAGAGAGGGGATGATGTGCATGGGCGATGCTAGAGAAGAAAACCCCGTGAGCCCCTGTCTCGCCGTACCGGGAGCCCCACTCACCGTGTCTGGGATACTACTGGGCATACAGTCCTGGGGCTTCGGCTGTGGATATAACCATGATCTGCCCCTCATTTACACCAGCATTGATTATTATAAAAGGTGAGCTAAAATCTACGAATGTTGTCACTTTGTACAGTCAGCATCAAAAGTAAGTATCTAAGCATGTTAAGTGTTCATAAATATCTGAGCAACTTTACGATAGCAAACCTTATTACAACTCACAAAGAAATCAAATTAATTTATCTGTCATGTTATTATTTGTTAGGTTGAAAACAAATGTTATACAAGGTGTTACAAAACTACAAATAAACATTTAAGGGGGTGGTGAAGACCATCAAACTGAACAACATTCACTATGGGACCAATATCGAAATCGCGAAAAAAAAAATTATGTTCTATATACTCTACAAATCGACTAGAGCTAAAATATGTATGGGATATAAAATTATTTTTTTCGCGATTTCGATGTTGGTCCCATAGAGAAAGTTGTTCAGTTTGACGGTCTAAACAACCCCCTTATGAGTTTTAAAAATTTATTGTTACTTATGAAACAGCCTGTATAGTATGAAATAGGGTTTATTTTCGTGTAATTGTTCAGATGTTTTTGAACGCCGGAGATGCATAGATACTTTTGATGCTGACTGTACTTATCAAAACATTGTGAAAGAAGTGTGTTTATTGTTTTATTAAGTTTTTATCCTATACTCTATTCTACTAGTGAAACGTGGATGTTCTGAGTTTCATAATATATCTGTGGAATATAGGAATAAAGTCGTGAGCAGATGCTTATGCTTACTCTATTCCAAATAGCAACGAAAACAAGTTCAGGTTATTTTGAATTACATAAACGAGAGATGAAACACTTAGGTACTCTCACTTATTCTTAGAACAGCTTTTGTGTAACTAGTAATCTGAAAATCTTTTGGTCCTTATATGGAATGAAGTTATACGTGTTAATGAATTAACGCAAAACTAGATTGTAGTTTGTTTAGAATCGAGAGCAGAATAGAATTATCATGGTAGGTAATTGTACATAGGTAGGTAATTTTTTCAAAATATTAAATAGGTACTAATTTTGCTCGTAAAGAATGATGTCTACTTTTTACCTGTCAAATAATCTCAGTTTTTTTTTCGATATTACTTTTATTCCTCACTACCAAATTAAATCAAATTACTACCAATGTAAATGGAATTAACCTTTAGTTTTTCTATATCAATATTTATTGTATACATCAACCACATAGTACTGTAATTACTTCAACTAAATCAAAGAAAAATTTACAGGTAAACGAATGTATGGGAAGTGGTCATGCATGATTCTTTAAAATTTACTGATCTCGATCTCAACCCACCGCAAAAGGGCACACTCACCCTACTTACAACCAAAACAAGATTCTTAAAATGTATCCATGAGCACGTTAGCGCTTTCATTCATTGCTCAAACGATAACAAATAATATTTGCAGCAACAAATAATAAAAACGTTGCGCTAAAGATCCCAGAGAAAAACAATTTTTTTTTGTAATATTGTATCCTAGTGGTACGGAACCCTCCGTGCGCGAGTCCGACTCTCACTTGGCCAGTTTTATTAAGACGCTGTTATAACAGCTGTTATAGCTGTTATAACAGCGACGGTATACCGTCGAGGCCGTTTTTTGAACACAAACGAAAGTGTTTTAAACTTTGTTTTAAAGTCTGAAATTAAATTATGTCTTATTTAAGGATCGGGCGGATGGGCGACTGTTCTCAAAAACACGATTAGATTAAGTTTACTCGATAGAAAAAAATCCCAAAGTTACCCCTTTTTGTTATGTTTTTTCAATACTATGATTGAAACTGCTGCTATTTAACTTTTTACATTACATTACATATTTCTAGTGAACTCAGGAGAAGTTTTAGCTTAGAAACTCCCATGAGCAAAGATATTGACGAAAAACACGTTTTTTTGCGATCCTGCTTTCAATTGGAGCGGGATGGCTAATTGTAAACTTATGCTTGCAAGAAAGAGACGCAGTGCCGGATTAACCATAGAGGCAAAGTAGGCTCCAGCCTATGGGCCCAGCCCGCCAAGGGGCCCCGCGGCTCGGAAGAAAAATAAGTGAAAACTCAAAGATTTAGGACCACCCACCCCAGACTTAAAAGGAATTACGAAAAATAAGAGAACTTGTTGTCTCTTATTTTTCATAAAAAGCGAAGCATGCTGGAGATTTAACTGCAATAATTGTAGTAAAATCTCGAGCTGGCTTCGCTTGTTCCAGAATTTAGATAGCGTTATGAAACGCGACTTTATCATATTGTAGTAAAACCTCGAGCTCGCGTCGCTCACTCCAAGGTAAAGATTGCATTGCGCAGCGATTTTATAATATTGTACTTAGTAAAAACTAGAGTTAGCTTTGCTCGCTCTAGGTTTGACGGTGTTGCAATGATATCATCAGTAGGTAGGTATGGTCAGTAGGTACCTAAAATTTTGAGATCACTTCGCTCGGTCCAGGATTCGGATTTAGGATCGCATTGCGCAACGACTTTATAATATTAAAAGCTCGAGCTCGCTTCGATCGCTCCACATTTTAGTGTTTTTATTATGGTGTTTCATTGGTGCTTATTTTACTGCGACCATAGGAAAAAATCATTGCGATGCCCATGGATATAGGGGCCCTGGGACTTGCATTGCCTAGGGGCCTCTGCATGGCTTAATCCGGCCCTGAAGAGACGCTTGCAGTGGGATAACCTAGCCTTAATATCAGTACCTACTTACCTTCCCTTCGTCTCTTATCTGCTTACTAATAACTTTAACGTTTCTAGTTGGATTATTGACAACTTAAATGTACTCGGATCCATAAAGAAAGTTGACATGAGCGCACTGTTTGAAGCGACAAAAGCTGTAAAATTGTACGAAATGTTGAAACTGACGCGTAATCACGTTTTGGCTGCGCATGAGCATCACGTCGACGACCTTCAGACCACGGAACTAGACAGGACACTCGCCTTGCTAAGGGGCGACGTATACGACCTAAGGGATTACATCGACGACCACAGGTTTCACCAGTCTAAAAAAATTATGTACTCACTGTTACGATTAATGCAGAACCGCATTAAGAAATTGAATAGAATGACTGATCTTCGAAATAAAAACCAAAGACCTCATCCGTTCTTAAGACCCAAGAATGATTATAATGATCCAGACGGTGTAGGAGCAATCATAAGTGTTGATCGTGGTACGGAAAGGTATGGCGATGAAAAGTAACTACTTCAACACCCACGACAGCGCACGTGGTGACAGTAATAGAGTAGGTACCTACGTAACTAGGCTAGGTAGTTTACTTATGTTAGATACAATGACATGACATTCTACAAGGTGTTACAAAACTACAAATAAACATTTAAGGGGGTGGTTTAGACCATCAAACTGAACAACTTTCACTATGGGACCAATATCGACGAAATCGCGAAAACAAAAAACAAGTTCTATACTCTACAAATCGACTCGAGTTAAAATATGTAGTATGAGATATCAGATTTTTTTTTCGCGATTTTGATGTTGGTCCCATAGAGAAAGTGGTACAGTTTGACGGTCTAAACAACCCCCTTAAGCCCCACTTGCGCCAACCTGGGTTAGCAATAAACTCTAGGTTAAGTTGGTAACCCATGATTTTTTGTATAGCAAAACAACTGAAAGAGCTATTTTATCCGGAGTTAATTGCTAACCCGTGGTTGGCGCAAGTGGGGCTAAGAGTTTTAAAAATTTATTCTTACTTATGTAACACCCTGTATACACAGGGACTTCGCATCAGCGCGCTGTTTGCAGCGGGATTTTAGCGGGACAACAAAAGTGTGCTTGTTTGTTTTACATTACTGCTTAGTGACCGAAGACATTTCAAAGCCCTGGAATTGTGTGAAATGTCAGAGACATTGTATGACAGCCAAGCATAACTGAACCATACTACATTACAGACATGTGCCATTTTTGGGTTTTGTTATTGTATGACGTGCTGGACTCCATGTGTATAGAATGTAATTGGTTAGATACTATAATAATAATGTGTAATGTGTTGTCTAAGTCTTGGATCAAAGTAAAATTTTAATTTGATCGAAGGCCTAAATGAGAATAATTATAATTTTGAATCGAAAATATATAAGTAACTGCATAAATATTATATGATAAAAATACCATGTGTACTCGTTTTCTTTTCTAGTAAAAAAAAAATAATGTTGGTTTTCATAAAACACATATCAATGAATTCAATATTATTTATTTGGTTTTGATCCATTGGTACATAGTTAAATTAGTACAATTAAATCTTAGTTATGTGTGGAATTGAAACATTTCTATACTTATGCTTAATTAAACTATTGTAACGGATAGAAACTTATCTTAGAGTAAAATGATAATCAAAGAATTACTAATAGCACAGAATAATATGCTAATAAGTAGGTATACTAAGATAAACACTGTGTCGGGAAAAAAATAGATTCTGCTGTAAGTATAGGTAGGGTATTGTTAGGTGAATTTTGTTAACATTACTCTACATGTTGTGTTACAAGTTTCACTATTCTTATTCGAGAAATCAATCAAAACTGTACCTACCTACATCTATAGTTTCTCACATAGATAGGTACTGGCAAAGATTTCAATGATCAGTAGTCTGCTACCCTAACACTACACAATCTTAAAATATCTATCCTTTTCTTAACTTTTAAACTACTATTTTATACCTACTATAATTTATTTCAAACATGATGCAGTCTTACATTTTATTTAAATTCCTAAAGTGGATGGGATTTATACAAGATAAGACATATTTAAGAAATCAATCTAAGTGGTTTTGAACCCCACACCTAATATCATATATAGTGACGTATGTACATAACTTAAAATAAAAACAATAACACTAGTTTCTCTCTGCTTAATGGAATGTTACTCATTTTCCTTGATTTTCTTCGCAATATTATTATATTTCGATATTTTTTAAATAACTGTTTTGCATTTGATGCTCGGACAAGAAATGAACTCTTATAACATTGTCCTGTCTGTAAGCACAACAAAAGGACAGCAAAGATTGAACGATAAAAGCTGTTACCTACATTTTAGTTAAGTACCTACTTAATATTATTTACTTTACATAATAAAAACCGCATAATTATATAAATCTTTTGTAAACTACAAATACCAAAGATTTATATAATTATGCGGTTTTTATTGATACCTACTTAAACAGCTGGTTTCTATAATCTTTGAGATACCGCATTTTACGGAATCGGTGGTAAAAATCCGTACTCGGCGTCAAACAAGAAAAAGGCGTGTTTTAAACAACCGACCTAGCTAGCAGTAGTTACTTCTATCCTACATCCGATAATATGCACCTACTGTAATGTAATAAATATCATCGCTTACTAGTGATATCTTTGGTATGATTCAAACAGTATACAACATTAAATAATTGTTACTTAGACACAAATTCCAACTACTCATTGAGAAAGCGGTTTAATTTAAGTGCAGCCTGGTCTGCGGAACACGGTCATTTCGCTGGTGGCGACGGCGATCCATTCGTTGCGTGCGGAGTCGAACCATGTCAGGCCGAGGGTGTACTTGCCGTTGATGTTGACGTGCTGGCAGTGGGAGAACCACCAGCCGCCCTCGTAGTTGCCGGCGCAGTGGGTGTTCGATATGTCCCTGTCGCGGTCCACCGTAGAGAACTCCATGTGGTTTTGGTACTCGAAGGCATCGCTCGCATTACCTTGGAATCCGCTGACTTCTAGCACGTATCCGTTATCGGCGCTTCCGACGGAGAAGTGTTCGTATTGCGCATACCAGCTACCGCCGTAGATGTCTGTCATGTCTATTTTCATGGAGGTGCAGTTGTCAGCCGTGAGCTGGTGCATGGCTTCGAGTCCGAGCCAGTATTCAGAGGTGGGGTCGCCGAAACCGCGCACGTACTCGTTGAACTTCCTGTTGAACTCGACGGTGCCGTTGTATCTTCTCTGAAGGAGGGTGCTGCCGTCGGAGCACCAGGTGTCGAGGGGCGCGACGCCGGGCCTGATGAGGTAGGAGCCCGCGGGGCCGGAGATGCTTGAGCAGTCTCTTGGGAGCTGCTTCACCAGGTCTTCGTACTCTTGTTCGACCGGCTGCAGCTCTTTGACCTCCCCCATCAGCTCAGGCAAGGGCACGGTCGCCGTCTGATTGACGCTGGCGGTGTTCGCTTCACTCTGTAACAAAACAATGATGTTGAATCAAGTCTGATTTTAATGTGAAATGTAACCTAACTATAATAATAGTTTGTTAGGTATCTAGTACTTTACATAGGTGGTAATTAAACTTTTCGCAGAACAACGAACAACTTCGTAACTGTTATAATGTTAGGGGAACGTTTTATGAGCATCAAGGCAACTAGTTACTCTAGTCTAGGAGTAGAGAACGTACAGTTTTCATGTGTGTAAATGATGAAGTTCTATGGCGTAAATACATTTATTCGTGTTTTTCTGGAATGCGTTAATCCGGCAAAGAGTTACAACGTAGTTAAGCAAACTAAGGTAACTTAGTTAGGGGCGTGACTGTAATTATAAAGCTGGTGGAATTTACTAAGATAAGTTTGTGGTTTCGATCACCCGGACCAAAGTTTACCTACTAAACAAACTATTAGTATTATTGTAGCATTAACATTTCTTGGAGTTAGGTATATTCTATTAGTTTACGAAATAAACGCGCAAATTAATTTGATAAATAGTTTAAAAAAACAATTTGGTAACCACCTATTATCAGCTCAAATATACACCTACAGAAAAAATAAGTTGGTGGTACTTAGTAAGGGTCCCTTACATCTAACCGGTAGTAATGATTTTTTTAATATTGGAAACCAACATTATGACAGTCTTCCATTAATTGAAAAAAGGATGTATTACTGTTGTAAATTTCCGGTTTTTTTTGGAAGCATGTATTTGATATTATAGCATTTATTTCTATGGATAGTATTTTCGACCGATTATGGCGAGTTTTGACATTATTATTAGGTACCTACCCTATATAATGAGCATTTGCAATGCGTCGGACAAACCATATAATGAATAGTAGAATCCGCTTACTGCAAGGCATTTTTACCAATTTTTTGTTGAATGCTCTGTGGTAGACAGACTGTGAATTACCTTGAGGATGTGGTCGTTGAGCCGATACGAGTGTTGTTGGGACCTGGTCCGCAGCGTGGCCACCGAGTCGTTGATCTTCTTGATGTCGAGGCGGTCCAACTCGGCGCGATCTATCGTGTTGCTCACGCTGACGGCGATGGCTTTAACTGACTGACGTAAGTTCTCTTGGTCTTCTTTCAGGTATGAGGACTGAGCCGTGAGCTTGAATAGGACAACAATAATATGGCGATTTAATAATATAGGTCGTGTTTGATCAGGGCTTAGCGTAATTATAATAATAATGGGTGCGTCAGCGGTTGCTCGCGCGGTGTGTGGCGGACGGGGCACCGGCAAAGTCGGTACCGCGCGCGCAGGTAATTCGGTACTGGCACGTCTGGGACACTCCCCCCGACCCGCGCTCACCGCGCACGATTGACCTGTCGCGACGCGACCGCCGAGCATAACCACTAGTTTAATTACACTATGATCAGGGTAAGTAATATACTCTAGTTTCATTAATGATATACTCACTTGTGCAAAACTGACATCGAGTTTAGATATTTCCTTCCTGAATTCAGGGATTGTCTTGTCGGCTTTATTTTCGATGCTCTCTACGTCTTCGCGGAGCTGCAGCATGGAGGCATGTAGCTTGTCTAGGTCTGACACTTTTTGAGATGTGTTCTTCAGATCTTCGCGCATCACTTTGTTCTCCAGCTCAAGTATTTCGACTTTAGCCGATATAAGATTCCAGTTGGGTTCTTCGAAGCGGTCGAGTCGGCGTTGGACGTCGAGCAATTGTGTCTGTAGATTCTGCTGGTACAGGTCGAGCTGGTCTTGGCTGCGAGATAGTCGAGATATCTGGGCGTGCACCATCTTGTTGTGGCGATACTTGTGGCCCGGTACGGGTCTCTGCTCTGGATCCTTGCCACCTGTTCCGTTCTCCATTACGTCATTGTAGCTATCCGACCCCATCTCGCTCATTTGTTTTGCCTTCACCTGGAACAAGTGGATCTATTATTAATGCTTGTATTAAGTGGCTGAAATGAGCCAAATTGAGCTGCATGAGGATCGTTTTGAGTAAAACCTATAAAAGCAATAGTTCCATACAAAGCTGCAAGCCTACTTGAGCCAAATGTATGGAACAGCTAATTTTATTTCGTGATTCCGATGTTGGTTCCGTAGAGAAAGTTGTTCAGTTTGAAGGTCTGATCATCCCCTTAAAAAGTATCGGCATATTAAAGAAGGACCGAATACCTACCTATATTGCTATTAGAACAGATTTTTGTGAGCGAACGACTTACGACCTACCGAAAAATATTAGGACAGAACAACGGACGGACAATTTTCGATTACCTACAGAGATCTGAGACCTTTCTTACTTTCCTGCCCTCGGTGTGTAATCTACTAAGTATTTCTCCCCTCCGGACGGAAAGCGTCAATTTTCGTACCGCTGCGCTAAACGAAGTTGCCGCTTTCCACTTCTATCGAGGACAAAAATAGTATACTTACTAACCTCGGGCAGTAAATAAGAAAACCTCAGATCACATGTACATGTATATAAGATCTGAGACCTTTTTTACTTTCCTGCCCTCGGTGTGTAATCTACTATAATGAAGTTTCGCTTTGACATTCGTTAATAGAAATTAAGCTGTGTAGGTGTGCATTTTTTCTTTTGACATACAGCTACTTAATATTATTAAGTATCTTGAACTCCCAACATAATATAATTCTTCGCAGGAATAATAATTCTAATGATTATTAATTCGTGTTAACCTACCTAATTAACTAAGTTTAAAACACTTATATTTGCTACACCCATTATGGGTAAAATTGTATTGGCTCTCAATGTATCAGTACATAATATTATGTTACCATCTTGAAATGTACCTACAATTTATGGTATTAAATAAATGAATGAAGTCACATTACGTGATAAGGTACGAAGGAAATTCCACCAAATCAGATCCCGCCTTAGGCCTAAAAATTCTTCACGATTTGTAAATCTCTGCAGTGATTCTGAGGACATAGTCTAAAATAATTTTGCATTGTAGGAGGTTCATTTGAACCGCTTTACAGCGTGTTTTGAAAGGTACAATACAAAGGTTTGCACAGGAAGCCGGCAAACGTCAGAGTCTGTGTTTGTGGTTGAATAATGCACACTCAGTAATGCCAGGTTGCCGGGCCCAACATTTTCTATAGAGGTATTCATTGACCATCCACTAGGTACCTAGGTACTTACTTAGTTTTCACTCATTTATCTCTGTTCTTATATTTTTCTCTACGAATAGCTTTTAGCTTCATAAAATTTTAGTTGGATGTAGGTACCTATGCTATGTGAGTTTTATTGCACTGCACGGTTGTTGTTTATCGTAAAGTTTGTAAAGTAAGAAATAGGTAATTGAGAACCTCTTTTTGTATTTCATACTAGAACGATGTTCTAGATTTAATATCATGATTTAAAAACCGAAGGAATGGAATAAAGTGTAAAAAAATAAATAATAAAATCGTCTAAACATCACTATTTATAATGAGCTATATACCACTTTTCCCGTCTAACAACGAGAATTTTTTTTTTGACCAGTAGGTCTAACATGAGTTTTTACCGTACTTTACTACTGTAGTTACGTCACCAATTTTGTATTGAATTTCGTACAGCGCTCCGGTTACGTTGAGAACTAATTTCTGTCATACAAATTGGCGACGTAACTACAGTAGTAAAGTACAGGGAAAACTCATGGTAGGCCCTCTTGTGCCGATCGATTTTCTACAGGAGGTTCAAAAAATTTCTAGTTTTTGATCGATGTGCCTAAGGGAAAGTTGTTTACGGTAAACACTGGCGGGCGATTGTACCCATATTGCAACTAATTTTACTTTACATACCTACTTACTTACTAATGCAATCAGCTGATCAAACGTTTGTATGAAACGTTTTTTTTAGGTGAATTTACTTTTGTTCCTTTGGGAAAGTTGTTCAGTATCATGAGTACGATCAACTAAGTGAAAGTAATGCGTGTCTACCCAAACACCCTGTAGTTTCATTATCTGAATACACTTTTAACATTTTTCTAGTACCTAGGTACCTCATTAAAGAATAGGGGTGTATAAGGAAAGATTAGAGTTCCCAATGATTATTTTATTATCATATTATTTCTAACGATAATGATATGTTTTTTATTTGGGGTTTTGGGTACTTGACAGGCTTGCATCTGTGCCACTTTGAAACGATTGCGATGAAATAAAGTTAAAATGTTACTTAATCCAAACTAAGCCTTATGCTTTTGTGAAAACCCCAAATGGGTTCAGTATTTTTTATGTGATTCGTGCAAACAAACAGACAAAATTCCAAAAAAATCTCAATGCTTTTCATTATGTGGAGGTAGGTATCCTAAACGTCCTGCGTCCTCAGCATGTTAACAAAGACCCGGTATTGCCTACTAAAAAATTCAGGTAAACACGAAAAAACATTATCTCCTTTAATTACGAAATTAATGACATAGTGTTCATGAATAGTGGACTTCCGATGCCAGCGATGCGACTGACGCGTGGTTACATATTACGTTTTCATAGTAAGCTCGCGGCCGACGACGGCCGATAGTTATAGGTACTATGAAAACGTATGACATATGTGACAGAACCACGCGTCAGTCGCATCGGCCGCTGGCATCGGAAGTCCACCTTATGTCTTTTGGTACTATCGCGGACTATTCCGCCTAATAGCACGCTGGGTGCGATCGCGTTCCGTCTATCTTATATGCTCTAGCAAATGACGTTCCCGAGTGACAGAAAAGGATAGAGCGACGGAAAAATGCGATTCGGTCGGTGCCACGTGATGTAGTTCAACCCTAATCACTAAAATTTGTTTTCGCTCAATTTCGCGCATAATTCAATATTTGGAAACTATTTATTCATTGGTCTATTCATCAACGGGGCTAGACAGCGCTTTTATTTTTTAGTATACAAGCAAAAATGAGCCTAGTGGTGGTCAGGCGGAAAAGTCCGCGATAGTACATTGGAAATGAAGACTGGCAATATGACGTGAAAAAAATAATAATGGCCATAAAATGAAATCAAAGAAGAAAAAGTGTAATTATACAAGAGTAGGGGATAAAGTGGCAACACAGCTTTCTTGTGATTGTGAATATACGGAATCAGACGAGGAGGGGATTATTCCTACCTTGCTCGCAGCTCACAGACCCACCACCCCACATACATACAAAATGCAACACCCCGTGAGGGAATAATCAAGCTGCAGGTTCCATTTGCATTTTTTTTTGGCACAAAGGTTTTAATCTTTGATGTATGAGTACCTACCTAGGACAAAAATACTGGGCCGTTGTATATTTTGCTTATGCTTATTATCACTTTTATAAACCAACAGAAATCATGCGATAATTGTTAGCCTTATTGCGATTAAAGTTTGAAAATAATGCTTACTCTGTCTTCATTCTAATAATGATATCTAAGAGAGTAATATGTCTATGTCTTGACGACCCGGTTGGTGTAATGGTTACCACGCCGGACTGCCAAACCAGGGTCCTGGGTTCGAATCCCGGCTCGGTCATGGATGTTATATGTTCGTGCCATTGTTGTATGGTTTCCATAATAAAAGCCTTTAGTGCTAGTTTGGGATCATTACAATGTATGTGCCTGTGAGCGTTATTTATTATTTATTTATTTATCTAAGTAATACTTACTAGGTTATGCCTCACAGGTTAATGGGTTAAGGGTTTAAACCACATACTCTACCCATCAAAATGAACAACTTTAACTAAGGGAACAAAACGATCAGAACAAAAAAAACTGTTGTCCATACGTTTGCGTCGAGTAGTTATTCCAGTTGAGAACCTATGGGACAGCTGACTTTTTTTTTGCACTGATAGATTTGCTCCCATAGTAAAAGTTGTTCAGTTTGATGGGTAGATTATGTGTTTTAAAGATTATGTGTTACTTTTCTTATCACCCTGTATAGTGCACACAGGCAAAGTTTAGTTTATATGAAACGTTTTGTCTCGCTTCGCTCCATTCCGTTTAGTACTTTGTGCTGACTAAGACAGACTTCCGTTCAATTATTCTGTATTCTCATTTTAAAGCAAACGCAATAAATAGGAGTTGATCATACACCTTTATTTACGCATATCGCCCGCACTCCCGTCCTTCAATGACGAGGAAGTCGAACCAGTTTCTTTGTAAATACTTATTATTCCTTTAGCAAAAAAATACGCAGCTGCGTTAGCGCCGATACATCAGAAGAATACCTAGACCTACCTCTACTACCTATAGGTTTTAACTACAAACTAAATGAATCCTTAGCAGAACAAATAAAATCTTTGGCTGTTGTGCATATTTTTATTACCTTCTAGACTTAGATTATCAAGATAGACAGTCAAAGCTACGAAAGCGTCGAAAAAAATAGGAACCAGTACTGGTTCCAAAACCCTATACATATACACGCACACATACATATTTTGTATGGCGCCTCACGCACCCCAACCTAAGAAAGTTAGCCCCTTTTGTTTTATAAAGAACAAGTGTGAGGCTCATTCTAGACATATACTTTTTCTAAGCTTCTAGATTTGATCATCCGTCATAGTAGCAAGATTAAAAGTATACGTATAGTATAGTAATACTTAAGGGAGTGCTTCAGCCTAGGCTTCAGCCCATGAAACTGAACAACTTTCGCTATGGAGCCAATTTTTCACGGTTTCGAAGTTGGCTCCATAGGGAAAGTTGTTCAGTTTCATGGTCTGAAGCTCGGTGTTTCATTACACCCTGTATAATAGCAGGTTTCAAGTCCAAACAAAAGCTTTTAAACACTAATAGTATCATAAAAATCTGTTATTAAATGGAGAAGCGTTTAAAAAGTTTTGAGTTCACTTTTTAAGACGCTCCCGCTAGGTAAACGCTGCGCCAGGCCATATTTTGCTGGTGTTTAGAAGCTATCTTCTCGTTATTTGAAAGACATGGGTCAGTACCTAACTACATACAAAATAAAGGAAAATATAGCAATGATCTTCAACATCTCGGCTATAATGCTATGATGTTACATTTCTTATTTTTCTATAAAATACGTATGAAACCTGTGTTCAAAGGAAAATATTTATCACTATTATCCTAAATATTGGAAAAACTGTATTAGTGCATCTAGGCTACTTTATAAGTTGTGTAGACAATATTAAGATCTAAAAATGCTATGAAGTAATATCTTTTGCTTAATTAGACAATTTTAAAATTTGGTGCGAATTCTTATGATTTTCGATTTTGATTTTCTCGGATTAGAAGGCACCACAGTGACATAATGAAGGACAAGCCAGTCAAAAATAGGTATATCTACTAAAATTACGAAGTTTAGTAAAGGTGAGGCGGCTCTGAGCCAAGTGAAAGGGTCAAGGTCGTTCGGTCTGGGAAACCTCTTAACACCTTGTATGCTTCGTGGTCAGAAAAAGTAACTACGTAGATCAAAAAAACAACAAAAACTTAATAATGATCTAATTACTGCGCGCATCAGATTTCGTCCACTACACATACGATACGTGAGGTCTCCTCAGTTTTTGCCGCGTATGCGAACGAGTTTCGTTGGGTTCCCACAGGCATTGTCGACTTTGTTTTTCAACAGCTTTCTTAACACTTTAACTGTCCATGCATCACATGTAATGCACTGACAAGCTGGCTTGATATGTAAAATGAAATACTAGCGTGAATTGACTATGATTTCTCGAGTGTGTTTCAACGTTTTTGAACAAGAATAGAGATTAGTGTCTAGATTGTTTTCGAAAAATTTCATTGAATTTAATTGGTTAGTATGAAAATATAATAATATGTATAGGAGAAGAATACAATACTTCGTTTGTATGGATTGCATTTAAATGGGAAAGAAGGAAAATTTAATACTCACCTAGGTATATAATTAATATAATATATAGCTACAATTGTTAAGCAGATTTGAACAAAAAGGGACTCGTTGATACCTCAAGGGCGGGGTTAGGGACTTGTGTAACGATTGTTTTTACATCGGCATTGGTCCCATCCCAGTATTATTATGTTGACAGGAGAAGGCAATAAATGGATTTTCGTCAGTTCTTCGACTGAATCACTAATTTGTTTTTAATGAGTTATTCTTGAAGTTAGTTGTAATGATTTTATAAGTATGACATAAAACTGGTTACACAGATGTCAAGTTAGCAGGTGTTTGTTCGGTTGAATTTGAGAATAATCTCATTAATTATCAGTTTATCGCTGAACATTTTTTACAGTTAGGTAATAATAATAATATTTAAATAGGCTCACAGACCACAGAAATAAAGTTAATATTGTATTACTTAGGTACTAAACTTACCTACATCTAAACTAAACTATTATAAAAAACAGTAACTGAAGTGTGTAATTGAAGATACATATTTACAAAAAAAAGATTAAGTACGATATGGTTTTTAGGTACCTATCCCCGACTCAAAATCACAACCTTTTTAGAAACTTTGTCTGTCTGTTTGTTTGTTTGTTCGCGCATCACGCAAAAACTACTGAACCGATCTTGATGAAACTTTTTTGTTTGATAGCTATTTTTTATTAAAAAAAAAGTAGGTATGCATAGTAATGTAAACAAACTGAAAACATTGCAATTGAAATCGTATAAGCTAGTCACAAGGGTTAATTTTGCTTGCACCTACTTAACACCATATGCAGCTTGGACTGGAGGTGAAAATGAACATCAAACATGACAGACGTAATGGCGGACGCGATGACAGAGAATCAATAAATAAAATAAAAATTAAATATTATGTTCGTAAACTAAATTATATTTCTAAATGCTTCTAAATGATAAAATAATAGTTTGATTACTGAAAATAGGATACACCACACTTTTCACTTTTCTTTGGTAGTTTTTACAATACAGAACGCCATCATGAACTCGCGCGTGCTCGGACGATCAAACAAAGACTGGCAGAGACGTCACTCTCTTTTTGAATTTTAACCTTCTTTTGGTTCGGACACTTTTGAGCGTGGACCCATCTTCCATATTGTTCTTATTCAATGGTTGTATGTATTTACATCCTTTTCTATCTAATCCCAAGAAGAGATCTCCACTTGAGTGTCGTTTTGTAATACCCCAATAAAAAATAAATAAATAAATAAAATTTTAAATGTTTATTTTTACTATTGTAACACCTGTATACCTATCCATTGTCTGAAATTAATTAGGTAACGAAATATTGAGAAACAGAATCATCGGGTAGATACACAAATAATTAACCCTCCTTCTGGTGCAGTCGGGTAAAAGGACCCTTGATCAGCGTACGAGCGCCACCAGCATAATTATATTCTAAATTCAAAAGCATATTGACCAGTAAAAGTAGTGGGCGCAACGGTTACTGACGGTTAGAACCGCCGAGCGTGAAGGGGATATTATACCACCTGTTATTATACTTGACAAGCGATTTAGAACCTTATTATTTTCTCTATAAGTGTTCCGATATATATAAATTCACTATTCCATCAAGCGTTTCATATTGTTATATTCCCGATCTTATAGAATATTCTCACATTATTATACAGGGCATTCAGGTCGCATCCGGAAAGGGTTGTTATTTGACATGTTTTGAGCATGGCAGTTTTTGATGTTCCTATTCTTATGTACCTACCTACTGTCTATTAAAGAATTAAGTACCTACCTAGCAATTTTAAATCCAATCAAACCAATTTGTTGTCATACAAATAATAAAAAAAAACACTATACGAAAAGGGGGACATCCAATGACCAGAATGGTCTGGACAGAACTGGTTTCTGGGGGCATTTATTTGTTCTGAAATGTACTTACCTAATTAGGTTCATATTATTATGTACAGAAGCTATTTTGTTATGATGCTCAACATTAAACTAAATTAAACAAAAAACAAACTAGTTAATCTAAGTTAATTAAGGTGGTTTCCGTCCATACAAAACTTTGTCGTAGAACACTCGTAGACGGTGTTAATAAAAGTAATGTTTTATATAGTGAAATTATTCATACAAAATTTTAAAGCTTGATATTCGTAATTATATTATAAATTGTAAATATTATTTGATACGCGCAATCTAGATTTTCTAAGCTATTTTTCAATATATAAAACGTTACTTTTATTAACACCGTCTACGAGTGTTCTACGACAAAGTTTTGTATGAAATTGACAGCTCTCCAACCACCTTAAAGGTAAAAAGACGCAAAAGAATTATAGGTAGGTATAGGGTATAGGTATACTTTGTTAATTATCAAACAGTTTTTTCTTAGCCGTTTCAGTGTTCTATTTATAAATATTTACTATCTAATTAAGTACCTATTATCGGATGTAGAATATACGTACTACTGTAATCCTTCTGATCAAAAAATTAAAATTAACTGTAAGGTGTTGTCTTATTGGCCATCGCGCTACCTATAGTTATGCGATCGCATTGCACCTTTTCAGTCACCGAGATGATCGCACGAATTGCACGCGATCACATAAAATTAGATTTGTGTGCGGTTTATTTCGGGTTCGTACGATCGGTGCTATGCGATTGTCGCACGATCGCGCGAGCTAACTGCCACCAGTTGCGGCCAGTTAACCGTAAACCTAATTTTTCAATCAGTATGACTAAGAGTCCCTTTGCCCAGCAATGGGACAAAACAGGTTAAAATAATGACAACAAATTTTCTTAGCGAATCGGACTCGGATACGATGATTATAATAAAATTACTTAACTAAGTATAAGTATAACAATATAGTAGGTACTCTGTGGTATAACTGATCTCATAAAGAAAAAAATATCCAAGATTTTCCTATAGATATATCAGCTCGTAACTTACCTCTTTAGCTAGCTTGCCGAATTGGGTCCTGATTTCAGCGACGGTGTTCCTCATCTGCTGAGTGTCGTACTTCATCCGTCCGACTTCGGCGTCCAGCTTGTCCACCCTGGCCTCCTGGGTGCGCGCCAGCTGCGCCAGGTCCGAGGTCTCCGTGAGCGCTTGCTTCAACTGAAACAACATTGTTCAGTTAACAAGTATTCAGCAGAATCTGAAGTAGGTACATATTCAGTTGATTGTTGATGGAAATCTGTCTTTTTACAGTTTAATTCAGTAGGCTGAACTTATGCGATGCATTCGTTCAGACTACTGAGATGCCATCTGTAAATGAGATGCCATCTGAAGGAAACCCATCTAAAAAACAACATAGAAAAAACTAGGGTTAATTGTCCCCTCTCAGTTTGCCACAATTTCGTAACTCAAGGGTTAAAAATGACTTCTTTCAACCTGGCCACCCTGGGGTTGCGGCAGACTGAGAGGTGACAGCCCTAGTATTTCCTGTTTTTTACATCGGTCTTTTTCAGATGGCATCTCATTTACTTCCCAAACAGATAGTTGGAAAAAACGGTACTATAAATCATCATGGTAAAGGTACTTGCGGTAAGATTTTGCTAGGCAACCCGGCAGCGTTGTATAGACCTCTGTATAATATAGTACATTATGGTACAAGTGTGTAATGTTGGTGATTACCGCTGAGGCGCTATTGAGACCCGAGCCGTAGGCGAAGTTATATTTGAGTGAAAGTTTTATTTATTAAAAACGTACAAGTTGAAAACGAAGTTGCATGAAATGAGGAAGCAATAGGCTTCGATCAAAATAAAATGAATGGATAGGCCTAAAGCGCGGTAAGTTGAAGCAAACTACTGGTGCACTTGGTACATACAAACTAGCGCCATTATCTGTCAAATCTAGGGCACTTTCATACAAGTGACAAGTAAAAATTTCATTTGTTTTGCTTCACTTTTCTGGTTTGAAATGTTCGCGTAAGGCCTATCCATTAATTTTATTTTGATCGAAGGCAATAGGTACATTATTTTATTTCTATTGAACACGATCTTTTTTGTATCGAAACTTTTTTAAGAACAAAGCTACTCAACCAATTAAAAAAAAACCTATCTTAACTCACTAGTGAATAATAGTAATGAAAAAGTCACAGTTCGATTATATATGTGCCTTATTGCGGTGAAATTAGAGCCATTTTATGAGCAAGTGTGTTGAAAACTTTCATTTATAGTAGATTACACACCGAGGACAGGAAAGTAAGAAAGGTCGCCTCCGTCAACGATTACATGAGATCTGAGGCTTTCTTATTTACTGTCCGAGGTTAGTATACTATTTTTCTCCTCGACCGAGGTGGAAAGCGGCAACTTCGTTTAGCGCAGCGGGACGAAAATTGACGCTTTCCGTCCGGAGGGGAGAAAAATCACATTTCGTTCACCAAATTATAAGGTAAGTACATAATTTAGCGGTCGGATCTGTATATTACTCACCTCATTGCGTATGGTGTTCAGCTGCTGCAGCAGGTCAGAGCTGTTGATGTTGTCAGCGAGCTCCCTCATCTCGACCCTTAGCTCGTTCATGGAGGTGGTGGCCCACTGCAGGGTGGCCTGCTCGTTGCGCTCGTGGTTGTTGGTAACATGCACGGCAGATCGTTGTCTGCAACATAACGGCCAGATTAAACATTTGCGCTACTCACACTTGCTTTAACGAGGGAAAATTGAGCTTAAATGGAAAATGTGGTGCTATACAGGGCGAAATTATAAATACCTGTTCTATACTAAACTGCAATTTTTTCTCGACTCTACTCGCTCTAGTCTCTCGCTCCCATAATAAAAGTTGTTCAGTTTAATTGGTAATCCTACTGGACAGAGGGAGGGTCTTAAATGGTCCTTCTTAATATAGGTAGGTACTGACGGTTTTAAGGGGACGAACAGATCCCATCAAACTGAACAACTTTCTCTATGGGACCAAGGTCGACATCGCGAATCTGATAGCGACAGCTGATTTTTTTTCGTGATTTCGATGTTGGTCCCATAGAGAAAGTTGTTCAGTTTGATGGTCTGATGATCCCCTGAAAGAAGTGTCAGCATGTTAAAAGTTTGACCCTGTATAGCCAAACCATTCATGTTTATTCTCCCCTACATGTACGGGATGTCGTTGCACACTGCACTGGTCGAATTCATTCAGGATGCAATGTTATGCAACGGCGCGTCGCGCCTTACAATACCGGGACGCACCCGCCGCCGCCGCCTGCCCACCGTCCATAGCATGGAACCCTAGCCTTGTAACTTCCCCCGGCTTTGTTTTGAATCTCTATATTACACTTAGATATTTAAGAAGGTAATTCGGTATGTCAAGTTTTTTTTTGGAGGGCTGAATTCGGTATGTCAAGTTTTTTTTTGTCTTCATTTTTATATTTTTTACGGACAGAAGACATCATTTTAAGATACCTATTTCATTCTTATTGCGATTCATCGAGTTTATCAATATAAATTTAATTTTTAAATTATTTTGATCTGTAATCTCTAAGTGCAAAAATGGTGGAGAGAAAATAATTCGAACTCCATGGAGAAAAACTACATACAGCTGTATTTAAAAAAATTAAAACCTGCCTCTCTTTCTAACTCTATGCTGGAAAAAGATACGGCAACATCAAATGTCAAATTCTGACATTGTGAAAGTATTTTTTTTTCTTAATGGCCGGTTATTTTAAGTTGATTTTATGTTTACCAAGGAGTTCAGAGGTATGCCAGTGACGTCACTGCACGGACCGAAAAACGACGTTATTTTATTAAAAATGTCTGTTATCCTTTCATTTTAAAATCTCTGACATAGAAAATATGATTATTGAGACAATTATCTCGAAATGGTTTTCAATTCAGCCCTCCAAAAAAAAACTTGACATACCGAATTGAAAACCATTTCGAGATAATTGTCTCAATAATCATATTTTCTATGTCAGAGATTTTAAAATGAAAGGATTACAGATATTTTTAATAAAAAAAACGTCGTTTTTCGGTCCGTGCAGTGACGTCACTGGCATACCTCTGAACTCCTTGGTAAACATAAAATCAACTTAAAATAACCGGCCATTAAGAAAAAAAAATACTTTCACAATGTCAGAATTTGACATTTGAAGTTGCCGTATCTTTTTCCAGCATAGAGGTTTTAATTTTTTTAAATACAGCTGTATGTAATTTTTCTCCATGGAGTTCGAATTATTTTCTCTCCACCATTTTTGCACTTCGAGATTACAGATCAAAATAATTTAAAAATTAAATTTATATTGATAAACTCGATGAATCGCAATAAGAATGAAATAGGTATCTTAAAATTATGTCTTATGTCCGTAAAAAATATAAAAATGAAGACAAAAAAATACTTGACATACCGAATTGCGTGACGGACCCACTATACCCCTGGCTATACCCCTGGGGGTAGGGTGGAACTTTGACGGACTTTTTTCAAAGGCAATGGAGTTAATCAATTTTGTCGCTTTGTCGTGGGTGGCATGCTAGCCGTACTAGTAGCACAGATTAATAATAAGTCTAGTAGTATCCAAATCTAACGATAATTATAATGAGCAGGTAGGTACTTTAAGCTGCCTGCGTTGTAGTGATAGGTACGTGCCGTGAGATGGGGTGAATTGAAAACATAACCATTTACCTACGTACGTTATCACAAAAACATGATAGGTAATCGGAATATTTACATGATTATTAAGTTAAGAAGTAGTAAGGGTGGACGCACACCTAGCCGCGCCGCAATACGCGCCGGCCGGTGGGCGCGGAGTCGTCACACGCAGAATTTGTAAAAGTATGTATGAATTCGCGAAAACGATTCCGACAAAATTCAATATCGCAGACATTTCATTTTACCATATCTAAACTATTATAAAACTGTAACTGAAGTGTGTCTGTACATTGAAGATATTTACAAAAAAAGATTACGATATATGGTTTTTAGGTAAGTATTATCCCTTAATCGAACCGATTTTGATGAAACTTTTTTGTTTGATAGCTTATAATCTGACTTAAAATCTGGTAAGTACCTACTCGTACCTATATAATTTGGGCGGACGAAGTCGCGGGAAAACACTAGTATATATAGCTATATAAAGTTATATCGTATATAGTTATTTAGGATTACTAACTACCGACTCAACCCCGCGTACGGATTTCGAGGATGAGTCGAGGAATTTTGCACCGAGGCGAGGTTGAGTCGAGGCATAGTTCAAGGAAGCGACTTGTAAAATAAAAGTTTCTATGAATGAAACTTATAATAAGTCATACCTTACTTATCTATTATTTAGGTAAGTAGTACTTTAATAAGTAGATAGATAAATAAAGTAAGTATAAGTGCTTTACGATAAGGACTAAAAATGTTATCAATATCAATGTTTAAAGTCGGTTGAACAAACAAGCCCAAATTTTTTCCAAATCCGTTATCAGGGTACATACCTAAGTAGGTACCAACTTAAGTAAATAAAGTAGGTATGCTTACTACAAAAATAAATTAATTCAAACATTCATATTTATGGCAAAGATAAGCTTTGACTAAACTTTACTAGGTAGGTAAGTGACTGATTGATTTGATTGGTGGTGGTTGATTGTTAGTACCTACACCTAGATAGATTAATAAATTATCAATATTGTATGTAGAAGTAAATAATATAAAAGCCGTGGTACCTAACATATAATTAAAATTGCACAAAGAAAGGATTACAACGTTCCGTTATTAGCAGCTTTATTTTATCACACAGGAGTGCGATTTTTGAATCTCATTCGGTGAGCTCAGCAATTGAAAATGTCAAAATTACTAAGGAGATATGCACCTTTCGACTGCTCATTTGTCATTCAAAAATCCAGGAGTGCGAAAACACAAATCAGTAGTAGAAAGATGCATATATCCATAGTAATTCTGACATTTTAAACTGCTGAGCTCACCGAATGAGATTCAAAAATCGCACTCCAGGCGCCCTATTTTTGAATCTCATTCGGTGAGCTCAGCAGTTGAAAATGTCAAAATTACTACGGAGATACGAATCTTTTTACTGCTGATTTTTGAATCTCATTCGGTGAGCTCGGCAATTGAAATTGTCAATATTACAATGGAGATATGCATCTTTATACTGCTGATTTGACTTTCAAAAATCATACTACAGGAGAGCGATTTTTGAAAGTCAAATCAGCAGTATAAAGATGCATATCTCCATTGTAATATTGACAATTTCAATTGCCGAGCTCACCGAATGAGATTCAAAAATCGCACTCCAGGTCCATAAAGCTGGCGAAGATATGACGGGAATAAGGATTGCTGTAGTGTCATAATTTAAAATTTATCCTAAATGGTGCTTACAATTATTGCCTAGGTCAAATACTCTATCGTTTATTGTTTACAGAACATACCCAAAATGTTTCCTGTTAAAGATCTTCAATCGTTTTTATTAAAATACGTACCTACTCATCTTCACTTTATATCGCGATATCGAACAGCTGATTTTTATTTCGTGATTTTATTGTTGGTCTCATAGTGAATGTTGTTCAGTTTGATGGTCTAAACATCGAGTTTCGTCTTCTTTAGACCATCAAGCTGAACATCAAGCTTTAGACTCTAAAACATCCTTTTATTATAAGTAATTAAATTTTACGTAGGTATAGGTTTTTATGTACTTACTAGTGTTTACCCGCGACTTCGTCCACACAAATTGTATGACCAGATTTTAAGTCAGATCATAAGCTATCAAACAAAAAAAGTTTCATCAAAATCGGTTCAGTAGTTTTTGCGTGATGCGCGAACAAACAAACAAACAGACAGACACAATTTCTAAAAATGTTGATTTCGAGTCAGGGATACCTAAAAACCATAGCGTAATCTTTTTCTTGTAAATATCTTCAATGTACAGACACACTTCAGTTACAGTTTTATAATAGTTTAGATAGGTTGCACTAATCGGGACACAAGAATGTGATTTGAGAATGCACTCTCAAGTCTCATACAATCCTATTTGATGCCTAAGGAAATCGATTACCTATTGCAGGAAGCACATCTCTAGATTATGGCGGAAACATTATCATAGAGTCGCTAACTACGGAGTGAAATACAGGGTGTAACAAAACACCCTAGTAATACTTAAGGGGTGCTTTTAGACCATAAAACTGCACAACTTTCAGTATGGAGCCAACTTCGAAATCGCGAAAAAAAAACAGTTTTCCCATACATTTAAGTCGAGTTGGTATAGCAGTTTTGTATGAAACAGATGATTTTATTTTCGCGATCTCGTAGTTTGTTGTTCAGTTTGATGGTCTGAAGCGCCCCCTTAAATATTACTATAGTGTTTTGTTACACCCTGTAGTTCTGTTACTATAGTTTTACTAAACCACTTCTATTACTTTTAAGCAGCTGTCATTTATTTAAATCTCTATTAAAATTTTAAAAGTTTTTTAGGCATACTCGTACGGGCGGCGGGGCGCCATTTGCTCGCTGCCGGATGTGGGCTTGCAACACACTACTTCCGGTCGGGAGTAGGGATGTAAATAAACATCACATTAAGACAGTTGTTCGAGCACACGTGGCGGTAGGTGCAATATTAAACATAGCTACGTAAGTAGTTAGGTACGTATATATAATTGGTATTGTATGGCGAACAAAATTTTAACTCTTTGTGCATTTTTGTATAGAGAGTTTTGTCAGGATAGTACCTTTGTCTGTGCCTACCCCAGTGGGAGACAGGCGTGATAATATGTATTTATGTATACAGGGTGAAATTAATATCATTAGCATTCTTTTAAACTAAGAGTCTACCCATCGAACTGAACATGCGCCCATCGTAATAGTTGTTCAGTTTGATGGGTAGACTCTTAGTTTAAAAGGATGCTAATGATATCAATTTCACTCTGTAAGTATACTTTTGTATAACTTGAAATGGTAGATAGGTACCACCAACCAACCAACCTTCATAAATAGTTTGTATTTAGCTCTTCGTGCTTAAATAACTAAAATATAGGTACTACAATGCATTGTATTTACATATTTATATAAGTAATTAAATTAATTACAAATATGGACAGGCGAGCTATTTTCAGTTGGAGTTTCTACGAATAAAAAGATTAAAACCCAAACTCGCAGCTGGCGTTCTTGCATTTCAAGTATGCCAAGTTCATCGTTCGGTCCGAAGCCTGCACCCGGTCGCCCTATAATTAACGATACTTGTTGGATACTTATTATCGAGGCATAAAGTTCATAATTGAGAAGATTATTTTATAGCACGCGCAAAAGCTAGCTATCAGTGTTTAGGTAGGTAGCTATAGGTGTGTACATGTTGTAGCTTCAATAATGTTGATTAAAGTTTCTATGACAATGACATCTGCTTAGGAATATTTGTGTTTGCTTTAAAAGTCGTGAGGAAACCTACATGCTTCTATTTCGAGGCATTTATTTATTATACCTATACTATCCATTACAAGTGTCGACGGGCTCACTCCCGTCACACTACTGGACAGAGTTTCGGTACTACTAGTGAAACGTGGATGTTTTGAGGTTTCAGAATATCTTTGACTACCCCCTCGGGGTATATAGTCGTGAGCATATGCTTTAAAAATTAAGTGAATGAACTAAGCATGACAACCTATGGTTCCGGGACTTCTGGATGTGATTCAGCCGAATGCAGAACAACAATCATAACGGAAGTGTAAGGGTTGCCTTTCTACCAGAGCTGTGCTAGGAAGCTAAGATGTGGAGGAAGAATCCGCCAATAGCATCGCTTCATTATCTTAGCCTCGCACAGCTCTGGTGGAAAAAGGCTTTGCTAAGTCTAACTCTGCTGAGTTTACATAAAATGCGAGCTAGAGACGTGTGCGAGGGATGAGAGCGAAGGATGCGTGCGAGGCGTGTGTCAAAGTCAACATGATTTATTCAATATTATAGGAACTAACTTCTTTTCTTGAAGCTACCATGTACCATGAGGCGGGTAGGCCGCATCCTCGCACAGCACAGCAACAGCAAGGAAGTGGTTATAGTAGAACAGTTTCAATATAGTACCTATATAGTAGCTGCTAGCTGTGCTACTGCTGTGTTACATTCATTAATTACACAATAAGCTCACGTCCGTATGGTTAAATAGGTGGAAGGATGGAAAAAAAATGCTAATTTGTAGAGCAACAATCGATAGGGTCTATGAGAAGGACCAAATTTCTTCTATACAACGTGTTTATATAATGTGTAAGGAAGACAGAAGACGAAATTTTCATTCAAATTTAGTTAATGAGGTATAGTTATCTATGTGGACTTTAAAAAAAACGGGTATTTCTGTAGTTTCTCTTATTTTCATAAATTTGTTGTTTTATGTGAAAACGTATAATTTGCTATCTTCAATATTTAAGTTAACTACCTACTTTCCCTTCATGTTTCGCTCACATTGAATTATTATTAATAATTCAATGGTCGCTCATTGCTTCCGCCCTGTACTTATGTACTTACCAGTATGAATACCAAGCTTTATAATCTGATTGCGAGTAGGTGCTTTATTTTATAGGTATGTAATAACGAATTTGCTACAATGATCGCTTTAAAAGACTGGTACCTGGTTGTCGAAAAGTTTCTGCCCAATCTGAAAAGGATTTCGGTCGTTTTTGGTCAAATTTTCCTTTCGGATAGTTCTTCGGAATCTAATCTAAACTATACATACATACTGTACATTGAAGATATTTAAGTACAAAAAAAAGATTACGATATGGTTTTTAGGTATGACTCGCTGACCCTGACTCGAAATCAACCTTTTTTAGAAATGTTGTCTGTCTGTTTGTTTGTTTGTTTGTTCGCGCATCAAGCAAAAACTACTGAACCGATTTTGATGAAACTTTTTTTGTTTGATAGCTTATGATCTGACTTAAAATCTGGTATATAATTTGTGCGGACGAAGTCGCGGGTAAACACTAGTCATGAATGAAATCACCCATTAAAGTACCTAATACAACTGTTTACCTAACACCAGGTTATACTACTATAAGTACCTAATATGTATAAGCAATACCTTTACATACATAGGTATATTACTGCTTATTATTCGTTCTCACAATAAATAGGTAGGTGCACCCCTTCTCGATGACAAATCCTAGAGAGCGGAGCGAAAATATGGCGTCGATCAGATGACCTGGTTTTTTCAACAAGCACTTATGCCTTGACGCCCTCGAAACCACTTGTAACTTACGAGATTTATATTATGACACGTCTTGCTGAACTTGACAGCCGAGAGGCGAACCTCTCAATAAATGGAGCAATGGTTCTTCCCTTGCTCGACTAACAAATTAAACATAAAACGAAGATCAAAGCGCGATAGAATCGTTAAATGACGAACGGTTTTGCGTTTCTTTGAAGTACCACCTGCTACGTACCATAACGACGATTTGCAGATTTATGTATGTAAGTTTCCGATTATATCGTTTACAAGATCGGTAACGTATTATCATTGTACACACGGCCACACGGCGACACATCAAGCTATACTACGCTGGACGCACGACGTTATACGTTATTCGACCTAGGCGCGGCCAGCTTATTTTGGTTTTGTATAGCTTGTTGCGTCGCCGCGTGTACTAGGCAATTTTTAAGTAATATGTACTATGTTTCTTTGATCATTATATCCATAAAGTTCTAGATGAATTAACTAAATAGGTATCGCTGAGAACTGCCAAAACACAGCATGTCGATTTGATACAGATTCAATCCGGTAAGTTACACAATAATACCGCTGGTCATCAGAAGTATAAACATTGATATTAGTACCTATCGGTAGGTATACGACAATGTAGAGTCCATAGACGAAGAAATAACCTTCCAAATTCCAGGACTTCCTGAATCCCTTAACGACCTAAGTTCCTATGACACACATTCTACCCCTTAAGGATACGTGAAATTAAAAACGTATTCTTACGATGTTTCGGGTGGTTTAGATTAGAATCTAGATTAGAATACATACATTAATCAGACCATCAAACTGAACACCTTCTACCTGATTTTAATTCAATTAGACTTTTTGTTTATTAGTCCATACTTAATAGAAAATTTTATAATATTATGCGTTTTTTTGCAGAGGTAGGTACCTACCTAGTCCATATTTCACATAAATTATACTCTCTCTATTTGGTGGAAGCATGAAATTATGACCACAAATGATCGAATTTACATAGGTACTAATTAAATTAATATTTGATTGAATTGAAAGTACGAACCAATATTCATCAGAGTGGTCGGTTACGACTTTTACGGTATTAATTCGCACTAGCTCGCATAGACACACACATTGCAATCGCTCCGCATCCAACTGAATATCAATTTGTAATTTTACGAAACTGAAATTCTGGATAAAATATATTTACCTACTAGGAATGTATAGAGGACATTTTTTTTCCATATAAGTAATAAAATTCACAAGAACACGATATATAAACAAAGACAACATACTAATTCCTATATGTAAGTATGTTATTTACATAAAACGAAATTTAAAATATGCTTACATAACTTACACATTTTAAATTAAAAGTCAACCTACCTACCGCTAATAAAGAAAAACCTGCCAAAGTTATATAGTTACCTATGTACAATGATGTTATAAGCAAAAATTACTTATAATATTATCGGTTACTACGGTAGTCGGTACCTATTACCTATAAAATATAGTAAATGAAAATTAAACTGTTTGAACTTATACGATTAAAACTGTAAACTACCTAATATGCCTAACTAAAATATAACAAGTAAGTTCAAACCCACATTGAACTTATTAAAAAATCTATTGCTTTAAGTATGAGAATTCAAAGTTTGTAGGTACTTACTTCATTTCTTCCAGCTCCTTCATAATATGAGAGATGTCGTTTAGGTGAGCATTTTTAAGGATCTCGATTTGTGCCGCCAATCCCACAAATCCATCTTTGATTTGATGTTCAGCAGCATCCACGCCCGAACGACATTTAAAAATAAGTAAAACAATCGTACACAATTTGAAGCACATTTTCGCGACCGTGTATGGAGTCCCGACGCGAGCCAGTGACGTGGATCGCGCACGGTGGTTCTGATTCGAATGGACGCGCGGGTAGATCGACAGCTTATTATACAGAACGCAGCAGGGGCGCGTGGAGTGGAAGCGCAGATGCGTTCAACAGTTGTCCTGTCCCGAAGGTGCCCGAAGCCCGTAGCTACGCCACCGCCGCCGCCGCCGCCCGCAGCCCACGGGCACAGCTTGTTTTTGATGCATAGCTGATGCATGTAATCAAATATTAATCACCAGGTAGTATTGTCTGAAAATAAGTAAAAAGTATGGCTTCATAACTATTATGTTTAACAACTTATTATAGATAACTATCGTAAGCGATATATATTTCGAAATATCAAATAATCAGATAAGTTTCCTGATTATGTTCAAAACTGTATGTAATGTAATTAAAACCAAAGAGAAACTGTTTCCTTTTTTTTGTTATGTAGTCAAAGAATGTATAGGTACCTAATGAATGGTACCTACCTACGTCTTCAGCCATCTGTCCTGTTGGCGATGATCTCTATTTTGTTTACGAGTGCATTACATTTTACTGCGTATTGAGTCAAGCACCTGATTTTATGCAGGAATTATTTCTGGGGTGTGTGATTCGAGCTTCGAATGGACCCTTGGGTATCGTACGAGACGTCAAACTCTCGCCGCACTCGTTCCACCGACAAAAGCCCCACACCAGTGATTATGCCCACACGCACCTAACTTCCTGAAACCAGCATGCAGCATACACGCGGTGGCACGCGACAGCCACCGATGTTCGGTGGCCACGACTTTTTAAACAAAATGATATCCAGCAGCCAGCACCCACAAGAATCGGGCGAACTTCGTACTGCCTCAGAATCAGTAGTCAATCCGTTCGTAATTATACAGTGTCCTTCTACATATTTTTAAGGCACATCGGACAGCATCGGATATCGGACATCGGATCAGCAACTTTCTCTATGGGACCAAAATCAAAATCGAAAAAAAAATCTACTGTCCCATACATTTAGCTCGAGTAGGTTTGCAGTTTTGAATGGAACTGCTGACTTTTATTTCGCGATTTCGATGTTGGTGCCATAGAGAAAGTTGTTCAGAATTGACGGTCTGAACATCGCCTTTGAATGTTTTCCCCCGTGTTCTATTAGTTATTCTTCGTCGTACGTCGGAGACAAATCCAACAAATCAAAGACCATACAAAACAGTCCAGCCGTTCTTGAGTTACAAATGGTGTAACTAACCCTACATAGTTTTATTTATAAATACAGAGTGTATAATTAAATGCGTTACAGATTGAACGTGTTTCAGACCATCAAACCGTCAGACCATCGAAATCTCTAAAAAAAATTGCTGTTCCATACAAAACGTCAAACGTATGTCGGTACCGACCTAAATGTATCACGTCCACTGCCGCTGGCCGGACCCAAATGTATGCAACAGCTGACAATGCTGACATCTTTTTCGTGATTTCGATGTTGCTCCCATAGCGAAAGTTGTTCAGATTAATGCGGTCTGAAGCACCGTGTTCAATATGCAACGCATTTAATTTGACACCCTGTAAACATAAAGTAGATATTATAGGTCTACATGCAAAATGTTCAATACGTAAAACGTTCAAAACGCAAAATGCACAATGTCTCATCTCATCGGATCGAGACAAGTTCGATATTTTCTAGATTTCGCAAATATACCTAAGGGGCATTATAATATAATCTTAAGGGTTCTCATGTAAGTAAGCAAACACTTGTTTCGATGTTAAGTGAGGCGATATAATGAAGAAGCCATTGAAACTGCTAAATTATTTAGCACTTGGTTTCACCCGACATATGGCAGGTATGTGTTCAGAGTTGACTAAAAAGCGGCTTTCAATATTGAAACGGGTTTTGGTTACATTTTAACCGCACACCAATTATAGATACTACACTAATAATGACACTCACCCTTGTATTGTAATTATAAGCTAAGGGGTAGTATGGACAAAAAGGAGTCTGCTACAATTTTACAATAGTTTAGATTAGGGGTAAAGGCACTGGGTTTTCGGTCGATGAAGGATAAGATATTGTGAGGCGACATGCTTAGCTGAAGAAATTCTGATGACTAGGTACGGGTAGTCATCATCATCAACAGCCTACCATCGTCCACTGCTGAATATAGGCTTCTCCCATAGCGCGCCACAAAATTCTGTCCTCGGCCTTCCTCATCTAGTCGCTCCCCGCTACTTTATTTTAGGTCGTCTGTCCAGCGGGCAGCAGGGCGTCCCACACTACGCCTACCAGTCCGCGGTCCCCAATCTAGAACTCTGACACCCCATCGGTTGTCAGTCCTTCGGCAGATATGACCAGCCCATTTCCATTTCAGCTTGCTAATTTTCTGAGCTATGTCAACCACTTTAGTTCTCTGACGAGTACGTGATGTCCTGCTATCGACATAGTGCTCGCGTGACGGATAAACTCACTATGAGGGTGCCACCTATGCCACAGTTGCCGTTTGGGATGATAGATGAACTTTTGATGAGTATGAGACGACATAAAAAAATCATTTTTTAGCCCTCAGCGTGCACACTGCGACACATCAAGCTACGCAAAAACCAATATAAGCTGGCCGTGCGACGTTATACATTACCCTACCTGCGCGCCGCCAGCTTATTTTGGTTTTGCGAAGCTTATGTGTCGCCATGTGTAGGTACACTATTTTATAAATGCAGACCTGCATTTTGGAATAAATGTACAGTCAGCAATTAAATGGGTATCGCAATCGATCTGGTTTCTTATAAGGATAAAAGTCTACTGGACCAGCAGGTAAACAACAGGTTAGAGTACCTACAGGGTGAAATTGATATCATTAGCATCCATTTAAACAAAGAGTCTACCCATCAAACTGAAAAACTTTTACTATGGGAGCAAACCGATCAGAGCAAAATTAAAATCTCCTATTCTATACTAAACTGCAGTGCCTACTCGACTTAAATGTATGCAACAGTAGATTTGTTTGTTGCTCCGATCGGTTTGCTCCAATAGTAAAAGTTGTTTAGTTTTATGGGTAGACTCTTAGTTTAAAAGGATGCTAATGATACTTATCCATTTCAACCTGTATAATAGGTACTAGAAAAGTCAGAAATGGCAAAAAAAATCCAATACACTTCGTGCGTTTCATAATGAACCAAGTAGGTACTTAAATTGTCCGCTGTTACCTGCTGAGTAGTAAATATTACCAACTCGTAGGTACTCGAATTACAAGTAACAGCTAAAATATCGACTTACTTTACGTTTAGTATACCTACCACATTATTAAAATGATCTTAGTACACAGTCAGCAGGTGCAGGCAAGTCTCGGATAATTTTATAAAACAGGTTGTCTGCGAGGGATTCGCTCGCTTCAGCCCAGAACCAGGTCCAGATGCCCAGATGGCAGCCAAGTGGTCGCCCTTCAGAAAATAATCTTTCACTTTTATAGTAAGCGCTTACGTTTTTTTCTCAACAATTTCTTATAGAAATTATAAGAAATTAAAAACCACGAACTTTTATTGTTTGCGCATGACACGATTCGAATAATAATTTTAATGTAAGTAGCTATTATAAAAATATTCTTTAGCAAAACCTCATAGAATAAACGCCGTGAAGTAGGTAATGGAGTTCCATTGTTTTGATTATTGTTTATAGTTATGACCACCTTTGTAGCGTTCCGTACCCAAAGGGTGCCAACGGGACCCTATTGCTAACTAAGCCTACGCTTCATTTTTTGTGTTTGTTCTTCGTAAAAACAGAATACCTACATACAAGCGTCAAACTTGGTGTGATTATGGTGATACTCTAAAGTAAAACAACAAATACTTAATAAAAACCGGCGAGGTGCGTGTCGGGTTTGCGCTAAAGATCCCGAAGAAAACTATTTGTTTTTGTTAATATTGTGTGGTGTTATGGATGGATCCGTGCGCGACTCGCTCTTGGCCGGTTTATTTCGTTCGAGACTCATCTATTGAAAAAAAAATGTTGGTACCTACAGAGACACAGACGAAACTTCTGTTAGGTAGTTTTATTTTATAATAGTGTACCTATAGTACTTGTTTATTATTCGTAGGTGTATAGATTCCATCTATATACCACCTGGGTCATATTCATCTAAAGTGTACATTTTGATTTAATTTTTGTCCCAGCCCTTTATTGTCATTTAAAAGTATTTAAAATATGTAATATAGATCTCATATTGCTAAAATTATGTACTAGTGGATATTCTTTCATGTTTAAAAATCTTAATACTATGAAATAGAAGAAGTTTAATATGTTTTTGATTTTTTTTATAAAATTGTAATTTAGCTCTCCATACTAATTTGTCATGTCCCATTGCCGACGCACCGCATTTAAATGTTTTTTTAGCCGCCCGTCGGTATAGTGTATCATTCATTTTGGATTTTATGGCTATATTATTACATAGCCCTATTGGTTTTTAGTAACTTAGGCCATTATAATCCAACAATACTTAACTAATTCATTTTGAAATATTGTCCTAGATTTTTATTCCATTTCGTAACATTTTGTTTCGTTACGCCGAATTACGCTTTAAGATCCTTTAAAAACAAACTGATTAGTATTTTTATGCTGGCAACAATGTTACGTCATAGAATGAACCATAAAATTTCGGCAATTTTGACCCGTCATCTGTTTAAATGAACAGTTGAAAATTTTTGTGAGTTTTTATTTTCCGTTTCGTTACAAAATTTCTGTGATAAAGGTTAGAAAACATCTAAATTATGTATTCTGTTTCTTTGATTTTGTAGTGCACACATAAATGACATAGTAAGGTTTCCCGTAAGAGTGTTTTCCAAAGTTTATTCAAAAAGCTAGCAAATATTTACTTAGTTTTTCAATTTCGGTTTCGTTGCGTTTCGTTACGTAACGTAATGGAAAAGGCTGTGATCACATTGAGATCTCTCAGCTAACCATTCAAAAGGTTGAATTATGTAACTATATTTGTTACCGAAAACAACATTTTATTAAACAAATAAACAAAATGTTTTTTTTTCATTATCCTACTTAATTAATATTTTATTTCTGCCCTTGCAGAAACCAAAAAAGTGAAAATAAATAAAAAATGATTACAAATGCGAGCTCTCAGTGTTTTTTTAACAATTTAATTCTTTCCTCTTACAACATTTTAATTTGAATTCTCACGTTTTTACTAAGACCATAAAATTAAATCCAAATAATCATTTTAACTGTTTTTACATTCCTTTTCGCCATATATGACAACGATAATATTAGTAAAAAGAAAAAAATATGAAAAAAAGTGTTAAAAAGATACATATTCGTAATTTCCTACGGTTTGTCAGTTTTTTATGTCTGGGATTATATTCGAGAGCATATTTTGCTATGTCATCCTGTCTGTCAAAACTGTTCTTTTAATAGTCTAGTTCATCCATTGTGTCTGAGGCCTTATGTTCCATTTCGTTATTTTCGTTACGTTCCATTTCGTTTCCGTTTCGTTATATGTACACTTTAGATGAATATGACCCACCTAGAATGTTTGAAAAAAAAGCACTATAATCAGTCACCGTATTCGCTAGACTGTGGTTGAGCCATTGCTACAATTGGACAGGCAGGCATGGGACATTGTTTCTCCGAGAATACGTCCCTCTCTCATTATCCTTGCTTTTAAGCACTCACGATATGAGTGTTGTTAACCTACCTAAACTAAAATAGCTAGTATTTTTAGTTTCTGTCGACATTTCCTGTCTAGATGGAACTATGAAGTTCGGTATGTTCAAATGGTATAAAAGTTTTATCGAAATTTGCTACATCAAATACAGTTAGAATCAGTAACTTGGTAGTTTGTATATGTAGGTACATATTATTACTTCAGTAAAGTTACGGGTCGCTTGTATGGCGAATGTAAATAATTTATAATAGCCGGTTTTTTTCTTTTATATTTTAGATTACAATTCTAGTTATCATTTAGATTGACAATCCCCCTAAAATTTTTCCTAAATAATTAGACAAAGTAAAAAAAAACATGAAAATTGTAAAAAAATAGTACGTAACTAAGTACAATTTTTTTATGCCATTTGTTAAATAAATTTGTATTCTTTTATATTAAAATCCAACGACAAATCACCACGGAACCATTGTTTTTAAATAAGTAGAAATTACGAAAAACTCAACCTACAAAATTTACGCAGTGTATGTTAACTCATTCATAACCTAAAACAAACAATAAAAATGAAAATGGAAAGAAATCGGACACTATACTTAATTAAAAAAATTACATTTTAGTACTAAAAACTAAAAATACGAAATTTAGTGGGGTATCTTAATATAATTTGTATTAACGATCTAGCAAAAAAAATTGCTTAGGTAAGTATTATAAATTATTTCCTTTCGACCCGTATTTTTACTGGACTATTAGCATAGCATGCATAGCATAGCATAGCATAGCATAGCATATGCTCACGACTATATTCCCCGAGGGGGAAGTCAGAGATATTCTGAAACCTCAGAACATCCACGTTTCACCAGTAGTACCGAAACTCTGTCCAGTGTGACGGGGGGTGAGCCCGTCGCCACTTATAATAGACAGTGGGTACAATACACGCCTCGAAATTGAAGCATGCAGGTTTCCTCACGATGTGTTCCTTCACCGAAAAGCCAGTGGTGTAACAAATCGTACATAAATTCCGAAAAACTCATTGGTACGAGTCGGCTTGGATGGGGATCGAACCATCGCCTTCTGCACGGCAGGCAAGGTTACTCGCCACTGGACCACCACGGCTTGGACTATTATATGGAGTTTTATTCAAGTATCTAGGTACATATAGTCTATACTATACCATCCAAACTTATTGCTAGGTACCTAGTTAATAACATACAATTTATGATAAGTAGGTAGGTATATAAACGAGTAATTTACACACCTACTTATGTCACCTATTATATATTTGTGTTTGATTTATATTATATTATACCTATTCATTATTAATCTGTGGTAAGGGTAGGTTCTACAGCAGTTTCATCTTATAGTTTCTTAAATCCTCGAGCAGATGCATCGAGAGGAGACAGGTGTTAAGTTGTATTCTCAATTAGATCAATGCATTTATTCAGGTTCTCAGAAAATAAATATTATTATTTAATTACAAAAATATATGATACTAGTGTTTTCCTAGATTGATTTCGAGTCAGGGATACCTAAAAACCATATCGTAATCTTTTTTTTGTAAATACCTATCTTCAATGTACAGACACACTTCAGTTACAGTTTTATAATAGTTATTAAGATAGGATCATGTCAAAAGTTTCAAATCATGTCAAAGCACTTTTTGCGTCCAGCGTGTCTTTTCAGCACGAGTGGGTCCAGCAGGATTCACAAATCCTGATAGTTCCACCCACGCCAAGCAGTAGGACCATGAGGATTTGAAAATCCTACTGGACCCACTAGGGGATCTTAGCGGTAGGACCAACAGTCCGTAAGGAACTTTAAATGGGTTAGGCTGTGGGTTAGGGTACTTACCCTAAAGATCGAGAGAATTCACGGGATGGTAGATAGGCTACGAAGATATATATATTGCCTTCAGTTTTTGAAATAAGTTGTCACATTTACACGGCATTCTTAGATTGGATTGTAGTTATATTGCAGCAGCAGCTTCAACGACATTTGCATGGACGTTTAAACCACTTGGCCACTATTGTTTAATTCTTAAGAAATAAAAAAAATACGATTGGGGTCAGCACAATAGGCTCGGTGCAGCCTTAAGCTACAGGATAAATTTTATATCACTGCGGATAACTTCAGCATGTATTCTACTCATCAAACTGAAAAACTTTTACTATGGAGCCATCATCGAAATCCTGATATAAAAACAGATGTCCCATACATTTGAGTCGAATATTTGTACTGCTGTTTTGTATGGGACAGCTGACTTTTTTTTCGCAATTTAGAAGTTGGCTCCATAGTGAAAGTTGAATAAGTACATGCTGAAGTTATCCGCAGACTCCGCAGTGATACAAAATTTACCCTGTAGAGGTGTAGAGTATATTTTATCGGGTGTGCCAAATATCATCCAAATCCGTTCAGCCGTTTATTCGTGATTGAGCCACAAATACAAACATCTAAACATCGTCACAAACTTTCTTAATTAGGTATAATATTAGCGAGATGAGATTGCATAACATTAATTACATCCCAGCTCTAAAATAAATGTAATAAACTGAAAATCTGAGTTACTTACATTCGTGATGCAGATTAGCGTAAAATAAGGTAGCGTAAGACTAGGCTGAGCCAACTCGGTGTGTTTTATACTTTATACAAGGTGTAAGGAAAAGTATAATAACCTTTAAACCACATACTCTACCCATCAAAGTTAACAACTTTTACTATGGGAGCAAACCAATCAGAGCAAAAAAAATCTGCTGTCCCATACTAAACTCCATTACCTACTAGACACAAATGTATGCAGCTGCTGATTTTTTTTTGCTCTGATCGGTATGCTCCCATAGTAAAAGTTGTTCAGTTTGATGGGTAGAGTATATGGTTTAAAAGTTAATGATACTTTTCCTGACACACGGCCTTATCCTATTTTTTTTTTTTAATTTATTTTTTTAACCTATTCTATATTAATTATAAAAATTAGTTATAGCCTGTGAGATTGCAATGCAGGGCATAGACCTTACGCGGGCCCTAAGCACTCTAAGCAGTTTGGTGTTTGGTTAACCTCCTAGGGCCCAAGCTACGAACAAACAATGGCCCAAGTTAAAAAAAAGTGATTCAGATCCAGTGCACAATTTTATGCACAAAATAAAAATATACCGTCAGGCCCAGAGCAACTTTAACTTACTTCTTTGAAATAGAGCCTAATTTGGAAAACAATCTATTTTAGGATGTGTATCTATGGGGGATGTAAAGAATATTATGGTAGGTATAGGTTTGGGTAGCTTATCTTTTGTTCAAAAAAATGTTCATTGGGCATTTACAGCATTTACTGCTACTTACAAGAAGGCTTGAACAAACTCATCTTGCCTCCATTATGCATTATAATTTCAGGAAAATACAAACTTATATTTGATCAGCCGTATCCATTAGCCATTAGCTGTGGCAATGTGCCAGGCAGGCGGGCGCCAAACTTCGTTAATTTACAATATTGGGAAGTATATATCTGGTAGGAACCGAAAGATTAGTGGATACGATGCCCGATGCCAGCCGCGTGCGCACCACCACTTTTGGGCCAAACACATTGTTATTAAAGACAGCTGCGATGCGAGACACGCTCCTATTTAAAAAAATGAACACAATCGAAGCCTTCTACCTGAACAGTTTTTTGGTTTCTTTCGATTTAAAATATGCCGCTTGCATGCTTGTGTAATATATTTATTTGAACGTAATGAGACCAAGGTTTGACTTTACGCGTGACGTGGAAAATAACAAACATATGCTGACACTTTTTTAAGGGGGATGATCAGACCATCAAACTGACCAACTTTCTCTATGGCATCAACATCGAAATACAAAACACCCTATTAATACTTAAGGGTATATTATTCGGAGCGCGCTCCATACATACGTACTATAGTGATATTTTCAATACTAACCAATTAAAGTCAATGAAATTTTGCAGAGACAATCTAGAAACAAATTTCTATGCTTGTATGTAGTCAGATTTTCTTTAAAATGTATAGTTTTCAAGTTACAGTGCCTCAAAGATTTCCATACAAATCTAAAATTAATCCTAGCATTGAAACTGTATATTTTAACGAAAATCTGACTCTATAGAAGCATAGAAATTTGTTTCTAGATTGTTTCTGCAAAATTTCATTGTCTTTAATTGGTTAGTATTGAAAATATCACCATAGTACGTTTGTATGCAGCGCGCATTTTCGCTCTCGGAATAATATTCTCTTGGGGGTGCTTCAGACCATCAAACTGAACAACTTTCACTATGGAGCCAACATCGAAAGCGCGAAAAATCCGCTCTTTCATACAAAACTGCACGACTCAAATATTTTGACAGACAGATGATTTCAATTCCACGATTTCGAAGTTGGTTCTATAAATCAGCTGTTGCATACATTTGAGTTGAGTAGGTATTGGAGTTTAGTATGGGCATGGTGTCCTATCCCATACAAATGATATTTTTGTTAAAAAAATTGCAATATATGGCGTTATGGTATCGATTTGTAATTAATGTTTACGTGAAAGTGTAAATTGTTACTAAAAATACATGATCTGTCTACAAAAAAATCTCATGAGCCTCGGAAAATCAAGCAATTTACTTTACCCGAAGACTGCCCGCGTTACGGTAGTCGCATTCCGTTGTTTGACGTTGGGCATCTGTACTGTATAGTGTATAGTAGTAATCTGTGGTATGGGACAGCAGATTTTTTTTTGTTCCGATCGTTTTGCTCCCATAGTAAAAGTTGTTCAGTTTGATAGGTAGAGTACCTAATTACCTACGTGGTTTAAAGATTAATGATACTTTTCCTCACACCCTGTGTACTCCCACAAACCACTTAAGAAAATGCAGTGCTACGAAGAGTCCATTTAGTACGGATCGTAAGAGCGAAAAATGGCCTAAGTGAGCATTTTTTTGATACAAGCAAGCCAATTGGCATGGGTGTTCCTTAGGTCAATAGACGCCGATTAAGATCGGTAGGCCACGGGAGTCCCCCCTCTGGTCCGGTAGGGGGGGGTTCAAAGATGCACTCCGACCGGCCTCATTCCATAATTAATAATAGAATTATTTTCGATAGTAAGTCAAGTTTGGTATCATTTTCGGATAAATTGAGGGTGTACTATTCGTTTCTGATATAAAAAATGCTAATATGTTTAGTAGTTTTTGAGATATTTAACAAAGTTGCGGAATAGCAAGTCAAAATTTTTTCTTCAAGTCGTCGTAATTATTGAAGGGGCTTCATTTTTGGCACACAAAAAATACTCAAAGATAGCCCGTTTAATACAGATTATGAAAAATATAACTTATTGGCATCTCTTCTTTAAAGAAATTGTAGAAAAAAAATGTTGAAGGTCGCGCGCCGATTGACTCTCTATGTTGTGACGAGCACACGACGTTCCTATTGTGAACGTAAATTAAGCTTAAAATTGGTTAGAATGGTGGATTTGGATCGGTTAAGCAAAATAAGCCTTGGTTTTTATCCCCTAGGGGTTAAATTTGGGGAAATACCTTCTCTGTAAACCTGTAAAATCATAACATACTCGGTTTCTTTCCAGCCTGCCAGTTGAGCTAATAGGTCAAGTTTGATATTATTTTTGAGTAATTTTAGGACAAAGAATTAATTTTTGATGTTAAAAATAGTACTTGGTGAGCAGTTTTTGAGTTATTTTTATTATATACAAATTTCTCGTTTCTTTTTCCTTTGAGTCTTCTTAACTTTTAAAGAAGCCTAAATTGTACATAGCTATAAAAATACTTGAAGAAAAATAAGTGTTAACACCGCGCAAGTTTTATATTCACCCCTTACAATCGCCGATCCATACCTATTCAACTTATTATGAATCTAAAATCTGCTTAAATTTATCATATTAGTGGGCAGGAGGAAGCTTTTTTCTCTTTATAACTCGTTTTTGGCCGTGTGGTGTCGGCTAAGAGTAGCACCATCCCATTTCCTCCCGTGGGTGTCGTAAAAGGCTACTAAGGGATCTACCGGAAGATGGGCAGCAGCATCCTCTGAGTACACACATTCAATCCAACTGCGATCGCCAACCCGCCTGTGGCGATTATGCCAAATCCCCCCATTTTTGGTGAGGCCTATGTCCAGCAGTGGACGTTTATCAGCTGATATGATGATGACGATGAACTCGTTTTTATCCTTTAGTCAGGCCGACCTTTAGTCACTTTGATACCTACGGCCGAATATTTTATTATTCTCAGTTAGGATGTCTTCAAGACATACAAACTTGTAGTTAGATAGTTAAGTACTGTCTTTTCGATGATACCTGTCCAATATGTCATTCTTAGGAACTATTGTCTACACAGGTCGTCCCTCAGAGGAACGATCTCTTTATTAGAGAACCTTTCTCTTAGAGTCGCCCTCAAGGTACTATCTTACTACTCAAAACTGGGCAACACAATGGGAGCAAATTACTTAGTACTCTGGCATGGCGTTTGTTTTTGTGACATAAAAGTATCTCAACCGAAAATCGAATAGGTACCATACCAACACTACTTCTCAAAGAAGAAGTACAACCTAAGATGTAATCATAACGTAATTTAGTTTAATCGTTAAACATGGGTATACGTTAGATGTTACCATTTATTGACTTTAGGTGTGGTGGGTGAATGAAGAATGTTTGTATTTGTTTTTTGGAAATATTTTATGTTTATTTTACAATTTGATTTCAGATTTAGTCAAACTAGTTTTCATAATTTCATAGTAATAAGCTTAGATACAGTGTGTCTATAAAGTCTTGGCAAAAAATGAGGGCGCTGTCTCCACGCAAGAACGTCAAAATCAAGCATAATATGGGCAACACCACCATACAAAAATTATTGGTTCCTCAAACATTCATTCCACGACTTTATACCATAGACATACTTTATACCTTTATACAGACAGACTATACCATAATACGAGTTCGAATAAATCGGAAATACAAAAACATGTAACTATTTAAACACAAGTTTGTATCATGTTGAAGAAGTTTAACTGATAAACAAAAAATATTCGGTCGTAAGTTTGTCGGTGATTTCTACAAAATAAACCACTGACAAAAAACAAAAATGAGGTCTATAAAGAGAAAAAGCTTCCTCCTGGTCCACTATTATGATAAACAGTACTTCCATCAGTGGCCGCGCAAGTATTAAAACGATGCCAATTCTACACATACCCCTTTAGCGGATCTTATATTCATTACATTTATTTTTCTACAATATCTTGAGAAAAATGGTTCTTAAAAGTTATATTTTTATTAAATCTGTATTAAACAAGCATTCTTCAAGTATTTTTATAGCTGTGTACAATTTCGGCTTCTTTAAAAATTAAGAAGACTCAAAGGAAAAAGAAAAGAGAAATTTTTATATTATAAAAATAACTCAAAAACTGCTCACCAAGTACTATTTTTAACATCAAAAATGAATTCTTTGTCCTAAAATTACTCAAAAATAATATCAAACTTGACCTAGTAGCTCAACTTGCAGGCTGTAAAGAAACCGAGTATGTTATGATTTTATAGGTTTACAGGGAATGTATTTCCCCAAATTTAACCCCTAGGGGATAAAAACCAAGGCTTATTTTGCTTAACCGATCCAAATCCACTATTCTAACCAATTTTAAGCTTAATTTACGTTCACAATAGGAACGTCGTGTGCTCGTCACAACATAGAGAGTCAATCGGCGCGCGAGCTTCAACATTTTTTTTCTACAATTTCTTTAAAGAAGAGATGCCAATAAGTTATATTTTTCATAATCTGTATTAAACGGGCTATCTTTGAGTATTTTTTGTGTGCCAAAAATGAAGCCCCTTCAATAATTACGACGACTTGAAGAAAAAATTTTGACTTGCTATTCCGCAACTTTGTTAAATATCTCAAAAACTACTAAACATATTAGCATTTTTTATATCAGAAACGAATAGTACACCCTCAATTTATCCGAAAATGATACCAAACTTGACTTACTATCGAAAAAAATTCTATTATTAATTATGGAATGAGGCCGGTCGGAGTGCATCTTTGAACCCCCCCCTACCGGACCAGAGGGGGGACTCCCGTGGCCTACCGATCTTAATCGGCGTCTATTGACCTAAGGAACACCCATGCCAAGTGGCTTGCTTGTATCAAAAAAATGCTCACTTTCGCCTTAGCAACCGTACTAATTTAATCTAAACTATTATAAAACAGTAACTGAAGTGTGTCTGTACATTGAAGATATTTACAAAAAAAAGATTACGATATGGTTTTTAGGTATCCCTGATTCGAAATCAACCTTTTTTAGAAATTTTGTCTGTCTGTTTGTTTGTTTGTTTGTTCGCGCATCACGCAAAACCTACTGAACCGATTTTGATGAAACTTTTGTTGTTTAAAAGCTTATGATCTGACTTAAAATCAGGTATACAATTTGTGCGGACGAAGTCGCGTGTAAACACTAGTTATAAATAAAAAAAAACACCTCAGTTCAAAATCGTCACGATTCATGGTGCCCAACCACTGCGCGTGCGTCTGTGTCGCATATGCCGGTCGCGGCCCGGCACGGCACATACGCATCTGTCTATCTCGTGCGCAACAAAGTAATAGGGCCTGCTTCATCTAACTAAGGGATGTTTAAATTTATAGTAACCGTTTCTCATTTGTATAAAAACATCGCAACGTATGAAGGTGTCAATATTTTCTTTGCTTAGGTAATTATCTAAATACCTATTTATTTAACACTAGATGACCGTGGCGAACTACGTACCGCCTTAGAATCTTCCCGACACTCACTTGGCCGTATTTATAGCCTATGTTCATCACGGATAAATGTAGCATTCTAACGGTGAAAGAATTATTCAGATCGGTCCAGTAGTTTCGGAGCCTATTCAATACAAACAAACAAACACAAAATCAAATCTTTCCTCTTTACAATATTACCTATTAGTACACGGTGAAATTTAGCATCCTTTTAAACTAAGAGTTTACCCATGAAACTGAACAACTTTTACTATGGGAACAAATAAATCAGAGCAAAAAAAAATCTGCTGTCTTCATACATTTGAGTCATGTAGGCAGCGGCGGCGGCTGCAGTTTAGTAGGGGACAGCAGATTTTTTTTTGCTCCGATGGTTTGCTCCCATAGTAAAAGTTGTTCAGTTTAATGGGTAGACTCTTAGTTTAAAAGGATGCTAATGATATCAATTTCACCCTGTAGATGTTCACACGGCGACAAATCAAGATACTTATACAAAACCGACGTTATACGTTACTAGACATTCGCGCGGCCATCAAGCTAGGTACCAACCAACATAAGGTTGGTTTTATATAGCTTGATGTGTCGCCGTGTGTACATCCACGCCAAGTGTCGAATTTTGTTATATGTACGGTATGTATATTGTAAATAAATAAATAAATAAAATAATAAATAATATCAGAAAACCACGTTTTATGAAGAGACGAAAAGAAATCAACATTACAAGCAGTTATGGAACCAACGACATACATTCAACAATTTATGAGATGTTTCCCTCGCGCACAACCTGTATATCGATATCGGCCGAGATCGCGGGAGACACCTGCCCCCTGCGCGCACGCACCTGCCCGCCTTTGATTCGCCAAAAACGAACATTCGAACAATCATCACCTGCCGCGTATCAATATATCGATAGTATATATACCTATATAAGTAGTTTAACTTACCAAACTTGTGTGTTTTGGAAATTATTTTAGTTGGGTAGAAATGTAATGCTGTGGTACCTTCATTTTATTTTGATCGAAGGTGTACCTATATTTTTGGAATCAGCTCATGAAGCCCTTTTATTTGAAGCCCCAAGTTATGAAATGGAATGGCTTCATGAGCTGATTGAGGACGACAGATAATAAATTCCATACAAATTAATGATGATGTCCCCCGGGCGACGGGGGCCCCCAACGTGCGTAAGCTAAAATTAATAAAAACTTCCCCAATTTCTTCATTAGCTATATAAATGATTTAAAAAATCAGTTTGCCAAAAAAAAAGGCAAGGATAGTGTATATTTTATTTGAATTGTTTGTAAAAATATTGGAAAATAGACAGATAGATAATTATGATGAATACTTAAATATGTTTTAAAATTTTATGCAAACATTTTTTTTCTTTTGTGAGAAATGTTTACCCTTCATAAGGGCCCCCAAACAATTTTTTATAGGGGGCCCCGCGAAGGCGCGCTACGTCACTGATGATGTCATAAATATTTAGGCCCACAGACTTGCCGGCAACATCAAAACTATACCTACAACTTTGTAAGCTTAAGAATACAAAGCAGAAGTCAAACCGCGCTCATCATATTTTGCAAACGTAATTTGCAGCCCGGTTTAACTACCTTACCTAATCCTTTCACTAGTTTCACTAAGGTAAGCTAGTGATAATATTCACCAGAATCATAAAATTATCTTGTAATAGTAGATATATTCTTGTCACAGGGACAGTGTTACAATCTCAGAGGAGAGGAAGGATCTCTTTAGGGTTGAGACACATTTACCATCGACGCGGCGAAGACGGCGGCAGCTGATATTTCTGTATGGGCCCGCCGGTATCGGTATGATGGTTCTCAATAACACGATTAGATTAAGTTTACTAGATAGAAAAAAATCCCTAAGTTACCCCTTTTTACCGATATCGGTATGTCGGTATGGTTCTGTATCGGTAAATGTGTCTCAACCTTTATTCGGTACAAAGCATGCACGTCTAGTATGATTTCACTACACGCGCGCGACGCGCCTTTGCTAGAAAATAACCTGTAACCTTTCGACGAGCGAAAGCCGCGCTTGCCGCGACAAGTAGTATGGAATAAATCCGAGTCGCGCGCAAGAAGAGAAATCATGCTAGACGTGTTGGAAACTGCAAAATTGATGAAGCAGTTAAACTGCCAGCGCCATCTATTAAAATTAAGACAAATCGCAAAGATTGCAAAGGATGTAATATCAAAATAGTACGGTATGGACGTCAACTTGGATTTTTCTAGAGTGCTGCTCCCTAACGGCAGGAAGCGTAACTAGCTCGAGAGGTAAAGCCCCAGTTAAAGATCTGGTTTTCAAGACACCTGTTATGAGGGTGCTACTTTAGTGGCTCCATAGGGAAAGTTGTTCAGTTTGATGGTCTGAATTCACCGTTTTAGTATTTGCTAGACTATCACTTACACCCTGTGTATGTAAGGGTGCACTAAGCTCGCTACATCTTCGACCCCATCTTTGTCCTCGGGACAGGATTGAGGTCAAGAGCAAACCCATTAAAAAAAAAAAAAAAAAAAAAAAAAAAAAAAACTAAGAATGGATTTTTCGAATATCAACCGCTAAAGGGGTAACCCGCGCGGACCAAGTCGCGGGCAAAAGCTCATAGAATAATAAAAATAGATAAGTTCGATGGTACTTGGGAAGTGTCCACTCCCAGACATTGCTATGGGAAGAAAAGTTTCAACGACAAAAAATACCTTCCGAGGGCCAAAGATAGAAATCCCGAAAACTCATAATTATGGAATACCTCTGGAACATTGCGCTGTACAGATAGGAAATGGTGGTACTAGAAATTATTTGTTCAGTTTGATGGTCTAATCAACCCGTAGAGGGAGAAGTAATAGAGGCCGGAACGTTTTTTGTCATATTCGCTGAATAAGAGATGCACGTACGTAGTAAATTCGCAAGAGCGTTGACAGCAGATTTGTTTTTTGCTCCGATTGGTTTGCTCCCATAGTAAAAGTTGTTCAGTTTGATGGGTAAACTCTTAGTTTAAAAGGATGCTAATGATATCAATTTCACCCTGTATAGGGTCCTTAGGGTATTTTTTTAAAGGGGTTCTTCTTAATATGCTGACACTTTTTTAAGGGGTTGATCAGACGGTCAAACTGAACAACTTTCTCTATGGGACCAACATCGAAACCGCGAAAAAAATCAGCTGTCCCATACAAAACTGCCAACCTAACTCGACCCGAATGTATGGGACAGCTGATTTTTTTTCGCGATTTCGATGTTGGTCCCATAGAGAAAGTTGTTCAGTTTGATGTTCTGGCCCCTTAAAAAAGTGTCAGCATATTAAGTTGCACCCTGTATTACATAATTATGTTAAATAAAATAATAATACCCGTTTGTACGTTTTATTTTACTCTTATTGGACGGTGGTTTTTATCACAAATGTTGCATACGATTAATTGTTTACTTACAAATTATTTAAAGGTGTAACGTGCATGTGCGTCACAAGTTTATTGATTTACTTCTTAACACGTTTCTTAACGAAACACGCACCAGTATACATAACAATAAAGTGTTATTTTATATTATAATGTCTAGAGATCATTTCTTGTGCATCTCACACTCACGTTGCAGTTAATCCTCCATTAAATCTCTTGCTGTCACTTTTTGTCTTGTTGGCGTAGTAAAAGCTAGCAAGTGATTTAATGGAGGATTAACTTTAATTAGCGTTTCTGCAACAGAGTGTAAGACTGCCTTTACATTAGGCGATTTTACTGCCCAGTGTAAATTCACACGTCAAGACAATACTAATACTGTCATCTGAAACTATAAAACTATATAACTATAAATGCATAGTATTTCGTAAAATTAAATTACCGGCTTATTTAGGCTACACAAGAGGACTATGAGACTTGTTTACAATGAATTACTTCAAATATACACACTATAAAATGACTTAGATTTTAGAACCTTAAACTTTTACAGGCAAAAACCTTACGGACGGATTCGTTAGAACACCTTACAAAATACATTTAGTATATTATATTACAAAAAATACATAATACATATCCAAGGTGTTACAAAAATACAAATAAACCTTTAAGGGGGTGGTGTAGACCATCAAACTGAACAACTTTCACTATGGGACCAATATCGAAATAGCGAAAAAAAAATATATTATTTGTATGGGATATAAATTTTTTTTTTGCGATTTCGATGTTGGTCCCATAGAGAAAGTTGTTCAGTTTGACGGTCTAAACAACCCCCTTAAGAGTTTTAAATATTTATTGTTACTTATGAAACACCCTGTATATTACTTTCACTAGTTGATAGAAGTATGGCCGCTGCCGCGGTTATAATTAGAAATTCGATCTTGCGTTAACTAATGTCTAAGTTTGTGGCTATAGATACAGGGTGTTAGGGAAAGTATTATTAACCTTTAAACTACGTACTCTACCTATCAAACTGAACAACTTAAACTATGGTGAGTAAACTGTCAGCGAAAAAAAAATCCATTCCACGCTAAACTGTAATGCTTACTCTACTCGACTTAAATGTATGAAACAGATGATTTTTTATTTGTTCTGGAGTGCGATTTTTGAATCTAATTCGCTGAGCTCGGCGGTTGTAAATGCCCAAATTACTGTGGAGATATGCATCTTTCTACTGCTGATTTGACTTTCAAAAATTAATAATTTTTGAAAGTCAAATCAGCAGTAGAAAGATGCATTTCTCCAGAGTAATTTTGACATTTGCTACTGCTGAGTTCGACGTATGACATTCAAAAATCACACTCCTGGCAGGTTTGCACCCATATTAAAAGTTGTTCAGTTTGATGGGTAGAGTATGTGGTTTAAAGGTTAACGATACTTTTCCGTACAACCTGTATAAGAAAGAGCAAACCACACACACGCTGGCACAGTGCTTATATCGTGAATAGTGACATTCTAATTTATTTTGTGCAATGCATTAAAATTGTATACCTACTAATAATTTTTGTACTTTCGCCGAGATAACAGATCTCACATAGCAGCAGTAGCTATCAACCATAAAATATTGTATGGCTATCATGTAGCATAGCATAGCATAGCATATGCTCACGACTATATTCCCCTAGGGGGTAGTCAGAGATATTCTGAAACCTCAGAACATCCACGTTTCACCAGTAGTACCGTAACTCTGTCCAGTGTGACAGGGGGTGAGCCTGTCGCCACTGTATCATGTATGTATACTTATTAATATTACAATTATTGTGAAAATTTAATTCTTCCACTTTCACGCCTCATGTGTTCAATCAAACACCACAAAACAAATTATTTTACACCTAACCCAACTTGTAGATAGCTTATAGTGTGGGTAAGGTCATTCATAAGACACTTTAAATCCAATGTAACGCATCGCAAGCAATCACTTGTAACAGGTATTCAAATGATGTAGAATGCGAGACAAAAGCCAATGCCTAAAAAGGACACTTTTGTCGCCTACTTTTTTTGGCGCGGCCACCAACTAAACTTGAATATTTTCATTCAGAATAAAGTAGGTAACAAAAAAAAATTATTTTTACATGTACATCTCTAAATTCAGACCGAACGGAGATATAAAGGCTTGAAGTTGAAAACATATTCATTAAGTTTACTGATAGTTAGAAGTTACTGAACTTTAAAGATATACTTTTTTCTTAGATAAAGTATATGTCATGATTGAACCTCTCGCTGCTACCGTATAAAACAAAAGTTGCTAACTTTCTTAGGTGTGCGCGAGGCGTCATACAACTTATGTCAGTGTACGTGTGTAGCGACACGGTTTATCACCGTCCGTAGAGTTGGGTGACATTCTTTTCGACGCGTTCGTAGCTTCGACTGTCTATTTTTCTAAGTTTTGTTGAAAACGTTCCATACAAAAACTAGCATTGTCTTTTGTCATAAAATATTCGATGAATGAGAGTGTAACTAACGCCAGGGGCTGTGACCATTGACGGGGCTGCCCGGGGTGGAGAGCGTCGAGCCGTCGAGCGGGGAGTCCGGCACCGCCTCGTCGTCCGGCTGCGGCGCCTCGGCCGGGTGCCGGCAAAACGGACAGTGCCCTTTCGTCACCAACTGAATTTCGTAATCCTCCAGGTAGAAGAGCTGTAAGAAGAATTGTAATCGTACTGTCAATGGAGACCTAAGTATAGCTATCCAAAATTGTTAGTGATTGATCCAGTGCCGTACGAAAAATGATGTCTTATATTTTTTTCACCAAATATTCAACTATTTTACAAGGATATTCAAATTTGTTTGAACGCCGCGTCAAAGAAATAGGCGAAAAAAACACCACCTTCCATACAAAAATCAGCATAGTCTTTTCAAAGGTGACTAGACAATCAACGTGTTAATGAATTAATGCAAAACTAGAAAGTAGTTTGTTTAGAATCGAGAGCTGAATCGGATTATCATGGTTTCAACATAGGTAATTTTTTTCAAAATATTAAACAATTTGATTGTAAAATTAAAAATTTATTGAATTCGATCTCAACTCACCACAAGGGTACACTCACCCTACTTAAATTACTACCAAAACAAGATTCTAAAAATGTATCCATGTGCACGTTAGCGCTTTCATTCATTGCTTAAATGATGACTAATAATTTTTGCCGCAAAACTTAAAATGCGAATAGGTAACTTTAAATCTTAACTATAAAAATAATGAAATTATTGTTTCAATCTAATTCTTTTGCTTTAAATCAGTTGGGGTGTATGAGGTTTTGCGCTTATTCATTAACACGTTGTATAAGTCTTATTGGATCGGTGATGAGACAATTATGTGCTGGTTCAGTGTGTGTAACGTACGTTGTGACAGTGCGGGCAGGTCGTGGCGGGCAGCTCGGGCAGCATGTTCCTGTAGAGGCGCGGCCGCTGCTGCTGCCGGCTCACCACCACGCTGGCGGGGCTGAGCTGCAGCAGGGCTCGCCGGCTGCACACCACCACACCACCCTCATCCTCCTACGAAAATAGCATGCAATAGTAGATTACACACCTAGGGCAGCAGGTAAGTATGACAGGTCTCAGATCTCATGTAATTGTTGCGGCTTTCTAATTTGCTGCCCGAGGAAAGTAGGTATACAATTTTTTCCTCGACGGAGGCGGAAAGCGGCAACTTCGTTTAGCGCAGCAGGACGAAAGTTGACGCTTGACCCCCGGAGGGGTGAAAAGGTAGTTGCAGATGACACCACTGTCAGGCGACAGCAGTAGTAGCGAGCACATTGAGACGCGAAACGAGTCAACGGCGGCTCGATAGCTCGGTTGGTAGTGAACCTGCCTCCTGTGCGTGTAGCGGGTTCGAATCCCGTCAGGGGCAAATATTTTGTATGACGAATATGAATGTCTGTTCCCTGAATACACGCTTAAACATAACATAACATAAATATTCTTTATTTGCACACCAAGAATAGACAAATATATAATTACAACTTAAAGTTAGCTAGCTAGTTAGTGGTCGTGGTAGCATGAAATCCGCAACTTTGGACTTTATTCCATTACTTTAGATTCCAATTTTCAATGTAAAAATTCATGAAAAACAGTGTCGTGTCGTGCTGTCGTGTGAACCCCAAACGTGATAAGTTCGAAATTATTGTTCCGCAATTATAGGCTGTCGCGTTTAGTGATAATGATAAGGTATTAAATTGTATGTAAATGCGTAAGATTTATTGATCTTGCACGTTGGCAGAGGGGAAACATAAATCGTCTAAGTGCTTACCTCATCCACTTTATCGAGAAAGGGGTCGGCCGTATCGATGTCGTGGTCTATCCGGAGAACCTCTGCGCCTCCGGACTCCTTCATGTCGCTCGAGTCCGGGAGGGGAGTGCGCTCGATGAGGTCCAACGCCTCTTCCAGAGTGATGCCCTCTTCTGGCTCGAACTGTACTAGGGGCAGCACCTCTGAAAATATTGCATTCGTTATTCTTTACGGAAAGTAAACAATTGTATTTGGTACTAGAGTTTAATCGCGACTTGGTCCGCACAAATTACATTAAAAAAAAAAGTTAGTTATAGCCTATAGAATCCCACTACAGGGCAAAGGCCTCCTCTCACGAATAAGGGTGAGAGGGAGTGGGCCATACTCCACCACACGGGCCCAGTGCGTGTTGGTGCAGGCTCTGACAGCTAGTTGACCACTACGTCAACTAGCTGTCAGAGAATTTTCAAGCCGCCTCAATAGGCATCTGACCTGGCTTAACGAATAGTTAGAATGCCATCTGACGGAACTATCCGAGACCAACTGCTTAACGTGCCTTCTGAATCACGGAAACGCCCTCAAAGACTGCCACAAATTACATACCAGATCTTAATTCAAATCGGACGGAAGCTATCAAACAAAAAAAAAGATTAATCGAAATCGTAGTTTTTGCGTGATGCTCGAACAAACAAACAGACAGACCTCAGGAGTTGGGGATACCTAAAAACCATATCGTAAATATCTGCAATGTGCTTCTTTTTTTTTTACAGTTTTATACGTACCTAGTAGTTTAGATTAAATACAGGGTCCAACTTAGGAGTGCTGATGGTTTTTCAAGAGGATGAGCAGATCATTAAACTGAACAACTTTTCTCATGGGACCAACATCGTAATCACAAAAAAAACAGCTGTCCTATACATTTGAGTCGAAAAGGATGTCAGTTTTAGTTTTGTATGGAAAGTTGTTTCATTGTCTGTAAACTAGTGGTATCTAAACTATTATTAAAACTGTAAATGAAGTGTGTCTGTACATTGAAGATATTTACAAAAAAAAATATTACGATATGGTTTTTAGGTATCCCTGACTCGAAATCAACCTTTTTTAGAAATTGTTTCAATCTGTTTGTTTGTTCGCACATCACGCAAAAACTACTGAACAGATTTTGATGAAATTTTTTTGTTTGATAGCTTATGATCTGACTTAAAATCTGGTACTTATATAATTTGTGCGGACGAAGTCGCGGGTACATACTAGTATATAATAATCGTCGTGCTGGCTCAGTATATACAGTGCGAGTGTACCGTGTGTGGCCAGGGAGTGGGCCAGGGGGTGGCGGCAGTGCGGGCAGGCCAGCGCGCAGAGCGGCGGCGCGTGGCGGCGGCAGCGCCAGCACAGCACCGCCACCTCGTCGTCCTGGCTCTCGCCGGCGCCGCTGCTGGCGCGCGTCTTCAGGATCAACAGCTCCACGCTCTCCTGAACACAATACCACTGGCTAGCTTAATATGCTGCAATAATGATTAGCATTGACTCACTAAGTTATGGACGCCGAGTCTAATACGAAATTCTCGAAAAAAGTATCCCACACTAACCTACATAAACGTGTTAGTAATGTAATCCAACTAAAAACACTTTTAATTTCATTTTCACCTCACAAGCTCGGAAAGATTCTGTTTATCGTTCGAAATCTGAGTGCAAAAGTGTATTTTATCCGCTAGCGTGGAAAGAGTTTTTGAAATTCGAATCTGTCTATTCAATATTTTTGTATACCGCCAATGCACTGAAAATGCTTAAACACCCTATCTGCTCAGCAAAGTACGTTTTCGCTGTTCTGGTACCCGCACTCGCTCTAATAATGTGTTCGCTGTTCCATTCTGTAGAACTAATTACTCTTCGAACCGGTACATTGTAAGGACCTGTTCTGCATACAATGATAAATATCAGCACATCGATATGTTTCATGAGAAATTACATAAATATGTTTCTGAGGTCAAAAAAGTTACATAGTAGCTGTATGATTTGTTTTGAATTCTCCTTAATTTTCGTTATTAATTCAGTCCATTTTGTTTTTGTTTTGCCTTTAGCTTTTAGATCGGGCGGCGGTGACGAAGTCATATACCCATCGAGCTCATGAATAATTCAGTTTTCATGCAATAGTTTACTATTAGGAGATGCGAAAAAACTTGGTCGGCCGACCCCTATCCTGGTGGGTTTTGCGCAGGAGGGTGACTAGTAACCTCTCTGAGACGACACTAATTACCCATCGAGCTCATGGACAAAATTATGCTTATCCGATTGGTTTTAGTTAGTGTAACGAAGTACACTCGGTCGTCCGCCGGATATCCTGGCAGGTGGTGCTGGCCAACCAAAAATGGTGGTCAAATTTTGGAGTACTTCTCACCCATCGAGCTCATGGATGAAATGTATGCCAAATCAGAGGTTAGACCTTCACCTTCAATATTTCATCGGTCGTCCTGGCCAAAGCCTGGTGGTTTCTGGCGGCCAACCAGATTTATCTGTCAAAGTAAGATCATGCGTTTCCACGTTCATCCAAATAAATACATTATTAACCTGATATATGCAGTTCTTTTAGCATGAACGTGAACGGTTCTACGGTTTAAAAGAACTTATTACAAAAAAAACTTAAAAATAAAAATATGTGTTGATACGCGGCGATTTAAAAAAAAATTTTTATTTTCGTCATAACTCCGTCATTTCTAAACTGGTTTGGTTGATTGCTTTATCGATCAAAAGAGTGTATTGCAGAGTTCATCCTATCAAAATTTGGTGAGGATCTGAAGAAGCGTTTCGAAGATGTACAATGTTTTAAGTGGGTCAGATTTTACTACAAAAAATACCAAACGAATTTTATTCTTTTACGAAAATAACCTTCGAGTTCTATTAATTTTTCTTTCTGAAATAAAATCTGTTCTCTTAAGAGGTGCCTATATAAGAAAATAAACTAGTAATCACCGCGGCGTTGCTTTCGAAAATTGTAATTGTAAAAAAATGTTTTGTCAAGTCAAAGCTAGCTATGTTTATGTGGATGATCTAATTTAGTACATATATCAGTTCTAACATTATTCGCTGAAACTGTATTAAAGGGATGATCACACGACCAAACTGAACAACTCTTATTATGGGTCCAACATCGAAATCGCTAAAAAAAACAGCTGTCCTATTATACAAAACTGCAAACCTAACTCGACTGGAATCTGAATGTATGAGACAGCTGGTTTTTTAGCGATTTCGATGTGGGTCCATCCGTGGGTGGGATAATAAGAGTTGTTCAGTTTGGTCGTGTGATCATCCCTTTAATACAGTTTCAGCGAATAATGTTAGAACTGATATATGTACTAAATTAGATCATCCACATAAACATAGCTAGCTTTGACTTGACAAAACATTTTTTTACAATTACAATTTTCGAAAGCAACGCCGCGGTGATTACTAGTTTATTTTCTTATATAGGCACCTCTTAAGAGAACAGATTTTATTTCAGAAAGAAAAATTAATAGAACTCGAAGGTTATTTTCGTAAAAGAATAAAATTCGTTTGGTATTTTTTGTAGTAAAATCTGACCCACTTAAAACATTGTACATCTTCGAAACGCTTCTTCAGATCCTCACCAAATTTTGATAGGATGAACTCTGCAATACACTCTTTTGATCGATAAAGCAATCAACCAAATCAGTTTAGAAATGACGGAGTTATGACGAAAAAAATTTTTTTTTTTTAAATCGCCGCGTATCAACACATATTTTTATTTTTAAGTTTTTTTTGTAATAAGTTCTTTTAAACCGTAGAACCGTTCACGTTCATGCTAAAAGAACTGCATATATCAGGTTAATAATGTATTTATTTGGATGAACGTGGAAACGCATGATCTTACTTTGACAGATAAATCTGGTTGGCCGCCAGAAACCACCAGGCTTTGGCCAGGACGACCGATGAAATATTGAAGGTGAAGGTCTAACCTCTGATTTGGCATACATTTCATCCATGAGCTCGATGGGTGAGAAGTACTCCAAAATTTGACCACCATTTTTGGTTGGCCAGCACCACCTGCCAGGATATCCGGCGGACGACCGAGTGTACTTCGTTACACTAACTAAAACCAATCGGATAAGCATAATTTTGTCCATGAGCTCGATGGGTAATTAGTGTCGTCTCAGAGAGGTTACTAGTCACCCTCCTGCGCAAAACCCACCAGGATAGGGGTCGGCCGACCTAGTTTTTTCGCATCTCCTAATAGTAAACTATCGCATGAAAACTGAATTATTCATGAGCTCGATGGGTATATGACTTCGTCACCGCCGCCCGAACTATTTAGTAAAGTCATAATTTAAATAGTAGGTACCTAACTTTATTCAAAATTGAAGTGTTTGTTTAAATGTATCGTTTCTTTTTTAATTTAATTTTGGTTGTTAAGTTTGAGCAACATATCTACTGTAGTTTCTATAAGTGGAAACTGTTTTGGCTAATTCGTTGATTAAGTTTTGTAATCCAAGTGTATATATTAATGCTGTATGTTTCTCTAATCCAATAAAAAAAAATAAAAAATAAAAAAACAATTTCATGACACTGGCTAGCACGAAAATAAAAACTTTTTGAAATGTTCTTTTTAGCAATTCACTTTTTTTCCTCGCTGTTGTGAGGTGAAAAATTGTGTGTTTCGCTCGGCTGCAAAGTTATTCTGCGTACCTACTCGCTTCGCTCGTGGTTCAATCCTAGAATCCTTCGCTTGCTCAGGTGTCAATAAAAGTACTCGCGCCAAAAAGCAACTTTGCAGCCTAGCATAACAAATAACTATTTCACCTCACAAGCTCGGAAAGATTCTTTTTATCATTCGAAATCTGAGTGCAAAAGTGCATTTTATCCGCTAGCGTGGAAAGAGTTTTTGAAATTCGAATCTGTCTATTGAATATTTTTCTATACCGCCAGTCTACTGAAAATGCATTAATAACCTATTTCATGTCACAGGCCAGCACGAAAAAAAAAACTTTTTAAAATGTTGTTCTCTTTAGCAATTCACTTTTTTTTCTCGCTGTTGTGAGGTGAAAAGTTGTGTGTTTCGCTCGGCTGCAAAGTTATTCTGCGTCTCGTACCTTTGAAACCTTCGCTATAAGCTCAGGATTCTATTATTTGAATCCTAAAATCCTTCGCTTGCTCAAGTTTCAATACAAGTACTCGCGCCAAAAAACAACTTTGCAGCCTAGCATAACAAATAACTATTTCCTTGCGTAGTTTTTACAAATTCTTACAGCACAGCAGCACGGCATGCAGACGTGCGCGTAGTCAGTCATTCAAACGAAGAATGGCGCGTAATTGTTTCTCTTTTGGTTCGGACACTTTTGAGTGCGGTCCCTACGTCCAGTAGTTGGTAAATCAATGATAATAAGCGACACTTTTGCGATATTTGATCATAAGGGTGCTTTTCTACCTGAGCTGTGCTTAGCGGACTTATTATAAAGTGATTTTTTTATACTAAGAAAATGAATCGATGCTATTGGTGGATTTCACAGTTTATCTTCCTCGCACAGCACTGGTGGAAAGGCACCCTAATATTTGGAAACAAAGAGTAGGTATCTAATTGAAACTAACCTGGAACTTCTGCGGTATCTGAAGACCTAGAATCTTATCAAGCATCTGCCGAGCGAAGGAATGCGCGTTGAGGGCCTTTGCTTGTTTCGCCAGGCACAAGTACAAGCAGCTGTTTATTTATAAGGACATTATTACTCAGTGCTCGTAGCATGCTACACGTGATACGGCTGTATCACGTCTTTTGTCTCGTTCGTTCGCGCGCAAATAGAAAGAGAGCGAAGGTGTGCTAGGTCATGCTACCTATGCAGATACTTAGCGTATCACGAAGCGCTTACGTTTCAATATTATCACGGTATCGTGATATTACAATATGCCCCAAAAACGTCCGTTCATAATTAGGTATGTCAAGTTTTTTTTTTTTCTTCATTTTATATTTTTTACGGATAGTAGACATAATTTTAAGACACCTATTTCATTTTTATGGTGATTCATCGAGTTTATCGATATAAATTTAATTTTTAAATTATTTTGATCTGTAATTTCTAAGTACAAAAATGGTGGAGAAAAAATAATTCGAACTCCGTGGAGTAAAGCTACCTACTGCTATATTAAAAAAAATTAAAACCTGCCTCCTCTTTCTAACTCTATGCTGAAAACAGATACGGCAACATCAAATGTCAAATTCTGTCATTGTGAAAGTATTTTTTTTTTCTTAATGGCCAGTTACTTTAAGTTCATTTTATGTTTACCAAGGAGTTTGCAGGGGCAGCGAGTGACGTCACTCGTGGACCGAAAAACGACGTTATTTTATTAAAAATATCTGTAATCCTTTCATTTTAAAATCTCTGACATAGAAAATATGATTATTGAGACAATTATCTCGAAATGGTTTTCGATTTAGACCTCCAAAAAAAAACTTGACATACCGAATTGTTACCTATAATAGACCAATAACAAGAAACAAAACAAGATAGACTGTACGAGATTATATTATCTTTGTTTCGAAAAAAAAAATCTAGCGTGTCAATTTAGGCTACAGTTTGCCACGATTCAGCCAGAGGGGCGAGGTAAAAAATTGGTGGGAGTTAGGGAGTGTTCGTACTGTATGTAGTACTAAGTATAGATACTCTTTCTTATAATGTGCTGCACCACTGTATAAGAATGCATAGAGAGTCCATCTGCATAGAATGTCATCTATACTTATAAAATAATTTCGTGACTGACAGACAGACAACGCACAGCCTAAACCGCTGAAGATAGAAACATGAAATTTGGAATATACAAAGTGTTAATAAATAAGTGCAAAACCTCATAAACCCCAACTGATTTATATTTATAATAATTAGATTAAAAAAATAATTTCATTATTTTGATGCTTAGTTAAAATTTTTGCTATTTTGATAGTTAACGTTATTCACAGAAAAAGTAACAAAGTAGTAGTTAGTTCGTAGTAGTTACAAAGAATTTTGGTAAATAAACTATTTCTATTTCAGATTTTAAGTTTTGAGGCAAAAATTATTTGTTATCATTTCAGCAATGAATGAAAGCGCTAACGTGCTCATGGATACATTTTAAGAATCCTGTTTTGGTAGTAAGTAGGGTGAGTGTGCCCGTGCGGTGGGTTGAGATCGAGTTGAGTAAATTATAAATTTTAAAAACAAATTATTTTAATGTTGAAACCATGATAATTCGATTCTGCTCTCGATTCTAAACCAACTACATTCTAGTATTGCGTTAATTCATTAACATGTTGTATATTCTACAGAGAATGTAGGGGTGCACTAAGGATTTTTCTGAAATAGACCCCTATAGGGGTAATCAGAGTTGACGAAGTCGCGGGACAAAAGCTCGTTAATAAACGATGATGTTATGATAAGGATACAACATGGATATTCCGTTGGGCGGGTGTCCGTCGATCAGCGCGAGCACGTATCTGGCCGCGTTGAGGAGCGCGTCGGGCTGGCTCAGCGAGAAGGGCTCGTGCACGCAGCGGTGCACCGCGTCGTACGCGTGGTACGCGCGCGCGAGCCGCTCGTTCGATGCCCACTGGCGCAGGCTCACCCCCCTCTCACTCTCGCTGGACAACAAACCACTGAACATTATAAAGCAGACACTACATTCATGCTATGTTATCTTAGAACAGCGGCTTCCGAATGGTGTTCCGCGGAACCCTAGGGTTCCGTAAGAGGCTTTCAGGGGTTCCGCGAAAATTCAAGATTTCGATGTTTTTTTACACGTATAATAAGTTTAGGATTAGGCTGAATGCTGCACCAGACCTCCGCATCCAATTTTCAGACATAAAACCTGACTTCAATGTTATTTCAAGGAAAACTATGAAAAGATTTCATTTATCACATGATAGGTACCTAAGTTAAGTATATAGCTTTTTGTTCTATTCTAACTAAATAAATATTTTATCTTAAAAAGTCCTTTTACAACCAATCCAAAAAGCCTCAGTATGGTGTGATTTCACGTAAAAAAAAACAATGTTACAGTTAGTTAGATTGTTCAGAAAACATTCGCATTTTGGCAGTCAATACAAGTAAATAAATACAATCGCAGCGTTAGTCACACAATTTTATCGCCTTATTTGCGGCGCTTCAGGAACGACAACTAAAATGCGCCTTATTTCAATGAGTGACTATCTATCTTGCAAGATCGACGTGACATCACATCATCGCAGCTTTCAAACGGAGAGTGACGGAGCACTGCTATTCTGACCTGGTGGCAGCGGCGAGGGTGTCGAGGCACTGCGAGGCGAGCAGGTGGTGCAGGTAGCCGGCGTCGCTGAACCGCTCCTCCGCGACCGCGTTGCCCACCAGGATGCTGAACACTCGCATCGCCGTCCGCGTCTCCCCGGCCATGTGGTACGCTAAAAGGCTTGTTTATGTTAGAAGCAGGGAGCATTCCGATCTCAACGACCGCGACCCTTCGATCAAAGTAAAATTAATGGATAGGCCCAAAGCGCGTCAAGTTGAAGCACACTACTGGTGCACTTGGTCCGTACAAACTGGCACACTTGATCTGTCATCTCGGTACATATTTGAAGTAGTATACCTGTCATTTGTTATGCCTTATTTTTCTGGTATGAAATATTCGCGTAAGGGCCTATCCATTAATTTTACTTTGATCGAAGCCGCGACCCACTGCTCTGTATAAATCTATACTCCATTCCAAATAGCAACGACATTTTAAGGCTATTTTCAATTACAGAAATAGAGATTTGAAACACTTCCTCTCACTAATTATAAAACAGCTTTAAGTAACGTCCAAGATATGTCGGATACAACATCTTTCTGATAAATAAATTATATTTGCTTATCAGAATTGGCCAGAAAGCTAAATGGGAATCGAAAACTCGTCGTCCTTATTTGGAATGAAGTATATATGAAACACTCACAAGTACCTTCCGACCTTCGATCAAAATATAATGAATGGATAGGCCTTAAGCGAACATTTCAAACCAGAAAAATGAGGCAAAACAAATGAAATTTTTACTTGTCACTTGTATGAAAGTGCCCTAGATTTGACAGATAATGGCGCTAGTTTGTATGTACCAAGTGCACCAGTAGTTTGCTTCAACTTACCGCGCTTTAGGCCTATCCATTCATTTTATTTTGATCGAAGCTTCCGACCCTAGCGATCGAACTCATACAGATCAGTGGAAGAGCGTCGGAGGCGCGTTGCGGAGAGCTATGGAAACTCAATCGTGAGGTCCGGGTTCGAATCCGCACGGACCACATGCTATGTACCAATGAGTGTTTCATTACATAGAAGATGACACGTCTAGTTTGTAAAATGTGCATTTTCCAAAATTTCCCCTGGAATGGGGTAGGACCCCAAAATTTCGGGTGGACTCTGCAGATCCTCATGTTTAGTGCCAAGATAAACTTATAAAACAAAGTTAGTTTCATGATGTACAATTTTTGCCTCCCAACGGTAATTATTTAGCTTACTTTACCTGACAGATAGAATATGTTCTGGATTATCTCATAGGAAACTGTTTTAATGTCCACGCAGACGGGGTCCCGGGCAACAGCTAGTTCTCAACTATTAAACAAGTTTCGTGAAACATCTTAACCTTACCTTTCTGTGCTTCAACAAATTTGTTTTCCTGTGCCATAAGATGCGCGTACGGTAAGTATACGTCACGCTTGCACGTCGCGTGTTCGCGTGCGAGCGAGAACGCGCGTGACCAGTCGCTCGCTATCACTGCTAGTTGCGCCACTTTTCTAAAATTATATTTAAAGTGTTAGAGAAAGACATTTTACAGTACATCCAATTAGGTGCGTCATTTTTTTTTTATACTTATATATATTTTATATTTTTTACGGATAGAAGACGAGTAAGTAAGTTTTTTTGGAAGGCTGAATCGAAAAACATTACGAGATAATTCGGTATGTCAAGTTTTTTTTTGTCTTCATTTTTATATTTTTTACGGACAGAAGACATAATTTTAAGATACCTATTTCATTCTTATTGCGATTCATCGAGTTTATCAATATAAATTTAATTTTTAAATTATTTTGATCTGTAATCTCTAAGTGCAAAAATGGTGGAGAGAAAATAATTCGAACTCCATGGAAAAAAACTACATACAGCTGTATTTAAAAAAATTTAATCCTGCCTCCTCTTTCTAACTCTATGCTGGAAAAAGATACGGCAACATCAAATGTCAAATTCTGACATTGTGAAAGTATTTTTTTTTCTTAATGGCCGGTTATTTTAAGTTGATTTTATGTTTACCAAGGAGTTCAGAGGTATGCCAGTGACGTCACTGCACGGACCGAAAAACGACGTTATTTTATTAAAAATATCTGTAATCCTTTCATTTTAAAATCTCGGACATAGAAAATATGATTATTGAGACAATTATCTCGAAATGGTTTTCAATTCAGCCCTCCAAAAAAAAACTTGACATACCGAATTGTCTGAATAACAATGTTTAATAAAATTTTGTAGTTTTTCGTTCAAGCGTGTGACGCTACACGACCTGTAAACTCCTTGGTAAACTTAAAATAACTGCCATAAAAAATTATATTCACAATGTCAGAATTTTACATTAGATGTTGTCGTTTCTGTTTCCAGCAAAGAGTTAGAAAGAGACGACAGGTAATTTTTATTTTTTTAAATCAAGCATGGTTTTCTCCATGGAGTTCGAATGATTTTCTCGTGTCCATTTTTGTATTTAGGGATTACAGATCAAATTCATGTAAAAATTGTATGTATACTGATAAACTCTAAGAAACGGATGTCTTCTATCCGTAATAAATCTGAAGCTGAAGATAAAAAAAAACATGACATACCGAATAAAGTAATCAAATCACGGTATCCAGCATAGATTTAGTATATACTACTTTAGATCGGAAATGCTAAAGAGAAAGGGCATGGCATTAAAGTATGTTAGAGCGAGATAGATCCGTTCATGAACACGCTATGAGCCTGTATGGGCCTAGCGTCAGTTGTCAACAGAACGAATCCCGCTTTTTATGCAAAATTTCAGGTTTTTTGGTCTCGCCTTGGATAATCCGTAGCCGATCGATCTAACGTAGTATACAAGGTGTTTCATAAGTAACAACAAATTTTTGAAACTCTTAAGGGGTTGTTTAGACCGTCAAACTGAACAACTTTCTCTATGAGACCAACATCGAAATCGCGAAAAAAAAAATCTCATATCCCATACATATTTTAGCTCTAGTCGATTTGTAGAGTATAGAACATAAATTTTTTTTTTCGCGATTTCGATATTGGTCCCATAGTGAAAGTTGTTCAGTTTGATGGTCTACACCACCCCCTTAAAGGTTTATTTGTAGTTTTGTAACACCTTGTATATACCAAACCTATGGTATCCAGCTAAAAGGACAAATAATGTTGGACCTGTAATCTCCAAGACGTTGGTAGACGTCGGCGGCGGTGGCGGGCTCGCCGGCCGTCACCAGCGCCTCGGCCACAAAGCGCAGCGACTCCCTCGACCCCTTGTCCAGCTTCCGAGCCAGCTCTATCAACCTACACAATAATTACGTCTATTTTCATAGCCTATTTCATCCCACTGCTGGGCAACGGCCTCTCCCTTTATCCTCCATGCATCTCTGTCCTAAGCCAGCTCCATCCACCCTTCGTCGAAGACATCCAGCACGTCTACCATGATTTCTCTACAAGCGCGCGACGCGCCTTCGCTGCATAGAAAATAAACTGCTCCCGCGCTTTTCGGAAAGCGAAAGCCGCGTTTGCCGCGACTTGTAGTATGGAAAAAAGCCGAGCCCGCAGGGAGAGAAATCATGCTAGTGCTGGTCGTCTCTCCATCTCTTCCGGGGTCGACTCTGAAGACGACTTCGACGAAGATTCCGTTCTCCGGGATCCAGGGTATTAAGACTTTGGCCTATATTTCCGGGTGTAATCGATAGACATGGCCGGCCCAATCCATTCAACTTGGCGGTTTTCTCACCAACATCGGCTTTTTTTGGTGTATTGTTGTGTTTTTGACGCGATCTGTCAGCTTGATCCTCAATATGCTACGCTCCATAAAGATGGATACTTTAAACTTCACGGTCGTGCAGTAATCCGGTAAGAAAGAAGCCGAAAGGAAAAGTCGTCTCGTAGTTACCGGAAGCAAAGAATCCCAAAGCCAGCCTTGCCTGGCAAGGCAAAGCAAGCAACAGTTTACTTTGAATATAATTGAATTTCATTAGCGACTAGTATTTTGTGGACTTTTCTGTGGCCCTCGGTGTGTAATCAACTATTTCTTAAATTTCCTGCATTGATAAAAATATGAATGTTGTTGGTAGGCTTGTTAAATGTCAAGTTTGAAAGTCGAAGCTACGAACGCGTCGAAAGAAATATCAGATAACTCTTGAGTGATAAACCGTGACGGTATACACGCACACAGATACAAGTTGTATGGCGCCTCATGCACACCAACCTAAGAAAGTGGGCCAGTTTTGTTTTATACGGTAGAAGCTGAAGGCTCTATCTAGACATATACTTTATCAAAGTTGGTAGGCATAATACAGGTTGTAAGTGACAGCCTAGCAAATACTGAAACGATGAACTCAGACTATCAAACTTTCACTATGGACCTTAGGAAACGCGAAAAAAAATCAGCTGTCCCATACATTTGAGTCGGGTAGGTACAGCAGTTTTGTATGGGACAGCTAATTTTTGATCGCGTTTCCTGAGGTAGGCTCCATAGTGAAAGTTGTTCAGTTTGATGGTCTGAGTATGTGTGTGTCTACATGTAACGTACATGTCGCGGCGGCCGCAGGAGGCCATCAGCTCGGCGGCGCGGCGCACGTCGCCGGCCGCGAGGTACATCTCGGCGGCGGCGCGCGGCTCGTTCACGTGCCTCGCCCACTCGGCGCGGCGCCGCGCCAGCGCCTGCACTCCCTCCCCTTCACCCACGTACTCCTGCACGGCACCACATCATCGTTAACAACAGTAAGGGCTCGTCCGCACAGCGATTTTTATTCGCGCGAATGATGTGAATGTGATAACATAGGATAACTTCTGACAAGACTCTTATGTCAAGAAACTAAGTACGAAAATTGTTTATTTCACGCGTCTTCCTATGCTGTTTACCTCTAAAACGACCTCCCACACACTACTTTCACATAGGAAGACGGTGCAACAAGCAATTTTCGTACCTATTGTCTTGACGTAAGCGTCCTGTCAGAAGTCATCCTATGTTATCACATTCACATCATTCGCGCGAATAAAAATCGCTGTGCGGACGAGCACTAAGTAAACTCCCAAATCATAACGACCGTTTTTCTTTTCTTTTTAAAATTTTGTTCCTAAAAAACTCGACAGATGACATGTTTATCGCTCCATAGAGACGTTCGCGAGATGCTGTCAAAATCAGGTCAAGACTGTGCCTACCTTTTTTGTAAAGGCCATGGAATCGAGCCCAAACAACCATGTCAGTCGTAAACAGTTGTACCTGGGCCTTGTTGAACATCCTCAGGTCGATGAACAGGTTGAGGGCGCGGTCGTCCCTGCCCGCGCTGCGGAAGGCCCGCGCCGCCTCGCCGTAGCGGCCGCGGTAAGCGAGCACCTCGCCCGCTATCACCACACTCTTCTCACCCGCCTCGAATTTCTCCTGTTAATATAATGTAATAATATTATTAAACTACTACCAACTGATTCCCAGCAAAACCGAGGAAGACCTAGAAGATGGTGGCGGGACGAAATCGATAGCTGCTGAAAGAAATGGCCTAACGAACCGCAACAATGGGACAGCGGCGGCTTCCATTTAGGAACGTATAGTCTACTTTAATAATTAGAATAATTAGTCTATGTTAGAATAAGCGAGTAACGCATGATGTGTAGTATACCTGCAGGTGATCGATGAGGGACAGGAAGACGATGTCCTCGCTGCGCTGGAAGGCTTTCCTCGCCACCTCGAAGGAGAGCTCCTCCAGAGCCGCCTCGCCCAGCCGCTGCCACTCCAGCGCCGTCACGCCGAGACACGCAACCGCATACGCTTCACTAGAACATTTCGTTCAATATACTTGCAGTCAACACCCGCAGTACAAAGTTTGAGACCTTTTCTAATAATTATGTGACTGATAAAATAAACACCTTCCTTATGTAATGATACGGTTTATGAAATTATAACTATTAGCTATGTGAGAAGTACTGCTAAATCGATCGTAGCCCACACTGTGGCAGAAATTTGCATTTTCGGGAGAAAATGTCACGAGCTGAATTTTTGCTTGAATATATGCAAATCCACACACATGACGAAATCTCTAAAACTACAAAGACTACCAACTTAAATTTGTCTAGGTGCTCATTTAGGGTTTTTCGTCAACTACCAAAACGGGATGAAAGTTTGATTAAGTTCGTAGCAAAGAACAGGGATTGCTGCTAAATAGGTATTATAATATTTTTAACATCGATACTGAGATTTATGGATCTGTAATGCGCTGGATATCCTAATGAATAATACAGAAAATATACTCACTTGAACAATTTCTGTTGTACATACTGGTGTACTGCGTGGGAGAGTGGAACATTCACAGTTTGCATTGAATTCGCTTGCAAACAAAACACACGGCCGCCCTGAAAAGACGAACATTCTCATATTATCTTGCTAAAACAAGATACAATTAATTAACAATATTCAACTCATTAGGACTCAAGCCATTAGAACTTTGTTACTAAAAGTTTAGTATAAGCCATTAGAACTTAAAGTTGTTACTAAAACTTTCGTATGAACGAGCCGTTGAGTTCTCACAGATGTGACAAGATTTTGTGTACCTGGCAACCCTAGGTTGGAATGGCCTCACTTTGTGTAAGCAAATTACCAGATACACTTTAGATTGGAATCACCGAGGCAAATGAAATCAGGAACGGCCCAAGCAAACATAACAGTGTACAGTAATGGACCGAATTAGCGGCAGAGCGAGATGAAGACTGTCCCACTGACTTACAAACTAATGGACGCCGGGTCTGATACAAAATTCGTCCGAGACTAACTTACGACAACGTAAGTACGTTTTAAAAAACAATGAAACTGTTGAAATTCTTTTTTTCATTTTGCTTGCATCGTTTTTGACAGACTGGCGGGTAATTGTAACTCTTTTGATTCGGACACTTTTGAGTCGACGTCAAGGTAGTTGGTAAGTCAGCAATGTACTGCCGCTTATGTCCCAGGCGTACCTGGAAGCCCACGACGGAGCCGGCGAGGGGCTGGGTGGCCGGGGGGAAGTGGCCGGCCTTTATTGAGAGCAGACCTCCCCCGGACAGGCTCAGCAACTCGTCACACCAGGAGTTCCACGATACGGACGATACGTTCTCTTCCTGCAAACACATTCTCTTCAGATCTTACATTGAACAGCGTGCGATGGCATTATGGGAGCACGGTTCATTATTAGCATGTTTAAGATTTCCACTCGCTTTGACTTGGGTCCAAATGAACCCAACCGGCTTACGATATTTTTGTTTTTTATTTCATTTGCATCTTTAGAAAGTTCTTTTTTGGTCGGCACTGCCTATTTATCTGTAGGTACTACTTTATTTTTTATTTATAATTAATGGACTTATTGCTTGTGCGTTAGCACCGCGTTTCCGCCAATGTCAAGTAGTTTTAGGGAGTGTCTATATCCAATCTCGAGGATTGTTTTTGAGTAAGAACAACTGAGAAGGATTGTGGAGCCTCGTGGCAGGCTGAGACGCGAACCGCGCGAACACGAGAGACAAGTGTTCGGGGCAAACCCTGCAACGTGACTCCTAGGTACTACTTCTCTACCAAATAAATAAAATCTAATAAAACTAGGTCAAGCTATAGTTTACCGTTGCCTCCAAATTTTAGTGACGTACATGAAACAAAGTTTTATAATTAACATAAATGTTGTGTGACCACACAAATTGTGAAATTGATACACTCAAAATGGATACCAGCAGTGTATTCAAATTGATTTGCGCTATTCATTAACACGTATTATAGATTGTTAATAAATAAGCACAAACTTTATACACCACAGCTAATTTATTATAAAGGGCATATTAAAATTACATTTGATATTACGTGCATAAATTAGAAAAGGCTGCGTTTCCACCAGAGATGTGCGAGGTAGCGAGGCGGTGAGAGAGGAAACAATCCGCCAACAGCGCGCTCGCTCGATCACGTCATTGGGACATTGAAGCTCTCTCGTTGGCCGATTTTTTCCTCGCTCACCGCCGCTCGCTACCTCACACATCTATGGTGGAAAAGCAATCACTGACGCTCGAATCCATTCGGTAAAGTTTTTATTTTGTCTTTATTAGTTTAATTTTGAATTATTAACGAGACTTTAAGGGTGTATTTAGACCGTGAATCTGAACAACTTTCCCCAAGGAACATGGGTCGAAAAATGTTAATTTTTTTTGGACCTGGAATAGAAAATTGAACCGCCGATTCGCACTTTTATATGGAAGGTCCAAAAAAAATTCTCGTTTTTCGACCTATGTTCCTTGGGGGAAGTTGTTCAGATTCACGGTCTAAATACTCCCTTAAAGTCCTGTTACTAATTAAAAATTAGTGGTGTATACGTCCCACTGCATGGCACAGGCCTACCCTCTAGGAGGGTGTTTGGGCGTTAGTCCACCACGCGTGCCCAATGCGGATTGGTAGACTTCACATATGCATCAGAATTTCTTCTTCTGCTTATGCAGGTTTCACTCACGATGTTTTCCTTCACCGTTTGAGACCAGTCGGTAATACGTACATAAGTTAGCTGGACATGTATGTAGAATGCATAAAGTTATTATACCTTACGAAATCTGGCATGAGTTGTCAAATGAAACCGTTTTTTGGAACTGTTTGACAGCTTGTCGGCATGGTAAAAATTTGAGCTCTGTGAATAATTGTGAATCTAACGTGAAATCGTAGAAAATATTGTGAGTGTTAATATAATTTAAAAAAAAATATCCACGATTTCACGTTAGATTGACAAAATATTCACAGAGCTCGAATTTTCACCATGCCGACAAGCTGTCAAACAGTTCCAAAAATGGTTCTATTGCCTCGCGTCACGTATCTCTTTCTATTACACAGTGGTGCTGCTAGGTAGATCTCGCTCTCTCAGCCGTCAGTTTCTCTATTCTTGGTATAGTAACTTAATGGTAGAATGTAAACAGTGTCAGACCGTATAGAGGAGTTCGCCGGCGGGCAGCGAGTAGACGCGGCAGACGGAGGCCTCGTCGACGACGGCGAGGCGGCCGCGCGACGCGCTCACGTCCAGGCAGCGCACGCTCGCCGGCGTCTGCAGCACCATCTTGGACCCACCGTCCGACGGCTCCACTTGCCATATCTAAAGTAGATTACACACCGAGAGCAGGAAAGTAAGAAAGGTCTCTGATCTCACAGAAAAACAGAGAAACATGTGATCTAAGGCTTTCTTATTTGTTGCCAGAGGTTAGTATACTATTTTTCTCCACGACGGAGGTGGAAAGCGGCAACTTCGTTTAGCGCAGAGGGACGAAAATTGACTCTTTCCGTCAGGAGGGGAGAAAACAAATTTATAGGGACGCTTTTACATTTTAAGGGTATATTACCGTTGACGCGCTCCATACAAACGAAATCTGGTCATATTGTCAATACTATCCAATTAAACTCAATGTCATTTTGCAGAAACAATCTGGAAACTAATCTCTATGCTTGTATGTTGTCAGATTTTCGTTAAAATGTACAGTTTCATAGTTATAGTACCTTAAAGATTTCCATACAAATCTTAAATTAATCCTAGTATTGAAACTGTACCTATATTTTAACGAAAATCGGATAACATACAAGCATAAAGATTTGTTTCTAGATCGTTTCTGCAAAATGTCATTGAGTTTAATTGGTTAGTTAGTATTGAAAACAAAACCAGACTTCATTTGTATGGAAATGCGAAACATACTGTAATGTAGCTATCTATTAGGGCCTAACGAAAATCTGACCCAATACAGGCATAGAGATTAGTTTCTATACTCCATTCCAAATAGCAACGAAAATTTTGCCTATTTTTTTTTAATTACAGACTCAGACATTTGAAACATTTAGGGGGGGTATTACATAACGACACTCAAGTGGAGATCTCTTCTTGAGTATAGATAGAAAAGGATGCAAATACATACAACGTATACATTTATTCGTATCCTTGTCTATCTTTACTTAAGAAGAGATCTCCACTTTGGTGTCTTTCTCTAATCTCACTTAATAGAACAGCTTTAGTAACGTCCAATATTACGTCTTTTTGATAAATAATAAGTTATATTTGGTAATCAGATTAAGGCCAAATTCGACCAAACTTAGATTTATAGAAGAGTAACTATACAAGGACAAATTTTACTTTTGGTGATTCTGATTACACACCCCGTACTAATAATAATAATAATAATTCACCTAAAGAAAGAGGTCGTTGTATCCGTACTTATTGCAATGTGAGGCTATACAGTTTTAATTTGTCAGGTTTCTTTTTATTCTAATTTTTTTAATTATGTTACTTTGACATTTCATTTAGATTACGGTCGGTAAAAAGCAAAATCTGTTTACTCTATAGTATAAAATTTACTCGCGTTTGGTCGAATCGGGCCTAAGCCAGAAAGCTAAATAGAAATCGGAAAATCTTGTCGTCCTTATTCAGGGTCCAACTTACAGCTTGGCAAAAAAGTCGTGATAAAACATGAGGGCGCTGCCTCCACGCAAGAACGTCAAAATGACGCATAACCTGGCAACACCACCATACAAAAATTTTAGTTCCACCTGTCACCACGATCATGACTTTTTTGCCAATATGCTGACGCTTTTTTAAGGGAATGATCAGACTATCAAACTAAAAAATGTTCTCTATGGGACCAACATCGCGAAAAAAAAACTGCTGTCCCATAAAAAACTGCAAACCGACTCGAGGGACAGCAGATTTTTTTTCGCGATTTCGATGTTAGTACCATAGAGAAAATTTTTCAATTTGATGGTCTGACCATCCCCTTAAAAAAGTGTCAGCATATTAAGAAGGACCCTGTATCTTAAGATATTAGACATTTTTTTTTTAAAGTAATTAGAAAAATTATTCATCATCCCAATTATAGGTGCATTAAATTAAATAGAATAAAATGTTTTACATAAGTATCAGAAACTTACTTGGCCATTTAACAATCCCAGAAGTAGAACCTCTTCAAAGTATAAAGTAGTCACTTTCACATAACGTATCGGTGCGGGCACAGTCCATGACTTCGGTATTCTCTTGCCGATCATTAACAGTTTTGTGTCCTGAAATTACATTAAATCTATTTTTCAAATCGCACATTACAATTCAGGGGTGTAAGGAAATGCCCTTATGAGCGAAGTACCTAAAATGCACGATGCCACTGCTGCATAACTACCTAAAACGCGAGATACCTGAAACTCGAAGTACCTAAAATGCACGATGCCTAAAAACTAAATTTGCCTACAATGTACTTTGACAACAATGTTTAATGCCTAAGAATCGAAATGCCTAAAATGAAGATTGCCAGCACAAGGTACCTTCAGGTGCGGTCGGCCAAATAATTGGTTTACCACATTTGACAACTTCCCATGAAGCCAAAATATCCCAAATAGAACATAGAACCAAAAACTACCAAAAGCACGAAAAACTACCAAATTCTACTAAAAAACTAACAAACTTCCAAATTCTACAAAAAAGAACCAAAACCACCAAAAACTACCAAAAGAACCAAATTCTACTAAAAAACTACCAAATTCTACCAAAAGAACCAAAACCACCAAGTTATACCAAAAACTACCAAAAGAATCATGCTTTGTAGTAGGCATTTAACTAGCACCGGCATTATACTTTGTAGACATTAAACAACATAGGCATTTTGCTTCGTAGACATTCAAGCTTTGTAGACATTAAAGCTTCATAGGCATCCTGTGCTTTTAGACATTGACTGTAGGCATTTTGCTTCATAGGCATGGTGCATTTTAGGTATTTCGCTCAAAAGGGAGGAAATGTGGTATGTGGTTTAAGAGGATAGACGGTCTGAAATGCTAATTTGGAGAATAGGTAAATTTTCCGACTGTTTACATATTTGTCCGATCCGCCCCACCCATACACCTCACCGACTAGACTGCGAAAGAGACAACTGCAGTTCGAACCGATTTTATCAACATAAAATCGACGAAAACAGCATTTCGTATTCCCCTGTTTTCTCCTCCAAAACAAAACCGATTTTAATAATTCTTTCAAGAATAATATATGAAAGACTTTGGCCATGTCAGTACGTGTTTTTTTTGTTTATATTCGTGAAATTTGTTTGCTGGATGTCTGAAAACAGGCGGTAAAATTGGTCATTTTCCAAGGTCCCTAGTTCATACAGTAATTAATTAATACAAAAAAGCAAAACATAGGGCCATAGTAGAGGTAGCATAGATTGTATGATAAAATTTTTTTTGGTCTAGTGTCATCATTATCCAGGGAGAAAACAGGAGAATACGTTTGTATGGAAAAAACCGTACTGGCCTATCCTCTTAAAGGTTAATGATACTTTTCCTTACACCTATAAAATAACTAAAGTTAAAATAGACAATAATTGCAATTGCAATACATTTAGGGATAGCCGATATAAAGTTACAATTTTGAAATAGGTATACTAAAAGTAGATAAACAAGGTGTTACAAAGATACAAAAAACATTTAAGGGTTGAATCGCGTGCGATCGCGTTCCGTCTATCTTATTTGCTCTAGCAAATGACGTTCCTCATTGACAGAAAAGGATGGAGCGACGGAAAAATGCGATGCTGTGCTATGTGATGTAGTTCAACCTAGAGTTCAACCCTAAGGTTGGTTTAGTTCTTTAGACCATAAACTGGGCAACTTGGTTTGCACATTGGGCACTATTGGAGCTAACATCGAAATCGCAAAAAAAATTCTGATGTCCCATACACTCGAGACGAGTCGGTAATGCAGTTTTGTGTGAAGCAGCTGATTTATTTTAAGCGAAGTTGGTTCCATATCGAAAGTTGTTCAGTTTGATGGTCTGAAGCAATTAAATGTTTATTAATTGTATTTTTTTAACACCTTGTATTATAGCCTGTAGGATACCACTGCGGGGCAAAGGCCTCCTTTCACGAATAATGTTGAGTGGCAGTGGGTCATACTCCACCACGCAGGCCCAGTGCGGATTGGTGAAAACATACTAGAGTATTAATACTTTCGGTGAAACTAATTTAAGACGCTCCCCATAGATAAACGCTGGGCCGAGCCTTATTTTGCTGGTTTTTAAAATAAATGGATTAAAAGGCGGTTCTGAAATGGCCAAGGTCGTATGGAGGTGCTACTTGGGAATGTTCCTCCATCGAAAAGGGAAGATCTTCCACCAGGCTTAGTGTGAAGCCTGGGGACCGGCCGTGGTCCAACAGTTCTTAGTTGGACCTTGTATATATATCGAATCTCTGTGATTATTTCTCTTGCGCAGTTTATGTCTCGCATTCGATTGTGAACCTTATTTGTAGTAGGTTACGAGTTACGTAGAACGTTGTCTTTGTATGGAGCATATTTCCGAGAGCGACGGTATCGCCATCTGTTAGCTTCTTTGCTGTAACTTGTGGGTGATGACATCTATGGCAAGTCGCCACAGTCGTTCAGTGGGGGGTATGCCTTAAGATGTAAAAGATTAGCTTACCTGACAAAGCAGTAAAGCGTCGCTGGTAGCGACTAGGAGGGAGCACTCCGTCTTCTGGGGCAGCTTCTCCTTGACCCTGTACAGCATGCCCTCCACGTCGCCCTGCTCGTATACCACCACGCGTTCCGGAAGCTGCACCTGTTCGACCGAGTGTCTACCATTCATTATATTCCCTTGCGCAATGTAACCACTTTTATTATAATTAATACTTTTTAAATTTATTTAATGTTCCACAACCGTTTCATCAAAAATAAATACTTTCTACAAAACTCCTGGAGTTGAGACACCGCGTTGCGCGACCTCATCATCATCATCACAGCCTATATACGTCGCACTGCAGGGCACAGGCCTACCCTCAAGGAGGGTGTATGGGCGTTAGTCCACCACGCGTGCACAATGCGGATTGGTAGACTTCACATACGCATCGGAATTTCTTCTTCAGCGTATGCAGGTTTCCTCACGATGTTTTCCTTACGTAACTTTCCTTCCATCCTTGCGCGACCTGTCGAGACGTAATTAATGGTACCGGTAAAATACATAGTAATTGATCTAACATACCGCCAACCGATGTTTGTAAATGGCAATCTTCTGAACTCTATCGTGACATTTGATGCGGACCTTGCTGCCGGTGGTGAGGTGTTGGATGATGACGTCCGTCATGTTCTCCCTGTACGCGTACCTCTCGCGGTAGAGGCCGTGCACTGTGCTGAACACGACCTGGTAGCACCACAGGGTGCCGTCCTGGCACGCCACCGCCTGAAACATAACATAACTCGCTGTATGGTAAGGTGTCGGGTTCCCGAATCCGACGCCGAATTGTAAGTTAAATCGAAACTGAAGCCAGTTTTTGTTAATGATAACATGGAAGATTGCATGGAACACATTCGTGACCACCATTCCTGAAAATCTCAAATGAAAAACCATTTGTTTGAGCGACTCTGTTTACAAATGGCGCGTATTATAGAATCATTCTTAATATGTCGGTTTTTAAGCCGGTGATCAGACTATCAGTCTGACTGCATTTTTTACAAGCATTTAGCATGGACTTAAAAAGATGGTCGTACAAAGTTTTCAGTCACATTGCAGTAACATGTCGAGCTCGCTTCGCTCGCTCTTGGCACAGATTGGACATTTAGCTGTCATTTCATTCCTCGAGGGGGTATTTACAACTGAACCGCCGCGACGTTGCAGCTGAATCGCCGTGATTTTTACGGAGCCTTTTCACCACGATCCTGATTGTGATCACATAAATATTGCGGCGATAACGCGACGATATCCCGGCGACATCGCGGCGGAATTGCGACGATGTCGCGCGATATCGTTCAGTCAACACCTACGCTCAGAAATCGATTGTGTGAAATGGCTATTAAGCCCTTGTATCAAATAGTCTGTAATAGAATACCTACCATAGTATTGAAAGATGGTGAAGGTGCCAGAGCCCACACCCACTCCTGCGGCGTGGTAAGGATGAGCACTCCCTCCGCGGTAAGCACCGCCCAACCACCGACGCCGCCGACCAGCACCAATGCGCCCAGCAGAGATATCGACAGAGCCGATATACCTGAATAGAACGATCCCAATTATTCTACATTGGATCCAGCAGAGATATCGACAGAGCATCGGCTGGCAGATCCGATGGCTAAAGCCGATTTCAGCGTAAAATAGCCTAAGAACCGCCTTTATTTATCATTTGGTAAGCCAAAATTTTGCTGGCTGAAAGGCTGAAATGGATATACCATCAAAAAGGCACGGATGGCAGTTCATAATGGAGTTTTAGTCCCGACATTGATGTATGGAAGTGAATCTTGGGTATGGCAGAAAAAGCACGAAAGTAGGATTAACGCTGTGGAAATGCGCTCATTGAGAAGTACCTATGTGTGGTGTAACTGTAATGGACAAATTGAAAAATAGTTTAATTAGAGAACGTTGTGGTCTGGTCTGAAAGAGGATGTAGTGACAAAGATAGAGAAAGGTATGTTGAGATGGTTTGGTCATACGGAAAGAATGGATGAGAGCAGATTGACGAGTGCAATCTATAAGGCAAGCGTAAGTGGAAATGTTGGAAGGGGACGGCGGCCTAGACGTACATATACGGACCAAATTGGCGACGTACTTAAAAAGGGCCAGGTCAGACCTACCCGATACCGACGAGCATGCATGAAAGGACTTATGAATGTGGAGGAAGCTAGAGAGGTTTGTCAGGATCGTAGCAGGTGGCGTTCCGTTGTCTCTGCCTACCCCAGTGGGAAACAGGCGTGAAAATATGTATGCATGTATGTATTTAAGATAATTTTTAAAATTTTGATCCATCCAACTCAAACCTAAAATTGTTACTTTCGACCATAGGCATCTTATATGCTTTCAACCCTGTTTTCGGTAACTTATATGTTTGATTATTTAGTTAATTTCAAGACAATTATATAGGGTGCTTTTTATTATGCTGACACTTTTTTAAGGGGATGATCAGACCATCAAACTGAACAACTCTCTCTGTGGCACCAACAACGAAATCGCGAAAAAAAATCTGCCCCTCCATACAAAACTGCAAACCTACTCGAGCCAAATGTATGGGACAGCAGATTTTTTTTTTGCGATTTCGATGTTGGTCCCATAGAGAAAGTTGTTCAGTTTGATGGTCCCCTAAAAAGTGTCAGCATATTAAGTTGGACCCTGTATTATATCTTAGCAAAAAATTATTAACCAATTCTTACTGTAAAAAGTTGGTTTTTTTAAACTGCTGCGGCAGAAAATTCGCAATATACATTTAAAAAATCATAACCTCTAAACCACGCTCCAAACTACGAAAAATCGCGGATCACAGATGGGGTACATTTTCGTACATTCCGATTTCTGTTAGTGAAAATAAAATAAGTAGTAAAATTTACCAATGTTCCTTTCTTTATGTATCTGCTGCCCCTGTATGTTGTAGAAGGAGAGGGTATCATTCCAGTCAGTGACTAAAAGGGTATTGTTTGAAAAAGCGACCGCCCACACCGCTGCCTCTCTACTGACTCGGTGAATTTCATCGCCGACCTGAAAGAACAGTAATACAAGTTGTTAGTTCGAAGACCCATTTAGATTTTAGTGTGATGATTACGATTAGGGACATTAGCAGCGCATTCGCAGCAGAATACGCTGCGCGCTCGCAGATAGATAGATCTTGCCTCTTTATACCCACGACAGACTAGCAAACTGGACGCGATTCGCGTGCAAGCGCGTCGCACGCTTGATATTTATTCAACTCCTTAAAATAACCCTCAGTTGTGGACTGCACTGGAGCATTTCGTGAGCGGATCGTAGGAGCGAGCGGTGCACCAACGACGCGCAAGCATATCGCACTACGTAATGCCCGCACTCGGGTTGAACCTCATCTGGCAGCACAGAATCCCATTTTCATCCCATTGCTCCATCCTTTTCTGTCGCTCAGGAACGTCATTTGCTAGAATTTCATCACAGACGTTTTTTTGGTAAACGCCCAAATATTATTTTACCCGACAGCCGAAGCCTATTCTGACGGCCAGATAGCACAGTCGGTAGTGAACCTGCCTGCTGTGCCGAGGGTCACGGGTTCGAATCCCGTAAGGGACAAATATTTGTATGTTGAATATGAATATTTGTACCTGAGTCATGGATGTTTGTATGTATATATGTATTCTATATCGTTGTCTAGTCATCATAATACAAGTCCAGGCTAGTTTCTGGTACTTTAAATGTGACTACAAGATAATTTGTGTGACAATGTCCAAGATATTTATATTTTTATTTATTTATTCTAAGGGCTCACGGACTGTATCTTACCTTATCTCTTATAGAAACAGCGCCACTAGCTAAACCGATGGCTAAGTTCTGTCCAGTGGCAGACCATGCACAGCAGGTTATTCTCCCGGAGACACGGTACTTCTGAACCGCCTTCACATCAGCTGACCAGAATGCAAAGTCGGTAATGGCACATGAAGCCAAATGTAGAGTGACTGGGTTGTACGCTAGACATTGTATTGCTTCACTGTGACTGTAACAAAGAAAGAAAAAAATTTTTATAAGTACAGTCTACGAATAAAGAAATAAATATGGAAATATAATTCACGTCAAAAAATGACCCCACGAACTTTGGTGTACACCACGCAAGCGCGCAAGACTCAATCATTATGGCGACTCCAATTACGGCGTTTGCCGCCAAAACTCATGGTGCCAAAAATTAAGGAGATTTTGTTCGGAGTTATCGTTCCATATTTATTTCTTTATTCGTAGAGTACAGTACAGTAAACTGCATAACAGGGTGTAAGGAAAAGTATCATTAACCTTTAATCCACAAACTCTACCCATCGAACTGAAAAACTTTTACTATGGGAGCAAATCAGTCAGAACGAAAAAAAAATACGAACATATAATTATGACAAAAGTGGTTTTGACCGGTAATGAGTTTTGACTGACTGTAACATATACCTACAGGGTCGTCCTTAATATGCTGACACTTTTTTAAGGGGATGATCAGACCATCAAACTAAACAACTTTCTCTATGGGACCAACAACCAAATCGCGAAAAAAAAATCAGCAGTCCCATACTAAACTGCAAACCTACTTGAGCCAAAATGTATGAGACAGCTGATTCTTTTTTCGCGATTTCGTTGTTGGTGCCATAGAGGAAGTTGTTCAGTTTGATGGTGTGTTTATCGTGTATCCTCTTAAAAAAGTGTCAGCATATTAAGAAGGACTCTGTATATGTGAGCAAATCCTGGTATTTTTTTACACTAGTGAAGCATTTTGTGGTTATGTAAATATTTAAAAAAATATATATATGTTCCAAAGTATCCATCTAGTTATACTTACGAATATTTTAACACTCCTTCCATCTTAGAAGTCCAAATAATGACATTCTTGTCAGCACTGCCACTTGCAAATTTCTTGCCGTCCCCACAGTACGCTACTGCATGTACTGTGCCCTTGTGGGCCTGCAGCAGTTGCACCAACGCGCCATCCCGTGGGTCGTACACCATCACCTTCTCTCCTGCACCTACTACTAGCTGTGATCCGTCTGGGCTAAAGCATATTGTGTGGACACTGCAATTAAACATTTTAATTGTATCACACGTGTTTTGCTTTTTTTGTTTATATTCGTCAAATTTGTTTGCTGGATGTGAAAACGGGTGGTAAAATTGGTCATTTTCGAAGGTCCCTAGTTCATACACTAATTAATTTATGCAAAATAGCAGAAGTAACATAGGTTGTATGGTAAAAAAAATGTTTGCTCTAGTATCATTATCCAGGGAGAAAACAGGGGAATACGTTTGTATGGAAAAAACGGTACTCGCCTATCATCTTAAGAATGTGTGATAATAATTGGCAGTGAGACAGGAATATGCATATTGCATTCGCTTAAAAGGAACCACGATTCATAGGGGGTGAGGTAAAAAGTTGGTGGTAGGCGGGGAGTGTCCGTACTGTATGTAGTAATAGATACTCTTTCTTATTGTGCTGTGGTGGTCCAGAGTGATGGTTCGATACCCGTCCAGGCCATACCAATGAGTTTTTCAGAATTTATATACGATTTGTAAAACCATTGGCTTTTCGGTGAAGGAAAACATAGTGAGGAAACCTGCATGCTTCAATTTCAAGGCATGTATTGTACCCACGGTCCATTACAAGTGGCGACGGGCTCACCCCCCGTCACACTGGACATAGTTTCGGTACTACTGTGAAATGTGGATTTCAGAACATCTCTGACTACCCCTCGGGGAACATAGTCGTGAGTGTTATTTTAATATGAATAACAACGCTTTTTTTTTGGTACTCGCTTGCGCTCCTGCAGACCAAAAAAAAAGATCAGCTTTAGTATCCTGCGGCACGAATTTGGGGGAGGGGATGGGTGGGGGGTAGTCCCCACATGCCCCCTTCCCCCCAAATTCATGCCCCAGGATACTAAACCCCATAAATTTGACCCAAAAAAAGGGGGGGTTTCGGCAGTTCCCCCTTTAGGGGGGGTACCCCTCTCCCCCATCCACTCCCTCCACAAATTCGTGCCGCAGGATAATAAAGCAACCCCCAAAAAAAATCTTTGATGAATAACTTACCTAGAGAATTCAACCTTATCAGCTTCATGGATTTTGTTTACCCACTTGGGCACGGTTCTCATTTTGAAATGCGAGTTACAATCCCGTACAAACTAAACTAAACTGTACGTACAGCACGCTCATAGCAATCAGTAACTACCTATTGGGTACTCGTTGATGTTTTGGTACACATCAGAAATTAATGTTTTTTCGACAATCTGTAAAGATTATCGAGTCGTTATGTGCCACATATAATAGCATATATCTAATTAAAGATAAGGTTTATTTTATTTTAGATTAGTTTGTTTAGTACGTAGTACTCTCTATTAAGTCTGTGGTTTGTTTTGTATTGTGCCCACGGCATTTTGTTGTTGTTGTTTCATTTTTCCTTTCGGAAAAGCAAAGGGTACATAGCCCATGCAGCCAAGTCTGATTTTGTCTTTTTGATTATTGTCTTAGAGTCTTTTTGTCTCCCCAACGTGCCATTTTTCACGAATAACTCATTCAATATACCTACTATTCAAATAAAAATAATTAAAAACTAATCAAAATAATAATAAACGGCGTGAAATCGATTCCTACTGAACTGACAGAAGCATGCTAATTAGCAAAGTCCCACCACCCCGCACGGTCCCCAGCACTCGTAGTATGCTACACGTGATACGGCTGTATCACGTCTTTTATCCCGTTCGGTCGCACGCAAATAGAAAGAGAGCAAAGGTGCGATAGCGCTGTATCACTGCGGCATGCTAGGTATGCAGGCTTAGATCAAGATAAAATGATCGAAGTATGCAGGTAGCATGCTCGAAAATCAACAGCAGGCGTGCGATTTTTGAATGTCATACGTCGAACTCAGCAGTAGCAAATGTCAAAATTAATCTGCACTGGTAGCATGCAACACGTGATACAGCTGTATCACGTCTTTTATCTCGTTCGTTCGCACGCAAATAGAAAGAGAGCTAAGGTGTGATAGCGCTGTATCACTGCGGCATGCTAGCTATGCTGGAGATATGCATCTTTCTACCGCTGAGTTGACTTTCAAAAATCATACTACAGGAGAGCGATTTTTGAGAGTCAAATCCGCAGTAGAAAGATGCGTATCTCCATTGTAAATTTGCGTGGCATGCTACCTGTATAGGTAGCATGACACCGTGATAAAGCGCTATCACACCGTTGCTCTCTTTCTATTTGCGGGTGATCGAATGAGATAAAAGATGTGATACAGCCGTATCACGTGTAGCATGCTACCAGTGCTGCAGCTGTTGATTTTGGAGCATGCTACCAGCACTCGTAGTATGCAACACGTGATACGGCTGTATCACGTCTTTTATCTCGTTCGTTCGCACGCAAATAGAAAGAGAGCTAAGATGTGATAGCGCTGTATCACTGCGGCATGCTAGCTATGCTGGGGTGCGGGGCGGGATCGCTCGCCCCTGTCTAGCGTAAGTGAAATACTTGGCCTTTGCCCTGTCTCGTCATACCTAAGTCTTTGGCAAAGAGTAATATAAGTATATTCTGGGAGTTTTTGGCGGGCTTTGGTAGCTGACGTTTGGAGTCCTTATATTTCATCGAATTTTTATTGTTTATAGTGAGTTTTGGTTCGTAAATTTGGTGTTGTTTTGCGTAACAAAGTGTCGTGCAAGTGAATAATATATAGTTCAGTGAAATATGATGGTGCATGGGTCGTAAACAGGAAAAAAGTTCCGTGATTTTAGCGCGGCAAGCGGTCGGTTCACCTCTTTCCTGTGGACTTCTCTGCTTTTCCTGCGTCTTTCGATTGCCTCCAAAAACTCCAAAGAACCATCAAAACGTCGAATACAGACGTTTTAATGTGAAAACAGAAGAAAATTAAAAATAAATTAAGATTTAGCCAAAAGGTCTAGTAACCAGGCTAGTAAATATATTTCAAAAAAAAAAGTATATTCGGGCGTTTTCACTTTTTTGTCCACCCCATTTTCTTAAATGCCAATTTTTATAAATTTAAATGTTTTGCATGTTTTGATTTATGACAAGATTAAGAATTTTGTCAAGATTATTTTTAAATCAAAGGAACCATCAAAATCTGATTAATTATGCTCTAAAAATGATAAAACAAGACGCATGTCGCAATATTTGACGTCTGTTTCGTTACTTTTTCAAATACTAATATAATATTAACTGCTTACTTAATATTTTATTTTTTATTTTATTTAGGTATCTTACAGTAAGAACTTCACAATAAAAAAGGATTCGGAGACAAAAAAGCAAAAAATAAAATAGTGTAACGTTATAAAAAAGGTTTCGTTACTATGTGAGCCAAAGAGTACTGGAATTTTTCGTTTTTTTTATACTAATAGGGATTTTACGTATTGACTTAACAAATTTGAAATCATTTTGATAATATGATCTTATGATATTTATTCCATGAAGTAATTCGTTAAGATTTGTCCAAAATAAATTAAATTAAAAATTTTATTTAGGGGACAGTAACGAAGTGGACCAGTAACATTTCACTAGGCTGGGGTCACACTTAGTGCTATTTATTATATTTTTAATCAGACTATTTTTATATGACATACATACATGACATACAGTTCTAACACTAATTCTTTGTATAAATGTGAAATTATAATCTTTATCAAATTGCATGAACCTACCAAATATTATTTTAAGTATATTTTTTTTATATTTGTAAATGAAATTAACATTTTGTATGGAATTAAAGGCTTTTTTATTTTTATATGAACTTCCACCAGACTTTTTTATTATTTTTAATTAAAAAATACAAATAATCAAATTTACAAAGTTCCCTGGTGTGCCCTTTGCTTTACGCGTCCTTTTCGTTACTTTTTGAGTCCGGCCTATAAGTTACTTTATAAAAGTATCGAAAGGGACGCGACGGACAGTTACTTTCAAAACTAAAATAATTGATAAAAAATTTGCTATTGAGCTGAAGCACAAAATGACCATACAAAATGCATGCATTATGCCATGCAAATTAATTAACTAACTTAAATATAATCGAACACCACTAGGTTATTAGAAAAATTGGTAACATACCCAGACTGGTTTTGGTTCCTAATGGAGAGGAGCGTGCAATCTCGTGAATAGCATCGATGTCACTGTGACAAGACAGGGTAAAACTTGCCTGGCTCAAAAAATATGATGCTGTGTTGCCATTATTAAATAATAGAAACAAAATAGTAGATTTATTAGCTGATTAAAAGTGGTAACGTCAAGGACACACGGAAAAGGATCAAATTACGTCTTTGTCTTATTTATTGTTTTTTGTTAATTCTGTAGTTATTTAATAAATATACTTCATTAGCACGAATACTTTAACACATTCCCTAATTATTGAATATTAAATAACAATAGGTTTCTATAGTAGAAAAATGAGCAAGATCAACTTAAAGTTGTCAATATGCGGTGGGGACATAGGAAAAACAGGGTATTTTTGAGATAAAAAATTTGTTTTTTAATGTTCAGCAGATTTACGCTAAATATGTTTATATAGAAAGTAAGTTAAGAATATGCTTTTTGTATTCCTTTCAATAATTAATATTCAAAACGCTCTGTAGGTTGAAAAAAGTAGTGATGAATGCGAGGGACACGCAAAAACAGGGGGGTGGACAAAAAAGTGAAAACGCCCATTCTGTGGTCTTGTCAACTTAACGCCATCTATCGAGCCCTTAAGAACAACTTTTTCTTTTATAATGGCTTTCTGTACGCTTTCTGAAAACCCCTCATTGAGGAGTTTTCTGACAGCCACTCAAACGTAGTTCATCGTACCGGCGATAGATGGCGTTGACCAGAGTATAGCCAGCGTACACATGAAAGGGATTGGGCTAGGATTAGTACCAACGATATCAATGTACTAAATGTACTAGAGTACTAGATACGGTGATCAGTAGGAACTGCATGTTACTCTTGAATGGGGTGCGTGCACCTGATTGATCTTAGGCTGAGATTCAGAGACGATTTTTTCCGTCTTAGCTCGAGCTAAGTAGGGTCGAAATGTATGGATTTTGACATACGGGAGTTCGAACTATGACTTAAGAATCGTCTCTGAATCTCGGCCTTAGTCTCCTTTGCACTAATGAGAACGGCAGACGATCTGTTTGACAATCTGTCATTTTTTACAATAATTTATAACAATTTATTTAAATATTTTTAATAAATAAAAACCACCTGTAATCTTTTGTAAGGTAAACTACTATTCTAATATAAGGTCAGTATGTAAAATTATAAGGAAATGTAATTATTAATTTAAATTTGCGAAAATAGAAAAGTCTATTTCGCAAATTTTAATTATTTCCTCAAGATTGGGTAAGTCCATTACATTTTGTCTCATTTCGGCACCCAAAAAGTGATTCCCAAAGAGTGGTGACGGGCTCACCCCCCGTAACACTGGACAGAGTTTCGGTACTACTTACTGGTGAAACGTGGATGTTCTGAGGTTTCAGAATATCTCTGACTACCCCCTCGGGGAATATAGTCGTGAGCATATGCTTGTGCTTATGCAAAAAGTGATATATAAGAAAAAGAGACAAGGTATAATGATCATAGATGAATCAAGAGACTTAAATCAGAGGGCACAAAATAGGCACAATTTATTGAACTTATCGCGGTTGCAGGACGAACATTGAAAATCACGCTAAGATCGTTGATACTTGAGATTATATTTTTATACCACTTGTTTACGGGATAGAAATTATGAGAAAACATATATTTTTTACCTTGAGATAAACAAGATGAAAAAATCAGCTGTTCCATACAAGCAAGCCTACTCGAGCCAAATGTATGGGAAAGCCGATTTTTTTTCGCGATTTTGATATTGGTGCCATAGAGAAAGTAGTTCAGTTTGACGGTCTGATCATCCGCTTAAAAAGTGTCAGCATATAAAGAAGGTATACTATACAGGGTGTAAAATTAAATGCGACACTTAGTTAAAGGGGTGCTTCAGTCAGACCATCAAACTGAACAACTACTACTACTACTCTACTAAGGGACCACAATATCGAAACGCGAAAAAAAAATCTGCTGTCCCATACAAAACTGCAAACATAACTTGACTCAAATGTATACACCAGTTTAAGTATGTGTCGCATTTAATTGTACACACTGTATAAGGCTTTGCTTGGGAAACATTTTAATGTTTGTTTCATAGCAATCTGTTCACAGTTCACACAATCAAAAGTTATAAGTAAGTATTTAATTCTAAAATTTCAGGTACACACGGCGACATATCAAGTTACGCAAAACCAAAATAAGCTGGCCGCGCGTAGGTAGAGTAATGTATAACGTAGCGCGGCCAGCTTAATAATGGTTTTGCGTAGCTTGATGTGTCGGCGTGTGTAAGTATTTCAGTAGTCTTCGCTTCGGTAGTCGAAGGTACCACTAGTATTCAAACAACTTTGTACAAATTCATACACACATTATTGTTTCACATATAGTAGGTATAATACCTAACATACATGAACTGTCGCATCTGTCTTGGTCAGTGATGCTCTTTGACCAAATTATAGTAGTTTCTGTTTATATAAACTAGATGGCACTAATGTTCCCAAAGAGTTTTTGAACATGTTGTTTGTTTGATGAACGAGCAAGTCTATCGCTAGAGTCAGTCTACGTCTATGATAATAGTACCAATAAAATAGTGCCTAAATAGTGCCTAATTAGTACCTAGGTCAAATAAATAGTGCCTCTATCCTTTACGAGATACAGATTTTTTTTACCTGGTACGCTAGCTTGACGTCAAGGTAGCGTACACATTTTCTGTGGCAAAAACGGCTTGCATTACAGCAACCATTTTACACTCAAAAAATAGTGCTCAAATAATGCCCTGGGGCATTCAAAATCTCATTCTAGGAACGGAGATATAAATAAGTCTTTTGAATGAAACACGGAGCTAAACTCCCCAGCGTTCCCCCTGGAACCTGGTGGAGCTGGTTTCCGGGGTCAATCTGCCAGCCAAGCGAGGCCGCAGGCCGAGCAGAGAGTTTTCGAACATAGGAGGAGGTAATTTATAAGTTTTTCGCAGCAGCGTGCTTCGCTTCAACGGTTTTCGCAACTACATCATTCGAACGTACAAGTTTTCGAACGTATGAATGAGGCAGTTAAAAAGTTTTTCGAAGCAGCGCGTGCTTTGCTATGACGGTTTTCGAAACTGCATATATGACTCCCCTTTCGGTAAGAAGTCATGATCCCGTCTAGCTTAGAGAAAGCTGTAATCAAGGATATAAGTAGTATAGGTACATAATTATTAAACACGCCGACAAAGTAGTAAAATAAAAATTCAAATAAAATGGTGGGGATACAATATTTTTTTCGTTTATCCCATGGTGTGGGGTGTCATTGGATAGGTAGCTCTTTTTTTTAAATATTGCGTGTGTGTGAAAGCCATTTTTCACTTGTCACATTTTTTATTAGATCTACCGATAACCTATTTTCTCTTATGCACGTAGTACCTAGGTATTACCTAATGCTCTCGAACGAAAGAAAACATTGTGAGAAAACCTGAATACGCTGAAGAAGAAAAAAACTAATGCTTCTGCGAACTATGTACCAAATTACATTGGAACCCGTGGCGGACTAACGCCCATACACCCTTCCTGAGGGTAGGCCTGTGCCCTACAGTGGGATGCTGAGAATGATCGATGACTTCCGCGTATCTACCTATGGCCATATCATGGATCATAGTTGGTCATACGTGGTGATCTGGTACTTAATTAAATCAATGGGTACTTATCTATCCATGCCCCACCTCTGGTGCAGGAGAATGGGGGGGTTCGATTTCAGCCGATCGATCGGACTCGGCACTCATGTTAAAAACGGGCTATTCTGTAAAGGTAAACGTATGGTGTGTTGCAGTCAACCAACTTGAGGGGGGGGGGGGCGCCCTTCCCTGCCTCCCCTTGCCTTGGCGACGCCCTTGGTCGCAGGTATGTAGAATTAGTACGTAACTACTTACCTAAGATCCACTAACGTGCAGAAAGAAGATCTAAATAATAGGTACAAATATAATTTAAAGTAAGTAGGTAGGTACCTAAGTAAGATCGGCTCATCCTTCACCCCGCGCACGTCGCCCAGTCTCCCGGGAACACAATTAATCCATTTGGAAATTATCCGGTGCACTCCCCCAGGGTTCAATTAAAATGGAAATAGCGGATGGTGTGGTCTTTGGGCCGCATTGCGTATAAACACGCGCCTCGCTATCAGCCAATTTCAGCACCTCTCCCGTAACTGAATTCATGAATTTAAAACAGTTATTTGACTATTCGCGATTAAATATTACATCGGTTTTCTGAAATAAAAACGTTTGCAGGGTTCCTACTCACTCACAAAATGACTGCAGTCCTCACGTTATTCTCTAGAACAGAAGATAATGAGCAATTTTTTTTTGTCTTCTACGGACCTGGAGTGCGATTTTTGAATCTCATTCGGTGAGCACAGCAGTTGAAAATGTCAAAATAACTGTGGAGATATCCATCTTTCTACTGCTGATTTGACTTTAAAAAATCGCTCTCCTGTGTTTTATACAACTGCAGTATAACGATTTTTGAAAGTCAACTCAGCAGTAGAAAGATGCATATCTCCACAGTTATTTTGACATTTTCAACTGCTTAGCTCACCGAATGAGATTCAAAAATCGCTCTCCAGACCAAAAAAAAAATCAGCTATTGCATACCTACATTGGATTCGAGTAGGCATTGCAGACGCATTAGTATGGAACAGCAGATTTTTTTTATTTCCGGTGTGTCCTCTCGTAGTAAAAGTTGTTCAGTTTGACGCTAGTTTTGACGGGTAGAGTACCTACGTGGTTTTTTCCTCACACCCTGTATACCATACATAGCATACCCCGGAACAATAAGCATCTTCCTATTTAGGCAAAGAATAGGTAAAGACTACATCATTCGAACGTACAAGTATTCGAACTTATGAATGAGGCAGTTAAAAAGTTTTTCGAAGCAGCGTGCTTTGCTATGACGGTTTTCGAAACTGCATATGACTCCCCTTTCGGTAAGAAGTCATGATCCCGTCTAGCTTAGAGAAAGCTGTAATCAAGGATATAAGTAGTTAGGTATCTAGGTACATAATTATTAAACACGCCGACAAAGTAGTAAAATAAAAATTCAAATAAAATGGTGGGGATACAATAATTTTTTCGTTTATCCCATGGTGTGGGGTGTCATTGGATAGGTAGCTCTTTTTTTTAAATATTGCTTGTGTGTGAAAGCCATTTTTCACTTGTCACATTTTTTATTAGATCTACCGATAACCTATTTTCTCTTATGCACGTAGTACCTAGGTATTACCTAATGCTCTCGAACGAAAGAAAACATTGTGAGAAAACCTGGATACGCTGAAGAAGAAATTCTAATGCGTCTGCGAACTGTACCAAATTACATTGGAACCCGTGGCGGACTAACGCCCATACACCCTTCCTGAGGGTAGGCCTGTGCCCTACAGTGGGATGCTGAGAATGATCGATGACTTCCGCGTATCTACCTATGGCCATATCATGGATCATAGTTGGTCATACGTGGTGATCTGGTACTTAATTAAATCAATGGGTACTTATCTATCCATGCCCCACCTCTGGTGCGGGAGAATGGGGGGGTTCGATTTCAGCCGATCGATCGGACTCGGCACTCATGTTAAAAACGGGCTATTCTGTAAAGGTAAACGTATGGTGTGTTGCAGTCAACCAACTTGAAATGTAAGCCATGTGACAAATGTGCTCACTACATATCGAACAGGGTGCTTCAGACCATCTAACTGAACAACTTTCACTATGGAGCCAACATCGAAATCGCGAAAAAAAATATCTATTAGCTGTTCCATAGAAAATGTCGACGATGATGATGACATAGCTAGTGATGCTAATTGATAATGGGGGGGGGGGGGGATGGCAAGTTAATGTTATGGAGGATGAGAAAAATATGAATTGTAGGTAAAGTCTACGAGTCTTGGCTATACTTTCTTATCCATGGGAGGGGGGGGGGGGGGAAGAGCTGCCCCTCCCTGCCTCCCCTTGGCGACGCCCTTGGTCGCAGGTATGTAGAATTAGTACGTAACTACTTACCTAAGATCCACTAACGTGCAGAAAGAAGATCTAAATAATAGGTACAAATATAATTTAAAGTAAGTAGGTAGGTACCTAAGTAAGATCGGCTCATCCTTCACCCCGCGCACGTCGCCCAGTCTCCCGGGAACACAATTAATCCATTTGGAAATTATCCGGTGCACTCCCCCAGGGTTCAATTAAAATGGAAATAGCGGATGGTGTGGTCTTTGGGCCGCATTGCGTATAAACACGCGCCTCGCTATCAGCCAATTTCAGCACCTCTCCCGTAACTGAATTCATGAATTTAAAACAGTTATTTGACTATTCGCGATTAAATATTACATCGGTTTTCTGAAATAAAAACGTTTGCAGGGTACCTACTCACTCACAAAATGACTGCAGTCCTCACGTTATTCTCTAGAACAGAAGATAATGAGCAATTTTTTTTTTGTCTTCTACGTACCTGCTAAGAAAGGATTCATTCTAGAACGATTTAAAATTGTTCTAGGATTCATTTGATAAAAAGAAGTGTAAGTATTACCTAAAGCACAGCCTAAAGGCAGGTTTAGGCGATGACAATTTTGCGGTGCGAAGCGGCGCCTAAAAAAACGACGGCACGCGGTCGTTTACACGGTGCTAATTTAAATTTTTAGCGCCAATCTTTTCGCATGCGAATGGATTTGCTTGAGAAAACCGTGCACAGCTAGGTCTATCATCCGGACTACCGCCGTCACAGAGGTCGTGGGTTCGATTCCCACGGGGGACACCTACTGATATGTCACTATGCGTTTTTCACCAGTTGGTTAGGACATTGCCTGACATAGGCTGAATCCCCTGATTGTCTGAAAAGAAATACCCAAGTAACAAAATAGTGGTTCCGGAGCTGGGCTTATAACAAGCTAGTAAACGTTTATAACGACGGAAATGGGCCCATTTTATAGGCGTACTTTTGGTAATAAAACACTCATAGTAGTCTTGGCGAGCACCATTTAGACCAATAATACACTTATAGTTGGACTACGCAGAACTATCTGCTCCCGGGAAGCCAACTATGAGCATCTAATTGAACCAGACATCACTATTTAAGCCCATAATACACCTATAGTTAGACTCCGGAGAACCATTCGGACACCACACACTCTACCCATCAAACTGAACAACTTTTACTTTGGGAGCAAACCGATCAGAGCAAAAAAAAAGTCAGCTATTGCATACCTACATTGGATTCGAGTAGGCATTGCAGACGCATTAGTATGGAACAGCAGATTTTTTTTTTGTTCCTGTCTGTGTGCTCTCGCAGTAAAGTTGTTCAGTTTGACGTTAGTTTCGACGGGTAGAGTACGTGGTTTTTTCCTCACACCCTGTATACCATACATAGCATACCCCGGAACAATAAGCATCTTCCTATTTAGGCAAAGAATAGGTAATACTTAGTATCATCATCATCATCACAAGGGCACAGGCAATAGTAGGTATACAGGATATATCACTGCGGATAACTTCAGCATTCTACTCATCAAACATCGAAATCGCGAAAAAAAAAACGCTGTCCCATACATTTGAGTCGAATATGTGGTTAGGTACTGCAGTTGTATAAAATTTACTCTGTATAGTTATACAATTTAGGTATAATATACCATATAAAGATTTTAATAGCCCGGAAGTGTCTGATCAATATTTCGTGCAAGAGCGAGAAGCGAAAGTCTAGAGGGCGCGGTTACTCCGCCCTTTACAGCCCCCCCCCCCCCCCATTCCGCACCATACTGTGTATTAAAACAACCCTTTCTTAAAATTTTTTGATATCTTGGGTTACCCACCCTGGGTGATAGCCGCTTAACAACGTAGGTAAAAGAAAAAACTTGTTACTTGGAGCATTACTAATCGATTGCAGCGCCACCAAACAGGCTTTAATTTGCTTAACTCTTATGTTTTCCAGAATACATTATTCTTTTCAGGTCCATTGAGGTACATAATTACTCAATGTTCAGGTCCTACCTACTTAACGTAATCTATTAATAAACTTGTCAGACAGATAGGATACAGGGTGAAAGTTCCTGAAATTTTTCTTTCTTACTGCGGGTTGCTTAAGGCGCAAAATGACCATTCGCAAAATGTCAACCGTTCGCAAAAGGTCAACTTCGCACAATGTCGCTTTCGCAAAACGTTACCACAATTTCAAAACGGCAATCATTACCCTATTTGGTACATTACGACCAGGAAAATATGGCCGTTCGTTAATCTTCGTTTGCGCAGAGCAGGCCCGCGTCCCCAACAAAACCTGAAGTCATTTAGTAATCAAAGAGTGCAAAGTCGGATAGCAGCGAAAAGGGCGCGAAAACAAATTAGCCAATAGCGTAAACGGATGAAGGTGGCACATCCTGATTGGTCAATATAATTTCGCGCGTTGTTATTAAAATTTGTCAACTGCGCAGGTACATCGGTAAGCGTTATAAACCTGGTACTACTGTCCAATTAAAAAAGTTGCAATTAAAATGGCCCATGGCTAAATTACTATCAACCAGTAAAATGTTTCTTATAGTCCAATCATTTTAGGGTTTGACCCCAACAATAATTCATCTATCGCTAAAACTTTGCAGTGTGATAAAGTAAAGTATACAGATTATGGTTGACAAATAATCTAGGACTGGAAAAAATTAAACCTAGATTATTTGTCAACCGTAATCCGTATACTTTACTTTATCACACTGCAAAGTTTCAGCGATAGATGAATTATTGTTAGGGTGTCCATACAAGGAAACTCTAAAATGACTGGACTATTATGTACCTACCTATATACAATAATAAAGGCTCATTAAAATATCAAATTAATAAACTAATGTAATACTGTACCTAATATAATAATTTATAGTTGTTCTTACCAATTATTGTGCTATAGCGATTATAATCAAAATTGTACGTACCTACAGGATGGTAAGAAAACATAGGGTTTCTGATTTCTCGACCTATTTTATTTCTCGAGGCACGAGAATTCTCGACCAAAATTTGTAGTTTTTTTGAGTACTTATCTATTATTTTATTTTTGTAAAATATGATAATAATTATTGTTCTTATTTTACAGTGAAATTTAGTTTCCCTGGCAAATGAGATCAATTACACGTAGCCCAGGGGTGCGATTTTTGAATCTCATTCGGTAAGCTCAGCAGTTGAAAATGTCAAAATAACTATGGAGATACGCATCTTTCTACTGCTAATTTGACTTCAAAAAATCGCACTCCTGAAGTATGATTTTTGAGAGTCAAATTAGCAGAAGAAAGATGCGTATCTCCATAGTAATTTTGACATTTTCAACTGCTGACCTCACCGAATGAGATTCAAAAATCGCACTCCAGGTAGGTGACGTGACGTATTAGGTGTTAACGAATCAAATATTATACAGGGTGTTAGGGCAAGCAGTTGCATTTGTACCCATGATACTGAACAACTTTTCCTAAGAAACCTATAGGAAAAAAATATGGTTTAAAATAATATTATACCTAGAACTACCTACGCCTCAGTGAGTGAAACTAAATGAATCATTATTATTATTAATATTTATTTATACAATATAATATTAATATAAAAAAATTTAAGTACGGTATACAAGGTGTTACAAAAATACAAATAAACATTTAACGGGGTGGTTTAGACCATCAAACTCAACAACTTTCACTATGGGACCAATATCGAAATCGCGAAAAAAAATATTTATGTTCTATACTCTACAAATCGACTCGAGCTAAAATATGTATGGGATACTTATCAGATTTTTTTTTCGCGATTTTAATGTTGGTCCCATAGAGAAAGTTGTTCGGTTTGACGGTCTAAACAACCCCCTTAAGAGTTTTAAAAATGTATTCTTACTTATGTAACATCCTGTATACTCAGTCAGGTACGATTTTTGTGTTTGTTTTTTAAATTCAGTAAGTAATGGCTCTAACGAGTTGGATGAAATTTTGTAACTTATTTAGATAATGTTTTTCCTTACAAAGTTATTTGTTGTTCCCATAGTGGAAGTTGTGCAGGCTTCGCCTCGGTCTACAATTACATGAGATCTGAGACCTTTCTTACTTTCCTGCCCTCGGTGTGGAATCTACTATTGCACTCAGATTTCGAATGATAAACAGAATCTTTCCGAGCTTGTGAGGTGAAAAATAAATTTGCAGTTCCATAGTTAAGGCTAGGTTATCCCACTGCAAGCGTCTCTTTCTTGCAAGCATAAGTTTACAATTAGCCATCCCGCTCCAATTGAAAGCAGGATCGCAAAAAAACGTGTTTTTCGTCAATATCTTTGCTCATGGGAGTTTCTAAGCTAAAACTTCTCCTGAGTTCACTAGAAATATTTAATGTATTTAGTTAAGTACAAGAATAAAAAGTTAAATATCAGCAGTTTAATCATAGTATTGAAAAAACATACTTAACAAAAAGGGGTAACTTTGGGATTTTTTTTCTATCGAGTAAACTTAATCTAATCGTGTAATTGAGAACAGTCGCCCATCCGCCCGATCCTTAAATAAGATATAATTTAATTTCAGACTTTAAAACACAGTTTAAAATACTTTCGTCCGTGTTCAAAAAACGGCCTCGACGGGATAAGAGCGTCTTAAACGAAAGGGGAGGCCTTCCAGCAGTGGGATGTAAGGGGCTAGTAAAAAAAATTGGCCAAGTGCTAGTCGGGACTCCGGCAATTAGTGTTCCGTACTACCTACCTAAGTAACGTACCTAAGTGATAACCAGTATAAAATGATACTTAGGTACAAAGTATGAAGGCTTTAGTAACTGAAGATCAGTTTATAATGGTTGGAAACTTTGGATCCAGCCAACAATCGCCATTATTCACAGAGTTGGGGGTTTTTTGGTGACTATAATAGCACATCATATCATAACTTTAATACTAAGTAGTTTTGCGTGATATAATAGTTATAATGATAATATTGTCTGGACACCCTGTAAACTGTAATGCAATAGTCCGCGAGGTTTACGAGCATTGGCATGTTTTAATCGATTAGAATTCTGAACGTAAAACATGTCTGCGGTGTATTATACAATAACATGCATTTTTTCAATATTTATTGTTGGTAAGATTATAATTTCTATACCTAGTAACTAAATTGGTTAACATTAGGTAAGTAATTTTTACAGAAAAGCAGTTTAAATGTTTAAAGAATATTTATTACATAACTGCGACACCAACTCGACTCAAATGCTGATTTAGTATCGCCATTTCCATGTTGGCGCCCGCCGATAGTTCATAGTGAACGTTGTTCAGTTTGAGGATCTGAAGCATATGAATTTTAATCATGTGTCTGAAGAAGTTAAGAGAAGTTTATTCCTATAGAGCGCAATCGTATCAGATTTTACGTTAAAATGTACAGTTATAGTCCTAGGATTAGTCTCGGACACATTTTTTCGAGAATTTTGTACTAGATCCGGGGCATCCATTAATTCGATATGTAACGCATTAAATTTTACACCCTGTAGGTATAAATAGTTACCGTGGCCCAAAGCCTAGCACGCCTCCGCAAGCCTACCGTGGCCTAGCATTGAAACTATAATATTTTTTTAAACTATAATATTTTTAACAAACTTTCTCATAAAATGGCTCTAATTTCACCTCAATTAGGCACTTTAATGAATGACACCTGGGGTGCGATTTTTGAATGTCATTTGGTGAGCTCAGCAGTTGAAAATGTCAAAATAACTATGGAGATATGCATCTTTCTACTGCTGAGTTCACTTTCAAAAATCATACTACAGGAGAGTGATTTTTTAAAGTCAAATCAGCAGTAAAAAGATGCGTATCTCTCTCTGTTACTCTGGAGATACGCATCTTTCTACTGCTGATTTTACTTTCAAAAATAGCACTCCAGAAGTATTATTTTTGAAAGTCAAATCAACAGTAGAAAGATGCGTATCTCCATATTAATTTTCAACTGCCGTAGTCACCGCGAATGATATTCAAAAATCGCACTCCTAAACAGTGATTTTTTCATTACTATTATTCAGTGAGTTACATAAATGGTTTTCATTACTATTATTCACAAGTGAGTTTTATACCTAGGTTTTTTTTTATTGTTTGAGATGCTTTGTTTTTTAAAGTTTCGATACAAAAAAGATCGTGTTCAATAGTACAAAATAAAATGTTTAACTAGGTAGGTACCCTAGGATCTTTTTTGTATCGAAACTTTAAAAAACAAAGCATCTCAAACAATAAAAAAAACCTAGGTATAAAACTCACTTGTGAATAATAGTAATGAAAACCATTTATGTAACTCACTGAATAATAGTAACTACTACCACCTAAATAAAATGATTTTTTTATTATTTTCTTCACAAGTGTGTTGAAAGACGTCGTTTGATAAACGTGTGTATTGATGTTTACCATCCTCGGCGCCTCAGCGGTAATCACCAACTCTGTATACCATAATAATGTACCTATTATTTCAACATACTTGCTCGTAACCATCGAACTATATTTTGACATTATTATACTCTGACTTTATTACACTTCGACATTATTATACTTCGACGTTATTATACTTCGTCATTTTTCCTCGCAAATATGTTGAAAAACGTCGTTTGAAACGCGTGAGCGTTGGTCATTACAGCTTCGGCTAGCATAACAGCACTCACCTGGAGGCTCGTTCTGAAATCCCGCCTTGGCTGTAATGATCAACTTTGCTCACTTGTATCATAATTCATTGAATATTGTACTATTATATCCTCTTAATGCTATTAGATCGTTCTAGTTGTACAATAGTATGTTTTTTTAACAGTTATTGCATTCGTTTGAACGATGTCTAATAATTTTATTCCTTGTATATCAATCTCTAGGTCCTACGACAAGTTTGAAATCACAAAGTTATTTGTATGATCTATTCTTCGATCGCTATTATATACAAAAACATGAATTTACGAGGTATGGAGAGCATCACATACGAGGCAAGGCGAACAGGCTGATGCGGGAACTGATTTGTGACGCCGATGCTAAAGTAATGAGCATCCAATACATAAGAAGGCAGTTTGCAAAATCAGGAAAATATAATTTGGGTGAATTAATTTACAACATACGAAATAAATATGGGTACATGATTCGACAACTAATTAAAAATAAACGTGATATGGGGCGTTTACACCATGAGAAGGTGAGAAATACTTTTCCAATTAAGTACATAATATTATCAGTTTAAAATAACAATGTGCATGACCTCGCTAGCAAATGTGACGTCACTCAATCACACGAACTTCAATCGAGTCATTCAAATTATTGTTTCCTTTACGTAAAGTCTATATTCCTTTACAACCGAGTGAAGTTATCCAACGGCCCTTCAAGGTCATGCACATTGTTATTTTAAACTGATAGTACCTACAGGGTGTAACAAAACACCTTAGTACCTACTAATAATTAAGGGGGTGGTTTAGACAATCAAACAGAACAACTTTCGCTAAGGAGACAACTTCGATGTCGAGAAAAAAAACCGCTGTTTCATACAAACCTGCAGCACTTACACGACATAAATGTATGGGAGAGCAGATTTTTAGGGTTCAGTAGTCAAAAAAGGAACTCTTATACTTTTGTCCATTCTGTCTGTCTGTCTGTCTGTATGCCCCACCTCAATAACTCCACCTATTGAAAAAAAAAATAACATGAAGGAAGACAGTAGATAACAATAAATGTAGTAGTTATGAAGAAACCATTTTTTTCGACCCCCTTCCCATTAGTTCCTATACAACGAAATGGGGGTTCGAAAAAAATTTGTATTTTTTAATAAATCGAGTGAGGTATCGTTGGATAGGTCTTGTCCAATGGAACAAAACTCCTTACTAAATCGCTATAACGCTTTCTGTCTCGAGATATCTGCGCTCAAAGTCAAAAATATCAGCACGACTTCGAATGCTCATCCGTTAATGTACTTACAATTATTATATTGGTATGATGAGCCCAGGGCTTATGGGCTAGGTCTTGGCCCTTGAGTCCTAGTGTTAGTCAGTATGGCCCTTAAGCTAAAAGTTTGGAGACCACTGATATAGAAGATGGAAACCATAACTCGGTACCTACAAAACGTTTCACGTAGGTACTCCACTACAAATCATTTCACGTAGGTAGGTACTCCACTACAAAACATTTCACGTAGGTACTGCACTACAAAACATTTCACGTAGGTAGGTACTCTACTACAAAACATTTCACGTAGGTAGGTACCTATTCCACTACAAAACATTAATTCACGTAGGTAGGTACTCTACTACAAAACATTTCACGTAGAGGTACTCCACTACAAAACATTTCACGTAGGTACTGCACTACAAAACATTTCACGTAGGTAGGTACTCTACTACAAAATATTTCACGTAGGTAGGTACCGTACTCTACTACAAAACATTTCACGTAGGTAGGTACTCCACTACAAAACATTTCTCGTAGGTACTCCACATTTCACGTAGTTACTGCACTACAAGTTGCGTCGCTTGATACAGGCACTGCCTACCCGATTTCTTTTTTTTTCGACGTTTTCTTCATATGTAAAAGTTGTTCAGTTTGATAGTTAAAATCTCCCCTTTGAATATTAAGGGTGTTTTGTTACACCCTATACTACTTACTTGCATACTTTTTTTTTTTTGCCAACGTCAAGAAAATAAAAAAAACTATTGTTTCTTACAACATTACGCACTATTCGATTCAAAATAAATGTACCTATACAGGGTGTAAGAAAAATTATCATTAACCTTTAAACCACATATTACTCTACCCATCAAACTGAACAACTTTTACTATGGGAGCAAAACGATCAGAGCAAAAAGAAATCAACTGTTCCATAAGATAGCGTCGCGTACTAGGTATTGCAGTTTAGTATGGGACAGCAGACTTTTTTTTTGCGCTGACAGGTTTGCTCCTAGGTTTGCTCCCATAGTAAAAGTTGTTCAGTTTGATGGGTAGAGTATGTGGTTTAAAGGTTCCCACTGAAATCATAATTTTATTCGCAGTACGTAATGGGTACAATACGAATGCAGACTATGTTCCAAGACATCGATCATTTGGTACAAATGGGCGTAGAATACGACCAGACAGACCCTAGCGGACGACTGTTCGGACGAATGGGGCCAATTGTTGACGACGACGAAACTATAGACGAAGGAAATTTACGTCGATCAAATTATTTGAAACAAAAAGCCTATATGGAAAGGAAAAAGAAGGAGTGGGCTACTGTAAAGGGATATGACATTACGAACATGTCTACTCGGTTGATGTTAAGAAACAAAAACAAAGAAGAAGGTGGCTTCGATTCAGACATTAATTAAGTAGTTTAGTGACTGAGAAAATTAAAAATATCTTTCAGGCTTTTGTAGAAAGTTGGAGTAAGGTATGAGAGATTTTTGAGATGAGAGGTTGTGAGATTTTTTTCGTGCAAACGTCAGTCCATCATTTGTGAAGCAAGGAGTAGTATGAAACCGCACGTAGAAGCACACACCAAACACCCTCCTAGAGGGCAGGCCTGTGCCCTGCAGTGTGACGTATAATAAGCTGATGATGATGATGATAGATACTTGTCTAAGCTTACGTATATTAAAATGATCAGCCCATTTTAAGGGTCGGCACTACCTACGGCCCGTTTGACATATCTGTCAAAAGAAAAAGACCGGTGGCCGACAACACTCAACCCTATGTTATAAGATTAATGAACAAATCAATTTGATAGCTTTTGGTAATACTTTTCTTGCAAAAAACTTGGTCGGCTGCAGCGCGCGGCAGCTTGGCTGGCATGTTTACTGGTGTGAAGGAAAAAGTGAACCCTAACTGGTGACACAACATTTTACCTCGTTGAATTAAAGGACGTAACTAGTCTGTTGGTCTAGAGTCCAATTAGTAAGGACTAAAAAGTCTGGTCGGCCGACCCTAACCTGGCAGGGTCGTAGGTCCGACCGAATTTAGGGTACCTACTACTCGGAAGGCAGATTTTACCACATTAAATTAATGATGAATGTTTGGTTGTGCGTGGCAATCATCCTGCAACATCTGGATTTGAGAGCCGTAGGTCGAAATTGACATTTACAGCAACAGTACAGTACCGTGATGGACCTATAATGTGACTGATCAAAGATCACCCCTGGTGGTAGGATAGGATGGGTTCTAGCTAATTAGATCACAGTATTACTAAGGCTTAAAAAAACTTAAAATTATTTTAACAGAACAAATTAAAACTTTTAACAGAATAATGAAATTATTATAAGTTTAATATTATTGGTATTAGCAAACTAAGGGTTTGTAATCTTTTATCATCATAATCATCGTCAGATATAATATTTTAAGCACGGAATAAAAGTTAATTTTGCAGTAACTAGAACGATTGCCTTCAAAAACATTTGCGCAAAAGGACATCATCAGTGTGACGACTTTTAGTATATTTCTTCTTTATTGGTATATTTAGGGCAAAATTGTTTAGTAGATTTTAGTAGAAATTGGGTAGGTATTCGAAAATGTTAATGTATTTAAAAATGCAAGGATTCAGGCTAATAAAATCTAAGCTGGCAATACAAATGGCTGAGAAAACGATTGCAGGGTTTGCAAGTTTTCCGGAACTTCTAGTACATCATCATCATAATCATCAGCCTATACAAGGTGTTACAAAAATACAAATAAACATTTAAGGGGGTGGTTAAGACCATCAAACTCAACAACTTTCACTATGGGACCAATATCGAAATCGCGAAAAATATAATTTATGTTCTATACTCTACAAATCGACTCGAGCTAAAAATCTATGGGATATCAGATTTTTTTTTCGCGTTTTCGATGTTGGTCCCATAGAGAAAGTTGTTCAGTTTGACGGTCTAAACAACCCCCTTAAGAGTTTTAAAATTTTATTCTTACTTTTGTAACACCATGTATACGTCCCACTGCAAGGCACAGGCCTACCTTCTAGGAGGGTGTTTGGGCGTAAGTCCACCACGCATGCCCAAAGCGGATTGGTAGACTTCACATATACATCAGAATTTCTTCGTCTGCATTATGCAGGTTTCCTCGCGATGTTTTCGTTCACCCTTTGAAAGCAGTCGGTAATACGTACATAAGTTAGAAAAACTCATTGGTTCGTGGCATGTTGTCCGTGCGGATTCGAACGCGGACCTCTTGATTGAGAGTCCATACCTCTCCGCAATGCGCCACCGAACTCACTTCTAGTACATCAAATATTAATCATATCGCCTAATGTTATTTTTTTTTACAAAAGAGGGTTTCTAAACAGAGTTGGAATTTTGGTACCTAGCACTTTTAATATGTCAAAGAGATTACATGTTTATCGACTTCCAATAATGTCGATATACGGGTATATTTTATATCACTGCGGATAACTTCAGCATGTATCGAACTTCAAAATAGCGAAAATAAATCAGCTGTTCCATACATTTGAGTCGAATATGTAGGTACTGCAGTTTTGTATAGGACAGCTGATTTTTTTTTCGCTCTTTTGTAGTTGGCTCCATAGTGAAAGTTGTTCAGTTTGATGAGTAGAATACATGCTGGTGTTATCCGCAGTGATAAAAAATTACCCGTATATGGACACAATCGGAAGTCGATAAACGTGCAATCCCTTTGACATAATTAAAAGTGCTACCAAAATTTCTGACTCTGCTTATGAGACACAGAAAACTGTACTAAATTTAAACTTGCGTAGGGACGACCAAATTTAATATTTATTTGAAAATTGAAGCATCCATGTTACAAAGTGATGAAAACCAATAAAAATTATACAAAAATGCGAAAATAACATGTGTAATGATGAGCGTTTAGATAAAATTGATAATATTTTGTTCAAAAACGTGTTTTATATTAAATTTTAACCATCTGTAACGACATTAATATTATTTGGTAGAATTTAAGTAGAATTTGAAACAGGGCTGGTAGATTTTGGTAAATTTCAGCAGTAATTTTCGTCTCGCTGAAGGACATTGTGCGACACAAGAACATATAAGTAGGTGTTACTTAGTAGCTAAAGTGGGTACATGAATCCTGAAAGGGCACAGCAATATTAACAAGAAGTAATTTTAAAGAAAAAAATTAGTACAATGTCAATAGTTCTTTAGGTTCTTTTGGTAGTTTTTGGTTCTTTTGGTAGGTTTTGGTAATTATTGGTAGTTTAGTAATTATTTTTTTGTTGTTTCTGGTTTTTTGGTAGTTTTTGGTTAGTTTGGTAGTTTTTCGTTGTTTCTGGTTATTTTGGTAGATTTTCGTAGTTTTTGGTTATTTTCGTAGATTTTTATACTTTTTGGAAATATTTTATAGAAGAATGGAAATTACCAAAAACTACCATAAAAACAAAAGAGTTCTTGACGGCTTGGCTACGGGGTGGGTTTGTTGACATACATAAAATATATGTTTTGCAAAAGAGGTACCTACATTCGAATCGTAAGCGGAATTCAGTCAGTAAGGGTGTCATGCCGATCCTTGTTTACCGACTTTAAATTACTCACTGTGACAGCTTCGTATATCCTCGATCTGTGCGAAATCGTGAGACGATACCCCGTAGTATTCCGTAGCAAGAGATTAAATTTAACTCGCAAAAATGAGCTACTGGTACCAAATTACCGACTAGCATCGATGCTAAGGACTACAAAATAAAGTCGAATACTGTTCTTGTGTATAGTAAAATACCAGATGACATTAAAGCCGACAAGAAATTTCTGAAGAAGGTTAAAGAATTATTAATCGAACAGTGTCCCTATGACTTTAATTTTTTTTTTTTTTTTTTTTAATTTATTTAACTAAAACAAAAATAATACATCTTATCATACATAGCCACCCTACGAAAACCACATATGGTTTATATGAGGTGTGGCGAGGTCACTTTAACTCGATACATTGACATTTGTTAGGTAGTATTTTTTAACTATTGACTTAATTTTTTTATGTTTCTTTATTTGACAGAGATCATACAAGACTCGTTCGGGAAGTTCGTTCAATATCTGAGGAAGTAAATATTCCCACGTCCGCATTCCATAAGTGTTGTTGTATCGCGGTAGATTGTAGGTAGGTAGATTAGGTATTGAGCGAAGGTTCCCCGGACGGGTTCTGTTTACAAGCGTGTTTATTTTAGAATAGTGTTCACAGATAATTGCCTGTTTGATTTTATTATATACATTTATGGTTTTACAATATTCAAATAGCTTAGATTCATTGTTTTTTAATTTATTTTTAATGTTAGATGGTACAATGTTCTTAAGTAGCCTTAGTTGGAGATCGTATATTTTATTTAGATAGGTAGTATATGTACGGCCATAACTACTAACACTATAGCTAATTATTGAGTCAGCCAGAGACATATACAGCATTCTAAGTGTTTTATATGGTAGTTTGTACTTGAGTATACATAGCTTTGCCATTATAGATCTGAGTTTGCTACAGATGTGATCTATGTGCGGTCCCCAATTAAAGCTAGTGTCTATAACTAGACCTAAGTACATATGATGTTTTACGAGCTCCAATAATGGGCATTTACAATTTATTTTAGGTGCATGTAAACATTGATGCTCGTGTGCAATGATCGTAGGTACAAAAGATGTTTTTAAGTAAGGTGAATGTATGTGCATAGACTTTGTTTTCTCTGAATTAATGATAAGACCGACGTCGTGTGCCCACTTATACAATAGATCAACATTTACTTGCATCATCTCTTGTGCTGTGGCCACATTTTCGTGGGCTGTTATTAGGCATGTATCATCAGCAAACTGGTATACCGAGCCGTGCGCGAAGATGTTACACATATCGTTCACAAAAAGTAGGTATTCAGTTGGTCCTAAAATTGAACCTTGGGCTGTGCCCTCCTCTGTTAGCGACATATCACTGAGCTCGCCCGATATGCTCACCGCAGTGAACCTATTGTTGTGATAGTCCTTGAACCATTCCAACACAGGCCCCTGTATACCATTTTGCTGAAGTTTGCTGAAAAGTACGTTGTACTTTAAAGTATCGAAAGCTTTACTAAAATCAATGAAGACAGCAAGCACATGTTTTTTTTCATCCAGGTACTTGCTGACTTCATTGGTGAATTGAGATAATAGCTGAGAGGTATTTCGGTTTTTTTGGAAGCCAAATTGTTTATTGTTGATTACGTTGTGGCATGATAAGAATGTGTTAAGTTCGTGACCAATGTACCTTTCCACTATTTTATCAATACATGGTAGTATGGTGATTGGCCTATAATTATTAATAACAACATGACTCCCCTTTTTATGTATTGGTCTAATTAAGCCTATCTTTAAACTATTTGGGTAAAGTGATTTTGTTATACAGGTATTTATCAGATGACAGATTAGTGGGGTTATTTTTGAAATGATACATTTTATGTCTTTGGCACGTATTTTATCAAAACCAGGACTTTTTTTGTCATTTAGTCCTTTTATAATCTTAAAAACATTGTCACAAGTTGCTTTTTTTAACCTCATACACACCATAGGCTTATTTACAAAAACTGCATCATTGAGCAAAGGTAAATTACATTTAGAACTGATGTTTTTGACATTATTTTGAAATTCTTCAGCAAACAGGTTTGACAGGTAACATGCTTTGTTTTTAAATGCTTTCATAATTACATCATCAATACTTTTAGTTATTTTACCACTTAATCTATTTATAATGTCCCACATTTTTCTAGGGTTTTTAAAATTATTACAGATTTCCTTTTTTATATAGTTATTTTTTACAATATTTATATGCTTGTTTGTTTTATTTCTATATGTATTATATAATAATCTGTTTTTCATATTGCTCTCATCCCTTTTCCAAATTGCAAACAATTCGTCTCTTTTTTTACACATATTTATTACTCTTTTACTTAGCCATTTACAAGATTGTCTTTTTCCGAGGTTTATCTTTGTTTCTTCAGTATAAGTAAACAAACAGGCATCAATCTGAGTAGAAAAAATGTGTTGCAGACCGATTATTTGTACCTCAATAGGTTATTATAATTTTTAACTAATCACATTTAACTGATTTTATAACATTTAACTAATTTAATTGTAGTAAGTGAAAGGTGGTAGTAAAGTTATTGTCTGGCACCTATTGTTTAAATCTGTTTTTTTCTTAATGTTTATAAATTATATTGTAGTGTGACTAATAGGTACTCTGTACTTACCATCTGTAACTTATGTACCTACCTACAATTTAAGGTAAATAAATAAAATGAAATGAGATGAACCAAAAGTAACAAAATTAACCATAAACTACCAAAAAGTACGAAAAATTACCAAAATAACAATAATCTACCAAAAAGTACGAAAATCTACCAAAATAACTTTTTGGTTACTTTTGTACAAAAATTTACCAAAAACTACCGAAAGACTCAAAACTACCATAAATTACCAAAATAACCAAAAACTACCAAACAGTGCCCGGAAAGTAACTTTTGTGAAATTCCTTTGTGTTGTCTTGTGTCGCGCAATGTCTTTTCGCGCAAAATTCTGTCGTGCAAATGACTTACAAAGTCAATCGTTTGAGTTACCTACTGCGGTACAGAATTCACTCTTATTTAAAACATATCTGACGATGATGATGATGATTTCAGATTATCAATCCTTAGTTTGCTAGTAACAATAGTAATAAACTTACAGTTATTCTGTTATAATAACGAGTAATAGTCGACCAATTTATAAAATGTACTTCTAAGTCCACATACGTGACGGGCAACTACGGAACCCTACACTGCATGTGGCCCGACACCCACTTGCCCGGTTTTTTATAAGTTACTTTGCCTACTTTAGCTAAAAATGGATTTGTTCATTAATCTTCTAAGACAGGGTTGGGTGTTGCCGGTCACCGGTCTATTTGCAATGATTTCGAACGATTGACGGCCCATAGTAATTTGTATGAAGAAAACGTCCAAAAAAATATGTGATTTTTGGTAACAAATTGCAAAAAAACTAGAAGTCGTATCGAAAAACTGATTTGTTTAAAGTGTTCTTTGATGTTTTGCCATTGATTGGAAATATATTTTGTTGTTTTATTTTGTTTCACTAAATCACAGGACTCGGAACGCGGCAGTGCTATTCTGGAGTTTTTCATGAAATTCTCGATTACTTTCTGATGTAATTACACAATTTTACTGAAATTTTTTTTGTTCATCTTGTACTTCATCTTTTAAAGAAGCGATGGTATTAATTTTGTTTCTAAATATAGCTATTTACTATCCTCAAAAGTCGGAACGCCGAACCCTGTTTTGCCCGATTAGGGTAGTGCCGACCCTTAACAAATCTGAGATTCTAAGTTTGAAGAAGAAAAATGTTCAATATATACTACTTAGTTACTATAGTACCTACTCTGTGATATAGATAATAGAGTATCGATTGACAGCTTAAGTGGATTCCTTCGGGCAGTATCAAACTTGAGCCGACAGAGCCTGTGATGGCTGCCTCCTCACCAACTTTCCTTTGAATATTAATAATACGGTATTCATTACTTATACAAGTCTGCGGATTTTGCTGATATTACAAAGCTCAATAAGGATTAATACTTCGCTCTTTGGAAGCAGATTAAAAGTAGGTACCTAAGGTAGCGAACGCTCCGTCAGTGTTGCTATCTAAAGGACATTTTCCCCTAATTTTAATAAAGTATATTTTCATGGCACTTTTCTTTACATCCTGTCACCGTGTGTGCTTCTACGTGCGGTTTCATACAACTCCTTGCTTCACAAATGACGGACTGACGTTTGCTGCTGCGTCAGTGCGTCATTGTGTGTGAACGCGCATACCCCTTAAAGGTTTTGGGATGTTTTCATACCTGGTAAACTTAATCTAATCGTGTTATCCTATCGTGAGAGCGATCGCCTATCCGCCAGATCCTTAAATAAGACATAATTTGTTTTCAGACTTTAAAACACTGTTTTTCATGTTTCGTTCATGTTCAAAAAACTAGTGAGCGGCCTCGACCGGATCATACCGCCTTGCGCATCTTGGCTGAAGTTGTTCAGTTTGCTGGTCTAAAACATCCTGTTCGATATGTAACGCATTTAATTTAACGCCCTGTATAGCGACAGTATCGCCCACTGCCATCACAGCCATTTGCCTTGACACGCATGCGCGGGCTGCTTCGCTTTATTGAGCGATGGCTCACTTCCCTTGTATCTTCGTTATTCTACTAATATTGTCTTGTCTTGTAATTTAAGGTGCTTTTAAGCTGCCACGGCAAGAAAGTAGTTATTTCTGTGGAAAAACAAAATTTTGTTTTCGCGCTTTCTATTATGGTCCCATAGTTGTTCAGTAGCCTCGAAAACGATAAAAATCGAGTTGTGTCTCCATCTTTATTATTTTACGTATGCCAAAAAGAGCGCGCATGACGTTTTTCTCTTTGACTCCTACTTTGACTCTTGGTGTGGTCCAAATGACGACTTCGGACCTTTTTTTAGGTTCCTCATACCTTTATATCCGAACATACCCCATGTATGTTCAGCTATGTTTATAGAAGTTTTAATTTTTTAAATGTGTACTTACGAGCGAATTTTCTACAAATAATTTTATAAGTAAGAAGATCGTCATCTGTAAGACTTAAGTTTTTTTTATTAGTCATTTCGTACCTTACAACAATTTCTTAACGGCAATCGGTAATCTTTTTGGTAATTAAAAAGTCCCGGGGCTACAGTACTATGACTGTGACCATTGACCGTCACCAGTGCCAGTAGCATGCTACAAGTGATCACGTCTTTTATCTCGTTCGTTCGCGCGCAAATTACAAAGAGAGCGAAGGTGTGATACCGCTGTTTCACGGTGGCATGGGTACCATGGGTTTCATCGCCTCTCTATGTACCTACAGTAGGTACTCTTGTCCCAATCCTAAATCACGAGAAGATAATAGGTACCCGAACTTTGATCAGAAAACGTAAAAAAATCTGCAGCTTCATACATTTGAGTTGACTATACTCCATTCCAAATAGCAACGAAAATTTAAGGCAATTTTTATTAATTACGGAAACAGAGTTTTGATAGTAGGTAGGTGAAATAAATTATATTTGCTTATCAGAATTGGCCAGAAAGCTAAACAGGAATCGGAAAATCTCGTCGTCTTATTTAGAATGGAGTAAAGTACAGCTATTTTGTATGGAGCAGCATATATTTTTTTCGCGTTTCCTGAGGGTTCAGTTTGATGGCCTGAATTCACCGCTTCAGTATTTGCCAGGCTGTCACTTACACCCTGTATAATAAGGGGAAGATAAGCGCTCGTGCCGAACCCTCGACAGCACAGTTAAGAATTTGACCAGCGTGGAGATAGCTTACACGTATTTCCCGTTTTACGAAAATTCATGTCCGTACCCAACTTCTTCCTAGTTGATCATGGGGTTACGGTCAGACCGGAATCATCATCATCTCAGCCGATGGAGTGGACATAGGCCTCCCCCAAAGATCGCCATAAGGACCGGTCCTCGCTGCCCTCATCCAACGGGTTCCCGCCGCCTTCACCAGGTCGTCGGTCCACCTTGTGTGGAGGGCCCTACCCACCCCTGAATACCTACACCTAAGTACCTTTTATACAGAGTGTAAGGAAAAGTATCATTAACCTTTAAACCACATACTCTACCCATCAAACTGAACAACTTTTTACTATAGGAGCAAACCGAATGTATGCAACAGCAGATTTTTTAATTTTGCTCCTATCGGTTTGCTCCCAAAGTAAAAGTTGTTCAGTTTGATGGGTAGACTCTTAGTGCTAATGATATCAATTTCACCCTGTATAATTACGACTATGCGAATGAGCTCTACATCTGCCGAAAATTTCGTCTCGCTCGAAACGATAAAATTACGCTCGTGCGAATGAGGCTTTATGATTTACGTTAGTATATACAAGGTGTTACAAAACTGTTCAGTTTGACGGTCTAAACAACCCCCTTATGAGTTTTAAAAATTTATTGTTACTTATGAAACACCCTGTATAATATATATTATTTTCTTTGCTTATGGTTAGGGAGTGAAACATTTTAAGTATTTTTATAAGTCACGAACAACAATAGAGGCTCTATATTGGCCATTTCGAATTAAAAACTGTCACAGAATGTTTAGTCATCGCCTCATATCGGCTGAGTAAACAAAATTTTAAATTAAATCTTGAAGTATACTAGTAGTTAGTACTAGTACCACATATAGGGTAGGTGCTAAATTGTAGATTTTTTGGGAAAAAAGTTCTTTGTCGGCGTTGTCCGTCTCAATTTAGGTCTTCTAATAATTTTAATGGGATATTATCCAATTTACTCCACAATTTCACTGCCCTTGTTGGTTATGATCACTACCAACCATTATTAAGCTACAAGAAGGCTCGGTTTGCGCTAAGTACTTACTTACTAGCTAGAAGAAGTGCTCGAGGTTGCCGTCTTGTCTCATAACTTGACCTCGAGCCATCCTCAAGCACATCTTCTGTGCCCAGGAAATGAAAATTGTTGGTTTAAATAGTAGGTACTTATTTATATCGCAGGCTTATATTAAATCAGGATTGCATTCTTTTAAATGCAGACAGCGGCAGTAGTCTTTAAATAAACTCTATCTTATTGTAACTAAGTTTACCTTCAGCAAAATAGGTAGATAGTAAGTAAGTATACCGACTTAACTACTAAATTGAGATTGTCAAGGTGTCAAGTGAATTAGGTAATTAATATAAGCGGAGATCCCTTCAGAATAGAAAAATAAATGGTCTTATAATGCTGCATCTCATTAACAGGGCACTGAAGTCATTTGAACAAATAAAACTTAATCCTTATTGTAGGGCGCATTGCAATAACACTGAGTTGAGTTTAAATTCGTAACCGCCACAATAGGCATTAAAAGTATGGTCCATTGTCGCCAATTGGGTAGTCCCTCGTCCATGAAATCGTAGTGAAACCATTGACAGCGGGCGTTATAAAAACATGACAACATGTCAAAACTGAGCAGATTTGGTGGGCGACAAGTGATGGGCATTGTTCGTGGGCTATTGAAATTTGTGTGGGCCATCTCGACACCTACGTGGCAGGGAAGTGTTCCAGTACAAGAACGCGATGACAGTGTTTGCTCTACGGACTGATAATCGTGCAGCTTAATCACTGAGCACGCCCTCCATTCAACAATTTTGGAGCTCGTTCATTTGAGGTTGGACCGTGCTTGTTGAGATGTTATAATTGAATTGGGTAATCGGCGTTATTGGTATATCCAATTAATGTTGGTATCTTTTCTCTTGTGTGTTTGTAAATAAAGAAATATTTTATGTATTTAGTTAAGTACAGGAATAAAAAGTTAAATCTTAATATTGAAGAAACATAACAAACTTTGGGATGTTTTTCTATCTAGTAAACTTAATCTAATCGTGGTATTGAGAACGACCGCCTATCCGCCAGATCCTTGAATAAGACATAATTTATTTTAATTTAAGACTTTAAAATACTGTTTTTCATGTTTCGTTCGTGTTCAAAAACTAGTGAGCGCGGCCTCGACCTGATCATACTACCGCCTTAACTCTTTTTAATTACGAATTTGTTAATCATAAAACATTATAATAAGATCATAGATGTTCTGAGTTTTCAGAATATCTGTGACTACTCTCTCGAGGAATATAATTTATAGTCATAATGGGAATCAAAGGTCGCTAGCCAAACTAAATAACTTTCGTAAAATCATTAAAGTTATGAAGTTCTGTAATAATTAATAAGTAACAGAAATGATGCAAATAAAAATGTTCACAGATAATCATTGTGTTATAGTAGATTACACCGAGGACCGATTACCGAGGACAGGAAATTAAGAAAGGTCTCAGATCTCATGTACCTCTACCTACCTAATTGTTGACCGAGGCGTATAGTAGGTATTATATAATCTGTGCCGAGGCGAAGCCGAGGTCAAACAAACACGTGATCTGAGGCTTTCTTATTTACTGTCCGAGGTTAGTATACTATTTTTCTTCTCGACGGAGGTGAAAAGCGACAACTTCGTTTAGCGCAGCTGGACGATAATTGACGCTTTTCGTCCGGAAGGAAGAAATACTTATTATATTAGGCGTGAAGTAACCTTAGTTTTCATCTAAAAAATAGTTATTTGTTATGCTAGGCTGCAAAGTTGCTTTTTGGCGCGAGTACTTGTATTGAATCCTGAGCAATCGAAGGATTCTAGGATTGAACCACCAGCGAAGCGAGTATAATTACTTCAACTAAATCAAAGAAAAATTGACAGGTAAACGAATGTATGGGAAGTGGTCGTTCTTCTTTGAGCAATGAATGATACAAAATATTCCCTACACTAAGTACTTCGCGATGTACATCGCGCATGCCTACTTCTCATTGTAAGCCAAAGTCATAACCATAAGCCCTTGGACCATCGCGGCGCCGGCGCCGCTCCGCAGCGCACGTGGCAATGTTGTTCAAGTGTCGTCGCAGCTAATTAACTGATTTATCCAAGAAAAGCGATAAGCTAGACACCCAACACATTGCTGACCAAGGCACGAAAGATTAGCGATACCAAATGAGCTCAAATCTTTGTGCATGTCCTATAGCGACGCAAATTTTAGACGACTAGAAACCGAGTAGCGAAAACTTGTGGTGCTATCGGTAACAACAGTTTTTTCGTTCAGTATGTTGTCTTACCAAACTGGGGATTTTGCCACACCTCGCTTCAGCTTTTCGTTTAAACCACACCGAAGTATGTAAGCGGCGAGGCAGCGGGGCGGCGAGGCGGCGGGGCGGGCGCCCCTTCACCGCAGAAGCTATAATAAGTAGGTATGTACATACCATACTTACTATATGCGCCTTCACCGCTCTTCTTAAACAAACAAACGGCACTAAGTTTAAACGCGGCTTAACCGCTCGCACTTGACACTTCATATTTTTGAGAGACAAATTTTACTTGATCCCACTTAAGATCGACACTTTTGAACATTGTCACTGAATAGGTAATAGTATACATACAGGGTGTAAACAGTTGCAATACTTTAAGGGGTGATTGTGCCCGTGATACTGAACAACTTTCCCTGAGAAACCTGTATACAGGGTCCAACTTAATATGCTGAAATTTTTTTAAGGGGATGATCAGAATAAATAAATAAATAACGCTCACAGGCACATACATTGTAATGATCCCAAACTAAGCACTAAAGGCTTTTATTATGGAAACCATACAACAACGGCACGAACATAATAACATCCATGACCGAACCGGGATTCGAACCCAGGACCCTGGTTTGGCAGTCCGGCGTGGTAACCATTACACCAACCGGGTCGTCTGAGACTCAGACTTTCTCTATGGGACCAACATCGAAATCACAAAAATAATACAGTTGTAGGTTTGCAGTTTTGTATGGAACAGCAGATTTTTTTTCGCGATTTCGAAGTTGACTCCACAGTCAAAGTTGTTCAGTTTATGCTGACACTTTTTTAAGGGGATGATCAGACCATCAAACTAAACAACTTTCTATATGGAACCAACATCGAAATCGCGATAAAAAAAATCTGTTGTTCCATACTAAACTGCAAACCAACTCGAGCCGAATGTATGGGAACTTTTGTGTGAAAAGCTAAATGTTTTTGGCTAATCTCTCTTTGCTTCTTTGGGAAAGTTCGATATCATTTGTAGAGAGTAGAGATACTTAGGTACTCTTTCTTATACAGTGGCGTAGAGCGTCACGTAACTCCCGTCTACGGACCGGAAGTACTGTGAGTTCTACACATTGGCTTGGGGAAAAATAATAGTACCTACCCACCAAGGGGATAAAGCAGTGTCAGCTCACGGCTGAACGGATTTGGATGAAATTTGGCACATACTTACATAGAATATGTTCTGGATTAACACAAAACAAAGGTCCACGACCTAGGGGAGCGTGGAAGAATTTTGGATTTGAATAAAGAAAAAAAAATATTTCTCTATGGTCCACGCAGACGGAGTCGCGGGCAACAGCTAGTAAACCATAAACTTTATATAACTAATTTTACTATATTACTAGTGTTTACCCGCGACTTCGTCCGCACAAATTATAATACTTACCAGATTTTAATTCAGATCATAAGCTATAAAACAAAAAAAGTTTCATCAAAATCGGTTCAATAGTTTTTCCGTGATGCGCGAACAATCAAACAAACAGACAGACAAAATTTCTAAAAAAGGTTGATTTCGAGTCACTAACATGTATGAGAAAGCAGATTTTTTTTTCTGTTCTGACATGTTTGCCCTCATAGTAAAAGTTGTTCAGTTTAATGGGTAGAGTATAAGGTTTAAAGGTTAATGATACTTTTCCTTAACCCTGCAGGAATCGAAACACTGTGTATGACGACGGCAATAGCTCCCAGAAGTTATTAAATAAATAAAATTGTATTTATTGAAAAATACGGATAAACAAATAAACACGAGTCGAAGCCCGAGAGTGGCCTGACACCAGACTGTTTATTTTGTATTTTAACCGTATCGCGCACGAAATAACAGGCAAGCAAGACGTCACGTCACCTCAGTTACAGGCTATAATAGTAATATTTATCGAGAATTCAAAATATGGTAAATACTATTTAAAAACCGCGACAAAATTAACATCAATGTGAACGAAAATAATACATTTTATAGAACGCATTAAATCATTAATTTTTGCATAAGCATATGCTCACGACTATATTCCCCGAGGGGGTAGTCAGAGATATCCTGAAACCTCAGAACATCCACGTTTCACCAGTAGTACCGAAATTCTGTCCAGTGTGACGGGGGGTGAGCCCGTCGCCACTTATAATGGACAGTGGGTACAATACATGCCTCGAAATTGAAGCATGCAGGTTTCCTCACGATGTTTTCCTTCACCGAAAAGCCAGTGGTGTTACAAATCGTACATAAATTCCGAAAAACTCATTGGTACAAGTCGGCCTGGACGGGGATCGAACCATCGCCTCCTGCACGGCAGGCAAGGTTACTCGCCACTGGACCACCACGGCTAATTTTTGATAAACCTTATATTATGTTATGTCAAGTTCAAGGACAATCCATTGAGTCAGACCAAGTTTTGAGAAAAGCAAAGGAAAATGGTGTAAAATTCAACAAAGACAAGTGTATCTTCGGGGTTAGTGAGGTATCGTACCTAGGACACATTTTTAATTTTCAAGGCATGAGAATTGATAAGAAACGAATAGATGCGATAATGGAGATAAACGTACCATCCGAAAGGAAAGAACTCGAGAGATTCTTAGGCATGGTGAATTACCTATCTCGTTTCATACCAAATTACTCAGAGATTGCTGCCCCTTTACGGGACCTACTAAAAAAAGATGTCGAGTTTGTTTGGAATAAGATACATTACACAAGTTTTTTGGAGTTAAAACAGAAAATTAGTCAATCTCCGGTATTGAGGTATTACTCGCCTAACGAGGAGGTGACGGTGACGGTGGATGCGAGCGCTCATGGGCTGGGAGCGTGCCTGCTGCAGGGCGGCCGGCCAGTGGCCTACGCGGCGCGCACCCTCACTCCGGCGGAGACGCGCTGGGCTCAAATAGAAAAAGAGCTGCTCGCTATCGTGTTCGGATGCACACGATTTCATCAATATGTCTATGGCCACAGCAGCGTGATAGTAGAAACGGACCACAAGCCTTTAGAGTCGATTTTTAAAAAGCCGCTTAATTCCACACCGGCTAGATTACAACGTATGCTGATGAAACTACAAGGATATACATTAAAAATACACTACAAACCAGGAAAACTCATGTTTATAGCAGACACGCTGTCACGAGCGCCGACGGACACAGGATCAGATGACGAGGTTCACGAGGACGTTACAGTACACGTCAACACACTGCTAGAAAATGTTAACGTGTCTCAGGAGAAGATACAAAGAATTAAGGAAGAAACTGCGAAGGACAATTCATTAATTAATATTAGTAAATATTATTTTCACGGATGGCCAGATAACAAAAGGACAGTACAAGACTCGGTCAAACAATACTGGACTATAAAAAATGACCTACATGTTATAGACGGTATAGTATTTCGCAACCATCAAATCGTAGTACCAGAAATGCTACGAAAAGAGATGCTTAGTAGAATCCACGAAGGACATCTAGGAATTGAGAAATGCAAGCGACGAGCCAAAGAAGTACTATGGTGGCCAGGAATGTCAAAAAATATAGAGCAGACAGTGCAGGCGTGCAACACGTGCCAGCGACATCGAGCCAACAATCGCCGCGAGCCGCTCCGTCCACACCCCGTACCAGATCTGCCGTGGCAGGTTGTAGCTGCGGACATTTTTGACTTCGACCAAAAACAATACCTGTTAGTCGTGGATTATTACTCGAAATATATCGAAGTCGCACAACTTGGATGTATGACGACAGCTGCAGTGGTGAGGCACCTAAAAAATATGTTTGCGCGATTCGGAATACCAAATAAACTCATATCGGACAACGGCCCACAATTTTCATCATCAGAATTTAAGGGGTTTGCACAACAATGGGAGATAGATCACGTGACTAGCTCACCTTTGTACCCGAAGTCGAACGGTCTTGCCGAAAGAAATGTGCAAACGGTAAAAAAATTAATGACAAAGGCTCGCGACGAGAGTACGGATTGGCAGATGGCCCTATTAAATTTTAGAAATACACCGATTAGTAACGAAGAGTTTTCTCCAGCGCAACTTCTAATGGGCAGAATGCTTAACACTAAACTTCCTGTGACCGCTGAAGCCCTAAAACCTATCCTAGTAAAAACTGAAGTAGTCAAGAAAAAACGAGGAAGAAACATAGAAAAAACAGAACAAAATTATAACCACGGAACAAGAACATTACCACCCTTAAGACCGGGAGACGAGGTGCGTATGAATGACAAAGGTAAATGGGTAAAAGCCAAGGTCATGGACCACGCCCGCGGAGATCGTTCTTACTGGCTAACAACTGAAAGTGGCGGTACGTACCGGCGTAATAGGGTGCATTTAATAAAATCCAAAAATAAAACAAATTTGATGAAGTTTGGTAGTTACCACTATGATGATATTACTAACAACACTTCAAACGAGGGGGAAGCGCAACCACGGCTGAGCTCGTCAGCGGAGCCGACGTCGTCGGCCTGCGCGCGCGACCACGTCGGTGTCACGCATGGAAACGGCACTCAATATATTACTAGAAGTGGGCGACAAATACGTTCGCCCGACAGATTTTTCTAAAATAATGAACAAACATGTAATGATGTATAATTATCTTATCACCAGGTAGTAGGTACCTATTGTACATAATACAAGCATCTAAATAACCTACATAAATATACCTACTTAGTGGTTTACAGTAACTGACCCCAAGACAACATAAACTCACTTCGTCGTAGGGCTAAGTAGGTATACATAGCTGCCACAAACACATATTTTACATACACGCAAGTGCACAAAACAAACTTGGGTGTATGAATAAACATACATAACATAAACAACAATAGGTACTTACGATAGCAGTGGTCATAATAACACAACTTGCTGCATTGTTTATCTATAGGTACTTAATTTTTTTTCATTTCTTTTTCGGTTAAATATATTAGTAAAAAATAGATGTAAAGGTAAATTGGTAGTTAAAATAAATAATAACTGTACCATTATTCGTACAATTATACCTACTTACCTAATTATTGTTAAGAAAAAACACCTGTCGATATTAAAATATATTACGCATTCCTAACGGAAGATAAGCGTGGGAATGATATAATATGTACCTACTTAGGCGAGGTGTAATGTTATCAACAGGTGTTCAAGTTCAAGGACAATCCATTGAGTCAGATCACAACATCATTAGAAGCGATAGCATGATTGTTGCTTTAATATTTCATGTACAGTTTTGTTGTTGGATGTCCCGTTTGCCATGTTACTATTCTTAAAACATTTTGTTTATTTTAAGTTTCTTTAGTTTAGTATAAGGAAAGAGATGTTGTATTGGTCTACCTACATGTATGTAGGTAGGTTAGTAATAAGTTGCAAACCAATAAATAATCAGTTCTCATTTACTCGCCGCCGGTGTATCATTTATATTTCCCTCGAATACTACACTACCAACTACCAATAACGTTTGGTAGATTGAACCTCTCAACTTTAATTACACATACTTATCAATCATAAAGCATAGCGTAAATCTATTTCCAATAACTTCGATGGTTTCACATCAATTTGTGTTGTGAAGCAGTGAAATTAATGACGTCATCAGCGCTTGGTTTAAGCCGGTATTATGAGCATCTCTAAACTAACAATCTGTGGCGAGGTAGGGCTCGTTAGAGGTTACACATTGTGTTAAACATTGGATTACCCACAGTACAGCACATGTGCTGCCCACATTGCACTCGTCCGCGTCCGTAGCCCGGCAAGTCGGTATCGGGACGCAGAACCGTCGATGTAGGTACGAGTAGCTTGAGTTGCAAGGGTTAAACTTGTAAAAATCCGTTCACTTGAGAGAAACTCATTGGATAAATAGCATAGTGAAGTTTAGTTGCACTCTGTTGGCTTACCATGAATTTGCACTCTAGTAAACTACAGTATTTTACTCCCATCTTCGTATTGATGACATGTATAGTACTTAATTAGTAGGTAGGTACTCTAAGGGTCCTTCTTCATATACTAATACTTTTACAGGGATCGTCAAACTGAACAACTTTGTCTATGACACCAACATCGAAATCGCGAAAAAAAATCAGCTCATCCATACAAAACTGCAAACCAACTAGAGCCAAATGTATGGGGGAGCTGATTTTTTTTTCGCGATTCCTATGTTGGTCCCGTCGTTTGGTTTGATGGTCTGATCATCCCCTTAAAAATGTCGATATAACGTGAACATGTAGAGCGTGCCATGCGTGGTGAACGCGGTGCAAGGAGTTTCCAAAAAGACTAATAAATCTGCTGATTCATGCTAGGTTCACACGCACGCCGTGCAGCCCGGCAAGCTTAAGAAGTTCGCTGTACATATTGACTCGTCTGTAAAGTGAATGTTACTATTTAACTTTATAGAAGCCTCAATGTACAGCGAATTGCCTAAGCTTGCCGGGCTGCACGGCGTGCGTGTGAACGCGGCATCACACAAAACTGCAATCCTAACTCTAATGGGCGGGACAGACAGCTGACTTTTTATCAAGATTTTTGATGTTCCTTCCATCGAGAAGGTATTAGTCGTAGAAGGCATGGCTATAGGATTCCATACTTCATGTTTCACGGTCTGACCATCCTCTTAAAACCGTATCGTCGGCATATAAGTTGAACCCTCTACTTCGGTCTTCTACTACATAAAAGAACTTTTGTTCTAAAACTAATTTTGTGCAAAGAAAACAAAATAAGTACAAAATATCTTTCACGGAAAATGGCGGATGACCTTGCCTCCTTTAAATAGAGACGATATTCATGTCCGTACGCCCAGCGGGGCCCTCGATCCTAGGGCTTTGACACCTAGCTGATGATTTAGTGCTCATTTAGTGCTCTCTGAATATGTATGGCTTATATTTAGTGCTTCAAAGATAACGGAGTTATATCAAATCTAAGCTAGCGTCCGCCCAGCGGGGCCCTCCTTTATTATGGACGAAAATTATTAAAATGTTACATCAATATTTAGTGCTCTGAATTCCTATTAAAACTGTATCAAAAGATTTGATCTAGCTGGTTTGGTTTAAAAGTTATTGCATTTTTAAGTTTTTAATTTCCAGCGGGGCCCTCTCTTGTTTGACTAGATAAGTCGCTGAAATTAATGTCGCCATTTAGTGCATGATACCAGGTATCTGTCTGTATAGTTAATTTACACATTCTACTTCTAATAAACCTGGAAAATTCAATAATATATCGCAATATTGATTCAGATTAATTGACATTTCGTGGACAGTCGGCATCAGAAGTATACTGGAGCTTTACTATTTTTACTAGTCCGCCTAAAGTTGTGCACCCGTATTTCTGGTACATTGTCTACATCTACGTCGTATTTTAGTCCTGGTGACTCTTGATGTGATATTATCAATTATTCGCTGCCGTATGACTTCTACTAGTACCAAAACGTCCATGAAAGTGCGCGTGTGTGTAGGTAAGCACTTATTTATTATCTATCTATTATTATAATATAATACCTATACAAAGGTTTGTCTGATTGTTGGCGTATCACACTATGTCTAAATGTAAGTATATGGACACACCTGCGGAACGTTCGGCGCCGAACGTTCGGTTGAATACGCGCGCAACGCTTTTCACTATATAATACCTGCGACACACCAGTACGCACCATTACGCACCATATTTTCTTGTAGACACGTATTCAACCGAATGTACGGCACGGAACGTTCCACAGGTGTGTCCCTACACTTAATATACCGGACGGATTTTGATAAAACTTTGTGTCTGAAAGCTTAGACCGTAGCGCCCTCTAGCGATCCCCTAGGAAACCACGGACAAGTAAAGCTCTCATCTACTTCTGATGCCGACTGTCCACGAAATGTAATTTTATATGAATCAATGTTGCGATATATTATTGCATTTTCCAGGTTTATTAGAAGCAGAATGTGTAAATTAACTATACAGACTGATACCTGGCACCAAGCACTAAATGGCGACATTAATTACAGCTACTTATATAGTCAAACAAGAGAGGACCCCGCTGGAAATGAAAAACTTAAAAATGCTATAACTTTTAAACCGAACCAGCTAGATCAAATCTTATGATACAGTTTTAATAGGAATTCAGAGCACTAAATATTGATGTAACATTTTAATCATTTTTGTCCATAATAAAGAAGGGCCCCGCTGGGCGGACGCTAGCTTAGATTTGATATAACTCCGTTATCTTTGAAGCACTAAATATAAGCCATACATATTCAGAGAGCACTAAATGAGCACTAAATGATTAGCTAGGTTTCAAAGCCCTAAGACCGAGGGCCCCGCTGGGCATACGGACATACGATATTCCAACAACTTTAGTGAAGTTAAGCCCTTCCTTTCATCGGTGCCTATATTAGGGGCGATGTGTTTAGACAAGGGATATTTGGTGTGTGTATTTAATGTTAAAATAAGTCTACCAACCGAAATTAGGCGTGGAGGCTAAATCCAAATTGCAGCTGCTTGCTTTCTGAGTCAAACGAGATGGGCGCACATCGATCTTTTGTATTTATTGTATTTTTCATCACCTATTTAATTTTCATTTAGAACCCATGATATACCTAAGTTTTCTGCTAATCTACCTGGAGGAACGATAGCCCTGCCTACAATAATGTTTAGGTATATTTAGGTCGTTATCATATTTTATTTACTGATTTATTATTATTATGTAGGTACCTATCTCAGTAAAGATTAACTCAAGGGCCGTAGCCCGGGCCTTAGGAAGGCTTGCATGGAGATACAGGTCCAACACGTAGATATCTGTATGAAAAAAAACTTTATTTCTTCCAAGACACAAATGTTACAGTGCTGTTATGTTAATTTATGCATTTGTGCATGGTAATTTATGCATTTGTGGCGGGGAGCTATCTAAATGTGATGGGTGCATAGACGAAAAATTGTTCGCTTACGCTGGTAGACGTAACATCAGTGTAACCGCGTATGAGACAGCGATAGTCATAAAATCCTATACAATTTGTATGAAGAAAGATGTCTGACTCCGGAGTCAGACAGCCGTCGTAGAACAAAAAAGTGGTTACGTCGATAAGGACAGCAATAAGTAGCGATCTCCTTTTTTAACCAGAGCGAATTTGCTATGTGCATCTCTTACTGAGTGAATATGACAAGACACGTGCTTCCTTCTATTACCTTCTCTTTCTACGGATGGGTGCACCAATCATGGTCTATTCTATCATAGACAAACATGCTTGTTTCAAAACTTCAAAGACTATTGTGAGAAGGATAGAATTTTACTTTACTTCGGTTATGTGGGTCAAAAACTCAAAACTCAAAATTTTTTATAAACAATAAATATGTTGTAGACGTAACATGATTTACTTAGGTACTGAAGCTTAGAATCAGTCACCATGCATCAATTCATTAAACACAAATAAAGAGGAGAAACTTAAAGGCTACAAGTGTCATGTCAAATTGAGCGTGATAATGTTAGTCAGGCCATGAAGACGTGCGTTAACGTCTTTTTTCTTCGAGGAGTAGGTACTCAATTACTCGCATCGGCTTTGAAGTGTATTATGAGACCAAAATGAAGGAACTTCGCTCGATGCCGACTCTGTGGCACGGCAACTGCAGTCCAGTGTGCTGCATTAGCATTAGGTACAGACTACCGAACAACTTATAGAGTCCTAGTCCTACTCTTCTACATAGGTACCTACCTGTTAGGAGAATAATGCCATTTTCAGTCTGAAGGTAGAAGTTCTTAGCCGACCGCACGCAGCAACAGCAAACGACGTGTCGCTGCTACACTAGGTACTGCAGTGCGATTTTTGAAACTCATTCGGTGAGCTCAGCTGTTGAAAATGTCAAAATAACTACGGAGATATGCATCTTTCTACTGCTGATTTGACTCTCAAAAATCATACTTTAGGAGTGCAATTTTTTGAAGTCAAATCAGCAGTATAAAGATGGACATCTCCATAGTAATTTTGATATTTAACACTGCTGAGCTCACCGAATGAGATTCAAAAATCGCACTCCTGTGTCTATTGAAAATGACAATTCAGAATACATTGCTGGTTAATAATGACGCTAAACGTGGTTCATGCATTGGTTTGTATGTATTTCTATGAAATACCCTGCGTAGCTAGCGACACGTCGTCCGACGACACTGTCGCCCGACCGCAGATCAGTAGTCTCATTCTCTATTCACATTACGACGGGCGGGCGTGGTTGGTGCAATGAAAATAATATCTATTTCAGTATACCGATATAGTTGACAGAGGAATACGGCACTGCCGTCTGTTGATGCGGTCTGCAGTCGGGTTCAAACCCATGGTACAACGACGTCATGACGACGTGTCGCCGCGCGACACGTCGTCGTCTGCTGCTGCTGCATGCGGTCGGCTACAAATTTGTACCTTTATCATGTAGTCATAAGACTCACAAAATCACTAGCAGGCAAACCGATCTGCTATTGTGCGTAACTTTAACTGCCCCTGCTTCCTTATATTGATCTACGAGCTGCAGAGATAAATGTTAATATGTCAAGAGAGTGCGTTTCCCTTTAGATTTTGTAGTTATTATCATCTGTTTTGGAGATCAATTTAACAAAAGAAATGTTGATCGGCATGAGCCTCGATGATGGACAAGATATATTATCTGTACTTTATGTATAGGTATACTTCTGTACTAGAGGTAAAATTTGTATGTTTTGTATGTAGGGACTAGGTATAGGGGGTAATCTCTAAAACTACTGAACCGATTGTAAAAATTCTTTCACAAATAGAAAGCTACACCACTATTCCTGAGTAACATAGGTTATATTTTATTTTCATATACTTACGCGAACAAAGTCTCGGGCAAAAACTAGTAAATTATAAACATATACAAAAACATATACTTAACTATTTTTTTTACTTACATATTATTTAACCAATTCAGAACGTAAAGGTACACTATGAAAGAATACAAATAATTATATTAATATAGGTATCTATTGTCTCGGTTCAAAGATGTTTCTAACAGGTTTCCTCCTACATTACTGCGAAAGTCAACACTGTTTAGATTATCATTTCATCGAACTGTTCAGCGATGGAGTCTCAATATCGAAAGCGTTATTATTGACATTCTTCTATATTGCCATAAAATATGAATTATTTATTTAATAAATAAACAGAGCAAAAAGGACAAATCTGCCAAGAATATAGCTACATAGGTAGCGGTATACATTTTTCAACAATATCTACCCTTATGTTTTTCATTTATTAACCATACAGAAGGAAAGAATGATGGGATGGGATTCAAGTAAATACTCATAGTAGTAAGTAGGTTTATTTCATAGCACCACAATCAACAGCGATGCCAATTTTCCTAAATTACCTACCTATAATAGCATTATAATGATATCCAATTGGACATTAAAGCTCTTCGCTTCGGGGTAAGTCTTTGATAACGTGTGATAGTTGGCACATTGAGTGAGGTGTCGTCGGCTACGCGTCCGGGCAGGGACTGCGATTCGCGATAAACGTTTGATCCAGTCACGCCAATGACAGATTGATGCGTCCAGTCACAGAAATCGATCTCCTGTTTCCGCTCCACACATTTATTTATGCGTTCTGTTTGGCAGACACCGATGATATTCATATCCGGCGAAAGTAATTATATTACCTACCTAAAAAACTAGAGTTTATAATGCCAATAAGCTGTGGTGAATGTTGCAAAAGACGCAACTCTTTAAAAAAAATATTAATTGAATTGCACATCCCCATCTAATTTTTTGATAGCGAACTCAATTGAGCTTCACCACAATGCGAGGTAATGTAAAATATGCTGATCCGAAACAATTTCAAATTGAAACGGGCGTCGGTAGTAGAGTAGAAAGGGGTCGAGGGCTGGAACGGCATGATAACGCGCGAGTCAGCGATGCGAGACCGCTGATCTCCCATTGCATGCGTCCTGAACAAACCGTGAAATGAACAATGTGGACAAAAGTGTACAAACCTGCACTAATCCCCGCATTGTGCGTTCGGCAGAGGCACCCATCATCATCGCCACTGCGGCCGCGCCGCTGGCGCCAAGCCTGCTATTACACTTTCAAATGTTATACGATTTGTACCTTTAAAACTCCTATTACCCTACAAATTTATGTTTTAACTTTTGAGAGAAATTCATTCATCATATTTGTAAGAGCCACACCAAGTGCCGTGCCCTTGGCGGTCGGTACAGCAATCACCCATAGGGCCATCGATCGGTGCCTACTGACAGAATTGTGTAGGTACCTACTATTTATTAATTATTCTTATGGTACCTACTTACTGAATATTTTTCTGCAAATACTTATATAGGTTAGGTAGTATCTTGAAATGGTAACTGACATAATAGAGAGCTCATTATACGTCTGAACTCCAAACGTTAGCGTTTAACGTTAGCGTTGAAACGATAGAGTTTCTATTACGCCAAACACCGCATATTAATATTAAGATTTAAGAATACGTCGTTAAATCCATAAATCCTGATGTACTTATTATGATTTATTGTAGGTATCTTGGTTATACCTACGCCTACGATACGAGACTGCGGACAATATCGTTACAGTTTTTAATTTAGTTTCATACATTTTCTCTAAGTGCCATAGAATCAAATTTAAAATTGACGACGGTCTTTGTTTACACAACGATTTGACATGAATGGGTGCCGTATGGATTCATTAAGAAATATGCTGGGAAAAAACAGTCTACGTGGTGCGTGCGAGCGTACGACGATCTCTTCGTGTGGTGGCATTGTCGTTGCATTATTTGCCTTATCACAGTTGACTTAAGATGTAAAGCTATTATTATACGTTAAGCTTACTTAAGCCATAAAGATGGAGCAAAAAAGCAGGGTCCGGACGGGCGGGCGGGATGAATGGTGTCAAAATGACATGTCAGTTTAATTTTTTTGCAATTTTTTTGCTGATCCAATGCGCTGTCGTGACGTGGACTAGTGGCCCGTTGCTTGGACATTGCCTTCTACAGGAAATCAATAGGTCTGCTTTATCTACAAGTGTTCAATGTGCCCTGTTGCTGTTGTAAGTAGGTATTGTATCAAAAGTATAATGGTAAGTAGGGTAACCACAGGCTATAAGATACGCTAATCCAGAGATAAGCTATCTCACAATGAAATAACAAATAATTAAGAAAAGCGACAGAAAACAGTGAGAAAAATGTTTTCTTGTTTGTGAGCTTCTGTTGTAGAGTTTATGGCCGCATCTTCTCTACAACGGAACACCTTCCGACGCGGTGGTAGAGTAAAAAATGACGTCAGAAAGCCTATCCATGTGATATTATTTTAAATATACATTTTGATTTGATTTGATTTGTCATCACAATGAAATAACAAATAATTAATAGAAAAGCCTCAGAAAACAGTGAGAAAAATGATTTCGTGCTTGTGAGTTTTTTTTTCCCAAATCGTGATCGGAAATACATGGGACGTGACCTCAGATTTTGCTGTGATCTGAGGACGTGGCATTGCTAGCGAAAGCTTTCTGTGTTTCCAATAGATTTTATAATTATCAAGATAATTGTAATCCTTTCCAACTCTTCACAGATTACCTACTTATCTGTTACCTACTACGCTTCGTAAGTATGGGCGTTATTAATGCAATCTAAAATGTATTAATAGGTACCTATTATTAGGTGAGTTTATCGTACCTAACTTATTTTCTAATAGGTTCGTATATGAGAATGACCTGAGACATGGCACAAAAATCTTTGTTTATTTAAAAAAACATGTTTTGTTTTTTGTTGCCTGTAATGCTTTTGCTCGACTTAAGAAGAGAACTTTGTTGGTGGGTCACCACTCACCAGCTTTATCATACTCTAAAGTCTAAACCGAGATCTGTACTACCTGACAGGTAGACCACCAACAATAAAGCAACAAAGGTAGTTGATAAATTGTTAACAAATTGAATTAAATCGGGAGCGTAACTATTCTTTATTAGTTTTTTAAATCCGCAAGCAACAAAATGTTGTTTTTAATCTCATCGAAGCAAGCGTTTTGCTAATACAATATTATAAATTGTGTTTGATATCGGTAAAAGTTAGATAGGAAGATTTCACGTTTACGATTTCGGCATCAGCAATACAAAGTTGGTAATAGTAAGATAGTTTTTGCGGATTATAGTGATCCTGGTATTGTTCGGGGTGCTCCCGCCCGACACGGCCGGGCCGCGGCCGGGGGCCGGTCGAGATGCCGTGCCGCGGGGCAGAAAGGCGCGCGAGGTGGATTATTCGCCGCATTACCCCGCGGGTGCGCGATCCATTCTCAATGCGGGTACGATCCTGATAGCAAAACTGTTGCGCATTTAGATTATTGTGAACCTATAAAAACGTCGCTTTTGAAACGAGGATAGGTATCTACCTATACAATACAGGTGTCCCTTGCTTCAGACCATCAAACTGAACAAATGGGACCAACTTTCAAATCGCAAAAAATATTTGCTGTTCCATACATCTTGGTCGAGTATTGACATTTTCTATATACTTAACACTCTTAACAGCTGTTTTTTTGTCATTTTCTAATTTGATTCCATAGTGTCTGCGTTAAAAAAAAATTCTGCGTTCTGTATTACTTGTATCTTTATAAATAGGTTTTTTTTTCAAAAACTTAGGTAGATATAAAGATATAGCACAGTATACAGGGTGTTTCATAAGTAACAATAAATTTTTGAAACTCATAAGGAGGTTGTTTAGACCGTTAAACCGAACAACTTTCTCTATGGGACCAACATCGAAATCGCGAAAAAAAAATTTTAAATCCCATACATATTTTAGCTCTAGTCGATTTGTAGAGTATAGAACATAATTTTTTTTTTTCGCGATTTCAATGTTGGTCCCATAGTGAAAGTTGTTCAGTTTGATGGTCTCCACCACCCCCTTAAATGTTTATTTGTAGTTTTGTAACACCTTGTATAGGTATAAGAAAGAGTACCTATCTAGTACGATATACCTATAGTTAACCCACTTGAAATGTTATAGGCCACCTTTTGTTACAATCACAACATACTTACTGCACAGCATATACAGGGTGAAATTGATATCATTAGCATGCTTTTAAACTAAGAGTCTACCCATCAAACTGAACAACTTTTACTATGGGAGCAAACCAATCGAAGCAAAAAAAAAATCTGCTGGCCGCTGCCTACGTGACTCAAATGTATGGGACAGCTGATTTTTCTTGCTCCGATTGGTTTGCTCCCATAGGAAATGTTGTTCAGTTTGATGGGTTGACTCTTAGTTTAAAAGTATGCTAATAATGCTATCAATTGCAACCTGTAGTTGGGAAATGTATGCCCTACGAACAAATAATTGTTCGTAGTGTATGCCACACTTTTACAACTTACAATGACACACTCGCGATCGGACCTTTAGGTCGTTTAGGTTCACTAGTCACATCCGAGCCACTAGGTGAGGCCCAGGGAATGCTCTGTGCCCAGGGTGTCTCCGTTGACAGATAAGTACCATAGTTAATTACTGTTTATAATACCTACTAACTGCTTACCGCACCCGTCCCGTCCGTCGGCTAAACCTTCACTCGATACCAAGAAGATTTTACTTCCATGCTCGATACTGTTTGACGACCACAAACTATTTGGAATTATAAGCAAAATGTTTACTATTTTATGGGTAGTTCGAGGTTACTTTATTATTTCATCTACTTTAACTTAACCGATTTAGTAAATATGTAAATCAAAATATTGTTTGACTTCCTACGCAGGGTAACCAAGCTGTAATTATAACGGGTTGCTCGTCAAACTTGAGCGAGCAATTTCATAAATTACATTGGAAGTATCGTAAATAATAATAGAACCGTTTAGGACATTTAAACATATGGAAAAAGAAAGGTAGGTATCTTCTTAGTGAACGACATAATTTGGTGTTCACTATTTACGACTTCCAGATTGCGTAAAACACGTCTATAACAAACTAAACAAACAGAGGCGTGCGCGCACCCGTCCGTCTATAAAGCGCAAGTTATCCACATTTAATTACATTCTGGTATTTTTGTAAGTATATGAACGGGACCGCCAGCGACGAGCTCTGTGGTGGCCACCTTGCATTAGAGTAAGACGCTTTTTAATCAATTAATACTGATGTTACTACAGTTAAAACTCACAATAAACCCGCGATGAATCAGGAGCTCGAAAACTGTTTTCAATAATAGAGGTACAAGGAAATAGGGCATGAAATAAAACTCACCTGCTTGACCTTCTCTTTATCTTTCAGCTTCAGCTTTTATGTATTTGATTCTTGTGATGGTGGATCACATACTTTTATTAACTTCATATTAGGTATGTTGGATGAGGCTTTCGTATCGTCTTTCCTCGGCATCCAGAATTCCAGACCGTCAGTGTCGATTTGTTTGTACTGAAAATCGAAAAATAATTTGCATTCAAACAGCTACAAATCAAATGCTGCGCTTCAGGAGTGCGATTTTTAAAAGTCTCATCAGCAGTAGAAAGATGCACATCTCCATAGTAATTTTGACATTTTCTACTGCTAAGTTCAAACGTAGGTATGAGGTTCAAAAATCGCACTCCAGTTATAAGAAGGCAATACTGTTAGGCCTGATAGGCATAACATTTAGATGTCGCCAGCTTTCACGTTCAATCGAGAACTTGTAGTACTTATATCCGCGGAGTTCGGTGGCCAAATCTACGAGATGTTATTTTGATCAAATCAAAACATTGTAGGCCAGTTAATCTCTTGTAAAACGGCATGGATTTGTAAACGCATCACACATGATTCTGTTTGTCACAACACTATGGTAATTTGAATGTTTTATTCGTCGTCGCGAGATTTACAGGCCGAAGAAAAATTCTCAAAAAATTTAATGATAACTCTTCGGAGTGAAACGCTTCGTGAGTGTACTTTGTGACATTTCACTGTCCCTCTTCGAGAGTAGTATAATGGATTGACGGGGCCGCCGCGGTTCGACGGCTGCCAGAACGGGAGGGGAAGTTTACCTACAGTTAAGTACATAGGGGAGTGGGCAAACATTAAGCTATAAACCATTTCCAACGAACGCCCAGGGCGGCATTGGCCCAAACGAGGGTTGGCGGGAATAGGCAAATATTTGGCCTAGGGGCTGGAAAGCAGGCGACTAATTGTTCTTTAAATACCTCAGGCCCACCCTTGAGTAAACATTTTGAAAATCGATTTATTGGAGCTAACTTGTACTTTTGTTCGTTTTTTTCTATGATCGAGAAACCAACCTCTATCCCTTGTGTATCTCTAACCAGAATATTTGTTACCAGAATAATATTGTTCAACTTAACTCTACAAATATTGAAATATTCGGTAAATAAATCTAAACAAACGCTCTCTAATTGGTTATTGCTATAGGAAACCGCGGTCCCGTCAAATTAGTGTAATTTATACCTATCTATCTCATTTAGACAGGATTAAACATCAAAATAAAAATAGTGTTCTCTACCTACCAAACTTTGCAAAACGGGAACTCTTATGGAATCACCTCTGTGTTTGTCCGTCTGCGTACTTCTGTAACACGCGTTTTTTACCCACCATACATAGACAGACAGCAGTCAGTAAGGTGAAACTTGGCATACCTTATGAAAGTGCAGATTGAAGGAAAATTATCAGGTTGGTAGGTACTCTTGGTACTAAGTACTTTCGAAAGATTTAATTTTATTTGTATAACCAAAAATTACTACTTTCCGTTTTTAGGGTTCCGTACCCAAAAGGTGAAAACGAGCCCCGGGAACAGGACATCAAATCGCAAAAAAAAAGTCTGTTGTCCCATACATTTGGCTCGAGTAGGTTTGCAGTTTTGTATGGAACAGATGTTTTTTTTCGCCATTTCAATGTCGGTGCCTTCCAGAAAGTTGTTCAGTTTGACGCGGTCTGATCATCCCCTTAAAAAAGTGTCAGCATATTAAGAAGGACCCTATATGTCGTATTCTCTGGTGGTGTGGTACGGAACCCTCAGTGCGCGAGTAGCCCGACTCCCGCTTGACCGGTTTTATTACTGGTTATGGTTATTACGACCTACCACCCATGTTTTGACCTATGGTAATCATTTATTTGGTATTGGTATTGGTTGAGCGGGCTCATTTTCCGCAACTCGACGACTGAAGCGCCTATTTTGCGTGAGGTGGGAATGACTACTCTTGCCACCCTAGTTCCTCCAGAAAGCCCAGCAGCTTGTTGATGTTGCCGAATGCCTCTGGTAGAGACCCCGGAGATCCGAGGTGTTGTGCCCGATATTGTGCTAGCCCGTTGCATTCTAACAGCACGTGGGCAGCCGTTTCTTCAACCTCCATGCAGACCCTGCACAGAGGACTGTTAGTAACACCGATATTAAAAAGATGTTTGTTAAAGGGACCATGACCAGTCAGGGCTCCAGTAACTAGGCGTAGTTGGGCTCTCTTGAGACGCAAGAGGCTCCTGGTGAGGCGAGGGTTAACCCTTGGTAAAGCGCTCCTCGCCTGTTCGCAATCTGTTAGTGCAGCCCAGATTGTGTCCCGTATTTGACTGGTGCGCTTGCGTAGTTGCGAGCGGATCCTATGGTAATCATGTAAAATCAACGGCAGTACGAAACACTTATTATCCGAATCCCGACTCGCACTTAGCCATTATTCGTCTATACCTATGTATTGAGATTTTATGTACAACCTTTGTATCAAGTCCTTCCTATATCCATATAAATAAAGATTTTCAAGATATTTTTCCCCGTAAAGACCGTGATCCATAGGTCAGCTAAAATTCAAGGTACGGTTAAAATCTTCCACAATCGTTGTTGGCGACGATGTGATCACAGTTACGAGTATTTTATTAGAAGTGTAGGTAGATCTTAGGTATGTACCTACTTCATGATTTTAAGCACGCCTATTATTCGTATAAAATTATTGGCGTTATATTTGTAGAGAGTTTGTAGAGTTACTGGTCGCCTCTTTTCTACAGCGACAACACGTTCCGACGCGGCGCCGGTAGCTTCAAAAAAGATGATCAAGATCAAGTTCTTATGTTGAATAAATTGTTTTGCACTTTCATAATCACCTAAAGTCAGTTACAAAAGTCCATGAACATCCATTGTTTCAGGAACTCCTCACACGATACAGCTGATAATTCATAACTAAGTAAGTAGGTACATAAATGATTGTTCGTAGATAACAAAATCACAGAACAACGTTTTGTCATATTCACGAAGTAGAGAGTTAGTGCGTTCACACACGATGACGCATTGACGCAGCAGCAGACGTCAGTCCGTCATTTGTGAAGCAAGGAGTTGTATGAAACCGCACGTAGAAGCACACACGGTGACACATTGACGCACCAGATGTGGTTCTATGGACTGACATCTGCCGCTGCGTCAATGCGTCATCGTGTCTGAACGCACTTATCCGTGTAATCATAATTGTGCATGCATGAACTATGTAGAAAAGTTACAAATACGACAATAGTCGCTGAATAAGTTATACGAACCAACGAAGTAAAAATCTAACCATCTTTATTCTTTCTGAGTAAACCTCGTGTGTAACTATATTTAATTTAATTAACCTGAAAAATGGATAGTGAACTCATTAGAGGTATGAACCTGAGATGGGAACAAATCGATGTGTGTTCAACTGTCAACGTTTCTATTCCTGTCTCCTCTATTTGTCACGGCCATGTCTAATTTGTGCTCTCCTCGAACGTTAACGATATATTATTATTGTTTTATTTAACATTGTTACACCGAAGCTACATTTTAATATGATAATTTTCATTAAACAAGGAAAGCGTTAATTCGTCCCTTGGATAAAAATCTAGTTCACATTAATTGTAGGCCTAGTTAGTACGAAATCAAAACATCTTTGTAGGAATACCTACTTGCGTATTAATAAAACAGTAAAACTCTCAAACATAAAAAAGCAATAAAAAAAAAGATCGGCATGCGTTGCCACTCGGGTCCATATGGGCCGTGTCTTGAGCTACCCTTTCTGGGCCCACTATTTTTGTAATGACAGTTTGCAGGCGGCCGGGCCGAGCCGCAGCCATCCCAAACACTCGGGCTTGACGTGAATGCGTTTCAGGGAAACACCTAATTGTGTAGTCGACTCGACTACAGAGTTACAGACTTTAACTTTGAATCATACATTTGTAGTTGTTCGACGTATTCCGCGCTTCTTCGCAACTTCGTTACACCAGCTGTACAGCTCTCGTATCGTCTCACGGTTAAACATAAACGTTACAAGTCAAGGATTAATAGTTTAGTTTATTTTAAAACGTCTTTATTTATTTATTCAACAAGTGCTTAGTAATGTAAACGTAAACTAAAACGTGTGTACGTCACGGTACCCGGCCCGGGAGACGAACCCGGCGATGTAATATGTAGACAGAACACCAAACACCGTACCGACGGAAAGGCGACAACGACGCGACGCCGACCGTCGGCGCGGTATGTTGAAATTGAAAATAATAGATTTTAGTCAAAAGTTTTGTATTTTTCAGTGAGAATTTTCATAGACTACGATATTATGACATAAACCATCTTATCAATATCCTATTTAACTCTTGTTAAACTATCAGCGAGTAGGTATTTGTAATTCATCGTAGGTCGTAGGTAATAATGGTTCAAATATTTTTAACACACAGAATAAAAATAAATGATCAGAAAGGGCAATATCCAGTGGCATGGGCGCGGGCGGCCCGGCCAGTTCCGTGCCAAATTAGACTGGATAAACTAAATATTTATCTAAGTTTCAATATAAACGTAGTAGGAGGTGAGATAACCATCAATTCAAATTGCTTACGATTACGCCGCGGGTGGCTTGGCGTTACTTGTAATCTCCAATTTCTTTTAAAAAGACGGATATTTTTACGGAATTAGTGTAACTGAAAAATCGTTTCCTGCTAAAAATTTAATTTAAATTCGTAATTTGGTGGAATTCAGATTGACAAGATTGTTTTTCGGTTATTTGCTTATTTGGAAATGTTCTGGTGGTTATTTTAGAGGATTTTATTTATTTAAAAGGAAGTTTAATAACTTACCTATGTTGGATAAAACTTTTATGGTTTCTAGCTTTCTTTTTCTATGTCATTGAAAGATAACTACAAACAAGGGGAACTTAGCTACACAATAAATCAATAACGTTTTCATATAAAACGCTCACGGACACATTCAATAACTGCTTGTGTGTGAAAGTAAGTATTATATAAGGGGCGTGTTGAGGTGGGGCTGACTCAAAATACGCCATTGTGACCTTTATTCTCATTTCGGAACGAAAAAAGGAAGCATATATAGTCTTTATTAATATGCTGACACATTTTAAGGGGATGTTCAGACCGTTAAACTGAACAGCTTTCTCTATGGCACCAACATCGAAATAAAAAATTATCTATACAAAACAGCAAACCTACTCGAGCCTAAGTATAAGACGTGTGATTTTTTTTAGCGATTTCGATGTTGGTCCCATATATAAAGGATTGGATCAAGTTGTTCAGTTTGATGGTCTGGTCATATCCTAAAAAAAATGTGTCAGCATATTAAGATATCTTAATATGCTGACACATTTTTTCATATGTATATTCAAGTGTCATAACCATAAAGTTTTTATACCTTACTAAAATATGTCAAAACTAAAGGTACCTCATAGTGTACTTTCTTTACTTAAGGGTATATTATTCGGAGCGTGCTCCATACAAACGTACTATGGTGATATTTTCAATACTAACCAATTAAAGTCAATGAAATTTTGCAGAAACAATCTAGAAACACATTTCTATGCTTGTATGGAGTCCGATTTTCGTTAAAATGCCGGCTAATAAATGTTTTCAAGTTACAGTGCCTCAAAGATTTCCATACAAATCTTAAATTAATCCTAGCATTGAAACTGTATATTTTAACGAAAATCTGACTCTATAGAAGCATAGAGACTACGTTTCTAGATTATTTCTGCAAAATTTCATTGACTTTAATTGGTTAGTATTGAAAATATCACCATAGTACGTTTGTATGCAGCGCGCATTTTCGCTCTCGGAATAATATTCTCTTAATGCTGACGGTTTTTTCAGGAAATGATCAAGACAGACTATCAACCTGAACAACTTTCTTTATGGGACCAGCATCGAAATCGCGTAAAGTAATTGATTTCATTGAATAAATGATGAATTATTGATTGATGAATTCATTTAACCTAACTATACTGCATTCCAAATAAGGACGACGAGATTTTCCGATTCCTAAATAGCTGTCTGGCCAATTCTGACAAGCAAATATAATTTTCACCTCACAAGCTCGGAAAGATTCTGTTTATCATTCGAAATCTGAGTGCAAAAGTGCATTTTATCCGCTAGCGTGCAAAGAGTTTTTAAAATTCGAATCCATTCGAGTCCATATAAAAAGATAGTAAAACCATACGTGCGAGAAAGACAAAAAGATTATGTTGCTAACATAACGAACTATGCATATATTCGTGCATATTATTGTCTTCTCTTTTTCGCGTATAAGTTTGTCCTTCACTATAATTTATTTGAGTGTCAACAAAGAGATTATAACCAAATATAATCCCTTTGAGTAGCAATATCTCTTGTCTTCTCTTTTTCACGTATAGATTTGTCCTTATTTGCATTTGCATATAATTATTTTTCCAGTGTGGGATAAAAACATAATTTAAAACAATACTTATTTTATTTAAAATGCATTTTAATAATTAATTCATCTTGTTTACCTATGAGAAGTTATTCCTTTACATTTCCTTACATTTCCTGAATTATTTGCGCAGTGTCTCAGTACACACTACACCAGGACATTTTTTATGCTGATCAATTGGTTTTCAATCAAACTGCTACACGTGACCGCAGTGAGACAGTGACTAAATGCAAGAGTAATATAGCCGCAATAGAATGGGACAACGTCATAAAGCGCGATGTTCGCTCTATACATCTAAACTCAGTGCTTGCACCTAACATTTTCCTCGCTGTTGTGAGGTGAAAAGTTGTGTGTTTCGCTCGGCTGCAAAATTATTAGGCGTCTCGTACCTTTGAAACCTTCGCTACGCTCCGGATTCTATATTTGAACCACTCGCTTCGCTCGTGGTTCAATCCTAGAATCCTTCGCTTGCTCTGGTTTCAATATAAGTACTCGCGGCAAAAAACAACTTTGCAGCCTAGCATAACAAATAACTATTATTTATCAGAAAGATGTACTATCCGACATATCTTGGACGTTACTAAAGCTGTTCTAAGAATAAGTGAGTAAGAGAGTGTTTCAAATCCCTGTTTCTGAAATTAAAAATGGCCTCAAATTTTCGTTGCTATTTGGAATATAGTATATAGGTTACAGCTATTGTTTGTAAAGCACTAACTTTTCTTCTCCTGCCTATAACTACCTTAGGTAGGTACAAGTTCGAAAAGTAGTAGGTGTCTTTACGATGTTCCAAAATAAATGTGAGGAAAATATATAAATTTTATAAACCTTAGGTACTTACCTTATTAGTTTATTACAGACTAAAGTTTTAAAGAGCAATAATTTATTATTTAATATTTCAACTCGTATTCGGTCGTAAGTCAGGCCGACGGATTATTTTCTTATATGCATGATACATGACGGCGATCAGATGCTTACCGTTCCGGTGCATACAGACTATTAGAGGCATTGGATAAACAGAGGATTAAATTATCGCGCTAAGACAGAGATAATCCATACAGATGAGATGGTTGTTGACCTTCGATCCCCGGGAAAGGAGTTTGCTGACTCATTTCATCTTTTTTTTTTATTTTACCTCAACCAATTAGGTACGTTTTAGGATATATTGTTACTTGAAATGGAGAAGAAAATAACAAAATTGACTAGACGCGCTATAAAAACATACCTACCTAATTTACAATTTAAAAACATTAAATAGAAAAAAATAACTATATACGTAGGTTGAGTATTCTATAGATTTCCTGACAGCGTATACTCGAAAGGGACAGAGATATGACAAAAATGTATGAGAAATCGTGCCTTTGTTTGCCATAGTTGCAAGATTTTGTATGCAATTTCAACTGTGGCAAACAAAAATATCGCATACGCAGAAAGGGACAAACGACATGGATTTTGTCGCATTCACTCTGTGTAATTAGCGTATAAGGCTGTCTCGTTTTCGTGACTATTATTATTTTAATGCCCTTTCTAGTTGATTCTCTTTCTACGACTATATACTTATCAGGTCTATCAAAATTAGCTGAAACTATTTTAAGGGGATGATCAGACCATCAAACTGAACCACTTTCTCTATAGGACCAAAATCGAAATCGGGAAAAATAAATCAGCTCTATTCCATACAAAACTGCAATTCCTACTCCTGATTGCAGCTTATTTTGTTAGACCTTTTATTATTATGCGGCAGCCCTCGCACGTCTCCCAAAGGTCCGGAACAATTTAGTCCGGAGATAAGGACAAGACAAACATAATAATAATTAAATACATTTTAAAACCATTTTCTTAAAGTTTAGATCTACATAAAAGTAAGTTCTCCGTAGGTATACTATACCTAATAAGCCTTTAATATGCATTTGGTTCATAACTTTAGTTGAGTATGGCGATGGCGCTGCGACAGATAAGGACGAATCGATGCACTGTTCCTTGTCAGTCTACGGAAAGAACCCTAATAAACTAGGCAGGGCAGCAAAATGAAACAACGACATAGGTAACGAACATCACACCCAAATGGAGAAAGTTAATAATATTAAGTTATTAGTAACAACAACAATTTAGATAAGTATTTAAAAACAAAGTAAAGAAACTTCACCATACACGCACGAGATTCAATTGGGATTTTTAAATAATTTATGTACTTACCTACCTAGTTATACCGTTCCAAAACCTTTTCATTTGGATTTATACAATTTTAATGGGAAAACGTTCGTAATTCTATTTTAATTGGCTTATTTATTGGGCTTATTTATCTAGGTAACATCATCTCCCCCAAGGATCGCCCCAACTACCAGTCCAGGAATATATGGTGCCCATCGAACTTTGATGTTCTAATTACAAATGCAAAGGAAATGCTACATAGGTAATGTAGGTATACCATATTGTGCCTATATTTGAAAAAAGGTCACGGTTATGTAAGCGATACCTGTTTGCACGAGAGTTACCATTTAAAACAAATAGAATTTGTGCCAATAACAACATTTGTGTTTCAGAAAAACAATAAACAGCGAACATTGGTTCACTGACCGATACAGCGGTATAGTCTGCCAAAATAAGCACCCCTTACCTTTCACAATGAATGCTGAAATGTGAATGAAACTGTTTTAAGCATTGTTGGCATTGTCATTAATTAATAATCACAACATATGGTAGCACTTAAAAGATAATTAAATATTTGTATATGCTTTTATTTTAAAGCTGTATTTTTAGATTACTCACGCTGTTGTACTCGTAGGTGGGTCGTGTAGTATAACAAAGAAAATAAGGAAAGGTTTTCACCTTCTTTTCCCGCATAAAGCAGAAAGTTAGTCAAATAGGTATGTAGATGTATAGGGTACATAAGTTAAAGTTATTGCCTGTAAGATTCCACTGTAAGGCAAAGGCCTATACCAAAGAGTACTATCTAATTAATACAGAAGAAAGATTTATTTTTTTTGTTTTTTGTTTGTATTGAAAAGGCTTCGAACCTACTACATCGATCTGAATAATTCTTTCACCTTTAGAATGCTACATTATCTGTGATGAACATAGGCTATAAAATACGGTTAAGTGTGTATCGGGAAGATTCTTAGGCGGTACGAAGTTCGCCGCGGTCATCTAGTATCTAATAATCTGATGTCATAATAAAAGTCTTGCTCAAAAACAAACAAAAATCCGTCAGAGCGCAGCGTGTACATAATTTGACAAATTTAAACATTAGGCAGATACTTGGTTGATATAAAAAGCCTTCGACCACCATGCGGGTGGCTATGTGTCAAACTGAAGAATCCACCACATGATAGAGACCTCTCCAGTCACAGTTACGACTTACGTACAAACTAACCACTCAAAGGAGATCCCTGACTACGCATTTATTCGTTGTTACCGCAAGGCAAATAAGCTGGATCAACGGCTCTGAGAACATGGTGGGTGAGTCCATTCATTGTACACCCAACCTTGCTGTTCGTGCTTGAAACGATAATACTTGATTTTTTTTAGTTCGCCTCGGAATGCGAGGTTTGAATAAACCGTCGAGTACCACTACTTGATACGTGGCATAAGGATTTTATAACGAAGTACTTTTCTTTTTTCTTAGAATTTATTTTTTCTAATATAAAGTGAGTAAGTATTCAAGAGTGCATGATTTATATTAAGAAATGTCAATACTATTAGTGATTTTCAAAACAATCAAAGATTATCTCTATTTTTTCTATAGGTAATACAGACAATACCTATTTGATACCCTGTACAATTATTCCTACACTATAGAATAGAAACGGGGTCGTTTTGAAGCCGAAATAGGGCGCATCGGACCATCGAGCTAACCACTGAAGCCACTTTCAATATGGAGCCAATACCGAAATCGCGAAAAAAATCTGCTTCTCCATACAAAACGTCATTAGCTTCTCGACTTTTTAGTTATAAATATTTTGAATACAAAGATTAGGATAGTTTTAGATGCAGAAAAATGTTTTTTTTTTAAACAAATATGTTTATGACCAAAATGTATGAAATTAGCTGATTTGTTTTCGCGTTTCAATGTTGGTCCAATAGTAAAAGTTGTTCAGTTTGATGGTCTGAAGCACCCTGTTCCGGCCTGAAAGCGACCCCGATTCCACGGTGTATCCAGGATGTATTCAGGGTTCTTGAAACCAACATCGAAATCGTGAAAAAAAAATAAGCTGCTACAAAGAAAACGTCAACGGCTACTCAGCCAAATGTATGGAACAGCTGATTTTATTTTCGCGATTTCAATGTAGATCTGATGGTCTGAGCGGTCCGTAACGTATTTCTATTTAAGTTAACACCCTGTATGTAACTATAAGATACTATTTTGGAAAGTGAGGAAGTTAGTACATAAAGTAGGTATCTAATCTAAACTATTATAAAACTGTAACTGAAGTGTGTCTGTACATTGAAGATATTTACAAAAAAAAGATTACGATATGGTTTTTAGGTATTCCTGACTCGAAATCAACCTTTTTTAGAAATTTTGTCTGTCTGTTTGTTTGTGTGTTTGCTTGTTTGTTTGTTTGTTTGTTCGCGCATCACGCAAAAACTACTGAACCGATTTTGATAAAACTTTTTTGTTTGATAGCTTATATGCTCTGACTTAAAATCTGGTAAGTATATAATTTGTGCGGACGAAGTCGCGGGAAAACACTAGTAATGTATAATTTTGTACTTTTAAAAAATTAACTATTGGTACTATCATTACCTACCTACTTTGAGTAATTTCTTGGAGTAGGTACAATTACGAACTTTTGTAGATTCATAGCAAGAAAAGAACTGTCGCCCGTCCAGCGCCCATCATTTAAATATATTTATTTCATCGAGAGATGACTCTACAAAACGTCCCAAGTCTAGTTGACAAAGTGCCTCATAGGCCACTCTTTTTCCTTTTTTTAAAGTTTGTGAAAAAATACGTTATTATTTTTTTTTTTTTTGGAGCGCTGCAATTTCAAAACTGAAGAGGACCTGAATAGCCTGGGATCAAATTCCCCGTGCGGCATTTTACTATGACAATTAGTAGTAAATAAAAGGTTAGGTTACTGTTGTATAGGTGGGCCCGCGTGGTGGAGTAGGTATGGCCCACTCCCTCTCACCCGTATTCGTGAGAGGAAGCCTTTGCCCGCAGTGGGCTACTCACTTTTTCTTATTGGATACGTAAGTTTACGACACTGCGGCAGATAGTTGAAGTCTATGTCCATGAAAACAATTAGTTCTCAGAACAGTGTTCATAACCATAAAGTTTAATAATTTCTGTCTTATTTTATTACCTAATGGGATCACACAAGATGACGCTTTGACGGAGCGGCAGACGTAAGTCCGTCATTTGTGAAGCAAGGAGTTGTAAGAAACCGCAAGAACAGAAGCATACGCGGTGACGGATTGACGGCGTCTACGTGCGGTTTCGTGCCGCTCCGTCAAGGCGTCATCGTGTGTGAAAGCGCGTTCCTACTTAGTTTTGCTTTGACATTGTATAATTTTTATGAAACTGACTAGGTATAAATGTAATCTAATATTCTTTTCTCCCCTCCGGACGGAAAGCGTCAATTGTCGTCCCGATGCGCTAAACGAAGTTGTCGCTTTCCACCTCCGTCGAGGAGAAAAATAGTATACTACTAGTACGGACAGTAAATAAGAAAGGTGTAATCTACTATTGACATACATTTATTTCTAATATAATGTTCTAAAGTTTTAAGTTTTTTTGTTTCATGATTTAGGTACCGCTCGAAATTAATCTATGAAATGTAATTGTAATTTAAATGAAACTTACATGTGTAGCGTTTTTACTATTAGTGTAAGTTGTTGAATAAATGAATTGTGAAATTAATTTTATATTCTTCATCAATAGGTAGGTACAATGCTAAAGGTGAGTGTGACTAGAACTGCACCCTTAAACAGATAGTAATGTTAGTAGTTGTAGCTAAGTTTCTGACCACCGCGATAGGTATTACGTATGGTCGTGAATTTATGTCCTTTTGTAAGGTCTCCCCTTTGAATATAGGATAGGCCTAAATCGCATTTAGTTGAAGCACACAAGTTAGTACACTTGGTCCATATCTTGTTGTACCGTCAAAATTTAACTAGCAATTGCAACGACAAAATATAGGTGTTTGTAATAAACAGAAGAATCGTGATTCTTATAAGTGAAATTGAACCATATAGTTGCAATTGCCCCATAAAAGATGCAATTACCCTGGGCATAATAATTAGTTATGTTTTTAAAAAGTAGCGTGTAATTTTGTTGTATGTAAGTACTTATTAAGTAGGTCCCAAGCAGCAAAACAGATCGTGACTAAATCAATTTTGCCTTAAATATACCTAAACTTCGCATTAACCAAGGCAAGCTTTGCTGAAGTCTGTATTAATAAATTCAAGTTGTCTTAGTTTTCAGAAATACCGACTTAAGGCTTAGTTAAGTTAAGTAGTATTAACTTTGCCTTAAGTATGTCCACGCGAAATGCAAACTTAAGCATAAAGTTACTGAAAACAGAATTAACGGAGATATAGTTAAATTTAATAGTGTTTAGAAGTATTACTTAAGTTCTACTTAAGGCAAAATTTCCTAAAGTTTGCCTTTAGTCTTCCTAAGGTTATCCAGGTCAAACGGTTGCTTTAAGTCGTTCCTTTGAAATTGCAATTTAAGTGGTTGTTAACTTAGCTAATGCTTGTGTCAGTACTATCAGCCTTAAAGGGACGTTTTTAATAAAAAGTAACAAGTTAGTGCTACAATTTGTGTTTATAGAAGTGACATGAGTATAATTAAAGTTAAGAAAATTAAGAGAGCAGGAAATTTTCTACGTCGTGTAAGAAAATATGTGACCGCAAATTCTATTCATGCCAAAGATTGTGCAGTGAATGTTAATTCGAGTAGTCCGAGTACAGCCGGAGCCAGTGACTCCTTGTTAGATCCTTGTTAACAACGTTCAAAGTTTACAGTCTGTCTATAAAGTCGTGACCTAATAATTGTAGTAGCTTGATTTTGACGTTCTTGCGTGGAGACACAAATTTTTGTCAGGACTTTTTAGACAGACTGTATCATGTTTGCCAGCACATCCACCAGGCCCGCATCGGTTGATGAAATCATAGAAGACACGAACAGCGAACTTGAATACGTAACTTCAACAAAAGAAGAGCGTGATTTTAATTATAGATTTTTTTTAAAGTATGGTCAATCTCCCATAATATACCACAACGTACTCATCAGGAATATGAAACAAAAATAATCACAAAAAAAACCAACAGAATAATACGCAAAATAGTAGATTCATATTCTGTATAAAAGATAAGAAAAGATAAGATAAATATTCTTTATTTGCACACCAAAAATACAAAAAAACAACAACAATATACACGAACAAGAAGGGTAAAAAAGGCGGCCGTATCACTAAAAGTGATTTCTTCCAGACAACCAGTCTAAAAATGTCAACTGTTTCCTGTTACGGTTCAAAAGACACATTTCTTCAAAAGTAGGAAAGCCGTAACCGGAACGGAACCTTTGCGTACGGAACCCTAAAAAATAAAACTCTTTACATGTTTATGTTGTGACTGAGATAGATAAAGTAGATACAAATACGACGCGTTACGTCAAAAGATTCAAGATTTACAGTGTAGACCTGAGGTTACCTCAGTTTACAATTATTTATGTACATAAATGTCAAATTATAATTATCATTGTCCATAAGTAATACATAAGTAGTACTTACTTACTTTGAATCACTTGTTTTTCTTTAAACACAAAAACGAATTGTTCAATCTTGCATTGGCCTTTTGTTTGCAGAAATCACAACAACAATGACAGATGAGAAGAAAATAAAATATCCGTCGAATCAGTATTTATCAAGTACGAGTTAAGGATGACTTAAATCGACACGGTATTTACTTGTATTATTTGAAGTCACACTTCGGTATAAGTTAAGTATAACATTACTTGAGTAAGTAAGCAATAATTATAAACACATTTAACTGATCCTTTACTATGATTTACCAATACTGTATTGCTTTTACTCGTACTTAGCACATGCAATATAGATTTAACGCCATTTTGAATGATCTGCAAATTTGAACATGTTTTTTATTAAGTTCCGTCTTTGTTATTTTAGGCACTCTCTTAATTTTACACAATTTTACATAGTTTTGCGTAACGAAATCAACATTGATATTTAATATTTAATTAAATTTCGAAGAAAAAAGAAAAAAAACAGTTTTTGTGGTTGAATTTTTTGGATTTTAAATACAATTACTTTGTAATTTTTGAAGCCCGCCTGTTTTCTAAGAATATTTGTCCATTTCACACGATAAACGAATGTGCGTTTGAATGTTTACTTTACTTGTCGACGAAATAATGCATTATAAAATAATAATAACTATCAGAGCCATTTTGTTTATCATTCATCATAGAATATTAAGTTGGAAAATGTTACCACCATAATTTATCTTTACTGTATCTACGTAAAGTATAATAATATATTATGAAGGTAGGATGAAATTTCAAACCAACAATTTTTACTTAAGTTTATCTACGAGAAGTCAACTTTCCTTAAGTCGTACCTAAGTTTATCTTAGTTTATCTGTAAAGTAGTATGAAGTCTATCTTAACTCATTCAGTACTCCATATGCCCACTTTTGCCTAACTCTGCCTTCTAGTGTATCTACAAGATATCTTGAGAGACGGATGGTATTACCTAAGTCAATAACCGAGAATTTGGTTATTGAATGAGAGATATCTACAATTCAGACTTAAGGAAACATTTTGCTGCTTGGGGTGTACCTATTGGACGCATCTTCTCTTCAGCTAAACACCTTACGGTGGTAGATTTACAAAAAAATACGCCAAAAAGTTATTTATATGTGAAACTTCAAGGCACTACTATTTTGAATAAGAAAAAAAAACGGCCATAAAAATTTATGATGGAAAATCCATTTTTATACTTCTTTATGGCCGTTTTTGACCCGAAACGACTCAATTACCTATATTATTTCATTGATTGATAAGTACCTACATACAGGGTCCTTCTTAATATTATGGCGATGATCAGACCATCAAACTGAACAACTTTCTCTATGGGACCAAAATCGAAAACGCGAACATAAAATCATCTGTCCCATACATTGGGCTCGAATAAGTTTGCAGTTTTGTATGGAAGAGCTGATTTTGTTCGATTGTTGGTGCCATAGAGAAAGTTGTTCAGTTTGACGGTCTGATCATCCTCTCAAAAAAGTGTCAGCATAGTAAAAAGACCCTAGTATACATATTGAAATTACAAGTCATCCGACTTCTACAGGGTGAAATTTATATCATTAGCATCCTTTTAAACTAAGAGTCTACCCATCAAACTGAACAACTTTTACTATGGGAGCAAACGAATCGGAGCAACAAAAAATCTGCTGTCCAATACTAAACTGCACCCGCCGCCGCTACCTACATACATATGACTCAAATGTATGGGACAGCTGATTTGTTTTTTGCTCCGGTTGGTTTGCTCCCATAGTAAAAGTTGTTCAGTTTGATGGGTAGACTCTTTAGAAAATGCTTTACATTTAGAGGGAATGATATTCAGGGTCCTTTTAATATGCTGATAGTTTTTTAAGGGGAATACGAGTATCAGTCCATCATACTTTCTCTATGGGACAAGATCGATATCGCGAAAGATTTTCAGTATGATTGTCTGTAGATTTTTATTCATTCTGCCCTTGGACAACGCCTCATTAAAAAACGAAATGCTGAATACAAATAAACATTTATTAAATACATTTATGTACACACAAATTACATTATTAGGTATCACAAAGTCATTATCTAGGTAATAACATCATCTAAGATTTAATTGCAAATATTACAATGTCCAACATAGGTAGGCAATATACTAAGTATCTAATGAGACGTCAATTACGTTTCACCTTTTCATTTTGACTAAAATTAATCTTTATTCTGATTTAGTTTCTTGAGGATAAATTTATAAACCAATTCGCGAAAATATTTTAAGTACGAGATAATTTTACAATCAAAATTTACACTCAACGTTTTGATTTATGGAACAATTACGCTTGGATCAAAGTAAAATTAATTGATAGGCCTAAAACGCGTTAAGTTGAAGCACACAACTAGGGCAATTGCGTACACATTTGAAGTTACCATTCATTAGTTTGGCTCATTTTTCTGTTTCGGAATGTTCGCGTATCCATTAATTTTACTTTGATCTTTAGATAAAAAAAAACAATTTGGTACAATGGGGAGCGTGTAATTTCTCTATGGGTACAATAGTCTCGTGGAGATTTAGAGATATAGGTAGGTACACCAGCAAAAAAGAGGCAATATTATTCATATATCTACATTTTTTTGTCTGCTGTGTACAAGCAAGTCGTACAGACAAAGTGACCTGGAAGCTATACTATATAGAACTAAATTTGTACAAATTTTGATTTGGATAACCTACTACTCTACTATTATAACTTGATACGGTAATTTTAAGCACCACGAGCATATCGAGAAAGTGAATCACAGATAAAACCATTGAGCATTATGTAGGTATTGCGTATTGTACACACGGCGACATATAAAGCTACGCAAAACCAAAATAAGCTGGCTGCGGCGTGACGATACGACTTTACGACGTTACTCGACCTACGCGCGTCCAGCTTATTTTGGTTTTGTATAGCTTGATGTGTCGCCGTGTGTACATTATGAGCGTTTTAGATAAGACGCACCGCACTTTTTTACGCTGGATGTGTCGCCACATCTCTTTTTCCCGTCGGCGCTTCATTCCCGAATATGGTGCATGACACCCGCATATAACGGCCCGTTATGACGACCCGATAGCACAGTCTGTAGTGAACCTGCCTGCTGTGCCGGGGGTCGCGGGTTCGAATCCCGTAAGGGACAAATATTTGTATGACGAATATGAATATTTGTACCCGAGTCATGGATGTTTGTATCTATATATGTATTCTATATCGTTGTCTAGTTATCATAATACAAGTCCAGGCTAGATTCTGGAACTTTAAATGTGACTAGATAATTTGTGTGACACTGTCCAAGATATTTATTTATTTATTATTTATATGATGCATGACACTTAATTGTCGTTGTCACCTTTAGTACGAAGTACCTATACATAATAGCTCAATGGATAAAACTTGTGGTTTATTCATTTTCAAAGCTTTATCTATTCTGTAGCGACGGAATCACATGGTGTGTCGTTTATTAATCGCTAGACATATGTTTTGGTGGGTACAATGTGGCGCAATGTCAGCTAAACATAATAATTATTTAGTTTCCCCTAAAAGTTACTATCTTAACGACTATTAGTCAATTATTCTACTTAATTAAATGACACGAACATTCATTCGACCAACATAGTCAGTTGCAGAAACTCCCATTAAAGTTAATCCTCCATTAAATCTCTTGCTGTCACTTTTTGTCTTGTTGACATAGTAAAACCTAGCAAGTGATTTAATGGAGGATTAACTTTAATGAGCGTTTCTGCAACTGAATGTTAACCTCTAGAATCAGCATGAACAAATTAACTTTTAAGTTTTAATTAGCTTTTTAGTTAAGAAATTTTAGTCTGTAGGTATTGAAAATTTATAATCTACTACAGGCTTTGTTTTTTTTTCCTTCATTAGTTTTTGTAAGTTTACGTCTTGTTCATGTGCCTGTAATATTTTTTTATATTATAAGTTCCTTTAAAAAAACTAATAAGGTATTATTAATGAACAAAATGTAAAAATCTGAACATCCAATGTAGATAATTCTCTAGTAACTTAAAGGAAAATAAATAACACATAAAATGTATTTTCATCCCTCCGGACGTAAAGCGTCAATTATCGTCCCGCTGCGCTAAACGAAGTTGTCGCTTTCACCTCCATCGAGAAGAAAAATAGTATACTAACCTCGGACAGTAAATAAGAAAGCCTCAGATCACATGTTTGTTCATGTTCCTGCCCTCGGTGTGTAATCTACTATTACGTGACGGGAAAAACTAGCAAAATTTTAAAAAGTGAAGTGGTGCAAAAGTAAAGTAGAACTTTTTGTGATTCGATATACTTACACCTAATAGAAAAGTTGAACTTTGGGTGCGACATCGACACATAAAAGCTTATTATAAATCAAACTCGATGCGCCCAATGTAGTTTCAGGCAACTTGAAAAAAATATTTCTCAACAGTGAAATATTATAGTCCTTCTATCTTCTTAATATGTTGACGGTGTTAAGGGGATGATCAGACCATCAAACTGAACAACTTTCTCTATGGGACAAATCGCGGAAAAAATCTGCTGTTCCATACAACCCAAACGTATGGGACAGTTGATTTTTTTCGCGATTTCGTTGTTGGTGCCATAGAGAAAGTTGTTTAGTTTGATGGTCTGACCATCTTCTTCAAAAACCGTCAGCATAATTAGTTGGACCCTGTATGTATATTATAAGAAATAATTTCACGAAGGAACCGAAACTTTTAAAAATTAGTAATTCCAAACAACAGACTAGATTAACACTGTAGATAATGTCTCATTAACAAAGTTAAATTAACAATTAATGTAGGTAAGTACTACTTACTTTTTGACATCACACCAAATATGAATTTATCTGTTTAGCCTCACTGCCATATTGTTATTTTATTGCCCGTGTCGCCCCGAGCTAGAGGACCACCAAACCACCACAGTATAAGAACCAACCAATGAACAATGCGGAGGGGGTGAAGGGTGTGCGCAGTAGCATTTTCGCCTTCAAAATGTTGTTCTGCGTTGTCAAGGTATTTGCGATTGAATAATTATGTATAGAGCAGACAACGCGAACAAAATCTGTGCACTACGATCAGTAGTGCGGGGAGCGTGCTGGGAGCGTCGCGGTGCAGCGAAGCGAGCGCCTGGCACAGGCTAAGTAATGTTGTACCAATTGGCCTATACGAGTGTTACAAACAATTCAGTAGTCTGGGTGTAGCCTCTAGTAACTAGTACCTCAATGGTTTTGCCAAGTTTGTTTGTCGGCTTTTATACATCACCACCTCTGTGTCGTATGAGTTAGGGCTGTCACACACGATGAAGCACTGACGGAGCAGCAGACGTCAGTCCGTCATTTATGAAACAAGGAGTTGTATGAAACCGCACGTAGAATGTCGTAGAAGCACACACTGTGCGGACTGCGGACGATATGCGTCATCATGTTTGATCCCACTTAGCTCAAAATTTTATAAGTGAATGCTGTCTATTCACTAAATAGTGGCTCAACTCGATTGGCAATTATGGCACATCCCATTTTATGATAGACACCCATGTTCAGCTGTAGTTAGTTGTGAGGTCTAATAATATTCCATTCATATTTTTTGTAAGTACATTGTTTTTTTTTACAAGTTCTAGGTATACTATTTTAATTAATACTTCGACATTTAAATAAACTACATTCAATTTATCATTCGTCCTCTTATCTACATAAATCCACTGGTAAACCAATATACATACTAGATAAGTCTTCTGGCACTATCAATATTCTCTAGGTCTATAGAGATAATTATAGCGTTATTTTATAAATAAAAGCTTTTCACACTGTGACTACGTGATACACTAGTCTTTTCACAAATTAATGTTCTTAGTAGGTATGTATAGTACCTACTTAATCGTCATTATGTAAGATTGTTGTCGATTTCCCCTGCACTCGGCCTCCCGCTGTCTGCTTCGTCCGTTTCACCTACGACAAGCAAATGTACAACATTAATTGACACTGAAAAGAATTTATTTTCAAGACGGTAAATAGTGCACGCACTTAGTGAGTCACGATGACGCATTGACGCAGCGGCAGACGTCAGTCCGTCATTTGTGAAGCAAGGAGTTGTATGAAACCGCATATAATATGTAGAAGCACACACGGTGACGCATTGACGCACCGTGTGTGGTTCTATGGACTGACATCTGCCGCTCCGTCACTGCGTCAGCGTGTGTGAGTGAACGCACTAAGGAAAAAAAATGTTTTGCAATCGGTCTCCATACAAACGATGTTTGATTAACTTTAGTGATAGTACCTACATAAGTCCTACCTAGTTCTCGTTTGTGTCGCGACCGCGCTGCCTGTACCTACTGGCGATATTAATTTGAAAGTAATTCAAAGAAAACGTGATAAACAATAGGCAGATTAGGTACAGTCAGATCCAGAAAAACCTGACCCTCCATCTAAATCTCTACCTCTAAATCTACTAACTAATCTACTATCTCTAAACCGCAAGGTATTTCTCTGATGCTGACCGTACTAATTGTGAAGCTGGCAGTACGAAAGACGATCCATCCGACGTGGGGTAGAGTCAACATTTGCCCTCAGAACGCTATCTATGTGATATTATTATGAATAAAATAGTTTGAGTTTAATCTTAACGCAGTTATTTCAATGCTTTTTACTCAGTTACTGGTATGATTAAATTTCTTTATTGCGTTATGGTTAAGAGATTAGGAGAAGTGACTTCAAACTAAAGTAAAGGCACACATGACATAGTGCACTGAAAATGGGACAAAAACAATAGATTTATCAATCATAACTATTCTTCTTCTTTTTGTGTCAATTGAGGACGGCCCGACAGCACAGTCTGTACTGAACCTGCCTGCTGTGTCGAGGGTCGCGAGTTCGAATCCCGTAAGGGACAAATATTTGTATGACGAATATGAATATTTGTACTCGAGTCATGGATTTTTGTATCTATATATGTATTCTATATCATTGTCTAGTTATCATAATACAAGTCCAGGCTAGATTCTGGAACTTTAAATGTGACTAGATAATTTGTGTGACAATGTCCAAGATATTTATTATTTATTAGGACGCTGAAGTATTTCCAACATTGACAACGGCCATTTATAATGACTGGAGATGAGAATCTTAAAACGTCCGTCTTTAAACAATCGATCGTACCTACTTACTATTTTATTTTTATTTTCTAGATCCATTTACTTGACAATTTGTCCTATTTCTATAACAGACAACAGCGACATGCCTAACTCCCTACTCAAATCATCATAATTTTGAAATCTTCTTCTTCTTATCGTGTCGACTTCAAATGAACAAAGTCGCTAAATTAGTACCTTGCCAGAAGTGGGCAACCGATACTTTTTTGAAATGATTTGATAACATATTCAAATCAAAGCATATGTACTAAGTAAATAAACATGGAAACCACCATTCGTTTTATTTGAAAAACAACTAGGAGTAAAAAATCTTTCTTATACCATCTTGTGAAGAAGTAAATGTAAATAGGTAAGGGGATACTCGTACCTAATATAAGAAATTTAAAAACTACTTTTGAACAGAACAGAATTTTTAGGTTTTTTAAAACCTCCGCGGGGAAAAAAACCATTTGGGATTGTGATACCAGTACAACAAGGGAGCTAAATATTCGGTATAATACATACATACATACATAAGCTCACGCCATTGTCCCATGGGGGTAGGCAGAGCCCACGGACCGCCACACGCTACGACTCTGACACACCTCTTTAGCCTCATTCACATTCATACATCACTTCATGCACTTCCGTCGATTGAGGGTGCTACGCACTTGTCCTTTTCGGACTTGTTTTCGGTATAATTCGGTAAATAATACATTAAATCCTTGTGGTCTTGATATATTTTCAAAAAAGGCTTGTTGGTATATCGAACTGTAGGTTATAAAAAATGTTGGTGACTAAACTAACAAACTAGGATTACATTAACAAACCAAGACAAAGCATGCTGGGGCACAAATTATTTGTTTACAAATGTGAAATCTTGGAAGTGATAAAAAATGTGTGCAGCCCGTTGTTTCTGGCATGTGTCCGTCAAACGCAACAATTTAAACTGACCATCTGCTGACCAAGTGGTGCATAGTTAATGTGAGAAGATGTTTGACAAAATATAGCAGGGGTTTTATCCTTTACCCGATGACAGAAGAGTATTTTGCAAAAAATGTTTGTAATGCTACCTTCTACATTTCCAATTCTGTAATGTATAGGTAAAAGAGGAACCAATGTCGAATTTAATTCGTGGTGCACGATGAGTCTTTCAAAGCCATTTTATCTGGTGCATAGTATGATTGAGTATCTCGTATAGTAGAGAAAATAGGGATTTGGTGCCAATATGGTAGGTATTAACTTTTTATACTGTAAAATGGAACCTTTTCAGGTAAAACTTAAAAATAGAAACAGGAATGGAACAACAGAAAGATGGCAGTTAATTGTAGCAATGTTCTGACCACCCCGAAATTATGTATGTGTAGAATTGTGTTATTATATTTGTATTATATTTGTATTATTATTGTGTGTGGCATTAAGGTCGTAAATTTATGTAAGTAAGTATGTGTAGAAATATAGGAATGATATTTTAATTTTAAACAATACAATGTGGGTGATGTTAATAAGTAGGTAAAGCCTTGTTTTCATTGTTAGGTAAGTGTAGGTACGAAATTGAAACAATAGTAGATTACACACCGAGGACAGGAAAGTAAGAAAGGTCTCAGATCTCATGTAAAACATGTGATCTGAGGCTTTCTTATTTACTGTCCGAGGTTAGTATACTATTTTTCTTCTCGACGGAGGTGAAAGCGACAACTTCGTTTAGCGCAGCGGGACGATAATTGACGCTTTACGTCCGGAGGGATGAAAACAAAATTATATCACTGGTTTTAGTTTAAAACATCAACAAAGACTATTAATTGCAGAAGCTACGTAACAAAACAATAGGACCAAACACACAAACTATGTTTTGGTGGGGGTAGGTCCTCTAAACATCTGTGGCGAAGATAACATAAAACAAGGGGTGAGATTTTCATTTATCTTGTTGGTAAACTTAGAGGTTTGAGTATTGCGATTCGAGTGGTTTGTAACGTAAACTACTAAACCAACAAGGTGCGATAATTAGTCATTAGTGTTTTTATTATAGGCTAGGTATAACATATATGATATTTTTTTATTTTAGTTTATTCTAAAAAGTTTATCTAGACGTGCTGGATGCTCATGAGAATTTAAACTCATTTAAAACTTTGAGAAACTGATGATACCTACGTATTACTACTAAAGATATGTAGGTACCCATGGGTATATAATTGCCAAAGTAATACCTACAGACATCAAATCGTTCGATGGATAAAATGTTTGCAGGCGAGTTCACTCACACCTTCCAACAAACGCACACACCCTGGAATCATCAGTCACGCATTGTCAGACAGTATCTCACATGTGAAGTTTCGACATACCTATAGACGTGAACGGAGCGGGAGGCGGCAGGGTCGGCCGCCGATCTGTAAACAGTGGTTATCGACGAGCCGCCACTTGCCTCCACGGCATCTCCGGCTACTGCGCTATATTTATCCGCGCTGGAACTGACGCGTCGGCTAAATCCGTTCGGCGCCGTGTGATGCCGGCCTCCTGCAACCACAACCACGTCACGCAGTGCCCCCGATGCACTGCGACGCCCACCCCGCGGCCGTCGGGGTGGAACACCGTGCAACTCGCACAGCACAATTCGCCAATACTAAACACTATAAAACTTCGCAGAGCGCTAGCATATTCATAACATTAACGTGCAAATGATTCTCACCTGAGGGCATTGTCTCAGTAGGACTTGTGAGCTGGTGCAGGTGCAGCGGCGACGCACGCTTGGTGATGGTAGTAGGAAGGCGCGGGCGTACGGTAGTGGTGGTGCGGCGGCGGGGAGGCCCGGTAGCCGTCGGGCACCGGCGACCCGCCGCGGTAGCCCGCCAGCTGACAGCTCGGCGGCTCGAACAAGTCTCGGAAACCAGGCGGGAGTTGTTCGGCGGGGGGATCGGGCGCCGCGTACCAGCCGGATGTGGCTGCACGGAACTCCTCAGCGGCCAGTGAGTAGGGCTGCGGTGAACAATAGACGGCGGAAGGTGGCAGGCGAGGCTCGCTGAACTCGTCGAGTGCGTTGGTCGGCTTGTCGTAGCGCGAGCACTCGGCGCCGGGCTCGCGCTTCGGCCGGCACTCGAAGATGCGCGGCTTGACGTCGGGTTTGACGTCGCGCGCCTGCGCCAGCGCGTCGGCTGCGCTCAGCGCCTCCTGCGCCGCGAGCGCCTCCTGCGCCTGCTGCAGTTGCTGCTGTCGCTTCATCGCCTCTTCTTTTTCCTTCAAAGCATCTTTCTTTTTAAAGCGACGTCGCCGCCGCAAATATGAACCGTTGTCGAACATGTTGTACGAATCCGGGTCCAGTGTCCAATAACTTCCCTTTCCGGGTTTTTTATCATCCCGTGCCACTTTCACGAAGCACTCGTTGAGGCTCAAGTTATGTCTAATAGAGTTCTGCCAGCCTTGTTTGTTTTCTCTGTAGTATGGAAATCGTTCCATTATGAACTGATAAATACCGTTGAGAGTGATTCGTCGGTCAGGTGCGTTCTGTATGGCCATCGCGATGAGTGCTATGTAGGAGTAGGGCGGCTTGACCATGTCCTTGGGAGCGCCGACGTGCTGCTGGTGCGGGTGCAGGTAGGGCGCGCCGTAGCCGTAGCGGTATTGCTCGTAGGCGTAGGGCGCCACGCCGGCCGAGTAGCCGCCGGCGGCGCCTCCGCGGTACGCGTACGGGCTCTGCTCACCGAACAGCGCGTGCATCGTGCCGTGCCGTGCCGTGCCCTGCCCGTTCACTGCCACAACATGCTCCGTCGGGGGCGACGGTCCCTCGACACGTTGCTTCCTCGGCAACAAAACGACGACTGACGGATTTTGTTTAGATTCACAACAAGGGACGTTTACATAGCGGACGCTAAACGAGAGACGAATGAGCTTTGCCGTGGCAGCTCCGACCGGCGTGGGGCGCCGCTCGGCCCCGCCCTGCGAGGTGGGTCTCTGTCTGGCAGTCGGCGGGGAGTGTGGTCGTCCCGCTCGCTCGGGCCGCGCGCCTGGGTGGAGCGCGTCACGCCCAGGTGGCGCGGGGCGGCACTTTGCACGGAGCCTCCCCTCGCTCGGCGCAGCGACTCACCCTATCCCTAGCCTGGTGCCCAGGGCCCATTGTTTCGCTTAGACAACTGTCGTTATTTCAACTGCCACAAAGCCACTGTACTTGAAGTAGTTTCCTCATTTTGACAAGGATACTTATTAATATCAATCTGGCAATTCTGGCAGTTGCTATTCTTTTCAAGATTTTAAACGAAGGGTTTTGTGACAGATGAGAATTGAAATATTTTGATACGGTCCGTTTATATCAATTGCACCTTCTCTTTACGTATATCGTCCGTCGTCGCGTCATTCACTTCACTGTCTTTCTGTTTCAATAATTTTTCATTCAAGCACTAGGCACTTTACGAGAAAAGGAATATTACCTTTACCCTTTACCTATAATATAAAGGAAATATTTTCCGGTATAATAATGTACCTACTCTTTGGGAAATATTTGACAATACTTGACACCCAGTGCAGCAATATGTGAGTGTTTTAAAATTATCGTTGATAGAAGATACCATAGAATTAGCATAAAATCTATGGAAGATACCAAAGCACGTCTTTCAACAGTTTCAACATTCTTCAAAATATTTAGTTGTCTTAAATTTTATTAATGTGTTCTAGATCACTACACACAAAAACATCAACACCCGCCGCGTAGCGTTTTTACAATAAATAAATAAAAAAGACATCAACGCTGCCGCGTAGCGTTGTTACAATCATTATACAAAAGACATCAACGCTGCCGCGTAGCGTTGTTTTGTTACCATGTTGTTACGATTAAAGAAATCAACGCTGCCGCGTATCGTTGTTACCATGTTGTTACGATTATTATACAAAAGACATCAACGCTGCCGCGTAACGTTGTTACCATGTTGTTACGATTATTATACAAAAGACATCAACGCTGCCGCGTAGAGTTGTTACAATCATTATACAAAAGACATCAACGCTGCAGCGTTGCGTTGTTACAATTCGGTATGTCAAGTTTTTTTTGGTCTTCATTTTTATATTTTTTACGGATAGAAGACATAATTTTAAGACACCTATTTCATTTTTATTGCAATTCATCGAGTTTATCAATATAAATTTAATTTTTAAATTATTTTGATCTGTAATCTCTAAGTGCAAAAATTGTGAAGAAAAAATAATTCGAACTCCATGGAGAAAAACTATCTACATGATATATTTAAAAAAAAAAACTTGTCTCCTCTTTCTAACTCTATGCTGGAAAATGTCAAATTCTGACATTGCGAATGTATTTTTTTTTCTTAATGGCCGGTTATTATAAGTTAATTTTATGTTTACCAAGGAGTTCACAGGTATGCCAGTGACGTCACTGGACGTACCGAAAAACAACGTTATTTTATTAAAAATATCTGTAATCCTTTCATTTTAAAATCTCTGACATAGAAAATATGATTATTGAGACAATTATTTCGAAATGGTTTTCGATTCAACCCTCCAAAAAAAAACTTGACATACCGAATTATTAGGTATACAAAAGACATCAACGCTGCAGCGTTGCGTTGTTACAATTATTAGATAATATACAAAAGACATCAACGCTGCCGCGTAGCGTTGTTACAATGATTATACAAAAGACATCAACGTTGCCGCGTAGCATTGTTACAATTATTATACAAAAGACATCAACGTTGCCGCGTAGCATTGTTACAATTATTACCTATACAAAAGATACAACGCTGCCGCGTAGCATTGTTACAATTATTATACAAAAGACATCAACGTTGCCGCGTAGCATTGTTACAATTATTACCTATACAAAAGATACAACGCTGCCGCGTAGCGTTGTTACAATTATTATACAAAAGACATCAACGCTGCAGCGTAGCGTTGTTACAATAATTGTAACCTGTACAACTATTACCTATACAAAAGATACAACGCTGCCGCGTACCGTTGTTACAATTATTATACAAAAGACATCAACGCTATGCAGCGTAGCGTTTGTTACAATAAATACAAAAGACATCAACGCTGCAGCGTAGCATTGTTATAACAATTAAGCATATAATTAACATTAACAATTACCAGCCTTCCTTTCCTCCGTCTACAGTACGTCCGACCTCATAGGAAGTATCCTCGGGCCATCCCTTTCACACTATGAGGTTGCATGTTTTGACGAAGCGAGAAAAGCCTGGTTTGATTCCGGCCCGGGCCAAAATTTACCCACAGACCCAAAAATACAGAGGAGCTGGGATGATATCACCTCTAAATACACATTCGACTCACTTCTTTCCGTTTCGTCAGGCTCCGATCGCGCTAGGCTCCTTGCTGCAGCTACAAAGGAGTCGGGGCACTGGCTGGCCTACCCGTCCCCCAACACCGGGACATACCTAGACCCCGAAACCCTTCGCATAGCAATGGGCCTCCGAGTCGGCGCGGATCTCTGTACCCCCCACCAGTGCCCCTGTGGCATGTATGTCGATCGCCTGGGACACCACGGGCTCTCATGCCAAAAAAGTGCCGGCAGAATTCCTCGCCACTCCACTCTTAACGACATCATTCGCAGGTCTCTTGCCACCGTCAACGTACCGGCCACTCTAGAGCCGAAAGGTATTGTACGGGAAGATGGCAAGAGGCCAGACGGGATGTCTCTCGTCCCCTGGAAGATGGGTCGGGTGCTGGTGTGGGATGCCACCTGTGTGGACACTGTGGCCCCGTCCCATCTTCGTGGAACGAGCAAAAGAGTGGGCTCGGCGGCGGAATCTGCCGAAAGGACAAAAGAGGGGAAATACAAGGGTATCGGCACCCAATACAAATTCATAGCATTCGGTGTCGAAACCCTTGGTCCGTGGGGTCCCGGCGCCCAGGCGCTTTTTTAAAGACCTGGCAAAGCGCCTGGTAGATTCGACCGGGGATCCAAGGGCTGGCGCTTTCCTCGCTCAACGGATCAGTTTAGCCGTTCAGCGAGGAAACGCTGCCAGCATCTTGGCTACCCTCCCGCGCGGTCCAAACCTACACCATATTTTAGGTTAAGTTAGTTATAAGTCATTTATTTTTACTTATTTTTAATGTACCTAATATAGTTACCTTTATTTGTAAATAAAAATACATATTTGAGCATATAATATATAATATAATAAAAGACATAAACGCGGCCGCCGCGTAGCATTATTATAATAATTATACAAAATACATCAAGTACCTACCACCTTTGACCTTTGCCTGATGTACCTAACCTACTGATTTTCCCGTGTTTTTCCGATACGTATAATAAGTTACCTATTTATTCTGTGGTAGTAGTGTGTGTGTGTGTGTTTGTCTACCTGTCTGTGTCCTTAGAAGCGATACATTATAAAGCGACTTATGAAGCGAAGCGACTGTGGACTGATTTAGATTGGTAGGTAGCAGAAATATAAAAAACCTGGTTTGGGGGCGCTGCAATCGACTATAACCTTTAATGTAAGTGTTCCTAGTACAAAAATTAGTTCCAATGATTTTCCGCAACATGGCGAGATTTTTTATTTTTCTGGTCGGGCTTGGATTTTTTTGTAATCGATTGCCAAGTTTTTAGGGATACCTACTTAATAATAACATGGTTCTTTTTAATGTGGAAATCGGTTCTGCTGTTTTCTAGATAATCTTCTGATTCGAAGGGATGTCAGCCAATATAAAACCTAGGAACATCGTGTTTGAGCTTTGAGCTCTTATAATTAGGACCTCGCGGGTATTCACGATTTTCAGGGTCTGGTGATGACCAGCTCCAAAACAATAGTCTCCATAGGAACTTAACTAATATCAAAGAGAAAATTTTATTGCAAGTATTAAAATCGGTTGGTTCGCAATGTCCGATCAGAAGTTAGGTAGGTACTATTTTGTGATAAATCGAACAAAATGGTACTTACTTAAATTAATCATGCATCATTTTAATTAATACAAACTTTTACTAATTTCTAAGTGCAATAACTACAAAATTGAACTAAATAATCAAAGTCCGATTGTAAAGGTTACAGTTAGACAAGTAGGTAATAGTTACCGTGTCATAGTCTAGAACGATTTAACCACATAGTCAATGAGTTTGTGGCTAGAACGATTTAACCACGTTTGTGGTCATGGTTGAGTCACTTTTTACCTACTTTATTCTCTGTGTCTGAGTAACATTGTTATGCAGGTACCTATCTATATTATGTATACATAGGTATACCTACCTAATAGTTTATTTAGAGAATAGTAATATGTTATTGAATATTTTATCAACCAACGATATTAATGCGTGTCTGTACATTGAAGATATTTAAAAAAAAGATTACGATATGGGTTTTAGGTATCCCTGACCCTAATACCGCGTATTACAATCGGTATGTCTATTACAAAATCAACCTTTTTTAGAAATTTTGTCTGTCTGTTTGTTTGTGTATTTGTTTGTTTGTTTGTTTGTTCGCGCATCACGCAAAAACTACTGAACCGATTTTGATGAAACTTTTTATGTTTGATAGCTTATGATCTGACTTAAAATCTGGTATATAATTTATGCGGACGAAGTCGCGGGAAAACACTAGTAGCTCATAAAAATACTGAAAGTCACCCCTAGGGCAAAGGAGAGGGCTGCTCGGAGTTTCCCTACGAGAATCAGAATCAGAAATGAAGAGATCCATAGAAGAACCAGAGTCGCTGTCGTCATACATAGCCCAAAGAAATGCTAAACTAAAGTGGTCGGGCCGAAAAGTTCTTGAGTGGCGACCGCGTGGAAAGCGCAGCGTGGGTAGGCCCCCTAGGTGGACCGACAACCTGGTGACGGCTGGAACCCGTTGAATGAGGGCAGCGGATGACCGGTCGTTGTGCCGATAATTGGCGGAGGCCTGTGGCTGAGATGTTGATGATGATATTAATGTACTAAAGCTATCAGAAATATTTTGTTTTCTCCAGTGCGGTACCCTTAGCGCGAGCCCGGCTCACACATGGCCAGTTTTTATTATTTGTTGTTTTAAGTTTGCATAATCACACCAAGTCTTTCGCTTGTGTTTTACGATAGTGCAAAAAAAAATAGTTTCTTGCAAGGGTTCTTAATTTTATAGTAGGTACCCAAAGGGTGCCAACGGGACCCCAATCATAAGCCTACGCTGACCATCCGTTCGACCTAGCTTTAGGGCTGTATCTATTGAACTGTAATAAATAAGTTTATATTTCCACCAGAATGTGTTATGATTTTGGATTTGCTAACAAATAAAAATTTTGGTACCTACTTATTGAAAGAAACGTGTTTTTTTGCTTGATCGTAAAAATGGCAATACCTGCAATCCTGCTCGACAAACTTGGGTAAATGCTGTTTTTTTTTTTCAAATTGAAATTGCCCTCTAATAGGTACTTATTCCGGGTTCGTATCGGAATGACCTATAAGCAATTTTTAAAACTCTTAAGGGGGGTTGTTTAGACCGTCAAACTGAACAACTATCTCTACGGGACCAACATCGAAATCGCGAAAAAAAATATTTGATATCCCTTACATATATTTTAGCTCTAGTCGATTTGTAGAGTATAGAACATCCATTTTTTTCCGCGATTTAGATATTGGTCCCATAGTGAAAGTTGTTCAGTTTGATGGTCTACACCACCCCCTTAAAGGTTTATTTGTATTTTTGTAACACCTTGTTGTATATACCAAAAAACCTACCTTTCCTTAGGTTATGTACCTACCAGTACTAGAAAGGTGATCAGTAGGAACTGCATGTTAAACTGGAATATGGTTCCCGTACCGCATTGATGTTAACAAGTTCACTTCGCTTCGTTCGTATGACAATGACAATTTTGTGTAGTTTCGTGTGACATAATATTGTTTCTATGAACGTGCTTGTCTATCTATGAAATTATAAATCAATGGGGTTCATAAACTTTAAGGGTTGAACTACACCACGTGCACAGCATCGCATTTTTCCGTTGCTCCATCCTTTTCTGTCACTCAGGAACGTAATTTGTTAGAGCATATAAGATAGACGGAACGCGATCGCACGCGGCGTGCTGTTCCGTTGCGTCTATCTTATATGCTCTAGCAAATGACGTTCCTGAGTGACAGAAAAGGATGGAGCGACGGAAAAATGCGATGCCGTGCTTCCTGATGTAGTTCAACCCTAAATGTTAAGTAGGTACCTATTATCTACATGTGTTCTTTGCTACCTACCTACCTAATTAGGTGAATAGGTAGAACTACAAATAAAATAAATAAACAAACATTTTTACGTTACCTATCCATCATTCATCATACCTACTACCTAGTGCTAAACAGTTAAGATGTGACGGAAGTCGTAACCGTCGCACACGATGTTGATTCAAGCAAATGTGTGAAATGTTTTGTTTTCCTAAATAGACAAAAAAGATGACCCGAACTAAGAAGGCGCGTTATAAAACAGCTAGTTATAATCTGCAGATTATCGTGTTTCCGTTTGAAAAAATTAATGACGCTTTCAACAGTGCTCCGAGGATTACCATTAGCGCGCTCCATACAAACGAAGTTTAATTACATTTTGGATATGACATTTTTTAAACACTCTCTGTGCCTGTGGTTTGGCAGATTTTGATTAAATGTACAGGGTGAAATATTGGTATCATTAGCATAATTTTAAACTAAGCACGTTCACACACGATGACGCACTGACGGAGCAGCAAACGTCAGTCCGTCATTTGTGAAGCAAGGAGTTGTATGAAACCGAACGTAGAAACACACACGGTGACGCATTGACGCACCGGGTGTGGTTCTGTGGACTGACATCTGCCGCTCCGTCAGTGCGTCATCGTGTGTGAACGCACTTAGCACAAGAGTCTACCCATCCATCAAACTGAACCACTTTTACTTATTTTACTATGGGAGCAAGCCAATCGTTATGCCTAACTACTCGACATAAATTTTCTTTTGCTCCGTTCGGTTTGCTCCCATAGTAAAAGTGGTTCAGTTTGATGGTTATACATACTCTTATTTTAAAAGGATGCTAATGATATCAATTTCACCCTGTAGGTAGTTAGGTACCTGAGGTAGTCCAAAGTTACAGTGGTTGAAAGGTTACCATACAAATATTAAATTAATCCTAGCATTGAAACTGTATATTTTAAAGGAAATCTGACAAACCACAAGCATGCATGCACAGAGTATAAAGAGTTTTTGAAAAAAAATCGTGTTTAAAAAATTACATATTGGAAATAGGCTCGGCTCTACCTTCGTTTCTAAGCATCGCGTCGTCCGTGGTTCTTTCTTATTAGTCTGTAGCGCCGGGCAAACCTAGCAAGAACTACCGACATACCGACCTATCCTCTCAAAAGGATTCTCCGTAAAACTTAAGGCATCTTATCTTATCTTCTTATTTTAACTATCTTATCTTAACTAGGGATGGGCGATATATATCGTATATAGTTATTGAAACGTATATCACATGAATATCTTAAAATCAGATATTGATGCGTACAGAAACTATATATTTGGTGAAACACTATATTGCCGCACAAACTCGATTCGCCTCGATTTCAAGATATCTGAGATTCATAGATATAGGATATCAAACCGTATCGCATCGCTATACGGGCTAGCGGCTACCGGTTAGGGTGTCGCAACGAGGGTCCCACACTTGGAAAAATTTTACGCTAATTTTATATGGAGCTGGACTTAAAAAATTTTTTAACGATTTCGTATGAGCCATCGACTTAGACGATTTTTCGGGTGAAATTTGTATGGGGGCTGGACTTGTAAAATTTTCAAAAAATCATTTTTTTTTTCATTTTTGCATGGGTTCGAAAAAATAGCTATTTTTTCGCTAGGATTCACCGTTATCGAGATATTTTATAAATTATGTTTTTAGAAAGGGAAGGAGGCGCGATCTAACTGATTTATCTTAGAATATCTTAGTATTGTGTTATCTTTATTCAATAACACATAAAAAAATATGCCGAACTGAACCGAGGAAAGCCGAGTGAAAAAAGTATACCAACACCCTGCTAAAGAGTGAAATACCTAGCAATAATTATGCATTCGTACAATATCAAACCTTAAGTGTATACGGACTGATATAGCGTTACTGGATATCGACCGATATCCAATATATAGTTTCAGAATCAGATATTCAATATCAATATATAGTTTCGATTTGATATTACGAAAATTCGATATTACCCATCCCTAATCTTAACTATTATAAACCGTAAAATCGTGAAGAACAAAAAAGTAGCGGTTCACTTCATAATAAACTCAAATGACACTCGATAGCGCGATTTAAATGACGTGCAGCGCCATCTATTGACAAAATTGTTCGTTTGTTTGTTTGTTCGCGCATCACGCAAAAACTACTGAACCGATTTTGATGAAACTTTTTTGTTTCATAGCTTATGATCTGACTTAAAATCTGGTATATAATTTGTGCGGACGATGTCGCGGGAAAACACTAGTTACAATTATTTTAATAGGTTATAAGCGTCAGGTGGAGGGGGAGGGAGAGTTGTGAGTTTGGAACACCACACCCAAAGGTATCATGCCACATAATTTTCAAAACTTTATTAATTTGTTGGTCTGAAAAACACAGAATTACCTAACATTATTTGGTTGATTTGACACATCTCCGCTCCTCTCCGCTTCAGTGGATGGAAACGCACCGTTAGTGGGTATAGACGTTTAGGTACGTTTTTTGTATGGAGTCCGCTTTACAGCCCCCGTAAAGATGCGTTTTTTGACGGGCCGGTAGCTCAGTCGGTAGTGAACTTGTCTGCTGTGCCGAGGGTCGCGGGTTCGAATCCCGTAAGGGACAAATATTTGCATGATGAAAATCAATATTTTTACCCGAGTTATGGATGTTTGTATCTACAGGGTGAAATCGATATCATTAGCATCCTTTTAAACTAAGAGTCTACTCATAAAATTGAACAACTTTTACTTACTACAGGAGCAAACCAATCGGAGCAACAAAAAATCAGCTGTCCCATACTAAACTGCACCCGCCGCCGCTGCCTACATGACTCAAATGTATGGGAAACCTTTTTTTTTGCTCCTATTGGTTTGCTCCCATAGTAAAAGTTGTTTTATTTGATGGGTAGACTCTTAGTTTAAAAGGATGATATTGATATCGATTTCACCCTGTATATATAGGGTGTAAGGAAAAGTAATTCACCTTTAAACCACATACTCTATCCATCAATTTAATGTTGGTCCCGAACTTAGAGATTCTCTAAGGTCCCGAAGGTTTTTCAGTGTGATGGTATAAAATAAACCAACCCCAACATAAAGTTTGTATCGTAGGTATTACATCCTACTTAGTAATATTAAAGGGGTATATAAGGTGTTACAAAAATACAAACAAACCTTTAAGGGGTTGATGTAGACCATCAAACTGAACAACTTTCACTATGGGACCAATATTGAAAACGCGAAAAAAAAAATTGATGTTCCATACTCTACAAATCGACTAGAGCTAAACTATGTATGGGATATCTTTTTTTTTTTCGCGATTTCGATGTTGGTCCCATAGTGAAAGTTGTTCAGTTTGACGGTCTAAACAACCCCCTTAAATGTTTATTTGTAGTTTTGTAACACCTTGTATATTGGCTGGATCCAAAGTTTCCAACCATTATTAAAAAGATCTTCAGTTACGAAAGCCTTCATAAATCATACTTTGTACCTAAGTATCATTTAATACTGGTTATCACTTACGACCCATGTAAAACAACAGGTAGGACGGAAGTTCCGTTCACGGAACACTAATTGCCCGAGTCCCGACTCGCACTTGACCAATTTTTTTTTACTAGCCCCTTTCATCCCACTGCGGCAAAGGCCTCCCCTTTCGAGTAACTATGAAAATGCAAATTTATTTTGCGCTTTCGATGTTGGCTCCATAGTGAATGTTGTCGAGTCTGATGGTCTGGAGCACTCTGTTCGACATGCAACGCATTTAATTTTACACCCTGTATACAGGGATATAATTAGCATCCTTTTAAACTAAGAGTCTACCCATCAAACTAACAACTTTTACAATGGGAGCAAAAATCTGCTGTTGCATACATTTATGTCGAGTAGGTGCTGCAGTATGTAAGTTTAGTATGAAACAGCTGATTTGTTTTTTGCTCCGATGGGTTTGGGTTTGCTTGATGGGTAGATAATGAGATCAATTTCACCCTGTAGATTAGACGATCAAACTGAACAACTTTCACTATAGAGCAAACATCGAAAACTGTGTGTCTGTCTGTACATTGAAGATATATTTACAAGAAAAAGATTACGATATGGTTTTAGGGATCTCTGACTTCAAATCAACCTTTTTTAGAAATGTTGTCTGTCTGTTTGTTTGTGTGTTTGTTTGTTTGTTCGCGCATTACGCAAAAACTAGTGAACCGATTTTGATGAAACTTTTTTTGTTTGATAGCTTATGATCTGACTTAAAATCTTGTATATAATTTGTGCGGACGAAGTCGCGGGTAAACGCTAGTACTATAATTATCATACAAAACTGCAGTAGGTACCTAACCTACTCGACTTAGATAGGTATGGGACATAAGATTGTTCGATGTTATCTACATAGTGAATGTTATATTTCCTTTAAATTAATATTACCAGGGTGTTTTTTTCATACCTTGTATTGTATGTATGCTTCCAAATTAATATAAAATGCATCTTAATTTTAGACAGTTTTTATTTTTTCAGGATCACCTACAATTTTGTTGTAATCTTGTCTGACTTTCTTACATTCAGCTTGAAGATCCTCAAATTGACTCTGAAAAGAAATGACTTGGATTAAATAATAAACAAAATAAAACTTGTACAAGTTACATAGGTACCTACGAAGAATAAGAAAAACTTGCGAAATAAATAGTGCACAATATTTTAGGGGAATAAGCTGTAAACTAAAATTATTATACGTGATTATTTTTCTAATTATTTCCCCAAGTTTGTTTAGGACAAAAGTTAATGTTCATTCATAAAGAACCAATTGAATCAAGATTTTAATTGATTATAGGTACACACGGCGACACATCAAGCGACGCAAAACCAATGTTAGCTGGCCACGCGTAGGGTGAATAACGTCGCGTGGCCAGCTTATTTTGATTTTCCGTAGCTTGATGTGTCGCCGTGTGTACACTATTGAAAAATTCAGTTTTTTTTATTGAGGAGCTAATACAATAATTTTTGTACATTCTATAGAAAGATTGAAAACTTGAATTTATCCCTAAACAAAATCTACATACCTACATGTAATAAAATTTTAGGGGTGGATAAATTTAAGTTTTTTGCAAAAAAATTAATTGGGGGCGTTTAGAATACGTAATGGAATGCATTAACACTATTTTTAGAATTTTTGTCTGTTTGTCTGTCTGTTTGTTTGTTTGTGCACGCATCACTTAAAAACTACTGAACCGATTTGAGTGGGGTTTTCACAAAAGCTGTATGGCGATCCTTGTGGGAGGCCTATGTCCAGCAGTGGACGTTCATCGGCTGAGATGATGATGATTATGACACTTTATGGGGTGCCTCAGACCATCAAACTGAACAACGTTCCCCATGGGACCAATGCCAAAAACAAAAAAAATTGTTTCAGAAATACGTAATTCAATTCCCTGATGATCTGGAGCACTCTCTTAAGTATGAACCTAAGATGTTCTTACCTGGCAAATAGCAGCCTGTTGTTTCATAGCAGCGCAGCTTTCCATTATATCCTTGAAACGTCCCTTGTCAGCCTCATAGGCCTTCTGTGTCTCCGTCAACAGTTTATCTATTCTGTTCTTGTATTCTGTCACCACTGAAAATTTCAAAACAATAACTATCTTTATTTTTCTCAAACATGCTTGGAAATATGAGCATTATTTTGACAACCTTCTTCGAGATAAATCAAAATTGCTGTACTATGCGAGCAGCGGCCGGCAAAAGTTGTATGAAAATCCATATCTGTTGTGGTTTAGCGGACAAATAAATTACATAGTAAACTCATATCTGTCATGTTATTTAAAAATGGAACAATCTTTTACTCCAAAACATGGCAACCAAGGAGGTAACTTATCAAAGGTTTTATTTAAATTTCGAACTGGTTTGTAAATAGAAAGCTTTATAATGAAAAAAAAAAACTGAATGGACACTTGAACCACAGATTAATAATAAGTTACTAGCTTCAACGCAGGAAAAAATATTGTTGTTCACCATTGATTTTGAAAAGTTGATTGATTTAAATTTCCGCGCATTGTTTGAGAAAAGCACTATACAAGCCTTGGCCACAACTAGGCATTGATGGACTTACGTATGTGTGCCTCGGCTTCGCCTCGGCCCACATTTATACGTTCGTCCATCAATGCCTCTTTTGCTGGCCACTGCAGTAATGTACTATAAGATCCTCATTACATCAGAAATTGATCTGACATCTTTAGTTGACCCGTAAATTATTCAACATCATCTGGATACTTTAGCTAAGCTAAGCTAAGCTTTAAGCTTGTGCTTGTTTTATGTTGTACAAATTAATATTATCAAGTAAGTTAGCACGGACCTGAAAAAAAGATGGACGTAATCTTGTCTAATCACGAGTGAAGCACCCATTTCTTTTGTGTGCGTGCTGTCACGCGGTACATAATGGTGACGGGTGTCGGACCTGCGCCTAGAGCTAGTGCATCTGTGTGAGTGCAGGTCCCTAGTAGAACAAACGAAAATGTAGGACCTGGAAGGACTGTACAATGAGTACCGTCGAATTTGGGGTCGGGGATGGGTGGGGGGGATAGGGGGGGGTCCCCACATGCCCCCCCTAGAGGGAAAAAGTACGGAACCCCCCCCCCCCCCCTTTTTTTTATAAAAAGTGAAATATTTTAGTATCCTGCTGCACGAATTTGAGGGGGTGGAGGGGGAAAATCCCCTTACCACCCCACAGGGGGGGAGGGGATTCGAGGCGACTAGGTAAACAGTAGCAATTCGGTTCTGGCACTCGCCGGCCGCTGCCGCGGCACCGCTCGCTTCGCTCGCTCGGCTCGTGCGCTGTGGTCGCAAGAAACCTAACATGCTCGTCGCTTCGCTCCTCGCTAACCTAACCAACAAGATCTGGGGTCCCTCCCACGCCTTCTACCAGCTATTTTTTGACTGAAGGGGGGCAAAAAAAAGGGGGGGTTTCCGTACTTTTTCCCTCTAGGGGGGGCATGTGGGGACCCCCCCCCCTATCCCCCCCACCCATCCCCAACCCCAATTTCGACGGTACTCATTGTACAGTTCAGCCTAGGACCTTGCATGCTTCACATCTTTTTAGTGTCACAGTTAGATACTTTTTAATGTTCGTTCTGTCATGCTAAAGAATTACTGAAGTGTGAATTTAAATAATAATGTATAAAATTTACCATTCAGCTGATATTTAATCGATGACAACTCGGAATAGCAACGTTCTCCAGACGACTGCGAGCTCTTGTAATTTTCTTGAATATTATTTAGATAAAGATATACTAAACTCACTAGTAGCATAACCACAATAAATACGATAATAACTTTTTCTTTTGACGTTGTTAATGAACGGGGAATCATTGTAGACAGTTCATTCTATTGTTTAATTTAATGAACATTCTTTTGTTTTAATTACCTTGTTATTTAATTGTGTTATCGATTTGTTATATTCATAGATGGATGACATGACAGATCACTGGAGTGGAGTGCGATTTTTGCAGTGTTGCCAACTGCTACCTCAGGGCTGTAGCTAAGTAGTTCACAAAAAGTTGCTAGATTGCTCAATTTTCTATCCCATAAAAGTTGCTAGAAGTAGCTAAACATCAAAATCGATTAAAACAACGCTAATACTTTGAAATTTCTTCAATTTCTCAAAATTTTAATGGTTAAAAAACATTATTGAAACTGTAAACGGTTGTAAAGACACAATTAGACAGTGTTTCCAACTGCTTTCATTACAACAACAAATTTAAGAACCGGAGTGAAATATTCTAGGTACCTACTCGAGGGAGTGAAAGTAAAAGAATATCTAATATGTAGCTATTTTCATACATTGGCATTATTTATCGCTCCATATTCGTTAATTTTTATGGCTCTGGCTACAAAAACTCTCAGTCCCAAAAGTTGCTAGAAAAAGTAGCCAAAAAGTTTAGCTACAAGTTTTACAAATTTGTAGCTGCCAGACCTCCGAAAATTGCTAGATCTAGCTACAAAGTTGCTAAGTTGACATCACTGGATTTTTGAAACTCACGTTCAAATCAGCTGATTTCAATGTGTGACTTTCGAAAATCGCTCGCACTAGTGATGTGATATAGGTACAGGGGGAGGACAATCCCCTCTTGGTGGGTATTGTCAATGTAGTTTTCATAGAAAGTGCTGCCATCTAGTATTTAGTGACGAAAACAACGGAAAAAAAAAAGATTGTATGGTCGTCAAATTCACAAGATGGCTGCTTATTTGCGTAATGCTGGGTTCACATGCACGCCGTGCAGCCCGTAAGCTTAGGCAATTCGCTGTACATTGAGGCTTCTATAAAGATAACTAGTAAGAATCACTTTACATACGACTCGATGTACAGCAAATTGCCTAAGCTTGCCGGGCTGCACGGCGTGCATGTGAACCTCACGGCTGACAACTAGGCATTGATGGACTTACGTATGTGTGCCTCGGCTTCCCCTCGACCCACATTTACACGTTCGTCCATCAATGCCTCTTTTGCTGGCCAAATTACTGCAAATGTACTATTTCTCCCCTCCGGACGGAAAGCGTCAATTCGGTATGTCAAGTTTTTTTTTGGAGGGCTGAATCGAAAACCATTTCGAGATAATTGTCTCAATAATCATATTATCTACGTCAAAGATTTTAAAATGAAAGGATTACAAATATTTTAAATAAAATAACGTCGTTTTTCGGTACGCTCAGTGACGTCACTGGCATACCTGTGAACTCCTTGTTAAACATAAAATCAACTTGAAATACCCGGCCATTAAGAAAAATAACATTCACAATGTCAGAATTTGGCATTTGATGTTGCCGTATCTGTTTCCAGCATAGAGTTAGAAAGAGGAGGCACGTTTTATTTTTTTTAAATATAGCAGTAGGTAGTTAATTTAATTTATATTGATAAACTCGATGAATCGCAATAAAAATGAAATAGGTGTCTTAAAATTATGTCTTCTATACGTAAAAAATATAAAAATGACGACCAAAAAAAACTTGACATACCGAATTGTCGTCCCGCTGTGCTAAACGAAGTTGTCGCTTTCCACCTCCGTCGAGGAGAAAAATTGTAAGTAAGTATACTAACCTCGGACAGTAAATAAGTAAGCCTCAGATCACATGTTTGTTGACCTCGGTTTTGCCTCGGTCAACAATTACGTGAGATCTGAGACCTTTCTTACTTACCTGTCCTCGGTGTGTAATCTACTATACTTAATCCGAATTACGCCGGCAGCTGTGAGCGCGATAAATGTCGTTCCGAATGAGGGATTTTCAGAAAGCCATTAAATTAGAAAAAGTAGCTCGATAGATGGCGTTGACGTGAAGAATTTGTGTTTAGAAGTAAGCAGCAAAATATGAACATATATTTCATCAACGGATGCGTCTGACTCAGTGACATGTAATTTTGTTTACTTTTAGCTCAAAATTTTCGTCTTTGGACCCCTCTCTGGCCAACGCCATCTATCGCCAGTACGTTGAACTACGTTTGACTAGCTGTCAGAAAATTCCTCATTGATTTGAGCGCGTTCATAATCGAAAATGTTACGTCATTCATGACGTCACTACCGACGCCATCTTGCAATAACAGTAATCACGGCGCGTAGCGTTAGCACCGTAGAAAAAGTAAGTAAGCGAAAAAAAAATTTAGTTAGTACATTTTAGAGCGAATTTTCAAAATAAGTGGCGTTTATCAGTTTTTCTGACGTACATTCTGGTTTGTTTTCTTTAGTAGTAAGTATTGGGTTTGATTATGTTCTAAAAAAGACGAATACAAGTTAAGTTTAATAATAGTTAGTGATGCAGACCAAAGAGTCTGGCTATGACAGACTGGCCGCTTACGACAATTTGACTTGACATTTATGAACGACATTGACGGGACTTTTCTGACAGAGACTTTTTCAGACGAATATTGCGGAAGAAATATATCAAATTATTAAACCGACCCGAGGTATTTTCTTTCAGTCTGGTCCTTCGTAACAACTATACCAGTTATAATATGGAGACTCAGTTTACTAGGGTCACGAGAAGTAAGACCGCGCGGAATCCCGACGACCGACCGGGGGCCTGCACCGCTCCCGACCTGGAGCATGCTTACGTATCCACGACCGACGTTGAGCCGAAGCCGACGAACCCTCAACGTCCAACGTCTATCAGAACAGCCTCCACCGGCAAGTCATCGCTTTCGCGCCGACAGCGCACACAACAACTAGAGTTTAAAAAAGCGGAGCAGCTTGCGGAGATTGCACGGCGTAAGCTGGATTTGGAGGAAGAGCTAGTTCATCGAAGAGCTGCGATGGAGTTAGCTCTACTGGACGACGACAGCGACCAAGACATCGATTGCGGTGAGCCCTTCGAGTCAAAAAAGATTCGTGAATTTGAAACGGCCGCGCATCTTCATCCATCTTTGACGAACAACCAAGCGCGCGCACGTAGCACATCCGACGCCGCATACCGCACTCCGAGTAGCTCGCTAAGCGCACCCGTCAACAAAATGCTAGCTAGGCAGACCTGCAACCAAGACCTGCCGGTGTTTACTGGAGCTCCCGAAGAGTGGTTGCTATTCTATAGTCAATACAAGGTGACAACCAACTTATGCGGTTTTAGCGAGGAAGAAAACATTGCCCGTCTATCCAAATGTTTACGTGGCGAAGCGCGAGATGCAGTTTATGGTTTGCTTATGAGTTCCTCAAACCTGAACCAGATAATTGACACACTAAAAATGAGATTTGGACGACCAGAAACAATAATTGATCTAATGTTAACGAAAATAAAGAACATGCGAGACGTAAGACACGACGACATGGGACAATTAATGAAATTTGCGACGGAGATCCAAAACGTCGTTGCTGTAATGAATTCCACGGATCAAAGAAACCATTTGCTGAACCCAACGCTGATTCGCGACGTGCTGTCCAAACTACCTTCGACTCTTAAGTACCAGTGGGGTCTTGACAAGGCGCGGCGAGGACTGTCGAATCTGACGCTCGAGCACGTTGCTGACTGGCTGATGGATGTCGCCAGGTGTACAGTGGAGTTTGTACCTTCGTCGAGCTCACACCAACAGAACCGAACTCCGTATAAAGGTGAGCGACATGTACTTTTGAACACAGGAAAGGCGAGCTCTCTGTGTCTGATGTGCCAAGGCGAGCACGAGCTGAAGAGTTGCCCGAAGTTCCTTGAAATGTCTGTGGACGCCAGATGGGTGTTAGTCACTAGCTTAAAGCTCTGCTTCTCCTGTCTTTCACCTCGACACCAACTGCGGGAATGCAGGAAAAAGACAAAGTGCACCCAGCCCGATTGCGACCGCGTTCATCACGTCACGCTGCACTCAACACCAAAACTGCCTGTTAATAATGTAAATGATGGAGACGAACAAGAAGTTCAAGTAAACGTGAACCGTAACGAAGACGGCCAGGCCATTTTGCTGAAAGTCGTTCGTGTAGTCATCAGCGGGAGGCACGGAGACGTCGAGACGGCGGCCCTGCTGGACGAGGGCGCTGCGGTGAGCTTGATCGACGCGTCGCTCGCAGCTCGCGCCGGCATCGACGGCCCCACGCAGCCGCTGCGCATGTGCGGCGCACACGGCATGACATCGGTAGACTCTAGGTCTAAATCTGTGTCGTTTAAAATACGCGGACATTCTTGTGATGTGTCATATAATATTAATAATGTTCGTACTGTAAATAATTTGAATTTGCCTGTAAATTGTCTTAGATATAAAAATATTGTAAATAGATTTCCTTACGTGACTGACTACGTGAAGATGACTGACATGACATTTAAAAATGTGGATTTACTGATTGGACAAGATAACATAGACCTCATCGTTACTCGACAAGTTATACAAGGCCCTCTGAATGCTCCCATGATCTCAATGACGAACTTAGGCTACGTGGTACACGGTAATGCTTCTATTGGACTGCCAACCGACACGACCGTACTTCACCTTTGTTCCTGTGAGAAACTTGACGCGACCGTGAAACAATTTTTACGTAATGAAGACTTTTCAACTAATTTCTCCGCTGACACTCCGAGGTCCCGGGAGGATATTAAAGCGCTGAGCATTATGGAGGCCACTACAAAGCTAGTCGGAAACCGGTGGGAGATCGGTTTGCTATGGAAGGATGAATCCAGACTGCCGAATAGCTTTCCACAAGCGAAAAGCAGACTAACAAGTATTGAGAAGAAAATGACGAAAATGCCAGATCTACGGCTACAATATTTTGACAAGATTAGGGATTACTTGGACAAAGGCTACATCTCCAAGCTTAGTTCAAAAGAAGCTGAGACTAAGACCGACAGGACCTGGTATCTGCCGCACTTTGCGGTGTTCAACCCAAATAAGCCGAACAAGCTGCGCCTGGTTTTCGACTCAGCGGCGAAGTCGGGAGGTAAGTCTTTGAATGACTTCTTACTTCCCGGTCCGGACCTACTTACTTCGCTGCCAGGCGTCTTATTAGGGTTCAGGTGTCGTAAGATTGCTGTCATTGGTGACATTCAGGAAATGTTCCACCGTGTTTTGATGCGGAAAGAAGACAGACACGCTCAGCGTTTCTTATGGGAACAGGACGAGTACGTTATGAACGTCATGACGTTTGGCGCTGCATGCTCCCCATCATGTGCGCAGTATGTGAAAAATCTGAACGCTCGCAGGTTCGAGCAAAGCCATCCTCGAGCGGTCCAGGCTATAGTGGACCGACACTACGTCGACGACTACATCCAATCTTTGGACAACGAGGAGGAGGCAAAACAGATGGTACATGACGTGATAATGATCCATGCCGCTGGCGGATTTAATATGACCAACTTCATGTCTAATTCTAAGGAAGTTTTACGACATTTACCTTCTGAGAAGCTAGCGGCTGGTGGAATCAAGTACCTCTCTGACGACGCTCAGGATGACCAAGTTGAGCGCGTGCTTGGGGTACATTGGGAACCTAATGCTGACAACTTTAAGTTTGCAATGACGCTCTCAAATATTAAGGACGAGATAAGGAGTGGTGACTTGAAGCGACCAACAAAACGTGACCATCTGAGGGTAATGATGTCTGTATTTTACCCTCTTGGACTTCTATTATTCGTATCTATGACGGCACGGATTATTTTCCAGGACATTGAGAATACCAAGATTGGTTGGGATGACGAGATTGACACGGGAAGGTTTAATATACCTTTCGTATCCCACACGACGGACAGTGCTATTTTGGCTCTACGACGATTTATAGTCAGACGTGGTGCTCCCCAAGAAGTGTGGTCAGACAATGCTACCACTTTCAAAGGCGCTGACAGAGATCTTTGGCGGAAGTCATGGCGAGAGTCTCAACGGCTTTCAGACCTACTCTGGAAGCGTTGGGTGAAGGAATACCTACCCACGCTTACCAAACGCACCAAGTGGCATGGAGCCGTTCCGCCGCTAGCAGTCGGCGACATTGTGATAATCTGTGATGACTCCCTACCACGAAATTGCTGGCCGAAAGGAAAAGTGATTGAGACTTTCCCCGGGACTGACGGACAAGTACGGATAGTGAACGTAAAGACAGCGACTGGGACGTACAAAAGACCGACGACTAAACTAAGCAAACTAGACATAACTAACTAGACTGACTTGACTCGACTGACTTGACTCGACTGACTTGACTGACTTGACTGACTTGACTCGACTGACTTGACTCGACTGACTTGACTCAACTGACTTGACTCAACTGACTTGACTCGACTGAGATGACCTTTGGTCTGCCACGCCTACCCCCCCTTCTGACTTGTGAGGGCTGTTATGACTTAGAGTATTGCGTCCCAATACTGGGGGTGGGAATGATGCAGACCAAAGAGTCTGGCTATGACAGACTGGCCGCTTACGACAATTTGACTTGACATTTATGAACGACATTGACGGGACTTTTCTGACAGAGACTTTTTCAGACGAATATTGCGGAAGAAATATATCAAATTATTAAACCGACCCGAGGTATTTTCTTTCAGTCAGTAAATAATAGAAATATTTGAATGTTTTAATCGCTCACAGCGATATTTTTATGAATCGGAACGTACCGTTAATAATCTGTGGTCTCGTCGCGGTCGGCTCGTAATCGGAAGTTGAGCGAGAGGCTCGCTCGGGCTCTAGGGGTCACTCACTCATTCATTCCACTCATTTTTTGCTCGAATTTAATTTCGCGTACCGTCTGTCTGGCTGACCCGTCTGTCTGTATTGCGAAGGGGACGAGTAATATAATATCGTAACCTACGGAAAATCTGTAAACTGTAGTGCAATTAATTATCTTGAATTGTTGACTCAATTGACAAATTTCAGGTGTAATGCTTATTGATAAAGAGAGGTGTGTGAATTATTTAACCCAAAAGGTACAGTTAAACCTGCTGCGTATCTTGTGTCTGGCTGCGTAACTTCCATCCGTTAATTGGTGATTTCGTCTCTTTTACTGCAACCGTGACAAAGGTATGTGACAATTTTACTTTATCTAAGCTAAGCGTAAGTTTTGTTCAAATAAGGTTAATGTTTTGTTCAAGTGACTACCACTTTTTGGCACGAACAATCCTTTACCCATTTGAGGTACAACTTTCTCAATTATTATATTTAGTGTTTTTTTTTAGGGACGTAGATATGTTGCTCGATGTAAATTGAAGAACTAAAGTGTGATGTATTTTTATATAATTTTTCTATGCTGCGACGTAGAAGAAATATCCCATTTACGTAAACGGCAACACGTTTGGATTAGACTTTGACACCAGGCTGCGGCGGGCATGTGTGCGTGTAATTGCGTACGTGTGGCGAAGCGGACGTGTATTTATATCCTGTTCTGTGCGAATGTGTTTGTTTACACTTCCCCGACAAACGATTTCATTTATTATAATTATATTTTTGCATAGGCGAAGTATTTTTCGCTTACGCTGATAGACGGAACATCAGTGTACCCGCGTATGAGACAGCGATAGTCATAAAATCCTATACAATTTGTATGATGACTCCGGAGTCAGACAGCCGTCGTAGAACAAAAAAGTGGCTACGTCGATAAGGACAGCAATAAGTAGCGATCTCCTTTTTTAACTAGAGCGAATTTGCTATGTGCATCTCTTACTGAGTGATATGACAAGACACGTGCTTCCTTCTAGTTCCTTCTCTTTCTACGTATTTTTGAGTTAGGTTTACTTTTTTTTTCAATCAATCCAGTTTCTATATATTTTATGCCAGTGTCAAGTAGGTAGGTATTCTACACTCTCTTTTGTTAATTATCACTATCACACAGTAATTATCAAAGATCAATTGGGTTTAATAGTAAAGTTTGTTTGTTTAATTCTAACTACCTAACTAATGATGGATATTATTATCAAATCCAATAACAGTATAATGTGCATAAAGTGTGTTGTTACTTAATTACTTATATTTATTTGTTTCTAGTAGGTACCTACACCTTTTTGTACTATATTACTGTAGAAGTATGGGTTCGAGGCATTAAAAACCTACTGTGATTTCTAACTACTATAGGGATTAATACAGAACTGTAGAAGGGGCGTTACGCCACAGAACATAAGAGGGGTTAGAAGTGTGAAGTAGGCGTGGAACGTGTCGCCACAGGTTATGCAATGATTTGCATAACACCATAAGACGCGTGGCATGGTGCGAGCGAGATGGCATGAGTAATTGTAGCAGCATGAGGGGGAAGACCAGTGGCGACAGCTGCTAACCCCAAACAGCACAAACACATCATTCTGATGTTAAACGAAGAAAAGTGATCTTCGCTACAACCACATGGCTAGGAAATACTCTCTTAAGTATGTGCTTTGCTCACTGCCACTGTGTTAATGCAGTGAAAGTATCTATCACAATTTTTATGCTGCACCATAGGCTATCGAACAGTGAAAACCACATCAAACCAGGTTCACTAATTTCTGGACCTCAAACAAACAGAATTAAAAAACAAAATGTTCTGGGACACCCCTATTTTATCTATTAATTTTCCTGTAATATACACATAGGTGACTATATGCAGATAAATCAACTCTCTTATCATTTTATAATAGTAAATAGTATGCTTATGTAAATAAGTATTACTTTTGATCAGTATTCAAATGGAATGCACATAAATGTCTTAGACTGCTATTGTTGTAAGTTTATACAACTTTGGTCCTTGAATTTTAAATTAAACTTTTTTTTTTATTCAATAAGGGACATAGTAGGGTCTCTACAGTGTGACATAAAAGAGTAGAAAATAAATTAGGGCGCTGCCTCCACGCAAGAACGTCAAAATCTACAATAAGCTGGCAAGAACGACCTACAATTTGTACTATAATATGAATGAATGAATGATTTATTTAACCAAAAAACAGGCTAGTAGGCCGTACAGTAATACAAGATAATGATACAATTATAATTTTTATATATAATCGTAGAAAGAGAAGGCACTAGAAGGAAGCACGTGTCTGGTCATATCACTCAGTAAGAGATGCACATAGCAAATTCGCTCTAATTAAAAAAGGAGACCGCTACTTATTGCTGTCCTTATCTACGTATCCACTTTTTTGTACTTCGGCCATCTGACTCCAAAATGTCACTTCATATAAATTGTATGGGACAACCACCTGACTCCGAGATGTCACTTCATATAATTCGCTATCTCATACCCCGGTTACACTGATATTCGGTCTACTAGCATTAAGCGAAATTTTTGTCGTATATGTATATAATACACATGGCTGACCAATTTCAAACATTGGAGCTGCCAGCAACTATCAGCAGGGAAGAACCTTGTGATATTTAGTTATGTTATGCATGGTTCATGATGACTATTTTATTCTTCTAAGTATGTCCTTTTCCTGTCAAATTTTAAATTATTTCTCATCCATTGTTCAGGAAAAGCCTAGGCAGTATGATATCATCATCACAGCCTATATATGTCCCACCGCAGGGCACAGGCCTACCCTCGCAGGAAGAGTGTATGAGCGTTAGTCCACCATGCGTGCCCGATGCGGGTTGGTAGACTTCACATAAGCAATGGAATTTCTTCTTCAGCGTATACAGGTTTCCTCACGATATTTTCCTTCATCGTTTGAGAGCAGTCATTTAGAAAAACTCATTGGTACATGGCATGGGTGTGGTCCATGTGAATTCGAACCCGGACCTCAAGATTCAGTTTCCATAGGTCTTCGCATTGCGCCACCGACGCTTGTCGCTTGTAGTTAGATATATAAATGAGAAGCTTGTCAAATGCCTCAGCGAAATGATTATACTATTTTAGAAATGAATCTAGAACTTGAGTTGTAACTTTTTGTTATTAGAGTTTCATAGTCAACAATGAAATGACAAGAAACACAAATAACTGCCCCAGTTTGGTGTTTGCAATAGGTTTCTTGTCAATTGTGTTTTTTGTGCGCCAATGGCTAGCCAAACATCACCACGTCATTCCATCCTGTGACGTAAACAATTCTGCTATGCGAAAATTTTGGAAAAATTGCACACTTAAGTTTGTTTTTAATTGTCCGCCGGTAGCTCAGTCGTTAGTGAACCTGCCTGCTGCGCCGAGGGTTCGAATCCCATAAGAGTCAAATATTTGTATGATTAATATGTGTACCCGAGTCATGGATGTTTGTATCTATATTTATGTATTCTATATCGTTGAGAGGCCTCCGGTGACCAGGGGGCTGGCAGCTATCTCGGCCAGCGAATCAGTCTGGCCATGCAGAGAGGCAATGCTGCCAGCCTCCTGGGCACCCTGCCGCCAAGTGACGGCAATTTAGAAGATGTTTTTTATTTAAGTATATTAGTTTTATTTTTCTTATGTTCTTTGTTTAGGTTAAGTGTTATATTATAATAACTATTATGTCCATCATAAAACAAGTCCAGGTTAGATTTTGGTACTTTAAATGTGTCTAGATAATTTGTGTGACAATGTCCAAGATAAAACAAAAAATTCATTGTTCTGCCTAAGGTTGAAAGATGGCGGAAGCCCACTCGGCGGTCGCGTTCTCGTTCGCGATCACCCACGACGGGTGGGATGTGAACTTCGACCGGGAGGTGCTGTACCTTGTCTGGGAGTCCGGTCTTAGGTCCTGGAAGAAACGCCTTGCACGTTTTAGGGTGAGTTGATTATTGCTTTAATAAGTTACTAATTCTCCGTTCTGGTTCTATTTCTTGTCTTTCTGACAATCCCGAAAGGGATTACGGTCGTGAGGTTATGTATGTACATATGTAACTAATTAACATTTCTCTCAAAACATAGCGAAAAATAAAAAAAATAAAGTTAACGAACTGTGTCGATATCATTGAATAGGTATTTGAAAATCATCTTTAGGTTTCTCTTATCATTTTTCATTACGAATTACCATTTAGGATCTATTAACGATTTAAAGTTGATAGAAAGAAAGTTGAAAAAAAACTTAAAAGTGTAAAATAAAAAAGTAAATTTAAGAAATCATCATTTCACAGTCTTGACCCATTATTCGGAAAATTTGATTCGGTCTAGAATTTTTAATGGGTCCCGACTGTTAAAGTCGCTTCAATATTACAAAAAAAAACAGAATTCTAGACTGCTGAACTTGTTTTTTTCTTTACAGTTTTTATTTAAAGTTTTTTAACGCAGAGGGGTTTTTTGATTTCTTAAATTTACTTTTTTAAGCATCTTATCAATCAGTGTATTTTATAATTATGCATTTATTACAGAATAGTGTCCATAACGGGGTGTACCCTGGACACTTGCAGTCCCTCTATGTGCTTTGGACATTGCTTGTGGCAGCACATTTTGGTGGATTTAATATACCATTTGGATTAGTACAAAAAGCCTTGACAGTGTTACCAGGGTATGATAATCAGTTCATAACATAATATATTTTGTGAATAATAATTAAATATCCTGCTTAATCCGATATCTCTAACAACTTATTCATATCTACTGTTTTTCAATTATGTTTATATCTCGTTCCGCATTGCTACTAGTTCAATAGTTTATTTTTGTGTGACTGATAATTATGATAACAATTATAACTAAAACCAAAGAAGAATCGGTATGTTGGACTGTATGAAAGAACCTGATACTAGGGTAACTATGTAATTCGATACTATCGTCGTAACATAAAATTATCTTAAATAAGTAAACGTAACATATTTTTAAAAGTGTGTGGCGAATGAAAATATAATTTCTCTTTAAGTTCGGTAAACTTATTGTCAATATGTTTAAATATCTTTGTTCTCTTTAATTGTAAGCATACAAGTACCAGGTTCTTGCAAATATTCCAGGCATGCCTTTTCCGTCTGTCTGTCCTCTAACCTGTTGTATGCCGGGAAATACAGACACAATAGAAATCAATTGTTTTCGTCGCGCGGATCCGCGTTCCGGCATACGAGAGGTTAAGGCGAGGATCGTGTATAAAAAATAACTTTTTTATTCACCTAGGCATTCTACAATGTGGCAAGTGATTGCTTGCCTGCTGGCAGCTCTTACTATGTGGCTCTCTGTCATATTCCTCATGCGCTATATGCTCAAAATACTTCTTATTTACAAGGTAATAAATCACTCGTCATTCTAAAAACACTCTGTTATCATCTTCCATCTTATTATCAAATGTAGATGTGATTCTGAACTTTTTATCAGGGATTTCTTTAAAACACTTTACTGACACTCAGTTGCAGAAACTCTCATTGAAGTTAATCCTTCATTAAATCTCTTTCAAGCTTTTACTGCGTCAACAAGACAAAAAGTTACAGCATGGGGTTTAATGGAAGATAAACTTTAATGATCATTTCTGCAACTGGGTGATAGTAAAGTTTTGAAAGTCAAGAAATGTAACATGGACGAAACTTAGAATTTTTGAAAATGAAGCAACCTAACTTAGATTTTTAAATTGCTGGAGTTACTTTTATGAGTAACAAATAAATTGTTAACGAAGAATGTTAATCATAGCTGGACTATAGAGCGGCCTAAACGCGGCTTCTAGAGTCTAGATAATTTATACAACGTGTTAACTGAATAACAGAAACTGAGAAAATAGTTTATTCAGAATCGAAAGTAGAATCGAGTTCACACCTTTTTGATCTTTTTTGTTTTCGGATGTTTTATTTTTAACCGACTTCAACAATAGTGTAGCGGCCACGCGGGGAAAAGTCGTCTCTAAACCAAATCTCGTATGTAAGTTCTGTATATACCTACAACAGGTATGGGTGTGTTCAGGGTACTCTCTGGATCACGAAACTGCTTGTTGTATAATTCTAAAGTGGTGGAGGGGGTAGCAGTGACGTCATAAAGATGGCCGCCGACGGTTTTAGTTTTTCTTCAATTGTAGCGCACCTATGAGGTCAATCTGGTTGTGCAAGGTGTAATTTGAAAGCTTATTCAATTTACTTTAACCATTTCATAGACACCTAACGTGAAATTATTGTATTTACTGAAATATTTTCAATTTATTGAATTTTTTGTTACCTACCAGCAATCATTCCTCCAGTTTTCTCGGAAACGGGTAACTTTATTGTGATTATAGCCATTACATAAAACATAGATAATTTTATTAGCTATCTTACAACATCAATTGCATAAAAATACAACTTCAAACGACTGAGCTGTGTCAAATTTTCTGGTGCACTGTAACTATGAGTCCAAGCGTGCGTCGGTGTGCGGGCGGGGTGGACGGACTGCAAATAACATTATGATTTATAGATTATATAAAATTAAGGTTTCCATTGTAATATTGATTCGAAAAACATACATTTTTATATTATTTGCACATGCGTTTACATAAATTGTTGATGTACAGGGTGCAATATTAAATGCGTTGCATACTTAAGGGGGTGCTTTAGACCATAAAACTGAACAACTTTTACAATGGGACCAACTTTGAAATCACGAGAAAAATTAGCTGCTGTTTCATACATTTTGGTCCAGAAGAGATTGACATGTTCTATGGGACATCTGATTTTATTTCGCTATATTTATGTTGGCTCCAAGGTGAAAGTGATTCAGCTTGATGGTCTGAAGTACCCCATTCGATATAATATGTACCTACTTAACGCATTACGTTTTACACTATATATATAAGAATGAGACTGCCTTGAAATTCAAAAAAATTTAGTTCATTGTTATAAAAACAATTGTTAGAATTGCAAGCATGCAATGTCTAGAGTGATTCATCATCATCACCAAAATTATACTGATTTAAGCATACCTCCTCCCTCACTGATATTTTATGGCAAACACCCTGCATGCATTTTTGAATTTTACTAACAAATCTGCATCTCGCACTACGGCAGCCTGTTTTGCATTGGCAAGACATTAATTCCAAATCTTTTACGAAATACATGGTTTTAACGTTGTTACGAGTATCGGTGACAATTTTTCGTTTTTCAATGTTCAACCATGGTTTGTAGGTGGTGGTAAATTATGAAATGCCACATCTACAGTGGCCCAAACGTACATTTGGTTATTTGCTCTTTTTATATGTTGTTTCAGAGCTTCTTGTGACGGTAGAAGTTTATCCACGTTACCAATATTATAACAGTAAATAGCCATATTTAACTTCTCACCTTTTTGCTTTAGATCTTCTGTTAGGTCAACGACCGTTCCAAATCCTTCCAGAAGATCGTAATTTTCTGTGAAGACTTTCCTTGTGCTTTTCTTTGAAAAACCTGACAATGAGCTTGTGCTATCGCATACTGTAAGAGCGTGGAACGTCAATAAACAGTTTATTTCTGGTCCGAGTGCTTGAACAATTTTATTGACTAAAACATATTTTGATTTACTCGCGCTCATTCCTCATTGAATCCAGACCTTCGCTGGTAACCTGTCGAAGAAATGTATGAGCAACAGTAAAACTTCAGTGTCTGTTTACCATTAGGGTCTCAAACCCACTTTGGGCCTAAGATGTTTCTTTGGGCAGCATCAATTACATGTAACAAACAAAACGGGTGTCAGCTTGTTCGTGATTGCTTTTTAAGTGATGGACAGGTCTGTTTTTATTTGTTGCTACAGTAAGTGGATTTTCTAATCCACCAGCGGTTAATAATTCTATGTCTCCCCCAAGTTTTGTTGCTTGCTCTTGAAATAAACCAAATCGATACAATTTTTCAAGCTCTCGGACCAGAAATACACTGTTTATTGACGTTCCACGCTCTTACAGTATGCGCTAGCACAACCTCATTGTCAAGTTTTTCACAGAAAAGCAGAAGCAAAGTCTTCACAGAAAATTACGATCTTCTGGAAGGATTTGGAACGGTCGTTGACCTAACAGAAGATCTAAAGCAAAAAGGTGAGAAGTTTGATATGGCTATTTAGGTACTGTCATAGTATTAGTAAAGTGGATAAACTTCTACCGTCTCAAGAAGCTCTGAAACAACATCTAAAAAGAGCATATTACCAAATTTATGTTTGGGCTTCTACAGATGTGGCATTTCATAATTTACCACCACCTACAAACCATGGTTGAACATTGGAAAACGAAAAGTTGTCACCGATACTCGTAACAACGTTAAAACCATGTATTTCGTAAAAGATTTGGAATTAATGTCTTGCCAATGCAAAACAGGCTGCCGTAGTGTGAGATGCAGATTTGTTAGTAAAATTCAAAAATGCATGCAGGGTGTTTGCCATAAAATATCAGTGAGGAGGTATGCTTAAATCAGTAGGTATAATTTTGGTGATGAGGATGAATCACTCTAGACATTGCATGCTTGCAACTAACAATTGTTTTTTATAACAATGAACTAAATTTTTTTGAATTTCTCATTATTTTATTTACTTTGCCAAGGCAGTCTCATTCTTATATATATAGTGTAAAACGTAATGCCTTAAGTAGGTACATATTATATCGAATGGGGTACTTCAGACCATCAAGCTGAACCACTTTCACCTTGGAGCCAACATAAATATAGCGAAATAAAATCAGATGTCCCATAGAACATGTCAATCTCTTCTGGACCAAAATGTATGAAACAGTAGCTAATTTTTCTCGTGATTTCAAAGTTGGTCCCATTGTAAAAGTTGTTCAGTTTTATGGTCTAAAGCACCCCCTTAAGTATGCAACGCATTTAATATTACACCCTGTACATCAACAATTTATGTAAACGCATGTGCAAATAATATAAAAATGTATGTTTTTCGAATCAATATTACAATGGAAACCTTAATTTTATATAATCTATAAATCATAATGTTATTTGCAGTCCGTCCACCCCGCCCGCACACCGACGCACGCTTGGACTCATAGTTACAGTGCACCAGAAAATTTGACACAGCTCAGTCGTTTGAAGTTGTATTTTTATGCAATTGATGTTGTAAGATAGCTAATAAAATTATCTATGTTTTATGTAATGGCTATAATCACAATAAAGTTACCCGTTTCCGAGAAAACTGGAGGAATGATTGCTGGTAGGTAACAAAAAATTCAATAAATTGAAAATATTTCAGTAAATACAATAATTTCACGTTAGGTGTCTATGAAATGGTTAAAGTAAATTGAATAAGCTTTCAAATGACACCTTGCACAACCAGATTGACCTCATAGGTGCGCTACAATTGAAGAAAAACTAAAACCGTCGGCGGCCATCTTTATGACGTCACTGCTACCCCCTCCACCACTTTAGAATTATACAACAAGCAGTTTCGTGATCAGGAGAGTACCCTGAACACACCCATACCTGTTGTAGGTATATACAGAACTTACATACGAGATTTTTTTTCTATGGTCCTGGCCGCTAGTCTACAAAAGGAGGAGGTTCTCAATTCGACCCGTATGTTTTTTTTTGTATGTTTGTTTACATGACAATGACAATATTAATCAATACCAATACCAGTCATTATTTAACGATTAGCGATAGCAGAAGAGTAGTGAGTATGCGGGACGCGGTGGCGAAGGATGGGTGTAGCGGTTAAGAAAATGCAAATATCTCAAAGAATATTTGTTTTTTAAATATATTTCAACAGATATTTATTTCAATACAATTTATTTTTTGGGATGTATGAGAGTTTCGGTTATTCCGTTACCGCATTGTGTATCGCAATATAGTAAAGACCAGAAGCACCTACAAAGTTCATGTTCATTATAATATAAAATAAAATTTCCACGAAGAATTTTGACTTTTTTATCAGTGTATTCTTTTTCACTCAATGTGTATACATAATGTGCTTATGAATACAAAGGTTAAGGGGATATAATTCGGAGCGCGCTCCATACAAACTTACTATGGTGATATTTTCAATACTAACCAATGAAATTTTGCAGAAATAATCTAGAAACAAATCTCTATGCTTGTATGGAGTCATATTTTCGTTAAAATATACAGTTTCAATGCTAGGATTAATTTAAGATTTGTATGTAAAGCTTTGAGGCACTGTAACTTTAAAACTATACATTTTAACGAAAATCTGACTATACAAGCATAGAAATATGTTTCTAGATTGATTCTGAAAAGTGTCATTGAGTTTAATTGGTTACAATATCACCATAGTACGTTTGTATGGAGCTCGTTCCGAATTATATCCTCTTAAAGAGTTGATGTTTGCAGGGTTGGATGTACGAATCCCGAGCGCCAGGCGCTAAGATATCTATGAAAACAATGCTATGGGTGAGCGTTGTCAAAGTGCTGTCCGGGTGGAACAAACCCAAGCTGTACAGCTTCCAGGGCTCGTTGCCAAGACTCCCGCTACCTTCAGTTAAGGATACTATGAGCCGGGTGAGGATTAAACTCACTTAGAATATGATTTAATGTTTGACCCCCTACGTAAAAAGAGGAGGTTGTAAGTTTGACGTCTGTCTGTCTGTGGTTCTATGGCATCAAAGCTCCCAAACGGGTGGACCGACTTCGATGCGGTTTTTTGTAATAGAAAGATCTGGGGGTACAGTAATGACCCCGCCAAGACGAGCCAAGCGAAGCACTACCCTTGAGCCTGAAAGGGCCTAACTGACTCCCCAAAGAGAGGGTTATGTTTTTGAGAGTTCTCTTAGCTTTGTTTCATGAAAATCGGCTCAGAAGTTTTGAAGTGACTTTAAAAATTATGAAATAACGCTAAAATACTTACAAATTGAACAAAAATATAACAAAAACAAACATTTAAAAAGTAAAAATAATTCGGCCATTTGTGATGTAGGTACTTTATGCAAATGTTTGTTTTACGTTTTAAGTGCGTTCACACCATGTTCACACACGATGACGCATTGACGCAGCGGCAGACGTCGTCGTCAGTCCGTCATTTGTGAAGCAAGGAGTTGTATGAAACCGCACGTAGAAGCACACACGGTGACGCATTGACGCACCGGGTGTGGTTCTATGGACTGACATCGTGTGTGAACGCACTTACTTTCTTTATGATACCGCAGGTGATAGCCGAATAAAAAAACGGTTGTCATTTAATTCCGAACTATATTTCTCTTTTTAAATGTTTGTTGTAAACATGGAGAATTTGTTATTTTTAAAGTAATTTGTTTTATTCTTACTGTTATCTATATTTATCATTCTTTTTTTTTTAGTACCTGGTCAGTGTTCGTCCGCTATTAGACGACGAAAATTACGCACGAGTGGAAAGATTAGCTAAAGAATTTGAGGAGACAATAGCCGTTAAGTTGCAGAGATATCTTGTCCTGAAATCATGGTAATTACTTCCCGCAATTGCGACAAATGTATTTACTATTGTACTAAGATGTTAAATGCGTTGACCGCGCTCCAAAATGGCAATAAAAAAACAAGGTAATTGCCCGGCTATCACATAGTCACGCGCCGTCTATTGTACGGGCTACACGTCACTATATCGCGCCATTTTGAAATGCAATGATATTGGCGTATGACGCGTCTTTTTGTAAAAAATTGAAATGCAATGATGTTGGCGTAGGACGCGTCTATTTGTAAAAAGTTATTGCTATTGTTTTTTTTAGGTGGTCAAGTAACTACGTATCAGATTGGTGGGAAGAGTACGTGTACCTCCGAGGTCGCTCTCCTCTAATGGTGAACTCCAACTTCTACGGGACAGACGCTATTCTAATGAAGCCTACGAACAACCAGGCGGCGCGCGCGGCAACCGTTATCTATCTATGTCTGCTGTTCCGAAGACTCCTCGATAGGCAAGAATTAGAACCGGTTCGTTAAATGTTTACTTATTTATTAAACATTCCTGGCTAATATAAAAGCGAAATCGTGTCTTTTGCCCCACTTTCTCTGCTCAACTGTTTAACCAATCGCCAAATTTCGTATGCAGATAGCAAATAATTTGTAACGCTATTTTTTTATTATTTTATTATTTGAAGGTGTTGGGCCTTGACAGGCTCGCTGAGCCTGTGCTACGTAGACCATCGCTGGTCCTTTGTGAACGCCCTTTCTAAAGTTCCTTACCAATCCCCACTGCGGCCAGAAATCGCAGTTGTAACGCTAAATAGTGTAAACGGAGAAAAAGAAATACATAAGTATACGTATTTAACAAAATAATTACAATATTAAGAAATACAAATAAGGAATCATTAACCTTTAATCAACATATTCTACAAATCAAACTAAACAACTTTTGCTATGGGAGTAAAACCTTTTTTCTTCTGACAGGTTTGGTCCCATAGTAAAACTTGTTTAGTTTGATTTGTAGAATATGTTGTTATAGCCTGGGAATCTAAAACGATTTAACCCGTTCTAGCTGGGAATACATGAATGGGATGTTGACACATCCGATTGTTTGATCCGATAGTATATAAGTCCCTGTCCCTCCCATCACAAAGGAGAGGGATGGAAGCATGATACAATAGTATAATGTCTGAAGCTTCCGTCCCTACAACGTGTCGCGGCGTAGGCAAAGAAAATATATACTACTAGTGTTTTCCCGCGACTTCGTCCGCACAATTAAATACCAGATTTTAAGTCAGATCATAAGCTATCAAACAAAAAAAGTTTCATCAAAATCGGTTCAGTAGTTTTTGCGTGATGTGCGAACAAACAAACAAACTAAAAATTTTGTCAATAGATGGCGCTGCACGTCATTTAAATCGCGCTATCGAAAGTTATTTGATTTTATATGAAGTTAACCGCTACTTTTTTGTTACTCATGATTTTACGGTTTTATAATAGTTAAGATAGGTACGTTATTGATTACTGAATACTACTGATTGATGGGATAACGGAACTGAGGACATAATTATTGATTACCCAAGAGATAAAGTGTTAAACCATTATCTAATCAAGTCTACTCTGCCGTCTAGATATAGCAGGAAAATCGGCATTCCTTTTAATAAGATTAATACTTTCGCCGTAGACATTTTCATAGTTCGTTGAACTCTAATTTTAATATGTAATTCTAGTTATTGTTCTGGACTAAGTTGCTGTGCCGTTTTTTCGAATGGTTTTTGCTCATCAACTGTTCCATACGTTTGGATGGAGTGGCCAGTAACGTTATCTATGGAAAAACCTTTTTTTTTTATGTTTGATGGTCTGACTTTGGTTCGGTTTGGTTTGGTTCAGTTAACAACCTGTATGTTTGTGTATTTTGTATTGATTTCGAAAATGGATGTAGTTACTGATTTCTATGAAATTGATGGATGGTTCTGTGGTTTAAGAAATATACAAGGTCCTCCTTAATATGATGACACTTGTTAAGGGGATGATCAGACCGTCAAACTGAAGAACTTTCTCTATGGGACCAACATAGAAATCGCGAAAAAAAATTAGCTGTCCCATACATTTTCGCTTGAGTAACTGTAATTTTGCAGCTATATAGTGTAAGGGGCCAACAATCGAGCAGAAATCGGTCACCAGATCAGAAGATTCAGAAGCTTCATACAAGCGGGACGCCGCGCCGGAAACCGCTGCTAGACTCGTAAACACGCCATTTTGACCCATAAAGCAATGGATTAGAACTTTTTTCGCGAGTCTAGCGCCGTTGCGCGCGCTTAATGAAGCTTGACTTCTATTCGTATCTATTCACATGACTCGGTTGCCCAGGTACTTAATAATAATAACAAAATTGTTAAACAGATAATGCTACAGAACATGGTGCCGCTGTGTTCCTGGCAATACGAGCGGTTGTTCAACACGGTGCGCGTGCCCGGCGTGGAGACAGACAAGATCGTGCACTACCAGGACTCGAACCACATCACTGTGTACCACAAGGGCAGGTACTTCAAGGTGCTCGTGTACTCCAGGGGAAGACTTCTCAAACCTGCTGAAATTCAAGTGTGAGTTTATAAAATATAGCACACGCCTAAACTCACTCCTTCAAACAATGCTCAGACACACTTACACGCCTACTATACACACACACTCATATCTTAATTCATTGTAGTTCACAAACACTCTAATCATATGGTTTCAAAAACAAAAAGTGTCATCAAAATCGGTTCAGCTGTTTTTTGTAGTCAGGGATACCTATAAACACCACAGTGTGATCTTTTTTTAGGGTTCCGTACTCAAAGCTTCAAACTTGGTGTGATTATGGAGCAAAATCTACAGTATAACAACAAATCATAAAAACCGGCCAAGTGTGAGTCGGTCTCACGCTCAAGGTCCCAGAGAAAAAAAACTTTTCACCTCACAAGCTCGGAAAGATTCTGTTTATCGTTCGAAATCTGAGTGCAAAAGTGTATTTTATCCGCTAGCGTGCAAAGAGTTTTTGAAATTAGAATTTGTCTATTCAATATTTTTGTATACCACCAATGCACTGAAAATGCTTAATAACTATTTCATGACACTGGCCAGCACGAAAAAAAAAACTTTTTGAAATGTTCTTTTTAGCAATTCACTTTTTTTCCTCGCTGTTGTGAGGTGAAAAATTGTGTGTTTCGCTCGGCTGCAAAGTTATTCTGCGTCTCGTACCTTTGAAACCTTCGCTAAACGCTCAGGATTCTATTATTTGAACCACTCGCTTCGCTCGTGGTTCAATCCTAGAATCCTTCGCTTGCTCAGGTTTCAATAAAAGTACTCGCGCCAAAAAGCAACTTTGCAGCCTAGCATAACAAATAACTATTTCGTAAGTTAATATGTTGCGTGGTGGTGTGATTGTATGGAACCCTCGTAGCCCGACTCGCACTTGACCGGTTTTATTTATAAATATCCTCAATGTACAGAACCTCTTCTATTACAGTTTTATAATAGTCTATAAGATTTTTGAGTATCGTAGAAACAATTTTACATAATTCGGTTACAATTTTGTAATGATAGTAAAGTTAATTGAATTTGAAAGTAGGTAGTCACGATGTAGTAAGAAATAATTAAATTCACAAGGATATTTACCAAGCATGCAATGCATATGCATTTTTACAGATTGTGCAATTAATTAACTTAACAAACAAAGGTACAATCTACTAATGCGTTTTATTTTAATTTTAACACAATTACTGCCAAGCTCAAAACAAAGATGCGATGCATTTGCTAATAGTGAGATGCGATACAGCCTGGACTAGCAGCCTAACTAATACCTATTGTATAGCCCTGGGCTATACTGGGCTATTAGCCCAGCGCACCGGTATGGGGAAAGTAAATAATTTACAACTAAGTAATTACGAACTATTTTCAAAAATACTGAATTTTAGTAAAAATTTAACACAGTGTATGTAAACTCATAACCTAGTATAAAACAACAAAATATCAAAAATTACTGACACTATAAATAAAAAAACATGTTAGTACCTAAGTACTAAGTAACTAAAAATATGAAATTTAGTGGATAGGCTTTTTCTATGTCCGATTCCAATAGTTGTAAATATAATATAATAATTATCATAAAGTTATAAATAAATAGTCAGTTGTAACCTAATTATATGAATATATAACACAAAATTTAGTGGATTCGTGCATAAAGTATCTTAATAACATTTTTTTTTTTGGCGGATCACAGTGAACATACTCGTATAATATAAAACATCATATAACAACCTAGAGCGTTGGTGGCGCATTGCGGAGAACTATGAAAACTCATTCTGGAGGTTCATGTTCGAATCAGTACGGATGACATGTCATGTACCAATGAGTTTATACCGACTGCTCTCAAACAGTGAAGGAAAACATTGTGAGGAAACCTGCATACGCTGAAGAAGAAATTCCAGTTCGTATGTGAAGTCTACCAATTCGCATTAGTCACGCGCGGTGGACTAACTCCCATTAGAGTTGAGGCCCACCCTGAGTTTAGGCCTGTGCTCTGCAGTGGGTGGGACGGGACGTATTTAGGCTGTGATTATGTAATAACCTGTGTATCAATAAAGAATTTAGCATAAGCATGCTCACGACTATATTCCCCGAAGAGGTACCTAGTCAGAGACATTCTGAAAACTCAGAACATCCATGTTTCACTAGTAGTACCGAAACTCATCATAGAGTAGTACAGAATCATAAAGAAACTATGATAATGATGATAATAATTATGATAATGATCCGGCAGACGTTGTCCTGCCATTTTTCCTACACCTACCCTACACCTATTTTTATTAGTTATTCTGCTATTCGGGACGAAGACAAATACAAAAAATCAAAAACCATGAAAATCGGTCCAGCCGTTCTCGAGTTATAAGTGTTCGAACAACACCCGACTTTGTTTTGTATATTTAGATAATGACTGTATTATGTGGTTTGCTGCTAATAGACAAATCGAGCAAATCTTGGAAGATAAGTCGGAGCCGCTGAAGGGGGAGGAGCGGCTGGCGGCGCTGACTGCGGGCGAGCGGTCCCACTGGGCGCACATCAGGCAGACCATGTTCAACCGCGGCCACAACCGCACCTCGCTGCACTGCATCGAGCGCGCCGCCTTCAACGTCTGCCTCGGTGAGTAGCTTGACCGCTAACTTGACCGATTTTTATGTCGAGATATTAATTATAATGATGTTATGTTAGATGATAGAGAATACGGATACGAGGAGAGCGACCCGTCGAAGCTAGACGAGTTCGGGCGCGTGCTACTCCACGGCCAGGGCTACGACAGATGGTTCGACAAGTCTTTCAACCTCTGCTTCAGCACGAACGGTTTCGTAAGTACATCACATTGAGGCCTGAGGCCACTCACATATACTCTAGCGATAGACAAGCTCGTTCAAACAAAGAACATGCCACACAAAAAGACAGATTGCGGTCTGTCATTGCCATAGTGACGAAGTAAACTCGGGAACATCAATCAGGTGCGGGCACCGTATTCAAGTGGAACATGTTGCTTCTATGAAAGGGCCTGTCTATCGCTAGAGTGTAAGTCAATGCCTGAGGCTTACACTCAGTGGGACTGAACTCCCGATCTTTCCGAATGTGTGATTGGCTTGACTTCTGTTTCAGTCAGCTACAGATCTTAACTGTTCTTAAAAAAGAAATGTGTCTGTAAGTACATTGAAGATATTTAAAAGAAAATGATTACGATATGGTTTTTAGATGTCCCAGACTTTTTTATTTTATGTCTGTCTGTTTGTTTGTTTGTCTGACTCCAAATCACAAATTTTGGTTTTCTTGTCTGTATGTTTGTTTGTGTGTTCTGGCATCACGAAAAAGCTACTGAACCGATTTTGATGAAACCTTTTTTGGTTGAAAGCTTATGATTTTACTTAAAATCTAGTATAAGTTGTGAAGACAAACGTGGGTAAAAGATCGTCAAAATATAAAAGTATGTAATTATGTAGGTAAGTATGATTTAGTGAATTTTTGATTGAATGTCCTTATATATCTAAAGCTGCAGGTGACTGTACAATGTAAAGAAAATATGTAAATAATGTTTATCGTTTTCAACCCATTTTCAACATAATTATAGCTGGTCACAGTTTAACGCAATAAATAATAATGTCAACCCTAACCAGCTGATTGAATCAGTCAATTCAATATTTGTACTTTGTATATTTTGTTTTGTTTAAAAGAAGTGTGTTGTAGAGTTTCTGGCCGCATCTTCTCTACAACGGAACACCTTCCGAAGCGGTGGTAGAATCAAAAATGACGTCAGAAAGTTATCTATGTGATATTATTTTGAATAAAAAAATTTGAGTTGAGTTGAGTTTGAGTTGAGTCACACTTCAAATTCGGGATTAACACAGGATCATGAAAATCAACGTAGACGAAGTCATTGATCAGATCCCTAGTACTAAAGATTGAAAAGGAGACTTTATGTTTGGTAGCATTTTACAGTGTTCTCTTTCCCGCAGGTTGGATTCAATGCAGAACATACCTGGTAAGTGTATAAATATTAATTCATTTATTCATAAAAACATTAAGATTAAACACAAAAAAACAGCACAAGCATCGTCAAACAAGAATACATAAACTAAACAAACAAGGTATTTAATGAACCTTCATAAGAACGTTTCAGGTTTAGCGTAGGCCAAGAACAAATTTGCTGCAGTCATTATACTATTAAGCTCGTCACTGGCGGCCGCCATAATATGTTGTTGTACTCTTCTTACGTACGCAAAATTACATAAGCACGTTTCGTTCCTGCGTGTGAGTGAGAGGAAGCAATTAGCAACTTGCGTGCGTTAGAAATGTACAACAATATATTATAGCTGCCGTGTGTTGTGACCGTTAGTCCCTTCAATGTACCTCTGGAATTGAACGACAAGATCCAATGTACCTCCCCAACAACTTTTACTATGGGAGCAAACCGATCGGAACAAAAACAAAATCATCTGTCCCATACTAAACTGCAATGGCCTACTCGACTCAAATGTATGCAACAGCAGATTTTTATTTTGCTCCGACCGGTTTGCTCCCATAGTAAAAGTTGTTTAGTTTGATGGGTAGACTCTTAGTTTAAAAGGATGCTAATGATATCAATTTTAACCTGTATTTTGTTCATTTGATCCAATGGATCACTGAACATTTTAATTTTGTTATCAATCAATCAATAATAATATTACATGTCGATTTCCTGTGTTATTTTTTTTTTTACTTGAAAAAGTACGCTGCAGGACCTGTGCGCTGGGCCTGAAGTCCTGAATATTATCGAAAGATTAATAAATAATATCTTATTATAGGGCGGACGCGCCGGTTATGGGACACTTGTGGGAATACGTTATATGGTCAGAATTTGAACATGGGTAAGTTAAACTTTTAAATAATTATTGCTATACAGATAAAAGCTTATATTTCATTCACTAATTGAAATGTGGAAACATTTACGCTTATACTGACATTGCAAGCTCTTACACGTAATTTTTCCATCCAGAATTTCCATTATAAAATGTATATTAAACTAATTTTAAAAAATCTCTTTGATTTTTATGAGCAACGATTATAAACATGTTACAACCCCTTCGGCCGTTTTCGTACCTGCGATTCGTAACGTAGTTGCGAATTAAGAATTTTTATTCTGTTTTTGCAACCAGTTGCGAATCAAGAGAATAGCCATGTAATTTCGTTCTCTGGTTAGTGGACTCGGTGGCAAAATTGGTTAACGCACTTCCCCGTATTGGAAGAGTGTGGGTTCAAGTCCCGCCCGAGACTTAATTTTTCAATCTTTAATTTGATTAAACGTCTTACGCAAATAGCGAAGAATGTGTTTCTAACTTTGCGTTCAAATTCCCAAAAATTGTTCGTACAGTATAAACTTTGACTACTTATATGAGGACTAGTAACGCGTGTAATTCAACTAGCAAACATTCATATTCTAATTTTTAATGTTAAAAATCATGAAAAGTAGTCTCGTGTGAACCCCAAACGTTCTAAGTTCGAATTTATTATTTCGCAATTATAGGCTGTTTCGTTTAGTGATAAGGTATAAAATTTAATGTAAATGCACATGATCAATTGATCTTATACCGTGGCAGAGGGGACATGCTACCGCAAGGCGAGTCCTTGTAATAAATAGTCAAAGAGTATAATAAATGAATAATAAATATAAAAATAAACATTTTAGGCCAGTTCAGCTACCTATATTTCATTTTCTTCGACAAAGGGTGTAATTTGATGAGTTAAACTGTTAGGTACGCGCCGGACGGCAACACCTTAGGGACAGTGGAGACCGCCCCGCCGCCCCCGATCCGCCTGCAGTGGGACCTGAACAACGAGGACCTGCTGGGGGCCATCGACATCTCGTACAACGTGGCGCAGAAACTCCTCAACGACGTCGACCTACGGATATTGATGTACACTAAATATGGAAAAGGTTAGCCGTTAACCAGGGACTTAGACCAGAGCTGTGCCACAGTAAAAGAAAGTGTATCTAGTACTTCATACGGCACAGACACTCCCTGCCCCCCACCGATTGAAACCTTACCCCCGATTAGTAGTAAGCGTGGCGGTGTCTAGGTTTGGCTGTACTAAGCAAATAGAAGCCCTATTTTTTACCCGACTGCGACAGAAGGAGGGTTATGTTTTTCGAGCGTATGTATGTATGTATTGATTTTATCAATTTTATTAATATTATCTCGGTGGTGGTTTTGTTTTCTTGAATTTGGAGTCACGTTGCGGGGTTTGCCTCGAACACTTGTCTCTCGCGTGGTGTTCGCGCGGTTCGCGTCTCAGCCTGCCACGAGGCTCCAAAATCCTTCTCAGTTGTTCTTACTCAAAAACAATCCTCGAGATTGGATAGACACTCCCTCAAATAACTTGACACTGGCGAAATCTAACAAGGAAACGCCATTAAATAAAAATAGAATAGAATAGAATATGTATGTATTTAAGTAAGTATGTAAAACAACGATTTTTTCAAACAATAATCGTGCTAATCAAATTGCTGAAACCATCTTCTTATGCGATATAATCTCTTCGCACTATGTTGATCAAAAATACTAATAAGTAATTGCACAAACGAAGATTGACGAGGTTAATTATTAATTATAACTATTAATTATTTTCCTGGTCGTACTTCTGTTACAGTTTTATAAAGTTTCTGTTTGTTCCAGGCTTCATGAAGAGTTGCCGGGTGTCCCCGGACGCGTTCATCCAGCTGGTGCTGCAGCTGTCGTACTACCGGGACGCGGGGCGCTTCTGCCTCACGTACGAGGCGTCCATGACGCGGCTGTTCCGCGAGGGGCGCACAGAGACCGTGCGCCCCTGCACCATCGAGAGCTCCGCCTGGGTCAAGTCTATGGACGACCCTAAAGCTACGGTTACTATCCTACTAATATTATTAACGAGCATTTACCCGTGGGCCGACTCGAACCAATGAGTTTTTCAGAATTTATGTACGATTTGTAACACCACTGGCTTTTCAGTGAAGGAAAACATCGTGAGGAAACCTGTATGTACCCACTGTCCATTATAAGTGGCGACGGGGTCACCCCCTGTCACACTGGATAGAGTTTCGGTACTACTGGTGAAACGTGGATGTTCTGAGGTTTCAGAATATCTCTGACTACCCCCTTGGGGAATATAGTCGTGAGCATATGCTTATGCTATGCATTTACCCGTGATTTCGTCCGCATGGGTTCCCATCATCGTAGCGAGATGAATGACGGACCAGATTTTAAGTCTAATCATAAGTACCGAAACTCTGTCCAGTGTGACGTGGAGTGAGCTCGTCGCCACTTGTAATGGACAGTGGGTATAATAAATGCCTCGAAATTGTGAAAAGTGGTGTTACAAATCGTACATAAATTCCGAAAAACTCATTGGCCGAGTCGACTCACTCACGAGTCTGCTAGGAGTGGTATTGAGGTAAGTCACGCGTTCAAATCAGTAGTAAAAAATGACAAAATTGTAATGGCGATTATGTATTCTTCTACTGCTTATTTGAACGTGTGACTCAAAAATCGCACTCCTGGACTTGGGATCGAACCATCGGCTCCTGCACGGCAGGCAAGACTATTCGCCACTGGACCACCACGGTTTCGTTGTACATACATACGTAAACACACACCTTTTTCCCAAAGGGAGGGGACTATGGATCTCCATTTTGGGCGGTTCCGACACTACTCTCTTGCTTCGTCTAGGTCTATACATCTTGTCATACATTCCCTTCGATTTCGGCTACTTCTAACCTGGAATTTTTTAATGACGTCCCTGATCTGCCGAGGTACGTCCTGAGGACCGAGGTACGTCCTCCTAGGTCTGCCGCTACCAATATTTCCTTCCACACACACTTTATAAATCTGTTTCGTAAGTCGACTTTCATTCATTCTTTCGATATATCCAAACCATCGAAGCATTCCCTTCTCTATTTTAACCACTACATCTTGTCGCTTTGTCGTGATACCGGTAATGTGCACGCAGCGATTAGTCAGTAACGTATGATGGTTGTAACTCATGTAAGGTATAATTATACCTTACATGAATAGAGCAACAAACATGAGTTGTCAAATGAAACCTTTTTTGGATGTTTTTTGGAGACTATTCGCAGGCAAAAATTCGAATATTGTCTATAATTCTGAGTCTAACGTGAAATTGTGGATAAATTAATGAAGTAGTGTCAGTATATTTCATAAAATTATCTACGATTTCACTTTAAATTCGCAGTTATTCACGGAAACCGAATTGTAAAAATAAATTTGTTACTAAAAAACGGTCCTATTGCCTCGCGTCACGTATCTCTTTCTATTATACAGTGGTGCCGCTAGGTACATCTCGCTCACTCAGCTGTATGTTCCTCTATTCCTGGTATAATACCTTTATGGTTGTAACAGATCGAGCAGCGCTGGGACCTGTTCATGAAGGCGAGCAACCGGCACCAGCTGGGCTACCAGGACGCGATGGCCGGCCGCGGCATCGACCGCCACCTGTTCTGCCTCTACGTCGTCTCCAAGTACCTGGAGCTGGAGTCGCCCTTCCTCCAGGAGGTGTTCAACGAGCCCTGGCGGCTGTCCACCAGCCAGACTCCTTACGGTAACAAACGCTTCAAGTTCTTACTAGCTAATCTACATCGAGTGCTCCGTCACTCGCGTTTGACAGCTGCAATAAGTACCTAAAGCCACAGTTTAAGATTATCTAGTACAGTAGTACCTACTACCAGCACTCGTAGTATGCTACACGTGATACGGCTGTATCACGTCTTTTATCTCGTTCGTTCGCACGCAAATAGAAAGAGAGCTAAGATGTGATAGCGCTGTATCACTGCGGCATGCTAGCTATGCAGGTTTATATGGCTTACCTATGTACCTGCGCAGTTGACAACTTTTAATAGCGCGCGAAATTATATTGACCAATCAGGATGTGCCACCTTCAATCCTTTTACGCTATTGGCTAATTTGTTTTCGCGCCCTTTTCGCTGCTATCCGACTTTGCACTCTTTGATTACTAAATGACTTCGGGTTTAGTCGGGGACTCGGGCCTGTAGGGCTCGCATGCCACCCCCGAGAAAACGATAAAAATCTAGATGTGCCTCCATCCTTATTATTTTACGTATGCCAGAAAGAGCGCGCACGACGTTTTTCTCGTTTAAACGCTTTGTCGTGGCTGGCATGCTAGCTGTGCTGCTCTGCGCAAACGAAGATTAACGAACGGCCATATTTTCCTGGTCGTACTGTACTACATACAGTATGGACACTCCATGCCTCCCACCAATTGTTTACCTCACCCCCTCTGGTTACTTCGTCGTTACCTGGTTTAAGGGAACTACTGTCCCATACATTTGGCTCAAGTAGGTTTGCAGTTTTGTATGGAACAGCCGATTTGTTTTTTCGCGATTTCGATTTTGGTGCCGTAGAGAAAGTTGTACGATGGTCTGATAATTCCTTTATAAAAGTGTCAGCATATTAAAAGAACCAATGGCAAAAAAAAAAATCTGCTGTTCCATACTTAACTGCAGTGCCTATTCGACTCAAATGTATTCAACAGCAGATTTTTTTTGCTCTGATCGGTTTTATAGTAAAATTTGTTCAGTTTGATGGGCAGACTCTTAGTTTAAAAGGATGCTAATGATATCAATTTCACACTGTATAATTCAAATGTGTTCAGGACAAACTAGCATGTTGGATCTGAAGAAGAACCCGAAGTGCATCAGCGCCGGCGGCGGCTTCGGCCCCGTCGCCGACGACGGCTACGGCGTCTCCTACATCATCGTCGGAGAGGACACCGTCTTCTTCCACGTCTCCAGCAAGAGGAGCTGCCCCATCTCCGTAAGTCCAGCACCATTGCGCTTTATCTACAGGATAAATTTTATATCACTGCGGATAACTTCAGCATGTATTCTACTCATCAAACTGGATAACTTTCACTATGGAGCCAACATCGAAATCGCTGGAAAAAAATCAACTGTCACATACAAAACTGCAGTACCTACCTATTCGACTAAAATGTATGGGACAGCTGATTTTTTTTCGCGATTTCGGAGTTGGCTCCATAGTGAAAGTTGTTCAGTTTGATGAGTAGGATACATGCTGAAGTTATCAGCAGTGATATAAAATTTACCCTGTATATCTATCATTGACTTACCCACTACTGGACGTAGGGTACGAACCAAAAGAGAAACAATTACGCACCAGTCTTCGTTTGAATGCGCCGAGACCATTTTTGAAATATTTTCTGTTTGTTTGTGCACGCATCACTTTAAAACTACTGAATCGATTTGAATGGAGATTTCTCAAATGTTTAGGGCTTAGTTTGCATTAACGTTTAGGCTTTTTTATTTCATCGCTATCGGTTTATTCAATCAAATGTTATGATTATTTAAAGTCAGTGGTCCGCGCGTACGAAGTCGCGCGTGCTGTTTTCTATCTACTAATCTATGGAAAGTGGGGATCGACCAAATACCTCGAATTTATCTCCGGTACAAGCAAGGCCGATATTTGGGGATCATCATATGGATGCCCTGGTGATACAGGGATATCCCTCAATGGTTAAGTCCTATGACAAAAGTGCATACCACTTGCTTTGTAGGAAAATTTTATTTGTACCTATAAAACTTTTCGATACGACTTATAGATTCTAAAAAAAATGAAAAATGTCACCTTTCCTTCCTCGATCTCACCAGTACTTTTAATTTTCTTCGTCCCCATGTACCAAAGAAACGTTTAAACCTAGGTCCAATACTCCAGAAATTACTTCTCCTGATTCATCAAATTTTCCTGGGGTATACTCATCTCACAATACTTACTCTATACTTACTTCTAGAAACTCATTATACTCATTATACATATACACATCTCACTATACTTACTTCTAGAAAATGCGTGGCCCAATCATAAATACTTTGATGTTCTCCACACATTTAGTTCTCGTGTCACTATTATGTTTATGATATTGTGTACTCCAATTTAATTATACATTAGTCAGTTTACTCAGTCAATGAGGTATTGCATTAGTTTTTTGTTTAGCATACAATGGATGTTATAGCCGTAAGTTCAAGTATAACTTGTAAACTAACTTATTTTGTCTTAACTTGAATGCCGAATCAAATACATCTGATACGCACAGACTTTCATTAACGCAATGCATAGTAGCAAGATATAAAAAAATTGCGTCTTGCTTATACAGGTAGGCCATAAAGTTGTACGGATTTGAATGAAACAAAAAATAGTACACAATCAGATATGTATATGAATATTGAATAAAAATCTGGGAAATAAATATAACATCACTTATACTTCATTTCAAATAAGGACGACAAGTCAAGTCAATGGCCAATTCCAATGACCAAAATGATTTTTTTAGATAGCTATACTATTCGACATATCTTGGACGGTACAAAAGCTGTTCTAAGAATAAGTGAGAGTAAGTGTTTCAAATCTCTGTTTTTGTAATGCAAAATCGCGTTAAAATTTCGTTGCAATTTGGAATGGAGTTTAGATGTGGACCACCTCGCTGCAAACACTCTTCATCAGGTCCTCAAACTGGTAAAAAGTTACTCATATCGCACCGAGGGAATATGGCCGTCCAGGAGTCCAGACGCGACTCCACTAGACTTTTTTCTGTGAGGATACATAATGAGTAGAGTAAACTGCAATAAAGCAACAACGCAGCTGAAAACAAATATCCGAAAAGTAATAGCAGCTATTCCACGCGTAATGACTGCTAGTGAATTTTTACCACACCACATTTGAAGAGTGTTTACAGCGAGATGATATGAAATTTTCCCAGATTTTTATTTAAATCCGCATTGAATTGTATTACTGTTTGTAGTTCTTTTTTAATTAAATTTTCAAATCCGTACAACTTTATATTCCACCCTGTATTTTAGTGATATAATGTATTCCTGCAATTAAAATGTCTTATCCCTTTTTCAGAGTTCATCAAACTTCGTGGGTAAAATCGAAGGTTCATTGAAAGATGTTCAAGATTTATTTGTTGCATACAAGAAACTCAAAGGTGCGCAAAATAGTAAATAGCCCTTTTTAATTCGCTTTATTGTTTTAGATTAATATTATTAAATTTGTTGTTGTTGGAATATGTTATAATATGTAGTTTATAAATGTAGGCCACTGTCAAGAGCGTTTTCACCTCCGTCCTTCAACACAGTTAAAAAGAATGTCATTGGGTTATAAGAACATGTTCTGCGGCACTTATACTGGGTGAAACATAACGACTCACTTTCCCGCGTGTGTCGTATTATATTAGCGATGCATTATCGTTTTATAATGGTTACACAAAAAAAACTGTCGAAATATTTTTTTTTTTGTCTTATGTCCACCCAATCGCGCGTGGAGTCAGTCCTAGCCGAGCAATAGGCGAGATACTTATACTAACGCACGCTTATGTAGTGTCAATGACTAGATCTGATCCCGGTTTCTTCGCTGGGGAAAATGTAGTGCAAACGCAACACATTTCCGGGAAAGTGGGACTTTATGTTCCACCAAGTATTATATAGGGTCCTTCTTAATATGCTGACACTTTTTAAGGTGGTGAAGTAACTTGTCTATAGCACCAACATCGAAATCGGGAAAAAAATCAGTTGTTCCATACAAAACCACAAACCTACTCGAGCAAATTTGTATGGGACAGCCAATTTTTTTTCGCGATTTCGATGTGGTCTCATAGTGAAAGTTGTTCAGTTTGTTGGTCTGATCATCCTCTTAAAAAACTGTCAGCGTATTAAGTTGGACCCTGTATAAATGAAACAATACTTTACCTGAGTGTGACCCAAGCAGCAAAATCTGGTACTATAAAAGACCTGAGAACGTTTTAGAGCGTGCTAATTAGTGTTCATGATTAGCACTATAATGGTGTTGTAAACGTCTAGAGAACCCCAAAAAGGCCCTAGTTTTATCACTAATTTATTCTATAAACATTACATAAAGGCTCTCACGGTGATAAATCTACTACTATAAAAGTAACCGATAAACGTTTATAGTGCTATTTTGCACCGTAATCGATTCTGTTTCGCTATCCTAAGTGCTTAAGCGCTTAACTAACAAAACAAATTTCGGTATGTTAATAATATTATGCTTTATTTATGTCATTCGCCATTACTTAACGTAACATGTATTACCTAATAAAAAGGACATACTACAAAACATCCATGGACCGTAACTCTGCCGTAACTTGCACTTGCGAAAATAATTGTATCGATAAAATCACTATGCTGATTTCAAATTTGACAATGCGCCCTTATAATTTTCGAGTTTTAATAAAATGTAAATTAATAAAATAAGGAATTGTCCCGACTATGGCTGTTATAGTACACATTGGCTACAGCCGTGCTGCTAATGTGCTATCATTGCAGAAAACAGCAGCCATGACAGTATGCCACCATTTATGAATTACCAGTGATATAATTGGTACTCAAAAGTTAGTTACAGATCTAATTAGTACATAAATCGTTAATTTTAGTACTTTTATGTCACGCTTTAGTCTCGTAGCAGTACCACAAACTCAATTATAAAGCAATTTAAGCCATTTATGTTCATTAGCAACGGCACCAGGAGTAGCTATGGTACTATTTAGTACTATAGAGGAGTTTTCGTGACTTTCACAGAACTGTCCCCATGACTGTGTGGAGGGAGCTTTTAAGAAGCTAAAACTTTACGTAATGGTCGTGTAAGGTACATTTATAGTGCAATTTGATCCTATAATAGGGTTTTCGATATAGCTTCAATACTAGTACTGTAATAACAATTTTGACTCATTATTAGTGCAATATAGATACATAAAAGTGTCAGTAAGGTTGTCTATAGTACTAAATAGTACCATATCCGCTTTTTTCATATCGATTACAGTGCAACACTTTAAAGGTTCTTTTGTATGGTCCTGTAAGCGTTCTAAGAGCTGAACTATAGAACTTAAATGCTCTTTAATCTTATAGAATCAAAACGCTCTTTTAAAAACCTTTATAGTACAAGCAGTCACAATGGTTACCATTATAGGCGTACTATATCACTATTTGGTGATAAAACGCCTAGGTTATACAGCCTTCTGCTACTTGGGGAATAACAATAAATCGAGAAACGGAGTGAAACGCGCCTGACAATGGGTCATTATAATTTGTAAGCGAACTCAGGGCAAACTAAGTAGTTATTTTATAAACGTCAATGTACAATACAGTGTTTTGTGTCAGTTATACTTCTAGTTGATTACACGGATGCAACGTTCATATTTCCTGATTAAAATTGATATTTTAACTTTGATCAATGGCAATGTTTCCTAATCTCAAACCGTCCGTGAGAATGTTTTAAACGATTTTAACATAATAGAGCATTTAATTATTACATTGCATTCGTGTGAAAGTAATATCATTTTGAGTGCTCAAGTGTTGAGATGATAAACTTATTATAAATTAGTTTCAAATCATCCTTGAGTATTCAATGGGTATCGTGTGCTTGGATCGAATACTTAGTTTTATAGTGTTCACATTCATGGGATGTCTCAACGTAAACAGTACCTGTGACACATTCAACAAATCTATTATAAATTCATCACATATTATAGTGTAATTGTATATGGCATCGCGTGGCTACTTTGTATGGTTAAATCACGGACTTGATAAAAAGTCGGACGTAATGTGACACTAAAAAGATGTGAAGAATTCAAGGTCCTACATATTCGTTTGTTCTACAAGGGACCTACACTCACACAGATGCACCAGTTCTAGACTTAGGTCCTACAACCCGCCACCATTTTGTACCGCGCGACAGTGCGTCAGCAAGCACACAAAAATAAATGGGTGCTTCGCTCGTCATTAGAAGAGATTACGTCCGGTTTTTTCAGGTCCGTGGGTTATATTAGTGAAATGTCAGGGCTGAAATGAAAAGCAATTGTTGGATAACAATAACTCAACTTTATAATCTGTGCTTTGTATAGATCGTTGATTACCATTTATTAATGTGTCCGTAAATGTGTCTACATACCAAAAGTCGCCGATGTCTATGGGTTCGGTGTGTATGGCCTTTTCGGCGACATGCGGACTAAAAAATAAAAGTAAGAAATCGTTTATTTCAGACGTTCGCCCATATAAGTAGTCGAATTTAGGTACATAGTTAAAACATAATTGCTTATCCAATACAATTATATCAACATAACAACATGAAATATAATAATGTGGAATAAAATTACATAAAAACAATGTCAATTAAAACTACTACATAAATATAGTACCTGTTCACGAGTTTGACCCAGTGAGCCTCGACTATATTCCCCGAGGGGGTAGTCAGAGATATCCTGAAACCTCAGAACATCCACGTTTCACCAGTAGTACCGAAACATGCCAGCATGGGACAGTCAAATTTATCAACAATAGCCTTCAGAATGGTTTTCGTGCTCCCCGCGTCCTGCCCAATGGAGATTCCGTCTTCCGTCAGCGCCATCAGTACGCATGCGAACATGGTCGACGCGCTGCAGAAGCGTGGGTGCCTCAACAGCATCCTGAAGGCTAAGCGGTGACATGATAGTAAAATGTGGGTGGGTCGGCGACTGTGGTGTGTAGACACATTAAGCTCGTTTGGTTTTATAACTACTACCAGTAGGTCTACCATGAGTTTTCACCGTACTTTACTACTGTAGTTACGTGACCATTGGTATTGGTTGAGCGGGCTCATGTTTCGCAACTCGACGACTGAAATGCCTATTTTGCGTGAGGTGGGAATGACTACTCTTGCCACCCTAGTTCCTCCAGAAAGCCCAGCAGCTTGTTTATGTTGCCGAATGCCTCTGGTAGAGACCCCGGAGATCCGAGGTGTTGTGCCCGATATTGTGCCAGCCCAGTTACGTGACCAATTTAGTATTGAATTTCGTACAGCACTCCTAGTGGTTACGTTGAGAACTAATTTCTGTCATACGAATTGGCGACGTAACTACAGTAGTAAAACTAGTAAAGTACAGGGAAAACTCATGGTAGGCCCTCAGGGCTCTTTATAATAAACGCGACAAGTGACAATTGACAATGACAATTCGGAGTAAATTGCTGGTTACTAATGACGCCAAACTTGCAGTGCTTCATGTGTCCTAGCATTCTCAGCAATGTATACTCTGAATTGTCATTGTCAATTGTCACTTGTCGCGTTTATTAAACAGGGCCCGTCACTAGACCGTGGGCGAGATGAGCACGTAAATTTAACCGCATCGTCTCGGGCAGAATGTCGACGTAATAACAACGCTGAGTCAAGGCCCTTAGAAACATTTTTGCGCGTATCGTAGACAGGGAGCGAAGTTTATAATTATGTTAGTAACTCTTTAGTAATGTGTGCTACTATTACTATTTCGTGTAGATTTGTAAGTATAGTCAACACATTTGAGATGCAGGCCACATGAGAACCTCGTCGCATTGGACGTTTTGAAACTATTGGTCAATTTGGGAATTAGGTGTATGACATTGTTGAATTACATGAATTACATTGTGGACAGTACCTAAACAGTTCCAAGTTGGTTGACTGTACCTATGAACACTGTGTGGGTCTTTGACTATTTATATAGGGACCAGCCTTACAGTAACATTGTCCCTCTGACACGGTACAAGATCAATTGATCATATGCATTTACTATCACTTATCACTAAGCGAGACAACCTATAATTGCGAAACAATAACTTCGAACTAATCCCGTTGGGGTTCACACGAGACTACTTTTCATGATTTATTCGAATCTAAAGTTATGGGGAACATAAACCAGCGTTGCGAATTTCATGTTACCTCTGCCCCCCCCCCCCCCCGCCGCAAAAAGTGGCAGAAATGTTTGTTAAAATTACACGCGTGCTAGTCCATATATAAATAGTCAAAGGTGTGGGTGCACGCGCGGAACAGTTGTGTGAGAACACAACAATGAGCTTTTTTCTTTTGGTTTTCTAGGGGACCGATAGATGGCGCTACGGTCTGTACGAATAAACGTAAAAATTTAAAAAAGTGTTTCTTTCTATAATAAAGAAGGAAAAGTTTATCAAGAAGGTTCCAACGCATCTTTTGATGGCATATTTCATTATTTACTAATCATTTTAATCGAAAATTCGAAACTTTTATGCCCGACTTGGTTGTATGGGCTCGATCCCTTGGCGTTCCAAAAAAAGGGCAGGCACAGTCTTGACAAGATTTTGACAGGATCTCGCGTACGGCTCTATGGAACGATAAACATGCCATCTGTCGAGTTTTTTAGGAACTAAATTTAAAAAAGAAAAGAAAAACGCTCATTGGACAAGGACATGAATATTATGTTAGAACATAAATTTCTTGATGGTGCCTGAATGGAATATTATGTATAATGCTCAGAATATAACAACAAACCAGAAACCGCAAACGCGCTTCAAATTGAACCCTGAATTTTGATTCGTCTCATGTAATATTGTTTTTTCGTCGTAAGTATACTTCATTTCAAATAAGGACGACGAGATTTTCCTATTCCTATATGTATAGCTTAATTCTGATTTGCAGACATTATTTATTTATCAGTAAGATAACACTATCATACCTAAGTCTGTGACACTATCCGACATATCCTTGACGTTACCTACTAAAGCTGCTCTAAGAATTAGCGAGAGGAAGTGTTTCAAATGTCTGTTTCTGTAATTAAAAATGACCTTAAAATTTCGTTGCTATTTGAAATGCAGCATAGGGGTTGAACTACATCACACAGCACCGCATCGCATGTTTCCGTCGCTCCATCCTTTTCTGTCGCTCAGGAACGTCATTTGCTAGAGCATATAAGATAGACGGAACGCGACAGCGCGCGCGACAGCACGGCCGTGCGATCTCTAGCAAATGACGTTCCTGAGCGACAGAAAAGGATGGAGCGACGGAAAAATGCGATGCGGTGCTATTAAATGAGGTTCAACCCTAATACTGTCAACGAGCTTACGTAATTTTTGAGTCAAAAAGCGCTAAATATTGCGACCTGCAAAATTACCTCGTTCGCCGTGCGGTAAACGAGGATGCGGGGAATTCTCATCGTTTTTGGACACAATGTGCAAACAATTATGCTTTTCCGTTCCTTCTGGTTTGTTATTTATTCTAAGGTAGGTATAATTTTAGGGTTCTCACACGCATTTTACAGAATAGGTAATAACTAACTCATTCGCTAGCTGGGGAGGTAGCTTTTATTTGATTGTATGAAAAGTTTATATATAAAGTAAAAAAATAATTATTTTAAGATTTGAAAAACTAATTTATTTTTTGATTCATCATTGTACCTAATTAACGTTTTACCAATTGTGATTAAAGAGTGTTCGTTTTTGTAAAGCAAATCATAAGCACTCTATAATGACTAATTGGTAGGTATTAACACTTGTAGCCTGTTGGTTTGATTAAGAATGTGTTTTATCTATCTATAGCTACGCGTATATTTTAAAATAAAACAATTAGATAATATTTTTTTTTTTCTATGAATATTTTCGTACCTGTGCTATGCAACAGAAGCCTGGTCGCTGCAATGTTTTTTTTTTACATCACTGCACCTTAAAAATGTAGTTTTAGGATAAACTTAAAAAAAAGTTAATAGTTGTATTTCTCTTTTTATATGTGACAAATCATTCTGACCATATTCTGACCTTTTACATGTTGGAACTAAATGAATTTAGCTAATGAAATAGAATATACATAAAATCAATTTTAGAGTGTTTGTTTTTAACTTAATTATGAATTCGTTATCAACTTTACTGTAAATAAATTAAATTTTAATACATATTTAATAAAAATGGTTTTTATTTCGTTCTCGTTCATGTTGTACTTGTACCAAATTTCAGAATAGCTATTTACCTATAATATCTATCTATGTTACTGTAAAAGCTCGAACTTTATCAAACGCACACAACAGAAAGGAATACACTCCAAAACACTTTTTATAGAAACACGTTTCCCGGATAACGTTTAACCGATGGATTGATTTAGCGATTTAAGCATGGCGCGCGCGCACTATGGTAATGAATGTCCGAACTTGGAAAGTGGTACGAAAAAACTGGCCAAGTGCGTGTCGGGCCACGCGCAGGGTAGGGTTCCGTAGTTGCCCGTCACAATGTACGAACTTAGAAGGGGGCTTTTTGTTTTATACTACGGTTTGACGGCTAATAAAGTCTAAAAAGTACATTTTTTAAGTTGGTCGACTATTACTCGTTAACTTGTAAAGCTAACTTAGCGGTGATAGTTTTCCTTTTAATTTCATTATATACACTACTGCCATGAATTTTTTCACATATCCAGAAACAACCGTTTAGCTGGCAGAGGGGGGGGACACTCGACTCTAACAAAAATTAGCACCTTAAAGCGTAATATTTCGCTAACGGATCCCTAAATCGAAAAATGGTTTTCCCACACCTACCGTATTTTTAAAAGACCTATCCAACGATACCCCACACCATGGGACAGACGAGAAAAAAAAATTGCATCCCCACTTCGCGGGTAGGGAAGGTACCCTAAAAAAATATATTTTTCAAAATTTTATTTTACCACTTTCTTGGCGTGATTAATATGTGTACTCATGCCAAATTACAGCTTTCTAGTACTAAGCGTCTCTGAGCTAAGCCGCGGACGGACGGACGGACATGGCGAAACTATAAGGGTTCTTTGTTGACTTCGGAAATCGGAACCCTAAAAAAGCAGGGCAGTTCAATTTAGGTCCTGCTTTAAAGAGCTCCTAGCATAGCATGCATATGCTCACGACTATATTCCCGAGGGGGTAGTCAGTGTTAGTTAGTTAGTCTGTGTGTATGATTGAAACATAAGTAATTGAATACCTTGAGCCAATGATATTAATGTTACGTATTTATAAGCTCACTGCCTGGAGCGAACGAAACGAGTTTGAAATATCTCACTGTGTGATAGGTACTGAAGACAACGGCTGTAAGGGCTAGTTCCCATTGCCTCTCCGAAAGAAAGAAGAAATTAAAAATGTTATTTGGGTTTTTGCGCGGGAAACAAGACGAAGCGGACGGACTTGGTTGGTTTCTTAATTTTCTAAATTCGTTTTTCGTGGCTATTATTGTGATAATGTGGTGGAATTAGTACTATATAATGTGCCTTTAATGGAAAGCAATATAGTAAAAGTGAGAAATAAAGTAAGGCGCGAGCGTTTGATTTTGATATCAATCAGGCAAAGGGATATCAATCCCTTTGCCTTTCTGCAAGGAAAAATGTAACAACAAGTACAACAACAAAATGTCAAAATGGATTGGCTTCCCGCCATTAAATTTGTTCGGTCAAAGTTGTATTTGATATTCGTGAAAAATTGGTTTTAGTGATATTTGTGACATAATTTCGTGCGGATTGTGTGCCAAAAAGTTGCGTAAATCGACCAACATAACAGGAATCTCAAATATATACGAAGAAAGAACAAAAGTTTTGGTGCAAGTTAAATCGTACTGGTTATTTTGGCGGCAACGCGCGTGCTTACAAAATCGACCAAAATTTCATCCTCATCGTTCATCTATCATCCCATCGTCATCAGGAGAGTTTTGCACAGGAATTGTGAAGAAACAGACGGGCTTTGTTTCTTAATTTTCTAAATTCGTTTTTCGTGGCTATTATTGTGTTAATGTGGTGGAATTAGTTTGATAATGTGCCATTAATGGAGAGCAACATAGTAAGAGTGAGAAATAAAGAAGGCGCTCCCGTTTGATTCGGATTGATTCTCGCGTGAAACTCCCCTCAATACCACCCTCGCATTTCAAGAGTTAGGTATTAAGGTTAGGTTAGGTTTAAGTACAAAGAAAAAAAGACACTAATGACCAGGCAGTAAGGGCTAGTACCCATAGCCTATCCGAAAGGATAAACTTAAAAAAAAAAAAAAGGATTCTGGCGGGAACCTTGAATACGAATAGGCGCGCTTTTCGAAAAAATTTCTATAATTAATTTTATATTTGTAAATTGTTTTGTAAATTTTGTAATAATTTGTATATTTTTCTTGTATATATTTAAAATACTAGTTTATAAGTAGTGAACTAGTTAAAGGACTTCCCCATAGACATGGGGAAGTCAAAACGAAAAAGAGTCCCATCACCGGGAGGTGAAAATGGATCGCGACCACCGGAATCGTCCGATTCTGACGGAGACCCTGCACCACCAGAGGCTGATAGTGATAAGTATAAGCCGTACAAGGTACCTGGTTATACGCGTAAGTACCAGGAGGGTTGCAAAAAATCGGAATACATTGTATTTCTAACACACGTAGACGAAACTAAACCTTTCACCGACAAAGATCGCCTCGACATATCAAAAGGACTTCGCAAACATTGCGTTTCCGGTATCCTTCACCTTAAACCTATTAATAGGTTTAAGGTAGGAATTATTTTTGACTTATGGAATAATGCAAATGTTTTCCTTCAAAACGCTAAGCTCTTAAGCGAACTAAATCTAAAGGCCTCAATACCTGCATCTGACACTGAAGTGACTGGTGTCCTGACATCAGTGCCCATCGACATGTCGAACAAAAAAATTTTTCATCTTATTGGCAGTTCTCGTAATGTGATACAAGTACGTAGATTCATGCGACGTGTGCGAGGCGCTGGTGGTGACATCTCCTACCAGCCTACACAAACTGTTGCGGTAACGTTTGCGTCTACACAGCTTCCAGAATTTGTATACCTTGACCACTGGCGACATGAAGTAAGTGTGTACACACCACCCGTGAAACAGTGCTTGCGGTGTCTTAAATTTGGGCACATTGCAAAATTTTGTAAAAATAGTGAAGTCTGTTCAGTTTGCACGTTAAATCACAATTTCAAAACCTGCCAGGAAACTGAGCCCAAATGTGCCAATTGTGGTGGCAATCATGTCGCCATATCCGCTACATGTCCTATAAAGAAAGCAAAAATAGAAGAAAACAAAATAAAATCTCGTGCAGCTAAATATTCCGACTTATTTAATGAATCGGCATTCCCACAATTAAACAGTAAATCAGTTTACACTCATATTGGCAATTTAACAAAATCTGACATTTTTATGAACCTAATTGTGGAAACTATAACCAAAATAATCTCAAATAAACAAAACATGCCCATTAACTCCAGTTCTATAAAAGAAATATTACATTCTACTTTAAGTAAATCATCTTCCAACTCTTCTTAATGGATACTTTGAACATTCTTCAGTGGAATGCTCAGAGTATTATTAGTAACAGGCATGTTCTTACATATTTTTTATATCAGAATGATATCCATATTGCAATAATTTCTGAAACATGGTTTAAACAAACACACACATTTAAAATTAGAGGTTACAACATTGAAAGAAATGACTGTGGTAATAATCACAACGGTGTAGCTATTTTAATTCATAATAAAATCTCGTATTCTAAAATTCATACGTATTTTGATAGTTCGTTGCAAAATATATGTGTTCGTATTAAATTTGGTATCAAAGAAATAAGTATAATTAGTTTTTACAGTCCGAAAAATAGTAATCCCATATTTGATAAGAAGAAACTAGATTCTTTGATTAAATCTGTTCCTAGTCCCATATTACTCGCTGGAGATTTTAATGCCTATCACACTTCTTGGGGATCGTTTTCTACTGCACCTCGTGGAAGGGATGTTTTAGATGTCATTGATGACAATAATTTGGTTCTTCTTAATGATGGACAGGTCACAACACTTGGTACTTTATCATGGCGTCCGAATGCTTTGGATCTTACTATAGTTTCTCCCTCGTTGGCACTTTCTTGTGAATGGTCTGTACATGATACTCCATTAGGTACTAGTTACCATTTTCCTGTAATGATAAAAATAACAATTGATAATATTTCTACCAACAATAAATGTAATAGCATGCATTTGCCAACCTACCCGAATTTTAAACTGGTAGATTGGAAAATGTATGCAGAACATGTTCAATCTCTCTTAGAAAACTTTCAGGTGAATCGTTATTCTGCATTGGATGCATACACTTCCTTTTGTAACATTCTACATTCTGCTGTAGATAAGTCTATTTATAACTCATCTAAAACATCATTAAATAATTCTTCAATTAACAATTGTCCTTGTATTAGGAAGTCGGGCAAAAGGCCCTCTCTACCTTGGTGGAATCAAAACTGTAATGAAGCTGTTTCGAATGCTAAACAGTCGTATATAAATTTTAAGAATAATCCTACAGAGGCTAATTATCTAGAGTTTAAAAGACTTCGAGCACTCAAAAAACTCACCTTAAGAATTGAGAGAAAAAATAGTTGGATCGCATTGTGTAGTTCTTTTAATCGTTGTACACCTCTGTCTGTAATATGGAAATATATGCGCAAATTTAACAAAACATTCTCTCCCAATAATTGTGAGGAAGATAGTTGGGTTCTAGATTTTTTACAAAAATATAGTCCAGATTTTGTACATGATAAAGATCTATTGACTAGTAACAATAACACTTCTTCCAGTAGTAGCTTTCTTCTAGAACCTTTTACATTTCAAGAATTAACTGCAGCTATATCCTCTAGAAGAGATACTGCCTTTGGTCTTGATGGTTTGCCATATATTTTGTTAAAAAAAGTAAATAACGAAAGTCTGAACGTTTTCTTAAGTATTCTGAATCTTCTCTGGCAGAATAATGATATTCCTGAGGATTGGAAGATAGACTGTTTGATACCAATCTTAAAGCCTAATAAACCCAAGCTACATCCTGATTCTTACAGACCCATAGCACTCACTTCTTGTGTTGGAAAAATATTCGAACAACTTTTAAAACAGCGTTTAGAGTTTTATGTAGAACAAAATTGTTTGTTACCTGCCAATCAGTTTGGATTTCGTAGAGGTCGCTCTTCACGAGAGAGTATTTGTCAACTTCAACTTGATGCTCAAACTTGCATAACAAAAAATCAGGTTCTTTTATCTGTTTTCTTTGATATTTCTGGGGCTTTCAATAATGTAAACATTAGTGTGCTGGTTAGCGAGTTGTTATCATTTGGTATTCCTGAAAAAATTGTACAATGGATTCAGTGTTTTTTGATAAATAGAAAGGTTTTTGTTAAATATAATGGACATCTCTATGGTCCTCGAAATTCTTCCTTAGGAGTATGTCAGGGTGGTATACTTTCTCCTTTAATCTTTATACTTTATACACGTCGTATCAACTTAATTTTAGGACCAAACATAAAAAATTTACAGTATGCAGATGATTTGGTTGTCTATGCATCGGGAACTAGTTTAGCTCAGGTGCTCGAAACTGTTACCGATGCACTGACAAACCTTAGACAATATTTAAATTACCTTAATCTTGATGTAAATCCCTCTAAATCAAAGGTGCTTGTATTTGGTAAAAAGTCTTCAACAATGCCAGTTGTCCGTTATGGTGGCAGTTCTTTGCCTGTGTCTTTAGATATTAAATTCTTAGGCGTCACCCTCACTCATAATCTTTCCTGGAAAGCATATATTGATAAGATTTTACTAAAAGCTAATAAAGCTTATAATGTTTTAAAGTCTCTAGCTTCAACATATTGGGGGTCTGATCCCAAAATTCTACTAATGCTTTATAAATCATTGGTACGCAGTCACTTTGAGTATGGGTTTCTTTGTTTTGCCCAGGACCAAAAAATTACAGATTGTTTAGACAAAATACAAAACAAATGCATGCGTCTAATTACTGGTGCTTTTAAATCTAGTCCTATTGGGGCCTTGCAAATTGAATGTAATTTACCTCCAATTAATATCAGATTCAGTTATTTAAAAGAAAGGTTTATTCTCAAATTATATAGTGTTTCTAACAACAGTCTGCTCTTAAATCTATCCAATGCTCTTTTAACTATACCTCAAAAGTCCCTTTATATACTTCAAAATTACTCTCTATTTTTGCAGTTTTTAGACTCTTTAAACATTCAAAAGAAAAATTATATTTTGCCATGTTTTGAAGGTTCATTTGTAAGTAAATATCCTGCAATTAACATAGTAATTGATCACAATTTATCTAGTAAAGAAGAAGTGTATGTCAAATTATTAGAGTGGCATAATCATAAATTTATTTACACAGATGGATCGAAGAGTCCTAATGCCGTTTCATTTGCAATATTTGAGCCTAGTTTAAATATGGGTGTGGGTTACAAATTGGATGTAAATTCCAGCATATTTACCGCAGAAGCTGTGGCTATTCTTTATGCTTTAAAACATATTAAAGAACGTAATCAGGGTTGTTTAAATTGGGTGGTAGTTAGTGACAGCATGAGTGTACTGAAAAATATAGCTAATAACAGAGTCAGTGCTGACACTAACTATCTTATATATCTCATAAAGCAGTTATGGATACAATTGTCTTGTTTGGATATTCATGTTGATTTTATGTGGGTTCCGTCCCATATAGGAGTTGTTGGAAATGAAAGAGCAGACTTTTTAGCTAAAACTGTTGTTCATTATACAGAATCCAGTCTTGTATCTGAGAGTGGTTGTTTTGATGTTGCTGTTCCATACACAGATGTTGTTTCAGTTTTGAAACGGCGTATGTGTGAGGAATGGGGAAAGCGTTGGTACAACTGCACTCAGGTTGAAAATAAGGGCTGTTGGTATGCTACATTAGATGTCCAAGTTAATAGTCTGCCTTGGTTTTCGAAAAGTCGTTACTATGTCCATAGGAAATTTTACTCTATCATCAATCGCATGCGTCTGGGTCACTGTAGATTGAATTATCATCTTTATCGTTTGAAAATAGTCAATTCGCCTTTGTGTGAACATTGTACAACTCAGGAGATACAAACCTTAGATCATATCATATTCAGCTGCTCATGTTTCGGCATCCAGCGCCTAATGCTGATGGATGAGCTAATTCAAACTTATGGTAGTTCTGATTTGGTCCCGCTATCTATTCAAAATTTACTTTTGAATACTGCGACTTATATTCCTTTATATAAATTTATTCTGAACACTGTCAATGAAATTTGAAAGCTTGCATGGCTTGCTTGTGTAATTAAAATAATGTAAATAGTTAATTTTCAGGAAGTGTACAAAAGTCTGATTTTATATTATTAAAATATTATCTGTTTTATAATGTAAATAGAAAGATACGTTACATAATAATTTATATTGGATTTTACTCGAAAATCTCGAAATACGTACCGTATAAAAATGACGTAGTCTATTATTATTATGTCAAAAACCTTTTGACATTTAATGACATTGAAGACTTTAACGCCCAGGCATTTCGGCCTGAAACTTATTATGATTTGACCATTGAAGACTTGGCTTCGGCCTCAAGAAACTCACTCCGATTTAGACATTAAGAAACTGAAGACTTGGCTTCGGCCTGATGAAACTTACTCTGATTTAGACATTAAGAAACTGAAGACTTGGCTTTGGCCTGGAAAAAAAACTAACTCCGATTTAGACATTAAGAAACTGAAGACTTGGCTTCGGCCTGATGAAACTTACTCTGATTTAGACATTAAGAAACTGAAGACTTGGCTTTGGCCTGGAAAAAAACTAACTCCGATTTAGACATTAAGAAACTGAAGACTTGGCTTCGGCCTGAAGAAAAATCTCCGATTTAGACGAAACTGAAGACTTGGCTTCGGCCTGAAAAAACTTATTCTGATTTAGACATTAAGAAACTGAAGACTAGGCTTTGGCCTCAATATACATTGACATAGAAGAAAACTCACATATGACCAGGCTGTATGGGCTCGTACCCCTTGCCTTTCCGTAAGGAAAAATATATAAAAAAAAAAAAATTTAAAAAAAAAAAAAAAAATGTCATAATTGTCAAATTTGTTGTCAAGAACAAGAACTCAAGATCCGTGGGCAAAACTCCGAAGAACATTTGCTATTTATTTTGATTTGAACTAAAATGATCTTATTCGAACAATGCCCTGAAATAGTTACTACGTAGTCTCATGAAAAGAATTTGTATTGTTTTACAATTCTGTTTCAGTTATAATGCTAAAAATTTAGTGCTGGAGGAATGTATCACATACTTCGAGTGATTTTGTATCGGCTATGGGTCGTTTCTACTCTCACATTATTTTCTAGTGTTCTCGTTTTCTGGTTCTATGGATTCTTAACAGCGTTCGCCGTGTGCTTCTGTGGGATATCAGGTAATATCAATTATGTATTCAGTAGATTTTACATGAACATTAGGATTATTCGCTATAAAACAGTGCATGGCGCTTGCGAGATGTGTTTCAACCGCAGCTATCGGTTTCCTTTATCATCTGGTTACTGAAATGTTATCTCATTTATTTACGAAAATAGATCATCCACCTAGATTTCATTGTAAGTACACCGTTTTTATATTGTTACTAAAATATTATCTAATTAGCCTTCCAGCGGCTTCATCACCTTTAGGGTTTGATTGTTCTGTTTCCATGCCTCCCTGATCTAAATGGTTAAGAGCATTGGGCTCTTGACACGGAGGTTGTGGGTCCGATTGCCACGGGAGGCACCTAGTGATATGTCACTTTGTGTGTTTTTCCCCAGTTGGTTAGGACATTGCAGGCTGAATCACCTGATTGTCTAAAAAGAAAGATGATTCTGTGCTTCGGATGGCACGTTAAGCTGTTGGTCCCGGCTACCATCTCTGGTGGTAGTAGTTGTTACACTTAAAAACTATGTCAGAGGCCGTAAGGCGGTTTGAAAAATCTAACACCAGGGTTTACTGCCCACACAATAAGGAGACAAAATAATTGGTCTAGCTCAGGGAGGGCAACCTTTGGGAACTCGCGGGCCGTAGATAATCACGATAATAGGTAGTTGCGAAAAAAAACTGTTGTTTTTATACATGTACAAAAATTTTATAATTAAATTAGTAGATATGTACATTTGAACTTAAGAAACAATATGCCTAATCAACGTTGTATGTAAACACTGCAATCTTATATAGTCCACTTAACAAAGCAGGTGTAGAGTGCGTGAGCTGGATCGTAAGAAATTTCTTCAGAAATGTGTTCAGGATGCCTAGAGGGTAAACATACTAAAAGTCCTCGCCTCTAGGGGGAGCGCCGGGTGGGGGGGAGAGGGTTAAAGTTCCCACTTTTGAGTTTTTCGCTAATATCTTTAAAACGGTGCGTCGTAGACAAAAATTGTCTTCTACGTAATGAAAGTTAATAAAATTTCCTACAACTTTTGTTTTATACACTTTTTAGAATTCCTAACTATTTTGGAAGTACACGTTGTGGAAAAGTGAAATTTTCGAAAAAAAACCGACTTATCAAACGTTACCTCTTGCCTGCTACTTCAATCGTGTTATTTCGGGATGAAAAATAGCCGGCATGTTAATCCAGGACCTAATTTACCTACATACCAAATTTCATACAAATCTGTTCAGCCATACAGTCGTCGAAACATTTATCATTTTTAATTTAAATTTTATTTTTTAATCCGTTTAGGTCGTGAAGGCGCTGACAAGAGTCCTTCTTCCAAAGCACCCTCATCTTCAGTGGATGGTTCTTTCTGGAGGAACTCTTCAAAATCTTCACCATTGTCTTCATCTTCACCATCGTCTTCGCCAAGAGACACGCCGTTAAGACATTTCCCTTGGCAGTGGAGGCATGCCGCAGAACATTTGAGCATTGCTTTACGACATCCACATTTGCCACTACCACAACCCTTAGCGCAGCGGCAAAATATTGTTTTTAATAGGACCTCCGGTGCGGGCAAATCATTAGTTGTTATTGGCACCAGGCTGCCTCCTTCATGTTTCCATCCCCACTCTTGAGGAGGCAGCTCATTCCCAAGCCACAGTTGCACTTGGTGGTAGGTGCGCTGTGAATGCTGTTTAGCTGCGTTCTCAGTTGGTGGGAGGGAGCTGAAGTCAGGCTTAATCTTTGCCAATGATCTCATGAACAACTGATAGCGATACTGGTTGAGGGAAGTCAGTCTTGTTCAAACTCAGCAAACAGTACGAAGTCACAAGAACAGAAGCGACGATACAAACTGAAGAGATAGGCTGATATCAATTTGTCTTGGAGCACATCAATAACAGTAAAACAAGAAGATTTCTTGTCTAACCCTTACAATAAAAGTCAGCTCATTTCCTTACTGCAGACAAAGCTTCAGGAAAAAGGGATACAAAGTCTCCAGGCCACCGATGATGCTGATGTCCTTATCGTGAAAACCGCTGTGGAAAAATCGACTGATAGCTCTGTAATTGTCGTTGGTGAGGATGTCGACCTTGCTGTGCTTTTGATAGCTTCCACTCCTCCCACCCAAGACATCCTGCTGCTGAAACCTGGCCGAGGGAAAACTAAAACCATCGTGCTATCCACCCAAGAGATGCAGCAACATGGAACCTGTTCTTACATTCATTTACCGGGTGCGATACAACATCTGCAACTTTCAGAAGAAGCAAAGTGTGTTTCTCAAAACTGTACATGAAGTCAGATGTCATCAAAGAAGCAGCAGCGACCTTTTATAACCCCGCCTCCACGCACAGTGAAGTTGATGACGCTGGGAAAATGTGCTTTCTTCAATGGTATGGAGCGCCAACAAGACTGACTTCCCTCAACCAGTATCGCTATCAGTTGTTTATGAGATCATTGGCAAAGATTAAGCCTGACTTCAGCTCCCTCCCACCAACTGAGAACGCAGCTAAACAGCATTCACAGCGCACCTACCACCAAGTGCAACTGTGGCTTGGGAATGAGCTGCCTCCTCAAGAGTGGGGATGGAAACATGAAGGAGGCAGCCTGGTGCCAATAACAACTAATGATTTGCCCGCACCGGAGGTCCTATTAAAAACAATATTTTGCCGCTGCGCTAAGGGTTGTGGTAGTGGCAAATGTGGATGTCGTAAAGCAATGCTCAAATGTTCTGCGGCATGCCTCCACTGCCAAGGGAAATGTCTTAACGGCGTGTCTCTTGGCGAAGACGATGGTGAAGATGAAGACAATGGTGAAGATTGTGAAGAGTTCCTCCAGAAAGAACCATCCACTGAAGATGAGGGTGCTTTGGAAGAAGGACTCTTGTCAGCGCCTTCACGACCTAAACGGATTAAAAAATAAAATTTAAATTAAAAATGATAAATGTTTCGATGACTGTATGGCTGAACAGATTTGTATGAAATTTGGTATGTAGGTAAATTAGGTCCTGGATTAACATGCCGGCTATTTTTCATCCCGAAATAACACGATTGAAGTAGCAGGCAAGAGGTAACGTTTGATAAGTCGGTTTTTTTCGAGAATTTCACTTTTCCACAACGTGTACTTCAAAAATAGTTAGGAATTCTAAAAAGTGTATAAAACAAAAGTTGTAGGAAATTTTATTAACTTTCATTACGTAGAAGACAATTTTTGTCTACGACTCACCGTTTTAAAGATATTAGCGAAAAACTCAAAAGTGGGAACTTTAACCCCCTCCCCCCCACCCGGCGCCACCCCTAGAGGCGAGGACTTTTAGTATGTTTACCCTCTAGGCATCCTGAACACATTTCTGAAGAAATTTCTTACGATCCAGCTCACGCACTCTACACCTACTTTTGGATTATTCTTTGAGCGAACTAATATGTAAAAAGGGCACAAAACAAGCAGTGAACATCTTTTATGATAAAAGCATACATTTTGTCGTCTGCATCTAGTTATATTTGCTTATCAGAGTTGGCCAGAAACCTAAATAGGAATCAGAAAATCTCATTGTCCTTATTTGGAATGCAGTATAGTTCAGATGAAGCTGAAAAGTTTCCTAAACAATTATAAAAAATAAAAAAATTCTGTTGTTTAGGCTGTGCATTATCTGTTAAGGGTTGAGACGCATAGACTGACGGCAGACCCGTACAAAAAGCCATCCGCTGATGACGCGGCGACGTACGGCTTCCCATACTAAACATGTCATTTGTATGGGCCTGCATCAATCAATGTGTCTTGACCCTAAGTCAGTCAGTCAAAGAACTAGTGAATTGTGACTCAATAACACACATACATTCCCATTAAAATGTTTTACTTTATGGCTGGTACAAATAAACGTGGTATAAAATGTTATACCAAGAATAAACTAACAATAAGCAAAATGTATAGAAATTTGAAATAAGAACAGTTACGCTGACGTTATACTAGGTTTAAATTATTCTGAGCTTATTAGTACAGGGGTAAATGTTTTTCCATTTCGCAGGTATACTTTACAATGCCCAAGACCTTCTCCTGTACTACCCAAATGATCCGCCGGATTCTAGGGTGTTTGTGCTCCAGCCAAGCAACTACAAGCTGCCGTATGAAAGCATCAAGATTAACAACAAAGATGGCTTCAAAATCCACATGTTTCTTATAAAACAGCCTGCTAATAGCAATCATAAACCAACACTGTTATTCTTCCACGGGAATGCAGGGAACATGGGTCAGAGGTCTGTATCAGTGCAAATTATACAGGGTGTAAGGAAAAGTATCATTAACTTTTAAACCACATACTCTACTGATCAAAATGAACAACTTTTACTATGGGAGCAAATCTGTCAGAACGAAAAAACCATCAGCCGTCCTATACTAAACTGCAATACCTACTCGATGCAAACGTATGGGACAGCTGTTTTTTTTTGTTCTGACAGATTTACTCCCATAGTAAAAGTTGTACAGTTTGATGGGTAGAGTATGTGGTTTAAAGGTTAATGATACTTTTCCATACACCCTGTATAAATATGTTATACAGATATGTGTAATATAAAATTAAAAATATATTTGACAATTGCGACTTATATAAGGTCAAATTTAATTAGTTGGTGAAACTTAAGAAACGTATTTGGTATCTTTTACTGAGTACAATTGCGTGGCAATATGACCCCCCGCTCGATCATATGATTCTGAGGTCAATGTCCGCCCGACGCCGGCCGCGCACTGCGTACGATACGTACGATAATAATAATTTTGTAAATCATCAATACCAATTTTAAACATTGATAATGTAATCTGTTATCATTAAATTAACAAGTGCCCTGGTTGAGTTTCGCCAACTAATTAAAAATGACCCCATATAGGTAATCATAATGTGTAGTGTTGTGTAGTAGACTGTAGTAGGCTGATAGATGTACTATCGCGGACTTTTCCGCCTGATCACCACTAGGCTCCTTTTTGATTGCATACTAAAAAATAAAAGCGCTGTCTAGCCCGCCCTATTGATGAATAGACAAATGAATTATGCGAAATAATTTTAAGTGATCAGGCGGAAAAGTCCGCGATACTACTTTCATTTTTATTCTACTCCAATGGGAGCACAATTGTTCTAATTGGTCATCATTGGAAACGGATATTCTGGGAATTGGACACATTGCAGAAAACGAGCCCGCTCAACCAATGGGAATTTGATATTTCGGTAAATGAACATTTTGGGAAATGTACATACTGTGAACTGCTCAAATCTGGGAAATGGCTGTTTCGGAACCATTGAACGTTATACGTTACTCGACCTACGCGCGGCCAGCTTATTACGGTTTTGTATAGCTTGATGTGTTGCCGTGTTATGTGTACTTAAACGACTAATCATCAGAAGTGAATAATGATGGTCTCTTATGTGTTTATTTTAATTAATGTTAGGTATTTAATATCAATCATGAGTACAGTTTTATCTTATCTTATTAAGGGGTGGGCAAGCCAGCAACACTTCGACCCAATGGGATCTTTTGGGCTGACCTATTTATTTAATTCATCCTTCAAAAACAAGGCAATATGGTTCAGATTCTATCTTGAGCTAAGATTATATCTACTTCTGATGCTGAATTAAAATAATTCATAGGCTCATTCAAACTCCTTTTACAAATTATTAGAGATCTTAATGCCCAATGATGTGTCAATTCATCAACAACAGGGGCAAGCATCAGTGACGATATGACTCCACTAAGTTGTGATGCTGCAAAGAAAAAGAATAATAAACTAGATGGAAGTACCTAAATAAATGTTATTAATAAAAATGGCGACATAATTATCTGCATCTGCAACACGCTTCGTCAAAAGCTAAACATATAATAATTAATATACAGGATCGCAATCAGCAACATGCTTCGTCAAAACTTAAACTTATACACTCCTTATCCGCCACATGCTTCGTCAACATACAGACTAATTCACACTCCTAGGCCCAGCCACACGCCACCCCGGCTAAATACACTATATTTGTTATTCAAATAATTCACAACTATATTCGTGACGGCAATGCAACACTTTGATTATTTATCTAGTTTTTAGTTAATGACCAGTGGGTTATATCACTGGCATGATACATAATTAATTATGTAACTAATTACATAACGTTGAAGCAAGATTTCTAACACTAAACTAAACTTTCATAATGAGAGGACAATAATGACACAATGGAAGTTTTATTGTTTCAGAGTTTATTGTTCAAGTTTTCAGAGTTCTGCATAGGTAGCATGACACCGTGATAAAGCGCTATCACATCTTCCCTCTCTTTCTATTTGCGCGCGAACGAACGAGATAAAAGGTGTGATACAGCCGTATCACGTGTAGCATGCTACGAGTGTTGGAATGCTGTGCTAACAAATAATTTTCTTTTCCAGATTATCAAATGTATCAGGATTTTATCACAAATTGAACATAAATATTTTAATGGTGGAATACCGAGGCTACGGGCTGTCAGAGGGAACCCCCTCAGAGCGTGGACTGTACGTAGACGCACAATCTGCACTCGATTACCTTTTACAGAGGACTGATATTGATCGCACTAAAATAATTGTGTTTGGAAGATCATTAGGTTAGTTGTTGAAAAGATTTATCCTTTTTTTGTTTGAATTTATAATTTTATTTATACGAGTACATACATAAACTCTTATGACGATCCACTTGGTGTAATGGTTACCACGCCGGGCTGCCAAACCAGGTCCTGTGAATCCTAGTTTGGTCATGGATATGTAAATGTTTGTGTAGTTGTATGGTTTCCATAATGTAACCACCTTTTCAGGCATGTAGTTTCAGCAAGATTATTCATAAATCACAATTTTGCAGGAGGTGCTATAGCAATAGATTTGGCATCACAGCTGGAGTATAGGAACAAGATTTGGGCTCTTCTAGTAGAGAACACATTTACTAGTATACCTGATATGGCACAGATTATTCTCAAATGGAAGTGCTTGATGTGGCTGCCACAGTTTTGTCACAAAAACAAGGTATGTACCTAGTTTTGTATACAGGGTGTAACAAAACATCCTAGTAAGGGTTGAACTACACATGGCCGCACGCGATCGCATTTTTCCGGCGCTCCATCCTTTTCAGGAACGTCATTTGCGATCGCACGAGGCGTGCTGTTCCGTTCCGTCTATCTTATATGCTCTAGCAAATGACGTTCCTGAGTGACAGAAAAGGATGGAGCGACGGAAAAATGCGATCGCGTGTGGCCATGTGTAGTTCAACCCTAATACTTAAGAGGGTGCTTCAGACCATCAAACTGAACAACTTTCACTATGGAGCCAACTTCGAAATGGCGAAAAAAATTAACAGCTGTCCCATACATTTTAGTTGAGTCGGTTCAGCAGTTTTGTATGGGACAGCTGATTTGGTGATGGTGAAAGTTGTTCAGTTTCATGGGCTGAAGCACCCCCTTAAGTATTACTAGGGTGACTGTTTTGTTATACCTACCCTGTGTGTATTCTTATGATTACTGTTTCAGTTGTAATATTTTGAATTAAAATACATACTAATCTATAACGAAACTTGTTACAGTACATGTCGCTTAAGAAAATAGGATCAGTATTAACACCGACACTAGTGGTGTGCGGGTCGAACGACGCCCTGGTGCCCCCTGCGATGGCCAAGGAGCTGTACATGCGTTGCGGCGCCCTGTGCAAGAAGCTGGTGGTGATGCCTGGCGGCGGACACGACGACACCTGGACCTGCAGGGACTACTACGCCTCCATTCAGCAGTTCCTGATCAACGTGCCCGCCCTGCCCGATGACGTCGGTCCGTTCTTCGATGACGGCAAAGACACCACCGTGAGACACACCATAGTGCATACAGTTTAATGTGATTTTTAGATATAACGTAAACTCTTGTTTCACATTTTTATAAAAAGAAATTTTATATATTTTAATAGATTTTTGAATTCGTGACTGTTGAACTAAAATAATTATTGTAGTACAAAGTGATGATGGTTATGTCAGATGGCGAATATGTTTAAGTAAGATTAGTAGTTTTATCGTAGGATTATAAAATTATGAGCAATGCAAAACCTGGGAAGATCCAAAGAGACAGATAAAATAATTATGTATTATAATTATTATATTTGAGTTTTAAACTAATGTGGTTTCGAAAATTTCAGTATGCGTTAGATCGGCACTGCTGCTATGTGTTGTCCGAAATCCGCGAGAACTTTCTAGGAAAACTGACTTTATACCTTTACTGTTAATTTATTTAACACTAAGTTATGATGTGGCGGAGGCTATGCTGGAGTGACGCATACAAAACTGCAATACAATTTAATAATTAAATATTTTGGCGTCAGAGAATTGATAGCCATAATTGATGCGTCTTTTTATAACGCATAAAATTAGTTTTATAGCAAATTTTATTCTGTAGCAAGAAATGTAAGTATATGTGATTATGTTTCTTACAGTATGTATGCCACCGTAGGCACCTATTTTATTTATAAATTTTCCTGTGTCTGGCTTCTCTTTTAATGTGCAAAGCTTCCTCAAGCGTCTTTTTTCAAACCTACTTTTGAAATAAGGCAAAGAGAATGGAGTCACTAGCGTAAATGAGGCATTGGTGGCCTGCTTTTCATCGCACTATGACAATTAAAGTATGGATCTTTATACGTAGGTATACCTTTTTACAACAAGATCAATTTGATAGTTATAGAATAGGTAGATAGGTATATTTATTAGATTTTTATAGAAAGCTAATAAATGAAGGGCAGTATTAAAATGATCTTGTGCAAATAAATTGGGTCAAGTAAAAACAACATAAGAAACGTATTTCTCAGTTTTCAGCATCTGTAGTGGTCAAGGGTTTACAGACATTTTTTACATTCTGGAATTCGACCTTAACTTTGATAAAGATCAATTTGTTTTGTTTGAGGAACACGAACTTTCGTTTTTTTAACGTTATGTGGGTTTTACAAAAGGGCATCATTCATTTTTGTATGGACCCTGGCTTAGGTACTTCTATTCTATTCTATTTTTAAAAATATGGCTGCCATCTTTGGTTACTGATGATTTTGCCAATGTCGAGTTTTTATAGCAAAAGTGCTTGACGTTGTACGGTTATATTGATATTTTGGTGACTTCAAGGGTTGTTCTTATAAAAGAACAATATCCTGAGCCACCACTGGAGTTCCACTGTAGGCCGGGGATGGGGCAACCGACGCGCACGTGACCGCCCAATAGCAGACCCACAAAGCAACTCCGGCTTAGATACTTACTTTCTGACATCTTGAAAATGTCATGATTTGTGTGCACAGTTAAAAAAATATATCGGTAGAAAGCATGAAAATAAACCTAAAATGAATTTTCAGACAACATTTTCAAGATGGCGAAGAATAGGTGTGCCAGTTCTAACATAATGACCCTTGATCACAAAGTTTTTCAGGCCATAAGAATTTTGTTAATAGGTACATATTTAAACCAAAAAACACAACCCGGTAGGATTTGCTTATTTTACATAAAGTGCTGGTGGACAATATCAGCTCAAAGAAGCTTAAGTGAAATGAAAACCTAATTGAAATGACAGATAGTAAAAGTACTTTCTCAGTAAAGAGTAAGTACTCGTAGCAAGTAAGTAGGTACCTTATTTGGGAAAACAACTGAAATCAAGATTTAAAACAATATATTTTATCCAAACATAAAATTAGTCCATCCGTCTCTCTGTCCAGCTCACCATTTGTTAACATTAAGCATATGTTCACGACTATATTCCCCGAGGGGGTAGTCAGAGATATTCTGTAACCTCCGAACATCCACGTTTCACCAGTAGTACCGAAACGCTGTCCAGTATGACGGGAGGTGAGCCCGTGAACATTATTATATTTATAAAAACTTAAAACAGTTATATTTATTAATGCTGAATACGTTTTTCACTGTTACTCTGAAAAAGAGTTAGCGCACAAACAAGCGCGGCCGCCGCACTCTCGTGTTTATTTTTGGCAAGTGTAAACGCTGTTTATTAGGCAACAACATTCAAAATCCTCTCGATCCACGGACCCGGTGACCGTGCGACAAGTGATTGGGAAGAATTTGAAAATTGCCAAGTTGAAGTCAATTCTCTCTACATCTAAGCTAATATGATGAAGAGGTACTTTTTTGTATGTAGGGGATCTTTGGAACTACGGAACCGATTCTAAACATTATTTCACTAAAAAAAGCTACACTATCGGTGCCGTCCTTTTCTTCCCATGCTTTCTACAGGATGTAAGGATTAATAAGGAGGAAATTATCATTAACTAACCTTTAAACCACGCACTCTACCCATCAAACGATTGTTTTACTATGAGAGCAAACCTCAAAATAAAATCATCTGTTCTATACTAGTTAAACTGCAGCGCCTGCTGGACTCAAATGTTTATTACAGCTGTTTTTTTTTGTTTTGTTCCGGAGTGCGATTTTTGAAACTCATTCGCTGAACTCTGCAGTTGAGATCATGATCTTTCAGCATCTTTCTAAAGCCCGACCAGAAAAATAAAAAACCTCGCCATGTTGCGGAAAATCATTGGAACTAATTTTTGTACTTGGAAGGAACACTGTCTTTAAAGGTTAAGTTAAGGTCTTTAAAGTATGAGTTTCAAAAATAGCACTCAAGGCAGATTTGAAAGTTGTTCTTTTTGATGGGCAGAGTATGTGGTTTAAAGTTTAATGATACTTTTCCTTACAATCTGTAAAGATTAGTGCGGTGTACATGGTGAACACGCGTTTTGGATTGCTGCGGCCCGGATTTCGTTCGGTTGAGACCCGTAACTTTAAACACATTATATGTACTCGTATATTATGATAATAATAATGGCGGTGCAAGACCAAAAATTGAAGCCCGCGCCGGCAAGACGAGTCTCGCGAGGTCCCCTGGGCAGATCTTGAATTTCATTTGGGGAGGGGAGAATAAGGAATTATTAGGGGAGGTTGTAGGACACGTCATGTTCAGGCAGGAAGAACACTATTGTTTCATAAATAATAATAATAGTCATCTGTTGGTGAGTGGCGACACCACGGACCCGAGTGCTCCCAGGGCAAGTCCCTGATGATCCTCGTCTCAGACTTACCTTTACTGGCCGGTCGGAATGGACCCCAAGAGGATCAGATCCCCCACCTCTGTGCTTGCCTTAATTGGCTGGCCTTAGGTTGGAGTCGCAAGAGCTAATGCTCGAAGAGAGGATGTGTTGCGTATGTGGCGAGTGGGCACCTGATTAGCCGTTGGAGACTGAAATGATGGTCGTTTAAAGTCCAGCACCTCTCCACTCTAAGCCGATCAGGAAATGTTGCCCCCTCGTCGCTCCGTGCGAGCGTCCATTTGTCGGGGGCCCATTCATTTTGAGTTGGCGAGTCACCGTCTACCATTTTTTCCGTGTTTATACATTGATCAGTCAGGCGCCACAGTCCCGTTCAAAACCTAGTTACCTGTTCCACTAGCACCCCACCTCAATAGCCCAGATTTTGTTTCTTTCCACTCCTTACAATAGTCCTAAACTGACCTAAGATCATGATTTTGAAAGTGTGACTTTAAAAATCACACTCCTCGCATGCCACGCACGACGAAGCAATCAAACGAGGCGCTCGCTTTTGCATAGGTATGTAAAGCAACAAAGAAAGAGGCACGTGTCTCAATTTTTGTCCATTTTACCGATGTAAACCCACCTGGCTACCGGACGATACTCCTCTTTTGACTTGTATACTAGCGAAAAGATTTGATCACGTCATGATTGTCATTGCACATGCATTGCACTGATAATCTATCATCACTAGGTACAGGTTTAGTGAAATATGTGGGAGTCCACGCAAGAAAGGTTCACTTTCGTAATTTTAACCCACCTTTTGCATTATACCACATGAACAATCTGACCACTGGCAAAAACTCATTATGTGACTGATCTAGATGCCGAATCTAACCAGGAGAGCCATTTTTGAATCTCATTCGGTGAGCTCAGCAGTTGAAAATGTCAAAATAACTATGGAGATATGCATCTTTCTACTGCTGATTTGACTTTCAAAAATCATACCACAGGAGAGCTATTTTTGAAAGCCAAATCAGCAGTGGAAAAATGCGTATCCCCATAGTAATTTTGACATTTTCAAGAGCCGAGCTCACCGAATGAGATTCAAAAATCGCACTCCAGGTAATATGTAGTATAATATAGATCTACATACCTTAACTCAAAACCCGACAACTGGACCCTTTTTGCGTGGAGCCCACATTCGTTTATTTTAGAACATTTAAACCACACTATGTACCTTTTTGAAAACTTCATTCAATTCGACTCAGTAGCTAATTGTCAGATTTTTGATAGTCCTCGAAATCTTACTTCATTTCGTTAGATGAAATAATAAGAACGAGGCTTTACAAACTAGCTTGAATAAAAGGGATAGAGGATATACGAGTAAGAAATATTATATACAAGCATCTTCGGTCACCTTAGTGCCAAATCATTGGTGTGTAAATTAGCGATATAATGTTTATTCTTCACACTAACTGCGTGCATGCAATAACGATGTAATAATTTGGAATAATGAAAATATTTTTGTAACAACATTTGGTTTTATTTTGTATTTTAAAGCCCTGGATTTGTATTAAAAATCATTGCTTAGTAAAGAAGATATTTATTTAAATATACCAAGTTCATTTAACAATCCACGCACCGTCTGGTACTCTAATGTATGTAAACAAAATTTTACCCTATAACATCTCTGGAAGAAATGGGAGGTCCTTCAAACAATATCATTGTATGAAATATAGAGTCAAAATTGTCTCGAAAATCGTAATACATATACGTACTGTGATATTAATGTCTGCGGAAACAAAAGATATTCTTATACATACGCAATGAAAGGCTCTGATAAAATAACAATTCCATTGAAAATGTTACTTAATATGATAGAAACACGAAATAACGTATATAGCTTAACTAACATGATGTCCATCGCTCTAAAGGTGGTAGAGTCAGCAAAATACAAAATATACAACAATATAAGCAAGAGAATAGAAAACTGAATGCTACAAGGATAGCATAGGTCATTAAATACATTTCACTAAGTAATTCATAATGTGAAAGTAAATAAATAAAAGTATTCAACGAAATATAAAGACTTAATTGTTTGCAATGATGTACAAAACTAAAAAATAATTTAAATTTAATATTCATTCAATCATGCTGGATTTCTTTCTACCATTTCATTTGTCAGTCACAAAAATATAGAAAAATCATCTCATTATAAAATTTATAAGTTTTCAGGAATATGAAATGGGGAATAGGTCTCGTCATCAATATCTATGTACCTAAATATATATTTATATTTAACATCATTGTATGTGTACGATGCCTATCCTCTCCTCTCACCGTCGCACCGCACACGAGCAACAAATTAATCACTATAAAACTTATATTACTGATTAGCTTGATTACTGCCATCGACACATGTTGTATTTTGAACGCACAATAATAAATAACATTCTCAACATAATAAATATTCCAAATAATTCATGATTTCATAAACTGAGAATTATAACAGGTTTGAAATTTTTGGGAAGGCAATATTTTGAAAATCATCAAAATGTCGATGGATCTATTTTACGGTTACTGAGCCGACGAATATGTTAAGATGGATGACTAATGATTTAAAAAAACATCGCGACTGTCTTTATCATCGACCTTAGAAGGTCAATGGTCTTTATTCAAAAAGATAATTTGTAGGTAGCCGACGTTTAGTTAACTTAAAGCGCGACGTGTCGAACGCGGCAAAATGTACAGTAACCAGCAGACTGCCTTCACAAAAACTCGTATATGAGCGTATATATAATTGTTTCAATGTGTGGTGCCGTGCAGGTGGCACAGTATAGCGTGTGAGACGGCGAGGCGGTAGCGTCGTACCGGCACAGCTCGCGCTAGCGGCGCGCGCCGAACTCGACGGCGTCGTCGTCGGTGATGTCGCCGTGCCGCCACAGGTTGAGGCGCGAGCTCTTCGCGTGGTCCTGCGCCGCGCGGTACTCGCTCACTAGCGCCGCCAGCCGGTGGTCGCGGGTACCCTCCAACAGCACTACACCCTCCTTTATCAGGTTCTGCACGGTAAACGTCAATTTGTTTAATAACATAGAAAAGGAATATTATATACAGAGTTAAATTGATACCATTGACATCCTTTTAATTGTAATTCATTATCTCAGCCGATGAACGTCCACTGCTGGACATAGGCCTCCCCCATGGATCGCCATATCGATCGGTCCTGCGCTGCCTTGATCCAACGGGTTCCTTTTAACGGAACTGTTACTCCCTCATATTGTCATACAATCTATAATTAACACATAAAAGCAACGCATTTTGATTTGATTTTACACTAAGAGTCTACCCATCAAACTGAACAACTTTTACTATAGGATCAAACCGGTCAGAACAAAAAATAAATGTTTGTTGCTGTTGTTTGAGTCAAGTATGCATTGCAGTTTAGTAAGGAACTGACTTCTAACTGATTTGCTCCAATAGTAAGTTGTTCAGTATGATGGGTAGAATATGTGGTTAAAGGTTAATGATACTTTTCCTTACACCCTGTATAATTTGTCCCAATTACCAGCTCCACCCAATGTCTTTGTATAAACGGTACTCGAATTTTTATCCGAAAGTCGGCCCAAATATCTTCGCCTTGTAAACTTTCAATAACTGTATTTAAAGCAAAATTAAGGAAATTCAAAGGAAAATGAAGCGTCAAGAGAGGCTTAGCAAAGTGAGGTCTGATAGTAACAAAATGTAACATAACGAACGGTTATGCATAGTGTTTGCCTTGCCAAGGTCGACGTCTTCGATCAAAATAAAATTAATGGATAGGCCTTACGCGAACATTTCAAACCAGGAAAATGAGGCAAAACAAATGAAAGGTTTACTTGTCACTTGAATGCAAGTGCCCTAGATTTGACAGATAATGGCGCTAGTTTGTATGGACCAAGTGCACCAGTAGTGTGCTTCAACTTACCGCACTTCAGGCCTATCCATTCATTTTATTTTGATCTAAGGTCGACGTTCGTGTAAGGGTCGACCAGAGTGACCGCGGGGGGAGGGTATGCAGTGTTTACCTTGCCGAGGTCGGCGTTCGTGTAAGGGTCGACCAGAGTGACCGCGGGGGGAGGGTATGCATAGATAGTGTTTACCTTGCTACCTTGCCGAGGTCGAGGTTCGTGTTAGGGTCGACCAGAGACCGCGGGGGGAGGGTTATACATTGAGTTTACCTTGCCGAGGCCGACGTTCGTGTTAGGGTCGACCAGAGACCGCGGGGGGAGGGTTATACATAGTGTTTACCTTGCCGAGGTCGACGTTCGTGTTAGGGTCGACCAGAGTGACCGCGGGGGGAGGGCCTCTGTTCTCTACGTTAAGCAGGAGCTTCTTGTTGAGCGTGTCCATGGAGAAGGCACGCACGCCCTCGAGGCGGTCGTCGGGGTCCGCGGGGAACTTGACGCAGCACAGCGTGTACTCGCTGGCGTACGGCGAGTCGCTCTCCGTGCCCGCCGGTAGCGACGCCAGTCTTATACTGCTTACAACCTATGTGAACAATCATATTAAATGCAATCAGCTAATCTAAAGTTTGTATGAAAAATCGTTTTTTGGGAATTTCATATGTGTTCCTTAGGGAAAGTTGTTCAGTATCATGAGTACAATCACCCCTTAAAGTAATGCAACTGTTTGCCCTAACACCCTGTATTCTCCGAGGTTATTCTGAGATATTCTGTAAATTCGTTTCGTTTCACTAGTAGTACCGAAACTCTGTTCAGTGTGACGGGGAGTGAGCCCGTCGCGACTTATAATGGACGGTGGGTACAATACATGCCTCCAAATTGAAGCATGTAGGTTTCCTCACGATGTTTTTCCTTCACCGTAAAGTCAGTGATGATGGATCAGAATAAATAGATTAGAAAAAAAAACGTCTCATTTGAAAGCGTTGAGAAAACAACTTACCTCTCTGTTACCGTAATCAATGTAGAAAATATGAACGGACTTATCATCGGCGACTTTTTCTACCTTCGCTCTGTACCACTGGTCGTCCAGGCTGAAGCGAGCTGCGCACACGTTGCCTTTCCTAGGCACATATGATCCCGGTAATGGAGCATTAGCCTTGAATTCCTGGTGAATTTTTTCCATCAATGATTCTAACTTGGTACCGGAGTCTACGCTTTGAGCATAAAAATGACCCTCAGGCGTCACTTCAGTGACGATAACCTTCTCGTATTTAACATTTCGCTCTTGTACTGGTGCATTTCTTTCTTTCTCGGTTTCCTTTTCTACTTCAACGTAATCTTTCCAGATACCAATGCGTTTTTTGATCGCATTCTCCTCGGCAGTCTTAATGGTACGCGCGAACTCTGACGTCTCTGCGGTATGATGCATCGACGCGAGACCCTGCTCGACGAGTGACACTGATAAGTTCTCATTTTCGACCCAGAGCCATCCGATGAAATTGCCAGCCTTGTCCATCTCCTCGATAGTGACGACGACATCGTGCTGCAAGCATTTTTCTTTAGTGAAAAGCAAAGCGTCTTCGCCGAACGGTTCAGCGTCTTGCTTGGGTCCGCCGCCGATGGCCGGGCGAGCGCCTCTAGGACAGTTTATACCCGCAAGTAAGAACGTAACAAGGACAGATTCCTTGGGAATGTACAACCGCATACGCGAACCACTGGCAACGAATTCTACAGTCGCTTCCGTTTTTTGAGCCCTCTTTAAGAATGGGAAGAACTTTTTCGCTTTAGCAGAATCTCCACTCGTATCTTGGACGCGATGCGCAGGGATGTCTTTCTTGGCATGAACACTTAAGCTGGCTTTCTGTGCCTTCAGTTCTGCCTCTAACAATTTGTCGTAGTGCGAGCTCCTTTGATCGTTGTCGTTTCTGTACCTGACTACCGTTGCGTAACCCTTCGCTACCGACGCTTCCGCGACGTTCCTATGAAAATACAAATATTATACAGGGTGTTACATAAGTAAGAATAAATTTTTAAAACTCTTAATGGGGTTGTTTAGACCGTCAAACTGAACAACTTTCTCTATGGGACCAACATCGAAATCGCGAAAAAAAAATCTGATATCCCATACATATTTTAGCTCTAGTCGATTTGTAGAGTATGGAACATCAATTTTTTTTTTCGCGATTTCGATATTGGTCCCATAGTGAAAGTTGTTCAGTTTGATTGTCTAAACCACCCCCTTAAATGTTAATTTGTATTTTTATAACACCTTGTATAGAAGACAACTAAATTTTTACTGCAAAGTTCAACAATTTCTTTTTAAGATACTTACACTCCTCCAGCGACTACAGTGCAGCAAGTTTTCTCAGGGAAGTTGTCTTTCGCTGGCTGAATGTAGTCAACAGTGACATTTACTTTCTTTCCAACAAGTTTTTTCCTCATGAATTCACGTGCTTCGAACATCCAGGGAATATCGTACAGAGGTTTGAATCCCTTAGGCCTCGGTGATTGCTTGCCTTCGTCATCTGGGCTGTTCCTAATGAAAAAGAAAAATATTACTTCAAGGAACTATTCCCAAATCGGTTTCTAGTTCTCTAAATTAAATACATGAAATATACAGGGTGAAATTGATATCATTAGCATCCTTTTAAACTAAGAGTCTACACCCGCACGGCACCCGCCGCCGCTGCCTACGCGACACAAATGTATGGGACAGCAGATTTTTTTTTTTGCTCCGATTGGTATGCTCCCAGAGTAAAAGTTGTACAGTTTGATGGGTAGACTCTTAGTTTAAAAGGATGCTAATGATATCAATTTCACCCTGTAGAGTATCCAATTCAACTAATATCATAAACATAAAAGTTTGTGACGAGGCGAGGTTTCGATGTTTGCACTCTATTCTATTCTATTCTTAATTAATGGCGTTTCCTTGTTAGATTTCGCCAGTGTCAAGTGTTGAGGATATACTCATTAGATATTGTACGGTACAATAGGATATGGCGATCTCAAAGCCCCGTTTTTAAACAAAAACACACTAGAAACCGCCATAAAACGGCGGAGCCACGTGGCTGTCAAAATCGCAAGCCGACGCACGAGACGTCCTCTTGCCACCCCCTCAGCCACGTCACTCCATGTTTGCACTCAATAAAGCACAAACAGCTCAAGGGATTTGGATGAAATTTGGCACACAGAATGTTTTATTGACACATAGGATACATTAAAATATGAATAAGCTATACAGTAATAAAACTTAAAGACTTACTTTTCACGAGGGGGTCTAATGCTGGCCAAGAATATTTTCTTTTGTGCGCCGTTGGGTAGTTTAACAACGAGAGCATCGCCGTTGACGACTTCCAGTACTGTGGCGGTGAACTCCTTGTCCTTGGCGGCGATGACGGGCGCATTACTCGTGTAATTCATCCACATTCTGAGTTTCGCATCTTTAGCGGCACGTTCTGCTTGTCTAAGAGTAGAAGCCCCTGAACAAATAAAACTGAATAAAAACAATTGCACTAAAGAAATAACATTGCAAATTACAAATTATGATGGTGCAATAAAATACACCCTACATTTTTTTTTTCTTAGTTATATTCTGGTTAGGCATGAACTAACCTATCAGCATCCACCGGGTTGACGTCTCGGTTTACGGGACACCCTGTATACTCTGAGACCCTAGTCTATTTACACGAACAGTAGCTATATAAAGGTAAATCACCAATATAAACCTACCCTACTGTAAAGCTTATGTGCTTCTTGCTTGGGATACATTCAATGTTTTAATGTAACAATTACATGAGATCTGAGTCCTTTCTTACTTTCCTGTCCTCGGTGTGTAATCTACTATATTCGTAGGTTATAAGTATGACAGATTTAGATATATTTTTAGAAAAAATATAATATTCACAAAGGAGATTGTTCTAACTAACCCGATTTCATAACAGCAAGAGACCAATCGACGCATCTCGCGAACCCTTGTCTCAGCAGTGCCTCAGCAATGTTTCCTTGCGGGTGGATGATGGTACCGACGAAGTTGTTGTTGTTGACTGATTCCAAGATCACTTCTACATCTTTCTGGAGGATTCTGGATTCGAGGAAGAAGCGAGCTTCTTCTGCATAGCGCTCTACTTCACCATCTTGTTTTATTGCTGGACACTGAATAAGGATAAAAATACTCATTGTATTGGAGACTTTTCTTATTTAAAATTAAGGTGTAATAGTAGGTGGAAATACCTAGGAGGCATCTTTTATTTTTTTAATCAGTGAGCACCTCAGTTTGATTGGACTACATTTTTGACCAAAAGCCAATGCCTAAAAATGGCGCCTATTTTTAACGCCACCATCAATCAAATTTGAATATTATAGTTGAGAATAAAGTTACAAACAAAACTTGTTATGACAAGTATATCTTGAACTCAGTTCGAACGGGTATTAAAGGTTTGAAGTAAACGAAAAGAATATAATATTTTCAATTTCAAGCCTTTATATCTCCGTTCGGATTGAGTTTTGAGACATACATGTAGTAACAAGTGTTGTTTGTTACTTTATTCTGAACTAAAATATTCAAGTTTGCTTGATGGCCGACAAAAACAACGGCGAAAAACAAGGCGCCAACCTTACATACATAACCCGCATTGTTTTTTAGAGTTCCGAACCTCAAAGAGGAAAAACGGAACCCTCATAAGATCACTCTCGTGTCCGTCCGTCCGTCTGTCACAGCCACTTTTTGTCTATTAGTATTGGTTGAGCGGGCTCATTTCCCGCAACTCGACGACTCGGGCGTCTATTTTGCGTGAGGTGGCTCCTCCAGTAGCCTTGTCTATGGGTAAATACTTACTCTAATTCCTGACAGCATGAGGGTGATCTGGTAGAAGTCAGGCAGCAGACACACTCGGACTGTAGATCCGTCTCGAACATACTCAATGACTGCCTTGATTGGCTGACCATTGTATTTGTTCACAAAAGCTTTTGGGTTTTCGATGGTTCCTTTGATGTCTCGTATATGCTCCTATAACATAATAGAAAAACTTTGAACGTAAGAAAAATTACATGAACAATGTTTCTAACTGGGAAGCCTTTTACTTTCCCATGATAGTTTAGACTGTTTACTTTCCAAAATAACATTGTTGGTGTCATCTTCATACCCTATAGGAATACCATCAAGTTGGATTCGAGATCAAATTTTTCAGGAAACATCTATTTATTTAGCTAATGAAGTATCTTTACCTGCAGGTCTGTGCCCCAAACTCCCTTTCCTTGAGATTTTGCAACATCTTCAATTTCAACGAGTCTTTTCAGCTGTGGTATGTTTCGACCACCTTCTCTGACCTTGGCGAGACCTTCCGCAAGAAGAGCTTCAGTGATATTTTCATCTTTCGTGGGGTCCTTGCCGGCCCACACTGATCCATATTCCCTGGTAGCAGAGTTTGGAGGTTTATCCGCTGTAAAAATAACTTCCTTTCCAACAAGCTTCTTCCTGAGGAATTCACGGGCTTCCCATGCGTAGGGCTCGTCTTTAGTCTCGACGTCACTGGAAATAAAAAAGTTGTTGTAATTCGTCAGTAAGAACAATTCTTTTTAATGAATAGAACACTTTTAACTTTTATTTTATGATGAAGCTTAATAAATACCTCAAAAACTTTACAAGCTTTTTAAAACAAAGTGGCGTCAAGTGAATCTAATTTCATCTCAAGCTTCCTTTGTTGTTGAGATGTATTAAAGCAAAACTTGATTCTGTACAAAATGTTTTAAAGGTATTTACAAAATTTTATGTCGATTTATGTAATCTATGAGAGCTCGGTGGCGCGTTGCGGAGAGCTATGGACTCTCAATCATGAGGTCCGGGTTCGAATCCGCACGGACAACAAGCCACGTACCAATGAGTTTTTATAACTTATGTACGTATTACCGACTGCTCTCAAACGGTGAAGGAAAAACATCGTGAGGAAACCTGCATATGCAGAAGAAGAAATTCTGATGCATATGTGAAGTCTACCAATCCGCATTGGGCACGCGTGGTGGACTAACGCCCATTCACCCTCCCTGAGGGTAGGCCTGTGCCCTGCAGTGGGACGTATATAGGCTGATGATGATGATATGTAATCTATAAGTATGGTTACGACGCCTAATAGAAGCCGAATCTTGATTTTCTTTAAACATAACTAAATAAAAATTTTAAAATTTAAAGCTCTGGGTATCTTGTATAATACAAGGTTGTTTAGACCGTCAAACTGAACAACTTTCTCTATGGGACCAACATCGAAATCGCGAAAAAAAAATCTGATATCCCATACATATTTTTGCTCTAGTCGATTTGTAGAGTATGGAACATCAATTTTTTTTTTCGCGATTTCGATATTGGTCCCATAGTGAAAGTTGTTCAGTTTGGTGGTCTAAACCACCCCCTTAAATGTTTATTTGTATTTTTGTAACACCTTGTATAGGGTCCTTCTAGATATGTGAGTGGTTTTCTAAGAGAATGATCAGACCCCTAAACTGAACAACGTTCTCTACGGGACCAACAACGAAATCCCTAAATAAAAATTAACTGCCCCAGTAATGCATGCATACCACTGCGGTTTTGTATGGAACAGCAGATTTTTATTACTATTTCGACGTTGGTCCCTTACAGAAAGTTGTTCAGTTTGATTTGATTTGATAATCGTTATTCTCACGAAAAACAAAAGTTAACAAAAAACAAAAAGTTAAATGACATGATATGCAAAGAAAAGCTCAAAAACATAATGGATGTTCAAATATAATATTTATAAATGTTCTAAACCTAGTGAAGTAGTGACACATTTAATGAGCCAAAAAGGCCAGAAATATGATTTTTTTAAATTACGATGTATCTCTCGTTGGCTTCTATGCATCGAACTATTAATGTACAGACTAGAAATTAAGAAATACTAAAAACATTGCACATCACAACGCTGTCCCATTGTTTGGGGTGATATCGCCACACTTTCTTATTAAATCGCTATCGTTATCTCCTTAAGGGAGGGAGGCCTTTGCCCAACAATATGGGACAACCCCAGTTGATATAATAATAATATCTCTTTCACCCGCTTCCGCTCGTCGCACCCTCATGTGGCGCACGACGTTTATTTGTCTTGTTTATGTAGTACATAATAAATAAATATCTTGGACATTGTCACACATATTATCTAGTCACATTTAAAGTACCAGAATCTAGCCTGGACTTGCATTACGATGACTAGACAAGAATAGATACAGACATCCACAAATCTGGTACAAATATCCATATTTATCATAAAAATATTGGTCCCTTTATGGGATTCGAACCCACGACTCTCGGCACAGCAGGACGGTTCATTACCAACTGAGCCACCAAATAAATAATAGTTCAATGATCTGTAACTGTATATTTAAGGTTTTGACAAAGCATGTTATTGATTAGTGGCTGTTGTATTATGTATTTTTGATTGACGAAGCATGTGTTCAATGCTTCTAAGTAATATATTATGTGTCTAAGGGCTAAGACACATTGATCGACGGCGATCGAAGATTTGTCCGTAAAAAAAGGACGATTAGTATTCGATGCCGAACGCATCTTTTCATCGACGTGGCGAACGGCGTCCCATACTAATCGTTTTTGTATGGACAAACCGTCGATCAATGTGCCGTTACCCTTCAACAGTTTAAACGAGCATAGAAAATTCATCATCATGTCTTCTCTCATTCTTGTCAGTGACTATTTACTCCATTAAAGTAGATTTTTTTTAAGCAAAAAAATAGATTTTTTTGCATAATGGTCAGCTAAGTTAATTAATGTTTCTCACCTTTCTATGCAAATAAGGCTCAGAAATGTTGATCAATTTTCGTACCAACCATGACTGTATTTGGTAATTTTGGTGTGTATTTGTGTGGATTGATCCCAGATACAATATTTGCTATCGTTATTTCACATTCGCAAAGCTTCTGATTATTCTAGAATTAAAATAACATTGTACAGATTTGGTATTTCATAACTTCTTACCTACCCAAAGGGTAAAAACGGGACCCTAGTACTGAGCCTACGCTCCGTCTGTCTGTCAGTCATGTCCTTCCTCTTTTGAACCATAATAGGTAGCCACTTGACATTTATATAGAATATACTGTGTGTTATTATTATGGTGAATTACGAAATCGTAAAAAAGGTAATACACAAGGTTCAAACTTAGTGAGAAGATAGTGGAAACTTTAAATAAAATAATAAATAATAAAAACCAGCTAATGATCCCAGAGAATGTGTATGGACTTGGTACATGACTCCAAAACGCACTTGGTCGGTTAAGTCATTGCAAAACTTTTATGCTGACAGTATGGTGCCACTGAATCGTAAACATTGTTTAAAGGAGAATTCATTGCAACTGACATAGCTCTACATGAGTCTATGGGCCAAACTAGTGGTTCCAAAAGTTGACTGGACCGCAAAACACATACCAAACTCTTCCAAATTCAGGACTCACCTCTTGGTTGTCACGAAGGATGCATTTGTTTCCTATTTTATGTCATTATGGCTTTAGCATCTACTTAAATTTTTAGCTACTTTTAATCGCAATGAGTTTGATACGTCCAATGTGTTTCGGTACCGATTTAGTTTTAATATTAATCATAACCGAAAAACCTGCCTCACATAGGTATGAGGTACTAAAGGGAAGGAGGACTTTCATAGCTTCAGCTTCATCAAACAGGCAAGAATAGTTTTCAGCAACCGAGAGCCAGATTTTCGTTAACTGCTTGCGATTGAAATTTATTTTTAATTAATGGACTTCTTGCTTGCACTGCATTTTCGCCATTGTCAAGAGGTTTGAGGGAGTATCTATCCAATCTCGAGGATTGTGTATGAGTAAGAACACAACTGAGAAGGATTGCGGAGCCTCATGGCAGGCTGAAACGCGAACCGCGCGATTACCACGTGAAAGGAAAGACAAGTGTTTGGGGCAAACCCTGCAACGTGACTTCCATTGAAATTATTTTTCAGTGGCATATAAATCAACGAGTATTATAATAGACTATTTCATGAGATGAGTACATTAGGTAAGGTAAGCCAAACTCAGGGAATGTTGAGCACAATTACATTCAGTCAGGTAACCTCAGAAGGGCACTTACTCGTCATAAGCAACATTTCACTCTGAATTGCTTTTAAAAAAATTACTAAGTATATTCTTAGAAACAAAGTGTCAACACTTATCAGAAATTAATTACTTTGTAGGTACAGATTATTTAGGCAGTTTGTTTAAAGATAATGAGATTTCATCAGATAATGTCAATTCGCTAATGCACTAATTATTCGCCACAAATTGTACCACCTCATTAACTTCACTTTCACTTCTCGTACTGGATCTCTAGGTACCTACGTAAATCAATTTAAATTTTATATTATGAGACCAACAGCTTTCATAACATAGAAATGGAATAGAATTCCAGTTCCTAAAATCGTTAGTACGGTTTTATTCCATCTCTGATATTGAAAACAGAGTTTTATGACAGAGAAGTGAGAGTGAAAGATTAGATGAAGAGGTGACTGTAAGTTTAATGTTAGAGCATATGTTACTAACTTGTTGGCAGTCCTCTGGCGCGCGAGTTTCGGCGCCGTGATGCCCGACAACGCGATCACCTTCTCCGGCGGCGGCCCGCCCTGCGGCTGCCTCCTTATCACTACTGTATCTCCCGACAGAACCTACACAAACAAAAACCTATTAAACAAATCACACGTAAAAGTAACCTACGCTGACTGACCGAGTGAAAGGGCACGATCAGTTTTTGTTTGACAATCATAGTTGTACGACCCTGTTACTGCCTGCTACAGCTGGCCAAAATAACATACTTTATACTTACTTCTATCCATGACAAACGATAGAAATTTTATACAATAGGGAACGCACTTATCGCAACATTAATCAAATAGTGGACGCGATGCGGTGCCAACAAGGCAAACTATATGAAATCGGCACGAGGCATCGCGACTGTCCGCTTACAGATTTATCAGAAAAACATATAAATAATGTATTACCTGCTTTACTATTCCAATTTTATAAGCAGGGGCTGGTGCTGGAGCACTCATTTTTTAAATGATATTACTTTGATAACGTGATAAAAGGATAAGAAGTTAAAAATTACTGACAAGTGGACAACTAACAAGCCTGCCGATTGCTGCTGGTGGCGAAACGTGGCGGGCCCTGGTGTTGCCATAAAATATAATTGCTTATACGTGGTAGCAAGCATAACAACAGGGATGCCAAATAAAGAATATGATTACCCCAGATAAAGCGACGCATTGACATTATAATCATTGTCTACATCGTTAAAGGCTATTCACCATAGGCGAAGTATTTTTTGCTTACGCTAATAGACGAAACATCAGTGTAACCACGTATGAGACAGCGATAGTCATAAAATCCTACACAATTTGTATGAAAATAGCTGTCTGACTCCGGAGTCAGACAGCGGTCGTAGAACAAAAAAGTGGCTACGTCGATAAGGACAGCAATAAGTAGCGATCTCCTTTTTTAACTAGAGCAAATTTGCTATGTGCATCTCTTACTAAGTGATATGACAAGACACGTGCTTCATTCTAGTTCCTTCTCTTTCTACGCTATTCACCTTCCTAAATTCAGATTCTAATTGAGGGACAGAGCTATAGGTTAGAACGGGACGTTGTAAGTACATCCATTTTTAACCTATAGCTCTGTCCCTCAATGAGGGATTTTCAAAATCCATTAAAAAAGAAAAAGTAGTTCCTAATGGCTCGATAGATGGCGTTGACGAGACAGGGGCGAGCGACCTTGCAGATAATAAAGTGTACAAATAAAATAGTAAGAATTTGTGTTTTTAAGCAAGCAGCAAAATATGAGCATATAATTATTTCGGCAACAGATGCGTGTGACTCAGTAAAATGCATTTTTTTTTACTTTTCAGCTTATAATAATTGTCGTCTTCAGACCCACTCTGGCAACGGATCCCAAGACGGAAATTTGGTTCATGTTAAAGCAGGCTTTAAACGGGCAATCGATTAGGTACTTTCTGCCAAGGCCAAATCGCTCGGCATAAAAATTGCGATTGTCTAATGGGCGATCGCACGATCGCAAATCTCCAAACATTTTTGCTATTTGGCCTTGACAGAAAGCAGCCATCAGTTTCCCGCCTAAAGCCTGCTTAATCCAATCCGGCGCCCGTAATGGCCAGCCCATCAAATGCTACCCGGATAATTACCAACCACATAAAGTCCGACCCAGTAATTCGTGTACAAGGTTTGGGTTGCTTTGCTGCGTATTATTGGGCTGGCAATTACGTGCTGGACATTAACAGTCCGAGCCAACAATGTTCAGCACCATAATGCCCAGCCCGTATTTCGTGACCAAAGGTTCTAAATTGGTTCCAATTACTGGGCTGGACAATACTTGGCCGGCAATTACGGGACCGAGATAATAATGCTCAACCAAATATTGTACAACCCTGTAATCCGTGTACAATATGGCGTCTTTTTTTTAAGAGCATGTAGGTTGTATATAAAGTGGGATATTCCAATACAGTTTTAACTGAACGAACGAAACACGTTTTTAGACTCTAGATTTAATTCTCTCGGCTAGGTTAGCGAGGAGCGAAGCGACGAGCATGTTAGGATTCTTGCGACCACAGCGCACGAGCCGAGCGAGCGCAGCGAGCGTGCCGCGGCAGCGGACGGCGAGTGCCAGAACCGAATGGCTACTGTTAACCTAGTCCACCCGAAAATATAAGTATTTCTATTTGCTGAACAAAATTATTATTGTATAGTTCCTCGATAAATACTACTACTCGATAGTGTAATACCCATCAATGGGCAGATAACATAGCTAAAAGCCTGGCTAAAAGCGGGATAATAGGTTAGTAGGTAACTGAATAGAGCGCCTTAATATCACTGCTAGCATAGACAAAGCTGATTTAAAAACAAAAATGACCATAGATTAAGAATAAATCATGAACCAATCAGAACACAGAAAAATAGACGCCATCTTGTACACGGATTACGGGGGTGGACATTATTTGGTCGGCAATTACGCCCCGGACCAAAACTGTCCATAGCATAATGTCCGGCCCGTAATTGGTGGCAGTATAATTGGTGGACGGTCTTCAATTACTGGGTTGGACATTACACGCCGCGCATTTACCGGCCGGACAATACGAGCTGGACCCTCAATGTCCGGGCCAGCAATTGGTGTCCATTTTTCGCTCAGGGTGTAATTGCCGACCCATCATTGCATGGATACGTGCTGGACATTGTTGGGTCGGACATTGTTGGGTTGCGCATTACGGGATGGCCATTACATGGACCCATCCAATCAAGGTGTTTTTGGTGGTAACGTAAGCATTTAAAAAAAAGAATAAAGAAAAAAATTGCAAATGGCTCAAAGATAGGGATGTGACCCTAGCTACAAAAAATCGATTTTGTTGCACGATAACATAATCGATTAATTAAAAATCGATTTATTCTTTAAAAATAATCGATTTATATTAAAATCGTTTTTTTTTGTTTTTACGAAAATACGACAGTCTTTGTCATTTATTTACCTTTTTCAAAAGTAATAAAACAAACTTTTTTAATTCATAAATCAAAGAAACAAAAAATAAAATTTCTTGAAATTATTATTGTAAATAAAACTTACTTAAAATTAACTACAGCCACAAATTAGTAGGCAAATAATGAAAAAATAAATGCTTGGGCAATCTTTTGCCCAAGATGCTTCTCGTCTTGCGGACAATGTTGAACGGGCAAACAAATTTTTACCTGTGTAGCTTATTCGGGTAAAGTAAGGATACAATACAGTTTAACCGATCGGTAAAACTGTTTTGTTTTCTCGATTATCGAGCTTTTGAAATATTATTCTTGTTATGCAGTACTGCTGCTGACCTCTCACTCAGGAGAGTGTGTGAACCTGGTAATTTATAGGATCGTTCATAGATGGATCTGATACAAAAATCGAAATAAAAAATTGTGAAAAATAAAAAAATCGATTTTTTAATAATCGATTAAACATAATCTAAAAATCGATTAATAAAAATCGATTTTTAACGAATAATAATCGATTAATAAGATAATCGATTATTTTTTCACATCCCTACTCAAAGAACACGCGCTCTTTAATTAATGGTCGAGATTGATATCTGGCTATGACCTCAACCACAGACTTAGGTAGACCTCAACGATCTGGAGTGGTATTTTTGTAAGTCATGTAAGTACATTGAAATCAGCAGTAGAAAATATCAAAATTACTATGGAGATTACGCATCTTTCTGCTACAGATTTAGACGTGTGACTTTCAAAAATCGCACTCCAGGCTTTCGGCCTTCTTGTCATTGGCGATCAGGCACGTATCCAGGGGGGGGGGGGGGATAGGTGGGATTTATCCCCCCCCCGAAATCCGAATATTTGTATGGAAAAGTGATTACAGCACCTACTTTTTCATCGTTTTTCTATGAATATCCCCCCCCGAAAATTAAATGTCCCCCCCCGAAACAAAAGTCTGGATACGTGCTTGTTGGCGATTGCCATAATGACCTTGGTAAAAAGTCTGCGATCTATTATAGATATATAGCTTGGCAAAAAAGTCATGATCGTGGTGACAGAAGGAACTACAATTTTAGTATGGTGGTGTTGCCAGGTTATGCGTGATTTTGACGTTCTTGCGTGGAGGCAGCGCCCTAATTTTTTATCACGACTTTTTTGCCAAGCTGTAAAAGACTGCGTTAGACCTGCAAGGCTGCAACGGTGTAGACAATACCTATGCAGGTGGCATAGGCATCTTGCCTGCAACCAATCGTAGACGCCAGCCAGTGTCACAGATCACAGAATAATTTTATTTTTAAACTTTTCAGTTGTCAGAAAATCCCGCAATGTATAGTGCGACTTGAGTGCGACCTCAGATTAAATAATACAAATAGATAACTTCTTGATGACGTCACACCGTACTACCCAAAATGTCATTCCGACTCCTAAAGACCTCTATCCATACTGCCAAATAAGAAAGGCACTTTTAGCTTTCTACGGTGGCAACATTATGAATCATTTTCAATTTGGTCGCGTATCATTGTTCGTGATCGTGATCGTGTGCATCGACAGGAAATTATAATTTTGAAAAGGAATAAGTAAAAGTTTTGGTGTCTTTGTTCATGAGGAAGGAGGTTTAATATATGGAGAATGTCCTGCATCGTGCTCAGTTGCAAATCTCATTCGGGAAACAAAGAGAACTCCGAGGAAAATATCAGCTTCACAAGTGAGTACATAGTTATATTTTCTCGAGTAAATAAACCAGAAAGTGTAATGGTATAGAGGAAAAAAGATTTCCTATTGCTTAATTAATAACCATAAGATAGTTTTGTCGATTTTGGACTTAAATAAAGCACGAAAATGGAACCAATTAGATTTTGAGGTTAAAGCGTTTGACAGAGGTTTGACAGATAGGGGCTGTAGTCGGCTGTACGCTGCTTGGAATCGACATGTTGATAAAAATACTGCCATCTTGTTTTTTCACACGTTATGTTGTATTTGCGCAACCAAGATAGCATGACTATCGTAGGTTCTTGCTAATTAACTGTAGGCCTTGAGTGCGACATAAAAGAGTAGAAAAATAAAGAACTAAGGCCGAGATTCAGAGACGATTTTTTTAGTCTTAGGCTGAGATTGAGGCCGAGATTCAGAGACGATTTTTTCCGTCTTAGCTCGAGCTAAGTAGGGTCGAAATGTATGGATTTTGACATACGGGAGTTCGAACTATGACTTACAAATCGTCTCTGAATCTCGGCCTCAGAGACGATTTTTTCCGTCTTAGCTCGAGCTAAGTAGGTTCGAAATGTATGGATTTTGACATACGGGAGTTCGAACTATGACTTACAAATCGTCTCTTAGGCTGAGATTCAGAGACGATTTGTAAGTCATAGTTCGAACTCCCGTATGTCAAAATCCATACATTTCTACCCTACTTAGCTCGAGCTAAGCCAAAAAAAATCGTCTCTGAATCTCGGCCTGAATCTCGGCCTTAGTTCGAGAGTAGGGTCGAAATCTATGGATTTTGACATACGGGAGTTCCGTAGAAAGAGAAGGAACTAGAATGAAGCACGTGTCTTGTCATATCACTCAGTAAGAGATGAACATAGCAAATTCGCTCTAGTTAGAAAAAGAGATCGCTTCTTATTGCTGTCCTTATCGACGTAGCCACTTTTTTGTTCTACGACGGCTGTCTGACTCCGGAGTCAGACAGCTATTTTCATACAAATTGTATAGGATTTTATTACTATCGCTGTCTCATACGCGGTTACACTGATGTTTCGTCTATCAGCGTAAGCGAAAAATACTTGGCCTATGGGGAGTTCGAACTATGACGTAAGTAGCCCATTCACAGTAGTCCTACATGTAGGACTACAACACCATTCACTATCCTGCAAGTAGGACTACTCATACATTTTGCTCAAGGTCGTCGGACTCGTTGTAGGACTACAACACCATTCACTATCCAATATAGGTGTAGGACTGCAAGACGGACTACTGTGAATGGGCTCCTTTACAAATCGTCTCTGAAATGTTTTAGTACAAACCATAGATTTAACACTCTAGATTCCGCCTTCCCGTGGCCGCAAATGGAACAGCAATAGTTTGACTTTTGCATACTAAAAGACGGTCTGTTTGGCAAAGATTCTATAGGATTGACAGCTTGACAAACACAAAAACCAGCCACGGTGACCGAAACAAAAAATAATGTTTTGTCTTTTTTGTTTACATTAGTTTTCACAACTGGCTATCTCGCTCTAGATTTCTTGGCTCTTCATTCTTCTCCATCTTGTAGCGTAAGCGAAAAGTTTTAAATCTATGGTACAAACTGTAGGTCGGTCTTGCCAGCTTATGCGAGATTTAGACGTTCTTGCGTGGAGGCAGCGCCCTCATTTATTTTCTACTTCATTCGTTCGTTGGGTAATCATTTTCTATGAACTGGTATCACTAGTCAAGGGAAAAAAAATAGGCATGGTTCAAAAAGACAAGTATCCAGAGCCGTTGAGAATATTATTTAAAAAATGCAGTGCTGCCACCTTAGCGCTTTCGGCGCTAGACATAGCGCTTTTTTGACATGTTTAGCGCCGTATTTCAGAATTTAGCGCCTAGCGGAGAATCTTGCGGTTTTTTAAAATTTTAATAGAGCAACATTGTTTTTGTTTTTATATGCTATATTTTGTGTTTTTTTATTAGTATATGATAACTATTGATAGCATATATTGTGGTGAAAACATGTCCGTAAAGTGTGCAGTGTATAATGTGTGCGGTGTACGAATACGTGAAAAAGAGAAGACAAGAGATATTGCAACTCAAAGGGATTATATTTAGTAATAATCTCTTTGTTGACACTCAAATAAATTATAGTGAAGGACAAACCTATACGCGAAAAAGAGAAGACAATAATATGCATAGTTCGTTATGTTAGCAACATAATCTTTTTGTCTTTCTCGCACGTATGGTTTTATACTAACTTTTTATCTGGACTCGAATGGATTCGAATTTTAAAAACTCTTTCCACGCTAGCGGATAAAATGCACTTTTGCACTCAGATTTCGAATGATAAACAGAATCTTTCCGAGCTAGTGAGGTGAAAAAACAATTGTTACATGTCAAATATGAAATAATTTATGGACGATAATAATTCAGACTGCCGACTTTAGGCGGGGGTCGGGTTTAGGCGCTTTTACCCTATTAAGGGCTTGAACGCACAGCGTAGAAAGAGAAGGAACTAGAATGAAGCACGTGTCTTGTCATATCACTCAGTAAGAGATGAACATAGCAAATTCGCTCTAGTTAGAAAAAGAGATCGCTTCTTATTGCTGTCCTTATCGACGTAGCCACTTTTTTGTTCTACGACGGCTGTCTGACTCCGGAGTCAGACAGCTATTTTCATACAAATTGTATAGGATTTTATTACTATCGCTGTCTCATACGCGGTTACACTGATGTTTCGTCTATCAGCGTAAGCGAAAAATACTTGGCCTATGACGCACAGCTATTTTTATTCGATTTATTTTCCTGAGCCAGAAAGAACTGAACGAACGACCGAACAAAAAGAACATCGAAATTTCAAGAAAAAAAACTGCTGCCACATTAAAAACTGTATGGAACTAGCAGATTTCTTTTTCTTGCGATTTTGATGTTGGCTCCATAGTTAAATTTAGTGGTGGGGCGCATGCGTGACATATTGCTCGATAAAATCGCTCGATAATATCGCTGCAATATGCGGAGGCCTAATGGAACGTCAACTACTCGGCTTTGAACGAACTGGATCGTCGGTGAAGTGGATTTTTAAACAAATGGGACGGCGCTTGGGAGTCATATGCAGTTTCGAAAAACGTCATAGGCCCCCATTACACGGTAGGTTTTGCTGTCAGTTTTGCCACAGTCACGGCTGTGACTGATGAATAACCTACCGTGTAATGCGTTGACTGATGGTGACTGATGGTTGCATGACGAAAATCTAGATTTTCATCATGCAACCATCAGTCATGACTTTTGAGTGAACGTGTAATCGCATTTCGTCAATCACCGTCAGTCAGCGCGCGGACAGCGATGGAGTCGGACATGATAGATGCTCCCCGTAGTGCATAGGAGGTGCGTCCCCTAGCTCGTGGGGGTGATTAGGGGGTGCACCCCTACTGTGTAGGGGGTTCGTAGGGGTGATTAAGGGGTTGTGTAGGGGTGATAAGAGGGTGTACCCCCTAGGGCGTAGGGCTTATTAGGGGGTGCACCCTAGCTCGTGGGGGTGATTAGGGGGTGCACCCTCTAGGAGGTAGGGGTTATTTCGGGGTGCACCCCCTAGCTCGTAGGGGGTGATTAGAATTTGCACCCTAGCTCGTGGGGGTGATTAGGGGGTGAACCCCCTAGCTCGTGGGGGTGATTAGGGGGTGAACCCCCTAGGACGTAGGGGTTATGAGGGGTTGCAACCCCTAGCTCGTAGGGGGTTATTAAGGGTTGCACCCCCAACTAACACCTTATTAGTATGTTGGTAGTAGGATGTAGCATTTCTTTTAACACGTTTTTTACTCAATATCGCAATCAAAATTCCAATACAGGCTTTTCTTTTATGAATATCTGTCTGTCTGTTTAGGTTGCCTGGAAGAAATCGCTTTTTAGCGATAAGACCGCCTTATTTGTACCATTATCGTTTCTTTGTTTCGTTTTCTATGCTGTATTTGTGTTTTGGTGTAAATAAAAGTATATTTCATTCATTCATTCATTCATATCCATACTGTCTTGCGTGAACACGTGTATCCTTTGTGAAATTTTGAGCATGACTGACGGTCAGTCAGAATGACTGTGTAATGTGGCTACTAATTCCATCAGTCACCATCAGTCACCATCAGTCAAACGTCATTCATGACTGATGGTTTTGACTGACGCAAAACCTACCGTGTAATGTATGCCATAGCGAAGCACGCTACTTCGAAAAACTTTTTGACTGCCTCATACCTACCTTCGAAAACTTGTACGTTCGAATGACGTAGTCGCGAAAGCCGTCGTAGCGAAGCACGCTGCTGCGAAAAACTTTTTAATTGCCTCCTCGTACGTTCGAAACTGACAACCGATGGGGTGTCAGAGTTCTAGAGTGGAGACCGCGAACTGGTAGGCGTAGTGTGGGACGCCCTGCTGCCCGCTGGACAGACGACCTAAAAAAAGTAGCGGGGAGCGACTGGATGAGGAAGGCCAAGGACAGAGTTTTGTGGCGCGCCTTGGGAGAGGTCTATGTTCAGCAGTGGACGATGATGGGCTGATTATAATGATGAAGATGATGACGTTCGAAAGCTTGTGAGATCGAATACTGTCGTAGCGAAGCACGCGCAAAAACTACCTGTTGCTACGTGGTACCAAAAACTGTAATATAGGCTGATGACATAGACCTCCTATACACAACACGTCAATGGGTGATGATGATGAGCACAGACTTAGGTATCTTGAGAGCCATATACAGGGTGTCCCGTAAATAATGGTCCAACGTTAAGGGGAAGATAGCTTATCTAATTAAGTGCCTAAAACTTATTTAAATTATATAAAAAAATAAAGGTAACCCTTTAAGGTAACCGTTTTTCGAAACTGCATATGACTCCCACGGCGCTTAGATTACGTGGCGTGGAACAAATGGGTTTCGACGAGATGTCTTTCGGTAAGAAGTTATGATCCCCGAAGGGGAATATTCAATAAAACACAGAGCTGTTAATTTCATACAAAACTTTGTCGTAGAACACTTGTAGACGGTGATAATAAAAGTAATGTTTTATATATGGAAAAATAGCTTAGAAAGTCTAGATTGCGCGTATCAAATAATATTTACAATTTATAATAAGTACTATACCTAATTACGAAGATGTCAAGCTTTGAAAATTTCAAGCGAAAGTGTTAACTGAGCTTAATTTGTTGCAAATAAGGTCTAGTATGACCTCTTTCAGGAAATAGGTCGAATTACCAATCACCCTGTATACAGTTTTACTAGGCACAGCACACAGCGCGCAGTATAACTAGGGATTAGGCTTACAGTAAGGCAACGGCCAATCCTGTCAACCGAACCGATAGCACGTTTTAAATCGAAAAATAGAGGTGGCTCATCTATCCCACAGGCCACAAAGTACTTTATATCTATCCGTGATCTATCCCACCGTAGCTTATCTATGATCCCACCTGTTCAAGCAAAGCTTGACTTCTAGTAGTCCACTTAAGGGTCGGCACTACCTACGGCCCGTTTGACATATCTGTCAAAAGAAAAAGACCGGTGGCCGACAACACTCAACCCTATCTTATAAGATTAATGAACAAATCAATTTGATAGCTTTTGGTAATACTTTTCTTGCAAAAAACTTGGTCGGCCGCAGCGCGCGGCAGCTTGGCTGGCGTGTTTACTGGTGTGAAGGAAAAAGTGAACCCTACCTGGTGACACAACATTTTACCTCGTTGAATTAAAGGACGTAACTAGTCTGTTGGTCTAGAGTCCAATTAGTAAGGACTAAAAAGTCTGGTCGGCCGACCCTATCCTGGCAGGGTCGTAGGTCCGACCGAATTTAGGGTACCTACTACTCGGAAGGCAGATTTTACCACATTAAATTAATGTTGAATGTTTGGTTGTGCGTGGCAATCATCCTGCAGCATCTGGATTTGAGAGCCGTAGGTCGAAAATGACATTTACAGCAACAGTACAGTACCGTGATGGACCTATAATGTGACTGATCAAAGATCACCCCTGGTGGTAGGATAGGATGGGTTCTAGCTAATTAGATCACAGTATTACTAAGGCTTAAAAAAACTTAAAATTATTTTAACAGAACAAATTAAAACTTTTAACAGAATAATGAAATTATTATAAGTTTAATATTATTGGTTTGTAATCTTTTATCATCATAATCATCGTCAGATATAATATTTTTAGCACGGAATAAAAGTTAATTTTGCAGTAACTGGAACGATTGCCTTCAAAAACATTTGCGCAAAAGGACATATCAGTGTGACGACTTTTAGTAGATTTCTTCTTTATTGGTATGTTTAGTAGATTTTAGTAGAAATTGGGTATTCGAAAATGTTAATGTATTTAAAAATGCAAGGATTCAGGCTCATAAAATCTAAGCTGGCAATACTCTAACTGGCTGAGAAAACGATTGCAGGGTTTGCAAGTTTTCCGGAACTTCTAGTACATCATCATCATAATCATCAGCCTATACAAGGTGTTACAAAAATACAAATAAACATTTAAGGGGGTGGTTAAGACCATCAAACTCAACAACTTTCACTATGGGACCAATATCGAAATCGCGAAAAATATAATTTATGTTCTATACTCTACAAATCGACTCGAGCTAAAAATCTATGGGATATCAGATTTTTTTTTCGCGTTTTCGATGTTGGTCCCATAGAGAAAGTTGTTCAGTTTGACGGTCTAAACAACCCCCTTAAGAGTTTTAAAAATTTATTCTTACTTTTGTAACACCCTGTATACGTCCCACTACAGGGCACAGGGCACCTTCTAGGAGGGTGTTTGGGCGTAAGTCCACCACGCATGCCCAAAGCGGATTGGTAGACTTCACATATACATCAGAATTTCTTCGTCTGCATTATGCAGGTTTCCTCGCGATGTTTTCGTTCACCCTTTGAGAGCAGTCGGTAATACGTACATAAGTTAGAAAAACTCATTGGTTCGTGGCATGTTGTCCGTGCGGATTCGAACGCGGACCTCTTGATTGAGAGTCCATACCTCTCCGCAATGCGCCACCGAACTCACTTCTAGTACAGCAAATATTAATCATATCGCCTAATGTTATTTTTTTTTACAAAAGAGGGCTTCTAAACAGAGTTGGAATTTTGGTACCTAGCACTTTTAATATGTCAAAGAGATTACATGTTTATCGACTTCCAATAATGTCGATATACGGGTATATTTTATATCACTGCGGATAACTTCAGCATGTATCGAACTTCAAAATAGCGAAAATAAATCAGCTGTTCCATACAGTGGAATATGTAGGTACTGCAGTTTTGTATAGGACAGCTGTTTTTTTTTTCGCTCTTTTGTAGTTGGCTCCATAGTGAAAGTGTTTCAGTTTGATGAGTAGAATACATGCTGGTGTTATCCGCAGTGATAAAAAATTACCCGTATATGGACACAATCGGAAGTCGATAAACGTGCAATCCCTTTGACATAATTAAAAGTGCTACCAAAATTTCTGACTCTGCTTATGAGACACAGAAAACTGTACTAAATTTAAACTTGCGTAGGGACGACCAAATTTAATATTTATTTGAAAATTGAAGCATCCATGTTACAAAGTGATGAAAACCAATAAAAATTATACAAAAATGCGAAAATAACATGTGTAATGATGAGCGTTTAGATAAAATTGATAATATTTTGTTCAAAAACGTGTTTTATATTAAATTTTAACCATCTGTAACGACATTAATATTATTTGGTAGAATTTAAGTAGAATTTGAAACAGGGCTGGTAGATTATGGTAAATTTCAGCAGTAATTTTCGTCACGCTGAAGGACATTGTGCGACACAAGAACATATAAGTAGGTGTTACTTAGTAGCTAAAGTGGGTACATGAATCCTGAAAGGGCACAGCAATATTAACAAGAAGTAATTTTAAAGAAAAAAATTAGTATAATGTCAATAGTTCTTTTGGTAGTTTTTGGTTCTTTTGGTAGGTTTTGGTAATTTTTGGTAGTTTAGTAATTATTTTTTTGTTGTTTCTGGTTTTTTGGTAGTTTTTGGTTAGTTTGGTAGTTTTTCGTTGTTTCTGGTTATTTTGGTAGATTTTCGTAGTTTTTGGTTATTTTGGTAGATTATTATACTTTTTGGAAATATTTGATAGAAGAATGAAAATTACCAAAAACTACCATAAAAACAAAAGAGTTCTTGACGGCTTGGCTACGGGGTGGGTTTGTTGACATAAATAAAATATATGTTTTGCGAAAGAGGTACCTACATTCAAATCGTAAGCGGAATTCAGTCAATAAGGGTGTCATGCCGATCCTTGTTTACCGACTTTAAATTACTCACTGTGACAGCTTCGTATATCCTCGATCTGTGCGAAATCGTGAGCGATACCCCGTAGTATTCCGTAGCAAGAGATTAAATTTAACTCGCAAAAATGAGCTACTGGTACCAAATTACCGACTAGCATCGATGCTAAGGACTACAAAATAAAGTCGAATACTGTTCTTGTGTATAGTAAAATACCAGATGACATTAAAGCCGACAAGAAATTTCTGAAGAAGGTTAAAGAATTATTAATCGAACAGTGTCCCTATGACTTTAATTAGTTTCTTCAGTATAAGTAAACAAACAGGCATCAATCTGAGTAGAAAAAAATGTGTTGCAGACCGATTATTTGTACCTCAATAGGTTATTATAATTTTTAACTAATCACATTTAACTGATTTTATAACATTTAACTAATTTAATTGTAGTAAGTGAAAGGTGGTAGTTAAGTTATTGTCTGGCACCTATTGTTTAAATCTGTTTTTTTCTTAATGTTTATAAATTATATTGTAGTGTGACTAATAGGTACTCTGTACTTACCATCTGTAACTTATGTACCTACCTACAATTTAAGGTAAATAAATAAAATGAAATGAGATGAACCAAAAGTAACAAATTAACCATAAACTACCAAAAAGTACGAAAAATTACCAAAATAACAATAATCTACCAAAAAGTACGAAAATCTACCAAAAAAAACAGAAACTACCAAAATAACCAAAAACTACTACCGAAAAGTACGAAAATCTACCAAAATAACTTTTTGGTTACTTTTGTACGAAAATTTACCAAAAACTACCGAAAGACTCAAAACTACCATAAATTACCAAAATAACCAAAAACTACCAAACAGTGCCCGGAAAGTAACTTTTGTGAAATTCCTTTGTGTTGTCTTGTGTCGCGCAAAGTCTTTTCGCGCAAAATTCTGTCGTGCAAATGACTTACAAAGTCAATCGTTTGAGTTACCTACTGCGGTACAGAATTCACTCTTATTCCATTCTTATTTAAAACATATCTGACGATGATGATGATGATTTCAGATTATCAATCCTTAGTTTGCTAGTAACAATAGTAATAAACTTACAGTTATTCTGTTATAATAACGAGTAATAGTCGACCAATTTATAAAATGTACTTCTAAGTCCACATACGTGACGGGCAACTACGGAACCCTACACTGCATGTGGCCCGACACCCACTTGCCCGGTTTTTTATAAGTTACTTTGCCTACTTTAGCTAAAAATGGATTTGTTCATTAATCTTCTAAGACAGGGTTGGGTGTTGCCGGTCACCGGTCTATTTGCAATGATTTCGAACGATTGACGGCCCATAGTAATTTGTATGAAGAAAACGTCCAAAAAAATATGTGATTTTTGGTAACAAATTGCAAAAAAACTAGAAGTCGTATCGAAAAACTGATTTGTTTAAAGTGTTCTTTGATGTTTTGCCATTGATTAGAAATATATTTTGTTGTTTTATTTTGTTTCACTAAATCACAGGACTCGGAACGCGGCAGTGCTATTCTGGAGTTTTTCATGAAATTCTCGATTACTTTCTGATGTAACTACACAATTTTACTGAAATTTTTTTTGTTCATCTTGTACTTCATCTTTTAAAGAAGCGATGGTATTAATTTTGTTTCTAAATATAGCTATTTACTATCCTCAAAAGTCGGAACGCCGAACCCTGTTTTGCCCGATTAGGGTAGTGCCGACCCTTAACAAAGCAGGTGTAGAGTGCGTGAGCTGGATCGTAAGAAATTTCTTCAGAAATGTGTTCAGGATGCCTAGAGGGTAAACATACTAAAAGTCCTCGCCTCTAGGGGGGGCGCTGGGTGGGGGGGAGGGGGTTAAAGCTCCCACTTTTGAGTTTTTCGCTAATATCTTTAAAACGGTGTGTCGTAGAGAAAGACTCTTGTCAGCGCCTTCACGACCTAAACGGATTAACAAAATAAAATTTAAATTAAAAATGATAAATGTTTCGATGACTGTATGGCTGAACAGATTTGTATGAAATTTGGTATGTAGGTAAATTAGGTCCTGGATTAACATGCCGGCTATTTTTCATCCCGAAATAACACGATTGAAGTAGCAGGCAAGAGGTAACGTTTGATAAGTCGTTTTTTTTTTCGAAAATTTCACTTTTCCACAACGTGTACTTCAAAAATAGTTAGGAATTCTAAAAAATGTATGAGACAAAAGTTGTAGGAAATTTTATTAGCTTTCATTACGTAGAAGACAATTTTTCTCTACGACACACCGTTTTAAAGATATTAGCGAAAAACTCAAAAGTGGGAACTTTAACCCCCTCCCCCCAACCCGGCGCCCCCCCTAGAGGCGAGGACTTTTAGTATGTTTACCCTCTAGGCATCCTGAACACATTTATGAAGAAATTTCTTACGATCCAGCTCACGCACTCTACACCTGCTTTTGGATTATTCTTTGAGCGAACTATAGGTCGTATCTATTCATAATAATACGTAGAAAGAGAAGGCACTAGAAGGAAGCACGTGTCTTGTCATATCACTCAGTAAGAGATGCACATAGCAAATTCGCTCTAATTAAAAAAGGAGACCGCTACTTATTGCTGTCCTTATCGACGTATCCACTTTTTTGTACTTCGGCCATCTGACTCCAAAATGTCACTTCATATAAATTGTATGGGACAACCACCTAACTCCGAGATGTCACTTCCTATAATTCGCTATCTCATACCCGGTTACACTGATATTCGGTCTACTAGCGTAAGCGAAAAATTTTTCGTCTATGTAATAATATGAATCATATTTTATGATCCCGGTTTTCCCATATACCCATGGTAAGGTTACACACAAACCTCCTTCGTCATGGAAGCAGTAAACCTGGCAATTTTAAAATGTAGGCTCTGTCAACTTATTCAAATTTGGAAAATTGAAAAAAATAAATGACAATTGACTTTCAAACTTTTTATTTCCTAACCACCAATCGTGAAGTATAATATGTAGCATTTTTCCAGTGTTGATAGTCACTGTTGTTCATGTATTTTTTAAAATAGTGAATAACCTTAACAGTTTTAAGTTGAAGAAGTGTTAAAATGGCTAATGCTGATTTTAGAAAGGATGTGACTATGCCTGTGCGCCCTAGGAGCGTTTACACAGCGCATTCTTACAATCAGGTAAGTTGGTTGACTAAAGCGTATCGCATACAGAAGGAGTCAAGGCGGCCGGCGACGAGGCGCGGGCGCGCCTTGGCGACCTTGAAATACGGCCGATAATAGTATAAGTACCAAAAATAAATCCGAGCGCCGCTCGGATTGGTAGGTATATATGATACCTATACAATTATTGACTGCACCTACCTATGTCAAGACTCTTCTTCTATGTGCTATGTCCCTTAGGTAACTCTCTCTATCCATTGAAGCTAACCTAGGTACTTACCTACTTACCTAACAAGGAAACTACGTTTATTCCTTTGCACAAGTCTTGGACTGCCGAAAAATATGACCGTTGTCTGGTTTAGGTATTCGAATTCACAGTCTCGGGCAACATGCATATTATTGTAAGTATTATAATTCGCAGCAAGTGCTGCTGAAAGAAATACCGTTAGCGTTGTTTCACACGTACCCCAACCACACCACACCACGCGACAAAATGTGGTCGACCAATGGTCGCTGCAGCTTTTTATTGCAGTTGCGTTGTGGTACCGACAAAAAGTTCGTGTGATGTTTTTGATGGTCGGTCTATGTGGTTGCGTTGTCGCTAGTAGTTGCGTCGTGTGCAGACGGACATATATCTTTGCACGCGGCACCTCAGTACAACGCAGAATGAATGATGGGGATCGCAACGCAACGACGACAGGCGTGCGCGGCGCTCACTTTCGCTTTCGTGTCGTCGTCAACGCAACGTTGTCTGCGATGTGGCCAGCTGCTCATTCGCGGTGTCGCTGGTGGTTGCGTTGTGGTTCTGATGTGGTTGCGTCGTGGTAGCGATGTGGTCGGTATCACTCTCGCGGTCCATAATGACGGCAAAATGTGGCACAGACCACGTATGAATTCAACTGTTCATTTTCAATACAAAATATGCGCCCACCCACGTGTTGTGGGTGTTGTTGTGGTTGTGGTACGTATGAAACAACGCTTAGATAAAGTACTTATGTGTCTAGATTGAGCCTTACGCTTCTACGGTACTAAAAAATTAACGGGCCAATTTTCTTATGTTGGTGTGCGTGAGGGTCCTAGGCGTGACGGCGTCAGTTACAACCTATCTCTGACACTAAGCGCGAGAAAGGATTTATCAGCCAAGAGTTGGCTGATATTTATTTCTACGCGTTCGCAGCTGCGACTGTCCATCTAGAATTCTAGACATACTTAGGTACCTACCTACAGAGGCGGCGGCGTAAGACTGAGATTCGCGAGGCTCCATGGCCTGGGGTACTTTCGATTGCATGTTTGGCATTAAAAAACGGCGAGCTCGACATCAAGCATTTCGAATCTGTATTATAAAGAAACAATTTTTAATAAAACCGTTAAGCTCGGTCGGTTTTCACACGTCAAACATAAAAATAACTGGAGCGAGCGAAGCGGGCTCGTTATTTTTAAGCTTTAATTCAACTATGCTTCGCCTGTGGAGAAATTAGATACCTACCTAGTGCATGAATACAGTGTAATAATTATCCTATGATTTGCCTGTCTTTGGTCAGAAATGTTGCTATGTACCTAGCTAAATACTTTTCATGAGTTTGAAGAAAGACTCTTTATACCAATTTATTCTAAGTGGACCGTCCACAGGAGGAGTCAAACTTGTCCGCTTTTCAAGACTACAGCAAGTTCCTCGAAGGTGGTTTGGGCCAGGCGGAACTAGGAGGTGCGGCTGCCTGGCAGCCCCCGTGGCGCGCGCCCTTGCCACGCAAGGCCCCCTTTTACCCTGGTGATGATATCTATCACGCTGATACCTGGCGGGAACTCGAGGTGAGATAGCCTTTATCAGCATACATACCTAATAAAAAATCCAACATCGAAATCGTGAAAAAAACCGGCCAACCCAAGCAGCAAAACAGATCGTGACTAAATCAATTTTGCCTTAAATATACCTAAACTTCGCATTAACCAAGGCAAGCTTTGCTGAAGTCTGTATTAATAAATTCAAGTTGTCTTAGTTTTCAGAAATACCGACTTAAGGATTAGTTAAGTTAAGTAGTATTAACTTTGCCTTAAGTATGTCCACGCGAAATGCAAACTTAAGCATAAAGTTTCTGAAAACAGAATTAACGGAGATATAGTTAAATTAAATAGTGTTTAGAAGTATTACTTAAGTTCTACTTAAGGCAAAATTACCTAAAGTTTGCCTTTAGTCTTCCTAAGGTTATCCAGGTCAAACGGTTGCTTTAAGTCGTTCCTTTGAAATTGCAATTTAAGTGGTTGTTTACTTAGCTAATGCTTGTGTCAGTACTATCAGCCTTAAAGGGACGTTTTTAATAAAAAGTAACAAGTTAGTGCTACAATTTGTGTTTATAGAAGTAACATGAGCATAATTAAAGTTAAGAAAATTAAGATAGCAGGAAATTTTCTACGTCGTGTAAGAAAATATGTGACCGCAAATTCTATTCATGCCAAAGATTGTGCAGTGAATGTTAATCCGAGTAGTCCGAGTACAGCCGGAGCCAGTGACTCCTTGTTAGATCCTTGTTAACAACGTTCAAAGTTTACAGTCTGTCTATAAAGTCGTGACCTAATAATTGTAGTAGCTTGATTTTGACGTTCTTGCGTGGAGACAGCGCCCAAATTTTTGTCAAGACTTTTTAGACAGACTGTATCATGTTTGCCAGCACATCCACCAGGCCCGCATCGGTTGATGAAATCATAGAAGACACGAACAGCGAACTTGAATACGTAACTTCAACAAAAGAAGAGCGTGATTCTAATTATAGATTTTTTTTAAAGTGTGGTCTATCTCCCATAATATACCACAACGTACTCATCAGGAATATGAAACAAAAATAATCACAAAAAAAACAACAGAATAATACGCAAAATAGTAGATTCATATTCTGTATAAAAGATAAGATAAGATACGATAAATATTCTTTATTTGCGCACCAAAAATACAAAAAAACAAAAACAATATACACGAACAAGAAGGGTAAAAAAGGCGGCCTTATCGCTAAAAGTGATTTCTTCCAGACAACCAGTCAACTGTTCAACTGTCTAAAAATGACAACTGTTTCCTGTTACGGTTCAAAAGACACATTTCTTCAAAAGTAGGAAAGCCGTAACCGGAACGGAACCTTTGCGTACGGAACCCTAAAAAATACAACTCTTTACATGTTTATGTTGTGACTCTTGTGACTGAGATACATAAAGTAGATACAAATACGACGCGTTACGTCAAAAGATTCAAGATTTAGAATTTAGACCTGAGGTTACCTCAGTTTACAATTATTTATGTACATAAATGTCAAATTATAATTATCATTGTCCATAAGTAATACATAAGTAGTACTTACTTACTTTGAATCACTTGTTTTTCTTTAAACACAAAAACGAATTGTTCAATCTTGCATTGGCCTTTTGTTTGCAGAAATCACAAAAACAATGACAGATGAGAAGAAAATAAAATATCCGTCGAATCAGTATTTATCAAGTACGTGTTAAGGATGACTTAAATCGACACGGTATTTACTTGTATTATTTGAAGTCACACTTCGGTATAAGTTAAGTATAACATTACTTGAGTAAGTAAGCAATAATTATAAACACATTTACCTGATCCTTTACTATGATTTACCAATACTGTATTGCTTTTACTCGTACTTAGCACATGCAATATAGATTTAACGCCATTTTGAATGATCTGCAAATTTGAACATGTTTTTTATTAAGTTCTGTCTTTGTTATTTTAGGCACTCTCTTAATTTTACACAATTTTACATAGTTTTGCGTAACGAAATCAACATTGATATTTAATATTTAATTAAATTTCGAAGAAAAAAGAAAAAATACAGTTTTTGTGGTTGAATTTTTTGAATTTTAAATACAATTATTTTGTAATTTTTGAAGCCCGCCTGTTTTCTAAGAATATTTGTCCATTTCACACGATAAACGAATGTGCGTTTGAATTTTTACTTTACTTGTCGACGAAATAATGCATTATAAAATAACAATAACTATCAGAGCCATTTTGTTTATCATTCATCATAGAATATTAAGTCGGAAAATGTTACCACCATAATTTATCTTTACTGTATCTACGCAAAGTATAATAATATATTATGAAGGTAGGATGAAATTTCAAACCAAAAATTTTTACTTAAGTTTATCTACGAGAAGTCAACTTTCCTTAAGTCGTACCTAAGTTTATCTTAGTTTATCTGTAAAGTAGTATGAAGTCTATCTTAACTCATTCAGTACTCCATATGCCCACTTTTGCCTAACTCTGCCTTCTAGTGTATCTACAAGATATCTTGAGGGACGGATGGTATTACCTAAGTCAATAACCGAGAATTTGGTTATTGAATGAGAGATATCTACAATTCAGACTTAAGGAAAGATTTTGCCGCTTGGGAAGTGCGAGTACCATTCTTTGTAAAAACGAGCAAAAAAATCACGTAGGTATAGGAGCCCCTTTAATATTTATTTTTTTCTGTTCCCCCTTTAATATTAATTTTATTCTGTTTTTTAGTATCTGTTATAAGCAGCAACAGAAATACATAATCTGTGAAAATGTCAACTGTCTAACTATGACGGTTCATGAGATACAGCCTGGTGAGAGACGGACAGACAGACGGACGGACGGACAGCGGAGTCTTAGTAATAGGTTCCCGTTTTGCTCTTTGGGTACGGAGCCCTAAAAATCATCTAGATAAAACTGCAAACCTACTTGACCCGTTATAACTTGATCCTTGACCGCGGAGATACAGCCGTTTAAAGGTTCCTCCTAAACCGACTGACAGAACATCAGTTGTTGTCATGTTGTTCACAAAGCTACAGTGCATATTACAATAAGTATAAGACTTGCAGCTGATCGTACATTTTTTACTGATCTTTGAACGGCTGTAACTCCTAAACCGACTGGAGTTATGCAGGCAGACCTGGTCCATCGCCATCATAGATATTATGTTCTTCACCCTATAAATACTGAATCAGCCTTGCAGCCGATGGTTACAAAAAGTACGTTTTCTAAGACAATTACAATTATTGTGAAGGTGACTGATGTGGTAGGAGGCGCCGGTTTCAATGCTTCGGTGACTCCTCACGGCACCATCTGCCTCCGACTGAGGGAGAGAGTGAAGTGAGTGAGAATTTACATGTTTCGATGTTTTTAAAGTTCTAACTAGATTGGTCGTTTTCATAGTTTTTGAGCTGTTTCTAACTTGGCATTCGTGTTGATGCAATCAAGCATTATGTTAAGTACACCGGATTTTTTTGTGGTCGACGTTGTGTGGGGTTGGAGCTAGGTACCTACTAAGTGTGGTGTGGTGGCACTAGGGAAATGATAAAACAATTTAGGCTGGCAGTCAATGTTGTAAAATCCGTCCTATTTATACAGGATAAATTTTATATCACTGCGGATAACTGCGGATGTATTCGGACCATGTATTCTACTCATCAAACTGAACAACTTTTACTATGGAGCCACCATCGAAACCGCGAAAAAAACCAGCTGTCCCGTAAGTACATTTGAGTCGAATGTTTTGTATGGGACAGCTGAATTTTTTTCGCGATTTGGAAGTTGGCTCCATAGTAAAAGTTGTTCAATTTGATGAGTAGAATGCATGCTGAAGTTATCCATAGTGATAAAAAATGTACCCTGAATATGAACTGCACAAGTACCTATTTAGAGCAAAATTAGGGTTTTGAATGTTCTCTAAGTAGGTACGTGCAGTCACTACCGTAAGTCACTTATGGTTTTGCAAAGGCTTTTATGAACGTACTCTTTTGTATAGTATATACCTAAATGAATGTAGGGTTGACATGACCATCGACGGTGCCGTGCGCGTGACCAACGCCAAGAACAACATAATCCTGGCTCTGTCGCGGTCCGGCGCAGCCGCAGCGCTCATACACCCGAACGGGCGCGTGTACCACTACGGCTCCAGGGTCGAGATCCAGGCTAGGCACCAGCAGGGCAATAACAAGTAAGACCTTTTTTTTATTAGATTTGATTTTTTATTAGAGTCATCCCCCGGGCTCGCTGGACTTCATTATCTTAGGGTCGCCGCTGTTGATCCTGGTTCACAGGAGTTACAGCGGTGGGAATGTGTGATGGGCATATGCCCTATGATTGGGACAAGCGTTTTGCTAAGATTTTTTTTGCATCATAGGTAGGGTTTATACTGTAGGGTGAACCGTTGCTTAGATATTCCGTGACTAAATGCAATCAGTTGATCGAACGTTTGTATGAAAGGTAGAAATTGTTTTTTCCGAATCTCCAATAGATTCTTAGGGAATTCGGTATGTCAAGTTTTTTTTGGTCTTCATTTTTATATTTTTTACGGTTAGAAGACATAATTTTAAGACACCTATTTCATTTTTATTGCGATTCATCGATTATCAATATAAATTTAATTTTTAAATTATTTTGATCTTTAATCGCAAAGTGCAAAAATGGCGGAGAAAAAATAATTCGAACTCCATGGAGAAAAGCGACCTACTGCTATATTAAAAAAAATGAAAAACTGCCTCCTCTTTCTAACTCTATGCTGGAAACAGATACGGCATCATCAAATGTCAAATTCTGACATTGTGAATGTATTTTTTTCTTAATCTGGTCTGTGATGGCCGGTTATTTTAAGTTGATTTTATGTTTACCAAGGAGTTTGCAGGGGCAGCGAGTGACGTCACTCGTGGACCGAAAAACGACGTTATTTTATTAAAAATATCTGTAATCCTTTCATTTTAAAATCTCTGACATAGAATATATGATTATTCAGACAATTATCTCGAAATGGTTTTCGATTCAGCCCCCCAAAAAAAAACTTGACATACCGAATCATTCATACAAAATTTCAAAGCCACAACTATAATATACTATAATATCTTCGTACCTAATTATATTATAAATTTTTAATGTTATTTGAGACACGCAATCTAGATTTTCTAAGCAATTTTTCCATATATAAAACATTACTTTTATTAATAGGTACCGTCTACGAGTGTTCTACGCCAAAGTTTTGTATGAAATTGACAACTCTGCAACCACCTTAAGTACCGTATTGAAATCGTGTATCTATTGATGAACACCCAACATTATCTTTCGTCTACCATAATAGAGACATTTTATTCTCTCCCGTTAAAAAACGAGATTAAGGGCATGTTTCACCACTTCTGAATAAGTTCTTAATAGCCTGTTTGACAGATTGTTTGACATATTCTCCATACAAAATATGTCAAACGAACTGGCGGATAAGCTAACAAGAACTTATCCAAAAGTGGTGAAATAGGCCGTAAGTATTTCCCAACTTCCCAAAAAAACGTAGCGTTAAATATACAGGGTGAAATTGATATCATTAGCATCCTTTTAAACTAAGAGTCTACCGGCCATCAAACTGATCAACTTTTACTATGGGAGCAAACCGATCGGAGCAAAATAAAAATCTGCTGTTGCATACATTTGAGTCGAGTACCTAGGTGTTGCACTTTAGTTTGGGACAGTTGACTTTTTTTTTTGCTCCATTTCTTTGCTCCCATAGTAAAAGTTGTTCATCATCATCATCATCAAAAGTTGTTCAGTTTGATGAGTAGACTCTTAATTTAAAAGGATGCAAATGATATCAATTTCACCCTGTATAGGGGTAGATCACAAGTTTTTGGGAAATGGTCACCATTTGAAACCGGGCGGGGAGGGGACGTTTTGGGAAAGGGGCATTTTGCACCTAAACGAAGTTGTGGACACTTTTTCTTCAATGTGGTTTAATGCAGGTACGCGAAAATGTGGTACAAAGGAGTTTCGTTCACGGCGGAGCAATGCGCGCTGGTGTATCTGGTAGACGCGGCGGGAACGCGCACCACCACCGACACCTTCCTGGACATGAGCCAGGATTTTACGCTCAACGTCTTCTATAAGTAAGCAGAAAATATAACAATACATGCTTTGCTTTCTATGGAAATGAGGTTGGAACTGTACGGAACTGAGTTATTCCACAGAATAACTACCTTTTGCTATGGTTTTTACTAGTTCTTAGTTCGCCAGTAGGTAATCGTGTATTCCCAGTAATCGAGCCAGCTAAAGTTGTCTTGTGACCGGACTACTGGGAATTTTCTTCCCTTTACTTCTACCTGCATGTATCCAGGCAATGTATCAACAGGCATGTATCCAGGGGGGATAGATGGGATTTACTTACGAGATTTATTTACGAGAATTGACGCTTTCCGTCCAGAGGGGAGAAATTATTATTTTCTTACTTTACATTACTAAGGGAGAAAAGTTGTGATAATAAATACATATACTATAGGATACGTGCTTGCCCATAGTAAAAGTTTTTCAGTTTGATGGGGAGTAAATTTCAATCTGTAGGTACATATACCCTGACGGGACTACGGGAATGCACGCGTTTGATCGAGAAGTGAAGTTAAAATGTAAAGTATTTGTTGTGACGCAGCGAGTCGCGACACGGGCCGTCGTACGTGAACGAGGCGCTGTCGCTCCTGCAGGCCGCGCAGTACTGGCTCACCGACGATGGCATCGACAACTGGATCATCAACAATGTGCGCGTTAGCCAAACCGCCGACGGACTCGTCAGGTACCGTACCTGCCTTACCTCTGGTAACTTTACGTACTTCTTGTACCAAGCCAGAAGTATGTAAGTAACTAAATAGCACTGGACATACGTTACTTTTGTACCAAGCCACAGATTTATGAATAGGTGGTAGGCAGGAAGGTGGCATAGGTATTGGCTATACCTGGAGAGCAGAATGCCTTACAAGCGGTGAAACAAAAAAATGTTCCTTGGCGGTCGATATGTTCATCCTTCTTTCTTCCGGCGCTGTTACCGACGTCAACTTTGTCCCTTTCTAATCCAACGACAAAAATTGATAGAAGGGACAAATGTAAAGTCAGAAACATCGACGACGGACGACTGACGAAAGAAAGACGAACATTACCGACCACCATGGCCAATTTTCGTGTTACCATGCTTGTAAGGATTGGTATCCATTGTTTGTACTCCCTCTGTCCTTCTGACCCATGAATCACTTCTCCCCTTTCTGGGGCGTGACATTATCCACTATTTACGATACGATTTATTATGATTTGCATTCTTATGAATGCTATTGGCGAGCTTAAACAGTTTAAGGGGAAGATCAGACCGTCAAACTGAAAAAGTTTCTCTATGGCACCAACATCGAAATCGCGAAAAATTAATCGACGGTTCCATACAAAACTGCAAATCTACTTGAGCTGATTTATTTTGATATCGATGTTGGTCCTATAGATAAAGTTGTTCAGTTTGATGGTCTGATGATCCCTTAAAAAGTGTCAGCATATTAAGATGGATCCTGCCACATGCCACATGACACAGACAGACAGACCGACAGGCATAGGGGCAAACTTATTAAGGGTATATTACCGTTGACGCGCTCCATACAAACGTACTATGGTGATATTTTCAATACTAACCAATTAAAGTCATTGAAATTTTGCAGAAACAATCTAGAAACAAATCTCTATGCTTGTATGGAGTCAGATTTTCGTTAAAATGTATAGTTTTAAGGTTACAGTGCCTCAAAGATTTCCATACAAATCTTAAATTAATCCTAGAATTAAAACTATATTTTAACGAAAATCTGAATTCATACAAGCATAGAGATTTGTTTCTAAATTATTTCAATTTAATTATATTAATTGGTTAATATTGAAAATATCACCATAGTACGTTTGTATGCAGCGCGCATTTGCGCTTTCGGAATAAACTTCTCTTAACACCCCTCTGCGTCGGGGGTTAAAAAAGAATCCCAAAATAAACGTTCATCTAAGGCACTCTTGGAAATACCAGCATAGGGCCTTCCAATTTACTTTGATTACACGTAATCATCATCATCATCATCATCTCAGCCGATGGACGTCCACTGCTGGACATAGGCCTTCCCCAAGGATCGCCATCACGACCGGTCCTGCGCTGCCCTCATCCAACGTGTTCCCGTCGCCTTCACCAGGTCGTCGCTCCACCTTGTGGGGGGCCTACCCACGCTGCGCTTTCCGGTCGCCACTCGAGAAGTTTTCGACACTCGAGAATGACACGTCGTAATGATCACCCAAAAAGGTCGTCCATTAGGTGCTAATTTACAAATAGAGATAGGTAAAGCCTAACCAGGAATATAAAAAACCTGGTTTGGGGGCGCTGCAATCGTCTGTCACCTTTAATGTTAGTGTTCCACGTACAAAAATTAGTTCCAATGATTTTCCGCAATATGGGGAGGTTTTTTATATTTCTGGCCGGGATTTACTACTATCTATTCAGCGTGTCACCGTACCTACTTACATTGACGTCTTTGTCTTTACGTGTCTTTGTTTATATAAATACGTACTGTTCTTAGCGACATTTAATAGTATGCTGACGAGGTAATGCTCGCTCAGAATCCGTACAAGGGACATGGATAAGGAATTCATTGCAACTGCTGCTCTGCCATGTCACCTGTATTAGCTACCTGTAGACATTATCAACGAGAGTCTAATTTCATACAGGGTGTAAAAAAAACTATCTGAGCTTTTAGGAGGTGCTTCAGACCACCAAACTGAGCAACTTTCACTATGGACTTATGGAGACAACAACGAAATCTCGAAAAAAAAATCACCAGTTTCATACAAAACTGCAGTAGGGACCTACTCGACTCAAATGTATGGGACAGCAAATTTTTTTTTGCGATTTCGAAGTTGGCTCCATAGTGAAAGTTGTTCAGTTTGATGGTCTGACTGAAGCACCCCCTAAAGGCTCCAACAGGGTTTTTTTACACCAAGTATTCAGCTGGTCTTCTATCACGCCATGATAGCTCTTGGTTAGTGTTTAACCATATTTTTGTGTGTGATATGAAAAAAACCGGCCAAGTGCGAGTCGGAGTCGCGCTCCGAGGGTTCTATACAAACTAATTTATATTAAAAGATTGTTCTTCATCCTTAGCGCCGACACAGACTTGGCCGGTTTCTATTATTTATTGTTAAGAGTACCAATGCTTTATAATCAGTGATCGGAATCTCGGGGCATTTTTTGAGCATACAAGTATGGATACGCCTTGAATTTCCCGGAAATATCCGGATTTCATAAATTTTGATAAAAATTTCACGGGATTTACTGGGATTACCTAGTTAGATGTCAAGAGACGTTTTTTTAAATCAAGAGTATTAGCAGCGGAAGGAAGAGCGATGATAGTCCATACGGAAGAGAGCTAGCGACTCAATCAAGAGGCGGCGGTTCGATTCCTGGCCTGTACCACTAAGTTCTACGGAATTTATGTACGGTTGTATTTAACATTGTCACTAGCTCGACGGTGAAGGAAAACATCGTAAGGAAACCTGCATACCCGAGAATAATAATAAATTAGTTCGGAAGTATGTGTAAAATATGGGTGAGCTTGGGGCGAACACAAAAGATCAGCGATGGTCGCAGTGTTAAATAACGAACCTTGCTTGCAATAGCCCAGCCAACAATAATAATAATTAGCAGCGCATACTAGAGGCCGCGACTTAGAAACACGCCGCCTGGTACTTTTGACATGTACCGCACTTAGGTAAATATGTTGACCGTTATTAAACAATGATATTAAGTAACTAGATTAGTAGTTAGGGCACCAAAGCGTTGCCACTTCGAAGATGTCTGCAGGCTTCTTTGACTTCAGTTCAGGCGTTTATCTATGGTGAGCGGACATATCCGTGACGTTTAAATTAAGCTACCAAAATGGGGAAATGCGCCGTAAAAATTTGTAAATCACAGTCGGAAAAGAATAATAAAGGAAGTGGTGTTACTTTTCACAAGTAAGTTTACTATACAGGGTGTAAGGGACAGCCCTCTGCAAACTGAAACGGTGAACTCAGACCATCAAACTGAACAACTTTCACTATGGAGCCTACCTCAGGAAACGTGAAAAAAAATCAGCTGTCCCATACAAAACTGCCGTACCTACCCGAGTCAAATGTATGGGACAGCTGATTTTTTTTCGCGTTTCCTGAGGTAGGCTCCATAGTGAAAGTTGTTCAGTTTGATGGTCTGAGTTCACCGTTTCAGTTTGCGGAGGGCTGTCCCTTACACCCTGTCAAAATAACATTAAAAAACTAAATAAATTTTTCACGCATTGTTTTTGCCATCAGTGTTGCAAGTATATACGATTTTGATTTTCCCTCACTGTAGGGAGTTTCGGTACCCTCTTCGTTATTTCATACAGGGTTAAGTTTTAATCAGTCCGGATAACTTCACCATTCATTCCCCTAATCAAACTGAACAACTTTCAATATTGAGCCTACATCGAAATCGTGGAAACAAAATCAGCTGTTTCATACAAAACTGCAGTACCGACCGACTCGACTCAAATGTATTGGACAGCTGATTTCTTTTTTCGTGATTTCGAAGTTGACACCATAAATAAAATAAATAAATACCTAAATAATAAAAATCTTTATTTGCATAGTGAAAGTGAAGAGATTACAATATGGTGACGTTATCCGATCTGGGCTGATTAAACATCAACCCTGTATAATATGATATACAGGGTGTTTGGAAGCGGGGTGCAAATATTTAAGGGGATGATAGTTGACACCATTATGAACATTTTGAGCAATAACTGTCAGAAATCGGGTTTTTTCAAAAATAAAATAAAAATTGCATTTAAAAATCAACAATCAGACTTCGTCTAAGACATTTATGGCTCAAAATGTTTTAAATGGTGTCAACTATCATCCCCTTAAATATTTGCACACCGCTTCCAAACTCCCTGTATTACCTACTTAAAGTTTAATTATACCTAAATCTGGTCAGAACACACAGAGCCTATAATCAATATGCTGACACTTTTTTAAGAGGATGATCAGGAGTGCGATTTTTGAATCTCATTCGATGAATTCAACTGTTGAAAATGTCAAAATTTCTATGGAGATATGCATCTTTCAACTGCTGATTTGACTTTCAAAAATCATACTTCAGGAGTGCGATTTTTTAAAGTCGAATCAGCAGTTGAAAGATGCGTATCTTCATAGTAATTTTGACATTTTCAACTGCTGAGCTCTGCGAATGAGATTCAAAAATCGCACTCCAGACCATCAAATTAAACAACTTTCTCTATGGGACCAACATCGAAATCGCGAAAAAAAACAGCTGTACCATACATTTGGCTCGAGTCGGTTCGCAGTTTTGTATGGGACAGCTGATTTTTTTTTCTCGATTTCAATGGTGGTCCCATAGAGAAAGTTGTTAAGTTTCATGGTCTGATCATCCCCTTAAAAAAGTGTCAGCATATTAAGTTGGACCCTGTATATTCAAGTTCAATTCAGGTAATAAATTCATTAAATTAACTAATTAATTCTGGGGAAATTATTTCTAACCACTGGCAACTGTAGCCGTATTTACTGACGTTTTTAAAATAATAACGTCTTTCTCATTTCGTCGTAATTTTTTTGACGGCAGAAGAAACGAGACAAACATAGTTTACTTTGGCGTATGTATCGATTTACAAGCTACATCTTTGAAACTCTGCTGAAGTGGTTTTACGCTTTTTTGAGTATTGTTTGTAAGAAGCTATCCCTCTAGTGTTGTATAAAGCTCACTGTTATTAAATCACCCAGGACAAAATCTCAATGAAATCAGTCGGTTAACCAATTTCAATGTTATTATTGGATCCCAAATTACTTTTTCGAGATTTCATTACCATATAAAATAATGTTTTGTTGCCGTTGTAGTTTGCTGTCTAATTAAAATTCTCTGAAAATGTTTAAAATGTTGGGACTTGGGAGTAAAATAAAACGATACTTAATTTCATTAAATTTTTTATATGCATCGTTGTGGCATCGTTGGCCAAATTGAATTGCTGGATAGAAGAGGTCTCCCCACGCCCCAAAAAAATTATGCATCACGCAATTTTTTGGTGATTTTTTTTTAGTGTTTTTTCAAAAAAAAAGTTCAAAAGTCAGCGTTTAAGCTGGAATAAAAAGAAAAGGTTGTGTGTACTACACCCATTTTTTTTTTATTTGAATGTTTGATGTTGTACGGTTCTATCAACATAAATGAGTTTTTAAAAAATCAGAAGATCTCGAGCGCTTTTAGATTATTTTTAATTGTAACTCAAAGTTGTGTTGTTAATTTTATTTTTCTTCTTCCAAATAAAATTAAGGTCAATAAAATAATTTGAGGTCGCATCAATGTAATTTGAATGTGTATAGAACCGTACAACATCAGACATTCAAATAAAAATAAAAAATGCGTGTTGTACACACAACTTTTCTTTTTATTAAAGCTTAAATGCTGACTTTGATTGAAACTTTTTTGAGAAAAACACTAAAAAAATCACCAAAAAATTGCGTGATGCATTATTTTTTTTGGGGCGTGGGGAAACCTCTTCTATCCAGCAATTCAATTTGGCCAACGATGCCACAAACTTAAATTTTAATGAAATTATCGTTATATTTTACTCCCAAGTCCCAATATTTTAAACATTTTTAGAGAATTTTAATTAGACAGCCAACAACGGCACCAAACATTATTTTATATGGTAATAAAATAAATAAAAAGTAATTTGGGATCCAATAATAACATTGAAATTGGTTAAACGACTGATTTTATTGAGATTTTGCCCTGGGTGATTTAATAACAGTGAGCTTATACAATACTAGAGGGATAGCTTCTAGAAAACAATACTCAAAAATGCGCAACCACTTCAGAGTTTCAAAGATGTAGCTTGGAAATCGATACATACGCCAAAGTAAACTATATTTGTCTCGTTTCTTTTGAAATTATTATTTAAGTTATTATTTTGAAAACGTCAGTAAATACGGCCACAGTTGCCAGTGGTTAGAAATAATTTCCCCAGAATTAATTACTGAATTTATTACCTGAATTCTAAACTTGAATATGTAGGCTCTGTGTGTTCTGAACAGATTTAGGTATAATTAAACTTTAAGTAATATTTCATATTATACAGGGTTGATGTTTAATCAGCCCAGATCGGATAACGTCACCATATTGTAATCTCTTCACTTTCACTATGCAAATAAAGATTTTTATTATTTAGGTATTTAATTATTTTATTTATGGTGTCAACTTCGAAATCACGAAAAAAGAAATCAGCTGTCCAATACATTTGAGTCGAGTCGGTCGGTACTGCAGTTTTGTATGAAACAGCTGATTTTGTTTTCACGATTTCGTTGTTGGCTCAATAGTGAAAGTTGTTCAGTTTGATTAGGGGAATGAATGGTGAAGTTATCCGGACTGATTAAAACTTAACCCTGTATGAAATAACGAAGAGGGTACCGAAACTCCCAACAGTGTGGGAAAATCAAAATCGTATTTACTTTAACACTGATGGCAAAAACAATGCGTGAAAATATTTATTTAGTTTTTTAATGTTATTTTGACAAAATATAGTAAACTTACTTGTGAAAAGTAACACCACTTCCTTTATTATTCTTTTCCGACTGTGATTTACAAATTTTTACGGCGCATTTCCCCATTTTGGTAGCTTAATTTAAACGTCACGGATATGTCCGCTCACCATAGATAAACGCCTGAACTGAAGTCAAAGAAGCCTGCAGACATCTTCGAAGTGGCAACGCTTTGGTGCCCTAACTACTAATCTAGTTACTTAATATCATTGTTTAATAACGGTCAACATATTTACCTAAGTGCGGTACATGTCAAAGGTACCAGGCGTCGTGTTTCAAAGTCGCGGCCTCTAGTATGCGCTGCTAATACTCTTGATTTAAAAAAACGTCTCTTGACATCTAAATAGGTAATCCCAATAAATCCCGTGAAATTTTTATCCATATTTATTAAATCCGGATATTTCCGGGAAATCAAGGCGTATCCAAACTTGTATGCTCAAAAAATGCCCCGAGATTCCGATCACTGTTTATAATCTAATCACACGAATGTATCGCTTCTGTGTATTGCCGTTTTTAATATAGAGAAAAAACAAAAACACTTTCGTTGTACCCATAAAGTTATTATACCTTACAGGAATATAGTCAGTGACATGAGTTGTCAAATGACACAGTTTTTTGATGTTTTTTGGAGACTATTCGCAGGCAAAAATTCTAATACTGTCTATAATTCTGAGTCTAACGTAAAATCGTGGATAAATTAATGAAGTAGTGTCAGTATATTTCACAAAATTATCTACGATTTCACTTTAGATTCCCAATTATTCATGAAAACCGAATTGTAAAAATTGATTGGAGACTAAATAAAATCGTTTAAAAACGGTTCTATTGATTTGCATCACGTATCTCTTTCTATTATACAGTGGTGCCACTAGGTACATCTCGCTCTCTCAGCTGTATGTTCCTCTATTCCTACCTCTATGGTTGTACCAGTACCTATAGGGATCCCCCTTAATTTTTAGTATTCTTGGGAAATCCGCCATAATGACGCATATACATATTCTGTGAATGGTGTGTTCTATTACGGTTCAAAAGACACAACTCTATACGAGTTAGAGTTATGTTATGACGGACGCACGGGCAAGGAACCCTAAAAATTTGACGTAATTAGAATTAGATAAGGTTGTGCGTGGTTGCAGGATCCACCGCTGCAGCCACAAGTACCAGCTGCGCACCAGCCCCAGCAACGGGTCTGCGTCCATCACCAGCCCCTTCCTGCATTGCACCGCGTCTCTGGGACAGACGCAGCATCTCTTCGTGCGGTAAGTTTTTATAATTATTTATAGTGCACCGCTGTAGCCACAAGTACCCCCAGCAACGGGTCTGCGTCCATCACCAGCCCCTTCCTGCACTGCACCGCGTCTCTGGGACAGACGCAGCATCTCTTCGTGCGGTAAGTTTTTATAATTATTTATAGTGCACCGCTGTAGCCACAAGTACCCCCAGCAACGGGTCTGCGTCCATCACCAGCCCCTTCCTGCACTGCACCGCGTCTCTGGGACAGACGCAGCATCTGTTCGTGCGGTAAGCTTTTATAATTATTTATAGTGCACCGCTGTAGCCACAAGTACCCCCAGCAATGGGTCTGTGTCCATCACCAGCCCCTTCCTGCACTGCACCGCGTCTCTGGGACAAACGCAGCATCTCTTCGTGCGGTAAGTTTTTAAAATTATTTATAGTGCACCAGCTGCGCACCAGCCCCAGCAACGGGTCTGTGTCCATCACCTGCCCCTTCCTGCACTGCACCGCGTCTCTGGGACAGACGCAGCATCTCTTCGTTCGGTAAGTTTTTTTGCGTTCCGTAGTTACGAAGGATTTTTTTTTCAACGCGGTACAGTCGAAGGAGCGCAGCAGCGCGACGTTGTCACACACTCGTACAGCGCAGTCGTAAAGTAGCGCTGCAACCGCAGTACTTAATGTGAAGGCATCTGCTGCTGCAACACTGCTGCCGAGCTGCTAAGCTAAAACTCAGTTGCAGAAACGCTCATTAGAGTTAATTCTCCATTAAACTCTTGCTGTCACTTTTTGTCTTGTGACGTAGTAAAGAGATTTAATGGAGGATTAACTTTAATGAGCGTTTCTGCAACTGAGTGTTTGTAGACTATAATAATGTGAAAGCGCTCTTCGATTAGATGATTACTACAAATAAGTAGAATATGCCGTTATTCGATAAAAATTACTAGAAACTGGTTTTGGACAATCGATTCCTGACCTGCACAAATAAAAAATGATTTTTGGAAATTGGACCCCTTTTGAGGATGAAGACAGAATGGAAGAGGTAAATGAATTTGTATATTTGGGAAGTTTGTTGAAGAGGGATGGAAAATGTGATGGGGATGTAGAGCGAAGAGTGACTGCGGGAAATAAGGAAAATGGTGCCCTGCACTCACCACGGCGGTGAGTAGCCAGTCTGTATCAAAAAGGGCACGTCTGGCTATTCACAACGGTGTGTTGGTGCCTACCCTGATGTATGGGAGTGAATGTTGGGTATGGAATAAAAGGAATGAAAGTCGAGTGAATGCAGTTGAAATGCGCTCCTTACGAAGTATGTGTGGTATTACTTTGGTTGATCGAATCAAGAACTGTGAGATAAGGGATTGGTGTAAGTTGAAGGATGATATAGTAACAAGGATTGAAAGGGGTATGCTTAGATGGTTCGGTCACGTAGAGAGAATGAATGAAAGAAGACTAACGAATGAAATTTATCAAGCAAAGGTGAGCGGAAGTGTCGGGAGAGGCCGTCCGAGGAAAACATACCATGATCAAATCAATGATCTTTTCCGAAAAGGACAAGTGCGTAGCACCCTCAATGGACGGAAGTGCATGAAGAGATGTATGAATGTGAATGAGGCTAAAGAGGTGTGTCAGAGTCGTAGCGTGTGGCGGTCCGTGGTCTCTGCCTACCCCCATGGTACAATGGCGTGAGCTTATGTATGTATGTATGTATGAATTAGAGGATGAAAGTTTCAGAAATCGAGGATCTGCAAATTCTAAAAGCACAGGTTCTAATCCTATTCGAGCCGTATCTTTATTACGACTAGAAGGTACTTGTACCTACCTACTCAACTTATATACTTTGTCTTGAACACAGTCGCGGCGAGAGACGAATGCATTTCGATGGGAACTCCTTCATAGTTCGCAATGCGGGTCATTCAGCTGGCTTCGACGACAAGAACCAACTGAAGGTCTACTGAGTCCATTATCTCCACAACACGGTCTTCCGTCATCACATCACCCATAGCGAGTTGCCGCTACTGCCTTAGTTCTATATCGTCCGTCTATCGTATCATTATGTTGTACAGCTCCACTAACGGACCACTTTGTTCTATATTACCTATTCATTCCAAATCTACTCATGCATTTACTAAGATTTTCTCTTTTCAATGTTTAGATAATTCGAAACGGGAGGACAATGGACGTTCAAATTGATCGGTGCAACTGTTTTGCTTTATTTTTGTGTAAAGCACGCTGATAGTTATTTTTTTTTGAGAATTTTTAATTCTACGACATTGATCCTGCTATTACTGCCAAGCTTTGTTTTTTCGCCACTTCGACTAGTAATTAAGTTTACAGTTTCATGATTAAGTGTTAGATCACCAACGTTTCATAACTGCTGAGCCCAAGGAAAAGAGCATTCAGTGTTACTTATATTGTTTACTATTTTTTGTAATATATTTTTATACTTTTCTTTTTGCCATCGCAATAGTTAACCGAGAACAGTGTTAATTAATCTTAATCTGTTATCATTGAAGTTATCCTAACAGCCTCAATAATTGATAGACAATTAAGATCTGTACGTGCCATCATACCGTGGCGGTCCTTAATTGAAAGCTCTGAAAATGTTTCTCCAAGTTGGCCCAAGTTATCCGTTTATCTTCACAAATTTTAATTTTCGTTGCAAACGAGTATGAGTTTACACGCGATCTAAAGCAATTCTAATTTAACTTTAGTACTTAATTTGAAAATTAACTCAACATTTTTTTAGAGCGTGGTACCTAGCTTAGGGTTACCTTAACGGATGTTCAAATAATCTCATTAATTTATATAGGGTCCTTCTCATTATACTGACAGTTTTAAATGGGACGACCATGAAACTGAACAACTTTTCTCTGGCACCAACATAGAAATCGCAAAAACACAAAATTCTGCTTTTCCATACAAAATTGTAAACTTACTTGAGGCAAATGTATTGGACAGTTGTTTTTTTTTTCGCGATTATGTTGGTTCTATTCCATAGTGATGTTCTGTTTGACGGTCTGACCATCCCCTTATAAACTATCAGCATATTAAGGGTTGAACTACATCACACAGCACCGCATCGCATTTTTCCGTCGCTCCATCCTATTCTGTCACTCAGGAACGTCATTTGCTAGAGCATATAAGATAGACGGAACGCGATCGCGCGCGACAGCACGGCTGCGTGGAAGCACTGCAGTCGCTGACTTCAGGAGTGCGATTTTTGAATCTCATTCGGTGAAATGTCAAAATTACTATGGAGATACGCATCTACAGCTGATTTGACTCTCAAAAATCATGCTTCAGGAGTGCTATTTTTGAAAGTCAAATCAGCAGTTGAAAGATGCATATCTCCATAGTAATTTTGACATTTTCAACTGCTGAGCCCAGCGAATAAGTTTAAAAATGCGGCGTTTTCTCGTGGTCCTACTAGTAGGTCCACCAGGGACAGCACTCCATATCTATTGTCCCCTATCTCATATACTTCTCGTTTGTAAGAAAACCTGTTGAATTATAATAATCCTTGCGACTTCAGTAGGTATTCATCACAGTTTGTAGTTTTGAGATCGATTATTATGGCATCTAGTCGAATTATAAGCTTGGCAGTGTTTTGTTGATTACTGTTATAATTAATAATTAAAACACGTTTTTTTGGAAATTACGTCTTGTCCTTACTGTTTCTAGAGTATTGTAAAACTTCAAGTATGAACCTATCGTTGTTATGAAAATAATAAAGCAATGGATACATAAGTAATGCTTTTATTTACTTGTATTAAGGCTTCCGCACATTGCAGCGATATTATCGAGCGATATTATCGACAGCGATATCGCGACACCTTACACACTGCAGCGATTCCGCGATTCGCGTCACGCATGCGCCCTTCACTGAATGTAGTAGAAAGAGATTGCGTCAGGTTGCGATAATATCGCGGCATCGGCAGTGTGTGGGATCGAGCGCATCCCCATACAAAATGTACTGAGAACAATTATCGCAAAATCGCAGCGATATTATCGCTCGATAATATCGCGGCAGTGTGTATAGTCGCGCGCGTCCCCATACAAAATGTACTGAGAACAATTATCGCAAAATGCAGCGATAATATCGCTCGATATTATCGCTGCACTGAGCGGAGGCCTTTATGCTTTGTTGCATGCTTTAAGGGCGTAACAAACGGACGCTATAATATACAGCGCAGTACAGCGCAGTATAGCGCTATACTGCGCTCTAGAGTACGGTATAGCGCAGTACAGCGCGGTAGAGCGCAGTACTGCGCTATAGAGCGCAGTATAGCGCGATAACGCGTGTGCATCAAGATGGCAGGATCAAAATCTTCGATTAAAAATTTGGCCTATCGGTAACATAGTAACGGTGCATACATTTGTGTCGAGTAGGACAACAGTTTTGTATGGAACAACAGTTTATTTTTGTAATTTCGATTTTGGTCCTGTTGTAGTTTTTGTTAATTGCAATTACTCAATTACTTTTTTTGGTTACGATTATAAAAAACTCAAAACATGTGAAAATTAAAAAAAAAGATGGGGATTTTAGGCATTTCCAAAACAATTCGTGAAAAGGCCAATTCGTGAAATGGCCATTTCGCGAAATGCCTAATTCGAAATGGCCATTTCGCGAAATAGCCAATTCGTGAAATGCCTAATTCGAATTGGCCATTTCACGAATCCATAGAAAAAAATTAAATAAATTCCCAATTATTAAAAAACATAATTTATTAAATATCTCGATAACGGTGCATCCTAGCGAAAAAATAGCAAATTTTTCGAACCCCTGGGGTACCCCTAAACCTACCCTTCCGCATGCAAAAAAAAAGAAAAAAAAATCATTTTGAAAAATTATACTAGTCCAGCAGTGCGATTTTTGAAAATCATACGAGCGGTTCGGTAGTAGAAAGATGCGTAATCTCCATAGTAATCCTACTGCCGAACCGCTCGTATGATTTTCAAAAATCGCACTGCTGCCCCCCATACTAATTTCACTCGAAAATTCGACTAAGTCGATGGTTCATACAATTTCGATCAAAATTTTTCTAAGTCCCAGCTCCATATAAAAGGCGTAAAATTTTTCTAAGTGTGGGAGGGACCCCTCTTTGCGACACCCTGCTGGCTGTAGAGGTGTGGGTGTCCACCCAGCCCTGGCTTCGAGTGGATTCTTGAATAAATTGAAAAAGACACGCTAAACTTTTTAATCATTAATCAAATTAACGAATAAAATTAAAAATTTACAAAACTAATCAGATTAAAAATTACTTTTTTAATCTTGATTAAATTAATCAAAATTTTATGAATATGATTAAAACTAATAAAATTAATTAATTGATTAGAAAATTAATCGATTAATGCCCACACTGGTTACTATGTTACCGATATACCAAATTTTTAATCGATGATTTGATCCTGCCATGTTGATGCACACGCGTTATCGCGCAATACTACAATGGCGGCGAGGCAGCCTGGCGGCGAGCACAAAGGGCACGGCCACCGCGCACGCACACACGCCACCGTAGAGTCAACTCCACTTCTTGATACTTTTAATTTTTTTTTCTCGAGCAAGTACTTTGTTTAGCAACGTAGTTTATTTATCATTTAAGATAGGTATTCAAATGTAACTTAAATAAACATAAAACATAATAATTACCTATGTTTTTATTTTCCTTTTTTTTAGTTGTTTTTGTGTGACGCTCGAGCACAAACAACAGACTTAAATAAAATCATTAATTTACGAATTAAAATAAGATCAATAAATTGATCTTCAATCTTGCTTGATAAATCAATGGATATTTTTTGTCTGTTGTTTGTGCTCGAGCGTCACGCAAAAACCACTGGACCAATATACAGGGTGTAAATTTAAATGTTTTACATTTATCAAACAGAGTTCTTCAGACCATCAAGCTGAACAACTTTCACTATTTTGGTCCCATAGTGAAAATTGGTTAATTGTATAACGTTGCGTCCAGTTCATTTTTCGTGACGCTTGAGCACAAACAACAGACATAAAATATCCATTGATTTTTAACAATGACAATTAGGTACAATCAGGGATTTTTCATTAAAAGTTAACGCATTATGTTTTTCAAAGTTAAATTTTAATACATAGGTATCAAATAATAAACAATTTACTTTGCCAAACAAAATAATTACAAAAAAAATACAAGTATCAAGATCGATAATTTTGCCATTTGCGCCTGTGTGCGTGAGTGCGGCGACTAGCTTGCGCGTGTAGGAATATAATTTTATACAGGCTGTTCAATTAAATGCGTTATATGGGTTCATGGGGTGGGATGAAAATCAAACCAGGAGGTTTGATTCCTTTTATCTGATCCCACGCCAAAACTGGTTCGAGTGAAAGGTCTACGTATCTTAAAAAATTACAATGAAAAAGTAGACCCTGCATAGTTGTTTGATTTGATTCTCCCAATAAATGCAGAATTTAAAAAAATATAGGTACCGGAATATTTTTTTTACCGTTCCGAAACTTTAAGGGGCGGTTCAGACCATCAAACTGAACAACTTTTATTTTGGGATCAAACCTGCAATCGCAAAGAAAAAATCGGCTGTTCCTTACTAAACTGCAAAGCCTCCTAGACTCAAATGTATGAGACAGCAGATTTTTTTTGCTTCATTTAATTGTTGAGACACTATTAACTCATATAAACCTTAGTTGTTTAAAATTATAATAATAAACTGGTAAGTAATATTAGTCCGCCTATTCAATAAATAAGTTGATTAATTAAATAAATCAGGACGGTTGTAAAACATCCTGTATCTATGCGACGTAATATACCAAGCAGTACAGCGCAGTATAGCGCTATACTGCGCTATACTGCCCGGTATCTTTCAGATGGCAATAGCCTCCTCTCACTCGCACAAGAACGGGACGTGGTCATGCAATGTTTCGTGCGTTAGAAGAGTTCAACCTCGGCGGTATCGCGCTATACTGCGCTCTATAGCGCAGTATAGCGCTATACTGCGCTATACCGTACTCTAGAGCGCAGTATAGCGCTATACTGCGCTGTACTGCGCTGTATATTATAGCGTCCGTTTGTTACGCCCTTTAGTATTCGGGTGCGTCCCCACCTGACGAACGCGCCGCGAATGCGCAAACGGCGCGCGAGCTGCGCAGTAGCGACACACGAGCATAAAATGCAACCGCGCATTCTCGCGGCGCGTTCGGCACAAAGGAAATGGGGCACACACGCGAATTCTACTGAACGTTCGGCGACGTACATTCCGCACAGTTGTCATATTAAGTGAAATGGAATAATTTAATTTTACTTTGATCGAAGAGGTGGCAGGTATTTTTGAGTTTGAGCGCATACAGGGTCCTTAAATGCTGACACTTTGGGGCTTCCCCTGGGGGATCGGGTTAGGGGATCCTGGTGGCCCAACCCTTTTTAAGGGGATGATCAGACCGACTTTCTTCCTCTATGTCACTAACATCGGTACCCGCGTCAGTCAGTGGGTCTACGAGAAATAAGTCTCCCGTGCTGTTTTCTCGTGGACCCACTAATTTGCCCCACTGGTGGGTCCACGAGGGAGACTTTTTTCTCGTAGACCCACTGACTGATGCGTAGCACCCTACTGACTGGTGGGTCCACGATGGAGACTTATTTCTCGTAGACCCACTGACCCCTGTAGGTACGTTTGTAGGAGGTTCGCTTATTCGTGCCTATACAGGGTGTAACGAAAAGTACCACCCATCAAACTGAACAGTGAACAACTTTTACTGTATGGGAGCAAATCCCTCAGAACAAAAAATAAATAAAAAAATACCCTACTCAACTCAAACGTATGGAACAGCTGATTTATTTTTGTTCTGACAGGTTCGCTTTATGGTTGTTCTGTTTGATGGGTAGTGCTTCCATAAGGTGGGTACCTACCTACGAACAAATGATAAGGTACCTACCTAATGTAATGAATGACCTTTTCTACGCTTTTGCGCTCCTGGTAGGTACATCTCAATGCTCAATCGTGTAGGTACAAGCCTTCAGCGTGCCTGGTGGATCGAGATAGTGGATCCTACTGGACAGAGGTGCAGGTACACATGATGGTCACATCACTACTATAGGGGTATGGCGGATTTTCCTTACACCCTGTATAGCTTATTACTTTATTACACATGTGCACGAAGTAGCCGTAGCGCGAATTCCTCTTCAGGTTAGGACAACGAGGATGTTAATTCTGTTATTTGTGCCTACCAGTAGGTACCTAGTACATCACGACCAAAGATATCAATACGAGCAAGGTCATGTTAGTCCTCCAGCAGAAGAGAAGAGCCTAGTAGAATAGCATCATATATCGGCGCATCAGATTCAGATTGGTTCTACTTTTTACCTACATTGGCTTGGAGAGAGATTGGGCTGCTAATGTGATATTCGATGACCTTGCACTCCAATGCAACTGCAATTGCAGCGAGTATGCACGTCGGTAGCTACATAAAGCGTTGCGGTTGGGCCGTTGCCACGGCCATGGTTGTGTTAACGACGGAAACGGCGCGGCGGCGGCGGGCGGTGGTGGCGTTGCGAGCGGCGCGGCGCGCGCGGGGGAATACGGTCGGACGGAGTTCATGTATTGATCGGTGGCAAGCGGCAGCGGTGGCGGCGGGCGCCGGTGGCGCCGCGGCGCGGCCTCTGACGACTTCTCGGCCCTCGTCTCGTGCGCCAGCCAGCTGTCAAAACCGCGTGACGTAATTGCTAGGGCGGCGCACACACGGTCACCGCCAGCCGCCCGCTCAGTACGCTCGTATCGTACGCTCTCGCCCGCGCCGCGTGCCGTGCTGCACTCGTTGAGTTTAGTCCGCGGTCCAGTGCACTGTGTTCCCACACCGCAGATTCCGTTCGCTAGGTGAGGTTGGGGCCAGCGTGGCCCCGGCCGCTCGGTGTGCGCTCGACGCGGTATTGATCGTATCCCGTCCCATCCGACTGCTAGGTACATACAATGTTTATAAACAGCCGCTAGCCGGCCGCATTTATCGTTCCCTCTTGTTTTTGATACGACTGCTTAGCAGCGAACTATCGAGGCGGTGAATCCTGGATGCATCGGTTGCACCGACCACGCACCGGCTGGATTCGCTGTAAGTATGCACGCATATACGCAATTATCCAGATTCTATATACTTATCTACTTAGCGGCATATTGATGACAACAACATATTAACATAAATACAGTGTACGACACATAAATAAAACATTAATGTTTCTTTCGAATGCGGGTAAACAAACACAGAGTTAAGATTTGACGCGTGTGCAAAGTACACGATCGATCCGGCTTCTGGATGTAGGAATCTCAGGTAAGGTAGGTAGGTAGTCAGTCTTCCTTTACTCTTATCTTCTTATAGTGTGAAATAACTTCTTCTTCTCTTCTTATAGAGTGAAACATGGTGCATATAATATACCAACATAAACAAAATAATTGCAACTTCGACATCATTTATACCTTATACCTACACGTGCATATACAGAGAAATCGGTTTGCAGTTGCATTGCATACATAGACACTACTGATATATGAAACTGCAACGAATTGCGCAACAAATCAACATTGGTTCCACCGTGAATAAAAATGTGCAAGTTATGTTATGTGAATTGCATTGAATGCTTATAATAGTATCGAGTTCTAAACTGGTTACCTACCTAATTAATACAAGGTGTAACAAAACACCCATTTGAGTCGAGTGCAGTTTTGTGTGAAACAACAGATTTTTTATTTTTCTCTAATTTGGCTCCATAGGTAGATAGGTATAGTGAAAGTGGTTCAGTTTGATGATTCAAACCCATGGACTTAATTTACGCTAGTAATATTAAGTTTATGTCTAAACCACCCACCCCTTTAAATATTATATACCTATATAGGGTGTTTTGTTGCACCCTGTAGGTAACCTATAACCTCATTTACAGTGTGTAAGGAAAAGTATCATTAACCTTTAAACCAAAGACTACCCATGAAACTGAACAACTTTTACTATGGGAGCAAAACGAAAAGAGCAAAAAAAAAAAATCTGCTGTCCTATACGATTGCGTCGAGAAGTTACCTAGCTAGGTATTGCAGTTTAGTATGGGACAGCTGACTTTTTTTCTCTCTGATCGTTTTGCTCCCATAGTAAAAGTTGTTCAGTTTGATGGGTAGAGTATGTGGTTTAAAGGTTATGATACTTTTCCTAACATCCTGTTTAATTTATTATCTTACTCTAAAGAAGGCGATAATAACTTGTCCTTATAAGTATTTCGGAAGTATGTAGGTAGGTAGGTACTAGAGGTATGTAGGTAGGTATTGTAATATTTCCTCGCGGTTTGACCCAGTTCAGCCCATCCCGTTAGGTGAGGTCATGTCCCCAAAATATTTCCAGGTCTAAATGATTGCAGGAAGCTTGCGTTTTCTGACTTGACACTCTTTCGTTCGTCTTTATAGAGCAGTGCCAGTCTACCAACAGATAATGATAGGGGGGGTTGTTAGTAACGTAACGATTTTATCACATTATCTTTTCCCTCTATTCTATTTGTTTATTTATTTAATGGCGTTTCCTTGTTAGATTTCGCCAGTGTGTCAAGTAGTTTGAGGGAGTGTCTATCCAATCTCGAGGATTGTTTTTGAGTAAAAACAACTGAGAAGGATTTATTAGAGTCTCGTGGCAGGCTGAGACGCGAACTGCGCGAACACCACGCGAGAGACAAGTGTTCGAGGCAAACTGCAACGTGACCCAAGGGGAGCGTGTAATTTCTCTATGAACGTGACTCATCTTTTCCCTCTATTATTTTATTTCCCTGACAACGTGACAGACTCACAGTCACACTAGTATATAGGTACGAAGTCTAAAAAAAATCGGCGAAGTGAAAGTCGATCCCGCCCGCGCACCGAAGGGTTTACTATGGGGCGCTAAAGATATCTAGAGCTTGATTTTATCGTAATAAAAACACAAGTCACATGCAAAGTTTAAGAAAGTTTTATTCAAACTGATTATTCACATAATAATATACAAGCTATTCTTCTTTATTCGTAGTATACAAGACAATGCCATCTTATGACGAAACGAATAGGGGGCAAAACATAAGGGGGGCGCTCGCGCGATGGTCCTGAGAATATTATTGTTCCATAAGTTTGTGTGTCGTGTACCTATAGGCATTGCAGGGAACGAACAGCAGATTTTTTTCGCGGTGATAGTTTTGCTCCCATAGTAAAAGTTGTTCAGTTTGATGGGTAGAGTACCTATGTGGTTCAGAGGTTAATGATACTTTTCCTTACATCCTTAGGTAGGTACATTTTTGTACGTATAGGTAGGTAATTAGAGATATGATGCATACCTACTGGCTACATCCTTTGCTTATAAACAAGATGACCGACCGGTTCGCAAGGACAATAAGGAAACGTAATTGTCCGGATGACATAGAAGCTCACGCTTGTACCTATTATTTCGAGCCAGGAGAGCGATTTTTGAATCTACTAAATACCTACACCTAGTAGACGTACGATGTTTTTTCGCTTTTTGGTTCCTCTACGTTCTTATTCGTAGACTTACTTACTCTAGGGTTTTCTCTCTACAGGATACCTAATTTCTCGAATTCTTATTTTTTACTCAACATTATTTTATCCCACCTCGAAATCCGAATATTTGTATGGAACATTAATTTTGTCATCTTCTTTCAACGAAAATCCCACCCTGAAAATGAATGTCCCCTCCGAAACCAAAGTCTGGATCCGTTATGCACCATGTGAAAGAGAGGTAAGGCACGACTTTGCTGTGTCGCGCTCATTGTCATGCTAGCCCTACAGGGAAGACAAATGAATTTTAATTATCGTATCGGAAATAGAAAGGGAGGCAGACGAGACGTTTCAAGTTCAATGGTATGGTCACAGAGGTATGGTTCTAGCGCAGTACAGCATTGTATAGCGCATAGCATAATAGAAGATAACTTATTCTGTGTGACATTGTGCTAAACGACATCTGCAGCTCCGTTATTCGAACAATTACAAAGAGAAAACTTTTACTTGCTCATTCCTGCTTGGTCATCGTGAGATATAATTAGATGGCACCTTCGATAAAACCAAGAGAATACAGATGCAGGGTTTTCATAAGTGAAATCGAACTCGTTTACTATAACATGGTACAGAATTAAGAATAAATACAACTAGGTATGTTAATTGACACTTTTTTCGTACGTTGAACTACATCACACTCACACAGCACCGCATCGCATTTTTCCGTCGCTCCATCCTTTTCTGTCATTCAGGAACGTCATTTGCTAGAGCGTATAAGATAGACGGAACGCGACCGCGCGCGATAGCACGGTTGATGCGTTGCTGTGTGATGTAGTTCAACCCTAAAGAGGAAACTTTATGGGTTCGGAACTACGAATAAGAATGTATAGAAGTGTAAATGAAGCACATGAAGCTCAAAAAGTGGCACCAAAAAAAGTGTACCGTGTTCTAAATTTGTTCTTTAAAAACTGTCATTTTTCATTGGGTGCCAAAAATTATTTCGATTTTGTTTCGAGTTACTCTTCTATAGTTATTCTAATTCGTAGGTTCGGAACAACCAAAAAAGAGTAACGGAGTTTCGGACATTGCTCACCTGAATGAAGCACAGTATATAAGAATGAGTATCTAAGGGCCTTGAGTTTGGCTATAGTATTGAGTGTTTACCCATATGGACCCGGTGGCTTGAGCCATTACCGGGTCCACGGATAATTATACTCTTTCTTACACACTGTGGTTTGGCGGTGTCAAGTGCTTAGTCTAGCAGGTTCCCAGGAACACAAGGCGAGAGCAGCTAGGGTTGCCAACTTTTTAGACCAAATAGTTATAGTATTTCGAGTACCAAAAAAAAAGTAGATTACTTGCATCCTAACTATTATAAAAGTGTGTCTGTCCATTGAAGTTACAAGAAAAAGATTAACTACCTACGATATGGTTTTTAGGTATCCATAATCAACCTTTTTTATTAGAATTGTTGTCTGTCTGTTTGTTTCTTCCTTCGAGCATCACGCAAAAACTACTGAATCGATTTTGATGAAACTTTTTTGTTTGATAGCTTGATGATTTGACTAAAAAGAAACTTTGGTTTAATTTTGAAAATATTTGATAAATCTGACTCACTGCAGAGGAAAACTTGTTGCCTTTTTTACCTGACTGCGCCAGAAGGAGGGTTATTAGCATTAAGTAGGTATACCTAGTTAGATTTAGACGAACGTTTTTCACGTTTTTGATCGCTAAGCTAGGTAGGTACGGATCTAATGAAGTTGAATTGGATTGTTTCCGAGTAGTGTTAAAATAATATTCAGTTTTGGGCATTTTGATTGGATCTAACCTAAGGATCAATATTTGAATTCTCGATATATGCTCATAAAAATAAATGTTTAGGTACATGCTAGTTTTGCCTAAAATACTTATATAGGTATTTTTTTTCTGATTAATAGTAATGCTAGGTATACCTTAGAAGGACCCTACTAGGTATATTATATAAGTAGTAGGGTTGGCAACCCTAAGAGCAGCATCATCCCCTTTTTGGTTTTATCTTAGGTACCTAAATGCATTGCGTTGCGTCCTTGTAGGTGATGTGATGTCATACAGGCAAACAAAACAAACATTGGATGTCCAACAATAGTGCGCCCTGCCCACGTCATTCTGGGCGCGCCAAATCTATGTCCATCTATAATACATGTATACCTACCTATCTAGATATACCCTATACCTATTGTTAATTTGGTATTGATGCAGTCATCTCATCACGCTACATGAGCTTATGATAGGAAAATGAAAAATACTTAAATGTAGGTCAAAATAGTAACTCAATGGTCAAAATGAGACATTTTGACCTACATTTAAGTATTTTTAATGCAGATCTGGAGTGCGATTTTTGAATCTCATTTGGTGAGCTCAGCAGTTGAAAATGTCAAAATTACTATGGAGATATCATGGATTTAAATCATAAAGGATAGCACTCCTCCTTACAAGCATTGATACAAGAAAATTTGACGTTCGTCTCCGTCGTCGATATTTCCAATTTTACGTGTGTCCCTTTCTATTCCAATGACGTCACAATGGCATGAACGACAGTTGGGTGACGTCATGCCAAGACATACATTAGAAAGGGACAAAGTTAACGTCACTAAAACAACTACGGAGAAGAACGATCATTACCGACCACCAAGGATTATTATCATTTTTCACCGCTTGTTAGGCAGTCTGTGCTCCACTATAGAGGATTTCAAACTTCTTGGGAGATATGCATCTTTCTACTGCTGATTTGACTTTCAAAAATCGCACTCCTGCAATATGATTTTTGAAAGTCAAATCAGCAGTAGAAAGATGCGTATATCCCATGGAGTAAGAGGAGATGGCATATCGGCTTGTTTCTATAGAAAATTATGTCGCCGACAAAGGGGGTGAGGGACGGGTGAGGGGAGACAAAAAGCTTAGGGGAGCGTGTAATTTCTCTATGGTCGCCGTACAAACTAGTGCTCAGTTGGTGGCTACAGTGCAACTTTGTTACACCATCTCTACCAAGAGGAGCGTGTAATTTCTCTATGGTATATCCATAGTAATTTTGACATTTTCAACTGCTGAGCTCACCGAATGAGATTCAAAAATCGCTCTCCTGGGTTGAAAGCGATTACAATAAAACAAGACAGAATGGACGAAAGTATAAGGGTTCCCTGTATGACTACGGAACCCTAAAAAAATGTTTAGTTTCATTCATAGACATCTTATATTATTAATTATTTCCCGCGACTTCGTCCGCACAAATTATATACCAGATTTTAAGTCAGATAAGCTATCAAACAAAAAAAGTTTCATCAAAATCGGTTCAGTAGTTTTTGCGTGATGCGCGAACAAACAAACAAACTAACAATTTTGTCAATAGATGGCGCTGCACGTCATTTAAATCGCGCTATCGTTTGTTATTTGATTTTATATGAAGTAAACCGCTACTTTTTTGTTCCTCATGATTTTACGGTTTTGTAATAGTTAAGATTAAAAATAGGTGTGTAGAGACTGGAGAGTATAGGTAGGTGACATGTGAAAGTAAAATGACATTTTGGTAATTAGTTACGGTAGTAATTATTGTACTCTGTCGTAGTCTCAGATCAATTAATACAAGTAGATAACTTCTTGATGACGTCACACCGTACTACCCAAAACGTCAAACTGACTCCTAAAGACCTCTATCCATACTGCCAAATAAGAAAGTCACTTTTATCTATCTACGATGGCAAAATTGGGAACCCTTTTCAATTTGGTCGCGTATCATTGCTCGAAAGTACCGTCGCGGTTCATTGGCAAGAATAGTCATTTAAAAAATAAATCTGAAGAAATTAGTGAAGTGGTGGTGACTTTAATATAAAGAGAATGTCCTGTATTGTGCGCGGGTGCAGATCGCATTCAGGAAACAAGGAAAACTCGGGCGAAAATATCAGATTCCACAAGTGAGTACATAGGTAACATTTTCTCGAGTAAATAAACCAGAAAGTGTAAAGTCCGATTTTCCCATGGCTTAATTAATAACAATAAGATAGTTTTTTAGATTTTGGACTTAAATAAAGCACGAAAATGGAACCAATTAGATTTTGAGGTTATAGCATTCGACAGCGTTTGACAGAGGTTTGACAGATAGGGGTTGTACGCTGCTTGGAATCGACATGTTGATAAAAATACTGCCATCTTGTTTTTTCACACGTTATGTTGTATTTGCGCAACCAAGATAGCATTACTATCGTAGGTTCTTGCTAATTAACTGGAGGCCTTGGTCGTAGTAGTAAGAAGAGGACCTTTCTCTATGTGGCTTTTATATTATTGGCATTGGCAATAACTACTTTAGTGCCTAGATTTCGGAAATATACAAAACGGACGAAATGCAAGTAGTTACCTACCTATCTACTGACAATGACCATATTCCAATGTTAAACGTAATCTGTGGTTAAACTTTAAATTATAACATGCCACGTGCTATTCTTTCATTTACGTTCGATGTTCGAAGTCTGATCGAGTTATCGCGGAAGTTATAGAAAGAAATACAAACAAATGCAGCCCCACCGGAAATAAATATGAATCTGTTGTCTCTAGAGGAAATTCTACATTCTACGTAGGTTAGTAGGTAGATACGGTAGATACCTACAGTACTTCTGTGAAGCTCATGCTTCGTATCTGTAGGGCTATTGTTTAAGTTTTCAATTATTTCGATATAAGATCAATAATCTACTTGTACCTAGGTACCTAGATGGGTACCTACTGTCACCGATTAATAATAACTTACTATTACTACCTACCTAATGTGTTTCTCCGATCATCAAATCCATTGTCTGAAATTGATGAACAGTCAGCAGCAAAAAGATGTATGCCTCCTCATGCAAAAGATGTATACACTTTAGTACTACGACGTAGTAAAAGTGCATACATATTTTTGCTGCTGACTGAACATAAGTGCCAAGAACTATAAATAAAACCGGTCAAGTGCGAGTCGGGCTACTCGCGCACCGAGGGTTCCGTACCACACAACTACACACCATAATATTAACTTAAAAAAAATCTCATATTCTCCGAGACCTTTAGAATGAGACCGACTCTTACTTGGCCGGGTTTTTATTATTTGTTGTTATACTGTAGAGCAGTGTTTCCCAAATATTGTTCTGCCATGGCCCGGTAATTTTCACACTGCCCCTTCATGACCCACGTAATACTTTTAAACCCAAGCTGGTTCCATGATGAGGTAAAATAATACACATTTATTAATACTAAAAATGTTTTATTAATACTAAGTATATAGGCTAGGTAGGTAGGTACCTGGATGAATAATAGGCTAGGTATTATTTTTAAAACAAGACCGGAACGTTGCGGCCCGGTATTTTATTTTGATGACCCGGTACCGGATCGCGACCCGGCTAATGGGAAACGTTTGTATGTATTACCGTTTTTAAGATAGAGCGAGAAGAAAAAACGTTGATAAAAACTAGTTTCTTGTACGAGGACCCGTTAATTGTAAACTTGTTGTCATTTTTATTATTTGTTAACAAATCCGCCGTAATAACACATATTCTGTGAAAATTTTCACTGTCTAGCTATTACGGTTCAAAAGTAACAGCCCTAAATAGGTAGGACGAACGGACGGACGGACGGACGGACAACGGGTCCCGTTTTCACCTTTTGGGTACGGAACCATAAAAAACATTTACCGATCGAATCGGGTAATTACCTACCTAATAAGACCCAAGAGTTAGCATTTTTTGCAGATTTTCGATTTCGAATTGTTATTACACAACAAAAACGAACGTAGGGTAGGTAGGGTAGGTATCCGAAGCATGAACTATCGTTCTAGCATAGACTGCAATAAACAGAACTGTAACGTCACAACAGGCCATAAAACTGAACAATTTTCACTATGGTCACAGATTATATAATACTATACAGTACATCTGTACTGTATTATCTGCCCAAAAACAATGGAACGCGACTGCCGTAACGCGGGCAGTCTTCGGGCAATAGTTATTTGTTATGCTAGGCTGCAAAGTTGTTTTTTGCCGCGAGTACTTATATTGAAACCTGAGCAAGCGAAGGATTCTAGGATTGAACCACGAGCGAAGCGAGTGGTTCAAATATAGAATCCGGAGCGTAGCGAAGGTTTCAAAGGTACGAGACGCGGAATAATTTTGCAGCCGAGCGAAACACACAACTTTTCACCTCACAACAGCGAGGAAAATGTTAGGTGCAAGCACTGAGTTTAGATGTATAGAGCGAACATCGCGCTTTATGACGTTGTCCCATTCTATTGCGGCTATATATTACTCTTGCATTTAGTCACTGTCTCACTGCGGTCACGTGTAGCAGTTTGATTGAAAACCAATTGATCAGCATGAAAAATGTCCTGGTGTGTAGTGTGTACTGAGACACTGCGCAAATAACTCAGGAAATGTAAGGAAATGTAACGGAATAACTTCTCATAGGTAAACAAGATGAATGAATTATTAAAATGCATTTTATATAAGTATTATTTTAAATGATGTTTTTATCCCACACTGGAAAAATAATTATATGCAAATGCAAATAAGGACAAATCTATACGTGAAAAAGAGAAGACAAGAGATATTGCTACTCAAAGGGATTATATTTAGTTATAATCTCTTTGTTGACACTCAAATAAATTATAGTGAAGGACAAACTTATACGCGAAAAAGAGAAGACAATAATATGCACGAATATATGCATAGTTCGTTATGTTAGCAACATAATCTTTTTGTCTTTCTCGCACGTATGGTTTTACTATCTTTTTATCTGGACTCGAATGGATTCGAATTTTAAAAACTCTTTGCACGCTAGCGGATAAAATGCACTTTTGCACTCAGATTTCGAACGATAAACAGAATCTTTCCGAGCTTGTGAGGTGAAAAGTAAATTGCTTGATTTTCCGAGGCTCATGAGATTTTTCTGTAGTCAGATCATGTATTTTTAGTAACAATTTACACTTTTACATAAACATTAATTACAAATCGATACCATAACGCCATATATTGCCATTTTTTTAACAAAAATTTCATTTGTATGGGATAGGACACCATGCTATGGTATAGATAGACCACAGACGTAGACACTAGATTGCCTCTCGTATACAGCCAACATCAGTATTGGCACAGTATAAGAATGTATCTAGTACGTAGGTATTGGTAAAGCTTAGCTATATACTTTGTGTTATTTTCATCGTAAAACGCGTAAAACAATAATTGCATTATACTTACCTACCTACCCAGCGTCGTCTGAAGCAATAAAAGTCGCATAACGTTTTACTAAAATCGATGGCATGAAAAGATTAAAAAAGAAGGAAGTGCAACACTGAGAGATTTTTGATGACGAATTATTATGCAATATACCTAAGTATATGTATATTGTATACGCTAGACTGCATAATTTGAGTCAATTAAATGATACTTGACATACTTAGACACTAATGGTAGAATAAATTAATGTAGGTACTACCCAAGGGAATATAATTCGGCGCGCTCCATACAAACGAAGTCTGGTGATATTTTCAATACTAACCAATTAAAGTGTAGGTACTTACTTACTTTACTACTTACTTAAATGATTTTTTTCAGAAACAATCTAGAAACTAGTCTCTATTTCTTTATGAAGTCAGATTTTCGTAAAAAATTATCTCAGAAAATTTTAGTTTTAAAGTTAAAGTGCCTCAAAGATTTCCATACAAATCTTAGCACTAAAACTGTATATTTTAACTGTTATATTCCTACCTAACATCACTAAACACTATTTGTTGTGATGTTTAATTATAATACAACATTTTAAACCTGATAAATATGGATGTTGATAGATAAGGAAGGTTAAGCCAATTTATAACATTAATTTATTACTTGATATTTTGATAAATATTTCACAATTAAAGTGCCGTGTTGTGGGTCGTCATGTTATCTGTTAGTGTGTCTGTATATAGTCTAGAATATTAGCACGTATATTTACACTTTACACGTGACAAGACTAGATAGGTTTGTACCTACCTACATTTTAATAATAGGTTTTTTATTAGTACATTATGATACAAGTTCGATGAGTTGATTATTACAGCCGAGGCGTTATTGCTAGCCCGAGCCGTAGGCGAGGTCTACAAGAAAGCTGAGGCTATAATTATCAAAGCGCTCGTGTGTCATACGACGTTTTATAACATATTTGCGAGGAAACAAGGAAATAAATAAAACTCTGACATTCATAAACTAATAAATCTTTAAAAAAATAGCGATAAAAAAGCGCGCGGAATAATTTTTACTTGTTCACAAATTAGCGATGCGCTCAGAGCTTTCTTTTTAAAAACAGCCAGTATTAGGTAATGATAATAGTTATTTGTTATGCTAGGCTGCAAAGTTGCTTTTTGGCGCAAGTACTTGTATTGAAATTGAAACCTGAGCAAGCGAAGGATTCTAGGATTGAACCACGAGCGAAGCGATGGTTCAAGTAATAGAATCCTGAGCTTAGCGATGGTTTCTAATGTACGAGACGCAGAATAACTCAGCAGCTGAGCGAAACACACAACTTTTCACCTCACAACAGCGAGGAAAAAAAGCGAATTGCTAAAAAGAACATTTTTAAAAGTGTTTTTTTTCGTGCTGGCCAGTGACATGAAATGAAATTAAGCATTTTCAGTGGATTGGCGACATAGAAAAATATTGAATTGACAGATTCGAATTTCAAAAACTCTTTCCACGCTAGCGGATAAAATGCACTTTTGCACTCGGATTTCGAATGATAAACAGAATCTTTCCGAGCTTGTGAGGTGAAAAGTAAATTAATATTGTTTTCACCTCACAAGCTCGGAAAGATTATTTTTATCGTTCGAAATCTGAGTGCAAAAGTGCATTTTATCCGCTAGCGTGGAAAGAGTTTTTAAAATTCGAATCTTTCTATTCAATATTTGTCTATTCTGCCAGTCCAGATAAAAAGATAGTAAAAACCATACGTGCGAGAAAGACAAAAAGATTATGTTGCTTACAGACAAGCTTTGCATACTTATATTCGTGCATATTATTGTCTTCTCTTTTTCGCGTATAGATTTGTCCTTCACTATAATTTATATTTTTATACTATTACTATTAACCACTGTATTTTTCCTCAATAAACAGCTACCCCATTTATTTGAGTGGAAAAAAAAGAGATTATACCTAAACATAATCTCTTTGAAAAGCAATATCTCTTGTCTTCTCTTTTTCACGTATGGGTTTGTCCTTATTTGCATTTGCATATAATTATTTTCCAAAGAGATTTAATTTAGTAATAAGTTTAAATCTCTTTGTTATTTTCCCAGTATGTGGGTATGTGGGATAAAAATATCGTTTAAAATAATATTTAAAATGCTTTTTAATAATTAATTCAACGTCATGAAGCGCGATGTATCTGATGATGATCTAAAGTTAATGCTTGCACCTAACATTTTCCTCGCTGTTGTGAGGTGAAAAGTTGTGTGTTTCGCTCGGCTGCAAAATTATTCTGCGTCTCGTACCTTTGAAACCTTCGCTTGCTCAGGTTTCAATACAAGTACTCGTGCCAAAAAACAACTTTGCAGCCTAGCATAACAAATAACTATTGTTTTGGTTTCACATCAATGGTCGTAATTTATTGTCAAAATTAATTAAATTATAGTAGATTACACACCGAGGACAGGAAAGTAAGAAAGGTCTCAGATCTTTTGTGATCTGAGGCTTTGTTATTTACTGTCTGAGGTTAGTATACTATTTTTCTCCTCGACAGAGGTGGAAAGCTGCACCTTCGTTTAGCGCAGCGGGACGACAATTGACGCTTTCCGTCCGGAGGGGAGAAAAAATTATTACATATGTTATTGTGTGATCAGAGTGGAAATTATTTATTATTTTATTTCGGTGGAATCGGATCACGCGATCAGAGGGCCTACCATAAGTTTTCACTGTACTTTACTACTGTAGTAACGTCGCTAATTTGTAAGGCAGAAATTAGTTCACAACGTAACCACTAGGAGTGCTGTACGAAATTCAATGCAAATTTGGTGACGTAACTACAGTAGTAAAGTACGGTGAGAACTCATGGTAGGCCCACAGATTCTACAAAACCATTTATTTTATTTTAGGCGAAACTGATCTCATGATCAGAGTACACCTTTGACGCGTGATCCGTTTCCACCAGCAACGGATCACCTGATCAGGTGGACTAACCCGAAAAAAGGAAAAAACATACCTTACTTCAGTCACGGGCACTTGTCCATGTCCATTTCGCCCGTAGGGTAGGAAGATACACGGTGCGGTGTAGATATGGTACAACATTTTCCCGTATCTAGTTATAAATGCCCGTTATTGTAACATTATGGCAAAATGGTTTTAATTAGCCGGTGAGGCACTGATTGTAATCACTAATCAGTGAGCATGATACCTAACTCAAGCAAGCTGTCTTTATGGTTGGGTTAGGTTCAGCACAAGTGAGGCGAGTGACCTTTCCCTGGGTAAGGAATGCTATTATATTGTCATTCCCACACAAAACTGGCTCGGTCTTGTCAACTAATATTATCACGCGCTTCGAGGGTTCTGTCTATTTCAAGATGGTTCCCAGTCTTACACTCAGTTGCAGAAACGCTCATTAAAGTTAATCCTCCATTGAAACTCCTTCTAGCTTTTACTACGTCAAGATTAAGTGACAGCAAGTTTAATGGCGGATTAACTTTAATGAGCGTTTCTGCAGCTGAGCTGAGGTAGAAGGAATACTTCAGCCTACTGCCATAGTCACAGATAAATAATAATTTATCTACCATAGTGTAATAAAAACCCCCTACGCTAAAACAAAAATTTAAAAAGTGAAAAATTATTGGTCACCTCTATTATTTTTGATGTAGTTCTGTATGTTTTACCTTTTAATTATTTTAAAAAAATTTTTGAAAGCAAATTTTTTTGCGGGAGTGTTCTTAGCTTTGTTTCATGAAAATCGGTTCAGTAGTTTTCTAGTAATTTTAAAAATTACGAAATAATGCGTAGGGGACCGCTATAAAATGACCATAGATTTTGTATTCAACAATCACTTGCGGTCCAATATCTTTAAAATAATTAAAAGGTAAAACATACCTAGTACATTAAAAATAATAAGTAGGTGACCGAATTACACTTTTTAAAGGTTTGTTTTTAGCGTAGACGGTTTTTTAAATTTGTACTTAATTTAATTTTTTATTTCGTAATTTTTAAAACTTACTAGAAAACTACTGAGCCGATTTTCATAAAACAAAGCTATAAGAACACTCCCGAAAAAATGAGCTTTCTATTAAAAACAAATCGCATCGAAATCGGTCTACCCGTTTGGGCTCTACGATGCCACAGACAGAAAGACCGACAGACAAACAGACATACCGACATAGGCGTCAAACTTATAACACCCCTCTTTTTGCGTCGGGTGTTAAACATACACTCGTCTACTGGTATCTCAATATATCTACATATATACTGGGTGAAATTTATATCATTAGCGTCCTTTTAAATTAAGAGTCTACCACAATTTTTGACAGTTACGTGGATATTAATTAAGCTAAAGTTAATCATTATAACGGGTTCTTATTGCCGAAATATCGGGAACTCCAAAATAAATAAAAACGCGGTAAGAACCCGTTATAATGATTACCTTTAGCTTAAGAGTCTACCCATCAAACTGAACAACTTTAACTATGTTTTTTTTTTGTTCTTTGTTCTGACGGGTTTGCCGATTTGCTCCCATAGTAAAAGTGGTTCAGTTTGATGGGTAGAGTATGTGGTTTAAAGGTTAATGATACTTTTCCTTACATTCTGTATCATTAATTTAAAAAAACGCTCAGTTTATTTTCTTATATTAGGAATTAGTTATTATTCGTATAGCCCAGTCATTTTACGGTTTGACCCGTGCGTTTATTCGGTAAGTAGGTACCTATATCATTTAAGAGCTAATTTGAGCCTAGAAATATAACAAAATAAAATGAAATCCCGTCAGCAACAGCCCCAAAGTTAAAATTTAGCATTTACACAGGGTACATTTTATAACACTGCTTTTACTATGGAGCCAACATCAAAATCGCGAAATAAAAACATGTGTCAAACTTGATGTCCTCAGACACGGACCTGAAAGAAAGACGGACGTAATCTCGTCTAATCACGAGTGAAGCACCCATTTATATTATATTTGTGTTTATTTATAATATTTGTGTTCGTGCTGACGTACTGTCGGGTTGTAGGACCTGCGCCTAGAGTTGGTGCATCTGCGTGAGTACAAACTTGTAGAACAAACGAAAATGTAGGACCTTGCATGCTTCACATCTTTTTAGTGTCACATTACGTCCGTCTTTTTTTCAGGTCCGTACTGAATGGTATCCACTGCACAGCGGAGACCATTCATTTATCCAAGCTGGTGTGATTATAGTGCAAAATCTAAAGTAAAACAATAATTACTACAAACCAGCCAAGTGTGAGTCGTGCTTGCGCTAATGATCCCGGAGAGAACACATTTTCTTGGTAAATTATGATATTTTGTGGTGATACGGAACCCACGGTGTACGACTCGCACTTGGCCGGTTTTTTTACGCATTTTAATAAAAGTTCTGTTATTAAACTATACCTACATTAAAACAATATTTGCAAGAAATCAGAGAAAAGGGATTTGGGACAAGGATAAATGATAGATAGGATAGAACCCAATAAAAAGATATCTTTCACGTACGTACCGGATGGAAGGTAAAGTATAATCAACCCTTAAACCACCTCTAGTCCTCACCCAATCAAACTGAACAACTTTTACTATGAGAGCAAACCTGTCAGTAAACGTTGTTCAGTTTGATGGGTAAAGTAGGTGATTTAAAGGTTAATGATACTTCTCCTTGCATCCTGTATTATTAGCACCTCTAAGCGAATAAAAAGTTTTATATAAAAATCTAATGTTTTTTTTTCAGAACCGCTTCAGTAGAAGCTTTGGCCGATATGGAATGAAGATTGCATATTAGAAAATTGAGAACACAAAATAGGTAAGTTTGTACGCAACTATACATAAGTACATGAGCATATAGTGTCTAATAAACAGGGTGTTTCATAAGTACTTAACAATAAATTTTTGAATCTCATAAGGGGGTTGTTTAGACCGTCAAACTGAACAACTTTCTCTATGGGACCAACATCGAAATCGCGAAAAAAATTATTTTAAATCCCATACTTACATATTTTAGCTCTAGACGATTTGTAGAGTATAGAACATAATTTCTTTTTTTCGCGATTTCGATATTGGTCCCATAGTGAAAGTTGTTCAGTTTGATGGTCTACACCACCCCCTTAAATGTTTATTTGTAGTTTTGTAACACCTTGTATACCTACATTACACACCGAGGGCAGGAAAGTATAAGAAAGGTCTCAGATCTCATGTAATTGTTGGTCAACAAACATGTGTTCTGAGGCTTTCTTATTCACTGCCCGAGGTTAGTATACTATTTTTCTCCTCGACGGAGGTGGAAAGTGGCAACTTCGTTTAGCGCAGCGGGACGAAAATTGACGCTTTCCGTCCGGAGTCCGGAGTGGAGAAAAATCTATAACGTCACGCCTCATTCCCAGTGGTGTAGGCAGAGACCAGGAGTGCGATTTTGGAAACTAATTCGCTGAGTTTAGCAGTTGAAAAATTAGGTACTATGGAGATATGCATCGTTCTACTGCTGAATTGACTTTTAAAAAACGCACTCCTGAAGTATGATTTTTGAAAGTCAAACCAGCTGCATATATCTCCGTAGTAAATTTGACCATTGCAACTGCTGAGCTTAGCGAATTAGTCTCAAAAATCGCACTCCTGTTCGCGCCATATACTACCATCCTTACATACCTACTTACCTCATAGGTACCTCACACCAGTAGAGCTAAATGTGTAGTTTCCGATTAATCTATATCGTTTACTTACAAGATCGGTAACGTATTGTAACTTTACTAGGCAATTTTTAATAAATAGGTAACTAGGTAATATTTTGTTCATAGTTAGTAACTTAAAAATGTAACTGTTTTCGGCAAAATCTGTCTACTGCAGGTGCATAATGCACGTAGAGTTCAAGTGAAAAGATTTTTAAATATTATTTAGGTACCTATTACCTAACCTATTAGGTATAATATGTTTACAGGGTGTAAGGAAAAGTATTATTAACCTTTAAACCACAGACTCTACTCATCAAACTGAACAACTTTTACTATGGGAGCAAACCTGTCACCGCAAATAAAAATCTGCTGTTCCATACTAAACTGCAGCGCCTACTAGACTCAAATGTATGCGACAGCTCAGATCTTTTTCTTTGTTTTGACAGGTTTGCTCCCATAGTAAAAGTTATTCAGTTATGTGTAGAGTAAAGTTAAAAGCTCCCTTAGTAAAGTTATGGGTAGAGTATGTGGATTAAAGGTTAATTATACTTTTCCTTACACCTGTATTTGGTTAGGATCTTTGAAGGTGGCGATCCACTTCACTGAGGTAGTTATGTAGGTACCTAAGTGACTCTTCCTGTGCCTACCCCAACCGGGCAGATTACAAACACGAGTAAACGATAACCATAAAGGCCTCCGCACATTGCAGCGATAATATCGAGCGATTTTATCGAGCGATATTATTGACAGTTATGTACCTAAGTGACTCTTCCTGTGCCTACCCCAACCGGGCAGATTACAAACACGAGTAAACGATAACCATAAAGGCCTCCGCACATTGCAGCGATAATATCGAGCGATTTTATCGAGCGATATTATCGACAGCGATATCGCGACACCTTACACACTGCAGCGATTCCGCGATTCGCGTCACGCATGCGCCCTTCACTGAATGTAGTAGAAAGAGATTGCGTCAGGTTGCGATAATATCGCGGCAGTGTGTAGGATCGCGCGCGTCCCCATACAAAATGTACTGAGAACAATTATCGCAAAATCGCAGCGATAATATCGCTCGATAATATCGCTGCAATGAGCGGAGGCCTTAAGAGTACCTAGGACCTAGGGTACGATCGAGGATAACGATCTGAATTTAGGACCTCCTTCCTACTTTGTTTATGGTACCTACTCGTACCTAACTAATATTAAACAAATACTAATATTTGGCCTTGGGACATCATAATACGAAACAATCTTGATGAAGATCAATGGTCTATATCCGCTGCACCGTGCATGCAACGCTAGAACGATATGCGACGCCATCTAGCCGCATGCGGAAGTTGTGGTAGGTATCGCGTCATGTCGTGACGCTGAATCTCAACTAAGGCACACGATGACGCACTGACGGAGCAGCAGACGTCAGTCCGTCATTTACGAAGCAAAGAGTTGTATGAAGTATGAAACCGCACGTAGAAGCACACACGGTGCGGATTGACGCATCGTGTGTGCTTCTACGTGCGGTTTCATACAACTCCTTGCTTCACAAATGACGGACTGACGTCTGCCGCTCCGTCAGTGCGTCATATTGTGTTGATCCCACTAAGTAAACATTGCATTTGACAACATTTCATTGATCATTTGTTAGTGAAATATGAAAACCGTTTCGAGATTTTTGGATGCTTATCATGACACATATTTTCATTTATTTTTTAATGTAAGTACTTAATAGTTTTCAAAATAATTTGAATATAATAAATAATGCGGAGGTAGGCATCACCCATCAATAGGACAGACAGACAGACGGACGGACGTCCTAGGCTTAGAGTACCTACCTAATAGGGTCCCGGTTTCACCCTTTGGGTACGGAACCCTAAAAAGTAAATTACTTACGTGAGAGTTTAGGTAACTAGGTAGGTACCTACCTATAATTATAGTACCTAACGAGTAAGTTACTAAATGAAAATAGGTACTTAATATACTTTAGGTAGCTACCAACTAGGTAGTTTGTTTAGGTACTTTATGGTGATAGAATCTATCCTAAAGCTGCCACACACATACGGAATTCCGAATCAGAATTACGTTTTCTTATGGATTTGCTCCCAGAATTCCGTTCGGAATTATGGAGGCAACAAATCACAGTGAAATTCTGATTTGATATTCTGGATCGCGGATCAGGAGTGGAACTTATTCGCTGAGCTCGGCAGTCGAAAATCGCACTCCTGAAGTACCTATAGTCAAATCAGCAGTGGAGATAGTGCATACTATCTCCATACCTAGTAATTTTGACATTTTCAACTGCTGAGCTCAGCGAATGAGTTTCAAAAATCGCACTCCAGGCCTTTAAGGCGTATCAGCCGTGGACCACTCTCCTCTCACTCACACTCCATACTAATCGATGAGAAAGAGCGCGTGGCTCCGGTCAGAATTTTGCTGTTTTCTTTGAAAAATTCGATGATTTTTTATTAATTTCGAAAAAGTAAAAAACCACATCATTCTAAATTGTATTGTGAACAATATAGTAAATTTTCATTTTGTTCCGATAAAAAATGTAAGAGTAAAATGGTTACAACTGGAAAAAAAGGGGTGACTTTAGAGTCCCTTTTCTTCGGTTTCATTCATTAAAATCGATTTCTAGAAAAACCACATCACTTCTCATATCCTGTAGATGGTTCAGTTTAAATTTCAGCTCAAAAAGTGCCATAGTTAATGAATAAAATGGTTACAAAATTACCCAAAACCGGCAGGTAGCCCCTTTAAGTCCTAAAACTGGGAATGGAAATGACTATCTTGGACGCTTGCCTAGTAACGAGTGAGAATTTCTATCTCCATTCAGTTCTCTCGGACACGTGGAAAATCGGCGCGCGATCCGTAAATAATTTAAGGTGAAGGTAAATGTTGCCAAGGTCAAAGCGAGATTACAAATGCTAGTTGCGATGTTTGTTTTTTCTCACGATCAAGACGTATTCGAAATGTGATTACCAATATTATCTGTTCCGTTTAGGTTTTAGTAGGTACCTACTATATACTTACTGAATGTTTTATGGTTACCTATACAGGTGTAAGTAACAGCCTAGCAAATACTGAAACGGTGAACTCAGACCCTGAGAAAAGTATATGTCTAGAATGAGCCTCACTGTTTTACCGTATGAAACAAAAGGGGCCAAGTTTCATAGGTTGGTGTGCGTGAGGCGCCATACAAATTATGGAGTTAGTGTAGTTTGGTCACAGTGCAAAATCGTCACACTGTATAATGAGTGCAATTTCGTCACAACTGAATATTTAATTTATTTATTAATAATAAATAGTGCAATTTGGTCACAGGCCTATTTGTTTATAATTTTAAGTGCAAATTCGTCATAAGAGGTATAGGTACCTACTAGCTACTGTATTACCTAACTAATATAGTTACATTAGTTAATATAACTTATCTTACTGGTAGGCGTAGTGTGGGACGCCCTGCTGCCCGCTGGACAGACGACCTAAAAAAAGTAGCGGGGAGCGACTGGATGAGGAAGGCCGAGGACAGAGTTTAGTGGCGCGCCTTGGGAGAGGCCTATGTCCAGCAGTGGACCATGATAGGCTGATGATGATGATGACTTATCAGAGCCGTAAATAAAAATATTTGTGGCGCCAAAACCGGTTATGATGATAATTAAATTAAATTAAATTAAATTAAATTAAATTAAATTAAATTAAATTAAATTAAATTAAATTAATTAAATTAAATTAAATTATGTAATACATAGCTACCTATTTAGATTACTGGTACCTATTACACATTATTTTAAATAAAAAAATATTCAGCTGATAATGTGTCCTTAGTTAGTTGTGACGAAATTTCACTAAAAAAACCAACAATTTATAAAAATATCGACACCAGTGACCATTTTTCACCAAAATATGTTATTTCAATCTTTTAAATTTAACCTGTGACGATTTTTCACTCAACATATGGGAATCAAAATCTGTGACGAATTTTCACTGTGACCGAACTACACTAACTCAAATTATGTATGTGTGCGTTTATATGTAGGTACCTATAGGGTTTAGTAGCCAGTACTGGTTCCAATTTTTTTCGACGTTTTCGTATCTTCGACTGTCAATCTTGACATAGGTACCTATAACTCTACGAGCATATACCCCTATATGCTTGTAGACCAACAATTACATGAGATCTGAGACCTTTCTTACTTTCCTGCCCTCGGTGTGTAATCGGTACTTAGGTACTAATTACCTATTTCCGATTAAATATCGCGATAATAAACGCACCCATAATGATGGAACAATAGTTGTTTGTTATGCTAGGCTGCAAAGTTGCTTTTTGGCGCGAGTACTTGTATTGAAACCTGAGCAAGCGAAGGATTCTAGGATTGAACTGAACTGAACTGAACTGAACTGAAAAAAAGTGAATTGCTAAAAAGAAAATTTAAAAAAAAAAAAATTTTCGTGCGGGCCAGTGTCATGAAATAGATAATAAGCATTTTCATTGGATTGGTGGTATAGAAAAATGTTGAATTGACAGATTTGAATTTCAAAAACTCTTTCCACGCTAGCGGATAAAATGCACTTTTGCACTCAGATTTCGAACGATAAACAGAATCTTTCCGAGCTTGTGAGGTGAAAAACATATTTTGTACCTACCTCTGTTCAAAATCCTACTGGTAGGTACCTACCTATTTCCTTTGTTACTAAAATATGCAAAATCAACATCAGGTGTGTGAGAATACAATAGGTAGGTGTAGGAACCAGAATTACATGAAAAATGTCGCTCTTTGTATCGAGTTCAAACTCTGTTTTTTTCTCTATACTTATTCTAGTAAAATAGCAATTCAAGAATAGGTATTCTTCATTCATTATCTTAATATACCTATATACCTATATACTCATGCCTTATTATCCCCAAAGGGGCGTTTTAAGAGGATAGGCAAGTACCGTTTCCATACAAACGTATTCCCCTGTTTGCTCCCTGGATAATGACACTAGAGCAACAATTTTTTCACCATCCAATCTCTGTTATCTCTGCTACGAGTATGTCCCTATGTTTTGATTTTTTGCATTTATTAATTACTGTATGAACTAGGGACCTTCGAAAATGACCAATTTTACTGCCAGGTTTCAGACATCCAGCAAACAAATTTGACGAATATAAGCAAAAAAAGCAAAACATACAGACATAGCCAAAGTCTTTCTCATAAAATTTTTGAAAGAATGATTCAAATCCGCTTAGGTTTGGAGGAGGAAACAGGGGAATACGAAATGCTGTTTTCGTCGATTTTATGTAGATAAAGTTGGTCCGAGCTGCAGTTGTCTCTTTCGCACTCTAGTTGACGGAGCGAATGGGTGGCGTGGATCGGAAAAATATGTATACAGTCGGAAAAGTGACCTATTCTCCAAATTAGCATTTCAGACCGCCTATCCTCTTAATTACGTAAGGCGATTTTGGGGATTTATGAACCCCCTCCCCCCTTAGTGAGATGTCGTGATTTTTGGCTCGAAATCTGTTATCTAAAATCCAAGTTGACAATCAATATATAATAAAATATATAGTTACTTACCTACTTATTAAATATTGTTATCAACCGAGAATGTTTTATCCCTATATTATCTTTCAGATCTCACAATACGACAAAGATACGAGCCTCTAGTGAGTGATAGACGTACGCTACACAAACCACAATAACAATGGACAATTTAATAAACAAGATTGGATAAGTAAATTGAAGACTGTGATAGGATTAATGGTATTAAGGAGTAGAAAGTAAGACAGCCATGCTGTCGTATATGGTGCCGGTGGAGGAGAAGCCACCCCCAGTGCCTGGGAAGGGACGGCTGGCACTCGAGCTGGTGGGGAGTCCAGGGAGCCCGGAGTCGGTGGCGAGGCGAGCGCGCACGAACATCTCCAAGGAGTCGTCGACGAGCTCGTTCGCCAGCGACCTCACTATCTCCTCGTCCACGCCGACCGGCGCGCTCGACAAGCCCAAACACAAGCTACTTGGCAATGGAACTAAACACACCACTTTGAAGAGGTAAGTCACTTTACGTTTAACTTAAAATTACATAACATAATTGTAAGTATTTTTTTATCAATTTGATTGTATTTGTTCACTCATTTACCACTCCTTGTTATATGTATGCACCCACGGATTAAAAATAATGGTTTTGGGCGCCCGTTTCACTTCTGCTCCTATATTATAAATACGTAGGCACCTAAGAAATGGTACGTTGAATCACAGTATTATAAAACAAATTTTGAACAGTACCCCTTGGGGAAATTCTCTACCAATACTTATATTCCGACCATCAAACTGAACAACTTTCACTATGGGGCCACCCTCAGGAAGTGTGAAAAAAAATCGGCTGTTTCATACATTAAAGTCGAGTAGGTACGAGTACATCTGTTTTATATGGAGCAGCAAATATTTTGTCGCGTTTCTTAAAGGTTCCATAGGAGAAAGTTGTTCAGTTTGATGGTCTGAATTCACCGTTTCAGTATTTACCAGGCTGTCCTACTGTCAAGAATGCTGATGCACTAATGGAAGCATAAAGTTACTAATAGAGTGACTGATAGCTGAGAGAGCGAGATAGTAGGTACCTAGCGGCACCACTGTATAATAGAAAGGGATACGTGATGCGAGGCAATAGAACCGTTTTTGGGGATCTTATCGCAGGGTAAAAATTCGGTTTCCGTGAATAATTGCGAATCGAAAGTGAAATTGTAGAAAATTTTGTGAAATATAGGTAAGTACTGACACTACTTCAATAATTTATCCACGATTTCACGTTAGACTCACAATTATAGACAGTGCTCGAATTTTTAATTGCCGATAGTCTCCTGAAAAAATCCAAAAACAGTTTTTCATTTGACAACTCATGTCAGTCCCTCTACTCCTGTAAGGAATAATAACTTTATGAGTGGAAGCGTAGATGCCCGAGCTTGTGATGATAGACACGGAAAATACCTAGCAAAGCAACCACTGCGTTTAAATCAAAATGTTTTTTTCTTTTATCCAATTTTTATTTTGTATCGTTGTGAAAAACACCTCCATAATCATCAATATCATCGAAGGCACAAATTATTTATCTTTTCGACCAACATAATCCTTGTGTTCCCACGCATCGGGAAGTCGCCTTGGCACCGACGAGAGCCAAGACGTGTAAATTTCTAACTTGCAGTCTGGTCTGTGAAAAAGAGCCGTAACATTAAGTGTAGCGACACACCTGCGGAACGTACAGCACGTAACGAACGTACGGTTGAATACACTGCAATTCAAAGTCAAAGTCAAAGTCAAAGTCAAGTCAAAATTTTTATTCAAAATAATATCACATAGATAACTTTTTGACGTCATTTTTGATTCTACCACCGCTTCGGAAGGTGTTCCGTTGTAGAGAAGATGCGGCCAGAAACTCTACAACACACTTCTTTTAAACAAAACAAAATAGACAAAGTACAAATATTGAATTACATAGTGTAACATTGTCAAGACCAGACATTTTGGTCATTCAAATAATCATCGAGTTTATAGTAACCTTTTTTACAGAGGACTTGTTTAACATGGGATTTAAACTTTTTGTCTGGCAAGTTTAGAATATCCTCTGGTATCTTATTATAATAGCGTATACAGTGCCCCATGAAAGATGTGTTGACCTTACTGAGTCGAAAATGTGGGAACACTAATTTATTTTTATTTCTTGTATTGTAATTATGAACGTCACTGTTTTTGGGAAAGAGAGACAAATTTTTGCGAACGTATAAAATATTTTCGTAAATATATTGACTGTAGAAAGTCAAAATACTGATATCTTTAAAAAGATCTCGTAATGAATCTCGACAACGCAGATGCAATACTGCAATGTACCCTTTGGCGTTACACCAGTACGCGCCATTTTTGCAAGTAGACGCGTATTCAACCGAATGTTCGGCGCCGTACGTTCCGCAGATGTGTCGTAACACATTTACAAACAACTTTTAAAGAAACGCACATTACCTGCGCGATCAGTGTGATAAAATTTTCTCTTTTGCAATTTTAGTAAGTAGGTAATAACAAGTCGCAGAACATAAGTTAACCTAAATGTAACTCATTAAAATTTATGGACGCATGGCCGACACACCCTTCATTCCAAGTGATATTTTGCTTCATAGTGACTGGCTTGCTGCTCTAGATTTGATATTATTACGCAGTCAGTGCTACCAGGAATACCTATTACCTTTAGAAAGTTTTTTTGTTCGTAGGTTTTTAGGGATTTTCTGTAGGTAGGTACATTATCTCTAAAAAGAATATCTAACTGCGGAGGTATGTAGGTAAGAACCTGACTAGATTCACGTGGCCGCGTCTATTTAAAGAGGATCTGGGTCGCATTTAATGTTGATGAGAAACGGGACGTTTTCAAAGGCCAGCCCAGTCAGCCTTTTCTTAGATTCTGCCTTATTAAGACGCCTTAGAAAACTGAATGGGGTATTTAGCTACGAGTTACTAGGCTTCCTACAGTGTGATAGTAAAAGAGGTTTTGATTGAATCACATACTTAGTAGCTATCCATCCAATGAAGCCGGTCGACGTGACAGGTACTGGCTTCAAAGATTTCATGTATTCCTGCTTCAGCGCCGGCTGCGGAAGAGCTTTGGACGCTAGTTTACGTAACGCATAAGAGTCTTCTAAATCTATTCTGAAAATAACAACTAATTGTCAACTTTGTTTAACGACAAATACCGAGATTATCTGAAAGCTATTAAGGTGGTTGCAGAGTTGTCAATTTCATACAAAACTTTGTCGTAGAACAATGTTATATATGGAAAAATAACTTAGAAAATAGTACATTACTGCAGTGGCCAGTAAAAGAGGCATTGATGGACGAACGTGTAAATGTGGGCCGAGGCGAAGCCTAGTTGTGGCCAAGGCTTGTATAGTGCTTTTCTCAAACAATGCGCGGAAATTAAAATCAATCAACTTTTCAAAATCAATGACGAACAACAATACATTTTCCCGCGTTGAAGCTAGTAACTTATTATTTATCTGTGGTTAAAGTGTCCATTCGGTTTTTTTAAGCATGTTTGAGAAAATAAGTATTATTCATTTTACCCACAAGTCCACATTGACTTTAAAAAAGTATCCAGTGTTAATCTAGAACTTATTCTAGTCTTCAGCCATAAGAAAAAGTCGTAAAAGTGCTTCTCCAAGATTGATAACAATGATGATGATTATATGTGTGCCAAATTTCATCCAAATCCGTCAGCCGTGCGTGGTTGAGTGACAAACGTTCAATCTAAGCGAAAAATTCTTGGTCAATGAGTCATTCACATTTATAATTCTTTATTAGCACACCAAAAACACACAACAACAAAAACAGATCTCTATTCTTTTTGCTAGCTCTTTACGAAGTTAAATAATACCTAGGTATAGTTGTTTGTAAACAAGGAGCAAGTGCATTCGTCACTGCTTATTTATGTAACTTATAGGTGGAACACCATAAAATTCATATTAACGATGTTGCTTTGATGCAGTTCTAAAAGTGAAGCGTAGTAAATGGTGACCTTTGTAAGGTTATTGATTTTACACTCACTGCAAACGGAGAGGCGGTCAGTAGGTACAGGGAGTGCTGGCAGTGCTGCACTTTTCACACTAGACTAGTACCTATCTTCTACTCCTATACAACATTCCAAATAGCAACGAAAATTAAAGGCTATTTTTAATTACAGAAACAGAGATTTGAAACACTCTCACTTATTCTTAGAACAGGTTTAGTAACGTTCAAGATATGTCGCATATTAGGCCCTATATCTTTCTGATTATTAAATTATTTTTGCTTATCAGAATTGGCCAGAAATCTAAATAGGAATCGGAAAATTTTGTCGTCCTTATTTGGAATGAAGTATAGGTTAACATGTAATTTTATAATAAGTGTTCCGATGAATTTTTTACTATTTTAAATAGTAAGAAAATACCGTAACTTATGTCGTCATCTAGGTAGGTTTGGTCCTCGAGTTTGCGAGAATGAGAATTGTCGATAAGAATTTTAATGAACAATATAAAATTCGAACATACTAGTAACTGCTGTAATTGGCCGTTAGTTATAGAACGTGTAAACTGCTGAATCTCTGGATCTTGAAAAGTAAATCTTGGAAACTGCTGGATTGCTTTCCTTTAGACGTGACTAAGAACAATATCGAAAATTGCATCTTTTAAAGAAAATAATTGTTTTATCCGTCCCCTATTTCCTACGCCACAGTCGGACAAAAAATTTCAATCTTAGAGGATGTTACTTAGTTACAAGACTTTGATTGCAAGAAGTGAATTAGGTGAAAATGAATATATTTCTTAATTTTTGTTAGGTACATAAACAAATCAGTGATTGGGTTCTTCTGGTAAGTATCAGAAAAATGCCTGCTGCCAGAAGAGGGGTGGGGGGGGGGGGGGGGAGAAGGTTATAATCAAAAGAAATCTCACTTCCTCTCATCCAGAAGCCATGCCCAACTATCGTGCCACTGCTTCCGGCATATTTCCGCCTTCTTCCATTGAGCCCTCATCTGAAAGGCCTCGGTATTCGGATCCAACTTTTTGGACCCTGGTTCCTTCGCCATCGTTCACTAAGACAAATAAAACGTAAATCTATACGTACGTTAAAAATAAGTTCTTAGGTTAAAAACACCTATTACGAAGGGAAAATGATGGTTAAATTATTGCAACAGATCTGGTTGTCGGGAAAATACGTTTTCCTTGTACCTACTTATAAGTAGGTATTAAGACACGAGATACCTAAGTACATACATATAGTAGGATACGTAGGTACGGTAAGATCTTAGGCATTACATTTGGATGTATGTGCATGTACCTACTTAGGTAGGTATAAGTACGCAGATCTATACCTGATTAATTTGATCAAAAACCGAACTAAGTGGTTTATATAAGACAAGATCACCACAGCCTCATGATACCTTTATCCCATTTTTACGTCGGTGCCATTCAGTGCAATATAATAAAAAATAAAATAAAAAATGCAGCAATATAGGCAGGTGGCTTATAAATCAAATCTGTATGAAGTAAATAAAATAATATTAACAAAAAATAATTTCGCCTACCTATATGCAGTTGTGCACTCTATCACGCATCACAACAGATTTTCCTCGTGTTATGTAGATACTTAGTGTAGATAGGACCTATTCTGCCACATATTATCGAACATAATTATTTGTATGTTCACTACATATACGTACTATATTCGTAATGAATGTTTAAATTTGAAATCTATCATAATCTTCGTTTTTTAGCCTCTTTCTTGTAATCCTTCGGCATCGGGCATAGTCTACTAGAAAGTAAACATTAGCTAAGTCAAATTGAACAGACAGGACCCACATTATAATATGGTAAAGGAATGCTAGAAGCAATAGTTATTGCCGGTTAAATTGGGGCAGACAGTACAAAGAATGCTAAGTAGCTTCCGACCAGTACCGGCACGGAACTACAATAAATGTAAATAAAAGCTAACACGTGACTATTGCGCTGCCTTAGAAGGTTTGATGTGGGTCAATTAGAAAGTCAGCTCAGGTTATTGTAAAAGTGCTCCATTAAAAGAGCAAACACTGTATTTAATATTTTAACAGTATGAACACATAATTAGATTACCTACCTCCTACCTAGGGTGTTACCTACTACAGTTATGTTATGTTACTTTACGCTTAGAGAAGGACAACGGAAATGCCTTAGGTACCTACTTAATTTTTGCGAATAGTATGACATACCTAGGTACCGGTACTGGGATGCTCTGGATGGTTATACGATGGTTATACGAGAATCTTGTAAAGTCAAGGGGTTTTTATCTTCCTTTTGTTAAAGTCACGACATTCATGAGCAAAAACCATAAATAATTTCAAAGCAATGACAGTATGCAAAAGTTGCTAAGTTTAAGCTGAGATGGGGTGTATAAGGCTGGCTTTCCTCCAGAGCTCTGCGAGGAAGCTGAACTGTGAGCGAGGAAAAAATCCACCGATAGGATTGCTTCATTTTACTATGTAAGTACAATGATAGATGTGTGCGAGATGCAAGACGTGCGAGAGGCGCTTGTGTGAATGAGTACGAGGACGAGAGATGCGAGAAACAGGAGTTAGGCTGCTTATCCACCAGAGATGTGCGGTAGCGAGGCGGTGAGCTAGGAAACAATCCGTCACTCGCTCGATCACGTCATGTCATTGGGAAATTGAAGCACTTGCATTGGACGAGTTTTTCCTCGGTTACGCTTCGCTACCTCGCACATCTCTGGTGGAAAAGCAGCCTTAGGAATCCACCGCACTCCATCACACCGCGCATACTGCACCCTGCTTGCCTGCACACTCTTCCTCAATCTGCTTTAGTAAAAAGTGTTCATTTCACTGCTCTGCTACACATCCATCGCATGCTGGCTCGCACAGCATTTATTACGCTTGTTATAGGTTTCAGAGGTACCTACTTATACCCAACCCAATATCACAGTAATCAGTACCTAAAGAGAGGGTCCAATAAGCTAGAGACAAAAAAAATACCATAGGTAGGTAGTGTTTTATTATCTTGTAGCGATTAGCCATTAGGGAAGTAGGTACATCAACCAATTTGATTAAGTGGGTCACTTTAGATTCTAAAGTTCTAAAGTTTAGAACCTTTCGTTATTTACAACCGTAGTTTACAACAAAATATAAAATAAAATAAAGTAAAATTTACTTTGGTCGAAGAGTAGCTTACCTACTCTAAGTACCTAGGTACCTATAACTTAACTATTTCATGAATATTTCCTTGGCGAACTGCAATTTTGCTGTGACAAGGTTCTAATCCTTAATTATGAAAGCAAATAATTATATTAACACTTAAACAATTTATACTTACAGCTATCCAAACAACAAATAATAATAAGACTTTGGGTATTGTTTGGTAGGTTATAGAAATGTTAAAAAATCGTCGGTTTTTAGAAGAAGAGTATATTATTTTCTTTGAGCGAATCATTCAAAGCAAAAAGCAAAAGAAACCACAAACTATTTTAATTAGAAGAACTACCAGGAAACTTCATTCCACAGCATAGACGAAAAATGTTTTCTTTTTCGCTTACGCTAGTAGACCGAATATCAGTGTAACCGGGTATGGGATAGCGAATTATATGAAGTGACATCTTGGAGTCAGGTGGTTGTCCCATACAATTTATATGAAGTGACATTTGGAGTCAGATGGCCGAAGTACAAAAAAGTGGATACGTCGATAAGGACAGCAATAAGTAGCGGTCTCCTTTTTTAACTAGAGCGAATTTGCTATGTGCATCTCTTACTGAGTGATATGACAAGACACGTGCTTCCTTCTAGTGCCTTCTCTTTCTACGTTCCACAGAGTACTTTTGATCAATTCAAAGATAATATTGCATGAATACATGGATCTATTCCAAACTTCTTGCATGAATATCTTGATTCAAAGAGATTTTTTAATAAAGAATCAAATCTCTTTCCTCTTAGGTGAGGGAAACTCCTTGGTCAATGGAATCTTAGTGCAGGAACGAAGAACTTTAGAGAAAGAACCACAGATCTATACAGGGTGTAAGGAAAAGTATCGTTAAGGTTTCCACACCAGATCCCTAGGTACTCTACCCATCAAACTGAACAACTTTTACTATGAGAATAAATCAGTCAGCGCAAAAAAAATTCAGTTCCATACTACTACATAGTACTCTGTGGTACTATATAGTGGTGCTACTACACTGCAGCAGCGCCCAAGTCGTCTACTCGACTCAAACTCAAATGGATGTCATCAGTATCACACAGCAGATTTTTTTTGTTTTGACATTTTTACTCCCATTGTAATAGTTGTTCAGTTTGATAGGCATAAGTCATGTGGTTTAAATAGGGTTTAAAGGTTAATTTCGAATGCAAAGAAACCGCTTATCGTTGATTGAGTAGGTATTTTATTTATAGATTCGCTGGCCGCTGGTACTCTGGAAAGGGATAGAGATGTTATGACGAAAATGTATGAAAAATCGTACCTTCAATCGTATCTATTCATATGCCTTTACCAGTTGCAAGATTTGTAAGCAATTTCAACATATAGTTGCGCAAAAATACCGCATAGCTACGCAGAAAGGGACAAACTCAGAGGAAGAATCGCTCTTTATTCTGGGACAAGGGACAATCAACATAGATTTTCTCTTCAACTCAATGCAATTAGCGTATCATAGCCTGTTTTGTTTTAGCGACTATTATGGTTTAAATGCCTTTTCTAGTCATTCTCTTTCTACGCCACTTATCAAGGACCATAAGAATAGATAGTTAATAACTGTATAGAATTGAAACTCTGCGCGGAACGCGTTCAAGGTCACGTTATTAGCCTACCGCGCGCTAGACGCTAAGCGTCTAAGTCAGTCGGGGCTGAGACGAGACGGCCGGCCGCCACGCGCTCGCTCGTACACGTTCCGTCCGGTTGAAATTATCAACTTGGTCAACTTGGTCAGCTCGAACGACATACTCAACTCAGACAACTCGGTCAACTTGAACAACTTGGTCAGCTCGGACAACATACACAACTGGGTTAACTCGGACAAAAAGAACAACTCGAACAACTTGGTCAACTCAAACATCTTGGTCAACTCTAACAATATAAACAACTTGGTCAACTCGAACGACTTGGTCAACTCAGATACCATGAACAACTTGCTCAACTTGTTTATGTTGTTCGAGTTGACCAAGTTGTTTATTCTGTACGAGTTGATCAAGTTGTGTGAGTTGTTTCTAACATCCATAAAATAATTGTGTATATCGGACTTCGTGGTCGGCGTCGATGACACGTGGTTGACACATGGTTGACGCGTGTGTGGACGAATTCGATACAAGATGAACCACGCGTGGCGTAGCATGGCGTGGCATTACATGTGCATGTGCATCTGTGTGAAGCCCCTCATACATTTTACTAGAAACCGAATGCGTCGAAACGTGGTGGCATGGACGTTGGAAGCGCGTTGCAAATTAGTGACAGCCCTGGCGGCCTCCGTGGGCGATAGCGGCGCGTTGCGGGCTAAGGGGGGTAGTAGGTGTTTAAAAGGCGGCGTTTGGAGCACGCACAAAGGAGATTCCATTCTATACAGTTATTAACTATTCTTATGCAAGGACCAGGAAACTGGCAAAGGTATTGTCTATCTATACCAACCAAGGACCTACTATGACCTAGACAACATAATTTACTACTTAGTATTTCTTTTATTGTAGGTAATCACTTCATTAGGTTATGGGCCCAACACGCTACCGCGCTACTTGGCTTAAAATGCTCAAAATAATACGCGAATCTAATAGGCGAATGTGGCGAACAGTGGTTTGTGCCCAATACAATATGAAGTTAGATTTTATCTCGTTACCAATCTATTGGTTTATCTTTATTTGAAGCCACGGACAAAGCAGAGCTAAGTATTTCTTGTGAATCGCGATAGAACATCTATGATAGCACGATTGTAAAATGTCTTTCACTTAACCATTGAGGTACCAGAGGCGACACCCAGACTGAACTGTTTGTAACACTCGTATAGGCCAATTGGTACAACATTACTTAAGTAGCCCATTCACAGTAGTCCTACATGTAGGACTACAACACCATTCACTATCCTGCAAGTAGGACTACTCATACATTTTGCTCAAGGTCGTCGGACGCCTTGTAGGACTACAACACCATTCACTATCCAATATTGGTGTAGGACTGCAAGACGGACTACTGTGAATGTGCTCCTTAAGCCTGTGCCAGGCGCTCGCTGCACCGCGACGCGAGACGCTCCCAGCAAGCGCCCCGCACTATCGTGGTGCACTGATTTTGTTCGCGTTGTCTGCTCTATACAGGGTGTTAGGGTAAACAGTTGCATTACTTTATGGGGTGATTGTATTCATGACACTGAACTACTTTCTCAAAGAAACCTATAGGAAACTAAAGAATAGCACTTAATAATCGTCCTGTGTCGTAAAAGATTTTTTTATTTACTTACTCAATAAATTCGTGTGTTTGCTAAGGATTGTTCCTAGTCTTATGATATTGTCCACCTAATAAATTTAATTGTGTTTGTTTGCTCAGGGTGTCGTTCGGCAGTTCGAAAGGCTCTATGGTAGAGACGCTGATATACGAGAGCCCCCTGCAAGAAGAGCCAGAAAGCAGTCCGCCTCCAAAGGTCCAGGAGACCGCGTTCCCGTATACGCCAGTTGAAGACGAGTACGTTATTTTCAATTTGAGTATGTTTATTTTCTTAAGTGTTGCTTTTTTTGCCATATTTGCGAATTTTTATATGCTCCATTCTATTATACAGGGGGTATGGAAAAGTATCATTAACCTATAAACCATGGACCTACTCTACCCAATACCCATCAAACTGGACATTTTTATTATTGGGTGCAAAGACGCAAAAAAACGAAAAAAAAATTCTGCTGTTCCATACTAAACTGCAATGCCTACTTGCCTAGTTACATGACTCAAATGTATGAAAGAGCAGTTTTTTTGTTCTGACAGGTTCGCTCCCATAGTGTAAAAGTTTTTCAGTTTAATGGGTAGAGTAAAAATTTTACTACGTATTCCTCGAAAGTGTGTTGAAAATCGTCGTATTTGGTCATTACAGCCTCGGCTAGTTTATACAGCACTCGCCTGCGGCTCGTGCTGCAATCCCGCCTTAGCTCTCTAGAACGAACGAGATAGAAGGTGTGAATTGGCCTAAGAACGACGGCCTAATCGCAGCTGTCAAACGTGGCGAGACGGCGTCATGCCATAATTTGTCGTCACGGCAGGTCACGGCATAGTCGGTTTTACTGCCAAAGCGCGCCAATACATGTTGCACATAAAAAAAAAAAACAAATGGGTAAATATTTATGTAGAGCTACATGTATAGCTTGGCCATAAAGTCATGAACGTGGTGACAGGTGGAACTAAAATTTGAGTATGGTGGAGTTGCCAGGTTATGCGTGATTTTGACGTTCTTGTGTGGAGGCCGCCCTCATATAATTTCTACTCTTTTTGGCCAAGCTGTACAAAATGTTGGATGGTCCTTGCCAGGTTAAAATAATATTAACGTACTTAACTTTAGATAACAAAAAAAAATTAGTCTTGATTTAATTACGACTTTAGTGGTTAGTAGAACACGGATAGCTGTAGTGGCTACTAAAAACAATAATAAAAATAACAGCAAGATAGCTGAAACTAAAACCTGCATAGGTAGCATGACACCGTGAAGAAGCGCTATCACACCTTCGCTCTCTTTCTATTTGCACGTGAACGAACGAGATAAAAGACGATACAACGTGATACAGCGGATACACCCGTATCACGTGAATTTACGTGTAGCATGCCACGAGTGCTGGCAATACCGGTCCAGTGGCGCGGCGCGCCGCGCGGCAGCCGAAGTGCCCACCGGGCACCGGCCACAATGCATGCGATTGCGACGAAAAACGGATCGCATGCAATCCGTTCTTCGTCGTCTGGCGTTCGTCCGTTCCGTTTTCCGCTGCCGCTCGCCGCTCCCGCTACTTCTCTACCGCTCACCGCTTCCGCTCAGCTTGTTTCGTTCATTTCGTTTCGTTCCATTCGATACGGGCGGGTCGCGCGCGACTTCCGAGATCGATGTTTGTGTGTGAAACAGTTCACAGTGTAGAGGAGAGTCGAATGTACCAAACTCTACAGCGCAATTTGCGCTGTTGTTTTATTTATTCTGGAAAAAACCTTATCGTGAAAAGTGACCATTATTAATCACCGTGCTAAGTGAAAGTTGCGATCAGTGAGATATCTAGTGAGGTATGTCATTTTACTTGAATCTGTCCTCTGTGTTGCGAATTCAGTCCATTTGCCGATGGACGATAAGAATTTTTTGCTATAGTTTTTAACTCGTGTCATTTCTCAACAAAAAAAAACAATAGCTCCGTTAGTCGAACAATGCTTTTGCCGTCTCGTTACTACCAGATATCTTTCTTGCAAGTATTGTAGGAAAATTCGGTCAGGATGACGTCACGGGGACTGATTTATAAACATAAAACGACTTTCGGTTACATCCAGAAGTCGGGAGCACAAGGTCACTACTCGACACCCTACATGTAGTAAACATGCATTGGCAATCGTTATAGAATCTCTATTTATAATGTCAATAAGTGTGAAGTTTATTGAAGACCCGCCCATGCCATGGTGCGCCATAGCTAGAGTAGAGTGAGGCCGCGGCTATGTCACGCCTCGTACTCTAATTGATACATTACTTTTACACTTCATTGTTAACTATGATTGTAGTTAAGTAGCAAAACACACATTTTTGTTAGTTTTTAATATTCATAACCTCTGCTTCTCACAATACTTCTATGCAAATTCTGATGTATATTACAACATATAAGTATATCAATATCAATAGTTACTCTGGAAGAAATATCACGTAATAGTACAAATTCAGTGCTTTTGTCTACTTGCTACATCCATTTTCTTTAAAAATATTATATGATAATTTTTCCATTCAATAATAGTCTTTATTGTTTACCCACTAAGTTTTACTTCTCTTTACCATAAAGCTCCAGCTGCTATTCGGTAAACTTAAAAACCAAGATTTTGAGATGACAGTCACTAAATAGTAGTGAAAGTGTTCAGTTGATTGGTCCGCAATCTAAAACAAACTGAACTTGCATGCATACCTTACAATGTTGCTTTTTCACACTCTGATATTGGCAGAATTATTGGGGCCGACTCGAAAAACGGACAAAAAAATTCAATTTTGGAATCAAACAAAATTAAATAATTTGTTTCTAAAGTAATGTGTCCACAACTTTAAAATTATGGTCATAAATGTTTCTATTACTTACCTACTTTAGAGACAAACAATTGGTGGTGTAATCGCGTAACAAATATTAAAAAAAAACATACGGGTCGAATTGAGAACCTCCTCCTTTTGTTGAAGTCGGTTAAAAAAACAAAGTCATGTAGAGCCAGCTTTTAGTCCCGAGATCAGAGCGAGATTTTAGTCACCTTGTGGCCTACTTTGCTTGTACAGTGCTGTAACAGTCGTAAACCTGTATGATGTCAGTCAATTAAATTACAATGTACTAATAAGCATAGTGAATTGAAGTCATTGCAATGAACATAATTAGATAACTTTTTGATTGTTACCTATATAACTAGCTAATATTAGCTCATTGATCCATGAGACCTGGTTAATAGAACATGCTCCAGTCCAAGTGCATGTTCAGTGCTAAGCGAATGTTATACTTATTGTGACCGCACAAGTTTTAATTTCATCTGATAGAGACAGACATGCCCTGTAAACTTTTACTCATCTTCTTTAACTTCGGTCCTACAGTGTTCAATATAGGAATAAGATATCTAAGGGTTGATTCAAAAATGATTAATTCAATATTCAGGGTGAAATGGATATCATTTGCATCCTTTTAAATTAAGAGTCTACCAATAAAATTAAACAACTTTTAATATAGGAGTAAACAGATTGGAGAAAAAAAAATCTGCCATTCCATACTAAACAATATGCCTACTCGACTCAAATGAGTTTGATCCCATAGTAAAAGTTGTTATCAGATAAATTATCCAAGCTGATTCTTAGTTTCGAGATAAATTTCTAATTGAAAGTTCTAAAATTACTTTTTTTGCTTTAATACACTCATATCCAGACAAAACAGCACATAGTCTTACAGATCACAATTAAATTTTTTTTTTAAATTAATAATTATTTGTTATGCTAGGCCGCAAAGTTGCTTTTTGGCGCGAGTACTTGTAATGATACCTGAGCAAGCGACGAATTCTAGGATTAATAATTAAATAATTTCAAATAATAGAATCACCTCACAACAGCGAGGAAAAAAGTGAATTGCTAAAAAGAACATTTTAAAAAGTTTTTTTTTGTGCTGGCCAGTGACATGAAATAGTTATTAAACATGTTCAGTGGATATAAATATATTGAATAGACAGATTCGAATTTTAAAAACTCTTTCCACGCTAGCGGATAAAATACACTTTTGCACTCAGATTTCGAGTGATAAACTAAACAGAATCTTTCCGAGCTTGTGAGGTGAAATAGTTATTTGTTATGCTAGGCTGCAAAGTTGCTTTTTGGCGCGAGTACTTTTACTGAAACCTGAGCAAGCGAAGGATCCACCAGGATTGAACCACGAGCGAAGCGAGTGGTTCAAATAATAGAATCCTGAGCGTTTAGCGAAGGTTTCAAAGGTACGAGACGCAGAATAACTTTGCAGCCGAGCGAAACACACAATTTTTCACCTCACAACAGCGAGGAAAAAAAGTGAATTGCTAAAAAGAACATTTCAAAAAGTTTTTATTTTCGTGCTGGCCAGTGTCATGAAATAGTTATTAAGCATTTTCAGTGCATTGGTGGTATACAAAAATATTGAAAAGACAAATTCGAATTTCAAAAACTCTTTGCACGCTAGCGGATAAAATACACTTTTGCACTCAGATTTCGAACGATAAACAGAATCTTTCCGAGCTTGTGAGGTGAAAAAAATATTGTCGGAAATTTTCAAATTCAGATTCCGATTTTTCTACGGCGGTTTGTGATCTGTAAGACTAAGGTTTTCATATTAGTCATTTAGAACCTTATAACAATGAGCGTTTTTCTTTTGGTTTTCTAGGGGATCGATAGATGGCGCTACGGTCTGTGCGAATAAAAGTCGAAGTCTCAAAAAAAATTTCTTTAAAATAATTAAGAAGGAAAAGATGATCAAGAAGATGCCAACGCATCTATTGATGGCATATTTCATTATGTATTAATAATTTTAATCGAAAATTCGAAACTTTTACGCCTGATATGGTTGTATGGGCTCAATCCCTTGCTGTTAAAAAAAAAAGGCAGACACAGTCTTGACAAGATTTTGACAGGATCTCGTGACCGGCTCTATGGAGCGATAAACATGCCATCTGTCGAGTTTTTTAGGAACTAAATTTAAAAAATAAAAGAAAAACGCTCATTTCTAAACGGCAATCGGTAATCTTTTTGGTAATTAAAAAGTCCCAATGTTCTTGTTTCATACAAATGGAAAATAAATAAATTGCGTGCGAGCGAGACCAGAATACGCATTTGCTTAAGAGGAACCACGATTCAACCCGAGGGGGTGAGGTAAAAAGTAGGCGGGAGCACAGATTATATAATACTATACAGTACAGATGCCCAACGTCAAACAATGGAACGCGACTGCCGTAACGCGGGCAGTCTTCGGGCAAAGTAAATTGCTTGATTTTCCGAGGCTCATGACATTTTTTTGTAGTCAGATCATGTATTTTTACACTTTTACGTAAACATTAATTACAAATCGATACCATAACAGTTATTAACTATTCTTATGACCATAACGCCATATATTGCCATTTTTTAACGAAAATTCCATTTGTATGGGATGGGACACCATGGCAGGAGGTAGGGAGTTTCCATACTGTATGCAGTACTAAAACTTTCTTATACTGTGCCACTGAGGCAGTATTAAGAAAGAAACAATCTTCATAGAAAATGAACGCAATAAGTTAAAACCATAAGCATTAGTCATTAATTTGTTTGCCATACAATGTGAACATCGGTATGGCTAGTTATGTTTACTCACCATGTCTGCTATGAAGCGAGACTACAATGCCCATGACCTTGTACCACTGTCAATTTAGCTTTGCGATCACATTAGAATTATAAAGTTTTAACACTGTTGAATCATATTTATTTAAGAACACAGAGTGATGTCAGATTTTTAACTATGACCTACAAAGTTTTATGCAATGTGGGTGTTGCTCTAATTCTTGAATTTGCCAAGATTGTTCATGTTGCTGGATTTGCGTCAACATGCTCTTTGTGCCCTATTACAGTACCTAATTGAACATAAAGATTTTACCTTGAAACTCAGTTTTACGATGTTGCAAACAAAACATTGTATACAATTTGTTTACAACATACAAAACTACTTCAATATCTCTTACTAGACTGTATGCATAACTTTAGTTCTTCCTCTTAGGTATAACTGTATACATACTGGTAATTGTATGGAAAAGTATCATTACCCTTTCAACCACATACTTTACCCATCAAAACAGAACAGAACAACTTTTACTATGGAAACAGAACAAAACAATCTGCTGTTCCATATGTTTGAGTCGAGTAGGCATTGCAGTTTAGTATGGAACAGATTTTGTTTGTTCTTTCAGGTTTGCTCCCATAGTAAAAGTTGTTCAGTTTGATGGGTAGAGCAGTGAGCTTACAAATACGGTGTTACAGTAGTAAAATTAATATCTTTGGGGTGGAGTATATTTTCATTACACCCTGTATATTGTAATAGTTATTAAGAAGTGTTCTGTTGTATATTTTCTGACCGCATCTTCTCTACAGCGACAAAATGTTCCGACGCAGTGGCCAAGCTTAAAAAGATAGACTTGACATTTAATAAGTGGGCTTCAAGTAACTATATTGAATATATTATGAATATTGACTGTGACTAAAACCACGACCAGAATCATTAGGGGTGATGAAAAGATTTGCTACAACTACCAAACATACAGGGCCCTTCTTAATATGCTGACACTTTTTTAAGGGGACAATCAGACCATCAAACTGAACAACTGTCTCTATGGGACCAACATCGAAACCGCGAAATAAAAATCTGCTGTCCCATACAAAACTGCAAACCTACTCGAGCCAAATGTATGGGACAGCTGTTTTTTTTTTCGCGATTTCGATGTTGGTGCCATAGAGAAAGTTGTTCAGTTTGACGGTCTGATCATCCCCTTAAAAAAGTGTCAGCATATTAAGTTGGACCCTATATTTTGAAGCTTGCAGGCTCACTTTTAGCATTGAGGTTTCAGGATTGGACTGATCTCTCAAATGGTTAGGATAGCAAAACGCTGCACAAGAAACCTTATCCCTTAGTTGCCTCTGGCATAATATGTATTACTACAACACTCGCGGCCTTCGATCAACAATATCCAACTAGATAACGCGTCAGCGCTCAAAACATGTCCCGGCAAATAACGCCTCACTATTGGAGTGAGGTCGTATTTTGAATTAGTTGCGTTCGAACAAAGCCAACGTAAGTACGTCTCGCAATGCCGCAGTGTTACTTTTTTAAATTACTAGGAATTATGGTTGCTTTGAGGTCGAAATTATAATGTATTCGGACTGTTTTCTCGGTTCGTTAACAAAAAATGTTGTATATTCACGAGGACAGAATTTCTCTTTGATTTTGTATGCGACCCGTTATCTAGTTGTATATTGTTGATCGAAGCTCGCGGCATTAAATAGATTTTATAGTTTGGTCCATTTCTGAGCCAGAACTTTACTTTAACTATCCCTCCACAATTAAAATCAAACTAATAAATATTCTAATAAAAACACCAAACATTCGAATTTGAGAGCTTCCATCTTGATTCTTATCAAAACTACAAGGTGGAATAACGAGTTTTAAATAAAACCATTTAAGATTTGAACTGAATGTGTGGGGGTGTTGAGTCATCTACTAATAAAAGGAGAGGAGCCATCATTGAATTACCTTCAAAGTTAATACATGCATAGTTTGTGTGCTCTTGCGTTTGCGGAGTGTATGTGTCAGTGTATTAATATGGCGCAAGGCGAAATGTCGTATATTTTTGCATATTTAATCTGTGCTCTTCATGGAATAACCCTGAAATTTTAATATTTGATAAATGGCCAAATCTAACACTTTTTTCTACCATCTAACTATTCTATAGAGCAACTGAACTGATATTGATGAAGGCTGCATCTTAAAGATATTGTATGACATAAGAGTTTTCAGAAATAATTAAATGCTTCACGACAAAAGATAGCAACTCTCGTACAATACAACATTATCAAACAAGTACGGAGAAAAATGTTGAATTCCCACGCCATGGGAAAAACGGATTCCCGTTGTAACATTGCGGTTTTATACCGCGGTTCCTGACTACCTACCTACCTAATAATAATGCGTATCTACATGTTATAATGTAAACTTCATTGTGTATAGGATACAAACAATCATGCCGAGTTTAGTCATTCGTTTTGCTTGCGTCCCACTGAAATCATTTCCATGCGATGTCTATAATATTTGCTCTTTGTATTTTTTTGAATGTGAGCTGTTTTTTTTAATAAGATCATTGTTCTTGAGGTGATAATTATGTGTTTTTTGTTCTGCTTTCAGTTCGGAGCGTTCAAAAGTTCGCGTGTCCTTCTATCAAGGGGCGAGGCCACAGTGCGTGTCCCCGCTACCTGCTCCCCAGCCGGAGAACCACGTCCTGTACGCGGCCTTGCTCACTGCCGCCGCCAACACCGACATGACAGACCACGCTATGTACAATCGACAGATTAGGTAACTACTCATAATCATATGCTACTGCTTTATGAACATCCTATACTCCATTCCAAATAGCAACGAAAATTTAAGGTCATTTTTTATTACAGAAACAGAGACTCAGAACAGAGAGAAAATACTTTCTATCACTGATTCTTAGAACAGCTTTAGTAACGTCCATGATATGTCGGATAGTACATCTTAAATTCTGATAAATAAATTGTATTTGCTTATCAGAATTGGCCAGAAAGCTAAATAGGAATCGGAAAATCTCGTCCTCGTTATTTGGAATGCAGTATAGCTACATCCAAAACAACATTTTGCTACTTTATTTAACGACAGACCACGCCATGTACAATCGACAGATTAGGTAACTACTTATAATCATATGCTACTGCATTATGAACATCCTAGCTACATCCAAAACAACATTTTGCTGCTTTATTAAAATTTTCACTTTATTTTATTTTCTGCTCTGGGATAACTTTTTCTGTGGAATTCAGGCCGGCCTACGACATTTATGTGAGAAAGTTAACGTTAAAGTAGAAAATGTAGACGCAACGCAAGTAAAGCCGCAACGGAAGCTGTACCTAATAGTTTAAACATTTATATTAATTAGATATGCACTTATAAATAATTGGCATTGATTGCCTCTTCTCTTGCCGTTGAGAATAATTCTACTGTAATGGAAAATAATTTGCGTGAATAAACTTCCATATCTTTTACAAAATTATGGCTATAATCGATACACACATTATGTCGTTTTTAATACGTTAACAGCATAGCATAAGCATATGCTCACGACTATATTCCCCGAGGGGGTAGTCAGAGATATTCTGAAACCTCAGAACATCAACGTTTCACCAGTAGTACCGAAATTCTGGCCAGTGTGACGGGGGGTGAGCCCGTCGCCACTTATAATGGACAGTGGGTACAATACACGTCTCGAAAGTGAAGCATGCAGGTTTCCTCACGATGTTTTCCTTCACCGAAAAGCCAGTGGTGTTAAAAATCGTACATACATTCCGAAAAACTCATTGGCCTGGACGGGGATCGGACCATCGCCTCCTGCACGGCAGGCAAGGTTACTCGCCACTGGACCACCACCACGGCATATTTATGTGGTAAAACTTTAACAATCGAACTAAATCCTACCTAGACGATTACATTGTTGAACGATCAATCAATACTGCTGGAGAATGAACAATGTGATCTCTTCCGGCGCATGTATTGTCCATCACCCAAGGTTGATCTGTTACTTATTTTCAGCGCACGTCGCTCACCTTTTATCTGATTTAGATATTGCGTATTTACATGACAATTTCATTGCAAATGCAGTTGTTTATGAGAAACATTGATTGAATCTCTGTACAGATTACTCAAAACACATGTGTGTGTAATCGCTTATACCTCGAGAACAACTGAATGAATTTGAATGCGTTCCTGACTTAGAAATATTATGTGAATAGTTTACACATGTGATTCACTTCGCTTCGGCTGATAATGTCTATTTACTACCGCGCTAAATGGACTGTTTAGAACAGGCCTCATGTTCCTCTGACGTTTGGCTGGTTAGCGCCATCGATCGATACATATTTATGCCGTTTGCTATGACACAAGAAGGTGAACAGGAGAGCCGCTGACGGACACGGTGACTGAGTAAAAACTGGTCTGATTTATATCCAAATCAAATCCAAATAGACTAGAAGACAGCTGCATCACCTAACTGCAGTTCATACAATTTCAACCCACAACTTTAAATTTCATGTAGAAATGCCCTTGAATATACGCTAATGAGTATAACCGTAAACTTAAGTAACATTATTAAAATCTTAACAATTATAAAACTTAACAGAAGTGTGTAGGTATGTACATTGAAGAAAAAAAATAAGTTACAAAATGGTTTTTAGGTGTCCCTGATTCCAAATCAAAATTTTTTTTGTTAGAGCATTACGCAAAAACTACTGAACTGATTTTGACGAGACTTTTTAGTTTTTTAGCTTATGAACTGACTTAAAATCTGGTATGTAATTTGTGCAGACGAGGTAGCGGGTAAACTCTAGAAGTAGGTATTTAAAGATGTTATACAAAAATTTTCCAGCACTGAGAGCGGGTGGGACAACCCGTTCCGCCCCGATGGCGACCTCAGTCGCGAGGCTGACGAGATCGTCTCCCTGATCAAGGGCGGCAAGCCCATCACCCCGACACCGACTGCAGCACCACAGCTGCCCATCTGCGATGAGGAGGAGAAAGTGCATGCGAATAGTGTTAACGTGAGTCTAACTCTTAAAGTACAGAGGGCCTACCATGAGTTTTCACTGTACTTTACTACTGTAGTTACGTCACCAATTCGTATGACAGAAATTAGTTCTCAACGTAACCACTAGGAGCGCTGTACGAAATTCAATACAAAATTGGTGACGTAACTACAGTTGTAAAGTACGGTGAAAACTCATGGTAGACCTACAGATTACCAGTTACTTCGTAACAGATACATCAGTTTTCACGCTTTAATTATCTACTGCAAGACTACGGTACGCGCGAAAATGTATATAATGGCGCTTGACTCAGCGTTGTTATTACTTCTTACAGCGCGCGACGTATGTGACGTTGCCGTTTGGAGTGAGTGGCAGAATTCATACAAGCGCATCACCTACGATGCGCCAGTGTAGGCACTTAACCCTTCGTCTGTGTTTGTCACGGATCCGTGACAAAGACAATAACAAATCTAGTGTCTGGAATCTCCATATACGAGAGGTTAACTCGATTCCTATGGCCGAGTGCGGAGGCCTGCCTACGGTATAATTACCTACATTGAGTAAAATTTTTCTCTATTTATAAATTGTTAAATAAATAGTTGCTGGCGCTTCAGGTTCTTGAATAAATGTGTCTTATGCGATATACGGGACCATCTAATAAGACCAGACCATTAAACTAAACAACTTTGACACAGTGGGCCCATAGTAATAGTTATTTGTTATGCTAGGCTGCAAAGTTGTTTTTTGGTGCGAGTACTTGTATTGAAACCTGAGCAAGCGAAGTACTCTAGGATTGAACCACGAGCGAAGCGAGTGGTTCAAATAATAGAATCCTGAGCTTATAGCGAAGGTTTCAAAGGTACGAGACGCAGAAAAACTTTGCAGCCGAGCGAAACACACAATTTTTCACCTCACAACAGCGAGGAAAAAAAGTGAATTGCTAAAAAGAACATTTCAAAAAGTTTTTTTTTCGTGCTGGCCAGTGTCATGAAATAGTTATTAAGCATTTTCAATGGATTGGCGGTATATAAAAATATTGAATAGACAGATTCGAATTTCAAAAACTCTTTCCACGGAAGCGGATAAAATGCACTTTTGTACTCGGATTTCGAATGATAAACAGAATCTTTCTGAGCTTGTGAGGTGAAAATTAATTTATGTAACACATTTAAGTTTACCTACATCGTAAATTACCCTGGATTAGGATTGAACATCGCATTTTTTCGTCGCTCCATTCTTTTCTGTCACTCAGGAACGTCATTTGCACGGCATATAAGATAGACGGAACGCGATCGCACGCGGCGTACTGTATATATGCTCTAGCAAATGACGTTCCTGAGTGACAGAAAAGGATGGAGCGACGAAAAAATGCGGTTCCGTGCTATCTGGTGTAGTTCAACCCTTATACAAAGTCTCCTTATTAACTCATTTTCGCATAATTCATGACATACGGGGTTACACAAGTTAACCAACAATTTGTTATTTTATAGGCGAGTATTCCGTCGTCGCCACAAACCAAAGTGGCAAGCCCGGTGCAGCAAAGTACTCCGAAAGCAATGAACGGCACTAAGAACGGCGCCGCGGTGCCGGAGTCGCGCCCCGGGCAGGTGGAGGTCCAGCGCTCGCCGCCCCAGGAGCCGCAGCAGGTGGAACACGTCACTCTCAAAAAGAAGCCGAAGTGCGAGTGCTGCGTCGTTCAGTAACTCCGGATGCAAACCTCCCGCTTCGTACCGGTAACACGCTATGCTTCATATGACTAGGCATGTTCCCAACTTTGTACTCGGTTTACTCGGTGCTCTTTCATTTTCGACTCCATCTAAATGTTTGTGGTTCTGACAACCGCCGCTCCTTATAAAGAGCGCATAGTCTATGACGTGTTGAGCTTTTAGTTTAGCCACTGATTGTGCATCTGCGTTCTTTCTAAAGCCGGCATCTACACATGTTTAAAATTATTCTAGTAAACTTATATGCCTGTGTTTTTTGTACTAAGTATATATGCATCGTAAGTCTGGCCTGTACTTCTAAGTACCGTTTACACCTGTTTTGATTGAGCCCATTACGTAGTTGCATTTGAATAATGTAGCAGTTTTTAATTTAGACTGTTACATTGTTTTGATAATTAATTTTATATGCGACGATATTATACAATAGATTCGTTAGGGTACAAACTTAAAAAGTATTTATTTTTATTTAGCTAGTCTTGACGACAAAATATGTAGTTCGGGATTTTTAAATATTGCAGGCAATAGATGAGGTATTTCGGACTGTGAATAGAAGCATGCACGTTCAGTGCTTGTGACGCTACTCTACAAGTATCTAGTTGATCGTTTACTTAAGAGAATCTCAAAAAGGTTTCTTTTGGAATATTGACCTTTATTGTAACAGAGGTAGAGTGAAGAAGACAAAACCTCGAAGGTGGCGTCAAATCAAGAGCAATCAACGAATCGATTGAATACTGCAGAATTATTATGATCAGTTAAAGCAGTTTATAAAAATATTCCAGCACGTTCAGTAACATATAATTTTAGGTTTCTCTACGCAATTTTGGTATCTGTTGGATAACCATTCGCTATTTGCTTTTTGGTTTGATTGCGGCCTTAAAAAGAAGTAAATTGGCAATGATTATAACTAAAATAACAGTTCTTGTCGTACAACATCATTCTATTTCATATTTACTTTTGAACTGTTATTTGGAGTTTAAATCCGTGTCAAATTTGGAATTACCTACATAATTTAAATGTATATTTTTATATATTTATTTATAAATAAAGTATTATAAACCGTACAGAACGGCCATCTTAGTATTGGAAAACTCAATGTCTGTGTAATAGATAATCCAAGATAATCAGAGATATTTTGTCATATTTGGACTGCGTGGCTACTATCGGAAGTGTACTGAAATATGATAATTATGGTCATAATTAAGAGTTCTGTAATAGTTAGTTTACTGATTGACTAAGAACTAAGAACATTGATTGATGCCTTGCTTAACTTTACTTTAGTATTACTTCTTATGTACCTACTTGTTTGTGCACCATAGTATGTACTCAAGATAATAACATAATATCGTACCTTATGGAAAATATCATTAGAAGTGCACCATTTGTATCTTATTTCATCTCCATGTATTATCTATCTTGGATAGAAACTTAATAAGTAGGCCCTAACATTTGACAAAGCAAATAAAGTGATATCTTTCGACAGTAGCTGCTCGGATCGTTAAATATAATACATGAATGTTATTATTGTTGTTAGTACATATACAAGTAAATGTAGCCCCCCTACATATGACACGCTTGCGTCCAGTAGTGCGTATACAAGTTTTATTAAAGATTTGACTATGTAATGTCACTAATCAGTTATATTAGAATTCAGTGTCGGTAAAATAAACCAGAGGGCCTACCATGAGATTTCCCTGTACTTTACTACTGTAATTACGTCGCCAATTCGTATGACAGAAATTCGTTCTCAACGTAACCACTGTACGAAATTCAATACAAAATTGGTGACGTAACTACAGTAGTAAAGTACGGTGAAAACTCATGGTAGACCTACTGCATAGAAATTAATTTACCTAGAGCTAGAACATTACTTTTGTTTGATCGGTTGTGTTAACTAAAACACGTAATTAATTATACAATAAATTATTTTGTGCAGCTGGTTAGTGAGCGGTAGTTTGAAGCGATATGTTGTTTTAGGTGCGCACGACATGACGAACATAAATTTTCTTGAATAATAAAGTAAAATAATTCCAATTATTATAGTATTGTTCTATTTTCCTTTGCAATCCATCAGTTACTAAGGATAAAGTATCGATACTTATAAATAGTGAAATTAGAAAAGATTATTCTTTGCTACGATGATAATGTTGAAAATTCTGTATTAACATTTAAAGAAGGAAACACATACGTATTCCTATCCAAGCGGAATAGCATTATTAAGGTAGATAGGTAAATAGTTAAGATATAATTTTGTTATCGACAGGTAAATTATTTTCGATTATTGTTTAGGTTTTGTATTCGTAGGAGGTGCTTAGCCACCGGTGTTTCAGCGCGATTGAAATGTATTTTGATTTTGTACACGCCTAGACAAGGGATTATTTTTCTGAAAGTTTGCTAGAAAATATTGATACGCCCATGTCAGAGTGAAGCGAGATTATGTCCGAACAGTTACGTCCTCCAATGAGAGTAGCTTGGTGTTTAGAATTTCTGTTTAATTTGTGAAAACCAGTTGAAACGTTCATTGGTAAGTTTTACTAAGCATATTAAATAACTCCATGAATGCACTTACCATATAGACTCCCTGCACTAGTACTCAGATCTTTTCGTGCTGTAAACAAGCCTTCATTTAGATATTCTCCAATTACCAATTAATCGTAGCAAACTCATCATCACACATAGACATTTTCATGAGACGAAAAAGCTTCTAGAATATGCTGTCATCTAGAGGACTCGTTTAATACCTTCTCGTTCATCTCTACTGTTTTACATTCTTACATATTTTTAGTTACTATGATAGGGCTTGTTGACGTCTTGTTAATTTGATTTTATGATACCAATTATATTTTTAATTAAGTTTTTTTTTAGTTGGGCACAAACATTTTGGTAATAATAGGTAATTCATGTATTACGATGATAATTATAGTAATGATTTTATTAATTGGAGTAAAAACAGTGTTGGGTAGTCTTGCAAAATACATATTTTTATGGTGCTAATCTGACCGTCACAGAGAACATTATTCTGGTTTCCAAAAAGGTTTTTTTTTGTCGATTCATGTTACATTATAAGATTATAACCTGATGTTAAAACTCCAGTTTTAAGAGGTATTTAATCAATATTTAACAAATTCAAATGTAAAGAGCCGGCACATGCTCCGGCCGGCATGATGCGAGCTACTAGGCCGAGTATACACAGCATGAATCGACGTCACAACGTTTAACATGTGTACATGGGTTCTAATAACTCGTATCGTAAAATTATAAACACGATTTGAAAGTATGTTCCTTAATAATGTTTTTTATTTGCATGTAAACTACTGGCATTAAGGTTCTATATAAAACGTGAAGTGTTTTCAAATATTTTAATGATAAACAAAATAGATATTAATTTTATGGTTCGCCAATACCACTACGGCAGAGATGTCTAGTGGTTTTATCTTATTTCCAATACTTTACAATGTTTTAGGTATATGTGTAATACAAAACTAAAATGACAAATTTGTAAAAAAAATTATTTTCTATTATCATTATCAATCAATGAATATGTACAAATCAATTACATTATAATTATTTATATTAAATCTCTAAAGGCGAAATGTTGGTTGTAATTTTCAAATCCCTTTCATTTACAATGTAAGACTTGGTCCACCTGGGTGGACAACGGGTAAAAATGTCTGCCCATGGTCCACCAGGTGAACTAAATTTGCTGGACCACGGGAAATGCCTGACCACAGAATACTATAATTGAAAAACCTAGCACTGCTACCAAAACGTTGGTTCATGGCCGAAATAAAAAAATATACATCATCTGATTAGTTTCTGAAAAATTTCATTGACATTAATTGGATAGTATTGAAAATATCACCAGACTACGTTTGTATGCAGCGCGCATTTACGCTCTCGGAATAAACTTCTCTTAATATTTCTCCGCTCCGCTTCAGTGGACAGGCAGCCTTAAGGGCCTGTTTCAACAATGCGTTTTGTGCTTCGATGCTGCTGATAATTTAAAAATAACATTGCTAGCTTTCACTTGTGCACTTTTGCGGCCAGCGTGTCTTTTTAGCACGAGTGGGTCCAGTAGGATTCACAAATCCTGATAGTTCCACCCACGCCAAGCAGTAGGACCATGAGGATTTGAAAATCCTACTGGACCCACTAGGGGAACTAAGCGGTAGGACCAACAGTCCGTGAGGATAATTTCGAGTACTCACATTTCGTGCGGCATTTGTGCCTTCTACGTCTCTGACGTATTCTATTTTTGTAATAAAATGATGTCAAAATGAAGTAGGTGCCTACCTAATAAATAACTTACAGCAACAGCAAACGTACAGAATCACAATTTTATTAAGTAAAAACGTAACAAAATAGTTACAGTGGTTTAAGAGTTTACATAGATATGCCCAATTATTGTCCAAAACGTATTTCAATATTCACACTAAAAAACTTATAATTAATTAGTATAGGTAGGACTTCAACATTTAAACCACACTGCACAGAATAAAATAACTAATTAATAATTATGTCAATCTTTGTCTTATTCAATCATGTTGGAAAGTACATCGGCTCTGGTAAGATCTTTTAAGGGTCGGCACTACCCTGATCGGGCCAAACAGGGTTCGGCGTTCCGACTTTTGAGGATAGTAAATAGCTATATTTCGAAACAAAATTAATACCATCGCTTCTTTAAAAGATGAAGTCCAAGATGAACAAAAAACATTTCAGTAAAATTTTATAGTTACATCAGAAAGTAATCGAGAATTTCATGAAAAACTCTAGAATAGCACTGCCGCGTTCCGAGTCCTGTGATTTAGTTAAACAAAATAAAACAACAAAATATATTTCAAATCAATGGCAAAGCATCAAAGAACACTTTAAACAAATCAGTTTTTCGATATGACTTCTAGTTTTTTTGCAATTTGTTACCAAAAATCACATATTTTTTTGAACGTTTTCTTCATACAAATTACTATGGGCCGTCAATCGTTCGAAATCATTGCGAATAGACCGGTGACCGGCAACACCCAACCCTGTCTTAGAAGATTAATAAATAAATATCTTGGACAGTGTCACACAAATTATCTAGTCACATTTAAAGTTCCAGAATCTAGCCTGGACTTGTATTATGATAACTAGACAACGATATAGGATACATATATAGATACAAACATCCATGACTCGGGTACAAATATTCATATTCGTCATACAAATATTTGTCCCTTACGGGATTCGAACCCGCGACCCCCGGCACAGCAGGCAGGTTCACTACAGACTGTGCTGTCGGGCCGTCGAAAGATTAATGAACAGATCCATTTTGTACCCATTATTACTTATAAAAAACCGGGCAAGTGGGTGTCGGGCCACACGCAGTGTAAGGTTCCGTAGTTGCCCGTCGCGATATGTGGACTTAGAAGTACATTTTATAAATTGGTGGACTATTACTCGTAAATTTTGGCCCCATTATTATAACAGAATAATTATAAGTTTATTATTATTGGTAGGTACTAGCAAACTTACGATTGATAATCTGTTATCATCATCATCATCGTCAGATATGTTATACAGGGTGAATTTGATATCATTAGCATCCTTTTAAACTAAGAGTCTACCCATCAAACTGAACAACTTTTAATATGGGAGCAAACCGATCGGAGCAATAAAAAAATGATGTTCCATAGAAAACTGCAGTGCCTACTCGATTCAAATGTACGCAACAGCAGATATTTTTTTGATCCGATCGGTTTGCTCCCGTAGTAAAAGTTGTTCAGTTTGATGGGTAGACTTTTAGTTTAAAAGGATGCTAATAATATCAATTTCACCCTGTACATAAGTATGGAATAAGAGTGAATTCTGTGCCGTAGCAGTAACTCAAACGATTGCCTTCAAAAGACATTTGCACGACAGAATTTTGCGCGACACAAGACAACACAAAGGAATTTCACAAAAGTTACTTTCCGGGCACAGTTTGGTAGTTTTTGGTTAGGTATTATGGTAGTTTTGGTAATTAATGGTAGTTTTTGGTTCTTTCAGTAATTTTTGGTAATTTTCATAGTTTTTGGTTATTTTGGTAGATTTTCGTACTTTTTGGTAGATTATTGTTAATTTGGTAATTTTTCGTATTTTTGGTAGTTTATGGTTATTTTGGTACTTTTTCGTACTTTTTGGTAGTTTATGGTTATTTCGGTACTTTTTGTTTTGGTTCATTTCATTTCATTTATTTACCTTAAATTGTAGGTAGTTACTTACATACGTTTCAGATGGTAAGTACAGAGTATTAGTCACACTACAATATAATTTATAAACATAAAGAAAAAAAAACAGATTTAAACAATAGGTGCCAGACAATTACATACTATCACCTTTCACTACTACAATCAAATTAAATGTGCATGAAATCAGTTTAATGTTATTAAAACACTGTTCGATTAATTATACCTTCTTCAGAAATCTCTTGTCGGGCTTTAATGTCATCTGGTATTTTATTATACACAAAAACAGCATTCGACTTTGTAGTTCTTTGCAACGATGCTAGACGGTAATTTGGTACCAGTAGCTCATTTTTGCGAGTTAAATTTAGTCTTTTGCTACGGAATGGGGGTTTACTTGGGAATTTGTCGGGGTATCGTCTCACGATTTTGCACAGGTCAAGGATATACAAAACTGTCACAGTGAGCAATTTAAAGTCGGTGAACAAGGATCGGCATGACACCCTGTTGGACTGAATTCCGCTTACGATTCGAATGCACCTCTTTTGCAAAACAAATATTTTATGTCAACAGACTCACCCCGTAGCCAAGCCGTAAAGAACTCTTTTGTTTATTATGTTGGTTTTTGGTAATTTTCATACTTCTATCAAATAATAACAAAAAGTATAAAAATCTACCAAAATAACCAGAAACAACGAAAAAGTACCAAAATCTACCAAAATAATCAAACACTACGAATAATACTAAACTCTACCAAAAACTACCAATAGTACCAAAACCTACCAAAAGAACCAAAAACTACCAAAATCTACCACAAGAACCTAACTGTTGACATTGTAATAATTCAGATAGGCAGGTCGTGGGTTCGAATCCCGCTCGCCGCCCGACTTTTTCAATCTTTAATTTGATTAAGCTAATAATAATCCTCTACATGTTGGCTTCGGCTCCATGCACACCTTCCAAAGGTCCGGGACTTAATTGCCCGTGATTACGGATCGTAAGACACATAATAATAAATAATAAAAACGTTTATTTCATAAGCTAACATTTAAGCGTTAACGTTTAAGCTGTTAGCTTAAACGTTAACGGTTAAATGTTAGCTTGGCATACATGTAAAATAATAAAATTCTATTGTAATAATTATTTTCTTATATTTGAAATACTTTTTGTAATATTGCTGTGCCCTTTCAGGGTTCATGGTTACATGACTTTAGCTACTAAGTAACACCTATGCTGTAACTGTACATGAATGCGAATAAATTAATATGAATATGAACCAAAAACCAAACAGTGCCCTTTGTAAGTAACATTTTAGTTTTTAAAATAACTTTGTGCAATTCTTTTGTGTGTTCTTTTGTCGCGCAATGTCCTTCAGCTTGACCACTTTTTTCAGAGAATCTACCAAAATCTACCAAGTCCTGTTTCAAATTCTACCAAATAATATTTATGTCGTTCCAGATGGTTAAAATTTAATATTAAACACGTTTTTGAACAACATTTATTATAAATTTTATTGAACGCTCATCATGTTATTTCCGCATTTTTGTATAATTTTTATTGGCTTTCATCACTTTGTAACATGGATTCAAAGGTTAAAGTCCTATGACAAAAGTGCAAAGAACTTGTTTTGTAGAAAATTTTATCCGATTTAATTTGTCTTTAGTCTATACAAAACTCGATAAAACGTAAAAAACTGAAAAAGTCACCTTTAGAGCCCTCCTTCCTTGAACTCACAAAATCGGGAGTTCAAACAACGAAATTCGTGTTCAGCAGGTCCGAATTAGTAAAAAAAACACATTTGGCTAAGTGTTACCCAAAATTCCTCTAGAATTTAAATCCGTCTAAAAGTGGACCAGTCATTAAAGCTTTACTAGAAGTTCCGGAAAACTTCCAAACCCTGCAATGGATGGTTTTTTTTTGTTTAATTGTTGTACAGCCATTTGTATTTTTTATTTATTTACAATTAATGGCTTTTTGCTTGTGCGTAGCACCGCATTTCCGCCAGTGTCAAGTGTAATTTATGGGAGTATCTATCCCAATCTCAGGGACTGTTTTTGTTCAAGAACAAGAAGAGATTGAGGATTGCGGAGCCTCGTGGCAGGCAAAAACGCGACGCGCGAAAACCACGCGAGACGTGTGCTCGGGTCAATTCCTGCAACGTGACTCCGCCATTTGTATTGCCAGCTTAGATTTTTTTTAGACTGAATCCCTGCATTTTTGATAAAATTTTCGAATACCGAATTTCTATTCGAATTTCCCACTACTAATAACGTTCTCTTTGCCCTAAATCCACCAATAAAGTACAAATCTACTGTAAGTGGTCACACTGATGTCCTTTTGCGCAAATGTTTTTGAAGGCAATCGCTCCAGTTACTGCTGCAAAATTAACTTTTATTCCGTACTAAAAACATATCTGACGATGATGATGATGATAAAAGATTACAAACCCTTAGTTTGCTAATACCAATAATATTAAACTTAGGCCCGATTCGACCAAACACGAGTAAATTTAATTCTTAGATTAAGTCGCTTTGTTACTATAGAGTAAACTGTTTTTTGCGTTTTGCCAACCCTAATCTAAATGAAATGTCAATGTCACATAATTAAAAAAATTATAATAAAAAGAAATCTAACAAATTAAAACTGTATAACCTCACATTGCAATAAGTACGGATACAACGACCTCTTTCCTTAGGTGAATTATACATTCGTTCTTTTAGTACGGGGTGTGTAAACAACAAAAGTAAAATTGTTCTTTGTATAGTTACTCTTCTATAAATCTAAGTTTGGTCGAATCCGGCCTTATAATAATAAAATTATTCTGTTATAAGTTTTAGTTTGCTCTGTTATAATATTTTTAAGTTTTTTTAAGCCTTAGTAATACTGTATATAGGGTCCTTCTTAATATGCTGACACTTTTTTAAGGGCATGATCAGACCGTCAAACTGGACAACTTTCTGTATGGGACCAACATTGAAATTGCAAAAAAAAAATCTTCTGTTCCATACTAAACTGAAAACCTACTCAAGCCAAATGTATGGGAGAGCAGATTTTTTTTTCGTTATTTAAATGTTGGTCCCATAGAGAAAGTTGTTCAGTTTGATGGTCTGATCATCTCCTTAAAAAAGTGTCAGCATATTAAGTTGGACCCTGTATATGGTTGGGACCCACCAGGGGTGATCTTTGATCAGTCACATTTTGTGTCCATCACGGTACTGTACTGTTACTGTAAATGTCAATTTCGACCTACGGCCCTCAAATCCAGATTCTGCAGGTGCAGGAGTATTGCCACGTACAACCAAACATTCAACATCAATTTAATGAAGTAAAATCTGCCTTCCGGGTAGTAGGTACCCTAAATTCGGTCGGACCTATCAACCTGCCAGGATAGGGTGCGGCCTACCAGACTTTTTAGGCCTTACTAATTGGCCTCTAGACCAACAGACTAGTCCGTCCTTTAATTCAACGAGGTAAAATGTTGTGTCACCAGGGTTCACTTTTTCCTTCACACCAGTAAACGTGCCATGCCAGCCAAGCTGCTCCGCGGCCGACCAAGTTTTTTGCAAGTAACTTATTGCCAAATTTAGCTATAAAATTTATTTGTTCATTAATCTTATAAGATAGGGTTGAGTGTTGTCGGCCACCGGTCTTTTTCTTTTGACAGATATGTCAAACGGGCCGTAGGTAGTGCCGACCCTTAAAGGCGAATATTTAAACGTAGACACATCAAAAGTCACTAAGTATTATTTTTATCAAAATTACTAACTGAACCAAAAACTTGCAACATAATTACTTTTCAGCAACTTTTTAATGATCTTCTCAAATTAATGACTCAACTGTAGGTAAGTACTAAGTACTTACAGGAATTGTCGATTTAAGGTGGGAGGGTGAGGAGAATCTCCTTCTGTGAGCTCAGCTGTTGAAAATGTCAAAATTACTATGGAGATACGCATCTTTCTGCTGCGGATTTGACTCTCAAAAATCGCTCTCCTGTTTTTGAAAGTCAAATCAGCAGTAGAAAGATGTAGTTATATCTCCATAGTAATTTTGACATTTTCAACTGCTGAAGCTCACCGAATGAGATTCAAAAATCGTACTCCTGCACCAAAATCGACTCAGAGCACCCCATTCATTAAGTTATACTCTGAAATAGAATCCGAGATCAAAAATTTCAAACAGCCTCATTTGTTTGAAATTTTTGATCTCGGATTCGATTTCAGAGTATAGGTTAGTCTTTCCAAGAACCGACTCAGCACACCCCTCTACCACGCAGTCTTGTCTGCGCTAGTCCTGGTCCTAGAGTAGACTGTATTCCAATAAAGTGGAGCCAGAAGCCCGCGGAGCTGTGGTCTCGCCTACTGCAGTACAGCGAGCGAGCTCGAGTGCAGCGAAAGTCGACGAAGCGCGACTTCTGGCGAGAGCCCACTAATATCATTCATCAGGTAAATTTAAGATTTGTATGGAAATCTTAGAGGCACTGTAACTTGAAAACTATACATTTTAACGAAAATCTGACTTCATATAAACATAGAGATTAGTTTCTTGATTGTTTCTGAAAAATTTCATTGACTTTAATTGGATAGAATTGAAAATATCACCAGACTACGTTTGTATGGAGAGCGCCAACGGTAATTACAGTGTAGGTATAATGATGATTAGATGTGAACAATTTTAATTTATAGGATCATGTGTGTGATGGTCTTGTAACAGTTTTATAGTACCTTTAGATCACGAAACTAATTAAAAAATTTAAAAACCTATTTATAATTTTATTAAGCTACGATCTGGATTATCTAAGGCCAGGGCTGCGTTCAGAATCTTGCGGTGCGGTTGTTTTTCTCGCTCGCTCTTATGGGTAGAACGCTTTTCACCGAGCCTCGGCGTTAGTGCGAAAAGTTGCACTCTGGGCGTAGGTTCTGAACGCAGCCCATTATTAATAAACCGAACTCCAATGCCGGGTTAACGCTTACTAAAGTGTATGGTACGCACAGCGACAGATCAACAAACCCATAGTTGGACCTTATGTCTATGAACATAGAGTTCAACTATGGGTAGGTTGATCTGTCGCTGCTAAGTTCAAAATAACAAGCGACGCGCGTGCTCACACCGAAGAATGCGATACAATCTGGACTCACAATGCGAGTCGTGCGCACAGTTAATGCGGACCTACGACGTAGGTCAGCAGTGATTATGTTAAGAGATCACAGACTTTGGGAGTTCGATTTATTAATACAGGCAGGCTACGGATATCTTCATTGAGATCTTGAAATACAGATGGCGATTCGGAAAACTGTAAGAACACGTATATACATTAGGAAAACCAACACGTCAAAAAAAAATCATCACATTTCGTTTTAACATTTCTTAAAATTGTGGATGCTTTTTTCGTCACAGTACCTATTTGAATTATAAATATTATGTTAATATATTAAACCTAATAAAATCGCTTGGATGCTTATAGTAGTAATTGATTTGAATATTTTGGGAGATCCTTAAGGGATGAGCTAAAGTATTATTAGAACAGACAATTAATCTATGTAAACCTATGAAAATTAGGCCCTATTCAAGTGTATAATCCTTATAGTGGAATGTTAGGTAAATGGATAAAAAATCGATTAATATATTCGATAAAATATAAGAAGTACAAAATTGTAAAATACCTATACCTATAAGAGAAATAGCATAAATGCATACATACTACGTTAACACAAAACAGTCAATATCATTTACCATATACCTAAATATAATTTTAAGGGGCTGTTTCACCACTGCAGTGGCGATTCTGGTCGAGCAGTGCACTGCTCGATAAGCCCTTAATATACAGACAGATAGTTTGACATATCTTTCATACGAAAATGTCAAACGATCTGATAGATAAACTATTTAGAACTTATCCAGAAGTGGTGAAACAGGCCCTTAGTGTAAAATTATTTTGTACAATATCGTCAACGGACCAGAATCGTCTAATTAAGTGTTAGATATCTCCACGGCTTTGTTGAGTATTAGGGACACGTCCATAGGTGGGAAGCTTTGTAGTAATTTAACATTCGAAGCGAAATCACCATTCAGTAAGTTGTCCTTCACTAACCTGTAATAAGTTTAAAAATGTATAAAGATCACTCAACGTAGTCGCCTGCAGCTTAAAGTATACAGGCATACAATACTTGTATTAGTCGATATCATAGTTTGCCATTCTTAAGTTGGTTTCAGTCCATACAAAAGTTTGACGCAGATCACGCGTTGACGGTATTAACCGACGGTTATTATAAATTGTAAATGTTATTTGAGACGCGCAATCTAATAAAATATTAGTTACTTTTATTAATACCGTCTACGCGTGTTCTGCGTCAAAGTTTTGTATGAAATTGACTACCGCATTCACTGCCTCACCCGTAAGCTTAGATACCCAGGTGCCAATTCGAAACATAGAAAGCTGTGTGCCCCGAACATTTATAGTTGTTCAAAAAAATGGAATCCTTAGTGCCCTTGAACACTTATGCTTGTCCATATAATTCTTACGCTGGGTGCCTCTCGACAAGCTGGATTGTCCGGTTTATTCCACTCAGTACCAACGAGTTAGTATGTTAGAATGTCTTTTGAGGGACAAACCATGAAGTGCTAATAGGAATTGCTAGTAAAAAATGGACACGCAGAGTGGTCAGAGGCACTGGGAGTATGATAGGTGTTACCCATTGTTCCACTATATGTGTCGGGGGCACCCGATAAAAGATAAAGAAACCAGTAGAGTTGACGGTGGCAGTGAATGCGCTACTCTGAAAACACCTTAAAGCTTCAGGCATAAAGTACATGTACATGACTACATGACATAAATACATGGCACTGAACAAGGGACTTTCCTGAAAATATCACATTCTATTGCATTTTTACAAAATTCGGCTCCAAAAAAAGTATGTAAAAATTTTCAACCGTTTTAAGTTACACCAAGTTTCACGTAAATAGGTTACAATGTTCGACCCTAGCGTTATTTCGCTTGCGTTGCGTGGCGTGGACCCGTGGACCCTTCCGTGGACATACGCGTGTGACTCGTTATAGGGTTGGCAGCATGAACAAAAATGATTTAAAACTAATAGCATAAGCATATGCTCCCGACTATATTCCCCCATCCTTCGATCAAAATAAAATGAATGGATAGGCCTTAAGCGAACATTTCAAACCAGAAAAATGAGGCAAAACAAATGAAATTTTTACTTGTCACTTGTATGAAAGTGCCCTAGATTTGACAGATAATGGCGCTAGTTTGTATGTACCAAGTGCACCAGTAGTTTGCTTCAACTTACCGCGCTTTAGGCCTATCCATTCATTTTATTTTGATCGAAGCCCCCATCCACGTTTCACCAACCACCAACCAAACAATTCATCCCACGTACGACCACCACGTACCACATTGTTATTGGTATTGGATATCATAGTAATCATTATAAAACGATTACACGTCATTAATATATTGCGATATGTTCGGGAAAGATCCTCGTTCAGTGCCACCCAGTATAATAATGTATTCATAGATTTAACTTACAAAATCATGGCACAACAGATGTAAATGAGAAAATCAAATCTTTGAGGGTCAGCAAATAATGAGTCCCAAATTCTCTCGACATCGGGCAAAGAAAACTCTTGAGAAAGCAACAGTGTCAGCCATCTAGAACAAAGGATAATATACTTATACCATGGTGTCCCATCCCATACAAAAGAAATTTTTGTTAAAAAAATGGCAATATATGGCGTTATGGTATCGATTTTTAATTAATGTTTATGTAAAAGTGTAAATTGTTACTAAAAATATATGATCTGACTACAAAAAAATCTCATGAGCCTCGGAAAATCAAGCAATTTACTTTGCCCGAAGACTGCCCGCGTTACGGCAGTCGCGTTCCATTGTTTGACGTTGGGCATCTGTCATGTATAGTATTATATAATCTGTGCTTATACCCTCACTACATGATCCTTATATTATGACAGTTTTTTAAGGGGATGATAAGACCATCAAATTATAACTTTCTACGCAGCACTAAAACAGTCGTTCCATACAAAACTGCAAACCTAATGTGTTTTTCTCTTCTAATTTTTGTCAGTCACTGTTTGTCTTGTATTAATGTCAATTCAATCCACAAGGAAAGGTACGTTATGGTTATGGGTGGTCATCGTTTAACATGTTTTCGGCTTCTTTATAAGATAATTGCATAACGAATAAGAAGCGACTTTTGACGAAGTTTTTCCCTTGCTTTGTATGAGTTTAGCATAGCGATTAAGACGTTAACCTTTCGCTGCTGACGACCTACTTCGTAGGTCAGCAACACTGTGCCGTACGACCTACCTACGAGGCGGTCAAGTTCTATTGCATTTCGCCTTTCCTTATGACTCATGCATGACCTACAGCTTGAGCCACCTAAACCTGACACCTGTGCGGGTGACCCACGAGGAGAACCACGTTGATCGTTACGACGTGCGCACGACTTACGAGTTGTGTCAATTTTAGCACTGCGCGAGTTTCATGGTTTTGAGCAACGATATCAATCGAGTCTATGTCTATGGTTTTGAGCTTAGCAGCGAAAGTAGTAAGCGACGACTGTCATTTACGATGTTTACGATGCCGGAGATTAGCATAGCGATTAAAACTGACTGCTAGCCAGTCGTCGGTATATGAAAAACGCCATAATACCTGAAGCTGTAGTATTGGGGCCGTAGTTCCTGCCTCTCCAGCTGGCTCCAGACGGCAGGGTCGTTCCGTTTGACGCAATCACAAAGTTTAGTCATCATATAGTTGATGCCGCTCTCAGTCTCGTCTAGTGTGCGGATGAAGAAGTCTCTGATCTCAGCCATTAGGTTTGTGAAGCAGAAGAAACAATCTGCTTCCGCGTGTTCTGTAATTTGACGTACATGCATAAACCCACGTCTACCATATGAAGTCTTAGCAATACGCATTGGGACGCGTGGTGGTCTAACGCCTATACCTCCTGAGGGTAGGCCTGTGCCCTGCAGTGTGACATATATAGGCTGATGATGATGCCATAAACCCACTACCTTAATACCTGTCGGGGAGGACAGTAAAGTTGATACAACCATACTGGGTGATTTAGTAAACACTTTTAAAACTTTCAGGGGTGTAAATTATATGTAACGCATTTACACCCAGTCCCTTAAAATAGTAATCAAATAGGGTCCTTTCTTAATATGCTGACCCATTTTTAAGGGGATGATCAGACAGTCAAACTGAACAACTTTTCTATGGCACCAACATCCAAATTGCGAAAAAGAATCTGCTGTTCCATGCTGCAAACCTACTTATGGGAACAATTCCTTCAGCCAAATGTATGGGACAGCAGATTTTTTTGCCATTTCGATGTTGGTCCTATAGAGAAAGTTGTTCATGTTGATGGTCTGGGTTCTATACAGGATGTAAGGAAAGTATCATTAACCTTTAAACCACAAACTCAACCCATCAAACTGAACAACTTTTAGTATGGGAGCAAAAATCGGCTGTCTAATAGGTACATTTGAGTGCTGTAGTGTAGGTATTGCAGTTTAGTATAGAACAGTAGAATTTTTTCTTGATCTGACAGGTTTGCTCCCATAGTCAAAGTTGTTCAATTTGATGAATAGAGTATGTGGTTTAAAAGTTAATTATACTTGTCCTTATATAGGGATTTTGTGTATAATTAGCCGATACTCACGTCGGTATTCCTTATTAGTGTCTATAGCGAAGGTGTGGTAGATAGGCCCTATGATCTCATTCATGCCCTGGACGTAGCTCTGGCCGGGGTTGAGCTTCGCGTATAGGAACAGCATGCGCTCGACCACTTCCCAGTGCGCCTCGCATCCCTCGTTCAAAGGCGCGTAGTCACCGCTCGACAGGCTGTCCGACCGCCGTTTCTCGTTACTCAGCTATAAAGTGACGGAGTTTTGGTAAAAAAAATATATATACAAAACAGGAGGAATATCATAATTCCCAATGAAATGGAAATTATGCTTTTCTGCAGTGGAATTTTTTATAAAATTCGAATTTACCCGTTTTGTATGCGAAACGGGATTGGGCAATGTCTTTTATGCGCAAAACACAGTAGCAACATTATACATTACTCAGTTAGTAAACGGTAAATAAACTAATATAACATGGGATGGGAAGGAAGGGAATTTACCTTAGCGACACCAAGACCTCTCCTCTCAAGGGTAGAATACTTCAGCATTGATTGTTCCACTCTTTTATGAAGGCGTTTCACTCCATTACTATTAACGATCTGCAAATTCAATGGTTGTTGTCAAGCTATTTCTTGAAGCTAATTGAAACTATTACTAATCTACATAGGGTGTAAGGGACAACCCTCCGCAAACTGAAACTGTTAACTCAGACCATCAAACTGAACAACTTTCACTATGGATACCTCAAGAAACGCGAAAATAAAAAACAGCTGTCCCGTACAAAACTGCCGTACCTACCCGACTCAAATGTATGGGACAGCTGATTTTTTTGTCGCGTTTCCTGAGGTAGGCTCCATAGAGAAAGTTTTTCAGTTTGAGCTGGAACCATTTGGGTAATTTTATTTTTTAAATGTTCGTCATAGTGGTAATAGTACGAATACGATTTTTATACAGGATGTCTTTTGGGGCAGCTAGATATTAATAAAAAGTAAAAAAAAACAATTTATACAAAAGCATTTTGTGCGTGACAATGTGTTGATGGGCATAATAACAAATACAAAAGCATTTTGTGCGTGACAATATTGTGTTGATGGGCATAATAACAAATACAAAAACATTTTGTGCGTGACAATGTGTTGATGGGCATAATAACAAATACAAAGCATTTTGTTCGATGGTGAAAGCATACCTCAGCACACGGGAATTCAGTAGCTGATTGGAAGAAAGATATGTCGGGACACAGTCGTCGCACATCCTTGTCAATTTGCAGGAGCACCTCATTGTCTTTGAAGTACGTACTCCAGGAGCTGTCAGGGCTTATGTTCAGAGGATGGTCGGTGGGACCGCCTGGTGACACTATTATTTCATCTGGGAATTATTTAAAGCTGATTTACCGAAAATGTAAAAAGGCCAAAATAAAATAGGTACACTCGAGAGCAATGAAACCGGGTCACCCACAAAAACCTTAATATCTCAGAAACTAAGAATAATAGCTTTTTCAAACAAAAAGTGTTGTAAAGATTATTTAATGAAAAAAAAATATTATTTATCAAAAGGTCTATGAAACACATTTTATTTGAATATCCGATGATTCTTAGTTTACGAGATATTAAGGTTTATCTTAGTGGCCGGGATTCATTGCTCCCGAGTGTAGTTGAATGTGAGTTTATTTGTACCAGTTTTAAACCTAAACTTAATAATAAAATAAAATATTCTTCGATAAGATCTTTAAACTAAGTATACTTTTAGCCCAGTAATGATTATATATTTTAGAATACCACAAAATTAGGGAAGCACAGAAGTTTGTAAACCAAAGAAAATCTTCGGAGTTATCTATTGTTACATAAATATAGAATTGAAACACTAAAATATTGTTGGTAACCATAGCAAAGTTATTGAAAAGCCAGAGGATTTCTCTTGTGAGTTGAAAATGTATTGATTTGTGTGTATTAATAATTTTTTTCATCAACCAACAGACATTAACGATGTTTTATAATTTAACGTCATCCAGTGCATACGTGATTCTAAAAGTTTACAGATAATAGATAGGTCAAATCATAAATGACCCAATCATATTGACATCTTTATCATATCTAATATTCACTCTATTCACTGTTCTATGAAGTCACTGTAATATTTACCGATAAACTGTTTATAAAGCTGTCTCTTCTTCAGAAGTGTTGATTCTCTTGCATTTTTCTCTTGCGGGACATAGTGCAACAGGATTCTCCACACGAGAGACCGCAACCCCTTGTCATCAGGGATACCTAAACGATAATTAATTTAATCAAATGTTCACATTTCATATACCATGCAACATAGAGACAGGTAACCTAAACATTATAATCCTACAAATAAAGTTCTACTATAATCTAAATAGTATCAACTCAAAACCGGACAAAATCGCCAAAGAACCATGTAAAGTAAAGCCCAACCAGAACCTCACCATGTTGCGGATAATCATTGGTACAAATTTGTGTACTTGGTACACTGACTTTAAAGGTTATAGTAGATTACACACCAAGGACAGGAAAGTAAGAAAGGTCTTAGATCTCATGTCGCCTTGGTCAACAAACATGTGATCTGAGGCTTTCTGATTTTACTGTCCGAGGTTAGTATACAATTTTTCTCCTCGACGGAGGTGGAAAGCGATAACTTCGTTTAGAGCAGCGGGACGACAATTGACGCTTTCCGTCCGGAGGTAAGAAAAGGTTATAATCGATTGCAGCACCCCCAAACCAGGTATTTTATTTATATTCCTGGCTAGGTTTTCTTCTTGAAATTAAAAAGAACTATCATATCTATAGACATAGACTTTACATATTATTTTATTTATACAGTGTGAGGAAGTTTGAAAGTAGCACCTATGACAGAAAAATTACAGGGTAATAGATTATCGTGGTACGGGCATGTGATGCGAAGAGACGAGTGTCATGTTACGAGACGAGTGTTAAGTATGAATGTGGATGGCTGTGGTAGGAGAGGAAGGCCGAAGAAAAGATGGATGAATTGTGTGAAGGATGATATGTGTAAGAACGGAGTAACTGCTGAAATGACGGCTAGGAGAGATGAATGGAAGAGGATGACCGCTTCGGCCGCCATCGAAACCGCAGTTTCGTAACTAGTTACGTTCAAGGAATTTTTTTTACCTGGACGAAACCAGTTGCGAACAAGGCTTATTTTTTACTTGTACGTAACTGGTTTCGATAGAGGAATTATTTCTACATGTACGTAGCTGGTTTCGATGGAGGAATTATTTTTACTTGTACGGAACTAACTACACTAGGGTTATTGTGGCATTTTAAAGCGCTGGTAGTCAGGTTTTTAATTTCTTCATAGCAAATGACTAGCTACTAGTTTTTCCCATAACGTAATAATTAATAATAAAAGAGACTGGGCAACTTTGTATGGAGAGTGGCCTATGAACCAATAGAGATGGGAGTGTGGTATATTTGTTGACAGACCTTTCCTCATGACTCACTGAAAGGCGCATCAAAATCGGCACCGAGGATTTTGAGAAAATCATGATTCAAGTTACTATGAGATTTTAGTTACCCTCAGTGTATTTTTTGAAAAGAGACTGCATTTACTCCACCACGGAGATGCTTCATCTCCATGGTCTCCTCGCAAGCTGTCAAAAACGTCACACTATACGTTTGTCATGACATGACATGACATGACAATTGTCATAACAACTGTGTGGTGTGACGTGTGCGACGGTTAGCGACGGGGCCATGGAGATGAAGAATCTCCGTGGTCGAGTAAATGCAGTCTCTTTTCAAAAAATACACTGAGGGTAACTAAAATCTCATAGTAACTTGAATCATGATTTTCTCAAAATCCTCGGTGCCGATTTTGATGCGCCTTTCAGTGAGTCATGAGGAAAGGTCTCTCAACAAATATACCACACTCCCATCTCTATTGGTTCATAGGCCACTCTCCATACAAAGTTGTCCAGTCTCTTTTATTATTAATTATTACGTTATGGGAAAAACTAGTAGCTAGTCATTTGCTATGAAGAAATTAAAAACCTGACTACCAGCGCTTTAAAATGCCACAATAACCCTAGTGTAGTTAGTTCCGTACAAGTAAAAATAATTCCTCCATCGAAACCAGTTACGTACATGTAGAAATAATTCCTCTATCGAAACCAGTTACGTACAAGTAAAAAATAAGCCTTGTTCGCAACTGGTTTCGTCCAAGTAAAAAAAATTCCTTGAACGTAACTAGTTACGAAACTGCGGTTTCGATGGCGGCCGAAGCGAGGATGACATATTGCGCCGACCCCAGATAATGGGAAATGGGCAAGGGAATGATGATGATGATACAGTGTGTAACAAAACATCCTAGTAATAATTAAGGGGGTGCTTCAGCCCATCAAACTGAACAACTTTCACTATGGAGCCAACTTCGAAATCGCCAAAAATAAATCAGCTGTTCCATACAAAACTTAAGTACCATCTTGACGAAAATGTATGGGCCAGCATACTTTTTTTTATTTTTTTACAACATCGTAGTTGGCTCCATAGTGAAAGTGTTTCAGTATGATGGGCTGAAGAACCCCCTTAAGTATTACTAGGGGTTTTGTTATAACCGTACATTAAATAATGTAAGTTTTGTTTCACATTTTATGTCACAGTGTTGCAGGCTTGGCTTATTTAAGTAAGTACTTACTTCTCATTGAAGTTCCAGCTTCAGAACTGTTTAGGGCATAAAGTTATTATACCTTACAGGAATAGAGGCAGTGACATCAAGTTGTCAAATGAAACCGTTTTTGGATGTTTTCAGGAGACTATACGCAGGCAAACATTCTAATACTGTCTATAATTCTGAGTCTAACGTGAAATCGTGGATAAATTAATGAAGTAGTGTCAGTATATTTCACAAAATTATCTACGTTTTCACTTTAGATTCCCAATTATTCATGGAAACCAAATTGTAAAAATTGATTAGTGACTTGAAAACAGTTCTATTGCCTCGCGTCACGTATCTCTTTCTATTATACAGTGGTGCCGCTAGGTACATCTCACTCTCTCAGCTGTATGTTTCTCTATTCCTGGTATAATACCTCTGCTGTGGTTTAGGGTGTTGTAGTAAAAAATTTCGCAATTTAAATAGTATTGCGGAATTCAGTGAAAACAAAACTTAAAGTAGAAATACAATGAATTTTGCAGAAATTGACAAGAACATCAAAACTGAAGCTTGAATTCCAATTAACAAAGTGCTTCTTACCATTAAATGCAAACTTCTGCAACTGGTCCATGTCAATGACATCCTTCTCTAGGATTTCTTCAAACAGTTTGATTCTAAAATAAAAATAGAGCACAGAATGAATTAGGAACAATGAAGTAGGTACAAAATGAAGACACAATTAGGAGTCATGTTGCAAGGTTTGCCCCGAACACTTGTCTTTAGCGTGGTGTTCGCGCAGTCCGCGTTTCAGCCTGCCACGAGGCTCCGCAATCCTTCTCAGTTGTGTTTTTACTCAAAAACAATCCTCAAGATTGGATAGATACTCCACTTGATATTGGCGGAAATGCGGTGCTAACACACAAGCAAGAAGTAAAAAAAATACAAAATTATCGAAGTGTAGAACCACGTAAATACAGTGTTGTAGGTGCAATAGTACCAAATAAATACAGTATTGTAAGGACACATAAATATCACACATTCCACGGACCTGAAAGAAATACGGACCGAGTATTGCACTAAAAAGATGTGAAGCATGCAAGGTAATACAATCTCGTTTGTTCTAAGAGGGACCTACACTCACACAGAAGCACTAGCTCTAGGCGCAGGTCCGACAACCCGTCACCTTATGTACCGCGTGACAGCACGCACACAAAAGAAATGGGTGCTTCACTCATGATTAGATGACATTAAAGCCTGACCAGGAAAATAAAAAACCTCGCCATGTTGCGGAAAATCATTGGAACTAATTTTTGTACTTGGAACACTAACATTAAAGGTGACAGTCGATTGCAGCGCCCCCAATCCAGGTTTTTTATTTTCCTGGTTAGGCTTTACGTCTGGTTATTCTTTTAAGTCTGTGACACATTCCTAATCTATGATGACCAGTTTTACTGGTTCATATTTGGTCGATTGACGCATACCTACGCCCATTAATTTTATCATCAACCAACAAACCATCGAGTACAAATAAATATTCCCAGGTATTATTGAACGTTAAACATACCTGGCTTTGTGTAAACTCATTTTCTCACAGTTAATAGCCGTGTAGCTGAAAGAACATAATAATTCATAAAGTTTTACGCGACCATAAGCTGGAGTAGGTACTTTTATAAAAGAATGTAGACAATATTTAGAGATAGGTACATCATGCACGTCATTGATATTTTGATTTAAACTCACATTCCTTGAATGATTTGTCTCGTTTGCAGTTTTAACTAGGTAATATTTTATATAACTTAGTATTTTGAGTTTTGGGAAATATTGTGATTTGTGAGTGTCGAAAACATGAACAAATCTTCGAAAATGTCAATGACACATTGACAGTTTTTTTTTAATGTTGTTGTTGTTACATTTATCCTTGCGGAAAGGCAAAGGGAACATAGCCCAAAGACTACACATAGCCCATGCAGCCAAGTCTGATTTTGTTTTTTAATTCCTTCTAAATTTTTTTTGGTTCAATTCAAGGCAAAGGCTTATATATCCCATACAGCCCGAGATCTTTTTTAAAAACTTTCTAGTTGATCCTCTTTTTAACGGTACCTATGCAATATGTTACGAAAACCGTGCACTAACTTTGTTTATTTACAAATTTTGCGTGACAGGGCGCGTTCGGCCGATATTCGATATGCAGACTACGAATATGCAGCATAAAAACTCGAAGATAAAAACACACACTACTACTAGTTTTATTTAAAAAACACGCGCAATGCAAGAAAAACCTGTTATCTCACTCTCGCACAGTTGAATCGTATGATCTGTCTCTCTCTTTCATTAGGGTATCGGCAAACTGCACTCGTAGCACGTAGCGTGATACTGTATCACGACTTTTGTCTCGTTCGTTCGCGCGCAAAATAGAAAGAGAGCGAAGATGTGATAGCGCTTTATCACGGTGTCATGCTACCTATGCTATGCTGGCTCAGTAAACGCAAGTCGTGGGTTTAATTTTCATAGTCGAGATTTATTTAACCGTCTCTGCCGACTAACGTATTTGCTGTTGAAGCGCCACAAGTATTTTTTTTATGTTACTGTTACCTTTTTCGTTGAGATTCTGTAAAATTTTGTTGTAATTTAACAAAAACCCAACGAAATTATTTTACTATCAAGTCTCTCACCCCTGTCTCGTCAACGCCATCTATCGAGCCATTAGGAACTACTTTTTCTTTTATAATGGCTTTCGGGAAATCCCTCATTTCTTTTTTGATGCCGTCATACTTATAGAAGCCGTCATCATCATCATCATCATCAGCCCGGTAAACCCCACTGCTGGGTATAGGCCTCTTCATTTTCACGCCAACTAGAACGGTCCCGCGCTAGTCTCATCCACTGTTTGCCGGCTACTTTACAAATGTCATCCGACCACCTGGCCGCTGGTCTGCCCACTGACCGTTCCCCCTCCCAAGGCCGCCACTCTGTCACTGCCCTCGTCCATCTGCCATCATTCCGCCTGGCCAAGTGTCCCGCCCACCTCCACTTCAGAGTCGAAATCCGCTTGCCGATATACCTTTGGTCATACCTAAGTCTGTGATGCCGTCCAAGAAGTTTGAAAACTTTTTCCTAGGGAAAATCCATGATGCCGCCCAGAAACCTTTAGTCCGGAAGAAAAGAAAACTTAGGGTTGAACTACATCAGGAAGCACAACATCGCATTTTTCCGTCGCTCGCTCCATCCTTTTCTGTCACTCAGGAACGTCATTTGCTAGAGCATATAAGATAGGCGGAACGGAACAGCACGGAACAGCACGCCGCGTGCGATCGCGTTCCGTCTATCTTATATCATAGCATATGCTCACGACTATATTCCCCGAGGGGGTAGTCAGAGATATTCTGAAACCTCAGATCATCCACGTTTCACCAGAAGTACCGAAACACTGTCCAGTGTGACGGGGAGTGAGCCCGTCGCCACTTATAATGGACAGTGGGTACAATACACGCCTCGAAATGGAAGCATGCAGGTTTCCTCACGATGTTTTCCTTCACCGAAAAGCCAGTGGTGTAACAAATCGTACATAAATTCCGATAAACTCATTGGTACGAGTCGGCTTGGACGTCGTCTATCTTATATGCTCTAACAAATGACGTTCCTGAGTGACTGAAAAGGATGGAGCGACGGAAAAATGCGATGCTGTGCTACGTGGTGTAACTAGTTCAACCCTTAAACCCAAAAACGGTTCTATTGCCTCGAGACACGTATCTCTTTCTATTATACAGTGGTGCCGATAGGTACATCTCGCTCTCTCAGCTATCAGTCACTATATTAGTACCTTAATGTTTACACCCTGTACGCAGGGACCTACCTCGCGTTAGCACGTCCCCTCTGCCAACGAAGTACAAGATCAAGAAATCTTATTCAATCAGCCTATAATTACACGCGTAACTTGTCCATATTATAATAGTCTAAGTCATAGAAAATCAAAGAAGTTTCAAAAAAGTTTACTTTACGAACAGGACTAGAGACACATATCAATGAGGAAAAGTATCATAGTGAGAAAACCTAACAATCCACTCGTCATGTTTTCCTTTTTAAAGATAAGTTCTTTTCGATAGAACTCCGTTAGCGCCAGTACGAAGACCATAAAGTTTAGTACTATACCACCAATCAGCAGGACCCTCCGAATGAAATTATCCGACATCTGGGACAGTCCTGCTTCTAACAGTAGCCCCATTGTGATTGCTGAGTAGCTTCCTAGTATTCCTGTTATTATAAAGTTACTGGTGGAAGTTAGGTCCAAGGACTCTGAGTGAGTTAAGAGGTTCCCCATCAGCATGCAGAGAGCCAGTCCACGGATTAACATTTGCGCCACCAACTGAGTCATCTGGATTTATTATTTTTGCCAGCTGCATCCAACTTTCTGCAGACAGTCAACTTTTGTATGTCGCGACGAAAGTGATGTGTAAAATAATGTTAAATACATTGAACTCTGGTCAATGGTAAAATATATGAAAATCTTCTTTGGGACACCAATCTTTTAACATGCAATGTTAACATTTAGCAAATCGATCGAATGTTAAACATATTATTAATAGGGTATATAAATAACAATGCACAAACTAATAGGAGAACTACCGAAACAATGTGACATATTGGTGACAGACACCTCCAAGGAATTGGACACCTCACAGCAGTTTCGCTTCCTGGTTCTATGATATGTATCTTTCCGGTATGTATCCTATGTATGTATCTATCATAGAGAAGAGCAGCAAAGAGTACCTACTGAAGAGCCGTAAAATAAAATAGGACCACGGGCAACAAACGAGCTTATCTATGAGTGTTTAGGAGTTTACGAAAGACATTTATTAATTTATGCATATTTTTAAAACAAACATTACATTTTAAAATGTATACAATTTATATAATTTATACTACTATAATTTTTAGTCGTGTGTTTTGTGAAAATGCTCTGCACTTAAAAAATGCTACTAGCGAAGTGTTCGACTACTGCTCTCATCCAGACTGCTCGCTTAAGAACCAGCACACCATGTGTGCAGCTGCGAACAAACAGAGCCCCAGACTGTTCGCGTCAGGCATGACGACATGGATGAGGTACCAGATGCTGCTGCTGCACAACAGGCACCGGGATAACATCGCCATGGGCCTCGAAGCCGGACAACCGCCCGCCACCAACATGCGCAAGCTGTATTGGGATTTCGAACTCGAACAAATGGCCGAACTCTGGGCGCGTCAGTGTCAAAAACGCCACGACGAGTGCAGGAACACCATCAGATTTAACGTGCTGCAGAACATGGACGTGCGGCCCGTGGTTCCCAGGGTAACTGAGGCGCAGCTGTTAGCTGATGCCATCGGTGCCTGGTTCTCCGGTTCAAGAGTACTGCTCCCCGAAAATGTTTGGTCTTTCAGGCTTAATAATTGCAGCTCTTCTGGCGGATGTAACGCACATTGGTATTCGGCAGCTGCTTGGGCTTCCACCTGGCGTCTCGGCTGTTCACAAGCTCTCTGCACAGCTAAAAAACAGTCCTGTGTATTCTTTCGTAAACGACGCCTGACGCATTTATCAGGGTTCGGTGCGGACGTTGGTGATAATGTGACGAGCACGTCATCATCGAAGGATAATTTACTTTTGCGGCGCACTGATATATTTACATCAAATACCTCCCCACGCTTTGAGGAGTTCGCTACTACTCGAAAAATGTTGTCTAAGGAATCACCTTTACATCGTGGTATACCACCGGTTGATGACAAAAGGAATAAAAATACTAAGATACTGGCATTTACTTTTTGCAATTACGGGCCAGCTGGTAATATCGACGGTTTCCCAATTTACGAGGCCGGTGTAACATGCAGTAATTGCCCCCAAGGTACACTATGTGGCGACCGAACTCACAGGGGCTTGTGCTCCATTATCGGCGATCCTGACCGGCTATAATGTAAACTTTTATAATAGTTTATTACTACTTACACTATTATTGTTAAAATAATACAAATTCTGTTAAAATAAAAAATTAAAACCACCCAGGGAATCTTTAATGTTACTATCGCTTCTATTTAGGTCACAATTGGGTCACAATCGCTCTAGGCGGCGACGGCGGTCGACTATGACTAGGGTAAGGGTGTTATTATCAAACATCAGCGAGTGTTTACATTGGCAACTGACAATGTCAGCAATGCCTCATAACCGGGGCGGAACAGCTAACCGGGTCAACAGGGTGACATCTGCATAAACTTTTAACTGATACTTATTAGAACAAAGAGTAATGTTAGGGAGTATTATATTCCTTGGTAATGTTTACCTATAAATATCTTTGTCCGTTCACTCCTTTGTATAATTTAAATTCTGCTAACCGACCGTCTTGAAAATTTACGTACCTCATCTAATACGTGTCTATAGGTTCGATGCTATTAACTGCGGAAATCTGAGAATATTTACTTGAGCGTCTATTGGAAGAGACTTTCCACCGCCAGATGATCCCCTGAGAGCCCACCAGCTGCTACTGTTGATGTGTGGGGTCGTTTACAAACACTACTGTCATGATTTTGATCTTATGCTGCAAAGAGAAGAAGTAGGCAGGTATTAATACCATTCCCAGCTTCCTGGTAGGTACCTACAGAGGCATTATTTCTATTAATTTATATATATGGTATATCCAAAAGTAGTGCTGCAGTTTTTGTACCAAACAGCAGATTTTTTATATTTTCTCGATTGTGAAAGTAGCTCAGTTTATGGTCTAACCAAGGTCTACCCCTTTTTTAATATTACTGCTGAGGTTCTACGAGCATATGCTCGTAGCTAGGGTATTTTGCACACACACTCAAACAACCCAACATCAAAATATACAGGGCCATTCTTAATAAATGCTAACACATTTTTAAGGGGATGATCAGACCATCAGACCATGAAACTGAACAACTTTCTCTATGGAACCAATATCGAAACATCAAAAAAAAATAGCTGTCCCATACATTTGGCTCGAGTAGATTTGCAGTTATGTATGGTATGGAATAGCAGATTTTTTTTCGCGTATTATGTTGGACCCTGTATGCCGCCTAAGATAGGAATAACCCTGGATGTGTCGGTGTTGAGCAGGTGTTGAGAGTGTCGGTGGCGCGTTGCGGAGACGTATGGAAACTCAATTTGAGGTACGGGTTCGAATCCGCACGGACGATTTGACGGACCAATGAGTTTGTCTATCATACCTATACTGCTCTCAAACGGTGAAGGTAAACATCGTGAGGAAACCTGAATACGGTGAAGAAGAAAATCCGATGCGTATGTGAAGTCTACCAATCCGCACTGGGCATGCGTGGTGGACTAACGCCCATACACCCTCCCCGACGGTAGGGCCTGTGCCCTGCAGTGGGACGTAATGATGTAACCAGGAAGATGGCATCTGGGGGCACGGCAGTGCCCCCGCACCAATCTTGGTCAGCTGAAACCAATCTTTATTAGACAGAGCTGATCACTTACAAGACTTGGCTACTTTATACACGACATGTTTTTGATGGGATAGGTCTTAGAAAAAGTATAGGTATGTCTAAAATGAGCCTCACGGTTATACCGTATAAAACAAAAGGGGCCAAGTTTCATAAGTTGGTGTGCGTGAGGAGCCATACAACATATGTATGTGTGCGTGTATATGTATAGGGTTCTCCCGTTTTGGAGCCAGTACTGGTTCCAATTTTTTCGACGCTTTCGTATCTTCCACTGTCAATCTTGACATATAACTTTATCAAAGGGATAGGTATTGTCTAAAATAACCCGTCCGTAGCCGTGGCGCGATTAAATGCGGCGCGTGTCAAAAGGATGCCGTAGCACGATGTAGCTGTAGCCACGGCCATAGCGCGATGTAGCTGTAGCCACAGCCGTAGCGCGAAGTAGCTGTAGCCACGGCCGTAGCGTGAAGTAGCTGTAACCACGGCCGTAGCGCGAAGTAGCTGTAGCCACGGCCGTAGCGCGAAGTAGCTGTATTCACGGCCGTAGCGCGAAGTAGCTGTAGCCACTATTATGTTATCTGCGGTATGGGCGATAGTCTAACTACTATACGTGTGCCCGTGCGGATCGGTAGACTTGACATACGCATTAGAATGCAGGTTTCCTCACGAAGTTTCCGTGTAAGATTAAAAATAAATATTAAGAAAAAATAATAAAATATTAAGAACATTGGACATTATTCTAATTTTGGAAGGGGAACACCTAGGCTTAGGCTAACCGAAAAATTCTTGGTATTGACCAAGAAATTACTATAATAGGCAGGCTCCCGTGTGAATTTTGTGTTTGTAATTGGAACCTACCGCTGCTACCGCTGTCTTCGTACTGAACTTCGTGGTAGAAAATAATGCTTATATTCTCTTTAGTAGTGATGGCAAATTACATCTCCCGCCAGGGAGTATTATATTCCTTGGATTCAGCGTAAGCGAAAAATACTTCGCCTATGCTTGGATTACATTGTTTAGTGACGTTATCTGTCAACTATCAACAACATTGTAAGGACAGAATATTTTATAATTTCTTATAACTTTTTTCTTTAGAAGCCGATTAAAATTTTTGAGGCAAGATGTTGTCGGCCGCAAAAGTGCGTATCCACGGGATGCAGGATGAGAACTGGGTTATAAAGGATAAGATAAACCAATACCGAGGCCTTATCAAACTTTATGGTGAGAAATCTATTGATTGGTGCAATTGGTGCCTATTTATAATTTTTGGTGTTTATTAACACCAAAGATGTTATTTGGTCTGCGCAGCGAAGACCAAATAAAATCTTTGAGAAAAATATTCAAGACTGCTAAGAGAATTATACCCGCCAGAGCGCAGAACTTTGCTCTGACAGGTTTGCTCCCATAGTAAAAGTTGTTCAGTTTGATGGGTAGCGTATGTGGTTAAAAGGTTAATGATACTTTTCCTTACATCCTGTATAGGGACAAATATAAATAAAAATAAAATACTTAAATAAATATAAATTGAGCCACGCCACGCGGTAACTTTGAAAACCTGATCTGTACGGTTAATAACAAAACTTCGCTTGTACATTAGTAGTCAACCAACCTACTTACAAAAATAAGTCTCTTGGGATTCGAACCCACGACCACACAGCTGGCAGGTTCACTACCGACTGAGCTATCGAGTCGTCAGTCATTGTCTACACATCACAGTGGAGTCACGCTGAAAATATACTGACAGCAAGTACATGTTTCCCCTAATGAAACTAAGCTACCTTCACAGAACTTGTTCTATCTGTCCTGATTTACTGCTGAGCGCGTGGAGCGGAACCATGAACACATTGCAGACTCAGATCGTTTATCTTACTAGAAATACGGGATCGGATAACAAATAATTCTTTGTCATTGAATGTGTTAAATAAAGGAGCAATAATAAAGAGACCATGGGCTTACCATGGGCATTGTATGGGACCTAGTTCAGGAGATTTTAGATTAGAAGTCAAATAAGCTATCAAACAAAGCTTCTTCAAAATCGGTTCTGAAGTTTTTGCGTGATGCTCGAACAAACAAATAATAGTAGGTAAACAAACAAACAATCTAGAAACGGACAAACAAAAGTTCTAAAAAAGGTTGATTTGGAGTCTAAAACACCTAAAAACCCCCTCTGTCCAGTAGGATCCACTATCTCGATCCACCAGTGGATCCACAATCGTAATCTTTTCCTCAATGTACAGACACATTTCTGTCGCAGTATAAGAGAGAGTATCTATTAGGTGCTACATAATTCTGTTACAGTTTTTTCTCCCCTCCGGACGGAAAGCGTTAATTTTCGTCCCGCTGCGCTAAATGAAATTGTCGCTTTCTACCTCCGTCGAGGAGAAAAACAGTATACTTACTAACCTCGGACAGAAAATAAGAAAGCCTCAGATCACATACATTACATTAGATCTGAGACCTTTCTTACTTTCCTGCAGGGTTGCCAGACGAGTGCGAGTACCGTGAATTGTCGTATTCGAAAATTATCGTACCAGATAAAAAATTATCGTACAACTGCCAGAACCACGCGAAGCGCGATATTTCGCAAAACTAGAAATAAAATAGAAACTTTAGGAAGTTGTGGAATAAGACAGAAATTTAAAAAATATCTTATGTACCTATTTGTTGAATTGAATCTAAGGAATACTTAAGAATGAATGAACTATCATTCTCATTCGTGCGTTGGTTTGATAGATTTGAGGGGTAATCCTCGACCATAGACATTATTTTGTATTTTTAGATGATTTTAGGGCACTGAATAGTCTTTTCACCCCACTTCGGAGGAGGGTTGGAAATTATCGTACTTTGGCGTACGATAAAACATATTGTATCGTACATCGTTCCGGTGTCGAAATTATCGTACCTACATGTACGATAATTATCGTACGTCTGGCACCGCTGCTTTCCTGTCCTCGGTGTGTAATCTACTATATAATAGTTTACATTTGGATTTCGTGGGGGATAAATCCCACCTATCCACCCTCCCTGGATACGTCCTGGGTAGGGGTGTGAGCTTAGCCCCAGTAGTGGAAGCGTAGACGTAGAGGATGTGAAAAGTCGAACTAAACATAAATTTAAAACACAACGTCCGCCCTCAGAGCGTGACCGTAAGATCCATGAAGGGGACCTGGCGAAGCAGAAGCGGCGGTACTCTCGCGATATCCGCCAGCTGCGCAAGGACATCACGACGAAGCGGGAGGAGCTCGGCGTGGCGGTGTACGGCGACAAGCAGTTCCTCAGGAACACGTTCCAGGAGCACCGCCGCCTCCAGCTCACTTACATGAACAGTCAGGCCAATGTTAGTATACAGGGCTACAATCGCGGAAAATATTCGAACGAACCATAACTTTTGACACATTTGGTATTGCGCTAATCGCGGTACTGCTCTTGACAGCGGTTAGAGTTTTGACAGATCGCTCAGACGTTAAAGGATGTGGATGCGGAATTCGGTATGTCAAGTTTTTTTTGGAGGTCTAAATCGAAAACCATTTCGAGATAATTGTCTCAATAATCATATTTTCTATGTCCGAGATTTTAAAATGAAAGGATTACAGATATTTTTAATAAAATAACGTAGTTTTTCGGTCCACGAGTGACGTCACTCGCTGCCCCTGCAAACTCCTTGGTAAACATAAATAAAGTAACTGGCCATTAAGAAAAAAAAAATACTTTCATATTGACAGAATTTGACATTTGATGTTGCCGTATCTGTTTTCAGCATAGAGTTAGAAAGAGGAGGCAGGTTTTAATTTTTTTAACCCGTCCAGTGCTAGAGCTCTACAAAAAAAAAGTCCCTTGAGCGCCAAGGTGTTTGAGGGCATGACAACTTTTTTTACCATGTCTTAGAAAAAATTATTTTTCGAGGTTATGTTATGGAATTATTGCAATAAAGTATATATCTACGTAAAGTAAATAAGATGCCCTATCATTCTAAACACCTATTTTTCTATGCTAGGACTTACCTTATGAGATATTCCGTGTTCTTTGACACTATTTCTCAAAAAAACTTCACAACACAGAGACTACCTCGACTTTGTCCCAATTTTAAATATAATTACACTGCACAACGCACAAAACCTATATGATAACATGAAAGCTCATAATATTACGAGCTATTTATAAACAACACCTTGCTTCAAAACAATTGAATACCGACAAAAAAACGGCGCAAAAATGTACAACACTGCCGCCATGACACGCGCGGTCAGAAACTAAACAAAAGTTCCAAAAGTTCTTGGCTTCCTCACAAGTAATCTATCCGTATACTAGAAAACTAATACTTCACACGTAATCTCCACTTCTTTTCCAGTAAATTCATACATAAATTGACAAAAACACTCGCCGTTTTCTCCTACAATCCATTTTTATTTCAATCGCAAAAACATTGAAAACTCTCGGGCACAGCGCAAAATGGCGGTCGCTCGCCGGCCCTCCGAAATTATTTTTTTTCTAGACGGAAATGCGTTTCGTTTCTCAGCGAATTGTTATGAAACGAACCCAAGGAAACTAATAAATTTAATAAAAATATAAAAAGTATGGTGACACGAAACGCCAAACCATAGATCACGAGCCAATGGGAGCGGTTGTCTTACGGACACACGTGTGTCCGTAAGGCGCCCGAGACCAAAAAATTTCTCGGACACACGTGTGTCCGTAAAGCGCTCAAAGGGTTAAATATAGCACTTGCTTAGAGCAGTAGGTAGTTTTACTCCATGGAGTTCGAATTATTTTTTCTCCACCATTTTTGCACTTAGAGATTACAGATCAAAATAATTTAAAAATTATTTTTATATCGATAAACTCGATGAATCACAATAAAAATGAAATACGTGTCTTAAAATTATGTCTTCTATCCGTAAAAAATATAAAACGAAGACAAAAAAAAACTTGACATACCGAATTCAGCACAGTTGAATAGTAATTGGATTGCAATTTGAATAGAACTGAAATGGGATTAGGATTGCACTTGGATGTTTTACTTATGGACGACTTACAAACTTATGGACGCCGGGTCTAATACAAAATTCTCGAAAACAGTGCCCCAGACTAACCGACATAAATGTTATTTTATTCGGTGGGAGTAAATAAATCAACTAAAAACATTGAAACTATTGAAATTCTCATTTCATTTTGCTTCCGCAGTTATTACAAATTCTTACAGCACGACAGCACGGCATTATAAACGTGCGCGTAGTCGGTCGACCAAACAAAGATTGGCGACTTATTGTTACTCTTCATGCGTTTTGTTACTCTTTTGAGCGCGGACCTGACGTCCAGTAGTTGGTAAGTCAATGAAGCATGGTGTAAGAATTTAATGCGTTACACATAGGGTCCTTCTTAATATGCTGACGGGTTCTTAGGGGGATGACCGGACCATCAAATTGAACAACAGCACTCCTAGTCGACCAAATTGTATGGAACGGCTGTTTTTTTTGTGATTTTGATGTTGGTCCCATAGGGAAAGTTGTTCAGTTTAATTGTCCGATCAACAAACCGTCAGCATATTATTAAGAAGGACCCTGTATTAAATAGGGTGCTCTAAATCATCCAACTGAAGAACTCATACACATTGAAATCACGAAAAAAATTCAGCTGTTCCATAGATTTGGGTCGATGTAGCCATTGACGATTTCTATGGAACAACCGTTTTCAAAGGACATTGGGCAAATATGTATGGCCACTGGTCCAAGTGCCCTGGCATATAATATGTAATGACAGTTAGAGGATATCCAAACGTACATGGTACACAAGGGGCAGCAAAATCATTTCGAGGAAAAAAAAGATACCTACAGGATGTTTTATTTTTACGTAATAGTTTTTGGAAGAAATCATTTTGACATTATGGCCCAAAAGGTATTATCTCTTTCAGGGAGAATCAGATACTTAGCTACAACAACTAAAAGTTATTTTTAACCGTACAAAAGTAAGAATGCTCACGTGTACGCAATTTCAGGATAGAATCACGTTTTTCTCGATTTGAGTTTACGATATACTAACGGCTAAAAATTCTTTTGTATTAATAATAATAAAAAAACAATATTACTATCCAAATGAAACAAGGAAGTCAAGGAGCAGATAAAATAGCGGTGAAATGCTAACATTAGTATGAAATGGCACTAAACAAAACATCCTGTATCTTTTTTTCTCTCGAAAAGATATTGGTGTCGCATATAAAAAATGTTCTATATTAAACCCCCTTTCGAACGTAGTATGCCACTAATGGGGGGGGGGGGGGGGGGGGCTCTTGGACCACTCCTGCCCGCTGTCCTTTAGTCCCCTTTTAAAAGTTGTTCAGTCTGAAGCGCGCATCACACGGCCGCTATAATATGTTGCTGTACTCTTCTAACGCATGCAAGTTGCTAATCGCTTCCTCTCACTCGCACGCAGGAAAGAGACGTGCTTATGTAATTTTTCCTGCGTAAGAAGAGTACAGCAACATATTATAGCGCGTGTCTGTGACGGGCCTGATGGTTTAAAGAAACTCCTAAAGTAGGTACCTACTATGTAGGTAATGCATTTTAGTTTACACGCTATATACCTATAACATAATTATGTCCCATTATGCATGGAAATTAAGTTAGGTATGCACTCGTTGAGCCACGTGTCCCGAGAAATAAGGCATTTAAGTTTTGTAATAATTAATTTTAGCAAGTATTGGAGAGTATTCACCAAGAGAATTTCAACAAGAGGAAGCAATTGGATCGGATTACTTACACTAAGAAAAAGAAAATGGAAAAATTTCGTCTGATGCAGGTACGGTTTAATGAAATTACTTTTTATAGAAATTCTATTTCACATTAGATAAAACTGAATTTTACCAAGTAGAGCATTATGCTCACGACTATATTCCCCGAGGGGGTAGTCAGAGATATTCTAAAAACTCCGAACATCCACGTTTCACTAACCGAAACTCTGTCCGCGTCCGATAGGGCGTGAGCCCGTCGCCACTTGTAATGGACAGTGGGTACATACAATATATGCCTCTAAATTGAAGCATGCAGGTTTCCTCACGATGTTTTCCTTCACCGAAAAGCTAGTGGTGTTACAAATCGTACATAAATTCCGAGAAACTCATTGGAACGAGTCTGCCTGGACGGGGATCGAACCATCACGGCAGTTACTCGCCACTGGACCACCACGGCTTTTTTACCAAGTAGAGGCAGAATAATAAACAAAATAGTACTACCTACCTACTAACGTAGATGCTAGCTTTATAGCGAGTGGAAACATATGAATAAGTTATAGTAAAAAGGTCGTTTCACAACCACAAATTTGTAGCGTTCTATATTAAGATTCTTTTATGTTCGTAAGTATACTTTTATGTCCGGAAGTGAACGCCTCACTTAAGTTATACTTAGACTCTTTTCAAGCTATATGCTTCCGTCTCGGCTTTTGTTTTTTTTTCGCTTTGTAATTAACACTCGAGTGACCGTCCCTAGAGACCGTGGATAACTAAAATTCGGCTTTTGATAATATTCGGGTGGTGGAACTATATATATATTAAGAGAATTTTATTCCGAGAGCGAAAATGCGCGCTGCATACAAACGTACTATGGTTATATTTTCAATACTAACCAAGTAAAGTCAATGAAATTTTGCAGAAACAATCTGGAAACAAATCTCTATGCTTGTATGGAGTCAGATTTTCGTTAAAATATACAGTTTCAATGCTAGGATTAATTTAAGTTTTGTATGGAAATCTTTGAGGCACTGCAACTTTAAAACTATACATTTTAACGAAAATCTGACTCCATATAAGTATAGAAATTTGTTTCTAGATTGTTTCTGAAAATTTCATTGACTTTAATTGGTTAGTATTGAAAATATAGTACGTTTGTATGGAGCGCGCTCCGAATTATATCCTCTTAATCATTTTGTATTGAAGTTACGTCAATACTCCACCAAACGGACTAGTTACCCAAATCTAAACTCAGATTCATAATTCGACGAAATTTGACTTTACTTGAGGTCTATTCATAATTACGTCGAAGTCATCATAACATCATAAATTCATAACATAAGTTACGTCAAAATTGGTCGGCGAATTAGAAATCCAAGTATAGTCTCAACGTTTCTTAAGTCCTATTGATGGTCTGATCATCCCCTTAAAATAGTTTCAGCTAATTTTGTTCGACCTTATAAATACCGTGTGTTAGGGGTTTTCATAGAAAAACAATGAAAAAGTATGTGCTGTAATCACTTTTCCATACAAAAATTCGGATTTCAGAAGGGGGGGGGGGGGGGGGGGGATAAATCCCACCTATCCCCGGGATACGTGCCTGAAACTACTTGCTATAACTTTGATTAGGGGCATCAAGATGCAATGCATTAGGTAACATAATAGTGTATTTTTTTACCTGTCATATAAAACATGTTTTTGCCCTTAAAGCTGGAGACATCAGAGTTGAAGGACCGACTTCTGTACGAACTAGGTGGCAAACTTCCAGCAGAAAAGAAGGAGCAGGCTGTTGCCAACTATGTGCAACGAGCAAATATTAAGAAAAACGCAGCTCTTGCTATCAAAGTCATGTACAAGAAAATATTGGATATATTGAAAAAGGTATGTTATTATTATTTTATGGAATAAAACACTTAATTAGTGTTCAGTACAGGAGTCCTCATACAAGAAAGTAGTTTATCATCAACGTTTTTTCTTCTCACTCTATCGTAAAAACGGTAAGGATCGTGAGAACGGAACGCGGTCGCACACGGCGTGCTGTTCCGTTACGTCTATCTTAGATACTCTAGCAAATGACGTTCCTGAGTGACAGAAAAGGATGGAGCGACGGAAAAATGCGATGCTGTGCTGCCTGGTGTAGTTCAACCCTAATAGGTACCTACATACAAGCGTCAAACTTGGCGTGATTATAGAGCAAACTCTACATTGTATAACTAAAATAATAAAAACCGGCCAAATGTGTGTCGGTCTCGCGATATAGGTCCCAGAGATACTTATTTTTGTTGTGAATTGTTTCTTTGTTGTGTGGTGTGGAACGGAACCCTCGGTCCGCGAGTAGATCGACTTGTACGTTACCGGAGAGCGATGATAGTCCATACGGAAGAGAGCTAGCGACTCAATCAAGAGGCGGCGGTTCGATTCCTGGCCTGTACCACTAAGTTCTACGGAATTTATGTACGGTTGTATTTAACATTATCACTAGCTCGACGGTGAAGGAAACCTGCATACCCGAGAATAATAAAAAATTAGTTCGGATGTATGTGTAAAATATGGGTGAGCTTGGGGCGAACACAAAAGATCAGCGATGGTCGCAGTGTTACATAACGAACCTTGCTTGCAATAGCCCAGCCAACAATAATACCGGTTTTATTTATGTATGTTCACGTATATTTTTGTCAAATTCGAGATTGTTTCACAGGACGCATCCTACTTCACAGTAGTGCTCGACGCTCTCAAACTTGACTGCCGAGCTCAAGGGAAGTGCCTGATGGGTGCGACAGAGATGGGACAGCTGGCCATGGAATATCTTGACGACAGAAAGTTTGAATTCAACAAACTAGAGAAGGAGATTAAGGCGAACATGAAAGAGAGAGAAAGAACTTTGAAGCTGGTTAGGAGAGAAGTCGCCTATTTGATAGACTCGTTTCCAAATCTTATCAGGAAAGAGGTAAGCTACCTGTGATACGCGACTATACACATATTTTCTGTATATTTTTATGATTCTATTTGATTTAGGGTTGAGACACATTTACCGACGGCGACCGACGAGACGGCCAGCCCATACAAAAATGTAATTTAGTATGGGATGGGAAGCGCTCGTTGGCGTAGTGGAGCTACGGTATTAGAAACGATCACCAAAGTTAAGCACGTCAGGTCCGGTCAGTCTTTGGATGGGTGACCGTTTAGTGGTAGGTATTTGATCTCGAGCGTTTCCGTGCTTCGGAAGGTACGTTAAGCAGTTGGTCTCGGATAGTTCCGCCGAATGGCGTTGTAACTATTCGTTAAGCCAGGTCAGAGGCCTATTAAGGCGGCTTGAAAATTCTCTGACAGCAAGTTGATCACTAACTTGCCTCCACCAACACGCACTGGGCCTGCGTGGTGCAGTATGACCCACCCCCTCTCACCCTTATCCGTGTAAGGAGGCCTTTGCCCTGCAGTGGGATTCTACTGGCTATAGTTCAACGGCGGACGCCATAGGCCGGCCGTCGGTCGCCGTCGGTAAATGAGTCTCAACCCTAAAAGCAACGATATCAATGTACCCTTAAAGTATTTTTATTATAAATTAATTTGTTCTCTCGTGATGACCAGCTAGATTTTTGAATAAGTTCTTGAGCCATTCTTATCCCCGTATCATGTAAATGTAGAAAGTAGTAAAGGCAGTAAGTGTTTTTGACTAACCTTTTAAATATCCGTTTAGGAGTAAAACTTTGCTTGTTATTTTTTAAAAGCTCCGCTTGTGCCAGCCCCAGTGTGTGAGATGATCAGTGCAACCGAAGCAGCATGCGGCTGACTTTGTTAAAAACTGTCTTGGTTATGGCACTACTTTTGTCACTTATAAAAATTTTTTTTTTTTCAATCGTTGTGAATGATTCAGGAAGCCACCAATCTGGATGATCTCTACGAAGATGAAGATGCGACGAGCCAGCACTCGGTCCACTGGGAGCTCGAGGAAGTCATGAGTATCTGCAAACGTCTGCAGAGGGCAACTCTCGTGTCCTCATTCGATCAGATACTATTCAGGTGCTTACAGTACCTATTCATATTATAGGCACCTTTATATTTGTTTTAGAGATGAAACGGAAATATGTTTACAGACTGTTCATTGATGTTCAAGCTTTTCAGCGAAAATATATTTTTAGGAATGGAATCTTTGAACAGTTTTTATCATTTTATCATAGACAGTCGAAGCTACGAACGCGTCGAAAAAAAATTCAACCAGCACTGGCCTCTCAACCCTATCGCTATGCACGCACACACAAATAAATTGTATGACGACGCCTCACAAACACCAACCTAAGAAAGTTGGCTCCTTTTGTTTTATACGGTAGAAGCGTAAGGCTAATCTAGATCTAGATACTTATATACTTCATTAGGACAAATAGAAACATAAATTCAATGTCGAAAATCTACAAACTTTTCAAATAAAGCGAAAGCTTGCGAAAGCTTGAATTTCAATGAAAGGTACCCACCCTGTACTCGAGTAGGTATTAATTACGGTATCGGGTACTTAAATACGGCCTTTTTCTTCTCATTACCTATTCAGCCGGTTCGACGCGATTAACCATAAAAATTAGGTTAAGGTCTGTGGTGAACTTTGACTACTTATATGAGGACTAGTTACGCGTGTAATTCTACTAACAAATATTTATACCACTTTTTGCGGGGGGCGAGGTAACATGAAATCCGCAACTTTCGATTTCATTCCCCATAACATTAGATGGGTAGATCAACTATTTTTTGTCCTCACAGTACTGTTTAAAAAAACGTTATTATTCCTTTTTTCTTGACATTCATTAATTTTGAAATATGGATATTGTATCTAATGATATGATTCTTCTACACACATGCGCATTGCACCATCTGTGTTGAACTACTAGAAGTTTTTAGCGGTTGTCCGATAGACCAAAAAGCGTCGGGACAACGAAATAAAGCGTCCATCGGACAACCACCAAAATTCAAATAAAATTCAAGTAATTTTGCAAAACCGTGTATGCATTTAATAAATGCAATCCTTAGTTATTCAACAAACATTAATTTTTGGGGCAAGCAAAACCTAAAATTGAGCCTAAGCCTGAACATTGAGAAAATTTTATGCAGATGACTGGGACTAGGTATGGACAAAAAATAGTTGATCGACCCAGATTCTAATTTTGAATGTTAAAAGACATGAAAGTAGTCTCGTGTGAACCCCCAAACGTTGTAAGTTCGAATTTATTGTTTCGCAATTATAGACTGTCTCGTTTAGTGATAAGGTATAAATGCACATGATCAATTGTTCTTATATACCATGGCAGAGGGGAAATGCTACCGCAAGGCTAGTCCTTATAATAAATAAATAGTCAAAGGTGGTGAAACAACGAGTGCTGTGCATTATCTACGCAGGATATTTGCTATACCTAGTCCTTCCTTCCTTATTTATTACACACCATTACTATACAGGATGTTAGAAAAAGTATCATTAACCTTTAAACCACATACCCATCAAACTGAACAACTTTTACTACTGGAGAAAAGCTGTCAGCGCAAAAACAAAATTCAGCTGTCCCATACTAAAATGCAATAAATACCTACCTATTCGACGCAATCGTATGGGACAGCAGATTTTTTTTTTGGTCTGATCGTTTTGCTCCCATAGTAAAAGTTGTTCAGTTTGATGGGTAGAGTCTGTGGTTAAAAGGTTAATGATACGTTTCTTTACACGCTGTATTCCTTATCCGGTATCAGGCCAAACAGCTAGGTATCGGAATTTATTAACCAACATTTTGTTTTCTGAAGGCTTAAAGAACAGCGGTTCCAGACTGAGCGGCTGATGATGCAGCTCACCCTGAACAGCCTCAAGCGGGACGCGTTGATAGAAGGTCGCAAACACGCTGTCCTGATGCTCGACTCACTGAAGAACGTCGGTCAAGAGAGGACTGCACAGTGAGTTTAACCTTGGTGGAAGAAAAAGTATCACTTTTAAACCACGTACCTACTCTACCCATCAATCCGAACAACTTTTACTATGGGAGCAAAACGATCAGACCAAAAAAAATGTGCTGTCCCATACGATGCGTCGAATAGTTATTTATTGCAGTTTAGTATGGGACAGCTGACTTTTATTTTGCGCTGACAGGTTTTCTCCCATAGTAAAAGTTGTTCAGTTTGATGGGTAGAGTATGTGGTATGGGAGCAAACATAACAGCGCAAAAAAGTTAGTTGTTCCATACTAAACTGCAATGCCTACATGACTCAAATGTATGAAACAGCAGCAGATTTTTTTTCTGACAGATTTGCTTCCATTGTAAAAGTTTTATGGGTAGAGTCTTAGATCAAAATAAAATGAATGGATAGGCCTTACGCGAACATTTCAAACCAGAAAAATGAGGCAAAACAAATGAAAGGTTTACTTCAAATTTGTATGCAAGTGCCCTAGATTTGACAGATAATGGCGCTAGTTTGTATGGACCAAGTGCACCAGTAGTTTGCTTCAACTTACCGCGCTTTATGCCTATCCATTAATTTTATTTTGATCTAAGGGTAGAGTAGGTATGTGGTTAAAAGGTTAATGAAACTTTTCCTTACACCCTGGAGAGTACCTTATATAATATCACAGATTATTCAATAGTTACTTACTACCGTATCAGATACCGCATTCATCCAGATTTCGCGCTCTTGTTCGAATTTCGAACTTTGGCCTTCAGGAAGTAACGCCGCCGTTAGCACACCGACGCGGCGAACGCGGTAGCGAAACGCGTTCCACACGAAAAAGCGAAAATTGAAGGAAACTGAAAGCGGTACCGCGGCGTGTGACACGAGATCGCGAATAACAGCGATACCATACAGACAGAGATGCAACTATAGGAAATCACAGACAGATAGAGCGAGATGCATAAGCATATGCTCACGCCTATATTCCCCGAGGGGGTTAGTCAGAGATATTCTGAAACATCAGAACATCCACGTTTCACCAGTACCTAGTACCGAAACTTTGTCCAGTGTGACGGGCCCGTCGCCACTTATAATGGACAGTAGGTACAATAGGTACATGCCTCGAAATTGAAGCATGCAGGTTTCCTCACGATGTTTTCCTTCACCGAAAAGCCAGTGGTGTTACAAATCGTATAATAATTATATTCCGAAAAACTCATTGGTACGGTACGAGTCGGCCTGGACGGGGATCGAATCATCGCCTCCTGCACGGCAGGCAAGGTTACTCGCCACTGGACCACCACGGCTATTCACCACTGGACCACCACGGCTACAGATGCAACATACGCAATATAAATCCATAGTGTATGACAAATTTACCGGATAGGATTTTCGCTACCGCGGTTCGAAGTGTCAGTGTGCTAACGAACGGCGTAAAACAAAAACGCACTTCTTATGTGAATGCGTGACAGTGACAGCCTCCTCCTGAGATACAAGCCCAAGGTCCCGTAGGTACCATCCCATACATTACTAAGCCAGGTAAGCAGGTGTACCTTCTACTCGTTGACAATTCTAGCGTAGGGTAGAAACATACGGCGACAGATCAACCTACCCATAGTTGAAATCTATGTTCATGGACATAAGGTCCAACTATTGGTAGGTTGATCTGTCGCCGTGCGTATTTATAAGTCCGATACCATCCTTGGATGTAAATTCATTCTTTGTCACGCGATTCTGTTTTCCCACTGAGATGAGCTGACAAACAAACAAACTACTGAAGCTTAAAACTTCTGTACTTAACTTACCTCATCTCGAGCGTCTCCGTGCTTCGGAAGGCACGTTAAGCAGTCGGTCTCGGATATTTCCGTCAGATGGTGGTGTAACTATTCGTTAAGCCAGGTCAGAGGCCTATTGGCGGCTTGAAAATTCTCAGACAGCAAGTTGACCACTAACTTGCCCCCACCAATCCGCACTGGGCCTTCGTGGTGGAGTATGGTATGGCCCACTCCCTCTCACCTTTATTCGTGAGAGGAGGCCTTTGCCCTGCAGTAATCTCTTTGTTGACTGACACTCAAATAAATTATAGTGAAGGACAAACTTATACGCGAAAAAGAGAAGACAATAATATGCACGAATATATGCATAGTTCGTTATGTAAGCAACATAATCTTTTTGTCTTTCTCGCACGTATGGTTTTACTATCTTTTTATCTGGACTCGAATGGATTCGAATTTTAAAAACTCTTTGCACGCTAGCGGATAAAATGCACTTTTGCACTCAGATTTCGAATGATAAACAGAATCTTTCCGAGCTTGTGAGGTGAAAAAATTATTTCGATTTTGTTTAGAGTTCAGTTTCAGTTCTTTCTTCTATTCTATCCTAGACGTAGACTCTAGCGATAGACTTGCTCGTTCATACAAACAACATGTTCAAAAACTCTTCGGGAACATTAGTGCCATCTAGTTTATATAAACAGAAACTACTATAATTTGGTCAAAGAGCATCACTGACCAAGACAGATGCGACAGTTCATATGTATGTTAGGTATTATACCTACTATCTGTGAAACAATAATGTGTGTATGAATTTGTACAAAGTTCTTTAAATACTAGTGGTGCCCTCGACTACCTACGCGCAGACTACTGAAATACGTAAACACGGCGACACATCAAGCTACGCAAAACCAATATTAAGCTGGCCGCGCGACGTTATACATTACTCTACCTACGCGCGGCCAGCTTATTTTGGTTTTGCGTAACTTGATGTGTCGCCGTGTGTACCTGAAACTTTAGAATTAAATACTGACTCATAACTTTTGATTGTGTGAACTGTGAACAGATTGCTGTGAAACAAACATAAAAATGTTTCCCAAGCAAAGCCTTATATAGGGTGTAAAATTTAATGCGACACATACCTACTTAAACTGGTGTATACATTTGAGTCATGTTATGTTTGCAGTTTTGTATGGGAAAGCAGATTTTTTTTTCGCATTTCGATATTGTGGTCCTTTAGTAGAGTAGTAGTAGTAGTTGTTCAGTTTGATGGTCTGACTGAAGCACCCCTTTAACTAAGTGTCGCATTAAATTTTACACCCTGTATACCTTCTTAATATGCTGACACTTTTTTAAGCGGATGATCAGACCGTCAAACTGAACTACTTTCTCTATGGCAACAACATCGAAATCGCGAAAAAAAAATCGGCTGTCCCATACATTTGGCTCGAGTAGGCTTGCTTGTATGGAACAGCTGATTTCTTCATCTTGTTCATCTCAAGGTAAAAAATATATGTTTTCTCATAATTCGGTATGTCAAGTTTTTTTTAGTCATCATTTTTATATTTTTTACGGATAGAAGACATAATTTTAAGACACCTATTTTATTCTTATTGCGATTCATCGAGTTTATCAATATAAATTTAATTTTTAAATTATTTTGATCTGTAATCTCCAAGTGCAAAAATGGTGGAGAGAAAATAATTCGAACTCCATGGAGAAAAACTACCTACTGCTATATTTAAAAAAATTAAAACCTGCCTCCTCTTTCTAACTCTATGCTGGAAACAGATACGGCAACATCAAATGTCAAATTCTGACATTACGAATGTATTTTTTTTTCTTAATGGTCAGTTATTATAAGTTAATTTTATGTTTACCAAGGAGTTCACAGGTATGCCAGTGACGTCACTGGACGGACCGAAAAACGACGTTATTTTATTAAAAATATCTGTAATCCTTTCATTTTAAAATCTCTGACATAGAAAATATGATTATTGAGACAATTATCTCGAAATGGTTTTCGATTCAGCCCTCCAAAAAAAAACTTGACATACCGAATTTCTATCCCGCAAACAAGTGGTAAGTACATAAAAATATAATCTCAAGTATCAACGATCTTAGCGTGATTTTCAATGTTCGTCCGGCAACCGCGATAAGTTCAATAAATTGTGCCTATTTTGTGCCCTCTGATTTAAGTCTCTTGATTCATCTATGATCATTATACCTTGTCTCTTTTTCTTATATATCACTTTTTGGGTGCCGAAATGAGACAAAATGTAATGGACTTACCCAATCTTAAGGAAATTAATAGACTTTCCTATTTTCGCAAATTTAAATTAATAATTACATTTCCTTATAATTTTACATACTGACCTTATATTAGAATAGTAGTTTAACTTACAAAAGATTACAGGTGGTTTTTATTTATTAAAAATATTTAAATAAATTGTTATAAATTCTTGTAAAAAATGACAGATTGTAAAACAGATGGTCTGCCATTCTCATTAGTGCAAAGGAGACTAACATGAATCAGGTGCATACACCCCATTTAAGAGTAACATGCAGTTCCTACTGATCACCGTATCTAGTACTTTAGTACATTGATATCGTTGTATTCTATTCTATATTTTAAAAAATGGCTGCGTTCTTCGTTCTTTCTTCTGGTGTGTGTAAATAAACAATATTTTTTTTTTTTTTAGTTACCTATTCTTATTCGTAGATCGAGTGCATGTTCATACAATTTTATACTTACTCGTGCCTTATCAGTTTTATATCACTGAACGATACAGCCTAATAATTGCGGAACAATATAATATCAAACTAGTCTCCAAGTCTCCACTGAGCAAGTAATCCTAAAATTTAACTACTGTAAAGTAAAAACTACTGAACCGATTTTGATGATTTTTTGTTTGTTTGTAGCTATAATGATCTGACTTAAAATCTGGTATAAAATTTGTACGGACGAAGTCACGGGTTAACTAAAGTAATGAAATAAAATTCGAAGTCGTGAATTTTATGCTACTTCGTCCCCCGCAAAAAGATGTCTGAAAAATAAAATAAGTTTATAATCGATATGCAGATAATTTTTCGGATGTTAATATTTTAAATCTAAACGAAATTATACATGTTCTCATGCCCAGCTGACTCAGCAGTTCGTAGTATAAACGCATGAGGCTGGAACTATTGCTCCCAAAGGCGGTTCGACGCTATTGGTATTTTCGCATAGTTTGTTATTTACCATGTGCATCAATCGTTTACCTATCTATCGCACATGTACGTTATTCAAGATCCTTGGTTACTCTTGTAGGTAGTGCGTATAGCCCTTGATCTGCTTTTGCAGGCAGTGGACTTTTAGCACTAAATTTATTTTGTAGTTTGACTGTATAGGTTGGTGCAGTAAAAGAGATAACTGAAAGAGATTTCTGCACACATAACACTTTGATATTAAATAGTTGCCTAAATAGATAATAATTTATTTATAACAGATAAATATAGAGTAGGTACGCTTATAAGTGTAGAGTAGAGTCCTATTACACCCTTAGAGTGCCGCGCATGCCAACCCCCCGCGAAAACGACAAAAATCGAGATGTTTGTAGTGGGTGGCATGATAGCCGTGCAGGTGCGACAAGGGATTTCGTTTGTAAAATGTGCGTATGTATCACAGTTTTACTTCTGTATTCTTGGGGTCACAAGGGTGTATATAGTTTTGATGTTGCCGGCAAGAGTTGTGGTCCAAGAGAAATGTTATGACGTCCGTTTACTACCTACAGTACAGGATGAAATAATAAAATAGCTTCTAATCCTGCGAGAGACAGATGGATTGAGCTTAAAGCGACGGAAATAGAGTTCCCTTCTGTATCCTGTTTTGACAGTCGATAATCGCTAGCGCCTCGGTGGTGAAATTATCGCTTGGAAGTGTATGTTTGATACTTAGGTTTGATATCACTTGCCGATGGAAAATAATAACAATATTTTCACCTCACCAGCTCGGAAAGATTCTGTTTATCACTCAAAATCTGAGTGCAAAAGTGCATTTTATCCGCTAGCGTGGAAAGAGTTTTTAAAATTAGAATCTTTCTATTCAATATTTGTCTATACTGCCAATCCAGATAAAAAGAGAGTAAAAACTATACGTGCGAGAAAGACAAAAAAATACGTTGCAAACTTTTCATATTTTCGTGCATATTATTGTCTTCTCTTTTTCGCGTATAGGTTTGTCCTTCACTATAATTTATTTGAGTGTCAACCATATAGTATATTATGTTTATGGTGTCAACAAAGAGATTATACTCACCTTAAGTGGCAATATCTCTTTTCTTCTCTTTTTCACGTATAGGTTTGTCCTTATTTGCATTTGCTTAGGTATATTTATTTTTCAAGGGTGGGATAAAAATATCGTTTAAAAAATATGTAATATGCTTTTAATAATTAATTCATCTTGTTTACCTGTGAAAAGTTATTCCTGAACATTCGTTTACATTTCTTGAACTATTTGTACAGTATCTCAGTGCAACACCACAACATTTTTTATGCAGATTAATTATTTTTTCAATCATACTGCTACATGTGACCGCAGTGAGACAGTGACTAAATAATAAACTTAAGTTTATGGACAAAATGCTTTGTTTCTAGCAACCTAAACATTCGTTTACATTTCTTGAACTATTTGCACAGTATCTAAGTGCAACACCACAACATTTTTTATGCAGATTAATTATTTTTTCAATCATACTGCTACACGTGACCGCAGTGAGACAGTGACTAAATAATAAACTTAAGTCTATGGACTAAATGCAATTTAATGCAATCAATAGAATGGGACAACGTTATGAAGCGCGATGTTGGCTCTATACATCTAACTCAGTGCTTGCACCTAACATTTTCCTCGCTGTTGTGAGGTGAAAAGTTGTGTGTTTCGCTCGGCTGCAAAATTATTCTGCGTCTCGTACCTTTGAAACCTTGGCGGCGCTCAGGATTCTATATTTGAACCGCACTCGCTTCACTCGTGGTTCAATCCTAGAATACTTCGCTTGCTCGGGTTTCAATACAAGTACTCGCGCCAAAAAACAACTTTGCAGCCTAGCATAACAAATAACTATAGTTTTGTTGAGCATCACAGCCGATACCCAAAAGTAAAGAAATGTTATTAGAGCTAAAATGGCTGATTTCGATTTTTCCTATCCAAATGTTGTCGGCATTAGAGTTGTCTTAAAGATGCCCGGCCTTGTGCAGTTTAACCTACGAGCCGACGAAACGAAGGGTGTTTAGATAACGCGGAATTTCCTGTGACGCCACGCTGACTCCTCCATTCGTACAATACAAGTACCTACAAGCATATAATAATATGTTGGTTAATTAGGGTTAGAGAGGCATTGCATAGATAGTTAGATAGAATAGGTACAACGTACAGAACAGTATGTGTTCTTTGAAGTTAAAGTTAGAACCATTCTGGGTGTTGTTTCCATTTCGACACAATTACAAAATTATACCGACTTGTATCTTTTTGTAGGTACTTTAGAAAAAAAACTGGGTGGAATTCTGTTAAAATAGTACCTGTCTACGTAAATAGTACGACGAACTCTGAAAACTACGAATTTTACGAAATTTGTTAGAATAGCAACAAAGTCCGAACTGTTCCGAAGCTTGCAGTTTAATTTAATTTAATAAATTACATTGTTTGTTTTATTATGTAAGTGGCCGAAGTCTTTAAATAAAGATTACCAGATTTGAATTGATCGCTTCATTATTTTCACGTTTGCATTGATACATTTCGCAAAACATTTAACTTTCCACATGAGTAGAATTTCGTCGAAATGGTCCGGCTAGGTAAATAAAAATTCATAACTCTGGTTACAAAAAAGATATCAAAGCAAACTATGTTAGAAAGCTCATACTCTAGAGATGTTTTAAAAAATCAGAAGTCTTCTATCACTTTTTTTTTATTGCTGTGCAAAGTTCAGCTTTACAATTTTTCTGAACTCTTTTTTTAAGTTTGAGGGCCCATAACTTTGTTTCTAGCAACCTGCAACAGGTATCAATTTTAACAGGATCTACCAATACCAATCATTAAGATTCTAATAAAATAGTTATTTGTTATGCTAGGCAAAGTTGCTTTTTGGCGCGAGTACTTGTATTGAAACCTGAGCAAGCGAAGGAATCTAGGATTGAATCACGAGCGTAGCAGTGGTTCAAATATAGAATCCTGAGCGTAGCGAAGGTTTCAAAGTTACGAGACGCAGAATAACTTTGCAGCCGAGCGAAACACACAACCTTTCACCTCACAACAGCGAGGCTAAAAAGAACATTTTAAAAAGTTTTTTTTTTCGTGCTGGCCAGTGACATGAAATAGTTATTAAGCATTTTCAGTGGATTGGCGGTATAGAAAAATATGTCTTTTCAAGACAGATTGGAATTTAAAAAACTCTTTCCACGCTAGCGGATAAATTGTACTTTTGCACTTAGATTTCGAATGATAAACAGGTCTCATTCGGTGAGCTCAGCAGTTGAAAATGTCCAAATTACTATGGAGATATGCATCTTTCTTCTGCTGATTTGACTCTTAAGAATCATACTCCAGGAGTGCGTTTTTGAAAGTCAAATCAGCAGTAGAAAGATGCGTATCTCCATAATAATTTTGACATTTTCAACTGCTGAGCTCACCGAATGAGATTCATAAATCGCACTCCTGTAGGTATTTAGGATGTTCGTTTAAAAAAATGAATTTATAATTTTTTTTTGTTAATTAATTGACATGACTTGCATTTTTTGATAAATTATATTATTATGGAAAGAAAAAATATTTTCGAAGCGCGCCTAATTAGTGTTCGTTAATTATTTGATAAGCAGGTTATTAATGAACCGTCACGTGTATCCTACAGAAACACCTTCCGTCACAACTCAGCACAAAATAAGCTCCTCTAATTAAATGTGGCCTAAGTGAAATAAAGCTTTAGCCTTAATTGGCAGAGGTATAACCATAAAGGTATTATACCAGGAATAGAGGAACAAACAGCTGAGAGAGCGAGATGTACCTAGCGGCACCACTGTATAATAGAAAGAGATACGTGACGCGAGGCAATAGAACCGTTTTCTAATCTCTTACCAATTTTTACAATTCGGTTTCCGTTAATAATTGCGAATCCAAAGCGAAACCGTAGATAATTTTGTGAAATATACTGACACTACTACATTAATTTATCCACGATTTCACGTCAGACTCAAAATTATGTACAGTATTCGAATTTTTGCCTGCGAATAGTCTCCTGAAAACATGCAAAAACGGTTTCATTTGACAACTCATGTCAGTTGCTCTATTCTTGTAAGGTATAATACCTTTATGGGTATAACATACAGCTACTTATTAATTTAACTTAAAGACTGCAAAATGAAATTTCAATAAAACTTGTCAAGCGCGAGACGGGCTAGTAGCGCACCGAAGATTCCGTATCACATCACCACACAACATTGATAAACTTACAAAAAAGTTTTTTTTCACCTCACAAGCTCGGAAAGATTCTGTTTATCATTCGAAATCTGAGTGCAAAAGTGCATTTTAGCCGCTAGCGTGCAAAGAGTTTTTAAAATTCGAATCCATTCGAGTCCAGATAAAAAGATAGTAAAACCATACGTGCGAGAAAGACAAAAAGATTATGTTGCTAACATAACGAACTATGCATATATTCGTGCATATTATTGTCTTCTCTTTTTCGCGTATAAGTTTGTCCTTCACTATAATTTATTTGAGTGTCAACAAAGAGATTATAACTAAATATAATCCCTTTGAGTAGCAATATCTCTTGTCTTCTCTTTTTAACGTATAGATTTGTCCTTATTTGCATTTGCATATAATTATTTTTCCAGTGTGGGATAAAAAATAATACTTATTTAAACTGCATTTTAATAATTAATTCATCTTGTTTACCTATGAGAAGTTATTCCGTTACATTTCCTGAATTATTTGCGCAGTGTCTCAGTACACACTACACACCAGGACATTTTTTATGCTGATTAATTGGTTTTCAATCAAACTGCTACACGTGACCGCAGTGAGACAGTGACTAAATGCAAGAGTACCTAATAAGATATAGCCGCAATAGAATGGGACAACGTCATAAAGCGCGATGTTCGCTCTATACATCTAAACTCAGTGCTTGCACCTAACATTTTCCTCGCTGTTGTGAGGTGAAAAGTTGTGTGTTTCGCTCGGCTGCAAAATTATTCCGCGTCTCGTACCTTTGAAACCTTCGCTACGCTCCGGATTCTATATTTGAACCACTCGCTTCGCTCGTGGTTCAATCCTAGAATCCTTCGCTTGCTCAGGTTTCAATATAAGTACTCGCGGCAAAAAACAACTTTGCAGCCTAGCATAACAAATAACTATTATTTCCTGGGCCTCTAACAAGAGACCGTTTTTACACTTGGCCGGTTATTATAATTTGTTGTTTTACTGTAGAGCTTGTTCTATAGTTACACCAAGTTTGACGCTTGTATATGTATTACCGTTTTTACAATAGAGCGAAAAGAAAAAACGTAGATAAAACCAGTTTCTTGTATGAGGACCCCCCTTAATTTTTTACTTTTTAACAGTTTGGTTAAAAAGCTAATAAAAATTGTCCGTTCAAATCTAACGAAGCGAAGTCCGTAGATGAATGTACGAGTCGTGCGCCTAAAGTTGTGGTACATGATTAATATTTCATTCAAAAATTTCAAAAGAGGTCGTTAAATTATGCTTTGTGGAAGGATCAAACGATAAGTACAATACAAAAAATCTGCTTGTGGCTTGATATCCTTGTATTGTATCGTAATGAAAAGGTACTGAAGCCACATGAGAGCCCTTACCTTCGGTAGGTACTATACAGGGCCTTTCTTAATATGCTAGGCTGACAGTTTTTTAAAGAGATGACTAGACCATCAAACTGAACAACTTGTCACGGTTGGCGTCAAGGTGACGGGTTGTCGGACCTGCGCCTAGAGCTAGTGCATCTGTGTGAGTGTAGGTCCCTTGTAGAACAAACGAGATTGTATTACCTTGCATGCTTCACATCTTTTTAGTGCAATACTCGGTCCGTATTTCTTTCAGGTCCGTGGGTATAGTATTAAAATAACGACAAATACCTTAGTGTCACATTTTCGGATCACAATTTTCGATTTCCTGAAAAGTTGGCTACTCAACCGTCAGATGTCAGGTTCCCAGGGACCTCCCTTCACAAGTTTTTAATGTGTTACATTAGCCATCGTTTTCTCTTTTTGTCAGTTATTTTATTTGTTAGACAACAATAGATTCCTTGTGTGAATCTGTAAAAAATTCCCAGGAAACTTATAAATAGGTAACTAGTGCGTTAGCGGTCCATCAAAAAAATTCATTTAAGGCGTATTCGCCTGGGACCACGATTCTATCCATATACTAAGCCCATCACATACACGCGGAATTGCGTTTCGGAATTCCGAATGAAAACAGGTTTTTCGTATGGAGGTTCCCCCTCCACATTTGCGAACGGGATTTCAAGCCTATACGAAAACCGGTTTGCATTCGGAATTCCGAATTGCAATTCCGTAGGTATGTATGTGAGGGCCTAAGCGATGTAAACAAGGGCGTGGCACCGGTCAGAATTTAGCCGTTTTCTTTTAAAAATTAGATGATTTTCTATGAATGTTCAAAAAAGAAGAAAACCAAATCATTCTATGTAGTATTGTGAAGTATAGATACCCATTGTAAATTTTAATTTTCTTCCGATCAACAATGTAAGAGTAAAATGGTTACAACTGGTAAAACGGGGTGACTTCGATTCCTTTTTCTTCAATTTTATTAATTAAAATTGATTTTGAGAAAAACTAAATCACTTCTCATGTCCTGTAGATTGTTCAGTTTTGTTTGCTGTTTAAAAAGTGCCATAGTTAGTGTATAAAATGCTTACAAAGTTACGCAATTTCACGGTAAAATCGGGCGGTGGCCCCTTAATGCAATAGCATAGCGGGCCATGTTTACCTCTCCTTTCGGTCACCAGCTAGGCCATATCATGCCGCCCAGAGAAAACGACAAAACTCGAGACGTGCCTCTGCCTTTGTCACTTTGCGTGTGCGAAAATTAGCGCGCATGATGGTTTGCTCATTTTCTCGCTTTGCCGTGCGTGGCATGCTAGGGCAGAACAATCACTTGCATCTTGCAGGATACTATAGGTGTAGCATGCAACACGTGATACGGCTGTATCATGTCTTTTATCTCGTTCGTTCGCACGCAAATGGAAAGAGAGCGAAGGTGTGATAGCGCTGTATCACTGCGGCATGCTACCTATGCAGGACGGGTTTTATTTACCTTGAATGGAAAAAGGAGACGTCCATTAATTACGGGGGACCCGCAAATCCCGTCCCATTGGTGAAATGTCGTGAGATTTGGCTCAAGCCCGTGCCCCCTCCCTAATCTCACGTGAGATTTTTCAAAATAAATACTGTAAACAATACAGATTTCTCGAAATTGAACACTGCTTATTGCGGAAAAAAGAATACTTACGCGATATTTGCCGAGACCCCCCCTCTCCCCCACGTGAGATTGGGTAAGATTCAGCTGGACCCATTTGGCTTTTTGCATCTCTAATAACCCTATAATTACGTAATTTTTTATCCCTAATAATCCCTACTAACCTTTTCGGTAAAATTGCGTAATTTTGCAACCTTTATACCGAAGTAGGGATGATGCGACAATCTTATGCCTGACCAAGGAATATAAAAAACCTGGTTTGGGGGCGCTGCAATCGATTGTCACCTGTTCCAAGTACAAAAATTAGTTCCAATGATTTTCCGCAACATGGCGAGGTTTTTCTATATTTCTGGGTATATCTGCGTAGTGTAGCATCGATACACTTGCAATAGCAAATAGTTGCTTTACAATAATTTCTTTTCGTTTCTCGGTCGGTTTCCATTGAGCGCCTATATCCATCTTCGTTGGTAATAATATACCTAGCTCTACCAATTCAGCACGGAATGGAGTGCTTCGTTAAATTATACGGTATGATTGATGCAAACGAGTGCCTACTGCCTCGACCTAACTCCAGTGGAGGCTCAAGTAGGTACCTGGTGTTTAATCGATTTTCTACTTCGTACATAAAGCTCGAGCCCACTTGACTCCTCATTCCACAAAGAAACCTTCAATGTACTAGTAAAACCGACTTTGCTACAACAGAAAAGTGCACTCATAATTTTTAAAATGACATTATTTTAAAATAGCCCCACCCTATTTTTTCCCGTTGGTAGCCACTAACTCTCAGTTGCAGAAACGCTCATTAGAGTTAATCCTCCACTAAATTTCTCTTGCTGTCATTTTTTGTCTTGTTGACGTGGTAAAAGCTATATAGCAAGATATTTAATGGAGGATTAACTCTAATGAGCGTTTCTGCAACTGAGTGTAAAGGGCCTGGCCGCACATCTATCCGAAGGAGGCGAACGAAACGAATTCTCCTTCTTCTGACTATTCGTCCGATTCACTGCGGATAAGTGTGCGAGTACCTAACCTACAAATAGATATTTGTTAGATAAACTTTTTGATGAAAGGCGTAGAAATGTAACTTGAACCCTGAAACCAGAAGACAATATATAAGATTCTAAGGCATAAAATGCCACACAGTCGCGGGTAATTTTTCACTTTCACGTTTGCTCCCATAGTAAAAGTTGTTCAGTTTGATGGGTAGAGTATGTGGTTTAAAGGTTAATGATACTTTTCCTTACGACGACCTTTAAAGCTTGTGTGACATGGCTCTAACAATGTTCATGTACCTTCCTTTATTTAGACAGTATAATTTCGGGCACCAATAGCAAATGGAAACATATTTTACTGGACGCAGGTGCAGAGCTGTAGGTTAACATTATTTATAGCTTTTTCTGACCCGCTATTTCGATAAAAGTTCGATTCACATTTCCATTGAAGTACAAAACCAACCTATCTAAACATTTCTTTTGAGTTTTAACCAGATTGTTCGTAGGAGAAACCAACGAATGATATAAGTTTAGCATAGGTACTAACGCTCAGTTACAGAAACGCTCATTACAGTTAATCCTCCATTAAAGCTCTTTTTTTGTCTTGTTGACGTAGAAAAAGCTAGCAAGAGATTTAATGGAAGATTAACAGTAGGTAATGAGTGTTTCAGCAACTGCAACATACTCTTCCCATCAAACTGAACAACTTTTACTACGGGAGCAAACCTGTGAGCGCAAAAAAAAATCTGTTGTTTCATACTAAACTGCAATGCCTGTTCGATTAAAATGTATGAGACAGCTGATTTTTGTTTTGTTTGGTTTGCTCCTATAGTAAGAGTTGTTCAGTTTGATGGGAAGAGTAGATTATGTGGTTTAAAGGTTAATGAGTCGTCCTTACACCCAGTTTAAGCTCAGATACCAATAGACTATAAGAAGTACCTACTACTTATACAAAGTTATCGAGCACAATAATATATACCTACCTAATACCATAGACATATTACTCTAGCGATAGACAAGCTCGTTCAAACAAACAACATGTCACACAAAACAACACAAAATGACACATTGCGGTCTGTCATTGCCATAGTGACGAAATGAACTCGGGAACATCAATCAGGTGCGTACACCTCATTCAAGTGGAACATGTTGCTTCTATGAAAGGGCAAGTCTATCGCTAGAGTTTAAGTCTATGCCTAATACCAATGTAGTTTCAGTAATGAATGACTAATGAGTCGCATTGTTGTGAACTAAATGTAATTCTCTACCAATTATTCCGCCAATAGGTATAATTCGGTCCAATGTTTGAAATTAAACAGATCTACTAATTGGATTACAAAACAAAGCTTGACCCGATCCATAAATGGGTTGGACTCGCATAAAGCCATAAGTGAACTCTACATTAGTATCTTTACCTCTTGCCCTTTTACCGAATCGTGAAATTGGATATTGCTATGATCAATAAAATTGTGTATTATACAGGGTGTTTCATAAGTAACAATAAATTTTTGAAACTCATAAGGGGGTTGTTTAGACCGTCAAACTGAACAACTTTCTCTATGGGACCAACATCGAAATCGCGAAAAAAAAATTTTTAAATCCCATACATATTTTAGCTCTAGTCGATTTGTAGAGTATAGAACATAATTTTTTTTTTTCGCGATTTCGATGTTGGTCCCATAGTGAAAGTAGTTCAGTTTGATGGTCTACACCACCCCCTTAAACGTTTATTTGTAGTTTTGTAACACCTTGTATATCATGTTTAGATTTAGGTACGCTGTAGCTATGAGTCTAAAAAAAATTGATCCCCATACATTTTAATTAGGTATGTACCTGACTGAACATAACTAGCTTTCAGAGAAATGAGTTATTTTTGAGATTTACGCGGTTATTATTTAATCTAGAATTAAACATTTTAACGGGTTCTTACCGCGGTTTGATATATTGGAGTTCCCGATATTCATCCCGTGATCATGGCAGTTTAACAGTGCCAAATATAGGGAACTCAAATATACCAAAACGCGGTAAGAATCCGTTAAAATGTTTAATTCTAGATTATCAAATTTCTTAAAAATTTACCTCTAACTTGCCTCCAGAGAAACGCATTTGGCCCGGTGGTTTAGTAGGTATGTCCCAATATTTGTCTGGGGAGTGGAGGTCTTTCCCTACAGTGGGATTCTACAGCTAGAACATATCATGGGTTCTATTTCTTTGTGAATAGTAATAAGCTCGGTCTATCGTCGTGGTGTTTTTGACAGTTCTTATTAGCGATTCTACTTTTTAAATATTATTTATTAAATATTAACAGGTACCGGAAAGACAAAAACCAACTTCGAGAGCAACTGGACGCTGAAATTAAAGAGGAGCAAAGGCTTACAACTTCTCTTGTCGAAAAAGGAAAACTACAAATAGAAATGAGAAACTCACTTCAACAAATTAATCAGCTACTATCGAGCGTGGGTACGTATGGACATAACACACATAATATAGGTACAAGGTGTTTCATAAGTAAAAATTAATATTTAAAAATCTTAAGTGGGTTGTTCAGACCGTCAAACTGAACAACTTTCACTATGGGACCAACATCGAAATCGCGAAAAAAAAACGGATATCCCATACATATTTATTTTAGCTCTACTCGATTTGTAGAGTATGGAACATCCTTTTTTTTCGCGATTTCGATATTGGTCCCATAGTGAAAGTTGTTCAGTTTGATGGTCTAAACCACCCCTTTAAATATTTATTTGTATTTTTGTAACACCTTGTATAGCAATGAACATCATTATTCATCATTGACATCTTTTCTCTTAGTTGCATAAAGCTCTTGAGATGTCTGGGTGTCTGGGCGATGGAATTACACTAACTAATAGCTCCATCTCCCTTTCATCTGCGAGGGACGAGACGCAGGCTGGGTTTCCATCCTTATGTCGTTGACCTACCAACCATTCGCACGAAGAAGTTTGCTTCTTCTTTTATAATGCGCACGGCTAAGGAGTGGAACGAACTGCCTGCGGACCTGTTCCCTGAGCAATACAACCTGGGCCTCTTCAAGGCGAGAGTGAATAGGCATTTTTCTAGGTAAGCATGCTACATCTTCGGCCTCATCATCACTTAACATCAGGTGAGATTGGGGTCAAATGTTTAACTATCACACATTAAAAAAAATGTCTGGTTCACATAGTGGAGAGAAATTATTCCCAAATCTTCCTCACGTGTTTGACCCGAGCGATAAACATTTACTTGCCCATAAATTGAACGGAAACTCATTGGTATTCTCGAGCCTGATTTGAAACCTTACCTTACGGTACCGTACTACCTACGCACCAGTTATCATTATCCAGTTCCAACATTCTCATAAACAGGGTGTAACAAAATACCCTGGAAGTACTTCAGCTCAGATTTCAGACCATCAATCTGCGGTGCCATACATTTGAGTCGAGTCGGTAGGTACCTACTGCAGTTTTGTATGAAACAACAATGTTTTGTTACATCTGTATCAATAAAGGCGTGTCTTGACTTTGTTGTTTACTATCTTTTAAAACAATCCTCTAAGCTTGGATAAGTTTCATATGTCCAGAATCAAGCAAGATAGACAGTCAATCCTACGAAAGCGCCGAAAAAAATGTTAACCAGCACTATGGCCTCTAAACCCTATCCATATACACGCACACAGTATAATTATATGACGCACACCAACCTAAGAAAGTTGGCCCCTTTTGTTTGATACGGTAGAACCGTGAGGCTCATTCTAGACATTTTTATTTATTTATTATTTATTTATTTATTAATACATATTACAGGCACAATTAATGTTATCATGACGGGTATATCTATTGTCTCTGCCTACCCCAGTAGTGGGACATAGGCGTGAGCATATGTATGTATGTATGTATGTATGTATGTATGACGGGTATACACCCAATGCGACGACATTCTGGTTGCACATTTTACTTTCTTGTACATAATTCAAACTCTATTAGGTACATAAGTACGTACTTATATCTACCTACATTTTCAAAGGTTTAGATTCTGCTATTTTACAGAAACTAAAGAAATTATGCTCATAGAACTGATTAATCGAGAGACTAAAAAAAATCGTTGGTTTTAAGTTTAAATTAGGTAATTAATAAAAACAGTCAATTTTATTTTCAAATCATTTTGTTCGCCACGCCGCCCGCCTACGGAATACGCAGTTGTGAAAGCTTGGCTATAAATCTCTGAGAAATGTCGTAAAATATTTTGTCGGTCGAAAATTGGGAAAATTTTACTTTTTCTTTTGTAAAATTGTTGGTAACTACAGATTTAGCAATTAAGGGTTATCAAAATATCTCAAGTAGTATTAAAGTGTACCAATATTAATGTTCATATGCGTTAGTTGTATTAGGGTAAAATATAATCTGCTTTTTAGCGCTGAGAGAGAATTCAGTTCTACAATATACAGTGTGAAATTGATATAATTAGCATCCTTTTAAACTAAGACTGCTAAGACCCTCTCATCAAACTGAACTACTTTTACCATGGATGGGAGCAAACTGGGACAAACTTAAGAGAACAAAAAAAAATCTGATGTCCATACTAAACTGCAATGCCTAGTGCCTGCCTATACCTACCTACCTAACAGCAGATATTTTTTTTGTTCCAATCGGTTTGCTCCCATAGTAAAAGTTGTTGAGTTTGTTGGGTAGACTCTTAGTTTAAAATGATGCTAATGATATCAATTTCACCCTTTATAGCCTTTTGTATTGTTTAGTTGCATAAACATACTCTTATAGTTTCGTCCATTCTGTCTGCTATGCTCCATCTCAGTGAGCGATTTACCAGCAATTTTAATGAGGATCTCATATTCTGTGAAAATTTCTATTACTACCTAATACGGTTCATAAGTTCCACCAGCCTTCTGAAGCTAGGACGGACGGACAGCGTAGGCTTATGAATAGGGTCCCGTTTCCACCCTTTGGGTACGAAACCCTAGAAGCTAATAAAGCATGATATTTCAGGTGCTCCAAATGCTCCACGTCCGTTCTCAGACATGCCGCCTGCCATCCAGTACGCCCTCGACGAAATGATACAGCCCGTGCCCGCAGTGGAGGCAGACTGTGAGTATCATACACTTCTTGCTATTACATCAACGAAGTCGGTATCCAAGACGAACTGCTTGACTTGCCTATCAAAGCACGGAATATAATCCGGCGATTTCTCGTGGTCCTACTAGGTATTTGTCCTACTTTTAGTAGGTCTACCAGGGACACCTTTTTCTGTTGGTCCTACTGATGTGCTGAATCAAAAATGTACCTCCATCTAATATCACCAATGCAAACTTCTTTATTATACAAAAAAACATACGGGTCGAATTGAGAACCTCCTCCTTTTGTTGAAGTCGGTTAAAAATGAGCCAAGTGCAAGTTGCAATATCGTGTCCTAAAAGGCTAATAAGCATTGAAAAGTACCAGGAGAGCAGAAGAGTACAAGAGATTAAACGTAACCCCTTGTATCACAATTGCAAACTTCTTTATTAATGAAAATCGGCCAAGTTCGAGTTGCAATATATCACCAATGACAACTTCTTTATTAAAGAAAATCGGCCAAGTGGGAGTTGCAATATTGTATCCTATAAAAGGCTAATAAGAATTGAGAAGTACCAGGAGAGCAGAAGAGTACAAGAGATTAAACGTAACCCCTTGCACACTTCTGCTCTCCTGGTATCATCAAATTATTACCAAAAGCGGTATTCATACCTACTTCTGCGTTAAAATTAAATCCATGTATAAATCCATCCATAGAATGCGTCACAATGAAGAACGTTTGCCAAATTATTAACGTTGTCTTTGAGGCTTTGACCAAATGCGAAGTTACAATGGCAATTTTGGGATGAGCAAAATAATATCTCAAAAGGAATAAAATATTTTTGAGAAGACTCCGTGAATGTAACGTCCGTCGCAATCGCAAGGGATTCGTTAAATAATAATATTCCTTGAGCTATTTTTAACATGTGAAGTACCTACCTGCTTTGATATTCAAGGGTCTTGGGTATTATTTCGATTTTAAAATTTGTTAAGCAAAAGTAACATTATGCATGCAAAAGATGGAAAATATTGTCATTGAGAATCGAATAAAATTTTAATCAATTACTTTTTCCTTATTCATTTATTGAATGGTTTCTGATAAATTGTGTTACTTAGGCTACTTAGGTATATTTATTTTTAGTACTCAAACAAATTAACGATGAGGGGAGGAGTTCATAAAGAAAGCAATTACTTTTAAAGAGGGACTATTAGCAACGGAGGACTATTGAAATATAGGGATTGGGGCTTTTAAATGCACCATTCAAATAATCTTTACCACCTTTTACATTATGGCGCAACAAATAAATTTTATAACAATATTATGGTCTCACAAATGAATTCCTCTGCCTTAGGTATCATCATCAGCCTATATACGTCCCACTGCAGGGCACAGGCCTACCCTCTAGGAGGGTGTTAGGGCGTTAGTCCACCACGCGTGCCCAATGCGGATTGGTAGACTTCACATATGCATCAGAATTTCTTCTTCTGCATATGCAGGTTTCCTCACGATGTTTTCCTTCACCGTCTGAGAGCAGTCGGTAATACGTACATAAGTTAGAAAAATGCCTTAGGTATGGGTAGCACTAAACTACAATTATCCTTAGTATCTGCCCTCAACATCAAAATTGTAATATTTTCTTCACCGTTTTAGTGCAATGGGCATTACGTACCGTACCTACATAAGTTAGAAAAACTCATTGATACATGGCATGTCGAGAGCAGTCGGTATTAGGTACGTACATAAATTTGATGTAAAAACGAAAGCTTTTTGGTTTGATGATCGTTTAAATACGGGTTCGTATCGGAATGACCTATAAGCAAAATTAATGTCCTACGCATCACAACGTCCTAACATCAAATTTATAGATGTGTATAGGTAAAAAAATGAGCACCACCTTTGAGTTATCAAAATTCCAGGGCTGGGTTGTTCTAACAGTTCAAATGTTGTTTGTGCAGTTGACAAGTTAATAGGAACAGCTCGACAGAAGCTGAATGTGCTGATCCAGGCTGTATCTAAGATGGAAGTCTCCAAAGAGATCAAGATCAACGCGAAGCTGTTCTATCACAACATCATCGCAAGATCCATGAAGGACAGCTATAAGGAAGATGCTGTTGTCGAAGGAGGTCAGAATTTATTAATCTTATTTGTTAATTTAAGGTGGTTGCAGAGTTGTCAATTTCCTTTCAATTTCATACAAAACTTTGCCGTAGAACACTCGTAGAAGGTATTAATAAAAGTAATGTTTTATGTATGGAAAAATAGCTTAGAAAATCTAGATTGCGCGTATCATAATATTTACAATTTATAATAAAATTACGAAGAAATTTGAATTTTTACGGCTTTGAAATGTTGTGTGAATAATTTCAAAGCTTGATATCTTCTTAATTATATTATAAATTGTAAATATTAATTGATACGCGCAATCTAGATTTTCTAAGCTATTTTTCCATACATAAAACATTACTTTTATTAACACCGTCTACGAGAGTTCTACGACAAAGTTTTGTATGAAATTGACAACTCAATTGGGAACGAACTTCATACAAACGCAATTTGGTGATATTTACAAATCTTAAATTAATCCTAGCATTAAAACTGTATATTTAAATAAAATCTGGATTAATATCTATTAGTTACTAGACTGATTCTGAAAAATTTCATTCACTTCAATTCACCAGACTTCGTTTGTATGCAGCGCGCATTTGCGCTCTCGGAATAAAAATGAGGCAAAATAAATGAAAGGTTTACTTCAAATGTGTATGCAAGTGCCCTAGATTTGACAGATAATGGCGCTAGTTTGTATGGACCAAGTGCACCAGTAGTTTGCTTCAACTTACCGCGCTTTAGGCCTATCCATTCATTTTATTTTGATCTAAGCTTCAGACCATCAAACTGAACAACTTTTACTACAAGATCAATATTGAAATCAGGACGAAACATGCAGCTGTTCCACATATTTTGGTCGGGTCGCTTTTGACGTTTTCCGTTTTTTTTTCCTTTTTCTCATTGTGAATGTTGTTCAGTTTAAGGGTGCGAAGGAGGCAAACGATATTATGAATGATTCGTCCGATTCGTCGCGGATAAGTGTGCGAGGTGTCATAGAATTTCATACAAATAATTCTAAATATTGATTCTTTGCCTCCTTCGGCTCGTTCGCCGCGGATAAATAATAAACGGACACTAACACCCGTATTCTTAGTTGTTTCCTTGATGTTTCCTTACTCGAGTAGAAGACGTTTTTGACATTTTTGTCTCTCGAGTAAGGAAATTTCAAGAAAACAACTAAGAATACGGGTGGTACGTGTTCACATAGTAGGGTGATTCTACGAACGTGTGATTTTTTTGTTCGCGCGAAATAACTCCAGAAATATGAGTCTTACACCAGCTGTGTATTGTTACATGCAATAAGGTATCTTGTTCTACAGGTGACTTAAAAAATTACACGCATAAATACATCATTTATTAGATTTTTTCAGCCGACAGAACGTGATCTGTCACGCTCTGTCGACTGTTCGCAAACGCCTCCCGAAGTTTAACTATGGATAAAAAATGCTTGTTAAGTAAACAGATTAACATTCCCTGATTGCGTATATCATGCACATCCTCAATTCCTTATTTACGAAGTTTTATAATTTTAACCACGAAAAATAGGAAATTACAGATGATTTATACAACCGTTACAAAATTTTCATCACATCTGTCGACTTGTAAAGTTTGGAGTGGGATATGTATTTTTTTTCATGGTGATTGTATTTTATTTACTTATTTGGCAGCACTCTAGTATACCTGTCATCACCCAAAGACAATTTTATTTATAACATGAACATTGCGCTCGTTATTCTGAATTACAAAGTGGTTCTACAGCGTGTAAAAGTTACCGCGTCACTTCTTGAAGAAACATAATAAAGGTTTTTAACATATTTTGTACCATTTTAATCATATGGCCTTGTATAAAAGAGGGATCTCATCACTCTGACTAAATTTGGATAAACATAGCCTCAAAAACATAATTGCTAAGTCATGTTTTCCAAATTTTGCCACTTCTGTCGACGTCACACCTGTCGATGGTTTGTCGACAGAAATGATGATTTTGTCCAGAAAAGTCGGTTTTGCCGCGAATTTCAACGCGTTTTGAAGTACATTGCTGCAAGTATCGTGTTCGGTCACAATGCCGTGTGCTGGGACCATGTTATTATCTTCGAAACGCGACTAATACGCTTTATGTCCAGATAGGGTCTTATTTAATAAATTAATACTTAACATGGTTTATTTTAATAAAGCCTTACGTTTTTTTAGACGCCATTAAATACATTAATAGACAGAGAAAAAAAGAAACGGTGTAAGCGGTATCAGGAGGAAATTGAAGGCGAAAAGCTGAGGAATGGATTAGAAAAAGAGATCCTAATTAGCTCAAGCTAAATTATAAGAAAGAAGGCAGAAATATAAGAAAGAAAATTATATGAAGCTAAAGTTAGGATTAGTAAAGGTATAACGTAAACAATGTTACCTCACCACCTTCTGACTCAAGAAGCTCACATGACAATGGAAATGAGGATGAAGGCGTAGAAAATGGTTCCGATATGGAGGAAACTACCGATCAAGACTTTCAAGTCTCGGGTGATGTTTTTCCCATACGCGCGCGACCAAAACATATCCGTTAACAACCATATTCAAGTGACGACACATTTTTTTTAATTAATCGACAGAAGTGATGTCACTTCTGTTGACACTTATACTTTATTTTTTTGTTGCAATTTGAAAAAATTTTGTACACAAAAAATATGATTAATAGACTTATAACTTTGTGTTTCTATTGCTTATTGCTATTTTATTACAAATTTGCGAATTCATCAAGATTTATAACGAGAAGTGTCATTCCTGTTGACATTATGGTCACTTCTGTCTAGTGACGAAAATTTAAAAAGGGGTTTCTACGATTTATTTATTAATAGTAATCTCTGTTGCTATTTTTAGAATGTTCCTATATTTCTGATGAACACTTTATGACACAATAGTAAAAGAAAAGTAGATTTTTACTTTTATTTTCTTAATTCGGCTCCATCGTAGAATTACCCAGTAACTGAAAATCATTTTACACTGGTGGTAGTTTTTTGGGTTTTAGAAATAAAAAAAACGTTAGTGACGCTTTTTTCCTCCCAAACTATGCTTTTTGCCCCCCCAGTGACATCATTTATTGTACCATTTAGTTGCTATATCTGTGTCAAGTTTCAGCTTCCTATGTCTTATGGTCTCTGAGAAAAATGCCTGTGACAGACGGACGGACGGACGGACAGACACGGAACTGATTCCATATGTGTTCCATTTTGCCGATTTTGGTACGGAATACTAAAAATTATAATCCGTACCTACCTACTATCAAGAAGATTAACTTTGGGTTAGGCGTTGCCGGGTAATACAATCAGCATCTTCATTAAAATCGAATCCAATACATTACTTCGTTCGCCGATTGAAATATAGTAGTAATTATAGGATTGTGCATCACCGCCGCACCTCTAGTGGTTGCGTTAACTGATGAACAGCTACTCAATGATATGTAGGTTAGGGTAGGTACTTACTTTGTGATCGATTAGGTACCTTTGAGTCGTAGGTAGAGAGTAGTTGCTAAGGCACTACAATTTAAAATACAAAAAGCTCTCTAGCAGTCAGCACAAGCTTCGTCAGGCAAGTATACAAATAACAGATCATCGTCTATATTTAAAATAGGTACCTTACTGTTAGGTATCGACGTAATGACAGACCGGCGGTGGTTTAATAACTGATTTATTCCCAGAGTGTGACACTGAAGGTAAACACATAAAACGTTTTATTCAAATACCCAACACCTCCTTATCTAATTACAATATAATTAAATCATTGATTATCATTAATCGGTGGCCTGTTGCGACGCGGACGCAAATTATGCGTGCTCTTTGGAACAGGTGATGATGAAGCTAGCTCAAAAGATTCATCTTTACCAAGGGCCGATCGGTCCCTGTCCAACGTGCCTGAGACGTCATCCTCAATAGGCACTGCCGCAACAGGTCGCCGAGATACATTCACGACATTGGAGTCGGAGGCAGGGGCTGGCTGCTCTGGCTCCACAACATCTTGTTCGGACGGATCGCCGATCGAGCTAGTATCCGACTCGGTCTCGCTAGACATCTCAGTCTCAGTGTCCGTGCTATTGTTAACAACACGCGACAGTGAGTATCTATTTTTCGGAGTAAGCATTTGGTCAGTGTGACGTCTAGTCGAGCCTCCGGCCATGCGTACGGTGAAAGACGAAGGACCCACTTGGTCGCTGATCCGTCCTTCCACCCACTTATTTCTATTCTTAGAATAATCACGAATCAAAACATTATCACCTATAGTGACCTTGCGCTGCGTGCCACCGGCGCGCTCAATCTGTTTCAACTGTTTGGCCCGCACGCGCTCCGCTACGTCCGGACCTCGGAGAGCGTCGAGACGGCCCCTCAGCCTACGCCCTATAAGTGCGACTGCTGGCGCTACACCTGTAGTCGCTTGTTCGCAGTTTCTATATTGGAATAACATTTTGCTTAACGCCTGCCCCACATCCACTCCCTCATAACAAGCCTTTTTAATACAATTTTTAACCGTTTTGACTGCATTTTCGGCTGCACCATTCCCTTTAGGTCTGTACGGACTAATAAGATTATGAACAATACCGTTTTTATGAAAATAGTTCTTAATCTCCGCAGATGAGAATGGTGGCCCGTTGTCAGTTACCATCTGTAAGGGCAAACCGAATCGTGCAAACATCTCTCTAAACTTTGAAATTACAAACTTGGCCGCAGTACTGTCCATCTGAAAGACTTCGATCCATTTACTATGAGCATCGATTACAATTAGATAGTGTTTACCGCCGTATTCGCCAAAATCGGCATGTAATCGCTGCCAAGGACGGGTGGGAAACTCCCAGGGGGTGAGTTTCGCGTGCGGGGGTGCATCGCGCTGCTGGCGGCATGCAGCGCATGCCTTACATAACTCTTCGATAGCTGAATCTACTCCGGGCCAATACACATAATTTCTAGCAATGCTTTTCATTTTTACAACCCCTAAATGGCCCTCGTGTAATTCTCTTAATATATACTCCCTTAATCCGGGTGGAATAACAATTCGATAATTGAAAAATATGCAACCATTTTCCATATATAAGTTTTCCTTTCTGTAGAAATATGACTTTTCTTGCACAATATCGGTATCCTTTGGCCAACCATACACTATATATGCCCCGATCTTTCGTAAAACGGGGTCAACTTTTGTCGCATCTGCCACTTCCTTGTGACTTATCGGGAATTCATTTTCTAAATAAAATAAATAATTAATCGCGCGATCCTCGGTGACATCCGTGTCGTGGGACAATGGTAGACGCGACAGACAGTCTGCCGGTGCGTTGCGCGCCGAGCTAACCCATTCTATTGTGAAATCGTACGCTGCGAGTCGCGCTGCGTATCTTTGCAAACGACTAGCGGCAGTTTGCGGGATACCTAATTTATCCCCAAAGATATAGGACAAAGGTTTATGGTCTGTCCGAATAATGAATTTGCGACCATATACATATTGGTGATTTTTAATTACACCATAAAAAATAGCTAAAGCCTCTTTATCTAGCTGACTGTACGACTTCTCGGCTTCGTTAAGGGTGCGTGACGCGCAACAAATCGGTCTTTCTGATCCATCAGGATACCTATGCGTCAATATCGCCCCAATACCATATGCACTACTATCAACACTTAGAATTAATGGTAGGTTTGGATTGTAATGTGCCAAAAACTGACTACTAGTTAATACACTTTTTATTTTGCAAAATGCCTGTTCACACTCCGAATTCCATGCCCAAGTACTGCCTTTCTTTAGCATCTGATAAAGTGGTTGTAAAATGGTACTCATTTGTGGCACGAATTTTCCATAATAATTAACAAGCCCCAAAAAGGCCTTTAATTGGTGCACATCTGTCGGACGGGGAGCATTAGATATAGCTTTGACGTAACCCATTTTTATCGATGATGTGACCCAGGTAACAAACACTTTGTTTGAAAAACTCACATTTAGCCAGTTTAATCCTTAGTCCTACGGCTTGTAGTCGTCGTAGAACTTCTTTCAGATTGGCCAAATGTTCCTCTTTTGACTCCCCAGCCACACAAATATCATCGAAAAACACTACTGTTTTTGGGACACCCCTGACCACTTCTTCCATCATCTTTTGGAATTTTTCCGGGATACAACTTAAACCATAAGGAGTGCGGACGTATTGAAATGTACCTACATGTGTACTTATTGTTGTACAAGGCCTCGAATCTTCCGTTAAGATCACCTGTTCGTATGCGTGTGCCAAATCGATTTTTGAAAATATTTGGCCACCGCTAAGACCCGCATAAAGTTCCTCTATTCGCGGCAAAGGATACGGTTCGCGTTTCAATTTTGAATTTACCGTGACCTTGTAGTCTCCACAAACTCGAATACTACCGCACTTCTTAATAATCGGCACGATAGGCGTACCGTATTCGGAGTTCTCAACTTTAACAACAGTGCCCTCTCTGACGAGGCGCTTAAGCTCCTCTTCAACGGGATCTCTCAACGCGAGAGGTAGGTTACGCGCCTTATGGAATATTGGTTCATTGTCCTTCAACTTCAATGAGAACTTTTTAACACACGTTCCTAGACCGGCAGCGAAAACATCGGCAAATTCATTTTCTAAATTCTTAATTATCTGTTGTCTTTTATGAGCATCATCTTGCTGAATGTTATTTAAATTTATATTGATGTTACTTAGTTGTAAACAACGCAACCACGCGCGTCCCATCAGTGGCGGCCCGCCGCCCGGTATTATGTACAGCGGCAGGTCGCGCGCCTCGCGCCGACCGCCCGCGCCGTCATACAGAACGCACACCATGATGAAACCCAGCGGCTCAATCGTGTCCCCAGTATAAGACCGCAATTTCAAATTGCTTTGATTAATTTCCATATTTTTAAAATGTTTTTTAAATTGCTGCTCATTAATTGCCGATATTTTGCTACCAGTGTCCACCTCAAACGTTAATAGCACATCTTCTACAATAATGTTCACTACATACGGTTTATCGTCCGCCCCGTCCACCTTCATGTTGAAGAAGTCACTGTCCTCCGATTCCGAATCCAGTTCTAAATAAAACTGATTTCGCTTGGGCATACGCACATCGCCCGAGCCCGATGGTCGATCACCGGCACTTTTTTTACACATGGCCCTCAAATGGCCTTTTACGCCGCACTCATCACAAACGAATTGCCTATAACGGCACCGATCCGCCGTGTGCTGCTTTCCGCACCGCCAGCAGGAGCGGCGCGAGCGTTCGCGATCGCGCGGCCGGCCGCCCGCCGCCGCGCCGATCCGGTGCACGGCCGCGCCGGCCGACGCACCTGCATCTGCGCCCGGCCCCTTGCCGCCCGAGCCGCTCACCTCCGCGTGCCGCTCAGCAGCCTCTAAGGCCAGCGCCAACTCCACCGCCCGCTTATAGTCTAAGCCCATTTCGGCGAACAATCGACTTCGCATTTCATCACTAATCAGGCCCGATACGAATTGATCCCGCAGGTTTTCCTCTAATTTCTCTGCGAAATTGCACGTACTCGCTAAATGCTTAAGATCCTGGAGGTAAGCATTGAGTTCCTCGCCGGGCCTTTGGCGTCGTTGCCGGTACACATGTCTTTCCGCGATTTCCGAACGCCTGGGTTCGAGGTGCTTTGCAATAATCGACACGAGAGCGTCAAACGATTTACTTTTCGGTTTGTCCGGGGCACATAAATCGCACATTAAATCATAGGTTGCTTCGCCTACTACCGTTATAAGAGTTGCCACGTGCAAAGATTCTTTTATTTCGTTTAACTCTATGAACTGCTTGACGCGATCCACGTAAATCGACCACTTGCGCGACGCTAAATCGAACGGATCGATTTTACCGAACGGCATTGTACACTAACTCGCACTGCACACGCGTATTTCGCGAAAATAAGCTATAATTATCGTCGAAAACCTAAATTTCCTCGTCGCTGTTAGGTATCGACGTAATGACAGACCGGCGGTGGTTTAATAACTGATTTATTCCCAGAGTGTGACACTGAAGGTAAACACATAAAACGTTTTATTCAAATACCCAACACTTACAATACAGTGATATGCAACACTTCGTCAACCAACATACTATCCTAAAATCTATGGTACTTATAAAACAGTTCCATGACTGACTGACAGACAACGCACAGCCTAAACCGCTGAAGATAGAAACATGGCATTTTGGAATACCTATAGTGCATAATGAGTTTGTTCGTTAATTTTATAAGGTAGGGTTGACTGTAACCGGCCACCGGTCTATTAACTTGCAGCGAGAAACGTCCGTCGATGCACCGTCTTTCGCTGCAAGTTAATTCGATGCTACATCCCGTCGGATAATGGTGGTTCGGAAAAAATCCTTTCGGACTTCATGCATTCGGATAATCGTCTTTCGCTGCAAGTTAATTCGATGCTACGTCCCGTCGAATAATGGTGGGTCGGGAAAAAAAACTTTCGGACTTCATGCATTCGGATATGTGTAATTCTGACTTCCGTTACGGACCCCAACTTTTCACCTCACAACAGCGAGGAAAAGAGGTTAGATGTATAGAGCGAACATCATGCTTCATGATGTTGTCCCATTCTGTTGCGGCGATATAGTACCTACTCTTGCATTTAGTTACTCTCTCATTGCGGTCACGTGTAGCAGTTTGATTGAAAAAAAAAAAAATCAGCATAAAAATGTCGTGGTGTGTATTGAGATAAGTACCGTAAAGGAAGGAATAACTTTTCATAGGTAAGCAAGATGAATTAATTATTAAAGAGCATTTAAAATATTATTCTATCCCACCCTGGAAAAATAATAATACGCAAATGCAAATATTGACAAACCTATACATGAAAAAGAGAAGACAATTGTATGCACAAAAATATGCAAAGTTTGTTAAGTTACTAGCAACATACATTTTTGTCTTTCTCGCACTTATAGTTTTTCCTATCTTTTTATGTGGACTGACAGTATAGACAAATATTGAATAGAAAGATTCGAATTTTAAAAACTTTTTCCACGCTAGCGGATAAAATGCACTTTTGCACTCAGTTTTCGAATGATAAACAGAATCTTTCCGAGCTTGTGAAGTGAAAAGGATAATATTTCGATATTCTAAATTCACGCGGACGAAGTCGCGGTCAAAAGCTAGTATTTATACACAGGGTGTCAGAGCAAAAAAAAATCTGCTGTCCTATACTAAACTCCAATACCTACTCGACTCAAATGTATGCAACAGCTGTTTTTTTTCTCCGTTCGGTTTGCTCCTATAGTAAAAGTTGTTCAATTTGATGTGTAGAGTAGGTGGTTTAAAGATTAATTATACTTTTCTTTACACCTGTATTCCTATTATATTTTCTTAGATTCATTTTTATGAGTCACGCACGCCAAAAGCTTCAAATGGTTTTCCTGTATTTATAACCATAGTCCCGCTTGACAAGCCCTGAAACAACAGCATTTTAGCCAATTGCCCAGAATCTACCCCTAAACGATAAGGGTTGAACTACACATGGCCGCACGCGATCGTATTTTTCCATAGACTTAAACTCTAGCGATAGACTTGCCCTTCCATAGAAGCAACATGTTCCACTTGAATGAGGTGTACGCACCTGATTGATGTTCCCGAGTTCACTTCGTCACTATGGCAATGACAGACCGCAATGTGTCATTTCGTGTTGTTTTGTGTGACATGTTGTTTGTTTGAACGAGCTTGTCTATCGCTAGAGTAATATGTCTATGTATTTTTCCGTCGCTCCATCCTTTTCTGTCACTCAGGAACGTCATTTGCTAGAGCATATAAGATAGACGATAAGATAGAAGATATAAGATAACGTGCGATCGCACGCCGCAGGCGATCGCGTTCCGTCTATCTTATATGCTCTAGCAAATGACGTTCCTGAGTGACAGAAAAGGATGGGGCGACGGAAAAGTGCGATCGCGTGCGGCCATGTGTAGTTCAACCCTAATCTGATAAGTAAAAAAAAGATTATTAGTTGGTAGCACATCGCTTGAGAACGGTTGGGCCGACTGACACGGATTTTTTTAATTTTTAATCAAAATAGGTACCTACTTAAGGTTTTAATACACAGGACAATGTCGGTCTGTCAATCAGGTTAGCTTGTAATACATAGAACAGAACGGGCCAACATCAAAAATATGAATCGCAATACTTGTACTTGTAGAACATTTGTTTAACTTGAGGTCTTTGTTACTTACAAAGACGAAGAAGAAGTAGTACAAGTGTTTCTACTGCTATTGATTTTTGAATAACACAGGACTGATCGAGTTCGAGATGGAAGACCAGAACGTGCCAGGCCACGCGGTCATTAAACTCCGGAGCAAGCAGCTGGTGGACGCGCAAGTCAGTGAGTTTGATGTGCCAGACGCTCCGAAGAAGTAACTCGACCAATAGACTCGGGTGCATGTTGCCCTGGATGCTTCCTAGAACAACAGCACTCCCTGATATCGTACTAACGAACAAGTAGGTCGTAATGTTGCCATTTTACTATATTTTTTATTTCATTTAGTCAAATCTACTTATACTCCAAATTACGAAGGTACTTACTTAGTCAAATCACATACCTACGGATTAAGTAGGTACAGAGTGTCTACGAGTGTCGGGCTTCTAAGGTACCTATATCGCTTCTTAAAATTAGATATCTTTTGTTATAAGATTTATAAGGTTGTTAATTTCAACAATGTTTGTTCTCCAGTCGTGGACGGAATCTCGAATATCACAGATGAGAGAATGTAACTTATACTTTGTTTGACCATAGCTTGACTTTGTACTAAGGCAAATAGAAAATATCGCTATGCAATATTACGAATTCACAATACATGATTTCACCAATAAACTTTGTGCATTTATAAATGTCAAGAAACTGCATTATTCTCGAAGTCTTACAATACATTTTAGTACGTTTGAGAAGCAGAATCGGTACCTGCTCTAGAAGCTCGCTCGACGCTCTAAGACACCCTGTTTATGCAGTAGATGTGAAAACTTCATCTTGTACCTAAACCCTTAGATCATAATAAAATTAATGGATAGTCCTTACGCGAACATTTCAAACCCGAAAAATGAGGCAAAACAAATGAAAGGTTTACTTCAAATTTGTATGCAAGTGCTCTAGATTTTTGACATATATAATGGAGCTAGTTTGTTTGGACCAAGTGCACTAGTAGTGTGCTTCAACTTACCGCGCTTTAGGCCTATCCGTTTATTTAATTTTGATCTAAGCCTAAACCACAGAATAGGTAATATAATAGAATTTCTACATACATACATACATACATATTCTCACGCCTGTCTCCCACTGGGGTGGGTGACAAACCTCCCTAGCTTCCTCCACATTCATTAGTCCTTTCATGCATGCTCGTCGGTTTCGGGTAGATCTGACCTGGCCCTTCTTAAGTACGTCGCCAATTTGGTCCGAATATGTACGTCTAGGCCGTCCCCTTCCAACATTTCCACTTACGCTTGCCTTATAGGTTGCACTCGTCAATCTGCACTCATCCATTCTTTCCATATGACCAAACCATCGCAACATACCTTTCTCTATCTTTGTCACTACATCCTCTTTCAGACCACAACGTTCTCTGATTAAACTATTTTTCAATTTGTCCATAACAGTTACACCACACATACTTCTCAATGAGCGCATTTCCACAGCGTTAATCCTACTTTCGTGCGTCTTCTGCCATACCCAAGATTCACTTCCATACATCAATGTTGGGACTAACACTCCGTTATGAACTGCCATCCGTGCCTTTTTGGACACGTGTTGACTTTTCACAAAAGAATGCAGAGCTCCATTTACCCTATTTCCTGCTTTCACTCTTCTCTCAATATCACCCTCACACTTACCGTCTCTGGTAAACATGCAACCCAAGTACACAAACTCATTCACCTGTTCCAATTTTTCATCACCTATCTTAATACTGCATACAGTACGTTCGTCATCATCATTCCTCTCTAGCACCATAACTTTTGTTTTACTTACATTCACTTTCATTCCTTTCTTTTTAAAAGACTCATTCATGCATGTCACCAAGCAAAATCAAAGACTTGACTAGACAGTTATGCAAATTATGAAATAATAATAGCAAATGTAACATTACATCTTCAATATGCAGACTGACAGCATTATTAAGTTGGACCCTTTGATAAAGTTATATGTCAAGATTGACAGTCGAAGCTACGAAAGCGTAGCAAAAAAAAATAGAACCAAAACCCTATCCACATACATAATTTGTATGGCGCCTCACGCACACCAACCTATGAAACTTGGCCCCTTTTGTTTTTTTATACGGTATATTCGTGAGGCTCATTCTAGACATATACTTTTTCTAAGGTTGGACCCTGTATTTGTTATAGTTATAGGTATAGGTACAGGGTGTGAGTTTAAACAGTTACATTACTTTAAAGGGTTATTGTACACTGATACTGACGATCAGTCCCAAAGGAACATAACCATAAGGGAAATTCGCAAAAAAAGTCTGCTATTCATATGGAAAGTTAAAATTTTTTGTTGTTTACTCACTTTTACCATGGGAGCAAAATTGAAATCAGATGTTCCATACAAAACTGCCTAGGTACCGACTCGACTAAAATGTATGGGACAGCTGATTTTTTCCCCCGATTTCGAAGTTGTTTCCATAGTGAAAGTGGTCTGTTTGATTGGGCTGAAGCTTCCCCTTAAGTATTAACTAGGGTGTTTTGTTACACCCTGTATACATAAATGTGTCGATATTTTTTGTAATTTTGATGTTGGCTCCAAAGCAGGTATAGTTGCCAGTTTGATGGTTAAAGTCTAAAGCACCCTAGCACCCTTCAAAGTAGTTTACACAATGTGTAACTGATATGTAGGTACCTATACCACAGCATAACTTGTGCCCATTTATTACTTTTGTGTACTATTAACTTTTTTCCTATAAGTATTGTGTTCAATCAAAATGTTTAAAAATTACGTGTAGCATAAATACCGAAGTTGTTTCTCATTCATTGTTCGTACCTCATAATAATTAACACTTAAATATTTTTGTCATCGCCTTAGAAGCATCTTATCACCAGGCTATCTACCTCGTTTTTGAGCTGTGAAGCAATTTAATAAAATTTATGTCCTTATTGATTAAACTAATCTATTATTATATAATAAAATCTATTATTTGAACTACTGCGCCCCCTTCGATTAGATTTTTCGAAATCAAATAAAATAAAAGTGAGATTTGCCGAGACCCCCCCCCCCCCCCCCCCTACGTGAGATTGGGTGAGATTCAGTTCTAAAAAAACACGGCCATTTACGGATCTGGAGAGCGATATGATCTAATCTCATTCGGTGAGCTCAGCTGTTGAAAATGTCAAAATTACTGTGGAGATACGCATCTTTTTACTGCTGGTTTGACTTTCAAAAATAGAGTCAAATCCGCAGTAGAAAGAGGCGTATCTCCATAGTAATTTTGACATTTTCAACAGCTGAGCTCACCGAATGAGATTCAAAAATCGCACTCCTGACTGAATTTTTTAAATGTTTGTAACGCTATCCTTCTAGTTTATTTTATATTTCCTGCTGAATGTAATATCAGCATACAAAAATATTTTTTTTTATGTTTGTAACGCCATTCTTCTAGTTTATTTTATATTTCCTGCTGAATGTAATATCAGCATACAAAAATATTTTCTTCCACGTGACGAACTGTGTTCGTTTCAAATCGTTGCGCAACTAACGAATGAGTAAAACCAAAGAACAATTAATACAAAGAGTATGATAGCTAAAATTATACACAAAACAGGAGGAATATCACACTTCCCAATAAAATGGATATTATCCTTTTCTGCAGTGGGATTTATTATAAAATTCAAATTACAAGATTTTTATGCGAAACGGGATTGGGCAATATCTTTTTCCTTTTACGTTCCATCCATATCAGCATACCTCAACTCAATATCTACATCAATTATCGAAAATTACAACAATTACTTACAGTGATAAAAATATTACTTATCGTGATCATGCTGCTACCCTTGAAGCAAACATAGCTGAACTTGTTAGCATTTAGGCTAAGGCCAAACGTATTTACATTCGGATAAATTTAGGAAGTGCACTACAGATAAAGGCTGCGTTTCCACCAGAGATGTGCGAGGTAGCGAGGCGGTGAGCGAGGAAATAATCCGCCATTGGGAAATTGAAGCACTCCCATTAGCCGATTTTTTCCTCGCTCACCGCCTCGCTACCTCGCACATCTCTGGTGGAAACGCAGCCTTAGGGTATATTACCGTTGGTGCGCTCCGTACAAACGAAGTCTGGTTATAACATCATCATCATCATCATCCTATGATCGTCCACTGCTGAACATAAGCCTCTCCCAAGGCGCGTTACAAAACTCTGTCCTCGGCCTTCCTCATCCAGTCGCTCCCCGCTACTTTTTTTAGGTCGTCTGTCCAGCGGGCAGCTCCCACACTACGCCTACCAGTTCGAAGTCTCCACTCTAGAACTCTGACACCCCATCGGTTGTCAGTTCTTCAGCAGATATGACCAGCCCATTGCCACTTCAGCTTGCTAATTTTCTGAGCTATGTCAGCCACTTTAGTTCTGTGACGAATCACTTCATTTCTGATGTGATTCCTCAGAGAATCACCGAGCATAGCTCTCTCCAACTGCTGGTTATAACAATACTAACAAATTAAAGCAAATTAAATTTTTCAGAAACAATCTAGAAACTAATCTCTATGCTTTTAATTTCTCAGATTTTCGTTAGAATATACAGTTTCAATGCTAGGATTAATTAAAGATTTATATCTAATGAAATCTTTGAGGCACTGTAACTTTAAAATTATACATTTTAACGAAAATACAAGTAAGTAAGTATAGAGATTAATTTCTAGATTGTTTCTGAAACGTTTCATTGACTTGAATTAATTGGTTAGTATTGAAAATATTCGAAGCGCATGGACAAAAATAGAAACATTGATATACGAAAGAAGACCAATGCTATAGATGCTCTAAAACACTGCCAGAAATTGAAATGGGCAGGCCATGTCGCGCGTGAAAAAATGGATAAAAAAGTAACAATTTTGACTGGACCGCCTGGAAATCTAGCAAGAGGTAGACCGCTATAGAACGATGGGTAGATCAAATAAGAGAATATTAGCTGGAGATAACTGGATTAATACAGCAAAAGATAGAGGAACTTGGAATGAATTGGAGGAGGACTATAGAGCACTAAATATTGATGTAACATTTGTATCATTTTTGTCCATAATAAAGGAGGGCTCCGCTGGGCGGACGCTAGCTTAGATTTGATATAACTCCGTTATCTTTGAAGCACTAAATATAAGCCATGTATATTCAGAGAGCATAAGCACTAAATGATTAGCTAGGTTTCAAAGCCCTAGGATCGAGGGCCCCGCTGGGCATACTGACTGTTGAATACAACAAACTTGGCGATGTATCCGATCGTTAATGTAATTTTGAGTGTGGCAACATCGTGCCCGCCTCTCGCCGTTCGACCTCAAAGCTTGTAGCGTCCGTTGTCGCCGAATAAATTCGATTTACTTAAAGCAACGTGTTTTTGATTCTCGAGACCAATCCCATTTCATTCATTTGGTCCTTCGAGAAGTGTTAAATTAAATTCAGTGCCAAAAAACTTGTAAAAACTAATAAAAAGTGCAAGTGACGTAGTTACCACCCCGCGTAGAAGGACTGTATTTTGTCGTTCGTTGTGCACGGGGTTACGCCTATTCGCGCATATTCAAGCAAGTTTATGGATTGCAGTGCATTTGTGGGATTATCGTGATCAAAACAGTGAATTTTGTGCTATTATATAAAATTTGCACCATCATTGTGTCGGTTGTTTAATTTCGGGTAGTCGTAAATATTTTTTTTGGCGGCAGCGTCGTTGGTCATCCATCACATCACTTGACAAAAGTTGCCGTGACTGTATCCGAACGCATTGCTTTCTGATTGGCTGAGAGCATTGTCGACTGCCATTTGTAAACGTCAGGTTGACAGGCACTGTCAAGCTGTCATACGAACTCGATGCATTGTTGTGAAATCGTTCTTCAAATCAAAACATTGTTTCGGAGGCCTTTATATCACAATTTAAAGGGCTTCTGTATTAGCCATGTCGACCGACAAAGAAATAAAGCAATTAAAAGCTTCGGCAGGCCAGTGCAAGGCGACGTTTACCAGATACGAGAATTATTACGAGCAAAACAAGGAGGACAATTCAGCAATCGGCATTGCAACTTTAAAGGCCAGGTTTTTAGCCCTTGAAAAAACTCTCGACGAGTATCGACGTATTCAATTGAAATTGAATATCCTACAGGAAAAAGATACCGAAGAGGATTTTCTTACGAACGATCTCGAAGATAGATACTATAACCTATATGCAAAGGTAAACACGCTGGTCGCAGTAGCCGAGGAATCTGCAAGAATGGATGTAGTGCAAGTGCATAACAGCAAATTGCCTTATTTGGATATTCCTGTATTTACCGGAGAAGATGTTACCAAGTATAAGCCATTTATTGAGCTTTTCCATGCTGTGATCGGAAATGAAAAATCATTAAAGCCAGTTCAAAAGTTGTGTCACTTACGGAACCACCTCAAGAAAGAGGCAGAAGCTCTAATTGATGGATTGCCGCTGGTTGACGAGTCATATGAGGAGGCATTGTCATTATTAAAGCAACGCTATGATAACATGTGCGTATTAATCTCAAGCCATGTTAATACTATCCTCGACTATCCAAACATTGTTAAGGGTACCGCTGCAAATCTTCGTGGTCTGGTGTCACACGTGCGTCAACATTTAGGCGCCTTGAAGAACATGGACCAGCCAACTGAAAGTTGGGATATGCTACTACTTCCAATACTCCTCAGAAAATTGGATCCATACAGTTCCCGTTCGTTTTCCATGGAAAGAGTTAAATCGACACTGCCGAAGGTAACAGATCTTTTAGCTTTTCTTGAATCTAGGGCTTCTAGTTACGAAGAAAGTCAAAAACAGGCAGCCCCTTTTGTGCCTAAATCCAATTTAAAGCCAAAAGAACCTAAAGTTTTTCTAAATAATTGTGTCAACAATAAAAATAAGCCAAACAATGATTGTTTGTATTGCAAAAAAGGTTTACATAAATTGTATAATTGTACAGAGTTTAAACTCGGTTCTGTTGATGATCGTATCAAATTTGTCAAAGAGAATTGTTTTTGTTCAATATGTTTAAACAAGCATAAAAATGCTAAATGCAAGTATAGATTGAAGTGTGCATCATGCAACTCCAATGAGCATAATAGCCTTCTGCATTATGTGGAAGAGGAAGTGCATTCTGAGAACCCTGATCCCGTTAATTTACACAATGCTATGGGCAACGGCCGTGATACAGGTATGGTCCTGTTGCCTACTGTAAAGTTGCAGCTTGCTTGTAAGGATGGAACTTATTTGACCGTCCGTGGGATCCTGGACAGTGGTAGTCAAACCTCTTTTATCACCACTGACCTAGTAAATAAATTAAAATTAAAGTCCTTTAAAAAGGACATAAATATTACAACTTTAGGACAACGGGAGCGGCCTGTATCACAAGCTGTTGTTATCAATATTAACAATCTTGATAGAACCTATTCTCAGGATGTTATTTGCTCTATTGTAGATAAGATAACCTCTCCGTTGCCACAGCAAAAAGTTGCTCTGTCGAAGGTATCGATACCAAAGGGGATCAAACTGGCTGATGCTAGTTTTAACACACCTGAACCTATTTCAGTGTTGTTGGCAGCTGACATATTCTTTAAGGTCATACTAACAGAAAAAATTGAAGCGCCTAATGGTCTTACATTTCTTGAAACTAAATTTGGTTTTATTGTCGCAGGAGGAATGAAGAGTGTAACTAACCAGACATCATTAACAAGCTGTGTTCTGCATGCTATCACCGAACAAGAAAATTTGTCCAATTTAATGGAACGTTTTTGGGAGGTTGAGTCTAAACCACTAACAAATAACAGCATGGATCAAGGTCGCAAGGAGCAGTCACCTGAGGAATCATCACAGGACCTGCCATGTCCGGAGGACGTCTGCGAATCTGTCTTTAAAGAGACAACCGTCTTGAAAGAAGGTAGGTTTCATGTTAATTTGCCTCTTATTCAGTCCCAAGATTCATTGCAGTTAGGAGACTCATTTTCAATAGCCTTTCAGCGACTAAACCATTTATTAAAGAGATTTCAAAAGGATGAGGGCTTAAAAATTCAGTACACTAATTTCATTGATGACTATGTACAATCAGGGCATGCCAAGTTGTATGACATTAAGAACAGTAATTTGCCATTTGAGTGTCATTATTTTTTGCCACATCACCCCGTTCTGCGACCCGATAAGAGAACAACAAAGATAAGAGTTGTTTTTGATGGGAGCGCTAATACAAATTCAAAAGTTTCTTTGAATGATCTTCTGCTTAATGGAAGGTTAACACAAAGGGATCTGTTTGACATATTAATTCAGTTCAGATCCTTTGAATATATTTTTATAACGGATATAAAAGCTATGTTCCGGCAAATAGTCTTGAATGAGCCGCACAAGTGCCTACAGAATATTCTGTGGAAGTCAAATTTCAACGAAGATGTTAAATGCTTTCAGCTCCAGACCGTTACGTATGGTATGAAAAGTTCCAGTTATCTGGCTACAAGATGTCTTAAGGAGTTAGCTGACCAGTTTTGTGCAGAGTTCCCGCTTGCAGCTAATGTATTGGCAAATAACACGTACGTAGATGATATTTTGGCTGGTGCTATGAGCGTCGCTGATGCAATTCAGGTACGAGATCAGATTATTCATTTACTAACCAAGGGTGGTTTCGAATTGCATAAATGGGCAGCTAATCATCCAGACATTTTAATGGGAATCCCTGTAGAAAGGCAACATTTTGAGGAGAAGGAAATGTCAAGTGAGCATGCATTTCTCAAGGCTTTAGGAATCTATTATGATGTCAAAAAGGATAATTTTAAGGTTTGCTGTGTAAAGCCTTTTGGTAACATGTTATGGACTAAAAGATCAGTACTCTCATTTATCGGCAGCCTGTTTGATCCTCTAGGTATTATAGGACCTATTGTAGTCAAAGCAAAGCTTTTTATGCAAATGCTGTGGCAGTGTGAGCTTCATTGGGATGATAAATTACCCAACCATATTTTAAAAGATTGGTCTAAATTCTACACTAATGTCTGTGAGCTGCAACCTATTCAAATTATTAGAAATTTGAAAATCCACAATGCAGATTTTGTTCAATTAATTGGATTCTGTGATGCATCTCAGCATGCCTTTGGAGGGTGTGTCTATGTTCGGGCACGGCACGGCAATAATATTGTTGTTAATCTAGTGTGCGCCAAGTCGAGAGTAGCGCCCTTGAAACAGAGGCTCACTATACCAAAGTTAGAGCTGAGTAGTGCAGTATTACTTAGTCAGTTAATTTCAAAAGTAAGTGAGATATTAAAAATTTCTGATGTTGTTTTATATACGGATTCTATGGTAACTCTTGCATGGATTCAATCGAAACATGGAAAGTTAGAAACCTTTGTAAAAAACAGGGTTAATCTCATAAAAAGTCTTACAAATAGTAATTTGTGGCATCATGTGGCAGGTGTAGATAACCCAGCTGACTGCTTGTCTCGCGGTGTCGATCCGAAAGCTCTGCACAGCAATACTATGTGGTGGCATGGGCCACTGTTTTTGAATGGTTCTGACTATAAGGTAGAACCGGTTGTTTTGCCTACGGACTTAGCTCCACCCTGTGAATCAACTGAAGCTCAAGTCGGCTGTCTTATACCTGATCACCAAGGTCAATTGCCTATTTTTGAGAAGATTTCAAATATTGCTAAATTACAGCGCATTATTGCATATGTATTCAGGTTTTATTTAAGCGGTAAAAACAAAGTAATACCAAACAATGTACGTTTGACAGTGCCCGAGCTTCATGTTGCGCTTGAAAAAATTGTAATTTATGTACAAAATAACCATTTTCAAAATGAATTGCATTGTTTAAAAAATCATAATGATATTCAAGGATCACTAAGTTCTTTGTCACCATTTATTGACGGAAAAGGTGTTCTACGAGTGGGTGGAAGAATTGATAACGCAAATGTTCCATATAGCCAACGGCACCCGATTTTATTACCGAAGAATTGTCAGATCACTAGCTCTATTATAATCAGAGAGCATCTTGACTTGATGCATGCGGGCCCTAAATTAACCTTTTCTAATCTTTCATCAAGATTCTGGATAATAAGCGGTATAAGAGAGGTGAAAAAGGTTTTGCATAAGTGTGTAAGATGTTTTAAATTAAAAAGTGTAGCGTCAGAACAGTTAATGGGCTCATTGCCTCGCGACAGAGTCACTCCTATAGCGCCTTTCCATGTCTGTGGGATAGATTATTGTGGCCCGTTTGAAATCAAACAGGCACGCATAAGAAAACCTGTAATATCAAAAGGCTATGTTGCTCTATTTGTGTGCTTTATAACAAAAGCAATACATATGGAGTTAGTCTCAGACATGACAAGTGAAACCTTTTTAGCGGCTCTAAAGAGATTTATTTCCCGCAGAGGGTTGCCATCTAAAATTTACTGTGATAACGCTACTACCTTTAAAGGTTGTAACAGTAACTTAAATAGCCTATATAAGTTACATCATGATGCTAAAAATAGAGACAATGTCATTAATTTCGCAAACCAGAAGGGAATTGAATTTCATTATATACCTGCTTATTCGCCAACCTTCGGAGGCTTGTGGGAAGCCGGGGTTAAGAGCGCAAAATATCACTTTCGTAGAGTAGTTGGGAAATCCATACTTACTTATGAAGAGTTCCAGACAGTAATCGTTCAAGTCGAAGGCATTCTGAATTCGCGCCCTCTCGCACCCATGACTAGAGATGGACAGGATTTTAGTTGTTTGACTCCAGCCCATTTTCTCGTAGGCAGGCCTATTACGGCTCTACCAGAACCTGATTATACCCTCATTCCTATATCCAGATTAAGGTTTTGGCATCAATGCGCACAGATAGTACAAAGTTTTTGGAAAATCTGGAAGGCTTCATATTTAAATCAACTTCAGAGTCGACCGAAGTGGCGACTTACTGTACCTAATATTCAAAAGGGTCAGTTAGTTTTGTTTAGGGAAGAATCGTCCCCTTTGGATTGGCCTTTAGCCATTGTAGTTGACGTGTTTCCTGGTAGGGACAATAGAGTCCGTGTCGTTAAAATTAAATTTCCTAACAAGAGTGAGAAAACAGTAGCCGTTAACAAGGTTTCGCTTCTTCCTCTTTATGACTAAATTAGGTCAACTAAATGTATATCGTCGTAGGACTTCCGCAAGGTCGTGTTATTTTAAACGATGCCGAGACATATACATTTAGTTGCATTTAAAAAAGTTAAAATACTAGTTATTAAGGTATTAGTTTAACCTAACTCTAGGTTTAAATTATAAGTTTAATTTAAAATATAAAATTAAACTTAATCAATTAAGTTTGCATTTAAAATAAACATTTTCTTATTTCATAGCCATATAAGAGCAGTATTTTTAAGTTGCATATACTTATACATTATATTGTTTGTTTCCCCTCGGGATTATGTTGAATACAACAAACTTGGCGATGTATCCGATCGTTAATGTAATTTTGAGTGTGGCAACATCGTGCCCGCCTCTCGCCGTTCGACCTCAAAGCTTGTAGCGTCCGTTGTCGCCGAATAAATTCGATTTACTTAAAGCAACGTGTTTTTGATTCTCGAGACCAATCCCATTTCATTCACTGACATCTATACTCTTGGAGAGGTCCATAAACAAAATACATAATACTTTATATATATATTGAAAATTGTAAAAAAAAATTTTATTAACACAGTCTACGAGTGTTCTACGACATAGTTTCGTACAAGGAATATACTACTCGTTTCGTATGAAATTGACAGCTCTCCAACCACCTTAACAGAATTTTTGTTGAACAACATTTCCTAAAATCTTCGAAACAGCTGTAAAATTCGAGTGTTTACCCGTGGACCCGGTGGCTTGACCCATTACCGGGTCCACAGGTAATTTTAATTACGGATTAGGGATTGCTCCCTATTTTTACCAAAAAACGACACTTCACCTTTATTTTTACCAAAAAACCGTATCGTCAACTTTGACACTCGACAGCTGATGATTGTGACGTTTGTAAATTTAGTGTTGCCATTTTATCTGTATCTGTATTTTTCTATCACCTGGTAATAATCACAAAATAATGTCTTACTTGGGGGTGGCCCCAAGTCCGTGGGGACCTGAAAAAAAGACGGACGTAATGTGACACTAAAAATATGTGAAGCATGCAAGGTCCTACATTTTCGTTTGTTCTACAAAGGACCTACACTCACACAGATGAACTAGCTCTAGGCGCAGGTCCTACACCCGTCATCATTATGTACCGCGTGACAGTACGCACACAAAAGAAATGGGTGCTTCACTCATGATTACACAAGATTACGTCCGTCTTTTTTTCAGGTCCGTGCTTGGGGCACGGAATATCTAAGAGCACAACTTGGGGGCAAATGATAGTTAGGTAGGTATATATAGGTATTTCTAAGGAAGCAATATCACATGCCATATATTTCCAAAGTTTAGACACATTTAATTTCGAACAACTGTAGTTTATTTCGAACTCGGCAGCTATTAAACATAGGTACTATAATGTAGGCAGGGCTTAGGGTGGTTTGAATAATAATTAAATCGTAAGTTTAACTTCTTTTAATTTTCCAACAGCATACATCCGCCATATTCTATATTCTAAACAAAAGAACCCTCTCCTCTATCCATCGACACTTTACATTCTTCCGATCCCTTTATGATTCGTTTCTTTCCACATTATACGTAATTATTCTTTAATCTAGACTATTATAAAACTGTAACTGAAGTGTGTCTGTAGGTACATTGAAGATATTTACAAAAAAAAAATTACGATATGGTTTTTAGGTATCCCTGACTCGAAATCAACCGTTTTTTAGAAATTTTGTCTGTCTGTTTGTTTGTGTGTTTGTTTGTTTGTTTGTTTGTTCGCGCATCACGCAAAAACTGCAGAACCGATTTTGATGAAACTTTTTTTGTTTGATAGCTTATGATCTGACTTAAAATCTGGTATATAATTTGTGCGGACGAAGTCGCGGAAAAACACTAGTAATTAATAAGTAAGTAGTTTATTTTATCTATACTTAAGTTAGTATGTGATTCAGTATATTGTGAACCTGCGCGTGACCCGACACACACTTGGGCGTTTTTTTTTTTCATTCTTACATTATGTGTAGGTACATATCTGCATTATATGCTGAACTTCTGCATCTCAGAGCATCAGTAGATCATTATACAACGTTCTTTATACAGGGTCCTTCTTAATATGCAGACACATTTTTAAGGAGGTGATTTTTCTCTATGCCACCAAAGTCGAAATCGCGAAAAAAAATCTGCTGTTCCATACTAAACTGCAATCCTACTCGACACAAATGTATTGGACAGCAGATTTTATTCGCGACTTCGACTTCGGTCTTACACAAAAAGTTGTTCAGTTTGATGGTCTGATCCTCCTCTTAAAAAACTGTCAGCATAATAAGTTTCCCTGACCGAACGACCTTGACTCTTTCAGAGCCGCCTCACGTCTACTAAAGTACGTTATACAGTGAAACTTGGTTAAGTGGGACCTGGATAAGTGAAAAACCTCCATAGCTGGAACTCATGCTGAGGTCCCGACACTTTAGCACTGAATTACCTCTGTTAGTGGGATAAAGCAAACCTCTATAACTGAGATTCGTTCTTTCGATTTTATCGTCATAGTTACCTCTATAATTGAGACAGCGAGTGTATTTTACCTCTTTTACTGAGACTATATTTTAAAGAATACTTTCCTTTTGCCTCTGACCTCTTAGTTACCTCTATAATTGAGACAACGAGTGTATTTTACCTCTTTTACTGAGACTCTGTAACTGAGATAACACAAATTTATCACCTCTCTAACTCGCATTATTTGTTTACTAATTCTTAGTCTACTCGCTTATTCCGCACTTGGCTAATTTTGTGCCTCAATGATCTCCAATTTTAGTTTTTTTTATTAATGTATCATCCGGATGTTTATTTGAAAAAAAAGTTCCGAAATGAAGACTCAAATCTTTATCATTACGTGTAAAACTTAACGTTAAATATCCGTTTATGAAAATGGAAAGACACGCGATGAAGTTTGTGTCGAATTTAATGTGCCAAAATCTATTCTTTGCCGAATCATTCAAAATAAAAATAAAATTCAGTCGCAGTGTTCTGAATGACAAGGAAAACTAAAACGTGTACGTTTATTATAATATCCTGAGCTTGAACAGTGTTTGCTAACATGGGTATGTTGTCATATATGTGTATGTTTACATAGGTAATACGTTTTTTTTAAATAATCGCACCTCTATAACTGAAATAACCTCTACTCTCACCTCTATTAGTGGAACCCTCTCTAAATGAGACAGATATTTATTTATACCTGGATATCTGAGACACTGGGTAAGTGGAATACCTCTTTAAGTGAGACAAATTTGCAGGTCCCTTAATGTCCCAGTTATCCAGGTTTCACTGTATTAGTAGGCATACCTATTTTTGACTAGCTTGTCCTTCATTATCTATACAGGGTCCTTCTTAATATACTGACACTTTTTTAAGGAGATGTTCAGACCATCAAACTGAACAACTTTCTCTAAGGGACCAACATCGAAATCGCGAAAAAAAAAATCTGCTGTCCCATACATTTGCCTCGAGTAGGTTTGCAGTTTTGTATGGAAGAGCGGTTTTTTTTTTTTCGCGATTTCGATGTTGGTCCCATAGAGAAAGTTGTTTAGTTTGACTGTCTGATCATTCTCTTAAAAAAGTGTCAGCATATTAAGTTGGTTGGTTGGTTATATAAATACAAACATCCATGACTCGGGTACAAATATTCATATTCCCCGTGTAATACTACTGGTAATACACTGTCCAGAGTGGCGTGGCAGGTAGATCTCTCCTAAATAAATAAAAGTAAACTTGCTGAAGAAATATTTAATCACAGTAAGACATAGATCGTGTGAGCCGCTCCCTACGTCGCAGAGTAAATTATAGCTATTTGGCCATGTGGTTGAGACGGCGGCATAAACTTCTCCCGCAAGCAACGGACGGGCGCGCATCCCTCGCTGCTATTTAATTAAGTTTTCTATGCAATTTCACTCAATTTATCACACCTACCTATTTCTTTTAGTTAACATAATGGCATTCTAGGATGGATCTACTTTTTACGGAGCCACAATTATCTACAAGGTGTATGTAACACAAGACTAGTAATTCCTAACCTGACAATTTTGTTTTATGTTTATGGTTTTGTTACACCCGGTAGGTATAATCCGTTTCATTGTTATGCGATTTCTTACAAATTTTCAACTCTTATTTAAGCATTAAGGCGTATCAGCCTTGGACCACTCTCCTCTCACTCACACTCCATACTAATCGATGAGAAAGAGCGCGTGGCTCCGGTCAGCATTTTGCTGTTTTCTTTGAAAAATTCGATGATTTTTTTATTAATTTCGAAAAAGTAAAAAAACCACATCATTCTAAATTGTATTGTGAACAATATAGTAAATTTTCATTTTGTTCCGATTAAAAATGTAAGAGTAAAATGGTTACAACTGGAAAAAAAGGGGTGACTTTAGAGTCCCTTTTCTTCGGTTTTATTCATTAAAATCGATTTCTAGAAAAACCACATCACTTCTCATATCCTTAAGATGGTTCAGTTTAAATTTCAGCTCAAAAAGTGCCATAGTTAATGAATAAAATGGTTACAAAATAACCCAAAACCGGTAGGTAGCCCCTTAAGAGGGTCCCCATAGGCAAACGCAGGGCCGGGCCATATTTTGCTGGTTTTTAGAAGCTATCTTCTCGTTATTTGAAAGACATAAAAATTATTGAAAAGTGTAGCAATGGTGTGTATTCATATTTCTCATTTTTCTATAAATAGGTACATAATTATGAAACCTATGTTCAAAGGAAAGCCTAAATATAGGAAAAAATCTGTATTATGTGCATCTATTTTTAAGTTGAAGTCACTTCTACTTAAGTCACACACCTTTCTGTAGACAATATTAAGATCTAAAATTACTATTTTTTTAAAGAACAATATTTAATGAGTTAGTTAATTAGATAATTGTTAAATTGGGTGCGAATTTTGATGATTTTAGAATGTGATTTCTTTGGATTAGAAGGCACCACAGTGACATAATGAAGGACAAGCAAGTCAAAAATAGGTATGCCTACTAATATGACGTAGTTTAGTAGAGGTGAGGCGGCGCTGAAAGAGTCAAGGTCGTTCGGTCAGGGAAACTTTTATAAACTTATTTACTTAATTTTTCTTATTTAGGTAGGTACTTATTAAGTAATTTTGATGTAGAATTCATATACAGGATGAAATTGATATCATTAGCAACATTTTAAACTAAGAGTCTACCCATCAAACTGAACAACTTTCACTATGGGAGCAAACCGATCGGAGCAACAACGAAATCAGCTGTTATTATTATACATTGAGTCGAGTAGGCATTGCAGTTTAGTATGGAACAGCAGATTTTTTATCTACTCCGATCGGTATGATTCCATAGTAAAAGTTGTTGAGTTTGATGGTAGAAGGATGCTAATGATATCAATTTCACCATGTAGATGAATATCAAATAGAAAACCAACGAATGCAAAGTACTTAATGAACAATCACCTTAGAGTAGGTATCTATATACCTATACAAGGTGTTACAAAACTACAAATAAACATTTAAGGGGGTGGTGTAGACCATCAAACTGAACAACTTTCACTATGGGACCAATATCGAAATCGCGAAAAAAATAATTTATGTTCTATACTCTACAAATCGACTAGAGCTAAAATATGTATGGGATTTAAAATTATTTTTTTCGCGATTTCGATATTGGTCCCATAGAGAAAGTTGTTCAGTTTGACGGTCTAAACAACCCCCTTACGAGTTTCAAAAATTTATTGTTACTTATGAAACACCTTGTATATTATGATTTGTTCAGTATAGGTATTTATTATCTAACGGTATAAAAGGCAGTATCTTATGATGATATCATTAATCAGCTACGACCTAGGTACGTAGCGTGTAAACAACGGCTCTACAAATATTTGTCAGTATCATTTTGTACATACTTGATAGAGCCGATACAGTATACTTACAAGAGTCGAATAAGTATCTTTAGTGCTTCCCATAGTACTTGAATTTAAATACACCTTTACATAAATAACGAATACTATGTGTTTTAAAAGAAAAGATTAAGTAGCGCAACGAATAGAAAACAGTGATAGGTACTTTATCAGAGATTATTCGAAGCATTATGATATCACAGATGGAATGATATCCGGCGGAGCTATAAGAATAATGTTCTATTGGTTGATCAAAAGTGAAGTTAGAGCCGAACAGCTTGTTTACTTTAATAATGACGCCGTCAGACGATCAGTTTACGGCGGCGAACGGCTGGCAAGTGGCGATACCGCAAACGCGTTTACAGTGGCTCACTATCATCGAAATTAAACCACTAGCTAGAGCTTGTCGATAATATCAACACATCTACATCTACAGCCTTAAAGTGCCATAGAGCTGGCTAACTAACAATAGTTTGAGATTCTATGTCACTCCGCTTTTGCCGATAAATTGTTATCGTCACACTATGATTAAATGATTGTACAGGTGTAGCGACGAACGCCAGTTGCTGATAAAGGTTTCTAAGTAGCAGTTCTATGAGAACGACTCAGTGTTTGTGACCTAAATAAGTGTAAAAGTGTACAAGTGCATCATTCATGTGATTTATTTCGTAACAAAATGGATAGATTTAGACAGAAAATAAAAAAGGACAAACCACAGAAACATGCAGATAGAGAGAAGTCTAATTTATTTATAACAGATGTTAAGGCTATTAAGGAAAACCTCAAAATTAAAGAAATTCTTAGAACGGTTAAAATGAACAGCAGCATGCGAGTAAAGGCGCCTAGAGGGAGTAAAGTAATGAATAGCAAAGACTTTAATGACAACGATGACTTTGTTGAAGACGACACTAACACAAATAGCGAAGCATACGAAGAAGACGATGAAGACCCACCGAGCGCGACAAATCCTGATGTTGTGATCTCCAATACAGATCCTGGTGAAAACGAATTAGTTGATGAACCTATTTTAAAAGATTTTAACGAAACTGACACCGATATTAGCAAGGACACTGTCGAAACCAGCAACGAGATTATCCAAACCAATTCAGATAATGATAGTACAAAAAATGAATCAAATACTCACACAAATTCTGTTGTAGAATCTGAAAGCAGTGAAAATAACAACGATCCAGATAATGTTACTATTTGTGATGACAAACCTTTGCACATCCCACCAATCCAGGACACATACTTGAAATGTCGCGACAGAAAACTCTCGCTTGATTACACTATGCTATCCCGCCGTGAAGGCTTATCTCAATCTGAATTGGATCTACATTTAATAGGAAAGTCACCACTTGAAAGAAAATCATCATTTTTCAGAAAGAAAATGGAAAGTTTTTTAAAGAACACTACTGAAATATTTAAGAGGCAATCATTCGGTAGCAAGCCCCAACCCATTAAGCGGAGGGGCTCGATGTCCGTATCCCTCCAGTCGTTAAATGAGACGAATTGCACCACCGACTACAGTTCCATGTTGCAGAATCCTCAGGTAGGCACTACATCTTATCTTAACTATTGTAAAACCGTAAAATTGCAAGGAATAAAAAAGTAGCGGTTCACTTCATATAAACTCAAATAACACTCGATAGCGCGATTTAAATGACGTGCAGCGCCATCTATTGACAAAATTGTTTGTTTGTTTTTTTGTTGGCTCATCACGCAAAAACTACTGAACCGATTTGGATGAAACTTTTTTGTTTGATAGCTTATGATCTGACTTAAAATCTGGTATATAATTTGTGCGGACGAAGTCGCGGGAAAACAAATCCATAGTCATAACATATTTTCATGCACTTCTATCGGTTGAGACTAGGTACCTCCCAATAAACATTTAAGCTGAAAAAAAATCTTTTAACCAGTACAATAACAGCTAGAAGTGTTATAAACGATGTACAAAAGCGTCAAAATATATTTAAGGCTGTGGTAGGGCATAAATATATTATTTTATACAGAACATCTGGTTAAGGGCTGTATAAAGCCGATATTATAACTTTTGGCTTTTAAATAGCACCGAAAAACTCGAATATACAGTATATAGAGTAAAAAACCGCTATAAGCAAGTTTATAAGACTAGAGCAGTATATCGACTGAATAGTACTCTAGAATTATACTTTTGTGTTGCCTAATTCTGTACAAGAGCATTAAATATTGCTATCTTCTGGATATTGGTGTATAATTACTCTTTAGTACAGTCATCATATTAGGCTTGATAATAGTTGTTCAATGGTTATTTAGGAAACCGTTATAAAGCAAATTTCTGTACAAGAGTGTAATACAATGCTATCTGCTGCTTAAGAGTTTAGTCTTACCCTATTCTAAAGCTAACGCGATAGTACAGCCCTCAGTTTTACAGTAGATCATTATAAAGTTGATAGTGTTTCAATAGATAATTATGCAGCTTATTGAATATTTCAATGCCTAAGTAAAACTGGTGTACCTAAATGTCAGTTTTTCATAGTTAATTATTGTGTTCATTGTGAATTTGTTTTGCGCTTTTTTCAAGAGTCAAAAATTGACATCAAACCATGGAAAAAACAAAAAACAAGTGGTGAAATAAAACAAAAACTAAACAAAGCATATTCACAATTGCTGTAATATTTTCTAAACGTATTATTTTAAGCAGCTACTATAGTAATTAATTTCTAATGTACAACCAATGTTACTCTTTAGGCTGTTTTAAATACTTAAATTAGAGCTTAGTTACGCAAAAAGCTTCACAATTGAGTACTAGAAGAGCAACAGCTGTATAATTGAAGACGCCATTAACCCATAACCTAAAAATCATGGCATCATAATTCATAAAATATTTTTACGTATGATTTTGAAAATTTAGGCGATATTTATACAGAATTTTACCTGAATACCATACGAAATTAATTTATTTTCAATAGAAAAGTAGGTACTGCGGACTTATAAAGCTAGTCTCAAGTTGGGTTACACCGTTCTTATTACACAAACACTTTCGTTAATATCTATTATTTCAAGAGAGCATGAGTTTTTGGCTTACTATTAGCATACATATTCACGAAGAAGTAGCAGCCGCAAGCAAAATAACGACCAAGAAACAAATAATGGGTATCGCAAAATAATATTTGTTCTATTCACAAATTAAAATATAATGGCCGCCGCGTGTCCGATGATTTGATGAATAAATAAGTCTTAAGAAAATAAGATGGAAGGATTCAACCACGAACATAATTTTATTCTTATATTCAGACGTTTACAAGCCTGAGACTGTATATAAGAATAAAATACGTAAGATTTGAGAACATTATCTGCATAATGGTATCTAATTACGCTCTAAGTCAGCCATTGCGCCGCTATTACACAGCTGTAAGACAACTAGATCTACACTTAGAGCTGTATAATTTGGGGCCCATTTTGCGGATATAACGGCTGTATATCCGGATATACAGCCCTAATCCAGCCAATTTGTACAGCCTAAACTCTTCAAAATTTTCATTGTACAGCGTTTATACAGTTTCAAATGCTATCTGGGCTGTCTGTCAATCAGTAATCAGTGGTTACGACAAAAAAAAACAAACGGGTCGAATTGCTTTTGTTGAAGTCGGTTAAAAAGGTAATGAACTCGGGTAAAAATTGTGAAGGTACGTATAAAATACCCGCAGGATCTTATTATTGAACCTAGCGTACATATAGTGAAGTATCTAAAAGTACTTTTATCTAGAATAGACTTAGATTTACGAGAACTTACGGGCTGGGCTACGTTCCTATTTACAGCCCGCTGTGGCTCGTTTCTTTTATTAATATTACCACTACTATACGGGTAAAGCAGAACTTTGTACCTATCTTGCAATCCTTGTTGAAATGTCGTCTGATATAGGTAGTTTGTAGCCGTTTAGAATTCCAGTCAGCGTTAAAATAGGTACAATTATATTCTTTTATCTATGCCTTTTTTAATAAAGACAGTGTAGTTGGCTAAAACAATGAAGGCCTCCGCACATCGCAGCGATTTTATCGAGCAATATTACCGCTGCGATTTTACGATATTTGTTCTCAGTACATTTTGTATGGGGACCACAGACTTCAGGAAGTCTGTGTGTCTGTGAAGTCTGTGTGTGGGGACGCGCTCGATCCCAAACACTGCCGCGATATTATCGCAACCTGATATATCTTTCGACTACATTCGGTGGTGGGACGCATGCGTGACGCGAATCGCGGAATCGCTGCAGTGTATAAGGTGTCGCGATATCGCTGTCGATAGTATCGCTCGATAAAATCGCTCGATAATATCGCTGCAATGTGCGGAGGCCTTGATGCAACTTTTTCGTCTGGTTACATAGATTTTATTAACGTTGTATTCGTGATTAGTTCTCGTTTTAGTGATAAGTCCATATTGATTCTAAGTCTACATCATAATAGATAGTGAAATTTTCAAGTGAGTAGGAATATATTATTAAGTTTTTGGTTAGTTCCTCCCATTTTCCTCCCTTAGTAAACGTCGCTTAGTATTATAAAGTTATAATAGATTAGGTAGGTAGATGGTAATGTTTGTAGTCCCTAATAATGAGTCCCTTGAGAATCCTTCGCGCTAATCACATCACAGCTTAATAGCATAGTATATGCTCACGACTATATTCCCCGAGGAAGTTGTCAGAGATATTCTGAAGCCTCAGAACATCCACGTTTCACTAACAGTACCGAAACTCTGTCCAAGAGTTTGCCCGTCGCGTCGCCGTACCCACTGTCCATCCAGACAGTGGGTTCTAATACATATGCCTCGAAACTGAAGCACGTGGGTTTCCTCAAGATGTTTTCCTTCACCCAAAAGCCATCCGAAAAAAATAATTGGTGCGAGTCGGCCTAGACGGGGATCGAACTCTCGCCGCCTGCGCGGCAGGCTAAGTTACTGGCCACTGGCCCACCACGGCTTGTCAACTCAGTTTAATAAAGGTGTCATCATAACCTTCTTTACTTATATTATGTCTAAGGAAGCGAGGCAGGGCAGCGTGACCAGCCTCTACTCGTCCTCGACCATCGGCCGCAGTACGTCCAGCCTGTCCGCCAGCCAGGGTCTGCAGCCCAGCCAGTCGGAACAGGAGAGCCTGGCCAGCAGCCAGTCAGCGCTGTTTGCAAGCCAGCCACTTGGAGACGCATCCTCAGATAGCGTCCATAGTGAGTGACGATTCCGTATCATTAGAAAGAAAAAATAAGTAAAGAAAGGAACTATTTTTATTCGCATACTCTGTACAAAACACATTGACATGATTTTACAGAAAAAAAAATACGCAATAGGTTAAAACAGGTTTTAGGGTAGACGGTTGCATTACCTACTTTAGTGGGCGAAGCGTGTTGCAGATACAGATAATTATGTCGCCATTTTTGACGAAGCGTGTTGAAGATTTGAAGAATGTATATTCTTATAAATTTTATTTTTAATTTCTAATTATTGGTTATAATAACTTGATACGAAACGACAATTTCTTTAAAACCATACTGGAAGGGAAGATAGAGGGGAAAAGAGGCAGAGGAAGACCCAGACAGAGTTATCTAGCCCAAGTGAAGGAAAAGGTTGATGTCGTGTCGTACCAGGAACTCAAGACACTAGCGGAAAACAAACAAGAGTGGCGAATACTCCACCGACAAGAGCGTAGCTCTTAAATAAGATGATGATGATGGTTATAATAAATAGACTCATGATAATAAACAACTTTCCAAAAGGAACAAGAGCAAACCGCAAAAAATAATTTATTTATCATAAAAACTTTCAGAAAACAAGCTGGTTATTTAATTTTTCTGTGAAATAATGCCTTTTAGTATGGGAAGTCCAATACCTATCTTCTTTGCTATAGGGAAAGTTTCTTATGGAAAGTTGTTCAATATCATGATAATGCAGCGACCACACTGGTCGCTGTGATAATGAAACTGTTTACCCTAACCTATTAACACCTGTAACCTTTATAGGTACTCCTACGAATAAAGAAATAAATACCTACAAAGCCAAATCTGTAAAACTATTTCTTTAGAATCGAACTGAACAACATCTTTCTGATATTTTCAAAATATTATAAAAACTGGAAACAATAATTGTTAATTTCTACAAGTTTTAATTAATTTATGTTGTCTGTTTAGTAGGTAATTCGATATAATCTTGTTAATGTTATTAAAAATGGACAGATTACTTAATAGTCTACGTAACAGCAGGTTAGGTTAGGTTAGTTAGCCTAGTGATCGTTTTCATAATTTGTAGCTTAGGTACTCACGTTTTGTAAATACCTTAGCTTCTAACCTACCTATGTTGTGTTAAAAGCAATCTCTCAAAGCTTACGTTTTAATAAAATAAATTGGGTAACTTTCACTGGACTATTAAAATCAGAGCGCCTGCCTGAAACCCCTTCGTAATGAGGCCAGTGCCATCAAGTGAAACAAGATTAGGTTGAATTACTTGTCTTATCTCATTATGGAGTTTCATCAATTTGATAAGACGGTCTGGGAGTAGTCATAGCGGGAAGTGGACGATCTAAGAACGGACATTCTGGGATGTGGTCCTGTTGGAAAGTGGTCGTTTTAGGAAGTGGTCATTACGGTACGAAACGCCTAGGTACTGCTGGTCGTTCAATAATCAGACGCACGATATTGATGATGTTTATTAATGTAAACTGTAATGAGATTATAGCTACTGCTTTTACATTCCAGGAAATTAATATTAACCATGGAGCGGATTAAACAATGTGTTTCTAGGTAGAGGATACACTAATGATCACGTATGTACCTACTTAACCTATAGCCAGTTATCATTTACACTGTTAGTAGTCTGCGTTTTTTTCAACTTCATTTTACCAAACCAAAATGAATGCCTAGTTTATTTACGAACAATTACATAGGATTTGGTAATCTGTCCTTCGCAAAAGTTTTGTTATGACTACTTATGACACAATTTCTGTTCTAAGAATAGAAGAATATACCTATATCAATTCGTCTGCTTAGGATATGCTCACGACCATCCTGAGGGGGAAGGCAAAGATATTTAGAGTATCTACATGTCATTCAGAACGTCTGTCCAGTGATATTTAGAGACCCACAGTTCCGGCGCGCCACCCGCCGTACCGCACTGAAAATCATACAGATTAAAAAAATTGCCTGAGACCTAAAAATACTAAAATGTTTAAGATTTGTAATAACAAAAGGTTTCAAAAGAGCGTGCGTCAGCAAAATCTTTGGTACCCAAGCATCTTCGTATTTAGAGCCGCCCATAATACATAGGTAGGTATAGTTTACTTTAGTAGAGGATACCCTTCACTCTGCCCGGGGTCTCGCTCGAGATAGACTCTGATAATGAAGTAGGTACTCTTCACGCGAAAGGACTTACGTATTTTTATTAAAATTTATCGGAAGGGATCTTCTCATAATGGATCAAAACTTGTTTCGAAAATCGAATATTCACAGCTTTGATTCGACACCACAGCCAATGTACGTCCCACTGCAGGCCTCTGGCCTACACTCAGGGAGGGTGTATGGGTGTTAGTCCACGACGCATGCCCAATGCGGATTGGAGACTTCACATACTCATCGGAATTTCTTCTTCAGCGTATGCAGGTTTCCTCACGATGTTTTTCTTCACCGTTTGTAGAGTAATCATATACTAGCTGCATAAGAAACCTCAACCCTCAGACGCCTACGACACCCACGGGGAGAAATGGGTTGATTAATTCTAAAAGCTGGAACCACACCGCTACGTGTTACATCTTGGACACTGGTCATTTCATAGAAATTGGAAAAACTGACAATAAGATGTAGGCATATGCGATACTGAGTGAGTGCGACTGAAATAGGACTATACTGTCAAAGAAAAAATTACTCTAACGCCTATCGAGAGATGGTGATGCAAAAGAACGGTGATTGGGCAGGAAGTGTAATGCACAGTTACCCGGCTGTAAATATTACACATCAAAAGTCAAAGTTAAAGTCAATATCATTTATTCTTGCTTGAATCATGAGGGCGTCATGGGAAGCGGCGTAATGGGAACAATTCGCTTTAAGCACACTTATTAAACGTCAAATCTTATTTAAGCTACCACCGCGTCGGAACGTGTTGTCGCTGTAGAGAAGATGCGGCCAGAAACTCTACAACATAGCTAGTTTCGGCTTCGTAGGGCGACATCTCTGTCACTCAGTACATTATGTTATGTTAGGAACGTCTCGTAAGTCGTCGCCGATTTGCAATATTTACCGTCGGGCCCGGTACTGTAGTACTGTAGACACACGATTAAAACATATTGAATTTGTCCCACCAGGTCTTAACGAGGCTTACACTCAGGCGCTATTGATGAATTCTCGAGCCATTTCCATGAGCTCCGGCCTGGACTCAGCACAAGGTCTTGAACGACGAAAATCGAACAGGTCTAACAGGTAAAAGCTTCTTACGTTTACACAACCACGTACCTACCTTATAATTACATGCATAGGTACCTACCTATCTACTACATACATTCAAAATCGTGTTCCCAAAGGGGTGGCATTTAATTTTACTACAACTAACGTTGACAAAGAAAACGGAAAAATGTGAGTTTTTGGGTACAATAAAGAATCTAAGGAACATGAATAAATAATTTTAAATTTGATATTTTCTTAAATTATAAAAGTGCCAAATAACTCCAAAGTGATTTTAGACTTTTCTTGACATAAGCTTGCTTTATATTTTAATAACGTAGTTACATAAAAATCCCAGGACACGTAAACTAATTGAGATTTTGCCAATAACAATTTATTTTCTCCGTGTATGAAGTTGATAACAGTCGTGTAGTATGTTTGTTGGTATGTGGACAGTAATGTTATAACATGCAGCGACACAAGGGAATAAGAGCAATCTTGTGCGCTGTGCACGCTGCGAAATAAATGCAATTTCGTTATTCTACAACCTTTTCTTTGCTGACTGATACCTACCTATCTTGGTAGAATAACGCTACATTCATGGTTAAGTGAGTCAATAGATATGACCTAAGTGAAGCGCTCGTTGGCGTAGGAGCTTCGGTATTGGAAACGATCACCGAAGATAAGCAACTTCAGGTCCGGTCAGTCTTTGGATGGGTGACCGTTTAGTGGTATTTCATCTAGAGCGTTTCCGTACTTCGGAACGTACGTTAAGCAGTCTCCGATAGTTCCGTCATATGGCGTTGTAACTATTCGTTAAGCCAGGTCAGAGGCCTATTAAAGGCGGCTTGAAAATTCTCTGACAGCAAGTTGACCTAACTTGGTCGCGTGGTGGAGTATGACCGTCAGCGCAAAATAAAATCAGCTGTTCTATACTAAACTGCAATGCCTAATCGAGTCAAACGTTGGAACAGCTGAGATTTATTTGTTCAGACAGGTTTGCTCCCATAGTAAAAGTGGATGGGGACCATGGCAATGGGATTCTAAAAGCTATGTTATAATTTAATGACCTAAGTATTTAATTTTGTCAAACATTAAATAAAGGAGAGTGGCTTGTTGTGAATGATAGATATCAATGGAAAACGCTAGAGAAGGCCTTTGCCATGACCCCACCCTACCCATAAACTTTTACTATGGGAGCAAACCTGTCTGAACAAATAAAAAATTCAGCTGTTCCAACATTTGAGTCGAGTAGGCATTGCAGTTTAGTATGGAACAGCTGATTTTATTTTACGCTGACAGATTTGCTTACATAGTAAAAAGAGTAACTTTTCCTTACAACATCCGATATTAAGAAACAAGTAAATCAATTCAGAAAAAGGAGCTATTAATAAAAATAATTCGATAAAATCAAACTAAAACGTAAGTTTAATTAAACAGTAGGTTTTACGTTTATTTTGGCTTCCTTGATCTTCACTGCTAAAAGCTGTGTACGTATTTAAATGTCAACCGCATTCCTTTCAATTACGTTTTCCTTGTACGATGTTGAGAATAAATTTATTTTAGGCATCTAATCCCATTCCAGATGTAGGTACCTATGTAAATATCTTTTTAAAGGATTCTCGTTAAAGGATGTTTTGTGCGAATCTCTGATTGCACATCTGTATCTAAAACTTAGCGATGATGTACTTACATTGAAGATATTCGAAAAAAAACAACTGGGGAGGTTTAAGATACGTAATGGAGTAGGTAAGAATTTTTGCCAGTTTGTTAGATTGTTTGTGCACGCATCACTTAAAAACTACAGAACTTATTTGAATGGGGTTTTCACAAAAGTAATAGGATTTAGTTTGGATTAAAATTTATTTCATATTTCATCGCAATCGGTTAATTGAATCAAAATTTATATTATGTATTTCAAGCCAGTATGGTCTGCGCGTACGTACGTAAAATCGTAAACAATTTCCTCACAACATTATATATAATTTCAGAGTAACCTGGGTAGCCAGCGAAGGTTTAACCAACTACTTCAGACGGGTCATCCAAGATGAGAAAAGCAGGGAGATGCAGAATTGTCAGTCGTACTCTGACTTCTCCAGCATCCCGGAGAATGGTTTGTACGGGCCGACCTTGGACTCGAAGGGCCGGAGGCTGTCGTACCAGCGCGCCGTGTCCGGGGAAGACCCGGTGATGCCCCCTAGACACCACCAGGACAGCACTAGGAGAAGGAACTTCATACCTGAAAATGCCGAGGTGAGTTTGTTTGTTAGGTACCTTCTCTACATTTACTTATACAGGGTATTGAGGATGATCAGATCATCAAACTGAACAACTTTCTCTATGGGACCAACATCGAAATCGAGAAAAAAACATCAGCTGCCCCTTAAATTTTGTAGAATGCATTTTAGTCATTGCTGTTATGTGTGAACCAGACGATTTTTTTCGCAATTTCATAGGTCCCATAGAAAAAGTTGTTCAGTTTGATGGTCTGATCATTCCCTTAAAAAACTGTCAGCATATTAAGAAGGACTCTATATAATTATACTTAGTATACTCTACGCATATAATATTAATCTCTTACAAAATAGGTAAGTAGATTAAATAAAAGTTTCTTCTCTACAACGGAACACCTTCCGACGCGGTGATAGAGTCAAAAAATGACGCAGAAAGCATAAAGTTGAGTGACCTGCCTTGTTCGGGTAAATTTTTACTGATTTAAACATGAATTGTGCATATGACTTCATGACTAAGATATCATAATTGACTTTGGGCCCAGTGCGGGTTGGTGGAGGCAAGTTAGTGGTGGAGGCAATTTGCTGTCAGAAAATTTTCAAGCCACCGCCTTAATAGGCCTCTGACCTGGCTTAACGAATAGTTACAAACGGAAACGGAAATATCCGAGACCAACTGCTTAACGTGCCTTCCGAAGCACGGAAACGCTCGAGATGAAATACCACTTAACGGTCACCCATCCAACGACTGACCGGGCCTGACGATGCTTAACTTCGGTGATCGTTTCCAATACCTACCGAAGCTTCACTAGGTACACCAACGAGCGCTTCCGAAGCGATTTAGTTAACGCAAGAATTAATTGGTGTGCCCCCGATGTTAACACCGCTAGTTGCAAGTTTCAGCCGCGGATCGCATCGAATGTTGTTTATGTTCCTATCGCGTGATGCACGCACAACACTGCCTCAACAATTCCTTTATACCTATTCTTCGCACTATCTTACTACCTATATTCATAGATTAATATGTATATTGGGTATAGATAGGCAAGTCGCCTGCGATTTTAGAACGGCTTAATTATTTTCGTTGCCCCTTATTAGCGCATGGGGGAGCCACATTGATAAATAAATAGAAAAAGACGGCCGGCCGACACGAGGCTCGAACCATAAGCACCCGATTCGTGAGCCGGTTGTCTAGACCACTAGACCAACAAGGCAGTGTTTGATATGGGCGAAATCTCTCACTACTACCAGCGCAGCGGTGAGGTGTAGCGCGCTGTCGCTCAAAGTGCTTCGAAACGTCACCGAGAGATGGCGGAAGCTGTCTTTCAGCGTTCCACTTCGTTTGCACTAAGATATCATAGCATGCCTATATTCACAAGCTTTCTCGTCTATTGCTTTATAACGCCTATAATCAGGCGAATGTGGATGAAGAAAGCCGCGTAGCCACTACAACAAACTACTACAAAAAACTATATTACTATGTCTATGACTACAAACTAACGAACAACTCGGTACTAGCTTTCAAAGGTACCTATGCGCGGTCAATGCCGGTATATGTGGGTATAGAAGAGCGAGATTGAATCAGTACAATGCAGTCGTTGTAACGGGGCCTACCTTATTTACGCCCTCTGATTATAGTAGATTACACACCGAGGGCAGGAAAGTAAGTAAGGTCTCAGATCTCATGTATCGCCGAGGTCAACAAACATATTATACTAGTGTTTTCCCGCGACTTCGTCCGCACAAATATATATCAGATTTTAAGTCAGATCATAAGCTATCAATCAAAAAAAGTTTCATCAAAATCGGTTCAGTAGTTTTTGCGTGATGCGCGGACAAACAAACAAACAAACAAACAGACAAACAGACAGACAAAATTTCTAAAAACCATATCGTAATCTTTTTTTTTGTTAATATCTTCAATGTACAGACACACTTCAGTTACAGTTTTATAATAGTTTAGATTTAGATTGTGATTTGAGGCTTTTTTTTTATTTACTGCCCAAGGTTAGTATACTATTTTTCTCCTCGACGGAGGTGGAAAGCGGCAACTTCGTTTAGCGCAGCGGGACGACAATTGACGCTTTCTGTCCGGAGGGGAGAAAAACAGCATTATCCATACTAATAATATTAATAAAGATTTTATTTTTTGTTTGTTTGTTTGTATTGAATAGGCTCCGAAACTACTGGACTGATCTGAATAATTCTTTCACCATTAGAATGCTACATTATCCGTGATGAACGAAGGCTATAAAAACAGCCAATAGTGTGTCGGGAAGATTCTAAGGCGGTACAATGTACCTACACACGGCGTCACATAAAGCTATTATTTTTATTAGCCAAGCTACGAATAAGAGAATAAATATGGAAGAATAACTCCAAACAAAATCGAAATCATTTTTGGCACCCCATGAAAAATGACATTTTGTATGAGTTTTGGCGGCGAGTTACAATTTTTAAAGAACAAATTTAGAACGCGTTACAATTTTTTTGGTGCCACTTTTTGAGCTTCATTTATACTTCTATACATTCTCTTATTCGTAGTAGCCAAGTCATCCCATTGCTGGGCAAAGGCCTCCCCTTACTCTTCCACTCGTTCCTGTCTTGGGAAACCTCTGAGCATTGGTCATCAAACTTATCCAGGTCATCCCGCCATGATTTCTTGGGTCGACCCAACGCCGGTGACCGTTTTCGGGGATCCAGGGTGTGATGGTTTTTTGATGATCATTTGATTTGATTGATTCATGATGTTTCAGGATCCATTCGACATACATGACCAAGCCCATTCCCATCACAGACTTAAAAGAATAAGAACCAGACGTAATCTCGTCTAATCACGAGTGAAGCACCCATTTCTTTTGTGTGCGTGCTGTCACACGGTACATAAGGTGACGGGTTGTAGCACCTGCACCTAGAGCTAATGCATCTGTGTGAGTGTAAGTCCCTTGTAGAACAAACGAGATTGTATTACCTTACATGCTTCACGTCTTTTTTAGTGCAATATTCGGTCCGTATTTCTTTCAAGTCCGTGATTCCCATTTAGTAAATATACTTACAAAAGCCCAGTGCGGGTTGGTGGAAATAAGTTAGTTTTCAACTTGTTGTCGGATAAACTTCAAGCTGCCCTCTGACAGTTCCGCCGCCATCTAACCTGAACAATTTGTGACCAATTGATCAACGTAACTTTCTAAGAACGGAAGCGTTCGAGATCAAATACCACTTAACGCGGTCACCCATCCCAACACTGACGCGGACCTGACGTTGCGATCATTTCCAATACAGAAGTTCCACTAAGCCTACGAATGCCATATTATCAGTGATACTATAAGAAATATCATACGAATTAAAAGTATTTGAAGGTAAGAAATCGTGAACTAACGGATAAATTAAAAAACAATTTAAAAACTGTAACAAATATCCATTATATCCTCTCCATTATCTTTTGCAAACTAATCTTTGAGGTTTTTTTTTCAATGTTATCGTCATTCTTCGCCCCCTTAAATCACCCCACATACTATTTTCTGTGTATAAAACAGGCATAATGCGCAGGTGCTACGCGCAGGCAACAGAAAGAGAGGGTGGCAGAGGATTCATTGCCAGACGAGTTCCGAGGGTGGCCGGTCGTGCTGCGTCGGTCCCCTCCCGCGATCCGGATATCCGTACATAAACGTAAACATTTCAGAAATTAACTTTCACACATTCTCAAACTAATCACAAACTTTCGTTACTTCCCCAATAATAAACTGTGCTCCACGGGGTTTTCGAATGTGTATCGTTCACAGAAAAACGTGATTTGTGTTAATAAAATAAAAATAACTTGAATTAAACTTATTTCCGTTGGTGTGAGTTTCTGACTGTCGCATAAACTTATTGTTTCTTAAATATTAATAAAACATAATTTTTAGAGACAGTTCGGTAAGTTAGTAGAAAAGTTGAATAGCCTCTAAAGTTGAATAATATTATGTTTTGTTTATAAAACAGACTGTCTTCATTTGTAGAATCAAGTCCTTTTTTATTTCAGTTAACAAATAAAACTACTCAACTCAATTTCAGTTGTACTTACACAAATCAACCGTATCACTACCCAATCACATTATCATAGTTCATTTAAAAATAGATTAGGTACTACCTGCTGTTATTAATCTCAAAGATAAGCTGCTTGAAAGTTCCAAATTCAGCTTATTGCTTGCGGAGTTCGGCGAAAAGTCACGGAACGAAGTTTTGTAGCGGCCGTTCACGCGATAAAATCCACCTTAATATTGATTCAGGCCAACGTGCTTTTAACAGCGTGGTTAACTTTGACACTGTCTGCATTAAACGAAGCCTTTTCTCAATTCTCAATTCCATTCTTATTCTTGTGAAGGAACTAATTATCTTGATAAATTATTATACGTTTATAATAATCTTGATAATTATACGTTATTAATTCTTGATAATTATAAAATTTATCGGAAATACAAAAAGCTTGCGCTAGCAATGTCACGCCTTGTACCTATTTCCGATCACGATTCACGAAAAAATAAGCTCCCAAACACAAAATAATTTTTCTCAAAATGCATTGTGATGGATGAGAAACTATTATGCCAAAGACGGAATGCGGCGGTGCGCACGCGATCGCGTTTCGTCTATCTTATATGCTCTAGCAAATGACGTTCCTGAGTGACAGAAAAGGATGGAGCGACGGAAAAGTGCGATCGCGTGCGGCCATGTGTAGTTCAACCCTAAACGTTTTAGGCATTCTATAGAATACCGGATGAATTATATACAGGGTGTAAGTGACAGCCTAGCAAATACTGAAACGGTGAACTCAGACCATCAAACTGAACAACTTTCACTATGGGGCCTACCACAGGAAACGCGAAAAAAAATCAGCTTTCCCATACAAAACTGCTTTACCTACCCGACTCAAATGTATGGGGCGGCAGATTTTTTTTCGCATTTCCTGAGGAAAGCCCATAGTGAAAGTTGTTCATTTTGATGATTCTGTTCTGTCTGATTCTGTCTGATTCTGAGTCTGATTTCACCGTATCAGTATTTGCTAGGCTGTCACTTACACCCTGTATTGCCGATCACATAATGTAGAACGTAAATATAAACGTGACTGAAATTTCACAAAATAACTTATGAAGACTAGAGAAGCAAAGAAAGAAACTTTCGTATTCTTCAACTACATTATTAGACGTTGATTATTGTTTTATAGCTGTACTTACAATATTAGAATGTTATATAGATTGTCAAATTATTATTTCAACGATTTCAGGGTTCCATATCCAAAGAGTGCTGGTATTAAAGCTAGACGGGTGAAATTTACACAGAATATGCGTTACTATGGCGATTTGCTAAAAAATTATAAGTAACTAGTGTTTTCCCGCGACTTCGTCCGCACAAATTATATACCAGATTTTAAGTCAGATCATAAGCTATCAAACAAAAAAAGTTTCATCAAAATCGGTTCAGTAGTTTTTGCGTGATGTGCTAACAAACAAACAAACAAACAAACACACAAACAAACACACAAACAAACACACAAACAAACACACAAACAAACACACAAACAAACACACAAACAAACACACAAACAAACACACAAACAAACAGACAAACTCTCTAAAAAAGGTTGATTTCGAGTCGGGGATACCTAAAAACCATATCGTAATCTTTTTTTTGTAAATATCTTCAATGTACAGACACAGTTCAGTTACAGTTTTATAATAGTTAAGATTAAAAAATCGGTCAAGTGAGAGTCGGGCTACTCGCGCACCGAGGGTTCCGTACCACACCACCACACAACAAAGACACCGGAAAGACACAAATTACAAGATACAATTTTTCTTCAGGACCTTTAGCGCGTGACCGACTCACACTTGGCCGGTTTTTATTATTTGTTGTTGTTGTAGAGTTTGTTCTATAATCACACCGAGTTTGACGCGCTCTAGAATATATTACCGTTTATACTATATAGAGCAAGAAGAAGAAACGTTGATAAAAACAGTTTGTTGTATGAGGGCCCCCCTAAAATTTAATTTTTTGACATTTTAATTATTTGAATGAAATCGGCCATAATAAGGCACATTCTGTAAACATTTCATCTGTCTAGCTATAGTAGAGTTAAAAAGTTACAGCCCTAAATAGTTAGGACAGACAGACAGACAGACGGGCGGACGGATCAGTCAGTCATTCAGTGGATCATGGAACTATATTTTTATAAGTCGGTATTATATGACAATACCTTTTGGAGTTTTTTTTGTTCTATAAGTACATAATAAGTCGGTATACCTATATGACAATACCTTCGGGACTTTTTTTTTAGTTTATTTATTCAATACCTACATAATTTTATATTTTTACAGGGTGAAATTGATATCATTAGCATCCTAAGAGTCTACCCATCAAACTGAACGACTTTTATTATGAGAGCAAAAAAAACGGAGCAAAAAAAAATCAGCTGTCCCATACTAAACTGCACCCGCCGCCGCTGCCTACACGACTCAAATGTATGGGACAGCAGATTTTTTTTTGCTCCATTTGCTGTTTGCTCCAGTAAAAGTTGTTCAGTTTGACGGGTAGGTTAAAAGGATGCTAATGATATAAATTTCACCCTGTATACATAGCAAACCGCACTGTCAGGAACCACAGGGTTTATATGAAGTGCGGTCATACACCGCCATGCCACTGATAATCACATTCGAATCGCATCAGAAATTCTGAATGTGTAGTCACAAAATCCCCTATACAGGATGTTACATAAGTAAGAATATATTTTTAAAACTCTTAAGGGGGTTGTTTAGACCGTCAAACTGAACAACTTTCTCTATGGGACCAAAATCGAAATCGCAAAAAAAAAAACTGATATCCCATACATATTTTAGCTCGAGTCGATTTGTAGAGTACCTATACAGGGTGTAAGGGACAGCCCTCCGCAAACTGAAACGGTGAACTCAGACCATCAAACTGAACAACTTTCACTATGGAGCCTACCTCAGGAAACGCTAAAAAAATCAGCTCTCCCATACATTTGAGTCGGGTAGGTACGGCAGTTTTGTATGGGACACCCGATTTTTTTTCGCGTTTCCTGAAGTAGGCTCCATAGTGAAAGTTGTTCAGTTTGATGGTCTGAGTTCACCGTTTCAGTTTGCGGAGGGCTGTCCCTTACACCCTGTATAGAACAAAATTTTTGTTTTTCGCGCTTTCGATATTGGTCCCATAGTAAAAGTTGTTGAGTTTGATGGTCTAAACAACCCCCTTAAATGTTTATTTGTATTTTTGTAACACCTTGTATAACATCATATCCCCTTCCGTCCACGAGCACCAATCAGATGTTCTCAAAGAAAAACCCTATTCATCTAAAGGTAGTTTGGCGCATTAGCATAGTATTTTCTGTTATCGCCTGGTAATACCTTTTTCCCGCCAGTCATCGTGGTAATGTTAGTTCAGAGAAATCGTCCCGATACGAACCTTTTTCTGAGGTTTTTCACATTTCCGTCGGGATGTTAAAATAAACACCACGGGAAGGTATATCAATCATTCTGTTCTGTAAACATACACCTGATACCTTTTTTACTTTTTTTATTTTTCTTTGAACCGTAGGAAAAGGTATTACAGATAGGTATGTACTATATTATTATTTACTAACTTGTACTTTAAAAAATGCCTAGAAGTTGATACAGCACCTTTTTATGTCGACTATCAGTCCGTCTTCTTCTTCTTACATTGTGGGCAAGCCCTGGCGTCAGAGTTTATTCAAACCGCCTTACGGCCTCTGACGTGGTTTTTTATGTAACGACTACTACAGTGGCGGATACAGGGGGGGAACGAACCTCTGAATTTTGAGGCCGAGTAAAGAAATGAGCTCTCTTAATTTCTTTTAATCTTAATACGTGGCCCGAGTTGGCCGAGGGGCCCCCCCTAACATGAAATCCTGGATCCGCCCCTGGACTACTACCAGAGATAGTAGCCGGGACCAACGGCTTAACGTGCTTCCGAAGCACGGAATCATTTTCTTTTTCAGACAATCAGGTGATTCAGCCTGCAATATCCTAACCAACTGAGAAAAAACACACTAATTGATATATCACTATAGTCAAGCCGCTACCAACGTACAGTTTAGGTCATAAATTATCTCATCGAACCTCTCACTCATACTTATGGGCTCTATGGAACAGTTTCCATAAAACCCATGGGTGCGACTGAAAGGTTCGATGGGATGATTTATGACCTAAACAGTACGTTGGTAGCGGCTTGACTATAGGTACGTGTCCCCCGTGGGAATCGAACCCACGACCTCCGTGAAGCCCAAATCTCTTAACCATTACACCACCGAGGCAGTTGTGGCTCTGTAAGTAGGCAGAAATAGCAGTACATACCTAAGAATTTTATAGAATAATGTAAAAGTTAAGAGAATTTTCAGCACAATGAAATTAACATTGTTACATTTCAATGATTTGATAAATGTTGATCGTTAAAGCCGCTTGAGGAATGATTTCCGCTCCTTAGACATGATAGCGTCAGAATTTAATATAAGGCTTTTTTCATCAAAAATTTATGATCGTCAAAGTTATTACTTTTTTCACCCGATAGAAGAAGAATTAAAAGTCGATTTTATTACAATCTATTGTGCTTTTACTTTTAAAGACGTATTGAGTAGATCGAGTCATGTTGATATATGTTTGGTAATTAGTTAGGTACCTACTTCTACAGCGTTTTAATGTTATTTTCTGGTGTTTGTAATGATAAAGATGACTGCGATGATTGCATTCACAATTCAATTCACAAGACGTGACCAATAATAAATAAATTAATTTCAATGAGAAATAGGGTTGCCAATAAAAGCGCTCTAGAGGCCCAATATAGCCATGTAGGTAGGAACGTATCATTTAAACAATAAATTATAGGCATTAGGGGCAACAATTTTATTTGGTCTTCGCTCATTTAAATCTTTGTAAGTACGCATTAATATTATATTAAATTTCGAAGACAATTACATTTTGATTTTCTTAATTTTTTGGCTTTGTGAATTTCTCTATTAAAAATCATTCGTCATCTGCTACTGCAGTTGAGTGCAGGTGCAGTTTGCTATTAGGTATATATTCGGCAAATAGTTGATTAATTATGTGAATACTTTGTTCAAACGTTGTGTTAGGTACTTAATCTTTTAACCGACCGACGGATATATTATACACACACACACAGATACACACACATAACAGCTTCGATATTGTTTCTTTTCATTTACTTAAAAATATTCAAAACATTTCCAATGCAAACCGTAATAATAAAACTTAAAACGAATTCGTAAAACGTTTAGCTAAAAAATTTCATAAACATTTTTACGCAGGTCTGACCGTCTGACGTAAAGGATATTTGCGTAAATTTTGTATAATATCTCTGTAACCATTAATAAGCAAGAGATTTTTTAAAAAGAATTTCTAATCGTAAAAAGTTTTGTACAATGTCGGGTTCACATTCACCGGTTGGGGGCCGGGGAGACGCGGTAAGTCTGCTTACTATGTAATGGCTAGCTGTATGTACGTGTTGTGTAGATACCTGGATACTCACGGAGGAATGAAAGAAGCGGAGGTGTCGCAAATCAATTAGGTCTGCCGCCATTATATTAGGTCATGACGTAACAGTTGGCGTGGCCTACTATGATGCTCAGTTCGAAGCGAACCCCCATTCTTTTTGCTGAGAGGGGTTTTGTCAATAAAATACTAAAACAATGAAGTGCGCTTTTCCTGGATTCGGTTTCAAGACGCAGTCTGCGCACCCGTCTTGTGCCGTCACTGCATTTTGGCGACACTTTACTTCGATAGAAATATTGCTTTGCGACACCTCCGCTCCAATCTGTCCTCCGTGTGGTTACTGTTTGCAGTCCCACTCCCTATGTACGATGGGAGGACACTCCGTCACTTCTAGATAAAAGGGGGGGTTTAGGATTTAGGATGTTAAATTAAACAAGAGTATACATACTGTTCGATTTTTATCGAATTACAAAAACTCATTATTAGAAAGGGTTTGTGTAACATTATATAGACCAATGGTGTAAATCAATACGAACGAAAATGACGTTTGAAGAAAGGATGATGAAATCCTTACGATACGTAATATATTTTAACATGTATATACGAAGGTATTATTTAGTGGGATCCCGCGAGCATTATGCAGTAGGTAGTACATACTATGAATCCTTAATACGATCAATAACGGGGATCGCGAATCAGCTACGGGATTGCAAACGCTAACTCGGTGTTTTTTTGGTAATTGAATCAAACCTTATAATATAATCAGTTCGACGGCCCGACAGCACAGTCTGTAGTGAACCTGTCTGCTGTGCCGAAGATCGCGGGTTCGAATCCCGTAAGGGACAAATATTTGTATGATGAATATGAATATTTGAACCCGTGTCATGGATGTTTGTTATGTATTCTATATCGTTGTCTAGTTATACAAGTCCAGGTTAGATTCTGGAACTTTAAATGTGACTAGATAATTTGTGTGACAATTGTCCAAGATATTTATTTACTTTTGTTATTAGCTTCTGCTATTTGTATTTTGTAAGTTTAAATAAATTATGTTTAGTGTTTTTGTAGCTAGTTGCACTATAAACTTAATTCTCTGCAAGCTGTTTTTTTGTGTGGCCGTAGGTATAGAGTATAGATATAAATAATTTATGATGTAAATAAATAATTGTAAACTTCTGAACAAAAATGTTGGTCACTATAAAGCAGTCAAGCAAACAAGCAGTGAAAATGTTTTCACTCTAGAGTTTTAACTACGCTGCCGCTGTCTTTACTAAAAGTATACCTTAGGACATAATAATGTAAAAATTCAATTGATTCAAAATATACAGGGTCCTTCTTAATATGCTGACACTTTTTTAAGATGATGATCAGATCATCAAACTGAACAACTTTCTCTATAGGAGCAACATCGAAATCGCGAAAAAAAATCTGCTATCCTATACATTTGGCTCGACTAGGTTTGCAGTTTAGTATGGAAGATCAGATTTTTTTTTCTCTATTTCGATGTTGGTCCCATAGAGATAGTTGTTCAGTTTCATGGTCTGATCATTCCCTTAAAAAGGTTTTAGCATATTAAGAAATACCATGTAGTACTTACCGCTACGTTATTTTATTACTCTACAAGGAAACGATTGTGTCGCAGCATCAGGTGGTAAATTGAAAGTTCCAGTTTACACCAGGTGAGAACATTGATCCCTGTAAGACAAATATATCATTGGGGATCTGGGGAGCGAACCGGCCGCGACAACGGTCGAATACGGCACGGTGCGGAGTGGTGCGGCGCGGTGCTTCGGTTAGCGTATATTTTCTTTGGCTTCGGTGCCTTGCGGCAAGCCCTCTACTGTAGGTACCTAAACATTAGGTACCTTGAAATTGCGCATTGCAAATTCTCCACCTGAATTCTGTTTACTGTATTACGTAATAGCAACTACAGGGTGTCTACTGTCTACACACATACTATCAAACTAGTAATCTCTTTCGGGGTGTACAGACAGAAACTTTGTTAATTCGGAAACCATCATACAAAATAATGCACCAAATAAAAAATACTGGGAATATTAAATAGATTAGGTAATTGAATTCTCCAAAAGGGTAACTTGGACACCTTTCGTACAGACCTACTGTGCATCGCAGAAATAATAAATACGCCATGCATAAGCTCGGCGTGATTTACGATTCTTTTTCGGGGCAGTCTTAAACTTTTCTACAACGCAACAATCAAATATGTTTTAAGCCTGTAGTGTTTTGTGGACCTATTACCACGTTATTTAAATTTAAAGTAGCATGCACATAAGCAAGCTTTAAATTTGTGAATTATATAATCTTCTTCTTCTTATTGTGTGGGCAAGCCCTGGTGTCAGAGTTTTTTCAGACCGCCTTACGGCCTCTGACGTGGTATTCATGTAACGACTACTCCCACCAGAGATAGTAGCCGGGACGAACGGTTTAACTTTCCATCCGAAGCACGGAATCATCTTTCTTTTCAGACAATCAGGTGATTCAGCCTGCAATGTCCTAACCAACTGGGGAAAAACGCACAAAGTGACATATCACTAGGTGTCCGCCGTGGGAATCGAACCCACGACCTCCGTGTCAAGAGCCCAAGCTCTTAACCATTAGAACACGGAGGCAGTGAATTATATAATGATCTACAAACACTAAAATAAACTTTACGTTTTATCAGACAAACTCTAGATTCAAATCACAACAATATCAGTGCTACGAGCACACTGTTTCAATATTGACTTCGGTGTGTGACATTGAGAAGAATTATGGACGAGTTCGGCTCAGTTGGCATTTCTTGGCATGATGCCACGGAGCCGCATGCCAGTGCCGGCAGCCTGCCTTCAACTCAACTGTTCTATGCTCAATTTCCTGAGCCAAAGCATTTTACAACGCTTTTAATATACCTATTCCGCGATCTCATAAATTACTTAAATTATCATCAATAGGTAGATTTTCAAATAGAGATTTTAGGTTATTGACTTTTATGTATCCATCAGCCACACATCAAGTGGTCGCAATCGCTCAAGCCTCATTATTTACTAGGCAACAATTGACGCGCAACTCGTAAGGCTCAACATGTTTTGCAACGTTGCAAAACAACGCGCGACGTTGCTTCTTTTGCAAAAAGAAGAAACTTTGACAGAAGCAACGTCGCGCGTTGTTTAACAACGTTGCCAAACATGTTGAGCGTCACGTGTTGCGCGTCAATTTGTGGCCTAGGGGATACGACCGACGCTTCATCGCAAATATGCAAAGAGATGGACACGCGGACGTACAAAGCCTTTACCTAGAAAACAAAACGAATTCCACGCGAACGAAGCCATGGACAAAAGCTAGATACCTAGTATAAAATGTTGCAATGCATTTTTAATTCGATTTTTCTCTTGTCTCGCCGTTCTACTTATTTCATTAGCTACTGGAGCTCTTTATCGTGTTTCCTCTCTGAACGATAGCACTTTCTACTATCCTATAATAATATTCCTGTATAGGTACTACATGCATCACAGTACCTATTTTGAAATTTATATAATCTTTAACGAATTCCAAAAAGGCTAAATTTTACAATACAATGTTAAAGTTATTTGTTATGCTAGGCTGCAAAGTTGTTTTTTGGCGCGAGTACTTGTATTGAAACCTGAGCAAGCGAAGGATTCTAAGATTATAGAAAACTAGCTGTTGCCCGCGACTCCGTCTGCGAGAACCTTTAAAAAGTATCCTATATGTTAATCCAGAACACCTTCTATCTGTGTGCCAAATTTCATCCAAATCCGTTCAGCCGTTTATGTGTGATTGAGTCACAAACATCCAAACATCTAAACATCGTCACAAACTTTCGCACATATAATATTAGTGAGATGAGATAGAAATATAGAATCTGAGCGTAGCGAAGGTTTCAAAGGTACGAGACGCAGAATAATTTTGCAGCCGAGCGAAACACACAACTTTTCACCTCACAAAAGCGAGGAAAATGTTAGGTGCAAGCACTGAGTTAGATGTATAGAGCGAACATCGCGCTTCATGACGTTGTCACGCGCAAATAATTCAAGAAATGTAAGCAAATGTTAAGGAATAACTTTTCATAGGTAAACAAGATGAATTTATTAGGTATTAAAAGCATTTTACATCTTATTTTAAACGATATTTTTATCCCACCCTGGAAAAATAAATGCAAATAAGGACAAACCTACACGTGAAAAAGAAAAGACAAGAGATAATATTGTCACTCAAATAGATTACATTTAGGTGTAATCTCTTTGTTGCCACTCAAATTAATTATAGTGAAGGACAAACCTATACGCGAAAAAGAGAACACAATAATATGCACGAAAATATGCAAAGTTCGCTAAGATAGCAACATAATTTTTTTTTTCTCGTACGTTTTTACTATCTTTTTATCTGGACTGGCAGTATAGACAAACATTGACTAAGAAAGATTCGAATTTTAAAAACTCTTTCCACGCTATGTACTTTTGCACTCAGATTTTGAGTGATAATCTTTCCGAGCTTGTGAGGTGAAAACGGAGAGTCGCGTGGCTGAGGGGGTGACAAGTAGACGTGTCGTCGGCTTGCAATTTTGACAGCCACGTGGCTCCGCCGTTTTATGGCGGTTTCGAGTGTGTGTTTTTGTTAAAAACGGGGCTTTGAGATCGCCATATCCTATTACCGTACAATATGTATATCCTCAACACTTGACACTGGCGAAATCTAACAAGGAAACGCCATTAATTAAGAATAGAATAGAGGTGAAAACGAAATTAGGTACAATCGAAAAGAAAACAAAAAAGTTATAAGCGATACATTTTTTATCATATCGGTATTAGGCATAGGCACCTAATACCGGTGCTGTATTTGCTTAAAATATGACCTATCAAAAAAACGTTTTTCCTGGTAAGTACGCTTTTGGGCAAATCTAACGTGTGAAAAATCGATCACATCGTTTCAGACCACGCATAGTATAGGAATCCGTATGAAAATGCTAGATAAAATGTTTACACTAGCCCTAAGGACCTAGCCTCATAATGAAAAGACTTCTTCAGCGATACAACAAAGGAAAGCTTACAAATAATGCAACCCCTACTTTACATGGTTTTAAGGGCAGGTACCCCAAAAAAGTTAGGTAATTTATTATTTATTTTCCTGTTCGGTACATATCTAACTATATAAGTCAATGATACATTTTCTGCTAGAACGATATTTTCTGCCTTTATCCAAAATGTTTTCTTTTATTTCACTTCTTATACTTAAATACGTTAAACTGGCCTGTAACAGACACACTATTATACAGCTCACTGAATTGTAATCCTGGGAGGTATCTACTCTAGAACTTCCCCTGTGCCGTGTTGAGGCCCAAAGAGTCACAATATTTATAAATCCTCTTTAAATGGTTCGTTTTGTGTGTAATAACTATTATAATAACATCGATCACATAATATTAATTTCTATAATAAATTCAATTAATATAAAAGTCACAGCAAAATCAGAGTAAAATTAAATCACAAAAAAAAACTTCTTAGAACTAAATTCGAAGAAAAATAAAATAAAATTCAAATGAAAATAGATATACTTACTCACAATATCTCAATAAGGATTACCAAAAGATTAGGAAGGTTCTATGCATCGGAATGTAAGAAAATAAATGAGATTTTTATGATTGAATGAGAACTGACGGTATTAGGCCGACGTTACCACGAAAGACGAGGTAGCTAGGTAGGTACCTTAGCTCAGGAGCAGGAGGGTGGCATGGAACAAATAGAGGCCTTACCTACCAAGCAGGTGGGAGGATTCGGACTATGAATGATGAATGAGAACTGATAACCTTTTTATCTGTTGTATGATACACAGATTAAATGATTCGTGATAAACTTTCTATGTTATGCATTAGGTACCTATATGAGTAGGTATGTATAGCGTGTCGGTGGCACGTTGCAGAGAAGTATATGGACACTCTGTCTTGAGAGTACGGGTTCGAATTCGCACGGACGACATGTTTTTTTAACTTATATACTTAATAGTACCGGCTGCACTCAAACGGTGAAGGAAAACATCGTGAGGAAACCTGCATACGCTCAAGAAGAAATTCTGATGCGTATGCAATATAAGTCTACCAATCCGCATTGGGCACTCGTGGTGGTGGACTAGCGCCCATACACCCTTCTTGATGGTACGCCTGTGCCCTGCAGTGGGACGTTTATTGGCAGATGATGATTTGTATATACATGTACCTACATCGTACCTACTTGCTTATCTTTATAGGTAGTCCAATCATTTTAGAGTTTCCTTGTATGGACACCCTAACAATAATTCATCTATCGCCGAAACTTTGCAGTGTAAAGTAAAGTATACAGATTACGGTTGACAAATAATCTAGGACCGGAAAAAAAACAACCTAGATTAAGTATTTGTAATCCGTAATCTGTATACTTTACTTTTTCACACTGCATAGTTTCAGCGATAGATGAATTATTGTTAGGGTCAAACCCTAAAATGATTGAACTATTTAGCTTTATCTTCAAGATGAAGACGAGCAACTTTTTATAAAAATATACAATGACGTCCTATATATGAAAATTGCGCAAATCATCTTAATAACTTCCAAAAATTAGAATTAATTAAATTAGAGGTCGAGATTCCTACACAAGTTGTGATAGGAGCTGAAAATGATGTTAGCGGCTTAACTGATTTCCATCAACCAATTTAAACCAGACTGAAACCGGTTCTTCCGCTCTGAAACTATTACGATGCCACAGATAGGCAAAGGCTTCTAACTTATAACACCTTGCATTAATTGTGTCGAGGGTAGGGTTCAATGTTAATTAAGTACGACACAAACCTCACTTCCGTATCATAAAATATTCTTTATGTGATTATGTACTAAAAGCTTTCTAAAAAGTGTTAAGTATAAAGGAAATCTTTGAAACTGCAACAACAGAATGGTTAACTTTTTAGTTTGTGCTCTCAAAACCTTTTACTTGAAACTCAACTCATCGTCGAAATCCAAATTCTGCTTTTACAACTTCACGTCTACGTTTGTTCGGTTATGTATATACCTACCTACCTACTGGGCTGGCACTTTCTATTTTTGTGCCAAAATTCATTTTTCTACGTCAAATAGTTTCAGTGAATCTGTCCTGAGACGGGCAGGGCAGGCAGACACCAAAGTATACAGATGAGTTTCGTGTTTAGGGTTCCGTACTAGAACGATTTGTTTTGTTCCGTACCACAAAAGAAATAAACATTCAGCTAAATAACCGTTTGATTTTTGATTGTCAGATACGGACAACAAGTATCCCGAAAGAAACCATTTATGTTCAAAGTCTCAGAAGAAAAGTTTAAAGTTCACTCGGAATGTCCCTTTTATAAACTATTATAAAACTGTAACTGAAGTGTGTCTGTACATTGAAGATATTTACAAAAAAAAAATTTAGGATATGGTTTTAGGTGTCCCTGACTCGAAATCAACCTTTTTTTGACATTTTGTCTGTCTGTATGTCTGTTTGTTTGTGTGTTTGTTTGTTTGTTTGTTCGCGCATCACGCAAAAACTACTGAACCGATTTTTATGAAACTTTTTTGTTTGATAAAGCTATGATCTGACTTAAAATCTGGAATATAATTTGTGCGGACGAAGTCGCGGGTAAACACTAGTAATACATGTTTAGGATTAACCTGATCTTGGCCGTCGAGTCCGCAAACATTTGTTTGTCCCACCCAACCAGCTTTCGTTTCACGGTAGACCTACGAGACTCAGAATACATATTTAATTAGGGATTTTCAGAGTGAAAATCTCCCTGCAGTTTTTGACCCAGAGGTACTTATTATGAATAAAGCATGACTGGTAAACAATGATATGGATACACCAACTTGGTTAAGCATTTGGTTAGTGTATGATTATTCACTTATAATAATATATTAGATGTAGAGGGCTGAGGGCTGAGTAAATATTTCGCGAGGCACCTACAACCTTTGCCGGAGGCCGGGCTGCCCAAGGGTTGCCAAAACCTTTGAGTTTACTGACCTCGGGCTAGACTAACAATTTAACGAAATATATCAACTTTGTATTAAACTTTAGATTGTTCTTAGGCCATTGTCTACCAATTGCGAACTATACAAATACTATATTATATATCGTATATTTTTAATGGATGGAGAATTATCTCGAAGAGATCCTCATTATTCGTTATTTGAACATCTTGACAGTCCGATAGCAATATATAGCAATGAATTTATTAAACTATAAATAAATACAAGTATGGTCTGAAGTCTGGACCCTTTGACCTTTATCGGTATTTAACGCATATAATTTTACACCCTGTATACTTAGTCAAACATGAGAGTGCAACGTTAGAAGTTCAAATTATTCACTTGTTTTGAAATTCTTGCGCCTTGTTCTGAATCTGGTTGTTTTAGTAAGTTATTACTTATTATAAAGAGCCAGATCAAGATATTTGTACATATCTTTTCAGACGCAGGAACGCAATCAATCTAAACTATTATAAAACTGTAACTGAAGTGTGTCTGTACATTGAAGATATTTACAAATAAAAGATTACGATATGGTTTTTAGGTAGGTATCCCTGACTCGGAGTCAACCTTTTTTAGAAATTGTGTCTGTCTGTTTGTCTGTTTGTTTGTGTGTTTGTTTGTTTGTTTGTTCGCGCATCACGCAAAAACTACTGAACCGATTTTGATGAAATTTTGTTTGTTTGATAGCTTAAGATCTGACTTAAAATCTGGTATATAATTTGTGCGGACGAAGTCGCGGGTAAACACTAGTGTATAATAATTAAATCAATTTTTCGATAAAAATGGCCTAATATTTGCTTAGATTTAACATTATGTCGTTATCATTGAAACACTAAACCAACCTAATTAAGAAATCAAAAGCACTAGGATAGATGTAGGTCACGTCTACAAACCAAAACAATCATCAACTTTACTACGGTCGACAAGACAACCAGATACCTATACTTCATTCCAAATAAGGACGACGAGATTTTCCGATTCATATATAGCTTTCTGGCCAATTCTGATTAGCAAATATAATTTATTGATCATAGAAATGTACTATCCGACATAATATCTTGGACGTTACTAAAACTAATAAGAATAAGTGAGAGTAAGGGGTTTCAATTCTCTGTTTCTGTAATTAAGATGCTGTTATTCGGTCGAGGCCGTTTTTTGAACACGAACGAAAGTGTTTTAAACTGTATTTTAAAGTCTGAAAACCAATTATGTCTTATTTAAGGATCTGGCTGATAGGCGACCGTGCTCAATACCACGATTAGATTAATTTTAATAGATAGAAAAAAATCCCAAAGTTATATTTGGAATGGAGTAATAGTTACATGGCAAGATAATATGTTTTGTAATGGTAGTTACCGTCTGTGTAACAAAATAATAATTATGTTTTATTTAAATCCAAACAAAGCCAGGTGCTCTAAAAGTTAACAAAATTAATAATTATATAAGTACTTTAAGGCTATAATTTGTTATATAGAGTAGCGGTGGTGCCTCCATAAGTTAACCGACAGATTAAACTGAGATTCCAATTTGTCTTTATTGTTAAGCCTGTTGGCACTGTTCCCGAAGTACTATATCGATTCAAGCTACACTATAATATAAAAAAGTAAAAACTAATAAGGGATATAATATGGGCCCTTTTATAAAGTGCAGAATCAGGGTTTGAAAGTATTGGTTTATTTTAGTTTATTCTGGTGGTAGTGTGGTGGAGTGGAGTGTTAGTGCACTTGCACTGGTGAATGATGTGGTGGTCTGGTATTGTGAATGAGGTGTGGATGTATTGTGCAAAATACGCCTAATATAGATGTAATAACGGGATAAGAAGCATAAGGTAAGGTGTAGGTAACGGAACGTAGAGCGGAATGAACCATGTATACCCCTATAGCTAAATGTCACAGAGAAAGGGCACTCGACGGAAGGTCAACATTGAGCACTTCGCGAACGAAAGCGTCCATATTTACCATCCCTAACCCGAAAACCCTACACAATAGGGATGATGACTAATTGTCGTTTTATAAACTAAATAAATGAATATCTTAAAAACAACCGAAATGTATAAGTACCTACTGTAATACCTAAGTCTGTGATAAGTACCTACCTCCTCATTTAAAATTTACGGATAGAGCGATAGGCAGGCAAAATCGCTCTCCTGTAGTATGATTTTTGAAAGTCAAATCAGCAGTAGAAAGATGTTTATTTTCATAGTAATTTTGACTTTTGTTACTGCTGAGTTCGACGTATGAAATCCTGGAGTGCGATTTTTGAATCTCATTCGGTGAGCTCAGCAGTTGAAAATTTCAAAGTTACTATGGAGATACGCATCTTTCTACTGCTTATTTGACTTTCAACAATCATACTTCAGGAGTGCGATTTTTGAAAGTCAAATCAGCAGCAGAAAGATGCATATGTCCATCGTAATTTTGACATTTTCAACAGCTGAGCTCACCGAATGAGATTCAAAAATCGCACTCCTGCCCCTAAACATTTTCATCAATCTACGCGCACGCCTCAAGGATTCTTGTCTATTTGATGATGATACCCCAAGGGGCATAAGTTTGTTGTATAAAAGACCGTTTAAGGGATTCAAAGGACCGTTCCGCCCGTTGGGACGAATAGAGTGCTACGAAAATTTCGTAGCAAGGTGTCGGGTGCTACCTATACGACAAAGTGTAGCCCGTTTTGCAGTTGCCGCCCGAGGCTTTGCACCCGTGAGATTCGCTTTACAATCGGGTTTACAAGATTGCTAGGTCCATTTCCGTGCCGGAGACATCTGCGCACCACATTTCACATCGTATGTACGTATTTAGTAATTACTACAGTTTACCCGCGACTTCGACCGCACTAATTATACAGGGTGTAAGGAAAAGTATCATTAACCTTTAAACCACATACTCTACCCATTAAACTGAACAATTTGAGTAAAACTGCTCGACAATTTACACTCAGTTGCAGAAACGCTCATTAGAGTTAATCCTCCATTAAATCTCAATTCAATTCAATTTTGGTTTAATGGCATCCGATGTGTTATCTTAGATCAAAATAAAATGAATGGATATGCCTTACGCGAACATTTCAAACCATAAAAATGAGGCAAAACAAATGAAAGGTTTACTTCAAATTTGTATGCAAGTGCCCTAGATTTGACAGATAATGGCGCTAGTTTGTATGGACCAAGTGCACCAGTAGTGTGCTTCAACTTACCGCACTTCAGGCCTATCCATTAATTTTATTTTGATCGAAGTGTGTTATCACAATTCAGCCAACGTCTCGAAAGGTCAGTATACGTAGTAAAATGATCAGTATTAATGAGGTCTAGTGTGGCAGTTTTGCCAATGTAAGTAGTTTAGTAGTTTTCAAGTGAAGGTTAAAACACAAAAGAGTTCTCAAAATGGCGGAGCCACGTGCGGACCCAACGCGCCGATACGAACGACACGCGATCGTACACCGCCAGATCCGCAGCGCGACTCCTCCATTAGGTAAATCTCTTCCTAGCTTTTACTCTAGAAATCGTTCTAGCTTTTACTACATCAATAACGCAAAAAGTGGCAGCAAGAGATTTAATGGAGGATTAACTTTAATGAACGTTTCTGCAACTATGTGTAAAGTCAGCTACAATTTGAGCCTAAAACAAAGACGTTGTAACTATGTAAACTAACCTTTTTTTTTTAAATCTGAACGACCTACACTGGTTTCTCGTAAATTCTTAGATATGTATATGTTTTTAGGGTTCCGTACCCAAAGGGTGAAAACGAGACCCTATTACTAAGCCTACGTTGTCCGTCCGTCCGTCCATCCGTTTTTAGGATTGTAACTTTTGAACCGTGATAGCTGGATAGTTAAAATTTTCACATAATATGCGATATTACGGCGGATTTGTTATAAATAATAAAAATGACAAAAAGTTAATAATTAAAACGGGTATCATACAAGAAGCTAGTTTTGATCCACGCTTTTTCTTCTCGTTCTATCGTGAAAACGGTAATACACACAAGCGTCAAACTTGGTGTGATTATAGAGCAAACTCTAAAGTACTTATAAATAACAATAAATCATAAAAACCGGCCAAGTGTGAGTCGTCTCGCACTAAATGTTCAGGAGAAAACATAAATTTTTGCCAAGTTAAGAGAATATTATTCCGAGAGCGAAAATGCGCGCTGCATACAAACGTACTATGGTGATATTTTCAATACTAACCAATTAAAGTCAATGAAATTTTGCAGAAATAATCTAGAAACAAATCTCTATGCTTCTATAGAGTCAGATTTTCGATAAAATATACAGTTTCAATGCTAGGATTAATTTAAGATTTGTATGGAAATCTTTGAGGCACTGTAACTTGAAAACTATACATTTTAACGAAAATCGGACTCCATACAAGCATAGAAATTTGTTTCTAGATTGTTTCTGCAAAATTTCATTGACTTTAATTGGTCAGTATTGAAAATATCACCATAGTACGTTTGTATGGAGCACGCTCCGAATAATATACCCTTAATAAGTGCCTATGTTTTGCGGTGGTGTAGTACGAACCCTCGGTGCGCGAATAGCCCATCTCGCACTTTACCGGTTTTATTTACTTAAATGAAGCAAAGCTGTATACTTTTATTACGCATGTCTATCATATTTCGTTTATTTTACGAGGTAGGCGCGATATAATTCCGATAGTACACTTCAAACAGAGTACCCTAAAAATTTATATATGTTATTCCATATTGAAGCAGGAAGTGTACAACCAAAAACATTTTATTAGGTTCTTAAATACAATTTAACACCCAACCTAGTCCTTTTTATTACCTTATTATGCTACATTACGAAAGCTTCTATTTGCTTAGGGTTTACGCATTGAAATTTGTAAAGAGACCTGAATTAAAGCTGCCTAATTATTCCTTTGATACATCTTATTTGTTTGCAACAAAGCTCATTTAAATGTAAGTATGTTTATTAAAATACCGCTTGCTCCTGTAGGTAATCCCTTTGGTTCACGTTGAAATTCTGACATTATATATTAACTTCAAGAGGTAGGTTGTAAATGCGTTACTATTCTATGGGGGTCAGAACGAAAAATGGTCGGCCCAGAACCAAGCGTGGGAATCCCGGCATGCAGCATAAGAATGGCCATCAGAGATTGGGCTGATAAAACACACAAACTGGAGTGGTCTGGCCTTGCAGGTCTACAACACTCCAAGAAATTTATCAGCAATGTGACAACTCGTGTCTCAAAGTTCATACTGAACAACAGCAGGAGCAAGGCTCGTGCCATCGTCGGAGCCCTCACTGGGCACTACACCACAGGCGCGATGATGCACAAAATGAAACTCACCCTAGATCCCAGCTGCCGAGCATGCGGAGAGGATGAAGAGACTATGGAACATATTCTTTGTGACTGTGATGTCTTGGCGGCAAAACGCATGTGCCTCCTCGGAGATGGATACCCAAAACCGGGAGATCTTAGGTTTCTTCCCCTCAATGGTATTGCCTCCTTCATTGACCATGTATTTGAAGGGTGAGGAAAGCAAAAAGTATTGGGGCTAACACAAAAGATCCCACTGGGTCGAAGTGTTGCTGGCCTGCCAGCCCCCACAACAAGATAAGATAAGATAAGATGGGGTTCTTCAGACCATCAAACTGAACAACTTTCACTTCTTAGGTTCACACGTCCGTTATAATGGCAGATATTTTTCGGAATTTCTAAGGTGGCTCCTCAGGGTAACGGCTCGCTTCATCTCCAACTTTAATAAAATCGGTTATTAGTTATTACAAAGTCGCAATGCTGTGAAATTTCGGTTTCGCTTCGCTCGCTCCAGCCTTTGAATTGTTTTTAGTGTGTGAAATTTCGACCTCGCTTCTCTCGCTCCAGCCTTAGCATAGTGTTTTCAACATACAGAGTAGAACACTACCGATTTAAGTATGAAAATTACCGTATCACTATCGATTAAATATGTGTTTCGAGCACACTTTGCCTACTGTACTCTAAGCATAAGCATAGCTCACGACTATATTAACCGAGGGGGTAGTCAGAGATATTCTGAAACCTCAGAACATCCACGTGTGACGGGGGGTGAGCCTGTGTTCGCCACTTATAATGGACAGTGGGATATACTGTACTCTATTCCGTGTCAAATCCAAATTATAGGATTTGGTGCAAAACTATCTAATTGATGCAATGCCACCGGGTGACCTTATTCAAGTACTGAACAGCACTGCATTAAACTTTCAACTTAGCACACGTAGGTACATAAATATTTCCGCAATCGCACTTTCTGACAAAATGTCATCAAGCAGAGTGCTGAATTGTTGTAAGACGACTGACGAACGGATGGACTAGGCGAAATATATCTTAGTGACTGCATAACTCCTGAAGCTATTTTAATATGAGATTATATTATGTCATCTAACATACTCGTATTCCCAGCTTTGATGGAGCCTAAACAAAACTATGCAACTATGCAAACATTATTTTGTTCGTTCGAATAGTTTTTTGAATATTCAATGTTGCGTTGAAGGTCTTTCAAGAAAGCTTTCGGTTCGTTTATGCGTTACACACATGCGGTAAACCCGTAACGTTTACATTACTGTCATATTGCCTTCGCTTTACCACTTTAATAACAACGACATAGATTGAGCAATGTGTACTTACTCTACTATAAGCTCTGCGCTGCGTTCTCTTAGATATTCATGGCTACGTTTGAGCGTAAACCACAGAATTTTCGAAGATCTTGTACACGTTTGGTGAACGCCACCACGCAGCTCTAGAAGCGTAGCTAGGTGAATAGATCCGAAATAAAGGCTGACAGTTTTTAATGGGATGATCAGACCAATCAAAATCATGAGTATCTAAAATAATGCATCTGTCAGCACATAGTGGTCTAACTAAACTTATTACCTACACACTGTAGATATACTTTGGTTATAGCCCATAATAAATAGTAGGTACCATTTAGGTTGGTCCTATGAAAACAAAGCATGTTAAAGAATGATTACCTCGGAAATGGTATTGCGAATAACGAACCTAAACCAGCCTGATGAAGAACCATAGGTTATAGTATTGAACCACAGAGGTTCTCGACGTAAAATACCAATAGCTGATGATGAAGAGATCGCTGCTTGCACATGTCTAATACTACAAATGTGCTATTAGATTTTTAGACGTTACATTTGCATGCAACTACGTTTTTATTAGAGTATTGTAGAGTATCATAGTGTTTATTGGATAGCACAAAGTAGCTTTCCGCAATAAACGCAAAATAATAGTTAATTGTTAACTTGCAACCCTTGCAATTTCAATGTTCAACATTCGCTTTGTATTTTGGAACTGTTGTTTGTACTGGCTGCCAATTATTTTGATGCATTTGAAACAATGATATGAAATGTACGCTCACATCCTTTGATCATAATTATAAAGCTTTATCCACATTACAACGGGTCGTGCACGGATGGGTGTAGCGAGAACAATGTAAAATAATTCCTTATTTTTTATTTATTTAACAGGGTGAGATGAGAACAGAATACGTTGGCAGAAAGAGCCCCGTCCGATCCTCCGGCCCCGCGACGCGACGGGCTCTCTATCAACAATCTCTCTTTTTTCGTTTTACGTCGTAATATGGATAAAGCTTATATTTATATTTCTGATAGTACAAAATAATGAACGCCTGTTTAAATAACCTAACAATTTTTGTATCTTTTTAGGCAAACTTTCAATTATCGAACAAACTTGCCGAGTTCACAAGGAATGGAGTGCCAACTCTACAAGGATTCAAAATTACAATACCAGACGAGGCACTCGACTTGCTTGTTTGGGCCGAGCGACCGCAGAACCTGGAACTACACTACGATTGGAAGAGTAAGTGCCTTTTTGACATACAATTACTATTGGATAATAGTCGAGTGAGTGAACTGAGGGTCTCTCGAGAAGCTGCGGCGAAATTCAAACAGGCACGCGGATGCTCGGTCGTGCCTACATGCTCTCATATTGTTAGTGACGGCACTTTTTATTTTCCGTCGACATTCACGAAGGTCGTTGACTGCAAATAAAGGTCTGGGGACATATTGACTCCCAAAAATATACTTAAATATGGTCCGTTTGCTACCTAAGTACAGCAGGACTAAGCTAGTACCACTATCTTATCTCCAATGTTTGTTATTATTTATTTAAAATAAGGAAACCATTATTTTCAAATGATAATAAAAAATAGTGACGATCAACGCTTAAACCACCTTTGCGAGGTTTTCCCGCTAAATTGCGGCAATAAATACTAGCCTATTCTCGGCATTGACGTAACCCACGTGTAAGGTGGAAACAATCGTAGCTACATACCTCGGATTGGGCTATTACTCTGTAAAAGTCTAATATATCTTGTAGTGAAGTAGATAGATACCAGTCAAGGCGCTATTGATGGCTTTGGGATGGTGAGTGTCGTGACCTGACCCCCAATATTCACCCATTCGACCGACATAAGGCAAACTTGTTTCATCGGTAACGTTTACTATCCGTTCAATATTACGAATATATTGTGCATGTGCACTTAAAGCCTGACCAGAAATATAAAAAACCTCGCCAAGTTGCGGAAAATCATTGGAACTAATTTTTGTACTTGGAACACTGACATTAAAGGTGACAATCGATTACAGCGCCCCCAAACCAGGTTTATTATATTCCTGGTCCGGCTATAGGCCATTGATTAAACTTTTTTATGATCTGCATAAAAAAATACTATGTAGTATTTATTGTAGCTTTAGTCCATTTCTAACGAAAAAGACTTAAGTACTAACAAATAATTGGTGATGGAGACTTTAAAAATAGGTACCTCAACCAAGCAGAATTAACCAGTAGCCTTTCCAGGTTATGCACATTCTTATTTTTAGAAAGAGTAGGAACGGATTATTACAGTTAGAAGCATCTGCCGTTTAATTATTTCCAATTAATTATACTCACTTAATTTTATTACGACTATTAATTTGAGTTAATATAATTATGACCATGGATTTAGTATATCGCTGATTTTCATTACAATAAACCAGTTAAAAACATAAATGTTATAATAAGAGCTTATTATTATTATTATCTTATTATTATTATTATCTTATTATTATCTTATTATTATTATATTCTCTGACCTCAGACTGATGTCGAGAAAAACTGATAGAACTTTTATAATTTTGGCAGTACGAGTAATTGCACAAAGCCAAAGTTTGACAATATTAGTCGTGTTTAAAGTTCACCTGAAACTATTAAGTTGCACAATGAAAATGGTGTCGTGACACCGATCTCAAACTACAATAGATAAGCCTAAAGTTTACTCTGTGGTACCGATCCGTTAACTTATCTATTTATTGTTAGATGAATAATTTATTGGTATTGACCACAAAATAAGTCCTTAATTTTAAAACTTGTCAGTCATATATTTTATTGCTTGATGTGTTACAAAACGGTCTAACATTTAAAACTTGTTCATGACATGATTGGACACAAAAGAAAATCTCTTACGTTTACCTAATAACATTAAGTAATTTAAAATAATGAAAAAAACTATTAAAACAGTTATGGTATAGACTCTTTTCTTGTATAACAATCATTAAACTCTTTTATACTATAAAACATGTGGATATAACCAGCTCTTTAAATTTTTGTTGTATATGTGTAGGTAGTTTGTTGTATATTGCTAAGTGCCTGATCTAACTGCGTGCAGTTTAGTAAATGGCAGTGCAAGTCTATTTCCGTGTCGTAGGTTACGGGGCTGTATATAATGCTCCTTTTCCTGGGTGAATAAATCTTTGTGTTTTATTACAAATTTACAAATTTCATACATAATTATAATGATGTAAGTATTTGTAGTTTTGTGTAATACGGCAGTAATTAGCCGTTTTAACTTTGAATTAACGAAACAAGATTAAACAACAAAGTGAGCGCAAAGGACACAAAAATGTGTGTCCTTCACGGTCTCTTGTTGTATACAATAGCCTTGTTTCGTTCTTTACAAGTTGAAAGGGCCAATCAATACATATTAATCTATGGGGCCAATTACTGAAGCATGGCCAATAGCTTAGCTGTAGCTATCACCTTACTGTTCGCCGTAATGACGATGAAGAAGTCATGGGCAGATCATCATCATCAGTCTATCATCGTACACTGCCAAACATAAGTCTCTCTCAAGGCGCGCCACAAAACTCTATCTTCGGCCTCCTCAGCCAGTCGCGTTCCCCGCTACCTTTTTTAGATCGTCTGTCCAGCGGGCCGCAGGGCTGTGAAAATTAGCAAGCTAAAGTGGCAATGTGCCAATATATCTACCAAAGATCTGGCAACCGGTGGGGAGCCACAGTTCTAGAATGGAGACCACGAATTGGCAGGCTGTGTGGGACGCCCTACGGCCCGACAAACGAGCTAAAAAAGTTGGGCGGATCAAAAGATCTACCTATAATTATAATTAATAGCTGTTACAGGAACTTGATCTTTAGATCTTGCTTGATTCGGCCATGGGTTGAAAAAACCGGCTATAAGCGTGTCGGACACATCCATAACGGGGTTCCGTAGCCAACTATTTGCATTCATGTAATTCACTATGTTCAGAAGAGGTTTTTTTTTTCTGGCGCTGAAATCTCTTCAGGTTTCATTTCCTAAGAGCTAAATTCTGGCATATTTTCAGAATTTTTACCCTAGTGTTTTTAAATTTAAAGGAGGTGGTAGAAGTTTGGTTCCATTTTACAAGACCTATCCAAAGACACCTAATTCGATAGAATAGGTAAAATGTTTTTATTTCAACATCTCCTTTTTCTGTGTATGGGTACGGTAGTAGTACTCTGTGGTATGGGCGTGTGGGTCGTAGCGGGAAGCAAATTAAAATTCGATACGATTTTCCTTGTTTGTCTACGGAACCCTAAAAGGAATATTGTTGTGGTCTGGTCATGTGAAAAAGATTGACGTATGTAATTTACAAGGCTCTAGACATTCGTACGCCGATCAAATCGGATCTACCGTACTTAAGAAGGGTCAAAAAGGTTCCTGATACCGACGGCGACGCGCGTGTATGAAGCAGCTTATGGATTGAACTGGCAATGGAGGTGTGTCAATATCGTAGCAGGTGGGGATCAATTTTCTCTGTAAACCCCAATAAAACCTGGCGTATGGGTGTGAGAAAATGTGTTGTCACTTGCAATGCTGGGAGGATTTTCCCTCAAATGAAAATGTTAAGAATATTGAGATTTGTACCTATTGTTCAAACTCAGTCAAGGAGAACTATTTTTTAGGGTTCCGTACTCAAATGGTAAAAACGGGACCCCTATTACTAAGCCTACGTTGTCCGTCCGTCCCTCCGTCCTACCTATTTAGGGCAGTAACTTTTGAACCGTTCACAGAATATTCGTTATTACAGCGGATTTGTTGACAAATAATAAAAATGTAAAAAAGTTAAAAATTTAGGGGGGTTCTCAACAAGAACCTAGGTTTTATCGACGTTTTTTCTTCTCGCTCTATTGTCTAAACGGTAATACATACAAGCGTCAAACTTGGTGTGATTATAGAACAAGCTCTACATTATAACATCAAAAATAATAAAAACCGGCCAAGTGTAAACGTGTGGTACGGAACCCTCGGTGCGCGAGTAGCCCGACTCGCACTTGACCGGTTTTATTAATATTACACATCCTAATTAGTATACAAATGATGCAAAAAGTAACGTAAAATTTTAAATTAACAGTTTTTAAAAGTATATTTCTTGTAATTCGTACAGCCTATAAGATATGAATTTCCAGGATAAGCCATCACCCCCACTGTCATAACCTTGCTGTAGTTTCCAACACACAAAATTAGTTTTAGATTTTCCGTAACTTCAATTCTACGTGTTATTGAAACTAACATTTTCGAGCTCGTGCAATTCACGGGATCATCATGACTTCTTACCGAAAGACATCTCGTCGATACCCATTTGTACAACGCCACGTAGTCGAAGCGTCATTTAAATGGTTGCCCATTTGATCTATACACCATTTGCACGAAAACCCACTCTTTTCGAGCGAACAGAAGTGCGATTTTTGAATCTCATTCGGTGAGCTCAGCAGTTGAAAATGTCAAAATTACTACGGAGATACGCATCTTTTACTGCTGATTTGACTTTCAAAAATCGCTCTCCTGTAGTATGATTTTTGAAAGTCAACTCAGCAGTAGAAATACACACATTTTCAACTGCTTAGCTCACCGAATGAGATTCAAAAATCGCACTCCTGGGCTCCTGGTTTTAAAACTATCTATGAGCATGTGATATACAATAAAATTTGTCACGTAGAATTAAATTCTCAGTTTCAATAATAGGTACGTTGAATTCGCGAGTTTCCAACTGGTCAAATTAATAACTCTTTATCAAACGACGCGTGCTTTGTATTAAACATTGTACTAAAATTCGAATAGTGACGTCATTGTTTTTCGTCGTAATTTTGATACTTTTTTTAGTTTATCCAGTTATTAAAAATAGTATTCAAGCAACAGAATTACTGAAAATGTGAGTTTAGCGTTATTTTTAAACGGTTTATTTACTGAGCAGTTACAGTATATTGTACACCGAGGACAGGAAAGTAAGAAAGGTCTAAGATCTCATGTACATGTGATCTGAGGCTTTCTTATTTACTGTCCGAGGTTAGTATACTATTTTTCTCCTCGACGGACTGGAAAGTGGCAACTTTGTTTAGCGCAGCGGGACGACAATTGACGCTTTCCGTTCGGTGGGGAGAAAAATATATTTGATGTAGTCAACTCCCCTATTGAAGTTACGGAAAATCTAAATAAACAAATTTTGTTGCAAACTACTGATGAGTGATGGATGACTGATCCTGGAAATTAATGTCTTATAGGAAATCTTATCTTATAAAAAATAGGCTTGTAAACAAAATGTTCAAACGAAATTATAATCCAATAGAAAATAAAATAAAATCGGTCAAGCGCGAGTCGGGCTAATCGCGCATCGAGGGTTCCGTACCACACCACCACAGAACACAACATATTAACTTGGAAAAACAGATTTTTCCCCAGGACCTTAAGCGTGAGACCGACTCACACATGGCCGGTTTTTATTATTTGTTGTTATACTTAGAGTTATGCGTTATATTCTGTGAAAATTTCAACTCTAGATACCTAGTAGAAATTTTCACAGAATATGCTATTACGGTTCAAAAGTTACAGCCCTAAATATGTCAGACGGACAAGCAACGTAGGCTTAGTAATAGGGTCCCGTTTTCACCCTTATGGGTACGTTACCCTAAAAATTATATCTTCTATCTCTTTCACGCAAAAAAGATGTTTGTATGACACGATTAGTATAAAAATACTAAGTTATGACGTCATTTCTAATGTAACAAAACCTATGGTTTATGACTTAAAAAAACATCATCCCTATATTGGATGATAGTATTATTATTCGATCTTTCTGAAACTATTAATATGTTATAAAATATAATATCTAGGTGATACAACCAATAATCACCACATTAATTACTACTACACCACCATTATTATTTCCTGTTCAATCCATAAGCTTTCATAATTAATACCAGGTACTCTAATTAAGTACTGTTCAAAAACAATTTTCGGTTAAACGAATCAAATTACATCCTTTTAACATTATGATAGAACTAACAAAAATATCTGTGTTTTCCTTTTTCCGAGCTCATAGAGGTTACCTATAAAAGGCGTCATATAAAAGGTCACCTACTTAAAAGGTTTCCTGCCTGCGTGTTTAATGGACTCCAGCGAAGAATGATCCCCGCAATCATAATAATATTTTACATCTAAAGGCATATTGATTTCATAGCGGTAGACCAAGATAATCTGGTCTCTTGAAGTTTAGGAAAACTTAGGTATTTGGCTGTTAGACACAGTTTCTCCCCTCCGGCCCGCTGCGCTAAACGATGTTGCTACTTTCCGCCTCCGTCGAGGAGAAAAATAGTATACGAAACCCTCAGATTATATGAGATCTGAGACTTTTCTTACTTTCCTGCCCTCTGTGTAATCTACTACACCCTTCCATTGCATTGCGCAGACGGGTAACAGATAATGTTTATTTGAATTTCCCTTTAATAAAAATAGATTCATGTAGGTAATTTTTCAACACACTTGCTCAGAAAATGGCTCTAATTTCACCGCAATTAGGCACATAATGACACCTGTAATCAAACTGTAACTTTTTCATTACTATTATGCACTAGTGTGTTAAGTATAGGGTTTTCATTACTATTATCCACAAGTGAGTTATAGGTTTTTTTTATTAGGTACGTGAAAACCACTGAATTTAAGTCTGTTTCGAAATCAAAATAGGTACTCCCATGATAGAGATATGGATAGGACCAATAAGCTGTTATTATGCTATATAAGCGATCATATTCTATGATATAGTAACTTCCTTTTTATAAGTCACCGTATTATATAAATCTATGAGTAAGTATTGCATGGTCCACTGTTTAATCTAATCACTAAGTAGGAACGATTTTCAGAAATTATAGCTCTAATTACAAAGAGGCAATAAAATACCGAAATCCACCTCTAATACCATAGCTAATACATCTAAAGGGCACAAAGGGGGCTTAGATAGCTTTTTTGTTACTTTTGGCCACACATTAAGTGGAATATTTGTTCCACTTACAAAGTACATACTTGCAGCGGTTACCGTTGAAAAACGTCTTGGCTCCAACACTCAAAGAAATCTTTAACTAAATGTTTGTTAAATGTAACTGAACTTTAGTGACTACCGAACTGTTTTGTAAAACATAATCAAACATTGGAAACTCTGCGCTCGAAGTTGTTGACGATTATGTTTACCTGGGACAAACTATTCAGTTAGGTAGGTCCAACTTTGAGAAAGAGATCAACCGTCGAATCCAACTCGGCTGGGCAGCGTTCGGGAAGCTACGTAGTATCTTGACGTCCCAAATACCGCAGTGTCTTAAAACGAAAGTCTTCGATCAGTGTGTGTTGCCAGTGATGACATATGGAACAGAGACGTGGTCGCTCACTCAAGGCCTCATAAAAAGGCTGAAAGTCACCCAAAGGGCAATGGAGAGGGCTATGCTCGGAGTTTCCCTGCGAGATCGGATCAGAAATGAAGAAATCCGCAGAAGAACCAGAGTAGCTGACATAGCCCAAAGAATTGCTAAACTAAAGTGGCAGTGGGCGGGGCACATTGCTCGCAGAACCGATGGCCGATGGGGCCGGAAAGTTCTCGAGTGGCAGCCGCGTACCGGAAAGCGCAGCGTGGGTAGGCCCCCCACACGGTGGACCGACGACCTGGTGAAGGCGGCGGGAAACCGTTGGATGAGGGCGGCGCAGGACCGGTCGTTATGGCGATCCTTGGGGGAGGCCTATGTCCAGCAGTGGACGTCCATCGGCTGAGATGATGATGATGATGATGAATCAAACATTTGGTTATATGTATTTGCCATACTTATTACTGGAAGCAAAATAAGTCATAGTTTCAGTACCTACCTACCTTAGGTTACTCTTTTTTGTTCTTTTTTTTTTTTATGTTATATATTTATATTTTTTGGTGCTTTTGCAGTAAATTCAACTCTGCAATATATCTGGAATTGGCTCTCTAAGCCTTGTTTTTTCTCATTGCTGTCTCCCGTTTGCAATGGAGGGAAGTCGGATATTTCTTTTTCCTCCTCCTCCTATCTTCTTTGATTATTCATTGCGGGTTCCAAGACAGATTAAAGTAATCCCCCGGGCTCGCTGGACATCGTTGTCTAGTGTCGCCGCTGTTGATCCTGGTTTACAGGAGTTACAGCGGTGGGAATGTGTGGTGGGCCTATGCCCGATTTTTAAAACCAAAATGATTTTTCAAAAAAGTATATTTTTGGCCATGACACGCCAAAAGCACAGGAATATGGCATGTCTTTTATCATTGCGAGATGAAAAGAGTACTATAAAAGATGTTTATATTTAAATATCTCAACATGGTCCTCTTACCTCGCCTGGCTGGATAGGACAAACAATCGAAAGTTAATGGTAGGAACATTAAAATGGATATAATTAATCTGAAGAAACGCAATCAGGTTAATGGTCCGTCCATAATCTGTAGATAAAACACATACCTACCTAGATACATATTCATTCCTCATTGTCTTTCGGCCAGAACTGTGGGCCAGAATCATTCTGTTTTAATTAGGCTGACATAGAAGGTATAGCTACCTAATGTAATGAGAGTAGGTATAGAAAATCTAAAATGTTTCTCTAAAACGAAAAGAACGAGTTGTGCTAAACCCATGCTCCGGACTTACTAGGGACGCGGCATTTTTAGAAAAAAATTTGAGCGATCGAGTTCTATCTATACGAGTAGGTACTCGATTTTGTAATCACTTTCCAAATTTTCAGGCCTGGTTCAGATCATCAAACTGGCCAACTTTTACATATCAGATAAAAGAAATCTGATATTCCATACCATAAACTGAAATGCCTAATCGATTCTAATGTACCTATGAAATAGCAGATTTTTTTTACAATTCCAACTACACCTACATAGTCAAAGTTGTTCAGTTTGCCACCCTGAAAATGTATATAAGTTACCCAGGATACGATTCGTAATGTCGGGCCCACTTCGCAAGTTTCTGTTTTAATGAACTGCATAAAAATTCAAAAGAGTTCTGACCACTGTCGTGGTGCTAAAAATTTCGAGCTTGCTTCGCTCGCTCCATAGTTTTTACTTCGGTGCTTGTACAAAGTTTGTGTACATGTTTGTGCAAGGGACAGCCCTTCGCAAACTGAAACGGTGAACTCAGACCATCAAACTGAACAATGTTCACGTTGTAAGGATAGAGCCTAATGAACATTTCAAACCAGAAAAATGAGGCAAAACAAATGAAGGGTATACTTCAAATTTGTATGCAAGTGCCCTAGATTTGACAGATAATGGCGCTAGTTTGTATGGACCAAGTGCACTAGTAGTGTGCTTCAACTTACCGGGCTTTAGGCCTATCCATTAATTTTATTTTGATCTAAGCCTAATAGATCCGAGCCTACGTCAGGAAACGCGAATAAAAATCTGTTGTTTCATACAAAACTGCTGTACCTACCTGTCGGGTAGCTGTTTTTTTTTCGGGTGTCCTGATGAGTTGTCTCCATACATACATACATACAAACATAAGCACACGCCATTGTCCCATGACGGTAGGCAGAGACCACGGACCGCCACACGCTACGGCTCTGACAACATTAATTAATCTTATAGGCTCCATCCTTATACACCCTGTAGGTAGTTAGGTTGTTGATCGAATTTCGGTGCACATATTTGTTTGTTTGTTTTCTCTCTGTATATTATGTTTTTTTGGTGTAAAATAGAGTATAATTGATTGATTGATTGATATTTAAGAGAATATTATTCCGAGAGCGAAAATGCGCGCTGCATACAAACGTACATGGTGATATTTTCAATACTAACCAATTAAAGTCAATGAAATTTTGCAGAAACAATCTAGACACAAATTTCTATGCTTCTATAGAGTCAGATTTTCGTTAAAATATACAGTTTCAATGCTAGGATTAATTTAAGATTTGTATGGAAATCTTTGAGGCACTGTAACCTGAAAACTATACATTTTAACGAAAATCTGACTCCATACAAGCATAGAAATTTGTTTCTAGATTGTTTCTGCAAAGTTTATTGAATTTAATTGGTTCGTATTGAAAATATCACCATAGTACGTTTGTATGGAGCGCGCTCCGAATGATATACCCTTAATGCCGCATGAGTCCTGGCTACCTCTGTCTCGGGACCGAAATCTACGCAGCGCAACTAGCAAAGAATAAGAAGGCATAAATTATAATGGATAAAATGAGCATTATTAGTGGGTTCACATCGATCAAGTAGATTAGCGACACGCCAAACCTGCACGCCGCACGCGACGTTTGCCCAAAAACAGCCGGGATTCTTGTTCTGAACCAACTTGACACGCATTTCTTAGATACAAATTAAAAAGAAAACTAGTTATCTGTTTCATCTTTACGGGGTAATTGGCATGAACATTTACGTGTTACGTTCTACGAATAAAGAAATAAATATGGAACGATAACTCCGAACAAAATCTCCTTAATTTTTGGCACCATGAGTTTTGGCGGCAAACGCCGTAATTGGAGTCGCCATAATGATTGAGTCTTGCGCGCTTGCGTGGTGTACACCAAAGTTCGTGGGGTCATTTTTTGACGTGAATTATATTTCCATATTTATTTCTTTATTCGTAGGTTACGTTACGTTTATGTTCTGAGGTTTCAAAATATCTCTGACTACCCTCTCAGGGAATATGGTCGTGAGCATGCTTTATGCTTTATTTACGTGTAATAATGTCAGAATCAGAAGTCAAAAGAATTTTTTAAATATACCTACTTAACTGGTTTCTTGACAAAGTTTGTTGAAACTGCCTTATAATATCTTTATATTTGTGTGCTGGCAGAAATATAGTATACTTACCAAACAGACAAGACAACAATTTACGGACAATCTACGGACAGCTTTGGGCAAGGGCCCGCTCCAGCCTGGCCACTGATATCGTCTTCAACACTGCTATCGATAATATGCTGACCGTTTTTAAGAGCACGATCAGACCATCAAACTGAACAACTATCTCTAAAGGACCAACAACGAAATCTCGATAAAAAATCAACTGTCACATACATTTGTGTCGCAAAAGATTACAGTTTTGAATGGAACAGCTGATCTTGTTTTCGCGAATTCGACCTTGGTCCCATAGGGAATGTTGTTCAGTTTGATGGTCTGATCATTCCCTTACAAACCATCAACATAGAAGCACCCGATACAATAGGGTGTATTATTATTACTATCTAGGTATATTATTCATTCACGAAGTTAATAACAGTTATTCTCAAAAGATAAATTCCCGAGAAGCATTGTTATGTAACTGTACGCACACACACACACATCGGTATCTACTACAAATGAATGTTTTACCTCCCTTTCCAGTCGTCTACGACCATTTTACGACGGAAGATATATTAATAGACGGACTATAAAATTAAGACAATCACCGATACCAGAGGGTGTGCAACTGGAACAATTTTATGAAGTAAAAAGTATTTTCTTGTTTGTGTCGGTGGCGCGTTGCGGAGAGCTATGGAAAAGCAATCTTGAGGTCCAGGTTTGAATCCGCACGGATGACATGCCACGGATGCCATGCCACAGAACGGAATACCGACTGCTCTCAATCAGTGAAGGAAAACATCGAGAGGAAATCTGTATACGCTGAAGAAGAAATTCCGATGCGTATTTGTGAAGTCTACCAATCCACATTGGGCATGCTTGGTGGAGTAACGCCCATACACACTCCCTGAGGAAAGGCCTGTGCCCTGCAGTGGGACGTATATAGGGCCAATAGGGCCATTCTTAATATGCTGACACTTTTTTAAGGGGATCATCAGACCGTCTGAACAACTTTCTCTATAGCACCAACATCAAAATCGTGAAAAAAATCAGCATTCCCATACAAAAGACAAAAGACCCATACAGCGCCCGCGGCATGGTGCCTCGATAAACGTTTTATCGCGCCTGCTAACTCGTTCGTTCGCGCGCAAAAAGAAAGGGAGCTAGGGCGCGATAGCGCTTTATCGCGCGATCATGCCGCGGACGCAGAAAACCTTCTCGAGCCAAATGTATGGGACAGATTTTTTTTCGCGATTTCGACGTTTGGTGCCATAGAGACAGTTGTTCAGATTGACCGTCTGATCATCTCCTTGAAATAGTGTCAGCATATTAAGTTGGACCCTGTATCATAGGCTGTGATGATGAAAATTAAATACGTTACATATTAAACAAAGTGCTTCAGACCATCAAACTGAACAACTTTCACCATGTCCCATACATTTAAGTTGTGTCAGTACTTCTCGCTACACCAGTTTTGTACGAAACGACTGATATTTATTTCGCGATTTCGTTGTTGACTCCATAGTGAAGTTGTTCAGTTTGATGGTATAAGGCGTACGGAAAAGTATCATGAATTAACCTTTAAACCACAAACTCTACCCATCAAGCCGAACAACTTTTACTATGGGAGGAAACCTGTCCGAAGAAAAAAAAGTTCTGCTGTCTCATACATTTGAGTCGAGTAGGCGCTGCAGTTTAGTATGGATATTTGCGCTTTCATGTTTGCTCCCATAGTAAAAGTTGTTCAGTTTGATGGGTAGAGTATGTGGTTTAAAGTTTAATGATACTTTTCCTTAACACTCTGTATTTATAGGTATTAAAGATGTGTATATGTTTTGCAGAGTTGAGTCACAACGAGGAGGCTAGACAAGCAGTTGTTCGGGAGTTGGTCACCACAGAGGCGGACCACATAAGGCATCTTATGTCTGTAGTAGAGGTAAAGTACCAACACAAGTTGTATTCGAATCATCAAACCTTGTATCTTTTTCTACGGCTTCAAAACTAACATAAGCATATATTCACGACTATATGACGAAGTGTGACGGGGGGTCTGCCCGTCGCCACTTATAATGGACAGTGACATGCCTCGAAATTGAAGCATGCAGGTTTCCTCGCGATGTGTTTCTTCACCGAAAAGCCATCATCATCATCATCAGCCTATCATCGTCCACTGCTGAACATAGGCCTCTCCCAAGGCGCGCCACAAAAGTCTGTCCTCGGCCTTCCTCATCCAGTCGCTCCCCGCTACTTTTTTTAGGTCGTCTGTCCAGCGGGCAGCAGGGCGTCCCACACTACGCCTACCAGTTCGCGGTCTCCACTCTAGAACTCTGACACCCCATCGGTGCATACACGATGACGCACTCTGCTTCTTATCGTGTGGGCAAGCCCCAGCTGGTGTCAGAGTTTTTTCAGACCGCCTTACGGCCTCTGACGTGGTTTTTATGTAACGACTCAGCGATAGTAATAGCCGGGAGCAACACCTTAACGTGCCATCTGAAGCACGGAATCATCTTTCTTTTCAGACAATCAGGTGATTCAGCCTGCAATGTCCTAACCAACTAGGTGTCGAATCGAAGCCACGACCTCCGTGTCAAGAGCCCAATGCTCTTAACCATTAGACCATGGAGGCAGTTCATTAGGAAGGACGCACTGACGGAGCGGCAGACGTCAGTCCGTCATTTGCGATGCAAAGAGTTCTATGAAACCGCACGTAGAAGCACACACGGTGCGGATTGACGGTCTGACGTCTGCTGCTGCGTCAGTGCGTCATCGTGTCGTGTGGGACAGCTCTAAACCGTTTTTATTTTCAATCGGTGTTATATTTCTAGGGCAACTTCATTTCATACAAGTGTAAACCTTGCCAAAGCCCTAGGCTAGAATAAGATAACATTGAGAGAAAATATCCCGGACGAAAAATCCGGAATGAGACGGCACACTGCCGTAAAGGTTGACATAAATCCCTTCTTATTTTGATAATAATGTTTTCCTTTTACAAAATCTTGTTATTTTTCCATTGTATTAAATCTAATGTTCCATCTTACATCGTTTGCCAGATGTATGAATGCAATAAGGATAATCACTATCGTTTTTATATGTAAGCTAATAGAGTTCTGCTTAATTTGGTTTGAAATGATAACCATTATTAGGGTTCCGTATGTGGTACCCAAAGGGTAAAAACGGGATCATATTACTAAGTCTACGATGTCCGTCTGTCCTACCATACGTCCGTCTGTTTGTCGTATCTATTTGGGGCTGTGACTTTTGAACCGTAATAGCTAGATAGATGACATTTTCACAGAATGTGCGTTATTATTGCGCCTTTGCTAACATATAATAAAAATGACAAGAAGGTAACGTTTTTCTTCTCGCTCTAACGTAAAAACGCCAATCAAGCAATCAAACAAGCGTCAATCTGTAGGTAGGTACCTATAATAACAACAAATAATAAAAACCGACCAAGTGTGTGTCGGTCTGCGCTAATTTGAACGATTTTCGCATTTTGACCGATTTTATTTAAATATAAACTCTTGCTAAGTATAGGTAACAATAAAATCATGCGGTCGGTATACTCGCAGATTTGCTACAATATTTCTACAAGACATTCAATTTCGAATTTACCTACCTCATATTCCAATGTAAATTTTCCGGTATATTTAGGATTAGTGAAATGAATATAAATGTTCAAGTAAAGGCAGCCCTACAGTTAATCCTTCAAATATAAAGGGCAGATATTATAAACCCTATGATTTCTTCGCATCCCGTCCATCCATTTGTGGTGGCTTCTGGCTTCTTCGCTCGAATAGGCAAGAAGGCAAGAATTGTCGATTTTTTTTTTAATTTATTAGAAATCATGAGAGAAATCGCCGGAGAGAAGCCCGGTCCGCTCGTCATTATGTCGTATACTTTCGTGGTAGCTGCTTGGTTTATTTGCGCTGGATTGTGTACGTAAGAATTCAGAGCTTCAATCCCGCATACCCAAAAATATGTAATGGTGCGGGATCTCGGTATATAGTGCGGGAACGGTATAACGGGATCCCGCATTTTATGATAAAAGTGGTTAAAAGTAACTAGTAAATAAAATCGGCGTTTTCTCGTGGTCCTACTATTTAAAATGTAGCATGTTTTAGTTTAGATTAACCTTGCAAAGAAACGAAACCAAGTCGAGAAGAACGAACAATTAAATCAAATTAAACAATGGCGACCACGCGCAACGCAGCCGAGACGACAATTTTCGGAAAAGCATGTTTTTCAATCCCACAAATCTTGCGGGATCCTGCACATGTAATCTCGGTATTTCGGGATCTCGTATGCCGAGACTGATAGCCCTACGTCAGATGCTGACGACATAAAAATATCCAACGTTGTGTCGCATCGCACCCAATGAGACATTATAAGAAAGAAGGGTGTTTCCCAGTCATTAATTCCCAGTGGTCAGATTGATGGCCAGACGAGTCTGGCCAACACGTATCTAGTCCTTTGAGGTCAGAAAATATTTCTTTTCTCTATTTTTAGTTCTCTTATTAGTATTATAATAGCGCGAGCTTCTATTCTCTACTTACTAAGTGCGAATGACAACAATGTCGAGTAAACGTAGGTACCTGGACTGTGAAACGGATCCCAAATTATAAATTGTTCTCGCGTCACTGCACACCGCTTTGTGAAAAGTTTCTCAGCTGACGTAACTTCGTTTGGATTATTAAAATATGACTCCGTATCACGATCATAAAAGGCTATTTATGTAACAAATACATACCTACACTGTTTTAAATTCTTTGCAGCTTTGTGAAACGTCGTTTACTTATTATAGGTACCTAGTTTTGCTTTTAAAACGTTGTTCATCTTCAGTTTAAAAGAATAGTTTTGTTTGGGTCACCGTTTCTTTTCAGTAATTACAACCTTTGATCTCACTTTTAGTATTACCTCTAGGAAATAGTTCGGTTTTTATTCTAGCCGCTCTTTTTTTTATTCATTTTTTTTTTGGCTTTTAACCCTGAGGTATTCTAGCCGCCTTGTCATACATCCTTTTCGAAAGGGTGTAAAGTGACAGCCTAGCAAATACTGAAAAGGTGAATTCAGACCATCAAATTGAACAACTTTCACTATGGAGCCATCCTCGGGTAACGTGAAAAAAATCAAACTGTTTCATACATTTCAGTCGAGTAAGTACAGCTGTTTTGTATGGAGCAGCTGATTTATTGTCGGTTTTCCTGAGGGTGGCTCCATAGTGAAAGTTGTTTAGTTTTATGGTCTGAATTCACCCTTTCAGTATTTGCTAGGCTGTCACTTACACTCTGTATACAGGGTGTAAGGAAAAGTATCATTAACCTTTAAACTACATACTCTACCCATCAAACTGAACAACTTTTACTATGGGATCAATGCTGTCAGCGCAAAAAGAATGTCAGTTGTTCCATACTAAACTGAAATACCGACTCGACTGAAACGTATGGAGTAGCAGATATTGCGCTGACACGTTTGCTCCCATAGTAAAAGTTGTTCAGTTTGATGGGTGGATTATGTGGTTTAAAGGTTAGTGATACTTTTCCTTACACCCTGTATATTCTGGGTTGAAAGTGGTAACACGGTTTGTTATTTGACTCCCTCAGGCCCTTCGTATCTATGAGAGAAGATAACCCACGGCCTTGCTTTACTTTCAAAGGTATTATTTAGAATTTCGTTTCACACTATAAACATTTTGTTGGCATTTGCACAGGTATTCATAGCAGCCGCCCACGCTCTCCAGGACGGAGGCAAGATGTTAGACGTGGACACAGCCAAGCTATTTTCCAATATTCCCGATGTCCTAAATGCCAGTTTATATTTTTGGGAGACTGCACTGTACCCTATGCTAGCGGATGCCATCCAGAATAGTACCCCGTAAGTATTGTTTCACATCAGGGAAATCATAAGTCTTGTATGGTAAGTATCACCATCATATTATTTAAAAATTTGCATAGGTATAACCACAGAACATTATAAGAGCGGTTAGAAATGCAGAGTATCGCTTTTGCTTCGGAGACGACAGTCGCCACTTGTCTTCCCGCTCACGCTGCTACAATTACTCATGCCCTCTCGCTCGCACCACGCCGCGCGCCTTATGGTGTTATGCACATCATTGCAGAACCTGTGGCGACACGTTCCAAACCTACTTTGCACTTCTTAACTCCTCTTATAATGTTCTGTGGGTACAACAAACCGAACCGCGCCTTTAAAGCCACTACATTCGAGAGAGAACGGACGAGAAAGACCGAGAACGAGAATGTGGATGCCCTTCGTTGTTCTCGTGGCGTCATGAGCCTTAGTAAGTTTTTGGAAGTTCTAGCATATGATTCTCGCCGAGAAGTTCACTCGTGAGTAATAGTGTGCATGCTTAAAAGTTGGCCGTCAAAGTCTTCTTTGAGATGGTCTTTAAATAATATATTTCTCCCGTTCCGTTTCCGTTTTCTCCTGTTTTTCGCTAATGTGTCATAAGGCACTCCCGAATTATACTTGCGTCACAAAAAGTGCAGATCAGAATTTTAAAGTTTCACTTCAAAAGTTTAACTTCAAAAATCTTGACTACCTATTTTATATGCGACGACACGTTACAAAAAGCTCGTAGGTATTTCAAACATAACAGTCAGCACCTTATCGGCTAATGTCTCCATTTTATTCTCACTAAACAGGAGAGATGAGGAATTTCTGAATAATAATCACAAATCATTTCGATGTGACGTTCTGACACTTCTGAAAATTAACGATCATGCGTTCTTGCAAGTCTTAATTTCCATCTTCCAGGTTTTATTTGCGTCGTTAAATTGTGAATTACTTTTCAAGGTAAGAGTTCCTCGATAGTAAAGTTTATTTCTCAAACATGCTTGGAAATTTGAGCATTATTTTGACAACCTTCTTCGAGATAAATCGAAATTGCTGTACTGGCCAAATACATGCGAGCAGCGGCCGTCAAAACTTGTATGAAAATCCATATCTGTCGTGGTTTAGCGGCCAAATAAATTACATAGTAAACTCATATCTGTCGTGTTATTTCATAATGGAATTCTTTTACTCCGAAACATGGCAACCAAGGAGGTAACTTATCAAAGGTTTTATTTAAATTTCGAACTGGCTTGCAAATAGAAAGTTTTTTAATGAAAAAAAAAACGAATAATATTAAGTTACTTAAGATTTTAATTTCCGCGCATTGTTTGAGGAAAGCACTATACAAGCCTTGGCCACAACTTGGCATTGATGCATTTACGTATGTGTGCCTCGGCTTCGCCTCGGCTCATTTACACGTTGGTCCTTTTGCTGGCCACTGCAGTAATGCACTAATATTTTGTTTCAGATTCAACACAGAGTTCATGGCAGCAGGGTTTTGCCGTTTCCGTGAAATATTTCAGCCTTACGAAAAATTTGTGAGCGAACAAACGAAAGCACTAGACTATCTCCGGTCTCTTTCAAATAATACCGACTTTATGTCTTACTTAGCATGGTGCCATAGCCAAAAATCCTGCAACAGGTATAATTTCAAGCTTCTAATTTTCAAAATACATCCTTTTCTCCCCTCCGGACGGAAAGCGTCAATTGTCGTCCCGCTGCGCTAAACAAAGTTGTCGCTTTCCACCTCCGTCGAAGAGAAAATAGTATACTAACCTCGGACAGTAAATAAAATAGCCTCAGATCACATGTTTGTTGACCGAGGCGAAGCCGAGCCAATTACATGAGATCTGAGACCTTTCTTACATTCCTGTCCTCGGTGTGTAATCTACTATAGGGGTTTATAATCCGGACCGCGCTCCATACAAACGAAGACTGGTTATATTTTCAATGCTAACCAATTAAGGTCAATGAATTTTTTCAGAAACAATCTAGAAACTAATCTCTATGGTTGTAATTCAGTCAGATTTTCATTGAAACATACAGTTTCAATGCTAGGATTAGTTTAAGGTTTGTATGGAAATCTTTGAGGCACTGTAACTTTAAAAACTACATACATTTTAACTAAAATCTACTTAACAGAGCATAGAGATTGCTCTCTATGCTAAGGGAATCTGAAGCATAGAGATTAGTTTCTAGATTGTTTCTGAAAAACTTCACTGACTTTAATTGGTTAGTATTAAAAATATAACCAAAATTCGGTAGGTATATCCCCTTAAATCTGTTTTTTTTTTTATTTATAATTAATGGCTTTTTGCTTGTGCGTAGCACCGCATTTCCGCCAGTGTCAAGTGTAATTTATGGGAGTATCTATCCCAATCTCAGGTATTGTTTTTGTTCAAGAACAAGAAGAGATTGAGGATTGCGGAACCTCGTGGCAGGCAAAAACTCGACGCACGAAAACCACGCGAGACGTGTGCCCGGGTCAATTCCTGCAACGTGACTCCCAAATCTGTGTTGCTCACGAATATACATTTATTTAAATATTTCAGGCTACAGCTGTCAGACATTTTGGTGAAACCGATGCAACGGCTGACCAAGTATAGCTTGATACTGCGCAGGATCATCGCTCACACTGAGACGGAACCAGAACGCACCTCACTTATTGCTATGGTACGTTATTTACTTAAGGGGCCATACGTCCCGGAATTGCCTGAGAAGGGGTCTCTTATTCTTCGTTTTTCTTCAAGATTTTTAAAAATTAACAAAAAAAATACACAGTATTCTTGGATAGTTTATCTAGTGAAATCATAAATTGAATCGTGGATAAATTAATGAAGTAGTGTCAGTATATTTCACAAAATTATCTACGATTTTACTTTAGATTCCCAATTATTCACGGAAACCGAATTGTAAAAATTTATTAGTAACTAGAAAACGGTTCTATTGCCTCGCGTCACGTATCTCTTTCTATTATACAGTCACTAGCCACTAGGTAGGGTAGGGTGGGGTCAGTTGAAACAAATTTACTTCACATGCATGTAGCGCAGTTATCTGTAGTATGGGCAAACCAAGCTCTTGTATAATTTAAAGGATCATAATTTGGCTCCTAAATTAAATGTACTCTACAACTCTAACTCCAACGGTTAAGGTGCAATGACGTTTTAAAAGTGACGGGGAATTGCGGTTCAACTGACCTCATACTGGGGTCGATTGAAACGGCACATGGGGTCCATTGAAACAATCAAAATATCTTTGGAACAATAGAAGATTTATATTCAGCTTTAATCATGTTCGTAGCTTCGACACCGTTATAATAGATTAAGAAAAGTTGGTAAACTTAGTACACATATTTTTATATTTATAAAGCAAAAATATCTTAAACGAAAAAAAAGTCAATATTTTTTTAAGTATGAGACTTACAGAGATTTTAGTAACACCGTTTTTTTTCTTTTAACGTAATATATGAAGTTTTAGTGTAATATTAAGCACAACCAGAATATGCACAACCAGAATATTATTATAATAAAATGCAATAACATTTTTCCATACAAAAGTGATTGTTTCAATCATAACAATGTTTCAATTGTAACAACACTTTTTTTTAAATATTACTTTTATTTTAAAGAAAGCAGACAAACTAACTAACTAATTAACTTCACTGTGAGCTGTACATTCTCGAAATATCAAATTATATATAATTCACCTGAAAAACATTACCCCTTTTAATTTTAATTCTTAGGCAGTTTAGTAAAAACGGGGACGTTTGAAACACCGGGACGATTGAAACGTTTCAATCGACCACAAGTAAAATGTTTCAATCTTCCCCATCAGACTTTGTCTGACTTCAAGGTCAATAATTATAACTTAAATAGGCTTTAACGCTAAACCGCAATAATAAAAACAATCATAAACGACTGAATAATACAATGAAATAAAAAAAAAGTGGAAAAACAAGGGTGTAAAACACTATACAATAAAATATGATACCGTGAATTCTTACTTTTTGGTACGAAATCCGTCAAGGGGTCCTCACCACAACTGCGTCACTCTCTCGCTCTAGCTCTACCGGCCAAAAATTGCAATATGGCCGCTGGCCTGTTTTGTGTGTTGCATCACTGGCGTAGGTCTTATGGTTTTCGAGAATTTTGAGTTGTTTCTATCATGACCTGTTTCAATTGACCCCGGTCTACCCTACATCTCGCTCTCTCAGGTGTATGTTCCTCTATTCCTGGTATAATACCTCTGTGGGTAGGCCTGTGCCCTGCAGTGGAACGATATACAGGGTGTAGCAAATACTGAAACGGTGAACTCAGACCATCAAACTGAACAACTTTCACAACACAACAACCTTACTAGGAAACGCAAAAAAAAATATGCTGTCCCATACAAAACTGCTGTACGTCTACGTACCCGACTCAATTGGGACAGCTGATTTTTTTTCGCGTTTCTTGAGGTTCACTATAGAAGTGAAAGTTGTTCAGTTTGATGGTCTGAGTTCACCGTTTCAGTATTTGCTAGGCTGTCACTTACACCCTGTATGTGGACTAGTTAGGGTTGAACTACACATTGGCCGCACGCGATCGCATTTTTCCGTCGCTCCATCCTTTTCTGTCACTCAGGAACGTCATTTGCTAGATCTTACGTCTTTGCTTTGTCACTTACACCCTGTCGAAGCTGATGATGATGAAATTGCATAAAACATTTATTAATTATATATTTAAGATTTCCTTCTTTAACAATAAGTTGCGTCTGATATCTTAGGTATATGATTAATGCAAGGGAATTAGAACAATAGGAATATTATCTAATCGTAGCTTTTAAAAAATATTGACGAAGATATTATGTAACAGCGTTATAACTGTAAAATAGTGGTGCGTAATAAATTAATAACATTTCAACATTGCACATATTGTACAACAGGGCAATCAGGAAGGCTATTAATCAAGCAACACTTGTCACGCAACAGGCGAGCTCATGTTAAACAACATTGCATAACGTCGACGACGTTGCGCAACATTGTATATCTTCGGCTACGTACCTACCTACTGAACTGAGACGCAAAATGTCGCGCTGCAAGTAAATTAACATTAGTATGTGGCTACATAGATCTAAAGTGTAGCCCTGTATACAGGGTTACAGGTTAAGTCGACCTAAATCCTTTAAGAGGTGGTAGTTTCCATTATTTCTGACTTATTTGACTATGAAACCCCATACCCCAAACACGGACCTGAAAAAAAGACGGACGTAATGTGACACTAAAAAGATGTGAAGCATGCAAGGTCCTACATTTTCGTTTGTTCTACAGGGGACCTACACTCACACAGATGCACTAGCTCTAGGCGCAGGTCCGACACCCGTCACCATTATGTACCGCGTGACAGCACGCACACAAAAGAAATGGGGGAGTTGCGTTGTGGGTCTGCTATTGGACGGTCGCTTGTCGGTTGTCCCATCCCCGGCATACAGCGGAATTCCAGTGGTGGCTCAGGATATTGTTCTTTTATAAGAACAACCCTTGAAGTCACCAAAATATCAATATAACCGTACAACGTCAAGCACTTTTGCTACAAAAACTCGACATTGGCAAAATCTAGAATAGAATAGAAAATAAATGGGTGCTTCACTCGTGATTAAACGAGATTACGTCCGTCTTTTTTTCAGGTCCGTGACCCTAAACTTAACCGTTCTCGAGTTATCAGACTTTGATGTTTTTTTCTAAGAATCCGGATTTTTGTTTATTGTCCCTTTTTTGTGTGTTAAGACCATCAAACTGAACAACATTCTCTATGGGACCAACATCGAATTCGAAAAAAAAATCTGCTATCCCATAAGTTCTGGTAGAGTTAGATTTGCAGTTTTGTATGGAGCAGCAGATTTTTTTCATCGCGATTTCTATGATGGTCCCATATAGAGAAACTTGTTTAGTTTGATGGTCTGATCATCCCTTTACCGCATTGTAAAAAGTAGGCAATATAAAAGGTGTAAACTTAAATTCGTTACATACTGAAAAGCGTGCCTCAGACCATCAAAGTGACTCCATTAGTGAAAGTTGTGCAGTTTGATGTTCTGAAACCTTTAGTTCAAGCTCCGTGTAATATGAATGTTCCATAGGCACATTTGGGTCGAGTCAATTTAACATTGACATTTTCTATGGAACAGCAGATTTTATTTTCGCACTTTCAATTTTGGTCCCATAGTCAAAATTTAAGAGGATAGGCGTCCTGAAATGTTGTTTTGGAGAATAGGTCACTTTTCCGACTGTATACGTATTTATCTGATCCGCCCTCAGATAAATTAACAGGAATGGATGCGATATTAAGCGCGTACCCCTCTGCCAAAGGCATGCGCTCAGTGAGCATGCCCGTTATATAAAAACAGTTGACGCGCGTCCCGCGCCAGTCGCCAAGTTGTATATAACCTCCCCCCTCACCCCCGCAAAATTGACAGACTTTTTTGTGTAGAAATGAGAGATCATTTCCAATCCATTCCTGTTAATTTATCTGAGGATCCGCCCCACTAATACACCCCTCCGACTAGAGTGCGAAAGAGACAACTGCAGCTTGGACCGATTTTATTTACAAAAAATTGACGAAATCAGCATTTCGTATTACTTGTTTTGTCCTCCAAAACTAAACCGATTTTAATAATTCTTTGAAAAATAATATGAGAAAGACTTTGGCTATGTCCGTACGTTTTGCTTTTTTTGTTTATATTCGTCAAATTTGTTTACTGGATGTCTGAAAACGAGCGGTAAAATGGGTCATTTTCGAAGTTCCCTAGTTCTTACAGTGAATTAATGCAAAAAAGCAAAACATAAGGACATGGCAGAGGTGACATAAATTGTATGGTAAAAAAAATATTTGCTCTAGTGCTATTATCCAGGGAGAAAACAGGGGAATACGTTTGTATGGAGAAAACTGTACTCGTCTATCCTCTTAACTTCGTTAAATATGCAGCGCGCTCGGGCGCTCTGACGAATTAGTTCATCGAAAGTCGAAACTCAAGTTCGTTTTTATATTGGTTACCGTTTCAGAGGTATTTAATATGGCTATGTGTTCACAAATACAATACACCATTTGAAAAGGCAGAGAACTGTTTTTTTTAAAGCTTCGAAACTTATACCAAACAAGTAACAAAAGTCGTCATTCAGAGGGATCATTCAACTGAGTGGTTGAAGAAACGCTCATTAAAGATAATCCTCAATTTTTTCTCTTGTTACGAGCAAAGATTTTAGTTGGTCTTCGCTGCGCACACGAAGACCAAATAAAATCTTTGGTTACGAGGTTGCTATATCGTAGTATAAGAAATAGTACTACGGCTACGCGACGCTACGCGACGTAGCATGTTTTTTTAAGTTCGAACTGGCTAAAGTTTAGTTACTAGAACTCGTGTGACGTGTGATGAGTGATGACTGATGATGAGACTACTTGATTTGGATGTAATTTTGGTTTGGTTCCGGTTTTATGAGATTGACTCAGTTGCAGAAACGCTCATTAAAGATCTGTCACTTTGTCTTGTTGACGTAGTAAAAGCTAGCCAGAGATTTAATGGATCATTAACTCTAATGAGCGTTTCTGCAACTGAGTGCAGGTAAGATTTAAATTTCCGATTTTACTACCAATTCGGCCATCGGCTGAGATGGTGATGATGATGACTACCAATTACGTGAAAGTCAATTTTGATTGGTTCGCGTTCGTGTGGATAGTATTCTATTGAGTACCTACACGCCCACGGCCATTGATTTATTTAGAACTAGAGTTTACCCGCGACTTCGTACGCACAAATTATAAACCAGATTTTACGTCAGATCATAAGCTATCAAACAAAAAATGTTTCATCAAAATAGGTTCAGTAGTTTTTGCGTGATGCGCGAACAAACAAACAAACAAACAAACAAACAGACGGACAAAATTTCTAAAAAAGGTTGATTTCGAGTCAGGGAAACCTAAAAACCATTTCGTAATCTTTATTTTGTAAATATCTTCAATGTACAGACACACTTCAGTTACTGTTTTATAATAGTTTAGATAGAAAATTAATAAATCAATTTTTATAAAAGTATCTAAGTAATAAAATAATATTGATTGATTATCCTACAAGTTGAACAATAATTTGATATTATTTACCCTTTCATTTGCCTTTCTTTGCTTTGAACTGATAACATACAATTACTATGATTTATAGGTTGACCTACCTCTTTAATAGAAAGTGCGTAGGACCTTTATAATGTTTGGTCTACCTTGAATATAATTTCGGAAGTGGGACCGTTTCGTGAGTAAAAGTTACCTTGTCCTATAAAGGCATGCATGCCTTATTGGTAAAGTAAAAAGCTATAAAACAAATTGCGGACGTAAGTTTTCTTTTGGGGTATTTTTATTTATAGCCGGTTGTAAAGTGTTTTATGTTTAATGCGTTGGTTCGGGCTAAAATAAGAGTTTCTATTATAATGGCTACCTACAGTAGTGCGATTTTTGAAAATCATACGAGCGGTTCGGCAGTAGAAAATGTCAGAATTACTATGGAGATTATGCATCTTTCTACTGCCGAACCGCTCGTATGATTTTCAAAAATCGCACTGCTGACCTATTTAGGTGTTTAGGTTAGGGAACGATTAGGGTATGTAGCTATTATAATTTTCATCATCATCATATCATATGGCATTTTTTGTCTTCCTGCTTGAATCCAAGGAGGTTTAAATGTCGAGGTCAAGATGTTTTAGTCAAGTATTGCGGGGAAACGGCGCAGAGCAGATAGTTTACGACCGTTCATTCTCAATAGTTCTACCGTAGAACTAATGGGACTTTTATTTCCCACTAGTTCTACTTTTAAATGCACCACCGAATAGTGGAACTAGTGCCACATGGGTGAGGGTTTGGTCGGGTGCCCCGCAGTCGCACAAAGGTGACGAAAACGTATATCCATATTAATTTTACTAAATGCTACTTATTTTCATAAAACTTACTCATAAATGAATATTAGAACATCACTTTATGTATAGGTAATTTAAAGTACCCCGGCGCGTTCGTATACGTCATCTGGTATGGCTGTATCTCGGCAAATAGGTACTATAGGAATATTGATACAGTTCTTACTTACAGATAGACTGATTCCCAGGGAAGGTTTTTGTACCTATGCGAAGCCAGGCCAGGTCGCTCACTAGTCTTCCATAATTTTGAAAACCGATAAATGGTATTTTGCTACGATAATGTTGGAATAGACCGCCCCTTTACTTCCCGGGAGTGTCTTGCGACGAGGCGACTAATAAGAAATAAGGTATCTTTCGCGTTGTCTCTGTGGGTAAAAGGTAAAAGGCAATTATGCAACGTCACCACTTGAGACACCTCTTCACATCCTAAATCTTTTCAACTCCAGGCATAAAAAGATAGCTGATTATTGTAGCAAAACTTCTGTCAACCCTGAAAATGATTATGGTCGTACAAACACCCACAAACTTCCCTCGTGTGGGTTTTATAGCCGTGTTTCAGAATTATTTTGCTGGTTATATTTTAATAAATGTTTTTGCCCAACATTTCGGATTCGTAGCTCTTTTATGGTTTCCTCTGAACTCCTGGTTATTCCGAACCGAAGCCTTCTATAATTAATTAGGTATAGTGTAATAAATATCCGTCTTTGTTCCCATTCAAAAATATCACCATATAATTTTGATATTTTTAAATTAAAGATTGAAAAATTTGTCTCAGGCGGGACTTGAACCCACCTTCCAAACTGGGGAAACGTGCTAACCAATTACACCACCGAGCCCACTACCCAGAGAACGAAATTTTCAGGGGTGCGATAGCACGTTTCCCCGGTTTGGAAGAGCGTGGGTTCAAGTCCCGCCCGAGACAAATTTTTCAATCTTTAATTTGATTCGAAATAGCACTAACATGGCTGTAATTATAATCAATAATATTGATATTATTATTCCCAAGGCAGAAAATTCAATGACGATGATATTCCTTATCAAGTATGTGGCATACGTCAAATATTTTACGACTGTTGCTGCCTCGTTTTCACTCACACAAAACGACAGAGATAGTGAGCCTATAAATAAGCAATGGAAAGTTTTATCGCACTGTATCGCACACAGCATTTTTGGGTCTACTGAGAGCAGAATTTTCCTTGTTATTTGTCCATTATGCCGGCAATTATTTGAGGATTAATGACAAATTATTTAGGTGTTCATGATTAATACGAAACTGGTAGACAATAACTGTTACTATTATAACTCAAGGGGTATTTTTGACGGTTCTTGATGATTCTGCTTCTTAATGTTTAGCTAATCAACGTCATGTACAATGGATATGACGATCTCAGAACCAAAATATAGCTTAAAAAATCCTATAAGTCATACACAATTCGTTATCGATCTTGTAAACGATAATAATGGGAAACTTACACAAAAGGAAGGCAGGTTAATATGCATACGATTTTAATGAAACATTTATAAGGAATCTTTGTCATTTATTAGCCAGAATAATGTTGACGGTGAGCGACTCCTTGCAAGTTTATTTCGCTACTGAGAGAGAGAGGAGTTTTTTTAATACTATTTTGCTAGTCAGACAATTTCTGAAAGACAAAGCTATTTTCCGGTTACTAAGTCTTCTACCTGCAGTAAGAGGATAGATTTTTGCTTCTAAATACCTAGTAGACAATGTTGTATTTCGTTATGCAATAGCAAATAATTTCACGTGTAGAGAAGAAATTGTTTGGTGGGCAGGTTGTATTGCATAACGTAATACAACTTTGTTACTAGGTATTTAGAAGCGGAGGTCTCGACACAATCGTGTCATCTACCTATTAGTCATGGATTTCCGTAAAGTAACGTCTGATTCAATTAATTGATAGTTTTTGCTTCGCTCTCCATGTAAACGAAGTATGGTTATATTTTCAATACTAACCAAATTAAAGTCAGTAAAATTTTTCAGTAATTGATGATTCGATGTAATCTATAAACTAATACCTATCTATGCTTGTACGAGTATGTTGTCAGATCTAGATTGTTACTGAAATTTTTTATTGATATTATTGGTTAGTATTAAAAATATAACCAAACATCGTTTGTTTTGTATAGAGCGCGCAGCAAAAGCTGTCCTCTTAAGAGAAGTTTATTCTGAGAGCGCAAATGCGCGCTGCATACAAACGTAGTCTGGTGATATTTTCAATACTATCCAATTAAAGTCAATGAAATTTTTCAGAAACAATCTAGAAACTAATCTCTGTTTTCGAAGTCAGATTTTCGTTAAAATTTTTAGTTTTAATGCAAGGATTAAGATTAGTATGGCACTGTAACTTTAAAACTATACATTTCAACGACTACACAAACATAGAGATTAGTTTCTAGATTTTTTCTACAAAATTTCATTGACTTTAATTGGTTACTATTGAAAATATCACCAGACTACGTTTGTATGGACCGCGCCAACGGTAGGTAATATGTTTTTTTATGAACAGGAATCGTTCGCAAAGAACTACGTGCTGGACTTGAATCGTTCAATAAGGCAGCGCGAAGAGCTGGAGAAACTGGACGCTCTCGCCGCATCCGTCGAAAGCTATGAAATTGTAAGTATAGTTGATACCAAATGTGACTCATGTGTGAATTATGTACGATTTTTAAGACTAGCTGGCTTTTTGGTGAAGGAAAACATCGCGAGGAAACCTGCATGCTTCAATTTAGAGGCATGTATTGTACTCACTGTTCATTACAATTGGCGACGGACTCACTCCCCCTCACACTGGACAGAGTTCTATTCTATTCTATTTTTATTTAATGGCGTTTCCTTGTTAGATTTCGCCAGTGTCAAGTGTTGAAGATATATTTATTAGATATTGTACTGTAATAGGATATGACGATATCAAAGCCCCGTTTTTAAAAAAAAATATAACGGTGGAGCCACGTGGCTGACAAAATCGCAAGCCGACGAAACGTCTACTTGTTACCCCCTCAGCCACGCGACCTCCTGGACAGAGTTTCGGTACTAGTGAAATGTGTATGTTCTGACGTTTCAGAATATCTCTGACTACCCACCCCCTCGGGTAATATACTCGTGAGCATATGATTATGCTATGTAACTCATTTTATTGTGCCCTGTCTACAGGGTGTTAGGGTAAACAGTGGGGTGATTGAACCCATGATACTGAACAAAAACGACACCATTCGAATTTTTTATTTTATTTTCGTACAAATACAATCAGCTGATCGAACGTTTGTATGATAAGTTGATTTTTTGCGTATTTCTCTTTGTTCCTTTAGGAAAGATATTCATGGGTACAATCACCCCTTAAAATATGAAACTGTTTACCCAAACATCCTGTATACTTACTTGTAAAGCTAAAACAGCCGGTAGTCTAAACACGTGGCAAAATACTAAACTGGAAAAATACACTTATAAATATGTATACTTACAGGGTGTTACATAAGTAAGAAAAAATTTTTAAAACTCTTAAGGGTGTTGTTTAGACCGTCAAACTGAACAACTTTTTCTATGGGACCAAAATCACAATCGCGAAAAAAAACGGATATCCCCTACATATTTTAGCTCGAGTCGATTTGTAGAGTAAAGAACATATTTTTTTTTCGCGATTTCGATATTGGTCCCATAGTGAAAGTTGTTGAGTATGATGGTCTTAACCACCCCCTTAAATGTTTATTTGTATTTTTGTAACACCTTGTATAATGCCCTCTTGACAGAAAAATAATTTCATAGTAGTTTAATTAATAGGTATCATTTCATTTCATTCATTCATTACTCAGAGAATTAATGTTAGAACATTTATAACTGAACCAAAATCGCTATTCGCAGCCGTAACTACGAAATTTCAGTATTATTTTATTTTATCATTATATTATTCCACTACGGAGAGGTTTTTCCCAGTTCAACGTATGAGAAGGATAATAACAATATGAAAATGGCATAACGAGCTTACTCTCGATGTTTTGACTTGTACATGTTTTATCAGAAAGCTAACATAAAATCCGAAATCAATACTTTTACAAGAGTTTCTTTCACATTGTAGCGGTGTGTAAAAAGTGTTTTACTTACCTTAATTTGTTACTGTTCATAAACCCAACAGTTGCACAACCTCTTTAAGGTGGTTTCCGTCCATACAAAACGTTGTCGTATAACACTCGTAGACGGTGTTAATAAAAGTAATGTTTTATATATGGAAAAATAGCTTAGAAAATCTAGTTTGCGCATATTAAATAATATTTACAATTTATAATATTATTACGAAGATATCACGCTTTGAAATTATTCATACAAAATTTCAAACCCTTATATCTTCGTAATTATATTACAAATTGTAAATATTATTTGATATGCGGAAACTAGATTTTCTAAGCTATTTTTCCATATATAAAACATTAATTTTATTAACACCGTCTACGAGTGTTATACGACAACGTTTTTTATGAAATTGACAGTTCGCCAACCACCTTAACCTTATTCGATAACGCTTTTGGCTTTTTGTAGTTAGTTAGTTTTCAAAGGTAATTTAGGGTGTAAACTTAAATGCGTTACTCACATATCTACTTAATATGCGTTAACACCCAGTATAATATGTGTAGATATTATTACAGCGTACCTAACTGATTTACCTCTAAAATAAATAAATAATTCAAATGAACACCAAAATCCTTTTGATACAGGATTTCAAAGACGATGACATGGACCGCTATTTCCGCATGTACTCAAATGTTAACCTGCGGGCTCCCATGGTTAACTGCCTGCCGAGCCACAGCAGGACCATCATACATCAAGGAGATCTCCGATTCAAGGACCATTTGAAGGAGGCAAGATGTACTACAGTTGGTTCCGCATACGAAGTCCCGCATCTCACGCCGGGTCTTCATGCAATGACGTTTTACAAATAGACGCGTCATATACGCCAAGAACATAGTGACGTGTAGCCTGTTGACTAGACGACGCGTGAATATGCGAAAGTCGGGCAATTACCTTGCTTTTTATTGCCATTTTGCAGCGCGGACAACGCTTCTACCTTCTACATACAAAAACATCTACAACACAAACTCTTCATACTTTTAAATATTGCGTTAAATGCCTACCTACTTTCATTATCATCAAAAGAAATTAGTCATTGTCAGGTTTTGCAGACTTCTTATGTGGAATGAACTGTATAGGGCTATTAGAGTTTGCAGTCCTGGTATATCGAAATTTAAAAAATACTATAGCGTTGCGGGTTTGGAATTCAGGGAGTGAAATATCTGCATTATTATTAATATCTCGCAAATATCCAAATCCGGCGGGATTATATTTTTCATCTCAATGAAGGGTAATGCCGGGATTGCAAATATGCCACTTTATTGCAAACTAGTCGATATATCTCTTGCTTGCGTGCTTATCCGGCCGGATGCATCCATAATTTTAAACAAGTCTTCTAGAAAATAATTTTTGGAATCCATGCTATACGTTTTACAACACTGACAGTATGAATCGGAAAGTAAACTCGGATTTATTGAAGTAACTTATGAACATGGAACTGGAAAACGTATTTAAATCCTTGCTTATGAATGACTTTAAACCAATTCCGTTTCCAGCTTCCTGGCTTTAAACGTTTGACGTAATCATTAATTATATTAATAAGTTACGTGAAAATAAACATTATAGATGGAGTCTATAAGCAAATACAGGTGGATTCAGAAACATGTTTCTATTTTATTTTGAAGTGTTTTTCGGAATCTGCCGTTAGTGCGCTTTAATGCATAGTATTAGATATGCTAGCGAACGTTAATTGCGAATGGTATTACGTTTAAATAATATTGATATAAATGTGTTAATTCACTTCTAAATGTCTTACTTAATATCCAGGTTGTAATTTATTTTTCTAGGTTGAAGTGAGGGCATTTTTACTAACCGATATGCTCCTCATTTGCAAGAAAATGTCTAAAGGCAGCCAATTTCCATTCAAGATGATAAGGTAAAACACAGCATTATTTAAAATCTATGCTTAGTTAGCGAAACTGTTTAGCTATTATTTTACACGCAATGCGAATTTTTATTTAATTTTGTTTTGTTAAATAAAATGTTCTTGATACAGTCTCATATTTGTTATCTCCCCATGATTATACAACAAATACCTACACATATAAATATGAACAATAGACGATAACCTAGAACCATTTTGTAGTAACTCATTAGCAGTGATCGGAGTAGGTAGATTCGATTAGGGTAAAGGCGTATATATTTGTGTGATGAATATTAATATTTGTATTCGATTCATGGGTTTTAGTATACAGGGCGTAAAATATATGCATTCTATATTAAACAGGGTGCGCGCCCTTTATATATAGATAAAGACACCCACGAATCGAATACAAATATTAATGTTCATCACACAAATATATACGCCTTTACCCTAATCGAATCTACCTACTCCGATCACTGCTCATTAGACAGTCATCCTGACTAGCCCAGAACATAACCAAAGCAGAATATGGTCAGCGCAGAATTTAACCAAAAGTTAACAATTTAAGCCAAAATATGACAAAACCAGAATTATGCAACAGACTGTAGGTACCTACGTGTAGCAACTTTTAGGACAAGGATCTTCCAGGTGGTAGCTAATAAGAAAACGTATAGTTTGTATTATACCTACCTATAGTACCTACCTAGTGGAGTAATTGTTTAGGAAATACTTATCTTAGGGCCTGTTTCACCACTTCTGGTTAAGGTGGTTGGAGAGCTGTCAATTTCATACAAAACTTTGTCGTAGAACACTCGTAGTCGTATTTATATTATAAATTGTAAATATTATTTGATACGCGCAATCTAGATTTTCTAAGCTATTTTTCCATATATAAAATATTACTTTTATTAACACCGTCTACGAGTGTTCTACGACAAAGTTTTGTATGGACGGATACCACCTTAACCAGATGTGGTGAAACATGTCCTTAGTGTTGGAGAATTTTTTCATAGGCCCAAGTTCATGATAGAGAAGATGATTCAGTTCCCAAAGACCCAAAGCAAAGGGAAGGACCAGTCGGTGTCGGGGCTGGTCTACGTGATGGTGGACGACGTGGGCTCCTCGTTCAACAGCTTCACCATCTCGGAGTCTTCAAAGGACAACAACCCTCAAGCAACACTGAAAGTAAACAGTTCTCTATTATTTTGAATTATTTAGCTTTTGGTATAGTCACAGTATTACTATTAGGCTTACAGTATGGCAACGCTCTTGATGTACGCACGCACGGCGCCGCGCCGCGCCGGTTTGTCATGCGCAGTTAATCCCGACATCTTCATACAGATCTTAGGATGATCCGCGCCCGCTAGGCCTTCTCCGTTTCTCTGCAAGTACATCCGTTGCCGTACAGTAAGGACCTTAGTAGTATGGTATAGTGATGGTCTTTAAAAGTTCCCAAAGTAGACCATGTCCCTGCTATCAGGAATATCATTGAGAGAGACCCGTGGAGGACAGAAGAAGCTGAGGTGTCGCAAAACAATATTTGTATCGAATAAGTGTCGCCAGAAGACAGGGGGTAAGATGGGGATGGGAAGATGCTCCGCCCCTAAAACCGAATCCAGGAACAGCGCAGTTCATCGTTTTAGATGTATTTAATTGACAAAACCCCTCTCAGCAAAAATCATGGCGGTTCGCTTCGAACTGAGCATCATAGTCCAAGCCCAGTATGACGTCATGACCTAATATTAAGGGCGACAGACCTAATTGCCTTGCGACACCTCTGCTCCTTCTTTCCTCCAAAAAGAGAGCTGATACGCACCACTGCGGCCTGGTGGTCATGTGTATTAGGGTTTAGGGATTATATAATGTGCACAGATTTTATTTCATTGGTTAGTTATATTAGGTACTTATTGGTTAGTTAAATTTACCTCAGCGCGCCCACACATTAACTGCGACGTCGCATCGGATCGCAAATATATCTGCCAGCGCTCGATGACTTATTACGATGAGTTATGTATGATTATTGCACGCAGCGCATCGCATATACTTGCGATGCGATGCGACTTCGCAGTTATGTGTGGTGCCCTTAATTTTATTTTGAATTACTATTTTTAAACGCCCGCTCTTTGGTTGGAACTCTTTGAGCTATTAAGTACACCAGTGAAACGGAGGAAAATTTCTTATTTGCACTCTGATCTATTCCGGTAGACAAGATAGGTGTCAGGCTATTTGGTCACTACGTTTTTCACACCCATTATCATTACCGCGTTACATCTACGTTTCGAAGCCCGAACAGGATGATACAGACCATCAAACTGAACAACTTTCACTATGGAGCCAACATAGGGATCGATAAAAAAAATCTATATAAAATGTCAATAGCTTCTCGACAAAAATGTATGTTACAGTTGCTTTTTTTCGCTATTTCTAATGTGGTCCCATAGTAAAAGTTGTTCAGTTTGATGGTCTGAAGGTTCCTACTTCAAAACGACCCCGATTCGAAGGTGTGCAACGACGACGGACGGCTTCCAATACAAAATTACATTTTGGTATGGGCCGGCCGTCGGTCGCCGTCGGTAAATGTTTCTCAACCCTTAGGTATTTAGCGGTCACCTCAAATAATTTTTGAAAAGCTGGCTCGGCACTCAAAAAAATCCGTTACTCATAATTCGGTATGTCAAGTTTTTTTTTGTCTTCATTTTTATATTTTTTACGGACAGAAGACATAATTTTAAGATACCTATTTCATTCATATTGCGATTCATCGAGTTTATCAATATAAATTTAATATTTAAATTATTTTGATCTGTAATCTCTAAGTGCAAAAATGGTGGAGAGAAAATAATTCGAACTCCATGGAGAAAAACTACCTACAGCTGTATTTAAAAAAATTAAAACCTGCCTCCTCTTTCTAACTCTATGCTGGAAAAAGATACGGCAACATCAAATGTCAAATTCTGACATTGTGAAAGTATTTTTTTTTCTTAATGGCCGGTTATTTTAAGTTCATTTTATGTTTACCAAGGAGTTCACAGGTATGCCAATGACGTCACTGCACGGACCGAAAAACGACGTTATTTTATTAAAAATATCTGTAATCCTTTCATTTTAAAATCTCTGACATAGAAAATATGATTATTGAGACAATTATCTCGAAATGGTTTTCGATTCAGCCCTCCAAAAAAAAACTTGACATACCGAATTAATCAAGTTCTGGTGGTCTAGAAGCGAGAAGATTAGAGTACCTGGTATTTAAAATGCATGCTTCGAGTACCCAGCGCCAAAAACGCCCTTAAGACGTAATGCGGCGCCGCTCTTTAGGTATTTGAGGGGGTGAAGCAGAGGAAGTGACGGGAGAGTAGTCCCGCCCATCGGCGGGTGGCACCCCGCGTCAACTTTTTTTTTGGAAAGAGTTTTACGGCTCTGGGTTCATATTCTGTTGCCAACCGTATTGACCACCGATTCCGGGATTTTTCCGGAAATTTAAATAAATCATTTTTTTTACTATCTATGTGAAATTTAATATCATACTATACTCCATTACAAATAGGGGCGAAAAGAAGGAAAAAAAGGTTCTTTATAGTACACACTTTAAAGAAATATGAAAAATTGTATCAAACAAACAATGTTGCAAAGCGATTGGCGATGTTGAAAGACCTAAAGAAGCAGTGGTGCACACATGTGGTTCGTCTTCCTTTCAATGAAGCTTTTTTAAAGATAGTTATGAAAAATATCCGCCAGGTGGAGCTAGTAGTAGCCATGTGGAAACTTAATATTTTTAAAAATTCTAAAAAATGTACTAAGATTAGTAGAACTTCTTTCAAATCGTTATTGAGCATCGTTGTATTTATTTATGAATAGATTTGTCTCTAATCTAAATCTGAAAAATCTAGAAAAAATGTGTTTGCAAGTTATTGAGGTAGGTACTAGAGTAGGCGCAGAGACTTAATAGTTTGTAACACAGAACACACGTACAGGCCTGGATTTAGGCGACTAATTTCTAAAATGAATAATGACAAGCAGTGGCGTAGCGTGCCTCGGCGATTTGTTTGGGTACCTTATGAAGGTTAAAGATTTCTCACAAAAGAAAAAAAATGTTTTCATAAAAATTTAAAGAAATATTTATTCATCATAATTATCTAAGTATCTGTCACTTTCTCCAAAAAAAAAATCAAACAATTCAAATGGAATATTACACTCTCCTTACCTTTTTTCGGCAAACTGATTTATTAAATCATTTATAGCTGATGAAGAAATTTGGGAAGTAGGTATTTATTAATTTTTGCTTACGCACGTCGGGGGCCCCGTATAATTGATACGGCAGATACGGCTGTAGCTACACCTCTGATGACAAGTTTCCTAGTGCTAAGTTCGTAGCCTCGAAAAATATGCCTTCTTGTGTCCTACCTGATGTACTGTGGCAACTACTAAACAAAAATAAAAAACCGGCCAGGAGCATGTCAGAATCGCCCAAGGTAGGGTTCCGTAGTAAATATGAAAATCTTTTCTTAACATAGTATTTTTTAAGTTATTTAACTTAAAAAATCCTCAAGAAGCAAACAATAGTGCGATTTAATTTCGTTCAGCGCCATCTATTGATAGACGCCGACACGGCGGTCGACGGTCGATATTTTATTTGATTTCTCCGAAACTAGTTGGGCTAAAGCTTCCGTTATAATTTTCTTTGAAAGTACTTACAGAGAGCTAGATTGTGTCACATTTTCAGATTTTTTACTCTTGTATTTTAGAAGTTAGAGGGGGGTACGCCCTATTTTTGACTTTGAGCGCAAATATCTCGAGACACAAGCATTGTAATGATTTAGTTTCTATAGGAGTTTTTTTCCATTGGACAAAACCTATCCAACGACACCACACTCAATTTATTAAAAAAATATTTTTTTTAACGACCTTTTCGTTGTATCCCATACAACGAAAAGGTGGTTGGAAAAAAATTCCTTTCAAAAAAAATTACTTGCTTCATGATTATGACTACCTCATTTCTGTTTGGGTTAGGTACTGTTATCTGTATTCATACCAAATTTCGATTCAATAGGTGCAAAATGAGCGTGTTATTGAGGTAGGGCAACAGACAGACAGACATACATCTATGACTTTTTAATATTATAAAGTCGATCTAAATCCTGGACCGAGCAAAGCGATCTCGAAACTTTAGGTACACTCAACTGACCCTACAATATTATAAAGTCACGTTTCGTAATGCGATAAATATTCTGGAACGAGCGAAGCGAGAACGAGATTTTACTGCAATCAACTGAAATACAGTTGTCTCTTACTTTTCATATTTCCTTTTTCTGGGGTGGGCCTAAATCTTTGAGTTTACGCTTATTTTTCTACCGAGCCGCCGGATCTACTGATGAGATCATCGCAACACCATCTAAAACCAAGAGCGAGCGAAGCGAGCTCAAGATTTTTAACTGCAATATTATAAAATCGTTGCGCAATGCGATCTGAACCTTGGAGCAAGCGAAGCAAGCTCGAGGTTTTAATACCATATTAGAAAGTCGTTGCGTAATGCAATCTAAATCCTGGAACGAGAGAAGCGAGCTCGAGATTTTTATTGCAGTGCCTCCAGCTCGCTTCGCTATTATGAAAAATAAGAGTCAACTAAAATACAGTTGTCTCTTATTTTTCGTAATTCCTTTTAAGTCTGGGGTGGGCCTAAATCCTTGAGTTTTCACTTATTTTTCTCCCGAGCCGCGGGGCCTCTTGGCAGCACTGGGCCCATAGGCTGCAGCCTACTTTGCCTCTGTGGTTAATCCGGCACTGGTCATTAGAAGGATAAAAATACTTAATAAAGATCTTACGTACGTCTACATTACTATTATATGTACATACAATGTGGCAAGGAAAAACATTGTTAAATTTGAATTTAAGGTGGTGTTGCAATCTTTTGTTAGATTAATTATAGTGTTTCGTGTTTTTATCGATTCCGTTACTTTAGGGAGATTTTTTTTAATGCATTAGTAAGATTTAGGTAGTTACAAACAATGTGAAGGACGTATAAATACTTGGATTGATGTTATTCATCTTTGAATAAAGTGTATTTGATTGATTGATTGATTACAGATGTCGTTCAAGGCTTTAGAAAACTTGTTTAATTCGCCCTCAAAATCGATTTTCAGTCCGGTTTAATCATACGGAATTACGGACCTAGTGAGCACAAAACTGATTTTTTCTTTCGTTTCCATCAACACCGAACGAGTGAAATGTTAAAATTAACATGCACTTGTGTTTAATTTAGACGACATTCTTTTTAATTTAAGATAATGTTCCTATAATTATTTTGTATTTATATAACATTCTTCTATCGTGCCAATCGGTATTTTGATTTTTTATAAAACGATCACGGTCTGAAAAGGTTTCGTAGCCCTGCTGCTGTCATCTTCTTATTTTCGTCTTTATTTGACATATAGTTTTATAGTTTAATAATGTGCCATTAATGGAGAACAATATTACAGTTAAGGTGAGAAATAAAGATAGGCGCTTCCGTTTGATTTGGATTAATCCTCGTGTAAAACTCATCTAATTGGAATGTTTGAACCACCCTTGCATTTCAAGAGTTAGCTAGGTTAGGTTAAGAACAAAGAAAAATATAACTAAAGACCAGGCTTTAAGGGCTAGTTCCATTGCCTTTCCGAAAGGATAAATTCTTAACAAGAAAAATTAAAAATTGTTTACCACTTTATTGTATTTCAAACCATCGTCAAAAATCAATATTTAGTGTGAAAAGTGTTCATCTTTTTTTATTGTAAATATTAATGTGAGATTAAGTATATCAATTTAATCACGTAAGTAATTGTTTAGATTTATTTTTGACACGTGATTTTTCATTTTGGGTAAGAGGATTGGCGGATACCGTTTTGGCCATACAAACGTATTCCCCTGTTGAGTTTAAAAAATCCAAAATCTAGCTCAAAATAAGCTAAGGTGGCAACTCTAAACGTCAGCATTTAGCGAACGTGACACAATATGTCTAGCTCATGCAACCCTAGACGGGGGCCACTGTACATCGACGTTTTTGTGGGCAGAACTAGTAACAACCACTTACTAGACGAGTCAATGTACTCCAAAGTCAAAAAATAAAAAATTGGCGAGCGTCCGTCTCCGACCGTGGCTAAAAGCCGTCTGAGCGCGCCCCGCTAAGACCCGCTCCGAGAATATTTGGTACGCCATTCGTATTTTTGAAGATAAATAAATAATGAAAATACTTTTTATAACTTTTGTTGATGAATTCACTAGAAGAATCAATGGTGAATATGTGAGTATAAATTAAAAAGAATGAAACCTACTTTAAGTTCTTCTAAAGCGAAAAAAATCGTTTAAAATGTTAAAAAATACGACATCTTTGTGACGATTTTCTATCAAGTGAAGTAATTCCAATCGTGTATTTAATTGATGATTTCACTAGATAAACTATCCAAGAATACTGAGGTATGACTTATAATTCGGTAATTTGTATAAATCTAGTCGAAACATGAAAAATAAAAGATGCCTCCAACGTATTTCCTTCTACTATGTCACCTTAAGCATCTTTATACAGCCCTAATGTTTTCCAGATGTGGGAACAGAAAATTAGGGAAGCCCGACTGACATACGATCTCGGCGTATGGTTCGCCAGGAACCCATCGCGCGACCTCTCTGAAGTGGAAATGGACTCCTCATCTGATTATGCAGTCAGTGGCCAAAGTCCGACACCTAAATCGGTGAGTCACGTTTGTCTCAGACTATCTACTATCAGTTTAAAGTAACAATGTGCACTTTAGAAGTCAAAGTAGTCAAAGAATGTGCATGACCTCACTCGCAAATGTGACGTCACTCAATAACACGAACTTCACTTGAGGCATTTAAATTATTGTTTCCTTTACATAGAGTCTATACCTATTCCTTTCTCAACAGTGTGGAGTGAAGTTATACAACGGCCCTTTACGGTCATGCAGTCATGCACATTGTTATTTTATACTGAAAGTAGTTCATATTCATATTCAAAATAAAAACCGGTCAAGTGCGAGTCGGGCTACTCGCGCACGGAGGGTTCCGTACCACACCCACCACACAACATAATATTAACTTAGAAAAAAGTGTTGTTTTCTCCGGGATCTTTAGCGTGAGGCCGACTCGTTTTCGTTATTTGTTAGTCCAGTAAAAATACGGGTCGAAAGGAAATAATTTATAATAAGCAATTTTTTTTGCTAGATCGTTTATACAAATGATATTAAGATACTTTATTAACGAATCCTACTAAATTTCATATTTTTAGTTTTTAGTACCTACTAAAATGTAAATTTTTTATTTATAGTGTCAGATAGCTTTCTTTTTTTATTTTGATTGTTTATTTTAGGGTATGTGTAAATTTTGTCCTAAAATTGAGTTTTTCGTAATTTCTACTTATTTAAAAACAAAGGTTCCGTGGTGATTTTTCGTTGGATTTACTTCTAATATAAAAGAATACAAATGTGTTTAACCAATGACATAAACAAATTTTATGTACTATTTTTTTCCAATTTTACATGTTTTTTTTTATTTTGTTTAATTATTTAAGAAAATTTTTAGGAGGATTTTCAATCTAAACGATAACTAGAATTATAATCTAAAATATAAAACAAAAAAACCGGCTATTATAAATGATTTACATTCGCCATACAAGCGACCCGTAACTTTACTGGAGTATTGTTGTTATACTGTAGAGTTTGCTCTATATTCACACCAAGTTTGACGCTTGTTTGTATTACCGTTTTTACGATATAAGAGAAGAAAAAACGTTGATAAAACTAGTTTCTTGTACGAGGACCCTTAATTTTTAACTTTTTGTCATTTTTATTATTTGTTAGCAAATCCGCCGTAATAACGCACATTGTGAGAAAAATTCAACTAAGTATCTAGATATTACGGTTCCAAGGATACCGCCCTAAATAGGTAGGAAAGACAGACAGACAGACGGACGGACAGACAGACGGACGGACGGACAAGTAGGCTTAGTAATAAGGTCTCGTTTTCACCCTTTGGGTACGAAACCCTAAAAAGTTATGATATGGTTTTTAGGTGTCCTAATTCCAACCCTCAAATTTTTGTATTTTTTTGTCTAGTTGTTTGCTTGTTCGCGCATCACGTGGAAACTACTGGACCCATAAATCCCACCTATCACCCCCCCCCCCCCCCCCCCCCAATTTGATGTTTCAGTCTCTACGTAAGGACCTTTCAAAATAATGAAGTAAAAAATCTCAAAATGCAGTAGTAGATAGGTTCGATGAAAATTATAACGAATGCTGTAGGTACTAACAGAATATAAAATATAAGGGATACGAAACACTATCATAGGCAAGTCCTCTCTAGGCCTGTTTTTAATCGTATTCTTAAAAGAATTAATTAGAGCTAACTTCAAGCCACCCCCGTAAAGATTTGCGCGTACCTATACCTTCTATACTAAATGAAGGCCTCTTTCGGAATGGGAAGTCGGAAATGGAATCCGTTATTCAATTTAGCACTTATACGGACACTGAACACGATATTAATACGTTGTTTTGTTATAGCTAGATATTATGTATCTACTTCTACATTAGGTAGGATTCCAGAAACCCTGCAGGACATCAATTTGAAAGTTTTCATTAGCTTCGTAAGGTCCATTGTAGAACATTTGTCTTGTAATAATTCTCACCCATGCTTGTACCTACTCTTATAAGTAACTAGTGTTTTCCTGCGACTTCGTCCGCACAAATTAGATTTTAAGTCAGATCATAATAAGCTATCAAACCAAAAAAAGTTTTATCAAAATCGGTTCAGTCGTTTTTGCGTGATGCGCGAACAAACAAACTAACTAACAGTTTTGTCAATAGGTGGCGCTGCACGTCATTTAAATCGCGCTATCGAGTATTATTTGAGTTTATATGAAGTGAACCGCTACTTTTTTATTCCTCATGATTTTACGGTTTTATAATAGTTATAAGAAGATATGCTGTGCCCCAGCATTTACACTCGGTGTACACACAAAAATATGTAGCGAAGTAACTAACAACTATCATCATCATCATCGTCAGCGTATCATCGTCCACTGCTAAATTAAATATCTTCAATGTACACACACTTTCAGTTACAGTTTTATTATAATATATGTACTTAGTTTATATTTCAAGTGCTCGCTATCCTAAAATCACTCAGCGAGTTAGTGAGCTTAGAGCACGAGCATTTCAAATCTTTTATACGAGCCTATTTTCAGTAACATTCACTTGTCATCGAATGCCGAACCAACTCAGCAGCGTAACTCAATGATTTTATTGATTTACTTTCTGTTTAGATGCAATCTTAAAAATGAAAGAACCTAGAGTTCTCGTGGATATGGAGCGTAAGAAAGATGCCACATTACATGTGTCAATATCGAAGAGACACACTGACACACATAATATAAACCGAACAAATCGCGAAAAACTGCAGAACTCTAAATCGCGCTATCGTAGTTTTCACTCGCGCTGACTTCAACATACTTTTGGCATTTCTTCAATTTGCGTTTCACAACTCCGTTTGGAAAAATCACATGAACTAATACATGTGCTGTTTCATGAGATTATTCCAAACGGATTGACGTAATTGGCTGCTGTAAGCCCTATGTCAGGCTAAAGGCACAGCATAAGAAAGAGTATATATTACTACATACAGTTTGGACACTCCCTTCCTCCAACCAATTTCTTACCTCACCCCCTCTATTGCTTATCTGGTTACCCGCTGGTAGAGGTGGGCGCCGCGCCGGCGCGGCGCCGCCGCGCCGGTTAACCCGTGCCGCCGCCGCCGCCGAGTTAGGCGCCGACGGCGCCGGTGTCCCTCCGTGGTTGCTGTGTGCGTGCCTACTGCCGGCGCTAGTTGGCGTGCTAAACTGTACTTTTAGATGGGCTCTCCGCTGACGGCGCCAGTCGTTCATTTGTTTGCCGGCGCTGGTTATATCCATATCGGTGCCGGCACTGGTTGCCAAGCTAGCTGCCAGCAGCGCCCCGGTTGCCGAGGTAGATGACGGTCGCGCCCGTTGCCGAGATAGCTGCCGGCGCTGACAGCCGATTTGGCTGCCGGCGCTAGTTACAGGCCTAAACTATACTTTACAAGGGCTACTCTCCGCTGACGGCGCCAGTCGTTCATTTGGTTGCGGGCGCTGGTTACCCATATCGGTGCCGGCCTGGTTGCCAAGCTAGCTGCTGGCAGCGCTCCGGTTGCCGAGGTAGATGCCGGCAGCGCCTGTTGCCGAGATAGCTGCCGGCGCTAGTTACAGGCCTAAATTATACTTTACAAGGGCTACCTACACTTCGCTGACGGCGCCAGTCACTCATTTGGTTGCGGGCGCTGGTTATCCATATCAGTGCCGGCGCTGGTTGCCAAGCTAGCTGCCGGCAGCGCCCCGGTTGCCGAGGTAGATGCCGGTCGGGCCTGTTGCCGAGATAGCTGCCGGCGCTGACAGCCAAATTGGCTACCGGCGCTAGTTACAGGCCTAAACTATACTTTATAAGGGCTACTCTCCGCTGACGGCGCCTGCAGCTCATTTGGTTGCCGGCGCTGGTTATCCATATCAGTGCCAGCGCTGCTTGCCAAGCTGGTTGCTGGCAGCACCCCGGTTACCGAGTTAAGTGCCGGCGGCGCGGGCTGCCGACCTATATAATGCCAGCGCCGACAGCAAAGTTGGCTGCCGGCGCTTGTTACCGGGTTAAACTGTACTTTACATGGGCTCCCCGCTGACGGCGCCAGCCGCTCATTTGGCTGTCGGCGCTGGTTATTTATATCAGTGGTTGCCAAGCTAGCTGCCGGCAGCACCCCGTTTTTCACGTTAGATGCCGGCGCCGCCGATTGACGTACTAGTTGCTGGTGCCGATAGCCAAGTTGGCTGCCAGCACTAGTTACTGGGCTAAACTGTACTTTACATGGGCTCTCTGTTGAAGGCGCCAGTTGCTCATTTGAAAGCCAGCGCTGTTATCCATATACGTGCCGGCGCTGGCTACCGACAGCGCCCTGGTCGAGTTCAGTTCCGGTGGCGCCGGTTGCCGAGCTAGCTGCTGGCGCTGACAGCCAAGTTGGCTGCCAGCACTAGTTACTGGGCTAAACGGTACATTATTTGGGCTCTCTGTTGACGATGCCAATCGTTCATTTGGTTGCCGGCGTTGGTTATCCATATCAATGCCGCCGGTTTCCAATGACGTTATTTTTGGTTGCCAGCGCCGGCAGCAGTCTCCAGAATCAGATTTCTCGAAATAATGCCAGAGATAACAAGCTTAAGTTCGATATCAAGGAGTTGACATTTTGAGAGATGTGCTTGTCTATATTGGCGAGATAAGAAGAATGTGTTCTCAGGACTTTCTACACTTGCCGGGATTAGTCTAGCGATTCCTGCTAATACGAAATACCAACCCCGTTGTTTTTTCTACACCTGGATTGGTTTTGAATGCTGAGAAATTGCGTTTGTAGTTGTAAAAACATTTAACATCAGCACATTTTTTTTCATTTCTTATTGTGCATCTGGAGCTTCTAGATAATACATTTAACACCTAAAGTGTGGATTCAAAAAAAAACACCCGCGCCGCGGCGCGGCGCCGCCGCGCCGACCAATTTCACCCGTTGCGCCGCCGCCGGCAAATTTCGGGTCGGCGCCCACCTCTACCCGCTGGTTACCCGGCAGTTACCTGCATGAAACTAATAAGTACGATTTTTCCATGTACTGACGTCATGACGTCATCTTGTCAAAATCAGTTTTTTTGTAGGCAGTGTCCAGTCTATTAGAGTAAGCGAAAAAAAATCGTCTATGCTAAAGGTCTGTTCGCATCTTTACCAGAACGTGAAGCAGAGTTCGGACGACATGAACATAGAGCGGGAGGCGCGCGAGCGGGTCGCCGCGATGCTGCACCGCAGTATGGGAGCCTCCACCGACTACGACTTCTCTCAAGCGTCCATGAATACCGACTCATTCGATGGTAAGTGTCTGAACGGGAAGTAAACATCGAACGACATTAATGAGTAATTACGAGATATCGTTCACGTCAGGAAGCGTAGCGTAGGTACCCAACTAACATTTTGGTTATAAGAATAAGTGGTACATGAGCTGCTTAAAAGAATATTAAGAACCAAAGGTTCTGTTAAGGCACTAACAATTGGGTTGTATAGCGTGCTATATCTCTCTTATAACCCTGGTTTGGGTCTGTTCGTACTATAGCTTGGAGTGACTTAATGATTATAGTGAAGTGATAAATGAGTGATTAAGAAGAGTTAGATCAGTGGTATTGCAGCAGTGATTACCACTTCAAGTGTTTTATAAGCTATACACAGGTTATAACTGCAAGCTAAAGTAGTAAACAAGTTATGGATATCACTTTAATTACTTTTTTCGTTACACATGGTTACTTCTTGTAACCTATATATAACTTAAGAATATATCGGACTTATTTAGTAGCAATAAATATCACCGAAAGCGCTAAATAATTATGTAGTTTTCATACATATTTACGTTCTTGTTAAAGTCAATAGTGATAACATTTTTCAGTACGCATATTCATTTCATGGTGTTGTATAATATAAAATAATTAAGGTAAGTCAAAGTGTTTAAGATTACTGAGTGTTCTATGTATTAAATCTCATGCGACGGTAAGTTTAAGGTAACAAAATATACTAGTTTTCATCTCATTTTTGAAACGCCTTAAAAATAAACTACTTTTGATGATAAAATGATGTTAAAAATACGGCACGACATTTTTTTTTCTTTATAATATCGTATTTATCAATTCCTGGTACCACCTTTAAACATTTTAATTGAAAATTATGAACAATGTAAGTAAATAAGTGGACCAGTAACATTTAAATAAGTTTTTTCTTTCACAATTTTTTATAGGTTATCTTTATTAAATGGCGTCTTAGTTCTAATTACCTGATAACTCTGTTATTCCTCCCGTAGTAATTTAATACTGAAAGTAAGCACTTGTATGGCACTGGAAGTTCTAAAACATGTTTATAAAAGTGAAAAAACAAAGAGTTTATAGGTTTAACTTGTTTAATAGTTCTACGCGGAGCTGTAAGCTGATAATTTTTTGGGTTCTGTTATCGTTTGAAGAAAACCCTTTATATATCACACGCCTGAGTGAATGACATAAAATCCAAGTATTATGTATAATTTTGTAAAAATAATATATCATTGCTGTCAACGTATTTTCTAAATACAAAAAGTTGAAAAACAATTGCACATACAAAAAATGACAAGAAAGTCGTTTTTTTTAAATGTTGAAATAATAGTACGTATATTGTTACCTATTTATATGAAAAAAGTTCATATACTTTGCACTAATACCTACTTATTTTCATTATTTAATTTTACGAACTTAGGGTAAGTATTTTTTCATTATTTACAAAACTTCCCCTGTTATTTCAGAAACAGGAGCGAAAAATGGACAGTGACATCGTCTAAGAAAATAAAATTATAGAAAATAACCCAGAAGAAACAGATCAAGAAGAGCCTTTCTATAGAACAGCTGGTTCATTTTTTGGGACAGTTTAGTTGGTTCTATCTAAGATTTAAGATTCTTCAGATATCTTAAATAAAACACAATTTCTTAAAATAACAGTCTTTTGTTTTCAAACTGTGTGTAAATAGGTAAGAAGTACTACTTTTTTTAATACAAACTAATTTTCTTTTTACATCTTAAGGATATAATAATAATTTCATTCGATCCCATGATGCCAATATTCACCACCTTCGATTGTTTTAAGACAAATTGCTGTTGGCGTTTGTAAAATCGTTCGAGGATCGGACGGTAAAATATCCGTAAATCTCTTATTTAAAATTAAAATCAAATCTTTTAAAGCGGCTATTGGCTTATATTTTTTTGTAGGGCCCGTGTTCGTAATTTTTAAAATATATTTTTTTCTTATTCACTTTCTTGTTCGTCATCCGAGTTCTTTGAACTACTGCGAGGTAACAGATCCGTCACAGATTAGAGGATATTCAACATCAGAGATAGTTTGCTGTTGTACGGAACCCTGACGTATTTTAGTTGGTTGCTCTTGATATGGACAACAAACTATAGTTTTTGAGTTTAAGTGACTTAAATCCTATTACTCAACTTAAAGTGATAAAGAAGAGTTATAAAAGTTGCACATAATGTTTGCTGCTGTATACAAGTTTTTATAAAAACCACAATATTACTTATGGTTGACCGATAAACTCCATTATAGAGCCTGCAATGATTTAAAGGTGGATTCTAACTCTTGCAGAATCTAGCTCTATAGGACTTATAATCAACACTTCTTAGATGCTTATAGGTTTCTTACTAACTCTTAAGGCTCGACAAAACTTGTTAGGTGGTACAAAGTATTTATCTAACTCTTTGTAAGAATACCAGTCGGTAGTAAGTGTTAGTACACACCTGAAAATCACTCACAGCGTTTAATACTTCTTGAAGCTATAAGGGTAAGCCTCAAGGTGTTACAAGACATTTTACTACCTCAGTAGTAGAATATCAGCCGTTAGTAAGTGTTAGTAGACACCTTACAATTGCTTTTATTGGTTTGTGCCTCTTAAAGCTATAAGAATAAGTTATACAATGGTTTAGATAAACCCCATGCTACCATCTTAAGTTATATTTTTTTTCTTTATTACTGTTATTCCGCTGGAAGATTTAATTATTTATAACTAACCCCACTGTAGAGTCGAATGTTGGTATCGGAGTTCTTATATACCATATATAATACTAAGAGCTCTAAAAAAAGGCTGCCGTAAGCACTAAAATGTTTGTTGGGTATGTCCATGGTTCACATAAACACAAAACCTGACCTGACAAAAGGAAGATTAGTAATTCAAAATCTACTCTCGACATTGCATTGGCTAGGGTAGACCCGGATTGATAGTAACAGTTTTTACTTCTACCTCGATTGCGGATAAACTATTCATATCTAAGAAACGGTACATACACATTAAGAAAGGCAGTTTCTTAACGTACAAGATTTTATATTCAAAGTGTTCTTAAGTCTTATAGAACCTTTCGTAATTTGCTCTTGATGTGAGCAGTGACCAATGTTACAATTAACCCTTACCCCGGGTCATTTGTAACAGATTTTTAAATCTAAATAAAACCCAAAATAATCAATAAATCGGTCTTATTTATTAACCATTAAGTAACTTACCTCTTCTTTATTAGTAATCTTTTTATCGCATTAGAATATTATGAACAGTTTTTATAAAATTTAACGGAAAAACATCTTAGCGTTTTATTGCTTTAAACTAAAAAATGTGAAACAATTCCTACAGATTTTTAATCACTTTAGGTAACTATATATAATAGCATTTAAATAAACTAAAAACCTTAACTCTCGTATATCTTAATCAACCATAAATGTTTTCATACAAACGAAGCTGTTACAATTAACCAAGTGTTACTATTATACCTGGTCACGTGGATTTATTTACGTTTAAAGTGTAATCAAACGACATTATAATTCTGTCAAAATCACGACTGCAATTTCATTGTGTACTCTTTTAATTTGAAGTTAAATTAGGAAGCAAGCTTACCAAATAATATTCCACATTGCATACTAAAAAATCAATCTAAATTAGAGTTAGAGGGAGCGGCCGTTCTCCATCCAACGCTGCGGTTGGTGCGGGTTGGTGGAGGCAAGTTAGTGGTCAACATTGCTGTCAGAGTATTTTCAAACCATCTTAATTATAAAAATTGATCATGGGTCAATTGTAACACAGTGTTAATTGTAACGTTACAATCAACCCCATCAAAAGTGTTACAATTATCCCTTGGTGTCAATTTTTAGAAAAAATCATAAAAAAGCTATGATACAAACGAAAATAATGAACTTCTCGTCCTCTGTAGCATTCTCTAGTTCTTATTTCAACCTGTGATAGTAATATCTGTTTAAAACATGGATTATTTCAGAAGTTACAACGTAATGAATTGATCGAAAATATTTACAACGACCGCACATAAAATTCATTCCTCTGTAACACAAGACACCTTCACGTTGCACACACGGCAATTGGAGAGTAAGTCCGGACATGCAAGAGCCATCACCTCTTTGCACACACACATCCTTGCCTTGTTTAGTTACCGAAATATCGCCAATGTTACTATTAACCCGTGTTACAATTAACCCGGGTCTACCCTACATGCTACCACAATGCTACTAATAATGTCTAATAATACCAAGTGCCAAGTGCTACTACATACCAAGTCCTACTAATAATACCAAGGTAACAAGAAGCGAAAAAAAAATGTACAGGCTCTTTTATAATAACGGTAGATTTAGTAGGTACCTACTTTATAATAGTATTATGTTGGACAAATATAAAATAATATTTGTCGTAAATCAAAAAATCTAGTAAGTAATTAATTAAGCTAACGGTTCGTTTGAAGATGTCTAGACCACAGAAATAGATTAAACGTGGTATAATGTTGGAACCTCATTATTATTCTATTAGGAGATAATCCGGAAAGTTTTCGGATGAAGATTAAAAAAAAGAACTTATGCTTAATCGCAGGTATTGTTAATGAACTTTTACTTATAGTACTGTAGCCGGTGGACTTTTTAATTACCAAAAAGATTACCGATTGCCGTTTGCTGTTGTAAGGTATACTAAATGACTAATATAAAAAACCTAACTCCACCACTATGCTTGTATTGTATGTTGTCAGAAATACCAATACAGTTTCAATGCTACGATTAATTTAAGATTTGTATGGAAATCTGTGAGGCACTGTAACTACACATTTTAACGAAAATCTGACTTCATACAAACATAGAGATTAGTTTCTAGATGGTTTCTGAAAAAATTTATTTACTTTAATTGGTTCGTATTGACACTATAAGCAAACTCCGTTTGTATGGAGCGCGCAGAAAAATCTAATAAAATCGGTCAAGTGCGAGTCGGGCTACTCGCGCATCGCGGGTTCCGTACCACACCATCACAGAACACAACATATTAACTTGGAAAAAAAAACGTTTTTTCTTCGGGACCTTAACCGTTAGACCGAGTCGCACTTGGCCGGTTTTTATTATTTGTTGTTATACTGTAAAGTTTTCTCTATAATCACACCAAGTTTGACGATTGTATATATTACCGTTTTTACTATAGAGCGAGAAGAAAAAACGTCGTTAAAAACTAGTTTCTTTTTTAGAACCCCCCTTAATTTTTTACTTTTTGACATTTTTATTATTTGTCAACAAATCCGCCGTAATAACGCGTTTCTGTGAAAATTTCAACTATCTAGCTATTATGGTTCAAAAGTTACAGCCCTAAATAGGTAGGACGGTCGGACGGACGGACAACGTAGGCTTAGTGATAGGTTCCCGTTTTCACCCTTTGGGTACGGAACCCTAAAAAACAATTGTACGGTGGGCAGGCGACCCGTCCGGCGGCACGAGCGGCGGCCGGACGCCCGGACTGCATGGCCTGCGCCACCCCATGCACCGCACCTCCACCGGCGGCAGCTCACGCAACTCTCGCCTGTCCAGCTTTCAGAAGTCTACCAGGTAATTTTTTTGTTTAATGTACAATACAGCGTTGCTCAGGGAGCAGTTACTGCTTTTTACTGCGGACTATTGGAGGGACCACGAAGGGACTACAAAGCCAAATGAATGAACTTAAGCAACCGACTTAGGGGCACCCAGAGGGGTACGTACGGACCTCGGCATAGGACGTTGCTGGGGCTACGCGGCGGATTGGGTAGCGGCGTTCGGTGAGAACCAGGTACCTAATACCTACCTTATTTGTACACTACTAGTTTTCAATTAGCTAGTAACAATATTTTAAAGGTGTATTTCCCTAAGGATCATGAGTCGAAAAACGAAATTTTGGACCTTCCATACAAAATCGATCGGCTGATCCGCTATTTTGTATGATAGGTCCAATAAATTTAGACCGTCAAACAGAACAACTTTCTCTATGGGACCAACATTGAAATCGCGAAAAAAAAACGGATATCCAATACCTACATATTTTACCTCTAGTCGATTTGTAGAGTATAGAAGATATTTTTTTTTCGCGATTTCGATATTGGTCCTATAGTGAAAGTGGTTCAGTTTGATGGTCTAAACTACCCCCTTAAATGTTTATTTGTATTTTTGTAACACCTTGTAGGTATACCTATTTACCTAAAAGTTGTCTAAAGCCAACTAAACACAATTGCAGTGCTGCGTCGCACGACGACCCGGCGTCGGGACCCGGCAAGTACAATTACCGAGCGGGCAGCTCCGTGGAACACCTGATACCACCCCTCAACCCTGACGACGGTAAGCGAGGTTTACATTATCCACCTTATTACATCAAGCGTACCTTAATCCCATTTTATTTTATTTACGTACCTAAATTCATTTATGAACAGCAGCTAACAGCTATTTGAATTCGGTACTTAAGATTAGATTAGGTAGGTAGACTTATGAGCCCGCTGTATAAGTAGTTACCTACGTCAAGGTTTTTTGGAAATTATTTTATATTTTTACAGATTGTAGACATAATTTTAAGAAACTAATTTAATTTTTATTGTGATTTCATGTATAATCTCTATCCAACTACATGCCAACGCTTAAGAGGATAGGCGGGCTAAAATGCTAATTTGGAGAATAGGACACTTTTCCGACTGTATACGTATTTATCAGATCCGCCCCACCCATACACCCCTCCGACTAGAGTGCGAAAGAGACAACTGCAGCTCGGACCCATTTTATATACAAAAAATCGACGAAATCAGCATTTCGTATTACACTGTTTTCTCCTCCAAAACTAAACCGATTTTAATAATTCTTTGAAAAATAATATGAGAAAGACTTTGGCTATGTCCGTAAGTTTTGATTTTTTTGTTTATATTCGTCAAATTTGTTAACTGGATGTCTGAAAACGGGCCGTAAAATGTGTTATTTTCTAAGGTCCCTAGTTCTTACAGTAATTAATTAATGCGAAAAAGCAAAACATAGGGACATGGCAGAGGTGACATAGATTGTATGGTAAAAAAATATTTGCTCTAGCGTTATTATCCAGGGAGAAAACAGGGGAATACGTTTGTATGGAGAAAACTGTACTCGTCTATCCTCTTACTTCTCTTTGTAACTCTCTGGAAACAGAAATGGCCACATGAAATGTCTAATAGTGTGACATTGTGTATATATTTTTTTTCTCCCCTCCGGATGGAAAGCGTCAATTTTTGTCCCGCTGCGCTAAACGAAGTTGCCGCTTTCCACCTCTCTCGAGGAGAAAAATAGTATACCTACTAACCTCGGGCAGTAAATAAGAAAGCCTCAGACCACATGTTTGTTGACCGTGGCGAATGACACCAGAGACCTTTCTTCAAAGAGAATATAATCATTACATTTACCTTTCTTACTTTTGCCCTCGGTGTGTAATTTACTATTTCTTAATGGCCAGTTATTTTAAGTTTACCAAGGAGTTTACAGTTATGCTATAGCGACGTCACTCGTCGGATCGAAAAACGACGTTATTTTATTAAAAATTTGTATTGGAAGAAAGTTCAGATGTTTGTAACATTTATTATGGTACAATTTATTACATTTCGAAAGGAGTGGCTGTATAAAAATGAGGCCTTTGCCCAGCGAACAGTGGGTTGAGGTGGGCTCATTTGATAGATTTTCATTTCGAACTGGAACTGCATTAAATTATTTAAGTTCTGAGTTCCTGACATTAAATTACTTGGAAAATTTACGAAATTATAATAACTACCTCCTCTTACTGATATTTTATTTATTGTTGTGCAATCGGCAACAAATAATGATGAACACTTTTGAATTTTATCATTATACTTACAAATACGTACGCGCTCGTTGGCGTAGTGGAGCTTCGGTATTGGAAATGATCACCGAAGTTAAGCAACGTCAGGTCCGGTCAGTCTTTGGATGGGTGACCGTTTAGTGGTATTTCATCTCGAGCGTTTCCGTGCTTCGGAAGGCACGTTAAACAGTTGGTCTCGCCAGATGGTGTTTGTAACTATTCATTAAGCCAGGTCAGAGGCCTATTAAGGCGGCTTGAAAATTCTCTGACAGCAAGTTGACCACTAATTTGCCTACACCAACACGCACTGTGCCCGCGAGGTGGAGTATGGCCCACTCCCTCTCACTCTTATTCGTGAGAGGAGGCCTTTGCCCTGCAGTGGGATTCTACAGGCTATAACTTACTTTTTTACTTACAAATAAAGATTTCAAATGTTCATCACCTTTCGTTACTGGCTGTACAATGCCTAAGTGCCAGGCCACACGATGTGATGCCAAAAATCGACATCAAAAGAAAAGATAGCTCTGTTATAGTACCTAGGTACCTATACCTGATCCTCTAAAAAATAAACAGGTCCACCCGTTGTAAGTGCGTGATCAATGTTTTCTCCCCTTGGTTTGAACCTACCTTAGATTTATCTTTGTATCTGACTTAATAGAGTTCATTTTCGACCACAACAGTTTGATAGATAACAACACCATTTGCTTTATCGAACAAATCTTTATTAGGATATACCTACGGGATATGCGATCTATTAGGAGGTTATACGCGTTGCTATATCTACCCACCACGGTAGATCAAAAAGGTGAGATTTGATCAATTCGATTTATTTCGTTACACAAGGCCGTGTTAACCGGGGTGCGATAATCAGCCTCTTTAATTCTTCAAGTACTAAGTTCTAAATAGGCTTGCACATCGCTATGGTCGCAAAAGTGCCGAAAGCTGCATGAGCCGTATTTGTAAGCAACCTTTATAAGATTAAATTTAATAGCATAGCATATGCTCACGACTATATTCCCCGAGGGGGTAGTCAGAGATATTCTGAAACCTCAGAACATCCACGTTTCACCAGTAGTACCGTAACTCTGTCCAGTGTGACGGGGGGTGAGCCCGTCGCCACTTATAATGGACAGTGAGTACAATACATGCCTCGAAATTGAAGCATGCAGGTTTCCTCACGATGTTTTCCTTCACCGAAAAGCCAGTGGTGTGTGTGTGTGGTGGTGTGTGGTGTGTGGTGTGTGTGGTGGTGTTAAATTTAATAATTTTGTTAATTATCAATACCAATTATAAACATTGATAATGCAATCTGTTATCTAGGTTCTCATTAATAAGTGCCCTGGTTCAGTTTCGCCAACTAATTAAAAATAACCCTATACAAGGTGATTTATAAGTAAAAATAAATATTTAAAACTCTCAAGGGGGTTGTTTAGACCGTCAAACTGAACAACTTTCTCTATGGCACCAACATCGAAATCGCGACAAAAAATCTGCTGTTCCATACAAAACTGCAAACCTACTCGAGCCAAATGTGTGGGACAGCTGGTTTTCTTTCGTGATTTCGATGTTGGTGCCATGGAGAAAGTTGTTCAGTTTGACGCTCTGATGATCGCCTTAAAAAAGTGTCAGCATATTAAGAAGGACCCTGTATGTCTCCTATGTAAACAAATCTACACCACTGTTTGCAAAAACTGAAATGAGTGAAAATATGTTTTTTCTCTTTTTTAGTTGTCACTTCCATAACAGTAAACGTGGTAAGCGAGAGTGAGTCAGAAACAGTGGTGCCGGTGCCGTCAACGCAACCTGTAAGTACTGAACTACTATTTGGACCTATTTAGGTACCTACCTATATGTAAAGTCCACCCCTTCCCTATGATTAGTTATATGTCAAGATAGTCTCACTCTTTTAACGTATTAAAACAAACGGGCCAACTTTCTTAAGGTGGCGTGAGTGAGGCGTCATACAACTTATCTCTGTGTGCGTGCATAGTGATAGGGTTAGACTGGCTGGGTATGTATTTTTTTCAACGCGTTCGTAGCTTCGACTGTCATTTTATAACTTATCAAAGTCCTTTCCATTCCCTTTAGAGACAGGATAGCTTACACTGACTATTATAATTGGACGTAGTTTTGCAAAAAAAATCCAACCCACTATGGACTGGGTTGTGCGTTGGATCTGGTTTATAGACATAGACCCACCACACATTCCCACCACTGTAACTCCTGTAAACCAGGATCAACAGCGGCGACCATTCACAACACTGGACTGGACAATGAAGTCCAGCGAGCCCGGGGGGATGACTCTAATCTGTCTTGGAATCTCAAAGAAGATAGGAGGAGTAGGAAACTAGGAACAAGAAATATCCGATTTCCCTCCATTGCAAACAGGAGACAGCAATAAGAAAAATGCATGGCTATTAGAGAGCCAATTCGGAGTCACGTTGCAGGGTTTGCCTCGAACACTTGTCTCTCGCGTGGTGTTCGCGCGGTTCGCGTCTCAGCCTGCCACGAGGCTCCAAAATCCTTCTCAGTTGTTCTTACTCAAAAACAATCCTCGAGATTGGATAGACACTCCCTCAAACTACTTGACACTGGCGAAATCTAACAAGGAAACGCCATTAAATAAAAATAGAATAGAATAGAGCCAATTCCAGATATCATTTATGGCAGAGTTGAAGACCCTACCGCAAAAACTTGGATCTGGTTCGCAAAACTACGTCCTGATAAGCTAGGATTAATTTAAGATTTGTATGGAAATCTTTGAGGCACTGTAACTTTAAAACTATACATTTTAACGAAAATCTGACTTCATACGAACATAGAGATTAGTTTCGATTCTTTCTGAAAAATTGTATTGACTTTAATTGAATAGTATTGAAAATATCACTAGACTACGATTGTATGGAGAGCGCCAACGATAATATATCCTTAACTTTTAAAACAATCTTGTTGGACACGCATGCATCGTTAACATTGTTACTCTAGGAAATCTACGGATTTTTGTATGGAGTAGGTTGCATTAATTGCACTTCAGGGGATTCTTTTGGAATATGTTAGATACATACCTGGAAAACATAAATTATCAATAATCCCCGATTTTTTATTGTGAATTATTGAATAATTAAGACATTTACAAAACATTAAATTTACTTAGGTAAGTATGAACAAAAAATGGAAAACTGGTGATTTTGCACAGGACGGTTTCCCTCAATACGTTTTACATAATAATATAATAATAATAATCCCCGGTTAATATCGCAAATTTGAGTAGATATTTAATATTTTGTAAGTCTTAAAAAATGCTAACCTCTAAACATAATTATTTACCTACTGTTTGTTTGTACACATTAAATTTGTCTTGTAATAATAACCTGTCTCTTTTGCTGGTATGCTGGAAGAAATATCTTTAGAAATAAGCTTGCCCTTTGTACATTTATATCGATTTTTAGGTATTTCTCAGATTCTTGAGCCTGTATAACCACGAAGTCTGGAAAAAAGTGTTATAAACTAATACAGATATACGTTCAAACACAATTTACTAGAGTGTCTTTAATGTAATCTCAAACCTTATTTTTCCCCGACTATGTTGGGAACACGGCAGCCCTCGCCGCTGAAGCTGGGGCCGCTCACGGGCATGCACAGCTCCCTGCGCGTGCAGCCGCAGAGCGGCGTGCTGGCTCTCATGCACAGCCTGCCGGACCTCACCATAGAGCCCTCGCCCAGGCCTGTGCCCAGGTAATGCTGTCCTACCCACTCTAATGCTTTTGTAGCATAGTAGAATCGCAACTTAACGGGTGCTTAGAGAATAAAAGTTTACTTTAGATCATCAACCAGTATTGAAAACGCGAAAAAAAATGTGTTGTTCAGTTTGATGGTCATTGCTTTAGGTATGTAACACATTTAAGATTTTACACCCTTTGCTAGTAATGACGTACCTACCTGTGTAGGTACTTTGATTTACTATTCAACGAAATTCACGCAGCTTGAGATGAGGAAATTTTTGTAAAACGCCGTTAAGAACTTCGAGAAAATTCGCGATTGTTGTGATTCTACTATGGCATAATTTGGACAAAATGTAGTATAAAAGGTAAAAGTATAAACTGATCCACAGCCCGCCTCCACCGTCAGCCTCCGAGAAACTGTACCAGTCCCACCAGGAGCTGCTGCAGAAGAACAGGCTGGCCGCCTCGCACCACCAGTACCTGAGCCCCGACCACCGCGGGACGAGCTACCCACCACCAAGCCCTTCTAGGTACATATGTACACCCTAACAAAATTCAGCTTCGATTACATTACCCTACATTTAGGGCCGCTTTGAAATAGAGAGAACAAATCAGGCAATGTATGCCGAAATCGACCTTGCAAGTAAGGTATTGTAATCGCTGCTTTAGGCTAAAAAGGAGTGTCCGACCGAAGCTTTGGTCACTTCGGTGGGTAGTTGTTTATTCTTAGGAAACAAGAGACTGAAATGTACTGATGTAGTAAAAAAAAGCCCTTTCATGAGCATGAGGGCCTTTTATTTGCCTCGATAAGTTTTAGAATAGGAATGTTAAGGTCATAAAAATTGTGGGACCACAAAACTCACCGGTAACATCAAAACTATAACATCCTTACGACCTCAAGAATATACATTACAGAAGTCAAATCGTGGTACCTACTCATATTTTGCAAACGAAATCCCACGTCCCTACTCTAAATCTTATGTTTTGTGATAAGGTCGCCACACTAAGTAGGTAGGTACTGTAGTAGGTACCTACTTAAATAAAACTACCAAAGTACGAGTATTAATTTATTTGTTTTTCCCCTCAACAGAGCATCCTTGAAGCGTGGCCTGGCATTCTCATACTCTTTCAAAAACCCACCACTTTCGAAGATGGGTCACGTAAACAGTCAAACGCAACTGCATGCAGAAGCGGGACTCCAACCTGCATTACCTGTTCAACATGTTCCAACAGTTCAACCTCTACAACCTGTTCAACCAATTCCAGAACCCACGGTAAAGTATAAAAGCTGCACATATTTATTGTTGTGATGACTTTACGCTTGATACTCATAAATTTGATCTAAACTAAAGGATAATCTTAGAGTGCACTCGGACTGCATACAAACGAAATTTGATCCTATTTACAACATTAACCCTACGAATAAAGAAATATTCGTAGTATTAACCAATTAAAATCAATGAACATTTTAAGCACGGTGTAGATGTTCATTTCGGTGCCTGCGATTTGTCAGATTTCCACTAAAATATCATATTAACTAAGTAGGTAGGTACACCACAATTTTTTTATTAGTAACGAAACTGTAAGGGTGTATTCAGACCGTGAATATGAACAACTTTTCCTATGGAAAATGGGTCGAAAAACGAGAATTTTTTTGGACCACCCATAAAAAATCGATCGTCTGATCCGCACTTTTGTTTTTCGACCCATGTTCCTTGGGGACAGCTATTTAAATTCGAGGTCTGAATACTATATAAGTAATAAAGCTTCGTTCATAATTCAAAACTAGTGGTGTATAGTTTCCATGGTAAGGAAACGTTATGCCACTGAAACCAAACTGTAAAGAAAAACTATAAAACTGTAACTCTAAACTTTTAAACTATAAATTTTTACGAATAATAAATCTTAATTATTTTTGTATATTTCCAGCCTGATGTAGAAAGAGGTGCTGTGAATCCGGTGGTTGTTTCTACCACACCTTCCTCTGAGAAAGAAGACAAAAAGTCGAAACATGTCAGCAGCAGGTACTAACGAAACAAAATTTATAAATTTGTTAAGCAGGCACTACATTCTCGCCGAGAACGGGCAAGAAGGGCCGATAACGAGAGTGTGGATGCCCTTCATTGTTTTCGTTGCGTCGTGAGCCCTAGTGATTTTCCTTTGGAAGTTCTTGCCGAGAATTCTCGCCGAGGAGTTCTCATGAGAGTGTAGTGCCTGCTTTATACTTATCTACTTTTTCTGTATTTTTATTATTCTATAAATTCAAAGTAAACATTCAGAATTATTCTGGCTTTGTACGTCCAAAAGCTAGCATGCTTAGTTGAAATACATTTAGAAATTGTTTTGAATTGTATATCTTACTACTTACAGGGTCCACTTAATATGTTGACACTTTTTGTAAGGGGTGATCAGACCATCAAACTGAACAACTTTCTCTATGGGACCAACAGCGAAATAGCGAAAAAAATCAGTTTTGTATGGATCCGGTGATGTATTTTTAACGCGATTTCGATGTTGGTGCCGTAGAGAAAGTTGTTCAGTTTGACGGTCTGATCATCCCCTTAAAAAGTGTCTTCATATTAAGAAGGATCCGGAAGGAAAAGGATTAAGCTTCATCTGATATAATGTAGTTAAGTAACTACCTACCTACCTAGTTAGTATTTATGTGTGATAATGCTCAATGTTCTGAACCGTTGTTAAAATCATTGTTTTCTGAACCTAATCCATAAAAGTTATCAGTTAAATAGGGATGCTGACATCCTGGAAATTAATATCTTGTAACGATTTACAGAAATAGGCTAAACGACAATGCGGGTTTTGTGTGGAAGGTTGGCGCCTTATTTTTCGACGTTGTTTTTAGCTCGGCCATCAACCAAACTCGAAAATTGTATATCAGAATAAAGTAACAAACATAAATTTCTGTTACCTACATGTACTTACATGCCTAAACTCAGTGGAAAGGAGATAAAAAGGCTTGCAGTTGATAATGTACCTATTCATTAAGTTTACTTCAAGCCTTTATATAGGTATACCTACTTGTCATAAACATTTTGTTTGTAACTTTATTCTGAACTATAATATTCTAGTTGGATTGATGGCCGCCCTAAAAAAATGGGCGAATAAAAAGGCGCCATTTTAAGGCATTGGCTTTTAACTACGAATAAAGAAATGCTTTTAATAACAAAATGAAACGAAATTACAATCGAATAAAAAACATATTGAAGAACGTTTTTTATCATCTTTTTCATGCAAAACGGGTGTGTGTATGACACGTCGTCATGATTAATTGTATGACATTACGTAGTTATGACGTCACTTCTGTTATATGCCTCTCGCTCTGATCTTTAATTTTAAACACTTACGTTTCGGAAATTTTTAAAGATGTTCAAAAATTAATTTCTCTTTAAGATACTTATCAAACAGTTTTAAAAAAATATATTAAACAAAATGTTTGTCATCCCTATTGTACTCGTATAATAATGTGGATTTTAATATGCATTTCATAAATGATAATAGCTTTGGCTAATCGTTGTATCAGTTCATTCTTCAGCTCGGGCGGGTGGCACTCCAAATTAGAAGGATGACACATAAGAGGCTGGCGGTTGATGACGTTTACAAGGCAAGAATATTCATCTAAGTTCGACGAGCCCCTCGATCTCAACGCTAATCATCTAGAATCTAGAGACCCTCTTTGGTTTCTTCATTTTTGCGCTTTGTAAATAGCAACAACTAGATCACAGACGGTTGCAAAGATGCTTCTTCCTAATCGCATTCGATTACTCCATTACATTTTTGGTCCAAATGTGAAAGTGAACCCGGCCAACAAAAACCAATGCTATATCCTGTCCGAACCATTATTATGGCATGATAGCTGTAAGTTTTATTAGGTAGGTACATCAAAAATGTATGAAAAAGCAGATCTTTCAAACCTGAATAAAACCAAGGAAAATAGCCCTAAGCTTTAGGTATTATTAAATAAATAATGATGAGACGGACAAGTTCTAACAGATAGCCTTCGCAAATTTCATCGAATATTTTCGAACTCAAATGACAATGGACCTTTGCGCCTTTGGCTTTGGTACCCTTCGATCAACAAATACAACTAGATAACGGGTCGCATACAAAATCAAAGAGAAATTCTGTCCTCGTGAATAGGTACCTATACAACATTTTTTGTTAACGAACCGAGAAAACAGTCCGAATACATTATAATTTCGACCTCAAAGCAACCATAATTCCTAGTAATTTTTGAAGGAACACTGCGGCATTGCGAGACGTGCTTACGTTGGCTTTGTTCGAACGCAACTAATTCAGAATAAGACCTCACTCCAATAGTGAGGCGTTATTTGCCGGGACATGTTTTGAGCGCTGACGCGTTATCTAGTTGGATATTGTTGATCGAAGTTGGTACCATAATAATAAATGTTCACACGGACAAGTCCTAACAGAATTCCGCTATGTTTTTTGCCGGCAGTTTCACATTTTGGATCAAATCGGATGATGTCTTTTCATACCTAGATAATAACATAATGTCAGTCAATAAATGTAGTACCTACGAAATAAGTCACGCCACCGATCACCAACATTAGCTTATGGTTTTGTAGAAAAGCAACAAAAGCATCTAGTGCGCACTGCGTGGTATGCGTAGGCAGCTAAACAAGGTTGGCTTTTAGGACACCACTATATTTTGCTCCATTTTATGTAGTGTCCTACAAAGTAAAAAGCTTCGTGAAAGGTTTTTAACATCCATACAAATTAGCAGTTTTATCCTGATTCTCGCTCGTAAATGATTTCTAATGTATGTATATAATGCCTATTAGAATCAAAGCATGCTTACCGTAGAATTTGTGTTTCTTCCGTAGTAGGTAGGTACCTACCACGGAGGACTGAAAGGAGAGGTGTTGCAAAACAATAGTTCTATCGAAGTGTCACCATAACGCAGGGACGGTGGACGAGACGGGTGCGCATGTTTCCTCCCCTAAAACCGAATCCAGGAACAGCGCACTTCACAGTTTTAGACGTATTTTATTAACAAAACCCCGCTCAGTCACGTCACGTCACGCCCACTGTGACGTCATGACCAAATATGATGACGAAGGACCGAATTGCCTTGCGACACCTCCGCTCCTTTCTTTCCTCCGTGGTAGGTACCTACCAATAGGTGTGTAATACAGTATGTGCTGCAATATCTCAATTGGTAAATAGATATAAACGTTTTTTTAGTTTCCCTAAATCAAAATAGTTAGGTAGATAGAGGTACTCTACTAAAATGGGAGAGTTAGGAAATAAAAGTGAAACTTTAACTTGAATCTTTTCCCTTTAAAGTAGGTTCTTAAAATTTTTATTTTATTCTGCATTTCTATAGGTAGGTACACGAAATAAAATTATGAAATATTTCTGTCGTTGGAACTTTGTTCGAAATAAGTAATGAAATTATATCTAAGTATCGCATCGCCTTTATTTACATCTGCCTCAACCGCTCGCCTAGGTTCTATGGAGACCATTGCTTTACGACTGGTGCTTGCCATTCGTTGTGCAAACTTTACATGCAAACATGGCCAGCTCAGCCTATCTCATTTGGTTTGCTGACCATCCCATTTATATACCTGCCTATTGTTCAGTCGAAGAGCGCAATGTGATTTCATCACATGTTATGTTTTACAACGATCATTTTCCAGCCCTTATTTATGGTAGCTTTGCGGAATACGCGAAATTAGTCTTTAATACGATTAACAAAAGGTTATCAATACACAAATTGTCGTTATTGTTAATTGAAGGCACAAAGGAGGCGGTTCAAGCGAAGGAAGCGGCACGTCCAGCGGGGCGGCCGGCGGAACCGGCGCGGTTCGCAAGGAAGACAAAGGCGAATGACAGAGGCGAAAACTCAAGCCGAAAGATTGAGCAGGGAAGAAGAAGAAAGGAACACTACGTTGGCTTTATAGATGGTGCTGGTAGATTTGACGAGGTCGCCTCCGACCCTACGTGTTAAGAAAGAAGTGATATAACTATATAAGTACACGTAGGCATATCCTATGTACAAGTTTCTTTTATATAAATAAGTGTATGAGTAATGAGATCTAAGAATGGAATTCGGGTGTCGTGTAAATTATAATATACAAACTGTCTCGAAGTTTGGAGAATAGATAATATTTCCGACTGTATACGTAGGTATTTGTCCGATCCGCCCCTCCCACCCAACACACTCCGCCGACTAGAGTGCGAAAGAGACAACTGCAGCTAGGACTGATTTTATCTACATAATGTGGATGAAATCTGCATTTCGTATTCTCCTGTTTCCTTATTCAAAACTACACCGATTTTAATAATTATTTCAAGAATAATAGGTATGAGAAGGACTTTGGCTATGTCTATATGTTTTTTTTTATATTCTTCATATCTGTTTGTCTGGCTGGATATCTGAAAACTGAGATGTCTTAAAGTATTTAGTAATTTATGCAAAAAAGCAAAACATAGGGACATAGCCACTGACATAAAATATACCTACTCTAGCGATAGTCAAGCTCGTTCAAACAAACAACACGTCACACAAAACAACATGTCACACAAAAAAACACAAAATGACACATTGCGATCTGTCGAAGTGAACTCGGGAACATCAATGCGGTGCGCCCACGTCATGTAATTCAAGTGGAACATGTTGCTTCTATGACAGGGCCTGTCTATCGCTAGAGTATATGACGTCAGTGGACATAGCAGAGGAGCATAGAAATTTGTTTGCTCTAGTGTCATTATCCAGGATGGAAACAGGGGATTACGTTTGTAAGAACAAAACAGTACTATTATGTCCTCTTTAGTTTAACTTCTTCTTCTTCTTATCGTGTGGGCAGCAAGCCCTGATGTCAGAGTTTTATCCAGACCGAACTTTAACCTTAACTTCTTCTTATCGAGTGGGCTGCAAAACCTTAACTGAACTTTTATTATTATTTCATAAACGGTTTATTGTAAAGCAATAGAGATACTGTTACCGAATATTAGATTGGCGTCTCCGTCAATAAGCCAAGTCTATTCGAAAGACACGAAGTAGGTAGTACATAGGCGAAGTATTTTTCGCTTACGCTGATAGACGTAACATCAGTGTAACCGCGTATGAGACAGCGATAGTCATAAAATCCTATACAATTTGTATGAAAATAGATGTCTGACTCCGGAGTCAGACAGCCGTCGAAGACCAAAAAAGTGGCTACGTCGATAAGGACAGCAATAAGTAGCGATTTCCTTTTTTAACTATAGCGAATTTGCTATGTGCATCTCTTACTGAGTGATATGACAAGACACGTGCTTTCTTCTAGTTCCTTCTCTTTCTACGAGGTAGTACCTAAATAGATGCTTAACCTAGTTACATTCTAAGATCTCACGTAGGTAGTAAGTACAAACTGTTTAAATGAAACTGTGAACCCCTTATTGACTTTCATTCAGTGATAGACACGGACTTGAAAAAATGAAGGACCCATTTCTTTTGTGTGCGTGCTGTCGCGCTGTACATAATGGTGACGGGTTGTAGGACCTGCGCCTAGAGCTAGTGCATCTGTGTTAGTGTAGGTCCCTTGTAGAATAAACGAAAATGTAGGACTATGGATGCTTCACATCTTTTTAGTGTCACATTCCGTCCGTCTTTTTTTCAGGTCCGTGGTGATAGATATTTTAATATTTTTGTAAATAGATATATTTATATGAAATGTGATCACATTAATTATGTGTAGTGTCTATAACTACGAATGTCTATAGAAAATAGTAATTTCCTGTAGGATAGTAGGTATTATGTGCTATAGGTATGCCAATGAGGTACCTACCTATGCAAACGTTTTTGAAGTATTTAAAAAGTGTGATTAAGGAAGTTCTATCTTTATACATGCAACATTGTGTATTTTTACATCGTATTTAAGATCGTACACTTTCCTAAATGAATCCATTATAAATTATAACAGACCTATATTTTAAGATGTTAATATCATACAGCATTTTAATGAATTATTATTTTATTGGTTAGGTAGCTGACTAAATAATAATGATCGTTAGGTAAATAAATACGTATTTATACAATTGTTTATAATTTTAAATGTTTAATAGCTCACTTAGTTTAATAGTGTTAAATGCATTGTACTTCTAAGCAGGTAGAAAGCTTTATTGAAGTTATACTATATTATAGTTATTAAGTATTATATGTACTATATATTTATTATATGTTATGTAAGATTTATTAAGTGGAGCAGTAGAAGGCCTATGTCCACCAGTGAACGTCTATCGAGTATCGGCTGAGATGATAGTGGTGATACATTAGATATCATCATATGAACGAAAAAAAAACATCTTAGCTTTCCTGTGTTGTTCTAATAAAAATTATGTAAAATTCTAATTGAATAATCTTCAACCTAGCCCATATCAACCCACTGCTGGGCATATGCCTCCCTTTTAATCTTAATCGAGATAACATTTGTATGTAGAAGAAAGGACTTTTATGGCAGTGTTAAAAGAGATTTTAAATGTTTACGGTTTTATGAGTTAGGGGTAAAAAAATGGTAGGATAAGAAAATGTTACCGAAATAGCTTAAACCTCTATTGCAATTTAGGTACAAATCAGCAATAAGCTGACTTATCTCCCATAACTGTAAGCTAAGTAAGTAAGTACCGACCGACCATCGAGTTTGTACGAAATAATAATATACTTACTTAATAATACTTATATATATATATAACATATATTACGTGATTTGTAACATTTTTGGGACATTTGGGCTCGTAACCGTAACCTCTGTGCCGTAACCCTACAAAGTAGAACAACAATTCGCTATGTCAAGCTATTTTTGGAAGGGCTGAATCAAAAAACACTTCGAGATAATTTTCACAATAATAATGTTTTATATGTCAGAGAATTTAAAATGAAAGGATACCTACAGATATTTTTAATGAAATACCTACTAAGCGTTAAATTTAATGTTTGTATTCCAAAATGTTAACATATTTAACCAAAGAACTAAATAAAATAGGCAATTTTAGAAAATTTTACCCGCGACTTCCTCCCTCCGCACAAATTAGTTTATAGGTAACTAACTATTAGATTTTAAATCAAAAATCTGCTGTTTTATAAAAAAAAAAGTTTCATAAAAATCGGTTCAGTAGTTTTTGCGTGATGCTGTTACAAACAAACAAATATTTACAGTTTTATAATAGTAAAGTATAACTTTGTGTTGTATGTAGGTAGGTATACTTAGTAGTACCTATTCTCGTAATTTGAGTGCCCTTCAATGCAATGGTAGGTAACTAGGTAGTTCTTAGGTAAGTACTTATTCTTAGAAAAGCTTTAGTAACGTCCAAGATGTGTCGGATAGTAGGTAGGTATATATTACTGTAAATAAATCATATTTGCTAATCAGAATTGGCCAGAGAGCTAGTAAGGAATCGGAATATCTTTTCATCGTTATATGGAATGACTTATAGTTGTAAAGGTAAACTTACACACACAGTGGCAAGGACAATACTGAAACCTTCGTTTTGTTATGCTTACCTAGTAGTTTTAATGGTCACTTAAAAGTAAAGGTTTTCTATTTAGCTTAACTGCATGGTACGATTTGGTGTTTGGGACCAAAGTATCTAAGGTATATGAATAAGATTTCAGAGTAGTAGTGTAGTCGTGCGACTCTAATAAAGATTGTTAATTCCAGTTTGACATTCGTAAAAAAAATTTAAAAGGCACGTTAACTTTAAAAAAATGTTTACCGACTTATTTGTTATATGAATGAAAGCAGCGATTACATTACCCAACTTGCAGGGCCGATTTCGGCATTACATTGGTTGCTTTGAACGCTAAACTTTAAAATAGAGAGAACAAATCAGGCAATGTATTCCGAAATCGGCACTGCAAGTTGGGTAATGTAATAGCTTAAGGGTTGAACTACACATGGCCGCACGCGATCGCACTTTTCCGTCACTCGTCATTTGCTAGAGCATAAATAAGATAGACGGAACGCGTGCGCGTGCGGCCATGTGTAGTTCAACCCTAAGTCTCTGCAGTAGGGGCTAGCATGCCACGCCTAACAAAACGAGACAAATCGAGATCTATGTCTTTGTTACTCATGCCACAGATTAGATAATACTATACAGTACTCATGCCAAAAAGAGGATTTTCACGTTTCGTCGCTTTTTTTTTACTGACTTATACAGCATAGCTAGGGGGACCACACCAGTGACAGCGCCCTGGTAGGTCTACCGAACCATTGAATGCACTTAAGCGACCTGCCCAAGGGGTACGGACTAGAAAAATCGTTCTAGCACAGGTTCTAGGGTACGGACCTCGGTGGGCGCTGCTGGGACTAAGGCGGATTGGGTAGTGGGGTCGTTTCGTTGCGTTCGCTAGCCCAACTTGTACTTTTATACACCAAAAATGTTTAATTAGTAACGAAACTAAAAGGGTGTGTTCAGGCCGGCCGTGACTATGATCAACTTTCCCTAAGGAACATGGATCGAGAACCGAGAAAATATTTTGGACCTCCCATAGAAAATCGGTCGGCCAATCCGCACTTTAATATGGGAGATCCAAAAAAAAAAATCGTTTTTTGACCCATACGGTCTGAATACAACCTTAAAGTTTCGTTACTAATTAAAAATGAGTGGTGTACCTAAGTATATTCCGTGGCCCAACAAAACAGTAATAAAATGCACAACCATTGGTTTGGCCTAGAATCTAGGCTCTATCTGGACACTATTGTAAGAAATTTACATAAGTATTTTATTTTTGTTACCAAATCACTAAACTTCATTCAAAGCAAACAACGTCATTAGCATTAGTCTGTTTAACCATTTACGAAAGTAGGGAGGTACGTAGGTAAACTATCGACCAATCCTTACAGAAACGATGTGATTGGCTGTTTAATGTTAATGCGACTATTTCTATAAACCAGAGATATTAAGATAGATACCATGGATTTAAATAATTATTCTTGATAGATACCTACTTGTTACTATCTAATTGTCTATTATTGAGGAATTGGATTGGATAGGATCATGGATTTAGGATAGGGTTAAGATAGAACCGTTGCCTTCCAGAATGTTGAACTAGTCCGAAAACAAAACATCTTAATTTTTTTTTAAATTAGCAATATTTCAATTAACCATCAAGCACATTGAACCATTAGATACCCAAATTAAAGATTGAAAAATTTTGTCTCGGGCGGGACTTGAACCCACGCTCTTCCAAACCGGGGAAACGTGCTAACCAATTACACCACCGAGTCCACAACCCAGAGAACGAAATTTTCAATCTGTTGCGTCTTAAGGGGTCGTTCTCTGGGTTGTGGACTCGGTGGTGTACTTAATTGGTTAGCACGTTTCCCCGGTTTGGAAGAGCGTGGGTTCAAGTCCCGCCCGAGACAAAAAATTTTCAATCTTTAATTTGATTCGAAATAGCACAACATGGCTGTAACATGTTTATAATCAATAACATTAGATACCCATCTGTAAAATAAAAAAAAATGTATAGGATCATCGGGATCATCTAAGACTAAATTATAACCTTATCCTCAATATTATCCTCACAAAACAAAACTTTTTTGTTGTTTTTGCTAATCTACAGGGGGTCCGGTAAGTAATGTGGATAACCCTATACATACTGATATAGGACCTCAAACCCATTCAAATAATGGACTTTCATGTCCAGCAAAATTTCCATGGTTTTCGAGACATTTTAAGTAAATTTTTTTCTGGAATTTCGAACCTTTATACCATTTTGAAATCTGCATAGTGCATTACCTACCTAAATAGGCAACTTTTGAGAAAGTTGGCTACACTGGTCTCCATACATTTTATGCTAAAACTTGGGTTAAAATTACAAGAAAAATTTAATGTTGACTCTAAGATCCTTTTTTAAATAGAAACAACCCTAGCTACACATGATCTACACTAACTTTTTCATGCAGTTCTAATAGCACCACTCTCCGATAATATTAAGCAAAAAGAAGACTGCAAAAATCTCTACAAAAGTCAAAAGAGTGACAAAGGTACCTACCAAATTCCAGAAAAAAATCAAGTCTTAAGATCTCGAAAAGCGTGGCACTTTTACTGGACATGAAAGCCCATTTTCTGAATTGGTCCTCTATCAGCAGGTACAAGATTATCCATTACTTTCCGGACACCCTGTATAGGTAGTCAAAATCACGTAAGAGTATAATATTATAAGCAGGCAGTGCTCAAATAAAATCAGAACAAACTGGGATTTTATATTTGCGCACGTTAATACTAGATGCTGATTGTGATTACGCTTACCTACCATTCAAATTAAATACTTGCCTATACTTATGAGTACTTGTAGCTAATTGAAATAGTGTTTGAAATATCGAAAACTTGACATGTTGACGATGTTATAATCTGCAGTTATGTTTTATGACATGAATATTTGTAGTTTCTGAACACAAAATAAAGTAATAAACGTATCTATTAGTTTAATTAAACCTACATGTACCTACCTACGCACGGCGACAGATCAACCTACCCACAGTTGAACGTGGTTGAACTCTATGTTCGAAATAGAGTTCAACTGTGGGTAGGTTGATCTGTCGTCGTGTGTACACTTTAGTGGGTCCACGAGGAAGTACCCCTCAATCTCTCGCTCAGCAGAGGGCCAAATTTCATGAGTGAGTTTCCTTTTTTATTTAAATTCTTAAGGTGGTTTCCGTCCATACAAAACGTTGTCGTATAACACTCGTAGACGGTATTAATAAAAGTAATGTTTTATATATGGAAAAATAGCTTAGTAAATCAAGTTTGCGCATATCAAATAATATTTACAATTTATAATATTATTACGAAGATATCACGCTTTGAAATTATTCATACAAAATTTCAAACCCATACATCTTCGTAATTATATTACAAATTGTAAATATTATTTGATATGCGCAAACTAGATTTTCTAAGCTATTTTTCCATGTATAAAACATTACTTTTATTTACACCGTCTACGAGTGTTATACGACAACGTTTTGTATGAAATTGACATCTCTCCAACCACATTAAGACGTAATAGTAGGTGGAAATCAATCAATCAATCAATCAAATATTTATTTTGCTATTAATACCTCGGAGGCATCTTTTATTTTTCATTTTACGACTAGATTTATACCATTTACCGAAACTAGTCATACCTCAGTATTTTTGGATAGTTCATCTAGTGAAATCATCATCAACTGAATACACGATTGGAATTACTTCACTCGATAGAAAATCGTCACAAAGATGACGTATTTTCATGCATTTTAAACATTTTTCTCGTTTTAGAAGAACTTAAAATAGTTTCCGATTGTTGGTATTTATATTCACGTATTCACCATTAGTTTAACTAGTGCAATCATAAAAAAAATCTAGAAAAAGTACTTTGGTTAGTTGTTTTTAATCGAAAATACGGCTCACGCACACACTTTTCGGAGCGCTCGGCAGTCGCATTTCTCATAGAAAATATTCGTCGGGACCAGCGCGCTCCATACAAAGTTTAATAATATTTTGGATATGAACCAAACCATATCAGAGTCAGTGCCGGATTAACCATAGAGGCAAAGTAGGCTGCAGCCTATGGGCCCAGTGCTGCCAAGAGGCCCCGCGGCTCGGGAGAAAAATAAGTGAAAACTCAAGGATTTAGGCCCACCCCAGACTTAAAAGGAATAACGAAAAATAAGAGACAACTGTATTTTAGTTGACTCTTATTTTTCATAATAGCGAAGCGAGTTGGAGACACTGCAATAAAAATCTCGAGCTCGATTCTCTCGTTCCAGGATTTAGATTGCATTACGCAACGACTTTCTAATATGGTATTAACGCTCATTCGCGTTATGGCAGATTCGCTTTATGGCAGATTCGCGTTATGGCAGATTCGCTTTATGACAGATTCGCGTTAGGGCAGAAGTTGGACAGTCGTGAACAATAGTCATAGCGAAGTAATAGTCAATAGTCGTCAACAATAAAACTCACAATCGATCAGGTAGGTACATCAGGTGTTTACTTTACCAAAATGACTACTTCCCCAAATGACAAACCTCGAGCTTGCTTCGCTTGCTCCAAGGTTCAGATCGCATTGCGCAACGATTTTATAATATTGCAGTTAAAAATCTTGAGCTCGCTTCGCTCGCTCTTGGTTTTAGATGGTGTTGCGATGATCTTATCAGTAGATCCGGCGGCTCGGGAGAAAAATAAGCGTAAACTCAAAGATTTAGGCCCACCCCAGACAAAGGAAATATGAAAAGTAAGAGTCAACTGTATTTTAGTTGATTGCAGTAAAATCTCGTGCTCGCTTCGCTCGTTCCAGAATTTTTATCGCATTACGAAACGTGACTTTATAATATTGTAGTAAAACCTCGAGCTCGCTTTGCTCGCTCTTGGTTTGAGACGGTTGTTCCAATGATCTCATCAGTAGGGTCAGTAGGTGTACCTAAAGTTTCGAGATCGCTTTGCTCGGTCCAGGATTTAGATCGACTTTATAATATTAAAAGCTCGAGCTCACTTCGATCGCTCCACATTTTAGTGTTTTTATTATGTAGTTTGGCTGGTGGTTATTTTACTGCGACCATAGGAAAAAATTATTGCTTCGCCCATTGAGATAGGGACCCCGGGCCTTGCATTGCCTAGGGGCCTCTGCATGGCTTAATCCGGCCCTGATCAGAGTCGATGATTTTTTAAACAACTAATCTCTGTAAGGTACCTGTGATTAGTGAGATTTTCCTGATCCTGACCTACCAGTCTCCTAACAGGAGCTACAGGATGAAATTGATATCATATAGCACCCTTTTAAACTAATGGTCTACCATAGGTCTACCCATCAAACTGAACAACTTTTACTATGGCAGTAAACGTCCGGAGCAAAATAAAATCTGCTGTTCCAGGCCGAGATTCAGGGACGATTTTTAGTCTAATTCGAACTAAAGTAGGGCAAAAATGTATGGATTTTGACATACGGGAGTTAGAACTAAGGCTAAAAAACTTCTCTGAATCTCAGCCTTATAAACGTCGTGTAATAAAAATACTTTTGTTTGCTCCCATAATAAAAGATGTGTAGACTCTTACGAGTAGTTTGGTAATATCAATTTCACCCTGTATACTAACTCAGGAATAATAACATTAATAAAACGATGTAAGTACAACAATATAATAAAGGTTACATCTTCATGTACCTATATACACGATAGGACGTTAGAAAAGATTTATTTCTTTCTATCTTTCGAAGATGATTTAATCTTAACTTTAGATCCAGCTTTACACTTATTCTCGCAGCAATCTCCTGTCGGCGTTATTCGGAAAATGCGATCTTTGCGATCCTTGGCATAAATAGGACCCGGATTGGCACAAAGTCCTTTTTTGAGGCACGGGACCCACATGACCACTACCACAGCAGCTAAGATCCAACCCCATACCATCTCTCACCCATTAATTTACCAAACTTCGAAAACGTACTAAGGTAGGTTCCCTGAAAAATAATGGTAGGTATTAGGTAATTAACTATGGGAGCAAACCTGTCAGCGCAAGAAAAATCTGCTGATTTCTGTCGACGAAACGTTCGTTGTCGAAAGGTTCTGCCGCCGAAACATTCAGAAACGAAACGTTCTGTCGGCGAATCGTTCACAGGCGAAAGATTCTGTTGTCGAAAAACTCGATAGCGAAACGTACTTTAGGCAAACCATTCCATGGAGAATCGACTGTCGGAGAAATGTGTCAGAATCGCTGTTCCATACTTAACAGCAAAGCCTACCTACTCTTTTTTTTGTTCTGACAGGGTTCCTCCTATAGTAAAAGTTGTTCAGTTTGTGGTTTAAAGGTTAATGATACTTTTCCTTACACCCTGTACCTATTGCTGTACCTACAAACTAACACTTTTGATAAAAAACATCAGAATATAAAGGCCTCCGCTCATTGCAGCGATTTTATCGAGCGATAATATCGCTGCGATTTTGCGATAATTGTTTCCAGTACATTTTGTATGGGGACGCGCGCGATCCTACACACTGCCGCGATATTATCGAGCGATAATATTGCTGCGATTTTGCGATAATTGTTCTCAGTACATTTTGTATGGGGACGCGCTCGATCCCACACACTGCCGCGATATTATCGCAACTCTTTCGACTACATTCAGTGGTGGGGCGCATGCGTGACGCGAATCGCGGAATCGCTGCAGTGTGTAAGGTGTCGCGATATCGCTGTCGATAATATCGCTCGATAAAATCGCTCGATAATATCGATGCAATGATAATGTCGGATCAGACAATCGGATGGAAAATCTGATGTATATTTCCAGGCATTCAAGGCATTAACAGTTTTGCAACGCGGGCGCTGAAGCGGCAAGCGGTGGGCCTGGATCTATTTATTCGAACGTAAAATTGTGAACTTAATCTTACCTGTACCTTCACGTAAGTACACAAAAATTATGTTTTAGTTAACCCCAGACGGAAATTTTGTTGTTGAACATGGTTGAACGTGATCGTTTTGGTGATCGTGGACATCAAGGAATATAATTACTTCCCTGTGGACATAGAAAAAAATATACATTGTGGTGGACAGCGAAAATTTTTTCGTCTATGTCAAGCAATGTCAAGGAATATGGTCTATGTGGTGGACCCATGGGCGTGTAATTTCTCTATGGGTGGACCAACCCAAGGGGAGCGTGTAATTTCTCTATGGGACCAACATTACATATAATGGTAGTTCTCTTATTAGTTTGTGCATATAATGTCAGTAGGTAGGTACTCTATGGTTTGGACCAACAAACAGAAAAAAAAATATAATATATGTAAAGCCTGACCAGCCTAGCTAATAGTACAATCCTCTGTGCTAATAGCATGCCGCAGTGATACCTACATACAGCGCTATCACAACTTAGCACTCTTTCTATTTGCGTGCGAACGAACGAGATAAAAGACGTGATACTGCCGTATCACGTGTAGCATACTACGAGTGGGTCGGGCTTTTAAGGCCTCCGCTCATTGCAGCGATAATATCGAGCGATATTATCGCTGCGATTTTGCGATAATTGTTCTTAGTACATTTTGTATGGGCACGCGCGCGATCCTACACACTGCCGCGATATTATCGAGCGATAATATCGCTGCTATTTTGTTCCGACGCAATCGATTTAGTGGTGCTGCGCATGCGTGACTTATCGCTCGATAATATCGCGGCAATGTGCGGAAGCCTTTGAACAGAATTCTCTGATAAGTCCTACTCCACGCTCCAGTCTTTGGGTGGACCCAAAGAGAATGGAATAAAAAGTATTCTGTGAATATTATGGAATCCAAGAATCACTACGTGGTGGACATGTTTATATAATGAGGGTTGAACTACACATGGCCGCACGCGATCGCATTTTTCCGTCGCTCCATCTTTTTCTGTCACTCAGGAACGTCATTTGCTAGAGCATATAAGATAGACGGAACGGAACAGCACGGAACAGCACGCCGCGTGCGATCGCGATCGCGTGCGGCCATGTGTTGTTCAACCCTAAGCTTACCGGGCTGCACGGCACGCGTTTAAACGCACCTACCTTTAGCCTAAAATGTTTGTCTTCGGTCCAAAGAAAAGCCTGACCAGAAATATAAAAAACCTCGCCATGTTGCGGAAAATTATTGGATCAAGAATGGACCGATTTTTTTTAAAACGAAAAGAACTATGGCCTCATTTCTCATTCTTGGTTATGGTATCGTTTCGTGTGAAAAAAAAAGACAAACATAGATAAATGCATAGAGAAATTACACGCTCCCCTGTCTTCAACGTCAAAGTGATTACATTTGTTCGGTCAAAGTTGTATTTGATATTCGTGAAAAATTGGTTTTAGTGATATTTGTGACATAATTTCGTGCGGATTGTGTGCCAAAAAGTTGCGTAAATCGACCAACATAACAGGAATCTCAAATACATACGAAGAAAGAACAAAAGTTTTGGTGCAAGTTAAATCGTACTGGTGATTTTGGCGGCAACGCGCGTGCTTACAAAATCGACCAAAATTTCATCCTCATCGTTCATCTATCATCCCATCTTCATCAGGAGAGTTTTGCACGGGAATTGTGAAGAAACAGACGGGCTTTGTTTCTTAATTTTCTAAATTCGTTTTTCGTGGCTATTATTGTGTTAATGTGGTGGAATTAGTTTGATAATGTGCCATTAATGGAGAGCAATATAGTAAAAGTGAGAAATAAAGAAGGCGCTTCCGTTTGATTCGGATTGATTCTCGCGTAAAACTCCCCTGACCATTGGAATGTGTGTACCACCCTCGCATTTCAAGAGTTAGGTATTAAGGTTAGGTTAGGTTAGGTTTAAGTACAAAGAAAAAAGACACTAATGACCAGGCAGTAAGGGCTAGTTCCCATAGCCTATCCGAAAGGATAAACTTTAAAAAAAAAAAATCAACGTCAAAGTGCAAGCTTCCGAGTCAACGTGGTTCCCAATTGGGACCAACGTCGTTGTGTTATTTTGTGTGAAATTATATACTAGTTAGGCATTAATTTCGAAAATAAATATTGAGTGCGTGTTATATACGCACAATGGCTTGTGTGGCTACTGGATGCACTAGCAGAATGGGAGTTTTAAAAGAAGATAATCAGAGGATATCTTTCCTTCGGTAAGTAATCGACTACTGTTTTTAAGCTGTTGACCTAGGTAATGAATGAAATAATTCATTCAGAGTAAAGCTTTTTTCCTTGTGAAGTGTTACCTAATGAGGAGTATCATTTCAACATGTTTTGTTTACCGAAATTATAAACTAAAATCATAAATTCGTTTGCACTGACAGTTTATGTACTCTATTTTATGGCATTAGTGTTGACCCACGACTACGACTTAATTATCGACAATTGCACACGGTGTACCAAAATCTGATGGCAAATAAGGAGATAAAATTTTAGAGTAAGCACCGCTGGGATAATTGGATTACGGCCCTTTTCACACTGCGACTTTTTGCAGCGCTTCTGCATCGATTCAGTCGCGATACAGCATCAATGCAAACGCGATACAGCCACAATACAGCCTCGACTGAAAACATTCATAATATTTGATCAGTCATTCGTTGCCAATCTTTGTCGCAATGCACACGCGCGTTTGATTCGGTACAAACGCCATCGCATCGCTACAGACACGATTAATAACCGCGCATTTATAATTAGCTCTGCAAAAAGTCGCAGTTTGTGAAGGGCCTACTTTGACTAGACAGCCGACAGTTTGGCATTACCATGAGGAATAAATATCATTTTTTACTTTTTTATGCCATGAGATTCTGGTAGACCTAGTTATACAAAATTGTTACATCTTTGTCATTACATTAATTTATTACTATTATTTTGCAGACGGTTCCAAGGCATTCCAGACCTTCCAGACCGGAATTGGTTGAGCCGTCAACATCCAAGGAGAGTGTTCAGGAAGACATCAAGTTAAGATTAATACCAAATAAATACTAAGTCTATATAGGGTGTAAGGAAAGCATCATTAACCTTTAAACTACATACTCTACCCATCAAACTGAACAATTTTTGTATGGGAGCAAATCTGTTAGAACAAAAAAAAAAGCTGGCTCATAAATTTGAGTCGGGTAGGTATTGCAGTTTAGTATGGAACAGCCTGATTATGGTTTATGGTTGTAGTTTAAAAGTTAATGATACTTTTCCTTTCCTTTATGCCTTATGCCATTCCTGCATAGCTGCTGGTTTCATCAGTAAATAAAATAAAAAGTTAAATGGTACCTTTTTTATTTATAAATAAAGTCAGCCCTTAGAGAGTATTAAACTATCATTTAATCTCTACTCTTTATGTGCTATTTTCTTCGTAACTGTCACATTTTTGACATAAACTGCTTGAGTATGGCAACAAATTTTATATAAACACTAGTGTTTACCCGCGAATTAGTCCGCACAAATTATATACCAGATTTTAAGTCAGATCATAAGCTATCAAACAAAAAAAGTTTCATCTAAATTGGTTCGGTAGTTTTTGCGTGATGCGCGAACAAACAAACAAACAAACAGACGGACAATATTTCTAAAAAAGGTTGATTTCGAGTCAGGGATACCTAAAAACCATATCGTAATCTTTTTTTTGTAAATATCTTCAATGTACAGACTGACACATTTCAGTTACCTACAGTTTTGTAATAGTTTAGATTTTTCATAATTTATTATGGTATTAGTTTTTTATTTCTTCACTTTTACGTTTAAACTTTGATTTAGATTTTTATCGATAATGTTATCGATAGGAGTAATTGTAGTGACATGAACGACTCTAGCATTTTCTATAGATAATCGGTCTCATTGGCACGAAAGGTGACATAGACAAAAGTCTATCCAACCCTTTATTCATATGGAATTTTTTTAACGTAAAAAAGAGAAAACCGATGCAAATGTTTCGTCTTAAAAAAAAGTATTCCAGTTCTGATACTGAGCGAGAAGAACAACCGCACCCAAAGGTTCTGAACGCAGCCCAGCGCCCCCAATCCAGGTTTTTTATATTTCTACTTCGGTCCCATTCTCATCTCTGGTCAACGCCATCTATCGCCGGCATGTTGAACTATGTTTTACTAGCTGTCAGAAAACGCCTCATTTAAAATAAAATCCTTGTGTCATTGTCATGTCAAAACCTCAGATCACTGAATTGATGCGAAGGCAAAGCCAAAAAAAAAAAAAAAAAAAAAACCTATCAATTAATGTCAAAACAAAACAAAAGCAAAAAAGTGATCGCTTGCCCTTGCAAGTTTCATATTTGTAAAATGCCGATTTGTGCGGTAATTGATTGTAGCAGTGAATGGTACCCAGGATGTGATCAAATATTTCATTCGTAAGTAGTCAAATTACATATACTATCCTATGAATTGTCATTAATAGTTACTGTACCGTAATTGGTTTGTTTTGGTTCATTATTTTCCTTTTTTCCACATGTCTTATGGGTATTTCTTAGAATTCTTAGATTGATATTATTGTAACTATGTTAATGTATGCTGTTGTGTAAATAAATTGTATGTTTCATACATGAAACGTTTCATACCATTGATCGACTTACCCTTAGTTGCAGAAGCGCTCATTACAGTTAATCCTCCATTAAATCTCTCGCTAGCTTTTACTACGTCAAGAATTCAAGCTGCAGTGTAGCATTATCAAAATAATTTTAAGGGCTTGTTTCATCACTTCCGGGTAAGTTCTTGTTAGCTTATCCGACAGATAGTTTGACATAAGTTGTATGAAATTATGTCAAAATATAAGATAAGCTAACAAGATCTTATTCAGAACTGGTGAAACAGGCCCTAAATATTGCAAATTCATCTTTCAGATTCCCATCAGATCCTCAGTTGAGAACAGAATGGCTAAATATCTTGCCACTCAAAAAAACATATTGCCCAAGTGACAGAATATGCAACCTTCACTTCAAATTTTCCGATTATTATAGTAACGGTAAAACACTTAAAAAAGGAATAACCCCGTTCTTTGGTAATAATGTAAGTAAATATGATAGGATATTCCATATAGCATAAGTAGGTATTTTATTTATTTTCTTCCCTCCGGACGGAAAGCATCAATTCTCATCCTTCTGCGCTAAATGAAGTTGTCGCTTGCCACCTTCGTCGAGAAGAAAAATAGTATACTAACCTCGGACAGTAAATAAGAAAGCCTCAGATCACATGTTTGTTGACCTCGGCTTCGCCTCGGTCAAAAATTACATGAGGTCTGAGACCTTTCTTACTTTCCTGTTCTCTGTGTGTAATCTACTATACTTATTACGATGGATGGGTTGTATTTCTCATAACACTGTGGTTTTTCGAACCATAATACAGGGTGAAATTAAAATCATTGGCATCCTTTTAAACTATGAGTCTACCCATCAAACTGAACAACTTTTACTATATGGGTGCAAACCGATCGGAGCAAAAAAAGAATCAGCTGTTCCATACTAAACTGCAGTGCCCACTCGTGTCAAATGTATGCAAAAGAAGATTTTTTTTGTTGCTACAAGCGGTTTGCTCCCATAGTAAAAATTGTAGACTCTTAGTTTAAAAGGATGCTAATGATATCAATTTCACCCTGTATAAAATAAACAATTGAAAATGTCAATGTTACTGTTAGATTAGAGTCGTGTGCGCAGCCGAATACCTACTTATTTAGCATACTCGTCGAGTATGCGAGTACTTACATGGTATTTGAGTTCGTGCTCGAGTACTGCCTGACTGGGCACAGCACTACTGTCTACTACTGACATCATAATCATCTCCACTCCAGAAAAGTTACGGTGCGCTTGTATGGCGAAAGTATATAATTTATAATAGCAGTTTGATTTCTTCTATACTTTAGATTATAATTCTAGTTACCTATCATTTAGATTGAAAAAAAAATCTTTAATAATTATTAAACAAAGTAAAAAAAACACGTAAGTTGGGAAAAAATTGTATATCCAATATTTTTATGTCATTTGTTAAATACATTTGTATTCTTTTCTATTAGAAGTAAATCCAAAGAAAAATAACCATGTAATGTAACATTTGTTTTTAAATCAGTAGAAATTATGAAAAAATCTATTTTAATACAAACTTTTAAAAAAAGAATGAAATCTGAAAAGATAAATAAAAAATTACATTTTAGTACAAAAATACGAAATTCAGTTGGATTCGTTAATAAAGTATCTTAATATCATTTGTATAAACGATCTAGCAAAAAAAATTGCTATTATAAATAATTTCCTTTCAACCCATATTTTTACTGAACTACTCAGCACACAGACATCCACTGCTGGACATATGCCTCCCCAAGGATCGCCGAAACGACCGGTCCTGCGCTGCCCTCATCCAACGGGTACGATAACGGAAATCGCCTCATTCACACTAAATCATTCCTATCTATGCGAGTTTGAGCTTTGTGACTGAGATCAATTTATACATCATTCACAATTTATTTTTCAGACTGAACAAGCCTTGGTAGTGGCATGCCAAGCTGTAAGTATATTTTAGACACTTATTAACATTTGTTTTGTAGTCTGCATTACCTGCATGTTATTTCAACTGAGGTACCTAACTATACTGCATTCCAAATAAGGACGACGAGATTTTCCGATTCCTATTTAGCTTTCTGGCCAATTCTGATAAGCAAATATAATATATTTATCAGAAAGATGTAGGTACTATCCGACATATCATGGACGTTACTAAAGCTGTTGTAAGAATAAGTGAGAGTAAGTGTTTCAAATCTCTGGTTCTGTAATTGAAATTGGCCTTAAATTTTCGTTGCTATTTGGAATGGAGTATACCTACCGCTCTGGTTTGACCACGAACAGAAATAGTACATACCGCATGTCATAGTTTTAACTGTAGATGGAAAAAATCAAGCCTTCAATCTTTTATTTGAAATATATCGTTCAGTATCGTACTTCGTCATGCACACCCGGCAATTGACATTTTCAGGAACCTTCAGAAGAAAATAACCCTGGTACTAAGATGCACCGACTGGTGGATACTAAGACAAACGATGAAAAACAAACTCGGACTCTAGAATTTAAAGAAAAACTTCAATATAAATTGGTAAGCAGTCAATTTTTTTTATTTATTGTAAAAAAATTACAAAAGATTTGAACAATTGAACTTCCAAAAACCATCGGAGGTTTATCCGGAAGTGCAACCAAGACAGCTATTGAAAAACAATATTGAAAGCTGATGTTGTACACACCACACGGCGGCCCATCAAGCTTTACGAAGAATTGCGTTGTGGGTCTGCTATTGGGCGGTCGCTTGTCGGTTGTCCCATCCCCGGCCTACAGCGGAATTCCAGTGGTGGCTCAGGATATTGTTCTTTTATAAGAACAACCCTTGAAGTCACCAAAATATCAATATAACCGTACAACGTCAAGCACTTTTGCTACAAAAACTCGACATTGGCAAAATCATCTACACCAAGATGGATGCCATAACCTTAAAAATAGAATAGAATAGAAGCTTTACGAAACCAACATAAGCTGGCCGCGCGACGTTACGTATTACATTACTCGACCTACGCGCGGCCAGCCTTTTTTGGTTTTGTATAGCTTGATGTGTCGCCGTGAGTACATTTCTGCAAAATTACATGATTCACTAGCACAACAGTTAGCTATTATTCATCTTAACAGTAATGGTAAAATATTACTTTCAGATCGATAAGAAAAATGCTGTTTTCAGCAAGATCATTTATGCTGACAAAGGCATTCAAACAAAACAAAAAAATCCAGCCAATAAAAGTATCCAAACTAACAGAAAAATATTGATAAATAAAAGTTCTCAAGCTCGAATAAAAGCGCCAAGAGAAGTAACTTTAGAAAAAAGAAACCGCATTTTAAAGCAAAAGCTTCTACGTTTAGAAAAGCGCTTAGAGTCTTAGAAACTCTAAAATGGTTGGACTATACGGGCAATTTAGTTGAAGCTATAAAAGGGTGACATAAAAAAAACCTAAATCTAATTTTGGCATCTAAATGTTCTTTAGGACCATATAAGTACACCCTTAGCATTCCTGACTCCTATGCTGGCATTGCAGTCACCGCACCGCATCGTGAACGCCACACGATGCGCGTTGAGTTGCGGTGACTGCAGTCACCGCGTTAATCGTTTTTTAAGGTGTGTTTTACGCATTAACATAATATACTACAATAGTATATTATTATGTTTATGGTTTTACGTAATTTCTTGGATTATTTATGTAGTTTCCTGAATAAGAAATACCCTAGTTTTAAGCAATTATTGTAATACCAATACCTACCTACAGTATGTTAAAAAAACCCTGTTGCAGCCTTTAGGGGGTGCTTCAGACCATCAAACTGAACAACTTTCACAATGGAGCAAACATCGAAAAAAAATCTCCAATTTCATACCAATACAGTACCAACCAACTCGACTCAAATGTATTGGACATCCGATTTTTTTTTTTGCGATTTCTAATTTTGCTCCATAATGAAAGTTGTTCAGTTTGATGGTCTGAAGCACCCCCTAAAGGCTCCAACATGATTTTTTTACAGACTGTATAAGTTATCAAGTTTATTTATGAGGCTCGATAGGCTTTAGTCTTTGATTAGTTAATAATTATTAATGTCAAGATAGTCGCTTCTAACGTACCAAAACAAACGGGCCAACTTTCTTATGTTGGTGTGCGTGAGGCGTCATACAACTTATCTCTGTGTGCGTGCGTAATGATAGGGTTTATCACCCTAGACTTGGGTGATTTTTTTTTTCGACGCGTTCGTAAATTCGACTGTCTATCTTGACATAAGTATAAGGGTTGAACTACACATGGCCGCACGCGATCGCACTTTTCCGTCGCTCCATCATCCATACAACCCTGACTCATCATAGCCTCCAGTGTTATCTTCAATTGTGATTTTTTAATTTCTTATCAAATGTAATATAATGCATTTCCAAAAATCAAACGTTGTTTTCATTGCTCGTGTTCAATTTATCGAAACCGTAAAAAATTATTCTCGTCGTCTGCGTATCTGGTAGTTTACTGTTGAAAATATGGTCCTTTGCGCGTACGGTAATTTGCGTCAGTCAAACGTCAGGTGGGTCCCATTTATACCAAAGATTTTATCCTGACAAAATTTGAAATGTTATAATTAAAAGAAAACTTCAGAAATATATGGTAAAGTATAAATGTATTTCCAAAAAATATTAAAAACATGAAGCACGCATTTTAACAGCTTAAGACATTAATAAAACGAATAACAAATAAAAGCAAAAATTAGAAATCAATATTACACTTTTTTTATGTGGACCCCTCAAATAGTAGGGTTTGTCCCTGTAAGGTATAATAAATGGGTTTGTCTAATTAGTGCACTGGATTGGTCCTATTTATGAAACAGAAAAGCATAACATAATTATGCTCACGACTCACGACTATATTCCCCGAGGGGAACCTATTTATAAAACGGAAAAGCAAATGCAACAAAACCATACACCAATAAATTAACAAAACTTCGCAGCGGAATGTTGAATTACTAAATCACAAAGCTTTTTATCCTTAACCCTAAATATAAAGTAGGTATTGTTCTTTTAACTTTGTCTTTTTTTAACGTACTTAATATATCTCCCAAACTTCTAGTTGTAGTAATAATATACTAGTTATAAAATAATTGATTGAAAACCATTACAATTACTTCAATAAATTACACATGATAACATGTCTAACAAATAAACACGTTAGAATTACTAAATAAACCAACTACTTTTCAGGCACAATTTTTGAAATGTAACATAAGGACAGTACCTTTGATTGTATGTATATATTTTATAAAAATATTTATCACATTAATTTAAATGTATTTCAATGACATTAAATGTCATTGTATATTTCTATCTTATTTATTATCAATGCACATTGCAGTCACATCCCAGAAGGAATGATTGTTTCATAATAAAATAAATATATTTATAATCGGTGCAGATAAGTAGAATTCCGATTATAAAAACATGAAATCCCATTTGCCATTGTCGGGTGTTTATTTTTTGCTATGCTAAGTCTAGTTGTTGTAAGTGGACGCAGAAACGTTACCGCCGTGGCCGGTCCAGTTGGTGTGCATGAATTCTCCCGGCTTGGTCACAAGCTCATACGTGTGGGCGCCGAAGTAGTCACGTTGCGCCTAAAAAAGAAAAAAAAAACGGGTCAGAAAATTATACATAATTAAAGCTTACAGTCTCACTCAATGAGTGTCTATACTTCATTCCAAATAAGGACGACGAGATTTTCCGATTCCTATTTAGCTTTCTGGCAAATTCTGATAAGCAAATATAATTTATTAATCAGAAAGATGTACTATCCAACATATCTAGGACGTTACTAAAGCTGTTCTAAGAATAAGTGACAGAAAGTCTTTCAAATCTCTGTTTCTGTAATTCAAAATGTCCTTAAATTTACGTTGCTATTTCGAATGGAGTATAGGTCTGAATACGCAAGGACTACATGTCATGTACCAATGAGCTATTATTATGGACGATATCGAAAGATCTCAAACGGTGAATGAAAACATAATATCGTGAGGAAACTTGCATACGCTGAAAACGTGACGTCTACCAAACCGCATTGGGCATGCGTGGTGGAAAAAGTAATGCCCATGCACCCTTCCTTGACATGGGCATGCCTGTGCCCTGCAGTGTTCAGTTGTATAGCAAGAAAGATTTTTTTCTCTTATTTGACAACTGTTTGCGAATCTTCTACGATAGCAGGTACTGGTTACCAACTTCAAAACAAAACGACAAGGTATACAAATTGACATCAAAAGTGGAGTGGCACATGTCGAAAAACATAAAATTCTAATCGTTGAAGAAATTGCAATTAACATCACCGTAAGCTAACATTAAACGTATAAATATATGAATGTCATAATTTCCTTTTGATGTTAACTGTATAATATGTTACTTTGCATATTCGGCGCCGTTTAGGCAGGTAGTTTCTAACCTGGAGCAAATTGGCTGGAAGGACGTCGCTGCGGTAGCCGTCGTAGAAGGCGAGAGCGGCGCCGAACGCCGGGGAAGGGACGCCGACGAGCGCCGCCTGCGCAACCACCTGCCGCAGCGACTGCTGCGACGCGCTGATGCTCGCACAGAAGTACGGGTCCAGCAGCAGGTTCGATAGCTGAGGGTTCTTCGTGAACGCTTCCTTTAATAACAAACGACTACTTTTAATACTTTATCAAATACTTTCATCATCGGTATTTAAGAACTCCGCTCTTTTAGGTGGAGTATTCCCCAATCCTGTTTCGGCTCAGGCCTGAAATGTCAGTTTTCCTAAAATGTATTTTTCCCAAAATGTTTGCTTTTCCATAATGTCTGCACGCCACGTCAAGCTAGTATTATACAAAAGACATGCAGACATTATGGAAAATCAGACATTTTGGGAAAAATACATTTTAGGAAAACTGTCATTTTCCGTTAGTATCCGTTTATTCTCCGCTAGTGTCTTGAGTTCTTGATACGACATGACATCAACCTTTTCTTTCATTTGGCCCAAATAACTCTGTGTAGGTGTTCCTCTGCCTCTCTTCCCTCTATCTTCCCTTCCAATATGGTTTTAAAGGAATTATCGTTTCTTAACAAGAGTTTATTACTATAAAATATCTTGGACATTGTCACACAAATTATCTATATCTAGTCACATTTAAAGTACCAGAATTTAGCCTGTATTAAGATCACTAGGCAACGATAGCATAGCATATGCTCACGACTATATTCCCCGAGACAACGAAACGATATTGAATACATTATAAATATGTTAGACATATAAACACGCCACAAAAAGTAAACATACACAAATATTTTAATGATATAATGCTGAAAGGGTAGTTTCGTTTGACCGAAATAATTTTACTCCATTAATTATCACTATACATATCTATATTACTTATAAATTTAACCTTTTGTCATTTATAAGGCCTTGACATCGCAACGCATGTAAGCGTTATCACAAAGTCACGGGTTCACAATGACTTTTAGAGGTCAAGATATAATTGTTACCTTGATATTGCCGAGGAACGCACTTCTGATAATGCAGCCACCGCGCCACATTAGGGCGATGCTACCGTAGTTAAGATTCCATTTGTTCACCTGAAATACAAAATTAAATTATACACTAGACTTTCCACGCGAGAACGTCCACACAAATTAAATTCCTACTTTAAAAAGTGTCAGCATATTAAAAAGGACCCTGTATACAAGATTTTAAGTTAAATCATAACATATCAAACAATAAAGCTCAAACAAACAGACAATATTTCTAAATAAAAAAGGTTGATTTGACGTCAAGGACTCCTAAAAACCATATCGTAATCTAACATTTCTGTTACAGTTTTATAATAGTTTATTTAGATTAACAGCAAAGATATTTTAATGAAAAACATCGTACTACTCATTATAATTGTTACCTTAGTTAAGCGATAGCAAAACCAATCAAATACAAATTATTGATCATTTGTGTTAACAGGTTTTAATGGCTAAATAAATGAAATTCATATAAAATCGTGATTTATCGGCCTCGGCCGGCTCCAACCGGTTTGTGATAGTTTCTTCGGTACGTGTAGGTACTGAGTAAATTAACCGGTCCAAGTACAAAGTACCACGTTATGTAAACTGACCAGCGAAGTGACGTAATAACGCATTACATAAACATTTTTGTGAAGGTAATTGTAATGAATTTACATAAAATGAATACACACTTCGTCTAATAATATATGTCTTCTATCGAAACTTCCTAGTTACATGCAAAAGTATATCATAACATAATAATACGACTATATTCCAAGAGTACCCCTCTTCAGTCAGAATTATTTTTAAATACCTACATAACATAATACACCACTTGTTTTTAATTAGTAGTTGAGGGTGTATTCAGACCGTGAATCTGAACAACTTTCCTTAAGGAACATGGGTCGAAAAACGATAAAAAATTTTGGACCTTCCATACAAGTGCGGATCGGCCGGATCGGATCGGATTTTCTATGGGAGGTCCAAACATTTTTCTCCTTTTTCGACCCATGTTCCTTAGAGAAAGTTAGGGCTGAACTACACATGGCCGCACGCGATCGCATTTTTCCGTCGCTCCATCCTTTTCTGTCACTCAGGAACGTCATTTGCTACTTTTGCTAGAGCATATAAGATAGACGGAACGGAATCGCGTGGGATCGCACGCCGCAGGCGATCGCGTTCCGTCTATCTTATATGCTCTAGCAAATGACGAATAGCGACGCTCTAGCGAATTCAGATTCACGGTCTGAATACACACTTAAAGTTTCGTTACTAATTAAAATTAGTGGTGTATACAGGATGTGAGGGTAAACAGTTGCATTACTTTAAGGGTGATTGTACCCATTATACTGATCAACTTTCCCAAAAGAACAGAGAGAAATTCGCAAAGAAATTGTACACTTTTTGATACAAACAATCGATCTGCTGATTGTATTTAGTATGAAAGTTGTTCAGTATAATGGGTACAATCACCCCTTAAAGTAATGCAACTGTTTACTTATTTAATCTGGTATATAATTAGTGCGGACGAAGTAGCGGGTTAACTCTAGTAAATAAATAAATTGAAGCCTGTTCACTAACCTTGGCAGACTCGCGTAGCAACATGAAACCTTGCGCATAGGATATGACCTTGCTGGCGTACAAAGCCTTGCGCAAGTGCTCCAAGAACTCTTTCTTGTTGCCAGTGAACTTCAGAGAAGACCCAGGCAGCACCTTGCTCGCTTTCACACGTTCCTCTGTTATATTATGAAATTATCATTAACCTATTTAAATTAAATAGATTATCGTTGGAATAACTCAAGCATTGAAAACGAATACTGAGATTATGCGACAAATTCATTTCACGGGAATCTTTATTCCGCCAACTTAGCAGTTTTCAGATATCACCGAGTTTTGTTTCATACATCCACTGACATATACTCTAGCGATAGACAAGCTCGTTCAAACAAACAACATGTTACACAAAATGACACATTGCGGTATGTCATTGTCATAGTGACGAAGTGAACTCGGGAACATCAATGCGGTGCGCCCACCTCATTCAAGTGGAACATGGTGCTTCTATGACAGGGCCTGTCTATCGCTAGAGTATATGTCAGTGCATACATCCAAACAGTATGTGTATGTCAATATTAGAATAGAAGGGTTAGTCATATTTTAAGTACATAATATATGATGTCAAAAATAATTTTCCACATTTCACTAGCAGTACCCAGGCTCGGTCACGTTTGATGGATAGTGGACACAATACGTGCCTAGATATTGAAGCAAATTACTCTAGCGATAGTTTATCTTCACCGCCGAAGCAGTAACAGTAGGTCAGTACCTAATAAATTCGTGACATCGATATTTCGTCAGTCTCAACTGTCATTAACATATCATGATCGAGGGGAGATCTTGAGCACCAAAAACACACGCTACTAACATGTCTTGTATTTACAAAATCAACGATAACGAAAAGTTAATTAAATAAAAATGTGGGTTATCAATTGTGCGAATCTGACCTTTGAGCGCAGACAGGCACCTCGCGAACACGGCCTCGCCGATTAGCGTGACGGGCACGCCGTACTCCAGGGCACTGATGCCGGTCCACTTTCCCGTTCCCTTCTGCCCTGCTGCATCACGAATTTTCGGTAACAAGTACTTGCCTGTAAAAGAAAATACAAGTCACAGAAACGAAAATGTTGCTCTGTGCATGGTGTTACAAGGCTAGATAAAATCAGAAATAAGATTTCTCTATGGAAATAAGTATATCCGAGGGATCTTTACTGAAGTACAGCATAAAATGCGTGAAAGTAGATTGCGCTTTTGATTGTGCCAGGTGAGGCCATCACTTCGGCGCATAACATAGAAGAGGGGAAAAGACTTGGATGCGAACCGTGTCAAAGGATATGTTGACAATGGGCCTAACACAGAAATGTCGCAAAACCGCCAAGAGAAGCGAAATAGTATCAGGAGGGCTGACCACCAATAAGGAACAAGCAGGGATTGATTGAAGTATTTGCCTGTAAATATCAATGTCGTCCGCATCACATCCATTGTGAAAATCACAGCAAAGTAATACTATCACTAGTTTCGTATTTACGCTTTCATTTACAATGTAGAAAAAAAGAACCGGTAAATGCCTTACCATCCGCATCCTTGAATTTCAAAATATCCCGAGTAATCTCAATAAGAAAAGAGTCCAGTTCTCCTTTATTCCACTCTTCGAATACTTGCGCCATTTCACCTTGTTCCATGCCTGCGGTAACAAAAATTTACATTGAATTATTTACGATTGATTACCTACTTAATGATTAATACCCATGGATGATATAATTTCACCTATTCACATTTATTAATATTAGAGAACACTTTTTTACCTAGAACATCTTTCATGAGATGATAAGCTTCACAGATAAGCTGCATGTCGCCATACTCGATGCCGTTGTGTACCATTTTGACGAAGTGTCCGGCACCATCCTCGCCGACCCAGTCACAGCACGGCTCATCGTTTGCTTTAGCACATATCGCCTATAAAAGTAACCATGTTATAGTAGGTACTAGAAAAACTAGGAATCTGCATCAATGTAATGAAATATTTTAATTAATTGCATAAAATACTATGTGTTCAGTAGCTGCAGCGTTATAATAAATAAATATCTTGGACATTGTCACACAAATTATCTAGTCCCATTTAAAGTACCTGAATCTAGCCTAGACTTGTATTATGATGACTTAGTCATCAGTCGTCAGTATTCTAAATCATTGTCTAGTCTAGACAATGATATAGAATACGTAATTATACAGGGTACCTACTTATGCTGACACTTTTTTAAGGGGATGATCAGACCGTCAAATGAACAACTTTCTCTATGGCACCAACATGTTCCATAGTAAACTGCAAACCTACTCGAGCCCCACAGCAGATTTTTTCTCGCGATTTCGAGAAAGTTGTTCAGTTTAACGGTCTGCTCATCCCCTTAAAAAAGTGTCAGCATATTAAGGGCCCCTGTATAGACGAAAAAACACAAATTTTAAAACGTATTCTTATGACTTTATGATACATACTGACCTGGAAAATGGGTTTGACAAAAGGCCAAGCAGCAGGGTGACCGCCGGGCATCAACGACGGGCCATACCGAGCACCGTCTTCACCCCCACTAACCTGTAACATAAACCATAGTTACAGCTTCGAAACTAATCTGTTGCTGGCTGGCGTTCATTCACAGATTGGAGTTTCAAGTATAAATGAAAACGTATTTCACTTACTCCCATTCCAATGTAGTAAATGCCAGTGGACTCCAGCTCTTTGCACCAGCGCTGAGTGTCTGTATATTGCGAATTCCCCCCATCAATTATAATGTCTCCCTTTTCAAGCAGAGGTACCAATTTCTTCACGAATTCGTCCACAGCCCACCCCGCTATTAAGAAATTATTACAGGATTAATGAAACAGGCCTAAAGGATGGTACAGTTTTACAAAAATATATTTTTTTTATATAATCGCCATGTAATATTAATGTGGTTCAAATTAAAAATACATTACCTTTTACCAGCAACATAACTTTTCTTGGCTTTTTTAGTTTTGCAACCATATCTTCCAGAGATTTAGCACCAATTATTTTAGTTCCTTTAGCCTCATTAGCAAGGAAATCATCTACCTGAATGAATAAATGTAGTTAAATACACAACAAAAAACGTATTATAACATAGTTAACAAACATCATACCTATATCATCATCATCACTCTTCCACATAATACCTCAGTGAAGTAAATTTACAGCCAGCTTATGCTCAGACTTTCGAACTCCACAACCACAGAGCGACGCCAGGTAGTTTAACGGTTTCCTTTGCCTGGTGGGCAACATTCTAAGGTTGTTTTGAATGGGTGGTTACCAGGCACCTAATCATGGCCTAGATAATGCAACTTTCCGGCAAGGACTATTTTCTCAATTATGGTGTCTGTTCACTGTGACAGTTGACGAGGTTTTCGCCACCTTTTAATGTAAAATGGGCATACAGCCTCGGTCTCCTTACGATGTTTTCCTTCACCGAAAAGCTAGTTGTGTTCAAAATTGTAAGTTCCAAAAAATTGGATCCAAGAAGGGATCTAATCCCTGTCTCTTGCATGCAATGCGATGCTACCAGCTGCGTTAACACCACAGCATGATAGAGTAATATTTTTAAACTGAATGAATATAGGTATTAGTTACCTTCGAAACGGTCCTGTTGTACGCACAGACAATAAAACCTTTTGAATCCATATTCAAAATCAGATTCTGGCCCATCACAGCCAAACCAATAAGGGCAATATCTGCTTTGGGTCTGAAAAAGAATAATTTACAATTTAAATAGAAGCAAAATTCATTATTTTCATAAAAGCCTGTGTCAGAAGGATGGAAAGACACCGAGGTGATTCCAATAATGTTCCGTTTTGTAAATTTTGGTAAAGAACACTAAAAACATTATTATACTCACGCCATTATCCCACAAGGGTAGGCAGGTATTCCAAAAACAGATTGAATACTTTTAAATAAGCATTGCATTATGTATCAAAGTGTACTCAAGAAGTCACCTTCAAACAACCTTGATATCAACTTGCCTTTCTATTTTAATTTAATTACGTTTACATGACCAACAAATTTCTTATGGATTGTTAATTTATTAATTTAGATTATTTTGATGGCTTGCTAGATAGGTACACAAGTATTGATATGTAATATTTAATGCATACGGCTGTCATTATTTAGGAATGTACAAATGTGGTTTAGAAAGGAGAATGGACAAAAAGATTAGGTCTTTCAAGTTGCATAATACATTAAGTTAAATAGGAATAATCATATGAGCGATGAATACAAAAATTAATGTCTAGAAATTATAGAATATTGAAAAGAGCCATTTGATAGCCTCTCAAAGTAGCCTTTCAGTTTTAAACTATTACTATCTATGAGATGGTAAGATAACATTATCGTTTATCCAGTGATAGCAGGCAAATATGAAGATATAGTAGTACTGATTATTACCTACTAAATACTGTGGCAAGATATCGAAAAAGTAAAGTGCTGTTCAGCTTATAGCAGTAACACTACCAGAGCTATAAAAATATATTATTTAAAGAAATAAATAAACAAGGCAAGTTAAATAAAAGCTTGTAAAAAGACCGCCGCTCCACTCCAATTACATATTTATCTATTTCAATGTCATTTCAAAACGCAAGCCTTATAGAGAACTAGTTTATATCTTTATCATCATCATCATCATCATCATCATCATCAGCCTATATATGTCACACTGCAGGGCACAGGCCTACCCTCTAGGAGGGTGTTTGGGCATTAGTCCACCACGCGTGCCTAATGCGGATTGGTAGCCTTCACATATGCATCAGAATTTTATCTTCTGCATATGCAGGTTTCCTCACAATGCTTTTCTTCATACATTTAATTAAATCTGTTTTCGAAATGATTCTTCTGTATGTGTAGTACTAGTATTTATTCTGTGGTATGGGACACCATACATACTTATCTATGACCATACCAATGGCAATGACAGACTGCAATGTGTCATTCTGTGTGACATGTTTTTTCTATTATCCTGACACTTTTTTAAGGGAATGGTCACACCATCAACCTGAACAACTTTCTCTATGGCACCAACATCGAAATCTCGAAAAAAAATCTGCTGCTCCATACAAAACTGCAAACCTACTCGAGCCAAATGTATGTGACAGCAGATTTTTTTTTCACGATTTCGTTGTCGGTTCCATAGAGAAAGTTGTTCAGTTTGATGGTCTGATCATCCCCTTAAAAAGTGTCAGCATATTAAGTTGGACCCTGCATAAACCATAGATTTATCATATACCTATGAATAAGAATAACTATAGAACAGTAACTCTAAACAAAATCCACAGAATTTTTGGCACCCTTTGAAAAATTACATGTTGTATGAGTTTTGAATTTAGAACACGTTCCACTTTTTTTGGTGCCACTTTCTGAGCTTGATTTACATTTCTATACATTCTTATTCGTAGGCATATACCTACTATGTTAGATCGGAAATGCGAAAGAGAAAGGGCATAGTATTAACATATGTTAGAGCAAGATAGATAGACGAGACTATTCACAAACACGCTATGAGCCTGTATGGACCTAGTGTCAGTTGTTCTCGGAACGAATCCCACCTCGGAACGGTCTCGCCTTGGATAATCTGTTTGGCGATCTAACAAAGTATTATGATAAGGGCCTGTTTCACCACTTCCGAATAAGTACTTCTTAGCTTATCTGACAGCTCATTTGACATATTCTGCATACAAAATATGTCAAATGAGCTGCCGTATAAGCTAATAAGAACTTATTTGGAAGTGCTGAAACAGGCCCTAAATCTATGATTTTTAGAGTGTAAGTCAATGGTAACATGTCTGATAAATATTGAAAAATCTTTAAACCATCATAATCTCAGGTAACAGGTAGTCATTTTTGACCCCCAGTTAACGTGGCAAATTTGTTGCAAATGACCTCTAGTGTGACCTCTATGAAGGAATCAATCAAATTTAAGGTCATGCTGTAGAATGTATTGTAAGGGCAGGTCTATCCAGACTGCAACACTATAAATACCTACCTACATAGAGACCCAGCATCAAATTATATTAATGGGAATAATGAAAAGAATATGTTTCATTTCAACCCATCCAGATTGATGGATAGGTAAAAAGCCGGACATTTCAAAGCTCATAAGTTGCAGTCACTTTATAATAAAATTAATTAATGAAGCCAGCTAAAAGTCCAAAACATGCACCGTCATGGTAATTCAGTAAGACTTTTAGGAAAATAACTTACTGTGCCATTTTTGTATGGATATTGGGATGGTTTCACTCTCCACTTTGCAAATAACTTTCAGCTTCCAAGTTCCACTCGTAATATTTCTACCGCACAATTGTCGAAGGTTTCGTTTGCCTCGTTTTTCAAAGAGCAATAAAATAGGTACTAAATTATTAATTAATTTATTACGAACAACCGCTACCTATTGTCATGAGGACAATGAATGAATCAGTGGTGGGACAGTGACCTTATCTGTCAAATTTACGTAGAAAACGACGCCATCTTTTACATTTTCCGGACATAAAACTGACAACCAGGTTCTTCTTCAACACAGTAGATGTCGTTAAAGTGCAAGTATGGGTATTCTACTTTTTTGGGGTAAATTTCCTCTAGTAGGGGGGTACTTTAATATGCTGTTATTTATCGTATATTTGTCAGTTGTTATAGTAATAAACATGAGTAGAGAGATTAATATTAAAATAAACAAAAACACAAATTATTTGAAATTAAAAAGGACCGTCCCTTAAACGCTATGACAGTATATTTATGAAATTACAAAATAATATATTCAGCGCAACTGTTGTTATTGAAATAAAAGTATTTGCACACTTTTAAATATTTTTTATAAAGCATCTAAGGAGGGTAATTTATACAACAGCATAGTAAATTTGGTCCTAGCTACTGGCAACTCTCATTGTATCAAGATGGCGGAGCTGCGTGTTGCGTGTGGAATGATTGTGTTTTGTTATTTGTAATTCTTCAAAGAATGAGTTCTGTGTCTGCTTCTCGTTTCGAAATGTGACTTTAAAGGATACCTTGTACTTTAAAGAGACATTTCAAAACCGAGGCAGTACCTATATCCATTGAAATAAAGTAAAATTAGGCATATATACCTACCTATACCTACGTATATGTATAGTAATCAGTCAACCGTCCATTGGTTATCTACCAACCAATCAACTGAATGGGTAATTTGTGATAAGGATAGATGATTTCAATTTGGGTCACCAGAAACCGCGCGAGTAGGTTCTCTTTTCCTTTTGGTATAATTACTATACTCTTTGGAATGAATTTGGAATGGAATGAAAATGAACATGGGTGCCATTAAACGGTACATAAAGATCACGATCCGCTGCCTGATCGCGCTAATGATTGACGGGAAATAATTTAACATTAGACGATCAATCATGGTCACGATCAAAAACCGTAGCATGTTGCGCGTGATGCGGCTATATTTTGGCATTTTGTCTCATTCGTTCGCGCGCTAACGAAAGAGAAGGCGCGATATGGTGCTTTATCACGCTGTCATACTACGCTACGGCCGCAGCAGCTCCAGTTCATTGCTCTTGCCTTGCCACTACCGTGAGCTGAACACATAGGCGAAGTATTTTTCGCTTACGCTGGTAGACAGAACATCAGTGTAACCGCGTATGAGACCGCGATAGTCATAAAATCCTATACAATGAGCGTTTTTCTTTTATTTTTTAAATTTAGTTCATAAAAAACTCGATAGATGGCATGTTTATCGCTCCATAGAGCCGCCGGCGAGATCCTGTCAAAATCTTGTCAAGACTGTGCCTGCCTTTTTTTGGAAGGCCAAGGGATCGAGCCCATACAACCAAGTCAGGCGTAAAAGTTTCGAATTTTCGATTAAAATGATTAGTAAACTATGAAATATGCCATCAAAAGATGCGATAGCATCTTCTTGGTCATCTTTTCCCTCTTTATTATTTTAAAGAAACACTTTTTGAAATTTTGACGTTTATTCGCACAGACCGTAGCGCCATCTATCGATCCCCTAGAAAACCAAAAGAAAAACGCTCATTTGTATGAAAATAGACGTCTAACTCTGGAGTCAGACAGCCGTCGTAGAACAAAAAAGTGGCAACGTCGATAAGGACAGCAATAAGTAGCGATCTCCTTTTTTAACTAGAGCGAGTTTGCTATGTGCATCTCTTACCGAGTGATATGACAAGACACGTGCTTCCTTCTAGTTCCTTCTCTTTCTACGATTTTGAGAAAGCCCCGACGTAAAAAAACAAGTGTTAAATAAGTTATTAATGAGGAGTTTTCTGACAGCTAGTCAAAAGTAGTTCAACGTACTGGCGATAGATGGCGTTGACCAGAGAGGGGACCGAAAACGTAAATTTTAGGCTAAAAGGTAAAGAAAAATGCATGTCATTGAGTCAGATGCATCCGTTGACAAAATATATTATGCTTACTATTATGCTTAGATAATTAAAAACACAAATTATTACTATTTTATTATCTGCAAGGTATCGCCCCTGTCTCGTCAACGCCATCTATTGAGCCACTAGGAACTACTTTTTCTTTTATAATGGCTTTCTGAAAATCCCTCATTACTTAATGTTTGTTTTTAACGTTGGGAGCTATGAAAATCCGCAATTACATTCAATTTTACACGTAAGTAATATTCAATAAACTTGACAAGGAAATTCACATTGATGTCTTCGGAATAAGAACTATCTTTCTTGATCTGTTCATCATCAGACTCCGTAAGTTTTATCAGAATATTCTTCCACTTAAAAAAAAAGCATTGATATCTGCACTGGTAGCATGCAACACGTGATACGGCTGTATCACGTCTTTTATCTCGTTCGTTCACACGCAAAAAGAAAGAGAGCTAAGGTGTGATAGCGCTGTATCACTGCGGCATGCTAGCTATGCTGGACCGATGTGCTTCATAGTTAACACTTGGTTAACACCTAGTTATAACACCTTGTTAGATGACATTCATAGCACCGAAGGCGATAAGGAGGACTATGCAAATTGTCACTATTTGTCGTCCGCTTCCAACGCGGTGCGAACGCTGACTGACGAAAATTGATTGATGTAACGTTAGACAGTCAATCATGATCACGATCACCGGATCACGATCTAAATTGACCGTGTAATGGCAAACAACTTTTTTTTACATAATTTATGGCCTCAGCATAGCTAGCATGCCGCAGTGATACAGCGCTATCACACCCTTGCTCTCTTTCTATTTGCGTGCGAACGAACGAGATAAAAGACGTGATACAGCCGTATCACGTGCAGCATACTACGAGTGCTGATCAATTTTTATGGCCTGCGGGGCTAGTACGCCCACCACATTTAACACATCCATCTGTCAAATTTCGTCTTCTGTCTCGTTCTGTCGCGTGCAAATAGAAAGAGAGCGGAAGCGTGATAGCGCTATATCACGCTATCGCGGGTTGGCGTACTAGCCCCGCTGGTTACCATGACCTTTGGGCCAAGTCAAAAGTTTAAATTGTAATCAGTGTTGCAAACTGCCACATTCAACAAAATCTGTCACATTAAATAATTATGCCGCGTTCACACGCACACCGTGTAGCCCGGCAAGCATAGGCAAGCTTGATAGGTGGCGTTGACGAGATAGGAGCGAGTGACCTTGCAGATAATAATATACAATAATTTGTGTTTTAAAGTAAGCAGCTTAAATCCATGTAAGCAGCACAATATGCAAATATATTTCGTCAACGGATGCGTTTGACTCATTGACATGCATTTTTGTTAACTTTTTAGCAAGAATAATTTTTGCTTTTTAGCCTAAGTCAAATGTAGTTTAACATACTGGCGATAGATGGCGTTGACCAGAGAGAAGACCGAAGACGAAAATTTTAGGCTAAAAAGTTAACAAAAATGCATGTCAATGAGTCAGACGCATTCGTTGAAGAAATATAAACTCATATCGTGCTGCTTACACCAAAATCTTACTATTTTATTTGTATTTTACTATCTGCAAGGTAGCTCGCCCCTGTCTGAGGGATATATCCCACCAATCCCCCCCCCCCCCCTCCCCTGATACGTGCCTGCGTGCCGTGAGACGAAACAACAACAACATACCGCACCCTCTCGCACGATTCGCAGCGCTGCCTCCACGCAAGAACGTGAAAATCACGCAGAATCTGGCAAGACTGAACTACAATTTGGTTCCTGCAATCGTAGTATGCTACACTGAGCAAGTAATCACTACGTTTTAGTATGCTACACGTGATAAGACTGTATCACGTCTTTTATCTCGTTCGTTCGCACGCAAATAGAAAGAGAGCTAAGGTGTGATAGTGCTGTATCACTGCGGCATGCTAGCTTTCTAGCTAGCAAGAAGTTTGGAATCCTCTAAGGCTGAGATTCAGAGACGATTTGTAAGTCATAGTTCGAACTCCCGTATGTCAAAATCCATATATTTCTACCCTACTTAGCTCGAGCTAAGACGGAAAGAATCGTCTGAATCTCTGCCTAAGTGGAGTGCAGACAGGCAGATCATGGATCTAGAATCATAAAGGATCCCACTCTTCCTTAGAAGCATTGATACAAGAAAATTGACGTTCGACTCCGTCGTCGATTTGGTCGTCGATATTTCAAATTTTACGTGTGTCCCTTTCTATCCAATGACGTCACAACGAAAATTGAATGACGTCAATTTTTGACGTTGGATTAGAAAGCGACAGAGCTGGGACAAAGTTCGTAAAAAACATCACTAAAAAAAAACTACGGAGAAGAACGATCCTTACCGACCACAAAGAAGTATTATCATGTTTCCCGTCTTGTTAGGCAGTCTGCACTCCACTATAGACGTAGAAAGAGAAGGTAATAGAAGGAAGCACGTGTCTTGTCATATTCACTCAGTAAGAGATGCACATAGCAAATTCGCTCTGGTTAAAAAAGGAGATCGCTACTTATTGCTGTCCTTATCGACGTAACCACTTTTTTGTTCTACGACGGCTGTCTGACTCCGGAGTCAGACATCTTTCTTCATACAAATTGTATAGGATTTTATGACTATCGCTGTCTCATACGCGGTTACACTGATGTTACGTCTACCAGCGTAAGCGAACAATTTTTCGTCTATGACTATAGAGGATTCCAAACTTCTTGTTCTAGATCCATGGTATATAGTCTGTCTCTGTACTCTTTGCTCTGTACTCTCTGTGCCTCAAAAGGATCAGTCAGAATCCAAAGCCGTTAAACTATATTTAAAAAAAAGAAAGGGCGTAATAATCTAGCAGTAATAATGGTGGCGGCGTAGATTGGTTGGTTGGATTTCGGCAAACAATTTTATCATCGTGTGATGTAGTGTTGTAGGTCAACAGTGGTTAAATTTCGTATAATGAACGTGAAGAAATACCAGTTATAATTATGTTAGACACATAATTCAACACAGAAATTCTAATCGGCGGTGGTCTAAAAACGATTTTAGTAAATAACGGTATGTACATTTTATTAACTACAATCCTGGATAATAAAACTTTAATTTTGTATTTTGTCATTGTACTCTGAAGCTTTTGTAACCACCACCATAAAGTTTGTTCAATCTTTGTTGTCAGTTCATGAGTACAAATAATAATGAACAAAATGGCTGCCAGCCGCCATTGCCGAATCAACCGACGCCACCCTCGGATCCACGAACCGGCAACGTGTCCGATCTACAGAAACCAATTTGTCGCAAATATGTCTGGGGCACTTGCACGAAAAATGCGCATTGCAAATTTCGTCATGAATTAGATTACGATGAGATGAAAAAAATTCTCAAATTCTGCCATGACTACCAAAATAAACAAGGTTGTGCGCGAGTAGATTGTACGTATTTACATGCGACTAGAGACGAGCAAAACTTGTTTCTTGCCACTGGTCAATTGCCACGTGTGCTAGCAGAGAGATACGCAGCTATGTCGGAGACGTCAAGCTGCCTGTCAAGTTACGAGGCTGTGCCCCAGATGGTGATGTACGTAACGCCGCCGCCGCCGCCGCCGCCCCCGCCGCCGCCGGCGCCGCTGCTGACCGCCTCCGCCGCGCCTCCACCGCCGCCTCCACCACAACCGATGCCGTTTCAAGGAGTACAGCAACCACCACCGCCGCCACCACCACCTACGATGCCTTCTACCTCTGTAGTACAAACAAACCAAATTTTTTCTGGTAAGTTCAAGTTCCTGCGATTATTATGTGTAATCTACCAAGTTGGCATGCATAGTGGTCTAACGACTGCTCTCAAACGGTGTAATAACATCGTGAGGAAACCTGCATACGCTGTTGAAGAAATTTCGATTCATATGTGAAGTCTACCAATCTACATTGGGCACGCATGGTGAACTAACACCCATACACCCTCTGAGGGGAGGCCTGTGCCCTGCAGTGGGAAGTATCATATAAGTACAAGGTGAAATTGATATCATTAGCATCGTCAGGCCTGTGTCACTCCGCGTGTAGGTACCTACAGGCGGCGGCCATTGCGCAAGGGCCAATCTAGTAGGCTGCCGCAATAAACTCTTTCAATACGTATAACCACGTATAACTTATTATGAACCGTAGTCCAGTGAATTAAGGCCCATATTCCCTCAAAAAAATTTGGTAGGTATGTAAATGAACACGTGCTCGGCTGGAACGCGAGCTAAATTAAATCATATTGTTTATCAGATTGAGTACATATTTCTTTGAAAACCATTGCGAAGTAAAGCTTCTGTAACGCTAGTTACTAGTTATTATTCTGTGGCATCGTTTTAAACAAATGCTTTTCAAAAAATGTCTTTCTTTAATTACATTTCTGTTGTTCTGTTTCTGGTGTCTCCCTCCATACCTGTACCATGTTTCTATACACATTTTACCATCTATTTTCCTAGGTGTAGATCACACATCAGCTCTGTTCCAATCAGGTTCCAATGATGAACTAAGTGTTTTTACACTAGTAATATTAAGTTAATGGTTCCAGCTAAAGTTAAACGCGGTAAGAACCCGTTATAATGTTTAACTTTACCTTAATTAATAACTGCGTAACTCTCAAAAATTGTGTTAATGGTTCCAATATTAAGATGTCATTCCTTACAATAAAAAAAAGAGGGAAAAGAGGATCAAAAAGGTGCCAACATATTTAATGCAATGTTTAATTATTTACTAATCATTTTAATCAATGATTTGATCTTTCTGTAAAATGAAAACAAAGACAGGTACAGTCTTGACTTGTTTTACATTATACGAAACCCTAAAAATTTCTTTAATGTAGAATGTATCATGGACATGCAAAGTTGTTTATAGTTTTTTTTTGTTTCATGAATAGATACTACCCCCATTAAAGTTTTTGTTAATGCTTTCAATATTATAATTATGAATAGTTATTACCAACATTGTTTTCTGTGTTACAGCGCCACCACCTATAAATCCAGTCTTTCCAATGAATCAACCGCCTCCACCATTACCACCATTGTAAGTATAACTGTCAATTCTTAAGCAGGCACTACATTCTCGAGAAATTCTCGCCGAGAGCCCCAAGCCCCAAGTAGATTACTATACTTTCGCTTCACAGTATAAGAAAGTGTACACACGGCGACACATCAAGATACACAAAATAAACAAGCTGGTCCCGCGACATTATACGTTATTCTACCTACGCGCCAGCTTATAGCGTTAGCTATACACTTCGCCAACCGGAACGTGTGAAAAGGGACTAAGGGTGGGTATCCATTGACGCGGAGATAGGCGGTGGAGCGGAGAAATCGAGTTTTATTAACCAACAAGATTGCATGAAATCTCAGCTCCGAGATTTCATGCAATCTTATTGGTTAATAAAACTACGCCGCCTATCTCCGCGTCAATGGACAGGCACCCTAATTCTTTGGAACAAATTGGAGCGTTTCAAAATTCGGTATGTCAAGTTTTTTTTTGGGGGGCTGAATCGAAAACCATTTCGAGATAATTGTCTGAATAATCAAATTTTCTATGTCAGAGATTTTAAAATGAAAGGATTACAGATATTTTTAATAAAATAACGTCGTTTTTCGGTCCACGAGTGACGTCACTGCTGCCCCTGCAAACTCCTTGGTAAACATAAAATCAACTTAAGTTAACCGGCTATTAAGAAAAAAAAATACATTCACAATGTCAGAATTTGACATTTGATGATGCCGTATCTGTTTCCAGCATAGAGTTAGAAAGAGGAGGCAGGTTTTTATTTTTTTTTAATATAGCAGTAGGTCGTTTTTCTCCATGGAGTTCTAATTATTTTTACCCGACTGCGACAGAAGGAGGGTTATGTTTTTCGAGCGTATGTATGTATGTATGTATGTATGTATGTTTGTATGTCTATTTCTTTGGCACGCCCTACAGCCTAAACGGCTTGATGGATTTTAACATAGGAGGTGTCGTTAGATTCGAAAAAATCGTGAGAGTGACATAGGGTACATTATTTTAATGTGGTGTATGCAAATTAAAAAAGAGAGGGGGGAGAATAATTTTTTTTTCGTAAAAAAATACAATATGGGTATCAAATGAAAGCTGGTGAAGAGCAGATTCCAATTATATATATATATTATAGTATTTTTATGCAACCATTTTGACACAAGACTAAAAAGTATGAAATAAACTAAATTATTTAGAAAAACAAAAAACCCGACTGCATAAAAAACTATTAACTGAAAAGATAAAAACAAGCTCCTTGAATCAGCTATAATAACTTTGTTTGAGCAAATTAATACAATTTGAATGTTATTACTTTTTAGGTAGGTATTGCAGGCGGGGACAAACCAATAACCAACAAATAGGTCATTTTTCTTTGTCCCCGTTTGCGATACCTACCTAATAAGTAATAACATTCAAATTGTATTAATTTGCTCAAACAAAGTTATTATAGCTGATTTAAGGAGCTTGTTTTTATCTTTTCAGTTAATAGTTTTTTATGCAGTCGGGTTTTTAAAATTAAATTTATATTGATAAACTCGATGAATCGCAATAAAAATGAAATCTTCTAACCGTAAAAAATATAAAAATGAAGGTGTCCGTATAGTTAGCAGCCTCACCAACGAAATCGAAGATTTTGACTAGGCCACGATTTAGTACCCAATTAGTACTATTTAGTGCCCAAAGCACAGATTTGGTACTCCTGTATTTCAAAAGATATTTGGGTTACTTACTGAGGCTGCTAGATAGACGTCAAGGTAGCAGTCGCACCGAGAAATACTGTTTATATCAATGCGATTTATGTCACGATTTAGTACTCATTTAGTACTCCCTATATCCAAAATTTCATTAATATTGATTCAATACAAGCCGAGATATGACAGTGCATTGTTGAGGCTGCTAACTTGACGTTTATTCCAACGATGATTCCAAAAAAACTATGTAAAGTTCTACATACTAATCGTAATTTAGGTCCGTCGATATCGTTAATCAAATTAAGACTTTATTCAAATGTAATAGGGTTTACAATTTATTTTAATTCTGTGGTTGGTACTGTCAAGCAAAAAAGTGAAATGATATTAAATTGTATAGGTAACTCTGATACTTCTCAATCTCGTATGTACCTATGTAATGTGAGTCCAGAAGACTATTATTCTTCTTTAAATCTACTCTACTATTATTGTACTGGAAATTTTTTTTACCGTTCCGAAATAAAGCGAAGCAATAAATATAGATTTCATTGTGGTTTGAAACTTTCATGAGTGGTTCAGATCATCAAACTGAACAACTTTTATTATGGGACCAATCCTGAAATCGCAAAAAAAAATCAGCAGTTCCATACTAATACGGCTTCGTTGTTCTCGCCGGCGCCGGCGTCGTGAGTGTAGTGATTTCTTTGGGGGTTCTTGCCGAGGATTTCTCGCCTGATTTATGTAAACTTATGAAATTGCAATTTTAGTCAAATTTGCCTTAATAAATTATATTGTTTCATAGGTTTGATGCTAGTAGGCCACCACCGCCTCTACCTGGACAAACAAACAATGGTGCAATGAAGCGACGATTAGACGTCTGTGAAGGTGAGTTAAAACATAAATTAAAAAAAAATCCACTACAGATCAATTTATCAACTCTTCAAAAAATATCCAGTTTACACGAATTATCTCTGCTATTAATAACTCCCATCAATCACAATTGTTGCTCAGCGATATAAAATAATATTATCAAATACAATAACCAACAAATAGGCACCTTTAAACAATTTTGCCTAAGCGAAATAAATACCGAACAAAAAACAAAGACAATAATGAAGAAAATAGAATGGTTATTTCTGTTTTAACAAGAAAATATTCTCCCGGGTAGTGAGTAAAGTAGACACAAAGTTTCAAATTGTGTGGTTTTCTGTAATAAGAGAAATAGAAAAACAAATGTGAATAATCCAACTTTACCTTAAATTGGTGTTTCAATCGATAACTCCGTTGTAATCTTGCTCTATTAGAAATGGGAACTTCTGAATTTTTAAGGATATATTATTGTAATAATTATTATTATTTATATATATTATTAATTATCTATCATTATATTTAAGTACTGTACTGTTCATTGTAGTCAAAGATTCGGAATCGTCCGGGTTTTCCTGTTCGTCGGAATTTCCGTAGAAATATTTGTTTTTTTTCGTTTGTTTTTCAATTATTGAAAACGTAACTCGAAGTAGAAAATCTTAAAATTTCGTTGATAATAGCGAATAAAACAAAACCCGAACGGTTCAGATTGTTGAACTTCAGTGAACAGTTCCCTTTTAGTTGTGTTGCCGGTAGTGCATACTATCTATAAGCAAACTATTACAACAATGCAGCGCATGACATTTAATGGCAATATCAATGAAAGGGAATTATTTCTTTTCTCCTCTCCGGACGTAAAGCGTCAATTTTCGTCCCGCTGCGCTTAACGAAATTGCCGCTTTCCACCTCCGTCGAGGAGAAAAATATTATAATAACCTCGGACAGTAAATAAGAAAGCCTCAGATCGCATTACATGATATCTGAGACCTTTCTTTCTTTCCTGCCCTCGGTATGTAATCTAATATTATAATACAAATGTTGCGATTTCCGTGTCTACATGTTTTGATATGCTTCAAAATTCAAATTAAATAAATTAAATTTGGCTTAATTTATCGTATGCATCAAATGTAGAGTATGATTTAATTACACCAAAGACATGTTCAGGACCAGTGTCAAACTTGAAGATATTATATTATTAACCCAGTAAATTATGAACTTAATATTTAATAACGACAGCAAATTGTTCGACACCATACATTGTCATTTTCTGCAGTAGTAATATACAAATTGCAGTTAGGTGTGTAAAGTTGTGTGTGGTCCTACGTCATTTGCGACGAATGACGTTAGAAGGCGCCGTCGTTCGCCGTCGGTCATTATGTCTCAACCGTTTACGCCGTCGTCGCATCTCCTATTCGTCTGTCCATAATGTGATATTTTTGTTTGATTTGTATAACTTGCATGGCGTATTGGAGTTTCTCTGTGAAGCTGTGTAATTGTTTAATAAATAGATAATGTTGTTCTCGCGTCGCCGCGCCACGCGCATCTGCTGCGATTCCCTCGGCGGAAACCGCTCTCCTTGCCGCTGTGCACACTTCATACATTTAATATGTATTTAATTTTACCGCTCACAGTGGCGTACTCGTGGCCAGGCTGCTGTTAGGAAGCGAGGTCGAAATTTTGCACACAAGACTCAATTCGGTGTTGGTATCAATTAGGGTTGAACTACACATAGCCGCACGCGATCGCCCTTTTTCGTCGCTCCATCCTTTTCTGTCACTCAGGAACGTCATTTGCGAGAGCATATAAGATAGACGGAACGCCATCGCCTGCCGCGTGCGATCGCGTTCCGTCTATCTTATATACTCTCGCAAATGACGTTCCTGAGTGACAGAAAAGGATGGAGCGACGAAAAAGGGCGATCGCGTGCGGCTATGTGTAGTTCAACCCTTACCCATGTAGGTATGCTTAAATCACTATTCAAAGGCTAAAACGATGGTAGTGACCCCGAAATTTCACAGTACTGCCTGCGTCTTAGTTGTGATCAGAATTCTGAAAGTTTAGAAATGTTATTAAAAGTCGAGCTCGTAATTTCACTGAGAAATACGACTCAGATGTGAAAAGTATTGCCGGTTTGTATTAAAAATACATAAGCAGGAAGGAGTTAAAGAGGTTTCTCTGACCGAACGACCTTGACTCTTTCAGAGCAGCCTCACCTCTACTAAACTACGTCATTTTAGTAGGTATACCTATTTTTGACTGGCTTGTCCTTCATTATGTCACTGTGGTGCCTTCTAATCCAAGGTAATCACATTCGGCCCGCTTGCGCCAAATGCTGGGTTAAATAGCGTAACCCCGTGCTTAGTCGCACCGGCGTAAAGCATTAAAATTTTAAATCGAAGATTGTCTTGCGCCAATGAAAACTAGTTCATAGTTAACTAACCTGACAGTTCTCTATTTCACGCTTGCAACATCCTAAATGACCATAGAGCTTTATGTAATCCGACTAAATATGAAATAGTGAATGATGAATGAATATGTATGCAAGTCTCTTTCACACTGCATTTCTTTGTATTTGTCTGTCTCATTAGTTTTATTTTAACAGCGACATTTCATTCTCATCGTTTAGTTTTGAAATCATTCATTCAGTTTCATTCATGTTATTGTCCATTTATTGTCAAATTAAATTGAATTTCTGTTTATTATATTTTCGCAACTTGAGATGGAAATGAAGACATGTTTACGTGATCCTAATTTCGCAAAAAGAGAAAACTGTATTGTGTGATATATTCAACAAATTTAAAAATTGAATCCAACATGATGGATGGAGCTAACCTCCACCAAAAACAAAGCTTTGCTGGAAAATCTGATGGTCCAGCTATTCAACAAAGGGAATATAATCATCACTACGTTTTACTATTCAATTCTATATACAAAGATTGTGAGTGAAGTGTGGAAAGCTTATAATAAAACTATAAAAAAACAGCTGTTGCCTCAATTTTGACATTTAGCACGTAGTTTAGTGATTTAAACCTACCACATCGGTGGTTTAAATTTAACACATGTTTAGCAACTAAAACTGGATGGTGCAAGACATAATTATAATTTAACACCAAAGTAGCGTCTAGTCCTGAGTTAATAGCGATAACTCTGCTTGGCGCAAGCTGGCCTAAAATCGTAAGAATTCGCACCAAATTTAACAAAATTATCTAATTAACTCATTAAATATTGGCCTAAAAAATAATAATTAAAAATAACAATTTTAGATCTTAACATTGTCTACACAAAGGTTTGTGTCTCAAGTAAAAGTGACTTCAACTTAAAAAGTTGATGCACATAATACAGATTTTTTCCAATATTTAGGCTTTCCTTTGAACACAGGTTTCATTACGTATTTTATAGAGAAATAAGAAATATGATCTTATAGCAAATAAAGGCGAGATGTTGAACATCATTGCTACACTTTTCAATAATTTGTATGTCTTTCGAATAACGAGAAGATAGCTTCTAAAAACCAGCAAAATATGGCCCGGCCCTGCGTTTACCTATTGGGGAGCCTCTTAACGAAGCGAAGTCGAAAATTTCCCAGCTCTGCGACATTATTGCGGCTAAAATAATATAAATTTAAGAATGAACTCATTCTGACCCTAAAAGAAGGTCTTGTCCATAGTATACGATATGATGAGTAGTTTGGCAAAGGTGGTATTTGTGATTGGGTAACGCCCCCCCAGGGTCTGCGCTCTGTGGCTGGGCACCGCTCGCACCGCCCTATTTACGGCACTGCTGAGTGCTGAGGTGCCGTGTGCAAAGAGAATATCTTTCTGTCTGCACTACTACTAGCGACAACGCAACCACATCGACTTTTTGTCGGTACCACTGCAAAAACACTATTCAGAAACCAGTGCTTGACCACCTTATGTGGCTGCGATGTGGTGTGTTTGTTGTTCGTTTGAAACAAAGCTAATTCAGTTATCTTGGGTAATTAAAATATTGTACAGATTTTGGCATGCAAATAACTGCTTTATTAAATAAAAACAATTTGATCAAAACTAATAGGTACCTACTTGTTTTGCCATCACATGTTATTTAACCTAAAAATCTGTTAACTTGGTTTTTTTTGCTAGAAAAAGAACAAAACGTGTGGTGGTAAAAATAACAAAGTCAACTGATTTAGGCAGACTAGGTACTGCCATGCATAGAGAATAACTTACTAGACTCTTTGTAAACATTATTTGATTCTCCCTATGAAGATATGTTTCAAAATTATTTATATAGAATATTTCTTTATGTACAGGGTGAAATTGATATCATTAGCATCCTTTTAAACTAAGAGTCTACCCATCAAACTGAACAACTTTTACTATGGGAGCAAAACAATCGAAGCAAAAAAAGAAACAGCTGTCCCATACTAAAGTGCACCGCTTCCACTAAGTTCAACTCAAACTTCAACTAGTTGAAATAATTGTTTTTTTTTCCGATTATTTCAACTTTGAATCCTTTTTATAATAGTTGAAAAAAAGGAATAATTTTTCCAGTAAGTTCAACTCAAAGTTCAACTAGTTGAAATAATTGGAAATGCACCTGCCGCCGCTGACTACACGACTAAAATGTATGGGACAACAGATTTGTTTTTTGCTCCGATGCTACTATAGTAAAAGTTGTTCAGAGTTGTTGTTGTTGTTGTTGTTGTTGTGTTTGTTAGAAATTTCTCTAAAAAAACTAAGAATCAGCTTGGATAATTATCCGATAATTATCTGATAATTATTCGATAATTATCATGATAATTATCTTGATAATTTCGAACCCTGGTTACAAGACAGAACCGGCCATAGAAAAAATGGCAAAGGTTGTATACAGCTGTATATTATTTTATAATGTAGTAATTTTTATGATGCTTATTTTGGTAAAAAAACACATTAAAATATCTGAATTGTGGAAACACCGGTCACCGGTAGTTTCAAGTGAAATTGTCAGATCTTTTTTTTTATTGCCTTGGTATTGCCGCTTTATCATTTTTCATTTTGAAGTATACAATATTTGGCATTTATCGCCGCATGTCCTTTTAAATACATGTTTGTGTTTAGTATAGGTGTAACAAAATACCCAGATACTGATCCCATAGTGCAAGTTGTTAAGTTTGATGGCCTAAAGTCTAAACCACCCAATAAAATATTACTAGGGTCTTTTGTTATGAAGTACTTTTTGTGACTATACTTATACATTTAGTGTACTCGTATCATTCTGCTTGTGAGCAACACCGCCTACCTATCTCCGTTTGTCGATTTCTCTACCGAGGGTAGAGTCTGCACTTAGGTTGCATGGAAGGAATCTGCTTTGGCGATAAGACTTGTACTTATTTGTTTTTCATGGTCTCTATTAATGTATGTTTTGTTTTTGGTGTGCTAATAAGTATAATTGAATGATTGGTTCTACCTAACCTAAGCTTTTCTTGGCGCCGTACGTTCATACGATCTTTATAGTGCCTTCTATTCTCACTGAATTTCTACGCTAGGGGCTGTGACGATTAACATGTTGTTAGAATGCATGACTGATTTCTGTTCTAACCATAGAGAAATTACACGCTCCCCTTGGTAGAGATGGTGTAACAAAGTGTGCACAGTAACCACCAATTGTGCACTAGTTTGTACTGCGACCATAGAGAAATTACACGCTCCCCTAAGCTTTTTGTCTCCCCTCACCCGTCCCTCACCCCCTTTGTCGGCGACATAATTTTCTATAGAAACAAGCCGATATGCCATCTCCTCTTACTCCATGGTTCTAACATATGAATTTAGTTGATAATATTATAAAATTAATTATGAATAAAACAGAAAATTTAAATCATTATTAGATTTTATAACCTGTTGGTTATTCCTAATGTTAATGCAGCAATAGAACGATAACATTTTGTTGTAGGTACAGCACTTTTCACAACATTTACTTTTTACACTTTGACTTTCCACATAAGAGTCAAAACTGACCATAGTATTGATACACGGAAATCGTAGACATTAATTTGTGTTTTGTGTAATTTATATAATTTTAAGATAGCTAATGTTATGTCGGGCTTGGCGCTGATTGATTTTGTTCCCAGCTGGTCCAAGCAAACTAAGGAAGGCAGAGGGATCCAAAGTTGCGGAAAATTCTTGCGAAAACTGTATGCAGCGGGAATTAAGGTTTGCAATATCGCAATTTGTCTTTAATATTGTCTGCATGGTATAAACATGTTTAAGTGCTGTAAAACGGACAAAAATTGAAATGTTAGAAATATAATGGGTCCAAGGTCTGAAGATCGGATGAGTATGTAAATCTGCGAGTGTTTTCATGCAAAGCGCGGTTAAACAGGAAATGATTAGCGAATTTTTAGCAATCCTTATTGTAAATTATTAAACAAATGTTTGAACCAGTTCTAGACTCGTAACAAAAGAATCCAGTACGCGTTTATTAAATATGACATTCGGATAAATAAAGAAAAATGCTGTGCGAAAATAATACTTATAGTTAAACTAAATACTTATTTCTAAACGAATAGTATCGCAATTAAAATTAATGCTGAAGAAAATCTGGTTATTATCTTTTTCCATAAATTTAGTCAACACTACATTTATCATAGTTTCTTGCTATATTTATTTCGACGAAGTTCAAATAGCAATATGCACTGTGTCGTTTGTTATTGCTATTGTTTAGGGTTCAACTACATCAGACAGCACGGCATCGCATTTTTCCGTCGCTCCATCCTTTTCTGTCACTCAGGTACGTCATTTGGTAGAGCATATAAGATAGACGGAACGCGATCGCACGCGGCCGTGCTTTCGCGCGCGGTCGCGTTCCGTCTATCTTATATGCTCTAGCAAATGACGTTCCGAAAAGGATGGAGCGACGGAATGATGCCGTTCCGTGCTGTCTGGTGTAGTTCAACCCTTACTCTTACTCGGTAACGTTAGGTACTTGCATTAAATGAATAAAGGAAGTGTTGCTCGTCGATCTTGCACGGCGACTTATAATATGATGGCAGTGGCTTCTCTTGGATCAAGCAGCCTCTTGATGCGACACGGCTGCCCTTTGATATTACATTGACTTGCATCATCTTATAATAAAATACAAAAAAATAAATTTTGCACCATTACCATGTAGAAATTAGACCATTAAATTAATTTTTATTATCGTTACCTAATTAATTTTAGTATGTTTTTGTCTTTATGATTTTAGGATAGACCTATATAAGCAGAGGATGGAGAAACTTCTGTATCAAAATATTGTATATACCAATAAGCTACAGGAGTATGAAAATGGCAAGGACGTATTGAGGTCGCTTGTTAGTCCGGAACTGTACCGAATTCTTGACGAGTACATAGAGGTAATTCCGTTATTTAGAGCCCTTATTGATCAATTGCTAGTTTAATCGGCTATACCGATAACGTATATTTTCACTTATCATGATAATTATATTGATAATTATCTTGATAATTATAAAATTTATCGGAAACACAAAAAGCTTGCGCTAGCAATGTCAGTTTCTGTATTTCCGATCACGATTCGCGAAAAAAGAAGCTCCCAAACACGAAATCCTTTTTTTCACTGTTTTCTGTAGTTTTTCTCAGTTAATTGTTGTTCATTGTGATGAGAAACTATTATGCCAAAGACAAGGTGTTGTTTGGTCTGATTCAGAGTGTATTAAAGCAAAAAAAGCAATTTTAGAACTTTTACTTAGAAATTTCTCTCAAAACTAAGAATCAGCTTGGATAATTATCCGATAATTATCATGATAATTATCAAAGAAAATAATTATCTTGATAATTTCGAACCCTGCTCCAAAGTGTATTAAATATGATGGGATGCGTATGCCCTGCTGTCATCATCATCTCAGGCGATGGACGTCCACTGCTGGACATAGGCATGGATCGCCATAACGACCGGTCCTGCGCTGTCCTCATCCAACCCGTTCCCACATCGTTCCAGCCGCCTTCAACAGGTCGTCGGTCCACCTACCCACGCTGCGCTTTCCGGTATGCGGTTTCGGCCCCATCGGCCATCGGTTCTGCGAGCAATGTGTCTCACCCACTGTCACTTTAGAAATTCTTCGGGCTATGTCAACTACTCTGGTTCTTCTGCGGATCTCTTAATTTCTGATTCGATTTAGTAGGGCAACTCCAAGCATAGCCCTTTTCATTGCCTTTTTTGAGACATTCAGCCTTTTTATGAGGCCTTGAGTGAGCGACCACATCTTTGTTCCATATGTCACTAGCAACACACACTGATCGAAGACTTTCAAGACACTTCTTAAGACATTGCGGTCATACTAGAAGCTATTTTACAGGGCGTGAACTTCTATGCGTTACATATGTTGCGCTTCAGACTATCAAACTGAACAACTTCCACTAAGGGACCAACATTGAAATCGCGAGAAAAAAATCTACACGTCCATAGAAAACTTCTACACACATTCAATGGCTACTCGACCCAAATGTATGGAACAGCAGATTTCTTTTTTGCAATACATTATTGGTCCGATAGTTACTTGTTCAGCTTGATGGTCAGAAGTATGTAACGCATTTAAGTTTGCACCTTGTATATCGTTATTAGAATATCTACTTACACAACAGGTGCAAGGTTCTTTATACTTTAATTCTTTTCAGGGTGGTCCTCCGCAAGTGCATCCCTTATTAGCACAGATTAGCCAGCCTCCGTATGTGCTGGTAAGTTGCTATATTTAATTTAGTAACAATAATTAAATACTTAGGGCCTGTTTCACCACTTCTGAATAAGTTCTTGTTAGCTTATCCGACAGATATTTTGACATAATTTCATACAAAATATGTCAAACTATCTGTCGGATAAGCTAACAAGAACTTACCCAGAAGTGGTGAAACAGGCCCTTAATATACATATTTGAAAATTTAATTAACGTATTTTTTAGGGGTCGTCGTCTCCAAGTACGTACCTAGTACAACAATTGTTGGATTATTTAATAAATAATTCTAGAAGTTCAGTAGATTCGGTAAGTCGTATAAAATATTACTTGAAAGTTATACGGTAACACTCTGTATGGTACAGTTTTAACTTTTGGGCTATTTTTCTATTTTAGGCATTGGCGCCACTCCGGGACGATACGTTGCTGCAATCGCTCACGATGTCAAGAAGATCAAATACTTCAACGGAGCTTGTTCATGCGATTTTGGAAATGTTCTGTAATGTTAACGGGCAGAAGGCGGAGAGCTCGCCACCAGTAGTATCAGCTTCAAGCCCTGCCCGGTATCAGACCACGAGCAAGAGCACGCGGGCGTACCAAGGAGCGAGCGTGGCCGGCCCTAGTGGCCTAACCTCTAGTGCCTCCCAGGTCCAGTCACAAACATCGCCATCCTACCCCACTTACCACCCGGGCATACCGCCGCCGGCCACCAGACCATACTATTCACAGTCGTATGGACCAGGCACAACAAGTGAGTTCATTTTAGTACTTATTTAATATCCAGTCAAACTTTTGTAGATTTATAAGAAAGAGTAACATTTCAAATCAGCATTCAAAAATGTCAAAATTACTATGGATATTACTGATAATAACTTTGAACTTATGACTTTCTCAAAAACCGCACTCCAGATCGTTTTCTAAACCCATATGCCATACATTTAATGTGACTTATTTCAGATGCATCGACACCGAACCCGTACAACACTCCAGCGCGCGCAGCACCCTCGATGCCACAAGCGCCTGCGCCGGTGCGACCGCCAACTTCTACCGTTACTAGTTACAATCCGTATATGATGGGGAGGTATCCCCATCCACCCCAGTACTATCCCCCTTTTCAATAACTGGATAAAGGTATGATTTTATATGACATCTGTAAAAGAAGCGATGACGACCCCACTGTGGCGAATTTTTTGTAACTAGCTCTGCGATATTATTGTACCAGGAAAATATTTCTCAATTTTCCATATTTTTGTATTTAGTTTTAACGTGACTAGTAAGACTGAACCATTTGTATTGCATGAAACTAAAAGACTTAACTAATTATACAATATTTATAGATATAGGAATGCCATATTTTCAGTGAACATTGCTAGTTTTTTTGCTAGCGGTTCTTTACTCGGTGAGAAAATCAACGAAACCTATTTTTGTTGATGAAAAGAATGGGTGAAAATATAAGAAGCATGTTAATGTAATAATTAATTAGACTATAAGAATACATCCATAATTCACCTATTTGTGTAAGGTGCCTGTTATACTTTTTACAAGTATTATTGTTGAGTCAAGCTCGCGTAGTTAATATAAATAGAGCATGACACCGCCATAAGTATTCAAAGTATTTTACTCTGTGGCATTTTGGTTAATTATGGGTAGATGACTCGTTGGGTAAAAAATAAATAGAATGAGAGTACGAATAGGAACTTGCACATTGTGACAAGTCTCGGTGATGGTAGCGACCAATTAATTTCCTTAAATAACTTATACATATACACTCCACGGGGCGGATAGTCACCTCAAGATAAGTATTAAATAGCTACCGCCCCGCTAGCTAAAGCTAGTCATTACGTTATTGTTTTTGGATTGATCCCTGTTTTGTTTGCAGAGTCAATTCGTGATATATTGAGAACTACCTATATAATATAGTAAAAACATTGTAGTCTTCCACTATTGATATTAGGTGTAGGTTTACCAATTAATAGAAAATTCAATTCAACTAGAATTATATATTTGATCTCATCGGAATCAAAAAAATACGTGGATTCGTCCAGCCCAGTTGTGCTCGATTTTTTAATGATAAATAAGATGAAAGGTGTATTTTGTAAGTATGTATGTTCCATTAAACATAATATTGTGGTGCTCAATTGAATTCTGGTGCTATTATTCTTACGATAAATAAATAATAATATATGAATGATATATATACCGACGAGGAAGAACTAAGGGTTAAACCTCATTTAATAGCACCGCATCGCATTTTTCCGTCGCTCCATCCTTTTCTGTCACTCAGGAACGTCATTTGCTAGATCATACATATATGATAGACGGAACGGATCGCGCGCGATAGCAGGGCCGCGTATGATCGCGTTCAGTCTATCTTATATGCTCTAGCAAATGACGTTCCCGAGTGATAGAAAATGATGGAGCGACTGGAAAATGCGATGCGGTGTTGTGTGATGTAGTTCAACCCTAATTCTATATCTGACATAAAACCAATTTTACAGAAGACGATAAAATTGATTGCCTAGTGCTTTGCCTTACCTACATTTTAGGAGCTATTTCCAGGAGGAACTACTCGAACAGAATCCTGAATAGGTGGTTTTGCCAGAATACACTTATTACTAAATCAATAACTCTGAATAAAAATTGTTGTTCTTCCTCGTCAATATGATATACATTTAATCTAGTCCCGATTTATAGTCTGTGTCATCCCCTGTCTGTCTAGTCTTAGGACCCCTCCAAAGACTTGTTGTCTACAATGAACATTTTATTTGATTTATTTTATTTTAATTGAACACTCGTTTACTTCTCATTAAGTAGTGTTTAAGTATTATAATATCTAGATACCATTTAGCATTTATTTGTATTACCTACGAGGTACCTATTCAAATGATCTGCGGCTTTTTTGTGCCTACGTAATTAAATTAATTACGAAAAAGCTTAAATAATATTTCAATGCCTGTTGGACTTTACACTCGCAACCAAACGTTTTAATATTCTATAACATGTTTATTGATACAAAAAGAATGTACTTTAAATGTAATACTTAAGTCTTTTCGCAAGTACCTGAATAATAATTGTACCTAAGATTTTATGCCTCAAATATTGCCTTAATAATAGCGTGACGTGACTAAAGATCCAAATGATGATGTAGAATAGTTTTAGTATGTCTTTAGTATGCCAAAAATAAGACTGAAACTAATATAGCTTCGTTACCATGAAATCTATAAAAACTCTAGTTTTAGGAAAGAAACTTTAAAAATTGCATTGCGTCTGGTTTTTATCCGACGGTGCATAAGGGTAATGCTACGAATAAAGAAATAAATATTTATTCGTAGGTAATGTTTGTTTTCTATTTGTGGCCTTACATTTGTTCTTCATTTACATTCCATGAAGTGTCGATGATTTGAAGTTTATTAATTATTATGTCGCTTTGCGAATGTATTAGTATTAAGTGTTTTATACTTACAAATAGACTCGGTCGGGCTAAATTCCACTAAATTAATTACATTGTGCTTTTTGATGTTTCGTACGTTATCAGGGAGTTACGGCTGAATTCTCTAGCAAATTCTAAACTTTACAATTGTACACGTTGTAAGGTACTTATAACAATTATTTTTTAGTGTTCCGTACCAATAATGTTTTGTATTTCTGTCTATTTCTCACACTCGCGTCAAATTGTAATCGATATTTTGCTCGCGCTACTAGTCGCCCAACTCTCTGCGTGACGCACCGCCTTTCCCTGGATAAGACCCTAGGGTCAATTCACATTAGAGGAGCGTCAGCTCGCAGCGGCAATCTTATCATTAGTGAATAAAGGTCTAATTTATTTGGAGCGATACCAAGGAAGCGCGGCGCCGCGAGCAGCCGAGTGCAAATCTATACTATTATAAAACGAACAGAAGTGTGTCTTTACATTGAAGATATTTACAAGAAAATGATTACTCTAAATCAACCTTTGTAGAACATTTGTTGTTTGTTGTTGTTGTTGTCTCTCTGTTTGTTTGTAACAGCATCACGCAAAAACTACTCAACCGATTATGATGAAACTTTTTTTGTTTGATAGCTTATGATTTGACTTAAAATCTAGTATATAATTTGTGCAGACGCTGGTAAACTCTAGGTGACTCTAATAAATTTATTCACTAGTGATAAGATTGCCGCTGCGCGCCGTTGCCCTTCGATGCTCCTTTTATGTGAATCAACCCTTAGTCATTTGTAACCGATGGCGGATTCATGCGTAATGCGTTCAATAAAGTTTGTGCGTATAGTTCCATCCATCGCTAATAATTTAACTCTCACAAAAAGTCTAACTAATGTTCTGATCTGAGAAAACGACATATACTACGGAATATGCAGCGCGTAAGCTCCATCCTCACGGGACGTGTTTTTTTCTGTCAGTTTTTGTAATTATTACCCACGTTTTAGATTATTATTTTAGCCCGATTGAGTTTTATGTGCGTAATCCTTAGACTATTTATATATGGCCAAGTTACGCGTGTAATACTACTAACAAAGTTTTCTGCTACTTTTTGCGGAAGCGGGGTAGCATGAAATCCGCAACTTTTGACTTTATTCCATTACTTTAGAATTAGATTCTAATTTTGAATGTTAAAAATCATGAAAATCGTGTGAACCCTAAACGTGATAAGTTCGAAGTTATTGTAGTTTAGTGAGGTATAAAGTTGTATGTAAATGCGTAAGATTTCTTGATCTTGTACGTTGGAAGAGGGGAAATGCTAACGCGAGGCGGGTCCCCATATAAATCGTCTAAGGTGTAATCGAATTTATTCTGGTCAGACAAAATATACTCCCCAGTTTAGAACATAGATAATCTAGGATCCGCCAAAAAAATAAAATAAAAACAAGTACGCCCGTCGCCCTGCAGTGAAAACCTCAAGAATTCAAGCAATGTTATTTGACAGGAGAGGATAAAACTCTCAAGTGATCTTACTTATACATCTGATATTTCCTACAACAGATAATATTGTGATAATTATCATAATTATAACTAGTAATAAGAACCAATAAAAAAAATGGGCAATAGTTTAATATTTCGCAAACGGATCCCTAAATTGAAAAAAACCCACAATATTTTTAATCTGCCAACGATCCAACGACACACCACACCATGGGATAGACGAGAAAATAAAATGCATCCCCACTATAAGAGGGCGATGATAGTTCATACGGAAGAGAGCTCAATCATGCCTCAGCCTCAATCATGAGGCGGCGGTTCGATTCCTGGCCTTTACCACTAAGTTTTACGGAATTTATGTACACACGGCGACGCATCAAGTTAAGCAAAACCAAAATAAGCTTGTATAACGCCACACGTGTCCGGTTGTATTTATCATTTACGAGTTCGGCGGTGAAGTAAAACATCGCGAGGAATCCTTCTATCCCAAGAATGAAAAGAAAATACCTTAAGTTCGGAGGTATCCATAAAATATGGGTGAGCTCGACACAAAGGACCAGCGCAGCGATGGTCTCAGTGCAACATACCGACCCATGCTTGCAATCTTGCAATAGCTCGACCAACAAATTAATCCCCACTATCCGTGCAGGGGAGGTACCTAAAAGGAGGTACCCAAAAGGGTTTGTCGGTGTGATTAATATGTACGCCCATGCCAAATTACAGCTTTCTAGTACTAAGAGTCTCTGAGCCCTGAGCTAAGCCGCGGACAGACAGACAGACAAACCAGACGAACATGTTCTACGGAACCCTAAAGCACAATTTGTGCGGGCGAGGTTTTCACTGCAGGACGACGCGCGACATTATACTTTAACGGAAATAAGAATGTCAAGATTTTAGTGAAGCCAAGCCTTTTAAGTTAAAATAATTATTTGGCCACGGATTCTAGAACTATCTGTTTTAAGCTCTCTAGTCGTTGACCAAAATCAGTATTGCGAACAGTAGAGTTAAGTTATTAAATATGCATTTTTGACAAAGATCAAATATAAGAACTAGATGCATAAAAGTTAGTATTTTTTTCCTTGAATCAACATTGTTAACTGTCGGCAACATGGAGGAAATACTGAGACAAAAGTGCCCCTCTGGGATGCGATTTTTGAATGTCATCGGTGAGTTTGAACGGTTTTTAAATCTCATACAAAAGCGTTCTCATGCATCTTTCTACTGCTTATTTGACTTTAAAAAATCGTACTCCTGAATTATGATTTTTGGAAGTCAAATCAGCAGTAGGAAGATGAGTATCTCCATAGTATTTTTGACATCTGCAACTGCTGAGCTCACCGAATGAGATTCATAAATCGCTCTCCAGATATTGCTTTGAAGACACTTTGGAATCTTCCATTTTTGGAGCATTGATTCTGTGGGTCCGGAGCATAATGTCACATTCGCAAAATGTCTTCTAGTTTTTATTTTTGATTTAAGGTTTTATATCCATGTTGTTTATGTATTTATTATTTGCCAAATTGAAGTCAAGATTGTGAAATAAATAAAGATTAAAACAACATTTTCATAAATGACAATTTTCTTTCTTTATCCTAACTAGTCTTATAGTGCTTTGCGATGTAAACCAAAACTTTGATAAACGTTTAATCTCAGATCAAACGTTTGTATACGATGTACATAACATCCTAACTTTGTAATACTGCAATAATTATTTACACCGTAAAATAATTTATTTAAATACTTACTGAAATTTTACAGTATTTTACTGATTTATTTTTTATCTGAAACCTATGCACAGTGTGGTTCCGGCTCAGATGGAACACTCCGCTTTTTCCCGTGGCTATCGTGGCTTCTAATGTAGTGTTGATGTGATAGGTTACCTACCTATCATATCACCACGACACGTCATTCCATCCTAAAAACAATAATGGGCTAAGGATAAGCCTCGTTACAACTACACGCGTGGAAGGATAATTGGTAGGTGTAGCGAGGCTTCTGGCCGCCCCTGATGAGTTTGAGGTCTTGAGTTTATACACCGTGTTAATGAATAAGAGCAAAACCTCATACACCCCAACTGATTTATAACAAAATAATTAGATCGAAACCATAATTTCATTATTTTGAAAGTTGAAATTTAAAGTTATTCGCATTAGTTTTGAGGCAAAAATTATTTTTTATCGTATCAGCAATGCTAACGTGCTCATGGATACATCAATAATCTTGTTCTTGTTTTGGTAGTAACTGCGGCGTTGGGTTGAGATCGAGATCAGTAAATATACAATTTTACAAACAAATTAATATTTCGAAAAAAAAGAAACCTATTTTGAAACTATGATAATTAGATTCTGCTCTCGATTCTAAACAAACTGCTTTCTAGTTTTGCGTTAATTCATTAACACGTATATGTATGAAAATCTATTATTTCGTTTCGGAGTTAGTTTTTGTGTTGTGTTGGAATTGGACATGAAATTATTTTTCTTTCACAGCCCGGTCGCAGACATTATAATATGTACAGACATAGTTTCTGACGTATATGCAAATCTTCACAAGGACTAACTTTATATTAACTTGCTATTGCGACAAAGTTTTAGGGAGCGATCGTTTAACTGTTTCGTGTGGCAAAAATGTTAACATAGACATATAATCTACCATATAATATATGAAGTAGCTGGGTCATTCTAAGGGCGTTTTAATGCCGTCTGGACTTTATAGAACAATGGAAACAAAGTAGGTAAATGGTTTAATACGAAATTGACGGCGTTGATGATTCTCAGTTCGGTCAACAGCACTGAACAGAACTACTTACTGGGAATAAAGGGTTCAAAGATCTCTTAGAATGGCCCACTTAGGGGACTGTAGTGGTACGTGTATTGGTTGCCGGCAGGCAATCTATTTTCTCAGAATGGCGATGGTAAATATGTGTTTTTTTTATTAAGCGAGTTTTTGTTTTGATATTCTGCATTTGCGATTATTTTTAAAAGTTTGTCTCGAGAAAAATCCAATGGTGTAAATTTTACTAGCTGCAACAAAACAACTTACTAGGTCGGTAGTGCAGAGACGAGCGAGCCCTCGACCCAAGCGCTTTTATAAACTCATAAGGCTCATTTGATGCTTTCCAAATCTTGAAGAAAAGATAAGGGGTTTTATATTATTTGCAGCTATTAAAATGTACCGCATTATACAGCATGACAATGTCTTTGCATGATCCTTGGATAGAAGGAATAGAGTTTTAAAATAAATATTGTTTTTGTCTTTCAGTTGAAAGCTGATTCATCGCGTTTCATAGGTTCGAACGTTTTGTGAAGTGCTCAGACGCTGACGTGACCTTTTGAAGAGAGATTTAATCTGTATATACGTAATAAAAGTGTAAGTCCGTAAGTGAAATTTAGTCTGCCTTTTAGTTTAGTAAGTGTTATTTAAGTTAGTATGGTTAGTACTATTACAAGAGTGAACAGTGTTTTATTTAGGCAGTAGCTAATCGGATTGTGCTCCGTTTACTGCCCTATAAATAGTGACACTGTACACCCAAGATCCTTTAGGATTTGCGATAATTTAAAATTTCCTAATGGCAAGTTTTATTATAATATTAAAATACAATTTGTAATGTAACTTTTTATATTGACTGGGGTGTCCGCGATCAGCTCGGATAAAATAAGATTAAGATAAGTGACAGAGACATTTTATTCAGTTAAGGCTTCCGCACATTGCCGCGATATTATCGAGCGATATGTCACGCATGCGCCCCACCACTAAATGTGGTCTAAAGAGGTTGCGTCGGAACAAAATCGCAGCGATATTATCGCTCGATAATATCGCGGCAGTGTGTAGGATCGCGCGCGTCCCCATACAACATGTACTAGAAATAAATATCGCAAAATAGCAGCATATCGCATCGCATTGCGTCGCATAATATCGCGGCAATGTGCGGAAGCCTTTAAGGGAGCGCGAGGGCGTATCCAAACTGCTATTTCAGCAGGGGCTGGTCTTGGTGACTGCCTTACTGCTACTAAGTTCGCAAACGCCCCTTTAGATTCATAATTAGTCGGGCGCCTTAAAAAGGCCAAAAACCTTAATAAGCTTAGTAATAACTGCAAAATGGTTCTTATAAATACATCATTAAGTAATTTAATAATGTTGAAATAGGAGGGTGTAATTAACAGCTTGTGCAACAATTTTACTAGCGATTTTTTCATATTTATAATGCTCATGCTCATAGTTTTATGCGGATTTTTTTAAAAGTTGTTTTCTCGTACGTTACTGACTTACGTTTCTAATTGACGTTGCATTCATTGTATATTAAATAAGAATGTCTGTTAAACAAATGTTAATCTGATGAATTTTTAAAATGTATTGTAAACACTGTACAATAATAATTGTCGAACATATTTATTTTGCTTTATATTGATAAATACAATGGAAAATTTAGCTGGTGTAAGAATCAATAGTAATTTTACTAGGATCTGAAATATACATAGGGTTGTGCAAATACTGAGGCGAACTCATTTATTGTTATTTCTCTACATCTGCCCGCTTGAAATCGCTGATGCGTATATTATGCTGCTTCTTGACCGGCTTATTTATATTCAGGGTGTTAAATGCGTATATTAAACAGGGTGTTTCGGACCATCAAAATGAACATATTTAACTAAAGAGTGGACATCGAAATTGCGAAAAGAAAAAAGTTTTCTTTAAAGAACAGGGACACGATTTTTGAATATCATTCGGTGAGCTCAGCAGTTGATAATTTCAAAATTACTATGGAGATATGCATCTTTCTACTGCTGATTTGACATTCAAAAATCATACTACAGGAGTGAGATTTAGAGGGACACGATTTTTTGAATCTCATTCGGTGCTCAGCAGTTATTTCAAAATTACTATGGAGATATGCATCTTTCTACTGCTGATTTGACATTCAAAAATCATACTACAGGAGAGAGATTTTTGAGAGTCAAATCCGCAGTTGAAAGAAGCACATCTCCATAGTAACTTTGACATTTCCTACAGCTGAGCTCACCGAATGAGATTCAAAAATCGCATCCCAGAAACAGAAACGCTGCTCAACCCGAATGTCCGGAATCGCGATTTCGATGTTGATGGTGAGAATCACCCCGTTTTATATGTAACGCATTTAATTTTACACCCTGTATACCCCGCGGTACCTACCGTGCCTAAAGATTTACTTAGTTACTGATTATAAATTTTTGTGATTTCTTTATTTCAAAAAAATCTTAAATTCGATATTTTCCTCTTTATAGTATACACGTAATTTAAAAAGAAAAATCGGTCAAGTACGAGTCGGACTATTCGCGCACCGAGGTTTCCATACCACCACATAGATTTACCAAAAAGTTTTCTCCTTGACGCTCGACTCACACTTGGCCAGTTTTTATTATTGTTTTGTCTTAGGGTTGAACTACACATGGCCGCACGCGATCGCCTTTTTCCGTCGCTCCATCCTTTTCTGTCACTCAGGAACGTAATTTGCTAGAGCATATAAGATAGATGGAACGCGATCGCCTGCGGCGTGCGATCGCGATCGCGTTCCGTCTATCTTACCGCCTGGCCACGGGACAGGGCGACCGGCGGCGCGAATTGCTATTTTAGAATACACTGAGCGTTGTGTCCCTACTATTACGCAAGCACGCAGCAGCGCGTAGGCAGTGTATTCTAAAATCGCAAGTCGCGCCGCCGGTCGCCCTGTCCCGTGGCCAGGCGGTTATATGCTCTAGCAAATGACGTTCCTGAGTGTCAGAAAAGCCTGCGGCGTGCGATCGCTCGCGATCGCATTCCGTCTATCTTATATGCTCTAGCAAATGACGTTCCTGAGTGACAGAAAAGGATGGAGCGACGGAAAAGTGCGATCGCGTGCGGCCATGTGTAGTTTAACCCTTAATTAGCGCTATAATCACACCAAGTTTGTATTACACTTGTATGTATTACATTATCATAAAAACAAAAGAAAAAATGTTGAAAAACACAAGTTTCTTGTATGGGGACAACATTTTTAAAGAACATCCGCGTTTCATACATTTTTGGTCCAAATGTGGAAGTGCCGGCCAACAAAAACGAATGCTTGTATTCAGTTGGAACTTGTCCGTGTAAGTATTTATTATTATGGCTTCATACCATGGAGTAAGAGGAGATGGCATATCGGCTTGTTTCTATAGAAAATTATGTCGCCGACAAAGGGGGTGAGGGACGGGTGAGGGGAGACAAAAAGCTTAGGGGAGCGTGTAATTTCTCTATGGTCGCCGTACAAACTAGTGCTCAGTTGGTGGTTACTGTGCACACTTTGTTACACCATCTCTACCAAGGGGAGCGTGTAATTTCTCTATGCTTCATACCATAACTTTACATCAAAAATGTATGAATAGGTCGATTTTCAAACTTTTATTAAACCAAGACCAATGGGATAATGGCTTTACTACAGCGTTGGTGTTATACTAATAAATGCTGAGAGATTCCTGTAAGTATAATAATTTACGTTTCCAGAAACGGATTTGAAGTAAATTTGGTATAGAGAAAGGGGAGGCTACCTTTTGTCTAAAAAATGAAGAGGGTGATATAATTGGATGATAGTTTGTATTTGGAACTCATAATTTCTCAAGGATATGAAAATTCATATTTAGTAAGAAATTATACATTTGGTAAGAAATAAAGAATTACGTGTTTCATCGTTTATTTCAAAATCATCCCTAAAGGTGGCATTCGTATGCCGGCTGCCGCTGCCCGGGGCAGCCGATGCTCTGCTGCTGAGCGGCGCTGCCACGACCCTTCGGATAGTAGCCGCCGGGCCGCGCTGCCACAGCTCATTCGGTTAAGGATATTTTCTTTGGTTATGGACAGATTCGCAACGTGCAGTAGTCAAGCGCAGTCAATGTGAACGGTTGTGTGTTGGATCGTGTTTTAACTAAGTGAAGGATGATGAAATAATGTTGCTTATAGGTTTTGCCTTTGAGTCCAGAATCGTAGAGTGGGGATTTTCACTTACTAATTCTACTAAAATCTCGTCAATGTCATCTGTAAACGATGCCATTTTGTCTACCGCCTTGAGCAAGCGCAAGAGACACAACTTAGGGTTGAACCTCATCTGACAGCACCGCATCGCATTTTCCCGTCGCTCCATCCTTTTCTGTAACTCAGGAACGTCACGGCCGCGTGCGATCGCGTTCCGTCTATCTTATTTACTCTAGCAAATGACGTTCCTGAGTGACAGGAAAGGATGGAGCGACGGGAAAATGCAATGCGGTGCTGTCAGATGAGGTTCAACCCTAAGTTGTCTCTTGCGCTTGTTTTGTAGCAGACCTTCTACAAAAACAAAATAGCGTCGTCAATTAAAACAAAATGGTGGAAGACTGTCAATTTGTTGGTAAAAGAAGTCGTTATTTATCATTTTCAGCTTGGATTAGAAGAATCATAAAAAATCACATAATATGACAATAATTATATTTTCAATGTCGTAATTCATAACATCATATCGTAATCTTAGCACAGTATAACAACCAACTATAAAGTTCAGGAAACGTTTTGATCCCTTTTTCCAGGCCAGAGAGACGTACACCCGTATTCTTAGTTGTTTTCTTGAGGCTTCCTCACTCGAGTTGAGGACGTTTTTGACATTTTTGTCATACCAGTTTTTTCAAAAACGTCCTCCACTCGAGTGAGGAAATGTCAAGAAAATAACTAAGAATACGGGTGTTACACTTATAGAAAAGAAGTGCGTTTTACAAGCTTATTGGATATGCCTTATACTTGGTAATTAAAAAATAATTTAAGAATAAGTTAATTCTAAGTTATAAATTATAATATAAGACACTATAAAGTCTATCGTTTTTGGTACTCAACTTTGAGAAAACGAATGTTGACGTTTTATCTGTTATACAACGTGTTAATGAATTAACGCAAAACTAGAAAGTAGTTTGTTTAGAATCGAGAGCAGAACCGAATTATCATGGTTTCAAAATAGGTACTTTCAAAATTTTTAAATATTTTTTTTTGTAAAATTTTAAATTTACTGAACTCGATGTCAACCCAACGCACGGGCACAATCACCTTACTTACTACCAAAACAAGATTCTTAAAATATATCAATGAGCACGTTAGCGATTTCATTCATTGCTGAAATGATAACAAATCATTTTCGCCTCAACACTAAAAATAACTTTAAATTTCAACTATAATTAAAAATTTAAATACTAATTTCATTATTTTGAAATTAATTTCAAAATAATGATATTATTATTTTAATATAATTATTTGGTTGTCAAGCAGTTGGGGTGTATGAGGTTTTGCGCTTATTCATTAACACGTTATATGTTGTCCATTCATTCGCTCTTCATATCACATAATCTGGAAACGAGAGGAAAACGCACGATTCGAAGTTGATTCGCGTAGTCGCACACAATCGCATCTTTTAAAGGTAATATCTGTCTGACGAAGATGCAGCCGTCGCTTTGACCTGTAAGTTTAATAATTGCAAGGTTAATATTTATTATTTTACAAGGTATTTCAATTATTGGGCTCGCACGATAAAGACCACCATTTTCATGTGGGTATGACGCATGCGAATAATAAATAAAACCTGTCAAGTGCGAGTGAGGCTATTCGCGCACCGAGGGTTCCGTACCAGAACACCAGCACCACACAACATATTAACTTAGAATAAAAAAAATCTCCGGGTCCTTTAGCACGAGACCGACTCACACTTGGCCGGTTTTCATTATTTGCTGTTATACTCTCGACTGTGTTGTCGGGCCGACTGAAAAAGCTATTTTCTTGTTGAGAACCCCCTTAATTTTTAACTTTTTGACAATTTTATTATTTGTTAACAAATACGCCGTAATGACGCATATTCTGTGAAAATTTCAACTATCTAGCTATGACGGTTCAAAAGTTACAGCCCTAAATAGGTAGGACAGACAAACGGACGGACAGCGTTGGCTTATGAATAGGGTCCCATTTTCACCTTTTGGGTACGGAACCCTAAAAAAATAGTTGACAGAGAGATCATCGCCACCGCCGTTGGACACCTTAGCGGGTGTCTCTGGAACTTATTCTATTCTGTACCTAAACTTTCACTCAGATAAAGAATAAGAAAAGTGTCTCACCGAGCAGTACCCTTCGGATGACGTCACCACTGCTGAGATCGTAGACGGTGAGCCCGCTGCGGTCGCCCATCACGAGCAACGTGTGCGTTAGCGGCAGCATGCGGCTCATGTAGTTCAGACCCTGCACGTGCACAAACATGTTTACTTGATTTATTGTTGGTTGGGCTATTGCAAGCAAGGGTTGTTATATAACACTGCGACCGTCGCTGGTCTATTATGTTCGCCCCAAGCTCACCCATATTTACGCATACGTCCGAACTTATGGTACATTCTTTTCATTCTCATGTATGTAGGTTTCCAATTCCTCACGATGTTTTCCTTCACCCCCGAGCCGGTGATAAATACAACAGTAAGTACATAAATTCCGTAGAACTTAGTGGTACAGGCCAGGAATCGAACCGCCGCCTCATGATTGAGCCGCCCGCTAGCTCTCTTCCGTATAAACTATCATCGCTGCTCATCGACAAACATGTTTAGTCAAGTGGATCTGGAGAATTCCACTGTAGGGCAAAGACCTATCACGATCGACCATACCGTAAATATGGAGTGACCGAACGTTTTTAAAAATTTCTAAAAGGAACCAGTATTCATCATCATCATCACAGTCAATAAACGCCCACTGCTGGACGTGGGACCCCCCCAAAGATCGTCACAATGACCGGTCCTGCGCTGCCCTCATTCAACGGATGCCTGCTATCTTTACCAAGTCGTCGGTCCTTTTGGAGGCTACTCAAAAATGCTCCGGCCCCATCGGCCTACTGTTATGAAGTGTTATGCGAGCAGTATAAACCAGCCAGCCAACCAGTTCAGTAGAACACAAAAACAGCAGAACAATAATGCATAACACAAAAGCGGCTGCAGCAATAGTAGTCCGAGAAGCCAGCTTTAGGAAACACTAGATTTTGCACGCGACTTCAAAAATCGCACTCCTGACCCTCTAGCATGATTTCTCTACACGCGCGCGACTCGGCTTTTTTTCATACTAAAAGTCGCGGCAAGCTTGCGTTCTCCAGAAAGCGCGGGAACAGGTTATTTTGTATGCAGCGAAGCCGCGTCGCGCGCGTGAAGAGAAATCATACTAGACGTGCAGGATTGTGATTTTTGAAAGGCAAATCAGCAGTAGAAAGATGCTTATCATAAGTTTATAAGTAATTTAAATACAAAACTTTCATCAAAATAGGTTCAGTAGTATTTGTGTGATAGTCGAAGAAAGAACGAATATTATTAGTACATACGATATGGATGGAGTTAAGCATATGGCCTTGAAAGCGGTCCCATATGCAGAGTCGTTCATCTGCTCCAGCAGAAACGACGTAAGACGCGGTGTATGCCAGCGAGGTTACCGCGCCGTCGTGCGCCTGTGTGCTGTACAGGCACGCACCTGCCAAAAATCGGGAACATTTCCAGATTAAAAATGCCGGTAGGCAAGCACGTATCCAGGTGGGATTTATGTGTGCGTCAGAACCGCGGGTGTAATCCACCTATTGCGAAGTAATCTATATAAATAAAAGGTACCTGCTGTGTACCTCTGTGTACCTTTCTTAAAATTCTGTGTACCTAACCATGAAAGAAGCTATGCATAAAATAAGGTACACCCGCCACCCTGACGTCAGGATGGCGGGTGTACCGATAAACGATAAACAAACTTCAACAAACTATTTACTACCATTTGGTACATAGGTACCACACAATAGTGTGTACCTGTAGAAAAATGCATCTGTCAGAAAAAATTGTTTACCTAACCGAGTATATTAATAAAAAAAAATCTGATAAGAATAAGGCTTAAATGACTACTTATAACGTTCTTTCGTGTTTCAAACGACAATTAATCATATTATATTATAACATACATTCATAACATAATTAATAAACCCAAAATAAAACAATACTTAAAAAACAGTGACAGTCGATTGCAGCGCCCCCAATCCAGGTTTTTTATTTTCCTGGTCAGGCTTTACTTCTATTCAAAACTTAGCGTTTTATATTGCAAACAAAAACAAATCTAAGTAACTAGTAGAAATAGGGCTGCCTTGTAGCGAAAAATGTACTCTTTATACATATTTTATCTTGAAAATTGACCCGAAACACCAAATGTTGGCTCAAATTCCGAGGTCAGAAAATATCTTGTTTTGTTATCTGGCCATCCGCAGCGAAAAGGTTAAAAATATAGGTAGTATTAAGCTATTGTTAGCTATGTAAAGTCCTCGAGCATGTATCCAAGCTACAATCCAGTAATGTTCCATTTTGAACAACATATTTACTCTGAGGGGACTTTAAATACAAAGAGGAATAACACGCAGTAAATACGAAAAATTATGTTTGCTACACACGGCCACGATGATTTTACCTGTGTGGAGATCCCAAACGCAAAGTAGGCCGTCTTGAGAGCCACTGCCGCCGATGGTAGGCGTCGCGTGGTCGATAAAGCAGCTCGTGATGGGGCCGCAGTGGCCGTGCAACGTGAACAGGGGACTTAGCTCCGCACTCGTGAATACCTGTTCAAATCATCTTCTGTTTGTTTATGTGAGCATATTAGTACGTAAATTGTTCTAGGTTGCGTATCAAAGAAATTGCTGCGTACAATACAAAACTATTTGTAGGCCGCAATATCTACTTTTAACGCAACATACACCACTGAACAGTGCGGTGCCGTATGTAATGGTAAATACCATTATTGTACAAAACAGTAATTGCAAAATCACTTCTAGAAGAGTATTGAAAATAAGCTGTTCAGATATTTATAACAAAATACTCGCTCAGATATAATTGGTAACATTTAATGTAGGTAAATAATTTATTGAAAATTTGATCTGCTCAGAAATATTTGAACACCTTGTATGCTACGATATATCTGATGGCGACTGTACATATTTTAATCTGTGTAGATTCTGCTATGTAGGCCAGTAGGTACATATGTTAATGTGCTGATGTTATGGCGGGGCCGATTACCACCAAATCCATTTATTTTTTAAACACAATGTTGTTTTACATTAACGCATTCACTGCCTCCCCCGTAAGCCTAAATAACCCAGGTGCCACTTCAAAACATAGAAAGCTGTGTGCCCCGAACATTTATAGTTGGTCAAAAAAATGCAATGCTTAGTGCCCTTGAACACTTATGCTTGTTCATATAATTCTTACGCTGGGTGCCTCTCGACACGCAGGATTGTCCGGTTTATTCCACTCGGTACCAACGAGTTAGTATGTTAGAGTGTCTTTTGTGGGACAAACCATGAAGCGCTAATAGGAATATACTTGTATTTCCAATAAAAAATGGACACGCAGAGTGGTCGAGAGGCACCGGGAGTATGGTAGGTGTTACCCATTGTTCCACTATATGTGTCGGGGGCATCCGATAAACGATAAAGAAACCACTATAGTTGACGGTGGCAGTGAATGTGAGGTTGAAATTCAGATCTGCAGTGCCAGGGAATGCAGCGAAAAAGGTTCAGCAATATTCTTCGCCTCATTTGTTCAAACCCCAAATATATACTCGTGCCAGCTCGTGCCTACAACATTATTACTATAAAACGGCAACGTACCTTGAGCACGTGATCTTGCCCTCCTGTTAGTATTCTACCGCCTTCAGACTGCATCTCTGTGATGGGCTGCTGATGTGGCCTACATTGCGCTATACGCGCACATACCACTTCTGTAATAAAAATATTTAGTCGTGTACAGCTTGGCCAAAAAGAGTAGAAATTTAATGAGGGCGCTGCCTCCACGCAAGAACGTCAAAATCACGCGTAACCTGGCAACACGACCATACTCAAATTTTAGTTCCACCTATCACCACGTTCATGACTTTTTGGCCAAGCTATAACACCGTGTAAATTAAAAAGAGTTTTACATATTATATTAATGAATAATGTGTTTCATTCAGTGAAGGAATAACTCGATTTTGACTTCTCTAATGTAAATATAAAACCCTAAAGAAGACATGGAATTGAATAATAAATTAACTCGAGTGATAAATTTTTAAATAGATTGTACCTACATATTTAAATGCATATTTGCCGAATCAGGTGATACTATTGATCAGGATTATTGTAACAACCGACCAATACCCTGTTTCTAGGGCTAACTATAAGAATATTATCAAGAACGTTAAATCGTTCTAGGTTATTTTCAAACGATAATTTTACGATTTAACTGAGAAGAAAATGAGTACGAGTACATTAACTGTAGTAAAATACCCTATTCATTGATATTTATTTTCCTTTTATAATGTATATAGAATTGTGGTTACCTTCTCCGTCACTAAGGTCTGGTTCATAGGAAAAACTCATTCTGGTGCGACCTGGTTCTTCTCCCAGACCAAGAGAGCTGCGCAAAGACCCCGCAGACCCGGTCCGCTTGTGGGCTGAAACCATAGATATCAATCTCATTAGACGGGTCCTCACAGACCGAGGACGCTGTTCGGTCTGTGTGGACCGCATATTGGCATCAACATTAAATTAATAATGAATTTAAGATTACTATTCACCATCATCCGTTTCAACAAAGCCGTGGTGGTCCAGTGGCGAGTAACCTTGCCTGCCGTGCAGGAGGAGATGGTTCAATCCCCGTCCAGACCGGCTAGTACCAATGAGTTTTTCGGAATTTATGTACGATTTGTAACACCAATGAGTTTTTCGGAATTTATGTATGATTTTTAACACAACTGGCTTTACGTCGAAGGAAAACATCGTGAGGAAACTTGCATGCTTCAATTTCGAGGCATGTATTGTACCTACTGTCCATTACAAGTGGCGACGGACTCCTCGTCATGCTGGACAGAGTTTCGGTATTCCTAGCTGGTGAAACGTGGATGTTCTGAGGTTACAGAATATTTCTGACCCCCCCTCTGAGAATATATTCGTGAGCATATGCTATGCTATTCACCATCATCATCAGACATCTATTGACAAGTTTCTTTGTTTGTTCACGCATCACACAAAAACTACTGAACCGATTTTTATGAAACCTTTTTTTGCTTGATAGCTTATGATCTGACTTAAAATCTGGTATATAATTTGTGCGGATGAAGATGCGGGTAAACACTAGTAAAGCCTGACCAGAAATATAAAAAACCTGGATTGGGGGCGCTGCAATCGACATTTACCTTTAATGACAGTGTTCCAAATACAAAAAATAGTTCCAATAATTTTCCGCAACATGGCGAGGTTTTTTATATTTCTGGTCATGCTTTACATAATAAGTGTACTTACTCCGCCTGTGCGCGGTGCTGAATCTCCAGTCGACGTGTGCGCCGGAGGTGGCGTTGTACGCCTCGAGCCGCAGCAGCGTGAGGTGCCCGCCCAGCGAGGCGGCGACCACGCGCCGGGCGCCCGACAGCGCGCGAACGTGCGTCACGCCCGCCGCCTCCGCGCCCGCGCCCGCGCCCTCTTCCACGCTCCACCATACACACTACATTAACAGAACATTTGAAATGTTATGCCTACAGTGAAAATAGCAGTGTGTGTGTCAGGGCTGCTAGGCTGGGGTAAAAATTGGTATTCGTCATTTCACCATCCTGTCAAGCTGCCGTAAAATACAGCTACAAGCTGCCTGCATCGATCAAGGTACTTTTCCCGATCTTATGAAACATAGTAAAGTCGTACCTCTCTTTAAATCAGGCAATAGACATGATCCCAACAATTATAGACCTGTCTCAATTTTACCAGTTCTCAGCAAGGTTTTTGAAAAGATTATTCTCAATCAAATGCTGTCTCATTTCAATCTAAATAAACTGCTGCATGATCAGCAGTTCGGGTTTACCAAAGGACGCTCGACTACAGACGCAGGTGTTACTCTGATTCAGCACATATTCAACGCTTGGGAGGAGCACCAAAATGCGATAGGCGTTTTTTGCGATCTTTCCAAAGCATTTGATTGCGTTGATCATAAAACTTTGCTGTTAAAACTAAAACATTACGGAATTAGTGGTAGAGCTCTTGATTTGATGGACTCCTACTTAAAAAACAGAGTCCAAAAAGTGCTAGTGAATGGATCTAAATCATCTGGATCACATGTGCAAACACGCGTGCCACAGGGTTCAATCTTGGGCCCGTTCCTTTTTTTGGTCTACATAAATGATTTGCCACATATGGTACAAAACTTGTCGAACATAGTATTATTTGCTGACGATACTTCTCTGATTTTTAAAGTAAATAGGAAGGACCAAGAACTTGACGACGTAAATGATACCCTTCAACAAGTTTTGAACTGGTTTAACGCAAATAATCTCGCACTTAATGCAAAAAAAACGAAATGTATAAAATTTGTTTTGCCGAACGTACCAATTGTAGATAATTAAGTAATTTTAAACAGGAATAGTCTAGATTTTGTTGATAATACAGTGTTTTTGGGAATAACGATTGACTCTAGGCTGCAATGGGGTTCCCACATTGAAACTCTGGCTGGTAGGCTAAGTTCTGCAGCATATGCAGTCAGAAAAATTAAACAACTAACTGATATTAAAACTGCCACACTCGTATATTTCAGTTACTTTCATAGTATCATGTCCTATGGTATTTTATTGTGGGGTCGTGCTGCAGACATTGAGACAATCTTTATCCTACAGAAACGGGCAATTCGAGCAATATATGGTTTGCGCTGTCGTGATTCGCTTCGCGACCTTTTTAAGGGAATTAATATTTTAACAGTTTATGGACAGTTTATTTATGAAAACATTTTATATGTAAGAAAAAATTTGTCTTTGTTTCCAAAAAATTTTGATGTCCATAATTACAACACTCGAAACAAAAATAAACTGATATCTCCGCACTTTCGGCTTAGTAGGGTCAACACGTCTTTCATGGGTCACTGTATACGTTGTTATAATAAAATCCCCGAGACCATTTTGAATCTTTCCGAAAACATGTTTAAAACTAAGATCAAAAATGTTATCTGTAAGAAAGCGTATTATAAACTGGATGATTATTTAAATGATCAAAATGCTTGGGTCTGAGGTCACTAACTTATAGTTTATTTACATTACTGTAAAGTATCAACTATTTTATTAGATCTATGTATTATTGTATACATAACAGTAGCTTAAGAATTTATATTGTAATAGTTTTAAGTCGTGTTATGTTGTAGAGTTTCTGGCCGCATCTTCTCTACAGCGACAACACGTTCCGACGCGGTGGTAGCTTAAAAAAGATTTGACGTTTAATAAGTGTGCTTCAAGCTCCTATATTGAATAAATTATATTGACTTTGACTTTGACTTTGACTTTGTCAGCAACTACTGCGACGACTGATTTTCGGTCAAAGTACAAGTGAAAGGTTAATAAATACAAAATGTTCAAAACTCAACGTCAAGCCCAAAAACAGGAGATAGGCAGTTTTCGAAATTTTATATATTTTTTTAAAAAGTAAAGTAAAATTTAATTGTATTAAATCACAGTGATTTAGGCGTTTTGCACATTTATTAATTTTATTATGGAATTAATATTTTGAAATAGGGGTTGTACTGAGAAAAAAAAACCCTTTTTCAACATACTTGCTCGTAAAGTGGCTTTTATTGCACCGATTTTAGGTACATAATGCAGCTCATAGAACACGCGTGCAAAAATGATTAGATTACCTTGTTACTTTTTTTTCCATTGTTTGTTTTTAAACCAGAGCAGAGTTTTTATGAAAAAAAAAAAAAATTTTTTTTGAATTAATTGATTGGTTTTAGTTAAAATATGATAAATAAACGCTTCATTTCATGAAACAATAAACTTTAGTTACAAATTAACATTAATTTGTGTTATAAATACATTAATATTAAGTTTGTAACTATTTTCATATCAGGTTGTTTGCAAACAAATGTCGTTGGTTGAATGGCGGCTACAGTCATCGCCTCTTTATAAAAAAAAATTCAAGCTCCATTTTCAAGTATAATTTTTTCTATGGCCATTTTCCTCAAACATTTGTCTAAAGTCGTTGTATTTTACGAAATTTTTGTACTTTTTCCTCGCAAGTATGTTGAAAAACCTCGCCTGCGGCTCGTGTTGCAATCCCGCCTCGGCTGTAATGACCAACTTTGCTCACTTGTATCATAATGTACTATTTTTAAACAGAAACATTTTATATACAGGGTGTATTCTCAAAGTTGCCAAAGAAAAAATATTAGCGCAGAAATCTGACAGAGGACAGTGTTTTCTTTAAAAAGTATAGCACAAATCTTTCGTTTTTGAATTGGGAAATCGTAAAACCGATAAAATTTTGGTGTAAAATATATCATACCATAAATTGATGATTTGTTAAATTTAATTATTTATATTTAAGTATACAGGGTGTAAGGAAAATTATCATTAACCTGCACTTACTCTAGTACCCATCAACAAAACAACGTTTACTATGGGAGCAAACCTGTCAGAACTAAAAAAGTCAGCTGTTTCATACTTTTGAGTCGAGTAGGCATTGCAGTTTAGTATGGAACATCAGATTTTTTTAGCGCTGACAGGTTTGCTCCCGTAGTAAAATTTGTTCAGTTTGAAGGGTAGAATGTGTGGTTTAAAATTAAACTAAGTAGGTACTTAAATTTAAAACAAAATATATGTCTCTCATCATCTCTGTCAAATTTTTCTAAAGTTAATGATACTTTTCCTTACACCGTATATGTTTCATATGTTCTAATAAAATAAATACAGTGCTCATACAATCTTAGAACAAAATAAAATGAATAGATAGGCCTTACGCGAACATTTCAAACCAGAAAAATGAGGCAAAACAAAATGAAAGGTTTATTTCAAATTTGTATGCAAGTGCCCTAGATTTGACAGATAATGGCGCTAGTTTGTATGGACCAAGTGCAATTAATTTTATTTTGATCTAAGCATACAATGGGCAAGACGGGCATGTGGCGGGCCTCGCCGCGCCTCTCTTTGTATCAAGCAGGCACTACTTCCTCACCGAGAACGGACGAGAAGGGCCGAGAACGAGAATGCGGATGCCCTTTATTGTACTCGTGGCATCATGAGCCGTACTCATTTTCCTTTGGAAGTACTTGCCGCGAATTCTCGCCGAGAAGTTCTCGCGAGAGTTTAGTGCCTGCTTAAAAGAGGGTAGGTTAGCGAAATCAGAACGAAACTCACCATTAACTTGCCGGAACTAGCCTCCCAGAACTCAAGTCTACCGTCTGCGCAACCCAATATAATTAAATCGTTACAGAAGTCCATGCACCACACGGGAGATTCACTAATCGCTTTCCGTTTCCAGTTCAAATCAGTCCCAGTGTCCGTTTCACTTTTATCTGTGTCGGATGTAATACTTCCATTACTTAATTTACTTTTACTTCTACTGCGTAAACTATTCACAGAATCGTCCGCATTTGAGTCAAATACAAATATATTTTTATCACACTCATTGTTTTCCTTACAACTAGTTGCACTTATATTTCTTTTATTAACACTGATATTAGTAACATCTACGTTTTCTTTAGATTCGTAGCAATTTAACACTTCTTCGGATCGATCACTGCAGTACAAATCTCTGAAAAGAGGATAAAAGTTTTATGAGAACAAGATATATTGTCACTCAATAAAAGCGATTATCTGTTTTATTTATGACGAGCTTTTACTCGCGACTTCGTTCGCACAAATTATACACCAGATTTTAAGTCAAATCATAAGCTATCAAACAAAAACAAACATCCAAATCGGTTGTTTGTGCGGACGAAGTCGCGAGTAAAAGCTCGTCATAAATAAAACAGATGGTTAGCTGCGTGAAGCTGTTACAAACATACAGACAGACAGAAATGATAAAAAATTTTGGTTTGGAGTCAGGCATAGCATAGCATATGCTCACGACTATACTCCCTGAGGGGTAGTCAGAGATACTCTGAAACCTCAGAACATCTACGTTTCACTAGTAGGTACCGAAACTCTGTCCAGTATGACGGGGAGTTAGCCCGTCGCCACTTGTAATGGACAGTGGGTACAATACATGCCTCGAAATTGAAGCATACAGGTTTCCTCACGATGTTTTCCTTCACCGAAACGCCTGTGGTGTTACAAATCGTACATAATTTCCGAAAAACTCATTGGTACGAGCCGGCCTGGACCACCACGGCAGAGATACCTACAGCCTACCTACTACCTACCTACCTTCTGTTACAGTTTAATAATAGTTTAGATACAGCTGTAGTGTACAGGATGTAAACTTATATGCGTTCAGATCAAACTAACCAACTTTCACTTAGGGATCAATATTGAAATCGCGCGAAAATAATCTGGTTTTCCATAGAAAACGTCAATGGTGACTCGACCCAAATCTATGGTTCAGCTCATTTCTTTTTAACCCCCGACGCAAAAAGAGGGGTGTTATAAGTTTGACGCCTATTTCACTCTTTGAATGTTGGTCTCATAGCATAGTAAAAGTTGTTCGGTTTGATGGTCTGAAGCACCCCATTCAGTATGTACAGCCAGTATATAATTCAGCTCGTCAATATTCGTTTGCGCAGAGCAGATCCAAAACCCCGTCAAAACCCGAAGTCATTTAGTAATCAAAGGGTGCAAAGTCGTATAGCAGCGAAAATGGCGCGAAAACAATTAACCAATAGCGACAAGGGTTGATGTTGGCACATCCTGATTGGTAAATATAAATTCGCGCGCTGTTAAAATTTGTCAAGCTACGCAAAACCAAAAAAAGCTGGCCGCTTCATAGATTGTTCACCCTACACGCGGACAGCTTATATTGGTTTTGCGTAGCTTGATGTATCGCCGTATGTACATAGGTAAGACTTATCGTATTTAAGTAGACACCCTATACAGTAATAATGTTACCTATAATTTTTTGCGAAGTCATATCTAGTAGTCTCCGCTGCGGAGAGATGTGGTGGCGTGTCACGGGTCGTGGAGCGGAACCGAAGCCCGCTCAGATGGTTACTCAAACCCTTGCGAAGCTGCGGGACAAACTACGTACATTACCATTAGACCGAGATACAATATTGAGCAGTAAAGCCCTAATAACTCATAGCTGTCCGCTCCTTACCTCATTTGGTTTTGATGTTATTTCTACCGCATCGCATACTGTAAAAATAAAGGTAAGTTAATTTATTCATTCTCCTACACTATATTTAAACAATCGTCAGTGATTATAGGATATCTTAAATATCGTCGGTATTCTCATAAAATCTCGTATCTGAAAACGACTACTATTTAATAACAACAGTACCAGAAATACAGTATGCTCTTGGATAGGAAAGTTACATTTTTGAAAGATACGACCTTTTACTACTAACAAACTGTAAGGTATTATCAGTTTCATGTTTTATTAAATACGTAAAGTCTGTTGCTTACGTAAAATTTGATATTATTATCAAAAGATATCCATAACTTATACGCCGATCGTACCAAGCAAGTTGATGATTTTTACGTAGGTAATTAAAATTAAAAAAATTATCCTAATGTCAGGAACGAGCTTTTAGCCCCTTACCGCATGGACTTTTATAAGTAAGCGGGAAAAAAAAATGTTGTATTTCTGAGTTTAAGGAACCTATAAAAAATATTTAAAAAAATTTAGCAGTCTTCTGGAATTTTTTATTTATTTGAGTTCAAACTGACTTTATTCTTTTTCCATCAAGGCTGCCGAAATTTCACCGTTACTAACGTCAAAAGTAAACATCTAGTCTATGGTTTTTAATGTTGCTACTACTCAAACTTGAAAATAATTTAAATTTTTGTCAAAAAACTTTGGTGTGCCAATATGGGTCGCATTGCGGTAAGGGGTTAAGAAATTACCGAAGATGTATACAACTGAAGATATACTTACTTTCTATTGCATTATATGGACATCCATTTATTTTAGTATTCACCTTGTCATAAAGTTCCTTTTGTAATTTGAAAAACCTGAAAAAAGTGCAGTATTATGTCAAACAACATAAATCACTAATCCATCCATAATATTCAGTTCTATTACATGTCGTATATTTCAAAAAGCAGTGGTGGTCCAGTGGCGAGTAACCTTGCCTGCCGTGCAGGAGGCGATGGTTCGATCCCCGTCCACGACTCGTACCAATGAGCTTTTCGGAATTTATGTACGATTTGTAACACCACTGGCTTTTCGGTGAAGGAAAACATAGTGAGGAAACCTGCATGCTTTAATTTCGAGGTATGTATTGTACCCACTGTCCATTAAAAGTGGCGACGGGCTCCTCCCCCGTCACACTGGACAGCAGAGTTTCGGTACTACTGGTGAAACTCTAATATCTCTAATACTCAGAATATCTCTGACTACTTATTTTGATGCAGTGTTTTTGTGAGCGAAATGCCAGCCCCCTATCCTATCACTACTTGACACGTCATGCTATCCTGGAAACATCAATATGCTAACAGTGGGCCGCTACAACCCCACACAATATATGCTTGGCAGTTGTACATGGACATGGATTCTAAATTACACTGAGCTGGGATGTATAGCACTAAAAGGTAACAGTAAGACGCCATGCACGACCGATACTCTTGCCTAGTCACCAAATTCCTTTGTAAAATCTCCACACGGTGGGCGATTTCAACGCGGCGAGGCGCTCGATCAGCATCAGATATATCGTAGCAAACAAGGTAGTCAAATATTTGTAAGCAGTTCTAATCTAAACTATTATAAAACTAATTAAAGATTGAAAAAGTCGGGCGGCGAGCGGGATTCGAACCCACGACCTGCCTATCCGGGGCATGCTCTACTCCAACAGAGCTGTCGTGTCGTCGCCCCGCAAGCCACGACGAATTATTAAACTGTAACTGAAGTGTGTCTGTCGATTGAAGTAATTTACAAAAAAAAGATTACGATATGTTTTTTAGGTATCCCTGACTCGAAATCAACCTTTTTTAGAAATTTTGTCTGTCTGTTTGTTTGTGTGTTTGTTTGTCAACGCATCACACAAAAACGACTGAACTGATTTTGATGATTTTTTTTTGTTTGATAGCTTATGATCTGACTTAAAACCTGGTATATTACTTGTGCGGACGAAGTCGCGGGTAAACACTTAGTTATCAATAATTTCCTTACACATAACCAATCAAAATATAGGAACGCCAAGAACATCAAATATATCTATGCAGTCATATAGTGGTCAGAAAAAGTACTTACTCCGTTGTTTTACACTTTAATTTTAAAAACGATTTTAAAGAAATTATTGCAAATTACCACCACGAGGTGAGCCGCTTTGGTCGTTTTACGTTACGAATGTGCGCACGACCTACGAGGGGCGTCAGTTTTAGCACTGCGCAAGGGTAATGATTTTGAGCTTAGCAGCGAAAGTGTTAAATTAACAATATAAGTAGTGTACTCACGCGCCGCGATCGATGTTGGTGATGACGTCTCCGTTGTGCGAGTCCCACACTTTGATGTTGCCCTGCAGGCAGGAGCTGACCACCTTCTCGCCGTCCGTCACCAGGCACTCCACCTCCTGGCTGTGCCCGGCCACTACCAGCGGCACCGCTTCCATAACCAGCTGGTTTTCATTCAATATTAGGGTTGAGCCCACTGACTTACACTCTAGCGATAGACAGCCTTTCATAGAAGCAACATGTTCCACTTGAATGCGATGGGCGCACCGCATTTATGTTCCCGAGTTCACTTCGTCTCTATGGTAATGAAAGACCGCAATGTGTTTTTTTTGTTATTTTATGTGACATGTTGTTTGTTTGAACGAGCTTGTCTATCGCTAGAGTATATGTCAGTGGTTGAGCCTCATCTGGCAGCACGGAATCGCATTTTTTCACTCTCTATCCTTTTCTGTCGCTCAGCAACGTCATTTGCTAGAGCGAGAATAGTTGCAGCACTGCCGGTGCTGTCGCATTCTCGCTATCTTTCTCGCTCTAGCAAATGACGTTCCTGAGCAACAGAAATGGATGGAACGTAAAAAAATTCGATTCCGTACTGCCAATATAACAAAAAAAAAAGAGTAAGCGAAAAAATTTTTGCCACACTAAAACCTTTTAAATTTCATGTTATGTTGTTCACTTTGGTGAAACAAACAATGTTGGCATCTTGCAGGCTTAGGTGTGCAAAAATGTTTTCGCTTCTGTATGGATATTAGCCGGTTCGCAGTCCTTGTAAGAACAACTGCGTACCACATAAAGAAAATAAAGTTACTCTGCGAGTTTTTGGCTCTAAGTACCTACTGTCGACAGCACGTCAAGTTTATGTTAGTTTAATTTAAACTCATAATGGCACCAAGATTTATATATTGCTCCTGACCGATTTCGGTCACGGCGACTGCTTCAACTCCGTTGTTGGCGTTGATGGGCCCTCGTGTGGCTAATATAGCCAATCTTCTTGGAAAAGATCCTCGCTCATAGCGGGCACGTGAGCACATCATTCTCATAGTGATATTGTATAGCCGCTGGTGGTCGGGCTTTCAATTCATCACGTTTGGCGTCTAGTTGTGATCGCCTACTTGCTTCAAAATCATAAATTTGACTGTTTACACGAGTTCTCCATGCTGGACGGATGGCCGCCAGATCCTCCCACTGCGCGGGCTCTATGCCACACCTTTTCATATGGCGCTTTTGCACATCCTTATACCTGAGGAGTTTCCCGCCATGCTTACGCTTGCCCTCCTCCAACTCAGAGTAAAAGATGCGCTTCGCCACTCGCGATGGGGATACAGTAGCGAGTGTAAGCTCGGCTCGGCGTGCTGTCGACTACCTATTTCTATTAATTTCTATTAAAGGTGCGTTACCTGCACTGCTGGCTGTTTCGACAGGTTTTTCCTCATTTCGTTATCGTCATTCCATGACGCTCGCCACTCTGCGTAGTGTCGAGAACACACGCATCTGTTGATGGGAAATTAAGGCATTTTTAGATCCACATTTTAAACATCAAACAAAACAATCTTGCTGTTATTGAACAACTCCAAATTCAGAGCGCTACTTTTGAGTTTGATATGACAACAAAACAAAGAAAAAAAAACGCTGATCGACCAAAAAACGCGGATGAATGAGATTAGCACTGATGTAAGTACTTTAACTGTCTTATTTTGTTTTGCAATCTTATATCATAAAAATTCCTACACAACAATATTCATCATCATCATCATCTCAGCCGATGGACAGATGTCCGCACGACAGTGGACAGTGGACACTGCTGGACAAAGGCGACACTCGTTCCAGGGATCGCCACAACGACCGGTATTGCGTTGCCTCATCCAACGGGTTCCCGCTGCCTTCACCAGGTCGTCGGGATTCTAGACCTCTTCAACCCCATCGGCCATCGGTTCTGCGTGCAATGTGGCCCATTGCCACTTTAGTTTAGCAATTCTTTGCCATGTTACATGTTAGTAACTTCGTAAAACCACAGATTATAGTTAAGTCGTAACCGATACAACACTTCCTCAGAAAACGATAAATTTTACGCTTTAAACATTTACTGCCAGACGGTACGCGTTAAAATGTATCTAAAGCCGTTCGACTCAGCGTTGTTATTACTTCGTACAGCGCGCGAGCGAGTGGCAGAAATCATACAAGCGCATCGCTTACGATGTGCCAAAGTGCAGCAGTGCGATTTTTGAATATCATACGAGCGGTTCGGCAGTAGAAAATGTCAGAATTACTATGGAGATTATGCATCTTTCTACTGCCGAACCACTCGTATGATTTTCAAAAATCGCACTGCTGGTACTTGTCTCGGTTCCTACGGCCGAGTGACGGAGGCCTGGTAAGGGTTGAACTACATCACGTAGCACCGCATCGCATTTTTCCGTCGCTCCATCCTTTTCTGTCGCGCGCGACAGCACGGCCGCGTGCGATCGCGTTCCGTATATCTTATATGCTCTAGCAAATGACGTTCCTGAGTGACAGAAAAGGATGGAGCGATGGAATAATGCGGTTCCGTGCTGTCTGGTGTAGTTCAACCCTTAAACTCTTCAAGGCTTCTATAGGTAAAGCTTCGATCAAAATAAAATGAATGGATAGGCCTAAAGCGCGGTAAGTTGAAGCAAACTACTGGTGCACTTGGTACATACAAACTAGCGCCATTATCTGTCAAATCTAGGGCACTTTCATACAAGTGACAAGTAAAAATTTCATTTGTTTTGCCTCATTTTTCTGGTTTGAAATGTTCGCTTAAGGCCTATCCGTTCATTTTATTTTGATCGAAGAGGTAAAGCCTATATCCTTTACCTGTATAGTACGGCCATCATATATGCGATGACGGCCACGCTGATGGTGCACAGGATGGCGAGCAGCAGTATCTCCATGGGGGTGGTGGGGTAGATGGGCAGCTCAGCGTCCTTGCCCCACTGGTGCGCTTGGCTCTTGCCGTCGATCAGCTCGAATTCTGCTTAAATTACAGAAAACGACTTAAATAACACTGGAAAGTTTCGATACTACAAATGAAACGTAATGTTACTTAGTTTTCGAGTGCGGGGGGCAGGGCAATGGCAGTATCGGTACCGCGTGTGGGTATGGGACACGCTCCCCCCTGCCCCCACTCACCGCGCACGATAGACCTGTCGTATATTGTCGTAATTTGCTATGATATGCTTAAATAACTTATAATAACAGTACGTTATTGTGTCGTGTGGTTATTTACAAGAGCAGTTTTGACACGAACTTCAACGGAATCCTCGGTTCGCGAGGAGCCCGACTGGCACTTGACCGGTTTAATTTTTTATTTGTTAGCAAATTCGACATAGCATATTCTGGGAAAATTACAACCGTCTTGGTATTATAGTTCAAAAGATACCATTTAGGATCCGCATACACAGGCCTTGATAGCCAAACGGACGTATGGACAGCGTAGGCGGAGCGAATAGGGTCCCGTTGGGTACGGAACAACGCAATTACCAGGCAGGGTGTCGATAGGGTCGAGCGCGGCGGCGAGCGCCTGCCAGCGCAGCAGCGGCTCGCGCTCGTCCGGGTTGCGCACGGCGGCGGCGCGCTCCGGCCCCACGCGGTGGCTCACCAGCACCGGCGGCAGCACCACCGCGTACCGCCCCGCCAGCGACTCGTTGTACTGCGACAGGATCGCCGACCAGTGGTACGGGGGCAGCCTGTATCACATTATATTTCAGTTTAGGAACACCTATCGAGCGTAGGAGGCGCGTTGCGGAGAGCTATTGATGGAAATTCCAACAGACGACATGCCATGCACAGTCAGCATCAAAAGTATCTAAGCATGTAAAGTGTTCATAAATATCTGAACAACTTTACGATACTAAACCTTATTGAAACTCACAGAGAAATCAAATACATTTATCATAATTCATAAATATATGTATTTGTGTTTAGATGGAACAGGGTTTATTTCGTGTAATATTTCAGACGTTTTTGAACGCCTGAGATGCTTAGATACTTTTGATGCTGACTGTATCAATGAGTTTTTCTAACTCCACGGAAACTTGCACACGCTGAAGAAATTCCGATGCATTGGTCACGCGTGATGGATTGACGTCCATACACCGTCCCTGAGGGTAGGCCTGTGCCCTGCAGTGGAACGTATTTAGGCTGTGATGATAATTAATCATTTTAGTTAGGGTACATTAAATACTGTAAGTTAATAACTTACCTGGACCAGGGCCGTGAGTGTGGCGAATGTTTTAACAAAATTGTGTCATTTGCTTCTCCAACGGTTTTTTCATTCTCAGCGATTTCCACGAGCGGTGGTAATACGAGAGGATTATTTTCACTGTTATTGTAAAACGAATACAACAGCTGTTTCGACCCACTTCTCTCGTTAGATTTCTTGTTGGAGTCTGCGTTGCCATCAGTTTTCTCCATGTTGGTGATGAAGTAATCCACCACGCCCGAGTTGTAAACAATCATTGATATCCAGACGAGCATCCAAATCATAAAGGCGCGTTGGAAGAAACGTGTCCTTGCCCACATATTTACTAATCGGATTCGTTTTGGAACTCTGTTATCATGACTACCAGGATTAGCACTTCTGTTCGCGACTACGTCGGTCGGACTAGCCTGAGCTAACCCATTTAGCCTCGGATGCGATTTAGATTTTTTCATTCTTTGCGGCGATAAGCTATTTTCATCCATGTAACCTCCATTAAAACGCCAATTTAAAGCACTGTTTGCGTTAAAGTATTCCTTGAGATGCAACTTATTGTTTTGATCTTGAAACAGTTCCATTCGACGGACATCGATTCCGAGTATAGTAGCAAAGAACACCATCTGAATGAAGTAGTCCGATATCAGGCTAACGATCATGAATATCGAGAACTCTTGAATAAAGGGCACGAAAGTAAAAAAACTCACTGTGAAAATTGTTATTTCGGTTAGAAAGTTAATCGTGATAGACCAACCTTCCTTGCTGAGGCCCTGCGCCAGCCGTATCTTGACGTCGAGGCGCGAGTCTGTGGACGTGACACTTTTGGTCAGCACTAGAACATTTTCGAGCCCCACTATGATCACTAAGTAAGGAAATATTTCCTTCCCTTGAAGGCTCAAAGAGAAGCCAAAATAGAAGCAGATGCCCATAGACATGGACAAGCTTCCAGCTATCGTGAGGACAGCGCACGCGGCCAGGCCGAGCTTTGATTTTATAAATTCTATCTTCCTGACAGAAAAGTAAACGTATAAGAATAGGCCCACGAAGGTAATCAGCAACGGTACGAGTTCATAATAGTTGAACTGTCCGGGGTAGTATATCAATGTGACGTCATCCACGTGCGTGTACGGTTTGTCTTGGTAAAGAGGGTACATTTCTTGTAACTTTTTGGTGAGCGATTGCATAAATCTGAAAAAAAAAACAACAGAGTAGTTAATGACGATACTATAGGAGGTTAATTTAAATCCAAACATCGATCTGCTAAAAGAGGAATTAAAAAGTGACTTTACTTGCACTCCAGCGCTACTTCAAAACGTTTCTCCTGCATTGAGAGTGCGGGAGTTGCAGGTTTTTAGGAACTTATGTACGATTTGTAACACGACTGGATTTTCGGTTAAGGAACACTTATTACGAGGATGTTATGAGTTTTTAGTAAATGTCTGACTACCTACTTGGATAAAATTAGTCTTGAGTCTATGACTGCTTAGTAAGGAAACCTATACATGCTTTTATTGAACAATAAAGGCTGTTTTGTTTAAATTAGCTCCTATTCAAATGTTGGCCGGGACAGGGCAAGGGCTTTACAAGGCACTGTAGTGGAATAACAAAGGCACCTTAGTACCTAAATAAAACAAGAAATACGGTACCGTTGATCGGCTTGCCGGTAGAACACTGTGATGGCGTACTGAAGGACGCGCGGGCGGGCACGCAGCGGGTACCGCTTCATGCCGGTGTCGCGGAGCTGCATACCAAACGCCATCTCTGCTATCGAAGCTTTGCCTTTCTGCAGATTCTGCACATTCATATCAACATCAGAAGTGCAGAAATAATGGAATTAAACGATTCGAAAGGTCTTTTTAACTAATTCATTGCACCCAAACCCTACTCTAATGTAAGTGTGTAAGTAAAATAATAATAGAGCAAAATGGTTACATGCATTAGCATGTAAGTTATTTTCTAAACGCGTGTTCGAGACAGAACATATTATAGAGTCATTTAATTTTGTTCAAGTGAAGGAAATACAGTTGTAGTTAGATGAGCTTGAACTGTGAGAACAAGACAGAGTGTTTATCTCTTGTTTGTATTAAATAATAGTTAGTTCAATTACGACAAATTGTTCACGTATTTATACGTTTTCTGATAGCCAGTAAATAGCTTTTAAATGTTTTGTAAAACGATTACAACTTTCACATATTTTTACCCGACTGCGACAGAAGGAGGGTTATGTTTTGCGAGCGTATGTATGTATGTATGTAAGTATGTATGTATGTATGTATGTTTGTATGTCTATTTCTTTGGCACGCCCTACAGCCTAAACGGCTTGATGGATATTAACGTATGAGGTGTCGTTCGATTAGTAAAAATCGTGAGAGTTACATAAGGTACATTATTTCAATATATAGTGTGCGAATGAAAAAACAGAGGGGGAAGAACATTTTTTTTCGTCTAAAATTACAATATAATATGGGTATCAAATGAAAGCTGGTGAAAAGCAGATTCCAAATATATATATTTATATTGCAGTACTTTTATGCTACCATTTTGACACAAGACTAAAAAGAATGAGATAAACTAAATTATTAAGAAAAACAAAAAACCCGACTGCAAAAAAAACTATAGGTTATTGTATATCTGAGAGTACAAAGTTGTGGGTATGGTATAAGCAAGTTATTTATTACTTTATTTCAAAAAAAATATTGTTATTTTACTCCCCCGTCCGGGCAGTAAATAAGAAAGCCTCAGATCAAATGTTTGCTTCGGCCTCGCCTCAGCCAACAACTACATGTGATGTGAGACCTTTCTTGCTTTCCTGCCCTCGGTTTGTAATAATCTACTATTTCTATAGTCAGTTGCTCAAAATGGTTGTGTCAAAAAAAAAAACCTTATTTAGATAATTGCTGTCCATGCAGATTATTTTAACTGGTTTCCTTCATTTCAAACTTTTAGTCTCATCTGATGACATCTGGGAGCCTGGATCTCTACCTCTGAATATTATGGATACATTTTAATGTTATCGCTAACGTTATCTTTTAAAACTGTCTGCGCAAGAAATAAATATTATTATTATCTTTTAAAGAGATTCTAAACATGCGAGTCTGAATCACACATTGCTGTTTAAATTTTTCGTTACGTGGAAAAAGTGATAAGGAAGATAAACATTGAACAGTTATCTCGCCGGGCGGCGGTCGTCGTCCAACTACCTAGTAATTATAAACTATTATTCTTTTATCTACGAGTATATTTAGCGTACAATACGTTTTTATAATACTTATGCGTTAGGTTTTGTAACTCTTTGTGATTTTAAAGCATAAGCATGTGCTCACGACTGTATTCCCCGAGGGGGTAGTCAGAGATATTCTGAAACCTCAGAACAGCCACGTTTCACCAGTAGTACCGAAACTGTGTCCAGTGTGACGAGGGGTGAGCCCGTCGCCACTTAAAGATTTTAGGTATTCTTGTATCTTGCATTTTCATAAGGACGAAAAAAACGCCATTTCTTATTTAGCTTTCTGGTCAAATCTGATTAGCAAAATCAGAAAGATGTACTATCCGACATCTTGAATGTTCTTATAAAATCTGTTTCTAAATAACCTTAAAATTTCTTTGCTATTTGGAATGGGTATAGTGGGCCCATGATTGGGTCTATTATTCAGAATTTAAAGTATATATCAAGAAACATTCGAGACGGCCCGATAACTCAGTCGGTAGTGAACCTACCTGATGTGCCGAAGGGTCGCGGGTTCGAATCCCGTAAGAGACTAATATGTTTTGATGAATATGAATGTTTATACCCGAGTCATGGATGTTTGTACGTATATAATATATTCTATATCGTTGTCTAGTCATCATAATACAAGTCCAAACCCTCTAGCATGTTTTCTCTACTTACGCGCGACTCGGCCTTCTCCCATACTACCAGTCTAGGCAAGTGCGACTTAAAAGTGCGGGAAGGGGTAATTTTCTAAGCAGCGAAGTAGCGTCGCGCGCGAGTCGGGAAATAATACTAGGGCTGCAAGCTAGATTCTGGTACTTTGTGACAAATATTTTGTTAGAGCCAAAAAAGAAAATGTTGCTGGCTCATACCCATTATGTCTATAGTGGTGTAGGTATGAATCGGTGCATACCCGAGGCTCTACTTTCCCCATTAGGGCTAATAAGCGTTAGTGAGAAATATATAAAGATGTTTATAATTAATCAAACCCAGGCAGCTGGCATAGGTACACACTGCCTTACAAGCGGTGAAACATGAAAATTGGCCGTGGCGGTCGTTGTTTTGACATGAATAATTGTCGCGTTTCAATGCTTGTAAGGAGGATTTGCACCCAATAGTTTTAAATCCATGATCAAACCACTCAGAATATCTCTAGATATAAGCACAGTACAAGGATGTATAGAGATGTTAATACCTGATAATTGTAGATTGTACTAATGATGTTAGCGTCTAGTGAGAAAGACTGCAGGTTCTGCTGCCACAGGTTGGCAGGCGAGAGCAGCAGGCAACTATACTCGGGCAGCACGCGCTCCACGCTCGCCTCGCTGTCTCGCCGCTTGATCCCTTCGATCTGGTAGCAGTGTTGGAGCAACGTGCTTTTGCTGTGGATTTTGAATTTACCATTCATTCTACACCACTAGTTTATAATTTCTAACTTAACTTTAAGTGTGTACCATTGACTTACACTCTAACGATAGACAAGCACGTTAGAAACAAGTCACACAAAACAACAAAAAATTACACATTGCGGTCTGTCATTGTCATTAGTACGAAGTAAACTACGTAACATCAATGCGTTGCGGGACCCGTATTCCAGTTTAACATGCAGTTACTGATCGCCTTATTTAGTACTGGTAAATTATTATCATTGATTCAGACAATGAAACTAAACAACTTTCCCTATGGAACATAGGTCAAAAAATTAGGATTTTTTTGGACCTCCCATAGAAAATCGATCAACTGAAATATTTTCTCGTTTTTCGATCCATGTTCCTTAGGGAAGGATGTTAACTTTCATTGTCTATATGCCCTTAAAGTTACCTACGTTAGTGAAACCGGTCAAGTGCGAGTTGGGCACGCACCGAGGGTTCATCAACACAACATAATTAACCTACAAAATAGTGTTGTTTTCTCCGGTACCTTTAGCTGTTGAGTTTGTCACATTAAGTTTGACATATTTGTATGCATTACCGTTTTTAACTTTTTGTATTTTTCTTATAAATAACGCACATTCTCTGTGCAAATTTCAATTGTCTAGCTATTACGGTTCAAAAGTTACAGACTTAAAGAGGTAAGACAGACGGAAGACGGATGGACGGACAGCTTAGGCTTATGAATATGGTCCCGACTGCCGTTTTCTCCCTTTAGGTACGGAACCATGAAAACGTAGGACATACACATACCAGTCTTATATTACCAGACACAATATGATCCTAATGAGACTTACACTAACGATGTAATTTAACCATGAGCTCAGTGGTGCATGAATGACGTAATAGTAGGTGGAAATACCTCGGAGGCGTCTTTTATTTTTCATTTCACGACTAGATTTATACCATTTACCGAAACTAAAGTCATACCTCAGTATTTTTGGATAGTTCGTCTAGTGAAATCATCAACTGAATACACGATTGGAACTACTTCACTCGATAGAAAATCGTCACAAAGATGACGTATTTTCATGCATTTTTAAACATTTTTCTCGGTTTAGAAGAACTTAAATAGTTTCCGATTGTTGGTATTTATACTCACATATTCACCATTAGTTTAACTAGTGCAATCATAAATAAAATCTAGAAAAAATACTTTGGTTAGTTGTTTTTAATCGAAAATACGGCTCACGCACACACTTTTCGGAGCGCTCGGCAATCGCGTTTCTCATAGAAAATATTCGTCGGGACCTATGGCCCCTGATTTTTTTAAGTCACACGTTTAAATCAGCAGTCTAAATTCGATCATGGTTTTGAACGTCTGACATTCAAAAATCGCACTCCTGTTCAAGAAAGCAAGGATCGGAAGAGGAAAAAATACACCTAATGATCAATTTATTCTTCTATCTTAGCTGAGTTTAGCGACTTTTTATCACAATTCGCCTCGCATTATCTCTGGTGGATAGGCACAAGTCTAACAATGTTGGCAGATTACTATAATTTTTTCAATGCCATGGATATTTTATAATCCAATAAGGCGCTTACTGAAGTGCTACTAAGTAACACCATTGTCAAATTTGATATTTCCAGTGCGTTTAAAATAACTTAGTGGGACAGTTGAACTCTGGGTCCTTTTATCACTAAATAAAACTGTTATCATCAGCATCACGCATGGATGGCAAAATGGGGAGGAGGCCTCCCTGCAGTAGGTTGATACGAGCTGATGATGATGTCCAGGTCCTCATCTCATGAGTTAGAGTGAAGCTGGTTGACGTGGACTATGTTCAACTTGAATTATCTTCAATATTAAGTTTACTAGTTGAAGCCCGCGGCTTTTGTGCAGATTTATTCATAATAATTATAATATTGTTTTGAACTGCCTCCGTGGTCTAATGGTTAGAGCATTGGGCTCTTGACACGGAGGTCGTGGGTTCGATTCCCACGGGGGGCACCTAGTGAAATGTCACTTTGTGCGTTTTTCCCCAGTTGGTTAGGACATTGCAGGCTGAGTCACCTGATTGTCTGAAAAGAATGATGATTCCGTGCTTCGGATGGCACGTTAAGCTGTTGGTCCCGGCTACTATCACTGGTGGTAGTAGTCGTTACATAAAAACCACGTCAGAGGCCGTAAGGCGGTTTGAATAAACTCTGACACCAGGGCTTTGCAGCCCACTCGATAAGAAGAAGAACGGTATAATATGTTGAGAATAGTGCAAGCTCCATTACAACCCTATATGCATATTATACACCACTAGGTTCGCGAACGGCGCGCGAGCTGCGCAGTAGCGATGCGCGAGCATAAAATGCACCCCCGCACATCGCGAGCGGCTCGCGGGCGGCTCACGAGCTGGTCATTCGCCGCGGGTTCGCCAGATGTGGACGCACCCTAAGACATGAATGCGGGAATGCGGAATAGAGGATGAAGAGACCATGGAACATATTCTTTGTGACTGTGATGTCTTGGCGGCAAAACGCATGTGCCTCCTCGGAGATGGATACCCAAAACCGGATCTTAGGTTTCTTCCCCTCAATGGTATTGCCTCCTTTATTGACCATGTATGTGTGTGGTGCGGCATTCGCTCGGCTTCGCAAGCAGTCTTACAAATATGTTTAATGTATGAATTGGATTTTACGAGTAGATTGAATGATTTTATAATACCGAAATAACTACCGTCAAGATTATTGGATCGTCTAATAAAAGGCACAGATTAAACGTTCTTTATTGAAATATTATAAAGATTTCTTATATTTTCAAGAACGTTAAAAGCATTGGGCTGTTTAAAGTTGTGCATCATAATGGGATTCATTCTATAGACGGGCAATTTGATGTTTTTGATTAAACGTATCATCTAAAGGGAGAAATTGATATCATAGCATCCTTTTAAACTAACTTTTAAACCCATCAAACTAAACAACTTTTGCTATGGGAGCAAACCGATCGGAGCAAACAAAAATCTGCTGTTGCATACGTTTGAGTCGAGTAGGCGGCGACGGCGGCGGGTGCAGTTTAGTATGGGACAGCAGATTGTTTTTTTTGCTCCGATCGGTTTGTTCCCATAGTAAACATTGTTCAGTTTGATGGGTAGACTCTTAGTTTAAAAGGATGCTAATGATATCAATTTCACCCTGTATAGATTGTTCCTAGAGTGACACAAAACACAAATACAAATTGCATGTTCAATGGGGTTGTGGTAAAACGCAATGCATTACAAATGTTTCAGATCAATGTTAAATTGTAATTGAACTCAGAACAAAATAACATGTGAATGTGCATGATATTATATATCATTCGCCAAAACCACAGCCAAAACTGCAAATATACATGTAAAATTTTAAAAAACAATCTTTTTCTATACATATAATAAAAATTTAGCGTGGATGTGCATTGAAGATATTTGCAAAATTATTCATTGGAGGTGTTTAGGAATGCATTGATCGTATTTTTAGAATTTTTGTCTGTTTATCTGTTTGTGAGAGGTTTGATGGGGTTTTCACATAAGCAAAGGGCTTAGTTTGGGTTAACATGCCTCGCAATTGGTTCATTCAATTAGTATTTAAAGTCAGTGGTCCGCGCATACGATGTTGCGCGGGCGCCGCTAGTTTAAAATATGTGTCGAAACTTACGTTTCATGGTCCTCATGGTTTCTTACTGTTTCTAGCAACCGGAAAACTTCTTGCAGAGGAGCCCTGAATGCATCCCACATCTTCAAATTATTATTCCATGGAGAAACACCTAAAACAGATTTTAAAGATTATTGAATGAATTTTGAAGACACTCTTATTTCAATACAGTATTAATAATCTGAATTTCAAAAGAACATTTTTCTCACTGAAAATGTATTATAGTAACAATAAAAACTTACCTATTTTCATAATAATTTGCTGAACATAAATCAATGGTTTTTCCTTTGCCCAAACATAAGGAATTTTTTGAGTTTCATTAAAATAAAGATCAAGTTGTGCTGGTGTATCTGTAACAGGTGAATAAAAAAAAAGTAATGTAAAATTAAATCCAAGTTGTGTGGATTCATAATAACGAATGAGTCAAACTTGTTTTGTGGAATTTTTTTAAATCAAAAACAGTAAATTAATTTCTATTCTATTCTAATTTTTAAATTATAGCATCCATCTAATTGTTGGTGATTTTGCCACGTTTAAATATAATAAAAAGCGTTTGACGTTGTATGGTTATAAATATGTGGTAACATCAAAGGTAGTTTTCAGTCAGTCAAAAAGAAACACTATCTTGGGCAACCATACAATTTTAGCTTCCTTGTAGGCCAGGGAGCAGACAACAGACATGCGACCACCCAATAGCACCCTACAATACGACACTACCTAAATTAATTTCATTTCTATGCTACTGTCTTAAGACTTCAAACTACCTATTAGAATTCCTTGAACTCAAGAGATCAGGTATTATAGTAATATGTACATTAAAACAATCAACTACATAATAATTTACTGTTACGTGTTATGAAATACATTTGTATTTTGTTGGATAATACAAATTAGGTATGTTCCAGTTTACAGAATATTGTGATTAGAGAAACAGGTGGTCTAATGAAGGGATGTGGACTGAAATGGCATGTTAAGGTGGTTTGGTCATGAGGGAAGAATGAGCGAAGATTGATGCATGAAATTTACAAGGCAAGTGTGAATGGAATTGTTGAACAGGGTTGCCCTAGATGCATGCATATGTGCTGATCAAATCAGATTTGTAATAAACTTAAATGTCTCCGGAATCAACGAGCATGTACAAAGAGACTTACGGATGTCGAAGACGAACCATGTGTGTCAGAAATAGTCAGAAGTGTTGCACATTCTGACCTCTCTGCCTACGACAGTGGGATATAGTGAATGTATTTAGTGTTACGAATTTTACCAATCAGTCCAATCACCATAATTATTTTAAAAGAAATGGTTTATCTTGTAGGAGGAAAGATAAAATTACTACAAATGGGCTTTCTTATTGTCTCATTATTTTACCACTATAATGGCATTGGCATTAGGACATCAGAGTTCTTGATGACATCTGAAGGAATTACTACAACCGTCTCGGCATTTGTAAGAATGGTGACAGTGAATGACATGGTTTGTTGCATGCTGCCAGCCCCACTACCACAACCTGGGCAATTCATACAAACATCCTCACACTGACACAAAGGGCTAGACATGTTATAGTGATTGCGAGTGACAGAGGATTACACCACTGATCACTGTCTGCCTCCTGTATAACCGAGTGGGTGAGGTCAAACTTGGCATGGAAATATATGTGATATACATAGTTATTGGCTGTGAGCATTTACACTTCAACATTATTATATTTTGACATTACTATACTTCGACATTATTAAATGTTGACATTATTATACTTCGTCATCATCATTTTCATCACTCATTTTCACACTTTGACTTTATTAGACTTCGACATTTGCCATTTTAATACCTAGTTATTATTCATTTTAGACATTAGTCGACTAAATCGACAGTAGGCCCCTAACAGTTCCGGACTGCCAGGAAGTTTATTATTTTGTAATAAAATAATGTAAAACTAAAGAAAATAATGAATTAATAAGCATAAGCATATGCTCACGACTATATTCCTCAAGGGGGTAGTCAAGATATTCTGACTCCTCAGAACATCCATGTTTCACCAGTAGTACCGAAACTCTGTCCAGTGTGACGGGGGGTGTGCCCGTCGCCACTTATAATGGACAGTGGGTACAATACATGCCTCGAAATTGAAGCATGCCGGTTTCCTCACGATGTTTTCTTAGATAGATTTACACTATAGATTAAGCCATTATTGTGGTCGCACATGGAACAGCAATAGTTTGACTTTTTCATACTAAACGACAATTTGTTTGGCAACTATTCTATAGGATTGACATCTTGCCAAACACAAAAACTGGCCATGGTGATCGAAACAAAAAATAACGTATTGTCTTTTTTGTTAAAATTAGGTTTTACAACTGGCTAACTCACTCTCGATATCTTGGCTTCATCTTACAGAATAAGCGAAAAGTTTTAAATCTATGGATTCTAGCATATTTGACACGAATTGTCTGGAAATGGTACAAATATCTGCCATAACAGGCGCTGTGATTAATTTGACAGTTCCCATCCTAAAGGTATTATACCAGGAATAGAGGAACATACAGCTGAGCGAGATGTACCTAGCCATACCTAGCGGCACCACTGTATAATAGAAAGAGATACATGACACGAGGCAACAGAACCATATTTTAGTCACTTATTAATTTTTACAATTCGGTTTCTGTGAATAATTGTGAATCTAAATTGAAATCTTAGATAATTTTATGAAATATACTGACAGTAGGTACTTCATTAATTTATCCACAATTTCACGTTAGACTCAGAATTATAGACAATATTATAATTTTTTCCTGCGAATAGTCTCCAAAAACCATCCAAAAACGGTTTCATTTGACAACTCATGTTTGTTGCTCTATTCCAGTAAGGTATAATACCTTTATGGTTCCCATCACCCACTTCGCACATAGCCAATAAAACCCAAAGCATATTACTGTGAGACGCTCACCTGTCTGCTGACATTTGTTTGCACTGCAGTCCGTTCTAGTAAAGAGCTGAGCGCTGTTTATATCCAGAGGTAAATTGACAACCGTTGGTATGTTGCCCGGTAGAGGAACGTTCAGTAACGGATAGCTGCAAAAAAGTGCGACTTAGCAACTCCACATATACTGTAAGGCGTAATCTCAGTAAGCTAATAGGAAAAAGAAACTTACCAGCACAATAACACGACGGATAAAGCCAGGGTGATGGCAGTCACGGGGTAGGACGAACAAAACAGACCGTAGGTATAGTAAATTTGTGCCACCCTTTCGGGTAGAGTCGATCCTGCCATTGTTGTTTTACGATACTCAATAGTCCTAGAAACTGCGTGGATACCGAAGAATCACGAAACCATTGTGTAAACTCTCGTCAAACTAAACTCAGAGCAATGTTTACCGGGAATTAAGTGACTACCGTTGTAGATATTACGACTGATCGCATGTCCAGCGGTAACACGAACAATTACTTGGATATTTTGCATCATTCAGGCATGCCGCTATTCACTATGCACTATTACATCAACCACGCAGTTGTGACAGTGGCAGGATGTGTCATTATTGAAGTTTCTCTGTGTGACATTGACAGTTCTCAATGCACAGATTAAAAAGAATCATAGACACTTTTTGCTTACTTTTTTTTGAGCTCATACTAATCAGGGGTCCTTAGTTCCAACAAACCGCGATAGATGGCGATGACGCGAGTGGGTGCTGAACGAGACGGAAAAGACAACCTCCAAAACGGGTTCATTTTTTTGTAGGTACTAGGCTACGAATAAAGAAATAAATATGGAAATATAATTCACGTCAAAAAATGACCCCACGAACTTTGGTGTACACCACTTCGTACACCACGCAAGCGCGCAAGACTCAATCATTATGGCGACTCCAATGAGCGTTTTTCTTTTTTTTTTTTAATGCCGTTTTCTTATAACTCAATAGATGGCAGTAGTGTCTGTACGACAAACTGTCAAGCAAAAACTTCCTCTGCAATGTCACCTATAGACTAAAAAACGTAGAGATTTCATTCTCTTTGGTTCGGATTTGGAAGACGTCATCAAAAAAAAAATTGAAATTATTTTCGATTTCTTTCTTAGCCAAAAATACAGTCCTTTTTCGTTGTTTTTCAGAAAAGCAGTTTGAAGTAAACTATTCTATTCTATTTTTATTTATTGGCGTTTCCTTGTTAGATTTCGCCAGTGTCAAGTAGTTTGAGGGAGTGTCTATCCAATCTCGAGGATTGTTTTTGAGTAAGAACAACTGACAAGGATTTTGGAGCCTCGTGGCAGGCTGAGACGCGAACCGCGCGAACACCACGCGAGAGACAAGTGTTCAAGGCAAACCCTGCAACGTGACTCTCTGAAGTAAACTAACAAACACGACAAAGTAAATGCTACGATACGAGTTTGATTAACAATGACATTTGACAGCTCAAGTTTTCTTATTGCCAGTTCAATTTCAGATTTTGCCTTATGATCAAAGAGTTTTTATATTTATTTTAGTCAAATTGTAGTCTTGTATCACCTTAAAGAGTAAATTAGCATAAGAAATATAGTTAAATATAATTAAAAAAATATAGGTTCCAAAAGATTTTTGTTTTTTTTTCACTTCACTTTTACCCTCATTTCGGGGAAAGATAATTTTTCAGTGTTTGACATAGATTCGTATAGACCGTAGCGTCATCTATCGATCTACTATGAAACGAAAAAAAAAACGCTCAACTCATGGTGCCAAAAATTAAGGAGATTTTGTTCGGAGTTATCGTTCCATATTTATTTCTTTATTCGTAGGTACTAGGTACCCAAAATATATACAACTAGTGTTTACCCGCGACTTCGTCCGCACAAATTATATACCAGATTTTAAGTCAGATTATAAGCTATCAAACAAAAAAAGTTTCATCAAAATCGGTTCAGTAGTTTTTGCGTGATGCGCGAACAAACAAACAAATAAACAAACAAACAGACAGACAAAATTACTAAAAAAGGTTGATTTCGAGTCAGGAATACCTAAAAACCATATCGTATCCACGGACCTGAAAGAATTACGGACCGAGTATTTCACTAAAAAGATGTGAAGCATGCAAGGTAATACAATCTCGTTTGTTCTATAAGGGACCTACACTCACACAGATGCACTAGCTCTAGGCGAAGGGGTGCGTTCAGAACCTACGCCCAGAGTGCGCCCAGAGTGCGCCCAGAGTGCACCCCGAGTGCAACTTTTCGCACTAATGCCGTTCCGAGGCTCGGCGAAAAGCGTTCTACCCATAAGAGCGAGCGAGAAGTACAACCGCACCCAAAGGTTCTGAACGCAGCCCAGCATAGCTAGCATGCCGCAGTGATACAGCGCTATCACACCTTAGCTCTCTTTCTATTTGCGTGCGAACGAACGAGATAAAAGACGTGATACAGCCGTATCACGTGCAGCATACTACGAGTGCAGGTCCGACAACCTGTCACCTTATGTACCGCGTGACAGCACGCACACAAAAGAAATGGGTGCTTCACTCATGATTAGATGACATTACGTCTGGTTCTTCTTTTAAGTCTGTGATCGTATCTTTTTTTTGTAAATATCTTCAATGTATGTACAGACACACTTCAATTATTACAGTTTTATAATAGTTTAGATTAGATATTAAGTAGATATTATATTAGTTGCGTAAACATACTATTAAAACTTTATATTTAACGATTTAGGGTGGAGTGAGGCCCCTTATACCGGCCCTTTCGTCTTTTTTATACTTGATACTAAGGTTTCTAATAGTTTTACATACCAATGTTGTCCTTTAAAAAATAGTTGTACCAAAGAGTTTAGAAAGTTGTAGGTACTTTATATTCGGTGGAAAACACATGCTTTTGGTAACACTGGAACTTTTATGTGATGCCGGGGGGGAGTTTTTGGCGGGCTTTGGTAGCTGACGTTTGGAGTCCTTATATTTCATCGAATTTTTATTGTTTATAGTGAGTTTTGGTTCGTAAAATTGGTGTTGTTTTGCGTAACAAAGTGTCGTGCAAGTGAACAATATATAGTTCAGTGAAATATGATGGTGCATGGGTCGTAAACAGGAAAAGTGTTCCGTGATTTTAGCGCGGCAAAGCGGTCGGTTCACCTCTTTCCTGTGGACTTCTCTGCTTTTCCTGCGTCTTTCGATTGCCTCCAAATTCTCCAAAGAACCGTCAAAACGTCGAATACCAACGTTTTAATGTGAAAACAGAAGAAAATTAAAAATAAATTAAGATTTAGCCAAAAGGTCTAGTAACCAGGCTAGTAAATATATTTAATAATAAAAAAAAAAAAATGTGATGCCGGGTTCGCATGCACGCCGTGCAGCCCGGCAAGCTTAAGGAGCCCATTCACAGTAGTCCGTCTTGCAGTCCTACAGCAATATTGGATCGTGAATGGTGTTGTAGTCCTACAAGGCGTCCGACGACCTTGAGCATTATGTATGGGTAGTCCTACTTGCAGGATAGTGAATGGGCTCGTAGTCCTACATACTGTGAATGGGCTACTTTAGGCAATGAGGAGTTTTCTGACAGCTAGTCAAACGTAGTTCAACATACCGGCGATAGATGGCGTTGACTAGAGAGAGGACCGAAGACGAAAATTTTAGGCTAAAAAGTAAACAAAAATGCATGTCACTTTGCATGAATCTTCCCGACACACACTTGGCCGTTTTTTATAGCCTATGTTAATCACTGATAATGTAGCATTCTAACAGTGAAAAAATTATTCAGATCGGTCCAGTAGTTTCGGAGCCTATTCATTACAAACAAACAAAAAATCAAATCCAGGATCGAGTGAAATCTCGAGCTCGCTTCGCTCGCTCTACGTTTTCGATCGCTTGTCTTTTCATAGTAAGTGTACAGGAGTGCGATTTTTGAATCTCATTCGGTGAGCTCAGCAGTTGAAAATGTCTAAATTACTACAGAGATACGCATCTTTTTACTGCTGATTTGACTTTCAAAAATCGCTCTCCTGTAGTATGATTTTTGAAAGTCAACTCAGCAGTAGAAAGATGCATATCTCCATAGTTATGTAAACATTTTCAATTGCTGAGCTCACCGAATGAGATTCAAAAATCGATCTCCAGGAGTGCGATTTTTGAATGTCATACATCGAACTCAGCAGTAGCAAATGTCAAAATTACTATGGAGATACGCATCTATCTACTACTGATTTTACTTTCAAAAATTGCACTCCTGAAATGTGATTTTTGAAAGTCAAATCAGCAGTAGAAAGATGCGTATCTCCATAGTAATTTTGTCAATTTCGACTGCTGAGCTCACCGAATGAGATTAAAAAATCGCACTCCTGAAAGCAGGAAGGAAAGCTAGCTCGAGATTTTACTACACTATGAAAAGACAAGCGATCGAAAACCTAGAGCAAGCGAAGCGAGCTCGAGATTTCACTCGATCCTGGATTTGATTTTTTGTTTGTTTGTAATGAATAGGCTCCGAAACTACTGGACCGATCTGAATAATTTTTTCACTGTTAGAATGCTACATTATCAGTGATTAACATAGGCTATAAAAACGGCCAAGTGTGTGTCGGGAAGATTCTAAGGCGGTACAATGTTCGCCGCGGTCCTCTAGATAAATGCGAAAGTTTGCGACGATGCGATGTTTGGATGTTAGTGGCGCAATCACGCAAAACGCCTGAACGGATTTGACAAGCAGGTAGAATAGTACGGTTAGGTAAGTATGTCCTGCATTAACACATAGGTAGTAGGATTAGCTAGATAGTTGAAATTTTCACAGAATATGCGTTATTACGGCGGATTTGTTAGCAAATAATAAAAATGACAAAAACTTAAAAATTAAGGGAGGTTCTCAACAAGAAACTAGTTTTTATCAAGGTTTTTTCTTCACACCCTCTATCGTAAAATCGCTAAAATTGTCACTTTCGACCCTTTTTTCGGTAACTTGTATGGATGTTGTGTTGCTGATTATTTGATGTATGAGTGTTTGACAAAATGTAAAGAATTCTGTGAGAATTACACGAAAAAAGTTATGACAGCTTTAAGCTGCTCCGGTAGAAAATTCTCAAATATTAATTCAAAAATCATAACTACAAAAAATCGCGGAATTTAGGTACATGGGGTATTTTCGGAGCTTCTTTTATTTCGGATACACCTAACCTAGGTGAGGATCCAAAAAAAAATGTTGGACGCCTTCGTTTGGACCACCCTGTATACAAACGTCAAACTTGGTGTGATTATAGAGCAAACTCTACAGTATAACAACAAATAATAAAAACCGGCCAAGTGTGAGTCGGTCTCGCGCTAAAAAAGGTCCCGGAGAAAAATCGTTTTTTTTTCAGTTTTTGTTGTGTTCCGTGGTGATGTGGTACGGAACCCTCGCTGCCGTGCTAACAAAGAGTGCAGTAAGTAAGGTTTTTTCAAAAAATGAGTTAAATACAGATTCGAGATCGTGAAAATAAGCTCTATATGATGATTTGATCCCCATTTAGCTAGCATGTTTAGAAACAGATATTTTTTAAAGAAGAGTGCAGTAAGGTTATCACCAGACACGTAAATTACTAACTATGAGTGCAGTAAGCATAGCCACTGCACTTAGCATTACCTAATTTTCAAAGGCTTCTGTCAATTCAGACTAATAAGTAATGCAGTATGGTAATTTGCTGCTTTATTAATTAGCACCAGTGAATTGGGTTCTTTATAGAGCACACTAAGAAAAAGTGCAGTAAAATTGATTGCTGCATTGTTTGTTAGCAACGCGATTGGATTTATGATAATAAGATACTACGTAAAAATGCAGTGGTACAACAATTTTACCAATAATATACCTCATACAAAAAATTACATTTGAGTTACTGCATTTATAATAAGTACCCAGTCCATTCGTTAAATATGATCTTACAAACGTTAAGTGCAGTTATAAGCCTTACTGCACTTTTGATTAGGAACGCCTTATAGAGACGCTAAAGAGCATACTAAGCAAAAATGCTTTTTTCGCGATTTAAAACGCTACATTGCAGCTGTGCTAATGAAGGTCAGCTCAGTTAAAACTATTCATATTTTCCTATACAGTAAAAATAAAACAAATATGAAAAAATCATAAGAAGGATTGAAAAACATAAAAATAAAAAATATAAACTTTAGGCGCGATTTTCTCGAAATGATGACGAACCACCTTACTGCACTCTTAATTAGCACGGCAGCTCGGTGCGTGAGTAGCCCGACTCGCATTTGACCGGTTTTTTAAGGTTTACGCAGATTGAGTCTCGGGCAACAGCTATAAAATAATAATATCTTGAACATTGTCATACCGTACATACCTCGTATTATTAAGGTGCGTTGGGGTAATTAAGTTCGGATGGTTTTTAGCTGCATTCATAAGAAGATGGCAATTTAATTTTTACTGAAAATCTATATCAGTTTAGCGTAATAAAATAAAGTAGAATCTGATAATCAATAAACAAACTATCAGAAAAATATTTTCATGTTTGCATAGATTTAACTACTGCTGGGGAATACATGGGAAAGATCGGACGATGTTGGGGAAAGAATGTACTACGAGACGATCGACACGACGAAATCTCCTATGCGGACTCAAGGGAGTAGAAGAAAAAAGGCGTATCGCGCTATATTGCGAGTACCTATAAAAATAATCACAAAATCGGTAGATATTTAACATATTATACGTTCTTACCCCATTCACGATTACCTCAACGCACCTTATCTAGTCCCATTTAAATTACCTAAGTACCAGAATCTATTAAAAAAATGACGAATGACTATTCAACGACATTCGTACCAAATGGCGCGCCCTAGTCTCTGTCTACATCACAGGGAAAGAGGCGTGAAGTTATAGGTAGATAGATAGATGTGTTTTTATTATTATTCCGAGGAGTCAGCGTTTCATTTTCGAAATGAAATGTAATTCAACGTGTGCTGGAGCCAGATAGAGCAACTGTGTTTGAGTTTGTAGTGGCAGTGGGGAACGCTGGGGCAGACAGGATGCAATTCAGTCGTTGCGGTCGAGCCCCGCACCTGTCGCTACCACCGCCGCGCCCGTCGCCACTGGCACACGGTGTCGCGGCCATTCGTTGCCACAACCATCATGACATTTGCAATCTCATATCAGACCGGTTTACAAACTACTATTATTTAGGAATAAAGCTTAAAAACCTTTCCCTAATCTAAATTAAATTGTAAAGGGAAAATGGCTCAGCCGTTCCGAGCTGGGACAAATTAGTACTTAGCAAAAGACAACTTCAAGAACAACACTTAAACGTAATATTAAAATCCAAACAGTTTTGTTGAGATCCAAGAGAATTTAGGGGGTGAATGGGATGAGGGGGGGGCGGGGTATAGGGGGCTGAGCACCGTCTTATCGCGAGTGTTCCTCTGCGGAAACACCGCGACCACTCGTCCGCGACACAAACTGTAGAGCGGCGTTTTATTTTAACGAATTCGATAAATTTTCCTGAAGTTCATTCGAAGCACCCAACTATCTATCAATTATAATGTCGTTGCGTATGTATGTTGCTGTTCAGGTTATTATAACTGCGTAAGATAATCAAGTTACGCGCAGTGCATGCAAGTAAACCTACCCAGAATAATCACATAACATTTTAAACGTTAGTTACGTTAGTTTCATTAAATTCGTTTATAACCTGAGCTGACTCCACAGTTTTCTATGTCTGGTTACTCACTTTTTAACAGCGTTAATAACGGTGGAATTAAAGCGCGAGAGGCCGCCGAGGACGATTTAATTAAACCTTAACGAAGATCCCCACCCCTCATCCCCTCGCCACCTTTACCTGTCCAATGGTTTATTTAATTTTTCAATCTGTTTTTTCTAAACAGCAAGTGTCTTTTCATTTCAAAATGCCATTGTAACATTGCATTCGAATGGTGAAACAGTTTCGTTTTTATTTGTAATTGTGTGTGTCTTAATTGAAGCGCATATTTGATCTTTGGTCATTATTATAATATGTATTTATAATTTAAAAAAGGAAAGCAATTATGCAGTTCTAACTTCAATAAAATTAACAATATTCTATGCCTGCCGTTACAACTTGGCCTGTTAGTCAAATTAGCAACTCTTTATTAAACGTCAAAACGTGCGATTTGTAAGAAAAATTTGTAGATAGTTACGCACAATATAATATGGTTACGGTACCACGGATTATATAAGAGTCTAACGGTACTTCAATTTCTCGGGTACGGTACCCAACTAACAATGAATAGTGACGTCATTGTTTTTTATCGTCGTTAACTACGATATTTTTTATAGTTTATTCACTTATTAAAAATGCTATTCAAGCTAATACAATTACTGAAAATGTGAGTTTTTAAAAGTAAAATATTATTAAATGTAAACTCCCCTACTAAATATTAAGAAGCAGAGTCGCTAAGAACTAAAAAGAGTCCTGTGCGATTTGATACCGATTGAATCGTGTAGTTACACAATAAGACCCCTGGTCAAAGTAATCAGCCGGTTAAATGCAGGTTGCGGTGATGGGATGTCAACTGATGGTACCCGCGTCACAGATAGCCCGCACGTGATCCCTAGTGATTTACTGCCCCATCCCCAGCCCGCCCACTAATGTGTACACTACTTTGCACCGTAAGATGCTCTCACTCGCACCTCTTTCTTTTTGTTTGGTCATATTTTCAGAAGAAATTGTTCTATATTCAGAAAACTAAATAATTCGGAGTATTTCCATACAAACAAAGTCGGGTTATATTTTCAATACTAATACTAAGCTAACAATTAAAGTCAATGGCATTTTTCAGAAACAATCTGGAAACTAATCTCTATGCTTGTATTTTGCGGTACTTCCTCGTGGACCCACTAATTTGTCCCACTGGTGGGTCCACAAGGAAACCTTGTTCCTCGTGGACCCACTACTATGTTCCAAAAAATAACCATTCGTTATCTGACTCTCTAATTTAGTTTCTAGATTGTTTCTGAAAAATCTCATTGACTTTAATTGGTTAGTATTGAAAAGTGTCTAGACTTCGTTTGTATGGAGATATATATCTCCAATAGAGATATTTCTACAATTTTGAAAAATTTATATTTAGGTAGCAGTGTAGTTACAATGTAGTTGTAGTTACTACATATTTCGAATTACCTACTTAGGTAAAAAATAATTTGTCTTTCAGAATAAACAATCGTTTTCGTTTTTCTTTCAATTTTATAATTACTCGTAAAATTGATTTTTGTTACTATAACAACAGTATGTACGAAGGCTATTACAAAATATACCTATAATAAAATAGGTAGGTAACCTACCTTCCATAAAATAAACGAAATCTTAAAAGGTAGAGTAGTAGAGCTAGATATTATATTTATCTGAAGATAAACGTCTAACAAAAATTTGAATCAACGTTTTCATTAAGGTGAGCCTGTTCATTTGCAAAATGATAAATATGGCATAAATTATTTCATTTAATATTCAATTCTGTTCTTTCGACGTTGCTTCGAATATTACGGGCAGCGAGTAGATAGCTACTTTGGTCTCACACCCTTTTTATTTTTTCCCCGCAGTGGCAACGATACTGTTTGCTTGCTGGCTCTTAATTTTGAGTTTAAATAGAGGGAGACTTTGGCTCAAAAGAACACTCGACAAATCATAAGCTAAACATTATACACCTGCTACTCCGACATGCTACTCATCTAATGCATATATTTTTAAGTCTAGACATTTAGTTAGCTTAGCTGTATGATATAACGATAAATATACCTACCTATAAAGGTAGAGAAAGTTATAAACAGCGTTGTTTATTAACCATGTAGAAAGATCCTTACTTCGAACATGTCATGAGAGGATAGTTTGTGAAATTTACGACGTGTTATATTATAATTTAGTGTCGCGAAGCCGCCGTAAAGTCGGGCTTAAAAGATCAGGCGCCGGTGGTTGATAGTGGAGGCTGAGACGCGGGAGCAGCAGGGTGCTTGGCAGGGTGCTCGGGCCGGTGGACACAGCGGCAATGCTTCACTACGTCATTTCATTATACTTTTCCTATTTACAAAAAAATTATAAGAGAATACCTACAGTATTTGAGAGTTACGCGGTTATTATTTAATCTAGAAACTAAAACGCGGTAAGAACCCGGTAAAATGTTTAATTCTAGATTAAATTATAAGAGAGGTAAACAAATAGTTTATATCGGGGTCCTTCTTAATATGCTGACACTTTTTTAAGGGGATGATCAGACCATCAAACTGAGCAACTTTCACTATGGGACCAACAAACAATCCATACAAAACTGCAAACCTACTCAAGCCAAATGTATGGGACAGCAGATTTTTTTTCGCGATTTCGATGTTGGTCCCATAGAGAAAGTTGTTTAGTTTGATGGTCTGATCATCCCCTTAAAAAAGTGTCAGCATATTAAGTTGGACCCTGTAAGTATATGAATTTTTAACCTAAAACGACTTACCTGCCTGCTAATGAATACCTCGTCGGTAATAGCAAAATAATCTTATTAAGAAGTCAATCAAACCTTATCGCTTATTATTAACTGAAACTTCGTGTTCTACAGTCAGAGTTAAAGCAGGGGCGGCCCCGGCACTTTTTCCGCCGCTCCGATTTTATGAAATTTAAAAAGTTTTCTGCGCCGGGAAAAAATGTGATTAAATATGTTTTGTTCAAGAGCAAGACATTAAAGCGATGTTAAGGGTGTGATAATGAGGGCGTTGATAAGCGTTTATTAGCCGGGCGGCCCCGGGCCGGGCCGGGCCGGCCGGCGATCTCAATAATAGCGCTGCCGTAACGCTATCAGGGGGAGTTAAATCATTTTAACGTAGTTTGCGACTCCTTTAAGAAAAACGCGGTGATACGCCGCTTATTTGGCTTTTAAATTGCTCGTCTTTTGACTCAACCGCAATGAGTTTGCAGGAGCAAGCTTTGTTTTAAAAGTTATTATACTTTTTGTCTTTACGCAGTGATGATTAGGTACTTAGATATAGCCGGTAGTTAAAGTTTGGTTTTTAAAGAACGTTTATTTTGTGTTTTCTGGAAATACACTGACATAAAAGTTGTTAATTTCGATTTTTAAATATAATTAAGTACTTGGATGACTGACAAGTGTGCTGTTTATATGGACCAAGCTTAGAGTATACATATTTACCTCTATGGGACCAAGTGTACTAGTTGTGTGCTTCAACTAAACGCGCTTTGGGCCTATCCAAAGGAATTACTTGGGTACCTACTTTTCACGCCTTGGTTCTACTAAAAGCACACCTAAATAAGATGTTAAAATTGGCATAGATTAAGAAAACTACTTTCATCGCCAATCATCCACATCCTTTCCACATCATTATAGTATACTAGTGTTTACCCGCGACTTCGTCCGCACAAATTATATACCAGATTTTAAGTCAGATCATAAGCTATCAAACAAAAAAAGTTTCATCAAAATCAGTTCAACAGTTTTTGCGTGATGCGTGAACAAACAAACAAACAAACAAATAATCAAACAAACAAACACACAAACAAACAGACAGACAAAATTTCTAAAAAAGGTTGATTTTGAGTCAGGGATACCTACCTACGTACCTACAAACCATATCGTAATCTTTTTTTTGTAAATATCTTCAATGTACAGACACGCTTCAGTTACAGTTTTATAATAGTTTAGACTATGACCCTAAGTAGAACGATACATCTAATCATCAAGCGGTTTTACAATAACCTTGGTTTTCTACATCATCTGTTCAAGCCAATTCGCGGCTCTTATCACATGAATAGTGTGCTATAGTTGGATCTACATATGAAGTCGATTAGCAATATTCTTATGCCAACCTTTTAAAGATCAAAATGCTTTGATTCGCGGGACCTGCGCTTCGTAAGGAACATTAAGCCGGGTGCACCCGCAGCCCGTAGAGCACCTGTGACCGCATCGCAAGGGATTTAGGCCGCAGCTTAACACCCTCTATGTTACCGAGACGAGACAAGATAACAATAGCTTACTATTGAATAACATGCCGGTTATGATTATGGGGATTGGGAATATTTTAAAAGTGAACTTGGTTCGTTCATCAATAAAATAAGTAGATAGCCAATTTTACTTTTACAAGGTTTTATTTATTTTCTCGTCCGTAAGTGTAAGACAAGTTTTGAGTCAGATAGGTACGTTTAAGATATATTATAGGGTATATTACCGTTGGCACTCTCAATGCAAACGAATTCGGGTGATATTTTCAACACTAGGTATCCAATTAAAGTCAATTAAATTTTTCACAAAGAATCTAAAAACTAATCTCTATGTTTGTATGAAGTCAGATTTTCGTTAAAATGTATAGTTTTAAAGTAACAGTGCCTCAAAGATTTCCATACAAATCTTAAATTAATCCTAGCATTAAAACTGTATATTTTATCGAAAATCTGACTTCATACGAACATATAGATGAGTTTCTAGATTGTTTCTGAAAAATTTCATTGACTTTGATGGGAGAGTATTGAAAATATCACCAGACTACGTTTGTATGCAGCGCGAATTTGCGGTCTCGGTATAAACTTTTCTTAAAATGTTTGGTTAGTAGCTACAATAATCTCACCATGCAGCGTCTAGTAGGTATTACCGGTAGCACAACACATAAAGGACTCTATCTACCCGTAATAATATGATGCATAATGATGAAGATTTATTTTACGCTTACCTCATATCGAATGACAATACGAGTAAAGCCTTTTATCCATAGAAATTGAGCTAACAAATTGCTTGCAGAAATAATAATCGTTTGGTTTTTATTTAAACTTTATCATTTTTATTATGTTCCAAAAAACGACGTTAGTTGTATTCTTACCTTACTTACATATTTACAATAATAGTCTGTGCTAATATAGTAGGTTACACACCGAGGACAGGAAAGTAAGAAAGATCTCAGATCTCATGTAAGTACCTAATTGTTTTCAACAAACATGTGATCTGAGGCTTTCTTATTCTATATCTTATTATACTGTCCGAGGTTAGTATACTATTTTTCTCCTCGACGGAGGTGGAAAGCGACAACTTCTTTTAGCGCATCAGGACGACAATTGACGCTTTCCGTCCGGAGGGGAGAAAATACAGTTTTCCTTAAACTGTAATACTTACTTAAAAGGTATCTTAGAAAGAATATGTTCTCCAAGGTTCTAGGACGATGTCTCCAAGAAATAAAATAATAATTTTCCTGCTTAGTCACGCAAATGTCACTCCATATCGTGGATTAAAGCTGAAGCCATAAAACATGTTGGGGTGCAATTAGTGTTCTAAAATATCATTTTGATTGGTATAATTGCACCTCTTTAGAGTGGCGGCACTGGCACAGTTGTTATGAAGCGGTTCTAATTTAATATCATTTGCATAGACGTGACCTGCGGATGTTGCCGCGCGGCGCGGCGTACAAGCCGAGTTGTGGCCGGGATAGTACTGTAGCCGGGGGACTTTTTAATTTCCAAAAAGATTACCGATTGCCGTTGTAAGGTACTAAATGACTAATATCAATCAAAGTTGACTATTTCATCTGGTCTTGATGAACATGACAGTATAGAAAAAGAACGGTAACCTCAAAATTTGAAAAATCTCATGACTTCCTTTATTATTATTTTTCTACGTCGGGTTGTGATCTGTAAGACTTAGGTTTTTATATTAGTCATTTAGTACCTTACAACGATTTCTAAACGGCAATCGGTAATCTTTTTGGTAATTAAAAAGCCCGGCTACAGTACTAGGATTTTAATATGTTCAAAATGTGAATCCCTCTCAAACTTTAGTTTCAAATAGAGAAGATATTTCAGACAAGATGTTTCATGTCTTCTATTAAGCGCTTTCGCTCACGATTACGTATTGACGGAGCGGCAGACGTCAGTCCGTCATTTGTGAAGCAAGGGCACGTAGAAGCACACAGGGCGTCAATCCGTCACCGTGTGTGCTTCTGTTCTAGTTCTTTTCTTACAACTCCTTGCTTCACAAATGACGGACTGACGTCTGCCGCTCCGTCAAAGCGTCATCGTGTGTGATCCCACTAACCACAGCAGAGGAAATCATCAATTGTATCTTTTCTTTTTGAGAGAAGTTGTAAACATTGAATGTAATATAATGCAATAGAGTCAACATTAGTGAGTGCAGCAAAAATATTATCTGTCAAATTAATTGTCGAAATGAGTGGGAGGTCGAGGGCAGCTGCGGGGGTGGAGGTGCGGGGAGGGGGAGGGCCCGCTCCCTTGTCACAGATACAAATCGCGCGGATTTACGCGCACTCCAGCCCCACTGGAATTTATCCGGCGCTTCTATTTACGTATCCTTTTATTTGTTTCGCTCCTATTAGTCCCGATAGAGAATTTTTATGTTTGCATGCGCCGGGGCGTCTGCCCTCGTAAAGTGACGACTTGTCGCTTTACAGCGACGATAACACAATTTTCGAGCAAGCGATCTCTGTTTATCGGATTATAGAGCAATAACTTAACGCTCCGACTCCAGTAAATATTTTTGTTTGCATGGCTTAACGTGAGCGTGACTAATTATGGCCATTTGTTGCGAATACAGGTGCGTTGACAGACTAATCCTCGAGCAAGCTCTGACATTTAGTAGGTGTGCACTTGGTATATACCATAGCATAACACTTTACTGCGATATACCCATAGCACAGATTATATAATACTATACAGTCCCATAGGCATCTTATATACAAACGGTCAATGGATATACCACATTACCACGATTACTTAATACATTAATATCGACACAAAACATATCTTGACAATCTTTGTGTATTTTTAGAGTTGAACCTCATTTAATAGCACCGCATCGCATTTTACCATCGCTCCATCCTTTTCTATCACTCAGGAGCGTCATTTGCTAGAGCATATAAGATAGACGGAACGCGATCGCACGCGGCCGTGCTGTTGCGCGCGGTTGTGACAGAAAAGGATGGAGCGACGGAAAAAGCGACGCGGTGCTATGTGATGTAGTTCAACCCTTACTGCCGTTTAAAATGTCAATTAAAAAGAAAATCTTCGCTTAATATTATTAATACCGATGCAATATTTCACAGCATCATGTACGCACAGGGCTGATCGTTGGGATTTATTTATACGGTTCTAGAGGGAGAGGATTGGCGGCAATCCGCCGCGCAAACATTTAAATTAATGTAATAAAGAGGCGTGAAATGCTCGGCTTTCGCGGATCGAGGGATTAGCGTAGCGGCTCGTAGCTCGCCTCGTAGCGCGGGCTACGGTCCGCGTAGCCGGAGATTGTGTCCTGGTTCGTAGCCGGTACCTAAAACTATAATGCGTAAAATAAGGTATGGCCGATGAATAATCTAAAGCCTGACCAGGAATATAAAAAACCTGGATTGGGGGCGCTGCAATTGACTGTCACCTTTAATGTTAGTGTTCCCGGTACAAAAATTAGTTCCAATGATTTTCCGCAACATGGCGAGGTTTTTTATTTTCCTGGTCAGGCTTTACATTGTAATCTAAACTGTAAAAGAAAGAAGTAATTACTTGCTCAGTGGTCTGTACATTGAAGATATTAAAAAAAATGCATTGCTCACATTTAGTCAGGGACACCTATGCTGGCATAGGTATTGTCTATGGGACACATAAGAATTATGACAATATTTTTTGGTGCCCCTGTCTCCAAATCACAATTTTTTTATTTTTTGTTCGTCTTTCTGTTTGTTTGTTCGAGCATCACGAAAAAACAACTGGACCGATTTTGATGAAATTGTTTTTGTCTTTATGATTAGACATACAAACTGATAACCTATTTTTGATTGTGCTATGATGTCGTGAACCGGAGCGAACTCAAAAAACAAGTTATTCAAAAGCTAAAACGTAGCAAAATACATTTCAAATTTTTGTTGTTCTAAATACCAGATTAACAGTGTAATTAGAAACAGTAAACTAACCAATGGTCAATAAGTGATCGGAATCAGCAAATTGCGTAACGCCGGCATAAATCGGCGCTGTCGGCGCGGCTTAGCGCGGTTAAGCCGGCGCTGATAATTGCCTTAACGCGTCCATGCGGGACTTAAAACTCACACTCCCTTTTGTTTATTGCGTACCTTTACTGGAACACTGGCCACAAGTGTTAAACTACGTAATCGTTTTGAAGAAAAGTAGCTACACGTTCAGACACTGTGGTAGGTTCAAATAAAAGCTGTCAAGTTCGAGTCGGGCTACTCGCGCACCGACGATTCCCTGTTACCACAACACATAAGTATATAAGCAACTAGTGTTTTCCCGCGACTTCGTCCGCACAAATTATATACCAGATTTTAAGTCAGATCATAAGCTATCAAACAAAAAAAGTTTCATCAAAATCGGTTCAGTAGTTTTTGCGTGATGCGCGATCAAACAAACAAACAAACAAACAAACAAACACACAAACAAACACACAAACAAACAGACAAACAGACAGACAAAATTTCTAAAAAAGGTTGATTTCGAGTCGGGGATATTTAAAAACCATATCGTAATCTTTTTTTTGTAAATATCTTCAATGTACAGACACAGTTCAGTTACAGTTTTATAATAGTTAAGATAATAACTTACAAAAAAAGTTTTGTTTTCTCCGGGACCTTTAGCGCGAGACCGACTCACACTTGACCAGTTTTTATTATTTGTTGTTATACTATACGATTTTTCTGTATAATCACACCAAGTTTAGCGCTTTTATGCATGACCGTTTTTAAAATAGAGCGAGAAGAAAAAAACGTTTATAAAAACTAGTTTCTGGCATAAAGGTATTAACCAGGAATAGAGGAACATACAGCTGAGTGAGCGAGATGTACCCAGCGGCACCTCTGTATAATAGAAAGAGATACAAGGCAATAGGAACGTTTTTTAGTCACTAATAAATTTTTACAATTCGGTTTCCGTGAATAATTGCGAATCTAAAATGAAATCGTAGATAATTTTATGAAATATACTGACACTGCTTCATTAATTTATCCACAATTTCACGTTAGAATCAGAATTATAGACAATATTCGAATTTTTGCCTGCGAATAGTCTCCAAAAAACATCTAAAAAGGGTTTCATTTGACAACTCATGTTTGTTGTTCTATTCCTGTAAGGTATACCTTTTACCTTGTCCGTGTGGTGCCAGCTAAGAATAGTATCATCCCACTTCCTCCTGTGGGTGTCGTAAAAGGCGACTAAGGGATCTACCAGAGGATGGGGCAGCAGCATCCTCTGAGTATACATACCCAACCAACTGCGATCGCCAACCCGCCTACCAAGCGTGGCGATTATGGCAAAACCCCCCAACATGGACCGGCCGGTATAGCGGTCCTTGGGGGAGGCCTATGTCCAGCAGTGGACGTCCATCGGCTGAGATGATGATGATACCTTTATGGTTTCTGGTATGAGGACCCCCCATAATTTTAACGTTTAAACAACTTTTACTATGGGAGCAAACAGATCAGGGATGCGATTTTTGAATCTCATTCGGTGAGCTCAGCAGTTGTAAATGTCAAAATTACTATGGAGATACGCATCTTTCTACTGCTGATTGGACTTTCAAAAATCTTACTCCTGAAGCATGTTTTTGAGAGTCAAATCAGCAGTAGAAAGATGCGTATCTCCATACTAATTTTGACATTTACAACTGCTGAGCTCACCGAATGAGATTCAAAAATCGCATCCCTGAACAAAAAAAATTTGCTGTTCCATAAAAATCCTACAGGAGTGCGATTTTTGAATCTCATTCGGTGAGCTCAGCAGTTGAAAATTTCAAAATTACTATGGAGATACGCATGTTTCTACTGCTGTTTTGACTTTCAAAAATCGCTCTCCTTGAGTATGATTTTTGAAAGGCTAATCAGCAGTAGAAATATGCGTATTCTCCATAGTAATTTTGACATTTACAACTGCTGAGCTCACCGAATGAGATTCCACTCCTGGTCCTACTAGGGGAACTAAGCGGTAGGACCAACAGTCCGTAAGATACTAAACTGCAATGCCTCTCGATTGAAATATATGCAACAGCTGATTTTTTTGCTCCGATCGATTTGCTCCCATAGTAAAAGTTGTTCGGTTTGATGGAAAGAGTCTTACTTTCAAAGGATGCTAATGATATCAATGTCATTGTGTATAAATAACAGGTAAGTAGAAGGACCACATGTCGCGGGATGCGAGGAGAAGGACGGACGGAGTGCGTGACGACAAGTTTTGTTATTGCACAAGTTTGAGAACGCGGCGCGATGAGTTGCGTGCCGATCAGTCGCGCCTCCCCTAATGTACTACTTTTGTCTTCTCTCCAGATATACCTACTATTATAAGCGGGGAAACGAAAAACTGGACAAGGCAGGACAATCTAGCAAGAATCGTACCTGAAAGGATATACAGAACGTTCTAAATGAATAAGAAACACTGAAGAACAACGATGACGCACTGACAGAGCGGCAGATCGGAGCCGGAGATCGGAGCGGAGAGCGGCGGTCAATGCGTCACCGTGTGTGCTTCTACGTGCGGTTTCATACAACTCCTTGCTTCACAAATGACGGACTGACGTTTGCTGTTCCGTCAATGCGACGTATCGTATGTGAACACTAAGCGCAAAAGCTCATACACCCCAACTAACTGATTAAAACGAGATAATTGCATTGAAACAATAATTTAATTATTATTAGGTAGCTATACTCTTGTTGTTTTCATTCCTTTGTTATTATAAACTGTTTTTTATTACCCATATATTGTAAATAGAATAAATTAATTAGGTACCTATATTAAAATTATACGCATCAGAAATTTTCATGCAAAAATGATTAAGTATGTTATTTTAAGCAATAAATATCATTGATACGTTTTAAGAATTTTGTTATGGTAGTAAGTAGGGTGAGTGTGCCCGTGCGGTGGGTTGAGATCAGGTTCAGTTTTTAAATGATACAAACAAATTATTTAATATTTTGGAAAAATACCCTGATAATTTGATTTCCTCGATACTAAACAAAATGTTTTCTAGTTTTGCGTTTATTCATAAACACGTAGATTTTTATTTAGTGGTACGCTACTGTCGATGAGAAAAGTGTACTAAAATTAAAAAAAAACAATGTATAAAAAGGTCTCAGAAACATAGAAATAACAAAAGACTATACAAATAGGTAGTTTAGAAGCTAGGCTCATGCACAGGGCAGCTCCTTTGGTTTGCAAAAAGATCGATTGGGTATTAAACACTATAAAGTGACGACGACGTCAGAAAGATATTTGTTTTAATTAGAATGTCACCCACCGATAAAATACTGCGTCAAAAGGAAAAACATACATCATATTGGTCTCATATGTTTCCAAGGGTCGAGTAAAACATTCCAATCACGTTGGCTCGCTTGTTTTACAAACCGATACGATGTGGGTAGCTGTGAATTCATCGAATTGTTACACAATTATAGAGCGTAGCTATTACACAAGAAGGTTGTAAATCGTTTGTCTAAACAGCGCCCACTAGACATGACAATGCAATCAGCGGTGACCGGGCGGGATTTGGTTCATACATGAGCGGATTTGCGGGATGAATAAGTTTCGACCCCACAAAATAACAAAGAGGCCTTATATTGCGCGTTACCTTTTATAACGCCATTTGCAAAATTCTTTCCTTTTTTGGCGTAACAAACACGTAATAAAAGCTAATGCTTGTCTAAACGTCTGCGAATCAAAACGGAAAGGAATGAGAGAATATAGCGGCGTTCAACCATGTTCAACTCTAGATCTTGTACATTTTATGTACATTTAATTTTAATGATTAGGTAACTACTATATTAAGCAAGTTCTAAACACAATCAAACACTGAATAGAGAACATACTTAGATGTGATTTGCCATCAAATTATAGACCTACGATTCTAAACCATCAATACAGTTTACTCTTCCCGGAGATGAGCCTGTGTGTCAGACTGGCCGGATAACGGAGATGAAAATGTGGTAAACGTAGACTTACATATCAGCTCCAGCTTTTTGATTGTTTGTCCGTTTGTTGGCCCCCCGGGCTAGGCGGCTGCGGCGCGGCGGGGAGGGAACGACCGCGTGAGCTCTGCGGCAACAGACTAATGTCGCCAATCTAATATTCTGACAAGTGCGGTCGCTGTGCTCGCGGTAGCCGCAACACACGTGCAACGATGAGAGGATATAATAGATAAAGAGGCATGGAGGAGGCTTGTAATCCAATTTAATGTTCAATAAAAATATCATCTAAAACTTAGGAAATTTTACAAAATCTTGTTACAAATATAATTAAAGTTTTAAAATTTTTTGTGACCAGTTTCGTTATCATCATCAGCTCTTGTATTTGTCCCACTGCCGGGCACAGGCCTTTTCTTACGAATAAAGGTGAGAGGTAGAGAGAGACCCATATTTATAGGATTGTTGAAAAAATTGCCCCTTTGCGCTCTGTATCAAATTTGTAAGGGATTTGTACTATAAAATCGTTGATAAGTATTGTATTTTAAGAACCAACAATCGATTGGCCACACTGAAGCGTTCAACCTTCGTTCAACAGACGAGACGGAGGCTTGACGTAATCCTGAACAAATCACACAAAGTTTCCTACGTTCATGTTGCCGATAAATAACGTATTCGCGAGGTATGACAGCTGCTGCTAATCGCCCCTCCCCGCCTCACCACCCCTCGGCTTTAGTGGGTCTCGCCGCGAACTAAAATTTTCTCTCCGCGAAACTTTGCAAACACCATTAAGTCAATCTGCTCGTTTTACAGATGTTATGCTGATATTAACCGTGCTCGGTTTAGTTGAAGCGGGAGATCACAGGTTATGTTGATTTAGTCATGTTTAATTTGAATCTGCAAATCGTCTGAATACCTAAGTTTTAAATTTTATGAATACAATGCGATATTTAAACTCAAACTTTATAAATATGAAAATGTTTACAGGGCCACAGATTATATAAACAGGGCTAACGTTAATACGCAACATTTATACGCAAATAAAGTAAGTATTATCTTAAAAAAAAAAAAAAAAAAAATTCTGCAGCATCCTAAGATACCTACTTACGTAGAATTTTTTAATATTTTATTGATAATTTTCTTTGTAAATTTTGATCCAATGAAACGGTGTAATCGGTGTAATGATTTCTTCAGTCATTGAAGTATCAAATCGTTTATTGAGGGAAGTTTCCGCAAGAGTCTTATACATTACTGGTTTACCATCGCTTTATCCTAAATTATTCGCAGCGAAGTAGAAATGTAATGTTTTGCATTAGGTTTTTGCTAGCTAATCTATTTGGGAGCCAACCCTTCCAACGTTGTTTAATATAATTTGAGGTATCACGACAAATTAATTGCGGTATGACGCCCGCTGGCCCCTGATTTGCGATGAATGATAAACGATTTGACGTAGAAATGCTTATTACACGTTTTGCTGAATTAATTGTGGTGGTTTCTTATATTTTTTAGGGTTGATTTGGTAACGTTTTGAAAATAAACATTATGGTATTATTAGTGTTTGAGGATTAGGTACCTGAGTTTTGAGTTCTTTAATAGGGTTTCACTTCACCTTCCTACTGGTAACAGGCATACCTACTTACATAAGATCTATATTTATATAATAACTAGTGTTTTCCCGCGACTTCGTCCGCACAAATTATATACCAGATTTTAAGTTAGATCATAAACTATCAAACAAAAAAAGTTTCATCAAAATCGGTTCAGTAGTTTTTGCGTGATGCGCGAACAAACAAACAAACAAACAAACAAACAAACAAACAAACAAACACACAAACAAACAGACAGACAAAATTTCTAAAAAAGGTTGATTTCGAGTCAGGGATACCTAAAAACCATATCGTAATATTTTTTTTGTAAATATCTTCAATGTACAGACACACTTCAGTTACAGTTTTATAATATAAAAAATAAAAATAAAAAAAAAATTAAAAATAAAAAAAAAAAAAAATAATAATAATGAAATAGTGTTCGTAGCGCATCACTTAATTGAGAACGGCTGGCTTTTTTTTAATGGTTGTAATAGTCCGAACAAGGTTTTTAGGGTAAGAAAAAAACGGCCATGATATGTTAGTCAGGAAAAAAGGGGTATTGCAATGCATGCCGGGTATACAGGTCTTTTTATATGCACGTCATTTTAGAACGTTCTCATGTTGAATAGAATCTAAAGCTTCGGGGAGAAAATACAAAACAGTACCTACCTACTATAAAGTACTCTAAAAAAATGTGATAATAAGTTTTCTCGTGAGAGAGTTTCGTAAGTGAAAAGTATAGTGCGTGCGTCATATTATTTTCTCACGAGGCCCTACTTTCAATTCCGGTCGCGCCCGCTCCGCGCCGCACCGCACCGCGCCGCTCGGCGCTCGTCAACGTCTCACTTATTTACGAGATCTGCCCCTAACGACTGCAGCTGCCTTGTAAGTTAAACCTCCAACATTATTGAAATTTTATCTGCCTTGTAAAAATTTTCGCTGCTGACCTGACATCTAGCCAGGTGATGGTGAAAATGTTTTTATTGCGTCCACACTATTGTGTATCTATGTTTTACACTTACTCGTAAAATCTAGTAGGTGTATATTTATCTCGCTACGATGACGGGAACCCGTGCGGATGAAGTCGCGTGAAAACTCTAGTAATGTTATTTTCTGCCCTCCGGACGGAAATCAACAATTTTCGTCCCGCTGTTGCCGCTTTCCACCTCCGTCGAGGAGAAAAATAGTATACTAACCTCGGGCAGTAAATAAGAAAGCCTGAGGATCACATATGCGTTTGCATGAGATCTGGCACCTTTCTTACTTTCCTGCACTCGGTGTGTAATCGACTATACTTAAATGTATTAGCTATTACTAGTGTTTACCCGCGACTTCGTCCGCACAAATTACTATATAGGGTCCTTCTTAATATGCTGACACTTTTTTAAGGGGATGATCAGACCATCAAACTGAACAACTTTCTATATGGGACCAACATCGAAATCGCGAAAAAAAAATCAGCTGTCCCATACATTTGGCTCAAGTCTCAAGTTTGCAGTTTTGTATGGGACAGCTGATTTTTTTTTCGCGATTTCGATGTTGGTCCCATAGTGAAAGTTGTTCAGTTTGATGGTCTGATGGTTCTCTTAAAAAAGTGTCAGCATATTAAGTTGGACCCTGTATATAGGTTAGCTATCGAACAAAAAAGTTTCATCAAAATCGGTTCAGTAGTTTTTGCGTGATGCGCGAACAAAGAAATAAACACACAAACAAACAGACAGACAAAATTTCTAAAATAGGTTGATTTCGAGTCAGGGATACCTAAAAACCATATCGTAATCTTTTTTTTGTAAATATCTTCAATGTACAGACACACTTTCAGTCATATTTTTATAATAGTTTAGATTAGATATCACAAACACGGACACATTATCCATGAAATGATCCTGGACAATAAAAAGCAGTGACTACTTTTTGATTTGTAAAATGTTATAACCAACCCACCGCGCTACGAGCTACGGCGTAACCAACGCTAGCCGCGTAGTAGCGCGTAGCCGTAGCACCAGCTGCGTACAAATTGCTTAGACTCGATAATGGCGTTTTCAATTTGAGAGGATTTGCAACTTGAACTTTCTGTATACATTTAAATAAAATAGACATTTATTTATTGGGTTTTGACGCCTTTTCATTCGTCCATTGTCGGTGAGTATCTTTTATCAATTTTGTTCTAAGTCATTTTGAAGATTCATTACAAATGCTGTTAACCACTGTGCGTTCACACACGATGACGCACTGACGGAGCGGCAGATTTCAGTCCATAGAACCACACCCGGTGCGTCAATGCGTCACCGTGTGTGCTTCTACGTGCGGTTTCATACAACTCCTTGCTTCACAAACATAGGCGAAGTATTTTTCGCTTACGCTGATAGACGTAACATCAGTGTTACAGCGATAGTCATAAAATCCCAATTTGTATGAAAATAGATGTCTGACTCCGGAGTCAGACAGCCGTCGTAGAACAAAAAAGTGGCTACGTCGATAAGGACAGCAATAAGTAGCGATCTCCTTTTTTAACTAGAGCGAATTTGCTATGTGCATCTCTTACTGAGTGATATGACAAGACACTTGCTTTCTTCTAGTTCCTTCTCTTTCTACGTTCACAAATGACGGACTGACGTCTGCCGCTGCGTCAATGCGTCATCGTGTATGAACGCACTAAGAAGAGTCAACATTGAACAAAACATTAAAAAAAATATCATAACACAACCATAAACAAAAAACACATCCAATTTTCCAAAACGAGTCACATGAAAATCCAAACGCGTCATATTAACCGACATGGAAGGCAACAGCCACCATTTTCCTGTAAAACACGCTTGATACGGATAATCCGAGCGCGACATAACAGAGATTGTATTACGGCAGTAAGTCCGCCGATAAACGGGCTCTTAATCCGCCAAGATTTTTTCACACGTCCCGTTTCATCCCGCGCGGGGGAGGGGCAGGGTGCCTTCGGGAAAACTAATAAAGAAACCATCTCGGAGTCAGCTGAAGCTTGAAATGTATTTTTTATATAATTTACCGCGGATTGATTGTGCATCTGAAACCCTCGCTTCGGTTAGGTTGTTAGACGACACGTGTACAGTTTGTGCTGTGTAGGTAAATCTGAGTTGTCAATTTCATGCAAAACTTTGTCGTAGAACACTCGTAGTTAGACGGTATATGCTAGGCTGCAAAGTTGCTTTTTGGCGCGAGTACTTGTATTGAAACCTGAGCAAGCGAAGGATTCTAAGATTGAACCACGAGCAAAGCGAGTGGTTAAAATAATATAATCCTGAGCTTAGCGAAGGTTTCAAAGGTACGAGACGCAGAATAACTTTGCAGCCAGGCGAAACACACAATTTTTCACCTCACAACAGCGAGGAAAAAAAGTGAATTGCTAAAAAGAACATTTTAAAAAGTTTTTTTTAGCGCTGGCCGCAGTGACATGATTGGCGGTATAGAAAAATATTGAATAGACCTATTCGAATTTCAAAAACTCTTTCCATGCTAGCGGATAAAATGCACTTTTGCACTCAGATTTCGAATGATAAACAGAATCTTTCCGAGCTTGTGAGGTGAAAAAGTAATGTTTTATATAATTATGGAAAAATAGCTTAGAAAATCTAGATTTACAATCTTAACTATTATAAAACCGTAAAATCATGAGGAAAAAAAAAGTAGCGATTTACTTCATATTAAATCAAACAACACTCGATAGCGCGATTTAAATGACGTGCAGCGCCATCTATTGACAAAATTGTTAGTTTGTTTGTTTGTTCGCACATCACGCAAAAACTACTGAACCGATTTTGATGAAACTTTTTTTGTTTGATAGCTTATGATCTGACTTAAAATCTGGTATATAATTTGTGCGGACGAAGTCGCGGGAAAACACTAGTTATAATATAATTACGAAGATATTATTAGGCTTTGAAATTTTGTATGTAGGTATAATTTCTCTGCAACCACCATAAGAGAAGTTTATTCCGAGAGCGCAAATGCGCGCTGCATACAAACGCAGTCTGGTGATATTTTCTATACTATCCAATTAAAGTCAATGAAATTTTTCAGAAACAATCTAAATACAATAATTTCTATGTTTGTATGAAGTCAGATTTTCGTTAAAATATTACAGTTTTAATGCTAGGATTAATTTAAGATTTGTATGGAAATCTTTATGGCACTGTAACTTTAAACTCCATATAAGCATGCATGTCTAGGTATATTTGTTTCTAGATTGTTTCAGAAAAATTTCATTGGATTTAATTGGTTAGTATTGAAAATTTAAATTTTCCCATTCCCATAAAAAAAATCACTTCAAAAATCATGTCTAAATAAAATTTAGATTCAAAAGCTCAAAACAGTAATACTGGAATGTAAACACGTCGGTCATGGTGTCGTGACCACGTGACGACACCCGTGGCCCGCATGGCATGGCGGGCGCCAGGGGGAGGGGCGCGGGGTGAGGGCGGTCACGCACTAATTACATCGTCACGTGTCACGAGATGGCGCAAAACATGTCATCGGCGGACTGCTAGCGAGCTAGGCACTGCCTAGTGTCGATGTTTTCAGTTCTATATATCTGCGAAACTATTCAATATTAAAGTCATTAAAACGTAGGTTGAGTATTCTATAGATTTCCTGACAGCGTATACTCGAAAGGGACAGAGATATGACAAAAATGTATGAGAAATCGCGCCTTTGTTTGCCACAGTTGCAAGATTTTGTATGCAATTTCAACTGTGGCAAACAAAAATATCGCATACGCAGAAAGGGACAAACGACATGGATTTTGTCGCGTTCACTCTGTGTAATTAGCGTATAAGGCTGTCTCGTTTTCGTGACTATTATTATTTTAATGCCTTTTCTAGTTGATTCTCTTTCTACGCATTAAAAGGTGAATTCAAGTCAGTCACTTGCTCTTGAAGACACAGTTCCTACCGATAGACGGCAATTCAAACATTTTGAAAAATATCTTGCCTTGACAAATACCAAGTAATTTCCAATGAGAAAAACCATGGATCTAAATCATATAAAGGATAGCACTCCTCCTTACAAGCATTGATACAAGAAGATTTGCAATGGCGTCGTCGATATTTCCAATTTTAGAGGTGTATCAGTTACGAAAATGACAGGAGAGGAGCTACAATTTTGTACGTTGGATCAGAAAGGGACAAAGTTAACGTCACACAACGACGCGACGGAAAAAAACGATCATTACCGACCACAAAGGAGTATTATCATGTTCACGTCGGCAGTCTGCACTCCACCATAGAGGATTCCAAACTTCTTGCGCGTAACCAACCACCACTAGAACTTCTAGAACCACCCCCTCTGTCCTGTAGGATCCACTCACCACCACCTTCATCAAGTACCTATTCCATGATATTAAGAACAATAATTATTGTAACTAATTGTTGCCTGCGACCCCGTTAGCGTGGCCCGTTAAAAAAATATCCTGTGTGTTAATCTAGAAGTATATTCTATCTGCGTGCCAAATTTCATCCAAATCCCTTCAGCCGTTTATGCGTGATTGAGTGACAAACATCCAAACTAAACCGGGATTTACACGTGTGTGATTTGAAGTACATTGCTGCGTGAGCTTGTTATGTATCAAGTTTATGTCAAACTAATCAGTCGATGTACTTCAAATCGCCCTTAGCCGCACGGAGAAAATTCCTTGTCGCGGCTATTGTGTTAGTTTCCGAATGTGCCGTTAGTTGTCGTTTACAAGATTGGAAACTTATTTTAATTCGGTATAATTACTGTACTAGGCAATTCCTAAGTAACATTTTGTTGGTAGCCACGACATTCGTCAAATTCTTGTTTCGTCAAATACTACATTCGTCAAGTCCTTGTTTCGTCAAATTCGCTTTTCGTCAAATCTAAGTACAGTTATGTATAATAGAAAGATTTTACCTTACAATAAAATCAATATTGTGATCCTGAAGTCCCTCCAGGGTTTTGGGTTGTGAGAGAGTGTTTCTTGGATTTTACTGCATTTTTGCCTCAAAAGCCCATTAATTGGCCGCTTCCGTTGTAATTTTCCTAATTTCATAAATAGAATGCTAACTTCCGCTTGTCATTTTCCCGCCATTCGCCAGCGTGCTCAATAGGCTCTGACGCCATTTCGTTCATTGCGACTCACCCAGGTGGCCTTAAATAGGCCCTGGAGGGACTTCAGGATCACAATACAGACTGTTGGTCCTACCTCTTAGTTCCCCTTGTAGGACCAGCAGGATTTTAAAATCCTCGTTCATATTCGTGGTCTGATATACAGGCTGTAAGGAAAAGTATCAATAACCCTTAAACCACATACTCTACCCATCAAACTGAACAACTTTTACTACGGGAGCAAACCAGAGCAAAAAAAAGTCTGCTGTTCTATACTAAACTGCAACTGCAACTGCTGCTGCTCCTATATCCTACGAGATTTAGATCTGATTTTTTTATTAGACATCAATAGTATGGCTCTTAATATTGAAAAGTAAAAATGGAACCCCAATAACTGACTATACAGAAATAAAAAATAAAAAACGAAAAACAATAAAATGTATAATTTCGTCATTAACATAAATGTTCGAGAACTTTTGTAATGTGTATAAAATACCTCGTTTATTGTTTTATTATACTAAATTGAGAAAAAAGAAGAAAACCGGATTATTTGGAAGTTATAGCGATATTTTGAAAAAAAAAATTAAAAAATCACAACTCAATATTAAGAAGAATTAAGAAGACTTGACGCACGGGAGTTCTACTCTCAGTTTCAAAATGATTAACACTAACGATTACACGAATAAAACGACCATGACCGCTTTTCAGGTCAAAAAACATACTGTGCGATTTGCTCCCATAGTAAAAGTTGTTCAGTTTGATGGGCAGAGTATGTGCCCATACTTTTCCTTACATCCTGTACCTATATTAACTAAATATTAAGAAGCAGAATCGCTGAGAACATTTTCAGGCAGAGATTTTAAGACAAGTGATATTTATCGACTCTTCATCGAATTATGCCGGTAAATAATTTCTTTGAATGCAATAAAAGTGAACCGTCGGCCGATGCCGTTGGACTGAAATGCCTCTTTTACTCTGGAGCTGGACTGTCATCCTTATTTTAGTAGACAGAGATAAATTACTTAGCGTTTTTAATCACAAACGAGTGAGGAGCGTCTCAACACTATTCACAAACGGGTCGGTCAGGAGCGAGCGGGTCTCCGCACTACGATGCCTGACCACTGCTGCAAAAACCGTCGGCAAAACGCTGCGGTCGCGCCGCACCGGCCGCCGGCCGGCTGGCCTACACTACTCTACCCTAACTGCATCCGACGGCATCACTAACTGTGACTAGGTATACTAGGAAAATTGTATCTCTAACTTTGAAAATATTTAGCTGAACATGAACATTTTGAATGCTATTGAAACCTAAGATTGAAACTTACATGTTTGTATGTATGTTTTTCAGTTAGGTATTATGTATACAGAATATTTATATGCATAGTTATCTACAAAACAAACTTAGGTAGGCAATTGCCAAACAAAATGTGAAGAGAAAACTACTAAAACCCGTAAGGACTAGGTACTAGAGAGCGTCAAAGATTAAAAATAAAATAAAAACATTTTAATAAAAATAATTGTAGTTTGTAAATTGAATAGGCTCTTGTAAAAAAATATTTTATTACATCTAGTAATATAAATTCAAATAAAATAATGTTTAAGTACTTAATTTAATTTCAATACTTAAATAATTTTTTAAATAAAAAATTGTTTTAAGTATCTAAAAGTAATCAAGGGTAGTAGTATAACTATTAAAGATCAAAACCTATCACATAATCACCCGTGTTGAAACCTCAGAGAAACTTGATAAGTATAGGTATAAAGTATAAAAGTCATATCGGATGTAAATTCCTATAATCTTTGTATGTTGTGGGGTGGTTGGGTCGGGTCGGGCTGAGAGCCCGATGCTCCGGGAGGGTGCAACGAACGTCGCTTTGATTCTCACTTCAAATTACATTACAGTTGGCGTGAAACGACCGCCTCAAAGCCTTGCTCCTTTGCCCGTTGAAACTGTATCGTTTTTATTTGATAGCACTCTGCAGGTAATTACAGTTCTGACTCGACATTTTTATTTTTCTCTCTAGTACTCTCTGTAAAGTACCTACCAGTTGAAACGAGGGACGTGTTTTTTTCTCTATACGATGAGACTAATTACTTCATAATAATGTTACTTAAGTATAAAAAGAGAACATTCGTCAGCTCCTCTTTTGATGTACCTAAATGTGCTCCTATGCATTTCATAATGAAGGATTTATTCAATTACACGAAACAAACATTTTGTCAAACATGTATTTACGTCTGTCGGAATTAATTTACAGTTATCTGTGAGCGAAGCAGAATCGGGGCCGCTGATTCAATTATGTCACGTTTGGAGCACAGTCGTCCACGCGAAAAGATGGGGAAAAACGGGAAAAATGTCGGCATTAGATCGTGCTGACGATAAGTGGATGACTGCTCGCATGGTTTGACCTCAAAGGGCGGCCACCGAGGCGAGAGCTCGGCCGGGATGAGCGCCGGACACGGAAAACAATCCACACCCCGAGTGACGTGATGTGATGACATCATGATAGGCAGTACAAAGTGTTGATTATTCGGAAACATAATACTTTCTTAAAAAATTGTTAGTCTTACCTACTTTAAAATAACGGCTGTTTTTGATTGCACATAAACAACAATTACTGTAAAAAGCTATAATACTTGAAGTTTCCGTATCTACTTACGTTGTAATATCGAGTTAACCCTGCGCCAGTAAAGCAAATCCCTTCTAAATTGCGTGTTCAGTGTTCACACGTCGCGTCGCGTCCTCGCTCGGCCCGATACCTCGTTTGTCGATATTTTAAAAGAACGACGACATAAAAAGAGATACGAGAACTAGGACTTAGTATCCATTTGCTGAAATTGGCCTCGTTCGAGATAAAACAAGTTTTCGCACCCTCGCAACTAAATGTGCAATTCATACGTGTGTAAATCTGCCATGGTTACTTTGAAAACGCACCTAAATGGATTGAGCTAGAGTAGAAGTTCGAACGTACGACCAAGTTTTAGCATATGTCATTGCAGATACGTAGTCTTATCAGATGATGTCGGACAACGAGCGGTGTATCTCGGTTTTTCCTCATTCGGAAAATTTTAGTAGGTAGGTACCTATATTATGTTCTTGCACGTAATGCATTGCATAACTTTTAATCTTAAAAATCAGGAACAATCTGCACAATAGAAATATTTGCTACAATTTTCATGATCAATGTCTACCTACACATCTCTCATGTTTTAACGACCACTTCTAAAGTCAGAGGGGATGTGAAGTAAACGTCTCATTTCGGTTTGCATGTGATTACACGCTCCTGTGAACAAAGAAAACTATCTTGAGCTCTCAGCCCCGTGCATTCTTTCGCGGATATTGCATTCGAGATTCACTGAAAAGAATTAAAGTTTGCTGAACGGTATAGGGGAATGCTACGGTTGTATGTATGCAAGTTAAATGTAAAATAAAGCCATATGAACCCTTGTGTATATACACCTAGAAAATGTACAAAGAAAACACTAAAGTTACTGTAGTTACAATCAATGTACAGCTTTATAGGTACCTAATTCAATAAAATAAAGATACGAGTAGAAATAACAGTTCTACAAACGGGATCGCAATAAACAAGTTAACAGGGCATCTCGAGGAACACTTGGGCAACCCCGAGCACAGGCGGCCCCATATCCAACCCATTCCTATAACTGTCATCTTGTCAAACTATAGTACGCGGCAAATCCCCACATTTCCATACTGCCATATTTTACGGCTCGCCAGAGAAAATAAATAACAACGATAATATAAATATGAGCATTTTCCGAACCTTTAAGTCGGAGGAATTTACATATCAGTTGTTGACAGAAAAATCCCTAAAACGAGTTAATACTAGTTCTGGGGTGGGGATATATCAATTTTCGTGAAGGTAACGTGCGATGTAGTGCTATAGATTGGATTTTACGATTGTTTTTGTATTGCATGTTAGCTTTTGTTACATTTAGATCACTGTGTGTTCCTATCTAGATAGTTACATAAAAGCTAGAATAGAACCATGACAGACCGATATTCTACATAAATATGGAACTTTAATTCGAAAATTGTTAAAACCCTTTCCGAATTTGCATAATGTCATCTCAATCATTTATCCATTACTATAAATAAATTATGATTGATCATTACAATTAATTAAGATAATTAATGTGAATACAAAACACTATAGGTAGGATGTAAAACTATAGTGAAATTGAAGTGTCTAGCCGCAAAGTCAGGCAAAGCCGACGGGAGAGCGATGTTCGATTACGGGCGCACGTGATGGATGTAGGGGGCGATTTGTAGCGACCCCTGCAGCCCTGGCACCGGGGCGACCGTCGTCCGCGATCATCTGCGCTTAAACTGTGGTACTACTTTACATGTTTCTGTAGGAACTAGAATTTTAAAGTTTTCATTATTCAGAGGAAATCAGGATTCGGATTCGGAATTCTGGAGGGGGCAATTCCATACGAGATCGTAAGTACTAACTCCGTCAGGAATAATTCCGCGTTGATGGGCGGGCCTTTTAGATTTTACTACGTCATAATATCCATTGCCTACACTACAATGCATAAGTACCTACTTCAGTAAAAATCTGTAAAAATAGGTATATGCTACTTTAAACATAATAATCATTAAATAAAAGAACCTAAACGTGGTAAGATTAGGGCTGAACCTCATCTGCCTCCACCGCATCGCAATTTTTCCAGGAATTTTGCCGTCGCTCCTTCTTTTTTTGTCACTCAGGACTTAGGGTTGCCAACTTTTTTAAGCGAACATAAAGTATATTTCTTTACATGGATGGTAAATAAAAAGTACAGTCTTAAAAAATAAAGTACATTTATTTAAATAATAAATATTTTTGAATCTGTATTTTTCGAGCTTTTTGCTCATACAAGTAATAACAAAGATTTATCATTTATAAAGGTTTGGTGGGATGCACTGCATTCAAAATCAAGATTTTTATCATATTAAGAGCTCGTTTCTAATTTTAATGATATCCTGTTCTTCTCGTCCCTCCACTTCACATTCTTCACTGAAAACACCCTGAAAGCCGGAGTGGCAGGGACAGACAAAATATAACTTATAATTTTCTTCAAATTATAGAATACGTTTGGGCATTCTTTAAAAATTTACTGCCATTTCTCGCCAGTATTTTTTAGTAGACCTAGCTGAAATAAAGTATTTTTGCGTACTTTATTGTTCTTCAAAAATATAAAGTACATTGACTGAAAATAACGTACAATACTTTATATAAAGTACAGTTGGCAACCCTACTCAGGACCGTCATTTGCTAGGGCAATTTACGTTTTTAGAATGATAAACTCTATGAATCGCAAAAAAATTAAATTAGTTTAGTCTGAAGCACTTGAAGATGATGATATTCTATAAGTAAAAAAATTTAAATCGATAAAAAAAAAACTGGACATGCCGAATTGCTATCGCTTCATATTTGTCCCCCGTCACGTTTTTGTCGTCCTGCCTGTATATCTATTCAAGGTATAAACTTATTATGCGTTAAATTGTACAATTAACACTCACTTACAGAAACGCTCATTAAGTTAATCCTCCATTAAATGCTATCACTTTTTGTCTTGTTGACGCAGCTACTAGCTAGAGATTTGAGGATTAACTTTAATGATCGTTTCTGAACTGAGTGTTAGACCATCAAACTGAACAACTTTCACTATGGTCCCAACACTGAAACCTACCTACACCTACCCCACCTACCTACACTACCTAACCTACAGTAGTTTCTCGTAGTTTCGTAGTACGAGAAACTACTACTGTAGGTATACGGTTTTCACCATAAAGGTAGGTAAGTATAATAACCTTTATAATATAACCTTTATGGTTTTCACTAATACGAGTAGGTCGTAGAAAGAGAAGGAACTAGAAGCAAGCACGTGTCTTGTCATATAACTCAGTAAGAGATGCACATAGCAAATTAGCTCTTGTTAAAAAAGGAGATCGCTACTTATTGCTGTCCTTATCGACGTAGCCACTTTTTTGTTCTACGACGGCTGTCTGACTCCGGAGTCAGACATCTATTTTCATACAAATTGTATAGGATTTTATGACTATCGCTGTCTCATACGCGCACTGTTACACTGATGTTTCGTCTATCAGCGTAAGCGAAAAATACTTCGCCTATGGAGTAGGTACTTAGTAGGTACATACCATAAACTTAAGATTTCTGCAACTCGCTCCAGACCTGTGCTCCAGACGGTAACATCGCATACTTCGCCTGCTGTAAAAAATGTTGCTCAACAGGAACTCGTCTGTGTGGCAGAGAGAATCACTTCCATAGAAAACGATATCTTCTATGGAAGTGATGTATCTGCTACGTAGAAAGAGCAAGTAAGCGAAATACTTGGCCTATGATCTGCTACGAAGTATATTAACTGGTTATCTGTCAGTTGATTTTTTATAATCATTCAGACATGTCCGCAAAATTATACTAGATTGCCCTGCAGGATACAATCAGGGATAAAAAATCCGAAACAAAAAACATTTTTTGTTTACATAATTGTCAAATAATTTAACTTTTTTATATAAGTACATAAGTACTTACCACGAACATTATTGGTACTTACAGACATTTTTTTACCTACCTCCTTTTTTTAAGCATCTGTTGGGTAAATGCGTTTGGTCTACTATGGACAGATTCTGCTTTGGAGATCATGTTCTACTTTGGACAGATTCTACTTTTGGTCAATCTAAGATAGATACCATTCTACAAAAAAGTCCTGGATACAAACATCCATCCAGTTAGTTTAAGTGCACTACAGTTTTAGTATCCAATTATACAATCCTGCTGTGACGAAACCCTGAAACCTGGTTTTAGAGTCCAACAAAAGTTTCACAGCAATTCAATAAATAAGAATAATTTTAATTCTTGTGCAGATAGATGTTTGGTTTCAGCTTTCCAGTGAACGTGATGGCGTGAGGGCGTGTCCGGATATTTTCACTGGGCGGAGTCAAAGAGAAAAATGTACCGCCTTGTCGTAGCCACTCCCACATCGTCTCGCTTTTCTATTTTACTTATTTTCATTTTATTAGGTATAGTATATACATACGTACACACACATGAACACATTACACAAACATGGTTGTCTGACTAATGCTAGGGGTATTAAAAGGGCAGTGGAAGCTTCCAATGCAATTTAATTTGATAAGCCTATAAAAGGTGTTTGTTTGTGAGTAGCATTGGACTGAACGTTGGACATTACAATAGATACTTTGTAAAAAGTACGGTTTTTAGTGTTCCGAACCAGAATTCGGTACGTCAAGTTTTTTTGGGAGGGCTAAATCGAAAACCATTTCGAGATAATTGTCTCAATAATAATATTTTCTATGTCAGACATTTTAAAATGAAAGGATTACAGTTATTTTGAATAAAATAACGTCGTTTTTCGGTGCAACGAGTGACATCACTCGTTGGACCTGCATAATCTTTGGTAAACTAAAAATCAAATTAAATTAACTGGCCATTAAGGTAAAAAAATTTCTGTTTCCGTTGAGCTGCTTGAGTTAGAAAAAGAAGGCAGGTAAAATTTTTTTTTTTTAAATTAAGCAAAGTTTTTTCTCCATGGAGTTTAAATGATTTTTTCGCGAACACTTTTGCCTTTTACAGTTTACAAATTACAGTTAAAAATTAAATGTGTCTTGATAAACTCGATTTATTGCAAAAAAAATGAAATCAGTTTCTATTCTATCCATAAAAAATATAAATTATAGACCAAAAAAAAAACTTGACATACCGAATGAGCGTTTTTCTTTTTTTTTTATGCCGTTTTCTTATAACTCAATAGATGGCAGTAGTGTCTGTACGACAAACTGTCCAGCAAAAACTTCCTCTGCAATGTCACCTATAGACTTTAAAAACGTAGAGATTTCATTCTCTTTGGTTCGGATTTGGAAGACGTCATAAAAATTTATTTTTAAATTATTTTCGATTTCTTTCTTAGCCAAAAATACAGTCCTTTTTCGTTGTTTTCAGAAAAGCAGTTTGAAGAAAACTATTCTATTCTATTTTTATTTAATGGCGTTTCCTTGTTAGATTTCGCCAGTGTCAAGTTATTTGAGGGAGTGTCTATCCAATCTCGAGGATTGTTTTTGAGTTAGAACAACTGAGAAAGATTTAGGAGCCTCGTGGCAGGCTGAGACGCGAACCGCGCGAACACCACGCTAGAGACAAGGGTTCGAGTTCGAGGCAAACCCTGCAACGTGACTCCTGAAGAAAACGAACAAACACGACAAAGTAAATGCTATTCTATTCTATTTAAAAAAAAATGGATGCCATCTTTGGTTAATGATGATTTTGCCAATGTCGAGTTTTTATAGCAAAAGTGCTTGACGTTGTACGGTATTGTAGATATTTTGGTGACTTCAAGGGTTGTTCTTTTAAAAGAACACTATCTTGAGCCACCACTGGAGCCCCGTTGTCGAGCTGGGAGAAGGCAACCAACAAACGTGACTGCCCTATAGCAGATCCACAACGCGACTCCAAAGTAAATGCTACGATACGAGTTTGATTGACAATTACATTTGACAGCTCAAGTTTTCTTATTGCCAGTTCAATATCAGATTTTGCCTTATGATCAAAGAGTTTTTATATTTATTTTAGTCAAATTGTAAATCAAACAAACCTTAAAGAGTAAATTAGCATATGAAATATAGTAAAATATCATAAAAAATATGATTCATTGTGTTCCAAAAGATTTTTGTTTTTTTTTTCTCTTCACTTTTACCCTCATTTCGGGGAAAGAAAATTTTTCAGTGTTTGATATAGATTCGTATAGACCGTAGCGTCATCTATCGATCTACTATGAAACGAAAAAAAAACGCTCATTGGGGCAAAACAGAACACTTATAAAATCACCTCAATGTCCTGTTTGACACAAGAAACTGAACAAGACGTTGCATAGCAATTGGTTCACTTATAAACTTATAATGGCAATAAATGATTTTGAATCTGCTTGAAATACGTCCGAAGGACATTTACGGTAGTCCTTGATATTTCTATGCCGAACCCGAACAGAACAATAAGACGTAGGTATTCCATTCTCTTTGATTTATAAGAGATACAAATGAAATTCTTGATGATGCCGAAATGATGCCAAAAAAAAAAAAGAGATACTTACAATCAATCTCTTTTGTTGTTGTTTGAAATAAAAACGGCAATAAAATCTTTTTGAATAGAAAATAAATTTTAATTTACTTACTGGCTATTTTCCATGAACAAAAATCACAAATACCATTTGAATAATTTTATGATCAAAATCAGTTTTTTTTTATTTTTAATTTTATGACATTTGTAATGTTTTTTCAGCTAAAACAGCCAGCAATCTAAACCGTGTTCGTTGTAAAAAGACTATAAATAAAAAAGGGGTTTGACCAGGTTTGACAGTGTCTATTCTATAGTATCAGTCTTAGTATCATCGGTCTACCAGAATCTCATGGCATAAAAATAAAGATTTTCACATGGTAGTGTCAAACTGTCATCTCTCTAGTCAAAGTAGGCCCGTTAAAAACGCGGCTTTTTGCCGCTTTAAAAACACGTTTGTCAATCGCGTGACCGCATCTCTACACTAGCCATTAATAGGCTTTTGTATCGGTTCCAACGCGTGATTGTAGCGTTGCACACGCACGTTTGTACCGATGCAGACGCGCGTGTGCATTGCGACAAAGGCTATGTAAGGCTAATATGTCGACGAATGATTGATCAAATATTAGGAACGTTTTGCGTCGTGGCTGTGTCGTATTTGCATCGATGCTGTATCCCGTTAGCATCGATGCTGTATCACGTTTGCATCTATATTGCTACGTCGCGACTGAATCGATGCAGAAGCGCTGAAAAAAAACGCAGTGTGTAAAGGGCCCTAATCCAATTAGGTCATTTACCCCAGATTATTTGCCATCAGATTCTTTTACACTATACCACTATAGTACAAATATTACCAAAGTAAAAATAAACATTTAAAGACCATCAAACTGAGCAACTTTCACTATGGGACCAAAAATGGAATCGCGAAAAAAATACAGCTGTCCCATACATTGAGCTCGAGTAGATTTACATCCATCGATAGTTTTAAAAGGTTTTATAAAATGCTCTAAGATAAAATGCAAATAAACATTTAAGGGGTGGTTTAGACCATCAAACCGTTAAACCATCAAACTGAACAACTTTCGCTATGGGACCAATATCGAAATCGCGAAAAAAAAGTCTGATTTTCCCATTGAATTAGGACACTGTCGAATCGATAGTGTCCCATTCATGGATCTAGAATCCCACTCCATTGATACAAGAAAATTGACGTTCGACTCCGTCGTCGATATTTCCAATTTTACGTGTGTCCCTTTCTATCCAATGACGTCACAACGAAAATTGAATGACGTCAATTTTTGACGTTGGATTAGAAAGGGACAGAGCTGGGACAAAGTTCGTAAAAAACGTCACTAAAAAAAAACTACGGATTAGAACGATCCTTACCGACCACAAAAGAGTATTATCATGTTTCACGTCTTGTTAGGCAGTCTGCACTCCACTATAGAGGATTCCAAACTTTTTGGTCCCATTGAATTAGGAAAATCAATCGAGCATTTTATCTATACATACTTATTACTTCCTGATACCTACTTACAAAGGAGATTGTAATTTAAAAAATATAGGTTCTGTATTCTCTTTGATTTGAAACAAAAATGACATTAAAAAAAAAGAGAACTATGATAGTTTGTGTTTGTAAACATTTGTAAACAAAAAGTACCTACCTATATTGAAATAAGTTGTAATAAAATCATTAAAATATTTAAATAATTGTGCTCCAGGCATTGTGAAATAAAAAATACGATTCCTTAGTAATAGGCTTTTCTGAATAAAACAGCCAATCGCTATCGCGGTGGTTTCTGACAGTGTGGTTGTTATTTATAAATAGATATAAAATTATGTATTGAATAAATAAAATAAAAAAAAAACTAACAGAATATACCTATAATATAAGTAGGTACAATCATAACCAGTAGAACTTAATGTTAAATGTTAATACATAGAACTTAATGTTAGAACTTAATGTTAAAATACCTGGTCCAGTGGTATATTGAGGAATTCGCGCTACGGCAGGAATCAATTATTTCATGTTTCGTGCACGTTTCGTGATAATGTCAAATATCAAAGCATTATAGGTAGATACTATAAGAAGGTACACTGCAGGTAGCTATAGGAATAGTTTTATAAAATACGAATAGAACTGGTAATGCGCTGTACAAGTGAAAAATCGCAATCCGAGATGGATGATTCGTTGGTTTCAACTTCAGAACAATTGCCACAATGGTTGAGAATATTGCGAGACGAAAACGAATATGAAGGTAAGGTTTAAGGTTACATACAAGGTGTCCCAGAAGTGGTGGTCCAAAATGGACGACGAGGTAGTGAAGATCATTTCGCATAGGTCCGGAAATGAGCGGTTCAAAAGCTATAACATTTTCATCTTTTTGAAAAGTTGGCTTGTCACTACAAAAGTACAAATGAAAAAAAAACAGAACCTGTAATACAGGGTCATTTTTATCTACTAGTGTAGTTAGTTCCTTGTATTTTAAAGTTACTTCATTTACCATTTTGTTTTAATAGCCGTGGTGGTCCAGTGGCGAGTAAGGGTTGAACTACACATGGCCGCACCGCACGCGATCGCATTTTTCCGTCGCTCCATCCTTTTCTGTCACTCAGGAACGTCATTTGCTAGAGCATATAAGATAGAGGCCTGCGGCTTGCAATCGCACGCGATCGCGTTCCGTCTATCTTATATGCTCTAGCAAATGACATTCCTGAGTGACAGAAAAGGATGGAGCGACGGAAAAGTGCGATCGCGTGCGGCCATGTGTAGTTCAACCCTAACCTTGCCTGCCGTGCAGGAGGCGATGGTTCGAACCCCGTCCAGGCGGACTCGTACCAATGAGTTTTTCGGAATTTATGTACGATTTGTAACACCACTGGCTTTTCGGTGAAGGAAAACATCGTGAGGAAACCTGCATGCTTAAATTTCGAGGCATGTATTGTACCCACTGTCCATTATAAGTGGCGACGGGCTTACACTGGACAGAGTTTCGGTACTACTGGTGAAACGTGGATGTTCTGAGGTTTCAGAATATCTCTTACTACCCCCTCGGGGAATATAGTCGTGAGCATATGCTTCATTTACCATTTTAAATCGTTTGCTACAGACGATTCATGGACAGTGATGTTATTAGAGAGGGAAGGTCGCAAAGCCGTTTGGTGTATGAGTAAGCTTCTTGGAGTGGACAAAAACGGAGTACCAGGCCAGGCATGCGAGTTGCTGGAGCGGTACCTCTCTATGCATCTGAGGGAGACAACCGTCAATGACGGTAAGCAAGCAGTGTGTAGGCCAAGCAAACGAACGTTTTCTGATAGAGTGCAAATATTTATTATTAAAGGCAAAAAACCCATAAACAAATGTACGTACCTACTAAAATACAATATAAGGTCAAATTTAATTAGTTGGCGAAACTTAACAAACGCATTTTGGTATCTGCTACTGAGTACAATTACGTGGTAATGACCCCCCGCTCCATCATATGATTCTGAGGTCAATGTTCGCCCGCCGGCCGCATACTGCGTACGATACGTACGAAAATAATAATTTTGTAAATCATCAATACCAATTATAAACATTGAAACTGCAATCTGTTATCATTAACAGGTGCCCTGGTTCAGTTTTGCCAACTAATTTAAATTATATAAGGTGTTAAAAATACAAAATACATTTAAGGGGAGGGTACAACATCACACAGAACAACTTTCTCTATGGGACTAAAGTAGGAATCGCGAAAAAAAAAATCTCATGTTCCATTCCATACTAAACTACAAATCTACTCGAGCTAAATAGCAGATTTTTTCATCGCGGTTTTGATCTTGGTCCCATAGTGAAAGTTGTTCAGTTTGATGGTCTCTCTTAAAAGTTATAAATTTTAATTTTTACTTTTGTAGGCTAAACCAATAGAACTATCCATGGTATTGTATGACCACAATGATCAAAGAAATGTCGTGTCTTTCCGCGAATATCCTTAGATTTCGCGAGTTGGGCGACCATAAAACGAGCGCTGGCGTCCCGCATGCTGCTCCTGATCGCATCCTGCATCCAGCTCGCGGCCAAGATGAGTAGTGCAGGAGTCCAGCTGAACCCGAACCTCGTGCGTGCCTATTTACACGGCAAGGGCGTCGTGTACTCAGTTTCACAAATTATTGCCTCGGAGTTCCAGGTGTTTAGCACTTTGGGTAAGTGAGTTTAGATTCTACCTTGTAGATACCTACTTAATCCTATTTCGTCAAATCTTCCCCTCATTTCTAAGAAAAATATCTAACATTTTTAGGTAAGTATTTTAGTACGCTGGTAAGTATTTTAATTTATGTATATTTTTTTAGTTTGAAGCCTTTTGCTTCAATGTTACAACAATATACTTACTACGAGATTTTTTCTCAGAGCACAAAATATTGTTTGTTTTTTATGAAAGGTTGAAAAAATCTCTTCAATTCTAATTCTCATCAATCAGATGTTCCAGTTATCGATTTTGTATAAAATTTCATATTTAAAAAAAATCTTTTAAGTCTATAATCATTGAACCCAAGAGGAAAATAAAATACCGAGCCTTATATGTTACTTTTCAACACACTTGCTCATAAAATGGCTCTAATTTCACCGCAATAAGGCACGTAATGAAATGACACCTATAATCAAACTGTGACTTTTTCATTACTATTATTCACTAGTGAATTAATAGGTTTTTTTAATTGGTTGAGTTGCTTTGTTCTTAAAAAAGTATCGATTCAAAAAATATCGTGTTCAATAGAAATTAAATAATGTACCTATTTCTTTCTCATTTCATGCAACTTCGTATTTAAATAGATAATTTCAACTTGTACGTTTTTAATAAATAAAACTTCCACTCAAATATAACTTTTGTTTTCTCTGTAATAAAGAAAACTTTAAATTCCCCATTTTGGACGTGGCTAAAACGCTATCCGCGAAAAGCCAAAAAAAAAGAAACCTCATTCTTTTAGTCTATGGACGATCGCCATTGCTAGATGCGCGCGCATAGGAAAACTTATTATTTTTTCCCGCCATTGCGATTTTTTTTCACAACTCGTTTTCACTGTTAAAATTAATTACCTACTAGTTATTTATTAATTAAAATGTCTACAAGTACTAGTTGTGAAGAAAACGATTTATGTTGTACACCACCCGATATAAGATGTGAAGCCCTTAACATTATGGATAGTTTAACTACCTACCTGAAAACTCCAAGGACAAATAGGTATCTATTTTAGTATTTTTTATTCACAAGTGTGTTGAAAAAGTCGTATGATACACGTGTGTATTGATGATTACCCCCCCCCTCGGCTCTCTACCAACATTACACACTTGTACCATAATGTACTATAATGCGGTAGGTATTTTAACTCTTGCCACTTCAACTTACTGTAATGTTTAATCTACAAAAAACAATCATAAGTAATTATTATTATTAGGTACTTATGTGTTTAAGAGCCCTATGGAAAGCTGAAGCGGACACCCTGTGTGGACAGACATTATGAATTTAACACAAATTATAATTGACCTCTCCAGGGTTCCGCGTGCCGCTATGGACGAGCGTGGAAGCGGCTCAGCTGCTGGCGGTGGAGCTGGGCATGCCGCACCCTCTGCTGGAGGGGGTGGCTCTCGTGGTCAACATGACAGAGTACCGCCGCGACCAGCTTAACCACCGCGTCAAGAGCATTGCTAATCTTTCTCCAGGATCCTCTATAAGTACGATATTGTTTGAGTCTTTCGCAGGAAAGTTATAGCTTGTGGTATCCCACTTCTGGGTGTATGTCTCCTCTTAACGAATAAGGGTTAGAGGGAGTGTGTAATACTCCACCACTCAGGCCCAGTGAGATTCGGCGGAGGCAAGCTAGTGGTCAACTTGCGGTCAGAAAATTTTCAAGCAGCCTTATAGGCTTCTGATCGAATCTGGCTTACATAGTTACACTGTAGTTAAAATAAGGCGACAGACTGATAACTTGTAACAATATCCTTATTTTGTCAAAAGTATCGCTTTGGTTTACGCTTTGGGTGTATGTACATCTGAGACTCTCAGGGTGTAAGGAAAAGTATCATTAACCTGAAAACCACGTACTCTACCCATCAAACTGAACAACTTTTACTATGGGAGCAAACCTGTCAGAGCAAAAAAGAATCAGCTGCTCCATACTAAACTGCAATACCTACTCGACGCTAAATGTATGCATCACTAATATGCATCAGCTGTTTACTTTTTGCCCTGCACTCGTAGCATGCTACACGTGATACGGCTGTATCTAGTCTTTTGTCTCGTTCGTTCGCGCAAATAGAAGAGAGCGAAGGTGTGATAGCGTTGTCTCACGGCGGCATGCTACCTATGCAGATCGTTTTGCTCCAATTGTAAAAGTTGTTCAGTTTGATGGGTAGAGTTTCCTTACACTCTGAATAGCTACATAATAAGCGAAAGTACATGAGGTAAAATGCGAGCTTAAGAGCCCCCGAGCGCTTGGGATTGGTTCATTAATAAGGGCATCATCCTAATCCGCACTTGGCAGGTGTTATAATAATCCTGGAACACATAAATTACAGTTATAGATACAAATAAAGCCTAAATATTAATCCAAGCTAAGCTCTATGCTTCTGCTCTCTAAACGCCCCCAATTATTGCAAATATCTTCAATCCACGCCAAGTTTACAATTTAATTATATGAAGTACACGTATAGATAGAAGAATAGATGAATAGAAGTTTGTTGTACCGCAGATAAGGCCAAAGTGCGTACGTTGCACCTGGTGGCTGGCGCGGTCCTGGCCAGCGTCCGCTTCCTCTGCTTCCAGGGCCAGGAGGTGGCGGCGCGGCTCGGCGATCTGACGAGCGCGCCCGCCTGCTACATCAAGTGTGTCTGTGACGTCATACTCACTGACGTACTCATCGATGACACCGGTGAATCCTCTAACCAGAACAATAATGACCTATACGAGTCATCATAAAGGACGATTTACTGTCACAGAGTAGGTATGGAGTTACCCGAAGACAAAGAAATTAAAACGCAAGTTTGATATCTTTTTCGGTAAATAAAATTTATTGTTACTTATGAAACACCTTGTAAAACTCTGATTCTGACTATCTTTAGTAGCCTTGCACCACCTCATATTCAGTTTTGGAAAGAATTATAAATACATCGCTAATTAATTAAACTTGTAATAATACCTTTAATTTACATTGTAATAATACCTTTTGGAGGTAGCTACTTCTGTTTTCACTATTCATATTCTATTTCCGAGACACTGTAAAATAGTTTTATGCGAATTTCTTATAGATTTCATAGGTAAAGGCTAAGTGTCTAAACACATTATGCCGAAAGTACGCGACCGAAGTTCGGCACGATTACGCCAGCAATGCTATTTGAATGAACGACGACACATTATGCCGAAATTACGTTGCGTTATAGCGTACAGCCGAACTTCGGTCGGGCGTAAGTTCAGCGGCAACTTAGTCTGTAGTGCACACATTATACGCGAGTTTACGCGACCGAAGTTCGGTTCGATTGCCGACGAAAATCCGGGGGCGGGGACTGAACAAAGTTACGCAAGTTTACGCAACTGAATTTCTGCCGCGTAAGTTCGGCGCTTATGGTGTGTCATATTACCCGAATACGTCGGAACATGGTCGGAACGTAAACTCAGCCGCGGATCTTCGGTCGCGTACTTTCGGTATAGTGTGTTTAGACACTTAAAGCATTATATTTTGTAAAAACTTATGTGTGACCACAATATCTAGCAGAATGTAGGTAGGTATTGTATATGATTTTTTGTATTCCAATAAAGTTATTCTTGATGTTTTTAGACAATAAATCCTGAAAATGTTGTCGACACTACATTTGTTTTAGAAAGTAATACTGACAATGAAAGTTGTTCATTTCAGGATGTGCGTTCAATTTTAACCTTATTAGTTAGTTATTTTAACAAATTGTTAGTCCAGAGTATAGAGACAGTCATTGAGCGAAGCGAACCTATATAGAAGTTACAAATATCGGGGTATAGAACCAATAGAGACCCAATGATGCGTTCTGATATTTTTGCTGGTTAATTATGAAAACAATTAGATATCTACACGGTGGGGCGCACATAGCCGTTGGTACATCGGGTACCTCTTAACAATATTATTCGTATATTTTATTTAAGTATTAAGGAATGGTAACAAAGTTGTGTACACTACAAATTTTCAGATTTTGGTAGCAAAATCCAGTGTGTTAGCTTTAAATAATTATTTAGTGTTTTTATTCGACAGTAGTTCAGGAATCCAATATGCAATGTAACAACCTATTGTAATTGTCTCTGCCTACCCCAATGGGACACAGGCGTGAGTATATGTATGTATGTATGTATGTACAACCTACCTATTTTTTCCACTCAGTGTATCCTATCGTACATTATTAACTTTTAGATTTAAGTTTTTTCATAGTTTAATCTTTATTCACTTTTATTATTGTAGGCAAAAGTTAACCGTTTATAATATATAGGGTAGAAATGATAAGTATCTATGTTCGAGAGATTTAAGGCCTCCGCACATTGCAGCGATATTATCGAGCGATAATATCGCTGCGATTTTGTGATAATTGTTTCCAGTACATTTTGTATGAGGACGCGCGCGATCCTACACACTGCCGCCGCGATATTATCGAGCGATAATATCGCTGCGATTTTGCGATAATTGTTCTCAGTACATTTTGTATGGGGACGCGCTCGATCCCAAACACTGCCGCGATATTATCGCAACTCTTTCGACTACATTCAGTGGTGGGGCGCATGTGTGACGCGAATCGCGGAATCGCTGCACTGTGTAAGGTGTCGCGATATCGCTGTCGATAATATCGCTCGATAAAATCGCTCGATAATATCGCTGCAATGTGGCCTCGAGGCCTATAAACATTACGGAAATGATGTCTTCTAGGACATACGAAGTTAAGATTTAGGCTCAAATTGGACTAAGAACTGTAAATGAATGGCCTAATTAAATAGATGATGACTTAATCATGCCTTATTCTTTGCGATTATTCTTATTCTTGCAAAACATAACCAATAATTTACTTCCAATACCTACCTACATCCTTCCTACCTGCCTACAGTCACTGACCCGAAAAGCTGTAGTTAAGGTAGAAATTAATGATAAAAGTATTAAATAATTTCTTAGGGGCAATATGTAATAACTAACCTAACTATTTTTGGCAAAGTGAGTCTTATTTTCAACCCATAGAGAAATTACATTCAACCCAACAGGGTGTTACAGAAAGAAAAACATGCTTCAGAGCATTTATCTAAACAACTTTAATTGTGGAACAGACATCAAAAATAAATCTAAACTATTAGGGTTGAACTACACATGGCCGCACGCGATCGTACTTTTCCGTCGCTCTATCCTTTTCTGTCACTCAGGAACGTCATTTGCTGGAACATATAAGATAGACGGAACGCGATCGCGTGCGATCGCACGCCGCAGGCGATCGCGTTCCGTCTATCTTATATGCTCTAGCAAATGACGTTCCTGAGTGACAGAAAAGGATAGAGCGACGGAAAAGTACGATCGCGTGCGGCCTTAAAGCGGATTAAAGCGCTATCCTGGAAAGTTCTTTCAAAAGTCGGGCCATTTCTGAAAAGTATACAGCCAGTGCGCCATTTTACGACTCTTTGCGAGTGTGACATTTTGCGTCAAGATGGCCTTTTGCGAATATGACATTATCCGTTTTAGTTGGCACCAAGGAATATAATACTCCCAGGCGGGAGGTTGGCACCATGTGAATGAGCCTTATACAGGTTTGGGGGATCCTGGTAGCCTAACACCATTTAATCAAGTTTACAGAAAGGTATCACACTTGATACTTCTTCTTTTAAAAACGTTGTATATTTTTTTCTTTGCAAAATACGAAATTCGACATTGTCTCCTTGTGAAAGTTGTTCAATTTGATGACCTGACTCCCTTAAAATATGACCACAACTTTCTGTAACACCCTGTAGAGAAATATATTCCCGACAAATGTTTTCTTTGGAAGTAGCCAAGTAGGTAGGTCTTTTATTGATAATGTTTGTTTTCATGGGTCTAGGATATAGGCATTGAAGTTTTTTATGCACCCACAGATGCTGCCAGCATGCATATGCTCACGACTATATTCCCCGAGGGGGTAGTCAGAGATATTCTGAAACCTCAGAACAACCACGTTTCACCAGTAGTACCGAAACTCTGTCCAGTGTGACGGGGGTGAGCCTGTTGCCACTTATAATGGACAGTGGGTACAATACATCCCTCGAAATTGAAGCATGCAGGTTTCCTCACGATGTTTTCCTTCACCGAAAAGCCAGTGGCGTTACAAATAGTACATAAATTCCAAAAACTCATTGGTACGAGTCGGCCTGGACGGGGATCGAACCATCGCCTCTTGCACGGCAGGCAAGGTACTCGCCACTGGACAGATGCTGCCAGGTTTTTTGTAAACTTCTATGAAATGTAACTTTAAGATAGTACCTAGCAGAGAACGTAATTTGAACGTAGGCACGGTGGCTGGATATTAAAGTGCTCACCCGTGGCGCATGGCGCTTTGATCAGCGTTGCGTGAAATATGGATGCACTGACGGAACTCGAACAACCCCCGCGATCACTTTAATATCTATACCAATTAGGATGTGTATTGCATCCGATTATTAAATTGTTTCATCACCACAATATTGTACTTAAGTACCTGCTTATAACTTATAAGTAGCCTTGGATGGACATGTACAGGGTGTAAATTAAAAGGATGAAGCACCCTTTAATTTACACCATCAAACTGAACAACTTTCACAATGGAACCAATATCAACATATGAACAAAAAATCGGCATACCTTTTTATACAGGGTGTAAGGATAAGTAGCATTAAGTTTAAACCACAGACTCTACCCGAATTACAGAACAACTTTTACTATGTGAGCAAAACGACCGGAGCAAAAAAAAAACTGCTGTCCCATAGGATTGCTTCGAGTAGGTATTGCAGTTTTTTTTGTAGTTGCAGTAATACTTAATACTTATACTACTACATTACTTGAGTCAATCAAACTGAACAACTTTCACATAATGGAGCCAACTTCAAAATTGCGAAACAATAATCTGCTGTTTCATACAAAACTGCATTTTCATCTTGACTCAAATTTATGAGACAGCATTTTTTTTTTCGCTTTTTCGAAATTGGCCTCATAGTGAAAGTTGTTCAGTTTGATGGTCTGAAGAACCCCCTTAAGTATTACTAGGGTGTTTTGTGATAATAGATCATACATTTGGGATGAGTACCCATTGACGTAATTGAGGCGGAGTATGACGGATACTATAATCTGTCTATATAAAGTCGTGGCATTTTTAGTATGGTGGTGTTGCCAGGTTATGTTTGATTTTGACGTTCTTGCGCCAGCGCGCGTGGAGACAGCACCCTCATTTTTTGCCAAGACTTTATAGACCGACTGTTTGTATTTCTTTCTTAATCTACTAGCTTCTCGCATTTGGATTACAGTATTGAATAAACGAATCGGTAAATGGCATAAAGAAGTATTAGGTACTTACTTAACTTTTATTCACATTAACCATAGAATTAACACTAAATCGGGGCGGAATTTGTAATTTGTGAGGATACGATACTGTTGACTATCTTCAGTCAGAAAAAACCCTGTGTCAGCTCAAGATTCAGTTGTTTCCTTAGTCATAGAATGAGAATAATAGTCTAAATTCTTATTCAGAGTCCGCAACCCTAAATAAAGTACAAGAGAGGAGCATACAATTTAATTAAAGGGCAATCGTAGGCGACCGCAGCCGCGCAGCCGCAAGTAATCCGCGAAATGTTAACAAGTTATAAAAATTATGAATTAACGTCAGCGAGACGAGGGTCCGGCGGAGAGCGGGGGGAGCGGGGGTGAGGCTCAACAATAGCTGATGCTTTAGGGGTGCCCAATAAAAACTTGACAAATGGCGTTTCATAATCGCATCGCATTCCGAGGCTCGTCACTGGGATTCGCTACGTTTTTGTCCTCCCTTCCCAAAACATGTCTGTTGTCCTGAAATTACCTTGTGTAGGAGAGCTATCACCGTGTGGGTATGTGTTAGTGTGGCTGGGTACTTTATATTTTGTTTATGCCATTGTTAGATTGAGTTGAAATGACATCGATGAGATTTTTATAGTTATTTGTTTTTGTAGAGCTCAAAAAATTGCTCTGTTGCACATCTTTTGATTACTTACCATGAAATTTCCCTCATCAAGAGATCACAATTCAAGACATCAATGATAATTTGCTAGTATAATATCAAAAATGTTTATAATAAAGTTCTTTTCTCCCCTCCGGACGGAAAGCGTCAATTGTCGTCCTGCTGCGCTAAACGAAGTTGCCGCTTTCCACCTCTGTCGAGGAGAAAAATAGTATACTAACCTCGGACAGTAAATAAGAAAGCCTCAGATCAGATGTTTGTTGACCGAGGCGAAGCCGAGATTCATGAGATCTGAGACCATTCTTACTTTCCTGTCCTCGGTGTGTAATCTACTATTTTATATGACTTTTCTTTTTTTTCATTGTTTGACATCGAAAAGACTCATTTTAGTTGTTCTTATTTAATTTTATTACCGGAGAGGACTCAAAATTTTACTGCTATGACAAATGATGAATATAATTATCTCATAAAAAAAAATGTTGCATGTTGTTAAATAAATGATGTCTAAAAGTATGTCTATGTCGTTAAGTACCTACTTAATATACCAACAACTATACTTGGTTATTTTTGTAGCGATATACAGAAATGTAAAAATAATAATAGTTTATCCCCACATAAAACTTCGGTCAGGTCATAAAGTAAGTCGCGGGGTTATTCTTATTACCCGCTAGTCCCGAGTAAAGAATGCACAGTAATAAGGGTCGGTATTAGCTTCACCAAAATATTGTGGTGTCACCGCACCCGCGCACCCTTACTATGTTATTAAAAATAATTTCTCATTTTTATTGCCTCCTCTTAGGTGTAGTTGATGCAATTATTATTGCTTCGTAACGATATTGCTGTACGGATTCATTAATCAATTACGTTGCTGTTTGTTTATAAGGCAGTTTTTTTAGGATGTAATGAAACAGTTTGTAAATTACTAGACATTAGAGCCCAAACTCGATGTTTCTAGGTGTGATTTTGTCTGAGATCTTATGAGCTTTCAATCAAAGCTGATTAATATCTTGAAAACTATAATGAACAGATTTTCATGAAACATGCTCCCAACAGTCTGGGAGCTAAGAAGCCACAGGCGACACATAGCCCAGTCAATTTACGGAGTCTTGTTAGGGGGTTGGAAGTAATTATATGCATAAGACTTTTAAACTGTAACCAGCACCATTTAGGGACAAAAGACTATCTGAATCAAAATTGTATCTCCTCATGGCTTTTAACTTCATAATATCGAATACTTAATTAGAAATTATTTCATTAAACAATTCCATTTTATTTAAATTTAACAATATAAATGCAGTAAAAAATAGCCATTGAAATTTAAAAAATGAGTTATCATTACAAAATACTGAATTTTTTTCAAAGCTTTAGGTTAACTTAAAATCTTATTAGACAATCAATCTTGACGACAATCTTAGTAGACAGTTATATTATAACAGCACTCTATGTGCGTCGGGGGTTAAAGATTGTACCTAAGTACATACAAAACGCGTGTCTGTCTCCACTTGGGGTAGGCAAAGACAAAATATAGCTATCTGCTATAATCCTGTTAAATCCTGCTAAATCAGTTTCGCTTCTTTTTAATCAGTTATTGGTTTCGGGTACACTGACCTACCTGACGTAATAAAATATAATATGCGCTTCGGCTACGGTTTCGTAGTGCCTACCACCTCGTAGAGCCTACGTAGCAGTGCTACGAAACCTTACGTAGCATCAGCCTCAATGCTTACATACACTGTATGTTTTCTCCTTAACTTATGTACATTTTAAATAGCTGAAGATAAACATTTTTTAAATGGCTTACTACTTTAGAGAATGAACAAAGCTAATAACAAGTCGTTGAAAATCTAAGACCACTACATAAGTATATCTCATGCATCGGTATTACCAACGTTTTGTTAAAAAATGCAAATCCTCGTTGGATCAATTTATTTTCTCGTGTAGCCCAGCTGCGCCTGGGAGTGGTCGCGATTCGTTGTGAACCGCCCAGTTTCTAGCAGTTTTCTGTCGCACTCTAACCATTTTCTCACAAAGTCTAGGAGAGCACATTTTTTGAAAAATAATTTCTCTTGTTGATTTCAAATTAAGATAGATAGTTACGTAAGATATTTTAAAACTGTTAGCTGTTAAGATAGACCTAAGTATGTACTTAAATACCATCATAAGTTAGTACAATAAAAAGTAATGGCTTGGTAATGGCAGAGACAATGTAGACACCGTTTTTAATTCTAGTCACCAAGCGATAAATGGCAAAAAAAAATGTTTATTTAAGAACTGTTCTTTATAATGCTAGAGAAACTTATTTTCCCAGTTCATAGGGTGTGGAAAGCCGCGGGGCGTGTCAGCAAAGTTCCCGCCCAGCGCGCTTTTGAACAGTTTTCCGCCAGTCCAAGTCTGTCCGTTGAAGTGCAAGCACGTTCCGCGCGAGCCTCCGTGCTTTCCTTGTGTTACCGTTGGTTGGGAAAAGCTGTAGCGAGATATTATCGGTGAGTACATTTCATTGAAAAGTTTTAAATCGTTCTTTGGTCTGAATAAATTAATTTCATTTTCAGACGTTTGACTAAGAATAAGGTTTCAGTGATTTTTATATTATAATTTTGTGTGGGTGGTTTTATGCGTAGCCGGTATCTACAAGATGATGGGTTCGATTCTCGCATTAGTCCAGTAAAAATACGCGTCGAAAGGAAATAATTTATAATAAGCAATTTTTTTTGCTAGATCGTTTATACAAATGATATTAAGATACTTTATTAATGAATCCCACTAAATTTCGTATTTTTAGTTTTTAGTGCTAAAATGTAATTTTTTTATTTATAGTGTCAGATTTCTTACTTTTTTCATTTTTATTGTTTGTTTTAGGTTATGAGTTTACATACACTGTGTAAATTTTGTACTAAAATTGATTTTTTCGAAATTTCTACTTATTTAAAAACAAAGGTTCCGTGGTGATTTTTCGTTGGATTTACTTCTAATATAAAAGAATACAAATAAATTTAGCAAATGGAATAAAAAAATTGCATGTACTATTTTTTTCCAATTTTACATTAAATTTTTTTTTTGTTTAATTATTTAATAAAAATTTTAGGGGGATTTTCAATCTAAATGATAACTAGAATTATAATCTAAAATATGAAAGAAAAAAACCGGCTATTATAAATTATTTACATTCGCCATACAAGCGACCCGTAACTTTACTGGAGTACATTGGGAAAATTAAATGTACACGCTATAAAACTTTAATTTCAGTAGATAATTTATGGGGATTTATTTCAGAATTTAATTTATATTTGTTATTAATTGTAGTACCTATTTCAACATCTTACTAGTAGTATTGACGACCTGGTTGGTGTAATGGTTACCACGCCGCACTGCCAAACCAGGGTCCTGGGTTCGAATCCCGGTTCGGTCATGGATGTTATATGTTTGTGCCGTTGTTGTATGGTTCCCATAACAAAAAAAAGCCTGATGCTTACTTGGGATCATTACAATGTATGTGCCTGTGAGCGTTATTATTAGTATTAGTTTGAATGTTACGTTAGTAAGTTTGAGTCAAATATAATGGAATCACGAGCTCTTTAGTTTGATTCTCAGATAATTTCGCAGTTTAGTTGATATTTTTCAGTTTAAAATTGTAGGTTGTTTGTTGTTTACTTATAAAACTTCAGTTTTGCACATTGGCATAGTCGTCATTTTGGAAAGATTTTCATCACTAAAAAAACACAATAAAAACAGATTCGAAGTGTAAGTATAACAAAATATGTATTTATGTATTAATTTAGTACCTACCTACCCTACGTAGTAGATGAAACACTGAAGCGACTGAAGGCTAGTTTCAAGTTTGCATGTTGTTAAAGAGCCCAACCGATTTTTAAAAAGGTGGATCCCATTCATTGCTATACAACATCTGATGTGTTCGCACAACGTCACTACCTCGAAATACATGAAATACGTGTCATGTTCTTCACCTTACGTTATAGTAAGACTGCCTAAAATTGCCATACAAAGCTATAAGACCAGGTGAAAAAGTCAACTTTGATTGGTCTTATAGCTTTGTATGGCAACTTTAGATTGTCTTACTATTACGTATGGATATTAAACTAAGGTGAAGAACATGACAGTATAGACAAACCGGCAACCTCGAAATTTCAAAATTTCAGACAATATTTTTTTATTTTATTTTTTCTACGGCGGGTTGTGATCTGTAAGACTTAGGTTTATATATTAGTCATTTAGTACCTAACAACAATTTCTAAACGGCAATCGGTAATCTTTTTGGTACTTAATTAAAAAGGCTACACTACAGTACTATTAACTCTATTGTGGAAAATAAATGAACATTTTACCTAATAGGTAACATGTTATTCTGACGTATGTGGCTGTTGCCTATTGCATTTCGAAGTTGAAACGAGGACCAGATATTTTAATTAAAATAACCTTTTCAATTTTGAAAAACAATGATCGCGACGAAGTAAAGGTATATCTATTGTCGCCTATTGTCGCCGTCTTTTCATACAAATGCACCATGTCGGCTATGAGTTTCTATAAAAACCGGATAAACAAAAAGAAACATTATCGAATGTTTGTTCACTTCAGTTCATTCCCAAATAGTTGGTGGACCTGCACAACTGGTTTTGTGCTGATATCTCGTTGGCCTTCTGGAATGCTGATACCTATGCTATCCTACTAAAATCATCATCTAGAGAAATCAATACTTCACAAGCTAGTTCACAAGGCACAGACTAGTTGAACAAAACACAACTTAATGTTTAATTTCGCATTTATTGAAGTATTCTACAATTTCGTACATTTTCAGCATGTTAATGTCTAAAATGTTTCCAGAGTTGTCTTCCACTGGGTGCTAGTGCTGTTGTTAATAAACCATGGATGTGTTATATGACTAATGGTAATAATTTTCATAAAGTTTTCACTGCAAAGCGAATTTTACATTTCAGAATTTAATAATTATTTTTAATTTGTTTTTTCGTTATTTTTTTCGAAACACAAAACTTTGAAAGAATATTCTTTAGAAAATTCTTTCAATAAAAAAATATACCTACTTACTCAAAACTTTGATTTGTAGACATTTTCTTCTTTAGCATTCATTACTTAAGTATGATATATTTCGTACCTAAGTCACTCATGACGTCGACGACTAAAATCGTAACATCCAATAGGTGTAAATTGCATGGTACCAATTCAAACTCGTTAACTTGTAAAGCTTACTTCTCGGTGATAGTTTTCCTTTTAATTTCGTTATATGGTACACTACTGCCATGAATTTCTTCACATATCCAGAAACAACCGTTTAGCTGGCAGAGGCGCACACTTGACTTTTACAAAAATTTGCTTAATATTTCGCTAACGGATCCCTAAATCGAAAAATGGCTTTCCCACACCTACCATATTTTTAAAAGATCTCAACGATACCCCACACCACGGGATAGACGAAAAAATAAATTCATCCCCACTTCACGGGTACCATAAAAAAGTATTTTTCAAAATTTTTCTTTGTCGACGTGATTAATATGTATACCTACCAATCCCAAATTACGGTTTTCTAGTACTAAGCGTCTCTGAGCTAAGCCGCGGACAGACGGACAGACGGACGGACATGGCGAAACTATAAGGGTTCCTTGTTGACCACGGAACCCTAAAAACTAACGAATCACCACAAAAATTTCACAGTGTATAAGGCTCGAAAGCAAGGAAGTGTTCACTTTTGTTTTTACAGCAGTTAGATTTATTTTCAGTACCTTTGTCTCGCAGTTTCCTCATAAATTAAAAACCCAAAAAATTTTAACACTTCTGGTGTGTTGAAAAAAAAAAGATATTTAATTGCATACTTCGGCCGTCTCGTCACGCAGCGATGGCGATAGGCAATGATTCTTATCAGCGAACTTATTGAAAAAGGGGCGGCCAACATTCCTTTCCTGCATAAATCAGGAACGTATTTCTTCCGACCACCCGCTTCTTTTTTATTGCCCACTTATTGGCCTATTACAATGTAGTATATCACTGTCTGATTTCACAAAAAAGTCGAACAATGTCTTTGTACATGCCTGTACTGGATAAGATAATAATATGGTAGAATTTTCGTGTAGTACTTTTGAAACTCATTCGGTGAGCTCAGCAGTTGAAAATGTCAATACTATGGAGATACGCATCTTTGTACTGCTAATTTGACTCTCAACTTGAACCCCTAAGAATCTCACGTTTTTAAGTTTACACCCTTTATACACATAAGTAGTGAAAATAAATAGATCTAGAGTGCGATTTTTGAATCTCATTCGGTGAGCTCAGCTGTTGAAAATGTCAAAATTACTACGGAGGTACTCATCCTTATTTTATTAAACGATATTATTCAACTTCGATGCTGTCTAACTATCTAAGTAACTAACTATCTAACAATGGAGTTTTGTAATCTTATTTTTTGCTGATTTGACTTTCAAAAATAGCTCTCCTGTAGTATGATTTTTGAAAGTCAACTCAGCAGAAGAAAGATGCATATCTCCCTTAGATTATCAAGATAGACAGTCAAAGCTACGAAAGCGTCGAAAAAAATAGGAACCAGTACTGGTTCTAAAACCCTTTACATATACACGCACACATACATAATTAGTATGGCGCCTCACGCACACCAACCTAAGAAAGTTAGCCCCTTTTGTTTTATACGGAACAAGTGTGAGGCTCATTCTAGACATTTATTTTTCTAAGATATCTCCATAGTTATTTTGACATTTTCAACTGCTGAGCTCACCGAATGAGATTCAAAAATCGCACTCTAGATCTATTTATTTTCACTACTTATGTGTATAAAGGGTGTAAACTTAAAAACGTGAAATTCTTAGGGGTTCTTCAGATCATCAATCTAAACAACTTTTAAGATGGGACCAACTTTGAAAAATGTATGAAATAGCAGATTTTTGTCCGATTTTAAAGTTGGATGGTCTGAAGCACTCTCTTGAGCAGGTATGTAACGCATTTAGGAGGATATAATTCGTACGGTGTTCCATACAAAACAAAGTTCTAAAGTATAGAAAGTCATAGTTTGAACATTTAGTAATTAACCACAGTAAAAAAAAAATTGTCAACACAACGCAGAAACCAAAAATGTCGGTACCTTGTCAAAGTTTTCTATACGAATCTTAAATTAATCCTTGCTTGCTTCCTTAAAACTAGGTACAGGGTCCTTCTTAATATGCTGACACTTTTTTAAGGAGATGATCGATCTGGAGTGCGATTTTTGAATCTCATTCGGTGAGCTCAGCAGTTGAAAATGTCAAAATTACTATGGAGATACGCATCTTTCTGCTGCTGATTTGACTTTCAAAAATCGTACTCCTGAAGTACATTTTTTGAAAGTCAAATCAGCAGTAGAAAAATGCATATCTCCATAGTAATTTTGACATTTTCAACTTCTGAGCTCAGCGAATGAGATTCAAAAATCGCACTCCAGACCGTCAAACTGAGTAATATAACTTTTACAATAACGAAATTGCGAAAAAAACAGCTGTTCTATAAAAAGTGCAAACCTGCTCGAGTCAAATGTATGTGACAGCAGATTTATTTTTCGCGATTTCAATTTTGGTCCCTTAGTTAGAGTAAGTTGTTCAGTTCGATGGTCAAGATCATCCTATTAAAAAAACTGTCAGCATATTAAGAAGTTTTCGAAACAAACTTCTCTTAAATTTACACCCTGTATAACCTTCAACATTAACTTATAGTTATAAATAAATAGGTAAGTAAAGCTATCTCAAATAGCGGTACGAACAAGTATGACTGCACCGTATGCAACATATCATTTATCTCCGACAGTTCCGGCCATACTATTCTTTTCCGAGTGTTTACGCGCAGCCGCAATAGATCGCATAGAATAGCTTCGTGTTAACACGGCCCAACTGTTAGTGTTACTAATTTAGAGGTGATAGATGGTATTGATAGGTACCTAGCTATTGTTTAAACTTCAATAAACATAAAAGGTTTCATTGTTTCTCTGAGATGCGCACGCGGTTTTAAGGGTATATTATTCGGAGCGCGCTCCATACAAACGTACTATGGTGATATTTTCAATACAAACCAATTAAAGTCAATGAAATTTTGCAGAAACAATCTAGCAACAAATTTCTATGCTTGTATGGAGTCAGATTTTCGTTAAAATGTATAGTTTTCAAGTTAGAGTGCCTCAAAGATTTCCATACAAATCTTAAATTAATCCTAGCATTGAAACTATATTTTAACGAAAATCTGACTCCATAGAAGCATAGAGATTTGTTTCTAGATTGTTTCTGCAAAATTTCATTGACTTTAATTGGTTAGTATTGAAAATATCAACATAGTACGTTTGTATGCAGCGCGCATTTTCGCTCTCGGAATAAAATTATCTTAAGGCTAGGTTATCCCACTGCAAGCGTCTCTTTCTTGCAAGCATAAGTTTACAATTAGCCATCCCGCTCCATTTGAAAGCAAGATCGCAAAAAAACGTGTTTTTCGTCAATATCTTTGCTCATGGGAGTTTCTTAGCTAAAACTTCTCCTGAGTTCACTAGAAATATTTAACGTATTTAGTTAAGTACAAGAATAAAAAGTTAAATATCAGCAGTTTAATCATAATATTGAAAAAACATAACAAAAAGGGGTAACTTTGGGATTTTTTTCTATCGAGTAAACTAAATCTAATCGTGTAATTGAGAACAGTCGCCCATCCGCCCGATCCATAAATAAGACATAATTTAATTTCAGACTTTATTAAAACACTTTCGTTCTTGTTCAAAAAACGGCCTCGACGGGATAACAGCGTCTTAAGGGAATATAAGTAATTCGGAGCGCGCTCCATACAAACGAAGTGTGGTTATATTTTCAATACCTAATAACAAATTAAATTCAATGAATTTTTTCAGAAACAATCTAGAAACAGATGCTTGTCAGATTTTCGTTAAAATATAGGTAGCCTACAGTTTCAATAGATCCGGGGGCGAGGGGATTGTCATGTTTCTCGATAAATAAAATATCTACTAAAATATAATCAAATTTATTATTATTACGGCGCCACCTCTGAGCGAAGCCCCGTAACACTACACACTATCAACAAATACCTTGGTACCTACCTATACTTAATAGCTTTCTCCATGCATTATGTATATAGGGTCCAACTTAATATGCTGACACTTTTTTAAGAGGATGATCAGACCATCAAACTGAACAAATTTCTCTATGGGACCAACATCGAAATCGCGAAAAAAAAAATCTACTGCTCCATACAAAACTGCAAACCTACTCGAGCCAAATGTATGGGACAGCAGATTTTTTTTTCGCGATTTCGATGTTGGTCCCATAGAGAAAGTTGTTCAGTTTGATGGTCTCAACATCCCCTTAAAAAAGTGTCAGCATATTAAGAAGGACCCTGTATATGTATACCTATTTGTGATCTTTCCTTAATCGTTTATTTAATAAATAAGACTGTACCATACTATCTATCTCTATCTATTTCTCTCTTTATCTATTCAGGTGTTTATTGTTACTAAAACAGACGAGTGATTACCTACACTGGAGTGCGATTTTTGAATCTCATTCGGTGAACTCAGCAGTTGAAAATGTCAAAATTATTATGGAGTTATGCATCTTTCTACTGCTGATTTGACTTTCAAAACTTGCACTCCTGAAGTATAGTTTTTGAACGTCAAATCAGCAGTTGAAAGATGCATACCTCCATAGTAATTTTGAAATTTTCAACTGCTGAGCTCAGCGAATGAGATTCAAAAATCACACTCCTGATTTGACTCTCAAAAATCATGCTGTCAAATCAGCTGTAGAAAGATGCGTATCTCCATAGTAATTTTGACATTTACAACTGCTGAGCTCACGGAATGAGATTCAAAAATCGCACTCCAGACTACAAAAAAATCTCATGAGCCTCGGAAAATCAAGCAATTTACTTTGCCCGAAGACTGCCCGAAGACTGCCCGAGTTACGGCAGTCGCGTTCCATTGTTTGACGTGGGGCATCTGTAGGTACAGGTAGGTAGGTATCTTTATCTATTCAGGTGTTTATTGTTACTAAAAGAGACGTGTGATTACCTACTGGTTCGAAGACCTAACTTGACCCATCGAAGCACGCACTAGTGATATGCGCTGAATCAGTTTAGATTAATGATGCGGTTGTTCTGTAACAGCTCCAGTCTGACCATTGTACAAAGGAAGATCGCTGTTTACCCATCGATTGATTACAACTAAAGGTACTTGGTCCCATTAGCCCAATGTAGCTGTTACTAATTGGCGACTCAAACGGTGAATAAGCCAATCATGCTTGTCTGTGATCTGTTAATCATGGATCAATGTATTGTTGAGGATAATAGGACCTGATTAGTTTATTATTAGACTTTGGTGTAATTATGGAAGTGTATTTGTAAATTAAAAATTTTCACGACTTTAGTAGGTACTTAGTTTTTTTTACTATTTAAAACTTTTGAAACACCACAAAAATACGTGACTGATAATTTTCCTAACTACCTACCTATAACTACCTAAGTAGGTACAGGTCTACAAACAACTTATATTTCGGTAAGTATCATGGTATGACATTAATCGATAAAGTACACAGTTTTTCACAAATTGCTGATTTGAGTTCATACTAAAATAAGTATCCCAAAATGTAACCAAGCCAAGACTCACGAACCTTTTACTAGTAAAAAGTCAGGAGATATCACGTGAAATCCTGCTTCTAAACACTAGGTAGGTACTACCTACGTTCCAAGACAAGGTGACCAAAGTAGGCATGCAAAAAACAGGGACTAAAGAGCAGATTTCTGACAAATAATAGTAGATTGTATCACAAGGGCGTAAAATAATATTTTTAAGGCGAGGGCGCTATTTTGAATCCAGAGCATAGCGAAGGATTCTTGAGTAGAATCCCGAGCGCAGCGAGGGATTCTAAAGTAGAATCCTGAGCGCAGCGAGGGATTCAAAGTATGCCGCCCGAGGAAAAAATAATTTTGCGGCCGAGTGATACACTCTACTTTTCATCCCCCTCTATGAGGAAAATAAATAAAAGGCGCTTCTAGTTTAATATTTGCGTTCGGTCTCTTTGGTCGCGGACCTATGTAGCAAAAATACATGTTCCAAATTCAAAACTCATCATTGCCCGCTGTAAAAGTCTCTTAACAAAAAGTGCAACTTTAGGCGCACTTAAAGAGGACTAAAGTGACACTTTTTGAATAGATGGGATGAAAAAATATTAATTTACTACATCTGACACAGCTTCGCCGAAAATACTTAGTTCAAATATCTGTCACACCGTGCGCTGCGATCGACTTGACCAAGAAGTTTAAAAATATGTAGGTAAGCTGTTTTGAACCGAGCAGCAGATTTTTTTTCGAGTTTCGTGATGGCGGCTCCATAGTGAAAGTTATATAATATTCAGTTTCATGGTCTAAATTCACCGTTTCCGTATTTTCCAGGCTGTCACTTACACCCTGTAATACTTGCTACTTGTCATAAGCAGCAGGGCAAACAGTATGGATGATTTCTTGTTATCGAATGTTTATTTGAATGCCTAAGATAACTATACCGTGGTAGCGGCACGTAGCGGGTAGGGTAGCGATCACAACTAGAAAAGTTTATTGTTTCAGCAAACTGGGCACACCGTCCGTCTTCCCATACCATAGTCGTCGCTACCTACTGATGGCTTTGTAGTTGTATCTACACGATGTTCGAATGCTTTCTAAATAAACACTTATATCTATTCCTGTGTGGTTTCATTTGCTTTAGTGGCTATAATTCTAAATTTTTGTTTGTTTATTCGGTGGTCTTTATTCTTTTGTTTCTCGTTTTAATGCTAGCACAGTTTTAAGACAATTTGTTTTTGCGATGACGATGACGTCTTTCTTTTTAACCGACTTCAACAAAAGGAGGAGGTTCTCAATTCGACCCAAATGTTTTTTTTTTTTAATACCTACACGTTGCATAGTTACTTAGGGGATGCTTCAGATCATCAAACTGAACAACTTTCACAATGGGACCTACATTGAAATTGCGAATATAAAATCAGCTGTTCCATAAAAAACGTCATTCGCTGCTAGACCAAAATTTATGGGTCAGCAGATTTTTTTTTTCGCGATTACAGTACAGTAAGTTGTTCAGTTTGATGGTATGAAGCACTCCTTGAATATTTAACGCATTTAATCTTATACCCTGTATACCACCACAGATATTATGGTATACATACGTAGGTCTCCTACAGTATTTCCACATTGTTATGTATCTTTAAAAAAGGATTGCTTATTTGAAATAAACTACCCGCATACAAAATTATTCTCTACTACTTATCTAAATCTACTATACTTGCCCAAATTGTTGTTTTTACACTTACATACTCGTACATAAATACCTACGTATTCTCATGCCCATCTCCCACTGAGGTATTAGTCAAAGATAACGAACGCCACCTGCTACGATCCTGATCGACTTTTCTAGCCTCGTCAGTTTCGATACTAATTAATATATTCTTATCCCACGGCCATATTCTTCATATCCTGCATTTGTAGTAACTAAGGCATATTTGCCTTTAGTTTTCTTTAAAATAATTTATAAAATAAAAAAATGGTTTCACAACAAAAGTTTCGATCTAGTCAAAATCGTTCATTCCCAGTAGTTCTACTGAACAGTTCTACCGTAGAACTAATGGGACTTTTTCAGCGATTACATTACACTACGTTTAGGGCCGATTTCGGCATACATTGCTTGCTTTGATCGCTACACTTTAAAATAGAGGGAACCAAGCAAGCAATGTATGTTGAAATCGGCGATAAATTAGGTACCTACAGTAGGTCATTTACCCTTAATGAGATTAATGTAATCGCTGCTTCAGTTTCTTATGGTGATAAATTAATAGTCAGCTTGCGATAAAGTTAGATTATTTTCTACAATAATTATAATACTTACTTATATTTCTAGAGTGCCGAAGTCATAATGGAGGGTTTCCTTCACCACATGGCGCCGCAGTTCCTGCACCCAGCTCTGCAGAGTTTCGGTTGCGGCGCGTTTCGGCCGATAGGGGGCGCTTTCCACCCGCTTTACCCTGGCAAGGCCTTCGCTAGGCATTTAGGAGAACAGTATGCTCTCGGTCAGAGCGTCGGACAGGCTCTGAGGGTAAGTGTTTAGTCACATTGTACTCTGCTGGCAGCTTCGTCCGCACAGCTCCCATCATCGTATCGGGATAAATATTACAGGGTGTTAGATAAAACAGTTGCATTACTTATACCCATGATACTGAACAAATTTTATTTTTAACGTACAATTTCGTACATATTGTACAATTTTTTCATATAGATAAGACACCTGTTCGGTGCTGTAATACAGCGACGGAGCAACACACAACAACTCTCTCTAAAAAACCTAAGTACCCACACCGTTAGCGCGCTCCATACAAACGTACTATGATGATATTTTCAATACTAACCAATTAAAGTCAATGAAATTTTGTCGAAACAATCTAGAAACAAATCTCTATGCTCGTATGGAGTCAGATTTTCGTTAAAATGTATAGATTTAAAGTTACAGTGCCTCAAAGATTTCCAAACAAATCTTAAATTAATTCTAGAATTAAAACTGTATATTTTATCGAAAATCTGACTTCACACAAGCATAGAAATTAGTTTCTAGATTGTTTCTGAATAATTTCATTGACTTTAATTGGTTAATATTGAAAATATCACCATAGTACGTTTGTATGGAGCGCGCAATTGCGCTCTCGGAATAAACTTCTCTTAATTCCCAAAAAAAAGTTTGACTTTTCTTACAATCGTTCGATCAGCTGATTGCATTTAGTATGGAAAGATAGGTTTCTTAGGGAAAGTTGTTCAGTATCATGGGTACAATCAACATGTAAAGCATTGCAACTGTTTACCATAACACCCTGTATAGTTTTAAATCTAGGAAAAAATTGGTTTGGTACACAATGGTTTTTGATTTATCTGTAGGTAGGTACCTAGGTGGGGGGGGATAGGTGGGATTTATCCCCCCCCCCGAAATCCTAATATTTGTATGGAACAGTGGTCACACCTATACCTTTTTCAAATCAAATATTCTTTATTTTACACCAAAATATAAACAGTAAAATACAGAGAAAAATAAAACAAGAGGCACAAAATAAGGCGGTCTTATCGCTAAGAAGCGACGACAGCGGCGAGTTTTTCGACATTTTTCATTGAAAATCCCCCCCGAAATTGAATGTCCCCCCCCGAACTCAAAGTCTGGATACGTGCTTGGTAACCCATGACTTATTGTATAGAAAAACAACTGAGAGAGCTATTTTATCCGGAGTTGATTGCTAACCCGTGGTTGGCGCAAGTGGGGCTAAGTGTTATTCAGTTTAATGTGATGTTTACCGTTCTGAAACTTTCAGGGGTGGTTCAGACCATCAAACTGAACAACACCTTTACTATGGAAGCAAATCTGAAGCTGAAGCAAGCATGGAGCTGTCTCGTACATTTCGAGAAGGCAGTTTAGTAGGGAACAGTAGTTTTTTTTGTGATTTCAGCTCTGCTCGCATAGAAATAGTTGTTCAGTTTTATGGTCTAAACACCCCTGAAAGTTTCGGTACGGTACGGTACGGTATTATTATGTCATCCGGTATATTCTGTGGTTAGGTGATAGGTGTTAATTAAAACGAATCATCAGCAGAGCGTGCGGGACGACAGCAACACCCCGCCGCTCTACCGGCACAGCTACACGGCAAGGGACGACACCAGCTCGCCAGGATCCGCAGCGTCGGCCTCCCCCCGCCCCTGCAAGGACGACGACCCCCCTGCCGCTACCCCCTGCACCGACTCCCACGATTTCTTCTCTCGTAAGTGGATCGCTTTGCAAGTCAAGGGCACCGTTAAGTTGGTCGGGTACTTGTTCTATGGAACAAGACGTCGTCAGACAACATTTTCAAGACCCTATTAATATCAAAGGTCGTCCTATTCATACAGCTCTCTGTATGTACCTACCTAGCTTATCGTGGGATAGGTAAGCTACGAGTAGCATAAAAAAACTAAGGATTCGAAACCTAGGCTGACTTCAGTTCAGATCAATCAATTATACTTTATTGCACACCAAAACAGAACATACATTTGAATAAATACAAAGAATTACAAGTAGGTACAAATAAGGCGGTCTTATCGCTAAAAAACTATTTCTTCCATACAACTTTAGGGACCAACCTTATCAATGTCTACGTGAGTTTAACCCAATGAGTGTGAACAGCGGACGGGGAGCGCAAGTCGTCGTGCGGCGTGTGTGGCACCCGGCTGGGGCCCGGCGTCGCGCAGGCGCACTTCCTGCAGGAGCTGCAGCACCTATACAGCCTGAGCGCACTGCCGAGGGACGCGGGGGCCCCCTCGTCACATTCCCTTCACCATCAGGATGAAGACGCTCGCTGGGAGGTACGTTTTATTACCCCTCTGTCCAGTAGGATCCACTATCTCGATCCACCAGTGGATTGAATATCACGCTAAAGTTCATTGTGATCCACCATACATTGTATATTTTGCCCGCTACTTTGTCCGCACCGGCTCTAATTTTATTAGGGTACCTACTCTACTTTATCGTTCATTCTCAATAGTTCTACTGAACAGTTCTACCGTAGAACTAATGGGACTTTTATTTCCCACATTGACTCCTAGCCTAACAATAGCTGGCTTAGGTATTGTCTACTTAGTGCATATGACTGACGCAGGAAGCTGGCAAAGGTATGTGGTTAGACTGACGTGATTCTAGTCCACTGACTCTTTTTCCACTCTTATTTGTAGCTATGCCCAAACCATAACGCTAGTTTATTTACGTTTATGGTCCAATTACACGAAAGTACTTGAAATTAGTTCTCATCAACGTCTGCCGGGTTTTTCTAGACTTCTATATAACAGTTCCGTGACTGATTAACTGACTGACAGATCATGCACATCCTATAGGTAGGTAGGTACAATTGAAGATAAAAAAACATGAAAGGGATAGTTCGATAAACAAATAAAAAAGAAAATTCATAACTCTAATCAATTAATACCTACTTTGCATAAGTCATCTTAATCCAGACTGTATCTTACAGTCCTTCCTAATATGCTGACGGTTTTGTAAGGAGATGATCAGGACATGAAACTGGACAATTTTCTCCAAGGGAACATAGTCGAAATCGCGAAAAAATATCTGCTGTTCCATACAAAACTGAAATCCTACTCGACCGTAGAGAGAAAAAACTTTCTTGGTACTCGACCCAAATATATGGGACAGCAGATTTATTTTCGAATAGGTATGGTCCAATAGAGAAAGTTAATCATTTTCATGGTATGGTCATCTCCTTAAAAAACGGTCAGCATATTAAGATGGACCCTGCCTACACATTTTTCTCAAAAGATTGTCTATTTCACAAGACCTACCAGCGCATCCGAGCGAACCGTCAGCGACGACTAAAGCTGCGTACACGCAAGCGGCATCACACCGTGGAGAGTATGCTGGGCTACGATCTAGAGGAAGAGAGGCGAGAGGAGAGGCCTAGAGAGCCCAGGTCTTACGACGCGGAAGACGAGCCCGTCGATGTGGAGGGGGACTCCCTGGGGTGGCCCGAGGCTGCCATTAACGTTGACGGTATATTCCTTGTCATACAATTATACAGTCATTGATTAAATTGAAATGCGGAAGATAGGTGACGTTCTTGCATACATATAGGTACCTACTCGAAAAATGGACCTGCTTTTCATGTATCTTACGAGTGAAAAGTAATAAGTAATGCCGTGTGATTTGTTTTTTGTTTTTTAATGATTTGTACAACGAAAAAAATACGGGTCGAATTGAGAACCTCGTCTCTTATATCACTGCGAATAACTTCAGCATATATTCTAAGTACTCATCAAACTGAACAACTTTTACAATGGAGTCAACATCGAAATCGGGAAAAAAAAGCTTCCCCATACAAAACTGCAGTATCTACCAATTCGACTCCAATAGAATAAGTACAACGCAGTGATATTTTTACCCTGTATACCTACTCCTTTGGAAGGGAGGGGCGCCAAAGTCAAGTTTTTACCCCAGCTCGGTAAAATCCTAGATCCCATTTCAAGGATTCTGTATTAAACATTTTGAAATTTGTAGAAAAAGAGCAGCGCAGTGAAAGCGACAAGCTGCACCTGAGCTACGCGGAGGACCTGGAGATCTCCAGCACGAACGACGCCATGCAGTCACCTGAACGCGTGAGGTATTTTTTCTCTAAGAGCCCACAAGCCTTAACCTGAATCATAATTACTAACATTTTAAACCTAATGACTTAACCAAGGAACTAATTTCTTTTCTATAAAATTATCGATCTACGAGCTTTTGCGCGCGACTGCAACCATCGTAGCGAGATAAAAGTTTTTAAGTCTAATCTTAAGCTTTCAAACACAAAAAGTTCCATCAAAATCGGTCCAGTAGTTTTTGTTTGAAATTGGTGATTTGGAGTCAGCAACTCGTAAACACCATTAGGTATCATGACTTTTTTTACCTGACTGTCCCAGAAGGAGGGTTATTTGTGAATATCTTCAATGTACAGACACCTAGACAGACACACTTCTGTTACAGTTTTATAAAAGTGTAGATAGGTACCTACTCGTGCAAATGTAAATAGTATTAAAATGTAATCTGAATAGATCGGGATCATCATAAGGAGAGCTATTTTTGAAAGTCATTCGGTGAGCTCAGCATTTGAAAATGTCAAAATTGCTATGGAGATACGCATCTTTCCACTGCTGAGTTGACTTTCAAAAATCATACTCAAGGAGAGCTATTTTTGAAAGTCAACTCAGCAGTAGAAAGATGCATATCTCCATAGTTATTTTGACATTTTCAACTGCTGAGCTCACCGAATGAGATTCAAAAATCGCGCCCCTGATCTTCTAAATTATTGATCTCATACAAAACTATCCAAGCTCATAACAAAAAAAGTACGAGTACTTATGTCTGTCGTATCGTGAAGAACTTTAAAACAATTGTATAAAAAGAGACTAAGCAATATTGTGAATGATCACAGGATTGAAACACCAAAGCCGCTGTCTCTAGAGTGTGCTAAGAGCCTAGAGACGGCGGAGCGCCCGGCGGAGGTGTCCACGTCGGAGGCGTGGGCCGGGGCGGGCGCCGGGGCCGCGGCGCCGCCCGCCGACGCCTGGCCCACCCTGGCCGCGGAGGCCTACATACAGGCCACACGCCACAAGCTAGAAGGCGAAAACTTGCCTTCCTCCACCGACTCTAGGAACTAGACAATCTTAAGTTCGAATAAGAGCCCTTTCACGGTAGCGATTTCCCAGCGAGAAGTCGTTCGAGTAAAATGGCCAAGAAAATAATTGTGAAATATTTGTCATCCTTATTAACTACCTACATATGTAAATAAATGTCAAAGTAAATAATTTGTTAAAGTTATGGAGTTATATATTTTATGTTTTAAGCTAAATTATTATTTTAATATGATGTTTATTTAGAAGTTCTTTAATTTTTCGTAATGCAAGAGAAATACATAATATGTGAACTCTCCATTAGATAATTGTTAATGTTAAATGATATGTAAATAATAAACTGTCTAACTTTATTAATGTTATTATATAAAATTGTAAAAAATTATGTCGATTTATCAGTAGGTAAGATCTGAAACATCAATTATTTATTAGACCTAACTACAATAAATTTCGTGTAGATGTATTTCGTATTTAGCGATTTGAATGCATGCTTAGTTGTGATCACACTGCTTACTACTCATTAAAATAATTGTTAGCTAACATATTTTCACTCTTTAATATTATTGTTTGTATGATTGAAATAAAGACGAAAATCTGTTTAAACTCTTTATGTCACGAAATTAATTCACGCACTTTTGCTATGTGCATATTACATAACATTAAGTATTTATTTAAGACAACATTGCATCATTGCTAAAAAAAGAAAACAGTGCGACAATGTAATAATGTATTAAATGATCATGACAATGAACTTATGTAGACTCTACTGCTAGAGAAAGTACAGAATATATCAATCTAGTAACTATACAAGCCACTCATAAAGGGGGCGAGATGACTCAATGGGAAGGTCAAGAAAAGCAAAAGGTATAAATGGACGATAATTTTAGGTCGTATATTACATCAGCTCAAGAGCCAGCACCCGATCTGCGTCCACGGGAGTGAGGCGCAGAAGGTCAACAGTTAAAAAACGTACAATTTAGCCCTTCACATTCATCTGCAGGCACATCTACACCTACTGTTGGGCGTCCCTCAGGTTCAGTTTTAACGTGGAGTATCTGTAGCCGTCCTCCGCGGTGGAGGCGGACGCGCGCAGCGTGGGCTGGTCGATGTCCGATCCGTTCTTATAGTCCTGTACCACCTGCATAGACATTATCATGTTCGTTAGCATTATCAACATGTATACAGTACGGCTAGCGACTAGCGACTATGCCACCCATAATAAAGCGACAAAACGAGAACAACGTCAACGCGCTCTTTTTGGCATATGAAAATAACAAAGATAGAGGCACATTTCTGTCGTATTCTCGGGGGTGGTATCGTGGACTACAGGTGTAAACTTAAATACTCACGTAAAATTTTTTATGGAGTGCTTCAGATCATCAAACTGAACAACTTTTACTATGGTACCAAAGCAACGTTGAGACCGCATAAATCTGCTGTTTCATACTTTTTAGTCCAGTCGCTATTAACATTTTCATTGAAACAGCAGTTTTTTTTCTGCGATTTCAATGTTGGCTCCATATTGAAAGTAGTTCAGTTTGATGGTTTGAAGCACCCTGGTCCTTAGATCAAAATAAAATGAATGGATAGGCCTTACGGGAACATTTCAAACCAGAAAAATGAGGCAAAACAAATGAAAGGTTTACTTCAAATTTGTATGCAAGTGCCCTAGATTTGACAGATAATGGCGCTAGTTTATATGCACCAAGTGCACAAGTAGTTTGCTTCAACTTACCGCGCTTGAGGCCTATCCATTAATTTTATTTTGATCTAAGCCCTGGTCGACGTGTACCTATAGGTACAACGTATTATGCGAATGATCCAAATAAAATTTACTCTGTAGCTAAATTAGATTAAGTATTGCAGAGGTCTACGTGCACTAGGTCGAGGACACAGTTGTAGAACCTATAGTATAAGAAAGAGTAGGTACCACACGTACTACGGACACTACCTGCCCCCCGCCAATTTCGACCTCACCCCTTCTCGGCGGTATGACGGGAGGTGGATGACAGTGAGCCGTGTCGTAATCTTCTCGCATACATAATGCTAGGCATAGGTAGCCTCGCCTCTTTTAGTCAGTGCGAGCCAGTTTTTTTTCAACATCTCCATCTTGAAAGTTTTAATTTGTTCACCCATTGACTTACAGAGGTATGGACGCCGGGTCTAATACAAAATTCACGAACAGTGTCGCACAGACTAACCGACATAAATAAACGAAAGTACGTATTAGTAATACAGGGTGTAACAAAACACCCTAGTAGGTACTTAATACTTAAAGGGGTGCTTCAGACCAGCGAGTCAAACAACTTGCAATGTGGAGCCAACATCCGAATCGCGAAAGCAGTACCGACTCGACTCAAATGTATGGGACCACAGATTGTTTTTCCAAGATTTCGATGTTGGCTATCCATAGTAAAAGTTGTTAAGGCAAACTCTCAGTCCAAGGTGTGCCTATACGTTGTTTCGTTACACCTTGTGTATTACAAGTGTAGTTAAAAATGTTGGTTTAAGAGCATAGGTACCCTGCGAATGTGTTCCTCCCGCATGCTAAGTTCCTTGGTGATCTCCTCCCTTCTTCGCTCCAGCTCGGGCTCATAGTTGCCCTCCTTAATGCATTTATCGAGTTGCTCGTACTCTCGGTAAAGACTAGCGTACTCTGATAGACTCTGCTTGGTCTCCTGGGTACCACATTGGCCCTTCGACGTCGCCCCGTCCAAGTCCTCCCTTTGCGTTGCTAGACTGCTTGAAATTATAAAAAAAGAATAAGATTGTAGTCGAGTAATTTATTTAAAATACAGTAAGAGCGCATCAGACTTTCGCATTCAGGGTTCTATGGAACAATGAAAATTTAACCCCGTATCAGGTATCATGGAGGGCATCGAAACTCCACAGCTGTAGGGCACGGGGGCTTCTTTTGAGAAAATGGGGAAGAAGAACTCCACAACACCGAACCCGCTTGTAAAGTTTGTACTTTCCGCGTAGGATCGCATAACATAGGTAAGCAGCAAGAGTTTACTCTGTAAACTCATGGGGCAGGGTATTGCCAGAGAAATGACTGCATGAGAATGCATGTTAAGTACTTATAGGCTTAAAGCCCGGAACCCACCAAATTAGAGCGGCGATGTGTAAAATGAACCAATACAATAAAGCTATTGATTTTTGATGGGCTAGACCGCTGAGTAATCGATTGGTTGATTTAACATAGCTTTGGTCGATTCCGAGCCTTGTGCAGGGATCCCTCACTTGTACATAGAAGTGTAGAAGTAGTGAGGGCGACTGATTGCCCTCAGGAATCTTGGCACCATACCGTCCCCCTGCCTGTACATGCTGAGAAGTCGGTTGTACGACATGGACTTGTATGTGGGCAGCCGCAGCATTTTCCGACCGAGTTGGATAGCGTTTATCTCTTTGTTGTCTAGAGCTGGACGCTGGAAATAAGAGCTTATAAGGAAAGACGACCACTTCTGCACATTGGCCTACCCTTATAGAATGAGCCACAACATGGTTGGGAAGTGATCCCCACTACCACCCCTACGACGTAGGCCGCGTAGTCCCAGCAACGCCCATGGCCGAGGTCCGTACCCATTTTGGGTGCCCCTTGGGCAGGTTGCTTAAGCTCTTGCATTTGGTTCGGTAGACCCTTCGAGGTCCCGCCAATAGTCCGCAGTAAAAAGCAGTAAATGCTCCCTGAGCAATGCTGTATTTAGCCACAAAAAAAAAAAAAAAAAAAAGTTTGGGAAGCCGCAGAAGTAGACCAGGGGCAAAGCGCGCGTGCACACCGCTTTGGTCTTTGGATAATATTCCATTCCTTATTATCGCCTCGCATTCCCAAGACACCTATGGCGTATGTGCCGATCTGCATACCAGAGACTACCTACTGTGTAAGGTAAAGAAAATCCACCTTTACGGATTAGCTCAGTTTACTTTAGTAATTATCATGTAAATTTGTTTTAGGGCCAAGTGTTTTTAGATAAAAATAAAAATTTTTCGCGAATTGAAAATTCGCAGAATAAAACAGTAAGTATAAGAAAGAGTATTAGTGGACGCTGTAGACGACAGGAAGCAAGCACGAAAATCAAGACTCTTCTTGGCAGTGCGAGCAATAAAAAAAACAGCTGTTCCATACATTTTAGTAGAGTCACTATGATTGGCGATTACTATGGAACAGCAGATGCTTTTTTCGTGATTTCAATGTTGGTTCAATAGTAAAAGTTGTTCAGTTTGTTGGCCCTTAAGTTTACACCCTGTATAATACTGTTGTGGAAGATGAACACTCACGGCAGGTACCTTTCTAGTGTCGTAGGTAGAAACGTGGCCAAGACCTGAAAATAAAAAAAAGGATTAAGAGGCTTCCACTATATAAACGCAGGGCCGGGACATATTTTGCCTGTTTTTCTAGGTTTTTATAAGCTACTAGTGTTTTCCCGCGACTTCGTCCGCACAAATTATAGGGGAAAGGTGTACAAGATGATCCCCTTAAGGGAAAATGCTCGTAGTATAAAAAATATTCGGTTTAATTCTGACGTTTAAGCGATTAATGATAGCAAGTTTATCTGTCTACCTGTTGTTATACTCAAAATGTTGAATTTAGTGATCTTTCATTATTATATTTAAATTTTTCTAAAACCCTACGAAAGGATCATCTTGGACACCCCGGTGTCCAAGATGATCCCTAGGGTTTGGGCAAGATGATCATGCCCCTTTTTAAGGAAAATTATATGTTTTCGTGGAATTAAATTGTATCTCAAAGAACTAGTCTCAAGCTGAGCCAGCCTTCTTAATACTCACAAAATAAGTAATAACAACCATTATTATAATAAAATCAATCGTATAGTGTATAATTTTAGCAAGATTATATAATCTTCTAAAATACCGTACTTAATCTCATACACCCAAGAACAGGATCATCTTGCCCCAACTTCAACTTTTTTAGTCTTTGTTCGATAACATAATTTTTATGCTTTCTGTTGTTGCCATACCATTCAAAATACTAAATAGGGGCATTATATAAAGCCACTTACACAACAATCTTTGTAATTGACTGCCTAGATCAAAAGTTACCTAAGCTTAAAATCAACCCTACCCTAAGGTAGGGTTGATTTTAAGCTTAGGTAACTTTTGTAAAAAAACATAAATAAAGGTAAAAAAACATAAATTTTGTGACTTTGATCTAAATCAAAGTCACAAAATTTATGTTTTTTTCACTAAAAATTTACTCGTCTGTCACATCGCCATGACGAATTCACTGATGCGAGGGGGTATCGGGGGCTACGTTTTACTAAACAAAACAACCAGATAGGGTTTATAGTTTCGCTGCAATTGAGAGGGATCATCTTACCTCAAGGGATCATCTCGTACACCTTTCCCCTATACCAAATTTTAAGTCAGATCATATGCTATCAAACAAAAAAGTTTCATCAAAATCGGTTCTGTAGTTTTTTCGTGGTGCGCGAACAAACAAACACACAAACAAACAGACCGACAAAATTTCTAAAAAAGGTTGATTTCGAGTCAGGGATACCTAAAAACCATATCGTAATCTTTTTTTTGTAAATATCTTCAATGTACAGACACACTTCAGTTACAGTTTTATAATAGTTTAGATAATAATTATCTTGTCGTCATTTAAAAGACATACACATTAATGAAACATACATACCTACGAGTAGGTATAGCAATTCAACATCTCGGCTTTATTTACTTTGAAGCATATTTCTTATTTTTCTATAAAATACGTATGAAACCTGTGTTCCTATAGATAATTGTAAAATTTGGTGCGAATTGTTATGATTTTTTAAATTTGATTTCCTTGGATTACCACCACATTAGGCACCACAGTGACATAATGAAGGACTAGCTAGTCAAAATAGGTATACCTAAAATGGCGAAGTTTAGTACAGGTGAGGCGGCTCTGAAAGGGTCACGGTCGTTCGGTCAGGGAAACCTCTTAACTCTTAACAAAGGTTAAGAGTTAAGAGGTTTCCCTGACCGAACGACCGTGACCCTTTCGGATACGCGTCAAATGAAAGAGAGATAAGACGTGACTTTACTATAGTTACTGTCCGTACTAGATTATCTGAAAATAGTTAATCTTGAGCTTGGACTTTTGGGCCTTAGTATTAAGTGACTACGTTTGAGCACCGTGAATTAGGACAGCCAGGTTATGGCGATGAGTACGTTTAAACGAGAGAACGAATAGCGCTTACTCATCGACATGGTATTTTCTGTCCATCTACCTCGCGGTACGTTTAGTGGTATTGCTCATGGTTTGTCTTAGACCTGTTTATTGAAAGTTGAAAGTCCAACCTCAAGGCTAATAAATAATTGACTTGTAGCCTGTACACTAGACGGCGCGTGACTATGTGAAAGACAGGCAATTACCTTGCTTTCTTTTTTATTGTCATTTCGGAGCGTGGGCAACGCATCTACATGGTAAACAATATAAAAACATCTTAGATTTACCCATATGATATGCTATCGTCAACGGTATTCCTGAAAGCGGCTGCTGTATTTTGAGTCCATTTAAAACCTGACAATGATAAAAAGATTTTTTGAAAAAGCGAAAAGATCTTTGGAAAAAGCGAAGAACATACGTGACTAACAAAATCGAATGAATTTAGTTACTTATCTACCTAAGATAGAGTGCCTTAGAGAATTACCTAATTATATGAATTTGAACAAATGAAAACATAAAACCTGAAAATTATATGCCGCAAACACTGACATGTACTCTAGCGATAGACAGGCCCTTTCGTAGAAGCAACATGTTCCACTTGAATGCGGTGGGCGCACCGCATTGATGCTCCTGAGTTCACATCGTCACTTAGTGGGCAATGACAGACCGCAATGTGTCATTTTGTGTTGTTTTGTGTGACATGTTGATTGTTTGAACGAGCTTGTCTACCGCTAGAGTATATGTCAGTGGCCGCAAACCTAAAAACTGTGTAGGTAAGAATAGTTTCAGTCTATCGATAGACATTCATTTATTCTTTTATTTGTGCTCACAGCCTTTTGCTAAATAATGTGTTACTATTTGATACACACACTTCGAATATATTCCAGTTTCCTTGGAAAAATATCCTACAAAAATATACTCTCTTTAATTACTTTAAGTAGGTACCTACAAAAATATTTGATAAAAGATTATGTTTTCAGACCGATATTTTTTTCTGTAACATAAGGATTTTGTCTACTTCTGCACAGTCTTACTGGAATAGAATTTATATCCTGACCAGGAAAATAAAAAACCTGGATTGGGGGCGCTGCAATCGACTGTCACCTTTAATATTAGTGTTCCAAATACAAAAATTAGTTCCAATGATTTTCCGCAACATGGCGAGGTTTTTTATATTTCTGGTCAGGCTTTAAATACTTTTACTAGAATAGTATTCGGGCCCATCTACCTGCTGTATATTGACGCCAATATTATGAGAAGGTGCGGTGCTCTTGCTAACAATGAAAGGTATATTGGTATTGTTAGCGGTGCCGCAGTAGTACCGAACTCCGGCCTGTTTCATCTGGGACGCAACTGTGGGCAGCTCGTACCTACGACTGCGATACTTGACCTTACGTGGAGACCGAGTGTGGCGGACTTCCTCCTGCAACTTAGGTAAAATATTAACTTTCATTTTATCTGCGAAAAAAGATTAATTTATATAAGAAATGGTGGAGATGCTTCAAACCAAAATCGCAAGCGTAAGGTGCCTGTCCACATGGCATAAAATCTCGAGATTTCATGCAATCTTATTGGTTGATAAAACTCAGTTTCCCCGCTCCGCCAGCTCGCTCCGCATCAGTGGAAAGGCACCATTAGGCGCGGTTTATACAGAAGAGAAGTGTGGCGGTGGCGGATAGTCAAAGTAATACAATTATAAACCTTATAGTACCTACGTAGCATATCGTCGTTTGGAGAATTACGCCCGCGCCTCCAGGCGGCGACGGCGACGTCACCTGGAGGCGCGGGTGCGATTCTCCTTTACGACAAAAACGACGCTATGCTACCTACGTACTATAAGGTTTATATTGTTTTACTTAGAATTGTAATTAATTTAACATACTTGTGAATCGGAGTGAACTACTACTACTACTACGCAGCGCGTGCGTCACACAAATATCTGAATAGTGAGATCCTGGCATCTTATGAATAGGCAGCATCAACTAGACGCGCGCGGAACTGCAGTAACTAGTCCCGTAAAAAAAATCGTAAGTAATCCATTGCTAATAAAATAAGGATTAAAATGGATCTAGCGGCGGCGGTGCGAGAAATACTCCGCCTCCCGCTTGTATGAAGATTGTTCTCTAGTCCAGCCTCGCGAGATCTATTCATGTGCTAGCATTTGGCTGACAGTGCATTGGTGTGCTGCACCGCAAATATAAGTCTTGGTCTAAAATACCTAAATAGATACGTTAAGGCGCTACCGCCCGGTTTTACCGTAAAATTGGGTAACCTTGTAACCATTTTATACATTAACTATGGAACTTTTTAAGAAGAAAACTAAACTAAACTATCTATAGGACAGAGAAGGATTTGGTTTTTCTCGAAATCTATTTTATTTAATAAAACTGAAGAAAAAGGAACCTAAAGTCACCCCTTTTTTCCAGTTGTACCTAACCATTTTTACTCTTACATCGTTGATCGGAAGAAAATGAAAATTTACAATATACCTACTTTAAATACAACATGCAACATAGACTGATTTGGGTTTCAAATTTTTTGATAATTCATAAAAAATCATCTCATTTTTCAAAGAAAACGGCGAAATTCTGACCGGGAGAGCCACGCGATCGTTCCACATCGATTGTCATGGAGAGTCGCATCGTGTTCCCGGGCGGATACGCCTTAAGTAAAATAGTAATAATAATATTGCATAACTAAAACCTCTTTAACAGGATCCGTTTCTGCCATCTGATCATCTAAATGTACATAACCTTCATCATCGTTAAAATCTTTGTCCCGAGCTAAAACAATTAATAATTATTTTTAAACTTTCTTTTACAATGGCCAGTAATTAAATATAAGTACTAAAACAACAACACGGAAACATGTTATATTGTTAAACTTAGAACCAGCTTAGAATTAATTTTAGAATTAGAATTCATGTTGTTTCTTAAATACTGCGTGATGATAAAAACGTGCAGCTTTTTTAAAACTAACACCTAATACCTACGTATACGAAAGTGCCATAAACTCTATGGAATGTGTGCATTATTCATATTATTTCATATACAAATTACGATTAGTGAAATTCATTAATACACTGGGTCAAATTGATATCATTAGCATCCTTTTATAAACTAACAGTCTACCCATAAAACTGAATAACTTTTATTATGGGGGCAAACAAATCGGAGCAAAAAAAAATCTGCTGTTGCATACATTTGAGTCGAGTAGGCATTGCAGTTTAGTATGGGACACCTAATAAATTTTTTGCTCCTATCGTTTTGCTCCCATAGTAAAAGTTATTCAGTTTGATGTGTAGACTCTTAGGCGCAGTTTATACAGAAGAGACGTGTGGCGGTGGCGGATAAGGTATATTACGTTACTTTGACTATCCGCCACCGCCACACGTCTCTTTTGTATAAAACGCGCCTTAGTTTAAAATTAGCCAATGATATCAATTTCACCCTGCCTTGATTGCACGTTTTAGGGGTCCGTACCCAAAGGGTGCCAAACAGACCCGCAATTACGAAGCCTACACTACACTGTACGTCCGTCTAGACGCGCCGCCTGATGTCCTATCAAAGGGCTGCATCTTTTGAACCATAATAGCTAGACAGTTGATATTTTCAAAGAATATAATGCGTTATTGTGACCGATATGCTTACAAATAATAAAAAATATATACAAAAGACCCTCATCCTACAACGCAAATATCATTTTTTTTTCTCAATAGAAACGTATTTTTTCCATAATATTTTGTTACTATTTGTTGTTTTTTTTTCGTATCGTTAATACACCCAAGCCTCAAACTAGGACTGATTATGGAAAACATTTTTGATAATATTGTATGATTGTACGGCTACGGTCACTCTGTCGTGCGCGAGTCCGACTCGATTTTTACCCTTAGAAAAAGTATATGTCTAGAATGAGCCTCACACTTGTTCCGTATAAAACAAAAGGGGCTAACTTTCTTAGGTTGGTGTGCGTGAGGCGCAATACAAAATATGAATGTGTGCGTGTATATGTATAGGGTTTTGGAACCAGTACTGGTTCCTATTTTTTTCGACGCTTTCGTAGCTTTGACTGTCTATCTTGATAATCTAAGTTTTTACCATTGTACATGGTACTCTTTTGAAGAGCTTTTATATCTTACCTTTCTTATTTTTATCCGTAATATAGGATTCTTGCCGACACTTTTGCCTGCGGTCTGCAGACCGAATAAAGCGGTTCTTGTGAAACAGTTCGACGACAGGTCGCTCTTCTGCGTGAGTCAAATCGACTGTAAAACAATGAATTGAATGTTGAACCGGAAAATCATTTCCGCACACCGCAAAATCAACAAGATTTGATACCATGATACCAGTGGCGTCGCTATAGTTGTCCGATGTTGTAGTAGTAGTTGTAGTAAAAAGTAAGTTATAGCCTGTAGGATCCCACTGCAGGGCAAAGGCCTCCTCTCACGAATAAAGGTAAGAGGGAGTGGGCCATACTCCACCACGCGGAACCAATGCGTTGTTGTTGGAGGCAAGTTAGTGGTCAACTTGCTGCCAGATAATTTTCAAGCCGCCATTAGGCTTCTGACCTGGCTTAACGAAAAGTTACACCACCATCTGACGTAAATATCCGGGACCAACAGCTTAACGTGCCTTCCGAAGCACGGAGACGCTCGAGATGAAATACCACTAAACGGTCACCCATCTAGAGAAATGTACGCTCCTCTTGGTAGAGATGGTGTAACAAAGTGTGCACAGTACCTAAGCATCACCAACTGCGCATGACGTCATCTAGTTTGTACTGCGATTGTTGTATACCATAGAGAAATTACACACTCCCCTAATGCTTTTGTCTCCCCTCACCCGTCCCTCACCCCCTTTGTCAGCGACATAATTTTCTATAGAAACAAGCCGATATGCCATCTCCTCTTACTCCATGCGGTTACCCATCCAAAGACTGACCGGACCTGCCGTTGCTTAACTTCGGTGATCGTTTCCGATACCGAAGCTTCACTACGCCAACGAGTGCCTGGATCCCGGTGTTGGCACTCGTAAGAAGTACATGAAAAGCAGATCCATTGTACCAACGTTCTTAATTTAAGTTTTGGATGGGAGAGGGAAGGCACATGATATCTAAACGACTTTAGACGGGCAATCGATTGTGTGCTTTCTGTCAATAGCAGCGCGCGCTCTCCCTATTGGCTGCAACCATGTTTGAGATCGTGCAATCGGCCTTTAGACGGGCAATTTTGCTGTCCAGCGATGCGGCATTGGCAGAAAGCATACGATCAGTTGCCCGTCTAAAGGACACTTAAATAAACTCACCAGGATTGTTTGGTTTGGCATTCTGTGGCCGTCGACGAGCATTGTTCCCGCGAAAAGCTCTCGACTCTGTTGTTTTGTTCCCGTCTCTTGATCCATCTTTCCTGTTCGATGCTGTTCGATCACACTTTATTAGTAATTTTTATGGTTATCTATGTTTTGGTCAATGTAGGCAGGTAGGTACCTAACTAACTAGTACCTTCAGAATTCGTCGTAAACGGATATAGGGCTACTAATACACGGTTGAGCCGTGGTGGTCCAGTGGCGTGTAACCTTGCCTGCCGTGCAGGAGGCGATGGTTCGATCCCCGTCCAGGCAGACTCGTACTAATGAGTTATTCGGAATTTATGTACGATTTGTAACACCAGTGGCTTTTCGGTGAAGGAAAACATCGCGAGGAAACCTGCAAGCTTCAATTTCGAGGCATGTATTGTGCCCACTGCCCAAATAGCACACATCAGCTGCATAAAAGCTGGGTTAAAGATATAATCGACACTTAAAGCTGATTAAGCATAGCTGCATAAAGGTTGACTAAGCAGATATACAGCCCTTGTATTGCCAAAAGAGGCCCCAAATAAACCAGCCTTGAGCTTGTTATTGTCTGGTTAAAGGCTGCACAGGTTTTGAAAATAGCTGGTATAGAGCTGCATTAGGGCTTAACCAGCTTGTTTGTACAGCTTATTTCCTACGATTCAGCGATTATAATGCTTTTAAACATGTTTAAGTTTTATTGGATCTGGATAAAGGTAGAACAAGAAAGAAACTACAATCTAATGTCAAATTATATTTTCTTAAATCATCCATGGCGGAACGTCGAAGTGTTTTAATGTGCTGTAGTGAAATATTACGGTCAGGGTAAGTAATCATTTGTTATGTTATAATGTAATTTTGAGTGCGGTGGCAACGTTACTGTGATTGTGCGTATACATTTTCAGCTCAATTTTCACGCGCCCTATAAATACAGCTATTTAAGGGTTAATGGAAACAAAATTATATACGAGTAATGTTGTATTAAAACATTTTGTTAAATAATAGTATCTGAAACACAATTATTTATTATTTTTTAATAGTAAGACTTCTAAATAACATCTAAATCAGCTCATAATTCAGAGATTCTAATCTTAAATTTGTAGAAAACATACATGTTTGAATATTCTACAGGTTATCATGGTCAATGATATGGCGGCGATTTGTTAACCAGCTATAATACTTTTTTTATTCCTTTGTCATTCTTTTGTCTGCACAAGGCACTCCGCGGCATCTATTAACCAGCTCATAGCACTTTTACGTCTGTACAAAGTACGTAATAGTTACCGTAAGCTGCTTACTGGTATATTTAGATCGATTCTTAACCAGCTATTTAGAGATCCTTTACGTAAAATAGGAACCCATTTAAAACTAATAACAACAAATTTTTCCCACCAAGGTTTCAAGATTTCTTAATTTGTAATTAATAAAGTTATTTTAAAATGTCCATAATTGTACAGAGTAAATAAATAAAAATAAAAAATATGGTAAGCTGTGTAAAAAAATAACAAGGCATAAAACAGAACTTATTACTTATATAGAGAGTCCTTTACTTTTTAATTGATTACTATTTATTTTGTTTCAGCCACTCGACAAGTACAACAGGAAATAAAACAAAAAGGTGCTAGTCCAAATTCTCCAGCTGCAGTAGCACCCGCGAAATTTAAATTTATTTGTAACGGCGGTGATATATCGACAAGTGATCAATCCAATATCAATATTGATCCCTAAAACGACCACATTGATACAAACATTTTTGAGGAAATATTCGAAAATAAAACAAATGTAAATTAAAATATTTAAAATATTACAATTTCAACAGCGTTTGCATTTTACTGTTCGCTTTGGTGGAATCTCGCACCTTACGACCTTTACGTTAAATAATTAGTTTTCTAACTACTAAGGTAACAATTAAATACATTGCAATAACTTCATGATTTTTATTACCTATACAGTATGTACAAGAGGTATGAAATAGAGCTCCTTTTTATTTTCAATAGACACTAACTTTAATTTGACTTCTTCCGGCTTCACAGTTATCTCAGTACGCTCATGCCCAGGCAGTTTAGATTTAAATATATTAAAGTATGATGATCGTACCGGGTAATCAAAAACATCTGTCAAGTCATTAATTTTAAACTCATAAATCATAAGATTCTCTTCATTAACTTCTTATCTTTGAGACTTCTTTGAAAGGTTATAAATATAAATAATGGAAATTAATTTTAGTATTTTTGTTATAAGTCTTCGTTAAATTATGACCATCTTTTTCAAACTTTTCACCAAGCCTTTTTGCTACCTGTGAAAGTGGTTTCTCGCAACATTCAACTGATAAGGTATAATTTATTTCCAAAAGGGTAGGCACTGAAACAGAACTGTCCATAATTGTATGCGGGAGATAATTATTTTCTATAAATTATGAATGGCTAGAACCCTCATTGTCGCATATTAAAACTTGCGCTTGATTGCACCACGTTCGATCACTAGTTATATCTTCATAAGAATTTTGATGATTATTAGAAGTATTACTAGTTCTTGCATGTACAGAACCATCATAATTACACATTGATTCTGTCACTTGGCCGCCGATTTCGCTCGGTTGCTTGGCTGCTAATCTAACAATTTGATCATTTTTTTTTTTTATTATATTCGCATTAAAGTTTATTTTTAATAGCACCACTTCGTTTCCTATTATTCCATGGTTTTAAGCCCATGTTATATACTATAACACGTGTTTACGACGACAATGTTATGATAAAACTGAAAACGAGCAATTAATATAAAGCAATCAACCAGAATGGTTATAAAATTATGCCATTAGAATTATAAGAGTCCTGGCGAAATTTGTTGTAGCACCTAAATCTGTATAAATGATTACAAAAATGCTTTAAGCATTAGGCATTAAATCAGAATGTATCTACACTACTACAAAACCAAAAACATTTTATTACTCCTTTGTACAGAACAAAGTGTTTGAAGAGATTCAACGCCGACCGTTGTCAAGCCTAAATTAATGGTATTATAAGAGGATAAGTCTACTCAATTCAACAGCTTCCAGCAGTAACATAGACTCCTATACAGTCGGCATCTGCACAAGAGGTTATAATTTACCCCATTAACCAAACATAAACAAGCCAAAGGTTTCTTAACTTGCTAAGAGCATAAGCTGCGACTAAATGCTGAACAATAACATCCAAATTAACTGATATAATGCTCAGAGTATATTTTCCACCCCTCTTGCAGCTCTTAATCAGCATGGCTGTATAAGATGCGAAGATCATTCCCTTGTGCAGTCTAGAATCTCATCTGGAACTCTTCTATATCTTTAGTAAAGCTTAACACTGGGTAAAGGCTAACTAATTGCTGAATATTCAGCCTATGTGCCACTTGGGTGTCCATTATAAGTGGCGACGGGCTCACCCCCCGTCACAATGGACAGAGTTTCGGTACTACTGCTGAAACGTGGATGTTCTGAGGTTTCAGAATATCTCTGACTACCCCCTCGGGGAATTTAGTCGTGATCATATGCTATTACATCCTGGTTTGAAGTGTTACCTATGTCTCTGTCAGTAGATAAGTCGATTTGTCTCTATTTGTGAATTATTATAGATACCTGCACGATTCCACACGCGACCTTCTCGGATCGGAAACATTCCACAAAGAAACAGTATTCACAATACATACCTAATCCTCTGTGCCTACAGTATATACAGTAATGGTATTCAGGGTTTTCCCGTGGTCCACCAATTTATGTGCGTATGGATTGGGGAGCCACATTTGATATTGAAAAAAGGATTCTATGGCCATTTTGTAGGTAATTTGTAGATTTTGTAGGCCCAATCCTGGAATTTGTAGCAAAAGTATAGAGAAGTTACATGAACATAAAGGTGGCTCCTCAATCCATAACGTCAGGATTGAGGAGCCACCCTGTATCTCTGAAAGTACGTGATGAATCTTTTTGAAAATTTTGTAGGATTTTGTAGGAGTTGGTAAAAGATCCTACAAAAAAAATCAGCTCTCTACGACTAAAACTGAAAGAGCTACAATGCTTTGATTGTGGCTCCTCAATCCTGACGCATCAGGATTGAGGAGCCACCCTGTAGCTCTGAAAGTACGTGATGAAACTTTTTGAAAATTTTGTAGGATTTAGTAGGAGTTGAAAAAAGATCCTACAAAAAAAATCAGCTCTGTACGACTACAACAGAAAAAGTTACAATAGATAATTTGATTGTGGCTCCTCACACCAGATAAATGCCTATAACTACATATGTACGTAACGAAATTCACAACCGATGATGCCAATATTTAGTAGAAATTTCTACTAAATATTGGCGTAGTCAAATGTCGCATATCATCAATACCTACAGAGCTACGCGTTTTTTCAATTTTCCATATAAAGTCACCATATAGGGTGACCACTATAATAAGTTAAATCCTGAGACACATTTTAGTACTATCAAGTTGGTGGCTTATTATGTCCAGAAAAAGAATGCATAAGATTACTTTTCCCTTAGTCGCCTCGTAAAGTACTTACCTACTATTTAGTTCAAATTTTTTTAGCTTCTTAACCGCTTGTTCGTTGTTAATTGATCGTAATTTTATGTATAAATTTTCCTTTATTTATTTATTGTAATCTATTGTATATGCATGCATTACCCCAGGGACAAATTTGTATAGAAATCTTTGAGGCACTGTAACTTCTAAACTATAATCGGACAACATACATTAGTTAGTCTTTAAAATATGACCGGACTTCGTTTGTATGGAGCGCGTCAAAGGTAATATCCCCTTTGAAATAATGGATATGAAGTACTTAACATGATTCAAAACTAGTTAAGTACCTACCTTGGTGTGTACCTGTCTGTAGTTTCCTGAATGCATCACCAAATTTCAGGATCGTATAGTAGGTAGTAATAAAATAATAATAAATAATAAAATCTTTTATTCATAATAAAAACTTAAAACACAAGAAAATACAAATTGTAAGTACTGATCATAGTTGTAGTAAGTACTGATAATTTAAATAAATAAATAAATAAAGGAAAATTTATACATAAAATTACGATCAATTAACAACGAACAAGCGGTTAAGAAGCTAAAAAAATTTGAACTAAATAGTAGGTAAGTACTTTACGAGGCGACTAAGGGAAAAGTAATCTTATGCATTCTTTTTCTGGACATAATAAGCCACCAACTTGATAGTACTAAAATGTGTCTCAGGATTTAACTTATTATAGTGGTCACCCTATATGGTGACTTTATATGGAAAATTTAAAAAACGCGTAGCTCTGTAGGTATTGATGATATGCGACATTTGACTACGCCAATATTTAGTAGAAATTTCTACTAAATATTGGCATCATCGGTTGTGAATTTCGTTACGTACATATGTAGTTATAGGCATTTATCTGGTGTGAGGAGCCACAATCAAATTATCTATTGTAACTTTTTCTGTTGTAGTCGTACAGAGCTGATTTTTTTTGTAGGATCTTTTACCAACTCCTACAAAATCCTACAAAATTTTCAAAAAGATTCATCACGTACTTTCAGAGATACAGGGTGGCTCCTCAATCCTGACGTTATGGATTGAGGAGCCACCTTTATGTTCATGTAACTTCTCTATACTTTTGCTACAAATTCCAGGATTGGGCCTACAAAATCTACAAATTACCTACAAAATGGCCATAGAATCCTTTTTTCAATATCAAATGTGGCTCCTCAATCCATACGCACATACCAATTTAGTTCGCCTGGTGGACATGGGCAGACACTTTTACCCGTTGTCCACCCAGGTGGACCAAGGTGAACTGAAGTATTTTCTACCCGTGGTCCACCTTGAGACGGTCTAAATCTTATCGGTCGTCAGATTTAGCGAAAGCCCACATTTAATCGTCTGATTTGCATTTAAATGACATTATTCGTCTACTAGTTACATTGTTACACCAATAATGTTTCTAAATTATCTATTAGCGGCCCATTGAGCAAAGAAAACTGATATTAAACATTAGTGGCATACCTACATCTCTTTAGCTCTATCTGACCGCCTATAATAATGACCACAGAATCGATCCAAAAAGGTTAATTTCATAATTTCATTCACCTTGATTCGTATAACGAATAGATGCTTTGAATCTTATAGGTACTGATTATTTGTCACCTTCGAATATTAATTAAGTTGAAGGAAATAAAAAATAAAACACCCTGATCAATGATCGCCTAAAGAATTATAAGTTATTTTTTAAAAGCAGTTTAAAAAACTCACGTTCTTGACGAAAGTCTCTGGGCATGTATCTTCTGTGATTTTTTGGCACGAGATTTGTTAGTCGTCGAGATTCAGACAACTTCTTGTTCCCACTTGTTGATCTGACCAACAAATAAATTATCATTTAGGTACTTAATAGTTTGGTTGGGTTGGTAGCTGTGGTTGTGGCTTTATTTGGGTTTGGTCGAATTGGCGAAGTAACTATACAGTAGTAAAGTACAGGGAAAACTCATGGTAGGCCCTCTGAGGGCAATATAGAGGGAGTGAGGTAAAAAGTTGGTGGGACGTAGGAAGTGTCTATACTGATGTAGTAATAGATTCTCTTTCTTATACTGTGCCTATACCCAGCACAGGGGCGGATCCAGGATTTCATGTTGGGGGGGGCCCATCGGCCAACTCGGGCCACGTATTAAGATTAAAAGAAATTAAGAGAGCTCATTTCTTTACTCGGCCTCAAAATTCAGAGGTTCGTGGGGGGGGCCATGGCCCCCTGGGCCCCCCCCCCTGTATCCGCCACTGACCCAGCAGTGGGGTTTACCGGGCTGATGATCGATCTTCGAGCCGCTGGTCGTCCTGTCCCAAGTCTTCGTTCAGGTCATCTTCGCCGCAGGCTACTTCAAGGGACCCCTTGGCAGTCGGCCGCATGCCCGGCCCGTACATACCTATCGGACATTTAAGATAAATACGATAGATAAGATAAGTATCCGCTTGTTATTGCGTGTGGGCAGCAAGCCCTGGTATCAGAGTTTTCAAACCGCCTTACTTACGCCATCAGTGATATATTTTTTTCTCCCCTCCGGACGGAAAGCGTCAATTGTCGTCCCGTTGCGCTAAACGAAGTTGTCGCTTTCCACCTCCGTCGAGGAGAAAAATAGAATACTAACCTCGGATAGTAAACAAGAAAGCCTCAGATCACATGTTTGTTTGCAACAATTACATGAGATCCGAGACCTTTCTTACTTTCCTGACCTTGGTGTGTAATCTACTATTAATGTAACTACTACTTTCTTTTCAGACAGTCAGTTGATTCAGCCCGCAATGTTTGAATGACTGGCGCGTAATTGTTTCTCTTTGTGATTTGTTTGTCTTTGGTTCGGACACTATTGAGCGCGTACCCCTACGTCCAGTAAGTAAATCCTCTTGATACCGATAAAGTTCTCTTCGCCGCCACTATGTGGGTCTTGCGCTGACCCTAGTTCTCAAAAAAAAAAATTAGCCTCCCTACTACTAACTATACTTATTAATATTAATTAGATTAGAAAAACTTACAATCGCCGTCAGCACGAGTTCCACGTTGCCTTAATCTTGTCGGTAGATGATTGTGCGACTCCTATTCAATCAAAACAATTCATGTCATTGCAGCAGCAACAGACCAAAACTTACATAGGTACTCCTTTAGCATTACTTAATGACAGCAGTTTATTTTTATTAGAAAAATGTTGAGGGTGTATACCAAGAGATAATAAAACTAAAAAACTTTCCCTAAGAAACATGGGTCGAAAACACGAGAATTTTTTTGACCTTCCATTTAAACTGTACCTACCTCCTAAGTATGGAATCTGTAGGATTCTGCCATTGACCAGAAATGATTCTGCCCACAAAAATTAACGTTTTTCGACCCATGTTCCTAAGAGAAAGTTGTTTAGTTTCATTATCTGAATGCAACCTTAACATTTTTCTGTAATAAGAAATTAAATAAAAACAACAATCAAGTCAACGATAGACCGTCTTGTCCGATTAAAAGACTGCAGTAATTTAGAAGAATAAGGGCCTGTTTCACCACTTCTGAGTAAGTTCTTGCTAGCTTATCCGACAGATAGTTTGACACATTTTGTATGAAAATATGTCAAAATATCTGTCGGATAAGCTAACTAACGAGTCCCTGGATACGTTGCTTGCCGTTCATGCTGCTATAGGCAGGTACCTAATCTAAAAAACATAATAACTTTATGATCATGCTGCTGGTCGTTCTTGTAGGTTTGATTGTATCCACGCACTTGTCCAATCATGCGGTGTTGCTCCGCAGTGGCGGGGTCGAGGTAGCCCCGGAAAGGGTTCGGGAGCTCCTCCATCCGTCGCAGCCGAGCCGCCTGTGGCGTCACTTCTGTAACGAAAAGGGCTGCAACTTTATTCTGAGGCGTCAAGCACGTCGTAGGGTCACCACACATCTAGCGGAGAGCTGTTCGAGAATTTTCCAGCGCCCAATGAAATGTCGTCCTTATCCAATTCAAATAGTAAATAGCGTGCGTCTGCTAAAATTAGAACTTGACACTAATATCATCAAATTCAAATAACCAAGAAAGTTTTTGTGACATATTATTAGGTAAAAGTATGATACAAAATTATATTTTAGAGGTGTTATGATATCTACAAGTCAGCTAAGTTGGTCATTCATTACAGTCCAGTCTGGATTGCTGAATAGCAACGCAGGCGAGGACCAAAACGAGCAGACTTTAATGACTGTTTGAAAACGACCAACGCTCACATGTTTCATATACATATACGTCGTTTTTCAACACACTTGCCAAGAAAAAATGTAATCATAAATATTTGTGAAAAAATTGAGCCTAAATTTCCTTCTTCCCGCGGTACCTATATATACCTTATGTAGGTAAAGTAAAACGCACGCGAAGTTTTCTAAACTACGTAGTTATGAACTTAAAAGCGGTGCAATAAAAGCCACTTTACGACCAAGTGTGTTGAAAAGTGAATCTTTTGTAATTTTTTCTTTTGTAATTTTTTTTTTGTTATTTACCAGTTTACGAGCAATATTATGTTCCTATGTTTCGTTTTGTTCTATTTATACTAATTCTACCCTTAATCTTATTTATCTCTTGGTTTAAATTAATAATCTGTCAAGTAGCCCCGGATGTGACAGAATAGCAGTGGTCGTTGGTTCCGCCAACGGCCGTAAACTGAGTCACACACCTTTTTGTCCATATTGTACACACATGTCATGTATTTTATTGTTTAAACTTTATATAAACTAGCTTTAATATTTATGTGCAATACGGCAAATAAAGATTTCTATTTCTATTTCTATTTCTTTTTCAAACAAAACTTACTCCTTTTAGGCTGGGTGTGAACTGTAATGAACGGAGCATTCTCGACTGGTGGCTGCTGCTCTGTTATGCGTGTCGTGCTAAAAATTTAAAGCTTTGTTTAACATTTTGTAAATAATAATAGGTACCTAATAAAATAATTAATAAATCTCCATGCAGGGTGTTAGTGTGGACATTATTTTTAACCTTTAAAGGATGATTTCGCATATCGACCGTTTGGTCTACTATGGACAGATTCTACTTTGGACATAATGTTCTACTTTAATCAGGGACATTTGGAAGTAGTTAAGTACTTATTTATTTAAGTCATCATCACAGCCTATATAGGTACGTCCCACTGCTGGGCACCGGCGACAGGGAGTGTGTATGGGCGTTAGTCCACCACGCGCGCCTAATGCGGTTTGGTAGACTAGACCTCACGTACGCATCAGAATATCTTCTTCAGCGTATGCAGGATTCCTCACGATGTTTTCCTTCACCGTTTGAGAGCCGTCAGTCGGTATTGCGTACATTAGTTAGAAAAACTCATTGGTACATGGAATGTGGTTCGTGCGAAATCGAACCCGGACCTTAAGATTGAGTTTCCACAGCTTTCCGCAACGCGCCACCGACGCTTATTTAAGTAAGCTACCTATCTATAGAAGATATGAGACAAAAAATATTAAAACTGATGGTCAAAGTGAGAGAGTGCAGCAGTCGCCATAACCGAAATCGGTTGGACTACTATTTGTATAATACTTACCTACTACCCTGGTAACCAAAGCAGAAGCTCGGAAAACAAAACGATCTTTTCTTAGTTTTCTATCAGCTGATAGCATTTATTTTTCAAATATTCTATTGGTTCCTTGGGCAAAGTTGTTCTGTATCAAGATTAGGTAATGCAAATCTACACTCACACCCCGCATAATTACGTCCTACCTCCGCTTTTTTAGCTTCCTCTTCTTTTTCAAAACCTTTACCATGTCAATTTTTTCCTGCAAATCATCGCATCTTGCTTCAGCTAAAGTAAACTGGTCATCTACTTCTGCTATTGAGGCTATAAAATATTAAAAATGAGTAGTTACATTTGGTTTCATTAGACAATTAAATGACAGTTAGTTTCCGACCATTCCAAAGGGGAGAATGTTCATGAGTGTATGAATGTATACAGGGTGTAAGGAAAAGTATCATTAACCTTTAAACAACATACTCTACCCATCAAACTGAACAACTTTTACCTACCTATGGGAGCAAACCTGACAGCGCAAAAAATGCTCTTCCATACTAAACTGCAATGTCTTCTTGACTCATTCATGACTTCAGTTCGATGGGTATAGTGTGTGGTTTAAAGTTTAATTATAGGTACTTTTCCTTACACCCTGTCACAGAATAGGTTTGGTATATAACCCTGTATAGTTAGCTACAATACACGTACGTCTTAGTTCTAGTATCCTCTCCGAACGAGTTCCTTCTAGCACGACCCCTGATATACTACTTGAACTTCTATGCCGTTTATCTGGAATTGATAAAATTTTGGTTACAGCAGCGTATACAATCACACCTTGTATTACAAATTTTCCACCCGTTTAACGGACCTCACAAGGGCGCATCCATTGATTACTTGAGGCGATTTTTCGACTAACAAAACAAAAATGTTTCGTAATCAAGGACATTTGGAAGTAGGTACTTATTTATTTCAGCATCATCATACAGCCTATATACGTCCCACTGAAGGGCACAGGCATACCCTCAGGGATGGTGTATGGGCGTTAGTCCACCACACGTGTCAAATGCGGATTGGTACGGTAGACTTCACATTCGCATCGGTACTTCTTCTTTAGCGTATTCGGAGCAGTCTGTATTCATCGAGTTATTATGTTGACACATAATAACTCGATGTCGGTATTACGCATTTTAAGTTAGAAAAACTCATTGGTACATGGCATTTGATCCGAGCTGATTCGAACCCGGACCTCAAGGTTGAGTTTCCTTAGCTCTCCGCAACGCGCCATCGACGCTCCTTATTAGCGGAGAAATAGAGAAAGGGCTTTGAACTTTTTGGCATAGTGGTAACCATAATTTTGCAGGAATTCCGGAAATTTTTCAAAAATGCGGCGCACTCTGAAACCTATTTATATCGATAGAGGATCTATAGACGAACAAAAAATGTTCTATAATATATAGTCCTAAAGTTCAACGTTTTCGAGATATTGCATGTTAAGGATCTTGCCTATATAAAATCCTATGGAGGTGCTACTTGGGAATATTCCTCCATTGAAAGGGAAGATCTTCCACCAGGCATAGTGTGATGCCTGGGGATTGGCTGTGGTCCAACAGTTCTTAGTTGGACCTTGTATATACAGGGTGTTAGGAAAATTTTCATTAACCTTTTAACCACATACTCTACCCATCAAACTGAACAACATTTTCTATGGGAGCAAACCGATCGGAGCAAAAAAAAATCAGGTGTCCCATACTAAACTCCAATACCTACTCTACTCAAATGTATGCAACAGCAGATATTTTTTTTGCTCTGATTAGTTTGCTCCCATAGTAAAAGTTGTTCAGTTTGATGGGTAGAGTATGTGGTTTAAAGGTCAATGATACTTTTCCTTACACCCTGTATAGGGTCCTTCTTAATATGCTGACACTTTTTTAAGGGGATGATCAGACCGTCAAACTGAACAACTTTCTCTATGGGACCAACATCGAAATCACGAAAAAAAAATCTACTGTTCCATACAAAACTGCAAACCTACTCGAGCCAAATGTATGGGACAGCAAATTTTATTTTCGCGATTTCGATGTTGGTCCTATAGAGAAAGTTGTTCAGTTTGATGGTCTGATCATCCCCTTAAAAAAGTGTCAGCATATTAAGTAGGACCCTGTATAAGAACCCTTTTCGAAATCAATTATTATCGGTACCTACCTCGGTATTTTTTCACATACTGGGTTTCACATACACGTGTAATAGAACTTTTTTATACCAAAAACATTTTCTATTACACCTTCTTCTCGTGTGGGCATGTCCTGGTGTCAGAGTTTTTTCAGAACACCTTACGGCCTCTGACGTGATTTTTATGTAACGACTAATAACAACCAGAGATAGTAGCTGGGATCAACGGCTTAACGTGCCATCCGAAGCACGTAATCATCTTTCTTTTCAGACAATCAGGTGATTCAGCCTGCATTGTCCTAATCCTAACCAATTGGCGAAAAACGCACAAAGTGGCATATCACTAGGTGTCCCCCGTGTAAATCGAACCCACGACCTCAGTGTCAAGAGCCCTAGCTCTTTTAAGGGTTGAACTACACCAGGCAGCACAGCATCGCATTTTTCCGTTGCTCCATCCTTTTCTATCACTCAGGAACGTCATTTGTTAGAGCATATAAGATAGACGGAACGCGATCGCACGCGGCGTGCTGTTCCGTGCTGTTCCGTTCCATCTATCTTATATGCTCTAGCAAATGACTTTCCTGAGTAACAGAAAAGGATGGAGCGACGGAAAAATGCGATGCTGTGCTACGTGGTGTAGTTCAACCCTAACCATTCCAACCGTGGTCCAATGACTAGTGACCACGGAGGCAGAGACACCTTATACAGGTGAAATTGATATCATTAGCATCCTTTTAAACTAAGAGTCTACCCATCAAACTGAACAACTTTTAATATGGGAGCAAACCAATGGAACTTTTACTATGGGAACAAAAAAATCAGCTGTCCCATACATTTCAGTCATGTAGGCAGCGGCGGCGGGTGCATTTAGTAATGGGACAGCAGAGTTTTTTTTTGCTCCGATTTGGTTTGCTCCCATAGTAAAAGTTGTTCAGTTTGATGGGTAGACTCTTAAGTTAAAAGGATGCTAATGATATCAATTTCACCCTGTAGATATTGGAGGAAAATGTGTTAGGATTTTTACGAGTATCAAGATCTTTAACATGGATTATCTCGAAAACGTTGCACTTTAGGACTATATGTTATTTGACATTTTTTGTTCGTCTATAGATCCTCTATCGATATGCATAGGTTTCATGGTGCGCCACATTTTTAAAATTCCTGAAAAATTATGGTCATCACTATGCCAGCCTCCCATACAAAGAGGTTCAAAGGCCTTTGTTTTTCTCTACCTTTACCAGTTGTCGCTACCAGAGCTTAGAAGCATACAACAAAAGTTAAAGCCGACCTAATTATCCCGCTCACGGAATAGCCCCGCTTGACCTTAAACTACATACGTACGTAGGTAAGTACCAAATTAATAAGAAATCTGTGCATTTTATAAAATTGGGGAAATCAAGAAAACATTTTAGGAAACATGTCAACCAACCTTTAGATAACTTTAAACCGTCACCCATTTTCTAAAACTTGAAATTTTCACATCACACGACTTTCGAAGTTTCGTGTTAATTTTAAATTGGCAATAATAAATATAATAAAAAGGGAGTGAAAATAGTAAAATCACTACAAAATCATTACGTCAATGTTGTCAAAATAATAATACTCTTGAGAACAAGAAAGCATCACCGTTTACTTCAAAATCTATGAACCTCAGACACATGTCACTTGTCAGACACTGACCGTATCAAGACCGTATAGTATAGACAATACCATCTAAGCTCCTTGCACTGACCTCAGAGCTTAGCTTTTAAAAATATTTTTTTAGCTTCTTGGTCACAGGTCACAGACAGCATACAAGCGCAAGAGCACAAACTATGATTATCAATCACAAACTAATAAGAGAACTACTTATCAATCATCATTTACCAAGAAATGCTACTTGATCTGGAGTGCGATTTTTGAATCTCATTCAGTGAGCTCAGCAATTTAAAATGTCAAAATTACTATGGAGATACGCTTCGATCAGGATATTGTTGATCGAAGGAGATACGCATCTTTCTTCTGCTGATTTGACTTTAAAAAATCGCACTTCTGAACTTAGATCAAAATTATTTTGATCTAAGCTTCTGACTCTGAGCTCACCGAATGAGATTCAAAAATGGCACTCCTGGTACCTTTTCAGTTTTGGGTATCTCCTACGAGCAAATAGGTATCCCAAGCGAAAATGGTCAATGAAGTCAATGAGTATCCCCAAATCACACGTAAAAAAAAACTTCCAAGTGATTTGGACTGAGCGTGCACGTACGTACGGTTTCCGTATTCATAGAATCTTTTTGCTAATTAAAAAGTCCCCCGGCTACAGTACTAAAACTACTGGCACCACCTAGTGCCAACTGTACCACTGATGGTACTTCCCGATGGTACTTCTGGTCCGGCGGGCCTGAGACATGGTTTTTGGATCCACCACAGCCTACTAAAAATCTTAAAATACCTAAATCATAATATTGTTAAATAATTTTCGAGAAACATAAATATCTATTAAAATAATACATTTTAACGTTGTTCTTATACTTTATTAATTCAATATACACCTATTTTAGAACTACTTACTGACACAAAGAAAATAATATAATATAAATGACAAATAATAAGAAAATAATTCCCGTAAATATAATAACGTTAAAGCAAAAAATAAATATTCACATTATAGAGGATGTAAGTAAAATGCACCAAATAAACTTTTAAAAAGTTTTTGGAATAAAATTTATTTATTTGGAATATTGGATTGAACATTATTTGCTACCTTTAGGTTACATAAACGTTGTAAGTTCTATAGATAGGTAATTTGATCTTAGCGCTTCTTACAGAAGAGCAACACTTTGCGGTCGCAAAGGGTCGCGCGACCGTAAAGTCTGAGCGCGACCCACAGCGACCGCAAAATGTCGCTCTTACAGACGTAAGAACCCTTACTGGTAGCAAACATTCGCAGTGCTAAGAGGTCTTTTACCGCTCAGTGGCGCCCTCATTACAAAACTTAAGATTTATCCATTAAGAAAGTATAAAAGTGCAACCAACTTACTACAAAAGCCTAAAAGTTATTTAAAATAATTTCTTTCCTTTCCTTGTAACTAGTAGGTATTAAAAGACTTTGTCTACCCGCGTGTGGAACAGCGGGCCTCCTATAATAAGTGCATAACTTTTATGTTCTTTAAAGGTGTGCTCCAATAAAAACATTTTTATTTTTTATGGGTTTAAACATACCAGTTTCAGGGAAATCTAGCTTAAAAGTTGCATTTTTAAACATAAAAAAGTATTGTATAAAAATTGTTTTTAGGATTTTGTTACAGATACATCACTTCCTTATAAAGCGATAAGTTTTCACGCTTTAATTATCTACCGCTAGACGGTACGCCCGATAAATGTATCTTGTTATTACTTCGTACAACGCACGACGTATGCGACGGTGCCGTCGTCCGTAGCGAGTGACAGAATTCACACGCGCACGCGCATCGCTCACGATATGCGCCAAAGTGTAGGTAGGTAGTTATCGGTTCTAGGTAGGTAGTTATCGGTTCCTACGGCCGAGTGACACCTGCATAGGTAGCATGACACCGTGATAGGGCGCTATCACACCTTCGCTCTCTTTCTATTTGCACGTGATCGAACGAGATAAAAGGCGTGATAGAGCCGTATCACGTGTAGTATGCTACGAGTGCTGCACTGGTAGCATGTCACGTCTTTTATATCGTTCTACGTGCAGTTAGAAAGAGAGCGAAGGTGTGATAGCGCTTTATCACGGTTTCATGCTACCTATGCAGCTTTTGTATTTAGTTGGTGTTGCAAATTTTTTTCAGCATTTCTTAATTGAGAATTCTTAAATTCTATGAAGAGACTGTGCAGTAAAAGGCTTTTTACACATCGGGAAATACTCTCTTACACACTGTATTACGAAAAATGTATGCTTTTATCGTTACCATAACATAAAGATAAACGAAAAATAATAGATACATGATATTGCACCCTATATCAAATTTAAGGCGTGCAAATAGGTCACGAAAAGTACAACGTAATTGAAAATCCAGTATTGCTTTAACTGAATTTACTTTGTTCGAATGCGAGACATATCTTACAAATTTTGATTTTTGATAAACAAAATGGTCACGAAATTAATCTCATGTGAGATTTTTACTAGGTATTATCAAGAACTTTAAAAAAATGATAACGGCTTGTTTTGTATTTTTATAAATCCCGGTATTTGGGGAATATAACTGCCAAGATTACAAGTGTCTCACGTTTATGATGATGGTTTATTGTTAGTTTTCAAAAACTACGTTTAGAAAACATAATTTATGCCATTAATTTACAGGAATACCTTAAATATATTTTGATAAACAATTTCTTTTAATCCAGTTTTTTTTATTTCCTGTTTTATAATAATTATAGCATATCCAGAAAATATTATATAATGAAATTTGGAAACAGAGAAAACATAAATAACATGAACGACAATTTGGCGATCTTTTGACCCTCTACTGCATATACGAAGGCAAATAAATAGCATCCAAAACCTTTGGCTAAGACTGAAAAACAAAATTTTAAATCCATTTTGGGATGAGAGAAACTATACGCCAGTTACTCATTTCCACAAGCATATATCATTTGCCTGGCTTTTACAAAATTTTATCAATAATAAACCCATATTCAATTTCAACAGATACAATGTTCATATGAAGCCATTTTTGACTTTCGTAATTTTGCATAATGAAGCTGTATAAAATTGTGTTTATGATAATTATGGTTTTGACCATTTTCATTAGGGTGTAGAACAATTTTAACAATATCAACATTGGTTAACCCCTTTCATCTGAATTTACGCAGTAGAGGTTATTACTTATTCGTAGAATATAAGAGAATATAAGAGAAACTAAAGTAAATTTTAATACATATGAATGATGTTATCATTAAATTTGATAAGCAGTTAAATACAAGCCATTTTCGTTACAAAATGTCATTAGTTTACTACTAATTGCCACATCCATATCTTCGTTACTTTATTACAAGGACGCCAATAGTATACCAATGTATAAAAGATCGTACAACTTTATTTTGCATAAATATTGCAGATACACCATAGAATATGGCGACACCTTGCCATTCAATAAAATGTATAAGAGCGTTCAGTCACTGTTAAATTAAATAATGTAGTGACATACTGAAACAGTTATAGACAGGCCCTTTTCTCCTAATCTATTAGTTACGAAAATTGCTTAATAAAATAAGAGTAAGAACACATTGAAATTATAAACAAAGTTGACTGTCTGTCTGGAACAGATGTTATATTCTTTATTATTTATAACATTTCAATGTTACCGAGTAATACTTATAAAAATGCATAGTCTGCACTGTGCATAGCAAATATTGTGCATGAAATCGCTTTGACGTCCAGCAAACACCGCATAGGCAACTTCATAGTCTGATAGTTTAATTAAAAAACCATTTTACTATACAATGATCAGCAGAGAATGAATAGGTTCACATCAGTAACCATTTAAAATAATGATATTATTATTAAATATAATGCGTTACAGTAGTAATAGGTACAAATGACTTAATAATCATTATAAATTAAAATTATTTTCTATAAAAGACAAATGACATGGTACAAAATCGTCTTTAGTTATAAATTCATTAATAATATTAAATGGAAAACTGTGCAGGCCTGAACAAGATATAGAAGATTTTCATAGCATAAGACCCATTTCATTGTAGCTGTAATATTCATTATTTTTAGTTATGGCAGAATATTTCATAATAATAAGTTTTATAAAAATAAGTTGAATATTACAGTGTTAGCGTACGGTGTTATGCGTTCCCGCGCTTGCTATCGGCGACGGGGGCGGCGCGGGGCGCGGGGCGCGGAGCTTTGATTCTCTCGCGTCGATTAGAGCAACACGCATTTCCTTCTCTTGACTGGTTCTGGGGGTTCCAGTGCCGCCAAGATGGCTTCATCAAAAACATTCTTCAGTCCTTTCTGTAATTGATAACAGCATGTGGTTAAATACTGGCACACACACACAATCTCCTTTTGCTAATTGACACAGTAAATAATATCCATTCTTCTAATAAAGGGTCCAGTGGGGTGTTATTGAGTTAAGAGTTAAGACTGGATTCGGAAGATAATAGTTGCTTATTTATAAGAAAATTGTTCAATTAGGAGTGGTATTTTTGAAAGTCACTTTCAAATCAGCAGTAAGAAAAGTCAAAATGACTATCGAAATTATGCATTATTTGATCACGAATTTTGAAAATATGAGATTCTAAAATAGCACTCAGTGTAAAAATTACAAAAGTTTGCAATTCCTTTCACCTGTCTTCACAAATTTAAATATCTCTTGAACTAGCACATCTGCCCACTGGACCCTTTTGGCTTGCAATCCCATAAATCAGAACAGAACCAGGCCTCAGTCACTCGGCCGTAGGAACCGAGATAATAACCTACACTTTGGCTCATCGTAAGCGATGCGATTATATGAATTCTGCCACTCGCTCCAAACGGCAACGTCGCATACGTCGCGTGCTGTACTAAGTAATAACAACGCTGAGTCAAACGCCATTCGATACATTTTCGCGCATACCGTCTGGCAGTAAATTATTTAAGTGTGAAAACTTATAATTTTTTAAGGAATTGGGGTGCGTTCAGAACCTACGCCCAGAGTGCACTCCGAGTGCAACTTTTCGCACTAACGCCGTTCAGAGCCTCGGTGAAAAAACACACTGCAACTCGGTTGTCACAACTCAACCGTTCCAAACCTCTGACGGGTCCATCAAATTTGATGGTTAAAAAACACTCTGACGTTTTGATTATCTGTGGTTACTTGACTTTTCGCTCGCTTTGAACAAAAGTTAGCTTTAATCAAATTATTTTATTCACTTTTTGATTTTCTACCATGGAAAATGAGTTTTTATTGTGTTTGGACAATATGGAAGCCCTGGAAGCCCATATTATTGTCTATGTCAAAATTTGAGGTTATAAAACAACCGGGATCGTTCCGTACCTTTTTGCGAGTTAAAAAACAACGGTCCGTTCCGTACCTTCGATTGAAAAACATCCAAACAACCACACCCAAAGGTTCTGAACGCAGCCCTGATGTATCTGTTATGAAGTCACTATAAAGTAGTTTGGTCTTTTTAAAAGATTTTAATTTTAAGCATGTCTCACTTATCTACTCATGTTGTGTACTCATTTAATTGAGTCGCAGTCTAGACTTAAAACATTTCATTCATGTTACTATAAGTTTTAAATTTTTTTTTTTTTTTTTTTTTTTATTTTTTTTTTTTTGTGACTTGTTTGAGTACCTAATAAATAAAATAAAATAGAATAAAATAAAATATAATATAATCTGACAGTACCTGTGTAAGAGCCGAACACTCAACATATTTGACAGCCTTCAGTTCCTTTGCAAGTTTCTCCCCCTGCTCGAGTGATACTGGCTTCTGTTTTATCTTGGCCAGTTTCTCAAGTGTAGCGGGATCATCCCGCAGGTCTATCTGAGTGCCTACCAGCAGGAATGGAGTCTTTTGTTGGTGATGTGTTATTTCTGGTACCCACTAGAAAAATTTATCTCTCATTATAACTCTTTACGAGATTAGTAATAATTTATTTTAATTTCATTTAACTTACTTTTTCCTTAACGTTTTCAAAGGAACTCGGGCTCACAACACTGAAGCAAACGAGGAAAACATCTGTCTGTGGATAACTCAGTGGTCGAAGTCTGTCGTAGTCTTCCTGACCTGGTAATAAAATGAATGATTTATTTAAATTCTATACCTAATTCTAAAAGCAGGATAGTCTCAATAAGAGCGTGTAATACATGACAAGATTGTTCACAAATTACCTGCAGTATCAAAGAGACCAAGAGTGTACGGTTCCCCTCCAATCATGACCGTCACCGCATAGTTGTCAAACACAGTGGGTACGTATTCAGAGGGGAACTTATTGGTTGTGTAACTGATCAGTAGACATGTTTTACCGACAGCACCATCTCCTACCACCACGCACTTGATTGTCTGCATCTTGTTATTTTAGTTATTAGTTTGGCCAGTTAATAAACTTCTATTTCGTTTGCTCTGGATTCTCAGCTAATTCACTGAACATAGCAAACTTGAAACAACTTTCTGTAACAAAAACAATTTCTATTAATTATTGAACCTGTTATTTCAATATAGTGTTTAGGCACGTAATAATAAAAGTAGGTAATAAAGAAATCGAAAAAATATTAAATCAGAAAGACAGTATAATGATATCATTCGCAGTATGCACAAGTGCTCAGGAGTTTGTAAGTAAGTACCTGTTTGTGTTTATTCAATTATGATTATGCAATGATATTAATGTTTCGCTAGAGTATAAGTCAAAGTATAAGTCAATGTGATTATGATTTAGTGAAGTGATTAAAAAAGAGAAAATATTTTGTTTTGTTTTCTGCTATCACAAGCTTCTCAGCGCACAGCTATCATAAAAAGTTGTTATTTTTTTGTTGAATCTATATCTACACTATTATAAATCTTTAAGAGAAGTTTCTGTACATTGAATATATTTAAATTTCTTTGTAGATGTTGCAAATGCGATCAAAACAGCTGTAAGTTGTAGCAAAACAGCAGTAAGTTGTAGCAATGTTTCTGACCACCCCAAAAGGTATTATGGTCGTGAGTTTATGTATGTATGTACATTTGTATGTTCTTAGTTTGAATTTGAACATCACACTAAAACTACTGGAATGGTTTTGATGCATCTTATTATGTTCAAAAGCTTATAATTTAAAAACTGGTATACAGGGTGAAATTTATATCATTGGCATCCTTTTAAAGTAAGAGTCTAGCCATGAAACTGAACAAGTTTTACTGCTGCTCTTGATGCATAATGCCTTAACCAATAATCGACTTAAACTCAAAATGACATTATGCAGTAAACCAATCGTAGCAAAAATAAAAGTTAGCTCCCATCATAAAAGTTGTGGATTGTTTGATGGGTACTCTTAGTTTAAAAGGATGCTAATGATATCTATTTCAACCTGTATATTTTATCTCACTACGCATTATGCTTTATGAAGTCATGGGCAAAAGTTTGTTCCTTATGATTCCCAAAGGCAGCTTAGTTGATTCCATTTTCGTATTACTAGTTTTTACACATCACAGTAACTTTACAGTTAGATACAGCTATTGGATCAGCACTTAAGTAAAACAAATTGCATTGACTAATAACCCTCTATGTGGCACAGTCGGGTAAAAATAAACATTTCTGTCATCTGCAGTCACTGTGATGTGTTTCTCAGATGATGACAGATCTTGGGTGAAAACTAATTCTAACTCAATACTTTGTATACGGATGTGATAATTCATTTACAGTGTCAGATGATATCAAATCTTGCAAATGCATTATGTGAATAGCATCATGTTAAGGACTCAATTCAGTTCTTGAAGAACAATCATACAAAGGATCATGCAATAGCTTGTACATACAATACATAATTTTTTATCAAATAATTAATCTTTTACTGTACTGATAAACATCCTTCAAATCTTCGATTATAAACTTTTCGTTTACACTGAAATATGGAGACAAGAAATGAGAGAGTGAGATAGCCAGCTATGAAACCTTATGTAAACAAAAAAGACAAAATATTATTTTTTGTTTCATTCACCATGGCCGGTTTTTGTATTTGGCAAAATGTCAAGCCTATGGAATGTTGACAAACAATTTGTCTTTTAGTATGCAAATGCCAAACTATTGCTATAGCGTTTCCTTTAGAGAAGTGCAAGGTAACGAGGAAACAATCCGCCAATAGCATGCTCGCTTGATCACATCATTGGGAAATTGAAGCACTCCCATTGGCCGATTTTTTCCTCGCTCACCGCATCGCTAAATCGCACATCTCTGGTGGAAAAGCAGCCTTATGGTGTCATCTAGATGTTAATCATCTATGCTTCAAATAGTAAAGTTTTATTCTCTATGTAAACATGTCATAGAGTTTGCCAGCGACTTCGTCCGCACAAATTATATACCAGATTTCAAGCATGTATCCAGACTTTTGTTTTGGGAGGGACATTTAATTATGGATAAGTGCTTGCCAGATTTTAAGTCAAATCGTAAGCAATCACACAAAAAAGTTATAATCAAAATCGGTTCAGTAGTTTTTGAGGAATGCTGTTACAAACAAATATTTATAGTTTTATAATAGTATCAAATAGATACTACCTTAAAAGACACAAACAAGGAAACAAAAAAAAATAAGACTAGTATATCACAAAATACTACAACACTGCATACTATAAATCAACATAAATAAAAAATAAAGTGTCATCTAAAACAGGCAATTCAAGTTTTTACTAAATCATTATAATTTTAGTCTAGTTAACAAATTGGTTAGGTACCTCGCAGCAGCAACAAGAATGTAAAACATGGTATTTTATGTTATGGGGCATTCAATGAAAAGGGACAATGACCCTAATGAGTGCCATGTAAATAAACCCGCGTGGAACCATCGCTATTAGACAGACTGACAATAAATGGGTTTTATCATAGGTACCTATGCACATAGTGCGTGTGTGCCGGATGGATAGAAGTCACCGCCACCCATGCCCAGTCATACAGGCTCAGAGTGCCCAAGTTATACGTTCTTATACGCTTATTACCGTCCACAAATATTATTTTATCGTCCAATCGATAGTATCTAAGAACGTAATGATTTGAAAACTGTATAATGTATCGTAAGCAACAGCAAATAGGATATTATTTGATATTTTACATAATCACGTCACAGAATACAATTTGACGTCCATTTTGTGTCGAGTCGGAAACGGAACTCTGTTTTGATACGTTCTACAGGAAGAAAATAGATAATTAACAAATAATTGCTTACCTTGTAACGATTTAATAAAACCGAACTGTAAATTCTTTTGATATCACTCAAAAATTAGCTTGAAATCACAAAATGCATGTAGCGGGCTGGGTCATTGACGGTGACGCCATTGATTGTTTTTTTTTTTCATAAATTCGTTGGCTAGACTAGTGATGGACCTTCTGTATTGAACTTTATTCAGATATAATATATTGTGATTTGACTCATTATTTTATTGATAAAAAATAGAACATGTCAGACTCGGTCCTTTACGATTTGAAGTAAGCAGCAAAATATTAGCATATATTTCGTCAGCGAATGCGTCTGACTCAAGGTACTTTTTAGCCTTAAATATTCGTCTTCGGACCCCTCTCTGCAGTGCGATTTTTGAAAATCATACGAGCGGTTCGGCAGTAGAAAAGGTCAGAATTACTATGGAGATTATGCATCTTTCTACTGCTGAACCACTCGTATGATTTTCAAAAATCGCACTGCAGGGGTGCGTTCAGAACCTACGCCCAGAGTGCACTCCGAGTGCAACTTTTCGCCCTAACGCCGTTCCGAGGCTCGGTGGAAAGCGTATTACCCATAAGAGCGAGCGAGAAGAACAACCGCACCCAAAAGTTCTGAACGCAGCCCTGCTGGTCAACGCCATATATCGCCGGTTTGATGAACTACGTTTGAGTAGCTGTCAGAAAACTCCTCATTGTGATGTGAATTTACTGCATGGTAGAACGCTTTTCACTCCATTCTCTTTCTACGCTTTTCACCGAGCCTCGGAACGGCGTTAGTGCGAAAAGTTGCACTCGGGGTGCACTCTGGGCGCACTCTGGCTGGGCGTAGGGCTGCGTTCAGAACCTTTGGGTGCGGTTGTTCTTCTCGCTCGCTCTTATGGGTAATACGCTTTTCACCGAGCCTCTGAACGGCGTTAGGGCGAAAAGTTGCACTCGGAGTGCACTCTGGGCGCACTCTGGGCGTAGGTTCTGAACGCACCCTAGGTTCTGATCTGAACGCACCCTTGCTGATGCTGGCTGGTATGTCAAAAAAGAAACAACAAACAAAAGAAATACCTAGCTTTTGATTTGAATTGAAATTCGGAATCGAAACTCTTCTTTAATTCTTTTGAGACTATATTCCTTGGACTTGATTTGACCTTCGATTTGACAGTGTATAGCAAAGTTATTTTACTATAAATAAATTATTTTTTCACTGTTTCTCGCTCTGATAACCTGAAAATGCTTCTGTTGGGTGATCCTTTTCCCAACTTTACGGCAGTCACTACTGAAGGAGAAATTAATTTCCATGATTGGATTGGCAACTCGTAAGTTTCGTTCGACTTCATTTTTAGTATGGTAAATCATTTGACGATGGTAACAATTTGAGAAGAAAAAAAACCAGCAATTTACGGCCTTTACAATCAATTATAACCTACTAGCTGACCCGGCGAACTTTGTACCGCCTCGGAATCAGTTTTTCCCGACACACACTTGGCCGTTTTTTTTATAAACCTTCCCTGGCATGTGCACAACAACCCACCAAAGTTTCATCACAATCGGTCAAGCCATTCAAGTTTTAGCGAGACTAACGGACAGCTGTATATTTTGAATAGATAGATTATTTATATACGTAATGAATTTCAGCTATAAAAATGTGCCCATAATTTTCCACAACATGGTGAGGTGTTTCATTTTTCAGTTCAGGCAGAATAGAGTTAACCCTTATCCGGATAGCGGCCACCACATTAACATTCAATTATGAACCCTATTGATAAAGTTTTAAGAATAACGTCAGCTACTTTTATGTGGTTGATATAAAGCCTCTGTCCGAATAAGGGTTAAGGGGCCCATTCACGGCAGTCCTACGTGTAGCACTGCAGACACAGTTTGATACATTTTGTGTAGTTATGGAGTCACAGTCCTGCATGGTGTCCTGTCCTGCAACACCAAACATAATGCACTAAATGAAACGTACCGGATTATAACTGGGTGCTTGAAACCAACTCCGGTACAGTTGCTCTATCCACTGGCTGGCATAGCACCCCCGGATGTCCGCAGGGCTGTGGCAGGTTCCTCAGAGAGAGCCAAAATAGTGGACGACTCACAACATCCCATGCACAGCTTCATGACTGCGCCGCAAAGGCACCCAATCCTATGCAGCTTTATGAAGTGTGTCGATCCGTTGAATACTGGCCCAGCGCAAGCGAGGTGTACTCTTTGGCGACAAAAAGCGTCCCTCCCAACACCATTTGTGCCGTCGTCTGAGAGCTTCCCGCCTGGACATGACTTGCCTTGGGCGACCTGGAAGTCGTTAAACCGACTTCGAGCCCGGGTCGGTCGCAGTAAAGACAACATGTTCAGGTGGGGATTCTCAGATGCGCAAAATATGAGTTGCTTGTGTGGAGCTCCACAAACGATGGCCCATCTCACATCGTGCCCTGCGGGCCCTCACACCTGTATGCAGGAGGAGCTCATGACCGCTAGCGACGGTGCAGTATCGGTTGCCCACTTCTGGCAAGGTACTATTTAGCGACTTTGTCCAAAATTTGAAGTCGACACGATAAGAAGATGTACCTATGTGCAGTCCTGCACCTGTGTTGAACATAAAAGTAAATTTATGTGATGTAGATCCTCTTACCCTCCCCTTATCAAAACATAGAAATCAATGTTATATCTCTGACCTGCTTTCATCCCTGTCTGCGAATTTAAATGGTTTTTGTTTTCTATTCTATTCTATTTTTAAAATATGGCTGCCATCTTGGTTTGTGATGATTTTGCCAATGTCGAGTTTTTGTAGCAAAAGTGCTTGACGTTGTACGGTTATGAAGATATTTTGGTGACTTCAAGGGTTGTTCTTACAAAAGAATACTATCTTGAGCCACCACTGGAGCCCCGCTGTCGAGCTGGGAGGGGGCAACCAACGAGCGACACGCGACACGCGACCACCCACTAGCAGATCCACAACGCGACTCGGTTTTTGTTTTTAAAAAAATTTTCCCAACTCATTCTTTCAGTGTTTTTCTAGGTGGTAGCTAGATGTTGCCATAATGTGTTGGTGTCAAATCAGTCTTTCAAAATGTGTTTCCAAAATAAAATGGGTGATGGGTGAAACATTGGTGAAAATTTGCCTGTTTTATGTTGACACAGTACCTATAAGAAAGATTATCTAGTACTACATACAGTAGGTACAGACACACATGATTAAATATCCGTACAGATCGGAAGCTTCATACAAGCTCAACTCAAATATTAATACTTTACAATACAAGGTGGACCGACAAACTGGTAAAGGCAGCTAGAACCTGTCGGATAAGGGTAGCGCAGGACCTGTCATTGTGGTGATCCTTGGGGGAGGCCTATATCCATCAGTGGTTGTCTATCGGCTGAGGTGATGATATTTGAGGCAAGCAGAAGGCCATTCATTTATAATTATCCTTTCAAAGCAGCTTCAGCACCATAGCATAGCATATGCTCACGACTATATTCCCCTAGGGGGTAGTCAGAGATATTCTGAAACCTCAGAACATCCCCGCACAGCACCATCATTCCTTTTTTAAATAATATTTGTCTACAGGAAATAATACTTGAAATCAAAGCATTTTTGTAAATCCAAATAATATTAACCATTTCAGGTGGGCGATCCTGTTCTCTCATCCGTCAGATTTCACGCCTGTCTGTACAACGGAGCTGGCTCGTGTCATTACGTTATATCCACAATTTGTCAAACGCAACGTAAAAGTTATCGGTCTGTCCTGTGATGCTGTCTCTTCACATGTTGAGTGGTGTAAAGACATCAAGAGCTACGCAGGTATTTATTCAATTACTTTATTGTAGTAGCCATGGTGGTCCAGTGGCGAGTAACCTTGCCTGCCGTGCAGGAGGTGATGGTAAAAGATCCCCATCCCTTACCAATGAGTTTTTCGGAATTTATGTATGATTGGTGGCTGACTTTTCGGTGAAGGAAAACATTGTGAGGAAACCTGCATGCTTCAATCTCGCCCACTGTTCATTATAATACGGGCTCACTCACCGTCACACTGGACAGAATTTCGATACTACTAGTGAAACAGCCACGTGGATGTTCTGAGCTTTCAGAATATCTATGACTACCCCCTCGGGGAATATAGTCGAGAACATATGCTATGCTATGTTTAGGCTGTAATATAGTATACCTCTTGCATCAATGATGTCGCAAAAGTATTTTGATAAATAATTGCGGCAGCGGCAGGAGCAGGGGAAAGTGCTGAGTGTAAACCTAGCAAATGTGCAACTCGCATCTCAATATCATGAGCGGTGGTAGCACAAGACACGTGTTGACCCTGCCCACTATGTCCCTGCCCACTGTAGACCTAGCATTAAAGAAGTATGAAGGCTGAATGTGAACACTCACTTTTAGGAAATAATTGCGGCAGCGGCAGGGGCAGGGGAAGGTGCTGAATGTAAACGTGGCATTTCATTTTATTCTTAAAGTAAGAGTATGAATGAAATATTGATTATTTGCACCAAACACAAAATACATTGCACAACAGGAAATAAAACTGACTATGGTACAAGTAAGGCGGTCTTATCGCTAAAAAGCGACAACCAGACAACCTTACGTTAGAGTAAATATGACAAAAAATGGGTCAGTGTTTTTTAATTTATTCACTCGACTATAATTTTGGGAGTCACATTACAAGTTCTGACACAAGCACTTGTCTTTTTCGCGTGGTTCGCGTTTTTGCTTGTCAGGAGATTTGAGGGTCCGCAATCTACAATCTCTTCTTGTTCTTGATCAAAAACAATCCCTGAGGTTGGAATAAATATCTAACTTGTCTAAGGGATAGATACTCCCACAAACTACTTGACACTAGCGGAAATGCAGTGCTAACGCACAAGCGAAAGTTCATTCATCATCATCATCACCATTACACCCTACCTACCTCAGGGAGGGTCCATTAATTATAAATAAATAAAAAAGTACCTATAATTATCATTATTAAATAACAGAATTTAAAAATATTGAACTGCAGGTTGTAATGAAGACGAAAAGTTTCCATACCCCTTAATCGAAGACAAGGACCGTTCAATAGCCATGAAACTGGGTATGGTGGACAAGGATGAGCTGGATCCTAAGGGAATGCCGCTCACTGCTCGCGCAGTCTACATTCTCGACCCTACGAAGAAGTTCAGGCTGTCATTCCTGTATCCAGCCACTACAGGCAGAAATTTTGAGTATGTTAATATTCCTTTTCACTTTCATAAGTATCAGAAGCAATCACGGTCAGAACACTTGTGAATATTGATTATATTGAAATGCATGTAAACAAGCTAGTGGCTTGACATTTTTATGTCGCAGAGAAATAATATGTTCTCCGAGTTGCGCTGCAAGTCTGACGGAGTGCGGTCGCGTGCGTATTGGCGTCTGTTAGGCGCGGTTTGTGCAGAACAGACGTGTGGCGGGTCAAAGTAACACAATTATAAACCTTAAAGTACATAGCATAGATTCGTTTGGAGCGACGTCGTCGCCTGGAAGCGCGGGCGCGGTTCTCCTTTACGACAAAAACGACGCTATGCTTCGTACTATAAGGTTTATATTGTGTTACGCCACCGCCACACGTCTCTTCTGTATTTATTTGCCGCCATTTTGTGTTTTAACTATAAAACAATAACTTGAGATTATAAACTACTCGACATTGGCAGAATTGCCGCCCTAGAGGCAAGCAACCGGCCATTAATGAAGAAGAATAGAAAACATGTTTTGCTCGCACTGCCCTGCCCTCGTGTGATATGTGTTTCTTTCTGATATATCGGACTCTTGAGGGTTATCCTTCCGGTGGATCAGTTGATCAGATATTGTGTCCGACTTTTATTTATTACCTCTCTTCTGAAAAGGTTTTATAGTGCGTCCAAGACACCTTCGTGATTTTGACAGGCTTTTGATATTTTTTTGTGATTTTATTTTACTTTTTTGAAAATGTACATTATACATTTTATAATACACTAAGCCCCACTTGCGCCAACCACGGGTTAGCAATTAACTCCGGATAAAATAGCTCTTTCAGTTGTTTTTCTATACAAAAAATCATGGGTTACCAACTTAACCTAGAGTTTATTGCTAACCCAGGTTGGCGCAAGTGGGGCTAAAAGTATAGGATTAATTAACATGAATATGCATAGCACATGCTCAAAACTATATTCCCCGAGGGGGAGTCAAAGATATTCTGAAAACTCAGAACATTCTCTTTTCACTAGTAGTACCGAAACTGTGTTTAGTGTGACGGATAACATGATGGTAAACATTAATTATAAAATTAAAGTTTTTACGGTTCAAACTTTTTCAGAAAGTAAAATAATCACTAAAACGATATGTCCAAATCACGAAGCTATCTTGGACGCACTATAGCATAATGGTTTAGTATATTATGCTAAAACCTTCCCAGAAGAAAGGAGAGATAAAAAACTGGTATCGAAACAGCAAAAAAATCTTTATTGACCCTCGAAACCTTAAACTAATATTATAATATTGTTATTATTAACCTGTTGAATTTTGTCCTTTTCAGTGAGATCTTACGTGTGGTGGACTCCTTGCAGTTGACTGATAAAGCCAAAGTGGCGACACCTGTTGACTGGAAGGTGAGTGTTGACGGAAAATACCTGCCTAATTGCTTTAAGGGTCGGCACTACCTACGGCCCGTTTGACATATCTGTCAAAAGAAAAAGACCGGTGGCCGACAACACTCAACCCTATGTTATAAGATTAATGAACAAATCAATTTGATAGCTTTTGGTAATCAGTTTCTTGCAAAAAACTTGGTCGGCTGCGGCGCGCGGCGCAGCTTGGCTGGCACGTTTACTGGTGTGAACCCTACCTGGTGACACAACATTTTACCTCGTTGAATTAAAGGACGTAACTAGTCTGTTGGTTTAGACGCCAATTAGTAAGGACTAAAAAGTCTGGTCGGCCGACCCTATCCTGGCAGGTTCGTAGGTCCGATCGAATTTAGGGGACCTACTACCCGGAAGGCAGATTTTAGAACATTAAATTAATGTTGAATGTTTGGTTGTGCGTGGCAATACTCCTGCAGCATCTGGATTTGAGAGCCGTAGGTCGAAATTGACATTTACAGCAACAGCACAGTACCGAGATGGACCTATAATGTGACTGATCAAAGATCACCCCTGGTGTTAGGATAGGATGGGTCCCAACCAATTAGATCACAGTATTACTAAGGCTTAAAAAAAACTTAAAATTATTATAATAGCACAAATTAAAACTTAAAACTGAATAATGAAATTATTATAAGTTTAATATTAATGGTTTTAGCAAAATAAGTGTTTGTAATCTTTTATCATCATAATCATCGTCAGATATAATATTTTAAGCACGGAATAAAAGTAAATTTTTCAGTAACTGGAACGATCGCCTTCAAAAACATTTGCGCAAAAGGATATCAGTGTGACCACTTTTAGTAGATTTCTTCTTTATTGGTAGATTTAGGGCTAAATTGTTTAGTTGATTTTAGTAGAAATTGGATATTCGTAAATTTTAATGTATTTAAAAATGCAAGGATTCTGGCTTATAAAATCTAAGTTGGAAATACAAATGACTGAGAAAACGGCTGCAGGGTGTGCAAGTTTTCCGGAACTTCTAGTACATCATCATCATAATCATCAGCCTATATACGTCCCACTGCAGGGCACAGGCCTACCTTCTAGGAGGATGTTTGGGCGCTAGTCCACCACGCGTGCCCAATGCGGATTGGTAGACTTCACATATACATCAGAATTTCTTCGTCTGCATATGCAGGTTTCCTCACGATGTTTTCGTTCACCATTTGAGAGCAGTCGGTAATACGTACATAAGTTACAAAAACTCATTGGTACGTGGCATGTTATCCGTGCGGATTTGAACTCGGACCTCTTGATTGAGAGTCCTTACCTCTCCGCAACGCGCCACCGAACTCACTTCTAGTACAGCAAATATTAATCATATCGCCTATGTTATGTTGTTTTTTTTTACAAAAGAGGGCTTCTGAGCAGAGTTGGAATTTTGGTACCTAGCACTTTTAATATGTCAAAGGGATTGCATGTTTATCGACTTCCAATGGTGTCGATATACGGGTATATTTTATATCACTGCGGATAACTTCAGCATGTATCGAAATTCAAAATAGCGAAAATAAATCAGCTGTCCCATACATTTGAGTCGAATATGTACCTACCTACTGCAGTTTTGTATAGGATAGCTGATTTTTTTTCGCTCTTTTGAAATTGGCTCCATATTGAAAGTTGTTCAGTTTGATGAGTAGAATACATGCTGGAGTTATCTGCAGTGATACAAAATTATCCGTATATCGACACAATCGGAAGTCGATAAACGTGCAATCCCTTTGACATATTAAAAGTGCTACCAAAATTTCGGACTCTGCTTATGGGACACAGAAAACTGTAGGTACTAAATTTAAACATGCATAGGGACGACCTAATTTAATATTTATTTGAAAATTGAAGCACCCATGTTACAAAGTGATGAAAACCAATAAAAATGATACAAAAATGCAAAAATAACATGTGTAATGATAAGCGTTTTATAAAATTTTATTATTTTACATGTATAATACTGTTTATTGTATTGCATTGTGCTGTTGGTCTTCCAAAAACAATAAAATAAAATAAAAAATAAAATGCCATGTTAGCTTAATCAAATTAAAGATTGAAAAAGTCGGGCGTCGAGCGGGATTCGAACCCACGACCTGCCTATCCGGGGCATACTCTACTCCAACAGAGCTGTCGTCGCCCCGCAAGTCACGGCGAAATTTTCAATCTATATATCGACGGTCCCTACGTACATATTCCTAAGTGGTAGATACATGATTTGCCTTTTATTGTTCCATGTCCTTCAGGTCACTCTATACTATCGATTAGTCAAAAAAAAATTAAACATTTTATGCAAATTGAACCTTAAATCCACACACACATTTCCCGTAACTACAAAATTAAGAAAAATTTCCGAAGTAAACTAACATCAGTGGTAGTTCAGTGATTCTACATTGGAACGTAATCCACGCCTGCCGCGTAACTGCTACGCACTATGTTAGTTACGTTGTTTTACGTGGACAACTTTACATGCCTAAGCCAGGCCATGCCATGCAAGTGGTAGATAAGTTTTCTTACGTCGGAAAATAAAAGTACTTCTTATCAATAACTACCATTTAAGGCTTTTTATGTCGGAAATATTTTGTAAATATGATAAGAAAGTTGTATTTATGTTATTAAACTTCTGTAACTTCGTCTGGTTTTGGAAAAAAATATTGATTAGCCAGCCAAATTAACATCTTACAACCATCATGTCAATTCCAAATTGACATATTAGGTGAAAGTTGTTTATGACCAGGAAGCTGGCATACGACTGTGCTCGTTTGTCATTATTTATAATAATTATAATGCTTTATGCAGAATATAGTTTAAAAAAATTATGCGATGTAAAGAGGTATATCAAAACCTCTTTATTTATTTATTTATTTCATTAATTGTACAAATTAAAACCATTTACCATGAGTTAACTAATGTGGCAATGTTTTTTAAGGCAATATGAACTAGAAAATTGGTTACGCCGATCACATGAGCGCTGATGTTTGTCGTGAAAGAGAGTAACAGTAGCTATAAGTAATATATGGGATGTTCAGATGGGAAGATGAATACCCCACCATAATAGCCCTCTCCATTGCCCTTTGTGTGACTTTCAGGCTTTTTATGAGGCCAGGAGTGAGCTACTACGTCTCAATTTCGTATGTCAAGTACTTAATATTCTATCCTATTCTGTGTCGTCACTGGCAACACACACTGGTCAATGACTTTCGTTTTGAGACACTGCAGTGTTTGGCCGAGAAGATACTACGCAGTCCATACGTCCTGAACGATGTCCAGCCCAGTTAGATTCGTCTATTGACCTCTATCTCGAAGTGGGACCATCCTAACTGGATAGTTTGTCCCTGGTTAACATAATCGTAGTAACTTCGAACTCAGAGTCTACGATCTTTACAGGAGTGGGTAGAACGTGGACATTTGACATGATCTTCGTCTTGTCCATGGTAATTTTCAAACCAACTCGTTCGAAGGCTCTGCTAAGGTCATCAAGCATTCTACTGAGGTCCTCCATGCTCACCGTCATAATGACTATAATTATCTCACCCTGAGAGACTCAGCCCTTTCCAATCCAAAACCTTGATAACATCTTCCAGTGCCACGGTGAACAGTTTCAGAGAAATAACGTCTCCATGCCTCACACCCCGCTGCGGTAGGTAGGATAGGTATCTATTCTGGTCATGTAATCGGACCGACATAGTGGCAGTAGCATTTGAACACTTCCAAGTACCTACCAGTAGTGAACTTTTCATCGCTGGAGAGACTGCAGTACAGCACATGTCCCATTCAAATCAAAAGCTTTTTCGTAGTCCACGAACGCCAAGCAACGAGGCAGAGCGTATGTATGTGGTACGCGGTGCTAAAGTTTGTTCGGAACCCAGGTTACTCGGGAGGTTGGAATTCGTCCAAATGAGCGCGACACGGTTCGTATCAACTCTCGAAAACAGCTTATAGACATGGCTAAGAAGTGAGATGGGCTTATAGTTCTTCAGTAGGGCATTATCGTCCTTTTTAAAGAAGAGAACCATCAAATTTCTGTTCCATGTCTGCGGCGATTTCCCCTCAAGTATGACGAAGTCAAACAGCTTCTGAAGGGCTTAAAGACCGGTATCAATAGTGACACCCACCACACCAATTATTTGTTTTGAATTAGATTGGTACTCATATCGTATGGTCAACAAGTCGCCTTATAATATTGTCAGTTTATCAAAATAGTAAAGTCTACTACTAGAGCACCGCCATAGCATTTATCGCTCTATTCCATCAAATGAATTTCTGGAAAAATAGCTTTACGAGATATGGCCGCCTTTGATACCCTTCTCGTCTATGTTGTAAATTGTATTTGTCTGTTTCTGACGAGTAAATATAGAACAATAATTATTTTATGTTATCAATATTACTAAGTCTCAAATTAGTTACTTTGCTATTAACAATATACTAAAACAATATACTAAAACAATATAACAAAACAAACAATATACTACACATACTAAAGTATATGTAATTTTTTAAACCTTCGTACGTCCACGTTTCACTAGAAGTACCGAAACTCTGTCCAGTGTGACAGGTACACACGAGGTATGTGGGGACGGGGTTAAAATTTATTAATAATACTAAAAAAGTTTACTTTTTGTTGTAACAATACACTTCGTCCTTACCTACAAACCCCGTATCTCCATAATGTTTCCCATGTACAATGATCTATGTGACAGTTAAGATTTCGATCGATCTTGAGACTACCGCGTAATAATCAATATGTACCACATACGTTATTTGTAATTGGGGAGTTTCCGATGTAGAACTAAGTAAGTGACTAATAACACACTTCCAATTAACTTTTTGAGTTTTTTCTTTATTTTACATATAGTTTACCGTATATTAAACCTATATTCCAAATTTCGTCACTGTGTTACAAATAGGACGTGAAATACACATGTTTGAAACTTAAAAGTGCTCTCCTGTAAAATTTGACTTTTGCACTTACGGGAATGTACGTAGGGACCGTCGATATTTTATCGTCTTAAAGTGACGTCAGCGCCATCTACCAGAGTTATACAAACTACTGACCCACACGTCTAATGTTGCAATTAGATTCATGCTATATAGATGTCACACCTTATTCCAATAGAATTTTATTATTTTACATGTATGCCATGTTAGCTTAATCAAATTAAAGATTGAAAAAGTCGGGCGGCGAGCGGGATTCGAACCCACGACCTGCCTATCCGGGGCATGCTCTACTCCAACAGAGCTGTCGTCGCCCCGCAAGCCACGGCGAAATTTTCAATCTATATATTTTATCGTCTTAAAGGGACGTCAGCGTCAGCGGACGTTAGCTAAAGTGGGTAGGTACATATAAAAAAAAATTAGTACAATGTCAATAGTTCTTCAGGTTCTTCTGTAGTTTTTGGTTCTTTTGGTAGGTTTTGGTAGTTTTTGGTAGTTTTTTTTTTGTTTTTTGGTTATATTTTGTAGTTTCTGTTTTTTTGGTAGTTTTTGGTTAGTTTGGTAGTTTTTCGTTGTTTCTGGTTATTTTGGTAGATTTTCGTAGTTTTTGGTTATTTTGGTAGATTTTTATACTTTTTGGTGATATTTGATAGAAGAATGAAAATTACCAAATACTAACATAAAAAACAAAAGAGTTCTTGACTTTCTTGGCTACGGGGTGGGTCTGTTGACATAAATACAATATTTGTTTTGTAAAAGAGGTGCATTCGAATCGTAAGCGGAATTCACTCAGTATGGGTGTCATGCCGATCCTTGTTTACCGACTTTAAATTACTCACTGTGACAGCTTTGTATATCCTCGATCTGTGCAAATTCGTGATACGATACCCCGTAGTATTTCGTAGCAAGAGATTAACATTTTACTCGCAAAAATTAGCTACTGGTACCAAATTAACGACTAGCATCGATGCAAAGGACTACAAAATAAAGTCGAATACTGTTCTTGTGTATAATAAAATACCAGATGACATTTTAAATAATAAATAAATAAATAACGCTCACAGGCACATACATTGTAATGACCCCGAGTAAGCCTCAGGCTTTTTGTTATGGGAACCATATACAACAACGGCACACACATATAACATCCATGACCGAACCGGGATTCGAACCCAGGACCCTGGTTTGGCAGTCCGGCGTGGTAACCATTACACCAACCGGGTCGTCACAAACATTAAAGCCGACAAGAAATTTCTGAAGAAGGTTAAATAATTATTAATCGAACAGTGCCCCTATGACTTTAATTAGTTTCTTCAGTATGTAAACAAACAGGCTTCAATCTGAGTAGAAAAAAATGTGTTGCAGACCGATTATTTGTACCTCAATAGGTTATTATAATTTTTAACTATATTAACAAATTTTTAACAATAACTAATTTAATTGTAGTAGTGAAAGGTGGTAGTTACGTTATTGTCTGGCACCTATTGTTTAAATCTGTTTTTAAATGTTTATAAATTATAATATTGTAGTGTGACTAATAGGTACTCTGTACTTACCATCTGTAACTTATTTACCTACCTATAATTTAAAAAAAAAATGAAATGAGATGAACCAAAAAGTACAAAAATTACCAAAATAACAATAATCTACCAAAAAGTACGAAAATCTACCAAAATAACTTTTTGGTTACTTTTGTACGAAAATTTACCAAAAACTACCGAAACACTCAAAAACTACCATAAATTACCAAAATAACCGAAAACTACCAAAACGGAAAGTAACTTTTGTGAAATTCCTTTGTGTTGTCTTGTGTCGCGCAATGTCTTTTCGCGCAAAATTCTGTCGTGCAAATGACTTTCGAAGTCAATCGTTTGAGTTACCTACTACGGTAGAGAATTCACTCTTATTCCGTTCTTATTTAAAACATATCTGACGATGATGATGATGATGACAGATTATCAATCTTTAGTTTGCTAGTAACAATAGTAATAAACTTACAGTTATTCTTTTATAATAATGGGGACAAAAGATAACGAGTATAATAGTCGACCAATTTATAAAATGTACTTCTAAGTCCACATATCGTGACGGGCAACTACGGAACCCTACACTGCATGTGGCCACACACCCACTTGCCCAGTTTTTATAAGTTACTTTGCCTAATTTAGCTAAAAATGGATTTGTTCATTAATCTTCTAAGACAGGGTTGGGTGTTGCCGGTCACCGTTCTATTCGCAATGATTTCGAACGATTGACGTCCCATAGTAATTTGTATGAAGAAAACGTCCAAAAAAATATGTGATTTTTGGTAACAAATTGCAAAAAAACTAGAAGTCGTATCGAAAAACTGATTTGTTTAAAGTGTTCTTTGATGTTTTGCCATTGATTAGAAATATATTTTGTTGTTTTATTTTGTTTCACTAAATCACAGGACTCGGAACGCGGCAGTGCTATTCTGGAGTTTTTCATGAAATTCTCGATTACTTTCTGATGTAACTACACAATTTTACTGAAATTTTTTTTGTTCATCTTGTACTTCATCTTTTAAAGAAGCGATGGTATTAATTTTGTTTCGAAATATGGCTATTTACTATCCTCAAAAGTCGGAACGCCGAACCCTGTTTTGCCCGATCAGGGTAGTGCCGACCCTTAATAATAATTACTCTCATTAACTTTTGAACTATTCACCTTAAAATTTACCTTTACGTCTCACTCACGCTCATGAGCACATATTAAAATTGGATCTCAGGGATGTTTGGCCCTTTGGTTCGTTTTAGAACCAGACAGGTTCTAAAACGTTTTAAAATAGTTGTCTGGCTAACATATGTAAAAATGGAGCTTCACGCTGTAGGTGAGATTATTTCGAGAGCTTTAAAGCGTCTGTAAGGTAAATACTGCCGACGGGAAGTGTCTGGGAATATTGATGACTTATTTTAAACGATACTGTGGGTAACATAAATTATATTGCGTACAAATCTACTGTCAGAATTTAAGCGAGGTGAGTAGCGTTCTTACTTACCTTGAATACCTGGAAAATGCCTTTCTGGCCAAGCTAGCAGGTAGGCATACGATCATAGTACATACTAACACTACTCAATCTTACACATTTTGTTCATCAGAAAATAAGTGACGTCTTGTGGCCTTGGGATCTTGGAAAATTGTGTGGCCTGTATCTTTTGAACCGTAATAGCTGGACGGTAGAAATGCTCACAGCATAAATTATACAATGGTGGAACAGTGATAAGGGATAATTGTTTTGTCATTCGATTCCGATCTCTGCTTATTAAGCAAACAAAATAGGTTACCTTTATTATGTTTGGAGTTTCAATAAACACATTTTTTTCAGATGGGTGATGATTGCATGGTGCTGCCGACTGTCCCTGAGGAGCAAATCAGTAAAGTGTTCCCCAACGGAGTAACACTGGTATCTGTACCCTCTGGAAAGAAATACCTTAGGAAGACCTCCTGTCCTATGGTGAACTAGGTATTTTCCACAGTAATGTACACCTACTGTTTCATTTAGTTGTTATTTTGTTAATCTCGTAAATTTTTATGTGTAATGAATGTACATGAATGTGCAATCTGTTCGTTATTTTTATAATAAATTACGTATCTTTTGTATCTTTGAGGTTTTTGTTACATTTCAAATCAAGGTTTTCAAATTTCCACCGTCGCTATTTCGGTCACGGTACCAAATAGTCCAAGCCTTATTTCGTCCAACCGTGAAAAAAATTAAACTTGCATTCTGTCCAAGTGTAATTTGGTCCAAGTATCATTCCGTCCAAGTGCAATTTAGTCCTAGTATCATTCTGTCCAAGTGCAATTTTGTCCAAAAATCATTCTGTCCAAGTATCATTCGGTCCAAGTATCATACGGTCTAGTTTTACTTTGCCTAAATAAAAAAACCTTCCAAGTGCTAGTCAGACTCGTGCCCTGAGGGTTCCGTACATACTTGAGTCCCGGACGATGTTCACTGTGTTTTCATTGAATTTGTGCTCTTTTTGTTAGAAAACACAGTACCCTATTAACATTTAGGAATTATTTAATCGCAATCGGTTCATTCAATTAATAGTTTTGAATATTTAAAGTCAGTGGTCTGCGCATACGAAGTCGCGGGCAACGCCAATAGGATAGATTAGGTTCTTTCTTAAGGTACCTAAATTCGCCAGATGGGGACTCACCCTTACGTAAAACCCAGCCCGCCTTAGTGTACTAAGTCCGCATTTGCAATGTGGCCCTAGTGTAGCGAGGACCGAAGTGACCCGCCCTAATATGCGCTTACATTTAATATACTGACAATTTTGATAGGGTACTGTGTTTTCTAACAAATAGAGCACAAATTCAATGAATTTTTTTTTCACGGTTGGACGAAATAAGACTTGGACTATTTGGTATCGTGACCGCTATTTTGCAACTGGATTCCGATTCAAGCGTTGACTGAGCGTTATCTCCGCGACACTGATCTCAGAAATATCGCAGCGTTATCGCGACGATATCGTTAAGTCATCGCCTACGCTCAAAAATCACTCGTATACTCATTAACTTAGATGAAATGATTAATCGTTGTTATTGGCGTTAAGAACACTGAGCTCTTGACACGTAGGTCGTGAGTTCGATTCCCACGGGGACACCTAGTGAAATGTCACTTTGTTCGTTTTTTAAACAGGTTTTTAAACAGGACATTGCAGGCTGTATCACCTGATTGTCTGAAAAAGAAAGATGATTCAGTGCTTCGGATGGCACGTTAAGTCGTTGGTCCCGGCTATCATCTGTGGTGGTAGTAGGTAGTCGTTACATAAAAACCACGTCAGAGGCGGTAAGGCGTAGGCGGTTTAAAAAACTCTGACACCAGGACTTGCTGCCAAAAGTTTAGACCACGGAGGAGTTAGTTTTCCATGTGGCGCGGGCCCTTAGGCGCTCGCCTATGAAGCCTATATGCTTAAATCCGGCCCTGTATGCTACTCTAATATACTCATTCCTAATCCTGTTACACCACACATCCATCTCAACATTCGCATCTCAGCTGCATGCAATTAGTCGGGTAAATAAAGAAAAATTGGTTTTGATATTATTAAAGTCTGCAAATTTGTATACAAGGTGTTACAAAACTACAAATAAACATTTAAAGGGGTGGGGTAGACCATCAAACTGAACAACTTTCACTATGGGACCAATATCGAAATCGCGAAAAAAAATAATTATGTTCTATACTCTACAAATCGACTAGAGCTAAAATATGTATGGGATATAAAATTATTTTTTTCGCGATTTCGATGTTGGTCCCATAGAGAAAGTTGTTCAGTTTGACGGTCTAAACAACCCCCTTATGAGTTTATGAATTTATTGTTACTTATGAAACACCCTGTATATTATTAGGTATATGATGTAGAGTTATATATACTCCACAATATTATAAAAATATTCGCCGATATCTAACATTTATAACAACTGTATAATATGAAGCTAACAACACATAATTACAGTTGAAACCAGAAATATTCAATTTTAGATCAATATTAATATGAGATAATGAGAATACCAAAAGTGTGCATTTAATAAGTTCGAAAGTGTTATAATAACATTTTATAAATATCTATATTAACATATACCTGATATATATTATACGCGATCGCACGCGATCGCGTTCCGTCTATCTTATATGCTCTAGAAAATGACGTTCCTGAGTGACAGAAAAGGATGGAGCGACGGAAAAGTGCGATCGCGTGCGCCCATGTGTAGTTCAACCCTTATCCGTTCTTTTTCTGGCCCAACACTCTGATCCGTACAAAACGACAGGTCTTATTATAGTCTTATATATTTTCTCCTTTAATTTGAGGGGGATTCGGGAGTCGCAGATCGTTCCCGTAACCTACCGCCACTTCATCCAACCTGAGTTGATTCGGTGCTTCACGTCCTTAGACAAGGTCTAAGTTCACGTCCGTCCCGATCCATCTCTCCATCGTTTCGTATGAGTGAACGAGATACCGGAGGAAGTCTGAGCAAACTGGTAAAGGCACGCCATCAAGAACAATAGGCATGCAACTGGAGAGACCGCCAAAATCTCAAAACAAACATTCCGTTTTAGTTCTGCTAATTTTTTAAGCCAACGCTTTTACATAAAAAATAAGTAAGAGCCTTTGGCTTTTGTAGTAAGTTCAAGTAAGTGAAATCATAAATATTGTGATGAGAACGCCACTGAACGGTAAAAGGAGCCTTAAGAGAAAACAAAGTAAGATTACTAATTACTAGGTAAGTATTTAGATATTATATATTATATATAGTATTTATTTATTTAGGTACCTACTCAAACTCTGCACAAATATCAAAAACACACGTTGGATAAAAACCATAAAAACACAATTGAAATGAATTTGATTGTTTTTCAAAAGTAAACGAATACTACCTGATTGGATATAATCTCTAAATAACTTAGGTACATCACAAAGCGTACAGCAGAAACTCGGGTGCGGAGAGCGAATTCGATGCTCCCCAATAAGTTTCGTGTTGCCGAAACCAAACCTAAACTCAAATTTTACACCGAAACTTGCCTAAACCGAAACATAGGTCGGACATTACATGTTACATAGCATTATCGCACGCATCATGCTACGGCTGCAGGAATCAAAAACTTTAAAATATTGCCTTCCGACCTTTTTTTTCTCTCAAATGTTAGAGTGTCTCGCTAGGCGTAATCACAGATATTATTTATACCACGTAATACCGTAATAACCAGGAAGCTGGCATAGGTATTGTCAATGTAATACATGTAGTGCCTAGTTACTATTGTGCCAGTTCCACTAAAGCCCGTTGACACTTCCACAAGTAATACAGTATGTAGCGAGTTAAGGGTCGGCACTACCTACGGCCCGTTTGACATATCTGTCAAAAGAAAAAGACCGGTGGCCGACAACACTCAACCCTATCTTATAAGATTAAAGAACAAATCAATTTGATAGCTTTTGGTAATACTTTTCTTGCAAAAAACTTGGTCGGCTGCAGCGCGCGGCGCAGCTTGGCTGGCATGTTTACTGGTGTGAAGGAAAAAGTGAACCCTACCTGGTGACACAACATTTTACCTCGTTGAATTAAAGGACGTAACTAGTCTGTTGGTCCAGAGTCCAATTAGTAAGGACTAAAAAGTCTGGTCGGCCGACCCTATCCTGGCAGGTTCGTAGGTCCGACCGAATTTAGGGTACCTACTACTCGGAAGGCAGATTTTACCACATTAAATTAATGTTGAATGTTTGGTTGTGCGTGGCAATAATCCTGCAGCATCTGGATTTGAGAGCCGTAGGTCGAAATTGACATTTACAGCAACAGTACAGTACCGTGATGGACCTATAATGTGACTGATCAAAGATCACCCCTGGTGGTAGGATAGGATGGGTTCCAGCTAATTAGATCACAGTATTACTAAGGCTTAAAAGAACTTAAAATTATTGTAACAGAACAAATTAAAACTTTTAACAGAATAATGAAATTATTATAAGTTTAATATTATTGGTATTAGCAAACTAAGGGTTTGTTATCTTTTATCATCATAATCATCGTCAGATATAATATTTTAAGCACGGAATAAAAGTTAGTGCGTTAAGTTAAAGCGTTAATTTTGCAGCAACTGGAACGATTGCCTTCAAAAACATTTGCGCAAAAGGACATCAGTGTGACGACTTTTAGTAGATTTCTTCTTTATTGGTAGATTTAGGGCAAAATTGTTTAGTAGATTTTAGTAGAAATTGGGAATTCGAAAATGTAAATGTATTTAAAAATGCAAGGATTCAGGCTAATAAAATCGAAGCTGGCAATAAAAATGGCTGAGAAAACGATTGCTGGGTTTGCAAGTTTTCCGGAACTTCTAGTACATCATCATCATAATTCATAATCATCAGCCTATACAAGGTGTTACAAAAATACAAATAAACATTTAAGGGGGTGGTTTAGACCATCAAACTCAACAACTTTCACTATGGGACCAATATCGAAATAGCGAAAAAAATTATTTATGTTCTATACTCTACAAATCGACTCGAGCTAAAAATGTATGGGATATCAGATTTTTTTTTTTCGCGTTTTCGATGTTGGTCCCATAAAGAAAGTTGTTCAGTTTGACGGTCTAAACAACCCCCTTAAGAGTTTTAAAAATTTATTCTTACTTATGTAACACCCTGTATACGTCCCACTGCAGGGCACAGGCCTACCTTCTAGGAGGGTGTTTTGGCGTAAGTCCACCACGCATGCCCAATGCGGATTGGTAGACTTCACATATACATCAGAATTTCTTCGTCTGCATATGCAGGTTTCCTCGCGATGTTTTCGTTCACCCTTTGAGAGCAGTCGGTAATACGTACATAAGTTAGAAAAACTCATTGGTACGTGGCATGTTGTCCGTGCGGATTCGAACGCGGACCTCTTGATTGAGAGTCCATACCTCTCCGCAACGCGCCACCGAACAACACAACCACAACCAAACACGGCGCGACCAAACACGGCGCGACCGACAAATGACGCAAAAACACAAAACCCCACCACCCCGTCTCCCTCGCCGACCCCGTTCCCTGATCCACCACAACTAGAGCATTCTATATATCTTAGGCCTGTAGACGAGCATGAAATATATATGATTATACGCGGTTTAAAAAATAAAAATAGTGTAGGTATAGACGAGATACCAGCAACACTCATAAAGTCATGCAATCAAGAGATAGTCCCCCCATTGACCAAACTCATAAATCAATCATTTGAACACGGAAAATTCCCGGATTTATTAAAAACGTCTATCGTTAAACCAATCTTCAAGAAAGGAGATGAGAAAGATCCTAGCAATTATAGACCAATAGCGTTATTACCTGTTTTCTCAAAGATCTTTGAAAAGGCAATGTGCTCTCGTATTTATAGTTTTCTGGAAAAACAAAGCTTCTTCGATAACAATCAGTTCGGTTTCAGGAAGAATCGCTCAACTACGCAAGCAGTTTACAAAATTGTCCAGGAAGCTTTAAAATACATTGAGAAAAAACAATATGCAGTAGGTATTATGTTAGACTTGAGCAAAGCATATGATAAAGTGTCATTTAAAATACTTTTATCTAAATTGTACAGAGCGGGCATACGCGGAGTGACTTTCGACTGGTTTAAATCGTACCTACAAAACCGTACGCAGTATGTTCAATTGGAATATCACGACCAGACAAGTTATTGCATGAAAACCATTCGATCTGGATGTCGTGAACTAAAAGGATCTATTCCACAGGGCAGCGTAATCGCATGTGTCCTTTTTCTGATATATATCAACGATTTGCCTAAAATACTGGACACCTTTAGTGTCCTGTTTGCAGATGATATTTCTCTTTTGTTTAAACTGAATGCCGGCGAAAACTGTCATGAAAAACTCACAGATACACTAAAGTCAGTAAAAAATTGGCTTAACCAGCATAATTTAGAAATGAATCTCAAAAAAACCAAATTACTACAATTTCACCCACCACAAAGATTGCCACTTACCTTGAAAATAGAAATAGATAATAATCAAATCGAAGAAGTCGATAGCTATAAATTGCTAGGTATAACTATTGATAAAAATATAAATTGGAAGGAACATATTTCACAGATCAGAACTAAATTATCTCGATTTTTATACGCACTACACACACTAAGGTTAAACACGAATTTAAACACTGCAATATCAGCATACTATGCTTACGCGGAGTCATAGCTGAGGTACGGAATAATACTCTGGGGAAATTCATGCGATGCCCATGACCTATTTGTTATGCAGAAAAAATGCATTAGAATCCCCTCCCGACAAACTTGTAAACCGGTTTTCATTCAAACACAGATTCTAACATTACCATCGCTATACATATTGGAAATGGCAAAACTCGTGCACCAAAACAAATCACTTTATACTCAAAAAAGCGAATACCTAACCCATAATTTACGAGGCAAAAACCAACTCACAGTACCACACACAACGATGCATATGTACAGTATAAGTCCCTACGTCATGTCAGCCAAAATATATAATAAAATACCAGAACACATTAAATCTGAGAAAAAACACAATTTGTTTAATAAAAAGCTAAAACTATTCCTAGTAGAAAAAGGGTACTATAATGTCAATGAATTTTTAAATGAAAAATCTTAAATATAATTTATTCAGACATTTTATTAGCATATTATATGATCACGACAGTGTCCCCCGAGTCAGACATATTATTTTAGTATTTCTGATGTTCTTACCTTATCAATATTTATAATATGTATAACTTTACTATGTCCATACAATTATTCGGTAGGTACTTTAAAATTTTTGTTTTGTTTGCTAAATGATGTTCAAAGTCCATAATTCTATTATTATCATATAATCAATTTATTATTTTACGATCTGTTTATTTCAATGTTATGTCTGTAAATTGCTGTTATTTAATTTTATTAATATTTTTTTCACAAATTATTATTGTAAGTATTATTGATTCAACATTGTTTAATTCTATTTGTAGGTACTTTTTATTACTGTATAATTAATAATCTTTTTTAATTGTCTTTTATTTGAATGAAATTGAAAATTAGCTTTTGCCATAATTAATTGGATAATTACCTTTAATGTGCTATGCCCACAATGGGTATCATGAGCAGCATAGCTAGCATGCCGCAGTGATACAGCGCTATCACATCTTAGCTCTCTTTCGATTTGCGTGCGAACGAACGAGATAAAAGACGTGATACAGCCGTATCACGTGTAGCATACTACGAGTGCTGGTTTACCATGATGTTACTACTTAAGACCTACATTGTACCATATGATTCTGCATGAATAAATGAATATGAATATGAATATGAACTCACTTCTAGTACAGCAAATATTAATCATATCGCCTAATGTTGTTTTTTTTTATAAAAGAGGGCTTCTGAACAGAGTTGGAATTTTGGTACCTAGCACTTTTAATATGTCAAAGGGATTACATGTTTATCGACTTCCAATAATGTCGATATACGGGTATATTTTATATCACTGCGGATAACTTCAGCATGTATCGAACTTCAAAATAGCGAAAATAAATCAGCTGTTCCATACATTTGAGTCGAATATGTAGGTACTGCAGTTTTGTATAGGACAGCTGATTTTTTTTCGCTCTTTTGAAGTTGGCTCCATAGTGAAAGTTGTTCAGTTTGATGAGTAGAATACATGCTGGTGTTATCCGCAGTGATAAAAAATTACCCGTATATGGACACAATCGGAAGTCGATAAACGTGCAATCCCTTTGACATAATTAAAAGTGCTACCAAAATTTCTGACTCTGCTTATGAGACACAGAAAACTGTACTAAATTTAAACTTGCATAGGGACGACCAAATTTAATATTTATTTGAAAATTGAAGCATCCATGTTACAAAGTGATGAAAACCAATAAAAATTATACAAAAATGCGAAAATAACATGTGTAATGATGAGCGTTTAGATAAAATTGATAATATTTTGTATTAAATTTATTATAGCGAGGCCGTAGGCCGAGCCGAGCGCGAGGCCGAAGGCCGAGCTACGCGTAGGAGCGAAGCTCCGAAGCGGCCCACCTGGAACCTGGTGGACCTGGTCTCGTGCCGCTCGTCCTGCGGCTCGCTTGGCGGCAGATTGACCCCAGAGACCAGGTCCACCAGGCTTCCAGGCGGTACGGCCCGCCCCACCCCCAACTTATTGAGGGGTGGCGCTTCCACCCCCCAAACGTCAACATCCTCTGTCACTTTCTCTCCCTTCCCTTCCCCTTTTTTCAGCAAAATTTACAACTCCACTACCAAACGCCATGAGCAAAACTGCAAATTTCTCCCCTCCCCATCTTTTCCTTTTCCCCACCGAAAGGTAAAATCAGACACGAAACTATAGCCTCAACACACGCCCCCATTCGCAGCGACTCAGACCTCCCCGGGCTGCAAGCCCGCGGCACCGAGCAAAAGACTAGTTATTGATTATAAACATGTTACAGCCATGTTGAGCTATTTCGAATCAAATTAAAGATTGAAAAATTTCGCTATTTTTTTTGTTTTATTTTTTTAATTTCGTTCTCTGGGTAGTGGGCTCGGTGGTGTAATTGGTTAGCACGTTTCCCCGGTTTGGAAGAGCGTGGGTTCAAGTCCCGCCCGAGACAAATTTTCAATCTTTAATTTGATTTTATAACATTTAACTAATTTAATTGTAGTAAGTGAAAGGTGGTAGTTAAGTTATTGTCTGGCACCTATTGTTTAAATCTGTTTTTTTCTTAATGTTTATAAATTATATTGTAGTGTGACTAATAGGTACTCTGTACTTACCATCTGTAACTTATATACTTACTTACCTACAATTTAAGGTAAATAAATAAAATGAAATGAGATGAACCAAAAAGTATCAAATTAACCATAAACTACCAAAAAGTACGAAAAATTACCAAAATAACAATAATCTACCAAAAAGTACGAAAATCTACCAAAAAAACCAGAAACTACCAAAATAACCAAAAACTACTACCGAAAAGTACGAAAATCTACCAAGATAACTTTTTGGTTACTTTTGTACGAAAATTTACCAAAAACTACCGAAAGACTTAAAAACTACCATAAATTACCAAAATAACCAAAAACTACCAAACAGTGCCCGGAAAGTAACTTTTGTGAAATTCCTTTGTGTTGTGTCTTGTGTCGCGCAATGTCTTTTCGCGCAAAATTCTGTCGTGCAAATGACTTTCGATGTCAATCGTTTGAGTTACATACTGCGGTACAGAATTCACTCTTATTCCATTCTTATTTAAAACATATCTGACGATGATGATGATGATTTCAGATTATCAATCCTTAGTTTGCTAGTAACAATAGTAATAAACTTACAGTTATTCTGTTATAATAATGGGGACAAAAATTAACGAGTAATAGTCGACCAATATATAAAATGTACTTCCAAGTCCACATATCGTGACGGGCAACTACGGAACCCTACACTGCATGTGGCCCGACAGCCACTTGCCCGGTTTTTTAAAAGTTACTTTGCCTACTTTAGCTAAAAATGGATTTGTTCATTAATCTTCTAAGACAGGGTTGGGTGTTGCCGGTCACCGGTCTATTCGCAATGATTTCGAACGATTGACGGCCCATAGTAATTTGTATGAAGAAAACGTCCAAAAAAATATGTGATTTTTGGTAACAAATTGCAAAAAAACTAGAAGTCGTATCGAAAAACTGATTTGTTTAAAGTGTTCTTTGATGTTTTGCCATTGATTAGAAATATATTTTGTTGTTTTATTTTGTTTCACTAAATCACAGGACTCGGAACGCGGCAGTGCTATTCTGGATTTTTTCATGAAATTCTCGATTACTTTCCGATGTAACTACACAATTTTACTGAAATTTTTTTTGTTCATCTTGTACTTCATCTTTTAAAGAAGCGATGGTATTAATTTTAATTCTAAATATAGCTATTTACTATCCTCAAAAGTCGGAACGCCGAACCCTGTTTGGCCCGATTAGGGTAGTGCCGACCCTTAACTTGTGATTAACTATACCTACTGCATTCCAAATAAGGACGAGATTTTCCGATTCCTTTCTGGCCAATTCTGATAAGCAAATATATTTTTTTATCAAAAAGTTGTGCTGTATTATCCAACATATCTTGGACGTTACTAAAGCTGTTCTAAGAATAAGTGAGAGAAAGTGTTTTAGATCTCTGTTTCTGTAACTTAAAATGGCCTTTTATTTTCGTTGCTATTTGGAATGGAGTAGTAGAAACATTCGCGCAACTCTGTAGGACTTACGGATGTGTTAATCGGGCTTTTAAGATTAGCGTTGTTAATTGCATTTGTATGCTCTCACGCATTCTTACTACACACTTACTTAACATATCTTTATCTATTCTTGTCATTATTTAACATTCTATTTTAAACGTACCTAACCTTCTCTGATGAGGTGATCATTGATTTATTAGAAACCACACCGTGTATACGACACTATATATATATATAGGAATGTAACGCAAGACACGCATTTCTATTTTCTCCATTTAAATCTTATTTACACAACTACAGGACTTAGAAAAAGTATATGTCTAGAATGAGCCTCACACTTGTTCCGTATAAAAAAAAAAAAAAAAAAAACTTACGGGTCGAATTGAGAACCTCCTCCTTTTGTTGAAGTCGGTTAATAAGGGGCTAACTTTCTTAGGTTGGTGTGCGTGAGGCGCCATACAAAATATGTATGTGTGCGTGTATATATGTACTATAGGGTTTTGGAACCAGTACTGGTTCCTATTTTTTTCGACGCTTTCGTAGCTTTGACTGTCTATCTTGATAATCTAAGCTACAGGACATCCGATGATTGTGAAACCGTACCACGCCAGATAGTCTCCATAAAAAAAGCGAAAACGTTTTACATCTTAACTTAACGTATCGTACTGTCTGTCCTAACATTTTTTAGGGTTCCGTAGTCAACAAGAAACCCTTATACTTTCGTCCATTCTGTCTGTCTGTCTGTTTGCATGTTCCGCCTTAATTACTGGCTCATTATTGCACATATTGAATCGAAATCTAGTATAGTAGCCACGGGACATTTTAATTACCAAAAAGATTACCGATTGCCGTTTAGATATTATTAAAAGGTACAAAATTACGAATATAAAACGTAAGTCTTACAGATCACAACCCATCGTAACAAAACAAATAAAAAAAATAGTACTTAGTTATGCAATTTTTTAATTTTGAGGGTACAGTTTTGTTCTATACTGTCATGTTCTTCACCTTAGTTCAATATACCCATACGTAATAGTAAGACTCTCTAAAGTTGCCATACAAAGCTATAAGACCAACTACGTCAGAAAACTCCTCATTGTTTTCAGCCTGTTTTCAGATCTCAATTTAGCATTTCTCGTATATTTATTTATATTGCGTTTATTTGTAATTATCGCTGTTTCGCTTCTATAGTGTCATCATCATCATCCTATCACCGTCCACTGCTGAACATAGGCCTCTCCCAAGGCGCGCCACAAAGCTCTGTCCTTGGCCTTCCTCATCCAGTCGCTCCCCGCTACTTTTTTTAGGTCGTCTGTCCAGCGGGCAGCAGGGCGTCCTATGCCTACCAGTTAGCGGTCTCCACTCTAGAACTCTGAGATCCCATCGGTTGTCAGTTCTTCGGCAGATATGACCAGCCCATTGCCACTTCAGCTTGCTAATTTTCTGAGCTATGTCAGCCACTTTTCTGTGACGAATCACTTCATTTCTGATGTGATCCCTCAGAGAAACACCGAGCATAATAGCTCTCTCCATAGCTCGCTGAGCGACCTTGAATTTATGAACTAGTCCTATCGTCAGGGTCCACGTTTCCGCACCATAGGTCATCAGCACTGGCAGAACGCACTGATTGGACACCTTCGTTTTGAGGCATTGTGGTAGGGCCGAGGAGAATATATGACGTAGTGACTTCTATAGTGTAGGTACTATTGTTATCTATATTACTAGAGTTAAATCCCGCTATCGAGTGTTATTTGAGTTTATATGAAGTGAACCGCTACTTTTTTATTCCTCACAATTTTTCGGTTTTATAATAGTTAAGATAAGATTAAGATTAAGCTATTTCAGGTCAAGCTTTTTCATGTAATGGCTACGGAACCATATCTTGGGCGAGTCCGACACATTCTTGGCCGGTTTTTTATGTTATTAGTATGATAAATGTTGGCTTGTGTAGACTTTTACGGCAACAATGGCGGCAAAAAGTCGCAGCTGAGATCAATAATAGCTCCTCAGGCGACTAATAATTGTCATTGTCATGATCATGTAAGGCCAGACAACGAACCGAACGTAGCTAAACAAAAGTTCCGCGTCGTTGCTCGACATATTAAAGTTGGCTAGTGAATACATATATGGCTTATATGTTTATGCATGCATATCATAAATATGTACCTACCTAATAGAGAAGACAAGATACTATAAAATCGGTCAAGTGCAAGTCGGGCTACTCGCGCATAAGGGTTCCGTACCACGCAACATAGTATTAACTTGCATAAAAGTGTTGTTTTTACCCGACTGCGACAGAAGGAGGGTTATGTTTTTCGAGCGTATGTATGTATGTATGTATGTATGTTTGTATGTCTATTTCTTTGGCACGCCCTACAGCCTAAACGGCTTGATGGATTTTAACGTATGAGGTGTCGTTAGATTCGTAAAAATCGTGAGAGTGGCATAGGGTACATTATTTCAATATGGCGTCTGCGAATTAAAAAAGAGAGGGGGGAGAATAAATTTTTTTCCGTAAAAAAATACAATATGGGTATCAAATGAAATCTGGTGAAGAGCAGATTCCAAATATATATATATTATAGTATTTTTATGCTACCATTTTGACACAAGACTAAAAAGTTTGAAATAAACTAAATTATTTAGAAAAACAAAAAACCCGACTGCATAAAAAACTATTAACTGAAAAGATAAAAACAAGCTCCTTAAATCAGCTATAATAACTTTGTTTGAGCAAATTAATACAATTTGAATGTTATAACTTATTAGGTAGGTAGGTATTGCAGGCGGGGACAAACCAATAAGCAACAAATAGGTCATTTTTCTTTGTCCCCGTTTGCGATACCTACCTAATAAGTAATAACATTCAGATTGTATTAATTTGCTCAAACAAAGTTATTATAGCTGATTTAAGGAGCTTGTTTTTATCTTTTCAGTTAATGGTTTTTTATGCAGTCGGGTTTTTTGTTTTTCTAAATAATTTTTTCCGGGACTTTTAGCGCGAGACCGACTCACGCTTAGCCGGTTTTATTATTTGCTATTGTACATTTTTATTATTGTGAAAATTTCAAATGTCTAGCTATTACGGTTCGAAAGGTACATCCCTGAATAGGTAGGACAGATAGATAGACGGACGGATGATGTAGGCTTCTTCTTCTTATCGAGTGGGCTGCAAAGCCCTGGTGTCAGAGTTTATTCAAACCGCCTTACGGCCTCTGACGTGGTTTTTATGTAACGACTACTACCACCAGAGATAGTAGCCGGGACCAACGGCTTAACGTGCCATCCGAAGCACGAAATCATCTTTCTTTTCAGACAATCAGGTGACTCAGCCTGCAATGTCCTAACCAACTGGGGGAAAACGCACAAAGTGAGATTTCACTAGGTGCCCCCGTGGGAATCGAACCCACGACCTCCGTGTCAAGAGCCCAATGCTCTAACCATTAGACCACGGAGGAAGTTACCATTAGACCACGGAGGCAGATGTAGGCTGATGAATAGGGTCCCGTTTTCACCCTTTGGGTATGGAACCCTAAAAATAAAAAATAAACCGGTCAGTTTGACTCGCGCACCGAGGGTTCCGTACTGGTGGTACGGAACCATATTTACCAATAAAAACAATTTTCTCCGGGTTCCTTAGCTCGAGCCCACCCGACACACTTTGTTTTACTTTAGTTTAGAGTACTTATATTCTATTATACACCAATTTCGATGCTTGTCTTAGAAAGGCTTTTTTTACGATAGAGCAAAAACAAAAACCATTGAAAAAAACATGTTTCTTGTAGGTTACCTACCTACGTTACGCCGTTAAAATATTTTTTGACTATTTGTTAGTAGGTAAGTACTTAAATAAATACATTAAATGTGAAAATTTCATACTATTACGGTTCAAAAGATTCAGCCCTTTATTTTAGAGTAAGGCCTCGTTCAAGGAGACGCGGGGCGGGCTGCTGGTAAAACAAACATATGGCGATGTTCACGGAGACACGCGTCAAATTGTCATAGATTTATTGCCCGCTCAACGCGCCGCGCTACGCCCCGCGCGCCGACCCGCGTCTCCTTGAACGAGGCCTTAGGCATGAAGGACGAACGGACAACGTAAGAGACTACAAAGGGTCGTTCGCGACCTTTCGGTACGGAACCATAAAAATACCTCGCCGTGATGTTTATGTGAGGCAGACCCAAAGTTTCTTCATTTGGACGGAGCTATGTACATCACATTTACACACATAGGATACCTTTTTACCACTTTCCATTTAAGCATAGAGTGGACCTTTAATAGGACTTCGACCCAAAGAGTTTGAAGGCTTCCGCACATTGCTGCGATATTATCGAGCGATTTTATCGAGCGATATTATCGACAGCGATATCGCGACACCTTACACACTGCAGCGATTTCGCGATTCGCGTCACGCATGCGCCCTTCACTGAATGTAGTAGAAAGAGATTGCGTCAGGTTGCGATAATATCGCGGCAGTGTGTGGGATCGAGCGCGTCCCCATACAAAATGTACTGAGAACAATTATCGCCAAATCGCAGCGATATTATCGCTCGATAATATCGCGGCAGTGTGTAGGATCGCGCGCGTCCCCATATAAAATGTACTGAGAACAATTATCGCAAAATCGCAGCGATAATATCGCTCGATAATATCGCTGCAATGAGCGGAGGCCTTTATTTTGAACCTGCCGACGACAACAGTACCAAATGAAGCCCCTTTTGGTTCTGTAGATGTATAAGGAGCGAGTTAAAGATTACATTAAAGTGTATTGTTTTGTCCGCATTCCTACAGAACTTATAAATGTTGCTAATCTCCATTCAGGAATTCGAGCGACAAAATGTAAACAACGGTGATACCAGTGTAGAAAATACCATCTCGAGACGGAAGAAAACTTAGGTATTCCGGAATGAATAACAGTAAATGATCTATTTTACTCGTAAAGGATTACGACAAACGATCTTGTGCTGTGGCTGTGACTGACTGTGAGACCTTGCTTCAAGTTAAATTTCATGATTCTAGGTCAACCGTAAGTACCCTAAGGGTTGAACTGCACCACAACACAAATGACGTTCCTGAGTGACATTGAACTGAAGGATGACTGAAGGATGGAGCGACGGAAAAATGCGATGCTGTGCTGTGTGGTGTAGTTCAACCCTAAAGGTTTTGATTTGTTAACTCCATTAGAGCTTTAGTAGGTACTCGTAGGTACCTATGTGATATTCATTTCAACGTGATGTATCACGCATCTTGAAAAGGGACTTTTTAGACGAACCATAAGATCCTCTTGCGGGTTCAGTTTTTTCCTTTTGAGGTACGGAACCCTAAAAACTATGTACATTTTAATTTAAGACTTTATGCAAATCTGATATCGTGATCAGAGTTCGAGTGGACACAGTGGACATAGACAAATCCTACTATATCTTCTAGTAAAAAAACAAGGCTTTGTTTTATAGAAACACAATGACGTTCTTGTCATTGTAGAAACAGGTCATTAGGCCGGTGGACCTTCGGTGGACCGTTGTTGACATAGTATCAGTAAAAAATATAGGTTGTTCTAAGGACCGGTCCTGCCTCCTGACTATGCGATGTTATTCGAATTAGTTTTAATACTTTTATTTCTCTATTTTATTTTGTCCACAAACCTGACAAAACAAGTTTTGGACCTATATATTGACAAAACTGCGTTACTTTAAACGAAACTCGTGCGAGTAAACATGTATTGTGATCTTGCTTTGATAGTGTAACTAAAGTAACTTAATTATTTCGCATACCTACTTAATATTATCTGTGATTATGACATACGACAGGTGTGTAGATAAGTCATATTGGGATTACATGAATAGGATGTTATCTAGATGAAGGATTGGCGCAGCGAGCTGGCTCGGCCGCGGCGGCGCACCAGGGCAGCCCGCGGGCTGTAGTGAAAGCCTTCACTTTCATCGGAGTGGGGCGCCCACGGCACAGCCACAACAAAAGTGAACGTCGTCGTGAGCGCATAACACGCTGTGAGTCGGTCTGTCGCTAGCGTGACATTACGTCGTTGAGCGTGTCGAGTGCGTCTCGTGCGTACCGTGGTCTCGTGATGTCCAGGTGGTGGATAGTGATGCTGCTGGCGAGTGGAGTGGCGGGCGCGGCGGCGGCGGGAGGCCGGCTGCCCCGCACCTCGCCGCCCGCGCCGCAGCCTGCGCCTTCTCCCATGCCGCGCCTCCCCCAGAGGAATCTCACCCTCGCTGCGAGGTCTTCGGTCAGAAACAGGTCAGTACTTTCTTAAATTACTATTGTTAATTTGAAGGTATTCCATTTTTCAGCGTAGGCACATACTGAAGACTATCTTTAGAGGAATTTCATTGCACACAATTTTGCTATAAATACCAACTTAATTTTGTAAGAGCCAAATTTTAGTAAGTGACCTATAGATAAAGGCAGCAGGTACATGTACCTACCTACCTCCTACCTATGTACCTACCTATTTATAAACTAGGTACGTTAAATTCTGGTTTATCTCAAGTTAATTAATTTGCCCCAGGGGCTACCGCAATACCGCTTACCCAAGAACGTATTCTACAAATACTCTTTCGACAGAAGAAAACCGCATTAAAATCGGTAATTTTAAGCTGACTTACTGCCAGTTGCACGTACGTTAATTAAAGTTAATCCTCCATTAAATCTCTTGCTGTCACTTTATGTCTTGTTGACGTAGTAAAAGCTAGCTACCTTAATGGAGGATTAACTTTAATGAAATTACGTGTAACTGATCGATATATCCCTACCTATGGAAACTCTTAAATGATGATCTACCTTCCCCTTGCTTTCTAGGAGAGGGTGAAAATAGCATAAGATAAAAAAATCGATGTTGTCAATTTGTCATTGATTCTGATAATTTTTTATGCTTTTTTTTTAAACCTGCTATACCTACTTATACTTAAAACTTTCAGTAACATTTTGTTTTGTTAATTGTTTATTATAGAAAGGTTCGGACCTGACACAAGGATATCAAGTCAACAATTTAAACCAAACAATATTAAACAGTCAACAATACTAAGTGACGACTGGACAGAGTTTCTGTACTACTGGTGAAACGTGGATGTTCTTAGGTTTCAGAATATCTCTGACTTCCCCCTCGGGGAATATAGTCGTGAGCATATGCTATGCTACTAAGTGACGTTTTTAGAGCTCGTCTTTAAAATTTTTTTTATCTTGTACATTATCTCATTATTAGATACTTACATAGGTACAGAGATGAAATTAATGGAATAGGAAAAGCTTGATTATACAGGATGTCCGGTTAGTAATGGATAATCCTGCAATTGCTGATAGAGGACCTCAAACCTGTTCAAAAAACGGTCTTTCATGTCCAGTAAAAGGGCGACTATGAGATATTTGGGCATTTAAATTTTTTCTGGAATTTGGTACTTTTGTCAATCTTTTGACCGTCATGGCCATAAAAAAGAGATTTTTACATTCAGCTCTTTGCATAATTATAATTTTCTCGAACAGTGGTTCTATTCGACAAAGACATGCATTAGGGCTGTTCTATTAAAAAAAAATCTAACATTAAACTTTTCCTGGAATTTTCACCCAAGTTCGAGCATAAATGTGGTCTAAAAAATGTATGGAGACCAGCATGACCAATCTTTCTCAAAAGTTGCGTATTTAATGCAGATTTCAAAATGGTATAATACTTCCTAATTAGTTTCTTTAGAAATATAGATATTCCTATTCAAACTGAAATCGAGCTATTTCTGCTAAAATGAAATTTAATTTCAAATAAGGAGTGCGATTTTTGAAACTCATTCGCTTAGGTCAGCAGTTGAAAATGTCAATATTACTGTGGAGATATGCGTCTTTATACTGCTGATTTGCCTTTCAAAAATCATACTTTATTAGTGCTATTTTTGAAAGTCATAGATGCATATATACTCCATAGTACCTAATGTTGACATTTTCAACTGCTGAGCTCAGCAAATGAGTTTCAAAAATCTCACTCCAGGTCAGTACCTAATTAATTATGTTGAAGAGACGAGTAGCAACACGAAACACTTTTTAATTTCCAACGAAAAACATTGGTGGTACTTATAAGTTAGACCCCGCCGGACCAGAAGTACCATCGGGAAGTACCATCAATGGTACAGTTGGCACTGTATTGTATCATTAGTACCATTAATGCTTTTGTTCGAGTGTGTGTGTGTGTATGTGTCTGTCTGTGGCCACCTAGCGATGAAAAGTGTAGACCTATTTCGATACGATTTTTTTTTCAAAGCCAATTCTTGCGAGATGCCTTTTAGCTGTGCTACGTCTAAATAAGTTCAGCAGTTTTTAAGATAATCAGCTTTTACTTATAATCCGATACTTTGCTGGTATTCGGTATGGAAAATACAGTCAAAGAAGGAATTGAGATAATAGGTATTGACGCTCTAAAACAAGGTTTTTAAAAAAACATACAAGAACTGAACCAAATTTATAGTTCATGCGTGGGAGCAACGGCAACCCACTACATAGGTACAAGGTCATTTTTGAATCACTTGTCAAATCAGGGTTGGTTCTGGTGATCAGACTGAACAAATTAATTTGTTCAGTTCATGTATCTAGGTATTATGTGTTTGAGACCACCCACGCCTTGTCTAAACCTTTGATAAAGTATATGTCAAGATTGACAGTCGAAGATACGAAAGCGTCGAAAAAAATTGGAACCAGGACTGGTTCCTAAACCCTATACATATACACGCACACATACAGAATTTGTATGGCGCCTCACGCACACCAACCTATGAAACTTAGCCCCTTTTGTTTTATACGGTAAAACAGTGAGGCTCATTCTAGACATATACTTTTTCTAAGGTCTAAACATTGGATAACCCTTAACCTACTAATATTCAAAAAGTAAATATTTTAACCATTTTAACAGAAAGAACCTGTTTTCGGTTAGGTATTTCCAATAATAAGTTCAAACGTATGATATTTTTGACCATGGCGTGGATGAAACGTACTATTCCAGAAATACAGGGTGTTACAAAAGTAAAAAAAAACATTTAAAACTTTTAAGTGGGTTGTTTAGACCATCAAACTGAACAACTTTCACTATGGGACCACCATCGAAATCGCGAAAAAATAAATCTGCTGTCCCATACATTTAGATCAAGGTACCTCGTTTTGTAATTTAGTATGGAACATACTTAAATTTAGTGAAAGTTGTTCAGTTTGATGGTCTAAACCACCCCCTTAAATGTTTATTTGTGTTTTTGTAACACCTTATATATTTTACAATAAAATAGGTTTGCGAACTACCTACCGCAGTGAATAGCAAGTTGCGTTATTTTAAATAAAAAACCGGTCAAGTGCGAGTCGGGCTACTCGCGCACCGAGGGTTCCGTACCATACCACCTCACAACAATTATTATACTACAAAAACATTTTTTTTCTCCTGGACATCTAGTGCAAGAGTGTCTCTCACTTGGCCGGTTTTTATTATTTATTGTTATAGTGTACAAACAGTGTGTGTGTGTGTGTGTGTGTAGTGGGGGTGTGTGTGTGTGGGTTTGCTCTATAATCACACCAAGTTTGACGCTTGTATGCATTACCTTTTTTACGATAGAGCGAAAAGAAAAAACGTAGGTAGATGAAACTAGTTTCTTGTATGAGGACTCCTCTTAATTTTAAAACTTTGTCATTTTTGGGGTTCGGTACCCAAAGCGTGAAAACGGGACCCTATTCATAAGCCTACGTTGTCCGCCTGTCCGTCCGTCTGTCCTACCTATTCAGGGCTTTAACTTTTGAACGGTAATAGCTAGACAGTTGAAATTTACACGTTATTACGGCGGATTTGCTAACAAATAATAAAAATGTCAAAAAGTATAAAATTAAGGGGAGTCTTATACAAGAAACTAATTTTTATCAACGTTTTTTCTTCTCGCTCAATCGTATAAAGCGTCAAACTTGGTGTGATTATAAAGCAAACTCTACAGTGTAACAACAAATAATAAAAACCGGCCAAGTGTGAGTCGGTCTCGCGCTAAAGGTCCCGGAGAAAACAATTGGAACTTTTTTGTAAGTTAATATTTTGTGTGATGTTGTGGTACGGAACCCTCGGTGCGCTAGCCCGACTTGCACTTGGCCGGTTTTTACTATTAGGTATTTGTTAGCCAACCAGCCATAATAACGAATATTCCGTGAAAATTTTAACAGCCCTAAATAGGTAGTTAAGACGCTGTTATCCCGTCGAGGCCGTTTTTTGAACACTAACGAAAGTGTTTTAAACTGTGTTTTAAAGTCTGAAAACCAATTATGTCTTATTTAAGGATCTGGCTGATAGGCGACCGTTCTCAATTACACGATTAGATTAAGTTTAATACTCGTAGATAGATAAAAATCCCAAAGTTACCCCTTTTTGTTATGTTTTTTCAATGCTATGGATTAAACTGCTGATATTTAACTTTTTATTCTTGTACTTAACTAAATATATTAAATATTTCTAGTGAACTCCGTAGAATTTTGAGCTTAGAAACACCCATGAGCAAAGATATTGATGAACAACACGTTTTTTTGCGATCCTGCTTTCAATTGGAGCGGGATGGCTAATTGCAAACTTATGCTTGCAAGAAAGAGATGCTTGCACTGGGATAACCTGGCCTTAAGACAGACGGACGGGCGGACGGACCGATGGACGGATGAACGGTCGGACAGCGTAGGCTTATAATATTAGAATAGATGATAAATATTATTAAATTATCAGTTTTAAACAGACGGTTTGTAATTATAGTAGGTAAGTAATAGAAAGACGCGTGTCTCGCCGCTTTCCATTCGCATGACCACGGGCTAATTGTGGAGAACACTTGTTATTAACAAACTATGCTCTGTTTACACTATCACATTATTTCACTGCATGCCTGTGCAAACGTGTGTTTTTGACTAGTAAATAGGTAAATAGGTAAGATGTGGTTTGAAAGAAGATGTAGTGACAAGGATTGAAAAAGGCATGTTGAGGTTGAGGTCATGTGGAAAGAATGAGCAAAAGTAGGTCGACGTATGAAATTCACATAGCAAGTGTGAATGGAATGGTTGAAAGGGGTAGCCCTAGGCGCACGTACGATGACCAAATCGGATGCGTACTGAAGAAGGGCCAAATAAAATGTACCCGGAACCGACGAGCTTGTATGAAGAGACTTATGGATGTTGAGGAGGCGATAGATGTGTGTCAGAATCGTAGCATGTGGTGATCTACTGTCTCTGATGCCTACCCCAGTAGTGGGACATAGGCGTCAGCATATGTATGTATGTATGTAAATAGGTAGGTAGGTACCTAAATTGTTCACATTGAAGGTAATTGTTCATAATATCGCAGTTGAAATTACTACAACAGTACAACGTATTGCACAGATATTTTTTTAAAACAACATAAAAAAAAAGAAGATCAAACATTGTTTTTCTTTTTTTAGTTAATAAATTTTATGCTGTCTTGCTGCTGAATTTTGAATAATTTCAAAGCCTTATTATCTTCGTAATTATAAATTTTTAATGTTATTTGAGGAGCGCAATCTAGATTTTCTAAGCTATTTTTCCATATACAAAATATTACTTTTATTAATACCGTCTACGAGTGTTCTACGTCAAAGTTTACTGAAACCACCTTAACAGAAGCTAGTACCTCACATAATCTGTCAAGATTTCAACCGGCTACCTTATCACAGTTCAAAAGATATAGACAGGCGGACGGCGGACGCTTAGCAATAGGGTCCCGTTGGCACCCTTTGTATACGGAACCCAAAAAAATTAAATGTTGAAGTGGGTATCTAGATACCTGTGCCAGTCACTGAAATAGGTACCTTGATGAAATATCCGTCTACTCGATAAATCGACGGTTCTAGCGCAACCATTATAATGACAATACTCAAACACTTTCTTAAATAAGCTCCCTCATAATATTGGCACATTGCTCTTTAAAGACATTAATTGCATATCAAGTGACTGCTGGTCGCTACTATTAGCAAGCGTCGTCATATGCATTTATTTGATAGCATTATTAGCATTGCATTGCATATCTACATAATAATATGTTAATGTGCATGTTACTTGTTTCCTCTAGCCTTTCTCGATTGGACTTGGGCTATTTTTAGGGTTCCGTACCCAAGGAGTACCAAAGCATTAGGTTATTTATTACTAAGCCTACGTTGTCCGTCCGTCTCATCTGTCCTACCTATAAAGGGCTGTATCTTTTGAACTGTAATAGCTAGCTGCGAATATGCGTTATTATCAGTGATCGGAATGACGGGGGCAAACATAGTCAAAAGTATGGATACGCCTTGGAATTCCCGGGATTTTTTTAATAGTCAAGGGAGACTATTAAAAAAATCCCGCGATTCCGGGAATTCAAAAATGCCCCGACGACATTCCGATCACTGGTTATTATACACTATGACATGTAATAAATTTGTAATTGAATATACAAACTGATGTATAAAACAATGGCAAACGACAATGCAATGTTATACTTAAGTATAATAATAGTGTTTGTAAGTATGACGTGTAACACCTTCTCTTATCAATAAATTATGTCTATGTCTATTATGGCAGGCATAAAAAAAAAAAAGTGAAAAATTTAAGGGAACAATTTAACAAAAAGTGAAAGTTTTATTTTTCAATATTGTTTTGCTCTCTGCTCTCTGTCGTAAAAAAGGTAATACATACAAGTGTCAAACTTGGTGTTATATGTAGGTACAGTGCATTGTTGGATACTCAAGCAAGCAACAAATAATAAAAACCGGCCAAGTGTGAAACACAAATTTGGTAACATTGTATGGTGTTACGGAACCCTCAATGGCAAATCCGACTCGCACTTGGCCAGTTTTTTCTAATCTGTTAAGTACAGGCAGGTGGAGCATTCTGTGCTCAAAACGAGATCAAGGTCAAGCGCCGGTATTGTTGCTGCTCTAACGCTAATTACTGGTGCTAATACCGGCCGCTGCCCGCGTACCGGGTCAATGGTGTGCTATCATATCATAGTGCAGCCTTACACTACTAACATCATAGTAATTTACGTCACGTTGCACAGTCTATTGCCCGAGGTTCTTCATTGAGCCAATAATGCATGATTCGATGGTATCTATTGCATAAAAGCTCGTGCCGCGATCGCATCTTGAATTTCGAAGGGACACTCGTCCGGCCAAGGACGCTAAGCACCCGGCCGCATGTATGGCATATGCGTGATTGTGAGCACTTTAAGTTTTTTGTATAGCTGCATCTCTGTCACACGTGTCGGTGGACCTGGCGGAGCTGTATGCGCTGCCTGCCAACTGCCAAGTGACACCTCCGTTCCGCCTAAATGTCAATGTCGTTTTACATACAGGAAGAACGTCTGGGCGTATTACAGCTCTAGTTACTTGTATGTAGGTATCTATAACAAGGACGCCGCGGTCCGCTGCGACAAACATTTAATTGATCGTTTAACATTAGACAACTGGTAAGTGTTCCTTCATAAAAAGTCCTTATCCAATTGTAGTTACCTACTCTGACTCTGACTATTCTACGGCAGGTATGAATTTGATTTCTCATTAATCTTTCATCTGACTTTTTTAAGGCGATGATTTCCGACCATTAAACTGAAGAACTTTATGGAATCAACAACGAAATAGCAAAAGAAAAATCTGCTGTCCTACAAAACTTCAAACCTACTGAACCTAAATGTGTGGGAGAGCTGATTTTTTATCCGATATTAATCCCATAGACATTAGTTATTTCCTCATTATGTTTTTATTCACTTTTTGCTTCTCTTTTTACTTATTTATTAACAAAACAAATCGCCATACACCAACGCGTACTCTCCGAAAATGTCAACCGTCTAGCAATTACGGTTGAAAGATACAGATTTTCTGTATAGGTAGGACAAGCGGACGGACGGACAACGTAGGCTTAGTAATAGGGTCCCGTTTGTTTGGCATTAATCACAACTAAACTTGGCCGTACCGATAAGTTTTCAATTTTAAATTATAATTTTCCAAAGTGATCCCCTGAAGCGAAAAGTGGAAAGTTCCGTTTTCAGCTGGCATAGCCTAGTCGCTGCCGAAATCCGAATTGCTGTCATAATCATAAATAGAACATTATTAATTTTCATGAATTAACAAAATGGTTCATTAAGTATTCAGTGGTTAAAGGTTATTTTTTTCTTCAAATTTCCATATTTTTCTTCCTTTTATCATCTACCACACTTTAATTTAGACCAAAATGCCACTAAAACGAGTTTTCGTTCAGTTAGCTCTGGGCAACTGAGGCAAGGGTGAATGCAGTGGCCCAAAAACGGTGCATAATGGTTCCGGGATTTATGTTACCGCATAGGGTCACTGAGTCGCGGTTCTGCAGTTTGCAACTTGGTGGTGCAACTTTATAACTGCAACGACGAGACTTCTATTTCCCACCTATGTAGATTGTGTCATATCTATCGTTCTAAGTAGATAACATAACTTATGAGAGTTACGCGGGTTACTATTTTAACTAAAGTTCCACATTTTAAGAGGATATAACTGTTAGCGCGCTCCATACAAACGAAGTTTAATTTGGATATTAAACCTTAAAACACGATCTAGAAACGAATCTCTGTGCTTGTGCTTTTAATTAAAATGTATAGATAGTTTTAAAGTTACAGTAGCTCAAAGATTTCCATACAAATCTTAAGTGGTTTCAGAGTAGGTAGTCAATTTCATACAAAACGTTGACGCAGAACACGCGTAGACGGTATTAATAAAATTAATATTTTAGCATAGCATAGCATATGCTCACGACTATATCCCCGAGGGGGTAGTCAGAGATATTCTGAAACCTCAGAACATCCACGTTTCACCAGTAGTACCGAAACTCTGTCCAGTGTGACGGGGGGTGAGCCCGTCGCCACTTATAATGGGCAGTGGGTACAATACACACCTCGAAATTGAAGCATGCAGGTTTCCTCACGATGTTTTCCTTCACCGAAAAGCCAGTCTTTTCATAATTTACACATCCTATAATGTAAAGTGTGAGTTTCATAATTATATTGAAAGCATTTTGAAACTATATCTGTTGTAAAGACTTTCCTGACTTAGAATTGTCGCATACAAGGTATTGTGCAGTCACTAATCGTTTACTTAAACATGAGTGGTTGGTATGGTATCGGCAGTTGGGATTGGGACAGTAACGTTATTCAACTTACGTAAGACATGGCGATTGCTGGGCGGAAGCCTACTTATGGTAATACTGAATTGCTAAGTTCTTTTCCATTGAACCGTAGCTTAACGATAGACAGTGGGTGTTTGATAATACTTCTAGAATTGGATCGTTTTACCTATCCATTTTATAAGCAATTGTAACGGTTAAATGGACGTCGAATCGGCAATCGGCGCTTACGCAGTATAATCTCGCCCAAATGCGAAACCTTGAAGTATGTTTATGGATGGAACACACGAGTGAACGTAATATCTACATTACCTACATACTTTGGTAGCGTAAGTTTAGTTATCTTTCGATTTGTTCTTATGAACAGGGTGTCCCACAAAATCTTCTGGTCAGCTCATGACTCACCAGAATGCCTAAATATAGTCTAGTATATAAACATGTCCTTGACTGTTTTGTTTTCAAAATAATGGGACTTTTTTTCCCCACTAGTTCTACTTTTAAATGCACCACCGAATCACTAATCCTCTGTGACCGAATAGTGGAACTAGTGGGAACATTACTTCTCAGTAGTTCTACTACATTTCATATTAGACAAAAATAATCTAAATGTCAAAAAAACATATTATTTTTACATAATATAAAAAAAAAAACAATAATAAAAATTATAATAATTCGACCAAAACAAACTGTGGTCAAATGTTAATAATAAACTAATTAAACTTAAATAACACTTATTAAAAATGATAAATTAAAAAAATACTGAGATCATTTATATTGCAGGATTATGTGTAAAGTTGGTATACGAACATTCTGTACAAATAACTCATACAATTATCAACTTGTCTAAATCTCTGTCATTCATTTCTAATTATACTTACGTTCTTACTTAAGAGAATACAAAAAGTTTCTCATGAAGTAAATTCAAGCTGGTACAATAATAATATCAATGATAATAACAAGATACTTTGTCATGAATTTCTACTTTCTCATTTGCTTTTTTCCCATTACTCTCTCTTTTAATTGTACATTACCATACTGTCTAATGATTTGTCAGTACCTACTAGTCTTTTCTACACCCTTTATTTACTTACAAAATTAATACATAATATCTTGAATATTCATGTATATGTGAATAGATACATATACAGTTCATAAAAATAAACATAATTACACTTTCATTGAGTTTTTGATATAAAAAAAAGATCAATCTTTGCTTTTTCTAAGTAAGTTTATAGCCTGTAGAATCCCACAGCAGGGCAAAGGCCTCCTCTCACGAATAAGGGTGAGAGGGAGTGGGCCATACTCCACCACGCGGGCCCAGTGCGTGTTGGTGGAGGCAAGTTAGTGGTCACCTTGCTGTCAGAGAATTTTCAAGCCGCCAATAGGCCTCTGACTTCGCTTAACCAATAGTTACAACGCCATCTGACGGAACTATCCGAGACGTGCCTTCCGAAGCACGGAAACGCTCGAGATGAAATACCACTAAACGGTCACCCATCTAAAGACTGACCGGACCTGACGTTGCTTAACTTCGGTAATCGTTTCCAATACCGAAGTTCCACTACGCCAACGAGCGCTTTTGGAATTCTTAGTTACCTTGTCGATGATGGGATAAGGCTCAAAGAAATAAGTACCTAACCAACAATAATTAACCTATAAATATAACGTGTTATGCGTGACTCGGAAACATTGTTACTCGAATTGTTCAATAACATTCGAAACATGAATTCACATTGAACATTCACATTCAGAGATAATTTTTCTAAGAACTGTTTTGTTTGTTGTTTGAGCTAAAACATTGGTTTAATCGTATTTGATTACACAATTTTAATAAATTATACCTACCTATAACTTTTTTGTTTTAACCCCTATGTTTTGTAGTATCGTAAACTAAAAAGTTTTCCGTGTACATGTATACCTAGGTAAGTAATTATTTTAATAACTCTTCATTTAAAAAAACCTAATAATGAAGTGAAATTTAATTTTCCACACATCACTGCATATTTTTACTTTGTCGTAAAAACAGACACGGTTTACCATCTATACTAATATTATATAGAGGAAACATTTGATTTTGTGAGGAAACATTTGATTTTGTTTGTTTGTTTGTACCTATGATTGTTTGTTTGTATTGAATAGGCTCCGAAACACTGCACCGATCTGAATAATTCTTTCACCATTAGAATGCTCCATTATCCGTGATGAACATAGGCTAAAAAAACGGCCAAGTGTGTGTCGGGCAGATTCTAAGGCGGTACGAAGCGGTCATCTAGTGTGTAATAAACTAAGTACCTACGTAATAAAATGATTTTTGGAAAACTCGGAAGTTCAAATAAATAAAATAACATGTATTTTCTATTGAGGTTAGTTAGATATAATTTCCCTTTATTTACATTTTCTTCATTATACGCTATAAATATTAATATTTTAATGCCCTTTACTAAAAACCTAATTAACTTAACGTATATGACATAACCAACTATGAAGTGTTGCTTGTCATTATGATCATAGCGATTATAGGTAGGTACTACAGAGGCACCAGAGGAAGGTACCTATCTAGTTAGTTTTATAACTTTTCCGATGATAGTTGGACCAAAGATAACATTTATGCTTCTGGGTATCTATCTATATTCCCTGTAGGTTGCAATGCTTAAGTATATAAGAAATAGCGTGATAATAAACTCGCAATTAGAGAGAGCTAGAAGGAGAATGTTGGCTTTGGCAGCCGTTGTTCTATCCCGTGCACATAGGTCTGTGGCATAGGTACATGGTCATGGCGGCGCGGGCGGCAACACGGGCGGCCACGCAAGGGGGGGGGGGGGGGGGGGCGTACGTATCCGCCACTGAACCTCCTGCACTCGAGCTTATTTGTAACGAAATAATTGCATTGAAACTAATTTCATTATAGTTACATATTTTATTAATTAAAATTTATTCGCATTTTAAGTTTTCATGCAAAAATTGTTTGTAATTATTTCAGCAATGAATGAAAGCACTAGGTTTTGGTAGTAAGCAAGGGCGAGTGTGCCAGTGTGGGGTGGATTTTAGGGATGCATCTAATACCGAACCGATACCGATATATCGGCGATACTTCGGTTGTTTCACCTATGTTGATGTTGAAACATTGATCATTAGATTCTGCTCTCTATGCTAAGCAAACTGTGTTCTAGTTTTGCGTTTATTCATTAACACGTTGTATAAACAAGTAACAAACAAGCTAATATCTAAATTAAATGGCGTCAATTGATGTTTCGTATTTCCCTTTATGTTATTATTTAACATAAAGTTACTAATATGTGGGCTGTCGAAATGATGTCGAACATAATTTCTTAAATTGCGTTCGACGAAAGGGTATTTCGTCAGCAGTGTTTGTACTTAGAAACACTGACTGACACGACTAACACTTGACGTTGTAAACACTTGGACGTTTTCCTTTTTACGGTTCCGTACCCAAAGGGTGAAAACGGGACCCTATTCATAAGCCAACGCTGGCTGTCCATCCGTTCGTCCAACTGTCAGTCTGTCTGTCTGTCTGCCCTACCTATTTAGGGCTGTAACTTTTGAAACGTAATAGCTAGACAGATGAAATTTTCACAGAATGTGCGTTATTATAAAAAATATCAAAATGTTAAAAATAAGGTTTGTTCTTCGCGCTCTATCGTAAAAACTACTTATCTCATACAAGCGTCAAACTTGGTGTGATAATACACCACAAATTTTTAATTAGTACTTAACAAAACTTTAAGGGTGTATTCAGACCGTGAATCTGAACAACTTTCCCTAAAGAACATGAAGAATCTCTCATAGAAAAAGGGAATGATTCGTAAATCGATCAGCCGATACTTACTTTTTCGACCCATGCTTTGATAAAGTTATATGTCAAGATTGACAGTCGAAGATACGAAAGGTCGAAGGTCGAAAATTGGAACCAGTACTGCTCCTAAACCCTATAATATGCACACATACATAATTTGAAACACCAACCTATGAAACTTGGCCCCTTTTGTTTTATACGGTAAAACAGTGAGGCTCATTCTAGACATATACTTTTTCTATGGACCCATGTTCCTTAGGGAAAGTTGTTCAGATTTACGGTTTGAATACACCCTTAAAGTTTCGTTACTAATTAAACACTGGTGGTGTAGAACAAACTCTAAATAACAACAAATAACAAAAACCGGCTGAGACCGACTTAGGTCTCGCGCTTGTGGTGGTGTTGTACGGAACCCTTGGTGCTGTTATCACTGTGAGAACGTGTCTTCTTGATCACGTGCCAGATATATGCGAGGATCTTCTCTAAGAAGATTGGCTTTGTTAGCCACAGTCTTCGTGGCCGAAATAGGTCAGGAGCAATACATTAATTACATATTATTATTGCCCCTAGGTATTAAACGAGATGCTAAGTTATCATTGAATTATCAAATATTGTTTGTATTTGCTAACTTTAAATACCTACTCATAACTTTTGATTGAATAAACCGATTGCTATGAAATAAAGCCTAAATAAGCAGTTGTGAAAACCCTATCTAAATCGGTTCAGTAGTTTTTAAGTTATTTGCACATTGCACAAACAAACACACAAAAATTCCAAAAATTCGTATTAATGCATTCCATGTACCTACCCTTAACGGTCCCAAACTCCCAATTATTGTTTTTGCATATTTGTTTAATGTACATCCACGCCAAGTTAACAATTTTATTATATTATGTAGGTTTAGATAGATAGAAGAAGACAATGCTTAAGTTGGTATAGGTACCAATGAAGCGCCATGGTACAAAAATTTTTTGTGTACCTAAAGTTAACGCATCATTTCTGACGCGACCTTTCCGCATCGACCTACTGCCGACTGCCGATGTTAAAATCTTTAATATAAGCAATGAATCTCACCTTCCACGACCGAAATTTAATCCCCCTAACTCAACATTTTTATAATCATTCAAGACTCAAGATATTATAAACGTTTCAAAAATGAACTCTATAATAATCTCTCTTTCAAACTTTAGATTACTAAGAATGTCTAAGAATTTAGGTCTTAGTCTTAGATAAATGATTCGCTACGTCGTCGCGTCGGCGCAGCGAAAGACCAATCATTTATCTAAGGTTTTGGTTAAAGTTTTAGGATCGCTTGCAACAAAAAGTATTTAGGCTTCAACATGTTTAAATTATGATGCTGTCACTGTCAACAGTATAAGCAATGTGACAGATAAGAGTGTGATATTTTGGTGCAAGGCAATCGTAGACTCTAAAGTTTTGAGCTGTCAGACTGTCATACTTTTTTGCTGTCAGAACAAACATTTTGTAGAGCGAATGAAGGGTCATCCGTATATCCTTGACAAATCAACGGTCAATCGAAGCAGGTCAAAAGACTTATGATGTGTATTTTAGCCAACTACCTACCTACAGATTTAAAAACGTAGGTAGCTAGTTAGTCGTATAAGCAAGAGTTCTTGAAGCATTGTCATTTTTGGTCAGTACGTAGTTAACCCGCATTTCAATGCTATTCTACCAGTGACCACTTAGATGTTAGGTAGGTAGTAGGCAAGTGAACTAAGCCAACCTATTCAAATGGTTGTCCTTCTCAAGGCTCGTACCAGCGCCAGCGCAGCGAGACAACATTCACAATGGGAACGACATTATTAAAGTTTGCCGTTTCTATATCCGCGTGCTCTAAACCATTGAAATATCTTATAAACATTGTAAGTAGGAATGTAACCATAAATAACTATGATATGCAGGAGCATATCTGCACTATGCTATATCTGGAGCATATCTCGCGTTGTCAAATGTTTATGCTCGTCATGGTCATTTCCCTTTATATTGAATTAATTATAATCAGATTTAGTCTTAAACAAATCTCGATAACACAACAATTTAGTTATTTTCAATTTGCAAGAATCACGCAATTCCAATTATTTGCTATCGTATGGAGAACAACTCGTGATATGCAGTAATTGTTTATTCTTAGACAATTCTACTGTACTCAGAAGCTATTGTTTTTCGCCGATCGGTTTAGTTACAAACAGATAAAACTACATTTCTGGCTCAACTACCACATGACCTCGTGCAGCTGAGATAGATTCGATAACAATGTGATTGTTGAAAACTAAATTTATGATATCTATCGGAGAGCGATTTAATTTTATCTTATTATTTATGCAACTATCGTAATTTTTTATTATTTATGTACTTAAGTACCTAATAACTTACATACTCGTCGAATTCTTAGTTGACCAAGTTGTTATTTATCACTATAACGATAAGGCTTAGTTTCTTTCAGGATACGTTTATGAACAACCGCACTCTCCTCATGCCGTGTGGTTCTGACAAACCCATTTCTTCCCAGGGATAAGGGCATATGGAGTTATGGGCGAAAGGCTATCCACCTATCGCCGCTATGCACGTTTCGAACATTCTATCTTGAAATGCAGTCAAAATATGATACATGTGAACCTTGCTAAGCTGCCTGCAATACATAGGGTGTAAGGAATCTACCCATCAAACTGAACAACTTTTACTATGGGAGCAAACCTGTCAGACCAAAAAATAAATCAGCTGTTCCATCTAAAGTGCAATAGGTACCTACACGACTAATATGTATGAGATAGCCGATTTATTTTTTGCTCTGACAGGTTTGCTCCCATAGTAAAAGTTGTTGAGTTTGATGGGTAGAGTATGTGGTTTAAACTAGAAAAATCGTTCTAGGGTTTAAAGGTTAATGATACTTTTTCTTACACCCTGTATAGATGGCAGTAGCAATATTTCTGACCACCCCGAAAGGGATTATGGTCGTGTGTTTATGTATGATATATACATAACACTAAACATGCCACTAAACATTTAAAATAAGAATAAATAGCGTCACAGTATTTGAGAGTTACGCGGTTATTATTTAATCTAGAATTAAACATTTTAACGGGTTCTTACCGCGGTAAGAACCCGTTAAAATGTTTGATTCTAGATTAAATAGCGTCACAATCCCGTAGAAAACAAAATTTCAGCGTTCAATCCCCATAATTAAATTTAACTAAACATTTTATTTTATTTCTGATTACATTCGAAACCCACAGTCGTAGGTACCTAATTATTGTTATAGCTAGGATAAGTAGTGCCTATGAAGCTAATTTTATAGTTGCAAAAACATTTCGAAATTTTATAGTTAGAAATGAAACGTAGTCGTTAAGTACTAATATTAAGTCACTAAGGTATTCATGATGACAACCTCTAGCAATGATTTGGTCAAATTACAAGTTTCCAGTTTTGGAATGAAGCTCAAACACTACTTATAGTTAGCGACCTTGTGTTCCATCTAACGATTTTATCATTTAGGGTTCTGTACTTTTCCAAAGCACAGAGATAAGAAAGGGTTTCCAGTGCGGACACCCCCTGCCCCCACCAACTTTAACCTCACCCCCTCTGGTGGCGTAAAATGTCGGCAATAGCGTATTTCTGTCTCGCTTGCACTATCGCACAGTATCGCAAATGCTTACCTCTTATTTTAAATTTTTTCCTTTTGTATGAAACCGCCTCGGCTTCGCACGGGTGCAATGCACATAGGGTCCTTCTTAATATGCTGACACTTTTTTAAGGGGATGATCAGACCATCAATCTGAACATCTTTCTCTACGGGATAAATATCGAAATCGCGAAAAAAATATCTTCTGTTCCATATAAAATTGCAAACCTACTCGAGCCAAATGTATGGGACAGGTGAGTTTTTTTTACGATTTTAATGTTGTTCTCATAGAGAAAGTTGTTCAGTTTGATGGTCTGATCATCCCCTTAAAAAAGTGTCAGCATATTAAGTTGGACCCTGTATACTTAGATCATAATCAAATTAATGGATAGGCCTAAAGCGCGGTAAGTTGAAGCACACTACTGGTGAACTTGGTCCATACAAACTAGCGCCATTATCTGTCAAATCTAGGGCACTTGCATACAAATTTAAAGTAAACCTTTCATTTGTTTTGCCTCATTTTTCTGCTTTGAAATGTTCGCGTAAGGCCTATCCATTAATTTTATTTTGATCTGTATAGGTAAACCTTCCTCTTGAATCACTATATATCTATTTTTAAAAAACGCATCAAAATCCGTTGCGTAGTTTTAAAGATCTAAGCATACTTAGGGACAGACAGACAGCGGGAAGCGACTTTGTTTTATACTATGTAGGTACTTAATGATGAGTGCTAGGGCTAGGACTGTATCTTTTGAACCGTAGTAGGTAGCGGGTCGATTATTATCACAGAAAACATAATTATGGCGTTGTGTTATTGTATTATGGAGAATTCGCTAACAAATAATTATAATAAAATACCGGCCAAGTGTTAGTCGGGTTACTCGCGAATACCTACAACATGGACCTTTACGTTTTTTTCTTAATTACATAACGCGACACTTAAAACTGATAGTATCATTATCTTTACAATATCCTGGTTCACTGTAGATATAACTTCATTTCATTGTCAATTCCCCAGTGGCTTTTATCTGCGAGTCATGCTTTTATAATTACGGCATGTCTGTGGACAGGCACTCTCATGTTGATATCTGTCAAGTTGTTATAGATGCTAAGTTTATTCTAATACAGAATTCCTCAATCCGAATTTGCCGACCCGACCATGTATGTAGCAACCCTAAGGGCATTTATCTGCAGTAGGTACTTATCTTCTTCTTCTTCTTCTCTTCCTGTTACCCCTACGTGGGGTATAGGGCTCGGATAATAGCTCTCCACCGGTTGCGATCTTGGGCGGCACTGCAGATATCTTCCCAGGTCATGTTGAGGCATTTAGCCTCTACTTCCACAGAGCGGCGCCAGGTTATTTTAGGACGTCCCCTCGTTCGCTTGCCTGGTGGGTGCCATTTTAAGGCTGTCTTGGATAGGTGTTCGTCAGGCCTCCTTAGTACATGGCCTAGCCACTGCCACTTACGAGTAAGGATCACTTTTTCTATACGCTGCTGGCCCGTCCGTCTCCATAGCTCATCGTTTGAGATGGTGTTTGGCCAGAAGATCTTTAAGATTTGCCGGAGGCATTTGTTGATGAAGACTTGGAGTCTATCTGTGACTGCTTTTCGGACAAACCAAGTTTCACAGCCGTATAGTAGAACCGTTATGACGTTTGAGTTGAAGAGCCTAAGCTTTGTCGTCCTTGTGATAGTGGACGACCGCCATACTGGTTTCAGTTGACCGAACGCTGCTCGAGCTTTATTTATACCTGTCTCCACATCAGCTTCTGTACCCCCGCCTGGATCCACAATACTACCAAGGTAGCAGAATTTATTTAGGTATACAGGTTTACAGTATTTAGGTTTACAGTAGGTACTTATAGACAGGTATTATCTTCCAAACCTAATTCTATTATTCATAAAGATTTTCATCTTGATAAGTAGGTACAAACATCTTTGTCAAATCCACTAACACACTGACTGATCACTCGAAGTTATATATGTTCATGGTTTCTAGGTGGTTTGGTTAAAGGCTTTTTATAAAATGAATAAGGGCCGCTTAATGAAAAGCTGCATTGTGATTTATAGGAAAATGATCAAGATAAAGTCAGCCACTATAAATTGTATTATCTTTTTGTTCTGTTAGAGAAATACTAAAATCGTGGAGTGCACGAAATCTCAGCTAACATATAATTCGATCCCATTGAAAGTTCATAGGTAGGTAAGTACAATGATGTACTAAGGTTTTATTCACATAGTTATCGTGTTGGACTAAAAAATTCAAGCAAACTAATTACTTAATCGATAGGAATAATAGTTTAATTTCATCTTTTATGGCTCCGTGATGTGAAGGTGGCAAAGTCAAACTTGATGCGCTCTTGAATTAACTTCTTCAGGCAATTTAGTAACACGGTTTTATTCAATTGGTTAGATAAACTCTTGCCTTTGGTACCTAATCTAAACTCAAATATATACTATTACCTATTCTGTGCTATTATAAAACTGTAAAAGAAGTGTGTCTGTCCATATATTTTTTCTGGTTATTCTGGTTTTTAGGTGCCCCTGCCCCTGACTCTAAATCATAAATTTTTGGATTTCTTGTCTGTCTGATTGTTCGACGTAGCGAGCTTATGATTTGACTTAAAATCTGGTAGGTAAATACCTATATAGGTAACTAATGTGTGCGGACGAAGTCGCGTGTAAAAGCTCCTTTAAATAAAAACAGTTGTCGCAAGATCTAGATCAACCTACTGCACCAGTAAGTCTGACCATTGTTTATTGAATTAGAATTACATCTGAGAGAATTACAGTCGAATTGAGTCCCACTTTTACGTCATCATCGCTTCGTCTTGCTTTTAATTCATTGCGTTTTCTAAATGATCCTTGTTGTTTTATTACGTTACTTACACTCAGTTGCAGAAACGATCATTAAAGTTTATCCGCCATTAAATCTCTTGCTAGCTTTTACTACGTCAACAAGACATAAAGCGACAACAAGAGGTTTAATGGAGGATTAACTTTAATGAACGTTTCTGCAACTATACGCGACATCGTCCGCGTGGATTTCAACTTTCCACACAAACGATTACCTACACCCCACTTTATTCCTTTTATTTGTGAAAATTCCGTTCTTAGTGCACTCCCGCATCTATCTATCTATCCATAACGTCACGCCTCTTTCCCAGTGGGGTAGGCAGAGACCAGAGCGCGCCATCTACTACGATCCTTACCGCATACCCCCCGCATCTTTTATAGAATATAGGATATAAAATAATCCTAACATGGATGTAAGTATCGTCAGCGGTTCAGGCATAGCTTTATGGTTCAGGCTGTGCGCTGTCTGTCAGTTTTGGAACTGTTTAATAGTTTTAAAAAAAATTTGCTGAAACTATTTTGAGGGACCAATGTCGAAATCGAATCGGGTCGTGTCCAGGTTGGCAGTTTTGTATGGGACAGCAGATTTTTTTTCACAATTTCGATGTTGGTCCCATAGAGAAAGTTATTCAGTTTGATGGCCAGTATCAGACCATCAGACTGAATAACTTTCTCCTTAAAATAGTTTCAGCTAATTTAGTTAGACTCTATAATTATTACAACATTATCAATTTTAAATCGCGTAACTATAGGTACTTAGGTACCTTTTGCTGATTTCGATAGATACGTATCTTAACCTATCTACTTGAAAAAAAGGTAACTGAATTGACTAGATTTGAAAGATTTGGTTCGAGTTTCTCAGTTGTATATTTACCTATATTTATTGCTGGAACTAGATGTTGTTGGGGACATAAGCGCTCGCGCTCGCTTGCAGTTACGAGACCGGACGCTTTTTTGCGCATTAGAAATACCTAGCTGCCTACCTACTCAAACTGCGTAACCTCGACTGGTACCCGAAACTGGAACTCTATTCATAATTCAATTATTTTGCAGCAGTTTTTGTGACAAAATAAAATATGATAAAGTGTTTTTTGTGGTATTCCTACATTAGCAAACAAATTAGGTATTAGGTGGGTGAATCCTCAGGGTGTTTGAACGCCATACTTTATCTGGCCGAACATTTCATCTAGTTTGCATGAAAAATGAAAAGGCATAACATTTTTATAGCGCTGTTATAAATGTCCAGGAGCTTTGTAACAGCGCTTTAAAATTGTACTTATGCATTTTCATGAAAATGTTCGGTTAGATAAATTATGGCGTTAAAACGCCCTGAAGACCTGAGCCCTGGTAATGATTTCACCTGAAGCACTATCGCAATCAGTGGAGAAGCGCGATTAAACTATACTAAGTACATTCTCTACCTATCAAACTGAATAACTTTTACTATTGGAGCAAACATGTCAGAACCAAAAAAAAAAATCTGCTGTTTCATAGTCAAGTAGGCATTGCAGTTTAGTATGGAACAGCAGATTTTTTTTTTTGCGATGACACTTTTGCTCCCATAGTAAAAGTTGTTCAGTTTGATGGGCAGAGCAGGTGGTTTAAAGGTTAATGATATTTTCCTTACACCCTATCTATTCGTTGATTTCTCACAAAGTTATTATGAGGACATTTTCCAGAGCCTAACCTACCTACGAGCATATTATCGAATTTATCTACGAACTTATCCAGCAATGCAGGGCGGGCGCTAACATTCATGTCATAATATTCTCACGGCGCACAACCATTGACAGAATACCGCAAGCTTTTAACATTTTAACGGCTGATAATACAGAAAGAACTGCAAAATGACAGCTTAACATTAATTTTTATGATCGATTTATTTTACTTTTGCAGTAATAACCGTTAGTAGAGTTAAATAGTTGTTGGACTGGTTAATTGTGCAATATAGCTATTAGCTAATTATGTTACGAATGTTACCTGCAGTATTCAGCATCCACTACGGTTCCATGTTGAGGCCACCGGTTCTTGTACTGCCTCTATAATTTAAAACGCTATTTTCAGGGTTCCGTAACAAACAAACAAAGAACCTGTATCCATTCCTTTTTGTCTGTGTTGGTCCGTTGGTTAGGTAGGTCAAATCCGTTTTACTATTGGGATTTTGTGACTTTTAAAATAATCCATTGCAATGAACGTTCATGAAATGTTGAACTCCGTTATAATTTTCATATGCTAACAATTATACGCTAACCTCTCATTTTCGAATTTTTAGCTTGAATTAATTTGTTTTAAATAAGAGATTAACTATAAAAGATCACTAATTTGACGTCAATATTACTCATTTTAGTACAATTATAATACAAAGCGCGAAAAAGTTTATTTTGTAATGTAATTCTGGAGAAACAATTTCCATTGGTTTTATGTTAATTCATAGATACAGCACAAAACGTGCATTCGGTGTCTTGTCTAATTTTGAAGAATGTAAATTTGACTTTATTTTATGACAAGCTGAATACGGAACCCTGCATTACACGTTTATTTATTATAATGTAAAAATAATAATTAATGTAAGTATTTCAAGATAGTCCATACTATTTTGTTAGTTACAATAATTAACAATATTTAGCAATTCGGCAAATCACAATAAATAAAATTAGGCAATTAATTCAATAAAATTCTAATAAAGTTGTAATAAAATTACATAAAATTGCAATTTATCACAAATTATTGACTATTTGATGTTAATTAGGTATGTATACATTAGGTAGTTAGAATCATGATCAGTTGGTACAATTTCTCAGTTTGTAAAGTTCTCAATTCGTTCACTTTCGCTGTTCGTACAATTAGCGATTCGTACAATTCGCAATTTGTGCAAATGATCATTTGGTTCAAATTCTGTGGGTCAAACTTTTCCATACAAACCTTAAATTAGTCCTAGCACCGAAACGAGTATTTTAACGGAAATCTGACAAATAGTGCTAGCCCTACAAAGCCAAAATCGATAAAAAGCTGCAAAGCGATCTACAGGATAGCCGTTCGGCACATATTTACTTTAGGTCAGAACAATCATTTTGACCGGCACTTCTTATTCTTATCGTTTTTGTGTGTACATTACCGACTAAAATGTAAAGCATAGATATTGGTTTCTAATTCGTGTCTAAAAATTTAATTGACATATGGGAAGAAACTTCGTTTGCATCTAGCGCGCACCGAGCTTTCGGAATTCGGAATAAACTCTGTTGAGAGCAGTGCCCTTGCCAACATCACCTGCGGTATATTATCATAGCTTCTAGTGCCTGTCTTGGACTATCACTATCAACATGTAAAATGAAGGGCCTGTTTCATCACTTCTCAATAAGTTCTTTTCACCCCTCCGGGCGGAAAGCGTCAACTTTCGTCCCGCTGCGCTAAACGAAGTTGCCGCTTCCCGCCTCCATCAAGGAGAAAAAAGCAGACACACCTTGGGCAGTAAATAAGAAGGCCTCAGATCACATGCAGTTGTTGGCCGAGGCGAAGCCTTTCTTACTTTCCTGCCTTCGGTGTGTAATCTACTATTTACTTATCGTGCGAGGTGTCGTTGGATAGCGCACTATCGTTAGCATTTGTTAATTCCCTTTGTAATTCAAGCTGACATTAAATTGGTTTCTCGATCCAGTTTTACTAGGTTCCTTCACACCTTCCTCACACACCCTTAACACATACGAATCACCTCTTAACAAACCTCTTCTGAACCAAGTGTGCATGGCTGGCTACAAAACCCTAACATGGGCGAGTCCGAAACGCTCTAGGCCGGTTTAAAAAAAAGTAACTTAATTAATTATTCAAAACTATTAATTCATTCCGACGAAATAAAAATGTGACTCCATCGATCGCTAACGGAACTTAAAACAGCAATCATTCAAAGTTTACCCTAAACTGCGCGTGGCCCGACACGCACATGGCCGGTTTATCAAATTTTGTCAGATACGGATAACTCGGTAAAAAATTGTGTAAGTACCTAACCTAATGGTTTGTATGTTGCCAGTATTTGTAACGAGTCTTCATTTCGTAGCCGGAGGAGCACCGGCTAATCGAAGGCTCATTATGCAAGCGCTCAGCCTATCTAATATGAGCAGTCCATTCATACTATGTGAAGTCTCCAGCCAATTGACTTATTTTTACGGCGTAAGTGCGATGATGGCTTGATTAAGACGCTCTTATCCCGTCGAGGCCGTTTTTTGAACAAGAACGAAAGTGTTTTAAACTGTGTTTTAAAGTCTGAAATTAAATTATGTCTTATTTAAGGATCGGGCGGATGGGCGACTGTTCTCAATTACACGATTAGATTAAGTTTACTCGATAGAAAAAAATCCCAAAGTTACCCCTTTTTGTTATGTTTTTTCAATACTATGATTAAACTTCTGATATTTAACTTTTTATTCTTGTACTTAACTAAATACATTAAATATTTCTAGTGAACTCAGGAGAAGTTTTAGCTTAGAAACTCCCATGAGCAAAGATATTGACGAAAAACACGTTTTTTTGCGATCTTGCTTTCAATTGGAGCGGGATGGCTAATTGTAAACTTATGCTTGCAAGAAAGAGACGCTTGCAGTGGGATAACCTAGCCTTAACATGACTTCTTACGTTGCGCAAACTGAAAAGCTTAGTCAATGAGCTTAATTAAACCGCGTCCAATATTATGTCTAATTTCGTTTTAAGAGTTGCAAATGTTTTGTTTTATGATACTTGAGGTACGTCCATCAGTCTATCACAAGGCGTTGCGTTAACACTTGCGAACATTTCACACTGGTGCTGAATTGTATAAATAAATTATGATAACATGCAGCGTGTATGAATAGGTATCAGTCATACAAACATGCATTTTAAGAGGAAATGCTGGCGGTGTTTAATCAATAGGTACAAACGTATTCCCCTGCCCTGTTTCCTCTCTGGATAGTGACACTATAGCTTAGTTAGACTGTGGTTAGACTATACAGGTCCTTTTTTCATTTCACGATTTCGATATTGGTGCCATAGAGAAAGTTGTTCCGTTTGATGGTCTGATCATCTCCTTAAAAAAGTGTCAGCATATTAAGAAGGACCCTATACTCGGATACGCGTGTAATTCTACTAGCAAACTTTTCTGCATCTTTTTGCGGGATATAGGTAGCATGAAATCCGCACCTTGGATTTTTATTCCATTACCATTGACCAGAGGTCAATGTCCATTACTTTAGATTCTAATTTTGACTGTTAAATATAGTCTCGGCAATTATTGCCTGTCTCGTATACCTAGTGATTTGTCGAGGTGGCCAGAAATGTGGCCCATACGATGTCTTCGGCTACAGCAGATGACGTGGCGGACACATTATTCAATGGTTGGGTCGCTCGATTTGGCGTTCAATCAAATGCACATGATCAATTGATCGTGTAACTTGACAGAGGAGAATGCTAACGCAAGACTGGTCCCTAGTTACCTACTTATACAGTGTGTAAGGAAAAGTATCATAACCTTTAAACCACATAATTCTTCCCATCAAACGGAACATTTTTTACTATGGGAGCAACATGTCAGAAGAAAAAAGAACCGCTGTCCCATACGTTTGCATCGAGTAGGTTAGGTATTACAGTTTAGTATGGGACAGCTGATTACTTACCTTAGGTATAATACCTACGTCTGTGGTAAAATCACTCCGAGCCACATTTGACACTTTCGCACTGGTCTAGTTTGCTCGGGAAAAGCGCGACAGCAATAGATTGGTTAAAAACCTATTCTTATGAAAGACATTGCAGACCGCGATTTTCTGTTATAAGTTAACTTATAACACGTTATTAATATATCCTTAGCATGAGCTATATACCCAAATAAATAAGCTAGTGTTTACTTTTGTTATTGGTTTTTCACAAAGCTGAGTTGCTCCAAAGATGCCTTTATTTATTGCTACTCCCACTCGATTTAAATTAGTCCCATCGTTTATGTTATGACGCATTGGTTAAAATACAAAACAAGGTGATATTGTTCATTGTATCGGTACTATTTTTATATACGTTCTTGAAGGGCAAGAACCGCGTTTAACTAGTCCACCCGAAAATATAAGTTTTCTCAGCCCCCTTGAAAGGGGATTATTAGAGTTAAAATTATAAATTAAGTATACGTTTTTCTAACGTTTTGCTCATTTATGTTTATATATACTTTTTAAAGGTATACATTTCCACATAATGGATTTTAATCAGCGACCACACAGCCTAATGTTTATGTGTTTGAAGTGATAGTCGTTTTCAATACAGGCATTTTCAAGTATGAATTCTAATATAGACCCTAGGACTAGGACTTAGCTACAAAAATTTATCCTACCATGTGGGTCCACAATATACATAAGTAAATGTGCTCTGACTTCAAACCTACTTCAAACGCAGAATAAATACAGAGTGCCTGTCTTTTAGATTCGGCGAACATGATAGGTAAGGTTTTTATAACTGCTATAAAGTATGCTGATTTATTTTAGTGAAACCTTGTGATTTTATTATCTTTAATATCTCATTAGCCATTGATGTGAGATTGATTGATTCGGCGTACAAGTTCCTTATTGTTTTAAATTAGTATGCAAAAATCAATGACTTAGTAGAATGATGTAGCAAAATAAAGGACCAAAGTAAGACTCAGGTATCTATCTGCTAATAGAAATAAAAAAGAGAATATTGTTTATGGGCTGAGTAATCGTCCAAATCATGCGTAGGTGAAACCTACCTCTGCGAATATGCTCATATTAGTAAATTAATGAAATTGCTAAATAATTCAAAAAAAAAAAGAACAGAACAGATTTTAAAATTCGTGTTAGGTAAAATATCTTATCAGTTTTATTTAACTCAATAAATTAAATACGTAGTTTAGGTAAGTATAAATAATAAATGACACAAACATTGGTAAGTATATTATCTACGTACGCAGAAAATTATCGCAGGTTTACTTGGGTCTTATTGTGTTAACCCTATTAAATCGGTATCAAATCGACATGATGTTTTATACTGGTTCTAGTGGTTCTGCTTCTTAATAATTTAGTAAATTCACCCAATGTCTGAAAACACATGGGCATGATGATCACAAAAACATTTTTTTTTTATAAAAATTTGCCTACTACCTACAGTCAAAATACGTTACCGATCACGTAAACGATTACTTACTTACTTCATAACCTGCAAGGCACATGCCTATTGCCTACCCTCAGGGAGGGTGTATGGGCGTCAGTCCACAACGCTTGCCAATGTGGATTGGTAGACTTCACATACGCATCGGAATTTCTTCTTCAGCGTGTGCAGGTTTCCTCACGATGTTTCCTTTGAGAGCATTCAGTATTACGTAGTAAGTTAGAAAAACTCATTTGGTACATGGCATGTCGTCTGTGCAGATTTGAACCCGGACCTCAAGATTAACTTTCCGTCGGTACCTCTCCGCAACATGCCACCAACGCTCTCTACTCTATTTTGTATGACTGTACTAGGCAATTTTTAAGTTATATTTAGATTCTGGGATCATCATATCCAATGTCAAAGTTATTAAGTAAGTAGATATCAAAAAACAGAATTGCTAAGAACTGCCAAAAAACACTGTTCCGTTTTGATACCGTTTGAATCGGGTACACAATATAACCCATTTCGCCTACCAAAAAACTAGAAAAGAATCTCGTATGATTACCCTGCCTCGGGAAGAAATGGGCTGGTGTATTGTAAGCCAGACGCCTGGTTACAAATTATTATGGTAGATAAAGATAGATAACAATAACGAACTGTAGGTCGCAACGTGACGTTCCCGCGAGACAGCGAGCGACTGCCTATTGCGTGACCATTGGATTACCAACATTACGTTTAGAAATGATAACAAAACTGCTTCATTGCTGCAATGAAACTATTTATAAAAATCGCCAAAAAGTTGGCTAAATGATAGATAACAGTTGAAGTAAGATTACGCAAATGTTCAGTAGCATGACTGCCCTGCAACCTGAAGCCAGTTTTGATTTTTTCACGCATTGAAGATGATGACATTTAACTCATACATACGTAGTTCCACGGAACTACTTGGAATAAAGCATATCATGACTATATTCCCCGAGGGACAGAGAAATTCAGACACCTCAGAACATCCACGTTTCACTAGTAGTACCGAAACTCTGTCCAGTGTGACGAGGAGTGAGTCCGTCGCCACTTTGTCGCCACAGTGGGTACAATCATCGTCATCATCAGCCTATATCATCGTCCACTGCTGAACATAGGCCTCTCCCAAGGCGCGCCACAAAACTCTGTCCTTCCTCATCCAGTAGGACCCCGCTACTTTTTTTAGGTCATCTGTCCAGCGGGTAGGAGGGCGTCCCACACAACGCCTACCAGTACGCGGTCTCCACTCTAGAACTCTGACACCCCATCGGTTGTCAGATATGACAATACATGCCTCTAAATTAAAGCATGCAGATCCTCACGATGTCTGGACTAGGAATAAAACTCTCACCAATTCCGCTTATAGGTACTTCCCACGCGGAATTGGGAATAAACGGAGGATGTTAGTCGTCGAAGGCAATCAGTCAGTTAAGAAAAGCAGGGCTAGCACGCACGAAAAAGCGACAAAACGAGAAAACCGGCACGCGCGCTCGCTTTTACATTCGCAAAGTAGGGGAGACATAATGCTAGTAAGGTAGGAATTATCTATGGATTCTAAAACCGTCGAGTGCACTGACAATACCTATATCTACTACCTATATTTGAAGACCGTATGCGGAAAGTTGACCAATTCCATGAATGGGCAAATGATCTCATGCAATGTGATCAATTTGTGACCGCCACAATTTGGTCAAAATATCACTAAAATGTTTATTCTAATTTCCCAAACAACGGGAGAAGGTATTTCATACAGACTACCTGCGCTTGGGTACTCATCAAATCACAAAATTGGTCTAAACGGGGTCGTATTAAATAGTAGATCATTGTCGAAACGGATAACTGTTCCGTGGCAGGAGCAGTCACGAACTTGGCTCTCATTCCCATCAGAAGAGCGGAGACATAGCAAGCGCGCACGACGCCCCTCGCAAATCAGGCGCATCCTCACGACTTGCCACTATTATTCTGTCCACGCATAATGTCCCGTGTTTCAAGCCATATTCGTCTTTATTTCTTAAGGATAACGTTTTCTATTGAAGGCTTCTTACTGGGAACAGACGTTACAAGCAATTATTTAAATGCAGTACCCACTATTACTAACTTAAGAAACATGATCTCTTATCTCACACCGATTTGGTTTGTTGCTGCTTTTTATGTATGTATATAGGGTCTTTCTTAATACACTGACGGTTTTATTAACGGATGATCAGACCATCAAACTGAACAAACAACAACAACAACTGAACAACTTTCTCTACGGTATATAGGACCTAAACATTGATATCGCAAAATAAATTTATATCGCTTTATGTTTTTGTTCGCAAATGTTAGGAAAGTATATCAGCACGTCTAGTATGATGTACTAACACTCGCGCGACACGCCTTCGCTCCAAATAAAATGGTCTCTCTTCGCGCTTTTCAGAGAGCGAAAGCTGCGCTTGCCGCGACATGCAGTAGGTACCTACGGAAAAAAGTCGAGTCGCGCGCAAGTATAGAAATCATGCTAGACATGCAATAGAGCCTGTTCTAAGACCTGCCACACACATACGGAATTGCGATTCGGAATACCGAATGAAAACAGGTCTTCGTATGGAGGTCCCCCCTCCAGATTTGCGAACGGAATTTCAATTCTATACGAAAAACCTGTTTTCATTCGGAATTCCGAATCGTGATTCCGTATATATGTGACAGGCCTAAAAACAACGCGGTAGTTTCGTTACATTCGCACCAGACCTATAATTTCATCGTTTTATTTTAATCTTATTACCCTTTCAGACCCACCTTCGTTAAACACTCCAGTTCTATTTGCTCTATTTATATTTATCGGGCTACTTTAAAATCTTTTATTCTTTTTAATCAACATTTTATACGTATTTTATTTTTGCAAGCTTCAGTTAAACTTGCCTACACTTTTTGTTTACTTTTGTTTGCACTCCAGGAGAGCGATTTTTGAAACTAATTCGCTGAGCTCAGCAGTTGAAAATATCAAAATTACTACGGACATATGCATCTTTCTACTGCTGATTTGACTTTCAAAAATCGCACTCCTGAAGTATGATTTTTGAAAGTCACTACTGCAGTAGAAAGATGCCGAGCAGTAGCAGGCGCCCGTCCCGGAGGAAAACCAGCAAACCTCGGACGGCGAACAGCTGCAGTTCCGTTGCTCACGTCGACATTCGCCATGCGGAGACTACCCTCATCTCTACCTCCTCTCATCTTGACGTCTCTCTGGACCCGAAAATCACTTTGTTTCTTCATAGCATAGTTACATGTTTTTTCCATCTCGTTCAAGTGCAGATAGGTAGTTACGTGAAGTTGAGTCAGCACGCCGCTAAGTCCATCCTGCCATCCGCTTTGCGCAGGAGAGTCGTTCCGCCGAAATCATCTTGAAAGTTGCGTGTTCTTTGTCAGTGGTCACCACTTTACGGTTTAGAGATGTGTTGTTAGGATAGTAGAAAATAGTTCTAGTTGATTTCACATAGTTATTTAATTCACTTAATCGGAGTTACATTGGACTTAGCGCGTTGGTGGTGTGGGAACGACTGGCGAACGCTCCAGTCGCTCTTACGTACCACGTACTTAACATAAACAATAAACAATGGTATTCCTACATCTGCGTAGTAATTTTGACATTTTCAACTACTGAGCTCAGCGAATGAGTTTCTAAAATCCCACTCCTGTGGTCGTCAACCTGCTCATTTTGCCATTCTTCCTCGTAAAGTGGACTTCCAAAAGGACTTGAACACGTGGAGAAGTGTTTCGGTGCTCTTCGGGATGCCGTGTGTCTTTACTGTGGCATTATACGTGTAATCCTTCCCTTCACATAAATGATATTAACCTTAGAAAAAGTATGTCTAGAATGAGCCTCACTGTTTTACCGTATAAAACAAAAGGGGCCAGGTTTCATAGGTTGGTGTGCGTGAGGCACCATAGAAATTATGTATGTGTGCGTGTATATGTATAGGGTTTAGGAACCAGTACTGGTTCCAATTTTTTTGGACGCTTTCATATCTTCGACTGTCAATCTTGACATATAACTTTATCTAAGGATATTAAAGTTACTACTTCACTTACAGTCTACGAACTCTTTTAAAAAGCACAAATTTTCCTATGAGTTTTAAAGCAAGCACACTGCACTTGCAACAAGGAAATGAGCTCGATAATAATGCGTTTTATAAGGTCACTTGCTTTATGTACAAGTGTCAGACTTTCGGTGCACACATTTCGCAATTTGTTCTCAAATATAGTCCATGAGAAAACTCGATTTGCGGCAATCTTTATACACGATCAAAAATAAACGAATTAAACTTTTTTTTTAACACTTAGAACATAATTCGTAGCTAACCTGTAATTTCAGATGACCTTGTATTAAAATGGTACTTATTTGACAACATTGTACCTATACAAAACCACCTCAATGACAAACATATAGGTATAGGTATTCCCATACATTGATATCGTTGGGTATTCCATCAAAAATACTTATAATATAAAATAGAGGTACAACGTCCCTGTAAAATAGGGTATTATAAAACTACATACCTGTAGGGTGAAACAATTTTAAAGGGGTATTTTAGACCATCAAACTGAACAACGTTAACTGTGAAGCCAACATCGAGAAAAAAAACAGCTGTTTCACAAAATAACTGCATATTTACTACTGCTGATTTCTTTTTACTTTTTCTCCGTAGTGAAAGTTGTTCAGTTTGATGGTTCTACATAAACCACCCCTTTAAATACAGGGTGTTTTGTTACACCTTGGATAGGTTCCTAATTGTAGAATAATATTTCTTCCCCAATTAAAATAATTAGTTTTATTTTTCGATTATTTAACTAATCTTATGGTTTAATCACACCACAGCCGTGGTGGTCCAGTGGCGAGTAACCTTGCCTGCCGTGCAGGAGGCGATGGTTCGATCCCCGTCCAGGCCGACTCGTACCAATGAGTATTTCGGAATTTATGTACGATTTGTAACACCACTGGCTTTTCGGTGAAGGAAAACATCGTGATGAAACCTGCATGCTTCAATTTCGAGGCATGTATTGTACCCACTGTCCATTACAAGTGGCGACTGGCTCACCCCCCCGTCACACTGGATAGAGTTTCGGTACTATACCTACTGGTGAAAAGTGGATGTTCTGAGATTTCAAAATATCTCTGACTAACCCCTCGGGGAATATAGTCGTGAGCATATGCAATGCTATGCTTATGGTATAATTGTTTCCTGACTTAAGAATTAGAATAAAAAAAGTTAAAAATAAAATAGGATTTCTTTTAGACTCATTCGTTGGTACGAATTTAAATATTTATAGAACACACAGGTTTATAATTTCTGCCACTCGACTCTTATCCCATCCCTAAGTGCAACCCGATAGTAAAACGACCTTTAGTTTGCGTTACCTTGCAAAGTGACCGATAACGTTGATTTAATTATATGCCTCGACATCGGTAAACAGGCTCTACCTACTTACTTGTCCACATAGAATATTACACCGAGGCTAGGCAATCAATTAAACGTATCCGTTCTAAAAACGATCACTACTAACAACATTTTGCTAACGTGTCTCGTGCCAGTAACTGATAATTAGAATATCTGTTATTGTTTGATATCTATAGGATGTAAGGAAAAGCATAATTAACCATGTCTATGAATTAACCTTAACACTTTCGCTGCTAAGCTCAAAATCATGATCCTCGCGCAGTGCTGAAACTGACGACCCTCGTAGGTCGTGCGCACAGTCGTAACGTAAAACGACCAAAGCGGCTCACCCTGTGAGTCGGCGTTTGGGTTACTCGCGCTGTCGGTCATGAGCACATGCGAAACTTGACCCCCTTCGTAGGTCGTGCGCACAGTCTTAACGGTGAAACGATAAACTTGCTCGTTTCGTGGGTCACTCGTACAGGCGTAAGGTAATAAGGTTGTCGATGACTCGCGCGGTAGGTCATAAGCACAGCCGAAATGCAATATAACTGACTCGTTACGTGGGCTCTTTAGCACTGCGGCCCATTTGTCGCTAACCTACGCCGTAGGTCGTCAGCAGCGAAAGTGTTAAATGTCATGCTCAACCTATGAAACTGAACAACTTTTACTATATGGGAGCAAACCTGCTGTCTAATACATTTGAGTCGTGTAGGTATAAGTAGTATAGGTTGGTAGGTTTAGTATGGAACACAGCTGATTTTATTTTTGCTCTGACATGTTTGCTCCCATAGACAACGTTGTTTAGTTTGATGGGTAGAGCATGTGGTTTAAAGGTTAATGATACTTTTCCTTACATCCTATAGATGTCTCTCTCTCTCTCTCTCTCTATGGATGTCGATTCGATTGTCTAATTATAATTATCAAATATTGTTTATTAATAGACAATTAAGAAATTATGCATTATTTATATATAAAGTTATGAAAAAAGTGTAAGCTCATTTTCATATATTACTAATTATATTATCATAGGTCAAACGATACATAAATTACACACAGGGTCCTTCTTAATAATATGCTGACACTTTTTTTATGGAATGATCAGACCATCAACCTGAACAACTTTCTATATTGGAGTTTATTGGACCAACATCGAAATCTCAAAAAAAACAGCTGTTCATACATTTCGCTCGCTTTGTCATTTGAACAGATAATGGTTTTGTATGGAAGTTATGGAACAGCAGATTTTTTTTCGATTTTGATATTTGTCCCGTAGAGAAACTTGTTCAGTTCATTCGATCCTATTGCTGATAAGGAACACAAGTCTCTATGGGATCAACCGAGGTCGAGGTATCAGTATTCTCAGAAAACGCAACTGTAAAGTTTAATTACTGGACACGGGACCAGACGCAGAATTTAGGGATATCCCGGCCATCTGGAAACCGTAGCTCTCGTAGCTCCAGAATTCGTAACTTTAACTCAATCGTTGAAACATATTTGAATAATTAATCCGGTCCGGCCGTTTTCAATATATACAGCTACAGCCGCCTATTCATCCATTGGGTTCAGCTAGGCACTTGGAGTTGGAGTTCAAATGTTCGTTCTGATCTGAAGGGCGGATCTAGCACCCCCGTCGCAAGGGCTTAATAGCCAGGAAGAGAAACATTAATTTATTAGCCTAGTGCGACGTGAAGGTATAATGAATTATTGAAAGGGATAGCCTTTCTAACACAATTTCAGCGTTTTCCAATAACTACCTATGCCGTTTTTACTTAAACATCTATAAAATATTTACCTACTAGACATTTAGTTTCAGCACGTGAATAAACTTTTTGAAATGGGCTATTTATCAAGAGCCATAAAAGCTTGAACGAGAAACGTTTCAAAATGAAGTCTTGAACTCAATAAGGCCAAAATACCAAATCTGATTGTAATACGACACTGTTTCGAGACAATAATTTGTTATCAGGTTTATGTTTTAAAGGTTTAATTAGGTGTTGAAGCTGCGTTTTGGTTGAAGCTGATTTCCTAATTTTTATAAATTATTTTAGAATATCTAAATCTATAGGCACGTTTACCTAATTAATCCTTGATTGAGGATCTAATAATTTACAAATGATGTAAATAGTTGATGAAATAGGTAGGTATCATAAATTGAATTTGAGAATATTAATTAACATCTCAAGTAAGTTATAAATCATTGATTTACTCGTAAAGTTGAGTAGAATTAATTTTTATACAATTTTAATATTTATGAACGTATATATTTCATTTTAAATCGCTGTGCTACTACTTTTATTCTTGAGGTTTAGAATATTGTTTTTAATTCATTATTCGATGATATGATTTATTTATTTGATTGAAAAGATATTTAAAATAAAACAACTGCGTACTTCCGAAATAACTACGACTTTAACGGCCCGACAGCACAGTCTGTAGTGAACCTGCCTGCTGTGTCGGGGGTCGCGGGTTCGAACCCCGTAAGGGACAAAATATTTGTATGACGAATATGAATATTTATACCCGAGTCATGGATGTTTGTATCTATATATATTATGTATTCTATATCGTTGTCTAGTCATCATAATACAAGCCCAGGCTAGATTCTGGAACTTTAAATGTGACTAGATAATTTGTGTGACACTGTCCAAGATATTTATTAACTCTTAAAATAATTTCCGTAAATTGTCGTATTTAAGTAATCAAGATGATGGAAACAAAGTGTTTGTAATCTACAACTTTGGGAATTCCATTGTGTTTAGTAGCTATCTAATATCAAAGGCCAACGCCGTTTACTTACATAAGCTTTGTCATAACACTTTTAATCAATCTTATTGCATAATATTCACCATCGAATCTATAGATTTCTGCCTACAATTTGTAACTTTATGGATAGCTATTGGTCGTTATTGTTAATGACCTACGTTTAACTTAATAGTTTTAGTTTAATCGCAGTCACTTGACGAATTCTATAATACAATAATCTAAAGCTATTGTATTTTAGCGACCATCTAAGTGTATTGTTCATGTTGCTCGAGGCTATACACCTGCTAGATAATTACTATGTGTAGGTACTAGATGAGCTTTTGTTTAATAATGTGATGGTTTCAGTTGAATTGTTTTTGATACTTCCGTCCTAAAAATCAATAAATGTCTTGGATATTACACACATAGATTATCTAACATAATCTAGCCTGGACTTGTATTATGATGACTAGGCAACGATAAAGAATACGTTAATAGATACAAACATCTACAAATAATTCATCATACAAATTTGGTGCAATAGGGTGTAACAAAAGAGACCTTCAGACCATCAAAACTGAACAACTATCTATCACTATAGAGCCAACTTCAGAATCGCGAAAAAAATCCGGCTGTTTCATACAAAAGTACAGTACCGACTTAACTCAACCAGATTTTTTTCCGCCATTTCGAATTTGGCTCTATAGTGAAAGTTGTTCAGTTTATGGTCTGAAGCAGGAGCTTTGTTACACCCTGTAGTTGGTTCAGCATATATCTACATTTCATAAGCAGAGCAGGACCAAGAAGGATGGCACAATGGGGGGGAGGCTTATGCCCTGCTGTGGGTGGAAACGGGCTGATGATGATGATGAGAAGTACTAGGGTTCAAACTCTGTCCATTGTCGATACATGTAACTGACTAACTAACGCCTTACACTCAGTTGCAGAAACGCTCATTAGTGTTAATCCTCCATTAAATCTCTTGCTAGCTTTTACTACGTCAACAAGACAAAAAGTTATAGCAATTGATTTAATGGTGGATTAACTTTAATGAGCGTTTGCAACTGAGTGTTAGTCTGTCATCAATTTTAAATGGCCTACAGAAATATTAATTGCTCAACCAAATTCATTCAAATAAAAACTTTCAACAGTTCGAGTAATTTCGATGCTGTTTCTACTATTATGAAATTTTAAAATTATCTGAAATTTAAATAGTCGATAATCTTCTTTAGTAATAATAGCTGTTAGTTAAAATGTTAGATTATATGAAATCAACCTGTGTTGTTTTTTGTAAACTAACTAAAATTAATCTTTGTGTTGTGTTGTGTAGGCAGTCAAGATTTCTCTCGATGAAGCTGTAATGAATTCTCAGGGCATTGTGTGAAAATGAACTTTCGCTCAGTGCCTCAGTGGTCATTGTCGTCTTGGAGTCTGTCTCAACTCGCAGTGCAAGTGTAACAATGCGTGTTGCGAGATTTTTTTTGAATAAATTATACAACTGAAACCAATGTCATGCGTTGTGCTCCTCAATGTTGTTTTGTTTCTAGTCAATCATTTCAAATAATTCCACTGATTCGTAATTTCGTTCAATATTCTTGCTATATAGGGTCCTTCTTAATATGCTGAGACTTTTTTAAGGTTATGATCAGACCATCATACTGAACAACTTTCTCTATGGGACCAACATCGAAATCGTGAAAAAAAAATCTGATGTCCCATACATTTGGCTCTAGTAAGTTTGATGTTTTGTATAGAGCAGCAGATTATTTTTTTGCGATTTCGATGTTGGTCCCATAAAGAAAGTTGTTGAGTTTCATGGTCTTATCATCCTCTTAAAAAAGTGTCAGCATATTATGTTGGACCCTGGTATAAGAAATTGCATACTATCTATACTAGATGCATAAACACGTGTACCTAATTATAAAATCATTCTTAATATGCTGACACTTTTTAAGGGGACAATCAGACCGTCAAACAGAACAACACCAACATCGAAATCGCGAAAAAAAATCAGCTTCTCCATACAACAGTGTAAACCTACTCGAGCCAAATTGTATGGGACAGCTGTTTTTTTTCGCGATTTCGATGCTGCGGCCATAGCGAAAGTTGTTCAGTTTGATAGTCTGATCATCGTCTCAAAAAACTGTCAGCATATTAAGTAGGACCCTTAGCGAGTGACCCTCAGATATTCGATTGTGCACTAAATTTCTACGTTTTTGCTCTTGATCAAATATTCAAAATTTTTCTTTGATCGCTGCGATTACCTACTGTTCGCAAACAGGAAAAACTTTTTAAAACTACGTTGTTTACGTTTATGAATGGCTATCACAAAATACATATTGTTCACGGTATGTTAGACCCACCAGTAATATTTACCTGTTACAAAGCAAATAAATTATATTCTATTCATACTGCTGGTGGTTCGGTGGGTGTGTGTTGAGATTGAGACGTGTGCGTTCAGTTGCAACCTAAACTTCATATTATGAAGTTAAACTGTTTTAGAACAACAGTAAAAGTCTTCGCACACTGCATCGATTTTATCGACAGCGATATCGCGACACCTTACACTCACCATACAATCAGCGATTCGCGTCACGCATGCGCCCCAACACTGAATGTAGTACAATGCGGCTCCATACAAAATGTACTGAGAACAAATATCGCAGAATCGCAGCGATGATAATATCGCTCGATAAAATCGCTGCAATGTGCGGAGTCCTTAACTGCTTGGACCAGCATAGCTAGCATGCCGCAGTGATACAGCACTATCACCAAGCTATCACACCTTAGCTCTCTTTCTATTTGTCTGCGAACGAACGAGATAAAAGACGTGATACAGCCGTATCACGTGCGGCATACTACGAGTGCTGGGGTCTTATTGTGTAACTAGTAAACTACCCTATTCGATTGGTATCAAATCTATAATATGGTGTTTTTGGGAGTTCTTAGCGATTCTGCTTCTTCATATTTAGTTAAGTAATTAATTTCAGTCAATGGATATGACGATCCCAGACTAAATATTACTTAAAATTACCTAGTACAGTCATAATACGTTACCGATCTATTAAACGATATCGGAATAATCGGAAATAAATAATTGGAAAAATACACAATAGTCCTACAGTATATAAATATTGTATAAGTTACCGATTAAGTATCGTTGACAAGATCTTAAGAAGCCTAAACATTAGGAACAGAATAGGTAGCTAATATAAGAACTGCGTAAAACAATCACATCGCTCATTGATTTTCTAGTAGGTACTTTTCAGAATTATTTTGACGTTGTATGTTTTTTCTCGAATTAAGTACCTACATTACATAGGTATACGGTAGTAATTAGTAGTTATTATGGGGGTAAGTATACGAAGTTATTAGTTTCAATTTAATATTTAAACCTTTGCTTGCATCGATTAAATTGTAAACCAGAGTTTCCGTTGAAAATCATTTAATAATATGAAATCAGTGTAATATTTCCCTGGTCCGATCAGTGGATAGGACAGACAGTGACGGTGTTTGCCAACTACAGCGGTACCAGTACATTGCGCAAACGCACTTCCACTCGCCCCGCGCCCCGGCCCCGGCCCCGGCCGTAGCGTGGCCACTAAAATGCAGAGCGCTAAAGCGGAAGCGACTAAACCTTTGTGATCATTATTAATATTATCACATGATTTGCGGCATATGTGGCGTGACTATAATAGGTAGTATAGCAATCAGTGTAACCCTAGATAAGATAATTGATTGATTACTCGACCTTATCAGGAGGCCGATTGCGCTTATTTAAAACATCCAAGTTTAATCCTAATCCAATTTCAGTTCTAATCCAATTACCATTCAACTGCGTTTAATTCCGTATCGCGCTAAACATGACTTATTTACTATGTGACTGACAGCCTTTAACGTCTGAACGATCTGTCAAAACGGCTCTAACGTCTGTCAAATGAATAGCGCAAAGCGCAATATACCGAACGTCTTAAAAGTTGTGGTTCGGACACGGTCCAATCATGGTTCAGTTGCGATTTATGTAGCGCGATTGCTCTCCAGGCGACCCTATTAGTAGTTTTAGCAAAACGATAACAATGTTAAGATGCGTTTTAACGTTTTAAAATATGGACGAAGAAAAGATTAAGAACGTGTCGATGTGATAATGATACGCAAGGTTTCTTGAATGGCCCCACATTTACGAATCGATTTTTGACTGGTTAATAAGAGACTAACAGAGTGGAGCCAGTGTGCTACGTGATATACAAGTTTCATATGATATAAGTCAGCGATATATACATACTGTAGAAGCGTGTTACTTGTGTTTTATTTGCTACTATACAGGGTCCTTCTTACGAGTATGCTGACACTTTATTATGGGGATTGATTGATTTGTGGTTGGGCTATTGCAAGCAAGGGTCGTTATGTAACACTGCGACCATCGCTGGTCTATTGTGTTCGCCCCAAGCTCACCCATATTTATGCATACCTCCGAACTTATGGTATTTTCTTTTCATTCAGGGGAATGCAGGTTTCCTCACGATGTTTTCCTTCACCGCCGAGCTTGTAAATGATAAATACAACCTTACATAAATTCCGAAGAACTTAGTGGTACAGGCAAGGAATCGAACCGCGGCCTCATGATTGAGCCGCTAGCTCTCTTCCGTATGGGCTATCACCGCTCTTTTTTAAGGGGATGATCAGACCGTCAAACTGAAAATCTTTCAATATAGAACCAACATCGAAATCACGAATAAAACATCGGCTGTCCCACACATTTGCCTCGAGTAGGTTTGCAGTTTTGTATGGAACAACTGACTTCGAAAATTTAGTTAGGGGGGGGGGGGGAGGATAGGTGTGATTTATCCCCCCCCCCCCCCCCCCCACGAAATCCGAATATTTGTATGGAAAAGTGAATACAGCACTTACTTTTTCGTTGTTTTTCTATGAATATCCCCCAAGGTATTATTGAAAAATGATCTAGAATTTTTCAAAATTGTCTACGGTTCTAGAGGGACAACTGGCGAAAGTCAGCAAGAGATACGTTGAGTTGGATTAAGGAGAAAAGTAGAAAGCTTGGAAATTATGTATGTAAACAATGACTACGTGCAGGGTAATTATACTAAGTACTTAGGTGGACTTAGGTCCCAGCGCACTATACGTAACAGGGAAAACGTCGCTAGGTAGGTAGGTTTATGTATCACTTGGAACTTTCTTCTCAGTTGCATCTTAATTTAGTAATTGGTTTGAGGTATAATTCAAATTCAATACTTTTATATTTTAATATCACAGATAGCTTTCAGACGTCTTTTTTTTGACTTTACCACCATCGCGTCGGAAGGTGTTCCATTGTTGATAAGATGCGGCCAGAATACATTAGACATCTTTTAAACAAAATATACAATACCTACAATTAGAAATACATGTAATCAATCATCGAGTTTATACTAGGAAACATTTTTACAGAGCACTTGCTTTACATGTGGGACTTAAACTTTTTGTTTGGCAAGTTTAGAATATCCTTTGGTATCTTATTATTATAGCGTATTAACGGTAGGAATGGTATGCCTACATACATTACGTAAAGAGCACAAACATCCAATACTTATGCCAATGCTGAAGTCATTCCTTTGACATCATCATCAAAACTTGACCATCCCCCATCACAGGATTCACAGGGACTAGGTCAATTTTAAAGATTTATTTAAAAGACATTCCTACTTCTTATAAGAATGAAATAAATAAACCTGAACTAGTTTTATTGCAAACAGATAATATTTTCGACGAATAAAAAAATAGTGGTGGTACAAGTAGGTACCAAGTGTATGTATGTATACACAACATCGGTAGCTAACCCGAGGCGGTTGTTGAAAATGTAACAAGGTGGTCCGGCGCGAGCGCTGCTCGTTCTAATCTTTCTATTTTCGGTGCGCGCGCGCACGGATCATTAAATCGGGACGAACGAATAAATAATCATGAACGTGTAAGCGTACTCATATAATCCATATTTTGATGTCAATCATTCTTTATAAGCCTGTTGCTTAGACTTGTTTTCTTAAATAACATTATAGAGGCGTTATTATAGGCTTTGTGACGTACTAGGTATTTATTGAAGTACCTAAAACTTGTTGTTAGAAACTTGTTTTGCCTAGGTCTTACATATAACTAAGTCAGAAATAAAACCACTACTCTACAGATCTCATATCAAATTAATTAAAAGATTTAAACATCTATTGTGATCGTTAGAAAATATTGCAGCAATCCTAGGAACGGCTGCTAGCATCTACTAATTGGTAAGTTAATTACAGAAACGAGACTTTATACCTTCCGCCCTTGTTCTGAGAAAAAAATATGAACAATAGAGGAGATACTTATTGTTATTTGCGAGATAGTGCAGGGTCGCGGTACTTTACTCGGTCAAGGCGGACGGTTGGCGAAAACTCGGCTGTGTGCGTAACAAAAAGACGCGATCGTACTTTACCTAAATGTTAAAAGAATTCGACAAAGAAAATAACATAAATGGTTGTCGGTCAGAGGCGCGGGCGCTGCGGCTAGCCTCGTTACGTTGCACTTGATAAAGATACCTTTCCCAGTATTTTATTATTGCGAAACATTCACAGAGCATATTGTGAAACCGAGTTTTTCGCTAAATGTCCGCTTCAGTTTCACTTTCACTGAAGATAAATAAGGGTTCGTAATCGTTACAAATTTGAAGAAAATAATACATAATTAACCTTTACGAAATGTATCCCTACTTGTATGTGTGTTGACAAAACGACAGCATCGTAGTAGACAGCAGGTCAACCAAGGTGGCCGAGATCAGACGAGAGAGGATTAGAAAGATTGCTTGATGGGGCGATTTATCTGTGCAGTGGGTGAAGTGACTGAAGACCAATCTAATGAGTAGAATCGAAACATATACAGGGTGTAAGGAAAACTATCACTAACCTGTAAACCAGATACTCTACCCATTAAACTGAACAACGTTTACTATGGGAGCAAATTTGTCAGAACGAAAAAAAAATCTGCTGTCCCATAGTCCCATACTAAACTTCAAAACCTACTCGACTCAAATGTATGCAACAGCAGTTTTTTTTTGCTCCCATCGGTTTGCTCCTTAGTAGTATAGTATTAGTATGGGATATACATATAATTATTGCAGTTTAGTATGGGACAGCAGATTTTTTTTGCGCTGACAGGTTTGCTCCCATAGTAAAAGTTGTTCAGTTTGATGGGTAGAGTATGTGGTTTAAAGGTTAATGATACTTTTCCTAACACCCTGTAGATAGGGTCTAAATCGCAAAAAAACTGCCTTACCATAAAAAAAATGGAAGCCTTCTCGACCAAAGCGAGCTCCTGTAAAAATTTCACAATCCTCTTAATACCTACTTACTTTGTGTTAGTTAGTTCGTCCATTTTGTACCTACCGTCTTAATTGTTGTAAAATGAACATAAATATTATGTTAAATAGGTACCGAATTAAGTATAACACAGTTTTGTTTCGTAAGGAACATGAACACTTTAAATGTTATACCGACAAAAAGTAAACGAGATCCAAGCAGATATAAGACAGAGTACTTATATATATATAGATTAAGTTAGGATAGACGGAAGTCCGGACAGACGGCCAGATAAACGGAATGACAGACGGAACGTAGGCTTAGTAATTGGGACCCTTTGGCCACGGAACCCTAAAAAATATGTTTATAAAACAGTTTATTTAACTGATGTACGTTATTTCTAATGAAGTTGCAACTCGGCCACATAAATTTGTACCTACGACGTTACACCCTACCTACGACGACTGAATTAACAAATTTTTTCGATGCATTTTTGCCATATTTATTTTGCGTTAGGAAATTATATCTTGGTCTATGCTAAACTTGGTTTCTTTGCCAAAAACTGGATTTATTAAAATAAATAGATAGAATGTAAGCGTAGGCCGATTATAAGTAGGTATAATAATATATGTAAACTTATAGAATAATTTATACTCTGCATGTCCAAAGATCAAGTTAAAAACTGGTTTTCATTATAAAATAGGACGTTGAACTTTGTGTTCCAATGACGTGACATAATCAGCAACTTGGTTTTAATTTGTTTTCTCTCTTTTACTGGGTCGTTAATAAATTTACAAAAATCCAAACTTCCAAACGTCCTACCTAGTAGGTAAGGTATCATAAATTACCTACCAAATTCTCAAGCTCGTTTCTTTTTGACTGTCATTCATTAATCATTAGGTACCTCCAAAGCTAATTATGGCAGATTAGTGCCATATTCATCAGTCATGCATGACTCTTCTGAGCGACTGTGAAAAAGGTGTTAATTTTTTTTTTTTACGTAGCCTCTTCAATGTCCCACTGCTGGGCAAAGGCCTCCCCTTTCACTCTCCAATCCTCTTTGTTGTGTGCAACTTCTGGCCAACTCTCCAAGAAGACATCCATGTTATCTCTCCACCTTTTTCTCGGTCTACCTCGACGCCGCCGGTGACCATCCTGGGGAACCCAGTCTGTGGTGATTTTGGCCCATCTTTCGGGCTGCATGCGACTGCATGTTAAATATAATACAGAGTGAAATTGATATCATTAGCATCCTTTTAAACTAAGATTCTACCCATCAAACTGAACAACGTTTACTATGGGAGCAAACCGATAGAAGCAAAAAAAAAGGTGCGCTGTTGCATACATTTCAGTCGTGTAGGCACTGCAGTTTAGTATGGAACAGCAGAGTTTTTTGTTGCTCCGATTGGTTTGCTCCCATAGTAAAAGTTGTTCAGTTTGATGGGTAGACTCTTAGTTTAAAAGGATGGTAATGATATCAATGTCATCCTGTACTTATATATATCTAAACTATTATAAAACTGTAACTGAAGTGTGTCTGTACATTGAAGATATTTACAAAAAAAAGATTACGATATGGTTTTTAGGTATCCCTGACACGAAATCAAACTTTTTTAGAAATTTTGTCTGTCTGTTTGTTTGTGTGTTTGTGTGTTTGTTTGTTTGTTTGTTTGTTTGTTTATTTGTTCGCGCATCACGCAAAAACTACTGAACCGATTTTGATGAAACTTTTTTTGTTTGATAGCTTATGATCTGACTTAAAATCTGGTACATAATTTGTGAGGGCGAAGTCGCGGGAAAACACTAGTCCTATATAAATACCTATAAAGGCTATAAATAACCTATAAGTCTGAACACAGAAGTTTTTATTTTGAGATAGCCTTAGGTAATGATATAAATTATCGCTCCCAGTCTACTTCATGAGTTATACAATTATTTATTGACGAATCGTTTTGAGTGTAGACAATATTATCCCTATGGGTACCTACTTATTATAACATTACAGACTCATGTTCGGTAGTCAGTCATTTGTAAATTTGTACGTAGCCAGTTCTAACTCTGTTAATGAATTAGTTAACATTAATTGAAATACCATTTACTGGTTGTAGCATATCTTTCAATCTACAAAATGATCTCAAATGACCGAAATACGCAATGACCATATTTAAAACGAAAAACTTAAAACAGATCTGCTGTATAATTGTTAATTACATTTACTTGCCTCCTTTTACTGTAAAATAAATGTGCATAATTGCAAAGTTATTTTAAATGCGCATATTATATACTCTTAAATATGAACTAAATATTTCTGAAAATGCCGAAAAGGTAGGTATTATAAGTCGATGGGAATCAGCGTTAATATGAAGAAATCACGTAGAATTTGTGTGTCTTTTATCGTACGATAAATTCATTTCAAAAGTGTTATTACAAGCTGATAAATATCTGGTAGCCAAGCGTTTTACACCACTGCTAGGTAGGTTAGTACATACACTATAACAGAGGTGGCAAGTCCAACTAATAGGCAAGTAGATAGTGATCGATTTATCCATCTGAGAGAACGATTGTTGTCGGTAAGTTGCGAAATGTTATCATGCACACACACACAACCATTACGTATCAACTTGATTCGAATTACTCCACGGAGTTGTCTGGTTGGTTCTTATACCTGTGATTATGATAAAAAAGTGTTGTTTTTCTTTACAGCCAAAATGACATTAAAACTTTGCTGAAATCTCAACAAAAAAAAGATATAACTATTGAAATATAAGGAAACCGTATAAAAAAATTTCAATATACCTACCTACGTAAATGTTCACATGACAAATTTATATGGTTCCTCATACATTATTTATTACTTACCTTCTGATACTGATACTGATTTTTATTTAGGAATGTAGACCGGCTTACTAGATAAACTGAATTTGTAAATCAAAGCAGTTTTAAATGGATAGCAGTTGGTAATTTGTAGTCAAAGGAATGCCCGTTGAAAAGTTCACTAGGGTTCCTTTAGGGTTCTAAATTAATGTACAGCAAATATTTGATTGCATGTGTTGTGTAAGCCACTTTGATCATTAAAGAAATCCGACGGATAAATAATTATTTCAAAATGTCGTTTTATAACTAATTTTCAACAACTTTTCAATTCATGGAGGCAATACATAGTATTAAATACACACATTAATCAATGCATATCAATATAGCTAACCATGAATTATAATGCGCCGCGCCGGTCTAATCTAGGTACTGGTTCTTGTGAATATTCACACATCCACTTAGCTACACTACTAATCTTATTCTTTGCAATTTCAGCGGATAATTTTTCACTGAACCTTGTTTTTGTTGAGACAATAACCCTAGACAGGAAGGAATAAATCGGTGACCTCCAAATAGCATTGACCAAGCGTTACTTCCGAAACACGAACGAAACAATACAATGGCATCTCTATGCCTCCGACGCCGAGATCATTCAGTCTCACTTCTCACATCTCGAAGCTGTTATCCAACAATCATCCTGATAAAATATAGAAATAAATATATAGGGTCCTTCTTAATATCGTCGCTTGAGAGTGAAAACCTCGTAAGGATCATCATCATCATCATCCAGCCTATCATCGTCCACGCTGAACATAGGCCTCTCCCAAGGCCCGCCACAAAACTCTGTCCTTGGCCTTCCTCATCCAGTCGCTCCCCGCTACTTTTTTTAGGTCGTCTGTCCAGCGGGCAGCAGGGCGTCCCACACTACGCCTACCAGTTCGCGTAAGGATCAATTCTAGTGAAAATTTTATTTTGATTTGACACTTTTTTAAGGGGGTGATCAGACCGTCAAACTGAACAACTTTCTCTATGGAACCAACATCGAAATCGCGAAAAAAAATCTGTTGTCCCATACATTTGGCTCGAGTAGGTTTGCAGTTTAGTATAGAACAGCTGATTTATTTTCGCGATTTCGATGTTGGTGCCATAGAGAAAGTTGTTCAGTTTTACGGTCTGATCATCCTCTTAAAAAAGTGTCAGCATATTCAGAAGGACCCTACTTACACATATAATTTTGTTCATCAGTTTTGCATTAATTTTGTCGCTACATCTCACCCTTATTCGTGAGGAGGCATATGCCCTACGGGAGGATTATACAGGCTATTAACTTACATACTTTCTTAAATTAAAACCCTGTACTTATCTATTCAGTCTGGAATACTTATTTTCTATCAGGTATTGATAAATACAGGGAACGACTCATGAGATTTGAAAACCCCTGTAATTTGATAGCCTCACTCCAGTATGTGACAATAAAATATAAAAAAATCACATGCTAGATTTCAAAAATATCACTTGTGTACTTTTGCGTCCAGCCTGTCTTTTCAGCACGAGTGGGTCCAGTATGATTTACAAATCCTGATAGTTCCACCCACGTCAAGCAGTAGGACCATGAGGATTTGAAAATCCTACTGGACCCACTAGGGGAACTAAGCGGTAGAACCAACAGTCCGTAAGGGATATTTGTTCTATTGCTTGTTTGTCTCCACAGACTTCTATGTCTCGAACATTCGATGGAATACCTATAGACCACACGTTATGAATCACGTATCCATTTTGAGATATTTAAGGCACACTTACATTTTTTTCCTATTTTTTCATTGAATAAATTTTTTACAAAAGATTGTTTCAAAAATCCAAAACTCTATAAGGAGTTTATCACGAGCTCCCCCTCATTCCTGTAAAATCTTCTCACTCGAGATTCCGCCTTTCCGTGAGCGATGAAATGTTTGATAGAAACAATGGACAAAAGTAACAATTTGGAATGCGCAGGCGTTTTTAACTCGGCAAGTACGAGTACAGGCATAGTATAACGTTAGAAGTGGAGACCTTGCTCGTTCGCTATTGATAAACGGCCCATAAACCTCTCGGTGTGACCTCCGAGCCCGGCCGAGTTCCGCTCGGTGCCGTGGCTCCACCCAGCTCACTTACTGCCCATATACTTTAATGTAATAACGTCTCCAAATAGTGCATATTTACACCTACAATCACTCATGCACTGCTATTATATCTTGGTTACAAGTTCCAACCTTGCTTGTTACGACTCTATTGGTTAAGTACCTACCAAGAGACTTACTGAAATATTAACTGTCGTTAGATTCTCGTTATGTACATTGCAATTATGATGCAGTGTCAAATGTAAAAATCTACCAAAAATGTATCATCCGAAGGTCTTGCGATTTAATAACTGACAGGTCATACAAAGTTTGTTAAATTGACAACATTTCATTTTAAGAAAGGTACCGAAATAAGAAAACAATTTGGAGATTATGTGATTCAAAGCTTATATCAAAATTATCAGATTTTTCTATGCATTATTTCTCGAGTTATTTGAAAAGTACTGAAAAATATAATATAGGTTGAATGACATTGTATTCCTTTGCCTGCTTGGCTTTTCTATTGTATTTGACAGTTTTTTTTTAAATGTTATTAGGCTAAGGTATCTTGGCCATAAAGCCTACGTTTTTCAGAAAATTAAAAAATTAATTCAAAATAGAAGTAACGAAAATCTGACTTCATACAAGCATTAGAGATCCGTTTCTAGATTGTTTCTGAAAAATTTAATTAAGGCCAGGTTATCCCAGTGCAAGCGTCTCTTTCTTGCAAGCATAAGTTTGCAATTAGCCATCCCGCTCCAATTGAAAACAGGATCGCAAAAAAACGTGTTTTTCATCAATATCTTTGCTCATGGGTGTTTCTAAGCTCAAAATTCTACGGAGTTCACTAGTAATATTTAATGTATTTAGTTAAGTACAAGAATAAAAAGTTAAATATCAGCAGTTTAATCATAGTAGGTATTGAAAAAACATAACAAAAAGGGGTAACTTTGGGATTTTTTTCTATCTATTAAAATTAATCTAATCGTGTTATTGAGCACGGTCGCCTATCAGCCAGATCCTTAAATAAGACATAATTGGTTTTCAGACTTTAAAACACAGTTTAAAACACTTTCGTTCGTGTTCAAAAAAACGGCCTCGACCGAATAACAGCGTCTTAACTTTAATTGGTTAATATTGAAAATATCACCATAGTATGTTTGTATGCAGCGCGCATTTGCGCTCTCGGAATAAACTTCTCTTAAGGTTTCCATTACACTTTTTGCATAATATACAGAGATGCCTTGTTAAGGTTCACTGATTGTTATTTTTAAAGAAAAAAGACACATTTACTAAGAATAAACTGTATAATTATATAATTTCTTTCCAAAAAAGTTACAAAATGGAAGCCTGAACCACTCTCTTGTCCCAAAATAATCACATTTTATTTGAAAATAATCATTTTTTATCCAATTTGCAACTGTTATTATGCATTTCAAATAAGTGCGAATCATTCTACGTTGTTCAAATTATAATAAAGATATGTTTTTTTTTTAATTCCATTTTGTAACCGGGATATTTTTTTACGAAATTGCCCAAATAAACAATCATCTCAAAATATGTATAAGTTTGAGTCACATTTTTTTTAAACATAAAATTCTACGTACTTGCTCGTAAAGTGGCTCTTATTGCACCGCTTATAGAACACGCGTGCGAAAATGATTATATTACCGCAGTAGTGCGGTAATGTAACTTTTTTTTCTATTGTTTGTTTTTAAATTTCAGCAGTTTTTATAAAAAAAAAAATTTTTTTACTGAATTAATTTTTCGGTTTTAGTTAAAATATGATAAACAAACGCTTCATTTCATCAAACAATTAATTTGAGTTACAAATTAACATTAATTTGTGTTATGAATACATTAATTTAAAGAAATTCTATTCTATTCTATTCTAATATTAAGTTTGCATCGTTTTTCATATCATGTTGTTTGCAACAAAATGTCGTTGGTTGAATGGCGGCTACAGCCACCTCTTTATAAAAAAAAATAGTCTAGCTCCATTTTCAAGTATAATTTTTTCTATGGCCATTTTCCTCAAACGTTTGTCTAAAATTGTTGTATTTTACGAAATTTTAGTTCTTTTTCCTCGCAAGTATGTTGAAAAACGTCGTATGAAACGCATGAGCATTGGTCACTTGTATCATAACTATTCTGAACTTGCTTAATTTAACAATTAATCTTCCTGTGGAACCATTTTATCGTTACTTAGAGCCCTTTAGATATATCAAACGCCTAACTATGTGATAAAATATTTCAAACCTATTTCTTTCACACAACAATCTATTCGACATCACTCTTCTATTTCATAACAATACTTGGGAGATTTAAAAAAAAATTGCGCTAATGAAATTACGCGACACTGCAATGCACGACAACTAGGTTTATCTAACAGTGCTGCAAAAACATCAGTGTTGCCGTTCTTCAAAATTTTAAGTCGCTAAATACTCCGTAAAAAGCCGCTAGATATGCGAAAAAATCTATTCTGAAAATCCGCTAGATGTCCCTAGATTTTATCTGTTATATAAACCGTGGTTGTCCAAGTCTAATCAAGTTTTATACTTGTCTGATTCATGCAAACACCTTTTTATTACACTTAAATGAATGAATGAATAGTAATCTAACAAAAGTGTGAACAGAATGAAAAGGTAAAATAAATGAAACATGTTTATTGAAAAAATCCAGTTACAAACAAAACACCTAATCCTTAATCTTTAAACAGTTCAATACTTATTAATTATGTAGTATTAATTACTTTACAAAAAATTTGGACAATCTGCTAGGTACTTATACTTAAATTTCAAAATCAAGAAAGAAGTTTAGTCATCTGGGTGTTCAACTTGAACCGACTCCTCAGTTTTTGTTTATGATAGGGGAATTCCGGTTTAGTCTTATGGGCAGACTGGAATATTAGACATACTAGTTACATTAATTTTACTCATTTGTTTGGATTGTCACGATTTTTATTTCTGAAAAAAGTCGCCTTGCTTGAGGTTCAAAAGACGCTAAAAGTCGCTAAATATTTATTTGTCGCTAAAACGAAAATTTTCCCCGCTAAACAGTCATGAAATCCCCTAGATCTAGCGACAAAGTCGCCAGAACGGCAACACTGAAAAACATTGCTGCATGTGCCACTCACTAGTGACATACATACATACCTACATAAGGTACCTCATATCATAGGTATCAAGCATGTCTCCCTTTAGGGTGGCGTTTTACGGTCCCGACACACTTTTGCTATTACTTCAACACTTTGAGATTTTACTGACAATGTATATGATATGAATTAGAAATTCCTTTGTCTGGCGTAAGAGTTTAATCAAGGTCTTACTTTCAGCCCATCATCAACCCCATTATCAAGGTACAAGGAGTAGGCATTGTGAAGATGGAAATAAAGTTCTACCGGAATATGATTTTTGAAAACTCATCCGAAAGTTATGATGCATTTTATTCATGACCTAAACAAGAATCTAATTGTTCTGTTATTATATTATAGTACCTATCCTAAATTCCCAAACCCAAAGGGCATTTTATAAAATAACTAGACACAACCCGCGACTTCGTCCGCACAAATGATATACTTACTAGATTTTAATTCAGATCATAAAGCTATCAAATAAAAAAAGTTTCATCAAAATCGGTTCAGTAGTTTTTGCGTGATGCGCGGACAAACAAACAGACAAACAGACAGACAAAATTTCTAAAAAAGGTTGATATCGAGTCAGGGATACCTAAAAACCATATCGTAATATTTTTTTTTTTAAATATCTTCAATGTACAGACACACTTCAGTTACAGCTTTATATTAGTTTAGATATTGTGCCGCTAATCAACTCATAGGGTAAAAACTAGATGTTGAAACTGTTTAATTATGCAAATCCGATCCGCTCTGCTTCAGTGGTACACCAGCTCATAATCATAAGCCTTGTTACAAGAGGCGGCGCGTTTTTGTTTACTATTCGCGCTCAAACAGCGCGCGGCGCGGGCGCAGCTCGCAGCGCAGACGCTTAGTGTTACGTGATGCGACACAACCGCGGCCTTCTCTGTTGCGTCTGACTCTGATCGGTACTTGTTCTCACAGACTGTTACACTATTATTTGTACGATGAGTTTACATTGATGGTACAGGCATTGTTATCAAGTGCTCTGTGGTATAGGGGACCCGTATCATCAGGTGTAATATTACACCTGCGACATACAAATTAGATCTTCATCGAACATTGTTCATCGATTATACTCTTCATTATTATCGGCATATATCCGTATATCCTGGTATTCATATGCGCACGACGATTCACCCATAATATAGTAATCAAAAAAATTGGGTTTAATGCTAGCTTTCCTATTATAACACTATGATAACAATGATACAATATTTTTCTACACACTTGCTCGTAAACTGGCTCTTATTGCACCGGTTTTAGGTACATAAATGCAGTTTATTAAACACGCGTGCACTAATGTTGCATTGCCACATTAGTGCGGTAGAGTAACTTTTTTTGTATAGTTTGATTGTAAATCTCAGCAAAGACATTTCATGTAAAAACAATTGTAACCATTTTTCTGAATAACTAAACTGATTATTTTGTTTTATTCAGGATATACAACAGCCTTAGTTACATAATTTACAACAATGTTTACCTTTTTGATGGCCAATTATAGCTATCCATAAGGTAACTTATCAATTAACAGGCGGACATACATACAGGGAGAGAAAAAGATAAAAAATAAATAAATAAATAACGATAATAAGATGAAGAAACCAAATACCTATTTCCAATCGCATCCACCAGGACTTTATCGTAGTAGTGAAGTGTGTGGTTGTAACATGTTGTAAACCGTGTTAAGTAATTAAAAAGACTATATAAAACATCAAATAACTTATATTGTTAACAAATTAACATTAATTTGAGTTATAAATATTCCGTTTATTAAATTTCCGTTTACATTATGTTGTTTGCAACAAATGTCGTTGGTAGAATGTCAGCTAAGTCATTGCCTCTTCTTCCACCAGCGCGCGCATAACTATCTCAAAAAAAGTCAAGGCCCTCGAAAAAAATCCTGCGCCATTTTCCACAAATATTTGTTTATTGTGTTTTACTAAATTTTATTACTTTTTCATTATTTTTATTATTAAATCAAATTAAACGTTATATACAGGGTGTTTCATAAGTAACAATAAATTTTTGAAACTCATAAGGGGGTTGTTTAGACCATCAAACTGAACAACTTTCTCTATGGGACCAACATCAAAATCGCGAAAAAAATAATTTTAAATCCCATACATATTTTAGCTCTAGTCTATTTGTAGAGTATAGAACATAATTTTTTTTTTTCGTCGATTTCGATATTGGTCCCATAGTGAAAGTTGTTCAGTTTGATGGTCTACACAACCCCTATAAATGTTTATTTGTAGTTTTGTAACACCTTGTATAATGAAGGCAAAATATTAAGAAAATATTATCACTGTTTCTACGCGAGACGTTGATGTCTTTTGTATGAAAGAATCACATCTGCGCATGCTACGACTGCGCGGGAGTGGAAAGTAAAACTATTTCATGACGAGCGGTCGTCGGTTGGTCAATCACCCCTTAAGTAGGTAAATAAACCTCTTCATCTGTGCGAAATTATAATAGCCTCAGATAAAAGGCCTTGTTTTTGGAGCGAGATTGAGTCACCCAAGTACCGCGTCGAATTTTTACGATGTGCTCTGTCCCTGTAACGTACCCGATACTCGTGTATACGAGCTACTATAGTATTGCGTACAAGCACATTGCAACTTTATTACACGACACACATGTTCTTAATTGCGTCTTCTGTGCTTAAATTATGCAGGGCTGCCACTGTCAAGATTAGGTAGGTATTCGGAAAATTTGCATTGTCTTTTCCGAATTCTTCACAAGCTTGGCTATCGTACCTGCACATGGTTATTGTCAGAGAGATTTGTATATTTTTGCTCGGGAGGAATTCTAAAATAGTCACTATTCAAATTCATGGTCTTAAGTCTAATTATAAAATATTTCGTATGTCATTGAGTTCAATGGCAAATTTTGAAATTTAATGCGGAGTTTTATGAAAACAAAGTTTACGGTATTTAAAAGTCCTAAAATCATGTATGCAATTAAGCCATATTACATTGTGACACAAAATACTTCATAGCGATACTGAGATCCATAGTCACTTATTCTTTCTCCTGTACTTTTATTACTTTTACGAATTGATAAAGTTAGCATAGTTTGAAAGGCAACCTTAGAACGAGTAAAGCGAAGCTTGCATGCAAACAATTTGTCACTATGATGACACTTCACAAAGTTAACGACTACGTAATTATAGGAAGGTCCCTATGCAGGTAGGTAGTGTCATATTATTAACCATTATCTTATGGTAGTATGGTAGGCCCATCACATACATGCGGAATTACGATACGGAATTCCGAATGCAAACCGGTTTTCGTATGGAGGTTCCCCCTCCAGATTTGCGAACGGGATTTCAAACCTATACGAAAAACCGGTTTGCATTCGGGATTCCGAATCGCAATTCCGCATGTATGGTTATGGGCCTTAGGTAACTTAGGTAACAGTGGCAAGATTGAATTAGATCGCAACTAGTCAACCTTCGGCTGCACCAGCCCTACTGGGTTGTGGACATGTTGCTAAAAATGTAGGTACTGCATTTGCAGAACATTTTTAGAAATCTTCTAGATTAAGTACTACCTATATTATACAAGTTCAGATTTAAGTATATTTGAAATTCAGTCGAATTCAGAAGGTACCTTCACATTGCGTAAATAATTATAATTATCTTAAAATATCGAATTATTTTCCATACTTACTTATTTTTCCGTATTTCCGAATTATTATTTTCATACATAGATTAATACCACTTATGGAAATAACTAAAAGTGGAATAATAGTGTAGGAACAAATATATATTTATACATATAAATCACAGTTATTTAGTTATTTTGTTATTGTTATATTTTAGTTATGAATGTTATTTGTTTTAGGATATTATATTAGATTTAGGAATTTTAGTTTTTGTAATTTAATCTGTTATTGATAAGGAAATAAAATACTTCAAACGCAATAAAAAAATAATTAAAAAAAAGTGTAAAATTAATAATTCGGAAATGCAGAAACTTAAGAATAAGGTAAAATTATACAATACGGAGGAGGAAGGAGATGATGATGAGGAGAATATAATAACTTGGACTATTTGTTATTGGAAACCTACCAACACCGCGACCGCGTCGTGTCGTCACTTACTAGTCCAATCATTTTAGAATTTCCTTGTATGGACACCCTAACAATAACTAATTTATCGCTGAAACTTTGCAGTGTGATAAAGTAAAGTACCTATACAGATTACGGTGGTCAAATAATCTAGGACCGGAAAAAAACAAAACCTATACAGGGTGTTTCGTAAGTAACAATAAATATTTAGAACTCTTAAGGGGGTTGTTTAGACCGTCAAACTGTACAACTTTCTCTATGGGATCAACATCGAAATCGCAAAAAAAAAAAGAAATATCCCATATATATTTTAGCTCTAGTCGATTTGTAGAGTATATGGACCATTTTTTTTTTTTCGGGATTCCAATATTGGTCCCATAGTGAAAGTTGTTCAGTTTGATGGTCTACACCACCCCCTTAAAGGTTTATTTGTATTTTTGTAACACCTTATATACTACTACTATAATACTTTATCACAATGAAAAGTTTCAGCGATAGATGAATTATTGTTAGGGTAAAATCCTAAAATGATTGGACTATACTTGGTCCTCACCGTTTCGTAAGCCACCAACAAGAACTTCAAAGCAGTGACCGAATTACGATAATAGTATTATTTGAGAAGCGATTGTTCGTAAATCTAAATGAGTGTAACGTAACCATATGTGGAGTTGCTGCGATAGCAATCGATCTGAGGCATTAGTGCATGTACTGCCTGCCATTCCACATTCGAAGTCACTTTGATAGCATTCTTATGCGTTCGAAATAAGAACGAAAATTGCTTAATTGCTGGTACTTCGTATTTCAAAGTAGCAGTACATGGTTGTATAATGAACGGGTTGTCGTTTTGTTAGTCTCGTTAGACCTGTTCGGAGTTCGGCTTCTGGAAACAATTATAAGTCGGTCAAATATTTATTTATCGTTCTACATGGTGTAAGAGGGTAGAAGGTAATGGTTAAAGGGGTGGTTTAGATGTAGACCATCAAACTGAACCTTTTTTACTATGCAGACAAAGTCTGTCTGCTGTTCGATATGCAGTACCTAGGTACTTACTCGAATTTGATATATCGGACAGTTGATTTGATTTTTCGTTAATTCGATCTTGGCTCAATACTAAATTTTTTATTAGTTTGATGGTCTAAAGAAACCACCTTTTGAAATAAGTATTACTACGCACAGTGTTTTAAGAAGTGGGTTTTGGTGACGTCCACGTTTTATTCAAGAAATCGATAGTTTTTCTAATTCTGAGTGCAAGAGTAAAACTCCGACTTCGATACGACTTATAGTTTTTTTTATAATAAATGACAAAAAATCCGAAATCCGGATTCCGGAAAACATATAACGAATTATTAAAAAAGAACTGAAATACTTTTTTTTGTTTTGATTAAATCTTATATTTGTGTACAAGACAATACACCTTTCCACAAATTTTGGACATTTTACTGCGAATAGGTAACGAAATATGACCATTTTTCGTATTTCAGTTTTCATGTTTTTACTCGACCATAAAACCGTATTAGGATGAGATTTCTACACCGAACGCTTGTTCATACCCTCCTTTATAGGTAGTATGTAAATCACAACCTAATTCCGTTTTATGTAGAAGTTATTAATAATTTTCTATTTTCTTCAGGGTTGTCACTTACTCATATCCGGTAATACGTAATATTTTTTGAATAAGTCGTTTATATTTTCAAAAACCAATTTTGTGTTATATCATCGCCATTGACACGTAGTCTAGGAAAAATACGGTTTGAGATTGCATTATAGACACTTTATTACATTGTGTTTGAACTAGTATTGCTGTTAATTTATAATACTTTTGTCTACTCTTTTCTATCTTCTTCGTATCGTGTGGGCAAGTCCTGGTGTCAGAGTTTTTTCATACCGCCTTACGGCCTCTTAATTTACGATATTAACCGGGGATTATTATTTTTATACGTAAAATTTACGAATTGAACAAAGCATATTTGTTCATACCAAAATTTAATGTTTTGTAAATGTCTTAATTATCTAATAATACATAATACAACATCAGGGATATATTCCTATTCCTAGCTATATTCCAAATTATCATCTAAAGTGCCATTAATGCAACCTACTCCATACAAAAATCCGTAGATTTCCCCGACTAACGCTTATGTAATGATTTAGCAGATATTTGTTGCTAACTCAAAATCAATCATTTTTACGCCCAAAAATTTTGTGTAGATTTAAATCATAATCATAATAATTTATTGCCATTAATCTTGTCTATCGTACTCTCGAAAATTTAATATCTATTAACTAGAATATTATTAACTATTAATGTCGATACCGAGAATTGTAGTAACCGCAGAAGCAGAACGACGACCCTTGAACAAAACTATTACCAAGACTTCGTTATTAAAAATTAGTTTAATAACTTGTTGTCAGCTTTTGACCATCAATATGTCTTTGTTGAAATCTAACTGTTATTTAGCTGTTAGTTCTCCAAACTGTTCTGTTCTGTTCCTGCATGCTTCAATTTCGAGGCATGTATTGTACCCACTGTCCATTATAAGTGGCGACGGGCTCACCCCCCGTCACACTGGACAGAGTTTCGGTACTACTGGTGAAACGTGGATGTTCTGAGGTTTACAGAATATCTCTGACTACCCCCTCGGGGAATATAGTCGTGAGCATATGCTTATGCTTATGTAGTTCTCCAAAAAGGAAATAAACAAATAATAAATAACTAAAACCCGACTACTGAAAAATCACGCTCTAAAAAGTATGAAACAAGAAAATATTATCATCTGAAATTTTGTTGTGTAGTTTGTATACCTACATATTATTATTATAACAATTTCAGATCAGAATGTTTTCATGTTTCATACTTTTTAGAGCGATATTTTTCAGTATTCGAGTTTTAGTTTTTGATCTTACTTTTTATTTAAATTATTTTGGGTATTTTGGTTTATTACAATATACATCTTTGAAAGTCACATAATAATATCCTATAACCAGTAGACGTTCAAGACGCTTCGAACGATACCTCATTTGTCAAATTATGATAAGTAGTTTAGAAGTTATGAGGAAACCAATGGATATACATACATACATACATAAACATTGTCTGTTTTTACGGCACTAACAGAGTATAATTTGCTTATGTAGAATACAGCTATTAATAAAAATGTTAACAAAAAAAAAGTAGAAATTACAACATAAACTTATAGAAAAGATGTTTAAAATGTTATATAATCAGACACTTCTAAGAAGCAAGCATGAATGTTGAATTAGTGTTTAATACAAAACCTAAAAATTTAAATATTTAATTTGAAGTCACATGACAACCCTAAGCCCGGAAATTCCGAACAAACCTAAAATTAATAATAACTTCTACATAAAACGGAACTAGGCTGTGATTTTATTAGAACCTATAAAGGAGGGTATAAACAATTTTTCGGTGTAGAAATCTCATCCTAATACGGTCTTATGGTCGAGTAAAAACATGAAAACTGAAATACGAAAAATGGTTATATTTCGTTACCTATTCGCAGTAAAATGTTAAAAATTTGTGGGAAGGTGTATTGTCTTGTACACAATTATTAGATTTAATCAAAACAAAAAAAAGTATTTCAGTTCTTTTTTTATGAATTTTTTCCTCTTTTCATGACCCAGATTTTGGGAAACTTTGACATTTTTTATAAAAAAAACTATAAGTCGTATCGAAGCCAGAGTTTTACTATTGCACTCAGAATTAGAAAAACTATCGATTTCTCGAATAAAACGTGGACGTCACCAAAACCCACTTCTTAAAACACTGTGCTACGCCCTTTTGTTGCACCCTTTATTTAAAAAGTGCCTAATAAATATAAAATATAGAATTGCGATTTTTGAATCTCATTCGCTGAGTTCAGCAGTTGAAAATGGCAAAATTACTATGGAGATCTGCATCTTTCTACTGCTGATTTGACTTTCAAAAATCATACTTCAGGAGTCCGATTTTTGAAATTTAAATCAGCAGAAGATAGATGCAGATCTCCATAGTAATTTTGACAGTTTCAACTGCTGAACTCAGCGAATGAGATTCAAAAGTCGCACTCCTGAACATATTCGCCTACTGCAGTTTATTTATGTGTTTTGTATTCATTGCAGGTACTTATTAATCGGCCGAACGAAATGTTGAACCGTTGGATAGTTCATGGTATGTTTTTAAGTTAATATTTCTCAAGATGTATTCATACATCATGTAATGAGGCTAAAGACAAATAGAGGTGACACACCGTCACAATCGTAACGTGTCGCGGTCCGAAGTCTCTGCTTACCCCCATGCATGAGACAATGGCTTATTTACATACAGGGTCCAACTTAATATGCTGACGGTTTTTAAGGGGAGTATCAGACCATCAAACTGAACAACTTTCTTTACGGGACCAACATCGAAATCGGGAAAAAAAACAGTCGTCCCATACAAAACTGCCAACCTAACTCGACCCGAATGTGGGGCAGCTGTTTTTTTCGCGATTTCGATGTTGGTCCCATGGAGAAAGTTGTTCAGTTTGATGGTCTGTGCAACCCCTTAAAAAAGTGTCGGCATAAATAAAGTTGGACCCTGTATGCTGTGTACATTTATTAGGATTGCAGTTTTGTATGAAACAGAAAGATATTTTTTTTTTATTTTGATGTTTGTGTCATAGAGAAAGTTGTTCAGTTTGACGGTCTAATTGATCGTCCCCTTAAAAAAGTTAAGAAAGACCCTATTATAGGATGAGTAATTTTCTCAGCGGCAATATTCAATTTAAAATTCGTTAATTTAAACAGGTAAATTAATCACTTGTCATCTTAGCATTATTACATGTTAATAATATAGAATTATGTTGTAAGTTATCGAGAGGCCTGCTTTATAATAAACTAGTGTTTACCCGCGACTTCGTCCGCACAAATTATATACTACCAGATTTTAAGTCAGATCATAAGCAATCAAACAAAAAAGTTTCATCAAAATCGGTTCAGTAGTTTTTGCGTGATACGCGAACAAACAAACAAACAGACAGACACTAAAAAAGGTTGGTTTCGTGTCAGGGATACCTACCTACCAATATTAATCAACAATTACCAATATTAATTACAATTATCAAGCAATAGTAATCTTTTTTTTCTTAATACCTAAGTATCTTCAATGTACAGACACACTTCAGTTACAGTTTTAATAATAGTTTAGATATTACCTATTTTGTGACTCTACGCAGTAGTACTAGATACTTTTTCTTGTACTGTGACCATGGGCACCTTATGAAATAGTCAGTTTTACAAAGCGTTAAGAATAATAGAACACGTAGCCGCCTGTAACACTGAACGTGTCTCTAAATCTCTATTCTTTTATTATTCTTACAAAATTATACTTAAATCAATGTTGTCTACTGGCTTTTAAGCTAACTTGTCTTAAGATAAGATAAATATTCTTTATTTGCACACCAAAATACAAAAAAAAAAAAAAAAACAACAACAATATACATGAACAAGAAGGGTACAAAAGGCGGCCTTATCACTAAAAGTGATTTCTTCCAGTGAGTGCTTTCTTGTCTTAATTATAAGGACTGTTAAAATTAATACAATAATAATGTAGCATAAGCATATGGTCACGATTATATTCCCGAGGGGGTAGTCAGAGATATTCTGAAATCTCAGATCATCCACTTTTCACCACCGAAACTCTGTCCAGTGTGACGGGGGGGTGAGCCCGATGTAGAGCGTAGCATGTACCTACCTATACATAAAATATAGACAATAATTTTAAAATTACATTGTACGAGTATATTAATTTACAAAGTGTGTAAGTCTACCTACAAATAAATCAATAAATAAAATGTATAACCTGTTATTGTAATGTAATTTATTTATGGGTTAATTTAAAATGAAAACAACAAAAAATTTACGTAAACAACTTACTCACCTAATTGCCTACTTCTTAAAAAAGGGTAAAAACATTTAAACAAACCACCTAATTTAGGTGCTCGCCTTTAGGGACCGTACCCGGCGGCTAGCGGGAGGAAGCTGTCACCTTTAGTTTCTTCTTCTACAATAATTAATTATTTATCGTTGACATTATTGGTTTTAGATATTTCTCAAGATGGTGCACGGATTGGACCAAGCCCTCTGATTTCCTAATTATTCAAATGGTGGCAGTCGAGTCGAGGTCTTCAGTTAGTTTTTATAGTTCTTGATCGTTATCTTTTAACATACAGATTGGCAGTAAATGCTCTATTTGGTGATAAAATACCCATTATGTTTGCTCCATTATACAATAAGATCGTTTTCGAATATTAAATGACTTTTAAACAAGCTATAAATTATAAGGTACCTACCTATTTATACATGTATTCATACCTAGATTCATACATATCAAATCAAATCAAATAAAAATGTTTATTCAAAATAATATCACATGGATAGCTTTCTGACGTCATTTTTTGCTCTACCACCGCGTCGGAAGGTGTTCCGTTGTAGAGAAGATGCGGCCAGAAACTCTACAACACACATCTTTTAAAAAATAAAATATACAAAGTACACTTACAAATACAATATCGAATTACATAGTGTAACATTGTCAAGACCAGACATTTTGGTCATTCATATAATCATCGAGTAACATGGGACTTAAACTTTTTGTCTGGCAAGTTTAGAATATCCTCTGGTATCTTATTATAATAGCGTATGCATACATGTTAGTGCGTTCTTTTGGGCGCCCCGTCGTCTGGGTAGTAAAAGATATTAGTAAGAGTGAACTAGATCGCAAGATATAAAGTATTAGAGAGTTCACACCCATCGGCAACAGTTTTGAGTCATATGTATTAATGAGGTGTTGCATAACGGCCTTTCCCCAGGTGGCAGGCGTGAGGCGGTGCCGTTGTCGCGAGACGCCCGCTGTCAATCAAAATATAACGCCAACTACGAACATTAAAATCATGCGGTGATATCACTCCAAAGAGTTAGTGATCACAGATGACTTGGCAGTAATATGAAACAAAGAATTAAAACAGTTCATAAAATAAATTACAGATTTCACAACATTTACTAGAGTAAATAAATTAATCTTGTCTAAAAATGGAAATACAGGTGAATCAATTTAGGTGATAAACTTCGCGAAATAGTCTGACATATCGCATTGACCACCTTTTATCTGCCATCTGCATAAATTTTATTAGTTAAGGTGGTTTCCGTCCATACAAAACGTTGTCGTATAACACTCGTAGACGTTATTAATAAAAGTAATGTTTTATACTTTTATTAATATGGAAAAATATATGGAAAAATAGCTTAGAAAATCTAGTTTCCGCGAATCAAATAATATTTACAATTTATAATATTATTACGAAGATATCACGCTTTGAAATTATTCATACAAAATTTCAAACCCTTATATCTTCGTAATTATATTACAAATTGTAAATATTATTTGATTCGCGGAAACTAGATTTTCTAAGCTATTTTTCCATATATAAAACATTACTTTTATTAACACTGTCTACGAGTGTTATACGACAACGTTTTGTATGAAATTGACAGCTCTCCAACCACCTTAACTGTCCGACCGAATACTTAATCGACAAAGACGTATCTAGTCAGTCGTAATATGACAAAAGTATGTACAGTAAGATAGTCATCGTTCGAGGTTCGCGTCATTTAAATTCTAAACTGACACATGTCGAAACTGTGTATAGAATGGGAGATACCTTGTTTCTTTCGAAAATATTTCTTTTGATTTGAGTTTCATTAACTACCTACTTATATAATTATTCATATCATCATACTCTACTCATATTAGGCTTTACTATTCATCTTCTTCTATATTAGAAAACCAGACGGTTTTCTATGTTCTTCGTAAATACATTTTTTTTGCGTAAAACCATCCATAATTCAATTTTAAGAGAGTTTTATAGCAAATTTATACGGACCCCTGCAGGTACAGCAGCGCGATATTGATAGTAAAGTTGTTAATTGATACGCACGAGAGACCGTGAAAACGGTTGTTTGTTAGTTTATGTAATCAGTATTATATTACGTTCATGTTTAAAATTCAAACCCTTCGAATAAATAACTTAAATAAAAGAGCAAACTAGTTATCTTTTAAGCTATAGATAGAGAAAGGGAAGTGATGCATTATAGGTACCTACATAGGTATAATAAAGGGTATGCCTGACAAAGAAAAGTTAAAAGGTGTAAGTAATAAAAATAAAAGCTTTCTATGCGTATTCTACTAACAGGCTATGAATGAATGCTTGCATTACTCGACATTAAAACTACCTGCTTATACGTATTGTTATGGCCTCGTATGTATATTAGGTGCTCGTGTGGTTTGTTACAACCAGCACTTGCTTTCATATATTTCTGATATTATACTCGTACTTTTCAAATAATAAAACTCTTTTATACTATAATATAATAATGTAATCGCATTTCCTTTAGACTACTTACACTATAAAGTTATTATACCTTACAGGAATAGAGTCAGTGACATGAGTTGTCAAATGAAGCAGTTTTTGAATGTTTTTTGGAGACTATTCGCAGGCAAAAATTCTAATACTGTCTATAATTCTGAGTCTAACGTAAAATCGTGGATAAATTAATGAAGTAGTGTCAGTATATTTCACAAAATTATTTACGATTTCACTTTAGATTCCCAATTATTCACGAAAACCGAATTGTAAAAATTGATTGGTGACTAAAAAACGGGTTCTATTGATTCGCGTCACGTATCTCTTTCTATTATACAGTGGTGCCGCTCTAGGTACATCTCGCTCTCTCAGCTGTATGTTCCTCTATTCCTACCTCTATGACTTACACATAATATTTTTATTTTTGTTTATCAAAAAGACATACTCATGAAGGTACTTAAGTGATTTTGTTTAGAATTCTGGAGAGCTATTTTTGAATCTCATTCGGTGAGCTCTGCAGTTGTAAATGTCAAAATTACTATGGAGATACGCATCTTTCTTCTGCTGATTTGTCTTTCAAAATCGCACTCCTGAAGCATGATTTTTGAAAGTCAAATCAGCAGTAGAAAGATGAATAACTCCATAGTAATTTTGACATTTTCAACTGCTGAGCTCACCGAATGAGATTCAAAAATCGCACTCATGACCCGTAAACGAAATGTGGATGTACCATGCAGATGAAGATACCTGTGTACTTTTACAACTTGTGTGAGAACCTTTACAGTTCAAAATCATTTGTTGAACAGAGTTTCAATTGAATAGGCTTTAAATTTATATTATTAGAACGTCAACCTCATATTAATAAAGTAAATAGCACGATTTGACCATTAGAGAGGGAGTTTCATTTATTTATGCCATAATCAACTTTAATGTCGTCTGTAGGTACTCTACCTACATGCTTTAGATACGTAGGCACCTTAAACTAACTGAAATGTACTTACTAAGTAATTAGTAATTGATGCCTACAAATACGTTCGAAATGAGTGAACCTAGTATACTCGTAATAAATCTATAGTGCACAGTGCACCCCAAACAATAAAACATGATTCGTTCCTTATTTATTTATTACATGTGGATGAGTCTCGAAACGATGTGAAGAAGGCTGGTTATGAAATTTGGGGCAATCAAAGTAAGACTTAGACTTAGGCAACAGTTTGAGAGAATATTTGTGTCCGTTTCCACAAAAATGTAATGCCTAGAATGTGTTAATGTTAACACTACGTAATTATTGTTTTGTCTAACGCAACTGAAGCGTGCATATTTTATCGTTCGTTATTGGAACTGACAGTTTTACACAAATGTTTTACATAAACGCCCACACAACGCTATAAAAATATGTAGGTATTACGACGCGACGGTTAGTAAAATTAGTTTGAGGTCATAAGGGGGTTACCTGAAAAGATATCCGGGAGTTTTGAAAATTTGTATTTGATACAGGCTGTAACAAAACACACTAGTAATCGTAATATTACTTTACCATCAAACTGAACAATTTTCACTAGGGAGCCAACTTCGAAATCACGAAAAAAATATCAGCTGAATCGAGTCTGTAGGTATAGTGCATTGGGGTAATTGCGAACCTGGGTATATTCCGAAAGTTTATTAAAACTACCTGACTTGTCTGTCGAGACGGCACGTTGCTCTGACACTTACGCTAGCAGCGACGAACGGCGGCTTGAGCGTCAAAGCCGATAAAAATGGCGTCTAAAGTCAGGTAGTTTTAATAAACTTTCGGAATATACCCAGGTTCGCAATTACCCCAATGCACCCTACTGCAGTTATGTATGAAAAAGCAGATTTTTTTTTACGATTTCAAAGTAGGCTCCATAGTGAACGTTGTTCAGTTTGATGGTCTGGAGCACCCACTTAAGTATTACTGGGGTGTTCTGTTACACTCTGTAGATTTTTTATGTGCCCTTATCGAATTTCACTTTGCCACCAGGTAAAACTCCAGGCACGTACCTATCCTAGGTGGGATTTATTGTAATTTGTATGGAAAAGTGATTACAGCACTTTCTTTTTCATTGTTTTTCTATCAATACCCCCTCCCCCACGGAAATTAAATGTCCCCCCCCCCCCCCCGAAACAAAAGTCTGGATACCTACGTGCTTGTAAAACTCCCAAATGATAGGACTTAGTACGTAAAGGCTCAAGGTTTTCTCAACTTTGTATATTTTTATGTCTTTGTGTGCAATAAAGTGTTATAATAATAATAATAAAGGCTGGCTTTCCACCAGAGCCATAGAATAGATAATAATACTAAACATCCAAGGAAAATCCACAAATCCCTATCACGAAATATTGCAAATTGAGGCTTTTTTATTGTTGGATTACTTTTTACGGGGATGGTGAGAATATCGACCTAAACAACTTTTTTTTTCGTGTAGGTACCGTACTACGAGTAATGACACCTTTCATAAGAATCAAATTGGCCATGAAAAATCTCTACAGCCAGCCATCAAAGTGTCAAAGATATTTGAATAACTTGAGAAAATTGACCTTTTCTTTCCGAAAGTAGTCCTTGACCGTTCACATTTTATTTACAACTTTCGAAAGAATAAATATATTTTTTTTTATATAAATATAAAATTACGTTCTTGCTAAATAATTTAGTTAATTTTAAGCATTCTTGTTAATCATATTTCGTAGTCTCAGTTGCTCTTACATGTTTAATGTCGACTAAAATATATTATTAATATTTCAAGCAATGAGTTTCTTTATAAAGTTTAAGTAGTCTCTATAACTCTACAAAACTAATATCTGTTAGGTACGTGAAACATTAAAGAAAAATCTTTATCACTTCGAACTTCAATCGCCGTAATTAAGTAGTTAATACAATTACAGTCCATAATTGGGTACCACTATGCCTCTATAGTACCTACCTACCTTACTTAAAAGTGACCGTCAAAAATACCAAAGATAGCATAGTGGCAGTATCAATGAAATACCTATGTGCAATTTGTACATACCTACTTGTACGTTTTTTTTCGGAAGAAAATAATATGTTTACCTAAGATGATTACAATGTTTAAATAATTGTAAATGACAGCTATCTATCGATTGAATGCTTGAGCTTAATAATTAAAGTAAATAAAAAGATGTTGACTTTACTATCATTCACAAAAAAAAGTTAGTTTATTGTATGTGATGAATTGATGATTCGTACGATTATATACGCTGCCTGCCGTCAGATCCGAAGTTTGTGTTATAAAAGAAAATAATACGGTGCCTATAAATTGTTCTTTGTCAGTGCACAAATTATATAATAAAACCACCATTTCAATTTTCTAAACGTTTTCCTTAATAATGTAAGTGTGCAGAGATAATAGTCCCGACTGGTACGAGTAGGTGTTGTTGTACGGAACTTACGTAAAACCGTTTATTGTTTTTTAGACAATTGACAATCAGTGATAAAAGTGATAGTGATAATTGTACACGTACGAGACAAGATTGTCAAAACAGTAATTAAGTACTCGTAATAGTTATAATAGGGTACCTAGTTGGCTCCACTTAAATTTCAGAAAGACAATCAATGTTTCTATATTTCTTCTTTTTTAACACTGTTACATTAGCTTCACCTGCAGGGCTAGCATGCCACCCACGACAAAGGGTTTAAACGAGAAAATCGTCATGCGCGCTCTTTCTGGCATACCTACGTAAAATAGTAAGGATGGAGGCACATCCTCATTTTTATCGTTTACTCGGGGGTGGCATGCGAGGCCTACTGGTAGCTAACTAAGTAACCAACTAACTATGTAAGAAAATCTAGGAAGCCGATTTTAACCTACTTCTAATGAATGTATCGATTTGAAACTTTGCAGGTGTATGTAGTTCAGATGACAATACAATAATTTGGTACCATCGAGCTGATCTGATGATGGAGTCATGAGATGAATAGTGGAACTCTTCAATGGCTACTTGTAAACCACTCGAGTTTGGGCTCGTTTGCGATAAGCGTGTTTTTTAGTTTTTCAAACTATAATATTATATATATCTTCTATAGGTACTATTTTTATACAACGAAAATCGCATTCGCAAGTATAACGCTGCAGTATCATAACTAAACTTCATTAAAATATAAGACTAAATAAACATAGACTTTATTGTTGAAACTACGCACGCGACCAAAGAACTTTATAGTTAGGTAATCTGTGGCCGAAGTTCAGCGGCTAATCATTTTACCTACGAGTAACTACTTCATGAAACTTCGATGTAACCTGGTCTAGTCTAGATTTGCGTTCACTGAGTCTAGAGCATAAGCAGGCGTAATCTCACCCAAGTATGGTTATGTAATTATCGAATTTCGCATTCTCTCGTTTGTGGTAAAAATCTGAATTAATTATATTTTAACAATGAAACCCACATGACTTAACAGTCTACACATCAAGCCGGTACTCATAACAATTCAAATAGCTCAAATCTGTTCCAACGAAACGTTCCGTTATCGAATACGTAAGTACTTCAATTAGTTCTTTGGAGCGAATATAAGTGCAACAATAGTTGAAGCTTTGGTCGGTGTAACAAAGCATTGCGCGCGCTGTGGGCTGCAGCAATCGAAGCAGACAATGCGAGAGACCCTGAGCCACATTCACGTTGTTAGTATCGGCTGACTGATGGATCACCATACCTGCTGGCCTGTCTTCATGGAGAAAGTTATCAATTATCAAATCCTTGTTGTTGAACTTCTAATTATGGCCTATTCAATCGTGTATGATAAAATTGATAAACAAGATGGTGCATACATTGTAAATAAACATCAAACCTATAAAGATAGCCAAAAGACACAAAACATATCGATGTCATGGTTAAATACGCAAATATTACCTAATCTTAGATCTTGTTAACATAATTTAGGAGGCTTTGGCTTAGGAATTTATTTATTTATATTCTTAGGTCTTGTTAACACAATTTAGGAGACTTTGGCTTATATTTATTTACAGCGTTTAATCTAAATAATTAAAACGTAATATAAAATTCGTCAACCTAAAGGGCATAAACGCCGGCCAGGTCTACCACCCTGTAGCATCTCGCTGAGTCTCTGTGCGAGGTATGGGCAGGCCCGGAGGTCCCCAGAGTACTGGATGAGCCTGGTGGAGGGGCTTTAATGAGGCAGGTGGTGTCGGATGACCACGGGCCCTTTGTTTCGAAAGCAAGCGAGAAAGCGAAGTTGAGAAACTGAGCCTGGTCAGCCGCGGCGCCAGCCCTGTTGGTGGTGCCCTCGGTGTGCACTCGATGTGGACGTGGCATCCCACACCAGGGTTTTACCTAAACACCAGTGCACTAGGGTTGCCCCATAGAAAGAAGAAGTACCTACCTAGATTATAAAAGGTTATTTTTGTATAATGTAATAAAACCGAATTATTTATAACGACTAACATTTGTAAAACACAACTGTTCTATTAAGATGTAAATTATTCTACAGAAGTAAATGTGAATAGATATGGTTTACTGTCTGTTTTTAAGAAGACATTCTTATCTCGTAGCGTAGACCCACAAATTATAATACTATGCATTTTTTTAAGAAAAAGTAGTTGACCGTCAAACATCGCTTGGAAATATGGCCTAACATACTTATAAGGTGTATTTACAAATTTGTTTCATTAAAATTTTAAATTTATTTTAATTACTACGTCTAAAGCTTACAATAGACATATAGATTATTAATGTCTATCGGATTATGAAGTAAATTATTTGGAAATTACATGTGTGATTCATTAAATTTTTACTCAAAGTAAAGAATCAATAATATGATTTAACTAAATAAATAAATATCTTGGACATAGTCACACAAATTATCAAGTCACATTTAAAGTTCCAGAATCCAGCCTGGAGTGCGATTTTTGAGTCTCATGCAGTTGAAAATATCAAAATTACTATGGAGGGAGATATGCATATTTTTACTGCTGATTTGACTTTCAAAAATCATACTTCAGGAAAGCGATTTTTAAGAGTCAAATCCGCAGTAGAAAGATGCGTATCTCCATAGTAATTTTCAACTGCTGAGCTCACCGAATCAGATTCAAAAATCGCACTCCTGGACTTGTATTATGATAACTAGACAACGATATAGAATACATATATAGATACAAACATCCACGACTCGGGTACAAATATTCATATTCATCATACAAATATTTGTCACTTACGGGATTCGAACCCGCGACCCACGGCACAGCAAGCAGGTTCACTACCGACTGAGCTACCGGGCTGTCAAAATGATGATAATATTGATAATTATATTATACTATATATTGATAATTATATTATGTACTTACATCATCATCATCACAGCCTATATACGTCCCACTGCAGGGCACAGGCCAGCCCTCATGCAGTGAAGGTTTATGGACGTTAGTCCACCACGCGTGCCGAATGCGGGTTTTGTAGACTTCACATTAGCATCGGATTTTTTTTCCTGCGTATTCGGGTTTCCTCGCGATGTTTTCCTTCGCCGTTTGAAAGCTATATATTTGTAGATAGGTAGGCGCCGTTTGATAGGTATTACGTTATAGTCCAATCATTTTAGGGTTTGACCCTAACAATAATTCATCTATCGCTGAAACTTTGCAATGTGGTAAAGTAAAGTATACAGATTACGGTTGACAAATAATCGAACTACATCCCAAACCTCATCCATCTTCTCGGAGACACTCATCATTGGAATGATTTTGTTCAAGAGCGTATCTATCTTGCTAGCCTGAAAGCCAATAATGAATTATTGGTGAACTAAGTAATATTGTGTTCCTCCGACCATTATATCCATGGTCTGAAATTGAATAATTAGGTTAATATAAAGAAGCAGATTAACCAAGAACCGTCAAAACAACAAACTACAAACATGTCGATCCGATATCGATATAGTTAGTCGGGTAGTTACACAATGGTATCGATTCGGTATTGCCACGACTTAACTTAACTAAATTTATTCCTGTCATTTTCTAACATTCGACTAAGAAAAGAGACAGAAAACCAACAACTGACTTTAGTGCTGTCAAAGTGACGCTACACGCCCAAAATAAGATGGCATCATAATGCACGCCATCTTATTTAAGTCGTTTTTGGGCGTGTAGCGTCACTTTGACAGCACTAAAGTCAGTTGTTGGTTTTCTGTCTCTTTTCTTAGTCGAATGTTAGAAAATGACAGGAATAAATTTAGTTAAGTTAAGTCGTGGCAATACCGAATCGATACCAATGGGACCCCAGATGGGTAACCGTTTTAAACATTGTACTTAATACCTATATAAACAAAACTATGGTATAGTTTAAAAAAAAAATTTTAAGGGAAAATGCTGAGTTGTACCTACCTAGATTTAATGGGATTGATATTTTTGTGTGTTTTAAACATTAATATTTATTACTATCGTTTTAAGCAAATCTTTATAACGTCATATTCCTTTCGGTTTTGTATAATGTATGCAATATACTTAATTATAATCTTTTACTAAGAAATATATTTTTAATTTTTTAATTTTACTCTATAGTGTAGGATAGTGCCCTCGAGTAGCATATTCCTTGATTTTATCCTACCTAAATAATAACTACAAACAATCACCCCTTAAAGTAATGCAACTGTTTACCTTAACACCCTGTATACAAATCTATATATACCTACTGATCTATGATTATGACAACCCGTATTGTTAGGTAGTTTAGGTCATCTAAGTTGTAGCTAATTATAGTAATAGTATATGGTAGTAGGTATATGTATTATAGGAGAGTAATTTTAAAATATTGCTACCTACTTCACTAACTAATTCTAATTGGTTTAACTACCACTCTACCATCGTAATGAATACTTTCAAATGAGTTTCATGGGCATTTATTAGGTAAAACTATCAAGCCTTGCCCAGCCTATCGATAAACAAACTGGAACACGAAATTTAAATAAATAGCAATCGATAAAAATGTTGTCATACCTACATTAAAGGTAAGAACTGCTGGTAACCATTACCGCTAACCAAACATGTAGAGCTTTTGACACGGCAACTTAGCTAAATGAATGGAATTACCTTTGCAAATTGCGAACCACTTTAGAACTCATACATTTTTGCATGTATGTGTACCTAGATTTTAAAGTAGGCAGCATGGGACAAGATTAAAGCGATACTTATCTAGCTAAAAAACTAGCCACGATCGAGGGCAGCGCTAGCTAATGTCCTAAGGGAGGTAGATACACGTCTCTGTTAGCCCAGTAAATTAACGGAGTTTTGTTAGGAGGTTTGGGAACTAATTATTCATAGGAATGGGAACTAATTATTCATTTGAAACTGTAACCGGCACCATGTATTGACAAAAATACTATCTGAAAATATATTCCAAAAAATTCGCAACGCAACATATATATCAAAATTGTATCTCCCAGAAGGCTTTTAACTTAATAATAACAATACCAAGGCACCCATTTTAATTCGATTCAATAATATACTTACATGATTTTTGAGCAATAAAATAGCAATTGAAATGGCAATGACGGAAATTGGCGTAATTTTTTTCAATTGTTTTTTTTTTGAGCGACCACCAACCAAACCTTGTTTTTTATGGAAGATATTGATGTGCTAAATGAGTTATTTAAAAGAAAATACTTGTGTACTTATGTATTTTTCAAAGCTTTCTATAAGTAGACACAAATATTTACTCAGTGTTGAAAGTGTGTATGTCAAAGTAAAGTAAAGTCTTAAAAATGTGAAACAAATATTTTGCCGCCTGGTTTTTTTACAACGAGATAATGCCAAATTTTAAGCTGGGGCTGTTTCTAGGTGTTTTTTTTATTTTGGTACATTTTTAGGCTCAAATTGGCTCTTAAATTATGTACCGAAATAAAAAACAATTCTTAATTAGTCCCGGGTCAAACCGTTAAATGACTGGGCTATATGGCCGGTGCGCTCGCGCAAGTCGCGACGAGCCATTATGTGGCACGCACGTAGGTCGCACGTATTTAAGGTTTCTATTTCTGCCGTTCGTTGCGTAACTGCGCCTGCGCTGACAGATATGTCAATTTCACTATGGGTCGTTATAGTTGCAATACTGGAACGTTACTGTAGATAATAAAAATAACGAATCAAACGCACCTACTCGTAGGTACCTATGAAATAAATAATTAGGTATGTCGGTATAGATAACATTTAGAAATAAACAGTTTCAGTGCCTTCTGAAGCAAACCTAAAATAATCAAACCTTTTCTCTTATTGTTTCAGGGAACAATACATTTTCAACGTATTTGAAGTAATAGTAAGCACACTGGAAACAAAACTTCAGAGGATAGAGAATCTGGACAAAGCTGTGGAACATCTTATGAGGAGAGTGGAAGCACTAGACTCTAGAGTTAACGATAACATTATTAAAACGGATGATATCATCTCCAAACTAGGTAATCTGGACCTAAAACTTTTTAGCCACCTCACTCAAAGTGAAGACGGCGCAACAGAACACACAACCAGGAGAAATTACAATAAGATCAATGATGCACAGTTACTGGACAGAAAACTCGAATCACTCGATCAAAAAGTTTCAAACATCGACACCAAATTGGTCGGCCTTAAAAACCAGATAGATAATAACTTTTTGCCAGTAGATGACATAAACGCGGAGGCGAGTGAAAAGAAACCCATCAATTTGAATGTTATCGAGATCGCAAAAGGACTGAACTCTGAAGTAATTAACGAAATTACGAAAGAAGTGGACCTATTGAGAACGTCGATGTCGACAGTGGATCGTAAATTACAGTTCCATATTAATCTAGTATCAGAGAATTTAGGCAAAGTGTTGTATATGATGGCCGATGTACACGCAGCCATCGTGGAACCGGAAGCCGCTACGATCAATGTCAACAGTCTGTTCAAGAATAGAACAACCACCAGCACACCGTCGCCGATAATGAAGGCTAGCAAGATAGATACGCTCGTGAACAAAATCATCCCAATGATGAGCGTCTCCGAGAAGATGGATGAGGTTTGGGATGTGGTGGTCGGTACTAAGAGCTCCGTTGACGATTTGGTGCCGAAATCTGATGAGCTACTGACACAGACTCAACGACAGGAGCGTGCCATCGGTCAGATCCACAGCGACCTGAGACTGAAGACTAATCTTATCATAGAGAATTTGGATATGGTGGAGAAGAGACTGAAGAAACAGGAGGACGACGTGGCGACGCTGGCGCAGCGACCCGTGCCGGCAGAGCTGCTGCTGGACCCTACCATCGACAGGCTGGTGGAGTACGCGCCCACCCGCTACAGAGTTGAAGATCCTTCCACCGACCCCAGCACCAACACCGCCTCCGTCACCACACCGCTCTCCTCTACTCTGGCCAACAGGTGACATCTATCTTTATCTATTTATGCTATTGCGATCGTGCTCTTTATTACGCAAGCGATTTCTTTGCCTCGGCGACAATTTTTGCTTATTTTATGTCATGTGCGAATGTACAGAGTTAAAGAGTGAATGGGAGACTAATGGTTATATCGGATGCAGCCCAAGCAACTCGACCCCGAGTCCGACAGTGACAGTGACTCCGTCGAGCACCGGCAGCACGACCGTCGGAGGCGCACGCCTCTCCAGCCGGAAGGGAGGCATTATATTCCCCAGCGTCAAGAACAAACCCATCATTGGCAATAACACTTTCGCTTCAGAGATCGTCGCCAACTATAAAGATGTGAAAGTGAGTTTATGTCATATCATATCATAGGTTTCTAGATAGGTACCGTTTAGTGATTGATTTTCCGTGTAAACTAAGGGTCAGCGCGCATCATCTAGCGGAGAACTGCTCAAACAGTTTTCATTAATCAATTGATAATGAACTCAATGACAAATAGAAACAGAGCCAATCAAACCAATTAATTACCCATAAAGGCTTAGATCAAAATAAAATTAATGGATAGGCCTAAAGTACGGTAAGTTGAAGCAAACTACTGGTGCACTTGGTCCATACAAACTAGCGCCATTATCTGTCAAATCTAGGGCACTTGCATACAAATTTGAAGTAAAAATTTCATTTGTTTTGCCTCATTTTTCTGGTTTGAAATGTTCGCGTAAGGCCTATCCATTCATTTTATTTTGATCTAAGCATAAAGGCATATTCGTAAACAAAACGCACCTACTTATTCACTACAACCAGGTAGGTACCGACTTGACAGAAACCAAAGCAACCTGTACACATTTATAGCTTAGTAATTAACACATCTGTCGTCACCTATCGTTGAATCAATCTTAACTCTACAATTAGAATGTGCCAGCCGTGCAGCCGAGCGAATGATATAACATTGTAAAGTAATTGAAGTTGGGTACCTATACCTAGTCGATACGAGTCCTACTTTGCTCCACCGCGTCCAACTGTCGCACTACAAAATAATATGAATCATAATTTTCACAAACGTTACTTTTTGAATATCAACTATAAATAGAAAGGTAATAATAAAGGTACTACAATAACATATCCAGCGACTCCAAAGTGTTTACAAGTGATTCCGTGTGTGACATAGACAAAAACTATTATAACAAATTACAATATTTGTTGCTAAACAGTAAAGTATGACGGCAGGCCAGCATGTTATCGTTGTACGCTTAGGTACTCAATCTGAACCCTTCGAGTTCAACGCAACAAACTTCAATGTCACCTTCTGTTCCTAAAAAAAACCCAGAGGAGTAGCTCCTATGGATCTCCATTCTGGCGGTCCAGGAGTGTGATTTTTGAATCTCTTTCGGTGAGCTCAGTAGTTAAAAGTGACAAAATTACTAAGGAGATATGCATCTTTATACTGCTGATTTGACTGCAGCAGCAGATTTTTGTTTTGCTCCGATCGGTTTGCTCCTATAGTTAAAGTTGTTCAGTTTGATGGGTAGACTCTTAGTTTAAAAGGATGCTAATGATATCAATTTCACCCCTGTATAATTGGAAACTTACACAATAGCCTGATATAGGTAAATGCTTGAAAGTATCATCTTGTTTTAAAACTATCATTCTCAAATAATTCAGGTAGCTACCTAGCCATTCAGCATTGTCATTATATCGATTCGTAAAAACTGCTCAAGCAATAAGTTACATTTGGAGCTAGTGCTCTCTTGTTGGAATTTTAATAAACCCCTGTCAGCAGAGACTTGCGATATGGCGACTACGAGCAAAATGTACCGCATGCCTTGTCTATCTACTGCGATACCTACCTACACTGCCATTTACGTCTTCTGGTTTAGCAATAAGGAACACAAACTCAAACTACGCAACTGACTGATAAAGTATCCAACTATTTTATGCGCCACACTCACACCGTTAGATACTTGGATCAAACCATTCCAAACGATCTGAATTGTATCCATTTGCTATAAGTTTAAAACTTATAATTAATTGAATCAAGCGTTACTTTGCGGAAATCCATGACTAATAGGTAGACAACAAGATTGTATCCATACAATCTCGATTCATAGTAAGTAAACATATTTTTTTATTAATTTATTAAGGGTATAATCTTCATCACACGATGTCGGCTCAACGGGGGAACATCGAAACTAGCTAAACCTATTCGAAGAACCTACTTTACCACACCACGGAGATACGCATCTTTTTACTGCTGATTTGACTTTCAAAAATCGCTCTCCTGTAGTATGATTTTTGAAATTCAAATCAGCAGTAGAAAGATGCATATCTCTATAGTAATTTTGACATTTTCAAATGCTGAGCTCACGGAATGAGATTCAAAAATCGCACTCCTGCATTAATATTATTGCGAGGATAAATCTGTGTTGCGATACCGTAATTTACATTTTATTCTAAGCTACAAGCTACCTCAGTCAATATTAATTTTATTTGATCATTTTCTTCCTTTTGTACTTTATCTAATGATCCTAACCCTTGGGTAGGTATTTGTATTAGAAACGCACATTTATAGCAATAGGTATTTGATTGAAATACTCATCGGTCCTAATGCGCCATTATTTCGTCAATTATATTCGAGTAAAGCCGTAAAACAAAACAGGGTATAACAAACCACCCTAGAAATACTTAAAGCCCATGAAACTGAACAACTTTCACTGTGGAGTCAACTTCGAAATCTCCGAATCTTCGAAAACGTTGGCTCCATTACACCCTCTACAGGTACTAATCTACACTAAAAATACATTTCTGTGGTAGCGCCCTTGTTTTGTACATAACTACGTGGGTAGATGGAACTGAAAGTGGGTTTAGAATAGATCACTCCTAGTAATTATATTATCTTTGGGTAGGTAGGTAGGTTAATAGGTATTGGTAAGTACATACATATCACACTTGGCGACTAAGGGAAAGATTCCAACAACCAAATTTTATTAGGTAGGTATTACTATTTTACTATTATTTATTTTATTTTATTTATTTTATTGAAATAGTGACATTTGCTAGGTCAAAAGTCAGAACACAGAAGACAACAAGAGTTCCAGTACTTACTAATTAACTATTCTGTGATTCCGCGGCAAGGAAAGTTGCAGCGAGGTTATTACGTAAATCTGGTTCATACATTCGAGCCGTGCTTTCCGCGAGTCTGTAAGAGGCGAGCGAGTAAAAACCGGCCGTTCCCACCGAACTACAATTACCAATGATTACAACGAGTTTATTGTCTTAACGTACGAGAACTGAGCTGTTATGTCGATCGAACGAACGACATGACGCAACCTTTTATCACTTGTAGTAAGTATATCCCACATTACTTATGAGTAGGTACGTATGTTAAATTCAAATCTATATTGGAATGTACACCCACTATCTTATACACTCTTAAACAATTAAACCCATTTGTAGGTGGGAATCAACGCGAATAATTTGCCCGAAAAGTCGGCATGTTTTTTGCTCAGGCCGCAGAGTCTATTTTCTTTCGCCACTCCTAATCTTGATCATCTTCGATGGCAACAATGCAATCGATGTGGTCGATAACGCCGATAACGGGGCGTTATAGCGCAAAAACCCGGACAGTGTTATAAACTCTACCTCAGGAGGCACAAATGCATCATCGAACGTGGGAATCTAATTTAATGACATGAATTCAGAAGAAGCTTCGATTGGCTATAAAATCAATACGCTAAAGTCGTGAGCATGAAGTGTGATCTCATGAAGTACCATACCAAGCCGCTATGCATTGCTATTGTTGAGGTAGAAACTGAGCCAAACAATCGCCTATCTGGACAGGACAGTAATTTTTTATTCTGGAGATGACGATGACTTTTACAAATAAGTAATAAAAGGTTGGCCTTCGTTGGTCGATTATTATGGCATATGGGGTAGGTTACACAGACAAATTACACGCTCGGTAAAACTGACAATATTTAGGGCCTACACACTTTGAAACGGGAATACAAAAGATAACTAGAAACAGTCTGGTAAAAACATGGTCGTTGTAACGAGCAAAGCATGCCAGACAGTTGGTAACACTAACACATCAAACCGACGGCGACGATTTTCTTAACTACCTATTATAAAATCGTAAGAATGAAAAAGTAGTGGTTCACTTCATATAAACTCAAATAACACTCGATAGCGCGATTTAAATGACGTGTGGCGCCATCTATTGACAAGTTTGTTTGATTGTTTGTTTGTTCGCGCATCACGCAAAAACTACAGAACCGATTTTGATGAAACTTTTTTTGTTTAATAACTTATGATAGGACTTAAAATCTGGTATATAATTTATGCGGACGAAGTTGCGGGTTAACTTTAGTTCACTATAAAGTAACTACTCGAAATGACAAGTTGATGATTAAGCTTCAAATCTATAGGGTTTATAGGTATGATAAGGGTATAATCAGGAACTTGACGAATCGTGGCGATATAACCACCTAGTGGAATAATGGAAATATGCTAAGACTTTCCTTTTCCCTCTAGCTAGACATCATTTATCTATTATAATAGATATTTGTACTGAGTTACTTCAGAACTAAAATTGACTAAGATACAAATTCATAGTGATTTAGAGTCAAGGATTACGGAGTTACTCTCGATCTTAGGTAGCAAATTGATTGAGACGCCGCCGCCGGCGCCGGCTGTCTTTACGTGTTGATGATTATAATTACTATTATGACAGTAACAAAGAAGTAAGAAAACTTTCTACGGCTAGTATCAGGCCTGCGAACAAATCCGCCGTATGGAAAGCTCGTGGTCTTCACAAGTACATCTTGCACAATCCGCGACTTGAGCCAAAAGAATAATTATTTTCATACTGCGCGAACAAAGCGCCAGATGCCAGTGACATTTGGACAGCAAATAGACCATTTAGCTGCACTAACTAAAGCAATATTAATGACCTGTCGTGTCGTAGGGACACGTTAAATATCTGCTAACAGACATAAAAGTTCATTAAATGAAAGGGAAACTGGTAGAGACTTTTTACTAAAAGGTATTGATGCTTTTTTAGAATACATACAAGGTCTTTCCAGATCGTCGAACTGAACAACTTTCTCTATGGCACCATAGAAATCGCGAAAAAAAACGTCTGTTCCATATAAAACTGCAAACCTACTTGAACCAAATGTATGGATGGGACAGCTGATTTTTTTTCGCAATTTCGATATCGGTCCCATAGAGAAAGTTGTTCATGTTTATGGTCTGATCATCCTCTTAAAAAAGTGTCAGCATATTAAGAAGGACCCCGTATTAGGTAGGTCTCGCTTCACAATTTACGCTTAGAATGATTGAGCAAAAATTTCAAGGGTTACGATAATTAGGAATTTACCTACGTAGACTGAGGTCTAGAATCTATTAATTGGATTCCATCAATTTCCATCACCTGCTGTAAAGTATTTATAATCTATCATGGGAACTTCAACTCACGATAGATTTTTTACCGTATGGACCAGCTAGAGAGAACTAAGATCAGCATTTGAATAGTCAACATTAATTACACTATTGTACATTAATACAGCATTAACTTATTGTATTATTTAATCAAAACAATCTCAATATTAACACCAATATCTCACGACGAGATAAATACATCTTCGAGGTGGACCAAAGTCATGATACGTCATCCAACTAGGTATTTAACCAAATTTCAGTTTCATGGGCTGAAGCACCCCCTTAAGTATTACTAGAATGTTTTGTTATACCCTGTTTTGTTCTACGGGCTTTACTCGAATATTAATTGACGAAATAATGGCTCATTAGGACAGATGAGTAAGTAGGTAGTTATAGGTAAGTTCGTAAGTGTAGACATTTTTTTTTTCACTTAATGTCTAAAATATAGCACTCATAGAGTACTGTAAACTGGGGGGGACTGTTCAGGGAAAACCTGCTAGGTGCGGACAGGAAAGATCAACCGAGCATGATATAGTACCTATATAACCATATGATTATAAACAAACTGTAACAAAAATTTCATACCCCTCGAAGAATCGAATATAATACATTCTTTCCGATGGCAAGATAACTAAAGATTTACTGTGTCAATCGACGATAAAACATCGTAAGTATACCTACACGATAACATGCAGCACGCTTCGTTACGCTACATACCTTTACGGCGTGAAAGCAGCTAAGATGATGCGAAAATCTTCATTCCATTCCACTGACTGAAATCTATAATCGATCACGTTAAAGTACTATTAATACAATTAAACATATAAACTTGAAAGAGTCGTGGAGTAAGAAAGATAGGTACATTATATGTTATTATACCTAAGTGTGCGGTTCAGATGCACTGCTCTGCGGACATGACTACAATATAATAATGCTCATTAAATATTAATAAATGCATGGCGAACTACGTATACTTTGAATATATGTATATGTGCACCAAATTTTGCAACCCTATTTGATAATAGAAGCATGAGTCCTACCTATGGTCCTACTTAATGTGTTGTGTGCATTTAGAATAGAAAATCTACAACTATAATGTGTTTTTCCAGGGTTATTCGTGTGTGGACCTCCTGAACGCGGGGATGCGCGAGTCAGGCGTGTACTACCTTCAAATAAGGGGAACCACATACTGGTTCCTGAAAGTTTACTGTGAACAAAACGTTGCGGACGGAGGATGGACTGTAAGTAACAATTCTTCAATTTTATATCCTAGTTATCTTACTCATTAATCACGTGATCCGGCTAATGTAAAGCCAGAAAGGCCCGAACCTAATCTAGTTATCAGACGATATGAAATGTAGGTAGATACCTATGCTCATTATTGTACCTAAAAAGTTTATTGATACGTAGTGAAAAATTCCGAAAAAATAAGCTAGTAGCAAATACTTTAGGTATTTAGTTATTCATAATAGGTACTTAGAAAGTAATAAATCAATCATTTGTAATTATCTTAGGTACCTAACATATTATTTCATAAATGTGAATCTACCTTAGGTAGGTTTCTAATTACATGGTAGTTATTTTGTAAAATATCTTTATTGTCAATACAATATACACACGGTGACACATCAAGCTATACAAAACCAAAATAAGCTGGCCGCGCGTAGGACGAGTAACGTATAACGCGCGGCCAGCTTATGTTAGTTTTGTGTAGCTTGATGTGTCGCCGTGTGTACTACACTAGACTATTAAGTAGGAAAGGAAGTAGGTACGTTTTTCTTTTTATTAGAGCCCAGGTATAAGTATCATATATCTTAACTATTATAATTATAAAACCGTAATAAAACCGTAAAATTATAATAAAACCGTAAAATCGTGAGGAATAAAAAAGTAGCGGTTCACTTCATATAAACTCAAATAACACTCGATAGCTTGATTTAAATTCATTTACGTCATGACGTGTGGCGCCATCTATTGACAAAATTGTTAGTTTGTTTGTTTGTTCGCGCATCACGCAAAAACTACTGAACCGATTTTGATGAAACTTTTTTTGTTTGATAGCTTATGATCTGACTTAAAATCTGGTATATGTGCGGACGAAGTCGCGGGAAAACACTAGTTATTAATAAAACAGTAAATCCTCCCATGACATACCTATTAACGACTGTGGAAATATTTATTTTAATTAAAACGAGATGCTCCTAAAGATTATGATGACCATTTAAGTCTTTTTATTTTATTTACCAGGTGATTCACAGGCGAGATGACTTTGGAGTCCCAGCTGAGAACTTCAACAAGGATTGGAGTGACTACAAAAATGGTTTTGGAGACCCCAGCAAGGAATTTTGGCTAGGCAACGAGAACATTTACATGCTGACGAATAATGACGACTATATGCTCAGAGTTGAACTCGAGGACTTCGATGGCAATAAGAGGTAACGTAAACTTTTACTGCTAATACTTTATTTAGCTCGCCCTTAGACTTATATAGGACCCGCCTCGCCTTACCATTTCCCCTCTGCCAACATGCAAGATCAAAAATTCTTACGCATTTACATACTTACAATTTTACACCTTATCTCTAAACGCGACAGACTATAATTGCGGAACAATAATTTAGAACTTATCACGTTTGGGGTTCACACAACAGTTTTTCATTAATTTTAACATTCACAATTAGAATCTAAAGTAATGGAATAAAGTCCAAAGTTGCGGATTTCATGCTACCTCACCCCCCGCAAAGTGGCAAAGTTTGTTAGTAGAGTTATACGCTTAACTTGTCCATATATAAATAGTCGAAGAGCTCACCTATTCACGGAAAGCTCAAAAGTGAAAATGAGTATTGCAATAAGTATACGTGCCTATACTTATTTATTTGTTTATTAAAAACTTTGTCCGTATAGGTATTGTAATGTCCTATTATGATGCTGCAAGACAGAGCGGAAAAACTTTCCTAATTTTTCACACATATCGCAATGATAGGTTTCATTTAACGCAACGTCTAATTAAAATATTTATGTAAATTTTACTTAGTACCAAAATAGGTAATTAAACCGAGTAAAGAGTTTGACGACACATTTTGACTTAGATTGCGCGCTCCATACAAACGAAGTTATTCAATACCTGCTAATCATTTAAAGTGGCCAAGTTTGTGGTGGCGGCTGAACGATCCCCCACAGCGGTGTGGTAGGCTCCGCAAGGAGCCGCCTGGCTCTCGACCACCCTCCTGCCGGAGTCTGGCGCCAAGCAGCTTGCTGCGTTCCGTCGGTGTGCAGGAGTGCCAGTGCACTTCTGGGTAAACTCGCTACATCGTCGACACCATCTTTGTCCTGAGGACTAAAAAAAATAAGTCAATGACATTTTTCAGAAACAATCTAGAAACTAAATGCTTGTATAATGTCAAATTTTCGTTAAAATATACAGTATTGCAATGCTAGGATTAATTAAAGATTTGCTTGGAAATCTTTGAGGCACTGTAACTTTAAAACTACTTATGTAGTATTACTTAACGATAATCTTACAACATATAATCATAGATTGAATCTGAAAAATTTAATTGACTTTAATTGGTTAGTATTGAAAATATGTACTTGACGGCGCCTGGCGCCATCTCTCAAGTTGCTACAGAACAAGATCGCACACTGATGACGTTGCCTGCTACAGCGCCTCCTGGTGTCGGTCTAGCGGAGCGTCGTGTCGGTAAGGCGGTTGGCAGCCATGTCAATAGGAGTTCAGTTGAAGATTTGAATATGAATGGCTGAACAACCGCATCACTCGACGAATCGCTAGTTCTGTGTAATCTCGGTAGTTTTCTATTAAGCAGTGATCTGTTTGCGATGAAGGCCCTCCTGTGCCTATATCAGAAGTGTGAACAAACTTGCGCCCAAGAGGAATAAAATCGGAAAATTTTGATGGAAATTTGACACCTAAAACCTAGCTTTTGTTTCCCGACCTGATGAAAATTTTATCTTGAGGTGTCTTGAGGTTCTTAAATGATGCGAAAGAAATAGCGGGTGAATCCCAGGTGCGGGAAAGTTACGTTTTCATTGGCTGCTGAATATTTTGCTTCGCCATCTCTAGGCAGTTTTCCCAACTTTTTGGAAGATAGAGCTGCAATGACACAGTATTCACAATCTATTGATTTAAAGAAAATTGCATTTTTTAACAAAATAAATAAATAATAGTAACTAGTAATACATTTCATGTAACATAGTTATATTAAAAAAATTGATATTGGAGCGTGGCGGAATGTTATACCTAAATCAATCGATTATAACAGTCGGACCGTTGACAGCTCTTCTCTATCAGAGTCCGTTTCACGACGTGTAAAAATAACTCGGGTTGCCACTACGAGGGAGAAAAAGTATACGAAGAATATGTAAGCTAGAGTGAAGTATAGACATTCCACCGAGTGATTTTTACACGTTTTGAAACGCAGACTCATTCGAATTTCAACTAAAGAAAAAATAGAAGACATATAAAACTCTACTTGACGTATTCACACTTATTGCAAACGTGTTTAAGAAGAAGCGAGACGTCAACAGTATACATATGCCATCCTGCGGTCTATGTTTTTGACGTACTTAACAGTGTTGCCAATTCGGCCCCTAGTGGGCCGATTTGAGTCCCTTCGGAATCTATTCGGTATGCCTTTTACTGTCATAGACCTTTCGTCAGCCTTTGTCAGTCAGTCTTTGACTGCCATTAAAAAGATTTTATGACATTGTTACAGTTGCACAAAGGACATTATCAGTTTATCAGTCAGTCGCAAAATGTATGAAACTGCGTCAGCAGTCCTACATGTCTGCAGTGAATGGGCCCCTTAATTTTGATATTTTCTATTGCTGACTTGAACGTGTGACTTTCAAATTTTCAAAATAATGTTTAAATGACGCATAATCTCCATAGTAATTTTGGCATTTTCTACTGGTGATTTAACCGTGTGACTTGCAAAAATCGCCCTGCAGGACTTGCATTATTAAAATTTTTTAAAATCTGCTTTCCCATACATTTGAGCGAATAAATTTAATTTAAAAATTTATTTAAGAAAGACAAAGTGCGTATCCACGACAGGCTTCGTCAAAGACAATATATTACTTACATCCACAACAGGCTTCGTCAAAACGAATACATCAAACACATCCACAACAGGCTTCGTCAAAGAAAATAAATCACTCAGATCCACAGAACGTTCCGTCAATAAATACATCCCGTACATCTGCTACAAGCTTCGTCAATTTCCCTACCTACAATCTATACTATAAACCTCCTCCAAAGCCTCCCCCTGTGGGACGGTCCCTAGAACGCTGGCAGCATTCCCCCTCTGAATCGCTAAGCTTATGCGCTGGCGAAGGTAACTGCCAGCCCTCTTATCGCCAGTGGACTCTATAATATATATCTCTCTCTAGTGTTTTTTTTTTGAGCGAATTGGTAGTGATATTTTGTATGAAACACCAGTTTTTTTTGGGAAAGACTTTAATTTTCAGGCTGATATTCAATAAAAAACAATGAAAAAGAAGTCGCCGTAATCACTGTTCTGATAAATGAGGGGGGGGGGATAAATCCATATCCAACCACCCACCTAGATACGTGCCTGCTCTCACTCTCAGGTCCTTCTGTTAGCTTCATGATCATTAGTGAAGTTAAAGCCTCCGCACACTGCAGCGATTTTATCGAGCGATATTATCGACAGCGATATCGCGTCACCTTACACACTGCAGCGATTCCGCGATTCGCGTCACGCATGCACCCCACCACTGAATGTAGTCGAAAGAGATTGCGTCAGGTTGCGATAATATCGCGGCAGTGTGTGGGATCGAGCGCGTCCCCATACAAAATGTACTGAGAACAAATATCGCCAAATCGCAGCGATATTATCGCTCGATAATATCGCGGCAATGTGTAGGATCGCGCGCGTCCCCATACAAAATTTACTGGAAATAAATATCGCAAAATCGCAGCGATAATATCGCTGCAATGTGCGGAGGCCTTAAATATTTTTTTAGGCCATTTTCAGAAGTGTTTTAGCCATTTCAAGATTTATTTGCTGGCAACATTGTACCGGTCAAAAAATTTAAAATGACGGTCGTTTTCATTTGTAAGCGTTTATTTTGGTTTTTTGTTGATGTTTTAAGCTTATAATAAGTTATTTCGGTCGCAAATTAGTACTTGGAGATGATCATTAGATTCTCATTGCGATACCTATTTGTGCTGCAATATGTATTGGATGCTTTTCATCGCTGTTTAAGTTTTACAAGATGTCCAACTGTAACGTTGTGATTGCGGATTTTACATGAAAGGTTAGTAAATATAGTTTCAAATACGAATCTCTACCTTGTAACTAGGTACTTATAATAAAAATGTTCACTGGGTAATCGATGACACGGTTGGTGTGCCTAATGCGGGCACTACATTCTCGCCAAGCACGAGAACAGCCGAGAACGAGAGTGTTTATTTCCCTTCATAGTTCTCGTGGCGTTTTAAGCCATAGCCGAGAATTCTTGCCGGGAAGTTCTCGCGAGACTGCCCGCTTAATGGTTACCACAACAAACCAGCACTCGTAGTATGCTACACGTGATACGGCTGTATCACGTCTTTTATCTCGTTCGTTCGCACGCAAATACAAAGAGAGCTAAGGTGTGATAGTGCTGTATCACTGCGGCATGCTAGCTATGCAGAAGTTCTGAGTTCGAGTCCCGGTTTGGTTAGTTAGATGTTATATAATCTGTGATCGGATAATCGGGCGCTAATAGCCCTAAAAATCTTCCCACGAAAGAAGAATAAATGGAGAGTTGCTCTGTGGGTCTGCTATTGGGTGGTCACGTGCGCGTCGGTTGCCCCATCCCCGGTCCACAGTGGAACTCCAGTGGTGGCTCAGGAATTTGTTCTTTTATAAGAACAACCCTTGACTTGAAGTCACCAAAATATCAATACAACCGTACAACGTCAAGCACTTTTGCTATAAAAACTCGACATTGGCAAAATCATCACATACCCAAGATGGCAGCCATTTTTTAAAATAAAGAATAGAATTAATGGACATTCCTTTCTGAATAAATAAGTAATCCCGGGAAAAACTTGATGAAATTATAACAGTGGCTATTTTATAGCAGCTTCTTTATTTTATTCAAAACAAATGGAATATCAATAAAAAATATGTGAAATTGATTATCTATCTAACAGATTAGTGATCGAATCAACTAATTTATTGGATTTTATACGAACAGAAGACTAAAAAATATTACTTGTTCGGATTCTAAAAGACATGTCCGTATTATTTTTTGTGTAAAATAAAAGTGAAGTTTAGGTATCAGTGCCCGATCACCCGATCACTAGTTATAATGTTAGTGTTGTTGTAGTACGGTTTTGACATTATTAATTTTTGTTTTTCTATATTTATTTACAGAGTCAAGGAGAACACCCACATCCCAGCTTAAGTGCCTATTATAAAATATAAAATAAATACTCAAAAAAAGGATTAAGAATGGTTACATAGCTTAAAAAGAAGACCAAATTATTTAAATATGGTTTGAAAAACCTGTAAATCTTTGTGATGATGTCCTGATGGCTTATCCAAAAATTTACATGTGGTATGACATAAGCAGCACAATTTTATTTACTGAAATGCAATTTCGTCAAACGAAAAATACCAAATGGGTGATGTGATGATTCAATTTAGATAAAAAATGTTATCTCTAAGCCTTTACAAATGAAGCCCAAAAGGATATGGTTTAACATGAGGCATTAGGTACCATCCCCGAAATATTAAAGTATCTTCCCAGTAAAATTAGAGCCAGGCATAAAGAAATTAATTTCGAAACAAATTAAGAAAAACCGTCTCCAAAGAATGCAGAAGATTATGCTGTGCACATCAATTTTAGATGAAATGTTTTAAAATATGACATGGTCAAAGATGAATTAAAGGGTTTGCCACAAATGGAACTGAAACAGTCTGGTTGAAGATACAGAACGAGAATACCTCATAAAAGGAAAGGAATAGAGAATTGATTTGGTGAAAATTTGAAAAAAGTTATCATAATAACCACTTATTTCATCATACTTTCACTATTATGTGTTGATTTTGATGATGAAAACACGGGAAACATATAGAAATGTTATTTACGAGGGCTCTATGAAGCTGATAAATCTATATAGAATCTATAAAGATAAAGGGTACTTAAATGCCGCCAGAAGCTTACCGAAGAGCATGTTGAACCCTGCGGGTAATTAAGAAATGCATAAAGGTATAATGACATCCTGCCAAACTTGCAGTGACAAAACGACGACATCCAGGGATAACTACATGAATTCCAATTCTTTCAATCAGGATACTAAAGGATATAATCTTACTATGGAGCTAAGCTATCTAGCTAAGTAATATTGGGGACGTGGTGTACCAGAATAATATATATTTTTTGACAGGGTAGGCACCTTAACCATTGTAGCTACAGGAAAACTTTCTTAGAAAATAATTCTTAACTTATTGAACCATTTAGACCTGCACAATTTGTAAAAAGTAACTGTTAGCAAAAAAGTTTACAATTTAAACGATAAAAAATGTTTCGGTTAGGGTGTCGCAAAGAGAAAATTTTAACGCTAATTTTATATGGGACTCGACGCATTATGACCTAAGTTGACAGCGCGAAATGACTTACACTATGTATAATGTCCTAAACGCAAAATGTCCTAAAAGCGGAATGTTCTAAACGCAAAATGTCTTAAAGGAGCTGGGACTTAAACAATTTTGAGCGAAATTGTATGAATTTCCGGGTGAAATTAGTATGGGGGCTGGACTTGTAAAATTAAAAAAAAAAAAAAAAATTTTGCATGAGGAAGGGTGGGTTTCTGGGTACCCCAGGGGTTCGAAAAATTAGCTAATTTTTCGGTTATATAGATATTTCATAAATTATGTTTTTATAAAGGGAAGGGGGCGCGATCTAACTCAGTCGGTTAGGTTAGCGAGGAGCGAAGCGACGAGCATGTTAGGTTTCTTGGTGGTTTCTTGCGACCACAGCGCCAGTACCGAATTGCTAATGTTTAGCTAGTGTTTAGCTAGGGGGGGGGGGGGAGCATCCCCCGGATCCCGAATGTTACATTTGGCCATTGTTTTTTGTTCAAAATTTTCTAAGTCCTAATTTTGTATGCGACAATACCCCGACCAAAGTTTCATTTAATCGATCCCGTTTCTAAAAAGGATTAAAAAAAAGAAATAGGATCGTAACAAAGTTATTGAAGAAATTGCCAAATTTTCTTTTCAAAATCTGCAAATGTAGGTAAGTATATTAATTATATTAATGTCGCAAAAAGTTAAGGACAGTCTTTAAGTATATTTTCCTGTTTAGCCCAGTTATTTTACGGTTTAACCCGGAACTACCTATAAAACCTACCTACCTACCTAATTGAGAATTGTTTAGGGTGTCTTATAATAAGCATAGCCATCTAAGTGTTTACTGTTTATTTTTTACATATGTTGATTTCCCTGATGTTATAAAGCACAGTTTCAATAGTTGTGAATGTCACGTGTGTGCGGGGTGTGTGTGTGTGTTTAACATTGAATGTAATATTAATCGGTCAGGCACTGGTGGAAGGTATGTCCTGCGATAACAATTGTTTATGTATTGTGTTGTGTATTTTATAACTTTAAAACCACATACCTACCTACTCTACCCATCAAACTGAACAACTTTACTATGAGAGCAAACCGATAAGAACAAAAAAAATATCAGCTCAGATCATACTAATCGGCAATACTCGACTCAAATGTATGGGACAGCTGTTTTTTTTTCGTACTGACAGATTCCTCTACCATACTAAAAGTGGTTCAGTTTGATGGGTAGAGTATGTGGTTTAAAGGTTAATGATACTTTTCCTTATACACTTTATAAGGGCTTAGACGGATTAATATGTATTACTTTGGAAACTGATAGACTGGCTCGATTTCTTTTTAGTAGTACGCCGGTATGATATAGCAGTACGCCAGCGTGATACAGCGCTGTCACGCTTTCGTTCTCTTTCTATTTGCGTGTGAACGAACTAGATACAAGGCGTAATACTAGCCCAGCTGATGTATGAATGAAATGAAATGAATGCCCTACGCGCAGTCGGTATTGAAAAAATCAGTTAATCCATAAAAATGTTCACTAATGTATTTCTCTAATAAGTGAATAGGTATGTATTCTTTTTCTTTTAGAAATAAATTTCTATACTTAACCGTAGCTAGTAGCTACCTACATAATGATTTTAAAATATATGATTAAAAATGAGATTCACATTCTTACATTTTATTTTAGATTTAAAGTTATTGTTTCTGTTTTGTTACTCGTCAGCTTCAAAATTGCTGCTGGTAGCCTATACATGCGCGTATCTTTTTAATGTAACTGCTAATAAAAATTATACCTTGTTAATAAAAGTATTCTTCACTAAATAAAGAATGTTTGCGGCTGCCTGTTCAATTTAAACTTGAAACAGACGAGTTTAATGTTTCGTTAGTGGTGTGATTACAGGTTCATACTTCATATGGTGACGGTTTTTTAAGAAGGTGATCAGACCATCAAACTGAAAATCTTTTTCTACGGGACTAATATCGAAATCAGCAAACAAAATCAGCTGTTCCATACAAAATCTGATTTTTTTCGCTATACCGTTGTTAGTCCTATAGAAAAAGATTTTTCAGTTTGATGGTCTGATCATCTCCTTAAAAAATGTCACCTTAATATTATGTATGTGTGAATACTGGTACTTGTATGTGTGTGTGTAGTCCTAAAGTTGTAGCACACTGCCAATAGATGGCGCAACAGTACCCAGGGTGACACTAATGACTCGCAAGAGGGCGCTCTATCCCCCCCAGTTTACAGTACTCTATGGTGAATCCGCATCTGCATTAATATGGAACATGATCGAACTTGCCTACCTAGATAGCCGTGGCGGATCGACGAGCAGTAATTTTCAACGCTGACGAATGATTTACAGATACGTTAGTATCTCTATATAGTTTGTGATTTACAGTAAAGTCGACGCATACATCATACAGTTCTTGCATAAATAGTATGGTACTACTACGTACAGTACGGACACTCCCTACATTTCTTCGTGGAAGATGGAAGACAACTACAGTAGGCAATGGTTTTGCTAATGCCAGGCCAGCGTGTGGCCCGGCCTGGTTGTATGAAGTGTCCAAAATATGATAATAGCCAGAAAATTCACCGAGATCAACGCGTGCGCGCTCATAAAGAGAAAAAAGGTGTTATCTATTAGCTTTGTGTTTGTTGCGAGCCAGGACACGTGGCTAATAGCGGTAGTAGCGCTCCTGTCATGAAGGTAAAGGAGGTCAATCGATGCTGACAATGAATGGCCAGAGGTACCTCAAAAGCATGATCCGGTGAGCCCGTTTCTTTTTATTTGATAATGGGTTGCCTTGATTATGTTATGGATGTGCCATGACGGCGCCTAAAGACGTTATAGTTAAACAGGGGCGATCCTGCCGGTGGATCTGTAAACGGAATTATATGCTATGTGATAAGATAATTGTTGGAGTGGGAGCGCGGTGGAATTCTGGTGGCCGCAGTGTCGTTCGAGCCATACCCCCCTTGTGGGTTGGTTGAAGGGTAGTCGTTGGAGGCTACTCGTCTGTGGCAGTGCGGTGGAAGCAATTCTGGCGGATGTAGTGTCGTCCGGGCCATACCCTTTGTGGGTTGGTTAATGGGACACTCGTCTGGTCCAGATTGTTGTGAGATTGGCTGTTGTGAGATTGGTCGGGGGGGGCTGCCGTCCGAGCCATACCTTGTTGGTTGGTTGTAGGGACGCACCCACCCGGTCCAACGGTGAAGCTGGTGCTGGCCACGCTTAGGCTGGTCGAAGAATCTGGGTCATGCCAAGGCTGGTCGATGAACATGTCTAAATGCAGTCTGACGATGATGCGAGGTTGTCGTCAGGCTGGACGAGCGGGAATTCCGGTTTTTCGAACGGGTGATGTTTGCTTGTTTCTTGCAGCGGCGCAGTAAAATACGCCCGAGGACGGTCGACAGTCAGTCTGGCCGTGACGGCGCCTGGCGCCATCTCTCAAGTTGCTACAGAACAAGATCGCACACTGATGACGTTGCCTGCTACAGCGCCTCCTGGTGTCGGTCTAGCGGAGCGTCGTGTCGGTAAGGCGGTTGGCAGCCATGTCAATAGGAGTTCAGTTGAAGATTTGAATATGAATGGCTGAACAACCGCATCACTCGACGAATCGCTAGTTCTGTGTAATCTCGGTAGTTTTCTATTAAGCAGTGATCTGTTTGCGATGAAGGCCCTCCTGTGCCTATATACTTATAACCAAACTTTGTTTTGTATGGAGCGCGCTGCAAAAACTATCGTCTAAACACGTAGGTTAGGCTACACGTTATAAAGCACAGAAGGAAGATCCTTTGGTTCGTACTCTCGTTCCTAATAGGTATATTGCTGGCTAAGACCAAGTATGGTGCCAGTATAGGTAAGTAATTAAAATTACTTACGACCATAGATTAAAGGGCAGCAATTAACTCTAATCGTAGGCACGATTATGGCTAATACCTTTACTTAAACAGTAGCAAAAGAAAAATGTTACTTTAACATAAACGATAGAAGAATGCAACTGTATTTGTAAACGTCCTAATTAACTAGACAAGCATGGTGATGCATTGTATTAGGGTTGAGACACATTGACCGATGGCGAACGACGGCGGAAAAAAGCACATCTTTCGCCGTCGACGCGGCGAACGGCGCCGAACGCGTTCCCATGCTAATCATGGTTTTTTGTTTGAGTCCGCCGTCGGTCAATATCGTTCCTTACCCGTGGTCCACCTGACAAGTCCACCAGGGTGGACTACGGGCACTTATACTGACCCGGGGTCCACCTGGGTGAACTATGGGCACTCACAATGACCCGGGGTCCACCTGGGTGAACAACTGATACTTACGCAGACCCGGGGTCCACCTGGGTGTATGAGTACCAAGTGGTACGGTGAGTCTTTTAAAATTTGTGAACTATTTGTTTTATAGCTGTCATCATCATCATCATCATCATCAGCCTATCATCGTCCACTGCTGAACATGGCCTCTCCCAAGGCGCGCCACAAAACTCTGTCCTTGGCCTTCCTCATCCAGTCGCTCCCCGCTACTTTTTTTAGGTCGTCTGTCCAGCTGTTCGTTTATAGCTGTAAGCTCCCCAAATGTAATAAACCCTAACAATGCAGGTTGTTTATAAATTAACCTAATGCGCCGAATCAGACATATCTAATACACAATTTTGGTCATCAGGTATGCGCAGTATTCGCACTTCAAGATATATTCAGAAGCGGAATACTACAAGCTGGAGATCGAAGGCTATGAGGGGAACGCTGGCGATTCTCTGAACGATCCTTGGTACGGATCCAACAACAGCCCATTTTCCACTTACAACAGGTAAGCAAACCTATCTCCTAATAGGTAGGTAAAGCCTGACCAGGAAAATAAAAAACCTCGCCATGTTGCGGAAAATCAATGGAACTAATTTTTGTACTGGGAACACTAACATTAAAGGTGACAGTCGATTGCAGCGCCCCCAATCCAGGTTTTTTATATTCCTGGTCAGGCTTTACTTTAGATAATCTGCTTGCCTTCATAAATTAAGCTCTTGATCATAATTCAGACCGTTAAATATTCTAGATACTTAGATTAATTTAGGACAATTTTGGACCCAATATCCACTATCCAGGGTAAAGTAATCAGTGTAAATTCACCATGATGATTCTACTCTACTCATAAAACTGTACAACATTCAGAATACAGCGAAGTTCCGAATCGCAAAACAAAAACCACATCTGTTTTACTTTTATAAAACGATTGGACTCAAATGTATTGGACAGGTGATTTCATTTTCGCGATTTCGAAGGGATTCTGATGAGTAGAATAACAGCACGCGAAACGAGTATAAAAAATTCCTTAAGTACTCAAATTAATAATGTTCTCACATACCTAATAATAATAATGTTTTCAAAGTATTTTGGCAAAATATAATACTTAAATTCATACTTTCACATCCCCACGATGATGCCAACTCAGATTACTGAGGATGCCAATCAAAATAAGTAAATTAAAACTAAGTAACATCTTACTCAGCTTTATTTGAACAAGAGGCGTTAGATTAGATAACAAATCGTAATTTCTTACCTTCATATTGCAGAGATAACGACAGGTCATCGTTGAACTGCGCCTCCATGCTGAAGGGCGGCTGGTGGTGGAAGTCATGCGGCCGCGGGCTGAACGGCCTCTACCTGCATGACCCGCAAGACCTCACGGCCCGACAAGGTAAACATTACTTTTGGACATTCGTAGAACACGAAATGTTGATTAGGCGAAAACCTACCAGACGCACGTACCTATGTGGTTCAATACCACGATGGCACGCCGCGCCGCCGGGGCTGTAATGTTACCTACATTACAGCCCCGGCGGGCGATTTTTGAATCTCATTTGGTGAGCTCAGCAGTTGAAAATGTCAAAATTACTATGGAGATATGCATCTTTCTACTGCTGATTTGACATTAAAAAATTGTAGGTACTCCTGAAGTATGATTTTTGAAAGTCAAATCAGCAGTAGAAAGATGCATGAGAACGCTTTTGTATGATATTTAAAAACCGTTCAAACTCACCGATGACATTAAAAAATCGCACCCCTGATCTTTTTATTTGATTTTGATTAAAAATCTGAAATATCAGCGAGTTGCAACGGCAATAGTGCTCTCAGATATGCGTTTAGGCACAGAATACAGAGGTGCCTGTCCACAGATGCGGGGCGAGCTGGCGGAGCGAGGAAACTGAGTTTTATTAACCAATAAGATTGCATAAAAAATCTCAGCTCCGAGATTTCATGCAATCGTATTGGTTGATAAAAGCTCAGTTTCCCCGCCCCGCCAGCTCGCTCCGCATCTGTGGACAGGAACCCTTAAGCTGACACTTTTTTAAGGGGATGATCAGACCGTCAAACTGAACAACTTTCTCTATGGCACCAACATCGAAATCGCGAAAAAAAATCAGCTGTTCCATACGAAACTACAAACCTACTCGAGTGTTCGAGACAACTGATATTTTTTTCGCGTTTTCGTTGTTGGTCCCATACAGAAAGTTGTTCAGTTGGTCTGATCATCCCCTTAAAAAACTCATCATAATATTAAGTTGGACCCTGTATAAGAGTACGTTTAGGTTTGAGGGTATTTTTGAATCTGCCGTTTTTGGAGCGCTGCCGCATGATGACATGAATTCATTCATGATCGTAATTTTTTTTTAACCTAAGTAATTTTTATTAAAATTTTGTACTTATGCAAGTATTAAAAGAAGGCAAACAAACCAAAAGATAGATAGAAGGTTAACTCCAGATGGGGAACCGATCTTATTGATCGGCGAACCAGCTACAGATAGAATACCCTATGGAGATCACTGCAATGTGGAAGGTTGCCAGCATTCCTCTTTAGATGGCAGTGCTTATTGGCTGGCCGAGTAAGGTACGCGACAGAGCATTCTGATCACCTGTAGCGTTGACTAACCTGCATAGGTAGCGTGACACCGTGATAAAGCGTTATCACACCTTCGCTCTCTTTCTATTTGCGCGCTAACGAACGAGATAAAAGACGTGATACAGCCGCATCACGTGTAGCATACTACGGCTTCTGCACTGGTAGCATGCAACACGTGATACGGCTGTATCACGTCTTTTATCTCATTCGTTCGCACGCAAATAGAAAGAGAGCAAAGGTGTGATAGCGCTGTATCACTGCGGCATGCTACCTATGCTGGAAGCTATTTCTTTAAATAACTTCCACGCGTCTGGCTCAAATACAGCCCGTATTTTCTCTTTTTGTTCGACTTCGTCTCCATAGTGAAAGTTGTTCAGGAGTGCGATTTTTGAAACTCATTCGGTGAGCTCAGCAGTTGAAAATGTCAAAATTACTATGGAGATATGCATCTTTCTACTGCTGATTTGACTTCCAAAAATCATAATTAAGGAGTGCGTTTTTTTAAAGTCAAATAAACAGTAGAAAGATGCATGAGAACGCTTTTGTGTGAAATTTAAAAACCGTTCAAGCTCACCGATGACATTCAAAAATCGCACCCCAGTACGATGATCTAAACCACCCATTTAAATATTACTCGGGTGTTTTGTTACCCCTTGTTAATGTAATGAATGTTTGCAGGCATCGTGTGGTTCCGTTGGAGGGGTTGGGACTACACCCTAAAGCGGGCGTCCATGATGATAAAGCCGAAGGGTTTGCAGCCCAACACGTGAAGCAGCCACCGAGCGCCCTGACGCCACTCACCCAGCCTCTGTTCCCTTGTTACATGGATTCATCTCTACATCTATGTGTAATCTGATGACGCACATATTATGTAAACCGTCGTCAATACGAAAATCGTTCAGTCATAGCGTAATTATAATAATAGTGGGATGCGCTTAGCGGTCGCGTTGGGTCAATGCTCGCGCGGTGTGCGGGGGACGGGGTACCGGCAGTCGGTACCGGGCGCGTAGGTAAGTCGGTACCGGCATCGGCACGTACTGGGACACGCTCCCCCCGGCCCCCGCTTACAGCACACGATTGACCTGTCGCGACCGCCGAGCGTAACCCCACTAGTTTAATTACACTATGGTTCAGTTCAACTTTGAACATGAATGCTGTTTTTTTCCTTTCTAATTAGTCTACGACAGTGTCAAAAAACGTTTATAACATTTTCGTATACTAATTAGAACGTGAAATTTAAAATAGCATCCCTGTGCGAAAGGGATGCCAAATTAAAATGGGCGTGGATCGCCTTGACGACCGTTTTCACTATGGCTATGGTAAGATATCTTGTAAACTTATGTAACAATAACATCTTATTTTATATATTATATTTCTGTGATAAATTAAAGTTGATATACAAAAGCTACCAAACAAGTTAGCACAACACATAATTAATAAAACCATAACTGTAGGGAACACATTTATATTTTTAATAATCAAAATCCATGTAATGAAACAGAACATAGCAGGCAGCTGATCGCTCAAAATAAGTACCTATCTCTGTAAATAACTTCCCTTCTCTTCCTATTCTTAAGGTGGCTTGCAATAAAAAGTATTTATTCACAAACGCTGTCTCTCACATTGGTCATAGTGATGACAGTGACAGCGTCATATTTAAACATGTTTAAGCCATAGTTTATGCCTAAATACGTTTTGGTGTAAGCCGCCCTCGATTCATATTAAGATCCGGTGGAAGATTTATACGTACCCTCATATTTCATCGATGTAAGTGAGAATTAAACTAACTGCCGGATTGTATACCTACTATAATTATTAAGAGTTCATCTCATGCCTTCATTTCTCTTGTTGTAAATAACAATGTGCCACACGACTCTCCAAATTCATTAATTTATTATTCATTTAACTTGACATTAAAAATCTTTCGTTAATTAGGTTTATAATTTAGTTTTAAGTAAAAATTGTAATAAGATGTAAATATTGTGCAGTGATTGATAAGAATTAAACAGCGCTTTACTAAACAACGTTAGTTACCGTGAACTAGTGTGACTTGTTAGTTTGCGACATCATACAATATTTATGGTGTCCACTAGTAAATGGTTTTATTAAAAATCACTAGCGGTTGTTATGACTAAGATGAGCCATTTATTCAAGAAGATTATTAATTTAAATGTACTTCGTAAATTACTTTCGGTAATGTATTTAAAGATTTTAAAGTCGCACGAATGGTCCTATCATTATTGTTTTCGAGTAGCACATTCTTAAGGTGACATAGTAGAAGGAAATACGTTGGAGGCATCTTTTATTTTTCATGTTTCGACTAGATTTATACAAATTACCGAATTATAAGTCATACCTTAGTATTCTTGGATAGTTTATCTAGTGAAATCATCAATTAAATACACGATTGGAATTACTTCACTCGATAGAAAATCGTCACAAAGATGTCGTATTTTTTAACATTTTAAACGATTTTTTTCGCTTTAGAAGAACTTAAAGTAGGTTTCATTCTTTTTAATTTATACTCACATATTCACCATTGATTCTTCTAGTGAATTCATCAACAAAAGTTATAAAAAGTAATTCCATTATTTATTTATCCTCAAAAATACGAATGGCGTACCAAATATTCTCGGAGCGGGTCTTAGCGGGGCGCGCTCAGATGGCTTTTAGCCACGGTCGGAGCCGGACGCTCGCCAATTTTTTATTTTTTGACTTTGGAGTACATCGACTCGTCTAGTAAGTGGTTGTTACTAGTTCTGCCCACAAAAACGTCGATGTACAGTGGCCCCCGTCTAGGGTTGAACGAGGTAGACATATTGTGTCACGTTCGCTAAACGCTGACGTTTAGAGTTGCCACCTTAGCTTATTTTGAGCTAGATTTTGGATTTTTTAAACTCAACAGGGGAATACGTTTGTATGGCCAAAACGGTATCCGCCAATCCTCTTACCCAAAATGAAAAATCACGTGTCAAAAATCAATCTAAACAATTACTTACGTGATTAAATTGATATACTTAATCTCACATTAATATTTACAATATAAAAAGATGAACACTTTTCACACTAAATATTGATTTTTGACGATGGTTTGAAATACAATAAAGTGGTAAACAATTTTTATTTTTTTTTTGTTAAGAATTTATACTTTCGGAAAGGCAATGGGAACTAGCCCTTAAAGCCTGGTCTTTAGTTATATTTTTCTTTGTTCTTAACCTAACCTAGCTAACTCTTGAAATGCAAGGGTGGTTCAAACATTCCAATTAGATGAGTTTTACACGAGGATTAATCCAAATCAAACGGAAGCGCCTATCTTTATTTCTCACTTTAACTGTAATATTGTTCTCCATTAATGGCACATTATTAACTATAAAACTATATGTCAAATAAAGACGAAAATAGAAAGATGACAGCAGCAGGGCTACGAAACCTTTTCAGACCGTGATCGTTTTATAAAAATCTAAATACCGATTGGCAGTGTTTGATAGAAGAATGTTATATAAATACAAAATAATTATAGGAACATTATCTTAAATTAAAAAGAATGTCGTCTAAATTAAACACAAGTGCATGTTAATTTTAACATTTCACTCGTTCGGTGTTGATGGAAACGAAAGAAAAAATCAGTTTTGTGCTCACTAGGTCCGTAATTCCGTATGATTAAACCGGACTGAAAATCGATTTTGAGGGCGAATTAAACAAATTTTCTTAAGCCTTGAACGACATCTGTAATCAATCAATCAATCAAATACACTTTATTCAAAGATGAATAACATCAATCCAAGTATTAATACGTCCTTCACATTGTTTGTAACTACCTAAATCTTACTAATGCATTAAAAAAAATCTCCCTAAAGTTACGGAATCGATAAAAACACGAAACACTATAATTAATCTAACGAAAGATTGCAACACCACCTTAAATTCAAATTCAACAATGTTTTTCCTTGCCACATTGTATGTACATAATAGTAATGTAGACGTACGTAAGATCTTTATTAAGTATTTTTATCCTTCTAATGACTCAATGACAAGGATTTTTTAAAGGGGATCGAGCTTATTGTGCTTCCCCCAATCGTATTTTTCTATTTCTAAACAGTTAAAAAACATTTCCAAAAAACAAGAAAGCATTCATGCATGGCTAGCATAGATTTTTATCATTACAAAGCATTTTAACGAGAAAAACGTCATGCGCGCTCTTTCTGGCATACGTAAATATAATAAGGATGTAGGCACATCTCGATTTTTATCATTTTCTCGGGGGTGGCATGCGAGGCCTACTGAATGGCCTTCAATTTATCGAAATTCACTAAAGACCGTCGCTTACCAACCGTGGTCAGCCTTCATTGCCGGAATAGTCTTCAAGTAGGTACTACCGGAAGGTGTTCGCGTCTAAACCTGCCCTTAGAAACGAGTAGCCCCCTTGAATGTTAATGGAATAACTACACCTTAGTCATGGTTGCAGGGTATTTATCCAAGACAAGATACCATAGGTTCGTCACTGCATAAAAAAATACTAAAAAAGTTGGAAGACTTCAATCCTGCATTCCTCAATACTTATACTTACCACCGTAATCAACTTTTTATTGTAACGCTAATTCAGAGTAGGTAATTCTCGTGGATCTCATCATAATATAACAATTTCTAATCAAAATAAGTGCTGACAATAATGCGTTCTCCAAGAGATATTTTATCCAATAAATATTTTATTTATTTATTTGTAATACAGTAAAAACACAAGACACAATAACTAAACACCACAACCACCACCACCACCACCTAACTTAAAATAAACTCAAGTAAGCGTCTCCAATATTGTGCAGGTGTCAGTAGATGGAATACCATCAAGGATAGGTTTTTTGTCCCCAACAAGTGACAAGGATGAAGAGCAAGCGATGAAGGAAACATTGTGAGGAAACCTACTTACGCTGAAGAAAAAATTCGGATGCGTTATAATGAAATCTACCAATCCGCATTCATCAATAAATATTTTTGAATTTGCATTATTGACGTTAGATATGACGAATGACGATATTACGACACATTTGGCGTATGCTTTCCAAAAATTTACTCAGCAGTTTCCTACCTGCACAGCTAGCATGCCACCCACGACAAAGCGTTTAAACGAGAAAACCGTCATGCGCGCTCTTTCTGGCATACGTAAAATAATAGGGATGGAGGCATATCTCGATTTTTATCGTTTTCTCGGGGTTGGCATGCGAGGCCTACTGGAAGAGCCCACGCTTGGTATGTTTTGAAAATATTTTATGGATTTTTTAAAACATTATGGCTGAAAGGTAATGGTATAGTATATTTTTAAGACCGACTCATGAAGCCCTTTTATTTAATACCCCACACGATAGGTTTCAGAACAAAAATTTATGACGTCATAATTCGTCATAATTTCATCTCGAGCGTTTCCGTGCTTCGGGTTTTGTTGTATGGGATACAACGAAAAGGTCGTTAAAAGAATATTTTTTTAATAAATCGAGTGTGGTGTCGTTGGATAGGTTTTGTCCAATGGAAGAAAACTCCTATAGAAACTAAATCATTGCAATGCTTGTGTCTCGAGATATTTGCGCTCAAAGTCAAAAATAGGGCGTACCCCCCTCTAACTTCTAAAATACAGGAGTAAAAAATCTGAAAATGTGACACAATATAGCTAGCTCTCTGTAAGTACTTTCAAACTTTTTTATCTGTTTAGTCCGTAAGTTTTCCTAAAATTAATAAAATAAAATGAATAAAATAAAATAAAAGAAAATTATAACGGAAGCTTTAGCCCAACTAGTTTCGGAGAAATCAAATAAAATATCGACCGTCGACCGCCGTGTCGGCGTCTATCAATAGATGGCGCTGAACGAAATTCAATCGCACTATTGTTTGCTTCTTGAGGATTTTTTAAGTTATTTAAGCTATGTTAAGAAAAGATTTTCATATTTACTACGGAACCCTACCTTGGGCGATTCTAACATGCTCTTGGCCGGTTTTTTATTTTTGTTTAGTAGTTGCCACAGTACCTCAGGCAGGACACAAGAAGGCATATTTTTCGAGGCTACGAACTTAGCACTAGGAAACTTGTCATCAAAGGTGTAGCTACCGCCGTATCTGCCGTATCAATTATACGGGGCCCCCGACGTGCGTAAGCAAAAATTAATAAATACTTCCCAAATTTCTTCATCAGCTATAAATGATTTAATAAATCAGTTTGCCGAAAAAAGGTAAGGAGAGTGTAATATTCCATTTGAATTGTTTGATTTTTTTTTTGGAGAAAGTGACAGATACTTAGATAATTATGATGAATAAATATTTCTTAAAATTTTTATGAAAACATTTTTTTTCTTTTGTGAGAAATCTTTAGCCTTCATAAGGTACCCAAACAAATCGCCGAGGCACGCTACGCCACTGCTTGTCATTATTCATTTTAGAAATTAGTCGCCTAAATCCAGGCCTGTACGTGTGTTCTGTGTTACAAACTATTAAGTCTCTGCGCCTACTCTAGTACCTACCTCAATAACTTGCAAACACATTTTTTCTAGATTTTTCAGATTTAGATTAGAGACAAATCTATTCATAAATAAATACAACGATGCTCAATAACGATTTGAAAGAAGTTCTTTCTACTAATCTTAGTACATTTTTTAGAATTTTTAAAAATATTAAGTTTCCATATGGCTACTAGCTCCACCTGGCGGATATTTTTCATAACTATCTTTAAAAAAGCTTCATTGAAAGGAAGACGAACCACATGTGTGCACCACTGCTTCTTTAGGTCTTTCAACATCGTCAATCGCTTTGCAACATTGTTGTTTGATACAATTTTTCATATTTCTTTAAAGTATGTACTATAAAGAACCTTTTTTTCCTTCTTTTCGCCCCTATTTGTAATGGAGTATAGTATGATATTAAATTTCACATAGTTAGTAAAAAAATGATTTATTTAAATTTCCGGAAAAATCCCGGAATCGGTGGTCAATACGGTTGGCAACAGAATATGAACCCAGAGCCGTAAAACTCTTTCCAAAAAAAAAGTTGACGCGGGGTGCCACCCGCAGACGGGCGGGACTACTCTCCCGTCACTTCCTCTGCTTCACCCCCTCAAATACCTAAAGAGCGGCGCCGCATCACGTCTTAACACAAACTCTTACGTACAAAATGTATCCTATAGCAAATATTTTCGTAACAGAATTTTAGACCAGGCGAAGCAAGCGCAGCGCAGAGCATCTTGCACTGTCAAACAATTTCGTTAGTCTGCCACCAGTTCTTTCGTCTGTGGTGCGCTTCGCCTAGTGTGCGGCGACCCTTATTTGGAAATAAATATCTATATAGGCTAGTCTAGTATATTGTGGATCCATGTCAGGCATGTTACTATAGAGATACAAGAAACGTTGGCTCGGGAGGGCATAAACTTTTCTATCTCTGATATTCAAACAAATCTGAAATTTCACTATTTCCTTCATTGTTTAGATTATACCTATATTGTAGGGTATAATTCCTCCCGACTCGAAATATTCCTTAAACTTAACAGCGCTATTTAGAAACGCTATGATAATACACGCATCTGTAATATCTCCTTTTCTTAGTGCGTAATAATGTATCTGAATATCGTAGCTTAGCTAGCACATATCAAATGTACCTGATAAATACCTATTTTAGCAGACGATACAACCTACAGTTATTTACATCAATAATGATAAATGGTTTCGTGTTCAACTACATTCTATAGACAAATACTGGTGTCTACAACAATTATTTTAAGAACAATCAGCTATATAACATTTATGATTACATGCCACATATTTAATGATTGAAAAGAAGAGCCCAGCTATCAATAAGATACAAGGATTTATATGAAATTAAATTTACGTATTGTATACAGTTGTTTTATTAGCAGACACGCTACTGCCCTTGTCTAAAATCAAGCGAGTACTACATTGACTTTTACATATATTTTACACACATTAAATGCACAATAATAATGAAAATGCGACAGAGAAAAAGCGTAAGAAAACAGTAGTTATGAGACAAATGAACAATAAGCTATTATAATTATTCAATAGTTAACTAGCACTGTTCAACAAACTATCAAAACTTCATCTATTGTTGATCTTGAGGGTCAGTTATATCATCAATGTCGTCGATATCTAAAATCTCAATGTCATGCGGATTTACCATTTCATGGTCGAGTATCATGTCAGAGTCTATTATAGGGTCTATCAACATGTCCTGAGGCTCTGATTCTACATTATTTCCTTGAGTCTCTGTCGTCTCTAAAGTTTGAGAATCCATGGGGAGGGGTAATTCAGTAGGCATTTCTATTTCTAATTGTTCTATGTTATTTTGGGGATCTCTGAATATGGAGTCTAAGTCAGCCAATGTGTACTGCATATCGTCGGAGGCGGGCAGGACGCGCGAGGGGCTGGACTGGGACACGCGCCGTGGGCGGGCACGTTCAACACGTAGCCCTGCCCACTTTTCCTGTTATACCTTTTGTTTCTTCGGACCCTTCTTAGCCACGCGTTCCTTCGCCTTCTCTAGCAACACGGTAAGTTTCTTTTCTTCAGCTAAAATCTTAAGTAGTGCAACAATAAACGGCAGATAGTTGTGCCTCCTACGGGCCATTTCTTGTTTATATCTTGCCATCTTAACATCCTCATACTCTATCAACATTCTAAGTCTAGGCACTTCATTGTCCAGGGCGTCACTATCCACGCCGAGCAGTCGGGATTCATTCAGCATTTCTTCAAGTTGACGCTCATATATCATTTTTCGATCAGACACAAGCGCCATGAGGTTAAAATGAATTTCACCCTCGGTGTATCTGTAAGAATACGACAAGACATAAATAATAAGAATTATGATTTAAAGCCCGACCAGAAAAATAAAAAACCTCGCCATGCTGCGGAAAATCATTTGTACTTGGAACACTAACATTAAAGGTTATAGTCGACTGCAGCGCCCCCAAACTAGGTTTTTTATATTTCTGGTCAGGCTTTAACTAACTATTCATGAATAAAAATCTGATCAGAAATAATCCAGTGTAAAGAAATATCCAGGTGTTTTAAAAAAGAAATCTAATTAACGCGAAAAGCGACTGTATTAAAATAAGGGCGTATCACACAAGCTATTTTTGGGAGTAGGCACTGCCGGAACGATATCGCAGCCATATTCCTGAGATCAATCAGTGCCGCGCGCCGCGGCGACGACACTCAGTCTTTCACTATTTATTACAAGGACTCGCCTTGCGGTAGCATTTCCCCTCTGCCTATGTATAAGATCAATTTGATCATGTGCATCTACATATTATTTCATACCTTATCAGTTATCACTAAACGAGACAGCCTATAATTGCGAAACAATAATTTCGACATTTGGGGTTCACACGAGACTACTTTTCATGATTCAAAATTAGAATCTAAAGTTATAAAATCCAAAGTTGCGGATTGCGTGTTACCTCGCCCCCCGCAAAAAATGGCAGAAATGTTTGTTAGAAGAATAACACGCGTTACCAGTCCTCATATAAGTAGTCAAAGCACTCAGTCGCTGTGCTAAAAATAGCGGCGATTCTGTGGCGTAAACGCCTACGCTCAAAAATCGTTGTAACAGGTCTTAGTTCTAAGCAGCCTTAACCTTAAAAATACAACTGTCGCACTGAGCATCGCTAAGCTTAAACTTTTGTGCGCTGACTTAAATTTTTTGCAGCGCACAAATAAAAGTCTGGTTATATTTTCAATACTAACAAATATAAGTAATTGAATTTTTTTTGACACAATCTAGAACCCAATATGTGTGCTTTACATTTGTCAGATTTCCGTTAAAATAAATAGTTTCAATGTTAGGATTAATTTAAGAATTGTATGGAAAAATTTGAGCCACGGTAACTTTGAAACAATAAGTGTTGAATACTTACATATTAATCCGCTTCATGATGATAGGTCTGACAACATCCAGCCAGTCTTGTTCCGCAGCGACCGGGCCGTGGTCGATGGGTCCGTCGCGCAGGCCGTCCAGCTCGTACAAGCGCCCGTCTATCGGCATGTAGCCCACGAAGTGATACGCATCGTCGTCCTGTGAACAAGTATTCTTATTTTTATAATTATCTGGTAAATAACTTATTAGTTTACAATCAAACGATTTTAATAAACACTAGAGTTTACCTGCACAAATTTAATACCTTTAATTTTTAAGTCAAATCATAAGCTACCAATCAACAAAAATTTCATCATAATCAGTTCAGAAGTTTTTGCGTGATGGTGTTATACACAAACAAACATTTACAGATTTATAATATAACAGACTTCGTCCGCACTAATTTAATACCATATTTTAAGTCAAATCATACAAACAAAACAAGTTTTATCAAAATCGGTTCAGTAGTTTTGGCGTGATGTTCGAACAAACAAACAAACACAAACAGACGGAAAAAATTCTTAAAAAGGTTGATTTGGAACCAGAGATGCTTAAAAACCATATCGTAATAGACGAAAAAACGCCATCGGCTGATTTTTATTTATACTGCCCTTAGAAAATGCATCGTTAGCAATACATAAATTATATGAATAAACATTAAAACAAGGATTACCTTGGTGGCCATCTTTGGATCAAACTCAAAGAGAGTTTGTTGAGCCATTGAGTTGTGAGCACTACGAATAGTCTGAGAGTTGCTAAGAGTCAGTCCTCTCATTTTAGGGTCGAAGGACATGCTGAATTCCTTCAGCTTAGTCAATTCCGGCCCCAGTTGCATGTCAGGGTGACGACAGTTCAGCAACAAACTGACCACAGCCTGCGTGGCACACGCGTTGTTTATCACCTGCACAAAAAATAACGTAATTATAATAGAATAGTGAAACAGCTCATCGGTCGCGGCGGGTCTTGCTCGCGCGGTGTGCGGGGGACGGGGCAAAGTCAGTACCGCGCGCGCGCGCAGGTAAGTCGGTACAATACATCCAGGGAAATAATTCCGCTCGTCAATCTCCGTTCGCGCAGGGACCTACATTTTCCAACGGTACTCTAAACCATTTGATAATTTAATCAACCTTATAGCTTATAGCTACGCTGTTAAAGAGGTAAATTGATTGCAGTGCAGTCTAAGCGTCAGTGCACATCTAGCGGAGAACTGTTCTAGCAGTTTTCATTCAACAATTTGATAATGAACTCAATGACTATTGAGATAGATTTGAAAATAGCGTGCAAGAAATAACAGGGACAGGGATTTCGTGCACGCTATTTTCAACTCTATTTCAAATGACATTTAGTTCATTATCAATTGATTAATAAAAACTGCTCGAAGAGTTCTCCGCTAGGTGTGCGCTGACCCTAATGATGGAATGTAGATGGCGTCAGTCATGCATCATCAATAGACAAGATATAGACGAAGATTATTTTTGGTGGGTAAGCGTAGAGTACTGTGATTGGTTTGCGCGGTATTATTAATAGAATAGTCAACTGTGCAGGATCCGTAAGCAAGCATTATAAACCTATATAGTACTACTGTACTGGGACACGGTCCCCCCGGCCCCCGCTCACCGCGCACGATTGACCTGTCGCGACCGCCGAGCTGAACTGTTAGTTTAATTACACTATGACCATTATCAACAAAACATTATTTTTTTAATAGCCAACAATTTGATACAGTTTATAACAATTCGCACCTGCTTTGCAAAATATATCTTGTCAAGGCGGTCATCTGTAACCACAGGGCCAGATGGTTCTTCATGTTGAAGAAATTTGAAAAGGAATATAAGTCCATGTACTGGCCTGCAATCAAAATGGATTGGTTAAGTGCAAATACAATAATAAACATGACACACCATGGGTTGTGGCAATTATGTTTAGCTTACCTCAAGTTTTCAAAAATAGCATCATCAATTGTCCATAACTCTTCAACTTGTACACCTGTGGCACCTGGGATCGCAATTTAAATAGATATTTTTATAAACATTTTTACCCCACTGCTGGGCAAAGGTCTACCCTAAACTTCCCAATACAAGTTAATACACAAATATAATCATTGTCAAAACCTCATAAAAAGATGTATGACCAAATGACTATGATACCCAAAATTGTTATCACAATATAAGTAAGTACCTTAATTTAAAGTACCTACTGTTTTACCATTTTAAATAGTTATTTGTTATGCTAGGCTGCAAAGTTGTTTTTAGGCGCGAGTACTTGTATTGAAACCTGAGCAAGCGAAGGATTCTAGGATTGAACCACGAACGAAGCGAAGCTCCGCTTCGCCTCAGTCAACAGTTTACGAATTTAATGAATATTAAAAATTTATAAAAAAAATTAACACAATCCATTACCGATACCACCCATGGGCATTATATGAAAATAATTTGCAATGTAGATTTGGAGGATAACATTCTTACCAAATTTCCGAATCAGCTGTGTGAAAACTCCGGGATCACTCTCAATCAAACACCAGTCTCCTGCGGACTCCATGCTGTTGATTTATACCTGTCAATATAAGCAAGTCACTTTATGACATTTATTTACATCTTAGGACCGTATCACACAAGCTATCTTTGAGCGTAGGCGTTGACGTAACAATATTGCGATTGCGCGACATCGCAGCAGCCGTATTATTGAGATCAATCAGTCTCGCTAGAGATCAGTGTCGCAGAGGAAGCTACGTAATATCTTCATGTCCAGAATACCGCAGTGACTTTAAACAAAAGTCTTCGATCAGTGTGTGTTGCCAGTGATGACATATGGAGCAGAGATGTGGTCGCTCACTCATGACCTTATGAAAAGGCTGAAAGTCACCCAAAGGGCAATTGGAGAAGGCTATGCTCGGAGTTTCCCTGCGAGATCGAATCAGAAATGAAGAGATCCGCTGAAGAACCAGAGTAGCTGACATAGCCCAAAGTATTGCTAAACTAAAGTGGCAGTGGGCGGGGCACATTGCTCGTAGAATCGATGGCCAATGGGGCCGAAAGGTTCTCGAGTGGCGGCCGTGTACCGGAAAGCGCAGCGTGGGTGGGCACCACACGGTGGACCGACGACCTGGTGATGGCGGCGGGAAACCGTTGGATGAGAGCAGCGCAGGACCGGTCGTTATGGCGATCCTTGGGGGAGGCCTATGTCCAGCAGTGGACGTCCATGGCTGAGATGATGATGAGTTTCGCAGCGAAAAAGTTGCGGTGCCGCCGCGTTAACGCTCAGTTAAATGCCTTTGCAAGAAAAGTGCCTTCCTGAGTGATGAAAACTGAGATAGTCTGGCACACCCTGGGCTCTCAGCCTCGATACGTTCTTTGCAAACTAAACCATTGGCTGTGGACTTACATTATCTGTACTTGAGTGCGATTATTGAATCTCATTCGGTGAGCTCAGCAGTTGTAAATGTCAAAATTACTATGGACCTATGCATCTTTCTACTGTGAATTTGACTTTCAAAAATTGTATTCCTGTAGTATGATTTTTGAAAGTCAATTCAGCAGTGGAAAGATGCGTATCTCCATAGTAATTTTGACATTTACAACTGCAGAGCTCACCGAATGAGATTCAAAAATCGCACTCCTGCGGGGCTAGTACGCCAAACACATTTAACACATTTATCTGTCAAATTTAGTCTTCTGTCTCGTTCTGTCGTGTGCAAATAGAAAGAGAGCGGAAGCGTGATAGCGCTATATCACTCTAACGCGGGTTGGCGTACTAGCCCCGCTGGGGCTTAAATGATTCACGAATTTGGCAATACTCCAATAATCAGTCGTTTTCAAAAGTCATGTCCGAAGTCAATGGACTTTAAATCATATGTATCAATAGGAGGGTATAGTTGGGTTTTGGATGACCTAGATGTTGACTCTCTTCATGAATGAGTCAGTCATAAAATTAATTTTCAACAAATTAAAATAAATTGAACGATGTAAATGTGCTAATGTAAGTTACTTAAAATTGTTAATCACACCAGTCAACAAATTTTAAGTGGTTTTTAACTTAATACTTTTCGTCTCTTGTAATTATGGGGTATTACTGTACCACAACTTGGAGAGAGATGTGACAAGAAAGTGTTATGGTATATAGGGTGTTATGGTCTCTAGCCTGTTTCAATTTTGTTAGGTCAATGTCCCTGTCTCCCTACCGTACAGTGTAATGTTCCAGATGTACACTTAAATTAGGCGTTGTCGGATTTTGCTTGATATTTTTGCTTTCAAAAGGTCTTTAATGTTGTTGAAAGCTTTTTTTGCCATAGCAAACATTGTAATGACATCTGCATAGCTAGCATGCCGCAGTGATACAGAACTATCACACCTTCACTCTCTTTCTATTTGCGTGCGAACGAACGAGATAAAAGACGTGATACACCCGTATCACGTGTAGCATACTACGAGGGCTGGGGTGCATCTGGAGTCATTTGTGATGAGACAGTACCTAAATTTATTTATTTGTTCTATTGGATTTGTAGTATTTGTTAATTTTGACCAAACTACCGAAAAAATTTGTTAAACTTGATTATTTTTGTGGGATAAAACCCACCAACCAGCCTATACACTTTTCACCCCTACGGGCGGAAAGCGTCAACTTTCGTCCCACTGCGGTAAACGAGCGAGAGTTTCCGCCTCCGTCGAGGAGAAAAGTAGTATACTAACCTCGGGCAGTAAATAAGAAAGCCTCAGATCACATGTCTGTTGGCTTCGCCTCAGTCAACAATTACAATGGACCTTTCATACTTTCCTGCCCTCGGTGTGTAATCTACTATTACATATTCTAATTGGAAACGAGTACCTAATGATATTAGTGAAAGGAATAAACACGTTGATGAACGGCCGGTACAGTAGGGGTATTACTAAATTGGAGTCAGCCTACAAAAATACAACATGAAACTTACCGCCGATTTTGTACACTGTAGCACAACAAACAAACTGAAACTATAGGCTAATTCTCTGACTTCACTTTCGCAAGTCATTCGCTGTATTTATAATTTTAAATACCTTGAGGACTCTCCTTTGAAATTTTGCTTTGCAAAGCAAATTATTGCCAAAAACCGACCAAAAGCAAAACAGTAACGTACAATCTATTCTCTTTGGCATTATAACATTTTTTATTGGGGCATAATACATTATCAATATCGTGATATTATTGACAGTGTAATATACCGTATCGCAGAATCGTGATAAATATCACAGAATATCCAAGCCGTGCTGCGATCACGACCTTTGGGTGCGTTTGTTTGGTTGTTTTTCGAGATTTTCGAGAATCTAAGGCACGGAACGAACAGTTGTTTTTAAAGGTGCAATTACATTACTCAATTTGCAGGGAGCCAACATCTAGTGTAGGGTAGTGTAAATGCGTGTTGGCGCTCTCTCCCTACATGTAGGGAGGTCGGGCCGTCCCGACCGCCCTGCGTGCGATTTTTTGGTTGTGTCGGGCAATGTAAATGCATTTAGGGCGGTTAGGGTGCGATTTCTGGCTAAGGCCCCCATTACACGGTAGGTTTTGCTGTCAGTTTTGCCACAGTCACGGCTGTGACTGATGAATAACCTACCGTGTAATGCGTTGACTGATGGTGACTGATGGTTGCATGACGAAAATCTAGATTTTCATCATGCAACCATCAGTCATGACTTTTGAGTGAACGTGTAATCGCATTTCGTCAATCACCGTCAGTCAGCGCGCGGACAGCGATGGAGTCGGACATGATAGATGCTCCCCGTAGTGCATAGGAGGTGCGCCCCCTAGCTCGTGGGGGTGATTAGGGGGTGCACCCCTACTGTGTAGGGGGTTCGTAGGGGTGATTAAGGGGTTGTGTAGGGGTGATTAGAGGGTGTACCCCCTAGGGCGTAGAGCTTATTAGGGGGTGCACCCTAGCTCGTGGGGGTGATTAGGGGGTGCACCCTCTAGGAGGTAGGGGTTATTTTGGGGTGCACCCCCTAGCTCGTAGGGGGTGATTCGAATTTGCACCCTAGCTCGTGGGGGTGAACCCCCTAGGACGAAGGGGTTATTAGGGGGTGCAACCCCTAGCTCGTAGGGGGTTATTAAGGGTTGCACGGGTTGCACCCCCAACTAACACCTTATTAGTATGTTGGTAGCATTTATTTTAACACGTTTTTTACTCAATAACGCAATCAAAATTCCAATACAGGCTTTTCTTTTATGAATATCTGTCTGTCTGGAAGAAATCACTTTTTAGCGATAAGACCGCCTTATTTGTACCATTATCGTTTCTTTGTTTCCTTTTCTATGCTGTATTTGTGTTTTGGTGTAAATAAAAGTATATTTCATTCATTCATTCATTCATATCCATACTGTCTTGCGTGAACACGTGTATCCTTTGTGAAATTTTGAGCATGACTGACGGTCAGTCAGAATGACTGTGTAATGTGGCTACTAATTCCATCAGTCACCATCAGTCACCATCAGTCAAACGTCATTCATGACTGATGGTTTTGACTGACGCAAAACCTACCGTGTAATGTATGCCTAACAGTCCGCACGCGGCAAGCGTCGCGAGCGGACGTGTGTCTCGAGTAAACTCGAGTTTAACGTATGACATAGCGTAAACAAAGTAACATACGATTATTAATTCGTTCTCTGCTTTATTAACTAAGTCAAAAAAGTAGGTTATGTATGTTACTTTACTTAGGTGATTGATTAAAAAAAATACTCTATCGATTATAGTGATTCTCGAAATAGCATTTAAGTACTTATGTTTTAAAAATGAATAATCTTATTTTGTAATTAAATTTAACTATAAAATTTTTATAATATTTTGAAATTACGTTTATAAGTACTTCAGAGATTATTCTTATCATTTTTAAGCTTAGTAGACTAAACAATACTTAAAATAATAAGATTGACATAATTATTTCATTCATAAATGCTCTAGAATCAATAAAACTGGAGATGTTTCCTCGGCGACGTCCAAACGTGGACTGGCGGCTGCCGCCGCAGGGCCCTACAAATTGGGTAATGTAAATGGTAGACCCTGCACCCTACATATTGGCTTCCCTTGATGTTGGTCCCTGCAAATTGGGCAATGTAATTGATGCTTAACTCGCAATAAGGTACGGAACGGAGTTGCTTTGTGGTTCTGCTATTGGGCGGTCACGTCCGCGTCGGTTGCCCCATCCCCGGCCTACAGTGGAACTCCAGTGGTGGCACAGGATATTGTTCTTTTATAAGAACAACCCTTGAAGTCACCAAAATATCAATATAACCGTACAACGTCAAGCACTTTTGCTATAAAAACTCGACATTGGCAAAATCATCATAAACCAAAGATGGCAGCCACATTTTTAAAAATAGAATAGAATAGAAGGTACGGAACGATCACGGTTGTTTTATAACCTAAAATTTTGATATTGACAGTAATATGGGCTTGTAGCATGGGTAGCATGCCACCGTGATACAGCGCTATCACAGCTTCGCTCTTTCTATTTGCGCGCGAACGAACGAGACAAAAGAAGTGATACAGCCGTATCACGTGTAGCATGCTACGAGTGCAGGGCTTCCAGAGATTCCATTATGTCCAAATACTTTAATCAAACAGTGATTAAAAATCATTTGAAAAACCGTAGAAAGAGAAGGCACTAGAAGGAAGAACGTGTCTTGTCATATCACTCAGTAAGAGATGCACATAACAAATTCGCTCTAGTTAAAAAAGGAGACCGCTACTTATTCCTGTCCTTATCGACGTATCCACTTTTTGTACTTCGGCCATCTGACTCCAAAATGTCACTTCATATAAATTGTATGGGACAACCACCTGACTCCGAGATGTCACTTCATATAATTTGCTATCTCATACCCGGTTACACTGATATTCGGTCTACTAGCGTAAGCGAAAAAACTTTTATTCAAAACGAGCGAAAAGTTACAGATAATCAAAACGTCAGAGTGTTTTTTAACCATCGAATTAAAAGTTTCAACCCGTCAGAGGTTCGGAACGGTTGAGCTGTGACAACCGAGTAGCAAAGAGCGTTGCAGAGCGTTGCAACCCATGCAGCATAGCTAGCATGCCGCAGTGATACAGCGCTATCACACCTTAGCTCTCTTTCTATTTGCGTGCGAACGAATGCGATAAAAGACGTGATACAGCCGTATCACGTGTAGCACACTACGAGTGCAGGATCTCACGATCCGTCGATCATCAACGTTACACGATCACCGGATCACGATCTAGATTGACCGTGTAATGTCTGCCATTCTCTTTCTCCGTTTTTTTTTCATGGATCGATAGAACTAGAGTTGATTCAAGTTGACTCATTTCTATGTTGAGTCGTAATCTTATAAATGATTCGCAAGTTTTATCTTATAAGCCAATAACTCAAAGCCTTGATTTTTTTTTTTTAAGTTTATCCTTTCGGATAGGCTATGGGAACTAGCCCTTACTGCCTGGTCATTAGTGTCTTTTTTTCTTTGTACTTAAACCTAACCTAACCTAACCTTAATACTAACTCTTGAAATGCGAGGGTGGTACACACATTCCAATGGTCAGGGGAGTTTCACGCGAGAATCAATCCGAATCAAACGGGAGCGCCTTCTTTATTTCTCACTCTTACTATATTGCTCTCCATTAATGGCACATTATCAAACTAATTCCACCACATTAACACAATAATAGCCACGAAAAACGAATTTAGAAAATTAAGAAACAAAGCCCGTCTGTTTCTTCACAATTCCTGTGCAAAACTCTCCTGATTACGATGGGATGATAGATGAACGATGAGGATGAAATTTTGGTCGATTTTGTAAGCACGCGCGTTGCCGCCAAAATCACCAGTATGATTTAACTTGCACCAAAACTTTTGTTCTTTCTTCGTATGTATTTGAGATTCCTGTTATGTTGGTCGATTTACGCAACTTTTTGGCACACAATCCGCACGAAATTATGTCACAAATATCACTAAAACCAATTTTTCACGAATATCAAATACAACTTTGACCGAACAAATTTAATGGCGGGAAGCCAATCCTCAAAGCCTTGAATTCGAAAAGGTGGCTAGAAAAATAAAAAAAACAAATGTCATGCAGAATAGCCAGCAGAATGCAGATACGCTTTTGTGATTAAAAAATTGTTCTGATAGATTTGTTGCAAATAATATTTTCAATTCATTGAGATTTCTCAAGTGGAGAAAACGGTGTGCACCGAAATTCTCAATTATTTTAAGTTAGTGTATTTGATTTTATAGAATAACTTCAGTACCTATTATAACATCCAGATAATAATTGGAATTTATGTAAGTACTTTGAAAACTGTTCAATAAATTTGTTTATCAGCAATATTGATAAACTAATTTATTTGCCCCAATACTCATTAGATAAATACTTAAATTTTATTTGTCCTACTTCTTTAAATAATCGTCGAAGTGTTTACGCACATAATTATTTAAATGTTGGGTAACTACTTCGTCACCTATATAAATGTATCTAACGGGAATTATGCGTATGTAATGTACAAACACAACCACTATTTTCGGTAGATTATCAGATATTCCCTTTTACAAACACTTTATCACAATTTTTGAAAGTCAAATTAGATCATTCAGTTGTTGAAAGTTTGTTAATCAAAAATAACACTTCTCTCGCTTAAACTTCCCTAGAATTTTTTGAGAAAAGGATTTGGGTGAAACTGCCCGGATACAATTCCTAGTCAGTTTCCTGAGACATCACATCGGTCAGAACAACAATTTTTGTTAATGGGTGATGTGGCTGTGTCTAGAGGTTGGTAACAAGTTGTGACCGGCCATGTCCCACTAAAAGTGTAGTGGCTCTATTCCATACAATAGAAAACCTAATAGTTACTGTATCTCCTTTGCAAGGTGGTCCACTCTCCATTCACTTAATTTATTTGAAAGCGAAAGTTTATTTTTGTGCACTTTCTAGTTATTTTATCATAAAATAACATTCATTATGTCAAATATAGTTGTTACTAAATATTGTTTCTAATAAATGGGCAGTCTCACTAGTCGTCAGTAATTCCAAACCAAAGTCTGGATTCGTGCTTGGCTAGAAGCAATGATTCTTCATTACTGAGAAATAGTTAATTATACAATGTGTTACAAAAATACAAATAAACATTCGAGATCAGCAAAATCTATTAAAATACTAATTTTAAAAACTCCGAGAAAACTTTCCAGGTAAAACTCCCAAATGATTGCAGTATGATTAATTTGTGACAATCCCCATGATATTTATTAAATCTTGGTGACACACTAAACACACTTTTAGACTTGACCTTGTTTTCAATGGTACATGTTTGGTTACAGAATGTGGGGGCTATTCCTCGCCCTGCTCGGCTGGGTTGGCTTAAGTCCAGTGCCAGTAATGGCCGGACTTATTGGCACTACAGAGCCAGCATTGAAACTACTGATATCAATTCTGATGGGGTACCCGATGGCTATCTTCTACCACAAGTTTGTCAAACAGCATCAACAATACAGGAACCTTTACTTCATTGTAACTGGCTTAGACATGGCATATTATAACTTCGGCATTTCACTATACCATAATGCCATACCTGCATTTGTTATATACCTGACAACAATGATATTTGGTCCAGGCAAAATTAATGCCATAATATCATTTGTTTTTAACATGACTTATCTTCTAGCAGGATACATAATGACTGAATCAGAAAATTATGACATAACTTGGACTATGCCCCATTGTGTGTTGACTTTAAAATTGATTGCTTTGTCTTTTGACCTATGGGATGGACAAAACAAGATGAAGGGACATGAACTGTCCGCAAGTAATAAGAAAACTGCGCTAGATAAGTCTCCGACATTCCTGGAGTTGATCGGTTTTGTATATTTTCCTGCTTGTTTCCTTGTTGGGCCAATATTTTCATTCCGCCGTTACTCTGATTTCATTCATGATAAATTCCCTATAGAGAGAGATGCTGATGTTTATGAAAAACAGGCGATGTTGCGATTGGTTCAAGGCATTCTTTATTTGGTGGCTTTCCAAGTTGGAGGTAAAAATAATTATTGTCTTTATAAAACTATAGGTACATTAAGGGTCGGCACTACCCTAATCGGGCAAAACAGGGTTCGGCGTTCCGACTTTTGAGGATAGTAAATAGCTATATTTAGAAACAAAATTAAGACCATCGCTTCTCTAAAAGATGAAGTACAAGATGAACAAAAAAAACTTCAGTAAAATTGTGTAGTTACATCAGAAAGTAATCGAGAATTTCATGAAAAACTCTAGAATAGCACTGCCGCGTTCCGAGTCCTGTGATTTAGTGAAACAAAATAAAACAACAAAATATATTTATAATCAATGGCAAAACATCAAAGAACACTTTAAACAAATCAGTTTTTCGATACGACTTCTAGTTTTTTTGCAATTTGTTACCAAAAATCACATATTTTTTTGGACGTTTTCTTCATACAAATTACTATGGGCCGTCAATCGTTCGAAATCATTGCGAATAGTCCGGTGACCGGCAACACCCAACCCAGTCTTAGAAGATTAATGAACAATTCAATTTTTAGCTAAAGTAGGCAAAGTAACTTATAAAAAACCGGGCAAGTGGGTGTCGGGCCACATGCAGTGTAGGGTTCCGTAGTTGCCCGTCACGATATGTGGACTTAGAAGTGCATTTTATAAATTGGTCGACTATTACTCGTAAATTTTTGTCCACTTTATTATATTAGAATAACTGTAAGTTTATTACTATTGTTACTAGCAAACTAAGGATTGATAATCTGAATTCATCATCATCATCGTCAGATATGTTTTAAATAAGAATGGAGTAAGAGTGAATTCTGTACCGTAGTAGGTGACTCAAACGATTGACTTCGAAAGTCATTTGCACGACAGAATTTTGCGCGAAAAGACATTGCGCGATACAAGAAAACACAAAGGAATTTCAAAAAAGTTACTGGTCACTGTTTGGTAGTTTTTGGTTATTTTGGTAATTTATGGTAGTTTTTGAGTCTTTCGGTAGTTTTCGGTAGATTTTCGTACTTTTTGGTAGATTATTGTTATTTTGGTAGATTTTAGTACTTTTTGATAGATTATTGTTTTTTTTGTAATTTTTCGTACTTTTTGGTAGTTTATGGTTAATTTGGTACTTTTTGGTTCATCTCATTTCATTTCATTTATTTACCTTAAATTGTAGGTAGGCACATAAGTTACAGATGGTAAGTACAGAGTACCTATTAGTCACACTACAACATGAAAAAACAGATTTAAACAATAGGTGCCAGACAATAACTTAACTACCACCTGAAAAGTACTACAATTAAATTATTTAAATGTTATAAAGTCAGTTCAATGTGATTAGTTAAAAATTATAATAACCTTATTGAAGTACAAATAATCGATCTGCAACCTGCAACACATTTTTTTCTACTCAGATTGATGCCTGTTTGTTTACTTATACTGAAGAAACTAATTAAAGTCATAGGGACACTGTTCGATTAATAATTCTTTTACCTTCTTCAGAAATTACTTGTCGGCTTTAATGTCATCTGGTATTTTACTATACACAAGAACAGTATTCGACTTTATTTTGTAGTCCTTTGCATTGATGCTAGTCGGTAATTTGGTACCAGTAGCTCATTTTTGCGAGTTACATTTAATCTCTTGCTACGGAATACTACGGGATATCGTCTCACGATTTTGCACGGATCGAGGATATATACAACAAAGCTGTCACAGTGAGTAATTTAAAGTCGGTAAACAAGGATCGGCATGACACCCTTACTAACTGAATTCCGCTTACGATTCGAATGCACCTCTCTTGCAAAACAAATATTTTATTTATGTCAACAGACCCAGCCCGTAGCCAAGCCGTCAAGAACTCTTTTGTTTTTATGGTAGTTTTTGGTAATTTTCATTCTTCTATCAAATATTACCAAAAAGTATAAAAATCTACAAAAATAACCAAAAACTACGAAAATCTACCAAAATAACCAGAAACAACGAAAAACTACCAAACTAACCAAAAACTACCAAAAAACCAGAAACAACAAAAAATCATTTTTAAACTCTACCAATAACTACCAAAACCTACCAAAAGAACCAAAAACTACCGAAAGAACCTAAAGAACATTGTACTAAATTTTTTTTATCTTTAAAATTACTTCTTGTTAATATTGCTGTGCCCTTTCAGGATTCATGTACCCACTTTAGCTACTAAGTAACACCTATATGTTCTTGTGTCGCACAATGTCCTTCAGCGTGACTAAAATTACTGCTGAATCTACCAAAATCTACCAGTCCTGTTTCAAATTCTACTTAAATTCTACCAAATAATATTTATGTCGTTACAGATGGTCAAAATTTTATATGAAACACGTTTTTGTACAAAATATTATAAATTTTATCTAAACGCTCATAATTTCACATGTTATTTTCGCATTTTTGTATAATTTTTATTGGTTTTTATCACTTTGTAACATGGATGCTTTAATTTTCAAATAAATATTAAATTAGGTCGTCCCTATGCAAGTTTAAATTTAGTACAGTTTTCTGTGTCTCATAAGCAGAATCCGAAATTTTGGTAGCACTTTTAATAATGTCAAACGTGTCCGTATAGTTAGCAGCCTCACCAACGAATTCGAAGATTTTGACTAGGCCACGATTTAGTACCCAATTAGTACTATTTAGTGCCCAAAGCACAGATTTGGTACTCCTGTATTTTAAAAGATATTTGGGATACTTACTGAGGCTGCTAGATAGACGTCAAGGTAGCAGTCGCACCAAGAAATACTGTTTATATCAATGTGATTTATATGTCACGATTTAGTACTCATTTAGTACTCCCTATATCCAAAATTTCATTAATATTGATTCAATACAAGCCGAGATATGACAGGGCATTGTTGAGGCTGCTAACTTGACGTTTATTCCAACGATGATTCCAATGAAACGGGTGCACATTTCAAACAGATAAATACATACAGATTTAGTGCTCGATTTGGTGCCTCTTATGATATTTTTGAAATGTAGAATTTTCTTTCCTACTTCCCAAAAAAACGATGTAAAGTTCTACATACTAATCGTAATTTAGGTCCGTCGATATCGGTAATCAAATTTAGACTTTATTCAACTGTAATAGGGTTTACAATTTATTTTAATTCTGTGGTTGGTACTGTCTAGCAAAGAAGTGAAATGATATTAAATTGTATAGGTAACTCTGATACTTCTCAATCTCGTATGTACCTATGTAATGTGAGTCCATTATTCTTCTTTAAATCTACTCTACTATTATTGAACTGGATTTTTTTTTTACCGTTCCGAAATAAAGCGAAGCAATAAATATTGATTTCATTGTGGTTTGAAATTGAAACTTTCATGAGTGGTTCAGATCATCAAACTGAACAACTTTTATTGTGGGACCAATCCTGAAATCGCAAACAAAAATCAGCAGTTCCATACTAAACTGCAACGACTACTCAAATGTATGAGACTAGTACTTTACAAACACTACAGTGCGATTTTTGAAAGTCACTCGTTCAAATCAGCAGTAGAAAATGTAAAAATTACTATGTAGATTATTCATCATTCGATCGACGTGTTACTTTCAAAAATTGCATTCCTGTTCACAACATAAACAAAAACATAAAAGACAATTTGAAAACATCTATGATAGAACAAGGTTCATCATAAACTCGTTGTAGTCCCTCGGCTGCACTCATTTGAATCAAGCAATTCTTCGACAAGTTTTCGCATCACCCACCGTAATTAACGTAAATAAAATCCCGCCATCTCTCGGTATTGCTATGAACCACTTGCTATGATCGCGTGCGCCAGCTCATGGCAGTAGAGTTCCGATAAAGGCCAGGCCACACAGAGGCGGGACTGCGGGAAGCGAATATCTCCGGATCAGTGCTTATTTCTCTGTTACAGGGGACATACAAACTCGGACATGACCTTTCCACCACACCATACACTACAAAACACACAAAAATCTTCGCTGGTCCGCAGATATTCGCTTCCCGAGGAACCGCCGCCGGCCCGCTTTCCCGCAGGACCGCCTCTGTGTGGCCTGAGCATTAATGATAATTTTTGTTCATGATTGTACCGAAAATCGAATGTATGTAGAACTTTACATAGTTTTTTTGGGAAGTAGGAATGAAAATTCTACATTTCATAAATATCATAAGAGGCACCAAATCGAGCACTAAATCTGTATGTATTTATCTGTTTGAAATGTGCACCCGTTTCATTGGAATCATCGTTGGAATAAACGTCTAGCTAGCAGCCTCAACAATGCACTGTCATATCTCGGCTTGTATTGAATCAATATTAATGAAATTTTGGATATAGGGAGTACTAAATGAGTACTAAATCGTGATATATAAATCACATTGATATAAACAGTATTTCTTGGTGCGACTGCTACCTTGACGTCTATCTAGCAGCCTCAGTAAGTAACCCAAATATCTTTTGAAATACAGGAGTACCAAATCTGTGCTTTGGGCACTAAATAGTACTAATTGGGTACTAAATCGTGGCCTAGTCAAAATCTTCGAATTCGTTGGTGAGGCTGCTAACTATACGGACACTGTCAAACGGATTGCACGTTTATCGACTTCCGATTGTGTCGATATACGGGTAATTTTTTATCACTGCGGATAACTCCAGCATGTATTCTACTCATCAAACTTTCACTATGGAGCCAACTTCAAAAGAGCGAAAAAAAAATCTGCTGTCCTATACAAAACTGCAGTACCTACATATTCGACTCAAATGTATGGGACAGCTGATTTATTTTCGCTATTTTGAAGTGCTGAAGTTATCCGCAGTGATATAAAATATACCCGTATATCGACATTATTGGAAGTCGATAAGTACATGCAATGCCTTTGACATATTAAAAGTGCTAGGTACCAAAATTCCAACTCTGCTCAGAAGCCCTCTTTTGTAAAAAAAACAACATTAGGCGATATGATTAATATTTGCTGTAATAGAAGTGAGTTCGGTGGCGCGTTGCGGAGAGGACTCTCAATCAAGAGGTCCGAGTTCGAATCCGCACGGACAACATGCCACGTACCAATGAGTATTTCTAACTTATGTACGTATTACCGACTGCTCTCAAATGGTGAACGAAAACATCGTGAGGAAACCTGCATATGCAGACGAAGAAATTCTGATGTATATTATGTGAAGTCTACCAATCCGCATCGGGCACGCGTGGTGGACTAACGCTCAAACACCCTCCTAGAAGGTAGGCCTGTGCCCTGCAGTGGGACATATATAGGCTGATGATTATGATGATGATGTACTAGAAGTTCCGGAAAACTTGCAAACCCTGCAATCGTTTTCTCAGCCATTTGTATTGCCAGCTTAGATTTTATTAGACGGAATCCTTGCATTTTAAATACATAAAATTTTCGAATACCCAATTTCTACTAAAATCTACTAAACAATTTTGCCCTAAAACTACCAATAAAGAAGAAATCTACTAAAAGTGGTCACACTGATGTCCTTTTGCGCAAATGTTTTTGAAGGCTATCGTTCCAGTTACTGCAAAATTTACTTTTATTCCGTGCTTAAAATATTATATCTTACGATGATTATGATAATAAAAGATTACAAACCCTTAGTTTGCTAATACCTTAACTTATAATAATTTCTTTATTTTGTTAAAAGTTTTAATTTGTTCTGTTATAATAATTTTACGTTTTTTTTAAGCCTTAGTAATACTGTGATCTAATTAGTTGGATCCCATCCTATCCTACCACCAGGGGTGATCTTTGATCAGTCACATTATAGGTCCATCACGCACGGTACTGTACTGTTGCTGTAAATGTCAATTTCGACCTACGGCTCTCAAATCCAGATGCTGCAGGAGTATTGCCACGCACAACCAAACATTCAACATTAATTTAATGTGGTAAAATCTGCCTTCCGGGTAGTAGGTACCCTAAATTCGGTCGGACCTACGAACCTGCCAGGATAGGGTCGGCCGACCAGACTTTTTAGTCCTTACTAATTGGCCTCTAGACCAACAGACTAGTTACGTCCTTTAATTCAACGAGGTAAAATGTTGTGTCACCAGGTAGGGTTCACTTTTTCCTTCACACCAGTAAACATGCCAGCCAAGCTGCGCCGCGCGCTGCAGCCGACCAAGTTTTTTGCAAGAAATTTATTACCAAAAGCTATCAAATTGATTTGTTCATTAATCTTATAAGATAGGGTTGAGTGTTGTCGGCCACCGGTCTTTTTCTTTTGACAGATATGTCAAACGGGCCGTAGGTAGTGCCGACCCTTAAGAGGATATAACCGTTAGCGCGCTTTGTATGGAACAAACTTATAATTTGGATACTAACCAATGACGTTAGTAAATTAATTTTTTTTAACATGATCTAGAAACTAATATCTGTGCCTGTCTGTGGTTTGTCAGACATTCATTAAAATGTATAGTTTCAAAGTTAAAGTGGTTCAAAGATGTCCATACATTAATCCTAGCAACTTGAAACTGTATATTTTTACAGGAATCGGACAAACACATCGGACAAAAAAGGACAAACCACAGACACAAATATTAATATATCTAGATTGTGTTAACAACATTTTATTGACTTTAATTAATTCTTCTAGTAGGATCTAAATTCGTTTGTATACAGAGCGCTCAGGCGCTCTGCAAGGACTATCCTCTTAATAATGCTGAGAAGTTCACATTTTTTAGATTGCTCGCTTGATTTTAAAGTATTTTAATAATGTCTAAAACATTTCAGTGACGGTGTTTAGTATGAAGTACATGCTCTCAGATGAATTTTGGGACACATCAATATTCTATCGTCATATCTACTGTGGTCTCTGGGCTCACTTTGCCCTGTACAAATATATTTCATGCTGGCTGCTCACAGAAGGTAATCTATACCTATATATCATTAAGTATAATATTATGTTTATTTTTATCGACATTTTTAATTTAGGTCATTACTTCATGAATCATTAAAATGTTAATGTAACATTGTGTTCATATTACAATGGACTAGCTGGTTTTATTTGAAGTCAAAGCAATTGGGAATCCAATTTCTGTACTATTATTCCAAGTGTAATGTTGTTTAATTTATTTAACTAGTCTAGTAGAATGCAATTAATTTAAACGCACACCTATTGTTCTTTTACGATTGGTGCAAGTGTCGATTAGGTACATAATCGATCATAGGTACCTAGTAAAGTATCTAGATGAACATGTAACATACGTATAAGTTCACGCAATTGTCCCATGGGGGTAGGCAGAGACTACTGACACCACACGCTACGATTCTGACACACCTCTTTAGCCTCGTTCACATAACCACATTCCCATTCATCTTTCCAATATGAACAAATAAGTTCATTTGAGATTTGTTGTAATACAGCTTTTTGAGATTTTCTGTAATACAACTTTTTGAGATTTGCTGTAATAATACAGCTTTTTTTACAGAAAGGTAGACAGAGGGTCTGAATTAATTACCTCTTTCGCTACCTGTCTCGCTTCCTCCAGATTCATTTGTCATAAATTGTCGTCGATTTCGGCCACTTTTAGGGTGCCTGTCCATTGACGCGGAGATAGGCGGCGATCTCATAGATGATATTTTATGCAATCTTATTGGTAAATATTTCTCCGTTTCTCCGCTCCGACCCTTAACCTGGCATAGAAAGCGTAAAAAAATGTAAAGTGGTTTCGAAGATTTTTGTTGAGTGTTGCTGTTGACTAGGAACTTTCAAGCTTCTGTTAACATCAGTAAAGTTTTACGAGTATCAATCGTTACATATCAGAATTTGCATATTTTTCTTTTATTTGTATTGGATAAAACATAATTGATACATAACGAACGTTTACCCGCGACTTCGTCTGAATAAATTATATACCAGATTTTAAGTCAAATCATAGGCTTTCAAACATCAAAATCGGTTCAGTAGTTTTTGTGTGATGCTCGAACAAACAGACAAAAAAAAGGTTGATTTGGAGTCAGGGACACCTAAATAACCCATATCGTAATCATTTTCTTGTAAACATCTTCAATGTACAGACACACTTCTGCTACAGTTTTATAATAGTTTAGATTTTAATTATAATTTTTAGTGGACTCTTGTTGAATTAGTACTTTTTCTGTTCCAGCCTCGTGCATACGATTCGGCCTGTCCTACAATGGAACAGAGACGACCCCTGACGGCCAGTCGGTGTCCCGGTGGGACGGCTGCAACAACATCAAGCTGCTCCGGTTCGAGGGCGCCACAAAGTTCCACCACTACATCGAAAGCTTCAACTGTAACACGAACCATTTTGCTGCGGAGTACATCTACAAACGACTCAGGTTCCTAGGTAACCGTAACCTTAGCCAGTTCTTCACCTTACTCTTCTTAGCTCTATGGCACGGCACTCGATCTGGCTATTACATGACGTTCCTCAATGAATTCCTTATCATATTTATGGAAAAAGGATTAGAACCTATATTAGAAAAAACTGAATTATATCATAAGATGTGGTCCAATAATATCGCGAAATATTTGTTATATGTTTTGCTTAAAACATACACTATAGTGTTTATGGGTTGGAGTCTAGTACCGTTTGATGTAAAAGTGTTCTCTAAATGGTGGCTCATTTATTCCAGTTTGTATTTTTCAGGTTTTCTATTGTTCTTGCCATGGGGCTTAGTATACAAGCCTGCGCTTATTACGGCTTTGAAATCGTTGAAAAAAGAAAGTACTAAAACCCAATAATGTGCTCAAATATATGTGCAACTACTGAAAAGACTTGATTGAGAAAATCATCGCAATTTGTGGTCTCGTACACATTTTTCACGGAATATTGAAATAATAATTCAACATAGTACAGTAGAAGTAGGATTGGTGACGTTTTTCATTCCTTTGGTGACAGTCAATGATGCTATACATGTGATCTAGGTTGGCCTAATGAATTCTTAGGAACATTAAGGCTTACTGCACCTTATATTATCTTACCACAAGGATGTTAATTAATCACAACTTTATTTATTAAATTTTAATATACCTACCTACAGCTTATAAGCACTCGACTTGCCAGTATTCTAAATTAATATATTAACACTAACACAGTTACAAATATATTTCAAGGGAATCAATGATTCAGATACATTACAAGAAGGCGTACGTTTTTTTCTACTTGTTGTGTACACACGGCGACACATCAAGCTATACAAAACAAAAATAAGCCGTTCGCGCGTAGGTCGAGTAATGTATAATGTCGCGCGGCCAGCTTATGTTGGTTTTGTCCAGCTGGATGTGTCGCCGTGTGTACTCAAATTTCGTAGGTACCAACATTTACTGATAAAAGGTAACTCAATAGAATAATAATAACAATTTTGAAAGTCTTGTGCATTTGGAACAAATAATTTGAAAAAGAATTTGAGAACAAAATATGCTTCTAACTTTATTAATTATTATGCAATATACCTTAAATATACTTGAATACATCATAAAAATGGTTATATTAGCACATTGTTCAAAATAGAATAGTTCAGTATATGTAATATTTTGTTATTCATGTAGGTCATTAAGAAATATTATTTATACATGATGAAACATTAAATTCGTTACACATTTTAGGGGGAATAACATTAAACTAAACAACAACTTTCACTATGGAGCCGACATCGAAATAGCGAATTTTTTGATGTTACAGAGAAATCGTCAATGGCTACTCAATACAAAAGAATGGAAAAGCGGATTTTATTTGCTATTTCATTGTGTGTCCCATAGAGAAAGTTTTTCAGTTTGATAGTCTGGAGCATCCCCTAAAATAAGTAACGTTTTTAATTTTACACCCTGTTTACCTGTCCCTCCATACACAGCGAGACATTATTTGTTATTTGTTATTTTAAGGGTAAAGATGTAACAGAATTTCGATAAACATTTGAAGACTTGTAACTGTTTAAAACTTACAAGTCTTCAAATTTTTATCGAAATACTTTTATAAACCAATAAGGTCGCAGACTAGGAGCAAAAAATGTCTGTATAGCACACATGAAGAGAATCAGGATTACTTTAGTGCTATTAAATCGTTTCTAAATAGTGTGAAATAGGTCAAATAAACAGTTCCTCTATAGTTTACGATATAAAATTTTTTACGTTGCTTTAAAAAAAACAAGTCGGTATTTTATTCAAAAGACTTGATTGTATCTATATCCGTTCCTTTATGGCTATTCTTATGCGATTTTGAATGCCCGAGGGCACTATTAGGAAACGATATTGTTGTGTGTAAAATTATTTTTCGATATAAAATGTGTACGCTGGCTTGACGTTAAGCTAGCGTACCAATTGTACCATCTAAAAAAAATATAATTCGTAAACTACAGTACAGAGGCTTTATTTGACTAGGCGCTAATTAGCCACTATTTCTGTATTCGTAGGCCACTATTTAAGAACTGTTATGCAGGGTAAATTTAATATCACTGCGTATAACTTCAGCATGTATTCTACTCTTCAAACTGAACAACTTTTACTATGGAGCCAACATCGAATTCGCGAAAAAAAACAGCTGTTCCATATGTTTGTCGAATAGGTTCTGCAGTTTTGTATGGGACAGGTGTTTTTTACGAGATTTCCAAATTAGCTCCATTGTGAATGTTGTTCAGTTCTATGAGTAGAATACATGCTGAAATTATCCGCAGTACCATGTAAGGCACTAAAGATTTCCGTTATGTGTACGCTAGCTTTACGGACACCAAAATTTAGAAAACAAAGTGGGGCAATTCACGAGCTCTTCTCCGCGCATACCCTTGTAAAAATATCAACAGTTCAAAAGTGTAAATATAATCCGCTGCAATTTTTTGGTGGTTGTTTTGGCTTGCTCTCCCTTCTCAAACTCTTATATAGATTTTAATTATGCTATGCAAGGAATTAGTAAATGGGCATGTAAGAACTTAATTATTATAATAAAATATTGAAGTGATTGCTTATCTCTTACTGTTGACTGGTTCAGGCTATAAATAATAAGCCTATATTAGGATAAATTCCCTGCTAGATTGTTAAGCTGTGAGGGTGCACTACGGGCATTCTTATACAGGGTGAAATTGATATCATTAGCATCCTTTCAAACTTACGAGTCTAACCATCAAACTAAACAACTTTAACTATGGGAGCAAACCGATCAGAACAAGAAAAAAATCTGCTGTTGCATATATTTGAGCATTGCAGTTTAGTATGGAACAGATTTTTTTTTACTCCGAACTTTTTGCTCCCGTAGTAAAAGTTGTTCAGTTTGATGGATAGACTCTTAGTTTAAACGGATGATAGCTACTGATATCAATTTCACCCTGTATACCCTGGAATATGCTTTAAAATATTTTTGTTGATATTTTTTTAGATAGTTACCGTTAGTTAGCTCTACGCAGTGTAAAACAGCTAAGCGGAAGTGTCAAGGCTAGCATCAGTCGTATTATACCGTAAAGCAACGGTAGTGTATGTTTTGTTCGACGTTTAGCTCGCTAGCTCAGCGATGTGCGCGTACGCAAGAATTTTATTGTATCAACCTTGAACCGCATGCGAGCAATGATGTTTTACAAATGGACGCGTTATACGCCAACATCGACGCATATCTATCTGCGGCGAAGGAGGCGAACGAAACGAATTTACTTTTAATTCTTAACATTCCAAAAAATTCCGCCTTGCGATAGATCGCAAGGCTAGATTCGCAAGGCTGTTGGCGTATCTAGAGATAGGAATAACCCGCCAATAGCCGTGGCGCCAAAAAAGCGGCGGCGTGTCAAAACGGTGCCCGTAGCGTGAATTCCTCCTGACGATTCGTCCGATTCGCCGCGGATAAGTGTGCGGTGTCATTGAAATTCATACAAAGAATTCAAAAATTCGATTCTTCTGCTCGTTCGCCGCGGATAAATATGCGTCCACCTTAAAACGGCGCGATACAGTGACGTGTAGCCAAAAACTACACGACTATAAGGCGTGTGACTATGTGAATAACGGGCAAATCATTTTGTAGCGCGGGCACGCATCTACATATAAAAACATCTTAGCGTCCGAGAATATAAATAATTTAGTATTGCACGTGGTGAGGAAACCTGCATCCTTAGATAGATAGATAGATAAATAGATAGTGGCGAACGGGCCACTCCCGTGAAACGTGGATGTTCTGAGTTTTCAATATATGACTGACTACCCCCTCGGGGAATATAGTCGTGACCATATGCTATATGCTATGCTATGCTAGTATTGTACGTTAAGGGAATATAATTTGGAGCGCGCTCTATAAAAACGAAGTCTGGTGATATTTTCAATACTAACCAATTAAAGTAAATAAATTTTTTCAGAAACAATCTAGAAACGAATCTCTATGTTTGTATAAAGTCAGATTTTAGTTAAAATGTATAGTTTTAAAGTTATGATCCTTTAAACTGTATATTTTTAACGAAAATCTGACTCAAACAAACATAAAGATTAATTTCTACATTGTTTCTGAAAAAAATCATTGACTTTAATTGGATAGTATTGAAAATATCACCAGACTACGTTTGTATGAAATAAACTTCTCTTAACATTTATCTTCATAACTCCATATCCGCCAAATTGCCCGGACTCTTGACGAACACCCTACATTGCCCCGTCATTTGTTTTACCTGCTACCGCGCCGCGCCGTGGCTCGGTTTTGTGATTGTGCCTCCATGTCAAGTGGTACTTGACACGTGCAATTTGGAGTAAATTTTACAGAGAAGCGAGATAGATAATACAAATAGACCTTAAACAAACAGAGACAGGCATATTTCAATAACATTGAGGATGGGAGCGAAGGCCACATGTCAAGTGGTACCTGATACGGTCATTTTGGAGTACAAAATCCACGTAAGGTGGTAGTTTACGGGGCAAGCGAGCGGATATTGACATACTATAATATGCGCACAATAATTAATCTTTTTCTTTTTTTCTTCTTTAGTCTTAAAGTTATCGCAACTGTAGTAGGTAACTAGGTAATCATTATTAAAAAGAAACTTAATTAAACCCATCGCATCGTTCTGTTCGTATTTATAATAAGTTTGTTAATTTATAATATACTTATTAGTTCCTTCGTTATTACGATTATAAATTAGGTTATACCTAGTTAGTTACTTAAATATTGAAAATGGTAAAACATTAGCTGGCACAAATACTGTTTGCATATTATTTATTATTTTGGGGTGTTGTAGCGTGGAAGGGAAGCATGCGCCGCTCAAAGGCGAAATTTTCCCGCCCGCCCTCGGAATTTATGTACGATTTGTAACACCACCGGCTTTTCGGTGAAGGAAAACATCGTGAGGAAATCTGCATGCTTCAATTTTTGTGGACTGTAAGAAAAAGTATCATTAACCTTTAAACCACATACTATCAAACTGAACAACTTTTACTATGGGAGCAAGCCTGTCAGAACAAAAAATAATAAATTTCTGTTCCATACGTTTGAGTAGAGTAGGCATTGCTCTGGCAGGTTTGCTCCCATAGTAAAAGTGAATCAGTTTGATGGGTAGGATATGTGGTTTAAAGGCTTCCGCACATTGCCGCGATATTATCGAGCGATATGTCACGCATGCGCAGCACCACTAAATCGATTGCGTCGGAACAAAATATATTATCGCTCGATAATATCGCGGCAGTGTGTAGGATCGCGCGCGTCCCCATACAAAATGTACTGGAAGCAATTATCGCAAAATCGCAGCGATATTATCGCTCGATAAAATCGCTGCAATGAGCGGAGGCCTTAAAGGTTAAGGGTAGGTATATTATTCGGAGCGCACTCCATACAAACGTACTATGGTGATTTTTTCAATACTAACCAATTAAAGTCAATGAAATTTTGCAGAAACAATCTAGAAACAAAGGCCATTGAACCTCTTTGTATGGGAGGCTGGCATAGTGATGACCATAAATTTTCAGGAATTTCAAAAACGTGGCGCACCCTGAAACCTATGTATATCGATAGAGGATCTATAGACGAACATAAAATGTCAAATAACATGTAGTCCTAAAGTGCAACGTTTTCGAGATAATCCATGTTAAGGATCTTGTATAGATAAAAATCCTAACACATTTTCCTCCAATACCAATCTCCGTGGTCCAATGGTTATAAGACTTGGGATCTTGACACGGAGGTCGTAGGTTCGATTCCCATGGGGGACACCTAGTGATATGTCACTTTATGCGTTTTTCCCCAGTTGGTTAGGGTAATGCAGGCTGAATCACCTGATTGTCTGAAAAGAAAGATGATTCCGTGCTTCAGATGGCACGATAAGCCGTTGGTCCCAGTTACTATCTCTGGTGGTTATTATTCGTTATATAAAAACTACGTCAGAGGCCGTAAGGCGGTCTGAAAAAACTCTGACACCAGGGCTTGCCCACACGATAAGAAGAAGAAGATGTATGGAATAGAAAATGTTTTTGGCATAAACAAGTTCTATGACACCTTTCTGTAATACCCAGTATGAGAAATATACCGAGGTAGGTAGGTACTTATTGATGATAATTTATTTCGAAAAAAGTTCCTGTATTAATGGCAAACATTTATTTCATCTGTGCAGGTATACACGTACACACGGTGACACATCAACCTATACAAAACCAAAATAATAATCTGGCCGCGCGACGACTCATACGTCATGCAACCTAAACCTACTCGCGGCCAGCTTATTTTGGTTATGAACAGCTTGATGTGTCGCCGTGTGTAAGTACAAATACGCCTCACGACGCGCTGCATACTTCGCGGTCAACTTATACTGGCAGTGTAAGAAGCAAAAAAAAAAAAAAAAATACTGGCAGTGTGTAGTGCGTCGTCGTGCAGGTTGTATTTGCTATTGTACCTCAACAGATGAAATAAATGTTTGTCTGGGCTATGTCCACATGGAATATATTTTAATCATGTGCTATGTCTATGTTTTTCTCAATTGCAATTACAATTTAATTAAAATAACAAAAAATCGAATGAGAACTTTTTTCGAAATAAAGTACCTACCGCTGTATTTTTTCACCAAAAAGAGAAAGGTGTAATAGAAAACGTTTATACCTAAGCACGGACTTGAAAAAAAGGCGGACGTAATGTGACACTAAAAAGATGTGAAGCATGAGCATGCAAGGTCCTACATATTCGTTTGTTCTACAAGGGACCTACACTCACACAGATGCACCAGTTCTAGGCTTAGGACCTACAGCCCGCCACCATTTTGTACCGCGTCAGCACACACAAAAATAAATGGGTGCTTCACTCGTGATTAGACAAGATTACGTCAGGTTTTTTTTCAGGTCCGTTTACCTAGGTAGGTATCATAAACATCAACCAAGAAGGGGTTGTATCCCGCGGTGCGTCTGGAAGTTCGATGATAGTAGAAAGGGGAAGGCGGGATGAGCTCATGCAGCTCTGGTGCACACTCACCGAAGTACAATCTGTAGAAGACCGACAAGCAGGCTACTCTGCGGCGGTGGGCTAGGCTATGAAGCTTGGTTTCCACCAACCAGATTACTGTCGCCAATGAGCCTCTAGTTGATAATTAGCTGAGTCATCTCACATGTGGCAGCAATACTTCATACACGATCGGACCTGAGCTTTATGCAACATTAAGAGCTGTCCAGGAGTGAAGTACCTTGTTTAAGATGCCCAGCTTTTTGGCTGCACTTTGAGCCTTAGACTCGATGTCAGCGCCGAAGTTGAGTTTCGTAGTCAACCCATGCTCAGAAGCTCAAGACTGTCGGAAACAGGGACAGATTTATCTTCCCCGGAAAGTAGGAACCAGAATAAACGAACTCCTTTTGGCGTTGAACAGACAAGCCTGTGTTTTGGTGGCGTTGAAGTTGACTAGATTATTGTCACCCCATTGGGAGACAAGCATAGACGTAGACTCTAGCGATAGACTTGCTCGTTCATACAAACAACATGTTCAAAAACTCTTCGGGAACATTAGTGCCATCTAGTTTATATAAACAGAAACTACTATAATTTGGTCAAAGAGCATCACTGACCAAGACAGATGCGACAGTTCATATGTATGTTAGGTATTATACCTACTATCTGTGAAACAATAATGTGTGTATGAATTTGTACAAAGTTGTTTAAATACTAGTGGTGCCCTCGACTACGCCTACGCGCAGACTACTGAAATACGTACACACGGCGACACATCAAGCTACGCAAAACCAATATTAAGCTGGCCGCGCGACGTTATACATTACTCTACCTACGAGCGGCCAGCTTATTTTGGTTTTGCGTAAATTGATGTGTCGCCGTGTGTACCTGAAACTTTAGAATTAAATACTTACTCATAACTTTTGATTGTGTGAACTGTGAACAGATTGCTATGAAACAAACATAAAAATGTTTCCCAAGCACAGCCTTATATAGGGTGTAAAATTAAATGCGACACATACCTACTTAAACTGGTGTATACATTTGAGTCAAGTTATGTTTGCAGTTTTGTATGGGAAAGCAGATTTTTTTTTCGCGTTTTGATATTGTAGTCCTTTAGTAGAGTAGTAGTAGTAGTTGTTCAGTTTGATGGTCTGACTGAAGCACCCCTTTAACTGAGTGTCGCATTTAATTTTACACCCTGTATACCTTCTTAATATGCTGACACTTTTTTAAGCGGATGATCAGACCGTCAAACTGAACAACTTTCTCTATGGCAACAACATCGAAATCGCGAAAAAAAAATCGGCTGTCCCATACATTTGGCTCGAGTAGGCTTGCTTGTATGGAACAGCTGATTTCTTCATCTTGTTCATCTCAAGGTAAAAAATATATGTTTTCTCATAATTCGGTATGTCAAGTTTTTTTTAGTCATCATTTTTATATTTTTTACGGATAGAAGACATAATTTTAAGACACCTATTTTATTCTTATTGCGATTCATCGAGTTTATCAATATAAATTTAATTTTTAAATTATTTTGATCTGTAATCTCCAAGTGCAAAAATGGTGGAGAGAAAATAATTCGAACTCCATGGAGAAAAACTACCTACTGCTATATTTAAAAAAATTAAAACCTGCCTCCTCTTTCTAACTCTATGCTGGAAACAGATACGGCAACATCAAAATGTCAAATTCTGACATTACGAATGTATTTTTTTTTCTTAATGGTCAGTTATTATAAGTTAATTTTATGTTTACCAAGGAGTTCACAGGTATGCCAGTGACGTCACTGGACGGACCGAAAAACGACGTTATTTTATTAAAAATATCTGTAATCCTTTCATTTTAAAATCTCTGACATAGAAAATATGATTATTGAGACAATTATCTCGAAATGGTTTTCGATTCAGCCCTCCAAAAAAAAACTTGACATACCGAATTTCTATCCCACAAACAAGTGGTAAGTACATAAAAATATAATCTCAAGTATCAACGATCTTAGCATGATTTTCAATGTTCGTCCGGCAACCGCGATAAGTTCAATAAATTGTGCCTATTTTGTGCCCTCTGATTTAAGTATCTTGATTCATCTATGATCATTATACCTTGTCTCTTTTTCTTATATATCAATTTTTGGGTGCCGAAATGAGACAAAATGTAATGGACTTACCCAATCTTAAGGAAATTAATAGACTTTCCTATTTTCGCAAATTTAAATTAATAATTACATTTCCTTATAATTTTACATACTGACCTTATATTAGAATAGTAGTTTACCTTACAAAAGATTACAGGTGGTTTTTATTTATTAAAAATATTTAAATAAATTGTTATAAATTATTGTAAAAAATGACAGATTGTCAAACAGATGGTCTGCCATTCTCATTAGTGCAAAGGAGACTAACATGAATCAGGTGCATACACCCCATTTAAGAGTAACATGCAGTTCCTACTGATCACCGTATCTAGTACTTTAGTACATTGATATCGTTGGAGACAAGACTTAAAGTCAAGTTTGTCCGCTCCACCATGGCTTCCCTCTGCGAACGTATTTCATCCCCGCCCCAAGCGCCGGATAGATATCTTTCTGTGACAGTACTGTCCTCTGCATACCCAATAATACCTGACACAAAGAGGTCAGTGATGTGTAGCAGGAAAAGTCTCGCAGAGAGAACAGACCCCTGAAGAACCCCAGCATCAATTGCCATGAGGTCTTCCGACCTCTGAGCAGCTGTCAATGACAACTCTAATTGACCGTTCACTCAAGAAATCAGATATCCAGCTGCAGAGATCAGCAGGGATGCCTGCCATACCCTGACAAAGGCCTTCGAGATGTCAAATTACACAACTAGTGCTTCGCTGTGTTTCTCGATGGCCTCGCCCCACCAGTGCGTGACATACATCAATTATTAATTTAATTAAATAGACTATGTATTACTGTTTAAATAACCTTAGCGTAAGAATTTATATTGCAATAGTATTAAGTCGTGTTATGCAGTCTATCGCAACTGCATACATGCGAGAAAATATATGAGACGGAGGAGAACTTTGATGGGCGTCTATATTCGTCTCTTTTCTTGACGGTCTCTTTCATGAACTGTCACCTGACGTAATGAGTCTGCGAAACGGTCTCTGTCAAGATAACTTTTGGAAATTATTTAAAATGTTTATTGGGTGAATAAACCTGAATATAAAACTGAAAACACATTTAAATACAGGGTATTACGTGATATTGCACCATAAAAGCTTAAAATGAAGTACAGGAAATGTGAGATATGCAGTGAAATGTCGGAAAGAAAAGATGGTAAAAAACGTAACATCATAGCAAGATTTTCGCTGGATGAATCTCGGTAAGCATAAATTTATCCTATTTATCAGCCCTGGTTCATATTTAGGCAAAAATGCTATCATTTTAAGTTTGAGAAATGTGTCTTCGTTTTCATAAAGAGCGGAGCGGTATTTGTAAAGTGAGGGATTTTTTCAAGAAATATCGATATCGATATTTTTGATACATACTACATGCATACGCATACGTATGCTCACGACTATGTTCCCCGAGGGGGTAGTCAGAGATATTCTGAAACCTCAGAACATCCATCATACATAAATCATCCATCATATTTTTGATGATAATATGATAAAATTATACACAGGTATGTTTATTTTCAGATGTAAGAAATGGTTCAAGTTACTGGAAATGAAGACCTAGCGAAAAACTGAACCAATGAGGCGTTTTCCAAAACTAGTAAATCGAAAAGTCAGTAGATGGCAATATAAAAAGTTCAAAAAAACCTGTCAAATTGACAGTAAAAAGTGTTGTTTGTCTATGGTTTGCATCACTCAAATGACGTTTGATAGTGGTGGTGTTGCCAATTGATAATGTTTCACTACCAATAAATACGCAATAGCACCGATATTTTTCGTTTATTGTACATAAACGAACATTGACTGCACAAAAAGTTAATCAATCTGAAGTATCAAAACGACTCTCATATTAAAACCATAATAATCTTAATAATAAATCAAAAAATTGCTCCCTAAAATTAGGGAATCGAGTAAAACACGTTTCGATCTGACAGCTAAATTGGCACGATTATAACGCCATCCTTCCAATGTCTTTGAACAGTTTTTTTTTTTAATGAAAACGCCTCATTAAATAGAAGACATGGCTGATGCCAGAAATGATGGTAGAAAAAATGGGACCAGGAGCGTGACTCTGATGCTGACAAGAACAGTAATATGGATCTGACTCGTGCGGACGAGGACACCGCATTTATAGGAGAAGCCGTATTAGCGATTGAATGAACCCCAAAGTAAAGTACCTTACACGCCATAGATAATGATGACTAGATTTTATCATTTGTCTACTCAGCAACATTGCAACATTGGCAATGAGCAGATGCTCATTGCTAGCACGAGAGCATGCTAATTTCGAGCAAAATTAATGCTTGTTAGTAGTATGTGTAAACATACTTTGCTATAAATTAGCATGCTTATTAGAACCTTGCTCAAAAATGTTGATTTTCGAGCATGCTAGCTACCTGAGGCGCGGGTGTAAGAGGGTGTGCTCTATGCTTTATTAATAAGCACGTGTATACAGTTGAAAAGCATGCTCTTTTAGGAGTATGCAATTTAGTATGCTTATTGCTAGCAAATGTAAATAGTACAGAGCAGCCTCATTTTTAGCATTTTTAACATATAAAATAGCATGCTTTCTAGCATGCTATTTTAGAGTATGTCTATCTAAAGAGGCCCATTCACAGTAGTCCGTCTTGCAGGACTACAGATATAACTATGAACTGTTTACATTTCATAGCAATAAGCATGCTAGATTGTAACATACTTCTGAATGAGCATGCTTTTCAACTGTAAATACGTGCTTATGAAGCATAGAGCACACTACTTATATTATTCTTAGATCACCCTCTTCCACCCGCGCCTCAGGTAGCATGCTCAAAAATCAACTGCCTACCGATTTATGAGCAAGGTGATAATTAGCATGCTAATTTCTAGCAAAGTATGTTCACACATGCTACTAATTAGCATTTGCTCGAAATTAGCAGGCTCCGTGCTAGTAATGAGCATGTGTATAATATGTACCTTTACAATGGCATCAGTCTGTGGTTCTTGTGCTGTGTCTGTTTAATTTCTAAATATTGATTGATTGATTGTGTTAAATTACGAATAAAATTGTTTAAAACGAATACCCGCTTCTCATTTGTAAAAAAAAGTTATATCAACTTATTCAGCCAACCATATGGCCGATTTTTTTTTTCTGAAACTATCGACATCTTAAGATTCATAGCACATCACTACTCTACACTTGTCATTTTGTTTTCAAGGTTGGCAACATTTTGCTCTATGTTGGCTTTGGATGGTAGCCTCGAGTTGACGTTTTGTAGGATTATTTTGCTTCAAGGAGTCCCGTCTCTTAAATGTAATGATTATATTCTCTTTGGTGTTATGCTGTAGAGTTTCTGGCCGCATCTTCTCTACAGCGACAACACGTTCCGAAGCGGTGGTAACTTAAAAAAGAATTAACGTTTAATAAGTGTGCTTCAGGCTCCTATATTGAATAAATTATTTTGAGTTTGAGTTTGACATAAGAAGATCCCCAGTCGATCGCCCCCGGCGAAAGCCATATTGACGATCACTGTGTAGATCATTATCTTCTAGGTATGTCCGCATCCGCAACTTACTGTTAAGTACTCTTTCCATGACTTTACAGAGAATGGAAGTGATGGCTATAGGTCGGTAGTTGCAGGGGTCGGAACGAATGCCCTTCTTGGGAATCGTTCTTGTTCTGAGAGAGAGGCGACACAGGCGTGTTAAAACAGGAGACAACTCAGGCGCATAATATCTCAGCACTCTTGCAGGTATTCCATCAGGACCTGGCCTCACATGCAGACTACGCAATGCTCTGCGGACCTCTTTCGTGTGTATTGTCATCTCCGGCATGTGTGGCTGTTTGGCACGAGCGTCCAGACGTGAATTGCTCCTAAACAGAGAAGCATATAAATTCGCTTTCTCAGTCAGTGACCCACCAGGTTTCTGCATGGGAGGCAAAGGGGGACGGTAGAAATTGGATTCGACCGATTTTGAAAGGGACCAGAACTGTTTACTACCAGAAGGGTAGGATGCCAGTCTGTGCAAAGACCGATACTGAGTGCTTGTCTGGATCTGATGTCAGCAGAAAGTCTAAACGATTGGGCGTATGGCCATCGACATCCGTTACCCGCGTTGCTTGATTCACCAGCTGGGTGATATCTAGCGATAACGCAAACTTACGCGTCTCTCTGCCAGCATGGTTAGTTTTCTGGAACAGGAGCAGCCACTCGCTGTGGTGGGCATTTAAGTCCCCCAGAAAAACAAGCTCCGCTCCGTCGAGATACGCTCCTCAGTTACCCTGATGGACCTCTTGGGCTCGACTGACTGATGGGAAACTCACTTGTAGACTGCGGGGACGCCCGATCCCCCCTGCAATGGCCACCGGGACCTCCCTTCCAGTCGCCAAGGCTGCAGTGGGGCAGCCTTTCACTCGTGGCGAGCGCACTACTTGGGCCCCCTACTAACTGCGGTACCGACCCACGACTGTCACCGTGCTTCGGATCCCGCTACCCTCCAGAATGAGTTTCCCGGTACAGTGTTGCTCAGAGGCCAAGACCGGTTCCGAACAGCACAGCTGATTTTCTCCCATTCCCCAATAGCACTGGCACTCCTGCACACCGACGGAATGCAGCAAGCTGCTTGGCGCAAGACTCCAGCAGGAGGGTGGGCGCAAGCCAGGCGGCTCCTTGCGGAGCCTAGTACCGCTGTGGGGGGATCGTTCGGCCGTCACCACAAACTTGGTAGTCTGTGGTGGCGGCGTTGTCCGGGGTGGAGGAGGTAGATCCTTAACCACCCCAAACGTCCACCACCTACGTCCCACTGCAGGGCACAGGCCTACCCTCATGGAGGGTGTATGTACGTTAGTCCACCACGCGTGCACAATGCGGTGCGGTAGACCTCATATACGCATCGGAATTTCTTTTTCATCGTATGCAGGTTTCCTCAAAATGTTTTCCTATGCCGTTTGAGAGCAGTTGGTGCTACGTAGGTACATAAGTCAGAAAAAACTCATTGGTACATGGCATATGACGTCATCCGTGCGGATTCAGACCTGGACCTCAAGATTGAATTCCATAGCTCTCTGCAACTCGCTACCGACGGAGCGCTGCGATTCTATTGATATATGATCAACCTAGCAAATACTGAAACGGTAAACTCAGACCATCAAACTGAACAACTTTCACTATGGAGCCTACCTCAGGAAACGCAAGAAAAAAATCTGGTGTCCCATACATATTAGTCAGGTAGGTATAACAGTTTTGTATGAGACCGCAGATTTTTTTTCGCGTTTCCTGAGGTAGCCTCCATAGTGAAAATTGTTCTATTTGATGGTTTGCGTTCACCGTTTCAGTATTTGCTAGGCTGTCACTTACACCCTTACAAGTAGGTAGGTACAAGGTGTTACAAAAATACAAATAAACATTCAAGGGGGTGGTTTAGACCATCGTACTGAACAACTTTCACTATGGGACCAATATCGAAATCGGGAAAAAAAATTAATATATTGTATGAGATATCAGTTTTTTTTTTTCGCGATTTCGATGTTGGTCCCATAGTGAAAGTTGTTCAGTTTCACGGTCTAAACAACCCCCTTAAGAGTTTTAAGTATTTATTTTTACCCTGTATACACAACATCTTTAACATGCATTATCTCGAAAACGCTGCACTTTAGGACTATAGTTTATAGGACATTTTTTGTTCGTCTATACATACTCTATCGATATACATAGGTTTCAGGATGCGCCGCATTTTTGAAAAATTTCCGAAATTCCTGCAAAATTATGGTTACCATTATGCCAAAAAGTTCAAAGCCCTTTCTATGCTTGTATGGAGTCAGATTTTCGTTAAAATGTATAGTTTTCTAGTTACAGTGCCTCAAAGATTTCCATACAAATCTTAAATTAATCCTAGCATTGAAACTGTATTTTTTAACGAAAATCGGACTCTATAGAAGCATAGAAATTTGTTTCTAGATTGTTTCTGCAAAATTTCATTGACTTTAATTGGTTAGTATTGAAAATATCACCATAGTACGTTTGTATGCAGCGCGCATTTTCGCTCTCGGAATAATATTCTCTTAATGATACTTTTCCTTGCACACTGTATAGCCACTTTCAATGTGATGTATGTGAGCCTTACACACAAAATGCTCGTTTAAAAAGATGGTAGGTTGTAGCAGCGTTTCCGATTACCCCGAAAGGGTTTATTTATGCATTAAAGCAAGATGGTTATTGGTTGTATTACCAAGTTACCTACATTTATACAGAGTGTTAGGGTAAACAGCTGATCAAACTTGTGTATGACAAGTTTGTTTTTTTCGAATTTCCCTTTGTCCCTTATCATGACTAGGTACAATATCCCATTAAAGTAATAAAACTTTCTATCCTACTGCTAGGTGCATTTTGGTGTTAAAGTTACTTTTTATTAGACATTCGGGCCTATTACTTTGTGTTCTGTAAATAAAAAAGCGATCAATTAATCATGTAAAATAAATTAGATAGATATCTTATTACTTATTAGACTATGTTTATGTAGGAGTTGGTACCATGCAACGATATTGTAATTATATTTATTAAATACCTACCCAGATAATGATTATGACTGTACTTATGTAAGAGTTTTGAGTTCAGCAGAAGTACAATAGTTATTTGTTATGCTAGGCTGCAAAGTTGCTTTTTGGCGCGAGTACTTTTATTGAAACCTGAGCAAGCGAAGGATTCACGAAACGCAGAATAAATTTTTCACCTCACAACAGCGAGGAAAAAAAGTGAATTGCTAAAAAGAACATTTCAAAAAGTTTTTATTTTCGTGCTGGCCAGTGTCATGAAATAAGTAGTTATTAAGCATTTTCAGTGCATTGGCGGTATACAAAAATATTGAATAGACAGATTCGAATTTCAGAAACTCTTTCCACGCTAGCGGATAAAATACACTTTTGCACTCAGATTTCGAACGATAAACAGAATCTTTCCGAGCTTGTGAGGTGAAAAATATATTATATTGTCAGTAAAACGAGTGAAATAAAACCACAATAAATGATTTCCTATCTCCAGAATTAGGTTACTTATTTTTACTAGTTTTAGCTTGCATTTTCTAGTAAGTATACAGATAACACGATTTTTTTGGGTAGGTACACTATTTAACAAATTATTCATATTACTAGAGTAGGTACTGTAGCCCTGGGACTAGTTAATAACGAAAAAGGTTACTGATTGCCGTTTTGAAATTGTTGTAAGTTACGACTTACTAATATACACGCCCGGCATCGTAACGAAAACAAAAACAAACATGTTAAACTTGTTTTTTTCGATACCTAATGTCATGTTCGACACTACTTACATAATAATAGGTATACCTACCTAATTATTATCTATTCATATGACCTTAGTTCAATCTATACCCATATGTAATAGGTAAGTAACTATAAGTAGTATTTTCTTTTTGTTACGACGGCACTTTGTGATCTTTTTATGATAATTACTTACGAGTTATTATGACTTAGGTTTTTACTTAAATTAGTAAAATCGTACCTTACAACAATATTTCAAAACGGCTATCGGTAACCTTTTTGGTAATTAAAATAGTCCCAGGGCTACAGTACTACATTGTTTAGTATCGATTTGTGTGTGCCAATTCCAGACACAGTAGTTTTTTTATAAATAAATGAAAGCGATTTCTTAACTCGATTTTTTTCTGATTTTGAACCTTTTTTTAGTCTAATCTAAACTATTATAAAACTGTAACTGAAGTGGTGTGTGTGTCTGTACATTAAAGATTTTTACAAAAAAAAAGTTACGATATGGTTTTTAGGGTAGTCAACCTTTTTTAGAAATTTTGTCTGTCTGTTTGTTTGTTTGTTCGCGCATCACGCAAAAACTACTGAACCGATTTCGGCCTAATTGTGCGGACGAAGTTGCGGGTAAACACTAGTTACCTATAAGTCTTCTTTGGGCGTGTTATGAAGTGTTCAGCATGTGACGAAACATAGACGAAACAGACGCTTTTGCAGCGCGACTGGCATGTTCGCAGACTCGCATGTCGATGTCGATGTGTTTCCCAATAGGATGCGCAAACTGTCTGCCGTCGCGCTGCCGAGGGTTCGTGCCGGCAAGGCACCCTGAGTATACAGGGTAGAAATTGATATCATTAGCATCCTTTTAAACTAAGAGTCTGGAGTCTACCCATCAAACTGGACAACTTTCACTATGGGAGCAAACGGATCGGAGTAAAAAAAATCTGCTGTTCCATACTAAACTGCAATGATTATTCGACTCAAATGTATGCAACAGTTGATTTTATTTTTGCTCCAAAGTTGTTCAGTTTGATATGACTTGTTGATGGGGTTTGATTAAACTCTTAGTTTAAAGGGATGCTAATGATATCAATTTCACCCTGTATATTGTCTCAAGTACGTATACGTACTGCGACAGTAGGTTTTTAGGGTTCCGTACCCAAAGGGTGAAAACGGGACCCTATTACTAAGCCTACGTTGTCCGTCCGTCTGTCTGTCTGTCCTACCTATTTAGGGCTGTAACTTTTGAACCGTAATAGCTAGACAGTTGAAATTTTCACAGAATGTGCGTTATTATTGGCAGATTTGCTAACAATTATAACAAATAATATAAATGTCAAGAAGTTAAAAATAAAGGGGAACATACAAGAACCTAGTTTTTATCAACGTTTTTTTCTTCTCGCTATAAGTATCGTAAAACCGATAATACAAACACGCGTCAAACTGCGTCAAACTTGGTGTGATTATAGAACAACCTCTACAGTATAACAACAATTAATAGTAACCGGCCAAGTGTGAGTCGGTCTCGCGTCAAAAAACAAAACAACACTTTTTTCTAAGTTAGGTAATATGTTGTGTGGTGGTGTGGTACGGAACCCTCGGTGCGCGAGTAGCCAGACTCGCACTTGACCGTTTTTATTTGAATTGCCTACTTTCCAACCTTAGGGAGGAAATGCATCACTTTCCACCCGCTTCTTAGATAAACAATTACCTACTTTCAGAGGTGATGAGAAATGAAAAATTCATTGGTACCTACTGTGCGACATAAAAGAGTAGAAAATAAATGAGGGCGCTGTCTCCACGCAAGAACGCCAAATCACGCATAAGCTGGCAAGACTCGTTTACTCGGTTGAGGTCAGATTCTGTTTACGTCAGATTCTGTTTAGGACTGACCTAGAAGTTGTACTAAAATCAAAAATTTTATAATGTTCTTGACTAAAATATTTAGTTCCTGCTGTCACCGTTTTCTACTCTTTTATGTCGCACTGTACCTACATTGCATGTTGTCCGTGCGGATTCGAATCCAGACCTCGAGAAGTTTCCATAAACCTCTCCGCAATGCGCCACCGACGACGCTGTGTCAACGCTAATGCTATAGTAGTGAATCAACTTTGGTCTCATTTCAAGTTTAAATAAAAAGTAGGCTTCCTAACGTTGCTTGGATGGTTTTGTGCTTTGTCCTCTCTACCAGCTGTTTATGCCCAGGATCTTCGTAAGCTGGTCGTAGGAAAGGGAGGCGGTGCGGGCGTGGGAACCACCACGTGCAGCCAATCCACGTCAGCGAATTGTATTGATCGAGAACCGCCCAAAAGTTCTCTCTTAGTCATTTTCATCTCCTATCAATGTATGACGACACAACTGAAAATTTGGTCTATCAAAAAAATGCGCTGGGCATCGGCATACGTACAGGATGTATAATTAAATGCGTTATACAGGAAGAAATTGGTATCCTTTTAAGGAACAGCAGATTTTTTTTTTATCTCCCATAGTAGCATAGCATATGCTCACGACTACATTCCCCGAGGGGGTAGTCAGAGATATTCTGAGACCTCAGATATCAATTTTACCCTGTAAGTATTTGTTACTCAAAGGGGGCTTTAGACCATCAAACTGAACAACCTTAGGTACTATGGAACCAAAATTGAAATCGCGAAATAAGTTGCGTCAAAAGCTACTCGCCTAAATGTAGCGAACAGCGATTTTTTTTTCCGTTGTCGATGTTAGCTACACATGAAACTAATAAGTAGGTAGGTACAGTGCCGGATTAACCATAGTGGCAAAGTAGGCTCCAGCCTATGGGCCCAGCGCCGCCATGGGGCCCCGTGTCTCGGGAGAAAAATAAGTGAAAACTCAATGATTTAGGCCCACCCCAGACTTAAAAGGAATTACGAAAAATAAGATATCTGTATTTCAGTTGTCTCTTATTTTTCATAAAAAGCGAAGCAAGCTGGAGATTTCACTGCAATTATTGCAGTAAAATCTCGAGCTGTTTATTATTAGCTCGCTTAAATAGCATTACGAAACGCGATTTTATAATATTGTAGTAAAACCTCGAGCTCGCTTCGCTCGCTCCACATTTTAGTGTTTTTATTATGTTGTTTGATTGGTGGTTATTTTACTGCGACCATAGAAAAAAATCATTGCGACGCCAATGGATATAGGGGCCCCAGGACTTGCATTGCCTAGGGGCCTCTGCATGGCTTAATCCGGCCCTGGGTAGGTATACCTACTACATGTTGTGGCTACATAGTGAAAGTTGTTTAGTTTGATGCAGGCGTCGATCGTGGTCCACCTGCTTTGTTCACCCGGGTGGACCACGGGCACTATTTCTTGCCGATGGTCCACCTCAGTACACCTAGGTGAACCACGGGCACTTTTGGTCTATACCAGGGGTTCCCTAACTTATTTGAGAAAAGATTTATCGAAAATAAAATTTAAAAACCGGTCAAGTGCGAGTCGGGACTCGGGCAATTAAAGTTGTGTTCCGTACTATCAGTTGTTTAAAAAGAGTCTGAACACCACCACAATAAATTGACACTTCCTTAGTATGTGGTCATATAGTAACTGAAGATCATTTTACACTGGCGGTAGTTTCATGGGTATAGGTATAGAAAAAAAATTATGCAAGTTAGTGCCAGCCAGATAATTTTCCCGCTATCTATACCTTATTTCTAATGTACGTGATTTTTTTTCAGATTTAACATGGCTCTAGTTTCTGAAATATGGGTTTCGGGACAGCAGTTTTTCTGAGTTTAAGTACTGACAAATTTTGTCTAACAAAGTTTTAAAGAATAATGAAAGAAACATATTTTTAGACTCGTATTTTTATAAGCTTTCATTTGATACCCCACACGATATAGGTACTTAGGAGAAAAATGCATGTGATAGACGGAGGGACGGACGGACATATACCGAGGTGATTCCATAAGTGTTCCGTTTTTCCAATTTTGGCACGGACACTAAAAACAACCTTCTGGCGCAGTCGGGTGATTAAACTTTTTCTTCTACGTAGAAAGCCTGACCAGCGGGGCTAGTACGCCAACCACATTTAACACATCCATCTGTCAAATTTAGTCTTCTGTCTCGTTCTGTCGCGTGCAAATAGAAAGAGAGCGGAAGCGTGATAGCGCTATATCACGCTATCGCGGGTTGGCGTACTAGCCCCGCAGGAATATAAAAAACCTGGATTAGGGGCGCTGCAATCGACTGTCACCTTTAATGTTAGTGTTCCAAGTACAAAAATTAGTTCCAATGATTTTCCGCAACATGGCGAGGTTTTTTATTTTCGTGGTCAGGCTTTACCACTAAATTTAAAATTAAAAATGGAATAACTAGGATAAAATAAAAGAACCGGCAGCCATGACTGTTAACTCTGTATCCGCTTCCCCCTTGGGAACCAAAACACCTGGTGAGGAGGGAAAGCTGGGGCACGATATACTGAAGCATTTTCCTACAAATTCGAACAATGTAACTAGGTACCAACCTCACTTTACAACGGAAACAACGTTTTTCTGGCAAAAAAATAAACAGATAATGTTTAATGTTTTATTTATATTGCATCGCTATTATATTATAATATAGGTACTTACTTTGATAGTCTGTCGTTTTAAAAGAACATTGGACATTTTGTCTAGAAACATATATACTTAACCTTTTTAAAAAACAAAATGCCTAATAACAGAAAATAATGACAATACGTCCTTTTTCACTTGTTTAACTATGCCAGCACGGCTAGCATGCCAACCCCGACAAAGCGACAAAACGACAAAAACGTCATGGACGCTCTTTTTGGCATACGTAAAATAATAAAGATGGAGGCACATCTTGATTTTTATCGTTTTCTCGGGGGTGGCATGCGAGGCCTACAGTTCAGAAGGCGTAGCATGTTGCACGGCTATAATATATAGATAAAGGTACTTATTAGAAATAAAAAAAAATAGGTAGCTATGTATTTAGCACCTTACATATTTTAAAAACCACTTAATAATCGGGTATTTATGTCTTCGCTTAATTTAATATAGGTACCTACCTACTTACAAATTGACAAAATTTATAAAGTAGATTCCAGTAAAATTACCAACAGTGATACCTACCTACCTATATACCTATCTAACTAAGTACTTACCTTAGATAAAGTATAAATCTAGATTGAACCTCACGCACGCTTCAACCGTATTAAAATAAACGGGCCAATTTTCTTATGTTGGTGTGCAGGATAGCGTTATACAACTTATCGCTGATACTAAGCAAGCTGATATTTTTTTCAACGCGTTCGCAGCTTCGACTGTCCATCTAGACGCCGTACTTAAAGCACGACCAGAAATATAAAAAACCTCGCCATGTTGCGAAAAATCATTGGAACTAATTTTTGTACTTGAAATACTGACATTAAAGGTGACAATCGGTTGTAGCGCCACCAAACCAGGTTTTTTATATTCCTGGGCAGGCTTTTCCTACTTTATCTAAGTAAGCTAAGTACCTAGTCAGAAAACATTAATTATAATGAGATCAGAGTTGTTTATGTTACCTACTTACCTATCTATATATTAATAATTTTATCTAAGTTCCTCTTTTTCAATAACGTTAGAGTTGTTGAATACCCTGGGGTCTTCGGGCACCCAGATCTTGGCGTGCAGCGTGCCCCCGGGAGGTCGATCCCCACGTCTCGACCACGACAGTGAGTGGGCCTGGTAGTTGCTCCCTGAAATTATTTACTTCATAAGAAAAACCTTGGATGGATAGTTATATTTTGTAGACGAAAAATAACCCGCGGCCGAATAGAGAAATAAGGGTTGAAATACATTTAGCCTGGAAATACACATCAGATTTCCCATCCGACTGTCTGATCCGATAGTATATATAATATATGTCCCTCTCCCTCCCTTCAGAAGCTGTAGCATGTTACGCGTGATACCGCTGTATACCCAACTAACATTTTGGTTATAAGAATCAGTGATACATGAGCTGCTTAAAAGAATTTTAAGAACCAAAGGTTCTGTAAAGGCACTAACAATTAGGTGCTAGAGCGTGCTATACCTCTCTTATAACCCTGGTTTGGGTCTGTTCGTACTATAGCTTGGAGTGACTTAATGGTTATAGTGTAGTGATAAATGAGTGATTAAGAAGAGTTAGATCAGTGCTATTGCAGCAGTCATTACCACTTCAAGTGTTTTATAAGCTATACACAGGTTATAACTGCAAGCTAAAGTAGTAAACAAGTTATAGATATCACTTTAATTACTTTTTTCGTTACACATGGTTACTTCTTGTAACCTATATAATAACTTAAGAATATATCGGACTTATTTAGTAGCAATAAATTTCACCGAAAGCGCTAAATATGTAAACTGTTTTCATACATATTTACGTTCTTGTTAAAGTCAATAGTGATAATATTTTTCAGTACGCATATTCATTTCATGGTGTTGTATAATAATAAAATTATTAAGGTAAGTCAAAGTGTTTAAGATTACTGAGAGTTCTATGTATTAAATCTCATGCGACGGTAAGTTTACGGTAACAAAATATACTAGTTTTCATCTCATTTTTGAAACGCCTTAAAAATAAACTACTTTTGATGATAAAATTATTTAAAAATTACGGCACGAAATTTTTTTTTTCTTTATTTATCGTATTTATCAATTCCTGATACCACCTTTAGACATTTTAATTATAAATTATGAACAATGTAAGTAAATAAGTGGACCAGTAACATTTAAATAAGTTTTTTCATTCATAATTTTTATAGGTTATCTTTATTAAATGGCGTCTTAGTTCTAATTACTTAAGGATCCTGATAACTCTGTTATTCCTCCCTTAGTGATTTAATACTGAAAGTAAGCACTTGTATGGCACTGGAAGTTCTAAAACATGTTTATAAAAGTGAAAAAACAAAGAGTTTATAGGTTTAACTTGTTTAATAGTTCTACGCGGAGCTGCAAGCTGATAATTTTTTGGGTTCTGTTATCGTTTGAAGAAAACCCTTTATATATCACATTTCAGTGAATGATTTAAAATCCAAGTATTATGTATAATTTTGTAATAATAATATTAGCTGTCATTGCTGTCAACATATTTTCTAAATACAAAAAAGTTGAAAAACAATTGCACATACAAAGAATGACATAAGAAAGTAGTTTTTTTTAATGTTGAAATAATAGTACGTATATTGTTACCTATTCATATGAAAAAAGTTCTTATAATTTGCACTAACACCTACTTATTTACCTTTTATTTATTAAATTATTTAATTTTACGAACTTAGGGTGAGTATTTTTTTCGTTATTTACAAATTTTCCCCTGTTATTTCAGTAAGAGGAGCGGAAAAGGACAGTGACATCGTCAAAGAAAATAAAATTGTAGAAAATAACCCAGAAGAAAAAGATCAAGAAGCGGAAAAGGAAATTGAATTTTTGAAGAAAATCCAATTTCAGAAAATAACCCAGAAGAAAAAGATCAAGAAGCAGAGAAAGAAACAGACATTGACAAAGAGAATAAAGTGCACTCAAACAATTTTTTGAGCCTAATAATACCAACAAAGTATTAGACAATATTGAGAAAATTACGATAGATACAAAATAAAGAAGACGATCAAAGATGCAGAAATGTTGCAGCAATCAAAGAAATAGAAAGAGAACAAAATAAGGATAAGAAAATGACAATAGATACAATGGAAGTGACTAACTCAGTACAACATAAAGAAAATACATTAAAAGAACCAAAAAATAAAGATAAAAGTAATGAGCCAAGTAGGTACATCATCTAACAGTAATATTCAGATCGAGAAAAACATCCCAAAAACGAAAATCGTGAGAATATCTAAAAAGAAGAGAGAAAAACCGTCTCCTGAAAATAAACATGAATCGGCCAATTTCACATAAGAATGTTAGTTAGGCTAAAATCTCTTATTTAAAATAAAAGCAAATATTTTAATAAAAGTAAATTTTTTTGTAGAGCCCATGTTCGTAAATGATTTTTAAATTTTCTTTTTTCCTGTATTCACTTTCTTGTTCGTTATCCGAGTTGTTTGAACTACTGCGAGGTAACAGATCGTCACAGATTAGAGGATATTTTAAATCCGAGATAATTTGCTGTTGTACGGAACCCTGTCGTATTTTAGTTGGTTGCTCTTGATACACAACAAACTATAGTTTTTGAGGTTAGGTTAAGTGACTTAAATCCTATTACTCAACTTAAAGTGATAATGAAGAGTTATAAAATTTGCACATAATGTTTGCTGCTGTATACAAGCTTTTATAAACACCACAATATTACTTATGGTTGACCGATAAACTCCATTATAGAGCCTGCAATGATTTAAAGGTGGATTCTAACTCTTGCAGAATCTAGCTCTATATGACTTATAATCAACACTTCTTAGATGCTTATGGGTTTCTTACTAACTCTTAAGGCTCGACAAAACTTGTTAGGTGGTACAAAGTATTTATCTAACTCTTTGTAAGAATATCAGTCGGTAGTAAGTGTTAGTACACACCTGAAAATCACTCACAGCGTTTAATACGTCTTGAAGCTATTAGGGTAAGCCTCAAGGTGTTACAAGACATTTTACTAACTCAGTAGTAGAATACCAGTCGGTAGTAAGTGTTAGTACACACCTGAAAATCACTCACAGCGTTTAATACTTCTTGAAGCTATTAGGGTAAGCCTCAAGGTGTTACAAGACATTTTACTAACTCAGTAGTAGAATATCAGCCGTTAGAAAGTGTTAGTAGACACCTTACAATTGCTTTTATTGGTTTGTGCCTCTTAAAGCTATAAGAATAAGTTATACAATGGTTTCGATAAACCCCATGCTACCATCTTAAGTTATATTTTTTTTCTTTATTACTGTTATTCCTCTGAAAGATTTAATTATTTATAACTAACCCCACTGAAGAGTCGAATGTTGCTATCGGAGTTCTTATATACCATATATAATACTAAGAGCTCTAAAATAAGGCTGCCGTAAGCACTAAAATGTTTGTTGGGTATGTACCGCTCTAGCCCTCAAAGGTTAAGTCATATGAAGAAAGTGTACACAACTTGTTTTGTAGGAAATTTTGTCAGAATAAAATGTTACTTACAAAACTATTCGATACAAATTACAGATTCCGCCCGCACAGCACTTTGGAAATTGCAAATCTGGCTATTTATTACTCGTTTAGGTCCTAACAACATATAAAAAATTCAGAACGACCGGACCTTTTGCAAGACGGATGTATGTACATTGACTGAACTACTATAATATAGCGTCGTAAGTAGTATTAGATAGCCCCGTTGTTTTTTTTTTGTATCAAGTCTATTTCTATAAAGGAATTACTATCTGTAATCGGCACTTTTAATTATGCTTGCACAATCGCTTCGAAACAACCCTAATAGAGTGAGCAATGAACTTAAGGTTTATTTATCTGCAATTATTTTGGATAGACCGTATAGAAACCCCCTGGGGTATATCTAACTAAACTATTCGCAAGTGCTGTATAAATGGCGGGGTGTTATTCTTTCATGGGGTGCAATCGAGGGGTGAGCGCAGTGCACGTGCGCGCGGTTATGGGCCCTTGTCCCCTTATCGATAGCGGTTGATAGGGTTGACCTGTCATTTGTCGATTTACATGTTCGATAATTAAACTAGCTGTTGCCCGCGACTCTGCCTGCTTGGACTTTAAAAAAGTATCTTGTATAATATTCTATGTGCGACGTGCATGCAAAATTTCATTCAATTCCGTTCAGCCGTATATTATTTGAAAGTTCGTATAACGGTAGGTATATAGGTACGTACCTACCTATATGGGTTCCCTGTCTCTTCATCCAACACTATAATAAGTAGGTATAATCATCGATGGTATAAGTGAAAAAAATCACATTGGCCAGACCACCAATCCGGGAAACACTAATTTTCTTTTTCTGTGAAACCTTTGCTTAATCCTTTATTGTTACCTATCGATATACCTAGTTAGTATAGGTAGGTACAAACCTTCAATAAATTTGTGGTTTGTGCTAGATACAGTTTCGATAGGTGCATTAATAACAGTTTAAGAGCATGTAACAAACGACGGTCATTTCCGGTAATTAGACCGTTTGTCATGCTGCTGCCTTCGATTAGGTATTTTTCTTTGTCAAAAATAAAATAGTTTAGTTCGTTTTCTCATAATTTATTCATTTTACGGACACTTATTCCTGTAGAAATGAGAGAATCAAATAACAGTAATTCCGTTGTAGTTCCGGCCGGCGTACTTAGATAACGCCCCCAACTCTTCCTCGATCCTCAGTATCTGATTGTACTTCCCGACGCGCTCAGAGTGGACTGGGGCACCACACTTGAGTTGCCCGGCCGACAGCCCAACCACCAGGTCCGCCAAGAACAAGTCATCGGTGTCCCCCCACCGATCACATACTATAACAGCAAGTCCATTCGCCTTTAGAATCTTAAAACCTTCAATAATATCAGTTACAGTACCGGCTTGATTTAACCTTAAAGCGACAGTACTGCACGCTTTTTTCTCAACAGCCAAACTGATTCTTCTCAGATTAGTTTGCGTCAAATCGTTTCCGATCAGCTGACCACTGCAGCGGGTCGATAACAGAGACCACGCCGCCCAGTCATCGAACTGGAATGCATCTTCTATGGTAGAAACTGGAAATTCCTTCATGTTATCCAAGTACACTTCTGCCAGTTTATCCGAAGAAACGTAATCTTGGGGATTTGAATTCGGATTTTTGAATTCTAAATCGTACGCTCCATCTTTGTAAAAGTCGGAGGCTGAGGCGTTAACGGAAATTTCTACTTTCCCGAAATATCCGCACCGTTTGATGGCATCTGTCAAAAATAAGAGTGCATCCCTATGGGTTAGCAGAGGAACGGAAAAACCACCGGAGTCACTAACATAAGTCCTTTCAATTGGATACTTTGCTTTAATTGCATTCTTTACATATGTGTGTATTTCTGTGCCGATCCGCATAGCCTCCGCAAACGATGCCGCTCCAGCAGGCATGATGTCGTATTCCTGGAATGGTAACCCGTTAGATGAAAGCGTGCCACCTGTCAGAATTGTAAAATGAGGCACGGGCAGTATTATACTTGTAACGCCAGCCATGTCCGAGATATGCCGGTACAAAGGTACGCACTTCTTCGCCGCGCCTGCTTTAGCAACCACCATCGAAACGCACATTATGGCATTAGAGCCGAGCCTAGATCTGGTATCAGTTCCATCCAAGGCGATCATGAACTGGTCAATTTCCTTTTGCATAGTAACTTCGAGGTTTTGTTTAATGAGTTCAGGCGCGATGATATTATTTATGTTCTTTACTGCGGAGGTGACTCCCATGCCAAAGTACTCATTAGGTTTGTTGTCACGAAGCTGTACTGCTTCCGACGTCTTTTTGAGGTCAGTTGAAGGCACTCCGACTCTGAATAGACCCAGCTCCGTGACCATATCCACCTCGACCGTGGGCACTCCTGTTGAGTCGAACACTTGGCGGGCGAGCACTATCTTGATCGGCATTGTTTTTGACTAAAATTTTAATTTGAAGTTATGTAAAATATAATTTTAAAAAAGCTAGGCGTCTAAAATAATGTCATTCATTTGGTACTCTACAGAAAAATATCTGACTGTGCTCCTTTTGTTTCCTTTATTCACGTTTTTTTTCTCAATTCTCTATGCGTTTTTAATTGTTTTGTGCCAGTTACTTCTATCTAATAAGAATCTCCTTGTAAAAAAAGGTTCTCTCCTCCGGTTGGAAAGCGTCAATTTTTTTTCCCGCTCTGCGCTAAACGATGTTGCCGCTTTCCACCTTCGTCGAGGAAAAAAATAGTATACCTACTAATCTCGGGCAGTAAATAAGAAAGCCTCAGATCAATCAAAATCTGAGACCTTTGTTACTTTCCTGCCCTCGGTGTGTAGTTATCTAACGAAACGAAAAAACGAAAATTAAATAAGTACCTATCAACTATTCATTTCAAAATAAACAATTAGAATGCGTTACTACTTACTCGTTGCTAGGCTACGAATAAGAATGTATCTTATTCGAAAAAAAAAATCTTCTATGATCTTATTCGTAGTGTATAAACATCGTAGAAAGAGAAGAAACTAGAAGAAAGCACGTGTCTTGTCATATCACTCAGTAAGAGATGCACATAGCAAATTCGCTTTAGTTAAAAAAGGAGATCGCTACTTATTGCTGTCCTTATCGACGTATCCACTTTTTTGTTCTACGGCAGCTGTCTGACTCCGGAGTCAGACATCTATTTTCATACAAATTGTATAGGATTTTATGACTATCGCTGTCTCATACGCGGTTACACTGATGTTACGTCTATCAGCGTAAGCGAAAAATACTTCGCCTATGATAAACATTGACTCTAATATCGATTGGTAATGCCAATATTACCAAAGAGATTTAACTTATTACTACTTATAGAGAGGACATTGGACAGGTTAGTTTAAATCTCTTTGAATATGAAAGTTGCAACCAAATTATCCCGATTCACGTATGCCTTATAATATTACCGTCGGTAACTAGGTACTCTAAAGTAAAATAGCAAACAACAAATACCGGCCAAATGTAATCCGCTAAGAGAAATCCAAGAAAAAACTTTTTTTTTATGCTTTTGCCGATTTTTTTTTCGTAAAACTTATTTTGACAAGTTTCCCTGCGGTAAAGAGTAAGCAGAATAAAAATAGCACGACAGATGTAGGAGTACAAAGTGCAGTATACTAACATCACAAACGCGCACGTGCTCAATAATCTTTATGTAAATCCCATAATACCTACTTACTACTTTTGATAAGGTGTTTTTTATTAATTGAAAAAGAGATTACGCGAGCCCCACTTGAAGTTATCTATAGGCTGTAAATAGTAATTTTGCTATTGATATAGTCATAGTCATACCTATATCATACCTATATATATTTTTTTGCTTCATTTGTTACAAAAAGGTATAGATAGGTACTATAGGTAGGTACCCTATTCTTACCTATTACTAACTAAGTATTCGGTTCCTCTTGTTGACTTCATAGTGAAAGTTGTTCATTTTGAATGGTCTAATCTAAACTTAACTTAGTATTTTTAATGTTACAATCCTTTCGTTTGGGTAATCGTCTTGTAATAATCTACATTAGGATGCATCACTCGAATTATAAACCCCAATCTGTAGAAGCGTGAAGGGTATTGTGAGAGCTTAATAGTGTTTTAATACACTCCTCCCTCATGAAGAGAGAACTCACAATTTGCTATGGTGTGATTCGCAAATGCAAGTGCATTATGGCGCTACGCCCTTATATTTACATTTCCATCGTAACACTTTATCCGTGCGCGTGTAGAGTGCACTTGTGTCAACAATTAGCTTTTTATTGAACGAACAATATCAAAATCGGCTGTCCTATACATTTGGGTCGGATAGGATTGCAGTTTTGTATGGAACATGATTTTTTTTTCGAGTTTATGTACGTATATCCGTTGCTGTACCATACCTATGCCAGCTTCCTTAGGTTCCTACCATGACGTCGTATCGAGCTAGCGAACCAGATAAAAATCTATATCTCGTAAATTACAGAGGCACTATTTATTTGACCTAGGCACTATTTAGGCACTAGTTATTGTCACTAATCCTATCCCGATTCCTTTCTTAGCTATAGGTACGGACACGCGATTTCGGCGTTGGTTGATACGATACGTTGGTACGTTGTTTATTTTTAATGGTAAACCGTCAGCATATATTCAGAAGGATTCTGTAGTAGTTACCTATACAAGGTGTTACAAAAATACAAATAAACCTTTAAGGGGGTGGTGTAGACCATTAAACTGAACAACTTTCACTATGGGACCAATATCGAAATCGCGAAAAAAAAATGATGTTCCATACTCTACAAATAACTAGAGCAAAAATATGTATGGGATATCAATTTTTTTTTGTGATTTCGATGTTGGTAGATAGTTTTCCCATAGAGAAAGTTGTTCAGTCTGACGGTCTAAACAACCCCCTTAAGAGTTTTCAATATTTATTGTTACTTATGAAACACCCTGTATATTAGGTATACAGGATCCTTCTTAATATGCTGACACTTTTCTAAGGGGATGATCAGACCATCAAACTGAACAATTTTCTCTATGGGACCAACATTAAAATTGCGAAAAAAAATCTGCTGCTCCATACAAAACTGCAAACCTACTCGAGCAAAATGTACCTATGGGACAGCAGATTTTTTTTGCGATTTCGATCATGGTCCCATCGAGAAAGTTGTTCAGTTTGTTGGTCTGATCATCCCCTTAAAAAAGTGTCAACACATTAAGAAGGGCCCTATACAGGGTGTAAGGAAAAGTATCATTAACCTTTAAACCACACAAACTACACAAGTACCCATCAAACTGAACAACTTTTACTATGGCAGTAAACCAGTCAGAGCAAAAAAAATCAGCTGTCCCATACGATTAAATATTTTGACATCTTGTGTTCGTCGATATTTCGTAGGTAGGTAATACAGTGAGCGCTACAAACGACACTACTACGACATGCATCCTGTGACAATAATAAAGGAACACACGCGATATCGTTGTGTGAGAGAAATAATTAATGGACTATCAAACAAAAGGGCACAATAATTTGGACCGATCCCATGAGATACGGGTGCTCATCACGCGATGTTGCTGTGGGAAAACTATAATGGAGTGGGGAACATCATTTTGCACCTGGGTTATGGACCCTAAACCGCCCTTCGTTAATGTTATAGGTAAAAGTTTCAAAATTCTCATTAAGCAGGTAGGTAAGTACCATCATATTATCAACACACATAAATAAAATAACGCTCACAGGCACATACATTGTAATGATCCCAAACTAAGCACTAAAGGCTTTTATTATGGAAACCATACAGCAACGGCACGAACATATAACATCCATGACCGAACCGGGATTCGAACCCAGGACCCTGGTTTGGCAGTCCGGCGTGGTAACCATTACACCAACCGGGTCGTCAATAAAGTAGTTTTATAAATTCCTTTCCTTTCAATTTTGGTAAGGAATATTAAGTAATTAGTCTTTCTTAATAGAAGGTAAGATATTTTACATATATTTTTAGGTTACGTCGGTATCTACATAATAGGTTAGGTATACCAATACATAGGTTGTAAAATGAAGAAGTACCAGGTACGTATCTAGGGGGGGGATAGGTAACCACATGCTCTACCCTTCGATCAAAATAAAATGAATGGATAGGCCTAAAGCGCGGTAAGTTGAAGCAAACTACTGGTGCACTTGGTACATACAAACTAGCGCCATTATCTGTCAAATCTATATAGGGCACTTTCATACAAGTGACAAGTAAAAATTTCATTTGTTTTGCCTCATTTTTCTGGTTTGAAATGTTCGCTTAAGGCCTATCCATTCATTTTATTTTATTTTGATCGAAGGCTCTACCCATCAAACTGAACAACTTTTACTATGAGAGCAAACCGATCGGAGCAAAAAAAATTTCTGTTGTTGCATACATTTGGGTCGAGTAGGTATTGGAGTTTAGTATGGGACAGCAGATTTTTTTTTTGCTCTGATCGGTTTGCTCCCATAGTAAAAGATGTTCAGTTTTATGGGTAGAGTATGTGGTTTAAAGGATAATGATACTTTTCCTTACACCGTGTATAGTGAAAGATGTTCAGTTTGATGGTCTATGGTGTTTTGTAACTTACCTAGGTACCTAACAACTAACAAGAAATAAATAAAGGATTAATAAGGAAAGTGCTATGAAATAAGTAAGAAGGAACACCAAAAAAAGCTTCAAAGTCTCATTTAGGAGCGTGGCGAAGACAAAAAAAAGGTAGGTAGGTATATAATGTGTTATTAATATTATTCAATGCCCATGTACCTATTCTGACAGACAAATGCATTGCGTACGTAGGTACCTACCTAAAGTAGCCCATTCACAGTAGTCCGTCTTGCAGTCCTACACCAATATTGTATCGTGAATGGTGTTGTAGTCCTACAAGGGGTCCGACGACCTTGAGCATTATGTATGGGTAGTCCTACTTGCAGGATAGTGTAAGGGCTTGTAGTCCTGCAAGTAGGTATATGGTATTGGTATTGGTTGAGCGGGCTCATTTTCCGCAACTCGACGACTGAAGCGCCTATTTTGCGTGAGGTGGGAATGACTACTCTTGCCACCCTAGTTCCTCCAGAAAGCCCAGCAGCTTGTTGATGTTGCCGAATGCCTCTGGTAGAGACCCCTGTCGAGAGTCTGAGAGAGTCCTGCAAGTAGGACTACTGTGAATGAGCTCCTTTATAGCACACAGTACTAATAGATATGTTTGCTTATGAATGTAATGTATGTATTATGTTAATTGAGCACAAAATGATGGAGTCACAATAATTTATCACCCCGACGACCGCGATATCGATCGATCACCCATCACATCGCACAAGGTGCATGAACAAATTGCATGAGAGCGGGGTCGCGCCCTGACACCCGCCCGTCCGCGTCCATAACCCACCTTACCTAGGTACATACTATTGCACGCTCCATTGGTGACGAGAGTGACAACATTTTTTATGGTAGGTCCATTGAATCGTGCGCTACAGAACAGATAGACTTCTGTTATAAACATACTTACAACATTTTTATGGGAAACAAAATTTTTTATGAGATGCCAAAAACGAAGCGCTCTTAGATAGAGGTGATCCGCAGGCTTTAGAGTTCAGTATCAGGCTTAAATACCTAGTTCCGTGTTCAGATCAAGAAAAGCATCGACTCAGTGAATCCTATTTAAGACAATACCTTTTCTAATTTCCTGAGCGATTTCCGTTCCGCATAAGTAGGTAGGTACTGCCTTAGTAGACACCTATTATTCTTTAATCCAAGTTATACCAAAGCTTATCTGCAAGCTAACTAACATGGTCTCCACTCCACTCCAGCTCCATCGAAACGCACTGCGGCCCTGCGGGGGAGTATGGCCATGGCCCACTCTTTTTAATTATTCATGAAAGGCGGGCTTTGCCCTGTATTGTTTGGGACGATATAAGTATGGACGAAATGATGGACAATGATGTAACAAAAACCAGTCAAGCTTATTTTTTTTGTACGGGTTAGAGGTCAGAGTGCAGGCAAAGAAAATTACTCTAGTGCAGGTCAAGGCGTATCATCCCTGGACCACGACTCTCCATACTAATCGATGCGAACGAGCGCGTGACTCCGATCAGAATTTAGCTGTTTTCTTTGAAAAATTTGATGAGTTTTTTATTAATTTCGAAAAAGTAAGAAAATTACATAATTCTAAATTGTGTTGTGAACAATGTTTTAAATTTTCATTTTCTTCACATTAAAAATGTAAGAGTAAATGGTTACAACTGTAAAAAAGGGGTGACTTTAGAGTCCCTTTTCTTCGGTTTTATTCATTAAAATCGATTTCTAGAAAAACCACATCACTTCATATCGTGTAGATGGTTCAGTTTATTTCTCAGCTCAAAAAGTGTCATAGTTAATGAATAAAATGGTTACAAAGTTACCGAAAATCAGGAGGTAGCCCCTTAAGTAAGTAAAGTAAGGTAATATAAGTACCTCGAATGATAACTTTCTTCTGCTCCTCCTTGTTCTGAGCGTTAGAGACGCCGGAAAGCATGTTGTCGGAAGAGTTTCGATCAGCGCGAACCTGTATGAACAATTTATTTATTTAATAAAAAAAATTGGTCTATAAGTAGGTACTGACACGTACTGATACATCAATTTCCTTTCCTATCTTTACACTCATAGACGGTATGTGAGCGAATGTTTTGGGATTTTTATCCATTTGTTGTTATCATAGGTACTTACCTAAAGTACCTAGTAGGTGGGTATATCATGTCACAGAGAAGTACCACAAAGTACCTACTTATTTAAGAAATAATAGTTACCTATACCTATTGTTCCTACTGCTATGGATTAAAGTGCTTGCTACAAGCAACCCAAACAACTAGGTAGCCTTTGATAAAAAAAAAAGAATTTCTTAAAAAAACGTCTTCTGAAATGTCTAGCTACCCTAGTTACCTACTTTAGAGTATGAAAGTTCTTTGACTTACCAATTCTCCAAGAAAACTAATATATCCAATAGCCAACTTCAATGTATCTACTTTGGACAAACGTTTCTCATAAGGTAGGGTAGGAATGTGTGCCCTCAGGCCCTCGAATGCATCGTTGATGGATTGCATGCGGCGGCGCTCGCGCAGGTTTGCCGCTTGCCGCTGCTGGATCTGCTGCTGAGGGCAGCGCGACCGTCGCTTGTGCAGGCGGCGGCAATCCGATCTGGAAGCATGCTTGTAGTTTGGCTCTGACGTAAAATTGTATAATTCGTGTTTTGTGTCAACAATATCGTTTAGATCCACAGGTACTTATCACATGACAATCGCTCATGCTTAGAAGATTAGTTAGTCAGCCATGGTCGTCTTGAGGCTGACTGTCCAGGGTGTGCCAGATGAAATCAGGGTACCTACCTACATCACGCGGGGAAACAGGGCGTGATATACTGCACCTTCTATTATAGCCTTATGTCACGTGGTGCAATCGCTTACCTATTAGTAGATATCTACTCTTTCTTATACCTACTTATACTGTGCCTATAGTCCGATCGGTCGGACCAATCGGACGACACGTATTTTTTATTTACAACGCTTGTATTAATTGGAAATTCATGACCGTACAGTAACTATATTATAATAGGCACGGATTAATAGGCTGGTTATAGAAACCTTTCTGCGACTAAGTACGGTCGGCCAACGAATGTACCAAAGTATTTTTTTATAAAGTTCCGCATGCAAATGGAGCATCAAACAAATAAAAGAAAAACAACAGGCAAGCTACACCTAATTAATTAATAAAATATTTAACTTTCGCTTAGCAGGACATGCATTTGGTAGGTACCTCTTTGATCCCAATGATAGTTTTGTTCTTTTCATATTTTTTGAACTGAATTTCAGACGGTAGGTATACTTAGTAATTATAAAAGTAAATCACCTTAACTGAAATTTACCTAAGCAGGGATTTTAGGAATTAAAATATAGAAGTTCGCCATGCGTTTATGATTAAGTACGGTTTTACCTTACGGTAGTATATAGTACTCTGTGGTTTTACGTAGGTTTAGATGTAGGTATCCAAACTATGAGCATTATATGAGAAAGCAAACGCTTTTAGTTATTACTTATATGAGAATAAGCGAATTATAAGTTATTTTCTTACCTTTTTATCGGCGTAGAAAGATTTTCTTGATCACTTGCGTACAGACTTCCATCTGACATGGAAGAGTCATCGTAAAGGTACACATCTGAGCCATTCGCTGAGATAGGAGATCCGCCAAGGATGAGAGGCACTACACCAGCACTATCCATCGGGCACCTAACACTACCATTCGAACCATCCATATTTAAAAAATCCGGCAACTAACTCGTCGATCAAATTACCTACTTATTAATTTCTAACATTTTGCAATTATTTTTTTAACCATGTTTTAACACTTGTAGTGGCCGTGACACTGGGTAACGTTGTGAGGGCCAGAGGGTTGTCAGACGGAGGGCTGATACGGTATGTCCCCGCCCACAAGCAGCAACACCCCGCCTACTTGCTTTCGCAACCACTGAACAGACCCCTCCAAGTGAAATTTCCCGTCCTGTTCTATTTATTAACGGATACGCATTTTTATCAAAATGTTTATTAATTTATCGGCGAAGGCATGTCGTTATCAAAATAGAAGACAGCAATAGTAGGCAGAGCTTATCGTTAAAGGGAGGCCTTTGTTTCGTCTGTCTGGAATATGATTATCTGTAAAGTAGAATATGCTTACGATTATAATATTCTCGAGAGTATATAGGTAGTCAAAGATATTCAAATATGACCACTTTTCAGTAGCAGTGCCTGTCTGTAGTAGAGTAAATAATTAGCGAACTATTCGCAGAGCTATTTGCAGAGCTGTAAACTTAGTCTTTTGTCTCTAAACAAAACAAAATAAGATAATAGCGGAGCGTGTATTTCTCTATGCTTACTACTTAGGTAACTAAGACCCTGTTACTTAATTTAAAAAAAATGTGCTGAGGATACATAAGGTAACATTATGCGACATTTATTTACATTCCGATTTTCCACATTTCACTAGCCTAAACTATGTCTTATCATTCATTATCCCATTGACAGGTAATAAACTACTACATACAATATACTCACGCCATTATCTCACGGGGGTAGGGAGAGACTACGGCCGGCTACACGATACGACTCTGACATAATTATTATGTCTCTAGCGGTCTAATCTACTTTCATATACTTACATTTACATCTCATCTCTCCATGCAATTTCATCATCGGTTGAGGGTGCGTCTTTGGCAACCAAAAGGCCTTGTAATCGAAGCATGTAAACCCCTAAATTCCTTTAGAAAAATATTTTGATAAACTCTCAAACTATTGTATTGTCGGTACCTGTTGAGAGCGTTGCTTTGGTGGCGCGGGGCGCGGAGAGGTATACCTACTCGTACCTATTATTGATATCTACCTACTAGATAATCTGGATACGGGTTCGAACCCGTACGGACGACATGCCATGTAGTAGCTTACCAATAAGTTATTCGAACATATATGCACCTACGTTAACGACTGCTCTCAAAAAGTTGAAGGAGAACATCGTGAGGAAACCTGCATATACGCAGAAGAAGAAATTCTGATGCGTATATGAAAATGCGCGGTGGACTAACGTCCATACACCTTCCCAAAGGATAGACCTGTGCCTGCAGTGGGACGAATATAGGTGTGGCAGCTACCGATTAGTACTTGTACCATAAGAAGAGGCACCTAGTATCTTGTACATAGGTACTCTTATTTTATTATTCTGTGCAGGAGGGTCAGCAAGGTACAAGTGGACCAAGAAAGTTTTCAAGGTGTAAATTTTTACAAAACTGCCTAGGTATTGAAAATATCGCTTAGGTAAGCTGCTTGAAAGGTGTTGTGAGATCAAGATCAGATTTAAATTAAAAACATTGTTCAAAACAGTATTATGGTACTTATGCACTTTAAATACAGGGTGTAACAAAACAACCTATACTCCATTCCAAATAGCACCGAAAATTTAAGGCCATTTTGAATTATACAGAAATCTTAGAACAGCTTTAGTAACGTCCAAGATACGTTGGATACTATATCTTTCTCATAAATAAATCAGAATTGGCCAGAAAGCTATACAGGAATCGAAATATCTTTTCGTCCTTATTTGGAATGCAGTATAGTAATACTTAAGAGAAGTTTATTCCAGAGCGCAAATGCGCGCTGCAAACTAACGAAGTATGGGAATATTTTCAATACTGTCCAATTAAAGTCAATGATATTTTTCAAAAACAATCTATAGAAACTAATCTCTATGCTTCTAGAAGTTAAATCGTTCTAGCTATGCTTCTATGGAGTCAGACGCAGACGAAGATTCAGGAAGGTAAATACTTAGCAGGTAGCTTGTAATGTCATAAACGAATAAATTCAGAAAATTATCTAAATACCTATATCTCTACACTAATGTTATAAAGAGGAAAGATTTGATTTTTGTTTGTTTGTTTGTTTGTAATGAATAGGCTCCGAAACTACTGGACCGATCTGAATAATTCTTTCACCATTACGGTGAATTTGTACTAAAATATTTAGTTCCTGCTGGTGTTTTCACGGTTACTCTTTTATGTCGCACTGTACCTTCAGAGTATACCTTTACTTCTACAATATATGAAAGAGTATAGATCTACTACTCTGGAGCTGAAATAAATTAAATTAGTTAAGTAGTACAGTATCAGGGACGTTGTATTCAGTAGGTACTGTAATAGCTACCTACCTATTTTAAAAAACCTATCCTTGTCACGGCATCTCAATGTAAAAGATACCCCTACTTATCCTAATCGCTGCCACCAATGAAAAAGATACCTACCTAACTTATCCTATGCTAACTATGGAACCGAAATGCAAACTATTTTAATACTAATTTTATAATCCTGGCATTCGGCACCTACGTACCGAAAATGCCTATCTACCTAAACTAATTAACAAACTGGTCGCTGCCAACAGTGTATAGAAAATCCCTACCTATTAACTTAACTTAACCTAACTTATGAACTATACCTAAACTTATTTATGATCCCATTTTTGAGTTGAAGACGTTAACTTGGCCAGTATCGATCGTCTAGTGAAATCAGGAGACTACGTTGTGAACCGTATAATAGTAACCTAGGTGCGACAGACTTGAGATTTATCTAATATTCTAACAGACAGAGATCTAGAACTACCTAATCTTAATACAAACATATAACAGACAGTAATACCTAACTTCCTAGCCTATAAACTTATTTTTGACTATGATAATGAAGTTATTATCAGAAAATGTAGCCTACAACCCTCCGTCAGTAAGCGCTGAAGTCAATCTAATGAAATACCTCTATAGCTATAGACCTTTTCTTATCCTACAGTGTGTTAAATGGTTAACTTAGATTTCTCTACCAATTTACTTATACAGGGTGTTAAATTTCCTAACTTAGTTTTTTTTTCTTTGGAATGCAACAAAGTATAAAAGAATGATAGTTTCGTTTGGTATAGAAGAGAGCCCCGCCATTCCGCTCTCAGGAGTTATTTTATTTGGTATTTCCTCCTGCTAGAATATTTCTAGCTTCAGTGGGCCTCGTCTCCAAACTGGTCAGCCCTCCTCCAAACTTTTCCCGAGATATTGTGTCTTAGTCAGGTAAGTCAAGTTTAGTAAAGGATGGTTGAGACTTGTAAATTTTAAAGTCAATTCTTTGTCAGTGTGTCAGTATTTTTTTATACAAAGGACAAGAGGTATTTTCAAATAGACTGATTTCTATTTAAGTTAGTCTCGAGTTGAGCTATTATTAGTAATTCTTAGACTTAATTTCTATATTAGTTGTGACTTTAAGGAACCCCAATTAGTAAAATTTCCCTTTTAATATCTTTTCTTTTATAAACCAGTTCAAAAGCTCAACCCTGTTTACAATTTAATCAAAGGAAAGTTCCTATTCTGAGAATCTACATCATTATCATTTAGTAAGTAAGCACGTATACATAAAACTAACATGACAATATAAGCAGAAACTTTAGCTTATAGAAACAGTATGACATTTAACTGAATGAATAGAACCTTGGTCCATTGAAAGTAAGTTCTCTCTTTCATGTGAATAGTATGATAAAACCTTTATTTATTTGTCTCTGATATAAATCTGTAAAACTTATTATGTACCATAATCATTTATTTTTCTGACTAGAGGGCACTAGGCACTATATCCCAAAGTTCCACCAACTCATAACAAAGTAGTAGGTATGATAAGAAACTCTAATTTCCTATTATTATAAGGAAATGATAAATTTTAGATTGAACTTATTTTGTTTGGACAATATTATATTGAATTATAACTTTGATAATGTCACCTATTCACTGTTTTCTATTTATAATGTCATTTCCTTCTTTGAAATCAGGATTTATCATGAAATTTAATTTGCTTCGAATTCCCTGAATTTCATTCAAACATCTACTGAAAAATCATATAACTCAAGTCTATGGAATAATTAATTAAATCCTACTGAATTTACCTATTATACCAATTTGTAAACCTGAACATCTAAACCTTTCCATTCCTACTAAAATTCTAGTCAAAGTTAAATACCTACCCTAACCTATATTATTCTAACAAAACCCTAGTAAATCTAACCATTGTCTAAATATTTTCCTATTCTAAAGAAGTTCCCTAAGGTTTGAAACTTCCCGGTGTAAGGAAATTCCGCAAGACTAGAGGTAGGCCTCACATTTACATGTAATCGTGTAGGTGTGTGATGAAAAAATTTCCTCGGTGTAAAGGAAATTTTTCGAACTAAACTGGAAAGCGAAGCGAGGATGGAGCCTCTAGTGTACCTAAGTCTATTCCAGAAGTGTAATGTCCATATCAACGGCCGAAGCCATAAGTTGTGATATGAACGGGTCCCTATTGGCAAGTGTTAAATTACAGGGACTAAATTTCGCACTCCAGATGCAAAGTTCCCAGCCCCCTAAAGGACGCCATTCCACTTCTCACGGAAAGCTACCGGAAAACAATTACATCCAGATCACGAAACTTAGGAGGCTAAAAATCGTTATGTTGGCAAAGAACGATTGCTGGCACGCCCCAAAACCGAGCCCGTCTCCGAAAAGACGTTGGAAGTTATCGACAGTCAGTTGTCACCGTAAGGTGACCAGTCCATAACCCACAAAACCTCGTTTGTGTACCACATGATTATTCAACTTCAACCTCACAACCGAACAATGACCCCCCAATTAAATTAAATTTACAAAAATAAGAAAATCACAGAATTTACCCCAAAATAAGTTAAAGAAAATGATTTTAAATTTAAATTACAATGCAAACGCTTTACTAATGACTCAAATCGAATAAACTTCCCCAAAAGAACTTTGAAATAAAAATAATATCAAGTCACAAACCGGCAGCGTGTGAGCTCAAAGAATGAATATTGATGAATGAATCCCCCTCCCTCTAAGCCGAGCCTATTTATGTAAGCTTCACTATGTCGTAGCGGTCGTTCTTGTCTTCGCGGTCGTTCTAGTCTTTCCTGTCGTTCGTGTCGTCAGTTTGTGAACAATCAAAATTGATCCTTAACTTTATAATTATAAGGCTTTCTTTCAATCTACTAGTTTTCCCTTGAATTCATACAAGAAAACGTCTCCTTATATGGTAATCTTGTCTTCCCAATAACCCGTACTAATTTGAAAAACTATTTACATTTTCCCTCATCAATCTTTATTTACTTCCAATTAAAGGTGGAAATTGCATGAACTTCTATGCTTAATTTTAGCTTCTTAATTAAATAGGCAAACAGCCTGATGCGCGAACTATCTAAGGCCCAAACTTAGTGAATTAAGCTATCTTCCCCTGACATAAGATTCATTTTTGCTAGAGGAAATTCACCTCGCGCCAACTTCACATATCAACTTTTTAGAACTTTTTTGCGCAGCGTGGGTACGCTATTGAAAACCCGCCTAACCAACCTACCTACCTACCTAACCTACCTACCTACCTAACCTACCTACCTACCTACCTACGCGCATGTGTCAAATCTGTCAATCACTTATGGACTAATCACGCTCATAAGACTCTAATACTCTATCATAACGCCTATTTTTGCTTGATGAATTTGCTCCGCGCCTCCTAGCGAATAAATTTTAAACTATTTTCCCCGCACAAAGCATCACTGATGTATCAGCTGTTTTCTGCTAACTCAATTTTCCGCCATTTTTGCATTATTACAATATTTGATGAATTTTAATTTTCTAATGAAATATTAGTCAATTTCGACTGAGATATTGCTAATCTCCCTTTATTTACATGATAATTTGAATGAACTAAATTCCCTCCCTCAAAATACTAGTTAACATAATTGTCTGTGCTTTGCAACTTCTAACTTTGAAGTTTGCTATGTTTTAACGATACTTTACTTTATAATTATGATTCCTTTTGTTTGAAGCAATATTTTAAGATGTGTCTGATGGTTAGAGAGTAGTTTATTACTGGTGTAGACCTGGACCAGTACAGTACCTAGTACCTACCCTAGTATGCCCAAGTCCCTAGTAAAGGTGTTATTACCAGGGCCGTAGCTAGAACTGGATTGAAGGTAGGGCATAGGAAGTTTAAGGTAGGGCGGAATTAAAAGGCAAGTTTTTTGAATGAGTAACATAATTTAGTGTCTGTGAAATCTTCTCTCGAGAAATTAAAAGAAATAAATAAAAAATCTATGCTCAAAACACCATTGACTGGAGCGAGCGAAGCGAGCTCGAAATTTCACACTCCAAGACTCAAAACGGTGTTGGTATGAGTTCCATTAGCCTACCTACACTCATTATGGGCTGGAGCGAACGAAGCAAGCTCGAAATTTCACACTCCAAGATTAAAATGTTGTTGGTATGGGTTTCAATGTGCCGGCCTGCGCATTATATCATAGGCTGGAGCGAGCGAAGCGAGCTCGAAATTGCACACACCAAGACTCACAAAGGTGTTGGTATGAGTTCCATTGGCCTACCTATGCGCATAATATCATAGGCTGGAGCGAGCGAAGCGAGCTCGATATTTCACACTCCAAGACTCTAAACAAGGTGTTTTTATGAGTTCCATTTACCTATGCTCATAAAATCATAGGCTGGAGCGAGCGAAGTGACCTCGAAATTTTACAAATTAAGTCTCAAAACGGTGTCGGTCCGAGTTCCATCACCTATGCCATGCCCAAAACTCAATTCAAAGGCTGGAGCGAGCAAAGCGAGCTCGAACTTTCACACACCAAATCTAAAAACGGTGTAAGTTCGAGTTCACATAAAACACCATTCAAAGGCTGGAGCGAACGAAGCGAGCTCGAAATTTCACACTCCAAGACACCCCAAAACCAAAACGGTGTGTTCGTATGAGTTCCATTAGCCTACCTACGCTCATAATATCATAGGCTGGAGCAAGCGAAGCGAGCTCGAAATTTCAAACACCAAATCTAAAAACGGTGTCAGTCAGAGTTCACATAAAAAACCATTCAAAGGCTGGAGCGAACGAAGCGCGCTCGAAATTTCACACTCCAAGATTCAAAACAATGTTGGTATGAGTTCCATTAGCTTACCTATGCTTGTAAAATCATAGGCTGGAGCGAGCGAAACGAGCTTGTAATTTTATAGTTACATAAAATTTCTAAACGGTGTCGGTCCCAGTTCAATTTATGACATGCCCGAAACTCAATTCAAGAGCTGGAGCGAGCGAAAAGAGCTCGAAATTTCAAACACCAAATTTAAAAACGGTGTCAGTCCAGGTTTACATATAATAACACACCATTCAAAGGCTGGAGCGAGCGAAGCGGGCACGAAATTTCACAGCACTGCAACTTTTTATGAACAGAATTCTTTGAGTTCCAAAATTTTACTAAAGTCAAAGGTAGTGAGCAAGCGGAGTGATAAGCTTAGGGATAAGAGTAGGTTGTAGCAAGCTTTAATACCGGTTCATATAACAAAGTCAAAAAGCAGGAGCAAGTGAAGAGCAAACTCGACATTTCATTTTTCCCAGCCGTGTGACGTGCATGATTGCGGCTAGAATCACTTCAATTTCGTTAGGGAATTTGTCCCACTTGCCCATATTGTAAAGACGATTGTAGAGTATAAAAATGGTTGCCTAATTTTTAAGGTAGGGCATTGGGATTTTAAGGTAGGGCATTGCCCCACGATGCCCCCCCCTAGCTACGGCCCTGGTTATTACACTTGGCTAAATTTAGATACTAACAAGAAGGACAGAGCTATAGGTTAGAACGTGACGTTGTAAGTACCTCCCGTTCTAACCTATAGCTCTGTCCCTCTTGTTAGAATCTAAATTTAGCCAAGTGTAATAACACCTTAAGCTTATAAGCAATATATGAAAGAGGAAGATGAGCGATCTTGTACATTATGATATAAGTTCGGTGAGTTGATAATTACAGCCTCAGCTTTCTTGTAGACCTCGCCTATACGGCTCGGTCTAGCAATAACGCCTCGGCTGTAATTATCAAAGCGCACGTGTGTCATACATGGAACAACCACCTGACTCCGAGATGTCACTTCATATAATTCGCCATCTCATACCCGGTTACACTGATATTCGGTCTACTAGCGTAAGCGAGAAATTTTTCGTCTATGGACGCAACCGTCCGTTTTACTTTACATTACCGAACTTTGCCGTAATGAGATACATTACGTAAGTGAAATTGGTCAAATAAAAGACCATTTACTAGCAAATGTGTTATAAAATACATTATGCTGGGTTTACATACACGGTTTGCAGCCCGGCAAGCTTAGGCAATTCGCTGTACATTGAGGCTTCTATAAAGTTAAATAGTAAGAATCACATTACAGACGAGTCGATGTACAGCGAATTGCCTAAGCTTGCCGGGCTGCGCGGCACGCGTATGAACGCACCTTTAGAGCTCTGGTACTATCTTGTATTAATTGATCTGCATAGCTAGCATGCCGCAGTGATACAGCGCTATCACACCTTCGCTCCCTTTCTATTTGCGTGCGAACGAACGAGATAAAAGACGTGATACAGCCGTATCACGTGCTGCATGCTACCAGTGCTGCACTCGTAGTATGCTACACGTGATACGGCTGTATCACGTCTTTTATCTCGTTCGTTCGCACGCAAATAGAAAGAGAGCTAAGGTGTGATAGCGCTGTATCACTGCGGCATGCTAGCTATGCTGGTCAGGCTTTATAAGAGGTTAATTATTTTTTCACCTCACAAGCTCGGAAAGATTCTGTTTATCATTCGAAATCTGAGTGCAAAAGTGTATTTTATCCGCTAGCGTGGAAAGAGTTTTTGAAATTCGAATCTGTCTATTCAATATTTTTATATACCGCCAATCCTCAGAAAATGTTTATAGCCTGACCAGGAAAATAAAAAACCTCGCCATGTTGCGGAAAATCATTGGAACTAATTTTTGTACTGGGACACAGATTATATAATACTATACAGTCGTAGGTTGAGTATTCTATAGATTTCCTGACAGCGTATACTCGAAAGGGACAGAGATATGACAAAAATGTATGAGAAATCGTGCCTTTGTTTGCCATAGTTGCAAGATTTTGTATGCAATTTCAACTGTGGCAAACAAAAATATCGCATACGCAGAAAGGGACAAACGACATGGATTTTGTCGCATTCACTCTGTGTAATTAGCGTATAAGGCTGTCTCGTTTTCGTGACTATTATTATTTTAATGCCTTTTCTAGTTGATTCTCTTTCTACGTATACAGTACAGATGCCCAACGTCAAACAATGGAACGCGACTGCCGTAACGCGGGCAGTCTTCGGGCAAAGTAAATTGCTTGATTTTCCGAGGCTCATGAGATTTTTTTGTAGTCAGATCATGTATTTTTAGTAACAATTTACACTTTTACGTAAACATTAATTACAAATCGATACCATAACGCCATATATTGTCATTTTTTTAACAAAAATTTCATTTGTATGGGATAGGACACCATGACTGGGAACACTAACATTAAAGGTGACAGTCGATTGCAGCGCCCCCAATCCAGGTTTTTTATATTCCTGCACTGGTAGCATGCAACACGTGATACGGCTGTATCACGTCTTTTATCTCGTTCGTTCGCAGCTATGCAGCATAGCTAGCATGCTGCAGTGATACAGCGCTATCACACCTTCGCTCTCTTTCTATTTGCGTGTATCACTGTAGCATGCTAGCTATGCTGCATAGCTAGCATGCCGCAGTGATACAGCGCTATCACACCTTCGCTCTCTTTCTATTTGCGTGTGTTAGCAAATATATTAAAGAATATGAATATATTGTTAGGTAGTAGAACAATCCCTACTAGAATATTAGTACTGGCAACACTGACTAACAACCATCTGTTGTTGGTAGTAATTATTTAGTGATTCATTGTTTTGAATATTGCTTAAATTCCATACTAATTATTCATAATATTGCTTACAATAATTGTTTGCTGATAATAGTTATTTACAACCTATTAATCATGTGAATATTTGAAGCAATGCAATTCCCTGATTGTTCCGCCAATAACAGAATTGATGTTGGCGGGAAAACAGGTATATAAAATGGGTGTCGAGTCATTATCTGGGATTCATTCCTGCCGTTACGCTGCCCAAGTAAGTGTTAAACTAATTACTGTAAACTTAATTTATGTGAACTGTTATTATAATCTTTAAAATTATTTTGTTTGTATGTGTGTAGATTCTCATTTCTTCTTTGTGGTTTTATTAACGAAACAGTGTTAAATATCGAGTCAAAGTAATGAAATATAATGGTTATACTAATTATCACCTTTTATTTAATATCATTCAGAATACCCTCCTATATTCTATCATCAGAAGTGGAATCGTATTCCTTCGCCGCATAGTTACTTTACTAATATATATATTTTTTTTTCCATGGCACGATCACCGCGGAACTGCTGTGGTTTGCAAACGAAAAAAATCCATCCACGATGTCCTGGAGAGGTGCCTGGAGACAGACCCAGAACCTGGTCAGACTGAACCGATCACGAAGAGAATCCCACCCAGAGAAATCCACCTGCCTGCCCAGAGAACACCTACCCACCCGCAGGAAAGAAAGAAAAAATTTTACGGGAAACAAAGACTGAAGCTCCAAATATTTAGCGAGGTAATGGCCGTATTAATTTCTTATTAAATATCGCTGTGTTTGCTTGTTTCTAAAATTGTACCTACGTAAATAATGAGGTAATAATCAAAACAAAAGTTTATAAATCTGAAAAACAGACGATACTTATTGTTCTAGTCATTCGCAAATCATGTTTCAACAAATAACAAGTGATTTAATGTTGGTCGATGCTAGATTTTTTTTTTCTATGGTACCAATGTACCCCATAATAGCAAAACGAAAAAATATAGGATTTTTTTTTGTTATTCGGTGCTAAGAAATACGGCTTAGGCGGCACCTTGTCCGCGGACAAGTGGTACGAGTCTTCTAGGTTTGATAGGTAGGTAGGTCTAGGTACCAGTCTCCCCATCCACACTACTAGTCGGCTGGTATAATTTGTACAATTATTACTCTAACTAAAAGAATAATTTTAATTGTTTGAGCACCGAAAGCATAATACAATTACTTAGTTCATGTATGTGTATGTGTGTGTGTGTGTTAGTGGCGACGGGCTCACCCCCGTCACACTGGACAGAGTTTCGGTACTACTGGTGAAAAGTGGATGTTCTGAGGTTTCAGAATATCTCTGACTACCCTCACGGGGAATATAGTCGTGAGCATATGATATGCTAGTTCATTCGTTGCTACAAAGCTCTTCAATAATATAGATCTGAGACAATAAAAATAGTTCCTTCCACTGGACGGTCGTTTTCTCTCGATTTTGTGTTGCAGAACAACAAATTTTCTATAGGTACTACCATTACTACCTAGCGGTAGATGGATTGAGGTAACTGACTAAACGATGAATTGACTTTAAAATGTGTTTTTCTGTTTTTTAGTGTGCAGTTAAAGAATTATTATTAACTTTGAAAAAAAAAAAATGTTTTAGTATACTGCTTAGTCCAGTCATTTTACGCTTCATACGCTTTTAAAGCTAGTATGGTGAGATAGAAATAATTTTTAATAGGTAGCCGTTATTTTTTTTTTCATATTAAGATTACAGTTCCTAGTTATCATTGAATGAATGAATGAAATATTCTTTTATTTACACCAAAATACAAATACAGCATAGAAAAAGAACCAAAGAAACGATAATGGTACAAATAAGGCGGTCTTAGTTATCATTTAGAAATAGAATTCAACTAAAATATTCGAATTAATGACTGAAATAATAAATCAACTGTTAGTTATTTATAATTCGTTAATTAGCTATGAAGGTAGGTAGGTATTTAATTCGATAAAATGAAGGTACAAACATTTTTTTTTATATCTTTTTTTATATCTGCTTATTGGAAGTTATTAATTGAATAGAACTAACGAATTAACTTCAGAATTTCAGATATACTAAATTTTAGTACTAAAAATAGAAAATTCAAAATACTACGTTAGATTCATGGCATAAAATCATTTACGCAAACGATGTATAAAAAAAATATAAATATATATTTTATTTTCTAATTATTGTTATTATTACTGGTTAATGTTATTCGAACGAACGTTAACTTTACTGGACTATGCTGTGTAGCAGGTTGCGATTTTCACAATTTAGAATGTAGAGTCAATGTAGAGTCAATGTAGAGTCAATGTAGAGTCAATGTAGAGTCAATGTAGAGTCAATGTAGAGTCAATGTAGAGTCAATGTAGAGTCAATGTAGAGTCAATGTAGAGTCAATGTAGAGTCAATGTAGAGTCAATGTAGAGTCAATGTAGAGTCAATGTAGAGTCAATGTAGAGTCAATGTAGAGTCAATGTAGAGTCAATGTAGAGTCAATGTAGAGTCAATGTAGAGTCAATGTAGAGACAATGTAGCGTCAGAGTAGCGTCAGAGTAGCGTCAGAGTAGCGTCAGAGTAGCGTCAGAGTAGCGTCAGAGTAGCGTCAGAGTAGCGTCAGAGTAGCGTCAGAGTAGCGTCAGAGTAGCGTCAGAGTAGCGTCAGAGTAGCGTCAGAGTAGCGTCAGAGTAGCGTCAGAGTAGCGTCAGAGTAGCGTCAGAGTAGCGTCAGAGTAGCGTCAGAGTAGCGTCAGAGTTACGTCAGAGTTACGTCAGAGTAGCGTCAGAGTAGAACCAGAGGTGAGTAAAAGTTATTTAACTTTGATTGTAAAGAACTGATGAAGTGTCATGTTGTGAATTTACGTAAAACAATTTTTAATTCAATCAAAATTGCGTATTTAATGACTTGTTGATTGCAATGTTAATGAAATTCTTACCTTTTTTTCTTTTTTTTTTGGCATCGATCGGCATAATTAAATACGATTAAAATAAAATAAGATAAGATAAGATAATATCTTTAGAGTGAATATAATTTTTTTTTTTAATTATTATGTTATTCTTATATACCTATCTACTTTATTCTTATAAGAACATTCAATTAAATTTTTCATTCACTTTAAAGATAACTAATTAAGTAAGTACCTACACATTGTTAAGCCCCAAGTGGGCTTAGATTTAGAATATTCAAAAATATTCTAAAACGTTTTCTTAAATCTATAGATTTCATGTGAGATTTTATGTGAGTTTTGTACTTTGGGACGAAGTAAGAACGACTGCTAGACTGGTCGTTGGTATGGTATGATGTTGATGTATGACGATGAAAGGTATGATGAACTTTTCATCATCAACGAAATGAGTGTGAATATGGAAATAATGAAATGAAATAAGTTTATTTGCGTTGAAAAATATACATATTATGATGTATGAAACAAAGTTATGTAAAAAAGATGGTAATCAATGATGAAATTGATGAATTAAAGTGATGCAATGTGAACGAAAATGAAAAGACAACTGTTAAAAACTTTTTCAGGAAAACAATTTAGATTTATTGATGTTTTTCTTTATTTTTTAAATAATGATCACAATTTGTTTTAAATTCGGATTGCCTTTATAACCAAAGGTACTATCGCTAGACGTCAGTTTAATCTTCGCGGTCACGGTCACTAATACCATATTATGAAGATTCTATATTTGTTGATGATCAATAATTACTGCATTTTCAATAATATTTGGAATAGTTTTAAATCATTGTGATCGTTATTCCATTAAAAGTATTGAGATGTACTTCGGGGACGAAGTACTTGTCAGTATGGCCGAGCAGTTTGGATAAATAAATCCTGTTTATATCCTAATGATCATTGCTAATATTAGTTAGTTACATTTTAAGAGATTTCATGCTAAAAAAAAAATATTTTTTTGTTATTACATTATAAATCAGTATGGCCGAGCAGATTGGAAATAATTGACATTAAATTATGTTCACTTCAAAGTTTTCTAAATCTGAAAAGATTATGTGGTAGTTTAATCTAGGTTTATGCGTCAAATTAGTTTTATATAATTAGTAGTAATTAGAAATTTGTATTCAGTCCGGTAGTGATAAAATATCTGTGCTAATATTAGTCCTGAGTATTGTAAAAGTTCATTAATTATTTCTATTTGAAGCAATTTTATTTAGCAAATAACAATAATTTTGAAATTTTAGTGTACCTACATGAAAACGTATAAGTAACATGTTTATGATAAATAATAGAGATGGAAAAATGGATCAATTAATAACTTGATGTTTTGATTTAGATTATAACTTTTTTGATAATGACTCTTGGTTTAATACCTACTGACATTTTTAAGTGTATGACCAACGTGACAATGACTTATACCCCTTTATAGCCTAAACTGACTCTAGGGGATTCCTATTCAATACTAACTTCACTATTTCAAATTGCTACATCAATTCTAATTTAATTTAATGTGATCCATAATTCCATGAAATTGTGTTCGATGTAGAAGAGGTTTTTGGTACTTCGAGGAGCGAAGTACTATCAGAATGGCCGTGTTAGCAAATATATTAAAGAATATGAATATATTGTTAGGTAGTAGAACAATCCCTACTAGAATATTAGTACTGGCAACACTGACTAATTGTTGGTAGTAATTATTTAGTGATTCATTGTTTTCACGGCTGGAAATGTTCCATACATTCGCTCTCGACCATAGAAAGAACGTTCAAGGGTGATGTATGACAGTGTTACCCTCCCCACTTCGTCCGGCTTTCCCCCTATTTCTCCTAAACTGTCAATGTCACCCACGAATGAACGAAGCGACCGATATGACTGATTATTGAAGCGGCCATTTTGACGTCATTACAGTTTGATCGAGTCCGTTGTTGATTTACCTATTTCCACCATTAATTTTAATCTCTCCGTTTAAATGTAATTGGAATACAGCCTTTTTATTTTACAAGTTCTGTGTAAAAAAGCAAAAGGACGCAAAATTTCATATATTTCCAAGGAACCTGTGAGCAATCGTTGGCTGGTCGGTTGTGATGTGATGATCGTTGGATGGAAGTCAGCTACAAATGTTTTATGTGTGTCATCATAACTACTGATCAAAAGTTATCTACTCCAAAAGGTCAAAATATTGTGGTACAGGTATGCATAGGTATCCTCATAGATTAGATATCTATGGGTATCCTACACTCTTCACTTCTAATGAAATTGCAAACAAGTGGAGTTCCATCGTTTCCACATGACACAAAAGGTGAGTTTCAGTAGATATTTGCTACATTACACAATAAATACAATATTGTAAAATTCCTCACAGATAAGTAGGTAGGTAGGTACCTACCTTGTATTTTGGAATTGTCGGTTTGAAAAACAGGTCATGCTGTTTTGAAAACAAAATTTTTTTAAACGCAAGCGCTTGATGTACCTACTTACCTAAATAGAAAAGAAATATAATAATGTAATCATGATACTAAAGAACCTAACCTAATTGTATGTTTATACATTTCTATAATCATTATAGTTTAAAAAGACCACAAGGCCAGTAGAGATCGAAAGCATGCAATTGCATAAGCACATTTTAGTTAAATTTCCTTAAATAAATCAATAGTTAAGTGAACTACAAATTAATTAAATGTAAAATTTTAAAATCTGAGATGGTACCGAACCGACACAGACATTGGTTTCTTGAACAACTTTTTGTTCATTTTATATGCAGCCCCACAAGCAAAAAACACCACGCGCTATAGTGAAAGTTCTGATTCAGACAGTCATGTTCATAACAATGTTACCTAACATATGATCTTAACGTTTTTGGCCATACTTAAACCATACATAGAATAAGTATAGATCCATCCACCACTAAAGCATCAATTAATAAATACAAATTTTTCGTTGTGTACCGGGGGCAAAACGGGCCCCCCGCCGTGACTGATGGTGTGAAGAAAACAAACAAATTCTCCAACTTCTCCTTACCAATTCAAGTTGTGTTTTGTTTTTTATGCTACCTACACTCATTTAGATTGTAAAAATAAGCATCAAATTCATAACATTACTTTATAAAAAGAGAAACAACGAAAAAAATACAGCACGGGAAGCCTTCGACTCGTTAGTAAACATATTTCTTTATGAGTGTCAAATAAACTTTTTGTTTACTTTTTTTGCCTTCAGAGCACTCATAGACAAATTATCCGGCTTCTGATACAAGGAAATTGGCCATTTTCAAAGAAATAATAAATTTTTGAGACAAAAAAAGCCGCCGAGCACCGGCACTTCCCTACGACGAGTCACCTAAATCGTTCATTGTCCTTCACTATTGGCTCAACCCTAGTGGTTCATATATCGTTGGAAAGGGAATTTTATAAGGTCTTAAGTCGCAGAACATTCCAAAGAGAAATATACCTTAGTTTATTATAAAAAGCCTTAATTTTGTACGTCTACTCCTGACCCTATGAAGACCCAGCGGCGCTTGACAACTGTAAAGCTACTCTGACCCCATGGCGTCACACCGGCACGTCGGAGGTTAAAATAAAAGTAGACACCTACTTGTAGTAAACTTTCTGACTAGGTAGGTACCTGTAAAAGGAAGCCTGTCATTAGCTTATGTAATAAATGTATTTTACTATTATAGAGTTCTAATTTACGTACGTTAATATTTTCAGAAAACATTGCACCCATGATCGAGCATTCTTATTCAAGAAAAATACCTGCACTGTGATCTGATTACTCATATGGCAAGCAACAGCCACAAGCATCCATTTCAACAGGTAAATATCTAAGTACAGGTTGGTTACCTAACTAAAGCTGTCGCATTCACAGATACCTACACACAACTGCGTTTTTCCTGTCACTACGTCCGTGCTTGATATAGATGGATAAACTTTTCACTATGCGTGCAGTGAGACAAATGCATTGTGTTAATGTATGACACGCGCGAGCTTTAGTTACCCTACCTGTATCTTATTCTTATTCATAGCCTGTATCTTAGATAAAGTATATGTCTAGATAGCACCTCATGCTTCTACTGTATAAAACAAAAGTGGCCAACTTTCTTAGGTTGGAGTATGTGAGGTGAGGGGTCACACGAATTATCTCCGTGTGCGTGTATACAGACACGGTTTACAACTAACATTTCCCAGATATTTTTTTCGACGCGTTCATAGCTTCGACTGTCAATCTTGACATTTTGATATTAAGGCCAGTTTACACAGTGCGAGCTGGCGTCCGAGTCAGCCTTCCGAGTAGCTGCACTGCAGTAACTCGCACCACTTGGACGTAACTTGCGAGTAACTCGTACGTGCGAGTTGGTCAGTAGCTCGCATCCGAGTTACTTACATTTTTTGTTTTCGCTCGCCCGCTCGCCCGGCAGCAACTCGCACATGACAGCGGCTTGGCCGTCGCTCGCATCGTTTGGACGCGTTCGGCAGTAGCTCGCCAGTGCCAGCCGGACAGTTGTGAGTGGAACCCGTGTTTTTGTGAACATCGCGACTCGACTCGGACTGGGCAGTAGCAGGCGTCGTGTATACAGCAAAGGCGAGCCGAGCTACTGGCGTACGAGTAGACAAACCGAGTAGCTGTCTACTCGCCAGGCAGCAGCTCGCACTGTGTTATGTGCGCATTGTGTATTCACACAATGGTGATAGTAATAATGTCTCGTTCCTAGACTAATCAGGGCAATAAGTAAATCATTTATTTGAAAAGTGATAACGACATTCATTAATTTTTTTATTGAATGCATTGTTTTTTTTTATTTCATTAATTACCTACCTATAGGGTCCTTCTTAGAGAGCTCGGTGGCGCTTTGCGAAAAGGTTGGACTGTCAATCATGAGGTCCGAGTTTTAATCCGCTTGGACAACATGCCATATACCAATGAGTTTTTTCTAAATTATGTACGTATTACCAACTGTTCTCAAATGGTGAAGGAAAACATCGTGAGGATTCCTGCATATGCAGAAGAAGAAATTCTGATACGTATGTGTAGTCTACCAATCCGCATTGAGCAAGCGTGGTGGACTAACGCCCATACACCCTCCTAGAGGGTAGGCCTGTGCCCTCCAGTGGGACGTGTATAAGCTGATGAAGATGTTGAGGGTCCTTCTTAATTATGCTGACACTTTTTTAAGAGGATGACTAAACCGTCAAACTGAAAAATTTTTTATGGTACCGACATCGAAATCGCGAAAATAATCTGCAGTTCCATACAAAACTGCAAACCTACTAGAGCCAAATGTATGGGACAGCAGATATTTTTTCGTGATTTCATTCTTGGTCCTATAGAGAGAGTTGTTCAGTTTGATGGTCTGATCATCGCCTCAAAAAAGTGTCAGCATATTAAGAAGGACCCTGTTTATAAATCTTGATTGAAATTTTTTATATGCAGTAGGAAAAAAGTCTGAAAATTACAAGGATTTAAATTAAAAACGCGGCAAATCTCGTAAAATGTAGGTAAACCTTTTTTTATAGTTATTTTCTGAGTCTATGTTGTATTATTATTATAATATTTCAGGTTCGTGTCTTCAAGGCCTACCAGAATAGACTGCGTCTTTCCTGACTGAACACTACCACACCAGCTCTTCACTTTGATATTCCTTGCTCAGGCTTGCTTGCAGGTATAGTGAAAATTATGTTTAGTACTTCTTTAAAAGCACGAATATTAGAAAATTATAGATTTACGTATTTAAGTCGTAACACTAAATGCAGACCAGACCTCAAGACTAGAGTAAAGTCACAGTTTAAAACTTATCCAATACATGTCAAAATATAGTAAAAGATGTTTAGCCTTTAGTCCGCAAACATGACAAACGCTCCAAAATAAACCTCATGCCCTGATCGCCTCCTACAGCAGACACATAATGTGCATTATTCCATAATAGGTACGTCTGATTTTCAGTTTCCACTCTGCAGACAACGTCACCAGATCAGGCTGCGTCTGTATTTTCTGACAGTACCTCTGCACCAGCCAACTTCTGCTCCGATATCCTCAACACTGTTCAGGCTACAGGTACATGACTAAAAACATTAAGTATATTTTGATATCCTATTTTTACTCTTTTTAGATAGATATTTACCTAAAAAAGTCGTGGCGAGTTACTAACCTTGCCAGCCGTGCAGGAGGTGTTGGTTCGATCCACGTCCAAGCCGACTGGTATCAATGAGTATTTTGGAATTTATGTACGATTTGTATCACCACTGGCTTTTCCGTAAAACAAACATCTTGAGGAAACTTGCATGCTTCAATTTTGAGGCATGTATTGTTCCCACTGTCCATTACAAGTGGCGACGGGCTCACTCCCCGTCACACTGGACAGAGTTTCGATACTACTATTGAAACGTGGATGGATGTTCAGAGTTTTCCGAATATCTCTGACTACCCTCTCGGGGAACATAGTCATGAGCATATGCTTATATGCTATATAACTACCTACCTGTGGGGTCACAGTTTAAAACTTATCCAATGCGTACCAATATATAATAAAAGGTGTTTAACCATTCGTCCACAAACAAGAAAAATGCTCTAAAAGAAACCCAATGCCCCAATCGTCTCGTACAGCAGGCACAAAATGTGTATCTCAATTTAATATTTGACTAAGTTTGGATGCACGCATAAACGACTTGATGGATATGGATGAAATATGGCACCCAGAAAGAATGTGTTCAGGATTAACACATAGGATCCTTTTTTAAGGTCCACTCAGACGGAGTCGCAGGCAACAGCTAGTTATTCCATTATAACGGTCTGGTTTTATGTTTAAGTAAAAAAAATATGTTTTAAATTTTCAGTTTCGACTCAGCAGACAACGCCACCAGATCAGGCTGCGTCTGCATTTTCTGACAGTACCTCTGTACCAGCCTACTTTTGCTCCGATATCCTTAACCCTGTTCAAGCTACAGGTATGTGCAAAAATTACTGAATGTATTTTTTTATATTCTGTCTACAGGGTGAAATCGATATCATTAGCATCCTTTTAATCTACCCATCAAACTGAACAACATTTACCATGGGAGCAAACCGATCGGAGCAAAAAACAAATCGGCTGCGGCTGTCCCATACTAAACTGCAATGCCTACTCGACTCAAATGTATGCAACAGCAGATTTTTTTTGCTCCGATCGTTATTTGCTCCTATATTAAAAGTTGTTCAGTTTGATGGTAGACTCTTAGTTTAAAAGGATGCTAGTGATATCAATTTCATCCTGTATTTAGTCTAGAAACAAATGCTTCAAGACCTGAGCACGGCAAGCCTTGAGATTGGACTCACAATGAACAGATCGAAGACGCAAATAATGACCAACAGCACCAAACGTAGAGTCGAAGTAGATAGGCAGGTTACACTATGTTAATGAGTACATTTACTTGGGCCAGATAGTTTCCTTCGAAAACAGGCAAGACAAAGAAGTCACACGCCGTGTCGACAACACCTGGAAGAGCTACTGGTCCATGAAGGCGTTAATGAAGGGTAAACTCCCGCTATCCCTCAAACGAAGACTCATCGACATGTGTATCCTGCCTATCCTAACCTACGGTGCCCAAGCCTGGTTCACTAAGGTTACGTCCTTCTTGCATCGATTCAGTCTCAAAAGTCTAGACTCAAGGTCTGCCAGAGGGCAATGGAGCGTAGTATACTGGGTGTTAAAAGAAACCCAATGCCCCAATCGTCTCTTACAGCAGGCACAAAATCTGTATCTCAATTTAATATTTGACAAAGTTTGGATGTACGCATAAACGACTGGATGGATTTGGATGAAATATGGCACCCAGAAAGAATGTGTTCAGGATTAACACAGGATCCTTTTTTAAGGTCCACACAGACGGAGTCGCAGGCAACAGCCAAAAGCCATTGTGTCAAAAACACTATACTGCGCTCTAAAACACGAATAGCCGATGTAGTACGGATCGTAAGAGCGAAAAATGGCCTAAGTGAGAATTTTTTTGATACAAGCAAGCCACTTGGCATGGGTGTTCCTTAGGTCAATAGACGCCGATTAAGATCGGTAGGCCACGGGAGTCCCCCCTCTGGTCCGGTAGGGGGGGGTTCAAAGATGCACTCCGACCGGCCTCATTCCATAATTAATAATAGAATTATTTTCGATAGTAAGTCAAGTTTGGTATCATTTTCGGATAAATTGAGGGTGTACTATTCGTTTCTGATATAAAAAATGGTAATATGTTTAGTAGTTTTTGAGATATTTAACAAAGTTGCGGAATAGCAAGTCAAAATTTTTTCTTCAAGTCATTGTAATTGTTAAAGGGGCTTCATTTTTGGCACACAAAAAATACTCAAAGATAGCCCGTTTAATACAGATTATGAAAAATATAACTTATTGGCATCTCTTCTTTAAAGAAATTGTAGAAAAAAAATGTTGAAGCTCGCGCGCCGATTGACTCTCTATGTTGTGACGAGCACACGACGTTCCTATTGTGGACGTAAATTAAGCTTAAAATTGGTTAGAATAGTGGATTTAGATCGGTTAAGCAAAATAAGCCTTGGTTTTTATCCCCTAGGGGTTAAATTTGGAGAAATACATTCCCTGTAAACCTGTAAAATCATAACATCGGTTTCTTTACAGCCTGCAAGTTGAGCTACTAGGTCAAGTTTGATATTATTTTTGAGTAATTTTAGGACAAAGAATTCATTTTTGATGTTAAAAATAGTACTTGGTGAAGCAGTTTTTGAGTTATTTTTATAATATACAAATTTCTCGTTTCTTTTTCCTTTGAGTCTTCTTAACTTTTAAAGAAGCCGAAATTGTACACAGCTATAAAAATACTTGAAGAATGCTTGTTTAATACAGATTTAATAAAAATATAACTTTTAAGAACCATTTTTATCAAGATATTGTAGAAAAATAAACCGCAACACCGCGCAAGTTTTATATTCACCCCTTACAATCGCCGATCCATACCTATTCAACTTATTATGAATCTAAAATCTGCTTAAATTTATCATATTAGTGGGCAGGAGGAAGCTTTTTCTCTTTATAACTCGTTTTTGGCTGTGTGGTGTCGGCTAAGAGTAGCACCATCCCATTTCCTCCCGTGGGTGTCGTAAAAGGCTACTAAGGGATCTACCGGAGGATGGGCAGCAGCATCCTCTGAGTACACACATTCAATCCAACTGCGATCGCCAACCCGCCTGCCAAGCGTGGCGATTATGGCAAATCCCCCCATTTTTGGTGAGGCCTATGTCCAGCAGTGGACGTTTATCGGCTGATATGATGATGACGATGAACTCGTTTTTATCCTTTAGTCAGGCCGACCTTTAGTCACTTTGATACCTACGGCCGAATATTTTATTATTCTCAGTTAGGATGTCTTCAAGACATACAAACTTGTAGTTAGATAGATAAGTACTGTCTTTTCGATGATACCTGTCCAATATGTCATTCTTAGTAACTATTGTCTACACAGGTCGTCCCTCAGAGGAAGGATCTCTTCATTAGAGATCCTTTCTCTTAGAGTCGCCCTCAAGGTACTATCTTACTACTCAAAACTGGGCAACACAATGGGAGCAAATTACTTAGTACTCTGGCATGGCGTTTGTTTTTGTGACATAAAAGTATGTCAACCGAAAATCGAATAGGTACCATACCAACACTACTTACCTTCATCAAAGAAGAAGTACAACCTAAGATGTAATCATAACATAATTTAGTTTATTCGTTAAACATGGGTATACGTTAGATGTTACCATTTATTGACTTTAGGTGTGGTGGGTGAATGAAGAATGTTTGTATTTGTTTTTTGGAAATACTTTATGTTTATTTTACAATTTGATTTCAGATTTAGTCAAACTAGCTTTCATAATTTCATAGTAATAAGCTTAGATACAGTGTGTCTATAAAGTCTTGGCAAAAAATGAGGGCGCTGTCTCCACGCAAGAACGTCAAAATCAAGCATAATCTGGGCAACACCACCATACAAAAATTATTAGTTCCTCAAACATTCATTCCACGACTTTATACCATAGACATACTTTATACCTTTATACAGACAGACTATACCATAATACGAGTTGGAATAAATCGGAAATACAAAAACATGTAACTATTTAAACACAAGTTTGTATCATGTTGAAGAAGTTTAACTGATAAACAGAAAATATTCGGTCGTAAGTTTGTCGGTGATTTCTACAAAATAAACCACTGACAAAAAACAAAAATGAGGTCTATAAAGAGAAAAAGCTTCCTCCTGGTCCACTATTATGATAAACAGTACTTCCATCGGTGGCCGCGCAAGTATTAAAACGATGCCAATTCTACACGTACCCCTTTAAGCAGATCTTACATTCATGATGACTTTGAAGTAGGTATGGATCGGCGATTGTAAGGGGTGAATATAAAACTTGCGCGGTGTTAACATTTATTTTTCTACAATATCTTGATAAAAATGGTTCTTAAAAGTTATATTTTTATTAAATCTGTATTAAACAAGCATTCTTCAAGTATTTTTATAGCTGTGTACAATTTCGGCTTCTTTAAAAGTTAAGAAGACTCAAAGGAAAAAGAAACGAGAAATTTGTATATTATAAAAATAACTCAAAAACTGCTTCACCAAGTACTATTTTTAACATCAAAAATGAATTCTTTGTCCTAAAATTACTCAAAAATAATATCAAACTTGACCTAGTAGCTCAACTTGCAGGCTGTAAAGAAACCGAGTATGTTATGATTTTACAGGTTTACAGGGAATGTATTTCCCCAAATTTAACCCCTAGGGGATAAAAACCAAGGCTTATTTTGCTTAACCGATCCAAATCCACTATTCTAACCAATTTTAAGCTTAATTTACGTTCACAATAGGAACGTCGTGTGCTCGTCACAACATAGAGAGTCAATCGGCGCGCGAGCTTCAACATTTTTTTTCTACAATTTCTTTAAAGAAGAGATGCCAATAAGTTATATTTTTCATAATTTGTATTAAACGGGCTATCTTTGAGTATTTTTTGTGTGCCAAAAATGAAGCCCCTTTAATAATTACGATGACTTGAAGAAAAAATGTTGACTTGCTATTCCGCAACTTTGTTAAATATCTCAAAAACTACTAAACATATTACCATTTTTTATATCAGAAACGAATAGTACACCCTCAATTTATCCGAAAATGATACCAAACTTGACTTACTATCGAAAATAATTCCATTATTAATTATGGAATGAGGCCGGTCGGAGTGCATCTTTGAACCCCCCCCCATACCGGACCAGAGGGGGGACTCCCGTGGCCTACCGATCTTAATCGGCGTCTATTGACCTAAGGAACACCCATGCCAAGTGGCTTGCTTGTATCAAAAAAATGCTCACTTTCGCCTTAGCAACCGTACTAATGTAGGGGGAAAAAACCGCCAGATTAAATTGGGATTGAGCCGGCCATGTCTGTCTAACTAATCCATCAGGAAAGGTTGGCATGAATGTCACGCTCTGGATCCCAGAAAACAGTCATCGGCGTCCAGGTCGTCCTAGGAAGAGGTGGCGGTACGATCTACATGCTTTCGATGACGCGTGGCCAGAGCATGCCCAGGACAGAGATGGTTGGATGATTAAAGGGGAGGCCTTTGCCCAGCAGTGGGATGAATTAGGCTACTAAAAAGTCGATAAGTCTTATTAGACTAGCAATAATATATATTACTAAAATACCTACTTATCTTCATCAACCAGGTCTTTTCTATTAACAGAACTGTCTACAAAAATTGCTTGTGTTTTTTTCAATCTTTAATTTGATGCTTGTGTTTTCCTTCATAACTAAAATAGATTTTGCAAATTATGATGATAAGATAATAACTAGAACGAGTGGTTAAATCGTTCTAGGATAATAATAATGCTTAAACAGTTTAGTCGGTAGTTGTAACAGAGCTTCTGACCACCCTGAAAGGGATTATGGTCGTGAGTTTATGTATGTATACTAATAGTAGGTGCTAAATAAATAAAGTTAGTGTTTTAGTATTGAGTTGAATTATGAGATGTAAAAAACAAATGAAGAAAATGATAGTAAAACTTTTTATTTTTATTTTCAGTGTATTTTAATGCTTAAAATGTGTTTACAGTTACTATGCTGATGGAAAAATTGAGCCCAACTTTGAAGAATACTGCTGAAACGGTAAACTTCTTCGACAACCTATTCGACAGCGTCAATGGTGCAAGTACAATTCACAAAAATACTAAAGGAAAGACTTGTACGATCTGCCTCACATTGGTCAATACTTGTAAATCTTTGTTATAAACCAGTGTCTTAAACTGTCACAGCGAAAGTCTTGTGACCACTGAGAATGCGTAAGAGAAGTCACATGTACAATCACGTGCTTACACTGCTCGATGGGTTACGAGAAAATTATTTAAAAGTGCTGTGAAAATTGCAAACAAGATTTTGCTACTGATCAAGAATCTGTTATTCATCAATGGGAAAGTCATAGAGAATATTATAATATGCTGAAGAAAACCAATTATCCCATCCATCAGGGTAAGCCATGCGGTTATTGAGTATACCTACCTACGATTGTAAAGGAGTCGAACGAATACCTAGTACCTATAATAATAATTACCTACCTAATAATAGTTACCTACGCATGCAAAAAAATATATTTATAAGTACTTACATGACAATATTTTTATTAAAGCCGTTTTAGAATATTTTAGTTTTATTAGGATATAATTATCATTTAATTTTTAACTGTTTTAATAAATGAAAATTATATTCAATAAAAAGTAAAAAAGTTAAGTATTCAGTCGACTTCCAAAGCTGTGGCTTTCACAACAAAAGTGTACTGAAATATTTCTATAATTCGGAGTAAGTACATTGCTGTTTACTAATTATGCTGAACATGAAGTGCTTCATGAGTCCTAACATTCTCAGCAATGTACCTCCTCTGAATTTTACGGTCATTGTCAATTGTCACTTATCGCGTTTATTAAACAGGACCCTGAGGTGTGATTTTTGAAAGTCACACGTTCAAATCAGCAGTAGAAAGATGCATAATCTCCATATACATTTTAACATTTCAAAAATCACACTTCAGAGGTCTAAAAACGAATTATTCAAAGTTATGTTTATGTAAAGTTTTCAAATTATGGATTTTCATTATTATGTCAATAATGTACAACGTGTTAATGAATAAGCGCAAAACCTCATACACCCCAACTGATTTATAACAAAATAATTAGATTGAAACAATAATTTCATAATTTTGATAGTTAAAATTTAAAGTTATTTGCATTTTAAGTTTTGAGGCAAAAATGATTTGTTATCATATTATTTCAGCAATGCAAGAAAGCACTCGTATTCATGGATACATTTTAGTAATCGTGTTTTGGTAGTAAGTAGAGTGAACGTGCCCGTGCGGTGGGTTCAGATCGAGATCAGCAAATTTTAAATTTTACAAATTATTTACCTACTTAATATTTAAAAAAAAATTACCTATGTTGAAACCATGATAATTCGATTCTACTCTCGATTCTAAACAGACGACTTTCTAGTTTTGCGTTAATTCATTAACACGTTGTATTCAGTAACATGGTGTAAAGAAAAGTATCAAAAACCCTAAAACCACATATTCTACCCATCAAAATAAACAACTTTTACTAGGGGAGCAAACCTGTAAGAGAAAAAAAAAATCTAAGCTGTTCCATACTAAACTGCTCGCCTCAAAAGTACCGCTCGTAGTCGTGCTGCTGCTGCCTACTCGACTCAAAAGTATGGAACAGCAGATTTTTTTTTTCTGAAAGGTTTGCTCCTAGAGTGAAAGTTGTTCAGTTTGATTGGTAGAGTATGTGATTTAAGGGCTCGTCCGCACAGCGATTTTTATTCGCTGAATGATGTGAATGTGATAACATAGGATGACTTCTGATAAGACTCTTATGTCAAGAAACTAAGTACGAAAGTTGTTATTTGGATTGAATTGAAAAAATAAACTAAGTGCTGTGCGGACGAGCCCTAAAGGTTAATGATACTTTTCCTTACACCCTGTACATTTTCATATTACACATTTTAATTGTTTTTTGAAGTAACGTTATGACTATTATGCAACTTAAGTGTGCGTCCATATCTGGCGAACGCGCGCCGCGAGCCGTTCGCGATCTTCTTGGGTGCATTTTTATGCTCGTGCGTTTCTACTGCGCTGTGTATTCGCCAGATGTGGACGCACCCTTAGGGACACCCGCGTCAACAACATAATCTACGCAGTCGACATGGTGTTTCTGGTCCCGCCAGTGAATAGTATCAGACATTTGCCATTGATATTTGAGGGTTTTGCTAGCAGTCATATAATTATAACGTCAAGAAGAGCGTAATTATGGTGTTCAGAGCAGTAGTTAAGTGCAGAGATGTGCCTCCAATTAAACTTAATGGTGTACACACGGCGACACATCAAGCTATACAAAACCAAAATAAGCTCGCGCTAAATAACGTATATTGTTGCGGGCCCAGCTTATGGTGGTTTTGTTTAGCTTGATGTGTCGCGCTGTGTGTACCTCTAAGATGATACACGGTCTACAAGAAATTTTAAGATCAACATAAATGTAACAGATCTATTGATGTCGCGCTGTTCCCCAGCAACCGAGCTACCAGTGCGAAAGTGACAACTGCAGCGTGGACAGTTTCGTACCCCCCTGTTTCCTCCTCCAAAATTAAACCGATTTTAAATAATTATTTTAAGAATAATCTAAGAAAGACAGTCTGTAGGTTTTTTAAATTTTATTACTTCAATTTTGCTTGCTGGATTTCTGAACAAAAGGGGTAAAATTGGTGTCCGTATAGTTAGCAGCCTCACCAACGAATTTGAAGATTTTGACTAGGCCACGATTTAGTACCCAATTAGTACTATTTAGTGCCCAAAGCACAGATTTGGTACTCCTGTATTTCAAATGATATTTGGGTTACTTACTGAGGCTGCTAGATAGACGTCAAGGTAGCAGTCGCACCGAGAAATACTGTTTATATCAATGTGATTTATATGTCACGATTTAGTACTCATTTAGTACTCCCTATATCCAAAATTTCATTAATATTGATTCAATACAAGCCGAGATATGACAGTGCATTGTTGAGGCTGCTAACTTGACGTTTATTCCAACGATGATTCCAATGAAACGGGTGCACATTTCAAACAGTTAAATACATACAGATTTAATGCTCGATTTGGTGCCTCTTATGATATTTTTGAAATGTAGAATTTTCTTTCCTACTTCCCAAAAAAACTATGTAAAGTTCTACATACTAATCGTAATTTAGGTCCGTCAATATCGTTAATCAAATTTAGACTTTATTCAACTGTAATAGGGTTTACAATTTATTTTAATTCTGTGGTTGGTACTGTCTAGCAAAAAAGTGAAATGATATTAAATTGTATAGGTAAATCTGATACTTCTCAATCTCGTATGTACCTAAGTAATGTGAGTCCAGAAGACTATTATTCTTCTTTAAATCTACTCTACTATTATTGTACTGGAATTTTTTTTAACCGTTCCGAAATAAAGCGAAGCAATAAATATTGATTTCATTGTGGTTTGAAACTTTCATGAGTGGTTCAGATCATCAAACTGAACAACTTTTATTATGGGACCAATCCTGAAATCGCAAACAAAAATCAGCAGTTCCATACTAAACTGCAACGCCTACTAGACTCAAATGTATGAGACTAGTACTTTTCAAACACTACAGTGCGATTTTCACTGCTTGCATTCCTGGAGTGCGATTTTTGAATCTCATTCGGTGAGCTCAGCAGTTGAAAATGTCAAAATTACTATAAAGATATGCATCTTTCTACTGCTGATTTGACGTTCGAAAATCGCACTCATAACGTATGATTTTTGAAAGTCAAATCAGCAGTAGAAAGATGCTTATCTCCACAGTAATTTTGACATTTCCAACTACTGAACTCAGCGAATGAGATTCAAAAATCGCACTCCTTTTCACAACATAAACAAAAACATAAAAGACAATTTGAAAACATCTATGATAGAACAAGGTTCATCATAAACTCGTTGTAGTCCCTCGGCTGCACTCATTTGAATCAAGCAATTCTTCGACAAGTTTTCGCATCACCCAGTAGGTAATTAACGTAAATAAAATCCCGCCATCTCTCGGTATTGCTATGAACCACTTGCTATGATCGCGTGCGCCAGCTCATGGCAGTAGAGTTCCGATAAAGGCCTGGCCACACAGAGGCGGGACTGCGGGAAAGCGGTCCGGGGGCGGACCTGCGGGAAGCGAATATCTCCGGACCAGTGCTTATTTCTCTGTTACAGGGGACATACAAACTCGGACATGACCTTTCCACCACACCATACACTACAAAACACACAAAAATCTTCGCTGGTCCGCAGATATTCTCTCCCCGAGGAACCGCCGCCGGCCCGCTTTCCCGCAGGACCGCCTCTGTGTGGCCCGAGCTTTAATGATAATTTTTGTTCATGATTGTACCGAAAATCGAATGTATGTAGAACTTTACATTGTTTTTTTGGGAAGTAGGAAAGAAAATTCTACATTTCATAAATATGATAAGAGGCACCAAATCGAGCACTAAATCTGTATGTATTTATCTGTTTGAAATGTGCACCCGTTTCATTGGAATCATCTTTGGAATAAACGTCAAGTTAGCAGCCTCAACAATGCCCTTTCATATCTCGGCTTGTATTGAATCAATATTAATGAAATTTTGGATATAGGGAGTACTAAATGAGTACTAAATCGTGACATATAAATCACATTGATATAAACAGTATTTCTTGGTGCGACTGCTACCTTGACGTCTATCTAGCAGCCTCAGTAAGTAACCCAAATATCTTTTGAAATACAGGAGTACCAAATCTGTGCTTTGGGCACTAAATAGTACTAATTGGGTACTAAATCGTAGCCTAGACAAAATCTTCGAATTCGTTGGTGAGGCTGCTAACTATACGGACACTAAAATTGAGCAATTTTCCTTAATTTTCGCAGCCTCTTAATATATTTGTCAAATTTGCTTGCTGGATGTCTGAACCAAAGCTGTAGAATTGAGCAATTTTCCGTCATTTTCGAAGCCTCCTATTATATTCGTCAAATTTGCTTGCTTGATGTCTGAACCAAAGCGGTAAAATTGAGCAATTTTCCGTCATTTTCGAAGCCTCATTCATAGTTCTTATAGTGATTAATTTATCGAAAAAAAAGAAACGGACATGGCAGGCAGAGGCAATATTATGTGATTAAAATTAGTTTGCTCTAGTGTCATTACGGACTAAACAATACCCGCCAATCCTCTTAAAGAGAGTCCAGCAATTTAAATACCTAGACCACATTGTCTCTGAAGACCATAATGGACGACTTCAACGTAGAAGGGGAGCGTAGGGTGTTGGCAGTCAGGGTTGGCTGGTCCGCAGGTGCAATGGCTGTACAAGGTCAGTAAAAGTGACACTTTTCAAAGTTCAAAGCATACTGTCAGTCATTCTACGCTTGCAGCCTGTGGGTCAATTGCATACTCTGAATGCCCTGCGTGTCCAATACAACATATTCAGAATGCTGTTGTCCAAGCCACAACAGCATTCTGGAGATGATAGCTGGAAGGTTTGACTGCCCCATCATCGCACACTGCGTTTAAGTGATGATATTATTTTAGTGTGTACCCAAGGCGACACATCAGGCTACGCAAAACCAAAATAAGCTGGATGCGCGTAGGTAGAGTAATGTATAACGTCGCGCGGCCAGTTTATATTGGTTTTACATAGCTTGATGTGTCGCCGTGTGTACCTACTAACATAGCTCTTAAGTCAAACACTGTTACTAACACATGGATCATTAATTTGTTATCTTATATGAAACAAATGTTATTATTAACGCAAGAAAAAGCTTGTAATATACTTGAATAAGTTTAAAATAAATTGAAAAATATATCATTTAACAAATAAATTGTGTTTTTCTTCTTCGAACCAAAATTTAAAAAAAATCATTAATTTTGAATGGGCCCGCCCCGCCGGGGCCTACAAAACCGGTAGAATGTCTTTTATTCCCTTACCAAAAAAAAAAAACAAAGCGACCGTCGTTTTCAGCTCCATTCATTCGTTCAATGTCATACATCAAAACATTCATTCGTCTTTAACGACAAAACGAATGAATGGGACATGTTCGTCTGAGTACGTAGTACTCTCTATTAAGTCTGTGATTGTTTTGAATATTGCTTAAATTCCATACTAATTATTCATAATATTGCTTACAATAATTGTTTGCTGATAATAGTTATTTACAACCTATTAATCATGTGAATATTTGAAGCAATGCAATTCCCTGATTGTTCCGCCAATAACAGAATTGATGTTGGCGGGAAAACAGGTATATAAAATGGGTGTCGAGTCATTATCTGGGATTCATTCCTGCCGTTACGCTGCCCAAGTAAGTGTTAAACTAATTACTGTAAACTTAATTTATGTGAACTGTTATTATAATCTTTAAAATTATTTTGTTTGTATGTGTGTAGATTCTCATTTCTTCTTTGTGGTTTTATTAACGAAACAGTGTTAAATATCGAGTCAAAGTAATGAAATATAATGGTTATACTAATTATCACCTTTTATTTAATATCATTCAGAATACCCTCCTATATTCTATCACGTGCGAACGAACGAGATAAAAGACGTGATACAGCCGTATCACGTGCTGCATGCTACCAGTGCTGGTCAGGCTTTATAAGAGGTTAATTATTTTTTCACCTCACAAGCTCGGAAAGATTCTGTTTATCGTTCGAAATCTGAGTGCAAAAGTGTATTTTATCCGCTAGCGTGCAAAGAGTTTTTGAAATTCGAATTTGTCTATTCAGTATTTTTGTATACCGCCAATGCACTGAAAATGCTTAATAACTATTTCATGACACTGGCCAGCACGAAAATAAAAACTTTTTGAAATGTTCTTTTTAGCAATTCACTTTTTTTCCTCGCTCTTGTGAGGTGAAAAATTTTGTGTTTCGCTCGACTGCAAAGTTATTCTGCGTCTCGTACCTTTGAAACCTTCGCTAAACGCTCAGGATTCTATTATTTGAACCACTCGCTTCGCTCGTGGTTCAATCCTAGAATCCTTCGCTTGCTCAGGTTTCAATAAAAGTACTCGCACCAAAAAGCAACTTTGCAGCCTAGCATAACAAATAACTATTTCACCTCACAAGCTCGGAAAGATTCTGTTTATCATTCGAAATCTGAGTGCAAAAGTGTATTTTATTTGAAATTCGAATCTGTCTATTCAATATTTTTATATACCGCCAATCCTCAGAAAATGCTTATAGCCTGACCAGGAAAATAAAAAACCTCGCCATGTTGCGGAAAATCATTGGAACTAATTTTTGTACTTGAAACACTAACACTAAAGGTGACAGTCGATTGCAGCGCCCCCAATCCAGGTTTTTTATATTCCTGGTCAGGCTTTAATTACTATTTCATGACACTGGCCAGCACGAAAATAAAAACTTTTTGAAATGTTCTTTTTAGTAATTCACTTTTTTTCCTCGCTGTTGTGAGGTGAAAAATTGTGTGTTTCGCTCGGCTGCAAAGTTATTCTGCGTCTCGTACCTTTGAAACCTTCGCTAAGCGCTCAGGATTATATTATTTGAACCACTCGCTTTGCTCGTGGTTCAATCCTAGCATCCTTCGCTTGCTCAGGTTTCATTATAAGTACTCGCGCCAAAAAACAACTTTGCAGCCTAGCATAACAAATAACTATTCCATGGTTTTGCCTGTGGTTTTCTAGAGGTGGAGGACGGGAGAGGACTGTCTGCATGGATACAGGTCAAAAGTTCATTCCATTATTTTAAAATCATATAAATCCATAGGCGAAGTATTTTTCGCTTACGCTGATAGACGAAACATCAGTGTAACCGCGTATGAGACAGCGATAGTCATAAAATCCTATACAATTTGTATGAAAATAGATGTCTGACTCCGGAGTCAGACAGCCGTCGTAGAACAAAAAAGTGGCTACGTCGATAAGGACAGCAATAAGTAGCGATCTCCTTTTTTAACAAGAGCTAATTTGCTATGTGCATCTCTTACTGAGTTATATGACAAGACACGTGCTTGCTTCTAGTTCCTTCTCTTTCTACGTATAAATCGTTTCAACGCTCTCCGGGGAACACTCACACGACAAAGGAACTAAAGAAAACGGCTGTATGGGCTAGATTCCATTGCTTACTTTTCTTGGTCAATGGATTTTCCGAAAGCCATTAAAAAAGAAAAAGTAGTTCCAGATGGCTCAATAGATGGCGTTGATGAAAGATGGATGAGATGAGCGATCTTGCAGATTATAAAATACAAATAAAAAATAAGTAGATAAATATGAACATATATATTATACGTCGTCAACGGATGCGTCTGATTTTTTTTGCTTACTTTTTGGTTAAATTTCCGCATCCAACTCGCTTCAACGCCACCTATCGCCGTATATTGAAACTACATTTCAGCTGCTGTCAGAAAACCCCTCAAATTGTCAAAGTAATTTTTGATGTTTCCGTCAGTGGTTTCCGGGGTGAAAATACGAAAGAAAAATACGAAGCTATTTGTGATAGAGTGAGATAGATCTACTCCTCGAAGAGTGAGTTTAATTAAAATTTTGTGCAGCAGTGAACCTTGGCCAAAGAAACGTAGGAATAATATATTCCTTTTCACAAAACGGAGTAATAATTGTTTTGTTGTTCATGGGTTTTGTGTCTAGCTTGGCTCATATCATTTGGTTCCTCAAGACCAAATGCTGAACATGTTATCTCGCCCTTTCACAAAGCACGTCTCCCGACGCCAAGTTATATCTGCAGTGTGATTTGTTCGCTATAACTTAACTGCTTAGTCAACATGTTTATCGTCGGCTTAACTGGAGGTTTGGCTACTGGTAAAAGCACAGTGCTTTCGATATTTCGTGAGAATGGAGTAGCAGTTATCGACGCCGACGAAGTGGCCCGCAAAAGTAAGTTACCCGCCTTGACCAAGTGCTTTTATTGTCAAATCTGTCTTTTCGAACCATAGTAGGTACATTATCAGAGAAATCGGACCCCCCTGCGCTTATACAGATTAAGATAGAGGGGTCAAGTTTCTCTGATGCTGACTGTACCAGATTTTTTCTAACACATCAACATGTTTGGTTTTAACAACATTAAAAATGTATAAACCTTTGATAAAGTATATGTCAAGATTGACAGTTGAAGATACGAAAGCGTCGAAAAAAATTGGAACCAGGACTGGTTCCTAAACCCTATACATATACATGCACACATACAGAATTTGTATGGCGCCTCACGCACACCAACCTTTGAAACTTAGCCCCTTTTGTTTTATACGGTAAAACAGTGAGGCTCATTCTAGACATATACTTTTTCTAAGGTATAAACTAATTTATCATTTTTATCTGATCTATCAACACAAGATTATACCTAACTGCCCCAGCTTCGCCCGGTCAGTATCTATAATGTAGGGTCCTTCTTAATATGCTGATACTTTTTAAGGGGATGATCACACCGTCAAACTGAACAACTTTATAGCACCAACATCGAAATAGCGAAAAAGATCCATGCAAAACTGTTCCATTACAAAACTGGAAACCTACTCGAGCCAAATGTATGGGACAGCAGATTTATTTTTGCGATTTCGATGTTGGTTCCATAGTGAAAGTTGATCAGTTTGATGGTCTCAACCATCCATTGTTTATTTGTATTTTTGTAACGTCTAGTAAAGTAAATAATAATACCAGCGATCTAATAAAATACTATGGATGAATAACTTTAACAAAATCACCTTGCAAAACAGTCCCGTCCCAACAATATTCATAACCTTTATATTTACTGGCTGCCCATTCCAAATTAGACCTTACCTTATTGCAATAGGTAAAATAAATAATATGATTTATTAGGAATTATGTACCTCATTATGACTACTGACACCTGCAAGACGCTGGCCAATGTCCGCTTTGATGCAGTGTCGTGCAGCAGCTGCTGATTAGCTGATGTTGATACTGTCACCCGATTTCCAATAGCACGTTGATTGCAGTTTTAAGCCCTGCCTACTTGATTTGGGTTTGCAAAGTGCCATTTTTTGAGCAGAATGCGAGTGCCATATTATTGTAGTTCACTGAATAACACACATAAATCTTCCGGCAAAAATTCTCTAAATGATGGTGAATACCGTAACAAAATCCATTGCATGATAGATGCAGAAAGTAACCTTGTTTTATATTGTTTAGAGATTTGCTTTAGCTGAGTGAATGCTGTTTGCTATGCGCTGCGAAATGTCTTGTGAACATGACTTTGATCTATGGTGTGGTGTACAACAGAGATGTTAAACCACCTTAAACAAGTATGATAAAAATGTAATGTGCGAATCAAAACATTGCCACACATTAAAAGCATTGGTGTTGTCGTAGATGTATGGATACTCAATCTTGTGTGTCAGTCAGGTCTGGGTTTAAATCCACACAGACAATATGCCATGTATCAATGAGTTTCTTAACTCATGCCTGCTTTTAGATGATGATAGAATACATTGTGAGGAAACCTGCATAATATGCTTAAGAAAACATTCTGATGCGTGTGTCAACTCTACCAATCCTCATTGGGCATATTGTGTGGTGGAGTAATGCCCATACACTCTCTATGAAGATAAAACTGTGCCCAGCAGTGGGATGTATATAGGCTGATTAAGATAGTTACAATGCAAAAAGGGATGTTTTAATTTCTAGTTTAATTTAATTTAAAGTTAATTAAGCGATCCTTGGGGGAGGCCTATGTCCAGCGGTGGACGTCCATCAGCTGAGATGATGATGAATATAGTCGTGAGCATATGGTTATGCTATTTATTTAAAACTTTATTTTGCAAATGCTTTGCAAATTTGTTTTGCTTTTTTTCTGTAAATGGGACATAATTCATCATATCCATACCCTGGTACAATATGATATGTGAATAATTATGTCCTGCATTTAATGGTAATCATAAATTCCTGCAAAGTGAATGAATTTGCTGAAAAACTGTACATAATGTGGGTTTATTGGCTATCTGCGAAGTGATGGGAACTGTAAAGTTGAATACCGTAAGGGACAAATATTTGTATGATGAAATTCTTAACTAATATTTAATATCTTGATGACCCGGTTGGTGAAATGGTCTCGCTCTGCCTAACAAGGGTCCTGGGTTCGAATCCCGGGTCAGTTATGGAAGTTATATCTAATATGTTTGGTTCGTCATTGTATGTTTTTCATAATAAAAATTTATTTGAGATCATTGAAATGTATGTGCCTGTGAGCGTTATTTATTTATTTATATAATGCAAATCTAAGTTTGATTATTTATTATACTTTCGCACCTCAAACCATTTCTATACAAAGCGAGCGAAATAAATTATATGCAGGTCAGAATGTCATGCAATTCTTTTTATTCCTGCCCCTGCTCATGCATTTGTTTATTTTATTTTTATTAATTTAACTACCTACAAAACAGGAACGAGTGGAAGAGCAGGGGAGAGGCCTTTGCCCAGCAGTGGGATGAAACAGGCTATTAAAAAAAAAAACTACCTACCACTAACTTCCGTTAATTTATTTTACTACTTCAAACTCACACAGACATATTGTTGAGAATACATGCATGTAGGTACTAAAGGGCGAGGTTATCTCTGAAGAGGTAAGCTCACTCGTAGATTTTTTTTTTACCAATACTTAATCTCCACCCGGACAACTAGAGCCTCTATGTTACTGCCTACAAACTTTGTAATGTGTTTATTATTTAAAAATAAAATATTTGAATGTAAAGGATTGTGAAATTTTTAATATTTTTTAAAAAAATTATATATTTTTTACATGTATCATTATCATTATTAATTATACATTGTTTTATCTTCAAACATCTTTTTATTAGTATAATATTTGCTTTTGCAGTATTGGAACCAGGTACCAAGGCTTGGAAAGAGCTCAAGGAATTTTTTGGTGAAGGCATCTTACTCCCAGATGGAAAAGTAAACAGAGTTGCCCTTGGAGAAATAGTCTTTGATGACATAGAGAAACGGCGTAAACTGAATGCTATCACTCATCCCAGGATACAAAGTGCTATGATGAAAATGGCCATGTCATATTTCTTCTCTGGACACAGCTATATTGTCATGGAAGTGCCATTACTGTTTGAAACAGGAAAGATGTTAACGTTCATGCATAAAATTATTACTGTTGTTTGGTAAGTCTTTAGTGCTTGCACCAAAAAGTGTTTAGACTTGAACATGTTTAAATATTATGCTGTCACTGTCATTAACTCATTAGTATGAGCAGTGTGAGAGAGAGTGATCAATCACTAAATATTTGTAAGCCTAAATACTTGTATATTTCAGAATCAGAACTTCGATAGTGTCTATAGTTTGTAATTTATGGGCAGCAACACAATCGAAAGTATCGGTCATGGATCTAGATCATAAAGGATAGAACTCCTCCTTACAAGCATTGATACAAGAAAATTGACGTTCGTCTCCATTGTCGATATTTCCAATTTTACGTGTGTCCCTTTCTATTGAACTGTTGTCCCTAGGAAGAGGAGTCCCGGGGTGGTACGGCAGGTGGACGATAGTAAAAAAAAAGTGAGTTATTGCTCTCTCACTCGCACTCACATGGGCCTCTTCTCTTTAGTGCGAGCCCGTTTGTGTCTTGTGTCCCAGTGGTGCACAAGTTCCATAAAACTTATTATTGTTTTGAGTTTGATCCAGGCTGGGATCGGACCACACCCCCATTACATAAAAGGCGGGGCTAAGACACTAGTAGACTCTTTGTTCTCAGAACCTAACGCAGCGGGTTTATTCAGGGTGTAAAAAAAAAACCTTGTAATTCTTAAGCACCCCCTGTGCTTCAGACCATCCACTGAACAAATGTTACTATGGAGCAACAACGAAATCTCGAAAGAAAAATCACCTGTCCCATACATTTCATATACAGTTCCCATACATAGTCTAGTCGGTACTGCAATTTTGTATGGAACAGATAAATTTATTTTTCGCGATTTTGAAGTTGGCTCCATAGTGAAAAGATGTTCAGTTTGATGGGCTGAAGCACCCCCTTAAGTATTATTAGTATAACCGCAGAGAGACACTTTTGTTTTGATGTAATGAAAAGAAAGTTTCTTTCCTTTCAGTGAAGACTATCAGCAACTGGAAAGGTTATGCAAGCGAAACGACTTTTCGGAAATAATAGCAAAGAAACGAATAAATTGCCAAATGCCCCTAGAGCATAAAGTAGCCAAGTCCCACTTTGTGATAGATAACTCTGGCAATATCACCAACACTAAACATCAAACAGAGGGTATAATACGCTTACTCAGGAGATCTAAATTCACATGGTAAGTTTTTTTTGTAAACCAAAACGATTTATCGTTTTAGGGTTCCACACCTCAAACGGAAAAAACTGAACCCTTATAGGATCACTTTGATGTCCGTTCTTCTGTCCGCCTGTCCCTTTGTCAAGAACCTTTTTCTCAGGAATAGGTAGAGGTATCAAGTTGAAATTGATATCAAAAATTAAGGTCTAAGCTTCTAAGTCAACGCAATCAAAATGTGATGTGTTGCGTCGAATTTCACACAGTTAGATACTCGCACAAGCTCACTTTGTCAAAAGGTGGTTGGAGAGTTGTCAATTTCATACAAAATTTTGTCGTAGAACACTCGTAGTCGGTAGGTATTAATAAAAGTAATGTTTTATATATATGGAAAAATAGCTTAGAAAATCTAGATTGCGCGTATCAAATAATATTTACAATTCATAATTATAATTACGAAGATATCAAGCTTTGAAATTATTCATACAAAATTTAAAAGCCTTATATCTTCGTAATTATATTATAAATTGTAAATATTATTTGATACGCGCAATCTAGATTTTATAAGCTATTTTTCCATATATAAAACACTACTTTTATTAATACAGTCTACGAGTGTTCTACGACAAAGTTTTGAATGAAATTGACAACTCTGCAACCACCTTAACCTGGAATCACTTTTGGCAAGAAGCAAGGTCTCACAGCAAAAGTAAACGTGTAAATCCGAAAATAGTTGAATTTGTCGATACAATACACATTTCATCCGGACACTTTTAACTGTTCGTGCGCCGTTCATGAGCGGCTTGAGGCTTGCGGATTACCCATCATAAATATGATATGATTGTAAACGTTTTTTTATTTTGTTTCAGGTATTTCAGAGCAATATTTTTTATTGCTGTTTTATCAGTAATTTTTGGTCTTGCGCATGTAATAAGTAATGTTATGGACAAAAGAAAGTAAAGATATGTTAATTTAATACAATACGTTACATATGCAATAGTATGATCAATTTTACACATGTCTGTGTGGTAAGTGGAATTCCTGTAGGAGATTTGAAGGTTTTTAATGAACCAACGAGTCAACTCATCGAGTTGGGTTGTGTAAATAGTAATAATGTGGTTGTACCAGTGAGCAGACTTTTTTTTTCTAAAGTTTATGGTTATCTCGGATGCATGCTAAGTGAAGAGCTACAATTTTTTGCTCAAACACTCAGTTGCAGAAACACTCATCAGAGTTAATCCTCCATTAAATCTCTTGCTGTCACTTTTTGTCTTGTTGACGTAGTAAACGCTAGCAAGAGATTTAAAGGAGTTTCTACAACTGAGTGAAAATGTTTTAAAATAATGAACTTTATTAGTTAACTATGTCATTTATTGGTAGTGATTGCTGTAGCATAAGGTGGCATAAGCATATGCTCAAGACTATATTCCCCACGATCATGGTTGTATTTATTCTTATTTTACCTAATGGTTGGTATAAATAATAGCAAATAGTATTTGGTAGATTTGTATGAATTCGTATCTGCTAATAATGCCTACTTATAATACCTACGATGTTAATGTACATAGAGATAGTATTAACATAATTCAACATCACAACACGATGGAAACTGATTGCAATAAAATAAGGTTGTTGGAGGATAAGGGGCATTTATGGTTACGGGTTAAAACGCCTACTTATAACTGCAACCACTTGCGCCATTATAAAGAACTTATGTGACACATTTTAAACGTCTCTTCAATATCGCTCTGAATAAACTGAAGTCAGACTGATCGTCTAACCCACTGACTGATGGGCCAGACTGAAGGATTTTCATATAAAACCTAACCAGGAATATAAAAAACCTGGATAGGGGCGCTGCAATCGACTGTCACCTTTAATGTTAGTGTTCCAAGTACAAAAATTAGTTCCAATGATTTTCCGCAACATGGCGAGGTTTTTTATATTCCTGGTCAGGCTTTACTTTTATAATTTTCGTCAGTCTGACACGTGACCAGACTGACGCGAGACTGAGCGTGTAACTAACGAATGACTTTGTACGGACGTGCTCTGTATAGTAGATTAAATACCCTTTACAACGACAAGATTTTTTAATAGCAGCTTGCCGCGCGTCTAGTTATTATAACTACACACTATAAACTTGTATTATACTTAGGTTTACCAGAATCTCAAGGCATAAAATGTTCGTGCCGTTGTTGTATGGTTTCCATAATAAAAGCCTTTAGTGCTAGTTTGGGATCATTACAATGTATGTGCCTGTGAGCGTTATTTATTTATTATTTATAAAAAAAGTAAATCAAATATAAATTTTTCATATGGTAATGTCGCTGTCGAACTGTCATATGTCTAGTCAAAGTAGGCCCGTTACAAACTGTGTGTGACTTTATGCAGCTATAAAAACGCGTTTGTCAATCGCGGGACTGTATCTCAACGCTAGCAATTAACAGGCGTTTGTATCGATTCATACGCGTGATTGTAGCGTTGCACACGCACCTTTGTACCGATGCAGACGCGCATGTGCATTGCGAAGAAGGCTGTCGAAGAATGACTGACCAAATATTACGAACGATTTGCGTCGTGGCGTACCGCATTTGCATCGATTCTGTATCGCGTTTGCATCAATGCTGCATCGCGACTGAATCGATGCAGAAGCGCTGCAAAAAGTCGCAAAGTGTAAAGGGCCCTAATCCAATTACCCCAGTGTGCTTACTCTAAAATTTGATTTCCATATTTGCTACAGAGCACTATTTGAATATTCATTCTTTGGTACGATTCAGACCTACCGACTCGCATCGGCCCTTTCCCGGACGGCATTTTTTAATGCGGCAAAGGATATTGAAATGTGTAAACAGGAATTACAGTTTATATTTGCATGCAACTTATGCATATTGACTCCGTTCGCATTCCGCGACGCGTCGCGACGGCCGTACGGCTACCTACGGATTCCGCGACATATAACCGGCTCCGTTGACATGCGATCGACTGCATTCGCGTTGGTTCGGTGCCGCGACACGCGTAAGGCTCCGTTCCGGCCCGGCCGAAGCGAGCCGGTAGGTCTGAATCGTCCCTTTTGCGGCGCGGAAAAATGTCGAGTCGTGTAAAAGAGGGATGGTGGGAAGGGTGGAACCATTAGTATGATGTCTTAATGACGTCCGTGCTACCTTGGTGCCTAGTAGTGGCTACTGTGCTAACTACGCTAGACAGTCACCTCTCTTTATGTATATGTTTTTGCCCCATGGCCTACACCTACACCATGGCACCCATTAATCTTAGGTATTTAATATCCACGGAATTCTTAAATTGATGCGGCCTCTATTCTTTAGAATAAAGAGATCCTTCCTCAGAGGTTGCAAACGACCTGATAATAAAATCGTTATAATCTTATTATTATGTATTTATTTATAACTCAAATTAATGTTAATTTGTTTATAAAAATAAATTGTGTGATGAAATGAAACATTTATATTTATCATATTTTAATTAACACAGGGCGGGGCACATTGCTCGCAGAACCGATGGCCGATGGGGCCGGAAGGTTCTCGAGTGGCGGCCGCATACCGGAAAGAGCAGCGTGGGTAGGCCCCCACACGGTGGACCGACGACCTGGTGAAGGCGGCGGGAAACCGTTGGATGAGGGCGGCGCAGGACCGGTCGTTATGGCGATCCTTGGGGGAGGCCTATGTCCAGCAGTGGACGTCCATCGGCTGAGATGATGATGATGAATTAACACAGATTATTTATTTAGAAGAAAGTTAGATTTTTTTTTACCTGAAAACTCTTTGCTGTGATTTAAAAACAAACGATAGAAAACTATAGAGCCCATAGTGAAAGTTATTCAGTTTGATGGGCTGAAGCAGGGCTATCTATACTAGGGTGTTTTGTTACACCCTGTATGTAGCAATAAAGCAACATTTTATTTGTACTGGCTTTGCTTGCACCACATACCAGTGTGCGCAAATAAAACCAGGAATGCCATTTTTTAAAGTTACGTTCAAACGGTTCAAACAAGGATTTTAGACAATACCTATGCCAGCTTCCTGGGTTTAAATCAGCAGTAGAAAATGTCAAAATTACTAAAGTGAATTAATTGATTATACATCATTCGAACACGTTTTTGAATCTCACGATTCAAAAATACCACTTATGGTTCATATGTGCTCGTAGGGTTTTGCATTCTTAGGGCCTGTTTCACCACTTCTGAGTAAGTTCTTGTTAGCTTATCCGACAGATATTTTGAGATATTTTGTATCTAATTTTGTCAAAATATCTGTCGGATAAGCTAACAAGAACTTACTCAGAAGTGGTGAAACAGGCCCTTAGAGTTCGCAGATTGTGCCGCGGTAGGTGGGGCCTTAAACATCTAAATAAACTATTATATAATAGATTACACACCGAGGACAGGAAAGTAAGAAAGGTCTCAGATCTCATGTAACATGTGATCTGAGGCTTTCTTATTTACTGTCCGAAGTTAGTATACAATTTTTCTCCTTGACGGAGGTGGAAAGCGACCACTTCGTTTAGCGCAGCGGGACGAAAATTGACGCTTTCCGTCCGGAGGAGAGAAAAAACTGTAACTGAAGTGTGTCTGTACATTGAAGATATTTACAAAAAAAGATTACAAAATGGTTTTTAGGTATCCCTGACTCGAAATCAACCTTTTTTAGAAATTTTGTCTGTCTGTCTGTCTGTTTGTTTGTTTGTTTGTTTGTTCGCGCATCATGCAAAAACTACTGAACCGATTTTAATGAAACTTTTTTTGTTTGATAGCTTATGATCTGACTTAAAATCTGGTATATAATTTGTGCGGACGAAGTCGCGGGTAAACACTAGTGTTAAATAAATAAGATGCTGTCTGAACAGTGTGAGATATAAGCGGTCATTAAATATATGTTTATGCGTGGTTGATTCGTTCGTTGCCTAAATACTTTTTGGTGCAAGGTAGCCTAAATATGTTTTTATAAAAGAAAGTGTACTTACCTAAAACTGTTTTAATTTTAATTATTTAAGTAAGTAATTAAATTTGTAATGTTCATTTATTTACCTAGACTTCAGATTTCAAGTATTTCTTTCTACATCGTCTTATACCTTTGCGTGCAGATTATACCTGTTTTTTTCGCGTTTCCTGTGGATTCTGACACTTCAGTTGATGGTCTGAGTTCAGCATTTCAGTCTGCGGAGGGCTGTCCCTTACACCCTGTATTTTAAGGTAAATAGAAACAATATTGCAAATAGGTAAGACCTATTTTTCAATAGATTTTTATTTAGGTACGTAAGTCTTTCTTCTTATCCTTATCAGAGTCTTTCTCCTTATCCTTCATCAATAAGTTGTCTACTTTAGCTTTAAAGTTTGGTAGATTTAAAGCATCAAAATTCATCGTTACAATACTTCTGTCCCTTCGATGCCACCATTGAGTTGTTTGCATTAGATCATTTGCAAAGGCATTTCTGAATAAATTTCTAGCTTTGGTTGATTTGTTCTCTCTGTCATCTGTCACTCCACTAACCGCCGTTGATTTTATGTTCTTTTCGTTAGCTATTTGAGGCATTGTACTGTTGGTTTCATTTCGTTGTGGCGGCACGAACACTTGTTTTATAGGGTCGTAACTGTATGAACCGAATATTGCCCTGAAAATTATAATGGGAGAGTTTTATAAGTTGTTAATTAGAAGCGTGCTCAAACTTGTTATAAGTAATTAGAAAAAAATAAACTTAATTAAAGGGTTGTCCATTACTTACCGGACGCCCTGTACCTATCTACAGGTTCCTTCAGACTTAGATCTTTGATCTAAGCCTATAGCTTGGCAAAAAAGTCATGATCGTGGTGACAGGTGGAACTAAAATTTTAGTATGGTGGTGTTGCCAGGTTATGCGTGATTTTGACGTTCTTGCGTGGAGGCAGCGCCCTCATTTTCTATCACGACTTTTTTGCCAAGCTGCATAGCTAGCATGCCGCAGTGATACAGCGCTATCACATCATAGCTCTCTTTCTATTTGCGTGAGAACGAACGAGATAAAAGACGTGATACAGCCGTATCACGTGCAGCATACTACGAGTGCTGTACATGTTATGTGAATACGTGCTTCGCAATGGCCTTATTATTCATAGGTACCTACTAATAATATGAATGTGAAAATTTCTGTCTGTTTGTCTATTACATAATGGCTAAACTGCTGAACCGATTTTGATGAAATTTGATATACTTAGAGATAGCTATAGGAAGGACAGAGACATAACAATTCCACAAAGTCAAAGTGTAATTTATCGCCATGCAGACGAAGTAGCGGGAAACTACTACCTAGTTAAGTGTAAAAATCGGTCAAGTGCGAGTCGGGCTATCGCGCACCGAGGGTTCTGTACCACACCATTTTTTTTACGGTTTTTATTACTTAGGTATTTGTTGTTATAGGTTGTAGTGTTTGCTCTATAATCTCACCAAGCTTGACGCTTGTAGTACTTGTACATATTACAGTAATTATTTTACTCTGTGATATTAGTATTACCGTTTTACGATAGAGAGAGAAGAAAAAAAGTTTGATAAAACTAGTTTCTTGTATGACGACCTGCCTTAAATTTAAGTTTTTGACATTTTAAATATTTGTTAGCAAATGCGCTATAATAACAACGCACATTCTGTGAAAATTTCATCTGTCTCGGCTATAACGGTTCAAAAGTTACAGCCCTAAATAGTTAGGACAGACTCTTAGACAGACAGACGGACGGTCAACGTAGGCTTAGTAATAGGGTCCCGTTATCACCCTTTGGTTACGGAACCCTAGAAATAAATAAAATAGGTAGTGTAACGACATACGGTTTGACATCATCTTCCACAACAAAACGCTGTAATTTTTCTCCAGATTCACTGTAGAAAAGGGTATAACGTTATGTAGGTACAGGTACTTATGGGTCTAAATCTATCTATATTGCTTGACGAAAGCCAATGGTATCTAAGTAGGTACCTTAATCTTACATCCACTATTAATAGGATAGGCGGGTACTGTTTTTTTTTATGTACACGTATTCCCCATGTTTCCTCCCCTGTGTTTTACCATAAAATCTATGTTACCAGACATCAAACAAATTTGACGAATATAAACGAAAAAAGAATAACATACAGACATAGCTAAAGTCTTTCTCATATTATTATTGAAATAATTCTAATATGGGGTGGTTGGGGATCTACCTCTTAGCGCTCCACCCCGGGCAACGGCATCACAAGCTACCAAGTTTGTGGAGGCGGCTGAACGATCCCCCACAGCGGTATGGTAGGCTCCGCAAGGAGCCGCCTGGCTCGCGACCACCCTCCTGCCGGAGTGGCGCCAAGCAGCTTGCTGTGTTCCGTCAGTGTGCAGGAGTGCCAGTGCACTTCTGGGTAAGCTCGCTACACCTTCGACCCCATCTTTGTCCTGAGGACTAGATAGAGATCAAGAGCAAACCCATAAATTATTAAAAAAAAAACTGTTTAGATTTGGAGGAGGAAACAGGGGAATACGAAATGCTGATTTCATCGATTTTATGTCGTTAAAATCGGTCCATGCTGCAGTTGTCTCTTTCGCACTCTATGCGTGGGGCGGATCGGACAAATACATAAACAGTAGAAAATTCTCAAAATTTCCATTTCAGCCCGCCTCGCCTATCCTCTTAACAGCTAAATAAATCAATTCAATTAAAGCTTAGGTAACTGGTTTTTACCATGACTAAGTAAGAATTAGAACCCATTAGAAATGTTTAACTTTGATTTATACTATATGTCAAATAAAGACGAAAATAAGAAGATGACAGCAGCAGGGCTACGAAACCTTTTCAGACCGTGATCGTTTTATGAAAAATCAGAACACCGATTGTCAGTGTTCGATGGAAGAATGTTATATTAATACAAAATATAGGAAAACTATCTTAGATTCAAAAGAGTATCGTTAAAATTAAACACAAGTACTGTGATGATAGGTAGTTGAACAATTATTATTATGCATGTACCCTGATTTAAGATATCAATATATAATCCAGTCTAAGCCTGACCACCATCTTTGATTGCTGTGCCCTCCTATCCTTTACAAGTACATGCTAGTTTTATCTTTTCACTCGTTCGCTGTTGATGGAAACGAAAGAATACATTAGTTATGTGCTTACTAGGTCCGTAATTGCGTATGATTAAACCGCACTGGAAATCGATTTTGAGGGCGAATTAAACGAGATTACTTAAGCCTTGAACGACATCTGTCGATCAATCAATCAACCAAATACACTTTATTCAAAGATCAATAACATCAATCCAAAAACATATTAATACGTCCTTCATATTATTTGTAACCACCAAAATCTTATTAATGCATTAAAAAATGTCTCCCTAAAGTTACGGAATCGATAAAGACACGAAACACTATAATTAATCTAACAAAAGATTGCAACACCGTCTTAAATTAAAAATTCAAATTCAACAATGTTTTTCCTTGCCGCATTGTATGTACATATATTAATGTAGGCGTACATAAGATCTTCTTAATTATTTTTATCCTTCCAGTGACAAGGATTTTTTAAAGGGGGTTCGAGCTTATTGTGCTGCCCCTATAGTATTTTTATTTATTTCTAAACAGTTAAACAGCATTTCCAAAAAACAAGAATGTATTCATGCACGGCTAGCATGCCACCCATTACAAAGCGTTTTAAAGAGAAAAACGTCATGCACGCTCTTTCTGGCATACGTAAAATAATAAGGATGGAGGCACATCTAGATTTTTATCATTTTCTCGGAGGTGGCATGCGAGGCCTACTGAATGGCTTTCAACTTATCGAAATTCACCAAAGACCGTCGCTTACCAACCGTGGTCAGCCTTAATCGCCGGAATAGTCTTCAAGTAGGTACTACCGTAAAAAGAGCTCGGTGGCGCATTGCGGAGAGGTATGGACTCTCAATCATGAGGTCCGAGTTCGAATCCGCACGGACAACATGCCACGTACCAATGAGTTTTTCTAACTTATGTACGTATTACCGACTGCTCTCAAACGGTGAAGGAAAACATTGTGAGGAAACCTGCATATGCAGAAGAAGAAATTCTGATGCATATGTGAAGTCTACCAATCCGCATTGGGCACGCGTGGTGGACTAACGCCCAAACACCCTCCTAGAGGGTAGGCCTGTGCCCTGCAGTGGGACGTAATATAGGCTGATGATGATGATGAGGTACTACGGGAAGGTGTTTGCGTCCAAACCTGCCCTTCGAAACGAGTAGCCTCCTTGAATTTTAATGGAAAAACTACTCTGAAGTCATGGTTGCAGGGTATTTATCCAAGACAAGATACCATAGGTTCATCACTCCATAAAAAATACTAAAAAAGTTGGAAGACTTCAATCCTGCATTCCCCAATACTTATACTTACCACCGTGAAAAACATGTATTGTCGCCTAAATCAACTTTTTATTGTAACGCTGATTCGGAGTAGGTAATTCTCGTGTATATAACAATTTCTAATCAAAATAAGTGCTGACAATAATGCGTTCTCCAAGAGCAGTAAAAATAAATATTTCATTTAATTATTTGTAAGACAGCAAAAATACAAGACACAATAATATACACCTTAAAATAGACTCAAGTATGCGTCTCCAATATTGTGCAGGTGTCAGTAGATGGAATACCTTAGGTTTTTGTCCCCAACAAGTGACAAGGATGAAGTGAAGTAAGCGGTGAAGCAAACATCGTGAGGAAACCTGCATACGCTGAAGAAAAAATTCGGATGTCTATATGAAGTCTACCAATCCGCATGCATCAATAAATATTTTTGAATTTGCATTATTGACGTTAGATATGACGAATGACGATATTACGACACATTTGGCGTATGCTTTAGAAAAATTTACTCAGCCGTTTCCCACCTGGAGTGAGATTTTTGAATCTCATTCGGTGAGCTCGGCAGTTGAAAATGTCAAAACTACTATGGAGATACGCATCTTTCTACTGGGCATTTGACTCTCAAAAATCGCACTCCTGGAGTATGATTTTTGATAGTCAAATCAGCAGTAGAAATATGCAGATCTTCATAGTAATTTTGACATTTTCAACTGCTGAGCTCACCGAATGAGAATCAAAAATCGCACTCCTGGAGGAGCCCACGCTTGGTATGTTTTGAAAATATTTTTTTGGATTTAAAAAAAAATATGGCTGAAAGGTAATGGTGTAGTATATTTTTAAGACTGACTCATGAAACCCTTTTATTTAATACCCCACACGATAGGTTTCAGGACAAAAAAATTATGACGTCATAACTCCCCCCCCCCCCCCCCCCTTAATTCTAAGGGAAATATTGTTAAGAACTGCCGGTCTAAATGATTTTTCTGACCTGAAGTAGGTGTGTGAGGAACGGCTTCGGTATTGTAAACGATCACCGAGTAAAGCAACGTCAGATCCGGTCAGTCTTTGGATGGGTGACCGCCTAGTGGTATTTCATCTCGAGTGTTTCCGTTCTCCGGAAGGCACGTTTAGCAGTTGGTCTCCGATAGTTCCGTCAGATGACGTTGTAACTATTCGTTGAGCCAGGTCAGAGGCCTATTTAGGCGGCTTGAAAATGCTCTGACAGCCAGCTGACCACTAACTTGCCTCCGCTAATGCGCACTGGGCCCGCGTGGTGGAGTATGGCCCACTCCCTCTCACACCTATTCGTGAGAGGAGGCCTTTGCCCTACAGTGGGATTCTACAGGCTATAACTTACTTTTTTTTATTTCAAATATAATGATACCATAGACTCCAAGTACGGATTATTTTTTATTCTTTTTCAGTACATCACACCGTCACATCTGCGTCGAAAATTTCAAGTTACTCTGTGAATTTTACCGAATATTGGCCGCCAGCAGCGTGATGACGTTGAAAGTCACGAGTGACAGTTGATAAATTACATACACAGTCATACACATACATAAACTCACGACCGTAATCCCTTTCGGGGTGGTCAGAAATATTGCTACTACTACGTACTTTCTGTTTAAGAGTGTAGTTATAGTAATGCTCATATTTAGCAATTTAAGTTTGAGGATGGAATGACGTGTCAAGTATTGAGAGGTGGCTAGCCCTTCACCCATAAACACTGTATGAGAAACCTTTAATCCTTTAGTCGCCTCGTGCAACACCCACGAGAAGAATTCGTGTGGTCCATTATAGGCTGGAACCACACGAAAATGTAACTCCTTGTTCGTTTTTAGGGTTCCGTAGTCCAACAAGGAACCCTTATAATTTCGTCCATTCTGTCTGTCTGTCTGTATGCCCCACCTCAACAACACGCTCATTTTTGCACCTATTGAATCGAAATTTGGTATGAAGACAGATAATAGTAACCCAAACAGAAATGAAATAGTCATAATCATAAAGCAAGTAAATTTTTTCCAACCACCTTTTCGTTGTATGGGCCCTCCCATACAAGTGGTATCCAGTGGTGGTAAGTGAGGTGTCGTTGGATAGGTTTTGTCCAATGGAAGAAAACTCCCATAAAAATTTAATCATTACAATGCTTGTGTCTCGTGATATTTGCGCTCAAAGTCAAAAATAGGGCCCCCCCCCCCCCCTCTAACTTCTAAAATACAGGAATAAAAATCTGAAAATGTTACACAATATAGCTTTCTGTAAGTACTTTCAATGAAATTTATAACGGAAGCTGTAGCTCAAACAGTTACGGAGAAATCAAATTAAACATCGACCGTCGACCGCCGTCGGCGTCTATCAATAGATGGCGCTGAACGAAATTTAATCGCACTATTGTTTGCTTCTTGAAGATTTCTTAAGTTATTTAAGCTATGTCAAGAAAAGCTTCTCATAGAATACTACGGAACTCTACCTTGGGCGATTCCGACATTCTCTTGGCCGGTTTTTTATTTTTATTTAGTAGTTGCCACAGTACCTCAGGCAGGACACAAAAAGGCATTTTTTCGAGGGCTACGAACTTAGCACTAGGAACTTGTCATTATTCATTTTAGAAATTAGTCGCCTAAATCATGGCCTGTACGTGTGTTCTGAGTTACATACTATTAAGTTTCTACGCCTACTCTAGTACCTACCTACCTCAATAACTTGCAAACACATTTTTCTCGATTTTCCGGATTAGAAACAAATCTATTCATAAATAAATACAACGATGATCAATAACGATTTGAAAGAAGTTCTACTATTCTTAGTACATTTTTTAGAATTTTAAAAATATTTTTTCCAGTTTCAATATGGCTACTACTAGCTCCACCTGGCGGATATTTTTCATAACTCTCTTTAAAAAAGCTTCATTGAAAGGAAGACGAACCACAAGTGTGCACTACTGCTTCTTTAGGTCTTTCAACATCGCCATTTTGTTGTTTGATACAATTTTTCATATTTCTTTAAAGTGTGTACTATAAAGAACCTTTTTTTCCTTCTTTTCGCCCCTATTTGGAATGGAGTATAGATGTTGAATATGGGTAGGTACTGTAAAATTGCATCAGTTGGGTCTTGGTTTTAAATTTAATACTTACCTAGTTACTTACATTGACTATAAAGAAACCTGGGTCTTTGTTTTGAATTTCACTTATGTATGTGGACTATAATAAGAATAAAATAAGCTTAGGTATTCGTATAGAAATAAGAAATTAGCACTCCAAGTAGGTACCTACTTAATAAAATCAATCCACGCTGATCCAGAATCCAGACCAATTATTTTTTGAACTTACGCCAATGATAAGGACTTACTACTTACTTGTTCGAATGTGTAGCTAGGCACCCTATTAGTAGATAGAACCTGCGTATAAAAATTTACTTTAGTAAAATACCCACTCACTTTTGTATCTATATACCTAACAGCACTCGTAGTATGCTGCACGTGATACGGCTGTATCACGTCTTTTATCTCGTTCGTTCGCACGCAAATAGAAAGAGAGCGAAGGTGTGATAGCGCTGTATCACTGCGGCATGCTAGCTATTCAGGAGTCTTTGATAAAGTTATATGTCAAGATTGACAGTCGAAGATACGAAGGCGTCGAAAAAAATTGGAACCAGTACCTAAACCCTATACATATACACCCACACATACATAGTTTGGTTTGTTTGGCGCCTCACGCACACCAACCTATGAAACTTGGCACCTTTTGTTTTATACGGGATATTCGTGAGGCTCATTCTAGACATATACTTTTTCTAAGGCAGGAGTGTGATTTTTGAATCTCATTCGGTGAGCTCAGCAGTAGCAAATGTCAAAATAACTATGGAGATACGCATCTTTCTACTGCTGAGTTGACTTTCAAAAATCATGCTATAGGAGAGCGATTTTTGAAAGTCCATAGTTATTTTGACATTTTCAACTGCTGAACTCACCGAATAAGATTCAAAAATCGCACCCCAGGTAAAATAAAAAAAAATCACATACTGTATCACACAAAACCAAAGTAGAAGTATCATTTTAGTCGTTTCGTAGAATGGAACTGAACAATTTCAGTTTGTTTTTATGTTTTATAGTAAGTAATAAAATATTTATGTTTATCGACATTTATTTAATTTTGATTATGTCTTATCGTTTTACCTACTTATATCAAGTAAGGTCAACTTCCTCTAGCTTTACTCGATGGACGGCATAGAATGAAAAAAAATGGAGAAGTATGAGAAATTAACCAAATTACGACCAACAGGCCGTCGGTCGTCGTGGTGTGCAAACGGACTCGGCGAGTTTATCCATGGTTTATCCCTATTTTATACGGTTAGAGAATATAGTACAGTCAGCAGCAGTACTACACGTAGTACCTACTAAAGTGTATTAGTAGATTATGCACCAAGGGGATAAAGCAGTGTTTTTCGTCACGGGCGCTATATTGAATCCCGAGTGATACTCATTTTTAAAAGAACCAGTATCCAGAGCCGTTATAGATAATATTCAAAAGCTGGGATTGGCTTGCCGCCATAAAATTTGTTTGGTCGAAGTTGTATTTGATATTCGTGAAAAATTGGTTTTAGTGATATTTGTGACATCATTTCGTGCGGATTGTGTGCCAAAAAGTTGCGTAAATCGACCAACATAATAGGAATCTCAAATACATACGAAGAAAGAACAAATGTTTTGGTGCAAGTTAAATCGTACAGCACTGGTAGCATGCAGCATGTGATACGGCTGTATCACGTCTTTTATCTCGTTCGATCGCACGCAAATAGAAAGAGAGCGAAGGTGTGATAGCCCTGTATCACTGCGGGGGATTGGCTTCCCGCCATTAAATTTGTTCGGTCAAAGTTGTATTTGATATTCGTGAAAAATTGGTTTTAGTGATATTTGTGACATAATTTCGTGCGGATTGTGTGCCAAAAAGTTGCGTAAATCGACCAACATAACAGGAATCTCAAATACATACGAAGAAAGAACAAAAGTTTTGGTGCAAGTTAAATCGTACTGGTGATTTTGGCGGCAACGCGCGTGCTTACAAAATCGACCAAAATTTCATCCTCATCGTTCATCTATCATCCCATCGTCATCAGGAGAGTTTTGCACGGGAATTGTGAAGAAACAGACGGGCTTTGTTTCTTAATATTCTAAATTCGTTTTTCGTGGCTATTATTGTGTTAATGTGGTGGAATTAGTTTGATAATGTGCCATTAATGGAGAACAATATAGTAAGAGTGAGAAATAAAGAAGGCGCTCCCGTTTGATTCGGATTGATTCTCGCGTGAAACTCCCCTGACCATTGGAATGTGTGTACCACCCTGGCATTTCAAGAGTTAGGTATTAAGGTTAGGTTAGTTTAGGTTTAAGTACAAAGAAAAAAGACACTAATGACCAGGCAGTAAGGGCTAGTTCCCATAGCCTATCCAAAAGGATAAATTTAAAAAAAAAAAAAAATGTATCACTGCGGCATGCTAGCTGGGCTTTTTTTTTTAAATATATCCGCACACATTTTGTCTTGTCCTATCAGTTTACACTCAATTTACACTGAAACCAAAGACCATTTTGAATGAAGGTTTTGATTATTTCAATATTTAATTAATAATCTGTAAAATTAGCAGGTTATAGGTCGATTATTATAAATAAATTAAAAAATAAGGCGAAAGTTACTTTTGAACCCCCTATCTTATAGTAATGTCCCACAATGACCGACCTAGTTTGGAGTTCAGTTTATTTATCAACCTTATTAATCGTGATAGTAGAAAAAGTTTTAACTTATTAAAATGGGTCAGAGCTATCAGAATAATGTATAAAAAGTGGGTGCTCTAATAACATTATTTTTATTTTAATATCATTGAATTGTGTCTTACGATTTTAACCATGTGTGGAATTCCACTTTTGTAACCATGATATTGAGAAATTATTCAAGAAAAGCTACCAGTTTACCGTACAATTTCATTTCCTGGCAACATTACTCATTGATTCCGCCATTTTGTAAAGCTGTCAGAGAACTGTCACTCAAATCATTCGTATCGGAACTTACAACGGCGTAACCGTGTCAAATTTTTGGTCCGTTTTGTAATTGTGATTTGTGCTAGTAAATGTAAGTATATTTTATATGTTATGTTCAAATCTATAATTTAAATCACAGTAAAACCGATTCATCGAATTTCTTTAAGTATTAAACTGTTATAAAGTCGAAATAAGGGCAATCACATGTCGGCGATCAGTGAAACGTTACTTCCATTTTGTTTGGTTACGTATATGTGGAATACCAAAGTTACAAAATGGAAATACAAAGGCGAGTACACAACAATCAATAAAATGGTGTGCTTGACATGTGTGTGCTAATAATTTTGTTTTGTTTTTCTCTCTAATATATACTAACAGGTGAAGTTAAACCAATGTTTGTATTTTACAAACGTTGGTCCCTTTTTTTACTGTCTGTGCCACTGATATAACTAATACAACATTCTGCTTTTATTTTACGTGATAGCTTGGTGCTGTATTTTCTAACTTATTTAATATTGTGATGTTTGAATAATTCGGGTTTTACTTTGAATGAAGTATAAAGATTTTAATAATTTGGATTTCGCTTGGCACGGGAATACTATAATGCTAATATTTGTAAAATCGAGTATAACTGTAAAATATTGTTAACAGATTAAGTTTTTTTTAGATAAACCAAGATAAAATGCCTCTAACAAACGCCGAGAAACAAAAAAGATACAGGGAAAAACTTAAAAATAATCCTGAAAAAAAAGAAGAAATAAGAAAAAAAAATTTAGAAAGAATTAAAAGAAAGGCAAAAAAGGTTCAAGATATGACGGAAGAGAAAAAAAACGAAAAAAGAAAAATATGGCGAAAACAGAAACAAAATCAAAAAGTGAAAAAAAATGACATGTTTGTAAACTAAGCTTTATAATTTCCGTTTCGTTACTGCGCCCTTCCATTTTGTAACTGTCTCATATTACAAATATTTAAAATTAAATGTATTTTAATTATTTTACAGGGCACAAGCTTATTTTTTTCTAGATTTCAGTAAAGTAATGCGAAATTAACAATCAATTTCAAAAATAATAAAATCTAAGGTACCTGAACAGCATTAAAACAAAAAATAATACCGGTACGTTGCCCAAAAGTTACAAAATGGATATATTTTAGTTTATTACAAGTAATTGATATGCCTAGTTAAGGTTCACTGATTGTTATTTATGAAGAAAAGAGTGTTTCTAAGGTGATACATAAAATACATTTACTAAGAATAAACTGTATCATTATATAATTTCGTTCCAAAAAAGTTACAAAATGGAAGCCTGAACCACTCCCTTGTTCCAAAATAATCACATTTTCTTCGAAAATAATCATTTTTTATCAAATTTGCGACTGTTATTATGCATTTCAAATAAGTGCGAATCATTCTACGTTGTTACAATACAAAATAAAGTTATGATTTTTATTTTACTCCGTTTTGTAACCAGGATATTTTTTTACGAAATTGCCCAGCTATGCTGGTGTGGCGGCAACGCGCGTGCTTACAAAATCGACCAAAATGTCATCCTCATCGTTCATCTCATAGAAAAAATAATATGGTTCATCTATCATCCCATCTTCATAAGGAGAGTTTTGCACGGGAATTGTGATGAAACGGACGGGCTTTGTTTCTTAATGGTAGCCACGACATTCGTCAAATTCTTGTTTCGTCAAATTCTTATTTCGTCAAATACTACATTCGTCAAGTCCTTGTTTCGTCAAATTCGCTTTTCGTCACTTCCGCTTGAGTTAAGCTTATGGACAATCAATGACAAAAAGGAACAAAAACTAAACATTATTGAAAATATTCTTTATAATCGACTTAAAAAAAACATACCTATTAAAAAAATAATATTAAAACCGCCTTCAAATAAAAACTAAAAAGTTAATATTATTATTATACAAGGTCTAAAAAAAACGCTGAAACTATTTTAAGGGGATGATCAGACCATCAAACTGAACAACTTTCTCTAAGGGACCAATATCGAAATCGCGATAAAAATATCTGCGGTCCCATACATTTAGGTCGAGTAGGTTTGTATGGAACGGCTGTTTTTTTTTCGCGATTTCGATATTGGTCTCATAGAGTAAGTTGTTCAGTTTGATGGTCTGATCATCCCCTTAAAATACTTTCAGCTAATTTTGTTAGACCTTGTATAATAATAATATTATATCATAATCATCCCTACCGGCGTACGAACAAACAGGTTATGGTGTATAGTGCGTAGATTATTGGTTAATTTACAACGTTGTATTGTCATATATCAATAAATAATAAATAATTATAATAACCCTTAAAATAGTTTCACCTAATTTTGTTAGTCCTTATATAGGTAAGACCTACCTATTTAACTTAAGTATACCATATTATTTTTTAACTTTTTAGTTTTTAGAAACAAAAAAAATTCAAAAGCATTATCCGTGATGAACATAAGCTAAAAAAACGGCCAAGTGTGTGTCGGCAAGATTCTAATGCGGTACGAAGTTCGCCACGGTCATCTATTATACATAACTGTACTTAGATTTGACGAAAAGCGAATTTGACGAAACAAGGACTTGACGAATGTAGTATTTGACGAAACAAGAATTTGACGAAACAAGAATTTGACGAATGTCGTGGCTACCTTCTTAATTTTCTAAATTAGTTTTTCGTGGCTATTATTGTGTTAATGTGGTGGAATTAGTTTGATTGTGCCATTCATGGAGAACAATATAGTAAAAGTGAGAAATAAAGAAGGCGCTCCCGTTTGATTCGGATTGATTCTCGCGTGAAACTCCCCTGACCATTGGAATGTGTGTACCAACCACCCTCGCATTTCAAGAGTTAGGTTCAACGATATCAATGTACTGAGGTTAGTTTTAAGCACAAAGAAAAATATCACTAAAGACCTGCATAGCTAGCATGCCGCAGTGATACAGCGCTATCACACCTTCGCTCTCTTTCTATTTGCGTGCGAAAGAACGAGATAAAAGACGTGATACAGCCGTATCACGTGCTGCATGCTACCAGTGCAGTACTCGTAGTATGCTACACGTGATACGGCTGTATCACGTCTTTTATCTTGTACGTTCGCACGCAAATAGAAAGAGAGCTAAGATGTCGTCGGTCCAATAGTAAACTAGCCAATCTGTCATTTTGGCATTTTCGACTTTACTATATCAAAATTTATGTTTCATTTCGATTCAAGTGGTGGCAAAGTATCGTATGTGTAACCTCAATAATTGAGAAGATATTGCTATTATTCTTTTCGCCTATCTACGTGAGATAGTCATTACACATTAGACAACTAAGCAAGTATATCAGTTGTTTTTAAAGTGTGACCAGTAAGACAATTATCTAGGACCAATACACAGATTTTTTTGAATATCTACGTGAAAAACTTGCTTTACAGTACTTAATTAATTTAATCTCCCCAAAATTTTAATTGAGTCTCCCCAACAGAGGAATTTTCAGATTGGCTAGTTTACGATTGGACCGACGATGTGATAGCGCTGTATCACTGCGGCATGCTAGCTATGCAGGTTGTAAGGGCTAGTTCCCATTGTCTTTCCGAAAGGATAAATTATTAAAAAAAACAAAAAAAAGCTATCGCTATGGCTTTGTTCCATTGCCTATCCAAATGGATTAAAAAATTACTACCGGATTTTTCCGCGGGAAATATGACGGAACGGACGGGCTTTATTTCATAATTTTCTAAATTAGTTTATCGTGGCTATGGTGGAATTAGTGTGATGTGAGAAATAAAGTAAGGCGCGACCGTTCGATTCAGATTGATATCCCCGCGTAAAACTCCCTTGAGCATTGAAATGTGGTGAACCACCCTCGCATTTCAATGATTTAGGTTTAAGTTACGATGAAACGAAAAACTGCTGAAGACAACGGATTCCTTCAATGTTGGAAAAAACTGATTGAAGACATCGGCCACTAGAAACATCATCACAAACTAATAAGAGAACTACAACATCATCTCGGAAATGACACATGGAAAAGAAAAAAACCCCAGAAATGACATTATTACGGAAAAACGTCAATTTACTAACACCGATCAGGCACTTAGGCCGAGATTCAGAGACGATTTTTTTTGGCTTAGTTCGAGCTAAGTAGGGTAGAAATGTATGGATTTTGACATACGGGAGTTCAAACTATGACTGACAAATCGTCTCTGAATCTCAGCCATAGTTCCTTTTATAGATAATAGATTTAATCTGAAAAGACGAAAACAGACTTGGCTACATGGGCTATGTACCCTTTGCCTTTCCTGCTTTTTCCTTTGCCTTTGGAAAAATGTAACAACAACAAAAATAAGGGGTTTTGCGCGGGAAACAAGACAAAACGGGCGGACTTTGTTTCTTAATTTTCTAAATTAGTTTTTCGTGGCTATTGTTGTGGTAATGTGGTGGAATTAGTATAATAATGTGCCTTTAATGGAGAACAATATAGTAAAAGTGAGAAATAAAGTAAGGCGCGACCGTTCGATTCGGATTGATATCCCCAAAACTTCCTTAAACATTGCAATGTGTGAACCACCCTCGCATTTCAATGAGTTAGGTTTAAGAGTTTAAGTTACAATAAACGAAAAACTGCTAAAGACTAGGGATTATTGACAATATTGAAAACTTATTGAAGACATCGGCAAATAGAAACTTGATCTTGAAAATGACACAAGGAAATGACGAAAACCACAGAAATTACATTATTACGGAAAAACGAAAATTAACTTGGAATATGAAGACATGGAAAAATTATAATTTTAACACAGATCAGGCACATAGTGCCTTTTATAATGAATTTATAAAAAAAATACAAAATCAGACTTGGCTGCATGGGCTATGTTCCCTTTGCCTTTCCGCAAGGATAAATGTAACAACAACAACAAAAATAATACCTGTGTGACCAGATTTAGCAGGATCCTGCGATCTTAGCAGGATTAGGCCCCCAAGTTTGGCTTAGCAGGTTTGCAAAATTTGGCAGTTTTTAGTTAATATAACAGAATCCAAGTTCAATCCAGTTTCAGTTCTAAGTTGAATTCCGTATCGCGCTTAACATGATTTATTTACTTTGATGTGACTGACAGCCTTTAACGTCCGAGCGATCTGTCAAAACGGCTCTAACGGCTGTCAAATTAATAGCGCAATACCGAATGTGTTAAAAGTTGCGGTTCGCACGAGATCCAATCATGGTTCTGTTGAGATTTATTTAGCGCGATTGCTGTCCAGGCTTTATTATGAAGACTATCCATAGTCCAATCATGATTTTGAATCTCACTATTATAATATAAAATAGCATTTCTGCACGTCTAATATGATTACTCTACAGGCGCGCATCTCTGCATTTATTCCCTTACCACATGTCGCGGTAAACGCTAGTGATTACGTTCAGTGGTAAACGCGGCTTTAGCTCTCCGAAAAGCCCAACACGAGCACGATTTTTGAATGTCACGTTCATATCAGCGGTAGGAAATGTCAAAATGACTATTGAGATTTTAAGTCATTCGATCTTGACTTGATTCGATCTTCTGCATAGGTAGCATAACACCGTGGTAAAGCGCTATCACACCTTCTACTAGGCGAAGCATGTTGCACGTGATACGGCTATAATCATGCCTTTTATCTAGTTCGTTCGCGCGCAAATAGAAACAGAGTGAAGGCGTGATAGTGCTATAATATCACACTGCCATGCTAGTCATGTTGTATGGGTAGCATGCCACCGTGATACAGCACTATGACACCTTCACTCTCTTTCTATTTGCGCGCGAACGAACTAGATAAAAGGCGTGATTATAGCCGTATCACGTGTATCATGCTACGAGTGCTGCACAGGTAGCATGACATCGTGATAAAGCGCTATCACACCTTCGCTCTCTTTGTATTTGCACGTGAACGAACGAGACAAAAGACGTGATACAGCCGTATCACGTGTATCATGCTACGAGTGCTGGTTATTTATTTTATGCAGTGAAAACTGAAGGCGCGTCGCGCGAGTGTATAGACATACAGTGCGACATAAGAGAGTAGAAAACGGTGACAGCAAGAACTAAATATTTTAGTACAAATTGTAGGTCGGTCTTGCCAGCTTATGCGTCATTTTGACGTTCTTGCGTGGAGGCAGCGCCCTCATTCATTTTCTACTCTTTTATGTCGTACTGTAGACTTGCAGGATCTTAGATTTAGATCTGGTCACACTCGAACTCGACCCCGCTCATCGGAGTTTTTGGCGGGCTTTGGTAGCTGACGTTTGGAGTCCTTATATTTCATCGAATTTTTATTGTTTATAGTGAGTTTTGGTTCGTAAAATTGGTGTTGTTTTGCGTATCAAAGTGTCGTGCAAGTGAACAATATATACCTAGTTCAGTGAAATATGATGGTGCATGGGTCGTAAACAGGAAAAGTGTTCCGTGATTTTAGCGCGGCAAAGCGGTCGGTTCATCTCTTTCCTGTGGACTTCTCTGCTTTTCCTGCGTCTTTCGATTGTCTCCAAAAACTCCAAAGAACCATCAAAACGTCGAATACCAACGTTTTAATGTGAAAACAGAAGAAAATAAAAATAAAATAAGATTTAGCCAAAAGGTCTAGTAACCAGGCTAGTAAATAAATTGGAGAGACCCCGCTCATCGCTGTCATTCCATTCCACAGACTTAATAGAGAGTACTTGTCATTCTCCGTCATTCATTCGTTGTTGGTTTATTTTCGTCATTTCATTTGTGTAGTTTTACTGAATGCGTATTGTTATTGACATACAAAATTCTTTGTATCCTTGACCACATTTTAATCAACCACGAATCAAATCAAATTCTAAAAATGTGTCTAATATGTTGTGTGCTATGAAAATTGAATCAATAAAATCCTTTGTTTAGATTTACAAACATTATTTTATCCCGAAGATCTTTATAACGTTTCTGGGACAAAGTCAAGAATGTGTAGATAGTAAATGGCCTCTTTAAGGAATTAATTAGGCGTAGAAAATTATAATAAGTCGTAAGTGAGACAAAGAAAATGGCTCACTTCAGCAGACGTCACGATACGTATAGAGCGTTGAACAACGAATTGACGCCGCCGCTCGCGAGCCTGGCCGAGCACGGGACCGCGGCCCCCACCATGATAGCCCTGGACCATGAGCACGAGGACTCCACCAACGTGATCATCCACAAAGTGCCCAAGACCAAAGGTAAACACCCTTGTTACATCCTATGTCTTTGTTTACTAGTTTCTGTTTGTTATCACACCACTGGCTTTTCAGTGAAGGAAAACATCATGAGGAAACCTGCGTGCTTCAATTTCGAGGCATTCATTGTACCCACTGTCCATTATGCTATGCTATGCCGTTTTGTTATGCCTCGACCTACACGCAATTTGCTACGATCCTGACAAACCTCCCTAGCTTCCTCCACATTCATTAGTCCTTTCATGCATGCTCGTCGGTTTCGGGTAGATCTGACCTGGCCCTTCTTAAGCACGTCGCCAATTTGGTCCGAATATGTACGTCTAGGCCGTCCCCTTCCAACATTTCCACTTACGCTTGCCTTATAGGTTGCACTCGTCAATTTGCACTCATCCATTCTTTCCATATGACCAAACCATCTCAACATACCTTTCTCTATCTTTGTCACTACATCCTCTTTCAGACCACAACATTCTCTGATTACACTATTTTTCAATTTGTCCATAACAGTTACACCACACATACTTCTCAATGAGCGCATTTCCACAGCGTTAATCCTACTTTCGTGCGTCTTCTGCCATACCCAAGATTCACTTCCATACATCAATGTTGGGACTAACACTCCGTTATGAACTGCCATCCGTGCCTTTTTGACACGTGTTGACTTTTCACAAAAGAATGCAGAGCTCCATTTACCCCTTTTACCATTTTTTTTTTAAATATGATTTGAAATAATATTTTCTTTGTTTTTAGGAGGATGGACACACATAGAGGATCTCGACTCATTTTTTACAAGAATGTACAGATATTATGTACGGGGTGGATTTTACCCAATGATAATGTCAGATTTATTTTATTTGCTTCAATTCATATTCATTGTATGGTTCTCTACATTCTTAGTACATTGTGTAAAATATCCTGTATTATTTAGAGAGGATGAGAATGCAAACAGAAGTGTGAAACTTAGTTTAAGCGATGTTATTTATTCTTCGAAGGAGTGCGTGGGCTTAATATCGTGGACATGGTAAGCACTATTACTTACATCGTAAATTTTGTTTGACAATAGTTTCATGAGGTTCCCAACGACCTTTAGCAAGAATAAAATAAAGCTCTTGTCATCCATGTCCTAAAATAGATTGAGTGATTGTGTATGTTTTGTACTTGTTTGAGATTAATGAGAAATTTATAATAAAATAGTTTTTTGAAATTAATCAATCAACCAAACATACTTTATTTTAAAACAAAACAAAAACAGTAAAATACAAGAAAAAAACAAGAGGCGCAAAATAAGGCGATCTTATCGCTAAGAAGCGATTAATTGAGAAGTTATTTATTTTGTTTAATAATTATTGCAAGTCACTGTACTTCAATTTACATTAAAATACTGATAGCTAAAACGCCCATCTATACACTTTAATAACACACAGTATAATTTCACATGATGACATCAATTACATACATTCTATTAGTTTATTAAATTAGTTACCTATGTGTGTGCTTTTAGTTTTCTAATATTTGTTAAATTATTTCAGGTGGTGCCTCATCACATTATGTGCACTTATTTGGTTAATGAGATTGTTTATATCAATCTACCACTTATATTATGCATATGACACTAAATTATTTTACAATAATGCACTAAAAATTAAAGAGGTAACTGCTGTTATGTTATAAGAAAGTTACTTTTGTGATTAGAAGAATTAGTCTTAATGTTAATGTATTGTGGTATATTTTTTATTGCAGAGTGATTTAGCATGGGTAAACTGGTCAACTATTCAAGATAGAGTCCGGGAAGCACAGCCAGAACACCACATGTGTGTCCATAAGCAAGAGATCAACGAATTAGATATATATCATAGAATACTCAGGTATGAATTATTGTTTTGATCGTTTCGTCAGCCATAATAAGTACTCTGACATTTTTATTAGCCAGAGAGAATTATTCTTATTCATAGTTTATATATAATATAGTTCTAATAATCTTGTTAATTTAACCAATTTTCTTCTCAATTTACAAAAGACTTAGGCCAGGTATCCGCAAAGCAGAGTGGAGCGTAGCAGAGACATCTCAAACCCACCAATAGCTTGCTCGCTCGATCGCATCATAAATAAATTTAAGCTATTTCATTGGTCGATTTGACAGATCTACGTTATGCTCCGCTTTGGAGGATACCCAACTTTATGCTTAATTTTGTCTCGTTAATAAGTAGGTAAATGCAAATTGACTTGATTCTACCAATCTGCCTGCCGAATATGGCCAGGTCTTGTAAATGAATAACAGTGGGAAATTTAGCCTGACAATGATGCATATTGTTTCAGGTTCAACAATTACATGGTAGCGATGGTGAATAAGAACCTGCTGCCCCTGCAGGTGCACGTGCCTTGTGTTGGAGACTTCCATTACTTGTCGAGAGGCTTGAAATGGAACTTGGAATTTCTTTTGTTTTGTAAGTATTTAATGTAACTGTTGCAGATCAGTCTGTTTTACTCTATTGCATTATTATTGCTATCAAGGTCGTATAACATACCCACGTGAAACGAATTGTCGTAATGGTTACAATAAATGAATTTTACAGTCTTACGCTCGAATACTGGAACGCTCGACTCCTTAAGGTGACATAGTAGAAGGAAATACGTTGGAGGCATCTTTTATTTTTCATGTTTCGACTAGATTTATACAAATTACCGAATTATAAGTCATACCTCAGTATTCTTGGATAGTTTATCTAGTGAAATCATCAATTAAATACACGATTGGAATTACTTCACTCGATAGAAAATCGTCACAAAGATGTCGTATTTTTTAACATTTTAAACGATTTTTTTCGCTTTAGAAGAACTTAAAGTAGGTTTCATTCTTTTTAATTTATACTCACATATTCACCATTGATTCTTCTAGTGAATTCATCAACAAAAGTTATAAAAAGTAATTCCATTATTTATTTATCCTCAAAAATACGAATGGCGTACCAAATATTCTCTGAGCGGGTCTTAGCGGGGCGCGCTCAGACGGCATGCTATGATATCTTAGTGCAAACGATGTGGAACGCTGAAAGACAGCTTCCGCCATCTGTCGGTGACGTTTCGAAGCACTATGAGCGACAGCGCGCTACACCTCACCACTGCGCTGTAGTAGAGAGAGATTTCGCCCATATCAAACACTGTCTTGTTGGTCTAGTGGTCTAGACAACCGGCTCACGATTCGGGTGCTTATGGTTCGAGCCTCGTGTCGGCCGGCCGTCTTTTTCTATTTATTTATCAATGTGGCTCCCCCATGCGCTAATAAGGGGCAACGACAATAATTTAGCCGTTCTTAAATCCCAGGCGACTTACCTATCTATACCCAATATACATACTAATCTATGTCAGACGGCTTTTAGCCACGGTCGGAGCCGGACGCTCGCCAATTTTTTATTTTTTGACTTTGGAGTACATCGACTCGTCTAGTAAGTGGTTGTTACTAGTTCTGCCCACAAAAACGTCGATGTACAGCGGCCCCCGTCTAGGGTTGCACGAGCTAGACATATTGTGTCACGTTCGCTAAATGCTGACGTTTAGAGTTGCCACCTTAGCTTATTTTGAGCTAGATTTTGGATTTTTTAAACTCAACAGGGGAATACGTTTGTATGGCCAAAACGGTATCCGCCAATCCTCTTACCCAAAATGAAAAATCACGTGTCAAAAATCAATCTAAACAATTACTTACGTGATTAAATTGATATACTTAATCTCACATTAATATTTACATTAAAAAAAGATGAACACTTTTCACACTAAATATTGATTTTTGACGATGGTTTGAAATACAATAAAGTGGTAAACAATTTTTAATTTTTTTTGTTAAGAATTTATCCTTTCGGAAAGGCAATGGGAACTAGCCCTTAAAGCCTGGTCTTTAGTTATATTTTTCTTTGTTCTTAACCTAACCTAACGTAGCCTGCTTGTCGGTCTTCTACAGATTGTACTTCGGTGAGTGTGCACAAGAGCTGCATGAGCTCATCCCACCTTCCCCTTTCTACTTTCGGACTTCCAGACGCACCGCGGGATACCACCCCTTCTTGGTTGATATCCCACGTATCCGCACTAAGCGCCTTTCTGATTCTTTTATAATGCGCACAGCCAAGGAGTGGAATGCCCTGCCTGCGTCAGTATTTCCGAGCACTTACAACCCGAATTACTTCAAAGTAAGAGTGAATAGGCTTCTTCTGGGTAAGCTCGCTACATCTTCGACCCCATCTTTGTCCTCAGGACAGGATTGAGGTCAAGGGCAAACCCATTTAAAAAAAAAAAAAAAAAAAAAAAAAAAAAAATAACCTAGCTAACTCTTGAAATGCAAGGGTGGTTCAAACATTCCAATTAGATGAGTTTTACACGAGGATTAATCCAAATCAAACGGAAGCGCCTATCTTTATTTCTCACTTTAACTGTAATATTGTTCTCCATTAATGGCACATTATTAAACTATAAAACTATATGTCAAATAAAGACGAAAATAAGAAGATGACAGCAGCAGGGCTACGAAACCTTTTCAGACCGTGATCGTTTTATAAAAAATCAAAATACCGATTGGCAGTGTTCGATAAAAGAATGTTATATAAATACAAAATAATTATAGGAACATTATCTTAAATTAAAAGAATGTCGTCTAAATTAAACACAAGTGCATGTTAATTTTAACATTTCACTCGTTCGGTGTTGATGAAAACGAAAGAAAAAATCAGTTTTGTGCTCACTAGGTCCGTAATTCCGTATGATTAAACCGGACTGAAAATCGATTTTGAGAGCGAATTAAACAAGTTTTCTTAAGCCTTGAACGACATCTGTAATCAATCAATCAATCAAATACACTTTATTCAAAGATGAATAACATCAATCCAAGTATTAATACGTCCTTCACATTATTTTTAACTACCTAAATCTTACTAATGCATTAAAAAAAATCTCCCTAAAGTTACGGAATCGATAAAAACACGAAACACTATAATTAATCTAACAAAAGATTGCAACACCACCTTAAATTCAAATTCAACAATGTTTTTCCTTGCCACATTGTATGTACATAATAGTAATGTAGACGTACGTAAGATCTTTATTAAGTATTTTTATCCTTCCAATGACAAGGATTTTTTTAAAGGGGATCGAGCTTATTGTGCTGCCCCCAATCGTATTTTTCTATTTCTAAACAGTTCAACAACATTTTCAAAAAACAAGAAAGCATTAATGCATGGCTGGCATAGATTTTTATCATTACAAAGCGTTTTAACGAGAAAAACGTCATGCGCGCTCTTTCTGGCATACGTAAATATAATAAGGATGTAGGCACATCTCGATTTTTATCATTTTCTCGGGGGTGGCATGCGAGGCCTACTGAATGGCCTTCAATTTATCGAAATTCACCAAAGACCGTCGCTTACCAACCGTGGTCCGCCTTCATCGCCGGAATAGTCTTCAAGTAGGTACTACCGGACCGGAAGGTGTTTGCGTCTAAACCTGCCCTTCGAAACGAGTAGCCCCCTTGAATGTTAATGGAATAACTACACTGAAGTCATGGTTGCAGGGTATTTATCCAAGACAAGATACCATAGGTTCGTAACTCCATAAAAAAATACTAAAAAAGTTTGAAGACTTCAATCCTGCATTCCTCAATACTTATACTTACCACCGTGAAAAACAAAATCAACTTTTTATTGTAACGCTAATTCAGAGTAGGTAATTCTCGTGTATCTCATCATAATATAACAATTTCTAATCAAAATAAGTGCTGACAAATAATGCGTTCTCCAAGAGCAGTAAAAATAAATTATTTTATTTATTTATTTGTAATACAGTAAAAACACAAGACACAATATACAACTTAAAATAGACTCAAGTAAGCGTCTCCAATATTGTGCAGGTGTCAGTAGATGGAATACCATCAAGGATAGGCTTTTTGTCCCCAACAAGTGACAAGGATGAAGAGCAAGCGATGAAGCAAACATCGTGAGGAAACCTACTTACGCTGAAGAAAAAATTCGGATGCGTTATATGAAGTCTACCAATCCGCATTCATCAATAAATATTTTTGAATTTGCATTATTGACGTTAGATATGACGAATGACGATATTACGACACATTTGGCGTATGCTTTCCAAAAATTTACTCAGCTGTTTCCTACCTGGAAGCCACGCTTGGTATGTTTTGAAAATATTTTTTGGATTTTTTAAAACATTATGGCTGAAAGGTAATGGTATAGTATATTTTTAAGACCGACTCATGAAGCCCTTTTATTTAATACCCCACACGATAGGTTTCAGAACAAAAGTTTATGACGTCATAATTCGTCATAATTTCATCTCGAGCGTTTCCGTGCTTCGGAAGGCACGTTTAGCAGTTGGTCTCGGATAGTTCCGTCAGATGTCGTTGTAACTATTCGTTGAGCCAGGTCGAGGCCTATTTAGGTGGCTTGAAAATTCTCTGACAGCCAGCTGATCACTAACTTGCCTCCACTAACACGCACTTTTTTTTTTATTTCAGATTCTTACATCTAAATTAACAAATTTTAATATCGCCAAACTGCTGAGCAGTTTGTAGTATCCCGTGTGGTAGAGTATGGCCCACTCCCTCTCACACCTATTCGTGAGAGATGGCCTTTGCCCTGCAGTGGGATTCTACAGGCTATCTCTTGCTTTTTTTTATTTAAAAAATAATGATACCATAGACTCCAAGTACGGATTTTTTTTTTCTTTTTCAGTAGGTACCTATTAACACCAATAATGTCACATCTGCGTAGAAAATGTCAAGTTACTCTGTGAATTTTACCTATTCTATTCTATTTTTATTTAATGGCGTTTCCTTGTTAGATTTCGCCAGTGTCAAGTATTGAAGATATATTTATTAGATATTGTACGGTAATAGGATATGGCGATCTCAAAGCCCCGTTTTTAGACAAAAACACACACTCGAAACCGCCATAAAACGGCGGAGCCATGTGGCCAATCAAATCGCAAGCCGACGAAACGTCTACTTGTTACCCCCTTAGCCACGCGACTGCGAATTTTACCTATCTTGGCCGCCAGCAGCGTGATGACGTCTAAGTCACGAGTGACAGTTGATAAATTACATACAGAATCATAAACATACATAAACTCACGACCGTAATCCCTTTATGGGTGGTCAGAAATATTGCTACTCCTACGTACTTTCTGTTCAAGAGTGTAGTTATACTCGTAGTAATGCTCACATTTTAGCAATTTAAGTTTCAGGATGGAATGACGTGTCAAGTGGTGAGAGGTGGCTAACCCTTCACCTGTAAACACTGTATGAGAAACCTTTAATCCCTTAGTCGCCTCGTACTACACCCACGGGAAGAATTCGGGTGGTCCATTATAGGCTGGAACCACACAAAAATGTAACTCCTTGTTCGTTTTTAGGGTTCCGTAGTCCAACAAGGAACCCTTATACTTTCGTCCATTCTGTCTGTCTCTGTGTCTGTTGCTCTACCTCAATAACACGCTCATTTTGCACCTATTGAATCGAAATTTGGTATGAATACAGATAACAGTACCTAACCCAAACAGAAATGAGGTAGTCATAATCATGAAGCAAGTAATTTTTTTTGAAAAATATTTTTTTCCTACCACCTTTTCGTTGTATGGGATACAACGAAAAGGTCGTTAAAAAATTTTTTTTTTATAATTTGAGTGTGGTGTCGTTGGATAGGTTTTGTCCAATGGAAGAAAACTCCTATAGAAACTAAATCATTACAATGCTTGAGTCTCGAGATATTTGCGCTCAAAGTCAAAAATAGGGCGTACCCCCCTCTAACTTCTAAAATACAGGAGTAAAAAATCTGAAAATGTGACAATGTAGCTAGCTCTCTGTAAGTACTTTCAAAGAAAATTATAACGGAAGCTTATGCCCAACTAGTTTTGGAGAAATCAAATAAAATATCGACGGTCGACCGCCGTGTCGGCGTCTATCAATAGATGGCGCTGAACGAAATTAAATCGCACTATTGTTTGCTTCTTGAGGATTTTTTAAGTTATTTAAGCTATGTTAAGAAAAGATTTTCATATTTACCTAGGGCGATTCTGACATGCTCTTGGCCGGTTTTTTATTTTTGTTTAGTAGTTACCACAGTACCTCAGGCACAAGAAGGCCTATTTTTCGAGGCTACGAACTTAGCACTAGGAAACTTGTCATCAGAGGTGTAGCTACCGCCGTATCTGCCGTATCAATTATACGGGGCCCCCGACGTGCGTAAGCAAAAATTAATAAATACTTCCCAAATTTCTTCATCAGCTATAAATGATTTAATAAATCAGTTTGCCGAAAAAAGGCAAGGAGAGTGTAATTTTCCATTTGAATTGTTTGTTTTTTTTTGGAGAAAGTGATAGTTACTTAGATATGATGAATAAATATTTCTTTAAATTTTAATGATATTTTTCATAACTATCTTTAAAAAAGCTTAATTGAAAGGAAGACGAACCACATGTGTGCACCACTGCTTCTTTAGGTCTTTCAACATCGCCAATCGCTTTGCAACATTGTTGTTTGATACAATTTTTCATATTTCTTTAAAGTACTATAAAGAACCTTTTTTTCCTTCTTTTCGCCCCTATTTGTAATGGAGTATAGTATGATATTAAATTTCACATAGTTAGTAAAAAAAATGATTTATTTAAATTTCCGGAGAAATCCCGGAATCGGTGGTCAATACGGTTGGCAACAGAATATGAACCCAGAGCCGTAAAACTCTTTCCAAAAAAAAAGTTGACGCGGGGTGCCACCCGCCGATGGGCGGGACTACTCTCCCGTCACTTCCTCTGCTTCACCCCCTCAAATACCTAAAGAGCGGCGCCGCATCACGTCTTAAAGTCGTAAACGTCCATTAATTCTCTTGCTGTCACTTTTTGTCTTGTTGACGTAGTAAAAGCTAACAAGAGATTTAATGGAGGATTCACTTTAATGAGCGTTCCAGTATTCGAGCGTAAGTCTTTGTATGAGTCTTTGTTACTCTTATGAGTAAGTATTAGTGTTTACAGTTTAAATATCCTTAATAAATGTTTAATGATATAAAAATGTTACAGCTAGTCCATGGAGCCCCTGGGAGAACTGCTGGCAGTTACGTGAATGTTACAAAGACCATTCAAAACGAATGATGCTGGCCAGACAGCTTGAAAGACAAATATTGTTGCTGGCACTTGTCAATCTACTGTTAGCGCCGCTCATACAGGCTTGGCAAATACTCTACTTCTTCTTTAACTATGCTGAGGTTTGTATACTCTTAAAACTACATTATACTTTATTGAGAGATAATATTTTGAGTTGATTTAGTTTCACGAGTGTTAGTTTTTAATTTCACACATCTTGATTCGTATATGATTAATCCATTATCTAAACTATTATAAAACTGTAACAAAGTGTGTTACATTGAAGATTACAATTACAAATAAAAGATTACGATATGGTTTTTAGGTATTCCTGACTCGAAGTTAACCCTTTTTAGAAATTTTGTCTGTCTGTTTGTGTGTTTGTTTATTTGATTATTTGTTTGTTCGCGCATCACGCAAAAACTACTGAACCAATTTTGATGACACTTTTTTTGTTTGATAGCTTATGATCTGACTTAAAATGTATATATAATTTGTGCGGACGAAGTCGCGGGTAAACACTAGTATTGTATAAAGTTGATGCCACCTGACCCTTGCGAAATTCAAAAATAGTAGTCACGTCACATTGCGAGATCTTTTGACATCTTGTAGATTTATGTTTTCTAAGGTAATGATCATAGGTCGTAAGTATTTTCCCTGACTTAAAACATTTTCTTACAAAACCTATGGGGTAAAATATGTTCTGTAATGTAGTGTAAAATTAATTTAGCGCTTAACATTGAAAGACGCAACAAAACGGTCAGTATACTAGTTTATCTCTCGACTCTAGATAAGGATATCTATGTTAATGATTATTCTATTTTGCACAGTAACTAACGAAGGTTTGTTTGTGGTCAGCTAATAAAGCGGTCGCCGGCGTCGCTCGGGCTCCGCACGTGGTCTCTGTACGCTCGGATCACGCTACGTCACTTCAACGAACTTGAGCACGAACTGCGGGATCGACTCAATCGTGCGCATAAGCCGGCCACTAAGTATCTCGCCAGCTTCTCCTCGCCCATATCTACTGTTATCGCCAAGTAAGCATTTTTATTAACTGTGTTTTATGCCGTGTGTTTCCGGATTAGAATGGACCACACAATTTCATCCCGTCGTATGAGGCGAAGAAAGGGATAAGGTATCTTTGTAGTGTTTCTGTGGGCGAAAAGCTAGTCATTACCATTTGACAACTCCATTCTTAAAACTTTTACATGCTAAAAGTTAGCATTGCATTGCTGTCAACTGCTTGCTTCAAAATATTGTTGGTAGTTTAAGCAAAGCTTTTGACCACGATGATAGGGATTATGGTCGTGAGTGTACAGCTTGTCCAAAAAGAGTAGAAAACTGTGACAGGTGGAACTAAAATTTTAGTATGGTGGTGTTGCTAGGTTATGCGTGATTTTGACGTTCTTGATGCGTGGAGGTAGCGCCCTCATTTAATTTCTACTCTTTTTGGACAAGCTGTATGTATGTATCTACACTATTATAAAACTGTTACAGAACTGTGTCTGTACATTGAAGATATTACAAAAAAAGGTCACGATATGGTGTTTAAGTGTCCCTGACTCCAAAACCTAGATTTTTGGATTTTTCGTCAGTTTGTTTGTTTGAGTATCACGCAAAAACTACGGCGAAACGGATGAAACTTTGTGATCGAAAGTTCAGGCATAAAAACTGGTAAATATTTTATCTCGCTAGGGTGACTGACGACGTGACGGGAACCGGACGAAACCTTGTTCCCTGTTCTTTATTCAATACCTAGTAAGACATTGGAATTAGTGTACTCTACACTGATGATGCACTTTCTATTACTTTGTCTACCCCCGTTATGCTGATTTAACCAAACCTATTTAGAATGTCTATGCATTAATGTAATCATACTTTGTTTACAAGTTTTTTATACTCTTGGCAGTGTCCATCATTGACATTGTTGACACGCTAACTTTCTGTCGCTAGTTCGTGTTGAAAATTCACGATTTTTCTGACTCGGTCTATTTTCGGAGCGTGCGACGTATTATGCCAGGTTTATGCAATATGCTTCTCAACTATTTTTACATTGCCAAACGTAACCCCTTATATTTTTAAGGAATTAAAATGAATATTATTATTGTTGACTGGGCTATTGCAAGCAAGGTTCGTATGTAACATTGCGATCATAGCTGGTCTATTGTGTTCGCCCCAAGCTCACCTCATATTTTTACACATACCGAACGAACTTATAGTTGGTTTTTCATTCTCGGGTATGCAGGTTACCTCACGAGGTTTTTCTTCACCGCCGGCGCCGAGCTAGTGATAATGGGCAACCATCGAGAAATTACACGCTCCCACAATAAGGCTGAAACGGAGAAAACTATAGTTGTCGTATATTTAAATGCGCAAGTATTTGTCTCGCTAATATTATAAATGTGAAAGTTTGTGACGATGTTTTGATGTTTGTGGCTCAATCACGCATAAACGGCTGAACGTATTTGGTTGAAATTTGAAACACTGATGGAATATGTTCTGGATTGACACTTTTTTAAAGTCTACGCAGACGGAGCCGCGGGCAACAGCTAATATATAATACTCCTTACATTGAAGCTTCATGCGAAACGTACAAATAATTTTTATGTTTCATTAAGGAAAACTTGATAGTCAACTAATCGTCAAATATTATAAACGATACTCCATTGTGCTGTTCAGTAGTCTTCTCTATTTCTGCCTCGCCTTGTCCCGTTACACGGGGTCGGCTTTCCCAATCATGCGACGCCATTCAGGCCTTTGGTAGACATCTTGTTGGCGGAGTCCTAACGCTTTCATGTCTCTCTGGACATTCGTCAACCAGGTGGTTTGAGGTCTCCCTCTTCCCCTTTTCTTTGTAGCAATGGAAAGGCACTTTTTAACGACGTGATCGTCTGGTCTTCTCATCACGTGACCGTACCATCAGTAGTATTGTTGACAATAAATGATGGTATTAGAGGTAAGAGTGGGTCGGACTAGTCATGACGAAGCCTGGTTCGCACACCTGGCAGAGAAACGTGACAAAAGGCATAATGTTGTCACGCCGTCGTCATCCACGGCGTACGGTTCTGTTGTAGACGCGGTGTAGTGTATGAGGCCATGAAAAAAGTGCCTCCAAAAACACTGGTTAAATCACCTGCAACGGCTGCAACAGATGTAAAGCCTTGTGATGATATTTGCAGGAACGTGGTGTTCTTATCGGCGAGCGTGCTCGGGGTGCTGGTGGTGCTGTCGGTTTACGACGAGGACGTGTTGACGGTGGAGCACGTGCTGACTATCATCACCATACTGGGCTGCGTGCTCGCCGGCGCCAGGTACCTTCCCTTGAACTCTTCAACACGGCACGAAACCCTTTGCTTTTTAATGCTGCCTTTCTAATTTCTCGTACTTCTATTTAATAACAGTCATTTAATTGGAGTCTCATTTCCTACGAAATGTATGAGAACAGTTTCGTTTGCTGACATGAACTCTAAGAACTCTAACCTCGGTTTATCGGACCAACTGAGGTTAGAGTAATAAGAGACAGGATCGATTAGCATCAAAACAATTATATGTATTTGTAAATTTCCGACTGTACATTTTTTCAAAATCTATCAATGCTGGTCAAAAATGTCGAACATTTTTCTATAGCTACATCGATTAAGGCACATGCCCTTACTGCCCCGTCATAAAAATCCACATTGTTAAGCCTGACCAGAAAAATAAAAATCTCGCCATTTTGCGGAAATTCATTGGAACTAATGTTTGTACTTGAAACAGTGACAGTGCAGCGCCTCCAAACCAGTTTTTTATGTTTCTGATCAGGGTTTATAAAGCAAGATGATACGAAAGGTCGTCCATAAACCGCTATACATTTTCTAGGGCGTTGATAGGGGAAGAGGAGAGACTAGGCGGGGGGTGCACGGGGCCGGCGCGGGGGGAGGAGCTGTTCGTGCAGGTGCTCGGGCACGTGCACTACCTGCCCGCCGCGTGGCGCGGCCGCGCGCACACCAAGGACGTCGCCGCACACTTCCAGCAGCTCTTCCAGTTCAGAGCGGTACGTTCATAGACGTAGACTCTAGCGATAGACTTGCTCGTTCAAACAAACAACATGTTCAAAAACTCTTCGGGAACATTAGTGCCATCTAGTTTATATAAACAGAAATTACTATAATTTGGTCAAAGAGCATCACTAACCAAGACAGATGCGACAGTTCATATGTATGTTAGGTATTATACCTACTATCTGTGAAACAATAATGTGTGTATGAATTTGTACAAAGTTGTTTAAATACTAGTGGTGCCCTCGACTACCTACGCGCAGACTACTGAAATACGTACACACGGCGACACATCAAGCTACGCAAATCCAATATTAATATTAAGCTGGCCGCGCGACATTATACATTACTCTACCTACGCGCGGCCAGCTTATTTTGGTTTTGCGTAACTTGATGTGTCGCCATAACTTTTGATTGTGTGAACTGTGAACAGATTGCTATGAAACAAACATTAAAATGTTTCCCAAGCAAAGCCTTATACAGGGTGTAAAATTAAATGCGACACATACTTAAACTGGTGTATACATTTGAGTCAAGTTATGTTTGCAGTTTTGTATGGGACAGCAGATTTTTTTTTCGCGTTTCGATATTGTGGCCCCTTAGTAGAGTAGTAGTAGTAGTTGTTCAGTTTGATGGTCTGACTGAAGCACCCCTTTAACTAAGTGTCGCATTTAATTTTACACCCTGTATACCTTCTTAATATGCTGACACTTTTTTAAGCGGATGATCAGACCGTCAAACTGAACTACTTGCTCTATGGCACCAACATCGAAATCGCGAAAAAAAAATCGGCTGTCCCATACATTTGGCTCGAGTAGGCTTGCTTGTATGGAACAGCAGATTTTTTCATCTTGTTCATCTCAAGGTAAAAAATAAATGTTTTCTCATAATTTCTATCCCGTAAACAAGTGGTATAAAAATATAGTCTCAAGTATCAACGATCTTAGCGTGATTTTCAATGTTCGTCCGGCAACCGCGATAAGTTCAATAAATTGTGCCTATTTTGTGCCCTCTGATTTAAGTCTCTTGATTCATCTATGATCATTATACCTTGTCTCTTTTTCTTATATATCACTTTTTGGGTGCCGAAATGAGACAAAATGTAATGGACTTACCCAACCTTGAGGAAATTAATAGACTTTCCTATTTTCGCAAATTTAAATTAATAATTACATTTTCTTATAATTTTACATACTGACCTTATATTAGAATAGTAGTTTACCTTACAAAAGATTACAGGTGGTTTTTATTTATTAAAAATATTTAAGTAAATTGTTATAAATTGTTGTAAAAAATGACAGATTGTCAAACAGATGGTCTGCCATTCTCATTAGTGCAAAGGAGACTAACATCAATCAGGTGCACACACCCCATTTAAGAGTAACATGCAGTTCCTACTGATCACCGTATCTAGTACTTTAGTACATTGATATCGTTGGGTACGTTCTAGCAAACTGTTATGGGTTGTATTCATCTTTAAAAATCCGTAAAATGGAGTATTTTGTGATAGTGTAAATATGAACACAAACAATTAACTTACCATTACAGATGCAAAAAAATTTTCCACATTGTCTTCTAGTAAAAGAGCTATCCGATTTGATGGTACTTAGGTATGGCCTCTGGACTGAATGATTAGATAATTTTTAGGGCAATTTTCTATGACTTGAGATATTTGAGAAGTATGTGGATCATAAAACAACAAATGCGTTAAGCATAACGTCAAATTTTGCGGTGTCTGCTCACTCCCCTAGCATTTCGCGTAAGGCATAGCATAGAAAAAAGGGAGAAACTTGTTATGTTCGCGTTGTACCGATGAACTGGTCTCGACGAGGCGGTACTGATATGCTGGGAGAGAGCACCATCTTAGACAGCAGCAAATTTAAATACCATAGTCTTTTTAACCGACTTCAACAAAAGGAGGAGGTTCTCAATTCGACCCGTATGTTTTTTTTTTTGTATGTTTGTTACGCGATTACTCCGCCAATTGGGAATTGATTTTGATGATGATTTTTTTGTTTGGTAGGTCATACTTCCGAGGTGGTCCCACGAAATTGATTCAGCGCTTGTTGAAAAAATCTACAACAATAACAAATATATACACAGTCACGGACTTGAAAAAAAGACGGACGTAATGTTAGACTAGAAAGATGTGAAGCATGCAAGGTCCTAAAATTTCGTTTGTTCTGGGCCTACACTCACACAGATGCACCAGTTCTAGGCGCAGGTCATGTACCGCGCGACAGTGCGACAGCACGCAAACCATAGACTAAGATTTTTTTTTCACTTACGCTGGTAGACGGAACATCAGTGTAACCGCGTATGAGATAGCGATAGTCATGAAATCCTATACTTACAACTTGTATGAAGCTAGATGTCTGCCTCCGGAGTCAGACAGCCGTCGAAGAACAAAAAAGTGGTTACGTCGATAAGGACAGCAATAAGAAGCGATCTCCTTTTTTAACTAGAGCGAATTTGCTATGTGCATCTCTTACTGAGTGAATATGACAAGACACATGCTTCCTTCTAGTACCTTCTCTTTCTACGACGCACACACATAATACATAGGTGCTTCACTTATGATTAAAGGATACTACGTCAGTCTTTTTTCAGGTTCGTGACACAGATGACGTTTATGTTTGTCGATTCTCTTCAGGAGTGCGATTTTTGAACATCACACGTTCAAATCAGCGGTAGAAAATGTCAAAATTACTATGGACTTATGGAGATTATGTATATTTCGTCTTTCTACTGCTAATTCTAACGTGTAATGTTCAAAAATCACACTCCAGCCACAGACCAGAACAACACTAAAAAGATCTGAAGCATGCAAGGTCCTACATTTTCGTTTGTTCTATAAGGGTCCTATACTCACACAGATGCACTATGTACCGCGTGACAGTTCGTCAGCACGCACACAAATATAAATGGGTGCTTCACTCGTGATTAGACCAGATTAGGTCTGTCTTTTTTTCAAGTCCGTGACTCCAGTAAAATAAATGTTTTGATGGGGACTGTCAAACTATGTTTTATTTAACTGTCATAACCAAGAAGTTTTATATGCCTATATTTATATGTAAAGCTTCTTGGTCATACTCAAGAAGTTTCGAATCTATAGGTCATACTGTTGTGTTTAAACGTATAAAATCTTCATGGATATACCTAGTACCGAAACACATAGATTTAATGATTTTTTCCCCTCCGGCCGCAAAGCGTCAATTTTTGTCCCGCTGCGCTAAACGAAGTTGCCGCTTTCCACCACGGTCGAGGAGAAAAATAGTATACTAACCTCAGACAGTAAATAAGAAAGCCTCAGATCAAATGTTTGTTGACCTCGGCATCGCCTCGGTCTTCGAATTACATGGGATCTGGGCCCTTTCTTCCTTTCCAGTCCTCGGTGTGTAATCTACTATAATTGATTATGGCGGCGGTCGGTAATGTTCGTCTTTTTTAGGGTTCCGTAGTCAAACAAAGAACCCTTATCGTCTATTACTTTACTTTCGTCAATTCTGTCTGCCTGTCTGTCTGTTTGTCTGTATGAGGGTGTTTGGGCGTTAGTCCACGACGCGTGCCCAATGCGGATTGGTAGACTTCACAATACGCATCAGAATTTCTTCTTCTGCATATGCAGGTTTCCTCACGATGTTTTCCTTCACCGTTTGAGAGCAGTCGGTACTACGTACATAAGTTAGAAAAACTCATAAGTACTCATTTATGCATCTATTAAATCGAAATATGGCATAAAGACAGATAACAGTAACCCAAAAACAGAAATGTTGTACGAAAGATGGGTTGGATTGTTTTTAATCGAGTGTGGTGAGAGCGTACACCGTATCCTTTGCATTTACTTATAACTGATATCTAAGTCGAACTAATATATTTCACCTAGATTTCAACACTGAAAATTTAGAAATAAAAAAATTTTAACAAAAAATTAAAACCGACTTCAAAACTAAAAAGGTAAAAATAATAATATTGCAGTCGTTGACTTTTACATTCGCATCTAAAAGAACATTAATTTGTTTTATTGGAGTCGGTGTCAAGCCAAGCCAAGCCAAAAAATTACTGCAAGCCCGGTTGCGAATCGTCCGGCTTGACACCGACTCCGATAAGACAAATTAATGTTCTTTTAGATGCGAATGTAAAAGTCAACGACTGCAATATTATTATTTTTACCTTTTTAGTTTTGAAGTCGGTTTTAATTTTTTGTTAAAATTTTTTTCTAAACTTGAATTGATGTTACTAACGATAAAGATACAAACATCAACGACATGGGTTCTCGTATTCATGATCCAAACCCACGAACCTTTTTTTTGCAGGCAGGTTCAATCTACCAACTAGGCATAGGCAGTCGTGGTGGCGAGTAACCATGCCTGCCGTGCAGAAGGCGATAATTCGATTTCTGTCCAGGCCGACTCGTACCAATGAGTCTTTCGCAATTAATGTACTATTTGTAATAACCACTTATCGGTAAAGGAAAAAATCGTGTGGAAATCTACATTCTTTGATTTCGAGGCACGTATTGTATTTGTACCCACTGACCATTATAAGATTTATAACACTGGACAGAGTTTTGGTAACTACTACTAATGAAAAGTGGATGTTTTAAGTTTCAAGAATATCTCAGACTACCCCCTGAATAACGTCTTAGGCCTATGCTGCAACCAACTAGGCAATGGGGCCGTTATTTCGGCATGTTTAACCCAACGACAATCTACTTGCAGGTGCACATTCTGTTTGAGTTATTGAGCCCGCTGCTCTGTCCACTCGTGCTGTTATCACTGCGCACGCGCGCGCTGGATATCGTTGACTTCTACAGGAACTTCACCGTCAGCGTGCTGGGCATCGGTGACGTCTGCTCGTTCGCTCAGGTAAACTAATAAACTAATTAAGTATTAGAAGATGCTTAGTCCCTGAACGTTTTAGGGTTGAACTACATCAGGAAGCACGGCATCGCATTTTTCCGTCGCTCCATCCTCTTCTGTCACTCAGGAACGTCATTTGTTAGAGCATATAAGATAGACGGAACGCTATCGTACGCGGCGTGCTGTTCCGTGCTGTTCCGTTCCGTTTATCTTATATGCTCTAACAAATGACGTTCCTGAGTGACAGAAAAGGATGGAGCGACGGAAAAATGCGATGCCGTGCTTCCTGATGTAGTTCAACCCTAAAACGTTCAGGGATGGTTCAGACCATCAAACTGAACAACTTTTATTAAAGGACCAAACCTGAAATCGCCAAAAAAAAAGCTGTTCCATAGTAAACTGCAATGCCTACTAGACTCAAATGTATGAGACAGACGATTTTTTTTTGCAATTTCTGGTTTGGTCTCGTAATAAAAGTTGTTCAGTTTGATGGTCTGGACCACCTCTAAAAGTTTCGGAACGTTAAAAATATCTTCTATACGTATCACTGCAGGGTACCTTCGATCAAAATAAAATGAATGGATAGGCCTTAAGCGAACATTTCAAACCAGAAAAATGAGGCAAAACAAATGAAATTTTTACTTGTCACTTGTATGAAAGTGCCCTAGATTTGACAGATAATGGCGCTAGTTTGTATGTACCAAGTGCACCAGTAGTTTGCTTCAACTTACCACGCTTTAGGCCTATCCATTCATTTTATTTTGATCGAAGCAGGGTACTGGCTTCCGATGGGGATCGTTTGGTACTCCACCACGAATGTGGACTATGTTTTTTTGACCTTGTCCGCGTGGTGGTTTCTGAATTTTTAATTTAATACTCACCTTTCACCTCTTTAGGGGTTGTTTTTCGAAGAATCCTTACTTAGTCTGCTCTGTAGAATATGTATTCCAAATAGCATGTTTCTATCTTGATTTTTTTAAATTTGCCCATAAAACACTGCAAAAAATATCTGTAACTAAAATCATAGTCATAGTCATATATTTTATTGCCTCTTATTGATATAAAACATAACTCCTCTTGTGTTTTCAGTTGGACATTCGACGCCACGGCCACCCGGACTGGCAGACCGCCGGCAAGTATGGCGAGAAAACTAAAGGTATGCAAGATATCATCGTGTTTTAATGATACGTATATAGGTAGTACTCTGTGATGATACCTACTCATATTTAAGATCACAAATAAATCATAAATATTCTTTCTTTGCACACTAAAATACACGAAAAAGAACAACAATATACACGAACAAGAACGGTGCAAAAGCGGCTTTATCACTAAAAGTGATTTCTTCCAGACAACCTGTGGATGGAAGAAGTCTTACATGAGATAAATGCAATGGCAGTGTACTAGTCGATACATAATATTATAATTCACTAGTGTTTACCCGCGACTTCGTCCGCCCAAATTATAAACCAGATTTTAAGTCAGATCATAAGCTATCACACAAAAAAGTTTCATCAAAATAGGTTCAGCTGTTTTTGCGTGATGCGCGAACAAGCAAAAACACACAAACAGACGGACAAAATTTCTAAAAAAGGTTGATTTCGAGTCAGGGATACCTAAAAACCATAATATCGTAATCTTTTTTTTTTAAATATCTTCAATGTACAGACACTTCAGTTACAGGTTTATAATAGTTTAGATACAAAGCATAAATTATATGGTGTGTCGCCGGTATAGGGATAAGCGTTGCGCGCTTATTCAACCGAACGTTCGGCGCCGACCGTTCCGCAGGTGTGTCCCTACACTTACGGTCCCGGTCTTCGAGAAAAATGTCTGTGACAGATGGACAGCCACCGAGGTGATTCCATAAGTTCCGTTTTGCCAATGTTGGTACGGAAAGCTATAAAGTATAGTATTACGCAGGCAACACTCAGTACCAGCAGGGCGAGGGCGGCAAGACGGAGCTGTCGCTGGTGGCGTTCTCGTGCCGGCACCCCGGCTGGCAGCCGGCCGAGCCGGCGCAGAGGCAGTTCCTGCGCTCCCTTAGGCAGAGCATGCACCACGCCATACCCGGCAACAATGCTCTCGTAAGTACTTTACAGATTAACGAGCTTTTACCCACGACTCCGTCCGTACTAATTATACAGGGTGGTTCATAAGTAACAATAAATATTTAAAACTCTTAAGGGGGTTGTTTAGACCGTCAAACTGAGCTTTCTCTATGGGAACAACATCGAAATCGCAAAAAAAAATTTTTAGATCCCATACAATATCATCATATTTTTTTTGCGATTTCGATATTGGTCCCATAGTGAATGTTGTTCTGTTTGATGGTCTACACCACCCCCTTAAAGATTTATTTGTATTTTTGTAACACCTTGTATACCAGATTTTGGGAGATCTCTCGGTGCTCTCTGTGCGGAGAGTGGAAGGTTGCAGTGGTGGTTAGGGCAGAGAAGTGACATAACACGATCGGTTTCGAAGAATACTACCATACTACTATCGATAAAACATTGCTTTGTAAAGTACTACTGAGCAAGAGTTATAATAACAATTTAAAATGTTTACAGAACAAAACCATGCTGGGTTCATACATACAGCAGAGTATATTTGGTGCCAACACGCCGCTCCCTGCCGTGCTGTCATTTTATCAACACCAGAAGGAACCGTTCAGATTGCCGGTGAGATTTATTTCTTCCTTCTCACGGTTCTTATCAAACGATTTCAGATTATTTTTCAGAAAAAACAACATAATATGATCAAAAAATGTAAAATAGATGTTAGAACCTCACGCTTCTAACGTACTAAAACAAATGGGCTAACTTTCTTAGGTTGTTGGTGTGCTTGAGGCGTCATACAACTTAAGGCCCAATAGTAGGACAAAATACCTTGGAGGCATCTTTTATTTTTCATTTTTCGACTAGATTTATACAATTTACCGAAACCAAAGTCATACCTCAGTATTTTTGGATAGTATATCTAGTGAAATCATAAATTGAATACCCGATTGGAATTACATGTATTTTTAAACATTTTTATCGTTTTAGAAGAACATAAAATAGTTTCCGATTTTTGGTATTTATACTCGCATAATATTATTCACCATTAGTTTATCTAGTGAAATCATAAAAAGTACCAACTTAATTCATTTCATTTCGGAGGGCTGGGCAATCACATTTCTCAGAAAATATTCGTCTGAACCTAAGATTATCAAGATAGATAGTCAAAGCTACGAAAGCGTCGAAAAAAATAGGAACCAGTACTGGTTCCAAAACCCTATACATACTTAGATCAAAATAAAATTAATGGATAGGCCTAAAGCACGGTAAGTTGAAGCAAACTACTGGTGCACTTGGTCCATACAAACTAGCGCCATTATCTGTCAAATCTAGGGCACTTGCATACAAATTTGAAGTAAACCTTTCATTTGTTTTGCCTCATTTTCCTGGTTTGAAATGTTCGCGTAAGGCCTATCCATTCGTTTTATTTTGATCTAAGTATACATATACACGCACACATACATAATTTGTATGGCGCCTCACGCACACCAACCTAAGAAAGTTAGCCCCTTTTGTTTTATACGGAACAAGTGTGAGGCTCATTCTAGACATATACTTTTTCTAAGGTCTGAACCTATGGCCCCTTAAATAGGATTTACACAGGTCGATTTTCGCCATGCGGCGAAGTGAGATTTGAAGTAGGTACATCGACTAGTTAGTTTGACATCAATCTGAAACATAACAGGCTCACGCAGCAATGTACTTCAAATCGCACTTAGCCGCACGGCGAAAATCGACCCATGTAAAGCCCGACCAGAAATATAAAAAACCTCGCCATGTTGCGGAAAATCATTGGAACTAATTTTTGTACTTGGAACACTAACATTAAAGATGACAGTCGATTGAAGCGCTCCCAAATCAGGTTTTTTATATTCCTGCATAGCTAGCATGCCACAGTGATACAGCGCTATCACATCTTAGTTCTCTTTCTATTTGTGTGCGAACGAACGAGATAAAAGAAGTGATACAGCCGTATCACGTGTAGCATACTACGAGTGCTGGTCAGGCTATAAATGAACATACTTATCAGAGCATTATAAATTAAACTTTTAAAATATTTTGATCTGTGATCTCAAAATGCAAAAATTGTCACGAGAAAATCACTCCAACTCGAGGAAAACGTTACTTAGTTAAAAAATAAAATCAACTGCCTTCTCTTTCTAACTCAATGCCGGAAACAGAAATGGCAACGTCAAATTCTGACATTGTGACTTTGTTTTTCTTTATGACCAGTTCATTTAAGTTTACCAAGGAGTTTACAGATCCGCGAGAGACATCACTCGAGTGAAAGAGAAGTGAAATTATTTTAATAAAAATATCTGTAATCCTTTCATTTTAAAATCTCTAACATAGCAAATATTGTTATAGAGGTAATAGGTATGATGACAATTTTTATTTTATTTCTCTTTAAAAAGCTGTTGGATATATTAAACATTAAAGTAGTTTTTTTATATCTTTAAAAATTACCGAAACATGACTGTTTAAAACTTAAGGTTAGAGTGAGAGGCAAATATAATAGAAGTAACGTCATAACCTCGCAGTGCAGAACGAACGAAAAACATCTGTTTTGCATGAAAGATATTGAAGACGATGAAAACGGTTACAACTTTTTTGTTTTTTGGAATTAATTATACGATTTGAATTTCCAGGATCAGTCATCATCCCTTTTATTTCGAACTGGTTTTTGATCCACATTTAAAAATAAAAATCTCGACACACCGAATTATAACCATAAACGATGACAGGACATGGACGAGACCAGTGACGAGGAGGAGGATCCGGAGGCGGGTCCCGCGCAGCCGGCAGACCGGTCCGGCTCGCGCGGCCTGGCCGGCGTGAGCAGCGCGCTCGGGGCCAGCGCCGCCGGCCTCGGCTCCGGCCCCGGCCCCGGCACCGAGCCCGCGTGCCAGCCCGACGAGAACAACGACATGTCCGTCAGCACGCTACATCTTTACGACCTGCATATCTCGCAGGTAACATAAATTATACAGAGTCAGGAAGAACAGAAAGTTAACTTTATATATTAAGTTGATAAGGTCTATCGTTCTTACTACATCAACGTCAATGAACACAATGCAATACATCTGATACTTTATAAATAAAATGCTCGTTGACGCTATTATGCCAGTCGTAAAGTATTATTGATTATATCAGTTTGATTAAAACATTGGCGCTCATCACAAATTATTGCTGTGGGTCGTCAACAATAATAACAAAATATTTACAGTTAGTATTGCTGTAGGTCGTCAACAATAATATTAAAATATTTATTTAAAGTGTTAGGTACTAAATAAATAAAAATACGAAGTCCTTCTTAATATGCTGACACTTTTTAAGGGGATGATCAGACCGTGAAACTGAACAACTTTCTCTATTTCACCAACAGTAAACGCTAAAATCTGCTATTCATTACAAAACTGCAAACCTACTTGAGCAAAATGTATGGGACAGCTAGGGGACAGCTGATATTTTTTTGTCGATTTCGATGTTAGTCCCATAGATAAAGTGGTTCAGATTGATGGTCTGATCAGCCCCTTTAAAAAAGGGTCAGCATATTAAGAAGGACCCTGTATTATAGGTACTTATTAAATAGATATTTTAATTAACCTATGATTTTTTACCGTGTCGAAAAGCTTATTTGCTTTACTAGGATGAGCTTATTGTAATCCGTAGTTTAAACTGAAAAGCTCAATTGTAAATCTAGTGAAACCATTCGTTTGCAGGCCGGGCAAAGTGTCTCGGCGTGCTGTACAAACAACTGCAGCGAGCGGAACAGGGCGGAGAGCAGATGGGGCAGCGGCGAGGACACCCCCCTGCTCCACAGACCATAACACTGGTACCCCTCGCCTCCCCGCGCGGAGAAACATCCTGTGTGGGTATAGCGTTCCGTTCGCGTAACACTACCGTACGATGAAGGGTATTTTGGAGACAAAGGTTGTACGTTAAATTCGTTTTTCGCTACCCAACTTTTGCTCTCTAATTGACATCTAACTATACGCTGCATGGGTACTCCTGTCCTTTTTGTTGTTTCCGGAATAAGTACATAGAGATTATAGAATGTAACAGAACATGCTCGTAATATTTAATGTGGTAGTTTATGTAATTAAAATGAACAACATGCACTATTCAGCCAATAGAGAAAATAAATTAAAAATGCATCTGTGTTACATACATTTGAGTCGAGTAGGTACTGCAGTTGTACAAAACATTTTTTCGTTTTTGACTCCATAATGAAAGTTGTTCAGTTTGATGGTCTAAATCACCCCTAACATTACTAGCATGTTTTGTTATACGGTCTTATAATTGTAATTTTCTTCAATGTTTGGTAAATCGATAGCTATACCAGCTATACGTTTGTCTCGTTATATATAAATCTATGCAGCGTCGTAGTTCCTTGAATGTACATATTATTTGGATCGTTACGTTCTGTTACGCGGAACTTGTTGCTATGCTCACATTTATTCACTGACAACGGTTTGGTATGTGAATTCAGCGGCCACTCCAGGTTTATGAAGTAAAATATGTCGCGGATATGTTCTCTTTTATTCGCACTTGTTTCGACAAGAATAGTGGTCAAAAACGGTTTGTGTCCTATAGATGGATTGTTTATTATAGTGATAGATTTAAGTTGGTAATGTAATAGAACTGGTTTGTCAGTGAATTGGGTTGTTATCATGCCGTGGAATTAACATAGACACACGTAAGTACCTTGAGTTAATTAAGAACACAATGTAGACAAGTGACTATAAACTTCTGCATAATAATTCGCGTTATAACATTTATACAACGCACACTTAGTTGGTAATTCGACTATCAATAGCTCAGCAATAATTTGTGATTATCTGCTTATATGTTAATATAGCAATAAAGTGATAGCCGGACAGTAAAGTACTGTGTCTCTGTTATATACACTTTTGTATTATACGTTACATTATTTAGTTAAAAGAAGCGATTATACTCATTGTGAAGGCGTTTAAGACTTTTGACAAATGCAATATATAGTTTCCACACTTCTATTCAAACATACCTTAAAAAAGACTGTGACTGAAAATTTAAACAGGTTTAATGATGCACCATTAAATAGGTACGTATTATCTATTATTGATATCAAAGATTTATAAAATTCTTCAAGGGTTGTTTTTAGAAAAGAATACAATCCTTAGCCACTACTGGAACTTCGTTGTAGGCCGGGGAGGGGGCAACCGGCGACCGAAACCCGACGTGACCACCCAATAGCAGACCTACAACACGACTCTCAAAACATACTTTCAATACAGTCGTCAGATCAGTGAAATTTTGTCAATGACTACTGGTGATTATGATGACAACTAGTGAAAACAAAATAGTTATCGTACATCAATAAAAAACAGATCAAAGACGTTTTAATTGTCTTTTGATAATATTTTGTAGGACATTCAGGCTTCTACAATATTTACGAGATTAACAAGGGCCTATGTTTTACCACTTCTGGATAAGTTCTTGATCACCCCGAAGATATTAAGAACTTATCCAGAAGTGTCGAAACAGGCCCTTAGATCACTAAGTTTCATTTGTCAAAAGTTTTGTGACCTTTTTTGAAGCCTTAACACATTGCAGTGATATTATCGAGCGATATTATCGACAGCGATATCGCGACACCTTACACTGCAGCGATTCTGCGATTCGCGTCACGCATTTCACACCTTCACTGAATGTAGTAGAAAGAGATTGCGTCAGATTGCGATAATATCGCGGCAGTGTGTGGGATCGAGCGCGTCCCCATACAAAATGTACTGAGAACAATTATCGCAAAATCGCAGCAATATTATCGCTCGATAATATCGCGGCAGTGTGTAGGATCACGCGCGTCCCCATACAAAATGTACTGAGAACAATTATCGCAAAATCGCAGCGATAATATCGCTCGACATTATCGCTGCAATGAGCGGAGGCCTTTACTCTCTTATAACTGTTAAAACAGCACAGGCAATAATCACAATCTGCCTGCCTCATACCAAACAGCCTTTCATTTAATACATACGAAATGAAAGACTGTTTTATGGAAAAACTTACAAAAAATATTTGTGTATCGTTGTTTGAAATCGTGTAGTTTATTTTACCGGTAGAACCGTCTTTGGTACATATTATTTATAGCGATATAATTTGTTTTACCAATCAGGTTGTATAAAGCTTAAAACTATTTTGTACTCGAAACTAAGTAAGTACCATGAATTTTAGTTTGAATTAATTTTTTATACAAAAATTAAAACATATTTATCTTCAAAGTTAGTTTGTACTCCTAATATTTGTATTTATGTAAATACAACAATGTGTGAAAAAAGGAAAGGCTATTGTGTTAAAAAGGAATAATCTACAGTGTGCTCAATTTTACTTCGATATGGAAAACCAGTGTTTGTGTTGTCAATTTGTAACATCGAACCGCCTTTATTTGTAGTTACATCAATTTTATCTTTATTACTGTGTGACAAACCATTCTGTTCCGGTCGAATTTGAAACTCTCTACAACTATTGGTCAGTCAATGTATGAAGTTTAGAACATTACATGACCATACAGGTGTGACGACAGTGTCGTCTTTGTTAAAATTAAACTCACGGAAGTTTTGCGCAGTATGACATTTATATTGGTTTTCAAAATTCAGTGACATAAGATATGTTAGCACATGGTAGCTTAGGAACGCTGATAGAGTTTTACAACTATATTACTTTCCTAGCAACTAGCAAATGACTTGCAACCTGAAGTCAGCTCTAATCTTCGGGAGTCTGATTCTCGGAACTGCCTTATAATTGTTCAGCAGAGCTTGTCTTCTGTACATTGAAAAGATCTTGTACTGTGTACCTAAAAATATCGTACTCTGATATGTTTGGCCTGCTTGTGCCATCATTATCCACTTTCAGTGTGTGTATGCTTTCCAACGGAGTAAGTTAGTTGAACACTTTTCCGGTCCTAGATAGTACACAATTCGTCAATTTTAGATATCTTCTAACTCCTTAAAGAACTGTTTCGCTAATTTTTCGTCTGTTGTTGCCACGAGTTCATAATCTACTAACAGGGTTATGAGAATGGTTTTGTCTGCCATATTCTTTGTGAATAGACAGAAGTTGGCTTCATTCTGTACAAAACCTTTTTGCAGCAGGATTTTTAGCAACGTGAACGTTCTTTTTATTAGAAGACACACTTTTGATGTGACGTTGCTGAATTCGCCTAGTAGAAGCTTCATGTAAATTTCTTCTTCAAGTTTGCCATTCAGGAATGCAGTCTATGCGTTAAATTGCGTAAGATGCAGATTTTCCTTGGATACTTACAACGGAGTCCCGTTGTCCGGATGGCTAAGTGTAGTCAATAAGACTCATAACTTCATAAGTTACTCATGATCCATACTCGATTCCTTTTCGCTGTTTGAATCCCTTTGCTACATACCTAGCCTTTTACTTTTCAACTATCCCATCGGAGTTAAGTTTAATTCAAAAAACCCCATTTGCATGAAAGGGCCTTTCGGTTGGAGGGCAGCTCACACAACGTACGATACTTTCAGAGCTTACGACACGCATAAACTACAAACTTTTTGGGATGTTATATGGTTTGTCTGTCTCTTATGTTGTATTGAGGCTCCGCTTCTCTCATGGGTTCAATTAAATCAAATCAAATCAAAATCAAAAATTTTATTCGAAATAATATCACATAGATAACTTTCTGACGTCATTTTTGATTCTACCATTACTTCCAATGGCTCTCCATTAGCCTCCACAAATTCATCGTCACCTTCGTTTTTGTGAAGTTTATCATGTTCGTAGTCATCTTCGGCCTCAGCTCTGTCACCTTCATCTTGATAAGTCGAGATAAACCCAAATAGAATTGGTAATACCGAGAATAGAATTGGCGAGTGCATCCGTTGCAAATTCATTCTATTTCTAACCGGATAATTAATAAATCATTAAACAAACCGAACTTTTGTTTAAACTCACACAAAAAAACCTACTATGTACAGATACCACAAAACATATGTATAGTGCGACGGAAGCGTGGTTAACGCGACAAGTCCCATTTCACTCGTCACGGCCCCCGCGTATCAGCTAACGCCTGCCGTTAGTGATGTGATGGGCATACTTGGAAGGTTTTATAATATTACTGGTTCAATTTACCCAGCAGGCCCAAACGTTTGCAGCCGGCGTATTGCTTATAAAGTATTCAACGTCGGTTGGTATGTAAAAAAGTCAAGTAATCAACTGATTTATCATCGGAATAAATCCTAAATTACAGTTTATTTATACAGTAGTAGAGAGACTAAATAAACCTGATCACACATATAAACAAATAAGGTCTAAACTTTGATAAAGTTATATTATGTCAAGATTGACAGTCGTACAAGCGTCGAAAAAAATTGGAACCAGTACTGGTTCTAAAACCCTATACATATACACGCACACATACATAATTTGTATGGCGCCTCACGCACACCAACCTATGAAACTTGGCCCCTTTTGTTTTATACGGTTTAACCGTGAGGCTCATTCTAGACATATACTTTTTCTAAGGGTCTAAACCAGACCAGGTCACACATAAATAAATACAGTAAACAGACAGGTCATAGTTACAGGAAAGCCACGGTGCCTCTTAAAATTATGTATTTAATAATCATGGTGGACATCGCGAATTACATAAAAAAATATTGTATTAAAATTTACCGTTTTCCTTTGCAATAATTAAACAAATATCTTGGACATTATCACATATATTATCTAGTCCCGTTTTTGTCTGGCTATAATAATACAAGTGCTGGCGGGCAAGTACCAGAATGGAGCTCAGACTTGTAGTATGATGACTAGACACAGAATACATTTGGTAATTTATGTTTTTTACATTTAGATTTAAACATCCATGACTTGGGTACATACAGGTTTATATTTAAAATGTAACTCGCCATGTGAGAGAGATAATTCCGCTTGCATTCTGCTGTCTTTTTGATATCGATAACATTAAATTTATATAGCAGTAATTTACCCATTGAAGTTAATAAATAAAAAATATCTTTCACCTCACAAGCTCGAAAAGATTCTGTTTATCATTCGAAATCTGAGTGCAAAAGTGCATTTTATCCGCTAGCGTGGAAAGAGTTTTTGAAATTCGAATCTGTCTATTCAATATTTTTCTATACCGCCAATCCACTGAAAATGCTTAATAACTATTTCATGTCACTGGCCAGCACGAAAAAAAAAACGTTTTAAAATGTTCTTTTTAGCAATTCACTTTTTTTCCTCGCTGTTGTGAGGTGAAAAGTTATGTGTTTCGCTCGGCTGCAAAGTTATTCTGCATCTCTTACCTTTGAAACCTTCGCTAAGCTCAGGATTCTATTATTTGAATAATAGAATCCTTCGCTTGCTCAGGTTTCAACACAAGTACTCGCGCCAAAAAGCAACTTTGCAGCCTAGCATAACAAATAATTATTAATTGTGGCGCTAGTTACGTAGTAAGCTTCAAAATTTTACATGATATGTAACTAAACAATTATTATTGCGCAAATTTAATTATATTCCTGTATTACCAGTTCTTAAACGTAAGCGCTATATTTCCGCTATATTTTCATAGCTTTGTACTAAAATGATTAACACCTGTATTAGAAATATTTAATGAAGCTAAAATAATCGTACTTATAATTAAAATGAACTTTCCATTTAATTTTGTAAAAAGCAATAATGATTTAGTATCAACAAAAAATAAAAATAAAAATTTAAGATTGGTGCCGATTTTCTGAACTAATGATATTATATTTTTAAATTGTAATGCTTCCATGCCGTGTGTTCTTGTTTATGTGATTTACTTAGTAATATAATGGGAATTAGTTGTAGTTAGCTATTAGTTAGTGGTAGTTTGGACATTTAAGTAATCTTGTTGCTGTTGGATTTTATGATTATTCGCTTCACAAAATAGCTGACCGTTAAGTGATAACATTTGTCGAAGTCGCACTAAGCCATAGACTTAAACTCTAGCGATAGACTTGCCCTTTCATAGAAGCAACATGTTCAACTTGAATGAGGTGTCCGCACCTGATTGATGTTCCCGAGTTCACTTCGTCACTATGGCAATGACAGCAATGTGTCATTTTGTGTTGTTTTGTGTGACATGTTGTTTGTTTGAACGAGCTTGTCTATCGCTAGAGTAATATGTCTATGCACTAAGCCCTTCGGTTTCTCTTTACTGCTTACATAGGGTCCTTCTTAATATGCTTTAAGTTTTTAAGAGGGTGATCAGACCAACAAAATGAAAAATTTGCGCTACGGGACCAACTACGAAATCGCGAAAAAAAACTGCTGTTCCATACAAAACTGCAATCCTCCTCGACTCAAATGTATGGGACAGCAGGTATTTTTTTCGCGATTTCGATATTGTTCCCATATAGAAAATGGTTCGGTATGATGGTCTGACCATCCCCTTAAAAAAATCGTCAGCATATTAGGTTGGGTAGCTGTATTTAAAGAGATCACTGAATGGGTTTCGTCGGCGACAGAAGTAGATCTACTTCTGAATAAGAGTTCTCTATACCTATACTCAATTCCAAATAGCAACGAAAAGTTAAGGCCATTTTAAATTACAGAAACAGAGATTTGAGACACTTCGTCTCACTTATTCTTATAACAGCTTTAGTAACGTCCAAGATACGTTGAATAGTATATCTTTCTCATAAATGAATCGTATTTGCTAATCAGAATTGGCCAGAAAGCTATACAGGAATCGGAATATCTTTTCGTCCTTATTTGGAATGCAGTATAACTCATTCTTATTCGCCAGTTGAAAAGCGCATAGCTGTTTTGTTAAGCGCGTGCATATTTTAATTTATCTGCAATGCATGCACAGCCCTCAAAAATACGATTTTAAATAGCATATATGTTGGACATTTAAAATTTTATGACCTATTGATAAATATTACCACCCAAAAACAAAATAAAAAGCTCTGAAAATAACGCCTCCCGAAACATTCACAACAATTGGTAAATATATTTTCACCTCACAAGCTCGGAAAGATTCTGTTTATCGTTCGAAATCTGAGTGCAAAAGTGTATTTTATCCGCTAGCGTGCAAAGAGTTTTTGAAATTCGAATTTGTCTATTCAATATTTTTGTATACCGCCAATGCACTGAAAATGCTTAATAACTATTTCATGACACTGGCCAGCACGAAAATAAAAACTTTTTGAAATGTTCTTTTTAGCAATTCACTTTTTTTCCTCGCTGTTGTGAGGTGAAAAATTGTGTGTTTCGCTCGGCTGCAAAGTTATTCTACGTCTCGTACCTTTGAAACCTTCGCTGAACGCTCAGGATTCTATTATTAATCCTTCGCTTGCTCAGGTTTCAATAAAAGTACTCGCGCCAAAAAGCAACTTTGCAGCCTAGCATAACAAATAACTATTCTTAATAAAAAACATCCTGTATTTTGCACTCTTTATGTTAGTAAATAGAATGCGTGTATCATGCATCTATCGAAGTATAGTAAGTTTTGGAAAGCATGTACATATTCAATAAGCTTTGTATAATAGTGACTGTAAAATTAAAATTTCAACGCGGGACCGAAGTACAATCTCGTGTTATTGAGCATAAAATATTATCTATTTTCATATTACTTTTATACCGAATTTAACATTGGTTGCAGTAACTTTGTTCCCAATTCCAGCACTGGTAGCATGCAGCACGTGATACGGCTGTATCACATCTTTTATCTCGTTCGTTCGCACGCAAATAGAAAGAGAGCGAAGGTGTGATAGCGGTGTATCACTGCGGCATGCTAGCTATGCTGCTTTTTTAAGAAGGTAATATGTGCGGGCTCAAAATAAGAATTATGTAAAATAGTGACAGTTAGCCACAAATTATATCAAGTGTCGACGGCACTTGCCCGACGCTGCTGCGCGTGTTTTTGCATCGATTAATGATGTGAAACTATATCAGTTTTCAGAGAGTTCATATTGTAGGTAGTTTCATAAAATCTCGTATGAAATAGGGGAGCGGACTGAATAAAATATATTTTAGTTTTATCTTTAGCTTAGCTTGAATACAATTTTTAATAATAGGATGAAGTATAAGAAGTAATGAAATGTTGATGTCGTCACTTGTGGTTATCAAGTACAATTTTTCATACAAAGCGCACGTTTTGACATTCGATAAACAGTTGCTAATTTGACTAGTTGTCCGCTCCCCTATTATCTGACATTTGGCTCAAAAGCGCCTGCTGAGTTAATCGTGCGCAGAAGGTCCGTGTACGGGTCTGCTTCATACTAGGTAGACAGTTGCATTACTTAAATGTGTGATTGTACTCATGATACTAAACAACTTTCCTAAAAGAACGTAGGGAAATTAGCAAACAATATTTTTACTTTTCATTCAAATATATGAAACGTGGAGGCTGTCTTTTACGAACCTTCTATCTGCCAATATCCTCCCGGGACTATGTTGTAATTGTAACCAATAATAATGTAATTATTTATGAGTAGAACAATACGATGCAATTTGTTTCTTAATTTACATGCGTTGTGTTGCATGTGTTTAAAACACATGTAATACATCACTAGAAAATATATATATCGAGAACCTAGATCGTTGAAAATATAATGTTCAACGTTTTTTACATTTCCTGTAATGTTTAAGTTTTTCAAATACGAGATTTAATGAAAGTACCTACCACTGCTCCTATCACGCGTCGTTACTTGCTATAATTTGTATGTTGATAATGTGCTACCTATTTCGCCTTTAATCATCCTTTGTAACCTTTTTGTATCGGTTTCTAACAATTTTCGAACTACATACTTTACGTATTTGTATTTTATTCATTGCTTGTACTTCTCACGAGGCTAAATTAAGACTTCTGAATACTAAAGAAACGGCTTTGTTTTTGGCGTTCTTAAATTGTTGCTAGAAGATGATGATGATGATACATTTATGGTTGTGACAAAACCTTGTTTGGAAAATGAAATCGAATTCATGTCTATTACTTCGTCAAATAATGTCTAAAATGGTTTTATACAAATCTTTGTTATCATATGTACAGAAACAAACAATCTAAATTATTATAAAACTGTAACAGAAGTGTGTCTGTACATTGAAGATGTTTACAAGAAAAAGATTACGATATAGTTTTTAGGTGTACCTGATTCCAAATATCAAAACTTTTGGATTGTTTGTCTGTTTGTTCGAGTATCACGCGAAAACTACTAGACCGATTTCGATAAAACTTTTTTGTTTGAAAGCTTATGATGAGACTTAAAATCTGGTAATATATCATTTAACTCGCTGCTGCTAAATGCTCGTTAGCTATATAATAGTATTTTCAACTCCAATATTGTTGTTACCTGCAGTTCATGCATCTCGTGAGCTCGTGACTATGTTTTTTGTAATTATGTAAACACTACAGAGATACATCAAAACCCGTAGAAAAATATACTTTCAATGAACTGGTATAATTATATAGGCACCATAAGCAGATGCTCACGACAGTATTTCTCGAGGGGGTAGGCAGATATATTCTGAACTCAGAACGTACACGTTTCACTAGTAGTACCGGAAATCCATTCCATTGTGACGGGGAGTGAGCTCGTCGCCACTTATAATAATGGCCAGGACCAAAAATGACATATTTTTTTCAGAAATAAATGGTCTTTTGCATCAAAATGCTAACAAATAAACTAGCGAATAAAGCGTTTTATGATTTTTATGGTACTCGGTACGGGCAGTGTAAATGTAATGGCATCCTTATTACCCTTTATTATTACTGTGTAAAATCTGCTTATTAAGATGTAATCTATAAACAGGATGGAAATTTGAGATGGGGCACTAAGAGGAGTTTCCTAAAAAGAGTAGCTACAAAGAAACCCTAGCTTATCGAGATATTGATGAATAGACAAAACAAAAACCGTGTGTCTGACGTCTGTACAGTGAAGATATTTACAAAAAAATTAAACGATATGGTGTTCTGTTCAGGTGTGCCCAACTCCGTCACCGACGACGACCCATCGTGATAAAACTTTTCGTATAAAAGCCTATGACTTGACGTACAAACTGGTAAACAGGGTCCTTAATATGCTGACACTTTTTAAGGGGATGATCAGACCATCAAACTATACAGCTTTCTATATGGGACCAACATCGAAATCGCGAAAAAAAAAATGCTGTCCCATTTTGCTCAAGTTTGCAGTTTTGTATGAAACAGCTGATTTTTTTCGCGATTTAGATGTTGGTGCAGTAGAGAAAGTTGTTCAGTTTGACGGTCTGACGGCCTTAAAAAAGTGTCAGCATATTGTAGGACTCTACATATTTTATCTCGCCACAATGATGGGAGAACCGGTGGTGCGGACGAAGTGGGTGGCCAAAGCTCGTATTTTATAATAATCTATGTTGGTGTTCAGACGCCATCAGATACAGTGTTACAGATACATCTGTTAAGAGTTTATTTAAAGTTAACACTGCTCAGAAAATTTTGGACGCCTCGTCTGCTGTCATCTATCTTATAGCGACTGTACACTAGCTAGATGCTATCTATAATAGTTATAACGATAATATAAAAGGAAAGCCAAATACAGTCGATCTTCGAATCATTTAAATCTTAAAATAAATTGGTACCTATTTAACATCTGTAAAACAAATCGTTTATAATGATGATGGGGATCCATATGTAGGAACTGAAGTGCGATTTTTGAATCTCATTCGGTGAGCTCAGCAGTTGAAAATGTCAAAATTACTATGGAAATACGCATTTTTCTGCTGCTGATTTGACTCGCTGAGCTTACCGAATGAGATTCAAAAATCGCACTCCTGATCAAATTGTTTATGTATTAAATTTCTGATACCATAGTGAAATAGTACTTTAAAAAAATTACCTATCTAATGTATATGGCTTACATTGGACTGACAACACGAATACTGGTTTTATTCAGTACTTTAAATATTCAAAATAACTTTGTTCATAAAACTCAATAATAATAAAGTATCTTGTATCTTCATTATTCTTCTATGACAACGATCTATCACTTGATATTCACGTAGTCTATCCAGAGTGAGCCTCAATGATTCTCTTGTCATGACTCTGACGTCATACTTGTAAATATTAGTTCAATTTTATAAAATAAGTCCTTGCGAATAAGTGTATTGTGATATTATATTTTTTGTCAGCACGTTTTGTAATTAATTAGTTATTTTCAAAATGGACATCAAATCAGTCTTCGCTAAATTCGACCATTATAGTGAAACAAGTGAATAAAGGAAACATACCAATATATAAACTGTTTTCATTATCAACAATCATACCGGGTCTACCAGGAATACGTTTCAAGTTAAAGTTAATGTAACGAGCAAGTTTTTTGGAACTCCCAGAATAAATCGATCAGCTGGATCGCACTTTTGTATGAAAGAAAGATCCAAAATCTTTTCTCGTTTTTCGAACTATGTTCCTTATGAAAAGTTGTTTAGGTTCATTGTTTGAATACACCCTTAAAATGTTTCTAGTAACAAATAGTGGTGTAGAAGATTTTATGTGGTATAGTGGTATACTCAGCAAGCATGTCTTACATTTCAGAGGTACCTACATAAACTGTAGTCTTTGGTACCTACTTCAGAGGTAGGTATATAGGTTCCTATGACACTGTACAACATTTTTACCGGTTTTTAAATAGTGAAATATATTTTGCAAACTATGCTTAATAAGCGGTATTAATCTAATACGATTTTAAGTGGTATTTAATTAATTAATATCAAGTATAAATTATGTTACTACTTACCTAATTCGTCATATTTCGAAATTATTCGTCAATGAATCAAACAAACATTTACACAATGTTAAACAAGAAAGCCCAGCAACGTACAATTATTGATTTGTTTTTCTATGTTATTAAAATTACCTAACAACATTTATTCTAAAATAGATACTTAAAAAAACACAGGTTACGGGCAAATAAACTTAAGAACAATCTATTCTATTTTTATTTAATGGCGTTTCCTTTAAATAAAAATAGATTTTATTAGATATTTATTAGATATTGTACGGTAATAGGATATGGCGATCTCAAAGCCCCGTTTTTAAACAAAAACACACACTCGAAACCGCCATAAAACGGCGGAGCCACGTGGCCAATTAAATCGCAAGCCGACACGTTTACTCGTTACCCACTTAGCCACGCGACTCCCTAAAGAACAATCATAAATGTCATACCTTTTAATACGGATTTGGTTGGCATCTTACTAACTTACTTACATCATCAATCCTAACGAAATGGCATATTCTAATCTTTAGCAATTTTATAAAAACGTTACTTATTCATTTGTTAAATAGAATCGATAACATATTACTACTAGGTTATAGTTAGTCTTTCACGCCTAGGGAAGAATGGAGTTTTAAAAGGACAGCTATACCTACAGGGTGCAAAATTAAATACGTCACATATCAAAGGGAGTACTTTAGACCATCAAACTGAACTACTTTCATTATGGAGCCAAGACTGAACCCGCGAAAAAAATCTGCTGTTCCGTTGGAAATTTCAATGGCTCCTCGGCCCAAACGTTTAGAACAGCTGATTTTAATTTCGCGTTTTCGTTGTTGGCTCCGTAGTAAAAGTTGTTCAGTTTGGTCTAAATCACCCTCATGATATGCAACGTATTTAAATTTACACCCTGTATCTTTGGCAGCATGCGAAGCGATGGATCAATCAGTCTTGAATTTAAAGCCCGACCAGAAATATTAAAAACCGCGCCATGTTGCGGAAAATCATTGGAACTAATATTTGTCTTGGAACACTGACATTAAAGGTTATTTCTCCCCTCCGGCCGGAAAGCGTAAATTTTCGTCCCGCTACGCTAAACGAAGTTGCCGCTTTCCACCTTGGTCGAGGAGAAAAATAGTATACTAACCTCGGACAGTAAATAAGAAAGCCTCAGATCACATGTTTGTTGACTTAGTCGATTGCAGCGCCCCAAAACCAGGTTTTTTATATTTCTGGTCAGGCTTTAAACTGCTATCGCTTGAATAAATACTATTTATAAAGTATAACAGTAATACTCACAATATGCAAATATTGACATACCGTATAAAGATGAACAAGAACTCGTTAGGCACACTGCCTTGACTTTTGACGTTATTAGGTTAATATTAGTGTTGTTGAAGACTCTAGTCTTTTAGCCCAATACTAAGCTTAGTCTCGTTTAAGAGTTCGCGAATTAAGTCTTTGTAAAAACGTAATATGAAAAGACTAATATGTGCCTGCGTTACACCTTGAGTCTTTTATATTTTCAATTTGTCTGATTATCCCCTTTAAAAACCGTCAGCAGCAAGGACTTGATAGAGCTTAGTGATTTTTTAAATAATAAAAATGCGCTCTTCATAGTGCTTAAACTGCTTGGGCCATAGGTCCCGACGAATATTTTCTATGAGAAACACGATTGCCCAGCGCTCCGAAAAGTGTGTGCGGTAGCCTTATTTTCGATTAAATAGAACTAGCAAAAGTACTTTTTCTAGATTTTTTTTATGATTTCACTAGTTAAACTAATGGTGAATATGTGAGGATAAATGCAAAAAATCTGAAACTATTTTAAGTTCTTCTAAAACGAGAAAAATGCTTAAAAATGCATGAAAATACGTCATTGGAATTACTTCACTCGAGTGAAGTAATTCCAATCGTGTATTCAGTTTATGATTTCACTAGATAAGCTATCCAAAAATACTGAGGTATGACTTTAGTTTCGGTAAATGGTATAAATCTAGTCGTAAAATAAAAATAAAAGATGCCTCCGAGGTATTTCCACCTACTATTACATCTTAAGCTTTTTAGGTATGTCTAATTTAACTGATTAATGAAAAAGTTTCTTAGCATTTTTAGTAGGTAAATTCTGACCCAGAAGGCTTTAGTGTCGAGAAGCTGGCACTCGTAAAAGTTCTCGCCTTAAGGGTCGGCACTACCTACGGCCCGTTTGACATATCTGTCAAAAGAAAAAGACCGGTGGCCGACAACACTCAACCCTATCTTATAAGATTAATGAACAAATCAATTTGATAGCTTTTGGTAATAAATTTCTTGCAAAAAACTTGGTCGGCTGCAGCGCGCGGCGCAGCTTGGCTGGCATGTTTACTGGTGTGAAGGAAAAAGTGAACCCTACCTGGTGACACAACATTTTACCTCGTTGAATTAAAGGACGTAACTAGTCTGTTGGTCTAGAGGCCAATTAGTAAGGACTAAAAAGTCTGGTCGGCCGACCCTATCCTGGCAGGTTCGTAGGTCCGACCGAATTTAGGGTACCTACTACCCGGAAGGCAGATTTTACCACATTAAATTAATGTTGAATGTTTGGTTGTGCGTGGCAATACTCCTGCAGCATCTGGATTTGAGAGCCGTAGGTCGAAATTGACATTTACAGCAACAGTACAGTACCGTGCGTGATGGACCTATAATGTGACTGATCAAAGATCACCCCTGGTGGTAGGATAGGATGGGATCCAACTAATTAGATCACAGTATTACTAAGGCTTAAAAAAAACGTAAAATTATTATAACAGAACAAATTAAAACTTTTAACAAAATAAAGAAATTATTACCTATAAGTATGGGTATTAGCAAACTAAGGGTTTGTAATCTTTTATTATCATAATCATCGTAAGATATAATATTTTAAGCACGGAATAAAAGTAAATTTTGCAGTAACTGGAACGATAGCCTTCAAAAACATTTGCGCAAAAGGACATCAGTGTGACCACTTTTAGTAGATTTCTTCTTTATTGGTAGTTTTAGGGCAAAATTGTTTAGTAGATTTTAGTAGAAATTGGGTATTCGAAAATTTTATGTATTTAAAATGCAAGGATTCCGTCAAATAAAATCTAAGCTGGCAATACAAATGGCTGAGAAAACGATTGCAGGGTTTGCAAGTTTTCCGGAACTTCTAGTACATCATCATCATAATCATCAGCCTATATATGTCCCACTGCAGGGCACAGGCCTACCTTCTAGGAGGGTGTTTGAGCGTTAGTCCACCACGCGTGCCCGATGCGGATTGGTAGACTTCACATAATATACATCAGAATTTCTTCGTCTGCATATGCAGGTGTCCTCACGATGTTTTCGTTCACCATTTGAGAGCAGTCGGTAATACGTACATAAGTTAGAAAAACTCATTGGTACGTGGCATGTTGTCCGTGCGGATTCGAACTCGGACCTCTTGATTGAGAGTCCTCTCCGCAACGCGCCACCGAACTCACTTCTATTACAGCAAATATTAATCATATCGCCTAATGTTGTTTTTTTTACAAAAGAGGGCTTCTGAGCAGAGTTGGAATTTTGGTACCTAGCACTTTTAATATGTCAAAGGCATTGCATGTACTTATCGACTTCCAATAATGTCGATATACGGGTATATTTTATATCACTGCGGATAACTTCAGCATGGTATCGAACTTCAAAATAGCGAAAATAAATCAGCTGTCCCATACATTTGAGTCGAATATACCTACCTACCTACCTACGTACTGCAGTTTTGTATAGGACAGCAGATTTTTTTTTCGCTCTTTTGAAGTTGGCTCCATAGTGAAAGTTTGATGAGTAGAATACATGCTGGAGTTATCCGCAGTGATAAAAAATTACCCGTATATCGACACAATCGTAAGTCGATAAACGTGCAATCCGTTTGACATTATTAAAAGTGCTACCAAAATTTCGGATTCTGCTTATGAGACACAGAAAACTGTACTAAATTTAAACTTGCATAGGGACGACCTAATTTAATATTTATTTGAAAATTAAAGCATTCATGTTACAAAGTGATAAAAACCAATAAAAATTATACAAAAATGCGAAAATAACATGTGTAATGATGAGCGTTTAGATAAAATTTATAATATTTTGTACAAAAACGTGTTTCATATTAAATTTTGACCATCTGTAACGACATAAATATTATTTGGTAGAATTTAAGTAGAATTTGAAACAGGACTGGTAGATTTTGGTAGATTTCAGCAGTAATTTTAGTCACGCTGAAGGACATTGTGCGACACAAGAACATATAGGTGTTACTTAGTAGCTAAAGTGGGTACATGAATCCTGAAAGGGCACAGCAATATTAACAAGAAGTAATTTTAAAGATAAAAAAAATTTAGTACAATGTTCTTTAGGTTCTTTTGGTAGTTTTGGTTCTTTTGGTAGGTTTTGGTAGTTATTGGTAGAGTTTAAAAATGATTTTTTGTTGTTTCTGGTTTTTTGGTAGTTTTTGGTTAGTTTGGTAGTTTTTCGTTGTTTCTGGTTATTTTGGTAGATTTTCGTAGTTTTTGGTTATTTTTGTAGATTTTTATACTTTTTGGTAATATTTGATAGAAGAATGAAAATTACCAAAAACTACCATAAAAACAAAAGAGTTCTTGACGGCTTGGCTACGGGTGGGTCTGTTGACATAAATAAAATATTTGTTTTGCAAAAGAGGTACATTCGAATCGTAAGCGGAATTCAGTCAGTAAGGGTGTCATGCCGATCCTTGTTTACCGACTTTAAATTACTCACTGTGACAGCTTTGTTGTATATATCCTCGATCCGTGCAAAATCGTGAGACGATACCCCGTAGTATTCCGTAGCAAGAGATTAAATGTAACTCGCAAAAATGAGCTACTGGTACCAAATTACCGACTAGCATCAATGCAAAGGACTACAAAATAAAGTCGAATACTGTTCTTGTGTATAGTAAAATACCAGATGACATTAAAGCAGACAAGTAATTTCTGAAAAAGGTAAAAGAATTATTAATCGAACAGTGTCCCTATGACTTTAATTAGTTTCTTCAGTATAAGTAAACAAACAGGCATCAATCTGAGTAGAAAAAAATGTGTTGCAGGTTGCAGATCGATTATTTGTACTTCAATAAGGTTATTATAATTTTTAACTAATCACATTGAACTGACTTTATAACATTTAAATAATTTAATTATAGTACTTTTCAGGTGGTAGTTAAGTTATTGTCTGGCACCTATTGTTTAAATCTGTTTTTTCATGTTGTAGTGTGACTAATAGGTACTCTGTACTTACCATCTGTAACTTATGTACCTACCTACAATTTAAGGTAAATAAATGAAATGAAATGAGATGAACCAAAAAGTACCAAATTAACCATAAACTACCAAAAAGTACGAAAAATTACAAAAATAACAATAATCTATCAAAAAGTACTAAAATCTACCAAAATAACAATAATCTACCAAAAAGTACGAAAATCTACCGAAAACTACCGAAAGACTCAAAAACTACCATAAATTACCAAAATAACCAAAAACTACCAAACAGTGACCGGACATAGTAACTTTTTTGAAATTCCTTTGTGTTTTCTTGTATCGCGCAATGTCTTTTCGCGCAAAATTCTGTCGTGCAAATGACTTTCGAAGTCAATCGTTTGAGTCACCTACTACGGTACAGAATTCACTCTTACTCCATTCTTATTTAAAACATATCTGACGATGATGATGATGAATTCAGATTATCAATCCTTAGTTTGCTAGTAACAATAGTAATAAACTTACAGTTATTCTAATATAATAAAGTGGACAAAAATTTACGAGTAATAGTCGACCAATTTATAAAATGCACTTCTAAGTCCACATATCGTGACGGGCAACTACGGAACCCTACACTGCATGTGGCCCGACACCCACTTGCCCGGTTTTTTATAAGTTACTTTGCCTACTTTAGCTAAAAATGGAATTGTTCATTAATCTTCTAAGACTGGGTTGGGTGTTGCCGGTCACCGGACTATTCGCAATGATTTCGAACGATTGACGGCCCATAGTAATTTGTATGAAGAAAACGTCCAAAAAAATATGTGATTTTTGGTAACAAATTGCAAAAAAACTAGAAGTCGTATCGAAAAACTGATTTGTTTAAAGTGTTCTTTGATGTTTTGCCATTGATTATAAATATATTTTGTTGTTTTATTTTGTTTCACTAAATCACAGGACTCGGAACGCGGCAGTGCTATTCTAGAGTTTTTCATGAAATTCTCGATTACTTTCTGATGTAACTACACAATTTTACTGAAGTTTTTTTTGTTCATCTTGTACTTCATCTTTTAGAGAAGCGATGGTCTTAATTTTGTTTCTAAATATAGCTATTTACTATCCTCAAAAGTCGGAACGCCGAACCCTGTTTTGCCCGATTAGGGTAGTGCCGACCCTTAAAAACGAAGGACTCGAGGCATAGAAATAGACGTTTTGAAAAAAAAAACAGGTCATTGACAACACTAGTCACAAGTCCTGTTCATTCAGATATTCTATAATAATTATACTAGAATTTGTTTCGGCCTTAAATAATTTTGGTTTAAACAGTAAAAATAATTGACCAAGTAGATAAGTAGACAATTTATTTGCAGAAGTAGGAATCTTGATAGATTTTTATAAATGTAATTTTAACAACCAACGTCGTAGATTTAAGACAATTTGCTATTGGAAGTAATTATGAATCTGCCACGTGTAGGATCAGATATTTAATTTGTGTTGTATTAGGCACAATAGATGTCTAACAACCTATAGCTTGATTCTCTGACAAGCGAGGAAAATTGAGCCATTCGATTGGTTGATTTTACACAGGTCACTTACTAATTTTTCAATAAACTCAAAAAATCTTGAAAATGGAAATCCTTAAATCCGGTAAACAGGATAACATGTAGTATTAGTGTAGGGAAGGTAACTTCCTTAACTTACACGTAGATTAACAATTAAGATAAGTAAAATAAAATTAGGATTATAAAATGTTCAGAAGTCCTGACCTAGTCTATATTAGTTGCTCACGGCGATATTTCTGGAGAATCTGATCTGACAAGCTGACATCGCTGATCAGAATCAGCGATAAACATATAGTTGGTCTTTTTTATTCACTATCATCGCATATCTTGGGCAATCAATATGTAAAGCATTCGCTCGACACCTCTATTTAATTTGACGTACCCGTTGATGTCTTTTATACGGCGGTCTCGGCGGTATGGTACATTATCAAAGTTCATGACATTTATGGATTTACAATGGTGTTTTGTCTATGTTGTCACATTTGTAATAGTGTACGTAGTATGATGTAGAAAGCGTTTATCATTTGATATAACGTGCTGTTGCGAAGGTAAGCATAGTTCAATTGTATTATATAAATCTCGTTGACTTGAGATTCTGCAATTGTCATCAATATCATACTAAGTATAGTAATTGGTTCCGATAATGGTTCCAGGAAATCCGGGAACAGGCAGGCATCTTCATGAGCCGAGGTCCTCGGGTGTTGGTGCCGAGGGTGAACTGGTAGCGGGCGGCGCCGGGCGCCGGGAGGCGGTCGAGCCCGCGGCGCAGGTGGGCGCGCGGCTATAAGTAAGAGGTGAGCGCGCCGCGGCGAGGTTAGTCGCCGATCGCGCGTCGCCAGTCGATAGCGGTGTCATCCCCCCTCCGGTGCGTCCCACCCCTGCCCATCACGATCCCTGCACGCACTCGCCTTTCTCACACGACCGGCGATCCTCACTTGCGCAACCCGAAAACCGAAAGGTCGTCGCTATTGGCATTTAAACGCTCTCTGACATTATCGTTGCATTTAAATGTGCGATGCAGCTTCCTCGTTGAGCTTTACTGTCGCAACATTGTGTCGTTTGGGAAAGGCACGGTGCTGACGTGAAGTCTCTGTTGCAGCCAGCAGCCCGAGCGAGCCGGGCAGGCGCGCGCGCCGCACAGTCACTCACCAACACGCATCGCCCTTAGCCCATCCGCCGAGCCGCACTCGCCATGATCGCCAGGATTGCCCTGTGAGTACTTTTTCTTAACTTTTGTAAGATACTGCTCAACGTCATTATAGCGATGGAACTTTACAATTTTTAAGTCAAGAAAACAATTTCCATAAAAGTTGTTTTTAAAACTTTGTACCTAATTTGAATACCTTTATTGCCCAACGCTGATAATGTTGTTGATGCAAAATTCCAAACAGGGCACTTGCGGCTTCGAACCTGTCAGCGCGCGCATTTGTCACTTTCATTTCCATTAGATGTTTGCATAGGTGAGTCGTGATGTCGCTGCAGACAGTTTTACGTAACGTTGTTTTCGGGATGTCATCTCGCATCGCGTGTGATGCCGCGAAAATCCGATCTGATTTCTCGTGTGGAAATCAGGTTTTCATTGCTCAACGGCAGTCGCCTGGCATCACGAATGAGGGCGCGTGTTTCTCAATGAAGGCTGCGAAACATTGCTTTTAAAATATGCACGACTAAGCGCGCTAGCATATTGTCTCCCGCGCAGGCGGCGCCCGGGCCGCGGCTACTGCGTGCGCTTGCGCGCTCCGCCGCCCCTCGCACCCCGCCCTACATTATTTCCCTTGTGCTTTATAAGTACTTGTCTGTTGCAGAACCTTTTCCATTTGTTTTCACTAGAATGATAAGTATCGTACTATCTCTTTAATAATAGCTCTACGTACCTACCGCAAATCTGCGGCATTACTCTTCTGCCGTATTGAGCTTTTCTTAATCCGTTTTCCCCTTTCCTTTTGTAGCTATGAGTGTGTACCATCTTGTACCGAGTCCGGCTGGTTATACGTGCAACTATAGTTAAACGTGTACCTAAATCCCCACTCCGCAAATTCACGAAGCTCTCTTGAGGTTTTAATTACTAACTAGCTTTTGCCCGCGACTTCGTCCGCGTGATATTAGAATATTGTAAGTAAAATCCTTTCTTAGTGCACCCCTATATCCTCCGTAGAAACTAGAAACTATATTCCAAATGTCATGTTTCTACCAGCGCTTTAGGCTATGCGTTGTTTGCCAGTCAGCTGTCAGTCACGGAACGACTTGACGATTTGACGAAGATGTTTTTTTTTAGACACTCGTACTTGCCATACTTCTGGCATAGCAATTAAAATGTTTATTAGTCGTTATGCAACTGGAAAAGCTCTTCGAGAGAATCGTTAGATATTAGGTTAAACTCTATTAGCCCCACTTGCGCCAACCTGGGTTAGCAATAAACTCTAGGTTAAGTTGGTAACCCATGGTTTTTTGTATCGAAAAACAACTGAAAGAGCAATTTTATCGGGAGTTAATTGCTAACCCGTGGTTGGCGCAAGAGGGGCTTAGTAGAGCAAATTTATAATAAATTTTTCCTAGATTTCATCAAAAACAAAAGCACCCTGTTGGTAGATTATCTAAAACTTTGAAAACATTCCAATTGTCAAAGCTGTTGGTCGGAAGACTCGGAAGAGAGCATCATTACATTACAAGTGAACATTCCACAAAATGATCTAACAGATTCCATTGTCAAAGCTCTCTCTTATATTACGACATGAGATGCTAAGTGAGTGCATAATACTCCTACAATAGCTCAGGCTCATTTTGAATTATTTGTCCTACGATTAAAATACTTTTTCGCTTTTAAATTGTTTTTTTATTTTTTATTATTGGGTATGAGAAATGAGACAGACAACAATTACTCATAATCATTGGATCGAGAAAAAGAATTGATTCAACAACACGGGGCCGAGGACGAATTTGTTTAGCGTAGCTAGCGTTCACTCTGACGTAAGTTTTGGGAATTTTTCGAAATCTCTATGGCACCAACATCGAAATCGCGAAAAAAAAAACAGCTGTCACATAGGTACGTGGGCAATTTCGTAAAAAAATATCCCGGTTACAAAATGGAATACAAAAAAAAACATATCTTTATTATAATTGGAACAACGTAGAATGATTCACACTTATTTGAAATGCATAATAACAGTTGCAAATTGGATAAAAAATTATTATTTTCAAAGAAAATGTGATTATTTTGGGACAAGAGAGCGTGGTTCAGGCTTCCATTTTGTAACTTTTTTGGAACGAAATTATATAATTATACAGTTTATTCTTAGTAAATGTGTCTTTTTTCTTTAAAAATAACAATCAGTGAACCTTAGCAAGGCATCAATTACTTGTAATAAACTAAAATATATCTATTTTGTAACTTTTTAAACTAGGTCGGTCATTGTGGGACATTACTAATAATGGGGGTTCAAAACTAACTTTAGTCTTATTTTTTTAATTTATTTATAATAAATGACCTATATAACCTGCTAATTTTACAGATTATTAATTAAATATTGAAATAATCAAAACCTTCATTCAAAACGGTCTTTGGTTTCAGTGTAAATTGAGTGCAAACTGATAGACATGACAAAATGTGTGCGGATATACTATTTAGAAAAAAACGCCCACATTTGGCTAGAGTAGGTTTGCAGTTTTATAAGGGACAGCAGATTTTTTTTAACGATTTCGATGTTGGTGCCATAGAGAAAGTTATTCAGTTTGATGGTCTGACCATCCGTTTTAAAAAAGTGTATATAACAAAAAAAAGTAATATTTACAACTTAGAAAAAGTATATATATGTCTAGAATGAGCCTCACGAATATCCCGTATAAAACAAAAGGTGCCAAGTTTCATAGGTTGGTGTGCGTGACGCGCCATACAAATTATGTATGTGTGTGTGTATAGGGTTTAGGAACCAGTACTGGTTCCAATTTTTTTCGACGCTTTCGTATCTTCGACTGTCATGTCAATCTTGACATATAACTTTATCAAAGATTTAAAAAAAAAAAAGATTACGATTACGATATGGTTTTTGTTTTTAGTATCCCTAACTCGAAATCAACCTTTTTTAGAAATTTTGTCTGTCTGTTTGTTTGTTTGTTCGCGCATCACGCAAAAACTACTGAACCGATTTTAATGAAACTTTTGTTTGATAGCTTATGATCTGACTTAAAATCTGGTACATAATTTGTGCGGACGAAGTCGCGTGTAAACACTAGTAATCTTATAAGAGCCGATCTTTTTTACCTATAAGTATGATGGATTCTTCTCCATGTCTCTTAAAAAACAATCTATTTCGATACCTACTTAACAGAGCTTTTACATTATGAGCTTAATAAAATGTTTTCTCATTAGGTTAATATATATTCGGTTTGCGGTTTGTGATGTCCTTCAAAATTAAGTGGTCGCTATAATGTCGTTATTATTTTCCTCAATACTCAACTGATACTTATCGAATTTCTTGGAACCAAAATAACTTTATTGTATTGACGTAGGTATTACTTCAAAATTGTTTCCCTTTTTACATCAACTTAATGCAGATTTTAAATTTTTGTTTGGAATATTCTTATAATGATTATTATAAGAGAGTTAAATACATAGTAAGGGAAGATGCACTAGCTAGGTCAACATCATATTAAATGTTTTTATTAAAAAACCGGTCAAGTGCGTGTCGGGCCACTAGTAGGGTTCCGTAGTTGCCCATCTCAATTATAAAGACTTAGAAGGGGCTTTTTGTTTTATACTACGGTTTAATGGCTAGTCAGGATCGTAGCAAGTGGCGTTCCGTTGTTTCTGCCTACCCCAGTGGGAGACAGGCGTGAGAATATGTACGTATGTAACGGCTAATAAAGTCTAAAAAGTACATTTTGCAAGTTGGTCGACTATTACTCGGTAACTTGTAAAGCCTACTTAGAGGTGATAGCATTATTCTTATGGTAATTTTCCTTTTAACTTCGTTATATGAGGTCTAACAAAATTAGCTGAAACCGTTATAAGGGGATGATCAGACAATAAATCTGAACAACTTTCTTTATAGCTCCAATATCGAAATCGCGAAAAAAATCAGCTGTCACATACAAAAATGCAAACATAACTCGACTCAAATGTATGGAACAGCTGATTTTTTTTCGCGATTTCCATATTGGTCCCATGGTGAAAGTTGTTCAGTTTGATGTTCTGATCATCCTCTTAAAATAGTTTCAGCTAATTTTGTAAGCGCACCCACTTTATTATATTTACGCTATGCCCATGGTATGGGTTCCGTTGTAATTATTAAATAACCAGTGCCCTAGGTTAAAGAATTGGGGTGATCCCTGGAAGCTAGGAAAGGTATTGTATCCATGGGTGGTTCATTCTAAACCACACAGTTTTCAATTCACGAAAGTTCACGAATTTTCAAAACAATTGTTTTCATATTTTAGTGAAAGAAGATATTATATTATCGTTTTTACACTGCAACTTAACAATAACATAAAACGTAATTTGTATTACTTGTGAATCTAATTACACGTTAGATAAACGCCTATTGTTATTTTTACAAATAAGTAAATTCCACATTTATCGTTGCCGTTCGCAACATCGCGGCCGGCGCCGGCGCCGGGCGTTACATCCACAATCTTGATACTATTTGAGACATTGTTAAAATGTTGTTATTGTTCACCACTTCCTAATTAGGTAATTTAAAACATACCCGGGTTATTAGAATTGTTTCACTTTCACTGTTCAAAAGGAACGTAACGTAATGTTTTGTCAAGTCGTCACTAAATGCTGAATTCGCTTCGGGTTGAGTTTTTGAATACAAATCAGACTGACAATTTCTTTTCTCCATGGTACAGAGTACAAGACTACTGATACATACACATATATGAAAAAGAAAGTTTGATCGATATTTATACCACGATTAAATGCGTACTGGATAGCGATTCTATTGTAAATGTGTGTAGCTAATGTTCCGTGAGTTGTGTCCGCGCTTGGTTATTAAATTAAAGAAGGTACTTAGTAGTAATTGCACACTTCCTTTCGTTTACCAATAATCCGCTGGATTTAAATTTTGCTTGTTTTTGTTACATCCTTCTTTATTTATACAATTTTAAAAGACTAAGGAAACCAATTATCTCTGTGATAGAATCGAATGAATCGGCCTAGGTATGTAAGCGCTAAACCACAACAGAACGATCTTCAATCGTATTCATGTCATGGGCAAACCCAACGGATCCACTATCGCAGATCTTCACTAGTTTTCTGCTCGAATGCCTTTCCTGCTAATCTTTAACTTTCAAGTTTCGCCATATCTTAGTAATCCATTGAATGCGTGCAGTTTGAGACTCGCGTCCGTCGTCTATTTATGCGTACGGATATCCTTTGCGGTTCGAGTTTCTAAACTCCTGCCTGGAGTTACAATATAGTAACCTGTTGCAGGTTTCCGCCAGCTCGCTTCTGTCTGTCGGCTACTTACACAAGACTTTCGCATAGGTGCATCTTCTCGACCTTTGCTTTCGCTTTATGTATGATGTAAAGCTTTTAGTATCACGTCGTCGACAAAAGCATCACTTTTATTTGATGGATTAAAAACTAATCGGATGTCGGAAAGGAAGACGATTATTGATAGTCTGTAAGTAAATGTGTAGGATTTATCTTTTATTTTCTTTCGCATACCTTGATACGTTATGCTAGAAATTGTCTTAACTGTCCTAGATTAAAATCAATTTCATTAAAACGTTTTAAACCTTTACTTATATATTTTCTCCTAAAACATTTGTCTAAGACCAGGCGTGATAGGTTTTCTAATCCAGAAAATATTACAGTTGATGTTTGTTGCAAAACATTTGCAAAGAAGTTCCCTAGTCGTACGCGTGTCGTCCACGTTCACTCTCGTCTCATATCGAAGAGACGCGCGTTTTCGAGCGACCTTCACTTTCGCTTTTTACCCGTACACGTAATAGAATTCTTTGTAACTATAGGTGCGTAGGTATAGGATGTCGTACATCATTGAAGTTGATTCATCTTATAACCTTCGAGAGATCATGCACTGCTGGTGCTTAGTGCTGGTAAATAGTAAGAATCATTTCCAACAACTATGTTAACGATGACTTATAAGTTTGAACAGCCTAGTATGCGTTGACACTGTGCTACTCGCATCTCGGGATGTGTGCCCGAATGTGCGTGTCGGCACGTCATCCGTCCATGCACTGAGCGTCAAGCAGATGTTACGTCCGCCGCCGACCACTTTCGCCTCTCGCATATCAATGGACACGAAATCAACCTCCTCACCTCCTATCACTCATACACTCTGATGATAATGAACTTAGTACGATTACGTAACACACCTTAATGCTACATTTAGTGTGGCATCCGGACTGACTACTTTTAATTATATTTCAACATGATTCTCAGAATAAATTGCAACTTTCGTTGTTCTTGACTAGGTACTTGCTATTTATGTAGGCAATGATAATTAATTAGAAATTAAATTGCAACGTATTGCAGGCAGTAACTGTATACATATTGCAAGTGGCATACGATCGTTAAACGGCTATTTCGTGGGAAGCGACAGCGGCACGCAAATTACGCAAAAAGTATGGGTGCCTAAGAACATTATTATAAATTCTCATCGGTTTCGCCGTCAATGAATGGATGAAGACAAATATAAAATCGAATACGATTGTGACGTAGAGCGGCGTTCGCTTAGCCAATCGACTAGTTTTTTGTTATCTGGCGAACAATATCACGAGTCCGAATGGTCGAGTTTGATGCTTTGCGCTTTCTACATCTAGTGTAGCGATATGTCAAGGGCAGCCGGTGTCAGCAAGCGCGGGCGCGGGCGGCGGCCTGCGGGCGGCGACAGCACCGGGTCACGACCCATAGTCATCGCCACCCGCTAATCCTTCCAAGCTTACGCAACTACCAAAACTCGTTGCCGACAGTGCCGACGCTGATCTCACACTCACTAACACACCTACCGATCCTGCTTTGTTACTGCTTTTAAACGATAACCCAACAAATACATTACGAAACACATAATTTCAATAGTTTCAGCGCGGTCAGGCTTGTAGCGGTAAATTACAGGAGTCTTTTCTCGGCACGTGCTCCTTCTGAACGATAGAATCGAAGGAATGTTGCAATTCCACTCAACTTTATCGATGCCGTGCCAAGTATGCGGTCAAGTCATGACCCATATTTATTAATAGTGTTAACAATAACATTAAAACATAAAAGAGTTTTTCTTTTTGGAAAGTACTGGCATAACTCTAGGAACCTATCTACTCGGTGATTATCTCAAAGCGAAGCATGCGATACATAAATATGTAGCAGACATTCACACGTAGTACCCGTGACTGGCACGCGTGAATCACTGACATTACAATAATTCATTGGATAATTAATAGAAAGGAAGGATAAGAATATCGATGAACATGTTATTTGAATCTGACGTGTATCATTTTATTAAGCTTTTGCCCGCCACTTCGTCCACGTGAAATTCGGATTTTTGAAAAATCGTTACTTCCCACCATATAAATAATTATATATTCTACAGAGCATCCCTACATGCTCTGTAGAATATTTTTCTTTCTTCAGTTTCTTAGGCTGCGCGTTGTCTGTCATTCCGTCATTCACGGAACTAAGTATTTCTATATTAATATTTAGAGGAAAGATTTGATTGTTTGTTTGTTTGTTTGTAATGAATAGACTCCGAAACTACTGGACCGATCTGAATAATTCTTTCACCATTAGAATGATACATTATCAGTGATTAACATAGGTTATAAAAAACGGCCAAGTTTGTGTCGGGAAGATTCAAAGGCGGTACTTCGTTCGCCGCGTTCCTCTAGTTATTTATAAGTAGGTATAGGTGGTGTGAATATGATGTCTGTCACTAATTATGTATCTGAATTTAGGAATTGTCTCATTCGTACAATACGAACTTAAAGTAGGTAACCGTCCAATCAACCGATAACATTTTTATATTTTAACATTTTATAGATAGGTTAGGTACCTAATTATATTTGTTTGACATTTAGCCAAAATTACCAACTTGTTCTTTACTAAGCTTGTTTAACGGGTTAGTATATTTTTTAACATATATTTAGTTGCGTTCTGATAGATGAGACATGAGGGTACGACGTGACTAGGTTTGTCAAATAAAGTGTTTCAACACGTTGACACAACATTATAGTTTTCTCTATACCTACCCGCAACATTTGACGGAAATCCCCTAAAAATTAATTAAATATTGCATTGACTAACATCCTTCACAAAATTGAACGCCTTTATATAGGGTTCTTAATATGCTGACGGTTTTTTAAGGAGATGATCAGAACACCAAACTGAAAAACTTTCTCAATGGGACGAACATCGAAACAGCGAAAAAAAATCAGCTGTTCCTTATTCGTAGGCTGTTCCATACAAATCTGCAATCCTAGTCGGTTGGACGGCCCGACAGCACAGTCTGTAGTGAACCTGCCTGCTGTCCCGGGGGTCGCGGGTTCGAATCCCGTAAGGGACAAATATTTGTATGACGAATATGAATATTTGTACCCGAGTCATGGATGTTGTAGGTATCTATATATGTATTCTATATCGTTGTCAAGTTATCATAATACAAGTCCAGGCTAGATTCTGGAACTTTAAATGTGACTAGATAATTTGTGTGACAATGTCCAAAAAAAAAAAAAATTTTTCGAACCAAATGTATGGGAGAGCCTGATATTTTTCGCGATTCCCCATACAAAAAGATAATTAGTTTTGGTGTTCTGATCATCTTCTTAAAAAACTGGCAGCATATAAAGTTGGACCCTGTAGGTATAGAGCGACAAAATTTTCATTTAAGTGGTATTTCAATATTTAGAACCTATAAAAGTATTCTATAATATTAGCTTTAAGGTTTTGTAGAATATTGGCGTAGCACTTTTTTAATGTCGGCTTTCATTATTGAGATCTTTAATACGGTGATGAGGGGGAGGAAAAGAGCCTTAATTTTCTTTCATAGAGTTGCATAATGAAATAAATATTAAAGACATAAAATACGACAATCATGAATACAAGTACCTACGAATTAATGGAATATTTACGCAAACTTGACATTGTAAAAATATTGTAACAGACACCATTCGATTTGGGCACTACCGACATCCGTCACCCGTAGAGCGGAGGAATACCTAGCGATAGGTATGTCGCATGAAACTGTCAGAGGAAGGAAGGGCTAGTTGGTTGCATCAGCAGCCGGGCCAGGGTCCGCATCCGGAGCCGCTAGCCGGCGCCTCTGCCTCAACGCGAACATAATCCGATATTTATGTGCGACTTCGCGTTTTGTAAGCGTCACTTTCGGCTTTAACCAGTTTCACTTTCCTGCCGATGACCTTTCGAAAAATGCGCAGTGAGATAACGGATGAATAAAACATTGTGTATTTGCGTTAACTTGCCACACTATCTGAAACAATCCATCTCTATTGCTTTTCCCAATGAGTAAATAATACATTTCTCATTGAAGATCTTTTTATCGTATGTACAAAGACTAAATATCTCCTTCTACGTCAAAGACTGGATAATTCCCATTATCATTGAAAGTGATGATGACAGGTCAAGTGATACGCTAAGCTAGTGACGTGACGACTAAGCCGCGCCCGGTTGGAAAGGAACGCTGTTTTTTGACCTTGCCTCTTTCTATGTCCATGATCTGCAATAGTTACGAAATAATAACGTGATCGATGAATCTGATTAAATAATAATTTATGAGCTGAAACCTGGGTGTCTAAAATCCTTGTTCCATAATAAAAGACAAAAATGTATTAAATATAGTTTGCTGGAAATGGTTCCTCAATTGAAGACGAAGAACGTTGATGTATCTGTCATTTAGCAGTACAAGAATGGGGCGTTTACAACAAGTACCAGCTTTAGTATCAATGTATGGACAGTTCCTGTTTACGAAACATGTTTTATGTACCGGCATTGTGGTAAAAGTTGATTTTCTGCTTCGGGAAGCTTATGTATTTGGCAAGTACTTGGACCTTGACATGGGTTTTTTGGGTCTTTCCGTGGATTTCGAGGAAAGCATACGGACCCTTGTGTTGTCCGAAGAGAATCGGAGGATGTATTAAATATTCTGCAACATGGTCGGTAACTACAATATTTCTCCGTCGGTGAGACAGCGAGGTGCGACTGCGTGCCGCGGATACCTCACTTGGTGATTCTGGGCGTGTTGCTAGCGCGTGATACCTATTCCCTACGCTACATGCTACATATACTTACTATGCTCCGTCTTGCCTGTCCGCCGCATATAATGAAGTGCACAGTTCAATCCCCCAACTACTGTTCATAGGTAGGCAAGTAGGCAAATTCATTTTTGTTTCGCTGTTAAAGTTTTTATTAGCACTGTGTGTAATCATTGCTATGTATTGACCGACAATATTACTTAACGAGCAGGCATATAACAAAGAATATTTACCTACTGTCTGTGATGCAACGTCTGCAACGATGATTTATGAGACGAGACGGAGACGCTCTCGCCGGCAATAACAGACATGTTTTTTGTAACACTTGTCTAGGTTAGGCAGACAACACTCAACATATTATATTATATTTATTATGCGATAAATTTTGTTATGAATTTTGATGACTACTCATTTATCACTTTAACCGCCATCCTCATCAGACCATCTCGCTTTGTCACAAAAGTCTTAGTAAATGTATAATTATTAGTAAAATTTTCTTCTTACATCGCACTACGCGAGTAATTGTTTCGATGATTCCATCTACCTAAGATGGAATTGTTGATAACAGAGTTAATAATGTCTCTGTAGACACTATAGTTCAATTTCAAATCAAATTCTACTAATCTAGTATCTAACACTAAAATGCCAGCAATTTCCATTGTTCTAAACGATCGCATTCTTAATCCACAGTTAGTAATTTATTGCTTATTAACGTTCGAAGCACGACCGAGGTGTTAATTGTGACGTGACCGCCATTTAGTTTAACTAGTAGGGTTGATGAACTGTTATACCGTTTAATGCATCACCGATTACGGTACTCATATCATATATCGTTATTCAATCAATGGCTAGACTTTTTTGAACTATAAAAGAACTATTAAATAACCGTAAACACTGTACTAGGCAATTCTAAGAAAGTAAAAGTTCATTTTCACTCATCGTTTTTGTAGGATATAAAAGTAGAGGAGAATAGTTATTAGACTATGATTGTAACGATAATATTGTCGAGGGTCAGATATCTCAAGGCATTAAATAACTTTTTCTCACAGCTGTTCGATAATAATACCCAGCTAGATTACGTACCTAACACAAGACATTCGCTTTTTTTCTCTTTGGAAGATGTTAATCATTATTATACGAGTACGTTGCCTAGATACTAGAATTGCACTTGTCCTCATAGAACGCAAGTTTGTGCAACTGTAATCGTTTTATTTGCTGTTGTCTTAGACGCTGTTGTTGAAAGTAAAGGCTTACAAACAAGTTTTCTTCTAATTATTATTCGCATCAGTCATCGCTTACCTACATTACATTTTTACGTACCTACTTAAAAAATACAGTACCTACATGTTTTAAAAACAATACTTACTGCATTTCTGTAGCACGTCAAGATTCCTATTAAGTTACTGAAAGAAAACTGTTCCTATTAATCTAATAACCAACCAAATATTATTGGTTATAACTGTTATAGCTGTTTTAAGTGAAATTAAAGATCCTTAGATTAATTCGACCTGAAGTGCGATTTTTGAATCTCATTAGATGAATTCATCAGTTAAAAATGTCAAAATTACTATAGAGATACGCAATTTTCTACTCCTGATTTGACTTTCAAAAATCATGCTTCAGGAGAGCGATTTTTTAAAGCCAAATCAGCCGTAGAAAGATGCGTATCTCCGTAGTAATTTTGACATTTACAACTGCTGAGCTCAGCGAATGAGATTCAAAAATCGCTCTCCTGAGACAACATTTTTTAATCTTAAATTTAATTTATATAATATATATATCTCGTGGCAGTCTTAGACTAAAGTTACTTTAGTCTAAGGTGGCAGTGCATAAAAGAGACCATTATCACAGAATAAATAAGTTTCCATAATGGTCAATTGATCCGCGTGCATATTTGCCCCCGTACGTTCACCGGTGACCTCGTAGCATAGCATGACTAGCAGACCAGACCTTGTATCGGGACACTTTGTAACACAAGCTATTGTCACTGACGACGAGTTCAATTGCTTGCTTTTTGAACTGTTTGGTTCGAAAGTTTACATAGGGATGCTTACTTTTAAACCTGCATGTACCTACTCACGTCAGTTATCTGTTATATTTAGTTGTGTTTTAGACAAGACAACTGCTTTTCTACAGTAGATTATCTCATCTTGATGCCTATTTTGCGTGAGGAAAATAAGATGATCTCGACATTCTTATAAGAGCTTACAGATTCTGTAAGGCTAATAGAACACATTTAGAATGAGTATCATAGTTGAACAGTGACCGAGTTATCTTGAACACCGAATAATTTATGTTGCCTACGAGCTACGCTGCGTCACACAATGCGTAATGTTTAACATTTTATATTCCAAAATTCCAAAGGTGTCTCAAGAACTTGCGACATCCATTAAAATTATGAAGCAAACCTTTCCCAATAAAATTTTATTCTTTTGAAACCTTGAACACGACTTTGTTGATCTGAATAATCGGTCAAAATATTTATAATAAAACACTTTCTAATAAACGCAAATGGTTGTAGTAACATACATAGTTTTGCAATATATTTACCTGACTGTTACCACGTATGTGGAATTTTCGTGACAGCTTGTAATAAAATTTTATCTGGACAATTATTTTCTAGCTGTAGGTACCTAATAGATCTAAAAAAAGTTTAATAAACGCAAGTGATTTGTAACAACTGACTATAAAATAACAATCGGACAGAACCCACCTATGTATGTGGTAAACTTAGAAAGAAAATTACAACTTTCAGGTCTTTGCAAACAAACAAACAGACGGGCAAAAATCCAAAAATAGGTGAATTGGAATCAGGGTCAGAAACCTAAACACCATATAAAAGGTAGCCTTTTTCTGTAAAATACTTCAATCTACAGACATAATATAACTTCTGTTAGGTATACTCGTACAGTTTTCTAATAGTGTAGGTAGACATTAAAAGTTCAGTTAAATCAATTTATCATCCTTAACTTATTACTTGCACAACGGCATCATTTTGGAATATCGTGTAGTACGATATGAAGCACGTGGCATAGGTAGGTACCCAATACGTTAGTCGCCTTAATAAATGTCGATGACCATTGATCAGTAAATTTGACAGCTATTAAAAGGGCCATCAAAAGTGTATTAAATAAATAACAGTCGATGTCTACTTACTATAGATAGCAAGTCAGCAAATATTTAACGAGGACCAGTTTGTTACATAAGCACATCCGCATAGAGAAATTAGTATTAAAAGATCCGGGTCTGTCTGTATTGCCAATAGTGCGTTAATTTTATAGGTAGGTAGGTATTTATTGTGACAATTCGTGCTTCTGCGGATCAGGCGTCATGTAAAATATACAATTATGTACTCTTTTGAACTCGAAAAGCCAAAAAAATATTAAAATAAAACCGATACGATATGGGATATAATTAATTATTATTTTCTAATAGGTACAGTCAGCAGCGAAAAGATGGATGCACTTTTACTACGTCGTAGTATAAAGATGTATACACTTTAGTACTACGCGTAGTACTAAAGTGTATACATCTTTTGCATGAGAAGGCATACATCTTTTTGCTGCTGACTGTACATATAAGAATAAACAAAACTTACCAAAATATCACGTTAGTTTTAATTTTTAAATGTTTTCTTTGATGTGCAATATTTTATGCGCGTAGGTCCTGCCTGCTCTATAAAACAGATAATTATTTGTTTTTTGTTATACGATATTCTTTTAGTTAAAATTTTAAGAACACAGCTGTTGTAAAATCGCAATATCCATACATTACGAAAAAACTTTATTCTTTATTGCACATCAAGTAAAAATTTAAATACATATTTATAAACTGTCGACCGGTAATAATGCGCTCATAAATATGACCAAGTACACATTTCAACTGCGGCAAGACTGCAGAATAGTAGATATCCTTGCAGAGCTGGATAAAAAGACACTTTGCATAAAACGTCAGATCACCGAATCGGGTAAGATAGGAACCATCACTTAAATAAAAGTATTGGCAATGACAGTGTAGGAAGTCCAAATATAATAGGTTCTTGATAATTAAAACACGTGACCCTGATATGTGTTGGCACCAATAAGGTAGGTTGCACAAATATTGCATTGCATCTTTAACATTTCGGATGATCTATGATTTGCACGACTGTTTTGCTTGCACACCGGGTACACAAATACATCTCGTAATCTTTATTACGTACTCGCTTTCATATATTTATTATGACGACACAATGAACTAACTCAACTTTAGAATACCTAATTGTTTGATCCGCTTGCAGTTTAGCGTTTACCAACAGCCTAAATTACACATTGACAGGACAAGTGGGCAATCCATTAGATTCCCTAAACTTACATACCTATGTGCCATCAAGTTAGTAAATAAGTATTCGATTTACGCGTAAATGCAATGAATGTGTGAGAAACATAGAGTCCTTGACCTACTCCTGTGCAAGTGTTTTTGCTCTCCCACGGATCACAATCGCTATTTCTGTCCAAATACATTGGATCGCAACTCGCCGCAAGTTTTCCGTCAAACCTGTTTTCCGGCTGGTTTCTATTGCATTCATAAAACGCTTGATATTTAAAATTATTTTATGTTATATTTCTAATAAGTTTCTATCTAATCAGTCTATAGTGATATATATCTTGTATTGTCAGAAACTCGTTAGTAAAAGTCTATTTATATTGCCGCAATCAAGAACCGTTACGCGCTATTCAATGTTATCATTTGCCTAAGCATTTTATATCTGTAATCGGGTGTTTCATGGTCATTCTAGCTAACAATGACATAACTAACAATGCATGAGGTGGTTGCTACTCGACCCACTGGTAAGAATCCACCAAACGGCCATTAACCGTGTAATCCAACGCGTAACTTAATTAAGAAGTATAATGAGCTTAGCCTTGCACCTACTGCCATTAAAATGCATTGGCTAATCTATGACATTATGGTGTAAGTTTGGATACAATGACTGAAATGCGCGTTTTATTCTATTATGTGCCGTTGCTATTGAATTAAAGCCCGACCAGAAGTATAAAAAACCTCGCCATGTTGCGGAAAATCATTGGAACTAATTTTTGTACTTGGAACACTAACATTAAAGGTGACAGTCGATTGCAGCGCCCCCATGGGCGTAGCAATGATTTTTTCCCAGGGTGGGCCAGGCCCAGGCGTGGTAGACGTAACAAAATTTAACTGAATCCTGGAGTGAGTGAAGCTAAGTGAGCTCGTGATTTACTGCAATGTATCTAACTAGGTCTTTGTGATACAATCGTAGCCAGGAGCAAGCGAAGCGAGATCGACATTTCACTGAATTCTGGAGCGAGCGAAGTGTGCTCGAGATTTTACTGCAAATTGTCTAGCCAGGAGCGAGCGAGCGTATAGTGAGATCAGTGTAATACGATTTAAATCCTGGAGCTAGCGAAGCGAGCTCGAGTTTTTTACGATCTAAATCTGGAACGAGCAAAGCAAACTCAAGATATAACTACTCTATCAAAAGATAAAAGATTCAAAATCTAGAGCGAGCGAAGCAGAAACAGGAGCGAGCGAAGCGAGCTCAAGATTTTGCTTTAAGATTTGCAAGATTTTGCGAAAGTACATTCTGACCACATTAACTTTTCAAGAAAGTGGACATGAGAAACGAAACGCAAGAAAATAATATCGTGTTTATTTATCATTACCTATTGATATCTCTTATTTTTAGTTAGTGATTCATTTGATTTCTGGGGTGGGCCAGAAGGATTCTGGGGTGGGCCGGGCCCACCCGGCTCCCCCCCTTGCTACGCCTATGAGCGCCCCCAAACCAGGTTTTTTATATTCCTGGTCAGGCTTTACAAGGTGTAACAAAACACTCCAGTAATAGTATTTACAAAACTGCAGTACCTACTCGAATCAAATCTTGTGTCCATAGAGAAAGCTGTTCAGTTTGATGGCGGAACCCTAGCTCAAGTAAGGTAAACTAACTGTATAATGTTTTTTTTACGCGAAATCACACCATACAGAGGCTTTTTGGCTTGGTGTTCGCGTTTTGTTAGTATAGTTTGAATTTAAAAGGACTTTTTAAGAGAACAATATTTATTTCGTTAAAACAAAAAGATATTTATTTATCTTGCCTAATGTGATGAATGAAATCTTTCATAGTTTTCCTTCAAATAACATTGAAGTTAGGTTTTATGTCTGACAATTGGATGCGGAGGTCTGGTGCAGCATTCAACCTACTCCTAAACTTATTTTACGTGTAAAAAAACATCGAAATGTTGAATTTTCGCGGAACCCTTGCGACCAGGGCTGATCTAATTAAACCACACCTTTACACGTACTGGGTTGTTTTGTTACACCCTGTATAGATTGATTTTTATTTCCTATCTTAAACATAATCAAAGGCATTACAAGCTTTTATTTAACTTGCCTTGTTTATTGTAAACTAGCTAGTGCATGCAATGCATACGTAGGTCTGTATGAATAACATTCCTATTTGCTTTGACGATGTTTCCTTCAGTAGTGCGTTGAGCTGTTTTTGTCATCTTGTGTAGGAGGCTGGGTGCATACAACCTACCTACATAATACACCAACATCACCGTTTGGGTGCATAAAGGTACTGGGAGAAAAGTAAACGCCCGCCAGGTTGACGAACTCAGATTTAATCAAGTCACGAAAAAAACCGATGTTATTGTGATATGATAAGTGATAGTACGAACTTAGGTTCATGGATATATAAATCCCACCCATCCACCCCCTTGGATACCTACGTGTCTGGTCGGTTTAATTAACTTATCATATTACCTTGTTTATTTAAACAATAATTAAAGAAAGACAATTGATTTTGTTTGGATCGATAGGTTGTAACATTATAATCACAAAATTGTGATAGCTTGAACCCTGATGAATGACATAGACGTAAAAATTCCACGCAGTCGAAGTTCTAAGGGCAACAGCTAGTTTTAAAAATACAAATAAAAAAAATATATATATATATGTTATAGCTGCATCTACATGTTTGTATATTTACCTACCATTCGATCATCAGGATAATTAGAGGCGCAAGTATATTTATCCTACCTATATTAACTATACTTACATAAATCGATTAAAAAGATAAAGCATAACTAAACTTGTAAATAGTGTGCTTATAATAACCAGAAATGCGTTTTTCGTTAAAATACTTTTATCCAAACGCACCACGAGTCATAGGAATTTTCGAATAATTAGAAATCTAAAAACAACGTTTATATTGCGGCAATTATAGAACAATCATTTCTCCTAAACTAATCAATACCCGTGGCTCACGCAACGCAAAAGCAGAAAATGTACAATTGAGTTTTAGTTATTGTATATAGGTACTTACCTACCTACTATGTCGTGACAGTGTAACTACCTGGCGAAAGGCGAAGTGCGAAGCTGTTTTAAGGCAGTGCTAAACACGCTGCTTGTTTCAATGTAATTCCACAATAGAGAGGTGTCATGTATACATGGTTGTTTAGAAATGTATTGTATTCTCTACATCTCTACATTTAGCACTTGGCACTACATTACTCTCAATTATCATACGAATAACTTATTGCAGCATCATGACTGTATGAGCAGCTAACTGACCTTTTGTTGTAGTTCTAAAGATTGTCAATAACTTGTTTATTGACAGCACAATATTACATCGGTAGGTCAAGAAGCGATTTTAAACCAGATTAGTTTGATCTTTCATCCTTTGACTTCTATAAACTTCTTAATAATGGTTAGAACTCTGTGATAGACAGGTCTCTGTGGGTTGGTTTGGTTCAGTAGGTATACCTACGTACGCTCACCTAGCCTTGCGCTCGGTGCGACCTTACATCTAGTGAAATTGAACCGGTACCTCCGGTCGGGCTGCACTCGTTTACGGAACGGAATCGTAGAGGTTGAATGAATGGTTTCCCGACAATCGATTCCTTACTTAAAAAAAAGACTATAGGTAATTTTCATACATGGTCAGGTCTTCCGAAGGAGTATGACATGATAATATTAAAATTTATTTATCTATACGTATGTTAATTATGAGCATCGTTATCCCTCCGTCAACTTCCGCGTGCCGATGCGAGCTTCGCAAGAAATTTTGCGGAAGTTAACGCCTTCCGACTTCAGTAGGTAATTGGATTTACAACCAAAGCAGCGCGATATGAATCACCTCACTTTTTGCATTAAAGCGGTGACAGGTTTCTTATGAGGGGAGAGTGCTAACCGCTAATAATAAATAGGTACCTATTAAAATGCCCGAATAGGTACGTAAAAATTATCACTTCTCAAGATTTGAGAGTTATCGACAGAATAGAGAAGCCGATACCATTGTCGCAATAGCGATAACCTGAGAACTATTAGGTATTCTGTGCCACGAGGGGCGCAGCCGCAGAACCGCTGCCGCAGGCGGTCTCGGTGCGTGAGAGTGTCTTTAGAGGCGAAAGTGATCGTCATGTAGAGTTGCCTCATCGAACTGCACTTGTGCGGAATCAACATGCGTAATAAACACCCACGCTCCGATTTTCGCCGGCAATTTCTCACGACCACATCATATCGGCAGCTATTGCAATATTCGACAATGCTTGTTTTGTAGACATCTAACAAATGTTCACACAACTTCTTTTTGCATTCAATGCAACTGCATTGGAATCAGAAACGTACCGGTAGATTATATTATAGGCAATAATAGTTACGACACAAATAGGTTTAAAAACGGTGTTAATACGAATGTGCATAAATCAAAACTTCATTACAGATGCCCGCTGGAAATAAAGTTCTTTCGAAATGGTCATATTAGAATGCATTGTTCAGTACTTCTGCCTGTAGGTAGGTAGTTAAGTTAGGTAGAATATGTTGGGAATGTGATGACGAAATGTGCAGATGACTCACAGTTCCTTGTGTTGGGTCGCGACTCGCGAGGCTGGCACGCGAGGCTCGTAGGCGAGACAACGCAGCGACCAGATGTCGTCTTGCTGACTCACGGGGCACTGACTCCTAACTCTGTAATGCAACCAACTTTCGTAACTCTTTGTCTGGATAAAGATCACATTGCGCTTTTTCTTTTCAGATGTTTGGTAGTCTGCACCTTCTACCGGGCACAAGCCGAAGTACAAATCATCACAGAACCGCGACCTGGAGAAGAATATGTGTTAGTTAGCTCCGGACAACAGACGCCCATTAGAAATTTTGAAACATCACATAAAATTCCGGACAAACATCCACAACACCATCGTATTCACAAACAAGAGGAAAGTATTGAAAAGATCACCAAAAAGTTGAACAACGGAAAGGTCAAACACCCCGTCGAGGGCATCGTCTCCATCGAGGAAGATAAGAAAGCTTCGTTCAAAAAAGGACAAAAGGGCAAGTTGTCAGAGTCCATCGAAGTCGAAATCCCTGTTTCTAAATTAGAAGACATTAAAATTAAAGAGAATGTGAAGGATTTAGAAACCAATCCTAAAATGGCTGTAGCACTTGAAGCTATGTCCGAGTCCGGAAAGTTGAGCAACAAAGCTAGCACAACAACTCAGAGGCCCGTCTTAACGACAGCTGCTCCTACGACTGCGAAGCCCTACGAATACCTCGGTGTTAATTTCGACAGCATCGACGATATTAACAGCGGACTTTTATCGTCTAACGTTAACTTAGAGGCTGCCGGCTCAGAACAGAAACAACATTCTCGCATTCAAGTTAAAAAGGGACCGAACGGTCAAGACTATGAATACGAATACATCTACTATTACTACGACGAAGAAGAAGGAGGCAAAGGGGATAACAAAGTCAAAGGTTCTTCCTCAACTGCTGCACCCGTACATAATTCTCATGACGGTCCTCAGAAGGTAGAAGCAGAGAACCAGATAGCGAAGGAAAGTAAACCGAAGAACAAGTACAGTACAATCGACAGATCTAGTGCTACTACTGCCGCCACCCCGGAGGTGCAGAACGAAGTAGTGCCCACGCCCAGCAGAGGCCGCACGAGGGGTCGCAACATAGTACCTGCTCCCGTCGACGAAGACATTGAGGAAGACAGGTATATACCCTATTAACATTTTATGTATTTTTATTGATATTTCAAGACATGACATTTGACTGACATTGCATTCGCCTATCTAGATTACCGTCGAGCACAAGGTTCCCGCCCCGTGGTCGCAATTTAGCAGCGGCAACATCTACAACATACGTACCTGAAGTATCCTCAGAAACTGCTAAACACCGTGGTCGTCCGCAAATCGACAATGTAGCCGACGAGTCCATCGGCCAGACTAGGAGCCGCACTCGTGCACATATCCGGTATATCTTTTTTTTAAACTAATATAAAAATGTTTTTAAATTCGTTATAGAACCAAAACTTACATAAAATTCGTTCATTTCAGACGTCCAAGTTCAGAATTGGTAGACTTAGATAGTTTCAAGACGAATTCTGGCGATATCCCCTCGCAGTACAAAGAGCCACCGACCAGATATTCATCTGAAAGCAAAACAACCACAGAAATACCTGAAGGTGTACCCACTACCAAAGAGCCATCGCAAGCCAAAGACACAAGGGAAGGTCATAGTCTACTAGGCGCTATAAGATTCCAAGAAATCCTTGATGATTCAAAACTGCCCGCTGATTTCAAGCAAACGACAACATACGAACAAGACACGACAGAATACACTACCATGACAGCGATGGAGAAGGTTGCTCTAGACCTGTACGCGTATTTGGCTGGGGAGAATTTGAACAATGAAGTGAATGACGCCATTGATTTCGATGGTACGACAACGGTTGATGACGAATCGTGGACGACTGAGGCTTTGAGTACGACGGAGGAAGCGACCACCCCTACCACGACGACGACCACCACGACCACAACGACCACCACCACCCCTGCCCCCACCACCACTACCACCGCTGCGGCATCGACTCGACCCTCGAGGTTCAAGGGACGCGCCGGGGCCAGAGGTCGTATCTCGCCTACTGCCGCTTCTTCAGCCGCACCTACTGAAGCCCCTCAAGAGACATCCACCAGAGCGCGAGGTAAACATTACTGGTTACTAGAAACTGTGTGACTATTGCTTATTGGCAACTATATCTAAAGATAAAAATTTACATAATTGAGGTCCAGTGGAAACCGCCTGTCCAAGACGAGTGTTCCTACCCTATCGAATGGGCGAAAGTTGCCGAGTCTTCGCCATTGACCATTTTACTAGTCATGCATTTAATTTCATTATGTTCCTGTTTTAGCATTTAATAATTTATTATTTGTTAATGTATTTAATAATGACTATAAAAGTAGACAATGCCACTGCGAAAGCTAATGTTGATTGTAGGTGTAGGTTAGTATTTTTCTTTCAAGCTTTGCGATTGCTGTAATTGCGTTATTATTTTAAAGCTCTTGCGAACGTAAAATTTTTATAAATTGATAAGAAAATTGATTTAGTATATTTGTACGCTGTTTAAACCGGTCCACCAGTAATGCTGTAGGGTACCTACTTTCTATAGCAATTATACCATAAAGGTATATTCTATGCTTATAAGAATCGTAGTGAAAACTTTGACCCCTTTAACAATATAATATTTTAAGATCAGAATTTGTGGATCGTTGTGTAATTATCGTTTATATAATAATCAAGTTAATTGTATTTCTGAAATTGTTTGATACATTATTATTAAAAATATGTTATGTTGTAATTGTAGTATGGTATAAATGATTGATTTATTGACCAGGTCGTTTCGGGAAGCCCGGTGGTGTCCGCAAGACGACAGCGGCGGTTGTAGACACATCAGCTACTCCTGCCCCGTCTTCCGCGGCGTCAGAGAAACCCGCTGTACAGGCTAAGGTTTGCATCCTTTTTGGTCTAGTGTAGTACTTTAGTTTTATAATGCTTAAGCGATTGTATGCTATGTGAATTGTTATTGAGATTCGTTGTTATCGAGTATGTGGTTGCTCTCAGCTCATTCATAACTTTTATTAACCATAGTTTATAGTCAATTAGATGAAGTGCTATTATTAAGTGTTTTACGCGCTAATTATTTAACTTCAATTTTTTTTTCTCGCATTTGAGACCAAGAACTTGATGGCATCCACGTACCCACTTTTGTATAATCTCGCGGTTGTAAGAAAAAGGTTTTTGATGAAAATCTAACAATCAATTTTTAAATAATAAACAGATGGTGTGTAGAAACCTAGTTCTTAATTTGGTGGAGTTAAGGTACACAATTGAAACGGGCAGCTTTGTTTGTTGCAGCCGTTCGGACGTCGTGGACTGTTCGCGGGTCGCACGCGACCGGCTTCGACGACCGCTGCGCCTGCGCCGGACGCCAGTGCCTCCACCGAAACGCCAGCTCCTAGGTATTATATTCATGACTTGCTTAACACGCGCCTAGGCATTTATTTTGTTTCCAGGATATAAAGTATTCTATGTGCGTCTAAGGCCGATATTCAGAGACGATTTTTTCAGTCTTAGCTCGAGCTAAGTAGGGTCGAAATGTATGGATTTTGACATACGGGAGTTCGAACTACGAGTTACAAATCGTCTCTGAATCTCGGCCTAAATCTCATATCAACGTACCAAACTTATCAAAATACCAAGAGCGCAGAGTCAAAAACCATAGATTCTAATCGATTTAGGTTTTTCTTTCATTTTCGCATTAGCAATATTTACTATTGTAACAGAATCCACAATAAAATAGAAAGTACGTACTGTTAATTACTGATACGTATACCAGATTACTAGTTTAACCAGATTCGAAAAAACCTATCTAAAGTACTGGCTTGAAGACGTTAGAGTACATCTACAATATCTAGACAAACTTTTATTGTTTTGACGAAGCCTACGTTACTGATTCGGACATTTTGCAAATTCGTGTTTTTTATATTTTTCTATCTTGATTCTAGGCTGATATACGATCTAGTTTTATATGGCCTAACCTGTCATGTACTTGTAATATTTTTTTTGTCTGACTTTCGTTTATACACTCCTAGTTTTAAATTACTAAAAAACTATTTAAGGTTGTATTCAGACTGAAAACCGGTGATTAGTTCGAAAAACGAGAAATCACAAAATTTTCGCGTTTTTCTACCCATTTCCTAAGGGAAAGTTGTTTAGTGTTAATCTGAATAAACCTTCAAAATTTTGTTAGTAATTAGAACTAGTGGTTGGCAAGAGAGAATCGGTGTTAAAATGGTCATTCGCTATTATGTAATTGGTGTAATTTTTGCAGGCCTCGCCTCCGTCCTGGTTTGAGAAGGACCTCGACCACAGCCAGCGCAGCCCCGACCGAGGACAGCACAGCGCCCTCTGGCTCAGAGCCTGCGGAGACCACGCCCACTCCCAGCAGGACCATCGGGTAAATTGTTTATTGGAACCTGGCTGTGCAATGCCGTGCTCCTTTGGTACCATTTAAATTGGATGAACACAAAACGTTGGTCGTTTTTAACGTTCAACGTTCGTCGCGGTCGCTGGGATCGGAATGCTACTCCTATTTTTATCCATTCTTTCTGGATTCCGCCTCATTTTTTTGAATCTATATTTGGCATGTAAACGGTAACAATTGTTTCGACAGGGCGACGAAAAGAGGGTTGAAAAAAAGTGTTTTCTACGAATTGAGTGAGGTGTCGCTGGATAGGTCTTATATAAATAAAAATCGAGCTATTGATTGCTTGCGTGAAGAAAAATAGTATACTAACCTCGGACAGTAAATAAGAAAGCCTCAGATCACCTCGGTCAACAATTACATGAGATCTGAGACCTTTCTTACTTTCCTGTCCTCGGTGTGTAATCTACTATTTTTTTGTATGTCAAGTTACTTGCATTTCACCGATAATTATAGCTAAAACTTATTGAAGATACCTGGCATCCAAGCATCTTTTCCGTACGTCAAATTTGTGAACCTGTATTAATGTTATTAAATATTTACAGTCGTGGCAGACCCGGTTTGCGGCCCGCACCCGCCTCCCTGCGCCCCGGGCCCAGGTTGAACCTCCGTCCCAACCCTCGCTTGAGGCCGGGCCAGACCAGTGCGGCCCCAACTGAAGCCCCCTCTGACACTCCTGCTGAAACATCGCCTACTGAAGGGCCTTCATCCGATGATGAGGGAGAGGTAAAAACTTCACTTTTTAAAAATGGAGCTAAAGACGTCAAACAGCGAATATCCACCTAAGCCACAGGTCCGACACTCTGTAGAAATTTTTTGATTTTCGAAATGGCGTCTACACATGCGCACTTTGTGCAAACTGTCCATGACATTGTGTGTAGGGCTGAGAGACAACTCTTTGTATTTAACGTTATCTATATTTCGATACCTTCATTGTTCGTATTGTTATTTAAAATATTTTTCAATGTATTTTATCACTGAAAAGATAAAATTTTATGTAGTCAAATACTACGGGTGCGCGCGTCTGAATTCACTTGCTCGGCTCCCCTAAAGTTTCCCCAGAAAGTGTAAGCGTGAGGTGGAACGAGTTCGAATTTGAAGTCATATAGGGGCGGGGAGATGCCGTTCTGTATGTAGAACTATATACTATTACCTAACCCTTACTGTACCTAAGCCTGAATTCGGTATGTCAAGTTTTATTTTTGGTATCGATTTTATATTTTTTTACGGATAGTAGACATCATTTAAGAAACATAATTTTATTTTTACGGTTCATCGAGCTTATCAATATAAATTTAATTTGATTTGTAATCTCTAAACGCAAAAGTGGTCGCGAGAAAATCATTCGAACTCCATGGAGAAAAACCATTGTTTGATAAAAAAAAGAAAATCACCTGCCTTCTCTTTCTAACTCTATGCTCAAAATAGCTTCAGTTGTTTTTGCGTGATGCTCGAACAAACAAACAAACAGACGGACAAAAATTCTAAAATCGATTGATTTGGAGTAGGAGTCATCTTCAATGTACAGACACGCTTCTATTACAGGGCCTATAGACAAAATAACATTTCTATTGGCATAGACGCTAGTAGAAATGACAGAATGTATGGATTTGACATTGGCGATCGAAACATTTTGATGTTTGCTTTCGTCACCATACGTCATAAGTCCATACATTATTTTGTTTTCTACTGGTGTTAACGCTAATCGAAAGGTACTTCGTCTAGGGTGTGTTTTATAATAGTTAGATGATGGCAAGTAGAAGTTAGATTTAACCCAGGGCTCTCGTTCCCAGGGACCTTCTCCGACGACGGCGCCGGAGCAACCCCTCGGCCCCAGGCTACGCAATAGGCTGCAAGTGGCGCCCTCCCCCAAGCCCCGCGTCGCCGTCACCCCCCCGGCTCGCCGCCCCAACCCACTGCTGAAGAGGAAACTGGTCACCGAGGTAATTCTTCATTATACCTAATCATCAAGCTTGATTTCGTACTTTGAAACTACGTTAAAAGGCATAATGCAGTCACTACTTTCAATGCAGGGTCCTTCTTAATATGCTGACAGTTTTATAAGGGGATTACCAGACCATCAAACTGAACTACTTTCTCTGTGGGACCAACATTAAATTCGCGAATAAAAATCTGCTGTCCCAATCCCATACATTTGGCTCGAGTACTCGTAAGTTTGCTGTTTTGTTTATGTTTCTGGAACAGCTGTTTTTTTCGCGTTTTCGATGTTGGTGCCTTAGAGAAAGTTGTTCAGTTTGACTGTCTGATCATCCCCTTATAAAAGTGTCAGCATATCAAGAAGGACCTTGTATATTTATAACTTATAAATTATCTGAAAAAAAAATCAAGCCTTTAAGTTTATGGTGATAGCACGACACTTGTACGCGCCGAACGCGGTGAACTCGGAATTAGTACGTGCATTAAAATTGCGGTTCGTTCGACTTTGCGTTTTTCGTACTAATTCCGAGTTCGGCGCGGACAGGTGTACGATCGTCATATGACAATTTAAAACATATCAGAGAAACACAACTTTTGATGTAATAACTTCAGTATTTTTCATTGGTCCACTCATTTGACTCTTCTGTTTGATAACTTAGCAATTTCCCTCTCATCATCATCACCTCAGCCGATGGACGTCCATTGCTAGACATAGGCGTCCCTCAAAAATCGCCACAACTACCGGTCCTAAACTTTCCTCAAACAAATTTCTTAAAACTCTTGATTTGTCTACAGGCAACAACAGAAGCGCCGAAGAAATCATCGGCTGAAACGACAGAAGAAAGTGAAGTTAGCGAAGAGAAGAGTGAAGCGGAGACGGAAGCCACGCCGGCCGAGACGACGCCTGCGCCGCCGCTGCGAGGGCTCGACGCCCTGTTCGCGCGGAGACGCGCCGCCGGCGGCATCGGAGCGCGGCCCGCCCGGCCGGCCAGGGGCGCCGCCTCCCCCAAATAACTCCTATATACACTGTCTACTGGATAATCTTCAAATGACATGTCGATAGCAACTGAAAACGCGGTACCGCTACTGTATGCCGCGCGTGTACACAGCCCTTTTTTTAATATTACATTTTAAGATTATATTCAGATAATGAATCGTTGTTTGTTCAAATACGGAACAACAACTAGGAATATGAGATGAAAAACGAAAATAGTTTTGAAACCTCCCATAGAAAATAGATCAGCTGATCCGATTTTTTCTAGTAATTAAAAAAAAGTGGTGTATACAGGTTGTTAGGGTAAACGTTGCATTACTTTAAAGGAGGATTGTACCCATGCTACTGAACATCTTTCCGGAAAAAACCTAAAATGAAATTAGTAAAAAACATTTTTAACATTCCATACTAAATGCAATGAGCTGATCGAACGTTTGTATGAAAAGTTGAATGCCTTTGGAAATGTTGTTTAGTATACAATCACCCATTGAAGTAGTGCAACTGCCTAACCTAACCACCTGCATAGCGGTTACGTACGACTGTACTTAAGCGTGCCTTTGTACGAATAACACATTAGATTTTTGACTATAATTACAACATTGGTAGACTTTTAAATATCTACATTCGTTTACTTTGTAAAACTTCCACCTATTAAAACTAATAAATAAATTAGTTTAAACTGAATTGCTGAATTAAACATTCAATTAAAGATATTAGATTACTTAAGGTGGTTGGAGAGTTGTCAATTTGATACAAACCTTTGTCGTAGAACACTCGTAGACTGTATTAATAAAAGTAATGTTTTATATATGGAAAAATAGCTTAGAATATGTAGATTGCGCGGATCAAATAATATTTACAATTTATAACATAATTACAAAGATATAAGCACTTGAAATTTTGTATGAATAATTTCAAAGCTTGATATCTTCGTAATTATATTCTAAGCTATTTTTCCATATATAAAATATTATGTACTTTTATTAATACCGTCTACGAGTGTTCTACGACAAAGTTTTTAATGAAATTGACAACTCTCCAACCACCTCAGGAATGTACTGCCTTTTCGGTGATATTCGATCATGTCATTAATCTTAGTCAATTTAACTCCCCGAAATGTCAATGATTAGCATTGTGTTAATCTAATCGAACTATTATAATATACTTCAGATTTTTTCAGTGTTAGTTTAACAGTATCTGTAATTACATTATTATGTAATTTTTAGTGTCTCTAATCTTTCTCAAAGGATCTTCAGTTTTTCGTATTTCGTATGTACATATTAGAATGTAATAATTTTTTCTTTGTTTTTTTATTATTCGAAGATTTGATGATAGAATAGAATCATAGATCTTTCATTTAGTATCAGAAGCCAAATCAGAACCCCACATAAATTAAATCAATCTAGATGCATATTTAGTAACCAAAGTTTACACAAATGTTGAAATTGTCTATTAGATTTTACATGCTCAGTAACATTTGTATTAATTCACAGTACAGTCTATCGGTCGTACCAATTAAAAAAATAAATCATTTGGTATCCTCCGAATAAGTCTACTATACATTTTGCTTTACTTTCGAAGAAGCTGTTTCAAAGACCTATGTGTACCTCTTGGTCAATAATTCTATGAAATTATACTCATTTTTGCCTTTATTTATTATCTTAAGTGAACATTAAGTACCTAGGGCTTTAAGAACTGAAGTCGTTAAATGTTTTTGTTCCGTCAACAATCATCGATTTGACTTTTCGTCTGCTGAAGCACTGATAGTTAGTGCCATCGTGATATGTTTTGTATCTTTCGTAAGTGTGATAATAAACTTAATAATAAGACGTAATGTTTGTTTTGAGATGTTTTATTTGACTTCTGCTAAGCAAATACCTCTTACGGATAATGGTGGTGGTGGTAATTGTTTTATGTTAAGGTTTAGTAAAATATACTTAGTGCTATGAAAACCTTAACCACACCTTAGTGCCTTATCGTACTTGTACTATACAGGGTCCTTCTTAATATGCTGACACTTATGTGGATGATCAGACCATCAAACTGAACAACTTTCTGTATGGCACCAACATCTTAATCCCGAAAAACATATCAGCTGTCCCATACATTTGATTCACGTAAATTTTCAGTTTTGTATGGAACAGCAGATTTTTTTTCGCGATTTCAATGTTGGTCCCATAGAGAAAGTTGTTTAGTTTGATTTGATGGTCTGATAATCCCCATAAAAAAGTGTCAGTATATTTGGGGGCCAGGCCCAGGCAAGGTCGATGCACAAAATCTAAGATTAAGACGACCTTAAATCTGGAACGAGCAAAGCAAGCTCGAAAATTTACTTCACTATAAAAGCATAAGTGAGCTCGAGATTTTACTGCAATGCATCCTAGGTCTTTGTGATACAATCGTAACCAGGAACGAGCGACGCGAGGTCGACATTTCACCGAATTCTCAAGCAACTAATGTGAGCTCGAGATTTTACTGCAATATAGTGAGATCAGCGTAATCCATCTGCTAACAAATATTAATAAAACCGGTCGATAATTGTTTAGGTTATTCATAATTAGTGTTCGCTCCGTCCCTCACTCTGCTCATACTAATAACAGGAACAGGTGATATTTAAACATGTTTAACACTACTAAATATTTTTTGGTGTAAGCCACCCTCGGCAGTTATCCTTATATTGTTATCTGCATCAGGACTGAACAGTGGTACCTAAAGATGGCTCGCCGGCTATTTCGATGCAGTCTTGCACTCCAACTGAACAGCAAAACTGCATTTCGATGTTGACTCTATAGTGAAAGTTGTTCAGTTTGATGGTCTAACTAAACCACCCCCTTGATGTTTATTTGTATTGTTGTAACACCTTGTATAGGTAAAATTCGACGTTCCTTAAATTATGTGAAATTCGTAAAATCTAAATCTGCAAACCTTTTATAAATAAGTACTAACCACTTCAATGGTACAGAACAAACGTCATCTTGTAATTATGGCTTATTATGGTATGGGCATTGAACTAAAGTTCGGCCGTTCAGAGAATGCGTTCCTGACACGTCGCGATTGAACTGACGACGTACTTTGTAATGGCGTTGCAGTTACGATAAAAATATTTTTGCTGGTTGTTTACCGTTTTAATAATAATTGATGAGCATTAAAACAACATTATTATATCAATAATCAATGAATTCCATCACTAGTCGTGACTATAACTGATAGGTGTCAGGAACGCATTCTCTCAACGGCCGAACTTTAAGGTAAAGAACATGACAGTATAGAAAAAAACGGTAACCTCGAAATTTGTAAATTTCAGACAATTTTCTTTAATTTTTTTTTCGTCGTCTGGTCATGATCTGTAAGACTTAGGTTTTTATATTAGTCATTTAGTACCTTACAACTTTTTGGTAATTAAAAAGTCCGGCTACAGTACTTACTATTAGTATCAATTTCAGATATCAGTTACGTATAAATACTTAGTTGATATAAGTAATCTCTTTACGAGCTAAGAACAAAAGTGTTATCTTTAAACAACAATGTCATTAGTCTCCATCGATATAATAAGGTTGAGGCCACGGGCACAGACGATAAGTGACTAGGCCCCGGCACTTACATAAATTGCATCACAATAAAGTTGAAAACTTTCCTTACAAACATAAGTCGCAGCCCAGCATCATTAAAAATAAATGATGAAAATTATCAAGAGTTTTACAGTTGATATATATTAACTGATCAGACGTCGTCCGTCGTATCGATAGTGAAGCAAACAGCGCCTGACGTAATGTTGAGTTGATTCCACACAACGAACGTGGAGTGTGTGCAAAGAAGAAACTGATAACTGGCTCGACAACTCAGATAGTCTGCTATAGTCACAATTGCCAAGCGGGCGTCTCGTTGGATTAGTTAGTAGAAGGCAAACCTCCGAGCTACACACACCTCATTACACTGTAAGTACAATTTTACTGTGTTTGGGCAGTTCCTAATACGTTATCATAATATCTGAAATTTAATGATATTGCGTCAACATACGAACATTAGGTTAGGTAGGTGTGAATCAAGTGCCGGCTATAATCAATTCTAACGAGCTGTCTCGGTCAGAATAATAGAATTAATTACACGTAATGATTTGCGTTGCTATCAAGCGTTGCATTTAAAATAATTGTTTTTGTTAGTTAAATTTTAATGTTTGTTCAATGTTTCGTAAATATTTGTTAATGCAGTTGTTTATGGGCACAGAGACAATGGTGGGTAGTAGCTACAGGGCACACAGAATAGACAACAGTACTAACCGTAGGTTACTACGGGTAGCCTGTTCTCACTCGATAGTGTATCAGGTATTCTAAATAGTTACACTAGCAAATATTTTTTAAATTTCTAATCTAAAAGAAGAGTGTTTATCGAAAAAACGTCGTCCACTTTCTGTTTCGCTCGAATCGAAGTCCAGTTAAAAACCTGTTCCAGAAGAACCTGGTTTGGTCTTATTTAATTGCTATCCTCTAATGAAATAGCTTTCTTGCGTTTTTGTACTTTCGGTTTTTAGAAAGAGTAACTCAATGTTACTTTATTATTAAACGCACCCTCGAGAATTTTACCTACATACCCTAGGTACTAGGTATGTAGGTAAAATTAATTAATAGGTAGATGAAGCAATACAAAGATTCGAATATAAAAGTTAATTAATAGTCAACATACTGGTCCTGGAGTACGATTTTTGAATCTCATTCGGTGAGCTCAGCAGTTGAAAATGTCTAAATAACTATGAAGATATGGATCTTTCGACTGCTGATTTGACTTTCAAAAATAGCACTCCTTAAGTATGATTTTTGAAAGTCAAATCAGCAGAAGAATGATGCGTATCTCCATGGTAATTTTGACATTTTCAACTGTTGAGCTCACCGAATGAGATTCAAAAATCGCACTCCAGATTATGTTGTGACAATTTTTTGGTTTTTATTCAAAATTGTACCAACAATATCTAATAGATACTTACTTGTAATCATCGTAACATTCAAGTCATACTTAATACAACTTTTTTTAGGGTTTTTTTCAGTGACAAACCATAGGTTAGGCTTGCTTCTACTAATCTGGAATCACCCGGAATATTAAAGTGGAATATGACCTACTTTTAATCTTATTCGTGAGATTTCCTTTGCCCTACAGTACACAACTATACAGGGTCTAAGGGACAGCCCTCCGCAAACTGAAACGGTGAACTCAGACCATCAAACTGAACAACTTTGACTATGGAGCCTACCTCAGGAAACGCGAAAAAAAATCAGCTGTACATTTGGGTTACGGCAGTTTTGTATGGGACAGCTGATTTTTTTCCCGTTTCCTGAGGTAGGCTCCATAGTGAAAGTTGTTCAGTTTGATGGTCTGAGTTCACCGTTTCAGTTTGCGGAGGGCTGCCCCTTATACCCTGTATAACATAAGGTTTAATGTAGTTTATAGTCGTACCTACCTCGTCGTATCATCTGTGGTTATAGTTCTTGCTCTTTCTCAGTTACAAAATGGGCTTAGACATAAAGTCGGTTCTGGTGGTGGACGGAGTTGGTGCCAACTGCGCTGAGATACTCAACTCCCACGGCATCAGCGTTACGACCAAAGCAAAGATCACCAAGGATGAACTCCTTCAAGAAATTCCCGTAAGTGCCTATCAAGAATACTTATAAATGCCATATAATATAATATACAGGGTGTAAACATGCGTTACATACCCTACTTTGTGTGGTGCTTCAGACCATCAAACTGAAAAATGGTTATTGTGTAATAAAACTGAAAAATTGTTAATAAAAGTGTAACTTTGAGATCGCGAAACAAAAATCTGCTTTTTCATATACTTACGTAAGTAACTAGTTACTTACTTATTTTGGTCGAGTGGGTGGTTAGTTATTGAACTTTTATATGGTTCAGTTTTATTCTGTACTACTGGTGAAACGTGGATGTTCTGAGGTTATATCTCTGACTACCCCCTCGGGGAATATAGTCGTGAGCATATGCTCATGACATGCAGTTTTTTTTCGCGTTTTCGATAAGTAGGTATTAAAAGTTCAACCACCCCTTTAAATAACACTAAGGTGTTTTTGTTACACCCTGTAAGTGTATAGGTAGTAGGTACGAATTAAACCAGGATCTAAGTAAACATATTTTTTATAGAAACACGATGGATTGGTAGTCCGTTCTGCCACACAAGTGACGAAAGAGGTTCTGGAAGCTGGCAAAAAACTGAAGGTGGTAGGGCGCGCCGGCGCAGGAGTCGATAACATCGACGTGCCCGCTGCTGGCAGCAAAGGAATCGGTGTTATCAAGTGAGTAAAGCCACCTTGATTACCTACTGATCAATCTTGAATCATCTAGTTATCTGATTTGACATAATGCAACACTTTTTCTTATTCAATCGACGGTCTATGTTACATAGGTAATTAGGTAAATAATAATATATACTTAGGTATACCCAGATCCTATAGGTAAGTATATATTTCTGTTCTTTTTCGATGTAAGTAGGTTATTTTCATCAGACTTCTTAAAAGTTTGTCGTTAGGTCAGATTATTTTATACATCTCATTAATTTTAAGTTCAATCAATCTTTTATTTATGCGGCGCCAGCGACTTCGTACGCGCAGACCATTGACTTAACTCATAACTTTGATTGAATGAACTGATTGCAATAAAAATAAAGCCTAAATGTTAATACAAATTATGCTTATGCTTGTGGAAACCCCATCCAAATCGGTTCTGTAGTGATGCGTGCAAAAACAAACAGACAAAAATTCAAAAATAGCGCTCAATGCCATTTCATTACGTACCTATATAAGTATCTTTATTTTACAAAATCTTCAATGTACATCCACGCCAAGTTTACAATTAACAAACTTACACTTATTATGTATTAGATTATTCATAGTTATTTATACTCTACATGTCTAGCAAATGAAGTTGTAACTAATTGAAAACATTGTTAACCAGTGCCCCTGGAGCAAACGCGATGAGTGCTTGTGAGCTGACCTGCGGCTTGACCCTGGCGCTCGCGCGGCACGTGGTGCCGGCCGCCGCGGCCCTCAGGGCTGGCAGGTGGGAGCGCACCCAGCACACCGGCACCGAGCTGTACGGCAAGACCCTTGGAGTCCTAGGCCTCGGGAGAGTCGGCAGGGAAGTCGCTATTAGGATGCACGCTTTCGGCATGACCGTAAGTTTTTTTTAATAGATTTTACGTGGCTGCCAGCTAGTTATACAAAGTGACATTCTACTGGCGATGACGCTAGTAGAAAATGACAGAATGTATGAATTTGATATTAGCGATCGCATAGGCCAAGTATTTCGCTTACGCTGATAGACGGAACATCAGTGTAACCGCGTATGAGACAGCGATAATTTCATCCAGTGATACCATAGGAAATCAAACTCCCATAAAAATGGGTAAATGAACTATGCTATATTATGTACACACGGCGTGTGTGTACACAAGTGCGATTTTTGAATCTCATTCGGTGAGCTCAGCAGTTGAAAATGTCAAAATTACTTTGGAGATATGCATCTTTCTACTGCTGATTTGACTTTCAAAAATCATTAATCATACATAGCGATTTTTGAAAGTCAAATCCACACTATAAAGACATTTACAACTGCTGAATTCACCGAATGAGATTCCCGCGCCGCTCGTAGGGTGAATACTTACAGTCCTTTGAGTCTAGTACGATTTCACTACATGTGCGCACCGCGCCTTCGGCTGCTTAGAAAATAACCAGGGCCTCTAGAAAAAGTACTTTCGATTAGCATTAACGACAGTAGAAAAAAAAAAAAAACGTATGGACTTGACGTATGGTGGAGAAAGAAAACGTCAAAATGTTTCGATCGCCAATGTCAAATCCATACATTCTGTCATTTCTACTAGCGTCTACGCCAAAAGAAATGTTACCTTGTCTATAGCCCCTGTAGTGCGATTTTTGAAAGACACCCGTAACTCGCTGTAAACAGCAGTAGAAAATGTTAAAATTACTATGGACATTATGCGTCTTTCTACTGCTGATTTGAACGTGTGACTTTCAAAATTCGCACTGCTGTTCTCGCGCTTTTCAGAGCGTTGCGCTTGCTGCGACAAGTACTTAGTATGGAAAAAATAGAGTCGGCACGCTAGTAGAGAAATCATACTAGACGGGCTGGTACCCATTGAACATAATCCGCCTCCGTGGAACTGCCTCCGTGGTCTAATGGTTAAGAGCATTGGGCTCTTGACACGGAGGTCGTGGGTTCGATTCCCACGGGGGGCACCTAGTGAAATGTCACTTTGTGCGTTTTTCCCCAGTTGGTTAGGACATTGCAGGCTGAGTCACCTGATTGTCTGAAAAGAAAGATGATTCCGTGCTTCGGATCGCACGTTAAACTGTTGGTCCCGGCTACTATCTCTGGTGGTAGTAGTCGTTACATAAAAACCACGTCAGAGGCCGTAAGGCGGTTTGAATAAACTCTGACACCAGCACGGCTAGCATGCCACCCACGACAAAGCGTTTAAACGAGAAAAACGTCATGCGCGCTCTTTTTGGCGTACGTAAAATAATAAAGATGGAGGCACGTCTCGATTTTTGTCGTTTTCTCGGCGTTGGCAGGCTAGAGGGGCAGGGCTTGCAGCCCACTCGATAAGAAGTAGAAGAACATAATAATAGCACATTATGCAATATGCAATTATCAATTTATTGTTACCCTTTGTGTCATTATAATAACGAAAATACATTTTAATAAAGTTATTTATTTGTATCAAATCATAAATTATGTTGTTAACTTATAGAACATTATCATATTTTAATGTAAGATATGATACACACCTTTTCTGGTAAGCTATAGAGGCTCATATTCTGTACTATAATTGTAAGACCTTGCTAAAACCTACAGTTAAATGTCAAAATCCATACATTTCGACCCTACTTCGCTCGAACTTAAGCATCAATTACATTGAACAATTTGCAGGGAGCCAACATTTAGTGTATGGTAGGTAAGGTAACCTAGTTTAAGGTGAACAGAATCAAATGAGATCGAAACCCGAACCTGATTTTTAGTAGGCTTAAGTAGGTAAAAACCAACATTTAGTGTATGGTAGGTAAGGTAACCTAGTTTAAGGTGAACAGAATCAAATGAGATCGAAACCCGAACCTGATTTTTAGTAGGCTTAAGTAGGTAAACTGGTTTTCGCTTCTTGTATGAAAACAATCATCTCGAAAACATTACTAGAACTAATAAAAAAAGAAAGCAATGCTACCTAACATTATTTAATAAAGAATCTAACCAGCTTTACCGACATTGCCCAATTAGGACAATGCCTTAGGGCATGTTTCACCAATTCTGGGTAAGTTCTCGTTAGCTTATACGACAGATAGTTTGACATATTTTGTATGAAATAATGTCAAAATATCTGTCGGATAACCTAACAAGAACTTATTCAGAAGTGGCCTTAGTCTTCCAGTTTACAAATAATAAATGACCTATACTCTTTCCTAGCTAAACTAGATATACCTACTTTGACTATTATAATTATCTACTTGTGTAGGTACTATCTACCGACATATTGAATTTACCTTTATATACCGTGTTGGAGCGTCACTGTATTCCATTTCTCTTATACGTATATTTTCAATAAACAGATGTTCTTCAAATACGCGAATTTATAGTAGGTGACCAATTGAGTCTGCCAGTTGCGAAGACCCATATATTTTTAAAATATTCGTCGCTTGGAAAACTGAAGAAAAAATACATCACTTAAAAACGCAAAAAAGCTACAACTCCTCACCCTACCTATACGAAAAAATTGGTAAAGTAGTTTTTACGTGATGCTCGAACAAACAAACAAACACAAACAATCAAACGAATAGACGATTTATATAGGGACCGCCTCGCCTTAGCATTTCCCCTCTGACAACGTGCCAGATCAAACAATCTTACGCATTTACATACAATTTTATACCTTATCTATCACTAAACAGCCTTTAATTGCGGAACAATAATTTCGAAGCTATCGCGTTTGGGGTTCACACGACACAGTTTTTCATGAATTTTAACATTCAAAATTAAAATCTAAAGTAATGGAATAAAGTCCAAAGTTGCGGATTTCATGCTGCCTCAAACATACATACCTCATGCTACCAAAAAGTAGCAGATAAGTTTGTTAGTAGAATAAATAAATACTCTAAGGGCCTGTTTCACCACTTCTGAATAAGTTCTTGTTAGCGTATCCGACAGATATTTTGACATAATTTCATACAAAATATGTCAAACTATCCGTCGGATAAGCTAACAAGAACTTACCCAGAAGTGGTGAAACAGGCCCTAAGGATTCAACTCACGTCAATGACATCTATCATGGTATGTTTTACAGGTTAACCTAACTAAAGCTGCTGGCACGTTCACAGACACATACAAATGAGTTCGATGAGACATTCTGCGTGCAGTGAGACAAAGGCATTGCGTAAATGTGTGGCACGCGCCAGCTTTAGTTAACCGACCTCTATTTGTAATGCTGTTTTTTGTTGGAGCTTTTTACCCTGAGGCAATAACAGCTATCCATGGTATAGTATGCTTAACTATGTTTAACTAGCGGTTACAAAATACCTCATGAAACCTCTTCCGGCTTACCCTTGGCACAGCCCTTGGTGTACTTACCTTATTTTCAAGGTGGAAACAGGGTAATTTTAATATGACATCTGACCACCCTTATTGAGATTACAAATCACAAAATTTAGCTTTAACTTTTAAATTATTGTCTTTAACACTTGCCCGATGAATGAAACTATTAAAATGCGTTTTATTATTAATGTTTCCTGCAATAAAACGTGAATTAATGTTAACATACCCGTGGAATGAAATATTTTCTTTGCAACGTTCAGTGCGGCTCTTGCATCCTAAAACGCTGCACGCTACCATGTTGTGAACTTAAAGTCACCCACTCGCAACAAATTACAATGAATTAAATTATTACGAAATAACTATTCATCGAAATATAGAGCAACAAACATTTTTATGAAATGTTTGTTGTCTGACTCCGTCTGACTCCGATGTCAGACCATAGAGGCTAGAGCAAAAATATGGCTACGTCAATAAGGACAGCAATAAGGTAGCGATCTCCTTTTTTAACTAGAGTGAATTTGTATTATGCATCCCTCAATGAGTAAATGAGACAAAACACGTTCTTCGTTCTATTACTTGCTCTTTCTACGAGCGATCGAAATATTTTGACGTTTGCTTTCGTCACCATACGTCAAGTCCATACATTTGTATGCTTTCTACTGTCGTTAACGCTAATCGAAAGATACTTTGTCTAGGGGCCCTGGGCCTGTAGACAATAGTTATTTGTTATGCAAGGCTGCAAAGTTGCTTTTTGGCGCGAGTACTTTTATTGAAACCTAAGGATTCTAGGATTGAACCACGAGCGAAGCGAGTGGTTCAAATAATAGAATCCTGAGCGTTTAGCGAAGGTTTCAAAGGTACGAGACGCAGAATAACTTTGCAGCCGAGCGAAACACACAATTTTTCACCTCACAACAGCGAGGAAAACAAGTGAATTGTTAAAAAGAACATTTCAAAAAGTTTTTATTTTCGTGCTGGCCAGTGTCATGAAATAGTTATTAAGCATTTTCAGTGCATTGGCGGTATACAAAAATATTGAATAGACAAATTCGAATTTCAAAAACTCTTTGCACGCTAGCGGATAAAATACACTTTTGCACTCAGATTTCGAACGATAAACAGAATCTTTCCGAGCTTGTGAGGTGAAAAGTACTTTTCTATTATTAACCACAGTAGAAAACAAAAAATGTAGGTGTACCTATGGATAAACAGGGTCCAACTTAATTTGTAGACGACTTTATAAGACGAGAATCAGGAGTGCGATTTTTGAATCTCATTCGGTGAGCTCAGCATTAGAAAATCTTAAAATTACTATGCAGATACACATCGTTCTACTGCTGATTTGACATTCAAAAATTGCACTCCTGAAGTATGATTTTTGAGAGTCAAATCAACCGTAGAAAGATGCCATCTCCATAGTAATTTTGACATTTTCATCTGCTGAGCTCACCGAATGAGTTTCAAAAATCGCACTCCTGATCATCCTCTTAAAAACCGTCAGCATGATAAAATGGACCCTGTTTAGGTGTTTAGTGAGAAATGTATAGAGAGCCAGTATTAGCGAATTCATTAATGTGATTACGAAAATTTGTTAATAGCAGTTAATACTTTACCTAAGTACTTTAGGTACTTATTTAATGAGAAAGTTAAATATTGGAATGTGTCATTACTCATTAGCAGATAATAGGTAGGTTAGGTACCTATCAGATTTAATACCCTACCTACCTTAAATTTACCTTATAATACCTTTATCTAGCTGGGGCCTAGAAGAGCAAAGCCAAAATATTAAGGTAGACAAGGTAGGTAGGTGTCAGCGACCACACAGCGTAGGTGTACAAATAAAAAGCACAGATTTAATAAATCAAAACTAAAAATATCCTACCTATCTTGTTAAATAATTAGGTATTACTTACATTAATATTCCAATTTTTCTCAGAATGGCTAGGATCAAACTAGGTAACTGCTAACTAAGTCTATCAAAACTGTACTTTAATCCAGCCCTCAAATATAGATATTTCTAATAGCTGCGAGATAGCGAATGATTTATGTTGTTAAGTAACTAATTTATAATTATATCGAACTGTGCCATGCCCCAGCGATTGCAATAGGTACGACAATAACCAGTATTTATGCGAACTGCCCTTGAAAAAGGAGGTAACGTAGTACATAAACGTACCTTCACTAACTCACTTTTCCTTAAATAATTTTCCTTATTACTAGAAACTAAATTTTTTGTTTATGTTAATTATTATGCTATATATAATAAAGTAAATCGATGATACTGTTTAACATGAAATCTGCAATAATGTTGAGTCTCGAGTTTTTTGTAGCTAACTAAGTATAAATATTGTAAATGCCTAGAAAGGATTAACTAACCGAACTTAATTAAGTATACCCAGAGTCCAGACTAACGAGTTCCAGACATGAGCGCAATTTTTGATGATACCTATCTAAACTTGTACCTACCTAGGGTTGATTGTTGATTGGGCTATTGCAAGCAAGGGTCGTTATGTAACACTGCGACCATCGCTGGTCTGTTGTGTTCGCTCCAAGCGTACCCATATTTACGCATGCCTCTGAGCTTATGGTATTTTCTTTTCATTCTTGGGTATGGAGGTTTCCTCACGATGTTTTCCTTTACCGCCGAGCTAGTGATAACGATCAGTGCCGGATTAACCATAGAGACAAAGTAGGCTGCAGCCTATGGGCCCAGTGCTGCCAAGGGGCCCCGCGGCTCGGGAGACTTAAAAGGAATTACGAAAAATAAGAGACAACTGTATTTTAGTTGACTCTTATTTTTCATAATAGCGAAGCGAGCTGGAGACACTGCAATAAAAATCTCGAGCTCGCTTCTCTCGTTCCAGGGTTTAGATTGCATTGAGCTCGCTTCGCTCGCTCTTGGTTTTAGATGGTGTTGCAATGATCTCATCAGTAGATCCGGCGGCTCGGGAGAAAAATAAGCGTAAACTCAAAATTTAGGCCCACCCCAGACAAAGGAAATATGAAAAGTAAGAGACAACTGTATTTCAGTTGATTGCAGTAAAATCTCGTGCTCGCTTCGCTCGTTCCAGAATTTTTATCGCATTACGAAACGTGACTTTATAATATTGTAGTAAAACCTCGAGCTCGCTTTGCTCGCTCTTGGTTTGCGACGGTTGTTGCAATGATCTCATCAGTAGGGTCAGTAGGTGTACCTAAAGTTTCGAGATCGCTTTGCTCGGTCCAGGATTTAGATCGACTTTATAATATTAAAAGCTCGAGCTCACTTCGATCGCTCCACATTTTAGTGTTTTTTTATTATGTTGTTTGGCTGGTGGTTATTTTACTGCGACCATAGGAAAAAATCATTGCTTCGCCCATTGAGATACCCCGGGCCTTGCATTGCCTAGGGGCCTCTGCATGGCTTAATCCGGCCCTGATAACGATAAATACAACTAGATAGGTACAGTACATAAATTTCGTAGAACTTAGTGGTACAGGCCAGGAATCAAACTTGTACCTGTATGTATGTATGTATCAAGTAATGTAATAAATATTGTTTGTAATGCAGATAGTAGGCTTCGACCCGTTCGTGTCTGCGGAGCAGTGCCAGCAGTTTCACACCACGAAGATGGAGCTCGAGGAGATCTGGCCGGTGGCTGACTACATCACTCTTCACACTCCCCTTATTGAATCCACCAGAAGTAAGATCTTTTTTTTAATTATCACACTTCTCTCACAATTTCTTCCCGTGGATTTTGTTATGTATGAGGCGACTAAGGGATAAGGTTTCTTGTGCAGTGTTTTCGTGGGCGAATGGCTAACCCCGTCACCCCCTGACACGATATTTCCTCGTGAAATCTTTACCCTTCCTTTGCGTCGCGCAGTCGGGTAAGAAGTGAGCCTTACTACAACGGCACGCTTAAATAATGTTTATGGTCGTGAGTTTATGTAACCATGTATGTATCACACTTCTCTGATAAATAAGTAGTTAATGTACATATTATTGTGATGATGCTTCATGGCCGTGTTCGACCACATAGCGACTGATTATGGCTGTTGACTTCGATAGTCGACGTCGAACGTCGACGGCCCGGTTGGTGTGTTACCACGCCCCGGACCGCCAAACCAGGGTCCTGGGTTCGAATCCCGGTTCGGTCATGGATGTTATATGTTCGTGCCGTTGTTGTATGGTTTCCATAATAAAAGCCTTTAGTGCTTAGTTTGGGATCATTACAATGTATGTGCCTGTGAGCGTTATTTATTTATTTATTTATTAGTTTCGTTTATGTGCTCTCAGGTGACTGATGTAACCTATCTTGGCTTTAAAAGTGCGTCCGCACAGGCTACAAGTCAATTTCCCATTAATGTATAGTTGTAGGTACTGGATAGCCGAGGGTGGTCTGGCCTATGTATCTACATGTACAGGTAGGTAAGTTTTTAAGTAGGTAATCGCGAACATCGAACTTTATAACAGGGAACGACAGACAATCGTTTATAGATATGGCCACCTAAGAATATTGTCTAATGCTAATCTTACAATTGTGGCTCCATCATGGCATCGACGAATTGGTCAATCTTTAAGTAGGTATTAAATAGCATATTATGTGCTTGAAATTGTTCGGTAATAGATATTTGGGTAATCTCAAGGATTGTTTTTGTTCAAAAACACACGCTTGAGCCACAAAATGGTGGTGTTTCGTGGTAGGCCGGGTAGCAAGGGAAACCGACACGAGACCAACCAGAAACAGACCTGCAGATGAAACCAGTACGACGTGGGCCTACATTTCTAATTGGTTTACATCCCTATTGTCTAAACTAAATTAACTTATATCAGGCAGGTAATACACCCTTCAGTTATTTATAAAAAACAACAGATAGATACTATCATCATAATCAGTGATACGATAATTGATAAAAATCTTGAAAAACTGTTTGTTTTTCTGTTTTTATCAAATAAGATGGTTCCCGTTGCCAAGGGCATTAATCTAATCATAGAGTTATTTTTCTTTGATAACATTCGTAATTTGAGTAGTAAACTATGTAAGTTTATGTAAGTAAATTACTAAATATACCAAAATAAATTAGCCTACTTATATTACCTACTTATTTACATCTAATTGGTGTAAGCTGGAATAACGGTTCCAAGTAATGATCTTCGTTATTACAATACCTAATATTATTTAAGTACTTAGTTACTTAAGTAGGTATATTAAAATTTAAATTATCTTAAGAATCTAAGACACGAAAATAACGAAATATATAACTAGGTACCTAATTAAATCAGCGCGGTATCTGCAGAGTGTTGATTATGTGGAATATATACTCCACACGACAAAGACCGCTTGGGGGCCCGCCAAGGTCAAATCCCTTAATCATGTATAGATACTTAAAGCCCGACCAGAAAAATAAAAAACCTCGCCATGTTGCGGAAATTCATTGGAACTAATTTTTGTACTTGGAACACTGACTTTAAAGGTTATAGTCGATTGCAGCGCCCCCAAACCAGGTTTTTATATTTATGGTCAGGCTTTACATAGTTACATTATTCAATTTTTATATACCTACATAAAATAAGAGCGTTGGTGTCGCGTTGCGGAGAGGTAGGTACCTATATAAATCCTTATCTTGGGGTCCGGGTTCGAATCCGCATGAACGACATATGTAGGCAATGAGTTTTTCGAAAATTACAGGCTGCTCTCAAACGGTGAAGGAAAATATCGTAAGGAAACTTATAGGCCAAGTGTCAAGGTGTGCTGCATTCTCTAAACTCAAACTCATCCCTACTACTACTACCCCTAAACAAAACCCCTACTACCCCGCTAAACCCCCCGTTTTATGCCGAGATGTAAGAAAGACGTAAAATACGGTTTCTTACCTAACCTTTTGAATATTGCAGACTTCATCAACGCCAGCGTACTAAAGCAATGCAAGAAGGGCATCAAAATCATCAACGTCGGCCGCGGAGGGCTCATCAACGAACGTGACCTTCTCGATGGACTCAACTCTGGACAGGTATGTGTGTTTTATTTAATCCTTAACAACATTAGTCCATTTCGGGCTACATTCAAGTGTAGTTAACACTTTACAGTCAAGCCACACGATGCGATGCGTTACGGCAGATTTTTGAAGTAGAATACTGCCGCGGCGCATGTAGTTCGGACTTAGCACGTAAGGCGTCAGTGCGACGTGTCTAGCACGTAACAGATTGTTTAGGGTTGAACTCTACGAGCATATACCCCTATAGAGACGTAATATAAGGCGACCCAACTCTGTCAACTCGTCAGTGACTTTTCACTGAAATATTTCGCAACGCCTTTGTTTTCCGCCATTGTTTCGAATAGACTTCGTAGTACTTCGGAGCATTTCCAACCCCCCCGCACCTCAGCTAGTTGACAGAATTGTTTTCTTTTAAATTCGCATGTATTACGTCTCTATAGGGGTATATGCTCGTAGGTTGAACTACACCACACAGCACAGCATCGCATTTTTCCGTCGCTCCATCCTTTTCTCCAACCATCTCATCCAACGTCATTTGCTAGAGCATTATAAGATAGAGCGACGAACAGAAAAGGATGGAGCGACGGAAAAATGCGATGCTGTGCTGTGTGGTGTCGTTCAACCCTTAGTATACACTTATACAGGGTGTAAACAAATGGGTTTAGAAAAAAATATCGGTGAACAAATTTTTTATTAGTAACTAGTTATTGACATTTTCTATAAAACTGTTGTTTTTTTCGCGATTTCGTTCTTCTTCTTATCGAGTGGGCTGCAAGCCCTGGTGTCAGAGTTTATTCAAACCGCCTTACGGCCTCTGACGTGGTTTTTATGTAACGACTACTACCACCAGAGATAGTAGCCGGGACCAACAGCTTAACGTGCCATCCGAAGCACGGAATCATCTTTCTTTTCAGACAATCAGGTGACTCAGCCTGCAATGTCCTAACCAACTGGGGAAAAACGCACAAAGTGACATCGTTTCGCGTGACGCGATTTCGTTGTTGGCTACATAGTGAAGTTGTTCACTTTGATGGTCTGAAGCACCCTGTTTGATATGAAACCCATTCAATTTTACACCCTGTATGATATGTAAGAAAGCAACCAGCTGGAAACAATTATTCGGTGTTTTATAGAGATAAACATCAACTGTTGTTTATTCTTAGGTATATTACAAACAGTTTAAACTATAATTTGATTGATTCCCGTACAGGTCGGCGGAGCAGCCCTCGACGTTTTTGAACAGGAGCCCCCCACCGACCCTCTGACTCTGGAAGTCATCCAGCACCCCGCAGTTATCGCCACGCCTCATTTAGGTAAGCATTAAAGGCACTTCGAATTCGAGCTATGCATTATAAGCTATAGTAGACGTACATTATTACTATCTTCGATCAAAGTAAAATTAATGGAACGCGAACATTTTCAAACCAGAAAAGCGCAAATAGCGCGAACGCGCGCTATTTTATAGCGTACCTAATTATAATATAGTGGTACAGCATGAATCTAGAATAAATGCTGTTGAGATGCGCTCCCTGCGTAGTATGTGTGGTGTGACTTTAAAGCACAGAGGGCCTACCATTAGTTTTCCCTGTACTTTACTACTGTAGTTACGTCGCCAATTCGTATGACAGAAATTAGTTCTCAACGTAACCACTAGGAGCGCTATACGAAATTCAATACAAAATTGGTGACGTAACTACAGTAGTAAAGTACGGTGAAAACTCATGGTAGACCTACTGGTTACGGAATAGTGTGATTAGAGAAAGATGTGGTCTGAAAGAAGATGTAGTGACAAGGATTGAAAAAGGCATGTTGAGGTGATTTGGCCATGTGGAAAGAATGAGCCAAAGTAGGTTGACGTATGAAATTTACAAGGCAAGTGTGAATGGAATGGTTGAAAGGGGTCAACCTAGGCGCACGTACGCTGACCAAATCGGATGCGTACTGAAGAACTGCGTATGGATTGAGGTGCCACATTTGCTATTGAAAAAAGGATTCTATGGCCATTTTGTAGGAAATTTGTAGATTTTGTAGGCCCAATCCTGGAATTTGTAGCAAAAGTATAGAGAAGTTACATGAACATAAAGGTGGCTCCTCAATCCATATCGACAGAGGGCCTACCATGAGTTTTCCCTGTATTTTACTACTGTAGTTACGTCGCCAATTCGTATGACAGAAATTAGTTCTCAACGTAACCACTAGGAGCGCTGTACGAAATTCAATACAAAATTGGTGACGTAACTACAGTAGTAAAGAACGGTGAAAACTCATGGTAGACCCACAGAATTGAGGTGCCACCCTGGATCTCGGAAACTACTGATACATCAGGATTTAAGAGCCACAATCAAAGTATTGTAGCTTTTTCAGTTTTAGTTGCAGAGGCCTGATTTTTTTTGTAGGGTCTTTTTCCAACTCCTACTAAATCCTACAAAATGTTCAAAAATATTCATCACGTAGTTTCCGAGATCCAGAGTGGCTCCTCAATCCTGACGTTATGTATTGAGGAGCCACCTTTTTATGTTCATGTAACTTCAATCATAATGTGGCACCTCAATCCATACCCACACAAATTTTTATACTTCATCCTATTATTAAAAATAGTATGTAAAGCTAAAGAATTACAGAAAATGAGAATTTTTCTCCCCTCCGTCAATTGTCGTCCCTAAGTTGCCGCTTTCCACTTCTGTCGAGAAAAATAGTATACTAACCTCGGGCAGTAAATAAGAAAGCCTCAGATCACATTTGTTGACCGAGGCGAAGACGAGGTTCATGAGATCTGAGACCTTTCTTACTTTCCTGACCTCGGTGTGTAATCTACTATAGCGTTATTTTGCTAAGAAGATAAAACTAAAATATTTTTTATGCAGTGCGCTCCCCTATAATGGAAAGCTTTTTAAAATCTGACGACGAAAGTAGTTCACTGAAATGCACTGTTCCAAGTTATTAATTACTTACAAAAATAATCTGTCTTCACAGGAGCATCAACAAAAGAAGCGCAGGTCCGTGTGGGGCTAGAGATAGCAGAACAGTTTGTGAACTTGGTCAAGCCAGGCACCTACTCAACTCCCTTGGCTGAAGTCACGCGTGTCCTTAACAAATAAGCTATATTTTAAGCCTACAATAAGAAAACTATTACGTTAAACATCGTATTAATAAAAACAATATATACATATTTTGTATCTGCGTAATATTCAAATATAAAATAAAGGCAAACTGTATTATTTAAAATTATTTTATTTTACTTAGACATATAATTTACAAATAAGTATAAAAATCTCTCTAATTCATCAGAACTGTTTTTGAGTTCAGATCCACAATACAATTTAACTGTCAATAGAAAACGTGGTTAAGAGTTCTCTGTCAAGTTTACAGAGACTTTCAGATGAGGGTCAAGCAAATAATACCTATCTTATTTTCATGTCATAGGACCCTTCATTGTCGTTAAAACATCTACAAGGTGCAACAAAACACCCTAGTAATATCTAAAGGGACCATCAAACTTACCAACGTTCAATATGCAAACAACATCGAAAAAAAAACAGCTGTTCCATACATTTGAGTCTCGTAGGTATAGCAGTTTTGTATGAAAATGATTTTTTTTTCGCGATGTTGGCTACATAGTGAAAGTTTTTCAGTGTGCTGATCTAAACACTTCATCTAAGGTCTAAACCACCCCTATAAATATTACTAGGGTGTTTATTTACACCCTGTATATACATACAAGACTACAACTAACTAGAAATCTATATATATATATAACAAAACTGTAAATTTGGCGTCGACGTACATTAGAAAATATATGCAAAAAAATAAATTGGGAGTTTAGAATAGGTACGTAAAGGAATGCTCTAAGACCATTTTTTTGTCTGTTTGTTTGTGCAGGCATCACTTAAAAACGACTGAACCGATTTGGATGCGGTTTTGATTAAAGCAGGGCTTAGTTTGGATTAACATATAAAAGGCTTTGTTTCAACACAATCGATTCACTCAATCAAAAGTTACGAGTATTTAAAGTCAGTGGTCTGCGCGAACTCGATAGCGGGCTTCGCTAGTAACACAAATAAATCAAAATTATAAAAAATACTGACTCGGTTTCTGAAACGCTCAATAAACTTAATCTTCCATTAAATCTCTTGCTAGCTTTTACTAGGTCAACAAGACAAAACGTGACAGCAAGAGATTTAAGATTAACTTTAATGAGAGTGTCTGCAGCTGAGTTTGAGACAAATAAATGATTTCTAGTCAGTAAGTAGGCAGTGTGGGGATGGTATTGGTGTTGGTGTGTGAGTGCGTCGGGAAGGGTTAGTTGCCGCCTCGCCTGACGAAGTTCCTGGCGGTCCTGATCGCGGGCGCGGACTCGTTCTGCTCCTCGGGCTCCGCCTCCTGCGCCGACCGGGATGCTGCTGCAACGGACACGTTACCAACTTAATAATGAAGGTCATATGCATTGACTTATTAAGTCAGCGGTTCCCGAATTCTTTTGGCTACGGAACCCTTTTTGGTTCACCGTTTTTGGGTGGAACCCTAGCTCAAGTAGTTAAGAAGTAAAATAACAGTAACATTGTTTTTTTTTTTTTACGTGAAATCACACCATACTGAGGCTTTTTGGCTTGGTGTCCGCATCTTGTAAGTATAGTTTGACTTTATTTACAATATCTAGCTAGACTAGAAAAAAAACATGGAAATCTTGAATTTTCGCGGAACCCCTGAGAACCTCTTACGGAACCCAAGGGTTCCGCGGAACACCATTCGGGAACCTCTGTACTAAGTTATGGACGCCGTACAATACAAAATTCTCGAAAAATTGTCCCAGGCTAACCTACATAAACGAAATCCAACTAAAAACACTGAAACCGGAGAAATTTTTTTTTGCTTCGTCTTTACAAATTCTTACATCACAGCAGCACGGCATGCAGACGTGCGCGTAGTCCGTCAATCAAACGAAGACTGGCGCGTAATTGTTTCTCTTTACGTGTTTTGTTTCTTTTGTGGTTCGGACACTTTTGAGCACTGCACTCTACGTTCAGTAGTTTAGTTTGTAGGTTATAATTATGCTATCAAACGCCAACGATTGAAATAATTCCTGATGCGCTTTATTAATACATTTTTAGTAGGACTGTAAAAAGGGTGTAATGGCTACAGATATTGGGCATGCTACAGTAATGGACCCTTTCAACTTTGAATGAACGAAACAAGATCATTGTGAACAACAAGTGACACATTGTGAACAACAAATTATTTGTGTTTACAAGTCTTGTTTCGATCATTCCAAAGGGCAAATTGAAAGGGCCAATTACTGGAGCATGGCCAATAGCTGTAGCCATCATCCTCTATATTTAATATACCTACTCTATTATAAAACTGTAACAGAAGTATGTCTGTCATTTAAGATATTTACCAAAAAAAAAGGTTACGATATTTTTCGTTCTCTGTTTGTTCTTTCGAGCAGCACGCAAAATCAACTGGACCGATTTTGATGAAACTCTTTATGTTTAAAAGCTTATGATTAGACTTAAAAACTGGTAATTATATTTATATGTCGCTACTATGACGGGTGCGTATGAGTCGCCACCAAAATATACCGAATAAGAATTCCAAGAAAACGTTAGAAAAAGTATAGTAAGCATATATGCTCACGACTATATTCCCCGAGGGGGTCAGATATTCTGAAACTTCAGAACATCCACGTTTCACCAGTAGTACCGAAACTCTGCCAAGAGTGACGGGGGGTGAGCCCGTCATACATGCCTCGAAATTGAAGCATGCAGGTTTCCTCACGATGTATTCCTTCACCGAAAAGCCAATGGTGTTACAAATCGTACATAAATTCCAAAAAACTCATTGGTACGAGTCGGCCTGAACGGGGATCGAACCATCGCCTCCTGCACGGCAGGCAAGGTTACTCGCCACTGGACCACCACGGCGAAGTAGGTAACAATTAAACTTACGTCTTCCAAAGCGTCCTCTACTAGGCTTGACTGGCGCTGGGGCGGCCGCGGGCGCGTCCTCGTTGTTCACCTCACGCGCAGGTGCGTTGTACCGCTTCTTATTACCTGCAATTTAATAACTTTAGTATCACTCAAACACACTAGACAAGCTCGTTCAAACAAACAACATGTCACACAAAATGACACATTGCGGTCTGTCATTGCCATAGTGCCGAAGTGAACTCGGGAACTCAATCAGGTGCGGGCACCGCATTCAAGTGGAACATGTTGCTTCTATGAAAGGACCTGTCTATCGCTAGAGTAAAGCTATGTCAGTGCTCGAACAAGAGTGCCCGATTCCACAATATCCACGAATTTGTAAATTTTAATACAACCTTTTTTTTTATTTTCTTATACAAGCTTATAAGAATAGGCTATGTGCCAATCTAGTAGAATCAGCAACTCTTTATCGAACGGCAAAACATACACTGTACGAACATTGTACTAAAATTAGTAATATGACGTATTAGGTTGGTACCTACTCTACTCATCAACGTACTTTATACTGGGTCCGACTGAATATGTTGACACTTTTTTAAGGGATGATCAGATCATCAAACTGAACAACATTCTCTATGGGACCAACGTCGAAATCGCGAAAAAAATATCTGCTGTTCCAAACAAACTGCTGCAAATGTATGGGACAGCAGATTTTTTTTTCCCGATTTCGATGTTGGTCCCACAGAGAAAGTTGTTAAGTATCAAACTTAACAACTTTCTCTGTGGGACCAACATCGAAATCGGGAAAAAAAAATCTGCTGTCTGATCATCCCCTTAAAAAAGTGTCAGCATATTGAGTAGGACCCTGTATAAAATAAAGAAAATATTCAGTAAAGATCAGAAATTATTTGTTCAAGTTCACAATACTCACATACAAAGTCAACGAACTAAAGAAATAAAGTGTGCAGTACTTTCCATTACGCAACCGATCAGGACCAGTTTGCTTGCGGAGGAGTAAGCAGTGGGTAAAGGTAAACCTGATTCACGATTCACAAGTAAATTACTGCTTTCAGTCTCGAGTGAAATAGGTAGGTACTTACAATTTGTTAGCATTTATCGTTTTAGGAATAAGGTGGACTGTATAAAATACAGGGTGTAAGGAAAAGTATCATTAACCTTTAAACCATATACTCTACCCATCAAACAGAGCAACTTTTACTATGGTAGCAAACCGATCAGAGCAAAAAAAAATCAGCTGTTGCATACATTTGAGTCGAGTAGGTATTGGAGTTTAGTATATGGAACAGCGAATTTTTTTTTTCCTTGATCTGTTTCCTCCCATAGTAAAAGTTGTTCAGTTTGATGGTATGTGGTTTAAAGGTTAATGATACTTTTCCTTACACCCTGTATATGTTAGTTATTTTCTTAGTAAAAAAGGACAAGAAAATAACGCTAAACTCGCATTTTCACTTATTCTTTAGCTTGAATACTATAATAGTATTTTAGTAAGTAACAGGATGAAATATAAAAGTAATGAAATGTCGATGACGTCACTTGTTAGCATTTAGTATAATTTTTATACACAGTGCGCGATTAAGAGTTGCTAATTTGACTAGTTGTCCGCTACCATATTAGAATATTATTATGGAGTGATGGCCATATTTTTATAAATTGAAATGCTAGCTCAATATATTAGGAAAGAACCCAAGATACAAAATATCATCCTTAGGTTCAGAAACTTATATTGTATTTACCTATGTAATAATATTAGAAACTTTAAAGTTTGTGAGTCAATAACGCATATTCCCAAAGAACATTTTAAAAAGGGTTCGAAATTCAAAATAGCGCTTTTGCTCCGGAGACGGCTGTCGCCACTTGTCTTCCCGCTCACGCTGCTACAATTACTCATGCCCTCTCGACCGCACCACGTCACGCGCCTTATGGTGTTATGCAAATCATTGCATAACCTGTGGCGACACGTTCCCTCTTATAATGTTCTGTGCATATTCCCATATTGGAATACTAAGGTCTAAGATCGACTAAAACTGTAACTTTGAACAAAGGCGGAAATGGATATGGCAAAACTCACTGTAGCTAGATTTGGCTGGCGCGTCGTTCGACGCCTCTTGTACTGGCGCGGAGGCAGCGCTCGAGTGACCCTGTTGTTTAGCTGAGAAATAAGGCCTTCGTTAATCAATAAGTAGAAAAAAATGTGAAAGGCGATGATCAACAGTTTACGTTCTGGTACCGGTCATGAAGTCGGAGGCTATCGTAATAGTTACGTACTTTCGTGTAAGTATTACCTTTTGAGTATGTAGGTACATTAAAATTTATCGGATGGGTAATCAAAGAGAAACAATTGCTTCATATGCCGTGATGTTTCTTCGACCCCATCTTTGTCCGGAGGACTAGATTGAGGTCAAGAGCAAACCCATATACAGTAGTAGTTAGTAGGTATAGCCTGTAGAATCCCACTGCAGAGCAAAGGCCTCCTCTCACGAATAAGGGTGAGAGGGAGTGGGCCATACTCCACCACGCGGGCCCAGTGCGTGTTGGTGGAGGCAAGTTAGTGGTCACCTTGCTGTCAGAGAATTTTCAAGCCGCCAATAGGCCTCGGACCTGGCTTAACGAATAGTTACAACGCCATCGACGGAACTGTCCGAGACCAACTGCTTAACGTGCCTTCCGAAGCACGGAAACGCTCGAGATGAAATACCACTATACGGTCACCCATCCAAAGACTGACCGGACCTGACGTTGCTTAACTTCGGTGATCGTTGCCGATACCGAAGCTCCACTACGCCAACGAGCGCTTCAAGCTCCACTACGCCAACGAGCGCATAATATGCATTAAAAAAAAAATGTCTTGTTAGCTATGTATGACATAAGTAATCCCTAATTTTAATTCATGTCTTTACAGGGTGTTAGAGTAAACATTTGCATTATTCTAAGGGGTTATTGTACCCATAATACTGTACTAAACAACTTTCCAACTAAACCTACACAGGTTGTTTGTTTTTTTCGCGATTTCGAATTTGGCTCCATAGTGAAAGTTGTTCAGTTTGATGGTCTGAAGCACCCAGTAATACTAGGGTGTTTTGTTACAGCCTTAAGAAAATTCGCAAAAAATTGTTTCGGCTTTTCCACAAGCGTTCGATCGGCTGATTGCATTTAGTATGGAAAGACCAACATTTTTTTTTTGTAAATTTACTAAGAAACCTCTTAGCAAAAGTTGTTCATTATCATGGGTACAACCACCCCTTAAAGTAATCTGTTTACCCTAACACCCTGTATAATGTATGACCTGAGGAACCAACCTTCAGCAGCTTGCTGTCGCCGCCTCTTCAGTGCCTCGAGCAAGTCAGTGTTACTCCTGAACGGCCGCACTCCCCCCGCCACAAGTTTCTTCCCCTCGGTGGACGAAGCCGGCGCTTCCGTGGACGGCTCCTGGGCCTCGCCCTCGGCGTACTCTGCCTCGTCCTCGTACTCCACCTCCTCCTTTGATTACGACATTATTTTTTTTTTAAATTTATATACCTACAGCACAGTATAAGGGTTGAACTACACCACACAGCACAGCCTAGCATTTTCCGTCGCTCCATCCTCCACGCCGCGTGCGATTGCGTTCCGTCTATCTTATATTCTTTAGCAAATGACGTTCCTGAGTGACAGAAAAGGATGGAGCGACGGAAAAATGTGATGCTGTGCTGTGTGGTGTAGTGTAGTTCAACCCTAAGAAAGAGTATCTATTACTACATACAGTATGGACACTCCCTGCCTCCCACCAACTTTTTACCTCACCCCCTCTATTGCCCTCTGGTTACCTCGGTTACCTGTAGCCTAGACTGACACCACAATTGACACGCTAGAATTTATGTTTTCGAAACAAAGAGAATAAAATATCAGGGCGAAGGATGGAACAGCGGATTTTTTTAACGATTTCGACGTTGGTCCCATTGAGAAAGTTGTTCAGTTTGATGGTCTGATTATCCCCTTAAAAGACCGTCAGCATATTAAGAAGAACCCTGTATAGCCACGAAACACTCAACTTTAACCCATCCTCCGTGTTTGTGACGGATACGTCCAAAGACAATAACAATTTTTAGAATGTACTAGAGGTTAAAGGAGCTCTCAAAAATTCAGGCCTAAGGCCCCAGACCAGGCCAGTGAGAGGAACAGACAAAAAAGACCATATTTCTAATCTTTTGCATACCAATTTAATCTTTTAGTGTAGAGCTTTAGGACTTTCATCATTATTTCAGTCAAAACACGTCTATACTGCTCCATTTTGTTTCGCGATTTAGACAATATAAAAAAACTTAGGTACATGAACGCATAAGTGAAGTTGAAGTTAGCAGGCGCGATAAAACGTTTATTGAAGTACCATGCCGCGGGCGCTATGGTGTCAACGTTTTTTTCAAACCGCCTTACGGAATCTGACGTGGTTTTTATGTAACGACCTATAGGTACTAACTACCACCAGGGATAGTAGCCGGGACCAACGGCTTAACGTGCCATCCGAAGCACGAAATCATCTTTCTTTTCAAACAATCAGGTGATTCAGCCTGGAATGTCCTACCTAACCAACTGGGGAAAAACTTACAAAGTAACATTTCACTAGGAGTAGGTGGGAATCAAACCCACGACCTTCATGTCAAGAGCCCAATGCTCTTAACCATTAGACCACGGAAGCAGACCTTAGATTGTGGTCGGAGCCCTCGGGTCGCAGGTGTCGGTCAGCAGCACGTCACGCCACATAGCATAACACGCTAAATTGTTGCCTTATTAATTATACTACAAACTGCGAGCGTTTACGATCAAAGATAATAGCGTTGGTAATAACAGGCAGGAGTTACGGAATATCATCGTATTTGTGTCTTAGTTAGGTATGTCCCGTTATAAACGCTTTCTTTTTTCAGAATTATCACGAAGGAAAAGGATTAGAAGAAGAGATATATATTATTTGATGTTTTAGACACCTAGAGTTAGGCTTCTATTCTACGTTATTCTTAATTAATTTGCTTATATTAGGTATAAATGAACGCTTTCAGCTTTATTAAGATAACAAAAGACGCGGCTTATTGACACGTGAAGTCTGGGAAGACCCTTATTTAGTCATGGATCTAGAATCCAAATGTTTCCAGATTTTATTAACGCCTCACCTCGTGAAACTCATAAACAATAATAATGTTTCTAAAGTAATTAATTATCAGTAAAGCTTACGTAATAGATTATAGTTGGGTATTAGGGTTTAATACATTTTATTAAAATGTAATTTTAAATTTATCAGGTGGACAACGGGTAAAAATGGTCCACCAAGTGAACAAAATTGGGTGGACCACGGGAAATGCCTGTAGGTACATTAAATTAGTATCGAAATAAACGGGACCTAAATACAAGAATATCAAACCCTGTGTTACGGAAGTTATTCGATCAAACTTAACTCTGAGCTAAGATTTCCACGACCCGGTTGGTGTAATGGTTACTACGCCGGACTGCCAAACCAGGGTCCTGGGTTCGAATCCCGGTTCGGTCATGGATGTTATATGTTCGTGCCGTTGTTGTATGGTTTCCATAATAAAAGCCTTTAGTGCTTAGTTTGGGATCATTACAATGTATGTGCCTGTGAGCGTTATTTATTTATTATTTATTTGGTTTAAAGAACTCTTAAGAGCGATAGAAGGTAGAAGTCCAACAAAAATACCCTAAGGAAAGGCAGTTCAGTGTGAGGTCACTGGCGAAGGCCTGGTGAACCGTCACCGGGCGCCCAACACTTGTGATACTTACCTTGAACCAGATGCACCTGTGTGACATCACTATATATTGCAAAATATCTGCTGGGTCTTTATTTTATTATGCATTGAGATGCCGACCGTCGGAAGCATTAGCGAATAAGACACATTTTGTTTTGAAAATTAATAAATTTCAAAACGTTTGTGTTAAATAATCGAATCATAATATCGTAACCATGTTAGTAATATTATGTCTGTTTTTGCGGTCTACTGCGTAGAGTGTAATAATTTACATAACATTTTAAAATTTAATGTAAGTAGGTAATTCTACTCTTGAAATTTCGTTCAGTAATTTCGTGGCTCATGAAAATTTCAAAAGTTTCCCCTACCTATACCTTCGCAAACTTTTTATCTAATTTATCTAATCTCTTACAAGTTCCTCTGACGGAGGTACGAGATCTGTCAGTTAAGCCGACGGTAGATTAAATAGATTTGAGGGGAATCATTTTATATTATTTCAAGTACCTGTGGTGCAGGTGTAGTGGTAGTAGTCTGCTTTCCTTTCGCCAGCAGGCCGCGTTTGAGCAGTCCTCTGGAAGGAGATGGACGCGCATCTCCTTCGTCCTGCGCCCGCGCCGCCGCCTGGCACGCCACACACGCTAACAGTACTATCCTGGAAACAATGTTTGAACATATTTAATACACTTTTAAAAATGCAAGTTGGTGCTTAGTATATTTCTCAATGTAATGTTTCCGTGTATTGGTGTGAGTATTTGTTAGATCTACAGCAGGATGTAAGAAACCGCCCTCCCCCGAAAACTCAATTTCATACTAACATTAATTCCCTACAGCGAAAAATTTATGATACAGTAATTTTTTTTTAGTTATCATAGTTGGTCCCATAGTAAAAGTTGTTCATATTGATGGGTACTTTCACCCCTTTGAGTTTTCGGGAGAGGTCTTCTTACACCCTGTTTTGTTGAGGTATTGCATGATTACCTGTCCACAGATGCGGAGCTAGCTGGGGGAGCGGGGAAACTGAGTTTTATCAACCAATAAGATTGCATGAAATCTCGGAGCTGAGATTTTATGCCATCTTATTGGTTAATAAAACTCAGTTTTATCGCTCTGCATCTGTGGACAGGTACCCTAAGGGTGGTCACAGAATAGTTTTCACGATAACGTAACGTCGTGACCTAACATCAATCATCAAAATGTCTGAGAAAAATACTGATTGGCATTTGCACTTGAACTTAATGACGTAAGAGCACTAGTTATTGGAATGTGCATAATACTTAACAAATCCTGTTGCTAATGTATGTGCAACTCCATTAGAATACCAAATTGATACGAATTCCGTGTTTTTTACGTAATGTCAAGAGCGTAGATTTACTTTTGGATAAATATAGGCAACCAGACATTTGCAATTCTTTTTCAACTTGTCGGATATCATATGAAGAGAGCTTTATAAATTGTTGATTTTTTAAGAGTTTATATACAAAATTGTGGCTGAAACAACGATAAATGTATGACCCCGTCCATACACTCGCACAGTATACCTATATGGGGCAGTGCCCTTAGATCAAAATAAAATTAATGGATAGGTCTTACGCGAACATTTCAAACCAGAAAAATGAGGCAAAACAAATGAAAGATTTACTTCAAATTTGTATGCAAGTGCCCTAGATTTGACAGATAATGGCGCCAGTAGTGTGCACCAGTAGTGTGCTTCAACTTACCGTGCTTTAGGCCTATCCATTAATTTTATTTTGATCTAAGGCAGTGCTCCCAAAATTAACTTCCAACTGCTGGAGAGAGCGCAGAGGGCGATCTTAAAAGCGACGACATTCAGACACTTTAGATACCCAACAAGAACGACTCAGCTGTACATTTATTACTTTGTAGTTCTTAAATTAAAGTATCTATAGCGAATATTGGCAGTTTCAAATAAATTAAGTAACTACCTAAAACCATAGAATGATTATCTACATCGGAAAATATAATTGATTTACGGTTGTAAAAACCTTCATCAAAATTTAATAAAACATTATTAGGTTCTCAGCATAGGTACCTAGATAGTCTAGATACACAGATCAAATATGATTGTGACCTAAACTAACCAAGCTAGACCTTAAAAGAGCTAACTATTTTATGCTAACATAACACTATTCATCGCAACGGTTGTTCTTAATATGTAGAAACTAGAATTATAAAAGCTGACAAAAATGACAGCTGATTACAACGAGGACGCTTGACTGAGGTAGATTACCTAATTTACCTAAGACGTTAACAATACTTTGACTTCAAATTATGTGATTTAAAATTCCTAATTTGAATAAATAATTCGGTCATATTCAGTTAAGATATCCGGAAATACCAGTTGACCCGACAGTGTCGTTTAGAGGACGATGGTGTTTTTGGCATTGCGAGAATACTATTGATATTTAAAATAAAAAGGCAGTTTAAGTTCAAGGGGCGAACCATAGCGTTCAGTCAATCTAAAATGTGGGTCGAATAGTTGAGTCGTGTTAAATGTCAAATAGTAAGTATGACATGGCGATGGCGTGCCGAGGCTGGGTGAATGTCGAGTTCGGACTAGATCGGTGCTGGTCGGGGCGCGTACCCGCGCGGGATCCCGGTGCGTGAGTCTATCATTGCACACGTCGACCGCGAAAGGTTAACTTGTAAGCGTTATAGATTGTTGAATAACTGGTCCTCATACAGGGTCGGGTCAGGTGGACAGTCCGTCGATTCCGCATCCGCTTCCGACTACGCGGTACCGTGCTGCTTCCCTTAACGCTTTCACTATTTTATGTAATTCATGACGAGCTCGCATAAACAACGATCTCATGTTATGCATGATCACGAATGCGAATCTTCATTCCTATTTTATTAGATATATAGATACCTACCTAGTGCTGCTCTACAGCTTATACTGCACAATACAAACATTTTATCTGAAGGCAGTTAAATGGAAATTCATAAATTTATTGAAGCAACTCTCATTCGTATTCGTTACGTGTATTCTGTTCTGCAGTGAAATCGAATACCTACGAACAATAGATATTTCTTGTCACGTCAGAATAAGTTCTGCTTTCTATATTTGTGTTATTTACTATTGGCACTTTGACTTGCGTGAGTGAGTGCTCTGGATGTGTAATTGTAACCTCAAAACGCGCCAAGGTCAGTGTGGCAGAAACCAGAAGCAGTCAGATTTGGTGTAGCCTCGCACGGTGCAACGCGGCGGCGGCGGCGCGGTAGAAGCAGGGCCACCCGCCGCCGGCGCGCGGCGGGCGCGGCGCTGCGGTTGTAGACACCCACTAACCATGACGATGTTACGCACTTTTAACTGGAAGTTCGTTTCAAATCGCTCGCATTGTCATGTGTCCCAAAAACCAGGTCTTATTGCAAAATTTGTCATTGTCTCCACTAATTCCAACTTTCACTTATTGAAGGCAGCACCTTTAGAATACATGCAATGTTTTCAAAAGGCGCAAAGCATGTACGAAGGTATTACGAATTGTACGGATTCCCGTGTTAGTAATGATCCAATAAACTATATTAATTTTGAAACTGTTGAGAACTGCATGAGAATATTCCCACAATTCATGGAACTAGATTACGGTTTATCAAATTAGTATATTTACAGCTATTGAACTAAATTCGTTGTAAACATTTAACCATGCATTTAGATCTAGAAGTGGTTAAATCGTTCTAGATTTAGATGCAATATTAAGGCGACATTTAAGGCGACCTATGTACCTACCTAAACATACTATCTTTTTTGCATTATTGTGCAAGATTAGTGCAAAAGAAACTATGAAATAGCGAATGAGACCCTCGATCTTATAGGCAAATGTCAATCGTCTGGTTGTGCAATAATGTTTTATTACCAAACGTCTGTACGTTAGCTGTAATGCCGACGTTGAGTAAGTGGTAGGTATTTTTGAGCGCATCTTCATCTAGTCACGCCTTTGTCTGACATGTGCATGGATATTGCAAACGATCTCTACACTTGTGACCCGCGCGCGCCGCGCCGTGCCGAGCTCTTGCTGGATGAACTTTAATATAAATGTTGCTCTTACTCGTATTGACATTTATTTACGTAAGTGTTTAGCTTCAGCTGCTATCGACTTAAAAGCTGTGTATGGCTTAAATTATTGAGTCTTGCGCTTCTATAATCATAGTTATGTGATAGAATGTTAGTCATTAATTCTTGACACTTGTAAAAAAACGCAAATATTCCAAAGTCAGTTCTGCAAGCGTCAATAATAAATAACGTACGTTGCACTTTGAAATAACTGTATAAAGTTATGTTTATTGAACTAACAAGACATAAATTGTTTTAAAAATGTAACAGAATTTAATACATCATAATCTTTATTAAATTGAGGCCAGCTAGTGGAAGTAACAGAATTAATTATCATATTACTAGGTAGTTAAGTTACCTAGTCAACATTGCAAAATCCAGGTAAACACCGGCAGCTCAGAACCTTGTTTAAGATTTCTTGAAAAATATTTTTCGATCGGCTGTCTTCCTGCTTAACATTGACTTAAAAGGGAAAATAAGATTGACTGAAGGTTATTCACTTTACTTTGCTTAAAATATTTTAAACATGTACTTACTTAATTCAAATATCATAAATTGGCATTCCTACAGTACCTATTGCATTTTGCATGTTGTCGGCGTAGTTTGTAGTTATACAAAAACATAAATTTGCTGTTACTTAGGTATGTACCTTACATATTATAAAACTTGTTTAGCAAGTGATTAGCTAAACACTACATAAATTATCTGTCATTTTAAAGTTTGAGTAACTTTATGGTGACGTGTTAACTAATGAAGGCAAATTGGTGTTTCTAACATAAATTTTTTTTAGGAATTACTTAATCATAATGTCATTATAGTTTTATGTTATCTCAGATCAATTTGGAGGTAGTTGACCACTTTAGCTGGAACTATTAACCATCAGAATTTCGCTGTTCAACCAACCCTACTTTCGCACACATTGGTTCATCATTGACATCATATCAACCGATAGAATAGTCCACTGCCGGACACAGGCCTCCCCCACATACTACACAATGGTTAAATCGTTCTATTTATCCAGTAAACTGGGCGAAGTTCACTTTACCTGCTTCTATAAGCCAAGTTATACCATACCCAGGAAAAAGTTTGTTTATGCATTTGTATATGCATGTATCGAACATTTAACTTATATGAATTATATGCTAACTAGGCACTATGTAGTGTATACTAATTGACCGAAAAGTACATGGTCTGTAATCTGGTCTTGTCAAGATTAAATTTTTATTTTGTCTTATTCTAGGATTAATTAGTGAAGGTGTAGTAACACGTTTTAGACTTGACAACTTTTTTAGTAGATTCCTTTATGGCATCTTTCGTTTCAACTAAAACGAATTATTTAATAGTAATATACTTAATATAAAAAAAAACAGTTGTAGTTTTGTATGGAATAGCTGATTCTTTTTTGCAATTTCTAGTTTGCTCCTATAATAAAAGTTGTTCCACTTGACGTTTAGAATTTTAGTATGGCTTCACCCTGTATGTATAATGTGGGGTTTATTTGCTACACGATAATTCCGTCGAATGTAACTTGTAATTTATTGACCTCAGTGTAATTATCTTCTATGTAAACTTCGAATTAATTATGTACAAGGTACTATTGTATTTATTATAGGTATTAAGTATAGGTAACTAGTTTAATTTCAGATTTATACAAATAACGGTACACTAGTTAAGTTAGTTGTAATTGTTAGGTAATTGCAATTATTCAATTACATTTTTGGTTACGATTTTGAATGTACTAGCGACCCGCCCCGGCTTCGCACGGGTGTAATGTACATATAAACCTTCCTCTTGAATAAATCTATTAAAAAAAACCGCATCAAAATCCGTTGCGTAGTTTTACAGATCTAAGCATACATAGGGACAGACAGACAGCGGGAAGCGACTTTGTTATAAACTATGTAGTTAGTGATAAACAATATTATTATAAATATTGCAATATTGTTTTACTTTCGAAAAGCATAGGTACTGCATTTATAATCGTAACTGCAATTAACAATTACAAAATGTAATTAGTAGTTAATTACATTTTTCCCAACACTGTCATGTACCTAAGTAAAACTCCTATGTAAAACATGTCTCTCTCAGGCATCATTCCACTGCATATTGAATTATGATAAATGCAATAAGATAAGGAACCTTTTGTGCAGGATCAATGTAAGCTATGTCACAGAATTATTGTCAAAACCGTTGTATTATAATCTTCCTACTACTTTAATCTTAAAATTGAGGCTCTTCCTTAGTGTTGATTATTTGGCCAATGTAGCAAAAGTGCTTAACGTTGTTCCGTTATAAATATAATGGTTGACTTCAAGGGTATTTTTTTTAAAGAAAGTCCACAATTGGAGCTTCGCTGTATGTTTTATTGTATACAGGGTCCTTCTAAATATGCTGACACTCTTTAAACCGTCTAACTAACTGAAGAACTCTCTCTATGAGACCAACATTTAAATCGCGAAAAAAATATCAGCTGCCCCATACATTTGGCTCGAGTAGGTTTGCAGTTTTGTATGGAGCAGCTGATTTTTATTTCGCTATTTCGATGTTGGTGCCATATAGAAAGTTGTTCAGTTTGACTGTCTGATCATCCCCTTATAAAAGTGTCAACATATTAAGAAGGACCCTATACAGGGTGTTAGGGTAAACCATGATACTGAACCACTTTCCCTAAGAAACCTATAGGAAATTCGTAAAAATTTTTTGGACTTTCCATACTGAATGCAATCAGCTAATCGACCTTTTGTATGAAGAGCCGAAATTTTTTTTTATGAATTTCCTATTGGTTTCTTTGGGAAAGTTGTTGTATCATGGGTACAATCACCTCATAAATTAGTGCAACTGTTTACCCTAACACCCTATAGTAAGTACTCTGTGGTAATAACATAAACATCTACAGGTTTGGACCCTACATGTTTGGTCCTTCTTAATACGTTGACACTTTTAAAGGGGTGATCAGACCGTCAAACTGAACAACTTTCTCTATAGCACCAACATCGAAATCGCGAAAAAAATCAGCTGTTCCATACAAAACTGCAAACTCACTCGAGCCGAATGTATGGGAAAGCTATTTTTTTTTTTGCGGTTTCGATGTTGGTCCCATAGAGAAAGTTGTTTAATTTTGTAGTCTGATCATCCTATTAAAAACTGTCAGCATATTAGGTTGGACCCTGTATATCAATATGAATATAATTTTTTGCTTTAATGCGGATCCTCACGAAGAAAAATGTGCTGTATCCTCGACCTAAATGAGGTACCTATTACCTATCTATAAGACTGCTATATTTTATGCGATTTCGATGTTAGTCCCTTTTATAGTTTACTAGTGTTTTCCCGCGACTTCGTCCGCACAAATTATATACCAGATTTTAAGTCAGATCATAAGCTATCAAACAAAAAATGTTTCATCAAAATGGGTTCAGTAGTTTTTGCGTGATGCGCGAACAAACAAACAAACACACAAACAAACAGACAAACAAAATTTCTAAATAAGGTTGATTTCGAGTCAAGGGTACCTAAAAACCATATCGTAATCTTTTTTTGTAAATATCTTCAATGTACAGACACAATTCAGTTACAGTTTTTAGTTTAAATGGGCATCACTCCATAATATTCTAATAGGGTAGCGGACAACTAGTCAAATTAGCAACTCTTAATCGCGCACTGTGTATAAAAAAAACGTTAGCGCTGCACGTTATTTAAATCGCGCTATCAAGTGTTATTTGATTTTATATGAAGTGAACGACAACTTTTTTATTTTTCACGATTTTTACGGTTTTATAATAGTTAAGATAAGTTTTATGGTCCCCTAAAAAACCATCAGCGTAATACCCTGCAACTGTATTATTATAAATTATATACTTTTTATAAAAATCTCATCGAAAAACCGGCGATGAGCATGTCGGACTCACCGTTCGTAGGGTTCAGTAGTCATTGAGAAGAAGTAAGAATTGTTGATCCTTCTTAACGCGCTAACGATAGTGCGTTTTAATTTGGGTCGCAGTGACCCATCTCAGTCAGGCGCGTAAATTTGAGCAAATATTATAACGAGATACTACAACCACTCAGTTTCTATGAGTGAATTGTTTTATTTCACAAGAGCTATCCAACGACACCTCAAATGATTTAGTAGAAAAATTATATAATTATTTGAACCCACTTTTCGTTATATAGGACGGGATACGGAATCCGAAAAAAAATTCATTATTCTCAATTACATTTCTTTTTTTGGGTTACAGTTCATAGGTATCTGTCTTCATATGCCAAATTTTGATTCAATAGGTGCAAAAATTTGGGAGTAATTGAGGTGGGGCATACAAACAGACAGAATGGACATGTTTGACTACGGAACCCTAAAAAGACAAAGTTGCATATACGAAAGGGAATAAGAAAACCATATAGAGTTTTCAAAAGTTTCAGAGCTCACAATAAACAGAATATGAGACAAAGCACAAAAGTCTTTTGTAACAAACACTACATAACAATTTCCTCAGACTATTATTTTTTATTGTAGCGATTAACCTAAAATGAGGAAGCGATTAGAAAAAAAAATGATAGGGTGATAGCGATTACATAACAATAATACAGATAGATCGGGTATACTATACTGTAGGCGCGAACAATTGGAAGCGCAGGCAGCTCGAGAGAGTGCTTATTCATCCTACATAACATAAAGTTGCTTAATCGTAGGTCGCGAGCCTAACTTTCAACATGGGACCGACTCATTCAAACAACCGGTTTTTTGGTTTCGCTCAATTAATTTGAAAATTAATTGGTTTGTTATACTAGGTCAGTTAGCAGCCTCTATAATGAGGTTGATAAGTCACGAATTATGAAACTATATTGTAACACTTTTCTAGTTTTGCATTAAAGCTGCATCTTCGGTGTCGACGGCAGCTTGTGACACGTAATAATCTCGAACACGCCCTACGAAGTCGTTGGCGGTGTTAATTATAAATATGCCGCACTAAAGGTACCGGTTACAACCGTACCTATAATACTACATCCTAGTTAGTCTTGCAACTCTACGCCCGATACCTATTACCTACTCAGATTAACATTAGAAAGGCATAGCACTCTTTATATTGTAAGTACCTTAATCACTTCTAGTTCTATTGTACGGTTAGCTACATTAGCGGTAGGGAACAAAGAATTTAAACTTTTATGCCGTACAAAAACTTAATTTTGTTTTTAGTAATTTGCCCTTAACGACTTATCATCTTAACAATCAGAAAATAATATCTTTACTGATTCCGATTGAAGACAGAATTATACTAAAATGCACATCGCAACTGCATTCGCACAGCAACTTAAAAAATGAGAAAGCTTTATTTTGGGGTCTTTAAGAATGTGATTGACTATGGAAATATTAAGGAAATCCATAAAAGCAGGTGTCATATAAATAAGATAAATGAAACGGTGCGGTAAATGAAGGGTTACTTACAGGGGTAGTATCCTCATGGTTGTTGTGTTGGAGCCGCGGATGTCGCAAGCACTAGTCGGTCCTTTCTCCGCGGTGCGGCAATATACAGGTCCACAGCGGACGGAGGCCACGCTTGATCTGGCGTTCCCAGCAGTGACGGCTGCGGTACTCGACGACTGGTGTGAGCGCTCGCCCGCCACCCGGCCAGGCCGCGGCCGGCGCGGCTTAGCCTGATTTATATTCGGAGTAGCATTCGTGCACCAGCGACATGCCGAACATTGTCTACATAGCAATGTTTTGGTCAATTGTTGACGACGATATGGAGTAAATCCTGTTGTGACGTAGCTTCTGACGTGACTTGCTTTATTAAGTTTCATTTTGGAAACTATTCTAACGGTAATTTATAAAAGTTCACAAGAACTAGGTCATTTAAAGTTTTAGTCGGTTTAGATTTTCTTAATAGTAGGTACCTACCTAACTAGGTAGGTAGGTAGGCATCTACTTTGAATAGTTTCTGTGCTGAAAGAAATGCAAGGATAAATAAGACACTTGAAATAAACGGCATCGGTGGCAATGCATCTATCTTTTCTCGTATACAAGGGGTGGAAAGTTGAAATGGGGGGCACACAGGGCAGCTACCTACCACAAGCATTAGAGCTACAAGAAAACGTACTTACCCTAACGACTAACCCTAACTTATGGAGTAAGTATTTTACTTTCACAGATTATGAAAATTTACAGTCATCGAGAAAAACTGAAATTTTCACAAATATTTTTTCCCATCCCATTCGATCCTCTTAACGATTGATAAGTGATAAGATAACGAACAAGTTTCTATGGGTGACCCCCGAGATCAATGTATTAAAATTCTAAGAAAACGCAAAATTAAATTCACATAAGTACTTACATTTATTAGGGAAATAGCTGCAGATTTTTTTTTATTTTCAATTTTTTTTTTATTGTTCAGGAGTTGGTGAATGGTTTGAAATTCACACGTACAAATCAGCAGCAGAAAATGTCTAAATTACTTTGGAGATATGAATCTTTTAGCTGCTGATTTGACTTTCAAAAAACGTACTCCTGGAGTCGTCATCATGATCATCACAGCCTATATTATACGTCCCACTGCAGGGCACAGGCCTATTCTATGGAGGCCTGGAGGGTGTGTAGGCGTTAGTCCACCACGCGTGCCCAATGCGGATTGGTAGACTTCACATACGCTTCGGAATTTCTTCTTTAGCTTATGCAGGCTTCCTCACTATGTTTTTCTTCACCGTTTGAGAGCAGTCGGTATTACGTACAAAAACTCATTGTGGTACATGGCATGTGGTCCGTGCCGATTCGAACCCGGACCTCAAGATTGCGTTTCCATAGCTCGCCGCAACGTATGGAGTATGACTTTTTAAAGTCAAATCAGCAGTAGAAAGATGCATTATCTCGATAGTAATTTTGACATTTTTAACTGCTGAGTTCAACGAATGACTTTCAAAAATGCCAAACAATCTATTTGTTTAAGGGTCGGCACTACCTACGGCCCGTTTGACATATCTGTCAAAAGAAAAAGACCCGTGGCCGACAACACTCAGCCCTATCTTATAAGATTAATGAACAAATAAATGTTATAGCTAAATTTGGCAATAAGTTACTTGCAAAAAACTTGGTCGGCCGCGGCGCAGCTTGGCTGGCATGGCACGTTTACTGGTTACTGTCTGTATGTGTGTGTGTGAGCGCATGTCTGTATGGTCCCCCTGGATATGGGTCCGCGGTGTCGCCAATCACCGTCAGCTCGCAAGGGTGAAATTGATATTATTAGCATCCTTTTAAACTAAAAGTCTACCCATCAAACTGAACAACTTTTACTACGGGAGCAAACCGATCGGATCAAAAAAAATCTGCTGTTGCATACATTTGAATCGAGTAGGCACTGAAGTTTTCTATGGAACATCATTTTTTTATTGCTCCGATCGGTTTGCTCCCATATTAAAAGTTGTTCAGTTTGATGGGTAGACTCTTAGTTTAAAAGGATGCTAATGATATCAAATTCACCCTGTATAACATATCTGACGATGATGATGATGATAACAGATTATCAATAGTAAGTTTGCTAGTACCTACCAATAATAATAAACTTATAATTATTCTGTTATAATAATGGGGACAAAAATTTACGAGTAATAGTCGACCAATTTATAAAATGTACTTCTAAGTCCACATATCGTGCCGGGCAACTACGGAACCTTACACTGCGGTCACTGCGTGTGGCCCGACACCCACTTGCCCGGTTTTTTATAAGTAATAATGGGTACAAAATGGATCTGTTCATTAATCTTCTAAGACAGGGTTGGGTGTTGCCGGTCACCGGTCTATTCGCAATGATTTCGAACGATTGACGGCCCATAGTAATTTGTATGAAGAAAACGTCCAAAAAAATATGTGATTTTTGGTAACAAATTGCAAAAAAACTAGAAGTCATATCGAAAAACTGATTTGTTTAAAGTGTTCTTTGATGCTTTGCCATTGATTTGAAATATATTTTGGTATTTTATTTGTTTAACTAAATCACAGGACTCGGAACGCGGCAGTGCTATTCTAGAGTTTTTCATGAAATTCTCGATTACTTTCTGATGTAACTATAAAATTTTACTGAATTTTTTTTTGTTCATCTTGTACTTCATCTTTTAAAGAAGCGATGGTATTAATTTTGTTTCGAAATATAGCTATTTACTATCCTCAAAAGTCGGAACGCCGAACCCTGTTTGGCCCGATCAGGGTAGTGCCGACCCTTAAATTGATGTTCTAAAGTCTAAACCACTCCAAAAAAAAAATCTACTTGAGCAAAACAGAGGGCCTACCATGAGTTTTCCCTGTACTTTACTACTGTTGTTACGTCGCTAATTCGTATGACAGAAATTAGTTCTCAACGTAACCAACTAGGAGCGCTGTACGAAATTCAATACAAAATTGGTGACGTAACTACAGTAGTAAAATACGGTGAAAACTCATGGTAGACCTACAGTAAGTAATCGGAAAAAAAAAATTCGCTGTCTCATACATATTATTGAGTCAAGTAGGCATTGCAGTTTGGTATGCTGATACATCAGATTTTTTGTTTGCTGATATATGCTGTCTTCCGTATAGATTATAACCACTTTCTTTTTTTTATATCTAAAAGTACCGGCTTTAAAAATGTACAACAAGGGTAGCACCAAGGTGGTTAAATCGTTGTAGACACCAAGGTTCCCAGTTCAAGGCGCCACGTCAAAAATCTCAACAACACGGTTTCCGTAAATATGTCTGATCAAAAGCAACTAAGCAGCGAGTCGAAAACACTTCCTTCAATATTTAAATTCGAACTTTTAGAAACGCGCTGTGAAATTAAACGGAAAAAAGAGTTGTCATTTATCACGTTTTTACGTAAGATACCTAATTGAATAAACGACCTAACAGGCGTTAGATATTGTATTCATAAAATAATAGGTGATAAAAGGTGTGACTGATGACGTCAACCACTTTCATTGGGGTCAGAGGTGAGAATGGACCTTCGGAATTTATTAGGTAATGTCTATGCGGATGAGGCCGGGCCAAAGGTTAATAATATAAGATACAAAACTTACCTATAGCGTACATCTGCCATGTAAGTTATAGATTGAGATTCCAGTAATTAGTAGGTACCTACTATATTTCATTCTTTATCTTAATTTTTAAACTAAACATATTATATATATTATATTTATTTCACAACCTATCTAAGTTCATTATCCAATATGTCCTAATTTCCAACTAAGTAAGTATCGACAAACATTTTATTTTACTACCGTCTGAGCTATCGATGACCCGCACAGTCGGTAGTGAACCTCCCTGCTGCTGTCGCGGGTTCGAATCCCGTAAGGGGCGACTATTTGTATGATGAATATTAATATTTGTACCCGGGTCATGGATGTTTGAATTTATAATATGTTATATTTCGTTTGTTTAGTCATCATAATACAAGTCCAGGCTAGATTCTGGTAACTACTTACTTCAAATGTGACTAACTACTTAAGTAATTCAAAAGTGATAATTTGTGTGATAATATCCAAGATATAAAATTTTGCAACGGGTATTAAAACTAGCCGATTGGCCATTAAACGGCATGAAACTGATTAATCCATATTTTACTAACAGTGCCTAAACCAGAGTTTTTTTTTTATTATTTGTAGGTATTGGGCCTTGACAGGCTCGCTGAGCCTGTGCAACGTAGACCATCGCTGGTCCTTTGTGAAAGCCCTTTCTTAAGTTCCTTACCAATCCCCACTGCGGCCAGAAATCGCAGTAGATTCTTGATCGGGACAGTTTGTATCTCCTCTGGTGTCAGAACCTGCCTACCTAGATGAGTACTGCGTTTGTACATCTGCATAGCTAGCATGCCGCAGTGATACAGCGCTATCACACCTTCGCTCTCTTTCTATTTGCGTGCGAACGAACGAGATAAAAGTCGTGATACAGCCGTATCACGTGTAGCATACTACGAGTGCAGGGGGCCACAGTCACATAGGAGGTGCATAGGAGTTTCCATCTCCTCCTCGCAGAATCTGCAGCCGGTCGTATCACTTATATTCAGTGTGTGCATGTGCTTATTTAATTTGCAGTGGCCTGTGAGTGACCTCGCTATTGTACAAATTTGATCCTTACTAAGGGCAAGGAGTCCGTTCGCAAGTTTGCGATTGTAGCCTTTTATAAGTGCTTTGGAGTGGCCCATGCCTGGGGTATTGCACCAAAGCTTAATTGCCTCTCCGAAGCTGGCTCTATTCAAAGAATCTCGCGTTAGACTATTAGGGACTCCAAGAAAGGGTTCGGGGCCTGTGAAGTGGTTTTCAGTGCCCCTTCTGGCCAGCCGTAAACCAGAATTAAGGCTTGATATATCCAGCGTGTCAGAGAGCCCATCGCATCGCATGATGCGTGATAGTTTCCTCATTATACTTTTACTGAAAAGTTGGTAAAATTTGCCTAAAAATTATTTGTCTTCATTTCATATTTCAACGGTCGTGTTTCAGTAAAAACGGCCAATTTACATATTAAGCTCAAAATTACGCGACGCATGCGTTAGGTAATAAAATAACTTGAAAAATGCAATATTAAATATTGTTTAGATATGTTATTTAACAAAGATTCGGACAACATTGGAATCGACTTCCTGAATAAGATGTAAATGAAGAAATGTCTAGACACCTTGGCCTTTATATTATACCTAGGTTTTGCTAGCTTCTTCGACTGCTGACTAACTGATTCGCTTGTGATAGGATCAGATTTCTTTTCTGATTTTTCGTAAAATTTCCCTCCGTCGGAATTTTCCCCAACGTACTACAAAACAAAGAACCTAGTTAAATTCTATGAGCGAACCACAAGCGGAATATTTATTATCAAATCTGCAAGTGTTATTTGAAACTAGTTTTTGCATAGTTATGTTTGTTGTGCTTTAGCAGACGTTGTCGCGATCGCGCCACCATTTTGTGTCATGCCTACTTTTGATGCACCAATTATTATGAAACAAAACGGTTTGAGACTTCTCCAAGACGTACAGTTTACAAATAAATACCTATGCTTATCGTCGTCCCGATCGTCCTACACAAAAACTATTATAGGTCCATAATGCCCAACGGCCCGACAGCACAGTCTGTAGTGAACCTGCCTGCTGTGCCGAGGGTCGCGGGTTCGAATCCCGTAAGGGACAAATATTTGTATGATGAATGAATATGAATATTTGTACCCGAGTCATGGATGTTTGTATCTATTTATGTATTCTATATCGTTGTCTAGTTATCATAATACAAGTCCAGGCTAGTTTCTGGAACTTTCAATGTGACTAGATAATTTGTGTGACAATGTCCAAGATATTTATTTATTTTTTATTATTATAATAGACAAACCATTTTGTTAAATTATAGGTCTGCAGATCTTATCATAATTAACAGGTCCTAGGTACGCGGCGAGTTGTGATCTTTGAATCTAGGATTATTAAATAATTTAATTTTGTAAAAAAATAGTGTTGGGGCTACATACAGTAGATACTAAATAATAAATTACCATAACATCATTTTCAAATTAATGATTATGTAACTATTAGAACACAATTTAAAAAATGTTTGCTGATTACGAAGCGTCTTATAATTAGCTCGACAATTATTGTCCATAAATAATTCGAACAATCCATACCTAATCGAAACATTTATTTGAACCCAGTTCCAGCATAAGGCTACTATAATTTCTTACATTATGTATCAGTAGCCCTTTTAGGGTCAGCGCACACCTAACGGAGAACTGTTTGAGCAGTTTTCATTAATCAATTGATAAAGAACTCTATGACTATTGAAATAGATTTGAAAATAGTGTGCGTGAAATAGTGCGAACATGTCACAGGGACAGGGATGTCTTGCCCATAAAGTTATTATACCTTACAGGAATAGAGTCAGTCACATGAGTTGTCAAATGAAACAGTTTTTGGATGTTTTTTGGAGACTATTCGCAGGCAAAAATTCTAATACTGTCTATAATTCTGAGTCTAACGTAAAATCGTGGATAAATTAATGAAGTAGTGTCAATATATTTCACAAAATTATCTACTGTTTCACTTTAGATTCCCAATTATTCACGAAAACCGAATTATAAAAATTGATTAGTGACTAAAAAACGGTTCTATTGATTCGCGTCACGTATCTCTTTCTATTATACAGTGGTGCCGCTAGGTACATCTCGCTCTCTTAGCTGTATGTTCCTCTATTCCTACCTCTAGGGTCTTGCCGCTATTTTAAACTCTATTTCAATTACCGTTGAGTTCATTATCAATTGATCAATGGAAACTGCTCGTACAGTTCTCCGCTAGGTGTGCGCTACGCATGAAACTCGCACGCTAGAGTGTAAAAAAATCATTCTAACCAAATGACATATTTTCGTTTGAAGAAATTTAAAACCTGTATAGCCAATATTCAAAGCATTCAGATTCAAATTCATTTATTTATCAAAATCAAATATAGTACATAACAGTTGGTGTTAAGAGGATAGGCGGGCTGAAATGCTAATTTAGAGAATAGGTCACTTTTCCGACTGTATACATATTTGTCCGATCCGCCCCTCCCATACACTAGAGTGCGAAAGAGACAACTGCAGCTCGGACAAATTTTATTTAAATAAAATTGACGAAAACATCATTTCGTATTCCCCTGTTTCCTCCTCCAAAACTGAACCGATTTTAATAGTTCTTTCAGGAATAATATGAAGACTTTGGCTATGTCTGTATGTTTTGCTTTATTTGTTTATATTCGTCAAATTTGTTTGCTGGATGTCTGAAAACGCGCGGCAAAATTGGTCATTTTCGATTCATCGAGTTCATACAATACAGTAATTAATTAATGCAAAAAAGATGTATAGCAGAAGTAACGTAGATTGTATGGTATAACATTTTTTACTCTAGTGTCATTATCCAGGGAGGAAACAGGGGAATACGTTTGTATGGAAAAAAAATAGTATCCTCTTAATATTATTTTAAAGTTCTGATACATTTTACCTATCAGGAGTGCGATTTTTGAATCTCATTCGCTGAATTCAACCGTTGAAAATGTCAAAATTACTATGGAGATATGCTTTCTACTACTGATTTGAATTTTAAAAATCCTGCTTCAGGAGTACGATTTTTAAAAGTCAAATCAGCAGTAGAAAGATATGTATCTCTATAGTAATTTTGACATTTTCAACTGCTGAGCTCAGTGAATGAGATTCAAAAATCGCACTCCTGGCGTAAAAATTTTTGCTTTGTAGCAACTAGGGTATTACACACAAAAAAACAACATTATTTTAAATTATTATCTTATATCATGCATATAAGCTCACGACTATATTCCCCGAGGGAGTAGTCAGTCAGAGATTTTCTGAAACCTCAAAACATCCACGTTTCACTAGTACCGAAACTCTGTACAGTGTTAATAAAAGATCTATTATGTCTCGTTCACTGCCCGCGAACGTGTTAAAAACGATAAATTTTGTATTTACCTTCTATTTTCGGCTAGAAATCGTGGATATCGCTCTCATCAGTTTCACCTATTAGGATTTAGGATGGACAATCATGAAGGATATTCTTTGTCCCTTTTTTAATCTTCTTTGTGTCGAATCTGAAAATTCGCTCCGTCCTTATTAAGGCAGAGGCTTTTTATCGACCACATAAAAGTAGCTGACATAATTCCTAAAACTTCATCAATAGGGTTCATTATTGAATGTAAATGTGGTGGCCTCTATCCGGATAAGGGATAATTTGTAGTGAATCTGCCTGCCAATGTAAGGGCCGTGGGTTCGATCCCCTATGAGCACTACTCTTTACGTACGTACGTACAAGGGTAAGTCCGCAACAACAACAAAACCTCGCTGTGTAGGAACTCTCAGGAGGGATCGATTTATCCTCCTTTAACCGAATTGGGACTATGTTAGTAGTCAGTGTGACAATTGTCCAAGATCTTATTTTTAACCTTGGGCCTATCCTTGGCCTTTATAAACTTAGATCAAAATAAAATTAACGGATAGGCCTTACGCGAACATTTCAAACCAGAAAAATGAGGCAAAACAAATGAAAGGTTTACTTCAAATTTGTATGCAAGTGCCCTAGATTTGACAGATAATGGCGCTATGTTTGTATGAACCAAGTTCACCAGTAGTGTGCTTCAACTTACCGTACTTTAGGCCTATCCATTAATTTTATTTTGATCTAACTTTATAAATTATAATAATAATAAACTAACAATTATACTTAGGTATAAAAAAAATATAATTATTTATAATTACATGGTAAAAATTTTATACATAATAGCTAAGTACAATAATTCAAGAACATAATGCAAAAAAAGATAAAGGAAGATTTTTTTCAATAAATTTGTTAAGAGTCCTATTTCCGTTCAGTTGCGCCCACGTAAATTAATAAGATTTACCAGTCACGAAAACCTAAAGTAAAAAGTGTAGCTATACCTACAATTTATGCTATTAAGTAAGTACTTAAAGGCTTTGGAAGGAAAATGACTTTCTTATAATATTCTTAAAAATTGAATGTTTTGAACCTATAGAAGTATGGAATACAAAAAAAAAATAGCGATTAGGCAGGTATTTCAGGTTTTCTATTTGTATATCATTAAAAAAATTTAATATTTGTACGAAAGTAACAACTATACTTTCGTACAAATATTAAATTTTTTGATGAGGACGCGACTGAACGGTAAAACTCCTCTTAACATTTTAATACTAAACTACATTACATTTGACTATGCAAATTTCGCGTACGTCTATGCGTCATTTCGCGTAAGTAATCGAAATGTGTCATTATGCGTATTATCCAATTAAATTCAGAATTAATTGCGCAAATTCTGCATCATTATTTCATAAGTTTACAGTCAGTCTTAAGTTTACTGTTTACGTACAAAAATATAAAACTTCTTGGTTTATAATGGGGTACCTGTTGATTTAATAAGGCCCACTTGCGCCAACCACGGGTTAGCAATCAACTCCGGATAAAATGGCTCTTTCAGTTGTTTTTCTATACAAAAAATCATGGGTTACCAACTTAACCTGGAGTTTATTGCTAACCCAGGTTGGCGCAAGTGGGGCTAAGTCTAAAACTACTCCGATATACATGTTCTTTTTTAAACGTCCGTAATCTAAAATGCTAGGTACAACCTTTATAGTTTAAAAATTTACGCTCTTAGGCCCGATTCGACCAAACGCGAGTAAATTTTATTCTTAGATTAATTCGCCGGTTACCCTAGAGTAAACAGATTTTGCGTTTTACCAACCCTAATCTATGAATAAGTTGAGAGACCGAGACCGAGACTAATGAAATGTCAATGTCACATAATTAAAAAAAATCATAAGAAAAAAACCTAACAAATTAAAACTGTATAAAGCAATGCAATAAGTGCGGATACAACGACCTCTTTCTTTAGGTGGATTACACATTCGTTCTTTTAGTACGGGAAGACAAATAAAGTTATTTCGGAGTAAACACCATGAGTAAAATTGTTCCTTGTATAGTTACTCTTCTATAAATCTATGTTTGGTCGAATCCGGCCTTAGTCTTGTAAAAAGTTGTAAACCAAAAAATGCGAACTTTTAAGAAAAATGCTCTACAACTTGCGAATTCATTTAAAAACTAGACATGCACTTTACATTGAGGCATTTAATTCGGTATGTCAAGTTCTTTTTTGTCTTCATTTTTATATTTTTTACGGACAGAAGACATAATTTTAAGATACCTATTTCATTCTTATTTCATTCTTATATAAATTTAATATTTAAATTATTTTGATCTGTAATCTCTAAGTGCAAAAATGGTGGAGAGAAAATAATTCGAACTCCATGGAGAAAAACTACCTACAGCTGTATTTAAAAAAATTAAAACCTGCCTCCTCTTTCTAACTCTATGCTGGAAAAAGATACGGCAACATCAAATGTCAAATTCTGACATTGTGAAATTTTTTTTTTTTCTTAATGGCTGGTTATTTTAAGTTGATTTTATGTTTACCAAGGAGTTCACAGGTATGCCAGTGACGTCACTGCACGGACCGAAAAACGACGTTATTTTATTAAAATTATCTATAATCCTTTCATTTTAAAATCTCTGACATAGAAAATATGATTATTGAGACAATTATCTCGAAATGGTTTTCGATTCAGCCCTCCAAAAAAAAACTTGACATAGGTACCGAATTGACCTTTATGTGGCAGATAATATTATTTGTTGGTGAGTGCGCTCCATAGAAACGAAGTTTGGTCCTATTTTGAATATTAACTAATTAAATTCAATGTTTTTTATTAACACGATCCATAAACGAATATCCTTGTCTGTGGTTTGTCAGATTTCCGTTATATTATACAGGGTGTTACATAATTAACCAAAAAAATAAAATGCTTCATCGAAGCCAATTATTAAAAAATCCCAACTCTAGTGCGACATCTGAAACATAGACTATTTTTTCAGAAGGATAATGTTTGTAAGTCAATTGTACCTACATTTAAGTAAGAGACGAAAAGGCTTTCTTTGTAGAAAACACTAATTGTAAGATGCTTAAATTATCTTACATGATGACAAATATGAATAATTTATTGAAATTATTCTTTATTCTTTATTTTTGTAACAATAATTTAACTTTTTGTCAATCTATTATTTATTGTTTTTTTTTTTCAATGAATATGACTTATTATTCATGTTAGCTTTAGTCATAAAGATAACTTAGAGAATAATCATCTTTTAAATTGAGTACTCACAAGATAGGTAGTGACATCGCGGTGACCTTAAGACGTATCTGCTGCCGTTTAGTCTTTGAACTAGCGGTCGGCTTGTCAGTAGTGTTGCACTTCAACGATGACTATTTTATTATTTTATTATCGATAAATAATTTTTCGGTAAATAATTATATTGCACTACGGTTGTCATACTTTGTCAATAGACTCTTTAGAGGGGACCCTTTTACACCCTTTTTTCTTTAGGGGTAATTTTGTAACACCCTGTATACAGGGTGAAATTGATATCATTAGCATCCTTTTAAACTAAGAGTCTACCCATCAAACAGAACAACTTTTACTATGGGAGCAAACGAATCGGAGCAACAACAAAAAATCTGCTGTCCCATACTAAACTGCACCCGCCACCGCTGCCTACATGACTCAAATGTATGCGCAACAGATTTTTTTTTTGTTCCGATCGTTTTGCTACCATAGTAAAAGTTGTTCAGTTTGATACGTAGACTCTGAGTTTAAAAGGATGATAATGATATCAATTTCACCCTGTATATAATATAACGGAAATCTGACAAATCACAGACAAGGATATTCGTTTATGGATCGTGTTAAAAAAAACATTGAATTTAATTAGTTAATATTCAAAATAGGACCAAACTTCGTTTGTATGGAGCGCATTCACCAACAAAAAATATTATCCATCCAAAAGTTGTTCAGTTTGATGGGTAGACTCTTAGTTTAAAAGGATGCTAATGATATCAATTTCACCCTGTAGTTTCAAAGTTACACTGAAACAAAGATTTCTATAACTGCTGGAAGCGTAGATCTACGCGACAAACAATTAATTTTCTTTTGTGTCTAGAATTGTATACGCAAAACGCATACGAATGTGAGCAAAATATCAGAACTTTTAGGAACTAAACATTATTTTGTATAAAAATAGGTCATATTTGAAAACGTCGTAGATAGGGAGTTCAAAACAACATTATTATACAAGAGGGAAAAAAACCGCCTCTTGAAAATCTGTTGTAAGCTATGTACTTTAATTTTAGGCAGTATTTTCAGTCTGTGCTTTAATAATATTATGTGCGTACCTACTCAATTTCTCAAAACGTGGCGCATGTGTCAAATACGCTCTCGACGCATAATGCCCTAAAACAGCCCATACGCGCCCATGCGTCGCTAGCCAACCGGACAAAATAATTCGATGGAATCCGCGAGCATTCCGCGGAATGCGCCCTAAACCGCGCACGTCCGTCAGTATGTTCCGAATCCTCTCAAATTGACAGCTGGCCTGGCCTGGCTGGCTGGATTGGGGGATGTTTAAGTTCCATACAAATCTGAACTGTAATTGTAATTACTATAAAGACACAATATTGTAAAAATGCACTGCGCTTCAAAGCGCTCCTCTCTCTGTGAAAATCGTTCTTAAAAATCTAGCAATTGCCCTTTTGGCCAAATTCATTTTAAAGGTTGCCACAATAAGGCATTTTTGTCATTTTGTCCTATACCTACGACATGCATAAAAACTTAGGTGGGAGTAATATTAATGGCTGGGCCTTGCAACCGTGAAGTAGTGTGTGCTTCAACTAAACGCTCTCTTTGGGCCTATCCATTAATTTTACTTTCATCTATGCCTAAAACATTATTGACTAAACTGAAACAATGCTGGCCTTTGTTTCCGACTCGCTACCCTCGGGTTCGAGTTTTACTGTCTGTACGTTTGAATATTTAACGACGTATCTGAAACAAGAGAATAATTAATTATAATACAAAACTAGCTAGTGCCCGCAGCATCACCCGCGTGGAATTCGTTTGGTTTTCCGGATGGAATCTAATGCCCAACTCCACGTCACAGGCCATCTGCAGTACAGGCACAGGCTGTCTACATTGCATGGCAATGAGCGTTTTTCTTTTTTAAATTTAGTTCCTAAAAAACTCGACAGCTGGCATGTTTATCGCAAAACAACTTGGTTCGAGCAAATATAATTTGAATGTTATTGGTAGGTCTTGCAGGTGGGGACGAACCAAGGAAGGTACATAAGTATGTTTTATAATTATTCTTTGTCCCCGTTTGCGATACCAGCCTAATACTTTAGTAATAACATTTAAATTATATTTGGTGGAACCAAGTAGTTATAGCTGATTAGTGGTTATATATCTTGTTTTTCTTTTTTCAGTTAATAGTTTTTGCAGTCGGGTTTTTTGTTTTTCTTAATAATTTATTATTAAGTATCTAAAGTATATTAAATATGCTGAACTTACCCATCTTGTAAAACCACTCTGGCAAAGTGGACCTTTAGGGCAATGTAAATTGTTACAAATATACACAATCCAATCAGGAAAGAGATTCCAAATTCAGCCGGGAACTGAAAATAAAATAAATTAAAATTAACGAAAGGTTGTTTCTTTTGAAACAAATATTACATTATCAAATTATAACTATACAATATTATAATTTATAACAGAAATGTATTTAATGCTTATACCGTTTTGCAATGCATACATTTCATAACTGAAATGAGTTGTTAGTAACTAATTTAATAACTGTCTAAACTCTAGTAAACGTAGACTTCTTAATAAAATTAACGCTGTTTGCTAATTAAAATTTCAGCACGAAGCTAAATCTAAATACTCGTACATTTAAGTGATTTAAGAAACAGAGAAAAGCGTGCATTATTACGTCTAATTTACATAACTATGTCATCGTTTTTGTAATGATATTTAGGTACCTACGGCAGTTATTATTTTTTCTCCCCTCCGCTCCGGACGGAAAGCGTCAATTCGTCCCGCTGCGCTTAACGAAGTTGTCGCTTTCCACCTCCGTCGAGGAGAAAAATAGTATACTAACCTCGGACAGTAAATAAGAAAGCGTCAGATCACATGTTTGTTGACCTCGGCTTCGCCTCGATCAACAATTACATGAGATCTGAGACCTTTCTTACTTTCCTGTCCTCGGTGTGTAATCTACTATTAATACCTACTATGATCCTTTGTAACTTTTAACAAGCTTGTATAACTTCCCTTCTTTTATTTATAAATGGTGTTTTGCTTATTGCACTGTATTTCTTCTACTTAATGAGTTTTGGGAGTATTGTTATCTCAAGGACAGTTTTGTGTGGACAAACACATCTGAGCTAATACAAAATGGTAAATCCTCGTAGCAAGTCAGAAAGCATCCGATACACGACCGCCTGCAATCAGACTTGGAACGCTACTTATCAAGTTTAATGTGTATTATAAATTGAGTGTGATCTTACAATAAATTGTTAACAATTAAGATACTTAGCTACACTTAAGTAAGCACATATCAGTAAAAATACATATACATCCAAGCTTTTCATAAAGTTAATTACCTATGGAAAATTATGTACTGACCGAATCACTGATTACGTTCACAATCATTCAAATAGAATCCAATGATATACAAATCAGGGAAAGGTTAAAAAGCCTTCGCGTCACGATAGTAAACTTCTATTACAATTGGTTGACAAACATAAGTGAAGTAATACATAATTATTATATCTAAACAATATTTAAAGTTTCTTTATTATCATTTTCATTAAACACACAGTCTGAAAGAAAATAAGACACATGCGTCAGAGTGGCCAGAGGGGCTGTGTTTAGAACAATTGAGTTTTTGGTTTCTATATAACGTTACACGTTCACTGCTGACGTGACGTGAACGTGACGACCTACGTCGCCACAATTAACGACGCGCACGACCCGCCTGGCGAGTCCCGATTGTATCGCATTCCGTGGTATAAACAGACACGTCGCGTTACACGTTTTGAGCTTAGCAGCCCATTTTAATAGTCTTGACCTATGAGTCTTAACTGATATAATATACCTAACTGATTGATTGTTGGTTGGGCTATTGCAAGTACGTAGCAAATTCCGTAGAACTTAGTGGTACAGGACAGGAATAAAACCGCCGCCTCATGATTGGTTCGCTAGATTTTACACAAACATATTGACTGAAAATTATAGCTATAGCACTTTACCTGTGATCCACATTCTTTATCAAAGTCAACTGTTAGAAGGTTGTCGTACAATTTTAAAAACCTTTCCATGGGACATTTTTGTCCGCAGTAAGGAATAGACATCACATGAGGCTCGACAATTTCCGATGAATTTCTGTATGAGATTTTGATGAAAGAAGCGTCAGACGTGTCATCTGTAATTAATGTACACATTTACAAATACCATAAAGAAGCCAGTTTCTCGCTCCAGAATTAGGTGAAATGCTTATCCAGCTATCGCTCGCTCCAGAATTTAAATCTTATTACACTAATCCCACTATACAAGGTGTTTCATAAGTAACAATAAATTTTTAAAACTCTGACGGGGGTTGTTTAGACCGTCAAACTGAACAACTTTCTCTATGGGACCGACATCGAAATCGCGAAAAAAATAATTTTGTATCCAATACATATTTTAGCTCTAGACGATTTGTAGAGTATAGAACATAAATTTTTTTTTTCGTTATTTCGATATTGGTCCCATAGTGAAAGTTGTTCAGTTTGATGGTCTACACCACCCCCTTAAAGGTTTATTTGTATTTTTGTAACACCTTGTATTGCAGTAAAATCTCGAGCTCTCTTCACTCGCTTCTGGCTAGACACCATTGCAGTAAAATCTCGAGCACACTTCGGTCGCTCCAGAATTCGGTGAAATGTCGAGCTCGCATCGCTCGCTCCTGGCTACGATTGTATCACAAAGACCCAGATGCATAGCATATGCTCACGACTACATTCCCCGATGGGGTAGTCAGAGATATTCTGAAACCACAGAACATCCACGTTTCACCAGCAGTACCGCAACTGTCTAGTGTGACGGGGGGTGAGCCCGTCGCCACTTATTATGGATAGTAGGTACAATCTGACTCGAAGTTGAAACATGCAGGTTTCCTCACGCTGTTTAGTTTTAATTAGTTAAACATTAAATATTTTTGGAGAAAACACTAAGATTTTAGAACAATTAAAAGCATTTCTTTTGAGGATAGTGGATAGAGCTTACCATAAATGAGTTCCATTATTATAGTGGATGTATATTCTGGACAGTTACCATCAAATACGCCCAAAGCTGTTAGTATAGTTCCAATAGTAAAATCGTGCCCACTGTACATAGAGAACTTCAATGTTGTCTTGTTTGACATTGACTGGACCATTTTTGATACAATTTCTTTCATCAAAGGACCACCCCTTAGTCGCGCCAGTAAAGGTGTAGCAGCAGATATTGCGAAACTGTAACCATTAACACATTTAGTTTTAAAAAGATACGCGGTTATTATGTAAGTATCTACACTATTATAAAAATGTAAGAAGTGTGTTTGTATATTGAAGACATTAACAAACAAATAACGTTATGGCTTTTAGGGGTCCCTGACTTCAAACCACCAATTTGTCTGTTTGTTTGTTTGTTCGCGCAACACAAACTACAGGACCGATTTGGATAAAAATGTTGTGTTTGAAAGCTATGATCAAACTTTAAATCTGTTATATTAATATCATTTATTTCGCTACGATGACGAGAACCTGTGCGGACGAAGTCGCGGTAAAACTCTAGTTTAAACTAAAATTAAACCTTTTTATTATGGTTTTACCTTGTTTTTCCACTGCAATGCCGCAATCAGATCCCGTTAAAAATGTTTAATTATACATCATCATTCATCACATAGATCAATACGCTAAACAAAATCTAAAACTTTGATTATAATATCAAATATTATAATGTTCTTACCTATAACCAGCAGGATCTCTTAATTTATCAGGGTACACTGATTGAGTCCAGTTCGGTAGAGTAAAATTATACAATGTTTCAATATACAAATTGCTATATATGGCTACTATGTTGCCATAGTCCTTTATTTTTTCGCCGGTGTATGCAGTCAAATAGCTGCAAATAAAATAAAATAAATGTAAATATTCTTTATACTAATAACAGCATATCAAGCATATGCGTCACTTTCGTATGATTTCAAATCTATACATATAAAACAGTTCCGTTGCTAACTGACTAACAGACAACGCTCTGCTTACACCACTGAAGATAAACCGTAGCTTCGACACTGGCAGTTATTTAGATCATTCGAAAATCGACCGCTAAAGGTCGTGCAGTGCAACGGATCTACGCGAACGCACGCAAATACTAGTATGTATAATATAGGTATACACTTTCCTCCGTTTGATCCCAAAATTATGTTCAATTTAACTGTCCAATTTACAGTAACAAATACGAAAAATATAAATATTTATTTTCAATGAGCACTGAATGACTGACTGTTTTTGCCATAAACAATCACAACTTAGCAATTGTAAGAAATCACACATCAGAAGATAAGACATTAACACGACACACACACTAATATGATAAATACAAAAGTGTTATCAACTGTGTGTGTGTGTGTGCTTATAACGTGTCTATAACGTGTTCTTAGGCTACGCTACAAAACTGATGTTACTGTAATTTGCTAGAGAGGTAGCCTGTAAGGTATGCAATGAATTCAATGCTATCGAAAACTACCTCCGCAGTCTAATCGTTAACTCTTGACACGGAGGTCGTGGGTTCGATTCCCACGGGGGACACCTAGCGATATGCCAGTTTGTGCGTTTTTCCACAGTTGGTCAGGACATTGCATACGGAATAACCTGATTGTCTGAAAAGAAAGATAATTCCGTGCTTCGAATGGCACGTTAAAACGTTGGTCCCGACTACTATCTTTGGTGGTAGTAGGTGTAACATAAAACCCTGGTCCCCACCAGGGCTTGCTGCCCCGATAAAAAGAAGAATGCTGTCGAAGCTTCTGGCAAAAGACAGTAAATAATGTAACACTTACTCCATCAATCCCTGATATTTACTAAGTCGATCTCTATAGGGTTTGGAATGAGTGTATCTTTCCATTTCTTTATTATAAGCTTTGCATTTTTTCTTCATAGCGAGAACTTCATCTTGATTTTCTGGTACTGTGTGCACTGGAATTGGTTGCCACTTTAGATCTGGGTCCCAAATAGCATTGCCAGAAGGAGGATACATCCCTGAAAGAAATTGATTATTTTAAAATGGAAATAGTTATTGTCTATACATGGAGTGCAGACTGCCTTAAAAGCCGTGAATCATGAAAATACTCCTTGAAGGTCGTTAATGTTCGTCCTTCTTTCGTAAAGGGGCTTGGGTAATAATGACGTCTTTTTTTTTAAACGGCCAGTTACCAAATGTGGTGGGTATTTTAGGGCTAATATTACCTTACATTATTATGCAAAAAAAATTATCCTACGGTGTAACGTTTCGGAGATATTTAATTTTAAAGTTTAAATAAATGACTATACAAAGCTCATTAAAAGATACTAGTTTTGGTTTTTTTTACCACTTTTTTTGTTTTTATAGCCCAAATATGCGTGATGATATCACAAATAATTAAACTTACTAATTCTGGGCTATAGAAACAAAAAAATAGCTTAAATTTATATGAGATTTGTAAGTATTTTTTTTAAAACTTTGAACCTAAATATCTACGAAACGTTACACCAGAGGACAATTTTTTTTTCATAACAATGTATGGTAATATTAGCCCTAAAATACCCACAACATTTGGTAACTGGCCGCTTAAAAAAAAAAAGACGCCACCATCCATACAAGAATTACCCATAGGCCTTTCCGTCGTTGTTTCCGGTGTCAACTTTGACCCTTTCTAATCCAACGACAAAAATTGATAGAAAAGGACAAACGTAAAGTCGGAAACATCGACGACGGACACCTAGACGAACACGTACGAGAAAGGACAAACATTACTGACCGCCATAGTCACGTGGCTACACCAACGTTGAACGTCCATCAACGCGATAATTAACGGCATTTCCCGTTAGTGTGGCCCTAGCATAAGCGGATGATCAGACCATCAAACTGAATTTTATTTACCTGCCAAATTAGCTTGAGCCGACATGAGTGTGCGATCAACATCTGTAGACCTGACATACAGCTCCGAAGGATCAAATTCATCGGACAGCAAGTGCTAATAGAAGAAAAAAATACCCAATAAGAAATAACAAACAAAAGATGATGTAAGTATAAAGTTATTAATGTAGTACAATATTTTAATAGTAGATTACACACCGAGGGCAGGAAAGTAAGAAAGGTCTCAGATTTACTGCCGAGGTTAGTGTACAATTTTTCTCCTCGACGGAGTAGGAAAGCGGCAACTTCGTTTAGCGCAGCGGGACGAAAATTGACGCTTTCCATCCGGAGGGGAGAAATAATGTATAACAAAATTAAAGACTTCCCCAACTTGTCTTTTTTTCTCAAATGTTTTGGAAACCAATAAAGATATTTTTAGTGTCCGACCGAAACTAGTTTTTACAACCGAAACCGAAACCGAAAACGAATTTCGGCTTCGGTTCTAGTTTCGGCCGAATCCGAAACCGAAACCGAAACTTCCTTATAACATAATTCTTCCCTACTTTTTAGGTTTTGTTCAATGTAGTTGCCAATATGTCTTTTATGTTCACAGAAGAAGTTAATTTGATAAATTACTTAGTAGTTTTGTTATTTTGAAATAAATTATTTCTATTGTACATGGTATGTGTGTAATTCTATGGGGTGAGGTCAGGTGTGTTTTAACTCAGAAAAATAATCAGTGAAATCAGCTTAGAACATCAAATCACGTAGGTAGGTAATAAAATTATGTAAGTATGTATGACCTGTCTTTTTTATATTTAAAACTATTTATTGCAAGAATATTTTATTAAACTGCTATTAATTTCTTCATATTTATGGACGTGAACAAAAACACTGAATACAGGGTGTAAATTTAAATGCATTAGGTACATATTAAAGGGGGTGCTTCAGTCCATCAAACTAAACAACTTTTAGTATGGGGAAAACACAGAAAACGTGAAAAAAAATTCTTCTGTTCCGTAGAAAATGTATGGAACAGCTTTTTTTTCGCCATTTCAATGTTGGTCCCACAGTGAAAGTTGTTCAGTTTGATGGTCTGAAGACACTAAAAAGTATGTAACGCATTAAAGTTTATACCATGTATCCTTCACTTGAATAATATAATGTTTACCTAAAAGTAATTGATTGCAATTTTCTTTATTGTACAATACACATAACTAAAAATGATGTGTATGTAACACATAATTTTTACACCTGTCTCCTTTTGGAGTAGGCAAAGACAATAGAACAACTAGACAAATATCAGTTTCTAAAAACGTTATTTTAATCGAAAACAAAGTCAAACAAAGTTTACTAGATAAACCAATATGTGCCAAAACTTTGCAAAAACTTCAAACACGTTGCATAAAAATACAATAATTGAAATTAAATTGATTATTTATTAAAAAGGTACCTTCATAAATATTACCTGATTGGAAATAATATAACAAAATTGAACATAACGTAGTTTCGGTTTCGGCTGTAGTTTCGGCCGTTTTTCTGCCGAAACCGAAACCAAACCGAAACTCCAAATTTGGGCCGAAACTGGCCGAATCCGAAACCGAAAACGAAACTTCGGTCGGACACTAGATATTTTCTAGTAGGCAAATAAGCTAGGTTACATAATACACCGTTTAAGCCGTTAAATGCGATAACTTTACTAAGAATGGTAGTTTACGTTTGGCGCAAGAGAATGACTATCTACCTACGTACATACATACATTCAGAACCAATAATCCCTTATGGGGTAGTTATAACTAGGCTTATAGGAAAAAATAAGTGTTTGCCTAGCATAACATTAAACAGGCCAGATGAAAAACAGGTCTAATGTGTTTTATGTGTATTTGAGCCTTTTTTTTTTTTTTTTTTTTTTTACTAGCCTATTTCATCCCACTGCTGGGCAAAGGCCTCCCCTTCAATAATAAAAATAAAGATGATTTTTTTTTCATTTCTATTGACTGTTCAGTCTGGGCAAGCAAGCCTGCACTCTGTTTCTCCAATCATCCACAGAAATAAAAAGATAACCTCACAATATTATATTTTTTTAAATAATACCTAGTAGTAATATTGAACACCAGTCAGTCTACCTAAAGATTTAAATCATAAAAAATGCAGAGTGCGGAGTTGTCACTTAAGTAAATAAATAGGATACAGAATAGACTTGGACTTTGTCACAAAGATAATCTAGCTGTAAGATAAGGATGGCTAGACAGAGACAACTACAGGGTGAAATTTATATCATTAGCATCCTTTTAAACTAAGAGTCAACCCATCTAACTGAACTATTAATATGGGAGCAAACCAATCGGAGCAAAAAAAGAATCTGCTGTCCCATACATTTGAGTCGTGTAGGCAGCGGCGGCGGGTGCAGTTTAGTAAGGGACAGCAGATTTTTTTTTTGCTCCGATTGGTTTGCTCCCATAGTAAATACTAAAAGTTATTCAGTTTGATGGGTAGACTCTTAGTTTAAAAGGATGCTAATGATATCAATTTCACCCTGTATACAGGATACAATATTAGTCCAGTAAAAATATGGTTTGAGATTATATTAAAGAATTTATTTAGTAAATTATGTCTGAAATAATATTACCGTTATTTTATTAAACTTTTGTCGAGATTATTATGCCTTGGTGGTCCAGTGGTGCACTCGCTTGCGTCACTACCTTGCCTGCCGTGCAGGAGGCCATGGTTCGATCCTCGTCTACGCCGACTCGTACCACAGAGTACTATATACTACCTCATACTAATGAGTTTTTGGAAATTATGTACCTACGATTTGTAACACCACTGGCTTTTTCGGTGAAGGAAAACATCGTGAGGAAACCTGCATGCTTCAATTTCCAAGCATGTATTGTACCCACTGTCCATTAAAACTTGTGATGGGTTCACTCCCTGTCAGTGTTTGGTACTAGTGAAACATGGATGTTCTGAGGGGTCAGAATATCTCTGACTACCCCCTCAGGGTATATAGTCGGGAGCATATGCTGATGCTTATGCTTTTCGAGATTTCGTGGTTATAAAAGGTGTTGCACCCTGAGAAATTACTTAAAATGGATATAACTGCACAAAGGGCAAGTTCATTTCTGATATATTTCTGCCAGCAGCAAACAATACAGTTAACAATCACAAAAATCATCACAAGGCAAATTTAATGTGTACAAACAAACAAGTAGATAAAGTTTTGAGGTTATAATTTTTTATACAAAATATTAAATACCTACTCGAAATAATGATATTTACTGGGGATTATTACTTTATAAGTAAAATCTATTGAAAATAAAACCGGTCAAGTGTGAGTCGGGCTAGTCGCGTACCGAGGGTTGCATACCACAACACAACATATTAACCTTAGAAAAAGTATATGTCTAGAATGAGCCTCGAGGTTAAAACGTACAAAACAAAAGGGGCTAAGTTTCATAGGGTGGTGTGCGTGAGGCGCCATACAAATTATGAATGTGTGCGTGTATATGTATAGGGTTTTGGAACCAGTACTGGTTCCAATTTTTTTCGACGCTTTCGTATCTTCGACTGTCAATCTTGACATATACTTTATCAAAGATATTAACTTACAAAAACCTTTTGTATCTCCGGGACCTTTAGCCGACCGACATTATTAGACCGACTCACACTTGGCCAGTTTTTATTATTTGTTGTTATACTATGGAGTTTGCTCTATAATCACACCAAGTTTGACTCTTGTATGTATTACCATTTTTACGATATAGCGAGAAGAAAAAACTAGCTTCTAGTTGAGAACGCCACTTAATTTTTAAGTTTTTGACATTTTTATTATTTGTTAACAAATCCGCCGTAATATTCTGTGAAAATACCAACTATCTAGCTATTACGGTTCAAAAGTTACAGCTCTAAATAGGTAGGACGGACGGATGGACAGACAACAAAGGCTTAGTAATAGTGTCCCGTTTTCACCCTTTGGGTACGGAACTCTAAAAAAGCAGTTCTGTACAAAATAACCAGTTTTCAATTTTTTATTTAAATTTGTTGAAAGAAGTACCCCTGTTGTAGTAGTATAACTGTTGAAATTACCAGTTTTAAATTTTTTGTTCATACCTGTAGGTACCTAAAGTGTTCATGTTAATCTTATTTAGATATAAATGTTTCTATACCTACATAGCTTGGGTACAAATATTTATATTCACCCATTGAGTAATTATGTATAGAGCAGACAACGCGAACAAAATCTGTGCACCATGATCAGCAGTGTGGGGCGCGTGCTGGGAGCGTCAGGCTGCGACGAGCGCCTGGCACAGGCTAAGTGAGTTAGAGCGCGTGCACCCTAATGCGTGTTACAAAACATTACTTCTCGGTAGCTTCTCTAGTTAACATAGTACCTCAATGTATTCACCATACAAAATATTTACCCCTAGCGAGATTCGAACCCACCACCCTGGGTTCCGCAGGCAGGTTCAATACCAACCAAGCTATCAACCATGCCTTAATACCTATTTATGTAGGTATCGGGTTACCTAAGCTTGCCTGGTATACATTTTAGGAAATAGTTACATGATACTCCTTAAAATAATACTCGAATAATAATGTAAGACAGATTTCTTACCGAATAACGTCTTCTCAGCCATTGTCCAAGTGCAAAATGTTGTCTTTTACCAACATTTGTGAGTTCCCCAAACTTCACAGGCCAAAATGATTCGTTTCGCCATGGATCTGTAGGGTACGGTTTAACAGGAGTTCTGTCACCATGTCTAAAAATCACAGCGACGTATTTCACCTTCTCATCAGCGATTGATAAGGAGACAACGCATAAGAATATAAAATTTCTAATCATTGCTAAATTTCTCTTTAGTCCCGTCAATGGAAACAATCATTGAAACATTTGGTTTTATGGTTGTACGAGTTGCAGTACAAAAAATAGTAGTAAATAAAATACGCCAGAAGTAAAATTTATGAAAATGTTGTAAAATCGTTGTATTAATTGATCTGAGTAAAATCGTCAGACTTTCTTTCTTTCGAAAAGCCGCCCTCTCATATTTTTTTTTTTTTATAAGTTTATCCTTTCGGATAGGCTATGGGAACTAGCCCTTACTGCCTGGTCATTAGTGTCTTTTTTCTTTGTACTTAAACCTAACCTTAATACCTAACTCTTGAAATGCGAGGGTGGTACACACATTCCAATGGTCAGGGGAGTTTCACGCGAGAATCAATCCGAATCAAACGGGAGCGCCTTCTTTATTTCTCACTTTTACTATATTGCTCTCCATTAATGGCACATTATCAAACAAATTCCACCACATTAACACAATAATAGCCACGAAAAACGAATTTAGAAAATTAAGAAACAAAGCCCGTCTGTTTCTTCACAATTCCCGTGCAAAACTCTCCTGATGACGATGGGATGATAGATGACTGATGAGGATGAAATTTTGGCCGATTTTGTAAGCACGCGCGTTGCCGCCAAAATCACCAGTACGATTTAACTTGCACCAAAACTTTTGTTCTTTCTTCGTATGTATTTGAGATTCCTTTTATGTTGGTCGATTTACGCAACTTTTTGGCACACAATCCGCACGAAATTATGTCACAAATATCACTAAAACCAATTTTTCACGAATATCAAATACAACTTTGACTGAACAAATTTAATGGCGGGAAGCCAATCCCGCCCTCTCATATTCATTCTGTCACTGTCACTGTCATTAATTTAAGTCAAGTCAACAACAGTCAACAATAGAGCGGAGATTTTTTTTAGAGTTTGACTCACAGGTTTGACTCTCACATCTAATGCTGGGTTGACATGCACACCGTGCAGCCCGGCAAGCTTAGGGTTGAACCATAAAGTTATTATGGTTGAACTACATCAGAAAGCACGGCATCGCATTTTTCCGTCGCTCCATCCTTTTCTGTCACTCAGGAACGTCATTTGCTAGAGCATATAAGATAGACGGAACGGAACAGAACGGAAAAGGATGGAGCGACGGAAAAATGCGATGCTGTGCTACGTGGTGTAGTTCAACCCTTAGGCAATTCACTGTACATCGACTCGTCTGTAAAGCGATTGTTACTATTAAACTTTATAGAAGCCTCAATGTATAGTCTGTCTATAAAGTAGTGGCATGAATGTTTGAGGAACTAATCATTTTAGTATGGTGGTATTGCCAGGTTATGCTTGATTTTGACGTTCTTGCGTGGAGACAGCGCCAGTGGGAGGACATTTGCCTTTTGGCAGGTATCTTCAATGTAGTTTGCATAGAAAGTGCAGCCATCTAGTATTACGTTCTGCAAACTACGAAAAAAAAAGATTTTATGGTCTATGTCAATGTCAAATTGCCAAATTCCCAAGATGGCTGCCTATTTGTGTTATGTGCGTGTTGTTTGTAGTTTTAGTTCAATTTCGTGACGATTTAGTGATGTTCTGGAGTTTCTGTTGTTCTCTAACCAATATACAGATTACAGAAATAGTAGGGAGACTGAAATTTAACTGGATCGGTGCGGGATTGAACGAAAACTAGCATTCAAAACAATAATATGTATCCGTATGAGTAGATATAAGTAGGTATGTATAGTATAGGTTTAATAACAGAATGGGAACATAGATGGAGTTAGGTAGCTTTCAATTTGACATAAGGTGGATGCATAATGTTGCCAAGAGTGGGTTCTCTTTTCTAATATACTTATATTACTCTTTGGACAGCGCCCTCATTTTTTGCCAAGACTTTATAGAGAGACTGTACAGCGAATTGCCTAAGCTTGCCGGGCATGCTCAGCGTGCATGTGAACCCAGCAGAAGGGTCAGCTCAGCGCACACCTAGCGGAGCGGAGAACTGTTCGAGCAGTTTTCATTAATCAATTTATTGATAATTTACTATTGAAATAGAATTGAAAATAGCGTGCATGAAATATTGCGAAAACGTCACTGGGATCTCTTGTACGCTATTTAGCCCAGTCATTTTACGGTTTGAGCCTGGACTAACTAACTAATTAAGAATTGATATTTTTTTCGGTGTATCATTTAAGAGCCAATTTGGGCCTAGAAATAAACCAAAATAAAAAAACACGTCAACAACAGCCTCAAATTTAAAATTTAACAGTTATCTCGTTCTAATTTCACATTTTAAGGCTTTACCATTATATAAGGTCTACCTAAATTAGGTGAAACTTAATTGTATATTAAGGTTATTTTATGGGGATGATCAGACCATCAAACTGAACAACTTTCTCTATGGGACCAATATCGAAATCGCGAAGAAAAACAGATGTTCCATACAAACTACTCGACCTAAATGTATGGGACCGTAGATTTTTTTCGCGATTTCGATATTGGTCCCATAGAGAAAATTGTTCAGTTTGATGGTCTGATCATCCCCTTATATAGTTTCACCTTATTTTGTTTGACCTTATACACCCATCAAACACGGACAAAACATTTTTGTCTAGGTACTTAGAAAGCTTTGAAAAATACATTTGTATTTTCTAATAAATAATATTTTTTTTCTTCGGCAGATATGACCAGCCCACTGCCACTTCAGCTTGCTAATTTCTGAGCTATGTCAGCCACTTTAGTTCTGTGACGAATCACTTCATTTCTGATGTGATCCCTCAGAGAAACACCGAGCATAGCTTTCCATAGCTCGCTGAGCGACCTTGATTTTATGAACTAGCCCTATCGTCAGGGTCCACGTTTCCGCACCATAGGTCAAAACTGGCAGAACGGACTGATTGAACACCTGACAACCTATGGGGTGTCAGAGTTCTAGAGTGGAGACCGTGAACTGGTAGGCGTAGTCATTATCAATAAGGGATTTTCCAAAATCAATTAAAAACGAATACGTAGTTCCAAATGGCTCGATAGACGACGTTGACGAGCGTCCTTGCAGATAATAAAATACGAATGAAATTGACATTTCATTTTTTAACCACCTGTTTTTAATGAAAAATATAAAAATAGGTTAAAAAATAAGAGATACGTATTTTTCCGATTTTATTTTTGACCAATATTTCTATTTTTAATTTACAGTGCGACATAAAAGAGTAGAAAATAAATGAGGGCGCTGCCTTCACGCAAGAACGTCAAAATCACGCATAACTGTCAAGACCAACCTACAATTTGTACTAAAATATTTAGTTCAAGCTCTTTAGTTCCTGTTCCTGGTATTTCGTCAACGGATGCGTCTGACTCAGTGACATGCATTTTTGTTTACTTTTTAGCCAACAATTTTCGTCTTCGGACCCCTCTCTGGTTAACGCCATCTATCGCCAGTATGATGAACTACGTTTGAGTAGCTTTAACTTTTAAGAAAACTCCTCATTGCTGTGAAATCTCGAAAATGCCAAATGTGTCTACGGTCTAAGGTGTGCCTTAGATTGATACTGTGAGAACTAGTTCAACTCTGAATTACATCTGTCGTCATCAGTCAGCTCAGCACCTCACTAAAATTGTCAAGGCAGCAGTAGTGGAACAGCAATTTTTTGGAAAATTTGTGAATTTTGTAACGTAAAGGAGTATTAAAATTTTTATCAACAATTTAGAGGGCATTATCATAATGTGTGTGACGCGACAATAGGTTCGTTTGCCCCAAGAGTAGGTTGATTGATGTGTTTACAGTGTGTTCTACAATTAAAATGGTCACGTTCCGTTCTCGTATCCATATCATATCCTCAACACAGCACTCCTGCTTTCTATCGGATGAGGTATTTGGAAATTTCGGCATGTCAGCCCCTGGTCGAATCGAAGTACTTTTTAAATCCATTCATTCCATTATTTTTTGTAATATGTAGGTACCTGTGATTGCAACAGGTTGTATCACTAGTGTCTTCTGTAGTTCTCCATTTTTATCATAAATATTACCTAACATAATTAATACCTAATAGCCATTATAAGGTACTTATTAAGATTAATTTCTTTTCAAAAATGTTTATAAGAGAGTAATGGCAGAGTCCAACAGGTGTCAACCAGTGCAGTTTCCCTTCAAACCACCTTCTGTTTAGAAAAGGATGAGCAACTAAGTTTTTATTTCAAATCCTCTTAGCACTATCAAAAATGGTAAGTGGATGAAGCATGTTTTTTACTTTATAACAAACAATAAAAAAATATCATTAAATTCTAAATTTTTTGGTCAGTGGGTCATTTTTTTTGAATATTCAATTGTTTTTATACAAAACGTCCAGTTGGGTGTAGTTGCAGTAAGAAGATAAATAAGTACATAGGTAGTTAAATAAACAGTAAAAGCAGTACCCACAGATCACCTACAATAGATACTGTCTGTCCTACCTTTATGCCTTTGTGTATTGACATTCTACCGTAATAGGTAGAGAGTTGAAATTTTCACAGAATATGTGTTATTATCTGTGATCGGAGTAGGTAGATTCGATTATGGTAATGGCGTATAATATATTTGTGTGATGAACATTCATATTTGTATTCGATTCATGGGTTTTTTTATCTATAAAGGGCGCGCACCCATTTTATATACAACTAGTGTTTTCCTGCGACTTTGTCCGCACAAATTATATACCAGATTATAAGCTATCAAACAAAAAAAGTTTCATCAAAACCGGTTCAGTAGTTCAGTGCGCGAACAAACAAACAAACAAACACACAAACAAACAAACACACAAACAAACAGACAGACAAAATTTCTAAAAAAGGTTGATTTCGAGTCAGGGATACCTAAAAACCATATCGTAATCTTTTTTTTGTAAATATCTTCAATGTATAGGCACACTTCAGTTACAGTTTTATAATAGTTTAGATGCATATATTTTACGCCCTGTATAGATACTAACACCCATGAATCGAATACAAATATTAATATTCATCACACAAATACATACGCCCTTACCCTAATCGAATCTACCTACTCCGATCACTGGTTATTATTTTGGTTTTGCTAACGAATAACATTTAAAGAAAAACAAAACATGATTAAGCGGGGGCACTGTATAAAATAAGAATGTGTCTTTTTCAAGGTTTTTTGTTATTGCTTGATTATAAAAACGGCAATACATACAAGCATGGTAAACAGTAGATCTTATGTCTAATCAAGTTGGCCACCCCTGATATATATTAACTAGAGGACTGCGGCGAACTTCGTACCGCCTTAGAATCTTCCCGACACATACTTGGCTGTTTTTTATTTTGATATTGGGCCTTCCTCTACCACCCAGGCCAGCTGTACCAATTTATCATTGACCTTGTCTATTGCTTTAGACCTGCCACACATACGGAATTCCGAATCGGAATCGTTATTTTGTATAGGATTTGATACCTTCGCAATTCCGAACGGAATTCTGGACGGGGAAAATCCATACGAAATAGTAATCCTGATTCGGAATTCCGTATATATGTGGCGCACCTCAGACAAGCATTTAAACAAGGTCAGTGATATAAACTTGGAACTATAATTGGGATTCTCTTTTCTGGAATTCCCAAGGAAAACATTTTTGCCGAAAAGTAGTTTTTATGAGACACAGTTTTACTGTCCAATGAACACTATACTATCTGACAATAAGTGTTCAGTGTTTAAATCATAGACAGGGATTGCTTTTTTATCTTATCAGCAATGGATAATAATATTATGTCAAAAGTAGACCTACTTGAGGTAAAATCACACGGACCTGAAAAAAAGACGGACGTAATGTGACACTATAAAGATGTGAAGCATGCATGGTCCTACATTTTCGTTTGTTTTACAAGGGACCTACACTCACAAGATGCACTAGCTCTAGGCGCAGGTCCGACACCCGTCACCATTATGTACCGCGTGACAGCACGCACACAAAAGAAATGGGTGCTTCACTCGTGATTAGACGAGATTACGTCCGTCTTTTTTTCAGGTCCGTGGTAAAATCACTGTTAATTCTTTTCTTTTCAACCAATATGTTATACGAAAATCCCTAGTTGCGTAATTTTCTACGTATACAGCGTGTTTCGTAAATGTCGATAAAACCGATCGGATTTCTCATCCCCCTCCTTATGTTCAGCAAGCGAAGCTTTCATAGTTTTATATTAACATGTAGGCTGTGCAGATTTTATCAAAATATTCTTATTGGGTGTTACAGGCAGAAGTGCATGAAAAGATGTAAGAATGTGCCAGGGTTTGAAAGGATAATTATTATCATAAGATAATAATCTTGATAAATTTACGTTGTCTTAACTATTATAAAACTGTAACTGAACTGTGTCTGTACATTGAAGATATTTACAAAAAAAAGATTACGATATGGTTTTTAAATATCCCCGACTCGAAATCAACCTTTTTTAGAAATTTTGTCTGTCTGTTTGTCTGTTTGTTTGTGTGTTTGTTTGTGTGTTTGTTTGTTTGTTTGTTTGTTTGATCGCGCATCACGCAAAAACTACTGAACCGATTTTGATGAAACTTTTTTTGTTTGATAGCTTATGATCTGACTTAAAATCTGGTATATAATTTGTGCGGACGAAGTCGCGGGAAAACACTAGTTAATTATAAAATTAATTGGTATAAAACCAAATGCTTGCGCTAGCATTGTCACAAGATGTTTATCCGATTTGAGAAAAATTACAGTTGATAAACAACATAATTTTTATAACTATTTGCTGTAATTTTTCTCTATTATTCGATATTATTTGTGTTGTGATACGAAATGAAAATGAACGAAGATTAGACGCTGTTTGGCCAAAATATGAGTGCATTAAAACAAAAACAGTAATTTTAGTAATTACTTAGTCAAATCTTCATTGATCTGATAATTATCATAGATTAAAATAATACAATTCATATTATGCTCACGCCACTGTCCCATGGGGGAAGGGCGGAGACCTCGGACCGCCACACGCTACGACTCTGACACACCTCTCCTCACTCACATTCATACATCTTCTCATGCACTTCCGTCGATTGAGGGTGCTACGCACTTGTCCTTTTCGGAAAATATAATTGTATCATGGTATGTTTTCTCTGTCATAAGCACGACTTATCATAAATACAATGTGAACTTTTGTCATTTTGTCACTGCAACATTTTAACCATACATTTTTGTACATTTTGACACTTACACAATTGAACCCTTTGGAAGTTCAGACATGTGAACAGCCATGTAAAATAATTAATGATGAATAATATACATTACTTTCATCTATACCTCTATCTAGGTAATTCATTATTTTGCAATACTAACGGCAGGCAAAATTTACGTAAATTAATACCTCAGTACCTATCCATAAATTATTATTTCAATGGAAACTGGTCCTTTGGACTGGACTACTATTAAAGTTTTACCTAGTTATTCCGTAACAACTTGTTGTCATGTCACAATGTTTCATAAAATTTTTAAAGAATATTTTGTACTTACTTAATTACTTTGAATATTTATAATGAATTAATGCAAAAACTTCATTTACTTGTTCATCTGTAGTTAATTGTTTGCAGATATTTCTTTTATAACGATACTGACATGCCCAAATACACTCTAGGTCTACCACATGTTCATAATATAAGATACAGTTTTTGTTAAATTTAAAACATCTGAATTTTCCATCGCGTTTGGTTGATGTTGGTTGCTATAGATATAAGGTGATACTTGCATGTTTCACAGCATAGCTAGCATGCCGCAGTGATACAGCGCTATCACACCTTAGCTCTCTTTCTATTTGCGTGCGAACGAACGAGACAAAAGTCGTGATACAGCCGTATCACGTGTAGCATACTACGAGTGCAGGATTGGATTGCGTGTTGACTGTGATCTGGTGGGCATATTATTGTGTCAATAATAATGCGTGTACCTAGATAATTCGAGGCACTTTAAGTGTGTAGAGCAACAAGTGATGTATCATGTATCCTTGTAAAGGCTTGAATGACGTCAGGGACCTAGGCGCAAACCGCGTACCGCGTACATTCGAGTCTATAGATTAGACACAGATGACGGCGCGCGGACATCGAGTTCTGGAATGGGTACAACTAATGAATGCCGTTTTTAATGTCTCCGTTTGAAAGCCTTTAAGACGCAATAGTAGGACGAAATACCTTGGAGGCATCTTTTATTTTTAATTTTTCGACTAGATTAATACAATTTACCGAAACCAAAGTCATTACCTCAGTATTCTTGGATAGTTTATCTAGTGAAATCATAAAATTAATACACGATTGGAATTACTTAACTCGATAGAAAATCGTCACAAAGATGACGTATTTTCTTCATGTATTTTAAAAAAAAATTCTCGTTTTAGAAGAGTCTAAAATAGTTTCAGATTTTTGGTATTTATACTCACATAGGTATATATTCACCACTAGTTTATCTAGAAAAATCGTATTATTTTTTACAAAAAGTACTGTTGTTAATTCTTTTTAATCGAAAATACGGCATACGCACGCACTTTTCTGAGGGCTGGGCACTCGCGTTTCTCATAAAAAATATTCGTCTGAACCTATGGCCCCTTAAGCGTTTTATCTTTTTTAAATAGTACTTGTAAGTATTACTTACAACTTTTACCAATATGAAAAATGTATTAATTGCAAACCCACAAAATACAAAAGTTATACCTCTAAGGCCCGATTCGACCAAACGCGAGTAAATTTTATTCTTAGATTAAGTCGCCGGTTACTTAGAGTACACTGATTTTGCGTTTTACCAACCCTAATCTAAATAAAATATCAATGTCACATAATTCAAAAAATTATAATAAAAAGAAACCTACCAAATTAAAACTGTATAACCTCACATTGCAATAAGTACGGATACAACGACCTCTTTCTTTAGGTGAATTATACATTCGTTCTTTTAGCAAGGGGTGTGTAAACACCAAAAGTAAAATTGTTCCTTGTATAGTTACTCTTCTGTAACTCGAAGTTTGGTCGAATTCGACCTAAATAGCGTCAATTGATCTGAATATATTTTTACTTATAGAACGCCTGACCGTATTTTTCGCATCTTTTGAAACTTAACCGTAAATAAATGTTTTCTACATAATTTGAAACGTAATACCTAATTAAAAAAGTTATCACATTCGTTTGATGATTATAAAATGTTAATTAAAGTTGATAAGCTAATGTCTTCTCTACTGCTGCCCATTGCAAAATACATTTGGTTAAATATTTCATTGCGTCGTGTTTGTATAAATTATGTGGGATTGTCAATTTATTATCCTTTCAGATGATAACAGTTTCCGACTACACATATCTGAAAGATATTAGGTATGTCAATGTACAATAAGCGTTACTAAGTTCTGATTTAAAAATTGAATACATTCAAATACAAGGACGCAGTTCGTGATGTTTACTAAAACTTTAAATCATTTTCTATTTCTTGTTGGTAAAGTCTCGTTGGGTCAATTGAGGCTGAGGCGTGTCCGTTGATCAATAACAATTTGTTTAACAGAAAATTGGTTGATAAGGAGTACCAACATCAACATATCTTTTAGAACAGAGTAAATAAGCATTGTGTATTTGGTGGCGGGTTGGTAAATCTGTTTACGAGCGTAGATCTTGGTATTTATAGAAAATGATGTCATTTCTGTTTTGGCAATACATTCGCACGGTACTCAAATAGGTACGATCCCTGTTATATTTATTTGAGGTAAACCTAATCACTATAGGTATGAATAAAACACAGGTTGAGAAAAACCAAACTTTCCATTTATAATACTTATAAGAAAAAAAACTCTGTGTCCGAATAAAACAATGGAACTCAGAAATTACAATCTAATAAAGCAGTGTGGGCGATTTAGATGTTGTTCCCATAGTGAAAGTAGTTCAGTTTCATGGTTTAAACAACCCCCTTATAAGTTTTAGATGTTTAGTTTTACTTTTGTAACACCTCGTATACATCTTCTACTTCTAGTATGTGTATTTCCATATGATGACCACGAGGCCATTCTCGAATAGTTTATAAGTAAAAACGTAAATCTACCGCCGCATACCTTTAATTAAATAATTACGGCGTAAAAGGACAGTGAAAACGGGTACTTTCCATCCGTTCTACAGATTGAGAGGACTTATCACAAAAAGAAATGTTTTTCTCTTAAAAACATTGGACTTTTAAATAAACTAAAAAACGCATAACATGCCTTTATTACGGACTGATCGAGTAGGAAATATGAAACCAATAACAAGAACCAATTTTTCTTTTCTCTGAAACGATTCTAATGATAAGTTCTCAATCTGTAGAACGGATGGAAGCTGTCCATTTTCGCAGTTCTTTTCCACACCGCCAGAACGTTGAGAGATGTTTCATGAAAAAATTAGTATGAGTATACCTACCTAACCCTTTTAATTTTCTTATAGAACGTATAGGGTATATAACTGTTCCAGATTAGGCATAGTTTAACTAAAGAATTAGTAGTTAGCCAAGTGCGCGTCGAACTTGCGCACCGAGGGTTCCTTACCATAAAACAATTACATACATATGCTCACGCCTATGTCCCACTACTGGGGTGGGCAGAGACAACAGATCGCCACATGCTACGATTCTGACACACATCTCTCGCCTCCTCAACATCCATAAGTCATCTTCATACAAGCTCGTCGTTTCCGGGTCCATTTTATTTGGCCCTTCTGGCGTACTGACGCATCCGATTTGGTCGGCGTACGTGCGCCTAAGGGCGACACAATAATGTTGTTGTTTTTCTTTAGACCGTTAGAGTATGTCATACCAAGTTTGAAGCTTGTACGCGGTTGTAGTGTTTTTACGATGCGACAGAGCAAACACAAACAACGTAAACAAAAACAAGTTTCTTGTATGGGAAGGGTTTATTAAAATGAACTATAAATTTTTTAAATATATTTGTTAGTAAATCGGACATAATAAGTAATAACTAATAACCAGTGATCGGAATCTCGGGGCATTTTTTGAGCATACAAGTTTGGATACGCCTTGAATTTCCCGGAAATATCCGGATTTAATAAATATGGATAAAAATTTCACGGGATTTTTTGGGATTACCTATTTAGATGTCAAGAGACGTTTTTTTAAATCAAGAGTATTAGCAGCGCATACTAGAGGCCGCGACTTTGACACACGCCGCCTGGTACTTTTGACATGTACCGCGCTTAGGTAAATATGTTGACCGTTATTAAACAATGATATTAAGTAACTAGATTAGTAGTTAGGGCACCAAAGCGTTGCCACTTCGAAGATGTCTGCAGGCTTCTTTGACTTCAGTTCAGGCGTTTATCTATAGTGAGCGGACATACCCGTGACGTTTAAATTAAGCTACCAAAATGGGGAAATGCGCCGTAAAAATTTGTAAACCACAGTCGGAAAAGAATAATAAAGGAAGTGGTGCTACTTTTCACAAGTAAGTTTACTATATTTTGTTAAGATTATTCAAAATAACATTAAAAAACTAAATAAATTTTTCACGCACTGTTTTTGCCATCAGTGTTGCAAGTAAATACCTACGATTTTGATTTTACCACACTGTTGGGAGTTTCGGTACCCTCTTCGTTATTTCATACAGGGTTAAGTTTTAATCAGTCCGGATAACTTTACCATTCATTCCCCTAATCAAACTGAACAACTTTCACTATAGAGCCAACATCGAAATCGTGAAAACAAAATCAGCTGTTTCATACAAAACTGCAGTACCGACCGACTCGACTCAAATGTATTGGACAGCTGATTTCTTTTTTCGTGATTTCGAAGTTGACACCATAAATAAAATAAATAAATACCTAAATATTATAAATCTTTATTTGCATAGTCAAAGTGAAGAGATTACAATATGGTGACGTTATCCGATCTGGGCTGATTAAACATCAACCCTGTATAATATGATATATTACTTAAAGTTTAATTATACCTAAATCTGTTCAGAACACACAGAGCCTATATATTCAAGTTATAATTCAGGTAATAAATTCATTAAGTTCAGTAATTAATTCTGGGGAAATTATTTCTAACCACAACTGTGGCCGTATTTACTGACGTTTTTAAAATAATAACGTCTTTCTCATTTCGTCGTAATTTTTTTGACGGCAGAAGAAACGAGACAAACATAGTTTACTTTAGCGTATGTATCGATTTCCAAGCTACATCTTTGAAACTCTGAAGTGGTTGCTCATTTTTGAGTATTGTTTTCAAGAATCTTTTCTATCCAGCAATTCAATTTGGCCAACGATGCCACAAACTTAAATTTTAATGAAATTAAGTATCGTTTTATTTTACTCCTAAGTCCCAACATTTTAAACATTTTTAGAGAATTTTAATTAGACGGCAAACTACAACGGCAACATAACATTATTTTATATGGTAATGAAATCTCGAAAAAGTAATTTGGGATCCAATAATAACATTGAAATTGGTTAACCGACTGATTTTATTGAGATTTTGTCCTGGGTGATTTAATAACAGTGAGCTTATACAATTCTAGAGGGATAGCTTCTTGAAAACAATACTCAAAAATGCGCAACCACTTCAGAGTTTCAAAGATGTAGCTTGGAAATCGATACATACGCCAAAGTAAACTATGTTTGTCTCGTTTCTTCTGCCGTCAAAAAAATTACGACGAAATGAGAAAGACGTTATTATTTTAAAAACGTCAGTAAATACGGCCACAGTTGTGGTTAGAAATAATTTCCCCAGAATTAATTACTGAACTTAATGAATTTATTACCTGAATTATAACTTGAATATATAGGCTCTGTGTGTTCTGAACAGATTTAGGTATAATTAAACTTTAAGTAATATATCATATTATACAGGGTTGATGTTTAATCAGCCCAGATCGGATAACGTCACCATATTGTAATCTCTTCACTTTGACTATGCAAATAAAGATTTATAATATTTAGGTATTTATTTATTTTATTTATGGTGTCAACTTCGAAATCACGAAAAAAGAAATCAGCTGTCCAATACATTTGTGTCGAGTCGGTCGGTACTGCAGTTTTGTATGAAACAGCTGATTTTGTTTTCACGATTTCGATGTAGGCTCAATATTGAAAGTTTGATTAGGGGAATGAATGGTGAAGTTATCCGGACTGATTAAAAGTTAACCCTGTATGAAATAACGAAGAGGGTACCGAAACTCCCTACAGTGTGGGAAAATCAAAATCGTATATACTTGCAACACTGATGGCAAAAACAATGCGTTAAAAATTTATTTAGTTTTTAATGTTATTTGTAATAATCTTAACAAAATATAGTAAACTTACTTGTGAAAAGTAACACCACTTCCTTTATTATTCTTTTCCGACTGTGATTTACAAATTTTTACGGCGCATTTCCCCATTTTGGTAGCTTAATTTATACGTCACGGATATGTCCGCTCACCATAGATAAACGCCTGAACTGAAGTCAAAGAAGCCTGCAGACATCTTCGAAGTGGCAACGCTTTGGTGCCCTAACCTAGCTACTAATCTAGTTACTTAATATCATTGTTTAATAACGGTCAACATATTTACCTAAGCGCGGTACATGTCAAAAGTACCAGGCGGCGTGTTTCAAAGGCGCGGCCTCTAGTATGCGCTGCTAATACTCTGGATTTAAAAAAACGTCTCTTGACATCTAAATAGGTAATCCCAGTTAATCCCGTGAAATTTTTATCCAAATTTATTAAATCCGGATATTTCCGGGAATTCAAGGCGTATCCATACTTGTATGCTCAAAAAATGCCCCGAGATTCCGATCACTGCTAATAACCTAATAAGATAACACAATTATTCTGTGAAAATTTCAAACTGCTACTTATGATATGAATGACCTTTAAGGGTATATTACCGTTGGCGCGCTCCATACAAACGTAGTCAGGTGATATTTTCTATACTATCCTTAAGGTCAATGAAAATTTTCAGAAACAGTCTAGAAACTAATCTAATCAAATCTAATCTCTATGCTAGGATTAAATTAAGATTTGTATGGAAATCTTTGAGGCACTGTAACTTTAAAACTATTCATTTTAACGAAAATCTGACTTCATACCAACACAGAGATTCGTTTCTAGATTGTTTTTGAAAAATGTCATTGACTTTAATTGGTTAGTATTGAAAATATCACCAGATTACGTTTGTATTATACCCTTAAAGGCAAGACAGAGAGAGAGACGGACGAACAGACTGGCGGTCGGAGCGACAGACAGACGGCTATGCCTAGGAATAGGGTTCGGTTGACACCCTTTGGATACGGTCCGATCTAGTCCGATAATGGTCTGATCTATAGGACGACACAAGGGTTTTATTTTTCTTTTTGTTCAATCAAACATGCTCAGTACTTATTTTATCAGATCACACAAGGATTTAAATTTTTTGTAGTTCAATCAATTTGGATAATGAGGATCTTTGAATTTGTGATCATGGGACACTTAATACTAAATTAATTTGTTTTAGTTTTGATAATTTTGGTCGATTTTTGTAAAATAATCTTGTATGTTATTTTACCTATATTCTTGTAAGAGGGTAAATTGGATATACATGAATGATATTGATTACATGACGTAATCGCAAAGCATGTCTTATGCATTTTCTGATCCATTGTTTAACGACTTATTGTTTATTGACACGCTGCAAGGTAACACTTTGGTACATATTTTCTATATTATTTGCCTGATGTGTTTGTTTGTATCATGTTGTATTGTACAATAAATTGTAATTAATTGGTCAGATAAATCCAATTGTTCAATCTATCCGCGCTCTGTGCAAGCGCGCCCAACATTTTTGATACAAATTAATTACCTACATTTTCATTCCTAAGACGAGCTTTTACATACCCGCGACTTTGTCCGCACAAATTATATACCTGATTTTAAGTCAAATTATATGCTTTCAATCATAATCAATTTCGTCAAAATCGGGTCAGTAGTATGCCGACAGAGAAAAAATCCAGACATTGCATTGGTGATTTGGAATCGGGGACACCTAAAAACCAAGTCGTAACTTTTTTAAATACATCTAACAGACACACTTCTGTTAAAGTTTTATAATACTTTAATTAGCTTTTGCCCTCGACTTTGTCCGCACTAATTATATACCAGATTTTAAGTCAAATCATAAGCTTTAAAAAAAAAGGTTCGTCAAAATCGGTTCAAAAATTGTTCATTTGGTGTCAGGGTCACCTAAAAACCATATCGTAAACATTTTCTTGTAAATATCTTCAATATACAGACAGACCCACTTCTTTTACAGTTTTTTTTATGTCTACAACAGACTTAATTCATAAATGCCCTTTATACTTTTTGTTATTATAAATTGTTTCTTATGTATTAATATACAAGGTGTTTCATAAGTAACAATAAATTTTTGAAACTCTTAAGGGGGTTGTTAAGACCGTCAAACTGAACAACTTTCTCTATAGGACCAACATCGAAATCGCGAAAAAAATAATTTCATATCCCATACATATTTTAGCTCTAGTCGATTTGTAGAGTATAGAACATAACATTTTTTTTTGTCGATTTCGATATTGGTCCCATAGTGAAAGTTGTTCAGTTTGATGGTCTACACCACCCCCTTAAAGGTTTATTTGTAATTTTGTAACACCTTGTATAGAATACGTACCTAACGTATTCTACTTATACAACAAATATCTTGAGACACTTTATAACTTACTTATAATTTATTTACATCTATAATACTATTATCCAACATTATAGTAAACTTGAATGCACCTGCATGTCTGACTTACCTACTCATAATTATTCATAATCTTCAAAAACACATGCTTATTATATCGCCACTCTCGCCTCGCCTCTTTCGCATTTATCGACTTGTGAAATTTTTAAATACCCTACCTACCTACATAATTATAAAACAGTAATGGAATCGAGTCTGATCATACTTTAATCAAAAACACATTTAGTATTGACATAATAAGGCCGAAAACGAAAGAATCATGACCACTTCCCATACATTCGTTTACCTGTCAATTTTTCTTTGATTTAGTTGAAGTAATTACAGTACTATGTGGTTGATGTATACAATAAATGTTGATATAGAAAAACTAAAGGTTAATTCCATTTACATGGGTAGTAATTTGATTTAATTTGGTAGTGAGGAATAAAAGTAATATCGAAAAAAGAACTGAGATTATTTGACAGGTAAAAAGTGGACATCATTCTTTAAGTATGTCCGTCCCTCTCTCAGTTTGACAGCGTATAGAAGCTACAGTATGGATTTTAATCAAAAAGCATGGCAGGGTATAGCTTATTTATGTCGAACAACATCTAGGATTGTTATATCCAGGGAATTAAACGGATTCTCAAGGGACAGTCAAATAAGTTATTCTTGGAGGAAATTAATGGATGGATGGTATTTCAGAGGTCTTCGCGTACCAAGTTACGGCCACAGCTAGTGTACCAGCGATTACTGGGTACTTTCTGTATTACTCAACTTATGATAAACTGGATAATTCAATGTTTCTCTTATATCTAGTGCGGCTGCTCGTATGTAACCAGAACTTAAAATATGATGGTACATAATATGCACGGTAATGAACCGCCAGGTATAAAATTGCACTCTTTGCTCGACTCAAATGACTTTATTTCAGTTCTTAAAATCTTGCATACGTCTTAGTTCTTATAAAAGATGAATTTTTCAATTATACTATTTCTCCAACTTAGGTATAAATTTAACTCTCTAGCGAGGCCGTTTTAACGTGCTAAATCGTATCACTCAATGCAATTAAATCAAAACTATTAAATATGTTACTGGTAGGCCTTTTTCTGCGCTTTGATGGCGCATCGTTGTTGTCCCAGCCTTTCAATTAGAAAAACGTGATAAAGCCATTGAAGCTACTTAATAGAGGAGGAAACGTGACCATTTTCTTTTATTTAAACTTTATATTAATAAAATGCTTACTAAAAGTAGTTTTCGATTCGACTTTGAGACGATGTCGTGCATTCGGTGACGGGAGTTACGATACCAATGATATTACCTACTTAAACATTTTTTTGACACAAATTTAAAAGTGAACATGTGACTTTATGTGATATCAATAAGAAGTAACTCAGTGTCCTTGCTTCTTTATTTGTATTAAATTCGTTTTGGCTATTCCAAGAGATACGAATGCTGTTCAATGGATTCCGAAAAAAATTCTTGCTCGAATGTTAAAGTTAAGAAGAACGGACGTAAAAATGAGAAAAAGAAAAAAATGGAGGCAAAAGCAACAGAGGAGACGATAGATGACGTTTGCCAACAGATGAGCAAGCTGGTAGAGGAAGATGTTAGTGGATCTCCCAGCTCCACGGATAACGAGGACCTTGTTAACGCAATTAACTACAATACGATCACATCACTGGCAGCACTGAAAGACATAATTCAGGGTGATGGTAGTGACACCCCCGAAACGGATAGTTTTTTCCAGCACTACTTTATGAATCACTGTAATAACCTTTCGAGCCGCAATCCTAGTGCAAGTTCACCTTTTCCGTTCGCGGAGCGTCGTCGCCTGTCACAGTGCCGGGAAGAAGACGAAGATGACTTTAAAAAAGTAGGTGACGACCCACCTCTGTCTGCCGTTTCATCAGAGTCGAGCTCGGAAAAAACATCACAAGAAAGTTTCGGCACTCTGGCTAAAGAAAAGAACGTAAATGAAGATGGAGATGAAATAAACGCTAGTCCCGATGTCGAAGTAGAAACTGACAACGCAAGCCAACAACAAGATAACCCTTCGAATCGTACAGTAATGGGGGCTAAACACAAGTTTCTGGTGACAACTGCGGAACCCCCCATATCTTCTCAAGTGGAGCGAGTCTTGCGTACTCAGTTCCACAACGCGCACACCGTTCATTTCGGCACTAAAGGAGCGGAGGAGCAACGACCGAGCATCAGAGAAATATTTACTGGGCAGAATCTCCATAGAGACAAAAACTACTTTGACAGTAGTTTAATAGAAATAAGATCAACTGTAGGTGGAGCAACGACTGACTGTGAAGACATTTGGATTAAAAGGATCGATGATAAGCAAGTAAGAAATGTTAGACAAAGTGTCTTAGATCTTTCTTCATCTCAATCTGTCTGTTTCTGTCTTACAATTTTGTCTATTTAATATTTCTCTTATTTTACGGTTTTCAAAGACCTTTCACCGCCTACAGCTCCACGTTTGTGTTAATCCTAAACAGCGTGTTTTTTACTGGTTGCAGGTGTTACCTACTAATCAAGATCCTACACCAGAACCTGTTAAGAAAGAAGAGAAGGCGATCACGATAGTGGAAGAGAAAAAAGAGCCAGAGCGGGCACGGTCCGGTACCTGGGGTTCAGAGACCGTTCGAAAAGAGAAAGTTGTCGTGAAGAAAGCTCAAACTCTGAAAGACCCGAAGAAAACTGGCGATGACAGGCGACAAAAACGAGGTGAGTAATATTTGTTTGTAGTTTTAGGTTGCACTTGGTGATGAGCTATGGACCACTAAAGGTTCACTTCCGATCCCAGCGGCCGATGCGACTGACGCGTGGTTCTGTCATGTTTTCATAGTAACTATCGGCCGTCGGCCGCGAGCTCACTATGTAAACGTATGGCATATATGACAGAATCACGCGTCAGTCGCATCGGCCGCTGGGATCGGAAGTGAACCTTAAAAGTATAGTCCAGGGCCCTATTCAACAAACGTTACAATTGTAATTTACAATTACAATTCTGGGTACATTGCTGGTTACTTATGACGCTAAACTTGCAGTAGGTAACATATGCCTAACATTCTCAGCAATGTACCCAGAATTGTAATTGTAAATTACAATTGTAACGTTTGTTGAATAGGGCCCAGCATTCAAGCAGCAGGATGATGGTCCTACTATTTACCAGTGTAACATTTTGATCCATAGATTGTTATAAATTTTGACTGATCGTTCGATTCAATCAGACGTGTAAGGCAATAAATTTTACGTAATCGAATAATAAATTATCAGTATATTTTTGCGGGCAGTGTAAACAAAGTATATTTACACTAGAAGCGAAATGCTTATTAACTCTACAATGTTTGTCAGAGTTTGTCTACAAGTGTCGCGTCCGCCCCTCCGCCGTCCGCCCGCTGCGCCGCGCTGGCCGAACGCCAAGCCTCTAGCTGAAGAGTCTAAAAACACGAAAAACGATTTGCATTAAATTGTCTAGCCACAAAATTGTAAAGAAACCTACGCCAAATCGTAACATGAGTGCTTTCGTACATGTTGCACAATCAGATACTTTCAGGAGTGCGATTTTTGAATCTCATTCGGTGAGCTCAGCAGTTGAAAATGTCAAAATTACTCTAGAGATACGCATCTTTCTACTGCTGATTTGACTTTCAAAAAACGCACTCCAGAAGTATATTTTTTGAAAGTCAAATCATCAGTAGAAAGATGCATTTCTCCAGAGTAATTTTGATATTTGCTACTGCTGAGTTCGACGTATGACATTCAAAAATCGCACTCCAGGAGTGCGATTTTGGAATCTCATTCGGTGAGCTCAGCAGTTGAAAATGTCAAAATAACTATGGAGATACGCATCTTTCTACTGCTGATTTGCCTTTCAAAAATCATGCTCAAGGAGAGCTATTTTTGAAAGTCAAACAGCAGTAAAAAGATGCGTATCTCCATGGTTATTTTGCCATTTTCAACTGCTGAGCTCACCGAATGAGATTCAAAAATCGCACTCCAGGTCGTAAATGAATCTGTATAAACCGCAATAGTAGAAAGATGTATTGTTAATATCATCTTTACTCCGGTTGTTATGGAATGACGAACTCTCTCGGAATCCATACCGGCAGTCCGCCATGCATAATGCATAACGTTTCTATGCGTAAACATACGGCACGCCTGAATTACTACACTATTTACTTATTTATTTATACTTGCATTTTATTACCAAGGCTTAGTAGGCATAATGTGGGAGCAAAAATAATACTATTATAACAACTTATGAGAACAAAATTTTAACAACTTCAGTTTATTTTTACTACTATAAGAGCAGTTTCACGTCCGATCCGAATCCGATCCGAACCCGTGAAAATATGGTCCGGAGTAGTCGTAGAACTATTTCTATGGTAGTTTCGCACTAGATCCGGCTTCCGACATCCGATTTTACATACAAAATTATTTTCACGGGTTCGTATCGGATTCGAATCGGACATAGTGCGAAACCGCTCTAGGAAACTTTGGTTTTTGAACTAATATTTCAAATGATTTATGAGGTATGTTGTATCAATTTATTCCTAGTTCTTTTGTCCCAAGAGTATGTCTTAATTTATATTTTTTTTAGGTAGAAGCCATATGTGTCGAGATCTCCATGTTCCAAATTAAAAGCTACCATTGGTACTTCGATTAAATATTTAATATTCCTGACTAACCAATTCGTATTGCAGAACAACGTCTGGATGCAGCAATCACACGTAGCACTCAATCGGTCGGCGAACGAAAGCGACGCGGTTCAGCCGACGAGGGACAGCCGCATCCTATGTACCAGCAGACAATACATGGTAACAACCATTATTACAATTATATCTATTATCTAGATAGATGCTATTTCTGCATAATGCATACTGATGCTGTTTGATGAGTACTAAACTCTGAAGAAATTACCTAGTGTACTGCTTTTGATATACGTGCGTGAGTGACAATTTGTTTTAAAATTGGTAAATTTTAATATCGTAATTAATTATTGTTTTTTCTCCCCTCTGGACGGAAAGCGTCAATTTTCGTCCCGCTGCGCTAAACGACGTTGCCGCTTTCCACCTTTGTCGAGGAGAAAAATAGTACACTAACCTCGGGCAGTAAATAAGAAACCCTGAGATCACATGTTTGTTGACAACCACAATTATACGAGATCTCAGACCTTTCTTACTTTCCTGCCCTCGGTGTTTAATCTACTATTATGGAGTTCTATAACGGGTGAGGCAAATGGATTTGTCACCTAAATTATTGTTGACCCATGTGTTTAAATCTTTTTATTATATGTAATCAGTTTTCAAACATTTCAGGAACCACTGGGGTGAGTCGAAGGCCTGCCTTATTCGATCTGTTCAAGTCTAAGCCGCGAAGCGACAATAAGAAGCCACCTTCCATCATGCGACAAGTTAAAGCTGCGGTTCAGGTGACTTATTTTTGACTAGAATCTAACTCCATTGTGGGAGCACTAAATACTGCGGAATGTTAAATGCCCTTACCTATGTCCCACTGAGCATCGAGAGCGTGCGGAGAGGTGTGGACACTCAATCGTAATGGTCCGGGTTCGAATCCGCACGGAGGACATGACATGTCATCATCATCATAATTTTCAGCCTGTATCTACCCACTGCAGGGCGTAAGCCTCCTCCATATTTTGCCATTCCTCTCGGTCCTGTGCCAGTCGCATCCAGGTCTTGCCTATACTTTTCCAGATGTCGTCAACCCACCTGGCTGCCGGACGACCCACTTCTCTTTTGCCTAATCCCACCACTCTGTTAAGGCTTTACTCCACCTACCATCATCTAGCTACGTGTCATGACATGTACCAATGAGTTTTTCCAACTTATGTATGTAATACCGACTACTCTAAAACGGTGAAGGACGACATCTTGAGAAACCTGCATAGGCTGAAGCAGAAATTCTGATGCGTATTTTTAGTCCACCAATCCGCATTGGACACGTGTGGTGCCAAACCCCCACCTTGAGGGTGCCGTGCCCTGCAGTGGAACGTATACAATGTGAAATGTCCCACTAGGGAAGCTGATTGACAATTGATGGCTATATCTCAATTCGGACATATCTCCTGCCTCATTAACATTATGGATTTTAGTCGATTTAAATAAAACATTGAAAAACTTGAATAATGCTTTTATGAAATTATGCTGCCGGTACTATACCGTTTGCTACTGATTTGTTCAATCTCTTGCGTCTTTTAACACTTTCGCTGCTCAGATCAAAACAATGACATTCGCGCAGTGCTAACACTGTGGAATGCTATTCAATCTGACTCAAGGTGGGAGTCGTGCGCACTGCGGCCCATTTGTCGCTAAAATACCACATAGGTCGTCAGCAGTTAAAGTGTTAAGAGACGTCCATAAGTTGTTTCATGCATGCTTGTCGGTTCCGGTCTCAGGCCGTTGACAGGAGTCACTTTTCTCCATGGTTCCGGCTATATTTCCGGTGCTAGCCCTTCTCAAGTACGCATCCGATTCTCCGAATGCCCGTTATATACATTCTTCCAAAGTCTAGTCTCTGTATAGTACGTAAAATTTTCTGTACGTATAGTTTGCATTCGTAATCTTTATTGGTTACGTACCTTATATTTGCATATTATATAAATTTTATACCTATTATTAATCTATTTCAGAGTATGACCAAATCGAACACGACAACCAAAGACACGCCGGTGAAGTCTGAGCTACCTAAGCCCGAAGCCGGGGCGAACTCGTCATCTGCGGCTGTTAAAGCCAGGGATGGGTCGGCTCACCCGCATCCTGGAAGCGATACGAAGGTATATTACGTACTTACAAAAGTAATGTTCACAAGTGAGTTTGTTGACTTGTTTGTTAGTTGGCACGGAGACAATGATGAAAGCAGGAATTGGGGAGTTGAATGAAGAGGGCCTACCATGAGTTTTCCCTGTACATTACTACTGTAGTTGCGTCGCCAATTTGTATGACAGAAATTAGTTCTCAACGTAACCAATAGGAGCGCTGTACGAAATTCAATACAAAGTTGGTAACGTAACTACAGTCGTAAAGTACGGTGAAAACTCATGGTAGACCGTCTGAAAATATAGTCAAACTCACTTATTTATTCAAATAACATCACATGAATAACTTTCTGACGTAATTTTTATGAATCAACGCTTCAAAAGGTGTTCCGGTTTACAGAAGATGCGGCCAGATACTCGACAACACACATATAACAAAATATAAATAACTAGTGTTTACCCGCGACTTCGTCCGCACAAATTATATACCAGATTTTAAGTCAGATCATAAGCTATCAAACAAAAAAAGTTTCATTAAAATCGGTTCTGTAGTTTTTGCGTGATGCGCGAACAAACAAACAAACAGACAGACAAAATTTCTAAAAAAGGTTGAATTCGAGTCAGGGATACCTAAAAACCATATCGTAATCTTTTTTTTGTAAATATCTTCAATGTACAGACACACTTCAGTTACAGTTTTATAATAGTTTAGATACGAAGTACAATTTCAAAATTACATAGTGTAACATTGTCAAGTCCAAATATAATTATCACCTGGAAACTAGATTTTGTTTTGAAATTATCGTTATACGTACAGATTCGATCACTAACTAGATACTTTACGCAATGTTACACTGTACGTACTCTGTGTATATTTAATTTTAATTTAACCATACCATCATACCAATATCTGAGGGGTTTATAGTACTCTGTGGTCTTAGGGGGGTATTACAGATATCTTCTTGAGTATAGATAGAAAAGGATGCAAATACATACAACGTATATACACGCATCCTTATCTATCTTTAATTAAGAAGAGATCTCCACTTGAGTGTCGTTCTGTAGTACCCCCCTTAGTATTGATATTGAATTGCATCTAGTTACGATCGGACAAATCAAATCATATATTTTTATTGCTTTTCTACATTGTAGTGTAGAAAGTAAGAAAATCGTACATAGATCTTGGTAATTTTACAATGTAGCACCCTGTAAGGCCAAAACAATATAGTAAAGAAGAAATTATTACAATGGTAACAGTAGAATTAAAATTGAAATTAAAATTAAATTACAATAAATATTACTTTTCACTTAAATATTGACTGTTTAAATTAAAAATAACAATTAAACTTTATTTAACAACACATTTAATAAAAAAAAAATATCATTCCAATAAAAGTAGATTCATATTATGTTATAAATTATATTTTATCTATTTCCATTTTTTATATTATTTATTTGTATTTTATATATTCACCGTTATATATATATTGTATTCATCTGTCAAATATCTATTTTATTATTTGGTATATTTAATTTATTTTATCTTCAAAAAACTCTTTTATGTTGTAGTAACTTTTTGAAACAAGGTATTCTTTCAGCCGTCTTTCAAAGGTAGCTAAAGACTATATTTTTTATTTTCTTTGGTATATTATTAGCAGTGATCGGAATCTCGGGGCATTTTTTGAGCATACAAGTTTGGATACGCCTTGAATTTCCCGGAAATATCCGGATTTAATAAATATGGATAAAAATTTCACGGGATTTATTAGGATTACCTATTTAGATGTCAAGAGACGTTTTTTTAAATCAAGAGTATTAGCAGCGCATACTAGAGGCCGCGACTTTGACACACGTACTTTTGACATGTACCGCGCTTAGGTAAATATGTTGACCGTTATTAAACAATGATATTAAGTAACTAGATTAGTAGTTAGGGCACTAAAGCGTTGCCACTTCGAAGATGTCTGCAGGCTTCTTTGACTTCAGTTCAGGCGTTTATCTATGGTGAGCGGAAATATCCGTGACGTATAAATTAAGCTACCAAAATGGGTAAATGCGCCGTAAAAATTTGTAAATCACAGTCGGAAAAGAATAATAAAGGAAGTGGTGTTACTTTTCACAAGTAAGTTTACTATATTTTGTTAAGATTATTCAAAATTAAATTAAAAAACTAAATAAATTTTTCACGCACTGTTTATGCCATCAGTGTTGCAAGTAAACCTACCCTACCTAACGATAAACCTACGATTTTGATTTTCCCACACTGTTGGGAGTTTTAGTACCCTCTACGTTATTTCATACAGGGTTAAGTTTTAATCAGTCCGGATAACTTCACCATTCATTCCCCTAATCAAACTGAACAACTTTCACTATAGAGCCAACATCGAAATCGTGAAAACAAAATCAGCTGTTTCATACAAAACTGCAGTACCGACCAACTCGACTCAAATGTATTGGACAGCTGATTTCTTTTTTCGTGATTTCGAAGTTGACACCATAAATAAAATAAATAAATACCTAAATATTATAAATCTTTATTTGCATAGTCAAAGTGAAGAGATTACAATATGGTGACATTATCCGATCTGGGCTGATTAAACATCAACCCTGTATAATATGATATATTACTTAAAGTTTAATACCTACCTAAATCTGTTCAGAACACACAGAGCCTATATATTCAAGTTATAATTCAGGTAATAAATTCATTAAGTTCAGTAATTAATTCTGGGGAAATTATTTCTAACCACAACTGTGGCCGTATTTACTGACGTTTTTAAAATAATAACGTCTTTCTCATTTCGTCGTAATTTTTTTGACGGCAGAAGAAACGAGACAAACCTAGTTTACTTTAGCGTATGTATCGATTTCCAAGCTACATCTTTGAAACTCTGAAGTGGTTGCTCATTTTTGAGTATTGTTTTCAAGAAGCTATCCCTCTAGTATTGTTATTAAATCACCCAGGGCAAAATCTCAATAAAATCAGTCGGTTAACCAATTTCAATGTTATTATTGGATCCCAAATTACTTTTTCGAGATTTCATTACCATATAAAATAATGTTTTGTTGCCGTTGTAGTTGGCCGTCTAATTAAAATTCTCTAAAAATGTTTAAAATGTTGGGACTTAGGAGTAAAATAAAACGATACTTAATGTCATTAAAATTTAAGTTTGTGGCATCGTTGGCCAAATTGAATTGCTGGATAGAAGAGGTCTCCCCACGCCCCAAAAAAAATTATGCACCACGCAATTTTTTGGTGTTTTTCTCAAAAAAGTTCGATAGTCAGCATTTAAGCTGGAATAAAAAAAAAGTTGTTTGTACAACACACATTTTTTATTTTTATTTGAATGTCTAATGTTGTACGGTTCTATACACATTCAAATTACATGGATGCGACCTCTAATTTTTTTATGGACCTTATTTTTATTCGGAAGAAGAAAAATAAAAACTAACAATACAACTTTGAGTTACAATTAAAAAGAATCTAAAAGCGCTCGAGATCTTCTAATTTTTATAAGACTAATTTATGTTTATAGAACCGTACAACATCAAACATTCAAATAAAAAAAAATGCGTGTTTTACACACAACTTGTCTTTTTATTCCAGCTTAAATGCTGACTTTTGAACTTTTTTGAGAAAAACCAAAAAATTGCGTGATGCATATTTTTTTTTTGGGGCGTGGGTTCTATCCAGCAATTCAATTTGACCAACGATGTCACAAACACCCTGATTATAAAAATTTAATGAAATTAAGTATCGTTTTATTTTACTCCTAAGTCCCAACATTTTAAACATTTTTAGAGAATTTAAATTAGACGGCAAACTACAACGGCAACATAACATTATTTTATATGGTAATGAAATCTCGAAAAAGTAATTTGGGATCCAATAATAACATTGAAATTGGTTAACCGACTGATTTTATTAAGATTTTGTCCTGGGTGATTTAATAACAGTGAGCTTATACAATACTAGAGGGATAGCTTCTTGAAAATAATACTCAAAAATGCGCAACCACTTCAGAGTTTCAAAGATGTAGCTTGGAAATCGATACATACGCCAAAGTAAACTATGTTTGTCTCGTTTCTTCTGCCGTCAAAAAAATTACGACGAAATGAGAAAGAAGTTATTATTTTAAAAACGTCAGTAAATACGGCTACAGTTGCCAGTGGTTAGAAATAATTTCCCCAGAATTAATAACTGAATTTAATGAATTTATTACCTGAATTGAACTTGAATATACAGGGTCCAACTTAATATGCTGACACTTTTTTAAGGGGATTATCAGACCATGAAACTTAACAACTTTCTCTATGGGACCAACATCGAAATCGAGAAAAAAAATACAAAAATACAAAACTGCAAACCGACTCGAGCCAAATGTATGGTACAGCTGTTTTTTTTTCGCGATTTCGATGTTGGTCCTATAGAGAAAGTTGTTTAATTTGATGGTCTGATCATCCTCTTAAAAAAGTGTCAGCATATTGATTATAGGCTCTGTGTGTTCTGACCAGATTTAGGTATAATTAAACTTTAAGTAATACAGTGTGTTTGGAAGCGGTGTGCAAATATTTAACGGGATGATAGTTGACACCATTTAGAACATTTTGAGCCATACATGTCTTATACGAAGTCTGATTGTTGATTTTTAAATGCAATTTTTATTTTATTTTTGAAAAAACCCGATTTCTGACAGTTAATTGCCATGCCAACAGTGTATTTATGTTGGTATGTTAATTGTTTTATTTTCTTGAGGTTGTCAGATGTGTATTTCTAATCTAATAAACCAAGTTTCAGGCGCCTGTGTTATTGGAAAAAAATTCTAGTCGCTTTCGAAGTCGTAAAAACTTTTAACATTTTAACAATACTGTGAAGTTTATGGCAATTATAAAAATAAATAAAATAGTCTCGATCGTTCAAAACTTTTTAAAAACATGCTCGGCTATTGGCCTTTCTTTCAAGGTATCATTTAAGCTGATATCTTAGCAATTCTCAGAATTAGAGGTTAAAAACCAAATTGAAAGAGATTAAATTCGATTTTTAAATGGACAAATGAAACAACATTTTTGGTAAAAATACTTGATGATTCATTTTCAAAATGTGTACCTCTATTTCCTACACACTTTTTTTACTTCGGTCGTTGTTATTTTGTAAAAGAGATCCTTGGCTACTCCATCTCGAGATGTGAAAACCACGGGGTTAGGTCCGGGGACCGTGGGGGTCAAGAGATGGGTCCCCGGACTTGACACCCGTGGATTTTTACATCTCGGGACGGGCCCTGGAGCTCTTTTGGTGAGGAGGTGAAGAAATTGCAAAACGGAAGGAGCTAATCCGCAAAATTGAAGATATTCAATTTCAAAAAGCTGGAGATAAAAACTAAAAATAACAACGACACATTTTGAACATGAATAATCAATTATTTAACCAAAAATGTTGTTTCATTTGTCCATTTAAAAATCGAAATTAATCTCCCTCAATTTGGTTTTTAATCTCTAATTCTGAGAATTGCTAAGATATCAGCTTAAATGATACCTTGAAAGAAAGGCTAATAACTGAGCATGTTTTTAAAAAGGTTTGAACGATCAAGGCTATTTTATTTATTTTTATAATTGCCATAAACTTCGCAGTATTGTTAAAATTTTTAAAGTTTTTACGACTTCGAAAGCGTCTAGAATTTTTTTCCAATAACTCAGGCGCCTGAAACTTGGTTCATTAGATTAATACACATCTGACAACCCAAAAAAACAAAAACAATTAACATACCAACATAAATAGGGTCACTGTTGGCAATTAACTGTCAGAAATAGTTTTTTTTTTTTTTAAATAAAATAAAAATTGCATTTAATAATCTACAATCAGACTTCGTCTAAGACATGGATGCCTCAAAATGTTCTAAATGGTGTCAACTATCATCCCCTTAAATATTTGCACCCCACTTCCAAACACCCTGTATATCATATTATACAGGGTTGATGTTTAATCAGCCCAGATCGGATAACGTCACCATATTGTAATCTCTTCACTTTCACTATGCAAATAAAGATTTTTATTATTTAGGTATTTATTTATTTTATTTATGGTGTCAACTTCGAAATCACGAAAAAATTAATCAGCTGTCCAATACATTTGAGTCGAGTCGGTCGGTACTGCAGTTTTGTATGAAACAGCTGATTTTGTTTTCACGATTTCGATGTTGGCTCTATATTGAAAGTTGTTCAGTTTGATTAGGGGAATGAATGGTGAAGTTATCCGGACTGATTAAAAGTTAACCCTGTATGAAATAACGAAGAGGGTACCGAAACTCGCTCCAGTGTGGGAAAATCAAAATCGTATACCTATACTTGCAACACTGATGGCAAAAACGATGCGTTAAAAATTTGTTTAGTTGTTAATGTTATTTTGAATAATCTTAACAAAATATAGTAAACTTACTTGTGAAAAGTAACACCACTTCCTTTATTATTCTTTTCCGACTGTGATTTACAAATTTTTACGGCGCATTTCCCCATTTTGGTAGCTTAATTTATACGTCACGGATATGTCTGCTCACCATAGATAAACGCCTGAACTGAAGTCAAAGAAGCCTGCAGACATCTACGAAGTGGCAACGCTTTGGTGCCCTAACCTAACTAGTTACTTAATATCATTGTTTAATAACGGTCAACATATTTACCTAAGCGCGGTACATGTCAAAAGTACCAGGCGGCGTGTTTCAAAGGCGCGGCCTTTAGTATGCGCTGCTAATACTCTGGATTGAAAAAAACGTCTCTTGACATCTAAATAGGTATTCCCAGTTAATCCCGTGAAATTTTTATCCAAATTTATTAAATCCGGATATTTCCGGGAATTCAAGGCGTATCCATACTTGTATGCTCAAAAAATGCCCCGAGATTCCGATCACTGATTATTAGGTATATATTTTAATTACCATTGACGGGGGCTTTTAGTTTATTTGCGTCACGATCGTTTCGCTTAATTTCTATATTTTTTACAGGGGAGTACAGATGTGATTGTTTTCTAACGAAAACGAAAACGGACCATGATCGGACTTATAAATATCCGCCATCTAACGCAGAAACGCAAGACTTCTTGAATTCTAATGTTATTATCTTCGTTCAACAGTACTACCACACAGTGACGGCATCAGAGATGAGAAGGCCCAGTGCAATGGCTAAAGTGATGGACATTTTCCGCGGCCGGGCGTCTATACCGAGTCCCACGTTGTCACCGATAGATGGCGCAGAGAGGCGGAAAGCAGTGAGTAGTAGTAATTATTATTTATTTAGCTAGATGGCGTTGGTTCTAAGATGAACAAAACTACCTTATAACCAGAAGATATAGCATGATGTGCGTGACAACGTTGTTATCCCCTTCGATCAGAGTAAAATTAATGGATAGGCCTTACGCGATCATTTCAAACCAGAAAAATAAGGCAAATCAAATGACAGGTATTCTTCAAATATGTACCGAGATGACAGACGGTGGTGACAGAGGTGTGCCAGTGTGTATGGACCAAGTGCACCAGTAGTGTGCTTCAACTTAACGCGCTTTGGGCCTATCCATTAATTTTACTTTGATCGAGGGTTATCCCGCGCAATTTCTTTCGCTCTGTTACACGACAAGTGAAAGAAAGGTAAGGCGCTACTTTCGAATGTCACGCTGCTATGCTGGTCTCTTGAAATGAATGGATGGGCCTAACCAAAGCGCAATATAGTTGAAGCGCTCAAAGTAGGACGTAGGACACTCGGTCCAAACAAGGAGGACACTTGGTTGGCATCTCCATACCTCTTTTAAAGTATACCTTACGCTTAGTCAAAAGGCAATATGGAATAACAATTGTTTTACTTGTCTTTCCAATCCTTTCATTTTATTTTGATCTAAACCTAGCCCCATCGCAATCGGTATTATCGATTTAACGAAATAAACTAGACCGAATCGAACCAAATCGGGCTAAAATTTATAACAGATCAAAACATTGTCAGCCAATGAATTTAACATTTCCTCACAAACTAATACTTTACAGCCAAAATTAAATATGGTTACAAAATGTTGACAGGAAAAAAGGCGTTGTCACTGTTACCTTTTTTTTTTTTTTAATAAAAGAGGTGTTTTGACGTGGTTTTGACTATCTTAAAAATGTACTAATTTTCAATAACTCCGAAGATTGTCAATGTTAGACAAACCAAAGACAAACAACCTTGTATTTAAGGTCAGTTTGGGTAAGTGAAACACCGGGGCAAGTGAGACACATTCAAATATCTTCAATAATTAAAGCTTTTACTTAGTTCTGTAGGTGTCGGTAAAGTGTTTTTGTTATTATAGTTCCGGATATAAAACAGAGATGTCGCTACTATGCTTGAGTGAAGAGATAAAGCATTGCAAAATATCAGTCTGTAAAAAACAATATTTGCGAGTGCGAGTGAGTAACGGAAAATATTCATAGTTCTTTTAAAAACCGGCGTATCGTCTTTGTAAAATGAAAGTTACATATAATATCAATTTGTCTTCACCCTACGAATATTTATTTTACGTAAATGTAACAGGTTTCGTCATAATTTGATGATAAAAAACATAACTTCAAAATAACGTAGAACAGAAACAGTGCAGTATGGGGTAAGTGAAACGTATGTTTCACTTACCTCAGAATAGAGGTTCTAAACCTTTTTAATAACCGAATATTTTTAGAAACTTGATTTGTTCATTCAGTGTTTTTGAAGTGAAACGCTATTTATGGGAGGGCCTTGCAATTTGAATCCGCAACCTTTTCGTGTAACGGAAGTTCGAAATTTTAATTTGACAGCTGCGGAATTTCTATAAAAATCTATGAGTCTTTACTTATACGGAAACGGATAACATTCATTGTTTTGTTATGGTTCCAATTTATTAAATTGATACTTTTTCTAAGAAATTGCTTATAGTTTTATTCATAGTCAGCTACAAGTTTTCAAATTAAAATAAGGTTGAGAACCTCTGATTTCTGATATATGTTTCACTTGCCCCAAATTACCTTTTTTGCTTTTCCAAGCCAAAATAAACATTATTTCCATGTGGAAAGGACTAAAATTGCTTGAAACGCTATTGCATATATTACCCTTTGTATCAAAAGTTCACTTATTGCTAGTTATGAACAAAAAACATAGACTGTTTCACTTGCCTCTTGCAAGAGGCAAGTGAAACAGTTTCTGTCCGTGGACTTTATTTTTGATTTTTTATCTATTTTTAATGCACCTATGGTAATAGTTTATAAAGTTTTTAAATCTAAATACTTTCCTTGACGTAAGTGACATATTGTCACTGTTAAAAGACTAACAGTTTAGTCAGGCCAATCGATTTTCCTTAGAAAAAAATAAAGTATGTTTCACTTACCCAACCTGACCTTATTTACCTAATATGTACGAATGAATGCAACGGAACTTGAGACTTCACTTGGTGCTATTTGTCTCTCACTCTAATAGTATATTTTTTTATTTCTTAATTTAGGTAATTTTTTTAATTTGAAGAATAATTTGGATTATTATGCTATTTGTGTCATAGAGTTAAAGAAGGTAATAAGATGAGAATAAAACCGGTCAAGTGCGAGTCGGGCTACTCGGGCACCGAGGGTTCCGTACCACAACACCAGCACCATACAACATAATATTATATAACTTAGATTTTTTTTCTCCGGGACCGGACCTTTAGCGCGAGACCGAGTCACACTTGGCCGGTTTTTATTATTTTGTTGTTATACTCTAGAGTTTTCTCTATAATCACACCAAATATGACGCTTGTACGTATTACCGTTTTTACGATAGAGCGAGAAGAAAAAACGTCAATAAAAACTAGTTTTTTGTTGAGAACCCCGCTTAATTTTCAACTTTTTGACAATTTTAGTATTTGTTAACAAATCCGCCGTAATGACGCAGGCTCTGTGCAAATTTCAACTATCTAGCTACTAAAGTTAAAAAATTACAGCCCTAAATATGTAGGACGGACGGACAACGTAGGCTTAGTCATAGGGTCCCGTTTTCACCCTTGGGTACGGAACCCTAATAGATGCTAAATTTATTGGGACAAAAAACATGATGGCACAGATATCTTACATATTAATTAGTTTACGTTTGGGTTTTTTTGTGTATCTATCAACCTGACGTACACATGCCGGGCATCAGAATTAGGTACTTTAGTGCCTAAATGCCTAAGACCCCCTAACGGGTCCGTAACGGAAGTCCGAATTACACATATCCGAATGCATGAAGTCCGAAAGTTGTGGATTGCCGGAATAGAAAAATATTGAATAGAAAGATTCGAAAAACTCTTTCCACGCTAGCGGATAAAATGCTCATTTGCCCGCTGATAAACAGTCCCAATCTTTCCCGAGCTTGTGAGGTGACAAATAAATGCAAGTAAAATTTACAAAATCACACAATGAAAAAAGCAGCGAAATGTAGTCAGGAAAGTATTTTCATACAAATTATATGACGAAACTTACACTTCGCGAAGTGTCATTCTAACACATATTTTGCATGAAAGAGAAAGAAGAAGAGTTTTTATTCGCTTATAACTTTTTTGTGTAATGTAATTTCGTTTGAACATTTTGTTATTATATTTAGCCTTTTTTTAATTCGTTATAAGATATCAATTTTCAGGTTCTCAGAACATCCAACAATTCCCTGTAAGGTATCGATTTAGTTGCAACTAGTTGGGCGTTTTTTTCTAAATATTTCCGCACACATTTTGTCTTGTCCTATCAGTTTTCACTTAATTTACACTGAAACCAAAGACCGTTTTGAATGAAGGTTTTGATTATTTCAATATTTATTTAATAATCTGTAAAATTAGCAGGTTATATTATAGGTCGATTATTATAAATGTGGAAGAGGCAAAAGAGGTATGTCAGGATCGTAGCCGATGGCGATCAATTGTCTCTGCCTGCCCCAATGAGACACAGGCGTGAGTATATGTATGTATGTATGTATTATTAAAATAAATAAAAAAATAAGAAGAAAGTTAGACAATTACCGACCTAGTTTACAAAGTTACAAAATTGATATATTTTCGTTTATTACAAGTAATTGATGCCTTGTTAAGGTTCACTGATTCTTATTTTTAAAGAAAAAAGACACATTTACTAAGAATAAACTGTATCATTATATAATTTCGTTCCAAAAAAGATACAAAATGGAAGCCTGAACCACTGTCTTGTCCCAAAATAATCACATTTTCTTCGAAAATAATCATTTTTTATCTTATTTGCAACTGTTATTATGCATTTCAAATAAGTGCGAATCATTCTACGTTGTTACAATTATAATAAAGTTATGATTTTTATTGTACTCCGTTTTGTAACTAGGATATTTTTTTATGAAATTGCCCAGTTACCTATTGCTACTAGTAATGGATCGAGGTTGAATTAATACGTTACTGTATACTTATTGCGACTGAACGTGTATTATGCTGTCTACAGAATGAAGTCACACAGACAATTGCTTCAACACGATTTATAAAATTACATGTGTAAACTGCGAACGGTAAATAGTCAGTAGTATAGTACTCGTTTAGTTGGGGTAGACCGTCGGCGATGTCTGATACGCAGTCCATGTTTTGTTAGTCCATCTCTCGCTCGTGCCTGTTAATTCCTAATCGGAGGCTAGTACAGTCGGAAATCGAGCGCTTTCATAGTCTTACGTTGCATAACAAACGACGACGTCTCGTGACGGTGCTGTTATCGCTCAGTACATAGGGAGATGCCTTCGCGGCATAACCACAATGTCGCTATGAAAACATGTGAGCTTCGACACTTTTACTAACAGTTACACGAAACCATGTGTTTGTGTGAGTGATAGTGAGCCAGAATGGCGAATTACTTCAGATGGAAGAAGGGAAAGAGAGATGAGGATGTGTTTTATTCAGAAAAGCCACGAAGTAGGTCGTTGGATCCTCGGTCTTTGGAATTGAGCGGCATCAGGGTGGTGGCACACCAACACCACCTGCAACAGCTGCAAAAACAACAAGCCCAGGTAACGATCCTTTCAATTGGATCGATCAATGTTTCTGTCGTTGAGTTTAATGTGTCCCTACCTTCATAATGTTAAAAAATAACTCTTAGAGCCTGACATAATCAGGGGTTTTATTAACCACAATCTGACTCACAATATGTGTTTGTTTATGCAGTAACGTATATGTATCTATGTGATAATGATAAGAACCAAGTTATTTAAATGTATTGTTAACAAAACATGGCCATTAAATATTAATCGAGCGTGAATGAAAATGATTTACTTTGATAAAACATTTCCTCTTATATTTGTTTTGGTATTAGGAACGTACCTACATACCTACGAAATTTTTCCTTGACAGCTATTTAATTACTATGCTATCTTCATAGAATCTATCAAACCTGATAAAGCGATAATAATTAACGTTATTTGCAGTCTCACTATTTATTTATTAACAATTGACATTGTGTTACATTTGTGTTCAGTAACACTATCTGGATGCTACCTTTTAACATGGCTATTATTAGGCAGGAAAACACTTAAATGCAATCATGGCTCCATGAAGTCGTAACTGATATGCAATTTATGCAGGTTAAGAGTCCTTCTACAGTTCTGTGGTACCCTCATTACATAAAAGATTTATCAATAATGAAAACCCAAAATGAAAAAGTGCTAGTCCAAAAAGTGCAACTTTCAACATAAGCCTAAAATGTATTTTCATTGAATACTTTTGTAGGTTGTAAACATTCCACGTATGCTTTAAGACGCTGTTATCCCGTCGAGGCCGTTTTTTGAACACGAACGAAAGTGTTTTAAACTATGTTTTAGAGTCTGAAATTAAATTATGTCTTATTTAAGGATCGGGCGTATGGGCGACTGTTCTCAATTACACGATTAGATTAAGTTTACTAGATAGAAAAACATCCCAAAGTTACCCCTTTTTGTTATGTTTTTTCAATACTATGATTAAACTGCTGATATTTAACTTTTTATTCTTGTACTTAACTAAATACATAAAATATTTCTAGTGAACTCGGAAGAATTTTTAGCTTAGAAACTCCCATGAGCAAAGATATTGACGAAAAACACGTTTTTTTGCGATCCTGCTTTCAATTGGAGCGGGATGGCTAATTGTAAACTTAAGCTTTAACTGCAAGAAAGAAACGCTTGCACTGGGTTAACCTAGCCTTAACAAATAATGAAAATGTTAAAAAGTTACAAATTAAGGGGTGTTCTCGCTCTTATGTAAAAACGGTAAATCATACAATCGTCAAACTTGGTTTGATTATAGAGCAAACTCTACAGTGTATAACAACAAATAATAAAAACCGGCCAAGTCTGAGTCGGTCTCACGCTTGAGGTCCCGGAGAAAAAAACTTTTTTCCAAGTTAATATGTTGTGTTCTGTACCTATTGGTGTGGTACGGAACCCTCGATGAGCGTGTAGACTTCACCGATTTTATCTAATTTGTTTGTTTAAAAAAAAGCCTGTAAAAGTATTGCATAAAAATAGCTTCACTGCTTTAGTATGTTGTAGTAGTACTTTTTAATTTACGCTTTCTTGATTGAGAAATCATAAATATTGTGATGAAGGCGCTACTGAACGGTAAAAGGATTTTTAAACTATTATGTCTATTTAGACAGAGACAGGTAATTTAGTAGGCACCCGTTATCGTGATGAGATTCTTTTTTTTATTTAAATCTTTACTAGGGTCATTATTCATTAACCTAACCATCTTGAATATCAAATTTTATGACAGATTTACCTCTAGCCAGAGGACTATTTACGCGCTGATCATCGTGAAATTTACATTACAAATGCATCTATATTCTTCGTGCCGGCTTAGATGTGAAGTGGATTTATTGTACCTATTGATTGAATTCTAAAGTGCAATCTACACTCGTTGATAATAATAATGAGAATTGACACTGATATAATAAATACGCGATATGATTACATTAATTTATTTGTGAATGAAAAATCTATAGCTATATTAGACTACACTTAAATAAACGTGATACATAACTTATTATGATCATTTGCCCATTGAATATTTTCCATTACTCCGATCATCGTTGCGTATATCTACTAGATCTTTATATGTTTTTGATAGGTACAAAATAGTTATTTGTTATGCTAGGCTGCAAAGTTGCTTTTTGGCGCGAGTACTTTTATTGAAACCTGAGCAAGCGAAGGATTCTAGGATTGAACCACTCGCTTTGCTCGTGGAAATAATAGAATCCTGAGCGCTTTGCGAAGGTTTCAAAGGTACGAGACGCAGAATAACTTTGCAGCCGAGCGAAACACAATTTTTCACCTCACAACAGCGAGGAAAAAAAGTGAATTGCTAAAAAGAACATTTCAAAAAGTTTTTATTTTCGTGCTGGCCAGTGTCATGAAATAGTTACTAAGCATTTTCTGTGGATTGGCGGTATATAAAAATATTGAATAGACAGATTCGAATTTCAAAAACTCTTTCCACGCTAGCGGATAAAATACACTTTTGTACTCAGATTTCGCATGATAAACAGAATCTTTCCGAGCTTGTGAGGTGAAAAAGTAATTTTCCTTCTGTGTGGCCGCTACTTTAGTCGCAGGAAGATAAGACACAAAACGCACGACACAGCGACATTATCTAGTTGTCCAGGTTATCGTGATTGATGTTCAATCTTGCGGGCTACAACGCAACGTAAGACCTGATTCTGTTTGTTCGTCATTGTGTGGTTACCTGATGTAGGGGCGATAGTCCATGACTACTTTCATGTCATCATCTTACAAGCTTATCTTTGATCGTGTTTTGTTGTCGAAGTGTGTGTTTCGAAATTCAGGTGTCAATCTCCATAAGAATCTTAACACGAGGACTCGATGCCAATAGACAGTATAACAGTAAACATTCTATTGTGTCTCGTTCAGTGTCCCTGAACGTGACATAATATTATTGCGCAAGGGTTAGCTTCCTATGTTTTTCCTACTCCTCCTATCTTTGAATTAATTTGTTACGGTTCTAAGGCAGATAAGAGTTATACCCAGCATTCCCTGGACTTCATTGACTTGTGATTTGAGTGGACGCCGCTGTTGATCCTGGTTTATGGGAGTTACAGTGGTGGGGACGGGTGGGGGGCATATAACCCCTATAACAGGCGTTTGCTAGGTGGTCCAAGGACTTTTATGGAGGCGGTACCACATAGATTAAAAAACATATCTTTAATTCCGATTCACGGCGTATACAATTGCCAATTTGAAGAGCAGACCAAACGCTGGCGCTTTAAAACACCTTAGACTAAAACAATTTGGCCGCGTTAAGTTTGAATATAAGATATCAAGAGTGTGAAATACCAGGTCACGCGTAGTCAACGGGTTATATTGTCTCTGGGTGGCACTAGCCATTCAGTAACAACGATAGAGTAACATATCTTCATTGTAAGCCATTCTGTGCCCAACAAAATAGTAACGATTATAGATTCCGAATATTTTAAGCACGAGAATACGTACGTGACAATTTCAACGTTAATCTATCTCACTCCCGATGAATGGGCAGTCAGGTGGAGATCATGCATGACTCAATTTTCTATAACCACACACGTTTCAATACACGCTTAGACAATAGTATAAGTGCCCATTTGTTATAGTGGCCTGCAGTCGGGTCCTTCGATAGGTATAAAACATTTAAACAATGGATGATTTGTAGTTGCGATAGATGGACATGCCCTTGCAGTTTGTATGGTGCTCTTACAAATTCCATGTAACAAACTACTTATGAGGATTATGAGTGTCCTCTGGCGTATGAATATCATCACCCTGTATTTAGCTAGCACAGCTATCAACTGACAACAGATAATTTTCCATAATGTTTCTCCTTACCTACGTCATCAGATCACGCACTTAGTAAATTGTGGATTTACGTAATTATTTGAAGTAGTTTAATGAACATTTTCAGTACTTAAGTAATCGATTCATGTTAGCATTGTTCGTGCCATTCTATGTACATTCAACCAATTTGAAAAGTAAGCCAACATAGAACTTCATCATGGTTAACTATTTGAGGTAATTTTTGAAAGAAGCTTAACGACGCTAAACATGTAATTGTAACAAGTTTCTAAGGTGGCCTAAATTTCAAATTGGTTACTTTATATGCTGACGATTTTTTAATGGGATGCGATGGGATGATCCAATGCTGGCCTCTCCTAAGGATCGCCACAACGACCGGTCCAGCGCTGCCCTCATCCAACGGGACACTTACTTTTAATGTTAGATGCTGTCTAACTGTACATTTATTTAATAGTACCAACTACGCAACGCAACAGCAAGCGTTATAAAATTAATGTATATTCATTACTGTGGCCCTAGTTCACGGCCAGTATTGAAGAATGGACGAGTGCTATGTACAGGCATTTTGGGTTTAGTTATTTTGATTTATACCTAACAAGCGACCCGCCCCAGTTTTTCGCCGGGTGGGATGTATAATATAAGTAAATATTTATAGACATATAAAGCCGCGGTGGTCTAGTGGCAAGTAACCTTGCGTCAACAGGCCTGACGTGCAGTAGGTGATGGTTCGATCCCCGTCCAGGCCGACTCGTAGGCACCAATGAGTTTTTCAGTATTTATGTACGATTTGTAACACCACTGGCTTTTCGGTGAAGGAAAACATCGTGATCCGAACCTGCATGCTTCAATTTCGAGGCATGTTTTGTACCTACTGTCCATTACGAGTGGCGACGGGCTCACTCCCCGTCACACTGGACAGAGTTTCGGTACTACTAGTGAAACGTGGATGTTCTGAGGTCTCAGACTCGGGGATTACAGTCGTGAGCATATGCTTATATTAAACACATTAAAATTTCGATAGAAAAACCGTATCAAAATCGTTGCGTGTTTTGTAGAAGAAGTAAGCGGAGAAACAGACAGAAGGAGAGACGCGAATAGCCACTTTGTTTAATACTCTTTACAGAAGATATACTTATCCGAAATAGTTTTTTAACGTTGGAGTAATGCTCAGTAGAACTAGATTATCAGCAATATCAGCATTGTGTTGTCATTTGTGTTGTGGTATTTATGTTTTTGCTTCGAATTTAGACTATAATAATTTCTTTCTGTTTCGTAATGCAGGTATGTAAAATAGATGATGATATGATAACTAGGTATATAAGCGAGGGAAGGCGGACGTGCTTCCATGAAATGGTCCTTCAACATTTATTATCACGAGTTCTCAGGCTACGTTTAATAAGATAATACTGGATGCCACCTACGATCCTTTTTATATCTGGATGTATGTATTTGTCTGTCCTCTAAGCTATTTGTTGTAATCTACTTCGAAGTAATAACATTCGTGGTTTGGGGTGATAACTACACCTTGTATTTTCATTATCACTGGCCAACTTCACAAAAGTAGCATTAAACACCGATGTAAGTTAAATAGCAATATTAATACAATGTTATGTTATCGTATTGGGTATATAGCATAAGCATAAGCATATGCTCACGACTATATTCCCCGAGGGGGTAGTCAGAGATATTCTGAAACCTCAGAACATCCACGTTTCACCAGTAGTACCGAAACTCTGTCCAGTGTGACGGGGGGTGAGCCCGTCGCCACTTATAATGGAAAGTGGGTACAATACATGCCTCGAAATTGAAGCATGCTGGTTTCCTCACGTTGTTTTCCTTCACCGAAAAGCCAGTGGTGTTACAAATCGTACATAAATTCCGAAAAACTCATTGGTACGAGTCGGCTTGGACGGGGATCGAACCATCGCCTCCTGCACGGCAGGCAAGGTTACTCGCCACTGGACCACCACGGCTTGGGTATATACCTGTAATGATAATGTTTTTGTGTCTGTAGAATTAAGTAAATAAAATAAATAAAATTATATTTATGTCAAAGAAGAATAAGTAGTTTCTTAGAGACAAAAATAGAAGCTCTCGGCTCGTTACACACTTCGCTATGGCGCTCACAGTTGTGGTATAGAGTATAGAACAGCGATCGATCGCACGTAGTTACCTCGATGTCGCTAGCTCGATAGCACAATACATTTATTTGTCGCCATGATAGTGAAAGACTTGATTCTTCAACAACACTCAGCTAGCTAACCACAGAACATTATAAGAGGGGTTAGAAATGCAAAGTAGCGCTTTTGCTTCGGAGATAGGGATTGCAATCCGGTGCAATTTTCAATCCGGCAAGATATTTACCGGATCCGGACCGGATCCGGCTAGCTTGTGCCGGATCCGGTAGGCCGTAAATGGTGCCGGATCCGGAAAACCGGATTGCAATCCCTAGTTGGACGTCGCTTACGACATTACTGAGTCACCTGCTACGACAATCCACACCTACACGTACATTTACAATAGAAATTTGTACATTTTTGGAAAATTGTAAACTTTTGCAAAATAAATGTGCAATGTTCTCGAAATAATGAAAAGAGAAAGACAATTTTTTTCGCATTATTAATACGAAAACGTAACAATTACATTTTTTTTTCACAGTTGCTAGAAACACCTTCATTGTTTTACAGTTGATTTTAAAATGAAAACGCAAATTAATATAGATATTACCAATCCGGTCGGATCCGCCGGTCGGCCGGATCGGTGAAAATCCAGTCGGATCCGGCCGGATTGAAAATTGCACCGGATTGCAATCCCTACGTCCAACGCGAGAATTTTCATTAAAAAAACGGTTTTATGCGATTTTCAAGATATTTACCGCATACGGACCGGATCCGGCTAGCTTGTGCCGGATCCTGTAGGCCGTAAATGGTGCCGGATCCGCCGGATTACCGGATCCGGAAAACCGGATTGCAATCCCTATTCGGAGATGTCTGTCGCCACTTGTCTTCCCGCTCACGCTGCTACAAATACTCATGCCGTCTCGCTCGCACTACACCGCGCGCCTTATGGTGTTATGCAAATTATTGCATAACCGTGGCTCGCGTTCCACGTCTACTTTGCACTTCTAGTATTTGCACCTCTTATAATGTTCTGTGGTTAGCTAGCTGAGTGTGGTTGAAGAATCAAGTCTTTCAATACCATGGCGACAATTAAATGTATTGTAGTTATAACTTGGTTATACAGGGTCCTTCTTAATATGCTGACACTTTTTAAGGGGATGATCAGACCATAAACTGAACAACCGTTTGGGACCAACAACGAAATCGTGAAAATAAAATCTGCTGTTCGATACAAAAATGCAAACCTAGGTAGGCACTCGAGCCAAATGTATAAGCCAGCTGATTTTTTACACGGTTTCGATGTTGGTCCCATAGAGAAAGTTGTTTAGTTTGATGGTCTGTTCATCCCCTTAAAAAAGGGTCAGCATAATAAGAATATAATTTGTGCGAGCGAAGTTGCAAGTAAAAGCTCGTACTAATCGAAATGTGATTTATATAGTTAACCATTGGGAATAATTGGGATGGTGAGAGCCTGGTGATCAGTAGCATCGATTAAATTCTCGTTCGGTCTGTGGCGGATACAGAAAAAACTCAAAGGGACGCTAAAGATATCTAGAGTTTGATTTTATCGTAATAAAAACACAAGTCACATGCAAAGTTTAAGAATATAAGAAACTAGTGTTTACCCGCGACTTCGTCCGCACAAATTATTTACCAGATTTTAAGTCAGATCATAAGCTATCACACAAAAAAAGTTTTATCAAAATCGATTCAGTAGTTTTAGCTTGATGCGCGAACAAACAAACAAACAAACAAACAAATAAGCAAACAAACAAACACACAAACAAACAGACAAACAGGTTGGTTTCTAAAAAAGGTTGATTTCGAGTCGGGGTTACCTAAAAACTATATCATAATCATTTTTTTGTAAATATCTTCAATGTACAGACACACTTCAGTAACAGTTTTATAATAGTTTAGATAGCGTGACAATAAACTGGCAATTAGAGAGAGCTCGAAGGAGAATGTTGGCTTTGGCAGCCGTTGTTCTATCCCGTGCGCATACATGGTCAGGGGCGACGCGGGCGGCAATAGAGGCGGCCCCGCAAGAGGGGGGCGCGTGCCCCCTGCGCCCCCCATCTGTATCCGCCACTGCGTTCGGTCAACTGTCTATGATTACTACTGTATGGGAACTAACTCGCTCTCCTCCTGTAACAGTAATAATATTGTGATGTGTTGAGAAAATAAAATAATCATTCATTCAATCAATCATTAAATAAAATCAATTTGTTGTTATTATCTTTTCAATGTGATAGCATTTTCTGAAAGCGATAGCGAAGTTAACGAACTTTGGAGTTATCATCTTATCGGTTAGGTAGAAATCATAAAAAATTTGTAGTTATTTATATTTATAGCGATATAATAGCTTTTAGCGATGAGACCGCCTTATTTGTACCTACTCGTAATTCTTTATCCGTATTCAAATGTATGTTCTGTGTTGGCGTGCAATAAAGTATAATTGAATTGAATTGTAGAATATTCTATCTCACGAAGACGGATTATCCATGTCACATTATAACTTTTGGATCACTTTACTATATGTCATAGTAGGCAGTGAGCTTACAAAACATTAATATCATTGACAGTAGGTATTAGAAAAAGTACGAAAAAGTAATAATAAATAATAAAAAGTACTACCTACTTAACATATATGCAATACGGACATTCTACCCCCCACCAATTTTGACTTAATCATCGCCCAAACAAAATCAGCTGTTTCATACAAAACTGCAGTACGGACTCGACTCAAATGTATGGGACAGCTGATTTTATTTTCGCAATTTAGATGTTGGCTTCATAGTGAAAGTTGTTCAGTTTGATGGTATGAAGCTCCCCCTTAAGTATTACTTGGGTGTATTGTTACACCCTGTATAACCTTGATCGCTGCGGATGACGATCTTTTTGTAATCTGTAACAATTAAAGCCTCGAGAAGTAAATAATTGTACGAATATAAACGACTTCACCCGACAGCCGAATCCTATTCTAAGAGCTCACGGACTGTACCAAAATTTTTGAGGTTTATAGTTAATTTTTAACACTAATTTGTTACGAATAAATTATCCGTAGCCTAGCATAGCATAGCATTATGCTCACGACTATATTCTCCGAGTGGTTAGTCAGAGATATTCTGAAACCCCAGTTTCACCAGTAGTACCTACCTACCGTAAGTCTGTCCAGTGTGACGGGGGCTGAGCCTGTCGCCACTTATAATGGTCAGTGGGTACATACATGCCTCGAAATTGAAGCATGCAGGTTTCCTCACGATGTTTTCCTTCACCGAAAAGCCAGTGGTGCCAATCCGTAGCCTATTATTACATAATTACGTATAAATGCTTGCGTTACATCATAATTTATGTTGTATGGTGTTGTTGTATGGTTGTTGCTGGGTCTTGAAGATACCCAAATAATGACTAAATGCCAAGAGGTCGAAGGTTTACAACTTGTGCTTCGATGACGACAGTCTTTTCATTAAATTAAACCGTCTCTTTTATAAACAGTCTACTTACAATAGTAGTAGTATTCTAGATAGTGTTCGTTAGTCTAAAAACTATTATAACTATCACAAATAACAAGTATTTTTTACAATTAACAACGAACTTCTGATGCTAAAAAAAGATTTTTTTGAATATTTGGTCCACCATTGACAAAATATCGGTGAATATAAATAAAAAACTAAATAATACATACAGACGAAAATAGAACCTCCGCCTTTTTTAAGCCGGTAAAACATAGTAGCATCACATGGACATAAACTATGGGTAGGTTGATCGTTCGCCGTGCGTACATATTGTGGTTTCTTAAAAAGTACACATTAAATGTGTAACTACTTCATAAAGTATTCCTAAACTAAAATATAAAATATGAACCACGTTACGCCATACGATAATCTAAATATTTTATCGCTAGCTTAGATTATCTGTCAAGTAGTTTACGGATACGGAGAATAATTTTACCTCTGACCTTTTTCTTTCAAGTTTTAACAATGTGTTTTTCATTATTAAATTATATTTTTTCTTTCCTTTGATTTCTGTTGGTTTAATTTTGTTATTTTATTTTATTTCAGAGGTCGTTAGCTGTACAACATCAATATGCAGGTGAGACATTTTTATTTTTTTTATTGTTATTTTATTTTCTTGCATTTTTTATCGAAAACTGAGTTCTAATGGTTATATGGGACTTATTTAATGTATGTCACTACAATATTAACACGCTAAACGATACAGGGTACGGCTACAACATCCTGTTTTGGTTTCACTTTCAAATCAGTAAGCCCCCCCTTTATTGTCCCCACAGACGGGGCAGAGGCCCTCTCCCCCAATGAGGGGCGTTATGCTTATTCCATACGACATAATTTTAATGTAAGTTGAAGTGGCCATCCGGTCTGGTTGTTTATCCGTACCTTTTCGTTGTTGTGTAGAGTCTTAAAGTTAAGGCACGATGGGGCTGACATAACCTTAGTGTTAAAGCCCCAATATAAATAAAACAGAAAAAAAAGACGTCAATTCAATTTCTATCAAATCACCAGTCCACGTGGCGGCCAATATCATTTTAAACTTCGAAGCTAACCCCCCAAAATATGGAGCGGACAGACGTGCGTAAACACGCCGCCAATACAATTATTGTTGGAGGCGTGTTTAAACGACATAAAAATTTACTAGTAAATAGTTTCGCGTTTCGCGTGTTGCATCTCTTTTTTTAGGGTTCCGTAGTCAAACAAGGAACCTAAAATATAGCTTTCGGTGAGTATTTTCAATGAAAATTATTTACAAACTAGATGGCTTTGCAGGAAATTTTCTTTTTGTATGATAATCGATTTTACTACTATTTATTCTTATTCTACTTATGCTACGGAACCCTATCATATGCGAGCCGACAAGCTCTTGGCCGTTTTTTTATAAGAGTCATGGGGACTGTCCTAAAATATAAAGATGCAAATCTTACTAAATATAATAATTTGAGTAGCACAATCCTCTGTCATTTCTAGGGTTCCATTCTGAACATATTCTAGGTACCTAATTTATTAAGTAGCTCGTAGTAAGTAGGCGATTTCAATGAAAATTATGACCGCATGGTGTAGCGCAACCAGTGTCGAAAAAGCCTGTAATATTAATGTAAAAAATGTATGTTCCTGCCTGTTACTAGATGGCGCTCGCGCTCATCCAAATTAAAACGAGTTATCATTAGCGCGCTTTACAAAACTAGTCAATGAAGTAAGTACAAAGAAAAAAAACACTAATGACTAGGCAGTAAGGGCTAGTTCCCATAGCGTATCCGAAAGGATAAACTTAAAAAAAAAACTAGTCAATGAAGTCCGTAGAAAGAGAATCAACTAGAAAAGGCATTAAAATAATAATAGTCACGAAAACGAGACAGCCTTATACGCTAATTACACAGAGTGAACGCGACAAAATCCATGTCGTTTGTCCCTTTCTGCGTATGCGATATTTTTGTTTGCCACAGTTGAAATTGCATACAAAATCTTGCAACTGTGGCAAACAAAGGCGCGATTTCTCATACATTTTTGTCATATCTCTGTCCCTTTCGAGTATACGCTGTCAGGAAATCTATAGAAAACTCAACCTACGATGAAGTCAGTCAGTCAGCCAGCCCGGGGGGTGACTCTAATCTGTCTTGGAACCCACAATCAATTTAATCAAATAAAATAGGAGGAGTAGGAAAAATCGGACTTCCCTCCATTGCAAATGCTGGACAGCAATAGGAAAAGCATGACTATTAGTTAATCAACTCCAAAAAAAATTTATGGCATAGTTGAAGACCCTTCTGCAAAATCATCAATTACTTAAGACGCTGTTATCCCGTCGAGGCCGTTTTTTGAACACGAACGAAAGTGTTTTAAACTGTGTTTTAAAGTCTGAAATTAAATTATGTCTTATTTAAGGATCGGGTGGATGGGCGACTGTTCTCAATTACACGATTAGATTAAGTTTACTAGATGGAAAAACATCCCAAAGTTACCCCTTTTTGTTATGTTTTTTCAATACTATGATTAAACTGCTGATATTTAACTTTTTAGAGACGCTTGCACTGGGATAACCTAGCCTTAAATACCATTACAAAAACAAAAGAGGTTTCCCTCGTTTCCAGTAATCCTATTGTACTGAAACTATGACCTAGTTTGCTTCCAGTAATAAGTATGGCAAAAGCATATGAAAGCACGGAAGTTATCCCTAGTTGCATTACACCCCTGTTGTTAAGAGGTATCCCCCACTGAACGACCTTGACCCTTTCAGAGTTAACTCACCTCTACTAAACTACGTCATTTTAGTAAGTATACCTATTTTGGACTAGCTTGTCCTTCATGATGTCACCGTGGTGCCTTTTAATCCAACGGAAACAAATTCGGAAATCATGAGAATTCGCACCAAATACAAATATCTTATTAACTCGTTAGATTAAAAAAAAATACTTTAAGCATTTTTAGATCTTAATATTCTCTAACTACACAATGTTGTGTCGCAAGTAAAAGTGACTTCACTTATGAAGTAAATGTACCTACCTACTTAATACAGACTTTTTCAAATATTTACGCTTTCCTTTGAACACAGGTTTCATTGTATATATTTCATAGAAAAATAAGAAATATACTTCATAGCAAATACAGCTAGTCATTAACTTGTATGTCTTTCAAATAACGAGAAAATAGCTTCTAAAAAAACCAGTAAAATATGGCCCGGCCCAGCGTTTACATAGTGGGAGCGTCTTAAATAATTGTATTAGTTAGTTTGTTTGTTAGCGCATCACGCAAAAACTACTAAACCGATTTTGATGAAACTTTTTTTGTTTGATAGCTTATGATCTGACTTAAAATCTGGTATATAATTTGTGCGGACAGAGTCGCGGGAAAACACTAGTCAGTTATAATAATATAAATAACGCACGAAAGGTAAACCGTCAGGAAAGTATTGTTTTATCGCCGATGATTTTATGTCATCCGTTGAGTAGTTCCATTGCATTATTGTATAGCCATTCTCCCTGGCGATAAGCGCTTCCAAATAGAACAATAATAATACCAATAGGTTCCGAAATACGGGAGTCATGTAGTAAAACTAATTTAAATAAATTGCCTCATGTTTTTTGAAGTCCGTTGAGAATACGAGAAATCCGTTCTGATAAGATTACACGTCCACGATTCACGTTCCCTTAAGACGCAATAGATTGTGTTCTCTGAGTAGTGGGCTCGGTAGCGATATTGGATAACGCAATTCCCCAAGAGTGCGGGTTCAAGTCCCGCCCCGAGACGTTCATGAATACTTCCAGATTCGATGAGAGGATTACAAGATGTTTTTGTATAGTATAAGAGATTAGTGTACTTTTTGCAACCATCAGCAGCAAGGCAGATTCAGTGTTTATGGGGTGTAGAGCATCTCTGTGATGGGGATGGACCAGGTCTGCCTGCATAACTCCAGTCGGTTTAGGAGTTACAGACTTTTAAAGGTAAGTAAAAAATTAACGATCAGCTACAAGGCTGATCGTATGATATTATTGTAGTATGCTCTGTAGCTATGTGAACAGTACAAAAACTGACATTGTTCATCAGCCTTGTAGCTGATCGTAAATTTTTTACTGACCTTTAAAAGTCTGTAACTCCTAGACCGACTGATGTTATGCAGGCAGACCTGGTCCATCCCCATCACAGAGATGCTCTACACCCCATAAACACTGAATCAGCCTTGCTGCTGATGGTTGCAAAAAGAACACTTAGTAAGAGCATTGACAGTACCGAACGACTGTTCACTGACGTTAAAGCTCCAGAAGTTGTGGCACCGTCATGTTCAAAGCTTGAACTGAAATGTTTTACAATAATTTTAATAGCAAGCTAACCTTAAAACGTGATTTTCTGCATGCATACTCACGACTGCAATCCCCGATGGGGGACGTCAGAGATATTCTGAAAATTAACGGTATCGGTAACTGTTTCGGTACTACCACGTTTCACTAGTAGTACCGAAACTCTGTCCAGTGTCTAGTGTGGCGGGGAGTGAGCCCGTCGCTCAGGGGCGGATCCAGGATTTCATGTTGGGGGGGGCCCATCGGCCAACTCGGGCCACGTATTAAGATTAAAAGAAATTAAGAGAGCTAATTTCTTTACTCGGCCTCAAAATTCAGAGGTTCGTGGGGGGGGCCATGGCCCCCTGGGCCCCCCCCCCTGTATCCGCCACTGCCGTCGCTACTTATAAGGACAGTGGATAGGTCCAATACAATTACAATAAATGAATAAATTGAAGCATTCAGGTTTCAATTAAAATTAAAGAACCGGCCAAGAGCGTACTTACGAAAAGTTATGTTGTAGAAATATTTCCAGATTTTTACTCCAGGAGGCTTGATTTGTACTCTGAAACTATTTTCATTATTTGTTACTTACATTTGTTTTGTGTGCGCCTTCGAATCGAAACCTGATTTTTATCGTGGTCACCATCAATATTATATTGTACTCTTATTCAAACATTATATTTATATAGCAATTACTATGTAAACATGATGTAAATTATAAACATGATTCTGATATCTTTATAAATGTTTCCCTCGTTATTCAGTCACAACGCTGACATCTAAACATATGCTATGATTCATCTATTTGGTTCGAGAATTTCACATCGATCCATATCACTATTATCTAGTAAATAGTTAGCGATCCATTTCGAATTTGGTACGAAAACTAGCACAGATGTGCTGCGTTCAAGATCATTTGACGAAGTGAATAGGTTAGGTAGTATAGTAACAAACAGTAACCTCCTGACGGTGACTGGGCCGCGCTCGCCACGCGGCCCGCGCCTCTTCGATAATGCCCTCTCATTCGTCGTTCCCGCTCTCTGCTTATTTTACTAAGTTAGTGTTTCCTCGACTGCCGAGAGTGAGTGACGTGTCGTGCGAGTGAATCACCTTATCCATACAGATACAATGAACTGTGTTTATTTCTATGATATAAATCACACGATCGAGTCGTTCGGTTAAATCTTCTTGGAGGTTATTGTAGGAGAATCATGGTCTGTTTGATCGAATCTCGGAGAGTGCCGGTGTCGCGATGGCGGGCGTTTGTGTTTACGTCGTGCTCGTGTGTAGGTTTATGGTTATGGCACATGGTTTGCACGTCTACTCGTCGAGCTGACTAGCGAGCATGTTGCCCGTTTCTGTCCCATGCCTGGCCTGGTGCAATGCGTCAGCAGTAGTAAACAAAGTTGTTAAATCACGATGGATCTCATACCTAAATACTGAACGTACGTCGTACTATAATATTTGTCACAACAGAAAATTGCGTAACCTCAAGCTGTCGGGTGCAATACATTCTGCTACACGGAAATGTTGTCCCATAATGTACCTTCCTTTAAAGTTGTGGAGTAAAACCAAACACAAGGGCATGCATTGTTAAATAAATACAGAATCATTTATCACTTAATAGCTGCCTTCCTACCGTTTGTTTATTTAAAACCGGTGATAACTTTTTAGAGACATCGTGTTAATATTTTTTTCTGAAACTTGTCCATACCTTTAATTAGTTGTTAGTTTAAAAATACATCAATGTTCTGATAAGTGCGAAGAATGTATTGTTTCTATATAGATCACAAATGGTTAAATAAAAATATCACACAGTATTCAGAAATAAAAACGGTCGGTGCTGTTATATTATTTAGCTTACAATGGATTCGGTTTTCTGTTACACCTAATGAATGTTACCTAATATGTAAAACAATGCTAAATCGACACATAAATCGGATATGCTATAAGACACCGATGTGCTAGAAACCAGGCAAGAAGGTATTCTTCATAGAGGTCAAATATTTTTCCGTGAACTTATTAATGCTAAGTTAAGTGATTTTTTGTTAAAATAACTATTCCGTGAAGTTGTTAGTCTTATGTTATGTTAGCATATACTACAGGAAGAATAGCATATTTTGGAGGCAAAATTTGTACATCAATGAAACTTTGTTTTTTAAACTTTATCTTGGCACTAGAAATGAGGCTCTGCAGAGGCCACCCAAAATTTTGGGGTCCTACCCGTTTCAGAGGTTATGGGTACCTTTTTTTCGAAGAGATTCGATGTATTTTTGAGCGCTTATAACTTCGGTTTGGTTAGTACCCGTGAGCTCAAATTTTCAGGACAGCATGTGGTTGTCACTCTTATAAAATTTACCCAATTTCGAGAAGTACATGTCAGGTTATGATGATCAACATTTGAAGTTTGCGTATTAATTTATGAGCGGTCAAAAATACGAGAAAAGGTACGGTTTCGCGATTTCGATACCTATTGGTCCCATAGAGAAAGTTGTTGAGTTTGATGGTCTGATCATCCCCTTAAAATAGTTTCAGCTAATTGTGTTAGACCTTATATTCATAGTTAAAGTATATGTCTAGATAGAGCCTCACGCTTCTGCTGTTTAAAAAAAAAGTGGCCAACTTTCTTAGGTTGGTGTGCGTGAGGCGCCATACAAATGATATCTGTGTGTGTGTATACCGACACGGCTTATCACTCAAGAAATCACTGATATTTTTTTCGACGCGTTCGTAGCTTCGACTGTAAATCTTGACATATAACTTATCAAAATTATATTCTTTACTAGCTTTACCCGTGCGACTTCGTCCGCGTAAAATGATGCCACTTACATACTTGTAAAATCAATGTATGTATTAATTTTGAAAAATGCTGAAACAGGGGTATTTTTATTTTTGCTCTTAAATATGCGTACTAAGTTTCAAAAAGGCAGGTCTAAAAAAATAAAATTTTTCTGTAAGTATTCACTGTTACCCCCCATTTTACCATCTTAGGGGTTGAATTTCGAAAAATCCCTTCTTCGGGTGCCTACGCCATTATACGCAACTACTGTTACAAATTTTTTTTTTTTTTTTTTTTTTAGTGTTATTCTTTTTGTATTCAGTGTTTTGATTTTTAATTTTATGATTTTTGAGTGTAATAGAATCAGCCATACGATAAATAAATAAACTGTCAAAATTTCATAGTTGTAGCTTTAGCGGTTTGGGCTGGACGATGATGAATCAGTCAGGACAAACGTTTTTATATATATAGATTGTCCACAAGATGTAATATTATCTAAAGCTGGTATCAGAAAACGTTCGGTTTATGAGAGTAATCCTATTAAAGCCACGGCACGAAATACTACTCGTTAGTAGGTACCTACCTATGTTTTATCTTGACCGTTGAAGGTTATCTACACGGAATCGGTTTCGTATTATTTGAAAAATTTTTGTCTATAGTTCGGTAAAATGGGCTGGTTCATAAAAATTTTGGTACAGGTTTACTTATTTTGCTCTCCCTTTATCTTTTGCATTTTGCCTTTTACTAGTTCCTTTTTAACTTAAAAAACATAAGTACTTAAAAATGATTAAGGTGGTTGGAGAGCTGTCAATTTCATACAAAACGTTGTCGTATAACACTCGTAGACGGTGTTAATAAAAGCAGTGGCGGATACAGGGGGGGGGGGGGGGGGCAGGGGGCCATGCCCCCCCCCCCCCCACGAACCTCTGAATTTTGAGGCCGAGTAAAGAAATGAGCTCTCTTAATTTCTTTTAATCTTAATACGTGGCCCGAGTTGGCCGATGGGCCCCCCCCAACATGAAATCCTGGATCCGCCCCTGAATAAAAGTAATGTTTTATACATGGAAAAATAGCTTAGAAAATCTAGTTTGCGCATATCAAATAATATTTACATTTTGTAATATAATTACGAAGATATCAGGGTTTGAAATTTTGTATGAATAATTTCAAAGCGTGATATCTTCGTAATAATATTATAAATTGTAAATATTATTTGATATGCGCAAACTAGATTTTCTAAACTATTTTTCCATATATAAAACATTACTTTTATTAATACCCTCTACGAGTGTTATACGACAACGTTTTGTATGGACGGAAACCACCTTAACCGCCGACATTGCGCGGCGTCATTTTGGCAGATGTGTTTCTTCACTAAGTTTGTAATAAATAAATACCTATGTACCTACTTATTCAGCCTTCGCTTAATTAAATCAGTTCAAGCGGTTCAAATGTAAGCAGCCACTTGGGTTTATCCAGCAGGGTAAGGCATCTAGTTTGTTACCAGTCTGTACGAATCGAAGTCAACGTGGGATCACTATACGATTACATGGCCGACTACGGCTCTTGGATGGCTTTATGATTCTAAACGCCCGCGGTAATTGTTATTGAACTTATTTTAATGTCGCCATATTATATGTGGTCGCTCACTCAAGGCCTCATAAAAAGGCTGAAAGTCACCCAAAGGGCAATGGAGAGGGCTATGCTTGGAGTTTTCCTGCGAGATCGAATCAGAAATGAAGAGATCAGCAGAAGAACCATAGTAGCTGACATAGCCCAAAGAATTGCTAAACTAAAGTGGCAGTGGGCGGGGCACATTGCTCCCAGAACCGATTGCCGATGGGGCCAAAAAGTTCTCGAGTGGAGAGCGGAAAGCGCAGCGCAGCATAGGCCCTCCACACGGTGGACCGACGACCTGGTGAAGGCGGCGGGAAACCGTTGGATGAGGGTAGCGCAGGACCGGTCGGTATGGCGATCCTTGGGAAGGCCTATGTCCAGCAGTGGACGTCCATCGGCTGAGATGATGATTATGTAAACAGATTGTAAACTGGACTGGACCTAATATCACAACTCCAGCTCCACTATTAGTACACTACTGTAGCCCCGGGACGTTTTAATTACCGATTGCCGTTTAGAAATAGGGGACTATACATAAAATATATTTTTCGTAAATGTATTTTTAGTCGTAGAACACTCGTAGACGGTATTAATAACAGTAATGTTTTATATATGGAAAAATAGCTTAGAAAATCTAGATTGCGCGTATCAAATAATATTTACAATTTATTATATAATTACGAAGATAGTAAGGTTTTGAATTCAAAGCTTGATATCTTCGTAATTATATTATAGATTTTCTAAGCTATTTTTCCATATATAAAACATTACTTTTATTAATACCTACCGTCTACGAGTGACTACGACAAAGTTTTGTATGAAATTGACAACTCTGCAACCACCTTAAGTGTATTTTGTGGGTGCTTTAAGGTGCTCTATATCCTATGCTAATATTATGCACTACGTTTTGGTGCAAGTTGTTTGAACTAAATGTATCAGTAGGTAATTATAATAAAAATATAAGTCTTTTTTAAATTTTAATGTTCATTTCTAAAAACTTTAGTTTAATGGTAATTTAGTTTTATACTAACAACTTTACGTTACTACCTTTATTAAGTATCAACTTAAAATAACAATACAATAAATCTAAAGTCTTAAATCTTTCAAGCTTGCCCCCCCCGGTATGTCAAAGGAACAGTTTATTTTCAATTAAACTTTATACTATCCAGTCTTAATTAAGTTGATTAAAATGAAAATGTACCGTACGTATCTATTACTATTGATAGTAAAATTTTATCATTAATTTCCCAAAATCCGTGATCAAGGTGACCCTAACCACGCATGCGCTTTACGCTAAATATTTTTTGTCCCTGGAGCGACCCCAAGGCTAAGCGCCGCTTCCCCCTTTGCCACATGAACGCACGCAATCCTGAAATAGGTCGCACTGACCTTGCATCTCAGAAAGCCCTCATTTAGCTCTCGCTACACACCACTCATAAATGGTACAATCCCTTTTGATAAAAGACCTCGACCTTAAATCCAATTCGACCAATGTTTCTTGACATCCGAATCGATCCGTTTTGCATTTTAAACGTTCTGTCCCATTGCATAATACTTTTATAGTAGGTAGGTACCTATTTTAATTTAAGTTCTTCCGTTTGATATAGAAGCTACTCTGTGGTTTGATGTTTCATCCTTGTATCGCTTGTCGACTCGTCAACAATTTTATCTTTTTTAAATTAAGTCCAGCTAACATTATTATGATTTATAAGCCTTGAATATAATTTGGTAGGTGGGCGCCCGCCGTGACGCGGTAGTTGAATGATTTTATTTGATACCGAAAGATGAGATCACGAATAATAATTTATACCTAATGAATTTGGTAATTAAAACAAAAAATCGATAAAATCTGGAGATACATTAATTACACATATTGAGTAGGTACCTACACCTACCTATATAAATGTAAAGCGTGTACCTATAGGTACTATATTGTGGCGTTATTTACTTATCAATTATCATAAAACATTGTTTATAATATAATATGCCCTCAAGTAGATAACTACAAACATAACAAATCTTTTCAATGAAGAAAATTGTGTTGTTTTTTTATTGTTCTGAATTTAAAGTGTGATGAAAAGTGGCTGTAATAGTTATTTGTTATGCTAGGCTGCAAAGTTGCTTCTTGGCGCGAGTACTTGTATTGAATCCTGAGCTTAGCGAAGGTTTCAATGGTACGAGACGCAGAATAACTTTGCAGCCGAGCGAAACACACAACTTTTCACTTCACAACAGAGAGGAAAAAAAGTGAATTGCTAAAAATAATATTTTAAAAAGTTGTTTTTTTCGTGCTGGCCAGTGACATGAAATAGTTATTATGCATTTTCAGTGGATTGGCGGTATAGAAAAATATTGAATAGACAGATTCGAATTTCAAAAACTCTTTTCACGCTAGCGGATAAAATGCACTTTTGCACTCAGATTTCGAATGATAAACAGAATCTTTCCGAGCTTGTGAGGTGAAAAGTATGTTTGTAGTATTTTAATCTCCGCATTCTCGTTTCTAAACAAAACACTAGCAACTAAGCAAATCATTCAGCATTTTTTTTCTGACTGATCAATGATCATAAATAATAAAAACACTCTTATTGGACATCTTTTGGCGATGAAATACATATTTTATCATTATACTTTATTTATACTTAGATATTTTACATTATGCATTATAGACGATGATCAAAATCGACAGGGTGAAATTAATGTTATTAGCATCCTTTTTAGACTAAGAGAAACCCATCGTTTAAGTCTATGAACCCATCAAACTGAACAACTTTTACAATGGGTGCAAAACTGCAACCCGATCGGAGCAACAAAAAAAATCTGCTGTTGCATACATTTGAGTCGAGTAGGCACTGCAGTTTGGTATGGAATAGCCCATTTTTTTTGCTCCGACTGGTTTTCTCACATAGTAAAAGTTGTTCAGTTTGATGGGTAGACTCTTAGTTTAAAAGTAGCACACAAGGTGCACTAAGAAAGGACTTTTCGAAATTCCAATATCCACGCGGACGAAGGTCGGAGTCGCGGGCAAAAGCTAGTTAGATACTTAGTTAGATACATGATCTATGTCTTACCCTTTCTTATATTTTTTTATTTTTTAGCCTTATTGCACTTATTTATTACCTTTTTTCTTTTAAATGGTATTAATTTACGTTCTGCAGCAATAATTGTGAAATGATTCTGTTACATAAGCCCTGTGATATTTTATGCACGTCGTATACAAAACACCGCAACCGATAATAAATTATTAGCTATTTTTAGCCTTGTCTTGTCCGAGATTTGATCAATAGCGCAATATGATAGATGATAAATTTTTTCTAGTGGAATGGAAAAGAACATTAGAATGTAAATGTGTCCTGTCGTTAAATAATTGGTAATTCCTAAACAAAAGTGTATCATTAATGGTTATAAAACCAAAAACGAAATGCACGGGCTTACCCATTTTCTACAAAAACACCACTCTAGGGAATCCACCCCACCCTTGGAAAAGGAAGATAGTACGGAGAGCTGGTATTCTACGATGAGTTCCCAGGACTCCCGTGATATCTTACAAAATGATGCTCAAAGCAGGGCCATCCCTATCAATCAAAGAGGCTCGTATGCACAACGAAGTCTTCGAGGAACTTCTGGCAGTCCATTTGAATTCGCTTCAAGTCCCCGAGATCGCTATCCAAACTTTGCTAGTTACTTCCGCGAAGTTATGGAAGGAAAGGGGTCAAGCTCGCAGCAACACTACCACACGCATCACCCCGACTACAGAAGACAACGAAGCGAAGGCGATCGCTATCAGATTGGAGTCAACACATATCAAGCGCCTCGCCACGACTACCGTCAATTTGTGTCACCTCTATACAATGATGTCATGGACGATATACAGGAGAACGAGTATAGCAAGTGCGAGAGGTACGGAGAAATCAGTAACACGAAGCTGAGTCACGCTCCTTTTAAGAATCGCTTTGATAATAAAAGTTTTGCTCAAAAATTATCAGACAGTGCCAACAGCAACAAAGAACCAGTTCATTCGCACGAAAGGAGAGGGTCAGGGTCGAGCGCCACTGGACATCGTCATAAGCACCACTCCATTCAAGAGTTGATACGAACTTTTGGCAAGAAAGTGGGGCACTGGCGGCACGACTCTAGCGAAGGTCGCCGGAGTTCATGTGCTGTCCCTGCTGCCAGTTGCGAAGATGGTCGCACGGTCGATGTTGATGAGTTCAGATCTCGTTCCAAATCTCTCGACGGCGAGCATATGCACAAAATACTAAAACGACCTTTGCTAGAAGATTGCGGTGCCACATATCAAATATTTGATACGATATTAAAAGAAGGTACGTACGTAGTAAATAAGTGATAAGGTGGTTACAACTATTTTTTTGCGGCTTGGTTTGGCAACAAAACAAATTAATGTACTTAAAGATGCCATCGTAAAAGAGATGACGAAGACGGTATTATTATTACGGTATGAATTTTTTTTGCGATATATTATTATATTAGTCTGGCACTGATATCACTTGTATACGCAAAGTCGATGTCGATGCCGGTTAGAAACGCGTGCTGTTGCTATATTAAGGACAGCATTAGTAATTGATGGAATAGCGCTTCTGTCGTCAAGAGACAATATTTAGAATCCTCTTACATTATAGGCATGCCTCTTGGAAACGTGAGGACGCGCGTTAAATAAATTACTTCCTACATTCGTTTCCTAGATTTTGCTTTAAGGTCATGTTTGTTGAGACCATAAGTAAGGTGGCAGACTTTTCTGAGCCTATCGACATTTTGTTTTATTCTACTTTTATTACTTAAAATAATATGGTTAGGCTGTTTTCGATATTCGTTTAAATTGAAATAAAAATACACTGGGTCCAACTTAACCATCAACCTGAACAACTTTATCTATGGGACCTACATCGAAATCGCGAAAATGAAATCTGCTGGCTGTCCCTTCCTTTTCGGTCGAAAATCAAAAACCGCTGTTTTTTTTCTCGATTTCGACTTTAGTCCCATAGAGAAAGTTGTTCAGTTTGATGGTCTGATCATGCCCATAAAAAACCGTCCGCATATAAAGAAAAAACCTATATATTATTATATACGGTATAAAACTTCGTTGTGATAAAATATGATGTCGTTAACCCATGCCCGAAATGAATGCTCATATGAATTGATCAAAGGTAAACGATAAATAAAGCTTGACCGCTTCTGCTTTTGGCACGGGTGTGACCCGAGTTTATTTTGAAATGAGAGCACGTCTGTCGTGGAGGTGGCTTGCGCCAATATTAAGACGCTCACCAAAGGTAAACGCAGGGCCGGTATTTTGCTGGTTTTTGGAAGCTATCTTCTCGTTATTTGAAAGACCTACAAATTAATGAAAAATATAGCAATGCTCTTCAACATCTCGGCTTTATTTGCTATGAAGTAAAATTCTTATTTTTCTATAAAACACATTAAGTATAATAAACGTGTTTTTGAAACTGTCACTTTTACTTGCGACACACGCCTTAGTAATTTTTTTTAAGGCAAATATTTAATGAGTTAATTACTTAGATAATTGTAAAATATGGTGCGAATTCTTATGATTTTCGAATTTGATTTCCTCGGATTAGAAGGCTAACCACAGTGACATAGTGAAGAACAAGCTAGTCAAAAAAATAGGTAAGTATACCTACTAAAATGACTTAGTTATGCGGCTCTGAAACGGTCAAGGTCGTTCGGTTAGGGAAACTTCTTAACCTTATAGATATTTTGTATAATTCATCGTTATTAGTATTCAATACATTATTAGTGTAGGATAAATTATGATAAATGATGAGCGTTAAGCAAGCGTTTTCTCATAAAGATAGTCGTCCCACTGCAGGGCACATGCCTCCTCTCACGAAAAAGCGAGAGTGGCATAGGACGGGTCCATTGCGAATTGTTGGAGTGAAGATAGTGGCGATAATGCGGTCAAGAGTATTTTCAAGCTTCCCTAACAGGCCTCTGATCTGGCTTAACGAATTATCTTTACACCTATTATATTGCCAAAGAGAGTTTACAAAGATAATGAAATAGGTACAAAGTTTTAATTGAAATGTTGGGTTGAGCAAAGATCGATACGGTGTTGTAGGCGGTGCACATTATGATAACCTTAGCACCTTGTGCTATCGTTTACTCGATACCGTCTCGATTCTGTCTGCTGATAGCAATGTTGTTGATTAAATCAAAATTTTTACATTCAAACAAAACAACGTTTCGTGATGAAATTGAATTTTGAAGGTTAGGTACTTACACTAGAATCTAGATCTAGACAGTTTTATTTTTTTATTAGCCTATTTGACCTCACTGTATAATGTTTTATTTAATTCGAAAAATCTTGTTCGTTATTAAGTATTGTCAGTGATCGTGATCTAAATGTCAGTTCAAACAAAATACCTGGTGAAGCTAGGGTTGCCAGATGGTCGGGATTCGTCGGGATTGTCCCGACATTTCGTATGATGTCCAGAGTCCCGAAAAAATACAAAATGTCCCGACAAACGGGCCACCCCAGAATCCCTCGCTTCGCTCACTCCAGGATTTAAATCTTAATACACTGGTCTCAATATATTACAGTAAAATGTCGAGCTCGCTTCGCTCGCTCCTGGCTACGATTGAGTCATAAGGACCTATACACAATGCGGTAAAATTTCGAGCTCACTTAGCTTCGCACGCTTCAGAATTAAGTGAAATCTCGAGCTCGCTTCGCTCGCTCTAGGTGTTGGATCCTATTTCATAGTGAAGCGAAATCTCGAGCTTGCTTTGCCCGTTCCAGATTTTCGGTCGTACAAAACTTGAACTCGCTTCGCTCGCTCCAGGTTTTAGATTTTACTGCAACGACCTAACCTGGGCCTGTCCTCCCCTGGGAAAAAAGCAATGCTACGCTCATACAAATAGCTCTGAGTAAGAGTAATTTATATTTCGTAATATTTACTTGTCCCGACCATAATCCCAAAATCCAGACTTTTTGATATTTTGCCCAGACATTTTAGTTTTCCCATCTGGTAACCCTAGGTGAAGCGCAGCGCAGAGCATTTTTTCTACGTTCTGCGACAAAGTTTTGAAACCACCTTAAGGCGAAAGTTGTGTTAGGTACCTAATTGATTTCCGATGGTGTTTCAATTCGAGCAAAGTCGATAATGGTTTAGCAGAGGAAATGATCAGCATTGCGCGCCGGCTCCTTGAATCATCATCGCTTCTTCGTTTCAACCAAGAAAAACGTAATTAAATAAGTACTTACGTTTTATGCTGGTTTCATAATTTTACTCTAAAATCCATACTCCTAAGAATGTGGATGTGAAATATAAAAAAAACGTAATGTAACTTATGAGTAGGTATTATGATATGACCTGTCACTGTCACTGGCACCTGTTTGACTTGTAGTTTTTGTAAGACTCGATTTTCTTCTTTTGATCCAAGGCCATAGTACAACAACTCAAGTTGATAAACAGTCTGTAATTACTAATTACCTATATTTGTATTTTTGTAAACTCACCTTAAAATAGTATAAAATAAACATGTTTAATTAATGTAATCAGGTGCTGCAGTAGCCCAAAAAACCGAGTACCTATCAGCTTCTGTTTGTTTTCTTTTATTATCTGCCACCTACCTAACATACCTGACAGGCTGGTTTATTTTAGTAGAGCACTTTATGCTATTCAATTCTTATTATTAATAGACAACCTTAATAACGTTTGTATGGCCATTAATCCTCAATACTATTTATTAATATTTTATATAATTTAATAGCATTGGCTATTTACTCTTTATCTCTGTAAAATATAATCCAATAACATATTAATTTCAGTGTATGATATGGTTCATGTCAGTTTGATGTTGTGTTGCAATGCCAAGTGCAGTGACTTAGCATTGCAACCCGATCCGCTTTATATTGAACACATTTTTATTCAGATTTTTAAAATTGTGAAAAGTCCATGCCATATGAAAGTAAATTTTACTTTTATCTCAGTAACGTGTATAATTTTTGCTCCATTTAAATTAAGCCAATTCAAGCGGTGAAGTGTTAAAGATCATCTGTCGGGTGTTAGTTAGGTACTTCAAGCGCTCTACCACTTTAGTAATATTGTATCCTAGAGCTTACCCATGACTACCTACTCGGCGTGGAATTTATATGCCCTTCCAAAAGGTTCAAGATATCTCTAAACGTAACACAGACGCGGAGACATTTTCACTTGTTAATATACTTACATAGTTTAGGGGCAACACACATCACGATGCGACCTAAAGCCCAACGCGTTGTAAAAATATGTTTAGAGAATATTCACGATAAGGCGTTCCATACAAAACGAAGTTAGGTCCTAGTTAGTAATAAAGCAAACACAATTTAGAAACCAATATCTGTGTCGGTACCATGTCAGATTTTCGTTTGAATATTTAGTTCCAGAGTTATCGTGGCTCAAAGATTTCCATACGTGCTAGGATAAAAATAATCCTAGCATTGAAACGAAATATTTAAACGGAAATCTGACAAAGTAGCGACACGGATATTAGTTTTTAAGTGGTTTTAACAACTTTTTTTTTTACTTTATTTAGGACCCTACATTATTATTAAGCATTCGTTGGCGTAGTGGAGCTTCGGTATTGGAAACGATCACCGAAGTTAAGCAACGTCAGGTCCGGTCAGTCTTTGGATGGGTGACCGTTTAGAGGTATTTCATCTCGAGCGTTTCCGTGCTTCGGAAGGCACGTTAAGCAGTTGGTCTCGGATAGGTCCGTCAGATGGCGTTGAAACTATTCGTTAAGCCAGGTCAGAGGCCTATTGGCGGCTTGAAACTTCTCTGACAGCAAGTTAACCACTAACTTGCCTCCACCAACACGCACTGGGCTCGCGTGGTGGAGAATGGCCCGCTCCCTCTCACCCTTATTCGAGAGAGGAGGCCTTTGCCCTGCAGTGGGATTCTACAGGCTATAACTTACTTACTTAACTTACTTACATTATTATTATTTCATTGCTTGCTTACCCAAGCACCCATTGAATGTTGTTTCTAGTATTATAATCAAACTTATTAGCTGTTCACCGGTTAAAAAGTAAAGAAAATTACTTTCAATAATAAAAAGCACTCTCGTTGTTCGTATTGTTTCGAAACGAATACAATTTTTTTTTATTATTCTTGTGAATTTTAGGGTTCCGTAGTCAACAAGGAACCCTTATAATTTTTGCCACGTCCGTTCGTCTGTCCGTCCAATTGTTGGATAGGTCTTTTAAAAATATTGTGGGTGTGGGAAAACCTTTTTTCTATTTAGGGACCCGTTAGCGAAATATTAAGCTTTAAATTGTAAATTTTTGGTAGAGTCAAGTGTGCCCCCCTGCCAGCTAAACGGTTGTTTCTGGATACGTGAAATAATTCACTGTAGTAGTGTCTATAACGAAGTTAAAAGGAAAACTGTCACCTTTGTTAACTAGTAATAGTCGATCATCTTGCACAATGTACTTTTTCAAAAAGCCCCCTTCTAAGTCCGTATATTGAGACGGGCAACTACAGAACTCTACCCTGCGCGTGGCCCGACATGCACTTGGCCGGTCTTTTTTAAATAAGTGATTGAAAAGAAATATCGCAGTGTCCATATTATTGATTTCGATCCGTATACAAAAATTAAGTTTTGGTAGAAAAACTCTTCCGAACATTAATTATGTACAGTCAGCACCAAAAATATGTATGCACTTTTACTACGTCGTAGTATAAGTGTATTCATCTTTTTGCTGCTGACTGTACCTAAGTATAACGTTACACAGGTACATAAACTCACGAACGGAATCCCTTTTGGGGTGGTCATGACTTTATTGATTCTATTTTTAGATTTTCTTTTCCGCTTAGAAAACTTTGAAGAGCTTCACATCGTCATAGCAAATAAACTACGCTCCATTTTCTTCCTAGTTAAAAGAGAACGGCGTAGAATGTAGGTATTATATATATCTAAAAGGTGCCATCAGCACAGGAAATTAGCGTTTCCGTAAATACAACGATCTATGCTTATTCATAGACTTGATAATTACGCAATCTAGGTTGGGTTCTTGTTGTTTATAAAACGAAGTATTTAGTTTGATAAAATAAAATGTAAACAAATTAATCCTTATAAAGAGTTCATCCAACGATTAATATTTAAATACTTATAACTTTTTATTGGATGAACGGATTGCGGTGAAATAAAGCCTTAATGTTCATCCAAACTAATTTGAACCATCCTAACAGGTTCAGTAGTTTTTAACTGGTTCAATAAGGTCTTAATTCAATTCATTACATTTCCTAAATATTTTGCAGTTTCTTCAAAGTACATCCACGCCAAGTTTACAATTTTATTACTGTACTGTATACCTATATATATACAGGGTGTAAGTGACAGCCTAGCAAATACTGAAACCGTGAGTTCAGAACTTTCACTATGGAGCCTACCTCAGGAAACGTGAAAAAAATCGACTGTTTCATACATTTGTGTCAAGTAGGTACAGCTCTTTTGTATGGAGCAGCTGATTTTTTTTCACGTTTCCTGAGGTAGGCTCCATAGTGAAAGTTCTGAATTCACCGTTTCTGTATTCGCTAGGCTGTTACTTACACCCTGTAGATGTACCTATAGACACAGATTAATAATAAGATACTATAGATGACAAGAATGAAAGACGACGGTAGTAAAGACCGTGAGCTAGCAAAGTTTTGAGACCCGTCTGATGGCGTAGTTTGTAAAGTTTGTGTAATAATAAGGGATTTTCTGAAAGCCGTTAAATAAAGTAGTTCCAAATGGCTCGATATATTGCATTGACGAAAGACGGATGAGCATCCTTGGAGATAATTAAATAGGTACAAATATAGTAGACTAGTGTTTTCCCGCGACTTCGTCCGCACAAATTATATACCAGATTTTAAGTCAGATCATAAGCTATCAAACAAAAAAAGTTTCATCAAAATCGGTTCAGTAGTTTTTGCGTGATGCGCGATCAAACAAACAAACAAACAAACAAACAAACACACAAACAAACACACAAACAAACAGACAAACAGACAGACAAAATTTCTAAAAAAGGTTGATTTCGAGTCGGGGATATTTAAAAACCATATCGTAATCTTTTTTTTGTAAATATCTTCAATGTACAGACACAGTTCAGTTACAGTTTTATAATAGTTAAGATTACACACCGAGGACAGGAAAGTAAGAAAGGTCTCAGATCTCATGTAATGTGATCATGTAAGGTGAACAAACATGTGATCTGAGGCTTTCTTATTTACTGTCCGAGGTTAGTATACAATTTTTCTCCTCGACAGAGGTGGAAAGCGGCAACTTCGTTTAGCGCAGCGGGACGACAATTGACGCTTTCCGTCCGGAGGGGAGAAAAAATAGATAAAATTCGTGTTTTTAAAAATAGATAAAATCGTGTTTTTAAACGTTCATACCTGAGCATTAAAATATGAACAGATACTTCTTCAACGGATATATGCGTCTGACACTCAGTTGCAGAAACGCTCATTAAAGTTAATCCTCCATTAAATCTCTTGCTGTCACTTTTTGTCTTGATGACGTAGTAATAGCTAGCAAGATATTTAATGGAGGATTAAAATTAATGAGCGTTTCTGCAACTGAGCGTGAATCAGTGAAATGATATGATTGTTTTTGATAGATTTTAAATTTTTCTGAATGTCTATATTTATGTATTTTAATTAAGTAAGTAAAACAAATGAAAACAAAGAAAAGTCATTAATTTAATCGAAGTATTAAATATTAAGTATATAAAATACATGCATTCATACTTTTTATTTGAAAAAGCTATCATATTCTTTGTTTCCAAGATATGAAGGCATGTTGGTGACCCGGATTCATTGCTCTCGAGTGTACTAACTAGTTTTATAGTTTTCTATGCCTTGGGTCTGAGCGGCAGTGCTATTGTTACCGCTTTGCCCTGGATAAAATCGGGGTAAGGAAAACTGAAAAAGCTAGCCAGTCTTTGTATGGAACTGATATTCTTTGGTTAAATTTTTATACGCTATAGTCGCTATAGGAAGATTTAAAGGACTTTTAAATAAATCAATTCGGAATTCACAGTGTATTTAACCATTTAGTAGGTACTATAAATTTTTGGCGATCATTTGTCTCTGCATGTGGAAACAAGCATGATAATATTTATTATGTAGGTGCGTAATATAATAACTAATATCATCTGGAAGATTTTTAAATCGAGACTTATAGAAGCCGCCTCCAAAGTGTGTGGAATTGCTAAGAAAAACAATAAGAGGGTGACGGACAAAAGCAGGTGGGATGATGAAGTACGAAAGACTGTATGGATACGAGAAGAAGAAAGTTTGGTAAGATATATTGGCTCTTTAAGGTGGTTGCAGAGTTGTAATTTTCATACAAAACGTTGTCCTAGAACACTCGTAGACGGTATTAATAAAAGTAATGTGTTATATATAGAAAAATAGCTAAGAAAATCTATATTGCGCGTATCAAATAACATTTTCAATTTATAATATAATTACGAAGATATTTATATTATAAATTGTAAATATTATTTGATACGCGCAATCTAGGTTTTCTAAGCTATTTTTCCATATATAAAACATTACTTTTATTAATACCGTCTAAGCGTCTTCTACGACAAAGTTTTGTATGGACTGAAACCACCTTAAGCCAATAGTGAAATGAATGGAACATTAAGAATGAATGGAGATATTGAGAAAAGAATGTACACCGATGAGAAGAGAACGGTGAAAGAAATTGTAGAAAAGAAGAAAATCGAAACGAAACAGAAGTATACGAAAAAAAAACCAAAGTCAAAAGTAGTTTTGGAAGGAGGTTGGCTCGTGGAGTATCGAATTTTAGGATTTTCCGGACAAAATAATACAGGGTGAAATTGATATAATTAGCATCCTTTTAAACTAAGAGTCTACCCATCAAACTGAACAACTTTTACTATGGGAGCAAACGAATCGGAGCAACAAATAAATCAGCTGTCCCATACTAAACTGCACCCGCTGCCTCTGCCTACGTGACTCAAATATATGGGACAGCAGTTTTTTTTTTGCTCCGATTGGTTTATGCTCATGCTTATTTATCCCATAGTAAAATTTGTTCAGTTTGATGGGTAGATTCTTAGTGTAAAAGGATGCTAATGATATCAATTTCACCCTGTATAAGTAAATCGTCATGAGAGCTATTTTACCCATTTTTTGTGGTCGCTAAAGTAACTGTAGGTAAATAATATGATCTTGTTCTGTCCACAGGAGCTCATTTACGCCGTGCGGCATCGCAAGAAGCGGAGAAGCGGCGATCTTCACTTGGCCATGTGCCTACGGTTCGGCACCGCGCCTCGGACGCTTTCCTGGATCCACATCACGCCGCCATGTTGTTCCGAGACTCGAGAGGGGTAGGCCTTTGTCTTTCTTATTCATACATATGTGTATAGATCATAAAGTTTCTATACCAGCACGGCTAGCATGCCACTCACGACAAAGCGTTTAAACGCGAAAAACGTCGTGCGCGCTCTTTCTAGCATACGTAAAATAATAAGGATGGAGGCACATCTCCATTATCGTTTTCTCGGGAGTGGCATGCGAGGCCTACTGGAATAGAGAGACTGACAGCTGAGAGGGCGAGATGTAAAACGGCACCACTGTATAATACGCGTCGCGACACGCTAGTTTTTAGGAACTTATCGGCAGGGTAAAAATTCGAGCTCTGTGAACAATTGTGAATCTAAAGTGAAATAGTAGATAATTTCGTAAAATATACTAACACTATTTCATTAAATTACCAGCGCTTTCAAGTTAGATTCACAATTTATACACAGAGCTAGATTATTTTTTTATGATTATACAAATATGTACCTACAGATCCAAATTAAAGGATGAGCATTTTGAAGTCGCTGCTGATAATTACAACAGTTTTGTTTAATGTCACTATATGAATCACCAATCTAGATTATTCTGGTATTGCAGATAGTACAATATTAAATTTCAATAATATGTACGTTTTTTAATTTGATAATTTTATGAAAACGTTGGATATTATTTTGTGGCGGGCCGAATATAGAGTATCGCCGGCCCGCTGCCGCAGTTTGGAGACCCCTGGTATAGATAGATAGACTTTTGCGTTTCTAAAGATGGACATAATCGAATGATTCATTTGTATATCTAACCTCTAAGTCTAACCTTCTTGAGGACAGCACCTCCTGCCCACTTTCTATAAAATAAATCCTTTAATAAAATCCTTTAAAAACTATTTTGCACATGCGGAAACATCGACGTTAAATGTTCATTGCCTTTTTCTTATAAGTAGGTATGCACTTAAATAGAATAATATATTCACTAACTACATATCACGCAGTAGAGTACGAGTATAATGCGTTATGTACTAAAGGTAAAACATATGTTTTTTTAAAAGAACAAAGGATTTCGGTTACAATAGGCAATCTGCTAAACTGGAGAACAATTTATCGGCAGTTGTTAGAGTAAAAATTGTAAACACAAATCTAGAACAGCGTTTGTAAAATCATAATTGCAATCACCAACTAAGTTTTGTATAGTTGAAACGAGTGTTTTCAAAATGAAACAAAAGTTTAGGTGCGAGGAAGAGTTCGTCCATGGACGTGACAGACATTTTTGAATATGCATTTGCCCCTTTTAAATTCATTGTCATTCAGTTGCATAACTTCGTTAAAGGAACTTAATACGGCTTCAAGTTAATTTCCATACGACGACCTAAGGATCGATTTAGTGATTGGAAGGCATTAACAAATCATAATTAGCTTATGTACTGACAAATTAGGAAAACTTTAATAACTTTCGGACATTTAAACGATTTTTTAATTAAATATATTTACTAGCCTGGTTACTAGACCTTTAGGCTAAATCTTATTTTATTTCAATTTATCTTCTTTGGAGTTTTTGGAGACAATCGAAAGACGCAGGAAACGCAGAGAAGTCCACAGGAAAGATGTGAACCGACCGCTTTGCCGCGCTAAAATCACGGAACGCTTTTCCTGTTTACGACCTACACACCATCATATTTCACTGAACTGTATGTATATTGTTCACTTGCACGACACTTTGCTACGCAAAACAACACCAATTTTACGAACCAAAACACACTATAAACAATAAAAATTCGATGAAATATCAGCTCCAAACGTCAGCTATCAAATCTCGCCAAAAACCCAGACATTTTGACGATTTGTCAATAGGTGTTGCTGTTTTTACAACTACCAACAGGGTTTTAAACTCAATATCGTAGCGAGACCTATGTACGACCATCAAACGTGTAAAAAAGTATGTTTAGCCTGTAGAATCCCACTGCAGGGCAAAAGCCTCCTCTCACGAATAAGGGTGAGAGGGAGCGGGCCATACTCCACCACGCGGGCCCAGTGCGTGTTGGTGGAGGCCAGTTAGTGGTCACCTTGCTGTCAGAGAATTTTCAAGCCGACAATAGGCCTCTGACTTGGCTTAACGAATAGTTACAACGCCATCTGACGGAACTATCCGAGACCAACTACTTAACGTGCCTTCCGAAGCACGGAAACGCTCGAGATGAAATACCACTAAACGCTCGTTGGCGTAGTGGAGCTCCGGTATTGGAAACGAGCACCGAAGTTAAGCAACGTCAGGTCCGGTCAGTCTTTGGATGGGTGACCGTTTAGTGGTATCAAACGTGTAAGCGTAAAAAAAATCTGCTATTCCATTGATACTAAACAGCAATACCTACTCGACTCAAACGTATGAAACAGCAGATTTTAGTAAAAATTGTTCAATTTGATGGGTAGATTATGTTGTTTAAAGGTTTATGATACTTTTCCTTAAACCCTGTATAACCATAACAATCAATCAATTAATCAAATATTCTTTATTTTACACCAAGTATAAACAGTAAAATACAGAGATAAATAAAACAAGAGGCACAAAATAAGGCGGTCTTATAGCTAAGAAGCGATTTCTTCCAGACAACCTTAGGGCAGAGGAAACGGTGAACGAAGAATGGTAGGCGGTGTTCAATCAATATGGTTAATGTTCAAAATAGAACTTAAGTTTGTTTGTATGAAACTTGCTATCTTGTAAGTAATTAATATCCTATTGAGGTTTCAGGATGGAACCAAAGAGATTTAATTATTACTACTTATAGAGAGGACATTGGACAGGTTTTCATACAAAAATATTCATCCCGTTGTTTTGCAATATTGAATGCATCATGTCAGTGGGACGTGTCAAACTAGAACGACTTGTTACCCCGAGGTAACAAGTCATGGATTACGATTTGGTTCGCGATGTCCTCTCTATAGTAATAAGTTTAAATCTCTTTGGATGAAACAAACAAAATGTTACCTTTCGTTCACTAAGAACTGCATAAGAAACCCGCAGGACACTCTGGAAGATAACCTGAAAAGAATAATTCTAACGATTAAAATGTTTTCTGTTTGTAGTTGCCTGTGGCAGACCCGTTCTTGGAAAAAGTCAGTCTCTCGGATTTAGGTAAGGGCACAGATTATTATACAAGGTGTTACAAAAATACAAATAAACATTTAAGGGGGTGGTTTAGACCATCAAACTCAACAACTTTCACTATGGGACAAATATCGAAATCGCGAAAAAAAAATATCTATACTCTACAAATCGACAAGAGCTAATAAAATATGTATGGGATATAAGTTTTTTTTTTTTCGCGATTTCGATGTTGGTTCCATAGAGAAAGTTGTTCAGTTTGACGGTCTAAACAACCTCCGGAAGAGTTTTAAAAATGTATTCTTACTTATGTAACACCCTGTATATGCTGAAGGCTTTTTTAGAGGATCATCAGACCATCAAAATGAACCACTTTCTCTATGGGACCAACATCGAAGAAGAAGAAAAAAAAATTGCTGAGCCATAAATTTTGGTTGAGTTTTATTTGAAACAGTTGTTTTTTTCGCGATTTCGATGTTGGTCCTATAGATAAAGTTGTTCAGTTTGATGTTCTGATGATCGCCTTAACATACCGTCAGCATATTAAGAAGGACTCTGTATATTTATTTATTTACGTTAGGTACTTTAAATAAATCGGCATATTTTTTTGCTATTGTTGTTGACGACCTACAGCAATAGTAACTGTAAATAATTTACGATGAGCACGAATGTTTTAATCACACTGAAATTATCAATAATGCCATATAACTTTACGACTGGTATGATAGCGTCAACGAGCATTTTATTTATAAAGTATCTGTTGTATTGTGTTCATTGACGTTGATATAGTTAGTATAAGTACGCTACTGTCTTCGGTACCTTATAAACTTAATACATAAAGTTTTCTTTATGTTCTTCTGTGCTATTGATAAAATTCGTTAGTTTTTTAAACGAAAATTTTCAATTAGTATGTCGATTCGACGAACTGGTAAGAATTTTTCAGATCTTTGTGACAAGAATTAATATCATTTTTATTTTTTACCACCCAGTTGGATTATGATAGGTTAATTAGTAGGGTATAGGCATATGAATAAATACGACTTGAATCAAGCCTCTTAAAGCGCGCGCAACGACGCTAGACGTGCGAAAAAAGTTGTAATCCATTGTTTTATGGATCAAAATGGCGTGTTTACGAGTCTAGCGGCGGTCGCTCGCTTGTATGAAGCTTCCGATCTGTTCGGATATTTAATCATGTGGTATAGGTTGGTTCGATTTGTTCTGGGAAACTAAACAGCAACAGTGGTGGTTTGGGTTTTGTCATACCTACCAACGTGAAATTATATTTGTCTTCATTCCAGACCGTAGAGTTTTTTTATTTTAGTTTCTTTCTTCGCATGTCTCTTTAATGCATCATCACTTACATAAATATTTAAAACTTGAGTTTATCCGCGACTTCGTCCGCACAAATTATAATAAGCTATCAAACAAAAAAAGTTTCATAAAAATCGGTTCAGTAGTTTTTTCGTGATACTACAAACAAACATTTACAGTTTTGTAATAGTACTCATAGACATTTTACATTAAACACGCGGATTTTTTGAAGAGTTTTTGTTTGTTTCAAAATCTCGTTTATAAAACTGAAACGATGGATGAAAGAACACATTGAAGTAACGTATATGTTATGTTTAACTGCAATTAATAATGTATCAGACGTGAATTTGATGTTGATTATCGTATATGATTCGTCAATACATGTATGTTATATGGCGTGGGTCGGGGCAGATAGCCAAGCGCATGCGGTAGCGCGGTGGTGCGGGTGCGGCGGTGTCAAGTTCGGCTCTTGCGTCGCCCGCGGCGCGGCTGTGCGCAGCGCGGCGCCGCCGTGTTGTTCGGAGCGCGGCGCGGGTATAATTAGCAGTGAGCCGTGGGAGGCGCGGCGGGCCGCACCGAGTGGCGGCGGTGGCGGGCGATGCGCCGCCAGGGCCCTGCGCATGCTGCGCCTACACTATTTCTCGGACAACCCCGCGCTCGTCGCCGGCGGCGAAGAAGAATCAGTCTACTCTATCGATCTCATCAAGGAGTTCGAAGCTGTCGGCCGCGCTTGGAAGGCATTCCTCGCTGACGGCCTCCTAAAAGGTGCCGGCTTTGTTTATGTCACCCACGCGATGTGTTGCTACCTGTTGTTATTGTTTCTTTTTGTGCTCCTCCGACCAGGCACTGATTGATCGGTATTCCGTTAAGAGAAACGAGACGTAGTTGTTTTGCGGAGTTGGCGTTATTGCCAGTGAGAAAACGTTGACTTTGGACGAGTGTCTGACATCTGTGCTCTGCTGGTTATTGGTGTCTTCAGTTTTATTTAATTACCTATCTAATAGATAAATATTAGATTCTATTGCATCGTTATCCATCACAAGTGCCAATTAAAGTTCATAATCATAGCCTCTTGATCTTTTATGGATTTCTTTTTTATTTGTTTAACAGTACCTTGAAAATACTTCCCTGGTATAATTGGCCTCAAAGTTTTGGAATCAATACTTACCTAGTTGTCGGAACTGAGACGATAATTAGTTCAGAACTTCAGACTGTACGGTGTACGTACGTCATTCGAGATTTGAAACAGGGCGTCATGAGTTGGCTTAGTGGTTACTGACGTAACACGCCCCATTGCCGAACGTAAATAAACAAATAAATCGCATCGTGCTCCATGGATTCCTAGTCGTTTCTCTAGATTCTACTTTCATTTTCCTAACTCAGGGTGGAATTTCGAAATATTATATTCTTTTTATGTGCTATGTGTGGCTAATGCATCCGTTGCCTACGTTGTTTTAATGTTTCGTTACGTATCGGACATAACGACTGTTTCCGGACCTAACTACATAAATTTAATATGGTCTCAAATCCCTCTTTTCGGCTTGATACTTCCTACTAAATTGTTGTTTTTTGTTTTTTTGTTAGTCCTTATAATCCAAGTCCGAACTAGATTCTATTACTTCAAATAAGACTGGATGGCTAATCTATTTGACAATTTCCAAGGTAGTTATACATTAGAATTGTTTTTTTTAGAAAGAAATGCTTGTTTCCTTCGTCAATAGATATGGGAAAGTCCTGGTCCTTTCCACTCTGGTCAAACTTCTTTGTATCTGTCTTTTAAGTAGGTATACGGTTTGACGATGATTGATTATTTTGTTGCTATTTGATCTAGCTGTTAACAGTTTTGACATTGGAAATATTGTCTTTTCGTTCGCTCCAGTGTAGGCTCCGATTTCACGAAAAAGTGAGATCCCCTTATATCTCCGAGAGTTGTGAAGATATGATATTCAAAAAGGCTCAAAAGACGCGTATTCACGAGAGCTGTAAGGTGCAAAAAGAATTATTCGAGATAATTAAAAACAAAAAAGTTATGCCTGGTAAAGTAAAAAAAAAAAATTTTTAATTTTTTTTATATTGGCGCTCGAATTTTGGAAACGAAGAATGATATAAAAAATTTGAGTAAAACTCCTCTGGATAATTTAGTCAGCTACAATTTGAGCCTAAAACATAGACGATCCGTTTAAGGCTCGGTTTAAGGCTTTGCCCTGTACCTAATATTTTTTAAAAAAGTCAGAACGAAATATTCAACGTGTTGTACTCGTAGTTTTATTTTGTAACCTTTTCCTTACCCCGACTTTTTTGTCGCTCAGCGACAATATTCCGTAGATTCATTTCCAATGTGCGCGATAGTAGTGTGAGGCACGAAATCTGTGATTTTTTTTCTAAAGATGATAAACTTTACGTGGCAGCAAACGGCCTCGGTGACGTAATTTTTTGTTTACCTTGTAAAATATAACTATGTGTATAATGTTTTTAAGGCTTTATATTTATAGGTACCTACAATTGCTTATCAAACGAATATATTTTTAATCGCTGTAATATGGTGTTATAATTTTATTTGGAATAACATTATGAAGGGTTCTACTTAATACGGGTACTTACACTTTTTCATGGGGATGATCAGACCGTCAAACTGAACAACTTTCCCTTCGGCACCAACATAGAAATAGCGAAAAAAAAATTGGCTGTTCCACACAAAACTGCAAATCTACTTGAACATAATGTATATGGGACAGCTGGATTTTTTTTCGCTAGTAATTTACGTAGGTAACAGCAGCAGCTAAGTGCCCAGGATGTATTTAATTGTATTTAGAGCATAAAGGTATTATACCAGGAATAGAGGAACTGACAGCTGAGAGAGCGAGATGTACCTAGCGGCACCACTGTATAATAGAAAGAGATACGTGTCGCGAGGCAATAGAACCGTTTTCTAATCTCAGTAAGTAAGTAAGTTATAACCTGTAGAATCCCACTGCAGGCCAAAGGCCTCCTCTCACGAATAAGGGTGAGAGGGAGTGGGCCATACTCCACCACGCCGGCCCAGTGCGGGTTGGTGGAGGCAAGTTAGTGGTCAATTTGCTGTCAGAGAATTGTCAAGCCGCCAATAGGCCTCTGACCTGGCTTAACGAATAGTTACAACGCCATCTGACGGAACTATCCGAGACCAACTGCTTAACGTGCCTTCCGAAGCACGGAAACACTCGAGATGAAATACCACTAAATAAACCACTTCTAATCACAGACCAATTTTTATTTATTTAACACACAATAATACAGAAATAACAATTATAGTAGACATGTACAAAGGGCGAGCTTATCTCTAAAGATATTTCTTCCAGCAGACCCGCACTCCGCACTTTTACAATTCGGTGTCCGTGAATAATTGCGAATCTAAAGTGAAATCGTAGATTTTTTAAAAAGGCTCAAAAGAATTCAGGATTTTCTCTCTGAAATCTACGATCTGAGATAGCTACGATCATAGGATGGGTCGGGTGTCGGATGCAGCAACTCTAAACTCTTAAGGTGGTTGGAGAGCTGTCAATTTCATAAAAAACGTTGTCGTATAACACTCGTAGACGGTGTTAATAAAAGTAATGTGTTATATGTGGAAAAATAGCTTAGAAAATCTAGTTTACGCATATCAAATAATATTTACTATTTGTAATATAATAACGAAGATATAAGAGTTTGAAATTTTGTATGAATAATTTCAAAGCGTGATATCTTCGTAATAATATTATAAATTGTAAATATTATATATGCGTAAACTAGATTTTCTAAGCAATTTTTCCATATATAAAACATTACTTTTATTAACACCGTCTACGAGTGTTATACGACAACGTTTTGTATGGACGGAAACCACCTTAACAACACATAGTTAAAATTTAAAAACTTTAACATCTTATGGACTTGATGAATGACTGATAATTAGTCGAATGTTTCGAAAGAATGTTCGAAAGGAAAACTTAATAAGCATTGCATCAATATTCTAAATCCTACTTTGTCTGGTTTATTTCGTATTATCCTTATAGGACATACCAGTTTATGTAAAGATTAAGGTGTCTACACACCGAATCCGCCGACACAGCCGTATAATTTGTATTTGTGGGCTGTGTCGGTTGGGTGTGTAGTGACTCATTGGATTCAGTGCTCATGAGTTGTGGTGAGGCAGGTGTTATGACTACTTATAACAGGCATGACATCATATTAGGTCCACTGTAAAAACCTTTATAAAATATTACATGAGTTGATGTTTATAAAGAAAACAGTTAAAACAAACAAGACTGATGAGTGATGACTCATCAGTAATATCATCTCCATTTTATAGTAACAGTGACCATCGTGAAGTTATTGTTTGAGATTATGGTTTTTTCTCCAATGTTGTTTTTTTTTCATTACATTCGTGAAGGAGATATATAAAACTATTTGTGCAGAACCATTGAACTTTTTGAAATAATCGTTTTGTTGCAAAAAAATGTACTTATTAACATTGCAAATATAGTTTTGAGCTTAGATAAATAGTTGGTCTTCGCTGCACTCAAGATCAATCATTTATCTAAGGCTTTGTTTTAGTTATACTTGGTAAAGGAAATCAATGTTGTGTCAAAGTTGATAATGATTTGTTGTTTGTATTTCAGAGGAAGATGAGTCCCAGATATTCGTGAAATTCTTCAAATTCCACAAGTGCTACGACTTGATTCCGACATCCGCCAAGCTGGTGGTGTTCGACACTCAGCTTCTTGTAAAGAAAGCCTTCTTCGCCCTCGTATACAACGGTTAGTTACTTTTCGTTAATTTTTTCACATTTTCCGTATAGCATATAATTTAAAAACAAAGATTACACTGCACATACATTCATTGATCATGATCACATTACTCTATCTGCTGAATGCCATTCGAAATCTACAATAACAAACGCTTTTTATTAAATATCGCCAAGTGGTAAAATTTGTCACTATTTTAATTATGACAATTATTATTGTCAGTGATGAACCTGGTTGAACTTTTTAGTTGTAAGGCAAATGTTGTTTAAATTTCAATCTTTTTATCCCCTCCGGACGGAAAGCGTCAATTGTCCCGCTGCGCTAAACGAAGTAGCCACTTTCCACCTCCGTCGAGGAGAAAAATAGTGTACTAACCTCGGGAAGTAAATAAGAAAGCCTCAGATCACATGTTTGTTGAGATCGTGAGATCTGAGACCTTTCTTACTTACTGTATAATCAACTATATTTTTCATTTTATTTATAGAGATTGTATCAGTAATAAACATGCTGGTCGATAAGTTTTGTTATTATGATTATGAGTTTTTTCTATTTGTTTAAATGCTCTTCTCTACCATACTCGTATTTTAAGTTTTATTTGCTGAGCGATTTTAGTATTCATCATACTTGTTTGACAATGCGAATTGAAAATGTGTTTGTTTTAGGAATTGCATTATGATGTGGTAAAAGCCTAGGTATTATACAAGTGGCGCAGTTGTTGCTAAGCGAATTTTTAAATATACCAGTCATCCATTCATAATGATTTATGTTAATACAGCCATGGTATGAAGGTGCCAAACGTCCATCGGAACCTCAATAAGATACAATACAGCTCTCTTGCAATGGAAATCAAGGTGTATATCGTTCCAGATATATTACAAAATATAAATTACCTACCTATAAGTATTTTGAAACAAAATGCTTTTAGAATCGTGTTAATTACTAAAATATAAATTTCGTAGTTAAATCGTATTGTAGAATTTAATTTCAATCGACGCTTGTATCGTTTTAGTACTGACGCCAACGAATATAGATTGGGACTATGCCTCCCCTTAAACATGCATCAGATGGAGTTATGCTACACTTCCACCATCCATTTTAAATTGAAAGACGTTTATTGCTGGACACAGGCCAGGACTTCCGCAAAGATCGATTCTGTGTGGTTTGCATTTTATGGGAGCCGAATAACGGAATGTCATTCAGTTCCGAGTCGCCACTTGCGAACATTTCTTCCTCATAGAACTGATTAAGTGTATTATGACGAGAACTATCGTGCAATTCGCGGCAAACTCTAGGGGTGTCCATAAATGTACTTAGGCCGGATTCGACCAAACTTAGATTTATAGAAGAGTAACTATACAAGGAACAATTTTACTTTTGGTGTTTACACACCCCGTACTAAAAGAACGAATGTATAATTCACCTAAAGAAAAAGGTCGTTGTATCCGTACTTATTGCAATGTGAGGTTATACCGTTTTAATTTGTTAGGTTTCTTTTTATTTTATTTTTTTTATTATGTGACATTTAATTTAAATTAGGGTTGGTAAAACGAAAAATCAGTTTACTCTATAGTAACCGGCGACTTAATCTAAGAATAAAATTAACTCTAGTTTGGTCGAATCGGGCCTTAGTCAAAAATATATCGTTTTATTTTGTGTTTCTCTAATACGTAATTCTTTTTGTTTTAATTTTTCCCGTTTAGTTTGGCAAAGGGAACTAGCCCATGCGATGATCAGTCAAGAGCACGTCAAGCTTGACATTTGAGTACGATATTGTTTTTTGCGAACGGCATAAGTACAGTACGAAGTCCAAGGTGTGGAGCTTGACGTGCTCTCGACTGTATGTTTGTATCATATTAGTAACTCATAATGTAATTGAAACGGCACACCGGTTTGAACATTACTTTTAAGAATAACAGTAAAAACTCAAGGCCACAAAAAACCCACTTATTACCAACCCTGAAAGTGCCGGATCGCACGATAGTTACTGGACCTTATTTATGACACCAGCGTATGACCAAACTCTGCAGTAGTTTCTTTATTTATTCATAAACAATGTTTTGCTTTTGATTAGTTTGGTTAGTACCAAACCTAACACTGAAGCATTCTAGACCCATCGGGGGTTCGAACCACACCTTGAAAAACACTGCCGCAGGTTAAGGGGTGAATTTTCATGGCGTTTGAACGCCATAATTTTATCTTGCCGAACATTTTTGTTTATAAGAAAAGGCATTACAGCGCTGCCGCTTTTATAAACTTCCAAAGCGCTTTAAAATTGTATGCCTTTTCTTATAAACAAGATGAAAATGTTCGGCCGGGTAAATTATGGCGTTCAAACGCCGTGAAGATTCACCCAATAGTTCTTTGAGCTATGTTATATAAATGTACAATAAGCATACAGAAATGACCGTATTAATCATGTATTAATTAAAAATAAGCAAGTAATGTTTTGACAATGCAGGAGTGCGCGCTGCGCCGCTATGGGACTCGCAGCGGCAACGGTTCATCGGCATGCTCACCATCACGGACTTCATCAAGATCCTGCAGATGTACTACACCAGCCCCAACGTCGCCATGGAGGAGCTGGAAGAGCACCGCCTCGAGACCTGGCGACGTTAGTTCTGCTTCTTTGTTATACTGGGTGTTGGTTGGCGTAAACAGTTGCTTACTTTAAGGGGAGATTGTAACCATGATACCGAACAACTTTCCCTATTAAAGCCAATAGAAAATTAACAAAATTAGCAAACATAATTTGGCTTTCCGTACTAGATGTACTCAGCTGATCGAACGTTTGTATGAAACGTGTATTTTTTTGCGAATTTTGCTATTGACGGCGGCCCAATAGCAGTCTATAGTGAACCTGCCTGCTGTGCAGAGGGTCGCGGGTTCGAATCCCGTAACGGACAAATATTCGTATGATGAATATGAATATTTGTACCAGAGTCATGGATGTTTGTATCTACATATATGTATTCTATATCGTTGTCTAGTCGTCATAATACAAGTCCAGGCTAGTTTCTGGAACTTTAAATGTGACTAGATAATTTGTGTGACAATGTCCAATATATTTTTTTATTTTTCTTTTGTTCCTTTAGGAAAGTTGTTCAGTATCATGTCATGAGTACAATCACCCGCTAAAGTAATGTAACTGTCTTCCGGGTAGACTCAACCCTAACACCCTGTTTGTATACAAATAAAATATAATCGTGTTTTACCTTCATTTGTTTACGACTTCTGTCTCTTTCAGAGCACAGTGTATTCTTCCATTTACATAATACATAATAATGAGCGTTTTCTTTTGGTTTTCTAGGGGATCGATAGATGGCGTTACGGTCTGTGCGAATAGACGTCAACATTTCAAAAAGTGTTTCTTTAAAATAATAAAGAGGGAAAAGATGATCAAGAAGATGCCAACGCATCTTTTGATGGCATATTTCATTATTTACTAATCATTTTAATCGAAAATTCGAAACTATTACGCCTGACATGGTTGTATATGGGCTCGATCCCTTGGCTTTCTAAAAAAAGTTAGGCACAGTCTTGACAAGATTTTGACAGGATGTCGCGTACGGCTCTATGGAGCGATAAACATGCCATCTGTTGAGTTTTTTACTAACTAAATTTAAAAAAGAAAAGAAAAACGCTCATAATGAACGTGTCTCTATACAAGGTGTTACAAAAATACAAATAAACCTTTAAGGGGGTGGTGTAGACCATCAAACTGAACAACTTTCACTATGGGACCAATATCGAAATCGCGAAAAAAAAATTGATGTTCCATAGGTACTCTACAAATCGTATGCTATATTATTGAGCTATATTATTTATTTATTATGTATGGGATATCAATTTTTTTTTTCGCGGTTTCGTTGTTGGTCCCATAGAGAAAGTTGTTCAGTTTGACGGTCTAAACAACCTCCATAAGAGTTTTAAAAATGTATTCTTACTTATGAAACACTCTGTATACAGGGTGAAATTGATATCATTAGCATCCTTTTAAACTAAGAGTCCACCCATCAAACTGAACAACTTTTACTTTGGGAGCAAAACAATCTGAACAAAAAAAAAATCTGCTGTCCCATACATTTGAGTCACGTAGGCAGAGGCGGCGGGTGCAGTTTAGTATGGGACAGCAGATTTTTTTGCTCCGATTGGTTTGCTCCCATAGTAAAAGTTGTTCAGTTTGATGGCCGGTAGACTCTTAGTTTAAAAGGATGCCAATGATAATAATATCAATTTCACCCTGTATAAAGTCTTTCTTAATATACTGACACTTTTTTAAGAGGATGATCAGACCGTCAAACTGAACAAATTTCTCTACGGCACCAACATTGAAATCGCGAAAAAAATATCACCGGTTCTATACACAACTGCAAACTTACTTCAGCCAAATGTATGAGACAGCTGTTTTTTTATTTCGATGTTGGTCCCATAGAGAAAGATGTTCAGTTTTATGGTCTGATCAAAAGTGTCAGCATATTATGTTCGTGCGAGTTTCTCGCAATAGGATTGTTTTGCCCGTTCCGTAGTCAAACAAGGAAAATTATCACTACAAACTCATAATTAATAACATGTTAATCAAGTTATCGCGTAGGTACATACATACATACATATGCTCACGACTATATTCCCCGAGGGGGTAGTTAGAGATATTCTGAAACCTCAGAACACCCCAGGAAATGCGAAAAAAAATCTGCTGGCCCATACAAAACTGCTGTACCTACCCGACTCAATTGTATGAGACAGCAAATTTTTTATCGCGATTTCGAATTTGACTCCATAGTGAAAGTTGTGCAGTTTGATGGTCTGTATCACCCCCTTAAGTATAACTAGGGTGTTTTGTTACGACCTGTATAACAAAAACAAATAAAGGCGATTATCGAGCGATAATATCGCTGCGATTTTGCGATAATTGTTTCCAGTACATTTTGTATGGGGACGCGCGCGATCCTACACACTGCCGCGATATTATCGAGCGATAATATCGCTGCGATTTTGCGATAATTGTTCTCAGTACATTTTGTATGGAGACGCGCTCGATCCCACACACTGCCGCGATATTATCGCAACTCTTTCAACTACATTCAGTGGTGGGGCGCATGCGTGACGGGAATCGCGGAATCGCTGCAGTGTGTAAGGTGTCGCGATATCGCTGTCGATAATATCGCTCGATCAAATCGCTCGATAATATCGCTGCAATGTGCGGAGGCCTTTACGGTGGTTATTACCGGCAGATGTGCTGAAAGGGTCGGTGATGCCCCTGGTGTCGATCGGGCCCGACTCGTCCCTGTACGACGCCATCCGGATCCTCATCATGAACCGCATCCACCGGCTGCCGGTCATAGACCCCGACACCGGCAATGTTCTGTACATTCTTACCCACAAGAGGATACTGCGGTTCCTCTTCCTTTACGTAAGTTTTTACCTTTTGTCATAGAATAGGTTTAGGTGGATATACATACACTTCAGCACTTAAGAGGCTATGTGATAAAAATTTGATTTTTCAAAGCATCAGATATCATGAAGTACTAACATTAGGAGTATGATTTGTGGATATGTGTAAATTGAACATATTATTTAAGTTTTGATTAGAGCCAAAACACGATTAAGACACATATTCTCGATAGAAAAACGAGCCAAAGTAGCCTCCATTTTTATCGATAAACGCTTGGAACTGCTAAACTGTGAATAATGGCAATACGAGACATGATTGAAAAAAAAAGAGATTGATATTTTATTAGAACAGAATTGAACTTATTTAATTAGTACAATCAAAATAAGATAAAGTTTGTTTTTGCGCTTGCGTCGTTCAAACGCGCGCGCCGCCCCATCTCTTTCTCTCGCATCAGACAGTAATATAAGCTATCACACGCCAGTTTCGCTTCAATTATTTTTCGACATAGGCCCTTAAATTGGTCATACCTTCAATGGAGCATTGTACAAAACGCTCTCCCTCTCTTCGATACACCTTTCATCCGATGTCTTAGATCTGACTCGTCAGAAAAGAGAACTTTTCTCCATAGAAGGTGTGACCAATTTTAGTGCTCACGTGCAAAGTTAAGGCGAGCTCTTCGGTGGTCTACCGTCAATTTTGGGCCATTAGCTGGTTCAGGCCACGCTCCGTCTAAAAACCATATCGTAATCTTTTTCTTGTAAATATCTTCTACAGACACACTTCTGTTACAGTTTTATAATAGTTTAAATTAAATAACATTTAATATTGTGTCATTTAATAAACAGATAAACGAGCTGCCCAAGCCCTCGTACCTCCAATGCAAGCTGCGTGACGTCCGTATCGGAACCTTGAACGACATAGAGACGGCCACGGAGGAAACCTCCATCATAGACGCTCTGAGGAAGTTCGTCAACCGACGCGTCTCCGCCCTGCCTCTCATTGATGCTGAAGGCCGGTTGAAGGACATCTACGCTAAATTTGATGTCATCGTGAGTATTACCTTTATCATTACGCCAGAGGTGTTACAAAAACGTGTGGTCATATTTAAATTAGTGCTTCAGACAAACTAAAAAATTTTCACTATGAAGCCAACACCGAAATCGCGAAAAAGATATCAGAGGTTCCTTATAAGACTGCAAAATCCTACTCGACATTAATGTACTGCAAATATAGAGTCGTTACCCGTGGACCCGGTGGGTTGACCCATTACCGGGTACACGGGTAATTTTAATTACCCGTGGTCCCATGGCATTAGGAATTGCTCCCTGGACTTCCTGCAAATATTGTTATATCTTTATTGCACTTGGTTATAGTCATAAAAGGATTTGAAAAAAAATTCGGTCCATAATTAGCACTATGGGTCCATTCATAATAGTCATTGTGCAATATTTGATTCTTATGAAAAAATCACTAAAAATCATAATAAGCATAAATCTCATAAAATTGCAAAAGATTTTACTTTAGTATTTATTCCATAGAATCTTGCGGCGGAGAAGACTTACAACAACTTAGACGTATCTCTGAAGACAGCCAACGAGCACCGCAACGAATGGTTCGAGGGCGTTCAGAAATGCACACTCGATGAGACGCTCTACGAAATTATGGAGAGGATAGTGCGAGCCGAAGTGAGTTTGTTCTGTACACACAAGCGTTTTAACATCACATTAGTTTTAAAGCCCAACCAGAAAAATAAAAAACCTTGCCATGTTGCGGAACATCATTGAACTAATTTTTGTACTTGGAACACTGACATAAAGGGACGATTTTGTAATGCGGCACAGGATATTGAAATGTGTAAACAGGAATTACAGTTCATTTGCATTTCGTTCGTATTCCGCGACGGCCGAACGGCTGCCGACGGATACCGCGACATATAGCCGGCTCCGTCAACATGCGATCGGCTGCCTTCGCGTCCGTTCGGAGCCGGTCGGCCGTCGCGGAATGCGAACGGAGATTAGAAGCGAGTTGAGTCACCTTCGAATTACCGAATGCGTACGGACTGTCGGCTGCCGCGCCTTGGGTACGTCTGCCGCGGCACGCGTACGGATGTCGCGACACGCGTACGGCACCGTTCCGACGCGGCGTGATGCGAGCCAGCAGGTCTGAATACTGCCTAACCAGCGCCCCCAAACCAAGTTTTATATTCCTCGTCAGACTTTACTAATATTCGCACTACTACGTAAAGAAGGTTGTTGTGATGTTCAAAATACGGTTTTATTTCCAGGTGCATCGTCTAGTAGTGGTGGATGAGGAAGATAAAGTGATCGGTATAATATCGTTGTCGGACTTGCTCATGTACCTCGTACTACGTCCGACGGGCGAGTGCGGCGGCGCCAGCCTGCGCAACGAGCACTCCATCGCGGAGAAAGACGAGAGCCCGAGCTCCGACGCGGCTTCCAAGCCACCCGCCGCTCAGCCTGACGCGGACGCGGACGCGGACGACGCGGTGAACGTCAAAGACACTTTTAATGAGCCGAACGCTCAAAGTGACACTCAAGATTCAAAGGACGATACTGAAAGCCGAGATCAGTAATGCCAATGTGATTCCCTTGCATGAAAGTAGGACTAGTGTATTACATTACTTGTATGTTATGCCGATTCGATGGTGGATAACAATTTTAAAAGTTTGCAGGAAACGGTTGTGATTTAAGGTCAAAAATTTTGATAAATTTTCTTTCATGGCAGAGATCCCTGGCGTTTACTATTTTTAACACTTTTCGATTCCACTTTTATACTGTATTTTTTATATTCATGTTATTGATTTGTAGTATTTTTAAGGATCAAACTGATTGATATGTAATTGGTTCGTTATTAACCTAACGGACTTTCGTGTCAAACCGCGACGTAACGTCAATAGCCCATTAAATAGCGAGGTGATACGTCATCTGTCATTGTATTGTGCATTTTGTGTTAATAGGTTTGAATGTGTGGAATCGAATATTTATATAAGAATGATTGCAAATAATAAGTCTTGCTATTTTTGTAAGATTTTTACCTTATATATGTTTCTCGCGTGTGCACTCCTAAGCAGAGGAACAAATCAATCGATTGTCAAATTAGATTTCAGCTAAGGTGTAATGTTTGTAATCATATTTAGAATGTTTTGTATATTGAGACGCCACCTTGACTCGGGTACTAGGTGTATATTAATTTAATAACAATACTAAATAGAGTAAGGCAATCAATGTTATTAATATTGTAATAGTTTGTTATGTCGGTTGATTCTCTTCCGGATTTCCTCGCTAAGAAGTGTACAACGTTTGAAATTAAAGCTCCTTCCTAAGAATCGTTTTCTCCACCATGTTGAATTATTATAATTATCGAAGCATGAAATGAGGATGTTAACATTAAAGGGTATGATTGAGAAGATTATGATAATTTGGTTAAGTATATACAATTTTAAATGGTCTTTGCCGGTTGCCCTTGTGATATTTTTGTAACGATGCAATTTTGGCGCTCAACGGGATATAACAGATCGTGCGAATGTGACGCTTTTACAATCAGTTGTATCGATTTAATCGATGTTAGTGCGCGCTGTAAAAATATTTATGTTAGTAAAATTGAATGCATGTGCAATCACCTGCGTTACACAGGGTCCTTATTATTAATGCTGAAGGTTTTTATAGGGATGATAAGGGTTGAACTACACCACGTAGTACAGCATCGCATTTTTCAGTTGCTTCATCCTTTTCTGTTACTCAGGAACGTCATTTGCTAGAGTATATAAGATAGACAGAACGCGATCGCCTGCGGCGTGCGATCGCACTACGATCGCACGACGACGACGATGCAAGCGACGGAAAAATTCGATCGCGTGCGGCCATGTGTAGTTCAACCCTAAGAAGGACCCTATACAACGTGTTAATGAATTAACGCAAAACTAGGAAGTAGTTTGGTTAGAATCGAGAGCAGAATCGAATTATCATGCTTTCAACATAGGTAATTTTTTCAAAATATTAAATAATTTGTTTGTGAAATTTAAAATTTACTGTGCGTCTACCATGAGTTTTCACCGTACTTTACTATTGTAGTTACGTCACAAATTTTGTATTGAATTTCGAACAGTGCTCCTAGTGGTTACGTTGAGAACTAATTTCTGCCATACGAATTGGCGACTTAACTACAGAAGTAAAGTACAGGGAAAACTCATGGTAGGCCTACTGAACTCGATCTCAACCACCGCACAGGGACACTCGTTCTACTTACTATCAAAACAAGATAATTAAAATGTATCTAAGAACACGTTAGCGCTTTCATTCATTGCTGAAATGATGGCAAATTTTTGCCACAAACTTAAAATGCGAATAACTTTAAATTTTAAGTATCAAAATAATGAAATTATTGTATAAATCTAATAATTTTGTTTTAAATCTGTTTGGGTGTGAGGTTTTGCGCTTATTCATTAACAGGTTGTATATATAGGATGTATCGTATGTTAAATTGAGCATAATCAATCATTCATTACCCCACTGCGACAGAAGGAGGGTTATGTTTTTTTTTATATCGAGAAACGCGACTCATCCCTTATTACAAGTATCGTTAGCTATTAGGTATTATTTAATGAATGCCGTGTATTGGTCACAGATTAAATTTGTACCTATTGCTGTGGTGATGTTACATCGGCATTCAGAAACGTGAAACATTCGTGTGTTCACATTCGCGTTAAAATATTTGTCTTTTAGCTGTTGTCGGGTAAAAAATGTAAAGCCGTTTGGAAAATCCCCCACGAGGATTAGCTACTTATTGCATCGATACTAAAATGTAGCTATCTGCGCCATCGTTCGTGATGTGCAATGTTATAGCAATAGGTCTAATTCGTTTAAGAAAATCTATACATATAGTTGTATTTCTTTAGCTTGAAAATCTCTTCAGGAGTAAAAAGCGGGAGCCGAGATTAGATCAAAATTAAATTAATGGATAGGATAGGCGAACATTTCAAACCAGAAAAATGAGGCAAAACAAATGAAAGGTTTACTTCAAATTTGTATGCAAGTGCCCTATATTTGACAGATCATGGCGCTAGTTTGTATGGACCAAGTGCACCAGTAGTGTGCTTCAACCCACCGCGGTTTAGGCCTATCCATTAATTTTATTTTGATCTAATGAGCCGAGGCGTCAGTTAACATATGATATTGAGACGAATTGGACCTAGGGCTGGGCATTCAAGACTAATTTCATGTTACTTCGATACTCGTGTTCTGCAAGTATTATAAAATGTGTTATTAATTTATGAGTAGACTAAAGAATAATAATTATAATTTAACTGTAAATTAAGTCGTATTAATAAATCCATCAACGTTTTGTAGTTAAATTAAAGACGGATTATTTGTTGATAACTTACAAAATTACGTACCTACCTACTGAGCTTTTCGCAATGGACATTATCAAAGAGTCACCTATTGGTGGCCTGTTAAGAGGATAGGCGGACTGAAATGCTAATTTGGAGAATACGTCACTTTTACGACTGTTTACGTATTTATCAGATCCGCCCCACCCATACACCCCGCCGACTAGAGTGCGAAAGAGACAACTGCAGCTCGGACCGATACCAAAAATAGACGAAATCTGCATTTCGTATTCCCCTGTTTTCTCCTCCAAAACTAAACCGATTTTAATAATTCTTTCAAAAATAATGTGAGAAAGACTTTGGCTATGTCCGTACGTTTTGCTTTTTTTGTTTATATTCGTCAAATTTGTTTACTGGATGTCTGAAAACGGGCGGTAAAATGGGTCATTTTCGAAGATCCCTAGTTCTTACAGTAATTAATTAATGCAAAAAAGCAAAACATAGGGACATGGCAGAGGTGACATAGATTGTATGGTAACAAAATTTTTGCTCTAGTGTTACTATCCAGGGAGAAAACAGGGGAATACGTTTGTATGGAGAAAACTGTACTCGTCTATCCTCTTAATGGAAGACAGTAGCTCTTTCATAATAGCTAATTACCAGATTAGTCTTGTTATTATATTTTTTATGGACCAAGTGCAATAATAATTGCGATTAGTACTACAACTTTATAATGTACGTAATAAAATTCATCACAAAACCATTTCATCACAATAATATTCAGAAGTAATTTATAGGATCAAACTTGTTTATGTTTAGTTGAGTTTCAAATTAAACGCACATGGTACACGTACGAAATAAAATCTTACAATAAAAAAAGAATTGGATCCATCGATCGATTTTTATTCTATTCACATCCTAATTAAAGATATAAGTTTGAAATCAAACACCAAATTCATTAATTTATTAAACATTCTAATATATGTAGTTCAGGTAAACTTACTTTAATGTAGTTCCATATTATTACTTAGGTATTACAAAAATATATCCCGGATCATAGCATCCGAACAGAACTGATTTAAAATCCACATATTGGTCCAAAATGACTATTTTAATTTTCTACCGCATCTTATATTGGAGCGCTTTGTAGCTCAACACAACGCGACGACACACCCTAGTCTAAAGTCTAAACTAAAGAACGATAAGACACGGTTTAAACAGAAGAGACCTGTGGCGGTGGTGGATAATATAAGTAAAGCCTGACCAGAAATATAAAAACCTGGTTTGGGGGCGCTGCAATCGACTATAACCTTTAATAATAAAGTTCCAAGTACAAAAATTAGTTCTCCAATGATTTTCCGCAACATGGCGGGGTTTTTTATTTATCTGGTCGGGCCTTAACACAATATAAACCTTTTAGTACGTAGCATAGCGTCGTTTTTGTCGTAAAGAAGAATTGCGCCCACGCTTCCAGGTAACGTCGCCTGGAGGCGCGGGCGTCATTCTCCAAACGACGCTATGCTACGTACCATAAGGTTTATAATTGTGTTACTTTGGGTATTCGCCACCGCCACAAACACGTCTTATCTTTATAAAAAGTTGCTGAAAGTGGGCGATCTGAAAAGCGAAAATATTCACAACAGTTGGTGTTTTAATCAACTCTGGTTCTGGTATTGTTTTTTTGAAGATTTGAGATCGGATATATTTGATTTGAGCAGGTGTTTAGTGTTTATCTTAATTAACATTACTTATTGCTTTATTAATACTCGGTTCCAGAAACGCTCATTAGAGCTGTTAATCCTCCATTCAATGTCTTGTTAGCTTTTACTCTCTTTTACTACGTCAACAAGACACAAAGTGACAGCAAGAGATTTAATGGAGGATTAACTTTAATGAGCGTTTCTGCAACTGAGTGTAAGAGCTCTATTCAAACCAGGAATACCTATCAAAATACTACACGGGCTTTATAAATTTCAAGCCTTAACTCTTTAACTTTGATTCCAACATTTTCTGGGTACATGTCAGCGCAGACTATGGATAGGCCGTGTCGTTAATTTTGTCCGTGTAAATAATCTAAGAAATTTTAAAATAGACCAAATTATCCTGTTTTGCTGCACTGGGCAACGGCACTGGATCTAAAAATTAACTTCATCTCTATCAAATTTAACGACTACTACACTACTAAACACAGCTGAACGGAAAAAACAGCTGTTCTAATTTTCGTCATCACGTGTCGTCATCGTGTTTGTGAAATCGAACATGTTAAATGTTAAGGTGGTTTCAGTCCATACAAAACTTTGACGTAGAACACTCTTAGACGGTATTAATAAAATTAATGTTTTATATATGGAAAAATAGCTTAAAAACTTTAGATTGCGCGTATCAAATAATATTTACAATTTATAATATAAATATCTTCGTAATTACATTATAAATTGTAAATAAGTATTATTTGATACGCGCAATCTAGAGTTTCTAAGTTATTTTTCCATATATAAAACATTACTTTTATTAATACCGTCTACGAGTGTTCTACGACAAAGTTTTCTAAGAAATTGACAACTCTGCAACCACCATGTTATCAGACGCGGATGAATAAATGTTCAACGAACATGTTGAAACGCAGCAGGAGACCCTTTAGTCGTCGCGTTATCAAAAATCTGGGGAGTGGTTGTTTTTTATCCAGGTTGTTTTTTCTTTTATTTTAAATTAAATTTTAATATCAATTTACAATGTATTGAGCTACCATTCGCTCCGGACGTAATAATGCAACATACGCCCAAATCTGTTGCTGCTATGATTCGGAATCTTTCAACAGCGACAGCAATAACTAATACTAATAATAGTATGTATACAGCACAGGACAATACATACAGACCAGTGACAACTACGTGACCAGTAGCGCAGCACAAGGGGTGGGCGAAGTGGGCTGCCGCCCCCACTGCCTCGAAGGCTAATGTCGCGTATGAATTTGGCCAGTTTGGCAATCAATAAACCCCTTGCCGTCCTAGGGGCCCTCTCGAAATGAATCTTGCCCCTACTAAATTAAAATCTTGCCCCGCCACTGCACGTGTTTCGGTTAATTAGCTGGTACAAACTTACTAAAAATTAATCGTACCGATTTATTAAAATACACAGTTTATGTGTTCATAATGAGTAGGCAAAGAAAATTACAGTTTTATATCAGTAATAATTTACTTGCTTTGAATTTTTCTTATTCGTAGCTTTGAATATTGAGGTACGGGAAGCCACAAAAAGATGCATTCACTTCAGTTCTACGATATCGAATGAAACATCATTTTGAGGCTACATTTAACATACAAAAATTTATGTGGTTTGGAAACACAGCTTGGTCTATAATAGGCAACCGAAAAAGCTTTTGCCCTGTAATAGAGAAACTGGTTTGTGCGATTTCCAAATATTAGCACCTTTGAATACATTTTTATTTTATTGGTGCTTTGTAATTTTAACCAAATGGTATAGGTTATGCATATTATGCAAATCGGCAACGTAAATTTAAGTAGATAGCTGAATAGATACACGCTTATTTATAACAACATTGGTTAGTCAATTAGTATTATATTCTTAAGACATAGGTACTTCATAACAATTAGTAAGTAATAAAAGATTTTATTTGCTACCTAAACTAAGCAGTTTTCAAATAATATCATAATTCGTCAACTGAAATAAATGTTGAGCATACTGCAGTTACATTTTGTACAAAATAATAAGTAATAAGTGTTACAAATAGAAAATTGGTTTAAAAATAATTATCACAAACAGAGATTCTTATGACTAAAAAGTAGAAGCAAATAATTAAATGCGAATTGGATAGGTAAGCCCTTGTGACAATCTATACATACTATAGGACTATAACATAAACAATATAAATTCCCGGGATTTTTACTGTGAACAATTTTAAAACTAAACTGCTGCGCTGGTTAAAAGGTAATAGTATAAGAGATAAGTGTACTTTTTGCAACCATCAGCAGCAAGGCTGATTCAGTGTTTATGGGGTGTAGAGCATCTCTGTGGTGGGGATGGACCAGGTCTGCCTGCATAACGTCAGTCGGTTTAGGAGTTATAGAGGTTTAAAGGTCAGTAAAAAAATAACGATCAGATGCAAGGCTGCAGACATTATTGTTGTATGAACTGTAGCTATGTGAACAGCACAAAAACTGACATGAACTGCCAGTCGGTTTAGGAGATACAGCCGTTCAAAGGTCCGACCTTTGAACTGCTGTAACTCCTAAACCGACTGATGAACCATGTCAGTTTTTGTGCTGTTTACATAGCTACAGTGCATACTACAATAATATCATACGATCAGTCTTGCAGCTGATCGTTAATTTTTTACTGACATTTAAACGTCTGTATCTCCTAAACCGATTGACGTTATGCAGGCAGACCTGGTCCATCCACATCACAGAGATGCTCTACACCCCATAAACACTGAATCAGCCTTGCTGCTGATGGTTGCAAAAAGTACACTTATCTCTTATAATATAAGACCTCTTCCGAAAATTAAAGACCACAACAGCTAAGACAAGTTTATTTTCACATCAGTACCTATAATCATCACTTATCAAGTAATAGAATGTATTTCCCGTAATTTGTTTTATTTTTATATCGACGATGAAGTGTAAGGAACTCCTAACTGACATTTTGTCTTTTTTGTTTTTCTTATGTAGGTAAATGGATTTAAAATACGATTTCGCTTTGTACTAGTAAGACCACCAAACTGTGTCATAAATTAAGGTTCCTATGACGATAAAACAATATAAAAATTATGCATTAATCGGTGAAAAAATAAAAAACGTGTTTTGCGTATCCTTTAAAATATACCTTTTTTATTTAGATAAGAGGTTTACTCCATCGTCGATATCTAACTTTAAGTCTTAAGAGAATTTTATTCCGAGAGCGAAAATGCGCGCTGCATACAAACGTACTATGGTGATATTTTCAATACTAACCAATTAAAGTCAATGAAATTTTGCAGAAAAAATCTAGAAACAAATCTCTATGCTTGTATGGAGTCAGATTTTCGTTAAAATATACTGTTTCAATGCTAGGATTAATTTAAGATTTGTATGGAAATCTTTGCGGCACTGTAACTTGAAAACTATACATTTAAACGAAAATCTGACTCCATACAAGCATAGAAATTTGTTTCTAGATTCTTTCTGCAAAATTTCATTGACTTAAATTGTTTAGTATTGAAAATATCACCATAGTACGTTTGTATGGAGCGCGCTCCGAATAATATACCCTTAACACACAGCAATGTCCTCAAGGTTTGGTTTATAAATCCAGCTTAGTGGTCTAAATTATTGAAAGTGGTATCCTACCTACTCTTTGCGTTAGTTGATTGAGCATGGTGTAAGTTATTGAACTGGACCAAATACCTACATTAAATTTTCATATGTTTTGCCAAATAAAAATTATGGCGAGCCTCCTGACGCCAACTCTCATAGCACCACATCTGGATAAGTTCTTATTAGCTTATCTGACAAATCATGACCTAAGAGCAAGAAAATCTAAACGTAAAATATTGGGTTAGATAAAAGACTTGTTGTACACACGACGACTGCTCAGGCTACCCTGTTTGGACTTTGAACTATTAGAAGTTGAACGCTGCGAATCGTGCGAGAGGGTGCGGTATGTTGTTGTTGTTTCGTCTCACGGCACGCTGCGCCCGCGCCGGCAGCCGCGCGCGTCTATGCAGGCTCTCTACCGCACTATTTTGTGTTTTGTACGTAGTGTAGTTATGGGTATTTAGGGTGCGTAACCTGATGTGTCGCCGTGTGTACTTGTAATCACACTTATGACACACGTAGGTAACTACATTAGAATAAAAAAAAATATATTTAAACCTAGACTAAGAGAGACGTCAATAGTATACAGAACAGGTCCCATCCTGCGCTCCGAATCCGTTTGGAAGAATTTCTTTATTACCCCAGTAAAATTAGAAGAAAAAAGGGTATCGTAAATCGTAAGGAACAAATATTTGTATGATGAATTGAATATTTGAACCCGAGTCATGGATGTTTGTATCTACTTATATATGTATTCTATATCTTTGTCTAGTTATCATTATACAAGTCCAGGCTAGATTCTGGAACTTTAAATGTGACTAGATAATTTTGTGAGAATTTCCAAGATATTTATTTATTTTATTTTATTTATACAAGTTTTTAGCTTATTATCTCTCATTCGGAGGTTGAATCCTTATTTAATTGGGCTATATGTATGTCCGTAGTATAAGGTTGGGGTTTAGTTGACTTGCTTGAAAAAAATAGTAACATTTCGTTGGCTGATATTGCAGTAGTCTTAGTTACAGGTCAATATGTTAAGAACTTATCCAGAAGTGGTGAAGCATTCTCTTAAGTAAGATATATGATCCAACTGTAGGGCAAATGTCTCTTCTCACGTATGCAGGAGAGAAGGCTGCCTACTCCATCAAGGGGGCCAAGTGCGGATTGGTGCATGGTCAACTTGTTTGCTTTACATTTATTTAATAATAATTTAACGTTTGCAAACCTAGTACAATGAATAGAAAAAAATTTTTAAATTGTTACCAAACACTTTACTCTGTAGTACCGTTTTACAAACGCCTCAAGACCATTTCTAGTAACTGTTTAAGACAGGAGAATGGGGAATATTTTAAGTTCCAAAATATTTGTTAATTTTGATTAATCATATTTTGTTCAAAAGATAAAATCCTCATTGAACGTTGTTAGCAAACCGCGTTATTAACAATTTTAAATACACACCTTATTTTGCTCTCCACGGGGGCTTTAATACATTGACCCCTGGAATAGCTAACAATGACTAGTTATTTATCAAACAACAACAACATTTTACGAATAAGGCCTAGATATTTATCAATTTAATGTACTTCTCGTTTACCCCAAATTATGTCTTGGTGACAAAATGCTAAATCCCTATATTAATTATATTTTTAGAAAAATTTCAATAACATTAGCATAATTTAAAAAATTAATAACAAAAAAGGCTCGCAGATATGTATAAAGTAGATATCTAAATAAATATTAAAACATTTCTCAGTTCTTCTCAAAGGGATATGAAAATTAGCTTAATTTTATTGTTAACACTCAATTTTTAGTAAGTACAATTAATATATAATGTAGAGCAAATATTGGTTTTAGGCTTTATTATTCATCTTTCAATTTTGTTGTGTTAACTTATACTTACGTTTATTAATATATTTAAACGTTGTTATGTTGTTATGTTATATAATTATGTTTGTCAACAATAAGAGATGGGTTGATAGAGCAGTAGTTCATACAATCTAAATAATAATAGGTACCAATTAAATTAGCTTTTAGAATACCTAATACATTATCATTAGTCATTACACAAATTACATTAACGTATTCAATCTCGTGTACCACGTAGGTACTTATAGATTTTGATTGAAATTTAAATTACTTTAAATAAGTTTTAGAATAGTTAGGTATTACTTAAAATATCACATTTGTGAGAATATCTTACATGGATTTAAAACATATAAATAAGAAAGACTATTAACTGACACGAATCTATGTACAGTCAGCAGCAAAAAGATATATGCCTCCTCATGCAAAAGATGTATACACTTTAGTACTACGCGTAGTACTAAAGTGGATACATCTTTATCCTACGACGTAGTAAAAGTGCATACATCTCTTTGCTGCTGACTGTACGAGCGAGTGAAGGTACTTAAGGCACCTGTCAGAATGAGATGAAACCATAAAGTTATATTAATGTTACATTGATAATGGAAACATAGTTGATAGCTCTGCTTTGGCAGCAAATGTGGATTGTTTTACAAGGATTTAGTGAGGAAGATGGACTAAATTAAATATTGGAACGGAAGACTGTGTATCGTGATTATGTTGCTACGTATAAGAAAGTTCATAAATATAATAGAAATTTTACATCTTTATCTGTGGTGTCGAAATAGGGACACCATTTTTAAACAACTTGTAAACCTAAGTTATATAAAGGGTCCTTCTTAATACGCTGATAGTTTTTTCAGGGGATGATCATACCGTCAAACTGAATTATAATTCCTCCATACAAAACTGCAATCCTACTCAACCAAAATGTAATATGAGACTGCAGATTTTTTCTTTGCAATTTCGATGTTGGTCCTGTAGAGAAAGTTGTTCAGTTCGACGGTCTGATCTTCCTTTTGAAAACCGTCAGCATATTCTGAACTTTGGTTATACCTACATAAAATGATTTAAAAGTGACAGAATATCAATGTACAAAAGGACGCGGACGGCCTAACATTAAAAAATACGTGTATAGATGTAGGTATAGATATATATTCTCGACCATCCTTATTGTCCAAGATTGCTAATATTATAGGTATTTTTTATTATAAACGAGTCGTGAAGTCGGGCAGGTAGATTTTGCTGTGCACTTACAATTTTGATAGTGAATGCTGTCGTAGGTATGTATTCTAAAGAGAACTAGTAATACAAATAAACCACCAAATATGACAGAAAATTACTACAATTTTGAATAAATTTCTTTTAGACGAACACAAATAAATTTTCGACACGTAACCTAGTAACCCTTATAAATAAAAGTTATGTAAACAGTAAATCATGGTTACCTATTAATCAAAGAAATACTTAACATAATATAAAGTAGGTAAGTATATTAGCACTCATATGCATAGGTAAGGTAGATAACACACTGCACTCTGGTTCAAATACATATATAAATATTATTTATGTTATGTATTTGAACCAGAGTGCAGTGTGTTCATAAATACAACCAACTTGCTGTTTATTTTATTTTTGTAACCGTCAAAAAAAACCAAGCAGACAAGGCGACAAAACACCAAATAAAATCGTTTTGTATGATACCTATACGGAATGATAAATCTACCAATACATTGTGTTGTTTAAATAGAAATGTACAATAAAATGTAGGTACGGTACGTACAGTATAATCAATAAAAATAAATTACTTCATGTTGTTTTGTGTATTATAAATTTTATGAAAATTTTAAAAGCAGTGTGTCGTTTTGTTATTCCATTTCATAAAAATATCCCTAATAAAAGTGGGACGAAATGTGTGACGAAAAGCATGAATCTAGAATAAATGCTGTTGAAATGCGCTCCCTGCGTAGTATGTGTGGTGTGACTTTAAAGGACCGGTTACGGAATAGTGTGATTAGAGAAAGATGTGGTCTGAAAGAAGATGTAGTTACAAGGATTGAAAAAGGAATTTTGAGGTGGTTTGGCCATGTGGAAAGAATGAGCCAAAGTAGGCTGACGTATGAAATCTACAAGGAAAGTGTGAATGGAATGGTTGAAAGGGGTCGCCCTAGGCGCACGTACGCTGACCAAATAGGATGCGTACTGAAGAAGGGCCAAATAAAATGTACCCGGAACCGACGAGCATGTATGAAGAGACTTATGAATGTTGAGGAGGCGAAAGATGTGTGTCAGAATCGTAGCATGTGGCGATCTATTGTCTCTGCCTACCCCAGTAGTGGGACATAAGCGTGAGCATATGTATGTGTATGTATGTATGTATGAAATGTGATTCAAACCTGCTAATAAAAATCGAGATAATAATGTTTTCTCATATAGCGATTCAGGTTCAATCTGTAAAGTTGCATTGCATTTCATATAAATAAACATTGCATTGGTATTACGATTTTTTCTCTCTCTTAATTAAAAGGTGATCTAAGACATAGAGCTGTGAAATAATCGGAAAATGTGAAAAATACAGCGAAACAAATGCCCTAAAAGTTAGAAACTACGAATGTTAGAAACATAAAAATATTTTTGAGCATCTTCGTTGAAGATATTTGATGCTGAATATTCTACATCTTTCGGAGCAAATCTAATTTAGTATTTTTTTCGTTATTTACGTCTTCTTTTAAATTTTATAATGAACAGGAAAGGGTAGGTACCTATTTCAGAAAATAATTCAACAATTTACTATAAAACTTGGTGAAATATGTATGATATGTTTATGTACCATTGTGTATTATATAATTTATTTTATATTATTGGTTTGTTTCGAATATCATAACGTAATACAGGCTAGACATTTGTGAAATCCGTTTTTATAGTACACATAAATTATGTTTTTACTAATAACATAAATCGGAAAATCATTTCTGGAACACAGTGGATATATGTATAACCTAGATATTACATACAAATTGATAAAATAGATTGTACTCGTGCTACCTAAGATCATGTTGACAAAAAAGTGTAAACTTGCCGTCAACAAGAATCATCGTTTGAAATATTTTAGAGCAAAAATATGTCTATAGAGTTTAATTTAAACGAACTTTATGAAAATACCCATGTTATCATAATTTTCTTTAAATACGCTTAATTTTCCCATAAAATTTATATAAAAGTAACGAAATTCTATAACACTGTAATAAATAACTCACTAAAGAAGTGACAAGTACAAATAAATCACAAAATATTTTATCTCTGGAGATAATTTAGGTAAAAATGACTAGTCTCGAGGCTGTACTTAAGCTGAATCAAATGTTTGTGACGACGTAGAAGTACAGTAGAGAACAGAAGAGAGTGACCTAATCGTCGACAGTCTGAGGTCAGTCATTGGGAGGCATTCAGTTGTCCCAGGCGTCGTAGTTGGTCTCGGGGTAGGCCCACGGCGGACGGCTCGATGCGTGCGAGGTGATACTGTTAGTTTTCGCGTCATAACTGCAACGTCATTTTATTAATTACCTAACAGTAGGTACATTATGTTACGCTGTTACGGCCAAGAAATAGTAACGATAACTTACCGAGTCTCTACTTGTTTATAAGTTGTGCCAGCGGCTGATACTTTATTAGATTGAACTGGTTCCAAATCAGCTACATGCCACGCGAGGAGAGGATCTGAGTACCTGGAAAATGTATTACCATTAGCGAGATCGACTACTTCATCTACATGATCTCTGGAAGAACATAATCTTTTTTGTATGAAATATACTCACTGATCGTGATTGCCGTACATCCCATTGTTGCCGTCTCCCTCGAAAATATTGCGGTCTCCCACTGGTTTGGATTGCCGCGGTGATGCGGGAGGAATGGTAGTGCGTTCTAAAAGATTCGGCGCTGGTGGGGTCTCTACTGGACCCGTGGGTGGGTTGGTCTCCAAAGTGGAGTTCTTGATGCCGTATTTAAAGTACATTATCAGACCTGGAATTAAGATTAGGATGAAGAATGGTGCGCAGTTTCAGATGTAGAGGGTAAATCTGAGTAAAATGTTTACCTAGAATCATCCAGATGGTAAATCTGACTAGGGTTAGTATAGATAGATTAAGAATTAAGTAGATGTTGACGATGATCGCAGTAGCAGGCACAAACGGTAGACCCGGAGTCGTGTACATCAACGCCACTCTGCGAAAAAACAAGGTACTTAAGTATTTTTCACATTATGAGACAAAACTAGTATGTACTTACAGCTTATTAGGTAGGTATATTATACAAATCATTGAACAGGATTTTAGAGTCATGTGCAAAAACGCGTATGTGGTAGATAAATGGAATAAAGTTCAACAAACGAAATAACAAAATGTTGATGTCGTTGATTTGTAATTCGATCAGAAACGACTTATGCCTACTCTGAAAGTCCTGTAGGACTGTCCTACGCTACGATACGTGAGTAACCAGGCTTGGTTCCAACTTATTCCAAAATAGGGTTACCCGGTAAATAATTAATTGTAAAATCTCACCGATTTTGAGGCTTCCTTGAAATGACGAGCAAGATGAAGATTATGGCGAGGAGTAACAGCACCATCACGACGCTTGTGAATGTGGAGGAGCCAGGACTGCCGTACGCAGCGAAGATATCAAATAGAATCACTAAGACGTACATTAGGCCCACTGATTTTATCACGAACAATCCTGTAAGTTAACAATGTTATGTTAGTGCCACTCCCAATTTTCATTGTTTTCTATTTAAAGGCCTCCGCATATTGCAGCGATATTATCGAGCGATTTTATCGAGCGATATGTCACGCATGCGCCCCACCACTAAATGTGGTCTAAAGAGATTGCGTCGGAACAAAATCGCAGCGATATTATCGCTCGATAATATCGCTGCAATGTGCGGAGGCCTTTATACTTAGATTTGTAAACTAAAATGAGTAACAAACTCAAAGGGGTGCTTCGGACAAAAATGTATGAAATATATGTTTTTTTTCGCTATTTCAATGTAGGTCCTATTGCGAAAGTTATTTAGTTTGATGGTCTACTACCTGAGAAGCTCCGGTGAATCGCATGTGACCCATTTACGTAATACTCTTATTTAATTGAGCTATTCGGTTTTAAGGCTTTTTATTCTAGGCTTTACAATAAGTTATAAGTGCGATGCAGGATGCTCCTCAGGTTAAACCACCTCTAACTGTTACTGGGGGTTTTGTAACACCATGTACAAAATGTAACAAAACACCGTAGTCTTAGATCAAAATAAAATGAATGGATAGGCGAACATTTCAAACCAGAAAAATGAGGCAAAACAAATGAAAGGTTTACTTCAAATATGCAAGTGCCCTAAATTTGACAAATAATGGCGCTAGTTTGTATGGACCAAGTGCATCAGTAGTTTGCTTCAATTACCGCGCTTGAGGCCTATCCATTTATTTTATTTTGATCTAAGGGTGGTGTAGTGTAGACCGTCAAACTATACAAATTTCCATATGGAGCCAACATCGGAAAAATTAAAATCCTCAGCTGTTTCATACAAAACTGCAGTAGGTACATATGTATAAAAGACTCAAATGTATTGGGACAGCAGATTTTAAAATTTGTTTTTTCTTTGTGTCCAGTCCCCATCAGATATATCGTAGCATACAAGGTGTTCAAATATATCTGAGCAGTCTATTTTCAATAAATTCGTTACAGAAAATGTTACCAATTATATCTGAACATGTATTTTGGCATAAATATCTGAACAGATAATTTTCAATTATTTCTTTAAAATCGTATTTTTAATTAAAATGTGAAACAACCTACGAATAAGAGAATAAATATGGAAGAATAACTCCAAACAAAATCGAAATCATTTTTGGCACCCCATGAAAAATGACATTTTGTATGAGTTTTGGCGGCGAGTTACAATTTTTAAAGAACAAATTTAGAACGCGTTACAATTTTTTTGGTGCCACTTTTTGAGCTTCATTTATACTTCTATACATTCTCTTATTCGTAGGAAACAACGGAATAAGATCTTTTTTCCTAAACTGTACAAATGTTTATGACCATCCCAAAGATTTTGTATAATATTCTTGGACCATCCTGTCTGCGAACATAGACAAATTACACTTGTCTATGTCTGCGAAGATGTAGAAAGAGAAGGCACTAGAAGGAAGCACGTGTCTTGTCATATCACTCAGTAAGAGATGCACATAGCAAATTCGCTCTAGTTAAAAAAGGAGACCGCTACTTATTGCTGTCCTTATCGACGTATCCACTTTTTTGTACTTCGGCCATCTGACTCCAAAATGTCACTTCATATAAATTGTATGGGACAACCACCTGACTCCGAGATGTCACTTCATATAATTCGCTATCTCATACCCGGTTACACTGATATTAAGCGAAAAATTGTTTGTCTATGGCGAAGATATATTTGATGTTCTTAGGCGTTCCAATATTTTTGGTTCATAGGCCAAGTATTTCGCTTACGCTGATAGACGGAACATCAGTGTAACCACGTATGAGACAGCGATAATTTCATCCAGTGATACCATAGGAAATCAAACTCCCATAAAAATGGGTAAATGAACTATGCTATATTATGTACACACGGCGTGTGTGTACACATGTGCGATTTTTGAATCTCATTCGGTGAGCTCAGCAGTTGAAAATGTCAAAATTACTTTGGAGATACGCATCTTTCTACTGCTGATTTGACTTTCAAAAATCATTAATCATACATAGCGATTTTTGAAAGCCAAATCCACACTATAAAGACATTTACAACTGCTGAATTCACCGAATGAGATTCCCGCGCCGCTCGTAGGGTGAATACTTACAGTCCTTTGAGTCTAGTACGATTTCACTACATGTGCGCCCGCGCCTTCGGCTGCTTAGAAAATAACCAGGGCCTCTAGAAAAAGTACTTTCGATTAGCATTAACGACAGTAGAAAAAATAAATAAACGTATGGACTTGACGTATGGTGGAGAAAGAAAACGTCAAAATGTTTTGATCGCCAATGTCAAATCCATACATTCTGTCATTTCTACTAGCGTCTACGCCAAAAGAAATGTTACCTTGTCTATAGCCCCTGTAGTGCGATTTTTGAAAGACACCCGTAACTCGCTGTAAACAGCAGTAGAAAATGTTAAAATTACTATGGACATTATGCGTCTTTCTACTGCTGATTTGAACGTGTGACTTTCAAAATTCGCACTGCTGTTCTCGCGCTTTTCAGAGCGTCGCGCTAGCTGCGACAAGTACTTAGTATGGAAAAAATAGAGTCGGCACGCTAGTAGAGAAATCATACTAGACGGGCTGGTACCCATTGAACATAATCCGCCTCCGTGGAACTGCCTCCGTGGTCTAATGTTAAGAGCATTGGGCTCTTGACACGGAGGTCGTGGGTTCGATTCCCACGGGGGGCACCTAGTGAAATGTCACTTTGTGCGTTTTTCCCCAGTTGGTTAGGACATTGCAGGCTGAGTCACCTGATTGTCTGAAAAGAAAGATGATTCCGTGCTTCGGATCGCACGTTAAACTGTTGGTCCCAGCTACTATCTCTGGTGGTAGTAGTCGTTACATAAAAACCACGTCAGAGGCCGTAAGGCGGTTTGAATAAACTCTGACACCAGCACGGCCAGCATGCTACCCACGACAAAGCGTTTAAACGAGAAAAACGTCATGCGCGGTCTTTTTGGCGTACGTAAAATAATAAAGATGGAGGCACGTCTCGATTTTTGTCGTTTTCTCGGCGTTGGCATGCTAGAGGGGCAGGGCTTGCAGCCCACTCGATAAGAAGTAGAAGAACATAATAATAGCACATTATGCAATATGCAATTTCCAATTTATTGTTACCTGTTGTGTCATTATAATAACGAGAATACATTTTAATAAAGTTATTTATTTATATCAAATCATAAATTATGTTGTTAACTTATAGAACATTATCATATTTTAATGTAAGATATGATACACACCTTTTCTGGTAAGCTATAGAGGCTCATAGTCTGTACTATAATTGTAAGACCTTGCTAAAACCTACAGTTAAATGTCAAAATCCATACATTTCGACCCTACTTAGCTCGAACTTAAGCATCAATTACATTGAACAATTTGCAGGGAGCGAACATTTAGTGTATGGTAGGTAAGGTAACCTAGTTTAAGGTGAACAGAATCAAATGAGATCGAAACCCGAACCTGATTTTTAGTAGGCTTAAGTAGGTAAACTGGTTTTCGCTTCTTGTATGAAAACAATCATCTCGAAAACATTACTAGAACTAAAAAAAGAAAGCAATGCTACCTAACATTATTTAATAAAGAATCTAACCAGCTTAACCGACATTGCCCAATTAGGACAATGCCTTAGGGCCTGTTTCACCAATTCTGGGTAAGTTCTCGTTAGCTTATACGACAGATAGTTTGACATATTTTGTATGAAATAATGTCAAAATATCTGTCGGATAACCTAACAAGAACTTATTCAGAAGTGGCCTTAGTCTTCCAGTTTACAAATAATAAATGACCTATACTCTTTCCTAGCTAAACTAGATATACCTACTTTGACTATTATAATTATCTACTTGTGTAGGTACTATATCTACCGACATATTGAATTTACCTTTATATACCGTGTTGGAGTGTCACTGTATTCCATTTCTCTTATACGTATATTTTCAATAAACAGGATGTTCTTCAAATACGCGAATTTATAGTAGGTGACCAATTGAGTCTGCCAGTTGCGAAGACCCATATATTTTTAAAATATTCGTCGCTTCGAAAACTGAAGAAAAAATACATCACTTAAAAACGCAAAAAAGCTACAACTCCTCACCCTACCTATACGAAAAAATTGGTAAAGTAGTTTTTACGTGATGCTCGAACAAACAAACAAACACACAAACAATCAAACGAATAGACAAACAGACATAAAAAAAACCTCACTAACTATTCTTTATGATCCAACCTTAGATGATTTATATAGGGACCGCCTCGCCTTAGCATTTCCCCTCTGCCAACGTGCCAGATCAAACAATCTTACGCATTTACATACAATTTTATACCTTATCTATCACTAAACAGCCTTTAATTGCGGAACAATAATTTCGAAGCTATCGCGTTTGGGGTTCACACGACACAGTTTTTCATGAATTTTAACATTCAAAATTAAAATCTAAAACATAGCATAGCATATGCTCACGACTATATTCCCCGAGGGGGTAGTCAGAGATATTCTGAAACCTCAGGACAGCCGGATAGCTTTAAAATCTAAAGTAATGGAATAAAGTCCAAAGTTGCGGATTTCATGCTGCCTCAAACATACATACCTCATGCTACCAAAAAGTGGCAGATAAGTTTGTTAGTAGAATAAATAAATACTCTAATGGCCTGTTTCACCACTTCTGAATAAGTTCTTGTTAGCGTATCCGACAGATATTTTGACATAATTTCATACAAAATATGTCAAACTATCCGTCGGATAAGCTAACAAGAACTTGCCCAGAAGTGGTGAAACAGGCCCTAAGGATTCAACTCACGTCAACGACATCTATCATGGTATGTTTTACAGGTTAACCTAACTAAAGCTGCTGGCACGTTCACAGACACATACAAATGAGTTCGATGAGACATTCTGCGTGCAGTGAGACAAAGGCATTGCGTAAATGTGTGGCACGCGCCAGCTTTAGTTAACCGACCTCTATTTTTAATGCTGTTTTTTGTTGGAGCTTTTAACCCTGAGGCAATGACAGCTATCCATGGTATGGTATGCTTAACTACGTTTAACTAGCGGTTACAAAATACCTCATGAAACCTCTTCCGGCTTACCCTTGGCACAGCCCTTGGTGTACCTTATTTTCAAGGTGGAAACAGGGTAATTTTAATATGACATCTGACCACCCTTATTGAGATTACAAATCACAAAATTTAGCTTTAACTTTTAAATTATTGTCTTTAACACTTGCCCGATGAATGAAACTATTAAAATGCGTTTTATTATTAATGTTTCCTGCAATAAAACGTGAATTAATGTTAACATACCCGTGGAATGAAATATTTTCTTTGCAACGTTCAGTGCGGCTCTTGCATCCTAAAACGCTGCACGCTACCATGTTGTGAACTTAAAGTCACCCACTCGCAACAAATTACAATGAATTAAATTATTACGAAATAACTATTCATCGAAATATAGAGCAACAAACATTTTTATGAAATTTTTGTTGTCTGACTCCGATGTCAGACCATAGAGGCTAGAGCAAAAATATGGCTACGTCAATAAGGACAGCAATAAGGTAGCGATCTCCTTTTTTAACTAGAGTGAATTTGTATTATGCATCCCTCAATGAGTAAATGAGACAAAACACGTTCTTCGTTCTATTACTTGCTCTTTCTACGTTTTGGTTGCTTATATGTGTAAAGAAATTATTGAAAATTAGAACTGCTTAGAAATATTTGACCTTCTTGTTTGCTACGATATATCTGATATGGTGACTGTAACAACGGCTTAAGGTCTTCTCTCCTAAACTGCTCAGATGTTTGTGACTCGTTTGTGATAGTGAAAGTTTTTCAGTTTGATAATCTAAACTCTAAACCACCCCTCTAAATATTACTATGGTGTTTTGCTACACCTTTTATGGAATAGGTATGTAGACACGGCGACACATCAAGCTACGAAAACCAAAATAATAAGCAGGCCACGCGTAGGTAGAGAAATGTATAACGTCGCGCGGCCAGCTTAAGTTCGTTTTGCGTAGCTTGATGTGTCGCCGTGTTCACTGCTCGTACACAGTTCCACTTACCAGTGTGCTCGGTGGCTGGTCCGCAGTCGACCCAGGGAAAGAGTCCAGGGCACAGGTAAGACATGACATGAAGCTGCCGAGATATAGCTTCGAAAAAACGACCACACCTTGAACTGTTGCCCGTTGACCCGCCAGGCACTGCACCTGCCATTCAGTTTATTTTCATTATAATATATCTAAAAATCTTTTCTATGCGTATGAGAAGGAACCTAAGTAGAATTACACACCGAGGACAGGAAAGTAAGAAGAAAGGTCTCAGATCTCAAATATAATTGTTGACCGAGGCGAAGCCGAGGGTACTATTTTTCTCCTCGACGGAGGTGGAAAGTGGCAACTTCGTTTAGCGCAGCGGGACGTAAATTGACACTTTCCGTCCGTAGGGGAGAAAAATAAGATAGGGTATAGGTTAACCTATCTTATGGCGCTCATTGCTTGCGGCATTAGGTAGGTACTGTTTAATTTATTTTTCTCCCTTACGGACGGAAAGTATAAAAATAAGATAGGGTATAGGTTAACCTATCTTATGGCGCTCATTGCTTGCGGCATTAGGTAGGTACTGTTTAATTTATTTTTCTCCCTTACGGACGGAAAGTATCAATTTACGTCCCGCTGCGCTAAACGAAGTTGCCACTTTCCACCTCTGTCGAGGAGAAAAACAGTATCCTCGGCTTCGCCTCGGTCAACAATTACATGAGATCTGAGACCTTTCTTACTTTCCTGTCCTCGGTGTGTAATCTATACTATGTATCTCTTTGGTCGATCATTCTGCAAACAGCAATTTTTAATAGGTACCTAGGTAGTTAGGTAGGTACAACAAAATGTTTTTGCCATAGCAAAAATAAATAGGTAGGTAAGTAATTGTTTGGTCATCGGAGTTTCTAAATAACAAGAAATGAGATCTAAGGAACAAAATATGAATGGGTATTATATTCAGTATATTGACGCCTTAGAGTGAAGAACTAAGGCTGAGATTCAGAGACGATTTTTTCCGTCTTAGCTCGAGCTAAGTAGGGTCGAAATGTTTGGATTTTGACATTCGGGAGTTCAAACTATGACTTAAGAATCGTCTCTGAATCTCGGCCTAAGTGCAAAAGAGAACAATTTTCAGGAGGCAGAAATAACTGCGTCCTATTACATGTTTGCAAGTTCGGGAGTATTTCCAATGTTCTTATTACATGCTATAGATGACATTGCGAGTATCCGATTATTTTTTGAGTGAAATCAGGATGCATGTCCTGATTATTTTTTGAGTGAAATCAGGATGCATGTCCTGATTTCACTCAAAAAATAATCGGAGATTTTCTTTCCAGAAACGTAATAATAAAAAAATACCAAGATTTCAGTCCCGAGGTCTTCACTCTAAGGCGACGATATGTCCCGTACCTGTTACATTTCAAGATACCTATACTTACTTAATTATATTTAGGTACGCCAGGGTAACCTTTCGATATTTCCCAGAACTCCAAATGGTACCAAATGTTTATTTTATTTCTTGGAAATATAAATTTACTTCACGATATATTCGGAACATTAAAATTTCAATGAAATTTACCGTAAAATTTGTTTTCTGTGTGCGAATTCATGAGAAAGGTGTCATCTCTGCCGTACTCCTCACTCTCGTCGCCAGGAAGCGTGTCGTCCGAGTCTGGAGAACTGTGGACACACTCTTAAATACTGAGGTGCACAAGGTTTCACAAGATTAAGTTTAACAAAAGAGCGGCCGGCCTTTCGCTGAGCTTCAAACAACGCTAAGTATAGTGAGTTCGCTTTGCATAGTACAGGTTGTGTTACCTTCGTGTGACGCGCCGAACCATAACCCGCTGGCTGGCGGGCATGATGTGGGTGTGCGTACGACCCTGTAAGGTTACAAGGGTGTTCAAGGTAAAGAATATTACTATTTTCTTCTTCGTTTTAATTTAATATTCACATTTGGCTTATGAACTTATATGTAATTTATGTAAGAGCAAAATATGATTTTCAAAGTTTCTTATTCAATAACATATGTCAGAAAAATTCGCCCAATCTACCTATTAGGTGTACATCCCTATTTTTAATAACCAACACAATTTTAAGTGTGTATTCAGATACAGAAATTAAACGAATTCCCCTAATGAACATCCAAAAAACGAGATACTTACTTAATTTGTTGGACCCTCCATTCAAGAGTGCGGATTAGCCGAGGTCCAACAATTTTTATACTACTATGTAGTACCTATCTGGCTGCTGTCAGTTCTATGCTATTATAACTACGGACGCTCGTGCGTGACTATTTAGGTAGGTAGGTACTTTCAGTATGATCCAATCGAATAAGGTGCCCCGGTTGACAGCAAGAGCTGAGATCAAGCTAGATGGAAATTGGACTTAAATCGCTCGGGAACATGAGTGTTTGATCGTAAATCTACCAGGTTTTTTTTAAAGTGGTGCCGATCGGCTTGATTGACTAAGACTGGCTTAGGTACACCAAAAAGTGTTTACGAACGAACGTACGAATTAAGTGAACGCCAGCGACCGCATGTGGTCGACAAACACATTACTCAAGGACGGATAGAACGTCATTAATATACAGGTGTAAGAAAAAGTATCATTAACATTTAAACAGCATAGGAACTCTACCCATCGAACTGAACAACTTTAACTTTCGTGCAAACCAGTCGGAACAAAAAAAAACTACCTATCTCATACGTTTGAGTCGTGCGTGCATTGCAGTTTAGTACGGAACATAAGTATTACTTCGAGCGTGTGTTAATGCATTGCACGTTCGTTCGGTAAAATAAAAGTAATCATGAAGCTTCAGTAAATTCGTATGGATCTATATAGGTATTTCAATTTCAATCGCTTCGTACCTAGACAAAGCTCCAATTGAAATTCTGAAACATGAGCAATTTGCAGCGTTTTGCTGAAGTCTAAAGTTCGGTTATAGCAATTCTTAGAATAGCCAGTAGGTAAGTATTCATTTAAGGCAAAGTAATTACATTTTCTGGGTAAGGTAGATAATCCTCAAAAGTAGCGGTAGGTACCGTTAGGTAGGTATGATTTAATCAAAACATTTCCTCAAATGTTAATCAGTTATGCAAAAGCAATTAGGTGGTACTGGTATTTATTCTGTGCCCAGGGTAAATAATTCCTTAGATAATAATATTAAACGCTCGCTGTTATAAAATATACAGGGGTTAGTGACAGCCTAGCAAATACGGAAACGGTGAACTCAGACCATCATACCATATTAATATATGCATCAAACTGAACAACTTTCGCTATGGAGCCTACCTCAAAACGCAAAAAAAAATCTGCTGTCCCATACAAAACTGCTGTATCTACACGACTCAAATGTATGGGACAGCAGATTTTTTTCGCGTTTCCTGAAGTAGGCTCCATAGTGAAAGTTGTTCAGTTTGATGGTCTGAGTTCACCGTTTCAGTATTTGCTAGGCTGTCACGTATTCAAGATACTTTTTTTCTTCTCCATCACAAGTATCAGCAAAGAACTCAATTACATATAAGTACACGTTGTAAGTCACTTACAGTGAAAGTGGTTTCCCTGTTGGCAGAAGCAGTGCCTTCAGGTTCGACTGGAGTCCTGAGACTCTGTGGCAGGAGCTCGATCAGGTTGGTGGAGTGAGGCTGGTATCTGAGGACCAGCACGCAAGTCGACACCAGCGTGTAGGCCAGAAGGGTACCTGATGAAAAAGTTTCATTTCGGATCAATTATAAGTATTATAATTACTTCATTGACCAACATTTTCATTATAACACTTATCTTTTTTACTAGTACCTAAACGACGCTAAAAAATTGTTGTAGTCTCATAATCATCATCACAGCCTATACATACGTCCCACTGCAGGGCACACGCCTACTCTCATCAGGGAGAGTGTAGCAAATGCCCCGGGCGGCACTTTACTAGGGGCGGCAATTCGGGAAAAATGTAGATTGATTGAGTTATAAGTTGAGCTCGCTTCGCAAGCTCTAAGTTTTTATTTTTTCACGGATAAACAAACAATTTTTATTTTCTTTACCGTGCCGACACATAAGTACCTAATCTTAAAGAGTTCTGACCGCACAGCTAAGACATGGTGCTAAAATTTCGAGCTTGCTTCGCTCGATCCACAGCTTTTACTTAGGTTACTTTGCACCATGTTTTGTACGTAAAAAGCTCTGACTAAAATTGGTCGGCCGGTCGGTAATCAGTTACGATTCAAGTTCGAGAGAAGTCGAGCTCGCTTCGCTTGCTCTAAGTTTTTATTTTTGCACGGCTAAACCAAAAAATGTCTGGACACAATACGAATAGATGTGCAAAAAACGGGGACAAAGAAAAATGACATATTTGTTGGTTATTGGTTTGTCCCCGCCTGCAATACCTACCTAATAAGTAATAACATTCAAATTGTATTAATTTGCTCAAGCAAAGTTATTATAGCTGATTTAAGGAGCTTGTTTTTATCTTTTCAGTTAATAGTTTTTTATGCAGTCGGGTTTTTTGTTTTTCTAAATAATTTAGTTTATTTCATACTTTTTAGTCTTGTGTCAAAATGGTTGCATAAAAATACTATAATATATATATAATTGGAATCTGCTCTTCACCAGCTTTCATTTGATACCCATATTGTATTTTTTTACGAAAAAAATTTTATTCTCCCCCCTCTCTTTTTTAATTCGCATACGCCACATTAAAATAATGTACCCTATGTCACTCTCACGATTTTTACGAATCTAACGACACCTCCTATGTTAAAATCCATCAAGCCGTTTAGGCTGTAGGGCGTGCCAAAGAAATAGACATACATACATACATACATACGCTCGAAAAACATAACCCTCCTTCTGTCGCAGTCGGGTAAAAAAGGTCGAGCTCGCTTCGATAGCTCCTTTATTTTTTATAGGTCTTCTTATAAAAGTAAGGGCGCGGGCGTGGCAAAATCGGTCTGTGCCCCGAGCGACAGAAACCCAGGCTACGCCACTAAGAAGACGAGTGCTATAGGTACCTAATAGCACAGAGTAGGTACTATATCTAATAGTTACCTACCTACTTTCATAATTACTCAGGTGAACCCGACCAGAAGGAATGTAATCATGTTCTTTCTACCTACGTCAGGTATTTAAGGAATTCCTCACCTAATGAATGATTCTACTACCTAGTATAGTGAGGAATTAGCAAAATTTTGATAACTTTGAGGTTTAGAAAGGTATAAGTAGATACTTAGTTACTTACATTTTTTATTTTTAGATTCTATTACTCTTTACAAAATCAACTTTATGTAAAAGCGTAGGGAAGGTATGAACCTACTCGAGTTCAGTATTTTCGCTTAAAAATTGTGTTAATTTACCTACTTTCTGGGCTGCGAAAGTTATTTTTCAGGGTTAAAAAATAAAGTCACAAATTACGGACTTATTTACTTAAAATATGTGCATTAGGAATGTCTTATTATATCTATGGTGGACGATAATGATCAATAAATTTCTTGGATAGTCACTGAATATTATCTAGTCCCATTGAAAGTATCAGAATCTGGACATGTACCTATTAAGTATGACGATGACATAGCAAGATAAATTTGAACTATCATGAGAGGCCGCCCGAGGAGAACTACAGGGTGCTAGGGTAAACTGTTGCATTACCTTCATTCTCAAAATAATGTTTGCACTTTCCATACTAAATGCCATCAGCTGATCGAGCGTTTGTATGAAGTCGAAAAATTTCTTTCCGAATTTTTAATCGCCCCTTAAAGCAGTGCCTGTTTATATCATAGACATATTACTCTAGCGATAGACAAGCTCGTTCAAACAAACAACATGTCACACAAAACAACACAAAATGACACATTGCGGTCTGTCATTGCCATAGTGACGAAGTGAACGCGGGAACATCAATCAGGTGCGTACACCTCATTCAAGTGGAACATGTTGCTTCTATGGAAGGGCAAGTCTAACGCTAGAGTTTAAGTCTATGCCTCATCTTGTATATACCATGATCAAATTAAATATCTTTTCCGAAAAGCGATGCACGGCACCAGATCAAAGTGCAAAAATAAAAGATTGTTGTGGATATGAAGCAAAAGAAGTGTGTCAGAATCGTAGCTTATGGTAGTGGGCTAATATTAATACAGAGTGCAAGGAAAAGTACAATTGACCTTTACACTACGTACTCTTCCCAATATACTGAACAACTTTTACTATGGGAGCAAACATGTCAGCGCAAATAACCCTTGCCTGAATGCTATGATCGAACTAAAATCCACTAATCCACGGCCCGCTGCTACCTTCAATCGGATAAGGTACGTTGAATTTTAAATTCTTAAATAGAAGTTTGGTTCGTTACTTGTATTTCAATTTCGAAAATACATACATACGAGTACATGTATACATATTCTCACGCCTGTCTCCCACTGGGGTAGGCAGAAACAACGGAACGCCACTTGCTACGATCCTGACAAACCTCCCTAGCTTCCTCCACATTCATTAGTCCTTTCATGCATGCTCGTCGGTTTCGGGTAGATCTGACCTGGCCCTTCTTAAGCACGTCGCCAATTTGGTCCGAATATGTACGTCTAGGCCGTCCCCTTCCAACATTTCCACTTACGCTTGCCTTATAGGTTGCACTCGTCAATCTGCACTCATCCATTCTTTCCATATGACCAAACCATCTCAACATACCTTTAGGTACCTAAAGGTATTTCGAAAATAATAAACACATAAAAAACCATGATTTTAATCTTAGATCAAAATAAAATGAATGGATAGGCCTTACGCGAACATTTCAAACCAGAAAAATGAGGCAAAACAAATGAAAGGTTTACTTCAAATTTGTATGCAAGTGCCCTAGATTTGACAGATAATGGCGCTAGTTTGTATGGACCAAGTGCACCAGTAGTTTGCTTTAACTTACCGCGCTTTAGGCCTATCCATTAATTTTATTTTGATCTAAGATTTTAATAGTTATAATTTTCAATTATGTATTTAGTCCCCCTAGTTTACAGTACTCTATGGACTACAGTTTAACTGCCTTTGCCCATTGAGTGAAGTAACTCGATGCCTTTGCCCGTTCCTTACCCTTGCCTCCCGTGCCTCTTTAGTGTGTTTTTACGCCCTAGGAAATGGGTAGGTAAATTTTTGACAAGCCCTTTAATTAAATAATTATGCCAATAGAAAATAATCAAGACTAATTTACTGTCCGAGGTAGTAAGTATACTATTTTTCTCCTCGACAGAGATGGAAAGCGGCAACTTCGTTTAGCGCAGCGGGACGACAATTGACGCTTTCCGTCCGGAGGGGAGAAATAGTACCTACCTACCTCGGTACTCTGTGGTTAAACCGTAATATAAAGGAGAACACAATCCAAATGTTTGTAGACAACATTTCAAGACAAGTTTGCTTGTGAACACAAAAGAGGAAAATTGCATCATGATATTATATCTTGTTTAATTTAACGTCACAGCAAACGAATAAAAACAGAATAAACAACTCAAGTTCTAAATGAATCTACGCTGTTTAATAAGTGTCTGTTCAAATATTTACTGTTACACTGGTATAGGGCTCAGGCCAGGGATGAAAAATATACATTTATAAATGCCATTTATTATCCGATGCTAAGCTGTTCCTAAAAAGATTTGGTTGGTTATCATGTGAATTTTTTTCCTTCTCGTCAAACTCTAACCAAAGTCACATATTGTGCCATAACATTGAGAAAAAATATTCTTGGGCATCACAACTATTTTTTTCTGGGAATAAAAACGTTGCGATATAAACTCGTCTATCCAGAAGGCGTAGCATGTTGCAGTGATTCGGCTATATCACGCCTTTTATCTCGTTCGTTCGCGCGAAAATAGAAAGAGAGCGAAGGCCAGCGCAACAGGGTAATTTGTTAAGAGGATAGGCGGGCTGAAATGCTAATTTGGAGAAAAGGTAACTTTTCCGACTGTATACGTATTTATCAGATCCGCCCCAACCATACACCCCGCCGACTAGAGTGCGAAAGAGACAACTGCAGCTCGGACCGATTTTATATAAGTAATCAACGAAATCAGCATTTCGTATTCCCCTGTTTTCTCCTCCAAAACTAAACCGATTTTAATAATTCTTTCAAAAATAATATGAGAAAGACTTTGGCTATGTCCATACGTTTTGCTTATATTTGTCAAATTTGTGTACCTACGGCTTAAGGGTATATATTACCGTTGGCGCGCTCCATACAAACGTACTATGGTGATATTTTCAATACTAACCAAAGTCAATGAAATTTTGCAGAAACAATCTAGAAACAATTCTCTATGCTTGTATGGAGTCAGATTTTCGTTAAAATGTATAGTTTTAATGTTACAGTGCGTCAAAGATTTCCATACAAATCTTAAATTAATCCTAAAATTAAAATTTAATATTTTAACGAAAATCTGACTTCATACAAGCATAGAGATTCGTTTCGGGATTGTTACTGAAAAATTGCTGTTTTAATATTGAAAATATCACCATAGTACGTTTGTATGCAGCGCGCATTTATGCTCTCGGAATAAACTTCTCTTAAGGGGTGGATGGTTAATAAAATAACAATAAATGTGCACATACCGATGCTCATCATCTCCACCAGCACCTCGAGCTGGATGAGGAGCGCCACGAGGGCTGCGGCCGCTCCTCCGACGACGGTGGCCAGCGCCGGAGTACCCGACTTCTCCGATATAGTCGCCAGTTGCCTGTTACGATACAATACATACCTACAGGGTACGATTTTCGAATGTCACCGGTGGGTTTTTGAACGTTTTTTTAAACCTCATACAAAAGCCTTCTCATACACATGAGCTCAATACGAGTGGGTAGGGGCACTCGTGTTGAACTCATGGGTATGAGAATTTATATTCTCCGGTAAAATTTTACAATGCGAACTTTGGGAAATCGGTGAATATGGGCCTTTACAGTACATTGATATCGTTGATATCGGCCATTTTACTCAGCCGGTGACTTTCAAAAATCGCACTCACAAGTCGTAGCGCTTTCATTGACGATGATGCATTGGCGGAGCGGCGGACATCAGTCCGTCGTTTGTGAAGCAAGGAGTTGTATGAAACCGCAAGTAGAAGCACACACGGTACGTCAATCCGTCACCTTGTGTGCTTCTAAGTGCGGTTTCTTATAACTCCCTGCTTCACAAATGACGGACTGTCGTCTGCCGCTCCGTCAATGCGTCATCGTGTGTGAACGCACTTATTAATTTAATACCAACACTGTTTTACTTTTGTCGCACCGCACAATACCACAATCCATTAATTTGTCTACCGGAGCAATATGTACACTTACCTAAGCTCAATTAAACCTATAGTACTCTGTGATTAAACCAATTAATTAGGTATGATGTGATATCAATTATTGAATCAAATAACAGACAGCAATTAATAATACAGGCGGTAGACTTAAACAGGCGAGATAGGCCGAGACGAGAAGCGCTGAATTAATGAAATGGCGACAAGTTAGGAAAAACAAAGGGTCCTTAATGTGTTGACGGTTTTTTAAGTGGATGATCAGATCGTCAAACTGAACAACTTTTTCTATGAGACCAAGGTCGATTTCACGAAAAAATTATCAGCTGTTCCATACAAAACTGCAATCCTACTCATGTGTCATTACACTAAATAATGTGTTCACTTACTTGAATATAAGGCCATCCAAAGCCATGGCATAGACGACTCTTGGCATGGGGAACATGGAGCCGAACATGGAGACAGTCAAGCCGGCCAGGGCTCCGATAGCCACGATGTACTTGCACGTCGGAGCCTGCACGTAGGCGAACATCTGCACCAGCGCAGAGTCCGTGTCCACTTGATCGTAGGGCACTGGTGAGGAAGGTGAACATTGAGCAACTAGTATCATGGACAGGTAGCGTGGTTGTTGCTATCACAGAGTACTATCAAACCATGTAAAAGTTGATGTTTTTGTAGAGTTTCGTATCCAAAGGGGGAAAACGACGTGACCCTATTCGTAAGCTTGCGCTTTCCGTCCGTCTGTCCGTCCGTCCGTCCGCCTGTCTGTCCTACCTATTGGTTACCTATCGTACTTTCGAATTAGTGTTTTCCGAATTTTAGTTCTCCGAAATCGTTACTCTTTTTATTGTTTCACTTTTTTTTTGTTTCCCCGAAATATTACTCGCCATATTTTCAAAGGCCAGATTTTTTACTGCCCTTTTTTCCTTGTAACCGATGGTTCAAAATTCTGCAAAATATTTTTCCGAAGTAATGTAAGTCAGATAATTTACATTTTCGAATATTTATTTTTCCGTGAAGTCACTTTTCCGCAGAAATATTTTTCAAACAAGCAAGCAAGCATGCAGCAAGCAAGCAAGCGTGCAGCAAGCAAGAATGCAGCAAGCAAGCAAGCATGCAGCATGCAAGCAAGCATGCAGCAAGCAAGCAAGCATGCAGCAAGCATGTTGATGCTCCGCTCGCTTCGCTCGCTCCGCTAAGTGTTAAACATGTTCTAACCTAACCTAACCTACAATTTTAGAAACACCATTTTGTTTTTCTCAGGCAGGGGGCTTCCGCCCCCCGCACCCCCCGAGCGGGGGGTGCAGCCCCCCTGCACCCCCCAAAATGCAAGCATGCAAGCATGCAGCAAGCAAGCAAGCATGCAGCAAGCAAGCAAGCATGCAGCAAGCAAGCAAGCATGCAGCAAGCAAGCAAAGCATGCAGCAAGCAAGCAAGCATGTTGGTGCTCTGTTGCTGTCTACTAATTATTACAGAAAACTTTACTGTGTTGTGTTCTAGTCATATAGGTACTATGGAAGAAGTTACTTCGACATTTTAAAACTTCGAACCCAGAAGACCTTTGTCTAAAGAAAAAAAAAGATTATGAAATTCTGATTTTAAATTTTCTGGAAAATGATACTTCTGTCAAGTCTTTTTAAGGAGTAACAAATGTATGTGTACGAAAATATCTGTCACTAGAAAATTCTATGAACCGTTTTCGAATAACTGAAATTCGGTCAGTAAAATTTCGAAAGTAAGATAGGTTACCCTACCGGTTATATAAAAAAGTTTGTCCTGACTGATTCATCATCGCCCAGCCGAAACCGATAAAGCTACAACTATGAAATTTTGACAGTAGCTAGGTATAATGGCGTAGGCACCCACTAAGAAGGGATTTTTCGAAATTCAACCCCTAAGATGGTAAAATGGGGGGTTACAGTGAGTAAGGGAAATTTTTTTTTAGTCCCAAAATAAAAATACCCCTGTTTCAGCATTTTTCAAAATTCATACAAACACATATTTTACAAGTAAGTGGCATCATTTTACGCGGACGAAGTCGCGCGGGAAAAGCTAGTCTTTAAATAAATACTTAGTAAAAATAATTCGGCTATCAAATATCACAAAATTGAATTCCACCTATCGGTACTTGCCTCTTGAATACGCTTTGTCTAGACAAAAATAGTGGTTGAGGTTTTAAACCCTTTTCTAAAATAGGGATAAAATACAAATCATAAGTTCAGCTAAGTATCTAAGTGCACAGGACAATAAAACTTTCGTAAGACTTATCCATTATTGTAGTCCGTTTCTTCTATCTCATAAATCGTCCTAGCACGTTTCTGAAAGCTTCGTCCCATTATTTTCTCGCACGAGTAGTTACCTACGTTATAGCAGCAGCAGTAGGTCAACTGTGGCTGACGCCATGGTGAGTCATTGCACAAAATTGTGCATTGTCTGTGCCACACAATCACCCGTTAAAGAAATGCAACTGATGTCTACCCCTTTCCGGGTGATCAGAAAGTTTGCTAGAAATAGTGATCGGTATTTCTAGCAAACTACCCCGATATTATAATTGGGTTATCTTGGCAACTGAAATTTATAATGCAATAGAGAGCTTTTGATCGTAACTATAGTAGTTTGGGTTTTGAAAACTGATTCAGAAGCATTTAAAAACCTTCAGTATCCAGTTTGCGCTTGCTTATGCCATACTTACTTATAAAAATAACCTCCTATTCCTCACAATGTTTTCCTTCATCGTTTAAGAGCAGTCGGTATCATTTTCTTAGCAACTATTATTCGCCCTCCTTATTTTTAGAATATCTCCGACTACCTCCGGGTAATATATTAGTGAGCATATTATGCTTTATACTTCATATGCAAATCTCCTCACATTTAGGCCCATCACATACCTACATACGGAATTGCAATTCGGAATTCCGAATGCAAACCGGTTTTCGTATAGGCTTGAAATCCCGTTCGCAAATGTGGAGGGATAAGGTTGGAGGTTCCCCAACCTCCATACGAAAAACCTGTTTTCATTCGGAATTCCGAATCTAGTCAACCTCAATGTCTATTAACCTATCTGACATTTTAGAATTTAGATATCGCTCGTTCTTTCCTGACCTGGGCCTCTACCCGGACATTCGAACTTTGCAATTGCGTGAACGTTTTCGTTCCAATGTCAACTCTATTACAATTAAGATAGAACCGAAACGGTCGCGATATATCGAAAATCGAAAGTCCGGGTACAGGCCTGATTCGTGTTTATTAGGATCGAAATAAATAATCATAATAATATGACAATTCGGAACGTAATTTTGTTTTGTCCTAATTAAAAATTAGTACAAAAATAAACACTTGACAATATTTTTAAGGACAGTAGACATCATTTTAAGAAACTTATTTTTTTATTTGCGATTAATCTACCTAGTTAATCAATGTAATATAAAATATATCGATCTAGAGTTTCAATGCTAGGTATGATTAATTTAAACATTGAGCTGAACGGAAATCTGACAAATGTAAAGCCCAGATATTGGTTTCTAGATCGTGTCTAAAAATCATAGACTTTAATTTAATAATATAGAAAATAGAACGGAACTTCGTTCTATGTAGCGCGCTCCGGAGCTTTCAGAATAAAGTTGTACTGTAATACTGCCTTCCAAATCATAAACGCAGTAACGACCAATTTCACTGTTTCGAGAAATAAGCCTTCAAAGTTTTGACTGAATTTTATATTGTCTCGACTAACTATAAAGCTTTTTTTTGTACTTACTCCACACATTCTTAGGAAGATCGATGTCTAGGGTGAACCCACTGCGTTGATGATTTTTATTTTTCTTATTTCTAATGTAGCTAGCTAAAAAACGGGCAGAAATAGACTTACCTATTAAAGTGAGCATCATGGAGCTGCTAACGTAAGCCAAGAGTATAATGCTCAGGCTGAGCACAATAGCTAAAGGTATAGACCTCTTAGGATTATTCGCCTCCTCGCCCGTCGTTGCGATTATGTCAAAGCCGATGAAAGCGTAGAAGCAAGTCGCCGCTCCACTAAATACCTGCGGATCAAAACACACTAATGTAAAATAGAGGGATTACTCTTTGAGGGATTAGTTAGTGAGATGCAACGCGCGTGTTTATTTTATCGTCTATAATATAGGTACCTTCACTTCACATATACAGCGTGTTACAGTTGCATTAAGGGGTGATTGTACTATCCATGACACTGCATGAACAACTTTCCCAAACAAACATATACTTACGCAAAAAAAAAACGACATATCATACAAATGTTCGATCAGCTATATACATTAGTGCCCGTGGTCCACCCAGGTGAACTAAGCAGGTGGACCACGACCAACGACTGATTTAGTATTGGAAGTCCAAAATCCAAATGTTGTTTACGAATTTGTTCAGTATCATGGGTATACCTAATCAATAATCACCCCTTAACTTAAAGTAATGCATCTGTTTACCCTAACACCCTGTATGGCTCCCTACATACCTACACACTACCTACACTGTACCCTATAATTCTGTAACCTAATTATTAAGTAGATAGGTATGCTATTAATGCGAATACACCACTAGTATTTAATTAGTAACGAAACTTTAAGTGTGTATTCAGACCGTGAATCTAAACAACTTTCCCTAAGGAACATGGGTCGAAGAAGGAGAAATTTTTTTGGACCTCCCATAGAAAATCGATCGGCCGATCCGAACTTTTGTATGGGAGGTCTAAAATTTGTTTTTCTTTTTCGACCCATGTTCCTTAGGAAAAGTTGATCAGATTCACGGTCAAGTACCTATGTTAGATTGTCTACGTTCAAATATACAGGATGTAAGGGGCAGCCCTCCGCAGACAAAAACGGTGAGCGCAGACCATCAAACTGAACAACTTTCACTATGGTCACTACCTCAGGAAACGCGAAATAATCAGCTGTTTGATAGAAAAACTGCTTTACCACAGCTGCTGCTTGACAGCTGATTTCTTTTCGCGTTTCCTGAGGTAGGCTCCATGGTGAAAGTCGTAGTTCAGTTTAATGGTCTTAATTCATAGTTTCAGTTTGCGGAGGGTGATCCATTGCATCCTGTAGGTAGTCATAGGCAAATTATGCGGAGAAAAATAACAGGATGAAATTGATATAATCCTTTTACCTATAAAACGGAACAACTTTTACTATTTATACTAAAAATCTGCTGTTCCATACAAAACTGCAATGCCTACTCGACTCAAATCTATGCAACAACAGATTGTTTGGTTGGCTCCCATTATACAAGTTGTTCAGTTTGATGGGTAGACTCTTAGTATAAAAGCAGGCAAATGATTTTACCCTGTAGAAAAACACCTAGGACTTATTATTAATCGTTATTAAATAAAAAGTACATAGGGGTGACTTGAACGTAAATTCTTAATTTTTATTTTTGTTTTAACCATGTTTGTAGGTACATACCTACCACTTTATTAATTAGTAGGCATTATGTAAATATATGGACCCAGCCAGATGACCTAAAAGCTTCCGGTGCTCATGAAAAGCTGTGAGTACCTAGGTATTTATAATTTCAATTAATCAAGCCTAGTGGTATAAAACCTCACAAACCACATGGATGGGAACTATTACCTAATTATAATTATGATTGGGTATAATAATGAAACATGTTACATAATATTCAAAATGTTAACTTATTTGTGTAATGTAATTATTATGAACTACATATTTTATCGAATAACCACGGACCTGAAAGAAATACGGACCGAGTATTGCCCTAAAAAGATGTGAAGCATGCAAGGTAATACAATCTCGTTTGTTCTACAAGAGACCTACACTCACACAGATGCACTAGCACTAGGCGCAGGTCCGACAACCAGTCACCTTATGTACCGCGTGACAGCACGCACACAAAAGAAATGGGTGCTTCACTCATGATTAGATGTCATTACGTCTGGCTCTTCTTTTTAGTCTGTGCGAATAACATTACAAAGCTTTGATTTGCGGATTAGATATGTGATGTCCTTTGACTAATTATTTGTCAAGATAAAAATTTACATTTTGTGGTTTTCATTATTTTTCATGACAATAGGCGTCAATTTTTAAACTGTAAAGGTTGTAGTCATTGAATGGTTGTAGTATTTCAAATTACAGAAATTAAAAAAAAAACAGTAAAATCGGAAAGTAAGTTTGACCGGTTCCAAAACAAACAGACTTTTTTAATCTACCGATCTTCCACTAAACGTACCTACTAAACAAACGGGCCGACTTTCTCATGCTGCACGGCTAGCATGCCACCCACGACAAAGCGTTTAAACGAGAAAAACGTCATGCGCGCTCTTTTTGGCATACGTAAAATAATAAAGATGGTGGCACTTCTCGATTTTTGTCGTTTTCTCAGCGGTGGCTTGCTAGAGGGGCTCTATATCTCTGTGTGCGTGCATAGAGATAGGGTTTATCGGCCTTGACTGGTTGCAATTTTTACGGCGCGTTCGTATCTTCGTCTGTCTGTCTTGACTTAACATTATATTAGGTAACCTAGGTAACTTATCAAATGTAACGCCTAATAGCCTATTATAATCTTTGATGTAAGTAACGTCAATTATATCGTGTAATTTCTCAATGGATATTTGTGATAACAAGATTTGATGTCGAATCGATCCCACGCACAGCTCTCCAACTTCAATCTATCTGCATAGTAGAAGAACTCCTCATGAATTATTAAGTGTGGGACCAGGAATAAATAGGGGTGGCGGGCGGGTGGATATTATTACTGTGGAGTGTGGACGAGACCAGTCTGCCATCGTGTTGAAATAACTATCACTAATAATAATTTTGGAGCAATTTTGAATTTACTTAGAGTTTCTAGCCGCATCTTCTCTATAACGGAACACTTCCCAACGCGGTGGTGATATTATCATATTACCTACATATGTGATATTTATTAATAACAAATTTTTACCACACAATCTAAATCGCCTCTCTTCAATGTCCATTTGTTTTTTTTGTTTGTTAAATTAGTGACTATAAAAAACTAGAGAAGCCTTCGAAAATGACGAAAAATTACTCAATTTTTTAGCTGTGTTCATGCTGTGTTCAGATATCCAGCAAGCTTCGACGAATATTCGAACAAAAAAACTAAAACATGCAGATATTGCTAAAGTCTTTCTCATTGTATTTTTGAAAGAATTATTAAAATGGGTTTAGTTTTGGAGGACAAAATAGGAGAATACGAAACCGTGATTTCGTCCATTTGATGAAGGTAAAATCAGTCCTAGCTGCAGTGTAACTTTCGCGCTGGTAACTCGGAAACAGCGTGACAGCAATAGACCTGTTAAATACCTATCAAATTCATCCAATTTCTTGTAGACCGTCTTTCTTCATAACCAAGCCAGCAAAAGTTTCTTACCCCGTTCCATCCATAAGGCAGGAAGCCTTTATGCTCCGTCCAGTTCGTGATGTCCACGTAGAAGAGACCAGCCGTCATGATAAACACCCAGATGCTGAGGTTGATGGCGTTCAAGACATTGTTGAAGAAGAGGGACTTCTTGACGCCGGCTACCAGGACCAGCATCATGAGTAGCGTGATGCCGAAGGCGAGGAAGTCGGGAGGTTTACCTGCGAGAATATGAGTAGTATAGTATGTAACATTAAATTTAGCATGGGCCAAGAACGTATCCAGACTTTGGGTTCGGGGGGAGACATTCATTTACGAAATGATTTTTATTGAAAAACGATATCCCTGGATAAGTGTGGCCGACCTTGTTGTTAACTTTACAGAATAAAGATTATTAGAGCATTTAGACAGACCAGTACAGGGGCACGTCAATAGTATAATATAGCCAGGGGTGCGATTTTATAAGTTGCCGATCATCGATAAGATAAGTGTTCATACGTTTTCTAGAAAAATTAATCACCGCAGGATTTATCAAAACACATCGTTTCGTTCGGCATAAGAATGGTATCAATTTATCATGCCTATACAAGTAATTTTTACCCATACATACAATCTTCAAACTTGGTGTGATTAATTGCATACCTATCTATTAAAGTAAAACAACAAAATAACAAAAATCGGTCAAGTGGGCTTGCGCTAAGGATCCCGGAGAAATCACAATTTTTTGGTGATATTGTATGGGTTACGGAACTATGCCGGTTTTTTTTACCCGACTGCGACAGAAGGAGGGTTATGTTTTTATGTACGTATGTATGTATGTATGTAAGTATGTACGTATGTATGTATGTATGTATGTATGTATGTATGTATGTATGTATGTATGTATGTATGTATGTATGTACGTATGTTTGTATGTCTATTTCTTTGGCACGCCCTACAGCTTAAACGGCTTGATGGATTTTAACGTATAGGCGGGGACAAACCAATAAGCAACCATACGTCATTTTTCTTTGTCCCCGTTTGCGATACCTACCTAATAAGTAATAACATTCAAATTGTATTAATTTGCTCAAACAAAGTTATTATGATTTAAGGAGCTTGTTTTTAATTTTTCAGTTTTTTATGCAGTCGGGTTTTTTGTTTATCTTAATAATTTATTATAAAACAGGATTTTTCTTCGGGTAATTTATTTCTAAAATCATTTAACAATATTGTTGCCTTAAATGTTTCTAGTGGTTACTCGTGAAGTAGAACAATGCTAATGGTCCCCAGTGAATCTCGGGGCCCGACCGTTTCATTTATGTTTGATCTTGTCTGGTAAATAAATCGGACACGCATGTTGCTCTCCTAGTTATCTGACTAACATTGCTTACATTCAGAGAGATTACATTGTGTAGACATTTCGAGAAGCTTAGACATGGTACTTATTTTCAACATTAGATTTGTTCATTTATCATTTTATTATTATTACCTATTGTAGTCTTTTCAGAGTTTCGCTGTGAAACAAGGAACCCCCCTCCCCCTTTTTTTAACTTTCGTTCATTCCGTCTGTCTGTATGGCGGCAATTACTACCTCATTTTTTGACCTATTGAATCGTTTGGAGATCCAAATAATAACATAAACAAAAATTTGGTATTTAATTGTAAGTATTTAAGGCTAGGTTATCCCAGTGCAAGCGTCTCTTTCTTGCAAGCATAAGTTTACAATTAGCTATCCCGCTCCAATTGAAAGCAGGATCGCAAAAAAACGTGTTTTTTGTCAATATCTTTGCTGGGAGTTTCTAAGCTAAAAATTCTTCTGAGTTCACTAGAAATATTTAATGTATTTAGTTAAGTACAAGAATAAAAAGTTAAATATCAGCAGTTTAATCATAGTATTGAAAAAACATAACAAAAAGGGGTAACTTTGGGATGTTTTTCTATCTAGTAAACATAATCTAATCGTGTAATTGAGAACAGTCGCCGATCCTTAAATAAGACATAATTTAATTTCAGACTTTAAAACACAGTTTAAAACACTTTCGTTCGTGTTCAAAAAACGGCCTCGACGGGATAACAGCGTCTTAAATGTTTAAAAAAAACATAACACCTCCTTACGCATCCTTTACGTAGTTAACACAATATTTTTCCGTAAAAAATAGGTCAAGAATGTGTCGGGCTTGCTAAGGATCCCGGACAAAACACTATGATTTTATAATACTTACCTAATGGATGGTGGTACGGAACCCTCCTTGCGCAAGTCCGACTCGCACTTGGCCGGTTTTTAGGTTTTCAGGATGGTATGACGTGTCAAGTGTTGATAGGGCTCGGAATCCACAGAAAGATATGGAGTGATCCATTCTAAGCCGAAACGACAGGCCTCATTGTAATTCAGAGAGAGTTAACCTCGTAACGACCTATTAAGCACTTTAGTTAATTAGTAAATGTAGGCTTCTGTTTTGTTAAAAAAAAGCTCTAGTGGAAGTGTCTGGATGTATTATTAACGCTAAAAATTCAAGAAATATTAAACATAAATAAAGGGTTCAATTTAGTTTTAAAACAACGATTATGTTATAAATGGTAATGGAATATGATAAATTGATAACTCATATCATATTCCATGAAAACAACGGGCATGTTGCGTTTTGCTACTGCATTTTGACAGCTTTGCCCATTTTACGAATAATTTCTAGTTACTTATTACCAAAACTTCTTGTGATTAGTCCAATCATTTTAGGGTTTGACCCTAACAATAATTCATCTATCGCTAAAACTTTGCAGTGTGATAAAGTAAAGTATACAGATTACGGTTGACAAATAATCTAGGTTTAATTTTTTCCGGTCCTAGATTATTTGTCAACCGTAATCTGTATACTTTAATTTATCACACTGCAAAGTTTCAGCGATAGATGAATTATTGTTAGGGTGTCCATACAAGGAAACTCTAAAATGACTGGACTAGATGTTGAATTTCTTTACAAAATAAATGACCGCCCGCCGGCAGTTTTCGTAAAAAGTCTGGATTCAAAACCGCCACCTTCTTTAGGTAGAGTCAGGAAGCTGGCAGGTATGGTAGAGTTGTATCAACTTTTTAAATAGGTAACTAAATTATTTTTAGAATACCACGAAGGTTACGTGTGAAGATAAAATACGACTGTCGAGTTAAATGAGTAATCGATCTTTGTTCAATATTTAACGAACTAACGACAAAACAAAATCGATACGTTTCGTTTTATATTTGATGATGATAGAGTTGACAAAAGTTACGTTTAATTTTTAATAAGATTTCAAAGTTATCGATAACACTATCTTAACAAATCGGCCCAGTCTTTGGTGTTAGCCCTACTAGTATAAGAGATAAGTGTACTTTTTGCAACCATCAGCAGCAAGGCTGATTCAGTGTTTATGGGGTGTAGAGCATCTCTGTGATGGGGATGGACTAGGTCTGCCTGCTGTTAATTTTGTAGCAGCTGATCGTTAATTTTTTACTGACCTTTAAACGTCTGTAACTCCTTAACCGACTGATGTTATGCAGGCAGACCTAGTCCATCCCCATCACAGAGATGCTCTACACCCCATAAACACTGAATCAGCCTTGCTGCTGATGGTTGCAAAAAGTACACTTATCTCTTATAATATAATACTTTTTATTTTCTTCACCCTTTTCTCTTCCCTCACCCATTTCTCCCTATAAATAAGTATTACTAGGGTGTTTTGTTACACCCTGTATAGTAATATAACCAGCAGCCTCTCGGTTTGGGCGTCAAAAGCTAAAATATGCAGGTTTTGAAGATGAGTCAAGGAATTTTATGACTAAGGTGTAAGGAAGGAGGTAAAGCCCGATGAAGCGATCAAGAATACTTATTTTAGTTATCATCGAAAGGGCAAGTATGCTGACACGGAATCAGTCTAACTTAGTCGCACTATAGGTATTTATAGGTAGCTCGATGTGCTCGATCCGCTCCGCCCATCGTCATCGCTACTGAGATGCAAATTACGACACTGAATGCAGCCCCATCAATTGAGTTTAAATTGCTCCATAGCGATTTGCATATGAATGAGGAAAAAATATTTACTTTTAACCATAAAGGTTAACCTTACAGGAATAGAGCAACTGACATGAGTTGTCAAATGAAACCGTTTTTGGATGTTTGCAGGAGACTATTCGCAGGCAAAAAATAGAATAATGTCTATAATTCAGAGTCTAACGTGAAATCGTGTCAGTATATTTCACAAAATTATGTACGATTTCACTTTAGATTCGCAATTATTCAGGGAAACCGAATTGTAAAAATTGGTAAGAGATTAGAAAACGGTTCTATTGCCTCGCAAATACAGTGGTGCCGCTAGGTATATCTCGCTCTCTCAGCTGTCAGTTCCTCTATTCCTGGTATAATACCTTTATGATTTTAACACTGAAGAACACGCGCCCTTTTTAATATAAATGCACGCGCGGTGAACTATAAATAATTAGGTCATTGGGTAAAGTTGTTGGACTACGTTCACGCATAAACTCACGAAGGACATTTCCTCTTGCAGTGGCCAGTAATTTCTGCAATGGTTAACTTTTAGCATTTATAAGGTTTCATCATTTCATGGTATCCTGTGTACTTATTGGGAATTGGATGTCTCGACGAAATAAATACAACTGAGTTTAGGATTTGAATATTAATTTATATTATTTCACTTAGCTCATTTCATGTTCCTTCACGTAGATATGCTTCAGATTCAGAGGTCACTTAAAGGGATATTTCATTGAAATTCATTGGATAGTATTGAAAATAGGTACCTACCTATCAAGTATCAACCGAAACGCCTTTACGCAATATCATTTGCCCTAATTGTCTCCTTGAAATAGTCTATGTTTAACTTTTATTCTTTTTATTTTAATTATTCGTTTTTATTTTTGACATTGTTAATCTCATAAATTTATAATACAATTTGACGATCATGCTATGAACATTTTATGGACATTTTATGTAAAATATTTATGTAACAATGTGACATATTATAATGTGAAATAAATTAATCTAATCTAATCTAATCTAACCTTTGAAAATTACTTTTAAATAATATTTATTTCAATCCCGAAACAATTATTAAGTAAACATAGTTACCTAAACTACTTATATATAATAGACAAGAAACAAACAAACAAAACAAACGAATATAATAGACAAGAACTTATATACAGGGTGTTTCATAAGTAAAAATACATTTTTAAAACTCTAAGGGGGTTGTTTAGACCGTCAAACTGAACAACTTTCTCTATGGGACCAACATTGAATCGCGAAAAAAAAAATCTGATATCCCATACATATTTTAGCTCTAGTCGATTTGTAGAGTATATGGAACATAAATTTTTTTTTCGCGATTTCGATATTGGTCCCATAGTGAAAGTTGTTCAGTTTGATGGTCTAAACAACCCCCTTAGAGTTTTAAAAATGTATTTTTACTTATGAAACACCCTGTATATAAGTTCTTGTCTATTATATTAGTTTAGATACCTATATAATATAGTTTAGGTAACTATGTTTACTTAATAATTGTTTCCGGGATTGAAATAAATATTATTTAAAAGTAATTTTCAAAGGTTAGATTAGATTAATTTATTTCACATTATAATATGTCACATTGTTACATAAATATTTTACATAAAATGCCCATAAAATGTTCATAGCATGATCGTCAAATTGTTTTTGCTGAAATTTAATATGTGAGTAATTTAAAATTTAATGTTTTAGTAGTAAAATGTATTAAAATTGATTTTTTTCAATAATAAATGAAAAAAATGTTTTATTTAGTAAAACAGTTCTAGAGCAAATGAAGGGCCCAGTTGCAAAAGTCCCTAAGTCCACTTAGGGACTTTTTGATCTGATATCACAAACGTGAGAAATTAAGTGATTATTAAGTTGTTCCCTGATCTCAAATATACGTTGATTTATTCATTAATATACTGACGTTTCATTTTTTTAACCCTTTTCTCACATGGAAAATTTCTAGCCCTTTTTAAAGACTTTTAATCTCTCTATTCTAAAACTCATTTTTGGACTTAAGGACTTCTGCAACTGGGCCCTTCAAATGAACATTTAGTATCCTAAAACTAAATGATAACTAGACTAAAAAAAAAAGAGTAATAAATTTTGTTTTTAGGTATTTATTTAGATTAATCATTTAAATTTATTAGGTACTGCAATAAAACAATACAACATTTCATTATTGAAAACTTCTTTATCAATCAGAAATGTCGGAGAGTATCTTCTCATTAGTACCACTGAGTACTATAATTACTACCGATATAGTAGGTACCATTAAAATGGTATGAGGTCGGTAGGTTGTTACTTGTACGTAGGTACTATATCTTAGGTAGTGCACAGACAGAAAATGATTTGAAAGGAAAATGTGTGGTTATTTATGGGTTATTTATTAAAAACTTACCATACATGGTTCCTATGGTGGATGAAAGATGCTTGACGATGGCGCCATCGCACAGCGAATCAAAGCAGGCACTCAATGCACGGGCACAGGCACTCGTTCCGATCTGTATACAATTAGATACTTAAGGTAAAAAAGAAAAATCTTTTTTCTTATCCATGGTGTTACAAAAATGTTACAAAAATGAAAAGCGCCAGACCATGCTTGACTCAATAAGATCGTTTTGTGTTCCTTATTATTATATGGATCTTGTTGCAACTAGGGATAACTTCCGAGCGTTCAGATGTTTTTGCCATACTTATTACTGGAAGCAATCATAGTTTCAGTACAATATTGTTAGGTTCCTCTTTTGTTTCTGTTTTTTTTGGTAATGTTATATTTTTATTTTGTGTTGCCTTTGAGGTAGGGTCTTCAACTCTGCCATAAATTATCTATGGACTTGGCTCTCTAATAGCCTTGTTTTTTTTTCTTATTGCTGTCTCTCGTTTGCAATGGATCCCTCCATTCCCAGTCGGATATTTCTTTTTCCTACTTCTTTGATTAATTCATTGCGGGTTCCAAGACAGATTACAGTCATCACCCGGGCTCGCTGGACTTCATTGTCTAGACTCTAGTGTTGTGAATGGTCGCCGCTGTTGATCCTGGTTCGGCGGTGGGAAATGTGTGGTAGGCCTATGCCTGTTTTAAATACGAAAAGTAATCTTGTCATTTGAAGTAATCATGCCTAACACTATCCTGAAATTTTTTTAATTATTAGAAGAAATTTGCTATTTTAATAAAATATTTGTTATTTTTACTCGGATAAATCATATGCAGCCTATTTATATATAAAAAATATTAAAAATATGACTTCCATTTCGTCACGGACATTTTTGTGAGAAACGCATAAATACGAATATTAACCGATTTTATCCGATATCGAACCCCGAACCCAATTCTAAGGGCTCACGGACTGTACTTATTGGTGTTTAGATTTGTTTGGGGCGTTTTATCACGAATATCCTCTTAAGCGGGATAAATACATAAATGTGTAAATACACGGGTTGATTTTCGCCGTGCGTTAAAATGCGTTTTGCTGTACATTGCTGCGTGAGCGTGCTATGTTTCAAGTTTTAAACTAACAGGTCAATGTACTTACATCAAATCGCACTTAACTTCGCCGTGCGGCTAAGTAGGTACATCGACTGGTTAGTTTACCACCCGTGTAAATCCATTTATCAAAGTGGATGAAAGGATAATTTAGAGGGGTAAATAGTTTTCTATTTTGTATGGCTATGGGCGGCTATACAGATGATTAGTTTTGTCATGTAAAGCACGCAAGAAAGAGAGTTACGACGCGACATTATCAAGTCAAGCGGCCATGCTTGGGCTTTCTTTTTTTTAAATACGTACCAGATATTCGAGCACCATGTTCCAGCCGATGACAAATGCGATGAATTCACCGACGGTGACGTAAGAGTACATGTAGGCCGAGCCGGTGGTGTTCGGCACCCGGACTCCGAACTCGGCGTAACACGCACCTGTGTGGAACAAGCCTTACGTTAATATACTATGATTAACATAGCAACGCACGTAGGATGAGCGTGGCGATGCTTTGTATACCTTTATGACACTTTCGTAGGTACTACGACGTGGATCAAAAGTGTATACTTACATTTTTTCGTTGCAGACTGTGCCGGGTACAGTGCCGGTAGACGTGCTAAACTTTGATGATATTACTTAGTACTATCTACTAAAACCTTAATAATCATAAGAGAGGAACTAAAAGCCATCGTGCGGGAGTGAGCCACGAAGTTACAAAACAGCGTAGTACCTACTAATAAGAAACGTAAGGTACACTCGGGTAAGATCGGACGGTTTTTCGGTGGGTTGGAAGAAGGCAGCCAATTTTACTAATATTCACAAAAATATTGGGAAAATTTTTTAGGCGAAGATCGTAACTTTGAAAAAATCCCAAAGTAAGTAAGTAAGCCTGTAGAATCCCACTCCAGGGCAAAGGCCTCCTCTCACGAATAATGGTGAGAGGGAGTGGGCCGTACTCCACCACGCGGGCCCAGTGCGTGTTGGTGAAGGCAAGTTAGTGGTCAACTTGCTGTCAGATAATTTTCAAGCCAACTTAATAGGTCTCTGACCTGGCTTAACGAATAGTTACAAACGCCAACTGGCGGAACTATCCGAGACCAACTGCTTAACGTGCCTTCCGAAGCACGGAAACGCTCGAGATGAAATACCACTAAACGGTCACCCATCCAAAGACTGACCGGACCTGACGTTGCTTAACTTCGGTGATCGTTTCCAATACGCCAACGAGCGCTTCCCAAAATCTCCTAATAATTTTGGACGGTCCATTACACTCTGCCAACACATCGTAGCGTAAGCTGCGATATTATAGAGAGAGGCAGCACAAAATGGCATTCCGCGCTATGTTGCTAGTAACACCAAATATCAAAGCATTCGCGAGAAATTTGATTTATCCGATCTTACTACTGATCCGATCTTACCCGAGTTCTTATATCTTACCCGAAAATATGCTCGCCAGAGCTGCGATGATGAAGCTGATGACGACTCCTGGGCCAGCAAATTTCCTGGCCACCATCCCAGCCACGAGGTACATGCCGGTGCCCACGCAGGAGCCCACGCCCAGCGACGTCAGGTCCATGGTTGTAAGGCATCTCTGTTGTGAAAAACAATGTTGTCAGCAGCCGATAATAGTGTAGGTAGGTGATAGACTCGACCTTGGGTGACACAAGAGCTGGCGCTTTCCAAGCTCAACGAATCAGCATAGTAATTCAGCGAGGAAATGCCGCTTTTGGTATGTTCCTTCCCAGACGGACCAAACCTGCACCACAAACTAGCGTAGGATGTGGTGCAGGTTTTAAGTTGTAGGTCCCTTTATTTGTAATTTTATTGTCTTTATGTATTTTACTCATTTATTCCAGTAAAAAAACATTTTCCTGATAGTAAATGCATTTACAACAACAAGCAAGCGAGGTAACTATCTTCTCAATATTCTATACCTATTCACCTCGCAATTTAATTTAAAAACTCTTCGTTTTCGCAAACTAAGTACCTATAGGTCTGGATCTGATGAATCTAATAAAATAAAATATGAAAAGGACCTCTCGCTCACGCTAATGGAAACGCCTGTCAAGCACAAATTACTTCCAGAGAGAGAGCAAGCAAATTGTTAGGAGAAATTTTCATGATTGTGGTTCTCTTTATATTTAGAGTACCTATGAACATTTTCGGATATACATGGCCTAACTTAATATGGTGAGAGTTTTTTAAGAGGATGATCAGACCATCAAACTGAACAACTTTCTCTAATGGGCCAACAACGAAATCGCGACTTGAGTAGGTTTGCAGTTTTGTATGGACCAGCAGATTTCTTTTTTCGTTATTTTGATGTTGGTGCCATAGAGAAAATTGTTCAGTTTGACCGTCTGATCATCCCCTTAAAAAAGTGCTGATATAATACCTACATATTATAATAAGCAAAACGTTATTATACATTTTATTATTCTGCTTTATTCTAGTCTACATAGTTTCAATTTAGTTTGTTGGTTTTTCTTTTATATTTGAATATTTTGTAAATACTTACCTACTACCTACATTGGATCGATGAATTTGCCTGTCCTATATTTTGTAAAAGAGTAAGTACTTACCTAGACTTTTTTTTACTAGACAAAAGTAGGTACATTTAGTATGGGTTGGTTAGGTTGGGAGGTTCTAACTAGTTCTAACACTCACCCTACTTAGGTAGGAAAACAAGATTCTTAAAATGTGTCCATGAGAACATTTACGATAAAATTAACTAAATATTAAGAAGCAGAATCGCTAAGAACTGCCAGAAAACACCATATCGATTTGATACCGATTGCATCGGGTAGACAATAATCCCCAGGTCAGTGTCACTTCTCAACAAGGTTCAAGGCAACGTTTCGAAGGTTTGGGTTTTGACCCGCGACTACCATTGAGATTCTTAATAATATACGATAAGGAGTCCCGAGGTTCTTGTCAATAACCTAGAATTTCCGGCAAACCGTGTTCACACCTTGTACCCTGTACCTAGGTATATTATGCTGTCCTTTCTTCAATAGTTTGTGCACGTAGCGGGCCGTGTCTGTTGTTATATTAATTCAGAGATACATTGACATTTAATTCAATATTGAATCTTAATTGCTGCGTACTATCTCATCAACATAAAAGCGGACCTTGCCCAGTATAGACTAGTACGTCCATAGAAACGTATTCCCCTGTTTCTTCCCTGGATAATGACACCAGATAACATTTTTTTAACCATACAATCTATGTTACCTCCGCTTTGCCCCTATGTTTTGTTTTGTAAATTAAGAACAACCTTCGAAAATGAGCAATTTTACTGCCCGTTTTCAGACATCCAGCAAACCAAAAAAGCAGGAAACAGGGGTGCAAAACAAAATGCTGATTTCGTCCATTTTATGTAGCTAAAATCAGTCCGAGATGTAGTCATCTCTTTCGTACTTTAGTCGACGAGATGTGTGGGAGGGGCGAATCGGACAAATACTTTACAGTCGGAAAAGTGACCTATTCCCCTCTTCGAGAGCCCGCCTATCCTCCGGCCTTATGTACCTATTCCGAAAACAATGTCGAGATGTATAAAACCGGTCAAGTGCGAGTCGGGCTACTCGCGCACCGAGAGGGTTCCGTATTTCACCACCACACAAACGTTTTTTTCTCCGTGACTTTTATCAAGAGACCGACTCACACTAGTATAGGATAGGATATTTAATATAATGTTCTTATTCGTTTTTACCTACTTACCTAAGTATTTTAAGTACCTATCTTATTGTTGTTTGTAAATAAAGTACAATATCTCTTCAACATTTTTATTTATTCTCTTCCAGAAATAATAAAATTATTTTTCACCTCACAAGCTCGGAAAGATTCTGTTTATCATTCGAAATCTGAGTGCAAAAGTGCATTTTATCCGCTAGCGTGGAAAGAGTTTTTGAAATTAAAATCTGCCTATTCAATATTTTTCTATACCTACCGCCAATCCACTGAAAATGCTTGATAACTATTTCATGTCACTGCCATCACGAAAAAAAAACTTAAAATGTTATGTTATGTTTTTAGCAATTAACTTTTTTTCCTCGCTGTTGTGAGGTGAAAAGTTATGTGTTTCGCTCGGCTGCAAAGTTATTCGCTAAGCTCAGGATTATATTATTTTAAACCACTCGCTTCGCTCGTGGTTTAATCCTTAACCTCCTTCGCTTGCTCAGGTTTCAATACAAGTACTCGCGCCAAAAAGCAACTTTGCAGCCTAGCATAACAAATAATTAACTACTTACCTAGGTATTAAAAAGTTTTTTTTTCGTGCTGGCCAGTGACATGAAATAGTTATTAAGCATTTTCAGTGGCTTGGCGGTATAGAAAAATATTGAATAGACAGATTCGAATCTCAAAAACTCTTTCCACGCTAGCAGATATAATGCACTTTTGCACTCAGATTTCGAATGATAAACAGAACCTTTCCGAGCTTGTGAGATGAAAAAAAACATTTTTTTTATTGGAACAACTTTAGTAAACAATAAAATTCCTATATTTACAGTTTATCGCAGATCTATGGAAGCAATTCACATACCTGGTTCACGTGTCTGCGTTCACATTGTCCATTGAGTGCTTCCACTTAAAATTGTATGGACGCCATGGACGCTTTGTTTATTTAACTTTGTTACCATCGCTACAAAAGGCTGCTAAAAGCTCTATTTTGAATTTTGAACTAACTATAGTAAAGATAAAGAAAAAAATTAATCCTAGCAAAACATTCAGTCAAGTGCGAGTCGGATTCATGATATGGGCTCCTTAGGAAACATAAAACTCAGAGAAATTCTTGGAGCTTCGGAGAAAATACCTTGTGACAAGCGGGTCAAATTATTTTCATCCTATTTTTTACAGGATGTTACAAAAGTAAAAATAAACATTTGAAACCTTTAAGGAGGTTGTTTAGACCATCAAACTGAACAACTTTCACTATGGGACCAACATTGAAATCGCGATAAAAAATCTGCTAGGTATCCCATACCTACAATTTGCTCGAGCAGGTTTGTAGTTTTTGAACATACGATTTTTTTTTCGCGATTTCGATGTTTGTCCCATAGTGAAAGTTGTTCAGTTTGATGGTCTTAACCATCCCTGAAAATTTTAAAAGTGATTAAAAGTCTCCCAGTAAGTTTTTATCGCCTGGTGAAACTCGATATGTAATATTTATCTCATCCCCGTTATATTACCCCACAGGGAATGCGCGTCCGATTTGGAGCCAATCCGCTTTTTATAATAGGTAGGTAAGGTATACCTACGAATGTAATTTTTTACTAAGACCACGACTAAGACGTATCCCCCACTGAACGACCTTGACCTTTTCAAAACCGCCTCACCTCTCCTCAGGGTCCATAGTATACCAAAACAAGCGTAATCGGAAAACGTGGCGATGTTGGTATGAAATCATAATTATTCAAGCTTGGGCTAGATGCTGGTATTTTCAATGGACACTTAAAAGTGTGGCAATGTCAAAGATGTTTAATTTTATTACTAAAACACTACTAGGGAAGAATGAACAGACCCTCAAACTGAACAACTTTCTCTATGGGACGAATATCGGAATGACGAAAAAAAAAACTGCTGTCCCATACACTTGGCTCGAGTAGGTTTCCACTAGCAAAATTTTTCGCGATTTCGATACTAGTGCCATAGAGGTAGTTGTTCAGGTTGATGGTCTGATCATCCCCTTAAAAAAGGGTCAGCATATTAAGAATAAGGACCCTAACTGTATTGTACTTAATAATTAAGGGTATATTACTCGGAGCGCGATTTCTCGGTTTCTCGATTGTTTCTGCAAAATTTCATTGACTTTAATTGGTTAGTATTGAAAATATCACCATAGTACGTTTGTATGCAGCGCGCATTTTCGCTCTCGGAATAATATTCTCTTAAAATGAATTACTTACTGAAAGACGCTGTTTGCCGGATACAACTATATCCTGTGTGGCTTCTGAATCGCGAGGGTCTCTTGTCCGGATGAGCTTGGTGAAGATGTTGTGACCATCGCGCTTGACCGTGGCCCAGTCCACTTCCTGGACGCGCTGTATGGTGCTGTAAACAATTTGTTTCTCTTACATCCTTTGATAAGTTATTTGAAAGTAGTTTGTTTAGAATCGAGAGCAGAATCGAATGATCATGGTTTCAACTATGTTGAATTGAAACCGAATTTTTTTATATTTAATAATTTGTTCGTAAAATTTACTGAACTCGATCAACCCACCGCACGCGCATAGGTACTCCTCCTACTTACTACCAAAATAAGGTTCTTAAAATGTAGGTATATTATGAGCACGCTAAAAAAAAATCATTTTTGCCTCAAAACTTAAAATGCGAATAACTTTAAATTTTAAGTATCAAAATAATGAAAATCTTTATTCTTCATTATTTTGTTATAAATCTGTTGAGTCGTTCCCGTTTGTGCCACTCGTTATGGTCCACTCGAATATTTATTTCCCATTCGATCCCCTCGTTCGTGAGCATTCCCATTCGATCCCCTCATGCAATGTACAGTCAGGAGAACAAATGAAAAATATTTGTTTTAGATCATTTATTTTGTATTATTACAACATTAAGAAATCAACTCATTATAATATTAAATAATTATTTTATAGTAATTAAATATTTGTGTAAAATCAATCAACGGAAGGTGCTGTAAAAATCGCGTTTATATGACTACTATATTATTCGACGATTTATTTCGTATAGAATATTTGTCCATAGTAATAACAATAATAATTTCTACTATCAAAATCGTAAAAATCAATCCCCGGAATGTGCTGTATAAATTGCGTTTATATGACTACTATATTATTCGACGATTTATTTCTTATACTTATTGTATAAATCGCGTTTATACGACCTATATTATAAGACGATTTATTCCGTATACTTAAAGAATAATCATATAAAAAATATTCGGGCATCAGCAGCAATATGCTGCTGTACTATTCTAACGCACGCAAGTTGTCAATCGCTTCCTCCTTCCTTTCTCACACGCAGGAAAGAGAGACGTGCTTATGTACTTTTGCGTGCGTGTAAAGAGTACAGCAACAAATTATAGCGCATGCCTGTGACGACCGTCACGTGATAGATAATCGATCGATCGATATATCGATTTCGATTAAAAGAACAATATTTACTGTATCATTCGACTATTTATTTCGTATAATTATAAAATTTACAAATCAACTCATTACAATTTAAACACACATTATTTACCAGTAATTAAATACTTACATCTATAATATTCACAATAAGCAAAATTTTAAAAATCTAACAACACCATAATTTTTAAATCATAAAAAGTAAATATAAATATATGTAAGTCCTAAATAAAAATTACAAACTATGTATGTACTACAGGGTTTTAACTTGAAGAAAGTACCTACGCGCTATAATATGTTGCTGTACTCTTCTCACGCACGCAAAATTACATAATCACGTCTTTTTCCTGCATGGGAGTGAGAGGGAGCGATTAGCAACATGCGTGCTTTAGAAGAGTACAGCAACATATTATAGCGGCCGTTTGTTATATAAGCATGTCTCTAATATGTTGCTGTGCTCTTCTCACGCACGCAAAATTACATAAGCCCGTCTCTTTCCTGCGTGAGAGTGAGAGGGAGCGATAAGCAAATTGCGTGCGTTAGAAGAGTATAGCAACATATTATAGCGGCCGTTTGTGTTGAGCTTCAATTTAATACGGACGTGGACGGATATATCTATTCGTGCCACTGTGACATATTCGCTCTTTATAAGTTACGCCGTGAGCTATATAATACTTTAATATATTATTATAATACTTTCATCGCAGTATAATATAAAAAAAAACAATAGTATAAGTAAAAGTATAATAGTATAATATAAAAAAAACATTATTCATAACAATTTTATCCCTGACTGTACTTATTAAGAGCGAAAATGTCACAGTGGCACGAATGGGTATAAATTTAAATGCATTTTTAAATATTTTTAATGATCCCCTGACGAGTGGACCAAACGGGAGTTAAAATAAATCAAGAATGGCACAAACGGGAAGGTGGACCATAGCGAGTGGCACAAACGGGAACGACTCAATCTGTTGGGGTGTTTAAGGTTTTGCGCTTATTCATTAGGGTCCTTTTAAATATGCTGACTGAACTGCTAACCTGCTCGAGCCAAATGTATATGAGACAGCAGATTTTTTTTCGCTATTTCTATTTTTGTCCCATAGAGAAAATTGTTCAGTTTGATGGCCTGATCATCCCATTAAAAAAGTGTCAGCATATTAAGAAGGACTCTGTATGTCAAGATAGACAGTCGAAGCAACGAAAGCTTCGAAAAAAACTAGACATACGGAATTTAACAACGTACGAGCTGGAATATGGCTTTATGAGCAGCCGCTGGGCTGCAATCGCGGTAAATATTCGGTGATTGAACCGTGACTGGATTACGTACGAACCATAACTTTTGACACATTTGGTATTGCGCTAATCGCGGTACTGCTCTTGACAGCCGTAAGAGCCGTTTTGACAGATCGCTAAGACTTTAAAGGCTGTCAGTTACATAGAGTACCGTTTAGCGCGATGCGGAATTCAGCACCGTTGAATAGTAATTGGATTGCAATGTGATTAGGATTGCACTTGGATGTTTTAAATTAGAGGTTTGATGATTCTAGTAAGGAGGTGGGTGGCCTATGCCAGGTGGTGGCTCTGGCTATACAACTAGATTTTTTCCAATTGCTAGGAAATAGGATAAAAATTTTAAAGGACGTGCCTATTTGATTAAATTACATAGTGTAAAATTGTCAAGACTTGCTGATGGAACTTCGAAATAGACGCGTTATACGCCAACATCATTGCACTTTAAAACGGCGTGATATTATGACTTGTAGCCCGTACACTACCTACTATGGGAAAGACGGGCAATCACCTTGCTTTTTATTGCTTGCCATTTTGGGACGCGGGCAACGCATTCTACTTCGTCCGCACAAATTATATACCAGATTTTAAGTCAGAGTCAGATCATAAGCTATTAAACAAAAAAATTACATCAAAATCGGTTCAGTCGTTTTTTCGTGATGCGCGAACAAACAAACAAACAGAAAAACAGACGGACAACATTTCTAAAAAGGTTGATTTGGAGTCAGGGATCCCTAAAAACTATACTTATATCGTAATCTTTTTCTTGTAAATATCTTCAATGTACAGACACAGTTTAGATTAAAACATCTTAGGATGGAATAGCAAATTTATGCCCGATTTCGACGATGTATAAAAGTATATCCTCATTGGAAAAAGGCCTTTAACGCACGGACCTGAAAAAAAGACGGACGTAATGTGACACTAAAAAGATGTGAAGCATGCAAGGTCCTACATTTTCGTTTGTTCTACAAGGGACCTACACTCACACAGATGCACTAGCTCTAGGCGCAGGTGCTACAACCCGTCACCATTATGTACCGCGTGACAACACGCACACAAAAGAAATGGGTGCTTCACTCGTGATTAGACGAGATTACGTCCGTCTTTTTTTCAAGTCCGTGCTTTAACGGGCCAACTTTCTTATGTTGGTGAGCGTGAGGCGTCATACAACTTATCTCTGTGTGCGTGCATAGTAATAGGGTTTATCCTAGACTTGGTTGATAATTTTTCGACTTATTCGTAGCTTCAACAGTCTATCTTGGCCCTTGGCATATATAAATAATTATCAAAGGGATCCATAATTTATGTGAATATGTTCGGTTTATCTACTATTTCTGGCAGGCCTGTTGCCGGGCAGCCCATTTCAATCATTAATAATAATAATATTACGAGTTGTTGAGGCGAACAAAACAATATTGTGGTTATGTAATAATGTGGGATAATGTGAAATAATTTACCTCTGCATAGTGGAGGCGGGGATGGCCGGTTCCTCCTGTGACCTACATGGACATCGTCGGCAACCTGTTGATAATATTTATAGGTGAACACTTTTCTATTTTGAACACTCATTTATTAACCTACATCCTTAATTAGTTAGTTAAGTCACTATGAACTATCTAGTTACTTTAATATGTTAAGGGCCTATGTCGAAAAATAATTGAAGCGAAATCGGCGTGTGATAGCTTATATTACTGCCTGCGATGCGAGAAAAAGCGCGCGCGCGCAACGCTAGCGCAAAAACAAACTTTATTTTATTGTGATTGTACTAATTAATTAAGTTCAATTCTGCTCTAATCAAAATTTATAAAATACTAGTGTTTTCCCGCGACTTCGTCCGCACAAATTATATACCAGATTTTAAGTCAGATCATAAGCTATCAAACAAAAAAAGTTTCATCAAAATCGGTTCAGTAGTTTTTGCGTGATGCGCGATCAAACAAACAAACAAACAAACACACAAACAAACACAAAAACAAACAGACAAACAGACAGACAAAATTTCTAAAAAAGGTTGATTTCGAGTCGGGGATATTTAAAAACCATATCGTAATCTTTTTTTTGTAAATATCTTCAATGTACAGACACAGTTCAGTTACAGTTTTATAATAGTTATTATAAAATATCAAACTCTATTTTTTAAATCATGTCTCGTGTTTCCGTTATTCACCGTTTAGCCGTTCCAAGCGTTTATAGATACAAACGGAGGCTACCTTGGCTTGTTTTTCTATCGAGAAAATGTGCCATAATCGTGTTTTGGCTCTAATCAAAACTTCAATAATATGTTCAATTTACACATATCCACAAATCATACTCTTACTGTTAGTACCTACTTCATGATATCTGATGCTTTGAAGAATCCTATTTTTTTCACATAGCCTCTTAAAGTATTGGTAATGTACTATCGCGGACTTTTCCGCCTGACCACCACTAGGCTCATTTTTGCTTGCATACCCTAAAAAATAAAAGCGCTGTCTAGCCCCGCTCTATCGATGAATAGTTTCCAAACAATAAAAGTTTATGCCGAGATTGCAAATGCGCGCTGCATACAAACGAAGTGGTGATATTTTGAATACTATCCAATTAAAGTCAATGAAATTTTCCAGAAACAATCTAGAAACTAATATCTGTATGTTCGTATGAAGTCAGATTTTCGTTAAAATATACAGTTATAATGCTAGGAATTTAAGATTTGTATGGAAATCTTTGAGGCTCTGTAACTTTAAAACTAGGTAGGTATACATTTTAACGAAAATCTGACTGCATGCAAACAGAGATTAGTTTCTAAGCTGATTTTTTTTCTCCGATTGGTTTGCTCCCATAGTAAAAGTTGTTCAGTTTGATGGGTAGACTCTTAGTTTAAAAGGATGCTAATGATATCAATTTCACCCTGTAGTATAAACTAACGTCCGATTCACCGCACTGAGCAAGTAATCACTACGTTAGAGTAGTATATTCCTTGACTACGTTTATTCACCGTATAGACCACCCTAGAAAGACCACCCGAGTAATACATTTAAAGCCTGACCAGGAATATAAAAAACCTGGTTTGGGGGCGCTGCAATCAACTGTCACCTTTAATGACAGTGTTCCAACATTGTTCCAAGTATAAAAATTTGTTCCAACGATTTTCCGCAACATGGTGATGTTTTTTATTATTTCTGGTCGGGCTTTATATACCTTTTACAACAGTCTCTGCATCTACTGTGGTTTGTCTGTGAGTGTTCTAGTTCTAGACCACGATTGGTGCATCCCGTCGCATTTAGATAAAAGTGTCTCAAAGAGAGGTCTCTTTGTGTTGTGTCTCAACGCAAGCCTTTCAAAGGTCCGGGCTTAGATAAAGTACCGTACCTCTACCTAACTACCGTATAAAAATAAAGTGGCCAACTTTCTTAGGGTGGTGTGCGTGTGTACCGACACGGTTTGTCACCCAAGAGTTTGGCTGATACTAGGAAGAAACGTCCCTGGGCTGATAATTTTTTCGACGCGTTCGTAGCTTCGACTGTCTATCTCATAAGTCTGTGGTCTATCTAGACATATAAGTAGGTATGTATAGTCTAGAAATTAAATAAATCGGAACTAAACTTTTTTATGATCATGACAACCTTAGAAAAACATTTACTTTATCAAAGATGACAACATTATGGAAAACTGTCAAACAGAAAAACATCGAATGTATTTTTATTCATTTCAATTCAAAATTTACCGTATAATATTTGAATTTGTCCCCATTATTATTTTAAACAGACATAGCAAGAAAAAGTGTCGCAAGTCTAGTGATTCATTATGTTATTTTCTGTTATGTTTGGAGGAATATCACGCAGGGAAAATTCGAACAGATTGGATTTTCTTTGCAAGCCATTTGCTGGTAAGGTGGGTATTTATTTACACTAATGTTGCATTTTAACAATAGTTATCAATAAAATTATACCAATTATCGTCAGTTATCATCTGTAAAATAATAATTTAAGGCATTTTCTCCCCTCCAGACGGAAAGCGTCAATTGTCGTCCCGCTGCGCTAATCGAAGTTGCCGCTTTCCAGCTCCGTCGAGGAGAAAAATAGTATCCTAACCTCGGACAGAAAATAAGAAAGCCTCAGATCAGATGTTTTTTGACCTCGGCTCCGCCTCGGACAACAATTACATGAGATCTGAGACCTTTCTTACTTTCCTGTCCTCGGTGTGTAATCTATATTACTTTCGAGTTTCGACAGCAGATTTATTTTTTGCTCCGATTGGTTTGCTCCCATAGTAAAAGTTGTACAGTTTGATGGGTAGACTCTTAGTTTAAAAGGATGCTAATGATATCAATTTCACCATGTATAACAACAATAATTTCCGTATTTACTTATCAACAATCGCCAATCAATACATAACACACATTTTCGTGTAGGTACTTTATTATTCTCATAAAGTATAGAGTATAATTACCTGAAATAACGCACAATACTTTATTATAAAGCACGGGTGGCAACTCTACTCATGTCCATAATCCCTATTTCGGGGCGGTCCAGGAACTCTTCTCTAACCCCCAAAATGCCAGGTTCACCATCACAGCTATTTAATACTCCGTAGTACCCTTTAATGAAAGACATTTTATATGAAACTAGTCTTTACCCGCGACTTCGTCCGCGCAAATTATACACCAGATTTTAGATCATAACATAAGCTATCAAACAAAAAAAGTTTCATCAAAATCGGTTCAGCAGTTTTTGCGTGATGCGCGAACAAACAAACAGTTATGAATTATGATATAGACTTTTTTTTAGCTCCGTTGATGATAGGCAGCGTTGACCCATAAAAACACTACCAAGTCTCCCCACACGATACAGAACGAAAACTAGTAAATAGGACCACTATTAAGTCACGTTGTGGTAGGTGGTAGCTTCTTTTCAAAGTTTTACAAATCTCCCTTTTAAAGTCATCTAGTGACGTCGCTGCTCTAGTACGAAAGGCCGATTTGATAACAGGTCGTTTTGCTTTTAGGTCGATATATATGATAATAGGTCGTCTTGCTTTTAGGACGTTGTGATGCGTAGGACATTTTGCTTATAGGTCATTCCGATACGAACCCAATTTTACATGTTTTGGGACTTTTACACTAAGTTGCAGAAACACTCATTAAAGTTAATCTAAATCCACTAGACAACTATCGCGCAACACGTAACGCTCAACATGTAAAGCCACGCGCAACGCTACTTCTTTTTGCAAAAAAAGGAACGTCGCGCGTTGTCTTGCAACGTGTTGCCGAGCATGTTGAGCGTCACGCGTGTTGCGTGTCAATTGTTGCCTATAATCTCTTGCTGTCACTTCTTGTAGTAGTGTAGGCAAGAACACTTCTTTAAGAATAGTTACCATGACGAAATTAACGCACGTAATACCATTTAAGTTATGCACAGTGGGCCAAAAAAGTGGACAACCTTAATAATACTTAGGAGGCAATTCGTAAGGTCTGTTTTTTGATTTGATTGCCTAAACTTTAAGCATGTCGATAATCATCGGGAGCAACCAAGGAGCAACACTTCAACCGTATTATTTAGGAACATTTAAGTTATAGCCATTAAAACATTTAACATTGCCTAACTAAGCATTGTAGAAAATATAACGCGGTCGAGTCGGTCGTAATGATTGATAAGCTGATAACTGAAAACAGACATAATTTAAACAAAAACATTATTTCTAAATGAACAAAAAGAAAACATAAAGAAAAGTTAATAAAACCCCAGAGATCAACAAATTGTATTTTATTTCGTGTAAATTTGATGTATTCGTGACCAATGTGGAAATTGCCCGAAAGTGTCGAAAGGCGTGGGTCGTGGCATCCCTCCAAATAAAATTGAATTAAGTGGTAGCGCTCATGAATTCTTCACTACGAATTCTAATAAGACTGCTCCTTTCATCAACAGCCACTTTTATTTTTAGGGTTCCGTACCCAAATTGTGTTGTTGTGTTGTTGTTGGTTGTCTGGAAGAAATCGCTTTTTAGCGATAAGACCGCCTCATTAGTACCTACTTGTAATTCTTTATATTTATTCATAATTGTATGTTCTGTTTTGGTGTGCAATAAAGTCTGTACAGACAGACGGACAGACGGACAACGTAGGCTTAGTAATATTCCCGTTTTCACAATCAATCAATCAATCAATTATACTTTATTGCACACCAAAACAGAACATACAATTATGAATAAATATAAAGAATTACAAGTACCTACCTATAAGTAAATAGCTGTGTGTCTATAGGTCATAGGTATATTTATGTTGAACCGTAATAGCTAGACAGTGGTCCCAGAATGTGCGTTAAATGGCGCATTTGCTAACTAATAATAAAACTGTCATAAAATTTATAATCCTCATACAATAAGCTAGTTTTAGTCAATGTTTTTTTCTTCTCGCTCCATCATATAAAAGGTTATACACATACAAGCGTCAAACTTGGTGTGATTACATACTAAAAAATCATGCCAAGCGTGAGTCAGTCTCGCGCTAAAGGTCCGGGGGAAAACAAAACATTTTTCACCTCACAAGCTCGGAAAGATTCTGTTTATCATTCGAAATCTGAGTGCAAAAGTGTATTTTATCCGCTAGCGTGGAAAGAGTTTTTGAAATTCGAATCTGTCTATTCAATATTTTTATATACCGCCAATCCACAGAAAATGCTTAATAACTATTTCATGGCACTGGCCAGCACGAAAATAAAAACTTTTTGAAATGTTCTTTTTAGCAATTCACTTTTTTTCCTCGCTGTTGTGAGGTGAAAAATTGTGTGTTTCGCTCGGCTGCAAAGTTATTCTTCGTCTCGTACCTTTGAAACCTTCGCTAAGCGCTCAGGATTCTATTATTTGAACTACTCGCTTCGCTCGTGGTTCAATCCTAGAATCCTTCGCTTGCTCAGGTTTCAATAAAAGTACTCGCGCCAAAAAGCAACTTTGCAGCCTAGCATAACAAATAACTATTTTCAACTCACAAGCTCGGAAGGATTCTGTTTATCATTCGAAATCTGTGTGCAAAAGTGCATTTTATCCGCTAGCGTGGAAAGAGTTTTTAAAATTAGAATATTTCTATTCAATATGTGTCTTTACCTATGAAAAGTTATTCTTTAACATTTGCTTACATTTCTTTAATTATTTGCGCAGTATCTCAGTCAACACCACAACAGTTTTATGCAGATTATTTTTTTTCAATCAAACTGCTACACGTGACCACAGTGAGAAAGTGACTAAATGCATTGCTATCAATAGAATGGGACAACGTCATGAAGCGCGATGTTCGCTCTATACCTTTCCTTCGCGTACCTTTGAAACCTTCGCTACGCTCAGGATTCTATATTTAAACCACTCGCTTCGCTCATGGTTCAATCCTAGAGGCCTTCGCTTCAGTGCTCAGGTTTCAATACAAGTACTCGCGCTAAAACACAACTTTGCAGCCTAGCATAACAAATAACTATCCTATGTTTTTGTTTTTATTGGGAATACAGACTTTGGACAGAGCAATATGATATTAATGTTATTACCGTCAGAGGCTTTAATTCCCGTTACAATCTGTTACGCGTCTCATTATACAACTTTATTTCCTCTTTTGCTACTTCAATGCAATTTTTTTACTTCGCCTTTTCTACAATTGCCAGGTGCAATCTAAATGATGACCCTTTGGATTGCACATGGCAGGAGGCGACCTACTTTATGGATTCGTTAGGTAGTAGTCTACGAGAAATTACTTCATCGTTTCTTTTTTTTATGGTCATTGACTTACCAACTACTGGACAAAAGTGTCCGCACCAAAAGAGACCTAAAACGTATAAAGAGACCTAATTACGTTACAGTCTTTGTTTGAACGGTAGACGACGCGCACGGGAGCGCGCGCGGTGCACGCCTTGCCGCGATGGGGTAAAAACTACGTAAGAAAAATGAAAAAGAATTTCAGCATTTTCTATGATTATATTACTATGCACGTACTTAGGTTTGTGTAGATTAGTCTCGGACACTTCTTTCGAGAATTTTGTACTAGACCCAGCGTCCATAGTATTCTACGTCAATGATTATGATGCAAGAGAGCAAAGTTGGTCATTACAGCCGCCGTGTCGATTTTATTATTCGAGTCGAGGCTTTAATGCCAAAAGCCAAAATTGTGTTTCATGGCGACGAAGACGCGGGCAAAAAGTACTCACATACGGTACTAAGTACCGCGATATTTCTCTCCACGAACAGCTCGGCAGGTATCACAGGACAGGACAGGACAGTCGGTCAGGCGTGCTCGTAATTGGAAGCAGTCTGGGAGCGACCGCAACTCGCAACAAAACAAACTTGATACTCTTGTCGCTTTGTATTACCTACTGAGATACAACATTTGTTGCTTTTTTCCTTTTTTTCCCATCTTTTTTAGTGAACACAAGAATGAATATATATTAAAGAAGGAAAAGGCAGGCATTTTGTCTGCATTTCTTTATATTGATTATTTATTTTTTTCAGAATTTTACATCTAAGTGCCTTCACACACTATGACGCACTGACGGAGCAGCAAAGGGGGCCTGTGTTAAGTTATGTTATAATCATGTTATAATTATCACACATCAAGTTGACCACTAACTTTGCCTCACCAACCCGCACTGGGACCTCGTCAGGGGCGTAGCTACCGCCGTATCAGCCGTATCAATTATACGTAAGCAAAAATTTATAAAAGCTTCCCAAATTTCTTCATCAGCTAGAACTGATTTAATAAATCTGTTTGCCGAAAAAAAGGAGAGTTTATATTTAATTTGAATTGTAAGTATGTAAAAATTTTGGAAAAAGTGACTGATAGATTGACGAATTTTTTTTACTGTTATGCAAAAAAAAATTTTTCTTTTTTGAGAAACTTTTACCCTTCATAAGGGCCCGCAAACACATTTTTATGCCAAGGCACGCTACGCCACTGGACCTCGTCACAGTGTAAGAAAGAGTAGGTATCTAGTATTACATACAGCACGGACACAACCTGCCCCCATTAACTATAACCATAAGAATAGTTTTAACTATTCTTATGCTATAACCCCACCCCCTCTGGCAGGAAGCGTGGCGAAAAATATAGGCAGTGGCGTATTCATGTCTCGCTCGCACTCAATCAGTATCGTTAATGCTTACCTCTGCCTATTCCTGCCTCTTCTTGTAAATGCCTACCTCTTCTTGTCAATGCCTACCTATTCTTGTAAATGCCCGTTTGCATGAAATGACAGCTAAGGAGTCCAAGGTGTACCCTGGTGGTGTACCTATTGCTTACTTATCTAACCTTATTATGGGTAAGCCAGCAACACTTCGACCTAATGAGATCATTTGTATTAACCCTTAGTCATTTATTTTATTCACGCTTCGAAAAACATGGTAAGTGATGGCAATACCGTTCAGGGGAAGAAACCTGTAATTTCCCAGTTTTGGGTAACCATCTCCAGGGAAGCACATGCGTTTAGTATTGCTCACTCTTTCACCCTTATCCGCGAAAAGAAGACCTAGATAGTTCCTCCAGGCTATAATGTATTTTTTTATTTATAGAGCTTAGACCAAAATGATGTTCAAGGGTATTTATCCGAAATGTGGACAAACATGGTAATGAAATGAGAATCTGTTTTTTTTTCAAATATTGGCAAATTAACTGTTTTTATGTGAAGAAGTACCAAATAAGAGTAGAATGTGAGAAAGGCACTAAAATCTACCCCTTGAATTAGGAGATATATTGAATTCGGTAATGATAATGATCATGGTAATGAGAAATTGAGACATGGTTATGAGATGCCTATAATGGTAATGAGATTGCGAGATATTATACTGAAATGCTTAGCATGGTAATGAGAAATGTTTCGGAAACATAGGTAGCTTGGGTAGCTTAGGTTCTAGATAAATGGATCGCATCAGTTATTGGTCTGCTACCGAAGAGGCTTAAGTTTCATTAGCACTAGTTCACAGTACATCGATATTGTTCAATTTATAAAGTGATCAGCGATTTGATGTTGTACACACGTAGTACAATCAATGGTAGTTATATACTCAGATTACTTTGAGATGCAAAGAGTTAAGGCTGTTATGTATATCTCTGGAGCAAAGAATACAAAAGAGAGCTTGTGACTCAATCACGAGGCAATTCAATTCCGATTCGATTCCACGCCTGTACCACTTAGTTCTACTTATTCTTTCGTATCAGCATGAGTCATATCTCATGATAAGTACTCATGCTTAGGTGGTAAGATTAGTCAGTCAGCAATGGTAGTATCGAGGCTATCTGCCCAGGATGCGCAAGAAGAACTCGGGTTTCATCACTCGGGGAGGCTCTTTTCTTCTAAGTTCTATGGAATTTATGTACGGTTGTATCCGTCAATATAAGTAGCTCGGCGGTAAAATAAAAACATCGTAAGGAAACCTACATACTCGAAACGAAAAGGAAATACCATACCTAAGTTCAGAGTTATGTGTGAAAAGTACGAGGGTGAGCACTACTGACCAGTGACGATCGAAATGTTACAAAGCACGTTCTGAAGCCACTGCTTACAATATCTTTTCTCAAAAATTATATAATCTCCCTGGCTGTTCAATCTATTGTTAAAGAATTATTTGGTTCCCGCGCTGGATGGCCTATGAAATCCTCTGCACCCGATACGACCCTGAGCGGACGTTGTTGTCATTTTCCACCATCCTCCTGCCCAGATCTCTCACAAACGCCTTAGCCTCCACCCCCCATGTTCCAGACGTCTCCACTGCCAGCGGCACAAAAATTTAGTGGGATGGGACTCCAAAATCGCATACTTCTCATGCTTTGCATGCGTGCTCACCCTGTGTAAATGTCTCCTTTTAGCTGTACCGTCCTGCTCCTTTGGTTTTGTGGAGCCGTAGACCTAATTTGCGTTAGGCAGCTTTGTTGATTCAAATAGGATATGGTCGCTTCTTTTCTTTGCTCAATTCAGTAACTGCTACTTCCTCAGATTGCTGATGACTTGATGATCAGTAATAATTGTCTATGGTAACCATCATCATCATCATCTTAGCCAAAGAAGTTTACTGACGGACAAAGGCCTCCCAATAGGATCATCACAATGACCGGTCTTGCGCTGCCCTTATCCACCTTGTTCCTCTCACCCTCACCAAATCGTCGATCAGTCCACTTAGTGAAGGATCTACCCACACTGCGCCTTCCAGTACGCAGTCACCACTCGAGAACTCTTTTAATTTCTGCGGTGGTAACTAGAGAGCAGAAAAAGAAAGCTCTTCAGCAGCTGTCCGATAGCTCTTAGTTGGATCCCGTATTGTGCATACCATAGTGACATGGTTTGTGTTGCGTATCATTTACCTACTTTACATCACTTGAGTGTCATCTGTCATCAGAATTTAAAAATTATTTTGATATCTGAGATATGGAACTAGTGAAATAGTTTGTATGTGTATATTATACGCCCAGGAGCAGTCAGGAAGTTTGGTCTAAATTTAAGCTGGAACGCAAAGGAATGGTGCGACGAGCGTACACATCCATCATCCACTACTAAACCTCGGCCTTGCCAAAGCGCCCCACAAAATTACCCTCGGCCTTCGTCATCCAGTCACTCCCAACTACCAGTCTAAGGCCGTCGGTTCAACGGGATGCAGGGAGTACCACTACGCCTGCCCAAAAGCAGCCCATATAAGCTGGTCTGTACTTGTAAGGAGCCAGAATTTGTCTACCTCGCAGGGCTAGGAAATACAGAATCTCAAATAAGAAATGAATAATGTTCCTTTGTTAACAACAAAAGAAATATGCTTCTCAGTATTTACAAAGTTTGTTGATATTGATCAGTTTTTGTGAGTGGTCCACAATAAATGAACAATACCATCATAATCAATTTATTTTAGAGCTACGTTCTTGTCATTAGAACAATCGTCATTTATCTTCTTCACTTCCTAATACGATACTACTTCAATCATCTTCTTCATCTGTAAAATAGCATTGACTCTAGATATCACTTTCTGCCTTTCTTCCTTACATGTTTTTTTTCTAGAATACCGATTGTACAACAATTCTTAGTGGTGTACATACTAGATCCGTATGTTCTTGATTCAGAATTCACAATTATTATGATGCATTTTGTTGTAAATCTACTTCCAGCAAGAAATATCTCATCGCCATACTCAATGCCTCATTTCCATGATTGATTTTCAGTCATGGGAATTATGGTAATGAGAACAAGGGTAATGAGGATTTGCTTGTTTATTTGAAATATTTTTTTAACTATCAAGTTTCTTTGCTTAATTGATTTTTCCAATGAAACAAAAACATGTAAAGCACGCTTCTAAATCGCCATTTCATAAAAATAGCAAATATTCAATGTGTAAAAAGAGTAACATGAATGAGATACATTACGTGACAAACCCCAAAATTGAGCATATACAGGACCGTATTATTTAAACAAACCAAGATAGCGTATGGCTCTCCTATGTAACATGTAGGTCGATATCGAATGTATGCATGCAAGCCGGGACAACACTTGCCTTTATCAGTAAGCAAAGTTATGATTGTGATTGTGCGCTGTCATGGGAATGGAAAGTCGTGTGACAACATTGATTTGCATATAATTAATTAGTCTTTAGCCATAAACTGGAGCACATCATTTTATCACAAAGGATAATTATTAAAATACGTGTGACGTAATTTAATTGCATAGGTTCCTAGTAGTTTTAGATGTACACAATAATTTGTACACTAACCTGTGCTGTGTGACAGTCATGGAGGTGAGAATTTTCGACTTTGAATATTTGTTTAAATATGTTATCGATACATTTCATATAGTTTTCTTATGTGCCATAGTAGATACCGATGTCAACTATGTTATAAAAATATAATATCGGGAATAAATACAAGGTAACATGCGTTCTCCGGCCTGTGACATGGCTTTGTCCACATTCCGTAGAATTGCCCTCAAACTACTTTTATACTTACATAATCGAAAAAATACCCACAGATATAAAACCGAAAACATTTTCAACCCACTACGATATTTTTGTTTCGATATTGGCAGCTGCAAATGTTATTTTAACGAACACAGCTTCGAACCATTTTATTTTAAAGTGCATTCGATGTCATATTGTGTTTGTTTTATGGAATTTACCACAAAAAGGTGATCTGTTTTTGCGTTATATATTAAAAAATATTAATTAACGTTTTAAACGTTCGCTTTAAGCGAACGCTTTGAACTTTAATGAACAGCTCAAAATTGCCATCGTATTGGTTATTTATTCGCTTCAGGTCGTTTGTCGACCGGGGCAGCCAGGCAGAAAGTCACAGAGCGGCCGGCGCGTTGTGGTAGGCGTAGGCCGGTCCACTATCGCAAATATTGCATAGGTACACTAATAAACACTCACTACTAAAGCTCCCGAGCGCGTTGCATACCTACAAACGAACTAGCGTCCTATTAAATTTAAAGCTTAAAGTCAATGACATTTTTTAAACACTATTACTAAAGCTGTTCTAAGAATAAATGAGAGTAAATGTTTCAAATCTCTGTTTCTGTAATTAATAAAAACAGCCTTAACATTTCGTTGCTATTTGGAATGGATTATAGATCTATACTCTAAGAAACCGGACGCAGAAGCACATACGGTGGTGGATTGACGCACCGTGTGTGCTTTACGTGCGGTTTCATACAACTTCTTGCTTCACAAATGACAGACTGACGTCTGCCGCTCCGTCAATGCGTCGTCGTCGTGAGTGAAAGCGCTAATTGAAATGAAATATACCTGCAATATTGTATGAACTTATTACAGTCATTCATTACCTATGTTTATTATAACTATCACTCAATGGGGTGTATTTAATATATTGGTGATTATAAATATTATAACCTTAATGTATTGTACCCACTGTCCATGTGTCGTCCATGTCGGGCTCACCCCCCGTCACACTGGACAGAGTTTCGGTACTACTGGTGAAACGTGGATGTTCTGAGGTTTCAGAATATCTCTGACTACTCCCTCGGGGAATATAGTCGTGAGCATAACCTTAAATAAAGTAGATTTAAAGGTTATAATCACCCTATTTTACACAACCCAGAAAATCTATTTACAGATTATAAAAAAAATCCTGTAAAACAATGAAAGTCATGGAACAATAAATTGGAAATCCATGTTCCTTCTTTGAGCAAACAAGCTGCACATTTGTACTATGGACAACAATGCGAAACCCATAATGAAGAGGCTTCAAGCGGTGTCAGCCTATTCGATATCGACACTCCCTAGGAATAACAATCTAGCTCACTTTCTAGATGTGTCCTAGTGCAGTGATCCATGTAATACTATGCAATGTATCTTTGGCTGGCAAATAAATGTTACTACCTATTACTATTACTATTTTTTATAAATATCGAAAAAGTTAGAAAACCCCATCATTCTAAATAGTGTTGTGAACAATATTGTAAATTTTCATTTTCTTCCGATCAAAAATGTAAGAGTAAAATGGTACAACTGGAAAAAAAGGCGTGCCTTAAGATTACCTTTTCTTCGGTTTTATTCATTAAAATAATCGATTTCTAGAAAAAACACATCACTCCTCATATCGTGTTATATGGTTCAGTTTATTTTGCAGCTCAAAAAGTGACATAGTTAATTAATAAAATGGTTACAAAGTCACCCAATTTCATGGTAAAACCAGGAGGTAGCCCCTTAAATAGAGCCACAACTAGAATCAGGAATAATCAATCAATTAATATTCAATCGATCAAATGTGGTCCGTCCAGGATCGTTCCAGATTCAGGCCAATAATATTTTTGGTCCAAATGGAGGTGCTGGCCAACTATAACTATTTTCTATATTCTATTAGCACTAGTCCATATAATCATTTGCTATTAGTGCATGAAAGCTACAGCTTTAAGTTTTACTGCACCAAAATTTTATAAAAAGGAAGATTTTGAAAACATAAATAAAAACAGCTTTGGTGTCATACTAATAAATGCTGAGAAGGACAAGTTCTAACAGAATATTGGTAATTATAACCTTAGATAATTTCGTTGAAGATGTAGTTATGAAAATTCCGATATTTCATACCCAAATTATTAGGTTAATAATGAGTCTTTGTCTTGATTTTATTTACTACATGCGAATGTTGAGATAGATGTGTGGTGTAACTAGAATGGACAAGATAAAGAATGAGTATATTACAGGAAGTTTGAAAGTAGCACCTATGACAGAAAAATTACAGGGTAATAGATTATCGTGGTACGGGCATGTGATGCTGAGAGACGAGTGTCATGTTACGAGACGAGTGTTAAGTATGAATGTGGATGGCTGTGGTAGGAGAGGAAGGCCGAAGAAAAGATGGATGAATTGTGTGAAGGATGATATGTGTAAGAAAGGAGTGACTGCTGAAATGACGGCTAAGAGAGATGAATGGAAGAGGATGACATATTGCGCCGACCCCGCAGCAGATAATGGGAAATGGTCAAAGGAATGATGATGTCCTTGATTTTATTTCTTTTTCAATATACATATTTTAGAGAAAAGAAGTCAACCCCTAAGCTCCGCGCCGCAATCAGATGATTATTATTATTCATTTTCCCACTCTCGGGAATCCCTTGTTTCGCGCAAACTGTCCGTTCTATTATTTTTTAACGAGCTTCAAAACAGTTTTTGTAGTTAAGTTCGTTTACAGTTTTATTAGCAAAAAGTTTTTTTACAGTAAAGAAAAAAATATATATTTTAAAAATATGGAATGAAAGTTAATTACTTTCTATTCCCGGTAATTTTTGAGAATAAATAAGTAACAAAAAAGTATTTTTCATCTAGGTAGGTATCGCTTTAAAAAACAAAATTTTTAATTGTTATCCATAATGCTAAATTATACTAAGTAATTAAGTCAAACCACCGCTTTTGTAAAACCACTAAAACTTCACGGTGTAGGTAGCTAGGAAGGTATATCGCAACCTGTTGATGACGTGACGTTATCTATGCCACTGAAACTAGAGCGAAGTACAAACAAAGCGCTTCGTTAACTGTCCTCCCAGCCAGCCTGACAGAAAAGCTGCGGTTTGTCGTTGACCTGCCTCAAATGAGGCGTTTTCTAAACAACTAGCTGAACCGGCGAACTTCATACCGATGAGAATTCGTTTTTCCCGACACGCACTTGGCCGTTTTTTTATAAGCCTTCTCTGGCATATGCACAACCATCCACCAAAGTTTCATCGCAATCGGCCCAGCCGTTCTCGCGTGATGTCGTGACCAACTGAAATAGCTCACGACTATTATTCCCTGAGGAGTCAGAGACATTCTGAATCCTCAGAACATCCACGTTTCACTAGTACCTAGCACCGAATCTCTGTCCAGTGTGACGGGGAGTGACCCCATCGCCACTTATGATAGACAGTGGATACAATATATGCCTCGAAATTGAAGCACGCAAGTTTCCTCACGATGTTTTCCTTTACCGAAAAGCCAGTGTGTCCCTGAACTGTTATAAACTCGCCTACGAGTATCTTCTGTTTTCGGATTGACGTTGAATTTTGGGAATATATATTTATAATAATATGTATACAGATTGTCCCAAAATTCAACGTAGCAACGTAGTAGATAAAACCGGTCAAATGCAAGTCGGGCTACTCGCGCTCCGAGGGTTCCTTACGTGGGGTAAGGTACCTACTCCACACAACATATTAACTCACAACAAAAAATGGTTTTCTCCGCGACCTTTAGCGCGAGACCAACTCACACTTAGCCGGCTTTTATTAATTGTTGTTACACTGTATGCTCTATAATCATACCATGTTGGACGCTATATATTAGTATGTATTACAGTTTTATTTACGAAAGAGCGAGAAGAAAACACTTTGATAGGAACTAGTTTCTTGAACGAGGACTTTTTTTCATCTAAGTAGTTGTAGAGTAACATTTTCTAGTTTTTGTTTCATTTCTGGTCATTCCCATTTTGTGTAACTAAAAAGTTTAATACAACCAAAACTGACATCTGGAGGGCGATTGCGCTAATTTAAAACATCAAAGTTCAATCCTAATCCAATTTAAATTATAATCAAATTGCAATCCAGTTACTATTCAACTGATCGCTCTAAACTTGACTTATTAACTATGTGACTGGCAGCCTTAACGTCTGAGCAATCCGTTAAGTAAGTAAGTAAATTATTTATTCAGAATAACAACAACAAACATATTATTACATATAAGCAACATTGCGACAAAAAAATGAAGTTATACCAGGAAAATGTCGCCGCCTGAACTTGGAAAAGGATACGATGAAATCGTTCCTGAGCCCAAGCCTCAGCGAACTTCCATTTGACAAAAAAATTTTGGTTAAAATGGCACTAATGGCTGTCAAATGAATAGCGCAATACCGAATGTGTTAAAAGTTGTGATTCGCACGCGGTCCAATCATGTAAAGATAGGATTTATTTAGCGCGATTGCTCTAGCCAAAAATCTAAAAATAAAACCTTGTAAAAACAGGCCAAGAACAAGTGCCTGTTGCATGCATTGCATGTGCAATTCGAATTTGATTAATGTTTGGTTAAGAGGATAGGCGGGCTGAAATGCTAATTTGGAGAATAGGTCACTTTTCCGACTGTATACGCATTTATCAGATCCGCCCCACCCACACACCACGCCGACTAGAGTGCGAAAGTGACAACTGCAGCTCAGACCGATTTTATATACAAAAAATCTACGAAATCAGCATTTCGTATTCCCCTGTTTTCTCCTCCAAAATTAAACCGATTTTAATAATTCTTTCAAAAAGAATATGAGAAAGACTTTGGCTATGTCCGTACCGTACGTTTTGCTTTTTTCTTTGTTTACTGGATGTCTGAAAACGGGCGGTAAAATGGGTCATTTTCGAAAGTCCGTAGTTCTTACAGTAATTAATTAATGCAAAAAAGCAAAAAATAGGGACGTGACAGAGGTGACATAGATTGTATGGTAAAAAAATATTTGCTCTAGTGTTATTATCCAGGGGAATACGTTTGCATGGAGAAAACTGTACTTGTCTATCCCGATTCAATAGGTGTAAAAGTGAGCGAGTAATCGAGGTGGGCATACAGACACACATACAGACAGAATGGACGAAAGTATAAGGGTTCTTTGTTTGACTTCGGAGAAACGTCCGTCGATGCTCCGTCTTTCGCTGCAAGTTAATGATTAACCTCTAACATTGATACATTAATGCGTTGTTGCGTCCATATTATATTTGTGTTGTTCTGTGCTGTCCTGTCTGTCAATATGCATGTGTTTGTTCCAGGTTGCGGTACTTGGAGAAAGCCCAATGTCCTAATATCAGTTGTTTGTATTAAAATTTTTAAACTATGACCAACTCGCGCGCCTGATAACGTGGCTCTCTCACACTCTGACATTGGCAGAATTATTGTGGCGGTCACAATAACAGGCCATTTAAAAAAAAAAAAAAAAAATCGATGTCGGATAATGGTGGGTCGGAAAAAAAATTCTTTCGGTCTTCATGCATTCGGATATGTGTACTTCCGTTACGGACCCCTACGAACCCTAAAATATAATTAATAAAACAAACAGATAGACCAAAAAAGTTCGTTAAAAAAGTTTTAACCGAGTTCCTTACAGCTGTGGCTAAAATGTTATTTGAACTAAAAATAATATTAAACGTTTAAAAGTTTGTGTAAATACAAGACTTGCAGAAACTGACTTTAATTAGTATACAGTAGAGATAGTGATGATGATATGCAAATAAACTCGTGCTAAGGGCGCGGATATCGTGGAAACAGCTGACATACTGCTGTAGACGTGACCTTTCTTCTGGTACAACGATATAACGATAAGAATTTAATATTTCAGCATATTTCTAGCTTTTAACCTTGATGTAGTACCATATTAAGGCTATATCGTCCTCTCGTATAGCATTCGTTTATAAGTAATCGAAATCGAGTATCAAATGCTTGGAAAATAGCATAATTATCATCTTTAGAGATTAGCTCACGTAAAACACGTAATTAAAAATTAAATTAAAATTAAATATTATTTATTTCAGATTATTCATCCATATTGTGTTAGTAACAATTGTCTTACAACTATGTTAGTTCACAAATAAAGTACATTCAATAATAATTTACATTAAATTAAATAAATTACAAAAACAATACTACATTATATTAAATTACATTATTGTACAAAGGGGGATGAGCTGGCATGCAGCAGCATCCACCTCTGCAAGTCTGCACCATGGGCGAGTCCCACCGCTCAGCCAACACGCTCAGGATGCTATTAGTGCTGCCCCGGAGGCGATTCAGCAGCGAGGCGCTCCGCTTTCTGATGATAGCGTAGAAGTAATGTTCATGCTCGAAGACTTAGGGAAACTTGTTTTGTATCATGGCTATAAAGACCTTTTAAAGTAATGCAACTGTTTATCCTAACACCCTGTATATAAAAAATACTTTGCGTATATTAAAAAAACACCGAACTTCTCTTTCTAACTCTACGCCGGAAACCTAACTTCCTATCCATATGCCGGAAACAGAAACGGCAAACATAGGAATATTCCGAGGCGGTGTCCGTAGTGCGAAGAACTCAAAGCATGGTGGCGCGTCGGTAGCCTTGGCGCGAATAAAAGCGGCGCTTGTCAAACACGGTGCCCGTAGCGCGAAGAACTCAAAGCATGTGGCGCGTCGGTAGCCGTGGCGCGAATAAAAGCGGCGCTTGTCAAACACGGTGCCCGTAGCGCGAAGAACTCAAAGCATGTGGCGCGTCGGTAGCCGTGGCGCGAATAAAAGCGGCGCTTGTGAAAACGGTACCCGTAGCGCGAAGAACTCAAAGCATGCGGCGCGTCGGTAGCCGTGGCGCGAATAAAAGCGGCGCTTGTCAAACACGGTGCCCGTAGCGTGAAGTAGCCGTAGTAATTCCTCCATAAAATGTCCAATTCTGATATTGTAAAATTATGTCTGTAAGTTTACATGGAGTGACGTCATAAAGTGTGTAAACTATTTATTTTAAAATCTCTATACAATTGCTATTAAGACGTATCTCGAAATGGTTTAGGAAATGGAAATCAGCCCACCAAAAAAGAATTGGCCGTCACGGGACGCCCGCTAGATGTGAAACTTCTCCCGATTTAAATTTCGATCTTCCGCTCCGGATTTAAATTTCGAACTTCCGTCACACAAAAAGGCTGCGGATCAGAATTTCAAAGTCCTCCCATAAGAAGATTCGCTTTAAAAAAACTTTACAGTCAAAATTGTTTACCAAGTAGGTACTAAGAAGCAACCCCTAATTCACTTACAACTTCATACCCGGCCGCAAACGACCTTCGGCTACAAGAGCTACGCTGCTACGGTAACTGCTACGTGACGTAGCCGTAGCCTTGCTACGGATTATGTTTGTGCATACTCTTATTATGTGTCTATGCACTTTAATCGCATTTATTGAGCCAGAAAGATAAGGAATTATACCAGGAATAGAGGAACTGACAGCTGAGAGAGCGAGATGTACCTAGCGACACCACCGTATTTGCAAGGCAATAGAACCGTTTTCTAATCTCTTAAAAATTTTTACAATTCGGTTTCCGTGAATAATTGCGAATCTAAAGTGAAATCGAAGATAATTTTGTGAAATATACTGACACTAATTCATTAATTTACCTACGATTTCACGTTAGACTCAGAATTATAAACAGTATTCGATTTTTTGCCTGCGAATAGTCTCCTGAAAACATCCAAAAACGGTTTCATTTGACAACTCATGTCAGTTGCTCTATTCCTGTAAGGTATAATACCTTTATGAAGCAACCTAAATGTTAAGTGTCATTTTAACGCTCAGCGGCGCCCTCACCAGAATGTCTTTTCGACATTTTATCAAACTTACTACAAAATTATATTTATCTTTTTTTTACATTATTTTAGTTACTTTTAAGTTCTTAATATTTTATTTTATTTTTAATATATACCAAAGGGTGAAAATGGGACCCTATTCATAAGCCTACGTTGTCCTAATACTTTCAAAGGTATTTTGTAGGTTTAAAGTTAAACATTTAAATTAGAAACTATTTTAAAACTGCAACTGAAGTGTGTCTGTACATTGAAGATATTTACTAAAATAAGATAACGATATATGGTTTTTAGGTAGGTATCCCTGACTCGAAATCAACCTTAGTCTGTCTGTTTGTTTGTGTGTTTGTTTGTGTGTTCGCACATCACGCAAAAAACTACTGAACCGATTTTGATGATACTTTTTTTTTTTATTCTATTTTTTTTATATTGGGGCTTTCAACCTTTTATGTCAGCCCAAAACTTTTTTTGTTTGATAGCTTATATGATCTGACTTAAAATCTGATATACAATTTGTGCGGATGAAGTCGCGGGTAAACTCTAGTTAGAAATAAAACCGTTCAAGTGCGAATCGGTCTACTCGCGCTATGGACAACTTAAACTTCGAAATCGCGAAAAAATATTCGGCTGTCCCAAAACTGTTGTACCGACTCGACTAAAATGCATTTTTTTTCGCTATTTCGAAATTGTTTCCATAGTGAAAGTTGTTCAGTTTAATGTCTGAAGCACGTGGCAAGCAAGCAAGTAAGGTGGTTGGAGAGCTGTCAATTTCATACAAAACTTTGTCCTAGAACACTCGTAGACGGTGTTAATAAAAGTAATGTTTTTTAAATGGAAAAATAGCTTAGAAAATCTAGATTGCGCGTATCTAACGCGCACCTAACATTTTCCTCGCTGTTGTGAGGTGAAAAGTTGTGTGTTTCGCTCGGCTGCAAAATTATTCTACGTCTCGTACCTTTGAAACCTTCTCTACGCTCAGGATTCTATATTTGAACCACTGCTCTCTCGCTTCGCTCGTGGTTCAATCCTAGAATTCTTCGCTTGCTCAGGTTTCAATCAAAGTACTCGCGCCAAAAAACAACTTTGCAGCCTATAAAAATAACTATTACATTTTCGGTTTTCATTATAGAGAAAGCTTTAATGTCGTGATGAGGAGCCAATGAACAGTAAAATGACTCTTGAAAACATTCCAAGCGCCTCACAGTATGTTTTTTGACCTGAAAAGCGGTCATGGTCGTTTTATTAGTGTAATCGTTAGTGTTAATCATTTTGAAACTGAGAGTAGACCTCCCGTGCGTCAAGTCTTCTTAATTATTCTTAATATTGAGTTATAATTTTTTTTTTTTTTTTTTCAAAATATCGCTATAACTTCCAAATAATCCGGTTTTTTTCTTTTTTCTCAATTTAGTATAATAAAACATTAAACGAGGTATTTTATACACATTACAAAAGTTCTCGAACATTTATGTTAATGACGAAATTATACATTTTATAGTTTCTCGTTTTTTATTTTTTATTTCTTTATATTCAGTTATTGGGGTTCAATTTTTACTTTTCAATATTAAGAGCCATACTATTGATGTATAAAAAAAAAATCAGATCTAAATCTGGTAGGATATAGGAGTTATTAACTTCAAATGTTTTTTTCTTATAATTTTAGAACTTTTAGAAGAATTAGTTAATAACTCCTATATCCTACGAGATTTAGATCAGATTTTTTTATTAGACATCAATAGTATGGCTCTTAATATTGAAAAGTAAAAATGGAACCCCAATAACTGACTATATAGAAATAAAAAATAAAAAACGAAAAACAATAAAATGTATAATTTCGTCATTAACATAAATGTTCGAGAACTTTTGTAATGTGTATAAAATACCTCGTTTATTGTTTTATTATACTAAATTGAGAAAAAAGAAGAAAACCGGATTATTTGGAAGTTATAGCGATATTTTGAAAAAAAAAATTAAAAAATCACAACTCAATATTAAGAAGAATTAAGAAGACTTGACGCACGGGAGGTCTACTCTCAGTTTCAAAATGATTAACACTAACGATTACACGAATAAAACGACCATGACCGCTTTTCAGGTCAAAAAACATACTGTGCGCCTGTATTGCCGCTTGGTGCGGGTTCCCTTTGTTACTGCGAAAGCCATAACTTAGATTGTCTCTTCATCGAAAACTTGCATATAACTTTAATCACATTCAACTTGCACATGCAACAGGCAGCTTGTTCTTGAACTGTTTGACAAGCTTTTGTATTTAGCTTCACCACAGAATAGGTAATAAGTAGGTACTATTTCTCCCCTCCGCCTCCGGACGGAAAGCGTAAATTTTCGTCCCGCTGCGCTAAACGAAGTTGCCGCTTTAATCTCTGTTTTCTTAAACTAAAATGATTACAACAACACAATTATGATAAAATATTGTTAGGTACCCAATTATAAAATATGGAAAATTGTATAGATTTATTCAAAGGCTGACTTTAGAATCGGTTTACCTAGAACCACATCGTTCTAGCGGTTTACTGACACAATGGGTGTTCACTTCTTCTTCACCAACAATCTTCATTCTTAAATAAACTCTAAGGGCCTGTTTCACCACTTCTGAGTAAGTTCTTGTTAGCATATCCGACAGATATTTTGACATAATTTATTAGAACTTATTCAGAAGTGGTAAAACAGGCCCTAAACGTAATAATATGCAAATCAATTCGCTATGCATCCCGAAAATTTCATTATATAAAAACTATTTAGTTCCACACTACGTGAGCAGTTAGCTGTTTAAAAGTTTGAATTCTCTCTACGCTATTAATACTGTAACAGAAGTGTGTCTGTAATTTGAATATTATTACAAATAAAAGGTAACGATGTGTTTAGGGGTCCCCGATTCTAAATCTTTAGATTTTTAGTCCGTCTGTCTGTTCATTTCTGTGTTTGTTCGTGCACCACATAAAAACTACTGAACCGATTTTTATCAGTTTTTATATTTAACTAGTGTTTTCCCGCGACTTCGTCCGCACAAATTATATACCAGATTTTAAGTCAGATCATAAGCTATCAAACAAAAAAAGTTTCATCAAAATCGGTTCAGTAGTTTTTGCGTGATGCGCGATCAAACAAACAAACAAACAAACACACAAACAAACACACAAACAAACAGACAAACAGACAGACAAAATTTCTAAAAAAGGTTGATTTCGAGTCGGGGATATTTAAAAACCATATCGTAATCTTTTTTTTGTAAATATCTTCAATGTACAGACACAGTTCAGTTACAGTTTTATAATAGTTAAGATTAAGCTTGTGATTAGACCGAAATCTCTCTATTTATCTCTCTATGTAGCCGATGACGGGAGCCGGGGCGGACGAAGTCGCGGGAAAAATCTAGTATTTTAAAGTCTTTGTTTCATAAACCCGCGTTAAACACAAAAAGTTATAAGCCCACCTTAGTTAGTCGCCCTACGTACAAGTCAAATTAACACTATTTTCCTGTTCCTGTTTGCAAGAGATCCTGCCATGTGACGTAATTATAACAAAGGCAAAGGTGTCTGCGAGGTCCAAGGTAACTGATAAAGAATATCTTGTATTTATGGCCACTAGACACGTCTTGTAAAATAAAGGTTAAGTTACAACTATACAATGAATCGTTATTTTTCTCTGTTTCCTGCTAATTCAGCAACACGAACTTAAATAAACTCTTACTTGGAACCTAGTGAAACGGATTCAGAGAAATACTTCGATCTGTTTTTAGAAATGTACCTACTCTATTGAACATAACCTAATGATTTGGCGTTTTCAATTAACGAAGCAGTTTATCAAAAAAGGTGTATTTTTTTCGGTCTTACTGTGTAGAGACGTTCAAATCCTCAAAACCTTAACCACATTGCAGGCAAAAGTACCGGTAGGTCGATAACGTAAACCAACGAAAGTTTTAAAGGGTGAAATGAAAACCATTCAACTTTTCCTCTTCAATGTTAGAGATTCTGATACTGTCGTAATGAAAAACGGGTGAAGTAATCTAGTTATTGTACTTTTTAAAGACCTACAGGTTGTGGAGGAGCGTATGGTATGGTATACTTACTTGAGAATGATGTGGTGTGGTGCGGTTGCGCGCTAAGAGATCGCGCGAGAGACGGCGCGCGGCGCGACTAGTGGCGTGGCGCGTGTCACGCGTCGCGAGCGGCGGGGTCGCGTGGTGTGCTGGCACGACCGTACCCCTCGCTTCAGTGTACAACACTGCTTATCGACCCCTCGCCTCGCCCGCCGCCCTAATACGCCGCCGCCGCGCCCGCTTACCGCGCACCATTGCCAAAATGTGAGAAACCTTTAACAATTCATCCTGTATTATTCTCGCCGACTAGGAGACGATCGATGTCCACGTGATTCACTTTCATCTGGATCTAAGAGATCTAACATTTTACAAACTGCATCGTTCTTTAAGGGTTTACTCAGTCGGATTCCATTTATTCCTATAATTGAAGGCACAGAGCGAATTCATTGAGAGAAATTAGATTTAATGCAACTTCAATATTGTTTGAAATTAAACTCTTAGGTTTCTTAAATTGCGTCCTCACGTAAATTATTTTGACTGATCATCAACTGCTTCACAAGCCGTGAAAACATCGCGCATCTTGTCACATAGATGTGGTCGTCGCTCCTATCATTTTGGGCGATCGTTACACCGAGACCGAGATATCACGCCGCCATGACAAGCGTGGGATCGGTTCTGTTCTGGAGAGCGATTTTTGAAAGTCACACGTGTGTCACAGTCACACAAAATTAAGAATTTTGATAATGTTTGCTGATTATGCATGATTCGATCATTAATTTATAACGTGTGACTTTCAAAAATCGCACTCCAGATACGCTACCTACTGAAAACATGATACACAGTAAAATAATCGGGGAAAATGACACACATGTGGACGTAGCCCCATAGAAAGAAAGGGTTCGACCAAGAAGCTTGCAACGTATTGGGTGTTCCATAGGTTTGACAAATATTGTAAAATTATAGCAATACGTACACAACCCCAGACCTACAAGAAGAAAGAGATCGCCAATCACGACACTCTACCTTTGTTAGTGACAAACTTTTCAATTATTAAGAAATAATTTAAAACTTCTTTTATCCTGATTTGAGGATTTCCCCGCTGTCGAACGTCTCTGGACTCTGGACCAAGGTGGAATAATGTACCTATGATAGTTGTTTTGAGAACAATGTATGGAGTTATATTTGGAGTCAGTAATACCTTATCCGTTTTACTCACTTCCTAGTTTATCTTCATAATTTTTTTTAAAGAAAACATAAAAATTACTTATTCACAAGTTAAGTAGGACCGTAGGAGCCAAAGTGAAGAACAAAAACTAGCTTGGTAGGTAATAGGTACATAGCTTAAGGCACCTCTAGACATATTTTATCTCTCTAATATAACTTTTATTTTTAACTGTAGTTCACTTCAAACAAAAATATCACTTTATTTCTCACCCGAAAAAACTTAACAGTACAATGCGATATATACTTTCGGGGTTTGCAAGTTTTCAAACGGTAGGGATTGCAAAGTATCCTTTTCTTTCACTTGGGTATTTATCTGACTCCTAAAGCGTCGTTGTTCTCCGATACAAAATACCAGAATTTATAAAGATAAAATAGGTTTCTCTAGATACTTGAATGTAGGTACTTTTTCCAATATTTTTTATATTATATTTGAACTTGTTTGGATGCATTTTAAGTGAATGCTTAGTAACAAATTTTGGGCATTGATTAAATAATAAAATAGTGAAATTCTATCTGAATTCATCTCATCAGCAACAGTGGCCTATCTCATATCCAGCCCATCCTGCCTCGACGCATACCTACCTGCATGCGAATGGAGCTTAATTATGGACGCTGCCATGCCGGTAATGCTGTGTGGCAAAATACTGGTCTGAAATCATTTGAACAACTCGCCAATAGCATTATTCACGCGATTGAAGAGGAATTAACAGATATCTGGGCTGCAATCGCGGTAAATACTCCGCGTTTTAACTGTGATTGGACCACATACGAACCATAACTTTTGACACATTTGGTATTGCGCTAATCGCGGTCCTGCTCTTGACGACCGTTAGAGCCGTTTTGCCAGATCGCTCAGACGTTAAATGATGTCAGTTTAGCGCGATGTGGCATTATTATTCAGCCAGTTGAATAGTAATTGGATTACAATGTGATTAGAACTGAAATTGGATAAGAATGGAACTTCGATGTTTTAACTTGGCGTAATCGGGCTCCAGTCTTCGATAATTATCTTCATAAATGATTCATATTGTAAAATAACGAAGCACGTATAAGGCAGTATACCTATAATAGTACAGTATCGGTACTATGCCAATCGAAAAAGGAACTATGTGAGACTAAAAAGATAAAAAAGGTCCTATGCTAGTCTTAAAAGGTCCTATGTAAGTCGAGAAAGTTACTATGTCAGTTGAAAAAGGAACGACGTGTGACGAAAAAGATAAAAAGATAAAGGTCCTACGCCAAACAAAAAAGGTCCTATGCCAGTCGAAAAAGGAACTATTTGAGACTAAAAAGATAAAAAAGGTCCTATGTGAGTCGAAAAAGGTCCTATGCAAGTCGAGAAAGTTACAATGCCAGTCGAAAAAGGAACTATGTTCGACGAAAAAGATAAAAAAGGACCTATGCGAAACAAAAAAGGTCCTATGCCATTCGAAAAAGGAACTATGTAAGACTAAAAAGATAAAAAAGGTCCTGTGCTAGTCTTAAAAGGTTCTATGCAAATAGAAAAAGGTCCTATGTCAGTTAAAAAAGGAACTATGTGAGACGAAAAAGATAAAAAGGTCATATGCGAAACGAAAAAGGTCCTATGTTAGTCGAAAAAGGAACTTTGTGAGACAAAAAAGATAAAAGAGGTCCTATGCGAAACGAAAAAGGTACTATATGTCAGTCGAAAAAGGAACTATGTGAGACTAAAATGATAAAAGAGGTCATATGCGAAACGCAAAAGGTACTATGCCAGTCGAAAAAGGAACTATGTGAAACTAAAAAGATAAAAATGGTACTATGCTAGTCTTAAAATGTCCTATACAAACCGAAAAAGGTCCTATGCCAGTCGAAAAAGGAACTATGTGAGATAAATATTATAAACAAGATAAAAAGGTTCTATGTGAGTCGAAAAAGCCGTCCGCCGTAACAACGTAACAACGCACATTCTGTGATAATTTCAATTGTCTAGTTGCGGTTATCACGGTTCAAAGTTACAACCCTAAATAGGTAGGAAGGACGGACGGACAACGTAGGCTTTTAGGTAGTCATAGGGTCCCGTTTTCACCCTTTGGGTACGGAACCCTAAAAATACATATGACAGTTTAGAATAAAACGTTTATTAAAATAGTGTACCTACACAAACAAACGTAGGAAACCCAACTTTAGACGTTGCAAACTTTTACAGAATTGGTTATACGATAAAACAGCGCGGTGGTGTTGAAAATGTTGTTGAATAAAATCTCTTGAAACAATGCGTTTGAGGGCCCGGTCTCCACGCTCGCTCGCTGCGGCGTGCAATAATGGCTCTAGAATGTAGGGCGCTGACATTATGATCCTCCCAGCAAAGAGAATGGATCACTACCCTCCCAGCTCGGCGAGAATGGAGCTAAATTAATTCACCATTTCCATTTCACGTTAATTTTTCCTTAATAATGCAAACTTTGCAAGTAAGTAAGTCATTACTTAATTTTATTAAGATTTTGTAAGAAGTTTGTTTTTCTAGAGTTTACCCGCGACTTCTTCCCCATAGGTTCCCGTCATTGTAGCGAGGTAAATGAATAGCTACCAGATTTTACGTTTAAGGTGTTTTCCGTCCATACAAAACATTGTCGTAGAACACTCGTAGACGGTATAAATAAAAGTAATGTTTTATATATGGAAAAATAGTTTAGAAAATCTAGATTGCGCGTATCAAATAATATTTACAATTTATATTATTATTACGAAGATATCAAGCTTTGAAATTATTCATACAAAATTTCAATTTCTTTTCTTTTTCGTAATTATATTATAAATTGTAAATGTTATTTGATACGCGCAATCTAGATTTTCTAAGCTATTTTTCCATATATAAAACATTACTTTTATTAATAACGTCTACGAGTGTTCTACGACAAAGTTTTGTATGAAATTGACAATTCGGAGTGCGGTCCATACAAACGTACTATACTGATATTTTCAATACTAACCAATTAAAGTCAATCAAATTTTGCAGTAACAATCATGAAACAAATCTCTATGCTTGTATGGAATCAGATGGAGGAGGATTAATTTAAGATTTGTATGGAAATCTTTGAGGCTCCGTAACTTTAATACTAAGTATGCCTTTTAACCAAAATCGGACTCCTTACAAGTATAGAAATTTGTTTCTAGATTGATTCTGAAAAAATTCATTGAGTTTAATTGTTTAGGTAAGTAACTAGGTACTTTTATTTTATTTATTACTAGTGTTTTCCCGCGACTTCGTCCGCACAAATTATACCAGATTTTAAGTCAGATCATAAGCTATCAAACAAAAAAAGTTTCATCAAAATCGGTTCAGTAGTTTTTGCGTGATGCGCGAACAAACAAACAAACAAATAAACAAACACACAAACAAACAGACAAATAGACAGACAAAATGTCTAAAACAGGTTGATTTCGAGTCAGGGATACCTAAAAACCATATCGTAATCTTTTTTTTGTAAATATCTTCAATGTACAGACACACTTCAGTTACAGTTTTATAATAGTTTAGATTAGATGTCCAGCAGCTTTCTTTTGTATTAGGGATAAGAGAGAGTAAAATTGTTTTCCTTTGGAGCCATTTTACCAGCTTACGCCGGAAGAATTTTAAGGGCAGTTCTTTTACATATAGTTGGGAAGTGCATTAAATATCCTGACACACATGGCATAAACATTTTTATTATGTAAGTACTGCAGTCCTAGGAGTCGCAGGAATTCTAAGGAACATTTGCGCACAAAATTAGATTTAGGTTTTTTTGATGGACCTCAAACCTAGAATGCCCGTATTATACAGGGTGTAAGGGCTGCTGTATTACTGCTGTACCTACCCGACTGAAATGTATGGGACAGCTGATTTTTTTCGCGTTTCCTGAGGTAGGCCCCATAGTGAAAGTTGTTCAGTTTGATGGTCTGATTTCACCGTTTCAGTTTGCGGAGGGCTGTCCCTTACACCCTGTATACTAATAATATAAATTGTTGAGTTTGATGGCCTAAAGCGCCCCCTAAATGTAACGTGTTTAAGTTTACACCCTTTGATAAAGTTGTAGGTATGTCAAGCAAGATTGACAGTCAGAAAAAAATTGGAACCAGTACTGGCTCCTTAACCCTATACCTACATATACACGCACACATACATAATTTGTATGGCGCCTCACGCACTCCAACCTATGAAACTTGGCCCCTTTTGTTTTATACGGTAAAACAGTGAGGCTCATTCTAGAAATATACTTTTCACCTCACAAGCTCGGAAAGATTCTGTTTATCACTCGAAATCTGAGTGCAAAAGCGTATTTTATCCGCTAGCGTGGAAAGAGTTTTTGAAATTCGAATCTGTCTATTCAATATACCTATTCCTATACCGCCAATCCATCAATCAATTTCATGTCACTGGCCAGCACGAAATAAAAACATTTTAAAATGTTCTTTTTAGCAATTCCCTTTTTTTCCTCGCTTTTGTGAGGTGAAAAGTTGTGTGTTGCGCAGTTGCGCTCGGCAGCAAAGTTATTCTGCGTCTCGTACCTTTGAAACCTTCGATGCGCTCAGGATTCTGGTTCACCCTGTTGTCGCATAACTTTTTTTCGCATAATTTTGTAATGCATGATCACTATAGGCATACATGACTTATGGCATAACTTCACTTGGCATACTTTTTTTAGCATCCATTCATAACGCATAGTCTTCTATGGCAGATCAGTCGTATTGCATAATTTTTATATTCAGAAGTATCGTATGGCATTATTGCCTTTTCGCAGAGTATTGTAACGGTTCTCATCATTGTCGCATAATTTTGTAATGCATATTATAGGCTGACTATACTAAATGACTAATGGCATAAACAACTACCAGTAGTACCAGGATATTAGTAGATTACACACCGAGGGCAGGAAAGTAAGAAAGGGCTCAGATCTCATGTGACACGTAATCTCAGGCTTTCTTATTTACTGTCCGAGGTTAGTATACACCTACTATTTTTCACCTCGACGGAGGTGGAAAGCGACAACTTTGTTTAGCGCAGCGGGACGAAAATTGACGCTTTCCGTTCGGAGGGGAGAAAAATTATCGAATAATAACTGATTATATATATACCACGTTGTTTTATTTAGTTACTTTTCCTAATGATACAAACTAAAATCTATCTAGCCTAATCTAACCTCCAGTTTTGAAGCTACCTTTCTTCGCCCTAAGCAACAAACATGCAGAATGCAAGCAAGCATGTTGATGCATGCATGATAAATGTTCTAACCTAACCTAGAATTTTAAAACCACAAATTTGTTCCACCAAGTTTTTCTCAGGCAGGGGGCTTCCGCCTCCTGCACCCCCCTACATGCAGACAAGCAAGCAAGCAATCATGCAGCCAGCAAGCAAGCATGCAACAAGCAAGCAAGCATGCACCAAGCAAGCAAACATGCAGCAAGCATGTTGATGCTCCGCTCGCTTCGCTCGCTCCGCTTAGTGTCTTACATGTTCTAATCTAACCTAACCTACCATCAATAGTGCAATCAAGCATGCACCAAACAAGCCAACATGCAGCAAGCATGTTGATGTGTCTAAGTGTCTTACATGTTCTAACCTAACCTAACCTAAAATTTTAAAAAACCCGTTTGTTTTTCTCAGGCAGGGGGCTTCCGACACCCGCACCCCCCTCGCGGGGGGCATGGCCCCCCTGCACCCCCCAACATGCAGACAAGCAAGCAAGCAATCATGCACACAAGCAAACATGCATGCACGCATCCAGCAAGCAGGCAAGCATGCAGCATGCAAGCAAGCATGTAGATGTTCCGCTAGCTTCGCTCGCTCCGCTAAGCGTTATACATGTTCTAACCTAACCTAACCTAGAATTTTACAAGCACGAATTTGTTTTTCTCAGGCAGGGGGCTTCCGCCCCCCCGCACTCCCCTGTACCCCCCAACATGCAGACAAGCAAGCAAACATGCATGCACGCAAACTAAACGCCCTATTGCCACTGATCATTATGCTAAGCGAAATTATGCAAAACCGCGCTAATGCCACATGATCATTATGCTATGCAAAATTATTCAATATAACATTCGATTATGGTACCTAGTAGTATGCCATATTAAATTCGCATAAATTAATATTCTGCCACTTATATGTTATACCAAATAAAAATTTCTGCATTGTTAATATTCGCCCAAGAACAATTATGCCAAGTAAGTTTATGCTATATATGTTTTGGACAATGAAAGTTATGCCAGATAGACGGAACCCCAGGATTCTACATTTGAACCCACTCGCGAATCCTTCGCTTGCTCAGGTTTCAATACAAGTACCTACTCGCGCCAAAAAACAACTTTGCAGCCTAGCATAACAAATAACTATTTTCTAAGACTATAGTATCGTTCTTGGAACCTCAAACACCCACAATTATAAAATAGGTAGGTACACTCTATACCACAGTAGGTATAAGAAAGACTAGGTATCTATATACCCTGCATTGGTATGTTGAATATTTTAAGTATTCATACCATGGTTCATGTACCTAATGAGAAAGGCGTCTGTCGTAAAAGCTGATATAATGAACGTTTTCACATTACGATACGACATTGTGACGATATCATATTATCGTGCGTGAGTGAAAACGAACTGGATAATAAACAGAAACTATTAACGCCATCTTCTTGATTCGTATAGATCTAGCTGCTACAAGAACCCTCTTACGTCCTTCAGTGACGTGAGAAGTGCAGCACAAGCCTAAAGGATCAGATAGGTATGCAAGGAGTTTACCGCCTACGTACTAGATGGCGTTGCGCGGCGTCTTTGGAGAGAGCTGTTTTATATTTTAACTCTTCGAAATCTGTTCCATGCACAAGTCTGGCTTGTTATCGCTAGATGGCAACGATTGGAGCTTTGAAGACATTTTGGTACAGTCCATTTGCACTTAGAATAGGCTTCGGGTGCCGGGTAAAATTGGTTGTGTTCGTATAATAGATAGGTAAGATCGCGGCCAATTACATCTTTTTGAACTCAAGGTAAATGGGGAATTTTCCAAAAAAAACAATATTTAGCGTACCTTGTCCTATGAAGTAGGTAGGTAAGCATGCCTTACAAAATATTTAAAAGTTCCCGTAAACCATTAAATAATTACAAGAAGTTAACTATTTTTTAATTAAATTCTAGACTGTATTCATTCGAATAAATCATACATAGCCTATTCAAAACATTTACAAAAATATGACTTCAATTTCGTCACTTACTTAGTTACATTTGTTTTTAAAAACGCTCATATACGAATATTAACCGATTTTACCCCATACCAGCCTATTCTAACGGCTCACTGACTGTAAAATTGTAAATTCATTAAGTACCTACCTCTCTCTGAACCTACACTACACATGAACTTGACAAGTCTTGACAAGTTCTTAGGATCAGGATAGTAAAGGATTCATCATCATCATCAGCCTATCATCGTCCACTGCTGAACTACTCCAGTAAAGTTACGTAGTGCCTAAATATTGCCTTACTACTACAAAAAAATGTACCTAGGTCAAATAAATAAGTGCCTCCGTAAAACTTGATACCTATCGATACAGATTTTTGCATAGGTTATCTATAGTAGGAATACTGAATGATAGTTTAAAATTAAAACTTTGGATTTAATCTCTTTTAGTTTTACCTACCTTTTTTAGCAAAGACGATTTTTTTTTAATTACGGTTATTTGCTTTGAATTATTATTATTTTATTTATTTACTTATTTATTTTATCTACAGGAAAATAACAATATTACTTCGTGTCATTAAACATTCCAATGTTTATATTGACACTGCACGCTCGTCTTAGATTACGTAATTAATAATAAAAAAAAAACATCATAAAGTACACTTATTCTACAGTTACACCGTAATAGTAGGTACTTATCACAGACTTACTACCTAAGTCTATGGTACTTATCATATTTATTATTTTTACGTGGTTACCAGGTGGTTACATGACTCTTGCTAGGCACACTAGCCGGCTGTGTCGTCGTCAGGTTGTCCAGAAGTGCTATTTTTGAATCGTGAGATTCAAAATCAAAATCATGATCGAAAATCACCATAGCAGTTCAGTATGAATGATACCTCTATTAATAAAAACACAGGTATATACAATCAAAGAGAGAGCTCGGTGGCGCGTTGCGGAGAGGTAGAGAACTTTTGTGAACAGCATAGCAAGCTCTTCGATCATTAAATATCAATGATTAATATCGACCTAAGTGCGTTCACACACGATGACGCATTGACGCAGCGGCAGACGTCAGTCCGTCATTTGTGAAGCAAGGAGTTGTATGAAACCGCACCTAGAAGCACACACGCACGGTGACGCATTGACGCGCCGGGTGTGGTTCTATGGACTGACATCTGCGCCGCTCCGTCAGTGCGTCATCGTGTGTGAACGCATTAATTCATTCATGACCAACATAATGTCTTTTAGGGTTCCGTAGGTACCCAAAGGGTGAAAACGGGACCTTATTACGTTGCCCGTCCGGCCTACGTTGTCCGTCCGTTCGTCCGTCCGTTTATTTACGTCTATTTAGGTTGAACCGTTAATAGCTAGGTAGTTGAAATTTTCACAGATAATGTGTTGCGGCGGATTTGTTATCAAATAATAATAATTTCAAAAGTTAAAAATTACGTAAGGGAACTAGTTTTTATCAATGTTTTTTCTTAACGCTCTATCGTAAAAACGGTAATACATACAAACGTCATATTTGGTGTGATTTTAGAGCGAACTCTTCAGTATAACAACAAATAATAAAAACCGGCCAAGTGTGAGTCGGTCTTGCGTTAAAGGTCCCGGAGAAAGAAGTATTTTTCCTGTTTTTGTTGTGTTCTGTGGTGATGTGGTACGGAACCCTCGGTGCGCGAGTAGCCCGACTCGCACTTGACCGTTTTTTTTCTAATAAGTATCTTATTGAACCACACGGTGCGCCTTTTCGTTTTAACATACCATAAGTCAAAAAGAGGATAAGTTACCAACTTTAACTTTTTCAGGTAGGTATACTATCGCGGACTTTTCCGCCTGATCACTTTTTTTTTTTCTTAATTTCGCGCATAATTACTTAATTATTGTTTGGAAACCATTCATTCATTGGTATATTCATCAATAGGGTGGGGCTAGACATCGTTTTTATTTTTTAGTATGCAAGCAAAAATGAGCCTAGTGGTGGTCAGGCACAAAAGTCCGCGATAGTACGTAGGACATAGACATAATTTTAACTACGAAATTTTGCCCACAACTTCGTCCGCGTGGATTACCCATTTAGGGGTCGATTTTCGAAAAAATCTTTCTTATAACTTGGCACTAAGTAGGTACCTACAATGGATTTCTCGAAGCGCTTCGTCGTTTTTTTTTAACCCTCATACATATAACTTGGGTTTGGATTAAACCAGATAGGTAAACAAAATTCTCGGGATATGATAATGGACTTATTAAACATAAGTATAAAGTTTTAATTCCATAGCTATACTTTAGATTTTATTGATATCTACAAAACTCAGATTTCGTCACTCATTCACAGATTATCATCAAAAATCATTAAAATGTCTTAGGGTACTTCCTGAAGTACTAGAAAGCTGAAATTGGGTCGTAAGCTAGCTGTCTACCTACACAGTGAGTGTTGGGACCTTGGATTTGTAAATAATTAAGGCCAGCGTATTCAAAATCTTCCAAATAATTTTAATGGGTTTTAACGAATTTAACAAAAAAACTAGAAAACTAGAATTGGTAGCGGTCGAGTTTCTTGGGCAAGTGACAGTCTTGACAGACGATCTGCGCAGGCGCGTCCTTGGGGTTCGTTCGAAACATTGTCCTCATGAGACGAGTGAGTTCGAAGAAAAATGCCTTGGGTGATCCTTAACATACTCCCCGGCGTTGCAAAGCTTGTCTTTCAACCCATACAGAAGAATCTTCCAATAATAGGTACAGAGATGGATCACCCTGTATAACTTCGCTTGTAGTCTTGAGGTTTGCTATAACTTTGTTCATGTGTGTCAGTTAAGACTATAATAACACGTTCCAGTCTCCAAATTATTCCAATCTTCAAAGGGGGTGGTAAGGCTTCGCTGATGAGAGCTACTAATTATCTCTCCACATGATGCATTCTTGGACTTCTCTATAACAGTAGTCGTGCCAGCAAGTATCGAAATATTGCTGCATGCTCTCTAGTCCTTCGTATAGTGAGAGTCAATTGTGGTTGGCGTCAATTATGAGCGTGAGAGGAGGCAAAGCAGTAAGAGGTTGTCCTACCAAGCAGTGACCCGTGATCCAAGGCGTTAGACCGTTTGGAACAGTTGATAAAGAAGAACAATTTGATAATAGACTACATAGATTCTCAGAACACAGTGCATTTTATAGTTCTGTACGTAAATGCATTTCAACAGATTTAACAACAGTTTCAGCCAATCTGTTACTACAATACTCGCACGTGGAGTTCTTATACAGACATAAATTAATTTGAATGAAATGATGCTTTGTCTGATGTTAGAAATAACATTACAACAACAATAACAACATACTGGATTTTATGTAAATGCTTAGCTATGTTTACATTATCGCTACGAAATAAGAGAAAGAAATCCTTATTCAGGTCGCTCACAAGCCTTGAAAATGGACTTGCTAGAAAACAAAAAAATATTGCAATTTAAAATAGAAATGATAAAATTACACTGCAATAACTTGATCAAATTGTATTTAGTGAATGTGATCAAAATCAGTTTTGACAAATAATGGTTAGATACGTAATCTTCCCTACTTAGGATATACCTAATAAGTAATATTCTGGAAACGACTCAATTAATATCGATTGAGGTCCAGTGAGGAAATATGATAGAACTGTATTGTGAGCTCAATAACTTTATTCTTTATACTTTATCGTACACTTGTACGATAATAGTGCTACTTCAAACAGCCAGAAGCCACTCTGACACTAGTGAATGAATGGGTATTCAGACCTTCAGATTAGTCTCCAGTCAACAAATCGGAGACACAAAAAAAACCTCTTGGATAAAAGACAAAGACCCGCAAGGAAAGGTACTGATGCCGTTTTGTTAGACACAGTGTTCAGAATAACGTTGAGCTTCTGCAAAAAACGAAATTAAACATATTAATATCTCCTGCCAGAACAAAGCGATAAATACAACATTCTAGAAGAATTTCATGTACATACGTCGTCGCTTTGAATAATCGTCGGCCCTATCATCGAAATAACATAATGATAGTCCGGAAAAAATTGCAGATAATAAGATTTTTGTTCGTGTCGCCCTTAGTCAAATAACATGCCTGAAAAACCGTATTCGTTCATAAAATCGACGTGGATGGACTTCAGCAAGACTGCTTCTGGAACTTTACCATAAGGAAACAGTGCTTATAATCCTATGAAACGAATGAGATAGCTCGATTTTTGGCATCTATAACAGACGCTAAGATACGACAGCATAATAAGAATTATGTGATATTTCTTCGATAGTTCTAAACTTCGACAGTTAATCTTGTGTAACATGCATCGAATTACGAACTAAAATTACATGATAAACTATTACCATGAGATTTACCAGTAGGCCCGGAAACAATGAAGGTAACCAAACTTAGTTACATGAAGCACTGGCAAACCATTATTTAAACGAATTTTTTAGTGCCAATAAGATCCCAGAATATGTCTGCGCCAAGGAGCAATTCCAGAGTTTCCAGACTTGACGGACTGTAGAAGTATGGGTCGGCTAAAGGAATGTGTGAAGGAATTACAAGTGCACCCACATCAAAGACACGATTGTTTGATGTAGTTACTTGGGGTAGCACCAAAAATTCAACGTTTTTTCTATAAGTATTGAGCTTGGACTGTATTAACGCTTTACATTGCTTGGAAACAACAGAGAAAGAATTATTAATACCTGCGACAGGCAAGATTGCATGCTTATAAGGTAAACCTAATTTATGCAATAGAGACTCAATCATGAATGAGGCCTGACTTTCAGAGTCTAAGACTGCTCTACTTCATGCTGTTTATTGTTGATATCACTAATGTTGACTAAGGCTGTCGCAAGTAGTAATTGCCCACACTGATAAGACGTCACTGACAAAGTGGTAGGAGGAGTTTCAGTCTTGGGTACAATATCTTTATCTCTGTGCAGTAATAAGTTGTGCTTCTGATTGCACATTTTACAAGAGCCAAACCGACACATGTTACTATTATGACCACCTCTTAAGCAATAGTTGCAAACGTTTGTATTTTTTCACAATTTGTTCGCGATCATAGAATGACAATTTAGCAAACATTTGTATAAGAGGTGCTCCTTAATACATAAAGGACATTGGAATATTTTAGTTTGTGGTGTATTGTTAGCAGTGACGGTTTAGGCTTTAATATTCTTGTTTGATGATTGATAATTGTTTTGGTTGATGTTTTATGTTTGTTTGTATTTGAAGTTAGTTCAATAGTTTCTAACAAGTCTGGTCTATTTTTAAGAAACTTGTTTTCGGTTGACTAAAAGAAACATGTAGTTCCTCAGCGCTTGCCATGCTTTTATGGAACCGAGATACGAATTCCTCTCGTTGAGATTCACTAGAGATAAGCTCGTGATCATTATCTATACTAGTTTCAATAAAATTTTGAATATGATCAAACTCACTAAATACTTCATTTATTTTGTCCAAACTTAACTTGAATTCCAAAGCTTGGACCTCATTGCAAGTTAAAACACCTGAGAGACTTGAAACATATTTTTTATTGCTTGTGAGATGACCCTTCAAGGTTCCTCTCTTTCTGATTAACTCAGTGTCAGAAAGTTTAGACATGTTGTATGCGTACCTAAATGAACGGCCTATTTATTTTACTACTAATAGTAATTAAGCAACTCCAAGTCGACACTGAAATGAACAGTCACTCAGAGAAAAATAGCCAACCTAAAGTTGGTCAATGAAATGAACAGTCACTTTAAAAAAAATAAGCAACTTAAAATTTGGTTAGTGAAACGAACAGTCACTTTAAAAAAGATAAGCAACGGCCACAGAATACAATGAAAATTCGATAGGTACCTACCTACCTGCCTATTTAATGATTATTTTACTTAACTTTAACATAGAAAAGGACTTTGGTACATTGATATCGTTGTAGGTTAACGATTTCAATCGAATTGTTACAAACAAGTTACAAATGACAAATTGTTTATTCAAAATAGCTACCTAGTGCATACATACTACGTTGACTTGCGATGAAACTGGTTGGATTACTACAAAATGCACTTAGGTACTGAACTTTCAGAAAATATAATGATTTATTATGATACATTTATGATTAGACGCATAAGTAATTAGTTGCTATGGGAATCTATATACGTGTATATTTAAGGTTTGGACATATGAAATTGATGTTCCCATGGTTTTTAGACTTAGTACTTAGATATGACTCACTCAAACCACTTGCCTTGTTTTCTAGTAGGTATAAAATGCACGCTATTCTTTGACGCAATATGATGGAATTCCCGATGCAAATGTCTGGAACCCGATGTATATACTCGCCAAAAACCACATAGCTTGTGCGTTTGAAGAAAATATTATGAACGTGATTCTTGCGAACTTGAAGAAATGATGCGCAGGTCCATAGAAGCAATCCGGCTCGATATAGGCCACTATGTTGGGACCTTGGATTTGTAAATAATTAAGGCCAGCGTATTCAAAATCTTCCAAATAATTTTAATGGGTTTTAACGAATTTAACAAAAAAACTAGAAAACTAGAATTGGTAGCGGTCGAGTTTCTTGGGCAAGTGACAGTCTTGACAGACGATCTGCGCAGGCGCGTCCTTGGGGTTCGTTCGAAACATTGTCCTCATGAGACGAGTGAGTTCGAAGAAAAATGCCTTGGGTGATCCTTAACAGTGAGATTTGAGAATCTGCTGATTTTGAATTAGTATTGTTGGTATCAAGCAGAGACTATAGGTACCTACGTCATATAAATTATATTACAGGTCCCACAGAAATCTGTGGTGGATCTTACGAGACTCCCAGAATTCAATTCGATCCACTGGTGGAGCCTATTAAGACATTCAAGTATCATAGGATCCACTGAGCCTAATGGTGGATCACAGTGAACTTAATTCAGCGTGCTATTCAATCCACTGGTGGATCGAGATAGTGGATCCTACAGGACAGAGGGAAAATTGTACGTTAATTCCCAGTAGTTCTACTGAACAGTTCTACCGTAGAACTAATGGGACTTTTATTTCCCACTAGTTCTACTTTTAAATGCACCACCGAATAGTGGAACTAGTGGGAACATTACTTCTCAATAGTTTTTACTATAGGTCTCAAAAATCTGCAGTCCTATGCAGGGTGGATTTTTGAGACGTAAGGGCAGTATTAGGTAACCGTTGTAGCTACAGCGAAACGTTCTTAAGAACTTTTTGAAACATTTCGAACTAAATCAAATTAAAGATTGAAAAATTTGTCTCGGGCGGGACTTGAACCCACGCTCTTCCAAACCGGGGAAACGTGCTAACCAATTACACCACCGAGCCCACAACCCAGAGAACGAAATTTTAAATCTTTTACGTCTTAAGGGGTTTCGAACTATTACGATATATTCATAGAAAAACTATGAAAAAGTAAGTGCTGTAATCACTTTTCCATACAAATATTAGGATTTCCTATTCCGCCCCTGGATAAAGTGTGATTTTAATTTAGATTTGAGATTGGAAGTGTCTTATGTTTTGCTCTGCTATTCTTTTGACATTATATCAGTGACTATAGTAAGTAGTGTAGGTACTTAATTATTTTACAGTTACGTTGCAGGTTCTGACACGAGCACTTGTCTCGCGTGATTATCGCGCGGTTCTCGTTTTTGTCTGCCACGAGGCTCCGCAATCCGCAATCTCTTCTTGTTCTGGATCAAAAACAATCCCTGAGAGTGGAATAGATGACTCCCACAAACTTCTTGACACTGGTGGAAACGCAGTGCAAGCGCACAAGCAAAAGTCCTTTAAAAAAAATTTTTAAATATACAAAATAGATAAAATACGTAAAGTAGTTAAGTACTTTATTTTTTAAGTTTTTGACTCCTTAGAATAAACTCATTCGAATGATATAATTAACTCTGTTTAATTTGTTCACCCAGCCCTATAGGAACAAACTTTTGTCTATATCTGCGTACACAGCTATAGATAAGTACGTCTCGGTCCCGAGCTCGATTTTCCACGGCGAGAACAAGGAAAGATATTGGGTGGCCTCTATTAAAATAAGTTTATTGTTTTTTGTTTCCCTATTTTTGTACCTACAGAAATTTATATCTACAGGGTGAAATTGATATCATTAACATCCGTTTACACTAAGAGTCTACCCATCAAACTGAACAACTTTTACTATGGGAGCAAACAGATCGGAGCAAAACAAAAATCAGCTGTTCCAACTGATTATATTTTCGATCGGCTTGCTCCCATAGTAAAAGTTGCTCAGTTTGATGGGTAGACGCTTAGTTTAAAAGGATGCTAATGATATCAATTTCACCATGTAGATTTATTGATTCTATATCTATCTATGCTAATATTATATTAGGGAAGATTAGATTTTTTGTTTATTTGTTTGTATTGAATAGGCTCCGAAAGCATGCCACCGTGATACAGCGCTATCACACCTTCGCTCTCTTTCTATTTGCGCGTGAGCGAACGAGATAAAAGACATGATAAGCCGTATCACGTGTGGCTGCTACCTATGCTGAATTATTCTTTTACTATTAGAAAGCTACATCTTCAGTGGTTTTCAGGTTTTGGGTTGTTTTGTTATATCATTACCCAGTTTTTGATCACGGTGATCGATCACAAAAACATCGAATGAAGGTTGCAGATACCCTAAATAAGTATAAGTATTGATAACGTCTCAATGTAAGTAGGTACATTTACAAATAATCTAAAATAAAAATTGAAATACTTATGTATATTTTACTTGTATAAAACATCGGTAATAAAATACGAAGACGACTCTATACATCTTGTATTTGAAATACTAAAATATAAATGATAGAAGATGCGCAAAACATCTATATTGAAAAATTCCTTCTTGTCCGATCATTGGAAAAGTTCGATATAAGCTTCGATTCTCCGTTTAAAACAAGACTTTGCTTTTCTTGTACAATTCGTCTTTTAGAATACTTAATGCAGATACCCCTTTTCATCTTTTCTGCGAACTTTTCGGGCTCTTTAAGAACCGTCCAGTGGAAATCATGCCCTGTTGGGATTTCGGTCAAACTCTCCAAAACCTACTTTCGCGTGCTGCCAGTTACAGGTAAATTAAATAAAGTACAATAATGGTTTATCTCCCGTGGTTTTAAGACTTTTAAGGAAAAAATACAGCTGCTATTTCTCGTTTACTAACCTACTTGTGTGGGTGCTCTTACAATGCTTGTACCTGTCTACAGTTATGTTGGCAGGTTAGCTTGTTGTAAACTTTGATTCATTTACTTTTCATAGAAGCAGTCTATATTGACAAATTTGTAAAAATTTAAGATTTACTTTTAAAATATTTGATTAAAAATTATTAGGTCATCACGTAGGTGGCTAAAACAGATAAAAGTAATGGAAACCTTCTGCCTTCACACATTATGTTTGATTATTTACACCGCTCGCTCTTCACTGTTAATTAACTAACAACGGTACCTACTTTGTCTAGCAAGACAAATAAAGTGACAACTTAAGAAGTTCTCTAAGATCGTCAGTAATTGCAGGCTGCGATATTCTATGGCTTTAACTTAATCGTGAGTCGGCGGACACTCTCAAATTAAGTTTAATCGCCACCAAGTGAGGGGGTCAGTTAAAAAAGAGGCCCCCTAATCAGGTCCGCGCGAGCACGCGTTACGCACTTACATAATGAAAGGGGGAAGCAAGGGAGACAAGGGGGCGAGGGGGCCGTCATCTGCGTACACCCTGTCCAGCCGCCCTCGATCGATACCTATACGTGTGGACTTTATGTAAAAAGCCTCCTGCACACCCGAGGACGCCGACCATAAGTGTCGAGAAACGAGTCGCCCCCAGGGAGGAAGGCACGAAATATCTTCAATTTTCGAGAGAAAATTTTCCAATGCGGGGGCGAAAGCCCGCGGCGGAAGGGCTGTAGGCTCGCTCGGCCCGGACGCCTGTGTCCGAAAAATGTGCGCCCCTTAATTGAATTTAGAGATTTGCCTTTCGGAACGCACGCTCCGCTCGGACTCCGGCCCTAACGCTGTTTATTGGGACGCCTCGTTATTACTCTTCGTGAGACATGGACTCATCGATACACTCAATCACTTCTTTCGTTCAGATTATATACTTTTTGAAAGGGTGACAAAAAACAGATTGCCTATTAATCTAAGTTACCTACTTAAGGCCAGGTTATCCAAGTGCAAGCGTCTCTTTCTTGCAAGCATAAGTTTGCAATTAGCCATCCCGCTCCAATTGAAAGCAGGATCGCAAAAAAACGTGTTTTTCATCAATATCTTTGCTCATGGGTGTTTCTAAGCTCAAAATTCTACGGAGTTCACTAGAAATATTTAACGTATTTAGTTAATTAAGTACAAGAATAAAAAGTTAAATATCAGCAGTTTAATCATAGTATTGAAAAAACATAACAAAAAGGGGTAACTTTGGGATTTTTTTTCTATCTATTAAACTTAATCTAATCGCGTAATTGAGCACGGTCGCCTATCAGCCAGATCCTTAAATAAGACATAATTGGTTTTCAGACTTTAAAACACAGTTTAAAATACTTTCGTTCGTGTTCAAAAAACGGCCTCGACCGGATAACAGCGTCTTAACTAAAACAATAATAACTATAGCTATATACAGGATTTATATCACTGCGGATAAATTTAGCATGTATTCTACTCATCAAACTGAACAACTTTTACTATGGAGCCAACATCGAAATCGCGAGAAAAAAAATGCGATTTCAAAGGTGGCTCCATAGTGAAAGTTGTTCAGTTTGATCGAGTAGAATGTATACTGAAGTTGTCCGCAGTGATATAAAATTTACCCTGTATAAAGGTGTAAGGAAAAGTATAAATAACAGTTAAACCCTAGAACGATGTTAAGCCATCAAACTGAAAAACTTTTACTAACGGAGCAAAACTGTCTGCACAAAAAAAAAACTGCTGTTCCATACTTTTTTGTTCTGACAGGTTTGCTCCCGTAGCAAAAATTGGTCAGTTTGATGAGTAGAGTATGTGCTGTAAAGGTTAATGTTACTTTTCCTTACACCCTGTATACAAAGTCCTTGGTAGTTACATAGGTACAGGACTACTTTTTGTCGTTCTCTCCTGCACATAGCAAAAGTGAGATACGATGTTATTCCTAGGACTGTAGAGTACAGATTATAATTCGGTATGTCAAGTTTTTTTTTGGAGGGCTGAATCGAAAACCATTTCGAGATAATTGTCTCACTAATCATATTTTCTATGTCATAGATTTTAAAATGAAAGGATTACAGATATTTTTAATAAAATAACGTCGTTTTTCGGTCCGTGCAGTGACGTCACTGGCATACCTGTGAACTCCTTGGTAAACATAAAATCAACTTAAAATAACCGGCCATTAAGAAAAAAAAATACTTTCACAATGTCCGAATTTGACATTTGATGTTGCCGTATCTTTTTCCAGCATAGAGTTAGAAAGAGGAGGCAGGTTTTAATTTTTTTATATACAGCTGTAGGTAGTTTTTCTCCACGGAGTTCGAATTATTTTCTCTCCACCATTTTTGCACTTAGAGATTACAGATCAAAATAATTTAAAAATTAAATATTATATTGATGAACTCGATGAATAGCAATAAGAATGAAATAGGTGTCTTAAAATTATGTCTTCTATCCGTAAAAAATATAAAAATGAAGACCAAAAAAAACTTGACATCCCGAATTTATTACGTTTATATTATAACACAAATAAAATTAAAACCGGTCAAGTGTAAGTCGGGCTACTCGCGCACCGAGAGTTCCGTACCACATCACGAGTAATCACGACATAACGTATTAATTAACTTACAAAAAAGTTTTGTTTTGGACCATAGACAAATTACTCTAGCGATAGACTTGCCCTTGCATAGAAGCAACATGTTCCACTTGAATGAGGTGTACGCACCTGATTGATGTTCCCGAGTTCACTTCGTCACTATGGCAATGACAGACCGCAATGTGTCATTTTGTGTTGTTTTGTGTGACATGTTGTTTGTTTGAACGAGCGTGTCTATCGCTAGAGTAATTTGTCTATGTTTTGGACCTTTAGCGTAAGACCGATTCGCACTTGGCCGATTTTAATTATGTTTTGGTGTACTGTAGAGTTTGCTCTATAATTAAATCAAGTTTGACGATTGTATGTATTACCGTTTTTACGATAGAGCGAGAAGAAAAAACGTTGATAAAAACTAGTTACTTGTATGAGGAACCATCACCCCCCCTTAATTTTTAACTTTTTGACATTTTATTATTTGTCAGCAAATCCGCCATAATAACGCACATTCTGTGAAAATTTTAAACTATTTTAAGGGGATGATCAGACCATCAAACTGAACAACTTTCTCTATGGAACCAATATCGAAATCGCGAAAAAGAAATCAGCTGTTCCATACAAACCTACTCGACCTAAATGTAGGGACCGCAGATTTTGTAGTAGAAATGTAGGGAGCGTCAATTTTCGCGACATTTTCGTCTGTATAAGGTCTAGCAAAAGTAGCTGAAACTATTTTAAGGGCATGATCAGACCATCAAACAGAACACCTTTTTCTATGGGACCAACATCAAAAACAGGAAAAAAAAATCCCATACATTTAGCTCGAGTAGGTGTGTATGGAGCATCTGATTTCTTTTTCGCGATTTCGATTTTGGTCCCATAGAAAAAGTTGTTCAGATTAATGGTCTGATCATCCCCTTAAAATAGTTTCAGCTTTGTTAGACCTTATTTTTACAAGGTGTTACAAAAATACAAATAATCCTTTAGGGGGGTGGTGTAGACCATCAAACTGAACAACTTTCACTATGGGACCAATCGAAATCGCGAAAAAAAAATTGATGTTCCATACTCTTTTCGCGATTTTGATGTTGGTCCCATAGAGAAAGTTGTTCAGTTTGACGGTCTAAACAACCCCCTCAAGTATTAATAGGGTGTTTTGTTACACCCTGTATAGTATAGGGTCCTTCTTATTAAGCTGACACTTTTTTTAAGGGGACAATCAGACCGTCACCAAAATCGAAATCACGATAAAAAAACAGCTGTTTCATACAACAATGGAAACCTTTTCGATGTTGGTCCAATATACAAAGTTGTTCAGTTTGATGGTCTGATCATCCCCTTAAGAAGTGTCAGTAAGTATATTAAGAAGGACCCTGTACATACAAACATCCATGACTATATTAATATTCATCAATCATCATACAAAAAATATTTGTCATTACAGGATTTGAACCCGCGACAGTAGGAAGAAGGCAGGTTCAATCATCATTTGTCTCGCTAAAATGATGGGAATGTGCGGACGAAGTCGCGGGCTAAATCTTGTTACCTGATTCCTATTTCATAAACGTAACAAATGTAATTTGCAATGACAATTTAGGATACATTGTTGGCTAAAGTACTTATGGCGTTAAACAGCATGCTGTGTCCTAAACATTGTCAGTATCTCAAATTGTCATTATAATTTACAAAATTATGAGATAGTGGGATCAAACACGATGACGCATTGACGGAGCGGCAGACGTCAGTCCGTCATTTGTGAAGCAAGGAGTTGTAAGAAACCGCACGTAGAAGCACACACGGTGGCGGATTGACGCACCGTGTGAACTAACCACGTGTGATGACGCATTGACGGAGCGGCAGACGTCACTCCGTCATTTGTGAAGAAAGAGTTGTGTATGAAACCGCACGTAGAAGCACACACGGTGCGTCAATCAGTCAGTGCTTCTATATACGTGCGGTTTCATACACAACTCCTTTCTTCACAAATGACGGACTGACGTCTGTTGCTCCGTCAATGCGTCATCGTGTGTGAAAGCGCAGTGTAGTGACAACTTACGCCCAGTTTAGACACTTTGGTCGAAAACATGATCAACGGTAATCCTATTTGAAATGAAAATTATTGACGAGGATAGTTACGACTAAAATCTAAAAACGAAATACTACAGTTGCGCAGGGGTGGTAAACATACAGGGTGTAAAATTGTTTCAATCACCCCTTAAGATATTTAACAACGAATTTAACGTAACATACTTATTTGAGGGGTTGATTCAAACCATCAAACTGAACCGAACAACTCCAACATCAAAATGCAAAAAATCTGTTCCTAGGAAAAAATTTAACTTTTAATAAAAACTGAAAAAGAAAAAAAATTGGTCAAGTGCGAGTTGGGCTACTCGCGCATCGAGAGTTCCCTACCACACCACCACAGAACACAATTACAACAAAAATTAACTTGGAAAAACACTTTTTTTCTTCGGGTCCTTAAGCGTGAGACCGACTCGCACTTGGCCGGTTTTTATTATTTGTTGTTATACTGTAGAGTTTGCTCTATAATCACACCAAGTTTGACGCTTTTATGTATTACCGTTTTTACTATAGAGCGAGAAGATGAAACGTCGATAATAACTAGTTTCTTGTTGAGAACCCCCCTTATTTTGACTTTTTGGCATTTTTATTATTTGTCAACAAATCCGCCATAATAACGCATATTCTGTGAAAATTTCAACTATCTAGCTATTACGGGTTAAAAGTTACAGCCCTAAATAGGTAGGACGGACGGACGGACGGACGGACAACGTAGGCTTAGTAATAGGGTCCCGTTTTCACCCTTTGGGTACGGAACCCTAATAACAAGTCCAGTAGTCTGGAATTCTTACGTAATATTGAAGCGACTTTCACAGTCGGGACTCATTATTAGGATTTGATCCGTCCGTTCTAGAATTTATAATGGGTCCCGACTGTGAAAGTCGCTTCAATATTTCGTAACAGAATTCCAGACTACTGGACTTGTTTTTTTTTTTCAGTTTTTATTTAAAGTAAACTTTTTACGCAGACGGGTTTTATAATTTTTTACATAACAATTTTTATTTTATACATTTTAGTTTTTAAAAATTCAAATCGTTAAACATCCTAAATAGTCATGAAGATGATGACAAAGATGATTTTCAAATGGTACCCACTTAACATAGTTCGTCAACTTTAAATTTTTCACAATATGGCGTCTGGTTGTCGCCATATTTAATTTTGATTACTGTGACACTCGCAAGATTAAGACGTGATTAAGACAAAAAATTTACGTAAGAATCATCAAAATCGGCCAACGCGTTTGGTCTCCAATGTTCCATTAAGGAACAAACCATACCCTTCCTTTGCGTCGCGCAGTCGAGTAAAATCGGGTGCCCTGCAGTGGGACGTATTACAGGCTGTGACGATGATGATGACGATGATGATTCAGAATAAAGATGGGCGATTGTGAATGAAATTATTCGAATAATTCGATTGTAGAAGTCATTCGAATTATTCGAATAACCTTACATTTCATTCGAATTAGAAGAAAAAGCGAGATGTAAATAAGAATGTATTGCGTCGTCTCATTCTTCCCGATTCAAATTTCATTATTACTAGTTTATTTATTCGAATATCCGTAACATCATCTAAAAGTAAACTGTATTTACTGAGAAAAAATACCCAATTTCGTGTGGCAAATTTAATCATTCATTCAACCATCGAACTTAGCGCTATTCACATTAGAACGGACGGGCGCGGGCGAAAGACGAGGACGGACGGGAGCGGGCGGAGGACGTGGACGGACGGGAGCGGGCGAGAACGGACGGGCGCGGGCGGAGAACGTGGACGGACGGGAGCGGGCCTAGGACGGAGGACGTGGACGGACGGGAGCGGGCGGAGGACGGACGGAGGACGTGGACGGACGGGAGCGGGCGGAGGACGTGGACGGACGGGAGCGGGCGAGGACGGACGGGCGCGGGTGGAGGACGTGGACGGACGGGAGCGGGCCTAGGACGGAGGACGTGGACGGACGGGAGCGGGCGGAGGACGGACGGAGGACGTGGACTGACGGGAGCGGGCGAGGACGGACGGGCGTGGGCGGAGGACGTGGACGGACGGGAGCGGGCGGAGGACGGACGGAGGACGTGGACCGACGGGAGCGGGCGGAGGACGAGCGGACGTGGGCGGAGGACGGAGGACGACGACGAGAAATTCCTGGCTTAGCACCAGATTCTGGTTAAATATGTGTTTTGCTATCAAAACTGAACGAATGCAAAAAAAAATCAAGTCCATGCTGTTACCCGTTGAGGAGATCCCTCGTACGGAGACATTCCTGGCTTTATTAGTAACTAATTATTGTTATCAACTAAAAGTAATCTTAACAATATGAGAAAAATGCTCAATTTTGTGTGGCAAACTGAATGAATGAACTAGCGGTTCGCAAATCAGTAACTATTTACTTATTACTACGAATATCAATTAAAAGTAGACTTTATTGTAAGACGAATCAGCCCAATTTTGTATGGCAGAGTGAATGAATGAACTAGCGGTTTTATTCGAATTTGCGAACTAGCGATCGATTGTTTTTGTATTCGATTGTTAATATTAGTACTATCAAACCATTCGAATATTAGAATCAGTAACAATCGCCCATCTCTGATTCAGAATTCATCTCTGCCGATGGACGCCCATCATTTTTTGCGTACTTCCTGTAGGTTTCTTAGGGTAATCAGCAAGTACAATTGTTTACCCTAAAACTCTGTTACCTACCCTCTTTACTAAACTAAAGAATGCAGTCGTAGCAAGGTTCTCCTTTAGCATAGTATGTAGAGCTTCATAGGTAACAAGATACTACACCTATAAATAAAAAAATCCCTGCTAGTCGTCTCAAAAACATAAGACACCCATGAGCATAAGTGGTATAATCGTTTATAATAAAGACGAACAAAGTTAAAGTACAAAAAAAAGCTCAGCTGCGAAAACTAAAACGTGGCTTCATTTTGCATTCGAAAAAAAGTAAACGTGATTTAGTCTCGACGTTGCGTTGGCTCAGAAATGGAGAGTGTTCCTATTCCGACCGGCACACCAGAAGGAGCTTCACAAAATGTATTCAGCGTCGCCGTTGGAAACCTATTTCGACTGTACCTACCGATACGTAGGGCGGGCAGCTATATTCCGTGCACATGTAAAATAGCTAAGTCAACGATGAAGGTTGCTCTACACGAATTAAAATTTTATTTTGTTTCCTCTTTGAATATTTTTGTTTTCTTTTTTGTATGCTGCCTTTACTTTTCCCTCCGTCCTGTAGGATCCACTATCTCGATCCACCAGTGGATTGAATAGCACGCTGAAGTTCACTGTTCGCTGTTCTCGATTCTAAACAAACTTCTTTCTAGTTTTGCGTTAATTCATTAACACGTTGTATATATTTACAGGTCCCACAGAAATCAGTGGTGGATCTTACGAAACTCCTAGAATTCAATTCGATCCACTGGTGGAGCCTATTAAGGCATTCAAGCATCATAGGATCCACTGAGCCTAATGGTGGATCGCAGTGAACTTCAGCGTGCAATTCAATCCACTGGTGGATCGAGATAGTGGATCCTACAGGACAGAGGGGTACTTCCCTCCGTCCTGTAGGATTAGACGTATTACTCGATGAGGTAGGGAAGGGGAATTCCGGATCGCAATTCCGTAATGTGTGTGGCGGACCTAAGTCTATCAGGTGCCCCCTCGCCATTTATGCAACACATCCACTCTTGGATCATGATATTATAGTTCTAGCTAACAGATGTGGAGGATCTGATGCTTTTAGGGTCGACTCCAACAGGCCAGCTAAGACAAATCGTAGGATCAGGGACTTCCCCTGGGAGCATTCAGGTCTATGGTGACGCCACTCACCAATAGATCGCTGTATTATTATTATTTGAAAATCAATACAGCTTTGGTGTTGAATCGCCGTACAAAAACTTCATTAGTCTTATTAGTTATTACATGCTAGATCACCGCGGCGAACTTCATAGTGTAGATTTAGATATTAATGTAGATTATTTTCCGGGGTCTGATCTAAATCTTTGTTGTTTTTAGGGGATAGCTCGTAGATATTAGTGTATATTATTTTCCGGGGTATGATCTACATCTTTGTTGTTTTTAGGGTTCCGTACCCAAAGGGTGGAATCTGTTTGTCTATCTGTCCTAGAGCTATTTAGGGTTTTAACTTTGAACTGTAATAGCTAGCTATTACAATTGTAATTTTCACAGAATGTGCGTTATTATGGCGGATATGCTAAAAATAATAAAAGTGACAAAAAGTAAAAATTATGGGGGGTCCTAGAATTCAAGAAACTAGTTTATATCAAAGTTTTTTTCTTTTCGCTCGATCATAAAAACGGTAATAGGTACATACAACCGTCAAACTTGGTGTGATTGTGATTATAGAGCAAACTCTACAGTATAACAACCAATATAAAAAATTGGCCAAGTGTTAGTCGGTGTCGCGCTAAAGGTCCCGGAGGAAACAAAACTTTTATAAGTTAATTTATGTTGTATCGAACCCTCGGTGCGCGAGTAACCCGACTCGCACTTGACCGGTTTTATTCATTCTTCACGTTTCAATTCAAATCAAATTCCTTCAGGCATCGTCAAGAATGGCCCTTGTTGTCAGAGTTTTTCAAACCGCTTTACGGCCTCTGGCATGGTTTTTATGTAACGACTACCACCAGACATAGTAGCCGGGACCAACGGCTTTACGTGCCATCCGAAGCACGGAATCATCTTTCTTTTCAGACAATCAGGTGATTCAGGCTGCAATGTCCTAGCCAACTGGGGAAAAACCCTTAAATTGACATAGGTATCACTAGGTGTCCCATGTGGGAATCGAACCCACGACATCCGTGTCAAATGCCCAATGCTCTTAACCATTAGACCATGGAGGCATGGAGGAGTTACCCAGAACTTCTTAGTTGCTAAGGTAGAGCATAGTTCAACGTCTACCGCCTACAAGCAGGGTACAGGGGGCTACTTCTCTGTTATATCTGCCCGTCCAAGATACATGCCTCGCATAGGCGCACTCGTGTTACCGGCCGCGTCCTGGCCAGCGGGGAGAGGGCCCGCCCCTCCCGCGCGCCGCACCCTCCACCCCACCCGCCACCCTGCGTCATCTAGTGCGGCGACTAGCGAGCTAGGGTTAATTCAAACTATTCTATTTAAATATTTTAAAGTTTAAAATTTTTATTTTTGTGCTAGATTGAGTTCTACTGGTTTGTTCGATTGTTAAGGAGAGGAATGATCTTAATTTAGATGTGTTCTTCTGTTTTTTTTAAGGTATACCTACCTTAACTCATGTAAGTGGATAATCAACGTTTAAGATGTATTCAACCACGTCAGAGGCCGTAAGGCGGTTTGAATAAACTCTGACACCAGGGCTTGCCCACACGATAAGAAGAAGAAGAGGTATTAATCTCTAAACTAAATTAAATACAATCAAAGAAGAAGAAAAAAATACGATTCTCGGTATAGATTCATTTTTTTCTTTCAACAATAAAAACGAATAACAAATAGAAAAATTCATCTAATACAGAATTTGATTTCAAAAACTTTATAAAGTAGGTAAATAACCAAACCAGAACATAACTAAAGCAGAATATGACCAACACAGAACATGACTAAACCAGAACATGTATGCAACCTGCATACAATGAATAACAAATAGAAAAATTAATCTACAGAATTTGATTTCAGAAACTTTATTAAGTAGGTAAATAACCAAACCAGAACATAACTAAAGCAGAATATGACCAACCCAGAACATGACTAAACCAAAACATGTATGCAACCTGCATACAACGAATAACAAATAGAAAAATTAATCTACAGAATTTGATTTCAGAAACTTTATTAAGTAGGTAAATAACCAAACCAGAACATAACTAAAGCAGAATATGACCAACCCAGAACATGACTAAACCAGAACATGTATGCAACCTGCATACAACGAATAACAAATAGAAAAATTAATCTAGAGAATTTGATTTCAGAAACTTTATAAAGTAGGTAAATAACCAAACCAGAACATAACTAAAGCAGAATATGACCAACCCAGAACATGACTAAACCAGAACATGTATGCAACCTGCATACAACGAATAACAAATAGAAAAATTAATCTACAGAATTTGATTTCAGAAACTTTATTAAGTAGGTAAATAACCAAACCAGAACATAACTAAAGCAGAATATGACCAACCCAGAACATGACTAAACCAGAACATGACCTATGCTCCATCTCACAACCCTTAAAGTTTACGTAACCTAGGTATGATAACTTTTTATTATAAAGTGACAAGGGTGTTATTTTTTTTTATTACATATTATAAATAATACTTAACTATGGTAGGTACCTACTTTGATCAAGAGGGGTTCTAGTCCCATAAGTTGAGCGTCTGCTGGATAGAATTGGGGACCTTACCTAGACATAAAAAATGAACTAAAAAAGTACAATACAGAAAATCGTTTTCAGATACAGTCTAAAAAAAACATGTCTTCATAAGCAAAATTTGAAAACCCAATGTAGAAATTAAAAATTGTATCTAAAATCCGTGTAAAATATGAATTTAAATTAAGATAAAGTTATAAAGTGGCAGCCCTGCATGTCCGGCGCGCAGCCCTGAATCTGTAGAACAGAGAACGGCGTGCGTGCCCGGCTCGCTGTAAACAGCCTACCCTCGTACGTATGTAGGGCGGATGGACGTCCCTAACCCCCTCCCCCGCCCCCCAGAGAAAGGGGTGCGGGTGTTCTTCCTTGTTCCTCCTTGTGCAAATTCCCCTGGCGATGGAAATGTGCTCGGCCACATTTTATACAATTTCTAGTCCGTACGTTCCAAACTTTGGTGTCCACATCTTTATTAAATTGCCTGATTCCCCGTCTCGGCTAATTATTGAGACGCTCTATGAATGGCTTGACCAAGTTATTAAGCTTGTTTGTTATACTTATGTTTGTTGTGAACAATTTCGTCGGCCGTTGACTTTCGTTTCATTCACTCCGCGGCAACTTGTTTTAGCTTCATGACTCGCAAGTATCGTAGATATTCCCATAAAATGCTTTCATTAGGCTTTTCGTTCTCCTACTTTGGTTAGATGTTGCTTTATAAGAAATTGCTGAAACCTAATTAGGTTCTTTAATCTTTATAGTTGGAATGATATCATATTGATAAACAGCTTTATAGGTAATATTAATATTATAAAATTGTCTCGCATTCTGCCATAATATATTTTAAAATTTTTAATACTTAGTCTTTTTTTTTTCTACCCTATTTCATCCCACTGCTGGGCAAAGGCCTCCCCTTTTGTACCCATTGTACCCATCTAATACCCTGTTGTACCCATCTAATAAAGTGTACCTGTTGTTTTTTGTTGACTTTTTAGTATCAGTTTAATATGACGCCTGCCACACACAATACGGAATTCCAAATCAGAATTAGGATTTTATGCCTCCGTAATTCCGAACGGAATTCTGGAGGGGAAAATCCATACGAAATCGTTATTCTTCCCGGAATAATTCCGCATATAGGGATGACACATACAGCACTATATTTCGGGCGGTACTTATTTCAGACCACAAATAAAATTAAAAAAAAAACAAAACCCTGTCTCTTACAGCTTTGTATCGGGAGAGTGCTTCAAAAACGTACCTACTACATAAATAAGTACATCAATAAACTCACGACCATAATCCCTATTGGGGTCGTTAGAAGCCTTCTTTTAGCATATAATTATTGGTTCGAATACGAGTAGGTAAGTACATCTTCTTCTTCGGGTTCCTCTCTATTCACTAAATGCTACACACACTACATCAGTAAATTATAATTCCTACTTTTCAACTCGCAAAACTTGATGGCCGATGAGGCCGAAAAGTTCTTGAGTGGCGACCGCGCCGCTTACTGTAAAGCGCAGGTGGACCGACGACCCGGTGAAGATCTGGCGGCGGAAACCCTTTTGAATAGGGCAGCACATGACCGGTCGTTATGGCGATCCTTGGGGGCAGCAGTAGACGTCCATCGGCTGAACCTTAACCATTATGACACAGGGTCCCGCTGCATATAATGAGATGATGATGATGATGATGTCTTTTCAATGAAGGGTATCTAAACACCGAAATAAGGATAATACAAACGTTACTTTCCGTTTACTTATTCAAATGTACCTAGTTACACACGGCAACCACTTTTAGTGGGATTACACACGATGGCGCATTGACGGAGCGGCAGACGTCAGTCCGTCATTTGTGAAGCAAGGAGTTGTATAAAACCGCACGTAGAGGCACACATGGTGACGGATTGACGCACCGTGTGTGCTTCTATACGTGCGGTTTAATACATCACAAATGACGGAATGACGACTGCCGCTCCGCCAATGCGTCATCGTGTGTAATCCCACGATCCCACTAAAAGGGGTTGCCGTGTGTAACTGGGTACCTACATTTGAATTATTTGCAAAAAAGTTGATTGGGGGTGTTATACAGCATTGGCAGCCCGTGACGTGTAACCTATTGTAATGTACCTTCAATCAATCAAATCAGCCCACATCAACCAACTGCTGGGCATAGGGCTTCCTTGTCTTAGTCTTAGACAAATTTGTATGCAAATTTTTTGGAAATAAGATTAATAACGGAGGCATCGATCGATTAGTAGACCAAACTTAAAAGATTGACTTTTTATTTTTAAAACCACGTCTTTAAACTATGCTCCTGCAGGGGTAGTGCTATTTTTGAATTTGTGAATTCACAAACTTCATACTATTTGTTTGTTCATTTTCTACTGCTAATTTCAGCGTGACTTTTAATAATTACACTCCATATATTATGAGATAAGAGGACACAACAACTTAGTATACAACATTACAGTCAACGATTTTATTTAGTCTTCGCTCCGGAGCGAAGCGAAATGAAATCGTTGATTACAGCATTCTTTGAAAAGCTACCTTCATACAAACTGTATACTCAACAAACTATACATAGGCACTATGTTAGTATGCCCAAGAAGGATCTGGAGTGCGATTTTTGAATCTCATTCGGTGAGCTCAGCAGTTCAAAATGTCAAAATTACGACGGAGATAAGCATCTTTCTATTGCTGATTTGACTTTCAAAAATCATACTACAGGAGAGCGATTATTGAAAGTTAAATCAGCAGTAAAAAGATACGTATCTCCATAGTAATTTTGACATTTTCAACAGCAGCTCACCGAATGAGATTCAAAAATCGCACTCCCGATCCTCAAATAGCAGCATTCCTACGAGACAATTTCATGACCTAGTAAAAATTCTCAGTCAAATTGGTACTACATATTTTCAATTGTGAATTGATATTGAATAAGGTTTTTTTAAATCCCAAGTAGCTTAGAAATTATGTTATAATTATTTAAATCCTTGGTTTCCGTCCATACAAAACGTTGTCGTATAACACTCGTAGACGGTGTTAATAAAAGTAATGTTTTATATATGGAAAAATAGCTTAGAAAATCTAGTTTGCGCATATTAAATAATATTTACATGTTATAATATTATTACAAAGATATCACGCTTTGAAATTATTCATACAAAATTTAAAACCCTTATATGTTCGTAATTATATTACAATTTGTAAATATTATTTGATATGCGGAAACTAGATTTCCTAAGCTATTTTTTTTCCATATATAAAACATTACTTTTATTAACACCATCTACGAGTGTTATACGACAACGTTTTTTATGAAATTGACAGCTCTCCAACCACCTTAAGATGATGCTGGCTGAGAAATAGTAGATTACACACCGAGGGCAGGAAAGTAAGAAAGGTCTCAGATCTCATGTAATTCGGCTTCGCCTCGGCCAGCCAACAAACATTTGTGATCTGAGGCTTTCTTATTAATTTAATGTCCGAGGTTAGTATACTATTTTTCTCCTCGACTGAGGTGGAAAGCAGCAACTTCGTTTAGCGCAGCTGGACGAAAATTGACACTTTCCGTCCGGAGGGGAGAAAAAGATATAAATATACCCGTCTGCGTGAACACAAGAGATAGCGATGAATATCAAAACTTTAACAAAAGAAACAAATATTACGCAATACCTACTTCAATAAAAACTTTACACCCGTCTACAAAAATTCTCAAGATACATAACAATACTGAAATTCAGTTACTGCTAGCACTATCAGAGGTCATAGCGGTCGTTGTTTGAATACTTGTCATGTACAGAATTGCTGGGCTTTTAATTAAAGCTCAAGTAATTTAGAGGGCCAGCAGGGTGTTCTCCACCACGCGTGGCCATGTATTAGGTACAATCTTCTGCATACTCATTTGGAAATGTTTAAACAGTACCTCGTGGGGGGGCTGAGGTAGGGGGGCAGAGGAGGCAAGAGGGCGCGCTGGGCGATGGTTAGTTCTCCGCTACAGATAAATTAATAACGTAGCGTAGGTATGGCTAGGTATAGCACGCATGTCCGCAAGTACGTATGTGATGGGGTGTTCGAATTTGGTTCTGGTATAGGTATTGATTTTAAACGTTTTAAAATGTAATAATTATAAAATACAGATGGCGTTGCAGCAACGTAGCCTAAAGAGAAGTGTTTCAAGATTTTGAAATTTAGCTTAATTGTTGAAGAAGAATAGGTACAGATAACTTTATAGATTACTAACTTTTTCCCGCGACTTAGTCCGCGTTCGGAAAACTTTAGCATCTCGTTGCACCCTTTAGGACGCGATTTTCAAAAAAATCTCTTCTTAATGACTTACTTTACATAATAACATTCCAAACATTCTTCGCCGATTTAGGCTGTGCGTTGTCTGTCAGTCAGTTAGTCCGACTGTCAGTCGGAACTGGTTTTATAAGTATAGATTGAGGATCGTCTATTGTGAAATATCCAATCAATAGCTATAGGTTATTTAAACAAGGGAACCTCCATACTATCTCTCATCGCTCGTTCCCTAGCTCTATGTGGCCATACATCCGAAAATCTTACACTATATTCCTCAGCGAAACCGCCCTGTAGAGTTGAGATGTGAGATGTAAAATTTGAGCGGAGCACATTGTACACCTATTATGAAATTTGTGCGCACACATGTGCCGGACATAACGCACACACTCGCGCCGCCAAGGTACTCGGACTTAGGCGGCTATCGGGGGTGGGTGCGTTCGAAATACTTGCGATGGTCGCCCCCGGCTTAAATTCTCGTATTAATATGTATCTCCTTTACGCGTGGATTTCAGAACGCCGATGCTGCTCGTAATTACGTGGCCAGTGTTTTAGGGGGCTTTTTAATAGCGACGCTCGGCTCTTAAAACACGAGGGCTACTAATGGCTCGTGAAGATACTCTATGAGTTTTGGGAATATATTTTAAACAGTAAAGATTTTAAAATTAACTTTGTGATTGTTTATTTAAGTAGTTTCATTTTGGTTTTATAGGTCAGATACCTTTTAAGGTGGCCAGTTGACCAAGCACTATGGGTTCTTTGCCTAAATTGACACCTTCAATACTCATTTGGTCCGCGTGGTGGAGTATGGTCCACTCCCTCTCACGTTTATTCGTGATCGTCAGATTAGGTTATTGCCCTGCAGTTGGATTTTATAGGTTAACTTTACTTTGTAATCATAAGTCGAGAAAAGGAATTGTTTTATAATTACGTACGATTACTTACCTTCTTTTTCATTTGACACTCTTTTTTTCACGACCTGCTTCGTCATGTAACAAAACTAAACAACTTAAAAAAATTAGCAACATCGCAAACCTAAATTGAACCTGCTGTTCCATAGAAGAAGTCTATTTTTACCTATACTATACAGGGTCCTTCTTAATATGCTGACACTTTTTTAAGGGGATACACACACCGTCAAACTGAACAACTTTCTCTATGGCACCAACAACGAAATCACGAAAAAAGAATCAGCTGTCCCATACATTTTGGCTCAAGTAGGTTTGCAGTTTAGTATGGGACCCTGTATACATATACGATTTAACTACTTCCATGTTGCCCCCAGAGTCAACTATATGATCATTGCGATCAATTGAACCACTACTGAAAATTGAGTCAGTTATCTAAAGATTACTGTCGAAGATTATCCTGTCTTTCTATCTATTCTAGTTCGTTCAAGGCAGTTTGAACCCTTTCTCACACAGCGCTTCCAGGCAGCGTTGCGTTCGCAACGCGGCGCTTTGTCTTTTCGTACAAATTTCGTACTAAATAGCTTAAAACCTTACCCTTTTTCCGCTTTGCCAACACGGTGCTGAAAGCGCTGCGTGGGAAATGGCGCTAAGTAAAAATATACCTATAGTTGTTATACTGTGTGCCTATAGGGTACCTAATATTTTTCAGTAAATTCAGTTCAGTAGCGTTTGACACGATAAATAAATTGTTTATTAACTTGTAGATAGCGTGAGTAGCAGATATTTCGTAGTGTCTAAATTGAAAGCAAATGTCTAAATTCAATTTTAATAAAAAGATACCTACATCGTTCTGGAGTCATAATTCTAAATATATTTTCTTAAGCCCTTTTTACCCACGACGACTGAACGGAGATGATACCTAAGTGCGATTCCACACGATGACGCATTGACGGAGCGGCAGACGTCAGTCCGTCATTTATGAAACAAGGAGTATGAAGCACGTAGAAGTACATACGGTGACGGATTGACGCACCGTGTGTGCTTCTACGTGCGGTTTCATACAACTCCTTGCTTCACAAATGACGGACTGACGTCTGCCGCTCCGTCAATGCGTCATCGTGTTTGATCCCACTGTCTCATAATTTTGTAAATTATAATGACAATTTGAGATACTGACAATGTTTAGGACACGCGTTTCTTCCTACTCGCGATTCTACACAATTAAACCATCTAACTGAACAACTTGCGCAATAAAAAAAATCTTCTTTCCTATACACAGTTGATATACAAGGTGTTACAAAAATACAAATAAACCTTTAAGGGGGTGGTGTAGACCATCAAACTGAACAACTTTCACTATGGGACCAATATCGAAATCGCGAAAAAAAAATGATGATCTATACTCTACAAATCGACTAGAGCTAAAATATGTATGGGATATCAATTTTTTTTTTTCGCGATTTCGATGTTGGTCCCATAGAGAAAGTTGTTCAGTTTGTCGGTCTCAACAACCCCCTTAAGAGTTTTAAAAATTTATTCTTACTTATGAAACACCCTGTATAGGTACGTTCTGCAGTTTTGTATGAAACAGTAGATTTCAATTTTTTCTCAATGTTTTTCCTGGAAAAAAACAGAAGACACTTTTTTAGTGGAAATTGCCATGCCCATGTTATAACTTATAAGTGATCATCATCATAATCTCAGCCGATGGACGTCTACTGTGTCTGCTGGACATCGGCCCAAGGATCGCCACAACGACCGGCCCTGCGCTGCCCTCATCCAACGGGTTCCCGCCGCTTTCACCAGTTCGTTGGTTCACCTTGTGGGGGGCCTAACCACGCAGTGCTTTCCGGTACGCGGTCGCCACTCGAGAACTCTTCGGCCCCATACAGTTTCGTTCACAGTTCAAAAAAATTGCGCCTTAAGAAGTTTTCACTTCAAAAATCACCTGTCCCTAAAATACCGTCAGTATATTATTAAGAAGGATCCTGTATGTCGCGTATCAATGTCCGATGCGAAAGTACAGTTGTCACCGCAAGCACGAGACATGGGAACGTCGACGTCACGACTTTAAGCAACCTATTGAATTTTTAACCATCGCGCTACCCTTTTCAATTACCCATTGAAAATGGGGTTGCTTCACTGTCCAAGCCAGCCTGACAATCCTTTTTGCGTTGCTTAATTATTTAAGGAAATTTCTTAATTTAGATACGAGTACAAAAATCGCGTTGACTTCTAACGATGTCTCTTTCAGGCATGAATTTTAAAAAGTAGGACTGTATTAAAAAGTACTGAACTCCAGTCTTATAGACAATAGCAAATTATTAACTATTACAAAATAAATTAAGAATGTATAGGTATTGTAAACTTATTAAGGCCCGATTCGACCAAACGCGAGTAAATTTTATTCTTAGATTAATTAGCCGGTTACTATAGAGTAAACTGATTTTGCGTTTTATCAACCCTAATCTAAATGAAATGACAATGTCACATAATTAAAAAAAATATAATAAGAAGAAACCTAACAAATTAAAACTGTATAACCTCACATTGCAATAAGTACGGATACACCGACCTCTACGACGAGTGAATTATACATTCGTTCTTTTAGTACGGGGTGTGTAAACACCAAAAGTATAATTGTTCCTTGTATAGTTACTCTTCTATAAATATAAGTGTGGTCGAATTCGGGCTAAGTCGTATTACGTTTTAGAGTTTCTGGCCACCTCTACAGCGACAAACGTTCCGACGCGATGGTAGCTTCAAATAAAACCGGTCAAGGTGGACCGAGGACCTGGTGAAGGCGGTGGGAAGCCGTTGGATGAGGGCAGCGTAGGACCGGAGGTTGTGGGGATCCTCGGGGGAGGCCTATATGCAGCAGTGGACGTCAATCGGCTGAGAAGATATGAACGAATCTGAACCATCACGCTCGGGTCAGTGACGCTGAATCTGGAATACTTGGCTCCAGTCGGATGTTTTCACTTCTATCGTGTGGTCATAAAGTACCTATAGGGTCCTTCTTAATATGCTGACACTTTATTAAGGGGAGACCATCAAACTGAAAAACTTTCTCTATGGGAACAATATCGAAATCGGGAAAAAAAATCAGCCCCTCCATACAAAACTGCAAACCTACTCGAGCCAAATGTATGGGACAGCTGTTTTTTTTTTCGCGAATTCAATGTTGGTCGCATAGAGAAAAAAGTTGTTCAGTTTGATGGTCTGATCCTCCCTTTAAAAAAGTGTCAGCATATTAAGTTGGACCCTGTATTCACAAATTCTTTTTACGATTTCGATGTTCGTGCCACAGAGAAAGTTGTTCAGTTTGATGGTCTGATACCCCTTACCGTCAGCGTATTAAGTAGGACTCTACATTATAAAAAAAAAAAAAAAAAGTTATAGCCTGTAGAATCCCACTGCAGGGCAAAGGCCTCCTCTCACGAATAAGGGTGAGAGGGAGTGGGCCATACTCCACCACGCGGGCCCAGTGCGTGTTGGTGGAGGCAAGTTAGTGGTCACCTTGCTGTCAGAGAATTTTCAAGCCGCCAATAGGCCTCTGACTTGGCTTAACGAATAGTTACAACGCTATCTGACGGAACTATCCGAGACCAACTGCTTAACGTGCCTTCCGAAGCACGGAAATGCTCGAGATGAAATACCACTAAACGGTCACCCATCCAAAGACTGACCGGACCTGACGTTGCTTAACTTCGGTGATCGTTTCCAATACCGAAGCTCCACTACGCCAACGAGCGCTTCTTTATACAGAGTGAAATTCATATCATTAGCAACCTTTGAAACTAAGAGTCGACCCATCAAAGTGACCAATTTTTACTATGGGAGCAAATAAATAGGAGCAAAAAAATCGGCTGTTCCATACTATGTACAGTGAGCACTCGAGAATATTCGAATCAAATGTATGCAACAGCAGATTTTTTTTAAGAACATTGAAGGTTAATAAAGTTCACATTTAATAATCATGAACTTGAAACTGCACGCTGCGCTGTATGAAACTAAGCATCATACCTGTTTGAACGGTATACAGGGTGTTAAGCGCATCGCATACAGAAGGAGTCAAGGCGGAGTAGAGGCGGCGTCGAGTCGCGGGCGCACCTTGACGACCTTGACATATGGTCGATAATTGTATACCAAGAATCCGATAGGCGCGCCGCTCGGTTTGGTATGATATACAATTACCGACCGTATGTAAAGGTAGCAAAGGCGCGCGCTCGCGCCTCGACGCCGCCTCGACTCCTTCTGTATGCGATGCGCGTTAGGTTGTTATTGTATCCATGATACTGAACAACTTTCCCTAAGAAACGTTATAGGAAATTGGCAAATTTTTTACTTTTCATACGTTCGATCAGGGATTGCATTTAGTATGGAAAGCCCAAAAAAATTTTGCGAATTTCCTATAGGTTTCTAAGGTAAAGTTGTTCAGTATCATGATTACAATCATCCCTTAAAGTAATGCAACTGTTTACCCTAACACCCTGTATAAAGTTCACATTTAATAATCATGAACTTGCTACACTGAAGCGTGGCAAATAGTGGCATCACGCTGTAAGACTCTAAGCATCATACCGGTTTGAACCGTATACAAAGGAGCTTAAGTTTACTTTCAAACTTCGCCTATCCATCAACAACATGCAACATTGCAGTGCACTTCTAACATTTTAAACCATAGACTTAAACTCTAGCGATAGACTTGCCCTTGCATAGAAGCAACAAGTTCCACTTGAATGAGGTGTACGCACCTGATTGATGTTCCCGAGTTCACTTCGTCACTATGGCAATGACAGACCGCATAAGCATAAGCATCCTTTTAAACTAAAAGTCTACCCGTCAAACTGAACAACTTTTACTATGGGAGCAAACGGATCGGAGCAAAAAAAAATCTGTTGTTCCATACTAAACTGCAATGCTTTTTTGTTCCAATCGGTTTGCTCCATTTGCATGTTGTTGTTGTTGTTTGCATTACAAACTATTGAAAATAAGTATGTATGTATCTATTAGACATCTTCCTTTGCTTTTCAGATATCGGAAGTCGCACTTGCTGCGACATGTAGTGTGAAATACGAATAAGCAGATATTCGTAAAGAATATTGTCCCCAGCCTTGTAATTTTTAAGACGGACAAATTGTCTTCCCATAAAAGACCTGCCAAAAACCTTTTTTATGTAGCTTTTTGCCGACTTCCAACACAGGACAGATTATTCCAGTATTCGTTGATGCATGGTTACCCCCGTTTCTCTTTAGAGTACTATAAAATTATTTTCTAGTTTCCTCTGCAAATACTTATACACCCCTATTATTAGTGTTCCGGACATAAATTGGCAAAACGGAACACTTATAGAATCACCTCGGTGTCTGTCCGTCCGTTTGTCATAGGAACTTGGACAGGAAGCTGAAACTTGGTACAGTTGTAGCAATCAAAAAGCAAAAAAGTCCAATGATATAAACCAAGTCAAAAACGCTTAATGTTTAGGGGCAGTTTTGTGGGGCATAAAGAGATCAAAATCATTTTGTTTTTCTACAATATCGTGTGGTGTATCTTATATCTATATCTGTAAATGAAAGCTTATAAAAATACGGGTCTAACAATATTTTTTCAAATTTTCCTTTAAAACGTTGAACAAATTTTTCAGTAAACTCAGAAAAACTGTAGTCCCCACCGATATTTCAAAAACAAAAACGTCTAAAATCTGAAAAAAATTATGTACCTACGTAAGGTGTAGATGGCGGGTAAATGATCAGGTTGTAACTCTTTAACGGTTTTACCAAAAAAGTAATCCAGTGTAAACTGATCTTCAGTAACTATGAGTGTACATACTTAATAAGTATCATTTTATACTGGTAATAATATCATACCATGTAAAACAACTGCTAGAACGGAAGACTAATTGCCCGAGTCCCGACTCGCACTTGGCCAGGTTTTAATTACTAGTAAAATTTTAAGGGAGTATACAGGGTTCAACTTAATATGCTGACACTTTTTTAAGGGGATGGATCAGACTAAACAACATTCTCTATGGGACCAACATCGAAATCGCGAAACAAAATTCAGCTGTCCCATACATTTGGCTTGAGTAGGTTTATTTGTATGGAGCGGCAGATTTTTTTTTCACGATCTCGATGTTGGTCCCATAGAGAAAGTTGTTCAATTTGATGGTCTGATCATCCCCTTAAAAAAGTGTCAGCATATTAAAAAAAGGACCCTATATTCAGATAGGTAATTAAAGTAAAGAAACAACGCTCCTTAAAATTGGACTTCCCATAGAAAATCGATGGTCTGATTGTGATTCGCAAGCTTGTATGGAAAGTCTAAAAATCTTTTTTTGACAGCATGCTCCTAAAGGGTCACTTCCGATCCCAGCGGCCGATGCGACTGACGCGTGGTTCTGTCATGTTTTCATAGTAACTATCGGCCGTCGGCCGCGAGCTTACTATGAAAACGTATGGCATATTATATGACAGAACCACCGTCAGTCGCATCGGCCGCTGGGATCGGAAGTGAACCTTAAGGGAAAGTTGTTTAGTTACATTATCTGAAAATTTTTCTTGAGTGGTGTATAATTTTCCGTACCTACATGTAACTAGCGAAATAAATATACCTACATGATTTAAGACGCTCTTATACCGTCGAGGCCGTTTTTTGAACAAGAACGAAAGTGTTTTAAACTGTGTTTTAAAGTCTGAAATTAAATTATGTCTTATTTAAGGATCTGGCGGATAGGCGATAGTTCTCAATAACACGATTAGATTAAGTTTACTCGATAGAAAAAAATCCCAAAGTTACCCCTTTTTGTTATGTTTTTTCAATACTATGATTAAACTGCTGATATTTAACTTTTTATTCTTGTACTTAACTAAATACATTAAATATTTCTAGTGAACTCAGGAGAAGTTTTAGCTTAGAAACTCCCATGAGCAAAGATATTGACGAAAAACACGTTTTTTTGCGATCCTGCTTTCAATTGGAGCGGGATGGCTAATTGTAAACTTATGCTGGCAAGAAAGAGACGCTTGCACTGGAATAACCTAGCCTTAAGGGTCGGCACTACCTACGGCCCGTTTGACATATCTGTCAAAAGAAATAGACCGGTGGCCGACAACACTCAACCCAATCTTATAAGATTAATGAACAAATCAATTTGATAGCTTTTGGTAATAAATTTCTTGCAAAAAACTTGGTCGGCTGCAGCGCGCGGCGCAGCTTGACTGGCATGTTTACTGGTGTGAAGGAAAAAGTGAACCCTACCTGGTGACACAACATTTTACCTCGTTGAATTAAAGGACGTAACTAGTCTGTTGGTCTAGAAGCCAATTAGTAAGGACTAAAAAGTCTGGTCCTATCCTGGCAGATTCGTAGGTCCGACCGAATTTAGGGTACGAACTACCCGAAAGGCAGATTTTACCACATTAAATTAATGTTGAATGTTTGGTTGTGCGTGGCAATACTCCTGCAGCATCTGGATTTGAAAGCCGTAGGTCGAAATTGACATTTACAGCAACAGTACAGTACCGTGCGTAATGGACCTATAATGTGACTGATCAAAGATCACCCCTGGTGGTAGGATAGGATGGGTTCCAACTAATTAGATCACAGTATTACTAAGGCTTAAAAAAAACTTAAAATTATTATAACAGAACAAATTAAAACTTTTAACAAAATAAAGAAATTATTGTAAGTTTAGGTATTAGCAAACGAAGGGTTTGTAATCTTTTATCATCATAATCATCGTCAGATATAATATTTTAAGCACGGAATAAAAGTAAATTTTGCAGTAACTGGAACGATTGCCTTCAAAAACATTTGCGCAAAAGGACATCAGTGTGACCACTTTTAGTAGATTTCTTCTTTATTGGTAGATTTAGGGCAAAATTGTTTAGTAGATTTTAGTAGAAATTGGGTATTCGAAAATTTTATGTATTTAAAAATGCAAGGATTCCGTCTAATAAAATCTAAGCTGGCAATACAAATGGCTGAGAAAACGATTGCAGGGTTTGCAAGTTTTCCGGAACTTCTAGTACATCATCATCATAATCATCAGCCTATATACGTCCCACTGCAGGGCACAGGCCTACCTTCTAGGAGGGTGTATGGGCGTTAGTCCACCACGCGTGCCCGATGCGGATTGGTAGACTTCACATAATATACATCAGAATTTCTTCGTCTGCATATGCAGGTTTCCTCACGATGTTTTCGTTCACCATTTGAGAGCAGTCGGTAATACGTACATAAGTTAGAAAAACTCATTGGTACGTGGCATGTTGTCCGTGCGGATTCGAACTCGGACCTCTTGATTGAGAGTCTCCGCAACGCGCCACCGAAATCACTTCTAGTACAGCAAATATTAATCATATCGCCTAGTGTTGTTTTTTTTACAAAAGAGGGCTTCTGAGCAGAGTTGGAATTTTGGTACCTAGCACTTTTAATATGTCAAAAGCATTGCATGTTTATCGACTTCCAATAATGTCGATATACGGGTATATTTTATATCACTGCGGATAACTTCAGCATGGTATCGAACTTCAAAATAGCGAAAATAAATCAGCTGTACCATACATTTGAGTCGAATATGTAGGTACTGCAGTTTTGTATAGGACAGCAGATTTTTTTTTTCGCTCTTTTGAAGTTAGCTCCATAGTCAAAGTTGTTCAGTTTGATGGATAGAATACATGCTGGAGTTATCCGCAGTGATAAAAAATTACCCGTATATCGACACAATCGGAAGTCGATAAACGTGCAATCCGTTTGACATTATTAAAAGTGCTACCAAAATTTCGGATTCTGCTTATAAGACACAGAAAATTGTACTAAATTTAAACTTGCATAGGGACGACCTAATATAATATTTATTTGAAAATTAAAGCATCCATGTTACAAAGTGATAAAAACCAATAAAAATTATACAAAAATGCGAAAATAACATGTGTAATGATGAGCGTTTAGATAAAATTTATAATATTTTGTACAAAAAAGGTGTTTCATATTAAATTTTGACCATCTGTAACGACATAAATATTATTTGGTAGAATTTAAGTAGAATTTGAAACAGGACTGGTAGATTTTGGTAGATTTCAGCAGTAATTTTAGTCACGCTGAAGGACATTGTGCGACACAAGAACATATAGGTGTTACTTAGTAGCTAAAGTGGGTACATGAATCCTGAAAGGGCACAGCAATATTAACAAGAAGTAATTTTAAAGATAAAAAAATTTTAGTACAATGTCAATAGTTCTTTAGGTTCTTTTGGTAGTTTTTGGTTCTTTTGGTAGGTTTTGGTAGTTTTTGGTAGAGTTTAGTAATTATTTTTTGGTTTTTTGGTAGTTTTTGGTTAGTTTGGTAGTTTTTCGTTGTTTCTGGTTATTTTGGTAGATTTTCGTAGTTTTTGGTTATTTTTGTAGATTTTTATACTTTTTGGTAATATTTGATAGAAGAATGAAAATTACCAAAAACTACCATAAAAACAAAAGAGTTCTTGACGGCTTGGCTACGGGGTGAGTCTGTTGACATAACTAAAATATTTGTTTTGCAAAAGAGGTGCATTCGAATCGTAAGCGGAATTCAGTCAGTAAGGGTGTCATGCCGATCCTTGTTTACCGACTTTAAATTACTCACTGTGACAGCTTTGTTGTATATATCCTCGATCCGTGCAAAATCGTGAGACGATACCCCGTAGTATTCCGTAGCAAGAGATTAAATGTAACTCGCAAAAATGAGCTACTGGTACCAAATTACCGACTAGCATCGATGCAAAGGACTACAAAATAAAGTCGAATACTGTTCTTGTGTATAGTAAAATACCAGATGACATTAAAGCCGACAAGAAATTTCTGAAGAAGGTAAAAGAATTATTAATCGAACAGTGTCCCTATGATTTTAATTAGTTTCTTCAGTATAAGTAAACAAACAGGCATCAATCTGAGTAGAAAAAAATGTGTTGCAGGTTGCAGATCGATTATTTGTACCTCAATAAGGTTATTATAATTTTTAACTAATCACATTGAACTGACTTTATAACATTTAACTAATTTAATTGTAGTACTGAAAGGTGGTAGTTAAGTTATTGTCCTATCCTATAAGGTAACCTATCTTACTTTCGAAATTTCACTGACCGAATTTCAGTTGTTCGAAAACGGTTTATAGAATTTTCTAGTGACAGATATTTTGTTACACATACATTTGTTACTCCTTATAAAGACTTGACAGAAGTATCATTTTCCAAAAAATTTAAAATCAGAATTTCATTATCTTTTTTTTTCTTTTGATAACGGTCTTCTGGGTTCGAAGTTTTAAAATGTAGAAGCAACTTCTTCCAAAGTATGACTAGGACACTGACACAACACAGTAAAGTTTTCTGTAATAATTATCTAGTAGATACATGATACCAGGATTATAGCTCCAACATGCTTGCTAGCATGCTGCTTGCTTGCTTGCTTGCTTGCTGCATGCTTGCTTGCTTGTTGCTTGCTTGTATGCATGTTAGGGGGGCCGGTGCGGGGGGAAGCCCCCTGCCTGAGAAAAACAAACCGGTGGTTTTAAAAATGTAGGTTAGGTTAGGTTAGAACATGTAAAACACTTAGCGGAGCGAGCAGAGCATCAAAATGCTTGCTGCATGCTTGCTTGCTTGCTGCATGCTTGCTGCATGTTTGCTTGCATGTTGCTTGCTTGCTTGTATGCATGTTGGGGGGTGTAGGGGGGCAGCGCCCCCCGCTAGGGGGGTGCGGGGGGCGTAAGCCCCCTGCCTGAGAAAAACAACCTGGTGGTTTTAAAATTGTAGGTTAGGTTAGGTTAGAACATGTAAAACACTTAGCGGAGCGAGCGAAGCGAGCGAAGCATCAAAATGCTTGCTGCATGCTTGCTTGCTTCCTGCATGTTTGCTTGCTTGCTGCATGCTTGCTTGCTTGCTGCATGCTAGCTTGCTTGCTGCATGCTTGCTTGTTTGCTTATATGTATGTTGAACGTGCGGGAGGTGGACGCCCCCTGCCTGAAAAAAACCATCTGGTGTTTTTAAAATTCTAGGATAGGTTAGGTTAAATATTTCTGCGGAAATGTGACTGTACGGAAAAACAAATATTCGAAAAATTAAATTATCTGATAAATACATTACTTCGGAAAACTGTTTTACAGAATTTTGATCCATTGGTTAAAAGAAAAAAAGGACAATAAAAAATCTGGCTTTTTAAAATATGGCGAATAATATTTCGGGGAAACAAAAAAAAAGGGAAACAATAAAAAGTATAACGATTTCGGAGAACTAAAATTCGGAAAACTATTTTTCGAAAGTACGATAGGTAACCATTGTATAACCTATTGTTTAAATCTGTTTTTTTCTTAATGTTTATAAATTATGTTGTAGTGTGACTAATAGGTACTCTGTACTTACCATCTGTAACTTATGTACCTACCTACAATTTAAGGTAAATAAATGAAATGAAATGAGATGAACCAAAAAGTACCAAATTAACCATAAACTACCAAAAAGTACGAAAATCTACCAAAATAACTTTTTGGTTATTTTTGTACGAAAATTTACCAAAAACTACCGAAAGACTCAAAAACTAGCATAAATTACCAAAATAACCAAAAACTACCAAACAGTGACCGGACAGTAACTTTTGTGAATTTCTTTGTGTTTTCTTGTATCGCGCAATGTCTTTTCGCGCAAAATTCTGTCGTGCAAATGACTTTCGAAGTCAATCGTTTGAGTCACCTACTACAGTACAGAATTCACTCTTATTCCATTCTTATTTAAAACATATCTGACGATGATGATGATGAATTCAGATTATCAATCCTTAGTTTGCTAGTAACAATAGTAATAAACTTACAGTTATTCTAATATAATAAAGGGGACAAAAATTTACCGTAATAGTCGACCAATTTATAAAATGCACTTCTAAGTCCACACATCGTGACGGGCAACTACGGAACCCTACACTGCATGTGGCCCGACACCCACTTGCCCGGTTTTTTATAAGTTACTTTGCCTACTTTAGCTAAAAATGGAATTGTTCATTAATCTTTTAAGACAGGGTTGGGTGTTGCCGGTCACCGGACTATTCGCAATGATTTCGAACGATTGACGGCCCATAGTAATTTGTATGAAGAAAACGTCCAAAAAAATATGTGATTTTTGGTAACAAATTGCAAAAAAACTAGAAGTCGTATCGAAAAACTGATTTGTTTAAAGTGTTCTTTGATGTTTTGCCATTCATTATAAATATATTTTGTTGTTTTATTTAGTTTCACTAAATCACAGGACTCGGAACGCGGCAGTGCTATTCTAGAGTTTTTCATGAAATTCTCGATTACTTTCTGATGTAACTACACAATTTTACTGAAATTTTTTTTGTTCATCTTGTACTTCATCTTTTAGAGAAGCGATGGTCTTAATTTTGTTTCTAAATATAGCTATTTACTATCCTCAAAAGTCGGAACGCCGCACCCTGTTTTGCCCGATTAGGGTAGTGCCGACCCTTAAGGGAAAGTTGTTTAGTTTCATTATCTGAAAATTTTTCTTGAGTGGTGTATAATTTTCCGTACCTACATGTAACTAGCGAAATAAATATACCTACAGGGTTTATGGAAAAGTATCATTAACCTTTAAACCACATACTCTACTCATCCAGCTGAACCACTTTTACTATGGGAGCAAACCTGCCAGAGCAACAAAAAAAGCTGTTCCTACTCGACTAAAATGTATGAGACAGCAGATTTTTTTTGCTCCGATAGGTTTGCTCCCATAGTAAAACTTGTTCAGCTGGATAGGTAAGAGTATGTGGTTTAAAGGTTAATGATACTTTTCCTAACATCCTGTATTCTATACAAGGTGTTTCATAAGTAAAAATAAATATTTAAAACTCTTACGGGGGTTGTTCAGACCGTCAAACTGAACAACTTTCTCTATGGGACCAACATCGATATCGCGAAAAAAAATATCTGATATCCCATACATATATTAGCTCTAGTCGATTTGTAGAGTATAGAACATCATTTTTTTTTCGCGATTTCGATATTGGTCCCATAGTGAAAGTTGTTCAGTTTTATGGTCTAAACCACCCCCTTAAATGCTTATTTATATTTTTGTAACACCTTGTATAATTAATATGCCATGCTTATGCTGATAAAAATAACACATTTTGTAAAAAAGGCTCTGTTTAATTTAAAGCTATAGCTATATACACATTTTCGTTAGTTAAAAATAAATATAAAGAAAACTAAATTGTATGTAGTGAGAAATAAGGTCCAGAAGAACTTTTCCTCGTACAATTTGTCCCGACTCCATAAAATTGATGCTTTACGTGTACGAAGGAAAAACGTCGATGTATAAAAGTCGCTTCAAATTTTGTAAGCGTACTGTAAAAATAAGGAAAAAGGGGATATTACTTACCGTTGGCGCGCTCCATACAAACGAAGTCTCGTTATATTTTCAATACTAACCAATTAAAGTTAATGAAATTTTTCAGAAACAACCTAGAAACATCTCTATGCTTGTACGTTCAGATTTTTCGTTAAAATGTATATTTTAATGTTACAGTACCATGACAGTACCTCAAAGATTTCCATACAAATCTTAAATTAATCCTAGCATTGAAACTGTATATTTCACCGAAAATTTGACAACATACAAGCATAGAGATTTGTTTCTAGATTGTTTCTGCAAAATTTCATCGACTTTAATTGGTAAGTATTGAAAATATAACCAAACTTTGTTTGTGGAGCGCGCCAAAAGTAATATACCCCTTTAGGTACTTCCAGCTTGTATTTGAAAGGAAAATTATCATCTGGGTTCTATTATGCTTATATGCATACCTACCTAATTATTATTTTGTTCACGACTATCTGTTTGAGATATTCTTTAAAGATTATAATTTAGAATATTCACAGCATTTCATTAGCAGTGCCCAAATTCTGTTTTTTGGTAAGCGAAAAACTATAGTTCAGATTTTTTATTTCTACTTTAAATTAAAAAAAATAGTTATATGTGTGTGACTTTGTTCGACTATTCATAAAACTTTCTAAGCTTCCCACAATGATACCTACTTTCAGTATTTTTTTTAAAATTGAAACTGAATCTTAGTCCCGTATGTACCAACCTATACCTAACTCTGTTAGAACTATATTGCTCCTAAGAGCCATACAAGATGATCAATAAGATGACCATATTGGAAGCAATCAGTAACAGAATGCCTGGAGGTAGTAGGTATGCTGTGTGTAGATTGTTCGAATCCATTTACTGCTCTAAATTATGCGTAAAACGTCCATTTGACGCTCACCCCTCTTCCCTCTTATCGCTTGGACAGGAACGGACGGGGAGCCTCGGGCGGGGGTGCCGGACTAGGGCAAATTGGGGGGTTTACAACCCCCCCAAGTGAGGGAGGTCCGAAGTCCACCTCACCCTTTAGCTACCCTGAAGTTCCATCTCACACCTATAAATTCGGCACACACATTTCACCCCATCGGGTGGGGTGGCCCATGGCGTACCAATCCTTTCGCTGCGGCTATGTCACACTTGCTAGCCCGCTGGTGACCTCCACTACAAATTAATATTCTGAAACGTTTCCGTTCCGTACCGATCGTTAATCATTGCCGTCTCTGGCTCTGATCTCGGCAAGGCTTATATACCTCTGTCTTGTACCTAGCGAGTACCTACCAACCAGCTCAGTTCACCTCGCCGCCTTCCTTGGGCTCGATGTTAACTAATTAGAATTACGTAGGTACATTGGTAAAGGCATGCTCATTAAATATGTTCTTACATTTCTAGAACTGAAGCACAGTATAAGAAAAAAGTATCTAGACTGAAGTACCTATGTAGTTTAATGAAGTTAATATCTTATGTTTTAATGAAAACTTTACTATAGTTTTCCTCTTCAATCACAGTACTTATTAGTGAAATTATAATTGCAGTTATTAATGATGTGGCAAACACAAGAGTAGACTTACAAAGTACCACTAAGGGGTTGCTTACGTTTTAACAGATGAGTTTTTATCTGATATACACTCAGTTGCAGAAAAGCTAATTAAAGTTAATCCTCCATTAAATCTCTTGCTAGCTTTTACTATTTCAACAAGACAAAAAGTGACAGCAAGAGATTTAATGGAGGATTAACTCTAATTAATGAGCGTTTCTGCAACTGAGCGATAGTATTTTAAAACAATGACGTACGATACAATATCCTCTGCAACGGGATATAAAACGAATTCGCTTTAATTACTCAATGCACTAGAGACAATCTGTTAGGGTTTGTTGTCCAAATAACCATTTGCTAGGAAGAACTTTCATGTTTGTCTTCAAATCGTTCTGGGAAAGACAAGGTGTAGTGTAAAAAGAGGTCAATGAGTGTAAAGGATAGGACAATGCACTTTGGTAAATTTTATATCACTCAGCTCACTTCAGCATGTATTCTACTATATATCAGCCCATACATTTGATTCGAATAGGTACTGCAGTTTTGTATGGGACAGCAGATTTTTTTTTCGCAATTTCGAAGTTGGCTCCATAGTGAAAGTTGTTCAGTTTGATGAGTAGAATACATGCTGAAGTTATCCGCAGTGATATAAAATTTACCCTGTATAGCAATGCATAATATCATACTCAATCCTGTCTTTCATTGGGGTAGGCAGAGACAAAAAATTGCCACCTGCTACGATCCTGACATACTTCCTTTACTTCGCTTCTTCAACATTCAATCTAACAAATTGCGACTAGGTAATTTGTATTTATTGGTATTTCTTAATAAAAACATAATCTGAGTTAAACAAATAAAATCCTACAATTTCAGCTAATGTTTTTCCGATAACTTCATTAAGAACTCTAATGAATTAATAAATCGTTAGCAACTATCTGAATGGTAGCAGGTAGGCACCGTACCAGTTGAGTTTCAATGTAACCAGCACGCAAACTTTCTGCTTCCTACGGGGTGATCAAGTTATTTTGCACAAACTTTTGCCCAAGCTATGCTATAAACAATAAAGGCAAAGAACTAACGACAAATACGAAACACTATTTCACTTTGGTTCATCGGCTAATTTTTAGCTAAATGCTGGGGAACGGGTGGGTTATGCTAGAATCATTAATACAGCTATAGAGTACATTACTGCAGTGGCCAGCAAAAGAGGCATTGATGGATGAACGTGTGAATTGGGCCGAGGCGAAGCTGAGGCACACATACGTAAGTCAATCAATGCCTAGTTGTGGCCAAGGCTTGTATAGTGCTTTTCTCAAACAATGCACGGAAATTAAAATCAATCAACTTTTCAAAATCAATGACGCACAAAAATATTTTTTCCTGCGTTAAAGCTAGTAACTTATTATTAATCTGCGTTTAAAGTGTTCATTCGTTTTTCATTATAAAGCTTTCTATTTGCAAGCCAGTTCGAAATTTAAATAAAACCTTTTATAAATTACCTCCTTGGTTGCCATGTTTCGGAGTAAAAGATCGTAATGTAATTTATTTGGGCGCTAAACCACGACAGATATGGATTTTCATACAAATTTTGCCGGCCGCTGCTCGCATGTATTTGGCCAGTACAACAATTTCGATTTATCCCGAAGAAGGTTGTCAAAATAATGCTCAAATTTCCAAGCATGTTTGAGAAAATATAATTTAGTTACATACATGAAACTGTATAAGTACTAGGTAGGTATAGTATTAAAAAAGCAATATGTATCTCAAACGGCTTTTATTATTTCTATACTTGTTACAAGACGAGCAATTTTTTTGTAAAATTGATGAAGCGCACCATCGCTTTAAATCACACAAGCTGTCCGAATTCAGCTTCACTTTTTTTGACAACTGCGTTTCTAAAACTATGTGCGACGTCTTCACAATTTTTTGAAGTTATTCTTAAGAAAATGTTTTATAGTCCGCATCAAAATACATTTATGCCTTGTGATAATTCGAGTAGTGTCTCACGTGACAATTGCTAATGAAATATTGTTTGGATGCATTCAAATGCAGCAGAGAACAGTCACGTTCATTAATATGTAAACACCCAACGATTTTAATGTACCTAATGGTAAACACCATGCAACGTTCAATTATATTTTTGTTTGTTAAATTATGGTCTTGCATTGAATGATTTAAAGTACTTATAACGATGATTTTCGACCTTGGAACATAATTTTCGACTTTGAAATATGACTGATTAAAAATTCACGTCTCGGAAAAGTATGCAGTGATTACAAGCAGATAATAAGCAGATACTACAACTTGAGATACAAATAACGACATCATAGTACAAGTAATAGTAATAATATTGATTGATTTATATCATGTCGATTATATTTTTAAACATTGGTTTCATCACCACCATAGTATATCCTATACGTCCCACAGGGACCTCAGGGAGTAATAAAACAAATCTAAGAGTTGCATGAGTTGAGTTCAATCTAAATGTATACATGTCCCAACAAGGTCAGCATATCAAGAGACGAATAGAGAACCAAAATAAATTACAAAAAAGATAACTATAGAGCACCACAGTTTCTTCTCAAAATGTTTGAGAACCATTGCTCTTAAAACGAAGGGTGGCGCCAGAGGGTCGGTAGATTTGGCTAGCAGGTATTTTGAAGATAGTCCACCGTGTCGTTAATAATACAAAAAAAAATTTTTTTCATACGAGAGCCTATTCCTAGATTAGACTTATAATATCAATGTATCCAAATTAAGTATTAGATTATTCAGGGTCCTTCTTAATATGACAACATTATCTATTGGGACAAACATAAAATTCGCGAAAAAAAACAGCGGTCCCATACAAAACTACAAACCTTCTCAAGCCAAATGTATGAGACAGCTGATGTTTTTTCCCGATTTCGATGTTGGTCCCATAGAGAAAGTTGTTCAGTTTGATGGTCTGATCATCCCCTTAAAAAGTTTCAGCATATTAAAAAGGATCTGTATAGATATACTGAAATCCAAATTGTTTAATGATTATGAATAAGATATATCATTTTGCCATTTAAATTTCTTTTCATCTTTTAATTTTGAATTTGCTATAATTTTCGATCTGTCTGTTAACTTGAATGTCTTGCACAACAAAGTAACTTTAGCGCCACCTGACACATTCTCATTCAGAGACTTTATAGTGTTAGTAAGAAGGTATTTGTTTGCGTAATGAGAATTTTTTATATTTATCGTCTCTAGTGATTTATCTGTTATTTTAACGTCATCAATTTTAGACTGCTTTTTAGTATCTTCGTAATCGGACAAGGTAGAACTGTTTGAATAGTTACAAACTACATCTACTCTGATAACTTGGACAGTCTCAGGGCTTTGTGCTCTAGAAATAGTGAGAATTTTTCTGTTTCCTGATTTATGAAATGCAATTTTTGCATTCTCTATACTTGTTTCTGGTGATGGATGTGTAATTTCATCCGCAATTGTTTCTCTATCGTATTTTAATCTCGGATCATTTTTACGTATTTTTTTTGTAAATCCTGTCTTAGTTATGTCTACTTGAATTGCTTTGTTTTCTTTAAATTTTGTACTGAGACCTTGAAGAAAAACACTAGATTTTCCAGAGGATGGTCTGGATCTGTCATTACTTATGAGGTATTTTGCATAATCATCAAAGTAATAGCACGTCAGTTGTGATAATCTATCTTCTTCCTCAAGGCTGTTGTTGTGGACAACTTGTTTTACAAACATTCGATGTTTCTTTCCATCGCTTAGTGTTTTATATTTAAAACTTGTACGGGCCCTTTTTCTTTGCTGTTCATCGCCTGAGAATTTTAAGTTTTGTACAGAAAGAAACATTTCTTCTTCTTCTTGCTGTGTTGCACAGCTGTATAGATGAGAGTAGTCGGGATAACTTGTATTATTTTCAATATCATTGCAATGGAACCTGGAGACAATAATAAAGTATGAAATTAAGATAGGTAAGAAGATGTAACAAAATTTGTTGATGTTAAAAATGTTTAGACTCATTTGACTACATAATTTTATATACCTACAATATTTTTCGGTAAATGATGAAATGTATCTTCATATTAAAATAGTACCTCTCAAACACACCAATCCACCTGGGGTCCTCCTCGTGATCAGGGTTCACTAAACGTTTCTGACAGAACCTTCGCGGTTTGTCTGGTGTCGTGACTCTCGGTGGCTTGATTGTAGCCTTTGTCCTTTCCTGGAGATGTAGCTTTGCACATTTCATACTCTATTTGATTCTGAAACACACATTTTAAATTAATTAGTGGGATCACACACGATGACGCATTGACGGAGCGGTAAACGTCAGTCCGTTATTTGTAAAGCAAGGAGTTGTAAGAAACCGCACACGTAGAAGTAGACACGGTGACGGATTGACGCACCGTGTCGTGTGTGCTGCTACGTGCAGTTTCATACAACTCCTTGCTTCACAACTGACGGACTGACATCTGCCGCTTCGTCAATGTAAAGTATTTTATCGGAAGTATTTTGGATAAATTTAGCTCTGCGGCATTTAGTGTAAACATAATTCGACAATTCATCATCATTAGCCTATATACGTCCTACTGCAGGGCACAGGCCTTCCCTCTAGGAGGGTGTATGGGCGTTAGTCCACCACGCGTGCCCAATGCGGATTGGTTGACTTCACATAAACATCATAATTTCTTCTTCTGCATAGGTAGGTTTCCTCACGATGTTTTCCTTCACCGTTTGAGAGCAGTCGGTAATATTAGTTAGAAAAACTCATTGGTACGTGGCATGTTGTCCGTGCGGATTCGAACCCGGACCTCATGACCGAGCACACAAACCGACATTGAAAAACCATAAAAACACAAAAAAAATAAAGAAAAAAAATTATAACATTAAAAACAAAAGAGGAACCTAACATTGTACTGAAACTATGACTTATTTTGCTTCCAGTAATAAGTATGGCAAAACATCTGAACGTACGGAAGTTATCCCTAGTTGCAATAAGATCTCTTGATCAGACGATTAAAGTAAACAACATCGAAATCGGGAAAAAATCACCTGTCCCATACATTTGGGTTGAGTAGGATTGCAGTTTTGTATGCAACTGCAAATTTTTATTTCGCGATTTCAATGTTTGTCCCATTGAGAAAGTTGTTCAGTTTGATGGCCTGATCATCGCCTGAAAAAACCGTGTGTTAAGAAGGATCCCGTATATTCAGGTGGTTTTGATTTAATGAAGAATCAACAGATTTTCAACATGAATATTATGAGTTATACAATCAAAAGTGAAAATTAATTCTAATCTATTGCAATAAGATACTTTAGAAGTCAAGGTTTCCAAACTGAATTTATGAAATGTCGTGATTGTATACTATTATTTGAATTTTACTACTAAGATACAGGGTGATAGTCAGTTAAGTAGCTTTGTTTAGGTATGTAATACTTAATACTCACTGGCTTCAGCTGATAGCCGACGTTTCAAGGTTATTCATCGAACTCTGTGGCACGCACCCTTTTATTATTTACTAGTGTTTTCCCGCGACTTCGTCCGCACAAATTATATACCAGATTTTAAGTCAGATCATAAGCTATCAAACAAAAAAAGTTTCATCAAAATCAGTTCAGTAGTTTTTGCGTGATTCGCGAACAAACAAACAAACTAACAATTTTGTCAAGAGATGGCGCTTTACGTTTTTAAATCGCGCTATCGATTGTTATTTGAATTTATATGAAGAGAACCGCTACTTTTTTATTCCTCATGATTCTACGGTTTTATAATAGTTAAGATACGTTAATACTCGTACATTCACATTTAATAGTTTTTTTTAAAATGTATTTGTATTAATTAAATACTTGTAATAGATTTGAGTTAAATTGAATATACAAAAACTACACAATCTGATCGAATTGTTAATTTTTTTTCACTAATTCAGTGGTGGAAATCCCGTTGTGGAAATAGAGAGACTTATTTAAAATATATAAAATATATAAATTATATAAAATTTAGACACCCTAACCGGTAGCCGCTAGCCCGTATAGCGATGCGATACGGTTTGATATCCTATATCTATGAATCTCAGATATCTTGAAATCGAGGCGAATCGAGTTTGTGCGGCAATATAGTGTTTCACCAAATATATAGTTTCTGTACGCATCAATATCTGATTTTAAGATATTCATGTGATATACGTTTCAATAACTATATACGATATATATCGCCCTTCCCTAAATGCCACTGTAGGCAATGACACCTCTCAGAAAAATGGGAGAGAATAGTGCCATAACTCCAAATTAAACAAACATAAACTAAATATGTACATACATACCTACCTACGTAAAGTCCCCAATGGGACAGAAATTCTCCAACTGGAATTTTCTATAAAATTATAAAGGTTACTTAAATGTATAGTAATACTTATATAATGATGTTTTTACTTTATTTACTGTATTACATTTTGTTTGATTTTATTACAATTTACAATGAGCACTGAGAGTATTTTATGCACGGTTTTAGTTGTTAGAAAATGGTTTTAAATGAAAATATAAAATACTTAGCCCCACTTGCGCCAACCACGGGTTAGCAATTAACTCCGGATAAAATAGCTCTTTCAGTTGTTTTTCTATACAAAAAATCATGGGTTACCAACTTAACCTAGAGTTTATTGCTAACCTAGGTTGGCGCAAGTGGGGCTTAGGTATTTATTTAGCTGTGCTCGGGACTAAGTCCGCGTGGAATAATAATGCACTATTTTCCGTACAGACGTGCACCTTTAATGCAAAATACTTTTTTTTTTAGTTAGCAGCTTTAAGGGCTTAAAGCCTCTGAAGAATTAAATCGCAACATGCTTATTTATAATCTTAATTTTAGTACTATTCAATTGTTCATTTCCTACACAATGTATATTTAAATAAAATGTATACATCTATAATTCATAAGAACTTAAGATTTTGATATTAATGACTGAAAATTTATTAACATTCTGTATTTAATTAATTAATTTGTAGTTAATGTAAATGTGTATTTATTAGATAATTCCATTAGCATAATTAAATACAAATAAATGAACAAATAATTGTAATTGAAAAATAATTATAATTTAACTAGAAATCGATGTAGGTAAGTAGATAGCCTAATATTTTTAAATTTAAATGTTTAATTCCAAACCAACTAAGAAACAGTTTTAAGTGAAAAATTTATTAAAACAAATACCTACCGAGCTTAGATTAATAATTGTGTGAGGAGAAAAGATTTCGCGAAGCGTTTTGTCATTCTTTCTCGGCTCCATTGTTTAAATATCTATTCATTTTGGAAGCAATTATGCCTAAAGATGATTCTCTACTCGTCTCTTTCAATCTACTACGCTACATATCTGAACTAGAGAGAGAGAGATGATATACAAAGATTTTTTTTAGAAAGTATTGATAATAAAGGAACTACAATGCTGGCAGGATGGTGTGTTTGATCAACGTGAACGTAGCGGTCCACATGTTCTTGGGAATAGCTTCGCCAAAGATGCAAAAAAAGTTTCTCTATTTTGTTTCTATGAGGGGAATAAACGGTTTTGATCTTTGAATGTTAGCACTCAAAGACCGCACCGTTCTAGATTAGTCTAGACTATTATAAAACTGTAACTGAAGTGTGTCTGTACCTACATTAAAGATATTTACAAAAAAAAGATTACGATATGGTTTTTAGGTATCTCTGACTCTACTCTCTATCTCTGAAATCTACCTTTTTTAGAAATTTTGTCTGTCTGTTTGTTTGTGTGTTTGTTTGTTCGCGCATCACGCAAAAACTACTGAACCGATTTTGATGAAACTTTTTTTGTTTGATAGCTTATGATCAGACTTAAAATCTGGTATATAATTTGTGCGGACGAAGTCGCGGGAAAACACTAGTAAAGATCTATAATACCTCGTTTAATATTTTATTTTCCTTTGTTTAAAATCAATTTAACTAAGTATGTTGTTTTTAATTGAGGTTGGTTTTACAATAACAATATTCAATAACTTAAAGACAATTTGTAATTAATGTATGGTTTTTTCTATATATACCTATATGGCGGTAACCTATTAAAAAACTGTTTTTTTTTTCTTCCGAATATCGTTACCCCGAAAACTGTTTGTTATTATTTCATTATGTGACATAGGTTTTGACATAACTTTCAAATACCTACCCATAAAATTTTCATGATTCAATAAAAAGGAGACAGGTATGCCCGGCGCTGGGTTGAAATAGGCTTATTTGATTGGTTAATTAACTGTGTCATATTAAGGCATAGTAAAAACTTGTATGTAACATAGGATATTTATAATTTGTCAACTGTTTGGTATAAATGAAAATATTTGTTTATCTTCTGTTTTGTCGTGACTCGACATCAATAGGAACAATTTGCATAATTACTAAAACGAATACAAACACATTACTAGCTATCCACGCCATGAACTATGCTTTTAGGAAGCTTTTAGCCAAGTCAAATGTCAACCAGTCACGCAACACCGTACAACTTAATCTACCCCGTGAATATTTTTACATTTCTTTATCGAACTTCAAGTGTAATGTATCAAATTCACGTGGTCGTGTTACACTAAACTCGCACACAAAGTCAAAATAATAGGCACAGCTGCTGCTAGACGAAGACACACACACAAACTTGCCGGTGCATCTCACACGGGCATCATGGATAACAAAAAATGCATTATTATTATCTTGGAACGAGGATTCCCTAAACTGCACTCTGAATATTGCACCCTAACTCATAAAATTTAGAGAAGAATTTTGTATACAGTTGAATTCTAAACGATTAACTTAGATTTCATCCTTGACTTGCAACGCAGCATGGGAATTTCTACTTTTCTCCGTCGACACACGATCGAAAACGGCTTGAATATTTCCATGAAGGAATTTAAGTTTAATAATTGTAGAAAAAAACCATGTATCTCGGTAGGCGCCAAATGCACGTTGCGTTGCACTACGCCTACGAATTTCTTGGGAATTTTGTGAGCAAATGCGGACGTGATGTTACATTGCATATTGGTTATTACGCTTAGTTATAACTTATAACGCTAAGCTTATTAATTTTTAAATCTGTGCCAGCTTGTTTAATTGCATGTACAGGGTTACTAGTAAGTCGATTAATTAGTTATGATTTTTAAAAATAACAATGTTTCGTTATGTAAAATTCGTCCTAAATAATCGTATTTACCTGGTTAATGATTTTGTAGAAAACAAATGTAGATAAAGGCTCAGAAGCTTACCTTTTAAGACAATAGACTTGACCGTTATTGTCTAGGCGTTGTTCTTTGAATTTCCGACAACTCTGGCTTTAAATGAAAAATATAAAGAAACAAAAAGAGCTTAGCAAACAACATTGCTAATAATACCAACAAAGTTTAATAATGGAAATGAAATTTAATTCAACGTGTTAATAAACCCGAGCCGATCATAACAACTTTGTAAGAAGGTAAGTACTACTAATTAAGTTTGCTAAACTACTTCGTTCCGAAAATGTACTTCATTAGTAGTCATTACGATAAATATACTTTGATCAAAGTAAAATTAATGGATAGGCCCAAAGCGCGTTAAGTTGAAGCACACTACTGGTGCACTTGGTCCATACACACTGGCACACCTTGGTCTGTCATCTCGGTACATATTTGAAGTAAGTATACCTGTCATTTGTTTTGTCTTATTTTTCTGGTTTGAAATGTTCGCGTAAGGCCTATCCATTAATTTTACTTTGATCGAAGTAAATATATATAGAAATATTCCAACAGCACCTACTCGTAATCACCATGTGAATTAATAAACTAGCGAATCTACAATAACCCTTCAAACCGGGTGACCACCTTACTATACAACCTGTCACTGGGTCAAATTGAACAAAAGAGGGTCGAAAAGACCATTCCGTATAGGTTACACTACCGCGTTTCGATGTTCAGTCTTCGGCATTACCATGACAATAGCTGACCCCCTGGGCTTCTAAAGAAATAAAAATGCATTTCTGACCACGCCCCAGAGTCAAGTTGCAAACAGAAAGACTGATTTATACACAACCTTTTTTTTATAAACCCTGTCGTGACGGTAATAAGGAAATTTAGGTCCAATTATAACGATAGTGTAGAATTTTGCTCAGTTGAAACTTGAAGCGATTCTTTGGTATTTGATGAAAGTCGGTTAATGTTTTTCTATAGAAACCCCATTCATTGGCTATAGGTATTCAAACCCTTGCCCTACAATCTATCGAGGAAACAGACAAAGACGGGTGTGCGAATGTGTAGCATGCAGTGAGTAAATAAAGGGATGATTTATTGTACAGACTGATGTGATTAAAAAAACCATTTCCCTTAGTGCTGTCAAGTCAAGGTGCATTCTTGTTAGGGTGGAGTTTTGTGATATCGATATTTTATACAGTCGATAAGGTCGACAGTCAGCAAGCTTTTAATAATTGTTGGCAAATATCGTTATCACAATAGTAAGCTCATGGTTGAACTCGGCAGAAGAAGAGTCGATAAGGTACAGAAAATGAAATGTTGTTATATAGTAACTTTTTAATAAAGTACCTTTACACGCTAGACCAACATTTCATATCATGCCTTGGAATCTGATAAAAAAGTTTTTTAAACTATCATATTTAACTCAACATTGAACTTAAAAGTACTTTCAATCACGATGACGCATTGACGCAGCGGCAGACGTCAGTCCGTCATTTGTGAAGCAAGGAGTTGTATGAAACCGCACGTAGAAGCACACACGGTGACACATTGACTCACCGGGTGTGGACCTATGGACTGACATCTGCCGCTCCGTCAGTGCGTCATCGTGTGTGAACCACAGATCTGCGGTGTGAAGGGGTTACAAAAACATTTATTCCGCAGTAAAAATTATGACACTCCTATATGGATGAATCGTTGACGTATGCCCTTACATGCTACGAAAAAAATATCTGTTCGTTCACTTGAATTTGTTCTAATACGTCTACGTATTAGGTAAGAGTCTACATATCTACAGGAGAGAATATACATTATATATTTATAAATTTATTTAATGATATCTTTTTTCTGTTCTTATAAAATTTATCCACAGGCAGCAGTCATATCAATTGTACAGTTATCGATATCATAAGATCCCTTCACTAAAATTCTCAGGTGAAGGTAATCGTTGTGGGAACTAATGTTTCTATCTCACACATAAAATGTATCTGTCTCTCTCTACAGTTGTTCACTAGACAACGATATAAAGAACAACTTTGAATGCTATAGAAAATAAGTATAGATAGATGAGATGATGCGGTGAAAAGATTTTGATGCCCAAAAGCAAAAAAAATCTAATTTAATTTAAACTAAAAAAAAATTACGTTAGTTATTAAAATAAATACGGACTATAATAAAATATATGTATGGTGTCTGGCTTAAGAGCGTTCACACACGATGACGCACTGACGGAGCGGCAGATGTCAGTCCATATAACCACACCCGGTGCGTCAATGCGTCACCGTGTGTGCTTCTACATGCGGTTTCATACAATTCCTTGCTTCACAAATGACTGACTGACGTCTGCCGCTGCGTCAATGCGTCATCGTGTGTGAACGCACTTGTTGGTAGGTACATTAAGCATTTTCGACAATATTAAGTAAATGTATAAGCATAGCAAATGTTTACTTCTAAATAAGTACATAGTTTTTTTTAAAGTTCCGAACAAAAAGCCAATAAAACAAAAGGCAAACATTCGCCTAAGTTTTCAACTTTATTGTCAATTAAGTTAACACTAAAGTACAGCAATACACTAAACTTAACAATAATGCTGACAATGAGTCTCGCAGTTCGGCCCTTTTGTCGGTTGTCTTTGTTGACATCAAAGGCGCCGCTCGATACGCGTTTTCGCCGTGAAGGCATTAAAAATCGATTTCTGAGTGAAAAATATTACTCGCAAATTGACCCGCTAATGGTATTTTACAAGCAAAGTGTAGAAAATATTATTATTTTTATGAGTTCAGCATTTTAGTTCAGTAATAAATCTACGTAAAATAGGTACCTACATGAGCACCATGACCATGTATTAAGTACTTATGTAATTGTTTTATAACGTCTTTATATCTTTTATGTTTATTGGGAAGCGGGTTGTATTTTTACCCGCTGCGCGACGCAAAGGAAGGGTAATGTGTTTGAGATGAGTTGTAACAATTAATTTGGTCTCAGTTTTCAGAGTTTACAGTTAGACAAATAGTTTTTTTCAACATACCTAATTAAAGTTGATGCTTATCCTACAAGGTGCAACAAAAGACCCTATTATTATTTTAATGGGGTGGTTTAGACCGCAAACTGAACAACCATCACTATTAATGTTTAAAAATTTGCTATTTTATACTACAAAACTGTACCACCTACCAATTTGACTCCAATTTAGTGCGTTCACGCCATAAAGGTATTATACCTTACAGGAATAGAGGAACTGACGTGAGTTGTCAAATGAAACCGTTTTTGGATGTTTTCAGGAGACTATTCGCAGGCAAAAATTCTAATACTGTCTATAATTCTGAGTCTAACGTGTAATTGTAGATAAATTAATGAAGTAGTGTCAGTATATTTCACAAAATTATCTACGATTTCACTTTAGATTCGCAGTTATTCACGGAAACCGAATTGTAAAAATTGATAAGAGACTAGAAAACGGTTCTATTGCCTCGCGTCACGTATCTCTTTCTATTATACAGTGGTGCATCTAGGTACATCTTGCTCTCTCAGCAGTCAGTTCCTCTATTCCTGGTATAATACCTTTATGGTTCACACACGACTACGCACTGACGGAGCATCAAACATCAGTCCGTCATTTGTGAAGCTAGGAGTTGTAAGAAACGTAGAAGCACACACGGTGACGGATTGACGCAACGCGTAAGCTTCTACGGACTGACGTCTGCCACTCCGTCAATGCGTCACCATCGTGTGTGATCCCACAATAGTCTCCATGTATGGAACAGCAGATTTTTATTAAAATTTTGTTTCGATGTTGGCTCCATAATGAAAGTTGTTCAGTTTGATGATGTAATATTACTAGGGTATTTTAAACGCGTGACATTATTTTAGGGGGTGATTCGTACCAGCAATCTAAACAACTTTTACTGAGCCGTCTGCGATCAAATTTGTTCTATAGGGTCCAACTTAATATGCTGACACTTTTTTAAGAGGATGATCAGACCGTCAAACTGAAAAACGTTCTCTATGGGACCAACATCGAAATCGCAAAAAAAAAAAACAGCTCTTCCATACTAACTTACTCAAGCCAAATGTGTGGGACAGTTTTTTTTTCGCGATTTCGATGTTGGTCCCATAGAGAAAGTTGTTCAGTTTGATGGTCTGAACATCCCCCTTAAAAAAGTGTCAGCATATTAAGAAGGACCCTGTATAGAAAAACTTAATGCGTAGGTACAACTCAAATGCGCACAGCTGATTTTTATTCCGCGATTTCAATTTGGTCCTATAGTGAATTATTGATTATAAACATGTTACAGCCATGTTGTGCTATTTCGAAACAAATTAAAGATTGAAAAATTTTTCTCGGGCGGGACTTGAACCCACGCTCCCGCCCGAGACAAATTTGTCAATCTTTTTTGATTCCTATAGTGAATGTTGTTCAGCTAGAAGTTGTGAAGCACCCCCAAAAACATGTAACTCATTTATGTTTACACGTTGTATTTGCCTGCGGTTTATTTATGCTAGTTTTATTTATGGATGAAAGTTGCCTATGTCGGTCACCATGCCTTATTAAAAGCTATCATTGGTTGAATGGTTGAAGCGTGAAAGTGGTACAAACTATTTGATATTAATAATACATAGAATCCTTCTTAATATGCTGACACTTTTTTAAGGGGACGATCAGCCCATTAAGAAGCATCCTGTACAGAGACTAAGGCCCACTTGCGTCAATCTGGGTTAGCAATTAAATCCGGTTAATCCATGATTTTTGTTATATAAAAACCTGAGATAGCTATTTAATCTTAGTAATGCTCACCCAGGTTGATGCAAGTGGGCCTATAGTAAAACGATTAGTCAATCATACAAATTATTTATTTCAATTATAATTTTTGTCAATTAATTTACTGTGATGCAAAAATGTCATGGTGTGCAACAGATTAATAAAATGAGTAATATTCGAAAAAAAAAATTGCAACATAAAAAAAAAGAAAAACAAAGTGTTTTCAAAGTCTACTTTACAAACACGTGCCACTTAGTTTTCCAAAGAGTTTTACCAGTAACCAGTAGGTGGGGCTCGGGTCGTGGAACGCGAACCTTCACGCCGGTGTCTGCCTCCTGACTACGGCGCGAATATACCTACTATAATCATAACCTTTGAACCACAATAGGGCTGCTCCACATTGATAACTTTTTTAAATTAAACTTTAATTAAAATCTGTTTATTACCTCATCAAATCATCATTCTCTTGCCCATTTACTATTATTTGGGGTCGGCACAATATATAATTTTCTTTCATTCATCTTTCTTAAGCTCTATTCACCTTACGACGGACGGGCGCGATTGTAAAATAATACCTATTTTAATACCGATAGAGTTCACAGAGAAAGCTCCGTCCTTGTCCGTGGGGCTCGCATTCGCTCTGTCAACTCTATAGGTATGGAAATAAAAAATATATAAAGAAAAGAAAGATATTTATTCATTAGAAAAGATGTAATGTAATGAATAAGGATTGACACTGAATATCAACATTTCCTGAATGATCAGGTGTAGCGTAAGCACAAATGCTGTTTTGCGGTCTTCACCCTTTTGTATACAATTTTAACATGCTTGTTATTTAATTGCTATTATTCATTGAATACCTACTTCTATCTATACTATTGCAGAGAAAAGGTAAGTAACATTGCACCGTCCGCGCCCGTCCGCGTCCGCCCGTCGTAATGTGAATAGAGCTTCAGCCGTCATTTCAGCACTCACTCCATTCTTACACATATAATTCTTCACACAATCCATCCATCTTTTCTTGGGCCTTCTTAAATTAAATTAAAATTAAAAAGTCAAGTTAATGTCTCTTATATTCTTCTCCTAACAACATATGTCTCGTAATCTGACGCTCGTCACACATGCCTGAATTTGTTTCGTAATTGTTGCTACATTCAAACTGTTTTTACCACACATCATAGCGCTAAAACGAAAAGACTGGCCAAAACATCACTTTTTATTTCACATGCGACACACGGCGACACAGGCTACGGAAAATTAATACAAGCTGGCCGCGCGACGTTACACATTACTCTACCTACGCGCGGTCAGCTTATTTTGGTTTTGCGTAGCTTGATGTGTCCGTGTACTATACTTTGGGTACTTCATACAATCAAAGTGAACAACTTTTAGTGTGGGACAAATATTGAATGACTTAAAGAAGGCAACTGTTCCATAGAAAACGCCACAGGCATCTCAACCCAAATGTATGGAATCTTAGCTGATTATTTTTTCGCGATTTCTACATGTGACCAACTATAGTGTAAGTTGTCCAGTTCGATGGCCTTCAGAAGGTCTTAAGCACACATTTAATCAAGGATTTTAAGTCGAGATCCTTTATATAGTATGAGTACCTTTATAAAGAAAAAAAAAAGTTAATTTCTATAAATATGCTACAAATTCGTAGCCCGTAGCCCCGTAGCCAGACGTAGCACAATATTTTGCACAATGCGGTATCAAGCTTTATTTTTAATTTCTTAAATGTTTTTTATTGTTAAATAATTTTGTTTCCATTTTATCGTATTCACTGTGAAAAATATTGAATTATTTTTATATGGATCTCTTCCTAAATGCAAAAATGATCGCGGAAAAATCCTTCGAACTCCATCAAGGATGTATTTGCTAAATAAAAAGGCGCAGAGCAAAAGACTAATAGTTATTTTATTTAAAACTAGATTTTGCCCACGACTTCTTTCGAGTATAAAATATAATTTTGAAGTATAGAATTAGTGTAAGAATTTTTACAATCGGTTCAGTAGTACCAGAGGTACAACCAAAAAATAAACAAATACCTCACTATAATATTATATTATACTTTCATTTTATAATCTCACAATTATCTCTAAATTGTTTTCGATTCAGTCCTCCAAACGGGACGCCCATACAAAAAGAAAGAGTGTCAAAGCCCTCCCATAAGAAGTTTCACTTCAAAATCTTGTCAGTTGTCATACCTACCGAATTCTCTAAAAATAGTAAACGTAACAATACGCAACAAAAGAGCAGCCCTCAAAATATGAACACTTCCTAATGGCGTGCTAACACGCCCGTAATTCATACACAGGGTGTCCCAGTTCGGTTGTTACTTGTGTTTTTATGCCCTAGACTCATGCTAGACTTCGTAACTTGAGAACTTGCTGTGTGATATGATAAGATATAAGGCAGTCGTTTCAAGCGTTCTGATAACCTTGTACCCGAGTTTTATTCTTACTATGCACTTAAAAACCTTCCTTTTTAGGATCCCGTGCCCAAAGGGTGAAAACGGGATTTGCTAACAAACGTAGAAAGAGAAGGAACAAGAAGAAAGCACGTGTCTTGTCATATAAGTAAGTAAGTAAGAGATGAACATAGCAAATTCGCTCTAGTTAAAAAAGGAGATCGCTACTTATTGCTGTCCTTATCGACGTAGCCACTTTTTTGTTCTACGACGGCTGTCTGACTCCGGACTCCGGAGTCAGACATCTATTTTCATACAAAATATATAGGATTTTATGACTATCGCTGTCTCATACGCGGTTACACTGATGTTACGTCTATCAGCGTAAGCGAAAAATACTTCGCCTATGCTAACAAATAACAATTAAAATGTCTAAAAGTTAAAAATTCAGGTTCATACAAGAAACTAGTTTTTATCAACGCTTTTTCTTTTCGCTCTATCGTAAAAAATACATAGTCGTATAAGCGTCAAACATGGTGTTATTATATAGCAATCTCTACAGTATAACAAAAAATGATAATAAACGGCCAAGTGTGAGTCGGTCTCGCGCTACAGGTGCCGGAAAAATCAACACTTTTTGTATGTTGTTTTCAGTCTAAATTATTTTCGAATCAAATATAGGGTTCAACTTAATATGCTCACACTTTTTTAAGAGGATGATCAGACCGTTTTAAACTGAATAACTTTCTCTATGGGACAAACATCGAAATCGCGAAAAAAAATATCAGCTCTTCCATACAAAACTGCAAACCTACTCGAGCCAAATGTATGGGACAGCAGATTTTTTTTTCACGATTTCGAAGTTGGTCTCATAGAGAAAGTTGTTCAGTTTGATGGTCTGTTCATCCCCTTAAAAAGTGTCAGCATATTATTAAGAAGGACCCTGTATAACCTGCATTGAATATGTTGCCGTGTGGTTCCGGCTTAGAATGGACCACCCCATTTCTTCCCGTGGGTTTGCCTTGTACGGTACAAGGCAATTAAGGGATAAGGTTTCTTGTTCAGTTTTTTTGTGGTCGAAAGGCTAGCCTATCACCAGTTGACACACCATTCCATCCTAAAACCTTTAATGTGCTAAAAGTGAGCCATGCTGCAACTGCATTCTTAAGAGGATAGACGAGTACGGTTTTTTCCATACGTTTTCTCCCTGGATAATGACACTAGAGCAAACATTTTTTTACCATCCAATCTATGGTACCTCTGCTATGTCCCTATGTTTTGTTTTTTTAAATAAATTAATTACTGTAGGAACTAGAGACCTTTGAAAATGACCAATTTTACAGCCCGTTTTCAGACATCCAGCAAACAAATTTGACGAATATAAACAAAAAAAGCAAAACGTACACACATAGCCACAGTCTTTTTCATATTATTCTCGAAAGAACTATAAAATCCGTTTAGTTTTGGAGGAGAAAACAGGGGAATACGAAATGCTGTTTTCGTCGATTTTATGTAGATAAAATCGGTCCTAGCTGCAGTAGTCTCTTTCGCACTCTAGTCGGATGGGTGTATGGGTGGGGCGGATCGGACAAATATGTATACGGTTGGAAAAGTAACCTATTCTCCAAATTAGCATTTCAGCCCGCCTATCCTTATAAGGCGTATCATCCCGGGACCACGACTCTTCATACTAATCGATGCGAACGAGCGCGTGGCTCCGGTCAGAATTTAGACTTTTTCTTTGAAAAATGAGACGATTTTTTTATTATTTTCGAAAAAGTAAGAAAAAAATCATTCTAATTTGAGTTGTGAACAATATTGTAAATTTTCATTTTCTTCCGATAAAAAATGTAAGAGTAAAATGGTTACAACTGGAAAAAAAGGGGTGACTTTAGATTCCCTTTTCTTCGGTTTTATTTTATTTATTAAAATCGATTTCTAGAAAAACCACAGCACTTCTCATATCGTGTAGGTAGATGGATCAGTTTATTTGTCAGCTCAAAAAGTAGCATAGTTAATGTATAAAATGGTTACAAAGTTACCCAATTTCATGGTCACAAGGATCAAACGGACTGACGGAGCAGCAGACGTCAGTCCGTCATTTGTGAAGGAAGGAGTTGTATGAAACCGCACGTAGAATCACGGTGACGGATTGACGCACCGTGTGTGCTTCTACGTGCGGTTTGTAACCATTTTATTCTTTAAGTACGTACGTACTTTGCGTACGTCATGCGTACTTTGTAACCTTTTTATTAATTAACTATAACACTTTTTGAGCAGAAAAATAAACTGAGGACTATGGAAATCTTTGAGGCACTATAACTTTAAAACTACAACGAAAATCTGAGAAAATACAAGCTGAGTTAGTTTCTAGATTCTTTCTGAAAAAAATCATTGACTTTTATTGTTTAGGGTTAGTATTGAATAATGTAATCAGACTTCATTTGTATGGAGCGCCCAACTGTATACAGGGTGAAATAAAACCCTGTTGGAGCGTTTAGTTGGGGCTTCAGACCATCAAACTGACAACTTTCACTAAAAAGGTGTCAAAGGGAAAAAGGTTTCAAAAAAGGTGTATAAGAGCTATATGTAATGTATGGTTCCTTGATAGATGTAAACCATTGTTTCAGAAATTAAATATTCTACCTCTGCCCTGTTTGTACATAAGAGAGATATGTCTCTTTGTAAAACAACACCCCGAATACTTTAAAAAACGATCAGATGTTTATAATTCTAGACATGCTAGAGCGCAATACTTGCACATAATGTACCAACCTCCTTGCACTAAATATATTTATAAACAAAATGTATTCAATATGAGCATTGTACTTTTTAATAAACTACCAGATAATATTAAAACATTTCATGGAAATATTTTTAAGACAACATTAACTAAATGGCTAAATAAAATGTGTTTCTACAATTTAAAGGAATAGATCGATCATGACATTAGATTCTAATAGTTAAGGTACCTAATGTAAATTGTAAGAATTCCTAATGATAGCGTGATTATTTGAAAATTAGCGTGATTATTTTAGTATTATGTAAGGGTAAATTCACAACAAGCTATAACATAATTTGCACATCTGTACGACAGATCAAATACAGATACTTACCTACTAATGCTGAACAACTTTCTGAACCTGTATTTATGCAAATAAAACATTTCATTTTCTTTTTTATTTTCATTTACGCAGCCAACATCGAAATCTCGAAAAAAACACCAGTTTCATACAAAACTGCAGTACCAACTCGAGTCAAATGCTGCTGATTTTTTTCCCGATTTCGAAATCGGCATCAGTTCATGTTGTAATGAATATAATATTTAGGTATTTATATTCGTTTTCTGAATGATTCGTTTTCCAAGATTAATAAGATGACAGTGTATTAACCATAAAACGGTTTAAAGGAATTATAAACAATTAGCAAAGTTTTTTTTTATTTCTGTGTAGAGAAACTTTGTCAGTTTGGTGGTCCGATCATCCCTTTAAAATACCGGCAGCACATTAAGAATGACCCTGCAAGTGCTTTCAACCAGTAAGTTGTAAAAATAAAGTTTAGATGTCGAAAACCGAATTAATTTTGTCATTTAGAACGAATGCATTAAAACTAAACTTGACTTTTAAATCGATCGTACTGATTTCTTCCAACTGGTTGTAAACATAAATTGCAACCAAAAAAAGTAAAGTCTTCGACCACCCATAATGCCGTAGCTATGGTTCCCCGTCCTTGTCTCTCTCGTCCTTTCAATGCTGATGTTCTCTTTCATTGTCGTTTGAAAAACATTTGTTTGTCTATTATTATCATTGCTGTTTTGGGGTGGTCTTTTTAGTTTTTTTAATTCTTGACATTAAAGTTTAATTTTTTAATAACATCTTGTATTTGTTCATTTTGTGTTAAAGATAAACTATTGTTAACTAAGTATAAATTAAAATCTTTGTTTATAGGTATCTTTGTTTTTGTTTAGTACTTAAGTATTTTCTTGCGATAATTTAATAACTAATAATGATGAGGTTGAACAACAAAATGGTGATTATTAAAAAGTGGTCTGATCATTGGAAGGTGGCCTATGGCCAGCCACCAACTTGTTTTTTTCTTTTTCATATTACTTATCATTTTTTTTTAATCACCTTATTACCTTTATAAATCGCTGTAAGACACCCAGATGACACAAGTTTCAAGGCTACGATTTATTTTTGAAATTTTACGCCTAAATGAGCCAATATAGGTATTTTTATCACTTACTAGGTATGCCCCCTATTGATAAACCTAAACACAGTTTCAGACTGCAACACCTCTTTTGTGCAAAATATCAGAAAGTCACATGAGCAGTATTTTTGATTAATCAAACACCATTTCGTGATAATTGTATCAATAACAATAATTATTTTCTATGTTAGAGATACAACTAAAGGACTAAGTACATACATTATAGTAGATTACACACCGAGGACGATCTCATGTAAGCCAAGGAAGCCGAGGTCAACAAACATGTGATCTGAGGCTTTCTTATTTACTGTCCGAGGTTAGTATACTAGTTTTCTCCTCGACGCAGGTGGAAAGCGATAACTTCGTTTAGCGCAGCGGGACTACAATTGACGCTTTCCGTCCGGAGGGGAGAAAAATATATTATTGAAAAATAATGTAGTTTTTCATTCAAATTAGTGACGTCACTAGCGAAACTGTAAACTCCTTGGTGAATAATTGGCCATCAAAAAAAAATTTATTCACAATGTCAGAATTTGACATTTAATGTTGCCGTTTCTGTTTCCGGAATTGAGGTAGAAAGAGAGGGCAGATGATTTTTTTTTAAAGTAGGGTAGACCCGGGTTAATTGTAACACGGGTTAATAGTAACATTGGCGATATTTCGGTAACTAAACAAGGCAAGGATGTGTGTGTGCAAAGAGGTGATGGCTCTTGCATGTCCGGACCTACTCTCCAATTGCCGTGTGTGCAACGTGAAGGTGTCTTGTGTTACAGAGGAATGAATTTTATGTGCGGTCGTTGTAAATATTTTCGATCAATTCATTACGTTGTAACTTCTGAAATAATCCATGTTTTAAACAGATATTACTATCACAGGTTGAAATAAGAACTAGAGAATGCTACAGATCACGAGAAGTTCATTATTTTCGTTTGTATCATAGCTTTTTTATGATTTGTTCTAAAAATTGACACCAAGGGATAATTGTAACACTTTTGATGGGGTTGATTGTAACGTTACAATTAACACTGTGTTACAATTGACCCATGATCAATTTTTATAATTAAGATGGTTTGAAAATACTCTGACAGCAATGTTGACCACTAACTTGCCTCCACCAACCCGCACCAACAGCAGCGTTGGATGGAGAACGGCCGCTCCCTCTAACTCTAATTTAGATTGATTTTTTAGTATGCGATGTGGAATATTATTTGGTAAGCTTGCTTCCTAATTTAACTTCAAATTAAAAGAGTACACAATGAAATAGCAGTCGTGATTTTAACAGAATTATTATGTCGTTTGATTACACTTTAAACGTAAATAAATCCACGTGACCAGGTATAATAGTAACACTTGGTTAATTGTAACAGCTTCGTTTGTATGAAAACATTTATGGTTGATTAAGATATACGAGAGTTAAGGTTTTTAGTTTATTTAAATGCTATTATATATAGTTACCTAAAGTGATTAAAAATCTGTAGGAATTGTTTCACATTTTTAGTTTAAAGCAATAAAACGCTAAGATGTTTTTCCGTTAAATTTTATAAAAACTGTTCATAATATTCTAATGCGATAAAAAGATTACTAATAAAGAAGAGGTAAGTTACTTAATGGTAAATAAATAAGACCGATTTACTGATTATTTCGGGTTTTATTTAGATTTAAAAATCTGTTACAAATGACCCGGGGTAAGGGTTAATTGTAACATTGGTCACTGCTCACATCAAGAGCAAATTACGAAAGGTTCTATAAGACTTAAGAACACTTTGAATATAAAATCTTGTACGTTAAGAAACTGCCTTTCTTAATGTGTATGTACCGTTTCTTAGATATGAATAGTTTATCCGCAATCGAGGTAGAAGTAAAAACTGTTACTATCAATCCGGGTCTACCCTACTTAAAGCAACGGTTTCCTCAATGGAGTTGTAATGATATTCTTGCGACCATTTTTGCATTTTGAGATCACAGATCAGAATATTTTAAAAATTTAATTTATATATTTATAAGCTCGATATTAATCGCAATAAAAATGAAATCAGTTTCTTAATATTATGTCTAGGTAACTAGATCCGTAAAAAATATAAAGCAAATATGTATACGAAAAAAATCTTGACATACCGAAATCTGACCAATATTTTTGGTAAATGAATGTAGACCGCATTGAAGACGCATCTTCAGCCTGGTTGTTGGGCATAGTCTTTTACGATGACTCGAAAGACCATATAATATGCCTCTTATTATCTTCAAAGCCGTTTCAGTGTAGTAGTATTATAATAAATTATCTAAAAATTTCAAAAATTGTGTTGAAAAGCATAAAGAAGCATTTTTTTTTTTTAAAGATTCTTTAAGACAAAATAGTGTATATGTGACTGCAGAGCCATGTCTAATTTATAATTAAAATCAAGATTGATGTGCATGAGGCGTCAATCACCCCCACCCCTAAGCAATAATTACTGCATCGCCGCAGCCAGATTGTAGCCACGCAACATCGCGTTTTGTAAAATGAGGTATGCTTGCAACCTCATGAAAAATGTTGTATTTTTAACTTTGAACTACACATTTTATCTTTTCTTTGTTCATACTAATTATAAACGATTTTTAATACGCAGCAAGGATCTTATTTTTAAACATTAATAATTTACGTACTAGATGTTCTGCAGTGGACAGTACATAAAAAATCTAAATGATACCTACAAAAATACCCGACCATAAACTACTAGCCGGTGGCCAGGAAAACTGCTACAACTTAGAATTTTCATTATTATTTTTAAACCTTTTATTGAACTTATCTTTTTAAATAAGTTTACCATATTTTTGGTTTTAAATGGGAATGGATTATCTGTGTGATCCCTTTTTATTATAAGACCCATCTAACGACACCTCACTCGTTGGGGTAGGTCAAGGATTTTTTTGGAGCCCCTTTTCGATGTACGTATTCTGTATGCCGCTTCGCAAGATTCATCCATAACTAATACTTATTTAACATTTTCAGAGAATTTTAATTATAATATCATACTAAAATATCAGCACTTAACTCACTTTTTACAAAAGTTTTCCGCGAAAACGTAGGTTGTCTTGATCTAATGTGACCTCTGGCAAATTACATATTTACATCGATTTAATTATTTAAATTAGCATGCACCGGAACGAATGCATAGATTTGAAGTCTATGAAGGTGATACATCAAACACACCGCTATAATTTCCGACACGTAGATACTAGATGTTATTTAATACCATTTTAATGAAGGGCATATTCATATCTGACAGTAGACGTTAAAATTGTTGTGGTAATTTCGGTGTCCTATTATTAGCAATAGGATATTAACTCCTTTTGCGTATCTTAGCTCCATACCTAAGAACATTAAGGCTGCACCGAGCCTATTGTTTTGCCCCCAATCGTATTTTTTTATTTCTTAACAATTAAACCATATTTCCAAATAACAAGAATGTCTTGTGCGATTTTTGAATCTCATTCGCTGAGTTCAGCAGTTGAAAATGTCAAAATTACTAAGGAAATATGCATCTTTCTACGGCTGATTTGACTTTCAAAAATCATACTTCAGGAGAGCGGTTTTTGAAAGTCAAATCAGCAGTAGAAAGATGCATATCTCCATAGTAAGTAGTGTAGACATTTTCAACTGCTGAGCTCACCGAATGAGATTCAAAAATCGCACTAGTTACTAGTCCTTGATGACGTCGCAATGGATTCCTCCAGTCATTTAAAAAATAGTTTGCAATAATATATCGGATACAAAGACCATCTACCTACTTTTTGATGGCAAAAATTTTTATTCATAATAAATTACGAATATAAGTTGTTAAATTCGGAACCCTAAAAATGGAACGGTTGCCCTGATTCTGAAATTCAATGTTTGTATTTATAGATTTTATTGACACAGCACCTAAATATTGGTTAATACTTAAAAAAAATACTAATCGCATACCAACGAACTGCCAGGCTTCGCACCAATACCTATGAGTAACCGTGGGTTTATAAAGAAGCAAAAAATAAATATGACAACGCTAGAGTGACCATTAACCTCCAATAACCATTTTAGGATATGTGTGGAAAATTTATTCATTTTAATGTATGATTTGTTTCTCACCATTGCCTCTATGAACTTTCAAGATATAGCAAAATGAAAGTAGAGTAAAGACAAAAGAAATAATCTAATTAGCTAATAGCTAACTTAGGTTAGTTTTTTTTTACTTAAGAGTTCTTCCATCCCATGGTTGTCTGGAAGAAATCGCTTTTAGTGATAAGACCGCCATTTGTACCCTTACCTTCTTTTTATTCTGTTTTTGTTGCTGTATGTTTTTGGTGTGCAAATAAAGAATATTTATGTTATGTTATGTTACGTAAATTCTTAGAATGACTAGGTCACTATTTAATTTTCTAGCAATGAAACCAAAACAAAGCAAAACATTCTCATCAACTTTTATGTTCATTCTCACTTCAGTTCACTCTCAGCGTTATTTTGAGATAACTTAATATCATACTAGAAACACAGAACCAACCAGCTAGCCAGGCAGGCAGCGGCCGGGCCAGGAGTGCGATTTTTGAATCTCATTCGCTGAGCTTAGCAGTTGAAAATGTCAAAATGACTAAGGAGATATGCATCTTTCTACTGCTTTCGTCCGATGTCTTATAACTTTCTAGTTTCATGGTCACCATATTGACAGTCCTGGGAAAACACAGATTAACTAAATATAGTTGCGTATACTCACTTATCTTAGATCGCACGCAGTCGTTTCACACCGGAAACTATTGGATGCCCATCTATACTATTACAGGATAATTTTTGGATCAATTAGATCATACTATTCCTCATTTGTTCTTTAAATGAAAATAGGCTTTATTCAATATTTCTCAGGAATAAATAAGTTTTTGATAAAATGTTTACGTTATGTCAAAAACCCCATTAAAAATAAAGATTGAAAAAAAATCTACATCGCTTCGCGTCGCATTCCTTCTTTGTTTGTCTTTGTGCAGTATGCGGCATGTACCTATGTACCGTCAATTATTATTCTACATTCTTATAAAAACATGTCGAAAATAATTACCTGATTAGGTAGGTGTACATTTGCAACAGAATGTTACAATAAAGTTACAAAAAAACATTTCAGACAAAGATAGGTATGTTTTTTTCTAAAATTTACAAATGCTGAGACAACAGTTAATTTCACTTTCGATAGCAAAGGAGCTAGAAATATCTATATAAACAGTTAGATGTAAAACTGTCGTTTTCTACGTTAGCACCTAGGAGGTCATCGGAAACGGTCGAGTTGCGGTCGGATGACGTCACCAGCAGAAGTGAACCAACAGGTTTTTGCCTCAGCCCCAATTTAGCGTTTGATTCTTTATGCATAACTCGCGCTTTGCCCTAAGGTCGTCTGACATCCAAGGACAATGATGTTAATTGCTTCGGCGATTTTATAGTTCTTTGTGACAGTATTGGTATTTCGAAATATCTAAAAGTTTCTCTCATCGGTGATTCTGTGGTATTCAGACAATAGGATATTATGAAATATTCTTGTTTTATTCTTAACAAATTCATAGAATCAAGTTGTCCAACTATGTATATGTTAACGTAGTTTCATTTGAATAGCTTTAGGCAATCTTTTTTCATTAGAATAAGGACGACAAAAGAACTAGGAGCAATTTTGGGAGCAGGTCATGGAAATTACAGTATAATACAATCAAAAGCTATTATCGTTTTTTATTAATTGGTGAAAAGATCTGCAGTATTTCGTTTACATTGTGTTTTATACTTTAAAAGCTGCTTCCAAATCTGTATCATCCCTTATTACAGTGGGTGATTGGTTAAATCACCCACTGTTTAGCAAGTCTTGAAAATAATGTTAAAGTCGCAACGACGAATAGAGTGTTCTCTCCAATCATTTTGGCCGATCCTCTATCTTCATTACCTACATAGTCTAGGAAATCTACGGATTTTTGTATGGAGTAGGTTGCATTAATTGCACTTTAGGGGATTCTTTTGGAATTTAGTAGATACATACCGTTAAAACATAAATTATCAATAATCCCCGATTTTTTATTGTGCATTATTGAATAATTAAGACATTTACAAAACATTAAATTTAGGTATGAACAAAAAATGTAAAACTGGTGATTTTGCACAGGATGGCTTCGCTCAATACGTTTTACTTATAACAATAACAATCCCCGGTTAATATTGTAAATTTGATTAGATATTGGATATTTTGTAAGTATTAAAAAATTCTAACCTCAAAACTTAATTATTTACTGTTTGTTTGTACACATTAAATTTGCCTTGTGATAATTAACTGTCTCTTTTGCTGGTACGCCGGAAGAAATATCTTTAGAAATAAGCTTGCCCTTTGTACATTTATATAGATTTTTAGGTATTTCTCAGGTTCCTGAGCCTGTATAACAACGAAATCTGGAAAAAAGTGTTATAAACTAACACAGATATATGATCAAATACAATTTACTAGAGTGTCTTTATTGCAATCTCAAACCGTATTTTTCCCCGACTATAGGTATATAATTATATTATACGAGCTTTTTGCCCACGACTCCGTCTGCGTGGATTAGTGGGATCACACACGATGACGCTTGATGACGATGCTTATTCTATTTTTAAGGTCATGGCGTTCGTCTTGGTGTAGATGATTTTGCCAATGTCGAGTATATGTAGCAAAAGTGCTTGACGTTGTACGGTTATTATAGGTATTTTGGTGACTTCAAGGGTCGTTCTTCGAAAAGAACACTATCTTGAGCCACCACTGGAGCCCCGTTGTAGACCTGGGAGGGGGCAACCAACAATCGACGAGCGACGTGACTACCCAATAGCAGATCCACAACGCTTCATAAAACTCCTTGCTTCAAAAATTACGTACTGACGTCTGCTGCTCCTTCAGTGCGTCATCGTGTGTGACAGCTCTTAGAGTGTTGTTCGATAGATATACATTTCTAAAGTACGTTCGTACGTATAGAACCACACCCGGTGCGTCAATGCGTCACCGTGTGTGCTTCTACGTGCGGTGTCATACAACTCCTTGCTTCACGAATGACGGTGACGGACTGACGTCTGCGTCAATGTGTCATCGTGTGTGAACGCACTTAACTTATGACCACCCTATACAACGTGTGAATGAATTAACGCAAAACTAGAAATAAGTTTGTTTAGAATCCAGCAGAATCGAATTATCATGGTTTCAACACAGGGATTTTGTTTCAAAATAGTAAATAATTTGTTTGTAAAATTTACAATTTACTGAACTCGATCTGAACCCACCGCACAGGGACACTCGTGCGACTTACTATCAAAACAAGATTCTTAAAATGTATTCTATGAACACGATCGGGCTTTCATTCATTGCTGAAATGATAGCAAATCATTTTTGCCTCAAAACTTAAAATGCGAATAACTTTTAATTTTAACTATCAAAATAATGAAATTATAGTATCAATCTAATTATTTTGTTCTAAATCAGTTAGGGTGTATGAGGTTTTGCGCTTATTCCTTAACACGTTGTATAATTCTATTCTATTCTATTTTTAAAAAAATGGCTGCCATCTTTGGTTGATGATGATTTTGCCAATGTCGAGTTTTTATAGCAAAAGTGCTTGACGTTGTACGGTTATATTTGATATTTTGGTGACTTCAAGGGTTGTTCTTATAAAAGAACACTATCTTGAGCCACCACTGGAGCCCTGCTGTCGAGCTGGGAGGGGGCAACCAACAAACGTGACTGCCCTATAGCAGATCGACAACGCGACTCCCACGTTGTATAATACTGTATATGGAATCGATATACTAATAAAGTTTGATTTGTAACTTTTAGCGACAGGTACACCACCTGCGGATTTTTTTTTCGTATCTATTTGAACCTTATGCAGTTCTTAAACATACATCTACATCTTAACTATTATAAAACTGTAACTGAACTGTGTCTGTACATTGAAGATATTTACAAAAAAAAGATTACGATATGGTTTTTAAATATCCCCGACTCGAAATCAACCTTTTTTAGAAATTTTGTCTGTCTGTTTGTCTGTTTGTTTGTGTGTTTGTTTGTGTGTTTGTTTGTTTGTTTGTTTGATCGCGCATCACGCAAAAACTACTGAACCGATTTTGATGAAACTTTTTTTGTTTGATAGCTTATGATCTGACTTAAAATCTGGTATATAATTTGTGCGGACGAAGTCGCGGGAAAACACTAGTCTTCTATAATATCTGTTCCTGGTATTAATTAGATCGGAACTATACCCACCTAATTTTATAACAGTCTCGGCACCAAAGCCGACCCTTGCACTCGACGAACAGTATGCGAATCTCAGAATGGTAAAAGAAAACAATACATATCAGTTTATTTCACTCTGAGATTAATTCGTGTTTTTTTCGTAGGTAGGTAGTTTTGTTTTTTTAACCAATCTTTAAAGACGGAGGTGAATGACACTACGCACCTACATGCTCTTTCCTCACCTTCCCAGCCTCTCGCACCCCGCACAGCGCACACTCCTGACCTCACTATGATATCTTGACGGAATTGGCAAAAATTTACGTGCAAAAACATTGTTTAATATTTTTGTTCTCATTTGTTAAGAGGATAGACGGGCTGAAATGCTAATTTTGAGAATAGGTTACTTTTCCAACCGTTTACATATTTGTCCGTAAAAAGACAACTGCAGCTAGGACCGATTTAATCTACATAAAATCGACGAAAACAGCATTTCGTATTCCCCTGTTTTCTCCTCCAAAACTTAACCGATTTTAATAATTCTTTCAAGAATAATATGAGAAAGACTTTGGCTATGTCTGACGTTTTGCTTTTTTTGTTTATATTCGTCAAATTTGTTTGCTGGATGTCTGAAAACGGGCTGTAAAATGGGTCATTTTCGAAGGTCCCTAGTTCATACAGTAATTAATTTATGTAAAAAAGCAAAACATAGGGACATGGCAGAGGTGACATAGATGTATGGTAAAAAAATATTGGCTCTAGTGTTATTATCCAGGGAGAAAACAGGGGAATACGTTTGTATGGAGAAAACTGTACTGGTCTATCCTCTTAAAGGAAGTATATTTGCTCAGCAGAAGGATCTTCCGGGCTATTACTAACTAACTTTGTTCTTCAAAAACTGTGAAAACTGCATCAAAATCCATTCAGAGGTGCTTACTGCTTAGGTTACAGACAGTAGTGTATGCTAATAACTACGTAGTAGGTAGCTACTGTCAAGAAACGACCAAACGAAGCAAGACGTAGTGTACCTACGTATTGCTAGACTAAAGTCTTTTTTAGCTGGAAAAAAGTCCAAGACGTGATGTATTAAATCACCAGTACAAGCAATATCATCCGAAAGTCGGACGACTAGACGATAGTAGACCATAATTTTATTCTCCGTTTATTGGACACTTCGAATATTTATTTAGCATACATATGCTCACAACTATATTCCCCGAGGGGGTAGTCAGAGATGTTCTGAAACCTCAGAACATCCACGTTTCACCAGTAGTACCGAAACTCTGTCCAGTGTGACAAGGGGTGAGCCTGTCACCACTTATAATGGACAGTGGGTACAATACATGCCTCGAAATTGAAGGCATGCAGGTGTCCTCACGATATTTTCCTTCACCAAAAAGCCAGTGGTGTAACAAATCGTACATAAATGCCGAAAAACTCATGGGTATGAGTCGGCCTGGAGTGCGATTTTTGAATCTCATTCGCTGAATTCAGCAGTTGTAAACGTCAAAATTACTATGGAGATATGCATCTTTCTGGTGCTGATTTGACTTTCAAAAATCGCACTACTGAAGTATGATTTTTGAAAGTCAAATTAGCAGTAGAAAGATGCATATCTTCATAGTAATTTAGACATTTGCTACTGCTGAGTTCGACATTCAAAAATTGCACTCCTGGACGGGGATCGAACCATCACCTCCTGCACGGCAGGCAAGGTTTCTCGCCACTGGACCACCACGGCTTTAGAATTTAGATTAATGCGTTCATTCTTAAAATATGTCCTTTTTTGTTTTTTTGTACTCAATTTAGAATAATAAAAAATTCATCAATTTAAAAAAAAATGCAGAACAAGCTTGTTTTTTTTTTCAATGTGACGTAAGTGGATTTTTTAAAATGAAATTCAGATTTATTTTAGATTGAAAAATGTCACACGTCCTAATTTCATATTCAAAAGCGACAGAAACAGCATGGAGTTTATGCATTATTCGACCATGATTTTGAAAGTGTGTGATTCAAAAATAGCACTTCAGACCAAGAGTGATAAATAGAACGCAAAGCAAGCGCATGAGATGCGCGCACGCAGTTCGCCGCCGACTCAATATGGGTCAAGGAACGCTTCCCCTTGCAACCTCCTTCAAATGGCAAGGCCAATCACCATCGTGTGTTTTGCTTTTTTTTCTTCCGAATCAAATCATTTTTATTTACGTATGGTATCTTGACCACTCGATTCGGGGTTATCTGGTCATCAACAAGGACATACCTAAATAATTTCAAATTATTTAGGTTTGTATGTACTAAGTATGAAGTGAACGTGATAGAAATTGTTTGGTAATACAACTTAATAACTTATAAACATAAGCATATTATGCTCACGACTGTTTTTCAAGGTGGTAGTCAGAGTTATTCTGATACCTCAGCACATCCACGTTTTACCAGTAGTACCGAAACTCTGTCCAGTGTGACGGGGTGTGAGGTTTATAAGGTTTGCCTTTTGTGTGTAAGGTACAGGGTCCTTTTTAATATGCTGACACTTTTAAGGGGATGATCAGGAGTGCGATTTTTGAATCTCATTCGGTGAATTCAGCAGTTGAAAATGTCAAAATTACGCCTGATATACGCATCTTTCTTCTGCTGATTTGACGTTCAAAAATCGCACTCCTGAAGTATGTTTTTTGAGAGTCAAATCAGCAGTAGAAAGACGCTTATCTCCATAGTAATCTTGACATTTTCAACTGCTGAGCTCACCGAATGAGATTCAAAAATCGCACTCCAGACCATCAAACTGAAAAACGTTCTCTATGGGACCAACGTAAAAATCGCGAAAAAAACAGCTGTCCCATACATTTGGCTCGAGTAGGTTTGCAGTTTTGTATGGAACAGCTGATTTTTTTTTCCGCTATTCGATTTTAGTGCCATAGAGAAAGTTGTTCAGTTTGACGGTCTGATCATCCCCTTAAAAAGTGTCAGCGTATTAGAAGGACCCTATTTCAATCACGTTTTCATATTTTGTCACAATCTAATAGCTGTGACTACGAAGGCTGTAAAGAAGATGTGGCCAGAAGATCCGATCTGATATTATTCTATGGCCCGGTATCAAAAAAGGAGGTTGGCGGAGAGGAGAGGCTTAGTGGCTCGCTGACATTTCCTGTCGTCTCCACTGCGCGCCGTCTACATGTAAGACACTGCTTACGAGTATAACTCCGCTTTGATCAACAAATGTGAGACATCTCCTCTAGTCTCTTCTTGAACCGTGTCCACTGAGGCTAATCGGGGAGGAAATGGATAAATAAAGAAATCCTATTGGGTGTTTCTGACACGACTAACATCCTCTTCGCTCATCTCCGCTTTGGTGGATACTCACAGTGGTAATATCCCAAAACGTAACAGACGAAATAGTTACCTACATTTTTGTGTAAAATTGTAGAAATCTTTGCGTTCTTTGGAGTTTCAGATCACCGCCTATATTCTTCCTGTTAGCCTATTAGTCTTATCTAAGAAAAGGCTAACTATACGCCTCAAGTAGCCCAGTCAATTTACGGACTTTTGTTAGAAGGGGTAGGAAGTAATTATGTATGGGACTCTTAAACTGTAACCGGCACCATTTAGTGACAAAAAGACTATCTGAAAAACAAATCGCTACGCAACATAGAAATCAATATTTTATCTCCCGGAAGGCTTTTAAATTAATAATAAAACCAATGCACTCAATTTATTCAGATATAGAAATATTCTTAATTCATAGGTGTAGTAAACAAGATAAAAGACGAAGAGAATGTTAACGAAATAGGTAGATTTAACATATACTGACTTGACTTTGACTTTTTAGCACTAGCATTGAAAATGAGTTATTCATTGGAAAATACTAATGTAGGTACCCATTTTTTAAAGCTTTCTAAATTGTCAGTAACATTTACTGCATGTTTGAAGTGTCAAAATTAAACCCATAAAAATGTAATAAAAATTACCGAATTTTTTAGAACGAGATAAATTCTAAATTTTGAATTTGGGGCTCCGACTCCGGTACAAATGCCACTGGCTTGGATTTCGCCACCAGAAGTCCGCAGGGGCATTGCGAGCTCAATTGAGCGGGCAAAACTTGAGGTTGATCCAATGGCATCCTATGTTCAGATACTTCACAATACCCCAAAGGCTCAAGAGCTGGAAAAAGTTTCTGAAGTGTGTCAACCCTATACAAGGTATATCGGTGAGGGTCCTCGAGCTAGATGTGATGCCATCATTGAATCAAACAGTGAATGACATGCCATCGACCGATTGAAGAAGAAGAATTTGAGGCTTTTGCTGACGTGATTCTTTTTTATTTTGGTTTATTTCTAGGTTAAAATGGTATATACCAGGTCCTTCTTAATAATTATGCTGACACTTTTTAAGGGTCGGCACTACCCTAATCGGGCAAAACAGGGTTCGGCGTTCCGACTTTTGAGGATAGTAAATAGCTATATTTAGAAACAAAATTAATACCATCGCTTCTTTAAAAGATGAAGTACAAGATGAACAAAAAAAATTTCAGTAAAATTGTGTAGTTACATCAGAAAGTAATCGAGAATTTCATGAAAAACTCCAGAATAGCACTGCCGCGTTCCGAGTCCTGTGATTTAGTGAAACAAAATAAAACAACAAAATATATTTCTAATCAATGGCAAAACATCAAAGAACACTTTAAACAAATAAGTTTTTCGATACGACTTCTAGTTTTTTTGCAATTTGTTACCAAAAATAACATATTTTTTTGGACGTTTTCTTCATACAAATTACTATGGGCCGTCAATCGTTCGAAATCATTGCAAATAGACCGGTGACCGGCAACACCCAACCCTGTCTTAGAAGATTAATGAACAAATCCATTTTTAGCTAAAGTAGGCAAAGTAACTTATAAAAAACCGGGCAAGTGGGTGTCGGGCCACATGCAGTGTAGGGTTCCGTAGTTCCCCGTCACGTATGTGGACTTAGAAGTACATTTTATAAATTGGTCGACTATTACTCGTTATTATAACAGAATAACTGTAAGTTTATTACTATTGTTACTAGCAAACTAAGGATTGATAATCTGAAATCATCATCATCATCGTCAGATATGTTTTAAATAAGAATGGAATAAGAGTGAATTCTGTACCGCAGTAGGTAACTCAAACGATTGACTTTGTAAGTCATTTGCACGACAGAATTTTGCGCGAAAAGACATTGCGCGACACAAGACAACACAAAGGAATTTCACAAAAGTTACTTTCCGGGCACTGTTTGGTAGTTTTTGGTTATTTTGGTAATTTATGGTAGTTTTGAGTCTTTCGGTAGTTTTTGGTAAATTTTCGTACAAAAGTAACCAAAAAAGTTATTTTGGTAGATTTTCGTACTTTTCGGTAGTAGTTTTTGGTTATTTTGGTAGTTTCTGTTTTTTTAGGTAGATTTTCGTACTTTTTGGTAGATTATTGTTATTTTGGTAATTTTTCGTACTTTTTGGTAGTTTATGGTTAATTTGTTACTTTTGGTTCATCTCATTTCATTTTATTTATTTACCTTAAATTGTAGGTAGGTACATAAGTTACAGATGGTAAGTACAGAGTACCTATTAGTCACACTACAATATAATTTATAAACATTAAGAAAAAAACAGATTTAAACAATAGGTGCCAGACAATAACTTAACTACCACCTTTCACTTACTACAATTAAATTAGTTAAATGTTATAAAATCAGTTAAATGTGATTAGTTAAAAATTATAATAACCTATTGAGGTACAAATAATCGGTCTGCAACACATTTTTTTCTACTACAAAGAAGTGTGTTGTAGAGTTTCTGGCCGCATCTTCTCTACAACGGAACACCTTCCGAAGCGGTGGTAGAATCAAAAATGACGTCAAAAAGTTATCTATGTGATATTATTTTGAATAAAAATTTTGACTTTGACTTTGACTCAGATTGATGCCTGTTTGTTTACTTATACTGAAGAAACTAATTAAAGTCATAGGGACACTGTTCGATTAATAATTCTTTAACCTTCTTCAGAAATTTCTTGTCGGCTTTAATGTCATCTGGTATTTTACTATACACAAGAACAGTATTCGACTTTATTTTGTAGTCCTTAGCATCGATGCTAGTCGGTAATTTGGTACCAGTAGCTCATTTTTGCGAGTTAAATTTAATCTCTTGCTACGGAATACTACGGGGTATCGTCTCACGATTTCGCACAGATCGAGGATATACGAAGCTGTCACAGTGAGTAATTTAAAGTCGGTAAATAAGGATCGGCATGACACCCTTATTGACTGAATTCCGCTTACGATTCGAATGTAGGTACCTCTTTTGCAAAACATATATTTTATTTATGTCAACAAACCCACCCCGTAGCCAAGCCGTCAAGAACTCTTTTGTTTTTATGGTAGTTTTTGGTAATTTTCATTCTTCTATCAAATATTTCCAAAAAGTATAAAAATCTACCAAAATAACCAAAAACTACGAAAATCTACCAAAATAACCAGAAACAACGAAAAACTACCAAACTAACCAAAAACTACCAAAAAACCACAAAAAAAAAAAAAATACTAAACTACCAAAAATTACCAAAACCTACCAAAAGAACCAAAAACTACCCAAAGAACTATTGACATTATACTAATTTTTTTCTTTAAAATTACTTCTTGTTAATATTGCTGTGCCCTTTCAGGATTCATGTACCCACTTTAGCTACTAAGTAACACCTACTTATATGTTCTTGTGTCGCACAATGTCCTTCAGCGTGACGAAAATTACTGCTGAAATTTACCATAATCTACCAGCCCTGTTTCAAATTCTACTTAAATTCTACCAAATAATATTAATGTCGTTACAGATGGTTAAAATTTAATATAAAACACGTTTTTGAACAAAATATTATCAATTTTATCTAAACGCTCATCATTACGCATGTTATTTTCATATTTTTGTATAATTTTTATTGGTTTTCATCACTTTGTAACATGGATGCTTCAATTTTCAAATAAATATTAAATTTGGTCGTCCCTACGCAAGTTTAAATTTAGTACAGTTTTCTGTGTCTCATAAGCAGAGTCAGAAATTTTGGTAGCACTTTTAATTATGTCAAAGGGATTGCACGTTTATCGACTTCCGATTGTGTCCATATACGGGTAATTTTTTATCACTGCGGATAACACCAGCATGTATTCTACTCATCAAACTGAACAACTTTCACTATGGAGCCAACTACAAAAAAGCGAAAAAAAAATCAGCTGTCCTATACAAAACTGCAGTACCTACATATTCGACTCAAATGTATGGAACAGCTGATTTATTTTCGCTATTTTGAAGTTCGATACATGCTGAAGTTATCCGCAGTGATATAAAATATACCCGTATATCGACATTATTGGAAGTCGATAAACATGTAATCTCTTTGACATATTAAAAGTGCTAGGTACCAAAATTCCAACTCTAGCTCTGTTTAGAAGCCCTCTTTTGTAAAAAAAAATAACATCAGGCGATATGATTAATATTTGCTGTACTAGAAGTGAGTTCGGTGGCGCATTGCGGAGAGGTATGGACTCTCAATCAAGAGGTCCGCGTTCGAATCCGCACGGACAACATGCCACGAACCAATGAGTTTTTCTAACTTATGTACGTATTACCGACTGCTCTCAAAGGGTGAACGAAAACATCGCGAGGAAACCTGCATAATGCAGACGAAGAAATTCTGATGTATATGTGAAGTCTACCAATCCGCTTTGGGCATGCGTGGTGGACTTACGCCCAAACACCCTCCTAGAAGGTGCCCTGTGCCCTGCAGTGGGACGTATACAGGGTGTTACAAAAGTAAGAATAAATTTTTAAAACTCTTAAGGGGGTTGTTTAGACCGTCAAACTGAACAACTTTCTCTATGGGACCAACATCGAAATCGCGAAAAAAAAATCTGATATCCCATAGATTTTTAGCTCGAGTCGATTTGTAGAGTATAGAACATAAATTATATTTTTCGCGATTTCGATATTGGTCCCATAGTGAAAGTTGTTGAGTTTGATGGTCTTAACCACCCCCTTAAATGTTTATTTGTATTTTTGTAACACCTTGTATAGGCTGATGATTATGATGATGATGTACCTACTAGAAGTTCCGGAAAACTTGCAAACCCTGCAATCGTTTTCTCAGCCAGTTAGAGTATTGCCAGCTTAGATTTTATTAGCCTGAATCCTTGCATTTTTAAATACATTAACATTTTCGAATACCCAATTTCTACTAAAATCTACTAAACAATTTTGCCCTAAATCTACCAATAAAAAAAAATCTACTAAAAGTCGTCACACTGATGTCCTTTTGCGCAAATGTTTTTGAAGGCAATCGTTCCAGTCACTGCAAAATCAACTTTTTATTATATCTGACGATGATTATGAATATGATGATAAAAGATTACAAATCCTTAGTTTGCTAATACCAATAATATTAAACTTATAATAATTTCATTATTCTGTTTAAAGTTTTAATTTGTTCTGTTAAAATAATTTTAAGTTTTTTTAAGCCTTAGTAATACTGTGATCTAATTAGCTAGAACCCATCCTATCCTACCACCAGGGGTGATCTTTGATCAGTCACATTATAGGTCCATCACGGTACTGTACTGTTGCTGTAAATGTCAATTCCGACCTACGGCTCTCAAATCCAGATGCTGCAGGATGATTGCCACGCACAACCAAACATTCAACATTAATTTAATGTGGTAAAATCTGCCTTCCGAGTAGTAGGTACCCTAAATTCGGTCGGACCTACGACCCTGCCAGGATAGGGTCGGCCGACCAGACTTTTTAGTCCTTACTAATTGGACTCTAGACCAACAGACTAGTTACGTCCTTTAATTCAACGAGGTAAAATGTTGTGTCACCAGGTAGGGTTCACTTTTTCCTTCACACCAGTAAACACGCCAGCCAAGCTGCCGCGCGCTGCAGCCGACCAAGTTTTTTGCAAGAAAAGTATTACCAAAAGCTATCAAATTGATTTGTTCATTAATCTTATAAGATAGGGTTGAGTGTTGTCGGTCACCGGTCTTTTTCTTTTGACAGATATGTCAAACGGGCCGTAGGTAGTGCCGACCCTTAAGGGGATGATTAGACCGTCAAACTGAACAACTTTCTCTATGGGACCAATACCGAAATTGCGAAAAAAAAACATCTGTCCCATACATTTGGCTCGAGTAGGTTTGCAGTTTTGTATGGAACTGATGATTTTTTTTAGCTATTTTGACATTGGTCCCATAGAGAAAGTTGTTCAGTTTGATGGTCTGATCATAGCCTTAAAAATTTTTGGCAGCATATTAAGAAAACCGTAAAATGACTGGGCTAAAGTCTTTCTGAAGTAATACAATTCGGCCATTCTTGCCTTGATACGTGCTTATTAAGTATACCTAGAGGGTTCTTAACCAACTATCCATATTTTTCTATGAAATCTTTTCAGTTTTCTTCAATTTTGGTTAAATTTTGGTGCAGGTAATTGGGTTCTGCATTAAGGGTTCGACGTATCCTTATTGAAAAAGCAAACTAAGTATCTGCACCAAAATTGAAGAAAACTGTAAAGATTTTATAGAAAAATCTGGATAGTTGGTTGCAGATAGTTGGTTTTTGCAATAAAGGTACGATTTATGAAAAGTGCATGAACTAGAGATGTAAAATATGACCGTCATGTTTAAAATGCGTGCGAGTTAGTGCCATCTAAGTTATAATTGCAAAACGTTGGCGTCAGCGACACTGACCTCCTCCGTCTCAAGTACGATCGGTCATAGCACCCTGCGCTGGCGCAGTTCGCTGTCTTATAGAACTGAATACGTGAAGGGGTTAAATATTAATGCGGTATAATTTTTAACAATGCTGGTAAATATAAATTACCAATATAGTGAAGGATTTCAAACGCTTTTAATCGATAGTTGTTGGTGAATCTGTCTGCGAAAGAGTTGTGGGTTCGAATCCCACAAGGAGTTTTTTGTGATAAGTAAGGTACACGCAATAGATTTAGATGCGGTTTAAAGGTTTATGTGCCATAATCTAAACTATTATAAAACTGTAGAAGCGTAACATTGAAGATATTTACGAGAAAAAGATTACGATATGGTTTATAGGTATCCCTGACTCGAAATCAACCTTTTTTAGAAATTTAATCTGTTTGTTTGTGTGTTTGTTTGTTTGTTTATTTGTTCGCGCATCACGCAAAAAATACTGAACCGATTTTGATTGTAACTATGTTTGTTTGATAGCTTATGATCTGTCTTAAAATCTGGCATAAGTATTATATAATTTATGCGGGGAATAAAGTCGTAGATTATATGTTTGATAAATTCCAAGATATTTACAACTCCAAACAACAATTTGAAAAGCCTGGTCTTTTTTCGTTATGTGTATCCCAATTGGCAACTTACCTACCATTTGGCAACTTACTTCAAAATAAAACATGTTAAGTATTGTTTGCCCTAGATGTGGAATGTTTACAAAGTGCAACACCTTCAATAAAATAAAAATAACGAAATCAAAAGTCAATGTATTTATGCCCTTGACAGCTCCTCTGTTGTTAATACTACCTACATTATAATACATTGCTTTATTCTGCAAAAAAACTAAAAAAAAAATGTTGGTTGTTTTTTTTCTTGAACTCGGCATTCTAAAATAATCACTTGAGATTCAAAATTTCGAGAAGAGTCAACCGCATCAAAGAGTTAGTCCGCCTACACTCATATATAATTTAAGTTATCGAGAACTACAAGTCGTGTGAGACCGGAAATTAATTAAATTCCGAATAAATTACAGAGGTTTATCATCGATTGTTCATGATCGCAATAAATCGCGCCGTTCATGTAGCTAGTAATGCTGATGTGATTGATTTTATTGTCTCACTTAAAGCCTTTCTGCAATTTACCCTTTCAACAAAAAGCCGATGCGAGCCTGCTCAAATTCCACTATGTTTGTTGTCCCCAACAAAACTCGACATAGGCGTCCTTGTGTTTTAAATAATCATAAAATTACAGGGTGTAAATTTAAATGTTTTTTACTTACTGAAATGCTTCAGACAAACTGCTCAACTTTAATAATAGTCTAGGAAAAATATTTAATACCTACATTTTGATTTGCACTAAACTTTGATTCGTGTTTTCAATATTGATCCCATAATAAAAGTGGTTCAGTTTGAAATATTTTTGATTATAGTAGATTACACACCGAGGACAGGAAAGTAAGAAAGGTCTCAGATCTCATGTAATTGTTGACCGAGGCGAAGCCGAGGTTAGTATACTATTTACTGTCCGAGGTCAGTATACTATTTTTCTTCTCGACGGAGGTGGAAAGCGACAACTTCGTTTAGCGCAGTGGGACGAGAATTGACGCTTTCCGTCCGGAGGGAAGAAAAAGTATGTAAAGCATTATTAGGTTGCATTGCATTGGGGTCTTTCTTAATAAATGCTGAAGGTTTTTAATGGGATAATCCTAGGGGGACCATGAAACTAAACAACGTTCTTTATGGGACCATAACCTAAATCACAAAATAATAATACTATGTTCTGGGGTGCGATTTTTGAATGTCATCGGTGAGCTTGAACGGTTTTTAAATCTCATACAAAAGTGTTCTCATGCATATTTCTACTGATTATTTGACTTTATAAAATCGCACTCCTAAATTACGATTTTTGGAAGTCAAATCAGCAGTAGAAAGATGCATATCTCCATAGAAATTCTGACATTTTGAACTGCTGAGCTCACCGAATGAGATTCAAAAATCGCACTCCTGATCATCCCTTTCATGCGTAAACCCACAACCGTAATTGATTGCAGGATGTTCAGTAACTTTGCTATAACTACAAAAAAAATCATATAAAATACCTACTCTAGATTTGCTCAGTTAAAGCTCAGTCGCGTACCTACACAGGATATATTTAAGATAAACTATACTTTAGTGCTTTATAATACTGCTAGATGTATATTATTTCCATTTGGGATTGCAAACTCAGATGCTTCAATTAAATAATATTATTAAACATGACAACACGCAATCAATAATGTTCGATACATGAACATTGGATACTAGAGATGTATTTTATCGATATTTTAAAAGGCCATTGTTTTTTCATCGCAGATATTATCAGTTTTAACTGCAAAATACTAATTACTTACATATTTAAAATCTACATGCAGGGTGTAAACTTGGATGCGATACAACAATTAATTGTTCCATAGAAAACGTCAATAATGGAAGTCAGTCCAAATGTATGGAACAGCAGATTTTTTCGAGATTAAAATTTTGACTCCATAGTGAACGTTTTTCAGTTTGAAGATCTCCCCTTTAATTAGTAAAGAATTTAAATGTGTGCCATCCAAACTATAAGGCGGTTATCTTATCACCAATAACGAAATGCCACCATCTGATTGAGAGCTGAAGAAAATACAGGGACAGCTGATTTTTTTTTGTTCCGATTGGTTTGCTTCCATAGTAAAAGTTGTTCATTTTGATGGGTAGACTCTTAGTTTAAAAGGATGCTAATGATATCAATTTCACCCTGTTTATTCGAAAAGGTCGATTGATTACTTGTGCAATATTTTGTTACACCTTGTATAAAATTCATTTGCTCAACTATTACTAACTAGAACGAGTTAAAGATTACTAAACTCTTTGATAAAGTATATGTCTAGATTGACAGTCGAAGATACGAAAGCGTCGAAAAAAATTGGAACCAGGACTGGTTCCTAAACCCTATACATATACACGCACACATACAGAATTAGTATGGCGCCTCACGCACACCAACCTATGAAACTTAGCCCCTTTTGTTTTATAAGGTAAAACAGTGAGGCTCATTCTAGACATATACTTTTTCTAAGACTAAACTATTGCATGCCAATTTGAGACTGCATCGTTCCAACATGCAGAGAAACTGTCACTGTCAGGTTTCAGCAATTGATTTCTAATATGTTTCAGAACTCAATAATCGAAGCAGTTGCATTCATTAAAAAGTTTTTAGATTTTTCTCCAATGGTGGCTCAGGATAGTGTTCTTTGTAATAACTAGTGTTTTCCCGCGACTTCGTCCGCACAAATTATATACCAGATTTTAAGTCAGATCATAAGCTATCAAACAAAAAAAGTTTCATCTAAATCGGTTCAGTAGTTTTTGCGTGATGCGCGAACAAACAAACAAACTAACAATTTTGTCAATAGATGGCGCTGCACGTCATTTAAATCGCGCTAACAAGTGTTATTTGATTTAATATTAAATGAACTGCTACTTTTTCATTCCTCATGATTTTACGGTTTTATAATAGTTAAGATATCATTGAGCTCTAAATCATCTTAAACCAAGATGGATGCCATTATTTTAAAATTAGAATAGAAAAGTTTTAAATTTTTTAGCAGATTGTATGTAAAGTTAAGGTAACAGTATACCTACTGCTATCAATTAAAGAACAAACCATCGGACATCGATATCGACAAACGTGAACACTCGAAGCGTCGGCACGCGCAGTTCCCCGGCTCTGATTCAGTGTTGACCTTGGAATGAAAGCGAAACCGGTGCCGGTCATCGTGCCTCGACCGCGCGCCGCGGCGTGTCTCGGGTCTCGAGTCGAGTCGAGTCGAGTCGAGACGCCACGCTGCCGACGATGCCGTCGTGTTCCGAGGTCCACACACGTTCACTTTCATACATTATAGATTTTAGGGGGTATTACAAAATGACACTCAGGTGGAGATCTCTTCTTGAGTATAGATATAAAAGGATGCAAATACATACAACGTATACATGCATCCTTGTCTATCTTTACTTAAGAAGAGATCTCCACTTGAGTGTCGTTCTGTAATACTAGCCTAAGGGCCTGTTCTTGTTTCACCACTTCTGAGTAAGTTCTTGTTAGCTTATCCGACAGATATTTTGACATATTTTGTATGAAAGATATGTCAAAATATCTGTTGGATAAGGTAACAAGAACTTACTCAGAAGTGGTGAAACAGGTCCTTAGGCTCGTATTACAAAATGACACTCAAGTGGAGATCTCTTCTTGAGTATAGACAGAAAAGGATGCAAATACATACAACGCATACATGCATCCTTGTCTATCTTTACTTAAGGTGGTTGGAGAGCTATCAATTTCATACAAAACTTTGTCGTAGAACACTCGTAGACGGTGTTAATAAAAGTAATGTTTTATATATGGAAAAATTGCTTAAAAAAATCTAGATTGCGCGTATCAAATAATATTACAAGCCGTGGTGCAGGAGGCGATGGTTCGATCCCCGTCCAGGCCGACTCGTACCAATGAGTTTTTCAGAATTTATGTACGATTTGTAACACCACTGGCTTTTCGGTGAAAGGAAAACATCGTGAGGAAACCTCCATGCTTCAATTTCGAGGCATGTATTGTACCCACTGTCCATTACAGGTGGCGACGGGCTCACCCCTGTTACACTGGACAGAGTTTCGGTACAACTGGTGAAACGTGGATGTTCTGAGGTTTCAGAATATCTCTGACTACCCCCTCGGGGAATATCGTCGTGAGTATATGCTTATAAATAATATTTAAAATTTATAATATAATTACGAAGATATCAAGCTTTGAAATTATTCATACAACGTTTCAAAGCATTATAAGTATCTTCGTAATTATATTATAAATTGTAAATATTATTTGAAGAGATAGAGAGAGGGAGAGAGAGAGAAGAGATCTCCACTTGAGTGTCGTTCTGTAATGTAGCCTTAGAGTGGTTTCGCACTACGTCCGATCCGAACCCGTGAAAATACGGTCTGGGCCCTATTCAACAAACGTTACAATTGTAATTTACAATTACAATTCTGGGTACATTGCTGGTTACTTATGACGCTAAACTTGCAGTAGGTAACTTATGCCTAACATTCTCAGCAATGTACCCAGAATTGTAATTGTATATTACAATTGTAACGTTTGTTGAATAGGCCCCTGGAGTCGTAGAACTATTTCTATGGTAGTTTACGCACTCGATCCGGCTTCCGTCATCCGATTTTACATACAAAGTTATTTAGACGGGTTCGTATCTGATTCGGATCGGAAACCGCTCATTGTATAGGGCCCTTTAATATCACTGACACTTTTTTAAGGGGATGACCAGACGTCATCGTCAAACTGCACAACTTTCTCTATGGCACCAAGGACGAAATCGCAAAAAAAAATCTGCTGTTCCATACAAAATTACAAACCTACTCGATCCTACCAGATGTATAGGACAGCAGATTTTTTTCGCGATTTCGATGTTGGTCCCATAAAGAAAGTTGTTCAGTTTGATGGACGATCATACCCTTAAAAACTGTCAGCATGTTGAGTTGGACCCTGTATAAACGATTTTTTTTTTAAAAGAAAACTACATAGGAATTTTAAAATCTTTTCGTCCTTATATGGAATGAAGTATAGACGATTGAAAACAGTAATTTCGTTGATGCCAGATTTGTCGCCCTCGTTGATGTCTTTTGTATGGACGAGCGTTGTGCTACGTCGTGTCGTAGCCTTTTATACACCGCGGGGGAATTATTTAATTTCTTTATCTAAGCTGTAGCTCAAGCACGAATTTATTGGTCGTCCAGTGGGCAGATTCTAGTTTTCGAAATAATAATTGTAGAAGTGTTTCAAATTTGTATTTTGCGATTTTAATTTTGTTTATTATTGTCTGACAAATTAACTACCTATCTACATTTTCATACAAAAAGAAATCTTAGTAACGCGTAAGTAACTTGCAAAATACAATGCCCATAACCAGGCTAAAGATGCGTCATCAATGCGTCATCATCATTCATTTACCAAAAATAATTGGTCTGTATTATGAATCTCTTCATATTGTATTTTGGCCCTAAGGGAATGGGGGTTTAAAAATAAAATACAATTTTATACTTATTTTTTGTAAGGAAAGAATGCTTTGTTTTTATAACCTATCTATTTTTTAAATTATCATTTTTAAATATTTCCCATCAAATGTTTAACTATTTTCTTGTTAATAATGCTTAGTACACACAGCGACACATCAAGCTACACAAAACCAAAATAAGCTGGCCGCGCGTAGGCGCAGTAACGTATAACGTTGCGCGGCCAGCTTATATTTGTTTTGCGTAGCTTGATGTGTCGCCGTGTGTACATTTCCTATCAATAGGTAACTTTCATATAATTTTAGGCATGATCTTTTGAAATTAAATTAAACGTTTTGTAACATAACATTTTTTTTTTTAGTGGCATTAGATTTTTTTTTATGAATTGTTAACTACTTAAGTAATAATTTTAAAAAAATTTAGCTGTTTTATCGAAATTTTTGTTTCTCTTCTTATCAAGCTACTATTTTCTGAATCCAGTCTTAACCCACTGGACCTCAATGACTTTGGATAACCACATTTATTTATGTTCATCATCTACCTCTACCACATATATAGGATGTAAGTGACAGCCTAGCAAATAGTGAAACGGTGAATGTAGACCATCAAACCCTCAAGAACCGCGAAAAAAAAACAGCTGCGCCATACATAACAGGTGTACCTACCTACTCGACTCAAATGTATGAAACAGCTGATTTTTTTTCACCGTTCTTCAGGGTGATTTTGATGGTCTGAATTGATGAATTCACCTTTTCAGTATTTGCCAGGCTGTCACATACAACCTGTAATGAAGATAGAATATAATCCATTTAACCAAGATTTTTTTTAATCAGAAAAAAAATATTTTTAAATGTACCTCACATTATACACCACTAATTTTTAATTAGTAACGAAACTATAAGGGTATGAACAATTTGTCCCTAAGGAAAAACAAAAACAATAAAAAAATTTGGACCTTACATACAAAAATGCGGTTCGGCCGCTCGATTTTCTATACCTAGGTCAAAAAAAAATTCTCGATTTTCGACTTATATTTCTTGAGGAAAGTTGTTCATCCTCACCACGGTCTGAATATACCCTTAAAATTTCACTACTAATTAAAAACTAGTGGTGTATACAGGGTGTAAGGGACAGCGCTCCGCAAACTGAAACGGTGAACTCAGACCATCAAACTGAACAACTTTCACTATGGAGCCTACCTCAGGAAACACGAAAACAAATCAGCTGTCCCATACATTTGAGTCGGGTAGGTACGGCAGTTTTGTATGGGACAGCAGATTTGTTTTCGTGTTTCCTGAGGTAGGCTCCATAGTGAAAGTTGTTCAGTTTGATGGTCTGAGTTCACCGTTTCAGTTTGCGGAGCGCTGTCCCTTACACCCTGTATACACCACTAGTTTTTAATTAGTAGTGAAATTTTAAGGGTATATTCAGACCGTGGTGAGGATGAACAACTTTCCGGAGGGCTGTCCCTTACACCCTGTATATAAAATAAACAGTTTTAAAACGTTATGTCAACAATCCATCTCATCATATATGTACACAACGAAGAGTCATAATTAGGAGTTCTTACTTGACCTGAACCTTTGAACAACCCTTGACGTAAAATTTTATTAAAAATTATTGTTGTCCTACTTTTAAGTCGGTGTTGTTCTATAAAAAACTTGGTCCAATGGATTGTATTTTTTAAACAGGTTGCAGGTTTAAGGGGATGTGTGGAGCGCGCCAAAACGTCTCGGACGAGAATTTTTAAATTAGATTTAATATTGAAAGTAGTCATTTTATAAGGAAATATGAATTTTCCGTAATACCTACTTAGTAGATGACTTGATTACTTTGGTAGGAAGCTGTCATACTCGTAGGTACTGCTCTGTAGGCTGCTCTGGTCTCTGGTCTCTTGTCTCCACCGAAGAACGCACGTGTAGGTTGTGTCTGGTCTCCAACTGGCGCTTTTTTACCAATGAGGAGGAACAGCAGTATATCATGGCTTGTTTTGGTCTTCAAACTAACTTACGTTCATCAAACTGAACATTACGGGAGCAACTCTGCAATAGTTACTGTTTGTGCCCAAAACATAAATACAAGTTATCCTTACATAGTTTTTGTTTACTTTCTTTATACTATTTATCGTATTGTATCAAATTTCTGTGTAAATAAAGGAATATAAAAAAAATCTTTTTTTAATATCCAAATTACCTCAGTATACAGGGTGCAAGGTAAAGTATAATAAAGACCTGTCACACACGATGAGGCACTGACGGAGCAGCAAGACTCTGTTGTGAAGCAAGGAGTCGTATGAACTGCTGATCGCTGCCATTTTGGTGTGAATTTTAACCTTAGAAGTATTTCTTTAGCATCAATGAAAAAGTAATCATCATTCTGCTAAAACTGAATATTTTAAAATATCGATATTACGTTTTCGATGAAATATGGATCTACTAATACTTCTACGGTTAAAATGTACACCAAAATCTAGACAAAAGCTGCTTTTCCACCAGAGATGTGCGAGGTAGCGAGGCGGTGAGCGTGGAAAAAATCGTCCAATGAGGGTGCTTCAATTTCCCAATGACGTGATCAAGCGAGCGCACTATTGGCGGATTGTTTCCTCGCTCACCGCCTAGCTTCCTCGCACATTTCTGGTGGAAACCCGCCGCTGCCAAGGCGATCGCTGGCAATCGCGTGCCGGTGTGGTGTGAATTGAGCCTAATATAGGGTCCTTCTTAATATGCGGAATGATTAGACCGTCAAACTGAACAAAGTTCTCTATGGCACCAACATCGTAATCGTGAAAAAGAAATAAGTTGTTCCACAAAACTGCAAACCATCCTGAGCCAAATGTATAGATAGGACAGCAGATTTTTTTTTACGATTTCGATGTTGGTCCCATAGAGAAAGTTGTTCAGTTTGACTGTCTGATCATACCCTTAAAAAGTTTTAGCATGTTAAGAAGGACCCTGTATGTTCCTCGAACATGTTGATCTATCACCTATTTTAACCGCGTGCTCAATTTTGATGACCGAGCCAGCGAAGGAGTCTTAAACTCGTGATTCAAAATTTAGATACCTGAGCGGTAGCGAGGGAATCAAAAGAGCACGAGGTGAAAAATCTTTGCACTCGATTAAAGTAGCAACACGTAACTTCCCATCCCACCTCAGCGAGGAAACGAATACATACAAAAAAAAGGCTTTATGATAAATTCGGCACCATGGAGGAAGAGATGTTTTAAATTCACAAACTTAGTGCACACGATGTTCTAAATTCAATTTACTTTATCCTCTAGTGGATAAAAATGGTTTTTGTACTCATATATCGAAGAGCAAAAATACTCTTTCCGAGATGGGTGGATGAAAAGTTAATTTATAATTAGTATTTTTATTTATTGAGTTGGCCATTTTTTATTGTTTTAATCAAATTTAATGTCAACTGTATTTTAGTTTAAAATTCTAGTTACCTACTGCACATTTTTTTAAGAAACATACTTAACAATTGTTAAAAATCACCTCAACATCACTTACCACCTTATACCTGTACTCACTGCTGTACTGGAAAATGGCTTTAAATAATGCATGAAGATAATTCGCATATTGCAGCAGGGAGAGGGGAAATGAAACAACAATTTTCACATTAAATTTATATTAAACAGATCTGAAACAATCACTACTGCTACAGCATTAGGTACTTATGATATTTTAACATAAATGGAACAAAGTACTTAAAGGTTTCCAATCGATTACCTTTATTAAGTAAACAATGTTGTAACTTTTGACAAAATATCTACTGATCGATTTTTCAGTCCACGTAGACATTTTGACAAGAGTCCTCTACAAACTCGCAATGCTTATCAAGTAAGACACAAAACACTTCGCAAACAGAACGTTTCTTTCATGTGTGTCAAAATACATTACACAAATATAATTTGTTAAAATTATTAAAAATATAAGACCTTAATGTTATTTTATGACAAGGAAATATGAAAAAAACAGTTTCATAATGAAAACATTAAATAAATACATACACACATGAAAAAATCGCATCGCATAGCAGTTAAAATGATGTATAGCTTTCGCCGTAGCGGTGTGACAGATCTGTCGCCTTAACTATGTAAGTATATCTATGATCAAGACTTACTCTATTGGGGCTAGGTTCGGCTCAGCAGATGATGCGTAGGAAAAGTGAACCGCTTCACGTCACGCTCTGACGCGAAGCGGTGTGTCATTAATCTAAATGAAGATGACGTCATCTCAAGAACCACCAGTTCCTGAGCATCCCATGCTAAACCTCACCTAGCAACAGTGGTAATTTTGCGCTACGCTAATAATAAAGAAATATAAATTTAATAAATCAATAGAATGCATGCAATCTTTGTGTCTGCTAGTTTAGTTGTCGGCACGATTGGACGAGGGAAAAATATAAAAAAAACAACAGCTTATCATTATTAACTCTCCCAATTTTACTCAACTCAATGTAACAGAAGTCATCTGGTAACTGATTATTAAATTAATACAATTATACACAAAAATGTAATCATCACAAAAATCGTACATTTTATATTTCTTATCAGCTATTGTTATAAACTTGAAATCACTACTTTAAACTTATTTCAAAATAAGTCTATCGATGAATACGATAATAGAATGTGATAAATAACAAATTTACCGTTACATTATATTTACATTAGTTAATATCTACCTGTTACTAGTAATGGGTGCTTTTAACAGTATCTATAGTTATGAGGGGATACCAATTACTTTGCTAAAATATATTTGATTTGGGGCGACGTCCCACCGGCCGCGCGAGCATAATATTCGATATCTACAGTAAATAAGTATTTAACCATACAATGGAAGGCAAGTTGAGGTATTTCTGTTAGGCGAGACGTGGCGTACGGTAGTACAGCCGGCATCACGGCGGTCGCGGCGCCGGCGCGGCCCCGGGAGTGCCCTCACAACACATTATAACCCTATTACTCGTTATTTGAGGTAGTTAAGTTCCTTAGTATTGTGTCACGGTTACATTTATTGCTATGAAGATAACACCTCGGTTATACAAAAATTCTCTCAACAATTATAAACACGTTTATTTTGTATTCTGCTCAAACACTTTGTATATCTATAAATTTGTCAGTAACTTGTTAGTGTACATAGTTTGTATATATAATTATACTATCGGCTATAGACCTTATGTCGATGACAAAAATCTAAATGACATACTTTAATACAGAATATTTTATGTAATGTCTTTAAAACCGATAACTTTTAAAATTAATTCGTATCTAAGAGGTAGGCCATGTTGGTCTGCCGAGTGTCTTAGTTTCTCTTATGATGTTGTGATCGAGACAAGATTTTGTTTTTTTTAACGTTATAAATGTGATATATATTATGGCATTAGATAAGTATATTTACTGATGAGGTAGATCAACATTGTAAGTGTTATTACATTTGTATAAAAATATTTCTGCAATATAATTAACATTAAAATACAAACATTATCAAAATTAAGTCGATATAATGTTTATATTGCACATTTACGTCAATGACATAAAATGAATTAGGTATTCGGCACTAATTCTGTGAATCGACCAATGATATGGTTATGTTCTAGAAGCGCCTCAAAATATTCGGCTGGTTATATTTCCAACATAATATCAAGTGATAGACTGATTGCTCTTTCTGTAATCAGTGAAAAACGAATATGACCAAAACCGAACAAACGATGTAAATTACCTATATAATAAACCGGACATTTCGAGACGCCTGTGTATTGCCTTGATAACATTTTGATATGTCAAGTCATAAAATTACTGTGAATCGATTCCCCACATAAATTATTTACAAAGAATTTATGATTCCCTTAGAATTTTATTTAGAACGTGAAATCAATAATTGTGATATTTTTTATTTAATACTATACAAAAAACATTTACATTATTATTTAAATTATTGCTAGAGAATTTCATTATCATTAGGCTAAAAACATTAAAATTAGATCGTTTCGCAACAGACGGTTGGCGGAATTAATTTGGCAACGTTCAGGAAGACTACTTTCCTACCACTAACGAAACAGGAATGTATAAACTAAATTCGTTAAAATAACATATTGGTAACTTAGATTGGACATAAATTAGTTAATTTTACGAAAACTTGAGAATTTAAACAAAGAAGTTAACTACATTATATTAAAACAAATGTTAACAGACAAAATAATTAATAGGAAGCACCGGGTTATCAAAACAAGTAAGTAATAATAATAATAATAAAGATACAACTAGAAAAAAACGCTAAGTACCTACTTGGTATGGCGGACATCAGCACTGGATGCCCACAGCTGAGCTCGCCTGTCTGTCTGTCTGTCTGTGAGGTGCTATCGGCATCTAAACTATTAATTCAGCCCCCATCAACAACACAGATGGGCCTAACTGACAACTCTCTTTTATTTACTTGTTATACAAGACTACCTGCAAACAAACAAACTGAAGATACTGTTATAAGATATGCCAACTTTTTCTTTGTCAGAATTTGGCACGTTTTTATAAATTTCTTATATCATGTATTGTATAAGTTTTTGTACCGATCGTTTCAAGTTATATATGTAATTATATATTTCCTTCGTTATCAGAAGATCTAATAATTATCTCATTTCATTCGCAGGTACCTACTTAAATTAAATGTCTGGCAATCGAGTCCCAATATCATTATTTACAAAAATTACTCTAATTAGTTTTCAAAATACACACAGCGTTTTTTAACATTAACAATAATACTCGAAACAAAATTCATATAGAACTAAAATGAAAAGCTCTTTCGTTCTTTTATTAAAAATAAGATATGTAATCGGCGAAGTGATATAATTGTCATTATTATGACCAAAAATTAACGATATTGGCATTATCTACTTATTTATTATTAAATATGTAAAATGATATGGTTTGGTCTAAATGTATCGCGGATTAGTCTAACGTCTTGTAATTATATGTTTGGTGTCCAGACATGCAGGCATATAAAGTCACCTTGTGCCGAAGACAAGGTTAAGTTGAATGAACAACAAAAAACTGACTGGGGAATTGATCGCATGCGCCGGAGTGTGCCGCGCGCTGCCCTATAAGTACATAATACAACTTTTAACAAAACGTTCCGTCTAAACGTCAAATATACTACCATACCCGAAAAACAAAAATTTTATTGCAACGTTTCTATGCATTTGTTATTATTTTGTAATGATATGTGTACACGACACTTTGACCCTACACAATTAGATGAAGACTGAGATGGCGTCGTCGACGTCGGAGACGTTGACGATACTGACGAAGAAGATGAAGACGATGTCCGCAAGTTTTTCTTAATATGCGTGTCGAAGTGTTTGACCATGTGATCCTTTCTGATGAAACCCTTGCCGCAGTGATCACAAGCGAACGGAATACAACCGGTATGCAGGCACATGTGCCTGCGCAGGTCGGTTTTGTGATTGAAGGATTTTGGACATTCATTACATTTAAACGGTTTATTTTCGGCGTGTTTCAAGTAATGCCCTTCGTATGAGACATCGTCCGAAAAGCGTTTGCCGCAGCGATCGCACTTGAATGGCTTAGCGCCCGAGTGGAATGTCTTATTATGCTGTGTGAGATAGCAAGCTTTATTGAAAAGCTTATCACACTCGTAGCATTTGTGTACAGTGGCAGGCGTAGACTTCTTTAGCTGGTTCCTCTCTGAGAGCGGCGTGCTCACGGTCGACGTGACGGCCGGGGAGCTACCGCTTTCGTTTTCAGCTTTTGCGCTCTCCGGACTTGCCGGAGACTTCATTTGGGTACCGTAATTTTCTTTGTTAGCATAGTCCATTATATCCTCAATTTTTAAAATTTGTAGCTCGCTAGAATCACTTCGTAGGATTTCATCTTCACGTTTTATGGTCTTTCCTTCAACTGCATAGAAATATGGGTAAACTTTAACGGGCTCCGTGTTATAACTAACTACGTTGTCTTTGATCGACCTGGGAGAGTAATTATAATCGTAGTCCATAGTTTGCCCACCTATTTCTACGTTATTATATTGCAAAGAGGAGTGGACTGGATCTACAATAATGTAACCGGCAGTCGACTCGTCGGCAACAACTTGACCCCCCACGTTAGGCGGTGAGATATAGTTAGAAACATAAACGCTGAAACTCTGCGTTTGGAGCTGCGCAAAACTCGGCAGTCGTCCACCCGCAGGCTCATTGGACGTTTCTTGTTCCATAACCTCGACATCTTCTGGCGTGGATTCACCAAAAGTAGCCGGATTGGCTATAGGCAGATTGTTGGTAGCCATATCCATAACGTGGGGGGCCATCCCGTTTGGGTAACTCGGTGCTATAGTCTGCTGAAAATTCTGACCCAAATATAATGGGGTGTGCATGGGGTCCGGAACTGAAGGTCCCAAAGGATCCGTAGACCTCGGATTGTACGGGTTGACACCCAAATGACTGAACGGCGGCAGCGTGTGCGGAGTAAGCGCCGGCGTACTCTGAGTTAGAACTGGAGTTGAAATATTGCTGGTTGACACTGATAGCAGGCCCCTCATATGGTGATTTTGAGAAACAGAGGGACCTGCTTCCCCGTTTGGGGGATTCCCTGCCGTGGTTAGTGTTGCACCTTTAGAACCTTGATGATTGCTATCATTGGGATTCCCCATGCCTGGTGGTTGACTACCTATGTTGAGAGGGTGAGAACCGGCTTGATGCTGTAAAGGGTGATTAGCTAATGGGTTATTACTGAAATTATTATCTAAATTACCCTGTTGAAGATGTGTGTACGGTGATTTTGACTGCATGGTAGCAACACGATGGGAACGCTCGAAGTTCTGCGATACGTAAGGTGACTGAAGGGCGCCGTCGTCAATACTGCGTCCGTCCTCCGAAGGGACGGGGCTCTGAGTGTTGGAGTCAGCGGCTTGCTGTTGCGCGCGAGCTTGCAGCGCGTCACGACTGGGATGATGGTGACTGGAGATGGGCATAGTGGCTGGATCAGGCTGGCCGGATGACCTAACTGCATTCTTATGCAGCGTTGTGTTGTAATGCCTTTTTAGATGCCCGGAACTAGTAAACCATTTGTTACAAGCTGTACAGTTGTAAGTCTTGGGTCTTCTTGCTTCATTTGATTTCCAGTTGGCACCTTTACCACCTATGGGTGCCATGGATGACGATGTAGTGTTTGCCGGTTGTGTGCTCGTTATCTGTGGCGCTGCTGATGAGTCATAGGGACGATACGGTGGCTTCATGTCTGGATTAGAAGAAGCTACCTGCCCTGGATAAGAATCAGTCAAGGGAGGCATCTGTACACCAGAATATATTTTTTGTTCCACGTGCATGAAGGGTTTTTGATCATGGTGTACCCCAAGAAATTTATCTTGTGTATATGGAAATTTCTGTTCTGGATGAAACATTTTAGGTTCTGTCGTATAAGGTTTTTGTTCTCCAAACATTTTTTGATCTTTAAATAGTGATACATCTCCATTGATTTGAGGATTTGTATAAAGTTTTTGCGTTTCCCAGGGCATCATGGGTACTGTACGGGAATTAACTTCTCTCCCTTGAGTTGGCGCTTCTTCGTATGGAGGGTTCTGTGGTTCGCCTTCATTTCCTTGGTATACTACTTTCTGTGAGTCGAGATCTAATATATCCGAAGACTCCTCGTGTTCTTCTTTTATCTTTGTAGTTTCGTTTTGATAACCAGAGTTGTTGTATGGCTTTGTTGGGAATTGTTGGAAAGATAAAGCAGCAGATGCCTGTGCAGAGCTGGAACCTGCATGAGCTGAATTGCAGTGCTCGCTGAGTTGAACCGCAGAATCGCACACGTAACCACACTTGTCGCACTGGTTGGGTGACGGTGAGGGTGTCGGCTGATTTAGTGGCTGTCCATACAGGGGACTAGACGACGTTACTTGCGGTACACGCTCTTGCATGTTGTATGGATGGAAACGATTTGGCTTATGGTACTCTTGGCTGTATTGAGATTGATCCCAATTAATTTGCTCTGTATGTTGATTTTGTGGAAAGCCAGAGTGGCTATAACTGTTACCAAATTGTGCTCCAGGAGAAAAGTTTGTCTGGTCAGGGTTCTGGTAAGGCGAAGGTGCGCTGTGATAGCTCTGGGGTGTAGCAGGGTGGGGAAACTGCGTGGAGGTCTCCGGCGTGGCCCTCTGCTGGAACTCCGGGCTAGGCTTGGTGATCATGTTGTCGCTCGAGTCGGCCGGAGCCGACACTGTCGTATCGTTCTTTACTTTTGCGCTGTTATTATTCTCGTTATCATTTTGCGAGTTTTGCGTACCCCACTTCACAAACAAGTTTTCTTTGTGATATTTTAAATGTACTTCTAATGAATCATGAGTGTCTAAGTAGAGATCGCAATACGTACAATGATGATCCCTCGACGGTAAGGTCGACGATACAGCGTTGCTGTTAGCCATTTAAATCATCAATCCAGCGGAGAGCACCGTCTCCTCCAACGAAAAAAAAATAATAAAAAAACAACACTTCTCGCCTCGACGTACATGTATTCCGCGCTGTGTGAGTCAGGCGCTACAGGTTACAGTCATGGTCGCGGTCGCGGCGTCACCCCTCACCAGCCAACTTACACTACGTCAGTGTTTTCGAAGAAAGTTTTTCGCGGCATTTCCGCGCGGGCGGGCGGCGCAACCACGTGCGCGCGGTAAACACTCCCGGCTCGCGGTCGCGGCAGTTCGCACGCGACAACAAACTTGCGACCGTCTAGGTATTCCGACAAACACCCGGTTGTTCACAAAAAAAGCGTTTCACTGGTATTTATACTTAAAAAGTTATATTTATGCTGTCCGTGGTTTTTTATTGTCACTCGATGGAAAAGTCTGGGTTAAACAAAGTCTTTAAACTAAAATCACAGAGATAATTGCAGCTTGAATGTTATGAACTCGCTCGGTTGTATAGTTTGAAGGCGCGAAGGCGACGCGGTCAGTCGCCGGGTACGGACGCTGCGGACGTTTACTAGCAACTGACAGCCTTCCCGAAGTCGCCTTCGGGGGCATGACTTCAATAACAATTCGCAACGTCGTCCCCCACCGAGGCGTGCGTGCGAGCGAGAGCGCCGCACGGTGATGAAGTTATCGCTCCTTCGTCCTTTTGTGTGTCCTTGGTGCGAGCGAGATGCCGCCGGAGGGGTCGGAGAGGTGCGCGGGAGGGGCCTGGTCCTACTCTTTCTCAAAATTGAAATGCCCGGTCGAAATGTCCGGTGATGCTGCGTCCGAGTAGGATAGCGATAGCACCCACCCTTACAATGCGGGCGGACTGAGCCCTGCGACGATATCATCTCATTTTAAATACTACTTTTAAATTATAATGAATTTAATATAAACAACAAAATACTTGAAATTTACTTTTCGTGTGTACCTACCTACCTACAATCAAATCAGCCCACATCAACATTTATAAAATATATTCGAAAAAAAAATACCTATTATAAATTCAAATTGTTTGTGTTATTTATCCATTATTCATCCAAACACAACAACAAAATGAATTTTATCCCATCCATAATTTTAATGAATTACTATGCAAATCATGAATAAATTTATAACAAAAAATAATTGATATAAGTTAATATAGATTATTGCTTTATAATACCGTGAACATCCGTGAATCTAAAAAATCCGTGCACATTATGTTTTGCTACCTCTATTATATTTTGACTGGTAAGCCATTTTCGATAGGCTTCGCTTTGAATGCATTTATTTGTTTACCCTACTTTGACCTAATAGTTAAGAAAACGGATGTTAATTTTCGATTCTTGTATGGATCAAACACAAAACTTTAAGCTTCTTGGACCGAACCAACAAAATAGTTATTATTTTGTTGGTTCGGTCACGAAAATTTACGTGAATATTTATTTCTTTAAAATTCGTCAAAAACTAGCGTACCTAATCATGTTCATTTTTGAAAAAATTTCATGGTTATTTTTTATTAAACAGGACCATAACTATTCACAATTATTGAATGAGACAAGCAAAGGATAAAATTAAAAATTATAGTCTTACTACAAGTAAGTAACGCTTTTCAGTTTTCGTAAAATTTTTAAATATTATACAGGTATTATTATGTATTCTTTATAATACAGGTTGTCCCACAGCCATCCCACTCGGAAGGACCCTTTCCTTCCGACCTTAATTATTGAATATAGGATATTTTATTAAAATAAGACTTCATTCAGATTTTAAAAATAATTTGAACTGCGTTCAAATACCTACTTTTTAATAATAGCCTGCCGGAACCGGGAATGGAACACGCCAAATTTAATATGAAAAAAGAGACACAATATTATTGTATTTTATGATAACGGTCGAAAGAAGGATAATTTTTTTCCTAAATAGCATTTAACAATTGCTGTGAATTGGCCTGGATAGTACATGAATAATTTTATGTTTATTTTATTATTTAATATATCTCAACACAAGACAAAACGATCCATGTACCGCGACATGTATGTTTGAAATGTTGTATGCACTGTTACCAAAGATCGCATGAAAACAAATTTTTGACGTTTCTAGAAAATCATATTATTATATCGTCTTATAATCATCGAAAATGCGGTGTAACATTCATCTGAAAATATATACAAAGTTTAATAAGATTTCCGGAAATATCGAAATGGCCGAATACAGCGCAGGGCACTGAAAATTTTGCATCGTGGACGGCCGAGGGGTGCGGGGCGGGAGGGGGCTCAGGCGCGGCTCCTTAAATTTTTTTCTAAACACATCGAACGTAGCACCGTCTCTGCAATGCTCTTTAAGCTCGGACATAACAGAAACTCCTTCTACAATATAACTTGTTAAAATTACTTAAAATATACTAAGTATAGCTGTTATGTATAAAGTTTAGGCGTAGCGTAGGTGGTACGTGTAGTTGGTCACCGGAAGGCCCATGCAAACTATGAGGGGTGCCGACATTGATTTTCTCGGACTATGCCGATCGCTTCCTTATCCGCGCTCCCTGTTCGATTTTACACTCGGACTTCGCTGTACATAGTTATAGGTACATGTAGCTTCTGGTTATTATTTTAAAATTGTATGTTTTGCGAATGATCTTAGAATGTTCTAGTACTTTACTTGCAGTACCTATATGAACCTTTCATAGTTTGTTTAACCAATGTTTTTTGTTCACCACGACGTACGTGAAAAACGATCATAAAATCAAATAGATACTAGATTTTATAATGCATTTCTTGCATATGCTCACGACTATATTTTCGGAGAGTAGTCAGAGATATTCTCAAAACTCAGAACATCCATGTTTCACTATCTCTAGTAAAGCCTGACCAGGAAAATAAAAAATCTCGCCATGTTGCGGAAAATCATTGGAACTAATTTTTGTACTTGGAACACTAACATTAAAGGTGACAGTCGATTGCGGCGCCCCCAATCCAGGTTTTTTATTTTCCTGGTCAGGCTTTACCTTAGTCCTGAACCTTATGATGTGATGAAATTATATAACAGTGAAATATGTTCATGATATGTTCATGAAAAGTGATTATATTACATAAGCTTTTAGGTAATATCATAATGTGTGTAGTTTTAAACAAGCCCCAAAATGTTATCTAAAATATGTAAACATGTATGTCGCTAAAGCCTAACGCGAGCATTTTATAGTTAAGTTAAAGCACTAGCTAAACTACTCTACTAATAATTGAGACATGTTAACTACTAAAACACTCGCTACTCGACAAAAATACTCGCTACTCGACTAAAATACTCGCTACTCGACTAAAATACTCGCTACTCGACTAAAATACTCGCGTAGTCCGTACTGGGCTTTATATTAGTACCTATACTACATACTGTCGTACTACTGTAGTAAGAATGTAGGTAAGTATAATAAGCATATAAAAGCATATGCTCACGACTATTTTCCCCGAGGGGGTTGTCAGAGATATTCTGAAACCTCAGATCATCCACGTTTCACCAGTAGTACCGAAACTCTGTCCAGTGTGACGGGGGGGGTCCCGTCCGCTTCGCCACTTATAATGGGCATAACAAATACATGCATCGAAATTAATGAATGCAGGTTTCCTCACGGTGTTTTCCTTCACCGTATGAACATGTATATAGGGGTGTAAGGAAAAGTATCATTAACCTTTAAACCACATACTCTATCCATCAAACTGAACAACTTGTACTACGGGAGCAAACCCGTCAGATCAAAAAAATCTGCTTTTCCATACTAAACTGCATTGCCTGACTCAAACATAATTTGGAAAAGGTGTTTTTTGTGTGTATCTGACAGGTTTGCTCCCATGGTAAAAGTTGTTCAGTTTGATGGCTAAAGTTTGTGGTGTAAAGGTTAATGATACTTTTCCTTACCCACTTAACATTTTAGTTATCTTACAACAGTTATATACCTACAACAAATGAGACAGTTTTATTCCTACGACTGGAGTAGAAAAATAGATTTAGATATAAAAGCGGCAAATAAAGGTTTAACCGAAAGTGTAATAGATACCAAACGGAGCTTCGAACAGTTAATCCCCCGCTCGCGAACTGTATCATTCATAACGTTTTATGAGGGACCGGCAATAAACACACGCTCTGACAAACAAAGTTGAGATTCGACAACTTTGGTCTTCTTTGTCCCCCGTCCGACACATTTACCGAGTCGAGAACCTAAACTACTAACGTCATCGGACAAATTATGTGCATAATGAAATTAATTAATAACTGTGAAAAACACTATGTTTATGTTACCTAAATACAAATTTTGTGCCAATTATCTGTTTTGATAAAGAATTAGTCACGTTTTATTTGGATATTTCGTAATAAAATTAAACTGGAATTTTTAGTATATATCGGTACAATGCTTGGCTCGATATATCGCGACCGTTTCGGTCCGAACTTCATAGTAATAGAGTTGATATTGGAAACAAAACGTTCACGCAATTGCGAAGTTCGAATATCTGGGTAGACCCCCTGGACTTGTATCATTTCCAACATTTTTACAAACGAACTCCAAGACTGACTATACAGGCCCTGTTTACGATATACTTAGGGTATAATAATAATAAATAAATGTAATAAATTTTTATTCGGTAAAAAATTACAGGAATCCGCTAATATTAATTTAAATTAAATGAAAAGGCTTGCAAAGCTTATATAAAATGATAGCTACCTATCAAAAGGTAGGCTAAAATAACAATAAATGAATAAGAAGTAAAGAAAGCATATTGCCAAGTAAATACTAAAGTCTAAAGTAACTTGCGAAGGTATACCCTTCATGTGCCAAAGATAAACAAAATTGATCTAAATAACCAAAATTAAAAGTAATTATAGTAGGTACTCCGTGGTTATACTTAGGTATTACCATTGAGTAATTATGTACATAGCACCTCAATGAAGGATGCTAGGAATGAACCACGAGCGAAGCGAGTGGTTCATAATTAGAATCCTGAGCGCAGCGAAGGTTTCAAAGGTACGAGACGCAGAATAATTTTGCAGCCGAGCGAAACACACAACTTTTCACCTCACAACAGCGAGGAAAATGTTAGGTGCAAGCACTGAGTTAGATGTAGGTATAGAGCGAACATCGCGCTTCATGACAATAATATGCACGAAAATATGCAAAGTTCGCTAAGTTAGCAACATAATTTTTTTGTCTGTCTCGCACGTATAGTATTTACTATCTTTTTATCTATACTGGCAGTATAGACAAATATTGAATAGAAAGATTCGAATTTTAAAAACTCTTTCCACGTTAGCGCCCTGACGGTCACGGTACCAAATAGTCCAAGTCGTATTTCGTCCAACCGTGAAAAACATTTAAACTTGCATTCTGTCCAAGTGCAATTTGGTCCTAGTATCATTCCGACCAAGTGGAATTTAGTCCAAGTACCTACCATTCTGTCCAAGTGCAATTTAGTCCATCCCTGACTCCAAATCACCAATTTTTTTATTTGTCCGTCTGTTTTGTTTGTTCGAGCATCACATAAAAACTGACCCGATTTTGATGAACTTTTTTTGTTTGAAAGCTTATGATTTGACTTAAAATCTGTTAAATAATTTGTGCAGACGAAGTTGGTCGTAAGTTAATAATAACATAACACCAAGCTCATTATAAAAATACTATGTTACCACAATATAACTTGCATTCTTCTCACACCTGGCGAAACAATAGAGACCAGATAAGAATATTCTTTAAAAGTATATAAAATTTCCTCATTGGGCGAGCGAGAAATTTAGCACAATGGGGGCGCTTATGGCAATGAAAGCTTATCTATAGTTGGAAAAGAGTAATAAAATGTTTTGCAGAAAAAAATACTTTTTTCAATGAATAGGATTATTGATACAGCTTAGAAAATACCACGTTTTTATGTCGAGTCTCAGTATTATAATTATAACTTTTTTGTGTATTTTTAACAGACTTAAATAAAAAAGGAGGTTAAAATAAATTCGACACGTATTGATTATTGGAACTGCAATATATTCACATATGATATGATATGATGTGATATACAGGGTGAAATTGATATCATTACATTAGCATCCTTTTAAACTGCAAGCCTACCCATCAAACTGAACAACTTTTACTATGGGAGTAAACCGATCGGAGCAAAATAAAAATCAGCTGTCCCACACGAAACTGCAATGCCTACTCGACTCAAATGTATGCAACAGCTGATTTTGGTTTTGCCCCGATCGGTTTGCTTCCATAGTAAAAGTTGTTCAGTTTGATGGGTAGACTCTTAGTTTAAAAGGATGCTAATGATATCAATTTCACCCTGTATATAGGGTCCTTCTTAATATGCTGACACTTTTTTAAGAGGATGATCAGACCATCAAACTGAACAACTTTCTCTATGGGACCAATATCGAAAAAAAAATCTGCTCTTCCATACTAAACTGCAAACCTACTCGAGCCAAATGTATGGGACAGATGATTTTTTTTTCGCGATTTCGATGTTGTTCCCCTAAAGAAAGTTGTTCAGTTTGATGGTCTGAACATCCCCTTAAAAAAGTGTCAGCATATTAAGAAGGACCCGTATAGGTCCATCTCTGAGAAAACTACTAGGCAGTTAACTATTCACCTACACCCACTTCTAATCCTAGACACAGAATAGAATAAATACTTAGTAGGTTATAAACAAAGGGGCATTCATAAAAGTGAACATGTAGGTAGGGAACGTTTATAATCGAACCGGGATTAGAACTCAAGTCCTCTGGTTTTGCAGTACGACGACGTGGTTACCGTCTCACAGCAATTGGATCGACCTCCTGCCTACGTCAACAATAATTGTAGATTTTCAGTTTCTTTATACCTAATAGGTACCTACCGTCTTAGCGTGTTCACACATGATGACGTACTGAAGGAGCAGCAAACGTCAGAAACCGCACGTAGAAGCACACACGGTGACGCATTGACGCACCGGGTGTGGTTCTATGGACCGACATCTGCCGCTCCGTCAGTGCGTCATCGTGTGTCATCATATCATCATCATATCAGCCGATAAACGTCCACTACTGGACATAGGCCTCCCCAAAAATGGGGGGATTTGCCATAATCGCCACGCTTGGCAGGCGGGTTAGCGATCGCAGTTGGATTGAATGTGTGTATTCAGAGGATGCTGCTGCCCATCCTCCGGTAGATCCCTTAGTCGCCTTTTACGACACCCACGGGAGGAAATGGGATGTGATGTGATACGTCATCGTGTGTGAACGCACTTAACTTTCAAAAACTTTTCCAAGTTATATACCTATGGGTTAAACGTACCTACATGCCCAATCTACCTAGTATACCGTGTATTTACTAAAGTCTTTGTCCAGACCGCCAGCAACCTTGTAAAATCACAGTATAGCCTCACAATGAACAATCATCTGAGTCAAGTCTCAAACTTGACTTTAAAACTAGAGGTCACATTGGGGAAACAGATTCTACGAACGCTGCTCCCGTTTTTAATTCAAACTCGCTGCAGACGTGTTATTATTTAACGATTACTGATCGCCATTCCGCGATATAAAATGTCAGAACATAACTGATACGCGCCAGCGCAGCGCCGACCTACGCTAAGCCGAAAAATAGTGTGATCTCGAGCATCAGGAAATATAGCTGTACCTACCTGCATGTAATCTCAACTCACAAGGTGCAATTTAGCGTTTACAGTTTGTCAGAAATAGATTTAATAAAAACGGTAGGTACCTAGTAAAAAAATAGCATGCAATTTAAAGGATTTGCGAAACAAACTGAACTTGACTCATAAGTCAAGATTTTGTGTTGTGTCCTAGGTTTACTATGTTCAAAACAAGTTCCGAAATTCAACCCACGGAATACCTTAGAGTGATCATTAAATTAGTAAGTAGGTAGTTAACGCAATTTCATTTACTTATCTACATTTTAACTCAGATAGCAAAATTATCTAGCACAGCTTCAAAACCAGTGAAGCATCCAAATTGCGCGACGTTGTCAAATTTACAAAAGTGCACCAAAAAAATGTATCTAGCAACATCGCATCTCCCTGCCACGTTGTAAGAAACACGCACACTTCGACAACAACAGGTGTATAGTATGCAAGTGGCACGCACACCATGGTAAGGGATAACAGCCCTTACGAATGATTTCTCGGAAATGCTTCGAGCACACAGCAGTAAATACGCTTGTGTGCAATAACAGAAAAAATTCTAGCGCTCACCCACACGTAGACGCCGTGAAAACAATGATGCGCTGACGCAGTTCATGGCGTTTCTCAATTTATCTTGCCAGTTTAAGAAATACCACGTTTCAATTGCTTACCCCATGAACGTGCTGGCTAAAATGTTTTTTTTTTTTTTTTTTCACATAGGCCCTAACAACTATGTTACGTTCATTCCTAATAGTTCTACTGAACTGTTCTACCGTAGAACTAATGGGACTTGGTCGATAAAGTATGTACTGAAACAAAATTGACTCGGAAATCACAAGATTATTATTAGAATAACGGAAATTAACAGTTTTGAAAGCAATGTACCTACAAACATTGATAAAAAAAATCTATATGTACCTAACATCGAAAAAGCATTAATTAAATGAACATGGTTCTTTATGCACAGAAAGTACAGAAATCGAGAAATTACTAAAATAACAATAATAAAACCAAAAGAGACAAAGACAAGGAAACCCGAATCAAAGATAGCATCCCAACCCAGAGATTCACGCACTCGGTTCACGCATCAACTAATAAGGGATGATAGGGGTGCATAGGAATGCAGCGGGCGGCATCGCATCGCCATAAAAAGTCGATTTACAGTTACCCCGCGGCGGGGGAGACGCCGTTGACGCAACCGGTTCCTTCTAACTACTCGTATAACCACCACTGTTATTTTATTTAAACACTGTCGATTTATAAAAATACAAATTTAAGGTCTAAGATACATTCGCATATTTTATTAGTAAGGTGGGTAAAGTACGACCAGGAAAATATGGCCGTTCGGTAATCTTCGTTTGCGCAGAGCAGGCCCGAGTCCCCGACAAAACCCGAAGTCATTTAGTAATCAAAGAGTGCAAAGTCGGATAGCAGCGAAAAGGGCGCGAAAACAAATTAGCCAATGGCGTAAACGGATTGAAGGTGGCAAATCCTGATTGGTCAATGTAATTTCGCGCGCTATTAAAATTTGTCAACTGCGCAGGTACATCGGTAAGCCATATAAACCTGGTACTACTGTAATTAAGTATGACCTACCTACTTATACAAGTTACACCACTAATAATTAAGTAGAAATATTTAAAGGAACATTCTGATTTCGGATAATCAAACTAAACAAGTAGGAAGGAACAAGGCTCGAAAAACGAGATTTTTTTGGTTCCTCCTATTGAAAATCGCATCTTCCGTACTGTACGTAGATTATGGAAGGACCGAAGATTTTCTCGCTTTAGTTAGACCCATGTTCCTAAGGTAAAGTTTTTTAGTTCCATTATCGGAATATACGCTTTTCTTGTAGGTAATTAAAAGTGGTGTACAGGGTGTAACAAAACACAAACTGAACAACTTTCGTAGGTATCAAAATCGCAAAAAAAAACCGACTACCGACTCGACTCAAATGTATGGGAATCTAACTAAAAATGTTCTTTACTAATTAAACAAGTAGAAATTTCACATATCTCCTGTTTTCGGCTTGACGTCGACTTACGGGACATCCTTTATAGTTTAGGCTGCACGAGATTGAAAGATATACAGGGTGCTAGTGTATACAGCCGCCAGCCAACCAGGTGATTGTACTCATGACACTGAACAACTTTCCCCAAAGAGCCTAAGGAAAATTGGTAAAAAAATATCGCCTTTTCATGTAAACGATCGATCAGCTGATTGCATATTTAGTTTGACAAGTCCGAATTTTTGTTTCTAATTTTCAAAATTTTTTGTCTTTCGGCCCGATTCGACCAAACGCGAGTAAATTGTATTCTTAGATTAAGTCGCCGCGTTACTATAGAGTAAACTGATTTTGCGTTTTACCAACCCTAATCGACGACCCGGTTGGTGTAATGGTTACCACGCCGGACTGCCAAACCAGGGTCCTGGGTTCGAATTCCGGTTCGGTCATGGATGTTATATGTTCGTGCCGTTGTTGTGTGGTTTCCATAATAAAAGCCTTTAGTGCTAGTTTGGGATCATTACAATGTATGTGCCTGTGAGCGTTATTTATTTAATCTAAATGAAATGTCAATGTCACATAATTAAAAAAATTATGTTGCTTTGTGGGTCTGCTATTGGGCGGCCACGTTCGCGTCGGTTGCCCCATCCCCGGCCTACAGTGGAACTCCAGTGGTGGCTCAGGATATTGTTCTTTTATAAGAACAACCCTTGAAGTCACCAAAATATAATTATAACCGTACAACGTCAAGCACTTTTGCTATAAAAACTCGACATTGGTAAAATCATCATAAACCAAAGATGGCAGCCATATTTTTAAAAATAGAATAGAATAGAAAAAAAATATAATAAAAAGAAACCTAACAAATTAAAACTGTATAACCTTACATTGTAATAAGTACGGATACAACGACCTCTTTCTTTAGGTGAATTATATATTCGTTCTTTTAGAACGGGGTGTGTAAACACCGACAGTAAAATTGTTCCTTGTATAGTTACTCTTCTATAAATAAAATTTGGTCAAATCCGGCCTTATTATGCTGACGGTTTTTTTAAGGGGATGATCAGACCATTAATCTGAACAACTTTCTACCTATATGGGACCAAGGGTGAAATCTCGAAAAAATCTTTAATACACATCTTGGCTGTTTCATATAAAACTGTAATCCTACTCGACCAAAATGTATGAAACACCTGATTGTTTTTTTGCGAATTCGACTTTGATCACATAGAGAAAGTTGCACAGTTTGATGGTCTTATCAACCTTTTAAAAAACCAGCATAATAAGTTGGACCCCGTAGTTCATGTACAATAATGTTTAGACAACTTTACGAGTATAAAATAAAGTAAGTACTTTAAAACGTAATATCGTAACAATTCGGTATGTCAAGTTTTTTTTTTAGTTTCATTTTATATTTTTTACGGATAGAAGATATAATTTTAAGACACCTACCTATTTCATTTTTTTTTGCGATTCATCGAGTTTATCAATATAAATTTTATTTTTAAATTATATTGATCTGTAATCTCTAAGTGTAAAAATATGGCGGATAGAAAATAATTCGAACTCCATGGAGAAAAACTACTGCTATATTAAAAAAGATGAAAATCACCTGCCTCCTCTTTCTAACTCCATGCTGGAGCTGGAAACAGAAACGGCAACATCAACTGTCAAATTATGACGTTGTGAGTATTTTTTTTTTCTTAACGGCCGATTATTTTAAGTTGATTTTATGTTTACCAAGGAGTTCACAGGTCGGCCAGTGACGTCACTGGACGGACCAAATAACGACGTTATTTTATTAAAAATATCTGTAGTCCTTTCATTTTAAAATCTCTGTCGTAGAAAATATGATTATTGAGACAATTATCTCGAAATGGTTTTCGATTCAGCCCGCCAAAAAAAAACTTGACGTACCGAATTTGCAAGGGGATATTAATGAGCAAGGATAAGGTTCCCGTTTTACTTTTGAACACGATATATGTTAAATTTGAACAGATCTCCCGGTGGGTGGTTGGTCATCAATTTGGCGAGTGCGAAGGGTGCGGGGGGCGGGGAAGCCTCTGCCTCGTCTAACCCCTTATTTTACATTTCACACTCCGGGAAAATCGTTAGAGAAATCTGCGTACCGTGCATGTCCGAGACGTACGCACACACGCGCGTGTGTCGGTGAGCGCGCGTCCAGGCTCACCCTCCCACCCACCCCTTCTATTATATCGACGAAACTTCAAGAAATCCTCTTATACGCATATGTGTACCTATCAATATTATGGAAATCCAAATTACATATTCAACATATTATTCTCTTATTATAATTGTTAGATCGACAACGATAGGTACGATTTTTCTTTACTAAATCCTAGGCAGTTACTTGACGGTAGGTACTTTCCCACTATTTTACAAAAATTTTAATCTGTTGTTCAGATACGAGATCAAAGTTATTACCTACTTTAAGTTTGCATTTTGTCAGCATATAGGGTCCTACTTAATATGCTGACACTTTTTTATGGGGATGATCAGACCGTCAAACTGAACAACTTTCGCTATGGCACCAACATCGAAATCGCGAAAAGAATCAGCTGTTCCATACAAAACTGCAAACCTACTTGAGCAAAATGTATGAACAGCTATTTTTTTTTCGCGTATTCCATGTTGGTCCCACAGAGAAAGTGGCTCAGTTTGACGGTCTGATCATCCCCTTAAAAAAGTGTCAGCGTTTTAAGAAGAATCCTGTATACAGGGTGTAAGTGACAGCCTAAGGGTTGAACTACACATGGCCGCACGCGATCGCACTTTTCCGTCGCTCCATCCTTTTCTGTCACTCAGGAACGTCACTTGCTAGAGCATTATAAGATAGACGGAACGCGATCGCGTGCGATCGCACGCCGCAGGCGATCGCGTTCCGTCCATCTTATATGCTCTACAAATGACGTTCCTTAGTGACAGAAAAGGATGGAGCGACGGAAATATGCGATCGCGTGCGGCCATGTGTAGTTCAACCCTAAAAATACTGATACGTTGAATTCAGACCATCAACCATCCATCCGTATTTGCTAGGCTGTCAGTTAGTCCCTGTATGTATGTATTGAGTATTCTGAATTTCTGACCTAAGAAAGATCTTTGAAAATGTTTAAAAGTTTCCCCAAAATGTTATACCCACTCCGTACTAACTGCACCACACAGGCAAAGTTGTTAAAAATTTGTTCATGAGATAATTTGAAACAGTAATATATATACCTACATATAGATGCCTAGATTTTAATTAGAAAACGGCTTGCTTAGGAGACGTGAACGAGGCAGGCGCGGCGTGAGGCGGCGGGGGGCTCGCAGCCTCGGGAGGCTCAGAACAAGCGCCGAGGCGATCTATTGAAAGATGTCGCCGCAGGGCGGCGAGCCGAGTGGTCACATACATTATTACCGTACAATGTCACTATGCAAATGTATGTAGGAAGGCTTTGTGTATACGCACTTACGCATACGGGGCGGGCGGGAGTAGCCTCCACATAATCCGAGGCGACCCCCGCCTGGCCTCGCGCCCGCCGGCTCTCGCTAAAGATGGTTCTACGCATGTGAGTGTACACACGCGGCACTTTCTCTTGAAGCTCGCCACTGGCTTTTAAAGAGGGTGGCGGGCGTCGGGTGGTAGGGGCGCCGGGCGAGCCGTTCCGAACGGGTGACCACGGGGAGGCGGCCCAGTGTACTGGATGGCCGAGCAGACTTACGTGCGCCACCTACCGGCTCAGCACCATCGCCAGCTCCGCCGGTCGCTGCTGAGCTCGAGTTCTTGAACCTGCTAGTTGCTGCACGTCTGCCGCACGCCTACTCACGCAACAGGTCCCAACCATTCGTCTCGGCGCTGATAACGTCGGATCGGCGACCCAAACTAACCCCAAACAAAAATCTTCACCTACCCATCGATAGCCCTTTTAGGGCCGCAGGGAGCCAACCATTCGCGTACACAAACTCTGTGGGATTCATAACAAAAACTGATAAAGACGCTAAAACTGACCCTTGACACAAGTTTGTAGTTCTAGCAAAGTGTCAGGCGACTTCAAAAGGGAATAGTTTATTGTATGTAATTATATTTCAATATAAGACTATCGTACCAGTGAAATAGAAAGCGTGGCATGTGGCATTCGGCATCGATGTGAAGCAGGAGGTGAAGGTGTACGGAATGCGACTTCAGGCTTGCGGCGGCGGCGGCGGGCGAGCGACCCGGGGGCGAGGGGCGCGGGGTGGAGGAGCAGCTCGTTTAATTGAGTGTACTCAGCGCCCTCGCTAAATGATACTCCTCTGTTCCCGGAATACCTGTAATAGATGTTAATTAGAGCGCCCCGCGCCCAGCACGGTGCAAAGAAAAAATAATAATTTGCACAGGCCGTAATTAGAGATGTTTACACAACTGTAAAACAAATATTTTCTTAATTTTTAATATTTTTCCTCTTTTTCCTCGGCGTAGGGTCGGGTTTAAGCATATTTATTTTCCGTTGGAGTTTCTCAAGGCTACAGACAAAAATCTGAAATTACATCTCAAAGACGCAAACAAGTAGGTAGGCGGAGACGTTAGTCGGTGCTCAGAAAGAGATCTTTTGTTGAATCACTTTATGATTGTTATTATTATTTACAGAGAGTAAGAGGTTATCCCTGCGCAGTGCAGTGGAGCATTTTCACGGTGCATGTGACGTCATCGAGTTGCATGAACTGATAGGACGGACTACGAGCTGAAATGATAATAAAGTAGAGCTCGCGTCGCGGGGGCGGCCATGGCTCGTTTGAATCGAACGCACGTCCGGACCCCGCCACCCTCTGGGTGTGTAGTGGACTTTTCGCTCGGCTTGATATATATTTTCCATTCCTCCCGATGTAGGCTACTGCGGCTGTAGGTTCCGGCCCGTGGCGTCCGCGTCGGTGCGCTGTTCCCATTTACATGCGCCACTCGGACGCCACCCCCTTTGATTATCTGTGCCACGTCACGCCACGGAAAGGCTACGCCAATACCACGACTTCCAGTGCCTATCTATTCCAGGTGTAGTAGCATCTTGACCTGTACTCGATTAAACTATTCTACCTACTTGACATGCAAATACAACACCGCGATGTAATTAAAGCCTGTGCCGATGGAAGGTCGCCTAGCTTTGTACCTGCAGAATACCTGCTACTGATGCTACAACTTATTGAACAACTCGAATACAAATATCAGGTTATTTCAAGGTACTTCGCTCAAAAGGGCATCAAACTGAACAACTCTCAATATGGAGCGAATATTGAAATCGCGAAAGAATTATTTGTAGTTCCATAGAAATCGTCAATGGCGACTCGACCTATGGAACAGATATTTTGATCCTTATTATAGTTAGTAAAAGTAGTTCAAGTTGATGGTCTGAATATTCAAGTTTTCACCCTGTATACTAGAAATATGTTTGTTCCAATAATAATTATGAACAAGAAACTGTAGAAAGTAAAATGTTTAGGGTACCTACCCATTATAAATAAAGATAGCGTAGTATAGCGGTTGCCCTTCGTAGCGTAGCGTAGTGAGCGTAGTATTTGCAACGATTATCGAAGTCACCGAATCTTTCAATATACTTTTATAGGGATAATCAAGCGACTCATTGCTTCTGAATTATCCCAGTTACATTGATTTAAAATGCAATCCAGAAACTCGTCCAGTTTGACGAGGGGTGAGCTGGACAGACAGTGCCTGACAGTGGGTACAATACGTAAATACCTACCCCAAAATTGAACGTAATTGTGATTATTTAAGCCATAAGCCAGAAAGGTAACATTGATTTTGTATCTACTTAGTTTCTAGGGTTCCGTAGTCAACAAGGAACCCTTATAGTTTCGCCATGTCCGTCCGTCTGTCCGCGGCTTAGCTCAGAGACGCCTAGTATTTGGCATGTATATAATATTAGGTATATTGATCACGCCTCTACGCCAAGTGGTAGAATAAAATATTAAAAATTTTTTTTTAGGTTACCTACCTTCTTCCTGTACGCGTAAAGTGGGGATGCATTTTTTTCTTGTCTATCCCATGGTGTGGGGTAGGTCTTTTTCGATTCAGGGATCCGATAGCGAAATATTAAGCTTTAAAGTAAAAAATTGTGTGTCCCCAAAAATTCAAAAATTCTTTTTTATGAATACATTTGCGATTCTCAAATCGGAACATATATGGGGCATTTTCGGATACACCTATACTCTCCAAATAGTAACGAAATGTTTAAGGATATTTTGTTTTACATGAACATGATATTTGCAATACTTACTCTCACTAAATCTTAGAACAGCTTTAGTAACATCTCAGATATGTCGGTTAGTATATATTTGATAAATAAATAATATTTGCTATCTAATCGGAATTGGCCAGAAAGCTACTTAGGAATCGAAAATTTTTGTTGTCTTTATTTGGAATGAAGTATAGGTGTGAGGAACCTAAACAAAACTTTTGGACACCGTTTGGACCACCCTACACAGGGTCTAACAAAACAACTTACTTAACTTACAACTTACTTAACTTCAGGCCATCAAACTGAACAACTTTTAGTATGGAGCCAACATCGAAATCGCGAAGAACAAATCGGCTGTTTCATACAAAACAGTACCGACTTGTTGCAGATTTTATTTCAATTTGAAGTGGCTCCATAGTGAATGTTGGTCAGTTTGTTGGCCTGCAGCACCCCCTTAAATATTTGTAGAATAGCTATTTTGTTACAACCCGTATAAAAATTATTGATAAATGCAAAGCTAGGATATGTAGTAAGTAACAGACAGGTACTCATTCTCATACTGTGGCTAGGATGAATAAGATTGGCTCTGCCTTTGCCTGCCTTTTCTTTTTTTTTCTGCTGACCATAGGTAGGTACTCGTTAAAAGTTATCGAAATCGGAAAATTTAATAAGTCCGGTACCGTACCTAAGTATCTCTTATTTTTTAACTTATTTTTATAATTTTCAATAAAAACGCGTGGTAAAAGTGTTCCCTGGTGATACAGGGAAAACTTTAACTTCCTCGGAAGATCGACTCCTGACGGATGATGTCATAGTTTCCACGGACCGTTATGGACCTCGAACAAATGTTATAGAGGACCCTGCGTCCGCGGCATGGTACATCGATAAACGTTTTATCGCGCCTGCTAACTCGTTCGTTCACGCGCAAAAAGAAAGGGAGCTAGGGCGCGATAGCGCTTTATCGCGCGATCATGCCGCGGGCGCTGGTCAGATTTGGTTGCCGGAAATCCAAAATATCGAAATCCAAGATGGCTGCCACAAACGCTAGGTTCACCGAACCGACTAAACTGTATCCATTTTGGGGGTCGCTGATTAAGAATATGAATTAAGTCATTTTCTTTTTTATCTTCTACTTTCATCCATACAAATTTCATAATTTTTGAAATGCTGTTACTTTCTCAAAGGGTAAGTCCCAAAGTTTCGTAGGAAATTTTGTCAGGTTTAATTTAACTTTTCGATATGACTTATAAATTCCGAGAAATAAGCAAAAAACTGAAAAAGTCACCTTTAGAGACCTTTGAGCCAAATGTATGGGACAGCTGATTATTTTCTCGCGATTTCAATGTTGTTCCCGTAGAGAAAGTTGTTCAGTTTGATGGTCTGATCATCCTTTAAAAAAGTGTCAGCACATTAAGAAGGACCCTGTATGTAGGTACAGTCAAGAGCACATCAAGCATTACACTTTGCACTTTGGACCGGCCGTGTACTGTATGACGCGTTATACAAATCAGAGCTCAGCTTATTCTGGTGATATCAAGCTCCACTTGCTCTTGACTGTACCTAGTCGTCAGTAGTCCCGGGCTAAAAAACTGCTACCCCATCTCCATTTCATCTTCAGTTTACCGGGGTTTTGCGATTTCAATGTATGATCCATAAATGCCATAGGTAGTCAAAGTTGTTCAATTTGCTGGTCTGAAGCACAAATTTCAATTGACATTGAGACCCTGTGTAGCTAAGAGCTTTTCCAAGGAATTATAAATTTAAAAAAAGAATTACAGCGTTGTAGCCTTTAGGATCCCACTGATGGGCAAAGGCTTCGTCTCATGTAGGGTGTTCTCATACGCCTGGTGTAAGGGAGTGGGCAATAATGTGGGCAAAACTGGTGAAGTCAATTGAGGGTCAATTTCTGAAGATTAAAATATTGGCTCTATACTTCTATAGTGAAATTGTTCAGTTTGATGGTCTGAAGTACCCCCTTTGATATGTACCCACACCTACTTATGGTGGTTGGAGAGCTGTCAATTTCATACAAAACTTTGTCGTAGAACTTTCGTAGACGGTGTTAATAAAAGAAATGTTTTATTTATATGGAAAAATGGCTTAGAAAATCTAGATTTACAATTTATAATATAATTATGAAGATATGAGGCTTTGACATTTTGTATGAATAATTTCAAAGCTTGATATCTTCGTAATTATATTATAAATTGTAAATATTATTTGACACGCGCAATTGAGATTCTCTAAGCTATTTTTCCATGTATAAAACATTACTTTTATTAATACCGTCTACGAGTGTTCTACGACAACGTTTTGTATGAAATTTACAGCTCTCCAACCACCAACGCATTTAATTTTACACCTTGTACGAGTAAGGTCCGATTCCACCAAACGCGAGTAGATTTTATTCTTAGATTAAGTCGGTTACTACAGAGTAAACTGATTTTGCGTTTTACCAACCCTAATCTAAATGTGTTGTATTTTTAGTCAATTTAAACTCTTTAATTATATTTATTTAAACTTTGTTTCGTTCTAATTCGATGTTAATAGGATCATCACTCTAAGGTAAAATAAAATTTTCACGTCTTAACAATCCAAGTTTATTTTCTTCTCAATTTAATAGTACTAAAACAAACAAAAAACAAAAAAAACATACGGGTCGAATTGAGAACCTCCTCCTTTTGTTGAAGTCGGTTAAAAATGAAATGAAAATGTCACACAATTAAAAAAAAAATCAATAAATTGAAACCTACCAAATTAAAACTGTATAACCTCACATTGCAATAAGTACGGATACAACATCTTTAGGTGAATTATACATTCGTTTTATTTATTTAATGATTTATTTTATTTATTTATTTAAGATATACAATTATATACCGTCAGTTTGCATCTTTATTTTCATTGACCGTTAGGCCGGTAACTGCATAGGTAGCATATATGATACAGCGTGATACAGCGCTATCACACCTTCGCTCTTTTTCTATTTGCGCGAACGAACGAGACAAAAGACGTGATACAGCCGTATCACGTGTAGCATGCTACGAGTGCAGCATAGGTAGCATGACGCCGTGATAAAGCGCTATCACACCTTCGCTCTTTTTCTATTTGCGCGAACGAACGAGACAAAAGACGTGATACAGCCGTATCACGTGTAGCATGCTACCAGTGCAGCATAGGTAGCATGACGCCGTAATAAAGCGCTATCACACCTTCGCTCTCTTTCTATTTGCATGTGAACGAACAAGATAAATAAAAGACGTGATACAGCCGTATCACGTGTAGCGTGCTACGAGTGCTGGACGTGGGGTCCGCGCTCAAAAGTGGCTGAAAACGTATAAAGAGAACTAATTCCAGCCGAGGTTCATAAAGGTCTCCACTGTACGCTTTGGTCGGCGCGAGGGGCGCGGAGTTGCTTCATTTCCAGAATCCCGTTTACGAAACTCTCTCAGTAACGTCATAGAGATGAAAATGGCTTGATTCGTCGAACTTAAGACCGAATATAGACGAACTAAAGGGGTAGTAAAAGTTATATGCAATTTTGCACTAGGGCGCCTAAACTGAAAAACTAACTTTTTAGTTTTCACCTGTGGATACTCTCGCGAATACCTACTTCATGTGTTTTTGGAGATATGGACCTACGAATAAAGTAAATATTTATTCGTAGATATGGACCTATACGAACTGAACTATGAAAACAAGGTGCAACAAAAATTATTGGCTTTTGTAATCACTAGGGGCCTATTTCAAAAACGTGACAGTTGTAATTTACAATGAAAATATGAGATACATTACTGAGAATATTAGTACACATGTTGTTTAACTTCGTAACTTAAGCAGCAATGTATTCTGAATTATATCATTGTAAAAAATGACAATTATCAAGTCACTTCCATGATCCAAAAATATTAGTATCCAGTTAAATGTTAGCTACGTGACGATTTTCTACATTTCATCTCAAAATATGCTGTTTTTTACTTCCCTTTCTTTCAAGCGGGGTGCAAAAAGCTCGCAAGCCCTTCCGGCGAGGAGCAGCGGCCTAAGATGTTGGTTCAGCTAACTAAATTCGACCTTCAGTAGGTAGCCTAAGAGTTATAATAGGCTTAGATCAAAATTCGAAGATAATAGGTACACAAAGGAGAAAAATAATGTCTCAAATTATTCCTAGCACTCCTCAGAGCTCTTGCGTCTTCGTCATCAAGTTTTGAAGAAGGTGCCATAACTATTATTCAATCCTACAGTTTACGTTATCACTTATCACGTTGGACCACGGGTAGGAAATACTAGCTATAGTACACCTTGGTCCATGGTTGACTACGGGTAGAAAATACTTCCTATAGTTCACCTTGGTCTACCTGGGTGGTCAACGGGTAAAAATGTCTGTCCGTTGTCCACCTGCAGGGCTAGCATGCCACCCACGACAAAGGATTTAAAAGTGAAAATCGTCATGCGCGCTCTTTCTGGCATATGTAAAATAGTAAGGATGGAGGCAAATCTCGATTTTTATCGTTTACTGGGGGGTGGCATGCGAGGCCTACAGGTGAACTAAATTGGTGAACCACGGGAAAGCACTGTCTTTAATAACTCTAGGTACCTTTTTGCCTAGGTTTATGCTAAATAGAATGCGACTATCATCAATCAATCAATCAATCAAATGTTTATTTTGCATACTAAGTGTACAATATGTTCTTAAATAAAATAAAAATATTCAACAACAAACAACCTTAACGCAAACTTAATAACATTCGCAGTAACTTTACTTACGCAGCAAAGGAATCGATATTCCTAACTAGTACATTTCAGCGTCCAATAGATGTAAGCAAATTTCCAAGCCCTCGTCCCTTTCCCAACCTGTTCCATTTCCTATGTCTGCATAATAGATAAACTTATATACGTATGTAAATAAGTACCTACTCCACAGGCTATAGTATAGGGTCCGATGTTTAAAGCTATAGTTATATATCGGCTTGACAATACTAGCCTCCCTCATACCAGGATATTTTACTTTCTCTGGACGAGGCCCCTTAGGCGCGTCCTGGGCACCACCCGGGGGGGGGCTGAACACCCCTCGCCCCGCTCCCCACCCCCGCCCACCTCACGCATAGTATACACCATACAGAGAGAACTAACTCTACCAACCTCTATAAACTCCTTCATACATAGTAGGTATGTGTATATACACTTATTTAAATACGAAATTTGGAACGTATAGTTGGACCTTCGACAAAGTAAAATTTACGTAAATTAATGATTCTATATATACCTAAGGTGCTAAATTCTATAGGTGTACCTAAGTGACAGCCTACCAAATACTGAAACGGTGAACTCAGACCATCAAACTGAACAACTTTCACTATGGATAGGCTGGGGTAGGCCCCCAGGAAATGCGAAAAAAAATCAGCTGTCCCATACATTTGAGTCGGGTAGGTAGGTACTGCAGTTTTGTATGGGACAGCAGATTTCTTTTCACGTTTCCTGCGGTAGGCTCCATTGTGAAAGTTGTTCAGTTTGATGGTCTGAGTTCACCGTTTGCTGGACTGTCACTTACACCCTGTATATAGCTATCGATTTTTATCTAACATAGGTAATGTGGAAAGTGTTAGTGGACATGCTTTCCTGGTTTAAATAATGTCTATAGTAAGATACAGCTTGGCAAAAAAGTCGTGATAAAAAATGAGGGCGCTGCCTCCACGCAAAAACGTGAAAATCACGCATAACCTGGCAACACCATCATAGTAAAATTTTAGTTCCACCTGTCACCACGATCATGACTTTTTTGCCTAGCTATACGTTAGTCTTCTTTCTCAATGTGTATGCAATCAAAAAGTTTTATTTAAGGCCTCCGCGCATTGCAGCGATATTATCGAGCGATTTTATCGAGCGATATTATCGACAGCGATATCGCGACACCTTACACACTGCCGTGCCGTGAACCGTGAGCCGAGGTGGTCCAGTGGCGAGTAACCTTGCCTGCTGTGCAGAAGGCGATGGTTCGATCCCCGTCCAAGCCGACTCGTACCAATGAGTTTTTCGGAATTTATGTACGATTTGTTACACCACTGGCTTTTCGGTGAAGGAAAACATCGTGAGGAAACCTGCATGCTTCAATTTCGAGGCGTGTATTGTACCCACTGTCCATTATAAGTGGCGACGGGCTCACCCCCCGTCATACTGGACAGAGTTTCGGTACTACTGGTGAAACGTGGATGTTCTGAGGTTTCAGAATATCTCTGGCTACCCCCTCGGGGAATATAGTCGTGAGCATATGTTTATGCCTATGCTTACACACTGCAGCGATTCCGCGATTCGCGTCACGCATGCGCCCCACCACTGAATGTAGTCGAAAGAGTTGCGATAATATCGCGGCAGTGTGTGGGATCGAGCACGTCCCCATACAAAATGTACTGCGAACAATTATCGCAAAATCGCAGCGATATTATCGCTCGATATATTCGGAAGGTAGACCTCATGGAATTATTTTTAATAGAATATAAAAAAGATCATGTTAACAAAGATAAACTTTCCATTTGGGTCATCTTGGATTTTCCATTTCGGCCTTTTTTCCATCAGGACGACATATTGTCCAGGGTCCCATATTTTGCTGACCACAAGCATAAGAATAGTATTAACTATTCTTATGCCACAAGTCTCTTTCAGTTTCCGCGGGCCGTTAACTCTTTCCACAAAACGTCTTCAGGGAAGTTTGTACGTAAACATGAAGTGAAAAAAAAAGTTATACCAATAGGTAGTTACAGGGCTACAGAAATTGTAAAACGATAAATTGGTTTGATCTGGGATCCTGCCAGGCTGAGCCTGGGCTGTCCAAACCAAGGCATATGTAAAAAGTATCAATAGGACTATACATAGGCATGGTTCATTCATTAATTCGATGAACTCAAATCTACTATCCGAGTTACAGCCTTAATCCAGCCTGAACCCAAAGCATGCTAAGATCGAGATTTTTGTAGGCCTTACGTATGCCTCGCTAGACCGACAGACTAGACAAAAGGGAATATAATTCGGAGCACGCTCCATACAAATGTAGTCTGGTGACATTTTCACTAATATATTCAATTAAAGCCAATGAAATTTTTCAGAAACAATCTAGAAACTAATCTCTGTTTGCACGAAGTCAGATTTTCCTTAAAATTTATAGTTTTTTTTTAAATATTTTATTACGGTACTAGTTATACTAACTGACCTTTAAAATAAAATAAGGAACCTTAAAATAGGTACAATTTTTAAAGGGGGTAAAAAACCAGGTACCTACCTACCAGTTTAAAATTAAAGGGGTACTGGGGGTTAATTAACTGGAGGTTAATTAAAGGTAAATAGCCAATCTTAGATTTAAATTATACATAAAAAATCCAAAACCGCCGAAAGGAAAAATACCATAGGTCAGGAGTGCGATTTTTGAATCTCATTCGGTGAGCTCAGCAGTTGAAAATGTCAAAATTACAATGGAGATATGCATCTTTCTACTGCTGATTTGACTTTCAAAAATCGCACTCCTGAAGTATGATTTTTGAAAGTCAAATCAGCAGTAGAAAGATGCGTAGGTCCATAGTAATTTTGAAATTTTCAACTGCTGAGCTCAGCGAATGAGATTCAAAAATCGCACTCCTGTAAGTACATTTTATTTTCAAGGTTTAAAATGGATAAACATCGATGCAAGTTTTCTAAATAGATAAAAATAACAAACTGATTATTCAACCTTTCCCATACAATTTGGGTCGAGCAGGTTTGCAGTTTTGTATAGAACAGAAGATCTTATTCGCGATTTCGATGCTAGTCCCATACCAAGGTCATGAGAAAATTTGTTCAGTTTTATGGCCTCATCATACCTTTTTTTAAAATCGTCAGCATTATTATGAATGTAGAATTGTCAGCGGGTTGGTGACTTTTGGTGAGTAAACACCAACAATAACAAAGCATACCTACAATAAGAAAGGATACGATGACTGACTAAAATATGGCGTTGTCAGTGGCGTATTCTCCTAAGGGCAAAATGGGCAAGTGCTAAGGGCGGCCAGTTCAAGGGGGGGGGGCGGCCCGTAGGGCCATACACATGGGCAAGAAATTGTTACCTAAAGAAATGCTGTAGTAGCCAGACATCATGGTAAAAAAATTTCGAGCTCGCTTCGCTCGCTCTGGTTTACATTTTTATTATTGTACTGCATGCATAGACCAACAGAGTTACAATTACAGCAAAACCGTATTGCGGAATATTTCAAGATCACTTCTCTGGTCTCTTTTTACTATTGCACTGTATACCTAACCTAACTACATAGACTGATACGAGTTCTAGCACAGCCAAGCCGTAAGTATAACGGAAAAAACTCGTGCTCGCTTCGCTCGCTCTATATTTAAAATTTTGCAACTATTTTCGCCAAATACAATTCTGATCACAGAACTGTCAAGTTTTGAGCTCACTCTAGATTTGTATGTAGCTCGTGGCAGTACTGTTATAAAATAACCGACAACTTTTGTCGGTCAATTCTTAAATGTTTCCTATCACAACCTTAGAACTTTTGCTGGAAAACTGCAGGTATGGGGGGCGGCCAAATATATTTGCCCAGGGGCGCAATATTTGTAAAAACAATCTGACAAATTTACATTTTAGTACTAAAAACTAAAAATACGAAATTTAGTTGGATTCGTTAATAAAGTATCTTAATATCATTTGTATAAACGACCTAGCAAAAAAATTGCTTAATATAAATTATTTTCTTTCGACCCGTATTTTTACTGAACTACACCACTTAAGGTAATGCACCTGTTCTTGGTATTATAGCTTTGTATGGAAAATTTAGACTTTCTTACTATTACGTATAGGTATTGAAATACGGTGAAGAACGTAAAGATGTGAAATAGCAGTTACTGACGCCTTTTCATGTTTCGACTGACGATTTTTCTAGTTGATACTTTTCCAAGAACCGCAAGGATCAGGTTTCCTCACGATGTTTTCCTTCACCGAAAAGCTTGTGGTGTTACAAATCGTACATAAATTCCGATAAATTTTTTAGTACTTGTCGGCCTGGACGGGGATCGAACCATCGCCTCCTTCACAGCAGGCAAGGTTACTCGCCACTGGACTACCACGGCTTTTGCATGCTTCAATTTCGAGGCATGTATCTGTCTATTACAACGGACTGAGTTTCGGTACTAGTGATACGTGGATGTTCTGAGGTTGCAGAATATCTCTGACTACCCCCTCGGGGAACATAGTCATGAGCATATGCTATGCAAGGATGCGGATTCTTCGACAAATTCCAATTTAAAACCAGTAACAATATGACATTCTTGGTTTTTGGATATGTTGTATACCTGCGTTTTCACGATTCCCTTATTTTAGGGAGCAGTTTGTTGATTCATTAATAAGATTATGGCTTGATATGATAGAGAACAGGATAACTCTTGAAATCATAGTGTGAATTATACATATTATAACGAAGTTAAGATAATATTATTCCTAGAGCGAAAATGCGCGCTGCATACAAACGTACTATGGTAATATTTTCAATACTAACCAATTAAAGTAAATGAAATTTTGCAGAAACAATCTAGAAACAAATTTCTATGCTTCTATAGAGTCATATTTTCGATAAAATATACAGTTTCAATGCTAGGAATAATTTAAGATCTGTATGGAAATCTTTGAGGCGCTGTAACTTGAAAACTATACATTTTAACGAAAATCGGACTCCATACAAGCATAGAAATTTGTTTCACGATTGTTTCTGCAAAATTTCATTGACTTTAATTGGTTAGTATTGAAAATATCACCATAGTACGTTTGTATGCAGCGCGCTCCGAATAATACACCCTTAAAAGGAAAACTATCACAGCTAAGTAGGCTTTACAAGTTATAACGAGTAATAGTCGACCAACTTATAAAAACTACTTGGAGAAGTAAAAATAGCGTGGATTTATTCATAGTAGCGAACATTCAATGTACGCAATCCGCATATTGTGACGGGCAACTGCGGAACTTCGGAACCCTACACTGCGCGTGGCCCGATATGCACTTGGCCGGTTTTGTAAATGTTTTTAACTTCACTGTACCTACTGTAGTCCACGTCATTAATAATATTGGATTGGGATATAACATTCTTGCATTATTGGCTTCGTGTATTTCTCTCCCTTTAAGCATAAGTAAGTAAGTACCTAAAACGTAACGTACTACGTACGTTACGTACCTACGACGTAAAGTTATTTTGAAAGGTATGTGTTGCTTGCGTCGACAGCAGGAGGAATTTTATTTTAAGTCTTGTACCTATATTATAAACGTTAAAAGTGGCCTACTTCGATACCGATGAAGCTACTTTAGATGTTCTTTAACTTTTTGTTAAGAAACGACAAAATAGAGGCGTCATTAATATTATTACGCAAAGAATGCCTGACTCGATAGTAGCGACATCTGCCCTGAATTACGATCATTACAATAACTAAAATGGATCTTCATGAACCTAAGCGACATCTGGCGGGCATTACGAACACTACCTACTCCTTGGATCGGAAGAAGCGCGCTGCAAACTAGAAAGCTCACCCGAGGCAAATTCTTCCATGCCAGTCGTTCAAATATTTCATGTTTATGATAGATGTCGCTGAAATCGATCTGTAGCTCTTTTTAGGGTTCCGTACTAAAAGGGTGAAAACGGGACCTTATTACTCAGCGTACGTTATCCCTCCGTCCGTCCGTCCTACCTATTTAGGGCTGTACCTTTGAACCGTAATAGCTAGACAGTTGAAATTTTTATCACTAATCGAGACAGCTTATGATTGCGAAACAATAACTTCGAACTTATCGCGTTTGGGATACACACGAGACTACTCTTCATGATTTTTAACATTCAAAATTAGAATCTAAAGTTATGGGGAATAAAATCCAAAGTTGCGGATTTCATGTCACCTCGCCCCCCCGCAAAAATAGGCAGAAATGTATGTTAGTAGAATTACACGCGTAACTAGTCCATATAGGTATAAATAGTCAAAGAAAAGATCTGGAGTGCGATTTTTGAATCTCATTCGGTGAGCTCAGCTGTTAAAAATGTCAAAATAGCTACCTACGGAGATACGCATCTTTTTACTGCTGATTTGACTTTAAAAAATCGCTCTCCTGTAGTATGATTCTTGAAAGTCAACTCAGCAGTAGAAAGATGCATATCTCCATAGTAATTTTGACATTTTCAACTGCTGAGCTCACCGAATGAGATTCAAAAATCGCATTCCTGATCTAAGACTTAATTACTTATTAAATATTTTTTTTTATATCTTGTTAATTTGACCTCATTCTTATTCTTTATACTCACGTCAGAGAATAGCTAATATAAATGTTACGTTTCTTCATAAAGTGTATATTATCTACAGTAAAAATATAATTAGTAAAAACAAAAAAAAATCTAAATAAAATACCTACTCAACAAAACCCGGATTCTATACGAAAAATAATGACACAAGATAAGAACTATTTTTGTAATTGGTATATTATACATGAATAGGCAAAATGTGAATCATTAAAAATATGTATTCTTAGAATTACAACAGATTTTACGGGGGACGTGGTGGTTATTTCCATCTATTACAAGTAGGTACCTATCTGTTATTCTAATTATGACCTGTACTACCGCGAGATTTCATTTTCCTTCTAGAAATAATTGCATTTATATATTCTTTATTATGATCTGTAGGTAAATTTAATACTTTTACAAAATCTTAACTCAGACTTCAGGATTTTTGAGAAGTATACAACGAGTACAGTGTTGTCAAAACAGAATATAATTCGACAGAGACCCACGAACTTAATTCGTTCTCTAAGCTTAATATACTTAAAACGACTTTCAAATGAGTTATATATATGTATAATATGTATGTATATATATTTATATTATATATAGCGAAAAGGGATAGAAAACTATAATGTTTATAATAAATCCTGTTGTATCTGAGGGATCCACTATTTATTTCAAAATTCTCTGATCTTACGTGTCTATAGAAGCTAGTTACATCATATTAATAAAATACACTTATTTGACATAATTATAAGTACTAGACAAATAAATAACACAATACAATAATCGAGTTTTTAACAAATTAATTGTGCTTGAAGCTTGTACAGCTATTAGCTACTACAAAAACAATGCGAATTTAATTTCTATAATTTTCGCTATAATTAGTATAATTACATAATTACATCGAAAAATTGCTCTGTCATAATTACCCGAAAATTAAGGGTTTCATACACAATTTAAAACGTGCCATTAAAATGTACCTAGGCCTGAGAACGACTGGTTTGTAGTAGGCACATCTATACCTACCACGATATATTAAAAATTTTCGTTAAGGTACACACGTTATTAGAATCACACAATGCAGTTTAATTTAATTCTTAGCATAATATAATATACTGTGATCTAAATAAAATTAATTTTGAAAATTTCGCTTTTGAACTTCAGAACAACACAGGAAATAATGGGTTCATCTGATTCTTGAATTTCAGATCTATTCCACGTTTATACTCTGACTTTTAAAGTATACCACCGCTCAAAATTATTCAGCCGCAAGCTTTTCCAATAATTACTTAGATGTGTGCCGTGTGCCTGTCGGCAATACTTTTTTAATTACTTACAATACAAGGTAATCTTGTAGGCCTTAAAGGATACCTGGCGTTATCCCAAACCACTATTAGGCTCAAGGTACTCTGGAGTCATCCTCATACAAAAACCATCTAATATTAAAAGGTTTGTCGTGATGAGTGAAAGTTTGAAGTTTTTGGTACAAAAAGGCAAGTTTTCCTACCAAGGTATCCTAATGAAATGTTAGCAGAGGGGTTGCATGCTTCAGTTAAACACGACATGGGAGTCTGCAGAACTAGAGTTTTGGTGGATTTAGAAAATAAAGTTATACGTTTTATAATTGGACAATTATAATCCAGCGGACACTAGTGGAAAAGAGACAGGATTGGTGAATACTCCACCGACAAGAGAGTAGCTCTTAAATAAGATGAGAATGATAATTAGCATACGCCAAAGCTGTGTTCAGATTTTCACTTTAATACTAGATGGAGCTGAATATTGAGCGGTAGTGTAAGTACGCTAATATATTAACGCCTATGAGACTTCCGTACTTCAATAAGGAGTGCAAACTCTGAGTGCTAGTCATATTTTACCCATTTTAATATTTTGTGCAAAGTATCATAATCGTAAATTACCCTTCAAGTTTGTATGGCAACATACATGGCACATTGTTTATTGATGCAAAGCATCTCTACATGACAAATTCTTCACGTAATACTACTACACAGAGTCGAGATTTTATTTGTAACATTAAAATATTATATACCTAGGTATTACAATAAAAGTTTGGTGCGTAGATGTGCGTGTTGTACAGATTTGAAAGAAATGTTTCTATGAAGGCGAGATAGACTAAGAAAAGGAAGGACGTACAGACATTTAGCTAAATACTAATAAAGAGTTCAAAGTACCTTCTTATTTAAGAAGAATAGCAACTGACTCAAGGCCTGGGTCGCGTAAATAAAATAATCTTTAATTGACCGAATATTTTGTTAAATCTCAATATTTGAGATATGTTGACAATAAATACGCACTTGTTAAAATTGTTTGTTGTAAAATATAAATCAAAATTGCACTAACTCAACCTGTCTGTGTTTAGGTATACCTACATATCGTCAACATAAGCGTAGGTACACGTTTTTTACAATTTTCTTTCTTGTTCAAATTTCGTTCACTTAAAAATTCCAATTTGTGATATGTTACACGACACCCTGTGCAAGAGCAACCTTGAGGTTCAAAATGAATATTATTGATCCCTCTTTCCTACTCATAAAAATCAGTCATTTTTCATTCACACTATTCGACTTTCTTTTTATATCTTATTTTATTGTGAACAAAACAATAATTTGCTCTAATACCAATTCAAAATGAAAAAATCGTACATAAGTAATATGTAATTAATATCTATAGATCTGTAGTTATTACGGGATTTACAGCGTTATACAATCCAAATATAAATAAAAGAGCGCATACCTTTAAGGCCTCAGCTCATTGCAACGATATTATCGAGCGATAATATCGCTGCGATTTTGCGATAATTGTTCTCAGTACATTTTGTATGGGGACGCGCTCGATCCCACACACTGCCACGATATTATCGCAACCTGACGCAATCTCTTTCTACTACATTCAGTGAAGGGCGCATGCGTGACGCGAATCGCGGAATCGCTGCAGTGTGTAAGGTGTCGCGATATCGCTGTCGATAATATCGCTCGATAATATCGCTGCATTGTGCGGAAGCCTTTACTGCAAACATTCAAACTTGGTGAGAATAGTCTGCCCAGAAATCCCATGCAAAGGAGGTTAGCAGAGACTAAATTACAGCTGTATATTTTATTTCAAATATTATGGTTGAAAGCACAATCTTAGATTTAAGTAAGTAATTGCAAAAATTAATCATTTATGTGAAATAATATTCAATGTTAAAACGGTATGAGATATTTACAAAACTTAAGTAATCACTCAATAAATAGGTACAAAAATACATGGAATGTATTCATTGGCTAATTAAAAACAATGTTCAGTTTTCAGTGCACTGGATTTATAATTATTTTGTTTCTTAGTTTTATACGTTAGAAAAACAAATGTGCGTTTCGTTACTTTGTAATTTTTGCATCTTTATCACATATTATAAACAAATGGGTAGGTATTTATCCACCAGTAAAAAAGATAGATCATAAATCATAAACATAATAGAGGTGCGTCTTGTAAACTGCAAGTTATACACATTTAACAGTGCACTGAAAACTACAATTTAATACCTGCACAATATTTACGTTATCATGTCATTACCACTAGACTGAAAAAATACGTGCGCATTCTTTGAATTGCTGTGTTTCAGTAGACAGTTTTTAATTAAAGCTCTGACAACAATTTGTGTGTATTTTGTTTTGTACTTTATAAATAAATTAACTACAAATAAATAACATCGCGACCCCTTTAAAACGTTTTAAAGGCTAACAGAAAAAGAACCCCACACAACTAGATAGTAGATACTGCATACAAATTTAACACAATTCTTGAGTTCTCTATAAACTAATTACCCTAAAGAATTTTAGACTAGGGCTCACTACATTTTAATAATCTTACACGATGATAAGTTGGTGCAAAGTTTTCGCATAAACCCATAATTAAGGTTACATTTTCTCATTCTAAACTCAGCCGGATATGATTGGCAAAAGTGGTAAAGCTAAATCAACACAAAATAACAGATGATAAGTAAAACTATTTACAGAGATCTAGAAGGCACAGTAGTGGGAAATTATGTGAAACATCTAGATATCTTGAATGATGAATAAAAATCCTTAAAGAGACGATATTAAGTAAAGCTCTGTGAGTATAGATAGATAGATACAAGTAATACGGTACACAGTTGTATGAATTCAGTTTCTTACTGAGTTCTTGTCAAGTGTAGATCCCTGCCTATGCAATGATAACACTGATTGATTAAAGTAAGTAGGTAAGTATAATTTAAATTTGACGTTAATGAGTGACGATTTTTTATTAAAGTAAAAAATTGTGATTAGTTACTTCAATAAAACTTAAGTACATATTCAGAGAGGAGAACGACACGGTTCAGATTTTTGGTATCATAAACGTTGTAATAATTATTTACCCAAAATGACCGATCCTGTTCTAGATATCACTATACTAATTGTTGCCATATTTTAAACATTAAGATTGACATTATGTATGCTGTGCAAAGTAGTGGAGTCATTTAGACTTGACAGAACATAGAGCCGCATAGACCGAAGTAGATAGGGGATTATTGATAGACCATCTAATGGTGAATCATTTGGACATGCACAATACCTATTTATAAAGTGGACAATCCGACAGCGACAAAGACTTGATATTAATATAACGTTATCATTCTTAAACATTTATCATTAGGAATGGACATTTTGAATAACTTTTCAATATTCAAAAACTTATTGATGTCTAATTCGTCACATCAATATTCGCTTAACGTAATAATACTTTTTTACAAATCGTCAAAAAAATGGTTTGAAAAGCCTATGTATAAATGCAGCCCCCATCTATAAAATAATAAAGTAACGCGGTCAAGACATGGATGTTCAAATCAATCGTCTCAATTGAATTTTCAGAAGTATCAAGAATCAATAAGTAAGTATAGACATTTACTTTAACTCAAGTAGAAATAAATGTAGTCACGAACTGTTATACTTTAATTTTGTTGAGACAAAGTGTCATGAAAAAAAAGTCTCTTCCTTAAAAGTTTTGTTGATGTCATTGAAAAAAAGTTGCTGTTAATAAATATTTTTTTCGAGAACTCAACTGGAATGAGAAATCGATTAAATGCAGGCTGCACTAGAGGCGTGGGCGGCAGCGGCGGCGGGTCGCAACCACTTCGCAAACAATGTTAATTGCCGGGGCATACATGTAGCGATGCCATGTCTACACGACACCAACACCATGTATTAACAGTCTTACACTTTCAGTCGCTATCCAATTTATTTCACATAGTTAAATTCTTTGTGAAAGATACAATATACGTACGTAGTAATACGTATTACAAAAAGTAGATTTAAAAATCGTTATTTCACAATACAGAAATGTCTAATAACAATCAGATAAAATTTTCCATTATAGTGTCTACAAAAAACATCCTCGATACAGGTAAATAAGGTATACATAATAGTAATTTTACCTGAAACGTTATTTACAAAACTTTAGCAAAGAGATCTTATGAAAAACCTAAATCATAATAAGTGGTCATCGTCAAGCGTAACGCATTCATAATAAGGATAGGCACAAAGACTGTACTGTTGTGTGTCGTGTGGACAGTGTGACGCCGTCGGGTTATCGTGAGGTAAAAGTGTGGGGTGGGGTGACCAGACTGTGGCGTGGACTAGAGTCGTCCTTCCAGCTGGTAGCTTAGGGTGCGAGCATTTTAGACAGCTCCTCATCCTGCAGGCAGCCCTTGAGGAACTCGTCCTGCGTCAGCTGACCGTCGTTGTTCTCATCCATTTTAGCAAATATGTTCTTGGCGCGCTCCTCTGCAGAATCTGCTGGCCGGTTACTCGAGCAGGCGCCAAGCATGTCGTAGATAGCCTGTAATACATATTAGAATACGGTAAGGCACTATTTTAAATTCAAGTTTTGCTGTAATTATGTACCTACATACTTAGATAAAAGTAAAATAAATGGATAGGCCCACAGAACATTATAAGAGGGAATTGTTAGAAATACAAAGTAGCGCTTTTGCTTCGGAGACGGCTGTCACCCTTGTCTTCCCGCTCATGATGCTACAATTACTCATACCCTCTCGCTCGCACCACGCCGCGTGCCTTATTATGGTGTTATGCAAATCATTTCATAACCTATGGCGACACGTTCCACGCCTACTTTGCACTTCTAACCCCTCTTACAATGTTCTGTGGATAGGCCTTAACCAGAAAAATGAAGCAAAACAAATTAATGGTATTGTAACGATTGCCCTAGTTCTGAGTTCTGACAGACAATTGTGCTAGTTTGTATGGACCAATAGCCCTAGTAGTGTGCTTCAACTTTACGCGCTTTAGGGTTGAACTACACCACGTAGCACAGCATCGCATTTTTCCGTCGCTCAATTTTCAGTCGTCATTTGTTAGAGCATATAAGATAGACGGAACGCGATCGCACGCGGCGTGCTGTTCCGTTCCGTCTATCTTATATGCTCTAGCAAATGACGTTCCTGAGTGACAGAAAAGGATGGAGCTACGGAAAATTGTGATGCCGTGCTTCCTGATGTAGTTCCGATAATCTGCCTATCTACGTCCCACTGCTGGGCACAGGCCTACTCTCTAGGAGGGTGTTTGGGCGTTAGTCCACCACGCGTACCCAATGCAGATTGGTAGACTTCACATACGCATCAGAATTTCTTCTTCTACATATTATGCAGGTTTCCTGACGATGTGTTCCTTCACCGTTTGAGAGCAGTCGGTATTACGTAAGTACATAAGTTAGAAAAACTCATTGGTACGTGGCATGTTGTCTGTGCGGTGCGGATTCGAACCCGGACCTTATGATTGAAAGTCCATACCTCTCCGCAACGCGCCACATTTATTTAATACAGTCTAGTACCTAGTTAAGTTACTGTTATGAAGGTAGCATAGAAAATAAGGAAGTAAATAAATGTTGATCAATAAATAATTCCAGAACCATACACTAGAAAACACTTTTTAGAACAAGCTTTTACTGCAGTGTTACGCGAAATTAATGGCAAGCAAAAGTTCAGCTCAATCGGAAACCGGGAAGTTAGTCAAATTTAACTTGCAAGATTTCACAGATACCGGGACAGGTGAAAAGAAATAAAAGCTTGTAAAGAGACCGGAAATTCCCCGGAAATCATCAAGACAGTGTTAAGTCATGATAATGAGTGCATAAAAATAATGATATCAGCCAGTTTCTTATGACTTTAGAATAAATTGACTGTTCCTACTGAAAGTTTAATAAATTTTAGAGCAGCTATAGCACAAACGTGATATAATAGCGATTGGCCCATGACGAGCGGTGGCATGGCGGCGTGCCGCGGCGGTGGCATCGGATAACTTAGTTAACGCTTCATCCGATAATATTAGAGCGTGAGCATAGCGTATTGTATATGCATGTAGCAACGACAACCTGATACATATTAAATGCTCCTGCAGGGAGAAATTGTTTACGTCACAACTTTAGTTTAAACACGGTTAAAGTTCAAAGTGCACCTCACCTCAAGAACAAACTGTTAAAGATTAACTAATATTGACCTGTTAGTTGAAAATATTATAAATGTGGCATTATAAAATTTCTCATAATTGCATTATTTACAATTTTCTATACTCGTGTTTATCAAATTGACGATCACTTTATAAGATTTCAAAAGTGGAATAAGAGCTTTGCTGCTTTGTAAGCTTTAAAACCTTCTTTAGATTGAACAAAGTATTGTGACAAAGCGAAGGCTGAGTACTATTAGTGAGCCCAACGTTGAAAGGGATTTATTCTACTTTATTCAATGTTTTATTTGAAATATAAATGTAAAGAAACTTTATTCCTGGTGAATAAAGATGCAACAACAACAACAAACAAACAAACATCAACAAGAAACACAACAAACAAAACAAATAAAGAAATTCTATTCTATTCTATTCTAAGGTTTCACGTAAAGTCTAAACTTTAATCAAACACATAATAGGACGAACGAAAGCTGTAAGCTTTAAACTGAAACATAAAAATGCTGATTCTTAGCTGGCGAAGTGGGTGCTGATTTTTGTTTCGTAAAATCTAACGATGCATATACATGCAGACTCCTATCATAGTGTAAGAAAGAGTATGATATACTACATGCTTCTATAAGGTACATTAAGGCGTATCATCCTTGGACCACGACTCTCCATACTAATCTATGAGAAAGAGCGCGTGGCTCTGGTCAGAATTTAGCTGTTTTCGTTGAAAAATTTGATGATTTTTTATTAATTTCGAAAAAGTAAGAAAACCACATCATTTTAAATTGTGTTGTAAACAATATTGTAAATTTTCATTTTCTTCCGATTAAAAATGTAAGACTAAAATGGTTACAACTGGAAAAATAGAGGTGACTTTAGAGTCCCTTTTCTTTATTAAAATCGATTTCTAGAAAACCCACATTACTTCTCATATCGTGTAGATGGTTCAGTTTATTTTTGAGCTCAAAAAGGGCCATAGTTAATGAATGAAATGGTTACAAAGTTACCCAAAACCAGGAGGTAGCCCCTTAATGATACAGCTGCGTAGGTAGGTATGTTTCACTCGAGCTCAAAAATGTATGCACTCACTTGCACTATTTTCGTCATCTCCTGAATGTCTATGACACCGTTCCCGTCCACATCGTACATGCGGAACGCCCACTTGAGCTTCTCCTCTGGAGTCCCACTGGAGGTCACGTGTATCGCTTGCAGGAACTCCTGTAGCAAATACAATCATTTCACACGACACTTTCTTCCTAGAGTATATATAGGGTCCTTCTTAATATGGTGACAGTTTTGACCAGACCGTCAAATTGACCAACTTTCTCTATCGCACCAACATCTAAATCGCGAAAAAAAATCAACTATTCCCTAGAAAAGTGCAAACCTACTTGAGCCAAAAAGATGGGACACCAGACTTTTTTTTTTCGCGATTTCGATTTTGGTCCCATGGATAAAGTTGTTCAGTTTTATGGTCTGATCATCCCCTTAAAAAGTGTCAGTATATTGAGGTGGTTGGAGAGCTGTCAATTTCATACAAAACTTTGTCGTAGAACACTCGTAGACGGTGTTAATAAAAGTAATGTTTTATATATGTATGGAAAAATAGCTTAGAAAATCTATATTGCGCGTATCAAATAATATTTACAATTTATAATATAATTATGAAGATAGCTTTGACATTTTGTATGAATAATTTCCTACCTTGATATCTTCGTAATTATATTATAAATTGTAAATATTATTTGATACGCGCAATCTAGATTTTATATAAGCTATTTTTCCATATATAAAACATTACTTTTATTAATACCGTCTACTAGTTTTCTACGACAAAGTTTTGTAAGGACTGAAACCACCTTAAGAAGGACCCTGTATTTTCCAAAGTCACATTCATTACACAATACACATAGTTACCACTGTCGACAACTCTTTATTGTTTATTTAGACATTTTATTTGATCTCGCTGTCTGCATTGACATACAATTCGCTTTAGCATTCACAAGCATAAATCAATGAAAGTGCAGTGAAACAGTTCACATTCGCTGTATTTGCATCTATTAATTATAACTTGTATGTACCTTAAAATCTATGTAGCCGTTCTTGTCCATATCGAATGTGCGAAACACGTGATCGCAGAATTCAACTGCGTTGCCAGAGGGGAAAAACATCTTGTACATGTCGACGAACTTCGCAGGCGTTAATCTCCCGTTTGGACAATCTTGCTGAAAAACGAAAGCATTAACGATTATTACCGCGGAGGGATATACCAAGATCGGCACAGTCGAACATGATGTTAGATCGACTTAGCTATAGTTACTTGTTATGCAAAGTTGTTTTTTGGCGCGAGTACTTGTATTGAAACCTGAGCAAGCGAAGGACTCTAAGTTTTAACCACGAGCGAAGCGAGTGGGTTCAAATATAGAATTCTGAGCGCAGCAGCAAAGGTTTCAAAGGTACGAGACGCAGAATAACCTTGCTGCCGAGCGCAACACACAACTTTTCACCTCACAAAGGCGAGGAAAATGATGGCTGGATGCAAGAAAAATAGTTATTTGTTATGCTAGGCTGCAAAGTTGCTTTTTGGCGCGAGTACTTGTATTGAAACCTGATGAGCAAGCGAAGGATTCTAGGATTCAAATAATAGAATACTGAGCTTAGCGACGGTTTCAAAGGTACTTATAATATAGAGAGAAGAATAACTTTGCAGCCGAGCGAAACACACAACTTTTCACCTCACAACAGCGAGGAAAAATGTGCGATTTTTGAAACTCATTCGGTCAGCTCAGCTGTTGAAAATGTCAAAATTACAATGGAGATATGCATCTTTCTACTCCTGATTTAACTTTCAAAAATCATACTTCAGGAGTGCGATTTTTGAACGTAGAATCAGCAGTAGAAAGATGCGTATGTCCATAATAATTTTGACATTTTCATCTGCTGAATTCAGCGAATGAGATTCAAAAATCGCACTCCAGGTACGACCCGGAGCGGAGCCTTTCACTTTTTGATGCCTCCTGATTTTAGTATTATAATAAATAAAATATATTTATTATTATTATTATTCAACGCGTTCTGTCGTTTATTCGTTCGTGTAGAGCTGTAGAGTGACTGACACGGAATTAAATAAATGAAATCACAGACGCACATTTTTGGAATTATTTAATTTATTAATTTAGTTTACGTTACCTTGAAACCTTTATACCACTCTTTGATAGTGGTCTCATCGTAGGATGTGTTCGTTTTAAGGAAATCCATGTCCTCCTTAGTGAGTTTGTCTTTACTGACGAAACAACCCATTTTGTTCTGCTCTGAAACAATACAATTATAAATTTTAGTACATTCCATATTTTGTACCGAGGTTTTCATTGTATTGTACCGTTTTTAAAAGTGTTATCATGTAGGTAATTGGCGCAGTATTTTATTATTATTTTTTAATAAGACACATCCCTTTCTTTCCCTTAGTTGTAATAGAAATTAAATTGCAGTTTGATAACCAATAAAGATAGGTAGGTACAAATATTAAAGTAATTTATAAGTTATAACCGTCCAATTAATAATCAAGTACCCAACCGTAATTACTATGATATGATTAGGTATGTATGACTTTGAGTTAAAAAGTATTTTTAGACGAAAAATTCTTTACAGTTAAAAATGTTGTGGTAAAGTTGGGGAAAAGGCAGTCTTTGGATACATTAAAATGCTGATTGTGTTGAATAAAAATTGATATTCGATGCGACAGAGCGTCGTTGGAGGGCTTAGGGCGTGGAAATGTCACGGACGCGGACGCACCGGCGCGTCGTCCTCAATAAAGATAAGTTATATTACCGTGTCTCACCCCTTCCATCAAACAGGAGAGTCGATTCTGAGCCTTCAATCTAACGTTTTAACGTTAAATCCAAATCAGAAAATACCTTGGATTGAAATTACCTAAATAGCGATAAAATATAGACCACGTTTTTCTTCAATCCATTCGCAATACCAGTGCTTACCAAATATGGCTTCTGTTGCTTCAATTGCATTAGCTCACGCAAAGTTGCAACAAGCCGGCTGGATAGAATTTTAAAAGTAAACTAAGTGGTTATTTGGGTTCCGTAGTCAAAGAATGAACTTATACTTTCGTCCATTATGTCTCTCTGTCTGTCTGAATGCCCTGTCTCAATTACTCCCTCATTTGTATCCCTCTCCTATTTAAACGAAAGGCAACATAATAATTGTCGATACAATAAGTAAGAGCCCTTGGTGGTCCAGTGGCGAGTAACCTTGCCTGCCGTGCAGGAGGTGATGGTTCGATCCCCGGCCAGGTCTCATACCAATGAGTTTTTCGGAATTTATGTACGATTTTATCAACACTACTGGCTTTTCGGTGAAGGAAAACATCGTGAAGAAACCTGTATGCTTCAATTTCGAGGCATGTATTGTACCCACTGTCCATTATATTTATAAGTGAAGACGGGCTCACCCCCCGTCACACTGGACAGAGTTTCGGTACCTGCTACTGGTGAAACGTGGATGTTCTGAGGTTTCAGAATATCTCTGACTACCCCCTCGGGGAATATAGTCGTAATGCTATACTATGCTACAAGAAGTATTTTTTTGTTCTAATAAGTAAATCGAGTGAGGTGTCTTTATTACGAGAGTAAGACGAACTTTTAGTTATCATCAGCTTCAAGGCTCGTTGTATTATAGGGTGATGGGGATGGACCAGGGCTGCCTGCATAGCTCCAGTCGGTTTAGGAGTTACAGCCGTTCAAAAGTCAGTTATGGTTGCAAAAAAATTATATGCATGAATATGCAGTTATTATTGTAGTACAAAAAACATGTCAGTTTCTGTACGGTTCGCATAGCTTCGCAACGGAACCCTTTTTTGGGCGAGTCCGATTCGCTCATAGACGGTTTTTACTTTTTTACGATTCAAATGACCCCTTGTATTTTAGAGAGATAATGCTGTCTTTATGTAAAACATCACCTCTGCTCTCAACCCGTGATCGTGGCAGTTGAATAATAAAAACATCGGTCAAGCGCGAGTCGGGCTACTCGCGCATCGAGGGTTCCGTACCACACCACTACAAAACACAACATAATATTAACTTGGAAAAATCTTTTTTTTTCCGGGACCTTAAGCGTGAGACCGACTCACACTTGGCCGGTTTTCATCAAGTATTTTGTTGTTAAATACTGTAGAGTTTGCTCTATAATCAAACCAAGTTTGACGATCGTATGAATTATCGTTTATACATAAGAGCAAGAACACCCCATAATTTTGAACTTTTTAACATTTTCATTATTTTGTTAATAAATCCGCCGTAATAACGCATATTCTGTGAAAATTTCAACTATCTAGCTATTACGGTTCAAAAGTTACAGCCCTAAATAGGTAGGACGGACGGACGGACGGACAACGTAGGCTTAGTAATTAGTAATGGGTCCCGTTTTCACCCTTTGGGTACGGAACCCTAAAAATGTGCTTCAGACCATCAAACTGAACAAGTTTTACTATGGGACCAACTTCTTCTGTTTCACACATTTTAGACGAGTAGTTTAGCTATGTAAATTTTCGATGGAAGAACTGATTTTGTTTTCGCGATTTCTATTTTGGCTGTATAATGAAAGTTGTTCAGTTCGATTATTTGAAGCACCCTGTACAACCAAACTTTAGTGACTTGCAAAATATTTTATTTACACTATTTGCCAGCACATCATCAAATCACAACAGTGTGAACAGTGATCTCCTCTCACAGTTTAGGAGAGCGTATTGTAACCAAACTTCTTTGTACTATTTTTGCCTAAATAAATAATTAAAAAAAAAGGTTTTGTATTTACTTAACAAATTTTTTTTTTAGTGGACTTTAAAATATTCTCAGGATACAAATAAATAGATAGAAACACGGTCAATCCCAAACAGTCCCGGTCAGGGCACATGATTGCCCATACATGTGCATGTGTGTTGCAATAGTAGTCAAACAAAGAATTGAGTTTCCATAGCTCTCCACAACGCGATACCGACGCTCTGTATTAAAAAGAATAAAAAGAAAGAAATAGCAAAATTACACATCCAACATGGTAACATGTTAAATGATTCAGTCGCATTATGCTACTTACTACCTACATCGCAGCAAGGGGCTTACTGAAAGGCGGTTCCTTTCATAAATAGTATCTTGCAGTATATTTCCTTACACGAGGCATTTTTAATAATGCATTACATTATTAATAATAATAGTTTGTAACATTTACAGCAAGGCAATGTGAAAAAAAGAAATTCAGGTAAAAGCATGTAAAAGCATACGAAAATATACGCATATAGTATATATAATACGCAAGAGTGAGACAGATAGACTTCCCGAGTGATTTTTACACATTTTAAAACGGATCCTTATTTTACTTCTGACCTTTTTTTTCGGGCCATTTATGGCATTTTTCAAGCTTTTATTTATTTTTTAACTGTATTTATTGTTTATTTGTACGTTCGGATGAAATCTTGCATGTTAATTTTAACCCACTTCTATGTATTCAATCAAGCTGAAACTTGGTACACATATAAGAATCCGATGACAACACAATAATATGGTGATAGCGACCTGGTGCTGCTGCCAGAATCGTCTCCGAAAAAAGAAACTCCTCAACGGTTAACAACACTGGCTTGCCATTTTGTAAACACGTTCAGGTTTGAAAGCAAAACCAATGTTTTAACCAAGATCTGGTGCTGAAGCCAGGAATGTCTCCGTACGAGGGAACTCTTCAACGGTTAACAGCATTGGCTTGCTATTTTGTGTACACGTTCAGGTATGATAGCAAAACCAATATATACAGGGTCCTTCTTAATATGCTGACACTTTTTTAAGGGGATGTTCAGACCATCAAACTGAACAACTTTCTCTATGGGACCAACATCGAAATCTCGAAAAAAAAATCAGCTGTCCCATACATTTGGCTCGAGTAGGTTTGCAGTTTTGTATGGAAGAGCTGATTTTTTTTCGCGATTTCGATGTTGGTCCCATAGAAAAAGTTGGTCAGTTTGACGGTCTGATCATCCTCTTAAAAAAGTGTCAGCATATTAAGTTGGACCCTATATGTTAACCAAGATCTGGTGCTGAAGCCAGGAATGTCTCCGTACGAGGGAACTCCTCAACGGTTAACTGTATTGGCTTGCTATTTTGTGTACCTACACGTTTAGGTTAGATACCAAACCAAACATTTAAACCAAGATCTGGTGCTGAAGCCAGGAATGTCTCCGTACGATGGAACTCCTCAACCGTTAATAGCATTGGCTTACTATTTTCTTGTGTACACGTTCAGGTTTTATAGCAAAACAAACATTTTAACCAAGATCTGGTGCTGAAGACAGGAAAAACAAACATATTTAATGATCTGGTGCTGAAAAGTATAAATGACTAAAAAGTAAAAAATAAAATTAAAAGTAAAAAAACTTTTTAAAAACTAGCTTATATATTAAGGTTTACTAAAAAATAAAAAATAAGAAATTAATTCTAGAGGGGCAATGCATTTGGAGTGGATATAGTTTGCATGGGTCGATTCTAATAAAAAAAACTAGTATCATTTTTTTTATCGCTAAAATATATAAGTACAATTATATTATGTTTAATTAAATATCTAAAAAGCTTGTCGCGTGAACGTGTTTTTGCTTATATGACCTAAGCGCGGCAAGCTTTTATATATTTAGCATAGCACATAGCATATGCTCACGACTATATTCCCCGAGGGGGTAGTCAGAGATATTCTGAAAGCTCAGAACATCCGCGTTTCACCAGTAGTACCGAAACTCTGTCCAGTGTGACAGGGGGTGAGCCCGTCGCCACTTATAATGGACAGTGGGTACAATACATGCCTCGAAATTGAAGCATGCAGGTTTCCTCACGATGTTTTCCTTCACCGAAAAGCCAGTGGTGTTACAAATCGTACATAAATTCCGAAAAACTCATTGGTACGAGTTGGCCTGGACGGGGATCGAACCATCGCCTCCTGCACGGCAGGCAAGGTTACTCGCCACTGGACCACCACGGCTTCTATATCGGCTTTTTATATATTTAATTAAACAGAATATAATTTTAGCGATAACAATGATACTAGTTTCTTTTTTATTAGAATCGACCCATGCAAACTATATCCACTACAAATGCATTGCCCCTCTAGAATTAATTTCTTATTTTTTTATTTTTTAGGAAACCTTAATAAAAGCTTGATTTTAAAAAGTTTTTATTTTTTTAAGCCAGCCAGGTTTTTTGACGTGGTTTTGAGGCTATTAATCGGGTCACTTTCTTCTGTCTGCTTCAAGTCTGCTTATAATCATTTTTATAACACATTTGCTCGTAAAGGGTCTCTTATTTGACCAATTTCACTAACGTAATGTATCTCATTACGACCTAGTTCGCTAATGTAAAGTAAAACGGACCGTTGCGTCTAAAACGAACGGTACTTTTTTAAATCTTAGCAAAGAGTTTTTATGTCAGAAAAGTGGTCAACATTTTATGAATAAAATTTACTTTGGCAGATAAAATATAATAAAATAAACATTTAATTCTTTAATTAAATTAATTTTGACAATAAATTACAACCATTTATGTGAAACCAAAACAAACAATATTAATTTACTTTATTAGTAATACTGGCTGTTTTTTGTGCCTTTTTAACCGACTTCAACAAAAGGAGGAGGTTCTCAATTCGACCCGTATGTTTTTTTTTTTTTTTGTATGTTTGTTAATATTAAATATTAAAATTGTAAAAATTAAGAATTTATAATGTCATCGAAGCTTGACTTTATAGGTTTGCTCAGTATCTTTATGCTCAGATAGACCCAGATTTTTTTTAAATTACTTTCTGCCTAGGGAGGAAATGTATCACTTTCAACCCGCTTCTTACAACATACTTTCAGAGTATGAGAGATGAAAAAAAAGTTAGGTAGGTATTGTTTTCTGTATCATATTAATTAACTTATCTTATAAATAAAAACCAATATAGCTGAAACACTGTGCTTTTACATTGTTCGAAGGGTGAGATATGGAAATGCGATAAATTAAAGTTGGGAACATCATAGTCGGGGTTTTGCAGAAACACACCGTCATGGAGGAAATTCGTCATTTCCCTTATTTACACATCGACGTCTACACACCAATCTACTACTTATACACGCTGTTTTAACGGGTATCTATTAAGTAACGTAGGTTAGGATTATTTAGGTATTGTTTTGTTCGAAGGGTGAGATATGGAAATGCGATAAATTAAAGTTGGGAACATAGTCGGGATTTTGCAGAAACACACCGTCATGGAGGAAATTCGTCATTTCCCTTATTTACACATCGACGTCTACACACCAATCTACTACTTATACACGCTGTTTTAACGGGTATCTATTAAGTAACGTAGGTACTTAGTCCAATCATTTTAGAGTTTCCTTGTATGGACACTCTAAGAATAATTCATCTATCGCTGAAACTTTGCAGTGTGATAAAGTAAAGTATACAGATTATGGTTGACAAATAATCTAGGTTGAATTTTTTCCGGTCCTAATTTATTTGTCTACGGTAATCTATATACTTTACTTTATCACACTGTAAAGTTTCAGCGATAGATGAATTATTGTTAGGGACAAACCCTAAAATGATTGGACTAATAATGATTCAAATCGGTTCAGTAGTTTTTAAGTGATGCGTGCACAAAGAAACAGAAATATAGATAACAGAAAAAATAAAAGTGGTCTCAATCCGTTCCATAACGTATCCGAAGCGACCCCAATTAATATTTTTGCAGATTGTACACAAGGCGACACATCGAGCAAAACCGATACCTATACGCGTCGCGCGGCCGGCTTATATTGGTTTTGCTTGATGTGTCGCCGTGTATACGTCCACGCCAAATTTTATGATTTTATTGTACCTATGTGTAGATTGAAAACTAAATATGTAGGTTACGTAGTTATAACCGTACAATAATAGTTTTCCGTTAGCTTTGTCATGAAATTTTTTTGACAATCGCAGCGCAAAGGACCTGGAGTGCGATTTTTGAATCTCATTCCGTGAGCTCAGCAGTTGAAAATATCAAAATTACTATGGAGATATGCATCTTTCTACTGCTGATGCTGATTTGACTTTCAAAAATCATACTTCAGGAGTGCGATTTTTTGAAGTCAAATCAGCAGTAGAAAGATGCGTATCTCCATAGTAATTTTGACATTTACGAGTACAACTGCTGAGCTCACCGAATGAGATTCAAAAATCGCACCCCTGGATTACGTTTTACTTAGTTAAGTTTTCTAGGAAAGTATTCAGAGAACGTTGAAATATTAAAAAGTGATGTAAAACAACCCCTTGTTATTCTGCTGGAAGAACTAATGAGCGCCTTATTCAAAGAAATTTACAAGTTGGCTACACGTAGGTTAAGTTTTCTTACGTTCTTTCGAAAACAGTTCTAGAAAATTCTAGAGTTATTATTACAGAGTTATGATTATTTTAAATAAACTTGTTTACGCTTCTCTAAGCTGGAGAGATATATACCTATATTTGCGCGTTTTACCATCTTTCTTAACGTTTACAAACAAATTACACTTTATCAGTAGGGTTACGTACGACAAAGAAAAAAAAACCGGCAAAGTGCGTGTCGGGCTACTCGCGCACCGAGGGTTCCGTAACACATCATCAAACTGAACTTTGTCTATGCAGCCAATGTTGTGTATGCCACACGCTTGGCATGTACACAAGTGTGTGGCATACACAACATTCAGTTCATTCAACATACAGACAAAGTTCAGTTTGATGATCTACAACTACTAACAAAAACCATAGAAACCTTATTGCTTAGTCGTCTCGTATGAAAAAAGATGGTCTACCGTGTGTGGCATCTTAGACATCATATTATTGGCGTATAAAAGTCGGTCAGGATATATTTAAGGACGTAGTTATTACTATTAGGACTTAAATAATTCTGGATAGGTAGGTAGGTACGTAAGGCTCAATTCACACCTCTCCTTTTCCATTTTTCTAACCCTTTTTCCGATTTGTCCACGCGGTGCGGCCAAACTGTCTAGCCAGCCACTGCCATTTTGGTGTGAATTGAGCCTAACAAAGTGACCTTAACCTGTTTTTGTGAATTATTACACATTTTTGCCCTTCTTTGGTAGGTAATAACGTGCGTTCGTAGTAAGCCGAGTTTTACTACCCTAGATCGTAAAATTGGGCGCTAAATCGGCCATGTTTGTAATTAGGTAGTAGGTAATAGGTAGTATAATCTAGTACCATGGCAAGATGGAATCCTTCGCCTTGAAGTGTGAACTTGTGATACATAGGTAGCACGCCTTAGACGCAAAACAGCGGTTTATCTTGTAACCACTTCCCAGAAACATTACATCACAAAAAGCGATAGGAGAATGGTTTATTTTAAGACGTTTCAAACGCTATGAAAAAATAGCTTAGGTGATTTATGCGCATTCAACAGTAAAGCGAACGATACACCGAAATAGTTTTACTCAAACCAGTAGGTAAGGCTGCTGTTTCAATGTCATGTCGAGGAGGCAGCAGCCAATGGAAGGGACGTGCCTCCGCATATTAAATCAGATTGCATTTCCAGACAATCGAATCGAAATGTTACATAATTGATGACAAGGTTAAATCAAATCCTTCTACTACGCCAGTAGCCACAATGTGTGTATGTCTGGGTCCTATTAAAAAAACGTGACAAGTGACAATGACAATTCAGGTACATTGCTGAAGTAATGACGCTAAACTTGCAGTACCTAGATAACTCTCTCCTAGCATTTTCAGCAATGTACTCTGAATTGTCACTTGTCACGTTTATTAAATAGAGCCGAGTGCGATTTTTTAATCTCATTCGGTGAGCTCAGCAGTTTAAATGTCTAAATTATTATGAAGATGCTGATTTAACTTTCAAAAATCATACTTCAGGAGTGCGATTTTTGAAAGTCAAATCAGCAGTAAAAAGATGCGTATCTCCATAGTAATTTTGAAATTTTCAACAGCTGAGCTCACCGAATGAGATTCAAAAATCGCTCTCCTGGTATAAAATTACGAAACCTGTAAATGCTAGAAACTACTGTGCATTTCGTTTTGGTCTGTTTAACTTTCGATATTAGGTACAACCTCATCCCCAAAACTCCACTAAAAATCCAATCATCGTGTTATAGGTTAGTAGGCAAAACCCATAATACCTACGTACGTTTTCTTTGTTATCGAACTAACCTAATGAAGGAATTCATTTAAGTAAGTACCTACTATGTTTAACTTATTCGGAACAGAGAAAGCATATTCTTTACTTTCTTTACTTTTCAGGGGTTAATTCGGGAAATCTCGGAAGTTATAATGACCCGCTTCCCGCTGATGAGTTTGTTTTGTCATTTTTAATGTTTAATAATAACATAATCAACATTCCTATGTTTTATACATTTAAATCAGATCTCTCAGTAAAATATAAGATTGAAAACCCAGACGGACGAGGACTTGTTCCATCAAACAGTCAAATAGCTCTGACCGACGAATAGGGAGATTGTCTTTAAACGATTGAATGCGTTTACTTACTTGACTTTGTTTCAGAATTCATAAAATCTTACCATTGCGTAGTGCTAGTCAGTAGTTTAGTAATTTTATAAGCATACTCGATGTACTCGTAGTATGCATAGAAAATAATGCTTGTCACGTAGATGCATGCTACTGAACTGACCTTCCCAAAATGTATGATTAAGCACCTAACTGGATCTCAGAGAAGTCTTTATTACAGCAATTATGCAACCATTAAAACGTCCTCAGAGTGTCATAATAGCTTCGTCTTTCATAATTGGGCTTAAAATATTAAAACATTTTCATACGTAAATCCCTTTCGCATATTTCAACAACCAAAGTGAATTCTGATTTTAAATGACCACTTTATACAAACCTGCAGGCTATGCCGTGTCACAAGGATATTGTAGCTATTAATGAAAGCATTATAAGTCCAGATTGAAGTAGGTACCTATACCGCATAATAAGCCCATAAATTATTATGAAAATATAAAAAGTACGCATAAGAAATTTCATGTGACCTTCATAATACCTGTGGTCTGAATTGAATACAGTGACTTTATGAACGAGAGTCAGAGTAAATAAAACCTCTAATGCGGCTTGAACAAGCACGTACAAACATATATTCGACGCTTACATTTTTGCATGAAATATCTGAACAAATATTAGACTTTAGTTATCCGAAAGATATTATTTATCTGTGTCGAGTTAACCTACCAGCCATAATTATGTTAACAAACACAGTTTTGTTTCACGGAGAGAAATATCTGTAGGTACTCAACTATTTATTTTAGCAGACTTTACTAGAAAGTAGTTATAAATCGTATTCTGGTAGATTTAATTAAATTCTACTTATACCAAACAACACATTTTTAGTAGTGTGTTCCTATGAGTATAGTTGTCACAATATGTTGTATTACATACCTAATAGATATTTTACTACTATTTTTCTCCGTGTAGCTATTGATTGTTATTTAATTATCTGCCGATATATTTTAATTTTGGATGCAATAAGCATTTTCGTTTAGTTAATTGTCGGCATAATTTTATTTTAACCTGTTTCTAGGGTAGGTTTAGAAATATGTTACCTACCTAATTTATAGATACTAATTTAACATTTCTATAGCACAGAGTACCATCCTATAGAAATGTTAAATTAGTATCTATAAATTCACGTAGAGTTGGATATTATTTAGATATGACTTTTATAAACCCAGGATTAAATTGAAATATTTTCAACTACGAATACGCCATTTTATACCTAACTACCTAATCTAGGAAATTCATAACCATATGTTACGATTTCAAAGTTCTACGACCCGAGCAAATACATTTTGGGCGTACCTACCTAAGTAACTTTTGTTCAAAACTCTGTTAAAAAATACTATTTACTTAATAATAAATCGTGTTTCCTCTTGTTAAATCGCCAAGCATCGAACTCTTATTATTTTATAATAAGTAGGTAATGTTTAAACAGTTCATAAATCAATAACTTCTAAGGCCTTGACCGATCTAATTACTGGCAGAATTGTAACCAAGAACGATTTATTCATGCGTCAGTTTACAACTTTTATAATAATTAGCTTGCCTAGATCATGTTGCAAGTGAAATACTGTTCGAATGGTTTGGATCCTAATGTAACAAAACCCTATATATGAGTGTCAATGAGAAGTTATATCCACTACCGTCACAATGGATGTCAAACACGCCGCCGCCCGCCGGCTACTCGGAAATGTAGGGCTTTCACGATATTATAATAGTAGGCCGCTTCATGCGAGTGTGAAAATCAACATTGGTACCAGTTATATCTTTCCACCAGGCGCACGGTGGATAAAGCAATGTTTCTGTCGTTTCGAAAATTCGATTTTCTTTTTCTTCACAATAGTAGGTAAACGGTTGCTAGAGATAGAAAGCCACAAAAAGAATAGCTTTTTCGAATTCATAGTTTATAGACACAAAGTTTGTTATCTTTTATATTATAATATCTACCAACAAAAACACATTACCCTTCCTTTGCGTCGCGCAGTCGGGTAAAAAGTACGGTTGCTACATTTAATACAAATAGCGTAACGACCTTTATGTCTAATTCGGTGGTAAGATACATAGCCCCGGATGTCCGATTTTTCCCGGGGGGTGCCGCCGGGCAAAAACGAGACGCGCCCCTGCATGGACGTAGCAATTTTATTTCTTTTGCGATACAATCATAACGAGACACGAGCGAAACAAGCTCGAGATTTCTCTGCAAGTGTATGTAAATCGCAAATTAATATACTGAAGCGAGCTCGAGATTTCACTGCAAAACCACAAGGAGGTCTAAAACTAGAAGCAAGCGCAACAAGTGCGTCTAGATTTTACTGCAATGGGACTAACACCCGTATTCTTAGTTGTTTCCTTGAGGCTTCCTCACTCGAGTCGAGGACGTTTTTGTCATTTTTGTCATACAAATTATGTACGTACAAATTATGTCCTTGAAATACAATAAAAAACTGGTCAACTGCGTGTTGGTGTCGCCCATTGTGGATTCCGTAACCATCAAACACATTATTTTGGCACCTCTTGGATTTGGGTAACAGAAAAACAATCGAGAGTGCTATTAAACCGGGTTGACGCAAAAGTTGAGATAAATCTAACAATTATTAAAAATATACCAATCTACTTCAAATAGATACACAGTTTACACCCTAATACGTGGCGGTGGGAATACTGTCTGTCTCTAGCTAGATCAAACAAATACACACCCTAATGCGTGGCGGTGGGAAAACTGTCTCTAGCTAGATCAAACAAATACACACCCTAATGCGTGGCGGTGGGAAGACTGTCTCTAGCTAGATCAAACAGATACACACCCTAATGCGTGGCGGTGGGAAGACTGTCTCTAGCTAGATCAAACAATCAGTTTAATGTTCATTTACAAACAGTCAAACCAAATCGCTTCACCACTACTATTTTAGGTTAACCCACATAACATAGAACAACTTATTTGACTAATGATGCTTTTGATTAAATTCGCAGTAACAAGAAAACTGATAGGATCCCCGCGCCTGCGACCGAGATCGGACGAACCGATATTACTTGAAATGCAATAATATTGTTATGGAGCCGTAATAAGAAATATTGAATTGATTTAATAGTATGCAGTTTAGAATTTAATGAAATAGGGTACTAAACGTTAGCAATGGATCAGCTAAATGTAATTTGTTACCTTGTCGATCAGACTAAGGAGGCTTCCGAATGTACTTGTATTGAACGCGTGTACTTGTATTGAAACCTGAGGAAGCGAAGGTTTCAAAGGTACGAGAGCAGAATAATTTTGCTGCTGAGCGCAAAACACAACTTTTCGCCCCACATCGCCGAGGAAAGTGCTGGCTGGATGCAAAAAATATAAAACATTTTAGCGCTAATAGAAAAAATATTGAATAGAAAGATTTGAATTTTAAAAACTCTTTCCACGCTAGCCGATAAAATGCACTTTTGCTATCAGATTTCGAATGATAAACAGATTCTTTCCGAGCTTATAAGGTGAAATATGGTTCAGTTTATTTTTCAGCTCAAAAAATGCCATAGTTAATGAATAAAATGGTTCCAAATTTACCCGAAACCGGAAGGTAGCCCCTTAAATGCGTTACTTACATTAGGGGGTGTTTCAGAACATCAAACTGAACTTTTACTTTAACTCCTTTTATGTGACCAACATTGAAATTGTGAAAATAGTCAGCTGGTTCACAGAAAAAGTCAATCGCTGCCCGACCCTAGGGCTAGGACAACATATTTTTGTTTGCGATTTCAATGTTGGCTCCATGGCCTGTATAGAATAAAACGCCATAAAACAGCAAACTCTTAGTCAAACGATTAAAGTTGTTGGAATTGAAACGGTTTGACAACAAAAGAACTCCAATCACCCTCCAAGGCTTTACGGTGTAGGTACTACATAAACCAGCAGTAGATTCTCTCACAACTAGCGCACATCCGATGCCAGGAACGTATTGTATGCCGAACACAGAACACATACAAATAGATATGTAGGTGTACAATAAACAACATGACATCCATACGATGAGAGTTTTTGTTTATCGCTGCTTGTTAATTTTACGCTGATCTTTGGATACGATTATATTATAGAAATCATCGACGTAGACAGTAAGCGGCAACTTCGTTTTGCGCAGCGTGACGAAAGTTGACGCTTTCCGCTTGGGGGTGAACAATATTTTGTGCTTTTTAGGATGTTGACCGACTGCTCTCAAACGGTGAAGGAAAACATCGAGAAATTCCGGTGCGTATGTGAAGTCTACCAATCTGCATTGGGCACGCGTGGTGGACTACCGCCCATACACCCTCCCTGAGGGTAGGCCTGTGCCCTGCAAGGGGACGTATTATAGGCTGTGATGATGATGATGAGGATGTTGACTATGGGCCCATGGGGTCCAGAACCCAGGAACATACAAGTCGAGTCCACGAAACAAGCCATCAGAAAGTGTATGCCTATATAAGTAAAAGTATTCAAAGGGGGCACCACCGGCCGCTTCGCCCCATGATGGATGCGATTGTAATCCGTTTACCGTCTATTCTCTCCTGACTCCTATTCTTTCATCAAAGATACAACCCGAATTTAGTAAGTATGTAAGTACCTACCTACATACTTATACACCTGCTTTATTATTATTATTTGTGTTGGGCTATTGCAAGCAAGGGTCGTTACTGTAACACTTGGACCATCGCTGGTCCTTTGTGCCGCCCTAAGCTCACCCATATTTTACGCATACCTCCGAACTTGTGGTATTTTCTTTTCATTCTCGGGAATGCAGGTTTCCTTACGATGTTTTCCTTCACCGCCGAGCTAGTAAATGATAAATACAACCGTACATAATTTCCGAAGAACTTAGTGGTACAGGCCAGGAATCGAACCGCCGCCACATGATTGAGGCGCATAAGCTCTCTTCCGTATGGGCTATCATCGCTCTCTGCTACACCTGCTTACAGCATAGACAACGTTTTTTTTGTTTAAATCTACGAACAAATTTGAATGCATGAATTCACTCCAAAGAACACAGATGCTTTTTTTCTGAGGAATTTCATTTGATACCGCGAAGATAATTTTGAAATGGGATATATTTACAATTGGGGCGCAGGAGTTGGCGGGTGGGAGTTGGGGGTGGGAGTTGGGGGGTGGGAGTTGGGGGGGAGGAAGAGGGGGGGAGGGGTATCCCCTGGTACCACTCCCCCCCGCGGAGATGTATAGTTACTGAGATATATTAATAAAAAAATTGGTTGTGGGGGGAGGGAGTGGGTGGGAGGAGGGATTGGGAGGGAGGAGGGAGTGGGTGGGGGGAGAGATTGAGTGGGAGGGAATGGGTGGGGGGAGTGTGCGGGGGGGGAGGGGGCCGTGGGGGATTGGGGGGGATTTATATTTTCGGGTGGATTAGGTAAACAGTAGCAATTCGGCTGTGGTCGCAAGAAACCTAAGCTCTCGCTCGCGCTCTTGTTGCTCGTCGCTTTGGTCCTCGCTAACCTAACCGTCTGAGTTGGAAAAGGGGGTTTCCCCATTTACTTCCTCCCCCATCCACTCCGTCCCCCCACCCACTCCCTCACCTACCCACTCCCCCCCACCCACTCCCTCACCCACCCACTCCCTCCCCCCACCTAAGTAACTACACATCTCAGCGGGGGGGAGTGGTACCAGGAGGTACCCCTCCCCCCCCCCCTCTTCCTCCCCCCCGACTCCCACCCCCCTACTCCTGCGCCCAAATTCTAAAGCCCACCCCTCTAGTTTTCTATTTTACCGTGCCTAAACCTAATACAGAACAAATACAAATCGTCGTTGTTTATCAAAATACAGTCCAACAGTAAACTGCAATCAGTTTTGATTCCACAGAGACATTGAAAGTGCGAACATGAAATTTAATCAAGTTGCTGCATTTTTCAAAAAATACTTTAAGAGGATTGATCTGAGTTCTGGACAAACGCTTTTCCACCTATTCGAGATTCTACACAATATGGATTCCGCACAACTGCCTTTGAACACATTCTGTATTCCACGCAGTCTTCAATTAGACACAACATAAAATGAGAAAAGTTTAGCTAGCCCTTACAGTTTTTTTTTTATCTTTAAAAGGTCTAAGTAGATAAAAAACCCATGTTTTTGATCAAATCCTGTAAGATTTAAGGGGGCACCGATCTATCATTGTGCTGCCCTGAATCGTATTTTTTTTATTTCTTAACAATTAAACAAAATTTCCAAAAAACAAGAATGTCACATTGTAGTCAATGCTGATTTTCAATTTATCAGGTTACTGCGGATTTGTTTTTATAACCAATCATGACTACAACCTACAATGTGACATTCTATGTGACATCTTTATTGAAGAGCTTGGCCTGAGGCCATGTCGCTCTGTGGGATTTTCTGTTGGGTAAGTTCACTTATTATTATTACAATATTAATTTAAAAATAACAGTAAATACCGAATGAAGAAATAGAAAAATAAATAACTACAAATTTAGAGTTTTCTTGTAAATGGAGTAAAGTGCCTTGGCTGCAGCCGACGTAGGTGCAGCCAAGGCACAATTACAACGCCCGATATTTAGAGACGGCAAGCCGTCATACACCTGTCTCCTGAGGGGCTCGCACCGCACACACTCCATCAGGACATGGAAGACGTCCTCAACAACACCACAGTCTTCACGAAAATATAATCAACTTTTTTAGAAATAACAAAAATACGATTGAGGGCAGCCACAATAGGCTCGGTACCCTCTTAATAACTAATGACCTGCCCAGGCTCTACACGGGTCTGCTCAATTAAATAAAAGTAGGCATACCTACTATTCAGAGAGTTCAAAGAATGGGTAATTAGGAACATTGTAGTTCCCCCACAGTCAAATATTATGTTCTCTGTTTCTCTTATTTTCAAACATTTCCCCCAAAAAGCCGTATAGTACAAAAACTACATAATTAGATACGGTGGGTACAAATTCCATACAACGAAAAGAGGGTTGAGAAAGGTCGTGATAATGCTTCTATCTCGAGATACTTATTTGCGCTCAAAGTAAAATATAGGGCGTATAATGTAATATAATTTTTATGTTTATGTAACCAAATTAACTGAAACTATTTTAAGGGGATGATCAGACCATCAAACTGAACAACTTTCTCTTTGGGACCAATAACGAAATCGCGACTGCAGTTGTTTTTCGCGATTTCGATATTGGTCCCAAAGAGAAAGTTGTTCAGTTTGATGGTCTGATCATCACTTTAAAATAGTTTCAGCTAATTTTGTTAGACCTTATATAGGAAAGTACTTAATAAGAATAACGCTCACAGTCATCGGATCAATGTCTTCATAAACATAGCCATTTCAGTTAAAGCTTATTGTTATGAGAGGATACGTCGTCGTATGGTTCCGTGAAAAATGTCATATCACGTCATATCACATGTCAAATGCTACTATAAAACAGTGTGGTAACATTCTAAGAATCAACATTCTGCGTATCGAGTTCAAGCGAGTAATAAGGTACCTACCTACTTACTACATCTAAATTAGCTGTCACAACAGCATTGACCACAGGATCGGTGGGTACACAATAGGCAATTTAACCGCAACCTGCTACTGAACGAGCTGTTTAATTATTAATACAACAAAGTATTTAGCTCACATGTCCAACTGTTTCACACACTACTTACTACGAAAACAATGCACCAACGCATCTGATTTGATCAGATAAACATGGAAGTGGTCGAATCCAGAACTGGAGTGCGATTTTTGAATCTCATTCGGTGAGCTCAGCAGTTGATAAAGTCAAAATTACTATGGAATAACGCATCTTTTTACTGTTGATTTGACTTTCAAAAATCATACTTCAGGAGTGCAATTTTTTAAAGTCAAATCTGCAGTAGAAAGATGCGTATCTCCATAGTCAATTTGACATTTCCAACTGCTGAGCTCACCGAATGAGATTCAAAAATCGCACTCCTGGTCATATCTAGAAGAAGGCATTTTAAGAAATGGACACCGAACGCCTGTACGGGTTATAGGTAGGTATAAAATGACTACTTAAGGCCTATTCCACACGCCTTGTAAATTTTATGCGTCAATCTTCTTAAATCTTATTTCAGCATGCAGTCCTATTTTATCTTCGGTATAAAGCAGACATTTGAAAAATTGCTCATACACGCTCTTTTTTTTCCTAATAGCTTTTTGGGACGTGTTCCTTTTGTAGAGGGGAAGTTCCTACTCTGTCGTATTATGTCTTAACATAAAACCTTAAAATCGTGAGTAATTAAAAAAGTAGCGGTTCTCTTCATTTAAACTCAAATAACACTCGATAGCGCGATTTAAATGACGTGCAGCGCCATCTATTGACAAAATTGTTAGTTTGTTTGTTTGTTCGCGCACCACGCAAAAACTAATGAACCGATTTTGATGAAACTTTTTTTGTTTGATAGCTTATGATCTGACTTAAAATCTGGTATATAATTTGTGCGGACGAAGTCGCGGGAAAACACTAGTTGTATCTAAATCTATGAACGCGCAACATGGGTAATTTTTGGTTTTAGCTAAACCTTTTTCGGCAATGCACCGAAAAGAGATAACTTGATCTACGTATCCCATCTCTTTTCAAAATCCGCATCACAGACTTCCCCCCGCAGCAATCAATATCGTCTCAGTCGAAACCTTGGCGTACAATTATTGTCTCGATCACACTGAAGAGACTGATCTGCATCGGTACCGTTTCTGCACTCTTGCCCCTGACCCTTGTATACAGGGTCAAATTGATATCATCATTATCATCTTAAACTAAGAGTCTACCCATCAAAACTTAAGAGTCTACCCATGCAAGTTGTTCAGTTTAAAAGGATGCTAATGATATCAATTTCACCCTGTATAGGATGTTAGGGAAATAGTTGCATTACTCAAAGGGGTACCCATAATATTGATCAGCTTTCCCAAGAAACCTAAAGGAAAGTAACAAGTTTTTTTTTCGACTTTTCATACGTACGTTAGATTAGCAGATTTTTTGGGAATTTAGGCTTCTTAGGGAAAGTTTCTTAGTATCATGTGTCCAATTATCCCTTAAAGTAATGCAACTATTTATCCTTACACCCTGTAGATGGACGATGCCTGCTTTACATCAGTCATCTGGTAACTCGTCAACAGCTCCAGCAATAGTCGAATAGCAAATACAGAGTGCTAGTCTGTCCACCACAAGTTGTAAATTAAGTTTTCGTGATTTGATTAGTTAAAACAATGTCAAAACGGATACTGTACCTACTGTTAAATAGTTTGATCTGAAAAAAACTGGTTCTGGTTGTTGTTATTCGTCAATTTCTGCATAAACTCACTCAAGTCATAGAACAGGCAGTTTTGTCTGATTTAGGAGATAATATTTCATTGTATGCATCCTACGAATTCGACTGGTATCTCTAAATGTGAACGTCGATTTCGTCAATACGTTTGACGTCAATTTTCTCCTTTGATTTCAACGTTTGAGCTTCACATATCTTCGCAAGAGATAATCCTCTACTATTCGTTTTATTCTATAACACGCTTGCCTTGACAGAGTCGGCATTTTGTGAAATAAAATCTGACATTTCTTTATTTTTACGTGACTTTCCAAAATTTGCCTGTTACACTTTTTTGTAGTTATGATCTCGTTATTGACAATTTAGTCTAAACCTACGAATAAAGAAATAAATATTCGTAGGTCTAAACTGATGGACTCTACGTTTACAATAGTAGTACTGAAGACTGTAGCCCCGTCTAAATACCATATGCATCTAAGTATTATAATTTAAAATCCAGGGTCGTATCGATGTGGAAGAAAGTAAACAAAAAAAAAATATATTTCAGAATATTGAAATCTATTTAAAAACGCGTTAAATTTTACAACCTTTTACGCAAATAAAATTCATAAAACAAAAATTAAGTTAAGTAGGTAATACATGAACAAAAGCTACGAGTACCTATAGACCTAGACCGTAGACTCTAGGGCCTAGAGCAAGTTCAAACACACATATTCGTTTAGGTAAAATAAACATCATAAGGTGGTTTCAGTCCATACAAAACTTTGTCGTAGAACACTCGTAGACGGTATTAATAAAAGTAATGTTTTATATAAGTATGGAAAAAAATCTTAGAAAATCTAGATTGCGCGTAACAAATAATATTTACAACTTGTAATATTATTACGAAGATATCAAGCTTTGAAATTATTCATACAAAATTTCAAAGCCGATCGATTCGCCTTTCGATTTTCATCTTCGTGGTTATATTATAAACTGTAAATATGATTTCATACTAGATTTTCTAAGCTATTTTTCAATATATAAAACATTACTTTTATTAATACCGTCTACGAGTGTTCTACGACAAAGTTTTGTATGAAATTGACAACTCTCCAACCACCTTAAGTAGGCAAGGTAGAGTTGTTTCAGAAGTTTACTAATGTTAACTTTTAATTAACTAGGTAGGTATATTACCTACTAGACTATCCTACTCTAAGGTTTAATGAAAAGAGTATGCATTACCTACAGCAAAATATTACATTCCGAATATTTAACAGTTAGTGAAAATTGGCGAATTTATTGTTGTCCTTGAAATTAAGAGGATAGCCGAGTACAGTTTTCTCCATACAAACGTATTCCCCTGTTTTCTTCCTGGATACACACTAGCGCAAATATTTTTTTTATTATACAATCTATGTCACCTCTGCCATGTCCCTATGTTTTGCTTTTTTGCATTTATTCATTACTGTAAGAACTAGGGAGCTTCGAAAATAACCCATTTTACCGCCCGTTTTCAGACATTCAGTAAACAAATTTGACGAATATAAACAAAAAAAAGCAAAACGTACGGACATAGCCAAAGTCGTGTCCGTATAGCCAGCGTACACATGAAAGGGATTCGGCTAGGATTAGTACCAATAAATAGTGCCTAAATAGTGCCTAATTAGTACCTGGGTCAAATAAATAGTGCCTCTATACTTTACGAGATATTGATTTTTTTTACCTGGTACGCTAGCTTGACGTCAAGGTAGCGTACACATTTTCTGTGGCAAAAACGGCTTGCATTACAGCAACCATTTTACACTCAAAAAATAGTGCTCAATTAGTGCCCTAGGGCATCCAAAATCTCATGAGGCTAGGTCTTCAGGGAACGGAGATATAAATAAGTCTTTTGAATGAAACACGGAGCTGGCGTTGCGCTAGCGTACACATGACTTAACACAATAATTCTTACAGAAGGAGACGTTTCTTTTTATAACAACTATATCAAATAAATAGTGCCTCTGCCAGTACTAATATTTTAAGTAAAAGTGTATTGAAATAATATAAATAATCAATGCAAAGTTCTACGTACTAGAATCTTCTATAATCTTAGTAAAATCTCATACCGAGAGATGGCGCGTTATTTTCATTCAAGCGAGTTTAGAGTTGGCTTATTAGTAATTAGGAGTTAATAAAGTTCATTTTTGTGTGTTATAAGCGATTTCACAGCATTGAACTGCCAATACATTTGTACGTAGAACTTTGCATTGATTGTTTATATTGTTTCACTACGCTTTTACTTGTAATATTGGTACTGGCAGAGGCACTATTTCAGGAACTATTTATTTGATGTAGTTTTTATAAAAAGAAACGTCTCCTTCTGTAAGAACTTTTGTATGAAATCGTGTGTACGCTAGCGCAACGCCAGCTCCGTGTTTCGTTCAAAAGACTTATTTATATCTCTGTTCCCTGAAGACTTAGCCTCATGAGATTTTGGATGCCCTAGGGCACTATTTGGGCACTATTTTTTGAGTGTAAAATCGTTGCTGTAATGCAAGCCATTTTTGCCACAGAAAATGTGTACGCTACCTTGACGTCAAGCTAGCGTACCAGGTAAAAAAAATATGTATCTCGTAAAGTAAAGAGGCACTATTTATTTGACCTAGGTACTAATTAGGCACTATTTAGGCACTATTTTTTGAGACTAATCCTAGCCTGATCCCTTTCATGTGTACGCTAGCTATACGGACACCCAAAGTCTTTCTCATATTATTTTTGAAAGGATTATTAAAATAGGTTTAGTTTTGGAGGAGAAAACAGGGGAATACGATTTTTTGTAAATAAAATCGGTCCGGGCTGCAGTTGTCTCTTTCGCTCTCTAGTCGGCGGGCTGTACGGGTGGGGCGGATCTGATAAATACGTATACAGTTGGAAAAGTGACCTATTCTCCAAATTAGCATTTCAGCCCGCCTATCCTCTTAAGTCAATTTTTTCACTGTTGCGTCGAAAGGTACCTATTTATTTACTACATACTCAAAAGGTTTCCATTAACTATAGGTACCTACTAACTATAAAGGGTGTCTTAGTCTTGTCGAGGAGAAAAATAGTATACTAATCTCGGGCAGTAAATAAGAAAGTCTCAGATCACATGTTTGTTGACCTTCGCCTCGGTCAACAATTACATGAGATCTAAGGCCTTTCTTACTTTCCTGCCCTCGGTGTGTAATCTACTATAAAATGTATGTAATTCGTTCATTTTAAAATATCGGTATTAGACAATTAAGTATCTCGAAATGGTTTCTGAAGCCCTCCAAAAACAACATGACATACCGAATTGCCGACGTGGTCCAGACATCCTGACGCTCACATGAATTTCTGTTTGTTTAAAGAACAATTTCGATAACTATTGAAACGTTGGTGCTGTTTTCACAGTCAAAAGCGTAACATCCAATTTAAAAACAGCGATAACTTTGTTTGGCAAGCGTAAGTGGAAATATTGGATGAGGACGGCCTAGCTAGACGTACCCTATATGTATAGGAACACTGACCAAATTGGCGAACGGCTTGAAAAGGGCCAGGTCAGCTCTACCCAAAACTTGCCGAGACCGACGAGCATGCATGAAAAGACTAATCAATTTGGAGGAAGCTGAGAGGTAGGTATGTCAAGAGCGAAGCATGTGGCGTTTCGTCTTCGCAGACGACGAAATCGCGGGCAAATCCAATAGTACTGTAGCCGGGGGACTTTTTAATTACCAAAAAGATTACCTATTGCTGTTTAGAAATTGTTGTAAGGTACTAAATGACTAATATAAAAACCTAAGTCTTACAGATTACAACCCGCCGTAGAAAAAACCGCCGTTTTTTTTTTCTACGGTTGCATACGGTACGCTAAAGTTGTTCAGTTTCATGATCTGAAGCACCCCCTAAAGAAATTTATGTAAAATTTGTAACACAACTAGCTTTTCGGTGAAGGAAAACATTGTGAGGAAACCTGCATGTTTAAATTTAGAGGTATGTAAGGCAAGGTGTGTCAGCTGAATTGACGGCTAAAAGAGATGAATGGAGGAAGACGACATATTGCGCCGACCCCAAATAATGGGATAAGGGCAGGAAGAAGAAGAAGAAGTAATGTACCCACTGTCCATTGCAATTGGTGACGGGCTCACTCCCCGTCATACTGGACATAGTTTCGGTACGACTAGTGGAACGCGGATGTTATGATATGAGGTTTCAGATAGTATAGTCGTGAGCATATGCATGCATGCACTCAGGCATATGCCTTTATTCAGATAATGAAACTAAACAACTCTAAGAAACATTGGTTCGAAAAACGATAACATTTGTTGGACCTTCCACACTAAAGTACGAATCAGCCCACCAATTTGTTTAGGGTTCCGTACCCAAAGGGTGAAAACGGGACCCTATTACTAAGCCTACGTTGTCCGTCCGTCTGTCCGTCCTACCTATTTAGGGTTGTAACTTTTGAACCGTAATAGCTAGATAGTTGAAATTTTCACAGAATATGCGTTATTACGACGGATTTGTTGACAAATAATAAAAATGTCAAAAAGTTAAAAATTAAGGGGGGTTCTCAACAAGAAACTAGTTTTTATCGACGTCTTTTCTTCTCGCTCTAATTTAAAAACGGTAATTCATTCAATGTTCAAACTTGTTTTGATTATAGAGCAAACTCTACAGTATAACAACAAATAATAAAAACGGGCCAAATGTGATTCGGTCTCACGCTTAAGATCGCGGAGAAAAAAGTGTTTTTCCAAGTTAATATTACGTTGTGTTCTGTAGTGGTTTGGAACACTCGATGCGCGAGTAGCCCGACTCACACTTGACCGATTTTTTCTATTATGAAGGTTAAACAAATTTTTTTTCGACGCATCCTGTTCATTACTTGGAAAAGTATGGAAAGTTGTTCAGTTTCTTGTGGAGTTTTCCAAAAAAAAAACTGAATGGTTTTATGTCGACGATTACATGAAAGAAGACTAACGAATGAAATTTATCAAGCAAAGGTGAGCGGAAGTGTTGGGAGAGGCCGTCCGAGGAAAACATACCATAATCAAATCAATGATCTTTTCCGAAAAGGACAAGTGCGTAGCACCCTCAATCGACGGAAGTGCATGAAGAGATGTATGAATGTGAATGAGGCTAAAGAGGTGTGTCAGAGTCGTAGCGTGTGGCGGTCCGTGGTCTCTGCCTACCCCCATGGGACAATGGCGTGAGCTTATGTATGTATGTATGTATTACGTACATACCTACTCTACAGATTTTGTCGTTTAGCTAATTTACTTCTAAACGTAGGTAGGTACTATGCATCTTGTGGATACAGATAAGGTGATTATCGACTAGTCACGATGTGGACTCTGATTATTAGTTATCTATCAGATGTTATACTTAGATGCCAATAATAAGAACCTGATAAACGTAATCTTGCATCAGTAAATAAACTATACTACGTAAACTATGCGCCACATAATAAGTAGTAAGTACTTCACGAATCTCTGAAAAATACGTACCTACTCGCGTAGTAAAGATAAAAAAAATTCTAAAGAAAACAACACTGCTTATACCAACAAAGGATGCAAAATATCATTAGAAAATTTAATTATAGTAAATAGCTTAGACTGGTAAAGACTACAGACACAATTAGTGACGTTGGAATCAACAGTTTCAGAAAAACGATCATAATTCAAGAATTTCGACATGCGCAGTAAAGCGAAAAAAATTAGTCACGTGCGAAAAAGTATTTAATTTTTTTTTTATTATTCTTATGTATGAAATTAAGTACCTATGAAATGACGAAATTCCATTAACAATCATCCATGAAATCCGCAAAAATTTTCAAATGTACTGAAGACAATAGGTAGGTATAGGTAGGTAGGTACATTAAATATTTTATGCCTTTGTATCTGCGCCCACGGGCAATACGCTCCACAAATACATATAGGTACCGATGATTCCTTGTGGTTTACGATTTTACAATCTAACTTTAGAAATATAAACCAGATGGCTAGCTAACACTCAATAGAAATATTTGAATACACCTTACTCACACAAATTCTGAAATATCAACGAGTAATATTCGAAACGAACATATAGGTACTTACTTACCTACTTTAAACAATGACACCTATGAATAACATAAAAATTTCACAGTCGCTCGAAACGCTTGATTAAATAATTAAAACGTAAAGACATATAACAATAAAAGTTGAAAAACTAAAAGAAAGAGGTTGCGACTTACCTTCGGTTTCGCTGCTCGAGATCGATCAAATAATTGTAAGGAGCCTGGTTGGGCTCTAAGGTGCGCTTCGAGATGCGTGTACCGCGTTATCAATTAGCTTCGGTGTGCATGATAGCGCGTACGAAATAGGTATACACGGCGCGTAAACAGTGTTGCAAGGCCGGCGCCGACGGCGACCACTGGGCGAATATCCCGAGAGAACGTCGTGCACGAACGGCCACACGAAACGCTCAGATCGATACCGGTGCTGCCGCGCGCTGCCTTTCGAGTGCTCCACAAACTATAGGGCTGAACGGAGCTACTGCTGCGACTCCTACAGCCAGCACCCACTATATCACCAGGCACTTCCGAATGAATCTCGCCTGTGACTATTAAGCAACATAATGAACGCTAGTTTGCACCGCATATCATTTTAAATCGGAGTGGGGACGCATGTGGCTCGCTGAGCATGCGCGCCGGGAGGTAGGCGCGGCGCCGCGAAGTGGCGAGGCGAGAGGCGGAGGTGGCAATGGCGTCGTCGGTCGGCGCTCGAGGAACAAAGCGGAGCCGTCGCGACGCTCTGCCGGTGCACGGCCTGCCGCCGGCGTGCGTGTGTCCTGCGGCGACAATACACGCCTAGGCGCATCATCAACATATTCATTCCTATTTATTACATACATCTTACATAAACTCACGACCGTAATCCCTTTCGGGGTGGCCAGAAACATTGGCTACTGGTGACCAGCTGTCTTGTATGCAGTTGTAACAAAGGCTCGCTTTCAGCGTAGTGATTAGGTTTCAAGATGAATCCTTCTGTATATATTTTATTAATGGAAATAAAAGACATTCTAGACTTATGATTATGATACATTAGAGAAAAAACTAAAAGAATAGTAGATAAATACCTACCTACCTAGCTAGCTACATACATTATAAAAGTACTTAGGTATAGATTTACACAAGAATACCTACTCTTTACTGGTCCTACTAGGGGAACTAAGCGATAGGACCAAGCACGTATCCAGACTTTTGTTTCGGGGGGGGGGGTAAACTTAAAATAACTGGCCATTAAGGAAAAAATTGTAAAACCTAGGACAGGAAAGTAAGAAAGGTCTCAGATCTCATTGTACTTAATTGTTACAAACATACTCACATACTCATGTAATTAAACAAACATGTGATCTGGTGGTGGAAAGCGACAACTTCGTTTAGCGCAGCGGGACGAGAATTGACGCTTTCCGTCCGGAGGGAAGAAAAATCAATATAATCAAAATTTGACATTTGATGTTGCCGTTTCTGTTTCCAGTTGAGTTAGAAAGAGAAGGCAGGTGATTTTTTTTTTTTTCTCCCCTCCGGACGGAAAGCGTCAATTGTCGTCCCGCTGCGCTAAACGAAGTTGTCACTTTCCACCTCGGTCGAGGAGAAAAATAGTATACTAACCTCGGACAGTAAATAAGAAAGCCTCAGATCACATGTTTGTTGAGCTCGGCTTCGCCTCGGTCAACAATTACATGAGATCTGAGACCTTTCTTACTTTCCTGTCCTCGGTGTGTAATCTACTATAAATTAAGCTAAGTTTTTTCTCCTTGGAGTTTAATTAAATGATTTTTTGCGTCCACTTTAGCCTTTTACAAATTAGTTACAGTAAAAAATTAAATTTGTATTGATAAACTCGATTTATTGCAAAAAAAAAAAAAAATAGTTTCTTAAAATGATGTCTTCTATTCCCAAAAAATATAGGTATAATAATAATAGTTATTTGTTATGCTAGGCTGCAAAGTTGCTTTTTGGCGCGAGTACTTTTATTGAAACCTGAGCAAGCGAAGGATTCTAGGATTGAACCACGAGCGAAGCGAGTTGTTCAAATAATAGAATCCTGAGCGTTTAGCGAAGGTTTCAAAGGTACGAGACGCAGAATAACTTTGCAGCCGAGCGAAACACAAAATTTTTCACCTCACAACAGCGAGGAAAAAAAGTTAATTGCTAAAAAGAACATTTCAAAAAGTTTTTATTTTCGTGCTGGCCAGTGTCATGAAATAGTTATTAAGCATTTTCAGTGCATTGGCGGTATACAAAAATATTGAATAGACAAATTCGAATTTCAAAAACTCTTTGCACGCTAGCGGATAAAATACACTTTTGCACTCAGATTTCGAACGATAAACAGAATCTTTCCGAGCTTGTGAGGTGAAAAGACTATTGTACATGTGTTTGACATGTATACCGAATTATGTGTAGCGCTGCTGTTTGACTTCTGTAATGTAATATACCCACATTTGGTAACTGGCAGCAAAAAAAAAAAAGACTCCAATATTACCCATACCCATTTAACATTACTTTCGTTTTATATCCAAGTTCATACCGAGACCGATACGTCAGGAAGCAGCATTTAAGCTGATTAGCATCCCTCCATCGGAGCAGAGATTCCGCCATATCATCATCGTAAGATTTTTGAATGTGAAGCCTCGGAAAACCACTTGTGAACTTGGTTTAGGATTCACATTGGTCTTTAGTTCTTGAAATGAGAATAATCTTCTTTGCAGTGTAATTAGTAATTACAATACAAATGAAAAAAATTAAGAGCTCTTTTCACACCTTCGGGGTAGGACTACCTCGGGTGACAGCACAGCCCTAGGAAGATTTGGAACGTGATATTAGGAAAACTTCCGCTGCTCAAAATAAAAAGGCGTTGGATGAAGGCTGCTGCGAGGGATCTCATCGGGCGAGCGCGCTATTGGCAGATTGTTTCCTCGCTCACCGCATCGCTACCTCGCACATCTCTGGTGGAAACGCAGCCTAAAAGTCGACTCGGTTTCAAAAATGTGTTTGTCAACGACTTAGCCCAAATGTAACTATATTATAAGTACAGGGTGTAAGGAAAAGTATCATTACCTAACCTTTAAACTACATACTCTACCCACCTGTTCCGTAGTTAGGTACTAACGACTCGGACGTATGGAAAATCTGTTTTTTTTTTGTTCTGTCTGTTTAATGCTCCCATAGTTCAGTTTGATGGGTAGGGAGTATGTGGTGATGATACATTTCCTTACAGCCTGGCATAGGGTACTTACCTAGATAAATCACACTTTTCACACTTGTGCGTTTGCTGAAAAATTTAGTCAGCAGACATGCCCTGGGACTAAAAATAAGTAGGTAATTATAACAAGTAACTTAGGTAAGAAAATGCTTTTTAGTCACTGTTTTAATTAATTGACGTCTGCTACGACGAAAGATTTAGGTAGATGTAGCCTAGGTACCTAAATCTTTCGTCGTAGCAGACGTAGGTAGTAGGTCCTCAGCTAATTAAAACAGTGACTAAAATAATATTCAACTAAGTAACTATGTTTATGTACCTACGTACGTACATAACGTATTAGAATACAGACACAGCATAACTATAATTCAGTTATGCTGTGATACAGATATTACAACAAAGCTTTAGTTAGTTAACTAGAACTTTAACGCAAAGCCGGGATGACACAAATACGGGTCTCGGTCCGTAGTGCGCTCAGGAGGGCTAGAGCCACGCTCTGATGAATGGGACACAGTCCGACTCGAGTTAGGTCGTTCTCAACTCACTCAATTTAAAACTAACTTCTCAACTCATATCGGATCGCACCAGCTATATTCCAAAATTATCTCGAATTTGCACAGAAGACCTACGATAAGATTAAATAAGGTTAGGTACTTATCTTAACTATTATAAAACTGTACACCTACATCGTGTGTCTGTACATTAAACCGACTCTTAGGCTGCTTTTCCACCAGAGATGTGCGAGGCAGCGAGGCGGTGAGCGAGGAAAAAATAGGCCAAAAAAATCCAATTATTTCAACTACTTAGTTGAACTTTGAGTTGAACTTACTGGAAAAATTATTCCTTTTTTTTTCAACTATTATAAAAAGGATTCAAAGTTGAAATAATCGGAAAAAAAATCAAATTATTTCAATTGGTTGAACTTTGAGTTGAACTTAGTGGAAGCGGTGAATGAGAGTGCTTCAATTTCCCAATGATGTGATCGAGAGAGCGCGCTATTGGCGGATTGTTTCCTCGCTCACCGCCTCGTTACCTCGCACATCTCTGGTGGAAACACGGCACTACATTCTCGCCGAGAACGGACGAGAACGAGAGTGTGGATGCTCTTCAGCGGCAGTGCCGGATTAACCATAGAGACAAAGTAGGCTGCAGCCTATGGGCCCACAGCTGCCAAGGGGCCCCGCGGCTCGGGAGAAAAATAAGAGAAAACTCAAAGATTTAGGCCCACCCCAGACTTAAAAAGAATTACGAAAAATAAGAGACAACTGTATTTTAGTTGCTTCTCTCGTTCCAGGATTAAGATTGCATTACGCAACGTCTTTCTAATATGGTATTAAAACCTCGAGCTTGCTTCGCTTGCTCAAAGGTTCAGATCACATTGCGCAACGATTTTATAATATTGCAGTTAAAAATCTTGAGCTCGCTTCGCTGGCTCTTGGTTTTAGATGGTGATGCAATGATCTCATCAGTAGATCCCGCGGCTCGGGAGAAAAATAAGCGAAAACTCAAATATTTAGGCCCACCCCAGACAAAGGAAATATGAAAGTAAGAGACAACTGTATTTCAGTTGATTGCAGTAAAATCTCGTGCTCGCTTCGCTCGTTCCAGAATTTTTATCGCATTACGAAACGTGACTTTATAATATTCTAGTAAAACCTCGAGCTCGCTTTGCTCGCTCTTGGTTTGAGACGGTTGTTGCAATGATGACAAATTCGAGATCGCTTTGCTCAGTCCAGGATTTAGATCGCGTTGCGCAACGACTTTATAATATTAAAAGCTCGAGCTCACTTCAATCGCTCCACATTTTAGTGTTTTTAATGTGTTGTTTGGCTGGTGGTTATTTTACTGCGACCATAGGAAAAAATCGTTGCTTCGCCCATGGAGATAGGGGCTCCGGGCCTTGCATTGCCTAGGGGCCTCGGCATGGCTTAATCCGGCCCTGTTCAGCGGCATCCGGAGCCGTAGTAATTTTCCTTTGGAAGTTCTCGCAAAAGTGTAGTGCCTGCTTTACAAAGTATAGGTGTATAAACATCCAAGGCCCTATTTTTTTATTGACACACCGTTGATCGGCATCTTTGAGTGCTCGGACAAGCAGCATAGTAGGTACGCCCTTAATAAATTCGTTGTTCACTGCAAATAAAACAGCTCGGCTATTTCTTAATTTTCATAAGACAATTTCAACTTAGTAGTTACCTGTATCAACTGTATGTAATTTTGCCTATGCAGGTACAGTCAGCAACAAAAAGATGTATAAGTACCTACACATTGTTGTTCCGCGTCCTTGCCGTAGTAGTTACGAAAGCGTTAAACTTTCTATCTATCTACCTATGGATGCTATGGATTAGAATCAAAATAAAATAAAACTGCGATGGAGAGAAGAAAGATTTAATAAATAGATGTCATAATTTTAGTCTAAAACAGAGTATCAGAATTAGAATGTCAATTTTAAAGAAACTGATCGTAGGAATCACAAATTGAATACTTACACAGAACAATTATAATTGTCGAAAAATGATAGAGGCGAAATGAGTGGATCATAACGACCGACCGACAAACTAGCTCTCAAAAACATGAACAATCTTTTTTTTAAAGTAGACTGCTACCTAATATATATTAACTTTATAACCGCCTACCTATTTAGAAATAGTTTAGAATACATGAGATGCGTAGACAAATTTAATAAATATTGGTCGTTATGCTCCACGATTATAATATTCGAGCCAAACATCAAATTTTAACATTTAAGACTCTTTGTACATTCGACAATAATGATTATCATGTTTGGTACAATCTTCAAATAACAGGGTGCTATAAGGTTCCAAAGTTAATATAATTTTAATTAAGGATCACATTATTTTGAATACCTATTTTGACAAGACATCGTGCAACAAGACGACGCAATGAGAACCACGCCCGACTTTAAGCGATATGATATGTAATACACAACTAGTAGTCTGTGAATACCAACCAAAACACGATTTATACCGCAACTCCGGTCCGTTTTATTAATTTAACGTACCTATAAGTTCCACACACTTCGTTAAGTTACAAAAAACTTATGAGGGTACCAAGCCTATTGTGCTACCCTCAAAGAGGGATTTTCCGAAAGCCATTAAAAAAGAAAAAGTAGTTCCCAATGGTTCGATAGATGGAATTGACGAGACAGGGTCGAGCGAACTTGCAGATAATAAAATACAAATAAAATAGTAAGAATTTGTGTTTCTAAGTAAGCAGCAAAATATGATCATATATATTTTCTACGGATGCGTCTGACTCAGTGACACGCATTTTTGTTTACTTTTTAGCCTAAAAATTTTGTCTTCGGACCCCTCTCTGGTCAACGCCATCTATCGCCAGTATGATGAACTACGATTGACTAGCTTTCAGAAAACTCCTCATTGTATTGGTTATTTCTAAACCAACATTAATTCTAAGAAAACAAGAATGTCACATTGTAGTCCTGATTGGCTTTCAATTTATCGAAACATTACGGATTATAGTGTTTTATACCTAACTACTTGTGGTAAAGTGGCCACTTTTGGCGGTTTTAACCATAATAATCTACAAGCATTATAAAAACAAATCCGCAGTGAACGATAAATTGAAAATCAGCAATGACTACAATGTGAAATTTTTGGGAAATATTTCATTGTTTAGAAATAAAAAAATACGATTGAGGTGGCACGAGATCAGCGCAGTAGGCTCGGTGACCCCTTAAGTAGGGCCACGTACTACATACTCGCGTGATTTTGGTCCTTCGAATAATTTTGTGGCATCCAATAAAAGCCAAGTCGCTTGAAATACTTAGTTACGTTCGCTTCACTAGCAAGTTTAAAATTATTCGAGACGTTGACACTATCGTCTTAAAAGTGTAGGTACTTAATTAAAACACTGGATGTTGTACCATTTATATTATCACAATTTAATGATAGATATTAAAGAGACGGTCTACACTAGGTACAGTCGCCATCAGATATATCGTAGCATACAAGGTGTTCAAATATTTCTGAGCAGTGCTAATTTTCATAAAAATTTTTACAGTAAATGTAACCATTTATATCTAAACATGTATTTTGTCATAAATATCTGAACAGCTAATTTTCAATAATTTCTTTAAAATCTTATTTAAAATTAAAATGTAAAACAACGGAGTAAGTCTTTTTTCCTAAACTGTCCAGATGTTTATAACCACCCTGACTGCGTTGACGAGACAGATAGACAGATAGATATATTTGATGTTCTTGGCGTTCCTATATTTTGATTGGTTATGTGTAAATTATTAAAAATTAGTGACTGCGGTAAATCAGGTAAATGGTGCCCTGCACGCCGTAGTGAGTAGCCGGTTTGTGTCAAAAAGGGCACGTCTGGCTATTCACAATGGCGTGTTGGTGCCTACCCTTATGTACGGGAGTGAATGTTGGGTGTGGAGCAAAAGGAATGAAAGTCGAGTGAATGCAGTGGAAATGCGCTCTTTACGAAGTATGAGTGGTGTTACAGTGACCGACCGAATCAAGAACAGTGTGATAAGGGATCGGTGTAAGTTGAAGGATGATGTGGTAACCAGGATTGATAAAGGTATGCTTAGGTGGTTCGGTCACTTACAGAGGATGAATGAGAGTAGACTCACTAGGGAGATTTATCGATCCAATATCAGTGGAACAGTCGAGAGAGGGCGTCCGAGGAGAACTTACCACGACCATATAAATGGTCTTCTCCGAAAAGGACAAGTGCGTAGCACCCTCAACCGACCGAAGTGCATGAAGAGATGTATGAATGTGGATGAGGCGAGAGAAGTGTGTCAGAATCGTAGTGTGTGGCGAGCCGTTGTCTCTGCCTACCCCTGTGGGACAGTGGCGTGAGTATATGTATGTATGTATTAAAAATTTGAACTGCTTAGAAATATTTGACCACCTTGTATGCTACGATATATCTGATGGTGACTGTACACAAATATTCACGAAGATGAGAATGAGAGAATATGCCTGCGAGAGCGCCCGTGCGTGCTGCATATAAACGAAGCTTGATCCTGCTTTCAATATTAACCAACAAAATTTAATGAATTTCTTGAAACACAATCATCAAACAAACTAATCTCTATGTCTGTGATTTATCCGATTTTGAATAAGTACTATCAAATTAAAGACAATGCAATTTTTCAGAAACAATCTAGAAACTAATCTCTACGTTCGTATGAAGTCAGATTTTCGTTAAAATACATAGTTTCAATGCTAGGATTAATTTAAGATTTGGATATTTGAAACGTTTGAAACTCAGATAAAACACAGTCACAGACACATAAAGATTAGTTTCTAGATCGTGTTTAAACAATTTAAATTATTAAATTGCTATTGTTAACAGAATTAAACTTCGATTGCATGGAGCGCGCTAACATTTTTATCCTCAATCTGCAAATTCGCAAAGAAAGCACGCTGTGTTCCAGACTTCCGTCACTATAGATAGAGTATTTTCGATTCGAAGGCAGAATCATTAATATCTCGTACATGTTAGCTCTTTTGGCTCATTCTTACGTTTTCTGGCCTTTCTGGCACCATAGTTTGAATAACATAAATACGAGTACATACTACTAAAGTTGCAGTTACAGGAAAATTGTGTTAAAGACAACAATTATTTATAGAATGATGATATCTAAAGGGAAATTAAGTAGAGCTACCATCACTGCATGTATCTGCGTTCAGTGGTACGACGAGAAATGTCAATTCCTTCTCGTGCCACTGGTGGATTTAGTTGGTGGCACGACGAGGTACAAGGGGTTGCCTTTACTCTAGTAGTATTGTCGGAAGCGAAGGTAACATTGAATCCTCTCCTGTAGACTTGAGAATCGTCGTAAGAATAACATTGGTACATGATCCCTCAATAAATATTTGGGAATATAACACTGAAGAATATGAACTACAGCTAGGTAGGATAATGCAAGTATCAATCCATCGCCAGAGGCCGATGCTCGCCTACCAAGTCAATAGCACCCTGTATTTACTATACATTACTATAAATAACATACAGACTAAGAAAGAACTTTATCAAATAATTTATTTATATGCTAATAAACACATTAGGTATAAGTTATTCATACTTAAAAAGGAAAGTAATAAGTAATAGAGAATTATTATCTAACAATCCATTAATCTCATAGGACATTTTATGCACCATAGATTTTATCAAGTGAAGATAGTAATATTCCGATTAAGTAGTCATGATGAGTAATAAGAATAAGTAAATAAATAAATATGCGTATAAGCATAAATAGGAAGGAGAGAAATGGGTGTCTTAATAAGTGTTAGAGAAAATTGAAAAAGTTATCGTAGTAATATATAATTACTTATTAGTTTTATACCAAATACTAGCTTCAGTACTCAAAACATCACCATAGCGCGCCGACATTTTACGTAGCATTAGAATACTTGAAGCGTTGTATTGTATGTAAATTAGCACCCATGTAATGCTAGCAATCAACTAGTGTGGTATGGTGCCTCTAAACCATCTATTTTGTTAACTTCAAACTACTGAATATTATTCACTTTATAGAAGATCAATTTCTTAGTTTTAAGTCATCTAGTGCTTATAATACCTACTGGAAGACTGTAAAAAAATCAATTTGCCTTGTCCAATTAAACCAGAGAAATTGACTAGGATACGTTCGGGGCATTAACAGCGTTTTTTTAACTGAATGCTCTCTAGGTCTAATTTATTATTAAGTTATATTATTAATAGCAATACATATAAAGCGCTAACAACGGTATCAGGTGATATGCTTAAATTTGACAAAATATGATTATGTAAGTAGTACCTATCTACTTATTAATTATGTTAGTTTAACTATACAGTATACATTATTTGATTTATTCAGTACCTAATCATGTAAGGGATGTTTTAAAACTGTTGTTTGTTACGACGACTTAGTCCTCGAAGCACTCAAGTTTGAGGCAGGTGAAAATTTTAATTTTTCTAGCACGTTTTGTCCCAGGTCTTTGTCACTATGTAAAAGAAACGTGTATTATTGCTAAGTTTTTTAAAAATGTCACCAACAACAATGAATAGGTACGTTGTAGAAGTTAGGTGTTGAGAAATGGAAAATTAGGTCAAGTGCGTGTCGGACTTGCGCACGTAGAATCCGTTTCAGCCATCTTAAATACAATAGATTTTACAGGCTTTTTTCTCATTTTTATTACGTCCTCCTTTTGCGTGCAATTTCTAACGTATCATCGACATGGCTTCGAAAATGTGTCTGTCAGAGTAATGGAAAAACATCAATGAGGGATCTAGTTACCGTTTTTATTTTATAAAGGGTGTAAAAAAACATCCTAGTGATATTTAAAGAAGTGATTTAGAGTTTAGACCATCAATCTGAACAAATTTGACTATGGAGCCAACATCGACAAATAAAATACAAAAATCTACTGTTTAATACAGTACTGCAGTAGGTACTCGACTCAAATGTAGATACATTATAAGACAGCCTTTTTAGGGTTCCGTACCCAAAGGGTGAAAACGGGACCCTATTACTAAGCCTACGTTGTCCGTCCGTCCGTCCGTCCTACCTATTTAGGGCTGTAACTTTTGAACCGTAATAGCTAGATAGCTGAAATTTTCACAAAATATGCGTTATTACGGCGGATTTGTTGACAAATAATAAAAATGACAAAAATAAAAAAATAAAGGGGGGTTCTCGACAAGAAACTAGTTTTTATCGACGTTTTTTCTTCTCGCTCTCTAGTAAAAACGGTAATACATACAAGCGCCAAACTTGGTGTGATTATAGAGCAGCTCTACAGTATAACAACAAATAATAAAAACCGGCCAAGTGTAAGTCGGTCTCACGGTTAAGGTCCCGAAGAAAACAGTTTTTTTCCAAGTTAGTATGTTGTGTTCTGTGGTGGTGTGGTACGGAACCCGCGATGCGCGAGTAGCCCGACTCGCACTTGACCTATTTTTTCAACGTTGTCTCCATTGTGAAAGTTATTCAGTTTCATGGTCTAAGTTCTAAACCATGTTACACCTTGTAAAGTCTGAATTTAACAAATTGTAAAATAAGTAAGTAATTAAATTACGTTTCGCCCTAATTCTATAAGTATTAATTTTATTGTTGTTTAATAAGGTAATAAGCTAATTATGATCCATGGAACTGTAAGAAATAGTATTAAAGGCCCCTTTTACCGTTTCAGTGGTGCTCTCGTCACAATAATAAAGATTTCTCAATCGAGCAAGCGTCAATTAAAAAAGTGCTACTCCAATATACTACAAAAGCCTTAAAGCTTATTATACAATAGATTTTATAAAAAGAAAAAAAAACGGCCACTTTTACATTTAGCTTAAGCATATTAGCGTATGCTCACGACTATATTCCCCGAGGGGGTAGTCAGAGATATTCTGAAACCTCAGAACATCCACGTTTCACCAGTAGTACCGAAACTCTGTCCAGTGTGACTGGGGTGAGCCCGTCGCCACTTATAATGGACAGTGGGTACAATACATGCTTCGAAATTGAAGCATGCGGGTTTCCTCACGATGTTTTCCTTCACCAAAAGCCAGTGGTGTTACAAATCGTACATAAATTTCGAAAAACTCATTGGTACGAGTTGGCCTGGACGGGGATCGAACCATCGCCTCCTGCACGGCAGGCAAGGTTACTCGCCACTGGACCACCACGACTTTTACATTTAAGTATTTATATATTCTTAAAAGTGGAATGTTTAGAATCTATAAAAGTAAAAGTACTTAGTATAAAAATAGCTTTTAGGCTTTTGTAGTAAATTAGAGATTTCGTTTTGGATTTAGTTACATTATTGAGAAATCTTTAATATTGTGATAAGGGCGCCACTGAACTGTAAAAGGTCTCTTAAGAATGTTGCTATTGAATTCAATATTTACTAGGTAACACACATACCTAGGTAGGTGTTACACAGTTGCAGGCACAGATATACTAGTTCGGGCGGCGGTGACGAAGTTATATTCCCATAAAGCTCATGAATTCAGTTTTCATGTTATTACATCACACTAGAAGATGCGAAAAAACTTGTTCGGCCGACCCCTATCCTGGTGGGTTTCGCACAGGAATCACTAGTAACCTCTCTTTCCAATTTTAGTTTTTTCTCTTTCTATCCAATAATTTTGTACGTTGATTTGAAAGGGACAAAGTAAACGTCACAAATAACCCTCCTTCTGTCACAGTCGGGTAAAAACAACGGCGCGACGGAAAAGAACGATCATTACCGACCACAAAGTAGTATTATCATGTTTCACGTCTTGTTAGGCAGTCTGCACTCCGCTATAGAGGATTCCAAACATCTTGGAAAGAGCCATGGAAGTATGACGTAACTACGTATGACGAAAGTTAAGCATATCATCTAACACCATGTCTAAGCTGATGCCAATATACTGACTTAACAATTAGACTAAAGGCCCGATTCGACCAAACGCGAGTAAATTTTATTCTTAGATTAAGTCGCCGGTTACTATAGAGTAAACTGATTTTGCGTTTTACCAACCCTAATCTAAACGAAATATGTCAATGTCACATAATTAAAAAAATTATAATAAAAAGAAACCTACCAAATTAAAACTGTATAACCTCACATTGCAGTAAGTACGGATACAACTACCTCTTTCTTTAGGTGAATTATACATTCGTTGTTTTAGTACGGGGTGTGTAAACACCAAAAGTAAAATTGTTCCTTGTATAGTTACTCTTCTATAAATCTAAGTTTGGTCAAATTCGGCCTTAGACAAAACATTGTAATAAAATGATATAATTAATAATCAAACTGAACCTTTTGTAATATGGAGCCCATATCGAAATATATTTCAAATAGTCTATTCCATACATATTGCATTGCATAGTTATAATAATTATGTTCCATACATATTGGAGTCGAGACGGTACTAGTTTTGTATTGACTTCATAGTGAAAGCTGTTCAGTTGTTCAGTTAAATATTAGGTACTAGTCTTTTGTTTTTGGTATAGGTGGATATCTTTAAGGTGCGTTCATACGCGTGCCACGCAGCCCGGCAAGCTTAGGCAATTCGCTGTACATTGTGGCTTCTATAAAGTTAAGTAGTAACAATTACTTTACAGACGAGTCGATGTACAGTGAATTGTCTATGCTTGCCGGGCTGCACGGCGTGCATGTAAACCCAGCATAAGAAGTTATTTTTGACGAACACACAATCCACTCATATTTCGAAGATAAGATCCTATCTTTTCTGTGTACCTACTATCCTGAAGAGAATAAACGTTTGAATGTTGGCTGTTTATTTATGATTTTTACCTTCGAGTAAATAAACTATATTTAATCACATTTAATAACTCACTAAGATTCATAAAATTTTAATGAATATCTAACAATAGGTACGTAGGTACAAGATTTAAAACGATTTATTAAAAATATCAATCTCTTTTATCCTACAAAGGACAATTTAGAAGGTTTTTATTGCAGGGTTTCATATGATAAGTTAGCAAACATTTAAAGCGACACAACATTATAGGTACTCGCACGTGTTTTATTATAATAATATACTTCGATGTCACTAAATGACAGTGATATCGTAGTTAAGGTGGTTGGAGAGCTGTCAATTTCATACAAAACTTTATCGTAGAATACTCGTAGACGGTATTAATAAAAGTAATGTTTTATATATGGAAAAATTGCTTAGAAAATGCCGATTGCGCGTATCAAATAACATTTACAATTTATAATATAATAACAAAGATTTGAAATTATGTATGAATAATTTCAAAGTAATTGATACGCGCAATCTACATTTTCTAAGCTATTTTTCCATGTATAAAACATTACTTTTATTAATACCGTCTACGAATGTTCTACGACAAAGTTTTGTATGGACGGAAACCACCTTAAGCTAGGGATCATATTTAGATGCATTGTTTCATGGGGTATCGGCCCGCTTTTTTTTTAACAACTGACAGGATAATTTAACGTCGTCAAAAGTTCAAAACCATGTAACGTAGAGCTACCAATCCCCAAACAAACACGTTACCCCACTTTTTACTTGCAGAAACCATGTTTTTGGTTTCATTTGATTCAGTGTGCTACAAAAGGTTTAACAAAACGCCCTAGTAATATTTAGGAAGTTTACTTTCAATATCGAGATAGCGAAAAATCTGTTGATTCTGTTAAATACAAAACTGCAGTACCTACTCGACTCAAATGTATGGGTAACTGATTTTGGATGTTGTCTCCATAGTGACAGTTGTTCAGTTTGATCTAAATATTACTAGTGTTTTGTTACACCTTTTATACCTACTAGGTTTTCGTTTCGTTTTAAATTTAAAATCACTTTGTTTTTACTTGAAAGACACTTAATATGCGGAAATTTAGGTGCTCATAAAAATCGACCTTGAAATTATATAAATTAATAATCTACTTATTATTATTTATATTCCTGGTTATTTATTATAATACTTACCAATAACATTTTTTTTATACATAATGGTTTTCGCTCATTGTATGGAGATTGACAGCTACACAGTCGCCTTAAGTTAGCTCATATTTTATTTATTTCATTATCGCATAAACTGCATAGCTCTAAAAGTATTTATAATAATCGAATTTAATCGTCCCCCACTAGACGAAGGAATTAATTAACAGATATGTATGGAAATTTTATAGGTACGTATTTTTGTGCGACCAAACCAGAATATTGTGCATTTTTAAATAAGTACTTAAATAAATCAGAGAGTAAAATAGCTGAGAAGCAAAATAAAATGTCAATAACAGTCAAATTTGTAATAAAAAAAAGAGATATACATTCATAAATTCATAATACATCAATATAAAGCCATATAAATAAAATCAAAACATGAGTAACAAAATTAGAGCGTGCTACAAGCATACGTGTTAATAAAAACAGCTCAGTGTAACAAAAAGTCAATAATATTGTGTAGTATTAGTAATTAAAAATAATAATTACTGTTAAAACTCCGATTACATAGTTAAAAGTAATGACAAAAAGAAATACATGATCTATTTGTCCGTGGAGCCAGGTGTTCACTGGACGATTGATTAATGCATCACGCAAGCATCAGCAACTTCAGTGTAAACTAAGTGAAGAGTTGCAGAGTCGTGGGGAGGTTCTCACGCATTACACAAAGTGACTAAGTTATTTAAAATTGTGTTTTTACTTAGGAAAACCGCTTGCGTGAGCAAATCCGCAACGCTCTAAAGCCGCCTCTAAAGTAGAACGGCAACGTAGCGTCAAGCAACATCGAAAACCTATCGTGTCGCCCAGCGAACACGCGACCGAAACAGTGTCGAAATGTTGGGACGTAGGTAGGTACCATAATATAATACAACAAATTTTAAAAAAGCCTGGTTATATGGTAGCATATGTTTATATACCTCTAGTTTTTAATTACTAATAACACATTAATAGTTATTTGTTATGCTAGGCTGCAAAGTTGCTTTTTGGCGCGAGTACTTTTATTGAAACCTGAGCAAGCGAAGGATTCTAGGATTGAGCCACGAGCGAAGCGAGTGGTTCAAATAATAGAATCCTGAGCGCTTAGCGAAGGTTTCAAAGGTACGAGACGCAGAATAACTTTGCAGCCGAGCGAAACACACAATTTTTCACCTCACAACAGCGAGGAAAAAAAGTAAATTGCTAAAAAGAACATTTCAAAAAGTTTTTATTATTGTGCTGGCCAGTGTCATGAAATAGTTACTAAGCATTTTCAGTGGATTGGCGGTATGTAAAAATATTGAATAGACAGATTCGAATTTCAAAAACTCTTTCCACGCTAGCGGATAAAATGCACTTTTGCACCCAGATTTCGAATGATAAACAGAATCTTTCCGAGCTTGTGAGGTGAAAAAGTGTATTCAGCCGTAAAAAGCCGTCAGCCGATCTATTTTCTATGGAAGGTCTCAAACATTTTAATTTTCGACTTTTAGGGAAAGTTGTTTAGTTTCATTATCTAAATAGACTCTTAAATGTTTGTTAGTAATTAAAAACTAGTGGTGCATAAGAAAATATTCTCTATTAACGACGATGTAACGTCCAAAATGTCTTTATTTTAACTTATTATTTATAATGTCAAATTAGTGGCAAAAATCGTAGAAGCGACAAAAAAACTCTACAGATCTGATGTTAACATTTAAACTAACAAATAATGCACACTAAAATAAATTTTAAGAGACTCGTTTACTGTTGTAGGTAGGTACTAAACGAAATCGAGATAAAACAGTTTGTAAATAAATATGTAGTTATACACATTTTATTCGTTACAATAATTTTGATCCATTAATAACCAATCAAAGTATCTATACAAACACCGGTAAATTTTTTCGGTCCAAGTACCTATTTATAATGAGAGAGTGGCGTGTGGCTCGGCATCACAATTCATACTAAACAGTAACGTCTATCTTTACCATTACTATGAATTTAGTAATAATTTTGCTACAGAACATTACTACGATCTTTAATATAGAAGATCTATTATTATAACATTTTAATGAGGAAGATAATAATAAGTGATATAAGATAATAAATAACACATCTATTGATGTAATGCCAGCCTCCTTCTTTGATTTGTCTGAGCCAGGTAGGTACACCTGTTTCAATACCGATTGGTAAGAATGAAAAAAAAAACATGTCTTTGACGAACGATGCTATGGTCAAGATCATTTTCCATCTAACGTTTAAAGTATTTAATACTAACTAATGAAATCCATACACATCATTAAAACAAAATAAACCAATTAATAATACTTAGGCTGACTTGGGTCTATAAATAAATAGGTGTGTTTTATATTTTCTCATTTTTTAAAACCTAAATCTTAAAATTACGAGAATACATCAAAATATTACATAAATTAAGTAATAATAATTGTATATTTTATTATATTTGTCTGTATCGTTTGTTGCGTACATTGTCTTCATATTGTGCAATGTATCTGCTATCTTCTCAATGCTAGCATAGCAGATTATATTATAATTTTGATACGTAGGTACGTATAATAAAGGGCTTTGAAGATAAATGGCCTATGGTCTACCTATGGTCCTTACCTTCGAGCCATCTTAAATTTTCACAAAAGTAATGTCGCAGTCTGAAAGCTTCAATATCGATAAAGGATACCCAGGTCACTGAGTAAATACTAGTTCTACCAGGGGTTCCAAAATATAATAGGTCGTTTTGTCGTAACATCACCGGTTAATTTGAAATGAAAATGAATGCGTTCTGTGTTTAAGCCACCAGTCTCAGAGTTATTTCATGTCTCTGAAACTGGTGGCTCAAACACAAAACGACTTATTTATTTTGTGATCATCTAAGTGTCCAATAGCTATTTTATTAAGGTTTCAAGGTGCGACAGTGAATTTGGGAAAACAAAGCCATGCCATGCCATGCCATGTTGGCGGGTGGGCTGGCAATAGGCAACCCACCATACCTACTACAATCTTCAAACCCCTCGCTGAACAGCGAATGTTAATGGTATACACGAATAAGACAAATAGTATTTAAATGTCTGCAGGCCGCTAGCAGTGAAAAAACAAGTACTACCCATAGAAACACACATACGGATACCTCTGCGATTCTTTTTATGAACCCTCACACAATACGCACGCACAGTGCCTGAAAATTTTTACCAGTCTTTAAATTAGGAAGCAGTTAACTAAAACATTCAGTCATATATAAATACCATCATTTTTATATGCCAAAATCATATCGAATGTTAGCCTAGTGGTAGTTTATTCACTACACGACGGGTTCTAATCTTGACTATAGACTATAAATATAGGAGACAGGCGAGCATAAAGTGCGAAGGTTTAAGTGAAACCGAAAGAAAGTGTCAGTAATACCTACGTCTTACACGATTGAAGGTTTGAATCAAGAGACAAACTTACGTACAATTTAAACTGTATTTTCGGTAACGCTGACACTGTCTTTGGTCTATTTAAGTAGAGTGTACACACGGCGACGGCGATACGTCAAGCTATACATAACCAGCATAAGCTGGCCACGCGTAGGTTTAATCACGTATAACGTCGCGTGGTCAGCTAAGCTGGTTATGTAAATCTTGACATGTCGCCGTGTATACACATTTCGAAGGATACAACACAACTTGATGACCCTCAAAGTCATCTTCGATTAAATACACGAAAAACTCTTGAAAATTCGTATAATACATTTCGTGCGGGATAAAGTAAATATATTATTTATTACCTAATTATAACATAAAAAATAGTTCTTGAAGTTTTCCAAAAGTTGTCCGTATTGATTGGTAGCACTGTTCAAAACTTACACCATACTCTAAATGTACATAGAACGTCACTTATTGGGTGCTGCACTGCACTTAATGAAGTTAGCGTCTTATATCCTAAAGTTTTATTTCATGCTTGACGTCGTTACTTGATAGCAAAATGACTGATGTCATACTAAGGTACAGTCAGCAGCAAAAAGATGAATACACTTTTACTACGTCGTAGTATAAAGATGTATACACTTTAGTACTACGCGTAGTACTAAAGTGTATATATATAAATCGTTATACTACGACGTAGTTAAAGCGCATACATCTTTTTGCTGCTGACTGTACAGTTTCAACAAATAAACGTTACATGCCCATTTTCTTAATTTTGACACGCCGCTGTCTTACGAGCTATACCCGACCTTAGTACCCAACATAAAAGATTTCTTATTCGTAGCATAACCATAACATAAGAAATTTATAGAATGCAGGATCCCATTGCAGGAGCGGGCAATACTCAGACACGCGAGCCCGGTGCCGCTTGCATTAGAAACAAGTTAGTGGTGAACTCAGTATCCAAATATTTTCAAACCACCTAAATTTTTCCCTCTGCCGTACTAAATTTGGGACCAACTGTTTAACATGCCTTCTGCAGCAAGAAGGCGCTCAAAATGAAAATCTTCACCAATCCTGTACTTCATTCCAAATAAGGACGACGATATTTTCCGATTCCTATTGAGCTTTCTGGCCAATTCTGATAAGCAAATATAATTTATTTCTCAGAAAGATGTACTATCCGACATATCTTGGACGTTACTAGAGTTGTTCTAAGAATAAGTTAGAGTAAGTAAGTGTTTCAAATCACTGTTTCTGTAATTAAAAATATTAAATTTTCGTTGCTATTTGGAATGGAGTATAGGATAGCCTGAATTGGCGTTGCTTAACATCAGTGATGGATTTGAAACTGTTTGAAACACAAGGACTTCGCCACACCACGAGCATATCATTTTTAACGTACCTACACAGACAAACTAACATCGCTTTAACGTATGACTGGAACTCATCATGACAATATTATATCTGTTACCATGCATTGAACATTTAAACCACGTATGAAGCTATTAGACACTCAGGTCTGTTAACAACATTTATACGGCGTTTTTTACAGTTTATTTGACATTGTGCACCAAAAGCTTGTGTTCTTGCTTACATGTTGTTTTCGCGTATTAGAATCGTAATCTATGTTTGGTAGAACTACTGTGACGTGACAACATTTACAATAATGTAACACAACATAAAAAATAAAGGCAATTGCAACAATTATTTGATGTAACTTATAATAACAGCTGCTAGTCAATTCATAAGACCTATTTATATTTTATGTTTTTATTTATTTATACAATGCCTTGGAAGATATACTATCACTCCGAGTAATGGTTTATAAATGAGTAAAATATAAACACTTATACGATATTTCAGGCTGATCTACTAGCTCAGGGAATATTATAAGAACATGAATATACTATTTAACTCACACGTGAGACAAATTTTGTGAGGTAAGGAATATTTTGTTGAATGAATTTATGGCCAAAATTGGTATGATGTGGAATCCTGTTTGATTAAATTTAACGATTAATAACTACGGACCGTTTTATTATTTTATGACATTTAGATATGCTGACGACACAGTGCGCAGGTCATTTAGGCTTAATAGTGTGAAATTGAAAATTCAAAATAGTAAAAGGTGTCTTTAACTAGTATCATTGGGAAAACACACCATGCAATTTAGGTATTAGACTATATTGTCCTGGAGTCTGGTTGCTACGATATCTTTAAAATCATTATTATACATTTTTCTCATCGTATCCTTTTTTTTTATTTACCTTGTACTGTGCTGTGTATCGAACAAATAATAAACGATATTTGGATAGAATGGGTACAGATTAGAGACTAGTTTCAATTTTTTAATTGAATATAAAGAAATTATATTTGATTTCATAATACGTTAATTTCAAAATTATGTCATATCTACAGATTTACAGAAATCCAATAAACAAACAATAAATCAGTCACAATAATTCCTATTTCAAAATGAAATAAAATCAATCTTTGATTTTTTTACTTAAAACCATCTTAAAATATATTTTTATTTTTCCTCTGAATTACTTTTGTACTTTATAAAAACGTATTCTTATCTAAACAGACTATGTGTACAAAACGACTAACGCATTGATCAGATAAAGCTCCTGTCAAGTACCGTATCCTTGTACGGGAACGTTCAATTAACGTGAACCGCTGTGCAAGCCGTCTGAACGACCGAATTACTTAATAAATATTGTTCACTCTATATTGCGCAGAAAACTGAAAATTACATGCACAAAATAGTAATTTCGTTGAATATATTTATAAAGTAGTGTATGGTTTATTATCACTCATTTAACTAACATGGAAAGCAAAGTATGTAGGTACTTATTTTAAGTGAGACTCTGTAAATACTTGTTAAATGGACGCCAGACGCCTTACATAATACAAATAATGAAGTTCAACAACCAAGCAACAGGACAGTAATCCACAAAGATGCTTGCATGCTAAAACGTTCAACACTGCGCACTAGCTCTTACAAGCATGGTAAGATAGGTGATATTTTACAATAGGTTTATAATAATAAGTGTGTATCTATAGACCGAGTGGTTCAGTGGTGAAGGGTTAATATTGAAGATATCACTGTGACTGGGGATCGCACTGCAGGAGCCGAACAATAGAGGGGTCGCTCTTTGCGCCTTCTATGAACTCCTCGAGGGACAGCTTTCCGTCTTTGTTTCTGTCCATCTGTCGGAATATTTTGTCAGTCCGCTTCTCCGGAGTAGATTCGTCTTCGGGCATCTTCATCACGGATCCGACCATCTTGTAGATGGCCTGCAGGCAATGCAGGTATTAAGTACGGAGAGATATCCAATATTAGGTACTTATATGTATTTTTAATATTATTTTCTCACACATATAAAACATTCGATCGCGGATAAATTATTGTTTATTTTTTAAACGAATAAATAAATCATTTGACAATAAAAGAGAACTTTTTAATTTTTAACCAAAGAAAAACAACATACTGGTCAAAATAAGATCACTTTCTTTTTCAATATCTGTGAACGTTCTTTAATACATACAATAGCGTTCATGGTCTAGCAAAGGCACTGTAAAAAGAGAAGATTAGGAAAAGTTATATGAATGCACGAGAATTTCCCACTTATGTACCGTGCCCGTGGTACACTGCACTGTTTATACCACGAAGAAAAGAGAACCAGTAGAAATAGCACGAGGACCATTTGGTTCAGTGAACAAAAAAAACATAAAATAGTAATTTAATTAAATTCAACCTTATTTTCATAAGTCTAACGACTGAATCTTCATAAAATTGTCATAGTGACTTACGACCTTTCTCTGAACGAAATGTATGAACAGCAGGGTTCGAAGTGATAATTATCATTGATAATTATCACGATAATTATCATGATAATTATCTTGATAATTATACATTGATAATTATCTTGATAATTATAAAAGTGATCGGAAACACAAAAAGCTTGCGCTAGCAATGTCACGCCATGAATTTCCAATCATAGTTCGCAAAAAAAGAAGCTCACAAACATGAAATAATTTTTCTCACTATTTTCTGTTGTTTTTCTCAATTATTTGTTATTCATTGTGATGAGAAACTATAATCTCAAAGACTGGGTGCTGTTTGGTCTGAATAAGAGTGTATTAAAGCAAAAACAGCAATTTTAGAGCTTGGATAATTATCCGATAATTATCTGATAATTATCCGATAATTATCATGATAATTATCAAAGAAAATTATTATCTTGATAATTTCGAACCCTGATGAACAGATAAGTCATATCGACCATATCAGTGGCACTAGCCCCTCTATTTCTCTACTTGCGTGCGACTATATTTTTTCCATACTACTTGTGTCGGAAACCGCGACATTCGCTCCCTGAAAAGCGCGGGCAAAGTTCATTTTCTTTGCAGCGATGGCGCGTCGCGCCATGCTATGTTATCTTAGTAACTAAGTGGAACGCTTATTTTCCATAGACAGCTTCTGACATCTATCAGTGATGTACGCACTATGTGTTGTTTGGGTTCGTATCTAAACGGGTGCGATAGCGCGCTACACCTCACCGCGCTGTAGTAGTGAGAGATTTCGCTCAAATCAAACACTGTCTTGTTGCTCTAGTGGTCTAGACAACCGGCTCACGATTCCGGTGATTATGGTTCGAATCTCGTGTCGGGCGACCGTCTTTTTTTCAATTTATTTCACAACAATGTGGCTCCCCCTTGTGCTAATAGCGGTAAAGCCAATAATTTAGACGTCCTAAAATCCCAGGCAACTTACCTATCTATAACCAATATACATATTAATCTGTGCGTCGCCTGCTAGTTGAGAAATTATATTAGAGAGGCTGGTGCACAGCCACTGATATGGTCGATTTGTGGGTATGACATATATTTCGTTCAGAGAAAGGTCTTATGAACTCACTATGATAATTTTATAGGATTACCATAGTGATGGGATGGGATTTTATAAGATTATTACTAAAACAAAGCAACTGATAATCCCATAGAAAAGAAAAATTAAACTCACCGTTACGATTTCTAGCATCTCCTGTCTCGAGATGTAACCGTTGCCGTCCAGGTCGTACATGGAGAATGCCCATTTGAGTTTCTGCTCTAATTTGCCGCGCGATGTCACGCTTAGTGCGCATAGGAACTCCCGGAAGTCTATCGTACCGTCACCATTCGCGTCGAATGTTCGAAATACATGTTCTGCAAACTGTGGAAAAACATGTTCGGTTTAAAGCAGGGTTCGAAGTGATAATTATCATGATAATTATCACGATAATTATCTTGATAATTATGCGTTGTATTTGTATTTTCGATCATGGTTCGCGAAAAAAGAAGCTCACAAACATGAAATCATTTTTCTCACTGTTTTCTGTAGTTTTTCTCGATTATTTTTTATTAATAAATTGTTATTTATTGTGATGAGAAACTATAATGTCATAGACTAGTTGCTGTTTGGTCTGGATAAGAGCGTATTAAAGCAAAAACAAAAATTTTAAAACTTTTTGTTTGAATGTTCTCTCAATGGATGATTATCAAAGAAAATAATTATCTTGATAATTTCGAACCCTGGTTTAAAGTCCATCAAGCCTAGCCGGCGACTATTTAGGGACTGATCAATGTACATGAATTTGAATAGACATTATGCTTTGTGCTTGAAGCAAAGAGAGTCCGTCAAAACATTACAGACTTCGTAAAAAGGGTAAGACATACAACCGTCAAAATTGGTGTGATTGAAACAACCAATAATAAAAACTCTACAGTATAAACAACCAATAATAAAAACCGGCCAAGTGCGAGTCGGTCTCGCGCTAAAGGTCCCGGAGAAAAAAAACTTTTTTGTAAGTTAATATGTTGTGGTACGGACGGAACCCTCGGTGCGCGAGTAGCCCGACTTGCACTTGACCGGTTTTTCTTGTTTTTTTATTTTAAGCATTATAGACGCTTTATCTACACAGTCATCATATCGATGGATCATCAATCCTCGTCATCTCTCATGGGGTACTATAAAGTATTATGTGCTCAATTTTATCTACCAAGATGACCGCGGCGAACTTCGTACCGCCTTAGAATCTTCCCGACACACACTTGGCCGTTTTTTTTAGCCTATGTTTATCACGGATAATGTAGCACTCTAATGGTGAAAGAATTATTCAGATTGGTCCAGTAGTTTCGGAGCCTATTCAAAACAAACATCATCATTCCCTTGCCCATTTCCCATTATCTGGGGTCGGCGCAATATGTCGTCCTCTTCCATTTCAATACAAACAAACAAACAGAAAATCAAATCTTTCCTCTTTATAATATTAGTATAGATAGTCGAAAGTAATCGTTTGAAAATCATCATCATCATCATCAGCCTATCATCGTCCACTGCTGGACATAGGCCTCTCCCAAGGCGCGCCACAAAACTCTATCCTCGGCCTTCCTCATCCAGTCGCTCCCCGCTACTTTTTTTAGGTCGTCTGTCCAGCGGGCAGCAGGGCGTCCCACACTACGCCTACCAGTTCGCGGTCTCCACTCTAGAACTCTGACACCCCATCGGTAGTCAGTTCTTCGGCAGATATGACGAATCGTTTGAAAATAGCTTCCACGAAAATGCAATTTCAGTTCGAATACGTACCTTACTAGCGTCACCGTAAGGGAAAAAATTCCCGTATATTTTCTTAAATTCTTCTACAGACAAATGACCACTGGGACAATCTTTTAAAAATCCTTTATACCATTCTTGTATCTCTGCATCTGAAAATAATAGAAGAATTTTTGAGTGGAAACATTAGAGTAAAGGCGACAAGAGTGCTATTTTCCATACTAAGTGGCGTACCTCGGAATAAGCTCTAAATCCCGTCTCATAGATGGCGCTGACTCCTTGCCCGCGAGTTGATGAATTGTCAATATACGCTAAGAAATGTTGATTAGTCTTCCAATATTAATACTTAAGAGACGTAGCCTAGGTAACTAAAAAGAGTAGATATCCGAAATCGTTGATGCAAAAATTACGAAATGATGCTCATAGTGACATCTAGCGAACTAGAATGTACTAAATTCCGGTGTACACCTCTTAGTATGGAGAATAGCACACTTCTTGTCTCCTTTACTCGATGGTGAAAATTAAGATTCGCTTAAGAGGGTACCGGGCCTCCAGTGCTGTCCACAATTATATTTTTTTTTTTAATTCTAATCAAATGTAAAATATTTACAAAAAAAAGAAGGAACACGGAAGGATTTCACATTGTAGTCATTGTTATTTTTAATTACTTAATCGAAACATTTGTTATTTTTAAATTTATCGAAACGTTACGGATGACTATGTTTTATGTTCATAGTTATTATTGTTAAAACCGCTAAAAGTTGTCACCTTTGGCGGTTTTAAAGGCAATAACTACAAACGTTATCTAAAACAATACTTACCTAGCATAGCATAAGCATATGCTCACGACTATATTCCCCGAGTGGGTAGTCAGAGATATTCTTAAACCATAGAACATCCAAGTTTCACCAGTAATACCGAAACTCTGTCCAGTGTGACGGGGTCTGAGCCCGTCTGAGATACTTATATAATAAATAAATAATAAATATCTTGGACAGTGTCACACAAATTATCTAGTCACATTTAAAGTTCCAGAATCTAGCCTGGACTTGTATTATGATGACTAGACAACGATATAGAATACATATATAGATACAAACATCCATGACTCGGGTACAAATATTCATATTCGTCATACAAATATGTGTCCCTTACGGGATTCGAACCCGCGACCCTCGGCACAGCAGGCAGGTTCACTACAGACTGTGCTGTCGGGCCGTCTGACCTAATGACCGGATAAATTGAAAATCAGCAATGACTACAATGTTTCTTGTTTTTTTGGAAAAGTATTAATTTTTTACGTGACGGCAGCATCAGTGCCACCTTAAAAAATAAACATGTTAAAAAAATATTAAACTGAAATGCTTACCTGAAAATTCTGTATTCTGTTTAAGATCTTCTAAGACCTCTGGTTTTAGTTTACTATTTTGTTTACCCATTTTGTTTTTATTTATATTGTGTAGTGGGACGTGAAATACCTTACACAACCTGCTCGCTTTAATTTGTCAAACCTTGTGCCCTAAAAATACAAAAAACATAAAATCATATTATGCACAACTATTACAATAAAATACATTAGATTTTAATTTAAAAAACAACAGGTTTGTCCAGACAGTAATATTTAAACTACTTTAATAAATAAATAAATAAAATAAATATCTTGGACATTGTCACACAAATTATCTAGTCACATTTAAAGTTCCAGAATCTAGCCTGGACTTGTATTATGATAACTAGACAACGATATAGAATACATATATAGATACAAACATCCATGACTCGGGTACAAATATTCATATTCGTCATACAAATATTTGTCCCTTACGGGATTCGAACCCGCGACCGTCGACACAGCAGGCAGGTTCACTACAGACTGTGCTGTCGGGCCATCGACTTTCCGTATAGTAAGTATAAAATATTGTAAGTAATACAGGATCCTTCTTAATATGCTGACACTTTTTAAAAGGGATGATCAGAACGTCAAACTGAACAACTTTCTCTATGGCACCAATATCTAAATCGCGAAAAAAATATCAGCTTTTCCATACAAAAGTGCAAATCTACTTGAGCCAAATGTAAGGGACAGATGATTTTTTCGCGATTTCGATGTTGGTCCCATGGGAAAAGTTGTTCAGTTTGGCCTGATCATCCCCTTAAAAAAGTGTGAGCAAATTAATAACACAGAGTTTTGTGGCGCGCCTTGGGAGAGACCTATGAACAGCAGTGGACGATAATAGGCTGATGATGTTGACGATATTAAAAGGACCCTGTTTAAATAAATCTAGATCTTTTACGCTGAAACACATTAGAATGAAATACAAGTAAGTAAAACGTAAGTCCATCAATGCCTAGTTGTGGCCAAGGCTTGTATAGTGCTTTTCTCAAACAATGCGCGGAAATTAAAATCAATCAACTTTTCAAAATCAATGACGAATAAAAATAAAGTGGTCATTCGTTTGTTTTTCCTTATAAAGCTTTCTATTTGCAAGCCCAGTTCGAAATTTAAATAAAACCTTTGATAAGTTATACCTCCTTGGTTGCCATGTTTCGGAGTAAAAGATCGTTCCACTTTTAAAGAACACGACAGATATGAGTTTACTATGCAATTGATTAGGCCGCTAAACCACGACAGATATGGATTTTCATACAACTTTTGCCGGCCGCTGCTCGCATATATTTGGCCAGTACAGCAATTTCGATTTATCTCGAAGAAGGTTATCAAAATAATGCTCAAATTTCCAAGCATGTTTGAGAAAAATCCTTTTGTGACTAGTAGTAACTATTATGCATGTATTCTTATAACGATAAATATAAATCTAGTAAAGAGAAACATCGGAACAGAATAAAAATAAGGAACTGTAACAATAAATCATTCGAAGTCTTTTTAAGGGTTTCCTAGAATGACTTCGCGTTCATTGTTAAAAATCTAAACTATTATAAAACTGTAACTGAAGTGTGTCTGTACATTGAAGATATATTTACAAAAAAAAAAGATTACGATATGGTTTTTAGGTATATGGTTACGATATGGTGACTCGAAATCAACCTTTTTTAGAAATTTTGTCTGTCTGTTTGTCTGTTTGTTTGTGTGTTTGTTTGATTGTTTGTTCGCGCATCACGCAAAAACTACTGAACCGATTTCGATGAAACTTTTCGATAGAAACTCGTCACGAAGATGACGTATTTTCATGCATTTTTACACATTCTTTCGTTTTAGAAGAACTTAAAATAGTTTCAGATTTTTTGCATTTATACTGAAGTTTATACTCACATATTCATCATTAGTGTAACTAGTGAAATCATAAAAAAAAATTAGAAAAAGTACTTTGGTTAGTTCTTTTTAATCGCAAATACGCACACGGACACACGCACACGGAGCATCGGTCAATCGCGTTTCTCATAGAAAATATTCGTCAGGACCTATGGCCCCTTAAGTTAATAAGTCGTGTGGTGCTGGTATTGTGGTACGGAATCCTCGGTGCGCGACTAGCCCGACTCGCACTTTGCCGGTTTTATTAAAAATAAACTGCTGTCCCACCTTTGGGTCGAGTATGTGTGTAATTTTGTATTCATTATTGATTTAGATGTTGGTCCCATAGATAAAGTGGTTGATGGTCTGGAGTGCGATTTTTGAATCTCATTCGGTGAGCTCAGCAGTTGAAAATGTCAATATTACTATGGAGATACGCATCTTTCTACTGCCAATTTGTCTTTCAAAAACCGCAGTCGCTGAAGTATGATTTTTGAAAGTCAAAGCAGCAATAGAAAAATCCACATCTCCAGAGTAATTTTGACATTTTCAACTGCTGAGCTCACCGAATGACATTCAAAAATCGCTCTCCAGATCATACCCTTAAAAAACCGTCAGCATATTAAGGGTATATTATTCGGAGCGCGCTCCATACAAACGCACTATGGTGATATTTTCAATACTAAACAATTAAAGTCCATGAAATTTTGCAGAAACAATCTAGAAACAAATTTCTATGCTTGTATGGAGTCAGATTTTCGTTAAAATGTATAGTTTTCAAGTTACAGTGCCTCAAATATTTCCATACAAATCTTAAATTAATCCTAGCATTAAAACTGTATATTTTAACGAAAATCGGACTCTATAGAAGCATAGAGATTTGTTACTAGATTGTTTCTGCAAAATTTGATTGACTTTAATTGGTTAGTTTTGAAAATATCACCATAGTACGTTTGTATGCAGCGCGCATTTTCGCTCTCGGAATAATATTCTCTTAAGGAAGACCCCGTATAACTATTGTGTAGATTAGTAAATGAACGTGACGTACTCTGTACACGGGAAACATGCGGACAACCACGAGTAACTTGCATAAAGAAATTCCTATAAAAGTTACCACTTTAATTTTTTATTTACGGGCGGCATTAATTCATTTCCGGTATACGTGACGTTTTCAAGGAAACTAGGTAATGGAAAAACATCAGGCAGTACGGCATTAATAGAAAAGTGGTAGGTAGTTATTCCAATAGCTAGGTACCAATTGATTCGTCTGACCATGAACAATAATGCAGGTTCTTTTATGTATACCTTAACTACCTACGAGGGCGTAAGGTTACGTTAGGAACATACTGAAATTCAGCTTTTCATCGGAAAATCTTAGTACAGTAAAGCCAACATCATGGCTGTTCTGATATTTCGAAACATATAATGCAATAGAGGTTATAGAGGTCAAAACGAGGTTAGCAAAGACCTTATTAAGATAGTTTATATTTTTGTAGGAGACGGAACCGGTTTGATCAGAATACGTCCTACGAGGGCGCTCTCTGCCGACACCTCCACTCACATTAGCAAAGCAACATATATCTCTTTCGTACATCTGCATGGGTGTGATACAGCGCTATCACACCTTCGCTCTTTTTCTATTTGCTCGCGAACGAACGAGATAAACGACGTGATACAGCCGTATCACGTGTAGCATGCTACGACGTCTGCTGTCACCTAGAACGATGCTGTCACTCATCATCTCCACATGACCACAGGGATGACACTGCGTGAACCATAAAGTTATTATACCTTACAGGAATAGAGCAACTGACAATAGTTGTCAAATGAAACCGTGTTTGGATGTTTTCAGGAGACTATTCACAGGCAAAAATTCGAATACTGTCTATAATTCTGAGTCTAACGTGAAATCGTGGATAAATTAATGAAGTAGTGTCAGTATATTTCACAAAATTATCTACGATTTCACTTTAGATTCGCAATTATTAACGGAAACCGAATTGTAAAAATTTGTAAGAGATTAGAAAACGGTTCTATTGCCTCGCATCACGTATCTCTTTCTATTATACAGTGGTGCCGCTAGGTACATCTCGCTCTCTCAGCTGTCAGTTCCTCTATTCCTGGTATAATACCTTTATGCTCCACTCACATTAGCAAAGCAACATATATTCTCTTTCGTACATCTGCATGGGTGTGATGCTCATCATCTCCACATGACCAAACCAACGAAGCATACCATTCTATATTCTTGTCACAACATCTCTCAATTTACGAGTACATCGAAGTCTTATCATTATCACACAATGGGGAACTTGCGGTTTATTTTTTCTTCCCTCCGGACGGAAATCGTAAATTTTCGTCCCGCTGCGCTAAACGAAGTTGCCGCTTTGCACTTCCGTCGAGGAGAAAAATAGTATACTACCCTCGGTGTGTAATCTACTATTACTGTATCATAAAGATTAAGGCTTACATAGAAATACCAAAAACAAAAATGTTAAAATATGCACAAATCCCCACGACGTCACTCCTTATCATCTGCTATAACATAGATTTAAAACTTTCGCTATAAGTAAAGTAATATGTTGCCGTACTCTTCTAACGCACGCAAGTTGCTAATCGCTTCGTGACTTTGCGCTGATTGGTGTTTGAAATACAATATGTTCCGATCCACGTAACTTAACATTGAAATATTTTGTTATAAATTAAACTCTTTAGAATAACTCTTTCAGTAATGTTCTATTAAAAACTGTTGTTATTGATTTATAACATAGATTTAAAACTTTCGCTATAAGTAATATGTTGCCGTACTCTTCTAACGCACACAAGTTGCTAATCGCTTCGTGACTTTGCGCTGATTGGTGTTTGAAATACAATTATGTTCCGATCGTAACTTAACATTGAAATATTTTGTAAAAAAATAAAAACTTTAGAAAAAATCTTTCAGTAATGTTCTATTAACAACTATTGTTATTGAATTATTAAGATAATTTCTCGTTATAATTTTGGTGCAAGTTCCCCATTTCTCACGCTATCTCTCAGCGTGCGTGACACTGACACCACACACACATACTTCGCAAGAAAGCATTTCAATTTCACTTTAAACTCCTCCTGACAGGAAATAACTTTTTCTGGATCTAATGAAATCGCGTGGCACGGTAGTACGGCAGTTCTCGTATTCATTTTGTGTTAATGGGCCATTTTAATAATTTATACATTTTCTGAGTGTATTTTTGGAGACCAAATAAAGGTTGAACTACATCACACAGCACCGCATCGAATTTTTAAAAGATTTCGAGTTAAAATGTCACGGAACATGTTATTGTGTTGTGTAGTTGTGTAAGCTAATCTTTAGAATGTTACGATCATATTGTATGTGGAAGAAAAATTTAATCCCGTTTCATTTACATCATAGATCTTACATAGGTACCTAGGTACTGTTTCTCAACATTTCGAAGCCCTTAAACGACAATGCGGATTTTGTATGGAAGGTTGGCGCCTTATTTTTCGTGGTTGTTTTTGGCGCGGCCATCAACCAAACTTGAATATTTTAGTTCAGAATAAAGTAAAAACGAAGGGATATAGGTTTAAAGGTTTGAAGTTGAAAATATACAGGGCAAATTGATACAACAAAGGTTATGATTTTGGATCTAACTAACTACGGAATCCTCGGGGCCCTAAAAAGCTGGTTGTGTAGTGTAACCATCGACATCTATGCGATAACATCGAATACGATTCGTAAGCTATTTACATTTTGATCGACGTGTGACACAGATAGATGGCGTTGATGGTTAAAAAAAGAAACCACCCATTCAGCTACCTTTCACACGAAGCAAGTAACATACGGAAAACACTCGCTAGATAGCGCTAGACAGAAAACCATGTTAAAAATTTCGCGTCGCTGCTATATAACTAGCTTTTCTTAGGTACTATTAAATAAGTAATTGAAAATACATAAATAGAACATAAAGTAAAGGCGTACGGAAGTAATTCGAAACAGATTACAAGCCAGAAGCACAGAACAAAACAAACAAAATAATGTTCGCTAGTAACATCGCTATAATTACAAGCACAGCATTTATTACCACAGAATCCATAACAGAAAATAGATGCCAAACATACAGTTCGAAACATCATATCATAAAATAATAATTAGCTTCATTAGTATTTCCCGTTAGTTAGGTATAGAATACCATCACACGATTTTGATAAATATATTTCATCTTGAAATTAAACCTTCAAAACCTACTCTAAAAGTGAGCTTTGTTAAAACTGCATGCAAGACAGTTGGTGGTCGTGATAAACCCCGAAAGAGACTAAATGTTGCTTTAGGAGCTGTTGCAAAAGGCAGCTTTGCAAGATTAACTACCCCTTCAGCAATTTAATTACACCTTTTTACTGTTATCCACCTTCCAACCTATGCATTGAGTTCAATCTGATCCCCTTGCGACTTTTGACCTTGCGTTTGTAATAAAACTCTAATCTATTGATTAGTTGGCGCGAAGCCGAGTAAAAATTAAGTATTCTTGTTTGATAGGCGTCATTTTGTCATTTCAACTATTTGTTTGCCTAGTTTCATATTTTATATGCAATGAAACGTTTTCCAAGAGTAGTAAAACGGACAATCAGTACATGGCATTATTAAAAAAACCTGTTGTCACATTGACATTAAAAAAGTGGCGTTTGTCTATTGTTTGTCTAATCATCATCTGACTATACTCTGAAATGGAATCCGAGATCAAAAATTTCAAACAAAAGAGGCTCTTTTGTTTGAAATTGTTGATCTCTGATTCCATTTCGGAGTATAAGCGAATCCTATTCTTTATTAATCTTTAGAAAACGTCCGCCCTGCTGGAATAATGGTATAACGTTATACCTTCTACTTCCCGGGGGTTTAAATAAGGTGGAAAATTCATAATACCACAGAGAGCAGTCTGGGCTTTGACTCTACGAGCCCAGAGTTTGGGTTAAAACAATTAAGCGCATATGTAGGTAAGGGTGATTTTCCACCAAAGCTCTGCTAAGAACCTATCTGTAAGTGAGGAAAAATCCACAAATAGAATTGCTTCATTTTCCTAGCCTCGCACAGCGAAGCTCTGGTGGAAAAGAGCTTAACAGAGCAAGATAGTTTACCAATGATATTAATGTTACTACCGTTATTTACATACATAACACGAGATGAGAGGTGTGCTCGGGATGTGAGCGATGGATGCGTGCGTAATCATATAACATCAAATCATAACTTAGGTATTCAATATTATATTCAATATCGGTAGGTACTTAAGGCCAACTTATAAGTTTTAAATATTTTTTAAAGGTATCATGTACATCCGGCAGCTACAGCTCTGGTGGAAAAGCACCGTGAATACCTCACGGAGATAAAGCTTTATACAATCGCGTTATGGTAGGTATACTACTACAAGGCGCGGTGATGTGTGCGTGGCCCTTGACCGACGAGTTCACCTACAAGCCACCAGTGGAATAGCCCTCCACCAGTGGATAATCTATGGGCGAGCTCGTCACGTGATCATTTTGCAGGGTTCGAAATTATCAAGATAATTATTTTCTTTTATAATTGTCAAGATAATTATTTTCTTTGATAATTATCGGATAATTATCCAAGCTGATTCTTAGTTTTGAGAGAAATTTCTAACAAAAAGTTCTAAAATTGCTTTTTTTGCTTTAATACACTCTGATAATAGTTTCTCATCAAAATGAACAACAATTAATCGAGAAAAACAGAAAACAGAAAACAGTGAAAAAAAGGATTTCGTGTTTGGGAGCTTCTTTTTTCGCGAATCGTGATCGGAAATACATGAAGTGACATTGCTAGCGCAAGCTTTTTGTGTTTCGGATAAATTTTATAATTATCAAGATAATTATCAAAGTATAATTATCATGATAATTATCACTTCGAACCCTGTCATTTTGTCAGGTTCGTGGAAGCTTCGCCTGTGCTTCAAATAAATTCAGCTATAAGTAATGTTGTAATCAATAAAAAATTTCAGAGAAAAAGGGTCATTTCATGAAGTCAAAAAATTATTAAGAAGCCATATGACCTTTTTACGCACATATGCCATATACCACCATATGAGAGTAGGGCCTATGCCGTAAGTGGGGTGGGACGTATAAGTATAGGCTGATGATGATGACCTTATATTAAATAGTTGTTCTAATAATTGTTCTTAGAATACAGCGAGTTAAAGGGAATGTGGCGGTCTTTGTGCGACTGCCAACAAAATATCCTATTGGTCCGACGTTAGCGGCTTCCGGCATCAATATTGTTATACAAATTATAACTCTCACTAGAGATAGATTTGAAATCAATTATACATATTTAGCTCATGTACCTACACATAACACAAAGATCTATTTGTAAAACCTATCTAGATCAGGGGCATAATTACTGAATCACTACATTGTATCACCGAAGTTAATATTCTTTCGGGGAACCACATTTTTACGCTATTCACTAACATGTAAAGACACCACAATGGATAATAAACGGTATCGCAGGAACGTGCAAACGACAAGCCGGTCTCAAACCTGTGATGAATATCGATATACTTTCTACTGCGTAAATACTTTATAACATTGATTGTGTCCTTCAGATTAGAAACTGATCTTATATCACTGATTCAAAAACAATACTAGTAGGTACCATAAGAAAAGATGCATTATGTTCGCCACTAGGGATAATTTAATAAATCGATAGTTCTGTATAATTAAACACAACATGCTTTATTTCCCAGAATAATAGGAAATTTTATCAACAGTTAATTCGATTTCGAGAACAGGGCATTAAATTAAAGGAAAGAACAGAAAAGCGATAGTGTAAGCGACTACGTCAACAAGACAAAAAGTGACAGCAAGAGATTTAATGGAGGATTAACTTTAAAGAGCGTTTCTGCAACTGAGCGTAAGTGCATTTACTCATAACAATAAGTTTTATCGAAAAATCTTGAATACCTAACTCATTATAACTCGATGGAAAATGTGTGAAGACCTATGATCTCCTATGATTGAGAATGCGTTTTATAGTTCTAATATAAGAAGCATTAGGCTCGCTTATAAATCCTAGTAAACTATAAATGTGAGAGTTGGTGACGATGCAGACGTTTGGATGTTTTTATCTTGATCGCGCATAAACGGCTGTGAATAAAATTTGTTACACAGATAAAATGTGTTCTGGATTAAGCTACACGATACTTTTTTAAAGTTAACGCAAACGAAGTCAATGACAATAAAGTAAGAGGAATAATAAACTAGAAGTCAACTCCATCATTTATGTGAAGTTAATTTAAATAGCAATCGAGATGCGGAACCAGATGTTTTCTGGGACAACGACGGAAGCGGCTCAGTCGACCAGTCGGCTCTGTCCGAGATTCGAAACCAGCTAACTGTAATTCTAAACGCATCCTAGAAAGCGAACCACCCTAAGCTGTTACGCGATACTCGTATGTCATGGCGAGTGCATGTTACTGTAAATAAACAACATAGCCATTCTTCTATCTGGAACATCAAAAGCAAACGCGTCTCGAATTTTGTAACTGATAATAATTAATTGTTCGGTTCACAGGAGTCCTGCCATTATCATAAGTCCATTAGGTCACAAGAGGCTGCTTATTCAGCAATAATTTGCCCAAACTACGGACACTTAGTGTAAATAGGAATCTCTTGCCAAATTTATGTTAGTGAACTTTACATTTGGCACTAGCTAGTGTGTCTGCGCTGTTTGTTACGTTAAAAATATGCGGCGTCATAAGCGAGTCACAGCGGCTCTCAGCGTCCCAGTGGGCTGGCCCGAGTCCAGGCTAGACGCGGAACTTCTATCGATTGTAATTATTTTATCTATGATGTCGACTGGAGTTTCATACCTACCACGATATCAGAAATGTCACGTAAGCGGATCACCTATACGCGTCAACAAATCAAAAGAATATTTATTGTTTTAAGTATAGACCTAGTATTAGCAGTGAAATCAGCATTGTCATAAAATCATTTACAATTACCACTCGTGTTGTAGAGGTATATATTATTACTTAAATGCCTACATTGAGTGACGCACTAACACTACGTAACAGGAGAATGAAAACAACACCATGTACAGTAACAGACTAGACGTGCGAATCGTACAAAGTACTATAAAATGTGGGCGCGCTAGTATAAAATTATAAATTTGCTCATTAACGCACACCGAGCCAGGGTTGGACATGCCACATAATAAATATCTACATACCATTACGCAACGAAATCTTTTCATTGTATTTTATGGTACAGGTAAAACAGACTTCTCATGTGAACACTGTTGTTAATATGTTGATCATTATGCCTTCATCTTGCTCGAAATTTCTTTTTCGAGACCACTGATCAGCATTGTGTAGTTTAGATAATGTGTCTGTATAAATGAAACGTGTGCCAACAATTTGCAAACGATCCCCTTTAGTGTTCCGTACCCGGTAGTCGTTATTCCTATTGCAGACACATTTCTACCTACCTATCTAAATGACGGTCTCTCAAAGACACGTTACTTATTCCGATAATGATAATAAAAAAATAGCACCAGCAAATTTCAACATTACCGCATTATGGGTATATTATTCGGAGCGCGCTCCATACAAACGTACTATGGTGATATTTTCAATACTAACCAATTTAAGTCAATGAAATTTTGCAGAAACAATCTAGAAACAAATTTCTATCCCTGTATGGAGTCAGATTTTCGTTTAAATGTATAGTTTTCAAGTTACAGTACCTCAAAGATTTCCATACAAATCTTAAATTAATCCTAGTATTGAAACAGTATATTTTAACGAAAATCTGACTCCATACAAGCATAGAGATTTGTTTCTGCAAAATTTAATTGACTTTAATTGGTTAGTATTGAAAATATCACCATAGTACGTTTGTATACAGCGCGCATTTTCGCTCTCGCAATAAAATTCTCTTAAGCTGAAGTCTAACCGAGAATGTAAATTTTGCAAAAACGTACATTAATTAAATATTACGTAAAGATTCCCCTGTATTAATAAATATTGTGCAACGCATAAATAGAAATCAATAATATTCTTAAACTAATTCAATCATAAGCGAACCGTGGCGTGGGAAATATGGTAATAATTCAGCGACAGAACAGATGATTGTAGCGGCAAAACTGATGTCATACGCGCGTGTGGCGCAGTACGTAACACTTATTTCATGACATCACTCTCACATTTATTTTAGGGATCTCTCGAACCTTAAAATAATTTACTTCGACTGATCACATCAGACATTGTGAGCTTGCGCACGTGTCTAAACGTAACGATAAGAAGAAAGACGAGAACATTGAATTACACAACGCAATAATACTACTTCGAAAGCTACTGAAGGAAAGATAGCTTGGAAAAGGAATGATATCCTAAAAGAAAATGGAAATTTACTGTTTGATTTACGTACTAGACCCCTCGCTGTGAGTTTCGCAATTACATACCTAACTAAATTATCTTGTTGTTGGACTTGACAGAACAAATAAATTGTCGCAGGACCCACATATATCCACATATCAATACATGATTACTAATTGCTACCTGCAGAATGTTGTTTACTAGTTATGTGATCAGGTAAAATAACATAAACTGAAAGCTTCGTCTTAATGGACACAGCTGAAAATAATACTCTGGCTATGTGTTTATATGCGACAAATAAATAATTCAATCTGCTTACTTTATACCTTACTCCATTCAATCCAAATAAGGTTACAATTTTATCAGGGAAATTATAAAAAGTAAACGAGGTAGAGGCACGCGACATACAGTTCGCCTAAAAAAATAACTAGGTATTTAATAGGTTTACGATTGTGTCTTTCTTTGTTAACAAATAAGAAACATGCACGCCAAGGGGTTCAAAACAAAATCCCAAAGGCAGCACAGAGATATTTATCAACTTAGATTGAAAGTTGTCTGCAATCTGCAATAATACGGCCATAAAGTTGTATGGAATTGAAAATTTAATTTAAAAAAGAACAAAAAATAGTACACAATCAAATAAATATTTAAATTACAATAGTAAAGCTGTTCTAAGAATAATTGAGAGCAAGTGTCTCAAATTACTGTTTCTGTAATTCAAAATAGCCTTAAAATTTCGTTGCTATTTGAAATGGAGTATAGTTGTGAACCATTACACGCATATTACGCGTGGAATAGCGGCTATAAAAAAATAGGGACCAAAAGATCCCTTAGACCGAATGGCTACCACCGTTGCAGCTGCTGCTGCTGTTTAGTTCCCAATGTTGGCGAATGAAAGGGTTTCTGATGACTTGATTATGGATTGTCTGCGGCCTAGTGACGGCAATTTTGTTTGTGGATGTGATGTGCCTATTCAATAATGTGCCAGGATGCCGGCGGGTTTTTACCAACTTGAGGACCAGATTTAAAGAGTGAGATGGTTTACACCTAGATGTTATTTTTAGAAATAAATTTCCCACATTTGTATTTAAATTTAAGTAGGTATATATCTTTTTGATTGTGTACTATTTTTTGTTCTTTTGTAATACAATTTTCAAATCCGTAAAACTTTATGGCCCAACCTGTACAGGTTGTTACAAAAGTAAAAATAAACATTTAAAACTTTTAAGGGGGTTGTTTAGACCATCAAACTGAACAACTTTCACATATCCATACATTTAGCTCGAATCATAGATTTGTAGTTTAGTATGGAACTTTGTTTTTTCGCGATTTCGTTGTTGGTCCCATAGTGAAAGTTGTTCTGTTTGATGGTCTGAACTCTGAACCACCCCCGTAAATGTTTATTTGTATTTTTGTAACACCTGTATAATGCTAGGTAGGAACGCGCGATAGATTATAGAACGCTGATCGCGTGCGGCTTGATCTTTAGTGCACTTTGTTTAGCGGTGGGTCACTACACACAACTATCAGCTTTTGTTGGTAAACTTTAATATAGAACAGAGTCAGAATAATTTAAAAAAACAGTCAAGTGAGAGTGCTACTCGCGCACTGAGGGTTCCGTACCACACCACCACACAATATAAAAAACACTTGCAAAAAAATGATTTTTCTCCGTGACCTTAAGCGCGAGACCGACTCACACTTGGCCGGTTTTTATTATTTTTTGTTATACTGTAGAGTTTGCTCTATAATCACACCAAGTTGGACGCTTGTATGTATTACCGTTTTTACGATGGAGCGAGAAGAAAAAAACATTGATCAAAACTAGTTTCTTGTTTAACTTTTTGAAATTTTTATTATTTGTTAGCAAATCCGCGATAATAACGAGTATTCTGTGAAAATTTCAACTGTCTAGCTATTACTGTTCAAAAGTTACCGCCCTAAATAGGTAGGACAGACAGACAGACGGACGGACGTACCTATATTATAGTTCAAAAGATACATAGATGGACGAACGGACAACATAGGCTTAGTAATAGGGTCCCGTTTTCACCCTTAGCATACGGAACCCCAATAATAATAATCTCTGCGTTGAGCCAAGTTTAAAAAGAACTCTATCGAAACCCATTGGAATTATAAATTAATAGTTAGATAGACCACCCTTAGATTTGACTAATGAAAATAACGGCCAAGTGCGAGTTAAACTCGCATGCTGAGGGTTCCATATACATTTGATTTTCTTTTTTTGTGTGCTGTGGTCTAGAAATCGTTCTAGGCTGTGGTACCTTACTTCATGCCAAATTTCACCATTCCAGGTCAATGGGAGTGAGTTCGCGAGAATCAAAATATTTGACATAAAGGCTGTATTATTTGATTGGAGCTTGAATTTTTTACACCTTTAAAAAGGGACTTTAGAATTGGATATTAACTCCAATTGGATACCTCTACCCGTTTCTGAGAAAAGGGTTCTTAACAGGCGGACATACAGACAACAAAGTGATAATAATTCAGTTTTAACTTTTTGAAGTAAGTACGCGGAACCCTAAAAATTATGTCATTCTAAAAAGAATCGTATAACACTACAGTTACGACTCTGTTTTCCGACGTATAATGTTATGAAGTTATGATACAATTTTTGCGGCGAAGGTGCTAACCAGACGCACGGCAGTCGTAAACTAAACACTATCATAACAGCAACGATGTAAAAACGCTTTACTGGCCACTCATGTTTTTATGCCTTTGCGTAGTGATGATTACTACTACATACAATATACAGGGTGGAGTTGAGATGAGGCACAAAGAGGAGCTGCCAGAAGCATATGTATAGCTACAAGAAAACGTTCTCAGAGATCTTTTAGATTATTTTACATCAGCATTCACAGACAATGAAAAAGATTTGCATTCATCGAGAAAAACTGTAATTTTCACAAAAAAAATTTTCTTCCCATTCGATCCTGTTGCTGCAAGTCTCTATGGGGTCGACCAAGGTCGAGGTATTAGAAATCTCAGAAAACACAAAATTAAATTCCCATCGATACATTTAGAGTAGGGAAATAAAATAAAGGGAAGTAAACACTTCAAATTTTCGAGTAGGGGTGGTTCAGACTATCAAACTGAACAACTTTAACTATGGGAGCAAACCTATAATCGCAAAAAAACCGCTGTTAGATACGATTTGAGTCAAGTATTTGCATTGCAGTTTAGTATGGAACAGAAGAGTATGAACAGCTGAGAGTTTACGCACAGTCCGCACAAATTATATACCAGATTTTAAGTCAAATCATAAGCTTTGAAAGAAAAAGAGATAATCAAAATCGGTTGAGTAGTTTTTGCGTGATGCTCGAACGAACAAACAAACAGACTGACAAAAATCCAAAAATTGGTGATTTAAGAGTCAGGGATAGCTAAAAACCATATCATTGTCTTCAATGTACTGACAAACTTCTATGGCAGTTTTATAATTCTTTTATCAGCATCTATTAGTAAAAACCTTATCAAAATCGCTACAGTAGTTTTTAAGATTAGCCTATACAAACAGGATGATAGAAAAACGCAGCTGAGACTTTTAGGGTATAGACGGAACGGGATCGCCTGCGGCGTGCGATCGCAGTTCCGTCTATCTTATATGCTCTAGCAAATGACGTTCCTGAGTGACAGAAAAGGATGGAGCGACGGAAAAATGCGATCGCGTGCGGCCATGTGTAGTTCAACCCTTATTAGTAGTAGTGATGATAGTGTTCGATATTTTTTATTTGTTTTTTCCCTTCCCCTGTGGTAAAATAACCTTTAAGCTGTGCCTTTAAGTTTGCGCTTTAAGGTTCCAAGTACCTCAGGGTTAAAATCCCCAATATACAAAAGCATGAAAAAAAAGTTACAAGTACCTAGGAAAATTTTATCAAACATACTACTAAAATGTTAAAATACCTATTTCATAAATGTTTCTTCACAAATTTTACTGAATTAATTCGGTTTTTCTTTATTTTCTTATAACTGAGCTACAAGACTAACTATAACAATGTCAGGAGGTCTATTCCATTATTTATTGCCATTGTTTATTTTAATTTTTCAGTTAATACAGATGCATGTGAAACTCATCACTTATTACTAGAAATAATAAATAATTATCCTAGTCTCCTTTGTTCTGTCATCAACACTTATTTGCAAAGCTATTAAAATTCTTCCACATCATGGATTGATACTACAATGCTGAATAAAAATGTGTTACAAAAATCGTTTCCTTGCTAAGAATGCTATTAAAAAACAGTAAATTTATGTATTCAATAATTTACTGGTATATAAACTTAACCATGTGTAGAATAAATTGAACTACTTGCTCCATCCATCATCTTATACCTGAGGCTATCCATAACAGGGTGTAAACTTAAATGCATTACATATTATTTGGGCGGGTTATTGCTAGCCTAAGCATATGTACAAAAACTGACCATTGCTGGTCTATTGTATTTCTCCTTGCTAGCCCATATTTTTACACATACCTCAGAACTTATGGTATTTCCTTTTCGTTCTTGGGTATGCAGGTTTCCTTACTATGTTTTTCCCTCACTGCAAAGCTAGTGATAATGCCAAATACAACCTGACATAAATTCTGGAGATCTTAGTGATACAGGCCAATATTGGTCCCATAGTGAAATTTGTTATATGACTAAAAGTTTACGCCATTTAATAAAAGGTGTTCCTGAGTGTCGAGCCAGGAGATTTTTATTTCGCTGTTTCAATATCGGTCCTATAGTGAAAGTTGTTCATTTTGATGGTCTGAATACAAAGTTAATGCATATCCTCAGGAACACCATGTACAGTAAGTTTGCTCCATGAATGTTAATCATGGCAATATTAAGCTTATCTAAGGAAATACAAAACAAGCATCTGGAATGTGATTTTTGAAAATCATTCGCTGAGCTCAGTAGTTCAAAATGTCAGAATTACTATGGAGATATCTATAATCTTCCTACTGCTGATTTGACTTTCAAAAATCACACTCCTGAAGTATGATTTTTGGATGTCAAATCAGCAGTAGAAAGATGCATATCTCCATACTAATTTTGTCATTTTCAACTGCTGAGCTCAGCGAATGAGTTCTCCTGGTACAGATTTTCTACCAATCTAGTAATTTTTGTGTGTTTAAATTATTGTAATAAAATGTAAAAGTAAGTCACTAGGCGTGTCATATGCCACAGCAGGAGAAAGGACTCCTTTCACAAAAGGGTTGGAGAGGGCCGTACTCCCGCTTGGGTCAAATTAGTGGTCAACTCGCTGACAGAAAATTTTCAAGCCGCCTTAACATTGTGATTATATATATATCAACTATGATTTGCAGGTTTTGTCTGATGCTTCAGAGGTTAATGGCCTCTGAACTGACTTAACAAATAGTTTCCGTCAGCCATGAACCAGATCCACTTAACATGCCTTCTGGAGCACAAGAGTATTTGAGATTAATAAAAGTAAATAAATAAAATAAAAGTAAACCACTGAAAGGTACATAAATAAAGCCCTAAGCCTTTGTTATTATTATTAAATACTAGACTCGTCAATCACTCTATTGTCTGCTCAATTCCTTGTTAACCCATTCGTAGCCACAATAGAAACAACAAAAAAATGTCACAGAAGCCACTGATTTATTGTAAACATGTATTTTTATAGAGTTGGTGTCGGCTATAGCCGTCAATGGCTCTTAAACCCCAAATAATATGTGTCGGCTAGTGCTGTTAGTGGCTGCGAATGGTTTAATGTTATCATAGATATATCAACAATTCTTATACCTATATGAAATCCTCCCTAAAAATTTTAATATTTGCAATTTGCAAGTGACATTGCATGGTGTCTTATTTTCACAAGATCTACCAACTGAGACATACTTTGTTGATCAAAGATTGTTAACTGAATTATTATTAGTATATTTAGTCAGTTAGCTCATTACTTTTTCAAGAGTGTTGCTTAGTACAAAAGGGTATAATATCCGGCTATTTAAATCTTCTCATTAAAAATGTTTTAACGATAATGCTAAACTCACATTTTAAGTATTTTTTTAGCTTGAGTTCTATTTTAAGAAGATAAACTTACTCATTTTAGTACAATATACATACAAAGCATGTTTAGATGTTCTATAAACAGTTGCCGAATTGACTAGATAAGCAAATAGCCTATTTTTAGCTTAGTATAGCATAGCATATGCTCACGACTATATGACTACCCCCAGTCAGAGATATTCTGAAACATCAGAACATCCACGTTTCACCAGTAGTACCGAAACTCTGTCCAGTGTGACGGGGGGTGAGCCCGTCGCCACTTATAATGGACAGTGGGTACAATACACGCCTCGAAATTGAAGGCATGCAGGTTTCTTCACGATGTTTGCCTTTTTTTATGATTACAAATATTTAAGTATATAGGTACTAAGTAATGTTAGATGAAACTAAGCCTAAAAAAGTATTTATAACACATTAAAAGCATAGTATACTCACTGGTTTCCCAACCAAAGCAATACATGTCTTCATTCTTCATTAGTTTCAATCAAATAAGAACCACATGTTAATATAAGCATAACTTGAATTTACTCTATAAAACGTAGCTTAGTATTAGAACTAGGTATGACCTTGTCTCATACTCATGTTTTAGAACATGCCGTACTAACACTGCATTCGCAAAGTACCTAAGGTTCCACTGAATAGATTATTCTTGGTTTCTCAAAACAGTTAAAGTAACAAAGTGTCTGGAATACCTAGGCAGTTATTATGCTTCCAAAATCGTCTGGACAAAGCTGTTGTTTTAAAAACAAAGGGCGAATTGCTTTACATTTCAAATTATCTAGCGTTAATCATGCACGTAACTAAGTAAATAAAGGATCAATTTACTAAAAACAAACAAGTAAAAAAGTACGCGGACGGAACAAAAATAAAATTCGTACAAATAGCACAATAGGAATTAAATTTCACCTACATTGCGTAAAATTCACATTTCACTTTGAACTCTGCTTTATCACTTTATAACAACAAATTGTCTTTCTTATAATAAGTACATGTTCTTCTTTTACTTCCTGAATTGACAAGTATAACGAATTATCTCCCACTGCATTTTGTACAATCCTACGCCATATTTGCAAAGTAGGTATCAGTGTTGCTAGTAATAGTGGAAAAATAATGAAATTGAAATACTTCATTCATTACGCTCAATTTACACTTAGTTAAGCTCAGTTTCCAAAATACATTAAAAATAAAAAGTAGTGCCAAATGACTCGATAGATGGCGTTGACCAGACAGGGGCAGCCACCTTGCAGATAATATAATATAAATAAAATAGTAAGAATTTGTGTTTTTAAGTAAGCAGCAAAATATGAGCATTTATATTTCGTCAACGAATGCGTCTGACTCAGTGACATGCATTTTTGTTTACTTTTTAGCCTAAAATTATCGTCTTTGGACCCCTCTCTGGTCAACACCATCTATCGCCGGTATGATGATTTGATGAACTACGTTTGAGTAGCTGTCAGTAAACTAAAAATGCATATCACTGAGTCGGACGCATCCGTTGACGAAATAATGAGGGATTTTCAGAAAGCCAATAAAAAAGAAAAAGTAGTTCCTAATGGCTCGATAGATGGCGTTGACGAGACAGGGGTGAGTGAACGACCTTGCAGATAATAAAATACAAATAAAATAGTGAGAATTTGTGTTTTTAAGTAAGCAGCAAAATAAGAGCATAATATAATATTTCGCCAACGGATGCGTCTGACTCAGTGACATGCATTTTTGTTCACTTTTAGCCTAAAATTTTTGCCTTCGAACCCCTCTCTGGTCAATGACATCTATCGCCGGTATGATGAACTACGTGTGAGTAGCTGTCAGAAAACTCCTCATTATGCTCATATTTTGCTTTATACTTAAAAACACAAATTCTCACTATTTTATTTGTTTTTTACTATCTGCAAGGTTGCTTGCCCCTGTGTCGTCAACGCCATCTGTCGAGCCATTAGAAACTACTTTTTCTTTTTAATGGCTTTCTGAAAATCCCTCAAGAGTCACGTGGCTGAGGGGGTAACAAGTAGACGTTTCGTCAGCTTGCGATATTGACAGCCACGTGGCTCTGCCGTTTTATGGCGATTTTGAGTGTGTGCTTTAGAAAAACGGGGCTTTGAGATCGCCTATCCTATTGCCGTACAATATCTAATTAATATATCTTCAACACTTGACACTGGCGAAATCTAACAAGGAAACGCCATTAAATAAAAATAGAATAGAATAGAAAATCCCTCAATAATGAGGAATTTACTGACTGCTAGTCAAACGAAGTTCAACATACCGGTGATAGATGGCGTTGTCCAGAGAGGGGTCCAAAGATGAAAATTTTAGGCTAAAAAGTAAACAAAAATGCATGTTACTGAGTCAGACGCATTCGTTGACGAAATATTATGTTCATAATTTACTGCTTACTTATAAACACACATTCTTACTAAGTATTTTATTTGTATTTTATTACCTGCAAATATAATCTGTCTCGTCAACGCCATCTATCGAGCCATTAGCCATTTTTTTTTTAATTACGTTCTGAAAATCCCTCATTCCTACGCAAAACTCTTCTTTAAAATGAATTTATGATCTTGGAAGTCCGCGCGATGCTGCCAAAATCACCTAGTACGAGTTTTCTTGAACCACAATTTTTGTTCTGTTATCGAGTTTATTCGAGATTCCTGTTAATATTGGTCGCTTTACGCAACTCTTTGCCTACACAATCCGCACGAAATAATGTCGCAAATATCACTAAAACAAATTTTTTACTAAAGCCTGACCACTCGTAGTATGCTACACGTGATACGGCTGTATCACGTCTTTTATCTCGTTCGTTCGCACGCAAATAGAAAGAGAGCTAAGATGTGATAGCGCTGTATCACTGCGGCATGCTAGCTACGGTCGGGCTTAAACAAGACGAAACACAACACAAACAATGGCACCAAACAAAACTCTATAGGATAGGACCATAGAGAAATTATTACTCCATGGATAGGACCAAGAACATTATGATAGGACTGCTAGGCGGAATACTGTGAATGGGCTCCTAAAGGATCATGGATCTGGCAACACAGATTCCATTCCATCGATTCCATTCATTCACTCATTCACTCGCAACGCAAACAAAAATTTTAGGAATAGAAACGTCAACTCAAGTCAAACAATTTCCGCTGATTTTATTTATCTTTCCATGTTGTACTTATACCGGATTTCTATAGATAATTGTAAATGAAGACTTTCGTTTTAGAACATTTCCATTTACGTAGAAACTATGGGTATGTTTTTATTTGATAGTTTGGGTACACCTACAGCTTTGTAACCATTATAAATTTACCACCTACATCGAAACTACCTACCTCTACTTATTTCTTCTTTCACAAACCTCGCCGATTATCTTTTCAGAAAATATTACTGATGAGCGAGAGAACCTAAAAGAATTCCTAGAAGAAGCAGAGCTTCAGCAATACTATGAATTGTTTCGGTAAGTGTTGAAACGTTGAAACCTACCCACTACCTACAAATCTTATGTGTGACAAAAGAATCGGCCAAGTGCGAGTCGGTTTATTTGTGCACGTTGTGAAGGTTCATTGCCTTCAAAAACAGGACTGTATTATTAAATTTTAACTAATACATTATTAATTAAGTATACACTATATCTAAGTATTAGCTCGAAACTTCATCTGCGTTGACTTTAATAAAGTATCTAATGTTTCAATCTAGAACATGTTAAATCTGTGTAAGTAAAAAAGTTGTAATGAGTTTTTAGGAATTTGTGTACGATTTGAAACACCACCGGCTTTTCTGTGAAGGAAAACATCGTGAAGAAACCTGCATGCTTCAATTTCGAGGCATGAATAGTACCCACTGTCAATTACAATTGGCGATGAGCTCACTCCCCGTCACACTGGATAGAGTTTCGGTACTACTAGTGAAGCGTGGATGATCTGAGGTTTCAGAATATCTCTGACTTCCCCCTCGGGGAATATACACGAGAGCATATGTATATGTTATATGTGTAGACGGCGGCCCTCCATCAAGTGGCCGGATCGATCTTGTGATGAGAAGCCGGTGGTAGTAAGCTGCACAAAATATATCGGCGTTTTGGAAGACATTGGTCGACTATTTTGTCCAGCAGTGGACAGTTTCTCGCATGACATTTTATTATGATGACACAAATTATGCGTTTTTGCCTAGCGATTGTATTCTATGCGGTTCTGTATGTACGATCCGAACATTTTGGCCTAGTGACTGTCATGCATTATTTTTATCATCATAATATCGTAAGGCACGTTTTGTCTTCCTGCTATTATTGCATTAGAGTATTAAATATGTTTTTGTCGCAAAATATTGCACGTTTTGTCAGCCTGAAATCTCAATAGGCTACAGGGAACAAAGCTTGCAATGACAGCCTTCAAAGGTTGGTAGTTGCAGCAAAGCTAAATTTCCTTGCTCTTAGTAGCGAAGGTTCTGTCTTTCCCGGAAGAGTATACGGAAGTGGGTGTATGTATGTGTATGTACATTGCAATGTTGCAATGACCTTTCTGTTTTGTACGTTTAACACCTTGGACTCTGTCAGCTGATAGCTGTCATTTCATACGAATGGGAAAAATTTTAAAGGAGAGTTAAGCATGTGTGATACTCAGTGAGTGCGAGCGAAACAGGAATACGCATTTCCTTGAGGAACCATGATTCAACCAGAGCAGAGGGGGCTAAGTTAAAGTCGGTGGGAGGTAGGGATTACTGTATGTAGTACTAGATACTCTTTCTTATACTGTGGTTTAATGTACAAAAACGACCCTTCTGAGGGCCTACCATGAGTTTTCCCTGTACTTTTCTACTGTAGTTACGTCGCCAATTCGTATGACAGAAATTAGTTCTCAACGTAACCACTAGGAGCGCTGTACGAAATTTAAAACAAAATTGGTGACGTAACTACAGTAGTAAAGTACGGTGAATACTCATGGTAGGCCTACTGGCCTCAAAGGTCGTAAACGCCACTTTTGGCCAAAATGAGTTAAAAATGCAATTTTGTTTATTTTTTTTCGCTCTATCGATCGGTGTATTCCCCTGAAAAAAGTCAATTTTGGAGTTTACGACAATTGAGGCCAGAGGGGTCGATTTAACAAACTTTAATGTTCATTTTTCAAACAAACCTTGAAACATCTACTCAGGTGAAATTAGGCCCATGATGATGATGAATGTTAATTTTTCATGTTCAATTTTAAATAAAAAATTATTAGCATATTAGAAATCTAAAATATGGCATTGTTCAGAATATCCGCATTTAACAAGCGGTGGCCTGTTCTGTCCAGTGTGACGTACAGGTTGTCCCTGAAAGTAAGGATCAAATCAAACAGGCACATGGCGGAGGTCATTTTTTAACTTTTAGCCCCAGTGAATGATGGTTCCATTCTCAACGGAACCATCATTTACCGGGGCTAAAAGACCTCCGCCATGCGCCTGTTTGATTTGATCCCCACTTCCTGGGACACTCTGTATAATCTTAGATCAAAATAAAATTAATGGATATGCCTAAAGCTCGGTAAGTTGAAGCAAACTACTGGTGCACTTGGTCCATACAAACTAGCGCCATTATCTGTCAAATCTAGGGCACTTGCATACAAATTTGAAGTAAACCTTTCATTTGTTTTGCCTCATTTTTCTGGTTTGAAATGGTCGCGTAAGGCCTATCCATTCATTTTATTTTGATCTAAGTGTATAATATAGTGAGCCCGTCGTTGCCACTTTTAATAACAATAGACACACATTGTAATTGAAACATTTAGGTTTCCTCAAGTCGTTTTCCTTCACGGAAAAGCCAGTGTTGTTATTAAATTGTAAATAAGTTCTCAGAAATTCATCGATAAGAGTGATTCAGGCTGGGAGCGAACTGCTATGCGCACGGAAAGCGAGAGTTTTTTTTAAAAAGCTATTAATCAGCACCCATATATAGTTGGATTTTATAAAAGCACCTATGATACTGAAACAATGTTGCACAAGCGTACTTTTTGATGGGTTTTGAAATTTTAAATGTTTCTGTTATCAACTGTTTCTATTATAATTTGTGTAGAATATATTTAGTCAAAATAGGTACCTATCTAATAAATAGCTTCTACAAATTATTACTTGTATTATGTTTATGTTAGTATTGTGACTTGGCATCGCGATTTCTTGTTTTGATATTTTTATTAAATATTTTTAAGTCTGTATTTTTTTTACAGAGATATTTTGAAAGTTTCAAAATTGTCACAATTAAAATTTGTTGTAACGGAAGACCTTGTTCAAATAGGCATGTCAAAGCCTGAACAAAGAAGATATAAAAAAATCTACACAAAGAACTTTCCTAATCCATACATTTCAAAAATAAAGAAACTTTTAAGCTCAAATAAAAAGCATGATGTGGTAAGTTCATAATTACTTAATGAAATAAAAATACAATCTTCAAGCTCCATACTGATTCTAGTTCTAGGTAATTTAATTTATAAATTAATAGTCTATTATTATTCCAGTTTACACATGGCCACAGCTCCGTACCTATTGAATTCCAACCGTTCACGGAGAACAGCGTCAAAGTTCCTACAAAACACATAATATCCATCGAGGATATAACTATTAATAAGGAGCTTGGTATGGGCCAATTCGGAGTTGTACAACAGGGAACGTGGACCACTGGAAATCAAAGAGTAAGACTTATTTAAAAGTATTTTTTTTATAAATATATATTTGTTTTTGTTAACATGCATCTTGCATATTACTTGAAAACGCGAACACTACGGACGGATTTTGAACTTTTTGTGTTTGAAAGTTTATGATTAAGCTTTAAATTTGTTATATTATCATTTATCTCGCTACAGTGACGGGAACCCGTGTGAACGAAGTCGCGGGTAAACTCTAGCAAATATACAGCGTGTTATACCCTAACACAATGATACTGAACAAAAATAGCCACATCTCATACAAACGTTCGATCCATTTTTCATCCAAAACCATTTTACTGATATTTTATTTTAGCTGCAAGTTGCCATAAAGTGTCTGGGACACGAACGGATGACTTCAAATTCAACAGAATTCCTGAAAGAAGCGGCTGTTATGCATAGTATAGAACATCCAAATATCGTGAGGCTTTATGGCGTAGTTCTACACTTGGATTCATTGATGTTGGTAAGTAATTGTTTGTTCTTTAAATGCTTACTTAGTAGCCAGGTGATGTTTCCGCAAGGCAGGACATAGTCATTGAAAAAGCTGACCATTTGGGTTCCAAGTCCGTACATATGGAGAACCATAGAAGGACATAACTCCTGTCTTTGCCGAATATTCAGTCTGTGGTAAAGCCCTTATATACACCAGTCAGTACTCCATATCGGTGGAGCCGCGTTATTGCGAATCTTTATCTAGTTCCAGCATTTTCAATTACAAAAAGCCGAATTGGTAAATAATCAGACACGACCGTAAGAAGGAAACCGCCGGACACCTGGCAACCCTATATTTGATCATTTGTTCGCCTCCAAGACTTAGCAGCACTCTTTCTTAGAACTACACTGTTGATGAATGATTTATAATTTACACTTGGTCGTCCGTCGAATTCGTTGTACGACCCTCGCTGTAATGTAACTACAAGGTTGTCGACCGGCTTTGTTTACATTCGTTGGATGGCTCAGTGTAGTATCACTCGCACCTCACTCATTGTCAGTTTTTCCTACTTGTATGGAGTGACAGCCAAGGTGTGGCTGTTGTGATTATACTGCAGCCTATTAAATCAAGTTCTAAGCTAGGCTTATTTAGTTATACTTTGTTTGGGAATAAAAGCCAAACTTTTATGCACCAAACACCATCCCGTATAGGTTAAAAGTAATGTACGATTTGTAACGCCACTGGCCCTTCGGTGCAGAAAAATATCGTGAGGAATCCTGCACACGATGAATAAGAAATTCTGGTCTATTTATAATGATGGGATAAGTAAAATTATTTTTATTAATTTGTCATTCCAGGTGACAGAGCTTGCACCCCTGCGATCGCTACTAGAATGTCTCCGTGAGGTATCACTGAGAACTAACTTCCCCGTTCCGAACCTCTGCGAGTTCGCCGAACAAATCTGTGATGGCATGACTTATTTAGAAAACAAAAGACTGATTCATAGGTAGGTAATAAATCATTACATCACTATTGGCCAAGCTCGGCGCCAGATTACATGGATGATATGTATAATGAAGAATGTTGCATTTTTATGAGTGCAGTAGTTTTATTTCACAATCACTATTTCCTGTTGACGTTGATTGAAGGAATGCTTTATCAAAGAAGTTAATCCGTAGCCAGTAAACCAAAATTAATTTTTAGATACATCTGTACATTGAAGATATTTACAAGAAAAAGATTACGATACTTATGGTTTTTAGGTGACTCCAATTAAGTCAACCTTTTTTAGAATTTTTGTCTGTCTGTTTTTTTGTTTGTTCGTTCAAGCATCACGCAAATCTACTGAACCGATTTTGATGACACTGTTTTGGTTTGATAGCTTATGATTTGACTTCAAATCTGGTATATAATTTGTGCGGATGAAGTCGCGGGTCAACTCTATTAAATACATGTGTACACAACTCTATTAAAGACAAGTGACAGCCTAGCAAATACTGAAACGGTGAACTCAGGCCATCAAACTGAACAACTTTCACTATGGAGCCTACTTCAGGAAACGCGAAAAAAAACAGCTGTCCCATACAAAACTGATGTACCTACCCGACTCAGATGTATGAGACAGCTGATTTTTTGTTGCGTTTCCTGAAGAAAGCCCATGGTGAAAGTTGTTCACTTGGATGGTCTGAGTTCACCGTTTCAGTATTTGCTAGGCGGTCACTTACACCCTGTATAACTCTACTGTGTATACAATAATATTAGTTTTTATTTTCAGAGACTTAGCAGCAAGAAATATCTTAGTATTTAGCAAGGATAGAGTAAAAATATCGGATTTCGGGCTCTCACGTGCGCTAGGCGTGGGAAAGGATTACTATCAGACAAATTATAATGTGAATCTCAAGTTGCCAGTTGCATGGTAAGTTAATACAATATCTGAAATATATCTATTTATGAATATGGCTAACAGCAATATTAATTTGTCATATTTCTATGACTCCTGCACGGCTAGCATGCCACCCACGACAAAGAGTTTAAACGAAAAAACGTCATGCGCGCTCTTTTTGGCGTACGTAAAATAATAAAGATGGAGGCACGTCTAGATTTTTGTCGTTTTCTCGGCGGTAGCATGCTAGAGGGGCTGGAAGCTTAAAATTTTAGAAATTAGCATACCTCTTCATTTCGATAGGTTTCCCTATCCATCTAAAAAAAACTATATTTACCGGAACCCACAATTCTATTATAATCTCACTAAAGATCTTGCATAAACACATGTCTGCTTATTTCTCTGATATGCGTATGAAGATATATAAGCACAATTTAAAGAGTTTAATACGCACATAAAATCATGATTGTATTCCCTTTTGGTCAGAAACCTCGCGAAAACAATCAACTCTATTAATTTTGTAATCATAGATAGGCACTTTGAGCATTTTTAGGGTTTTAGGCCCAGAATCCACCACATCAGACTGGAGCGAAGATGTGTCATGCATGACTCATGAACAACCAAAATGTTTGCGTTGTTTACCTATTTCATCTCCGCTCAGCTTCATAAATATAGGCAATGGTGTATTTCTATCTCACTCGCACTCACTGCGTGTAGCACATGCTTACCTCTTGTCAGTTTTCCCATGATTTTTAGTACGAAGTGACTGCTAAGTTTCAAATATTCTTGATTATAAACATGTTACATTGTGTACTAATGTCATTGGTTACAGCAGTGGTAGCCAAGACGTCGACCGCGGTCTACCCGGTCGACTTTTGTTATAGTCTCGCAAATAGATTACCTAACTAAATTAAAGACGAAAATTATTTGAAATTATTGCTAATCCAGTTTCGGTTGAAGGTAGACTGCCAGGTATATCTAAAATTTTATTATAGACCGAGCAATGTATGAAGTTTTGCCACCCCTGGGTTACAGCCATGTTGTGCTATTTCAAATCAAATAGGCGGGACTCGCGCGGAAGCGGGATCTTTATTTTGATTTGACTGCTATGTGTCCAAGATGTGGCTTGTCGCTTGTCAACGAGCGCAGATCTCCGCTCCGTTCAGTTGCAGTGGTTACAATAACCGCTAAGCTTCTCCGCTCCTCTTCACTCTGCCCCTCCGCTTTGGTGAACACCGGGCCTTAGGATGGAAGATGCTAAAGAGTTTATAAATAATATTATATTGATTGTTGTCACAGGTGTGCCCCCGAATGCATTCTGTATTTACGATTCACGTCGTCTAGTGACGTTTGGGCGTTCGGCGTGTGCCTTTGGGAGATGTTCACGTACGGGTTCCAGCCGTGGGCAGCGTTCTCCGGCCAGCAGATCTTGGAAGCTATAGATGCTCCTAATTATCAGGTTTAATGTTATGTTTATTATGAAACGTTAATTTTAGCTAAACATGATTGTAATATCCGAGTGAATTGGCTGACAGCTGTCTTGGTCAGACCGCAGTTTTTTTTTTCAAAGTTGTCTCATTGCTTATAACACCGTGGAATCGGGGTCGTTTTGAAGCCCAATCATGTACACACGGCGACACATCAAGCTACGCAAAACCAATATAAGCTGGCCGCGCGACGTTATACATTACTTTACCTACGCGCGGGCTTATCTTAATTTTGCGTAGTTTGATGTTTCGCCGTGTGCAGTGAACAAATTTTACTGTGGGACCAATTTTTAAATTGCGAATTCGGCTTCAAACCGACCCCGATTCCAACGTAAATACGTCCCACTTCAGAGCACAAGCTCTGAGGCTAGCTCGAAGAGGGTATGGGCGTTAGTCCAACACGCGTGCCTAAAATTCAGCTAAACTACTTTCACTATGGAGCCAACATCGAGCTCATCAACTAGACAATTTATTGGACCTCCCATAGAAAAGTGCGGATCAACCGACTAATTTTCTATGGGACGTCAAAGAGTTTTTTTTCGACCCACTTTCCTTCGGGAAACTTTGTTTAGTTTCAATATCTAAATACACCCTACTACATGTATTGGTAATTAAAAACTAGACCTATTAGGATTACGCGACAAAAACAGATGTTGGCAGTAGGAGAGAAACACAAATGCTATCCTCCTATCTATGTCTTTGGTCAAATTCGTTGCGTGTTGCAAGACAGATTAGAATCATCCCCCGGGATCGCTGGACTCATTGTCTAGTGTTGTGAGAAGTCGCATCTGGTTATTCTAGCGTGGTGGGCTTAAAAGCCTACCGAGCCTATTGTGCTGCCCCCAATCCTATTTTTTTTATTTCTTCACGATTAAACAATATTTCCAATAAACACGAATGTCAGGTTCGGTGCAGCCTTAATATGCTCGTATAGATACCACAAATTATTTCAAATGTGGACACCGCTAATGTGGTTCCAACATTTTGTTGCATAGTAGACTAAAACCTATATTCTATAAAAATGTTACAATATTTTCAGAGACTGGAACGCCCTGAATGCTGCCCTGAATCTTATTATTCAACTATGCTGGAATGTTGGTCTCACGATCCAAACGATCGACCAAAATTCAAAGATTTGGGTCCAAAGTTGCGAGAAATTCGGCCTGAACAGGTAAAACGGGTGTTTCGACATTACATATATCATCTTCTTACCTATTATAAACTGTAGCTGTAGTGTGTCTGTACATAAAAGATACTAAAAACATATGTTTCGATATGGTTTTTAGGTGTCCCCGATTAAAATCACAAAATTTTGGATTTTTTGTGCATGAAGCTACGAATAAAGAAATAAATATGGAACGATAACTCCGAACAAAATCTCCTTAATTTTTGGCACCATGAGTTTTGGCGGCAAACGCCGTAATTGGAGTCGCCATAATGATTGTGTCTTGCGCGCTTGCGTGGTGTACACCAAAGTTCGTGGGGTCATTTTTTGACGTGAATTATATTTCCATATTTATTTCTTTATTCGTAGGCATGAAGACATGTATGAAAGTGGATGATGCGAGAGAAGTATGTCAGAATCGTAGTGTGTTGCGAGCCGTAGTTTCTGCCTAGCCCTGTGGGATATGGGGCGTGAATATATGTATGTATGTTTGTTCGAGCAACGAGCATCGCGCAAAAACTGCTGAACCGATTTTGAAGAAAGAAAAGAAAACTTAGAATTTGATTTAAAATCTGGTAGGTATATAATTTGTGCGGATGAAATTGTGGGTAAAAGCTCGTTAGAACATAAAATCTATACTCGACGTTTTTATAAGACGTCAGGTGAACCCGAAAGAATTAGCTTCTATCCACCTGTTTACAATCACTTCACTTTCAAATAAATTCGTGACACGTGACTCTTCCCGAAGTAAATCCATAAAATATATTCAAATTTTACTTTAATTTCAATGAGACGGACTATTTATTGCGAATTGTGTGTTCAATAAATCATATTTGTTTTAGGTTCAAACCACCTCAAATTTCCTCAAACCCGAAGACGGCCGTAGAAGTATTTTCTTAGAATATAAAGCGGGTCAAATAATTACAGTACTGGGTAAAGAGTAAGTGGACAATCTTTATTTATATGACAATAGTAATGAGTATTATTAACATATTTCGCTTGACACTTTTCGTATTCGTAGCGCTATTTTCTGTATTTGGGCCATTGACCTCGAATGTATTTGGGCAAACATAATTTATTTACAATTATTATAAACGTTCGGGCAAATGTATTATGTATTTGCATATGTCATAACTCATAACATAAACATTATAATATCCACATATTATTAAATTGAACAGCAAATAATCTGTTTGAAAAAAGTTGTGTAGAGCATCGACAAACGCGCGGTATCACGTATGCAAAATAATTCAAATATAACCCTCCATACACGGCGGTTGTAATCAAATATACGAAATGCGCAAAAGCATCGACGTTTAAAAAAATAGATTGTAACCAAAATACGAAGCTGAATGTGTTGATTCGAATACCACATAAGCAACATCACACATGTTGGTAATGTACACTAATCAACATCATCACAGCCGATATACGTCCACTACTGGACATGGGCCTGCCCCAAGGATCACAACAAAAACCGGTCCTGCGCTGACCTCATCGTTTCAGTCGCCATCACGCGGTCGCCACTCGAGAATTCTTCAGCCCCATTGGCTATCGGTTCTGCGAGCAGTGTACCGCTCATTGCCACTTTAGTGCAAGTAGCAATTCTTTGGGCTGTGTCGGATACCTACTCTGGTTCTGCTGCGAATCTCTTCATTTCTGATATGATCTCTCAGTGAAACTCAGAGCATAAATTGCCTTTTGGTGACTTTCAAGCCTCGTATCCACTAGGCAACAATTGACGCGCAACACGTACGCTCAACATGTTCAACAACGTTGTAAAACAACACTCGAAGTTGCTTCTTTCAAAGTTTCTTCTTTGTGCAAAAGAAGCAACGTCGCGCGTTGTTTTAAACGTTGCCGAACATGTTGAGCGTCACGTGTTACGCGTCAATTGTTGCCTGGTGCAGCGGTTCCCGAATGGTGTTCCGCAGAACCCTGGGGTTCCGTAAGAGGCTCTCAGGGGTTCCGCGAAGATTTCGATGTTTTATTTTATTTTAAAATGCATCCACACTCAAACCACTTTTCGAATCAAAAGCTACCACGAAATACAAGCGGGACGCCGCGCCAGAGACCGCCGCTAGACTCGTAAACACGCCATTTTGATCCATAAAACAATGGATTACAACTTTTTTCGCGAGTCTAGCGCCGTTGCGCTCGCTTCATTCCCCGGATCTGCCTTAGAAGATATACTATACGAGATGCAAACACCAATCCAAAATGCCTCAGTATGGTGTGATTTCACGTAAAAAAAAACAATGTTACAGTTAGTTTAGTTCTTACTTGAGCTAGGGTTCCGCCCAAAAACGGTGAACCAAAAAGGGTTCCGTAGCCAAAAGAATTCGGGAACCGCTGGCCTAGTGGATACGAGACTTCAGCCTTTTAATGAGGCATTGAGTGAGCGAAAACGTCCTAGTTCTGTATGTCATCCATCACTGACAGCACACATTGATGGTCAAAGACTTTCACAACACAATATTTGTTCCTCCAGAGATATGACGAAGACATCAATGTGGTATGGAGTCCTTCCTGGTGGTGCTTGCGGCATGTTCGATTCTACTCAAACTAAACTGTATACAAAAGTTGATGTAAGTTGCACATTATTACCAGTGATCGGAATGTCGGGGCATTTTTTGAGCATACAAGTTTGGATACGCCTGAATTTCCCGGAAGTATCCGGATTTAATAAATATGGATAAAAATTTCACGGGATTTATTGGGATAACCTATTTAGATGTCAAGAGACGTTTTTTTAAATCAAGAGTATTAGCAGCGCATACTAGAGGCCGCGACTTTGAAACACGCCGCCTGGTACTTTTGACATGTACCGCGCTTAGGTAAATATGTTGACCGTTATTAAACAATGATATTAAGTAACTAGATTAGTAGTTAGGGCACCAAAGCGTTGCCACTTCGAAGATGTCTGCAGGCTTCTTTGACTTCAGTTCAGGCGTTTATCTATAGTGAGCGGACATATCCGTGACGTATAAATTAAGCTACCAAAATGGGGAAATGCGCCGTAAAAGTTTGTAAATCAATATCGTATTTACTTGCAACACTGATGGCAAAAACAATGCGTGAAAAATTTATTTAGTTTTTTAATTTTATTTTGACATAATATAGTAAACTTACTTGTGAAAAGTAACACCACTTCCTTTATTATTCTTTTCCGACTGTGATTTACAAATTATTACGGCGCATTTCCCCATTTTGGTAGCTTAATTTATACGTCACGGATATGTCCGCTCACTATAGATAAACGCCTGAACTGAAGTCAAAGAAGCCTGCAGACATCTTCGAAGTGGCAAAGCTTTGGTGCCCTAACTACTAATCTAGTTACTTAATATCATTGTTTAATAACGGTCAACATATTTACCTAAGCGCGGTACATGTCAAAAGTACCAGGCGGCGTGTTTCAAAGGCGCGGCCTCTAGTATGCGCTGCTAATACTCTTGATTAAAAAAAAACGTCTCTTGACATCTAAATAGGTAATCCCAGTAAATCCCGTAAAATTTTATCCAAATTTATTAAATCCGGATATTTCCGGGAAATTTAGGCGTATCCATACTTGTATGCTCAAAAAATGCCCCGACATTCCGATCACTGATTATTACACATAGGAATTTCAAAAAAGAAATGTTTGCATCTGATCTTATTATGTCACATTTTCTTAGGTCACTTTGTGAACGTTCATTTTTCCGAGCACTCAGAAATAAAAACATTGCCTATGTTCTTTTTCATTTCATTAATGTTTATAAAATTGTGTAAATGACTGTTAAGAAACGTCAAACCGCCTCTTCTACTATTAAATGTTTTACTGGCCTATTAAATGCGCGTCTGGGTCGATAAAAATGTGGGGAGACTCAAATAGATCAGTTAACAGCCCGAGGTATATTCACATTCATATAACCGGTCTTAATAACACTAAGGGCCTGTTTCACCATTTTTGGATAAGTTCTTAATAGCATATCTGACAAATGTTTTGACATCTCTTTTTTTTTTCCTTTTTTTTCTATTCCATTTTTTTTCTTTTTTTTATGTTTGTTCTGTTTTGGTGTGCAATAAAGTAAAGCCTGACCAGAAATATAAAAAACCTGGTTTGGGGGCGCTGCAATCGACTATAACCTTTAATGACAGTGTTCCAAGTACAAAAATTAGTTCCAATGATTTTCCGCAACATGGCGAGTTTTTTTATATTTCTGGTCGGGCTTTATAATTGATTGATTGATTGATATTTTATACGAAATATGTCAAATGATCTGTCAGATAAGTTATCAAGAACTTATCTACAATTGGGTATACTTGACTACATACAATATATTTTATTTTTATCTTCTCAATAAAAAAAAGGTTAGAAAATAACGCTAAACACCCATTTTCATTGAGTTTTTAGCTTGAATACTATTTTGAATAACAAGATAAGTAAACGTTAAAAAGTGATGAAATGTTGATGACGTCACAACTCAGAATCAATCGTACTTTCATACAAAGTGCACGTTTTGACGTCTCCGATAAAGAGTAGCTGATTTGACTAGTTGTCACTAAGTGGCTTATTCTTCGTTAGGTGAGATAACCTGGGTCTAAAAAAAATTCTGAGATTTACGGTCGTTATACCACTTCCCCTCCATTTTACCATTACCTTAAACCACGTTCTATGTTATCGATTCTTTTGGTTCATGCATTATGGTTTATTTTCATGTTCATCAACACATCATTCACTACATCTATCTTCCATTCAGAAATCTCTATCTTACGTGCCGGGGTCACTTTCACCGCATCCGACTCGCAACTCGAACCGTTCCATTCGTTCATCTCTCCTGCGGTCTGACGTCAAAAGACACACTTACACCGGCAAGAGGACCATTCAGAGGAGCATGATATCGAGCCCTCAGGGCGATGTGAAGCATACAGGTCATGTGGGGCTAGACGGAGCTTACTTTGGCGACATTTCCTTCCTGGATCCAGCTGGTTGCGTAAGTACTGCTTATCATGGTGCTTGGAGAATCTTTCATCTTTACTCATGGTTTAGTTTTTATTTTTTATTTTTATTTTAGGAAAACTTACGAACTAATTACAGGATAGGGTATCAACATAACCAAAACAACATTGCCAACTAAAAGTTTCCACAGATAAATATCATTCGTGTTACATAATTATGTGAAAATACACATTTTAAATTTTGAATCAATAAAAGTAATCAAAACCTACATTACAAAAAGCTTCAATCTTGCTGGTACTTCAACTGGTACTTGTCTAATATATCATCATCATCAGCCTATAAACCGTGGAATCAGGGGCGTTTTGAAGCCGGAAAGGGTGCTTTAGGAGTATCATACTGAAAAAAATGTAGTATGGGACCAATTTTGAAATTGCGAATTCGGCTTCAAACCGACCCTAGCCACGGGGTGTAAGGGCGTCATTCCACCACGCGTGCTTATTGCGGATTGGTAGACTTTACATACACATCCGAATTAGGTACTTCTTTAACGTTAGGTTTCCTCACGATGTCTAAAATATACATCAAGAAAACTGTTATGCAAGAAAAAAGAATATCGCATTAAATTATTGTCACATTCACATAACAAATTATTTGTATATTTTTGCAGCATTGTTTTTGACAAATTAATACAGTTTAATTCAATATCAAAGCATAAAGGCTTCCGCACATTGCCGCGATATTATCGAGCGATATGTCACGCATGCGCAGCACCACTAAATCGATTGCGTCGGAACAAAATAGCAGCGATATTATCGCTCGATAATATCGCGGCAGTGTGTAGGATCGCGCGCGTCCCCATACAAAATGTACTGAGAACAATTATCGCAAAATCGCAGCGATAATATCGCTCGATATTATCGCTGCAATGAGCGGAGGCCTTAAAAATTGTAAAGCTTGACGTCAAAATGTTCTAATTCAAATTAAAAACAGTCTTCATCTTTTACTTAAACCTACTTACGGAATTAAGATTAACACTGATTTTAACATTAAATAATGTGTCGACAGCCTCCACGGCAAATCGTAACGCCTTACAAGCCGTCTGAAGACTTGGAACAAGTTCCGTTGATCAATCCCAACTCTCCGTCACACCTGTCCGGGGCGTCCTGCACTCCGCCGTATCCGTTGCTCAGCCCTAATAGATCTGCTACGAAGACTGACTGCGACGAAGTTGACTTAAGTTGTAAGTACTCCAAAGGCCTTTAGCAAACACTGGGAGCCGATCGCGCTGAATAAAGGCTTCCGCACATTGCAGCGATATTATCGACAGCGATATCGCGACACCTTACACACTGCAGCGATTCCGCGATTCGCGTCACGCATGCGCCCTTCACTGAATGTAGTAGAAAGAGATTGCGTCAGGTTGCGATATTATCGCGGCAGTGTGTGGGAACGAGCGCGTCCCCATACAAAATGTACTGAGAACAATTATCGCAAAATCGCAGCGATATTATCGCTCGATAATATCGCGGCAGTGTGTAGGATCGCGCGCGTTCCCATACAAAATGTACTGAGAACAATTATCGCAAAATCGCAGCGATAATATCGCTCGATATCATCGCTGCAATGAGCGGAGGCCTTAAATCTCGGGCACTGAATCGACATTGGACCGCATGCGAATCACAACTTTTTACACGTTCGGTATCGCGTTAATCTTTTGACTGATCGTCGCTCAGACGCTTCAGGCTATCAATCACATAAGTAGTAAATAAGTCAAGTTTAGCGCGATACGGAATTCAGAACATTTCAATAGTAAATGGCTTAAAATTTGATTACAACTGAAATTTAATAAGGATGTTTTAAATTAGCACGATTGACCTCCTGTTTCCTTCTATTGTTTAATAGTTTTCAACAGAAACAATTGATAGCAGACTTTGATAAGATTAGGTTAGATGATGTAAAGAGAAGAGTATTATCGGGTAAACTCGGTATTATCATTTTTGGTCCCACTGCAAGGCTTGTTTCGCATTCCAGACCCGATTTGTGGATGATCTGCTTTAGGCTTGAGACACATTTGCCGACGACGACGGACGGCGGGCCCATAGAAAAATGTAATTTAGTATAGGAAGCCGTCCTCCGCCATCACCGCGTGGATGGCGGACGGATTCCCATACTAAATGACATTTCTATGGTCCCGCCGTCGGCAAATGTGTCTCAACCCTTAGTCACACCGAAAAACACTTCTTGAACTTGAACGGCATATCAACATTATATTTAACTAGTGTTTACCTGCGACTTCGTCCGCACAAATTATATACCAGATTTTAAGTCAGATCATAAGCTATCAAACAAAAAAAGTTTCATCAAAATCGGTTCAGTAGTTTTTTGCGTGATGCGCGAACAAACAAACAAACTAACAATTTTGTCAATAGATGGCGCTCACTCTAGTGTTATTTGAATTTATATGAAGTGAACCGCTACTTTTTTAATTTTACGGTTTTATAATCTTAGATCAAAATAAAATGAATGGATGGAATGGAGGCCTTACGCGAACATTTCAAACCAGAAAAATGAGGCAAAACAAATGAAAGGTTTACTTCAAATTTGTAAGCAAGTGCCCTAGATTTGACCGATAATGGCGCTAGTTTGTATGGACCAAGTGCACCAGTAGTTTGCTCCAACTTACCGCGCTTTAGGTCTATCCATTAATTTTATTTTGATCTAAGTTTATAATAGTTAAGATTATCTAAAACAAAGTAAATTACAGATCCAGAATCCAGAAATCGTCTGAAGAAGATATGTCATAAATCAGTTTCTGAGCCAACAACAAGCAAAAGTATACTGAATAAGGTATGTTGTGTTTTTGCTCGTAAAATTAGTCCTCTTCACAGAAAACAGTATTTTTCATGTGATAATGTTTATAGGTGAGGAGCGCTACGCTCGGACGGGCACAGAAATCTGACGAAGCACACAGTTCCGCCAAAACAGACGAAGTTCACGAGTACCATGAAATTTCTGACACTGACACGGTGAGCACCATTTCCTATATACAGGGTGAAATTGATATCATTAGCATCCTTTTAAATAGTCTACCCATCAAACTGAACAACTTTTACTATGGGAGCAAACCAATCAGAGCAAAAAAAATTCTGCTGTCCCATACATTTGAGTCGTGTAGGCAGCGCCGGCAGGTGCAGTTTACTATGGAACACCAGATTTTTTTTGCTCCGATTTATTTGCTATCAATTTCACCCTGTATACCAATTTCACCCTGTATACCAATTTCACCCTATATACCAACTACGGAGAACATCGGTGGCGCGTTTAGGACAGGTATGGAAACTCAATGAGGGTCCGGGTTCGAATCCGCACGGACGACACGCCATGCAATAAGTTTTTCTAACTTAGGTACGTTATATCGACTGCTCTCAAACGGTGAAGGAAAACATCGTGAGGAAACCTACATATAGTAGTACCAGGTTTATAAGGCTTACCGATGTACCTGCGCAGTTGACAAACTTTAATAGCGCGCGAAAATATATTGACCAATCAGGATGTGCCACCTTCAATCCGTTTACGCTATTGGCTAATTTGTTTTCGCGCCCTTTTCGCTGCTATCCGACTTTGCACTCTTTTATTACTAAATGACTTCGGTTTTTGTCGCAGACTGCGCAAACGAAGATTAACGAACGGCCATATTTTCCTGGTCGTACTGTACTGAAGAAGGAATTCTGATTCGTACATGAAGTCCACCTAGTATACGCATTGGGCACGCGTGGTGGACTAACGCCCATACACCCTCCTCGAGGGGGGTAGGCCTGTGCCCTGCAGTGGCGTCGGCGTCGCAAGTAGCTATAGCGAAGTAGCTATATTACGCAAATATAATTATTTCATAAAAGCAAGCGATCCCTCAGCATTTTTTTCTTGCCACACTTGTTAAAACCGTGTGACAACTTGTAGAAATGGCAAATTGTATTTTTATATGATAGAAAGCTGGCGTTTTGGCTGGAATGAGTATATTAGAGGAAGCTTGAAAGTAGCGCCAGTAACCGAAAAACTTCGCAGTAATAGATTATCGTGGTATGGGCATGTCATGCGGGGAGATGAGTGTCATATTACAAGACGAGTGTTAAATATGAATGTGGATGGCAGCATGAAGATAGGACGACGAAAGAAAAGATGGATGGATGGTGTGAAAGATGGCATGTGTAGAAAAGGAGTGAACGCTGAAATGACGGCTGAAAGAGATGAATGGAGAAGGACGACATATTGCGCCGATCCCATGTAATGGGATTAAGGGCAGGAAGAATAAGAGAGCTGGCTTCTCTTGTTTTCTGAATTACTCGATTATTGAAACGTAAGAATAATATAGTTAACAAATAAAGCAAGAAATAACAAAGCAAACAAGACTTACCACCATTTACACATTATTACTTACACATGCACTTGTATTTACACATTATTATTAATTACACATGCGTTTTATTTAACCTAACTGAATTTGTTTTTTAAAGGAAAGTACAGCAACAGATAATGCGAAAGCCGAACACTTCGTACTTCCCGAGAGTCCTGGCATCCTGGTTAGTTTACTTCGTTAACGTTAAATCGGAGATTGTAATTTAGCTGCAAATTGTTCTTGATAATTTGCATGAATTTGTATGTAAATTGCAGAAAAGTTATGCAGACTTCAGCCAGAGTTTGCTTGATGAAATGGAGTCTATGTTCCGCAGTTTAGACGGCAGGCGCCGAGAAGACGCGGTAAGTTTTAGATGCGATACGACTGTTAAGGGGGCACCGAGCGTATTGTGCTGCCCTCAATCGTATTATTTTATTTCTATAGAATTAATCAACATTTTCCAAATAACAGGAATGTCACATCGAAGTCATTACTGATTTTCAATTTATCGGGTCACTGCGAATTTGTTTTTATAATCTTTGTAGTTATTATCTTTAAAATAGCTTTTTAACGGTAATAGCTACAAGCATAAAATATAATAATCCTTAATGTTTCCATAAATTGAAAGGCAATCACGACTACAATGTGACATTTTTTTTTTTGAAAATGTTGTCGTATTGTTTTGAAATTAAAAAAATATGATTGAGGGCAGCACAATAGGCTCGGTACCCTCTTAAATTGTGAGTAATTCTATTTATCGCATGATTTACCTTGGTGCCAAATAAAGTTCCACAGCTTATCATAGTCTAACTAGAACGATTTCTAGTAGTCTAACCATTGATATCGAAAAGAAAAGAACTAGATGCACAATCTCATAAAAAAAAACGAAATGAATGGCCATTTGCTTGTGTCTAGCACCTATCTAGCATTATATTTCTGCCAATGTCTAGCTAGTGGGTTTTGGGATTTTTGTGAAGATTGTTGTATCTGCAAAACGCATTTGAGCTAATACAAAATGGTGGAGTCTGGTGACAAGTCAGAACAGAAAGCACCAGATTACACCACACGTCTGTACGACCGATATGCAACACAAATCCGTTTAAATTCTTAACAAATTTTTGTCCAAATTCGTGATGGCGCAATACCAAGTGACAATGCGCAAGATATAAGGGCTCTACAGGATACATTTTATACCACTGCGGATAACTTTAGCATGTATTCTACTCGTCAAAATGAACAATTTTCAATATGGAGCCAACTTCGAAATCGCGAAAAAATAATCATTTGTCCCATACAAAACTGCAGTTCCTATTCGACTCAAATGTATGGGACAGCTGTAATATTTTTCTGGACTTTGATGTTGGCTCCATAGTAAAAGTTGTTCAGTTTGATGGCGGAACCATATTCATATCTATTATAAGATACAATAAAAACTACATAAGCTATTAATTACTATTTTTAACCTATAAGGTAATCATCGGAATCTCGCAAGACAACATTACGCTAAGGTCGCCGATATCTGATTCTACTATTATGTGTTTTGAGTATAATGATAAATGAAATAAATTGAGGTTTGAAAATAAAACAAACTACCATTTTATAGCGATAATATGTTGCAGGACCTGGAGTCCTTAGGAGAATCTTAACTATTATAAAACCGTAAAATCATGAGCAACAAAAATATAGCGGTTCACTTCATATAAACTCAAAGAACACTCGATAGCGCGATTTAAATGACGTGTGGCGCCATCTATTGACAAGTTTGTTTGTTTGTTCGCGCATCAAGCAAAAACTACTGAACAGATTTTGATGAAACTTTTTTGTTTGATAGCTTATGATCTGACTTAAAATCTGGTATATAATTTGTGCGGACGAAGTCGCGGGAAAACACTAGTATTTTTTATAAAGTAACACAACAATGTATTTGTCCCGGTTTTTAGTTTTCTTTTTAAAACAACCTTTTACAATTCAGGTGCTACATGTTCTGGATAAATATGGGTAAGAAAAGAAAGCAGCTAAATTATGTTTTTTTTTCTTTTTTTTTGTATTCACGAACGTATTCAGTATCATGTCATCCATATTAATGCATTGATTAGTTTGATCTATTATTATTAGTCAATTCATGCTTTCACAATTACCAATATCTACTTGAAAAATGTACTGTACCATTTAATTGTAGTTACTATGTACTTATGCAGTTAGACCTCCGGTCTAGATATACATTACATACCGCGTACAATAATAAACGTGTTATAAAAAATAGAATTAAAAAAAAAATGTTAGAAGTACCAAGAATAAACTAAGAATAAGCAAAACGTCTACTAATAAACCCGGAATAACTTAAACCTAATATGTATAACGTCGGCGTAACTGTTCTGTATCATAGACACATTTCAGTTTTTTCCTAAGTTTATTCAATGAACCGCGACGACGTTGTCACGAACGTAGTTACGAGTTTATAAGTAAGAAATTATGATTTCCTTATTCTTAGCTAATTCTAATCATAACTATTCCTAGTATAAAGTACGTTTTTTATTTGTACCACAGATATAATTTAGATAACATGTAAGAAAATAATAAATTGTATTCCAATAGGGCTGCCATGAAAAACTTAAAAAAAAATATGTTGTAATACCTAGTAGATTACACACCGAGGACAGGAAAGGAAGAAAGGTCGAGGTCAAAAAACATGTGATCTGAAGCTTTCTTATTTACTGTCCGAGGTTAGTATACTATTTTTCTTCTCGACGGAGGTGAAAGCGACAACTTCGTTTAGCGCAGCGGGACGATAATTGACGCTTTACGTCCGGAAGGATGAAAAAACCATTACCGACCGTGTTTTCTGTAATTTGTAATTAAAATTATAAGCTAGGTTTTTTGGTGTAAAAGCAGTCCAAGTGGAATATATTAAACATCACAACATTTGTTTGTTACTTTATATACTTACAGAGTGTACATTTAAATGCGTTACACACTAAAATCAGACCATCAAACTGAACAACTTTTACTATGGGACTAATATCGAAATTTGCTGTTCCATAGAAAAAGTCAATGGCTTCGACCCAAATGTCACACAACAGCTGATTTTGTTTTTGTGATTTCGATGTTAGCTCTGTAGTGAAAGTTGTTCAGTTTGATGGCCTGAAGCACCCCTTTAAATATGTAACGCGTTTAAGTTTAGACCCTGTTTATTAGTGTCATCGTCGGGCCTAGGCCATCGAAATAATATTTTTATTAATTTCAGGTTGCGGCTGGAAAATATTTTGACATCGATAATGCCATCAGGTAAGTTGTTTGGTTAAATGCTTAAAAACATTTGATTAGAACGAGGGATCGGAAATCTTCCATGATAGATAGCAAAGATTTTAGTTGTAATTTTTAAATATTGTTTAAATTAAAAGACTTGCTTCTCCGTAAGCACTGGTTAAATCATCTGTAACAGATGGCAAAGGCCTAAGATGATAACGACGAAATTAAAAGAACGTAAAAAAGGATTATATTTTAAAATTTACGGTTCGCACTTTAAAATAATTATAACTGGACCTCGCCTTCGCCGCAGCACAACACGAATCTCTTAAATAAATTATTAACTGGTCTGTTGCTGTAAAAACAAAACAGTTGAATTTCACAATCCCCTACATATTTAAATACCTCACGACCAAGAATTTGTGATTGTATAAAAGGGAAAATCTATAATTGGTCATACCGAGAGCACTGTAAGTTCAAATCATAAAACGCTGTAGATTTTTGAAATACTTAAATAAAAAATAAACAATTTTACTCCGACCACAGATCTCAAACACTGAACAAGATGGAGATAAAAAAAGGCTTCTACATGGGCACTATGAAGCCGATGTCGGCACACGACGAGAAAACTTTAGACACCGCAGTAGCCATGGCCAACGAAATAACCACCAAGTATGTACTTACAGCTTTAATACTATAAGGTTCATTACTGAATGTAGTATTGTGGCTACTGCTTGATAAAGGTATAAGTACTTAAACAAAAAAAAAATACTATTAAAAACTTTTTAAAAACATGCTTTTATTGCATTGTCACGCGATATACATATGCATACAAAATTTCAGCTGAATCGGAAACCGGGAAGTGGGAAATTGAGACATAATTGTCTCAATAAGCATATTTTCTATGTCAGAGATTTTAAAATGAAATGATTAGGTACTAATTTTTAATAAGATATTGTCGTTTTTAGGCCCGTCCAGTGACGTCACTGGAAAAACTGTGAACTCCTTGGTAAACATAAAATAAAATAATATTTACAATGACATAATTTGACAATTTATGTTGCCAGTGGGAAATAGGCATCATTGTCTGGTCCAACCATAGGCGAAGTATTTTTCGCTTACACTGGTAGACGTAACATCAGTGTAACCGCGTATGAGACAGCGATAGTCATAAAATCCTATACAATTTGTATGAAAATAGATGTCAGACAGCCGTCTCGTAGAACAAAAAAGTGGCTACGTCGATAAGGACAGCAATAAGTAGCGATCTCCTTTTTTAACTAGAGCGAATTTGCTATGTGCATCTCTTACTGAGTGATATGACAAGACACGTGCTTTCTTCTAGTTCCTTCTCTTTCTACGGGTCCAACATAAATATAATAACATGCCTTTGTAAGTGACGTAATTTTTGCAGATCTATGAACGATCTAGACAGTGATCATAAGGTGCCGAGTTCGCCGAGCGAGAGATCCAAGTTCCATTTCAAATTCCCCCTTGTTTCACTCCATCACAACCCACCGCATGAAGCTGATAAAGATGCTGCTGGTAATATTTTGACTAAAATAAAATCGTATTTAATTATATACTTTTCGGAAACTTTTTTTAAATCGCGTTTTTTTTTTCAGGAAAGCATGAACGCCGTAACTTCAGTGAAGCGGCGAACAGTGTTCCTGATATACAGGTATCAAGGCTTTATCTAAAACATTTACTATACATGGTGTACGGAAAAGTATCATTAACCTTTAAACCACATACTCTACCCATCAAACTGAACAACTTTTACTATGGGAGCACACTTGTCAGCGCAAAAAAATAATCTGCTGGTCCATACTAAAATGCAGCGCCCAAGCGAAGTGTCTCAAATGTATGAGACAGCTGATTTTACTTTTGTTCTGACTGGGTTACTCCCATAATACAAGTTGTTCAGTTTGATGGGTATAGTATGTAATTTAAAGGTTAATGATTATTTTCCTTACACCCTGTATACCTTTGTCAAAACCGTTTTTGTTGTTACCATAATACCATAAATTTTAGTTTAAAAATGTATTCTTGATTCACACCATTTTCATACATATTTTTCTTAACCAGTCAACATTAACAGAAGAAAGCAAGTTGGCGTACGCAAGCCTAATCGAGCAACCCACGCCGTCTTCTTCTCTCATAACGCACATGGGCACAGACACGACAGGGATGCACAAACCGGCGACTATACCCAAGCCGGCGCCGAGGTCCGTCGAGTCTAGAGCTCAGTTTCTTTCGCTGCAAAAACAACTTTCTTACGCCTCCAGGTAAAACAACTATAAATACTGAATACTTTAAGCAAAAATTAACGTAAAATTTACGTATTTCCTTTATTTTTTCAGAACATCCCACGATGATACTGAGAACCACGAAGCGAATACCGAAGATGTAAGCTTTGCCATTATTGTTATTGCAGAGTTATAAAGATTTACAAAACATTCTTATTGACTACTGTCATTCATATTTCAGACAAAGAACGAGATCCCACTGCCGCCTCGGACGTCAAAACCGAAGCTCGTCGATAAACCGAGACATATAAGGAAATACCCACTTAAACTGTCCAATAACCAGAACCGTATACAGAGTAACGACACAGCAAATATTCAAAACGCTCGCCCCATCATTTATCAAAACGCTGTCGCTTGTCCGATGTTGATAAAGACTCAACAAAATGGGCGTCAGAATAAAATACAAATAGAAAACTTTGAGAAGAACGGTGTAGATGTTTTCGATGGGCCAGAATCTATGAAAGTGGATACGAATCCTTTCACAAATATATCCGGATCAAGCTCAGCGAATCCTTTCAATTGTTATTTAGAGACGGTGGGAGATGATGCTGGTGTTCGAAGTGGGGAAACAGCGGCGGAGGAAAAGTATTTTGAAGAAGGATCCTTAATGAAAGGTAATTAATGATTTAAATTTTGATTTTCATTAGTTTAGTTTATTTTTTCTTGTAGCTTTAATTAGTCATGTTGATGGTTGAGAAGTACGGATTGGATTGATAAAAGCAATTTAGTAGTTAGCAACCTCAACAGGCTCTGACTTGGCTTAGCAAATACAACTGTATATCGGACTGTTTACTCTTGGAACTCCATTAAATAAATCTTCTTACCGTGTGGGCAGCAAGCCCAAGTGTCAAGAGTTTTTTCAGACCGCCTTACCGCCTCTGACGTGGTTTTTGTGTAGCGACTACTATCAGATAGTTAGCCGGGACCAACGGCTTAACGTGCCATCCGAATCACGGAATTATTTTTAAATAAATCAGAGTGGAAACTGCATAATAATAAATACTAAACTGTATAATATTATTAAACTGTATAATAGTATAATAATAATAAAGAAAATATAGTTTTACAAGCCTTTAAGGCAATTTACCGCCAGCACAGATTATATAGTACAGATGCCCAACGTCAAACAATGGAACGCGACTGCCGTAACGCGGGCAGTCTTCGGGCAAAGTAAATTGCTTGATTTTCCGAGGCTCACGAGATTTTTTTGTAGTCAGATCATGTATTTTTAGTAACAAATTTACACTTTTACGCAAACATTAATTACAAATCGATACCATAACGCCATATATTGCAATTTTTTTAACAAAAAAATCATTTGTATGAGATGGGACACCATGCCGCCAGTAAATTCGTTTTATTCGGGTTTTATAAAACTGTTCGCAAACACAGTAGATTAGATACATAAACTTGCAACTAATAAGAATAAGGAACTTGCATTAGGGGCACGGCGCTAACATCAATTATAACCTTTTCTCCCCTCCGGACGGAAAGCGTCAATAGTCGTCCCGCTGCGCTAAACGAAGTTGCCGCTTTCCACCTCCGTCGAGGAGAAAGATAGTATACTAACCTCGGACAGTAAATAAAAAAGCCTCAGATCACATGTTTTACATGAGACTTTTCTTAGTTTGCTTTCCTCGGTGTGTAATCTACAATTGATTATCAGCAAACGCTTTCCGAAGCAAGAGTTCGAAATGAAATAAATCAAAAGTCATGCATCGGCCGACATCGCTTAACTTCGATTGGCAATTCGGACCTCGAATTTTTCTACCTCACTATCTAATTATGCTAAAAGACGGCTAAGTTCTATGACACTCCGTAGCACTAATGAGCCGCCTTATCACGTATCACGGCAATAAAGCGTCTCAACGAGCTTGTAGTTAGTTTCCCTGATTTAATAGAACTACCTCCGTGGCCTAATGATTTAGAGCATTGGGCTCTTGACACGGAGGTCGTGGGTTCGATTCCCACGGGGGACACCTAGCGATATGTCACTTTGAGCGTTTTTCCCCAGTTGGTTGAATCACCAGGTCATTGCAGGCTGAATCACCTGATTGTTTGAAAGATGATTCTGATGGGACGTTAAGTCGTTGGTCCCGGCTACTATCTCTGGTGGTATTAGTCGTTACATAAAAACCACGTCAGAGGCCGTAAGGCGGTCTGAAAAACTCTGACACCAAAGTTTGCTGCCCACACGATGAGAAGAAGAAAATAACTCTTTTAACATTCAACTATTTCTTGTTTATGTACCTTATTGCATTTAATGATTGTTCGCAGATTGCACTGATCACGTGTCAGTCGAAGACTTACTGGAATTCGCCGACCAGAAGCCGTGTGGCAGGCAACGCGGTGTCGAGTCTGATGAAGTGAGGATCATGGGCAAAGTGCTCAAAGAACAGGTCAGATTCTAAGATTGTCTGCTTTTTTAGGGTTTCGTAAAAATGGGGCGCCAACAGCATACTATTACTAAGTTTACGCGGTCTGATTGTTTGTCCGCTCGTGCTACCTTTATAGGGATGTATTTTTTAACTGTAATGGGTTGCCGGTTGAAATTTTTAATATGTATGTATATTATGTCGGAGTTCGTATAAATTCTTTGAAAAAAACGTACTAAGTGACTCTCCATACAAAAATGTGTTTTCTCCCCTCCGGACGGAAAGCGTCAATTTTCGTCCCGCTGCGCTAAACGAAGTTGTCGCTTTCCACCTCCGTCGAGGATAAAAATAGTATACTAACCTCAGCTTCGCATCACATGAGATCTGAGACCTTTCTTACTTTCCTGCCCTCGGTGTGTAATCTACTATTATGTATTTTTTGCTTAGACTTAAACTCTAGCGATAGACCCTATTCAAAAATAGCACATGGGCGATTGACACCGCGGTCCTAAACGAGCGCGGTGTCAACCGCCCAACTACCCGATATTTTCAATACTAACCAATTAAAGTAAATGGAATTTTGCAGAAATAATCTAGAAACAAATCTCTATGCTTGTATGGAGTCAGATTTTCGTGGTTTTAAAGTTACAGTGCCTCATAAATTTCCATACAAATCTTAAATTAATCCAAGAATTAAAACTGTATATTTTAACGAAAATCTGAATTCATACAAGCATGTATGAGATTAGTTTCTAGATTGTTTCTTAAAAATTTAATTGACTTTAATTGGTTAATATTGAAAATATCACCATAGCATGTTTGTATGCAGCGTGCATTTGCGCTCTCAGAATAATCTTCTCTCAAAGAGACGCTCTGGCTAGTATAATAGATGGACGTACTTTTTGTTTTCATCAGCTGCAAGGCTGATTCAGTATTCGTAGGATGTAGAGCATCTCTGTGATGGGGATTGACCAGGAGTGCGATTTTTGGAAGTAAATATTACAAAAGATGGTATAAAATATGAAATGAGTTTCTTCTGTTCAGCTGTAGCTACAGCATGCAAATATGTTAACAACTTAAACTAAACCTACTTAAGAAAATTTAACACTTTATATTTTACATTATTTTTATTTACTTACACTTAAAATTTAAAAACTCTTCAACACTGTAAAAGCTATTAATTATTAAACCATTCCGAAGTATTATTGTTTCTTTCGCTGTAGTCATGCTGCCTAAGTACTTAAAAATGCTTTTTGCATGTACCGTATATTAATTAGTTGAATTTATCAAAATATGAGGGGGTGGTAAATATTTACCTACCGCAAACTCATGAACCTATATACAACGTGTTAATGAATTAACGCAAGTATAGAAAGTAGTTTAGAATCGAGAGCAGCATCGAATTATTATGGTTTCAACATGGGTAATTTTATTAAAATTATTAAAAAAATTTTTGTGAAATTTAAAATTTACTGAACTCGATCTCAACCCACCGCTCGGTCACTCTCACGCTACGTAAAACAAGATTCTTAAAATGTATCCATGAGCACGTTAGCGCTTTCATTCATTGCTGAAATGATCAAATCGTTTTAGCCTCAAAACTTAAAATCCGAATAACTATAAATTTTAACTATCAAAATAATGAAATTATTGTTTCAATCTAATTATTTTGTTTTAGGGTTGAACTACAACAGGCAGCACAGCATCGCATTTTTCCGTCGCTCCATCCTTTTCTGTCACTCAGGAACGTCATTGGCTAAAGCATATAAGATAGACGGAACGGAACAGCACGCCGCGTGCGATCGCGTTCCGTCTATCTTATATGCTCAAGCAAATGACGTTCCTGAGTGACAGAAAAGGATGGAGCGACGGAAAAATGCGATGATGTGCTACGTGGTGTAGTTCAACCCTTATACTCTGAAATGGAATCCGAGATCAAAAATGTCATACAAAAGAGCCTCTTTTGTTTGAAATTTTTGATCTCGGATTCCATTTCAGAATATAAATCAGTTGGGGTGTATGAGGTTTTGCGCGAATTTATTAACACCTTGTATAATTTAGTACATTACGTAAATTTTTTTTACTGTTCAAATATTAAATATTTTTCTCATTTACAAAATTAATAAAAACATAATTATTTGGGTTGAGTAATCATTGACTTTGTCTATGGAACAGCAGATTTTTTGTATGTTGGCTGCATAGTGAAAGTAGTTAGTTTGATGGTCTGAAGCAATATGTAACGCATTTAATTTTACACCCTGCATATAACAACGAACAACTAACACTGGTTTAAAATTGGGCTTGGCTATCATATGGACACAACAAATTTCAAGACCATTTGCTTTAAAACTATGGGTTCTGTCGTGGGCTGCGATCTACTCAACTGGATTGTCATTGTGCACAAGATACACGGAGAACGTTATGCTTATCTACTTTTTAACCGACTTCTTACTGTGATAATCATGTTTGCAACAAATCGGTAGGTACGTGAAGTTTTTTTTTTCTTTATTATATATTTTTCACGGATAGAAGACATTGCATCATTTCTTTTTGCGATTCATCGAATTTAAAAATTTTGAAACAGGTCGTTATTCTTTTTTAAATCGTACCCAAAAAATGTAAAAACTTCGAATCAATGTAGGTAAAAAAGAAGAACGACCCATTTAACTCTTTTTACTTCCTGGAGTGCGATTTTTGAATCTCATTCGGTGAGTTCAGCAGTTGAAAATTTCAAAATTGCTATGGAGATATGCATCGTTCTACTGCTGATTTGACTTTCAAAAATCATACTACAGGAGAGAGATTTTTGAGAGTCAAATTCGCAGTAGAAAGATGCGTATGTCCATAGTAATTTTGACATTTTCAACAGCTGAGCTCACCGAATGAGATTCAAAAATCGCACTCCTGACCCAAAACCGTATCTAAAATTAATTAATCTGTCAATCAATAATTTATGTATTTCAAATAGCATTGATTCATAATTTTGTTTGAAAATACATTATTCTAATGTTATAATAGAAGTTCTATACAAGGTCCAAACGGAAAGGACGGTTTTTTTAAGGGGATGATCAGAACCACTTTTTTACTATGGAACCAAAATTGAAATAAGCATAAAATACTAAAAGTTTTTATACATTTCTGTCAAAACTGAACATTTTCTTAGATTCTATAATGTAAGTACAAAAAAAACATAATTATGAAAAATTACAATAAGTCGTGACGTGATCTTCTATAGAACAGCAGATATTTTTATCGCGATTTCAGTATTGGCTCCATAGTGATAGTTGTTCAGTTTGATGATGGTTTGATTGTCTGAAGAATCTTCTTCAAAACGACCCCCATACCAACATGTATAGGTGCCCCCACAGAACATTATAAAGAGAGGTTAGGTAGGTAGGAGCTTAGATCAAAATAAAATGAATGGATAGGCCTAAAGCGGGGTAAGTTGAAGCAAACTACTGGTGCACTTGGTCCATACAAACTAGCGCCAATATATGTCAAATCTAGGGCACTTGCATACAAATTTGAAGTAAATCTTTCATTTGTTTTGCCTCATTTTTTCTGGTTTGAAATATTCGCGTAAGGCCTATCCATTCATTTTATTTTGATCTAAGGGTAGGAGAGGAGGAGGAGAAAGGCAAAGTAGCGCTTTCGCTTCAGACCCTCATGCCCTCTCGCTCGCACCACGCCGTGCACCATAGAAAAGATAAGAGCGTTGCTCATATCCTTGGCGCGCCTGCCCCGCCCACATCGCCTTTCTAACCTCTCTTTATATGTTCTGTGGGTGCCCCTATACCATCCCTGTCAACCAAATTAAATGCCTTCTTTGTACACCAGGTCAATGCAGAGGAGTGTTTAGAGGCACTGGAACTGAGCGACTGGAACGTTCATCACGCTATAAAAGTGATACGTGTAAAGATATCAACCGAGACGGACGTGGGGCTTGAAGACTGCCACAGAGAGCTCATTAATGCCAACGGGGACGTTGTTAAAGCGTGCGCTGTACTTATATTGTGTAAACCGAAACCTTAATAAAGTGTGTTATGGAAATTTTTGCTTTTTATTTAGTTAAACTCTTGATGGAACTCTTGATGGAACTCTTGATGGAACTCTTGATGGAACTCTTGAGGGAAGCTCTTGAATTGAACATACAATAAATAGTTCTCAAATAATTCCCTAGGGCATCTAAAATCTCAGGAGGATAGGTCTTCAGGGGACGAAGATTGATTATGATGTAGATGGTCATGGTCATTATTCGATGTCGTTTTTTATAAAATCAAACGTCGCTTTCTTTAAATACTATATCGTGTGAATTCTTGTGCACACTAGCGCCACGCCAGCCCGGTAGTTTCTTCAAAAGACTTGTTTAAATCTCCGTTCGTTGAAGACCTAACGTTATGAGATTTTGGATGTCCAAGAGCACTATTTGACGATCTGTACCCCCTGTTACTACCAAGTCTTACTACCAGTAGTACGACGGGAAATTAATTTAACCGTGTTTCTACCCCCTCGGCCGGTAGAACTACCGGCAAATATTTTTTACTATGAGAACTTTTTTTGGGATTTTGTGGGATTGGGCCGGCCATGTCTGTCGGATGCATCAGGAAAGGTGGGCAAGAATTGTCACGCCCTGGATCCCAGAAAACGGTCATCGGCGTCCAGGTCGTCCTAGAAAGAGGTGGCGGGACGATCTGGATGCTTTCGATGACGCGTGGCCAGAGCATGCCCAGGACAGAGATGGTTGGAGGATTAAAGGGGAGGCCTTTGCCCAGCAGTGGGATGAAATAGGCTAGATTTTTTTTTTTTATATGTTAAATCATTGCTGTAATGCAAGCCGTTTCTGCCACAGAAAATGTGTACGCTACCTTGAAGTCAAGCTAGCGTAGGTACCAGGTAAAAAAAATCTATAAGTATATCGTAAAGTACAGAGGAACTATTTATTTGACCTAAGTACTAATTAGGCACTATTTATTTGACCTAAGTACTAATTAGGCTCTATTTATTGGCACTAATCCTTTCATGAGTACGCTAGGTATTCGGACACGGGGTCTACGATTAAAAAAGTTTGGAAAGGCTGTGCTAGACATTTCTTATCTCTAACATAAATCCCTAGGGTCACTACACTCCATGGAAACGGTACCACAGGGTTTCTATCGATAATGTCAGAAGTCCAGGGAGCAAATCCTAATGCCATGGGACCACGGGTAATTAAAATTTCTAAGTATGTATGTACTATTAATAATTATGTAAGTATTTAGCTTGATTTGTGTTATATTATAATTATAGCTGTATCAAATTAATAGGTCTGTAACAAAATATTTTGATTGCGAATAAGTTATTAAAGAACCCACAATCAATCAGTTGCAGAAGCGCTCATTGAAGTTAATCCTCCATTAAATCTCTTGCTAGCTTTAACTACGTCAACAAGACAAAAAGTGACAGCAAGAGATTTATTGGAGGATTAACTTTAACGAGCGTTTCTGCAACTGAGTGAATCTCACGCGGATTCAGTTACTTACCTAAATCTGAATTCATCCAAGAATCTGTTGAGATATAAGGATAAAAACGTGCACTGTCATCTGTGGGCCTACGAATTACAAAGCATATGAGTACAGGATCGGTGAACTAGGTCAATGGATCACAGCGGCCGGTCCCGCCTCACACCACACCTATCTCATCCTCGCCTGACCTGCGCCCAAGTTGAGCCGACCCAGTTAGTTATTTAACACAAGCTGTGCCCGCCACTTCGTTCGCGTCGTTCGTTCGTTCAAATCAATCATGTAGCTAATGCGTTTTACGTGAACAAACTGAAGACAACAATTGCACAATATGCGGTTGCAGCCTCTTTTATAATAATGACTATGTCTTCTTTTTTTTATTTCTTTGAAAGTTTTAGTTGAATGTTCAGCGTGTAACAAAACGTATGTTAATATTTTTAAAGGGGTTGTCTAGACTTTACAGTCTAAAGTGTACACTTTAAACAATCTTTCTACTACGTATTGTTCCTTTAAAATGTACCTTGTTAGCTTCTACTTCCAACACGCCGATCCTGCTACTCCTTACCTCCACCATTTGCGATTCGTCCTACACTCGTTAGCTGACCGTAGGGTCATCATAGGAGCTGATACCAATGCTTCATCTCCCCCTGGCAAACTGCGTACCTTTGTCGCTGTGCGTCGCACGGCTGTGGAAGAGTTCATCGCTGAATGAGCTCAACCTCTATACTTATATAATATAGTCCATACCTATCCGCAACGCGCCACCGAACTTCTCGGCTGTTACTTCACACAAATGGGAAAACTGACATGAAAAAGTAAGCATGTGCCAAACTGAGTAAGTGCCAGTGAGACAGGAATACAACACTGCCTATACCTACAGGGTAAAACTGATATCATTAGCATCCTTTTAAACTAAGAGTCTACCCATCAAACTGACCAACTTTTGCTATGGGAGCAAACAAATCGGAGCAAAAAAAAATCTGCTGTTCCATACTAAACTGCAATGCCAGCTCGACTCAAATGTATGCAACAGCAGATTTTTTTTTTGCTCCGATTTGTTTGCTCCCATAGAAAAAGTTGTTCAGTTTGATGGGCAGAATCATAGTTTAAATGGATGCTATGATATCAATTTCACCCTGTATTTTATACCGCGCTAAGGTCGGAAGCAGGGTGATGAGCTGGTAGCTCTCTTTCTTCAGTTTTTTCTTCCCATGTATTGATATCATGTCGCGGTTGATGTTCCATTGTGATGGAAAGTGCAAAGTGGATGAAAATTTATGTCACGTTCACGATGTCTCGTACGGAGACGGCGCATTGTTTTGTTGGGGATGTATATGTAGGTGGGGGCTGGAGCTTTCCGGAGTTCTGTGCGCGTCATCATGCGCTGGACTTGACCTGATGATAAGACAATGGGGTTTTCTTCAAGTGCCGCTAAATTTCTGCGGGCGACAGATGAGGCCGCATTCTGCGGGCGACGCGGCGCGTGAGTGTTCGTTCACTCTTTGTCAGTCAGTTGTGTAAATTTATTTCTTATTTTTCTTTTTTTCTTAACCCTGCCAGTAGTTTGCTGTAACATGGTTCTAAGGTGGCCTACATTTCAAATTGCTTGACTATCCCCTAACTATACCTACCTACCCACGTTCGTTCGTAAGTGTGACCGATTGTAATGCCCTCTTCGCCAAAGCGTAATTATGCTGTATTAGAACCTACATAACACCTGCCTTCTTCTTTACTTACTGTTCCGAGAGGCTAGTTTTTGGTGATCTACATCGAAAGTTAAATAGCCACCTAACTGCCTACTTTCTAACCAAATGTTACCTACTGACTGCAATTTTATTAAAACGCTTTCTAAATTCCGAACCGATCATACAAATTTAAAATTACGTTTTAGCCCTAAGGTGACGTAAGAGAGTTGTAAACCATATTCTGCTTATGAATTATTTTATGTTATGTTTGAGATTTAGAAAGATGCTCGTCACCAACTCCTATTTAGGTTTGTACACCCAAGTGGGCCCCAATGCCACCACCACATAGAGAATTCAATTAGGCAGACACGTCGCTGCACACCAGCGCAGTTTTTAAATTGTTACCCAACTGTACAATAGTCCAATATAAATTGATCCGCACATCTCGTACAGCTCTTCTGTTGATCTCCGTTTCGATAACAACTATAGAGTTTGAAGAAGTTCAATTTAAAATGGTGGCACACCAGAATGTCTAAACGAAAAGTAACACGAGTAAAATTTTTATGCAACAATCACTATGTCACGGACTTATTTTCTCTTGGAACTGTTGGCCCTCTAAACTCTGTAGGGCTATTGTGTAAGTTTCCGATTGTATTATTTATAAGATCGTTAACGTGTTGTGATTATGTACGAGGCAATTTTCATGTATTTTTTGCTTCTGTGATGATCACTGATCATCATATCCATTGTCTGAAATCAATTTACTGAATATTAAGAAGTGATTAAGATGCATAGAATTTACGGTAGTAGGTAGGTAATTATAGTCTACCCTGTGATTAGGGGTCACAAAACCGGAAGAATATTACAAAACCGGTTTTTCGGTTTTCATTTTATGTCAAAACCGGTTTTCCGGTTTTTCGGTTTTGTTTTCGGTTTTCATTTTGTTTTTTAAATAAAACGTTGTTTTAAACAATTGAAGCATTTTTGATAAATTTGTATCACTTTTCTTGCAAATAATATAATCAGTTTTGAAATACAACAAATCTTCCCTATTATTGAATCTGAATCTGAAATTTTTTGACATTTTGACAAACATTTGAAAAGGTTTTGACAAATAAATGGATTGATCTGAGTTCTGGACAAACGCTTTTCTGATCTTATCTGCAACGGCGAGATTTTTATTAGTCGGCGTATGACAGAGGTATTAACTACGAAAGTACGAAATGTTAGTTCATTCGATTGAACTAACAATCCATAACACCATAAAAATTAATCAGTCGAATCAGCCCATATCAGCCCAGTGCTGGGTGGGTATACCAGTGCTGTGCATCCTTCTTATTGTGCCATTCTTCAAAGACCTGTGAGTGCTAATCTGATCCAATGTAAACTCTTCACCTTTACAATGCCATCAGCCCAACGTGGTGGTAGGTCACCTATTGACCTCCATCGTTCTCTTTGCTTCCACTTATATAATGTACCACCACCGACCACCGGTGTATGGACCATGCACCGCCTTCCCATCTTCCAAGTGTCCTGCCTATTTCTTCTTCAAATTTGTGATCCGCTTAGGCTTACCCGCCTTCGTATTCGACTCCACCAGTGATTTATGACTAGTATAGTACCTACGCGCCATGTCTCTTTGTTCTTGACTTGTTAGCGGTTTCCCTGATGATCCAGATATGGTATCCCCTTGTCACATTCTTCGGTTAATGGGAACGAGTCAGGTTAACTCATGTTATATTATATCTGCATAACGTTACTGCTCTGCTCCTGGAGGATATCCACACATCTCTTGTCAATATTTTATGGAGAGAATGAAACATAACCAAGTGCTCAACAAGGTACCTAGTTGAAATGTCTGCATCTTTCTCTCAGCTGCTTAACTGCATGAATGTGGTCTATCGTCGATAAGTATTCTTTACGGAAGTCTGCCTGTTCGGCAGGCTGATACTCATAAAAAAAAGGGTAATTTCACAGAGCCTTGGCGAACAGTTTGTAGACTTGAGAAAGTAGACTGATTGGGCGGTGTTAAAGGTTCTTATCGTGACCACTGCTTTCTTTTGTCAACCTGCAGTCGTCCTTAATTGCTGCACCATGTTGAGCAGTTTATACGAGACCTTGGTAGTTAGTTGCCAAATTTTCATTTTGCTCAAAGCAAAAAGACTTTTCTGGTCGTCGTCGAGGAGCTCCAAACGTTTATTCATAGCATTTTGCTCGGATCGTCGTCGACGAGCTCCAAACGTTTACTGATAGCGTTTTGCTTGTTTCTAGCGTTCCATTTCTGCCAATGTCGAGTGAGTTTAGAGAATATGTATGACAAAACCGAAAAATCGAAAACCGCGGTTTTGGCTAAACTGAAACCCGGTTTTGGAAATTGTCGTCAAAACCGGTTTACCCGGTTTTTCGGGTTTCGGTGAAACCGGTTTTGTGACCCCTACCTGTGATAGAATTGATAAGAACTGCTAAATAAAAACGGTCAAGTGCGAGTCGGGCTACTCGCGCACCGAGGTTTCCGTACCACACCATGCAACACTTAACATAAGTATTACTTTCAAAAAAGCTTTGTTTTTTCCGGGACCTTTAGCGCAAGACCGACTCACACTTAGCCGGTTTATTATTTTTTGTTATAGTTAGTTTGACGCTTGTATGAATGACCCTTTTTACGATAGAACTAGAAGAAAAAACGTTGATAAAAACTATTTTCTTGTATGAGGACAACGTAGGCTTAGTAATTGGCTATGTGCGAAGTGGTGATGGGAACTGACAAATCGATCGCTGCGCCCGGGGTGGCAGAAATGTGTACTTTTGTCGGACAAGCTGTGTAAAATTGCTTAAATCTATGCAAATCCACAAACTAACTCAACACGAAATCGACAAAACTGAAAAGTGTATTATCTTAAAATTTGGCATGGAAGATTTTATTGTAGGTGCTAACTAAAAAGGGTTTTTTGAAATTTTATCTCCAAAGGTGTGAAAACCGGGATAAAAGTTTGTACGGAAATTGGCACTGCAAATATCGTGGATTCTAGTAAAATTTTTTTTAATATTGATAATGTTGCTAATTTCTTTTATTTTTACATTATTTTATTACCAAAAACACTTTTACCTAACATGTTACTTGAAATAATTCACGGCGGCCCAACACCGCTAGCGGCGCTAGTGTCGTGCACATAGCCAAGGTACGGAACCCTAAAAGCAGCATTTAGATTTGATACCGATTGAATCGGGTAGATACACTATAAGACGATGTTTGATCGATAAAGCCTTGATAAAATTCGCTTAGTTCGGGAGGTCTAGCCTAGCCTTATAATTTAATAACATAATGTTATTTTAGATTAGGTAGGTAGTAAGATTTCCACATACTCTACCCATAACTGAACAACTTTTACAATAGGAGTTAACCTCTCTACCCGTCAAACTGAACAAACTTACTTGAACTTTTACGATGGGAGCAAACCGGTCAGCGCTTCGATCAACAATATACAACTAGATAACGGGTCGCATACAAAATCAAAGAGAAATTCTATCCTCGTGAATATACAACATTTTTTGTTAACGAACTGAGAAAACAGTCCGAATACATTATAATTTCGACCTCAAAGCAACCATAATTCCTAGTAATTTAAAAAAGGAACACTGCGGCATTGCGAGACGTGCTTACGTTGGCTTTGTTCGAACGCAACTAATTCAAAATAAGACCTCACTCCAATAGTGAGGCGTTATTTGCCGGGACATGTTTTGAGCGCTGACGCGTTATCTAGTTGGATATTGTTGATCGAAGGGTCAGCGCAAAAAAAATCTGCTTGACTCAAATGGATAAGACAGCAGTTTTTTTTGTTCTGATATAATTATCAGAACCGGTTTGCTCCCATCGTAAAATTTCAAGTAATTTTGTTCAGTTTGATGGGTAGAGTATGTGGTTTAAATGTTAATTACTTATACTTTTCTTTACACCCTGTATAGAGTGATAGTAACAATTTGTTTTTGAGCCCTGGAGTGCGATTTTTGAATCTCATTCGATGAATTCAGCGGTTGAAAATGTCAACATTTCTATGGAGATATTCATCTTTCTACTGCTGATTTGACTCCAAAAAATCATAATTCAGGAGTGCGATTATTTAAAGTCAAATAAGCAGTAGAAAGATGCGTATCTCCATAGTAATTTTGAAATTTTCAAGAGCTGAGCTCACCGAATGAGATTCAAAAATCGCACTCCTGTCCTCATTTTGTACCTGAATTGAGGTACAAAATGCAATCGGCCAAATGGCTAAAAGATCCTAGAAGAATGATAATATGAACGGCGCATGTGCGAGTTTTTCGGCCTAGTTCTCGTGGAGCGGTGGTAGATGTAGGTGTCGTGTGCTAGTAGGTCCTTCCGTCTGTGTGCGTTTGGCACGTAGGACGGCGGCTTTCGACCCAGTTCCAGCTGGCAATGCTCAGGTCACATTGTCCCTTGCAATGAGAAACAAGATCACGAACGATAGAAAAATATTAACAATCCTTTTGGAATTTTTATGCGTTTTGTGATTGGTTTTCTCGAAAATTTAATTATTAGGTATATTAGAGGTAATTTATACTTAACCGTTAACCGCAGCTTAACCGTCAGGATGAAATCTGTGTCTGAACAGTCAACAGATTAAGAGGATAGGCGAGTACCTACTGTTTTTTCCATACAAACGTATTCCCCTGTTTCCTCCCTGGATAATGACACTAGAGCAAACATTTTGTTACCATTCAATCTATGTTACCTCTGCTATGTCCCTATGTTTTGCTTTTTTGCATTAATTAAACACTGTATGAACTAGGGACCTTCGAAAATGACCAATTTTACCCCCCCCTTTTCAGACATCCAACAAACAAATTTAATAGTATAAGAGATAAGTGTACTTTTTGCAACCATCAGCAGCAAGGCATCTCTGTGATGGGGATGGACCAGGTCTGCCTGCATAACTTCAGTCGGTTTAGGAGTGACAGACATTTAAAGGTCAGTAAAAAATTAACGATCAGCAGCAAGGCTGATTCAGTGTTTATGGGGTGTAGAGCATCTCTGTGATGGGGATGGACCAGGTCTGCCTGCATAACTTCAGTCGGTTTAGGAGTGACAGACATTTAAAGGTCAGTAAAAAATTGACGATCAGCAGCAAGGCTGATTCAGTGTTTATGGGGTGTAGAGCATCTCTGTGATGGGGATGGACCAGGTCTGCCTGCATAACTTCAGTCGGTTTAGGAGTGACAGACATTTAAAGGTCAGTAAAAAATTAACGATCAGCTGCAAGGCTGATCCGTTCATATGATATTATTGTAGTATGCACTGTAGCTATGTGAACAGTACAAAAACCTAAATCTAGTCGTAAAATGAAAAATAAAAGACGCCTCCAAGGTATTTCGTCCTACGATTGGGCCTTAAATATAAATAAAAAAAATTTAATATACGATAGCTCAAAGATAGATCGATTATGAGAAAGAACTTAAATGAAGTTCAGAAAGATTTAAAATAAAAATAACCTACGTAGGTTTAAGGGGGCGAATTCTGGATTAAAGATAAAAGATAGAATGCAATTAATTTTTATGTCATGTTTTATGTCTGCTTGTTTGTTTACGCACAACGCGAAATCTACTGCCCCGATATAGATGGAATTTTCAAAAACATGAAGGGTTCAACATGAAATAGGAGAATACCTATCTAGTCAACAGGGAACCCTTATTGTTTCGCCATGTCCGTCCGTCTGTCCGTCTGTATGTCTGTCCGCGGCTTAGCCCAGAGACACTTAGTAGTTAATTTGGCATAGATATCATATTTATCACGCCGACAAAGTGATATGATAGATAAAGATATATATAGACTATGTAATAAGACTTTGAAACACATTTTTTTTAGGGTACTTTCCTCAGATCACAGCAAATGTGATCTAAGGTACTTTCCATACAATTAAATGATTTTTTTCTCGTCTATTCCATGGTGTCCGTTGGATAGGTCGTTCACAAATATTGCGGGTGTGTGTGGAAATTGTCAGTTTGTTTGTTCAAGCGTCACGTAAAATAAAAACTGCTAGACCGATTTTGATGGAACTTTGAATGGAACTTCTTAAACTAATCATTAGACTTAAAAACTGGTATATTTTATTTTGCTACGATGACGTTGCGGACGTACTGGCTTGCAACATGCAATATCTGCTTGTTTATAATAATGGTCTAGCAAAACACACGAAAATTCTGCGTTCCTTTTTGCATTTTTTCTCCCCTCCGAAAGCGTCAATTTTCGTCCCGCTGCGCTAAACGAAGTTGCTGCATTCCACCTCTGTTGAGGAGAAAAATTGTATACCTACTACTCGGCGTCGCCTCGATCAACAATTACATGAGATCGGAGACCTTTCTTACTTTCCTGCCCTCGGTGTGTAATCTACTTACCTTTACTTATTTATATTCAAATTGCTATGCAATTTTTTCCTTTTCTAGAGTCCAGTCATACTACACGCCAATAAATAGTCCTACCATAATGCGTAGGGCAGATGATAATGCAGACTGTTGTGGACAAAGTAATCATTCTCCTTTGTATCCATTTAAATCAAGTCTCACTATACAAAGCATTCAAACCGATAGAGAAAGCGATTTTAAAAAGTTCAAGTTATTCAGGTTTAGTCCTCGACACGGGGTGTTACCGGGTTGCTTTAATGAATCACACCTAGTATTCATTGCAAAAAGAGTACTTATGTAGACGGGAAACTAAAGTTACCTTTTCAATCTCCTCTAGATTCCCAATGGTAGGGTTATTTGTGTAAAGACTATTCATTTGGATGACTCTCAGCAAGTTTGCTTCTTGTGATATACGCTAAGTTGCAGAAACGCTTGATAGCGTTATAGATTTACAGTAAAAAGTGTATATTAATTTATCTATTATATCAGTTGCAGAAACGCTCATTAAAGTGAATCCTCCATTAAATCTCTTGCTGACACTTTTTGTCTAGTTGACGTAATAACAGCTATGAGATTTAATGGAGGATTAACTCTAATGATTGACTCGAATGATGCGTTTCTGCAACTGAGCAATAGACCTGAAAAGCTTAAAAAGTCAAAGAAAATTCAATATTTTTAGTAGTACACATGCACTCCATTAAATCTCTTGCTGTCACTGTTTGTCTTGTTGACGTAGTAAAAGCTAGCAAGAGATTTAATGGAAGATTCACTTTAATGAGCGTTTCTGCAACTGAGTGATAGATAAATTAATCTACACTTTTTACTGTAAATCTGAATTCAGCATTTATAAATCCTGCAAGTGGCAGTGTTTGATAAATACGAGTATACCCCAGTCAAGTTTAGTTATATTTATCAATCTATAATGCATATAGGGCACAGGGTGTAACGAAACACCTTGGTAATATTTAAAGGGGTTGTTTAGACCATAGAACTAATACACAAAAAATCAACAATTTTAACAGTAAATGATCTAGAAGAGTACTTTACGCTCTTTTATATAATTTGTAACGAAACGTCATAGCAACATTTAAAGGGGTGGATATCCGGTAGGTATACCATCAACTGAACAACTTACACTAGGTATTATAGGGAGACAACGTCGACAAAAGAAATTAAAAATCTGTTGTACCATAAACTTGAATCGAGAATACTGCAGTTTTGTATGAAATATAACAGTTTTTTTAAATATTTTCTCGATGTTATTCGCGCAGGAACACCTATCGGATATCCCCCTATAAATGTTAAGGTTTAAGGTTTTAGAAATTTATTTCCCATAAGAATATTACATATTCACTTAAAATGAGACAATATTAAATTTAAAGTAAAATGCTACGTCTACATCCGATGACGTTCCGATAAAACTTAAAATTATTGTTACGATAAATAACATTACCAATCAATCACTTGAGTTGAGTAGGTACTAAAACTATAAGTTAAATTATTATTAGGTTAGGATCATACCCCAGTGCATTCCACATAGGATGGGTTCTGACAAGATTATTATGTCAACACAGTAAGTGCGAAAATTGCTTATTTCACGTACCTTCCCATGTGAAATGGATAATAGTGGGTACCCTTGCAAAAAAAGATCATTACAAAAAAGGTGTCAACAGTATCATTGACACAGACTAGGTAGAATATGCAGTATTACAGATGTCTAACATTATTCATAACATATGTTTTTAAACGATTTTTAAAGATATTTAAAGTGTCCGATTCTTTAATAATTTTAGGTAGCCTATTAAAAAGTTGTGCTCCCTCGTATACAATATTTCTCTTCCCATACTCTGTTCTTGGTGCCCTCAAAACTAGATTATTTTTTTGTCTTGTGTTATGTTTGTGTTGTTTTTTCGTGAAAGTTATTTTAGTCTTTATTTTTTTGTTAATGATTTTGTATACTAGTACGCAGGTCATGTATGTATATAGTTGTTTGATATGTAATATTTTTGTTTCTGAGTATATTTTTTCAGTGGAAGTTAAAAAATCGTATCCGAATAGAACCTTAACCAGTTTATTTTGGGCTCTTTGTATAGTTTTTAGGTGAGTGTTAGTGGCACAGCCCCAGATTTCGATAAGGTATTCCAAATGGGGTTTAACAAGCGTATTATAAATGGTGTATCTAATTTCCCAAGGCAGACATCCTACAATGCGGCGGATAGAACCAGTGAGAGAACTAATTTTGCCTTTAATTTTTTCAATGTGGCCTTTCCAGGTAAGATGAGGGTCCAGTACTAGTCCCAGATACTTTTCCTGTGTCGATTGATGTATAACGTCACCATTAATAGTAAGGGGACTATGGTCATGTATTGGTTTGTTTTTGGCGGAGAAAATGATAAACGATGTTTTTGCTGTATTAATGGTAAGCAAGTTGTATTGGAACCATGAGTTTATTTTATTTAGGTCTGCTTGAGCTTCTTCGATCAGGTTATCAATAGAGTTTCCGTAATAAAAAAGACAAGTGTCGTCAGCATACAGCGTGACGTTGCCGTGTAATCCGATCTCGTGAATGTTATTTACGTAAATAAGAAAAAGTAATGGGCCTAGAATGGATCCTTGTGGCACCCCACACTGTATTGGCTGGCAATCACTTTCAAACAATCCTATTTTTGTTTTCTGATTTCTGTCGCTCAGATAAGAATGTTGCTAGGACGTTTCGTTACAAATTTTATAAAAGCGTAAAGTACTCTTTCTAGATCATTTACTGTTAAAATAGTTGATTTTTTTGTGTAATTTCCCTCAAGATAGAGATGTTTTTCTGGCGGGGTCTTGGTATGTCCCCAAGTCAGCAATCTAAAAGAAATTTTATAACTATCTGGTCTGGACCACCCTCTTTATTCTATATCGTTATCCATGTTACCAAAATACAAGCCAGACTTGATCATGCCCAGCAAATTTATGTAACAGTACGAAAATATTTAATGTTATTTATAAAAAAAAAAAACGTACTTTTCATAGGTACTAATTACATTTATCAACAGCTATGTTCACTACACAGAAACGAAAAATTTTTAAAGCTTTTTCTTCTTCAAAAACCTGCCTATTTTAACTGTAGGCGAGTGAGGCAACTAGTAAAACGTTATTCAAAGCTGTACAACAATGAAAGTAGCATGGAAATTGGCTGGATTATACAATAATGCATTTATAACGGCACGGTTTTGTGAAAATGGTTCGTTCAGCGTTGCCTCTGCCTGCACATGTAGGGCACCTAGTTCCGCGACCTCGCTGGCCCCGCGCTGCCCCCGGGCAGGTTGCCCTCACCCCTGGGAGATCTTGTGCCCCCGCGACCTATTTACTCCATACTTTACGTAAGCAAGCCTCGTGCCGTACACTTGACGTTCGTGCCCTGTCCCTGATATGCTGTCCTCGTAGATATATAAACACAGTCAACAATAATTAGGCGCCTACAATGATCGTTCTTCATTTGTTTCCCGGAATTAATTAGAACGTAATCGGACCCGAATTTACGATTATTTGGGGCAAAAACTTGTCATTGGCCCCTCCCCTGAATGGACGTAGCATTATCCCTAGGGTCCAGGTCCAGATTAGGTCGTTGCAATCAAATCTAAAAGCGCGTGAAGCGAGCTCGACATTTTACTACAATATCTAAATCTAAACTATTATAAAACTGTAACTGAAGTGTGTCTGTACATTGAAGATATTTACAAAAAAAAGATTACGATATGGTTTTTAGGTATCACCGACTCGAAATCAACCTTTTTTAGAAATTTTGTCTGTCTGTTTGTCTGTTTGTTTGTTTGTTTGTTTGTTTGTTTGTTCGCGCATCACGCAAAAACTACTGAACCGGTTTTGATGAAACTTTTTTTGTTTGATAGCTTATAGATCTGACTTAAAATCTGGTATATAATTTGTGCGGACGAAGTCGCGGTTAAACACTAGTAGGTTATAAGATCACTGCAGTAAGAACTAAAACCAGGAGCGAGGGAAGCGAGCTCGAGATTTTTCTGCAATATTAGGTACTTATCAAGTTATATTGCATACTTTTTTTCAAATCAAATACATGATTTTGAAGACTGCCACCCGGGGCATGGGCCCCGGTTTGCCTTACCTAGGTTTGCTATAGTATGAAATACTCCGTTCCCAGTAAGTTATGATTATGGAGTTACGAGCTTTTGCCCGCGACTTCGTCTGGACAAGTTTCCGTTATCGTAGCGAGATAAATTATATACCAGTTTTTAAGTGTGTAATAACTACAGGTTTCTTTGTTTAATCGAAATCGATCCAGTAGTACAAACAGACAGACAAAAACAAAAAAAAATGGGTGGTTTGGAGTCAGGGAAAAAACACCATATCGTAATTTTTTTTAAATATATTCAATGTTCAATCACGCACTTATGTTACAGTTTTATAAAATAGTGTAGATGTTTTATGATCATGGGAACATAACAAAATGAGAAGATCTTGAGAAATTTTCCAGAATCAAGGAGTGTTTCGAAACCTTTCCACATAATTTACCTACGTTTAGTGCGTTCACACACGATGACGCACTGACGAAGCAGCAAACGTCAGGCCGTCATTTGTGAAGCAAGGAGTTGTATGAAACCGCACGTAGAAGCATACACGGTGACGGATTTACGCACCGCGTATGCTTCTATAGACTGACGTCTGCCACTCCGTCAATGCGTTATCGTGTGTGATCCATATAGGTATTATACCAGGAATAGAGGAACACACAGCTGAAAGAGCGAGATATACCTAGCGGCACCACTGTATTCTACTGAAATCCACTGTGTTCTATTGAAAGAGATACGTGAAGCGAGGCAATAGAACCAAGTCAAGTCAAGTCAAGTCAAAATTTTTATTCAAAATAATATCACATAGATAACTTTTTGACGTCATTTTTGATTCTACCACCGCTTCGGAAGGTGTTCCGTTGTAGAGAAGATGCGGCCAGAAACTCTACAACACACTTCTTTTAAACAAAACAAAATATATAAAGTACAAATATTGAATTACATAGTGTAACATTGTCAAGACCAGACATTTTGGTCATTCAGTCAACCGTTTTCTAATCTCTTACCAATTTTTACAATTCGGTTTCCGTGAATAATTGCGAATCTAAAGTGAAATAGGTAGATAATTTTGTGAAATATACTGACACTACCTACTTCATTAATTTATCCACGAATTCACGTTAGACTCAGAATTATAGACAGTATTCGAATTTTTGCCTGCGAATTGCCTGAAAACATCCAAAAACGGTTTCATTTGACAACTCATGTCAGTTGCTCTATTCCTGTAAGGTATAATAATACCTTTATGGTGTGATCTCACTAGACCGCGTTGCGTCGCGTCGTCGCCCCGTTCGTTTGCGGAAAAGTATGAAAAAGATCAAAACCTTGCACACGTAAAAGCAATCGCGCTCGTTGCCGCACGTGGGAATAGTTTTGATTGGTTCCACAAATTTCTATAATACAGCGGTGCAACCGCGTACCTACACGAAAAGGCCCTTTGATCCTGAGTTATAGCCTATATCAAAATAGCGAATTTACAGTGTATGTTTTACAATAGAGTCGTACCTCAAAACACAAACAAATCAAATGCAAGAATATATTACCGTTGTCGCGCTGACAAACGAAGTCTGGTTATATTTTCAATACTAACCAATTAAAGTCAATGTAATTTTGCACTAAAAAATCTAGAAACAAATCTCTATGCTTGTATATTGTCAGATTTTCGTTTTTTTTTTAAATTATACCAATCGTTTTCTTTTATCAGTCCTTTATCAGGGTGTAAGTGACAGCCTAGCAAATACTGAAATGGTGAACTCAGACCATCAAATTGACTTTCACTATAGCGCCTACCTAGGGAAACGCGAAAAAAAAATCAGCTGTCCCATAAAAAACGGATGTAGCTACTCGACTCAAATGTATGGGAAAGCTGATTTTTTTTCGCGTTTCCCGAGGTAGGCTCCTAGTGAAAGTTGTTCAGTTTGATGGTATGAGTTCACCTGTTCAGCATTTGCTAGGCTGTCACTTACACCCTGTATACGGTTTTTATCAGACATTGCGTTCACTTTCGATATAGGTAGGTAGGAAGCTTAGGTATACTAGGTAGGTACGTACAGTCAGCATCAAAAGTATCTAGGCATGTTAAGTGTTCATAAATATCTGGACAACTTTACGATAGCAAACCTTATTTCAACTCACAAAGAAATCAAATTAATTTATCTGTCATGTTATTATTTGTTAAGTTAAAAACAAATGGTATCTAAGTAATCTAGTAGGAAATAGGTTTATTTTCGTGTAATTGTTCAGATGTTTTTGAACACTGGAGATGCTTAGATACTTTTGATGCTGACTGTACAGAAAAATAAGTCGTGGATGTACAGTCTATGGTGGTAGAAAATGAAATGAAAGGTCAATCTACGTTGGATTTTCGAACGTTACAACAGTCATAAACTTTCTCTTTCACGCGTTCTGCTGAGATTACAAATATTAGAATTGACCCAGATATAAGTACCTACGCGAAACAATGGTGCTTATCTAGTAGGCTTGTTGTTTGAACGTTCGAAATATTCTGCGGATTTTTATATCTAGCTAGAGTTTACCCGTGACCTCGGCTTCGCCTCGGTCAACAAACATGTGATCTGAGCTTTGACTACTTATATGAGGACTGGTAACGCGTGTAATTCTACTAACAAACAAACGTTTCTGCGTTGAGGTACTATGTTAACTAGAGAAGCTACCGAGAAGTAATGTTTTGTAACACGCGTTAGGGTGCACGCGCTCTAACTCACTTAGCCTGTGCCAGGCGCTCGTCGCAGCTGGACGCTCCCAGCACGCGCCCCACACTATGCTGATCATGGTGCACAGATTTTGTTCGCGTTGTCTGCTCTACCTATACATAATTACTCAATGCGTTTCTGCCACTTTTTGCGGGGGGAGAGGTAACATGCGATCCGCAACTTTGGATTTTATTCCATAGGTAACTTTATATTCTAATTTGGAATGTTAAAAATCATGAAAAGTAGTCTCGTGTGAACCCCAAACGTTCTAAGTACGAAATTATTGTTTCGCAATTATAGGCTGTCTCGTTTAGTGATAAGGTAGGTATATACAATTTAATGTAAATGCACATGATCAATTGATCTTATACTGTGGCAGAGGGGAAATGCCACCGCAAGGCGAGTCCTTATAATAAATAGTCAAAGGATCCGAGGCTTTCTTATTTACTGTCCGAGGTCAGTATACTATTTTTCTCCTCGACGGAAGTGGAAAGCGGCAACTTCGTTTAGCGCAGCGGGACGACATTTCACGCTTTCCGTCCGGAGGGGAGAAAAGAAATTATTTGAACGGTTTCTTGGCAATTCTAAAATGGAAATTGTTAATTTCTAATGTTTTTTGTCGTTATTTACTTCTTCAACAGAGAATGAAACTATAGTAGAATACCTAACATCTGATAGCGTCTCCCTTTCTACCAACAGTTATTATTTAAAAGTCCTTTATAGGCAGAGGTAACCTTTGAGAAAGAGGTGGGTACTCAAATACCTACTTGCATCAAATACCTACCTTCCTCTTGTTACAAATTGAAGCGCATGTAGTAGGCTTCGATCAAAATAAAATGAATGGATAGGCCTTACGCGAACATTTCAAACCAGAAAAATGAGGCAAAACAAATGAAAGGTTTATTTCAAATTTGTATGCAAGTGCCCTAGATTTGACAGATAATGGCGCTAGTTTGTATGGACCAAGTGCACCAGTAGTTTGCTTCAACTTACCGCACTTTAGGCCTATCCATTAATTTTATTTTGATCTAAGGTAGTAGGTACCTAATAGTGCCTTTTGATATCATACGCTCGCATAGCAAAAACGTGCAGTTTATTACTTCGATTCAATGTACACTGAAAAAATGCGCTCGAACTAAGAAGTATTTTCTATTAGTTAGCACCAAAAAAAATTAAATGACGTTATTATTGTTTACTAAGAACAAAAGATGGTAGTTATAACAGCAAGCCGAATTCGTTTAACAAAGTTCTCTTAGTCACAGAAGTCATGATGTTGACAGGCTCATATGGATTCATGATGTATGATTATCATAAACAAGATCTTGGTTGAAGTAAACATTTTTTTTTCAGTGTACCTATCACTAATTTGCAGAACACAAAATGTGTGTAAACGATTACTGAAACCGTTCCTAATTAAAGTTAATTGACGAAATTACATGTCACTCGAACCAATATTCTGAGCTAGCACGAGCACGGCTTCAGAACAAATGGACCCGGAAAGGAGTAAATCGAATAATAGTTACACTTGGAGTTGTAGCATTTCGGCCCCAGAGGTGCCCAGAGCAAGTTTAGGCGTTTGAGGGGTGAGGCGCGAGATGTTCGGCCGCGCATACGTATAGAGCACAATGCGGCATCGCCCTGCGTCGACGTGGATCCGCGCGCCAGCGTACTAGCGCCCGCCGACGTCATAAATATACATAACATGGTACCCGTTACTGCCATAACACCACCGACCGAAGAACGACTCGCCGTGTGCCTCTTCGCGCCAGGTAAGTCCCGCTGTGCGCTCTTTGCATTTTTATCTTGGCGATTTTCTTCCTGAACACGGTTTCGCTGGCGACATTGGCTCGGTTTATCGCGCTCTTATCAAACGACTCGTGTATACTCAACGCCTGAACTGAACTGACGATGGGCTACTAAAATTTATAATTCGCTTAACCTTATTCTCTCTGTGTAGAGCTCATTTTCGTTTAAATGACTTTAATTTAACGACTGCTGACGTGTCTTTACGTTCTAGCAGTCTCTTTAGTTTAATTAAAATTAATTTGCCTCGTTACTTTTGTTACAAATTAGTCTGAAATTAGTGTTGGATGATTTATAATTTGAACACAGAAAATCTACAAATTAATGTTTAAAGTCGTCTTATTATCTATGTAGTTCCACATATCGTTATCAGGTATAATAGTCACGATGATGGCATGCTCTGCCTCTATTATCACATCATACCTATGTTATCTATCATTTCACTCACTAGTTGTATCGATTATTCAAGTACCTAACTAAGAAGCCCATACCATACTCCGTATTTTTGTTCCGTACCTACTATTATTTTACTATCTTTACAGCTCTATTTTCAAATGTTGGTTCAAAAAGTTGCGTAATAATGTACATACTTATTAACTTACCTACCGGTGGAAGATCCTAATTATACTCAACGGTGATGATGATGATCACTGAAGAACGATTACTTACTTGCGCTTATAATTTATCTTTTTAAGTTAATTTGAGCAAAGCATAAGTAGGTATAAAGAGAAAAAATAGCTATAGGTATGTATTCAAATTGAATACTGGTCGTTATCTTGGGCACTCGGTTATTTCAGGTACCTAGGTAATTAGGTACTGTAAACAAAACGTTGTCAAGTACCCAAGTTATTGCTATTTTACAGGATTTTCATTTCTGATAACCGGCATACAAAATAGGCGATTTTCCGTTATTTTTTCTCTCTATCGTAAACTATAAATCGTAAACAATCGACAGTTTTACTCTTGTATTCAAAATTTTCAAAAACTCAATTTTGGCAAAAACTAGGTCACGTCCGATTTTATACTGTTATAGACGTGCTATAATGTTCATAGTAGATAGGTACCGTATTTATTAAACTGGTTTCTATTGAAATATCTATCTTATTCATTTATACGTTTTTGCTCAAAGAATTCGAAGGTTTTCTGAACTAACATTTGTAACTTCTCTTTTTTTATCTAGCAATATCTAAGTGAGTTCTAAATAATAATTACATTAATAAAAACTCTTTAGAGATCTCTTAACATAATCTTTCTATGTATTGAGTCACTTGAAAATATTTAAATTCTCCACATAAAACCGAGTAATGTTGACAATTTATTTATTCCTATTGGTAGAGTCAGAAAGAATCAATACAGTCCATACAAAATGTATCAAACTTAAACTGTGCTTAAACTATACAAAGATACTTTATTTCGCATTCTACCATAAAAACACGGCATAAAGTACTTAATGCCCATACATTTCTTTGATTAAATTAAAATAGCGGAAGATAGGTGACGTTCTTTCATTACGTACTCGAACAATGGATTGGGTTTTCTTTCATGTACTACGAGTGAAAAGTAATGCCGTTTGATTTGTTTTTTCTTTTGAATAATTTGTGCAACGAGTAAAAGCACACGAAGGCAATTGTGGTACCTTTTTCCTTTTAAAATAAAAAAGTATCTCAATCACGCAAGCCGCTTGTGTTATGACTAAGTAAATTAGGCGACAGGGGCACAATTTATGCGGTCCATGCGCTATAGGCTAGTCACCTATCTTCCACTATTTTAATTCAATCAAAGGTGTTGATTGTGGCACTTATTTCAGAAGAACTTAGCATTGACATGAAAACTGGGTTGATCTACTTTCGTAGTTTTTTATATAGTTTCTTTGCTGATAAAGAATCGGATTTATACATAGGTACATAAGTACAAATACATAAACTCAAGACCTTAATCCCTTTCGGGTTGATCAGAAACATTGCTACAACTGTACCAGCTGTCTCTCGAATTTATATAGGGTGTTTTAAATGCGTTACATATTAAAAGGTGCTGCCAACAAAACAACAACATTTACTATGGAGCGAACATATAAATTGCGACGAAATAACCAGCTGTTCCATACATGTGGGTCGTTAATGATACTTTTCTCTTACACCCTATATAAGTGGTCACGAAGTTGAATCATGGACTTTCTTTAGTAAATTTATTTTAAGAGTTTGACCTATTTTCACCTGAATAGAAAATTGTTTTGTTGACGAAGTAAATGATCATTATACCAAGGATTTCAGCTTAGTTGTCAATTTCATACAAAACTTTGACGTTGAACACTCGTAGACGGTGTTAATAAAAGTAATGTTTTATATAGGGTCCAACTTAATATGCTGACACTTTTTTAAGAGGACGATCAGACCATCAAACTGAACAACTTTCTCTATGGCACCAACATCGAAATCGCGAAAAAAAAATCTTCTGTCCCATACAAAACAGCAAACCTACTCGAGCCAAATGTATGGGACAGCAGATTTTTTTTTCGTGATTTCGATGTTGGTCCCATAGAGAAAGTTGTTCAGTTTGATGGTCTGATCATCCCCTTAAAAAAGTGTCAGCATATTAAGAAGGACCCTGTATATATGGAAAAATTGCTTAGAAAATCTAGATTGCGCGTATCAAATAACATTTACAATTTATAATATAATTACGAAGATATCAAGCTTTGAAATTATTCATACAAAATTTCAAAGCCTTATATGATATAAGGCGTAAGCCTTAAGCGTGAGACCGACTCACACTTGGCCGGTTTTTATTATTTGTTGTTACACTACTGTAGAGTTTGCTCTATAATCACACCAAGTTTGACGCTTCTATGAATTACCGTTTTTACATTAGAGCGAGAAGAAAAAACGTCGATAAAAACTAGTTTCTTGTTAAGAACCCCCCTTAATTTTTAACTTTTTGACATTTTTATTATTTGTTAACAAATCCGCAGTAATAACGCATATTCAGTGAAAATTTCAATTGTCTAGCTATAACGGTTCAAAAGTTACAGCCCTAAATAGGTAGGACGGACGGACGGGCGGACGGAAAACGTAGGCTTAGTAATAGGGTCCCGTTTTCACCCTTTGGGTACGGAACTCTAAAAATTTTGGATTCGATTCCTCCGTCCTGTGTGGTATTGACGTCGGATTGGAATCCGAATTGTAGTAGATAGTGACAATACAAATAATATGGTCAGTTAATTAAACTAAAATTAACTGACGCTCACTTGCACATACATTGTAATGATGAAAAACGTAAGTTAAAAGGCTTTTTTTATGGAAACCGCCGACACAAACATGGAACCATCCGTGACCAAGCCCGGGATCAAACCTGTGCCGAAACTCTGGTTTGGCAGGGCGTGGTAACCATTACACCATCCGGGTCGTCTTCAGTTAAAATCGAATACATTTTATCATTAAAACATATGTATGTACCTATTCTTGCCTGCCGTGCAGAAGGCGATGGTTCGATCCCCGTCCAGGCCGACTCGTACCAATGAGTTTTTCGGAATTTATGTACGATTTGTAACACCACTGGCTTTTCGGTGAAGGAAAACATCGTGAGGAAACCTGCATGCTTCAATTTCGAGGCTGTATTGTACCCACTGTCCATTATAAGTGGCGACGGGCTGACTCCCCGTCACACTGGACAGGTTTCGGTACATACTACAGGTGAAACGTGGATGTTCTGAGGTTTCAGAATATCTCTGCCTACCTCATCGGGGAATATAGTCGTGAGCATATACTATTAACTTACCAACTACTGGAAGTATGGCCCGCGCTCAAACATGTTATGGAATAATAACGTACGATCATTTTCTACTCGAGATTGCAGTATGCGATTAAAATAGAGTATATTAGGGAACAAAGAATTTTAATAAAAAGGAACCAACTATAATACAGTCAAACTTTCCCGTAGCGCAAGGTGTATTTGCCTTTAAATCTAAGTATCAATTTAGTTTGGTTTTTTTTTAGTTTCCCTATTTATATTTCTTAATCCAAACGATCAGCAAGGAATCTTACACTTTCATATTGAATTGAGCAGCTTGTCGACACAATTATATATTTTTTTAAACGGCTGGAGTAACAAAGAATAGAGCTTTGACTAGAGTATTTACATCGTCATTAAAACTAATCATTTGTTTGTTTAACAAATGACCTTAGGTGGACCCGACCTTAGTTATACCTACAACTTTATAGCCTACGAATAACTAATTCATAAATGTACAAGTTTGTGACGATGATTGGATGTTTGTGATTCAATCTCACATGCGGCTGAACCGATTTGGATGTTTGCCACTGATATAGAATATGTCCGGAATGAACAGAATACTTTTTCCTATATTAACGAAGACTAATTCGCGGACAACAGCTAGTAGTTACATATATAACTCTCCACCATCTCTACAATTTGTATAACCTACTTAATCACTTAGATGTAGATATTTAGGCAAAATACACGAAACTTCCGCAGTGATAGAGGTCGATTTCGGCAACTCCACTCCTACCAGTTCAACGAGGCCTGCCCCTGCTCTGTCAGTCTTTTTATTGTAGTTGGAATTTAGAGGATCGTCACAGTTCTCCTTTCGCTGGTCATTGGACAAGCTACGACTACGAGTTGCGTTAGCGACTGCGCAGTAACGGTGCCCTAGTTATTTCGGGTGCTGTCCTAGATTCGAACGAGGTCGCTTCGAAACGCCGTTTTCATCATCAACGCGGTGAGTTTTATTCGATGGGGCCCCGATGGGCTGCCCTCCTCTATACCGACACACTTAGGTACATCGTCCGGAGTTATAAAGAACGCCTCTATGCTTTAAGAATGCGTCTCGATTAGGAACAATCGCTTATTAAATATGTTTCCTTGAAGTACGTTCACAGTTTAAAAATATTTGAATTGATGTTGTTTAAAAGTAGCCGCCGTGTTTAGACCCCTTTAATTTCGTAGATGTAGGAGGAATATAGACGATAATAATTCTTTTGGAGTGTCTTTTGTGAGCAAAAGGCTATAGCACTAACAACCTATCACTACTTGACACGACATTTCACTATGAAACCTAAATAATCTAAAATTGAACTTTACTTATTAGGTACAATTGCTCCAATTTGTAGGTAATTAATCGTAGCAAGGATTTTTTCGACCAAGACAGGGACTACGGGCTTATATTTAGGTAGTATAATATTCTATGTAATAGGAAATTCTGAAGCATATCCATTTGATTAAGTAGCACCTTTTAAATTTTTGAATGTTTTCAACTTCTATGGAAATACTGCAGTTCTAAAAGAAGGAGGAGCAGATACGTGGCTCCTCCCCCTTTAACCCCTGTTGTGACGTCAGGTAACAAATTGTTCTATGACAAATAGGATGTGAACATTTAATTAAAATCAACATTTTGTACCATCGCTCAGAAGCGACAACTATGTACCTGAGTATTAGCAGACTGTATTATTAAAATGAGTTGTTATTAGTAGATTTTAGTTCAATCTACCAGAATTCGATTTGTACCAACAAATTTTCTAGTAAAATCTGTCTATATAAATAATTTTCACATACTACTAGACATTTATCTCCGCGTATCTTTTAACGGAATCGAACATGTTATCCAAACTATGACATTTTTAAAAAGGTTCTATAGTTAACAGGATATAATTATCTACGCTTGTAATGGGTTGTAGGCAGAAGAAGGAAATGTATTTATGCGCTTGAAGATTCTCCGTAAACCTGTTTCAGTTACTTAGTTTAGTTATAAGTCCTACCTAGTTGATCAAACCGTAAAATTGTACGTTTGTACATTTACGTTGTGCATCTAAGACGTCACCAGGAACGTCTGTCGTACACGTCTTTGTCTGTGTTACAACACAAAGGAGCTTTTCTGGGTTGTGACTAGTGGGATAGGAGTAGAGAAGAGTTGGCATCTATAGCGCCCGCGCGGAGTGCGCAGAGCCGCAGGAGAAGGGGAGGTGCCATGCCATTTGGCCTAAAGTAAGCCAAGGCCGGCGTGGAGGGGATAACGCTTACACGTGTGACCTAGATAGGATCCGAGCAGGCCGCGGAGACTCCCGACAACGACCGAACCGCGCTCTGTTCGCTTCTGTGATCAATACTGAATGCCAGTAATATTATCTCGACACGACGTACCATTCTAGCTCGCTTGCGCATTCGTTATATATCCCGACGGCGACGGTTGAGGCAAGATCGCACCGCAATGCTTGATGGTTCGCATCGCACGCTCCAATCACCCTTTCTTAGTTCCACGTGGACCATAGCCAAGCACGTGTCACTGGAGGGGGTCAGTGACCTGTCAAGTCTTCCATGTCATAGTCGCCAAGAGTAGTTTTCTCTCAATTTCATAGTTTCCGACGATTTTTTGTCCAGGCGTAATTCACCAATTAGGACTGCATTAAAACACGGTATTTTGAGGAGTTGTCCTGTGCGTGTATTATAGTCGTCACTCGTCGGTTGTCGCACATTGCGCGATGGTTGCGTCGCACGGAGCGGAGTGCATCGATCGCGATTACATCACCACTTGCGCCCTTTCTCTGCGCGCGCAGCACGCCCTGGCCCCCTCCTCCGGCCCCCGTGCCGCACCCCCTCGCGACGATCGTCACTACGCCATCGCTCTCCGCCACGCGCTACCATTCGCTCTTTGGTCGTCGCTCGCTGCGGTTGTTCCCTCCGACTTTACTCTTCACTAGTGCAAGTTGAAACTTAGTTTAACATTTAGTAAAAACTTGTTCGTGTTAACTTAGCCGCGCTTAAACAAATGCGAGATAGATCCATACAACTAGTAAATAGTGACAGTAATATTACCATCATAAGTGTTTAAATGAAAGTATCTAGCTTCAGTTAAAAATTGTGAGATGTTCGCGACCTACTTTTGCAACTTCCGCAATGTGGTGTAGCCGCCATTTTGATACTTTTTTATCAGTAGTTCAGGAGAAGTTATTACATTAGCACACGCGGTCCGCGCTCGATTGTTGGCTGGAGGCAGACACGAGGCAGCTACATGCAATTAGTAACATTTTTCCTTTTGTCTCGTCATGTGACTTCACGCGTTAACTGCAACCTACGTAGTTATATGTATAACCGCGACGCGAGCGTTCAAGTTTTAGAAATACTATTTTACTTCCAGTTGGAGTCGAAGATTGTCTACATTTACGAATAAAGAAGGAAGATTTGAAGATTCAAAATGTCAGTCGTGTCGGGGGGAGAAATTGACTCGACTTTTCAAGTATCAGTCAGTCTTTTTCTCTCTCCTATATGGTCGGCATTTAACCGTCGTTGGTCCACGCGTCGCTGCCCGCTGCCCGCTGCCCGCTGCGGATACCGCTCGCTCCTTGGATAGCCCGTTAGCCGTGTCTGCAGTGACGTCGGGGATTACGCAAGCTGTCATTTGATTCGGCTGCGAAATCACTGAACTTTCTGCTCTGAACACGCGGGGTTTTCAGCTACTTCGACTATTTCGACGACTGAAAATCTCATTTCATACTCTACATTATTCTGATTTGTTGTTTGCTTTGTACTGTTCTGTCAAATATGTTTCTGAAATTGTTTATGAACATTAAATATTAATTGTTTTCTTTCTATCTTCTACGTCCAAAATATTTATTTCGGAATGGTTCGATTGGAGTCATTGTTGGTAGGCACCAATCTGTATGACGAAATCGAAATAATCATCGTTGCGGCACGCTGGTTGCGGAGCGGGCGGCGGGGCGGCGGCGGCGGCGCGGCGCGGGAATTGGGCAATCCGCGAGCTAGCGGATGTCCCGCCGCTCTCCCCGCACCGCTCTCTCCTCCCCGCTGCCTAAAATTTAACTCTTGCGCCGAACTCCGAGGAAGCACGAACTCTACCGAACAATGTAATAACGGCTCTGAACTTTTAAATTTCCTTTTAATTTCAGCTTCTACGTCACCGACTTCATGTCCTCTATTCTTTGCATTTTATTTTTGTTGCTGCCAGTTGCGACTGTCAATTTTCTATTGTCTATGGATACCTCATTGCGCATTCCCAATATACCTAGTTACTACAATGCTTTTGCGATTTTTAATAATTGAATTGAATTACTTCCTTAACCGAAGCAGATTTCAAAACTTTTGTTCTTTTTTTCCATATGCATTCTTTATTAAATAGGAGTTATCTTTAACAGGATTGAACTTTATTTGGGACGAATAAAAGTTGTTTTTATATGCACTTTTTGCCCAGTACATACTACCAAAAATGTGGGTCGCACCCCAGTCCCGCCCCCACCACTATCCGTCCAATAGCGTTACGCTTCCTTGCCCTTGGCGATGGCGACCTTAGGACTGCCACAAAAGTTCCTTCATTTTACAAAAAATTCTTTAGAATTCGGTTGATCTGCTTTTGCTGTACCTACATAAATAATAGGCAGATATTTTCATTTCAGTTAGGCATTGTTTAGCGTAGCGAACAAAGCGAGGTAAGTAGGTATTTACTAATAGTTAATTTTATAAACTTATGAATTACTACTAGACACCCAAGCAGCAAAACAGATCGTGACTAAATCAATTTTGCCTTAAATATACCTAAACTTCGCATTAACCAAGGCAAGCTTTGCTGAAGTCTGTATTAATAAATTCAAGTTGTCTTAGTTTTCAGAAATACCGACTTAAGGATTAGTTAAGTTAAGTAGTATTATCTTTGCCTTAAGTATATCCACGCGAAATGCAAACTTAAGCATAAAGTTACTGAAAACAGAATTAACGGAGATATAGTTAAATTTAATAGTGTTTAGAAGTATTACTTAAGTTCTACTTAAGGCAAAATTACCTAAAGTTCGCCTTAAGTCTTCCTAAGGTTATCCAGGTCAACCGGTTTCTTTAAGTCGTTCCTTTGAAATTGCAATTTAAGTGGTTGTTTACTTAGCTAATGCTTGTGTCAGTACCATCAGCCTTAAAGGGACGTTTTTAATAAAAAGTAACAAGTTAGTGCTACAATTTGTGTTTATAGAAGAAACATTAGCATAATTAAAGTTAAGAAAATTAAGAAATTTTCTACGTCGTGTAAGAAAAATGTGACCGCAAATTCTATTCATGCCGAAGATTGTGCAGTAAATGTTAATCCGAGTAGTCCGAGTACAGCCGGTGCAAGTGACTCCTTGTTAATAGATCCTTGTTAACAGCGTTCAAAGTTTACAGTCTGTCTATAAAGTCGTGACCTAATAATTGTAGTATCGTGGTGTTGCCAGGTTATGCTTGATTTTGACGTTCTTGCGTGGAGACAGCGCCCAAATTTTTGTCAAGACTTTTTAGACAGACTGTATCATGTTTGCCAGCACATCCACCAGGCCCGCATCGGTTGATGAAATCATAGAAGACACGAACAGCGAACTTGAATACGTAACTTCATCAAAAGAAGAGCGTGATTATAATTTTTTAAAGTGTGGTCTATCTCCCATAATATACCACAACGTACAAATTCATCAGGAATATGAAACAAAAATAATCACGAAAAAACCAACAGAATAATACGCAAAATAGTAGATTCATATTCTGTATAAAAATGTCAACTGTTTCCTGTTACGTTACGGTTCAAAAGACACATTTCTTCAAAAGTAGGAAGGCCATAACCGGAACGGAACCTTTGCGTACGGAACCCTAAAAAATACAACTCTTTACATGTTTATGTTGTGACTGAGATACATAAAGTAGATACAAATACGACGCGTTACGTCAAAAGATTCAAGATTTAGAGTGTAGGCCTGAGGTTACCTCAGTTTACAATTATTTATATACATAAATGCCAAATTATAATTATCATTGTCCTTAGGTAATACATAAGTAGTACCTACTTACTTACTTTGAATCACTTGTTTTTCTTTAAACAAAAAACGAATTGTTCAATCTTGCATTGGCCTTTTGTTTTCAGAAATCACAACAACAATGACAGATGAGAAGAAAATAAAATATCCGTCGAATCAGTATTTATCAAGTACTAGTTAAGGATGACTTAAATCGACACGGTATTTACTTGTATTATTTGAAGTCACACTTCGGTATAAGTTAAGTATAACATTACTTGAGTAAGTAAGCAATAATTATAAACACATTTAACTGATCCTTTACTATGATTTACCAATACTGTATTGCTTTTACTCGTACTTAGCACATGCAATATAGATTTAACGCCATTTTGAATGATCTGCAAATTTGAACATGTTTTTTATTAAGTTTAGTCTTTGTTATTTTTGGCACTCTCTTAATTTTACACAATTTTACATTGTTTTGCGTAACGAAATCATCATTGATATTTAATATTTAATTAAATTTCGAAGAAAAAGGAAAAAAAACAGTTTTTATGGTTTAATTTTTTGAATTTTTAATACAATTACTTTGTAATTTTTGAAGCCCGCCTGTTTTCTAAGAATATTTGTCCATTTCACACGATAAACGAATGTGCGTTTAAATTTTTACTTTACGTATCGACGAAATAATGCATTATAAAATAATAATAACTATCAGAGCCATTTTGTTTATCATTCATCATAGAATATTAAGTTGGAAAATGTTACCACCATAATTTATCTTTACTGTATCTACGTAAAGTATAATAATATATTATGAAGGTAGGATGAAATTTCAAACCAAAAATTTTTACTTAAGTTTATCTACGAGAAGTCAACTTTCCTTAAGTCGTACCTAAGTTTATCTTAGTTTATCTTTAAAGTAGTATGAAGTCTATCTTAACTCATTCAGTACTCCATATGCCCACTTTTGCCTAACTCTGCCTTCTAGTGTATCTACAAGATATCTTGAGGGACGGATGGTATTACCTAAGTCAATAACCGAGAATTTGGTTATTGAATGAGAGATATCTACAATTCAGACTTAAGGAAAGATTTTGCGGCTTGGGCATACACGATGGCGATGGTGAATAAACTCGACTTGGTTCTAATCTTAGTTCACGAGATAAATAGTTTTTATAGTCAACCTACTTAGAAATTAAGATGATATACCCAATAGGGCGCCGAAGCGCGCTGCTGCATACAAACGAAGATTCGTACTATACAGGGTGTTTCATAAGTAACAATAAATATTTAAAACTCTTAAGGGGGTTGTTTAGACCGTCAAACTGAACAACTTTCTCTATGGGACCAACATCGAAATCGCGAAAAACAAAAATTGAAATCCCATAGGTACATATTTTAGCTCTAGTCGATTTGTAAAGTATAGAACATCAAATTTTTTTTTCGCGATTTCAATATTGGTCCCATAGTGAAAGTTGTTCAGTTTGATGGTCTAAACCACCCCCTTAAAGGTTTATTTGTATTTTTGTAACACCTTGTATAGGGTCCAACTTAATACGCTGACACTTTTTTAAGAGGATGATCAGACCGTCAAACTGAACAACTTTCTCTATGGAACCACTATCGAAATCGCAAAAAAAAAATCAGCTCTTCCATACAAAATTGCAAACCTACTCGAGCCAAATGTATGGGACTGCTGATTTTTTTTTCGCGATTTCGATGTTGGTCCCATAGAGAAAGTTGTTCAGTTTGATGGTCTCAACATTCCCTTAAAAAGTGTCAGCATATTAAAAAGGACCCTGTATATGTGCAATAGGGCAGGTACCTACTAACCAATTAAATTGAGTGTAATTTTTAAACACGATCTAGCAACTAATCTCTAACTAAGCCCTATCGGGGCTTAAATACTTCCATACAAACCTGAAAGTAATCCTTGATATTTTAATGGAAATCAGACGAAATACAGACACAGAGATTAGTTTCTAGACCGTGTCTTTAAAATTCACTGACTTTAATTGATTAATATTGAAATAGGACAAAAATTGCTTTGTATGGAGAGCGCTGCAAGGACAAAACAAAACTTTTTACTAAGTTAATATGTTGAGTAGCACGACTCGCAATTGACCGGTTTTTATTTTAATTAAGTAGGTAGGTACCTAAATTAAAAGTCCTACTCTCACCTTCACATCCTTCGTAATATATTACCACAGAGGACTTACTTATTATTACTTACTTATATTACTATATAGGGTCCATCTTAATATGGTGACACTTTTTTAAGGGGATGATCAGACCATGAAACTGAACAACTTTCTCTATGGCACCAACATCGAAATCGCGAAAAAAAAACAGCCCCTCCATACAAAACTGCAAACCTAGGTACTACTCGAGCCAAATTGAACAGCTGATTTTTTTTCCGCTATTTCTATGTTGGTCCCATAGAGAAAGTTGTTCAGTTTGATGGTCTGATCATCCCCTTAAAAAAGTGTCAGCATATTAAGTTGGACCCTGTATTACGATTATAGAAGAAATAAATAGATAAGAAACCGTCAACAGCCGCGATACAATACCTAGCCAATGAACCCTAAGAAGCCAGGGGATTGCTTTATACTGTCTTAGAACACAAAGGTAATTAAATCGAGGAAGATGGCAGATGAGTAAGGAAATCAAGTGTCCGAATTTTTCACCATAAAAAACGTGCAGTTTTCAGATACAAAATACATTTCCGTGACTGACAGAACGACATCTCACCGATCCCCGCTACCCAATCCGCCGCTTAGCCCCAGGAGGTCCGTACCCCTCTGGGTGCCCCTAGGTCGGTTGCTTTAGTTCATTTATTTGGATAGCCATACCCTTCGTGGTCCCTCCAATAGTCCGCAGTAAAAACCAGTAACTGCTCCCTGAGCAATGATGCATAAAAAAATAATAAAAAAAAGACAGTACGACAACGCACAGCCTTATTACTAAGAAAAGCTTTTTCGATATTCTGTCGCGGGCAAAACCTAGTAAATAAGCCAAGCCGACTTTAGAGCTCAACATTCACACGGAGAAAAATATCTAGTAGTGTTCATACAGGGTGTAAGTGATAGCCTAGCAAAAATCAGCTGCTCCATACTAAACAGCTGTAGCTAACAAATAATATAAATGTCAAAAAGTAAAAAATTAAGAAACCTCATACAAGAAACTAGTTAGTTTTTATCAACGTTTTTTTTCTTTCTCTGTCGTAAAACCGTTAATACTTACAAAACAAGGCTCGAAATTGGTTTTATTATAGACCAAGGTCTACAGATTCTACAATCTAAACTATTATAAAACTGTAACTGAAGTGTGTCTGTACATTGAAGATAAGCATAAGCATAAGCATATGCTCACGACTATATTCCCCGAGGGGGTAGTCAGAGATATTCTGAAACGTCAGAACATCCACGTTTCACCAGTAGTACCGAAACTGTCCAGTGTGACGGGGGGTGAGCCCGTCGCCACATTGAAGATATTTACAAAAAAAAATATTACGATCTTATGGTTTTTAGGTATCCCTGACTCGAAATCTACCTTTTTTAGAAATTTTGTCTGTCTGTTTGTCTGTTTGTTTGTTTGTTCTCGCATCACGCAAAAACTACTGAACCGATTTTGATGAAACTTTTTTTGTTTGATAGCTTTTGATCTGACTTTAAAATCTGGTATATAAGTTTCTAGTAAATAATAAAAACCTACCAAGTGTGAATCAGTCTCGCGCTAAAGGTCAGTAGAAAAAAAAAGTTAATTTGTTTTGTGGTGATGTGGTACGGAACCCTCGTTGCGCGAGTATCCCGACACGCACTTGACCGGTTTCTTATTTTAAGATTAAGATTATTAGGCTAACAAAAAAAAATCTGCTTTTTTGCTGAAGGTAATAAATAACTGCAGGTAATAAATCAAAAAACGCTCTCGTTGAAGTCTTTTGTACCGGAGATATTGACAATGGACGTGGTTTCACTTTAATCAAACCATAGGCGTAGAAAGAGAAGGAACTAGAAGAAAGCACGTGTCTTGTCATTATCGCCCAGTAAGAGATGCACATAGCAAATTCACTCTAGTTAAAAAAGGAGATCGTTACTTATTGCTGTCCTTATCGACGTAGCCACTTTTTTGTTCTACGACGGCTGTCTGACTCCGGAGTCAGACATCTATTTTCATACAAATTGTATAGGATTTTATGACTATCGCTGTCTCATACGCGGTTACACTGATGTTACGTCTATCAGCGTAAGCGAAAAATACTTCGCCTATGACCATAGGTCTACCATGTGTTTTCACCGTACTATACTACTGTAGTTACGTCACCAATTTTGTATTGAATTTCGTACAGCGCTCCTAGTGGTTATGTTGGGAACTAATTTATGTACCTACGAATTGGCGACGAAGTAGTCAAGTTCAGGGAAAACTCGTGGTAGGTCGTAGGCCCTCTGAAAAGTGAAAATAACGCCTTCTGCGGTGTAGCGTAGTTCAATTATTCATAGCATTGTTCATGTAGGTTCGTCTACTATTTTTAGGGTTCCGTACCCAAAGGGTGAAAACGGGACACTATTTTACTAAGCCTACGTTGTCCGCCCGTCCGTCTGTCCGTCCGTCCTACCTATTTAGGGCTGTAACTTTTGAACCGTAATAGCTAGATAGTTGAAATTTTCGCAGAATATGCGTCATTACGGCGGATTTGTTGACAAATAATAAAAATGGCAAAAAGTAAAAAATTAAGGGGGGTTCTCAACAAGAAACAAATTTTTATCGACGGTTTTTCTTCTCGCTCTATAGTAAAAACGGTAATACATACAAGCGTCAAACTTGGTGTGATTATAGAACAAACTCTACAGTATAACAACAAATAATAAAAACCGGCCAAGTGCTAGTCGGTCTCACGCTTAAGGTTCCGAAGAAAAAACGTTTTTTTCCAATTTAATAATTTATGTTGTGTTCTGTGGTGGTGTGGTACGGAACCCTCGATGCGCGAGTAGCCCGACTCGCACTTGACCGATTTTTTTTTATTACGCCGATACTTCGGATCTTTATACAGGGTGTAAGGAAAAGTATCATTAACATTTAAATCCCATACTCTGCTCATCAAACTTAACAACTTTTTCAATGGGAGCAAACCTGGCAGCGCAAAAAAAAACAGCTGTTCCATACTAAACTGCAATTGCCTACTCAACTAAAATGTATGATGCAGCAGATTTTTGTTCTGACAGGTTTGCTCCTATAGTAAAAGTTGTTCAGTTTGATGGGTTGAGTGTGTGGTTTAAAGGTTAATGCTTTGATAAAGCTCATGATATGGCTATCATGGTAGGTATGTCAAGATTGACAGTCGAAGAACTCGAAGATACGAAAGCGTCGAAAAAAATTGGATCCAGTACTGGCTCTTAAACCCTATACATATACACGCACACATACATAATTTGTATGGCGCCTCACGCACACCAACCTATGAAACTTGGCCCCTTTTGTTTTATACGGTAAAACAGTGAGGCTCATTCTAGACATATAATATACTTTTTCTAAGGGTTAATGATACTTTTCCTTGCACCCTGTATTGACGTACCAAAAACAGTAGGTTCGTAGATACTGGTTCTAAGATAGGTCGAATCAGTAAGTAGGTATATTCTTTCCGATATTATCTTTGCGGTAAAGTCACTAACCCCGGTACACAAAGTAGTCTTCTTCTTATCGAGTGGGCTGCAAAGCCCTGGTGTCAGAGTTTATTCAAACCGCCTTACGGCCTCTGACGTGGTTTTTATGTAACGACTACTACCACCAGTGATAGTAGCCGGGACCAACAGCTTAACGTGCCATCCGAAGCACGGAATCATCTTTCTTTTCAGACAATCAGGTGACTCAGCCTGCAATGTCCTAACCAACTGGGGAAAAACGCACAAAGTGACATTTCACTAGGTGCCCCCCGTAGGAATCGAACCCACGACCTCCGTGTCAAGAGCCCAATGCTCTAACCATTAGACCACGGAGGCAGTCCACAAAGACTACAAAGTAGTAATAGATACTCTTTCTTATATACGTACTGTGCCTACACGGAGATAAATGTAATGTAATGGTAATGAGTAGTAGTCAGCTGTCCCATACATTTGAGTCGAGTAGGTATTGCAGTTTAGTATGGAACAGCAGATTTTTTTTGTTCTAACAAGTTTGTTCCCATAGTAAATGTTGTTTAGTTTGGGTAGAGTCTATCTATCTATCTATAACGTCACGCCTCTTTCCCAGTGGGGTAGGCAGAGACCAGAGCGCGCCATCTACTACGATCCTTACATACATCTTTTGCCTCATTCACATCCATACATCTCTTCATACATGCCCGTCGGTTTCGAGTACTCCGCACCTCCCCTTTTTGTAGGACGCAACTGATTTGATCAGAATACGTCCTACGAGGGCGCCCTCTGCCGACACTTCCACTCATTTTAGCTCCATATATCTCTTTCGTACACCTGCTATCACTCATCCTCTCCACATGACCAAACCAACGAAGCATACCCTTTTCTATTCTTGTCACAACATCTTCTTTCAATTTACATCGATCTCTAATCACACAATTTCTCACTCTATCTCTCAGCGTAACTCCACACATGCTTCGCAAGGAACGCATTTCAACAGCATTAATTTTACTTTCATGCTTCTTCTGCCATACCCAACACTCACTGCCATACATAAGTGTAGGCACCAACAGGGTAGGGTAACAGGGTAGAATAGAGTAGAGTAGTAGAGAGGGTAGAGTATGTGGTTTAAAAGATAATGATACTTTTCCTTACACCCTGTATTCCTTACACCGAGATATGTATTGTGCGGCCAATTTACGTACAAATGGTATAGCTGCATATTTGTATAGTATATTGTGGAGCAAGGAGCAATTGAGCTCAATGTAGGTACCTACTGCACAACGCATCCTCTTGCTCAATTGAAGGGTCCAGATGCAGAAGTCCCTAAGTCCAAAAAATGAGTTTTAGAATAGAGAGCGTAAAAGTGTTTAAAAAGGGCTAGCAATTTTCCATATGAGAAAAGGGTTTAAAAAATGAAACTTCAGTGTAATAATGAATAAATCAACGTATATTTGAGTGAGGCAACAACTTAATTTCTCACGTTTGTGATATCAGATCAAAAAGTCCCTAAGTGGACTTAGGGACTTTTGCAACCGGGCCCTTCAATTGCAGAATGCATATCAAAGTGTCAATGGATGAATAACTATGTATTACATACTTCAGGGGGTGCCAGGGAGTTATTTTCTTACCCTCTTCAATCTGATGAAACAGGAAGCGCACCGAACATAGTTAGTTTCAATGCGAGCATCATGTACGATGCCCGATGTCTAATGCCTAAACCCTACGTTGCCCGTCCGTCCTACCTATTTAGGGCTGTAACTTTTGAACCATAATAGCTAGATAGTTGAAATTTTCACCGAATATGCGTTATTACAGGTGATTTGTTAACAAATGACAAAAATGGCAAAAGCTTACAAAATTAAGGGGGGTTCTCATCAAGAAACTAGTTTTATCTACGTTTTTTTTTTCACGCTGTATCGTAAAAACACAAGCGTCAAACTTGTGTGATTGATTATAGAGCAAACTCTACAGTATAACAACAACAAAAAAACCGGCCAAGTGTGAGCCGGTCTTGCGCTAAACGTTCCGGGAAACGTTTTTTTTGTAACTACTTATGTTGTATTGTGTCAGAATGTTGTGTTGTGGCTCGCACTTGACCGGCTTTTTATTAATAAATTTTTATTAAAAACGGCTGATCGGATTTGTATGAAATTTAGCACAAACAATATGGGTTTAAGATTAACACATAGGAACAACACGTTAACATTAGCATCAGCTAATTGTAAAATCTGCACATACTTATCTATAAATACAAATCAGTGTACGTATACAGGGTGTTAGGAATAGTGTTTATAAATAGATATAAAATTATGTATTGAATAAATAAATTAAAAAAAAAAAAAAAAAGGAAAAGTATCATTAACCTTTAAACCACATGCTCTACACATCAAACTGAACAACTTTTACTATGGGAGCAAACCTGTCAGCGCAAAAAAAATTAACTGTCCCATCCTAAACTGCAATACCTACTCGACGCAATCGTATGGGACAGCTGACTTTTTGTGCTCCGATCGGTTTCCTCCCAGTAAAAGTTGTTCAGTTTGATGGGTAGAGTATGTGGTTTAAAGGTTAATGATACTTTTCCTTACACCCTGTATACGGAATACGATTCCTCCATGTCATGAATGAGTGAACAAAATCAGCATACTTACTACATTCTCGACGTTTCCCATTTACATTTCAGTGGAATAAAATGATTGCCAGATGTTGCTTGTTTATCATTATTGTATGCACAAAATAACGGATTATACCACCTGTTATTACTTATAATAATACACATAATACAAATTAATAAATTCAATGAAAAATTGCAAGAAAATTGTGAATGAAAAATTTACTATAATAGTAAATCAAGCATAATAAACTTTAGGATCTACAAAACTCCAAGAGTAGTTCGTTGATTTTCAAGTATAACCAAATAAATACAACAAAATAATAAGAAACAATACATGCATTTAAATTACAGGTATGCAGAAATTCATATAAAATAGTTGACATGGTAGAAAGTAGAATGTATTACCTAAATGTACACAAAATACTTACATTACATATAGTAAATTTCCAAAACCACTTAAAACCCAGTTCTGACCCCAGACTGATGCTACAAGGCCTTTATCATGAACCCATACAACAGGGAGACAATAGGTAGCTTCCATGATGCTTCCATGACCAAACTGTGTTTCGAACTCACACCCTCTGGGTTTGGCAGACCTACATACTAACCATCACAGAAGAAAGACATCAAATAAAAAAAAAAAATGTTTCTGGCATAGAAACTCTAGCAGTGTTTTCTTAGTTAACAGTGATAGAAATATTGCAACTTGCAAGTGAAGACAGGGTACAGCTGAAAATCAGGGCTGCGCTCGCTGTGATCTCTGATCAGATCACTCGGCCGGCACAACACTGAGCAGTAGGGCTATTGTGTAAGCTTCCGATTATATCGTTTACAAAATCGATAACGTTTTATGACTGTACTAGCCAATTTTTAAATAATATTTTGTTTCTGTGATCATCGTGTTCATTATCTGAGATAAATTAACTAAATATTAAGAAGCAAAATCGCCAAGAACTGCCAAAACACCGTGTCGATTTGATACCGATTGAATCGGGTATAGTTACACAATAACCCCCCTGATCCCCTTTTGTCGCAAACAGATTTACCAATGTAGTTCCCTAGCTTTAAGTATGAGTATTGTGATATAACCATTCTGTACTGTACCACCTGTCTGTTTGCACAATAAAACATTTTCAATTTAAATTTCAAAATATTTTTTTAAATGAATTAATAATTATATGGCTGGCTAAGACACGTGAATCTATAGAATTGTAGATGCATACAAAAATAAAAATAAATTATGTAGGTACATACAGTTAAGGGGATATAATTCGGAGCGCGCTCCATACAAACGTACCTACTATGGTGATATTTTCAATCCTAACCAATTAAAGACAATGAAATTTTGCAGAAACAATCTAGAAATAAATCTCTATGCTTGTATGGAGTCAGATTTTCGTTAAAATATACATTTTCAATGCTAGTATTAATTTAATATTTGTATAGAAATCTTTGAGGCACTAAAACTATACATTTTAAGGAAAATCTGACTCTATACAAGCATAGAAATTTGTTTCTAGATTGATTCTGAAAACATTCATTGAGTTTAATTGGTTAGTATTGAAAAAATCACCTTAGTACGTTTGTATGGAGCGCGCTAGGAATTATATCCTCTTAATCATTCTTTCTTTCCTAGTGTTTAAAGTTCTACGAACGTATTCTATGCTACGAACTCTACAAGTATATACGTACGGTACGTAACGCAACGTAGCCGTAGTCTACGTACTCTTCTATACACTGATGGTAATAAATTAAATTATCTGCGTTTCTTTTTAAATAATGTGTGTCGAAACAAAGGAATGCTGCTACAGTAAATGGAAAACTTTCACACAAAACTGGGTGAACTTTAACTTTCTATAGTTGAAGTACCCACCTTCTTAATGATTAGTACCGTTCACGTTCTGTCCACTATTCGGACTGCTACTATGAACGGTTTTACACATATCTATCTTCTTTTTTCACACGATCTCTGTTCGGCTTTGCCTCGGTCAACAATTACATGAGATCTGAGACCTTTCTTACTTTCCTGCCCTCGGTGTGTAATCTACTATTAGTAGATATATCCGTCAGGTCAACCCCAGAAGAGATGGAGAGACGACATGGATGCCTTCGAGGAAGAGTCGATAGAACTGTCTCAGGACAGGGATGCATGGAGGAGAAAGGGATGGACGAACGTGTAAAGCCCATCAATGCCTAGTTGTGGCCAAGGCTTGTATAGTGCTTTTCTCAAACAATGCGCGGAAATTAAAATCAATAAAATTTTCAAAATCTATGACGATCAACAATAATTTTTCCTGCTAGTAACTTATTATAAATCTGTGGTTATAGTGTTCATTCGTTTTTTTTTCATTATACAGATTTCTATTTGCTAGCCAGTTCGAAATTTAAATAAAACCTTTGATAAGTTACCTCCTTGGTTGCCATGTTTCGGAGTAAAAGATCGTCCCATTTTTAATTTACACGGCAGATATGAGTTTACTATGTAATTTATTTGGCCGCTGAACCACGACAGATATGGATTTTCATACAACTTTTGCCGGCCGCTGCTCGCATGTATTTGGCCAGTACAGCAATTTCGATTTATCTCGAAGAAGGTTGTCAAAATAATGCTCAAATTTCCAAGCATGATTGAGAAAAAAATAAAAAAGCAGAATCGCTAAAAACTGCATAAAAACATCATGTAGATTTGATAGCGATTGAATCGGGTAGGATTAACTCGCAATCTAATAAAGATTTCAAGAATACTGCTAGGCTTGTTATGCAAATGACATTCTATCGTAATTAGGTATGTACTTACACGTTAAATTAGTTTTAAAAAAATCTGTAAAAAAGTTTTTTACTTAAAACTAATGAAAACTTCTCTAAACGGTAAAAAATAACGTTGTTACCTACATTTTTTTACTAAATACAATACTGTTAGCTAAAAATTTACTACGGAGAACCCTTGACGACATTCCGTCTCCATCAACAAACCCACAATCTTAACGGTACCAGCAATTGATCATCGAAACAAATGAAATGAGACCAAACACGAGTGTTCTGCTATAATTCATTGAGGAGATCCCTTGACACCTTCGGTCTCCATCATCAGTTCAACTCCATGTTACCGCAAATCGGTTTACAGGAAGTGGGTGAAAATTCGATTACAAGAATCCATTGATGGTTAGAAAGATACGTACAGCTTCAAAGTTGAATAAAATCGTTTTGAAAAAAATCTTTTAATTAGGCAGGTAAGGTGACTGCGAGAGGATGTATTGTTGATCGAAAAAATATTGTGAGCTTGTTACCCACGTTGTCACGTATTGGCCATTTTTGTGAAACAATTTCACAGAACATTTTAACAGATTTTGTTTCAGTATTTAACTTCTGGTTCATTATCAAGGAGCTAAGCTGAGGACACCTGTGTCTCCGCTCGATAAAGGTGGGAGGTATTGAAGTCTCCGGGCACGTGCAAGCATAATATTACCTACCAGTATGTATCTTATTATGTACCTACAAGAATATTTAATCAGAATCGATTATATAGATACCTCCTTAGCAATTGAACATATTTTGAAAGAAGCTTGTTTATGTAAATATTTAAAACTCTTAAGGGGGTTATTTAGACCGTCAAACTGAAGAACTTTCTCTATGGGACCAACATCGAAATCCCTAAAAAAAATTTGATATCCCATACAAATTTTAGCTCTAATCGATTTAGTAGAGTAGAGTATGGAACATCAATATTTTTTTCGCGATTTCGATATTGGTCCCATAGTGAAAGTTGTTCAGTTTGATGGTATACACCACCCCCTTAAAGGTTTATTTGTATTTTTGTAACACCTTGTATATACGGGGCGAAATTGATATCATTACCTACCATCCTTTTAAACTAAGAGTCTACCCATCAAATTGAACAACTTTTACTATGGAAGCAAATTAATCGGAGCAAAAAAAAATCTGCTGTCCCATACATTGCAGTCGTGTAGGCAGAGCACAGTTTAGTATTAAATAAATTGGGCATTCTGAAAGTAAAGCGACATTAAGTGCATTCACACACGATGACGCACTGACGGAGCGGCAGATGTCAGTCCATATAGAAGCACTCCCGGTGCGGCAATGCGTCACCGTGTGTTCTTCTACGTGCGGTTTCATACGACTCCTTATGCTTTACAAATGACGGACTGACGTCTTCCGCTGCGTCAATGCATCATCGTGTGTGAACGCATTTATTAGTAACTAGACGTTAGTACTTATATAAGGTTATATAAGGTAGTTTCAGCTGACTTTATATAGTACTCTGTGGTAACTAGCGCGCAGACAACAGATTTTAAATTTAAAAACATATACTTAACTTTTGTTTGGATAACCCGATTACAATTAAATAAAGTCTACAGGTTCATCCAAACTGCCCCATGCCTTATCATTCAAATATCATGCAAAAAAAAAAATCAAATTCTAAAATAGTCTTATGCATTCCATTACGTATTGTAAACCGCCACCACCCCCAATTACTTTTTTCAAATAGGTATCTCCCACGCGAAATTTGCAATTTTGTTATAAATGTGAGAGTTTGAAGAATTCAACTCCAGCTATCACTGCATCTTAAAATCATCGCGATAGACATTTAGGCAATTCTCAAAAAAAAAAATCGCCAGTTTCCGCTATTTTTAGAAACCCGTCTAACAAGTCCTGCCCTGTCTGGAGCCGAATAGCGTTTGGAGGTGAAACGTGCTTGAATGAGATGAACAGACATGTCTAATAAGGTGAAATAGGACGGATGATCCGTTAAATTCTTGCGTGTCAATATTCATAGTAGTCTGTTTGTGGCTTTGCCCTGCCTGATGCCTGGACAATCTGGACATGCCGTTTTAACTGAAATAAATAATAAACTAAGGCAACCAAATAAATTCTAACAACTGTTGTTCCAAATATTTCACCAATAATATATAGACCGACTTAATATGCTGACACTTTTTTAAGGGGATGATCAGACCATCAAACTGAAAAATTTTATCTATGGGATCAACATAGAAATAACAAAAAAAAATCTGCAGTCCCATACATTTGGCTCCAGTAGGTTTGCAGTTTTGTATGGAACACAAGATTATTTTTTCGCGATTTCTATGGTCCCATAGAGAAAGTTGTTCAGTTTGACGGTCTGATCATCCCCTTAAAAAAGAGTCAGTATATTAAGAAGGACCCTTTATGATTGGTGAAATATTTGGACCGACAGTTGTTTGAAATTTGTATTGAGCATCCATGCATCGGATGCATCGGGCATCTATCCCCTTAAAAAACGAACCCTTTAAAGACCCTGTATAGGGTCAAACTCAATAGGTATGCTGGTTTTTCAAGAGGCTAATCATACCATCAAACAAAACAACTTTTTCCACGGGACCAACACATCGATATGGCAAAAAAAAATCTGCTGTCCCATTCGAGTAAGAATGCAGTTTTATATGGAAACCAAAGGAATACCAAAGGAAAGTTGTTCAGTTTGATAGTCTGATCATTCCCTTAAAACCTTGAGCATTTGAAGAAACCTGTTTAGAATATTGATTAAAGTATAAAAGGGAATTGTGGTTTTCATTTGTACTCGTCATATTTTTTATGACATCATATGATGACGAAACGATAGTTAACTTGTAGATAGTATATACTTATTCAAAGCAATGACTTTACTTCTACCTGACTCCTGAATATGCCGTTTCAACTGTTATATATACAGGGTCCTACTTAATATGCTGACTGCAAACCTTCTCGAGCCAAAATGTATGGGACAGCTGTTAATTTTTTCGCGATTTCGATGTTGGTGCCATTGAGAAAGTTGTTCAGTTTGACGGTTTGGTCATCCCCTTAAAAAAGTGTCATCATATTAAGAAGGATCCTTGTATACCTTCTGTTACAAAAACTTTTGCTAGGTATTATAGTTAATCACGTCAAGATTAGAAGTGTTGGTAAAATGTAGTCGATACTACAAATGTTATACCTCCATGATACGAGCGTACAAAAATGCTAACACACCTGTTACTAAGCGGGCGAGCAACTCTGGCTAGCGAGGCTCGTGAGAGTCGAAAAGCAAGCGAAACTGACACTGTAGCGTAGTTTGGAAACAGAAAGGCTATTTAAATTATTATAATTGTTTTCATTCATTGCAAAACTGCGCAGGCAGCGCTGATGAAAATTTATTTGAAACAGATTTTGTTTCGTTACGGCCGTGTCGTCGTTTCTATGCCTCCATGATTTGGCGATGCCAAAAAGGCCCGTTCACCGCCAACACAAACTTTCACTCCATAGTCACTCGTAAAAAAATGTACCGACCTTTCTAACAAGTTTGTTCGTTGGTGCAACAATTGTGTCGCAACTCGCAAACGGATTTCTAATGATGTGAGATGCGGCTCAACGGTTTAGATAGCGAGCCTTAAGTTGAGTGCTATAGGACAAGTAGGTAGGCCTCGCCGCAGTTAATATAAATTCTAAGGTTAGTCGCAGGCACGCATTGCGAAAATATTTACATAATCAATACATATACCTACAATATACAGATACAGCAAGTCAGGTTGAGCCTGACTGATATTAGGTCTGATAGCAGAGAATTGTATGCCAGCTTCCTGATCACATTCTTCTACCCATAATATGCCCCAAGAAAAGATAGGTAGGTATTTAAAGATGTACCTACCCTCTTATGGGGTTCGGTCCCATTCCAGAGACACATACACATCACATACATAAACTCACGACCATAATCCCTATCCACATTTATTAGAATTTTCTGTGATCTTTACCGTCTAAGGCTGTTTTATCCGACACTTTCTTTTTTTTATACTTTGGTAGGTGTTTACACCTATGGTTCTCATATTGATCAATGAAAGGTTGCTTGAGACAATCCATTTATATATAACATTCCATAACTTCAGTTCATCTGGGAAGAAGTTTGTTAGGATTTGTACCTATGTACCTACTCGATTCGGTTGGTTACCAAGGCAGAGACCGGCGGCAGAGTGGAATAGACAATTCGTGCGACGTTTTGTTATCGCCCAACTCGGAGCGAACGCCTGCGCCGAAAATCGCCGGAGTCATCGCACTTTAGTGGCCCAGTTACAACAATATTTCGATAGAAGTACCCACGATTGCGGTACGCCTCCCACCAATTGGAATTTAGCTAGTTATATTCTAAATCAATCTTTACAGAGAATGGAAGGAAAAATATACTGGAATACCTCCAACCTGCAAACTGCATGATGTCTTATTATATTATGCAGTAATGTTGTAATGACGCAGGCAGGTGATCGGAGGTAATATTTATGTATGCTGTGATTAGTAGGTAGTACCTACCGCAGAACATCCAATTTCCTTGTTAATGAAAAGGAAGAAAAGTAGTTTGGCACATATCTTCACTGCATGCTAAAACTACTCTATGCTTCATGCGGATTACATATTCTAAATCTAAGTACTATAATTATTAGAACAGGGCCGATCGCGTTAATTTAAAACGTCAAAGTTCAACCTTCCTTGAATTTCGTATCACGCTAAACTTGACTAAGTATTTACTATTGGTTCCTTCTTAATATCTGACACTTTTTAAGAGGATGATCAGACAGTCAAACTGAACACCAACATCGAAATCGCGAAAAAAAAGTAATCTGTTTCATACAGCAAACTCACGCTAGCAAAATGTATTGGACAGCTGTTTTTTTTCGCGATTTCAAAAGTTGTTCTTTTAGTAGTTCAGTCATCGTTACCGTGAATAAACAATTTGAGTGAGTCCGAACGGAGACATCCGAAAATACCCCATGTACGTTCCGCAATTTTTTGTAGTTTAGAAGTTATGATTTTTTTACAGATGCACTATAGAGAATTTTCTACCGGAGCGGGTTAAAATTGTCATAACTTTTTTCATAGTGAGAAGTTTTTGTATTTTTGTTTCTACATGATCGTTTGGAAACACCATCCTTAAAATAATCAGCAACAAGCTACCGAATAAAGGTTCGAGAGTGTACAAGGAGCAAAATATTCAAAATTCTATTAAAGATACAAAATACAAAAAAGTATTTTTTATTTACACTACAACATATTAACAGACAAACTCTAAATTTTTTTTTTTTTTTTTTATTTCATTTACGATAGTATTTATTTATGGTAATATAGTTTCGTCAATTATTTAGCATATCATATGCTCACGGCTAAATTCCCCGAGGATTTTAAATTCTAAAATTAATCTAAATAATACATAATTAAATACAAAAACTTATCACTATGAAAAAAGTTATGACATTTTTAAGCCGTTCCGGTAGAAATATACTCTCAAATCAAATACACCTTTGAAAAATCATAACACAAAAAATCGCGGAACAATACCTAGGAGGAAAAATACCTACATGGGGAATTTATTTTCGGATACACCTAGGAGAGAGGATTCTAAAAAAAAATTTATGTCTCCGTTTGGACCATCCTGTATCATTAAGTGCGTTCACACACGATGACGCACTGACGGAGCAGCAAACGTCAGTCCGTCATTTGTGAAGCAAGGAGTTGTATGAAAATTGAAACCGCATGTAGAGGCACACACGGTGACGCATTGACGCACCGGGTGTGGTTCTATGGACTGACATAATATATCGATATCTGTCAAACGGCTGTCATGAGCTGTCTAATGATTAGCTCTATTACCTAATGTGTAAAAAGTTGTAATTCGCATGCGGTGCACGATTCAGTGTCGATTTATTTAGCGCGATTGGTCCCCTGCATAGGCGAAGTATTTTTCGCTTACGCTGATAGACGCAACATCAGTGTAACCGCGTATGAGACAGCGATAGTCATAAAATCCTATACAATTTGTATGAAAATAGATGTCTGACTCCGGAGTCAGACAGCCGTCGTCGAACAAAAAAGTGGCTACGTCAGCAATAAGTAGCGATCTCCTTTTTTAACTAGAGCGAATTTGCTATGTGCATCTCTTACTGATGATATGACAAGACACGTGCTTTCTTCTAGTTCCTTCTCTTTCTACGGTCCCCTGTATCAAGCAACAAGAAGCGAACTAATAGGTATTATACTTCTTACTACTCATTTAACAGTCATCTTCAACGTTTCTCGTTAAATATTGAAACAAGGAAAATGTATAACTTACTATACAAACCGGGTTCTTCTTAATTGATGGTTTTTTCCTACACTGTAAGTTCTTTGGCACGGAAAATAATGTAAACGATAAATTAGTCAACATTTAATGCATAAGAACATATAAACGAATCAGGAGACGAGTTACCCCACACCCTTAACAAAAAATTTAAATGGAGAAATCGTTAAAAAATATTCAAAATTTAACATGTTTAACAATCAACATAGGTATTCGCTTTATTTCAAGTTATTTTCCTTTAACACAGTGTAGTATTCCTTATTTTCCTGGAATTCATTAATGTCCAAGATAGCTTGGCTTAATTAAGTTTTGTATAGGAAAAAAACCCGATCTAACATTTTTCACAAATTTTTTTTCAGGATTTTTCATTTAAACTGCATTGTCGCTGCGCTTCAGCCTCGAACAGTGGAAGCCTATCAAGAAAACGACCTTTCTTCTGTGAATCCTATAATAGACTTAAAAACAATATTTTCTTCATCAATCACAAAATGTCACACATGACGTACAAAAAAGAACACTGCTTTTTAAATATAAAAACCTACGGCGGCCAGTGTCGGCGACAGTTCTCCCCCCATGTGCCCTGGCACATCTTCATGACTCTTCATCCGTCGCAGACATCAGGGGAGCCACTAACGCTGCCGGTCGCCGGTAGGTGCCCTGGTGCGTGCGCACTTCCACTACGCGCACGCGTCCATCTCGACCAGGGTGTACTTCGGCTATTATTCCTCGTGGCCAGGAGTTGCGTGGAAGCCGCCCATCTGCAATCACTACCACATCACCAACCTGTAGACTACGGCCACCAGGCGTATTCTTATCTCGCCTTAGCAGGAGAGGCAGGTACTCGCGCACCCATCGTGCCCAAAAGAAATCTGCTAAACGTTGTGCGACGCGCCAGTCCTTCCTTCGGTGCAGATCCGCATCACAAAAGACACCTGGAGGCGGAGACCCCGACGACGACCCCAGTAGAAAATGATTTGGGGTTATTGATTCTGGGTCCTCTACATCTGTTGACACATGCGTTAGAGGCCGACTGTTAACTATATTTTCCGCTTCAGCTAGAAGCGTCAGTAGAACTTCTTCCTTAGGTGCTCTCTCCTTTAAAGCTGTTTCTAGGGACCGCTTCACCGCTTGCACTAGCCTCTCCCAGACTCCGGCCATATGTGGGGCAGCTGCAGGAAGGAACTTCCACTTGATATTAAACTTGGAGGCTACTCTCCTGGCCAGCTCATCTTCTTCTAATTGGCGCCGTGCTTCAATCAACTCACGGCTGGCTCCCCTAAAGTTCGTTCCGTTGTCACTCATCATAGACAACGGGCATCCTCTTCGGGCGACGAATCTTCTTAGGGCCATGAGGACAGAATCAGTCGAGAGACTGGCCGCCAATTCCATATGCACTGCTCTAGTGCCCAAACACGTAAACAACGCCCCGTAGCGCTTCTCTCGTCTTCTTCCCACTGTGACGAATAACGGGCCGAAATAATCAAGGCCACAGTGGGTGAAGGGCCTCACGTGATGTTCGAGACGCTCGTAAGGCAGGTCGCCTACCGGCGGCGGCACGGGACGTGCGCGCCGGACGCGACACGTCATGCAGCGGTGTGCCACGTAGCGCAGTCGCGCTCGCAGCCTGGGCACCCAATACCGCTGCCGCACCTCGTTAAGCACGGTCTCCGTGCTGCCATGCTGATACCGCCGATGCCAGTCACCTAAAAGCAAATCTGTGAATACGTGTTTGCCTAGAATAAGAGGCCTCCTTACATCGAGCGGAACATTCTTTGCCAAGTCGATCCTTCCGCGTGCCCGCATTAGACCGTCCGCATCGATGTAAGGGGTTACTTCAATAAGTTTGCTATCCGACCGAAGCGGCTTAGCTTCTACTAGACAACCGTACTCGGTCGGGTAGCATTCCATTTGTACCTGTTTAACCAATAAACGCTCCGCTCGCTCTCTCAACTCTACATCAAAGTCAGACTTCTCCCTTTTCAACTTTGATATAAAAAATAACACATAAGCGGTTGCGTTTATGAGTCGACTGTAAATCGAAAATCTACTAGGGTCTGGCATAGCGAGTGGTTCTGCTATGGTAAATAAAACCACATCTGGTTTCATTTCCACCTCAGGCAGCAAGAATGGCCTGGCTAATGGCTTATCAGGCCACTCTGCCTCATCCTTAGACAAAAAAGCCGGACCAATAAACCACTCACTATTTGCATCTAACACCTCAACTCCCTCGCGGGTCGCTAAGTCAGCCGGATTTTGGACTGTAGACAACCACCGCCACTGCTCTGGCTTAGTCAATGCATCGAGCTCACCCAAACGATTCGCCACGAATGCCTTATAGGCTCGTGCGTCTGAATTAAGCCAGGCAATGACGGTAGTGGAATCCGACCAATAAACACATCGAACTGGTGTGAAATCATGTTCGTTTAAAACTGTTTCGGCTAATCTAGCACCCAAAACAGCGGCCTGAAGTTCTAACCGTGGAATAGAAATAGGTTTTAATGGACATACCCTGCTTTTTGCTGCACATAACCTGCTTCCTGCTGGCCACCGCCAGTAACACGCCGCTGCATAGGCCTGCTCGCTCGCATCCACGAACGTGTGCAGCTCTACGTCCGTTCGGAGCGCGCCGGGCATGTAGCAGCGCGGAATGTGCAGCGAGCCAAGTCTCTGGACCGCGCACAGCCACGCAGCCCATCGTTTGACATGTTCATTGCACAGGCGCTCGTCCCAACCTACTCCGCTTCTCCACACATTCTGTAATAAAATCTTGCCACTTATTGTTATCGAACTTACCAATCCTAATGGATCATACATTGATAGAGCCGCAGAAAGCAGCTGCCGCTTAGTCGGCGGCTCAACACCCTCCATTACTTCACGGGAGACACGTGGAGCCTTCGTATTAAAACCGAGCAAGTCCGGGCCCGGTTTCCACATTACGCCTAAAATCTTTTCAGCCGGCGAGCTGTCATCAAATAAGTTAACCACTCCCTTGGCTCGATCCTCCTGCGGAAAACAGTTAATAACATCTACGCTATTCGACGCCCATCCTCTTAACTCGAAACCACCACGCTTGTGCACCTCTGCAACTTTCAAAGCAGTGTCTCGGGCCTCCTGCATAGAAGAGAAGCTGTCAGTAAAATCGTCAACATAATGATTTTTTGTGATCGCCTTGTATGCACGAGGATGCGACTCCTTAATGACCTCGGCATTTTTGTTCACGATGTAAATGGCCGTAAACGGAGAAGAAGCGGCGCCAAATATCATCGAAGACATTCGGTACTCTTCTGGCTCTTCTCCAGTCTTGCCCTTCACACCTCGCCACAGGAAACGCTGACAGTCACGCTCCTCCTCTCGGATACATACGCGTAAGAACATTTCTTTGATGTCAGCTGTTACAGCTACGTCTCCTTGACGAAACCTAAACAAAACTCCTAAAAGAGACTGTAACATCACGGGTCCAGCAAGTAATTTGTCATTAAGACAAACGCCCTTTGTACTTGCTGCTGCATCAAAGACAACGCGTAGCTTCCCCGGTTTGTTAGGGTTGACAACCCCAAAATGTGGTAAATACCACGTCTTACCCAAAGGCCCGGGTTTCGTGCACTTCTCAGCGTAACCCTGATCCAAAAGGTTTTGAATCTGAGCCTCGTACGCAGTTCCGTAGCTCAAATTCCTTTTACACTTGCCTTCTACCTGCTTCAAACGCTTCAATGCATCGTTCTTATTATCTGGCAGCTTAACATCGTCACAGCTCCACGGCAGGCCAACCGTCCATCTACCGTTTACTAACTTACTAGTTTTGTCAACGATCTCAACCGCACGACGATCCGTAGGATGAACACGTGGTATAATCGACACACCGAGGGCTTCCAACGCATAACCTTGTCGAACAATACGAGACAGATCATCATCGGTGTTTATATGCATAACAACATAATTACCGTGTCCAATATTTTGCGTTACATCCCCAGGAGCACCGTGCAATACCCATCCTAAAGGCGTAAGCGTAGCCACTGGCTCACCTTCTTGTCCACGCTGCGTACGTTCTGCTAACAACAATCCAACATTATCCTGCCCTATCAAAATAGAAGGACGCCCCAAGCAGCAAAATCTGGTTCTATAAAAGACCTGAGAACGTTTTAGAGCGTGCTAATTAGTGTTCATGATTAGCACTATAATGGTGTTTTAAACGTCTAGAGAACCCCAAAAAGGCCCTAGTTTTATCACTAATTTATTCTATAAACATTACATAAAGGCTCTCACGGTGATAAATCTACTACTATAAAAGTAACCGAAAAACGTTTATAGTGCTATTTTGCACCGTAATCGATTCTGTTTCGCTATCCTAAGTACGTAAGCGCTTAACTAACAAAACAAATTTCGGTATGTTAATAATATGCTTTTTTTATGTCATTCGCCATTGCTTAACGTAACATGTATTACCTAATAAAAAGGACATACTACAAAACATCCATGGACCGTAACTCTGCCGTAACTTGCACTTGCGAAAATAATTGTATCGATAAAATCACTATGCTGATTTCAAATTTGACAATGCGCCCTCATAATTTTCGTGTTTTAATAAAATGTAAATTAATAAAATAAGGAATTGTCCCGACTATGGCTGTTATAGTACACATTGGCTACAGCCGTGCTGCTAATGTGCTATCATTGCAGAAAACAGCAGCCATGACAGTATGCCACCATTTATGAATTACCAGTGATATAATTGGTACTCAAAAGTTAGTTACAGATCTAATTAGTTCATAAATCGTTAATTTTAGTACTTTTATGTCACGCTTTAGTCTCGTAGCAGTACCACAAACTTAATTATAAAGCAATTTAAGCCATTTATGTTCATTAGCAACGGCACCAGGAGTAGCTATGGTACTATTTAGTACTATAGAGGAGTTTTCGTGACTTTCACAGAACTGTCCCCATAACGGTGTGGAGGGAGCTTTTAAGAAACTAAAACATTACGTAATGGTCGTGTAAGGTTAATTTATAGTGCAATTTGATCCTATAATAGGGTTTTCGATATAGCTTCAATACTAGTACTGTAATAACAATTTTGACTCATTATTAGTGCAAAATAGATACATAAAAGTGTCAGTAAGGTTGTCTATAGTACTAAATAGTACCATATCCGCTTTTTTCATATCGATTACAGTGCAACACTTTAAAGGTTCTTTTGTATGGTCCTGTAAGCGTTCTAAGAGCTGAACTATAGAACTTAAATGCTCTTTAATCTTATAGAATCAAAACGCTCTTTTAAAAACCTTTATAGTACAAGCAGTCACAATGGTTACCATTATAGGCGTACTATATCACTATTTGGTGATAAAACGCCTAGGTTATACAGCCTTCTGCTACTTGGGGCACATCACGCAGCTCGGAAATGGACAAACCTCTCAGATGAACGTACTCGCTAATGTTACGTGGCGTCGATTGAGCACTTAAGCGCAGTTTAGACATTGTTTTACCCCGTATGGGATAAAACTCCGCCTCCTCCTCCACGCCTCGTAGGGAAAACTCTATCGTGCTTGACTTGACTAACTTAGTTCCATGAATTCCCTTAATATTAAGAGTATCCACAGTACGCTCCGCCCCGATAAGGCGAGCCAAATTATCATCCACAAGCGTGACAGTGGACCCGTCATCCAATAGCGCGTAAGTGTGCACCTCGCCTGCCGGGCCCTTCGCCACAACAGGCAGTACCTTCAGAAGAGCCTTTTGTACATGACTGTCCGCATTCATTAAAAATCATTTTTTTTTTTAAAAATCATTTATTTTCACCACAAACATACAAGTAAGGTTTTAGCAAATTACATACAGCTTCATAATATAATCAACCTCAACCGCCGGCGCCACCTTACGATGTAGACGCTCATGATGGGGTCTCTTACAACTTCCACAAAGACTTCCCTTGCACGCTCGTCTCATGTGATCGGCACTCAAGCACCTGAAACACAATTTATTGTCAACAACGAACTCCCATCTCTGGTGACAATTTAACGATATAAATGATGGACAGATTGATACCGTCGCGTGGTTATCTTTGCTACAAGGACATTTAATAACTTTTGATAATGTTTTGGGTTTCTTATCGACTGGGTCCGCGGTCTGAGCCACATAAACTACGCGAGGCTTAGCATTCATAACTTGCCGCGACCCTTGCTGTTGCTGTTGACTCTTACTGGCTTCGCAAGAGTAGCTCAAAAACCTGGTACAGCAACAAGCTTCATTGTTCAAGAAACTAGCTAGCAAAACAATATCTGGTTCACCCTGCAAACAAGACGCGGACGCATAGTCAACCCATTTCGAACGCTGTATATCAGTCAATTTACCTAAAATCGAACCCATTAATTCTGGACTATACAAATAACCAAATCGATTCAGAGTTTTGAGTGACATGACAAAATTGTTTATTTTTGACGCAAAAATAGCTAGTGCTTCTGGTTCGCTATCTTTCAACTTCGGAAGAGACCGTATAGCTGTCACTTGTTCATTGACAATAAACTCAGGTCTACCAAACCTCATTTGTAAAGCTGTCATTATGTCCTCCGGGTCCGAACAGGCAAATAAGAGGGAGGACACCGCCTGTTTTGCCTCCCCCACCAACGAGATCCTCAGTCGCTGTAAATTATCTAAATTAGAAAACTCAAAATTAGACATAGTTTCATCGTATGCAGCTTTATAAAGTAGCCAATCTGATGGTTTCCCAGAAAATATTGGCAAATCTAAGCTGCGCTTCGGCTGCTGTGTAGATTTGATTAGCGCATTGGCTAATCGATCTATGGCTTTAGATTCGTTATTGCCCGTCCCACCAACATCTCGCAGAAGGTCCGTAGCGCTCGGCCGCCGCGCGTCGTCGTCATGCTTCGCGCTAACAACATGACCGCGGCCCTCATCGCCCGCTCCGTGCCGAGGTGGGTTAACTACCGCATCGCAGCACTTGCGCTCTACATCGAATCTAATGCCATAGTCACCGCCAGCATCTACATCATGAGTAGAATGACGTCTCATACTAACTCTACTTCCTTCGGCCGACATCAATTCAAGCTCCATCCTTCTTCGAATCGCCTTCTCCTCGACCTCGATCTTCATGAGCTTGATTTGGTCGAGCTCTTCCTCAAATTGAACGAGACTCTCTCGTCTCGCTCGTTCACTACATGCTGTGCTTCCGCTACGTGCAGAACGTAGCGATGCATTTGATACTACGCTGGGAGCCCGTAAAACTACATCCACATCGGCCGCGGTCGCGGCCGGCCGTATAGTTTGTACAGACTCACCAGTAAAACTCTGCGACCTCGCTCCCTCATCGGCCATCTGCAGGGCCGGCTGCGAGGTTCGCTGAAATGCTAAAGAGTCAGGGGGCGCGCTCGCTCGCGCTCCAACATCGACCGCCGCCGCAGACGCGGATGCAATCGGCTGCGCGAGTTCGCCTCCCTTCTCTCCCCCTCCAGCACGTGAACGTGTATTAACCATACTCACCGAATACTTACCTCGAAGGACCAAAAACTGTCGCTGCGCTTCAGCCTCGAACAGTGGAAGCCTATCAAGAAAACGACCTTTCTTCTGTGAATCCTATAATAGACTTAAAAACAATATTTTCTTCATCAATCACAAAATGTCACACATGACGTACAAAAAAGAACACTGCTTTTTAAATATAAAAACCTACGGCGGCCAGTGTCGGCGACATGCATACTTACCAAAAAAAGACAACCTCCAGACTAGGAGTGCGATTTTTGAATCTCATTCGGTGAGCTCAGCAGTTGAAAATGTCAAAGTTACTATGAAGATATGCATCTTTCTACTGCTGATTTGACTTTCAAAAATCGCACTCCAGAAGCATGATTTTTGGGAGTCAAATCAGCAGTAGAAAGATGCGTATCTCCATAGTAATTTTTTCATTTTCAACTGCTGAGCTCACCGAATGAGATTCAAAAATCGCACTCCAGATCAGAATTCATAGTAAGTACCTACCTAAGTAGAAGAAAAAGTTAAAAAATTGTAAACCGAAGTACCTATAGTAACCAAAGTATTTACACAAACCTCATTTTCTTGTATAATTTATTTCTTGACTTTTTCAGATTTTTTTTAGTTCAAATCACTGACATATAATTACTCTAGCGAGAGTATAAGTGGTTCAAAGACAGTATGAGACTTCGAATCGCGCGACATTAAGGCTGGCTTGCACCAAAAAGTATTTAGGCTTAAACATGTTTAAATATGATGCTGTCGCTGTCTTTTGTATGAGCAGTGTGAGTGACAGAACTATCACTAAATACGTTCAAGCCTAAACAATTGTTGGTGCAAGCCGGGCTAAATCTCAAATGCTTAGAATACAGTCATATTAACTGTTTGCTGCTCTAACTAAAACCAGCATATCCATACTTACTTCTAATAAAGTAACTTTTAAATTAGGCCTAACCGTAACTATTATATAGAACTTTAGTACCGTACACAAATTGAGTAAGAGGGTAAATATAAATTTCCTAATTATAATATTCACGGGAACCGCTGCGTTGTCGCGTTCGAAACGTTGGCCATCCTCCAGTTTTAAATTTAAACGGACTCGCATCTACTGACATTTTATGAAGGAATTTTGAAACATTTCCTAACTGTGCCATAAACAGATTACGTATTACTTATTAATAAAGTAGACGCAGACTAGGCGCAGGGATGTCGATTACAATATTTATAAATTACATAGTGGTATACTTATGTATGTGTATTTAGGTAGTTACAATATTTATAAATTACATAGTGGTATACTTATGTATATTATATTATATCTACCGGAAGATGGGCAGCAGCATCCTCTGAGTACACACATTCAATCCAACTGCGATCGCCAACCCGCCTGCCAAGCGTGGCGATTATGGCAAATCCCCCCATTTTAGGGGAGGCCTATGTCCAGCAGTGGACGTTTATCGGCTGATATGATGATACTTATGTATGTGTATTTAGGTAGTTACAATATTTATAAATTACATAGTGGTATACTTAAGTATGTGTATTTAGGGCAGGTTTAGGTAGGTAGGTGAGATTTAGTTTACTTTTTAAACGAAAAATCTGTAGGTGCGGGAATACTAAAATACGAAAATCACCTGTCACGTTGAAGGTGGAAAAGTGCTTTTTGGCCATGGGAACTTTTTGTCAGCATCTGACTATCAATTTTTTTTTTTGTATACCTAAATCAAACTGTCAGGTAGGTATTTAGCTTTAAGGAAAAAGGAAATAAAAAAAAAACGTATTTTGTCTCATTATTATCCGACTGAGCTACCAAATTAGATACCTACCAATAAAAACACTAACCGAATTACATTTATTACAATAAACGAACATTGGCTGCATAATATAAAGAAGATACATTCAATATATCTCAACGATTAAAGTACTCACATGCTTGTAAAGTAGGTAAACATCATAATCGTTCCCTAAAATTAGGGAATCGAGAAAAACATGGAACTATCGAACTAACAGGTAATTTTAAGGCCAGGTTATCCAAGTGCAAGCGTCTCTTTCTAGCAAGCATAAGTTTGCAATTAGCCATCCCGCTCCAATTGAAAGCAGGATCGCAAAAAAACGTGTTTTTCATCAATATCTTTGCTCATGGGTGTTTCTAAGCTCAAAATTCTACGGAGTTCACTAGAAATATTTAATGTATTTAGTTAAGTACAAGAATAAAAAGTTAAATATCAGCAGTTTTATCATATTATTGAAAAAACAACAAAAAGGGGTAACTTTGGGATTTTTTTTCTATCTATTAAACTTAATCTAATCGTGTAATTGCGAACGGTCGCCTATCAGCCAGATCCTTAAATAAGACATAATTGGTTTTCAGACTTTAAAACACAGTTTAAAACACTTTTGTTCGTGTTCAAAAAACGGCCTCGACCGGATAACAGCGTCTTAAGTTAAAAAAAACATAACCATACAAAATTCTTTATTGAAGTTTTACAAATTGTAAACTTACAATTGCGGCACTGGCTCCTAAACTAGTCAAGTCTGAAGGTCCGGAGCCAGTTCCTACCCACTACAGTGACATTGAATGTAAAAACAATATTAAGTATTGAAGAAAGAAAAAAAGAAAAAGGAAAATTAATAAGATAGGTACATCCAACCAGTGTCACTGAACAATTTTTCTTTCTATTGTCAAAAAATTTGGAAGCTGATTTGTCCTCATTTATTTGTGTGGAATGGCTTTCTAGTTAACAACTAAAGGAAACCTAAAATTAAATTCGAAAAATTACATTCCTTATCACAGATAAGCCCTAAATTGACTATGATTTTGAATGGCATCAACTTGACAAATAGTACCTATAGCATAAGAATTAGTTAATAATAGTAGGTACAAAACTATTCTTGTGGTAGTATAATTTGATTTTATCATCATCATCTCTGCCGATAGAAGTCCACCGCTGGACATCGACCTCCCCGAAGGATCGCCACAACGACCGGTCCTGCGCTGCCCTCATCCAACGGGTTCCCGCCGCCTTTACCAGGTCGTCGGTTCACCTTGTGGTCCCATCGGCCATCGGTTCTGCGAGCAATATGCCCCACCCATTACTACTTTAGTTTACCAATTCTTTGGGCTCTGACGGCCACTATGGTTCTTCTGCGAATCCCTTCATTCCGGATTCGATCTCGCAGGGATGAGGTATGGTTACTCGCAAGTGCAACAAACCACCACAGCTAGTGTATGCCTACTCTACTTAATGTCCAAGACTCTGTCGAATAGTAAATATTAAAGAAATTATAATTAGCTAATGTTCCTAATTAGAATGCGAAATAGGTAAGAAATCGAAATTTCTTTTCATCCTTTTAAGGAACCACTTGGTTCAGACTTACGCTGCAAACAATGATAACATGAACTAATAGAAGGCATCCTGTAAAGTGACGTAAATACTGCTTACCAAAGCATGCAATAGACAGATGAAATAAATACATTGTAAATACAATTGATAACCCTGCCTGACTGAACCATGAATGCAGCCGAGCGAAGGCACAAGGGCACAATAATTGGTACCGACACATCTAAGTACCTACAGTCAATCAGTCAGGCTATAGGTGCTTGTGTGTGTGTGGTATGGATTTAATATTCATCCATCTATAATATAGACAGACTCTATAGCATCAATTTGGTTTAAATAGTCAGTAGCTAGGCCGCTAGGCGACGACTACCGGTAGGTCGTAGTAAAATTGTTCAATGTAAAATTGAATGAAATGAAAAGGATCAATATTTTTAATTGCTTCTGCTTACTATACTATTCGAATTATTAGACTACATACAAGTTGGCTTAGTTCTTGTCAGTAATATACTACCTAATCTAGTAGGTAAAAAAAAGGTGTCATGGTCACACTAAGTTGTCATAAAAAAGTACTCATGGCGACACATCAAGCTGTACAAAACCAACATAAGCTGGCCATGCGTCGGGTGAATGGCCAGCTTATTTTGGTTTTGTGTAGCTTTAATGTGTCGCCGTGTGTACACACCACACAGATACTACCCTTTGTTCCTTTTTCATTCTTGTTATAAGATCTATTGGTCTGTAAGTACTAAGTACCTACCTATTTAAAGTACTAGATAATTCTTGTTGTCCAAATTCATGGTAATTTGAGATCTTAAATAAGTTTTTTTTTACTTTCGGTTTTGTTAAAAATAAACTTACATAATGTTAATTCTTAAGGGGCTACCTCCTGGTTTTGGGTAACTTTGTAACCATTTTATTCATTAAAATATGGCACTTTTTGATCTGAAAAATAAACTGAACCATCTTCACGATATGAGAAGTAATGTGGTCTCTCTAGAAATCGATTTAAATTAATAAAATCGAAGAAAAGGGAATCTAAAACCAACCATTTTACTCTTACATTTTAATCGGAAGAAAATGAAAATTTACAATATTGTTCACAACACAATTTAGAATGAATTTTCTTACATTTTCGAAATTAATAAAATAACATCTAATTTTTCAAAGAAAACAGCTTAATTTTGACCGGAGCCACGCGCTCGTTCGCATCGATTAGTATGGAGAGTCGTGGTCCAGGGATGATACGCCTTAGGTAATGTTGCATTTGTCTCATAGTTCCTCCATCCAATGGTTGTCTGAAAGAAATCGCTTTTAGTGATAAGACTCCCCTTTTTTTCCTTCTCATTCTTGTTATAAATTGTATTTGTCTATTCTTGGTGTGCAAATAATAGTAGATTACACACCGAGGACAGGAAAGTAAGAAAGGCCTCAGATTTCATGTAATTGAGGCTTTCTTATTTACTGTCCGAGGTTAGTATACTATTTTTTTCCTCGACGGACGTGGAAAGCGACAAATTCGTTTAGCGCAGCGGGACGAAAATTGACGCTTTACGTCCGGAGGGGAGAAAATAATATTTATGTCATGTTGTATTTGTCTGTTCCAGTGCCGGACTGGGACCTGAAATCGGCCCGGGCATTTTAGAGACAGTCGGCCCTCCCAACGGTACAGTAGTTTTGTATGGTACAGCTGTTTTTTTTTTTCGCGATTTCGATGTTGGCTCCATAGTTAAAGTTGTTTAGTTTCATGGCCCATGTGATGACAGCAGTACTATCTAAGACCAATTGCGAGCGAAGCGAGCTCGAGATTTCACTGCAATATAATGTGATGACAGCAATACGATCTAAGACCAAGAGCGAGCGAAGCGAGCTCGAGATTTCACTGCAATATAATGTGATGACAGCAATACGATATAAGAGCGAGAACGAGATTTTTTGCAATATTGTGAATTTGTTGTAATACTTTTATTTCAAACACTTGATTTTGGCGCCCCCTTTACCTGCCGCTCTTGGGCGTGGACCGGTATCCAAGGCGATGGGCCGGCCGTCCAGAGCGGCGACCGGCCCACCAGAGCCGCGGCCCACCGGGCATTTACCCGGTACGCCCTAGGGCCAGTCCGGGCCTGGTCTGTTCTATCATCGTGAAGTAGATATTAAGAAACCATAGACCGATGTCCTAACAGAGACACAAACCACGCATTACATTAATGATTAGTTAGTTTAGTAGGTATTCTTTGACATAGCAAATAGCTAAATTAAACCACTTGACCACACAAACACAGAACATAGAACCAAGGACCTTGACCAAGTTTCAACTCGTCCACAAGTCGACTAGCCTTGGAAAACTTCTAAATAGGTACGTATTTATCTCTATGTATAATTTACGACTACAAGGCCTTTATTGCTTAGGTAATAAAGTTTGTATTGATTTGACACAGTCTTTAACTTCGCTACGGTTGAGCGATGTAGGTAGAGTTCGATTTCGTACGATTGTATTTAGTTTAGAATGTTATATGTTGCAGTTATAAAGTTATGATAGTTAAAATGACGAGAATTGTAGAATATGTTATCATAACGAAATAATTTAATTTAATAATGGAGTTATGCATCTTTCTGCTGCTGAGTTGACTTTCAAAAATCATACTACAGGAGAGCGATTTTTGAAAGTCAAATCTGCAGTAAAAAGATGCGTAGGGTAATTCTAAGATAGATGCCGCAGTGGGATAGACGCCCTGAATTTTAAAACTCTAGTTTCGCGACCTTGGGTGGCGGTCATTCTAATACTAAACAAGAGACCCCCCCGCCCCCGCGTAGGGTGCCGCGCTACAAGACGCTGAGTGGTTGTGCGCACGAGTGAGTTTCCTTAGAAGTTTTGGCGCGAAGGTAATATTTACAATTATTATTTTACGGTGTTGTTGTGGTGTTTATACTTTTTCCCTGATAAATAAAACAATTTTTTTTGGTGTTTCCCTATTTAAGAGTAGTGTATGCATACCCGCAAAGAAGATTGTTTTTAATTTCATGATTTTGTTTATTTTTTATTGCAATAGGCATCTATCCCCTACGAAAAGTATACTTGCCCCAATTTTGTTAAGGTATAGATGCCTCTAGGGGCGTCTATCCTATAGCTTGAGGCATATCCTTAATTATTTAGATATTGTTTTAGATGTTGTGATGGGCATGCTAATAGGTATTGCAATGATTGTTATGTACCTGCTTAGGTAGCAAATTATTTATAATATTAAGATTTAACATATTAAATGACAGTAGAGTATAGATGCCCCATCAAAAAGAGAACTAAGATGGGGCATCTATACTCTACTGTCATTTAATATGTTAAATCTTCATTGAGAAAAATAAAAAAATATCAGTTTTATTTGGATTCATCCATTCATCGTAAATAACTAATGTTCTTGCATAAAAAGTGTTTTTTTCTTGATAGGGCACATATCCCCTAGGCTGTTTTTACTGGTGAGGCAACTATCCGCTATGGGGCATATATACTTCAAATTTTAGAGGTCAGGGAAAATCAACATAGCATAAAAAGTATAAACAATGATGATATTTTTTTCGAATGAAATAGTAGACGAAGGACCAATGTATCTGAATCCTACCATCTTATTTGGTTCCTGTCATTGAACTGAGAAATATAACGATATTTCAAAAAGTGCGGCATCTATCCTAGAATTACCCTATCTCCGTAGTAATTTTGACATTGACGAATGAGATTCAAAAATCGCACTCCAGGAGTGAGATATGCATCTTTCTACTGCTGAGTAGACTTTCGAAAATCACACTCCTGAAGTATGATTTTTGAAAGTCAAACGAAGTTGCCGCTTTCCGTCTCCGTCGAGGAGAAAAATAGTATGCTAACCTCGGGCAGTAAGAAGGCTGTTGCTGGTCGTCCGATAAACGGACGAATAAAATAAATTAGTGCGTTCACACACGATGACGCACTGACGGAGCGGCAGATGTCAGTCCTTAGAACCACCCCCGGTGCGTCAATGCGTCACCGTGTGTGCTTCTACGTGCGGTTTCATACAACTCCTCGCTTCACAAATGATGGACTGACGTTTGCTGCTCCGTCAGTGCGTCATCGTGTGTGAACGCACTTAGTCGTCCGACTATCGGATGAATAAAATAAATTATATAGGTAGTAAGTGAGGAAATGCATCACTTTCAACCCGTTCTACTTGTCGGCCGTTTATGTATTGATATGTATTTACCTACCTATCTAACTACATCTACACAGATATACATAGTTGTCCAATCATTTTAGAGTTTCCTTGTATGGACACCCTAACAATAATTCATCTATCGCTGAAACTTTGCAGTGTGATAAAGTAAAGTATACAGATTACGGTTGACAAATAATCTAGGACCGGAAAAAAAACAACCTAGTTTATTTGTAATCCGTAATCTGTATACTTTACTTTATCACACTGCAAAGTTTCAGCGGTAGATGAATTAATATTGTTAGGGTTAAACCCTAAAATGATTGGATCATAGGTTCACATCCTACTACACGCACGGAGCTGCCGGTCTGTGAACTCGGATGAGGAAAATTTATTTATTTAAATTGGCATTGTACCTAAACCTACACATATATCGTAACCGTAGTATATTAGTTATCATGAATTGAATATTTAATTTAAGAAGCATGTTACTGATTCCTGGCTGTTGTATTATGTGCTTAGGCTAAATTGCTATTTGTGTTAGCCGTTTTTTCGCGATTTAGATGTTGGTCCCATAGAGAAAGTATTTACTAAACTGCAATACCATCTCGACTCAAACGTATGGAGCAGCTGATATTTGGTTTGCGCTGACAGGTTTGCTCCCATAAGTAAAGGTTGTTCAGTTTGATAGGTATAGAGTACTCTACCAACTTCGTTCTAGGAGAGTATGTGGTTTAAAGGTTAATGATAATTTTCCTTGCATCCTGTATATGTATAGGGTCTTTTTTAATATGCTGACAGATTTTTCAGAGGAAGATCAGACCATCTAACTACTTTGGGACCAACATCGAAATAACGAAAAAAAAAATAACTGTCCCATACATTTGAGCCGAGTAGATTAGTCGTTTTGTTTGGAAGAGCAGATATTTTTTTCGCGATTTCGATGTTGGCCCCATAGAGAAAGTTGTTCAATTTGATGGTCTGCTTATGCCCTGAAAGAACCGTCAGCAGCAGCAACCGTAACTCTAGTCTTGAATAAAGCATTGCTATGGTATATTTTCTTAAACTAACACATATATTTCAAATCTATGTATACTTTTATCAAGTTTTCAGTTTGACTGTAGCACGTATCTAGGTATTATGTACCATATATTATATGGTAATGTTATATGTAAGCGCACTTAACTAGATATATGATCAACATAAGCACACAGCCAGCAACACCAAGCATTGCTGTGTGGTTATGTAGGTAGGTACTATATTGTATACTTTTATAAATTCTCATTGATCTCTTAGAGTTCTTAGACGTAGGTAAATGTAGGACACCATAACCTATTTACACAATTATGTATCGTGTATAGTGTATAGGTATATAGGTATGTATAGTTAATGAACGAGCCTCATCGTGCCCCTGAGACTCTACATAAGAATGAAAACCAAACACTTCATAACTAAATAAAAATGAAATACTACTACGGTAAAGGTACATTTTAACCTCTCCCGACGTAGGGGCTATACAATTGTGACAAAATTATGTACATTCAAAAGATCTAATACAGTAACAGCCTCATGAAATGCTGGACATTTTCCGCAGTACCGCATACCTCGCCATTAGGTGAGGGTGCGTTTTCAAAATATCTAGCTAGTAAATATCTAGCGCGAGCACTTGAGATCAGTTTCTGTACATGACAGTCTTGATTCATGAAACAATTCAACGTATTCTATCCAACGCTTTACAACTACACAGTAGTACCTACATAGATGAAGTAAAAAACGGATAAAACGGCCTTGGCAACAGCTGTGTCGTTTCCATCGGCAGTATACCACAATTAGTTTTCAGTGTTAGAAGTCTTTAAACCTCGTCAATAAGACTGAAAATAGTTTGAAGCGGTGTCTAAAGGAGATTTGTCTCTTTGTTATAACGTAGCTAGTGAAACGTTAATCTTCCCTGCCCCCCGCACTCATGCAGCACACAGACCAAAGAGGGTAATGGTTCCAACTCCAAGGATTTCTAATGTTAGCTGGTTGGATCCAACACACGTACTGCACGAATATGCTCGGCAAAGTTTAATGTTCAATTTGAAACAGAAAAATCCATAGAAGATTTAACGTTTTAAAATAAACTTGCCTATATGACAGAAAACATTGTGAGCATTGACAATAATCTACGACTAACATAATCGTTTCAGAAAGATCCCGTATATAGACTCGCCAAAAACGTCGCAATGTCGTAATTCTACAAACAGTTTAAATGCAATAGGTAGGTAAAGGTAGGTGCCTAATTAAATATACATATCAGGAGTGCGATTTTTGAATGTCATACATCGAACTCAGCAGTAGCCAATGTTTAAATTACTATGAAGATATGCATCTTTCTTCTGCTGATTTGACTTTTAGAAATCATACTTCAGGAGTGCGATTTTTGAAAGTCAAATCATCAGTAGAAAGATGCGTATCTCCATAGTAATTTTGACATTTTTAAATGCTGAGCTCACCGAATGAGATTCAAAAATCGCACTCCAGAACAAAGACTTAACAAATTCGAAATCACAATTATTAATCATTTATATCATAACGTAAAATATTCGTTCAAGTATAGATATGTTACTCGCCGCCGGCCGCTCGTATTCAGGCCAAGGCCTTTACCCACTGGCGATAAGCAATGAGCTATTTTATTTAGCATAGTTATACACTAATCGCTACGACCTTTTAACATGGTACTCCTATACCACTCCAGCAGTTCGTTTCACACAACTTAAAACATTATTAAAAATTAACAGGGTTTTCAGAAATCTAAGTTGACACTATAGGCCCGTAGGACACAATATATAATATATTCGTAGCGGGATGCCTAGTATCGCACTTGGCTACCACACACCTCGAAAGTGAAACATGTTCCTCGCGATGTTTTCCTTCACCGAAAAGCCAATGGTTCTACCGTTCTACAAATCGGATCGCCCGATTTTACAGTAAAATTGGGTAGCTTTGTAACCATTTTTTTTATACATTAACTATGGCACTTTTTAAGCAGAAAACAAAACACAATCTACAGGAACATCTATGAGAAGTGATCATTGAGGTACTATGTTATGTTAATTACTCAATGGAAGTGATTTGGTTTTTCTCGAAATCTATTTTAATTAATAAAACTGAAGAAAAAGCAATCTAAACTCACCCCTTTTTTCCAGTTATAACCATTTTACTTACATTGTTGATCGGAATAAAATGAAAATTTACAATGTACTTCACAATACAACATAGAGTACCTACTATGTTCCTTATTTTTTGAAAATTCTTAAATAGATATTCATCTAATTTTCCAAACACAAAACAAATAAAAGTATGTAGGTACATTAAAAATGAATGAACAATATCGAGGACTTATAACTAAGTAACTTAACCTAAAATATGGTGCTGGAGTGCGATTTTTGAATCTCATTCGCTGAGCTCATCAGTTAAAAATTTCAAAATTACTATATGGAGGTAGGTACGCATCTTTCTACAGCTTGAAAGTCATATCAGCAGTAGAAAGATGCATATCTCCATAGTAATTATGACATTACTAACTGCTGAGCTCAGCGAATGAGATTCAAAAATCGCACTCCTGGTTTGGACCGCGCGTGAGGGTAGCCAAGATGCTGGCTAGCGTTTCCTCGCTGATTTTTCATTGAAATAAAAGTAACCTACTACCTATTAGGTAACTATTACAGCTAGCATGTTACTGATATAGTCGATAATCAAGACGACGCAGTGTATTGTCTTGCAAACACGCTTCAATACCTACCATACTATTCAAAGTGGTCAGCAGATTTTCGCGATTTCGATGTCGGTGCCATAGAAAAAGTTGTTCAGTTAGATGTTCTGATCATCCCCTTAAAAAAGTGTCAGCATATTAAGTTGGACCCTGTATGTACAGGGTGTAAGGGACAGCCCTCCGCTAACTGAAACGGTGAACTCAGACCATCAAACTGAACAACTTTCACTATGGAGCCTATCTCAGGAAACGCGAAAAAAAAATCAGCTGTCCCATACATTTGAGCCGTGTCGGTAGAGCAGTTTTGTATGGGACAGCTGATTTTTTCCGCGTTTCCTGAGGTAGGCTCCATAGTGAAAGTTGTTCAGTTTGATGGTCTGAGTTCACCGTTTCAGTTGCGGAGCGCTGTCCCTTACACACTGTATAATAACAGTGAGGTGGACATTATTGTCCTAGCTTGAAATCAACATGGAAACCCCCGTTTATTACCAGTTGAATACTAAATTGAATGATTGAAGTGCTCCAGATTGTAGTTGTGTAGGTATGTACCTATCTCTGCGCAGCGTAGGTAGGTAGGTACCTACGTCGCGTCGCTTGTAGGTACTCTTAGATATTCCGTGGCGTCGTTCTCATCACTTTCAGCAAATTGCTCTTTAACTCTAAGTGGGATTACACACGATGACGCATTGACGGAGTGGCAGACGTCATCGTCAGTCCGTAGAAGCATACGCGGTGCGTCAATCCGTCACCGTGTTTACTTCTACGCTTAGATCAAACATTTCAAACCAGAAAAATGAGGCAAAACAAATGAATGGTATACTTCAAATTTGTATGCAACTGCCCTAGATTTGACAGATAATGGCGCTAGTTTGTATGGACCAAGTGCCCTAGTAGTTGTGCTTCAACTTAACGCGCTTTAGGCCTATCCATTAAATTTACTTTGATCTAAGCTTCTACGAGCGGATTCTTACAACTCCTTGCTTCACAAGTGACGGACTGACGTTTGCTGCTCCGTCAGTGCGTCATCGTGTGTGAACTAACTAACTCTTAATTTGTTGCAAATGAGGTCTGGTATACCTAACCTCTTTCAGGGAATAGGTCGAATTACCAATGTATAGGTTTGGCTTTCATACAAATTTGACCTCAGTTATGCTACACGTTCACGTAGCACGTAGTAGGCCACGTAGCAACGTGAAAACTGTTTGTTGAATACCCAGTGGTTAAATGCACACAGATTTAGACATGACCGACCGATGCGCGCTGAGGCCTTTGTTTCGCAATCAGTTTACCGAAAAACGGTCAATGATGAAACACGACTAACGTTGGTAGAGCTACGTCCAAGGCCCAAAAACCTACTAATCCAGGGTCCCTTGGAAAAATTTATTTCATAACAAATTTTCTTTGTTATTTTCCTACAACACACAATCGTCATGTAACAAACGGTAGATAGAACTTCGCGATTTATATTTATGACCTTGTATGCAACCTAGCTATAACAAATTCTTCATGTTGCTTGGCAGGTATGTTATACCTAGGTATACCTACAATAGACGAGACACATAATACGAGTATTATTGTCATTTCTATAACGTGAAAATATTTAGGATTGAGCAGAAACCGACATCGACAAAATCAATCTAACATAACAGACCCCTTGCTAATTCATGTCTGTTTTATATTTTCGTAATAGGTTTATCTAAACTATTATAAAACTGTAACAAAGCAGGATATTTACAAGAAAAGATTGCGATGTGGTTTTTAGGTAGGTATTCACCAATAAATCCAAATTTTTGTCTGTCTGTTTGTTTGTTCGAGCATCACGCAAAAACCACTGAACCGATTTTGATGAAACTTTTTTGTAGCCGTTAACTTTTAATTTGTGCTTTGTACCTACAACAATTTGTGCTTAGTACCTACAACAATTTGTACTTAATACCTACAACAACCTGCATGCTTAAATTTCGACGCATGTATTGTACCCACAGTCCTTACGAGTGGCGACGGTCTCACTCCCCGTCACACTGTAAAGAGTTTTGGTACTAGTGTAACGTGGATATTCTAAAGTTACAGAGTATCTCTGACTACCCCCTCGGGTAATATAATCGTGAGCATATGCTATGCTACCTACAACAATTTGAAAAAGTCTGATCCTTATTTTATAGAGTTTTTGGTTGTTTTTCCAAATTATTTGTACAGAAATCGCATTAAATGAAACCTTAATATCGCAAGGTAGATATAAGGTCGGTAGCCGAACGCTTCGTTCTGGAAGTAGGTCAAGATGATTTTAGAATCAATACTTGGCGCAGCCCTCCTATTCGAAATCACCCTGCTCGAATATCAGATTCGCCAAATCTCACTCCATCCCTGTTACAAGGGTGAAGAAATGAATTGGTGTGACAAAGACAGCATTTAGGTGGCAGCATTTTTGGTAGAACATTTTCTGAATAGGTACGACACCAGTTCGTGAAACAGTTTGGTTTGAGTTCAGCAATGGTTGGCATATGAAACAAATAAATAAATATCTTGGACATTGTCACACAAATTATCTAGTCACATTTAAAGTTCCAGAATCTAGCCTGGACTTGTATTATGATAACTAGACAACGATATAGCATACATATATAGATACAAACATCCAAGACTCGGGTACAAATATTCATATATTATAAACATTGACGAAGATTATTGTTGTTTCAAGTTAATAATCAACCTAACTATGTAAGTGTAAAGCAGCGATTACCGTTACAGTTGGTCGGGCCCGATTTCGGCATACATTGCCTGATTTGTTCTTTCTATTTTGAAGTGTATCGATCAAAGTAAGCAATATTTATGCAAAATCAAGGGCTACATTGTAGGGTAATGTAATCGCTGCTGCTTGAACGCTGTAAGTTTTACAATCGTCAAAATATATTTCACTGAAACCTCGATGTAGCTTGGTTGGGTGGTGAGACTCACACAGAATTATAATTTATAACTATAAAAACTTTATTTATTGTAGCTAAGGGCAGATAAGAGCAAAATTAAGTGGTCTTTGGTCACATCATATTCTATTCGATTTTAAACTTCTATAAATAGTAGGTTTACACCATATTGTAGGAACCTATACAACTTATAAAAAACAAAACAAGGGAAATGAACAAAACCGTCATAATTAAACTTTTACGTCTATCTGTAGCAAAGCTAGTAAAGCTACTAAGGTAACAAATTGATTGTCTTGAATTACAACTTTGTTTTGCGAGCTCGAATTCAAAAAGCGTTGAGCATTCATTCATAATCCGAATTCCTTACCGTTTTAAAAGTTGGTCGGCTATAGTCTAGAATGCGTGAAGCGGCACCGGCGCGGGCTTGGCCTTCTGACATCACCGCATTACGTCACCCAAGTGCCGAGTCGCGAGCTGACGAGGGCCACCGCGCACATGTACCTACCTACCTACACGCCTTCAGAAGTAGGTAGATAATACTATAGGTAGGTACCTAGCTCGCCTATGCGTGTATCAATTATGAATATCAAGACCATACCGATAAGTACGATACAGCTCATGAAATTATTTGTTGTGTGACGGCCATTATTCGACTTCTTGTTATTAATTTTGGTACAAACAAATTGTTAGCTAGAAACCATAAGATTGGTAGAGAGATAGATAGTTATTAAGAGGATAGGCGGGCTGAAATGCTAATTTGGAGAATACTAGGTCACTTTTCCGACTGTATACGTATTTATCAGATCCGCCCCACCCATACGCCCCGCCGACTAGAGTGCGAAAGAGACAACTGCAGCTCGGACCGATTTTATATAAAAAAAATCGACGAAATCAGCATTTCGTATTCCCCTGTTTTCTCCTCCAAAACAAAACCTATTTTAATAATTCTTTCAAAAATAATATGAGAAAAACTTTGGCTATGTCCGTACTTTTTTTTTGGTTTATATTCGTCAAATTGGTTTACTGGATGTCTGAAAACGGGCGGTAAAATGGGTCATTTTCGAATAAGGGTGGTGTCTACGAATAAATAAATTTATTCGTAGGGTGGTGTAAATTTAATAGCTTTAAACTTTAAAGGCACCACCACAATAGGTACAGCCAAACCAGCTGCTGGTATTGTGGTGTTTCAAACAATCAAATTGAACAACTGTCGCTTCTTCTTATCGCGTGGGTAAGCCCTAGTGTCAGAGTTATTCAAACCGCCTTATGGCCTCTGACGTGGATTTTACGTAACGACTACTACCACCAGAGATAGTAGCCGGGACCAACGGCTTAACGTGCCATCCGAAGTACGGAATCAACTTTCGCTAGTAGACCAACATTGAAATTGAAACCGCCGCGCGGCAAAAAATGTGCAACGCCATCGGCTAGAACATTATATAGGCAATTTTTGTATCACATATGTAGTTGTTCACCTTCACGGTCTGAAAATATTTATCTTTATAAATATGCCGTGGTTGTACCTGCTAAAGATACTGGACAAATAATTCAAGAAATGTAAGTAAACGCAAAAGAATAATTTTTCATGGGCTACGCGCACGGACACTTTTTTCGAGAATTTTGTACTAGAGCCGGCGTCCATTATTTGGCATGTCAATGGTACAAAACATATCCTTGATTTAGATTTTAAAAATGAGACAAAAATGTTAAAAACGTAATACATCATTTGATTCGACTCAAATGTATTGGACAACTGTTTTTTTTTTGCTATTTAGATGTTGGCTGGCTCCATAGTGAAAGTTGTTCAATTTGATGGTATGAAGCACCTCCTGAAGTAGGTATTACTAGGGTGTTTTGTTACATCCTGTATAACAAAATATTAAATAGCCGTACCTAACGTTAGAAATGAAATAGTAAAATTGATGTCGGATGAAAGTATTACGGCGGCGGAACAAAGACAAAGGCACCGTGGCTTCGGATCGATGACCTAAATCCGCGTGGCACGAACTGCCTGTTCCATATCTACCAATTACATTACCTATACATTTTTTATGTCATTCAATGACGTAAAGAAAATGTTTTTATCTAAGTAACTATGTAGGTACCCTTTTCGTACTTGTATACTTAGCTATATTTGTTGTTCAACGTTCAAGTCATTTTAATTTTATTAATGTAGGTAACTACTTAGTTACTACCTATTCAAATGACAGCGGACTAGCTAACAAGTGGCCTACCAGTACCTACGCAGTGCTATCTACTCTCAAATTATAGATTACTAGTGTTTTCAGTTTCAGATCATAAGCTATCAAACAAAAAAAAGTTTCATCAAAATCGGTTCAGTAGTTTTTGCGTGATGCGCGAACAAACAAACAAACAAACAGACAGACAAAATTTCTAAAAAAGGTTGATTTCGAGTCGGGGATACCTAAAAACCATATCGTAATCTTTTTTTTGAAAATATCTTCAATGTACAGACACAGTTCAGTTACAGTTTTATAATACTTAGTTATTATAAGATTTTGAAAACTGAGAGTTTTTCCCTATAAGATCGAATCAGAAATGGAGAGATTCGCAGAAGAAGGTAGGTAGGTAGCTACCAGAGTAGCCGACATAGCCCAAAAGATGGCAATGGTCGGGGCACATTACTCGCAGAACCGATGGGACCGAAGTGTTATCGGGTGACAATCGCGTACTGGAAAGCGCAGCGTGGGTAGGCCCGCACAAGGTGGACCGCCGACCTGGTGAAGGTGGCGGAAGACCGTTGGATGAGAGCAGCGTTGGACCGCTCGTGGCGCTACTTGGGTGAGGCCGATGTCCTGCAGTGGACGTCTAAGTGCAGAGATGAACTATTTCTATTATGATGGATGACATATCAAGATGTGTCAATTCCATGGTTGATGATGCGCTCATTCCATTCGTGCACTGTCTTCAGGATGGACGTACACCGTATCGGGGATCGAGTCTCAACTATATTCCCCGAGGGTAGCACGAGGTTAAGAGATATTCTTCAGACTCAGAACATAAGTGACGGGTAGAGAGCCAGTATATAAGCCTTGGCCACAACTAGGCATTGATGGACTTACGTATGTATCACATATCACTGTAATATATTTAATGATTAAGTATGTAATATAGATATTTACACGTTCGTCAATCAATGCCTTTTTTGCTGGCCGCTGCAGTAATGACTATTTGGACCTTTAATGATGGGATTTAAAGAGATATCACAATTTTAAATATACAGATCGATCATCATCATCATCATCATCAGCTTATCATCGTCCACTGCTGAACTCTCTGAACTGCTGCGCTCTCCCAAGGCGCGCCACAAAACTCTGTCCTCGGCCTTCCTCATCCAGTCGCTCCCGTGTCAATCCAGTGGACAGACGACCTAAAAAATACAGATCGATAGAGAAAAGAATTCGGAGTTCAACTTCAATGGTAGGTACCTATGGTAGGTAATGGTCCTACCTATATTCAGTGGACTTTTGACAAAATAGCGCTTACGACATTTGAAATTTCCACCATCGACATGCTATGGTTATGGTTTATTTGTGGTAAGTATACCCATACCTGAGCTAATACTTACCTATTTACTTCCACCGACTTTTATACATTTTTAGGACGTTTCGTAAAATTTCTCAAACTATACCAAGAACCTAGTTCTTATCTTATAGAAATAATTTAAGGTTACAAAGTATAAATATAGAAAGACGTAATAAGGTTGTATAGTGGACTCCGCTTATACCTACATAGCGCACATTAGAGATCCCTGTGGAAGTCGGCCACCAAGGCGTTATCGCCATGGCAACCACGCTATGTAGTGGGTATCGATCCTATTTAGCTCCTCTTCCTGCTGAATGCGGACGCAACACTTTACACGGTTTTGCCAAAATTTCACAAGACACGTTTGTTAAAAAAACTTTGTTAGGAGCCTTTACCTCCGTATGTCTCTCTTATAGGTAGGTACTTAATAATATATCCCTAGGTAGTTACAAAAGAAAACATTTTTTTTTATTCATAATTAGCCTACGATGTCCGTCTGTCACTCTATCTGTTCTACCCACGTTCTACCTTTTAGGGCTGTAACTTTTGAATAGTTATTGCTAGACAAAAAAACGGTCAAGTGCGAGTCGGGCTACTCGCGCACCGAGGGTTCCGTACCACGCCACCACATAGCAAATGCACCGGGTGGCACCTTCCTCAAGAAAAATATAGATTGATTCAGCTCTATCTATAACCAATATCGTAGAGCTGAGAAAAGTTTAGCTCGCTCCGCTCGTTCTTAGTTTCTGTTTTAATTACTGCTTGTATCTATTACCGTTTTACGATAGAGCGAGAAGAATAAAACCTTGATAAAAACTAGTTTCTTGTATGAGGACCCTCAATAATAATTTTTTATATATTTTTATTATTTCTTAGCAAATCCGCCGTAATAACGCACATTCTGTGTAAATTTCAACTATCTAGCTATTACGGTTCATTAGTTACAGCCCAAAAAAGGTAGGACAGACGGACGCACGGACAACGTAGGCTTATGAATAGGGTCCCGTTTTCACCCTTTGGGCACTGAACCCGAAAAATTATTACCTAAGGGACGCTTTAATTTCTGTTGTAGGTAAAGCAAGAGAAAGTAAGGGTAGTATTAATTTAATTGTCTCATACTGTACGGTCAACAAAGAACGATGATTGTAGAGTGGGCTTGCCTAGAACCGTGAGTGAGTGAGAATGAGCCGTGGTGGTTCAGTGGCGAGTAATCTTGCCTGCCGTGCAGGATGCGATGTTTCGATCTCCGTCCAAGCCGACTCGTACCAATGAGTTTTTCGGAATTTATGTACGATTTGTTACACCACTGGCTTTTCGGTGAAGGAAAACATCGTGAGGCAACCTGCATGCTTCAATTTCTAGGCGTGTATTGTACCCACTGTCCATTATAAGTGGCGACGGGCTCACCCCCCGTCACACTGGACAGAGTTTCGGTACTACTGGTGAAACGTGGATGTTCTGAGGTTTCAGAATATCTCTGACTACCCCCTCGGGGAATATAGTCGTGAGCATAATATGCTAGCCTAGAACCTTAGATTTGTTTGATTGATTTCGTCCTACCTTCAACTAACTAGGAAGGTAGTTAGTTACCTAAGTTGCTGATTTAGATAAACGACCTGCAGAATATTAATTTATTGGTACTTATAGGTTCTTAACGAGGCTTTGGCTCAAACGAAGCGGTTAAAATGGGCATACCACGCATAAGGGTCATGGTACAAGTAGGCACACGCTTAGCCTTGGTGTCTCATTTTGTTGATATACCTATGTATATTTGAGATTAAGAAATATAGGTTGCGTTGAAATATAACTATAACTATAACTATAAAATATTTGGTTCTTGTTTTAGAAAGTATTTTTTTCTGTGTACACTGTAGAACCTTGTCATAGCAAAAGATACTTCATTTCAAATAAGGACGACTAAATTTTCCGATTCCTATTTAGCTTTCTGGCCGTTTCTGATAAGCAAATACAGGGTGAAATTGATGTCATTAGCATCCTTTTAAACTAAGAGTCTACCCATCAAACTGTACAACTTTTACTATGGGAGAAAACCAATCGGAGCAAAAAAAATCTGCTGTCCCATACTAAACTGCACCCGCCGCCACTTATAAGTAAATATGGGACAGCGGATTTTTTTTTTCTCCGATTTTTTTGCTCCCATAGTAAAAGTTGTTCAGGTTGATGGGTAGACTCTTAGTTTAAAAGAATGCTAATGATATCAATTTCACCCAAGCTAACATAGAACTTGCCCAGAAGTGGTGAAAGGCCCTAAGTGTTTCAAATCCGTTTCTGTAATTAAAAATAGCCTTAAATTTTCGTTTCTATTTGGAATAGAGTGTATTTGTTCTTACTTAACTACCTAGGTACCTACCTACTTTTTTTGCATGGCATTTGTAAAATATTTGTTCAGTTATGTTTGACAGAAGTTTAATGATATTAAAATAGGGTAACTTAGGTGATTGTAACACGACTGGTCTGAGGTTTACTATAAAATCGACCTACCTACGAGATTATATGCTAATACATCTAAATAAAAGTTCCGCGTTAGGTTAGGTTAGGTCTGGCCCAACAACCTACTTCTAATTCTAACCTATTGTAGGTACTTACTTAGTACTTACCTATAAGTGTACATATAGGTACCTACTCACCTACTTAGGTAGGTACACAACACAACTCAATCATGAATGAGAATTGACTTCTTAGATTAAAAATTATAAGAACTTCATTTCCCTACACATCAAAATAATGTGGAATGCTACATTGAAACATTACTAGCACTAAACCTATTCCAAATTAAATTCCTGGAAACTACGAATAAAGAAATAAATGCCTGGAAAGATAAAAAATTACCAAACAGAACACTAGTGACATCTAGCGCAGTAAAAATGCGTAATTTCGTGAGCGTCATCTTACAATGGACCTCGTTACTTACGACTCCCGACTCTGATGTGAAGCTGTATCACATTGCTAATGTCAGACTAGCTCGGTAGATGACGCTACAATAAAGTTATATCGTTATTAATTTCTCTATAACACTATTACTATAAATCGTACTAATAGAGGAAAGATTTGATTTTTTGTTTGTTTGTTTGTTTGTAATGTATACTCCGAAACTACTGGACCGATCTGAATAATTCTTTTACCATTAGAATGCTACATTATCAGTGATTAACAAAAGCTATAAAAAACGGCCAAGTGTTTGTCGGGAAGATTCTAAGGCGGTACGAAGTTCGCCGTGGTCCTCTAGTCTTCTAATATACCTACTTATATTACTCTTTGGTACTACTACTAACTATCTTACGGTAGTTAGTATCAAGAAGTTTGGAATCCTCGGTAATAGTACTCTGTGGTACTATCAAAGAGTACTATCCTAGGTACTATCACAGAGTACTAAGTATAATGTAGGTACTATGTTATGTTTGGGCATTTTCATTTAAAAGGTATATTTAGAAATAAATGTATATAGGTATCTATTTATATATCATCATCATCATCAACCTATATACGTCCCACTGCTGGGCACAGGCCTACCAGAGAGGATGTATGGATGGGCGTTAGTCCACAACGCGTGCCCAATGCGGATTCGTAGACTTAACATTACATACGCATTGGAATTTCATCTTAGCGTGATGCAGTAGGTTTCCTCTCGGTGTTTTCCTTCACCGTTTGAGAGCAGCCGTTATTACGTAAATGAGTTGCTCTGTGGCTCTGCTATTGGGTGGTCGTGTCGGTTGCCCCATCCCCGGTCCACAGTGGAACTCCAGTGGTGGCTCTGGATATTGTTCTTTTATAAGAACAACCCTTGAAGTCACCAAAATATCAATATAACCGTACAACGTCAAGCACTTTTGCTATAAAAACTCGACATTGGCAAAATCATCACATACCCAAGATGGCAGCCATTTTTTAAAATATAGAATAGAATTACGTAAATGAGACATGGAATGTCGTTCGTCCGGATTCGAACCCGGACCTCAAGAGTTCCCATACCTCCCTCGCGCGCCACCAAGACGCTGGCTATGTGGACGAAACTAGCGTCATCTAGCGCACTACGGACTCGTTAATGATTTGTAAGTAAGTACAGTCAAGAGCACGTCAAGCTAGACACCTTGGACTTCGTACTGTTCTTATGGCGTTCGTATTAAGAAACAATATCGCACTTCGATTGTCAAGGTTGATGTGCTCTTGACTGTACCTACATAAAATGTTAAGTTAGCTGTTATGCTCACGACTATATTCCCCGAGGGGTAGTCAGAGATATTCTGAAACCTCAGAACATCTACGTTTCACCTGTAGTAGTTACCGACACTCTGTCCAGTGTGTTATAATATAATGGACAGTGGGTACAATATACATGCCTCGAAATTGAAGCTTGCAGGTTTCCTCACGATGTTTTCCTTCACCGAAAAGCCAGTGGTGTTACAAATCGTACATAAATTCCGAAAAACTCATTGGTACGAGTCGGCCTGGAGTGTGATTTTTGAATCTCATTCGGTGAGCTCAGCTGTTGAAAATGTCAAAATTACTCTGGAGATGCATCTTTCTACTGCTGATTTAACTTTCAAAAATCATACTTCAGTAGTGCAATTTTTAAAAGTCAAGTCAGCAGTAGAATGATGCGTATCTCCATAGTACTTTTGACATTTTCAACAGCTGAGCTCTCTGAATGAGATTCAAAAATCACACTCCTGGCCAATTTTGACTACAAAATGTAATTTATTAATCAGAAAGATATACTATCCGACGTATCTTGGACGTTATTAAAGCTATTTTAAGAATAAATGAGAGTAAGTGCTTCAAATATCTGTTTCTGTAATCAAGCACGTATCCAAACTTTTGTTTCGGGGGACATTTAATTTTCGGGGGGGGATATTCATAGAAAAACAATGAAAAAGTAGGTGCTGTAATCACTTCTCCATACAAATATTCGGATTTCGGGGGGGGGATAAATCCCACCTATCCCCCCCCCCCCCTGGATACGTGCCTGTCTGTAATTCAAAAGATCCCTAAAATTTCGTTGCTATTTGCAACTTAGTAGTATAGAAATAAAATGCGTATTGCTTAACTTTATTATATTATTAATTTATTACAATATAAGTTACTTTTATCAGTCATCCTCCAAAGCACAAAACAAAAAAATATCATCAATATTTTGTTTGGCAGGACAAAGTGGCAGATACATTAACACATACATCTTTCATACACCCAACAATGCATAGGTAATGAAATGTTAAATAAAATACATGAGTGATACTGAAACCATTGTCAAAAATCTGTAAATGTATGCAATAACATGCGCTCATACCAGCGTAGCCTGTCACTATCGTGTTGTTCATCGAATGCCTCAATCATATCATTTGATTTCCAACTTAAGATCCAATTTAATATTTCCATTAGCCGCCGTACCAATGGATTTGAGTATCTTAATTCTGTTTCAGTCATAGTTACCCGCAATAATACATCTAATACTGCTGTATACAACACGGACTGTCTCGTCGCAGGTTTGCAAATACATAAGTGGTCCAAAGGTAATTGGTAGAATACCCCTCGACCTAAGTCTGCTGAGTTAGCCTCAACAAAATGAACAGGAACTTTAAATGCAGTGACTAGAGTAGGCAAAGTTTCAGCAAAACTTATCGTCTCCCAACCATAAGCATCAGCATATTTTATAAATGATTTGTGTAATTCAAGTAATACTGGTGAGTTCTCCTGTAATTGTCTAACATCATTAGAAGGCCACAGGACGGCAGCAGCGGCTCGCGGCATAGTTGCCAGAGCACTGCCTTTATGAGGAGTACTATAGAATAAAATTGCTTTTGTGTTCTCACATAAGTTTTTGTACACAATACCTTCACTCTTTGCAGCATCGGTAAGAAGCTCCTTGACTATTAAACCACCCATTGAATGTGCCAACCACACCACTGGTATATTTTTCTTGCCAACACCCGCATCAATCAAATTAGGAGCTAGTTCTGCAGCTCTGGTCTCTATGTCTGCTGTCTGCATAGGACATCTCTCCAGCCATTCTGAAAGTGAACTCCAGTAATTAACACCGAGGATCCTCAAGTTGCTGCAATCCTTAGGCAGCCAGTCCTTGGGCCAACAGAAGGTGTAGTTGCATCTATCATCATCTTCTTCTATTAGTCCTGTACGTTTACTTTTTGCAGAAAATTGGGTTGAATTATGTTCTCTCTTTGCATAAATAGGGACATCATGTAAAATTACTTCAAAATCAGATAATAGAGATTCATCTTCATACTCCTTTATATCTTCTATTACTTGTTCCAGGTCGGGGTCTAAATAGGGTACTTCTTTTACTTTTTCTTGACATGGATCAGCGTCAACCTCTGCTACAGTAACTTCTATGATGCCAATCGGTTCAGCACATTTCTTGTCTCTTTGCCTCCATGTCACAAACACACCTCCTCTCAATCCATGAACTAAAAGTATGTCACACGTGTGCGGAGTTCTGGTTCGGTACAAAGGATGCAAGAGGTACAATCCAGGTCTATAGCAATACTCTCCCGATAAATTAGCTAAACAAACTGCAGCAGAACTCGACAATCGAACATCCTTTGACCTCAGAAGTCTTGACAGTTCACCAATCAAACCCGTTTGAAAGAAATCTGTTAGCAAATTATTGTGCACACTTAATACTGTTAGCACCCTTAGAACTCCTAAATCAATTTCAGTGTTGTTGCTATTTCTTAGTAATAATTCAGCTAATCTGGATAGTAAACCCAGTTCAATCAATTTATTACAAGATATATCCTCTTCGTACAATTCATTATTGAAGAGACTAATGTGGTGATGAATAGCGTCAAGACACAATATACAGAGATCATGTTCACTAATACTGTCTGGCTTTGGGGGTACACTGTCTGCCTCCGTCGGTTGCTCCAGAACATTGGCAAAGTATTTAGTAAGAAAGTGTTGTATGCAGCTGTGCGGGTTTATTTTCTGTGCTGCGGCTAGCATATCTCCAAATTTGTATGATATTAGTTCCCGAGAGAGAGCGGCTTGCCTTATGTAGATGGGTGGAGGTAGGAAGTATCGAAGGTCGGCGCCTGCAGTGCGCGCGAGCAGGACGGCGGTATGTTTGTCGAGGGCCTGCGCCAGTTTCAGATAGTCCCAGGACTTGTTGTTTTTCAAAGACGCGAGCTGTTCTAGAGCAATGTTGCGCTGCTCTTTGTTGCCGTGTCGACATAGCCACAACAGTCTCCATGCCAATGAATGCTTAAGACTTTTCCAGATGCGCGCGGGACCCAGGGAACGCCTGTTTTCTTTGTCCTGCTCTAATTTTAGGGTGATACCATATGATGGATCGTCAATGTAAATGTATTCAGCGATGTGTTTTTGATCGATGACCATTACACTAGGGTTGACTATTTTGTTTACGGACCTCACGGTTTGACTGATGTGGTAGGTGACGAAGATACCCCCGGCGAACCACAATGAACCTTTCTTGTAGTGTTTAAAGAAATATTTAAGCCCACTTCGGAGCCCCATTATTTACTTCCACATCTGCTCCTTTTTTTGTTTTAGTTTGTAATGTAACTTAGGTTAGGTTGGTCGTGAAACGATTCACCGTGTCGTGGTGGCCAGATGTGATTTTGGAAATTTCCCCAGATTGAGAATTTTATTTCCCCAAAATGATAAGTACGTTTTATTTTATCATAATAAAAATATGTTTCACTGGTCGTTGAATTTTAGTTTATTTAAACGTTTTTGAACTTTTTGATGATAATGAGGAGTTTTCTGACAGTTGCTCAAACGTAGTTCATCATACTGGCGATAGATGGCGTTGACCAGAGAGGGGTCCAAAGACGAAAAATTTAGGCAACAAAATAAACAAAAATGCATGTCACTGAGGACGAAATATACGCTCATATTCTGCTGTTTCCTTAAAAACACAAATTCTTACTAAGTGTTTTATTTGTATTTTATTATCTGCAAGGCCGCTCGCCTCTGTCTCGTCAACGCCATCTATCGAGCCATTAGGAAAACTTTTTCTTTTTGAATGGCTTTCTGAAAATACGTCATTAACTAACGGCTAACTCAAAAGTAAAAAATATTGCTAAATAAATACTGCTTTTTCAACCAACATTATTTTCTTAGCTGATTTTTCACCTAAGTAACTTTGGAAGCGTAAAATAACTTATTAAGAACCATTTATTGTGTCTTATTTAATAAGTTGAATAATCATTGAAGTTTTTAAAATTTGTTTCATTCTATGGAACATTCATTTTGTATATATAAGAGAATTTTGAAAATTTTACTTCTCCAATTCAAACCAAAAATTTTCACTTTCGAACCTTTTTTCGGTAACTTTCGTGCATGTTACGTTTACAAAAACTAAAATGAGGAAAAACAATGCATGTTAACTTACGTTGAGGTACAATGTTAAAATTGTTTATTTACATCGACAAAACCCCTGAAATTCCCACCTTGATAATTTCCCCGTCGATATCCCCTACGATTTAATTTCCCCAAATTTTCCCATAAAGGACAAAATTTTCACCCAAAATCGCGTGAAAAACTCCCAATCTGGCAACCCTGCCCGTGTCGGTCGTAGTAATGTCATTCTTTCTTTACGTTGGCGGAACTGCTCTTCAGTCACTTGTCAGGCAGGCGTGCAGTTTTTAAAATAGGGGTGAGCAAATTCACATATCAGCTTATTCACAGTGATTGACTCAAGTTTTCTGGTTATTTTAAACATTGTACCTTAGATTATCCATTGTACCTATTCAGCCTATTTTCGATATCCAAGCAGGGACGTTGGATCCAAGCCTAACTAATTGAATTTGTATTTTAAATAATTTTTCAAAGATTTTCTAGTGAATAGGTACAGTCAGCATCAAAAGTATCTAGGCATGTTAAGTGTTCATAAATATCTGGACAACTTTACGATAGCAAACCTTATTTCAACTCACAAAGAAATCAAATTAATTTATCTGCCATGTTATTATTTGTTAAGTTAAACACAAATGGTATCTAGTAGGATATAGGGTTTATTTTCGTGTAATTGTTCAGATGTTTTTGAACACCGGAGATGCTTAGATACTTTTGATGCTGACTGTACGTCTTTGGTGGTCTGAATCACAGACTAATGATCCGTCTACACACCTTCTCTGCACGGTTTTACTCGAACGCAAGACGGAACACGGAGCGCGGTCCACACGGTACAAGGGCTTTTTTTAGGGTTCCGTACCCAAAGGATTAAGACGGGACCCTATTACTAAGCCTACGTTGTCCGTCCGCCCGTCCGTCTGCCCGTCCGGCTGTCTGTGTAGTTCTCTTATTAGTTTGTGGCCCTACCTATTTAGAGCTGTATCTTTTGAACCGCAATAGCTAAACAGTTGTCATTTTGCTCAGAATGTGCATTATTATAGCGGATTTGCTAACAAATAAGTAATAAAAATGTCAAAAAGTTAAACAATAAGAGAAGTTTATTCCGAGAGCCCAAATGCGCGCTGCTTACAAACGTACTAACTATGGTGATATTTTCAATGTTAACCAATTAAAGTCAATGAAATTTCCAGAAACAATCTAGCAACGAATCCCTATGCTTAGCTTCCCGTCAGGCCGTCAGCGATCGTAGCGAGCCTTTCGGCACATGATATCCTTTTCCCAAAACATCCGTTCCTAACTTATCCGTTTCTCTGAAGATACGTTTTTCAATAGACCTTTATCTCAAATCATCAGTTTCCTAAGCCATACGAACCCAAACTAATGATCCGTTTCTCAGAAGATACGTATTCCAATAGACCCGTATCTCAAATCATCCTTTTTCCTAAACCATATCCCAAAAGTCCCATTTACGGCTACCAAAGGCCCAAAAGTCACATGTACGAGATGACGTCGTGTAGGTAGGGTATACCTACAGTTTTTAAGGGTATGATCAGTCATCAGACCATCAAACTGAACTTCTTTCTCTATGGCGCTAACAGCGAAATTGCAAAAAAAAATCAGCTATATTTATCCCATACATCTGGCTCAAGTAGGTAGGTTTGCAGTTTTGTATGGAACAGCAGATTTTTTTTCTTGATTTCGATGTTGGTGCCATAGAAAAAATGTTTTAGTTTGAAGGTCAGGAGTGCTATTTTTGAATCTCATTCGGTGAGCTCAGCAGTTTAAAATGTCAAAATTACAATGGAGATACGCATCTTTCTACTGCTGATTTGTCTTTAAAAAATCGCACTCCTGGAGTATGATTTTTGAGAATCAAATCAGCAGTAGAAACATACATAATCTCCATAGTAATTTTGACATTTTCAACTGCTGAGCTCACCGAATGAGATTCAAAAATCGCACTCCTGGGGTGCGATTTTTTAATGTCACCGGTGAGTTTGAACGGTTTTTAAATCTCATACAAAAGTTGATGAAGAAGACACATGTATTGAGCTCATGGGTATGAGAATTTAGGAATTTAGTCACCACTGGTATGATTAAAAAATGCGAACTTTGTGAAATCGATGAATATCGCCCATTTTACTCAGCCGGTGACTTTCAAAAATTGCACTCCCGATCATCAAGAAGAACCCCGTAGGTATACAGGGTGTAAGTGACATCCTAGCAAATACTGAAACGGTGAACTCAGACCACCAAACTGAACAACTTTCACTATGGAGCCTATAGGTACCTCAAGAAACGCGAAAAAAATCAACTGTCCCATACAAAACTGATGTCTGTACTTACACGACTCAAATGTATGGGACAGCAGATTTTTTTGCTGAGGTAGGCTCCATACAATACAAAACAATACTCTTTATTTGCACACCAAAAACATAAAATAACAATATTATAATTTATAAGCAAACAAAAGGGCACAAATCCATAGTGAAAGTTGTTCAGTTTGATGGTCTGAGTTCACCGTTTCAGTATTTGCTAGGCTCTCACTTACACCCTGTATAGGGTCCTTCATAACGCTCATTCGCGTTATGGCAGATTGCGTTATGGCAGATTCGCGTTATGGCAGATTCGCGTTAGGGCAGAAGTTGGACAGTCGTGAACAATAGTCATAGCGAAGTAATAGTCAATAGTCGTCAACAATAAAATCACAATCAATCAGGTACATCAGGTGTTTACTTTACCGAAATGATATGCTGCCACTTTTGGAGGAGGATGACAGACCATCAAACTGATCAACATTTTCTATGCCACCAAAATTGAAATTTTCGCGATTTCAATGTTGGTCCCATAGAGAAAGTTGTCCAGTATGATGGTCTGATCACCTCCTTAAAAAAGTGTCAGCAATCAGCATATTAAGTTGGACCCTGTATAAATATACAGGGATGCGATTTTTGAATGTCATCGGTGAGCTTGAACTGTTTTTAAATCTCATACAAAGGCGTTCTCATGCATCTTTCTACTGCTTATTTGACATAAAAAAATCTCACTCCTGAAGTATGATTTTTGAATGTCAAACCTACAGTAGAAAGATGCATATCTCCATACTAATTTTGACATTTTCAACTGCTGAGTTCGACGTATGTATGACATTCAAAAATCGCACTCCAGGAGTGCGATTTTTGAATCTCATTCGGTGAGCTCAGCTTTTAAAAATGTCAAAATTACTATGGAAATACGCATATTTCTACTGCTGATTTCACTCTCAAAAATAATACTTCAGGAGTGAGATTTTTGAACGTTAAATCAGCAGTAGAAAGATGCGTATCTCCATAGTAATTTTGATATTTTCTACTGTTGAGTTCACCGAATGAGATTCAAAAATCGCACTCCAGAGCGCAATTGATATCATTAGCATCCTTTTAAACTAAGAGTCTACCCATCAAACTGAACAACTTTTACTATGGGAGCAAACCGATCGGAGCAAGAAAAAAATCTGGTGTCCCATTACTAAACTGCAATGCCTTATAGACTCACTCAAATGTATGCAACGGCATTTTTTTTTCTGCTCCGATCGGTTTGCTCCCATAGTTAAACTCTTAGTTTAAAAGGATGCTAATGGTATCAATTGCATCCTGAATAAGGCCAATAAACCAAACTCGCTAACGCAATTTCGATTTTGACTCCATAGCATAAGTTGTTCAGATTGTTGGTCTGAAGCACGGACCTGAAAGAAATACGGACCGAGTATTGCACTAAAAAGATGTGAAGCATGCAAGGTAATACAATCTCGTTTGTTCTACAAGGGACCTAAACTCACACAGATGCACTAGCTCTAGGCGCAGGTCCGACAACCCATCACCTTATGTACCGCGTGACAGCACGCACACAAAAGAAATGGGTGCTTCACTCATGATTAGATGACGTTACGTCTGGTTCTTCTTTTTAGTCTGTGGTCTGAAGCATCTTTGGCGCTTCAATCGATTATGCCAACATTGATATGTAACGTAGGTAGGTATTTAATTTCACACCCTGTATAAGCCTACAACCAATAGTAGAACATTGGGATTGTAATTCCGTTTTCGTAAATTGAATAAAAATAGTTATGGCAAGACAATTTAATAGAAATATCTTAAAAATAATAATACTTATAGACTATTACAATAATATTTGACGCAACTTTTCACCGTCTGATTTCATTACAGTTATTCGATTCTTTGAATTCCCACGAACCTCTGAATTTTGAGGCTGAGTAAAGTAATGAGCTCTAATTTTTTTTTTTTAATCTTTATACGTGGCCCGAGTCGGCCGACGGCCCCTTCGATCAAAATTTTGATCGAAGCGACGGCCCCCAAAAATATGAAATCCTGTAGGCCTTGCATGCCACCCCCGAGAAAACGATAAAAATCGAGATGTGCCTCCATCCTTATTATTTAACGTAGTTATGCCAGAAAGAGCGCGCATGACGTTTTTCTCGTTTAAACGCTTTGTCGTGGGTGGCATGCTAGCCTTGCAGGATCCGCCCTTGCTATCTATACCTACCTTTTGTCTAGGCCTACTAGGTATCATCCATTAATCAACACAGAGCTACTGCCACCGTAAGCTTTACTAGCACCCGCTATTTGTCTTATTTATATACCTACGTACATATAAAGTATAATATAGATTGAGCCTCACGCTTCTAATACCGTGTAAAACAAAAGGGGCCAACTTTCTTAGGTTGGTGTGCGTGAGGCGTCATACAACTTATCTCTGTGTACAGCGAATCGGTTTATCACCGAGAGTTCGCATTTGTAGTTTCGACTGTCTATCTAAACGATGACATACATACTAACTTATTAAGCCTACCTATACTCCATTCCAAGTAGCAACGAAAATTTAAGGCTATTTTTAATTACCTACAGAAACAGATTTGAAACGCTCACTCTCACTTATTCTTAGAACAGCTTTAGTAACGTCCAAGATATGTCGGATAGTTTATCTTTCTGATAAATAAATTATATTTGCATATCAGAGTTGGCCAGAAAGCTAAATAGGAATCGGCAAATCTCATCGTCCTTATTTGGAATGCAGTATAGTTAGTAACGGAAAACTGTAACTACCTACTTATTCCTTCTGGATACAAAAGTTACTAGCATGATTTCCAGAGTTGCAGCCTATGCATCGATACACCTACATTGCATCTAAGTCTGTGTGTACAATACAATAGTAAAGACTAGGTACTAATGAAAAGAACATTTTTGAAAACTGAAACAGTTTTTTTACATTAGTTACATGCCATGAATCACTGTGTCTATATACATAGGTAGTACGTGACTGTATATTAGATAAAATATTGTAAGTAGGTACCTACTTACATTTTTACTATTCAGGTATAATTATACTTCTTACAACTTACAAATAACAAAAAAACTACCTAGATACGTCTATTAGGTACATTTTTTACTATTTATTTTGGTGTATACCTCTTACAACTTACATCAAAATTACGATCTGCAAATTATCACACTGATAATAAGTTACTTTAGTAGTTTATGAGATATGCACTTGAACTTGTAGTTTTACCTTGAAAGAGTTATATAATAATACTATGTACACACGGACGAGTTAACTTGATACCGTAGGCCTCGAATGCCACCCCCGAGAAAACGATAAAAATCGAGATGTGCCTGCATCCTTATTATTTTACGTACAAAAATATGAATACACTTTTACTACGTCGTAGTATAAAGATGTATACACTTTAGTACTACGCGTAATACTAAAGTGTATACATCTTTAAGATAATCTCAGATCTAACTACGCGTAGTGCTAAAGTGTATACATCTTTATACTACGACGTAGTAAAAGTGCATACATATTTATGCTGCTGACTGTACATATGACAGAAAGAGCGCGCATGACGTGTTTCCCGTTTAAACGCTTTGTCGTGGGTGGCATGCTAGCCGTGCTGAGAGAGCGAGAGATAAATATATTCTGTAGTATAGGCGATCGCTGGAAAGACAAGGATGACAAAGAAAAGCGGAGTATCAGGTTAACTCGTACAGGTTGTAAGTATTTAAATAATTTACTACACTCTAGCATATGAACTACTATTTTTCTAAAATCTAGCTTGATTGATAGATAACATTTTTGGATTCATTTTTGGTATCACTATAGTTTATTAAGTTGCATCACTTATTTTATTTATTAGGTAGCAGCATTACTAACTAAATCTCAAGTAGGTACCTAAGTATTCCAGATAGCCCAAAAATAATCGAATCCTATCCCAAACAAAGGAATATCAACTTAAAATCAGGCGTCGGTCGTGGTCCACCTGCTTAGTTCACCCGGGTGGACCACAGGCACTATTTCTTGCCGATGGTCCACCTCAGTACACCTAGGTGAACCACGGGCACTTTGTCTCTGGAAAACTTAATATTTTAATAAACCTTTTCCTACACGTTTTTTGCTACGACTAATCCGTTTTCACTAGGTTTTCACATTAGGGTCCAACTTAATATGCTGACCCTTTTTTAGGGGATGATCAGACCATCAAATTGAACAACTATCTCTATGGGACCAACATCGAAATCGCGAAAAAAAATCTGCTGTCCCATACATTTGGCTCGAGTAGGTTTGCAGTTTTGTATCTGGACCGGCAGATTTTTTTTTTTGCGATTTCGATGTTGGTGCCATACTGAAAGTTGTTCAGTTTGATGTTCTGATCATCCCCTTAAAAAAGTGTCAGCATAATATTAAGAAGGATCCTGTATAAGGTACTTAATGCCTATCTCTATCTTTCTACATTTTCTACACATTTTATCTACTCTGTTTTATTTCAGGCTCATAAATCAAATGTTAATAATGATTGTGACTAATTTGCAATATGTCTGTTATTAATTAAATATAGATAGGTACGCTACTAGTTTTTTTTTCCTAGTAGACTTCAACGTAATGTCAAGTAAATGGCAGGTATACGTATTCTACTGTTGCATGGAATATTTCATATGATCATAGTATGCATGTACAGCCGTGGAGGTTGCCGGCGTGGGTGCTAAGGATGTGGGGGCTGGTAGTGTGGGCAGCGGCGTCGGGGGCGGGGTGGAGTACGGCTTGCGGTCCGGCGGCAAGGCCGGCAGGCCCGTGGACAGGCTGAAGCTCAGAGCAGAGCCGCCCAGGCTGCCACCGGACAGCATCTGTCCGTGGACGCCTCGCATTCCCGCGAACATCGGCGCTGTACCTTGAAAAAAAAATTAAAATAGTTTTAAACGCGTAAATAGGTGAATGAATTAATTTGAATGAAATCATTTAAATGAAAAATAGAAAATGAATTCATAATGACTAATGAGTACGGACACGAGATATGAGCCCATTACAGGATCTGGCAACGTGCGGCACTCCGATTTTTAGTAAAGAGTATCTTTATGTTCCATTAAATTGTAACTTCGAAGTGGCTTGTTTGCTTTGATATATCTATATATATATATTTTTTTTTTTTTAAATGTAGCGGTCAAATAAGGTCAAAGCAAGGTTTGCCAAATCGGGTCTGACATAATCGCACCTTCAGGAAAATACTATTTTTAATAAGGTTAATCAGTAGGGCGAGTGGAGTAAATTCGCTTAGGCAAGATATATCTAACAAAACAGCCCTGCGGACCCAACATGAAACATCCTTCTTTCCTTGTGCATTTTTGCGGCCAAAGTGTCCTTTCAACACGAATGGGTCCAGTAGGATTCACAAATCCTGATAGTTCCACCCACGTCAAGCAGTAGGACCATGAGGATTTGAAAATACCACTAGGGGAACTAAGCGGTAGAACCAACAGTCCGTAAGGATTTTAAACACATTGTAAAAATAAATCCGATAGTATCGTACCGATACAAGCATGTTGATTCTGATATATAGCAAAATGTGTGTTCCATTATTTCACACATAGCGTAAAATGAGTGATGATGCGTTGATACATGCAACGACGGAAATATATCAGGCAACATTTGCTAGATTAAATAGATAGGTACTGGAGCTACATACAAGCTCGACATTAAATCAGTAGGCCAGGCGTACCATGAGTTTTCACCGTACTTTACTACTGTAGTTGCGTCACCAATTTTGTATTGAATTTCGTACAAGCGCTCCTAGTGGTTAAGTTGAGAACGAATTTCTGTCGCACGAATTGGCGACGTTACTACAGTAGTAAAGTACAGGAAAAACTCATGGTAGGCCCTCAGAATTAGTTCTCAACGTAACCTCTAAGAGCGCTGTATGAAATTCAATACAAAACTACTGTAGTTTACTTCAGTGTAAACTCATGGTAGGCACACTGAGCTATAATTGCACACTGTAAAGTTCCCATCGATCGCAGCATGTCTGCACCGCGTCTGTTGTCGACCACGACCACGTGCAAGCCTCTGGTACCTAATCACCGTAATTTAAACAAACCTAGTATACCGACCGCTACCAATTGGGCGGTTTTAGGAATATAAAATCTTACAACCTAGCTGCTTCGGCTTTCCGAGAATTATAAGACACACATGTTTGTAGCTAGTTAGACTCTGATCAGTGGGGCTAGTACGTCAACCCTTGATAGCGTGATAGCGCTATTACGCTTCCGCTCTCTTTCTATTTGCGCGCGAACGAACGAAATAAAAGACGTGAACGTGATACAGCCGTATTACGTGTAGCAAGCATGCTACGGCTTGAAACTTTACGCAAATTATATCACAGGTTCCACTAAAATCAGTGGTGGATCGTATCGTAGCAAACTCCCTGAATTCTGTTCGATCCACTGGTGGAGCGTATTAAGACATGCAAGTATAATAGGATCCACTGAGCCTAATGGTGGATCACAGTGAACTTCAGGCCTTCAGCGTGCTATTCAATCCACTGGTGGATCGAGAGTGGATCCTACTGGACAGAGGGCCATATTCACGTAGTAAGCATGTAAGTAGTAAATAATTGCACATTTGATTATAAAAGGTACAAGGTACAGGTATTATAATAGGTGGTTTTCGTTTTTACTTATTTAGTAGGTAACATAATTATAGATTTATAATGAATGATGTTAATCCGGATTACCTCCTAATGTTGATAACTTGATATAGGTACCTACTTAGTACATATACCTACCTAATGTATTAACTAAGTAAGTTATTCTACAACATATTATATCATTGATTCTACGCATCCAAATCTAAAAAAAGTAAGTACTTAAATTCTTGCAACACTGTCAATACTTTCCCAGAAATAAATTATAAATGAAAGAATGCACTCAAGAACTGTACAGAAGCTTCATAAGTTCTACTCTGGTAGTTGTCATCACTTTACAAAGCTCGTAGATCACGTTGAAGGCGATAGGATAAACTGCTCTCAAGTTGGCAGGCGACGAGAGACGTGCGCCGGCGCGCCCGGCGGCGCGGGAGCAGCATAGCGTTACCATACATACCAACACATTACTCTTTTAAAATTATTTAAATATAGATTAATTGGGTTTTAAGTGGCCATGCCGTCAGGTGAGGACTGTCGAGTGGTATTTCATCTCGAGCGTTTCTGTGCTTCGGAAGGCACGTTAAGCAGTTGGTCTCGGATAGTTCCGTCAGATGGCGTTATAACTATTCGTTAAGCCAGGGCAGAGGCCTATTAAGGCGGCTTGAAAATTCTCTGACAGCAAGGTGACCACTAACTTGCCTCCACCAACACGCACTGGGCCCGCGTGGTGGAGTATGTCCCACTCCCTCTCACCCTTATTCATGAGAGGAGGCCTTTGCCCTGCAGTGGGATTCTACAGGCTATAACTTAATACTTTGGTTACACGATGATACAAATGCAACAGAATACACATAATTCGCACAGCAGTGAATTTTGCAAACATAAAAACAATTTTGAAAACCAATTCGCCGAGCGAGTTATGTGAATCCTGAATGCCGGAAAGGCTTATATTTTTTCTAAAAAATTGCATACAATTTGTTTATCCAAACGAAGAATTACCCGTGGACCTGGTTCGGGTCAACCCACCGGGTCTATGGGTAACAAATCGAAACCTAACATATCACTTTTAAGTTTTTAAACAAAAATTTATCTGTTCCACTTACTTACCTAATTTGATAGACATTAAGGATTCACGAGGACGCAAAATTCCAGATTATAATAAAACAACCAAATTCGTGTTACAGTTACAGGTGCAGTTATAAAGATAACACAAGTGTTATCTTGATGGGAAAATAAACGCATACAGGGTCCTTTTTACTATGCTGACGGTTTTTATGGGGATGCTAATCTTACATATGGGGTGGTTTAGATTCAGACCATCAATGATCAAACTGAACAACTCTCTCCATGGGAAAAACATTGAATGAGCGAAAAAAAAATGCTGTCCTATCAGGGTGTAAGGAAAAGTATCATTAACGTTTAAACCATAATCTACCCATCAAACTGAACGACTTTTGCTATGGGAGCAAACCTGTCAGATAAACAAAAAATCTGCTGTCTCATACATTTGAGAGTATAGTTTAGTATGGAATAGCTGTTTTTTTTTCTGACAGATTTGCTGCCATAGTAAAAGTTGGTCAGTTTGATAGGTAGAATAATGGTTTAAAGGTTTTTTGTTTTAATCTTTATTGAAGAGCTTGACCTGAGGCCATAATATATCGCTCTGTGGGTTTTTCTGTTGGGTAAGTTCACTGATTATTATTATAATATTAATAAAAAAAACAGTAAATACAGAATGGAGAAATAGAAAAAAAAAACCACAAATTTAGATTTTCTTTACACCCTGTACCTATACTTACATTTGGGTATAGTATAGGACAGAAATTTTTATTTCATCGTATGTTCAGCGATTTCGATGTTGGTCCTAGTCCTACACAGAATGCTGTTCAGTTCATAATATCATCCCCTTAAAAACCGCCAGCATATTAAGAACGACCCTATAAACAAACATATAAAAATTTACACGGCTGTGATTGCTGGCAAATTCCAATTCGCAGAAAAAATATATAATCATCAAATTATATTGATTCAATACCTGATTTTTAAATGGATCGTCAGTCAAACCCGTTTCAAGTCACAGAAGTAGGAAGGTAATCTGGTATTGCGCCTTCGATCCTCCCTATATCAATAAAATATTAAAGAATAAGTCTAAAAAGGAAAACATAATCAAGTTTTATTAACATCCTAAGTCCTAAAAATTTAAAATACGTGTTTTTCTCCCCTCCGGACGGAAAGCGTCAATTTTCGTCCCGCTCGCTGCGCTAAACGAAGTTGTTGCTTTCCACCTCGGTGGAGGAGAAAAATAGTAGAGGTATACTAACCCTCGGGCAGTAAATTAGAAAGCCTCAGATCAGCCTCAGACTTGGCTGCGCCTCGGTCAACAATTACATGAGATCTGAGGCCTTTCTTACTTTCCTGCCCTCGGTGTGTAATCTACTACCATAGGTAATTATTTAATCTGAGTTCAGATCTAATCTCGTAGAATTTAAAGAGCTTCAGAATTTCAAAGCCCTTTTCCAAAAGAATTTTCACTTCAAAAGTTAGACTTAAATTGTGCAACAAAATACAACACCGTTTTTGTGCCGCCCTTTTCTAGTTTATAAAATTTACAGTTAGGTAATATAAAGGCCTTTAAAAAATTTTGCAATTTGTATTTTTAAAATGGGACCAATGTTTTCATGGGTATTTTATGATGTTTGACTATCGAATTACTTTAGATAAAAAAATGGTTTTAGGCAGGGTCAAGGGTAGCGCATGTGAAAGGGTGGGGATTTTTTCATTCATTCCAGTAAGGAAGGCAAAGGAACAGAACCCGTTTTTTTTATATTTGGTTAACAATGTTTACAAAATAGTGCAGCCGATTTGTCTAAAAAGAACTGGTAAAAAGAACTGTATAATGTGCATGCATACGTTAAACATGACGGGTCTGGGAGACGGGACGCGACCGCACACATCGACTTTAATGCATCGATCTCAGTGTCAATTACTGAAACTATTTTAAGCAGAACAAAACGGTACAATTTTAAAACGTCTGTTCGATTTTATTATTACTCTAATTGTTTTTGATAAACCAAGAAGCACAATATCCACATGAATATTGAAAAATCATCAGAATAATATGTAGGTATAGAGCAAAACATTCCGAGAGTCCAATACACTTCCGTAGCTTGTGTGATATTTTGGCAACTACTGAAGTGGATATTGCTAGAACAAGGAAAATACTACTTGCTAGAAGCAGGAGAGAAAATTAAACTAGCGGCGCGCGCGACTTCGTACTCGCAGACCGCAACGACTTTAAATACCTACTCATAACTTTTGATTGAATGAACCGATTGCGATGAAATACGCCTAAATATTTATCCAAACTAACTCCTATGCTTTTGTGAAAAACCCATCCAAAAGGGGTTCAGTAGTTTGAAAAAGTGATGCGTGCACTTGGCGTGCACAAACAAACAGACGGACAAAAGTTAAAATTCGAATCTTTCCATTCAATATTTGTCTATACTGCCAGTCCAGATAAAAAGATAGTAAAAACTATACGTGCCTGAAAGACAAAAAAATTATGTTGCTAACAATAGCGTACTTTGCATATTTTCGCGCATAATATTATTGTCTTCTCTTTTTCGCGTATAGTTTTGTCCTTGTCAAATTTATTAGAGTGGCAAAAAAGAGATTAAATACCTAAATGTAATCTCTATGAGTGGCAATATCTCTTGTCTTCTCTTTTTCACGTATAGGTTTGTCCTTATTTGCATTTGCATAATATAATTATTTTTCCAGGGTGGGATGAAAATATCGTTTCAAATAATATGTAAAATGCTTTAAATAATTAATTCATCTTGTTTACCTATGAAAAGGTATTGCGTAATATTTGCTTACATTTCTTGAATTATTTGCGCAGTATCTCAGTACAACACCACAACATTTTTATGCAGATTAATTTTTTTTCAATCAAACTTCTGCACGTGACCGCAGTAAGACAGTGACTAAATGCAATGCAATCAATAGAATGGGACAACGTCATGAAGCGCGGTGTTAATTCGCTCTATACATCTAACTCAGTGCTTGCACCTAACATTTTCCTCGCCGTTGTGAGGTGAAAAGTTGTGTGTTTCGCTCGGCTGCAAAATCATTTCTGCGTCTCGTACCTTTGAAACCTTCGCTACGCTCAGGATTCTATATTTTAACCACTCGCTTCGCTCGTGGTTAAATCCTAAAGTCCTTCGCTTGCTCAGGTTTCAATACAAGTATTCGCGCCAAAAAACAATTTTGCAGCCTAGCATAACAAATATTTAATTACTTAACTTTATATTTTTTACGAATAGCGACACAATTTTAAGAAACGAATTTCCTTTTTTTGCCAATTAAGTAATTATAGAGTTTAGCAACATACATTTTCATGTTTAAATTATATTGAACTGTAAGTAATTTCAAAATGCAAAAATGGTCGAGAGAAAATCATTCGACCCCAGTCACGGAGAAAATATTTGCCAGGTAAAAACTATAAAAAAAAAATCACCGGCCCTTTCTTCCTTAGGTACTGAACTAGAAATATGAAACGGCAAAGATCAAATACCTATGTCAACTCCGCGAGTTTTCTAGTCAAATTAAGTCAAATCAGACGGCTAATCTTTTACTAAGTACTCTGAAATGGAATCCGAGATCAAAAATTTCAGACAAAAGACACTCTTTTGTTTGAAATTTTTGATCTCGGATTCCATTTCAGAGAATAAATTAAATGTGACGTTATTGATTTTCATCGTTGTTTTGATACTTTTGTTTGATTGTTTATCCAGTTAATAAAATAGTATCCAAGCTAAAGAATGACCTGGCTACCTCCTAGTTTTACCTTGAAATTGGGTAACTTTGTAACCAGTCTATTAATTAACTATGGCACTTTTTGAACTGAAAAATAAACTGAACCATCTACACGATATGAGAAGTTATGTGGTTTTTCTAGAAATCAAATTTAATGAATAAAACCGAAGAAAAGGTAATCAAAAGTCAACCCTTTTTCCCAGTTGTAGGTAACCATTTTACTACTTATTACATTTTGAATCGGAAGAAAATGAAAATTTACAATATTGTTCACAACACAATTTATAAGAATGATGTGGTCTTCTTACTTTTTCGAAATTAATAAAAAATTATCACATATTTCAAAGAAAACGGCTAAATCGTAGCCACGCGCTCGTTCGTATCGATTAGTATGGAGTATCGTGGTCCCGCGATGATACACGCCTTAAATTAAAATGTGAGTAGGTATAGATAATTATTTTCAATCGTTTTAATTACTGAGAGTGAGAATATGTATTTTTATGCATTCAATTCCTCTATCTATTAACTTTCGGTGTTATATTATATTATTAAACCATTAAAGGGTAGTTCTTCGTTCCGGCATTCTCCGTGTAATTTTCGTGGCGCATATTAGTTTTAAGATTTTTAGATAAATAAGGTCAAAATATGAAAGTAGCTGACAATACAAGTCAATTGATCTATTGCGCACTTAGATATGACTGTTACTTTCAGTAGAAATCAATTTTCAAATTTTTGGTGCCACGAAAATTACTAAGCCGTCCACGAAAATTATGCATACATTTTGCATTGTGTTTTTATGTCTTGGAGGCCTTTGCCCTGCAGTGGGATCCTACGGGCTATAACTTGCTTATTTACTTACTTATTTTAATGTCTAAACAGCAAAATTTTGTGAATAAATTATTTACATTACAATGGCTAAACCTGCCAAGCTAGCTTTTCCACTATTTAGTAAAGTTCCTGGATTGATTGTACAGTGTACACATAAAAAATAAAGTGTGTTAAGAGGTAATAAGTTTCACCTAAGTTGACAGATTTTTTGTGAATGTATTCGTACCTACATTTCTATAAAAATTTTTTGCAAACGAATCAAAATTATCATTAACAATTTCGGTAAAACCTGCGAATGTCTCGCACGTCCTAAATTTTACGAGTCGTTCTCCTGATCCAAAAAGACCTACAACATGAGGACACACTGCTTCAACTATCAGTGTCACCTGAACAAAGGCTCGTCATTACTAATATAAGGTACTTTTTTTGGGTTCTGAATCTATAATAGTAAAAAGGATAGGTACTTTATGGCGTTGTCATTTTCTACTCGAGTTTACAACATAGTGCCCGCACCGCCGTGAAGCAATGAGTTCGTTACGCACCCATCGCGAGCTCGCTACGCCGCAACGCGGTGAGTACGTTGACCGATCATCTCGTTCGCAACACGTTCGTAAATCACCAGTATGATAATTATAGCCGTATAGCCAGAGTTCCTCAAAGCTCTATCTTGTTCATGAAGTTTGTACAGAAGATTGAGTAATCCTCCGTTTTCATCAACGACATCTCGCATCCCTGGAATGTTACGATATCTGTCTTCGCAGACTCTGCGCTGCCCCTTGCTTCTCCGCTAGATCTTGTGTACCTATTCTTGTTTCCAAGCCGCTGCCAAGTTACAAAAATGGAGAGTAAAATCAGAGGAAAAAATGTAGCTGGGTTCTTTCGGAGCTGATAGGGAGGGAGGTCAGGATATTCGGTCGTATAATCCTTATAGTACCTGCCTCTAATGGTTAAGAGCATTAGGCTCTTGACACGGAGTTCGTGGATTCGATTCCCACGGGGAACACCTATCGTTTTTCCCCAGTTAGTTAGGACAGACATTGTAGGCTGACTCCACCTGATTGTCTGAAAAGAAAGATGATACCGTGCTTCAGATGGCACGTTAATCCGTTGGTACTGGCTACTATCTCTGGTAGTAGTCGTTACATAAAAACCATGCCAGAGGCTGTAAGGCACTTTGAATAAACTCTGAAACCAGGGCTTGCCCACACGATAAGAAGAAGAACCTTTTAGTGGTAGCCGTAATCTCTTTACCTGGATACGATCAAATACCTATGTGTAAAGTTAGATCGCGCTATGGCATACCGATCTCACATCCATCGCGTTCAAATTCACCATTCGAATTTTTCAATTTTTAATTCAACATTTTTCATCATCGCCTCAGCTGAAAGACGAGCTGGACATTAGCCTCCCCCAAAAATTGCCACAACGACCGGTCCTGCGCTGTCCTCATCCAATGGGTTTCCGCAACCTTCACCACCCGGTGACCAACGAACTCGTCACCTTATTCATGCAACGCCTTCTGGTACGCGATCAACACTCGAGAACTTTTCGTCCCCATCGGTGCTCTATTCTACGATTAAGCCCATTGTAACTTGAGTTTAGCAATTCTTCGGATTTTGTCAGCTACCTTGGTTTTTCTGCAATTCTCTGACCTCTGAGTATCTCATATCGTATAGTAAGCCACCACGTCACCACGTCTCAGTTCCGTATGTCATCACTGGCAGAATACACTGATCAGTCCTCTTGAGATGCTGCATTATTTAGGATTAGAAGATAATATATGTAGCTGAATGCTGTCCAGCCGCCTAATTCGACGCTTGACCTCAGTCTCGAAATTTGACTTACCTAACTGCATAATATTGTTTACTATCTTCTTTAACCTAAGGTTGTCTGGAAGAAATTGCTTATTAGTAGTCAGACCACATTATTTTGTGCCTCTTGTATTTTCTCTCCGTATTTTTTCTGCTTATGTTTTTGTGTGAATAAATTATATTTTATTTGATTTGAAAGTTGGTTCTTGGTGTATTAGTTGTTAACAAACTCAAGCACAGATTTTCCGATCTTAACAGGAGAGTAGGTAGAACATGGACGGGACATGATCCTCGTCTAGTCAATGTTCATTTTCAAACCATCACTCATCAAAGGCTTTCTCATAGTCCACGAATGCTGAAGCCTTTTTGGAACCCAGCTTGTTCGGGAAGCTGATTCTTATGCCATCGTTTATCATTCGTTTGGTATCATAGCAAGCTGAAGTTGGAATGGGCTGGTTATAATTATTATCTATAATGTCAATGAACTGATGATGGGGGAATGAAAATGAATTGGAGAGTCATGATAAGAGAATGGAGACCATGCACGGGTTACCATAGTATATAGTAGGACGCCGCCCTAACTCCCACTACTTGGACTGAAGATCTGAGACAGATAGCAGGCAGAGACTGAGTGAGGATGGTCATAGATATAATTATTTTCTATCACACCGTTAGGGAACCGTCTTTGTTTTTACCCGTAAGACCACCACATATTCCACCACTGTAACTCTGTAAACCAGGATCAACAGCGGCGACCACTCATAACACTAGACACTGATGACTCTTTAGAGTCGTTTCATTTTTTCGTGCAGATTCGCAAATCATTTCCATCCAGTCGATTTTCATCATTTTTCGTGTAGATTCGCAGATCATTTCCATCCAGTCGATTTTCATTTCCATCCATGCTGATGTCATTACCATCTGTTAGTTTTAAAAAAACTAAACTGACTACATGTGTGCCTTCCAGGATATGTAGCATATACATGTAAACGAACTATAATTATGAAAACTGTTGCAATATCTAAATAAAAAAAACATTGACAATCTAAATAAAAAAAATAAACAACAACAAACAACAAAATTGACAAATCTGCACGAAAAAATGGAATAACCCTTTAGCTGGCGACTCGCAATTAATTTAGTCAGCTACAGAATTAGGAAAAATAAGTATCGGACTTCCCTGCATTACAAACAGGAAACATCAATAACAAAATCATGGCTATTATTAAGCCAGCTCCAGAGATAATTTTATGGCAGAGTTGAAAGCCCTTTCGCAATAGCACCAATGAATTATAATATATAAAGCTCAAACCCCACTGATTAAAGACTTACCTATGACCCAGAGATCAAGTTCTCCGGGTTCCCGCCAGGGTACAAATCTGACATTTGGGGATCATATAGAGGATGACCCCGAGGCCCAGGGAAAACTTCAACTTCCTTCGAAGGTCGACTCCTCCTCGATGTGGTCAACGGCCAGCGGAAAGTATGACAGATAGGGATATGGACCCCAAACAAATGTCATAGAGAAGCATGGGCAGATTCTACAGGCGATGAAAAAAATTCGAAAAAGGGATTTTCTGAGGAACTCCATACAAATTTCAAACGCCTGTAACTTTTGAACGGCGGTAGATAGATACAGGGTGATTGAACAAATGTCATAGCGACCGAGGTCAGCTATGTGGATGACGTAAAAAAAAAAAAATATTGTTTATGGTCATTTTTCAACTTTCTCCGAATGGACTGAAAATTTGTATCCGGGGGTTTTAGGGGTCGCTGGCTTCAAATATGAAATCCATTTTTTACTATCTTCAACTTTCACTAGGGTCGCCATACGAATGTTCATCTTGGGCGAGCCCGAAGGGCGAGCCAGGTGACCGAGGCCGAAGGCCGAGGTGTTAAGTACCTAAACGCGAGGCCGAAGGCCGAGCCAAGTTAGCGAGGCCGTAAGGCCGAGCTAAGCGAACGAACGCGAGGCCGAAGGCCGAGCTCCGCGTAGGCGCGTGCGCCGAAGCGTCCAAAGTGATTCCCACCCGTTTTACTTCGCCCAACTAACTAAACGCGAGCCCGAAGGGCGAGCCAAGTTAGCGAGGCCGAAGGCCGAGCTAAGCGAAAAAAGGCGAGGCCGAAGGCCGAGCTCCGCGTAGGCGCGTGCGCCGAAGCGTCCAAGGGTTAGTTATACTGCCTGAACGACGCCGTAACGATCAGTCTTCCTTCTCCCGTGTAATTTTTGCGAGGCCGCAGGCCGAGCCGAGCGCGAGGCCGAAGGCCGAGCTACGCGTAGGAGCGAAGCTCCGAAGCGGCCCACCTGGAACCTGGTGGACCTGGTCTCCGGGGTCAAGCTGCCGCCAAGCGAGCCGCAGGACGAGCGGCACGCTCGGCCTGCGGCCTCGTTTGGCAGGCAGATTGACCCCGGAGACCAGGTCCACCAGGCTTCCAGGCAGTACGGCCCGCCCTACCCAAATCTGACTGAGGGGTGGCGCTTCCACCCCCAAACGTCAACATCCTCTGTCACTTTCTCTCCCTTCCCTTCCCCTTTTTTCAGCAAAATTTTAAACTCCAATACCTTACGCCATGAGCAAAACTGCAAAATTTCTCCCCTCCCCCTCTTTTCCTTTTCCCGACCGAAAGGTTAATCAGAAACTGTAAACTATAGCCTCAACACCCCCCCCCCCATTCGCGGCGACTCAGACCTCCGCGGGCTGCAAGCCCGCGGCACCGAGCAAAAGACTAGTTATAATACTATAAAGCTCAAACCCCACTCACTGACTAAAGACTTACCCATGATTTACCCAGTGACAGATCATGTTCTCCATGTTCCCCCCCAAGTAGGGGGACGCCATTCGGGGGATATATAGGGGACACCCCGGAGGCCCAGGGAAAACTTCGACTTCCTTCGAAGGTCGACTCCTCTTCGATGTGGTCAACGGCCAGCGGAAACCACGACAGACAGGGGTATGGGCCCCAAACAAATGTCATAGAGAATTATGAGCAGATTTTAGAGACACAAAAAAAAAATTAAAAAAAAAAAAAAAATTATGGTATTTTTTCAACTTTCTCCGAATCGACTGAAAATTTGTATCCGGGGGTTTTAGGGGTCGCTGACTTCAAATATGAAATCGTTTTTTTTTTTTAAACTTTCAATAGGGTCGCCATACGAATGTTCATCTTGGGCGAGCCCGAAGGGCGAGCCAGGTGACCGAGGCCGAAGGCCGAGGTGTGCAAGTACCTAAACGCGAGGCCGAAGGCCGAGCCAAGTTAGCGAGGCCGCAAGGCCGAGCTAAGCGATCGATGGCGAGGCCGAAGGCCGAGCTCCGCGTAGGCGCGTGCGCCGAAGCGTCCAAAGTGATTCCCACCCGTTTTACTTCGCCCAACTAACTAAACGCGAGGCCGCAGGCCGAGCCAAGTTAGCGAGGCCGAAGGCCGAGCTAAGCGAAAAAAGGCGAGGCCGAAGGCCGAGCTCCGCGTAGGCGCGTGCGCCGAAGCGTCCAAGGGTTAGTTATACTGCCTGGACACCGCCGTAACGATCCGTCTCCCTTCTCCCGTGTAATTTTTGCGAGGCCGCAGGCCGAGCCGAGCGCGAGGCCGAAGGCCGAGCTACGCGTAGGAGCGAAGCTCCGAAGCGGCCCACCTGGAACCTGGTGGACCTGGTCTCCGGGGTCAATCTGCCGCCAAGCGAGCCGCAGGACGAGCGGCACGCTCGGCCTGCGGCCTCGTTTGGCAGGCAGATTGACCCCGGAGACCAGGTCCACCAGGCTTCCAGGCGGTACGGCCCGCCCCACCCCCAACTTATTGAGGGGTGGCGCTTCCACCCCCCAAACGTCAACATCCTCTGTCACTTTCTCTCCCTTCCCTTCCCCTTTTTTCAGCAAAATTTAAAACTCCAAATCCCTACGCCATGAGCAAACTGCAACTCCTCTCCCCTCCCCCTCTTTTCCTTTTCCCGACCGAAAGGTTAATCAGACAACTGAAACTATAGAGGCCAGCACCCCCCCATTCGCGGCGACTCAGACCTCCGCGGGCTGCAAGCCCGCGGCACCGAGCAAAAGACTAGTCACCATTATAAAACCAAAAGAAGAAAATAAACCTAATTAAATTTTAGACCTAGTTTGCTTTCAAATATATTATATAAGTATGGCAAAAACATCTGAACGCACCGAAGCCGAAGTTATCCCTAATTGCATCAAGATCCATGTATTAAGGGACACCAGAAAACAATTTTATTGAGTCAAGCATGGTCTGGCAGTCGCCGTGCCAAAGTTCACATTCCCATTGAATATGATGGGCGGTCTGTTCTAAATCGGGTTCTGGGACATGGCTGTTCACATGTCTGAACGTCCAAAGGGTTCAATTGCCTATGTGCTAAATAATAAGAAGGTCAATATGCATCGGGTCACCTTTATGTGTACCTTTACTTTAAAAATATAAGAGCTTTCCCTTAACCGCCTGGCCACGGGACAGGGCGACCGGCGGCGCGAATTGCGATTTTAGAATACACTGAGCGTTGTGTCCCTACTATTACGCAAGCACGCAGCGGCGCGTAGGCAGTGTATTCTAAAATCGCAAGTCGCGCCGCCGGTCGCCCTGTCCCGTGGCCAGGCGGTAAAGCTTTGGGGGGTGGTTGGGGATCTACCTCCTAGCGGTCCACCCCGGGCAACGAGACCACAGACTACCAAGTTTGTGGAGACGGCTGAATGATCCCCCACAGCGGTGGTAGGCTCCGCAAGGAGCCGCCTGGTTTGCGCCCACCCTCCTGCTGGAGTCTGACGCCAAGCAGCTTGCTGCGTTCCGTCGGTGTGTAGGTGTCATTTGCGCTGTTTGGAACCGGTCTTGGCCTCTGAGCAACACTGTACCGGGAAACTCATTCTGGAGGGTAGTGGGATCTGAAGAACGGTGACATTCGTTGGCCGACCGAAGTTAGTAGGGGGCCCAAGTAGTGCGTTAGCTACGTGTGAAAGGCTGCCCCACACAAATAGTGAAAAATCCCGCAAAGCCCCACCGTGCCAGTTGGCGACTGGAAGGCGGCCCGGTGGCCTTTGCGGGGGGGTTCGGGCGTGCCCGCAGTCGCCAAGTGAGTTTCCCATCAGTCAGTCGAGCCCAAGAGGTCCATCAGGGTATCTGAGGAGCGTCTTGACTTTCTTTCAACGTCTCCACCATTCACTACAAAATTATGAATCGAAAAGTGAAAAAGAAGAAAAAGGATACACAACGGCTGCACTTCTCCCACTCAAAGTGCACCTCAGTAAGTCCACCACCACCTTGACACTGAAAGGCCACCCCTATTCTTTTTAACGGAGACGCAGATAGCAATCCCGTCTGATACGGCGCACCTCAACTACCCAGGATACTCGTTGGATCATAAGTTCAAGAAGCGAAAATCCGTGTCGATCTGCTCTCCTCCTGATGACAGCCCTATGGGCACGAGGTGAGTCTGGCTATACGTATCGGCAGATTGGGATGAGATGCGAGGCTTCTTTGCGTCTTATCTATGGCGGCAAGTGTGTTTTTCTTCGAGTGACCCAGCCTGTTCCGCTGATGTGGTTGCGGATGTGATTCGGCAGGGAATGGAATATTATATTCCATTCTCCGACATCGCACTCGGTCACAAAGCCCAACGATGGTACAATGCGGATTTTGCTCTCGCTGAGGCTCGAAAGGAATCCGCCTACCAAGCATGGGTCCAAGCTCGCGACCACAAAGTTAGAGCACGAAGGGTCCGCGCGAAGAAGAGGGCCTTTATTTCTGCCGCCAAGTCCTGCAAACGGGTGATCCGGAAGGCTCGATTCGATCATGTCAGTCACATTGGAGTCAGACTGGCAATTTACCCCTCTGGTAGTAAACAGTTCTGGTCGCTTTCAAAATCGGTCTAAATCAATTTCTGCCGTCCTACTTTGCCTCCCATGCAGAAACATGATGGGTTGCTGGCTCACTCCGCAACTGAGGAAGAGAATTTATGTGCTTTTCTGTTTGCGAGCAATTCACGTCTGGAAGCTGGTGCCAAACAGCCACCAACCATCCCACGTTGTGATTCTTCGATGCCGGATCACAATACACACGAAAGAGGTCCGCAGAGCATTGCGTAGTCTGGATGTGAATAAGGCAAGTGGTCCTGATGGCATACCTGCAAGAGTGCTGTGATATTGTGGGCGTACAATAGGCGCAAGTCAGGCGTGACTTGTCTCCTGTTTTAACACGCCTGTATTGCCTCTCTCTCACAACAAGAACGGTGCCAAAATCCTGGAAGCTTGCGAATGTGCAACCGGTTCACAAGAAGGGCAGTCGTGCCGACCCCTGCAACTACCGACCTATAATAGCCATCACTTCCATTCTCTGTAAAGTCATGGAAAGAGTACTTAACAGTAAGTTGCTGACATACCTAGAAGATAATGATCTACTCAGTGATCGTCAATATGGCTTTTGCCGGGGGCACTCGACTGGGGATCTTCTTGTGTATGTCACGCATTGCTGGGGCGAGGCCATCGAGAAACACGGTTTAGCACTAGCTGTGTCACTTGACATCTCGAAGGCCTTTGACAGGGTATGGCACGTAGTTTGCTGAGCAACCTTCCTGCTTATGGCATCCCCGCTGATCTCAGCAGCTGGATATCTGATTTCTTGAGTGAACGGTAGATTAGAGTTGTCATTGACAGCTGCTCTTCTGACCTCATGGCAATTGATGCTGGGGTTCCTCAGGGGTCTGTTCTCTCTGCGACACGTTTCCTGCTACACATCAATGACCTCCTTGTGTCAGGTATTGTTGGGTATGCAGATGACAGTACTGTCACAGAGAGATATCTATCCGGCGTTGGGGCCAGCGGGGATAAAATACGTTCGTAGAACGTGACTTAAAGTCAAACTTGACTTAAAGTCTTGTCTCGCAGTGAGGTGACAATAATCTAGTCAACTTCAATGCCACCAAAACTCAGGCTTGTCTGTTCACCGCCAAAAGGAGCGTTTCATCGGACTCCTACTTTCTGGGGTACATCTGTCTCTGTTTCCGACAGTCTTGAGCTTCTGGGCAAGAGGTTGACTACGAAACTCAACTTTGGCGCTGATATCGAGTCTAAGGCTCAAACTGCAGCCAAAAAGCTGGGCATCTTAAACAAGGTGAAGCGGTTCTTCACTCCTGGACAGCTCTTAATGTTGTATAAAGCTCAGGTCCGATCGTGTATGGAGTATTGCTGCCACATGTGGGATGGCTCAGCTAAGAATCAATTAGACGCTCTCGACTCGGTTGAACGCAGAGCCAGGAGGCTCATTGGTGACAGTAAGCTGGTAGAAACCATGCTTTAGCCTAGTCCACCGCCGCAGAGTAGCCTGCTTGTCGGTCTTCTACAGATTGTACATCGGCGAGTGTGCACGAGAGCTGCATGTTGAGCTCATCCAGCCGTCTCCTTTCTACTATCAGACTTCCAGATATCGCGGGATACCACCCCTTCTTGGTTTATATCCCACGTATACGCATTAAGCTAAGATTCAGCGGATCAAAATGCGCTATGATGATTACTCTTACTACTCCATCATCAAATAAACTTTTCTTTAGTCAGTCAGTTAGTCACGGAACTCTTTTATAAGACAAGTATGATAAGTAAAATGCCATGTCAGTTTGATAATCATTATGGTACTTTGAAGAGACAGATTTCAATTTTAAACTACCATTTCGACAAATAAAGCATAATAGACATTTAAACAATCGATCAATTACCCAAATTCACAAAGAAATTCTATATTTCATGATTAAATTCACTCAAAACAGGTGGGTAATAATTTTCGTGGGATGAATAGTAAGTTTCGTGGACAGCATTCCACGAAAATTACGCCACGGAAATTACGATTTTTGACTGTTTTTACAATTTACTCCTTATTTATCATTTAATTTCAAAGGATCAATACCTTAGGAAAATCTCGCCTATATTAGCACTTCTAAAAGTTAACAATAATAAAAAACAATGGATCCTTTCTATTTAATACAGTGTCCACGAAACTTACCTAAATAGGTGAATAAAAAGTTGATTCCGGAGATAAGCTTTTATATCTTAATACACATTGTATATAGCCTCAAATTGCGTTAAATATTGAATTCTGGGATATATTTCCGTGTCTGTTAAAACAATAAACTTACTAATAGGTTGTAATTTGTATACATACGAAGCGTTTAAACCTGCGCTCCCAGAAATCATGAAATCGTGTGACCAACACATATTGGCTTCTAAATCTTAAACAAACTTTTAAATCTACAAATAGAAATAAGAAATGAATAAAATAACTCTTGACAATTATTTTGATATGCAAAACTTATATGTAACACAATAAACTAAAAAGTTATATGCGATTGTTTTACGCGAGAGGAGCGTGGGACACTCGAAGAATAGCCAAATTCACCCCGTTTTCAATGTTCGGACGAAGTTTTAAGTTATTAGTTTTATTTATTTTGATGAAATAATTAGTGTTCCAGATAGATTAATAAATGATGAAACGTATAAAATTTGTTTGAATGCTGTATCTTTCATATCTTAGGATTTATAGCCGTGTGACCACCATTTTCGAGGTTTCAAATAATGACCCTAAAACCCATTCTGACATTGTGAATACACCTATATTTTTTCTCCCCTCTGGACGGAAAGCGTCAATTTTTGTCCCGCTTTGCGCTAAACGAAGTTCCCGCTTTCCACCTCTGTCTTGGAGACCTCGGGCAGTAAATAAGAAAGCCTCAGATCACGTTTGTTGACCTCTGCTTCGCCTCGGTCAACAATTACATGAGATCTGAGCTGAGACCTTTCTTACTTTCCTACCCTCGGTGTGTGATATACTATTAATGGTCTGTTATTTTAGGTTTACCACGGAGCCGGAGTTCACAGGAGTGCGATTTTTGAATCTCATTCGGTGAGCTCAGCAGTTGAAAATGTCAAAATTACTATGGAGATACGCATTTTTCTACCGCTGATTTGACTTTAAAAAATCGCTCTCCTGTAGTATGATTTTTGAAAGTCAAATCAGCAATAGAAAGATAGTTATTTTGACATTTTCAAATGCTGAGCTCACCGAATGAGATTCAAAAATCGCACCCCAGGAGTGCGATTTTTGAATCTCATTCGGTGAGCTCAGCAGTTGAAAATGTCAAAATTACTATGGAGATATGCATCTTTCTACCGCTGATTTGACTTTCAAAAATCATACTTCAGGAGAGAGATTTTTTAGAGTCAAATCAGCAGTAGAAAGATGCGTATCTCCATAGTAATTTTGACATTTACAACAGCTGAGCTCACCGAATGAGATTCAAAAATCGCACTCCAGGTCGTCGAGTAACGTCACTCATTTTCTATGCAAACGTTTTTTCCACGGAGTTGAAAGATTTTCTCGCGATCATTTGCAAGAAGATAGTGGAATAATATCTAAAATCTACGAATCGTTCAACTATTACATTCGTTCCAGAATTAAAAAATTTCAAACAAACGTCAGTTACGCTAATTCACAAAATGCTCATAAACGGAGCACCTATAGCCGAGAATAAACAGAGCATCAAGGTTGTCGTTCTTAAAAATCATTTTCGATTTTTTTACTAAAGCACACACCCGTTAGAGTTACGCCGGCAGCGATATTCTTGAAATACCTATTGCATTTATAAAGATCAAACGGTTTGAACAAACGGGCGTTCGTGTAAACACATCATACCTAGAGCGCGTGCTCGCGCGTAGTCATCACGGGCACCGGCGCGGGCGCGGGGCGGGCGGCGTGTACGCAACACACACGCCATTATCTCAACGTAAACTAAAATACATCACACCACCACTCTTGCTTGAAATCTTTATCTCTACACAAAATACAAGAGTTAAATTAATTTAAGACGAGCTTTTACCCGCGACATTTACAAATTTAGGTATTACTTATACAGGGTGAAATTGATATCATTAGCATCCTTTTAAACTAAGAGTCTACCCATCAAACTGAACAACTTTTACTATGGGAGCAAACCAATCGAAGCACAAAAAAAATCTACTGTCCCATACTAAACTGCACCCGCCGCCGCTGCCTACGTGACTCAAATGTACCAAAAATTTTTTTTTGCTCCGATTGGTTTGCTCCCATAGTAAAAGTTGTTCAGTTTGATGGGTAGACTCTTAGTTTAAAAGGATGCTAATGATATCAATTTCACCCTGTATAGTCATAGTCATAGTCATAGTATTGGTAATTATAACAACACGGTAACAAAAGAGCCTCTTTTGTTTGAAATTTTTGATCTCGGATTCCATTTCAGAGTATAGGTAGGTATACCAGATTTTAATTCAAATCATAAGCTATCAAACAAAAAAAGTTACATCATAATCAGTTCAGTAGTTTTTGCGTGATGTCGAGCATCACACAACAAACAAACAAGCAACAGACGGACAAAAAATCAAAAAATGTATGGTTCAGGTTCACCTAAAAACCATATATCGTAATCTTTTTTAACCGACACGCTTCTGTTACAGTTTAGATTTAGTGGCAATTTCTTGTTATTTAATTCTAAAACGTCATTTCATAAAAATACAAAATTGGCTGAACCTAGTCTACTACGTCGGATAATTATTTTTCCTATCCTATTTATTGCGGGTTCCAAGACAGATTGTGTCACCCCGGGCTCGCCAGAGATCACTGTCTGATGTTGTGAGTGGTCGCCTCTGATGATCTTGGTTTACAGCACTTACAAAGGTGGAAACTAGAACGATGTGGGTGGAAATTATCTGGTGGGCCTACGCTCGAAAAAAAGAAAGAAAGTACCTAAGTACTTAAAATAACCTTCTTCCTCATAGACATAGACATTAATATTATGGTTTGTCTTCCTATCTATAACTACGTGACCGCGACGAACTTCGTACCGCCTTAGAATCTCCTGACACACACTTGGCCGTTTTTTTAGCCTATGTTCATCACGTATAATTTTTAGCATTATTCAGAACAAAAAATGAAATCTTTCCTCTTTTAAATATTAGGTGTAGATAAATGCACGGTATTTGTATATCATCGAAGTTCATAGGAACCTACCTAAAATATTCAGATACCTAATAATTCGGTATGTCAAGTTTTTTTTGGTCGTCATTTTTATATTTTTTACGGATAGAAGACATAATTTTAAGACACCAATTTCATTTTTATTGCGATTCATCGAGTTTATCTATATAAATTTAATTTTTAAATTATTTTGATCTGTAATCTCTAAGTGCAAAAATGGAGAAGAAAAAATAATTCGAACTCCATGGAGAAACACTACCTACTGCTATATTTAAAAAAAGTAAAACGTGCCTCCTCTTTCTAACTCTATGCTGAAAACAGATACGGCAACATCAAATGTCAAAATCTGACATTGTGAATGTTTTGTTTTTTCTTAATGGCCGGTTATTTTAAGTTGATTTTATGTTTTACAAGGAGTTCACAGGTATGCCAGTGACGTCACTGGACGTACCGAAAAACGACGTTATTTTATTAAAAATATCCGTAATCCTTTCATTTTAAAATCTCTGACACAGAAAATATGATTATTGAGACAATTATCTCGAAATGGTTTTCGATTCAGCCCTCCAAAAAAAACTTGACATACCGAATTGTTCTAATCTTGCGCATCTCATTTTATTCCTTCCTTTCCGGACCCACCCACACGGATAGAGTCAACATTATTATTGGAAATCATCCCCTCGTCCATTTTGGTTTGGTCTACCCTACTTCTGCATATTCTGCCTGCATTTCTTTCTTTAGGCTGTGCGCATAGACGAAAAATTGTTCGCTTACGCTGGTAGACGTAACATCAGTGTAACCGCGTATGAGACAGCGATAGTCATAAAATCCTATACGATTTGTATGAAGAAAGATGTCTGACTCCGGAGTCAGACAGCCGTCGTAGAACAAAAAAGTGGTTACGTCGATAAGGACAGCAATAAGTAGCGATCTCCTTTTTTAACTAGAGCGAATTTGCTATGTGCATGCTGTGCGTTAATTGGCTACTTGACAACTAGTCAAATCAGCTACTCGTTATCTGACGTCAAAACGTGCGCTTTGTATGAGGGCAATTTCGTAAAAAAATATCCCGGTTACAAAATGGAATATAAAAAGAAACATATCTTTATTATAATTGGAACAACGTAGAATGATTCGCACTTATTTGAAATGCATAATAATAGTTGCAAATTGGATAAAAAATGATTATTTTCAAAGAAAATGTGAAATGCTAAAAACTGAATTATGACGTCATCAAAAAGTTTATTTTGTTATTAAAAATAGTATAAGTATAGTTTACTTATTTTAAAAAGGATGATCTTGATTGTCTTGACAGACTTGCCGAGGACATAAGACCTTTTGATCAATTTTCATGAGTCGGCAAAAATTATGAAAATGAATGGGAATTATGAAATTTACGGAGACAAAAGTCGGTCGTGAATCAGAGTAAAAATGTAATGGTTGTCCCAGTGTAAATACACCACACGACAACACTTACCGGGCAGTCACTAATTATACAAGGTGTTACAAAACTACAAATAAACCTTTAAAGGGGTGGTGTAGACCATCAAACTGAACAACTTTCACTATGGGACCAATATCGAAATCGCGAAAAAAAAAATGTATGTTCTATACTCTACAAATCGACTAGAGCTAAAATATGTATGGGATATGAAATTATTTTTTTCGCGATTTCGATGTTGGTCCCATAGAGAAAGTTGTTCAGTTTGACGGTCTTAACAACCCCCTTAAGAGTTTCAAAAATTTATTCTTACTTATGAAACACCTTGTATAGGCACCCACTCCGGTAGTTGAAATTGTGATTATTTGGAGTGTGGTCTACAGAGATTTGACATTGATCTCTTATGAGAAATCAATGAGATTTGATTTCTAAATATAGTTTTATGATTGCAAACCAAACGAGTTTTTAGACTAAACATTTTTAAACGAGCAAAAACAGTACGAGAAGTTTTCATTTTCGTTTCACCTCCGCTAAAGAAGTCGATAGGTACCTACTTATCTTCATTTGTAAGTTCAGAATTTATGTGACTGCTGAAAACCGACTTCATGGCTCAAAGCGAATACAAAACAGAACTGCCAGAAGCAAGATCGGCTGCAGGCACAGCGCTGCCATTGCACATGTTACCACAGCTTTTATGACCGAGTCGTAAGGGAGTGCTGGATGCTTCTCCGAAACGGAGCTGCGCACATGGACGGCTATAAATTGAGAATTATCCGCCGCTGAGCTGAGCTTATTTATACTCATTTTAAACTCTGTAGGTAGGATTCTTGGGGGTGGTACCTACTTTTTTTTTATTCAATGTATTCATTGAAACGTTTGACGTCATTCGTCGACCTGTTAACTCCAGTGTTAACTGGCCAAAAAGAAAAAGAAATATTCACATTGCCATTTGATGTTTGCCGTTTCTGTTTCCAGCATAGAGTTTGAAAGAGAAGGGCGATTTTTATTGTTTTCTAGGTTTTCTCCGTGGAGTTCGAAAGAATTTATCACCACCATTTTTGCATTTAGATATCTAAACGATTATAAAACTGTAACTGATGTGTGTCTGTCTGTACATTGAAGATATTTACAAAAAAAGATTACGATTATGGTTTTTAGGTACCTATCCCTGACTCGAAATCAACCTTTTTTAGTTGTTTGTTTGTTCGCGCATCACGTAAAAACTACTTAACCGATTTTGTTAAAACTTTTTTTGTTTTATAGCTTATGATGATCTGACTTAAAACATACAACTTATGCAATTGTGATTTTGTATAGGATTTGATACCAACGCAATTTTGATCGGAATTCTGGAGTGGGGAAATTCCATACGAAATCGTAATCCTGATTCGGAATTCCGGAATTCCGTATGTATGTGGCGAAACTAAAAAAGTAATTTTTAAAAAATTTATGAAATTTCATGATTGAGTTATTCCATTATGTACCTAAAATCGTCAAAACAATCACTTGACGATCCACTTGAAGTAATGACGTAAACCAGAACTCCAAAAGACGAAAAGAGTCGACTTGTCGACACCAATGAAGCTCAAGTGGTTGCTTATGCTTTCTGCTGATTAACTCCTGATTAGAAGAGGTGATTAACTGTGGTAAGTACACGGAAGTCATCCGTTAACATACCAGGTGTGTGAACTGTTCTTTTTTAGGGTTCCGTATCCAAAGGGTGAAAACGGGACCCTATTCATAGGCATATACTATCCGTCCGTCCGTCTGTCTGTCCTACCTTTGAACCGTAATAGCTAGACCGAATTATTATGATTTATGGCGGATTTGATTACAAATAATAAATTGAGGTACCTACTATGTTAACATATTACTTCAGTGAATAAAATGTTAAAATAATAATAATTAAAAGGGGGTCCTCATTAGGTTCTCATCTACGAACAAAACAAATATTTGTTCGTAGGTCCTCATACAAGAACGTAGATTGTATCAACGTTTTTTCTTCTCGCTTTATCTTAACTATTATAAAACCGTAAAATCGTAAGGAACAAAAAAGTAGCGGTTTACTTCAAATAAAATCAAATAACACTCGATAGCGCGATTTAAATGACGTGCAGCGCCATCTATTGACAAAATTGTTAGTTTGTTTGTTTGTTCGCACATCACGCGAAAACTACGGAACCGATTTTGATGAAACTTTTTTTGTTTGATAGCTTATGATCTGACTTAAAATCTGGTATATAATTTGTGCAGACGAAGTCGCGGGAAAACACTAGTAAATAGTAAAAACGGTCAATACATATAAGTGTCAAACTTGGTGTGATTAATGATTATAGTGCAAAAATTTTGTGTGGTGGTGTGGTACGGAACCCTCGGTGTGCGACTAGCCCGACTCGCACTTGACTGGTATTATTTTTATATATAGAATTGCTACTCGACCAGCAATTCGGTTGAAGTTTTTTTTGAGGGCTGAATCACAAACCATTTCGAGATAATTGTCTCGACAACAATATTTTCTATATGTCAGAGATTTTATGAAAGGACTAGGTACTTAAAGATAATTTTCAATACAATAATGTAGTTTTTCGTCCAGGGGCGGATCCAGGATTTCATGTTGGGGGGGGGGCCATCGGCCAACTCGGGCCACGTATTAAGATTAAAAGAAATTAAGAGAGCTCATTTCTTTACTCGGCCTCAAAATTCAGAGGTTCGTGGGGGGGGGGCCATGGCCCCCCCCCCCCCCCCCCCCCCCCTGTATCCGCCACTGTTTTCGTCGCCTCGGTCAAGAAACATGTGATCTGAGAATTTCTTATTTACTGCCCGAGGATAGTATAATATTTTTCTCCTCGTCGAAACTGACAACGGAAAGCGGCAACTTCGTTTAGCGCAGCGGGACTAAAATTGACGCTTTCCGTCCGGAGGGGAGAAAAAAATATAATCACAATCAATTTGATGTTGCCGTTTCTGATTCCAGCAGCATAGTGTTAGAAAAGAGAAGGCATTCTATTTTTTATTTTTGTAATTAAGCAAAGGTTAGAGTTAGAGTTCTGTGAGAGAGCTTGGTGGCGCGTTGCGGAGAAGTATGGACTCTCAATCATAAGGTCCGGGTTCGAATCCGCACGGACAACATGCCACGTACCAATGACTTTTTCTAAGTTAGTACGTATTACCGACTGCTCTCAAACGGTGAAGGAAAACATCGTGAGAAAATATGCAGAAGAAGAAATTCTGATGTAACAGTCAGACAGATAAATTATAGGTATTGATAAACCGGATAAATCGCAAAAAAAAAAATCTTTATCATCTATCCGTAAAAATATAAAATAAAGACAATAAAAAACTTAACATCGAATTGACGTTTTCTATGGAAGAACAGATTTTTATTTCGTGATTTGGATTTTGGCTCCATAGTGAATGTCGTTTAGTTTGACGATGGTCTGAATCACTCCCTTTGATATGTAACTCATTTATTTACACCCTGTAAGTAGATATATATACTAGATAAAGTTTCTATTGAAACTTTTTTTCTCTGACACTGAATATTAAGATAATATTTTTATCAAAAGTACTTTCTACTAAAAAAAATTAAGTTTAAATTTTAAAAACCGGCCACGCGCAGTATAGTGTTCCGTAGTTTCCCGTCACAATATACGGAATTAGAAGGGGGCTTTTTGTTTTAAACTACGGTTTAAAGGTATTTATGTACTCGACCATGCCAAATTAAAGCTTTCTGGCTACTTTTGTCTTGTTGACGTAGAAAAGCTAGCAAGAGATTTAATGGAGGATTAACTTTAATGAGCGTTTCTGCAACTGAGTGTAAGGGTTTCTGAACTAAGCCGCGCACAGACAGACGGACAGACATGGCGAAACTATTAGGGTTCCTTGTTGACTACGGATCCCTAAAAATGGGGGAGAAATTGAGGCAATGCATACAGACATAGACAGAATGGACGAAAGTGTACCTAGGGTCCCTGGTTTGACTATGGAATCCTAAAAAAGAAAGGAGGCAATATCGGCCATACAAAAGACAACAACGTGAGAGTTTTATTTCACGGCTATACGAACATTTGTCATCAGGGGACCGATTCGAAAATCATAAGAATTCGCACCTTTCACAATATGTAAAACAAATTTAGCATTTATTCAGTGTATTAGGGCATGGTGTCCCATCCCATACAAATTAAATTTTAGTTTATAAATTGCAATATATGGCGTTATGGTATCGATTTGTAATTAATGTTTACGTAAACGTGTAAATTGTTACTAAAAGTACATGATCTGACTACAAAAAAATCTCATGAGCCTCGGAAAATCAAGCAATTTACTTTGCCCGAAGACTGCCCGAGTTACGGCAGTCGCGTTTCATTGTTTGACGTTGGGCATCTGTACTGTATAGTATTATATAATCTGTGATTAGGGTACACATGGCCAGGCCTGTGTCACTCCGCGTGTAGGTATTAAAAACATACCTACAGGCGGCGGCCATTGCGCAAGGGCCAATCTAGTAGGCTGCCGCAATAAACTCTTTCAATACGTATAACCACGTTATGAACCGTAGTCCAGTGAATTAAGGCCCATATTCCCTCAAAAAAATTTGGTAGGTATGTAAATGAACACGTGCTCGGCTGGAACGCGAGCTAAATTAAATTATATTGTTTATCAGATTGAGTACATGTTTCTTTGAAAACCATTGCGAAGTAAAGCTTCTTTAACGCTAGTTACTAGTTATTATTCTGTGACATGGCCGCACGCGATCGCATTTTTCCGTCGCTCCATCCTTTTCTGTCACTCAGGAACGTCATTTGCTATTCTATTCTATTCTATTTTTAAAAATATGGCTGCCATCTTTGGTTAATGATGATTTTGCCAATGTCGAGTTTTTATAGCAAAAGTGCTTGACGTTGTACGGTTATATTGATATTTTGGTGACTTCAGGGGTTGTTCTTATAAAAGAACAATATCCTGAGCCACCACTGGAGTTCCACTGTAGGCCGGGGATGGGGCAACAGACGCGCACGTGACCGCCCAATAGCAGACCCACAAAGCAACTCAACGTCAACGTCATTTGCTAGAGTATATAAGATAGACGGAACGCGATCGCGATCGATACATTTTGTGTTTTTGTCTCAATATCAGCGTGCTGTGTGCATGAAAGTGACCCTTACCGCGGGGAACGAAAATATAGGTTTGTTCAAAGCCAAATTATGATATTGAAAGTGGCATCAAAGCTAATTAAAATAATTGTTTTGGAAACTTCATATACCACACACAGTATTTCTTTCAGGTCCGTGATACCACACTCTAAATCAACCCAAAATGTATTTCATTTATTGTTGTTTTAATAACTGAAAAACTATCTTTCTTTTCTGAATAATTCTGCAAGAACATAGATTATAACGAGACCGGGCCCTTAAGGGGTGATTCTACCCATTCCCTAAGAAACCTATAGGAAATTCGAGATTTTTTTTTTACTTTTCTTACAAACCTTCGATCAGCTGATTGCATTCAAAAGTCAAAAGTCATTTAGTGGAAAGTCAAAAAAAAATTCTTTCCAATTTCCTAGAGGTTTCTTAGGGAAAATTGTTCAGTATCATGCGTAAAACCTCACCCCTTAAAGTAATGCAACTGTTTAGCCTAACACCCTGTAGATCCTAATATTGTCTACACGATGGTGTGTGTCGCAAGTGACTTCAACTATTATAGAAGCAAATACCTAACACCTATATTTTTTCAATATTTAGGCACTCCTTTGAACACAGGTTTCATATTATGTATTTTATAGAAAGAAAAGAAATATAGGTAAAGCCGAGATGTTGAGGATCATTGCCATTTTTTTTTTACTTAGCCTCTTCAATGTCCCACTGCTGGGCAAAGGCCTCCCTTTTTATAATCATTGCCATATTTTTCATAAATTTTTGTATGTCTTTCAAATAACGAGAAGATAGCTTCTAAAACCAGCAAAATATGGCCCGGCCCTGCGGTTACAAGTCTACCCTATAGGTCAAACTTGCCGCATGAGGCCCTAAGTGCATTTTCTTGCGACCCTATTCAATTTAAAGAGCAGCTTCCCGATCCTAATGTACCCTGAATTAATTCTCATGTTTATGAAATAGGTGCCAGGTTCATTTGTAACATAACGAAAACAAAAAAAGATTTATAACTAGATATCGTCAAACAAATTTGAGCAGGGATGGCGAACCAATGGCGCAAGTGCCGCGTAGCATAGGTAGTTGCGACGTTGTGGCAGACTCAGAGGTGGCAACCCTAGTTTTTCCAGTACTTTACATTGGTCTCCTTCAGATGGCACCTCAATTACTTCCCAAACAGATAGTGGAAAAAAGGTACTTGCGGCAAGATTTTGCTAGGCAACCCGGCGGCATTGTACAAAGTTATAAACTTTCACAAATCACATTTCTTTCACCAAACAAAAAGATGCATAATTTTGCAGTCGGATCTCGGTATATTAGGTGTGCCTACTACAAAAATGTGAAGAATGATAACTTTCAACAGTTGATTCAGTTCTAATTTTACATTTAAGTATATCTTGGAAAGGCAAGGGTCTTTTCGTTTACTGGCTTTTCGGTAAAAATGGAAACATATCGTGAGAAAACCTAGGCACGCACATCTTTTGATTCGGCGTTTTCTCATGATCCTACTATGCTAGTAGGTTTACCAGGGTCACCTATTTTTGTAGGTGTGCTACTGATGTGCTGAAGCAAAAATGTACCTACCTCTTGTGTAAGTAAACAAAATCGGCCAAATGCGTGTTGATATTTATATCACCAATGCACACTTCTAATTTTGATTTCCACTGTCTATTGAAAACATAGACACTGAACAGCATTCGGGAAATGAAATTAGGATATTCTGAATACACAATAGTAGGTAGTTAAGGTACCTACTATATTCAGAAACATATCTGACTAATCCATAGGGAAATACAGTCGTGGGCATATTCTATGCCAATATCAAAACCTACCAAGTATACCTCATCTCATCAATCAGAATAAGAACTGTAAATTTTTCAAAACAGACTATTTATTTTTAGGTTACTGAACAAATTCTAAGGAGGTAGGGAGTCGCGTTGTAGGACTGCTATAGGGTAGTCGCATCGCGAGTCGATTGTTGGTTGCCCCCTCCCCGGCCTACAACGAAGCTCCAGTGGTGGCTCAAGATAGTGTTCTTTTCGAAAAACAATCCTTGAAGTCACCAAAATACATAAGTTACCGTACAACGTCAAGCACTCTTGCTACAAAAACTTGACATTGGCAAAATCATCACATACCCAAGATGGCAGCCATTTTTTTTAAATATAGAATAGTATAGTAAGGAGGTAGGCAAGTAGGTAATACGAAGAGCCTCGGTGGTGCGTTGCGGAGAGCTATGGAAACTCAATCTAGAGGCCCAGGTTCGAATCCGCACGGATCACATGCCATGTACAAATGAGTTTTTATAACGTATGTACGTAAATACCGACTGTTCTCAAACGGTGAAGGAAAACAACTGCATACGCTGAAAAAGAAGTTCTCTTGCGTATATGAAGTCTAGCAATCCGCATTGGGCACGCGTGGTGGACTAACGCCCATACACACTCCATGAGTGTAGGCCTGTGCCCTGCAGTGTTACGTATATAGGCTGTGATGATGATGATGATGCATTATTAATTTTCATATTAATAAGAAAAAGATAATCGGGGGAAATTAAGAATAGGTAACCGTCAATAATAAACAAGATGTATCACTCACCATGTTCGTTGGAGACAGCGTACTGGTAGTTAGGTATGAGGTCCGGGAGGTCGTGATGCGGCGGCGGAGTCGACGGCGACGGTCTGTAGCCCGGGTCCACGGGACCGTACGGCAGTGTCCACTCCCGGTCGGCCATCCCGTTGTATGTGCAATATTCGCTGCCGTAGGACAGTTGTTGACTCGCCGTGCTGGAGTGCGAGTAGGCACAAGCTCCGTAATCGATGGCAGAGGCGCTGCTAGCGCCCGCGCCGCTACCGCTCGCCAGCTCATAGCCCGTCGGCTGCGAGGGCGGCAGCGCTGCCACCCCGCTGCCACACAAGTACCCGCCGCTGCTGAACTGAGGCTTCAGAGCTTGACATTTTCGTCGGAAACCGCGTGGTCTTCTTCTGAACGAACCATCTTCGAACATATATTCAGATGAAGGGTCGATGGTCCAGTAGTGACCTTTTCCCGGCCGCCCGAGCCCTTTGGGCAGTTTCACAAAACATTCGTTCAAACTTAAGTTGTGTCGCACAGAATTCTTCCAGCCCTGATATGAGCTACGGAAAAAAGGGAACTGTTGTTGTAGAAACGCATATATTTCGCTGAGTGTGAGGCGTTTATTGGGTGAATGTCGTATGGCCATCACAATGAGGGCGATGTATGAGAATGGTGGTTTTTCTTGACGGCGTGTGGCGGGCGCCCGGCGCGCCGCCTCCTCGGGGGTTTGATCCTCGGTCTTCATGCGTTTTTGAAGCGCGTGCGTATCGTAGCGCGTGTTGTCGAGCAGTGCGTGCGCGCGCGCCGCCCACCGCGCCCGCGCGCTCCCGCGCCGCCCAACGCCGTGCCCCGCTGACGCCCCACCGCCTTATCTGCTTCACACCCACGTCCGCCTCTAAGATTTTTCTTTTTGGCAAACCAACACTTCGCAAAAGCGCTCTTCACTTTACTCAAAGCAAAATACCCGGCAATGTCGCCAATAACTTGCACGAACTTGAAAACACACTTGCTCATATTGCTTCATCATTTTCCTAGATTATTCTGAAATGGTATTGCTCCAACTAGGATGTAAATAGACTACGCTATTGTTTCTATTTACGATTTGTCTCGCTATGAAGAGATTTAACGTTACGAGAAGTCTACATAGCCGATAACAATAATTATTAGTCCACCAATACCCAGCTACCAATACCTTTATTACCAACACCAATACCTTTACTTATTAATAATGTCGAATAAATCCTTACAACATAATCCATAAGTGGGGTCATTGCACTACACCTCGTGGCCTGTTCATCCACAAACCCGTATAACTAAACAGCGGAAAACCCGCTTAGACAATAATATTTATCCGTCGCACAAGGACGCCTGTCGAACGCCCGCTCTTGACCTAGCACAATTAAACCAAACATTTTACTAGATCTATAAAACAGTTATACGACGTTCACCAAATATTTACCATAAAGCGTAAACCAAAAGTTTTGCATTAAACTTCCCGGATTTATTTACTCACATCGACGTGTAAACTAACGGCTACGTTTGAATATCATCCTTATTACCAGAAAATACGGTAAATTTTTCGACTGAATCGTCTGTTCTCATAAGTGTTGCCAGTAGACTATCTTCTAGACTTTGTAACTGTTCATTTCATTGAAAAAAAAACGTTTTATTGTGTGCTGCTAAGGAACAAGTTGTAAAAAAACCAGTAAAAAAACAGAAGACATTCATAAAGCTGTTTTGAAAAGAATGTAAATCTTGCACAAATACCTAACAAAGTTGTAAAACACATTAATTTTTCAATAATATACAGAACAGCTAGGTTATCCTGGGTTCGAATCCCAGTTCCGTTATGTGATCTATATTTGTGCCGTTTGTAGTATGATTAACAAAACAAAAAGCCAAGTAGTTTACTCTAATCCAATGAAATAATCATAAAAGTTGTGTAGGTATTTTTTTCCTTTCGCAAAAGCAAACATGGTGGCTTGCACATAACATTAACAATTACAATTAGTTATCTCAGTTGCAGTCAGATTGTTATATGATCATAATTCAGCATTAAATATCAATAATAAACAATCTTAAATCATAGTAGGTAGGTACTTAACCTAAGTATCTAAATTTTTCAGCGACGATGGTCAGCAATCCTCAATGAATGACGCAATTTAATGTGATAAATAAATGAATATTATCGAATGGTGACATAATGCTGTAAATATGAGGTTGGGATGCGCCCGCGCCTCCGTTCGGGTTGCTGATCTCTGCTGTAAACAATCGCTGCTCTGATCTGCCTCAGTAGTAAACATTAACACTCTTTATTAATATATCTAGGTATCTACGTAGAAAACTTGCTTAATTAAGTACTTACCTAACTATATGTATCTTTATATATGAATGAAAATTAAACTTTTAGTTTTAACGCTGCCTACTGAAGCTTTTTCCAAGATTAGTAAAACAAAATACAGTAGATGGCAATATTCAATTCGAAAAAAGTGAAGTGATGCGAATCTGAATACACCCCAAAGGTTAATGAAACCAGGAGTGCGATTTTTGAATCTCATTCGGTGAGCTCAGCTGTTGAAAATGTCAAAATTACTATGCACATACCTACGACCTACGCATCTTTCTACTGCGGATTTATTTAACTCTCATAAATCTCTCTCCTGTACCTATTATTATTTTTGAGAGTCAAATCAGCAGTAGAAAGATGCGTATGTCCATAGTAATTTTGACATTTTCAACAGCTGAGCTCACCGAATGAGATTCAAAAATTTTAAGGTAAAAAGGGTTATTTGTATATTTGGAGATCCTTCCTCTGTTCAGTACCTAATTCTGTGTTTTTCAGACCAACAAATTAATAATGTTTTGAAACTTATGTGGCATGATACTTTTGGGTGTGGTATTCAAAACACACAATTCTCCCTCCCCCTCCACCTGAAGCTACACCCCCCCCCCTCGCCGTGAAGTTTGTCCCCGTTAACAGTTTTTTATCTTTTTTGCGAAAATACTTAGATACAAAAAAAAATTCAACCGTAAAAATTATCCTCAATAAATTGTACACAAAATAATTGGTAAGCACTTTCTTCATAGGACTTAACCTAGGGCTAGAGGGACGAGAAAGTAGCAACATTTCATAAACCCTCGAGTATTTGTATTGCGAGAATCTAACCATCATCATCTAATATTGACAATCTCTACTGCTGCCGATGCATGTTGTACTACTTATTACCTCAATTCAAAGTGTCAAAACGTCTTTCACATTGTACCTAACCATCTTCTTCTTCCATATCGTATATCAATAATCACTCATGTTGTAGTGGAAAGATTAACCAGTCAGCAATGGTCATATTTGAGGCCAACTGCCCAGGACGCGCCAGAGACGAACTCAGATTGTCACCCGGGGAAGCTCTTTCTTAACCATCCTACTGTTTTGTAACTATGTAACCATCGTAATCCACACGGAATCATGTTTTACAAACGAATCTGTAGATATTAATTTCAAATGTAACAGATTTGAAGTGATTTTCATTCCCTCATGAAATGGAATGATAAGCCCCGCCTACAAGATGGCGCACCGCGCGGGCGCGGGCGGGCGGCCACGCGGCGCGGGCGCAGGATCATTTGCCTGTTCTTGAACCCTCCATTCATCACCTTTTACGAGCTAGTAATGTTTGCTTGCCGATTTAATGGTTTCGCCTTAATTTTTGGTATGGTATGCAATTAGACATTCAGGTTGATGTAGGTTGGTTTTCCAACAATGTTAAAACGTTAAAAGTAGGTAAATAAGTATCTTATTTTGATCTTTTACACCACATTGCAACACAATAGTATAATGTGACATTGCATGCCGAGTTTTAATGATACATAGCTCAGGTAGCATCATACAATAACAATTCGTGTCGGCGATTCATTCATAAACTTTGTAACACCCGACACCGTCTACAGTTTGAGATAAGCTACATCCTTTGTATCAAAATGACCTTAGCCTCTAAGAAATCGGTAATTAAAAAGGTCAGCACTTGTGATTGTTTCAGATAGATAGAGCTACGCTTATTAGTTTGGAATTAATAACATTCTGACATTCATTTGTGAAATAGTAAGTATACGAAAAAAGGGAGTACCTACCCTATCTTTATTAAATTTAGGATAATACCTAATGAAAAATGTGTTATAATCAATTTATACACGTCATTCTATCTTGAATATTACCAATACTTAACGTAGTTTATTTGAAAAAAAAAGTGCAAGAAAACCCTAATCTATTTAATGAGCGAAATAGCATGAACTACCTACATACCTTTAGGTACCTTATACCTACTACTATTGTTGGCTGGGCTATTGCAAGCAAGGTTTGTTATGTAACACTGCGACTTTCTGCGACCACATTGCTGGTCTATTGTGTTCTCCCCAAACTCATCTACATTTTACACATACATCCGAACACATAAGTACATCGAACTAATTTTTGTTTCACTCTTGGGTCCGTATACCTACAGGTTTCCTCGCAAGGTTTTCCTTCATCGCTGAACTAGTCGATACTTAACTAATGTTACTAAATAAAACACTACATAAATTCCGTAGAACTTAGTTGTACAGGCCAGGAATCGAACCGCCGGCGCTGCATGATTGAGTCGCTAGCTCTCTTCGGTCACTTTTTGTCTTGTTGACGTAGTAAAGCAAGCAAGAGCAAGAGTTTTAATTGAGGATTTGCAACCGATTGTTAGTAATTATCTACTTAGCACTAACTCACTTAACTAATGTCAGCGGCAAAGCCAAATGGGTTGGGCAGATTCTAGTTTTCGAGATATTTAACTTTTTGTGAAGACAGGTGAAAAATCGGCATTTTGCGATTTTAATTGTTTGAGAAAACATGCTCTGGAATAAATGTTTAGTGGTATTATATTAAATGTTTCATTATATTTTCTTAATATGTAGGAATTTGTTTTTGAAATTGTAAACTAAATGTATTTTTCACCTCACAAGCTCGGAAAGAATCTGTTTATCATTCGAAATCTGAGTGCAAAAGTGCATTTTATCGGCTAGCGTGGAAATCGTTTTTAAAATTCAAATCTCTGTATTCAATATTTGTCTATGCCGCCTTAATGCGCCAAAACATCACCAAAATGTTTTTTTTTTCTTTTTTCTTTTCTTTCATCCAGCCAGCATTTTCCTCGCAGTTGTTAGGTGAAAAGTTGTGTGTTTCGCTCGGCAGCAAAGTTATTCTGCGTCTCGTACCTTTGAAACTTTCGCTGCGCTCAGGATTTTAAATTTTACTCGCTTCGCTCGTGGTTCAATCCTAGAATCCTTCGCTTGCTCAGGTTTCAATACAAGTACTCGCGCCAAAAAACAACTTTGCAGCTTAGCATAACAAATAACTATTTTTATGTAGGTATTCATTTTTAATAATTCCTATAATCAAGCAAATATTCTAGTGTCAGAATCCAGTCTTTACTCGTTACCGGTCTCTACTAAATCCATGTGGTTTGGATGACCAGTTGACCACACATTATAGCTAATTGTTTTTACGAAACTTACAATCAAAACTTAAAACCAACTTTACATCGATATCACCTCACCTACTACATGCAACACATACATGACAGTAACACTGCACATTGAAGCAAAGCAGTAAATTATATTTTATATCTAACGTGGCCATGTGCGCAGTGTCCGTCGACAACGGGAAGCGCCCACGTGCACTGCAGCGACCCGATGTGGTGCCTCGAACGAGTGGAACAATAAATGTGGCAGTCTAAGTCAAAAGGGACCTTATGGCGAGCGTGGCTTGCCACGTTTTTGATGCAACTGTATTAGATTTACAAAGTCACAAAAACAATTTTAACTATTAACATATCGTAAAGAGACGCCTCGCCTAAAGGTCTGATTTTATTTGGATAACAACGAAAATAATAAGATAGGTACGGTACTTCATGAAAATATTTGGTTAGAAATATCGTTCACATACATATATATGGAAATTGATATCATTAGCATCCTTTTAAACTGTCTACCCATCAAACTACTGCTTAGTTCCCCTAGTGGGTCCAGTAGGATTTTCAAATGGATTTTCAAATCCTCATGGTCCTACTGCTTGACGTGGGTGTTCCTATCAGGATTTATGAATCCTACTGGACCCACTCGTGTTGAAGATACGCTGGCCGCAAAAGTGCACAAGTGATATTTTTTAAAGCTAGCAAATGTTTCTCCACTCTAGCGCACTCCCCGAAAGGGATATGGGAGCAAACCGATCGGAGCAACAAAAAAATCAACTGTTGAGACTGTTGCAATACATTTGAGTCGAGTAGACATTGCAGTTTAGTATGGAACAACCAGGAACAACTGATTTTTATGTTGCTCCGATCGTTTTGCTCCCATAGTACAAGTTGTTCAGTTTGATGGGTAGACTCATAGTTTAAAAGGATTCTAATGATATCAATTTCACCGGTATACCTACTTCAATTAGAATTATGCTAGTCTTAAAATAAATCAAACAATATTTTTTCCAGCCAGTTTCCAGCGTTAATACTCGTTTATACTATAAATTATAGGTAATCATAAATTAGTATGTGTTTTTGACGACTGTACTTCTATCACTACGCCTACATTTGCATGGTACAGGATCCATTAACAGACGGCAAATGTAAACATCATCCATTGCCTGACGGCGACTTTAAAGGCGTTAACTGAGACTTTAAATCGAACCAACTCTTTCTTGTTCCCGACGCGTTGAGCTATAATTACCTACGTAGGTACCTACAATTCTCATTATAACCATTATTTAGCATCATCATCGTCACCTTTGTTTAAATATCGAATTAAATTACCTACAATCGTCCAACAGAGCGTCTTCCGGCTTTTTTTTTCTTTTACGATGACAATTACTGCATTACTCAGAGAACAATCGACTGCTTATTTATTACTGCGGACTATGTGGGGACCACACCAGTGACGATGAAGCCCCCTGTAGGTCTACCATGAGTTTTCACCGTACTTTACTAGTTTTTACTACTGTAGTAACGTCACCAATTTTGTATTGAATTTCGTACAGCGCTCCTAGTGGTTACGTTGAGAACTAATTTCTGTCATACGTATTGGCGACGTAACTACAGTAGTCAAGTAGAGGGAAAACTCATGGTAGGCCCTCTGGTATGCAAACCGAACTAGTGGAAAAACTTAAGTATAACCTGCCCAATAGTCCAGTAAAAATACGGGTCGACAGGAAATAATTCCACTTTTACCTCCACGATCATTTAGCTATGTTGGTAACACTCGTTTTCCTACGAATCTCCTCGTAAAACTCATTCAAAAATACGAATCTCCTATGAAAATCTAAAAAGATCGAATTGGAGTCAGTCAGAGACACCTATAAACCATATCGTAATCTTTTTCTTGTAAATATCTTCAATGTATTTAAAGCTCGACCAGAAATATTAAAAAACCTCGCCATATTGCTGAAAATCATTGGAACAAATTTTTGTACTTGTACAGGCACACTTCTATTACAGTTTTCTAATAGTTTAGATTACCAAAATAAAATAATGAAAAAGCTATGAAAGAACCACGAAAGAACGATCAAAATTCAATGTCGTGATGAATCCTAAACCCATGAAGAAAAATCCTAAAAATAGCTCCAACCAAAGGTCAAACTAAGACAAAGTCTTGAAACTGCAATCGTTTCAACCCTTTGTTTTCACTGGCGAACGCACCCATACGCGGCTCTAACCAAATATACAAGCGACCGAAATGTAACCACGCCGCGGCCACACGCTACGCCATCCATGTTTTGACGACTCGTCATCGGCCAACACCTTTGTCTAAATACTGATTAGTCTTAATTCATTCTACCTACCGGATACTAGAGTTACATTAGAGCCTTCCGCTATACGTAACTGCAAATCGTTATAGTCTACTTAACTTCCATGATAGGATCTGTTAGGTAGATCATTTTATAGGTACCTACATGCAAGTATGCATTGTAGTGTAAAAAAACGTTAGGTTTTCTATGTTTCACTGCGTAGTAAGGCAGAGAAAAATTAAAAACATGACGTTTTAATTTTATTCAAAAACAACAATTAAGCTGTTATCTCTAGGCACCCTACTATGGAGTAAAATATTTTATAAGCACATTCTAGAACAAAAAAAGTTAACTTTTGTAGAAATACTAAAAGATTTTAAATCAAATTCAGTTTCAATGGAGATAATTTTACTTAAAACATATTTTGAAACAGTACTAACTAAAAATATGAAAACTTATTTCATTTGGCTTTCGCTTCCGCCCGCATGCACCTTATTATTACATTTGTAAAAGAAATCATTTAACGAGTAATTTAAACAAAATATAGTGAAAAGAAAAGTTGAATGTAACCCTGCCGCGCCCGTAATATTACTTACGAATCTCAAACTGCCTTATAAGATCGCGCGAACTCTGGATATTATTGTATCCGTCGCCTTTTATTCTAAAATCTCAACATAAAAGAAAAAGTATGTTTTAGGAAATATTGAATCACGGTTCAAAGTTGAAGGGATTTGAATGCGTAAGAGGTCCGGGCGCTAGCTCAGCGGCATAGTACATAGTCTCGCCATCCTGCACGGGTTGTACGTTAGCCAAATTGAAGAACTCCTGCTGCTGCACTAACTGCGCGTAACGCTCCATCACCAACGCGCCCGCTTCACCCACGTGCGATCTCATATGGAAATTCAAGTGACTACTCTGCTTGAACCTCTTTCCGCAAACAGCACACTCAAAGGGTTGAATGTTGGTATGCGTCCGCATGTGCTGCCTAAGATGCACAGACTGAGAGAAGCACTTGCTACAAATAACGCATTTAAATGGCTTCACTTTAGTATGAGTCCGCAGATGCTGATCTAGTCCAGCTTTCTGCGTGAAAGCCTTGGGACAAAAGGTGCAAACGAAGGGTCTTATCCCAGTGTGCATTCTCATGTGCTGCTGCAAACCTCCTTGCTGGGTAAAGCGCTTAGAACATATGGAGCATTGATGCGGCTTAAGTTTAGCATGCACGAGACGATTGTGTTTCTCATATTCGGATCTAGACGAGAACCTCAGCCCGCACCGGCAGAAAAAGTTCAAAGGATTTGCGGCACAGATTAGGCCCGTTAACGTATTGCTGGGTAGGACGTCTGGGTCCAGCCTCTTCTCGCAAACTTGACAGCGCAGTGCAGCCTTGCGCCTCTTCGTGTGTTCTTCTCTGTAGTGAAGAGAATATTCGCAGCAGTTGAAGAAAATCTGGCGACATTGCAGGTCGGGTCGGAGAGTAGACGGGAAGGTGCAGGTAAATGGTCCCCTGGACGAGCGTAAGCGGCGATAAAATTTCCAAAAAGTAAGGAATTTGGGAAAAGCGGACGAAGACAATAAGTGCCGAGATAGTAGGGATTTATCCCAATCCATGCCAGCGCTACAGATGCTGTTGCCGTTAACTGGCTGAATATAAACATGCCTTAGAGGACTTGGACCAATTTTAAAATAAAATGTTAGACCAGGCTTAGATCAAAATAAAATTAATGGACCTTACGCAAACATTTCTAACCAGAAAAATGAGGCAAAACAAATGAAAGGTTTACTTCAAATTTGTATGCAAGTGCCCTAGACTTGACAGATAATGGCGCTAGTTTGTATGGACCAAGTGCACCAGTATAGTAGTGTGTTTCAACTTACCGCGCTTTAGGCCTATCCATTAATTTTATTTTGATCTAAGAGACCAGCATAGCTAGCATGCCGCAGTGATACAGCGCTATCACACCTTCGCTCTCTTTCTATTTGCGTGCGAACGAACGAGATAAAAGACGTGATACAGCCGTATCACGTGTAGCATACTACGAGGGCAGGAGTGCGATTTTTGAATCTCATTCGGTGAGATCAGCAGTTGAAAATGTCAAAATTACTATGGAGATATGCATGCAAGTCAAACCGGCAGCAGAAAGAAAATTATGTCCATAGTAATTTTGACATTTTCAACTGCTGAGCTCACCGAATGAGATTCAAAAATCGCACTCCAGGTACATTTTTAAGATGTCACATGTACCTATTCAATGATGAGTTTTACTAACGAACGTTACGTAATATCGACTGCTCTATAAACGGTGAAGGAAACCATCGTGAGGAAACCTGCATAAATAAGCTGAAGAAGGAATTCTGACGTTGGGCACACTTTGTGGACGTGGTATATAGACGCGCCCTGAGGGTAGGCCTAAGCCCTGCAGACTGCTCTTAAATGTTGATGGTTTTTTTCAGGGGATCATCAGACCATCAAACTGGAGTAACTCTATGGGACCATCATCAAAATCACCGAAAAAAATCTCCTGACCCATACATTTCGGTCGAGTAGGCTTGCAATTTTGTATGGAACAGCTGTTTTTTTCGCTATGCTAACACTTTTTAAGGGGATGATCAGACTGTCGAACTCACAAACATAGGTATCGAACTGAACAACTTTCGCGAAAAAAAAACAGCTTTTCCATACAGAACTGCAAACCACTCGAGCCAGACAGCTGTTTTTTTTTTCACGATTTCGATCTTAGTTTCAGTTTGCTGGTCTGATCATCCTCTTACAAAACTGTCAGAATAATAAGTTGGGCCCAGTAAAGGTACCTATACTGCATTCCAAATAAGGACGAAAAGATATTCCGATTCCTGTATAGCTTTCTGGCCAATTCTGATTAGCAAATAATATGATTTATTTATGATAAAGATATATACTATCCAACGTATCATGGACGTTACTAAAGTTGTTCTAAGAATAAGTGAGAGGAAGTGTTTCAAATCTCTGTTTCTGTAATTCAAAATGGCCTTAAATTTTCGTTGCTATTTGGAATGGAGTATAGGTAGATTACGTAATGGTGAAGTGAATACCTTAGATCGACAGCTGGTTTCCCCTGTTTTATCTTGTTCGTCTTGATAAATCCATCGGCTCTCAATCTCTTCCCGGGGTCCATGCTGTCGGCGTCCTCGCCTTCCACCTTCACAATCAGGTATGAGGTATCCTCTTCGAAAACGCGCGTCTTCAGCCCATCGTTGTCAACAGACTCCGCATCATCAGAATTATTTAGAGGTATGAATTTAAAACCGCATAGTCCGTTATAATTCTGTTCGGTTACAAAATATCAAGATTATTTTAAGAGGATAGGCGTCTTGAAGAAATTTGGAGAATTTGGTAACTTTTCCTACTGTATACGTATTTGTACGATCCGTGATCCGCCCCTCTCACACACCCCGCCGACTAGAGTGCGAAAGAGACAAATGCAGCTCGGACTGATTTTATCTACGTAAAATGGTCGAAATCTGCATTTCGTATTCAATCCTGAGAAACCTTCCTGAGAATTTCGTCCGGGAGGTTTACGTGTAGGTATGATACCTATATATTTACTTAGCGTCTAGATCCCACCCGGGCGAAGCTGGGAGGGATCAAACGTAGGATCAAACTGAACAACTTTCACTATGGGACCAATATCGAAAACGCGAAAAAAAAATGATTGTTCCTTACTCTACAAATCGACTCGAGCTAAAATATGTATGGGATATCAGATTTTTTATTTCGCGATTTCGGTGTTGGTCCGGTCCCATAGTGAAATTTGTTCAGTTTGATGGTCTAAACAACCTTCTTAAGAGTTTTAGATATTTATTTTTACTTATGTAACACCCTATATATTTTTAACCTACGAACACTCATGCTGGCTTGCCTGTTCAAATGTGACCGAAGAATTATAGAGTTCTCCATCGCTACTTGAATTATCTACATCGTGTTGCATGTTTTTGTGATTTTGCAATGCGATCATATTGTAAAACGTTTTCTTGCACACATGGCATACATATTTCGCAGATTCCTCTTCCCACAACAATGAGCACTGGAATTGATAAACACATAAATTAAAGACCCTTCAACGGCCGTAGCATGGCAGCGTAATATAGCTCTATGGCGCCTATTAGCTCTAATTATATTTGTGCTCGAACGAACGAGATAAAAAGCGTGATATATACAATATGACTGCCGTTGGGGTGGTTAGAATCTGAACTGCAACTAAGCAGGCAAAAAACATACAGGATCCTTCTGAATAATTATGCTGACAGGGATGACCAGACCATCAAACTGAACAACTTTCTCTATAACCGCTCGCTTGCCCCGTAAACTACCACTTTACATGGATTTTGTACTCCAAATTGCCCCGTCAAGTACCACTTGACATGGGGCCTTCGCTCCCATCCTCAATGTTATTGAAATATGCCTCTCTCTGTTTGTTTAAGGTTTATTTGTATTATCTATCTCGCTTCTCTGTAAAATTTACTCCAAATTGCACGTGTCAAGTACCACTTGACATGTAGGCACAATCACAAAACCGAGCCAGGTAAAACAAATGACGGGGCAATGTAGGGTGTTCGTCAAGAGCCCGTCCGGGCAATTTTGCGGATAAGGCCAAAATGCAATCGAAATCGAAAAAAAAAACTGTCCCATACTGTCTCAAGTAGGTTTGTAGTTTTCTATGGAAAAGCTGTTTTTTTTGTGATTTCGATGTTGGTTCCACAGAGACAGTTGTTCAGTTTGACGGTCTGATCATCCCCTTAAAAAGTGTCAACATCATAAGAAGGACCCTATCTATACCTATACTGCGTTCCAAATAAGGACGACGAGATTTTTCGATTCCTATTTAGCTTTCTGCACTCGTAGTATGCTGCACGTGATACGGCTGTATCACGTCTTTTATCTCGTTCGTTCGCACGCAAATAGAAAGAGAGCTAAGGTGTGATAGCGCTGTATCACTGCGGCATGCTAGCTATGCTGACCACATTCTGATAAGCAATATAACTATAAGTAATTTATTTATCAGAAAGATGTACCTACTATCCGACATATCTTGGACGTTACTAAGGCTGTTCTTAGAACGAAAAATGGCCTTAAATTTTCGTTGATATTTGGAATGGAGTATACGTTAAAATCCATTCATTTCAACCCTACTTAGCTCGAACTAAGACTAAAAAAAAAATCGTCTCTGAATCTCGGCCATAGAAGATAGGAAATTAGCAAAAACTAAATTTGGACTTGCCACACGAAAATGTGCAGCAGCATAGCTAGCATGTTGCGCGTGATACGGCTATATCACGCCTTTTATCTCGTTCGTTCGCGCTCAAATAGAAAGAGAGCTAAGGCGCGATATCGTTATATCTCGCTGCCATACTACGGCGGCAGATCGAATGTTTGTATGAAAATCGAATATTTTTATTCATAAGCGAAATATAACTCTACGTAATCAAAAGGCACTTAACTTAAACCTTACGTTGCCTATTCTTATATCCAAGTCCAGCATAGCTAGCACGTGCGTGATACAGCGCTATCACACCTTCGCTCTCTTTCTATTTGCGCGCGAACGAACGAGATAAAAGACGTGATACAGCGGTATCACGTGTAGCATACTACGAGTGCAGAGTTCCTACAAGTCTTTTATCTCGTTTGTTTGCGCGCATATAGAAAGAGAGAGGTGTGGTAGCGCTGTATCACGGTGGCATGCTACCTATGTCCCGGGCGCATGTAAGCAAAATCCACTACGGGAGTTTTTGACACGCGCGCTGATTGGTCAATAAACTCCCGTAGTGGACTTTGTCAGCAAAATCCACTATCGGAGTTTTCCCGTAGTGGGTTTTGTCAACAAAATCTACTATGGGAGTTTAGAATACGGGCTCTGATTGGGACTCCCGTAGTGGACTTTGTTAGCGAAATCCACTATCGGAGTTTTCCCGTAGTGGGTTTTGTCAACAAAATCTACTATGGGATTTTGAAGACGGTCTGTGATTGGTCAATAAACTCTCATAGTGGATTGTGTCTGCAAAACCCACTATCGGAGTTTGAGACAGTCAATGAGTACGCTCGATTCTGATTTCCGCATCACCAAACTTACATTTTAACTCATTTTACCTGAAAATATATTTATTCCATCATCATCATCATCATTTTCATGTTCATCACTTTACCTTGTTCTTTACTTTTCAAAGGAAAACATTACTATATGATACATCATTATCATCTTTATTACACAGGTACATTTATTACTCATTTTACCTGAATATTAAGTTATTCCATCATCATCATCATCATTATTTTCATGTTCATCACTTTATTTGTTCTTTACTTTTCAAAGGAAAACATTACTACCTATATAATACATCATCATCATCATTATTAGGTACACAGGTACATTCTTACTCATTTAAAAAAATCTAATTTAATTTGATATACCTACAGCGTGTGAACTTAAATTTTTTTGCTATTTAACGATTTTTCGTAGAAGTTGTTTAGTTTGATGGTCTAACTAAACTAAAGGATCCGCTTAAGTACTTATGTACCTTACTTACTTAAGTTTATAAAATACGTAAATAAAATAATACTTAAGTTTACACCTGTATATAAAAAAGGATGTACGTTTAACAAAAAACCACAACGTCATAAATTTTTTTAAAATTCTGCTATCCCATACATTTGAGTCGAGACAGTAGGTCTACAGTTTTGTATGAAAGAGCGGATTTTTTATTTTTTCTCATTGTTGGCTCCATTGTGAAAGTTGTTCAGTTTAATGGTATGAAATGTTTGTGGTTTTGTAGCACCTCGTACGTGTAGGTGTCATCATCATCATAACATTCATGCATGTTTACTATTTTTAAGGAAAACGAAAAAAAAGAGGTGATTGTACCCATGATACTGAACAACTTTCTCAGCTTTCTCTAGCTAGACCAACATCGAAATCGCGAAATAAAAAACAGCTGTCCTATACATTAGGCCCCAGTAGATTTGCAGATTTGTATGGAAAAGCAGATTTTTTTTCGCGCAACATTTCAACAGATTAAAAAGGACCCTATACAACGTGTTATTGAATAAGCGCAAACTACTTTCTAGATTTGTGATTATTCTTTAACACGTATCCGACCATCGATTTGAACACCTTTCTTTATGGGACCAAGATCGAAAACGCGAAAAAGAAATCAGCAGTTTTATACAAAACTGCAATCCTACTCGTCCCAAATGTATGGGACAGCAGATTTTTTTATATTTGTGGTGTTTATTTACATCCTGTTTAATATACAGGTGTAAACTTAAATAAGTTACATAAGTACTTAGGCGGATCCTTTAGTTTAGGCCATCAAACTAAACAAATTCTACGAAAAATCGCGACATAGCAAAAAAAAATTAAGTTCACTCCCTGTATATCAAATAAGATTTTTTTTTTCAAATGAGTAATAATGTACCTGTGTAATAAAGATGATGATGATGTATCATAATTATAGTAATGTTTTCATTTGAAAAGTAAAGAACAAGTAAAGTGATGAACATGAAAATGATGATGATGATGGAATAAATATATTTTCAGGTAAAATGAGTAAAAATGTAAGTTTGGTGGGGCGGAAATCAGAATCGAGCGTACTCATTGACTGTCTCAAACTCCGATAGTGGGTTTTGCAGACAAAATCCACTATGAGAGTTTATTGACCAATCACAGACCGTCTTCAAACTCCCATAGTCGATTTTGTTGACAAAACCCACTACGGGAAAACTCCGATAGTGGATTTCGCTAACAAAGTCCACTACGGGAGTTTATTGACCAATCAGAGCCCGTATTCTAAACTCCCATAGTAGATTTTGTTGACAAAACCCACTACGGGAAAACTCCGATAGTGGATTTTGCTGACAAAGTCCACTACGGGAGTTTATTGACCAATCAGCGCGCGTGTCAAAAACTCCCGTAGTGGATTTTGCTTACATGCGTCCCGGGCGGAAAGCGTCAACTTCCGTCCTGCGTTCCCCGGAACGCAGCCCGCTGCGTTCAGAACCTACGCCCAGCATAGCTAGCACGTGATACAGCGCTATCACACCTTAGCTCTCTTTCTATTTGCGTGCGAACGAACGAGATAAAAGACGTGATACGGCGGTATCACGTGTAGCATACTACGAGTGCAGAGTTCACCTCGAGTGCAACTTTTCGCACTATAGTCCAATCATTTTAGGGTTTGACCCTGACAGTAATGAGCGTTTTTCTTTTCTTTTTTAAATTTAGTTCCTAAAAAACTCGACAGATGACATGTTTATCGCCCCATAGAGCCGTAAGCGAGATCCTGTCAAAATCTGGTCAAGTATGTGCCTGCCTTTTTTTTTAATTCCAAGGGATCGAGCCCATTCAGCCATGTCAGGCGTAAAAGTTTAGAAAGTTTAAAATGACTAGTAAATAATGAAATATGTCATTAAAAGATGCGTTGCCATCTTCTTGATCATCTTTTCCCTCTTTACTATTTTAAAGAAACACTTTTTGAAATGTTGACGTTTCTTCGCACAGACCGTAGCGCCATCTATCGATCCCCTAGAAAACAAAAAGAAAAACGCTCATTCCTCTATTGCTGAAACTTTGCAGTGTGATAAAGTAAAGCATACAGATTACGGTTGACAAATAATCTAGGTTTCCTTTTTTCCGGACCTAGATTATTTGTCAAACTTAATCTGTATACTTTACTTTATCACATTGCAAAGTTTCAGCGATAGAGGAATTATTGTTAGGGTGTCCATACAAGGAAACTCTAAAATGATTGGACTACTAACGCCGTTCCGAGCCTCGGTGAGAAGCGCGTTCAATCCATATTATGGATCCTTATGGATTCTATAAGGCCGAGATTCAGAGACGATTTTTTTAGTCTTAGCTCGAGCTAAGTAGGGTCGAATCGTAGGTATGGATTTTGACATACGGGAGTTCGAACTATGACTTACAAATCGTCTCTGAATCTCGGCCTAAGAGCGAGTTGAAAAACAACCGCACCCAAAGATCGTGAACGCAGCCCAGCACTAAACGAAGTTGCCACTTTCCACCTCAGTCGATAGTACGGTTGCTAAGGCGAAAGTGAGCATTTTTTTGATACAAGCAAGCCACTTGGCATGGGTGTTCCTTAGGTCAATAGACGCCGATTAAGATCGGTAGGCCACGGGAGTCCCCCCTCTGGTCCGGTAGGGGGGGGTTCAAAGATGCACTCCGACCGGCCTCATTGGATAATTAATAATAGAATTATTTTCGATAGTAACTCAAGTTTGGTATCATTTTCGGATAAACTGAGGGTGTACTATTCGTTTCTGATATAAAAAATGGTAATATGTTTAGTAGTTTTTGAGATATTTAACAAAGTTGCGGAATAGCAAGTCAAAATTTTTTCTTCAAGTCATCGTAATTATTAAAGGGGCTTCATTTTTGGCACAAAAAAAATACTTGAAGATAGCCCGTTTAATACAGATTATGAAAAATATAACATATTGGCATCTCTTCTTTAGAGAAATAGTAGAAAAAAAATGTTGAAGGTCACGCGCCGATTGACTCGCTATGTTGTGACGAGCACACGACGTTCCTATTGTGAACGTAAATTAAGCTTAAAATTGGTTAGAATAGTGGATTTGGATCGGCTTAGCAAAATAAGCCTTGGTTTTTATCCCCTAGGGCTTAAATTTGGGGAAATACCTTCTCTGTAAACCTGTAAAATCATAACATACTCGGTTTCTTTACAGCCTGCCAGTTGAGCGAATAGGATCAGGTTTGATATTATTTTTGAGTAATTTTAGGGCAGTTTTTGAGTTATTTTTATAATATCCAAATTTCTCGTTTCTTTTTCCTTTGAGTATTCCCAATTTTTAAAGAAGCCGAAATTGTACATAGCTATAAAAATACTTGAAGAATGCTTGTTTAATACAGATTTAATAAAAATATAACTTTTAAGAACCATTTTTATCAAGATATTGTAGAAAAATAAATGTTAACACCGCGCAAGTTTTATATTCACCCCCCTACAATCGCCGATCCATACCTACTTCAACGTCATTATGAATGCAAGATCTGCTTAAAGGGGTATGTGTAGAATTGGCGTCGTTTTAATACTTGCGCGGCCACTGGTTGAAGTACTGTTTATCATAATAGTGGACCAGGAGGAAGCTTTTTCTCTTTATAGACATCATTTTTGTTTTTTGTCTGGGTTTATTTTGTAGAAATCACTGACGAACTTACGACCGAATATTTTCTGTTTCTCAGTTAAACTTCTTCAACATGATACAAACTTGTGTTTAAATAGTTACAAGTTTTTGTATTTCCGATTTATTCGAACTAGTATTATGGTATAGTCTGTCTTTAAAGTCGTGGCATGAATGTTTGATGAACTAATCATTTTAGTATGGTGGAGTTGCCAGATTATGCTTGATTTTGACGATCTTGCGTGGAGACAGCGCCCTCATTTTTTGCCAAGACTTTATAGACAGACTGTATTTAAACTTATTAGTATGAAATTATGAAAGCTAGTTTGAATGAATCTGAAATCAGATTGTAAAATAAAAATAAAATATTTCCAAAAAACTAATACAAACATTCTTTATTCACCCTAAGTGTGGTACTTAAAGTCAAATAATGTATACCCATGTTTATAGTAGATTACACACCGAGGACAGGAAAGTGTGGCTTTCTTATTTACTGTCCGAGGTTAGTATACTATTGTTCTCCTTGACGGAGGTGGAAAGCGACAATTTCGTTTAGCGCAGCGGGACGGAAATTGACGTTTTCCGTCCGGAGGGAAGAAAACGAATAAACTAAATTATGTTATGATTACATGGTGTTGGTATGGTACCTATTCGATTTTTGGTTGAGATATACTTTTATGTCACAAAATCAAACGCCAGAGTTCTAAGTAATTTGCTCCCATTGTGTTGCCCAGTTTTGAGTAGGTAGTAAGATAGTAGTACCTTGAGGGCGACTCTAAGAGAAAGGATCTCTAATAAAGAGATCTTTCCTCTGAGGGGCGACCTGTGTAGACAATAGTTACTAAGACTGACATATTGTACAGGTAACATCGTCTTGAAAACATCCTAACTGAGAATAATAAAATATTCGGCCGTAGGTATCAAAGTACGACTAAAGGATAAAAACAGGTTATAAAGAGAAAAAGCTTCCTCCTGTCCACTATTATGATAAATTTAAGCAGATTTTAGTTTCATAATAAGTTGAATAAGTATGGATCGGCGATTGTAAGGGGTGAATATAAAACTTGCGTGGTGTTAACATTTATTTTTCTACAATATCTTAATAAAAATGGTTCTTAAAAGTTATATTTTTATTAAATCTGTATTAAACAAGCATTCTTCAAGTATTTTTATAGCTATGTGCAATTTCGGCTTCTTTAAAAATTGGGAAGACTCAAAGGAAAAAGAAACGGGAAATTTTTATATTATAAAAATAACTCAAAAACTGCCCTAAAATTACTCAAAAATAATATCAAACTTGACCTATTCGCTCAACTGGCAGGCTGTAAAGAAACCGAGTAGGTATGTTATGATTTTACAGGTTTACAGAAAAGGTATATCCCCAAATTTAACCCCTGGGGGATAAAAACCAAGGCTTATTTTGTTTAGCCGATCCAAATCCACTATTCTAACCAATTTTAAGCTTAATTTACGTTCACAATAGGAACGTCGTGTGCTCGTCACAACATAGCGAGTCAATCGGCGCGCGACCTTCAACATTTTTTTTCTACTATTTCTCTAAAGAAGAGATGCCAATATGTTATATTTTTCATAATCTGTATTAAAAGGGCTATCTTTAAGTATTTTTTTTGTGCCAAAAATGAAGCCCCTTTAATAATTACGATGACTTGAAGAAAAAATTTTGACTTGCTATTCCGCAACTTTGTTAAATATCTCAAAAACTACTGAACATATTACCATTTTTTATATCAGAAACGAATAGTACATCCTCAATTTATCCGAAAATGATACCAAACTTGACTTACTATCGAAAATAATTCTATTATTAATTATGCAATGAGGCCGGTCGGAGTGCATCTTTGAACCCCCCCCTACCGGACCAGAGGGGGGACTCCCGTGGCCTACCGATCTTAATCGGCGTCTATTGACCTAAGGAACACCCATGCCAAGTGGCTTGCTTGTATCAAAAAAATGCTCACTTAGGCCATTTTTCGCTCTTACGATCCGCACTACGAGGAGAAAAATAGTACCTAGACACACCTTGGACAGTAAATATGAAAGCCTCAGATCACATGTTTGTTGTGATCAGAGACCTTTCTTACTTTCCTGCCCTCGGTGTGTAATCTATATTTCTAAAATCGATTGCTTCGCAGGTAGGTAGAGGTACCTTTAAGGATTGTTCAGAATTATTCAAAGAATCTGCTATTGTTGCCTGTGAGACTGTCGGTGGCGGTGTTTGGGCTGTTGGAGACGAAATTGCATTTGCTACAATTTGATCCACAGTCATTCTGCAATCCTGATCTGAAGTCATTGTCTTGGTTTTTGTCCGTAGCTTCTCGTGACTTGTCCCAAACAATGGTACTTATCTTTTCTGGGAGCAGGCAGCTCACTCTCTGTTAAACCTGGAGAATTGAAACCAAACCTAATATTATTGACAGATTATTTTATTCCTTTCCTGTTCTTGAGAGAGCGTTGATTCGATAAATAGGTGGAATTAAATGCAAAAACACGCTAAATACCATTTATCCAGTAATATTTTGGTAATATTATTGCGACGCGCAACGCAAGTTCGTTTAAATTTTTTTTTATTTCCCGCCATTTGACAAGTATGTTTGTCTATTTACGAACTCTATGGTTAATGAGGGGTTTTCAGAAAGCCAAAAAGAAGAAAAAGTAGTTCCTAATGGCTCAGGGACCCGATTTTATTTAAAACGAAATAACTATGGCCTCATTTTTCTCATTCTTGGTTATGGTATAGCTTCGTGTGAAAAAAAAAGACAAACATAGATAAATGTCACCGTCTTCAACGTCAAAGAGTAAGCTTCCGAGTCATATTGGTTCACGGGTTCCCAATTGGGACCAACGTCGTAATTTTATTGTGCGCTAGTAAAATACTAGTTTAGCATTAATTTGAAAAATTAATATTGTTAGCGTATTTTTATGCAACATGGCTTGTGTGGCCACTGGCTGCAATTAGCAGAAGAGGAATTTCAACACAAAATAATCAAAAGATACCTTTCCATCGGTAAGTAATCGACTACTGTTTCTAAGGTGTTGACCTAGGTAATGAATGAAATAATTCATTCAGAGTAAAGGTTTTTTCATTATGAATGTGTTACCTAATGTGGAGTATCATTTCAACCTGTTTTGTTTACCGAAATTATAAACTAAAATCATAAATTCGTTTGCACTGACAGTTTATGTACTCTATTTTATGCCATTAGTGTTGACCCACGACTACGACTTAATTATCGACAATTGCACACGGTGTACCAAAATCTGATGGCAAATAAGGAAATAAAATTTTAGAGTAAGCAACGCTGGGGTAATTGGATTACGGCCCTTTTTACACTGCGACTTTTTGCAGCGCTTCTGCATCGATTCAGTCGCGATACAGCATCGATGCAAACGTGATACAGCCACAATACAGTCTCGACTGAAAACATTCATAATATTTGATCAGTCATTCGTTGCCAATCTTTGTCGCAATGCACACGCGCGTTTGATTCGGTACAAACGCCATCGCATCGCTACAGACACGATTAATAACCGCGCATTTATAATTATCGCTGCAAAAAGTCGCAGTTTGTGCCTACTTTGACTAGACAGACTACAGTTTGGCATTACCAAGTGGAATAAATATCTTTTTTTACTTTTTTGTGCCATGACAGAGATTCTGGTAGACCTAGTTATACAACATTGTTACATCTTTGTCATTACATTAATTTATTACTATTATTTCGCAGACGGTTCCAAGGCATTCCAGACCTTCCAGACCGGAATTGGTTGAGCCGTCAACATCCAAGGAGAGTGTTCAGGAAGACATCAAGTTGAGATTAATACCAAATAAATACTAAGTCTATATAGGGTGTAAGGAAAGCATCATTAACCTTTAAACTACATACTCTACCCATCAAACTGAACAATTTTTGTACGGGAGCAAATCTGTTAGAACAAAAAAAAAATAAGCTGTCTCATAAATTTGAGTCGGGTAGGTATTGCAGTTTAGTATGGAACAGCCTGATTATGGTTTATGGTTGTAGTTTAAAGGTTAATGATACTTTTCCTTTTCTTTATGCCTTATGCCATTCCTGCATAGCTGCTGGTTTCATCACTAAATAAAATAAAAAGTTAAATGGTGCCTTTTTTATTTATAAATAAAGTCAGCCCATAAAGAGTATTAAACTATCGTTTAATCTCTACTCTTTATGTGCTATTTTCTTCGTAACTGTCACATTTTTGACATAAACTGCTTGAGTATGGCAACAAATTTTATATAAACACTAGTGTTTACCCGCGAATTAGTCCGCACAAAATATATATTAGATTTTAAGTCAGATCATAAGCTATCAAACAAAAAAAGTTTCATCAAAATTGGTTCAGTAGTTTTTGCGTGATGCGCGAACAAACAAACAAACAAACAGACAGACAAAATTTCTAAAAAAGGTTGATTTCGAGTCAGGGATACCTAAAAACCATATCGTAATCTTTTTTTTGTAAATATCTTCAGTGTACAGACTGACACATTTCAGTTACAGTTTGTAATAGTTTATATTTTTCATAATTTGTTATGGTATTAGTTTCTCTTTTCTTCACTTTTACGTTTAAACTTTGATTTAGATTTTTATCGATAATGTTATCGATAGGAGGAGTAATTGAAGTGACATGAACAACAGCTCTAGTTCGTATATACATAATTATATCAAGTTTCTATAGATAATCGGTCTCATTGGCACGAAAGGTGACATAGACAAAAGTCTATCCAACCCTTTATTCATATGGAATTTTTTTAACGTAAAAAAGAGAAAACCGATGCAAATGTTTCGTCTTAAAAAAAAGTATTCCAGTTCTGATACTTCTTCCTAGTAATGGCTCGATAGATCTATGGCGTTGACGAGACAGGGGCGAGCGATCTTGCAGATAATAAAATACGAATAAAATAGTAATAATTTGTCTTTTTAAGTAAGCAGCAAAATATGAGCGTATCAGTGTTGCCACCTTGGGGAATTTGTCGCTAGATTTAGGGAATTCTGCAATAGCTCAACGATTTTTGCATTTGCTAAGTCACTAGATACAGATTTGGTGATTTCTAGCGACTTTCTCAAGATGCAAGAAGCCATATAAAACATCAATGAAGTTTTCCGTAAAATACCGGTATAAATACTCTTACTTACAGAATTAGTAATTTGATTTCCCTGTCCGCCATAGATAGTTTATCAAAGACCCGGGAATTCCCCTGCAATAACCATGAGTTTTTTTTTTTAGATTTTCTTTCGTAGTTCATTCCTATTAATTCGCTGTGATAAATTTTTTTTTGTAGTTCAATGTCGTTGTGTGTGAATACGTAAAGCTTTAGTATGGATATGTCTTTGAAAAAGAAGGGTTACGGCCCAAAATATCGGAAGGAATAGGAAACGATTGAGAATTATGACTGAATAGGATCTAGGGAATTCTAACGAATTTTTAATATCCTTATTTCTCTTAATCTAGCGAAATTCGATGGTACTTCTAGTGACTTGTCCAAATTGAAGGTGGCAACACTGGCGTATATTTCGAGAACGGATGCGTCCGACCGACTGAGTGACATGCATTTTTGCACAGACTTAGGTATTACAGTAGCAGACTTAGCACTTTTTACACACACTAGTTTATTATTTCTATCTCTAATAGGTCTGAGAGAACTCATATAGCACTATCCCTGTTTATCTATTGTTGCTACACCACACACACCCATAAACAATGCAACCATCGTGCCAGGTTGCCATCTTGATAGCTAACGACATGGCCGTCAGTGCCCTTCAGTGAAATATTGTCAAAACGCCGTGTTGAGTTTTGAGAAAAATATTGTTGAAAGTATCACCAAATGAGCGGAAGTTTTTGTTAAATTATTGTGAAATGCAGTGCGCATAAGTGTGACAGTGCATCCGATCGGAAGACACCCGGATTATCGTTTCATAGGTAAGTAAATCTCGTGTTGGTACACAAACTGTTTAATCTGTTTTTCATTACATATTATGTGCTACGGAAGCACATATTCACTATATTTTAGGAGAAAATCTATGTTTGCATTGTTTTAATTGCATAAAACCAATAAGTAAAGTCATTATTTTGTTAATTCGTTAAATATCTATTGTTAGAATCCTTGTTTGACATTTCATGTACTAGTGCAAAATTCCAGAGATGTATTCACGTTAGCAAAGATTTTTTTACTAAAAATGTGACTCATTTTTTAGCCTTAAATTAATTTGCATAGCATAAGCATCTGCTCACGACTATATTCCCCGAGGGGGTAGTCTGAGATATTCTGAAACTTCAGAACATCCACGTTTCACCAGTTGTACCGGAACTCTGTCCAGTGTGACAGGGGGTTAGCCCGTCGCCACTTATAAAATGGACAGTGGGTACAATACATGCCTCGAAATTAAAGCATGCAGGTTTCCTCACGATGTTTTCTTTCACCGAAAAGCCAGTGGTGTTACAAATCGTACATAAATTCCGAAAAACTCATTGGTAGGAGTCGGCCTGGACGGGGATCAAACCATCGCCTCCTGCACGGCAGGCCAGGTTACTCGCCACTGGACCACCACGGCTTTTCACGGCAAATTAATTTGAGTGTAAGTTAATATAATTGTGTTCATTGTTATTTACAGAATAAAGAAGATGCGTCTATCAATAAAATTTAGGATTGTTCCTTGAATAAAAAGAAGTGGAGTGGAGATCATGTGTTGCTAGAAATAGATGTGAAGATAGAGAAAAATCTAAAGCATCATCGGAGGCTGATATTGCTCAGCCCAGTACCTCGAATGCTCCTTAAAACGTTAGTATCTCATAAAACAGCATACATTGAATTCTAGAGTATGTACTGATCGGTTCACTTATCGCTTGCTAGCATGCTTTTTTGCGGATTTGCTTGCTTGTTTGCATGCTAGATTGCATACTTGCTTGCATGCTTGCCTTCTTGCATGTTAGCTTGTATGCATGCTTGTTTGCACGATTGCATTATTGCCTTGTATTTCATTAAGCAATGAAGTATGAATTAATTTAAATAAGTACATACTCAACAACATTATAATAAAACAACATTAATTACGAATATTACGATATTACGATATATGCATGCGGTTTATGGCTAAGAAAATATTGAAGATATTATCATTAAGAATCATTAATCTTCAAACCACATACCTACTACTATCCATCAAACTGAAACACTTTTACTATAAGAGTAATCATGTCAGAACAAAAAAAAATCTGCTATCTCAAATACTTGAGTTGAGTGCTGCAGTTTAGTATGGAACAGCTGATTTTTTTGCGCTGACAGGTTTGCTCCCATAGTAAAAGTTGTTCAGTTTGATGGGTAGAGTGTGTAGTTTAAACTTAAAGGATAATTATACTTTTCCTTACACCCTGTATTAGTCAAAATATAATCTCAATAGTGACATTATAAATAATTATAAGGTATAGGTATGAATTATTGTAGGTAAACGGAGTTTAAATTTTATGAAGATTAATATTATGTATTTCAATCGTTTCAGATTCAAGAAACCAACATACCAGCCAAAACTAAAAAACTATGTTGTATAGATAACTATGATATAATTATCATATCAATGAGAATGAAGAAATTATCCACGGAGAGATTGAAACATTGATGGCAATTTGTCAAGAAATCAAATGAACAAAATAGTCTTGTTTGAAAATAAATAGTTTCAGTATTAACTTTTTTATCTATTTTCTTTTGACCCTCTGCTTAGTAAGTATTTATATTATGCACCAGTTAATTTGATTATCACTAATTTGCAGAAACGCTCATTTAAGTTAATTTCTCCAATAAATCTCTTGCTAGCTTTTCTACATCAACAAGACAAAAAGTGTCAGCAGAGATTAAATGAAGGATTAACTTTCATGAGCGTTTCTGAAACTGAGTGTATATTATTGAAGAACCTTTCATTAGGTGTGGTATACTTAAACACATAGCATCGGTTCAGGATAAATCATATAGGAAATAGTGAAGTCTTAGACATTTGCATAAACAAATAATTTAGCTCCCTCCGGGTGGAAAGCGTCAACTTTCGTCCCGCTGCGCTAAACGAAGTTGCTGCTTTCCGCCTCTGTTGAGGGGAAAAATAGTAGACACACCTTGGGCAGTAAATAAGAATGTATATACGAGTATGTTGGCAGCGATTTATTATTCTTAATTTGAGGGAGTCGTGTCGGTGCAATGCAAATCTATCATTTCCAAAACTATAACAATGTTCTGGAATAGTATAGGTATAAAATGTTTCCCTCGAGCTGAGTGTTTTTAAAACTGCATTACATAATTTGTCACTATTTCAATATGTAGGTACCTACCTAAAGTTGGAAAATTTCGAATGCTTTGACTTGATACGACCCTGTATTTTTTAATGTGTGCATGAAATATGAATGTGTGCAAACTTGCCACGCAGTAGTTGATCAAATGCTAAGTCTGTTATTTAAGTCTGTGCATTTTTGTTTACTTTTTAGCCTAAATTTTTGTCTTCGGACCCCTCTCTGGTCCACGCCATCTATCGCCTGATGAACTACGTTTGAGTAGCTGTCAGAAAACTCCTCAATCGTCATGTTTAAAAATAATAATCAAACTACGAATAAATTTCTTTATTCGTAGTAATCAAAGGTTGATTTTTTTTTTGACCTAACGAACAAATTGATTATAGTCACAAATAATGTACTCTTTGAGTCACAACGTGAATTAGCTAAAAACAGCTCTAGTTTTGACAAGATGACAACATGAGAGAAATTATGACATTGACATTTGTTTGCGTGACGGACAGTGATGACGGGTCGTTTCGGGATAAAAATCGAACGAAACCCAGAAATTTGGATTAATTTGATATCAGTAAGAGATCACCTTAGACGAAAACGTATTTCTTATCGTTGGTAAAAAGAAATCACACAGAAACGATAGGAGAAAACCAGTTTTACCAAATTTCTTTTTTGTCTGTTTTCATTCCTGTGTTTACTTTCACATATTTACTTGAAATCACGAAAATATCATAAAACTACACTCTTATAATCATGGCAGGGTCAGCACTGAGGCGGCTGATGGCGGAATATAAACGTGAGTATCACTATCATTGCTTCGCTGCTCTGAACCTAACGGAAACCTAATGTTTATTGATCATGATTTATTTCTGGAGTAGGTACCTAGGTACTTCTACTTATAGAATTTGTAACGTATCATGGCGAGTGGGGAAATGTCATCAACAACCTCATATCTACAGGGTGTAAGGAAAAGTATCATTAACCTTTAAACCACAGACTCTACCCATCAAACTGAACAACTTTTACTATGGGAGCAAAACAATCAGAGCAAAAAGAAAACATCAAAATCATCACGATTGCGTCGAGTAGGTATTGCAGTTTAGTATGGGACAGCAGACTTTTTTTTGCTTTGATCGTTTTGCTCCCATAGTAAAAGTTGTTCAGTTTGATGGTCTGAATGTCCCCTTAAAAAAGTGTCAGCATATTAAGAAGGACCCTGTATACTGCGATCAAAATAAAATGAATGGATAGGCCTTACGCGAACATTTCAAACCAGAAAAATGAGGCAAAACAAATGAAAGGTTTACTTCAAATTTGTATGCAAGTGCACTAGATTTGACAGATAATGGCGCTAGTTTGTATGTACCATGTGCACCAGTAGTTTGCTTCAACTTACCGCGCTTTAGGCCTATCCATTAATTTTATTTTGATCTAAGCCTGTATAGATATAAACACCCATGAATTGAATACAAATATTCATATTCATCACACAAATACTTGCACCATTACCTTAAATTGCACTGCCTATTCCGATCACTGGTTATAGTAAATGGCACACCTAAGACTTTGCCTTCCCTGCTCGATAAGATAACCTACATATGTTAAAGCCAGTCAGTGTCTAAACAGGAGTGACTTGTTATTGGTTGTGTGTGTGCACAACACCAGAGCCCCTAGCTGTTTTGACCACCGTGAATTATTTGAAGTCAAATGTTAGTTGAAAGTTTTAGGTCTTTGCAGCACCAATTTCTGAACAAACTTTATCCCGGTTTCACACCTTTGGGGGTTGAATTTAGAAAACAACTTTCTAGTAAACACATAGAAATCGCGAAATAAAACCAGCTGTCCCATACATTTGGCTCGAGTAGGTTTGCACTTGCAGTTTTGTATGGAACACCCATGAATTTATTAAAAATATTCATATTCATCACACAAATACTTGCGCCGTTACCCTAAATTGCACCGCCTATTCCGATCACTGACTATAACAATCTTTACAAAATTGTCTCATTCACTCACACCCATATCCATACATGAATCCTGTGCATGAATCTTCTCATAAATGCCTGCCAGAAGTGCTATTATAGAATGAACACATTCAAATTTGTATGTGAATGATTCATTTAATCTCTATTTGACATTTCTGTATTCAAACTTCAGTCAGTAACTATTAAATAATGAGTGCTTCAGTTTCAAGTACTCTGCACCTTCTGTTATCATCAGTGATCGGAATGTCGGGGCATTTTTTGAGCATACAAGTATGGATACGCCTTGAATTTCCCGGAAATATCCGGATTTCATAAATTTTGATAAAAATTTCACGGGATTTACTGGGATTACCTAGTTAGATGTCAAGAGACGTTTTTTTAAATCAAGAGTATTAGCAGCGCATACTAGAGGCCGCGCCTTTGAAACACGCCGCCTGGTACTTTTGACATGTACCGCGCTTAGGTAAATATGTTGACCGTTATTAAACAATGATATTAAGTAACTAGATTAGTAGTTAGGGCACCAAAGCGTTGCCACTTCGAAGATGTCTGCAGGCTTCTTTGACTTCAGTTCAGGCGTTTATCTATGGTGAGCGGACATATCCGTGACGTTTAAATTAAGCTACCAAAATGGGGAAATGCGCCGTAAAAATTTGTAAATCACAGTCGGAAAAGAATAATAAAGGAAGTGGTGTTACTTTTCACAAGTAAGTTTACTATATTTTGTCAAAATAACATTAAAAAACTAAATAAATTTTTCACGCATTGTTTTTGCCATCAGTGTTGCAAGTATATACGATTTTGATTTTCCCACACTGTAGGGAGTTTCGGTACCCTCTTCGTTATTTCATACAGGGTTAAGTTTTAATCAGTCCGGATAACTTCACCATTCATTCCCCTAATCAAACTGAACAACTTTCAATATTGCGCCTACATCGAAATCGTGGAAACAAAATCAGCTGTTTCATACAAAACTGCAGTACCGACCGACTCGACTCAAATGTATTGGACAGCTGATTTCTTTTTTCGTGATTTAGAAGTTGACACCATAAATAAAATAAATAAATACCTAAATATTAAAAATCTTTATTTGCATAGTGAAAGTGAAGAGATTACAATATGGTGACGTTATCCGATCTGGGCTGATTAAACATCAACCCTGTATACTATGATATACAGGGTGTTTGGAAGCGGGGTGCAAATATTTAAGGGGATGATAGTTGACACCATTTAGAACATTTTGAGCCATACATGTCTTAGACGAAGTCTGATTGTTGATTTTTAAATGCAATTTTTATTTTATTTTTGAAAAAACGCGATTTCTGACAGTTAATTGCCAACAGTTTATGTTGTTATGTTAATTGTTTTATTTTATTAGGGTTTTCAGATGTGTATTAATCTAATGAACTAAGTTTCAGGCGCCTGTCTTATTGGAAAAAAATTCTAGACGCTTTCGAAAGTCGTAAAAACTTTAAAAATTTTAACAATACTGCGATGTTTATGGCAATTATAAAAATAAATAAAATAGCCTTGATCGTTCAAACCTTTTTAAAAACATGCTCGGCTATTGGCCTTTCTTTCAAGGTATCATTTAAGCGGATATCTTAGCAATTCTCAGAATTAGAGGTTAAAAACCAAATTGAAAGAGATTAAATTCGATTTTTAAATGGACGAATGAAACAACATTTTTGGTAAAAATAATTGATGATTCATTTTAAAAATGTGTAGGTACCTCGATTTCCTACACACTTTTTTTACTTCGATCGTTGTTAATGTTGTTATTTTGTAAAAGAGATCCTTGGCTACTCCATCCCGAGATGTAAAAACCACGGGGTCAGGTCCGGGGACCGTGCGGGTCAAGACCATCTCTTGATCCCCGGATTATTAGATTAGAAATACACATCTGACAACCTCAAAAAAAAAACAATTAACATACCAACATAAACAGGGGCACTGTTGGCAATTAACTGTCAGAAATCGGGTTTTTTCAAAAATAAAATAAAAATTGCATTTAAAAATCAACAATCAGACTTCGTCTAAGACATGTATGGCTCAAAATGTTTTAAATGGTGTCAACTATCATCCCCTTAAATATTTGCAAACTCCCTGTATTACTTAAAGTTTAATTATACCTAAATCTGGTCAGAACACACAGAGCCTATAATCAATATGCTGACACTTTTTTAAGAGGATGATCAGGAGTGCGATTTTTGAATCTCATTCGATGAATTCAACTGTTGAAAATGTCAAAATTTCTATGGAGATATGCATCTTTCAACTGCTGATTTGACTTTCAAAAATCATACTTCAGGAGTGCGATTTTTTAAAGTCGAATCAGCAGTTGAAAGATGCGTATCTTCATAGTAATTTTGATATTTTCAACTGCTGAGCTCTGCGATGAGATTCAAAAATCGCACTCCAGACCATCAAATTAAACAACTTTCTCTATGGGACCAACATCGAAATCGCGAAAAAAAACAGCTGTACCATACATTTGGCTCGAGTCGGTTTGCAGTTTTGTATGGGACAGCTGATTTTTTTTTCTCGATTTCGATGGTGGTCCCATAGAGAAAGTTGTTAAGTTTCATGGTCTGATCATCCCCTTAAAAAAGTGTCAGCATATTAAGTTGGACCCTGTATATTCAAGTAATAAATTCATTAAATTAACTAATTAATTCTGGGGAAATTATTTCTAACCACTGGCAACTGTAGCCGTATTTACTGACGTTTTTAAAATAATAACCTCTTTCTCATTTCGTCGTAATTTTTTTGACGGCAGAAGAAACGAGACAAACATAGTTTACTTTGGCGTTTGTATCGATTTCCAAGCTACATCTTTGAAACTCTGCTGAAGTGGTTTTACGCTTTTTTGAGTATTGTTTGTAAGAAGCTATCCCTCTAGTATTGTATAAAGCTCACTGTTATTAAATCACCCAGGACAAAATCTCAATGAAATCAGTCGGTTAACCAATTTCAATGTTATTATTGGATCCCAAATTACTTTTTCGAGATTTCATTACCATATAAAATAATGTTTTGTTGCCGTTGTAGTTTGCCGTCTAATTAAAATTCTCTGAAAATGTTTAAAATGTTGGGACTTGGGAGTAAAATAAAACGATACTTAATTTCATTAAATTTTTTATATGCATCGTTGTGGCATCGTTGGCCAAATTGAATTGCTGGATAGAAGAGGTCTCCCCACGCCCCAAAAAAAATTATGCATCACGCAATTTTTGGTGATTTTTTTTTAGTGTTTTTCTTAAAAAAAAAGTTCGAAAGTCACCGTTTAAGCTGGAATAAAAAGAAAAGGTTGTGTGTACAACGCCCATTTTTTTTAATTTGAAATTTTGATGTTGTACGGTTCTATCAACATAAATTAGTTTTTAAAAAATCAGAAGATCTCGAGCGCTTTTAGATTATTTTTAATTGTAATTCAAAGTTGTGTTGTTAATTTTATTTTTCTTCTTCCAAATAAAATTAAGGTCAATAAAAAAAATCACATCGTGATTGTGATCGTGTGGAAAACATCGTGAGGAAACCTGCATGCTTCAATTTCGAGGCATGTATTGTACCCACTGTCCATTATAAGTGGCGACGGGCTCACCCCCCGTCACACTGGACAGAGTTTCAGTACTACTGGTGAAACGTGGATGTTCTGAGGTTTCAGAATATCTCTGACTACCCCCTCGGGGAATATAGTCGTGAGCATATGCTATGCTATGCTATGCTAATAAAAAAAATGTGAGGTCGCATCCAAGTAATTTGAATGTGTATAGAACCGTACAACATCAGACATTCAAATAAAAATAAAAAATGTGTATTGTACACACAACTTTTCTTTTTATTCCAGCTTAAATGCTGACTTTGATTGAAACTTTTTTGAGAAAAACACTAAAAAAATCACATCATAATTTTTTTTGGGGCGTGGGGAAACCTCTTCTATCCAGCAATTCAATTTGGCCAACGATGCCACAAACTTAAATTTTAATAAAATTATCGTTATATTTTACTCCCAAGTCCCAACATTTTAAACATTTTTAGAGAATTTTAATTAGACGGCCAACTACAATGGCACCAAAACATTATTTTATATGGTAATGAAATCTCGAAAAAGTAATTTGGGATCCAATAATAACATTGAAATTGGTTAAACGACTGATTTTATTGAGATTTTGCCCTGGGTGATTTAATAACAGTGAGCTTATACAATACTAGAGGGATAGCTTCTAGAAAACAATACTCAAAAATGCGCAACCACTTCACAGTTTCAAAGATGTAGCTTGGAAATCGATACATACGCCAAAGTAAACTGTATTTGTCTCGTTTCTTCTGCCGTCAAAAAAATTACGACGAAATGAGAAAGACGTTATTATTTTAAAAACGTCAGTAAATACGGCCACAGTTGCCAGTGGTTAGAAATAATTTCCCCAGAATTAATTACTGAATTTAATTAATTTATTACCTGAATTCTAAACTTGAATATGTAGGCTCTGTGTGTTCGGAACAGATTTAGGTATAATTAAACTTTAAGTAATATATCATATTATACAGGGTTGATGTTTAATCAGCCCAGATCGGATAACGTCACCATATTGTAATCTCTTCACTTTCACTATGCAAATAAAGATTTTTATTATTTAGGTATTTAATTATTTTATTTATGGTGTCAACTTCGAAATCACGAAAAAAGAAATCAGCTGTCCAATACATTTGAGTCGAGTCGGTCGGTACTGCAGTTTTGTATGAAACAGCTGATTTTGTTTTCACGATTTCGTTGTTGGCTCAATAGTAAAGTTGTTCAGTTTGATTAGGGGAATGAATGGTGAAGTTATCCGGACTGATTAAAACTTAACCCTGTATGAAATAACGAAGAGGGTACCGAAACTCCCAACAGTGTGGGAAAATCAAAATCGTATTTACTTGTAACACTGATGGCAAAAACAATGCGTGAAAAATTTATTTAGTTTTTTAATGTTATTTTGACAAAATATAGTAAACTTACTTGTGAAAAGTAACACCACTTCCTTTATTATTCTTTTCCGACTGTGATTTACAAATTTTTACGGCGCATTTCCCCATTTTGGTAGCTTAATTTAAACGTCACGGATATGTCCGCTCACCATAGATAAACGCCTGAACTGAAGTCAAAGAAGCCTGCAGACATCTTCGAAGTGGCAACGCTTTGGTGCCCTAACTACTAATCTAGTTACTTAATATAATTGTTTAATAGCGGTCAACATATTTACCTAAGTGCGGTACATGTCAAAGGTACCAGGCGGCGTGTTTCAAAGTCGCGGCCTCTAGTATGCGCTGCTAATACTCTTGATTTAAAAAAACGTCTCTTGACATCTAAATAGGTAATCCCAATAAATCCCGTGAAATTTTTATCCATATTTATTAAATCCGGATATTTCCGGGAAATCAAGGCGTATCCAAACTTGTATGCTCAAAAAATGCCCCGAGATTCCGATCACTGGTTATCATACATAAAAAAGTTAATAGTTATTTATTTCATTTCAGAGCTTACACTCAATCCTCCTGAAGGTATAATTGCCGGTCCGATAAATGAAGAAAATTTTTTTGAATGGGAAGCTCTTATTACGTAAGTATTTTTAGGATATAATATGCTTCTGTTACAACTAGCCCTAGTTCAGATGAAAGTAAAAAGTTGACATCATCAGAGAATCATTGATGTGGAAACATATGGATTATTTTCCCATTAGTTGATGTACTTAATCAAGTTTAAGGTACAATAATAAATATCTTGGACATTTTCACACAAATTATCTAGTCTCATTTAAAGTCCCAGAATCTAGCCTGGACTTGTATTATGATAACTAGACAACGATATAGAATACATAATATATAGATACAAACATCCATGACTCGGGTACAAATATTCATTATTCATCATCATACAAATATTTGTCCCTTACGGGATTCGAACCCGCGACCCTCGGCACAGCAGGCAGGTTCACTACCGACTGAGCTACCGGGCCGTCACAATGGGACTGATATGTAGGTACACACGGCGACAGATCAACCTACGCATAGTTGGACTCTATTTTCATGGACATCGAGTTCATCTATGCGCAGGTTGTTGATCTGTCGCCGTGTGTACATGTGTATAAAAGTCCCTAAATGAAAAGGAAATTTTAAAAAATGACCTGTATTTGCTGGAAATTGTGCATAAAATTAAAAACATGCTTCAGGGTGTTGTTCAGATCGGACCATAAAACAACTTTCTCTATAATCTGATCATACTCTTAAAAACCATCAGCATATTAAGTTGGACCCTGTATGTAGATATAGACTTGCTATGCATGGATTGCAATCCAAACCATCAAAGTTTCATCGCAATCTGACAATGAAAAATTGTATAGGAATGCATCAGGGACAAACAAACTAACGTACATTTTTTACATAATACAACGTGTTAATGAATTAACGCAAAACTAGAAAGTAGTTTGTTTAGAATCGAGAGCAGAATCGAATTATCATGATTAGGTTTTTTTTTCAAAACATAAAATAGTTTGTTTGTAAAATTTTAAATTTACTTAACTCGCTCTCAAGTACTCTCAACCCACCGCAAGGGCACACTCACCATACTTACTACCAACTACTTACTAACAAGATTCTTAAAATGCATCCATGAGCACTCCAGCGCTTTCATTCATTGCTGAAATGATAACAAATCATTTTTGCCTCAAAACTTAAATGTAAGCATAGTATAAGCATATGCTCACGACTATATTTCCCGAGGGGGTAGTCTAGAGATATTCTGAAACCTCAGAACATCCACGTTTCACCAGTAGTACCGAAATTTTGTCCAGTGTGACGGGGGGTGAGCCCGTCGCCACTTATAATGGACAGTGAGTACAATACATGCCTCGAAATTGAAGCATGCAGGTTTCCTCACGATTTAAAATGTGAATAACTTTAAAATTTTAACTATCAAAATAATGAAATTATTGTTTCAATCTAATTATTTCCTCATTAACACGTTGTATTATAGTTGAATAAAAATAATGTGAAAATTCAACACTTGTTATAGTTACTAAGTTTACTGAAATAACAAACAAACCTATTTGTTGCAGAGGACCGGAAGGCACATGCTTCGAAGGTGGAATATTCCCTGCGAAACTAGTTTTTCCTCCAGACTATCCATTGAGTCCCCCAAAGATGCAATTCATATGCGAAATGTTTCATCCAAACAGTAAGAACTCTATTTTCTCTTATTAGACATTGTGTTTACCCAGCACGGCTAGCATGCCACCCACGACAAAGCGTTTAAACGAGAAAAACGTCGTGCGCGCTCTTTTTGGCGTACGTAAAATAATAAAGATGGAGGCACGTCTCGATTTTTGTCGTTTTCTCGGCGGTGGCATGCTAGAGGGGCTGGTTGGATTATCTTTCGTTTTCGAAACCATAAAAATATGCTATAAAAAAATCGGTCAAGTGCGAGTCGGGCTTCTCGCGCATCGAGGGTTCCGTACCACACTACCACAAAATACAACATATTAACTTGGAAAAAACTTTTTTCTTCGGAACCTTAAGCGTGAGACCGACTCGCACTTGGCCGGTTTTTATTATTTGTTGTTATACTGTAGAGTTTGCTCTATAATCACACCAAGTTTGACGCTTGTATGTATTACCGTTTTTACTAGAGAGCGAGAAGAAAAAACTTCAATAAAAACTAGTTTCTTGTTGAGAACCTTTTGAGATTTTTTTTTTTTGATATTTTTATTATTTGTCAACAAATTTCAGCTATCTACCTATTACGATTCAAAAGTTACAGGTAGGACGGACGGACGGATGGACAACGTAGGCTTAGTAATAGGGTTCCGTTTTCACCCTTTGGGTACGGAACCCTAAAAAGTAGGCCAATTTTATAACAACCTTAGAAGGTGGTTAACAATGTAGTAAAGACTCTGACCATCCCCAAGGGAAAACAGCCGTGAGTTTAGTTTAAGTTGTTGTTATATTATATAATGCTGCCGGTGTCTTATCTTAACTATTATAAATCCATGAGGAATAAAAAAGTAGCGGTTCACTTCATATAAACTCAAATAACACACGATAGCGCGATTTAAGGCTTCCGCACATTGCAGCGATATTATCGAGCGATTTTATCGAGCGATATTATCGACAGCGATATCGCGACACCTTACACACTGCAGCGATTCCGCGATTAGCGTCACGCATGCGCCCTTCACTGAATGTAGTAGAAAGAGATTGCGTCAGGTTGTGATAATATCGCGGCAGTGTGTGGGATCGAGCGCGTCCCCATACAAAATGTACTGAGAACAATTATCGCAAAATTGCAGCGATATTATCGCTCGATAATATCGCGGCAGTGTGTAGGATCGCGCGCGTCCCCATACAAAATGTACTGAGAACAATTGTCGCATAATCGCAGCGATAATATCGCTCGATAATATCGCTGCAATGAGGGGAGGCCTTTAAATGACGTGCAGCGCCATCTATTGACAAAATTGTTAGTTTGTTTGTTGGTTCCCGCATCACGCAAAAACTACTGGAATGATTTTGATGAAACTTTTTTTGTTTGATAGCTTATGATCTGACTTATAATCTGGTATGTAATTTGTGCGGACGAAGTCGCGGGAAAACACTAGTAATAAATAATGGTAAACTTAAGCTGCATAATTTGTTTCAGTATATGCAGATGGACGAGTGTGTATATCGATACTCCATGCGCCAGGTGATGATCCGATGGGATACGAAAGTAGTGCAGAACGGTGGTCTCCCGTGCAAAGCGTAGAAAAAATTTTACTCTCCGTTGTCAGCATGCTAGCAGGTAGTATTAATATTTTATCTAACTATTCGTGCTTTCTGACACATCACACTTTGCGGAATTCATAGCAGTCCGCAATATATGCGTCCATTCATGTAAGGGTGATTGTTTGGGCATCGCAAACGAAAAAGGCAGTTTCATTAAAAATTTTGTCAAACGATACTCACTTAAGGGGCTACCTGCCGGTTTTGGGTAATTTTGTTCATTAACTATGGCACTTTTTGAGCTGAAATTTAAACTGAACCATCTACAGGATATGAGAAGTGATGTGGTTTTTCTAGAAATCGATTTTAATCAATAAAACCGAAGAAAAGGGACTCTAAAGTCACCCCTTTTTTTCCAGTTGTAACCATTTTACTCTTACATTTTTAATCGGAACAAAATGAAAATTTACTATATTGTTCACAATACAATTTAGAATGATGTGGTTTTTTTACTTTTTCGAAATTAATAAAAAATCATCAAATTTTTCAAAGAAAACAGCAAAATTCTGACCGGAGCCACGCGCTCTTTCTCATCGATTAGTATGGAGTGTGAGTGAGAGGAGAGTGGTCCACGGCTGATACGCCTTAAAATGGAGTATCAGTCTCAAAAAACCTATCAGTTCCGTATTTTTCTCGATTCCTTTATTTCAAGGACAAATTATTTAATTATTAAGTGGATTATATTTGACTTTTTATGCAGTCAATGTTTGTAATGTGTACAACAGAGTTAAATTTTCGGTGTTATTGCGTATTTATTGGTAGTGAACAGTTTATCAGCATTAAAGTCAGATGCTCTCATTATACAATACATTGAGAGCATCAGACTTTACTAATATTAGTACCTACTCTGTGCTAATATATATATTTTACCCTAAAGGCCGGGCCTCACAGAGAGTGCCGGCTGTAGTTGTAAACTATGGAATTATATGCGAGATGTCTCATGTTTAAAACACCCGGCGCACATTAAATATATTTTATTAATCCATAATATAGTCAGTATCTTAACTATTATAAAACCGTAAAATCATGAGGAACAAAAAAGTTGCGGTTCACTTCATATAAAATCAAATAACACTTCGGTAGCCCGATTTAAATGACGTGCAGCGCCATCCATTGACAAAATTGTTAGTTTGTTTGTTTGTTCGCACATCACGCACAAACTACTGAACCGATTTTGATGAAATTTTTTTTGTTTGATAGCTTATGATCTGACTTAAAATCTGGTATATAATTTGTGCGGACGAAGTCGCGGGAAAACACTAGTATCATAATAAAATTGACTTTTTACTGAAATTTCAGAGCCAAATGATGAAAGTGGAGCAAATGTTGACGCAGCGAAGATGTGGCGAGAAGACCGCGAGCAGTTCAACCAGATCGCTGAACGACTGGTTAGAAAGACCCTCGGACTACCGCCCCCATAATTATTGAATAGTATAACAATTTGTCAATGGTAAACACTTACAATTATATTTAGGGCCTGTTTCACCACTTCTGAATAAGTTCTTGTTAGCTTATCCGACAGATATTTTGACATAATTTCATACAAAATATGTCAAACTATCTGTCGGATAAGCTAACAAGAACTTACCCAGAAGTGGTGAAACAGGCCCTTAGTGTGACAATGCCAAGTCTTCCTAACAATTAATCCTTCAGGATACAGGTTGTAAACTTAAATGCTTTTTATATTTTTAAGGGAATAGTTTCACTCTAACTGAACAACTTTAGCAAATTTTTTTTTTTATATTTCAAGGTTGTTTGTTCCATAAAGAAGATTGGCGAATTGGGACCCAGACATTTTTTCGAAAACTAAAAGCCGTTCAGTATGGCGGTCATAATTATTATAAACAGAAAAAATTCAGGAATTTAAAAAAAAAACTTCCACTTCTCCGGAAGTCCGGATTCAAAAGTAAGAAATTACTAGTAAAATAGACAAATCATCCAAAATAAATAAAATAAATAACGCTCACAGGCACATACATTGTAATGATCCCAAGTAAGCCTCAGGCTTTTTGTTATGGGAACCTTACAACAACGGCACACACATATAGCATCCATGACCGAACCCAGGACCCTGGTTTGGTAGCCCGGCGTGGTAACCATTACACCAACCGGGTCGTCTATAAAAGCAGTAGCAAAACGAAACCATGACAGCTATTTTCATCGAATGTTATCACTAAGGTATTTTTTGGTCGTTACGAAACGTATTTGGCTTGGTTGAACTGATAGTGTGTGTGATTTCAGTTTCTTCAATTATCATAATATTGTAGTTATCGTGAATTTTCACACAAATAAAAATAATGAATGCGTAGAAGATTGAGTATACACATCCACAAGAAGAAATACCTTTCCCCAACTTCTACAGGTTACAACCAATTTACTTTTTTGTTACTCTTTTTTAGTTGTATAAGTACACGTAAGTTTCATTCATGTACGGGACCTCTCAGTCTGGGTCTCAACTCAAATTACACGGCCTTCCGCCAAACTTCTTTGAGTTACGTAACCATTTTTTTTTTCAGTTTGATGGTCTGAAGAACTTCTTTAAAAATGCATGTAACACATTTCAGTTTACAGTCTGTAATACAGAGTATATCCCATTCTGATACCAATATCTTAAAATGTAATCAAAGTCGTGTAAAACAGTTTCCATTGCAATACAAACACTTAAACTAGCTAGGTACATAAAATCGTAAGAGACGACAGCCATTTTGCTTGTGTAACTAACAAATCACTGTAGCGCACCGCACTGACGCTTAATAAAAACGAGCTCGGACTTGCAAGTAGAAGCTAGCATGTGTATGTTAAGTAAGTGCGAGTGGGAGAGGAATACACACCAAGAGGCATTGTGGTCATAATTGGTGGAGGGACACGGAGTGTCCATACTGTATCCATACTGTACACCAGGGGTGGCCAAACTTTTCAAGTACCTACGCGGTCTACTTTGAAACTCAGATATACCTGGCGGTCTACATAAAAAAACTGTAGTTACCTACTTCCAACATTATTTTTTTGATACAAATTTTTATGCTTATTTTGGTGGTGGAAGTTTGGCATTTGTAATGCTTGTGTGTCAACCGAGACTGATGTTTCATTCCATCATAGAATTCGCTGATTCACAACTTACTTTATGAAGGCCTTATGGAAACTTGTCATAAGTTAGATTCCAAAAATCTGTACATTCAAAAATTATGTCGTAAGTATCATCAATATTTCCTCCTCGACCACAACAAAGCATCAATGAATCTGTGAAAATTAATTATATCGCCAGATTTTCATGGCAGTCAATGTTAATGTTTTCGTTAAAAGGGAAAAACATTAAGCTTCGACGTCTTCCACAGTTTCAAAATTCGAAAACAATATTAAAATTTCCAGATGCTTAGCCTTAGCTTAGCCCAACTGTTAGTAGAAACTTTGAAATTGTCGGAATTGAAATTGAAAAAATTCGCGAAGATATTTATCGATCTCTTCGCGGGCTACCATAAAAGTCGACACGGGCGACCGGTCGACCGCGGTCGACGTCTTGGCCACCCCTGCTGTACACCTACATGCAGGTTGTTGTACTTACTCCTTCTTATACTGTGACTAGTCTAAATCGACTAGAAGTCCCTTTTCACACGTTCCGATCGCCGGATAGCCGCCGCCGGGTACCCGGACTACCCGGCTACCAATGTATGGACCTACCGGGTAAATTGCACTGGTACGTGTGAAAGCTTACGTACACACGGCGACAGGCCAGATTACCCTGTTTGGACTTTGAACTATTAGAACTTGAACGATGATAATCGTGCGAGAGGGTGCGGTATGTTGTTGTTTCGTCTCACGGCACGCTGCGCCCGCGCCAGCAGCCGCGTCTATGCAGGCTCTCTACCGCACTATTTTGTGTTTTGTACGTAGTGTAGTTATGGGTATATAGGGTGCGTAACATGATGTGTCGCCGTGTGTACATAGCCATACACTTCGCTGCCGGGTTACCCGGCACCGGCGATCCGGCAACGGGAACGTATGAAAAGGGACTAAGTTAGCACTATCATTTAACGGAACTATAAAATAACTAGCGACCCGCTCCGTCTTCGCACGGGTGCAATGCACATATAAACCTTCCTCTTGAATCACTCTATCTATTAAAAAAAACCGCATCAAAATCCGTTGCGTAGTTTCAAAGATTTAAGCATACAAAGGGACATAGGGACAGAGAAAGCGACTTTGTTTTATACTATGTAGTGATATGTCAGAAACCGAATAGAATCTTTTTATTTCTCGAGTAATTATTTGACAATCCAATTAGGATTGGATACTTATAAGTGCTTATAACGTAACTCAGGCCGAGATTCAGATACGATTTGTAAGTCATAGTTCGAACTCCCGTATGTCAAAATCCATACATTTCTACCCTACTTAGCTCGAGCTAAGACTAAAAAAAATCGTCTGTGAAGAATCTCGGCCTCAGATCTCATGTAACAACAAACATGTGATCTGGGGTGCGATTTTTGAATGTCATCGGTGAGTTTGAAAGGTTTTTAAATCTCATACAAAAGCGTCCTCATGCATCTTTCTACTGATTAATTGACTATAAAAAATCGCACTCCTGAATTATGATTTTTGGAAGTCAAATCAGCAGTAGAAAGATGCATGCATATTTCCATAGAAATTTTGAAATTTTCAACTGCTGAATTCATCGAATGAGATTCAAAAATCGCACTCCAGAGGCTTTTGTCACTCAGGAACGTCATTTGCTGGAGCATATAAGATAAGATAACATATTATGTTCTAGCAAATGACGTTCCTGAGTGATAGAAAAGGATGGAGCGACGGAAAAATGCGATGCTATGCTGTGTGGTGTAGTTCAACCCTTATTTATCATATTTTAACTAAAACAGAACAATTAATTCAGCAAAAAGGTGTTTTTTTATCAAATCTCTTTGCTGGGATTTAAAAACAAACAATAAAAAAAAGTAACTTTACCGCACTAGTGCGTTCCTGTATAATAGTAGCTTATCTATGCTAGTGCGTGCTAGTGCTCATTTTCGCACGCGTGTTCTTTAAGCTCCACTGTGTATGTACCTTAAAGCGGTGCAATAAGAGCCACTTTACGATCAAGTATGTTGAAAAAATATTTATGAAATTGCTGCACCGGGCCAAAAGTTGTTTTAACTCCATCCATTATTCATTACCTAGGTAATATAAGTAGCTATATACCTTTTATTTAAGTTTTATCCGAAATATAAATAATATGTTTTAACGGGAATGGAATTTTATTATTTTTATGGAACAGAACTAGGTAGGTACCTACCTACTCTTTTGTAATTAATTTAAGGTAAAATCGATTATTACTCGTGTTAATAAGTTGTTATTTTCTTTCTTTGAAAAGTAAATGTGATTGTTTTGTTTTTATGGCTTTTTATTTTCCATACGAATAAAAAAATATATCTAGATTTGGTATCTGTCTAGCTAGATAGTATACAGGGTGTTACATAAGTAAAAATAAATATTTAAAACGTAACGGTGTTTTAAAATTTTGCGACAAAGCCAGCGTCTATCGGCGGCAGGACAGGAAGCTGGAAATAGGTCAAATAGGTATTGTTGGTTCTAATCTACAAACAGAGTAGTGGGAAGTAAAACTAATATCGGATTGTGAATGTTGTCGCAGTCCTGCATGGATGGCGTCCGACAACCTTGAGTAGGTAGGTAATGCTGCAGTCCTACACGTTCGGAGTGCAGTGAAAAAGTGCAGTGCGCGGGAAAGGACGGGCCTTGTTTCTTAATTTTCTAAATTAGTTTTTTGTGGATATTATTGTATGTGGTCATTACTCATTATGTGGTGGAATGATCGTTTTTCTTTTCTTTTTTAAATTTAGTTCCTAAAAAAACTCAACAGATGACATGTTTATCGCTCCATAGAGCCGTTCGCGACATCCTGTCAAAATCTTGTCAAAACGGTCAAGACTGTGCCTACCTTTTTTTTTTTAAAGCCAAGGGATCGAGCCCATACAACCATGTCAGGCGTAAAAGTTTAGAATTTTCGATTAAAATGATTAGTACTTAAATAATGAAATATGCCATCAAAAGATGCGTTGGCATCTTCTTGATCATCTTTCCCTCTTTATTATTTTAAAGAAACACTTTCTGAAATTTTGACGATTATTCGCACCACAATTCGCACAGACCGTAGCGCAATCTATCGATCCCCTAGAAAACAAAAAGAAAATCTCAAGAAGAAAGAAAAGAAAGCTCAGAAGAAAAGAAAAGCTCATTATTTTAGAAAATGTGTCACTTACCTATCAATCTTCACAGCCAATACATGCGTCCCACTGCAGGGCATAAGCCTACCCTCAGGGCCTCAGGTAGTTTGTAAGGGCGTTAGTCCACCACGTGTGCCCAATGCGGATTGGTAGATTTCACATACGCATCGGAATTTCTTCTTCGGCGTATTCAAGTTTCCTCACGATGGTCACAATGTTTTCCTTCACCGTTTGAGAGTAGTCAAATATTACGTACATAGTTATAAAAACTCATTGGTACATGGCATGTCTTCCGTGCGGATTCGAACCCGGACCTCAAGAATGAGTATCCAACGCAACGCGCTACTGACGCTCTCCAAGAACAATAGTAAAAACAAAATGAGAAAGAAAGAAAGGCTCTCCCGTTTGATTCATGAATATTGGTTGGTCCCCATGTAAAACTTCCTTGAAACTTACCATTGGAATGTTTGAACCACCCTTGCATTTCAAGAGAATCTTGCACATAGGCGAAGTATTTTTCGCTTACGCTGATCTTGCATTACACTCCATTCCAAATAGCACCGAAAATTTAAGGCCATTTTTAATTACAGAAACATACATTTCATACAAAATATGTAAAAACTATCTGTTGGATAAGCTAACAAGAACTTACCCAGAAGTTGTGAAACAGGCCCTTACTCTCACTTATTCTTAGAACAGCTTTAATAACGTCCAAGATATGTCGGATAGTACATCTTTCTGATAAATACATTATATTTGCTTATCAGAATTGGCCAGAAAGTTAAATAGGAATCGGAAAATCTCGTCGTCCTTATTTAGGTTCAATGAAAAATATAACTGAAAACAATGGCTGTAAGGTCCAGTACCCATTGCCTTTTTGAAAGGAATAAACAATAAAAAAATAAAATAAAAAGGAGTTTTGCGCGGGAAACGTTGCGGGTTGCGTTGTGGGTTTGCTATTGGGCGGTCACGTGCGCGTGTCGCTTGTCGGTTGCTCCATCCCCAGCCTACAGCGGAACTCCAGTGGTGGCTCAGGATGTTGTTCTTTTATAAGAACAACCCTTGAAGTCGCCAAAATATCAATATAACCGTACAACGTCAAGCACTTTTGCTATAAAAACTCGACATTGGCAAAATCATCATTAACCAAAGATGGCAGCCATATTTTTAAAAATAGAATAGAATAGAAGACAAAACGGACGGACTTTGTTTCTTGATTTTCTAAACTAGTTTTTCGTGGCTATTATTATGATAATGTGGTGGATTTTGTATAATAATGTGCCTTTAGTGGAGAAAAATATAGTAAAAGTGAGAAATAAAGTAAGGCGCGACCGTTCGATTCGGATTGATATCCTCGAGTAAAATTCCCATAAACATTGCAATGTGTGAACCATCCTCACATTTCAATGAGATAGGTTTAAGTTACGATAAAACGAAAAACTTAACTTCTAAATAATGCGAATTCCTGTCAATATTGAAAACTTATTGAAGAAATCGACCACTAGCAACTTGATCTTGGAAATGACAAAAACTACAGAAATGAGATTATTACTATGCTTGGAATATGAAGACTTGGAAAAGTTATAATTTTAACACAGATCAGGCACATAGTGCCTTTTATACTACTCTTTTATATAATGAATTCATAAGAAAATACCTACAAAACGTAGAAAGAGAATCAACTAGAAAAGGCATCAAAATAATAATAGTCACGAAAACGAGACAGCCTTATACGCTAATTACACAGAGTGAATGCGACAAAATCCATGTCGTTTGTCCCTTTCTGCGTATGCGATATTTTTGTTTGCCACAGTTGAAATTGCATACAAAATCTTGCAACTATGGCAAACAAAGGCACGATTTCTCATACATTTTTGTCATATCTCTGTCCCTTTCGAGTATACGCTGTCAGGAAATCTATAGAATACTCAACCTACGCTACAAAATCAGACTTAACTGCATGGGCTACGTTCTCTTTGCTTTTCCGCAAGGAAAAATGTAACAACAACAACATAAAAATAAAAAATCTTTAATCTGTGGTTGACCGGAAACAGTTTGACAGTGAGAGAAGGAGATCTAAAACTAGAATCAAAATAAAATCTGTGAATAAAATGGTTCGGTTATCATATCACTAGTGCGATTATTTCCATTGATATTCCTTCGTGAAATGTAAATGTTTTATTACTCTTAATCTTCAAGGATAGTTCTATGTGCTGATGGCTATAAAATAGTGATTCAAATTAGCTGTAAGTCGAAGTTATAAACTACAGTATTGTGAAGTGAAAGATCTTCAAGAATTACTACTTAAGTACCTACTGCGCAAATAGAAACTTTAAAATATTTATTGTTTCATTTTATATCTCGTTATATTACTTTCAGAATCATGGCGTCGTCTAATATAGAAACGCAAGAACGTTCTAGGTTATACAAGTTTACTAAAATACTGACATTAAAGGTAGCACAGATCGTAGTCCAAAGTAGACAAGGGAAAAAAATATCACATGAATGTAATCTAACGAAACCGCCGGAGAACGGGCTGGCATCGTCTCCTACCAGCTTGCAGTGGGTAAGGATAATAATTGTTTATCTTGTTTACATTCATAAACTGATAAATTTTGATCCAGCTTGGTTTACATACTTAGGTACTACCTAGGAAGGACTGTACAATGAGTACCGTCGAATTTGGGGTTGCGGGGTATAGGGGGGGTCCTTGCACTTAAAAAAAAAATGGGGGGAGGAGTTCCGCACTTTTTCCCTTAAGGCCAGGCATGTGGGGACCCCCCCTATCCCTCCCACCCATCCCAACCCCAAATTCGACGGTACTCATTGAACAGTTGAGCCCTTACCTACTATAATGCGAGAATATGGTTTGGGATTGGCCAAAATAAAGAACACGATAGTTGTCTCGCTTAGCACTTTCACTGCTGACGACCTACGGCGTAGCGGCTACAAATAGGCCGCAGTGCTAAAGAACCCACAAACCTTACGCCTGTGCAGGCCGACCCACGAGGTGAGCTGACGACTGTGCGCACGACCTACGAGAGGCGTCAGTTTTAGCACTGTGCGAGGATCATGATTTTGAGTTTAGCAGCGAACGTTTTAAACTTTATATAGTATAAATTTATTAGAGTGTGTAGACCATTGACCAAGAAAAGCTTTTTGCTTAAGCTTGTAGACAGAATGTCAGTGTAGTCACGTATGAGATAGCGATAGTCGTACAATTCCATCCAATTTATATGAAGTGACATTTCTTGGTCAGTTGACGTAGTACAAAAATTTAGTTATGTTGATAAGGTATCTAGGGTGAATTTTTTATATGCATCTCTTATTGATTTGATAGGACTCGTTCCGACCTCTATTACTTAGCCCCCAACAGTGTAGACCATAGATTTACACTCTAGATCAGTGGTTCCTAACCTTTTTTCGACCAAGGACCATTTTGATTGTTTTGTTGTTAGCAGGGACCACAAAGTTCAAGTTTGCCACATAATAGGTAATAAACAAAAGGTTTAACTTCAACAGATGATAGTCATTGGCATATTGTAATGTATGTATTCATGCCACACACCGCATATTGCTTTCAATACAGTGGCGTACCATTTGTTTCTATCACCAATTATTGGCAATTCTTTCTTTCATACGTGCGGGCCCTGCTGAGGCTCTCACTGTGGTCCGCGGACCATTGGTTGTGAACCACTGCTCTAGATTAAGCTATATCGTGGCCGCATACGGAACAGCAATAGTTTGACTTTTGCAAACTAAAAGACTTTGACATAGGATTAACATCTTGCCACACACGATAACCGGCCAGCATAAGCGAAAAGTTTTAAATCTATGGTGTAGACTGCATATTATCAAGAAAAGCTGAGTGCATATATATTGGAAAGGGATAGAGTTAAGGCAAAAATGTACAACAGTGTGACAAAAATTTGACTTAGTTGCAAGATTTTGTAAGCAATTTACTTACAAATCAAAAATATTGTATATGCAGACAGGGACAAAGAACATAGAACAAGCATGTGATTGTTGTCCTTCATACATTTGAATCGAGTAGGCATTGCAGTTTAGTATTGGACAGCAGATTTTTTTTTATGCTATATTTGGTTTGCTCCTGTAGTAAAAATTGTTCAGTTTGATGGGTAGACTCTTAGTTTAAAAGGATGCCAATAAAGTCAATTTCAACTATTTCATACCATTCCACGTATTTTTCACGAAATGTAAAGGAATTAAGAGAATAATACAAGAAGTCTCTGGAAGAGGCCTATGTCGGTAGACAAGTTGAAGAGGAAGTCGGAAGATTAGTGAAAAATGTTGTGTACATAATATAAAACCCTTAACTTAAGGCTGTAATAAATAAATAAATAAAAATACAAAGCATAGCATATGCTTACGATTATATTCCCCGAGGGGGTAGTCAGAGATATTCTGAATTCTCAGAACATCCACTTTTCACCAGTAGTACCGAAACTCTGTCCAGTGTGACGGGGGATGAGCCCGGCGCCCTAGCCGGCGCCACTTATAATGGAGAGTGGGTACAATACATGCCTCGAAATTGAAGCATGCAGGTTTCCTCTCAATGTTTTCCTTCTTCGAAAAGCCAGTGGTGTTACAAATCGTACATAATAGTTCGGTAATTCTGTGTTTTTCAGACCAACAAATTAATAAAGTTTTGAAACTTATGTGGCATGATACCTTTGGGTGTGGTGTTCAAAACTCACAACCCTCCCTCCCCCTCCACCTGACGCTTCACCCCCCTCGCCTTGAAGTTTGCCCCCGTTAACAGTTTTTTATCTTTTTTGCAAAAACTATAATAGATACAAAAAAAATGTCACAAGTACAAATTATCCTCATTAAATTTTACACAAAATAAGTGATATGCACTTTCTTCATAGGACTTAACCTTTGAGGGCTAGAGGGACGAGAAAGTAACAACATTTCAAAAGTTACGAAATTTGTATGGCGACCCTCGTGAAAGTTGAAGATAAAAATTAAATGATTCCATATTCTTAATAAGCGACCCCCAATACCCTCGGATACAAATTTTCAGTCGGATCGGTGAACCTTTAAAAGCTGCTTTGGCGTTTGAAATTTCCATGGCAGCCATCATATCTATCATAGTTTCCGCGGGCCGTTGACCTCATCCTTCAGGATTCGACCTTCTGAGGTAGTCAGTTTTCCCTGTATCACCAAAGCATCCATGTGATGATCCCTAAATTTCATCCTTGTACCGAAAGGGGAACCCGGAGATCAATTGGAGGTATCTGGTTGATCCCCACCACTTTCCATAGAGAGTACATAGATACCTACTCGGATTGTTCACCGGGTTTCCCTCAACCAACGTATAGTAAAATTATTTTAGGGATCGTCATTAGGATGTATTGGTGTTAAAATTAATATTTCTACTTCCTCAGAAGGTCGAATCCTGAAGGATGAGGTCAACGGCCCGCGGAAACTATGATAGAATGTATGGCTGCAATGGAAATTTCAAACGCCAAAGCAGCTTTTAAAGGTTCACCGATCCGACTGAAAATTTGTATCCGAGGGTATTCGGGGTCGCTTATTAAGAATATGGAAACATTTCATTTTTATCTTTAACTTTCACGAGGGTCGCCATACAAATTTCATAACTTTTGAAATGTTGTTACTTTCTCGTCCCTCTAGCCCTCAAAGGTTAAGTCCTATGAAGAAAGTGCATATCACTTATTTTGTGTAAAATTTAATGAGGATAATTTGTACCTTTGACATTTTTTTTGTATCTATTATAGTTTTTGCAAAAATGATAAAAAACTGTTAACGGGGACAAACTTCAAGGCGAGGGGGGGTGAAGCGTCAGGTGGAGGGGGAGGGAGGGTTGTGAGTTTTGAACACCACACCCAAAGCTATCATGCCACATAAGTTTCAAAACTTTATTAATTTGTTTGTTATCCCCATACATTGAATACATAGAATTACTGTACTATAAATTCCGAAAAACTCATTGGTACGAGTCGGTCGGTGTATAAAAATACAAGAAGCCAAAAATTACTGTATGTAATATTAAAATTCTAAAATTTTTAGTTCAACTTATCAATTCCGGATGAGCCCGATGTGAACTGTGATGCCAAACGCGTTCTCAACGGAGAAGTGGTAGCTGCACTAACTAAAGTATTGTGCATTGAAATATCATTGAGAACCACTGACGGAGATGACATGGTCCTGGAGCAGTGGACGGTGAAGATGAACCCTGGATGTGACGCAAGCATAAGCTCCGTGTCAACAATATACTACCGAATGAGCGTTATGCTAAAATCTACTTTGAGCATTTCAAGGATAACACCTGCTTATAAAATGTCAAGAGCGCAACAAAGAGAAACATACAAGATTTCGCATAAAATCTACGGCGGACAGCCAAACACTGACCTATTGGGTGAGAGAGTGATTTATTTTTTATTTTTATAGTTACTTTTATACAAAAATGTTATGTACATGTCAGTCCCATCGTACCTAATATCTAGATTTTACCTACTTTCTAGCGGGTGACAAACGTCAGTGAATTTCAATAAAGAAATTATGGAAATAAATGAAAATATTTTGTTATTATAAACCAAATGAGAATGTCCAAAATGCGTTTTATGAGATAAACGTTTTTAATAAACAAACGGTAGCCCCTAAGTTGTTTTACATTTTACTAATATGACAGTTTTTAATTTCAAACATTTTACTAGTAAGTCGTTTTGCTTTTGTGTCGTTCATCATATGAAACCTTTAAATAATATAACAGGTTAAGGTGGTTGCCGAGTTGTCAATTTACTTTATACTATTTATTAATACCGTCTACGAGTGTTCTACGACAAAGTTTTGTATCGACAAGTCTGCAACCACCTTAACCCTGTTATCGTAATCTTAACTATTATAAAACCGTAAAATCGTGAGGAATAAAAAAGTAGCGGTTCACTTCATATAAATTCAAAATAACATTCGATAGCGCGATTTTGATGACGTGCAGCGCCATCTATTGACAAAATTGTGCGTTTGTTTGTTTGTTCGCGCATCACGCTAAAACTACTGAACCGATTTTGATGAAACTGTTTTTGTTTGATAGCTTATGATCTGACTTAAAATCTGGTATATAATTTGTGCGGACGAAGTCGCGGGTAAACACTAGTAACTATTATAAAACCGTAAAATCATGAGGAACAAAAAAGTAGCGGTTCACTTCATATAAAGACAAATAACATATCGATAGCGCGATTTAAAAACGTGCAGCGCCATCTATTGACAAAATTAGTGTTAGTTTGTATGTTCGCACATCACGCAAAAACTACTTAACCGATTTTGATGAAACTTTTTTGTTTGATAGCTGATGATCTGACTTAAAATCTGGTATATAATTTGTGCGGACAAAGTCGCGGGAAAACACTAGTATTATTTAAAGGTTACATATGCAATGTTTATGTGGGCGAAAAGCTAGCCACCTCTCTCCACTTGACACGTCACTCCATCTTAAATAGCTAAATGTGAGCATTGCTTGCTATAACTACATTCTTAAACAGAAAGTTGCTAGTTGTAGCAATGTTTCTGACCACCTCAAAAGGGTTTACGGACGTGAGTTTATGTATGTATGTAACCTGTTATAATATTTAGACGGCGCGAATGCACAGTATGTAGTGAACCTGCCTGCTGTGCTGAGGGTCGCGGGTTCGAATCCCGTGAGGGACAAATATTTGTATGATGATGAATAATGAATATTTGTACCCGAGTCATGGATGTTTGTATCTATATATTATGTATTCTATATCGTTGTCTAGTTATCATAATACAAGTCCAGGCTAGATTCTGGAACTTTAAATGTGACTAGATAATTTGTGTGACATTGTCCAAGATATTTATTTATTTGCAGGTGAAAAATACAAGACAATCAAGGTCAGTGAGTTACGTACGCCAATTGGAACTATACTTATAGAGGTCCTCTACCGGACGAAGATGACCATTCTGCCGGATGACAAGCAGAAAGTGTTTGATCGTGAGATACTCACCAGTAGCGGAGAGATTATGGTGAAAAGCGACCACTTCCCAATGGAAAGCCCGAGGTGATCAATCAATCAATTTAGCGAAATCAGTCATTAAAAAGAAATTGTGACAATGGATGCATGGCATCTGTGATATAGAAATTTTAGGGAGCGATTCATAAAAAGGATCATAATAATAACAATGTGAAAGACGTTTTGATACTCTAAGGGCCTGTTTCACCACTTCTGGGTAAGTTCTTGTTAGCTTATCCGACAGATAGTTTGACATATTTTGTATTTGAAATTATGGCAAAATATCTGTCGGATAAGCTAAGAAGAACTTATTCAGAAGTGGTGAAACAGGCCCTAAATTGATTATTTTGTTTATAGTTTGAGTACCACATTTTTGTTAATGCCTAAATAATACCATTATTATATTCAATGACATTCTATACACTGTCATGTATTTTATTAGATAGTTTCACTGGAACACGTCATATAAGTGTAGCGACACATCTGCGCAACGTACAGCGTCGAACGTTCGGTTGAATACGCGTCTACTAGGAAAAATGGCGCGGTCTGGTGTGTCGCCTGTATAGGAAAAAAGCATTTCACGCGTATTCAACCGAATGTTCGGCGCCGTACGTTCCGCAGATGTGTCACTACACTAATAGAAATCTAATTTCTACGTATTGTAAATATTTGTATTAGCTATACTTATGTCATTACTTGTAGCTTTACTTACTAAACATTATTAAATGTTGCCAGGAAAGGGCATGGTGAAAAAAAGGAGGTAGATCTTACGAAGCCGTTGACAGCAGGTGCATTTGTTGATGCTGTTAAGATAAAAGAATTACACGATGCACTGAGTCAACAACTGCCACCAGAGCCCCCCATGGGTTGGCTCCTTGCAGAAAAAGAAAAGTTGGAAAATGTAAGTCGTAATTTCATTCTTATTCTTTATTATTCGGTTCTCACTGAAAAAGCAGTCATGGTTGCACCCATAGTTCCTCGAAAACAAACGGTTTGTTGCCACAGCCCAGAAAATTTAGCAGCCTCTTGCCGTGAACCGTTTCATCTACCTATTATTTCTCTATGGCGTTCAAAAGTGTATTAAAATTCACCGAAACCGCCGACACAGCCGTATCAAATTATATTTTCGGGTTGTCAGCGGGTTTGGTTTGTAGACGCCATGAGGGTTTTGACCATAAAGTTACTAGAGGGATTGACAGCTGAGAGAGCGAGATGTACCTAGCGGCACCACTGTATAATAGAAAGAGATACGTGTCGCGAGCTCTTACCAATTTTTACAATTCGATTTCCGTTAATAATTGCGAATCTAAAGTGAAATCGTAGATAATTTTGTGAAATATACTGACACTACTTCATCAATTTATCCCCGATTTCACGTTAGACTCAGAATTATAGACAGTATTCGAATTTTTGCCTGTGAATAGTCTCCTGAAAACATCCAAAAACGGTTTCAATTGACAACTCATGTTAGTTGCTCTATTCCTGTAAGGTATAATACCTTTATGGTTTTGACACCTTGACCGACGGCGAACGGCATGTTAAGTATGGGACATGGTCAGCATACCGTCCTCCGAACGGCGCCGAGCGCGTACCCATACTAATCTTGTTTTTTTTGACGCCGTCGTTCGCCGTCTGTCACAGAATCATCAATACCTTTCCCAGCTTCCTGATACGAATTGATTAAAGTTGACATATCTTGTGAATTCTAATATGAACTTTGTTTACAATAGAGACTTAACCGACTCGCCGTATCAGATAAGATGAACATAGCTAAGCCAGGATGCAGTAATGAAGTAGCTAGTTATTCTATGCCGCGCACAGCGAGCAAAGCCATTGAGGTTCCTAGGACTAAGGACTCCAAATATGCTGGTTTGATGGTAAGTCAATCTAAAAACAATAATGTAATAAAATCGGTCAAGTGCGAGTCGGGCTACTCGCGCATCGAGGGTTCCGTACCACCACAGAACACAACATATTAATTTGGAAAAAAACTTTTTTTCTTCGGGTCCTTAAGCGACCTTAACCGATTCGCATTTGGCCGGTTTTTATTATTTGTTGTTATACTGTAGAGTTTGCTCTATAATCACACCAAGTTTGACGCTTGTATCTATTACCCCATTGTAGTTCAGTCAAGATGTACATCCGTGCTTGCAAAAGGTCAGGTCTTTCTGAATTTTTTATATGTTGTTAGGACCTAAACTAATATTAAATTGCCAAATTTGCAATTTCCTAAGTGATGTGCGAGCGGTAGTGTAACCAAAAAACCATGAAATTTTCGGACTTTTTTCAGTTTTTCGCTTATTTCTCGGAATCTATAATTCGTATCGAATAGTTTTGTAGGTATAATTTTATTCTGACAAAATTTCCTACAAAAAAGTAGTGTGCACTTTCCTCATAGGACTCAACCTTTGAGGGCTAGAGGGACGAGAAAGTAACATCATTTCAAAAGTTATGAAATTTGTATGGCGACCCTCTTGAAAGGTGAAGATAAAAACAAAATGATTCCGTATTCTTAATCAGCGACCCCGAAAACCCCCGGATACAAATTTTCAATCGGTTCACTGAACCTTTAAAAGCTGCGTTGGCGTTTGAAATTTTCATGGCAGCCATCTTGGATATCGCAATTTTGGATTTTTTTTCACCGCTAACAAAATCTGACCAGGGTCCACTATGACATTATTCAAGGTCCATACCCCTATCTGTTATAGTGTCCGTGGGCCGTTGACGTCATCCGTCAGGATTCGACCTTCGGAGGAAGTCGACATATTCCTTTTAACACCAGGGCATCGTTATAATGATCCTTAAATTTCATCCTTGTACTTTAAGGGGAACCCGGAGATCAATTGGAGGTATCTGGTCGATCCCCACCACTTTTCATAGATAGTAGATAGATGCCCGGATAATTGTTCGCCGGGTTTCCCACAACCAACGTAAGTATATTAAAATTATTTTGGTGATCATCATAAGGATGCTCTGGTGTTAAAAGGAATATTTCGACTTCCTCAGAAGGTCGTATCCTGACGGATGAGGTCAACGGCCCGCGGACACTATGACTGATATGGACCTTGAAAAATGCCATAGTGGACCCTGGTCAGATTTTGTTGGCGGTGAATAAAAATCCAAAAATGCGAAATCCAAGATGGCTGCCATGGAAATTTCAAACGCCAGCGCAGCTTTTAAAGGTTCAGCGAACCGACTGAAAATTTGTATCCGGGGGTTTTCGGGGTCGCTGATTAAGAATACGGAATCATTTTGTTTTTATCTTCAACTTTCAAGAGTGTCGCCATACAAATTTCATATCTTTTAAAATGCTGTTACTTTCTCGTCCCTCTAGCCCTCAAAGGTTAAGTCCTATGAAGAAAGTGCATACCACTTGTTTTGTAGGAAATTTTGTTAGAATAAAAGTATACCTGCAATACTATTCGATACGACTTACAAATTTTGAGAAAAAAGCGAAAAACTGAAAAAAGTCCGAAAATTTCATGGTTTTATGGTTACACCGCCGCTCGCACAGCACTTTGGAAATTGCAAATCTGGCAATTTAATATTGGTTTAGGTCCTAACAACATATAACAAATTCAGAACGACCGGACCTTTTGCAAGCAGGGCCCCCTTTTCATGTTTAACTTGACTGAACTATTGTAATTTATTACTTATACTATTTACAAGAAAAAGATTACGATATGGTTTTAGGTTTCCCTGACTACAAATTAATCTTTTTAGAATGTTTGTCTGTTTGTTTGTTTGTTCGAGCATAACGCAGGAACTACTTCACCGCTTTTGATGTTTTTTTGATAGCTTATGATTTGACTTAAAATTTGGTAAGTACATAACTTGTGCGGACGAAGTCGCCGGAAAACTCTAGTTATAAATATACCTGTAATTAAATTACAGGAATTTCCGTTTGCCGATGGCAGCCCAATCACCGAGTTAGCGACCTTCTATCAAGAATGTTTGCAAGCCAGGTCAGCCAGTGACGAGTGGACGGAGATTTTAGGCGAGACGTCTGTTTCCACCGACTCGGAGACACTCTCCCACCAACTCAAGATGTTCGAAGACGCCGTCCCGGAGTTCGACAACATGGTCGCCTCCATGTTCAGCAACTCCGAGCACGGCTCCGACTCTTAAAGAGCATCCTATATGTGATAAGGTGCGTAATTGAATTCAGTGCCGAAAGACAATGCAGTGTAACTTAATGGGACAAATGCCATATTACATTTTTGTAGACGATAGTGTTAAAATATTCTACGCTCATAATTAATTTCATATTTTGGGTATAATTATAGTCATGCAGGGTTGCCAGACGCAGAAAATTTATCCTCATACAAAAGCGAGAAAATCTCGTACTTTGCCTATTTGCATTCATCTAAAGTGTGAAAAAACTAAAAATTAGGCTTGAATTAGGAATTAGACTAATTATCAAAATACGATACGATTGTATTTGTACGAGGAACCTTGTACGTCTGGCAACCCTGTAGTCATGTAACGTAAGATGGGATAATCAAAAATTGATTTTTATATGTAAATGTTTTTATAAGTTTACAACCAGATTCGCTGGCTGGGCGGATCTTTGTAGCATACAATTGTTTTAAGTTGACCGATTATTTTTGTATTTATTGCTCCCAGTTATCATTTATTTACTCTCAACATAGAAGTATGCTTAATACATATTTTCATGCTTTTGTACATAATGTGAATTGCCCTTCCGGCAATAATATGACTACAAATGTTATGTGTGAATTTTTTTATATGTCGGTTTAGCAACTTAACGACTCTTGTTTTGAAATTACATAAAATAAATGCGCCAAAGATGATACAAAACATCTTTATGTACATTACAGAACAGAGGCTGTATAGCAAACAAAAGCCATCATCCGATTTGGTGCAAAATGCGAAAGTGCAGGCCAAAAAAAAATTTATATTCGGTTAGAACTTGTCTGTCTAAGCATTTTATTATTATGGCACATGTATGGCACCAAAGCTGTAGGGCCAATGTCCTTGTTTTTTTTTAATTTGAGTTAGAAAAAACGTTTTCGATGAAATTAGCTAAGGCTATATTCTGTTAGAGGTTTCCGTCTAAGCATTTATTAGTATGGCACCAAAGCTGTAGATCCATCCTTGGTTTTATATAAGTTTGAAAATTCTGCCTTTTCACAAACTTTTGGTGTAATAAAGCTACATTTTCACGCCATAATAATATATACTTAGACATACAAGTACAAACAAAATATAGTATAAGTTTTTGTTGACCGGCACTTTCACATTTGTACCAAAAAATTATGAAACACGGATGATGTCCTTTGGGCACTTATCCCAACCGGTAGGTAGGTAGAACCTTCGATCAAAATAAAATGAATGGATAGGCCTAAAGCGCGGTAAGTTGAAGCAAACTACTGGTGCACTTGGTACATACAAACTAGCGCCATTATCTGTCAAATCTAGGGCACTTTCATACAAGTGACAAGTAAAAATTTCATTTGTTTTGCCTCATTTTTCTGGTTTGAAATGTTCGCTTAAGGCCTATCCATTCATTTTATTTTGATCGAAGGGTAGAACTGAGTGCAATGCGAGTAAAAACTGAATAGAAAAGTGTTGAATGCATTTTAGCTTGACTAAACAGTCTTACTCCGATATTTTTTTAGACATTCGTGTATGTACGCCTACATTATGATGTTTTACACAATTCGAGTAGAAAAATTATTATTATTTGTATAATCTTTTTTCTATTTTATGTTATTTACGAAGTCTTGGTTGTCGTGCCCACAGGAGATAGAACCTGGCTTCGCCTTATTGCAAGTAGCATGTTGGTGGAGCTCGCGTGCCACTGATAAAGTCGATATTATAATAATGTCTTTTCATACATTTTGTTCAAATAAAGGTATAAAATAGTGACTTACACTATGACCATTTTATAAAGATTCAGTCAGAAGACTTATTATTATGTAGATAAAGTTGAATTTCACTTGATTAGTTTTGATATTTTGTATGGTCACTATACTTCTACTTCTATTTCTACTGGTTGTCTCCTCTGTGGTCGTGCCAGTGGCTAATAATTGTGAATTACTGATATCTGGTTTACAGGAGTGTTATTTTTGAATGGCACACAATCGAATTCCTAAATGATGATTGTCGTATACGATTAAGAACTTGTGAAATTCGAAAATATCACCCTAAACGAAATTTAATAATAGGGATGATGATGACAGATCCTGTAAATTCATATCTTGTAACAAATTTAAAAATAAGGCTCACTATTTTCAATCGAAATTACAATCTAGGCTATAGAAAACAAAAAAATTTGAAGGTGGTACAATTTGTATCATCTTCTATCTCTTGCATGCAAAACAGCTGTTTGTATGACAAGTCGTCATGATTTGTATGAAAATACGTAGTTATGACGTCACTTCGACTGTACAGGTGAAATTGATATCATTAGCCTGTCCTTCTGCTGCAGATGGTACTAAGAGTCTACCCATCAAACTGAACAACTTTTACCATGGGATCAAACCGAACGGAGCATCAATTTCACCCTTTATATCTCGCTCTAATCTAAAATTTTGAACACTTATATTTCAGTCATTTTTACAGATATTCAAAAACAGTTTTTATAAAAGTTATAAAAACAATTTTTTCATCATCCCTATTATGCATAATCGATCATTGCCATTCCCAATGCCACGTAAGCCCGGCGCTCCACGACTATCGATGTTTTACTTCTAATTTGAACTTTTCGTGCCTTACGTGATAAGAAAACTCAAGATATATTTATTATTAATATTCATAAAACTGGCGTTTTTGACAAGTGCCAAGATTTTTAATAATTAATTTTACTTCTGTTACTATTGGATAGTACCTAAAAAATAAAACATATTACACAATTTATTTTACATTGTTTTAAAATATTATTTATTCGCTTTAATTAAAATGACAAGTAAATAAAGCTTTTTGAAAATTATATAATTGACCATAATGTTGAGATGTTACATTACCACGATAATTTATTCGCACTCACTGAGAATTCACACATTGCTGAAATTAAACAATGTAAGAAATATTAATACTCAATTAATTATATATTATTGTTACTAGTCAATGATATATTTAGTTTTACTTACAAAATATCTTTATCATAATCAAAATCATAGCGGGTTGTTTGGATGTTTTGGATCAAATAAAATTCATTGTGGAGGTGTAGTGGAGGTGCACACATTCACACTCAGGGTTGAACTACATCACACAGCACCGCATCGCATTTTTCCGTCGCTCCATCCTTTTCTGTCACTCAGGAACGTCATTTGCTAGAGCATATAAGATAGACGGAACGCGATCGCACGCGGCCGTGCTTTTGCGTGAATCGCGTTCCGTCTATCTTATATGTCCTAGCAAATGACGTTCCTGAGTGACAGAAAAGGATGGAGCGACGGAAAAATGCGATGCGGTGCTATTAAATGAGGTTCAACCTACGAATAAATAGGGTTCAACCGGTTCAACCCTTACTTAGCATGGAGACTTGTTTAGTAACATTCCTGCTTAGGTATTTTATAGTTTACTTTACTCACTGATGAAGGTGTCATAGTTATCTATCAGCGACATAATACATAAGATGCAGGCAGTACTTTCATGTTTAATTAAAACATAACGCATAAAGTCGGCTGATTCCGGCTTAGCTGGATATTATTATTATTGTATTTTAATTTAAGCCGAAAGAAACTTAAAAATTAAATAACATAAATGTTTGCTGAAGCGAGTTCTTTGAAAAGTACTTAAGTGCATTATTTTTCTTTTGTTCAAAAATTTGATGCTAATATACTTCCTGTAACATGAATAAATTCTCAGTGTGCATAAATATATGAAAACTAATGTTTTGTTTTCTGAAATCTGATTTAAAAAAACCAGTGGCGTTGGCTGTTCGCACGGGGTGATTCTATCGCGCGATGGAGATTTTCAATTTTGATCCATATAAATGAGCCCTAATTGATGTAGTTAAAAATTGTTTCGTTTTGAAACTAGAACTAGCGTGGTTATTGGTGAAGGTTTCAATTCTTCCAGGGTTCACATTTTTGTACCAGCCTGTTGTACTTAGGTACACACGGCGAATCATCAAGCTACGCAAGACCAATATAAGTTGGCCACGCGACGTTATACATTAGTCTACCTACGCGCGGCCAGCTTAGTTTTGCGTAGCTTGATGTGTCGCCGTGTGTACACTACACTACTATTTAGCATTGCGAAGATTGCCTTTTATCTTATTCAAATACTAAATAGATCGGACAATCAAATTGGTATACGGCTATCCTAATCTGAGAATTCGCTGGTCGACCAACACTTTCTTGCAGAAACGCTCATTAAAGTTAATCCTCCATTAATGGTTGAACTACACCAAACAGCACGGAACCGCATTATTCCGTCGCTCCATCCTTTTCTGTCACTCCTGACGTTCCTGAGTGACAGAAAATGATGGAGCGACGGAAAGATGCGATGCTGTGCTGTGTGGTGTAGTTCAACCCTAAATCTCTTGCTGTCAATTTTGTCTTGTTGACCTAGTAAAAGCTAGGAAGAGATTTAATGGAGGATTAACTCTAATAAGCGTTTCTGCAACTGAGAGCAAGTGTAAAAAGAGGCTACCATCTTTGTAATTTCAACTTTTATTTCTTTATTCGTAGTTTCAACTGTATTATTGGGCGTCGAAATTAGCATTAGAGCTCATTTACACAGCAGCGCAATATAATTACGCCCATGCGAATGAGCCCTAACTGTCGTCTATCCTTGTTGTTTTCCAGGGGTAGAAGGGTAGAAGTAAATAATTGACTTTGAACAATTTATTTTAATGTCATTTATTGCAAATCCCAAAATTACATTGTAATAAATATCAAATTAAGAATACAAGTTGTCTTTCCGAGTGAGATTGAGTTTGGGCTGGATGCTACGAATTTTCAAAATCTGTCCAGTTATGTTCTGTAAAAATGTATCAGTTAACTATACCTACATGGTGTAAGGAAAAATATTAAACCTTTAAACCATCATACTCTACCCATCAAACTGAACAACTTTTACTATGGGAGCAAACCTATCAGCGCAAATAAAACTGCTGTTCCATACTAAACTGCAATATCTACTCGACTCAAACGTATGGAGCAACATTTTTTTTTTGGGGCTGACATGTTTGCTCCAATAGTAATAGTTGTTCAGTTTGATGGGTAGAGTATGTGGTTTAAAGGTTGATGATTCTTTTTCTAACACCTGTACAGTAAAGGCATTCGAATGAATGTGATAGTTGCTCACTTCGATTTGGTGGTTGGGCGAAGCGAGTTTTTGAAATGTCACCTTATACTTTGGTTCCGTCTTGTGCACAAATGCGCAAAATGATTAAGGGCAAAGCGACCATAACAGCGGCAAGTTTTTGAAATGTGAAGGTCGCCTTATGCCGTCGACTTTATACCTACTTTATCCGCAATTTATTTAAGGCCAGACCATTGAAAACTATAAAGTGTTTGACTTCGAGAAAGATAAGAAACTTATTTCAAGTTTCTGACACCAGCACTCGTAGTATGCTACACGTGATACGGCTGGATCACGTCTTTTATCTCGTTCGTTCGCACGCAAATAGAAAGAGAGCTAAGGTGTGATAGCGCTGTATCACTGCGGCATGCTAGCTATGCAGTGCTTGCTGCCCGCACGATAAGAAGAAGAGTTTCTGATGTATCATACCTGATCGTCCAAGGAGGGTCTATAGGTACGTAAAATAGGCGCATCCAGCTGCTTCATCAAGACGGAGCGGCGGTGGTGCGCGCGCACGGCGTCCTGCAGCAGCGCGTGGCTGATGCGAGCCCTGTCCGCGGAACGCGCCGCACACCTCACCTCGCGGAGCCCGTCGAGCGCTATGTTCAGACTTACGCGGCCCAGGAACGCGTATAGCGACTTTTCCGCTAGTTGCTCCTGAAATAAATCCAAATACTAACGTGTAAAAATGAATACAAAATCTGCACGTCTAGTATAATTTCTCTAAACGCGCGCGATTTGCTCCATAGATAAACGGTTCCCGCGATTTTTGGAGCGAAAGCCGCGCTTGGCGCGTCAAGTAGTATGGAATAAACAGTTTACATGAAAAAAGTAAATTTTTAGAACGGTACAACCTACAGTACGACCAGGAAAATATGGCCGTTCGGTAATCTTCGTTTGCGCAGAGCAGGCCCGAATTCATTTAGAGTGCAAAGTCGGATAGCAGCGAAAAGGGCGCGAAAACAAATTAGCCAATACCGTAAACGGATTGAAGAAGGCATATCCTTGATTGGTCAATATAATTTCGCGCGCTATTAAAATGCGTCAACTGCGCAGGTACATCGGTAAGCCATTTAATATCTCAATCATGTTCGGTAACATATTTTTTTCTTTATATGTTCTTATCTAAGTGTAGAGACACACCTGCGGATTGTTCCGCGCTGAACGGTCGGTTGAATACGCGCGCAACGCTTTTCCCTATACCGGCGACACACCGGTACGTAGACGCGTATTCAACCGAACGTTCCACAGTTGTGTCCCTACACTAATGTTTCTTCTTCAAAAATAGGTACCAACTATATTTATTCTTGACCACGTATAGTACCACGAACCAGCAAGAAAGCACAAGATCGACTTGTCTGATTCCAAAACCCAGGGTGGCCAGGGTTAATACTTTTGTTGGTATACTCAACCTTTTTTCTGTCTCTTCTTAGAACATCTTCCTGCTGACGTTTAATTTCTTTTGCCCAACCTCTGTAATTGAAAATTAATTACCAATTTACGTGAGTATTAGGTAGATATTTGATGTTAAACCATTGCATTGTAATGTTTGGATACTTTCTTGCCGATATGTAGGAACTCGTCGAGAACGGTCTCGTCGTCAGGAACAAGCCCAGGGGATTGAGCTTGTGCCTCCATCCAGGTTTCGTTAAATTTTATCGTCAAGTAGTGTGAGCATAACACTATCAGCGCCTGTAGTATGGAGAAATCTTCTTAGTTCTGATGCTAGATATTATTAAGCAAATCTCTGCTCTTTTTTGAGCTTCATCCTCGCTTGATTTTCAATAGACCTGTTTACTACTAAAAATAATCTTTCCAATCATCTCTATTATTAAGAAACTGAAACAGAAGTATGCCTGTAGGTAGGTACTCTAAAATATTCACAAAAAAATGATTTTAGGTGTCCTTGACTCCCAAACTACTTTGTAGATTTTTCTTTGTTCTCGCATCACGCGAAAGCTACCTACTGGTCCGTGTTGGTTTAAAATTGTTGTGTTTGGAATTGGAACCCGTGCGGACGAAGACGCGGGTAAACTCTAGTATTCGATACAAAGATCTGATGTGTTTGAGTATTGTACAAAGTGATGCCAACCTCTTCTTCCGGTGTCAGTTGTATATTCTTAAACAAGTTGTACGTTTCGTCAGCTATAGAGACACTGTAACTTAGGTCTTCACAGAGCATATGCAATAAGGCAAAAGCCTGAAACGAAATTTTATACATTATACAGGGTGTAAGGAAAAGTATCATTAACCTTTAAACCCATCAAACTGGACAACTTCTACAATGGGAGCTAAACTAATGGTAGAAGCATGCGGCTCAGTCTAGAAAAATAGGTATACTTTACCTAAGCTTTTCTTATAAACAAGGCGAAAATATTTGGTGAGAGTAATGAAATCGCGAGCGGTCAAGCGCCGAGGAGAAACACCCTAAAAACAAAAGTTTTGTTACTTTCGACATCCGCGATCCAGCTAAATCTGCTGCAGCCAAACAAGTTGGATGTTTTTGATTGTGCCCTTCCTTGATATCTGGGTCCTTCAGCTGATTCTGAATGTCCTTTGACATAAGAGGGCAGTCTAAATCTGTAAGAATTCGTTTCAATTAATACCAATTCTATTTACAGGTTAAGGGGATGGGCCTTACGCGAACATTTCATACCAGAAAAATGAGGCAAAAGAAATGGCAGATATGCTTCAAAGTAGTAATTATAGCACCTACTCTGTGCTTCAAATACCTATATGATGACAGACACGTGTGCTAGTTTGTATGGACCAAGTGTACACCTACTAGTTGTGTGCTTCAAGTTAACGCGCTTTGGACCTATCTATTAATGTCACTTTGATCTAAGTTAACAAGCAGGTACGTACTCATTATTATCCCTTTTTCATCTAGTGGCGCACCTGATGACAGGCAATCGTCTTTGAAAACAGCGGCCAGAAGACTGACGATTGTACAACCTCTCTTTACTAACCTTGGGTCCTGCAAGTTAAACATGTATAATTATTGGTATTACACGCTGCACGTCACAAGAACAGTTTGTCACGTACGCAATAGGTCTCATAATAGTTCAGTCAAGTTAAACATGAAAAGGGGGTCGTGCTTGCAAAAGGTCCGGTCGTTCTGAATTTTTTATATGTTGTTAGGGCCTAAACCAGTATTAAATAGCCAGATTTGCAATTTCCAAAGTGCTGTGCGGGCGGCGGTGTACCCAAAAAACCATGAAATTTTCGGACTTTTTTCAGTTTTTCGCTTATTTCTCGTAATTTGTAACTTGTATCGAAAAGTTTTGTAAGTAACATTTTATTCTGACAAAATTTCCTATAAAACAAGTGTTATGCACTTTCTTCATAGGACTTAAACTTTGAGGGCTAGAGGGACGAGAAAGTTACAGCATTTCAAAAGTTATGACATTTGTATGGCGAATTGGCGACCCTCGTGAAAGTTGAAGATAAAAACAAAATGATTCTATATTCTTAAGGGGGTTGCAGAGGGCAAGACACTAAACTAGATGGCGCTCGGGAGCATTATTCCTGATTTTGTCACATTTTATTTTATATCTTCGTAATTATGTTATATATTGCAAATGTTATTTGAGAAGCGCAATCTAGATTTTCTAAACTATTTTTCCATTTATAAAATATTACTTTTGTTAATACCGTCTACGAATAATCAACGTCAAAGTTTTGTATGAAATTGATCAAAATTAAAATGTATATCAAATTCGTATGAACAATAAAATTACTTTAACTTGTAGCTAGATCATTAAAACATAAACACAATGTGCGCGCACAATGTGTGTAATTGAAAATTTTGATTGAAATCATCACAATTACGAGATATAAAATAAAATGTGATAAAATCATGAATAATGCTCCCGAGCGCCATCTAGTTTAGTGTCTTGCCCTCTGCAACCCCCTTAATCAGCGACCACTAAAACCACCGGATACAAATATTCAGTCGGTTCACTGAACTTTTAAGAGCTGCGTTGGCTTTTGAAATTTCCATGGCAGCCATCTTGGATTTCACAATTTTGGATTGTACGTAGTGGTTTATCTAAACTATTATAAAACTGTATCTGAAGTTTGTCTGTACATTGAAGATATGTATTTACAAAAAAAAGATTACGATACCTTATGGTTTTTAGGAATCCCTGACTCGAAATCAACTTTTTTTTTTAAATGTTGTCCGTCTGTTTGTCTGTTTGTTTGTTTGTTCGCGCATCACGCAAAAACTACTGAACCGATTTTGATGAAACTTTTTTTGTTTGATAGCTTATGATCTGACTTAAAATCTCGCTTAAAGTCGCTGGTAAACACTAGTGTTAAATAAAGTGGCAACGTACAGCATGAGAAGCACTGGCGTTGGCGCGCCACGTTACCAGCTGGCCGACGGCATCGCCTGCGCGCGCCGCGTCGCACACCAGCGCCAACGCGATGCATTGCACGGGTGGGCGGCACATCTTTTTGTAAAATGCGGATGATTAAATTGCAAGTTTTTAGGTACAGTTCTGAGGGATTTAGGTTCGTAATTTTTTTCTTAGCCTACGTCATCCCACTGCTGTGCAAGTCTGCCCTTTAATTCTCCAAACATATAGCTGTCCTAACTTTTATGAAAGACTTCGATTGGCATTTGAAGATGAAGCCTCATCCCATGCCACTGTTTACAACGGTTCAATGAGTTTAACACTTTAACTGCTGACGACCTACCTGGTAGGTCAGCGACCTATGGGCCGCAGTGCTCATGACTCACACCTTGAGTCAGAATCGTATAGCATTCCACAGTTTTAGCACTGCGCGAATGTCATTGTTTTGAGCTTAGCAGCGAAATTAAGCGTCGTAACAATCACAGTGATGATCTGTGTGAGGGAACGTCCTTCACCGCGACACCTGAAGATACCGCCTATGCTATGCGGCGCATGATAAGAGGCATAACTGAGTGAGAGTAAAAAAGATCCTGCTTGAGTATTTAGGCGTCAGGAAGCTTTGCACTAGGAACAGCATTGAAAGCTTTTTTACAGTTGCGAATTTGATAGCGACAAATTAGGTACTTATAGATCACGGTCTTGAAAGATGCACTAAAGATGTGAAGCATGCAAGGTAATACAATCTCGTTTGTTCTACAAGGGACCTACACTCACACAGATGCACTAGCTCTAGGCGCAGGTCCTACAACCCGCCACCTTATGTACCGCGTGACAGCACGCCACAAAAGAAATGGGTGCTTCACTCATGACTAGACGAGATTACGTCTGGTTCTTTTAAGTCTGTGTTATAGATATGGATTATTTAAAACATTGCTCACTGTAATTATATCTAACAATTTATAAATTCCATTATTTGCCACAAATTGTTTTCTGTTTTCTTTTTTCCAAATTATAGCTTGCCAGGTGAAATTCAGTAAAGATATAAGCCACCTGTAATAAAAAACGGTAATTAGTAGGTAAGTACCTTAAATTAAAAAAAAACCTAATTTAATTTGGCTTTTCTGAGTGACATTCCAGTTTTGAAAAGAATACCTACATTTTGTAAATTCCTAAGACATAATAGTCATCATCAGTGATTGCAGATAAACATTACACTTAATAATGCAGCCCTGGTTCCCATGCAAAAGGAACCTGGGTGCGAACGATTCCTCCATAAAAGGCTAAGGCTTGGGTATTGCATTTATATGCATCAGTCAGAGATGTTCTGAAAACTCAGAACATCCATGTTTCACTATAGTTACCCCATTTCACATAAGATGAGTTCTGACAGGACTCTAGAAACTAAACACGAAAACTACCTACGGAAATTGCTTGTTTCACGCTTCCTATGTGGAACGGATTATAGAACCTAGTGCTGGCTTGGGTATCGCAAATGTTCTTAAAGGCGCCTCAACCCAAATCGTGGATTACCTACCTTAGTGCTTGGGTATTGCAAATGTTCTTAAAGGCGCCCCAAAATGTTTTTAAACTAACCTGTCACTAACAATAGAATGTTTTTCTAGTGAGTACAAGATAATCTCCATCATTTGCTTAACAGTAGAGTTAGCTGATGCCGGCCACTTAATGCCAGGATAAACACAGCAGGCGATGTTCTCGTTCGCTTCCACCGCACTGTTCAGGAGACGCAAGGTGACTGCTAAAATAGCTTGACCTTTTTCTAGAGGTGGCAATTTTTGCTTCAGGAGGGTCTGACAGAGATCTGGAAATGGATCTAATTGTAATAAATGTCCCGGACCAGGCTAAACGAATAAATGACCAGTAACCTAGCTATATAACTTAACAATTGATATCTTCCATTCTCTTCACGAACAAAGACAATTTCAGAATCTGTCTGTAGTTCCTGATTAACCCAAACCTAAGTCAATCCTATTTGGCTAGATGCAGTATCGTAAATCATTTTAAAATAACGTTAAATTATCCGCACAGTCAGCACTGCTCTGTGGATACCACGCCCTTTACAAGATGTGCTTCGCGAACATATAATATAAACTTATTATAACTTACGCATCAGAATAATAATCCCATGAGAGTCAAACAAGTTTTTTATTGCCTCTTTCCTTGACGGACTTTTTCTGTGGTAGAGCGATGTTTGGAGCAGCCTCATGCACCAGTAGAGCACTGATAACTCGTACGCACTCTCGGAATACCACTCTATGTACCACATTAACCTGTTAAATTTTAAGAGCAAGACTGGAGAGCGATTGCGGTAATTTAAAACATCCAAGTTCAATCTTAATCCAATTTCAGTTCTAATCACATTGCAATCCAATTACTATTCAACTGTGTTTAATTCCGTATCGCAGTCAACTTGACTTATTTACTAAGGGACTGACAGCCTTTGACGTCTGAGCGATCTGTCAAAATGGCTCTAACGGCTGTCAAATGAATAGCGCAATATCGAACATGTTAAAAGTTGTGGTTCGCACGCGGTCCAATCATGGTTCAGTTTCAATTTATTTAGCGCGATTGCTCTCCTGCATGGGTAGCATGACACCGTTATACTGCGCTATCACACCTTCTCTCTCTTTCTATTTGCGCGCGAACGATCGAGACAAAAGACGTGATACAGCGGTATCACTGTAGCATACCAGTGCAGGTAGGTTTATTTTATACTAAATGGTGCTGACTGTGGAACGTGGAGTATCCGAATAAACATCAAGCTTGAATTATACGAATGCTTAGTAGGTACTCATGTTATACCTAATATGAAAATTGGTATATTTACCGTCTTATCATTCCATAATCGCTGCCTATATTATTCCCCATCACAGACATTGTACACACTAAAGCCTGCAGGGCTGTTTTACGAAGTTCGCTAAAGAGCGCAGGACTCCAACGAGGTCTAAGATGACTGAGACCTGGGTCCAGAAGATACATAAGACCTAGAACCCAGTGGCGAGATTCGACCATCTGAAATGCAACATTTTGGTAACTGATAAATTAATAATGTATCGAAAATAAATTTAAGAAATCCCTGGATTATTTTAAAGGATGAGGGCAGATAAGTAATCTACTTTAAAGTAAGGCAGTAAATGGCCACTTACAAATTTGTTATAAGGGAAGATCTTTAGAAAATCGACGCACAGATAAATGAGCATCTTTTTAAACTGTACATCTTGTTGATGAGTATTGAAACGAACAGTGCTGGTCCAGTCTGAACGGGGAGGCAGTTCTGTCAGAACTGACAGTGATATTATATCTGTGGACGAATAATTGCTATTGTTTATTTATAGTTTACAGATTTACTTACAGACAGTGAACGCAACTAGACGATGGCCCGATATCACAGTCGGTAGTAAACCTGCCTGCTGTGCCGAGGGTCGCGGGTTCGAATCCCGTAAGGGACAAATATTTGTAAGATGAATATGAATAATTTTGTACTTACTCGAGTCATGGATGTTTGGTCTATAGTACACCACTAGTTTAGTTTTTAATTAGTAACAAAACTTTAAGGGTGTATTCAGACATTGAATCTGAACAACTTTCTCTCAGGAACAATGGGTCGAAAAACGATAAATTTGTTTGGTCCTCCCATACAAAAGTGCGGATTGGGCGATAGATTTTCAATGGCAGGTCCAAATATTTTTCTCGTTCTTTTTCGCAATAATGTCCAGTATATTTATAACTGCTTGCAGATCATTGAGTGTAGCCTTACCCGCCATGAGAAGAGAAGAGAAACTCTGTAGTCGGTCTCCAAAAATATGAAGCAAACCCGATACGATGACAGTGAGAGTGGTCCTCTGATGGCGATGTTCACGCGCACGGCACTCATACCGGTAAGCCCAGACGAAACACCTGCCATACATAATGTTATGATGAGTTAATCCTTATTTGTATCATAAAAATAGAGCTCAATTTACCTTTGTGCGTAATCGTCGGGACATGGTAAACATCGCCGCAGTTGTGGATTCTCTTCCAAACATTCCTTCGTTGTTTGCAGGAGGACCAGAAGCAAAGATAAGGTTGTGGACATATTTAAAGAGCTGTCTCCTGGAAAACCATAAAAAATACTTACCTACGTTCCAAATAACATGACATTGAGAGGTACCTACTTAAGGTGGTTGCAGAGTTGTCAATTTCATACAAAACTTTGTCGTTGAACACTCGTAGACAGTATTAATAAAAGTATGTTTTATATATTATGGAAAAATAGCTTAGAAAATCTAGATTGCGCGTCTCAAATAACATTTTCTATTTATAATATAATTACGAATTATTTTGTATGAATAATTTCAAAGCTCTTCGTAATTATATTATAAATTGTAAATATGAAAATCTTCGTAATTATATTATAAATTGTAAATATTATTTGATACGCGCATTCAAGATTTTCTAAGCTATTTTTCCATATATAAAACATTACTTTTATTAATTCCGTCTACGAGTTACGACAAAGTTTTGTATGGACTGAAACCACCTGAAGCTTATTAATTTCTTGTCATTGACAACATACGTACCCAACTTTAAGTTATGATCTTGAAGATCTGCCGGATTAATATCATACGACGGGAGTTTTCTAACGGGAAAGTAAGGATTGAATCGATAGAAAACATTTTCTAATATATTTTCATTCATCATTGCCATACCTGCGATAAAATATCATTAGGTAAATGTCAGCCTTGGTATTCCTACAGTGGGAATTGACAGACCCACTTTCTTTATCAATCTTTTGGCGAACCAAATATATAAGTAGGTAAGTAGAAAGTTATTTTGGATATGTCTGCCTTAAATTGGTGGGTTATTTATTGTACGACCACTTTTGAAACGGTAGCAGAAATATAAGTACTTAGTTACTTTATATCCACTTCGACGAAAGTAATTTAACGAATCAAAACTATCTATACTCCATTCCAAATAACAACGAAATTTTATGATATAATGAAATAACCGCTCGCGACATAACTTGCAACGTGACTCCTTTATTTAAATTTGTTGGTAGGAAAGAATTAAATTGTAGTTTACGAACGTGTTCAAATTTAACCTTCTAAATAGGTATTAATTTATTTCTTCCAATCGTTTGTTGATGGAAAGAAGGTACAATTTAAATGGCTCTTAAACTATGTACCTACGTATGTATTATCTATAGGTACATGTGTACAAAAACCTAGCAAACTTTAAATACTTGTGATGTTATCTGAATTTACTCCAAGTTATGTACTCACTGGTTTCAACACTATCGCATGCTAACAACAGTGCTATCTCCAAGACCGTGGGGAACCTTCGCGTCTTGGCAACACCCATCATTCTCACAGTGGTCTGGTAAAGCACGGGAGCCGCTGCAGCCAGGGTGTGTCGCAACTGAACAGCACCGCGGCCCCTCAAAGAGTCCGATGCAGACAGTTGCCATATAACTGCTTCTGAGACCAGGTCGAAGAGGTCATCGGACTCCATCCGCATTAACAGATAGCCTGAGAATTTTCATGCATTGTTTTAAACTGTATTCAGACAAATTAAACTGTACTTACAATTGTTTTGTAAAGTTTCAAAACTGCGACATTGTTCAAAAGATAACTGATAAAAGGAGCTCTTCCACCCTGACTGCTACAGTGTCAAATATAAAAACAAAAATTTACCAACTTATTGAAAGAAAACATCAAAAGAACCCCAAAAAATAAAAAACGGAACCCTTATAAGATCACTCTCGTGTCCGTCCGTCCGTTCGTCACAGCCACTTTTTTGATTAATACTTCTATGGCGTTGCTGTTTAAAATTCTTGCCTCTAAAATATTTTTCACAGAGTTTTAAGAAGCGGTAGTTCAAAATATCACAAATATCTCATTTTCCAAAAATCTGTTATAATATGTATAAGGCGTTTTTGATATTGTATCGACACACTTAACAGTTATACAGTGCTGCTCAAGAAAAAGCCACTGTGATTTGAAGGTGACTAGTTTTAACCCATCCCATGCAAACTTTCGTATTAATATATGACATTGGAAGTTTCTACTTCAATGAACCAATGCGTACACTGCATGTTATCACGCTCGTTGTCCATAAAAACACAACTAATACGTTTCTCTATATGGAGTAAAATTCCCCAGACGATACTGGCATTGTCCTCTTTAGCCTTACTAAGGCGGAATGTGTTCTCATTGATTAATACTCCAATTTTTAACAGGTAGAGTACATATTTGACCACAGTTTATGTAGGTTAGGTATCCAGTTGTGAAACTCTGCGGTCGCGGTGGCTGACAGGTCAACAGAGCGGGCGCGCGGGTGTGAAGAGGCTACCTCACTACTAACAACTAAGCTACATAGACTAGCGGCCACGCGGGAAAAAGTCGTTTCTAAACCAAATCTCGTATGTAAGTTCTGTATATACCTACAACAGGTATGGGTGTGTTCAGGGTACTCTCTGGATCACGAAACTGCTTGTTGTATAATTCAAAAGTGGTGGAGGGGGTAGCAGTGACGTCATAAAGATGGCCGCCGACGGTTTTAGTTTTTCGTCAATTGTAGCGCACCTATCAGGTCAATCTGGTTGTGCAAGGTGTCATTTGAAAGCTTATTTAATTTACTTTAACCATTTCATAGACACCTAACGTGTAAAAATTGTATTTACTGAAATATTTTCAATTTATTGAATTTTTTGTTACCCACCAGCAATCATTCCTCCAGTTTTCTCGGAAACGGGTAACTTTATTGTGATAATAGTCATCACATAAAACATAGATAATTTTATTAGCTATCTTAAAACATCAATTGTATAAAAATACAACTTCAAACGACTGAGCTGTGTCAAATTTTCTGGTGCACTGTAACTATGAGTCCAAGCGTGCGTCGGCGTGCGGGCGGGGCGGACGAACTGCAAATAACATTATGATTTATAGATTATATAAAATGAAGGTTTCCATTGTAATATTCGAAAAATATACATTTTTATATTATTTGCACATGCGTTTACATAAATTGTAGATGTATGGGGTGTTATATTAAACCCGTTACATACTTAGCAGGGTGCTTTAGACCATAAAACTGAACATCTTTTACAATGGGACCAACTTTGAAATCACGAGAAAAATTAGCTGCTGTTAAATACATTTTGGTCCAGCAGAGATTGACATGTTCTACGGGACATCTGATTTTATTTCGCTATATTTATGTTGGCTCCAAGGTAAAAGTGGTTCAGCTTGATGGTCTGAAGTATCCCATTCGACATAATATGTACCTACTTAACGCATTACATTTTACACTATGTATACAAGAATGAGGCTGCCTTGGAAAAGTAAATAGAAGAATGAGAAATCCAAAACAATTTAGTTAACAGGTTTATAAATATTTATTATTGTTATAAAAAAACAATTGTTAGTTGCAAGCATGCAATGTCTAGAGTGATTCATCAACATCACCAAAATTATACTGATTTAAGCATACCTCCTCACTGATATTTTATGGCAAACACCCTGCATGCATTTTTGAATTTTACTAACTAATCTGCATCTGCACTTCGGCAGCCTGTTTTGCATTGGCAAGACATTAATTCCAAATCTTTTACGAAATAGCCTACATGGTTTTAACGTTGTTATCGGTGACAACTTTTCGTTTTCCAATGTTCAACCATGGTTTGTAGGTGGTGGTAAATTATAAAATGCCACATCTGCAGTAGCCCAAACGTACATTTGGTAATTTGCTCTTTTTATATGTTGTTTCAGAGCTTCTTGTGACGGTAGAAGTTTATCCACTTTACTAATACTATGACAGTAAATAGCCAAATCAAACTTCTCACCTTTTTTGCTTTAGATCTTCTGTTAGGTCAACGACCGTTCCAAATCCTTCCAGAAGATCGTAATTTTCTGTGAAGACTTTCCTTCTGCTTTTCTATGAAAAACTTGACAATGAGCTTGTGCTAGCGCATACTGTAAGACATTGCATGCTTGCAACTAACAATTGTTTTTTTATAACAATAATAAATATTTATAAACCTGTTAACTAAATTGTTTTGGATTTCTCATTCTTCTATTTACTTTTCCAAGGCAGCCTCATTCTTGTATAGGTACATAGTGTAAAATGTAATGCGTTAAGTAGGTACATATTATATCGAATGGGATATTTCAGACCATCAAGCTGAACCACTTTCACCTTGGAGCCAACATAAATATAGCGAAATAAAATCAGATGTCCCGTAGAACATGTCAATCTCTTCTGGACCAAAATGTATGAAACAGCAGCTAATTTTTCTCGTGATTTCAAAGTTGGTCCCATTGTAAAAGATGTTCAGTTTTATGGTCTAAAGCACCCCCAAGTATGTAACGGGTTTAATATAACACCCTATACATCTACAATTTATGTAAACGCATGTGCAAATAATATAAAAATGTATATTTTTCGAATCAATATTACAATGGAAACCTTCATTTTATATAATCTATAAATCATAATGTTATTTGCAGTTCGTCCGCCCCGCCCGCACGCCGACGCACGCTTGGACTCATAGTTACAGTGCACCAGAAAATTTGACACAGCTCAGTCGTTTGAAGTTGTATTTTTATACAATTGATGTTTTAAGATAGCTAATAAAATTCTCTATGTTTTATGTGATGACTATTATCACAATAAAGTTACCCGTTTCCGAGAAAACTGGAGGAATGATTGCTGGTAGGTAACAAAACATTCAATAAATTGAAAATATTTCAGTAAATACAAATTTTTCACATTAGATGTCTATGAAATGATTAAAGTAAATTAAATAAGCTTTCAAATGACACCTTGCACAACCATATTGACCTCATAGCCGCGCTACAATTGAAGAAAAACTAAAACCGCCGGCGGCCATCTTTATGACGTCACTGCTACCCCCTCCACCACTTTTGAATTATACAACAAGCAGTTTCGTGATCCAGAGAGTACCCTGAACACACCCATACCTGTTGTAGGTATATACAGAACTTACATACGAGATTTTTTTTCTCTTGTCCTGGCCGCTACACAACAATGAGGTAGTCGTATTGGCAACAATATAGTATACGCTATTTTGCTGCCTCGTTGGCATAGCCACAGAAAAGAGATATACAGTACAGCAACTTCATGCAAGCGCTCGAATCGACGCACACGCACAGACGAGCGCGAAAAAAGCCCGATAAGGGGGTACCTCTCCCTGTCACAAGAAAAGGGCAGGGCAGTGGGGCAGGGCACTTGGGAAGGCAGTTGCTGTTGACATTTCGGGTAGATAGACGGCATAGCTCAGTCCATGAGCCAATATAGGTAATATTTAATTAGTTTTGTTTTGATGACTTTCACAATAATATTCGGTATTCCTATTTAGTTTTCCTCTAAATCTGAGAGTTTATGTTTATGTCAATAACTTCGGTGTTTTATAAAACCTCATTTGCTGTAGTTGTCAATTTGCAGGGGCTCCCTGCAATTTGAAATTAAAAAACCAATCAGGATGACCAAAAATTGAAAAATATCTTGCTGCACAGCACTGCCCTTGCGTTCACACAGGGACAGCAGCGAGGCAATCGAGAGAAATAGGTGGAGGGGGAAGCGGACTGCCCTCGAAAAATATAAGGTCTAACAAAATAAGGTGAAACTATTTTAAGGGGATGATCAGACCATCAAACTGAACAACTTTCTCTATGGGACCAATGTCGAAATCAAATTTTTTATAAATAATATTTACACTGATCTACTAAATATTTTGCTATCATCCCTGAATAGGGACCAGCATAGCTAGCATGCCGCAGTGATACAGCGCTATCACACCTTAGCTCTCTTTCTATTTGCGTGCGAACGAACGAGATAAAAGACGTGATACAGTCGTATCACGTGCAGCATACTACGAGTGCTGTGTTTTGTTTACTTTGCACGCCGCACGCACGCGGCGGCTTCCTTTGAACTCAACGCGCCCGGCCCCCACTCCCGCCCTTGCTTGCGTTGCGTTGCGACCTTTCACCTTGCTTTGACATCTTCAGTAGCGAGCGAGCGCTCGCGCACGCCGACCGGTCGATACGTTTTGCGCGCGCCTCACTCAACCTCTTGCAAGGTTACGTCATTACGTGATATGCTTTACCATCATGAACGTGACAACTAGTGACAAGTGTACGGACCTAGCTACTTGGACGATACATACGGATTTCGGTGAATAGGCAGAGGTATTGAGTGACCTGGAGAGCGATTTTTGAATCTCATTCGGTGAGCTCAGCAGTTGAAAATGTCAAAATACCTAACTATGGAGATACGCATCTTTCTGCTGCTGATTTGATTTTAAAAAATCTCACTCCTGAAGTATGATTTTTGAACTATGGAGATACGCATCTTTCTGCTGCTGATTTGATTTTAAAAAATCTCACTCCTGAAGTATGATTTTTGAAAGTCAAATCAGCAGTAGAAAGATGCGTATCTCCATAGTTATTTTGACATTTTCAACTGCTGAGCTCACCGAATGAGATTCAAAAATCGCTCTCCAGACCTGACCTTACGCCACTTGATTTCCATGTATGCCAAAACAGAACTACCAGTGAGCTCCGACAACGGATAGTGACCGCACACGTGATGTTATTAATACGATTGAGACGTTTTAATCAATAAGTGCAAAGACACATCCAAAGACGTGCAATAAAGTTCATTGAGAAAGGTGTGGGATATGTACAAAATTGAATGTAAGTAAAAGTACCTACTTACATACCATTTGGATTACATTTTTTAAGCAAAATGCTACGTTCATTATCTACCTAAACATCTGAACTTAGACGTCCCCAACTGCATAGTCAAATTAGTCAACCAGCTCGCGGGGCCCCGGCGCGTAGGTTCAGTGACCTCGCCTCGCACGCCCGCTTCGCCACACTCGTTCACAGCAGAACAGGGCCAAATCCAGTGGTAGATATTATTATTTTTTACTTTTAAACAGCAGATTTTTTTTCTGTTGATTTCGATATTGGTCCCATAGAGAAAGTTGTTCAGTTTGATGGTCTGATCATCCCCTTAAAATAGTTTCACCTTATTTTGTTAGACCTTATATACCCGCCGTGTATTAACCGCCTTTCGCGGGTTATACTGCCCCGGCAGTAGGTACTGTCCTGCCTCGGAGCGGGTGTTTACACGGGAGCAGAACTGTCCTGGGGTTCTACCCGGACATTCGAACTTCGCAATCGCGTAAATTTTTCTGTCCAATGTCATCTCTATTACAATGAAGTTCGGACCGAAACATCGGACCGTCGCGATATATCGGAAATCGAAAGTCCGGGTAGAGGGCCTGCTCTCACAGCCCTGCCCTCGTGTGAAACGGGCGTTAGTACTGTTGCGCCCATGTGTACATTGTACATGCATGGCGCTCGTCTGTGTGCATGCGTCGATTCGAGCGCTAACATGAAGTTGCTGTACTGTATCTCTGTTCTGTGGCATAGAGCGCGCACAAAAGAAACCATAGTACAGAAGGGCGGCATTATACAAAGCGAAACTAGGGTCTCGCAAGTCGCAACAGAAGCGCACGTTCCACTATCTCGGGTCATGTCGGTCTACCGAAAGCCATAGTACTATCTATCTATTCATTTGTGTCCATAGCGTGCTCATCAATGTGTACGCCTGTTTTGCTCGTTGCGTGGAGCCGCCCCTCTGTAGGTAGATCTCCTTTGAGATGTCTTTTACTTACGTTTGTACTGTACTGTGCACTGTGATTTAACTATAAGTATATTCATAAAATAAAGACCACCTACCTGTTTAATTGTCGCACAAAGATTTAAGTTGAGCTTACCCAAATATCCGAAATATGACCTTAGAGACGCAAAGTAGGTTATTACGTCAGAATTACGATTCAGTAAGATCGGTTTGCTCATATTTTGTACTAGTAGCTCGAGTGGTCGTCGCAGAGATGGCGTCCTGTGCTGTGTTCCTACCAAGAAATCTATTACTTCGCAAATGCTGTCTAAGACGTCAATTTTCTGTAGGAACTGTGTATAGGATTCTAGCGAGCGCCCGAGACAATTAGAAATCATTACCTAAATAAATAGCCTAGCCGGATGTCGTTGTGCCGGATGTGTTCAGGACATAATGTTAAAAATCTCAAATCAAAAGTCAAAAGCAAAGTACCTAAAGTAAAAAAGTGCCTACATACGAAAAATACGAAAAATAATTCCGCTCGTCAATCATCGTTCGCGCAGACAGGAATTAACATTTCCCAACAGAATCCCAAAACCATTTGATAATAATTATATACTTATACTCAACCTTATGGCTATGACAGAGGTGGCCACGACATTCATACGGCACGATAAATTGACGTGTAGCCCGTGCAATAGACTGCGCGTGACTATGTGAGAGACGGGCAATTACCTTGCTTTTTTATTTCCATTTTTGCAACGCATCTACATATAATACATATAACATCATTAATTTAGGTAAGACTAAGAAGAAAGATACCACATCCTGACGTCTTTAAAGGATACGATTCCGTTTTCAGAAATGTTGGCGAAATCCAGCAAGTGAGCTTCAAGGCGGTCTGTCTGTTGTGATCCTATTGGGTCATTTACTAAGAATGACAACTTTTTGGCCATTTCCCAACCGAACACCGGCGGACAGGACTCGTCCCATTTCTTATCTGAAATTTTTGTGTTGCACCATTTAATTCAAGACAACAATCAAATAATATCTTCTTCTGTCGCAGTCGGGTAAAAAGACGATATTGAATAAATGATATTGACTTTGACTTTGAACGTAAGTAATAAATAATAGAGGTAGAGGCAGGAATTGTTTTATTTCAATCCATTCAAGTTATAATGCCATATGCACAATTCAATGAGAAATAAAAAAACGGCCAAGTACGATTCAGACCAGCGCATCGAGGAAGGGTCGGTAGCACCAAATATTTCTCCGGGTTTCTAAGCGCGATCCCGACACATACTTAGGCGGTTTTTATATTTGTTGTTTTACTTTAGATTAGAGTAGGTATAGATTTTGGCATATATTGCCCGATTTGTTCTCTCTATTTTAAAGTGTAGCGATCAAAGCAAAGAATGTATATGCCGAAATCGGCCCTGCAAGTTGGGTAATGTAATCGCTGATATAGAGTTAGGACGCATGGACAGCGTAGGCTTAGTAATTACAATTAGGGTCCCGTTAGCACTCTTTGTGTACGGAACCCTAAAAAGCAATGTAATGTAATGGAAGTATCGTCTGATACCAATGTCGACACAAAAATTCGATGTAAAAATACGACTTAGGCCGGATTCGACCAAACTTAGATTTATAGAAGAGTAACTATACAAGGAACAATTTTACTTTTGGTGTTTACACACCCCCTACCTACTAAAAGAACGAATGTATAATTCACTTATAGAAAGAGGTCGTTGTATCCGTACTTATTGCAATGTGAGGTTATACAGTTTTAATTTGTTTGGTTTCTTTTTATTATTATTTTTATAATTATGTGACATTGACATTTCATTTAGATTAGGGTTGGTAAAACGCAAAATCAGTTTACTCTATAGTAACCGGCGACTTAATCTAACTAATCTAAGAATAAAATTTACTCGCGTTTGGTCGAATCGGGTCTAGGATATTAACTTTCGTCTCAAGTAGGTCTAAGTATGCGTTTCACCCAAGTCGTATCTAACTAAACATTATTTTATGATTACATCAACATGTAGATTTGGGTCGAGACCGAATCATAGAATCGTTTTTAGAGAACACAAAAGAAATCAGGATTAAAACTATTCTTGCTTGATATACCTAAAGGGTAATGTGGGTGGAGGGAAAGCGCAGTTTAAATTGCAATGCAATAGAAGGAGCGTGTTCGATTTGTTTTATATATCGCACACTTGACACATATAATATCGATGTCTATATTTTTATGAAAGAAAGTTAAGTATGTATTTTTATAATTTTCAATGTATTTTTTGAGATTCAGTTTGATATTTCAGATCAAGGTAAGCACAGGATCAGCACAGGATGCAACTAAAATATTTATCACGATATTTACACGATTATTTATTATCTATAAATTATTTATAAAGAGAGTGTGGTTTAAGGATGAATGGGTTGCTCGTCAAATGTTTGTTATATGCTGATGATCAAGTTTTACTTGCATCATCGGCAGACGACTTACAGGAGATGGTAACATGCATGAATGAGTCATTTATGAAGAAAGGAATGAAAGTGAATGTAAATAAAACGAAAGTTATGGTTCTCGAACGGGATGAAATAGTGACTGAATGTAAAATTATGATAGGAGATGATAAAGTGGAACAGGTAGAAGAATTTGTATATTTGGGATGTATGTTTACCAGAGATGGTACGTGTGATGGGGACATAGAGAGGAGAGTGAAAGCGGGAAATAGGATTAATGGAGCGATGCACACATTCATGAAAAGTCATAATGTGTCCAAAAAGGCACGTTTGGCAGTTCACGACGGTGTGCTGGCACCAACTTTGATGTATGGCAGCGAATGTTGGGTATGGCAGAAGAGGAATGAATCAAGGATAAATGCTGTCGAAATGCGTTCATTGCGCAGTATGTGTGGTTTGACTTTGAATGATAGAATACGAAACAGGGTAATTAGAGAAAAATGTGGACTGAAAGAGGATATAGTGACAAGGATTGAAAAGGGAATGCTGAGATGGTTTGGTCATGTGGAAAGGATGAGTGAAAGTAGAATGACGTATGAAATATATAAAGCAAGTGTGAATGGAAAAGTCGAAAGGGGTCGCCCTAGACGTACGTATGCAGACCAAATTGGCAGCATACTTAAGAAGGGCCAGATCAAATGTACCCGAAACCGACGAGCGTGTATGAAACGACTTATGACTGTGGAAGAGGCAAAAGAGGTATGTCAGGATCGTAGCCGATGGCGATCAATTGTCTCTGCCTACCCCAATGGGACACAGGCGTGAGTATATGTATGTATGTATGTATGTATTTATTATCATCAGAGAATTACCTACCTACTTTGACAATTATAGATAGTACTAGTGTTTACCCGCGACTTCGTCCGCACAAATTATATACCAGATTTTAAGTCAGATCATAAGCTATCAAACAAAAAAGTTTCATCAAAATCGGTTCAGTAGTTTTTGCGTGATGCGCGAACAAACAAACAGACAGACAAAATTTCTAAAGAAGGTCGATTTCGAGTCAGGGATACCTAAAAACCATATCGTAAACTTTTTTTTGTAAATATCTTCAATGTCTCGTCGATCGATAAAGTCGTTGATGTCTTTTATACTAGCGTTTTGGCGATTCGTTCATTCTTCTGTATACATTATGATTATGATGATAGCTTTGTGTAAGTAGGTACATATATTAATATTATTTATGTAGAGATGCTAAAAGACGTTTTACGGTTCCGTACCTAAAGAGTGAAAACGGAACCCTATTACTAAGCCTACGTTGTCCGTCCGTCCGTCCGCCCTTCATATTTAGGGCTGTAACTTTTGAACCTCAATAGCTAGATAGTTGAAACTTTCACAGAATATGCGTTATTATGGCGGATTTGTTACCAAATAATAAAAATGACAAAAAGTAAAAAATTAACAGGGGTTCTCAACAAGGAAAAGTTCTCGCTCTATTGTAAAAAATGTTATACATACAGAAACAAGCATCAAACTTGATGTGATTATAGAGCAAACACTACAGTATAACAACATTTAACGACTACTACCACCAGAGATAGTAGCCGGGACCAACGGCTTAGCGTGCCATCCGAAGCACGGAATCATATTTCTTTTAAGACAATCAATCAGGTGGATTCAGCCTGCAATGTCCTAACCAACTGGGGAAAAACCAAGGACAAACGCACAAAGTGACATAGGTGTCCCCCGTGGGAATCGAACCCACGACCTCCATGTCAAGATGGAAGCAGTCCGTCCGGGAGTACTCGTAGGTTAATATCCCAAGAGGCACGCAGGGCTCTATAGTAGTTCACATCTAGTGTAGATGTGAGTTTAAAGCGGTAATACACAGTTATTACAGTTCACACTTGAACTTTTAGCTACTAAAATCACTTAAAGCTGTATAATGTATGTATAAGAGTGTAAAAATTACCTTTTGTACAGCTGTTGGTCACTAAAACTACTTAAAGCTGTATAATGTATGTATAATAGTCCACAGAATACCTTTTGTACAGCTTTCGGTGTTATAGGAACTGTAGAATACGTTCTTAGTCAGCTTTCATTTTTTTATCTGTATAAGAGCTGTATAGTGGGGGCGAAATATGTTAATTGCTGCATAAGGGACCACAATTACTGTGTTATATTGCTGCATTTTAAGAGAGTTAAGGTGAATTTTTATGCAGTCGAAAGTTTTAATGTTGTACACGCCCGTTGTGTTATAATGCTTTGCGCTGCATAATTTAACACTTTCGGTATTCTAATCAGCTTCTTTTATAAACTGCATAATAGCATTTTAATAGATCACATGGACACTTACAGTGTATTACGTGAACCATTATAGATCTATAAAAACTCCTATTGCTGTTTAATGGTATTCATGAATCACCAATTAAACGGTTCCTGCTGAATAATTAAGCACGCGTGAACTTTTGTGGCACGTTCTAGTTTAGAGGATTAAAATTAAAAATCGAGTGGACCCGTACAGCAAAATTTAATAAAATTATTAGATAATCATGGAAACAGAAAGAAAGAACTGGTGGAGTCGGAAGGAAAATTTTATAAGAATATTCAAATATAATTTATTTGTTATTTATTTATTTCCTTTTTGGAGAACTTACTGCTAAACAACAGTTGGATTTCAAAACACGAATTGATAGTTAGATGCTGACAACAAGTAATACAATCAAACATACAAGACATTGTGACTCGACATTAAACAAATCAGATGCTATGACTTCAAAAATTGACAAAAGTACAGCTGTTCCAAGTGTGATAGTAAATTTAAGTAGCGACGCTCCGGACACGAGGATAATTTTTGAAAACCTTGACAATAATTTATAATGCGCAATTGAGCGGTTTCGAATGTGATAATTGCAGTTCCGCTGAGAGTGAACCTGAAATGTATAACAATTATTGTTATAAACGTTTGGTCTTTCGTGCAAAAATAAGAAAATGGGCTGTGCAAAATAATATAGTCTTAAATCCCTAAATGAATTGGCACCTATTATATTAACGAATTGAATTTTTACTGTAATATTTATATGGTGCGCTCTGCGGCACGTTACCAAAGAATATGTACTATTACTGGCACATACATATATTATTACCTACAAAGTTAAGAATGTTGGTTGCGGATCCCTAAAAATTGTAGATAAACTAAGAAATATGTAGCAATATAGCGTAGCAATTTTAGTTCTTTTAAACGGTTAAAGTGATAATGTGACCAATTAAAGATCAAGATGACAGCTTAGGACTGAATATGAGTTCACACAATCGACGTTACGCAGACATTATCTGTACAATGGTGCACATGTGAACCTCTATACAGCTAACAGCATTAATTTGGAGTTAAAGTGGTTCACAAGGCTGTATGAAATCGCCACCATTTTGAACTGGTATAACCTAAAATATAATCCGCAAAACTACAAATTTACTTTGATTTATACACTGTAAAAAGGATTTTTAATACTTTTTTTCAAATTCACGTAGAAATAAGTAACTGTAGTATAATTTTATGTGACATAAAACCAAAAATATGAACATACTTTCATCGTCACTAGTTATTTGTTTTGTAATTTTCTGTTAAAACTGCATTATTTCTGGGGCGCGTGAAAATTTTAACACTATAAATGTACATACTTTGACAGTAAAATTGCATTACCATTAACTTTCACACAATTAACTAGTAAAATCACCACTTACCGGTTATAAAATCACTTTTGTTTTTCGGATCACTATCAACACTTTCTTCCATCTTTAGAAAATACGACTTAATACGAGAGATTTATGAAATAGCTATAATTTGGAGAACATGTGTAATAATTTCTGTTTTATAGTGTCCATGTGAGCACTTCTAAATATTAAAGCTGTATTTTAGATCACATGTTACCTCCTGTAATGCTGCAGCCTGTATAAATAATCACATGGCATCCACTAAGTTGCTTTTATTCAGCTTTAACACCACGGTTACCATTTGTATTGCTGATATAACTCTACTATGCAGCTATTGTGCAGGCTTGTGAACTTAAAGCTGTATAATTTGTGCCCAAATTAGCTGTATATCTTCTGTAGAGCATGCTCTACAGAAGATATACAGCTTACTTGTGCAGCTTATAGTTCACACGTGTACATCTAGACTGCTTCTATACAGCTTCTGGTGCCACTTGGGATGTTGCGTAATATATTATGTGTTGCGGTACTTGGCCGGTTTTATTTTTGCTACGATCGATTTGCTCCCATAATAAATGTTGTTCAGTTAGATGGGTAGACTTTTAGTTTAAAGGAAAAGTCAATCATGTCACCCTGCAGGAGTGCGATTTTTGAATCTCATTCGGTGAATTCAGCAGTTGTAAATGTCAAAATTACTATGGAGTTATGCATCTTTCTACTGCTGATTTGACTCTCAAAAATCATGCTTCAGGAGTGTGATGCTTATCTCCATAGTAATTTTGACATTTACAACTGCTGAGCTCACCGAATGAGATTCAAAAATCGCACTCCTGATACTACCCGGGCGATGTTGAATCGGGTCGCTAGTCACTTATAAGAATGGGTATCGGTGGGTGGGTTAGGTTAGGTTAGGTACCTAGGTAGAGAACTGCTGAACTGCAGGACATTATAACCTATTAGGGTTGAACTACACATGGCCGCACGCGATCGCATTTTTCCGTCGCTCCATCCTTTTCTGTCACTCAGGAACGTCATTTGCTAGAGCATATAAGATAGATGGAAGGGAACAGCACGCAACAATACGCCGCGTGCGATCGCGTTCCGTCTATCTTATATGCTCTAGCAAATGTCGTTCCTGAGTGACAGAAAAGGATGGAGCGACGGAAAAATGCGATCGCGTGCGGCCATGTGTAGTTCAACCCTTACACATTATCACATTATTACCTGTCTTAATGGGATCAAGTGACTTCAAAAGGTTCCGTTTCAATAGTCCTTTCTCTGTGTACTGCTTACCCTCGGGTCCATGAATGCAATGAAAAGTATCAGATGATCCCGAAATTGATTCCGAATGTCCAAAGAATTCATCTGTAGTAATCCTTTGGTAAACTTCTTCGTATCTATCTTTCTTGAACAACTGTGTATGCGAAGTGCTTACAGAAGGTTTGCAATCCCCTTTGGCCTTTTTAGAAGTTTTTTCCTTTGGCGTCTTTTCATTTCCAGTTTGAAAAGTTGTCGATGTGAACGCTGATCGGCTCTTGTCCATTATTATTTGAATTACTTATCAAAATAAATTTTAAATAAGTATTACGAAAACAGTAAGTGATTATGATATTCCACTCATCTACGTTCCCAGATCTCTTTTTTTGACTATAAATGACTACGTTTGATTAAATGCTTGGTTTGATCAATTCGAATCATTGACCAAGACCACAGAATAGGTGATAGTATGCAAGACGATCAAAGAAAATAATACTCCCTATCCCAAAACGATTCAACGTGGATTCAAATTAAAAACTGCATTTCGTCCATATTTCCTCTGACATATCGTAAATTCAAAGTCATTTGAACCAAAATGATTTTATGTGAACCGTCAAATTTGTCATGATTTTTGAACGGATTAAAAAGCCCGTATAGGTACGTAGTTTTTTCGTCTATGCCCGTATATTTTATATTAATATTTCTATGCCGTACGCCGTGGCACCTACGTATCACGGATTATTTAATAGTTACTACTAGGACCAATCCTAAGTACTGGATGGGGTGCTTCGTCATAGTGGTAACATCAGGCTGAAAGAAGTTATCACAGGTGTATGAAGTTTTACTATGGGACCAACTTTCAAATCGCGGAAAAAACAGTTGTTTTATCAAGAAATTACTTAGGTAAGTATACAATTATGTTTTATGGTTAGTTTTTTGTTTTGGTACTTCTTCCAATTGAAATGAAACACAATTACTAACCTAAATAAAACAATTACCTATAAACCCTATTACAACCACCACCTTTCACTAGTTAATAGTATAAGAAAGTGTTTCCAATCTGGAGTTGGTGAGTATGTCCCATGGGGTCCGCGGACAACATACGAGTAAGTAAAAATAAAATGTGAAATCTCACTTGCAAATTGTATATTTTCAAGGGATCCGTGACGTACGTCAATGATATCCTGCGACCGATATTAAAAAAGGTTAGACAACCTTGGTCTCAACGCATATCTCAACCCCATTCCAAGGCGACAAGAGGTGGATGGAACACCGTGTGGTTTTAGGAAAGAGTAAATATAACCAAAATTTTAGCCGGTAGGAGTGCAGAGACTATTGCAGAAAGGAAAGAAAATTACTTGGGTTATGGGGGTGAACTGGGTGGACTGGGTTATTGAGGAGAGACTCGGGACTCCTGCCGTAACAAATGTCTCTGGTTTGATTCATAAGGTCTAACAAAATTAGCTGAAACTATTTTAAGGGGATTGATCAGACCATCAAACTAAACAACTTTTTCTATGGGACCATTATCGAAATCGCGAAAAAAACCTCAGCTGTCTCATACAAAACTGCATGAAATTAACTCTACACCTTAAATCACCTCTACACAAAATGTATGGGACAGTACATTTTTTTTCCGCTATCTATATTGGTCTCATAGAGAAAGTTGTTCAGTTTGATGGTTTGATCATCCCCTTTATATACTTGGAGCCTGTTTCTCTTTCACCACTTCTGGTTCTTAATAGCTTATCTGACAGATCATTTGACATATTTCGTAAGAACGATATGTCAGATAAGCTATTGTGAGCTGATCCAGAAGTGGTGAAACAGACCTTAATCTGCCTGTTTCGAAGATCCTGAATTAGGCATAGCTCTGCTAGGTTGGAGCGTCAGGAACGGCGCGCGGCGACGCGACGCGAGGACGTCCGCCGCTCGGTCGGTTCACTTGATCAAATGATCAGTCAGTTCAGTTGCGCCTCGACATCGCTCGTCGACAGTCGCGTGCCACGGCCTCTGGCGTAGACAGTGGTCCTTCCTTTACGATAATTCTTAAGTTTTCCTCTAGAGAAAACCGAGTGAAATATAAGTATATAAGATAGTTACGGCAGCTGTGATCTACTTGTGTAGTTTTGCCGTTTTGGTACTAACCGACCGTTTTACCACCTCGGACGATTTTGGTGAGTGTCTGTTTATTTTCTTGATAGTTTATTTGATTTGTTGTTACGTGATGTGATTAACTGCTGTGCTAACCATTAAAATTTCCTGTCATATTGCGTTATTTCTATTCAAGATTATGTACCTACCTGTTTGTTTTTATTCGTTATTTCTTCCAATATGTATTTAATTGTTTAAAATTGTAAAAGTAACATCATGTTTAATATTCCAACAGTATGGCATAAGAAGATACTATGTAGGTACCTATAGCTTCAGATATAATGCATGGTTTTTCTGAATATGCAAATCAAGGCAAAGTGATTGCAATATTAACAATAGGTAAAAAACAAAAGACAAGCGTCATCAAATGAATGGAAAAGATAATGTGTTAAATGGATGGTACATCTATACAATAACACCAGCTATAACAAAACAGTAAGTATTAAACATATGTATAGGTAGTAATGAAATGACAGACAGGTGTATGAATTGTCCAACATAATGATGACTGAGAATGACGCAGAATTAGCTCATTTAAGAGAATTTTATTTCGAGAGCGAAAATGCGCGCTGCATACAAGCGTACTATGGTGATATTTTCAATACTAACCAATTAAAGTCAATGAAATTTTGCAGAAACAATCTAGAAACAAATCTCTATGCTTCTATGGAGTCAGATTTTCGTTAAAATATACAGTTTCAATGCTAGGATTAATTTAAGATTTGTATGGAAATCTTTGAGGCACTGTAACTTGAAAACTATACATTTTAACGAAAATCGGACTCCATACAAGCATAGAAATTTGTTTCTAGATTGTTTCTGCAAAATTTCATTGACTTTAATTGGTTAGTATTGAAAATATCACCATAGTAGGTACGTTTGTATGAAGCGCGCTCCGAATAATATACTTACCCTTAATTTTAGTACTGCCTCAAATAGCTTACCTTAATCCCATTCTGCAGACAATGTTAATAAATACTGAAATAACGAAAGAGATCGAGAATGTAGGTAGGACCTTGTCAAATCTAGTACTTATAAATATGTACAAACTTAATATAATCTCCCCTGGCGTTTGATACCTATACCTTACATTTTCATTACGAATATTATAGGTACTTATTGGAATAATTATATTTACTTCATTAGTCTAATTTATACCTATTCGAACTATAACCATTACCTATTCTGTTATGAATAAGTAATATTAGAAAACGTGACTTTTGCTTGGGACTCGGGTGTCAAAACAATATTTTTAATAGGTTCTTATCATAACCAGAACTCATAAGAGGAGGAAAACTGTAATAATATATTGCGTCAACGCTAAATAATTGAAAACTAATAACCTTTTCTAAAATGTTGCGTATAAATGAAGATCTGGATGAATAGTAGCTATAGGTATGTTTCGATTTTACGACTAACTAAATCGTATAATTTACAAAAAAACTAAAACAAATGATAATGATACTGTACCTATATATCAATATAAGAGAAGCCTGTTTAAATAGGCAGACCAATAAAATTACACGGTCAATACTCTTAATACTTTCCAATAAATTACTTGAGAGCGAATAAACTCAGAAGTTCTTTCAATCACAATCAACCACGGTTTAGGTATCTAGTTTCTAAGGCAGGCAGCTGTTGGAATACAGCCAGTTCATTGTTGTCATTACAAGTAAGATGATGATAATTGCAGAGCAATTCTAACAAGTACACAAACAGATCACTTATAAAACTAGTTGTGCACCCAACTAGTTTTAATGGTACCTACTTATATTGTTAACCGCAACATTGATTAGTGGAATACCTCGCCTAGATTACTTAAGAGCATCATGCTTGATCAAAATTAAGCATCTATCTATACCCATATACCGACTCGCATTTTTAAAAGTACCTACCTAGATAATTCAGTTTACTATTGCGTTCACGTAAAACAATCGTTTGTGTTAAATACGAGTAAGTATATCTATCTAGAAAAGATTGTGTTCCTTTAACAAATAAAAAGTGCTTATCTCTGAGATAATTCTCTATGCCGCCGGTCTGTTCCAACTTCAATTGAAAGTCTTGCAGTTCTGTGTCTACGCCCACTTGTAAACTTACATTACAACAAACGTTACCGCAGGGTATTTGTCTCCATAAAATATGTGTATTTTACTATTGTAACCGCCAATAGAAACAAAACAATAAACGAAGCACAGACCTTACAAAACAGATAAAGAAAAATCAGACAAAAAGGAAAAGGCAAATGAACCAAGTGATGGGGGTTCAGTCTGTAAGTGGAGCACCGACTAGAGCACCGATCATAGATTTTAAAAAAAAGTGGGGATGATGGCAGGCAGGCGGCGTTGTTTTTTTTTTCGTTTTTTTTTTAATGGGTCCCCGAGACGATCAAGTGCACTTGACAAGTCTACGTGATTGAACCGAATATTGATCGTTTACTGCATTGACTTGACGCTTACCGTCAAGCGATCTACGACTTGATCAAGTACAATCACGTGATACTTGTCAAGTGCACTTGATCGTCTCGGGGACCCATAACTTCTCATTAAAAAATCGAATACATGGAGTTAACTTTGTATTAACTTTATTGAGCGTTTCTGCAACTGAGTGTAAGCAATATGTTATCTGATCGGATCGGATTTATCGGATCTTGCTGGGGCGAATATTTGTACCTTATTCAAGGTACTCGCCTACCTACGAAAAATTTGTAGGTAAGTATCCAAGTCATTAATGTTTGTATCCCTTTTATAAGTATCCATATTACCAATGTATTGTATTATATATCGCTATCTAGTAGTCATAATACAAATCTGGAAAAAATCAGGTACTTCGATTGGATCTAGAGATACGATTATTTATATTTTATTTATCTCGGACTCGGACATACTTTACTTCTTTAGCCAAATTCACATCCATAGCATAGGGTTATTTATAAGTAGGTAAGTATAACATTCGCAAGCTTTGTAATTTAGAGCTCGTTTATTAAACGTCATTACTAAACGCGAAAAAAACAATGTTGGTTCAGTAGGACATTCTCACAGACTGGATAGCAGTGCTCTTAAATTTGCGAAGTAATCGACTGTTAATTCCTCCTACTTTGAGAATATTAAATCACCATCCTCGTACACAGTGTGTAATATAATATATGTATACCTGCACCTGACACTAACACATGACGTCAACCTCAGGGTAAAAATCTTTGGTCTACCACTTCCACCAAGCATATCCTTCCTTTAGAAACTAATGAAGATAGACAAGCTACATCAAAATGAATCTTATTACTTATAAGTAGGTAACTATCAAGCCGATCTCGAGTAAGATATAAAGTGCAAGAACAACGAAGAAGAGAAGAGATAGGTAGGTACTATACCTACATTACGGCCAGGTACATTTCCATGTGATTGCAAGAGATCTATTACTTATCAAATACCGCAAGATATGTGATATGTACCTGATTGACGTCCTAGATTACACCTGTGATAAAAGTGTTATAAACGTTAAGAAAACCCCGATCTGTCATGATAACACATCTCTTTACAGATAGTGAAACGTGTTGGCCGACGAGAGGCATTGTTTGCTTGAACAGTCTAGTTTTTAGATCGTGGTAATGGAGACTGTGTTTGTGAATACTTATGTTTAAAATGTTTAATCCACTGAAAAGGTAAATTTTACTTGTTTGTGTCTTTACTGTAAATGTTGTCAAATACAATTACAACGAAATATTTGGAACAAGTGTATCGAAAAGTACATATAACAAACTGTATAGGACCGGTCGGCTACTAGGATAACCGAATAGATACCTACATATACTTAGGTACGTTCTGTACCTAATAGGATAAGCAAAATAATAAGATGGATCGAACTGGTTTAATGAATTATAATGTCCTTGTACCTACTTATTACAAACTTAGAGCTGTAAGCATCTCTTGGATATTTTCGGTCCACTGGACACATGGGCGGCAAACGAGACGCCGCGCCGCGTGGGCCACATGACTTTATTTGTAACCTGCGATTAAAATACCTAAACCATTACCTACCTTTAGTAAGAATGATGTTACGAAACAAACATTGCTTCAAGAAGGCCAAAATTTAGGCAGCTTATAGAAATAACGTTTAAGTACTCGGTTATTTAATCATTATGCAAATTTTATACGGAGTAATTGAATGACTAATTAATTTTTTAGTCATCAAAATATGTGACTGCACTGTTTATTTAATTTATTTACGAAAATATTTTTTTATAATTTATTTTTTAATTATTTTACTTGCTGTGAAATTATGAAGTTGCGAATTATTTGTATGCTTTCACATTTCGAAGTAGACGATCTCAACCGCACTCTACCGCGGAAAAAATTGTGTTCTCAACCCAAATGTAGGCTGTTTTTTTCGCGGTTTCTATTTTGTCTCCATAGTATAAATTGTTCAGTTTGATGATCTAAATCACCCCCTATACTACCCCTTCGTTGAGTTAAGTCGTAAACATATAGTTATATACGATGGTCTTTTCAAAATTAACATGTTACCTATAATAGTCGTATAAGACAGTAGGTAATTAATAAGGTATTACCTTAACTAAGTACACTAGAAATATTTTTAAATTTGATCTAGAGATCTCATTGGCATTTTGTTCTGAACTCATCCATGCTTCTGACGCAAATGAACTGGACACAAAATGTTCTTGTGAACATCTTGTTATATTTTTAATTACTTATTCTTATTGCAAAAAACATCTGCAGCCTGTTGCGTTGAAACACATTTAATGATGAATCATTAAATTGATTCTTGTCATCCGTTCTGCATTACTTTTTAGTTTTCATGCACAGAAAACTTGTTTGTTAAGGTGGTTTCCGTCCATACAAAACGTTGTCGTATAACACTCGTAGACGGTGTTAATAAAAGTAATGTTTTATATATGGAAAAATAGCTTAGAAAATCTAGTTTGCGCATATCAAATAATATTTACAATTTGTAATATAATTACGAAGATATCACGCTTTGAAATTATTTTTCCATATATAAAACATTACTTTTATTAACACCGTCTACGAGTGTTATACGACAACGTTTTTTATGAAATTGACAGCTCTCCAACCACCTTAATGCTATCGGCGACCAGTAAATTCTATAGATTAATTGCCCAAGTTTAATACAATGTGAACTTTATCACAAACGAATAAGGCTCAGTTAATTGAAGACTGGACAGTACGTACATACAAGGAATGACGGAAGATCCAAGGTGGTTGAGTGATATTTCGAGAAATTATTTCTCAAACTTTATGCATACACCGCCGGTAGGTTAGGTAACATAATTTTTAATTCATTTCCGTTATTTAAATCCTGTCGCTTGCCTTGATACTGTGAGCCAGGTTCATTACAAGTAAATTAATCTACCTTTAATTAATTTTCGTTTTACTCTAAAGCCTTGACTTGTGTTTACAGGTGGTACCTACTTTAAGTACTATCCAATATAATCAAATTATAATATGTAGGTAAGTCCTTATCATTTCATTCAATCAATTTTTTAACAAAACACCAAAGAGCGTATTGTATGCTGGGGAAAAATTTCCAGACATTTGTGTTTCAAATTATGTAGGTAGCTACTATTATTCTATTATTCGTTTCAATCGTGTTTTAATATACATAGTTAGAAGGCAATGCTGCGTTGTCTACTTCAACGCTTTCATTAAACTTTCCATCAAACTTTATATTCCTTACTCTATTTCTCTGTTTACGAATTGCAAGTACGAAAGAATTTAGAATACAAATAGCCAGTTTTTCTTGCGCGTTTTTCTTTGTTTTAATAGGTAGTTATGTTTAGAATTAAACGGGAGACAAAGAACAGGTGCTAGCATACATAACTAATGTAACAGAAGGGCACTTGAACAAATTTCGTTGACCTGGATTGCACAGAGTTCGTATTATGAAGTTGTTTTAAGGAGAAAAAAAAACGTGTAGGTAGCCTCTATTTAAATTCATAATTTTTTCTACTGGCTGGATGGAGTGGACTAATGATATTAATGTTGCTATACTTGTAATCGGCCCTAGACGGACTATAACATCTAAAAAAAGTGTTACCTAATTTACGGGTAAAATGGTAGAGAAATAAACCTCACTTTGATCACTTCGAATTGACATTTTGGAGTGGGCTATTTTGTATAGGTAGTAGTAGGTAGCTCACCTACTAACATAGGCATACCTACTTAATTAACAGTTAAAATGGTCGATAATTGAGATAACTACTATCTAGTATATAGATTAAGGCTGGCTTGCACCAAAAATTATTCAGGCTTAAACGTATATTCGTATTTAGTGATCGCTCTGTATCTCATACTAATGATAGAGACCATCATATTAAAACATGTTCAAGAATAAATACTTTTTGATGCAAGATCATGTTACAAACAATTCTTCTTAATAAATACTTATACGAACAAAAAAATTTCTTCGGAATGAGCTCATCAATTGATATCAAAGAATTCACTTAAACAAACGTATTTAGCATAGAAAAGCAGTGGTTCTCTCGTTTCATTTACGTTCACTGGTCCATGATAGCATCACATAGCTGGAATGAAATGGAGCGTGGTCAGATGGACTTGGTTTCAGTGTGATCCTATTTAAAGTCTCATTCATTATACATCTCATTCCAGCAAGATCAAGATGTAAATAAAAATATAAGTAACGTTAAATTTTTATTTAGGTTTATAATTATTATTTTATAAAAAAAATATTTAATTAAATCATCCTAAAAAGCCGAATCCCACAGTATAGAAATACGGAACCCTAAAAAGGAGCGTATCTTCCTAATTTACTAACGGAAATCTTATAGATTTTTTAAGTCCCTATCTAAGATCAAGGATAGGTCCCAATGGAATGAAAATGTTAAAATCTTAGAGAGTGCAAAAAGCTTGGAAACGTATTGTGTCTAAATTTCAACAGATGTTGCTCTGTATTTTTAAGAAAACAATAAGTATTTACTTTTAAAATAAAACTAGGTTGTATTTGTACTAGATTAGGTAATACTTACTTAGATGTTTGATACCATTCATAAAAAATTGCATTCGCTGATACTCACAACTTTTTACATTTGTCAATTAATTGAGTATTGTGTATTTGAATACATCGTTAACTATAATAAATGTCGTTTGTTTTTGTAAGTAAAAGTAAGTAATTTAAATGTTTATTATGAAAAAAAATTGTGCAAAGTTATTACTTAAATGCGAATGCACTTAAATTTTGGTTCGCATTCGCAATTTGATTACAACCAGGGGCGTATTCTCCTAAGCGCAAAATGGACAAGTGAGTTACAATAACATCGAAAAAAAAAATCGTGCTCGCTTCGCTCGCTCCATATTTCAACTTCGATTCTGATCACAGTAGGTACTGTAAAATTCAGAGCTCACTCCAGAATTGAATTTGGCTTGTGGCAGTACTTTTATAAATTTTTTTATAAAAGTACTGCCACAAGCCAAATTCAATTGGTTAATTGGTTATTGGTTGTTTATTGGTTGGTTATCCAACAAAGTCGGTCAATTCTTAATTCAAAACCAACTTGAACAACTTTGGCTGGCAGAAATCTCGGCTACACTGGCCCACCGCCGCGGCCGTCAAACTACAGTCATGGGGGGCGGACTAATAAATTTGCCCAGGGGCGCAATATTTGTAAATACATCCCTGGTTACAACTAGGTACTATTGAGTATACAGGGTAGTAATTATAGTACTCTGAGATACTGGGTAGAAAATAGCGAGTAGAGCGAGATGGTGACAGATGAGATAATTGTAACCACAACTCTATCCGTCGTTTCAGGTCACAGGTCACTCAACTTCGCCAAAACTGAGACACTTTCAATTTAAAATGAATCCGAACTAAGTAGGTAATAACTATATTATCTAATCTTTAGTAGAGTTCTGTCATGTTCTCTATAGCAACATTTTTTTAAGTTTCCTGTGGCTTACGTTATCCTACAACAAATAGAGCACTAGGCTAGGCATCGACTAATTCAATGGCACTAGGAATCAATTATTATCGTCGCCTCGCTTCGCGTATAACTAGATGTTCTTTCTTATACCGTGACCTCACCATGCCACCACATGATTAAATATACTACTACTCATGTGATGCCACCCTGTATTATTAACACAGTTAGAAGTCGATGCGAATGCCCCCTAATTGGATGCAGATAGGGTGACAATCAATTTGCCGGCCGGTCCGTTCTACTCTGCCTCAGTAACACTTTACGTAATGCACCTTACGTAAACATTTGTATACTAATATTATAGAAGATGTTAGCAGACACTACAACACGTAACAGCATTTCTTCTGTATAATATAAGTTTGACTGTGACCTAAATCAAGATGTAGTTTTGCGTTTTAAATAGCTTTTTACCGGCTTGTTTTGTAGGTACTTCCATCAGCTTATTCTTTAGTCACCGTCGGAGAGTCAGTAATTCGGTATACCTACCCAGAGAATCATAATCATCATCGATTAGACGTATCGGTAGGTACGTTAGCGGCATCAGTGGTACCTTCTGCTGAGATAAAAATAAAATTTAAAGTTAACTAACTTTCTGCACAGTGCAAAACACGGTAAGTACAATGTGATAACCTACATAGGAGCATTTTCATTTGACGACTAAGTTGCGACGTTTCCTAGACTCGCGGTCATGTGGTTTCTTCGCCATTGTAATTATGTCACTAGAAAGTAATAAAGATAAACTGTACACGCGAGCAATTTCCGATTTTCCAACTATCTTTTATGTATATAAGTACTTACTTACAGAAAGTGATTGTGAATTTCTTTCTGTGACTTTCTAACATTTTTCTTGAGAGCGTTTGATGGATTTTTAGTAAAAATAGAGAAGGGGAACGTGTTAAAAACATCTAGTTGCTAATTTAATTATATTAAAATCATTATCTTTATAAGAACTTTATAAAATCATGTATTTGGTGTGGGTGCCACATTTCTCTCCACTGCTGCTTACTGATCATTACTCGATCGATAGTTATGTGTCTTCTCCACTACGCTGACATTTTGTGGAATTTTGTGCCTAGAAAAGATAACAACGGTGAAAATATACAGTAAAACATTGCCTGTAGGTATACATTTCGAAAAACCAAGAATGACAAATTGTTTTTATTGCTGGTCTTTTATTACGGTTAAGAATAAAAAGAAACTTTGAGCGCAGCAATAGGCTTGGCGACGTGTTAACCAAAAAAAATCCTCGGTTAAAGAGGTTTTGTTTCTTATAATCATGAAATAGATGCGGTATCAGGGTTTCAGTGGCCGCGGGTCGTGTCAAATCTCACCGGCTCCTCATTGTCTAACGTTTTCAACCATTGTGTTTGTCGGAGCCAGGAAACGCTGTCCATTTGTATACTGTTTTCACACAGCATGATATATATCTGCGATACAGATGCACACCAATATACTTAAACAACTTCTAGTATATCATCAGCTGACAACTTTCTACAAGTCCAGTGTTCATTTTAAATCATAAAAACCGACCTATTTATTACTCGCTACTATCGTTTTTCTATCGACCATACAACATTTTATTACCCGTAACCTCTGTTTCAATTACGCTAACCTACATTACAATAGAGTACGTTACTAAAAGCGTGCGCCCGACAAATGATACTTTTATTTGTTTAGTTGAAATAAGTGTTAGTTCTTCGTGCCCGGCACAGGTTCTACTGACCTCGTTTATGGCATTAGCGTCTCCACGACATCGGCTATCTGTCAACTAGCGGCTTGGCTAGCAGTCCCCACATTACAAAGCTGCAGGCACACCGGGATCAAAAACCAGACCAAACGACTCCTTCACCAATACTCTCTCTGTCAACCTTTCTAAAAAGATTAGATATTTCACTTTTCAGATTTGTAAGAAAAAGGAAAGAATTCGAACGAATTCGGTAAACCATAACAGTTATCTGGAGGCGTTCCTCTTTATTTTTTAGATCAAAACTATTCATTTTAACATGCTGAAATTGTTAACCTAACATTTCTTTAAATCTTGTTTCCACAACCCATTATCAGCACTGGGTCAGGTTTTCACATTAGGAGTGCATCGTTAATTTAATTAGAACGACCTTTCTATTGGAGTCAATTGTCACTGCAAATGTCCATAGGTACCTACGTAAATGTGGATCATGTTAGGGTAAAGATAAAGACGAGATCACCTTTATTTCTTACTTAGGAGAACCGTTATAACTTTATAAGTCATACAAGAGATAGTCAGTGTAGATGGGTAGATTTAGTGGCTGACTTCGCAGTGACGCATGTAGCAATGTCGACAGTCATTATGGGAATTGGCAGGTGATTAGGCACATAAGAGGCACCTGTACAATTGCAGTGTTGTGCGCGTGGTTTACTCAATGCGCGATGAAATGCAACATTAATCTTTGTTAAATTCGTTACGTAACCTAACCGTGTACCTATATCTACATGAGTATTTAAATAATTCAATTTCACGTAACCTCGGTAGAATTTGCATGATGCCAGTGAGTGGAAGCTGTTTGTAATAACGAATAATTGGCGAGTGTCGGGCGGCAGCCAATTAAGTATGCATTAAAGTGCTTTCCCCTAACGTAGATGATATTCTTGGTTTCATAATGAGAAAGACAATGAGCTCGGGACTGGGCTGGGATAGTGAAAGTAGATTCACTAGTTTTATTGCCTGACGAAAATATTATTCAGAATATTGTTAACTGCATTTATTTAAGTTCAGTACGTCTCTGTAAAGAGAAGTTTATTTCGAGAACACAAATGCGCGCTGCATACAAACGAAGTCTGGTGATATTTTCAATACTATCCAATTAAAGTCAATGATTTTTTTCAGAAACAATCTAGAAACGAATCTCTATGTTCGTATGAAGTCAGATTTTCGTTAAAATATACAGTTTTAATGCTAGGATTAATTTAAGATTTGTATGGAAACGAAAATCTGACTTCATACGGACCTATGTCCGTAATAATCTCTATAGATTATTTTCTAGATTGTTCCTGAAAAATGTCATTGATTTTAATTGGTTAGTATTGAAAACATAACGTAGTCTACGTTTGTATGGAGCCGAGCGCGCCAACGGTAATATACCCTTAAGATATTTCAGCGGACTTATCTAACTTTGAACAGTATATAAATAACTGAAAACTTACACATTATAGGTAATGTTGTTCAGTAATTTAACATTATTTTAAAAATTTTGCTTTTGCAGATGAAATCTCGTAGTTTATCATAACGGCCATACAAAAGACATCAACGAGACATTCATTTAGTTGTTATTTAAAATAAGTTCTTTATATAAATTTCAGAATAGGAATAGATAGTCATGGACCTGAAAAAAAGACGGACGTAATCGCGTCTAATCACGAGTGAAGCACCCATTTCTTTTGTGTGCGTGCTGTCACGCGGTACATAATGGTGACGGGTGTCGGACCTGCGCCTAGAGCTAGTGCATCTGTGTGAGTGTAGGTCCCTTGTAGAACAAACGAAAATGTAGGACCATGCATGCTTCACCTCTTTTTATCGTCACAGTACGTCCGTCTTTTTTTCAGGTCCGTGTAGATAGTATTATAGCATCATGAAGTTACACATACATACACACATAAACTCAAGACCGTAATCATTGACCAAGAATTTTTCGCTTACGCACCGTAATCGAGTAAGTGACATGAAGTTAGAGGCAAATATTCCTGTATAGTATAGATAGACTATACGATTTCAAATTGACATTATAGAGCGTGATTTAGAACTTTAAATTTAAGCGAGCGAGCGAGCGAGCTTTTAATTCATTTACGTAAATAACGTGGCAAAATTCTTAGCATTATTAAAATGCTCTATGATGGCATCTAGGTAATTTTCTCTAAACTTTTGACTAGGCAGGTACTTGCGCAAAATAATAAAATCTTCGCTTTAACTTCATAATATTAAAATCTATATAATATATCCAAAAATAGTCATGCCCACTGGTTGTTAAAGTACTGTGTAGAATTTTTCATTTCGTTTATCTCATATCTGCAAGGCCAAACTACAGTAAGGCCAAAACCAGTGAGAACGAGGTACCTACTAACTATATAACCTCTAGATATTAATATTCAAAAATACCTACGTTAATTCTTGTTTCCATATACGTACCTACTTGGGTTTTTATTAAGGTTGTAAATACATATTGTTTACTTATTGTATTGTTTCTTTTAATGAATCGTTCCCTTTACGTCGATCGTCTCCTTACGTCGAGTCTACCCTTTGCAACGAAGACGGTAAAACATTAGAACTGATGTTTTCTATGTATTTAGGTATGTATGTACATCCCAATCGTTACCTAACAAGTGGCCAACTTTTCCCAGAACCGGGATGCATGCAGCAGTGGTATGATTTTAGAAGAAAGAAACCTAGCAATCAGTTATGATCAAATGCTCATAAACGACGATACGAGTACAATACAATCATCTACCACTAAAACATACATTATACAGGGTGTTAGAGTAGACGGTTGCATAACTTTAATGGGTGATTGTACTCAACATACTGAACCACTTGCATAGTATGGAAAGTGCAAATTTTTTTTTGCTAGTTCCTGTAGGTTTCTTAGGGAATGTTGTTTAGTATGGGCGTACAATCACCTCTTAAGGTAATGCAACTGTTTGCCATAAAATCCTTTATTTACTTTACCTACTTATTTCGAATATACAGGGTGTTACGGTAAACAGTTGCATTACTTTAAGGGAAGATTGTGCCTACGATACTGAACAACTTTCCCTACGAAATCTATACGAAATTTGAAATAAAAAATCGACTTTTCATACAAAAAGTTCAATCAGGTGATTGCAATTAGTACTTATGGGAAGAAAAAAAAAATATATCAAAATTTTCTAGAGGTTTCTTAGGGAAAGATCTTCAGTATCATAGGTACAATGTACAATCACCTCTTAAAGTAATGCAATATATTGGATGATAAAAAAAACGTTAAGGTGGTTTCCGTCCATACAAAACGTTATCGTATAACACTCGTAGACGGTATTAATAAAAGTAATGTTTTATATATGGAAAAATAGCTTAGAAAATCTAGTTTCCGCGAATCAAATAATATTTACAATTTATAATATTATTACGAAGATATCACGCTTTGAAATTATTCATACAAAATTTCAAAGCCTTATTATATCTTCGTAATTATATTATAAATTGTAAATGTTATTTGATACGCGCAATTTAGATTTTCTTATCTATTTTTCTATATATAAAACATTACTTTTATTAATATCGTCTACGAGTGAGTGTTCTACGTCAAAGTTTTGTATGAAATTGACAACTCTGCAACCACCTTAAGGGCTCAATAAACACTTTCAAAATCCGTATCAATAACGTTTAAGAGTGTGGTTACATGGCCTGCCCGCTGCCCGCCGTTTGTCCCTGACAACATGCAACAATGACCGGGGGAACGTTCGCGCCACATTGTGCCTACAGACGGACGTGACAATTAAACCAGAAAGGAAAAACCTACTTACCTATTCGATGTAAACAGGCCATGAACGTTAACTTCGTACCTACTGAGGGTTCTGCATAGGTATTTTAATACCAATGTTTAACATTTTCGATTACACTCAGACTAAATAAGCATATGCTCAAGACTATATTCCCCGAGGGCGTAGTCAGAGATATTCTGAAACCTCAGAACATCCACGTTTCACCAGTAATACCGAAACTTTGTCCAGTGTGACGGGGGGTGAGCCCGTCGTCGCCACTTATAATGGACAGTGGGTACAATACATACCTCGAAATATAAGCATGCAGGTTTCCTCACGATGTTTTCCTTCACCGAAAAGCCAGTGGTGTTACAAATCGTACATAAATTCCGAAAAACTCATTGGTACGACAAAAAAATGGGCAGCCTCATACTATCGATTACATTCGATTACGGGGTCTTTCTTAAGAGGATAGGCGGTCTGAAATACTAATTTGGAGAATAGGTCACTTTCCGACTGCCGACTCTATTTGCCCGATCCGCCCCACCCATACACCCTGCCGTTTAGAGTGCGAAAGAGACAACTGCAGCTCGGACCGATTTAATCTACATAAAATCGTCGAAATCAGCATTTCGTATTCCCCTGTTTCCTCCTCCAAAACTAAACCGATTTTAATAATTATTTCAAGAATAATATGAGAAAGATTTTGGTTATGTCTGTATATGTTTTTATTTTTTTGTTTATATTCGTCTTTGTTTGCTGGATGTCTGCAAACGGGCGGTAAAATTGGTCATTTTCGAAGGACCCTAGTTCATACAGTAATTACTTAATTAATGCAAAAAAGCAAAACATAGGGACAATTAATATGGCAAAAATTGTTTTGCTCTAGTGTCATTATCCAGGGACGATACAGGGGAATACGTTTGTGTGGAATAAACGGAACTCGCCTATCCTCTTAATATGTTAAAGTTAAGGATTTGATTAAACCATCGAACTGAACCATCGAATTGTCTCTTAGATGGAAACAACATCGGAATCACGAAAAAAATCAGCTGTTGCATACAAAACTGCAAACCTACTCGATATTAAGAAATACCCTAAAATTCATATCATATCTACATACTTATCTAAATAAGTATAAGCGACTCTAAGACAAGAAGAAGCCACCGTAGGTACTCTAATTGTATACTCCATTCCAAATAGCAACGAAATCTAAAGGCTATTTTCAATTACAGATTTACAGAAACAGAGATTTGAAACACTTATTCTCACTTATTCTTAGAACAGCTTTAGTAACGTCCAACATATGTTTCTGTTAAATAAATTATATTTGCTTATCAGAATTGGCCAGAAAGCTAAATAGGAATCGGAAAATTTCGTCGTCCTTATTTGGAATGACTTATAGATTTACCACCTCAAGCCGCTTTTCTGTTCTTAAATTAATACGACAGTTAACAGATTAGGTATTAGAAACGTTTCGTTTAGTATGTGGTCTGAATAAATTATTTTAGTTTGATTTAGGTTGGGTAGTTAGTAGGTACCTACTTATACAGGTAAAGAAGATTTTACGATCGCTCAGAAATGAAAAGTTACGCGTTTAGAGGACCCTAAAAATGTAATTTCAATCCGCACTATTAAACTCAATTGACCTTAAAATTGACTAATGTAATTTCAACACATTGCAGGGCCGGTCGATAACAATGTGTTTTTTATTCGCAAAAAGTTGATTGTTTTTGTCACCGTTAACTATTGGCTTTTTAATCTAGATAGGAAGTTGGCAAGCGGGTTTTAAAGCAATAAGTAGCTGTCTTGTATTAATCTATCATAAATATTTTCTCCGAGACTGGTGAGTCTAGTTCAGCTTAGGTTTCCTAACTGGATTTCCACCCCTGATAGGTTCGTAAAACGCACTAACTAGCGATCATTCTTATTTTGTTATTCATATTTAATTTATAATTGTGTGTAAAGGAGAACATTTATAAGAATTACCTACCTATATCACAATTGTCAATTATTCAAGTAGGTATTGCTGTATACTAAGCAGATTAAGGGTATATTACCGTTGGCGCGCTCCATGCAAACGTACTATGGTGATATTTTCAATACTAACCAATTAAAGCCAATGAAATTTTGCAGAAACAATCTAGAAACAAATTTCTATGCTTGTATGGAGTCAGATTTTCGTTAAAATGTACAGTTTTAAAGTTGCAGTGCCTCAAAGATTTCCATACAAAACTTCAAGTAATCCTAGCATTGAAACTGAATATTTTAACGAAAATATGCAAGCCACTCTCCTCCATACAAGCATAGAGATTTGTTTCTAGATTGTTTCTGCAAAATTTCATTGAAAATATCACCATAGTACGTTTGTATGCAGCGCGCATTTTCGCTCTCGGAATAAAATTCTTATGCTGTAGGTATATGTTTGCAAGAAAGAGGGGCTGGGAGAGGCTCGTGGTTATTTCAGTCGCCATGTTACTACAGTTTTGTAGATAGACGGTTAATGATTATCTACCATTTTCTCAGCCCTTTAGGTCCAAAACATTACTTCCTTGACAACATTAGGTAAATACTTACATTTAATGTTGGTATGTAGTAAGTACCTACTAGATACTAGATACCTAGATACCTACCTTTCTTATACTTATTGTGGTTTTGGTCTTTCACTAACCTTGTCCTTTTCATAACAGGTGTTGCAAACTACATTACTTACTACACGTATCCAGGGGGAGCGGGTTTATTATTATTTGTACAGAACAGTGATTACAGCTATAATTTTTTCATAATTTTTCAATGATAAATCCCTTCCTGAAATTCAATGTGAACCCAAAGTCTGGATACGAGCTTGTCAACAAACAAACCGCTTACCTACCTTACCAGAACATACGTGTAATGACGTTCGTTCGTCATTATAATTATAATTATCACGCAACATCATGTTTCACCGAATACTTAGTTAATCTAGATCGGCAACAATTAACCGCAAAAATTCAGTAATGAAAGTGAATTACTCAAAGACAGTCGAAAGAGTAATTCACTTCACCACTTTCTGATGTAGTACCGGACCAACCCATTGAAAATTTTAATTTGCAATTAAGTATAGTTTATTTATAATTATACTTACTTAACTACTTACAATTTGTAAATAATCATGGAGGCAATAAAAATAAGTAAGGTGATAGAACAACAGTTTTTTTTGTTCTGGAGCGTGCTATTCAATCCACTGGTGGATTGAGATAGTGGATCCTACTGGACAGAGAGGATTTTTGAATCTCATTCGCTGAGCTCAGCAGTTGAAAATGTCAAAATTACCATGCATCTTTCGACTGCTGATTTGACTTTCAAAAATCGCACTCCTGCAGTACCTATGATTTTTGAAAGTCACACCAGCAGTAATATGCATATCTCCATAGTAATTTTGACATTATCAACTGCTGAGCTCAGCGAATGAGTTTCAAAAATTGCCCTCCAGCATGGGTAGCATGCCACCGTGAAAAGATGTGATACAGCATGCTACGGCTTCTGGAAGCTGGCTTGGGTCTGAGTGGATAAAATGTGACCGGTGAAAGTTAATGACTCGGTTCAGTGGTTCCAAAAATTACATGAATCATAGAGAAAATTCAATTCTTTCAGTTATTATTATTATTTTGTATTGCAACATTCTTGTAACTTTACATTTTCAAGTTACCTGCTTAAGTACCTGTAAGTGCGTAAAAAAAACGATTCGAGTGGCAATTTTATGAGGACACAATCCCTTTCGATATGAAACATTCGAGTTAAGCAACTTACCGCCCTTGAGACAAAAAAATAAAAAAACGTAGAGGTGCGAGTGCACTACGAAAGAACTTTCACGAAAATCCATTTAAAAACCTCACTGAAATAGCCTTAAATCAGGTAACTAAGCCATGTATAATAAGTTAGAGATTACTTATTAATAATAATTGAAAAGGTAGCCCATGTGAATGATATCAAAAAATCGACACTATACAATATATTCCTTGATCAGGAGTGCGATTTTTGAATCTCATTCGGTGAGCTCAGCAGTTGAAAATGTCTAAATTACTATGGCGATATGAATCTTTCACCTGCTGATTTGACTTTCAAAAATCGCACACCGAAGTATGATTTTTGAAAGTCAAATCAGCAGTAGACAGATGCATATCTTCATAGTAATATTGACATTCTTAACTGCTGAGCTCACCGAATGAGATTCAAAAATCGCACTCCAGATCTTGCAGGTAATTCGACTATTATCAGATCGGACCGAACTCGACCTTCAGCGAAGTCAATCGCTTTTTATTTTCGTTGTGAAATCTTATATGGAAGGCTGTTGGACAAATACATATACCTATGTAATAATTTAGGTACAGTAGTACCAGGTTTATATAGCTTACCGATGTGACTGCGCAGTCGACAAATTTTAACAGCGCGCGAAATTATATTGACCAATCAGGATGTGCCACCTTCAATCCGTTTACGCTATTGGCTAATTTGTTTTCGCGCCCTTTTCGCTGCTATCCGACTTTGAACTCTCTACTGATTACCAAATATGACTTCGGGTTTTGTCGGGGACTCGAGCCTGCTCTGCGCAAACGAAGATTAACGAACGGCCATATTTTCCTGGTCGTACTGTAACATTTAGTACAAGCACGTATCCGGGGGGGTGGGGGTGGGGGGATAGATGGGATTTATTTTGTGTATATTATTTGATACGAACCGCTATCCTATCCTAAACCAAACAGGGCCTGAAACGTACCTTCTTTCATTGTGTAAGTAAGTACATTATTTTCAAAATATCAGCTCGTGCCATTTTAAAACACAGACGTTACTTTATCAAAATAATAATTAAGTAAGTACCTAAGGTAGGTATCTACATAAGCAGTACCTATAGATATCTACCTATAGATAACTGAACAAAAGCCATGGGGGCATAAATAAAAATGAATAAAAAAAATGACAGAAATTAAATCATTCGGTCTGACTGACATTTGTTTTTAAATTTAAGGTTTCGGTCCGAAAGGGTGCCAACGGGACCCTATTACCAAGCCAATCATGAGGCAGTGGTTCGATTCCTGACCTGCACAGCTAGCATGCCACCCACGACAAAGCGTTTAAATGAGAAAAACGTCATGCACGCTCTTTCTGTCATACGTATAATAAGGATAGAGGCACATCTCGATTTTTATCGTTTTATCGGGGGTGGCATGCGAGGCCTACAGGAGTGCGATTTTTGAATCTCATTCAATGAATGCAATCAGCGGATCGAACTTTTGTATGAAAAGTCGATTTTTTATTTGCGAATTTCCTATCGGTTTCTTAGGGAAAGTTGTTCAGTAGCAAGGTTAGAATCACCCCTTAAAGTAATGCAACTGTTAACCCTAACATCCCGTATATGACATGATATAAGCAGTGCAGCGGGACGCCCGCGCCCGCCGCGCCGGCCGCCAGCCCTCCGCTAGCGGTCCGCTGCGGTCCAATGCATGTGCAAGCTAGGTCTAAACAGTTAGCTTAATCCTACTTTGGTAAATCAAGGTAAAGTGTATCTGTGAGCGTTTCTGCAACTGTAGTGCGATTTTTGAAACTCATTCACTGAGCTTAGCAGTTGAAAATGTCAAAATTACTATGGAGATATGCATCTTTCTACTGCAAATTTGACTTTCAAAAATACTTCAGAAGTGCGATTTTTTAAAGTCAAATTAGCAGTAGAAAGATGCGTATCTCCAGAATAATTTTGACATTTTCAACTGCTGTGCTGAGCTCACCGAATGAGATTCAAAAATCGCACTCCTGTGTTAGTTATTCAAACTTATGAGAACCATCATAAACTAAGTTGTTATTAGGTAGTTACTGAAAACTAGTAATTTGAAACATATAATTATTTTTTATTAGTATTTTGCAATCCCATTTTGAAACTCACCCGCAGATCATCCAAGTATACTTTTATCCTTCAAGTTATGGTCTTCAAGTATAATAATTAGGAGAGGAAACCTTTAGATTCTTAGGTAAATGCAGGTGGCAGGTACACACGGCAATAGATCAACCTACCCATAGTTGAACTATGTCCATGAACATAGAGTTCAACTACTGTCACCGTGTGTACATAGCACCTGTGCCTATATCTTGATGTGACGGTGGACCACAAGCGCATAGTGCGGAGAGCGCAGTTAAATCGACCGTGACCACAAGAATAATCTAGGTACTTTATTGCAAAAGTGTCACCAGCCAGTCACACCGCCCGCCATCACCACCCGTTCTTGTTTGTGCCACACGTATTTTTAAACTTGCTTTTTATCTGTAAACTAAATGATTCCGCAATATCGCTCTAATTGACGAAATATGCAGTGAGCAAATGCGCGCTCAACAACAAACGTAGTCTGGTGCTATTTTCAATAGGTACTATCCAATTATAGTCAATGAATTTGTTTAGAAACAATCTATGAAGTCACATTTTCGTTAAAATATACAGTTTTAATCCTAAGACTATAAGATTTGTATGGAAATCTTTGAGGCACTGTAACTTTAAAACTATACATTTTTAACGAAAATCTGACTTCATACAAACATAGAGATTAGATTGTTTCAGAATTTTTTTTAATTGGATTGTATTGAAAATATAACCAGACTACATTTGTATGGAGCGCGCCAACGCGCGTCGTACAATTTCATAATTTTTTGAACGGTATTACAATCAATACTCTTGGAAATACTGTATTCAAATATGTTACTTGTCGGAGCGCAGCAGCGATATTTCCGAGCGAAGCCTTGATCGAAGCAGATCCATCCTAATGCCTCATTGTTCTCCGACACTATCTCAATGCCGTCCATCGTCACGCCATGTCACTTCGTGGAAGAATCGCCTTAAATATAGGCCAGATTATTTACCTACTTGCTTATTAACAGTCATGTAATTTTTTGTTAAACTGCATCGAAGATAGAGACTATCACACAAGCGATTTTTGAGCATAGGCGATGTTTCAACTGAATGCAACTCCACCACCGCTAAGTTGCAATTGAACCACCGCGAGTTAACACAGGCGTTGACTGAGCTTAGGTAATCACCGCGAAATCGCCGAGATGGTCTCCGAAATATCGCAGCAGTCTAGGCGATATCTCGACTAATATACTATCACTCAACGCCTACTCATGAAAATCGCTATAGTTGTGGGGCATGTTGTCACAACGAAAATCAATATACGTATTATGTAGAACATGTCGTGGGCTAGGTGGAAAAAGAACAAGTACTTACCTACTTAGCTACCTTATACCTGCCTAATAAGATAAAACATTTTAAAGCAACAACTTATTTGGATACTTTGTATGTTATATGTACCTACCTTCTTCCCTCAATCAATGTTCCGTACTAAAATTGGCAAAACGGAACACTTTACGGAATCGCCTCGTATTTGTCCGTCCGGCTGTCACAGGCATTTTTTCCTTCTTGATCATTTATAAGATATTTGTACGCTGGCGCTGACCAAAGTTAGTGGTTACGAGTATATACAATGGCTGTTATGTTCTAATTGTTTTATTGTTAGATGGATCATTGTTTTACAAACATACCTAGATGCGAATTATAAACAAGACTAGAATAAAAAAACAATAGGAATCCTGGTTATTTACATATTTACAACAAAGTGTACGTTTATGAAAATCTCTATATTAAATTAAGATCCTTATTGCGAACAACCAAGTGACAATATGTTATTAAGTGAACGACTTATTGGTTTTGACCGTGTGACCATTGGGTACTTTTATTTCCAAGTGGCAATGAAGTATTCAGTTTTAGTTATTGAACATGCAGTTTATTAATGTTTCGTACCTACATTATTATTTTATCTTAGCGTCAATACTTTGATTTACCTAATCGAAGCCTAAATATCGAAGCTTTCTATTAACATTAATGCTATTAATATTAACTTTAATTAATGTTAAATTAAATGAACGCAAAATGTGAAAACAAAATGAAATCTTTCAGCATCTTTTTTTGTAAGTTACACATCAAACGTTTTAGCCGTTTTCAAGAGTTGCGTTCTTTTGTCATCAACTCACTTTGTAATAAAAAGTTGCTAAGATAATATTATTATTTCATACAAACCTAATTGTAAATCTCTGCCTTATTTACATGGTAATTTTAACTAAAAATAACAGACACAAATCGATGGTTATCCGTTCTAACTCATAATAAATATAGTCTAAGGTTGTAACACTTGCTAATTAAAAGGCCAAATCAAATCAGAAGTACTAGTTATCATGACGTCAGATCTAATAAGTAATCGCAAAACAAAATTCTTGTACCTACCTAAACATTTAACTCGTCAACGTGATTGATACAATAATTTTCTATTGATTTAGTAACCCAAGATATAATTACGAAGTTATCGATAACGTTGGTAGTAACTACGAAACGAAACGTTGAGTAAAATAATGTTTTCTTGGATCATACATGTAATATATTATTAGAATACTTAGGTAAGTACATATATTATATCGGTTGTATTAAGTATTATATTATTGTGAAATAATAATACAGATTACAGAAAAAGTTCTTTTGCTATTCCAAGGAATTCTTAGCTGTCCTAAGTTTTAAAACCCAAACATATTTTTATTTATTATCATGATCAATTGACAATTGATCATAATCGATAACGTGATATTCGATGTTAGTATTGTCAATTCGTTACACGTTTTTAATCGAAAGATGACGTCGAATGACGTGACCTCGGTCGCTGGCTCTAGTGAAAGTCACCGAATCAATGCTCTGAAGCCATCAATCTGCAACACTTTCGTCGCGGCAGATCGATTGTCATTCCAAGACCGATCCTGGTGACCGATTTCCCTCGGTACCGGCCAGACTTTGGAGGTCTTTCGCGCCGAGCTAACCGTTCAAATTTAAAGATCATTTCAAACCAGTTAACTGTTTTATTTACATATCACTATTAAATTAACGGACGTGAAGTTTCCTGCCAATTCTGGTACGCTAAACGCGTGGAGGTTGATGTGATGAGTGATGGATATTATGATCCAACAATTATGCATTTAAATTTTTGAACTCAAGGTGTTCTATTTTTTTACTTAAGAGGATAGACGGTCTGAAATGCTAATTTGGAGAATAGGTCACTTTTCCGACTGTTTACATATTTGTCCGATCTGCCCCACCCATACACCCCACCGAATAGAGTGCGAAAGAGACAACTGCAGCTCGAACCGCTTTTATCTACATAAAGTCGACGAAAACAGCATTTGGTATTCCCCTGTTTTCTCCTTCAAAACTAAACCGATTTTAATAATTCTTTCAAGAATAATATGAGAAAGACTTTGACCATATCTGTACGTTTTGCTTTTTTTGTTTATATTCGTCAAATTTGTTTGCTAGATGTCTGAAAACGGGCGGTAAAATTTGTCATTTTCGAAGGTCCCTAGTTCATACTGTAAGTAATTAATGCAACAAAGCAAAACATAGGGACATAGCAGAGGCAACATAGATTGTATGATAAAATTTTGTTTGGTCTAGTTTCATTATCCAGGGAGAAAACAGGGGAATACGTTTGTATGGAAAAAACCGTACTCGTCTATCCTCTTAAAATGAAGTTAATATAGACAAGAATAAAGTGGTAAAGTACATAAGTATAATACCCCACCTTTATTAACTTTAATAATAAGCTATGTCCGACGATACTTAATAGACCTCACATTTCATGTAAGGTAATGCAACCTCCATTATGAAATAATTCTTTGGGTATTAGTTACATTACATGTGATGTCATAATAATTATTCCTCTATGTACAATACACCTAATACTAATAGATAGCTTCGATGTATCTGAGTACATATTAGGAACATTAAACACTTTCCTGGTGTGTCATAGAAATTTAAGTATAGGTATGAATGAATGAATGAATCAAGTCAACCGTTGAATGTACATTGCATCATACAAGTAAATATTTTCCCCATGATCACATGTTTGTTATAAAATGTTTATTTCATTTCTCATATTCTGAAAGTAAGCCATTGTTTATCTAAGAAGCGGGTTGAAAGTTATGCAATGCATTTCCTCCCTATTTAGTAAAGTAATTTAAAAAATGTAAGTACTTATGCATATACACAGGGTGGATTGTAATTCGACATTCATTGAAAGGGGTTAACTGGTGGTCGAAAATGAGTTGTTACCGAGTTATGATGGGTTTAAGATTTTCCAGAAATTTTCGGACCAGGAGTGCGATTTTTTAATATCATACGTTTAAGTCAGCATTGGCAAATGTCAAAATTACTATGGAGATATGCATCTTTCTACTGCTGATTTGACTCTCAAAAATGGCACTCCTGGAGTATGATTGTTGAAAGTCAAATCAACTGTAGAAAGATGCATATCTCCATAGTAATTTTGACATTTTCAACCGCTGAGCTCAGCGAATGAGTTTCATAAATCGCACTCATCCATAAAAAAAATACTCATCCCTGGTCAGTCCATTGACTGTTTATTGAAAGCTGATGAATCAATAATTATTTTGAAAATAAAAGGCCTACCTAAAATATCCATAGCTCAGAAATAAAATTCTTTTTTTTTCTTTGTTGACATTAGAGTAAGTAATAAACATTATGTTGTTCGATAGAAATACATTACTGAAGTATGTCCGTGCCAAAGTTCAGCTCAAAATTGTGACTATAGTTAGAACACAGTAACTAATTTATTGGGACAAGGTAGCAGATCGGTGAACAATTAAAAAAAATTGAATTACTTTTTGTATCACCTTTATAGAACTAAAAAGGTTGATAATAGTCCGATCATTTTAGCGTATCCTTGTATGGACACCCTAACAATAATTCTTCCATCGCTGAAACTTTGCAGTGTGATAAAGTGAAGTATAAAGATTACGGTTGACAAAATATCTAGGATTTTTTTTTGTTGGAAGTTAGGTTTTTGTACGTAAACATAAAAATCACTTATAGCTCTCGGCGGAAAACTGTTCCATCCGAAATACCTTTGGTATATGCCAGTATATACTATTTAGCATAGATATGTAACGGTATCTATGAATATTTCGATTTAAGGAAGGGAGAATCAAAAAAATACAGTTTTTAATCCATAACTTTTTCAGGAATATTAGTCCATCTATTTTTGACTTTTTGTCAGTATTAATATCTTTACTTATATCGTCTTGCACAATTATCTAGAATATCGTCCCCTTAGAGGGAAAAGTCACTAACTGACATGTGCATAGTTTTGAGATATTGAGGTTTTAAGTTTAAAACGTCATAACAACGTCAAATTTTGATATATTTAATTTTTTGTAAGTACAAATTAATCGTTGAATTAATCCCCATTTTGTAAAGTAAAGTGTAGATCTCTAATTATCACACGAAAGACGAAAACTAGGATAGTTAGTTTTCCATCCAACACATTTTTGCCAAATAAATCGTTAGTGACTTTTGTCATGTTGTTGGTGACTTTATGCAATTTGGAAATGCAGGTTTATGAGTGTCCAATTTAACTAACACTATTATTTTGTGTCTTTAATATTACTAAAAGTTATATAAGCATAGCATAAGCATATGCTCACGACTATATTCCCCGAAGGAGTAGTCAGAGATATTCTATAACCTCAGAACATCCACGATTCACCAGTTGTACTGAAACTCTGTCCAGTGTGACGGGGGTGAGCCCGTCGCCACTTATAATAGACAGTGGGTACAGCACATGCCTCGAAATTGAAGCACCCAGGTTTCCTCACGATGTTTTCCTTCACCGAAAAGCCAGTGGTGTAACAAATCGTACATAAATTCCGAAAAAATTAGTACGAATCGGCCTAGACGAGGATTGAACCATCCCCTCCTGCATGGCAGGCAAGGTTAGTCGCCACTAGAAAAACAAAAATTCATGTGAAGATCACCTTCAGTCAGATATCAGAAACCTTTGTGTGAAGATCAGGAATTTTTGTTCCTGGTGTGACAGCGCAGTGTGAAGGTTAGGTTCAGGGCTTAACTTCCTCTTGTTCATCAAAATCTCTTTAAATAATGATGTCACATGAAATAATGTATAAATCACACTAAACGGTGTTCAACGCAACAGTGTTCATCGACCGGCTAGCTCGATCGATCTGACTGAAGTGGGGGCAGTGTTGCCAACAGTTAAATTAGCTCTCCACCAGATTCAAAACCACAGGAAAACCGCTAACAGAAGGCCCTACTCTCATAATCACAAAATTTTGCACTAAACAAGAAAACATTGGGTAGTTATATTGGTAATTTGCTACCTTTATTATACATATTGTGCAACATTTACTTGTAAGTGCCGTAAGTGCCGTGTCGTGGTGGTCCAGTAGCGAGTAACCTTGCCTGCCATGTAGTAGGCGATGGTTCGATCCTTGTCCAGGCCGACTCGTACCAATGACTTTTTCTGAATTTATGTACGATTGTAACACCACTGGCTTTTCGGTGAAGGAAAACATCCTGAGGAAACCTGCATGTTTCAATTTTGGCATGTATTGTACCCACTGTACATAACAAGTGGCGACGGGCTCACCCCCGTCACACTGGAGAGAATTTCGGTACTATAATAGTGAAACATGGATGTTCTGATGTTTTATGTTCTGATGTTGGATGTTCTGATGTCTGATGTTTCTGATGGTTTGTTCTATATCTCTGTGTATCCCCTCGGGAAATAGTTGTGAGCCCTTTTTTTACGATTTATTTTTAAGTCCAAAAATATAACTAAACTAAACAAAGTATTTAAATTACACAAAGAAAAACACCATCCGTACTTGTATAGACCAAATGTGACAATTATGCTGGCGGCATTTCTCCGCTGCACAGCTAAGGACAGAGGAGGTCACAACCTTTATCTTATCTTTATCGTTAAGGACATCCAAGGTCCCTAAAGAAAGGTTTGGCTTCGAATGCCCATGGCCCTGGTGTCTCGACAGCGAACAGTTGTAAAACAAAATATTTTTCTAGTTTTGTAAATAATCAGTAAATCAGCTTAGTGGTTGAGTAATCGTCTGTCTACTAATTGGAATGCTGTTTTTAAATCGGACGATTTCAAAAACATGATCAAATAATGCATTTATAAACTTAAATAAAAGTTTAAGACATTTTTGAGAACGAATCAAGCCTTACGAAATTCAAAAATAGCTCTCTTGTAACGCAATTTTAGTCTATTGAACCACTCGCAAAACCACTTACTAAAAGCAAAATTTTTACGCTAAAAGGGGGTCAAAACCACCATTTTTAGTAGAAAATCCAATAAGTTTGCAACACTGAGCGGTGGGCGCACGCAGGGTGCAGGTGAAGTTGGCGGCGGGCGCGGGAGGTGTGTTTCAGTACAATGCTTTCAACGGTTTCTCAGGAGAAATAATCACTAACGGCCCTCACGGAAATAGGGCTTAGGCAAAAAGTCACTAAATGCGGTTAGTTCATTTTTAAAATGAAATAAAGTTCCGTAGAAAAAATAACTAATTGCACTTAGTTATTATTTTTGTCAGGGAAAAGTCACCAAGTACCGTTAGTGATTTTTATTCACGTTGGAAAAGTCACTAACTGCTCGTAGCTATATTGGATGATAATGCAGCTGGCGTTAGTTATTATTTCCTGTTTGAATTCACACAAAAGCTGTACTTAGTGACTTTTCCACCTTTTTATCTTGGAAAGTATGGCAGATATTGAAAGGTGAGTGAGACGGGAACGTAGAACAGGTTATTCTGAGTACGGTGGTGTTAATAACTCATTTTGGCCAAATGTGTCAGTTGGTGACTTTTCTCTCTAAGGGGACGATATTTTCGTTTTCGATCATAGTTTTATGATTTTTGGGCAAATAAATTACTTCGGAAAACTGTTCCATCCGTTTTTATTAATTTACAAGTTACAGTACACTCTAATAAAACAGGGCTCATAAGAATCTAGAAAAATTTCGCCCTTATAATTTTTTTTTTCAATAATTTTCGTCCCGCCCGTGCAAGGCCGCCATTTACGAGCGCCATTTACGATATTATTTGACTACAAGACAGATTGCGTGAAGACCTTTAAAACGAGCCCAAACTCGGGTATATTCGACCAAAAACTGGGCATGAAAGACCATTTTAAAGATTTAGCCGACAATTTGTCCGCCATCTTGAAAAAAAACGTAAACATTTCGTATCTTTTGAACGAAAGCTCCGATCATGACGGGGTTTTTTGCGTTAGGTGAAGCGCGAATGGGTGTCTCTGATGTAGAGGTAGAATTTGGTAGTTTTTTTGAATTTTTTGGTTCTTTTGGTAGTTTTTGGTTCTCTTGGTAGTTTTTTGGTAGTTTTTGGTAGTTTTTGGTAGATTTTGGTAGTTGTTGGTTCTTCTGGTACAATTTGGTAGGTTTTGGTAGAATTTCGTAGTTTTTGGTATTTTTTGTTTCTTTTGGTAGAATTTCGTAGTTTTTGGTTCTTTTGGTAGATTTTGGTAGTCTTTGGATCTTTTGGTAGTTTTTGGTAGGTTTTGGTAGAATTTCGTAGTTTTTGGAAGATTTTGGTAGCTTTTCATTCTTTTGGTAGAATTTGCTAGTTGCTGGTTCTTTTGGTGATTTTTGGTTGATTTTGATACGTTTTGGTTCCTTTGGTTGTTTTTGGTAGAATTTGTTATTATTTTATCAAATTCTACCAAAAGAATCAAAAACTACTACATTCTACCAAAGAACAAAAACTACCAAAATCTACCAAAAACTATCAAAATCTACCAAAAACTACCGAAATCAACCAAAATTTACCAAATTCTAGCAAAAGAACGAAATACTACCAAAAGAACCAAAAACTAACAAAATCTAGCAAAAGAACGAAAAAATGCCAAATTCTACCCAAAGAACCAAAATCTACCAAATTCTACCAAAAGAAACAAAAACTACCAAATTCTACCAAAACCACAAAAAGAACCAAAAACTACCAAAATCTACCAAAAACTACCAAAAGAACCAAAACCTACCAAAAACTACCAAAAAAAACCAAAAACTACCAAATTCTTTCTACCAATAGAACCAAAAACTACCAAGAGATCCAAAAACTACCAAAAGAACCAAAACATTCCAAAAACTACCAAATTCTACCTCTCTATCAGAGAGGCCCATTCGCGCTTCACCTAATGCAAAAAACCCCGTCCCGATCGGAGCCTTCGTTCAAAAGATACGAAATGTTTACGTTTTTCAAGATGGCGGACAAAATGTCGCCTAAATCTTTAAAATGGTCTTACATGCCCAGTTTTTGGTCGATTATACCCGAGTTTGGGCTCGTTTTAAAGGTCTTCGCACAATCTGTCTTGTGGTCAAATAATATCGTACATTTTATACATTCTTTCACATTTTACGTTCTCTATCAGAGAGGCCCATTCGCGCTTCACCTAATGCAAAAAACCCCGTCCCGATCGGAGCTTTCGTTCAAAAGATACGAAATGTTTACGTTTTTCAAGATGGCGGACAAAATGTCGGCTAAATCTTTAAAATTGTCTTTCATGCCCAGTTTTTGGTCGAATATACCCGAGTTTGGGCTAGTTTTAAAGGTCTTCACACAATCTGTCTTGTAGTCAAATAATATCGTAAATGGCGCTCGTAAATGGCGGCCTTGCACGGGCGGGACGAAAATTATTGAAAAAAAAATTTATAAGGGCGAAATTTTTCTAGATTCTTATGAGCCCTGTTTTATTAGAGTGTACTGTAACTTGTAAATTAATAAAAACGGATGGAACAGTTTTCCGAAGTAATTTATTTGCCCAAAAATCATAAAACTATGATCGAAAACGAAAATATTCTAGATAATTGTGCAAGACGATATAAGTAAAGATATTAATACTGACAAAAAGTCAAAAATAGATGGACTAATATTCCTGAAAAAGTTATGGATTAAAAACTGTATTTTTTTGATTCTCCCTTCCTTAAATCGAAATATTCATAGATACTGTTACATATCTATGCTAAATAGTATATACTGGCATATACCAAAGGAATTTCGGATGGAACAGTTTTCCGCCGAGAGCTATAAGTGATTTTTATGTTTACGTACAAAAACCTAACTTCCAACAAAAAAAAATCCTAGATATTTTGTCAACCGTAATCTTTATACTTCACTTTATCACACTGCAAAGTTTCAGCGATAGATGAATTACTGTCAGGGTCAAACCCTAAAATGATCGGAGTATAACTCAGATTTTCCTTTGGACCATCTTGTTGTTGTTTTTTATTTTGTATTTTTGGTGTGCAAATAAAGAATATTTATCTTATCTTATCTTATCTTATCTTAACTGGACCACCCTGTATAAACGATGGCCTACATTCAAAGTATGAGAAATGAAAAAAAAAATTTACGCACATTTGTCAGTTAAGTCTAGTTTAATTTTTCTAATTGACAGGCTTTGATGTGAACTTAATAATCTACGTTAAACATTTTGCGAAACATTATGCCCCTGATCCGAATGTATTTAGGTAGGTAACTATAGTTTATTTATGGCATAGTTACTTGGTCTTATCTTGTCTAAAACCAACCAAATAAGAGATCCAGGAAGACCTAAGCCATTAATCAAATGATCAGTAAAGGAGGGCATGAATACGGCTTAGATGATAATAAAACATAGACGGTGACCCCCCCACGCCCCTTCCCGGCGGCGAGCGGCTCCAACGGTCACAAACGACCGTGTCGGTTATTATGTAACGGCCAGTCGAACCACTCTCGGGCACCTAGTCCTCTAATACTTAGTTTACGTTCTACGTCTTGGGTATGGGATATTCAACGTATTTTAAAGTTAGGTTTTCGTAATACCTACGAGATACAGGGTGTAAGGAAAAGTGTAATTAACCTTTAAACCACATACTCTACCCATCAAACTGAACAACTTTTACTATGGGAGCAAACCTGTCAGCGCAAAAAAATCAGCTGTTCTATACTAACCTGCAGTACCTACTCGACTAAAATGTATGAGACAGTTGATTTTTTTTTTGCTCCGTTCGGTTTGCCCCCATTAGTAAAAGTTGTTAAGTTTGATGGGTAGAGTTAATGACACTTTTCCTTTATATTATAGACATCCTGGTCTATAGTTACCTACGAGTAGGTATCTAAGATAATATGATTAACTATTCCTCTTGATGGATGTTTATGCATGTTTATGATGAATTTAAGTATAATAAACTACAAAGATTACTTGTTAACTCTACTACTTTGATTTAGTTTGTTAAAATCGTATATACTTAAGGTGGTTTAAGTCCATACAAAACTTTGACGTAGAACACTGGTAGACGGTATTAATAAAAGTAATGTTTTAAATATGGAAAAATAGCTTAGAAAATCTAGATAGCGCGTATCAAATATTATTTACAATTTATATTATTAATTACGAAGCTTTGAAATTTTGTGAATAATTTCAAAGCTTGATATCTTCGTAATTATATTATAAATTGTAAATATTATTTGATACGCGCAATCTAGAGTTTCTAAGCTATTTTTCCAAATATAAAACATTACTTTTATTAATACCGTCTACGAGTGTTCTACGACAAAGTTTTGTACGAAAATGACAGCTCTGCAACCACCTGAAGGAATTTAGTAAGACTTCATTTCTAATTGATGTTGATTACCGTTACATGGATATTGAACAAGTCGATTGACTACCAGAGATCTATCTACTTATTTATCATTGCAAACATCGCGTACCTACACATATACGTGCCTGCTGCGAGCGGAGTTACGAAATACAACCTGCTCGTCGGCATAGTTGCTATTTAGCATTTATAGTAAAGATTTATTAATCTATGAATATTACATTGACAAATCAATACCTATAAATCTAACAAACGATACCACAGTTTGCGAATTCAGTCTATTATAGACTTCATTCGATGAGTAAGAAAAATGTTACGCATCTGAATAGGAAGTATGAATCACATAACTACCTAGTAAACGTGCATGGTGTGTCTCTAACTACACATTTACAATCTCGTGAGGTTTTTGCAAAGTTTTAGATGCATGAAATCAGTCCAAACAAACCATGGTTAGGAATCTCTACCAAAGAAAAATGTATTTTATGTAGATGACCAGTTGTTACACGCGACGCGACTTCGTCTGTATGGAATTTCTATTACTATATCATTCAGTTAAAGTTAGAAATAGTCGACCCGTGAAAATGTAACGGACAGACGGAAATATTAGTATGGATATTATCGATGTTTTCTTTGCCTATATCAGCATTGACCGGGTGATTTTATTATTCTATTCTTCTCATGGGTGCTTTACGAGGCAGCTAAGCGATAAGATTTTTTCTTCAGTTGGTTTTTTAACGGCGAAGGACTAGTTACTAGCCACCTTTACATTAAATATGCTAAAACTGAGACGCTAAAACGAAAACTTAAAAAATGGGTAGTTGCTTGTAACTAAGTTTCTAACCCCGAATGAGATACGGGTCGTGACACGTAAGTTTATGTATGTATGTTATTTTGCAGAACAAGTAGTGCGACCCGCAGCAGAGAAGCAAGCTGCAGAGAGTCGAGCAGCAAGGAAGCAAGCAGCATCGGGAATGGTGTCGCTTCACGCCAGGGGGAGGCAGACGAGGGCGCCATGAACCGGGAGAACGTCTCCAACAAGATCGCGGCCGGCATGGACCGCTGGCAGAACACTCTCGAAGACATGATTCATCTCCGCTCCTCAAATAATCAAGTGTTTAAAGACAACTACTGGGTGAGTCGTCGTTTTTGTCACTGTGGGAATATTGTAGACAATGCCGAGGTTTTCTTTTTCATCACTTTTCAATGTATTTCTGAATGAGCAAAACTTATCTGTGTAACATAAGATGTAACTATTGTTATGGGAACTTTAGTACCTAATAGTGTTATACAGAGTGTCAACTTAATTGCGTTACACAATTAAGATGGTGTTTCAATCGAACATCTTTCACTATTGGATCATCATTGAAATCGAGAAAAAAACATTTGTTGTTCCATACAAAATGTAAATTTTAGGCTACTCGATCCAAATCTATGGAAAGATTTTATGTCGCGATTTCAAAAATGTTTCCATAGTAAAAGTTGTTCAGTTTGATGGTCTGAAGCACTTACTTAAGCACGTACTTTCCAAGATATTCAGTACCTATCGTAAGTCACTCGAACCTTTGAAGTTAAGTACGTAGGTACCAATCATTCATCAGGCGAGTAATCTCTGCTACTGTCTCTGAACTGACCTTGCTTTGTTGTATTTAGTAGATACTGGTTTTTTTTTTCAATTTATTTACTAGCCTGGTTACTAGACCTTTTGGCTAAATCTTATTTTATTTTTAACTTTCTTCCGTTTTCACATCAAAATTGGTATTCGACGCTTTGATGGTTCTTTGGAGTTTTTGGAGACAATCGAAAGACGCAGGAAAAGCAGAGAAGTCCACAGGAAAGAGGTGAACCGACCGCTTTGCCACGCTAAAATCACGGAACACTTTTCCTGTTTACGACCCATGCACCATCATATTTCACTGAACTATATATTGCTCACTTGCACGACACTTTGTTACGCAAAACAACACCAATTTTACGAACCAAAACTCACTATAAACAATACAAATTCGATGAAATATGAGGACTCCAAACGTCAGCTACCAAAGCCCGCCAAAAACTCGTACGCGACGCTGGTCCATATCACAATAATTCAATTACAAATCGAACTCTGAATTGATTAAAGATGACAGAACCAAAACTTCCAGAGTAGCTGTCTACCCGTATAGACCTATGCTCTACGAATAAGAATAAATATGGAAGAGTTAACTCCAAACAAAATCGAAATCATTTTTGGCACCCCATGAAAAATGACATTTTGTATGAGTTTTGGCGGCGAGTTACAATTTTTAAAGAACAAATTTAGAACGCGTTACAATTTTTTTGGTGCCACTTTTTGAGCTTCATTTATACTTCTATACATTCTCTTATTCGTAGCCTATGCTAGAATGATAATTATCCTGTTTGAAGGTTTTATATACAGGGTCCTTCTTAATATGCTGACACTTTTTTAAGGGGTTGATCAGACCATTAAACTGAACAACTTTCTCTATGGGACCAACTTCGAAATCGCGAAAAAAAAATCTGCTGTCCCATACATTAGGCTCAAGTAGGTTTGCAGTTTTGTATGGAGCGTTAGATTTTTTTTCGCGATTTCGATGTTGGTCTCATAGAGAAAGTTGTTCAGTTTGATGGTCTGATCGTCCTCTTAAAAAAGTGTCAGCATATTAAGTTGGACCCTATATTGAGATAATGATGTAGGTATATAAGCCAAAGCAAACGGATGGCGACTTATCAATTGAAACGTAGGTACTAGTAATTTTTTCTAGCCCAAAATATCGTTGATCTAAAAAATTACTAAGTACATCTGCATGCAGGACATGGCTAGAAAAATCCCTAATAACCCCCAGAGGGAAAACGGTTGCGATTTTATGTATGTACACTCGACAACAATAAAAACGGGTCACCAACATACCTGAATATCTCGGAAAGTAAGAATGATAGCTTATTCACTTAAAAAGTATTTCATTAAACTATTAAATACTTCTTAAATTAATTGATAACATTTTTAGTTTTCAGTGTTTTACTTAATTAAAATACATAAATACAAATGCGTCAATTCTATCGCAGACCAAAAATTACAATTACTATTTTTTGTCACAGATATAACATTTCCCCATATTTTAGTGTATGTGAGTGATAAAATTACCACATTAATAATAAATGTTGAATAGGTACTAAAAATATCATTAAAAAAAATCATTGAAGTACTTAGGTTTTAGCCTTTTTTATTGGCATTACTTTATAGCAACCAGAAATTTTATTTTCACCTCACAAGCTCGGAAAGATTCTGTTTATCGTTCGAAATCTGAGTGCAAAAGTGTATTTTATCCGCTAGCGTGCAAAGAGTTTTTGAAATTCGAATTTGTCTATTCAATATTTTTGTATACCGCCAATGCACTGAAAATGCTTAATAACTATTTCATGACACTGGCCAGCACGAAAATAAAAACTTTTTGAAATGTTCTTTTTAGCAATTCACTTTTTTTCCTCGCTGTTGTGAGGTGAAAAATTGTGTGTTTCGCTCGGCTACAAAGTTATTCTGCGTCTCGTACGTTTGAAACCTTCGCTAAACGCTCAGGATTCTATTATTTGAACCACTCGCTTCGCTCGTGGTTCAATCCTAGAATCCTTCGCTTGCTCAGGTTTCAATAAAAGTACTCGCGCCAAAAAGCAACTTTGCAGCCTAGCATAACAAATAACTATTTCAACACACTTGCTCATAAAGTGGCTCTAATTTCACCGCAATAAGGCACATAATGACACCTATAATCAAACTGTGACTTTTTCATTACTATTATTCACTAGTGAGTTATAGGTTTTTTTTTAATTGGTTTAGTTGCTTTGTTCTGAAAAAAGTTTCGATACAAAAAAGATCGTGTTCAATAGAAATAAAATAATGTACCTATTGCTTCCTCATTTCATGCAACTTCGTATTTAAATAGATAATTTCAACTTGTACGTTTTTAATAAATAAAACTTTCACTCAAATATAACTTTTGTTTTCTCTGTAATAAAGAAAACTTTAAATTCCCCATTTTGTACGTGGCTAAAACGCTATCCGCGAAAAGCCAAAAAAAGAAACCTCATTCTTTTAGTCTATGGACGATCGCCATTGCTAGATGCGCGCGCATAGAATAACTTATTATTTTTCACCTCACAAGCTCGGAAAGATTCTGTTTATCATTCGAAATCTGAGTGCAAAAGTGCATTTTATCCGCTAGCGTGCAAAGAGTTTTTAAAATTCGAATCCATTCGAGTCCAGATAAAAAGATAGTAAAACCATAGGTGCGAGAAAGACAAAAAGATTATGTTGCTAACATAACGAACTATGCATATATTCGTGCATATTATTGTCTTCTCTTTTTCGCGTATAAGTTTGTCCTTCACTATAATTTATTTGAGTGTCAACAAAGAGATTATAACTAAATATAATCCCTTTGAGTAGCAATATCTCTTGTCTTCTCTTTTTCACGTATAGATTTGTCCTTATTTGCATTTGCATATAATTATTTTTCCAGTGTGGGATAAAAACATCATTTAAAATAATACTTATTTAAAATGCATTTTAATAATTAATTGATCTTGTTTACCTATGAGAAGTTATTCCGTTACATTTCCTTACATTTCCTGAATTATTTGCGCAGTGTCTCAGTACACACTACACACCAGGACATTTTTTATGCTGATCAATTGGTTTTCAATCAAACTGCTACACGTGACCGCAGTGAGACAGTGACTAAATGCAAGAGTAATATATAGCCGCAATAGAATGGGACAACGTCATAAAGCGCGATGTTCGCTCTATACATCTAAACTCAGTGCTTGCACCTAACATTTTCCTCGCTGTTGTGAGGTGAAAAGTTGTGTGTTTCGCTCGGCTGCAAAATTATTCCGCGTCTCGTACCTTTGAAACCTTCGCTACGCTCCCGGATTCTATATTTGAACCACTCGCTTCGCTCGTGGTTCAATCCTAGAATCCTTCGCTTGCTCAGGTTTCAATATAAGTACTCGCGGCAAAAAACAACTTTGCAGCCTAGCATAACAAATAACTATTTTCCCGCCATGTCGATTTTTTTTCACAACTCGTTTTCACTGTTAAAATTAATCCTACTTATAGTTATTTATTAATTAAAATGTCTACAAGTACTAGTTATGAAGAAAACGATTTATGTTGTACACCACCCAATATAAGATGTGAAGCCCGTAGTGTGTGTGATGTGATGTGATGTGCGTTATGGAAAGTTTACTACCTACCTGAAAACTTCAAGGACAAATGGACCTAGTTATGCTTAAACGTTCCAATCCACACAGTCGTCAAAATCGAGTTAATGATGCCAGGCTAAACATTTCAATACCTTCTATCTTATGGTGAAGACACTGGCTCTCCACACTCTATTACAAACAAGTTATTTGAACACTCCAAACCTCATAACGATCCAAACAACACTAGGCGCAACTTAGAAACGTCTCAATGATCTTGAAACGTTTTGTTTTTATTCAATTTAATATAAAAGCTTCTAAATAATGATCCAATTATCTTGGAACATTTATACAAAACTATTTAGTTGATGAACATTTTTCTAAAATCGTTTCATATATATTTGGAACGTTATAAAAATGTGATAACACATAATACACATAAACGTTTCAAAACATCCGCAGCTATGGAAATTTACATTTATATCCTCAACACAATGATTCAAAATGCTCTGAAGCTTTAGACAGTTTAAAGGATTCAAATATTACTAAGTTCTTAATCATTGATGAAGACCTAAATGTTGTAATGGTAGTCATTGTATTTCTATAAAACGTTCCAATTACCTTTGGTTCGTTTTTGTATTTAAAATTATGATGCACTTAACGTTTCACAAGGACTGGAACGTGATACCTAATAGAAAATGAATTTGAGTTTCGTATTTTTTCAAAACGTTCCATTTACCTTTGGATCGTTTATTGTTTTTAAAATTATATACTTAGAGCTAAACATTTCACGAAGACTGACACTTTATAACGACAATGATTTTAAGTTTTTGTAATTTCTTTAAAGGGTTAGTTACCTTTGGATCATTTGTACCATAAAAATTCTGCGTGTAGACGAAAATATAAAGTCATAAACGCCACAAAGGGGGTAATATTGGCGTTTTTTAAGCGGCCAGGTACAAAATAATGTGGGCATTTGAAGGCTAATATTATACCTTGCATTACAATGCAAAAAAATTTTCCTACGGTGTATCGTTTCAGAGATATTTAATTTCAAAGATAAAAAATAACACTACAAAGCTCATTAAAAGTTACTAATTTTAGTTTTACACCACTTTATTCGTTTTTCTAGCCCAGAATTATTAGTTTTAATTAATTGTGACATCATCACGCATATTTTGTACAGGAACGCACCGTTGTTTGAATTAGTACTAGTTTCTATGCTGATAATATGGCCAGGTACCTACCAAATGTTGTGGGTATTTTAGGGCTAATATTACCTTACATTATTACTATAAATAAATTGTCCTACGGTATAAAGTTACGGAAATATTTAATTTTAAATTTAAATAACTCTCCTTCTGTCGCAGTCGAGTAAAAAAAACGCAAAAAAGCTCATTAAAGGCTACTCAGTTTGGTTCTTTAACCACTTTATTTGTTTTATTATTTAGCGTTCCTTCACAAAATATGCGTGATGATGTCACAAATAATTAAAACGAATAATTCTGGGCTATAAAAATAAATAAAGTGGTAAAAAACTAAAATTAGTAACTTTTAATGAGCTTTGTAGTGTTATTTTTTTTTAAACTTTGAAATTAAATATCTCCGAAACGTATCACTGTAGGACAATTTTTTTAAATTAAATAATGTCTCAACTGTTAGTTGGAAGTACGAGATAAACGACAGTTTAAATTTCTAAAAATATGGCTTATTATTTACATTTTTATACAATGGAACGTTTCTGCAAATAAGTCTTTGAGATGAGTTCATACAAAACAGGTTTTAACTAAAACGTTCCAAAACGAATTTTAATGAATATTTACCGTTTAATAACTGAAATGTGTTAAATGAACCCATAGAAAATTAAAATGTATATATTACTTCAAAATAATCAATAATTTACGAATCTACTTGTTACAACAAAAAAGTGTACAGTTCAAACACAAAAACGCATTTATCTCAGTTTGACCTCTCTGTGGATTGGAACGTTTAAGCATAACTACGTCCAAATAGGTATCTATTTTAGTATTTTTTTATTCACAAGTGTGTTGAAAAACGTCGTATGATACACGTGTGTATTGATGATTACCGCACTCGGCTCTCTTAAGACCCTCGCCCACGGCTCGGGTCTCAATAGCGCCTCGGCGGTAATCACCAACATTACACACTTGTACCATAATGTACTATAATTTAAAAGAAGTAGTATTAAATTGTCTATAAAATACTTTTTTGTTAAATAAGCTACCATTCTTAGTTTCATGTTGTTGGTGACCGGTATTTATTGTTGTCGAGTGTATTAGTAGGTATGTATTTATGTATACAGAGATAAATTTAAACCAGGTAGTAAACTAGTTATTATACAACTACGTTAATTGCATTGTTGACGTATCCAAAGAAAACAATTAAAATAAGTAGGTAGGTAGTTCTTGTGGTTAGTTGGAATAAAACACTAGACTTCGGTAATAATAAGTCCATAGAATACAACCATAGAATGGAAGAGTGAAAGTAAAATGATGGTACCGGGTACTAAAATAGGAAACAATTTTCACTCAATCTATAGAAAAACAACGAAAGAAAAAATGAAAGAATGTCGATCACAAAACAAATTAAATAAATAACTTGAGTTACAGCTTTTGAGGTTTAAGTTTTTGAATCATCATAATTAATTTAATCATTGTTAGGAGCAGAACTCTATTTGTCAATAGAATACAGTATGAAATACTTAAGACGTAATAGTAGGTGGAAATACCTCGGAGGCATCTTTTATTTTTCATTTTACGACTAGATTTATACCATTTACCGAAACTAAAGTCATACCTCAGTATATTTGGATAGTTCATCTAGTGAAATCATCAACTGAATACACGATTGGAATTACTTCACTCGATAGAAAATCGTCACAAAGATGACGTATTATCATGCATTTTTAAACATTTTTCTGGGTTTAGAAGAACTTAAAATAGTTTCCGATTGTTGGTATTTATACTCACATATTCACCATTAGTTTAACTAGTGCAATCATAAATAAAATCTAGAAAAAGTACTTTGGTTAGTTGTTTTTAATCGAAAATACGGCTCACGCACACACTTTTCGGAGCGCTCGGCAATCGCGTTTCTCATAGAAAATATTCGTCGGGACCTATAGCCCCTTAATTATAAGCTAGCACACAACTACTGCCTCCATTATTAAAGCCTGAGATCATTTAATCAAAATCGGAAAACTATTGCTACAAAATAGATATATGAATTGGGTAAGTAGGAAGGTTGAAATTATTATTTTTGAAATTCGAAATGTTTTCATTTCTCCAAAACCGATATCATGCTACCGATACGGCCGATATGTCCAGGTGTAAGTATGAAAAGTTTGTATTGCGAATTATATTAAACGATGTATTCGTATTTCATCACCAGCGCCTAACTGGTTGGTTTCGGATACTGCCGTTAACCGCTCGCAACCCGGTTTAACAATATTGGGTGGTTGAATAATATATCGCGTCCGAGTTCAAGGGTTAAATGAGTGCATTCTGTTAAGGCGCCAAGTAATCTGATAGCAAGTTGACTTATCCTACCTCCACGAAACCGCACTAGTTCCTCGTGAATATGACTACCGAGTATGGCCCATTCCCTTTTAAAGTCAATAGAGAAGTGATCCTCAAAAATAATCAGATCTTGGAATGTTGATGGTATCTATTTTGGTCCGGCGCATTTTTAATTCGTAATGGTTGTGCACTACACACTTTCCGGGCGGAAGTGCGTGCGTTCGTCACCATTCAACTCATGCGCATTCTATTTTCGAACCGCCACAACTGTCTATCATGCGCACTCCATTTTAAATCTTAAAGTCTTGGAAATTCAAATCCTTTTTAAGTGCAGTGAAAGTAACAATATAAAGAAAGTTATTGTGTGTTTTGTAGTTATATATCGGTGGTATCATTTAATCCATTGATGTATACCGTTTGGCGCGTGTGCGCGTGACCAGCAGATAAAGAGATATTTGTCAACGAAACGACTGAACCGAACTGACAACTGAAATGTATTAAATAGATAATGTAAACTGCTCTTGCCCACGACATGTTTCTGGCGGGCGTATAACAAGATACATCACTCAAGTCGTGTCGCCAAGTGATACTAACAATAGTTTGTGTTAATCCGTATAATATTTATACAAAAGTGTATAATATTTCTTAGGCTCTGCTTAGAACTTATTCTAAATAGTTCTAGGTCTCTACCTGAAAAATGGTAGTCTTTATTTACTATAACTCATGCTGTAGTGGATGGATGGATGTAGCTAAATAAAAAGTTAATTATTACTCTACCGTTCGTTAAGTCCTGAAAAACAAAACAAATGAGAACGGTTTGACGGAATCAAAGGTCATTCACTAATTATGAACTTGATGATGGAATACAGGTTATAAGTGTAGACAGTTTCAATATGTACTTTAAAAGGTAGGTAGGTACTCATGATAATGAACAACTTTTCCAAAGGAACGTAAGGGAAAATAGCAAAAAACTATTTCAACTCTTCGTACAAACGTTGAATCAGCTGATTGCATTTAGTATAGCAAGTCAACATTTTGTTTTGCTAATTTCCTATAGAATAGTCCTTGGGGAAAGTTGTTCATAGTACCCTGAGTACAATCATCCTTTAAACTAATGTAACTGTCTACTTTTACCAACAACCTGTATAAGTACCAACGACGGTTGTCGATGCTGATAGGTAGTTCAGAATTAATTAGAACCTGCCAATTTGCGTGATATACGGAAATAGCAATGAAAACATTCAAATTACATAGGTATCTACCGTTCTGATCGATGATCTACTTGTTTTGATTTCTGTCTGTGTTCCTTGTATTACGACGTAGCTGTTTTATTAATTTTCATAATGTCTTTTAGGCCATTAAGTGGCTAAATCGTTCTAGCATTAAGCCCTCTTTCAGGGTGTCTCAAGGTACATTACCGGTAGGTTTAAGATTACCTACTAGTTTTTTGTCACAAACAAGGTATTGTTTGATAAAGAACTAGTAGATAATCTTTAACTTTCCTTAAGTTTCATCAACTGGAAATATTCTAAATTAAATTTCTTTTCCGTTTGAATTGACAGGCCCAAAACGGTTTTGACGAGCTGCGTCGCTACGTGAAGCAAGGCAGTGATTTCAGCAAAGAATTAGCTGCTATACTGCAAGAGAGGTACGTTTCTACGACATTCATCTGAGCGTTTTCCGCCCACTAGCCTCGATGATAAACATACTTTTAGATAATAGCTTTACACCATGCCCTCATTTTCTCCATAAATACCGCTGGTAAATACCTACCTAGTATTGAATTCATATTTTTCAACCTTCAATTTATAGTGAGACCGAACAACCGATTCAAAGATGAAACGGTACTAATTATTTCACAGTTTTACCAGCTCTTATGTTTGTACGCACATGATATATATGTTTAGTCAAGTGGTGCAACTGTTCCGCATCACTTGAAGCTCGCCAGTCGGCACGCTCCACCGACCCAGCTTCGATACCCAGTCGTGCTCGCAAACGATAAACAATCTAATCAACATTTCTCTCCAGCTCACTTTCCATCCAGATTAACAATACCTTTATTGTTTAAGAGCAAATCGCTTCAGCGATCCTTTATTCGAAGAATTCCGACACTGTTGAATTCAATGAATTAGATTGCAGGCAGAATAAATGTACTCATCATGCTGCATAATTGAATACTCGATTCAACGTTCACACGCATCTCTACTTTCAACCACAGTTGGTATCGAATACGTTCCGTCTCGAATGTATAGCGATCAGAAGTAAGGGCACGGCAATGGCCACAAAATCAAAAATAGCGTCGGTCGTGAAGCGCACTACCGCCAACTGGGCCAAGACGTCGCGGCGGGACATAAATATAAACGTGCGTTCTAAAAATTCATCTCGCTCCATTGGCCGAGACTGCATTATCTAGCTTTTACACAACCACAAATACCTATGTTGCTATCGGCAGACGTTAAAAAACAAACCATTACAACATGCCTCCGCGATTATCTGTTTCTCATAAATGAGCATTTCCGTATTCAACAATAGTGGTGAAGTAGGTTACGCAATTGTAAACAAATCAAACTATTTCTCTTTACAGGGTAGAGGCAGAGAACTACTACTCGAAATGTTTAGCAAAACTCGGCACAAAGCTGAGCAAAGCGTGCAAGGAGAGCGTCGGCTCTTGCGCCGAAGCATGGAAGCATGTCGCCATTGAAATGGAAAAACGTGCTGAAATACATAGGTAACCAAATAAACAATTTAAACAAACTAGAAGAAAGAGTTTATACGTTCGAATCAAGATCAATATAAATGATTATCTTTCTTACAGAAATTACTCCAACTCTCTATCAGATGAACTAGTAAAGCCGATGAAAAATGTCATCGACAATCAATTGAAACTTAGGAAGAAGGTAAAAACTCCTAAAAAAATTATCTACTTATGTAAAAATGTAGGTAGCTCAAGCAAATATCTGATTGCAAAATATTGCACTGATTTCAGATCGAAGGCAATGTAGACAAGACTACGCGAACTCTCACGGAATGGCGGACAGCTGAGGCGAAATCCAAGAAGCAATCGCATATAGCAGCGCGGGAAAACGAGAAACTTCAGGACGTATCTCTGGACACCAGGTCTGCCCTTGCGCTGTACTTGACGAAGTCAATGTCCTGGTTGCCTAAATTATAAAAATAGTACAAATATCTTGGGCATTGCTTCGTTTAAGTTTGATACTTTATTGGAAGGATCCTTCTGTACCTACTTGCTATGCGATTGTGCGAATTCTTTAACCTCTATGAATCATCGTAGAGAGCGCGAGTTTAAAATCCTAGTTCCCATTTGTTATTTCCAGAAGTATTTCGCGGAGTTCCAGTGTAGGACATATCCCACACGCGCATTCCATTCTGAGCGCAGCACGTGCAGACCGCGTGAACAACCCGGCGAGTGAAAGAGACGCTGCTAAACTACAAGTAAAGAAGAGAAAGACAGAAGATGCTGTTAAGAAGACTGAAGTCGAATATTACAATGTTTGTGTGCATGCTGAACGCGCCAGGTACGATATCAAGTAAATGCAACTCATAAGGTTAAGGGGCCAAAGGTACAGACGACAATTTTCCGTGAGAAACGCGATTGCCCAGCCCTCCGAAAAGTGCGTTCGTGTGCCGTATTTTCGATTAAAAAGTACTAACAAAGGTACTTTATATAGTTATTTTTTAATGATTTGATTATGTTGTGAATATACGAATAATAAATACCAAAAATCGGAAACAATTTTAATTTCTTCTAAAACGAGAATTTTTTTTTAAAAGTACATGACAATACGTCATCTTTGTGACAATTTTCTATCGAGTGAAGTAATTCCAATCGTGTATTCAATTTATGATTTCACTAGATAAACTATCCAAGAATACTGAGGTATGACTTTGGTTTCGGTAAATTGTATAAATCTAGACAAAAGTGAAAAATAAAACATGCCTCCAAGGTATTTCGTCCTACTATTGGGCCTTAACAGAAACAACAGATTTACGAAATTTATTGATTGCTTGTTATGAAGCTGTAGATCTCTATGTCTGTTTGTTTTTTTGTTGGTTTATGTTTTTACGTGACAGGTAATCTAAAATACCTAGCTAAATTAAAGAAATATGTTATTGATTAAAAATTTATATTTGTCTAAAAACTACTATTGAAGTTCAAGTTTTCGAACCATTTGGGTTTTGTTGTAACTTAAAAACCCTATTATTTTTCACAAAATTTCACGGAGTTCTTTAGATTTTTTAGCAAAGATGACTCCTAGCACATTTAAGGGTAATATGACAAGTTGTTAAATTAATTAATTTAATAATTATTTCAGGTTAGAATGGGAATCAAGTGTAGTGAAAGGTGCAGGAATGCTGGAGTCGCTAGAAGAGGAGCGCCTAGCTCAGCTGAAGACTTGTGCTGATTGTTACCTAAGACTCACTGCCGCTGTGCCACCACAACTGGCCGAGGTAAACTAACGACTCTGCCGAAATAAGTACTTAAGTATACATAAGTATACGACTTTTCCTTTTGAAGGAGATATTACGGATAATGACAGATCCTGGAAATTCATGTTTTATAACGAACTTCATAAATAAGGCTTTACTTATTTGATAAAAATGTTGAAACGATATTACAATCGAAAAAACAGTTAGATACTTATAATTATAAGCGATTGAAAAACGTTTTTTATCATCTTCTATATCTTTCATGCAAAACTGGTTTTTGTATGTCACGTCATCATGATTTGTATGAAAATAAGTTTATAGCTATGACGTCACTTCTAGTCTTGCTCTAATCGTAAATTTTGAACACCTATATTTCAGTCATTACCTATGTGTTCAAAAAATTATTTTACGTTAGTGTTTAAGGGGCCATAGGTCCCGACGAACATTTTCTATGAGAAACGCGATTGCCGAGCGCTCCGAAAAGTGTGTGCGTGAGCCGTATTTTCGATTAAAAACAACTAACCAAAGTACTTTTTCTAGATTTTTTTATGATTGCACTATATAAACTAATGGTGAATATGTAAGTATAAATACCAACAATCGGAAACTATTTTAAGTTCTTCCAAAACGAGAAAAATGTTTAAAAATGCATGAAAATACGTCATCTTTTGACGATTTTCTATCGAGTGAAGTAATTCCAATCGTGTATTCAGTTGATGATTTCACTAGATGAACTATCCAAAAATACTGAGGTATGACTTTAGTCTTCGATCAAAATAAAATGAATGGATAGGCCTAAAGCGCGGTAAGTTGAAGCAAACTACTGGTGCACTTGGTACATACAAACTAGCGCCATTAGGTATCTGTCAAATCTAGGGCACTTTCATACAAGTGACAAGTAAAAATTTCATTTGTTTTGCCTCATTTTTCTGGTTTGAAATGTTCGCTTAAGGCCTATCCATTCATTTTATTTTGATCGAAGACTTTAGTTTCGGTAAATGGTATAAATCTAGTCGTAAAATGAAAAATAAAAGATGCCTCCGAGGTATTTCCAATTTTCCGCCTACTATTACGTCTTAAGATAACAATAGTTATTTGTTATGCTAGGCTGCAAAGTTGCTTTTTGGCGCGAGTACTTTTATTGAAACCTGAGCAAGCGAAGGAGTCTAGGATTGAACCACGAGCGAAGCGAGTGGTTCAAATAATAGAATCCTGAGCGTTTAGCGAAGGTTTCAAAGGTACGAGACGCAGAATAACTTTGCAGCCGAGCGAAACACACAATTTTTCACCTCACAACAGCGAGGAAAAAAAGTGAATTGCTAAAAAGAACATTTCAAAAAGTTTTTATTTTCGTGCTGGCCAGTGTCATGAAATAGTTATTAAGCATTTTCAGTGCATTGGCGGTATACAAAAATATTGAATAGACAAATTCGAATTTCAAAAACTCTTTGCACGCTAGCGGATAAAATACACTTTTGCATTCAGATTTCGAACGATAAACAAAATCTTTCCGAGCTTGTGAGGTGAAAACTGTTTTTTAAAAGTTATAAACAATTTTGTTTCATCATCCCTATTCTTTTTGTTTTCAGGCGACGAATACATTAGTGGCACCAATAAATAATGCAAACGCTAATGTCGATATGCGTGTGGTTCGCGGGGTCCGTTCTGCCCCGGCCGGGGCGAGCGAGCAATTGCTTCCAGACTTCTACTGCGAGCACACCACTCTCGCTATGAACCGGGAACGACGTAAACAAGTAAACTATACAACGTTCATAAACAATACAGAAGCCGTAGCATGTTGCGCGTGATACAGCTATTATCAGCCTTCTATCTCGTTCGTTCGCACGCAAATAGAAAGAAAGCGAAGGCGCTATAGCGCTATCTCACCCTGCCATACTACGGCGACTAATTATTGAGCAACGTATCATGAGCGATAACCTTGCATGCGCAGTAATCAAATTTTGGACCTGCGTGAAAATCCCTTTCCCCGAGCGCTCCTCGTCCGTTGCGCGACCTGTACAATCCATTACGAAGGTGTTATACTTTGTGGCCGCGCCACAAATCCAATTTGAAAGAATTTTAGAAAAACAAATGTCTGTATTATTAGTTATTGCAATTACTAACTAATAATACAGGCGCTTTGTAGGCGAAGAAGTGCTTGTTTTAACCTTCGATCAAAATAAAATGAAGTTTTAACTACAATATTATAATGATATGTAGAATTTTTCATACTATAGCATACATAGGTATATATCAATCACCTGTATTGCGGTTTATGGAGTGGCGCGGCCACAAAGTATACCTACTTTCTGGCCACGCCACAAGTTTTGTTGGATTCCATTTTTGTTTAAAGCATCGACTAAAACTGACACTTTATAGACATTTGTTTTGCTAAAATTCTTTCAAATTGATTTTGTGGCGCGGCCACAAAGTATAACACTTACGAAGCATTTATTTAAAATAACGTAAACATTCCCTTCTATAGGCACTACTGAAGATTCTTCAATTAGTAAAGCAGGACATCGACCGGGAACGTAAATCTAAGCAGGGGCTAGAAAAACTGTCGATGGCCATGAAGCAAACACCTACCTTCGGCAGCGACGATTCACAACAAAACGTTGCCGACAAACTTTATCACGTAAGACAGCTTTTCAATGGCATTTACACTTCATATTGATACAGACTGCACTCTAGATTATATCTTGTTACAGATGAGATCTATGCTGACATATTTGGAGGCTGTAAGATACAAAATCACAACTAGTCTGAATGAACTGGATAACAGACAACCAGTGCAACATCCACTAGCGACGCACATACAGATAATCAGAGACAAACAGGGGCTTCAACAGAGTATACTGAAAGTAAGTCAATCTTCTCACTAAATTAAAGTTATGTTTTGTACTTGTACTCCTCTCTACCCAAAGCAAGAGAGAAAGAAATAATGTTGCAAGATATGGTGTGAAATAAATAATTAAATCTATATTGCACGCATAATTTTCAGGTGCCACCGTGGTTGCAATCAGACTATCAGAATGAAGTAAACAAAAACCTGCAGCCCAACTACACGGCGCTTACTAAAAGCGTGACTGGAGGTGAAGAAAGAGAAAGAAGGGACTCCATCATGAGTAGAGCGTCCAGTAAACTTCGAATAGAGCATTTATCTTTTAGGAGAAACACTGAGAACAAAAGTGCACCCGCGACGCCGGTGTGCGGCCTACCGACTCCACCGTTGAAGCCACAGACTCCTGAAAATCCTCCGCCAGAGAGTCCATTGGATTGGAGCGAACGTGGAGCAGGGGATGGACTATCAAATCAACAAGACAGTGATTTCGGTAAGATGATGTTGTGTTATAATTACAACACATCAAATCGTAAAATGTATTGTGAGAAGTTAATAGTAATATGCAAATGTTTATTTACAGATGAATTTTCATCACAAAGTGACAGTTCCGCAGACCTAACAGATATAATGAAGAATGAGAGCGGTGATGCGCCTGTGCCAACGCCGTCTATAGGAAAATGCCGGGCTTTATACACGTACGAGGCGAGACTGAATGACGAACTCACTTTATCGCCAGGTAAATAAATGCGAACATTGCGAATACTAAGCGCAAACCAAACATTACCTTACTTATTTGTCTAAACAGTATGTAAATTTATGACGATATCTATTTTATTTTGATAACATTGAGAGCAGGATTATTTTTATTCTAACAGCCTTGCATCTGCAAGATTAATAAGCGAATTTTTAGTTTCCTTTGTACTTATACGTTATTTTTATATTTACGTATCTGTATTTGTTTGTTTATCTCTAAATAGTATAAAACAAAGTCGCTATCCACGTCTGTTCTCATCATTTCTGTTTCTCCGCTAACTTCAACGGGTTGCCGTTGCGTGGTTTATCCGATACGGTTTTCCATAATATCATTTAGAGAATTTCTTCTTGAATAACTTTCTCTAACATTTAATGATAATAATAATTCGTTAATGTCTGTCTGTCTGTCTAGAATTTCTTCTGGAATGTTTAATGTGTTTAATATATAAGGATCTAACAAAATTTGATGAAGCTATTTTAAGGGGATGATATAGGACCAATATAATACCTAAAGAGCGAAAAAAATCTGCGGTCGAGTAGGTTTGTATTTTTCGCGATTTCGATATTGGTCCCATAGAGAACGTTGTTCAGTTTAATAGTCTGATCATCCCCTTTAAAATAGTTTGAGCTGGTCCCATCCGAGCGATCGCTAGATATACCTATTTTGGGCCGATATAGGCCAAACAGTGCAATTTCAAGCCGGGAAGCTAATCGGCGCAAATTAATATTTCCTAATCTGTGAATATGGTTCGCTTGCCGGTTAAAAATATCACGCATGTATGTACATAATGTAAAATATGTCCTTCCTATGTTCGGATTTACAGTACCTTAGGTACCTACTGATGTCCATTGCAGTTCAAGCTTCGGAAACGTTCGGGATTTTTTGTTTTACTACAAATTCCGATCTAATATAGTTACTTACTTAATTATTTTTAGTTAATTCTTTAATATTTATTTAAAAGATCTGCGACGTTGATTCGAAACATAAATCGACGTCGTAAATCAACTGATTTTGTAGCTGACACATGCAACCAAACTCACGGTTACGAAGCTTGAACGTCAGGGTTATTATGACGTGACGTAACCTACTCAGAAAATATACCACAAACCTGTTTCCAGGCGATATTATAAACATTCACGAGAAGCAAGACGACGGCTGGTGGTCGGGAGACATCGACGGCAGTTACGGCATATTCCCATCGTCGTACGTGGAAGAAATCACCACATGCATATGATCCATAGTGGTATCAGCAATCTGTTTTACAGAAAATCATTAGCATGTATTTGTCAGCAACCAAAGTAACTGCACATATTACAAAACTTTAAATGCTCTGTGGCTCGTATGTTTATGCTTTGTCATATTAACGCAAGTAGTTAGGTACTTGTACCTACGTGTGAGTGATAATTATGACGAAGCACAACCGTGTAAGGATATAGTCACTTTTGTTGCTATAGTCTACCACAGATCAACTTATTGCGAGGGGTGATAAGATAATACAGGGTGTAAGGGACAGCCTCCGCAAACTGAAACGGTGAACTCAGACCATCAAACTGAACAACTTTCACTATGGAGCCTACCGCAGGAAACGCGAAAAAAAATCAGCTGTCCCATACAAAACTGCCGTACCTACCAAACTCAAATGTATGGGGCAGCAGATTTTTTTTCGCGTTTCCTGAAGTAGGCTCCATAGTGAAAGTTGTTCAGTTTGATGGTCTGCGTTCAACGTTTCAGTTTGCGGAGGGCTGTCCCTTACACCCTGTATACTTGACGAGTCAGTTTTGTACGTTTGTCTGAGAGAATGTTCTGTTCGTATTCTACCTAAAAAACAGAGAAATATTTACAAAAGCTACAAGCACCTGTCAAGAACTTAATAGTACGACACTAAAAATATTATAAAACAGATTTTATGGGATATAGTATAGTAATAAATAACCATAGGTAATTCTTACCGGGGAGATAACACTGGCTTTGAAATGGCCACTAGCACAAAATGTTCAATCTATGCTCAATAAAAATGTGCTCACGATTATTTCAGAAATACTGAAAACTCGGAACATTCACGATAAAATCCATCCATACACATTTGCTATAGGTATCTTAAAAATAATAAATCACAGTAAAATTATCTTTGTACCTATAACTGCACTAGATCAACTAGAGAACAAACATACATTTTCCCTAAAACATAAATTTCCCCGAACGTATGTACGAAATTCCAAAACGATATCAAGTATTTTTTTGGTTTGGTGAATGGGTTTGGTATGTTTTATTACCTCAAATAAACCTCAGATGTATTGAGTGATTATTAACAGTGTAAAATTGTTAAGTCTAAAGGGTAATTTTATTTATTAAGAACTTCTACCTACACGCGAGCGCGGTGCCTACAAACGAAGTTTGATCCTATTTTCTTCAATATATAATGTTATAATTTCCAAATAAAATAAAACTGTGTTTGTATGGCGCGCGCTCGCAGGTATATCCTCTATAAGGTGGTTTTGCCGTGTGGTTGTTCTGGCTTAAAATGGACCACCCCATTTCTTCCCGTCGTATTGCTTCACGGTGTCTTACGACACTAAGGCACATATTCTTAGAGGGAGAAGTAAGTAAGAGAAAAAAATATATTGGTCAATGCAGATTATTCAATAGTTAGGCTGGGCCACACAGAGTGCGGCTGCAGGCCGGCTGCGGAACGGCTGCGGGCCAGCAGTAGTCGTAAACTATGGAATTATATGCGAGGTGTCACACTAAATGCAGTCCGGCGCGGCTGCGGAACAGCTGCGGAACGGTAGCCGCAGTGTGACACATCGCATATAATTCCATAGTTTACAACTACTGCTGGCCCGCTGCCGTTCCGCAGCCGGCCTGCAGCCGCACTCTGTGTCTTTATCATGGGTTTCTTATGCAGTGTTATTGTGGGTGAAAGGCTAGCCACCTATCACCACTACCATCATCATCAGCATCCTGAAACCGTTATAGTTGGAGCAAACCTCAAATTCTGACAACCCGATTGGAATTATATGAACATCGTGGGTTTATGCACGTACCTATATATATAATTTAGGTTACCAACCAGTAGTAAAATAAAATACTTATTAAAGTTAACTACCTAGTGTACTTAAAAAAAGAGAGTTTATCAATTTAAAAAATAACGTTTCTGGCTTTCGGCCCGTAATATTATCCACTCCAAAATATCCAGTAGCTTCGAATGTTTTGCTGTAGTTATTCACTTTAGTAAAAACAACATTCGTTTTGGGTTCTTATACATAATCTTATTGTAGCAAGGCCACACCAACTTTAGCAAATCGAAGGTTTCAGGACAGAATTACTGATGTACGACAATTAACATTTAAGTACACGTGTACTTAAATGTTAATTGTCGTCGTTGGCTAGCCGTCCGCAACAAAAACAACAAACACTGCCTAAGTAATGAGGAATTATGACTCGGGCCGCTTTTCATAACCCTTTACTTGAATACGTTAAGGAAAGAAATAGGATGGACCATTCCGCCACCACACATTTTACATGAGAAGGCTGTTAACTTTTAATACGCGTTGGAATCGGGGTCGTTTTGAAGCCGGAACAGGACATTAGAAATCTCGAAAAAAAATCAATAGCTTACTACACAAAAATGCATGAAACAGAAATTTTTTTTGCTATTTGTATGTTGGTCCCATAGTAAAAGTTGTTCAGTTTGATTGTCTGATGCTGTTCCTGCTTCAAAACGGCATCGATTCCACGGTGTTTATTATTTTTATTTTAGGGATTTGAATCGTATGAGATTTGGATGTTATATAATTTAGATGTTATGTGTCCTACATCCATGGGATGGGAGCATATTCATCATGCAACCATAACATAATGACCACTTCCTAAAAGGACCACACCCCAGAATGTCCGTTCCCAGATCACCACTTCACCTGTCACATGTGAACGTTTTTGGAATCGTCCAAAGACTTACGAGTAGGTACTAAGATCTTACAAAAGAGAACAAAACATTTTGATTACCTAATACGTAACTTTAAGTATTTATATTATTTATTTGCGAACACTGGTGATTAAAAACTGCACGTCAAGTTAATTGCAAAATTAATCATGTTAAAGCCCGACCAGAAATATAAAAAACCTCGCCATGTTGCGGAAAATCATTGGAACTTTTTTTTTGTTCTTGGAACACTAACATTAAAGGTGACAGTCGATTGCAGCGCCCCCAAACCAGGTTTTTTATATTCCTGGTCAGGCTTTAAATTATAATTATAACACCTACTGTTAAATTATATTGGATATTTTAACTACAGAAATTATCAAATAAATTGTTCTGTCATTTATTTTATTGTATATTATTATTTATGTTATTTGTTATAATGAAGAGAAATATTAGACTTTAAGATGTGAAAAAGGCACACGACTGTGTTAAATATTATAAATTTATCATGTATCTGCAGTTCCCAGTTACTGATATGGCATATTAGGTCTCTTTTCTATCCCTATCTTCCCGAGTACACTTGGTAACATTGGTAGGTACTACCACAGCATAACTATCCCGTTGGACCAGAAGTACCATCGAGAAGTACCATCAGTACGGCAATGGATGTACTTCCGCAGTGCAAAGGTGGGGGGCTTACGGGGAAGCGGGCGGCGCGGATTTTCCCAAGATCTGTATGAAGATTTTGGGATCGACTGCGCATGACTAAGTACCGGCGCGGCGTATTACAAGCGTTGCCATACTGTAAGAACTAATATAGTTATGCTGTGGTAGTACTATTCCGCAACATCAACTTCTTCTTATCGTGTCGACTTTACACCCAAAAACTCTACTTCACACAACTCTACATTATCTTATAGGTAGGGTAGTCGCAAGCAGGTTGTAAGGTATTGTCATCTAATTTCATGGTTTGTCCACCATTCAAGTTCAAAGTTCGGAACCGTTTGGGTTGTGATGTTATTCTGCAATTTACGTACTTAAATTTTTTTTTTTTTCGGAAGTACATATTTTGCTAGAATAGCTTAACGAAATTTAGTGAAAACATCCGAATCATACAGAGAATCCGTCGTCGAAATACAACGAATTGATGTTAAACAACACAATTCGAACGTTTTCGAAGCTTGAACTTCATTGAGCAGTAGGTATTTTTTTGATCCAGATATGCCATATCAAGAATCGGGCACTGTTTCTCTTCATCGTGTGTTACTCTACACCTACCTACCTACAGCATCACAATATAAGATATGCGCACGAGAGTAGCACACTATGGAGATTCAGTGATTGTGCATAAACGTACGTTTGATTTTGAATAATAATTTAATGAACTATTTACTAAATGATGTAAATTATTACCGATATACAATTAAACCAAAGTGTTGTTTAATATGAAATAAATCGTTAAGTATAATAAATAGATAGTTATTTTCTATTCCTATTTCATCTAATATAAAGAAGAAAATGTAAACTGATGGTCTACCAAGAGTTACTACATACGAACATGTCGAAATCGTGTTCGTACATAACAATTGCTGAATCTGCGAAGTTCAAAAAAGTTATCAGTATCTAGCTTCTCTGTGCTAGCTTTTTAGGTAAGATTTAAAATCAAACTGACTAGACCTAGAGGAATACCTTAGAATATCTCGGCAATAACATGTTGATAACATGTTATAACTTATAAAAGTTTACAAAAGAGGCAACCGCATCTTAGTACCTCTCTAGCTATAATAGCTACCAACAAAATGTTTAAGTGGGATGGAACATTTAATGTTGGAAGACTTGGAAGCTGGCATAGTCGTCGGCTAACATCTTATTTATTTTTCAAATCTGAACCTTTTGGGTACACGATATAGGTAATTTATAAATAGATGCCAACGACTTCAATTTATAGAGGACACAAAGACAAACAAACATTTTAAATAGCATAGTGTTCTAAAGCGTCACGTTACATGTATCTTTTTTGTCGTTGTGTCCTCTATTCATAGTACATGTATGTCGTCCTCGTCCGTGTGGATGCGAACCCGGGCCCTCATGTTTGAGTGTCCGGCGACACGAGCCACCGACGCATTATGTTTAAAGCCGGCTATGACTAGGTGCCACCGCTTTGTTATTTATGCTCTAAGCTTGTTATACAGGGTGTAAGAGACAGCCTAGCAAATACTGAAACGGTGAACTCAGACCATCAAACTGAACCACTTTCCCTATGGAGCCTACCACAGGAAACGCGAAAAAAAATCAGCTATCCCATACATTTTACTCGGGTAGGTAATGCAGTTTTGTATGGGACAGCAGATTTTTTTTCGCGTTTCCTGATGTAGGCTCCGTAGTGAAAGTTGTTCAGTTTGATGGTCTGAGTTCACCGTTTCAGTATTTGCTAGGACACCGTGTAGAAATAACCTATTTTTACCCGACTGCGACAGAAGGAGGGTTATGTTTTTAACAGCAATTTCTTGGTGTAGGCGCATATTTCAATACTAACTGTAGCCGTGTATACAAATGAATGCAAAATATTTTAACCATTATTATGTAGTACTATATTATATACCTATTATGTGCCATCGTGTAGTTAATTAAATAAACAATAAAAAGAAGACACATCCTGAGATGACAACAAAATATTTATTAAAATAACGTTCGGGTTACAGTGTTGACATTAAAGAACCATTGAAGTTTACTTGAACTATTACTAAATCCGTGTTACATTTACAAATCGCTGGCAGTATTTATAAAACTATTTAGGTACAAAATATAAGGTGAGATCAGGGTTCTAATAACATCACCATTAGCGATTACGGTTCCGAAAACCGCATCGTTATGTCATTTAACGGTTGGTAAATCATGTTATTTATCTACAATACATAAGATGCAAGTGAATAAATTGCTTGAGTTGCAAGTGGTTAATGCAAAGGTGAATATCGGATTATTGGAAACATTGAATAATATCGAGCATTGTTAAGAATATTGTAAATAATACAACCGAACTCAGTTAATTTGCAAGCTGCATAGTGTGTTGTACATACCTTGTGTTGATGCAATTATGTTTCAGTCCCTTTAAATATTTCTTTTTGTCTCATGACCGTTCATCTTTCATTATTAGCGGGGATCCATCCATTACCGGGGATTGCCTCATCACGGTAAGTAGATGCTCAACACACTTATCAATTCCAAGCAGCTACTTATAGCTACTTCATATAATTTCAATGGGGATCGCGAATCAATTTCGATAATAATCAAATCATCGAATAGTAGAACATCCCACCTTATGTTGACCTTCCCTCATGAGTTTCTTAGTAAAAATTATATTATTTTATACAATACCGGAAGATTTTTTTACCGTTCTGAAACTTTCAGGGGCGGTTCAGACCAGCAAACTGAACAACTTTTATTATGGGATCAAAACTGAAATCGCAAAAAAAAACAGCTGTTCCAAACTAAACTAGTTTGGAACGGCTGATTTTTTATAAATAAATTATTGCTGACTAAATTATTTCATAGGGTCTTAACTTAAATGCGTTACCACTTGTACCTACTTGTTTTTGAGTGAACAAATTTCACTATGGGACCAACATTGAAAACACAAGTAAAAATAGCAATAATATACATTTGATCAGGAAACACGATGAGGGAAGATCGATACAAGGCTGGATCTTCTGCTATAAGTGAAATGTACCAAATTAATAAAAGTAGACGCCCAAACTCAATCACAGTTCCATTCGTTCATAATTTTACATGGACGTTTCTACTGTCTATAGATCCACTAAACAGTTTATTTATAATGAAAATTTAAATAAGAATGTACATAACTATTATGTGTGCATTTTTGGACATTACCTTTAGCTTAACCTATCTACATACATTTATAAGTAGTATTAGACTAAATTTAACGGCTATACATCGCAAATCCCAATTAGTTATTATTACTCGAATTTATTTGAAAATATAATCTTTGATCAGACTACGTCATATTTATACAAAAATATTATGTAAGTACTACATATTATTTTCATGCATTTATTATCCAATTGCATCAAGCATCAATGGCACGCGCCTTTTACAGCAGACGCCTCAGTATATTATGTCTGTTTTTTAGAAGTAGGATTATTAAAAACTTATAAACTAGGTATTCAAATAGATCATATTTATGGGAAACATTAGAAATTGAGCTAAATAAATACAAAGGTCATGAATGCATAACACTTAGAGATACTACGATAACATGGCTCGCGGTCAAACCGATAATGACAAGCCAATTAGTGGCACCGCTAGTCGACCAACTAATCCGTGTATTAGTACAGTCAATTTACGAGGTTTTGTTAGTAGGGGTGGGTAGTAATTATGACAAAATTTTTAGTGACAAAAAGACTAACAGTTTTTTATTTAAATAAACGTAGAATTCAAAATGTAATCTCCCGGAAGGCTTGTAACTTAGTAATAATAAAACAAAGCGTATACTTACTGCATCGCACTCAATTAAATATAGCAATCAAAATAAAAAATAAAAGTTATTCATTTCATTAGAAAATACTAATGTATTTTTCAAAGCTTTCTAAGTAGACAAATATTTATTCCGTTTTTGTTTATAATGGTTACAAAATGTTAAGTACAACAATTTTTACCATTTGGTTTTTTGGAACGAGATTAAATGCTCAATTTTGAAATTGGGACCGTTGCCGATTTTTTTAAATTTTATTAAATCTTACTCAAATATTATCTAGGCTCAAATTGGCACTTACTCTTAAATGTATACTTACCGGAAAAAAAAACTTAATTAATTCCGACGCGGTGGTAGCTTTAAAAAGATTTGACGTTTAATAAGTGTGCTTCAAGCTCCTATATTGAATAAATGATATTGACTTTGACTTTTGGTCAAACCGCAAAATGACAAGGCTATATTGGATTTTGTTCAACTTCCGTGTCAGCACACACGCAAGCGTTGTGCTTGTGAGATACTTGTAAACACTTTGGAAGCGCGGTTAATGTTATCATAGAGTTGCTTTGTGGGTCTGCTATTGGGCGGTCACGTTCGCGTCGGTTGCCCCATCCCCGGCCTACAGTGGAACTCCAGTGGTGGCTCAGGATATTGTTCTTTTATAAGAACAACCCTTGAAGTCACCAAAATATCAATATAACCGTACAACGTCAAGCACTTTTGCTATAAAAACTCGACATTGGCAAAATCATCATAAACCAAAGATGGCAGCCATATTTTAAAAATAGAATAGAATAGAATGTTATCATAATATAAAGTTTGTAAAACGCACAAATAACATACGAGTACGTCGCACAAACACTCCATTTGGGTGCAGCCTTAGAAAAAGTATATGTCTAGAATGAGCCTGACTGTTTTACCGTATAAAACAAAAGTGGCCAAGTTTCATAGGTTGGTGTGCGTGAGGCGCCATACAAATTATGTATATGTGCGTGTATATGTATAGAGTTTAGGAGCCAGTACTGGTTCCAATTTTTTTCGACGCTTTCGTATCTTCGACTGTCAATCTTGACATATTACTTTATCAAAGGGTGCCGCATAGGATTTGGTTAAGTATAATATGTAAGTACCTAATTAATTAAACCATGTTATCCCACAAACTAAAGACTATAAGGAGTCCAACGATTGCGGACACCTCAGAGAACAGCAACTTATTTACATGATGTCTGATATTATGATACAAGTGAGCAAAGTTGGTCATTACAGCCGAGGCGGCAGCAGAGGCTGTAATGACCAATGCTCACGCGTTTCATACGACGTTTTTCAACATACTTGCGAGGAAAATGGCCATAGAAGAAATTATACTTGAAAATGGAGCTGGACTTTTTTTTATAAAGAGGCGATGACGATGACTGTAGCCGCCATTCAACCAACGACATTTTGTTGCTGCAATGTTGCTACATGTTGTTGCAAATGAATGTTATATAATGTGTAACTAAAATTAATTATTTGATGAAATGAAGCGTTTATTTATCATATTTTAACTAAAACCGATTAATTAATTCAGAAAAAACATTTTTTTAATTTAATTAAATCTCTGCTAAGATTTAAAAACAATCAATAGAAAAAAAACTAACATTAGTGCGGCAATATAATCATTTTTGCACGCGTGTTCTATAAGCTGCATTATGTACCTAAAAGCGGTGCAATAAGAGCCACTTTACGAGCAAGTATGTTGAAAAAATAGTTAAGTGTCATCCTTTAGGCGATTAACGCTTCAAGCAATACAATAATTCTGTTTAGTTGCATTCAAGTGATGAGAAAGAGATGAGTGACATTTCACTCGGAAACTTTATTTAAGTACATTGTAATCCATCATCTTCGTTCTAGTCCACCATCCTACGATTCCTGCTAATATTATAAACCGACGAGCATGTATGGAAACGACTTATGACTGTGGAAGAGGCAAAAGTGGTATGTCAGGATCGTAGCCGATGGCGATCAATTGCCTCTACCTACCCCAATAGGACACATGCGTGAGTATGAATGTATGTCACTCTTCATCTCAAATGCAAATACTTAATTAAACATTAATGAATTATAATTCAAATACGTTAAAGTTTAGGAATGTAAAAACGTGTTTTCGCTATTTGTATAGAGGTTGCTATCTTCACAGCCTTCTGAAGGAGTAATGTAGACATGATACGAGAAGTTAAGTTAAAAAGTACGCTCATTCGCGTTATGGCAGATTAGGTTACGGCAGATTCGCGTTAGGGCAGAAGTAAAAGCATGAAGAAAAGTTGGTTGCATATCAGAATAGGATGTTTATCTATTAAACAAACGTACCAAACAAATTACCAAAATTACAAAAAAATACAGTAGGTAGCTGTCAAATGACAGGATCTGTCAAAAGTGACAGGATCTGTCAAAAGTGCTGGCCGCAACAGTGCACAAGTGATATTTTTGAGGTCATGTTTTTTTTTTTTTATTAAATATTTAAATAATTTAATTAATTTTTTTTTATTTATTAACGGGGATTAAATTTATTAAAAACAGTAATTAAATTAGTTAATTAAATTATATTTTTATTTTTATATTTTAATTACTATTCATAATTAATTTAATTTGTATTTTTTTTTATTTATTATAGCCACGCGTGTCACTTTTGACAGCTAATATCACTTTTGACAGATCCTGTCACCATCTTCTGTCAATTTTGACAGCTACTGTCACCATCTCCTGTTACTTTTGACAGCTCCTGACACTTTTGACAGCTACTGTCACTTTTTAAATTGTTTTAATTTAATGTAATGTAATGTAACGTAACGTAATTTAATTCAATTAAATTAAATTTAATTAAATTTAATTTTGATAGCTTCCGTCACTTTTGACAGGTGCTGTCACTTTTTAAATTGTTTTAATTTAATGTAATGTAACGTAACGTAATTTAAGTCAATTCAATTTAATTTAATTTTGATAGCTTCTGTCACTTTTGAAGGTGCTGTCACTTTTGATAGCTCCTGTCACGTTGATTTTTTGAAACTGTAGACGTTTCGTGAAAAACGGTGTCATTATGAAAAAGAGTCATTTGGGGAAGTAGTCATTTTGGTAAACACCTGATGTACCTGATCGATTGTGAATTTTATTGTTGACGACTATTGACTATTACTTCACTATGACTATTGTTCACGACTGTCCAACTTCTGCCCTAACGCGAATCTGCCATAACGCGAATCTGCCGTAACGCGAATCTGCCATAACGCGAATAAGCGAAAAAGTAAGTTATAGCCTATAGAATCCCACTGCAGGGCAAAGGCTTCCTCTCACGAATAAGGGTGAGAGGGAGTGGGCCATACTCCACCACGCGGGCCCAGTGCGTGTTGGTGGAGGCAAGTTAGTGGTCATCTTGCTGTCAGAGAATTTTCAAGCCGCCTAAATAGGCCTCTGACCTGGCTTAAAGAATACGAATACGAGAAGGTATTACATTATTTTAAATGTATTTGATTAGGATGATGTCTCGCATTACCCTAATTCAAAGGCCCGAATCCGAAAGCGGAGCGAAGCGGGGAAGAGCGAAGGTGTGTCGTGAACAATCAACAGCGTTTCGTTATTTACCCATCTCCTCTCCGCTCCGCTTCAGTGGATACGGTTCAAGCGGAGCGTAGAATAGATTTATCATATTAGTATGGCGAAATCAAATGCGCATGGGAGATGGGCGGAGCGGATATGAGCGGAGATGTGAGCGGTATGCGGCGATTTCGGCGGACGGCGAGCGCTTTCGCTTGCTCGGCTCCGCTTCGCTCAGCTTTTTGTGGGTACACCCAAGCCGCTAACCATCTCCGATTTAGTGGATTGGATACCGTGACTTATACCCACCCCTTTCTTCTTGATAATTACATGGATTCTCGATTAAAGTATACAATGAAATAATGTCTACCACAACTTATTCAATTTCCATTTTTATCAAATCAAACAGGTCAACATCATCATAAAATTACATTTTCGATAGAATTTTATGTTGGAATTCACTTTAATTTTGCTTTCAATATGAGACGCTTTAATTTCACTTTGAATAGTAGGGAAAAGTAATGACACCCATTAAAATGCTTTTTCAATTTCTTACATACACAACATACCTTCTTAGCCATATCGTAGAGTAAAATATAGTAATTATAAAATATAATACTCTGTGGTTAAATTAATGGACTAATAGTAAGAGGTGAGTGGAGAGAAGTAATTAATTATATTACAAAATGTGATAGTTACTGTTTAATCAATTACATTTATTTAAAGCTTATAGTTATAGTACAAATAAGAAAAAAATAAAAAACAGTTATTTAATTATTATTACAACCTTATAAAAATATAACAGCAATTAAATAATAAAGTGAAGTAACAAAAAGATAAATAAAACTGTGTCCACATTTAACGTTCATTAAAAAACATTTATTTAACACATCACAGACTTTCTAAATGCAATTTCAGCAAATGTGAACGCTGTGTGCACAATCAAAATATTATCTTAGAAAAATTAGCTATATATCTTAAAAATAAATACGGACTAATAGACTGAGTTCAGATGCATTTACAGATAAAATATTGTGAATTATTTCAAGAAAACGCATTTATTTTAAATTCGGTAACCAAATTAACAAAAATTTGGTAATTTGCGATATTAACGTCATCATTTTTCGGAAAACAATTATTAAAATAGGACTAGAAATTGAGCGATGAAGTGGACAATGTTTAGAAATAGAAGAATTATGTTTATACTAAACGCTGCCACGGATATCCTACATGCTAGCTATTCCTACCTTACTTACCAACTAAATACGAATATTATACACCTTATTATTACATAATTTCGCCTTCCAGCTGCAAATATGTGCATTATTATATAAAAGTCGGATGTCCTAATTGTTTATAAACTTACAGTTCAAGATCCAAGTCAAATAAACCTCAATAAATACGAGCATCAAGTTCAAATTCCTTTTAAAAATAACTATCTAAACAGTAACACAGATAAACATGTCCAAGTGCTCTTAGAGTTGTGATAACTAAAATAAACTTTGGCCAAAATAATTAACTTATCACACGGTGAATAGAATGTATGTTCGACAAGACTGATCTTCTGAGGACTGCTCGACACTCGCTTTTATATGTTATTGTAACGATGTAAGTACATGACTTTGAATTAGGCTGTAACTCTACATGTTATTACATTTCACGAATCAAAAACTCGGCAACACAAAAACAGTGTAACCTAAAAAACGAACACATCTTCGCGAATGACTAACAATCCACCAAATGATCATTACTTGATTTACCTTAATACCTTAAATAAAATTATAACCATTTTATGCTAAGCATATTTATAACGAAAAGAAAATCAATTTAAAACAATGAATTCATTAAGCAATAATAAGTAAATGTTTTATAATTCCATGTCGCTTCTATAAAATTTCATAATCTATCTTACCCTAAACTCTTTATAAGAGCATACCCGTTCATCACATCCAAATCTCAATGCACTATACAGTTTCTTTACCAAAAATAATTTACAAATAATAAATCACTATAAAATGAGCGATTGAAGCATTTTTCGTCATTACTTACTTACATAGATGTTTTGGCAAGAAAGAAGTTAAAACTATATTTACTACACATTTTTCTTTCCACTTATGCTCATAATCATGTTATGGTATCATAAAGTGGAAAGACAATTTAATCGTTTTTCATCAACCCGCTAAACGGTGTAAATGGTATTTCATTTATAATTATTCAAATATTTTTCAATCATTTAGATATTATCAGTTCTTTGTCTAACAAGAATAAAAAGATAAAGTCATAAAAATGGACAACACAACCATATTTTTTATGCATGTGTATCAGTAATATCAAGGTGTTCAAGGCCGTTTTTTTATAAGTTATTTTCAGTAATCATAAATTATTTCATCATATCAATAATGGCAGTGACAAACAGTTTAGAAAACTTTTTTCTTCAAAATATTATAAACTTCGGTCTCATTATCAGTCTCTAAAAACTTATGTTGTTCTAGGATCATGTCTGTTTTATTAAAACATATGGAATGTTTTCTCCATTCAAACTAGTTCCGCGGTGGAAGTTCCGCCACGGAACTACTGGGAGTAAACGATTCAATGCATACATAAGGTATACACACTTTTTTTTTGTAATACCGAAATGAGTCTACGATAATGGACCCTACTATACTGTATAGAATATCTAGAATGTAGTGCAAGTGCATATGATTAATAATGAATTTCACATTTCGGAAGATATTTTAAGGAAAAGCTGCACTTTGTGATGGAAGCAAGCCGCTTTGCATAGTGATGAAGGGACCAAAATAAGTGATTTGACCCGCAACAGCGCAACTTTCATCCCTTAGGAACACAGATGGCGCCACTTACGAGTATTCAATAAATTCTACAAGCCTAACGGCTTCACCGATTTCATTAATTAACGTGTCAATCGAAAGAACATTTATTAATTTATGATGAAAAAAAATGTAAAGTAAAAAATTTATAATGGCTGCAAAAAGCCATGCATTATTGTACATTTTTTAATGTTATTTTTCAGTTTTTACTTAAAAACATTTAAAAAATGTATGAATTGGGTATAGGTACTTTTAATTATTCAAATTCGACACGGCACGGTGTAGATATTCGGCTTTTTGTCTAGTCATACCATCATCAGCCTACGTATACGTCTCAATACAGGAAGGGGAGTATGTATTTTAATGTACCGATAGTCATTATATCCTTGCTAATGTTACTTCTGTATTTTGCAATTTCGATAAGCGCTTGTTCATTTGTGGATGTCTCGTAGCTTAGTTTACAGTCAACATCATTGTCAGACAACACACTGATCTTTACCAAAAAGTGCAACGGTAAGTATATAAATGTGATTGTGTCAAAAGAGTTTCGGAATCGTGGCGTGTGGCGGGCCGTAGTCTCTAGTATCTGTCTACACCTATATGGGACAATGGTGTGCCACCGTACGCTATACCACTTTGCTGCCACAACTAGGAGTTGGTTTTTTGCGCTCTATTTTCTCTTTCACGTCCTCCTGACACAATCTCGTCATGGTAAAAAAGCTTGTAGTATTTTCCTAATTGCCGCGATATAAGCACATTCCATTTCGTCTCCTGTAGGCCTAGCATAATGTCGCCCCCAAGAAAATGAGAACGATCGGGACCTGCCTCCATGTTTGTTATTTTGCCAATTCGAAAATGAGCGGCATGATAGCCCTAATGTAGACAACATACCTTTATACGTGTTCGGAGTACTACTTCAGCACAGCAAACTATCATAATGAAGAATGCCTACGCACATTCTGCGCAGAGGCATACGCGATTCGCATTTTATGGTACAGACTCGGTGCCTTAACTTCCGTTGCTTCGGGAGAATTATGGGTATAGTTCGATGCAAACTTAATAGCGGCTCGGAAGTTAGCTGATCACCGATCTCTCTCTCTCTCACACCCGTTCTCGCCCCACTGCCTTCTACTCACTCACAGCTGACTTGCGGCTCGAGCCATTAAGTTTGCAACGAACTGTACTTAATACACTTGAGGCCTTGAACCCTATCTCTTACAAAAGTAATAATTATATCAATAATACAATAATTTTTACAAAGATTACGAATAAGATTAATACAATGATAATCAGCTATAACACGTAATGAGACGTTTTTCTTATGATAATACTGAATACATAGATAGAAAATTAATTTAGCTCACCTCGTTGTTTCAATAACATTTATTCTTGGCATTCTGAAAAAATAAGAAAACCATTATTAATACATAGGATCATTCTTAATATACTGACGGGTTTTGGAGAGAATTATCATACCATCTATTTAAAAAACAAATTTCGAAATATAAAACTGATCAGTTTAAACTCAAGCTTATTTTCATTCGTTATTTATGCTGTTATATGACTGACGTGTGCTCAAACTTAAGACTCAAACATGTTCATTGACACAAGATCCAATTCAAGCCTCAAGGTTTGTCAAACTGCTATGAAGCGCAACACACCGAGCTTAAAACTGATCGACCTGGTCAGAAATTATATCATTAGCTCCAAAACCCAAGTGACGAACGTCGCCATGTGGGATTGGTCTGGACATGTCTGCCGCATGCTGGGTGACTTATGTATGAATGAGTCAAAACTACCACCAACTGGTCCCCAGCGCAGCGTCCGTAATTCAATCGGCGTCGAGGCAGACCTATTATACAGGGTGAAACTGATAACATTACCATCCTTTTAAACAAAAAATAAATCTGCTGTCTCATACTAAACTGCAATATTTACTTGACTAAACTGTATGAAGAAGCAAATTATTTTGTTTTTTTCCTTCGATCGGTTTGCTCCCATAGCAAAAGTTGTTCAGTTTGAAGGGTAGACTCTTAGTTGAAAAGGATGCCAATGATATCAGTTTCACCCTGTGGCGGGACGAAATTGATGGCTTCTTACTGGCTTAAAAACGGGACGCGTGGAGAGAACACAAGTGAGACAGCGACAGCTGATATAATAAAAATAATTATGAACAAACCTTTTTCTAAACGAAATGAAGCTCACGCACATTAAGGTCACGCGTTCGTTCCCCACGAACATGCTACTTCTATTAAGGCGGGACCTGTGCTCTCTTCCGTAGACCGTAACATAGAAAAAGTTACCTGCCGTCAGCTAGTGCGCGGCGCGGATCTGGTTGAGGTCGTCGTCGGAGTCTGTGGGCGGCGCGTGCTCCGAGCCCGCGAGCACGGTGAGGTGCGTGGAGTCGCTCTGCAGAGTGCTGCACTCCCCGCCGCCGCCGCTACCGCTCCAGTTGCCGCACTGCGCCTTCTTCTGCAGCGCTTGCACGTACGACTGCAAAAACATAGTAATACCGTTTTGAAGACCACGTCCACTCAATACGGGGTCACTGTTCCCTCATGCTATTCTCCTCGGTCCCTTAGCTTGCAGCAACATTTTTTATTTTATTAATAAATCGTTACAGGTCAAATGACACCATTAGTGTAACATTTATCTTAATTCTGGCGCCAAGCAGCTTGCTGCGTTCCGTCGGTGTGCAGGAGTGCCAGTGCCATTCTGGGTAAGCTCGCTACATCTTCGACCCCATCTTTGTCCTGAGGACTAGATTGAGGTCAAGAGCAAAACCATATATAGTAAAAAAAATAAAAAATGTTACTCCCCTCCGGACGGAAAGCGTGATTCTGATTACGCGAGATATGAAACCTTTCTTACTTTCCTGACCTCGGTGTGTTATCTACTATAACCATCTGACAGGTCACTAAAAGTGCCTATTAAGGAAGATATTTATCAATAACACCATATTATCAGCAAGGAATTATTATACTATATTTATAGTATACTTTTATATTTATTGTCCGGACGGGCGATATAACAAAAGTCATGCTTCAAAACTGTAAAATCTATAACATTTCATCTCCGCCCGCGGTCACCGGTCGCGATTGTTCCGCCTTCATAGTGAGCAACAACAAACCTGTGATATAACGTCTCCGTGAGCAGTGCGGACTTGGTACAGGTATCTATACTTGCGTTGCTTCATCTCCGCCCGCTGCTCGCGGGTCACCGGTCGCGTCTGTTGGGCCTTCAGGCGACGCTTCTGGGCGCTTATACCTTGAAACGTTATAACGGTTAATGTAAAACAAAATGACACTACAAGGTATTATATTATACTGGGTGGCACTGATCGAGGGACTTTCCCGAAAATATCGCAAAATACTAATGACGTGTAATCTTTTTATAATGATTACAATTGGTTACAGACACAATATTTTAACGCACGCCAGCGACGAAATTGAAATAACGTTTGGGTCGAACATTGTAATTATTTACTTTATTTAGTAGCACAGAGAGCCATGGAGCGCGCCATGCTAGGCATCGCCCTTCTTGACCACGTCACAAACGCCGAGATCCAAAGTCGAACTAAGGTACAAGACGTCGGGGACCGAATAGCTCGCTTATAGTGGCGGTGGGCAGGACAAGTAGCTAGACGAAATGATGGCAGGTGGAGTAAAGCCTTAACAGAGTGGTGGCCGAGATTAGGCAAAAGAGAAGTGGGACGTCCGGCAGCCAGGTGGGTTGACGACATCTGGAAAAGTATAGGTAAGACCTGGATGCGACTGGCACAGGACCGAGAAGAATGGCAAAATATGGAGGAGGATTATGCCCTGCAGTGGTTAGATACAGGCTGAAAATGATGATGATAATGACTTTGATAAGCTGTAACTTTAAAGTGATTGAAAATTTGAACATAGGTAGTTCCTTGGAGCCGCAGGACCGGTCGTTGTGGTGATCGCTGGGGGAGGCTTCTGTCCAGACGTAGACGTCTATCGGCTAATATTATGATGTCGAGTCTACGCATCGTTATGGCACACTAATTCACCGGCCGTCCCATAAAAGAACGGGCACGGCGACCGGAAATTAATTCGATTATTAAATGGACCAGACCGCGATAGTTCAAAGGCTCTTGTCAGATTTCCTAGCAATCTCAAGGAGAGAGTGCAGGGAGGTTTGAATGACGATAGCCCCGCAGTCTTATTTCACTCCGCTTTAGTATTTGTACCTTGTGTTAACGGTAACTTAGTTCTGATCAGATAAACGAGTTATCTATCTATGCGTCAATGACATATGAACCAAGGGGTTTATTAAACACCGGGAATTCTACAACATACATTTATGAGTTATTTTATGTAAGCAATACTACGGGTGCACGCGCCAAACTGCATTCCCATGCTTGGCGAAACTGTCCCCACAATGTGAATTGAGGTGCGGAATATGAAGACGGAGAAAGGCTGGAGTGGCCCTGTGATCGTGGTATTAAATATCCGCGCTGGCTACGGCTCGCTACAGTCGGGACAATTTAATAGATCACATTTGACATCTATTGATATTTCATCAAACGTAACCTTGTAACGGCGGGCGTAGGATAATATTATTAGCGTAGGATAAGTTAGAACTGCACAATTGCTTTACTTTTATTAATTACGATTACATATTTATTGTAATAATGACCAAAGAAGGTAATTTTTACGATTTACTTTCACATTCTAAACATAATATAAAATTTTACCTTCCAATAAAATTATTATTATGTTTCCTAGACGTCCGAAGTCCATTATGAGAGTACCTCGTATTCGTTCCGTTTGCTTCCGCTAGATGGCGTGGTTATCCGTCACGTGACCCGCGCTTGCAACGCCCCCTGCTGGAATTACCTGAGAACTACTCTTGTCACATACAAGCTGCCATGATAGATTTTTGTCATTGTTCGGCTCATAAGGATGTCAGGACACCAGGAAGACATCACCTGGACTTCGGACGTCTAGGAAACATAATAATAATTTTATTGGAAGGTAAAATTTTATATTATGTGTTCCGTTTGACGTCCGAAGTCCATCATGAGAGATATGTTTGTTATCTCCTGGTGGATTGTATGAAAAGCAACAATGTGATGTTTAACTTATTTATTTTAATAAAAATAAAACAAATTCTGACTTCCATGAGACAATCATAACTTTTTCAGGAAATAATCAATGACATTTTTTGGTCAATGTGTGTGTACATAATAAATGATTAACAATCAGTAACTGAAAAATATTGAGAAAGTGATTTTTCTGCAACAACTTGACTATTAGACACTCTTATATCTTTACGATAGAATTTACTAAATGTACATTCATGCTGCCAATTTGTTTTTGCAAAATATCATTTATAGGATAGTTTTCAAGCCAATTTAACGATGACACAGCTGATCTAAAACTACCGGGAGTAGCCTGTATACCAGCCTCCGCTAATAGACGCTTTACCCAACCACCGATAATTGTGGGGGTAGCAGGTTTAACTGGACTCCGAGTTGTAATAAATAAATTTGATATTTGGCCTCTAACATCTCTAGATAGATATATCAAAGTTCTAATCCAGTGTAACGGGTTAATATTTTGATCCAAGGAAGGTAACAAAGTCCAACTAGACTGTTGATAGGAAACACTATCTGTCTTTGATCCAAACATAGGGTGTAGAGTAATAGAATTTTCATTATCAATTAAGTGCTGAGTATCACAATGCAGAAGAGACAGATCATGCACCCTACGACCAGAACACAATAAAAGTATTGTCGCTGTACGTCTTAACGTCTTGATACATCATATAAACTATTTGGATCAGGACTAGTATCTTTTAGATATCTGATTAGAATCCTTGCATCCCATATGGGGACTTTTAGTGGTGCAGGTCTAGCTATTGATACTGCTTTTAAAATGTGTTTAACAATATGATTAGAGGAGATTTTTATATTCGAAATCGTCTCACAAATCGAAGCTATTACTGACTTATGTACCAAGATAGATCGATAAGCTAACTTTTCAGTCAAAAATAAATATGCTAAATATCTAGCTACATCAGTAGGTTTCGGTAACCGAAAATTTACATTTTGTTGCTGACACCAAAGGCACCATTTACGCCAAATTGGGGTGTATGTTTTAATCGTGGACGCTCGCCAACACGACGATAGAAGTTCCTTTTCTTGTGGAGACCAGTCTTCTGTTAAGGAGTCCCACCCGAAATGAGCCAAGCTTCCAATTGAAGATTGTTGACGTGAGCTGGCGGCCGGCCTGTCACCGTGTCCACTAAAGTCGTCTCCAGGTTCCTGATCTTCATGGGTCGTGCTAGGGCCCGGCTTTTCAGGTCCGGACGCCAGAAAGGCTTCTTCCACTTGGGTGCTACTATTATGTACTGACCTGACGCCTCGTTGAGGTGATGAAGGATTCGAGGTAACAGGCCCGGTGGAGGGAAAATCCAGGCTAGGTCGTAGTACCAGTATCTGCTGAACGCGTCGTGATAGCAAGCGTTCGAGTCTGACAAGTCTAGCGTAACATAGTTCGGAACGACGTACGCGTGCCGCGAGGCGAACAGGTCTACTTCCGGCGTTCCCCATGTTTGAAAAATCCTGGACGTTGCCTCGTCTGTTAGATGCCACTCGCTGCCGGCGCGATTTCTTGAGAGGTGGTCGGCTTCTGTATTGTACACTCCTGGTAGGTGGTGAGGGAGAAGTACAACATTCAGGCTGTCTACCAGGGCAAGAAGTTCCCTCGTCAGGTCGAGCAGTCGCTGAGACTTGGTGCCGCCTTCTTTCTGTATGTACGAGATCACCGTTTTGTTGTCGCTTTGCAGAATTATGTTGGAGTTTTTGAGAGCAGCCGCTTCTGACGAGATCGCAGCGATCACTGCATACATTTCTTTTAAGTTGCAGTGCCAGCTTTCTTGACGGCGATTCCATGGACCTTGAATCTCCTTGTCGTTGACTAGTGCTCCCCATTGAATATCTGATGCGTCTGTGATGACATAATTTGTTGGTAACATCTTCACATGGATCGGGGTTTCTTGGCTGATATTTTCTAACCACCATTGAAGCTCTCCTCGAACTTCGTCTGGAAACTGTGTAGCTCGGCGAGGACACTGGCGTAGAACATTGCTGTGACGTTGCAGCACACGGCAATGCAACCTTCCCCGGTGGGTGATGAAGGTCGCAAAGTTTAGATACCCTAAAAGGCGTTGCGCCTGTTTGAGGGTCCAACTGCCGGCTGCGAGGCGAGACAGGAGACACTGACGAATCTTTCTCACTTTGTCTGGCGGAAGGGACTTGGTGTTGTGTTGCGTGTCCCAGTTTATGCCCAGATATTCGATCGACCTTGTCGGCCTGGTGATCGATTTTTCTAGATTGACACACCAACCCAGACTTGATAAGAAGTTCACCGCAGTTACCAGGTGTGAGCTGAGAACTTCCTTGGATTGATGAACGAGCAGATAATCGTCGAGGAATACAATAAGACGAAGGCCTTTTGCACGTAATATCTCCGCAGTCCAATTTGTTATTTGTGCAAACATTTTCGGTGCTGCAGCCAGGCCGAAGGGCAAACATGTCATCTGCAGGAGCTGTTCGTTGTAACTGATGCGTAGGTAGCGTCTGTGCTCTTGTTTGATCGGTAAATGGTAATAAGCTTGGGTAAGGTCTAGCTTGACCATCCAGTCGCCCTGTTGTAAAAATGTGGGCATCTGGTGATGGTGAAACAGATGAAAACGTTTGGGCTGCATGAACTGATTCAAAGCTTTGAGATTGAAAATAACTCGATTTTTTCCATTGCTCTTTGATACTATAAAGAGTGGGGAAATGAAGGTAGGAGTCGGTGAGGCCGGTTCGAGTATGTGACTTTGAATCATGTTTTGAATTTCTGTAGTCATTTTTGAAGTGACTGGTGTGTGAAATGTCTTCATGACTTCTAAAGTAGGAAGAATTAAAGGCGGTGTTTGATTGAAGGGAATTCGAGCACCCGAAATCATCTTTAATATAGCTTTGGGAGGATTGAAATGATTCCAAACTTCTAGATAATGCATTAGACAGCCGCCCGAAAACCTCCTTTGTATCGAGTCACTTATGTTTGTTTCCAGGTTTTCTTCCATTCTTATCTTTACGCCCCCCCTTCTTTTTGGAAGAGAAATCATCATATCGAGCATTCGAGTACTTTCTTTCATTATGTTTTGGTTTGTTTGGTCGGGGACGAAAGGGTTTGTCTTGAAAGGAAGTTGAAGGTTCTGGAGATTTCGGACGAGATACTCGTGACGTAGTGGATTGTTTCTCCAACTTATCTACACCACCTATCTTCTGAATGTAAGTTGACAGCCCATGAGGATTAAACATGTATTCATTTGAAGGTGGAATTTTTTCTATGTCTTCACGTATATATTTATTTTTAAGACGTTTTAAGAGAGAACGACGACGAAATTCCAAAACTTCAGCACGTTTCCCACAAATCATTTGAAGTATGTCATGTGAAACAGTTTTATAGCCCGATTCAGTTCCAAACAAGTCTTTTAGTTTGTCATAAAGTGAAGTAGGTGATAATTGAACATCAGAGCTCGCAGACCAGTCAATAAACTTTTGTAAGGCCGAATTTACAGATTCATTTTGTGCTAAAAAAGCATTAGATAAAGCCGCGAAGCTACGTTCCATTTGAAACCACCTTAATGGAGCGAATGGGTCTTCAAAACGCCTCAACTCTTCATTTACTTTAAGCTCCATGAAACTCGGGTAGGCTACATATTTCTTTTGTACGTCAGTATAACGCACAGCATTCCAATCAGGTGAATCAAATCTCTGCATACCCGCTATTTTAGTGACACGATCAGAATTTGCTTTTGGCACTGTAGGTTCTTTAATAGAAACAAATAAATCAGCTATATTTTGTGTACTGGGCGCCATTTTCGGAGGACGTAAAAAATGGTCTTGTGACCTTTCGGTAGCGGTTTGAGTAGAGGACGCAGGTATGGCAGCACCTTGTGAGGTTTGAGTTTCAATCGGAATAGTATTTATCGTGGCATATTTAGACTTCAGAATATCATTGACATGACTCACCAATTGTTGGGACAGTAAGTCAAACCTCTGATCCAGATCAGCTTCCTGCGATGTTGAACGCGCAGGGCTCCGCCTCTGACGCTTTTTTGCTGCTGGACTGCAATCCTCACTCTTTGCAGAATCTGTAGAACGGCCACTCGATGACGACGAACTAGAATTACGCGATCTTTTTCGCACCGAATCCCTTTGCACGGGAATTTCTTCATTAATTTTCACAAATTGTCTTTCTCGCGTCGAAACCGTTGGCACGGGATTTTCTTCATTCATCTTTCACGAAATGAACTATTTACGTAACGGATAACCTAACAATAACTATTTTAAACTATTTTAACACGAACTTTCTACTTTAATCTCAAAAGTTTCAAACTTTGCAATCTAACGGATCTTTGCACGGATCGAAAACGACGCAACCAACGGGTTCCGTCCTGTATACATTCACTTTTGCCGGTGCACACATGCAGAAAAGGTTTATGTGTGGGTTATGCAATTTGTGGTGATGTCACAGCAATGAAATAACAACATTTGTGGGGAGACTAAAATGTTGAACATAAATTTCAAAGCACACTCTTTAATTTAAAAAGTAGCCCTCGCGATATTTCAATGTTTTTAAATTGATCATATTGCTATTAAAAGTTGTATTTGTCTAGTTTTGCTAACAAACAAGTATTTAACGTTGGACATTTTATAAATTGCTCTAGCAACACGCATGTCACTTGTCACCTCTTGTAGCAAAGGAAAACCGTTTTTTGCTTTCAAAATTTTGTATTTTAATAATGTTTAGAAACTTAAAATACTTACCCTCTACGTGAAAATAAGAAATATTTAAGAAAGCGTAATCCTACTTATCTACAAAATGTCTACAGACTCCTACAAAAAATGTTCTAAATGCAGATCAACACCGATCCAAGATGGCCTCATACAAATACCTATCTTTTAGATTTCCCAGGGCAGGAAAAACTACGGTTGAACGGTAGGTATATTTCCAATAATTATGTTCATAAATATTTTCAGAACCTATTCTTCAACTTTTGCTTTACTTGTTCATTTCTATACCTAGGAAAGATTGCATCGTACATGCCTATACTAAACACTCACGAACTCTCCAAAAATATTGTCAAGAAAAGCGTAAATTACGGATTATTCCCGGCACGAACTGGCTTTAGGGTCTATCATATTATGAGGTCGCTGAAGACCTACTTCATCCCACCAGGGTTAGGGTGTCGTAAAGAGGGTCCCGCACTTAGAAAAATTTTACGCTAATTTTATATGGAGCTGGGACTTAGAAAAATTTTGATCGAAATTGTATGAGCCATCAACTTAGACGAATTTTCGGGTGAAATTTGTATGGGGACTGGACTTGTAAAATTTTTCAAAATGATTTTTTTTTATTTTTTTCATGCGGAAGGTTAGGTTTGTGGGTACCCCAGGGGTTCGAAAAATTTGCTATTTTTTCGCTAGGATGCACCGTTATCGAGATATTTAATTTATTGTTTTTAATAATTTTAGGAATTTATTTAATTTTCAATGACCTTGAAGATCACCAAAGGTCACGCGTGGTGACAATTGAAACCTGTAAACAAAAGCAACCATTTCATGTTTAAGGTCAAGGTCAAGGGTCACCAGAGGTAATGCTCCCCCACCCTAATACTCCCACATCCCCCGGATCCCGCAATTTAGGCAATGTGAGGGGGGGGGGGGGGGACATACACACACTGCACTGGTGCGATAATATCGCGAGCGACTTTGTGACACGTGTCCTTACGTACAGGTGCGATTTTGCGATTCGCGTCACCACTGAAATTCACTGAATATAGTATAAGAGATATATTCATGACATGATTTTGGTAACTATCGCTAGAAAGGCTCAAAGGTCAGCTAGTCTAAGGATTTGTGAGCCATGGCTTTTTTATTTTTCATTAAATGTTTTTGATGGGTGGGATCTAATTTCTTTTTGGATTGCTAGTGTTTTTTTAATTGACTTAATTGTTGACGTGAACGTGTACACAATGGTAGGAGTTCCCTCGTACGGAGACATTCCTGGCTTCAGTACCAAATCTTGGTTAAAATTGTTGTTATGTCCGTTTGTATTTACCGTCCGTGTATATATATTACTACACGTAGGTACTTAGGTTTGTGTAGTTTAGTCTCGGACACTTTTTTCGAGAATTTTTTACTAGACTCGGCGTCCATAGTATTCTACGTCAATATGTTGTAAATGTACATAATTATTTGTTTATGAGTAACTAGATAATATATTATAAGGGGTCCTTCTTAATATGCTGACAATTTTTAGAGGGATGATCAGACCGACATTCAAACTGAACATTCTTTCTCTATGGCACCAACATCGAAATCCGCACGCTCACTCATCATCATCACTCAAATATCTAGGTAATCTACTCTTAATTATTTATTAATTTTTAAATGATTATTATTCCGTACCCAAAAGGTGAAAACGGGACCCTATTACTAAGCCTACGTTGTCCGTCTGTCCATCCGTCCGTCCGTCAGTCCGTCCGTCCGTCCGTCCGTCCGTCCGTCCGTCTGTCTGTCCTAACTATTGAGGGCAGTAACTTTTGAACCGTAGCGTAGTAGTTAGCTAGACAGATGAAATTTTCACAGAATGTGCGTTATTATGGCGCATTTGCTAACAAATGTCAAATAGTTAAAAATTAAGGGGGGTCCTCACTCCTCATACAAGAGACTAGGTTTTAACAAACTTTTTTTCTCGCTCTAGCGTAAAAGCGGTAATTCATACAAGCGTCAAACTTGGTGTGATTATAGAACAAAGTCTACAGAATAACAACAAATAGGTAATAAAACCGGCCAAGAGCGTGTCGGACTCGCCCATGATAGGGTTCCGTAGCCATTGCATAAGAAAAAGAAGAAAATAGTTGTAAGTTCGATTCTTTTACTTTATTTGCAACCTAACTATAGCGCGATTTATTTTCGTGCAACGCAAACAACGTTTTTCAATAGAGGACAAGTGTACGAGTATTTTACTGGTGGTTTTTTCCGAAACTGGTTGAGCTACAGCATCCGTTATAATGAGGGATTTCAGAAAGCCATTAAAAAAGAAAAAGTGGTTCCTAATGGCTCGATAGATGGCGTTGACGAGACAGGGGCGAGTGACCTTGCAGATAATAAAATACAAATAAAATAGTAATAATTCGTGTTTTAAAGTAAGCAGCACAATATTAGAGGGTTGGCAAAAGGATGTTTCAGAACTTTCCGTTCAAGTCATCTCTTTTATAGTGTTATCTGGTATCAATGGCTTCAGTATGACCTCCTGATTACACATATATGAGATGACAAGCGCTCAGACTGTGGGGGTAGAAACTGTGACGTCATAAAGAATAAAAAGTGATTTTTTTTGTTTGTTTATTCATTACAAATATATAGCATAGTATACCATTTTCACTACTTAGTTTAACAAATTATTCGAAAAAGTAAAAAAATCCACAATTCTGAGTTGACTTTGAACTGCTATAGATTATAAACGACTAAATTGATTTTTGTAGAATATATATCAAATGACTCAGGATATCCTCTAAATTGAGTCCAAAAATATTTATCCAGATTCATTACAAAATAAAAAAAAATTAATCAATTTTAATAACATTGTAAATTTTTGGACGATTTCTATTAATTTATTAGACCAAGAAGTAAAAATGGTATAGTATGATAAATATTTGTAATCTACTCATAAACCCCTTTCATTTGATACCCCACGGCATGAATAAACAAAATTTTTTTTTTACTTTGTATGGCCATCTTTATGACGTCACAGTTACTACCCCCACAGTCTGAGCGCTTTTCATCTCATATATTTGTAATCAGGAGGTCATACTGAATGCTTCGATACCAAATAACACTATAATATTTACAATTTATAGTATTATTTATTACGAAGATATCACGCTTTGAAATTATTCATACAAAATTTCAAACCCTTATATCTTCGTAATTATATTACAAATTGTAAATATTATTTGATACGCGCAAACTAGATTTTCTACGACTTTGTGACACGTGTCCTTACGTACAGGTGCGATTTTGCGATTCGCGTCACCACTGAAATTCACTGAATATAGTATAAGAGATATATTCATGACATGATTTTGGTAACTATCGCTAGAAAGGCTCAAAGGTCAGCTAGTCTAAGGATTTGTGAGCCATGGCTTTTTTATTTTTCATTAAATGTTTTTGATGGGTGGGATCTAATTTCTTTTTGGATTGCTAGTGTTTTTTTAATTGACTTAATTGTTGACGTGAACGTGTACACAATGGTAGGAGTTCCCTCGTACGGAGACATTCCTGGCTTCAGTACCAAATCTTGGTTAAAATTGTTGTTATGTCCGTTTGTATTTACCGTCCGTGTATATATATTACTACACGTAGGTACTTAGGTTTGTGTAGTTTAGTCTCGGACACTTTTTTCGAGAATTTTTTACTAGACTCGGCGTCCATAGTATTCTACGTCAATATGTTGTAAATGTACATAATTATTTGTTTATGAGTAACTAGATAATATATTATAAGGGGTCCTTCTTAATATGCTGACAATTTTTAGAGGGATGATCAGACCGACAGTCAAACTGAACATTCTTTCTCTATGGCACCAACATCGAAATCCGCACGCTCACTCATCATCATCACTCAAATATCTAGGTAATCTACTCTTAATTATTTATTAATTTTTAAATGATTATTATTCCGTACCCAAAAGGTGAAAACGGGACCCTATTACTAAGCCTACGTTGTCCGTCTGTCCATCCGTCCGTCCGTCAGTCCGTCCGTCCGTCCGTCCGTCCGTCCGTCCGTCTGTCTGTCCTAACTATTGAGGGCAGTAACTTTTGAACCGTAGCGTAGTAGTTAGCTAGACAGATGAAATTTTCACAGAATGTGCGTTATTATGGCGCATTTGCTAACAAATGTCAAATAGTTAAAAATTAAGGGGGGTCCTCACTCCTCATACAAGAGGCTAGGTTTTAACAAACTTTTTTTCTCGCTCTAGCGTAAAAGCGGTAATTCATACAAGCGTCAAACTTGGTGTGATTATAGAACAAAGTCTACAGAATAACAACAAATAGGTAATAAAACCGGCCAAGAGCGTGTCGGACTCGCCCATGATAGGGTTCCGTAGCCATTGCATAAGAAAAAGAAGAAAATAGTTGTAAGTTCGATTCTTTTACTTTATTTGCAACCTAACTATAGCGCGATTTATTTTCGTGCAACGCAAACAACGTTTTTCAATAGAGGACAAGTGTACGAGTATTTTACTGGTGGTTTTTTCCGAAACTGGTTGAGCTACAGCATCCGTTATAATGAGGGATTTCAGAAAGCCATTAAAAAAGAAAAAGTGGTTCCTAATGGCTCGATAGATGGCGTTGACGAGACAGGGGCGAGTGACCTTGCAGATAATAAAATACAAATAAAATAGTAATAATTCGTGTTTTAAAGTAAGCAGCACAATATTAGAGGGTTGGCAAAAGGATGTTTCAGAACTTTCCGTTCAAGTCATCTCTTTTATAGTGTTATCTGGTATCAATGGCTTCAGTATGACCTCCTGATTACACATATATGAGATGACAAGCGCTCAGACTGTGGGGGTAGAAACTGTGACGTCATAAAGAATAAAAAGTGATTTTTTTTGTTTGTTTATTCATTACAAATATATAGCATAGTATACCATTTTCACTACTTAGTTTAACAAATTATTCGAAAAAGTAAAAAAATCCACAATTCTGAGTTGACTTTGAACTGCTATAGATTATAAACGACTAAATTGATTTTTGTAGAATATATATCAAATGACTCAGGATATCCTCTAAATTGAGTCCAAAAATATTTATCCAGATTCATTACAAAATAAAAAAAAATTAATCAATTTTAATAACATTGTAAATTTTTGGACGATTTCTATTAATTTATTAGACCAAGAAGTAAAAATGGTATAGTATGATAAATATTTGTAATCTACTCATAAACCCCTTTCATTTGATACCCCACGGCATGAATAAACAAAATTTTTTTTTTACTTTGTATGGCCATCTTTATGACGTCACAGTTACTACCCCCACAGTCTGAGCGCTTTTCATCTCATATATTTGTAATCAGGAGGTCATACTGAATGCTTCGATACCAAATAACACTATAATATTTACAATTTATAGTATTATTTATTACGAAGATATCACGCTTTGAAATTATTCATACAAAATTTCAAACCCTTATATCTTCGTAATTATATTACAAATTGTAAATATTATTTGATACGCGCAAACTAGATTTTCTACGACTTTGTGACACGTGTCCTTACGTACAGGTGCGATTTTGCGATTCGCGTCACCACTGAAATTCACTGAATATAGTATAAGAGATATATTCATGACATGATTTTGGTAACTATCGCTAGAAAGGCTCAAAGGTCAGCTAGTCTAAGGATTTGTGAGCCATGGCTTTTTTATTTTTCATTAAATGTTTTTGATGGGTGGGATCTAATTTCTTTTTGGATTGCTAGTGTTTTTTTAATTGACTTAATTGTTGACGTGAACGTGTACACAATGGTAGGAGTTCCCTCGTACGGAGACATTCCTGGCTTCAGTACCAAATCTTGGTTAAAATTGTTGTTATGTCCGTTTGTATTTACCGTCCGTGTATATATATTACTACACGTAGGTACTTAGGTTTGTGTAGTTTAGTCTCGGACACTTTTTTCGAGAATTTTTTACTAGACTCGGCGTCCATAGTATTCTACGTCAATATGTTGTAAATGTACATAATTATTTGTTTATGAGTAACTAGATAATATATTATAAGGGGTCCTTCTTAATATGCTGACAATTTTTAGAGGGATGATCAGACCGACAGTCAAACTGAACATTCTTTCTCTATGGCACCAACATCGAAATCCGCACGCTCACTCATCATCATCACTCAAATATCTAGGTAATCTACTCTTAATTATTTATTAATTTTTAAATGATTATTATTCCGTACCCAAAAGGTGAAAACGGGACCCTATTACTAAGCCTACGTTGTCCGTCTGTCCATCCGTCCGTCCGTCAGTCCGTCCGTCCGTCCGTCCGTCCGTCCGTCCGTCTGTCTGTCCTAACTATTGAGGGCAGTAACTTTTGAACCGTAGCGTAGTAGTTAGCTAGACAGATGAAATTTTCACAGAATGTGCGTTATTATGGCGCATTTGCTAACAAATGTCAAATAGTTAAAAATTAAGGGGGGTCCTCACTCCTCATACAAGAGACTAGGTTTTAACAAACTTTTTTTTCTCGCTCTAGCGTAAAAGCGGTAATTCATACAAGCGTCAAACTTGGTGTGATTATAGAACAAAGTCTACAGAATAACAACAAATAGGTAATAAAACCGGCCAAGAGCGTGTCGGACTCGCCCATGATAGGGTTCCGTAGCCATTGCATAAGAAAAAGAAGAAAATAGTTGTAAGTTCGATTCTTTTACTTTATTTGCAACCTAACTATAGCGCGATTTATTTTCGTGCAACGCAAACAACGTTTTTCAATAGAGGACAAGTGTACGAGTATTTTACTGGTGGTTTTTTCCGAAACTGGTTGAGCTACAGCATCCGTTATAATGAGGGATTTCAGAAAGCCATTAAAAAAGAAAAAGTGGTTCCTAATGGCTCGATAGATGGCGTTGACGAGACAGGGGCGAGTGACCTTGCAGATAATAAAATACAAATAAAATAGTAATAATTCGTGTTTTAAAGTAAGCAGCACAATATTAGAGGGTTGGCAAAAGGATGTTTCAGAACTTTCCGTTCAAGTCATCTCTTTTATAGTGTTATCTGGTATCAATGGCTTCAGTATGACCTCCTGATTACACATATATGAGATGACAAGCGCTCAGACTGTGGGGGTAGAAACTGTGACGTCATAAAGAATAAAAAGTGATTTTTTTTGTTTGTTTATTCATTACAAATATATAGCATAGTATACCATTTTCACTACTTAGTTTAACAAATTATTCGAAAAAGTAAAAAAATCCACAATTCTGAGTTGACTTTGAACTGCTATAGATTATAAACGACTAAATTGATTTTTGTAGAATATATATCAAATGACTCAGGATATCCTCTAAATTGAGTCCAAAAATATTTATCCAGATTCATTACAAAATAAAAAAAAATTAATCAATTTTAATAACATTGTAAATTTTTGGACGATTTCTATTAATTTATTAGACCAAGAAGTAAAAATGGTATAGTATGATAAATATTTGTAATCTACTCATAAACCCCTTTCATTTGATACCCCACGGCATGAATAAACAAAATTTTTTTTTTACTTTGTATGGCCATCTTTATGACGTCACAGTTACTACCCCCACAGTCTGAGCGCTTTTCATCTCATATATTTGTAATCAGGAGGTCATACTGAATGCTTCGATACCAAATAACACTATAATATTTACAATTTATAGTATTATTTATTACGAAGATATCACGCTTTGAAATTATTCATACAAAATTTCAAACCCTTATATCTTCGTAATTATATTACAAATTGTAAATATTATTTGATACGCGCAAACTAGATTTTCTAAGTTTTTTTTTTTGAGCTTATAACATTTTATTTATTTACAGCAAACAAGGTAAAAATATACATAAGCCTTAATCTAAAGAACAAGAAAAAAGGAAAAAAAGAAAAAGAGAAACAAAACTTATACCACAGTTATACTACAAATAAAAAATATCTTCTAAATTACCGCCGCTTGACGGCAAGGTGCCCAGGAGGCTGGCAGCGTTGCCTCTTTGTATGGCCAGACTAATTCGAGGTTTATGACTCTCCCGAAGAGGCTGAGCGTGCTGTGGGCCGATGACAAAAAAAGCTGGTAGAGAAACACTTGAAATTTTGAGGACGACCAGAAATTAGTACGTCATTGTGTTGCCAGATAGGAGAGCACCTGAGGATGTATGTAAATTTTGGTACGAAAAGGCAAAAGCGGATGATAAATAGTGCCATGTGTGAGTTAATTTGGTGGAGACGGTTCGATGAATGGTTGAATTTAGAAATTTGGTCCGTTAAAAAGGTTGGAACAGCGCTATCAAAGATAGGGGCTCCCAAAAGTATAAGACAATGTTCATCGACCGTGCTTATATTGGGGGCCAAAACGTTGAATTTAGATATGATTTCGGATTTTTTCGTTTGGTCAATTGAGTGGGGAATAAAAATTTCGCATTTAGAAAAATTTAGCTCGAGGCCAATGGAGGCGAACTCTGTAATCAAGGTCAATTCAAGGTCAATTTGTGTATCAGGGTAGAAGGGGTGCTGTAGCATTGCCAAAGGTAGGGGTAAATCTGTGGGACATTGGTTTGAATTTCTCTGAGTAGCGTGCATCGGTCTACGGAGTTGAATGCATTCTTAACATCAACCTTCAACAGCACCTCGGCTCCGTTGTTCAGGAGGAGGGTGCAGGTCGCATGCACGGCGGCCTCACAGCCTCCTCTCGAACCGAAACCGAGCTGCACGGGTTGGAAGGTTGATGTCAATTGTGGTAGGATGTATTTAAGTATATAATTTCTAAGCTATTTTTCCATGTATAAAACATTACTTTTATTAACACCGTCTACGAGTATTCTACGACAACGTTTTGTATGAAATTGACAGCTCTCCAACCACCTTAAGCTATAATTTTTATAACTATTTCAGGGGGTACGCCCTATTTTTGTTTTTGGCGCAGATATCTCGAGACAGAAGCATTACCTACCTATATCGATTTAGTTTCTATGGTAGTTTTGTTCCATTGGACATTGGACAAGACCTATCCAACAACACCTCACTTGATTTAAAAAAAACTATTTTTTATTTGTTGTATGAGAGAGACCCCGTCCCGGTCGAAAAAAAAAAATTGTGTTCATAACTACTACATACATTTCTGTTTTTGGGTTACTGTTATCTGTCTTCATGCCAAATTTCGATTCAATCGGTGCAAAAATGAGCGAGTTAGGTATTGAGGGGGGCATACAGACACACAGACAGACAGACAGGCAGAATGGACGAAAGTGTAATGCCGGGTTCACATGCTGGCGTTCAAAGCGACATTCAACGAGCTCGTGCACGTGCACCGACATGTGAACAGTTATGGTCTCGGTGCTTGGCTCGGTGAATGTTTCGCGTTCAAATCGAAGCGAAATTCACGGGCGCATACACGAGCGCCGGCATGTGAACAGTGCGCTCGGTGCTTGGCTTGGTGCTTTGCTTGGTGAATGCTTCGATCCGAACGAGTGTCGGTTTTTCGACACGTCATGTCAAAGGATGAATGTGCTTGTGTACCTGTTTACAGGCAAGCGAGCGCGGTAAAGAATTTTCTTTGGCATTCAACTTCGTGGAGAACGGACATAAGAAAGGTGCTGAAGCCAGGAATATGTCTGCACGAGGGATATCCTCAACGGTTAACAGCATTGATTTGAATTTTTTAATATAAGTTCAGTTATGAATGTTATGATAGCAAAACACACATTTAATCAGAATCTGGTGCTGAAGCCAGGAATGTCTCCGTACGAGGGATCTCCTCAACGATTAACAGCATTGACTTGAATTTGTTTGTATACCTACATGTAGCCTTACCTACTGTAAGACTCATATTTCACCAGAATCTGATGCTGAAGCCAGGAAGGTCTTCGTACGAGGGATCTCCTCCATGGCTAAGCATTGGCTTGCAATTTTTTGTACACGTTCAGTTTTGATACCAAAACACATATTTAACCAAGATCTGGTGCTGAAGCAAGGTTATTCATATTTATCATACAAATATTTGTCCCTTATGGGATTCGAACCCGCGATCCTCGGCAAAGCAGGCAGGTTTACTACCCACTGGGCTAGCGAGCCGTCAAAAATCGTCTCCTTTCGATTCGTTTTTTTACAATACAAATAGATCAAACTTCACACCTGTACCTACCTACCTAATATTGTTGTAATTTAATTTGAATAATCTGGAATAAATAATTATTTCACCAACGAGATTGACGTCCGCCATGGTTGCATTGCTTACCGTGACCATTTTTTTAGAGAATCTACTAAATCCTGTTTCAAATTTTATTTTTTTTGCCTACTAAATAATTGCATTTTTTATCAAATTTTTGAATACCGAATTTCTACCAAAATTTCCTAAACAATTTTCTACTAAATCGTAGTTCTCTTTGCCCTGAATCTACCAAAAAGTGGAAATCTACTAAAAGTGGTCACACTGGAGCCCGTCCGCCGAGACAGTCTGCTTCGCCCGCCGCTCGACAGGCTGCGTGCCGAGCTGCATGATGGGCAGCTTCCCGAGCTGCATGCCGCCGCGGCTGCCCGGCACGCGTGTGAACGCACCATAAGTTGTTTGACTACGGAACCCTAAAAACCGGACATTTTATGTGAGTCGGTCTCGCGCTAAAGGTCCCGCAGAAAACAAAACTTTTTTGTAAATTTGTATTATGTTAAGTGTTGGTGTGGTACGGAACCCTCGGTGTGCGAGTAGCCCGACTCGCACTTGACCGGTTTTATTTAATGGCTTTCGAAAAATCCCTCATTTAAGTTTCAGTGGGATATCGACCTAATATTGTGGATTTTTAACCTTTTAACATGACCTAACATTTTAATTTTAGATGAACGTACTGACGATGCGCATGCTACAGCGCTGTTCAATAGATTTGACCAATTATTCGACGCTTTGAATGCAGTGCTATTTTGGGATATGAGAAAAATTTGTCTCTGAAAGGAAGTTAATTGGCTCCTAGTCACCTCCACCATCTCAAGAAGGCTGAAGTCGCACAATGAACGCTGCAGATAGGCTGTGTGTATAACATGAACAACAGCTGTTAAATACCTACTAATAAGTTAAGAAATATCTTTAGGGAGTAAACTATATTTAAGTTTGAGTTTTAATAAACTGATTTTGATTAGATTTTGATGTACTTAGTATTATTTTTATTTTTAGATTATTATTAATTTAAGTACATAACAAAATACTTATCTCCAGATTACTCTTAGGACGAGATTCAGAGACGATTTGTAAGTCATAGTTCGAACTCCTGTATGTCAAAATCCATACATTTCTACCCTACTTAGCTCGAACTAAGACTAAAAAATCGTCTCTGAATCTCAGCCTTAATTGAAATTCAAAGCAGGCTTTCACTTCAATATACGATGGTAATAGGTACCAAACAGCATCTTTAATCCATCGTTAAACTTTAAATTAAGGTTGATCGTTTCGTTCTTTTCGCTTGTAATTCGGTGTTTTTAGAATTAGTCTTGAAACTTGCGTAAAAATATGTTTTATTGCAGTTGAAAATTTTGAAGTATTGGCGGACAGCATGGTATCGATCAACCTTAGGGTTGATTCCCACCAGAAGAGCAGTGAAGAGCATTTGCTAGCAGTGGAAAGCAATCTTATCACTAGTAAATAAAGGTCAAATTTACGGGCCGCGCGGCCGCGGACGTGCAAATAAATGTAACCTTTATTCACTAGTGATAAGATTTCCGCTGCTAGCAAATGATCTTCACTGCTCTTTTGGTGTGAATTGACCCTTATTGACAAGACGTTACATAAGGTCCATTTTCGCATATCCTGCCACTGTTAGTTCCTTATAATTCCGTGTGGAGAGTGACGCTCTAGTAGTATCGGAGAATCAGTGTATTTCAAATCTTTTTGGTACTACGTTACACTTCTTCTCTCGGTAGAGAGTAGTATATTCCTTGGACGCAACAATGACAAAAATCTATCATGGCAGCTTGTATGTGACAAGAGTAGTAATTCTCAGGTAATTCCAGCAGGGGGCGTTGCAAGCGCGGGTCACGTGACGGATAACCACGCCATCTAGCGGAAGCAAACGGAACGAATACGAGGTACTCTCATAATGGACTTCGGACGTCGAACGGAACACATAATAAACCATTTCTGTTGTAATGAACTGAATGTCGTTACAATGTTGCGTCAGTGAACCATTTTTCTTTTTTAACTCTAGGGATGTTACCCCAAAAAAATCGATGTGAAACGTAGTTCCAACAAACCGCGCTATTCACATATAAAGCAATTCACATTTATGTTTTAAATCCGTATTTTAATCGATGTTTTTAAGCAGGTCACCTGATAGTTTAATAGTTTATTAGGTACACCAACGACACATTCACAAATTTGATTAAAGGTTTAAAAATAAATGAGCATTAGGTCTTGGTGATCTATTAAATTGGCCCGACTTTAGTCGCTGGTTAATGAACTAACTTTGCTCGTGGTATATGCCGGTGGCGGTGAGAGCGCACTGGGCAGTGAGGCCCACGATCGCGGCGGCCGGCCACGCCGCCAGCGTCAACCAGGAGAGCTTGCACGGCGGCGCCACTACTGGCTCCAGTTTCGCACGCTCCCATAACTGCAATACACACGATCAGATGTTAATGCTAATCCACCAATAATACTGTCATATCATACAAGCTGTGCCCGGCATGCGTAGCACAACAAACCACCAAAGTTGCATCGCAATCGGACGAATGGTATACCATTAACGTATAAGGGACAAACAAAACAAACGTAGATCATACTAACAGGATACCCGTGCCACACGCTATACAGGGTGTAAGGAAAAGTATCATCGGTAATAATTAGGGATGAACTACACCACGTAGCACAGCATCACATTTTTCCGTCGCTTCATCCTTTTCTGTCACTCAGGAACGTCATTTGCTAGAGAATATAAGATAGACGGAACGGAACAGCACGGAACAGCACGCCGCGTGCGATCGCGTTCCGTCTATCTTATATGCTCTTGCAAATGACGTTCCTGTGTGACAGAAAAGGATGGAGCGACGGAAAAATGCGATGCTGTGCTGCCTGGTGTAGGTCAACCCTTATAGTACTCTGTGGTATCGTTAACCTTTAAAGCACATACTCAACCCATCAAACTAAACAACTTTTACTACGGGAGCAAACAGGTCAGCACATGGTTGTCTGGAAGAAATAGCTTTTAGCGATAATACCCGCCATAAGCACCCCTATGTTCTCTTTATTCTGTTTTTGTTGCTGTGTTTTCCGTATGCAAATAAAGAATATTTATGTTATGTTTGATACTTTTCCTTAACCCTGCCCTGTATAAACGGACTCACACAGACAATAAGTATCTAGCACATGTATGTTGAGTGTAAGGAAGGAATACACTACTGCTTACTGTAGTACCTCCCGTACCACCGACAGGGGGTGAAGTTGAAATTGGTGGGGGGCAGGAAGTGGCCGTATTGAACGCGTTTTGTATAATATTGAACTAAATACACTCTTTTAAAAAAAAAAGTATTCAAGCTAAAAAATAACTGGAAATTTGATTTTAGCGTGATTTTCAAACGTTCATATTAGACAGCCCCCCCCCTTGCGAGGCCGCCCCTGACCATGTATGCGCACGGGATATAACAACGGCTGCCAAAGCCAACATTCTCCTTCGAGCTCTCTCTAATTGGAGTCCATGTGACTTGTGATTTTATTACGATAAAATCAAGCTCTAGATATCTTTAGCACCTTGAGTTTTTTCTGTATCCGCCACTGATATTAGATAGAATAAAATAAATGTGATGTAGTCTACGATGATGTAGTCCAATAACCTATTATACTGACCCACTTGAGCATAATCATTCTCTCAAAGAAGTAGTCCAAAGAGGTGGCGATTACAGCGCCGCCATACACGCTCGTACCAAATATTGTGAGCACTGGAACAGAGTTTACAAACGTTTTAAATAGGTACTTTAACCTTCAACCCTTCGATCAAAATAAAATTAATGGATACAATTACGCGAACATTTCAAACCAGAAAAATGAGGCAAAACAAATGAAAGGTTTACTTGTCACTTGTATGCAAGTGCCCTAGTTTTGACAGATAATGGCGCTAGTTTGTATGTACTCCAGTAAAGTTACGGGTCGCTTGTATGGCGAATGTAAATAATTTATAATAGCCGGTTTTTTTCTTTCATATTTTAGATTATAATTCTAGTTAGCATTTAGATTGAAAATCCTCCTAAAATTTTTATTAAATAATTAAGCAAAGTAAAAAAAAATCATGTAAAATTGGAAAAAAATAGTATATACAATTTTTTTATGCCATTTGTTAAATTCATTTGTATTCTTTTATATTACAAGTAAATCCAACGAAAAATCACCCCGGAACCTTCGTTTTTAAATATGTTGAAATTACGAAAAAATCAATTTTAGTACAAAATTTACACAGTGTATGTAAACTCATAACCTAAAACAAACAATAAAAATGAAAAAAGAAAGAAATCTGACACTATAAATAAAAAATTTACATTTTAGTACTAAAAACTAAAAATACGAAATTTAGTGGGATTCGTTAATAAAGTATCTTAATATCATTTGTATAAACGATCTAGCAAAAAAAATTGCTTATTATAAATTATTTCCTTTCGACCCGTATTTTTACTGGACTAATGGACCAAGTGCACCAGTAGTGTGCTTCAACTTACGGCACTTCAGGCCTATCCATTCATTTTATTTTGATCTAAGCTTCAACCGTGGAAACAGTAAAGAAAACACAAATAAAAAAAGAGACAGGCTTACTCGCTGGTTAAATAGAGCCAGCGTGAGAAATGCTGTTTGTCCCTTTCTGTGAGAGCGATTTTTATCTGCCTCACCTGCACGATTTTGCATACACCTCTACGACTTTTACTAAAGGTGCGTTTGTACTGAAGCGGAGCGGAGATGTATCAAATCAAACAATAAAATAGATAGATTCTAGAATAGAAAATTGAGCAATGGAGTGATTTACAATCTCCGCTTCGTCAGTGGAAATGCACCCTTAGGCCCGGAATCTACTACAGCACAGCGGTGCAGAACGGAGATGTGTAAAATCAACAAATAGAAAAGATAGATTTTTGTCAATCGAGGAAAATTTTACAATTTGATTGTTTGATTTTAAACACTCCGCTTCGCTTTGGTGGATAATACTTTACGGTAGTATATAGTACTCTGTGATAATACTAACAAAATGTCAACATACCATTTCAATAATTCGACTTGGCTTACCTTTTTTCCAATACAAATTAATGACGGCAAAGAAGATTCCTGATCCCACCAAAACCACCACACAGAACCAATACTGAAACAAGGCAATATTTACTTATATCAAAGAAATCCACAGAATAACGTCTTGAATGACTTCCGATGATAATTTATATATTTATACGCGTAGTCCTAATATAAACCTTTATAAGTCTGTTCCGGTCTGTCACAGCGTCATACCTACTAAAATTATTTAAAAAATGAATAGACTAACCACGGACCTGAGAGAAATACGGACCGAGTATTGCACTAAAAAGATGTGAAGCATGCAAGGTAATACAATCTCGTTTGTTCTACAAGGGACCTACACTCACACAGATGCACTAGCTCTAGGCGCAGGTCCGACAACCCGTCACCTACCGCGTGACAGCACGCACACAAAAGAAATGGGTGCTTCACTCATGATTAGATGACATTACGTCTGGTTCTTCTTTTAAGTCTGTGAGACTAACTAATGAAGAAGGTATGACGCTCAATTAATGCAATAGGTATCTTATCGAGATATACCTTTCCTCCAACTTCTGCAGATCAACACCAATTTACTTTTCTGTGACATTTATTTAATTCTACACTTATTGCTAAGCTCCTCATCTGTTGCAATTCCAAAAACTGGATGAAACCTTTGATGAAAGTGTTGCCACGCGCGCCGGACAGCCAAACCAGAGGTTCTAGATTTTTCCAGCGTAAAAAGTCTCGTAGCGTACGTTTGGGATCATAACAATGTATGTGCCTGTTCGCGTTATTTATTTGATTATACTTTATTTTTCACCGAAAAATAGTATACGTATACAGGGTAAATTTTATGTCATTGCGGATAACTTTACTATGTATTCTGCCATGTCGAAATATAAAAATTTACCCTGTATAAAACAAATGTCTTCAGAATAAACCTAAGAAATTTCCCATTTCTGTGGAATATTTATAACATTGTGTGTTTCTGTCATAAATATTTAACCAGCAGGATATAATAATATGGAAAAGTTGATATTCCGTTCCGCATAGTTTAATTATGAAAACGACATGCACCAATTATTATTATTATTTTGTATCGACGCACAGCAAGAAACATTTAAAATGTATATTCGCAAAACAAAGGCAAATTGTAAAACATGCAATTTAGTTTTCGCAATGGTCTGCCGCTCTAGCGCACTTATCCTACTAATAATTATCAGTAAATGTGAAAGTTTGTGACAATGTTTGGATGTTTTTGACTCACGCATAAACGCCTGAACAGATTTGGATGAAATGTTGTACAAAGATAGATAGATTAACGCTAATTCGCGGGCGAAAGATAGCGTTTAATGAACCACACTGCCTCGTTGTATACAGTTTATTATATTAGCACACCATATGTTTCTGTGAATCAGTCTATGGTCCGTACAGTGGGTCGATGTGGTACCGAATAATTGATCTTGCCCGTGAATATAGCCAAATGATTTTGATGAAACTCAACACAGAGTTCTGCGCTCTCAATTATCACTATCACTACATAGTATAAAACAAAGTCGCTTCCCGCTGTCTGTCTGTCCCTATGTATCCTTAGATCTTTATAACTACGCAACGGATTTTGATGCGGATTTTTTAAATAGATAGAGTGAGTTTTTTAGATAGAGTGATTCAAGAGTAAAGTCTATAAGTATGTGTATTGTGTGACGCTAGTCACTAATAATTATAACATAACAGACTTTAACACAACTACACCTGACGCAATCAAACTCGCAGTATACCTGTTAAAATGTACAGGAAGGGTTACATTTCCATTCACGAAACATTTCCATGATTTTTGGAACATTGTAAATAATCGCACTAATCGCCGAGCATCGAGTCTAAATTTATTCCTTGCATTAAACATTCGCCAAGCTAGAAGCAAGATAATTCGTGATACAAACATTTGATCAATGAATATATAATGTTCTTGATGATACGTATTTGATTGATTGATTGATATCCAAATCATCCACACAGGTTAAACCGTGCTGTTAAACCATAAATAATATTATGACTAAGCAGATAAATGCATAACCCTCCTTATCAATCCGAGGTGCGATAAAAATAATACGATGGTAGTCATAGATAAATCGCATACTTTCTTTCTATTCGAAACAGAATGTGAATCAAATTACAATTTAGTTGGACCAGAAATAGTTAGCAAACTACAGACAGTGGGCAGTGGGTAAACAAAGCTGGCGATGCGTGCCTGCATCGCGTCGCTCGTGACTACACATCCATGCTGGTGCGTCACGCTTGCCGCTCATGTGTTCCGGCAATACATACATTACTGCCAGCAAAATTCTATCTGTCTGTGTTCGCTTATAATTGTTACGCGAGACTATTAAACTTTGTTTTGACTCTTTAAATGTTTAGCATATCAAACGTTTCAGGCTGGAATGACGTGTCTAGCGGCTAGACTTTAGCCCACAGAAACACTGCATAAGAAACCTTATCCTTTAGTCATGTCATACGACACCCACGGGAGAAATAGGGTGGACCATTCTAAGTATAAACCACATAGCCACATTATTTTGCGGCGGTTTTTCAGAAAAGAATCTCATTTGAAACTGTATCTTATTAGTAGCGAGCGTCTTCAATTGAGACATCATTTTGGAAGCAGACTATTATAAGCACATGGTAATCCAATATGCATACTAATAAATACAATACCAGTGTGAAAATGACGCATTAGAGTCATTCGCTTCCACGGAACCGATGACAACAAACTACTATGAAATAAATTTACCATGAAACAAATAAAGATTTACAAATATTATTCCAAAAGTTAAAAATAAATACTATGACGAACGGATCACGCGCCAATATAAATTTTTGTAGGAAAATTGTAATATGACGTCATAATACTTTTATAGTCAATCCTCTGATCAAAATGAAAATTGAATTCAAGCTAAAAAATTAGGTACTAAAAATATGAGTACCTGCCCTCCACCCTCCCTGAGGGCAGGCCTGTGCCCTGCAGTGGGACGTCATTTAGGATGTGATGATGATGATGACGAGTTAAAAGATAATACATTTTTCTTGTACGCAAATGAAATAAAATATGTACTTACTGTTTTAGGTTGATGGTAGAGGAAGTGATCATAAATGGCTAATCCTCCCATTGCCAGTAGGAGGCCGGTGTGGAAGCCAGTCATGAACAGGCCGACGTACTGGATTAACATTGTTATAAGACCAAAGAGCAGTCCTGCACATAGTGCTACACCTGGAATAAAACAATTATTTAACTTAAGTTCTTTGTTTAGATATAACAAATACTATTCTAGTAATTTATTTAGGTAATTAAACTATCTGTAATAACTAGGTAAGATAAAAATTTCAATTGATGATAGTAAAAGTCAGAATTATATTTATATCTCAAGTGTTTTTTATCTTTCTTCAAATGATATAATACAGCAGTTGAAGTTGATTCTCCCCCAGTGCATTCACTACCTATTACTGTGGACTGCAGTGCAGGGGAACACACCAGTAATATAATGACTAACTTAACACTTTAACTGTCCCAATGATATTTTACGTTCCCATCACCACATGTCCAAAAATTTTTAGTGTGTATTATATTTTGAAGGTAATACGAAGTCACATAATTAATTTTAGGTAAGCGAAATATTTTAGGTATGCGAAATTTCGTCTGCAGACTCCTAGGTCTAGCTATCAGAAAATTACAAAAATAAACATTTAATGAATGAATGAAATATACTTTATTTACACCAAAGATAAAATACATTGCATAGGAAACTAAACAGATTATGGTACAAATAAGGCGGTCTTATCGCTAAAAAGCGATTTCTTCCAGACAACCTTAATTTAATGTAATGCACGGACGTCTGAGTTTGGACTACCGACCAATAGTTTGTTCAAAAACGTTGAAACACACTCGAGAAATCATGGTCAATTCACTCGAATGTTTCATTTTACATATGAAGCCAGCTTGTCAGTGCATCACATGTGATGCATGGACAGTGAAAGTGTTAAGCAACCGTCCTAAGGGCACCCAGAAGGCATACGGACCTCGACATTAGGGTGTTGCTGCAGATTTGATAGTGGGGCGATTGATGATAAATTGATCAATGATAGCATACTTATCTCTATAAAAATATATTTTCCAAATTCATTGCAGCCTTTTTGACCGTTTAAAAGTAAATAATGTTTGAACCACATACTCCAAATAGGCATAATGCACGAAACAAGGGAATACCTAGTAGTAACATAAAGTAATTTCTTACCAACATTTCCATAAGGCGGCATCAAATATTCTTGCAGACATATTAAATACACTACAGCAGAACCAAAAGTAAAACCAGTGAGGAACATGCTGGCTTTAAAGCAGCGATATCCTGGAACAAACATATTTTGATCAAAACCAAATTCCAATGTAATTCAAGTAAAGTATTCTACTTTTTTACATTAAAGTCGGTATATAATTTATTTATAGCGAATATTTTTTTTAATTCCTTGTTGGTCCAGTGGCGAGTAACCTTGCCTGCCGTGCAGGAGGCGATGGTTCGATCCCCGTCCAGGCCGACTCGTACCAATGATTTTTTCGGAATTTATGAACGATTTGTAACACCACTGGCTTTTCGGTGAAGGAAAAAAACGTGAGGAAACCTGCATGATTAAATTTCGAGGCATGTATTGTACCCACTGTCCATTATAAGAGGCGACGGGCTCACCCCCCGTCACACTGGACAGAATATCGGTACAACTGGTGAAAAATTGATGTTCTGAGGTTTCAGAATATCTCTGAAAACATAGTCGTGAGCATATGCTTATGCTATATAATTTATTAAATAATTAATGTGTCATACTATTATTGCCACTGCCGACATCTGCTTTCAACTATTAACCTATTGAGCACAAGATTTTGTCATTTAGCGGTGCGGCGGTACCTACCACAATTGTTTGAAGATCTGATGTCACAGACATAACAATTTAACTATCCTTTTTTTATGTGGTGTTGTATATTCTACAAATTTTTTCCTTGGTAATATTCCAAACACAATTTTGTGAAAATTTTTAGTTCTTGAATGTCACACAAAAATGTTTATCCACACAAGACCCAAAGTAAATATGGGCTCCTTACTATTCCTATATTTGCTTTTTTAAATACTTGTAAAATAATAAAAGATTTGACCCTTTTAAAAAACTAAAAAAAGTACATTAGTAAATAAATTTGTTTGTCTTTAGCACAAAAGAGGTCTAAAAAATATCAATTTACCTACTTATGTGTTTTAAATAATGTTGTTTGGCCTGACAAGGTTTAAATAACTCAAATTCAACTTACCAAATAAAGTGTAAACAATTCCAAAAGCAATGTACATTGCACATATTATACTTATAATGGGGTCATAGTTTAAATCAATTGATGTGCAGAAGGACCCCTCGATGTGAGGTCCATTGAACTTGATTGTCATGTTGGGGGGACTCCTTGTCACCGGTGGCACCAACTGCCCCACTGATGACATTGTAACCTTCTTTTATTCCAAGCTCTAATTATAGCTACCCTGAAATAAATGAACATATTGAAGTACCTACAACAACATATATTATACTAAATTTCACTATAATCAGTGACTTTGGATGTAATGAGTCGAGGTGTGTCCGAGTTGAGGTGTAGCCACTGATTTTAATGGATCTTTTGCAACAAATTCTTAGAAATCCCATGCTGATATTGCGACCGGAGTCGGCCACCAAAGGCACAAAGAGCTTAATTATCTTTTCATGATCACAGCACGGACTTGAAAAAAAGACTGACAGAATGTGACACTAAAAGATGTGAAGCATGCAAGGTCCTACATTTTCGTTTGTTCTACAAGGGACCTACACTCACACAGATGCACCAGTTCTAGGACTAGGTCCTATAACCCGCCACCATTTTGTGCCGCGCGTCAGTGCGTCAGCCAGCACACACACAAATATAAATGGGTGCTTCACTAGTGATTAAACGAGATTACGTCCGTCTTTTTTTCAGGTCCGTGGATCACAAATGGTCAGCAACTGTGGTAACCTTGTCGTGTTACGGGAGTCGGGGGGTCCCAGAGGGGTCCCGACCCCCGTACACTCCATTAGAAATGAAGATAGAAAAGAAAACAAGAGAGCTTGCGGGTACGTAGGTCCTTTAATGGCGACAGTCACACGGCGAGGATGATGATGAGGTGATGTACATAAATAGGTATAAAACACTTCTTTTAAACAAAGTCCAAAGTAGTAGGAACAAGACAGTAAATAAAGTCACTTGGCAGGACGTGTAGAAACCAGGTAGGAAGGGAATAGGGACCGTAGTTGCCATTTGGGTGATTCTGCACACGACCCATTGAATCATCATCCAGTAGGCTTTAGATTGCTCCTGAGCAGAGTGAGATGCAGCAGCCCCAGGAAGGACTGTACAATGAGTACCGTCAAATTTGGGGTAGGGGATGGGTGGGGGGGATAGAGGGGGGTCCCCACATGCCCCCCCTAGAGGAAAAAAGTACGCCCCCCCCCCCCTTTTTTTATAAAAAGTGAAATTTTTAGTATCCTGCTACACGAATTTGAGGGGGTGGAGGGGGAAAATCCCCTTACCACCCCACAGGGGGGGAGGGGATTCGAGGCGACCAGCTAAACAGTAGCTATTCGGTTCTGGCACTCGCCCGCCGCTGCCGCGGCACCACTCGCTCCGCTCGCTCGGCTCGTGCGCTGTGGTCGCAAGAAACCTAACATGCTCGTCGCTTCGCTCCTCGCTAACCTAACCAACAAGATCTGGGGTCCCTCCCACGACTTCTACCAGCTATTTTTGGACTGAAGGGGAGCAAAAAAAGGGGGGGGTTTCCGTACTTTTTCCCTCTAGGGGGGGCATGTGGGGACCTATACAGGGTCCAACTTAATATGCTGACACTTTTTTAAGGGGATGACCAGAGCATCAAACTGAACAACTTTCTCTATGAGACCAACATCGAAATCGCGAAAAAAATATAATCTGTTCCATACAAAACTGCAAACCTACTCGAGCCAAATGTATGGGACAGCAGATATTTTTTTGCGATTTCGATGTTGGTCCCATAGAGAAAGTTGTTCAGTTTGATGCTCTGATCATCCCCTTAAAAAAGTGTCAGCATATTAAGTTGGACCCTGTATACCAGATTTTAAGTCAGATCATAAGGGGTTCGTATCGGAATGACCTATAAGCAAATTGTCCTACGCATCACAACGTCCTAAAAGCAAAACGACCTATTATCATATCGACCTAAAAGCAAAACGACCTAATATCATATCGACCTAAAAGCAAAACGACCTATTAGCAAAACGTCCTAACAGCAAAACGGCATATAGGCAAATCGACCTAAAAGCAAAACGACCTATTAGCAAATGGGCCTAATATCAAAAGGACATGTTAGCAAAATACATCTACAGTACAATCCTGTACAAAAGCAATTTATGGTGACAGGCGTTGTCACAATGTGACATGACAATGAAAAATGTCAAGAATGATAGGCGTTGTCAACGGTGACAGGCGGTGTCAAAATGACAGTCAAACAAAAAAAGTTTCATCAAAATCGGTTTAGTAGTTTTTGCGTGATGTGCGAACAAACAAACAAACAAACAAACAAACACTCAAAAAAACAAACACACAAACAAACAGACAGACACAATTTCTAAAAAAGATTGATTTCGAGTCAGGGATACCTAAAAACCATATCGTAATCTTTTTTTTGTAAATATCTTCAATGTAAAGACACACTTCAGTTACAGTTTTATAATAGTTTAGATTAGATATGATTGGACTGTGTCAAGTACAATACTACAAGCTGTGATCGTGTGAGTGTTCACCTATGTGCCGCTTGAGGACAAAACTGGTTTGCTAGTTGACAATCTATGGGCAGGCTCGTCACATGATCATTTTATGGGGTTCAAGCTCACGCAACTCTCTAACAATAAAATGTTAAATGAATCGTGCACTGACGCCATTAAATTTCTTTAAACGTTAGAGCATGTTTCAAACATTCTGGATATCGGTCAAGACCAGTTTTTAGTATGGAAGTTCAGACTTTTGTAATGTAGTGAGTTACATTTTCTTTGGTGGGGTATTGACTCAAGTGCCTGATCCACAATATTTCTCTGACCTAGGATTGACGACCTTGAACCGTGAGGGTAGTTACTAATAAATGTGATTCTATTCTATTCTATTTTAAAAAAAATGGCTGCCATCTTGGGTATTTCATAATTTTGCCAATGTCTAGTTTATGTAGCAAAAGTGCTTGAAGTTGTACGGTAATTTATGAATTTGGTGACTTCAAGGATTGTTTTTCGAAAAGAACACTATCTTGAGCCACCACTGGAGCCCCGTTGTAGACCTGGGAGGGGGCAACCAACGAACGACGGGCGACGCGACCGCCCAATAGCAGATCCACAACGTGACTCCAATAAATGTGATATTAGCTGTTCTATTCTATTCCAGTAAGAAAACATGACAAGACTTCAAAAACAGCAGAAAACAAGCAATCCGCGCCCTGCAAAACCCCGTACCCAGACTGTTGAAACGACTTTCAAGTGACTACCACTTTCACCCTACCTCGTCCACAACGTTCCAAGTCGCATAGATAGTTGTTTAGTGCCTTATGATTCGGAAAAAAACGAACACAGGACTTAGGTTTAACATTTGGCATGAAAAATTTAAGTTTATTGGATGTAGGTAATAAAAAATACTCACCATTCTACGTCAGTAAGTCGATTTCACATTGTTAGCTGTTGGTAGTCGAAGCCGTAACTTAGTAATTTATCACCATCGTTGCCGAAATTGATTCGTTTCTATAAAAATAATAACACCATTGAACATTTCATCCAGATCACGAATGACTAACAAAGGGTTTCTTGGAGATTTCCCCTTTTTCGTAATTTTTCGGGATTTTTGAGTGGTGTCTCTTATCTCATTTGACAGATGTATTTCATTTTTTTTTTTTTTCCAATTTATTTACTAGCCTGGTTACTAGACCTTTTGGCTATATCTTATTTTATTTTTAATTGTCTTCTGCTTTCACATTAAAACGTTAGTATTCGACGTTTTGATGGTTCTTTGGAGTTTTTGGAGACAATCGAAAGACGCAGGAAATGCAGAGAAGTCCACAGGAAAGAGGTGAACCGACCGCTTTTCCGCGCTAAAATCTCGGAACGCTTTTCCTGTTTACGACCCACACACCATCATATTTCACTGAACTGTATATTGTTCACTTGCACGACACTTTGTTACGCAAAACAACACCAATTTTACGAACCAAAACTCATATAAACAATAAAAATTCGATGAAATATGAGGACTCCAAACGTCAGCTACCAAAGCCCGCCAAAAACTCCAGATGTATTTCATTGTGTAGAGTAGTGTTGACAATAGAAAGAACCGTCAAAACCGTTTATAAACCGGATTTTCCCGAAAAATGTGATTCCTGCACTGGTAGTATGCAACACGTGATACGGCTGTATCAGTATCACGTCTTATATCTCGTTTGTTCGCACGCAAATAGAAAGAGAGCGAAGGTGTGATAGCGCTGTATCACTGCGGCAGCAATGCAGAATAGACTTTTAATTTTTTTAATTAAACTAGGAATTCCTACCAATAAGTACGTTATTCTTCGTAAATAACAAGAGTGATTATAGTCTGTCTTGTCGTGACATGAATGTTTGAGGAACTAATCATTTTAGTATGGTAGTGCTGCCAGGTTATGCTTGATTTTGAAGTTCTTGCGTGGAGACAGCGCCCTCATTTTTTGTCAAAGCTTTATAGACAGACCAAAGAGTAATATAAGTATATTAGAAAGACAGACTATAATTAACGGTAAAAACACACTATTTCGTCTAAAGTAGAAAACCGATTTTGTAAAATAACACCTCTATCGAAACTTCCACTAACTAAACTTCTATCTACCAACCGACCGACCAATCCCTGTGCAGTGCGGCTGATTTTACAGGAACGATTTCTTTTCTTTCCAACTCTAACCCAAGCAAAAAAGCCAATAGTTGAAGTGAAGACAATAATAATTTGTTGTGTGTACTGTGTGCTGTCCGAACAATACTTGTGACACATATTGCCGCTACTCTAAAATGTTTTGGACAGTCATTCCCGAATAATAAGCCACATTATCACAAGCCCGTCTCCACAACATACCTACCTACAGTTTTGTTCGTATTTGTACATCAGCAAATTCACCATGAAAGTCACAGTTACCACTCTCAACGACGAGATATTCGTCTTGCAAGTGTCTGAAGACCTGGAGTTGGAGAATTTCAAGGCGTTTTGTGAAATCGAGTCCGGTTTTCCTGCAAAAGAAATCACTTTGAATTTTAATGGGACTCCACTTCTCGACGACAAGAAGTCTCTCAAGGACCACGGAGTGCATGATGGGGACGTCGTGGTGTTGATCCACATGGTGCAGTCTGCCTCCAACCTCCACCTGACTGATGCTAACCAAGGTATGTGTCCCACAGTACTACTCTTTGTTTTCTACTGTGCAATTTGAAACTGCTTTGTCATGCTGTTTTGTTGTCATTTGTGACATGTTTGTGACAATGTTATAAATTCTATTGTCAAAAAACTAATTATAAATATTCGTAATAAATAGATTTTATTGTAATAAAACACTGACCTCAATTAGATGTCTATGTGACGAAAACGATTTTTTAAAGAAAAAAAATTACATGCCAAAATTAAGACATGTTTTGAAATTGTATAGAAAGGAATTTTGTATAAATTTTGTTTAATAAAAAAAGGTCTGCCTTGCAGCTTTGCCGACGGCATCAGGTTTGGCAAGCCTTGACTTCAGTAACATCCAAGTGCCGACTGGAACGTCAAGTACTTCGATGGCTGCAAGAAACCCGCCGGTGGAGGAGGACCCACGCATCATAAGAGAAATGTTCCTTGCGAATCCTGATCAACTGGCACTGCTCAAACAAAACAATCCTAGATTAGCTGACGCTCTTCTTAGTGGAAATCTTGGTATTTGTCATTCAAAATCTTTATTTATTTATTTATTTATTTAAAGGTTTGCTAACGATACATTCACAATTATACATATTTTTAAACACACAGTGGTTTTAAAGAAGATGAATACATCACTTATAAGCAAACACAACATTCACTATAAAATAACATAAGACAAAGCAATGTAAGACCAAATAAAATAAAACAAAACAATAACCAAAAAAAAATGAAACATACAAGTCATTTAGAAAACGATTGCAAGGTAGCAGCCGTCAACCATGGGTTGGTTTTCTCAACTAAAAATTTGAATCTATTTATTGAATCCGCAAATATATCAATACTATGGTTCTGTGAATGTATATTGTTATAATAAATTATCATTCTATTTAAGGGACAAGTCAAGCGCAAATTTGTGCGGAATGTAATTAAATGGAATAGTATACGTCTTTTTGTACACCTAACATTGCAATTTCGAGGAACGACGATTAATTTGGCTCAATAATTCTGGGATTAGTAGCTTGCTGTTGATAATTTTATGAAAAGTTACTAAATCAACGAGGTTCCTACGGTGTTCCAGTGAACTCATCTTGAAGTGAGATAATCTTGTCACATAATCTGTGTCCTTGGAACATGCTCTGTCTTTGTATCTCATGTACATCTTCTCATCATTGACTTACACTCTAGCGATAGACAGGCTCTTTCATAGAAGCAACATGTTCCACTTGAATGTGGTGCCCACACTGCATTGATGTTCCCGAGTTCACTTCGTCACTATGGCAATGCCAGACCGCTGTGTCATTTTGTGTGACATGTTGTTTGTTTGAACGAGCTTGTCTATCGCTGAGTGTATGTCAGTGCTTCTCATTTATATAATTTATTAGCTTTTTTTTTTTTTTTTTTATCAGTGTTGACTTTAGAAAGTGTCCTATATGTTAGTCTTTATAGTTTATATTCTATCTGTATACCAAATTTCATCCAAATCTGTTAAGCTGTTTATGCGTGATTGAGCCACAAACATCCAAACAAAATCACAAACTTTCACATTTATAATATTAGTAAGATTGTATTTCATTTGAATGTTTTGATGGCCCGACAGCACAGTCTGTAGTGAACCTGCCTGCTGTGCCAAGGGTCGCTGGTTCGAATCCCGTAAGGGACAAATATTTGTATGATGAATATGAATATTTGTACCCGAGTTATGGATGTTTGTATCTATGTATGTGTATTCTATATTGTTGTCTAGTTATCATAATACAAGTCTAGGCCAGATTCTGGAATTTTAAATGTGACTAGATAATTTGTGTGATAATGTCCAAGATATTTATTCATTTATGGTTTATCTCGTGGACATGTGATTAATATAGCCTATCTTATGCAGGAATAGTGCAGCTAGTAAGTAGTGAAAGAATTTTGAACAGTTTGTTGCTTCCAGAGATTACCACATACTTACAACAAACAAACAGCATCTTTATAATATTACTATAGACAACTATTTAAATTGGGATACTGAATCAACGTTTTCCATTATAGATACCTTTGCATCCGTGCTGAGAGAGCAAATAACTGCTAGAACTGAACGCCAGCAACAAAGAATAAGGTATGTCTAATATCAAACTCATTTATGCCGATGCCGTGTTGGTCCAGTGGTGAGTAACCTAGCCTGCCGAGCAGGATACGATGGTTCGATCCCCGTCCAGGCCGACTTGTACCAATGAGATTTTCGGAATTTATGTACGATTTGTAACACCACTGGCTTTTCGGTGAAGGAAATCATTGTGAGGAAACCTGCATGCTTCAATTTCGACGCATGTATTGTACCCACTGTCCATTATGAGTAGCGACAGGCTCACCCCCCGTCACTGTGGACAGAGATACGGTACTACCGGTGAAACGTGGATGTTCTGAGGTTTCAGAATATCTCTGACTACCACCTCGGGGAATATAGTCGTGAGCATATGCTTATCATTTATTTCCAAGTAATGAAATATCTTACGCTTCTTTAATTTGTGAATCAGGATGATGAACTCGGATCCATTTGATACCGAAGCCCAGAGGATGATCGCTGAAGAGATCAAACAAAAGAATATTGAAGCTAACATGGAAGCAGCCATGGAGTACAACCCCGAGACGTTTGGAACTGTAGTTATGCTTTATATAAATTGCCATGTAAATGGGTAAGTAGAACCACAGTGTAAGAAAGAGTATCTATTACTACATAGTAGAACTAAACAATGTTTAACTGAAGATAAGATTTCCTCCGAACTACAGGGTCTTAATATGCTGGCAGTTTTTTAAAGAGGATCATCAGAATGAGCAACTTTCTCTATAGGACTAAAATCTATATCATGGAAGAAACCTGTTGCACTTTATTCCCATACGTTTGAAGGTTGAATTAGCGCAATTTAGTATAGACAAGCACGATTATTATTTTTATTTTTATTTTTAAGTTTTTTATCACCTGTGACAATGCCAGCCACGTAATTTTGTACAGTTGAAGTTGTTCTTATTACCCGCGACTTCGTCCACACAAATTATGTACTTACCAGATTTTTAGTCAAATCATAAGCTATAAAAAAAAATAGTTTCCTGAAAATCGGTTCAGTAGTTTTTGTATGATGCTCGAACAAACAAGCAGAGTTGGTTTGGAGTAAGGGACCCCATATCCTAATCTTTTTCTTGAAAGTATGTTCAATGTACAGACAGACACACTTCTGTTATAGTTTTAGAATAGTTTAGAAATAGAATTAGTATTGCAATTTTGTATTGGACTGCTGATATTTATTTTCGCGATTTCGAGGTTGGCTCCACAGTGCAAGTTGTTCAGTTTGATGAGTAGAATACATGCTGAAGTTATCCGCAGTGATATAAAATTTACCCATAAATCGACACGATCGGAAGTCGATAAACATGCAATCCCTTTGCTACCAAAATTCTGAACTCTGGTAATAACTATGTTTTGGCTTAACTTGACCTCTGAAAAGTGAGTATGTTGCTTCTGTCGAATGTCAGATTATAAGTTTAAAACATTGCAGGTTTCCGGTGAAGGCCTTCATTGATTCTGGTGCTCAGACAACTATTATGTCTGCAGCTTGTGCTGAGCGATGTAACATTATGAGACTTGTAGACACAAGGTATGTTTATTATTCAGAATTGTTTTTCATGTTATCTTTGTATGAACCTACTGACATTATTGAAAAAAGATAGGGATGGATTGAAGTAACTTAAAGAGCCTTACCACAACACCTACGGTGTCCGTCCTTCAGTCATACCTATAAAGGGCTGTAAAAATTAAGGTATACAAGAAAGGTTTCAATTTTTTTTGGATTTGCTCTATTGTAAAAACGGTAATACATGAAAGCGTTAAACTTTGTGTGATTACTGATTATAGTAAAACAACAAATAATAAAAACCGGCCAAGTGTATGACGGGCTCGAGCTAAGGATCCCGGAGAAAACCCTTTTTTAATATTGTTGGTATGGAAGAGTCCGTCACTGCTTATTCAATAGTTACACTCCGTCGAGTCCTACTCACTCTTGGCCGTTCTTCTTTCACTTGATTAAAATTGATGTATGTTTATCTCAATCGACAAATTCGCCTACTTAATCGAATGAATGATTCGACATCGCTCACCTCTTAATAAAATTACAAACCTGACTTACAAATACCCCATGTTGATCCAGGTGGGCAGGCATAGCAAAAGGTGTCGGTGTTCAAAGAATAATTGGCCGCATCCATATGGTGCAAATGCGGATTGAGAAGGACTTCCTTACTACGTCATTCTCAGTGTTGGAAGAACAACCCATGGACATGCTGCTTGGCCTTGACATGCTCAAAAGACATCAGGTAATTCTTTCATTTTTTTACTAGTTTTTTTTAGGCTAGCTGCTTTCGGTAAGCTGGACGACGTGCTCCGAGACAGAAAAATGCCACAATGCTTGAAAACCAAGCTTTTTAATCAATGTGTCTTGCCCACCATGACATATGGTGCCGAGACATGGACGCTCACTAAGGAAACTGTACACAAAATCAAAGTAGCACAGAGAGCCATGGAGCGCGCCATGCTAGGCTTCTTGACCACGTCACAGACGTCGAGATCCGACGTCGAACTAAGGTTCAGGACGTCGGGGACCGAATAGCTCGCGTAAAGTGGCGGTGGGCAGGACACGTAGCTAGACGAAATGATGGCAAGTTGAGTAAAGCCTTAACAGAGTGGTGGCCGAGATTAGGCAAAAGAGAAGTGGGTCGTGCCAGGCGGCAGCCAGGTGGGTTGACGACATCTGGAAAAGTATAGGTAAGACCTGGATGCGACTGGCACAGGACCGAGAAGAATGGCAAAATATGGAGGAGGCTTATGCCCTGCAGTGGGTAGATACAGGCTGAAAATTATTATTTTATATAGGCAATGGGCAATTAATTGGGCCACAATGGGAACTCTCAATAAAAATTTATTTGTGGATATGGTCAAATCTTTTTGAGTTATTTTATGTAACAAATGTAAAACTATTATATGAGTACATCGATAATATAACACGACAAGGAAAGTGCCACTTAATTTCCTTCTAGTTACTAGACTCTAGTATATTAGCACTTATTAAACAGACAACAAGATTAAGAAATGTGTGTTATCTTTTTAGTGCAACATAGATTTGAAGACGAATGTTCTACGTATCGGTACAACCGGAACGGAGACACCATTCCTGCCAGAGTCGGATCTTCCAGAATGCGCTCGACTTTCTGGTTACTCCGAGGACGAAATCGTCAATCAATCCATGAGAGACCACGAAGAACTACAATTGAAAGAAGCAATGGAGAAATCAAAGCAAGGTGGGCGTGGAAAAAAGACGTAAAATCATGTCAACTCGGCATTTTTTGAAATTTTTATGTGGCTTGTACAGGGGCTGTATCTTAAGTTTACAAAACCATACCAAAAATGGTAACTCGTTTAAAAATATAAAAATAGTAAAACTAACTTTTGTTTTTGTGTAGTAGATTAGTTGTGATATAATATTAATTACAACAAGCTAATGCTCAGCAGATTATAAATAATAATTTGGACAACAATTTCAGTTGGCCTAGTTATACAAGCAATACTAATTCTTATCTCTCTTAACCTTTGAACTGTCGGAATGTAGAGCTATGCGACGAACAATTGATTTTCTATTTTTGAACAACAGTGTATTTTGATCAGCATTTTCTTACTGTTGTGCTAAAATTAGCATACTAACACAGAGCAGACAAGATGGCAATAATTTGGGCTATATTATTTCTTCAAAACTCACGTTGCCCTTTGAAGTAAGACGAATATTGAAGGCTGCAAGATAACCAAAATGGTACTTTACTCATAGCGGTATGTTGTGTTAATCTCATGTAATCACATAAGCCATCAATTAATTATTTTGATTAGAGATGTAACGATACTTTTTCAGGGTTCCGTTCCCAAAATGTGAAAAACCCTATTCATAAGCCTACGTCCGTCCGTCTGTCTAACCTACTTATTAAGGACCGTAACTTTTGAACCATAATAGCTAGACAATGGAAATTTACACAGCGTGTATTACAATAAAAAAATTGCCAAAAAGTTAAAAATTAAGGGACCCCCCCTTAATAAAATGATATAAAATGGTTAGACTGCAAAGGTGTTTTTTAGCGCGAGTACTTGTATTGAAACCTGAGCAAGCGAAGGATTCTAGGATTGAACCACGAGCAGAGCGAGTGACATGAAATAAATATATGTCTATTGAAATTTTTTCTATACCGCCAGCCTACTGAAAATGCATTAATAAAATGCATTTTCAGTAGGCTGGCGGTATAGAAAAAAATTCAATAGACAGATTCGAATTTCATAAACTCTTTCCACGCTAGCGGATAAAATGCACTTTTGCCATTGACGTCTTATATAACAGAAGTAGACACACAATCACCGGTCCAAAAATGGCACATTCAAAAGAGCTCGGAAATTATGTTTCCGAGCTCTTTTGGTCAAAAACATGCTAGTAATATTTAAAGTGGTTTTTTGCCCAGTTGGACCCTACGAATTATAGTTTAGACCATCAAACTAAACAACTTTAACTATCGAGCTAACATCGAGAACAATAAAAAAATCTGCTGTTTCATACAAAAAGCAGTCGCAACCTATCTACTCGTACTCGACTCAAATAGCAAACTAAAACCACTTTAAATTAAACATTACAAGGGTGCTTTGTAAATCCTATCAGTATGGTTAGTTACATCCCTAATTAATTATTAATGGATAAGTTTCCCCTGTTTAGTATACTAAGGGCATGTTTCACCACTTCTGGATAAGCTCTCAATAGCTTATCTGACAGATCATTTGACATATCTTTCAAACGAAATACTTAGAAATATTAAGACCTAATACATAAGTGGTGAAACAAGCCCTTACTAAATTAATATAAATGCCTGGTTGTTACATTCTTGTGTCTAATAGATTCTGCTACACTAGGTACACGATCAGCTTCCACTTCTGGCGCTCAGGTGCCTTCGGGTTCTTCGCAGGCCAACCAGAGAATGGGTAAGTAAAATAGCTTTTTTTTTCGTTATCTTTCATATCAGAAATATTATAACCCTAACCATCAAACAAACAATTTGGTTTACAGTCTAACACTGGGTGTTACAAAAGTAAAAATAAACATTTAAAACTTTTAAGGGGGTTGCTTAGACCATCAAACTGAACAACTTTCGGTAAAAAATATCAGGTGTCCCATACATTTAGCTTCAGTAGATTTGTAGTTTAGTATGGAACATCAGATTTTTTTACGCGATTTCGATGTTGGTCACATAGTGAAAGTTGTTCAGTTTGATGGTCTAAATCCTGAAATGTTTATTTGTATTTTTGTAACACCTTGTATGGAATGACTTCGCTTGTTTACAGGGCCATCTGCACGTCTGGCAAGTTGCGAATTTGAAATATTGTCCTTTGCTTGTACAGTAATTTGCGTTTCTGGTACTATGCGTCGAAATGTTATATTACAGATATTTTTGTTACTCTTCGTCATGTACCTGCTTTATGCGTCTATCGTTGAACTATACTACCAAATTGTTCGTTGGAACCGATGGCGAATTGTGCTATAGTATGATAAGTAGCTCTCGACGCATAATGCCCTAAAACCAATAATTTTCTTAAACGCATAATGACGTATTCTCAAAATACCATAATTTGTAATTACCAGTGATCGGAATGTCGGGGCATTTTTTGAGCATACAAGTTCGGATACGCCTGAATTTCCCGGAAGTATCCGGATTTAATAAATATGGATAAAAATTTCACGGGATTTATTGGGATTACCTATTTAGATGTCAAGAGACGTTTTTTTAAATCAAGAGTATTAGCAGCGCATACTAGAGGCCGCGACATTGAAACACGCTGCCTGGTACTTTTGACATGTACCGCGATAAGGTAAATATGTTGACCGTTATTAAATAATGATATTAAGTAACTAGATTAGTGGTTAGGGCACCAAAGCGTTGCCACTTCGAAAATGTCTGCAGGCTTCTTTGACTTCAGTTCAGGCGTTTATCTATAGTGAGCGGACATATCCGTGACGTATAAATTAAGCTACCAAAATGGGGAAATGCGCCGTAAAAGTTTGTAAATCAAAATCGTATTTACTTGCTACACTGATGGCAAAAACAATGCGTGAAAAATTTATTTAGTTTTTTAATTTTATTTTGACAAAATATAGTAAACTTACTTTTGAAAAGTAACACCACTTCCTTTATTATTCTTTTCCGACTGTGATTTACAAATTTTTACGGCGCATTTCCCCATTTTGGTAGCTTAATTTATACGTCACGGATATGTCCGCTCACTATAGATAAACTCCTGAACTGAAGTCAAAGAAGCCTGCAGACATCTTCGAAGTGGCAACGCTTTGGTGCCCTAACTTCTAATCTAGTTACTTAATATCATTGTTTAATAACGGTCAACATATTTACCTAAGCGCGGTACATGTCAAAAGTACCAGGCGGCGTGTTTCAAAGGCGCGGCCTCTAGTATGCGCTGCTAATACTCTTGATTTAAAAAAACGTCTCTTGACATCTAAATAGTCCCAGTAAATCCCGTAAAATTTTATCCAAATTTATTAAATCCGGATATTTCCGGGAAATTCAGGCGTATCCATACTTGTATGCTCAAAAAATGCCCCGACATTCCGATCACTGGTAATTACTAATTCGGAATGTCGGGGCATTTTTGATCATTGTCATTAACAAGGACATGCCTCGGGATTCCCGGAAATGCGGGATTTTTGTTATTAGTCCCGGGATTATTTAAATGTAGAATGAGTCTGACCAACACTTTTTATTATTAGCATCAAAATAATCTATGAAAAATCACGAGAAAAGTTGTGTTTTAATTTCTATCATTAAAAATGGCTAACATATTGAACACCAAAGTGGTCATTCTAGCTAAAAAAACTCCTCTTGATATTATAAAAATAATATGAGGAAATAAACTCGTTTTGCAAGACTCCATTTATTGAAAAGACAAAACGTCATCATAAAAACTAAACATTCCTTCAGAATTTCTAAAGAGAACAAACATCACAGACATCTAAATAAGTAATCCCAGTAATCCCGTGAAATTTTTATCCTTATTTATTAAATCCCGGGAATTTCAAAGCGTTTTGACTATGTTTGCCTCCGTCATTCCGATCATTGCTAATAATTACTATAATTAACATACCTTGTAATTAAATATTGTAATTAATAATTTGTTTCAAAAGTAATCTTTATCAGATACAATGTTATCTCTTTAATAGGTCTCGGCGATCCCAGTCAGACGATTTTGCCAACAGACTCGTTTGGGGAATCTGAAGTCGAAGAAATAGTAGCTCTCGGCTTCACTAGAGAACAGGTAATTTAGTAATGCCACAGAATAAATACTAGTAGATGGAACTTTGAAGACGAAAATGTTCGGGCCACGGAGGGGCCACGAAAGAAATACTGCGGCAAAAACATGGAATTAAAAATGATTTGAAAGAATGACGACCCGGTTGGTGTTATGGTTACCACACCGGACTGCCAAACCAGGGTCCTGGGTTCGAATCCCGGCTCGGTCATGGATGTTATTATGTTCGTGCCGTTGTTGTATGGTTTCCATAATTTTCATCTTGAGATTTTGTACTCATAAGTGGATGTGTAGTCAAATTTTTTGTTTCATTCTAAACTCTAGCTTAACTATTCCAGTTACTGAAATAACAAAAACCATTCGAATTGATAAACAAATAAGGGAACAGGAACGTTTTTTCTGAACGAAAACAGTCGTCGCCGCGAGCTTGGTGCTCACCACGTTAAGGTTGTAAATAAAGGTGGTACAATTTCTGCACGATACGATTGTGAAGTTTTCATTGCAGCCGTGGTAGATACTTTAAGGGTTGAACTACACATGGCCGCACGCGATCGCACTTTTCCGTCGATCCATCCTATTCTGTCACTCAGGAACGTCATTTGCTAGAGCATATAAGATAGACGGAACGCGATCGCACGCCGCATAGGATGGAGCGACGGAAAAGTGCGATCGCGTGCGGCCATGTGTAGTTCAACCCTAAAAGCACCTTATATTTACTTATTTACATAGGCAAAGAGGCAAAACAAAAAGAATAGATGTCTTGCGATTGCAGTGCCGCGTCTAAAGTACTTCTTTCGTGGCGCTACGTCTCCAGATTGAATAATTTCCGAGTCTTGTATTGTTATATGATTCATTCCACCTTTAAACCTTTTATACACACTTATGAATGCATTAGTAGAGAAAGAAGTTTTCACTCGTGATAGGTGGCAACAAAAATTTGTGTATGCCTTCTTATGTGTTCAGCAGTTTCAGCATAGCACCATGATTCAGCATAACAACTGTTATATGAAAATAACTCAAATTTCTCTCAACAGGCTATAGTAGAACTGAGACGCTTCAACGGCGATAAGACCCAAGCTACGGTAGCGCTGTTCGCAAAGTCGCTCAAGTTCTGATGTCTACCATTACTAGAATGCACCCCCGACTACTCTGTCAAGCGGGAACCGTGTCTGCAGTCAACTCTTCTGGTAATATTTATGTATCTCTAGCTGTAATAGATGCGTATTTTATAAATGATTTAAAACTTCTGCCTGATCTATTCACAATTAGAACTGACTTTGGTAGTGATTAGTTAAACAGAATGGTTTGGTATTTAATAGGTGTAGTTAAGGGGTGCCTGCATTTATAGATATTCTTAAATGTTAATGGTAAAGGCAAGCCAGGACTTGTTGATGTGTGACATATATTTTTTTATTATTTGTATTTTGACGAAAACTAATTTTGGTTCTTTATAAGCGGGAAGTTAGACGTGGGACTGTATCTCCGCGTCGACTTATTATCTTGTTTCGAAAACAAACCTAGTTTTAGCCACAATGCGTTTAGTTGACTTTGGCAACATAACATTTTCTATCAAGTGGGAAGAATTATTTTATGTTAATTAAATGATTAAAGGGCAATAATTGTGTCAAGCATATCCAACTAACTCGTCTTAGATATGATAAAATAAATGTATTGAATTAAAATGGCAATGTAACGTGACAAATAAACCGTTAGATAATAAAACCTAAAAGCGACATAATTTAAAACTATGCTTTAAAATGTATTACAGAGTGGTTGTGGTACATAACATAGAATTATGGTTGATAAAAAAACAAATTGTGCTTGAAAGTTATGTACGCACGATAAAGTAGATTTTTTTGAAAACGGGTACCTATCTACCTAACTTTGTATAAATTTACTTATTGAAGTAAGTATATTGTATTTGAATACCTACATCATATGCAGTTTTGATTTTATGTTAATATATTTTATACGTTTCCAACATATTAAAGTTTTTATTGTAATTCGTAGTTTTTCTCATGGTATAATAACATCAATCAAATCAACATATAAAAGCGAAAAAACGTATAAAATAAAAGTAATAATGGCGGAATAAGTATTTGCAGAAGTATAAAAATAATAAAAGGCCCCGATTCGGTCGGTCAATTTTGATGTAAGCTAATTATGTTTTACTTTTTCTCTCTTTAAGATATTTTAGGTCAAATTAATGCGTAGGGGTCCGCTATGAAATTACCATTGATTTTTTTATCCGACTATCACTTGCGGTCTCACATATTAATTGACCTAAAAATATATCTTCAAGAGAGTTAAAAACTAAAACATATAATATGTGACCATGAGAGGTGACCGAATAATTTTTTACTTTTTAAATATTAGTTTTTGGCGTTGCCGTTGGGAGTTTTTTAAATTTTAAAGTCACTTACTTGAAAATTGCTGAACCGATTTTCGTGAAACAAAGCTAAGAACACTCGCAAAAATAAGCATTATGTTTAAAAAAACGCATTGATATCGGACCACCGCATTGGGAGCTATGATGCCACAAACAGACTGACCGACAGACAGCCAGACAGACCGACATAGGCGTCAAACTTATAACACAACAACTTCAACTTCTTATTTTTCTTCTTCGTCAACTTTTTGCGTCAGGGGTAGTATTTCTGGTCAATGGTCAGGGGTTAAAAAAAAACAAACCGTGGTCAATCTTTCTTTTTTCAAAGACTAACTTCAATCTGTCGCCATTCTACCCACAGCATGGCTTAAGCCTCCCCCCTCTTTAAGAATACAAATAATAAATACAATACCGATGTAGCGTTATATCATTTTTATTCGAGACTATTGATACAACATGTTTTATAAATGTAACAAATATTTTCAGTACAGTAATTATTATAGTTGTAATATTGAAGATACAGCTATCTATGGCTCGACAACATTTAGATGAGGAATAATAATGGGCGCAATACAATCTTATAATAGTAATAAAAGTCATACCATAGTTAGGTATGTATTTAATTTACTGTTCACTTTACGGAGTTTTTAATGAAATGTAATCGCCAGTTTTACACTTATTTCACGAGACATAGGGCCTGTTTTACCACTTCTGAATAAGTTCTTGTTGGCTTATTTGACAGATCGTTTAACATATTTCGTATGAAAGACATGTCAAATTATCTGTCAAATAAGCTAACAAGAATATATCCAGAAGTGGTGAAACAGGCCCTTACTTTTTATTTCTAAACTTGTTGATTCGATGATATGGTTAACAGTTGATTCACAACTATTTATCGAAATTTAAACAACCTCGTCTATTTCAGGAGGCTGATTGGCTAGTTTTGTCGCCATAGCTGTCAAAATATCTGTCAACCGTGCAAAACGTTGATTGGGGGTAGTTAACGCACCTCGCTCTCCCCAAAGAAAGTTAATATGAAACTCTGACTTGAATAACTCTAGTAATGTTGGATCTAAGGATGGGCCCAAGGACGACATCTCCTGGACCACTGTCCTTGCGTTTCGTTTGAACATGTCGACCTGCTCGGGGTAGTGTCTTGCTGCCTCTAAGTGCGCTGCCGTAGCATCAAAGTCGAATTCCATACTGTTAGCAAGACTGCCTGGGAAGGTGTCGTCCAGTTGCATGAGTCCTCCGCCTTCCCCGTCTGTCGACGAAATAATCGCTTTAACAAACCGACAACTGTTAAAAACTTTTAGATAACGACTAATGAAACAACATTACAGCCGGCCCATAGCAAGAGTCATCATCATCATCATCACAGCCTATACACGTCTCTCTGTATACGTGCCACCACTGCAGGGCACAGGCCTACCCTCGTGGAGGGTGTATGGGCGTTAGTCCACAACGCGTGCCCAATGCGGATTGGTAGACTTCACATACGCATCGGAATTTCTTCTTCAGCGTATGCAGGTTTCCTCAAGATGTTTTCCTTCACCGTTTGAGAGCAGTCGGTGTTACGTACATAAGTTAGAAAAAGTCATTGGTAGGTACATGGCATGTGGTCCGTGTGGATTCGAACCCGGGCCTCAAGATTGAGTTTCCATACCTCTCCGCAACGCGCCACCGAGGTCCCTTGTCATTTATTAATAACTAGCGACCCGCCCCGGCTTCGCACGGGTGCAATGCACATATTAACCTTCCTCTTGAATCACTCTATCTATTAAAAAAAACCTCATCAAAATCCGTTCTGTAGTTTTAAAGATCTAAGCATACATAGGGACAGACAGACAGCGGGAAGCGACTTTATTTTATACTATGTAGTGATAATAATATCTGGGCGACCCAGCTTGGCACGGCGACTTTATTTGGGTGTGAAAATGGATTTTCTCAAGGATGCATATCTAGATTAGATAATAGTTATACTTATATAGCAATATAAAGAATTCCTCACCAAACAAGTGGAAGCACAATACTGGAGGCAGGACATAAGGAGTAGTAGTGTTTGGAGGCAAAGGGTTCGTACCCTCATTCATACTTTTAAAGCACGGTCTTAATTTCGCTTCAAACATGAATGCATTATCTGTGTACACACGCCGCAATATGTTCCAAGCATTTTCTAGACAGTCCACCTGCAAAATTTATTATAAGTTTATAAATTACTAGTGTTTACCCGCGACTTCGTCCGCACAAATTATATACCAGATTTTAAGTCAGATCATAAGCTATCAAACATAAAAAGTTTCATTAAAATCAGTTCAGTAGTTTTTGCGTGATGCGCGAACAAACAAACAAACACACAAACAAACAGACAGACAAAATTTCTAAAAAAGGTTGATTTCGAGTCAGGGATACCTAAAAACCATATCGTAGTCTTTTTTTTGTAAATATCTTCAATGTACAGACACACTTCAGTTACAGTTTTATAATAGTTTAGATAATAGATACAATTATTTTGTTGTTCTAATTATGATAATTGTTTTCACCTGTGGCATACACAAGCCAAACATAATAGCTGAGAACCCGTAAAGATTTCCCAGTGCTGTTTTGGTTTCCACTGCCAGGAGAATCCAGTCGTTAATCGTATCCGCTCGCTGCCTGTCCGTCTGACACGTTAATATTGTTACTGCTATCAAGAGGCGGAACGTCTCGATTCTGTGGGGATTAAAGTTCACTTTTATTGTTATAGGGTATCAGGTAATATATTACTCTGTCGTATCAGCTTGTTACAAAACCAATATCCATAGTACGGGTTTACCTTTCAATAACATCCAAACGCAATGATCTTCCTTGAGGCAAGAAGCATAATTCTAAGCCTGATGCCGTCTTTTCAAGTCCTTCGATTTGAGCGATATCGTCCAATAAAAAGTGCAAATCCACTTTCGTCATGTGATTAGCAAGAATCCTAGGGCCAGATGTGCGTAGCAAAAGTTTGATAGTGTGCAAGGTTTCTGATTCTAGTGGCTTTGAGAAGCCTGACGGTATAATTTGTGACTGGAACTTTTCGAGATTTATTCTAGACTCGACAGTGTAATCCAAATTTTCTGACTGCAAAAGCCTGGCTTCAGTGAGTTCATAATCAAATTGTTGCTTCATTGTCGGTGTCACCAAATTGTAGTCGGAATCTATTCTTGACTTGTTAGGATCACTGTGCGCCGAGCTTTGGGTGGAATCACCAGACCCGTTGCCGGAATCTGATCCTGACACGTGGTAAAGTCTCTGCAGTTCCAGTCGCCGGTCATCGGCTTTCGGTCCATCGTACCTGGCCGGCTTGGCAGGGGGACTAGTGGGAAGATTTGCGTCCCAAGTATTGAAGCTGGAATTAGATTCGCTAGAAAAGTTTTTGGTGTGTTTATTAGTTTGACTCAATATCACTCCATCGGCACTAGCACTTTTGCCATGATTCACGTGCTGTCCCATATCAATGGGCGTCAGTGAATGAGACCGCTGTTTCTTGAATGGGACTCGTAATTGCAATCCAGGTTTTGCTGCGAAATGACTGTACAAGCTATAAGGATTGCCATAACAGGAACCGTCGCCGACTGGAGATGCAACGGAACTGGCATCATCGCTGGGAATATAATTTGTGAGAGGAACTAAGCGATTGGCCGGGTACTGGATTCTGGCACCGGATGCAGCAGATATAGGTTTCCCAGAGCCAACGTAAGAAGTAATGAGATCCGCCACCGTATCATATGCCTCGTCCTCAAACTGGTATTGATATCTTTCGTAAACTGTATCTGGAAGAACTACTATCTGCAAATCAAAAACAAGTAATCCGTCACTAACACAACTCTAGCAGCGACTTAAAAAATACGTTGGTAGTACGTCACTTATAAGAAATTAGAGTTTTCCTACGACTTTGTCCGTACAAATTATATACCAGATTTTAAGTCAAATCATAAGCTATCAAACAAAAAAGTTTCCTAAAAGTCGGATCTGTAGTTTTTGCGTGATGCTCGAAAAAACAGACAGACAACAATTTAAAAAAAAAGGTTGAATTTGTAGTCAGGGACACCTAAAAACCATTTATCTTGTAAATATCTTCAATATACAGACACTTCTGTAACAGTTTTATAATAATGTAGTTTAGAATAGATAAGTAAAATAATTCGTATGCCTGTATAATTATAAATCCTTTTTAATTATATAGGTAATGCTTACCCGCTGTATTACAAAATGCAAATGCTGTCCATTAGAGCGACAACTGAGCACATAGTTGTCGGGTTGTGAGGAGGAGTCCCGTACCAGAAACTCTCGATCTTGCTGAAGCAGGTTCTCGGCCGCGGTTCTACTCAGAGCTCCATGATACCACCCGTGAGATATAATCTGATCGGACGGTAATGAGAATTCCCATTCTAGTAGACCTGATGTGGACATAGCACTTGTATCCTGAAAGAATTTAGATTATTTTAGGTTTTTTTTTAAATGGTAATTGAAACAGAACACTAATTTTTTAATGTTAATAACTTGCAGACAAACTTACCATTATCTATAATGTTAATTCAAGATAAACAAAAAGCGCATTTCTAGTTGTTTAGTAACTTAACGAGAAAAACAAGAGAGCGCTCGAAGCCGGCTCGGTGCACGACCGCCGCGGGGTGACATTGTGGGGTGAGGTGGATCAATACGCGGTAGGTACCGCCCGATTCTTGGTTTCATGTTGGCATCAAAAGCAAGGGGTGGTCGACAGCGCTCGTTTGTTGCGCATGTGCATTTGATTTTGAAAAACATTTTTTTATCTTCTCTTACTTAAGTGTCGGCGCGTTGCGAAGAAGTATGGACACTCAATCGTGAGGGTACAGGTTCGAATAAGCAGACGACACAATATGTACCAACGAGTTTTTCTAATTTATGTAGATACGTAATACCGACTGCTCTCAAACGGTGAAGGAAAACATCGTGCGGAAACCTGCATCATCGTATGCTGAAGAAGCGTAAGCATTAGTTAGGCACGCGTGGCGTGGTGGACTAACGCCCATACACTCACCTTGACCACCTACGGTATGTGCCTTGCTATGAGACGCATATAGGCAGATGGTGATGACATGACTCTTACTGAAGACTGAAATGTATACTTACTACGTAATTACTTTTGATATCTATCTTTGTTAAAAGTGTGTCTGCTAAACCGCTAAACTAAAAACGTAAAAATAAAATTTAAATAAACCGATATTAATGAAATTTGACACGGAGCTAGCTTGCATCATCCGGGTTTAAGCATACAAATTCCACGCAGACGAAGTCATGGGTAAATATAGGGTCCATCTTAATATGCCGACACTTTTTTAAACGAATGATCAGAACATCAAATTCAACAACTTTCTCTATAGGACCTACATCAAAATCGCAAAAAATAAATCAGCTGTCCCAGACATTTGACTAGAGTAGGTTCGCAGTTTTGTATGGCACAGCAGATTTTTTTTTCGCAATTTTTCCTAAATATATTTCAAATTTTATTTATTTTTGCGATTTTGATGTTGGTCCTATAGAGAAAGTTGTTGACAGGTTAGGTATGTATTATATAATATGCTTACATTGACCTCTTATAGCTTAGTTTTATTGGTAACGCAGAAATTAACGGTTGGTGATTTAGAAATCGGTTTCTTCCCGTCACACTGGACAGAGTTTCGGTACTACTGGTGAAATGTGGATGTTCTAAGATTTCAGAATATCTCTGACTATCCCCTTGGGGAATATAGTCGTGAGCATATGCTATGCATCATAGATTTTGGAAAACGGCCCCACTGGGGAACTGTGAATTTAGACCACAGTGATGAGTTTTTGTCCAAGAATTCTTTATTTGATAAACCTGATTGTGAGTGTAGAAGCCAATTAGATCTTAATTATGGATAAAAAGAAATAAATGTTCCTTGCATATAAAACTTTTACGTTCCATATAGTACCTACACACATAATACAGGTAGGTATACCTATTGGAATCCGGATGTAAACAATTAATCGTTTTTAAAAGAACCGTTGTCTTCGATTGAAAAAGGTGTCAGGAAAACAATTCTTTGTTGAATATCGTTTTTTTAAACAAACCACCTCTTTAACTCCATTAGTCGCAAAATTTCAAACATGGACAAATGTCTTAGTCGAGCTCATTTTATTTTAATATTTGTTCTTTTAGAAACAACTTGCTATGAAAAAAGTAAGATCAGGTTCATTTCACTTATCTAGAATAAAATCTGTGTTATGTTATGTTATGTTAATACCTATAGTACTCTGTGGTTATGTATCGTAGACCTAAAGTATACTTCTCCAGAAAACTGTGTGCCAACTCAACAATTCGTTGAGTTCAAAGAGTACATTATTATACCGGAAAGTTGAGTTGTGGAGGAACGTAATTGAGTAGACGGTTGTTCTTTATCAATCATTATGATCACTTCGTAAACATACCGCTTCATTTACATGTACTTTCAGCACTACGGAACATTGTCCGTAGCCAGTCTAAAATGGTCCAAAGACCCTTTAGTGAATCAAGCTCCGGGAACATGTTTTGGAGAAACTTCTCGATGCCAGAACGAATGCAAATTGGTGCCAAACCGATTTTCCCAGGATATGTTCAAACAAATACAGTGATTCATAAATCGCAAAGACCAAAAATTTCTACAATTATATCTTCGGTGGAAACTGCAAGACACAAATCTGCAATGGCCAAGCTGAAGGTCAATAAAAATGCAATTTTTTTCCCAAAGGATCTGCGATTAACTAGAAACACACTTGGAAACCTCAGTATTGCTCTGGAATCAAACGGGGGCGTAGTATCAATCACTGATAACATCTTGCAAGAATCGACTTCTACAAACAGCTATTCCAATGATGATCCGCTACGACTACCTGGTCATTCCAAATTCTTTTCGCTCCTTGATGAACGAAAAGTGGAACAAAGGTCTAACGTAAAAGAAGATATTATCATCATACCTGAATCTCAAGACTTAAGAAACGATAGTAACTTACTCGTCAAAGGTATTTTCATGCCAAATCTCGATTTACGTGTAAAACCTACTAGGAACCTACACGGGGAAAGTAGTTCAGATATAGAAAGTGATAAACTTGACTTTTTGATTCAAGAGAATCCTGTATCGGTAGAATCCTCGAAATTCAGCTATGGTCCCAAAACTATGATAAACCTAAACTCTTGCACAGTTTTGCAAGAAGCTACGGCCGACATTGATGCGGAAGAAAAGTTTGCAGAATTTAATATTGAGGTAAAACTTTTAAATAATTTCTCTGCTATACAGGGTGAAATTGATATAATTAGCATCCTTTTAAACTAAGAGTCTACCCAGCAAACAAATCGGAGCAAAAAAAAAATCTGCTGTCCCATACATTTGAGGCATGTAGGCAGCGGCGGCGGGTTGCATGGGAGCGGGCTCAAAAAAACTGTTTGTTACACAACTACTACAATATTTCTGTTTTTGGATTACAGTTAATCTGTCTTCATGCCAAATTTCTAATCAATAGGGGCAAAAATTGAGCGAGTTTGACAGACAGACAGACAGAATGGACGAAAGTATAAAGAAGAAATACCGGCATTATTGGTAGATATATTTAATACCTATAATAAAATAAATAGATTAGCTTCACAATTGTTATAGCCTCCCTGGATGTCGAAAGCACATTTTTGGAATTCCATATTTGATAGTCGATACGAATCTCTGATGAGGAATCCTCAGTGGCCAGCTCTAAAAGTAAGTAGGTAAATCCCATATATTTGCCATTCGATTCAGGAGTGCGATTTTTGAATCTCATTCGATGAATTCAGCAGTTGAAAATGTCAAAATTACTACGGAGATACGCATCGTTTTACTGCTGATTTGACTTTAAAAAATCGCACTCCTGAAGTATGATTTTTTAGAGTCAAATCAGCAGTGGAAAGATGCATATCTCCACAGTAATTTGGACATTTGCTACTGCTGAATCTCATTCGCCGAGCTCAGCAGATGAAAATGTCTCAATTACTATCGCAATAATGAATCTTTCACCTGCTGATTTGACTTTCAAAAATCGCACTCCTGAAGTATGATTTTTGAAAGTCAATTCAGCAGTAGAAAGATGCATATCTACAGAGTAATTTTGACATTTGCTACTGCTGAGTTGGACGTATGACATTCAAAAATCGCACTCCAGAATATCACTCTTATGTTAAAATCTAGAATCTAAAATGTCACCTGCTGAATATAATTTCTGCCCTAGGTAATATTAATACCGCGCACGCACGTGGACAGCATATGGAAAAGGTCTTTCGAACAATACCACAATGACACCGTACGAACAATTTTATCCAACATCGTTAAAAAGTTACAGTTCTATAGCAACTTCACATTTACATGGAATGAGGTATCGCACTTAAGTCAATGGTGGAAAACTACTAGTTCAAAAAGTAGATCGGTAAGAAAATTACAATTTTATTCGTATACAGGCTGTAAGGAAAAGTATCATTAACCTTTAAACCACATACAGGGTGAAATTGGTATCATTAGCATCCTTTTAAACTAAGAGTCTACCCATCAAACTGAACAACTTTTACTATGGGAGCAAACCTGTCAAGAACACAAAAAAATCACCTGTCCCATACGTTTGCATAGAGTAGGTACCTATTGCAGTTTAGTATGGGACAGCAGACTTTTTTTTCGTTCTGACAGCTTTGCTCCCATAGTAAAAGTTGTACACTTTAATTGGTAGAGTATGTGGTTCATCCTTTAAGATGATACTTTTCCTTACACCCTGTATACAAGGTGTTACAAAAGTAAATATAAACATTTAAAACTTTTAAGAGGGTTGTTTAGATTAGACCATCAAACTGAACAACTTTCACTATGGGACCAACATCGAAACGCCAAAAAATAAAACAGAGTTGTCAATTTCATACAAAAGTTCCCGAGTCATGGATGTTTGTATCTCATATACCTACCTATGTATCGTTGTCTATAGTCATCAGAAAACAAGTCCAGGCTAGATATGTGACTAGATAATTTGTGTGACAATGTCCAAGATATTTATTTCTTATTTATTTATTTATATATTTATTTAAGTATTGCTAAAACATTCCGATTTAGATTTTACTCTCTTATACATTTCATTTTACTCTCTCTTACACACATAATTAATTCAAAATAAAACGTGATGTATACACTTGTCTAGGCATTTCGACGTTTAATAAAAAGTGGACGATTGGAAATAACTACAGGAGGTTGGGTGGAGCCAGATGAAGCCACGACACATTTATTTGGCCTCGTTCATCTGCTTACTGAAGGTAGGTTGATGGCTGGTACTCTATTTGAAACGACAATATTATGTAAATCATTGTACATACCGCATTCTTATTCACAGGTCACCATTGGCTGAAAATGAACTTGAATTATTCACCGACTGTGGCTTGGCTGACAAACAGTGTCACACACAGCCCCACTATGTCTTATCTTCTGTCTGCGTCTGGAATAACAAACCTAGTTCTTACAAATCTTCATTATTCTTGGGAAGAGTTTCTGTCAGAGTTTCAATACAGCGACTTCATTTGGTTACAGAATTGGGATAGTGATAAAAAAACGCAGACGTTCCTTAACAATGCACTGAATAAGCTAGGAGCAGACCGTGTTCCAAAACACTCCGTTCTTACTCATGTTTTACAGTTTAACTCTGCTGGATTCAAAGCTTGTGGACCGAATAGGATGATTTGCGCTGATGACTTCAATTTTGCAAAGTTGGAGAAACATACTAACGTTTATTCTTATAACGTTAAAGAAAAAGCAGAGTTGTTGTTGGAGCAGTATTCTAAAACAGGGACGATCACACCACATAATAAAATAATAGCTCCGATAGGAGGGCCGTACCGGTATCAGTCACAACCAGAATTCGACTATCAGTACAACAATTATCAGAAACTGGCAGATTACGTTAACGGTAACCGTGACATTTACAAAGCCAGTATAGAATTCGGTACACCTCGAGATTACTTCAAAACTATCCTTGAAAAACACACAAATTATCCAACATTGAAGGGAGATTTTCTTAACTTCGCAGATTTGAATAGCGGCGGTAAACCTGCCTATTGGACTGGATTTTTCACGTCAAGACCCTTGCTTAAAATACTAATGCGTCGTCTTCAGTCAACTTTACGATCTACAGAAATTCTATTTTCGTTTGCTATAAGTTCAAATGCTTTTCAAGGTTTTGACTCGTCCGAATTATTAACTCTCCTGGCAAGGGCTAGAGAGACGGTGGCACGGTTATTAGACCGCAACGTCGGCAGCGGAACTATAACTGCAAACGTCCTTAAATATGTTCATAAGCGAATTCTGTCAACGGTCAAAGATTGCTGGTACATACAAGAAGTGACTGCAAGTTTAATGAGTACGAAACCAGGTAAAAAGATTCCATACCTACAAAAATACGTTTACCGAGACGGAGAATTCATAACGGTATTTCGAACAGTGGCTCCAGGCGACCAAATCTATTTATTCAACTCTTTAGTTCATGAAAGAACTGAGATCGTCGAGTTAATAGTCAGAGATCCTAATGTTAGAATTGTTGACCACTACAAGAAGGACGTCACCATACAGATTAATCCGGTGTGGAAATATAAATCTGATAATTATTTTACAATATCTAGACGATTTTATAAAATTACGTTTGCTGTCGCCGTACCACCATTGACTTTAGAATTGTACAAAATTAAGAACACTTACGATGCGTCACAATACGCAGCAACCCTTTATTGCGTGTCGTGTATGGTAGAGGAAACCGCTGCTGACCGCTCGAACCTCTTTAACATCCATCCAGTAGAACCGGGAGACATTCAGCTGGAAAGCTACAAACACCGGCTTGTATTTGATGAGCAAACCGGCTTTTTGAAAAATGTCGTGGAAAAAGTAACAAATAATGTGAAGACTGTTTCATTTAATTTCGGGGCATTTAGAAGTTCTCATGTTAACTCCGGGATGTTTATATTTAATACCAATGTTACAAAACCTCTTGAAGATGTCTTGGCGTCTTACCGAAATGGTGTCAAATCCAAAATTGTTATGATTGTATCCGGTCAAGTATCAACGGAATTAACTTGTGTATACGGTCGTTTCTTGCAAACTACGGTTAAAATATTTAACTTGGTGAATAGCCCACTATCGAATGCCATCTACTTGGAAACAAAGGTAGATTTCGAGGTCTCTCCCAAAAACAGAGAACTTGAGTTATTTTTGTCTATTGAAACTGAAATTACTAACGGTAATCCCCCTGTTATTTTTACTGATAACAATGGATTTCAATACACTGCTCGAGTTATAAACTTAACGAGACGAATTGAATCCAATATATATCCAATGACCACAATGGCCTTTATTCAAGACAGAAAAAGTCGTTTAACCGTTATGACCGATCACTCCCAGGGGGTCACAGCTTTACAGGAAGGACAACTAGTAGTCATGTTAGATAGACGAGTACTCTTCAACGATGGCCGGGGAACGAACGAAGGCTTAGCAGACAGCAGTGCCACGTGCCATAGACATTACGTCCTATTAGAGAATTTCATTGAAACACCGCAATATCAACAATATTCCTTGCAACCTAATATACTGCAATTACCTAGTTTATCCGCCCTACATTTAGTTGACTCCCTAAATTATCTCTTAGACATTTTTATAATAGATAAGAATGAAACAAATCTATGCTACTACCCGTTTCTACCCTTGGTAAAATACTATCTACCCTGTGACGTATCTTTAATTAACTATAGAGTTATATTTCTCAGTGGTGCATTAAAGCTTTTAACCCCTAACACATCTTTAATGACTTTACACAGACAAGGTATTACGTGTTTATTAGACAATACAATACACTTTTCTTGCAACGAAAATAATGATTTCTCTTTAGAGAAACTACTGCATAACGTAAAAGCCGTGTATCAAACAAACTTAGTAGGTAGCAACCAAGGTGTTCATATAACGGAATTAAATCGAGCTAACTTTCCAGAGATGGAATTAACAACGCTACGCATACATTTTTGAGGTCTACCTTCACCTTTTGTTTTAATTATAATAATTTAATAAAAGTACTCGAGTCTTTTTTTCATTCTTTTCTTCAGGTATATTGGGATTTTTAACCCTGCTTTTTTTCTACTTTTTCTTTGCAATTTTGGTACATTATACTTACTTACGTAGGAGGGGAGGGGGGAGTTCAGAAAGTGATTAAAATTGTCTTACGTAATAAATGAACAGCCCCTAATATTCTTCGTAAAATTAGATTATTTTATTATTGATCCTTCCCTAAAGCAGCGATTTCATTACCCAACATTTAGGTCCGATTTCGGCATACATTGCTTGCTTTGATCACTACACTTTGAAATAGAGAGAACAAATCAATCAATCTGAGACTATTTATAAAGGGTGAAATTGATACCTATCATTAGCATCATTTTAAACTAAGAGTCTACCCATCAAACTGAACAACTTTTACTATGGGAGCAAACAGATCGGACCAAAACAAAAATCTGCTGTTCCATACTAAACTGCAATGCCTGCTCAGCCTGCTCAACTCAAATGTATGCAACAGCTGATTTTCTTTTTGCTGCGATCGGCTTGCTCCCATAGTAAAAAATGCTCAGTTTTATGGGTAGACTTTAGTTTAAAAGTATGCTAATGATATTAATTTCACCCTCTCATTATCCAGGGAGGAAAGAGGGGAATACGGTCTACGGTACGTTTGTATGGAAAAAACGGTAAGTACTCGTCTATCCTCTAATCTAATTACCGCCCAAAAATATTTTCTAGTGAAGCTTGCCACCCGCCACATATCTAGTTAGTTGATGTTACCTATATAACTACTTCGTACAGCACGCGACGTTTTGCAATCTGCACTCGTAGCATGCTACACATGATACGGGTGTATCACGTCTTTTGTCTCGTTCAGTCGCTCGCAAATAGAAAGAGAGCGAAGGTCTGATAGCGCTGTATGACGGTGGCATGCTACCCATGCTGGAGCGAGTGACAGAAATCAAGCAAGCGCTTCCGAACGCGGGTGTAGGCACACAGGTAGGTGGTACAAGAAACTTAGGTTCAATTTCTCTGATTCTCTGTGTAGGTCTATACGACCAGTGTGTAACTACTAACTAACTTGCTGGTAACTAATGTAATGACGCTAAACTTGCAGTGTCCTAGCAATCTCAGCAATGTAGGTACTCTGAATTGTCACTTGCCGCGTTTATTAAACAGAGATATAGCGCTATCACGCTTCCGCTCTCTTTCTATTTGCACGCGACAGAACGAGATAAAAGACTAAATTTGACAGATGGATGTGTTAAATGTCGCTATCGCGGGTTGGCGTACTAGCCCCGCAGCATAGCTAGCATGCCGCTGTGATACAGCGCTATCACACCTTAGCTCTCTTTCTATTTGCGTGCGAACGAACGAGATAAAAGACGTGATACAGCCGTATCACGTGTAGCATACTACGAGTGCTGCACTCGTAGTATGCTACACGTGATACGGCTCACTGCGTATCACTGCGGCATACTAGCTATGCTGGACTCAGGAAAATAATCCCCCCGTCAAATGGACAGTGAAAAGGGCGCGAATTTTTATTTCCAAGAGCGGCAAGCAAGGGATCACATCCTGATTGGTCAAAACGTAGCGATTCTATTCTTTTTAAAATAAGCTAAGCATATGCTCACGACTATATTCCCCGAGGGGGTAGTCAGAGATATTCTGAAACCTCAGAACATCCACGTTTCACCAGTAGGTAGTACCGAAACTCTGTCCAGTGTGACGGGGGGTGGAGCCCGCGCCAGCGCGCCACTAGTAGGCTCTAGTAGGTAATGGACAGTGGGTACAATAATACATGCCTCGAAATTGAAGGTTGCAGGTTTCCTCACTCACGATGTTTTCCTTCACCGAAAAGCCATTGGTGCGATACAAATCGTCCATAAATTCCGGCCTACAGTGCGATTTTTGAAAATCATACGAGCGGTTCGGCAGTAGAAAGATGCATAATCTCCATAGTAATTCTGACATTTTCTACTGCCGAACCGCTCGTATGATTTTCAAAAATCGCACTGCTGGACGGGGATCGAACCATCGCCTCCTGCACGGCAGGCAAGGTTACTCGCCACCAACTCGCCACTGGACCACCCTATGGGACCACCACGGCTTTTAAATTAAGTTCCTAAAAAACTCGACAGATGGCATGTTTATCGCTCCATAGAGCCGTTTTTTTTGTTCAATTCAAGGCAAGATACAGAAAGCAATGAGGGATTTTCTCAGAAAGCCATTAAAAAAGAAAAAGTTGTTCCTAATGGCTCGATAGATGGCATTGACGAGACAGGGGCGAGCGACCTTGCAGACGATAATATACAAATAAAATGGTAAGAATTTGTGTTTTTAAGTAAGCAGCAAAATATGAGCATATATTGCGTCAACGGATGCATTTTTGTTTACTTTTTAGCCTAAAATTCTCCTCTTCGGACCCCTCTCTGTTCAACGCCATCTATCGCCGGTATGATGAACTACGTTTGAGTAGCTGTCAGAAGCTGTCTCCTCAATGAGTGTTTTTCTTTTGATTTTCTAGGGGATCGATAGATGGCGCTACGGTCTGTGCGAATAAACGTCAAAATTTCAAAAAGTGTTTCTTTATAATAATAAAGAGGGAAAAGATATTCAAGAAGATGCCAACGTATCTTTTGATGGCATATTTCATTATTTAATAATCATTTTAATCGAAAGTTCGAAACTTTTACGCTTGACATGGCTGTATGGGCTCGATTCCTTGGCGTTCCAAAAAAAAGGCAGGCACAGTCTTGACAAGATTTTGACAGGATCTCGCGAAAGGCTCCATGGAGCGACAAACATACCATCTTTTGAGTTTTTTAGGAACTAAATTTAAAAAAGAAAAGAAAAACGCTCATTGAGGGATTTTCAGAAAGCCATTAAAAAAGAAAAAGTTCCTAATGGCTCGATAGATGACGTTGAAGAGACAGGGGCGAGCTTGCAGATAATAAAATAGTAACAGGATACAGGCATTATCAGTTGCATCAACTGCCTGCCTGATAAATAAATAATAATAATAATAAATAATAAGCAGCACAATATGAACATATATTTCGTCAACGGATTCATCTGACTCAGTGACATGCATTTTTGTTAACTTTTTAGCCTAACATTTTCGTCTTCGGTCCCCTCTCTGGTCAACGCCATCTATCACCAGTATGTTAAACTACGTTTTACTAGCTGTCAGAAAACTCCTGCTTGCAGAATGGGACGTAGGACGGCAACCCATTCACAATCTTACACGTACAGTCTGTCTATACTATAAAGTCTTGGCATTAAGGCCGAGATTCAGAGACGATTTGTAAGTCATAGTTCGAACTCCCGTATGTCAAAATCCATACATTTCGACCCTACTTAGCTCGAGCTAAGACGGAAAAAATCGTCTCTGAATCTCGGCCTAAATGAGGGCGCTCATGGGCGTACCTAGCGTTAGCGTTTAAATTCTCTTTGGGCGTACCCAGGGGGGGGCAGGGGGGGCAGCTGCCCCCCCCTGGAATCGGCCTAACCTGCCTTCCGTACGTGAGAATTCTGGTCAAAGCGAAGCCGTGTCACTGAAAAATTTCGAGCTCGCTTCGCTCGCTCTGATTTCTGTTCAATATGGCACTGTTATTGTTATGGACTCTTTGGACAAATTGATACTGGCGACGTGTTGTCTGTGTTCCTTCTACTTTGACATTCTTTTGGCATTTGCTTTATGATACAAACTTGTAATTACGAACACGTATTTTACTATTATCCACGATATAAAAGCTGGCGACGAGCATAATGAACCCTGAACAGTTCACCCAATTATTAAATGTTCAACAGAACACCCAAACTCAAATATTACAACTCCTCCAACTGCTAACAGAGCAGCAGGCAGGACGACGAACAAACGATAACGACACGGAGCCATGCACATCCACGGCACCACAACAGGACACGACACGGGCGTTAAAACATAACGTCGTGAATCAATTTAAGGGGAAAAAATTCAATCCCGCAACCACAACCATCGAAAAGTTCATGGATTACTTTGAGGCAAAATGCAACATTTGGAACGAATGCGAAACATTCAAAAAAGACCTAATTATTGCCTGTCTGACCCCTGAGACATACCATGATGTGAAAGTGGCACTAACACCAAACTTTGAATCAAAAACGTATGAACAAATCAAAACAAAACTCCTGGACTTATACAGAACCAAGAAAACAAGATACAAAGCACTGATTGACTTCTGGAATTGTACAAGAAATACTGGGGAAACAATGGAGCACTATGCAAATAGACTTAAAGAGATAAGCAGAGACTGCGGCTACAAAGGCGACGTTTTAGAACTGCAATTACGCGACCGCTTCGCAACAGGCCTTAGCTATCAGGCACTGGAAGTTGATCTACGACAGAAGTGGCCAGACCTATACCAAGACGATGGTAAGGAGGTAACATTTACACGACTCTTTGAACATTGCTCAGCACGTGAACTCGCAGAGCTTGACACAAACGCAACATTGGACGTGAACAGGGTCCAAAACAAAAACACAAAGACAAACCCAACGAAAACCAGAACGACTCCACGTAAGCTACATTCAAACCAATGTCGACGATGCGGTAGCCATGACAGACATAGGTACCCAGATTGTCCAGCAAAAGACCACTGCTGCCTGTGGACAGGAGGGACATTTTCAAGACTGCTGTATCAAAACAGGAAGAGCCTATCTCACACAGGATAATAAAGCCTCACGTGAACAGCACAATGAGAGACGTAAAAACAAGGTAAACCGACTAAGGAATCGTACATCCTCACAGTCAACAAGCTCAACCTACGCAGAATCATCCGATGAAGAACCTACAGAAACAAGCGACTTAAACAGTAACAGAAACGTAGTCTACAAAATAAACACCACATCACGTTGTAAGAAGATTGATGTCTTAATTAACAGGCACAAGATTACTATGGACTGGGATCCAGGTTCCCTGTACTCCATCATAAGCACACGAGTCTGGGAATCTATCGGCAAACCACCACTTCGCAAAGCCCCGAAACTAAGAGCCTACTGCGATTACAAACTACAATGTAAAGGGCTTACCGAGGTGACCGTACAAGTCCAAGGGCAACAGAAAAACCTATCAGTCGTAGTCATGGAAGGAGCAGAACCAATGCTATTCGGACTACTATGGAGTGAAGCATTTGACATGCCATTTCCAGCAACAGTATACTCGATTAGGAACAATACAAAACTTACGCTTGAACATGTTCTGGGCGAACACGCCGACCTGTTTGACGATAAATTGGGAAGAGTTAAGAATTACACCGTTAACATCCACATCAAGCCTGGCGCTGAACCTAAACACTTACCCCCACGTCCTATAAAATTCAGCTTACGAAAAAACATCGAGCAGGAACTAGAACGCTTAGTTACAGAAGGCATAATATCACCAATAGACCCGAACATAACACCAGTTGAGTGGGCAACACCCACTGTCAATGTACTAAAGAAAAACGGCCAAGTACGTATTTGTGGAGACTACCGGATCACTATAAATCCAGTCCTAATCGCGCATGCTCATCCAGTACCAGTGTTTGACCAACTACGCCAACGTCTTGCCCATGGTGATAAATTCAGTAAAATTGACCTCAGAGACGCGTACCTACAATTCGAAATTGCTCCCGAATCACAAAAATATACGGCCATAACAACGCACAAGGGCTACTTCATATACAACAGAATGCCGTTCGGGATAACAACGGCACCAGCGGTCTTCCAACGGTATTTAGAAGGCTTGCTAAATGACATCCCAAACGTAGCTGTATATTTTGATGACATCGCTATCACTGGAACGGACGACGCACAGCATTTAAAGACCCTGACCATAGTACTCGATAGACTATCAGGAGCGGGCTTAAAAGTAAACTTGAAAAAATCGACTTTCCTGCAACCAGAAGTAGAATACCTCGGTCACATTATTGACAAGAATGGCGTGCGACCATCAAAAACTAAAATTGATGCAATAGTTAACGCACCACCACCGAAGGACGTCAAAGAACTTCGTTCATTTCTAGGACTTATCAATTTCTACGAACGTTTCACACCACATTTACATAGTATTTGCGCTGATCTTCATGCACTCACTGGAAAGGCCAAGAAGTGGCAGTGGACTGAAAAAGAAAACAAAGTATTTGAACAAACTAAACACCTACTGGTCAAATCAAGACACTTAATTGCATTGGATGAAGAGCGTCCCCTCTTCCTAGCATGTGATGCCTCGGAAAAAGGCGTGGGAGCAGTTTTGTTCCACAAACACGGAGACTGTGAACAACCAATCGCATTCGCATCACGAAAGCTGAGCCCTGCTGAAAGCAAATATTCAGTAATCGATCGAGAGGCCCTGGCAATATTTTTCGGCATTCAAAAATTTGACCAATTTCTGCGAGGTACAAAATTTACATTAATCACGGATCACAAACCATTATTACACTTACTGGGACCCAAACGCAATTTACCTAAAATTGCCAATAATCGACTGGTAAGGTGGGCCCTACTAATCGGCGCCTATGACTATGATATTATCTACAGAAAAGGAGAACTGAATATCATAGCAGATTTTTGTTCTAGAATGCCCAACCCAGCGGAACAAATATCCGCTCCAGAGTTGGGTGTACACAAAATCAATATAGATACACATAGTGAAAAGCTGCAAGACTTATCAATCAATAAAGAAAATCTGAAAATAGCCACCAAAACCGACGCCATCCTCAAACAAGTCCGCACGTTAATTCGCACTGGATGGAATGAACAGATAAATATGTCACATGAACTTAAACCTTACTTCCGTAAACGTCAAGAAATTTCACTGGAGGATAAGATTTTGATATGGCAGGGCAGAATTATCGTCCCGGAAAAATTGCGACGTCCTGTATTGAAATTGTTACATACTGGACACCCTGGCTCCACAGCAATGCGCGCATTGGCTCGATTCTACGTCTGGTGGCCTAATTTAGAAGAAGACATTGATGACTTTGTCAAGCGCTGTCAAACATGTCAAGAATACAGACCGCACAATACTGAGTTACCCATTTTTTCTTGGGCTATTCCTGACAAGGTCTGGGAACGCATACATTTAGACTTTGCAGGTCCGTTTGAAGGAAAGTATTGGCTGATATTAAGTGACGCTTGGTCTAAATGGATCGAAATCAGACCGATGAACAAGATAACTACGAATAAACTTTGTGATGTGCTAGACGACATCTGGACAACCTTCGGCTTTCCTCAAATCATTGTCTCAGACAACGGGCCGCAGTTCACATCAAAGGATTTCGAAACATATTGCAAGGACAAAGGAATTCTACACATTACTTCTTCACCCTATCACCCTCGTACAAACGGCTTAGCAGAACGCTTGGTTCGCACTTTTAAGACCAGGATGAAGGCAAGTAGAGGAGATGCACAGAGCTTAGAGAAGCGATTTCAAAATTTCCTGTTTACCTATCGCAACACTCCTCACAACACTACCGGCAAATCACCAGCTCAAATGATGTTTGGAAGGCAACTCACGTGCGTACTCGATAACATTCGCCCCAATACCAAAAGAGAACTACGCTTCAAGCAGATACAAGCGAACATCAATGCAGAAGAAAATGCACCAAAATTCTACCAGGGCCAGAAGATCTACGCACGCACACAGAATGACCAACGCTGGGAGCCGGCAATCATTATGAGGAGGACCAACCTATATTCTTACGAAGTACGTACGGAGAACGGCACAATCAAAAGACACCATGCCGATCAATTGCGACCACGTCTTAATGGAGGAACGTCACCTAATGTACCGATGCCCAATGACACAACCGCACAGCCGCCGCAAACTAACCCGGCTGTCGATGAGAACATTGCTGCGGAATCGTTGGTGATACCCCCTACTGCCGCGCCTAACAAAAACCCGTTTTTGGAAACCACTCGAGAAAGACCAGCAGTGTCTATACAGCAAACACCAACGATGGTTACCCAGGGGTCGCCTATACAGCAAACACCGACGATGGTTACCCAGAGATCGACACCGGCACCCATCCAGGAAACGCCAGCATTACAGACCGCTGCACCTAGACGAAGCTACAGAATAGCACGACCACCGCGCCGACTCATTGAAGAGATGTAAAAGGCCAAAGTGGGTGAGGGCGAATGTTATGGACTCTTTGGACAAATTGATACTGGCGACGTGTTGTCTGTGTTCCTTCTACTTTGACATTCTTTTGGCATTTGCTTTATGATACAAACTTGTAATTACGAACACGTATTTTACTATTATCCACGATATAAAAGTTATGTCGGCCAAATTCTGGTCCAGTTACGTTGTATTATTCATAAATTTCGAACCCATTTCGCTCGCTCTTTTTTCTATTCTACTATAGCAGCATTGCTTGCTATAGACATGGTAGTCTGTGATGAGAAATTTTGAGATCTCTTCGCTCACTTTGTTCGCTCCAGAATTGGGTGAAAACTCGCTTCGCTCGCTCTAGGTTTTGGATCGTATATCTTTTCATAGTGTAGTTAAATCTTGAGCTTGCTTTTAGGTCGTAAAGAAACTCGAGCTCGCTTTGCTCGCTCCAGGATTTAAAACTTATAATACTGATCTCACTATATTGCAGTAAAATCTCGAGCTCGCTTCGCTCGCTTTTGGCTAGACACTCCAGAATTCGTTGAATTGTCGAGCTCGCTTCGCTCGCTCCTAGCTACGATTGTATCACAAAGACCGAGATGCATTGCGGTAAAATCTCGAGCTCACTTAGCTTTGCTCGCTCTAGAATTCAGCGAAATTTCGAACTCGCTTCGCTCGCTCTAGGTTTTGGATCCTATATGTTTTTATGGTGAAGTAAATTCTCGAGTTTGCTTTGCTCGTTCGAGCTTTTAGGTCGTAAAAAACTCGAGCTCGCTTCGCTCGCTCCAGGATTTAAAACTTATTTCACTGATCTCACTATATTGCAGTAAAATTTCGAGCTCGCTTCGCTCGCTCCAGTATTTAAAACTTATTACACTGATCTCACTATATTGCCTTAAAATCTCGAGCTCGCTTCTGGCTAGACACATTGCAGTAAAATCTCGAGCTCACTTTGCTCGCTCCAGAATTTGGTGAATTGTCGAGCTCGCTTCGCTCGCTCCTGGCTACGATTGTACCACAAGACCTAGATGCATTGCAGTAAAATCTCGAGCTCACTTAGCTTCGCACACTCCAGAATTCAATGAAATTTCGAGCTCGCTTCGCTCGCTCTAGGTTTTGGTTCCTATATGTTTTTATGGTGAAGTAAATTCTCGAGTTTGCTTTGCTCGTTCCAGATTTTAGGTCGTCAAAAACTGGAGCTCGCCCAGACTTGCCCCCCCCAAGACCAAAAGCTGGGTACGCCCATGAGGGCGCTGTCTCCACGCAAGAACGTCAAAATCTAGAATAACCTGGCAACACCACCATACTAAAATGATTAGTTCCCATAGGCGAAATATTTTTCGCTTATTAGTTCCTCAAACATTCATGCCACGACTGTAAGTAGACCATAGAGAAATTACACGCTCCCCTTGGTAGAGATGGTGTAACAAAGTGTGCACAGTAACCACCAATTGTGCACTAGTTTGTACTGCGACCATAGAGAAATTACACGCTCCCCTAAGCTTTTATTGTCTCCCCTCACCCGTCCCTCACCCCCTTTGTCGGCGACATAATTTTCTATAGAAACAAGCCGATATGCCATCTCCTCTTACTCCATGAAGTAGACAGACTATAGGACTTAAAAGCGGTGGCGGGCGGAGCTTGTAGGATTTGGACTCGAGACGAGACCATAGAGAAATTACACGCTCCCCTTGGTAGAGATGGTGTAACAAAGTTGCACTGTAGCCACCAATTGTGCACTAGTTTGTACTGCGACCATAGAGAAATGACACGCTCCCCTAAGCTTTTTGTCTCCCCTCGCCCGTCCCTCACCCCCTTTGTCGGCGACATAATTTTCTATAGAAACAAGCCGATATGCCATCTCCTCTTACTCCATGGACGAGACGCATCCGACGCAAGGTCATCGGATGCCGTGTAAGACTGCAAGACGGACTACTGTGAATGGGCTACTTACCATCTTACCCAAATATAAAATTCTTGATCTTACCAATGACTTAACGGCCGAGATTCAGAGACGAGAGTTCGAAATAAGACGTAGTGATTACTTGCTCAGTGTTATGACTTAAGAATCGTCTCTGAATCAACATTTTTTTTTTGCGTTTTCACGTTTCTTGCAACACTGGTTCTCTTTTCTCTGTGGTCTGGTCTTGGGGGTTTTTGGCGGGATTTGGTAGCTGACGTTTGGAGTCCTCATATTTCATCGAATTTTTATTGTTTATAGTGAGTTTTGGTTTGTAAAATTGGTGTTGTTTTGCTTAAGGGTCGGCACTACCTACGGCCCGTTTGACATATCTGTCAAAAGAAAAAGACCGGTGGCCGACAACACTCAACCCTATCTTATAAGATTAATGAACCAATCAATTTGATAGCTTTTGGTAATAAATTTCTTGCAAAAAACTTGGTCGGCTGCAGCGCGCGGCGCAGCTTGGCTGGCATGTTTACTGGTGTGAAGGAAAAAGGGAACCCTACATGGTGACAGAAAATTTTACCTCGTTGAATTAAAGGACGTAACTACTAGTCTGTTGGTCTAGAGTCCAATTAGTAAGGACTAAAAAGTCTGGTCGGCCAACCCTATCCTGGCAAGTTCGTAGGTCCGACCGAATTTAGGGAACCTACTACTCGGAAGGCAGATTTTACCACATTAAATTAATGGTGAATGTTTGGTTGTGCGTGGCAATAATCCTGCAGCATCTGGATTTGCGAGCCGTAGCACACTGTAAGAAAATCGCAATCTAGCGGGATTTAATTCAAAATTCGAACAATGTTATATAGCACGAGCTACGCGTTTTCCACCGTTAATTTGTGCCAATTACGTTTACGATTACGAAGCGATAGTGTTATTTAATTTATTTATTAAAGTGTTTGTGTTTAATACGTAAGTACATTCACATTTTGTTCGATTTATAATAGGCAATTATAGGCAAAAACAACCATTTCTGTTAGGACACGAAATATACTTCGATTTTTTTATATTTTAAATTCATTGGACCCGAAAACACATTATATAGCATTATATAGCGAAGTATGTAAAGCTGATGATTTTAACTTACAGATGTAATTCAAAAATTTTGCGCTTTTTTGCGGCACCAATATATTTTTTTAAATTTTCACTATGGCTATCGAAATAACTAAATTGCAAATTTACAATTTTTTTACATTTTTTAATTACAAAAATATACGAAAATGATTTTATAAAACTATAAGATCACGTATTATAACTTATTTCAATCAAATTAATGAGTTCCGTATCATCAGAATTAAATCCCGCTAGATTGCGATTTTCTTACAGTGTGCGTAGGTCGAAATTGACATTTACAGCAACAGTACAGTACCGTGATGGACCTATAATGTGACTGATCAAAGATCACCCCTGGTGGTAGGATACGATGGGTTCCAGCTAATTAGATCACAGTACTACTAAGGCTTAAAAAAACTTAAAAATTATTATAACAGAACAAATTAAAACTTTTAACAGAATAATTAAATTATTATAAGTTTAATATTATTGGTATTAGCAAACTAAGGGTTTGTAATCTTTTAACATCATAATCATCGTCAGATATAATTTTTTAAGCAAGGAATAAAAGTTAATTTTGCAGTAACTGGAACAATTGCCTTCAAAAACATTTGCGCAAAAGGACATCAGTGTGACGACTTTTAGTAGATTTCTTCTTTATTGGTAGATTTAGGGCAAAATTGTTTAGTAGATTTCAGTAGAAATTGGGTATTCGAAAATGTTAATGTATTTAAAAATGCAAGGATTCAGGCTAATAAAATCTAAGCTGGCAATACAAATGGCTGAGAAAACGATTGCAGGGTTTGCAAGTTTTCCGGATCTTCTAGTACATCATCATCATAATCATCAGCCTATACAAGGTGTTACAAAAATACAAATAAACATTTAAGGGGGTAGTTTAGACCATCAAACTCAACAACTTTCACTATAGGACCAATATCGGAATCGCGAAAAAAATTATTTATGTTCTATACTCTACAAATCGACTCGAGCTAAAAATGTATGGGATATCATTTTTTTTTCGCGATTTCGATGTTGGTCCCATAGAGAAAGTTGTTCAGTTTGACGGTCTAAACAACCCCCATATGAGTTTTAAAAATTTATTCTTACTTATGTAACACCCTGTATACGTCTCACTGCAGGGCACAGGCCTTCCTTCTAGGAGGGTGTTTGGGCGTAAGTCCACCACGCATGCCCAATGCGGATTGGTAGACTTCACACACACATCAGAATTTCTTCGTCTGTATGGTTTCCTCACGATGTTTTCGTTCACCGTTTGAGAGCAGTCGGTAATACGTACATAAGTTAGAAAAACTCATTGGTACGTGGCATGTTATCCGTGCGGATTCGAACGCGGACCTCTTGATTGAGAGTCCATACCTCTCCGCAACGCGCCACCGAACTCACTTCTAGTACAGCAAATATTAATCATATCGCCTAATGTTTTTTTTACAAAAGAGGGCTTCTGAACAGAGTTGGAATTTTGGTACCTAGCACTTTTAATATGTCAAAGGGATTACATGTTTATCGACTTCCAATAATGACGATATACGGGTATGTTTTATATCACTGCGGATAACTTCAGCATGTATCGAACTTCAAAATAGCGAAAATAAATCAGCTGTCCCATACATTTGAGTCGAATATGTAGGTACTGCAGTTTTGTATAGGACAGCTGATTTTTTATTCGCTCTTTTGAAGTTGGCTCCATAGTGAAAGTTGTTCAGTTTGATGAGTAGAATACATGCTGGTGTTATCCGCAGTGATGAAAAATTTCCCGTATATGGACACAATCGGAAATCGATAAACGAGCAATCCCTTTGACATATTAAAAGTGCTACCAAAATTTCTGACTGCTTATGAGACACAGAAAACTGTACTAAATTTAAACTTGCATAGGGACGACCAAATTTAATATTTATTTGAAAATTGAAGCATCCATGTTACAAAGTGATGAAAACCAATAAAAATTATACAAAAATGCGAAAATAACATGTGTAATGATGAGCGTTTAGATAAAATTGATAATATTTTGTTCAAAAACGTGTTTTATATTAAATTGTAACCATCTGTAACGACATAAATATTATTTGGTAGAATTTAAGTAGAATTTGAAACAGGGCTGGTAGATTTTGGTAGATTTCAGCAGTAATTTTCGTTACGCTGAAGGACATTGTGCGACACAAAAACATATAGGTGTTACTTTGTAGCTAAAGTGGGTACATGAATCCAGAAAGGGCACAGCAATATTAACAAGAAGTAATTTTAAAGATAAAAATTAGTTAGTACAATGTCAATAGTTCTTTTGGTTCTTTTGGTAGATTTTGGTAGGTTTTGGTAATTTTTGGTAGAGTTTAGTAATTATTTTTCGTTGTTTCTGGTTTTTTGGTAGTTTTTGGTTAGTTTGGTAGTTTTTCGTTGTTTTTGGTTATTTTGGTAGATTTTCGTAGTTTTTGGTTATTTTGGTAGATTTTATACTTTTTGGGAATATTTGATAGAGGAATGAAAATTACCAAAAACTACCATAAAAGCAAAAGAGTTCTTGACGGCTTGGCTACGGGGTGGGTTTGTTGACATAATTAAAATATTTGTTTTGCAAAAGAGGTACATTCGAATCGTAAGCGGAATTCAGTCAGTAAGGGTGTCATGCCGATCCTTGTTTACCGACTTTAAATTACTCACTGTGACAGCTTCGTATATCCTGAGATCCTCCGAAATCGTGAGACGATACCCCGTAGTATTCCGTAGCAAGAGATTAAATTTAACTCGCAAAAATAAGCTACTGGTACCAAATTACCGACTAGCATCGATGCTAAGGACTACAAAATAAAGTCGAATACTGTTCTTGTGTATAGTAAAATACCAGATGACATTAAAGCCGACAAGAAATTTCTGAAGAAGGTTAAAGAATTATTAATCGAACAGTGTCCCTATGACTTTAATTAGTTTCTTCAGTATAAGTAAACAAACAGGCATCAATCTGAGTAGAATAAAATGTGTTGCAGACCGATTATTTGTACCTCAATAGGTTATTATAATTTTTAACTAATCATATTGAACTGATTTTATAACATTTAACTAATTTAATTGTAGTAAGTGAAAGGTGGTAGTTAAGTTATTGTCTGGCACCTATTGTTTAAATCTGTTTTTTTCTTAATGTTTATAAATTATATTGTAGTGTGACTAATAGGTACCTAACCTACCTACAATTTAAGGTAAATAAATAAAATGAAATGAGATGAACCAAAAAGTTACAAATTAACCATAAACTACCAAAAAGTACGAAAATCTACCAAAATAACTTTTTGGTTACTTTTGTACGAAAATTTACCAAAAACTACGGAAAGACTCAAAAACTACCATAAATTACCAAAATAACCAAAAACTACCAAACAGTGCCCGGAAAGTAACTTTTGTGAAATTCCTTTGTGTTGTCTTGTGTCGCGCAATGTCTTTTCGCGCAAAATTCTGTCGTGCAAATGACTTACAAAGTCAATCGTTTGAGTTACCTACTGCGGTACAGAATTCACTCTTATTCCATTCTTATTTAAAACATATCTGACGATGATGATTTCAGATTATCAATCTTTAGTTTGCTAGTAACAATAGTAATAAACTTACAGTTATTCTGTTATAATAATGAGGACAAAAATTAACGAGTAATAGTCGACCAATTTATAAAATGTACTTCTAAGTCCATATATCGTGACGGGCAACTACGGAACCCTACACTGCATGTGGCCCGACACCCACTTGCCCGGTTTTTTATAAGTTACTTTGCCTACTTTAGCTAAAAATTGATTTGTCCATTAATCTTCTAAGACAGGGTTGGGTGTTGCCGGTCACCGGTCTATTCGCAATGATTTCGAACGATTGACGGCCCATAGTAATTTGTATGAAGAAAACGTCCATAAAAATATGTGATTTTTGATAACAAATTGCAAAAAAACTAGAAGTCGTATCGAAAAACTGATTTGTTTAAAGTGTTCTTTGATGTTTTGCCATTGATTAGATATATATTTTGTTGCTTTATTTTGTTTCACTAAATCACAAGACTCGGAACGCGGCAGTGCTATTCTGGAGTTTTTCATGAAATTCTCGATTACTTTCTGATGTAACTACACAGTTTTACTGAAATTTTTTTTGTTCATCTTGTACTTCATCTTTTAAAGAAGCGATGGTATTAATTTTGTTTCTAAATACAGCCATTTACTATCCTCAAAAGTCGGAACGCCGAACCCTGTTTCGCCCGATTAGGGTAGTGCCGACCCTTAACAAAGTGTCGTGCAAGTGAACAATATATAGTTCAGTGAAATATGATGGTGCATGGGTCGTAAACAGGAAAAGCGTTCCGTTATTTTAGCGCGGCAAAGCAGTCGGTTCACCTCTTTCCTGTGGACTTCTCTGCATTTCCTGCGTCTTTCGATTGTCTCCAAAAACTCCAAAGAACCATCAAAACGTCGAATACCAACGTTTTAATGTGAAAGCAGAAGAAAATTAAAAATAAGATTTAGTCAAACGGTCTAGTAACCAGGCTAGTAAATAAATTAAATTGAAAAAAAAAATCTCTTTGGTCTTGACTTGACAAAGTCTTGACGCGTAACTTATTTTTCGGATAAATTTGCGTTTATCTACACAATGTTATCAAAATTACAGACGAAACATATTAATTAACTTGTATAAGCTGTTACGTTATTTGGTTACAATGAAATGTTATGAAATATTTTTAATGTCGTTATGACTTCAGAAGAATATTGAGAAAGTAGGTAGGAAGTAGTTACCATATGAAGGCAAACAGCCTTTGTTTCTACCAACATTCTTGTATTATTTAGAGCTACCTATCTATAATGGGCCTACTTATTTCAAAAATTTGGAGCCTATTTGGAAATGAAGGTAAGTACATGGCTACGCAAGAAACTATTTAAGCATTGAAGGACACCTGGTTGACAGTTTAGTGATTAGATAAAAAATACTCTAGAGATTTATATAAATTTATTTTGGACATTGTGGTCATCTAGAATATACTAATCATCATCCCGATGGACGTCCACTGCTGGACATAGGCCTCGCCCCAGGATCGCCAAACCGACCGGTCCTGGGCCGCCGTTATCCAACTGCTTCCCGGCGCCTTCACCAGGTCTTCGGTCTACCTTGTCCACACATTCTGAGCTTTCTGGGCCTATAGACAAAGTAACATTTCTATTGGTGTAGACCATGGATCTAAATCATAAAGGAGTCACGATGCGGATCTGCCGGAGGACGGTCGTGTGTGCACAGCACGTATCGTCGCGTTAGGTCCGCACATGGCTCCACCATTTTGTGAACTCTCTTTTGTGTTTTAACCTTAAAACAATCACTTGAGACTCTAAACTTAAACTACTTACATGGGCAAAACTGCCACTCTAGACTTAATTAATACTACTGATCATTTTCCTACATATAATCTTCACATAACGAGACGTTGGCTGAATTGTGATAACGCATCGGATGCCATTAAACAAAAATTGAATTGAACTAAATCATAAAGGATACCACTCCTCCTTATGCTGGGTTTACATGCACGCCGTGCAGCCCGGCAAGCTTAGGCAATTCGCTGTACATTGAGGCTTCCCACTGGACAGACTAACTAAAAAAAGTAGCGGGGAGCGAATGGATGAGGAAGGCCAAGGACAGAGTTTTGTGGCGCGCCTTGGGAGAGGCCTATGTTCAGCAGTGGACGATGATAGGCTGATGATGATGAGGCTTCTATAAAGTTAAATAGTAACAATCACTTTACAGACGAGTCGATGTACAGCGAATTGCCTAAGCTTGCCGGGCTGCGCGGCATGCGTATGAACGCACCTTTACAATCATTGATACAAGAAAATTGGCAATGGCGTCGTCGATATTTCCAAGGAATTTTTAGGTGTGTCCCCTTCTATCCAATGATGTAGTTACGAAAATGACAGGAGAAGAGCTACAATTTTGTACGTTGGATTAGAAAGGGACAAAGTTAACGTCACAAAAAACAACAATGCTATGGAAAAGAACAATCATTACCGACCACAAAGGAGTATTATCATGTTTCACATCTTGTTAGGCAGTCTTCACTCCACTATAAAGGATTCGAAACTTGGTGTAGACGCTAGTAGAAATGACAGAATGTATGGATTTGACATTGGTGATCGAAACATTTTGACGTTTGCTTTAAGTCACCATACGACATGTCCATACTTTTTTATGTTTTCTCACAGTCGTTCACATGAATTGGAAGATACTTTGTCTAGGGGCTCTGGTACGTGGTCGCCACTCGAGAACTTTTTAGAATACTTAAATTTAATTGTTCACAGAACACAAACTGGTGCTTGTGGGACTGGATAATGCAGGCAAGACGACAATCCTGTACCAGCTGCTGCTCGGTGAGGCGGTCCACACCAGGCCCACAATAGGATCCAACGTAGAGGAGGTTGTTTGGAAGAACTTACGGTTTGTGATGTGGGACCTCGGCGGCCAGCAGAGCTTGCGCTCAGCGTGGAATACTTACTATACAAACAGTGAGGTGACTTAATTTTACTTTTTATAGATTTTTTTTAAAACAATCATACTTTCTAGACAAATAGGTATATCAAGTTCTTTTTGTATTTTTATGGAATTAAGTATTTAATTTTATTATTTACTAGAGTTAACCTGCGACTTCGTCCGCATAAATTATATACCAGATTTTAAGTCGGATCTTATGCTATCAAACAAAAAAAGTTTTATCAAAAACGGTTCAGTAGTTTTTGCGTGATGCGCGAACAAACAAACAAACAAACTTGTCAATAGATGGCGGCACACGTCATTTAAATCGCGCTATCGAGTGTTATTTGAGTTTATATGTTTAGTGAACCGCTACTTTTTATTCCTCACGATTTTTACGATTTTATAAGTTAAGATACAAGATAATGAGATGACACATAAATAAAACAAACCTTTTTTTTTCATATCTTATCATATACTCGATTTTAAAACAATGTCCCATCTCTATGACATTTCAATTGTTTTGCTATTAGATTCCGCTCCCTGGTCATAAGCATATGCTCTTAATTAAACTGCAATATATGTGAATGATGATATGCACTGACTGAGCGAAATAATGTGTTAATTGATGTGCTATAGCAGCATTGTGAAGTTTACTAAGGCCTTATGAGGAAAAACTTGTCAGCTACCTACTTAGTGCAGGTAAAGTAAGCTAAATAATGTCCATTTGGAGGCAAAATTTGTACATCAATGAAACTTTGTTTTTTAACTTTATCTAGGCACTAGAAATGTGGATCTTCCGAGTCCACCCAAAAGAATTATGCCCGAAACCAGGCTAAAGATGCGTCATCAATGCTTCATCATCATTTATTTAAAAAAATATTTGGTCTGAGTTATGAATCCCATTAAATGTATATTTGGCCCTATGGGAATGGGGGTTTAAAAATAAAATTCAATTTTTATAGTATTTTTTTGTATGGAATTAATGATTTTGTTTTAATAACCTATCTATTTTTTAACTTAGGATTTTTAAAATATTACCCATCAATTATTTAGCGATTTTCTTGTTAAAATAAGGCTTATTACATGTCCTATCTTTAGGTGACAATTTGACCGGACGCAAGTTCAGCCTAACTTTCATAGAATTTTGGGCATGATCCTTTAGGGGTCCTACTTCCAGAAATTTTTACATTTTGGATAATGTACATTTTACAAACTAGGCGATTGAGGTATCATTTTCTATGGAATTTTTTGCGCTGAATCGAATGAGACCATCCCCATGCTTACAGGACCTTGTTCCGGCGCACTACCGTACTTTTTCTCTGAGAGATTTGGCGTATTTTTGACCGCTCATAACTTCGGTCTGGTTAGTAGCTGTGAGCTCAAATTTTCAGGGATGCATGTAGTTATCACTCTTATAAAATGTACCTAATTTCATATTTATAACTTTACTTGAGATTTTATTAATCCGCAAACTTCGTTGATTTTGTCATTCACTCACTCACTGTTGATCATCAAAATCTAACAGGTACTTCTCGAAGTCCTAGAAAGCTGAAATTGGGTACATTTTATTCTAGTGACAACCATATGCTATCCTGAAAATTTGAGCTCACTGGTACTATCCAGACCGAAGTTATTAGCGCTCAAAAATACTCCGAATCTCTTCGAGAAAAGGTAGATACTGTCCCCCCTACCCATACCCTCTGGAACGGGTAGGACCCTGAAATTTTGGGTGAAGTCTACTGATCCTCATTTCTACCAAGATAAGGATAAAAAACAAAGTTTCATTGATGTACAAATTTTTTCTCCAAAATATGCTACTTTTCCTGCAATAACTGTCGTTTCACTCAAACAAACTTTCTGTCTTTATTACAAGTATAAGTAATTTAGGGCTCATTTGCATTAGTTTGTGGGGTACATGAAGGAAGCTGGAAATCCTCTATATATGTAACTTTCTATTCTATACCAATTTTTAAATTGTGTAATCCATGATGTTTAGTAGTTAGGTAGTTTTTAGGGTAGTTTTTAGGGTTCCATACCCAAAGGGTGAAAACGCGATACCATAAACTTGTAAGGCTCTGTGTGGTGGTACTCGGAAAACTAAACAATGTTTGCGAAAACTACTGTCTGAAGCTATTGTTAAACTATATGAAATTGTATAATGACACTCGTTTGATTATGGGTAACAGTACATAGACAACAAAAGGCCGTTGGGTAAATTTGGCGTCGTTTAATACAATCGCGGTCTCTGATGGAAGTAGTTCAATTTAGACGAGGTTATTATAGGAAACACTTATCACTATCGAGCAGATATAGCTAATATCTGGGCCATTCAGACCTGAATTTACAGAAAATCTGTCAATTAAGGTCTATCCTACGAATAAGAATAAATATGGAAGAGTAACTCTAAACAAAATCGAAATCATTTTTGGCACCCAATGAAAAATGACATTTTGTATGAGTTTTGGCGGCTAGTTACAATTTTTAAAGAACAAATTTAGAACGCGTTACAATTTTTTTGGTGCCACTTTTTGAGCTTCATTTATAATTCTATACATTCTCTTATTCGTAGGGTCTATCCAACGGTTAAGATACCTAACCTACTGACCCGTCCAATAACATTTAAGCAATTATCTCTGCTCCGATATTCCTTAATGTTTATTAATCATACATGTTTATTTGAGGAAATTTCACAAAAAAGAAATAAAATTAAAAGTTGCCGCTAAAAAATCTACTCCTTTAGTCCATATAAAGTGACACAAACCCCTTAAGAGAAGTTTATTCCGAGAGCGCAAAGTCAATGAGATTTTTCAGAAGTAATCTAGAAACTAGTCTCTATGTTCGTATGAAGTTTCTAGATTGTTTCTGAAAAATTGCATCGACTTTAATTGGTTAGTATTTAAAATATAACCAGACTACGTTTGTATGGAGCGCGCCAACAATAATATACCCTTAAGAGATTAAACGTCATCAGCTGAAGCTATAATAATTTTCTTATGAGATCACTATGATTAACAAATTGACCTATGTAAATATTGTAAATCAATGCTTAAGCAAAATGTTTTGTTACCAGTTTGTAATAATGGTTATTGACTCAACGGATCGACAACGCTTGAGCATAAGTAGAGAGGAACTGCATCGCATGCTGACACATGAAGAACTAAGTCGGGCTTGTCTACTAGTATTTGCTAACAAACAGGTAAGATTCCAGTTTCTAGAAACAACATTCCATTCTAAACAAAAATGTGACTTACAATTTTATTTAAAACGTTTCTACTCTAAAATGATACATGTAATAACTGAAAGTCAACTAACGTGTTTGTGTGAACTAACATTATTATGTGTCTTACGATCCGTAATCACGGGCAATTAAGTCCCGGACCTTTGGAAGGCGTGCATGGAGCCGAAGCCAACATGTAGAGGCCCGTTCAAAAGACAAGTTAATCTAAATGTAAGGGATACACATGGCGGATACCATCTCCGAGCGCACAATATGATACACACGGGGATGGTCCCCGCCAGGTGCAAAGACTATTGGAGTACGGCGCTATGGCCGCGATGGAAAAATAAGGTCTTGGGCTATGAAGGTGAAAGTTGGATGGATGGATACTGGGCTATGGGAGGAGACTAACGGACGCCTGCCATGACAACTAGTCTCGAAATTGTAAATAGGGCAGGCGGTGACTCGCCGACTCGTCGAGTGGGCCCCATAAAACGGCCGCACGCACAAAGTGCGACAATGGGGCAACATCCCACTGAGCGGCTAAAGGTTGTCGAGAGGTGCGGCACCGGTTTCACCATCGCGGGGTTTACCCCCGTGAGCGGGTTTCCCCGTTATTACGCCATTACGTGCAATACACTTCCAACCTGGAGCATAGGTTCTTTGCTCTTGCGATTCCACTCTGGACGGCCAATGAAGGCAAGCCAGAGGTAGGGGGTGTGTTACTGTCTGTATGTGTGTGTGTAAGCGCATGTCTGTATGGTCCCCCTGGATAGGGGTCCGCGGTGTCGCCACTCACCGTCAGCTCGCCACAAGCTGCCCCCGCGGGGACATTATTATTATTATTGTATAACTGCTGTGTCAATTTAATTTGAGAATGACGTCATTGTCATTATGATATCATTGTAGGTATCATTACAGTTCAGTTTTATAGATTTCAATATATCAAGATTTTTAATTCAGAATTACGTTTTTTTTCGTAATATATATTTTCAACCAAGGAGATAATTATGTCATTGATAAAATTCTAAGAGATGCCCAAGATAAAATTTCATTTCGTTTTCAGGATGTGAAAGGCTCGATGACAGCAGCAGAAATTTCTGAACAATTAGACCTGACTTCTATAAAACAACATCCATGGCACATACAAGCTTGTTGTGCCCTCACTGGGGAAGGGTAAGTTGATTTACTATAAACCTTCACCTTCACCTAGTCTGCTTTTTCAGTTACTTACATTAACTACTTATAGATTTCGATATTCGAGATAGATTCGGCACAGCTAGGCTATGTTTAGGATAACTTCGATCATAACCATGTGAATTGAATGTAATGAACTTACTTCTGCAATCGGATTTATACAGGGTTCAGTATAAGTTGTTCAGTATCATGAGTAGGTACAATCACCCATTAGAGTAATGCACCTGTCTACCCTAACACCCTCTAGAAATACTGCTCTGTAACATTTTATAATATTAGATATTATATAATATAAATATAATTTACCTTCGACATCATACGCACAAATTATATACCAGATTTTAAGTCAAACCATAAGCTGTCAAACAAAAAAGTTTCATCAAAATCGGTTCTGTAGTATTTGCGTGATGCACAAACAAACAAAAATCTAAAAAAGGTTATTTAGTTTTAAGTAAACATTGAATGCTAACAGAATTTAATGTTTTTGAAATGTGTTCCTAATTTGTTACAGATTACATTTGGGCTTAGAGTGGATTGCTAGTAGGATTAAAAAGAAATGATTGTTTCATACTTTTCCACAAGTTTTGGTAAGTTATTACGACCGACTTATAATGACGATGAATTAAGATAAGGGATTAATATTAATGATTAGATTTAGAGAACTAATGAATTATATTTTGTAAAGTGTAATGCAATTTTTTATTAAAAAATGTATTGACTACTCAATAAGTTTTAAATAAAATGGCGATTATCTCAGATTTTTATGTATTGTTTCGAATTGAATGGATATAGAGGGAAATAGTAATTAAATAATGTCCTTGTTTTAAAATTTTATTCCAGCTACTCAATTTGCGAACAAAACTTATTAAGTATGTCTATTATCAAAACAACCGAAAAATTATATTATACAAACATTAATAGGTACATAAAGCTGCAGATAAATTGAGTTGATCTTATTTCTCTAGAATGATGTGCCTTTAAATGTACCTATTTAATAACAATATACACCACAGAAAATAAACCTCGAAAATTATAAACCTAATATCGATGTACCAGTAAAATCTAGTATAAAATGTATCACAATAAGCCCCACTTGCGCCAACCTGGGTTAGCAATAAACTCCAGGTTATTTTGCTAACCCATTATTTTTTGTATAGAAAAACAACTGAAAGAGCCATTTTATCTGGAGTTAATTGCTAACCCGTGGTTGGCGCAAGTGGGTCTAAGAATTATAATTAGTTCATTAATCATAACATGTTCTGTAATTCTGTAACAGTATTGTACATTTTTTATAGATTTCCATTAACTTACACGTCGTCAGTTTAGCTTTTCACTTTAGCATGCAATTTTAATGAGGATAAAACAGTTGAGATTCCCAAATTAATTATCCTAAAGTTACCTTAAACAATAAGGCAGACTTAGGGCCAGTTTCACCACTTCTGGGTAAGTTCTTGTTAGCTTATCCGACAGATAGTTTGACATATTTTGTATGAAATTATGTCAAAATATCTGTCGGATAAGCTAACAAGAACTTATTCAGAAGTGGTGAAACAGGCCCTTAGTAATTTAATTTAAACAAATAAATAATGATATTTTATTTCAAAATTCGAATCCATAACAAAATCTTGACACCAGTTGAGAACTGACGATGATAAAGGCCACAGAAAAAGAAAACAATAAATAAAAGGAAATATTATTTTCAGCAATAGGTACTACTAATATTCTAATTGCAATAAAACTTTAATTTAATTTTAAGAAAGAAATCATGCGAGGTTTAAATTGATTTCGGGTAGCGGGTATCGCGACCAGGCTATGTGGACTGGAAATTATAGAACACTGTGAAACCAATACGAGATGTAGGTATTTTTGTAACTTCGTTATTTTTCAATCGATATCACGATTATGAATATTATGATCCACTGACTTAAACCATATAACTATGGACAATTTACGCGTGTAATTCTAGTAACAAACTTTTCTGACACTTTTTGCGGGGGACAAGGTAGCATAGTAGGTAACTGTTTGATGGTAAATGCTATTTAGTACCTAATTTATAGCTACGAATAAAGAAATAAATAGGTATAAAAACTTGGCATTTTTTAAATTGCAAATATCTCATGGCTCTGACTTTCAGACGCAAATACAAATCTTTCTTTGGGGTTTGGTAAAACAAAATTAGGTACTAAATCGTCACATAGAAATAAAAAGTGAAGAGGACTACGATTAGGTAAAAAAAGGACGAAAATAATGACGCGTCATTATGGCTGGACCACTGTTTTTATCATTTTTCTCAGAGTACAGTGAGGTACTAAATATTTCACGGTAACTACGATTTAGAACCTAAATAATACGTAGTAAAACTTAGTATTGTTTAACGTTCAAATATCTCTTCATGGCCTATTTTTTTGGTGCTTCTAATGAATCTGGAAAAAATATATGTTCCAGTACTACCAAAATAGGTACCTACTTAATCATCATGTAAAAAGGTAGGAGGACTACAACTAGATACAAAAAATGGTCCAGACAATCTGACCGTCAGAATGGCTGAACCACTTTTTTCCTATTTACCTCATTTTGTAGCGAGGTACTTAATATTTGATGATCGATACCAAATCGTCCATAGCTTAAAAATCTATTTGCCGGTGTAGTCCAGACATCCAGACGCTCACGGCTGGTCCCTAGTTATATGGTCTAAGTCCACTGATCATAATCGTTTAACTTTTGGACCCAAGAGAAACTAAGTTCTAATCTCTATAATTATAATAATATAGTAATTTAAAGAAAAATAATTTTAAACGCTTCCAACAATGTTTACTGCCGTGACTGTTTAGTATAATTGTATGATACATATAGATAGGCTAAAAATAAGCAAGCTTCTGTACACCCTGAATACGGACGTGATTTAATTTATGTATCATAGAATAAACACCTTTGAGTTTTACAAAGCAGCCTTATTATTTTATATCTACCTAAAGAGTGCATACCTATTCGAAAGTTATTGAATTTTGACGACATTCTAGTCGACGGATTGACAAGCATTTAATTTTGTTTTCACCTCACAAGCTCGGAAAGATTCTGTTCTGAGGGTATGTGGTACGGTAGACTAAAAAAGTTGTATGCTTTCGCAATTTATACATTCTCTTTTTTTTTCGTTTACTTAACTACAGTGTGAAATTGATATCATTAGCATCCTTTTAAACTAAGAGTCTACACATCAAACTGACCAACTTTTACTATGGAAGCAAACCGTTTGGAGCAAAAAATACTGCTGTTCCATACTAAACTGCAATGCCTACTCGACTCAAATGTAGGCAACAGCCGTTTTTTTTTGCTCCGATCGGGCTTGCTCCCATGGTAAAAGTTCTTCAGTTTGATGGGTAGACTCTTAGTTTAAAAGTATGCTAATGATATCAATATCACCCTGCATATAGGGTTCCTTCTTAATATGCTGACACTTTTTTAAGGGGATGATCAGACCATGAAACTTATTTTTTGTTCGCGATTTCGATGTTGGTATGGTTGGCCAAAGAGAAAGTTGTTCAGTTTGACGGTCTGATCATGATCATCCCCTTAAAAAAGTGTCAGCATTATTTTGTCACCTTTATTTCTACGAAAACAAAAGATCATAAGTGTAAATAATTTACTTTCGCAGCCAACCGTACCTCCAAGAGTAGATACAAGTGATAACTTTTGTCGAACGAATATGGATTGATATTCTTGTCACCTTTATTTCTATGAACATATGGATCAGATGTGTCAATAATCAACTTTTGCAGCCGACAGTACTAGAAGAGTACGACCGGTTTCGCACTACGTCAGATCGGAATCCGATCCGAACCCGTCAAAATAATGTTATAAGAGATAAGTGTACTTTTTGCAACCATCAGCAGCAAGGCTGATTAATTTTTTATGGGGTGTAGAGCATCTCTGTGATGGGGATGAACCAGGTGTACCTGTATAACTTCAGTCGGTTTAGGAGTTACTGACTTGTAAAGGTCAGAAAAAAATTAACGATCAGCTGCAATGCAAGGCTGATCGTACGATATTATTGTAGTATGCACTGTAGCTATGTGAACAGTACAAAAACTGACATGAACTCCTAAACCGACTGATGAACCATGTCAGTTTTTATACTGTTCACAAAGCTACAGTGCATACTACAATAATATCGTACGATCAGCCTTGCATTGCAGCTTAGAATAGCTGACCTTTAAAAGTCAGTAACTCCTAAACTGACTGAAGTTATACAGGCACACCTGGTTCATCCCCATCACAGAGATGCTCTACACGCCATAAATACTGAATCAGCCTTGCTGCTGGTGGTTGCCAAAAGTACAATTATCTCTTATACTATATATTGTATGTAAAATCGGATGACGGAAGCCGGATCTATACGTAAACTACCACATAAATAGTTCTACGACTACTCCGGACCGTATTTTCACGGGTTCGTATCGGAAGTAGTGCGAAACCGCTCTACAAGTGGTTACTTTTGTTGAAAACGATTATAATAATTTGATTTCAAGCAAAAGAAATAAGTAGAATTTAAAGTAGATAAAAAAATGCATAGGTGCAAATACATATATTATTTATACAAAATAAGAAACAAATGAGTAGTAACATAAACATATTCTTTTAATATACTTCGCTCAGTTGCAGAAAAGCTCATTAGAGTTAATCCTCCATTAAATCTCTTGCGGTCAGTTTTTGTCTTGTTGACGTAGAAAAAGTTAGCAAGAGATTTAATGGAGGATTAACTCTAATGAGCGTTTCTGCAACTAAGCGTATAGTTTATTTCTCACTCAATCACAATAACATGAGATTCATTAAACACGTATGAAATACAACCTGTCTCCACAGATTAAAGGCAAGGAGAGGCATTTCCCCAGCAGTGGGACGTAGATGGCTAAAAACTCAATTGCATTGATTCAAACTAATTCGTGAAATGTAACTCTTGTGGTTTTAAATTTGTTTTATAAAGTTTTTCTAACGACACTTTTTTTGAGTTCTATTTCCTCTTACGGATATATTCAGTCCCCTCTATATGTAGACAGTAGGTACTTTAGGGGTTGAACTACACCACGTAGCACAGCATCGCATTTTTCCGTCGCTCCATCGATCCACGCGATCGCAAGCGACGTGCTGTTCCGTTCCGTCTATCTTATATGCTCTAGCAAATGACGTTCCTGAGTGACAGAAAAGGATGGAGCGACGGAGAAATGCGATGCCGTTCTTCCTGATGTAGTTCAACCCTAGAATGTTCGTTTACGGTTTGGAGGATACCAATAGTCGACAAGGCCCATTTTTATTATTATCTTATATTAAACTGTATTTACATATTGTGATGATCTTGTTGTGGCTTTCTACCATTCAGGCCATAACATTTATTGGGCTTACTATTTGTAGAACTTATCTCTAATTTACAATAGCTATATTTCGCTATTTTTGCTAGCAGTATTACTTATTTATGGCGAATTATGTACGTTTCAATTTAAAACTGGATTTTATGTATCTCATGTTTTATTTGCGTTCACTGATTTCAGGTCACCGTTTCCTTGGGTTTTATAAGACAATACCTATGCCACCTTGGTTTTATAAGACATTCAGCGGTAAAGAAGACAACAATTGAAAATATATACAATGTTCTTGTTGAAAATAGATATTACTTCTTAATTTTTTAAATATATAATTTTGACCAGAGAAGAGTGGCGGACGTACCTGTTATTTCAGACCCAGTCTTAGAGGTACCGTACATAAATGAAACCTAGCAATAGGCGTAGAATGAAATAAAACGAATAAAAAAGTTAATTGGTTGGAACCTGTGAAAGTTGGAGGAAGGGTTTTCCTCCTTACGATACCTATTGAATTAAGTGTTTGAACTCAATAGTCTTTCTCGGTAGATATTCCATTCATTTCTCTATTCATTCATGGTTTTAATTTTAAAGAAAATTCACGATAACCGTATAATTATTATGAGAATTGAAGAAAACGAAAAGGGTGACAATCTCAGTTCAACCAAACCAAAGATGGTCCGTTACGCCCAAAAAATACTTAACTAATCATATTCGATAAAAATAACTGTCATGGTTGCCTTTTGATCCAGATTTCTGCTTTTGAATACGAACTTTTAGAAAAAAATTATATGTATATACACTGGCAAATAAATATTACTATTACTACTACTTGTTTAAAATAATTATGACTGGCGCGGCCCCTGTAGGTACGACTTTTAGAAAAAAGGCTGGGCCCAGTTTCGCCATATTTCTTTATAATCATGTAAACATTGCAATGATTATAACAGTTAAAATATCATTTGGTCCTGAGGTAGATTTATCTAAAAATTTGCTAAAATTTTTATACAGTTGTGGATTAAAAATAAATATAAAACTATATTCTTTCTTAAGCGGCCTACAACAGTGAAAATAGCGTGATTCCAATTTTTTATTAATGCAATTGTGTTCTTGTAAATTGTACAACTGTTGCATTGTTAAAATAATTTAGAATATATATGAGAAAAGTAATAATCCAATTTAAAATGCAAAAGAAAGTTATACATAGATGTTCATAATAAAAATGTAAACATCTAAAATAACTAACTATTCGGAGTTCGTCGCCGTTTTCACTACTATAGGCATCTTAATAAACTGGTTAACGAGCGTGATGCTCGGATAATATAAATGCATTCTACATTTCATCATTATTATGCTCATAATGACATAATCTATTGTACTTATGAAATTACACAATGTGTAAATAAATGATTACGCGTCTCCCTAATGGGAAGCGTTTACAGAATAATAGACTATTTTTGTCTTACTCGTAGTCTACGATATATTATGTCCTTGCACAAGTTCTTATTTCTGGCATTACTTGGTATACAAATCGCCAAACATTTATCACAAACTACCAATTAACAGGTCATAAAGCGCATTCTCCGTCAAACTAAAAACCTTAATTTTTATGCTAACAGTCTTAAAACTGGATCTTATAAGTTTTAACTTCCATAGGCTCCAATTTAATCTCACTCATTCCCGATAACGACTGGTAGGTTTTTAGGCCTGTTAAACTAACTGAAGTTAAGTTACTAATTTCAAGACCATTGAAATGAGTGTTAGATTTGAACGTCGACGACTTGAGTCGTGACTTGTCTCCCACAGAGCAGCTATATCCAGGCCTCTGCAGCACCATGTAGCACGAGGAACTCGGGAACTGTTCCAGGATGTCGTCGGTGATCGTGCGCAACGTCACCAAGTGCACATCCGCTGGGAAGTTATCTACAAACGTTTGGTGAGACTTGACCTCTACGTCACCGACTTCGCTCGTGTCAAGTAAGTAAACGTTGACCGGATAATTTAGTGCTCTGCTTAAATAATTAGCAGTCTGAGATGGTAGTTGATATGCAGTGTCCTTCTGATCGGGACTGAAATGTCTTTCGTTTATGTACCTGAAACCTTTTTCACTTGTTTCTCGTTTCTTTCGTTCAGAATCTGATATCGATTCTAGCAATAGCCAATTGTGGAAAACAGTTAGTTTGTTGTCAACGACACCCTCGCCTATACCTCTGAAGTCGTCGTACAGAGTACGACGGTCGAGCATCAACTCTATGCGACCTGGATCAAACGCAGCCGCGCCTTGCGCGTGATTCGTCAACAGCGTTAATCTAGTTTCTTCATCTTGTATCCATGCCATTGTTGTTATCGGATAATAGTTAGCTTCAATTCCTAGCTTATCAATTTTGACTCTTTTTTGATACTGGAACCCATTCTGATCTGTGTAAAATTCTGGCAAGTCACCGTTCTGTAGATCTGTCTGTATCCTCATGAATAGTTCGGTTTCTCTGTTCTTCGGAGGGCTCTCAAAATCTACTATATTTTCTATAAGTATACCACGGGAGAGAGCTGGATCATTCACATTGTATATTCTTAGAGTATGAACTAAGAAAGGTGTATACATCGTGGTGATCTCTGTGGACACTGGTCCTGAGACGATAATTATATTGTCATCCTGCATAGTATTCCAATTTGAATACGGATTTAAAACATGTTTTTCGGGTGAATCGTAATCAGGCATGAACAGATATGCTCCGGAATGTCTTTGAGCGCTTTGGTAAGCTCCAAACTGCATCTCAACGACATTCTTTTTCTTAATGTCTTTTCTGTAAATCTGTCTTAAAAATCCGGTGTTTCTATTTATCAGTAATTTCAAAACAGAATTTTCTAATTGAATGTCACCAGGCATCATTTTTTTGGTCACAAATAAGTCACCTCTTTCGCCATCAGATTTATCATTGCCATTACAATGGTTGCAGAAAACGACACTATGGTGAGAAGCATTAGTATATTCCTCAATGTTGAAAGTAACCGAACTAAGAGGCGGTAACGTCGCAACAAATAAAACATCAAAATTAGTCTCACTAATAACGCGCTTCCCATCTTCTTTAACATCTATGGTAGGCGTGATCTGATATTGAACATGTTCTTTTTTGCGAGTGTCGTAAATTCTAACATTAGTAGAATTTGATCTTAATGTAATAATCTCGGTTCTAACTTCTACCAAGGGATTAAAAAGTATGATTTTCCTCTTATCGACTAATGATATTTGCAATTTTTTGACCGGCATCCCATACGTTTCCCACTCGACTTCACTCTGAAGAATGCTTTGTGAATGCAGCGTGTTATCTGGTATCATAATGGAAGTCAATGCAGCTTCTTGTAATCGAATGCAGTGGTATAAACTGGTAAACATTTTGGTCCCGTAATCGTACATTACACTAGCTTTAGACGTGCCCGTTATAGCATCGTGATGTTGGAAAAGTCCTAAATTTCTTCTTGCATTAATAAGCTGTTCATAAGATTTTTCTAATCTCTTCTCCGATGAAACTAGTTTCGGATTTTTCATTTGTTTAATGTAGTTCGAGACTAACGTGAATAAAATTTCGGATGTTCTAAGTTGATGTTCGAATTGCCGAGCGAGGATTTTGATGTACGGCCTTGTGGTGTAGTAACCTGACCAATAGGCCGGCTTTCCTTCACTGAAAATATCAGAGTAGACAAAGAAATCACCTTTCAGAGTGGGAATATGCTTATGCCTCTCTTTCATTGCATTGAAATAGTCCAGTGGCGTTCCAAATTGAACATCAGCATTAAATAAATCTTTGTGGCTGTTTATATAATTGAACAATTTCATGTAGTTAGTATATTGAGCGTCAAATTCAATGGCATATTCATACCTGAAGTCATCGCCCAGTGGGACTAATACAACGTTATGGGGAGTGAGAGATCCAATACGGTCATATTCTTCTATCAAAGTCTTGGATTTACTGTGAAGATTTTGGTCAGTTATTTCTTCATGCTTGGCAGTGTACTCTGAGTATTCTCCAGGGATTTTTCTAAAGTCGAAACTTAAACAGACGGACGGATGAGGGCCGCAGGTGCTTTTTATCGAATAAATATCAAAAGGCTGATTGTGAACTATGAGAGATGGCTTCTTGGTAGTCCAGCCCGGTATCCAATAGAATTCTTCAATCTGTCTTTCCGCTAGCCATTGCTTCCACGCAAAATGAATTCTTTGGATGATCGTTCCTTCAAGGCCACTTTTGTCTAGCAAGTAAGGCACTGTAGGTCCATGTCCAAACGGATCTATTGACCAGCCAGTCTTTGGTGTTATGCCCAAATTGTTTTTCACCCACTGATGTCCTGTAAATTGATAACAAATATATTAAATTCTACTTCATTTTAGACATATAAGGTTTACGTAAGGTACATACGAGTATAATATATATTACCTTCAATGAATTGATCAATAATTGCATAAATATGTGTACAGGCTTCGTCTGGCATCACCCAACCGCCCGAGGTAATCTCAAGCCGTCCTTCTTTAATAAGTTTCTTTAGAGCCTGAAACATTCAATAATGTTTGAGCTGGAAGGATAATAGAGAAATTTACTGATATATGATTTATAAAATAACTACTCTTAAGTAGTTTAGTTTTATATTCACCTTCTGTTTTACTGGATGAGATCTCTCCCACCACGCATTAAGAAACGATATTTCCGTCCATATAAAGGTCATGTTTGGATACTGGTTCAGTTTTTGAACCATATTGTTGATGATATTTTTCGTTTTCCATTCGAAGTATTGTTCGAAGGTCTTTAACCACCCGGGATCATTGTGCGAATGAGGCACAACTATGACCTTTAATCTAGGACGACGAGTGTCATTTCTAGACTTTTCATATCTTTCTTCAAAAGATTTATCCCAAAATTCTTTGGTTCGCATCCAACTTGGCTGTAAGTAATTTAACGAATGAACCCACGTAACAACAACAAGAACAGATATAAACTATAATTACCTAAACTTTGCTCGATACATAATAAAGACTTAATTATATTTTAATTTTTTGAGCAAAATATTTGAAGTCAACGATTCATCAAACAATCATATCAAGAGAAATCCAATAAAACAACAAAAAGTGTGATTTTAATTGGTTGACTTGATTTCCACAGCGGCTATTACATCTTGGAACATAAACTAGAAACACATAATTAAACAGAAAACAGTGTTACTACAAAGCAATCAATATGAAAGGATGACAGCACTGTACCTGGAACTCAAATTGTGGATAAACCGTGACCGTGTCTATGTCTGCCGCCATCTCCTTCAAAGCCGGACATTGTTCAGGATTTACCTTAAAAGTAATGATATTCATTATGTTAATAACATATATAGGTATTTAAACAAATTCAAATATTTATTGCATTGCCACATTCATTACGATAATGTAGCATTCTAATGCTGAAAGAATCATTCAGATCGGTCCAGTAGTTTCGGAACCTATTCAATACAAAAAACAAACAAAAAGTTTATAATAATTTATTAGTTAAGAACTTAGGCACAGAATAGGTTTGGTATATAGTTCTATATAACTTAGGTACCTGAGAAGTATAGATAAGTGTAGATACAAATATGTTTAACTTCTAATTAGTAAAGTTATTGTTGTTTGAGGAAATGGCCGTACGGGGAAAAGGACGATTGGGAAAAAAATTAATTCGGGGAAGTTCGTGGAAATGGCCGTTGGGGGAAATGGTCATATGTTCGGGGAAAAGGACGTAACCGACCTGATCCAAATAAGCTTGTATTGTAATCATAACTACTTGAAACAGTAATATTAAATTAAAAACATTAGGATATAAGTACTTACTTTTTCTTGTCTAAGAGAATCGTGGAGAAACTGTTGCGTCTTTAGATCTAGCTCTTCATTGTTCGCTACGTTGTTGTCTGTAACAATAACAAATGGATACTTTTTAGTAACTCGTTTATTCGTTTAGTTCAAGATGTAAGTAGCAGTAGCAGAAATTTTGCCGTCTTCTGCTTGAAACTACCCTTTGCATAAAACATATAAATAGATTTTGAAATATGCTACGTTTTCTAACTTTTCAAATCGATATGAAAATCATCAAAATGCATGTAAAATTAATTACGGTTTGTTCAGAAAGATTGAACGGTATTTTACCATCTTTACCATAGTAAATGAACTACATTACCGCCGATGGTAACAAAATGTTACGTGGACATGCCACGTAGGTATTTGTTTTATCTATCATTGCATTGTGGTAGTTATCTGAGTCAAGCCGGATACAAGTAATACTTCGTTCCGTTAATTCTCTCGATAACTTTAATGTTGTTTACATTTCGAGTTAAGTTTGATACATAGCATTCACACATTACTTGGTCATAATGCATTAACTGGAACCATAGCTACATAATAAAAACATGTATCTGGCTGACTCATTAGTCATTCATTACAATCCTATCCATTCCGCAGAACACTAGAGTTAAAGAGTGTGGGTGACGGTGGAGGTGAAATGTTAAATAAAAAGTGTGAAGTTAGCGGATCTCTGGTATATTATTACCCTGTTCTTAGGGGTTTCCATAAATTTAAACTCAATTAAATGGTGGTGCTCATGGTCTCCTTCTGAGTTGTAGGTACATTAAAAAATCTGTAGGTGAGGAACGTAGGTATTTCGACATTTTACTGTTAAGCTTTAAAAGTAAAGATTCTGAAAGATTAAATCTTCGAAACATACTTGTTACGTAACTATTTGAAGCCTGGAAAAGAAACCTTATAAATAACATAAGCAGAGGAAAGTACGTATTAAAGTATTGCGCGTTGCTATATGGGTTAATGAAACCAACCTATACAGGGTGTTAGGGTAAACTGTTGCATTACTTTAAGGGGTGATTGTACCCATGATACTGATCAAGTTTCCCTAAGAAACCAATAGGAGTATCTCAAAAAAAAAAACATTTTCCATACTAAATGCAATTAACTAATCAAACATTTATATGAAAAGTCGAATTTTTTTTATGCGAATTTCCTATAGATTTCTTAGGGAAAGTTGATCAGTATCATGGGTACAATCACTCTCACTAACACCCTGTAGTAACTCTTGGTCCAATACTCAGTTCGTCCGTCCGTCGTCGTTTTCGTCAAACACGCATTTCGTCCCAAGTACAGTAGGAATTGGTTTTCCGTGACTTGATTGACTGACAGACAACGTACAGCCTAAACCACTGAAGATAGAAACATGAAGGAACGTCATCCGGTTTTCATATTTTTATGGTCTACATTTTAAAGTGCCGGCCAACAAAAACGAATGCTATATTCCGTCAGAACAATATTATTCGCATGACATCAGTAGCTATACAGGGTCCAACTTAATATGCTGACACTTTTTTAAGGAGATGATCAGACCATCAAACTGAACAACTTTCTCTATGGGACCAACATCGAAATCGAAAAAAAAAATCAAATGTCCCATACATTTGGCTCGAGTAGGTTTGCAGTTTTGTATGGAGCGGCCGATTTTTTTTTTGCGATTTTGATGTTTTTCTATGGGAAGAAACAAAATTATTAATATTATTAGAAAAGAGGTTAGTAAGTCAAATTAATAACTAATTCGGTTGTAGATAACATAATAAAATAATAAACAATTAATTTATCGTAACACTTTTATTTAATTATTTCCTCCTTAAAACTTCTCTGAGGCGATGCAGAGCCGGTATTCGTGCCGGAGGCAATCAATTCGAGCATTTACTTTAGTTTTAAGGAGGAAGTAATTAAATAAAAGTGTTATTATAAATGAATTGTTTATTATTTTATTATGTTATCCACAACCGAATTAGTTATTAATTTGACTAACTAACTGCTTTGCTAATAATAATAATAATTTTGTTTCTTCCCAATATGCCCATAATTATAAAAAAATGCTATGGTTGAGTTGTTCGAAACGAGGTCCCTTTACAAAAAGTAAAAAATATCACCATTACTGGCAATAATAGTGGCAAGTGTTGCACCATTTTGAATTCTTGACTAAATGGGCCATCTTTTGAAATAACATGCCAAGGATAGTCTAGTACATTTTTTTTCCGAAATGAATTGTCAAAGTTAACTGATAATATTTTCCTAAACCATGACTCAATGAAACTTAATTTATTTTACTGAACTAACAATGTTTATTACGTTAATTCGTGATTGGGATAAATAGCACCGTTATTTTAGATTACGTCATTAGAAAAATCACAGCCAAATCGTGAAATTTGTGATCACTAGGTACACTTAAAACTAGGACCAAGGGTAGAGATTTTCAACTTTTATGAAAAAATGTCTGTTATTTTTTAACTAAGTGATATGGATTTTTTTTCTTATTTTTCCAAGAACTGGTATAACTTGACCTCTCGCCCGGTACCAGATTATCGTTGAGTTTTGGGACACCCTGTATGTGTTATTACTATAAGAGCCTGACCAGGAATATAAAAAACCTGGTTTGGGGGCGCTGCAATCGATTATAACCTTTAATGTCAGTGCAGTGTTCCAAGTAAAAAAGGTAGTTCCAATGATTTTCCGCAACATGGCGAGGTTTTTTATATTTCTGGTCGGGCTTTACATCAAAAATGTATGAAAAAGTAGAATTTTCAAACATAAATAAAACCAAGGATAGTGGCACCTACACAGCTTTGGTGCTAAACTTACTAATAAATGCTGCGACCGACAAGCTCTAACAGAATATTGTTTTTTTTTTGGCAGGCACTTTCGCATTTTATTCGCAAAACGGATGATGTCTTTTGGAATACTTATTTCACAGAGCATGTAGACAAGAACCTATTTTTCGAAAATCAACCCCTGAAGTTGTGCAACGGTTGTTGAAGATTTCCGAAATCCACGCGGACGAAGTCGCGGGCAAAAGGTAGTCATAACAATAAATGTGATTTTTAACAGGATTCGAAAAAAGGAGTTCGACTGCAATTACCTTTGACACACTATTCAATCATCATCATCAGCCGATATACGTCCCACTGCAGGCCATAGGCCTACCCTCTAGGAGGGTGCTTGGGCGTTAGTCCACCACGCGTGCCCAATGCGGATTGGTGGACTTCCCATATGCATCAGAATTTCTGCTTCTGCAAATGCAGGTTTACTCACGATCGATGTTTTCCTTTACCGTTTGAGAGCAATCGGTAAGAAGAAAGTTATTACATAAGTTAGAAAAACTCATTGGTACGTGGCATGTTGTCCGTGCGGATTCGAACCCGGACCTCATGATTGAGAGTCCATAACTCTCCGCAACGCGCCACCGAGCTCTTCACAATATTCAATAATGCAAAAGAATTATGTACAATTATCGAAACAAGGAAAACTATTTATATAATTAGGTACCTGCATTACCAAGGATATTACTATATCCACACAATGTATCTACAATGCACATATTTAATTAATGGAAATCAAATAAAGACAGAGTTCACAGTCAAGGAGCAATTCTCACTAATCTAATCAACCGTTTCTTATGCTCATGGTCAGCAGTCGCAACATGGCAATTTATTAAGAAAACATTTAATCCAGAATCTTTTATTAGTACCTTTAGATGGAATCCACAATAAGGTATTGTATGTGATATTTTAAATGAATATCGTCTAATCTGAAGCCTCTAATATCCTAGAAACAAAGTTATAATTATGGCTTGTTCCAAATACCGCGATGACCGTAGGCAACTAAACATGTAAGTATTGTTACAACATTTCCACCTTCTGTTACAGTATATACAGGATATACATAATTCATTATACAGGTTGTCCCAGAAGTGGCGGTCCAAAATGATCGGAGTGGACATGATTTCCAACAATTTTGACCCCACATAAGTACGAAAATTTAAAAGTCAACTTGTCACTACAAAAATACTAATTTCAAAAAAACTATTTTCACGTTCCTGAAAAGTGTACCTTTGGCACAAGTCCGGCACTTCTAACAAAATTTTGGATTTGACATGATGACGTTCGCACATGCGCACTTGGTGCAAATTGTCCTTGACATATGTGTAGGGTTGACTCAGCACGCATTGTATAAACATCATCTACATTTCGTTACTTTTTATTGTTCGTTCAGTTATTAAAAATAGTATTTGAGCTAAAGAATTAATGAAAATGTGAATTTACTCGTTTATTTTTCAACGTTTTTATTCACTGAAAAGACTCAATTTTTATGTAGTAAAATCTAACGGGTGCGCGCGCCTAACTGCATTCCCTTTTTTGAGTTCCCTCACTTTTCCCTCAAGTGTGAGGGGGGTGAGGTATCTGAAGTCAGAGGGGGGCGGGGAGTGGCCGTTCTGTATATAGAACTATATACCAAACCTATTCTGTGCCTTTGGAACGAGACCATTTTCTGTAAAATTACTAGCGTGTATGATAAAGCAGGAATCGATTTTCAAAATGATTTCGTTATAAAGGTACCTATAGCTTGGCAAAAAAGTCATGATCGTGGTGACAGGTGGAACTAAAATTTTAGTATGGTGGTGTTGCCAGGTTATGCGTGATTTTGACGTTCTTGCGTGGAGGCAGCGCCCTTATTTTTTATCACGACTTTTTTGCCAAGCTTTCAGGAACAAGAAAATAAAATGAAATTTTTTGAAATGTTTCATAGTTTTTACGAAATTAGTGTAGTGACAAGTTGACTTTATCACAAAAGGTTGATAATTCTGTGTAGCTTTTGAACCGTGAAACGTGGATGTTCTGAGTTTTCAGAATACCTCTGACTACCACCACAGAATAGGTAATAGTATATAGGGTCCTTCTTAATATGCTGACACTTTTTTAAGGGGATGATCAGACCGTCAAACTGAACAACTTTCTCTATGGGACCAACATCTAAAACGCGAAAAAAAAACAGTTGTCCCATACAAAACTGCCAACCTAACTCGACCGAATGTATGGGACAGCCGTTTTTTTTTCACGATTTCGATGTTGGTCCGATAGAGAAAGTTGTTCAGTTTGATGGTCTGTACATCCCTTTAAAAAAGAGTCAGCATATTAAGAAGGACCCTATATACTATTAGCTATTCTGTGGTGGTAGTCAGAGGTATTCTGAAAACTCAGAACATCCACGTTTCACGGTTCAAAAGCTACACAGAATTTTCAACCTTTTGTGATAAAGTCAACTTGTCACTACACTAATTTCGTAAAATCTATGAAACATTTCAAAAATTTTCATTTTATTTTCTTGTTCCTGAAAGGTGTACGTTTGTAACGAAATCATTTTCAAAATCGATCCCTGCTTATCATACACGCTAGTAATTTTACTGAAAATGGTCTCGTTCCAAATACACTTTTCAGGAACATGAAAATAATATTAAAAGTTGGAAATGTTTCATAGTTTTTTTAAAATTAGTATTTTTGTAGTGACAGTGTATGGGAGCCTGTCATAGGAAAATGTGTCAATAGGGAAACCTATCAGAACAAAACAAAAATCAGCTATCCCATACGTTTGAATAGAGTAGGTCCTGTTAGGTATTGCAGTTAAGTATGGGACAGCTGATATTTTTTTTGTTCTGACCAGTTTGCTCAATAGTAAAAGTTGTTCAGTGTGATGGGTAGAGTATGTGATTTAAATGGTAATGATACTTTTCCTTACACCTTGTATATTTGTGAGCATATGCTCGCGAGGTATGCTTTTGACCCGTTCATTTCCGGACCTATACGTAAGGGGTTAAAATTGTTGGAAGTCATCCCCACTACCCCCTCGTCCATTTTGGACGAACACCTTTGCGACACCTATATAATATCGGTCTGTAACTAACTACGTTGTCTAATAAGCATGAACGTTGACTAAGAAGCAATAAAAGGCCCTTATCCTGTGGGTAGCAGCGTAAGAATTGCAATGAATTCCAATATACGTCAGGTCTGCCTTCCGGACTGTACGTGCAAGTGCGTGACAGGAGACTGCTATTTCCCATTGGAATCAATTGAAATGTGCATATCACTGCGTGCGTGACGGCTTTGTGATAAAAATACTTATTTTGAAGATTATAATGATCCCGAGCATAATAATAAACGATTGCATTGTCAATAAACGTTTCCGATCATTTTTTTATGTCGATTTGTGGCTTGTTGACTGACCGGTTTTATAATTATAAGAGCGGTTTTGCACTACGTCCGATTCGAACCCGTAAAAATAATATTGTATGTAAAAACTGATGCCGGAAGCCGGATCTAGTGCGTAAATTAACATAGAAATAGTTCTACAACTACTCCGGACCGTAGTGCGAAACCGCAATAAGAATCTGCTGACAGAAATCTAAGGTTAAACTTGGCGACAACTGTGTATTTGACATATTAGTAAGTTTTAGCCTGTTGGATCCCACTGCAGGGCAAACGTATCCTCTCACGAATAATAATGAGAGGAAGCGCGACATACTCCACCACGCGGGCCCAGTGCGGTTTGGTGGAGGAAAGTTAGTGGTCTCCTGGACAATATTATGCCGTCAGAGAATACATACAGGGTCCAACTTAATGTGCTAACACTTTTTTAAGAGGATGATCAGACCATCAAACTGAACAACTTTCACTATGGATTAAACTACGAAATATAGAGAAAAAAAACAGCTGTCCCATACATTTTAGTCAAGTCACAGCAGTTTAGTATGGGACAGCAGATTTTTTTTTTTTGCGATTTCTGTTGGCTACATATGTTACACCCTTTAGACATCAAACTGAAAAAAATCATGTCGGCTTTCTCTGTAAGGGAATTTTGTAACTATTTTTTTATTACCTACAGTACAGAGAAGCACTATCCTATAATTACTACAGTAACTATAACTAAGAACCGACGAACAGTTTTAAATAAGTACCTAAGAAAGAAAATACCTAGGCCATTTATCTGACACATACCTACAAAGTTATCGTGTGGGGCGTTTTACTTGGGTCACGTCTGTGGGTTTTAACCAATAACAACATGTAAGCTAGAGTGAGAAGTGAAACAGATAACCTCTACATTCGATTGTAGAGGTTATCCGGCAATCTTATAATCATTTTACTGGAATTGCTTTGCTAGTGACTTTAAATAGCTCCATTTTCCTCAGAACTGCATGCGTTATTGTGTTTTATATACAGCGTAGTTGGTAAATTGATAGATTTTTAACCTCCAACGCAAATAAAAGGGTTATAATACGTTTGATGCCTATGTCTGTCTGTCTGTTTGTTTGTGTCATCGTTGCTCCCAAAACGGGTGGACCGATTTCGACCGAAAGTTGTTCAGTTTGATGGTCTAAACAACCCTACCCTTAAATGATGTTAATGTTTATTTTTACTTTTGCAACACCCATAATACAGAAACGACGGAAACTGAACAACAGTCACAATGGAGCTAACACGGAGAAAAAAATAAAAATCTGCGGTTTCATACAAAACTGCACCTACTCGACTCAAATATGTGGAACAGCTAACTTTTTTTACTTTTTACTCCATACCTCCATAGTGAAAGTAGTTTAGTATAATGTTTTGTTACACCCTGTGAATGAATGGGTATTGTAATTATTACATTAACGCATAGCAAATCTTAGTGTTAATTATAGATGCACGATATTATGTATGATAAAGAATACAGGAAAACGGAAAAGTTTCGATCTGACACCTCTCGGTGAAGGAAAACATTGTGAGGAGATGAAACATACACAGAATATTATATTATGGTTTTTATGTAGGCAAGCCAATCGGCAATGGGCACGTGCAATGAACAAAACGTTAGTTTCGCCTTTAGCAGGATAGATCTTCCATAAGACAACATTCGCTAGGGGAAAGCTTACTAGCAATGAGCTAAGGCCATGGCATGCTGCGCGCCATGCGCGTGCTGCTCTGTCGCGTATTTTAATTCGGATGTGCGCAAACAGAGAGAAAAAGCTATGACGCGTTGCCATGCAAGTCAGTCTGGTGACAGAGCGATGGGAATTAAGTGGCAGGCAGGTCTAGAAGAGTTAACAGAAATCATGTACGCAAAGCGGTGGTGAACATTGCTAGTTAAATAATAGTTAATTTTAATTAACAAAACTATAACAAATTAATGATTTTGTAAGGATCACAGAGAGTAGGTATTGCGAACGTAGGTACATACTACATACCATACAGTAGGTAGTACTCTGTGCCATCATTGAACCTCCCTGGTTATTAAGACGTAATAGTAGGTGGAAATACCTCGGAGGCATCTTTTATTTTTCATTTTACGACTAGATTTATACCATTTACCGAAACTAAAGTCATACCTCAGTATTTTTGGATAGTTTATCTAGTGCAATCATAAACTGAATACACGATTGGAATTACTTCACTCGATAGAAAATCGTCACAAAGATGACGTATTTTCATGCATTTTAAAACATTTTTCTCGTTTTGGAAGAACTTAAAATAGTTTCCGATTTTTTGCATTTATACTCACATATTCAACATTAGTTTAACTAGTGAAATCATAAAAAAAATCTAGAAAAAGAACTTTGGTTAGTTCTTTTTAATCGAAAATACGGCTCACGCACAAACTTTTCGGAGCGCTGGGCAATCGCGTTTCTCATAGAAAATATTTGCCGGGACCTATGGCCCCTTAAAAAGAAAGCGTCATACAAACATACAAATTCTCACGCCTGTCTTCCACTGGAGATAAAATATCACACCAAAAAAAGAGCAAAGGTATCGCTTTTCACATCAATTAGTACTAGTAGTGAAATCGCTGAAATTAGTTCCATTAACATCTATTCTATTTCAATGCGTCCACGCCGCACGCACACGCGTGTTTGATATCTATGTAATTTTCTGTTTAGTTTGGAATTAAAGCCACTTTAACACACTAGCTAAATAGTGTGTTTGCACCATGGATTCAGAACTAAATACCTTTTCCAGCTTCCTGGTTTGCCCACGAATTTGACCATGATGTTATTAAATTTAGTGACAGTCGTTTTTAAACGAACAAAGAAAAGAAGAGGACGGAAAAAGAAAAGAAAAAAGGAATACAAATAATTTTTCAAATATAAGTTTAACTACCTACATTACATAATTATTCCCAGGGACTTTTTCGCATGGAGATGTAATTTGTATCCAAATCTAGATTATGAATTAGGTCAAAAATAAAAACTGTACAATATAATAGTACCAACAAATTAATTAAAGTATGATTTTGTTCTATGGCCGAAACGAGCCATGAGATTTATTATAATTATTCTAATAATTCTAAATACTCTCAGATATTTCGTGACTAAAGTATAAATAAATCTATCTACTTTCGCATGATAAATACTAGTAGGTATAATTATAAATAATATTGTATAATTACAGAAAACCTATTAGAAAAGACAGTAAAGACAATAGGAGTTTTTCCTCGTGGAAACAAAGCATTTGTTTCGCTTGCAGGAAACGTGCAAACATTGTTTATGTTCCTAGCATAGCAGCGTCACAACAGCTATGCTATGATTGATTAACTCAATCAATTCAAAAAACATACAAAAAATCACAGTCAGATTACAGATATCCAACGCAAATTCGTAAAAACGTATGAATTGAAACCTACCAGAGATATTTAAAACTGTAGCAGAGTAAGAACAACTACGAAAACGAAGAGGTGACAGTATGAAAACAAAACACTTTTGAGGAATTATCTAGCATTACCAGACCTGGGAACAAATAATTGAGCATTTCATGGCGAAGCGTGGCGTAACAAATGACACCATATTCAATGCATAACAATAATATGTTTCATTGATAATAATCTCTTAACATTTACAGTAAAATAATTATTAACGAACTTAGTGGCAACCATAAAAATGCTGCGGATCCTTCGCACAATATAACAATATTATGTTAAAAATATTTTAAAACATTAATTTATTATGGAGTTGATGCATCATTTGAAAATGATTTTGAAAAATAGCACTTTAGGTCACGAAGAACTGAAAACCCCCGCAAAAACTGGCAGAAATGTTTGTTAAAGCCTGACCAGAAATATAAAAAACCTGGATTGGGGGCGCTGCAATCGGATATAACCTTTAATGTCAGTGTTCCAAGTACAAAAATTAGTTCCATTGATTTTCCACAACATGGCGAGGTATTTTATTTTTCTGGTCGGGCTTTAGTAGAATTACATGAGTTACTAGTCCTCATATAAGTAGTCAAAGCTGAAAACCGAACGGTGTGTGGGGAGTTCGAGTTCTATGTACACGTACAGGGTGTAACAAAACAAGAAAGAAAAACAAAATAATAAAGTGAAAGGACAACATTTTGGATGTAGTTATTCTAGAATGATGTGAAATCGTTCTAGAGTTATATTTATATCTACACTATTATAAAACTGTAACAGAAGTGTCTGTCTGTAGTACATTGAAGATTTATTCGAAAAAAAATCTGTTTGGGTCTAAAACTAGGTTTGGGTGTTCCTGACTCGCATATATCACCGATGTTTTACTTTTTTGTCTGCCTTTTTTGTTTTTCGAGCATTACGCCAAAACAAATGGACTGATTTTGATGAAACTTTTTGTGTTTAAAAGCTTTAGACTTTAAAACTGGTATACATCAGGGTTCGAAGTGATAATTATCATGATAATTATACGTTGATAATAATAAAATTGATTGGAAACACAAAAAGCTTGCGCTAGCAATGTCATTGCTAGCGGCAATGTTACGCCAGGTATTTCCGATCGTGGTTCGCGAAAAAAGAAGCTCACAAACATGAAATGGTTTTTCTCACTGTTTTCTGTTGTTTTTCTCAATTATTTGTTATTCATTGTGATGAGAAACAATAATGTTAAAGACGAGGTGCTGTTTGGTCTGAATAAAAGTGTATTTAAGCAAAAACAGCAAAGTTAGAACTTTTTGTTAGAATTTTCTCTCAAAACTAAGAATGAGCTTGGATAATTATCGGATAATTATCAAAGAAAATAATTATCTTGATAATTTTGAACCCACATTTTATCTCGCTACGATGACGGGAGCCGGTGCGGACATAGTCGTGGACAAAACATAGATATCGAAATAAAATTAATTTACCTGTTTTGTTATAAGATGGTGTGCTGTAATAATAACAATATGCACCAAATGCCAGCACCAAAAGCAGTATGGCCAAGATGCGGGTAGAAAATGGTCGACAGCGAAGTATCCTGGACCTCATTGTAGAATCTACAACAAAAGATGAATTAAATAAAAGTCATCTATGGGAGCAATGATGGTTTATTCTCTGGGTGCGTCCACATCTGGCGAACGCACGGCGAATACGCAGCTCGCGGTGCATTTTATGCTCGTGCGTTGCTACTGTGCAGCTCGCGATCTGCGCATTCGCGGCGCATTCGCCAGATGTGAACGCACACTAAGACAAAAACATTAAATTCTAGATGTATATTATGAGTATTTTAGAGCATTGCTTTTCAAAGTCCCAAAAAGAGCGCGAGCTGCAAGAAAGTCCCTGCCATAGATAAGATAAGCTACTATGTCCCTGCTAGACAGAGGTTAGGCTAGGCAAGTTGACATAATATCAATGAAAAATATATACTGAAAATTTAACTTTAGTTCAGACTCTTTTATTGTAGGCAACCCAATAAAAATGTGACCTGAGGGTGTGGATATTTTTTGTTTGCACAAAGGCTAAAGATAAACAAAAGTTTGGTAACCCCTGTTTTAGAGAGATACTAAATAATTATCCCAGGGTCCAAACATCAAGTAGCTAGAATGATTTATCGTTCTAGTCAAGTTGGTATCACAAGTAGGTACATAATTTATCTGGGAGTTTAAAGGTGAATATGAACATGAGGCAAGTAAGAAATAAAAAAAAAACAGCCCTAAAACTGAATTGTAATGCAAATTGAATTCAAACATATTCTTAGTTGCTTCGAGATTTCCTCCACTCAGTCAAATGCATTGACAGAGACTGTAAAATGAAGGAAAGAAATCACAAGCTACCATAAAGTCTCCTCGAGATTTCTAAAGAATAGCTGAAGAATAGTTTTAAAGAATATAGGTAGGTACATAATATTTATATCTTTTGCTATTCTACTGTTACATCGCTCGCTTTAATACATCAGTCTACTATCACTCATACTTTCCACATGACCAAGCTATCTCAGTATTCCCCCTTTCAATCCTTGTCACTATATCCTGTTTCAATCCACATCATTCTCTAATTACACTGCTTCGTATTCTGTCATGCAACCAACTGACAACCAACCGCGTCAACCTGCATGCTTCAATTTCGAGGCATGTATTGTACCCACTGTCCATTACAAGTGGGGACGGTGTCCGTCACACTGGACAGAGTTTCGGTACTACTGGTGAAACATGGATATTCTGAGGTTTCAGAATATCTCTGACTACCAAGTTGAAACCCAGTGGAGGAACCTCGAGGCTATGACTGAGAATACTGGTTGTGAGGATGAAGGAGTTCGAGGAAGGGATTGAGAATACGGGTGTAAGTCACATTTTAAAGTATTGTAATGTGAGTGGTCGTTAGATCATCGGTCGGTGGTGCGTTGTGGAGAAGTATGGACTCGAGATACCAATCTCGGTAACCTGAGATCCAGAAATCTTGCATGATTGCTGTTGAATATGGTATTACAGGTGCGGGATCCCATGGGATTTTATAACAGCAGAAAGTATTTTGAAGTTGTCTATCTTCGAGGACCGAATGGTAACAGTCTTTGTACCAAGATAGGAAGTAACCGGTAAAACATTGTGGTTCCACGATGATCGTTCTGTATAGTCTGCAGTCACAGACTTAGAGCAAAGTAAAATTAAGGGATCGGCCTTACGCGAACATTTCAATCCAGAAAAATAAGTCAAAACAAATGACTGGTATACTTCAAATATATACAGAGATGACTGACAAGTGTGCTAGTTTGTATTGACCAAGTGTACTAGTTGTTTGCTTCAACTAAAAGCGTTTTGGGCATATCCAATCAATCACAGCTCCCTAAGCTATGCTGTATTTGTCAATTTCGAAAAAAAAATACTTGAGTTCTGTTTGTGACAAAACTGGATAAACATATTACATACTTACTTACCTGCCAGCTTTAATTTAAATTTATACGATGAAAGTGGTGCGTCATTTGTTTTTGTTTTTCGACCTAAGGTTAACGAGACAATGTTTAGAGCGTAGAAAGAGAAGGAACTAGAAGAAAGCACGTGTCTTGTCATATCACTCAGTAAGAGATGCACATAGCAAATTCGCTCTAGTTAAAAAAGGAGATCGCTACTTATTGCTGTCCTTATCGACGTAGCCACTTTTTTGTTCTACGACGGCTGTCTGACTCCGGAGTCAGACATCTATTTTCATACAAATTGTATAGGATTTTATGACTATCGCTGTCTCATACGCGGTTACACTGATGTTACGTCTATCAGCGTAAGCGAAATACTTGGCCTATGGTTTAGAGATTAACACATTCGACATTTAAAATCATCAGATTTAAATAAAAGTCAGTTTATTCATAAATATCTGTGCCACAGGCAAAAACTGTCTTGAACTTGAAGATGACAAAAAGATTACCTACACTATTTTTAAATCAAAAGGCAAACAATTAAAATTTGCGATAGGCGGACAGAAAAAGTACCTACTAGAAAATAACTAAACCCACTTACTTTTATATCAAACAACAGCTTTATAAAAAACAGTTCACATCGTTTTAATTTATTTATTTTCAGTACAATTGGTACACTCGAATTTTAATAAACTTATTTTTCGTAAAAATTGATTGATTGCTTTGCTAGTTATTGGAATTGTACTGTTTTCACGTCGTTGAATGACCACAGATTACTGATTGATATGGAGGGAGACTGTGGTGGAGTGACCGCCGGAGTGAGTGGTTTTTTTTTTAAATATATCCTTTCAAAAAGGCAATGGGAACTAGCCCTTAAAGCCGTTGTTATTAGTATTATTTTTCTTTGAGTCTACCTTAAGCAGGCACTTAATTCTCGCCGAGAATGGACGAGATTTTTTTCAAATTGATTTCGTTTCAAAACAATAATATATATCCGTATGAGTAGATGAAGTAGGTATGCATAGTATAGGTTTAATATCTGAACTGGAACATAGATGGAGTTAGATAGCTTCAATTTGACATATATTTTTTTTCCCAATTTATTTACTAGCCTGGATACTAGACCTTTTGGCTAAATCTTATTTTATTTTAAATTTTCTTTTAAATTTACATTAAAACGTTGGTATTCAACGTTTTGATGGTTCTTTGGAGTTTTTGGAGACAATCGAAAGACGCAGGAAAAGCAGAGAAGTCCACAGGAAAGAGGTGAACCGACCGCTTTGCCGCGCTAAAATCACGGAACACTTTTCCTGTTTACGACCCATGCACCATCATATTTCACTGAACTATATATTGTTCACTTGCACGACACTTTGTCACGCAAAACAACACCAATTTTACGAACCAAAACTCACTATAAACACTAAAAATTCGATGAAATATGAGGACTCCAAACGTCAGCTACCAAAGCCCGCCAAAAACTCAATTTGACATAAGAGGTTGCCACGAGTGGGTTCTCTTTACTGATCCGTTGTAAACATAACCAATAGTTATTTTTCTCAAACATGAACATGCTTGGAAATTTGAGCATTATTTTGACAACCTTCTTCGAGATAAATCGAAATGAGCGTTTTTCTTTTCTTTTTTAAATTAAAAGTAAAAGTTTCGAATTATCGATTAAAATGATTAGTAAATAATGAAATATGTCATTAAAAGATGCGTTGGCATCTTCTTGATCATCTTTTCACTCTTTATTATTTTAAAGAAACACTTTTTGAAATGTTGAAGTTTCTTCGCACAGACCGTAGCGCCATCGATCGATCCCCAAGAAAACAAAAAGAAAAACGCTCATTGGCGACGTAACTGCAGTAGTAAAGTACAGGGAAAACTCATGGTAGGCCCTCATGTCAGTTACGTCCTTTTCCCTTAACGTCCATCGCAAGCATTATTCTTTACGTTTACGTTATCTTATCTCTAAATCTTCAAGATAGCTGTAATTTTAATAAGAGCGAAGAGCGAATACAGTTTAATTTATTAACATAATATGAACAAAACAAAAAGTAGGTATCCATTAAAAATTTATGAAAAGTTGGCAGTTTATTATAAATAAAGCTGTCTATGTGATATATTGTTAGGGTCCGTGACGGAAGTCCGAATTACACATATCCGAATGCATGAAGTCCGAAAGTTTTTTTGTCCGACCCACCATTATCCGACAGGACGTAGCATCGAATTAACTTGCAGCGAAAGACGATTATCCGAATGCATTAAGTCCGAGAGGATTTTTGTCCGACCCACCATTATCCGACGGGACGTTGCAGCGAAAGACGTTGCATCGACGGACGTTTCTCCGAAAACTTTGTCTGCAGAACTGCCATGGTCCGATCAATCTAATAATCGATCGGACTGTTCTGCGAAATAATAATATGGTAGTTATCGTCGTGTTGGTACCTACCTACCTGCCTAATTTAACGTTTCTAATTTTAATGTAATGTACAATTTTTTGTGAGCGCCCAGTAGGCCTCGCATGCCACCCCCGAGAAAACGATAAAAATCGAGATGTGCCTCCATCCTTATTATTTTACGTATGCCAGAAAGAGAGCGCATGACGTTTTTCTCGTTTAAACGTTTTGTCATGGGTGGCATGCTAGCCTTGCAATTAACTTTTTTCCTCGCTGTTGTGAGGTGAAAAGTTGTGTGTTTCGCTCGGCTGCAAAGTTATTCTGCGTCTCGTACTCTTGAAACCACCCGCTTCGCTCGTGATTCAATCCTAGAATCCTTCGCTTGCTCAGGTTTCAATACAAGTACTCGCGCCAAAAAACAACCTTGCAGCCTAGCATAACAAATAACTATTTTATGTTTGTTGTGAAATGATATTTTAATGTTATTTTTGTGCGCCCAGTCGCGAAAATGATTTTTACGTTACAATAAAACAATAATTAAAAGTACAATTTCGTATGTTTTTTTTAACTCTCTGTTTGCCTTCAAGAAACGTTAAATTAGGCAGGTAGGTAGATACCAACACGACGATAACTACCATATTATTATTTCGCAGAACAGTCCGATCGATTATTAGACTGATCGGACCATGGCAGTTCTGCAGACAAAGTTTTCGGAGAAACGTCCGTCGATGCAACGTCTTTCGCTGCAACGTCCCGTCGGATAATGGTGGGTCGGACAAAAATCCTCTCGGACTTAATGCATTCGGATAATCGTCTTTCGCTGCAAGTTAATTCGATGCTACGTCCTGTCGGATAATGGTGGGTCGGACAAAAAAACTTTCGGACTTCATGCATTCGTATATGTGTAATTCGGACTTCCGTCACGGACCCATATTGTTATTATTATGAACTCATTTTAATAACACAAAACAAATAAATTAGGTTTACAAATGTGTTTAAGTAGTTACCTACATTAAAAACAAATGAAAAATATCAAGGACTTACTTATATTATATTATATTGAATACTTACTTAAATGATCTAATATTATTGATTTTTTTTTTTTTAAATACAGTTTAGGATAGATACTCTTTCGTATACCTACAGTGGTTTAGGGGTACAAGCTCCACTTGCTCTTGACCAGCGGGGCTAGTACGCCAACCACATTTAACACATCCATCTGTCAAATTTAGTCTTCTGTCTCGTTCTGTCGCGTGCAAAATAGAAAGAGAGCGGAAGCGTGATAGCGCTATATCACGCTATCGCGGGTTGGCGTACTAGCCCCGCAGATCTTGACACACACACACACTTGGCACACACACACACACACACACACACTTGACACACATGTACACTAAGGCCGAGATTCAGAGACGATTTTTTCTGTCTTAGCTCGAGCTAAGTAGGGTCGAAATGTATGGATTTTGACATACGGGAGTTCGAACTATGACTTAAGAATCGTCTCTGAATCTCGGCCTCAGTATACAATTCAGAACCATGTTCTTTTTTCCGCGATTTCGATGTAGAGAAAGTGAGTAGGTAAATATCAAACGCCATAATATTATGTCCTTGATAAGTCAAAAGGAGATATTTCAGTTTTTCTGTTTACATCTTCCATGGGCGGTATTTTCTAGATAACTAATTATAATTAAATATACCTTAGTTTGTTAATTATTATCCCAATTGGTCGGTGTCTTTTAAAACATGCGAAAATCCATAAAACTGGACTATTAAATATATAAACTAGGACATATTGGATTCTGAATTAAACTAATGGGCATTCTTAACAAAAATGGCTGGACATATTCGATTTTGATTTAAACCGTCGGTAACTGACATTTAATTGACGTTTAACTGACGTCGTTGACAGACTGTTGCTTCGTTCTAATTGGTTTGTTTGGACTTAAGTATTGGAATTTGATATAAATATGCGTATGCACTTCTGGCTTTTGTAATGAAAGTGAGTTTTAGAAAATGATTTTCGTGTGAAAAACATAAAATTATCGGAAAATAAATTATATCCAACTGTTAATTTCTTGTTTTGCTATGCAGTGGTATGAAAATGTAGTTTTTGATAAAAGGGTGGACATACCTACCGGAGTTTGATATTTATCTACTCAAGTTGTTTAGTTTGATGGTCTGATCTGATCATCCTCTTAAAAATGTGTCAGCATAATATTAAGAAGCACCCTGTTTAGAATATTGTTACACGGAGCTAGCATATTGTTGACACCACGGAGTTACCTAAAGGGGCCCATTCACTGCAGTCTGCGCCCGCGCCGTGCAGGACTGCAGAAACAGTTTCATACGTTTTTCTCGGTGTTGCAGGACGCCACGCAGGCGTCCTTTATATTGCAAGTCGGACTGCAGTGAATAGGCCCCTTTATTGACAAGTAGGTACGCGAATAAGTTGTTGTTTGGCTATCGCATCTCGTCAACGTGATATTAACGACGGCAAATGAAACCAGCCAGTAGTCCGGCCCTGAGCAGCAAGAGCGGCGCGCGTTTTTTTAGTAAAATAACAAGCATAATAAAAGTAAAGATGAAATACAACCAGCTCGGTAACACTGGCCTCAAGGTCTCACATGTCAGTTTGGGAGGAGCCGCGTTCAGCAGCATATACGGGTTCGTAGGCATATTTCTACAAATTTATTTCTCAAGCATCTTCGCGATATGACATGACAGCACTACCATTTACGTAGGTATTTTACATACAATCGAACACAGCTGGTGCACACTAAACTAAATGGCACAGATAAACCGATTACTAAATGCAATGCAAATTATAATACAAGTTGTATTAGACTTAGGTATCATAAGCATAATCATATGCTCACGACTATATTCCCCGAGGGGATAGTCAGAGATATTCTGAAACCTCAGAACATCCACGACTTAGGTATCAAACTTATATTATACATACTAGTGTTTACCCGCGACTTCGTCCGCCCAAATTATTATACCAGATTTTAAGTCAGATCATAAGCTATCAAACAAAAAAAGTTTCATCAAAATCGGTTCAGTAGTTTTTGCGTGATGCGCGAACAAACAAAAAAACAAACAAACACACAAACAAACAGACAGACAACATTTCTAAAAATGGTTGATTTCGAGAGTCAGGGATACAGCTAGGTATATGGTACCTATAAACCATATCGTAAACTTTTTTTGTAAATAGGTATCTTTAATGTACAGACACACTTCAGTTACAGTTTTATAATAGTTTAGATACCTAATATATGTAAGGTATAGTATAGGTTGTAGGTATGTAGTAACAGATACTCTTTCTGTTCTGTTTGGTGATATACCTAACTACTGTGGTATAGGTTTGTGCACTTTGTGTATAAAATTTCTTAATGTTGGGTAAAATAAAAACATGAGCAGATGGGCGTACCCAGGGGGGGCAGGGGGGGGGGGGCAGCTGCCCCCTCCTGGAATCGGCCTAACCTGCCTTCCGTACGTGAGAATTCTGGTCAAAGCGACGTCATGTCACTGAAAAATTTCGAGCTCGCTTCGCTCGCTCTGATTACTGTTCATTATGGCTACTGGATACTTACCTCTATGATTATGGCACTGTTATGTCGGCCAAATTCTGGTCCAGTTACGTTGTATTATTCATAAATTTCGAACTCATTTCGCTCGCTCTTTTTTCTATTCTACTATAGCAGCATTGCTTGCTATAGACATGGTAGTCTGTGATGAGAAATTTTGAGATCTCTTCGCTCACTTCGCTCGCTCTGATTTCTGTTCATTATGGCACTGTTATATCGGCCAAATTCTGGACCAGTTACGTTGTATTATTTTTAAATTTCGAACTCATTTCGCTCGCTCTTTTTTCTATTCTACTATAGCAGCATTGCTTGCTATAGACATGGTAGTCTGTGATGTGAAATTTTGAGATCTCTTCGCTCACTTTGCTCGCTCCAGAATTGGGTGAAAACTCGCTTCGCTCGCTCTAGGTTTTGGATCGTATATCTTTTCATAGTGTAGTTAAATCTTGAGCTTGCTTTTAGGTCGAAAAAAACTCGAGCTCGCTTCGCTCGCTCCAGGATTTAAAACTTATAATACTGATCTCACTATATTGCAGTAAAATCTCGAGCTCGCTTCGCTCGCTTTTACCTAGACACTCCAGAATTCGTTGAATTGTCGAGCTCGCTTCGCTCGCTCCTGGCTACGATTGTATCACAAAGACCTAGATGCATTGCAGTAAAATCTCGAGCTCACTTAGCTTCGCTCGCTCTAGAATTCAGCGAAATTTCGAACTCGCTTCGCTCGCTCTAGGTTTTGGATCCTATATGTTTTTATGGTGAAGTAAATTCTCGAGTTTACTTTGCTCGTTCGAGCTTTTAGGTCGTAAAAAACTCGAGCTCGCTTCGCTCGCTCCAGGATTTAAAACTTATTTCACTGATCTCACTATATTGCAGTAAAATTTCGAGCTCGCTTCGCTCGCTCCAGTATTTAAAACTTATTACACTGATCTCACTATATTGCCTTAAAATCTCGAGCTCGCTTCTGGCTAGACACATTGCAGTAAAATCTCGAGCTCACTTTGCTCGCTCCAGAATTTGGTGAATTTTCGAGCTCGCTTCGCTCGCTCCTGCCTACGATTGTACCACAAAGACCTAGATGCATTGCTCGTTCGAGCTTTTAGGTCGTAAAAAACTCGAGCTCGCTTCGCTCGCTCCAGGATTTAAAACTTATTACACTGATCTCACTATATTGCCTTAAAATCTCGAGCTCGCTTCTGGCTAGACACATTGCAGTAAAATCTCGAGCTCACTTTGCTCGCTCCAGAATTTGGTGAATTTTCGAGCTCGCTTCGCTCGCTCCTGCCTACGATTGTACCACAAAGATCCAGAATTCAGTGAAATTTCGAGCTCGCTCTAGGTTTTGGATCCTATATGTTTTTATGGTGAAGTAAATTCTCGAGTTTGCTTTGCTCGTTCCAGATTTTAGGTCGTCAAAAACTGGAGCTCGCCCAGACTTGCCCCCCCCAAGACCAAAAGCTGGGTACGCCCATGAGCAGGAGACTTCCTTCCTGCCTATGTTTATGAACAATTTTCGAAAACATATCAGACCATCCCGAAAGGGATTACGGTCGTGAGTTTTATGTACCTATGTTATGTATGTGGGATGATTACGATATGCATTACGATTGTTAAAAAAATTGTTGCAATTATCCTCAGAATGAGTTTTCATAGTGTTTCTTTTCATTCTAATGAAAGTTAATTTATTTAAAAAAATTAGATAAATTGCATAATCTTTGTGGCTTTTTCTAGTTTGAGGTCGATATCAAAGGCCCACTTGGTCAGAATTAATAGGTATTTTGGTCACTTGGTCAGAACGAAAATGCAACGGAAGATCTAATCATGGGAATCAGTTGAATTTGGAAAAGAGCAAGGTGGGGAGCTATAAGAGCTAAAACTAGGTATAATAAAAAAATGAGAGCCAAATTCTACCAAAATTAGGTACATACTTACCTACTTAGATATGCCAAACGAGCTAAAGCGGCAGCAAGAGATACGATTTTTTTAATTCGATTTTTGGCTCTGTAATTAGTATGGTCTGGTAAATATTAGTCAATAAGTGCAATCCGATTGATGTTTTTAATTCGGTTCAATAATCGTATCGTAAAAATCGTTATTAACCATGATTATTACGATTACCTACCTACAGATGCAAAACGACACCGCTTCGTAAACGTTGCATCCCTAGTATGTATACCTACTTATATGTTGGTGTTACCTACTCGTACTCTACACACAATTTTGTTTCTACCTACCTACGAACTACCTACACACAGTTTTATGCTTTCCAACAGCAGTCGTTGGTGGAAATAGAAAACATTTGTCTCGATGTTTGTTTTTTGTGTGTTTTGTAGGACTTACTGCTTACTCGGTAACTAACTAGTACCTAAATGGTTACATTCAATGATTCAACCAGTGTCGAAGAATATAGAATTGCCTATCTTAGGGACCTCGCTTACTAGACAACCACGACCACGCACGACCCGACCAAGTAAACTATTGAAACAGTGGGCCTAGTTACCATGAGTTAACACTGTAGTATACTACAGTAGCTTTACTGTAGTTTACTACAGTTTTTGTATTGAATTTCGTACAGCGCTCCTAGTGGTTACATTGAGAACTAATTCTGTCATACAAAATTGGCACCGCAGCTATTGCACGGTAGTAACGTACAGTGAAAACTCATAGTAGGCGTACTGGTTGTGGCCGCGACCATTCCAGCTTCCTGGCCGCGACCAAGTTACGACCCAAAAAGTTTCTATAGTTTTCTTGGGCGCTGCGGCTACTGGAGACCATTCGCGTTAAATAAATCTCCACTGAACCGTGATTGGACCGCGTGTGAACCACAACATTTTACGCATTCAGTATCACGCTAATCATTTGATAGCTGTTAGAGCCGTTTTGCTAAGATCACATTTAGTAAATAAGTCAAGTTTAGCGCGATACGGAATTCAGCAAGGTTAAATAGTAATTGGATTGCAATGCAATGTGATTAGAACTGAAATTGGATTAGGATTGAACTTCGATGTTTTAAATTAACACTGTGAATTAACATGATCGTGGTCGTGTTCGTCCTAGTGCGCGAGGTCCATTACACAATAATTAGCTAAATATTTCAAGCATATGCTCACGACTATACAAAACCTAAAAAAAAAAACTAAAAAAAAACAACTAACAACAACAAAAGAACACGACAACTATAAATATTTCAATACGTGTAAACACCTAAAACCATTTCTTTTAGAGCATTTGATGAAGAAAGATGTGTTCGTCTTATACAAGAAACCCTCAAGAGTGGTGTGAACTACGTCGAGACGAGCCCATGGTATGGTCAGGGCAGTTCTGAAAGGACTTTTGGAAAGGTGAAAATCATATGAACATTTAATTTGGGGGGGGAGGGGGATATTCATAGAAAAACAATCAAGAATATAGAAAAACCCACGGCGATCGCAAAGTGTCGCTCGTCTGTAAGAGCCCTTAGGTATAGGCACCTGTCTTAATTCTATGCTAAATCTGTATTCGTAATAAGTACATAATTGTATATGTATACCACAGATTACCCCCAATTAGGGTTGCCACCTTTTTTTTGTGCAATTAAAGTACATTGGTTATTATAGGTAAGAAAAAAAAAGTACATAGGTAGTATAAAAAAAAAGTACAATTTATTTTTCTGTGTTATTTATGTTAAAAAACATATTTTTATTGCTTTTTGCAGTTTTTATCTAAGTAGCTCTACTAAACAATGAGACGTTTTCATTAAAAATAAAATTGTTCAAAGACATTGGAAGGATGGCGTTATAATATAAGTGATGTGGCGCTGGCAAGTCGCGACATCGATTCAGCACTAATCGATATGTTTCGTTTAACGAAAAAATACTTATGACTAAACTTTTCAAAATCTCAAAGAAATCAAATCATGCGAAATAAAGTATTTTCGTGTACTTTATTATTGTCATAAAGTATAGAGTACAATTACCTGAAATAACGTACAATACTTTATTATAAAGTACGGGTGGCAACCCTACCCCCAATAGATACCGCATGATGAAAATTTCGTACAGGCCCGAAGTCACCATTTTTGGAGGTAGGTGCGGGTAGCGGGGCACGAAATAATGCAACATGATTGGCCAATTCAAGGTCATACTATTCCTGTCTCGCTCTATCCCGTTGCTTATATCAGTGCAAAATCATAGATGTGTGGTGCGCGTCGGCGGCCCTGTATGCGGTATCTATTGGAGGTGATCTGTGATGTATACCTACTAATGTTTACCCGCGACTTCGTCAGTCAGATCATAAGCTATCAAACAAAAAGTTTCATCAAAATCGGTTCAGTCGTTTTTGCATGATGCGCGAACAAACAAACAAACAAATAAACAAACAAACACACAAACAAACAGACAGACAAAATTTCTAAAAAAGGTTGATTTCGAGTCAGGGATACCTAAAAAACCATATCGTAATTTTTTTTTGTAAATATCTTCAATGTACAGACACACTTCAGTTACAGTTTTATAATAGTTTAGATACAAATAGTGGTTTAAGTAGGTTATACCTTACCCACTTGTGGGTGGGTCGAATGTAATATGTTAGAAGGTATACCTAATTATAATTTTTGTATGTTTCAGGCGCTAAAAGGTGTCCCTAGAGATACCTTTTATATAGGAGGCAAAATCGGACGATACGAGAAAAATGTAGAGAAAATGTTCGACTTTTCCTCAGAAAAGACCGTAGCTGCCATTGAGAACTCATTAAATCTTCTTGGACTGGAATACTTAGATTTAATTCAGGTATGTTCAATAGCACCACGATGGTGGGTTTTTGGCTTGGCTTGGTTGGTTGTAAATTCGATTTATGTGAAAAAATTCACGTCATTAAAGTACCTAACTATATTAGAAAATAAAGTTTTCCCCTTCCCAGCGATAGGACATTGTAAAGATGACTTTTCACAGTTACACTTTTATTAGTTTGGGCGTGCGATGTGAAAAAATTCACGTCGTAGTAGACCTATTTATAAGTAAGTAGGTATAACTAAATTAAAAGGAAAACCATCACAGCTAAGTATGCTTTACAAGTTTTACGAGTAGGTAGACGTACGTAACAGTGTCGACTATTAGAACTGATAAAATGTAGGAAGTACCTATTGAAGAAGTAGGTAAAGGAAAATTTCGTTAAATGTTCATAGTATCAAACATTCAAAGTCCGCATATTACGACGGGCACCGACGGCACCCTACACTGCGCGTAGCTGACACGCACTTGGCCGGTTTTATTAAGAGAATTTTATTCAGAGAGCGAAAATGCGCGCTGCATACAAACGTACTATGGTGATATTTTCAATACTAACCAATTAAAGTCAATGAAATTTTGCAGAAACAATCTAGAAACAAATCCCTATGCTTCTATGGAGTCAGATTTTCGTTAAAATATATAGGGTCCTTCTTAATATGCTGACACTTTTTTAAGGGGATGATCAGACCATCAAACTGAACAACTTTCTCTATGGCACCAACATCGAAATCGCGAAAAAAAATCAGCTGCTCCATACAAAACTACAAACCTACTCGAGCCAAATGTATGGGACAGCTGTTTTTTTTTTCGCGATTTCGATGTTGGTCCCATGGGGAAAGTTGTTCAGTTTGATGGTCTGATCATCCCCTTAAAAAAGTGTCAGCATATTAAGTTGGACCCTGTATAGTTTCAATGCTAGTATTAATTTAAGATTTGTATGGAAATCTTTGAGGCACTGTAACTTGAAAACTACTTATACATTTAACGAAAATCGGACTCCACACAAGTATAGAGATTTGTTTCTAGATTGTTTCTGCAAAATTTCATTGACTTTAATTGGTTAGTACCTACCTATTGAAAATATCACCATAGTACGTTTGTATGGAGCGCGCTCCGAATAATAAACCCTCAAAAGAAACACGAAGTTTATGAAACTGCCTATTGTAAAACTGTAGCAGACGTGTGTCTGTTCAGTAAGCCTACCATGAGTTTTCACCATGGATCTAGAATCATAAAGGATCCCACTCTTCCTTAGAAGCATTGATACAAGAAAATTGACGTTCGACTCCGTCGTCGATATTTCCAATTTTACGTGTGTCCCTTTCTATCCAATGACGTCACAACGAAAATTGAATGACGTCAATTTTTGACGTTGGATTAGAAAGGGACAGAGCTGGGACAAATTTCGTAAAAAACGTCACTAAAAAAAAACTACGGAGAAGAACGATCCTTACCGACCACAAAGGAGTATTATCATGTTTCCCGTCTTGTTAGGCAGTCTGCACTCCACTATAGAGGATTCCAAACTTCTTGGTTTTCACTGTACGTTTCCTGTAAGGTATAATAACTTTATGGTTACTACTGTAGCTTCGGCGCCATTTTTGTATGACAGAATTAGTTCTCAACGTAACCACTAGGAGCGCTGTACGAAATTCAATACAAACTTTATTTTACTACAGTAGTTGCGGTTTGCGGGGGTGAGATTGACCCCGGAGACCAGGTTCCAGGGGGACGGTACAAAAAAAGGTTACGATATGGTTTTTAGGCATAGAGAAATTACACGCTCCTCTTGGTAGAGATGGTGAAACAAAGTGTGCACAGTAAGCACCAACTGGGCATGACGTCATCTAGTTTGTACTCAGATAAATTAACAGGAATGGATGCGATATTACGCGCGTACCCCTCTGCCAAAGACGCATGCTCAGTGAGCATACCCGTCATATAAAAATAGTTGACGCGCGTCCCGCGCCAGTATATAAAACTCCCCCCTCACCCCCGCAAAATTGACAGACTTTTTTGCGTAGAAATGAGAGATCATTTCCAATCCATTCCTGCACTCGTAGTATGCTACACGTGATACGGCTGTATCACGTCTTTTATCTCGTTTGTTCGTACGCAAATAGAAAGAGAGCTAAGGTATGATAGCGCTGTATCACTGCGGCATGCTAGCTATGCTGTTAATTTATCTGAGAGTTTGTACTGCGATTGTTGTATACCATAGAGAAATTACACGCTCCCCATTGATTTAAATAAATATATTCAAAGACGCTCCCCTAATGCTTTTTGTCTCCCCTCACCCGTCCCTCACCCCCTTTGTCGGCGACATAATTTTCTATAGAAACAAGCCGATATGCCATCTCCTCTTACTCCATGTTTTTAGGTGTATCTGACTCCAAAATCAAAAATTTTGTCTGTCTGTTTGTTTGGTTGCATGGAGCATTACGCAAAAAAGACTGGACCGATTTTTTTATAATCAGACTTAAAAACTGGTACCATACAGAGTGTATGTACCAACTTACATTTAAATTCGATTAACATGGAAATCGCTCCAAAAATATCTGCTATTTCATACATTTAGGTCGCTAGGTAGTTATGAAATTTTCTATGGTTGTTCCATGCCTCTTTCACCGATATATTTTTTCAGATTCACGACCTGACATTCGCAGATACATCGGTTATATTCAAGGAGACGTTACCAACCCTTGAAAGAGTAGTCAGAGATGGCAAAGCTCGATTCATTGGTCTAGCGGATTATGACGTCGAACTGATGAAGGAGGTGGTTGAGGAGTCCGACGTTAAAATATCGTCTATACTTTCTTACGCTAAGTCGACGCTCATCGACAATAGACTACAGAATTACACATCGTATTTCAGGGTAAATATCTCCCACAGTCTGAGCGCTTGTCGTTCTAGATAGCTAATAGGCTTGTCGTCTCGGAGGTTATAATACAGATACCAGCATAGCTAGCATGCCGCAGTGATACAGCGCTATCACATCTTAGCTCTCTTTCTATTCATTTCATTTCATTTATACGAGTGCTGCACTCGTAGTATGCTACACGTGATACGGCTGTATCACGTCTTTTATCTCGTTCGTTCGCACGCAAATAGAAAGAGAGCTAAGGTGTGATAGCGCTGTATCACTGCGGCATGCTAGCTATGCTGCACTCGTAGTATGCTACACGTGATACGGCTGTATCACGTCTTTTATCTCGTTCGTTCGCACGCAAATAGAAAGAGAGCGAAGGTGTGATAGCGCTGTATCACTGCGGCATGCTAGCATTGCTAGCGCTACCGTGATACGGCGCTATCACACCTTAGCTCTCTTTCTATTTGCGTGCGAACGAACCGCGGGTTAGATGAATCAGTGGCGATTTCTCTGAAACAACGCAAGTTATCCATGTGTGTGTGTGTGACATCAACGCACTTAGTTTTAGCACGTTTTTATTTTAGTATCAAGGGTAACTGTCAGTTAGCCGCGAGCACAGCGCCGCCCAATTACTTGCAGTGAGGTGATAAAGTTTTCGGACCATTAATGTAAATATTTGGGTATTACAAATTACAAAATTGTAAAAATTTCTAAGTTAACGTTAATATTTGGAATGTTTCCTTCTTCCATGTCTTTATTTCTCTTTTGGGCATATATTGTTTTAACGGTTTTAACTTACATACAACTTGGTAGTTTAGGTACCTACCTATTAATATTAATTTTAGAGCAAAGGTGTAGGAGTAATCAATGCTGCCGCGACCGGGATGGGTCTACTCACCAACAGTGGCCCTCAATCGTGGCATCCCGCAAGCGACGATATTAAACAATTATGCAAACAAGCTTCCGAATATTGCAAGGTTTGTTTTACATCATTTTATACACACACACACACACACACATACCCACACCATTTTTGAGGTACGCACGCTTGACTTAGGGAGTAAGCTGGGTGAATGGGTGACGAGAGCGTTACGAAAAGTGAACGGAAGTTTTACTTCAGTCGTGTGGTCTAAAGTTTTTTAAAATCTTTTATAACACATTTGTTCGTGTCTCTTATTTGACCAATTTCATGTACCTATCTCATTACGACCAACAGTGCGATTTTTGAAAATCATAAGAGTGGTTCCGCAGTAGAAAGATGCATAATCTCCATAGTAATTCTGACACTTTCTACTGCCGAACCGCTCGTATGAATTTCAAAAATCGCACTGCAAGTCCGGTAATGTAAAGTAAAACGGATGGTTGCATCTAAAACGAACGGTACTTTTTTAAAACTTAGCAAAGAGTTTGTCAGAAAAGTGGTCAACATTTTATGAATAAAACAAAAATTTTGTATAATAATTCTTGGAATAAAATTAACTTTCGGAGATAAAATATAAGTAGTAAAATAAACATTTAATTCTTTAATTTAATTTTGACAATAAATTACCAAAACTAATAATATTAATTTACTTTATTAGTAATACTGGCTGTTTTTGTGCCTTTTCCTTAAGAAATAAGAAAAAAGAAAGCGCTGGCGCTGATGCACGCGCATCGCTAATTTGTGAACAAGTAAAATTTATTCCGCGCGCTTTTTTATCGCTATTTTTTTTTTTAAAGATTTATTAGTTTATGAATGTACGAGTTTTATTTATTTCCTTGTTTCTTCGCAAATATGTTATAAAACGTCGTATGACACACGTGCGCTTTAATAATTACAGCCTCAGCTTTCTTGTAGGCCTCGCCTACGGCTCGGTCTAGCAATAACGCCTCGGCTGTAATTATCAACTCGCCGAAGAACTTATATCATAATGTACTATTATCAGAACACTAGTCAGAACAACACCATATACTTCAGTTAGTGCGTGTCGGGTGATTAGTTGAACCGGTATGTCTGACATGTGTGACACTTACAGTAGGTATAATGTCTGATCGATTTGTAGTAAGGAACCTTTTCACACGTGGATACCTGGCTGCGAATGTATGGGAATTATTAAATTGTGGTATGGGCTTGCCAGGTAAATTGAATGAATGAATGAAAAATGATTTTTGATTGCGCCGGTAGCTCTTAGGCCGAGATTCAGAGACGATTTTTTTAGTCTTAGCTCGAGCTAAGTGGATTTTGACATACGGGAGTTCGAACTATGACTTAAGAATCGTCTCTGAATCTCGGCCTTAGACAAGTGTCTAAGCGGTAGCGGTATGAAAGCTGTCACAAATGCCCATACCTTCACATCACTGCCTGTACAGGGCAACGGTTACGGTTAGGTACACAATATCGCACTTCGATTGTCAAGGTTGATGTGCTCTTGACTGTACCCGGCGACCGGGACATGATGGTGAAAAAGCTACAGGTGGGATACCTTGATACCTCCTTCCTGTAGCTTATTCACATGTCCCGGACCCCGGTCGCCGCGCCGGGTACCTACTGTATAAGTTACTGTCTTCGAAATTATCCTGAAAAATAGATTGAAACTTTTCAGAAACAAAATGTGGAGTTGGCTCGTTTAGCGACGTGGTACACACTGAATCAGCCCGGGATTGACACAAATGTGTGCGGCTTCTACAACGTGGAACAACTGACTGACACCGTCAGTGTGATACAGACAGGGCTTACTGACCATGAAAAAAAAGTGTTGGAAGATGTGCAGTTGAGGTAGGTACCTTAACCGATTTTTTTAAAGTCATACGTTCAAATCAGCATTAGGAAATATCAACATTACTGTAACTAGAGGTACTTTTCAATAATTTCTTTATAATTGACGGCCCGACAGCACAGTCTGTGCCTGCCTGCTGTGCCGGGGGTTGCGGGTTCGAATCCCGTAAGGGACAAATATTTGCATGATGAATGTGTATTCTATATCGTTGTCTAGTCATCATAATACAAGTCCAGACTAGATTCTGGAACTTTAAATGTGACTAGATAATTTGTGTGACATTGTCCAAGATATTTATCATTTTATTTCATAATTTTACTTACTAATTTAAAATTGAAATAGGTCAGATGTTTGTGATCACCCTGACTGCGTAGCGTAGGTATATTTGATGTTCTAGGCGTTCAGATATTTTTGATTGAATGAGTGTAAAGAAATTATTTAAAATTAGTACAGTGCGATTTTTGAAATCCTCATTCGGTGAGCTCAGCAGTTGAAAGTGTCAAAATTACTCTAAAGATATGCATCTTTCTTCTTCTGATTTGACTCTCAAAAATCATATCCAGGAGTGTGATTTTTGAGGGTCAAATTAGCAGTAGAAAGATGCGTATCTCCATAGTAATTTTGACATTTTCAACTGCTAAGCTCACCGAATGAGATTCAAAAATCTCTCTCCTGCTTAGAAATATTTGACCACCTTGTTTGCTATGATATATCTGATGGCGAATGTACCTCGGTACCTTAGAAAAAGAATATGTCTAGAATGAGCCTCACTAATATCCCGTATAAAACAAAAGGGGCTAAGTTTCATAGGTTGGTGTGCGTGAGGCGCCCTACAAATTATGTATGTGTGCGTGTATATGTATAGGGTTTAGGAACCAGTACTGGTTCCAATTTTTTTCGACGCTTTCGTATCTTCTACTGTCAATCTTGACATATACTTTATCAAAGCTCGGTACATATTATAAACACATATTTTTTGTTTTAGGTTCTTCAACAAAGTTCTTCTGCATTGGGATCATGTAGAACTTCTTGAGTATCACCGTGCAATTAAGCAAAATGTAGATATTTAGGATTAATTAGCCAAACTGTTAGAGTTTAAATTCTAGTTATTTTTACTGGATCTGTACCTACCTAATTATAATTAAACATTTAGAAACAATATACCTAAGTACTTACTTAAATTTATTTGTACACGACAATTTTACAAAACTGCAATTTGATAGTACCTACCTACCTAACTTAGTTACCTATTTATTTAATCAGTGACTATGATTACAGAAACGCTCATTAAAGTTAATCCTCCATTAAATGTCTTGCTAGCTTTAACAACAAGACAAAAAGTGACAGCAAGAGATTTAATAGAGGATTAACCATAAAGGTTTTATGGATTAACTATAATGTGCATTTCTGCAACTGAATGGAAGTTGCAAGATTTGTAAGTACCTATTAATGAGGCGTTTTAGTAAAAGATAATCTCGGACCAGAATGTACCACAGACAGATGTACATAATTATGATAGTTTGTGGTGTAGACAGATCAGATTCGCTTTATGGCAGATTCGCGTTATGGCAGATTCGCGTTAGGGCAGAAGTTGGACAGTCGTGAACAATAGTCATAGCGAAGTCAATAGTCGGTATAAGGCTGCAGCACTCGTAGTATGCTACACGTGATACGGCTGTATCACGTCTTTTATCTCGTTCGTTCGCACGCAAATAGAAAGAGAGCTAAGATGTGATAGCGCTGTACGTAGAAAGAGAAGGCACTAGAAGGAAGCATATGTCTTGTCATATCACTCAGTAAGAGATGCACATAGCACATTCGCTCTAGTTAAAAAGGGAGACCGCTACTTATTGCTGTCCTTATCGACGTATCCACTTTTTTGTACTTCGGCCAACTGACTCCAAAATGTCACTTCATATAAATTGTATGGGACAACCACCTGACTCCGAGATGTCACTTCATATATAATTCGCTATCTCATACCCTATAAAAAAAAATTTTACTCACTTATACAAGGTGTTACAAAACTACAAATAAACATATAAGGGGGTGGTGTAGACCATCAAACTGAACAACTTTCACTATGGGACCAATATCGAAATCGCGAAAAAAAAAATTTATGTTCTATACTCTACAAATCGACTAGAGCTAAAATATGTATGGGATTTAAAATTATTTTTTTCGCGATTTCGATGTTGGTTCCATAGAGAAAGTTGTTCAGTTTGACGGTCTAAACAACCCCCTTATGAGTTTCAAAAATTTATTGTTACTTATGAAACACCCTGTGTACATAAAATAAAATAAACGTTAAAATGCATAATTTAAAGTGTCTGTCTTTCAAATAACGAGAAGATAGCTTTTAGACCACCGGCAAAATATGGCCCGGCCCTGCGTTTACCTATGTAGCCTCAGATTAGAGGATTCCAAAATGATTCCAAACTTCTTGATTTTAAACAAGAAGTTTAAGTACCATAGGCGAAGAATTTTTCGCTTACGCTGATAGACGGAACATCAGTGTAACCGCATATGAGACAGCGATAGTCATTAAATCCTGTACAATTTGTATGATGACTCCGGAGTCAGACAGCCGTCGTAGAACAAAAAAGTGGCTACGTCGATAAGGACAGCAATAAGTAGCGATCTCCTTTTTTAACTAGAGCGAATTTGCTATGTGCATCTCTTACTGAGTGATATGACAAGACACGTGCTTCCTTCTAGTTCCTTCTCTTTCTACGTTAAGTACAGTATAATAAACAAGAGCTTTGGAATGATTATAAACTATCCATAAATAAAAAGAATGCTTTATAATTTTGAAATGTTGTCCAAAGACTGGCTCAAAAGGATGCTGAATCCAGAGCCATAAAATTATTTAAAAAAAACATGCTTGATGCAAACCATAGACAAACAACACTTTTCTCATAGGCGAATGGGTGGCTTTACACGGTACATCAAGATCACGATCCGCTGATCGCGCTAGATCATGGATTTAAATCATAAAGGATGCCACTCCCCTTTACAAGCATTGAAACAAGAAAATCGGCCATGGCGGTCGGTAATATTCAACCTTCTTTCGTACTTCTCCGTCGTCAATAAAAATTTACCGTCGTCAATATTTCCAATTTTAGTTGTGTCCCTTTCTATCCACTGACGTAACAACGAAAATTGAGTGACGTTGATTTATGACGTTGGATTAGAAAGGGACAAAGTTAACGTCACAAAAAACAACGACGGAGAAGAACGATCATTACCGACCACTAAGGAGTATTATCATGTTTCACAACTTATTAGGCAGGCTGTGCTCCACATAAACATAATATACTATCGGAAAGGTGCGTTCATTCGCGTGCCGCGCAGCACGGCTCGCCTTTCTATTGGACTCAATTATTGGCGTTGCGTTGCCTCATATTAGCAGCAGAGGGAGCTACAGTATGAAATAAATTGAAAAAAGACGGACGACTGACACAAGGCTCGAACCACATGCACCCGAAACGTGACCCGGTTGTCTAGACCACTAGACCAACAAGACAATGGTTGATACGGGCGAAATCTCTCACTACTACAGCGCAGCGGTGAGATGTAGCGCGTTTTCTCTACACTTTAGATACGAACCCAAATTCAACACAGTCATGTTCAACACTTAGCACTTCGAAAAGGAACCGATAGATGGCGGATGCTGTCTATGGAAAATCTGCGTTCCACCTAGTTTGTAGTGAAGATAACACAGTATGACGCTCATGCTATGATATCTTAGTGCAAACGAAGTGGAACGCTGAAAGACAGCTTCCGCCATCTCTCGGTGACATTTCGAAGCACTATGAGCGACAGCGCGCTACGCCTCCTACGCCTAAGATTTCGCCCATATCAAACATGGTCTTGTTGGTCTAGTGGTCTAGACAACCGGCTTACGATTCGGGTGCTTATGGTTCGAGCCTCGTGTCGGCCGGTCGTCTTTTTCTATTTATTTATCAATGTGGCTCCCCCAACCGCTAATAAGGGGCAACGACAATAATTAAGCCGTTCTAAAATCCCAGGCGACTTACCTTTACCTATCTATACCCAATATACATATTAATCTATGATGACGCTCATTATAATTAAACTTTTGCACATATAGTGTAAGAATAAATAAACCGCTATTATAATAAAACCTATATTTTTATCGGGTTCGTATTGGAGTCCTGTCCAGTCTCCCTAAATCTGTATTAACCCCACCCTCTCCCCTCCTCTCTGTGAGTGTACCACTACTGGCCAGCCAGTTAGGTAACCTAGGTACATATCTTTCTTTTCTTTAGGACCCGGCCCGGTCGGAACCATGTCGGAAGTGATTAAGTACCTATAGGCCTACTAATAATTTAAGTATTTAATTCCGTCGATACCTCAAACGATATACCATAATACCTTTAGCATTAAAAACTAAACAGCCTGGATTTTTGAGACGGGGCAGTCAAAAACCCACCAACTTAAAAATCCACTCTGTTTAAACAATATACAACAAGCTAGACTTCCGGGAATAGGGGGATGTTTTGTAGGGGTATGGGTGGGGTGGGGGGAGTTATGGGAGAAAATTCGTTTCGTGGGAGAAATATTATACCTCGACCTACATGAAGTAGCTACGAAACAATTGATTTATTTTATCTGTTATGTTGGCCAACTTTAGTTGGCTGTCAGCAACTTCAGGGCGATGGTGCAAAGTGATTGCGCGTAGTGTTATTGTTTTGTGGTAAAAATTGTGAAACATCAATAAATTCTTCATTATTTCTGTTAAATTCCTGTTTAGTTTTAATCTCTGTTCATTTTTATTTATTTTCGTTGTGGAATATGTCGCTCACGAGCATGGTAAGTGACATTTTAAGCTTTATCAACATAAGCGTAGGGCGGTGCGATTGTGTAGAAATTAACACCATTTTTCATTTTACCATGTGTTTTATTACTGAAATCGATCGTAGTTTGATGCGAAATCTTGAAAAAAGATTAATAAAGTGACGTTCTAGTTATAGCTTTCTCTCAGTGCTAGTTTTTTGGTAAGATTCTGTTATGCATCCTCCATATTTTAGTGCTACGTGCATGGGTACATCTATATATCTATACTAGGTATACAAGTTCATTTGCTTTATCCATGTCCAGTATTGGTTGTTAGCATCTATAAAAATTGTCACATAGCTGAACAAATGGTTGATAATTACTCACAAAGAAATAAAAGAAGTCAAGAAAATATGTGGTGAAGTGATATTTGCTTGAGACCACACAGTAGTCACTTGCTGGGACAAGTGGAATAAATCTGATGTTGAAGTGTTGTTGTTCTCCAGGCCCCAAGTTACTTTGGTATCAATAAATAGGTGCTTATAAATGTGCAGTTTGATATTATGGATTTTGTTTCACTATAATTTCGAAAACTATTTGGAAATGAGACAGATATTTTGAGCTTAAAATGAATGAGCAAAATTATCAAATAGTCATAATAATTAACTTTTCTGAAACATGCTTGGAAATTTGAGCATAATTTGACAATTTTCTTTGAGATAAATCGAAATTGCTGTACTATGCGAGCAGGGGCCGGCAAAAGTTGTATGAAAGTCCATATCTGTCGTGGTTTAGCGGCCAAATAAATTACATAGTAAACCATATCTGTCGTATTATTTCAAAATGGAATGATCTTTTACTCCGAAACATGGCAACCAAGGAGGTAACTTATCAAATGTTTTATTTAAATTTCGAACTGGTTTGCAAATAGAAAGCTTTATAATGAAAAAAATACCGAATGGACACTTTAACCACAGATTAATAATAAGTTACTAGCTTCAATGCAGGAAAAATTATTGTTGTTCGTCATTGATTTTGAATATTGATTGATTTTAATTTCCGCGCATTGTTTGAGAAAAGCACTATACAAGCCTGGGCCACAACTAGGCATTGATGGACTTACGTATGTGTTTCTTCGCTTCGCCTTCACATTTACATGTTCGTCCATCAATGCCTCTTTTGCTGGCCACTGCAGTATTGACATTATTTTTGTACCCTAGTTTGTCTTAAACGTCTTGGACACTGTCACACTGATTAACTAGTCTCAACCCAAGTTTGCTTATCTAGTCTAGACTTATTATCATACTCACTTTTCCCCATGACTTTGTCCACTTACAATTATTATTTTAGATATGAACCACCAACTCTACAAAATAAATATATTATACAAATATGTCCTCGATCAGTCAAGTCATTCAGAAGTTACACAATTACAGACACACCAATGATTATAAAGGATGTAATGAAAAGTATCATTAACCTTTAAACCACAACCACACTCAACCCATCAAACTGAACAACTTTTACTATGGGAGCAAACATGTCAGATCAAAAAAAACCTGTACACATTTGAGTAGAGTAGGCATTGCAATTTTGTATGGAACAGCCATTGACTAACACTCTAGCGATAGAAAGGCCCTTTCATAGAAGCAACTTGTTTCACTTGAATGCGGTACCCGCAACGCATTGATGTTTCAGAGTTCACTTTTTCACTATGGCAATGACAGACCGCAATGTGTCATTTTGTGTTGTTTTGGGTGTTGTTTGTTTGAACGACCTTGTCTATCGCTAGAGTGTATGTCAGTGGGAACAGCAGATTTTTTTTGCTCTGATCGGTTTGTTTGTATAGTAAAAATGTTCAGTTTGATGGGAAGAGTATGTGGTTTAAAGGTTAATGATACTTGTCCTTACACACCCTGTATAAATAAAGATAAAATAACAGTGTAATCCATTGCATTGCAGAATTTACTCCTTAGAGGATATAGTAATGAATTTTTGTTGGCTAACCATTGATGACTATAATGGGGCTCACACGTTGAAACAGTGGCCAATCACTCTCAAATAAATATAATCAATCAATCAATCAATCATTTATTTATTTCAAGTAACATGACTCATAAATTTTGTTAGTACATACTTAACCTAATGTTAGCATAACCACATACATTTTACAATTATAATCCATACATTTTTAATTTGTGATTGGCTTGGTCTTGGCTTCAGCTCACCTGATGGATTTATAGATGAGGCGGAATTTGCTACAAAAAACAGATAATTTGCAGTATTATATTATACTAGTGTTTACCCGCGACTTCGTCCGCACAAATTATATACCAGATTTTAAGTCAGATCATAACTATCAAACAAAAAAAGTTTCATCAAAATCGGTTCAGTAGTTTTTGCGTGATGCGCGAACAAACAAACAAACACACAAACAAACAGACAAACAAACAGACAAACAGACAGACAAAATTTCTAAAAAAGGTTGATTTAGAGTCGGGGATACCTAAAAACCATATCGTAATCATTTTTTTGTAAATATCTTCAATGTACAGACACACTTCAGTTACAGTTTTATAATAGTTTAGATAAGAGGAGGGACTAGTACCGTTTTGTCAATACAGGCATATTCCCCTGTTTCCTCCCTGGATAATGAATTAATGACACCCACTAGACAAAAATTTGTTTACCATGCAATGCAATCTATGTTACCTCTGCTATGTCCCAAGTTATGCTTTATTGCATAAATTAATTACTGTAAGGGCCTTTGAAAATTACCAATTTTAGCGCCCGTTTTCAGACATCCAGCAAAACAAATTTGACAAATATAATTTAAAAAAACGTACGTAGTCTTTCTCAATTATTCTTGAAAGAATTATTAAAATCGGTTAAGTTTTGGAGGAGGAAACAGGGGAATGTAGATTTTATGTCGATAAAATCAGTTCGAGCTGCAGTTGTCTCTTTCGCACTCTAGTTGGTGGGGTTCTTCGAGAGCCCGCCTATCCTCTAAATAAATATACAGAAGAAATTGATCAGATTAGCAAAGAACTGTAAGGTATGGAGAAAGAAGCAATAAAAAGGAGGCCTATGACCAGAAGTATGTGGGCTGGTTTAGGGTTGAACTACACATGGCCGCACGCGATCGCACTTTTCCGTCGCTCCATCCTTTTCTGTCACTCTGGAACGTCATTTGCTAGAGCATATTAAGATAGACGGAACGCGAACGCGTGCGACAGAAAAGGCCTGAGTGACAGAAAAGGATGGAGCGACGGAAAAGTGCGATCGCGTGCGGCCATGTGTAGTTCAACCCTATATTAATTGATTGGTTGATTGAAATATGAAAGGAAATGCTTTAAACAATATAATACGAAATTATTAAGTTCAGTTGACATTAGGTGTGTGCTGAGTTTGCTCCTCCTTCACAAAATCAGCATGTTAGTGGCATATTTTGTCCATCCACTGCCATCCATTCTATATCTTTGTTCCAGATAGCAATATTTTTAGGTTTTTTAATTTACAGAATCAGAGATTTGAAACACTTAGGTATCTCACTTATTCTTAGAATGGCTTGAGTGATGTCCACGATATGCGGGGTAGTTCCTATATCTTTCTGTTCATTATATTGTAAAAAAGCTAAATAGGAATCGGAATCGGAATTGGATGCATAACATAGCATAAATATTCTTACATGCTTCTTTTTGGATGCATATTTACCTATTCCAAATAAAAATTATATGAAAATAGGGAAAGGGATAAAATCAAATAATTTATTGTAATTCCTAATTTACATTTAACATTTTTGTTTAAATTTTTATCCTACAAAAACGATGGAATAAGTTTTTGCGTATTATATAATTTATATTAATTAATTTATATTTATATATTATATTATATAATTTTAGTACTCTAACCTCTGTTGGTCCAATAAATAAATAATCTAAATCTGTGAATGCAAATCAAAATGTGTCAAAAAATTAAGGACAGTGCAGTCTCATAAGAACGTTTCCTGGAGCTGCAACGGTTAAGGTACCTGCCCTAATTGCCCCGTTTCCAATTAAAACCACTCCATCTCGGCCCCCATATTACTTAGCTTTATTTTGTAACCTCAACTAAAATTTACTACTTCCATCAGTGGTCGCGAAAATACAAAACGACGCCAACTTTACCTATATGCCCCTTTAAATATTTTTTGCATTTAATATGTAGAGGAGCTGAGGACGTTTGAACGATTCATGAATCATGATAGATTACCGAAAAAGTATCTGAGAAGTTTCAGATTTCAGATAGGAGCCGAAAGTTTCAGAAAGCGGAACAACACCTTGCGACCAGGCATTAACGACGTCGTCAGTGGTTTACAGGATGAGTCGGGTCGGTACAGCATTTTTGTATGAAACAGTCCGCGTTTTCTCACTATGGAGTCTACATCAAGAAACGCTGTACCGACCCGACTTCACCCGACTAAAATGTATGAAACAGCATATTTTTTTCGCGTTTTCTGAGGTAGACTCCATAGTGAAAGTTGTTCAGTTTGATGTTCTGAGTTCACCGTTTCAGCACGTTTCAGTATGTGGAGAGATGTTCCTTACACCCTGCTATTTACTATCAGGACATGTAGCACTATTGCGGGGCATAACTTTCATTCGCCCTGAACATTTCGTTAAAAATGGTTGAAATTACTGTTTTCGGAGTCATCAGATTTAGCGAAACCCCACATTTGGTTCGTCAAATCAGATTTGCATTTCAATGTCATTACCCGTCAAGCCCCATACGATGATGGCATGAAAATCACTGGCTCTGGACATAATGTTTTTATGGGAACATTTTCGAAGCATGGGGCAACCCCCCGTGCATGGGGCAACCCCCCCCCGGGGCTTCTATCTATCTGAATCTTCTCAGATACTTTTTCGGTAAACTTTCATGCCCCCTATGCCCTCAGATATTCAATTTACGCCCTGAATATGAAGGCTTTCAAACCTTCTCAGCTCTTGTACCATTATTCTGGAAACTTTTTTTCACTGCTTGTAAAATTATTATTTTTATGGTTGATGTTTATTGAATTCTGACGTCCTCCTGTGAACCACTGACGATGTCGATGTCGTGAAAGCCTGGTTGCAAGGTGTTGTTCCGCTTTTTAAAGGTTGGTAGATGGTGGCCTTGCTTAAATCTGTGTTTTAAGGCTGTTTGAGATGTTTCCGACAGGATTCACCATCAATGAAAAAGTTTGCCATTTCACTTAATCTGTATGAAGTAGTAAGAAGAAAAAGAGCGGTGATAGCCCATAGCGATTCCTGGTCTGGCACTAAGTTCTACAGAGTTTATGTACGGGTGTGTTCTCGGCGGTGAAGGAAAACATCGTGAGGAAATACCCACGAGTGAAAAAAAGAAAATAGTTCGGAAGTATATGTAAAAAATTTGTGAGCTTGGGGCGAACACAATAGACCAGAAATGGTCGCAGCGTTACATAAATGATAATAATCTGTATAAAAAGTCAAATATTCATAAAAAAGGACAAGGGCAAGTGTAGGACTTGCGCCCTGAGAGTTCCATAAAAATGTATTTATTTGTAGTAGATGCACTGCAAATATAAGTATGTAATCGAAAAAAAAACGGATGTTTTCTTCTTCAATCTTCTAATCTAATGAATAAACCCGGTGCACGGTCGGGTTGACCAGCCATCCCTTCGGTTCCGTCATAGTGTAATTAAACTAGTGGTCGCGACAGGTCTATCGTGCGCGGTGAGCGGGGGCCGGGAGGAGCGTGTCCCAGTTAGGGTTGACACCTTTTTTTTTGGAGGAAACACTGGGTGTAAGGAAAAGTATAATTAACCTTTAAACCACATACTTCGTTTGATTAAAGAAGTTTGATGGGTAGAGAACGAGGTTTAAAGGTTAATGATACATTTTCTTACACCCTGTATTTTTTCGGTAAATTGCTAAAAAATATAGTAGGTACCTACTTTCGAAAAATTTTAGATAAAAAATGAACAGATGAATTTTTTATTTAATTTTATTATTCCATGCGTATAAATAAACGTTTTACAAAATGTTCGCTTGACTGAGATCTTATTATTTTTAAAAATACTATTTATAATGATGTCTAAGTTAAGGTATGTAATTATAGTACATTACTGCAGTGGCCAGCAAAAGAGGCATTGATGGAGGAACGTGTAAATGTGGGCCGAGGCGAAGCCGAGGCACACATACGTAAGTCCACCAATGCCTAGTTGTGGCCAAGGCTTGAATAGTTTTCTCAAACAATGCGTGGAAATTAAAATCAATCAACTTTTCAAAATCAATGACGAACAACAATAATTTTTCCTGTGTTAAAGCTGGTAACTTATTATTAATCTGTGGTTAAAGTGTCCATTCGGTATTTGAAAGCCAGTTCGAAATTTAAATAAAACCTTTGATAAGTTACCTCCTGTCATGTTTCGGAGTAAAAGATCGTTCCATTTTTAAATTAAACTACAGATATGAGTTTACTATGTAATTTATTTGGCCACTAAACCACGACAGATACACGGACTTTAAATAAATACGGACAGAATATTGCACTAAAAAGATGTGAAGCATGCAAGGTAATACAATCTCGTCTGTTCTACACCCTTGTAGACGCTACACTCACACAGATGCTCTAGCTCTAGGCGCAGGTGCTATAACCCGTCACCTTATGTACCGCGTGACAGCACGCACACAAAAGAAATGGGCGCTTCACTCATGATTAGACAACATTACGTCTGGTTCTTCTTTTAAGTCTGTGGACAGATATGGATTTTCATACAAATTTTGCCGGCCGCTGCTCGATCTGCTGTATTATAACAGCAATTTCGATTTATCTCGAAGAAGGTTATCAAAATAAAGCTCAAATTTCCAAGCATGTCTGAGAAAAAATTATGAACGCACGCAAATTTCCTGTTCCTTGATAGATACATTATATTCTTTATTATAGAATAGTGATGCAACGAATACGAATATTCGTATTCGCCGAATATCAGGAAGTCATTCGTAATCAAATATTTTCTCGAAACCTTCATTTCGGCTACCAGCAGCAGAAATTTTTGCTGAAATATTTATCTTTGAATAGCTTGAAATCACCAACAGTGTCCTCAGAAATAGTATTGGTCGTCATAAGAGAATGAGATCGGGACACTGACTGGTTGGTCATCGTGTTGATGTCATAGTCCGATCGTAGAAATGGGCATCGTGGTCTGTCTGGGCATTTCATGATAAGCCGATTTGGCCATCAGATACCGTTCAAAGCTTATCGTTTGACGTTTTGCCCAACCCAACCATTCTTGGAAGCAAATAAAATAAGTTAGGATAAAAATAAAACTTTTTAATGTTATTTTCTGCATTATTTATGTAATTTTATTTATACAAAGCGGAGAGCACGAAGACGGCCACTAGTGACGTGAAATCTTTAAGTTATGACAAATTGGTTGCTCTAATCGATCCGCCAGACTATGTTTTTTTTTTTTTTAATAACGCTCACAGGCACATACATTCTAATGATCCCAAGCAAGCACTAAAGGCTTTTTATTATGGAAACCATACAACAAAGGAACGAACATATAACATCCATGACCGAACCGGGATTCGAACCCAGGACCCTGGTTTGGCAGTCCGGCGTGTTAACCATTACACCAACCGGGTCGTCATTACCTAGGCTCATCGTGAAATAATCAGCCAAATCATGAAATTGCGGCGAATCATGAAATGCCCAGGCAGATCACGATCCGCCCAATTTTACGATCGGGCTTCGATATTGAACAGAAAGGGAGCCAAGATACTGCCCGGGTACACCCCGGACACTGCTTACAAAGGACAGAAAGTAACAAAATGACGTCAGCACATGAAAAGCTGAGCCTTGGGATGCCCAGGGCTGCAATAACTATGGTTGCGTGCGGGCGTGCGGTACAATTTATAACGGGTAGATGGCGCGCGTGGCGACATGTTATAACAATTTAGGAAGAATTTTTTTTAACTGAAATATTGTTTTGTACTTATACCTAAAAGTGTTATTTTCACTAAATACCTAGACAGTAAAAGGGAAAATTACTAAAAATATTGACTTTTTCGTAAATAAAACTCATTGACACCCGTCTATTGAAAAATAGTTTTATCCTTCGTCCTGGGATAATATTCTATTTGTTTCGAAAACATAAATTTTAGCGTGTCAATCTAGGCTACAGTTGGCCACGAATCACGATCCTGCCGGAGGGGGCGAGTTAAAATGGTGGGAGGCAGGGAGAGTCCGTACTGTATGTATGAATCGGACTTACCCCGTTGAACAATCGTTACGGACCCCTTTCGTATACTGTGGCCCTGGTGCGATAATGACTAATGTGTTTTGTAGCCTTTTGATATTATGTTTCGCTATTCCTATTCGCCAAATAGTATAATCAATATTCGTATTCGTAAACGTAGTATTCGTTGCATCACTACTATAGAAGATCTAAGCAAAAAGTTTTCACAATTAAAAAAACAAAATACTTAGGTACCTCTTTTTCATGAAATTTCAAATTGCTATTTCAGGTTCTGTTTGTCATGAGCCAGAGGCCTCATCTAACTGGCAGTGACTCCGCGAGTCCACTGTGAAGTAATTAGTAGTGGTTATTTGCGTATTGGCCACAGCAGGGAGAAGGCGCCACGTGTGGGCCTGCGTACACCCGGGGGCGGGCGCTTTGCGCCCCCCCACAACTGCATATGTAAGTGCATTCAATACAAGCGTCCGTCCGGGGTCCCGGCCGTTACCATGGTGATTGAGCTCTGGAAATTCTGTTTTACCTGCCTGCTGTTCGCAACTGTGACACGGATTCCCAGGCACAGCTCATATCTAGAGACTGGAATTTATTTGAAAAATCTTTATTGACTTTATTGTCATTTTTGAACTTTTTATTTGTTACATTGGACAAAGTTAACTTATATTACCATGTAATTTAATTGTTATATGAACTGATTATCAATTTTAAGTAGAACATTTTCAGTACCTAGCAATATATTGTGGGATTACAACTTGAGAAATACTTAAGGTGGTTTCAAAGTTGTCACTTTCATAAAAAACGTTGTCGTACAACACGCGTAGACGGTATTAATAAAATTAATATTTAATATTATGGAAGATTTTCTATGCTATTTTTCCCATTTTTCCATATATAAAACATTACTTTTATTAATACCGTCCACGCGTGTTCTACGTAAAAGTTTTGTATGGACTGAAACCACCTTATCTGATTATGATAATATCCACCCGAGGATGGTTTCTGTTTATTTTGCTAAAACAAAAACTGGTTTGTGAAAGAGCTAAAGAGAGTTCAGCGCTAGCTAGAGAAATGCTAGTTTGGATGAGAACTAACGCAAAGAAATACAAGTTGACTAGACATTTCATGTGTTGGATCAAAGTGTTTCAAATATTAATTTGATGCGACTTTGTATCATTGATAATTACATAAAGAAAAAAAGGTTTAGGTAAATACTCGAATGCAAGCGAAGCCTTTTTATTAAGTTTGTATTTTATTTTAATATTTTTATTTCTAAGTCTTTAACAGTTTTGCTTATGAAGCTTTTATTTTCCTCTCATTATGGATATAAACAAACTAGGGCATTGCATTTTATATTGAATTTGTTTTGTTATTTATATTTGCCTAGCGAATTTTACTAACGGAAGATAAAAGAAATAACGCACAGGTACTGAACCTTGAGTGATATCGTGCAAATAACCATATGGCACAATTTCTTCAATCATTGATAGCATTTGCGAATTGAATATTAGATTATACAGGGTGTAAAGTTAAATGCGTAACATATCAAAGGGGGTGCTTTAGAAAATCTTAACTGCACAACTAGAAATGTTCACTATGGAGCAAACACCGAGAAAAAAATGTTGATTCACACAAAACTGCATTACCTAATCTACACAAATGTACGGGACAGCGGATTTTATTTTGCGTCTTGTCTACATAGTGGAAGTTATGCAGTTTGATGGTCTAAACTTTAAGCTTTAGACCGTTTCTTTAATCTGCCGTTCCATACAAAACTGCAAACCTTATCGAGCCAAAAGTAAGGGCCGCTGTTTTTTTTTCGAGATTTTTATGTTGGTTCAATAGAGAAAGTTGTTTAGTTTGATGGTCTGGCCATCCTCTTAAAAAACTGTCAGCATATAAGAAGGACCCTGTATGTTAAACGATCCATATAATAACGATAATGTTAAATTTTCCAGAAGTGGTTAAGCCAGCCCTAATTCTTACAAATTTAACGAAATCGTATTTATTATGTTATAATTATACTATAGACTATATTGCCCAGTTCCAATCAGTGTAATCTGAATCTGCTTTATTTACAAATAATTGATTTCCGGTTCTACAAGCTTGATAAGGGTCAGGACACATTAACCGACAGCGGGCCGTCCGCCGTTAACGCGGTGACGGGGCGGCGGCGGCGCGGCGGACGGCTTCCCATACTAAACGTGCTTTTTGTATGGGCCCGCTCTCGGTCGCTGTTGCGTCGGTCTATGTGTTTCAGCCCTAAGTGTATACAATTTTACCAAATATGTATCTTTACTATAATTATGACGATATTTAATAAAAAAAGTAGGACCACACTGCAGTGAAAATCAATTGCAAGTATCATAGGATCCACTAAGCCTAATGGTGGATCACAGTGAACTTCAGCGTGCTATTCAATCCACTGGTGGATCGAGATAGTAGATCCTTCTGGATTGAGGGGAAAAATACTTTCATTTTTTTTCGATTTCAGCTTGATGCGAATAAAACCATTCTTTTAAAGTATCTGTATCATAAATTCATAATGATCGCGAAGCAAATGTAAACTTTTGTTATTTCTGTTAGTTGATGTATGTTGATTTGATAAATGGCACACTGCTGTGAAGTTTAAATTTTACTGGCTAGATATGGGCTAGATTTTATGTTTAAAATGGCACATATACACCAATTAAAATCTTAAAATAATACAAATTATAATGTTTTACGTTTTTAGATACCCACCAGATGGTTTGTTGACATTAGAAGAAGTAAAGCGTGATGAGGAGTTGAACCCGCACATCATAGCCCCGGATCCATTCGCATCAGACGATCGTTTAAATGCCTTTCCACTGGCTCATCTGTTCCTATTGACCACGTTAGTTGCACTTTATACTTGGGTTCTTTTTATTATGTTACCGAATACCATTTTATATTAATTATTTTTTATTTTTAGGACCGAGGAACTTAACACGATGAATACGAGTGAAGACGAACCATCGTCTGGTTTAAATGGAAGACTGAGGCCGAGAAAGTCATATGTCTCAAGCCCTCAAAACCAAAAAGTCACACGTAAATCTGAAGGCCAACAACAGGACAAAGCCAAGAAATTGACCACCACAAAGACGCCGCCAAACAAACCCGATGATCTCGCTAACAAGTCTGATTTTTCACCTACTCCGCAATTTCTTTGCCCTTATTGCGATAGAAAATTTGCATCGAAGCAAACTGTGTCAAAACATGCTAGACGCATGCATTTTTCTAGTTCAAAGCAAGACTCCTTCATTACATGTCTTTTCTGTAATGTTTCTGAAGCTAACTTTAACCAAATTATACGGCACATGGTGGAACAACACTCGGATCTGTACTTCGCCTGCCTGCACTGTCACTCCCGTTTTTCATCCATATCCGAGTTGGCTGAACATAAACTAAATGTTTGTGAAAAACAAAAGCCTTCATACCGAAGTAAACTGCGTCAAAAAGGATCATCTGGAATTAAAAAAAATAAGAAAGCTATCAATGTCGAAAAGGTAGACAAAGAGATTCAGGATAGCGAAAGATTCAACGGTGTAGTCATTTCATGTGAACTCAAGCCGTCTCAAGTACAAGACGGGGCGGATATCGAGGATAACATAACAACGAATTTAATATTGCCGCCCAGCAAGAGTCTAGGCAACAATTCTGCGCTAGAAAAGAATGCAGTAATTATACTAGACGATATACAATGGAACAAACGAATACCACCAAACTTTTCTTTCCACAATTCTGACGCTGATCAGATACTATCAAGATTAGGTGTAGTTCATCGGTCGCCCAGGACTGCAGAGTCTAATAGAAGAGACTGGCTAAGGGCTCTAGATGATTCTACACAAAAATTTGAAAAATGTTTCGACACTAGCTTCTACTCTAAAGTTGCTAGTAATGTCCAAGAGAATTTGGCAAAATTTCTAGATGGATCATTCAACTTTAATCCTGATCCAGATAATACAATCAAGACCAGAAAATCCAAAAACAGCGTAGTCATTAACGCGGCTGAGGGCTTCCCGATACTGTTGGCTAGCGAGCAGTACTCTCGCAATCTGTTCGACGGCTACATGCCACGAGCTATAGCACCCAAGCACAAGTGGAAATGGGATAACATTGAAAATGACAAGAACATCCTGAATCCTGATCAGATAAAACGAGACTCGCATACGAATAATTGCATCATAACTCTAGTTTCAAGACTAGATATATGGACACAACTGAGCATGCGACGCAAATTTGAAGAAAAATTCAATAGCGTACCCCTCGAAAAGAAGACTGAAAAAAGGAACAATTTAAGTAAAGAGTTGAAGGAGATACTAGAGAGCAGGGAAATACCGACAACTTCTTCACCGGTGGTAAAGCACATACCTAAGCCGATGCCAAACAGCCGCGAATTCGATTTCCCTTCTTTGCTGGGACTGACGCCTTCGGTGCCGAGCCATGATTCAGCGCCGGCGGTGTTGAGCGGGGAGTGGGTGCGACCGCGCTGCTACGTGTGCTGCGCGTGCGGCGCCCAGACGCGCGACTCGCGGGCGCTCTCCAACCACGTCTCTGTGCAGCACCCTAACGCTCAGGTGCAGCACTACGAAATCGTTGGCGAACGTCTTTTGAATTCTGACATCATGAAACACTTGTATGTGCCTCCTAGTCAGATGTGCAATAGAACGCGACCACCACGGGGCTTCAGGGACTGCACTAAATGTAGTAAATCGATAACTCTTGAAGACTTGCATCAGCACATGTTAGACTGTGCGGGGGACACCCCGACCGTGCGCCGCAGGCAGTGCCGCTATCGCCCATTTGGTGTGCGCAAGCGACGTCCTCGTTTGCCTGATAATACAATACGGAAGAAAATGCGTAATGACATTCGATCTAGGCAAAAGAGACAAAAGAGTCATATCAGGCCGCGACCAAAAATAAGGACTGAAGTAGGTGATGGTAAGTAACTCTCACGTTAATATATGCCAGTTGAATTTATTCTATGAGAGACTAACTAAACCTTTTCATTAATTTCAGCTGAAACCATCCGTAAGATGATAGCAGATTTACCAGCCAAACGCCATCGTGTTATGGTTAACCCGATTAATCAGAATCCTCGGCCTCGTCGAAATATAAATCAACTACGAAATAAACTGATAATGAAGAAACGCCCGTCGGAAGATTCGACCAACAGGAAAAAAAGTGTGACTAGACATGCTAGCAGTCAACGAAGCAAGCAAGGAGAAACTTCAAGCAATGTGGACAAGAGTAACAATCTGTCCAGCAAGGAGGATGACGAAGATAATAAGCCATTAAAAGCCACAATGAAGCGTGTCATGAACAAGCGAACGCGCCAAAACGAATTTGTGCAAAGAAAAGCTGTTATGAGCAAAGCAAAAAGAAAGCTTACTCATGTGAAAACAAGAGGTAAAAAATTAGAACAACTTGTGAATCCTGCAGAAGGTTCCAGCTCATCTCAAGTAAAAAAATCTACATTAGACGATTTTCCTGAAAAGATTGACGTTAAAGGTGCCGCTTATAACACGCGGGAGCATGCAAACCGTGGCGGCTCGAATAATCGTGACATGCAGAGGCCTGGCTGCAGCAGGCCCAATGCAAATTCTAACGACGGCAATCCACCGACACAGAGTGTTCCACTGAAACATTCCATAGCTCGTTTGACTGCTAACTCCGAGACGCATGACAAATCCGTGCAATTTTCACATTCGTTTCTGGTGCAACAAGAATGCAACAGCACTAATCAACATGTACCCTCGGGACAACAAACACTATTTGAAAATGAAGCCGCCATAACTAGACTAGATAAACCACCTTTAAACTTAAGCCCGAAAGGATCGGCTGACTATTATGCTTTGCAAAAAAGTAAGCTTAATAAACCTCGAAAGAAGTTGAATGATTGTATTGCTATGCTGAAAAATAAATTGGTGGATCCAGTTCCATGCGGATCAACAAGTCAGGTGTCTGTTCAGTGTGGTACTGACGACTCCATGGAACTAGAACCACTGGCACCGCGGCAAGAAACAGCTGAATGTGTCGATGCTAAAATAAGTTTCTCACCCATAATACCTCAAAATAAGTCTACCCAGAATAGTCCAGGGGAACCTGACTGTTTGGACAATGTTACGATGCACAAGCCAGCTCAAATAAGTCAAACACACAAATCTATTCAAAATGAACTTATCCATCCACAGCAGGACACTAGATCTATCGAAGTAGACACTTCAAAGAAACCGAAACAAAAAGGCGGCTCAAAGAAGAAGTCTAGTCGACTGGCAGATTCTCGATCTGAGCTTGTACCTCAGAAAGCAAAAAAGGCACAATCTGATATTGAGATTATTTCAACAAAATGCAATTTGACTACCTCCACCACACCCAAATCTTGTAAGACATCTTCACAGCACGAGTTAAATCTACCACCACCTATAATTGACATGCAAGGCGATCTGCACAAAGGACAGTTAAAGCAATTGCCGAAAAAAAGTGATTCAGTTCAAGTACAACCAATACCACCTGAATCCAAAACTACTTTTGAAAAGCCTCTTGATAAACTGACAACGTTTAACAACAGTTTAAGTGAACCTAACGAGGCTGAAACTTATGCTTCGACTAGTGTGAGCAAACAGAAAGAAGCAAGTGCGTATTCAGAATATAAAGAGATTCCACGGAAACAAACCGAGATACATGCAGAACATCAAAGCCTCAATCCTTTGCCTAAAGAAACCAGCGATGACGGTTTCTCCGAAAATGTCTTCTCTAGTTTCTCTGACTGCGATTTGCAATTGGCGATCCCACCAGCGCACGCTAGCACTCATGTTGAGTCTATTGTGATGACTCCTCTTGATTTGTCGGGTAAAATTAAGAACTTTAGCAATCCTAATAATACATCATCACAAGAAAATCTCTATTGCACTCACGACTGCTACGAAACCTTAGATTTATCAAATAAGAGCGATGATCGATTAAGACAAGGAACTGTTGAGACGAGTGATGTCGTAGTGGACTTAAGTGTCAAGCCAATCCAATCAGAATGTGAGCCACGAACGCTGGATCTTTGCACTAAATCTAAAAACATTAAAAATGCGACCGAAGAGCTAATGAAGACGGCTGAATTCGATAATGTTCCTACAGATTTATCTATCAAGGGAAAAGACCATGGATCTTCGTTTGATTTGCCAGGAGAAAGAACAGAAGACATAAATTATGTTCAGGATTTGTCTGCTAATAAGGATAAATTCTCACAAATTGAGCATCCATTGTTACCTACTGAAGTTGACAACGAGTTTCCAACTGATTTGTCTGGGAAAAGTACCATTGAAGAACCTTTAGCACAAATTAATGATACCTATTTCAAACAACCAATGAGTTCAACAGAAGATTTAAAAGTTAACTATAGTAGCGTTCCAACAGAATTGCAAATGCAATCGACGAGACAGTTGAGACCTTATAAGGAACCACCAGCATACAAGATAAATCAGGAAAAAAATAGCGCATCTTTACAACCGCGTATTAATGATAAAACTTCGACTCAAGTACAAAAACCTGTTTACGATCCAACACTGAAGATACCACATTATAAAATCAGAGCTGCTTCTTCAACTACTGTCGCGACAACTTCTGGAACTTCAGAAACTGCCACACAATTTGATGCTCAATCACAAAGTCATTTGCAAGGATCTTCCACTAATGAAAATGGCACCAAGATTCCTGCACCAGAAAGGTTACCGTATGATTTTGAGAAAGCATCATTTAACACAATAATTAGTACGAAAGCTAGTACTGTTCCAGTTTACACATTACCGAGTCGTCCTTTGACATCAACCGTCAGTAAATATGAAAGTACTACACCAGTGTATACATTAGCCAATGCCTGCATTTCTGTTACGAAGATTGAACCTGCTAGTTCGGCTACATTAACGAATACATTACTAAGCATTCCTATGACGACTATTGCAAATGCTACATCTGTTTATACATTAGCGGGAACAACTATTGGCACGCCTATAAGTTACGGTGTTTTACCGAATACAGGATCAAATATAACATTTGCTGAAAATAACCATTTCATGTCAACATCAAAGCAAATACTTGTTGATCCTAACGAAGCCAAATCTGAGCGGCTTGACGATGGAAGTAAGCAGGAAAAGAAAAATGTTCATGCAATCAGTTTGGATCAAGACGCCGAAATAGCACGAAAAATTGCAATGCTTCCGAAAGAATTAGTGGATATTTTGGGAAACATGCCCGTAGACCATCGGAATCAGCTTCTAAATATACTTCCACAATATGTTTCAACTACGTCAAGTACATCTGTTTCTCAAACCGAAACTGTCCAAACTATTACTAATACTACTACATTAGATCACCACAAAAGTTCATCTCATTTTTCGGGAACAAAACAAGTAGTTGTAGAAAACAACACTGTAACAACATCTGAGCCACACACTGATTGCCTATCAAATATAATTTCAACTTCGCCTGCTGTCCAACAGGGCTCAAAAGCGTGTCAATCCTCCATTCAATTGTCTGGGCAATTTGACTTCAATGAAAAGCATTCCATGCCGATCTCCACGCATCCACCAACGCCGCCACCTGATAATTTTAAAACAGATACTGATGATATGAAGACTTCTCCTGTAAGAACTTCGCAGAGTTCTAATTTAGAGTCGAATACCGATGATGTAAAATCTCAGAAAGAATTACTACCATTTTCTGCTACCAACAGGTCTCTAAAAATAAATGAATATGATAAAATGGAAGATCGCGTTATTGACTTAACATGTGACGAACTTGTGCCGCTCAATGCCGATACAGTAAAAGTAGTAGAAGATCTTTCTCGTTCAATAAACATACCCGTCCAAGAGATCGCAAATTTTGCCACTGTTGGAAAAATTAATAAACAAAAAGGAAATAATGATCAAACTGCCAGTTTAAGGGCAGTTCGTATAAAGGCACCATCAGAAAGGCAAAAGGAAAATCTTTTAAAAACTGCTCCTTTAGAAAAACATTCTAAAACGAAAGAAAACAATCAAGATGATAACGAAGCAAACAAATTATCAGAATCTAACAAATACCTAGCCATTCAACAAGCTGAAATTAGCAGCACACAACATGGCAATAAAAATGTTGTTATTGAACCTAAGTGTACCCTCAAAACGCCGCCAACTGCGCCAAATGCTGAAGGTTCGACTATAAAGACTCGTCGACTTTCTTGTCTTGCAGATGATATTGTAACCAAAAAGGATAACTCCAGCCAAAATGTTGATGTTTACACTGAAAATCCAATCACTAAAACGGTACTGGTAACATCATCTATATCAGCGAGTCAATTAAGCTGTAAAGAGTCGACTGATAAGCAAAGTAACGAGAAAACTGTAAGTGACGATCTGTCAAATATATTCGATTCCACCGTCCAAGAAATTCCTGTAAGCGGTAATCAATTTATTGAAACGTCAATTGTAAAAAATAGTGACGATGCAAGAATTGTAGAAATTGTGGAATGTAATGCACCTGTAACGGAAGTGACTCTTAAAAAATCTTCTGTGGTCAAAAATGATAAAATAGATGCACCTTTAATAGCAACGAAAGATTCAAAGGACAGTAATATACACGAGGACGATTCCGACGATGATGTCTCTCTAGCAGTTATTGTCAAACAAAAACAGCAACAAATTATGACACACCCTGACCGTGACATTTGCAACAAAGTACAAGCAAAACAACTTGCACAAGATAGTAAAAAGAGGAAGAAGGCAAAAAAGGGAAAGAATAATATTTTAAAAGAAAACACACTACCAGAGCCTACGCCTAAAATCACAGAGTCTATTTCTGTTAGACCCATAGAGGAATCAAAAGTAGAAGAAGAAAACATTGTGACTTCAGACTTAATTTCAGAAGAACAATCCAAAAAATCTTCCAAGATAAGTAGTAACATCAATGTTAAAGAAACAATTAAATTACAAAAATCTAAAAAAAGAGAACAATACGTAATTGATACTAATTCGGAAAAAGTTAAATACGACAGTGACGTAGATATGAGAAACTCTAGAAATAAAAAAGAAATAAAACCTACCAAGGCTAAAGAAAAAAATGAACAAGTAACAGAATTAATAACAGAATCCGGAATAACAGAAGTAATAGATGTGCCCATAAGCTGTAATGCAGTGGAAGTAATTGGACCAACACCAAGCGAAAACTTAGATACTGCAGAAGACTTTCATTCTGTATTGGAAACAAGTGACACCAAAGAGTCTGTAAAGAAGCTAAAAGTGAAAACAACGAAAAAAAAGAAACACGAAGGCAAAACTTCTGCTGTCGATAACAAAGAATCAAAAGCTACTAGTCTCCATGAAAATGAAAAAGTCACATTTAAAAATTCTATCCCAGAAAAGGACCACAAGGAAATTGATACTGCAGGCATACATGAGGACATATCAATAATAGATGAGTCGATAGAATGTTTGAAAACCCATATGAACGATAATAGGGAAGAAAACACAAATGCTGGATTAGAAACAAATAAATCCAAGAAAAGCACTAGAACAAAGAAGTTAAGTGAAACTGATTTTCTGAATTGCTCCGTCATAAGTGACATCTCAAAGCGTCATAGTGAAGAAAATACCTCAACTCCTTTAAGACGCAGCAGACGTGGCAAATCTCTTTATGTGGATGATTTATCATCTGGGCCTGAAAATATTGTGAATCCTGAAAGTTTTACAGATAATAAGACTCCTTACACCAAAAAACAACTAATTTTCTCGAAGTTATTGCTAGATGAAGAAAATATTACCAATTCTGTATGTACTTCAGACATCGAAAGCTCAAATTTGGAGAAGAGTATTGATATTTCAAACACTGATAAATCGTCATTTGATGAAGCAATACCACACATCAGTTATAATAATTATGCGAATGAGTCATCACATGATAAGACTAAACCAGTTAAGCGGAAAAAGTCGCCGCATTTAAAGCAAAAGCATAAGAAGAAGAAATCGTTGGATAATTCACAGTCAACGGAAATAAATACACTAATTGATAGTGCCCAAAACGATAGTAATTCAGTGCTTAAGGAATCGCATGAATGTAATTCTTCTACGTCAGTTAAAGAAAACATTGAAGAACCTGTTCTTCTGAAAGAGGAAAAACTTGCAGAAAAAGTAGGAAAAGTTGAAAGAAATCAAATCGATGACATTATTTTCAATGGTTTAAACAATAGGCTTAGTCCTAATGCTAGCATTGACGGCACTGTTGGCGAGAGTGATAGTCTGACTAAAGTAACTTCATCAGAGAAACGAAAGATACTAAGAACAACAATAAATGCTGAGTGTGGTTCTAAACCAAAAAAATCAAAATTAATGAAAAATAAAGATATCACTATTCTTGGTAAATATGAAGACATGGAAATCAGGACTGACGAACTTAAGACAAACGATTGCAAAAAAGAAGAGACTATTGTAGAACATCGAAATACTGCATGCTACAGTGTGCCCGTTGCAGCCAGGCGAACTCGCTCCAAATCTGTTGTAGTTAAATCATCAGTTGACAACTTTTATGACCCTTACGATATAGATTTAGACGACATGCTAGATCATAATGAACCATTAAGGACGAAACGAAGTTCAGCAAAAGAAACTAAGAAAAATTTTAAACAAAAATCCTCGAATCTGAGCAAAGCTGATGATACCGATACGGAAAACAATGTTCTGCCCATGGATCTCGTTGATGTTGAAACGTCTAAAAAGAGTAAGAGGAATAAGACTGAATCTTTAACACTAAATTGGGACAAAAATAAATTTACTAAGTCTGACATAGAAACGATTAAAAAAATAGATAGTGATACGGCCTTTACAACTCCTGATGAAAAAACGATTAAATCGAGTTCAACAACGACTGTCGTCACTTGTGAAGATGTCCTGGATGGGACGACGGAGAGTATGAACAGAGATGATTCAATAGATTCTGATGACTCATCAAAAAGCGATGTACCTTTGAAAAAGTATGTGGAAGAGAAAGAAAAGAAAATAGCAGAGTTAAGTAAAAGTTTAGAAAGAGAAAATGAAGTGAATGATACATCTAAATCACTAGACAAAAAACTAACTGGACCTAGCAATGAGACTAGTAAAATTGATCGAGTACCAGATGAAACACAAGAGCAACTTCGTTCTGAACAGTTCATGGAAAGCTTTGGTTTCTTCTCCGAAAGGAAACCTCGTAAATCAAATTTACTAGCTACAAAAAAAATATCAGAAACATTTCATATTATTGCTAACGAAAGCGACGATATGTATTATGGTGTTAAAGATCGGCCTCCGAAGAGACAAAGTGAAAGTAGGAAATCTGAGGAAGGAGAAGGCAGTAGCACACAATGTACGTCTAAGAAAACTGTTAAACGAGGTCGTAAGAAGAAGACTTTTATTGAAGCTACAACATGCTATTGTGGTATCTGCAAAAAAGAGTATCGCCGCCCAGATAATTATTTGAGACACCAGATGTCCTTGTTTCACGTATCTAAGCTGTCTGAAATAGAAATGAAAGTAAAAACTGTTCCCTATGAAGAAGAACCGAACTATTTAATCGTTTACAAACAACAACTGGACAGGCTTAAAGTTTTAACCGACAAACTAGCTAAACAGAAGAAAACATCCAAACCTAAAATAGTTTTACCACCAATGACAGATATTTTCGCAGAAGTGAGCAGGGCAGTTCGACAACAACAGCTTTTACGACGAGGGTTAAGCCGAGATGAAGCATTATTCCTGGATTGTTGTGAACTTCTAAAGGAGTCGCATAAGACTGATGGCCTGCCCGTAGGCTCGGCCGCCTTAGAAGCGAATGTGTGCACCACGTGTCCTGTGTGTCCGGCTCGCACCACGTCAGCCGGATTAGACCTTTTGGAAAAACTAATCAATGAGGACAGAGATGACACGAAGAGCGATGGCGATGTAGATTCAATTACAGCCAAAAATATACTAGAAAGCGAAGAAGTACGAAATTTAGAAAACGATTTAATTTCGGGACTTCAAGAAGCAGCAAATACTCATAAACAAAATAATCTTAATTACCATCAAACAATGGCTAAAATAAACGTGGATGGAGCCGATGCTGGCGTTGACAGTTTTTCCAGTCCTAATGCTACAGAATCTCACTATGATAACTTGGACGAATTTGATATCTCTGAACCACCTAACGTAAAAACCAAAGATAAAATGTATCCGGATATAACAGAAATAGATTTATTCGAAGACAAATTTGACAAAATCAAGAGAAAATGTAGATCTCAAGCAGCAGCAGCAAAACAGAGCCAAACGATTGTGGAGTCAAGGTAAGGGTCTCAATACAAAATATTCTGACAAAAGAACGTAATATACGAAAATCGTTGCATACAATCGATAACTAAACAACATTCGATGTGTGGCAATTTGAAAGCGGTAGCCTTTTTTAATATTTGTGATTTCAATAAACATATTTCTTTTGGCGTTTGAAATAATAGAAAAAAAAAGTTTTCTAAAGATTTATGGGACACTTAAAATTTTTCTAGCACTAGCACGTAGAAATAAACTGGGTTATTCCCGTTTATATTCCTAGTACCTGCGACCCCAGTGGTAAATTTTCCCGTTGGAAAAAAATGCTGGCAGTCCCCTGATATAAAACCAATAAATTTTTCACCTCACAAGCTTGGAAAGATTCTGTTTATCATTCGAAATCTGAGGGCATTTTATCCGCTAGCGTGGAAAGAGTTTTTAAAATTCGAATCCTTCTGTTTGTGTCGGGAAGATTCTAAGGCGTAAGGAAGTTCGCCGCGATATTTAGCATGCTATATGCGCGTAGCTTTCTGTATCAAGTCCCTTGGAATATAAGTAGAAATTCAAGGATGGGATTCATTTTAAATGTTAAACTTTCTTTAATTTATTTGAAATTATTTTTTACTTATTGCTTAAATTTGTTTTACAGTCATAAGGGACGAAAAAAATCGGAGAAAAAGAAAGGAAAAAAGAGCTCAAAGAAAAATTACCAGAATACAGTCTTAACAAAAGGGGCATTAAAAGGTTTTGATGGTATCAAAGTATCTATTCCAACATCAGATATTAATATGCCTGCTATAGTGCATCCACTTGACAATACGCAGAAGAAGAAAAAGAAATCGAGCTCTAAAAAGAAGCGAGAGAAACGCTTCTCTGAATCAAACAGCACATACGAAACTGATAATCGCGCTAAAGACGGTTCATTTACTCAGAAGAAAGTGGATGTTTATGAGTTTATGGACAACGAAGATGCAGAATTATTTGAGTTCAGACCATCCACGCTAATGGAAAGGTTTAAGAGCATAAGTAATAAAGATGTACCGAGCACATCAAGGTTTGATTCGGCCGCGGATGAAGCTGAGGCATCCAGCGAAAGTGCATCCGATGGAGACGACTTTGTTTACATGTCCGACGATTATATGTGTAGTGACGACGAGACCGAAAATAGTTTATTGTCGTGTGAACTGGGAAATATCAAAGTTGAATCCAAAAAATGTTCTCTTAAACGAAAGGACGTTGTCGAAAAGAATGCAGTAATGGGGAAAATATTCAAAAATGCTGTTCGAACTGAGAAAAAGAGTATAAAGGCTAAAGAACCTGTCAATCCTAAAGCAAATCTCGACCAGTTATTTGATAGTTTACTTGAAGAAGAACCTAGCTCTTCTATGCTAAACGACTTAGAATCACCTGTTAAGGATGATTTTGACGACTCGTTTCTCAACACTTCTACTGCTCAATATAAATCGCTGTCTAGGAAATCGAATGACCGCACGTCACCAAACAAAGAAATAACTACTTTTGTATCTCCAGAAAAGTGTAAAAGTGCCTCTTTATTTGTATCTCCAAAAAGAAAGTGTACATCTCCTAAGAATAGGGTTTCGTCACCAAGTAAACACGACACTGCCGCATCGAAAAAGTGTAACGATGATTACTTATTAGACTATGGACCTTCAACGTCTAAAAAGCAAGAAATTTTGTTACCTACAATATATGGTCCTAGTACATCTAAACAATATGATGAGGAACTGTTAGAAGCCAATAGAGGTTTGTCGTCAAAGAAACGTGACAAACTATCTTCAAAGAAATATGACGGGTCAGTTTCTGACTACGATGATTGTTCGCCATCTCGTAGTAATGATTTATTGATCGAGACTGGAGACGAACCAGTAAAGGACAAGACGGCCTCAAGTAAATATGAACAGTTTAACAACGACAACACAGACTTTAATCAAGAGATGACAATGAGCGACGCGGGTGTCGCCCGACAAAGAGCTCGCCGAAAATGTACTGTAGGAAAACAGAACGTCCTGGCTGAAACATGGAGCTCGGAGTCTGAACCAGACGGAGCACTGCCACGATCGAATAGCTCGGAGTCAATCGTGTGTGGCGTCCCTCGTAAAAAGAAAGGCAGGAAAAAGGATGGTCAGCAAAGCGGCGGGCGACGCGGGAAACATGTTGCATTTAAAAAGCAAGATATAGAAAGCAGGGTAACTAGCAGTAATCGAAATACATCGAGCGTCGCCAGCGTTGGAGCCAGTCGAGACGGCGAGGTCGTCCTTAAAGATAAAGAGACTAGCGACATGACGAAGGATAGTCCAGCTACTCCCCCGCCAGAGGCGCCAGCCGCGCAGGCGGTGCCAGGCGCGGGCGCGGGCGCGAGCGTGGGCGCCGCCCCGGCGAGCGCACCCGGCTCGAAGGGGCGCTCCCGCTCGGTGGCCTACTACTGGTCCTCCGAGGGAGAGGACGAGCAGGAGCACCTCCAGCAGCATGGCTGGATCGTCGGCGACAGCCATAAGAAGTTAGTAACTATGTTAGCCCACGCTAAGGGTCGTAAACGTAACAGTGACGATAAACGTCATTTGGTTGAATAAGTTTAGCTTTTTAGGGTATTAATCTTGTAAATATATTGTACATATATTATTCTAGCTCTTTATAAAATGTCACTTTTCATGACATTTTGACCAGAAACCTTTTAAAGCTAGTTTAATTGCGTTGAGTTCTGTAAATACTGTATATCTTTTATAGCATTATTTTAGTTAAATTTTAAACTGCCTGCATGTGCTGCGAGGGTTGAATTTATTTGATTGTTAAAGAAGACCTCGCAGTACTATTGCAGAAAATTATGATTTATATTTGGAAGAGTCCTCTCTGTGCCTGTTTAAAAATGTAATGGAGATGGGACATTTTCTCTTGAAGTGAGATGGGCCACTTTTTTTTTTCAAACCTAGCCGACATGAAGTCAAAGTTGGTAAGTTTAGTTTTCACTTTTAAAAATATGTATGTTATAAATTAATGTAATGATAAAATGCTTCCAGAGAAATTATTGAAATCACTATACGTATCGATGACATTCTTTTTTTTCTTTGTTATTCTGAAAAGTTTGTTTTGCTTCTAACGGAATAAGTCTTGGGTAGATATTACTAAGTTTATATTGGCTTTGGCTTTACCAAGTTTTGGGACGAACATTTCATATTGATAACATCAATTTATAGAAGATGTGATGAATTTAAAGTATTGGCGGAATAAATAAAAATAAGTAATTAAAATGTTTGTTAACTACTTAACGAAAAATCTAGTAGTATGACTTCTTTGTCGTGCGTTTTATAAATTTTTAACCGACTATACAATAAATTGTATTGTATCCGTTAGCCCTTACCTATTAATTCTATGTTACTATTTGCCCAGTCATTTTACGGTTTGAGCCGGGACTATTATTAAGAATTTAAGTATATTTTTTTCGGTATATCATTTCGACATAGAAATATATTTAGAAAAAAACGCGTTAGCAACAACCCCAAATTAAAAATTTTCATTTGGTATCTCGTTCTGAAAAAAACTGACATTCATTTTTTTTTCACATTTTCAAGGCTTTACTACTATTATACACACTTCAAACACCATGTTAATATTTTCGTCTACTTAGACAGCTTTGAAAAATACATTAGTATTTTCTAATGAATAACTCATTTTTTAGAATTAAATGACTTTTTTATTGCTCAAATCATTTATATTTTTGAGTCTAATTTTAATGAGTGCATCGGTATTAATATTATTAAATTAAAAGCCTTCTGGGAGGTGCAATTGTGATTTCTATGTTGCGAAGCGTTTTTTTAAATAAGTTTTCAGTTAGTCTTTTTGTCACTAAATGGTACCAGTTGCAGATTAAAAGTACCATTCTTAATTACTCCCCACCCCTTCTAACAAAACTCCGTAAAATGACTGGGCTATATTATGTACCTTGTATCGTAATGTTACCAATTTATAATTGTCTATTGGATTCTGGGAAATGCTTTAATATTATTATCAACGTGTATCTTATGTGTCATGTAGTACAATGAGAGTTTATGGGAGGAATTTGTCTGCATTATCATTACTTACTCGCAGACAGTGTCTACCTTTACTTTAATTTTGTAAACCTTCATTGTATACAAGCAATGCCGATTAAATAGAACATTTTTCCATTTACTTTCTTTTATGCTTCCACTCTATGTGATGTCAGTCAGTATATATGTAATTAATAATTGTTGTATGGTTAGATCAGATAAGATGTCACCTCCTTGAGAATTGGTATTGTATAATCTTGCGAACATTGTAACACGCTACTGAGCAAAGTCCACGTTCAATCTTGACTGCACCGGACGACCTACCATAGAAGCAGAATCCGATTATCATGTCCACAACCATTCAGTGTCGACGCACGTGTAAACAGTTAGCCTATTAATGTTAGATGTCTGTCTACTACAAACTGAGCAATATCGTGACATTTATTTTGCTCTTTTAGGTTAGTAACCATAGGTGCGTGTAACCCCACAATGCAATGTCCATTATAGAAAGAATGTTTTCTAATTTGTGCTATTAAGGTTTAAATTTCTCCATGTACTTATGTAAAATATTATTCACAATGGGTATTTCTTGCAACTTCTAAATATGCAACAATAGTATCTTACTTCAAATAATTGAAACTAAAATAAATGGCTCAGCACCATAGAGGTAGGAATAGAGGAACATACAGCTGAGAGAGCGAGATGTACCTAGCGGCACCACTGTATAATAGAAAGAGATACGTGACGCGAATCAATAGAACCGTTTTTTAGTCACTAATCAATTTTTACAATTCGGTTTTCTTGAATAATTGGGAATCTAAAGTGAAATCGTAGATAATTTTGTGAAATATACTGACACTACTTCATTAATTTATCCACGATTTTACGTTAGACTCAGAATTATAGACAGTATTAGAATTTTTGCCTGCGAATAGTCTCCAAAAAACATCCAAAAACTGTTTCATTTGACAACTCATGTCACTGACTCTATTCCTGTAAGGTATAATAACTTTATGCTCAGCACGGTAGTGCACAGTACAACATATACTTATTTATATAGGGGTTGATCAGGTGTTATATGTCATAGGCGCTGAAATTTACCAATCGACAGCGGTACTACGTCTCTTTCCGTAGCCCTGTAATTGTTTTCTCTATTTTCTATCAGTTTATCAATAATTGTAAAATTTTGTTCCCTGTCCTTTTTGTCAATGCAAATACCATGAGGACTGTTTCAATGTGTTAACATAACAATTATTATTTATGTTATGGTGTTCCTTGCACAATGAACGGATTCTAATTATAGAAATTATAGATTATCTATTTTATGGGGGTTGATAGATGTTGTGTTAATAAGCAAAGGTGTTATATGTCATAGGCGCTGAAATATACCAATCGACAGCGGTACTAAGGCTCTTTCAGTATCCCTGTAATCGTTTTCTCTATTTTCTTTTAATCAATAATTGTAAAATGTTCTATCAAAATGTCCCTGTCCTTAGAAGACTACTTTTTGTCAATGCAAATACCATGAGGACTGTTTCAATGTGTTAACATAATAATAATTATTTATGTTAGGGTGTTCCTTGCATAATATAAGAGGATTCTAATTATTAAAATTATAGATTACTTATGTATTTTATTTGGGAAATTATTCTGATTCTTGTCTCGGAATTGTGTAACCATATTTGTAGGGAGTTTGTTTTGTAGAGTTCGCACGAGGCTGACAATGAGGTCTGGGTGATTTGTATCTTGAGTTGATTGATTTGTTAACTATTTTTATACATTAATATTTTGTGATTAGTCAATAATAACATTATGAAATCTCATACATTAGTTATTGTTCTTTATCTAGTCCAATAAAAGAAAGACTAAAAATCCCCATTTTCAGCCTCGACACAATGTGATCTTTTCCAATATTATATTTTAAAAGAAGACTTTCTATTTTCAAGATTCACACAAGTAATGTTGGGTAGTTTGTGTGCAATTATTTTATTGCGTTTAAGTGAATGGAAGTAATCAAGTTTAATTCTTGAATAAAGCTCAATGTTGAATTTGTATGTTTTATTAAAAAACTCTTATCCTTTTTAAAAAACAACCATAATTATACAACTTGTTAAGTATATTTATACAACTTGTTAATGACTGCAATAATCGACGATTAATAAAATACAAAGATGCGCATCTCTAGGGTACTCGCACTCACTTGCAGAAACGCTCATTAAAGTTAATCCTCCATTAAATCTCTTGCTATCACTTTCTGTCTTGTTGACGTGGCAAAAGCTAGCAAGAGATTTCATAGAGGATTAACTTTAATGAGCTTCTGTAACGGAGTGTTAATTTATTATTTAATTTCATACGCTCAGTTGCAGAAACGTTCAATAGAGTTAATCCTCCATTAAATCTCATGCTAGCTTTTACTACGTTAACGAGACAAAAAGTGACAGCAACATATTTAGTGGAGTATTAACTCTAATGAGCGTTACTGCAACTGAGCGATTCACATAATCAGTGCTTTACCGTGGTCCATTTAGTTCACCTGGTGGACCATTGGCAGACAATTGGTTACCTATAATGAATCACATCTCAACGGAACTCATCGGAATAATTCTACAGATATACCTAACCCAATAAACTAGCAAATAACCACATATAGAGTATATCTTAATATGCCGACAGTTTTTTAAGGGGATGATCAGACCTTCAAACTGAACAACTTTATCTATGGCACCAACATCGAAATCGCGAAAAAAAATCTGGTGTCCCATACAAAACTGCAAACCTACTTGAGCCAAATATGTTTGGGACAGAATTTTTTTTTTTCGCGATTTCGCTGTTGGTCCCATGGAGAAAGTTGTTCAGTTTGACGATGACGGTCTGATCATCCTCTTAAAAAAGTGTCATCTATTACGAAGGACCCTGAAGAAAAGATTTGTAAACCCTGACCAGGAATATAAAAAACCTGGTTTGAGGGCGCTGCAATCGACTATAACGTTTAATTACAGAGTTCCAAGTACAAAAATTAGTTCCAATGATTTTCCGCAACATGGCGAGGTTTTTTATATTTCTGGTCGGGCTTTACCACTATACAGTATCATGCAGTTTTATCATTGGTCGCTAGAGTTGTCGGCATTGGCGTAGACATCGAAGTTGATACTGCAGGCTGCCGCATCTTTGCTTTAACTGCGATTAAGATCCCTACTAACAAGATGACGCAGAACACGGTAATAATAACCGGGATCAGTATCTTCAGAAGATTCAAATTCGCCAGTAATCTTGTCTTCAATTCGTCTGCGTATTCGTCTGGTAGTGACATGCCCTGTAATTATTTTGACATTGTAATCAAGATAGCATGATTTCACGTTATATCTACAGTCTACACTATAAGAGGTAAAATTAGTTTGTTTATATGTAGGGGGTAATCTCTGGAACTACTGAACCGATTGTATTTCACAAATAGAAAGCTACACTATTACTGAGTTCCTAATGATTTATTTTGATACAATAAGTACTTGATTATTTTGCGAATGACCCTTCTTACACCTATACATTGCTGAACCAACGAAGGTTGCAAACGCTAGAAGTCGCTAGGTTACGAGCCCAGACAGTTTTCTCAATCGGGACGGGTCGAGTAAAATCAGTTTGTAAATAACATAAAAGCTGATTCTTCTTTCTGTGGATGTTCTGCGGTTTCAGAATATCTCTGACTACCCCCTCGGGGAATATAGTCGTGAGCATATGCTTATGCTGCTGATTTTTCTGACCACTGTAGGCCCTTTTTCTGGTCACTGGGTCTAGTTTCGCCTAAAATCGGGTTTAGCCGGCAGATAACATTCCCGTACGTAAACGAATATTGTATACCTAGCCAAACATCATCATCATCTGCACTTTGTCTCCGAAAAGCTGTATCAAATTTGCTCGTTGTCCAAATCCGCGTGTCCGTGCTATACTACGGACACACATGGGCGTACCCAGCTTTTGGTCTTGGGGGGGGCAAGTCTGAGCGAGCTCCAGTTTTTGACGACCTAAAATCTGGCTAAAAGCAAACTCGAGAATTTACTTCACCATAAAAACATAATTATAGGAACCAAAACCTAGAGCGAGCGAAGCGAGCTCGAAATTTCACTGAATTCTGGAGTGTGCGAAGCTAAGTGAGCTCGAGATTGTACTGCAATGCATCTAGGTCTTTGTGGTACAATCGTAGCCAGGAGCGAGCGAAGCGAGCTCGACAATTCACCAAATTCTGGAGCGAGCAAAGTGAGCTCGAGATTTTACTGCAATGTGTCTAGCCAGAAGCGAGCTCGAGATTTTAAGGCAATATAGTGAGATCAGTGTAATAAGTTTTAAATACTGGAGCGAGCGAAGCGAGCTCGAAATTTTACTGCAATATAGTAAGATCAGTGAAATAAGTTTAAAATCCTGGAGCGAGCGAAGCGAGCTCGAGTTTTTTACGACCTAAAAGCTCGAACGAGCAAAGCAAACTCGAGAATTTACTTCATCATAAAAACATATAGGATCCAAAACCTAGAGCGAGCGAAGCGAGTTCGAAATTTCGCTGAATTCTAGAGCGAGCGAAGCTAAGTGAGCTCAAGATTTTACTGCAATGCATCTAGGTCTTTGTGATACAATCGCGGCCAGGAGCGAGCGAAGCGAGCTCGACAATTCACCAAATTGTGGAGCGAGCAAAGTGAGCTCGAGATTTTACTGCAATGTGTCTAGCCAGAAGCGAGCTCGAGATTTTAAGGCAATATAGTGAGATCAGTTTTCACCCAATTCTGGAGCGAGCAAAGTGAGCGAAGAGATCTCAAAATTTCTCATCACAGACAACCATGTCTATAGCAAGCAATGCTGCTATAGTAGAATAGAAAAAAGAGCGAGCGAAATGAGTTCGAAATTTATGAATAATACAACGTAACTGGACCAGAATTTGGCCGACATAACAGTGCCATAATGAACAGAAATCGGAGCGAGCGAAGCGAGCTCGAAATTTTTTAGTGACATGACGTCGCTTTGTTTGACCAGAATTCTCACGTACGGAAGGCAGGTTAGGCCGATTCCAGGGGGGGCGGCTGCCCCCCCCTGCCCCCCCTGGGTACGCCCATGCGGACACAAGTCAAATACTTAAAATTTAGCATAGATGTTCTAATGGAATCTATTACTTATAAAGGTTTTTCGCAAATCAACCCACCCTCAAAGGTGTGAAAACAGCTATAATAGTTACGGTATTTTTAATCGATAATATTGCTCATTTCTATAGTTTTTACTTTAGGTAGGTCACCTATTTTAACAAATCTTAACTAAACATTTATTTTCAAATCAAATTAAGATTGAAAAATAATGTTTCACGCGAACCCGCAATCTTCCAAACCTGGGAATTGCTTTTTCCATTTTAGGAAGCATTTTAGCTACTATGTCCGAGAACGAAATTCATCAACCTGTTCAGTCTTTATGGGACGGCGTGATCTGATGTCGTAAATTAAAGAATAACGCACATTTTGCGTTTTGAAAGTTTTACGAACTGAACATTCTGCGTGTAGACGATCTTTAACCCATTCGTAGCCACAATAGAAACAAAAAAAAAATGTCACAGCTTCCACCGATTTTTTATAGAGTTGGTGTCGGCTATAGCCGTCAATGGCTCTTAGGCCGAGATTCAGTCTTAGTTCGAGCTAAGTACGCTCGAAATGTATGGATTTTGACATACGGGAGTTCGAACTATGACTTACAAATCGTCTCTGAATCTCGGCCTTAAACCCCAAATAATATGTGTCGGCTAGTGCCGTTAGTGGCTGCGAATGGGTTAATTTAGAGAAATAGCACAACATGGATGTTAATATTTTATAGAGAGATTGACATTAGTTTACAATACCTCTTCAATCCAGAAGATGGGAGTTAAAGTGGTTGGTAAATTTTGAGTAGCCGCTATTCCTGTAATACGGCGCATAAAAATATTGAATTGAGCTCTTTTAGCGCCTCTCACTACGGTGCCTGTATTCTGAAAATATAATATTAACTGCACGTTATTGAAAAGTGAAAATGGGTTGGTAATTATTTAAGGGGATATAATTCTGAGCGCGCTCCATACAAACGTACTAAGGTGATATTTTCAATACTAACCAATTAAAGTCAATGAAATTTTGCAGAAACAATCTAGAAACAAATTTCTATGCTTGTATGATTTTCGTTAAAATGATTGATGAATGATGAGAGATTTTTTTTAAAATGCTATTGCTTTCTTGGCCCTGTAGCTCTCAAAGGATAAGTCCTATGAGACAAGTACATAATACTGGTTTTGTAGGAAATTTTATCAGGTTTAATTTGTACCTAGAAACCTTTTCTATACGACTTATAGAATTCAAGATGTAAGCAAAAAACCAAAAAACGAGATGGTTTTTCGAGTGCTGCAAAGTTAGCACAGGTCTTACGAAGCTGCAAACCTGGATATACGCTACTGGTAGTGGTCCTAACAACATATTAAAAAATCTGAACTAGACGTTAGTTTGCGATTTTAATGTTCGATATGATGGGCCTATAAGCACTTAGCCGATTTATATTATTTCTTAGAGGTTGCTGTATAAACACACCAAGTTTGGCGCTTGTATGTATTACCCTTTTTACGATAGAGCGAGAAGAAAACACGTTTATAATGCCTAGTTTCTTGTTTGAGGACCCACCCCCCTTATAATTTACCGTTGGCGCGCTGCATACAAACGTAGTCTGGTTATATTTTCAATACTAACGAATTAAAGTCAATGAAATTTTTCAGAAACAATCTAGAAACTAATCTTTATGTTTGTATGAAGTCAGATTTTCGTTAAAATGTATAGTTTTAAAGTTAACTACAGTGCCTCAAAGATTTCCATACAAATCCTAAATTAATCCTAGCATTATTTTAACGAAAATCTGATTTCATACGAACATAGAGATTAGTTTCTAGATTGTTTCTGGAAAATTTCAATGACTTAAATTGGATAGTATTGAAAATATCACCAGACTACGTTTGTATGCAGCGCGCATTTGCGCTCTCGGAATATACTTCTCTTAAAGGCCTCCTAAATAGTTAGGACAGACAGACGGATGGACGGACGGACAAGGTAGGCTTAGCAATAGGGTCCCATTTTCACCATTTGGGTACGGAACCCCAAAAACTACTCACCGGTTCCAAATCTAAAAATACTCTATGTTCTTCCTCTATAGGATTCATTCCGATCACCCCATTTCTATATCTGAAGTCTGCGTACAGGAAATGGGGATAGGTTAAAACCAAGAACGCACCTGAAACAACAATTGAACAGTTCCAGTTTTATATTAGTATAGCTTAGCGTACACATAACAGGAAGGGACTGGGATAGTGCCTAGGTCAAATAAATCGCCAGCTTATTTTGGTTTTGCGTAACTTGATGTGTCGCCGTGTGTAAGTACATACACAATTTTAAGGATATCCAGCCGATTTACCTAGAAGTCAGGCATTATTAACAATAATAATAACAAATAGGTAATAAATTAAGTGTATAACTGAATGACATTGATTTTTAAACACAAATTAAAAGTAAGTATATAGGTAAATAAACAGCGTAAAACCAGTCGACCGCGAAAACTGTCATACAGGAAAATAAATACTTAATAATATTAGATGCAGGTGGCCACAGTATTACATTACAAACTGAGGTCCATGAGAGGTGATTAAGTGTTTGTAGGGTTTTTATCTGAGCTGAGGTCTACATTTCTATTTCAGAACCCTAAAAAACCTAGGTGCGAATTATGCGAATGCATAAGGAGATTTCTGTGTTTGCCGCCTAGAGTTGCCGGGGATGCGATTTTTGAATCTCATTCGGTGAGCTCAGCAGTTGAAAATGTCAAAATTACTATGGAGATACGCATCTTTCTACTGCTGAGTTGACTTTCAAAAATCATACAACAGGAGACCGATTTTTGAGAGTCAAATCAGCAGTAGAAAGATGCGTATCTCCATAGTAATTATAACATTTTTAAATGCTGAGCTCACCGAATGAGATTCAAAAATCGCACTCCAGGTGTCCCGATTTTCAGGGTCTGGGGACGCGTCCCGATTTGGACCTGATCGGGACGCTAAATGTCCCGATAAATTTGATTAAAAGCCATAAAAAAATTACGCATCACATCACTATATCGAGTGCGACAATGCGGTCAAAATAGCCCGCATCACATCACTAACGCTATACAGGGTGAACGAAAAGTAGGTATCCTTAAACTTTAAAATAGGGGGAGGGGGAAAATGCCCCGGGCGGCACTTTAATAGGGGTGGCAAATTCGAGAAAAATATCGATTGATATATCTCTCTGTTTATCTTAATTGTGTGTCCCGATCTACAACCCTAATTCCCGATTTGTTTTACCTTCCGCCCCGATTTAAAACAAATCGCACCTGAGAACCATATTGCCGCCCCTTGATAGTGCGCGCCCGTGGGACCTTCAGTATGGGACCAACGGTGAAATCGCGAAAAAGAAATCAGGTATTCAATAGAAAACATCCTCCGCTACTCAAACCAAATGTATGGAATAGCTGTGTTTTTTCGCTATTTCAGTTTTGGTCCCATAGTGAAAGTTGTTCTGTTTGATGGTCTTCAGCCACAGAAAAATTACACGCACGCACGCGTCTGAAGCATTATTTAAGATTGTAACGCATTTAATTTTACTTCCTGAATAGCTAATTACCTACTGATCTAAAGCTTACTCTGATTTTAGAAAAAGTTGATATTTGTATGGATACCTATGTCACCTTCCTGGTTTTATATTTCCATAACGCACCACAACTGGCTCATATACAAGGTGTTTCATAATTAAAAATAAATATTTAAAACTCTTATGGGTTCTTGTTTAAAACTCTTAAAATTTAAAACTCTTGTTTAGACCGTCAAACTGAACAACTTTCTCTATGGGACCAAAATCGAAATCGCGAAAAAAAATCTGATATCCCGATACATATTTACATACATATTTTAGCTCTAGTCGATTTGTAGATTTTTTTTTCGCGATTTCGATATATCGATATCCCATAGTGAAAGTTGCTCAGTTTGATGGTCTAAACCACCCCCTTAAATGTTTATTTGAATTTTTGTAATACCTTGTATAGCTTACCTAATAATTTATTCTTACTTAGCAGTTAAAAACAAATAAAATCACTTCTATTTTTGGTGAAACATTCTTAGAATTTACGATGACATTTTAAAATTAATCAGATTTAGGGTCACATTCGAGCAGTTCGCGTTTGAGCTTGGAACGAACCTCCGCACTTTCGTTTTATTCATAAAACAATCCTTGGGATTATCCCACAAATTAGGTAAGTACTTGACATTATCCCACAAATTAGGTAAGTACTTGACATTGGCAGAATTGCAGTGCAATGCATAAGCAACCAGCCATTAATAATTGTAATAATAAAAAGAAGAAGAAATTATAAATCAAATAGGTACCAGTCGCTTATTGTCGAAGAACTAAAGGCAATATAATTATCGAATAAGAGAAAAACCTAAGCAGATTCGAAGCTTATTAATAACTGATAACATAAACCTTAAAAGCTATATTAACCGATAACATATAGGTAATAATTATATAAATTTCAGAACACTGTGCCACCTGCCATACCGACTGCCTTTTTATTTAACATGTAGAGACATCCCTGTGTCATCCAACCGGGCCATCAAGCCTCGAGTCAACTTGCTCAGTCGCTTAAAATGAATATTAATAGCTCCTATTATATATTCTTTAAAGGTCAATAATCAATCTTTAAAGCTGAATCAAATTAATTTCTTCATAGATCTCGTAAATCATTCGGCGCAGCTGGTTTCTTGTTTCAACTCTGTTAACTAAATGTTAATGTTTTTAATTCAAGTTAATTAGATGTCTGCTTTAGTTGTTGATCACCAAAAATGGTTTGATAATATGAAAGGAGAGTAGTTAGCGACTTATGGATGTTGAGGTGGCGAGAGACGTGTGTCAGAATCATAGCGTATGGCGATCTGTTGTCTCTGTCTACCCCAGTAGTGGGACATAAGCGTGAGCATATGTATGTATGAGTTAGCGCTAGATGTGTGAGCTGAATATTTAACAGCATACTAACCTACTATATCTATTATTATTCCTATTTTACGAAGACTTTTAAATATAAAAGAATGATAATTAGCCTATATTGTTTTCTTCATCATGTACTTAATCTACAATCCAAGTTCATTTTTTGTAAATAAAATCGTAGTAATAAAAACTCAACTTTTGCACTTTTAGAAGTGTTTCAGTTTCAGATTAATTGAAACAACCTATTCAAATACTTAGTAAAGTTTTATTAAAAATCAAAATAATTAGCTATTTTATGTAATAAGTACTTAATACCTACCTACCTATAAAATAATTTTTTTGGTTTAACCCTTAAACAGGCATAGTACGATTTATCGACCACATAAAAGTAACTGACAATGTACCTACTAAAAACTTACAATAAGGTTCATTATTGAATTTAAATATGGTGGCCAAGGCCTGTTTAAGGGTTAATTTCAAAGCTACATCGTCTTTATTTCGTGTTTCTGAGGTAGGTACTAATTTGAAATAGTTTTCTTTTTATTAAAAAGTGGAACAGGTGTAGTACCGTCAGAAAATATTGTTAATTTATAGCGACTATCGAAAGTGGGAACACTGTAAGGCGGTAACATTGGCCGTTTAGTTGGATTTAAGTAAAGGTCGAAAATAGAAAATGGTTTTTTAGTTGACTGCATCAATGACTCCCCAGTCACAGTTGTTCTTGAAGTGGTCGGTATCGTAGTAGCAGATGTGAATGGATTTGATTTATTCCAACGTTTGGTTGTAAGATGCGATGCCGACGTTGATCTCGTTGTCGACGTCGTAATCGTTGTACGAGGCGTATGTGTAGTCTGCTTTGACGATATCCTGGGGGGTGTGGTTGAGGGTGCCATAAAACGGTTCGACGTGAACTGTTTTGTTTTCAACGATGTTGGTTTTGCACTCGTGACATGGCTTGTATACTGCAGAATGTTTACTGGGCGTGGTTTCTGTGTTGTGGTTGTAGGTAATTTATTATGAGTAGCATGGGTCCTTGCTGTGAATATAAATATTTTCTTCTCAGCTGGAGTAGTAGATTTAGTTGGCAATGGTTTACTCGTGGTAGTATGCGGTGTTGTGTAACTTTTTATGTAATTTTTAGATGTCGGCGTCAATGTTATTTTTGATGAAGGTCGGTTTGCCAATTGATTTCCTTCTAGAACTCTTTTTTGGAATGCCGATGGAGGCACAGTAGTTGTTACGCTTGGTTCAGAATTTGATTTCTTTTTGTTGAGAAGGGGAATTGATGATGCTCTGTTTCGGAATTGATTGGTTTCTATTACTCTGCTTGGTATTACTGGTAGCGGCCTAGTGGTTGTGGTGGTCTGGATTGGCCCAGAATTAAACGCGTGTGATTTCTTCTTAAATACAGGAAGAGTTAAATCATCGATGTTATCAATTTTGTAATCAATCCAATTCTTTCTATCGACACTCTTATAATTGTAATTTTGTTCAAGTTCATTTGCGTAACTTCCACGAAGAACCGAACCAATCGTCAGGTATGGTGGTTTTAAATCATCTATATTTGTTTTGAGCACGTTCGTGATGTTTAAACTATTTCCGCTAAGAGCACGTTGTTTGGACATTGTTTTCGCCGTAATATTTTTGGGAGTGACTTCACAATCGGCGAGGTATTTCTTGGTATTGTGCTTGCAATGCTGGGCGTACACAACCCAGGCCAAGAAGCCGTCGCCCTGGAGCCGCGTGTGTTCCTCGTAGATCTGCAGAGCGCAGTCGACGTCGTCGGAGATGTCATCGTCGCGAAACGCAGAACAGGGTACTCCACAAACTTTGCCGTTACCGCACCAATATAGTTCACTAATTTGCAGCAGTCCATGATCTCCACTGTAGGGATTTTGTGCAGCAGTGTCAAACCGGGATTCGTGGAAAGCGATGCAGACCCACGTGGCGATGTGTTCTTGTTGCACGTTTAAAAGCTGCAATTCTTGAGCGAGTTCACAGCGTTCGTAGATGCGAGCGCTGACGAGCGCGAGGAGAGCGCACGTCCACCACGCGACACCGGTCATCGCAACGTGCGTTTGCGCAGGTCGCGGCACGAGCAGCCTGTTTTACTCGCCTCCCGCCGCTCCATCTGTGTCATGCCCGTATTTTTCTCAAAGGTACCTAATCTTAATTGCAGTTGTCGTTGCCTCGCATTTTTAGGGCACATATGAAGGTTGTTAGCAGGTGCGGGACGATAACAGATGGGTGAGTTTAGGGCAGAAAGCGAAATGGACGGTAATATGACACTATGGGCAATGGCGGTTCACCTTGAATAGACGTCATCTTCTCACCAGAGGTTCTCAACTATAATTTTAGGTACCTATTAGATATGTATATTTATGCCTTCTGTTGTTATTTTGTAGAATTATAAAACCGTAAAGTTATAATTTATTACGCGGCACCTAGGTTATCTAAACTATTTTTCAAAATATTATTTTTATTTATACCGTCTAGTTACCTACAGGTATACTGCGTCAAACTTTTGTATGAAATTAACAATTCTGCAACACCTCAAGCAGGTAGTACTACATACATTCCTAATATTATAAGTATTTTTGTTGCTGTATGTTTTGAGTGTGCCAATAAAGAATATTTATGAATAAAGTCCCGTGTATACAACTGTTTTCTTAATTATAATGATTGTAAAATTAACTTTTAATCTGAAATGAATGATGTTTTATTCGGTTTTGATTGTCAGTTGATAATACCTGGCCAAAGTAAACATAATATTTGTTTCCGCAGCAGGTCAATAGGTGAGCTGGTGGCCTTAACGCCAAACTTTACGTCAAGTGTGCTCATAGGTACCAGTCATAAGTTAAACGCGTCATTTCACTAATATTTTATCCAAAGCCTAATCGTGCCAATCTTTCATTTTATACATTGTAAATGATACTTCTTAACTACCGTTATCTTGTTTTGTATTAATTTATTAATCATATCTGTTTTAAATGTTATCATAGTTATTATTGAATAAAAAGGGAAAACTTGTTATGTTCAGAAGCATCATTAATCTATTGGTAAAATTAAATTATGACCAATGACTCTACCAAAGTTCATAAACATAATTGTGTAAACAAGTATAGATACCCTTCAAACAAAATACCATTTGTAAGGGTATATTTACCAAAGTAGGTATTTTTCAGTAGTCGATTTACTTAATTTAAAGTGGAGAATGGTTTTTGTGATTTCTTTGAGCAAATCAAATCAGAAATTCAACCTGGTTTGCTAAACTAGTAAAATAGAAGGTAAGTACCACTAATTAGCTCATCACCATTGATACCGTATACCTACATTGATATTGATTTGATAATAATGCTCATCCATCACACTGAAATTATTCGTAAGCAAAATCGTTTTTTCGCCCTATGTACCTAGGTAGGCAACGGAGAAGTAAAATAATTCACAAGTTTCCTATAGCACAGCTCAACAGAATACCTATAACAAGTCACAACATAACATAACATTGCTCATGGAGCAAGTAGGTAAGTATAACTACTTAGGGTATTTGGAGATAGATATAGGTGGGTACAAGTGCGGGGCCGGAGAAACAATGAAATCACATTAAACATCTAGGTAGCCTATGAAAACCTAGGTAGTAGGTACGGTATGGCAGGCTGTTGGTTCGGTTCCGAGGTTGTTGGGAAAACGGGGTAAGTTGTAGGTAGTATAGTTGGATGATACTCTACTCTACATAATTACTTACCAACGCAAGTGTAAAGTTCGAGAGCGCCTTGCAACAAGCAACCATCTTCTCGGTTGATGCCTCTGGTCACATTCAGGCAGAAGCAACCTTCATCGTTGTTGAGGAACCACTCGTTTGCAGAGTACCTCGTCGCGGGTATATCTTTGAACTCCAAGTCATGTTGGTAGCGTAATTCTACGGATCTGGAAAATTTATTTTTACAAACATCAACTAAGTTGGCCAATTTCGAAATTCATGTAAAAAGGAATCCGATTGATGATATCACGATATCAATTACCTATTTATTGGATTTTTACTTCATTTTTATTACATCATAGCAAGCAAATAATTGTTTTGAAGGAACGATAGGAATTTATGTAAATCATCAACATTAACTTCCGAGGTGCTATTTTTCTTCTATTCCACTGATCATAATGAATATTTCGAAATTGGCATTATAAGTAATTGTATTTTTTATCTAGACTGTTATTTGTGTCCCACTGCTGAGCAAAGGCCTTTCTTCCTCAATCCTCCAATACCTATGCAATGCGCTCACGGGCCAACACTTCATCTTCTCCTGTACCTTCCCCGACGTCGGCAACCATCTTGTTGCAATAGTTGTTCAGTTTGATGGTCTTGTTGCAATAGTAGAGACCACCCTTTTTATATTATTAGGGTGTTTTGTTACACCCTGTAAGGGTTGAATTGTTGGGTCATCTAACAGCATCGCATCGCATTTTTCCGTCGCTCCATCCTTTTCTGTCACTCAGGATCGTCATTTGCTAAAGCAAATAAGATAGACGGAACGCAACCGCGCGCGATAGCACGGCCGCGTGGGAATCGAACCCACGACCTCCGTGTCAAGAGCCCAATGTTCTTAACCATTAGACCACGGAGGCAGTTCATAATAAAGCGTTTGGTTAAGTATTAGAGTAAGTTGGAGTCTCGTTTCCACCGAAATGTATGGGAAAAGTTTTTTGCTATTTCTGACATTTCACCTCGGTTGGTTTGACAGAGTTTATTGATATAATGAAACAGGTTCGATTGTCATAAAAAAAAGATTTTGTGTAAATTGATAATTAACTTGCTGACTGTACTTTATTCACAATCTGTGCATGCAGTTCGAAATGTTTCAAAAAGTTAAGGATAGTTTCTTAAGATCGTTTCGCTGTAGCTACAACGGTTAAGGTACCTGCCCTTAGTGCCTCTTAAATATCTACCCTGTATTATTATGGCTACTGCAACAGTAGCCAGGTACGCAGTATTTAGTAAGCTATGATAGTCAAGTCAAATCTATTTCATTTTCAATTATACTTAATAAATATACAGGGTGTTAGGGTAGACAGTTGAATTTATTTATTGGGTGATTGTACTCATGATACTAAACAACTTTCCCAAAGGAATATAAGGAAAATTAAAAAAATAATTTTCATACAAACGTATGATAAGCTGATTGCATTTAATATGGAAAGTTCAAAATTGTTTTGATAATTTCCTAAGGTTTCTTAGGGAAAGTTGTTCAGTACCATAAGTACGACCCTAACACCCTGTATAGGTAGGTACTACCTGCAGATATCTGTGTTTATAGCAAACATCGAAGACTCTCTGTCGATAAAAGGTGCGAATATTCCTGAATCAGTCCCATTTATCTTGTTGCAAATGCCAGGTTCCCCATCAACATCGGTCCAATACATCAGATGTGGCAGATTATTGAATGTAATAATCCGACCCAGGTCTTCGTGGTTGTTTAAACCACGATTTACTACGTACTCACCGCTCGGAATGCTGTCTTTCTGTTTAAAAGATAAACTTATTAGATTAGTGACAATTTCGTTCACAATCACAAAACTTCTTAAATCGTTAATATACAGGGTGTTTCATAAGTAACAATAAATTTTTAAAACTCATAAGGGGGTTGTTTAAACCGTCAAACTGAACAGCTTTCTCTATGGGACCAACATCGAAATCGCGTTTTTTTTTTTTAAATCCCATACATTTTTAGCTCTAGTCGATTTGTAGAGTATAGAACATAAATATTTTTTTTCGCGATTTCGATATTGGTCCCATAAAAAAAAAAGAAGCCATAATTTTTATTCAAAATAATATCACATAGATAACTTTTTGACGTCATTTTTGATTCTACCACCGCTTCGGAAGGTGTTCCGTTGTAGAGAAGATGCGGCCAGAAACTCTACAACACACTTCTTTTAAACAAAACAAAATATACAAAGTACAAATATTGAATTACATAGTGTAACATTGTCAAGACCAGACATTTTGGTCATTCAAATAATCATCGAGTTTATAGTAACCTTTTTTACAGAGGACTTGTTTAACATGGGATTTAAACTTTTTGTCTGGCAAGTTTAGAATATCCTCTGGTATCTTATTATAATAGCGTATAGTGAAAGTTGTTCAGTTTGATGTTCTACACCACCCTCTTAAATGTTTAATTGTAGTTTTGTAACACCTTGTATAGGGTCCTTCTTAATATGCTAACACTTTTTTAAGGGGATGATCAGACCGTCATACTGAACAACTTTCTCCATGGCACCAACATCGAAATCTCCTAAATCTACAAAAATGCAAACCTACTTGAGCCAAATGTATGGGACACCTGATTTTTTTTCGCGATTTCGATGTTGGTAACATAGAGAATGTTGTTGACTTTGATGGTCTGATAATCCCCTTAAAAAAGTGTCGGCATTTTAAGAAGGACCCCGTATTTAAATTGGCACACAGATAGAATATGTTCTGTAATACAGTAAAATGATAGTTTTAATGTTAATGCAGACGAAGTCGTGGGCAACAGCAACAGCATAGCATGCTCAGGAGTGCGATTTTTGAATCTCATATACGTTGAATTCAGCAGTTGAAAATGTCGATGGCATTTTTTAGAATTTTTTACTTTTTAAGCACGCGTCACATAAAAACTACTGAACGGATTTGAATGGGGTTTTTACAAAAGCGTAGGGCTAAGTTTGGATTAACATTTAGGCTTTATTTCATCGCAATCTGTTCAATATATCCAGAACTTACGTACGACAGAAGGGAGAACACCAGAGATCCGTCCTCTTGTTCAACAAGATTGTTGGCATCCGCGCCAATTTCCCGCACTTGAGAGCACACGACGGAACCGATCAAACCTGGATTCCTGCAGACGGATATACCGTCGAACAACAAGTCTCTGACTCTGACTTCTATTATGGGGCGGTTAAATTCTCCGAATACACCGTTCAAACTCGTGCTTAATATAGGCATAAGTGCTGGAAACATCTGTTCGGCCACCTGGAGGATCGCCTGGAAGAAAGTTTCAAAGGTAAAGTACGGGAAAACATTTCTGGGAGTAGTAACTAGGGTATTCAGGGTCCTTCTTAATATGCTGACACTTTTTTAAGCGGATGATCAGACGATCAAACTGACTAACTTTCTCAACAGGATGAACATCGAAATCGCGAATAAAAACACAGCTGTCCCATACGTTTGCAGTTTTGTACGGAACATCTGGTTTTTTTTCGCAATTTCGATGCTGGTGCCATAGAAAAAGTTGTTCAGTTTGACGGTTTGATCATCGCCTTGAAAAAGAGCCAGCATATTAAGAAGGACCCTATATAGGTATAGGTTAGTAGGTATTGTTGTTTTAAGTCGACGGAGGATATCTTAATAATTGAATAGGTAAGGTCAGAGGGTCTTTCTGATAGTAGTTTATCCACTGCTATACAGAAGACACGGGTACGCGCTCCCGGCCTCCTCGAGCTATTATTACTGATTCCCCATCCCTTCCCACAGTAATAATATCCTCAAACCCCCTTTTATCCTTCCCTACATAACAGCTCCCGTCTTATACCAAATCCTATTCCTTTCCGCCAATCCAAGGTTGCCGTGCTGAGGGATGCGTGGCTAGGGGCAAGCCTAGTCTTAAGCGAGCCTGATGTTCGGGGCTTGGTGCCCCCGGACACTAATTAGCCTTACTTCTGCATGCGGGGCTCTGTGGAAGTGGACAGTATATTTCCCTTGCTAATCGTGGGACCAAAATGAGACCAAATAATTATATAGAACTCGGCGGCGGCGGTGCAGCTCGCCACTCACCACGCCAAGGGGCTCCACGGGGCGAAAAGCGGGCTGCGGAGTGTCGCATGGCTACGCTGAATGTGCAGGGAGGAATGAAAGATAAGATTGATGAAGTGTGTCAGATGATGAATGAAAAACGGGTTGATATTTTATGTGTGAGTGAGACAAAAAGAAAGGGGAAGGAAGTAACCCAACACGGTGCACTGACTGCAATATGGTCTGGTGTGGAACAGACGGAAAGAGCATGTCAAGGTGTTGGGGTTATCCTCTCTGACCGGCTGGCTCAATCTTTGCAAGACTATGAGTGTGTGACGCCCAGACTAATTTGGGCGAGATTTAAAATAGGGCTAAGCCGAATATTCTTGCTGGCAGCCTACGCCCCAGATAATGGTCTGGTATTGTCAAAAAGAGAACAGTTCTGGGAGAAAGTAAGAGAAATACTTAATACGTGTGAGACGAATGAGAGGATTATTATGTTAGGGGATTTTAATAGTTGGATCGGAGTTGAACGGGATATGTACGAAAGGGTTCTAGGTAAGTTTGGGGATGAGAGAGTCAATGAAAATGGTGTAAGTTTGTTGGAAATTTGTCTGGAAAGGGATCTCTTTGTGACAAACACTATGTTTGCACATAAGAAGATCCATAAGTACACTTGGGAGAGGGGAGAAAGTCGAACCATGATTGATTTTGTGATTGTCGATCGAAGGCTGAAAAGTAAGGTTGTCGACACCAGAAGTTTTCGTGGAGTCAGCGTGGGAACGGACCACTATTTGGTTTTGTGTCGAATGAGTGGTCTGTTTAAATCCTGGCGACACAGAACATGTGAGAAGACTACCAGCCTCGATCGCATCAGGATTGAAAAGTTGATCGAGAAAAATGTACAAGAAGAATATGTGAAAGAAGTACGCGAAAGGACTTCTCATGTATGGGAAGAAACGTATGCAGGAGGAATGGAAGAACTCTGGGAAACTGTGAAGACTACTTTAGTTGAATCGGCTACCAAAATCTGTGGAATGGTGAAAAGGAGGCAAGGCAGACGAATGGATGAGAACTGGTGGGATGATGACGTAAGAAGGGTAGTACAAGAAAAGAAGAAAGCTTGGCTAGACTTACTAGCAATCAAAACTAGCGAAGGAGTGAACGCGGTAGGGAGCGCAAATTTGCGACTGCGCACACAACAGGCGACGGATGTTTACAGAAATGTGAAAAAGAAAGTTAAAGAAGTTGTGGATCAGAAGAAGAAAGGCATGAAAGATAAGTTTGACGCAAAGCTCTCTGAAGATTTCAGGGCTAACCTTAAGCTGTTTTGGAAACAGGTAAGGGTGGCTCGTGGAGTGTCGGGGGCAACTAAGTTGAGTGTTATTAGGAGCGAGGATGGAAGAATGATGAATAATGAAAAAGAGGTTTTGAATCGATGGAAGGATTACTTTGAGCAGCTGTTTGAAAATGGTGAGGATGAGGCTCCCGAGGCTTCCGGTGGAGGAGAAGCCTCAGAGCCAGCAGGGTCAGAAAGTGAAGAAGAAATTACGGGAGATGAGATAGTGAAAGCGTTAAAGACTATGAAACTGGGTAAAGCTGCAGGGTATGACAGAGTAAGCGTCGAAATGCTGAGAAGTGGCAAGAGTGTAGTAGCAAGTTTGCTGTGGAAACTTTTTAATATTTGCTGGAGGGACGGCCGAGTACCAGATGACTGGTGCAAAGCCGTCATCGTCCCACTTTATAAAGGCAAAGGTTCACAGCAAGAGTGCAAAAACTACCGCGGCATCAGCCTTCTCAGTGTTGTTGGCAAACTGTTTGCGAAAGTGGTGATTGAAAGAGTGATGAATGAAACAGATGAAAAATTGTGGGATGTACAAGCCGGATTCAGAAGAGGTATGGGCTGCATAGATCAGATCTTTTCCTTAAGGTGCATTTCAGAAAAATATTTAGAAAAACATAAAAAAGTATTCTGCGCCTTCGTAGATTTGGAAAAGGCCTATGATCGAGTGAGTAGGAGTGAACTGTGGTCAACACTGTTATCATATGGGGTTGACGGCCGCTCGGTGCAGGCTCTGAAGTCCCTCTATGAGAGCTCCAGAGCCTGTGTCAGAGTAAATGGGGCGTACACAGACTGGTTTGAGATCTCTAGAGGTGTTAGGCAGGGATGTGTTGCTTCTCCATGGCTTTTCAACCTTTATATGGACAGTTGTCTAGCTAATTTGAAAGATATGGATTGCGGGCTGAGAATGAATGAGTTAAATGTCAAGTGCCTGTTGTACGCCGATGACCAGGTTTTACTTGCGCCGTCGGAAGCAGAGTTACAAGACACGATAACCATGATGAATGAATCGTTTAAGAGGAAAAAAATGAAAATAAATGTATGCAAAACGAAAGTAATGGTCTTGGAACGTGAGGATGAGGTTACAGAGTGTAAGATTACTATTGAAGGAGAAAGAGTGGAACAAGTGAATGAGTTTGTGTATTTGGGAAGTATGTTTACGAGAGACGGAAAGTGTGAGGGGGATGTGGAGAAGAGAGTGACTGCGGGAAATCAGGTAAATGGTGCCCTGCACGCCGTGGTGAGTAGCCGGTTTGTGTCAAAAAGGGCACGTCTGGCTATTCACAACGGCGTGTTGGTGCCTACCCTTATGTACGGGAGTGAATGTTGGGTGTGGAGCAAAAGGAATGAAAGTCGAGTGAATGCAGTGGAAATGCGCTCTTTACGAAGTATGAGTGGTGTTACAGTGACCGACCGAATCAAGAACAGTGTGATAAGAGATCGGTGTAAGTTGAAGGATGATGTGGTAACCAGGATTGAAAGAGGTATGCTTAGGTGGTTCGGTCACGTACAGAGGATGAATGAGAGTAGGCTCACTAGGGAGATTTATCGATCCAATATCAGTGGAACAGTCGAGAGAGGGCGTCCGAGGAGAACTTACCACGACCAAATAAATGGTCTTCTCCGAAAAGGACAAGTGCGTAGCACCCTCAACCGACGGAAGTGCATGAAGAGATGTATGAATGTGGATGAGGCGAGAGAAGTATGTCAGAATCGTAGTGTGTGGCGAGCCGTAGTCTCTGCCTACCCCAGTGGGATAGTGGCGTGAGTATATGTATGTATGTATGTATGTATGAATAGGTAGGTAACGTAAGGGACCAATCCTTACTATACTACCTAGCCTCATCTGGCATCCATCTGGCAGTGAATCTGCGTTGCTTAGTTGGATGGGCTGCTGTTTCGGCTTCAAAACGACCCGAATTCCAACGTGTATAGTTAGGGTTGAACCTCATCTGGCAGCACGGAATCGCATTTTTCCATGCTCCATCCTTTTCTGACGCTCAAAAACGTCATTTGCTAGAGCGAGAAAGATAGCGGGAATGCTACAGCACCGGCAGTGCTGCGACCTTTCTCGCTCTAGCAAATGATGTTCCTGAGCGACAGAAAAGGATGGAGCATGGAAATATGCGTCGTGGTCGTATGGTCGTTTTGAAGCCGAAACAGGGTGATGCCAGGCCATCCAACTAAGCAACTTTAACTGGAGCCCATACCGAATTTGGAAAAAAAAACAACCGCTCCATAGAAAATGTCAATAGCTTCGCGACAATAATGTATGAAACAGCAGATTTTTTTCGCCATTTCAATGTTGCTGGTCCCGAAGTAAACGTTGTTCAGTTTGATGGTCTGTAGAACCCTAACCCGGCTTCAAAACGACCCAGATTTCACGGTGTATTATTTAAATTAAATACTTAGGTAAGTATAATCTTTTTTTATTATTTATTATGATAATACACGATAATACCGACTTATCACATTACTCAATAAGTTTATCACGATATGTATGTAGACCTTCTACGTAAGTATCTACATAATGCATGTTACGTACAGGGTGTAAAATTAAATACCATACATTACATTATCATAGGCGGTACTTCAGGCCATCAAACTGAACAAATAAGTATCTAACGCATTTAAGTTTACATCCTGTATTATAATGGTAATAAACAGCAGGCTTCTCATCGTCAGCTATTATAATATTGAAAATACACCATGGTAAGTAGAACGATCGTTCAGCATAGGTATTATATATTTTATAAAAAGTACCTATTATTAATTTATCACCCAGCGTTGCTTTGGATTACAATGTTGAATCACACGTTAAAATCAGCAGTAGAAAGATGCATAATCAATAGTAAGTTTGACATTTTCGATTGCTGATTTCAACGTGTGACTTTCAAAAATACTGGACTCTTGTAAAATCCTTCGCCCTGAAGTCATTGGGAAACATAGTCCTAGTTTCAATGATAAATAGGATTAATTTAAGATCTGGAGCGCGATTTTTGAATCTCATTCGGTGAGCTCAGCAGTTGAAAATGTCTAAATTACTACAGAGATACGCATCTTTTTACTGATGATTTGATTATCAAAAATCGCTCTCCTGTAGTATGAATTTTGAAAGTCAAATCAGCAGTAGAAAGATGCATATCTCCATAGTAATTTCGACATTTTCAACTGCTGAGCTCACCGAATGTACCTAAACGGAAACTGTATATTTTAACGGAAATTTGACAAAATACAGACACAGGGATTTGTTTCTAATATTGAAAAATCGATGAAACTTCGTTTGTATGCAGCGCGGCCGGGCGCGCTTGCTTATTGATTTCAAATGAAACAGAAAAACTTCGTCGCATTCGCAATATGTAGTTTAGCAAAAGAAAAAATAGTCGCGAAACAGACACGAGGCAAACGATAGTCAAGAAATAAATAAGTTATCAAATCTACATGTTGTTAACAAACGTATTTGTTCATCATTATTTATCATGATATAGTGTTGTAAGTGATCTAGTTTTTATGATAAGGTAATATAAATACGATGAGAAATGTAATGAAATCGATTAAGTAATTTCACATCGTCGAACTGACTATATTCTAGCTAGCCGAACGAACGAGTTAGAAATTATTAGTATACCTAGGTACCTACATTACAGTAGCAATGCGTGGGAACTGGGAAGCAAGTCATTAAACAAAAAAGTACTCTACCTAGATATAAACATCAACCATCAATTAAATGATAGGATCTAGCTCGGATATCTCAATGGAGTGTCATTTTTTATTAAAATCCATAGGGTTTATATTCTGCCATTTGTGAAATAAAGATATATACTATAAAGGACCAACATCAATACCGCAAAAAAAAATTTCCTGTAATACAGCAAACCTACTCGATATTACTCTGTCTGTGATAAATCAACTCGGACTCATAATTCGGGGACCGACGAGTTTGAAGTAACCGGGGTGGTACACACTCGTAGGACGTATTCTGATTAATCGGTTGCAAAAGGGGAGGTGCGGAATAGGTAGGTACTTGAAACCAACGGGCATGTATGAAGAGATGTGTGGATTTGAATGAGGCAAAAGGTATGTAAGGATCGTAGTAGTTGGCGCGCCCTGCAGTGCGATTTTTGAAAATCTTAAATCATATCATTTTCAAAAATCGCACTGCTGGTCTCTGCCTACCCCACTGGGAAAGAGGCGTGTGTTATAGATAGATAGGTAGAAATAACGTAAATTGAGATTTAGGTCATGTACTAAATAACATTCGCAAAGCGTATTTATATATATCAAACTCGACTACCTAACCTAAAGTTGTTTCTGTAATCGAATTGTAGTAGGAAGGCTAATTAAGGAAGGTACATAATGTAATGATCCCTGCGCGATGAAAATCGTGTAAAAATACGGAACACTAAAAAGAAATTCAAATAAATGAAAAGTATTATTTAAACATCTTACTTACGTGATAAGGTACGTTGACGACGGTCACCAGGTCGTCTTCCGTGTTGGGGTAAGAACCTGCAGGGTCGAACTCAAAATGCTCTATTATGTGGTACGTTAGTTTATCTTCTTCCATTTTGTTTATGACTCTAGTTTGATACAACCTGGTTAGAAAAATGTAGGTAAGTAAGAAACACGCTATGCATGTTATAGTAGATTACACACCGAAGGCAGGAAAGTAAGAAAGGTCTCAGATCTCATGTAATCTGAGGCTTTCTTATTTACTGCCCGAGGTTAGTATAATATTTTTCTCCTCGACAGAGGTGGAAAGCGGCAACTTCGTTTAGCGCAGCGGGACGAAAATTAACGATTTCCGTCCGGAGGGGAGATATAGTAGATTACACACCGAGGACAGGAAAATTATAACATACTTGTAAACGTAAGGTCCCATTTCCCTCATCACTGGTACCGCACCTGACAGGACTTCATCGCTATTGGTGAGATTCCAAACTCTAACCGAGAAGTTTAACGCAAAAGGTACCTCCTCAAATCTTTCCAGTTGTATAGTGTCATTTATTAATACTACTTCCTGAAATGTATAAAAATTCGTCAGTTGCATTTAATTAATTGGAAATGATTAAACATTTAAACATGAGCTAGCTAAGTTCAATAGCATACCTACAAATTAATGTGTGCGGGAAGATGTCAACGTTAAATACAGGGTAAATTTTATATCAGTATATTATTCGGAGCGCGCTCCATACAACCGTACTATGGTGATATTTTCAATACTAACCAATTAAAATCAATGACATTTTGAAGAAACAATCTAGAAACAAATTTCTATGCTTGTATGGTGTCAGATTTTTCTTAAAATGTATAGTTTTTAAGTTACAGTGCCTCAAAGATTTCCATACAAATCTTAAATTAATCCTAGCATTGAAGCTGTATATTTTAACGAAAATCTGACTCTATAGAAGCATAGAGATTTGTTTCTAGATTGTTTCTACAAAATTTCATTGACTTTAATTGGTTAGTTGAAAATATAACCATAGTAGTACGTTTGTATGCAGCGCGCATTTTCGCTCTCGGAATAATATTCTCTTAAACTAAAAAATTTTCACAATGAAGTCAACATCGAAATTGCGAATAAAAAATCAGCTGTCCCATACAAAACTGCAGTACCTATTCGACTCAAATGTATGAGTATTTTTTAACGCGGCAGTACCTATTCGACTCAAATGAATTTGAAATTTTTGATGCGAACATTTTTTTTCGCGATTTCGATGTTGGCTCCATAGTGAAAGTTGTTCAGTTTGATGAGTAGAATACATGCTGAAGTTATCCGCAGTGATATAAAATTTACCCTGTAGTCAGGGAACAGAGACAGGCTGGGACAACAGTCTGCAGTATGTAACAAAAGGAACAAAATGTACTCACATTCACGATAATGTTGTTCACTATACTGGGAACGAAACCGAAGCTTACGATGCACGTAGCAGCGACAAGGACTGCTCCTGCCACTGCAGTAGACACGCCAAATGCAAAACCACACATTTTAATTTAGTATTTTTTTTTTATTAATAAATTATCATATGTTTAGATATTAACTAAGTTAGCAATGTTGTTAATGGATCGCCCCCGCGTTTCTGATGGATTAAGATGATTAATATCGATAGGTGCATGTCTTTGATAAAAACTGTAAGTACAAGTTTAATTAGGGTTCAATTGTATCTAATGAAATGTACATTAAAACTGTTTTTACTGTGACCATATTCTTGAATTTTCTAAGGATTTAAATCTTAAGGGCCTGTTTACCCTGTAAGGTATAATAACTTTATGTGTTTACCACTTCCGAATAAGTTCTTGTTAGCTTATCCGACAACTCATTTGACAAATGTTTCATACAAAATATGTCAAATGAGCTGTCGGATAAGCTAACAAGAACTTATCCAAAAGTGGTGAACATTGACCGGAAAGTGGTGAAACATGCCCTAAGTGTCCAAACAGTACCCCATATAACGTAGGGTTCTGTAGTCAAACAAATAAAAAAAAACTGTTTTGAAGGCGGTACAATTGCATATTATAATTATTAACCAAAACCAAATTAGTTCCAAGCAAGAATTTTAACTTCTTGGTTCCAAGAGATCAGAGATGACATGGCGAGTCGTTTTATTTTTCTCGTCAGTATTACACCCTTAAGATTTTTATAAATTTATTCTTACTTATGTAACACCCTGTAGAACCTATAGCGTCCTTGATGGATGTAATGTAGTTATCCTACATTTTTAAACTAGATTTCCAAAACTTCACCCACCATATGGATTTTAATTCATTAGATACAGGGTCCTTCCTAATACACTTTTTAAGAGGATGGTCAAATCGTTCCAGGGACGGTCTGGTCAGACCATCAAATTGATCAACTTTCTCTATGGGGACCAACATCAAAATCGCGAAAAAAATCAGCTGTGCCATACATTTGGCTCAAGTAGGTTTGGACTTATAGGTGCCGTAGAGAAAGTTGGTCAGTTTGACTGTTTGATCAACCCTACGGATCAACCCCTTAAAAGTGTCAGCATATTATTAAGAACGATCCTATAAAAGGTGAAATTGATATCATTAGCATCCTTTTAAACTAAGAGTCTACCCATCAAAGTAAAAAATTACATTGTTATTTGGATATTCCATGTTTATTTCGTAATTCATTTCATGGATTTAACAATTTACTTACCGAGATACCTGTATTATCTGATAAAAGGTTTATTTTGTAGATTATAGTATTGAAATTACTTATAAAATGTCATTAACGAGCTGAAAAAGAAAACTGAAATGTGGAATAGGGTTCTACGGTCATTTAAAACATTGTAAGTCGCAATAAATCGCACGTTACTGATGTTGTTTGGATAGATACCACTAGTGTAAAACCAGTAAACCAGCTTCGAAAGACCAGGGGTGCGATTTTTGAATCTCATTCGGTGAGCTCAGCAGTTGGAAATGTCAAAATTACTATAGAGATACGCATCTTTCTACTGCTGATTTGGCTTTCAAAAATCGCATTCCTGAAGTATGATTTTTGAAAGTCAAATCAGCAGTAAAAAGATGCATATCTCCATAGTAATTTTGACATTTTCAACTGCCAAGCTCACCGAATGAGATTCAAAAATCGCACTCCAGTGCTACTCGTAACTACGTGGTGCTCGGAAAACTTTCGGTCATTTTTCAGGTTTTGGGTTATAATTTCTAAACGTTGCGTTCTACGTAAAAGTCGTCAAAATTTCCTGCAATAAAACCCGAGATATAGGACTTCAAACATTGACTATTATTCCCAAAAAGTTCAACAAAAACCTACCACTCAAACCACTACCACTACTACAGTACAGGTCATAGATTTCAGCCCCTGCTGGCTCCATGTCCGCCCCCAGTTGGCGGGCTCTTTCTCTACCCCCAACCACTTCTGCACCTTGTCGTACGTTGTGTAGGAAAACTCCACAATTGCTCTCAATTTTTTAGGGAAAATGGTCAATGTTTGAAATCCTGAATTTCGGATTCTATTGGAATTGCAGAGCTACAGTTGTACTTGAATTGTACACAATTTCAAAATGAACCAGGTATATTTTCCGTTGGGTGAATCCGTTTAGAAGTTATACGCCAAATCCTGAAAATTTTCCAAAAATTTCGAGGTGTTCAGAGTACCATGGTTAGCACAGGTCTTTCGAAGCTGCAAACTTGGTTTTACAGTAGTAGTATCTATCCGAACATCCCAAAAAATCAGTAACGTCCAATTTATTGCGACCTAACGCGATTTTTGTGTCTACGGTGACTGGCGTTTAGACTATAAATCTAATAGTTAGATGCGAGCGGGCAACAAAAAAAAAGTGAACCACAATAGGTTTTGTAAAGCCTGACCAGAAATATAAAAAACCTGGTTTGGGGGCGCTGCAATCGACTATAACCTTTAATGTTAGTGTTCCAAGTACAAAAGTTAGTTCCAATGATTTTCCGCAACATGGCGAGGTTTTTTATATTTCTGGTCAAGCTTTACAAAGTTATTTGGCGGTGGTTTAAAATAACAAAGTATTTTTTACTGGACAAATATTTATTTAAGGTACATACTAGGATGTTTGGTAATTGACTGTGAAGATACTAATAATTATTAATGTCCAAAAAAAAATCAAAATGATCGCAACCGTAATGGTACGTAAAGTATTTTGATAGTAAAATAGTACACTGCATACCTTATTCTAAATTACACACAATCAGTCACAATAACAGTAATTGTTACGACTTTTTACTAAAAACAAATAGATGCCTACGTTTCACTATGCGATTTAAAGAATATTTTTCTAGAAAAAATTTTTTTTGTGTCCACTGACATATACTATACTCTAGCGATAGACAAGCTCGTTCAAACAAACAACATGTCACACAAAACATCACAAAATGACACATTGTCATAGTGACGAAGTGAACTCGGGAACATCAATGCGGTGCGCCCACCTCATTCAAGTGGAACATGTTGCTTCTATGATAGGGCTTGTCTATCGCTAGAGTATATGTCAGTGTTTGTGTCGCACAGTGAAAATGCATCTATCATATCAGTACAATCGACTGAGATCACTTCGTGAGAAGTTTATATTGGCCCTACCTAAATCGATAAATTTTAATCTTAAAACTCTAAGGACCTGTTTCACCACTTCTGGATAAGTTCTTAATAGCTTATCGGAGAGATCGTTTGACATATTATTCATACGAAATATGTCAAATGATCTGTCAGATAAGCTATTAAGAACGTATCCAGGAGTAGTGAAACAGGGCCTAAAACTTATAAATAACGTCAAAGATTTACTTACTATTAGATTTTACCCAATTAACTTTAATTCCCATGCAAAATTTAAGCAACCCGCACACTCGCTACGAGTTTGAGCGACTTTCGGCCCTAGCCACGACATTGTGTGGAAAGGGATATCTTGGAATAAGAATACACTATTGTATAAACATCAACATGATATTACCTTACGACACCTTAAACATTGATCGTTTCCGTCAAGTTTAAACATGATTTGTAACAAAATAGCATGTCATAAAATAATTAGTACTTATTTTCTTGATTCGGTATGTCAAGTACTTTTTTTGGTCTTAATTTTATATTTTTTTTACGGATTGAAGACAACATTTTAAGAAACTATTTTTTTGCGATAAGTACATCGAGTTTATCAATATTTTAATTTTGATCTGTAATCTCTAAATGCAAAAGTGGTACTCGTAAGGAGATCTTCCACGGAGAAAACCCAACGGAGCTAAATAAAAATATATTCTCCATTGTAATGTATAATACTGTCTATGTCAGAGATTTTAAAATGAAAGGATTACGGATATTTTTAATAAATTAATGCAGTTTTTCGTACGAACGAGTGACGTCACACGGCGACCTGTTGAAATAACTGGCCATTATTATAAAATATATTCACCATGTCAGAATTAGACATAAAATAATAATAAAAGATATTATTGAATAAAAGTGAATATATTTTTTAAAGCATGACCAGTTATTTCAAGTTGATTTTAAGATTTTTAAGTTAAGTAAGAATATTTACAGGTCGCCGTGTGATCACTCGTTCGAACGAAAAACGACATTATTTTATTAAAAATATCCGTAATCCTTTCATTTTAAAATCTCTGAAATAGAACAATATTGTTATACAGACAATTATCTCGAAATGGTTTTAGATTCATCGCTCCAAAAAAAAAACTTGACATAGCGAATTATCTAGTAATATTTTTCTACGCCGTCTACGGCGAAATTAGCATCTTTTCTAAATGTTTACAATAAATAATCAATAATAACAAGATTTCAGCGTTCGCTGTGTAGTTGTAACTAATAACGGCATATCCATTCAAATTTATAAAAACATCAATAATGATTTTCGACATCAAATTAATTATGCGTGTTTTATTTTCTCCACATAATCATGTCTGTATAGCGTACACATGACGGGAATCAGAATTGCTTTAGTGCCATAAAATAGATCCTTCCTAATTAGAAACTAATTAACCCATCCCGTGTCGACCTCCCGCGCAAAAAAAGTGCCCCAAATGTCTGGGAATATTACGTCATTTGTTTTATTTTCGACTACCTTTAGAAAATAATTATTTGTGGAGGTTATGTGTGACCCTATGGTATAAAAAAATTTCAATGGAAACCTCACAATATTTGCCACAGTGATGTGATGTTATATGAGAGCTAAATTACGTACCTGATATTCAAATATAATTATCAATTTTGATTTCGAGTTTTTTGTCATAACCTCGAACGAAATTCACAATCACATTAATTTTTTTCACTGTTTGCACTTCACAGATCACACTAACTACACGATAATATAATAAGCTGTTATTTTATCACTTTACAGTAACAATACTTTGTTTCTAAAATAGAACTACGACACAATAACACAATAACAAAACATGAACTCGCGGCCATGCCGGCGCGGACCGAAACTGCGCTTTATTTTTTATTGCGTTTCGTTTTTGCCAACCCACACTCCAAAAAATAAAGTGACACCCCACTAGTATCCCAAGTCTATAAAAAATATAAAACGTGAGGTAGAACGAAACGCGCCTGCACAACCGCCCAACCAATGGCGGCACTATGCTTACGGGTCCGACGTAGGACCCACAAACACTCTACGTATGAACAATTTTTGGGTCCGACGTCGGACCCTCAGACATGGGACGGGTTAATGACAATAAAATAATCCAGATTCCCGTCATGTATACGCTAGCTATACGGACACAAAACTATTCATAATTAACTATTTCTGGTATTAAAGCCTGACTAGAAATATAAAAAAAAACTCGCCATGTTGCGGAAAATCATTCGAACTGTTTTTTGTACTTGGAACACTGACATTAAAGGTTTAAGTCGATTGCAGCGCCCCCAAACCAGGTTTTTTATATTTCTGGTCAGGCTTTAAGTATATTAACAATTATGTTTTATACTTATAATAGTGGAGATTCCCCACGCAAACATTTAATACAACATTTATAACAAAAATATGTAATGTGGACTTTTATCTGATTTATGCTTTCCATTTCCTCGCACGAACCTAATATTAGTATTTGGTAGAATTTGAATAACTAATGCAGACATTGCTAAATCAATTAAGCTGGAAAGCGGGATTGATTAGGTTTTAATATACGCATAGCATCACACTATGTATCGTACGTGTCATACAACTATTGCACTACAGTCATGAAATTAAAGTCTTATTTTCGAAACGGCCCACCCGGTGCTAATTTAGGTGTTATCTATGTGGGTGATAAATACGTACATATACGATAACTGATTATTCATAATCATAACATTCCACTATCGTGAACGATTGGATAATCGTATTAAAGACCATTTTTTAAAACAATCTATGCCAAATTATTCCTATATCCCTATAGTCAAATTGAACCTTAAATGCATCAGTCCAGTAAAAACTCGATATCGAATCAGATTGTGCCGTATCAGAGCAATTTGGGTGGTCCGTTATTTGGCAACTGTACAATCCGGTACATAGTAATAATGAATGATAACGGATACCGTGTCGACCCTCATTGTTAGTGAGCCGTGGCCCGCGACCGTTCAGTCGAACTTGAGTATGGAGTCGATGGAGAAGTCGGCCCTGCGGCGTTGCTCGAGCATAATGAACGTCTGGACGGTGCGCAGCGCCTGCGGGTCGCCGGACGAGGGCCCCGGTGCGGGCAGGTCGCCGTCTCCGCCGCCACCCGGCTCCTTTCAGCTGGGCTTTTGTTGTACCTCGCGCATTATTAACTGCAACGACGTTGATTTTATTAGTTATCCTTTTGTAAGTTCCGTTTCTTATAACCCGACCCCCTCCATCTTAACTCTAGAAATAACGCAGCACGTTGTCGCATTATTTGTGGCGATATTCTTAAATCTCTTTCATTTTAAAATAACTCTTACTCTCCTGCGCTCGTTGTACTCTCGTGTGACACACGACGTTTGTTTGTGGTAAACATGGTAAGAAACATTGACTTACACTCTAGCGATAGACAGACCCTTTCATAGAAGCAACATGTTCCACTTGAATGCGGTGGCCGCACCGCATTGATGTTCCCGAGTTCACTTCGTCACTATGGCAATGACAGACCGCAATGTAATTTTGTGTGACATGTTGTTTGTTTGAACGATCTTGTCTATGGCGCAGCTCCTCACGAGATGCATATGCGCGTTTGAAGCGCGTCTGTATGGCGTGCACGCGCTTCTGTATCGATGCAAACGCGGGTTTACGGCGCCATTTATACAGGCGTATTTGTTTACAGGGTGTAACAAAACACCCTAGTAATACTTAAAGGGGTCCTTCAGACCATCAAACTGATTAACTTTCACTATGGAGCCAGCATCAAAATCACGAAAAAAAAACGTTCTTCCATACAAAATTGCAGTATCGATTACTAGGTTGTTTTGTTAAACCCTGTTTATACAAAGGCGCGTACAACGCGATGAAGCGTTTGAACTGAGTTTATATCGCGTTTAACGCGCGTTTGATCGATGCATACGCATGGCTGAACTTGTGGAATTGCGCAACGGTATACTGGGAACTGAATATCGTTCGAAGCCTTAAACAATTTATATATTACAGACAAGTTACGCGTGTAATTCTACTAACAAACTTTTCTGCCATTTATTGCGGGGTGCGAGGTAGCATGAAATCCGCAACTTTGAACTTTATTCCATTACCTTAGATTTTAATTTCGAATGTTAAAAATCATGAAAAACATGTCGTGTGAACCCCTAACGTTATAAGTTCGAAATTATTGTTCCGCAATTACAGACTGTCACGTTTAGTGATAAGATATAAAATTGTATGATATTTTATCTTGTACGTTGGCAGAGGGGAAATGCTGACGCGAGGTATCCCTTATATAAATGGTCTAAGTTCGAAGCGCATTATCGTGAGTCTGCTGGTGTAAGGAGCGTGGTGCGCACGATGGTGGCGTGACGTGTGATATGTATGTACCTGGTGCGAGCGGTCCGAGGTGATGGTCTCGGCGGTGCGCACGGGGGCGGAGGGCGCGCGCACCTGCGACCCGTTCTCGCGCGTGCACCGACTCGGCTCCGGCGGTCCTGACGTCACTGTTCATTCAACACATTCACTTAGCCCTATATTCATTAACTGAACTCCTTTGCTCAGGCCCTTAGTAATAAACGAATAACATACGTTCACGGACTCTTAGGACCTGTTTCAGCATTTCTGTAAGCCTCGCATGCCACCCCCGAGAAAACGATAAAAATCGAGAAGTGCCTCCATCCTTATTATTTTACGTATGTCAGAAAGAGCGCGCATGACGTTTTTCTCGTTTAAACCCTTTGTCGTGGGTGGCATGCTAGCCGTGCTAGATAAGTCATTATTAGCATAGTCTACAGATCGTTTGACATATTTTGTATGAAGAGTATTTCAAATGAGCTGTTTGATGAGCTAACAATAACGTAACCAGAAGTGGTGAAACAGGCCCTTAAACTCGCGTTTTAGTATGAGTACGAGTTTTTACCCGCGACTTCGTCCGCACAAATTATATCAAATCTCAAGTCAAATCATAAGCTTACAAACAAAACAAAAATCATCAAAATCGGTTCAGTCGTTTTTGCGTTAAGCTCGAAAAAAAAGCAAACAGACAGACATAAATTGTAAAAAATGTTGATTTGGAGTTAGGGATACCTACCTAAAAACCAAATATCGTAATATTTTTCTTGTAAATTATCTTCAATGTATAGACACACTTCTGCTACAATTTAATAATAGTTTAGATTGGTAACATATACTGTAAATAATTTATTGAAAATTGGAACTGCTAAGACATATTTGGACACCTCGTAACAGAATAGGTAATAAAGTTCCACATACAGAACGGCCACTCCCCGCCCCCCTCTGAGTTCAGATACCCCACCCCTCACACTTTCTGGGAAACTTGAGGGAAGTCGAGCAAGGGAATGCAGTCAGGCGCTCACGCGCATTGGATTTGACTACATAAAATGTTATCTTTTTATTGCTAAAAAAAAACGTTGAAAAAGAACGCCAAATTAGCATTTTCAGTAATTCTTTAGCTTAAATATGATTTTAAATAACAGAACTAACAATTAAGGTATTTAAATATAAATGACGTTAAATACAAAGAGCTGTGCTTTCAGCCCTAAACACAATGTCATGGACAGTTTGCACAAAGTGCGCATGTACACGTATAGTAAATTAGTAACATACCAGTGGTGAGTGGTATGGCGAGGCGGGCGTTGACGGCGAGCAGGTGGTCGCGACGCTGCAGCAGGTTGCCGACGTGCTCCTCCAGGCGAACGTTCTCCGTGCGCAGTTGGTGCAGGCAGGACAGCAGCGACGCTACTGCGGAACATTTATACTGCTCAAACCGTTCAACTGCCATCAATACCGAGGAATATCGTCTCTCGCGCCATCAAACTGAACAACTTTCACTGTGGAGACAAAGTAGATAAAACATTTAAAAATCTACTTGTCTTATACATTTGAGTCGAGTAGGTATACTGCAGTTTTGTATGAAAGAGCTGATATTGTTCCTCGATGCTGACTCCGTAGAAACAAACTCCGTAGTCAAAGTTGTTCAGTTTGATGAAACTTGTCTAAGGTTTGATGGTATGAACCGGCGATCGGCAATTGGCGGACAGCAGTCCGATTACGGACCGTGGAAGGTCGAAACCGTTATCATTGTTAAAAAAGCGACTGATTTGATTTTTAACAGTCGGTCTCGGTGTTAATTGCTATGCCGTGTACGTACAGGGTTACCTCGGAGACAGTGCGCAAATTTTACGTATATGAAGGTATCATATACGAAAAATTTGCGCACTGTCTCCGAGAAAATAAAAAGACACGTATTTTTTTATTTTATCATGTCTCATACAAAAATATTAAAATAGTAATTAGAAATTAGTACAGTTCCGGAAATGAGCATCATTGCGCTATTTTTGCATCAACAATTTCGGATCTACTACTCTGCTTAGTAACTTAAGCTCTTACGTATTGTAGTTGGTTTGATTCATAATATTGGAAGACTAATCAAAATTTCTTAGCTTTTATTGGCAATTCATCAACTCGCGGGCAAGGCGTCAGGGCCAATGGCCATCTAAGAGACGGGATTTAGAGCTTTTTCCAAGGTACGCCACTTAGTATGGAGAATAGCACTCTTCCTTTCCTTTTCTCGTCCTTTACTGTATCGTAGAGCTTACTGTCGAAATGCTGCGCCTGCTCCATGAGGAACTGTGAGCCCTGCTCCCACTGCCTCTCCAGCAGCTGGTCGAGGCTCTGCGCGCCCGAAGACCCGCTGCGGCTCGACCCCATGCCCTGCGGATCACATCAATCACTTATTATTTCATAAATAATAAACATTGCAATTCGGTACTATGTCAAGTTTTTTTGCTCTTTATTGTCTTATATGTGTGGTATTACTTTGGTTGATCGAATCACGAACTGTGTGATAAGAGATTGGTGTACGTTGAAGGATGATATAGTAACAAGGATTGAAAGGGGTATGCTTAGATGGTTCGGTCACGTAGAGAGAATGAATGAAAGAAGACTAACGAAGGAAATTTATCAAGCAAAGGTGAGCGGATGTGTTGGGAGAGGCCGTCCGAGGAAAACATACCATGATCAAATCAATGATCTTTTCCGAAAAGGACAAGTGCGTAGCACCCTCAATCGACGAAAGTGCATGAAGAGATGTATGAATGTGAATGAGGCTAAAGAGGTGTGTCAGAGTCGTAGCGTGTGGCGGTCCGTGGTCTCTGCCTACCCCCATGGGACAATGGCGTGAGCTTATGTATGTATGAATGTATGTTGTCTTATATTTTTTACAGATGAAAAACATCATTTTAGGAAAATTTTTTTTTTCTTTTTTTATGTGCTTGATTTGTAATCTCTAATTCAAATTCGATTCGAAAATCATTCGAACTACATGGATTCATATCACCTGCCTTCTCTTTCTTACTCTATGCTGGAAACAGAAACACAGCAACATCAAATGTCAAATTCTGACATTGTGAATTCTCGACCAGGATGTCTCTCTTCTTCTCGTCTTGACTAAGGACAGATTTCTCGAGAATTCTCGAGCAGAAACCCTAATGGTGGGTAGCTACCATTAGGGTTTCTACTCGAGAAATCTGGCCTTAGTAAATAAAATAATGGTGCATGTACCGGCTGTGCCTTGTTCAGGAGCGGCGGGGGTACGAGCACGTCGCCGCCCGCGCTGCCGGCCGCGTGCGCCGCCAGCTCGGCCGTCAGCTGCTCCTGCAGCCGCGCCGCCGCACCGCTCTCCGGGTTCAGCTCGTTGCCCAACATGTGCGGCGCCGAGCAGTGCACACCCAGTCTGGACAGAAAACTTTCAATATCAATTCAAATTAATGCTGTCGAGATACTATATATTTCAGTCACAATTAGAAATCTGTAAAGATCTGTTTCTGTACAGTTCGATGAGTATGAAATCTTTTTTAGTGACGACCGCCTTTTGTACCCTACTAATTCTTGTTGTAAATTATTGTATTTATCTACTCTTGGTTTGCAAATAATAGTAGATTATGGACCAAGGGGATAAAGCAGTGTGTTTCGTCATGGTCATATTGAATCCCGAGCGTAACGAAGGATTCTAGAGATTCTTTCTCTTTTGGTTCTGACGCTACGTCCAGTAGATCGTGAATCAATGGCTCCAACGCTCTAGTGTGCTCAATGAAGGAGTCGACACGTAGTCGGGCGGCGTCACAATTTTTGTGATGTCGTTGCACACTGGGAGGTGTGAATGAGTGAAAGAAGGCTAGTCGCCTGCGCCTCGACTTAGTAGTGAGCGGTGCGCCTAAGAAAATGACACGGACGGACGGACACGCAAATGATCTCATTCACAAATTTACAGAAACTATTGAACTGGTTTTGATGCAGTTTTCATTGTTCGAATAATTTGCTTTAATTATTGCTGTTTTAAACAGCACAATTTTTTAATTAATCGATTCTCCTCATACGAAATCCAAGAAAATATAATTAAGCTTCGTGGTGCGATCATCAGAACGAATTCGGAAGAGTTTATTAAAGATTTTGACTTACTTAGACTCCAACTTCGGTTTAAGCGGTCTCTCCGAACCTGTGAGAAACACAAGAAGAAATTAAGTTAAGATAGGTAATTAAATTATTATATTTTTCATTTTATTTTATAATATTTGGAATACTAACAGCCTCTTTTACAGTAGTATATACAAAGCTATTGCCATTTACAAGCAAGAATTATAATTCTCTTCACACCATATAATACACCATATATTTATTTTCTGCAGCACTAGAAACATAAAAAACCTGGTTTCGGGACGCTGCAATCGACTATAATCTTTAAATGTTAATGTTCGAAGTACAAACATTAGTTCCAATGATTTTCCGCAACATGGCGAGGTTTTTTATTTTTCTGGTAAGGTTTTATTTAAGAGATCAGATGGGTGTTTCTCCTCGGCTTAAGAAATATTTAGTGAGGATAATGACAGCATTCAAACGCCGAGGAGAAACACAATGGTCAGTGGGTTTATAGAATTTTCGTTAGTATACGTACTGGGCGAGCTGGGTGGCGAGTCTTTAATAGTTTCCTGGTATATAGGCGGCGGCGTCGGCTGCGGCTGTCGACGCACGTTGGCCAGGCTCTGTGTTGCACTCGTCTCTGGTGGATCAATGTCATTCATATATTATTTATTACTCGTACAAATAGCACAGTATATGAAAGAGTAACTATTACTAAGTACATAGATATAGAATAGCATGAAGACTATTTAGTTCGAGTACTTTTTGTTTGCTAGCTTATGATTTGACTTAAAATCTGGTATACCATTTATCTCTCTACCACGACGGGAACCCTTGCGTTCCTAGTGGCGAGTAAACGCTCGTTCTACATAAATTTAACCTTATCTTCATGAGTATTATGAACGAATCTTCATAAAATTATCATTCTTATGTTATGAGACCTTAGACTTTTGACCTTTCTCGGCACGAAATGTATTAAATAGATCCGGGGGTAACCCAGCATAGCCAACGCGCGCACCTATATGCTACATCTATGAAGGCGAAGCAGGGATCTTCTGGTGATGCACGCTCGGCTGCAGCTTTAATTAGACATATACAGGGTCCTTCTTAAGGTGGTTGCAGAGTTGTCAATTTCATACAAAACTTTGTCGTAGAATACTCGTAGACGGTATTAATAAAAGTAATGTTTTATACAGGGTGAAATTGATATTATTTGCATCCTTTTAAACTAAGAGTCTACCCATCAAACTGAACAACTTTTACTATGGGAGCAAAAAAAAAATCCGCAGTTTCTATGGGACTAACATCGAAATCAGACCGCCACAGACACATACCTTGCAGTCTATAACTAACCTATTATAAAACTGTAACTGAAGTGTGTCTGTACATTGAAGATATTTACAAAAAAAGTATACGATATGGTTTTTAGGTATCCCTGACTCGAAATCAACCGTTTTTAGAAATTTTGTCTGTCTGTTTGTCTGTGTTTTTGTTTGTTTGTTCGCGCATCACGCAAAAACTACTGAACCGATTTTGATGAAACTTTTTTTTTTGATAGCTTATGATCTGACATAAAATCTGGTATATAAGTTGTGCGGACGAAGTCGCGGGTAAACACTAGTACTATGATAAAACTGTAAATGTTTGTTTGTTTGTTCGAGCATCACGCAAAAACTAATGAACCGATTTTAATAAAACTTTTTTGTTTGATAGCTTATGAATTGACTTAAAATCTGGTATATAATTTGTGCGGACGAAGTCGCGGGTAAATCTAGTTACTCATAACTAACTAACGTATGTTAGGCGGTGGGTTGTTGGACATAGATACGACCGAGGCAGCCATAGCCGCCCTCTTCTTGTTCCTTAAAGCAGCTGGCGGCATCGGGCCCATGTTCCCAGCCATGTTCTGCTCTTTACTCGTGCCGGCAACGCCACTAATTCTGTTGACAAATATTTTATTCGTTTGATTCATACCGTTTTTTGAAGTAAACTTAAGTTAGTTAGTTTTTTTAGTGATGAAGAGAAATAGAACAGAAATATCAATTCGCATAGGCAGATAGGCACACATGATTGAGCAATTTAACATTTTAGGGGGTGAGGTTTCATATCGCACATGAGGCATGTAACACAGTAGTCTTAAAAAATCGCAAAAGATTCACTCTAGTTAAATTGGCTTTAGCACGCCTCCACCTGCGTAGTTTGTTTTTATTTTATTTTATTCACATCAGGATTCAGGAGAACATAAACGGTAGAGTAAATGTACAATACGCAGCTATATCTATAACTTAAATAAGTGCATACACTCCAATGACATGTCAATGCTCCCATGTTTGGCAGACAACACAACATAACATACATGAGTCAAGACAACTGTCAAGACCTAGATTATAATGCCTCTTACAAACAAGAATATGAACACACAACTTTTCTAACTATGGCTTATGATGATATGCTCAAGACTGTATTCCCCGATCAGTCAGATATATTCGACAAAAAACTAAAAAGCATCAAATTACCAGGCTAAATGTTTTTGCATATTTCGCCGTCGCCTCAAATTCACATAGCATTCACATAGTTATTCACATAGCATTTATTTCAAAGAATAATCGCATTGCAATGTCTGATTAGTGATTAGATTACACAGGTACATATAGTTAAACATAATAATACATCGCTTACATACATAAATAAGTACAAAAATGTTACCCGTTAAAAACCGGTCAAGTGCAAGTCGGGCTACCCGCACACCGAGGGTTTCGTACCACACCACCACACAACATATTAACTTAGAAAAAAGTTTTTGTTTTCTCCGGGACCTTTAGCGCGAGACCGACTCACACTTGGCCGGTTTTTATTATTTGTTGTTATACTGTAGAGTTTGGTCTATAATCACACCAAGTTCGATGCTTGTATGTATTACCGTTTTTACGATAGAGCGAGAAGAAAAAACGTTGATAAAACTAGTTTGTTGTATGAAGAGCCCCCATAATTTTTACTTTTTGTAATTTTTACTATTTTTTAACAAATCCGCCGTAATAACGCATATTCTGTGAAAAATCTCAACTGTCTAGCTATTGCGGTTCTAAAGTTACAGCCCTAAATAGGTAGGACGGACGGACAACGCAGGCTTAGTAATAGGGACCCGTTTTGATCCTTTGGGTACAGATACCTAAAAAGAGCCTAAAAAACGTGTTAGCAATTGAACGCAAGCAGAAAACCGTTTGTCCAGCATAGATATTAGGGATCGAAGGCATTATAAACACAGTGTATTTCATTAAAGGACCCCAGGCAGCAAACACAACAAAACAGCTCCATAATAGAACCGAGATGTGATAAAAAAAATTGATCTAAATCAATTTAGAGGGATTTACCACTATTCATACAACACGTATATCCCCCAGCAGTTATTTATTATCCACCACCAGTTTTTAATTATGAACGAAACTTTAAAGGTGTATCAGACCATGAATCTGAACATCTTTCCCCAGGAAACATGGGTCGAAAAATGATAATTTTGTTGAACCACCCATACAAAAGTGCGGATCGGCCGATCGATTTTCTATGGGAGGTACAAAAAAAAACTCGTTTTTCGACGCATGTTCCTCAGGGAAAGTTGTTCATATTCACGGTCTCAATACACAATACAGTATCGTTACTAATTAAAAATTTGTGGTGTATTAAATACTTATGTAGTTATGACTTATGGGTTATGATTATGACTTATGTTATGGGGTTGTATACAAAACGAATTACAGTCATATTTCAGAGGTGTCATGAAACGTGTATACTTTTATAACATTGTATGTGAGCTCACGTCATGTAACCGATTTTATTTAAATGTTTAAATTTAAAGTACAGATACTACAAGTACCTAAGTATTAAATATTACCTGGGTATGCTGCTAAAAAAGGAAGAAAGAAGTATTGTATACTTGCCCTGGTTTATTAGGATCCTGTTGCATATCATAGGTGACATTCAGGCCTCCCCAGGACGTGCGGCCCGGGACTCCGTGCGGCGAGTGTCCAGCCACACTCGGCTCCATTGCAGCCTGCAAACATTGCACATTTCGTACCTCGTTTTTCTATCCAGATTTTTCTATGAAACCTATTCAGTTTTCTTCAATGTTGGTTAAATTTTGGTGCAGATAATTGGTTTCTGCAATAAGGGTACGACGTATCCTTATTGAAAAAACAAACTAAGTATCTGCACCAAAATTTAACCAAAATTGAAGAAAACTGAATAGGTTTCATAGAAAAATCTGGATAGTTGGTTGCAGATAGTTGGTTTTTGCAATAAGGGTACGATTTATTAATTACATATTTCATTATAATCAGAAAGCAAACAGAAAAATATTAATTTCTTTTTAAAGAACTGTAACAGTTTCTTAATATGTCACGACAGTTCAAAACAGAAAAAAACTCATTGTACCTATATTGTATTGAACATCAAGAAACACAAAATCCGGGCAAGCCGACGGACGGACGGATTGCGTAGACTTGGTAATATGGACCCTTTGGGTACGGAACCCTAAAAACAATTAATTTGGATGTGATCTAAAGGCACCACGATCAGAATATGTGTTCCAGTTAATCATATTATTATTATTTTGCCAGCCAAGTAACATACAGTCATGCTGTTTCGTCTTTATTAAACCAAAAACGAGTTTTATAAATTATCGACGTTTTAACTAAACTAAACAAATAGGCATGTAACGTGGTAACTTGAGCATTTGCAACCAGCGAATATTTGTGATCTATAACGATTTATGAATGTAAAGGCAAGATATTTGCCGGTATATTAATTGTGCTTACATTTTGTTTTAAATGGTAATCAATTAACAAACTAGCATATGTACGAGTATTTCTGAATTTATGATTTTCATAATTAAAAAAAGATAAAATTAACACGTGTTTTTTAAAATCATAAGTACGTAAACGAATGTTTCTTAGCTATAAACTCACCATTACATAAATGTGTATCTAAACCACAGATCACTATAATTAACGAAAAACTGTCTTTCACTAAAAATGTTATGTGCCAGCGCGTGCACCGAAACCCGGCGCGAGATTCACCAAACATCATAGACGAATTGTCATGGCGAGGCGACGAATAATAAATACGTGTGTGAATAATTTTGAAGGGAACGTTAGCAGATGTGGCGTAAACCGGCGTCTTTCAAGACTGAATGACTCTGAATGGCGGATGGCGGACACATGTCTCGATCTGCGTTCGCGCAACCCGCAGGTAGTTTGTGGGGTTGGGGAGCAGGTACAAAATCGCAATGTTTGACTTGGCTAGGGTGCGCTAGATAGGGTACAAGTTTCTGTTCCCAGAATAACGATATTTAAAAACAATGTTATCATCTATTTAACACATATGTACATATATTGTATATTGTACACATAATCTATTGGTTCTTAATGTGCATACTTATTTAAAATGAAAACCAAATTCCTTGAAAATGCTGACGGTGAACCAGCTACATAATGAAAAACTGTTTGGTAGGTTGCTAGCTAGCAAAGTTTCTGACTCGTCTCAAGCCTAACGGCAAAAATGTCCCCCCTAGAACATAAAATTTAGTTACATATGTTAAAAAAATACTTGCCTGCTTTTGCGGTTGGTGAAAGATGTGTGGAGACGGTGCTGACATTTCAGATGCTGCAGACACCTAAACAAATATAATCTTTGGTCAGGACAACTGGAAGTAGGATCCTTGTTTTTAATAAGTAGTTATTATCTTTCTACAATAAAGTAAATAAAAGTTAAGGTAAGCTGATAGGTACCATAACTAGCAGAAAAGATAACATCTAGCCAGTTTGGTACATTATAAAACAGTATCATTTGATTTTACATGTAAAATAACTACAAATACTTGTATATTTGAAGTACACCTGTAGACTGAATATCTTTTCCAGTGGAACGAACATCAAAACCGTGAATAAATTTGTAGACACTGATTTTGATTACGATTTTAGAGTGATTTTGATTCAGAAAGAAACTAGCGAGTATGCAATAATATTAGTCATAATAAATACATGCAAATGTGTGTAATCTATCATTATGAGAATCATGCTTTATTTATTAATTCAAACTGAGTATAATGGACTGATACAAGTTTAAAAGCGATATCTGTTAGTCTCTGTAAATATATTAATGAATTTTATGTTTTTAGCTCGATTCAAACTGACTAAATCCTTCGCAGAACGAAAGTCTCTTTACAAAAACATTATAGTACACATGTGACAAGTACATAGTAAAGAAAAGTTTAATTTCGAATAAAATAATTGCATAGTCCCGCGGAGAGTTAAAGTCAATTTGGACGGAGCGTGAGCAATGAGCATACACACAACTGCCCACTTAAATAGAACGAATTTATCAAACTATTGTAATCTACTTATAAAGGAATTTAATATGTAAAAACAAGTTCCGATTTCTATTCTACTACTATGTACGGGGATGATCAGACCGTCAAACTGAACAACTTTCTGTGTGGCACCAACATCGAAATCGCGAAAAAAAATTCAGCTCCTCCATACTAAACTGCAACCCTACTCGAGCCAGATGTATGGGACAGATGTTTTTTTTTCGCTATTTCGATGTTGGTCCCATGGAGAAAGTTGTTCAGTTTGATGGTCTGGTCATCCCCTTAAAAACTGTCAGCATATTAAGAAGGACCCTGTATTTAGGAAGCCTACCCTAGAAAGGACCCTAGAGTTAGGAAATTCATAACCTAAAACGAATTAGAAAAAAAAGGCTAAATTTTATAACGAAATTATAATCGAACAGAAAACAAATAGATATAATCGATTGAAAAGTGATCTAACTTCTTCTACCTCCTTCTTGCCAAACAGATGTAGCATACCTAGGGTTACAAGATATCAGGAATTTTCCTGTCATGTCCAGAATTTTCACCCTCTGTTAGGGAAACAGGGAAAATATGAAATTATCAGGAATTTTTAATAAAGGAGAAAAATATAAGATATCAAAATTAAAATATTTATTAAACCGTTTAGTTAGTCACAAAAAATAATGATATAATAATCATATCTCTTCAATCAAATTGTTTTATTCATCTGGAGTGCGATTTTTGAATCTCATTCGGTGAGCTCAGCAGTTGAAAATGTCAAAATTACTATGGAGATATGCATCTTTATACTGCTGATTTGACTCTCAAAAATCATGCTTCAGGAGAGCGATTTTTGAAAGACAAATTAGCAGTAGAAAGATGCGTATCTCCATAGTAATTTAGACATTTTCAACTGCTGAGCTCACCGAATGAGATTCAAAAATCGCACTCCTGGTCTGGCTGGTACTTCTTACTTAGTGCAGGTAAAGTAAAGTAAATAATGTCCGCTTGGAGGCAAAATGTGTACATCAATGAAACTTTGTTTTTTAATTTTATCTAGGCACTAGAAATGCGGATCGCGCATTTTGGAAAATGTACATTTTACAAACTAGGCATGTTAGGTAAAGCTTGGCAAAAAAGTCGTGATAAAAAATAAGGGCGCTGCCTCCACGCAAGAACGTCAAAATCACGCATAACCTGGCAACACCACCATACTAAAATTTTAGTTCCACCTGTCACCACGATCATGACTTTTTTGCCAAGCCATAGGTATCATTTTCTATATAATTTTTTTGCGCTGAATCGAATGAGACCATCCCCATGCTTATAGGACCTTGTTCCGGCGCACTACCGTACAGTAGTACCAGGTTTATATGGCTTACCGATCTACCTGCGCAGTTGACAAATTTTAATAGCGCGAGAAATTATATTGACCAATCAAGATGTGCCACCTTCAATCCGTTTACGCTATTGTATAATTTGTTTTCGCGCCCTTTTCGCTGCTATCCGACTTTGCACTCTCTGATTACTAAATGACTTCGGGTTTTGTCGGGGACTCGGGCCTGCTCTGCGCAAACGAAGATTACCGAACAGCCATATTTTCCTGGTCGTACTGTACCTTTTCGCCAAGAGATTTGGCGTATTTTTGACCGCTCATAACTTCGGTCTGGATAGTAGCTGTGTGCTCAAATTTTCAGGGCAGCATGTGGTTATCACTCTTATAAAATGTACCTAATTTCATATTTATAACAATTATAACCCTGCTAAAGCCCGACCAGAAAAATAAAAAACCACGCCATGTTGCGGAAAATCATTGGAACTAAGTTTTGTACTTGGAACACTGACATTAAAGGTTATAGTCGATTGCAGCGCCCCCAAACAAGGTTTTTTTATATTTCTGGTCAGGCTTTGCTTTAGATTTTATTAATACGCAAACTTCGTTGATTTTCGTCATTCACTCACTCGCTGGTACTATCCGATCCAGACCGAAGTTATTAGTGCTCAATAATACGCCGAATCTCTTTTGGAAAAGGTACTGTCCCCCCTGCCCATACCCTCTGAAACGGGTAGGGCCCCTAAATTTTGGGTGGACTCTGCAGATCCTAATTTTAAGTGCCAAGATAAAGATAAAAAACAAAGCTTCATTGCTGTAAAAATGTTGTCTCCAAAATATGCTACTTAGCATAAGCATATGCTCACGAATATGCTACTTTTCCTGCACTAACTGCCGAATAATGCTTTCAGCAACTGTTCGGCTTTCATAACAATTTATGAAAGTCTTCGCATGTTATCTTCAGATTGAACTGTGTCAACAGTAGAGAAGCTATGGACAGTCTATTCCTCTCTTTCGTCCATTGTGCACCCATTAGACCTCGTTCAGGGAGCCGCGGGGCGACAGGCGGGGCGTCGCGCGGCGCGTAGTGCGGCTAAGACAATTTGACACGTGCAAAAGCGCTTCTCCGTGAACGCTCTACATATCGCCGTATGTGTGTGTTTCCGGCAGCCCGCTCCACACACCGGCGCCTGACGCCCTGCGTCTCTTTGAACGCGGCCTTAGTGGGAATACGCGCTCAACGTTCGCATTCTGTGCTTGGATTGCATAGACAAAACAGTAAATTTTTTTCAGCTTCTAAAGAGCGGGCAAAATTGACCTATTAATTATAGGCTATACAGAAGCCCACCAGAAGACAGGATTGGAAAGGTAGGGATTTTGCAAGGAAAACTCATTTTCAGACCTGGTAACCGAAAGCATACCTATCAATTCGTACGTCATTTCTATTATATGTGCCTCTCCCTCTTTTGGACACATATTTCGGTTATTTTTAAAGATATTCGGAAATAGGCAGCTAACCAAGGGAAATAATAGACTCTAATAAAACAGTAGCTGAATGTAGAGAAGTAATAGTGTTGTGTGTAAACCCTTAACAGGATATAATACGTACGGCGCTTCATACAAAACGAAGTTCCATCCTAGTTTGAACATTTTAGTAATTAAAGTAACAATCTTTTTGACACAATCTAGAAACCAATATCTGTGCTTTGCATTTCTCAGAGTTCCTTTTGTATTTAGTTATAAAGTTATCGATCGTGGCTCCAAGTTTTCTATTAGCATTGAAACTATGTTATATTTAAAAGGAAATCTGAATAATGCAAAGCACAGACATTGGTTTTAAGACCGCGTTTAAATTTTTTTTACTTTAATTGGTCAATATAGAAAATAGGACGAAACATCGTTTATATGCAGCGCGCTCGGAAGATTTCGGAATAAACTTCTCTAAATATGAACCTGTGTGTGCGCCGAGAGGTTGAGTCCATGGCTGGTCGACGGCAAAGGCACCGAAACGAGCAGCGACGTCGGTGCGTCGCGCTCTCCTTTCCCGCCCTATACAACCCACGCGATTAGTATGCTTATACGGATGTTATGTTATGCTATGTCCACATGTCACGATTTTACAATACCTAATATGCAAGACCGCGCTGCGCTAATAGAGAACTGCCCTACTTATACCATATTTAAGTAAACAATATCGACTGCCTTTTTACGTACAAGTTTCTCGATGAATGAAATTTTTTTTTTTTAAATATGTTTTAGACTAGCAGGAGACATCACACGGACAGTCATCAACTCGTCAAAAGTCTCCAAAGACAGCACTTCTAGTAGCGTAGCGTAGTAATTATTTTCAGAAATCTTAGATCTTCACTGTAATATGACTTAAACAATTAACTGTTACCCCCTTCCTTATGTAACCATGTGTTAAAAATACCACCAATGACAATTTCTACTTAATCGAGACATGTGATAGTATTTTTCGAAAACAAACGTTTATACGCCATTCAAATAACATTACAGATACCAACAGTTACATTCCGATCGCCATAGACTGATGGCCTGCTTTATTACGATAGTATTTACCAAAAGCCTTTTTATTAAGATGTAAATAAACATAATGCATAAATGTATGTCGGCAATAATAAATGAAATAATAAAAAGATGTTGTTTCATTCCAATAATGAATTATTGAGAAGCGCCTGAAGCACATTCAAACAAAAAATATTGCCGTAGCATAATAGCAAAGCTAAAATGATGATAAAATTCGGTATAAATTCAATTTTGACATATTAACTTACAAGCCTCTCTATTTTTAGCATACATAAACAAAATAGGACTCATGGATCCAGGTATATTAAACATGTAATTTAATGAGTGAGTAATAAATGATGTCACTTACCTGAGGTTGTGAAGGAGAGCGTATATTAGACACTGGATTCATGCCACTTGGACCGGGCATGGGGCTTGGTAGGTGCCTGGATCGGAATACACATATTTTATTCATAGTACACACACTGTTTTGTTATCTACATTTACAATTCATTTACAAAGTCCCGCGAATTGTTATGTCCCAGAAAAGGTTTTTTGTATTGTTTTTATTGATAATGCTTCAATAGTAATCCTCAGTTAGCTACTCTGAAAAAATGATGAAATGTTAAAAAATAAGTAAGTAAAAACATTAGGATGGATGATCGATATGACAAACGTATATCGTGATATCAATGATTAACACAAATTTACAGCTTATTCATACCGAGGTTGAATTCTTATTTAATTGGGATAATTAAATAGGTGCAAAAATGAGGGAGTTATTGAGGCGTGAGCATTAAGACAGACAGAATGGACGAAATTATAAGGGTTCCTTGTTTGACTACGGGAACGTAAAAACAGAAGTATGTTAGACAGACCTGGGGCTGGGTTGAGACGCGGGGCTGTGCGCGGGCGGGGGCGGCGGCGGAGGCGGCGCTGGACTCACGCTTGAGAAGTGTGATGTCACAGGCACGTTCTCTGCGCCTTCTGTTTTCGCCTGTCAAACAAATTATTTGTTTATTGATAACAAAAATATCAGTCAAATAACGTGAGTAACGCGGATGTGTGTAAAGCCAGCTTAAGTTAGTTAAGTATCCCACCAAATATTTGTGATCTCTCATTTTGCCCTAACAATTTCAACGATGCAATGCCGAACAGATTTGTACATTTATACAAACCTTTTTAATAATTTTCTCTACACCGTCCATCTGCACGTCGCCGGGCATAGTGTTGCTCTCCCACATGCTACTCCCACTCTGGGAGCTTGTATCGATCTAAAACAAATGCGGAGTTGTAGAATCGGTGTAGTAGAAACATTTATGAACCTCCACTATACGGCACTGAGGTTCTTCCGATAGGTATTCTCAGTGACGTATAGACGTTTTCTCCCCTCCGGACGGAAAGCGTCAATTTTCGTCCCACTGCGCTAAACGAAGTTGCCGCTTTCCACCTCCGTCGAGGAGAAAAATAGTATACTAACCTCGGGCAGTAAATAAGAAAGCCTCAGATCACATGTTTGTTTGTCAGATTACATGAGATCTGGGGCATTTCTTACTTTCCTGCCCTCGGTGTGTAATCTACTATTCTCACCATATTTTCTATCACCGCTTGAGCTAAGTGATGACAAATATAATAAAACTATGAATTAAGATTAGAATGGAATTGGGAATGGTAACTGGTGACGTATATTGTACCTACATGGGTCAGAGTTGCAAAAAGTACTGTACTTCGTGTACTTCGCCACTGCTGGGACTCAGGCCAAACCTCATTGTGACCTATAGGCGTTAGTCAACATGTGTGCCCATTGCGGATTAGCGGATTTATTACATACATAAAATATTCTGAGTGGCGGGACGAAATTGATAGCTTCTTTAAGAACTGGCCCAACGAAGCGCAAAATAGGGATGCATGGAGAGAACGGAGGGAGGCCTTTGCCCAACAATGGGACACCGACGGCTGATATAATAATAATAATAAAATATTCTGCTTCAGCATAATGCAGGTTTCTTCACGATGCACAGTGGTCCCGCGTTCATACTAGAGCGGTCAAAAATATAAAAAGTTCAATAATATTGAAATAAATGTTTAAATACGTTTTATAATTACATCTTCAGTTCTAAAATCAATGAGAAACACTATTTTGACTGTGAACCCTTCTTTTTTTGAGACAAACTTCGGAGATTGGTGATATTAGGGATCGAAAGTTAATAGAAATCGATTCAGTAAGTCGCTGTTGTGTGTACTCCTTCGGTTCTTTCTGGTATAATGTTGTCTAAAGTATTTTAAGTCTTTGTTTTTTGATTCTGCAGCTTCTTATGACAACTCTCTTATAGACAAAATACCGTGATCTGTTGCCTCAGAACAGTGAATAAGAATTTTATGTACTGGAGCAGGAAGATTATACAAAGGGAATTCTGCTACAAGAAGCTTGACTGTTTCTGTGGCATATTCTTCGTTATTAATTTTATACCCAGACTACAAGATTTTTAATACTACAGAATCTCTGTTTAGACCTGTAAATATTCGCAGATTTATCAAGATTTAAAAAAAAAATCCGTATTGTGTTTCCATCATTGGAGGAACAACTATCTCTTCTTTGAGGCTGGTAAACAATAAAACCCGATTTCTATCAAATTGTTTGCTGAAGAAGTTCCTCCTTTCAGACATAGAATGTTTTTCTAATGGAGTCCTTATTTGCTATTTTTTTACATTTAATCGATAGCACACGAGGATAAAATAAAATAAAACATGTCCATGAGTATAAACGAGAAGTCCATATTCGTAAAGTTCCTCATGTATAGGTTTTTTAAGGGACTTTTCAATGTTATTCATTTCTATAGGGGTTGCGCCGCCTATGAAACCCTCTATATGAAGACCTTCATCATTAAGTCCCTTGGTACTCTTGGGTAAATTTGTTGCGCTCATATTATAAAGCACACCTTTAACTACATAATGATATCCGAAATGTCACGGGCTACGACGGGCAACTAAACTAAAAGACTATGTTTATGTATCAACATTTTTCAATTAAATTTTTAGAAGGTGTACTTGGAAGACTAGTAGTTTTTAAATAAAGAGTACTTACGATGTTTAATCGGTACAGAAATAAATTATGAATCTCCATGATTCCCAATATCCACTTCTAAACACAATTATTGTAATCACCTTCTAAACGGGGCAGTAAATTGTGACTTTCCGATTGCGGCCAACGCGTGCGGAATCGCTGACTTACGATGCAAATAAATGAATGATATTGTTAAAAGACATGTGGGAACTTTTATATTTTCTAAAACTACAGGTTTTCAACTACCTTCCTGTGTTAAAAAAATTGGAATTATAGACAACAGATTTTTTGAATTTTGACCTTCGGCGGGACCGCTGTGCGATGTTATCCTTCATCTAAGAACCGTTTTGATGCTATATGACACGAGCAAAAGATGGTGGAAGCTGATACTTATTTCTTACCCCTACAGGCGGTGGTGTAGCAGCGAAATCAACGGGTGCGTTGGGGTTGTTGGCCGCCGATACGGCCTTCCTCTTTTTAGTTAGCTTCGTATCCACTGATTCAGTGTTCGTTATAACTGACTCTTGATACGATGCAGACTTAGACGCGGGGACTTGCACAACTGATGTCGTCACCGCGGTGCTGTTACAGACAAATAATATTAATGCTAATAAAAATACTAGTCAATATAAAACTTATTATTATTGGTACTTATATGGCTTTCCTTTGCAAAAAATAATAATACACAAATATTAAAACATGTTAGACAATTTATCGCCTCGCCTTAGCATTTCCCCTCTGCCAACGTGTAATATCAAAAAATCTGACGCATTTACACAAGTACAATTTTATACTTTATCACTAAAGCGACAGCCTATAATTGTGGAACAATAATTTCTCACGTTTGGGGTTCACACGACACTATTTTTCATGATTATTCAAAATTATAATCTAAAATAACGGAATAAAGCCCAAAGTTGCGGATTTCATTCTACCTCGTCCCACGCAAAAATGTCAGACAAGTTAGTAGAATTACACGTGTTACTTGTCCAAATATAAAAGTCTAAGTATGCATGCATTAATACCATTCCCGCGGATCTCCGCAGGATAATCTATCAATCAATGTCTGAAGTTTTAAGCGGTAGATTAGATCTCGGAGTAAGTTCGTTTAATACCCGGCTACCGCGCCTACTTCTGCCAGGGGCGAGTGCCGATAGTGCTCTGTTTCGGAGCACCACAGTCGCAGTCGGGTGACCTTCGTATTAGGGATTGCAATCCAGCACCATTTTCAATCCAGCTGGATTTTTGCTGGATCGACATAAATCCAGCTGGATCCAGCGCGGATCCAGCAATTTATAGATTTTTTAAGAAATGAATCTTTTTTCTTTTAAATACTTAAGAATCTTTTATTATTTCTACTGGTTACTTCAAATTGGTAAAATTTCTTACACATTTAGGAAGTAAATGTAACTTTGGTTTGGTTTAACACTCAAGATAATGACTATAATTATACGATAATTGCCGGCTGATGCTTCTGTGGAGTGTGGGTGTGGTCATGGGCAAACCATTCGACATCTATCGCAATGTAGATTGTGCCGTGTCTGTGTCCTGGACCTAATAGAGGCCAAGTATTGGAACGACAAAGTGTGATCACCTTTACACGATAAAGAAGAAGATCATTGTAATCTATAAATTTATAATATCAAATGAAGTAAATCTGGTTCTTCTGCATATCTCTTCAGTTCTGACTTGGATCTCCTCGCAAGCGAATTGCCCTCTCCATTGCCATTTGGGTGACATTCAGTTTTTTTATGAGGCTTGGAGTGAGCGACCATGTCTCGGTTCTGTAAGACATCACTGGTCAAAGACTTTTGTCTTGAGACACTGGATTTGGCATCCCAAATCAGAAACACAGCTTCCCAAACGCTGCCCAGCTGAGTTGGATTCGACGATTGACTTCTTTCTTGATGTTTGTCTCCGCCATGATGACTATATCATCGGCAAACCGAAGGTGACGGATGTACTCACCGTTCACAGTACATCCGTCACCTTCGGTTTGCCGATGATATAGTCATCATGGCGGAGACCATGGAGGACCTTAGTAGAATGCTCGATAACCTTAGCAGAACCTTTGAAAGAATTCGATTAAAAATAAACTTGAACAAAACATTGTCAAACTGTCCAATTAGGTAAGACCAACTTCGAGAAAGAAGTCAACCGTCGAATCCAACTCGGTTGGTCAGGGTTCGGGAAGCTGTGTAGTATCTTCTCATCCTAAATCCATACCAGTGTCTTAAGACGAACATCTTTGACCAGTGATGACCTACAGAACTGAGGTGGGTCGCGCACTCAAGGCCTCATAAAAAAGCTGAAAGTCACCCAAATGACAATGGAGAGGGCTATCGTCCGAGTTTCACTTGCGAGGAGATCCAATTCAGAAATGAAGAGGTAGGTATGCAAAAGAACCAGAGTATAGTCGACCGATATAGCTCAAATAATAGCTAAAGTGGCCCATCGGAGCACATTGCATTTGCGATGAGGCCGAAATGTTCTAGAGTGGCGACTGCGTCCTGGAAGACGCTGCGCAATTAGTAGACCCCACAGGGTGTGCCGATTACAAGACTTGGTGAAGGCAGCGCGTGAACCCGTTGTCTAGCCTAGCGCACTTACCACTTGTAAAATTAAAGTTATAAACTCGTATTTATTAGAAGTAGAGTAGAGTAAAAAGTTATAATAAAATATACATATTTTCTTGATTTAAGGGATTCAATGATATAGCGTTATTTTTTTTACTTTTCTGGAAGTTGGATCTAAAGAAACAAATGGTATTGCACCATTATTTCTAAAGTTTATTAATTGCGGATCCGCAGCGCTGGATCCAGCGCAAAGTGCTGGATCCAGCAGGCTGAAAAAAGCGCTGGATCCAGCTGGATTGCTGGATGCTGGATCCAGCAATTGCAATCCCTACTTCGTATGCCACACTTGTGAATGTGGTAGTTACATCGAGCGACTCCTGTTCTTATTCTGTTAATGCTAGCCCGCGATTTTCGGCCTAGCTGGACACCAGAAAGCCGTTTTGTGGGATCGGAGTCGGAGACAAGATCAGCACCTGAATGCATTTCTGATTGCCAACAATATAAAACTTGAAAGTTGAGACGTATATAAGGTCTATCAAAATTAGGTGACTAGTAAAACTAGGTACTATTTTAAGGGGATAATCTGACCATCAAACTGAACAACTTTCTCTATGGGACCTATATCGAAATTGCGAAAAAAAAATCGGCGGTTCCATACAATTAGGTCGAGTAGGTTTGTATGGAACAGCCGTTTTTTTTTTCGCGATTTCGATATTGGTCCTATAGAGAAAATTGTTCAGTTTGATGGTCTGATCATCCCCTTAAAATAGTTTCACCTAATTTTGTTAGACCTTATATGATAATGATTCAACAGCGAATCGAATTAACAGTCATAAGACAAATGCTCAAATTCTGTAATCCTACCTACTAATATTATAAATGTGAAAGTTTGTTACGTTGTTTGGATGTTTGTGACTCAATCACGCGAAAACGGCTTAACTGATTTCGATAAAAGGTAGAAGAGACGGATAGAATATGTTCTGGATTAACACACAGGACACTTTTATTAATGTCAACGCAGACAAAGTAGTGGGCAACAATTAGTGGTAAATAAACATTATGAAGATAAGTGCGTTAGACCTTCTTATCTATTTATTAATTATGCTGTAAATCTAAAATTAAACATATCATAGAAATATCTGTAAGTAAATCAAATCAACCAGACACGGAAAGAACTCGATAATTTTTATTTAAATTAATTTACCGTATCTCAAAGAGCCTAAGAGCTATTAAAGATACAAATAACTATTGATAAATAAGTAACAAACCTTGTGAGTGCAGAAGTGATAGTGGACACGGAGGCTGCGGTAGCAGATGCTACTGAGCTGATAACTCCAGTTGATTCCAGTGACCTGGGGCCAGGAGAAGTTGGTGGAGGTGCCACCTTCGCACTGCCGCCTGGTGTTGACCCGCCTGATGCCGAGGATAAAATGCAAATTAAAGCGCCTTGCGAACATAAATCCGTTACGAATTCTAGAAGAGCTTTATTACTGCGAATAATTCTTTGTTTTTGGTCATGTTCGCGCCGCTCGACTCTTAAAAGGCATGGACCAACACAGCTACGATAAAGACAGCCTAAGGATAAGCCTGTGTTGTTATGAAACTCAGAAATTATACGAAAAAAAGACGAATTTGAAAATGGTCAAGTTCAAATTTGTGTATTAACAAAACGAGTTAGCTATGAAAGAGCTGTTAGATATGTTCTCTAAATTCCAATATTTGTAATTGTTCGTAACATACCTTTCCCGCTCTGACCCTGTGAGGATTCTGTTGTATGCTGTGGAGAAGGCGCAGGAGTGCTTGTCTTGCTTCCCGAGCCGCCACCGTCCCCAGCAGAGGAACCACGACGCGATGGGGATGGCTTCTTCTTGTCTGACGAGTGATGCAATTTTCCGCCTATATACGATCGTTCATACGTAAAAAACCGATCAAGTACCAGTTGAGCTTTTGTTATTAATACCATATTGATAGCTGACAGAACACTCAAGGCCTTTCTACTGGTCTCATTTGCAATCTCAACATGTGACCAACTTGGAAAAACTGCAATGTTAGTCAAAGTAAAATTTTAGAGGCAAAATATTTTAAAAAACCATTGCATACTTTTTTCAATCACAATAAGTTCTACGTCCGAAACACTTCGTTGGGGGTGTATGAAACAAATTTATACATATATTTTTTAAATAATATAATATATTTTTTATGTTAAATGACAGACGCATGGCAATACCTATGCCAGCTTCCTGGACAGACAGACGTTCGGGTGGATCTACTGCAAGCTCTATCTTACATAATGTAGCTTATAGTTGTGTTTAAAATTTAGGTATGAAACACTCAGTACTTATTCGATAGCCGTCTTCTCATTGTCAACAACGTGTTAGTAAGAAATACAAGTGTGGGGTACCCACATTTACATTTGCCTCGGCGGTCCACCGGCGAATAGGGAACCGCCGAGTTGTATATAAGAAGGTGTATTTTCCTTAATAAATTAGTACACACAGATACTCAGCTCTTTTCACTACTCCTGCCCTAGCCACCGCTACCGTCCTCACACGCTCCGCACGAGAGTTCCCCAAACAAGTATTACATTTTTAATTTTAATAAAAATGACTAATGTAGAAGCAAACGTATACACTGTGATTGTGCGGAAGATGAGAAGACGGGTCAAACGTTTTAATTGATTCACGACCTAGTTTAAAAACCTTGTGTCATTGACTGAGACGAGAAATTGATCTATTTGTAAAAAACGAGCATCTTGGAAGTTGATATCCATGGCCGAATTCTCGATATCGCTAAATACCTAGTGGTTGATTAGCTAATAGGATAAAGTGGATGTTCTGAGATTTCAGAATATCTCTGACTACCCCCTCGGGAAATATAGTCGTGAGCATATGCTTATGATTGGCATTGTTGACTTGACTTACCAACTACCTGGACGTCTCGGGTCCGCGCTCAAAACTGTCCGAACCAAAAGAGTTACAAAACGCATAAAGAGTAACAATTAGGTACAGTCAGCATCATAAGTATCTAGGCATGTTAAGTGTTCATAAATATCTGGACAACTTTACGATAGAAAAACTTATATCAACTCACAAAGAAATCAAATTAATTTATCTGTCATGTTATTATTTGTTAAGTTAAAAACAAATGGTATCTAGTAGGAAATAGGGTTTATTTTCGTGTAATTGTTCAGATGTTTTTGAACACCGGAGATGCTTAGATACTTTTGATGCTGACTGTACGCGCCAGTCTTCGTTTGATCGACCTACTCCACGTCACGTAAGAATTTGTAAAAACTATGCAAGCAAAATGAAAAAAGAAGGTCAACAGTATCTTTGTTTTTAATTTGTTTGTATTACTTACTAAAACGTACTTACACTTTTTTCTAGAAATTTGTATGAGACCCGACGTCCATTAGTTTGTAAGTCAATGTACCACGTCAGAGGCCGTAAGGCGGTTTGAATAAACTCTGACACCAGGGCTTTGCAGCCCACTCGATAAGAAGAAGAATGTACTTTTTTAATTAATCTGATTTTGTTCTACGTATAATCTGAAAGTATCTATAGAAAGATTTTTTGAAATCTGGTCTGTAGGACAGTGCTATTGTGCAAGTTTCCGATTATATCGATACAAGATCGATATAATGTATTTATAGCTTGTAACTACTTGGAAATTTTTAAGAAATATTTTGTTTCTCCGATAATATTCGCAGAACTGTCAAAAAACGGCATGTCGATTTGATACCGATCGAATCGCTTGGTTACACAATAAGACCCCGGGTTTAAAATTCACACACATTATTTATACATTTACTCGATTCTAACGGCATGGCGACGAATAAAAGTGCATGCAACACAAAAACATGATTGGATTTAGTCACTCTTTACTATTATCGACTAATCATAAAATTAACTACTGGTAAGTTACTGAAACGTGTATTCACATAGTATAGGCTTAATTAAGCCTTACAGATTTTTATCTCAACAATATTACTGCATTATTTTAGTGAACTGGGTCGCAGTCTAAACCAAGCGATGGGGCACTACACAATGTGACGATAACGAATCTAACACGCTATAGTATCGCGCACCATCAAATTATCACTGCAACCCAGTTCAAAATATAGTACCATCCGTAAAGCAGCAGGCCTATTAACTACATGAATATCAAAACTCAATATACATATACTAGAAAAACCGGAAAATAATATATTTTCTCTGACATAACTAATATGTATCTAACATAAACTGTCAAATACATATCTTGTGCCTATAGCTACGCGGATATATTCCTATAATAAGACGTGCATACTACGGCCATAGTGTATAACTAGTGGTCGCGCTCGGCGATCGCGGCGGGACCATGCTCGCGCGGTGTGCGGGGGACGGGGCACCGGCAAAGTCGGTACCGCGCGCAGGTAAGTCGGTATCGTGCGCAGGTAAGTGGGTACTGGGGCTCGCTCCCCCGGCCCCCGCTCACCGCGCACGATAGACCTGTCGCGACCGACGAGCGCGACCACTAGTTTAATTACACTATGCTACGGCTACGGCTAAAGCAACGGCTACGCTACGACATTCAAAAAAGTTAGAATAGTATTCGAAACACACTTTTATCAGTCGATTTGTGTTTTCTTCCGGCTACTGGCGTCTCTGTCGACTCCGGATTCGTTTCTGTAGTTCATGTTTATGAATATGATGTTAAATAGCAGTCAGGGAAAATTATACTTGTTAAACGAGGAAAAATAGGTAAGTATATTAATAATTTAAATGTTTTTAAACTACTACAAAATCGTTTTATATATAATATTTGTACCTATTACAGAATGACAGTTAGGACGAGCCATGTTAGATGTATTGAAAAATGAGAGTATAGTGCGATTAAGAGTATTTTACTCACCCATGGGCTGAATAGCGTTCGAGGGTGTCTTTGACGAGTTCGGAGTATTTTTTCCTGCAACAACGCCGCCTGTGTGTGACGACTTACGACCCGGCTAAAAGCAAAATATGTTGTGATTTGAATCAAAAATTTGAAACCAAATCTAGTGTAACTTAAACTAAGATCAAGTCATATCAATATCATCGCAACCAAATTTAAGGTAGGTAATAAACGCAACAGATTTAATAATATTAGCAATATAAACAGAAAGCTCTGCTTGATATCGATGCTAGAACCAATGTTCCCCAAAGAAAGAAGATTACATCGAAAAGCCTGCCTGATGAAAACATAGAATCGTGTTCGTACATCCTGTATCGTGTAAGTTAGCTACAAAACAAAAGGATCACTCGCGACACTGTCACTCACAGACACAAACACATACCCCTTTAGGTTTGGCGGCGTGCGTAGGAGTCCCGCCGCCGCTAGCCATGGGCGACGCCTCCCCCTCCTTGTCGACGCTGGAGTCGCTCGACTGGCTGTCGTGCGACACCGGCTTGTACGGAGGGATGGTCTTCACGTTCCCGCCTTTTTTCTGCACAGTCAAGACTCCCCTTCGTACGTATCTGACCCGTCAACACGACACCAACGCTTATATTGGTGTCGAATTATACTCGCGATATTGTGAACTGCGGTTGTGTAAACACCATATAGGAAACAGGATATTTTAATGCAGTAATATTAAATTGATAAGGCGTGTAGGTATGATTAGACGAATTCGTTAGGCTTTAAGTTTTTCGTTTATAATCAAACTTCCTATTGGTTAAGTTATGAAATGTTTTGTACCTTTGCGATGATGGTGACATCATGATTGGAAAACTAAAAAAATTGTAAATGAAATATAATAAACAATGGTTACAAGAATGAGTATTGTTATTTTAACAAATCACAACACAACATAGAAGCAAACGGGTTCGGATTATCAATTGATGTAGTAAAATACAGTTTATGAATGGAATTGTTATTTCATAATGGCTATAAGTTGCGATTGAATGACTCGGTTATATCTTGAAAACTGTACTCAGTTTTCATTAAGAAATATGTTTAATTTAACTACAATATTATATGAAATAAGAGGAAATAGATAATCGAGTATACATTCTAATTGTATAGTGATTCCAAAACTAGCAAAATTACGTTTGTTAGAAAGATAAAGCACCACCACTTTTGACCTTTCTACAGCGACATACAATTTGAGTCGTTATCGATGCACATAAGAACCGTGATGTTAGTTTGTAATAGAAGGTCAGTTTGAGGCCGCCCGCCGCTTATCGCTGTAGCAAGGCATACAACAGTCAACTGATAATAGAGCGTCACTAACCAGTTTGCTGTAATGATGCTGGCAGTATCCGCAGTACTTCACATTATCCAAATAATTGCCAGCCTCCTCGCAGAGCAATCCGAGGCTCTGAGCGCAGGTCACGTGAAACTGTTGTCTGCAACCTAACAATAACAAATATCATAAAAGTTTACAGGCCATTGAAACTGACAGCACCTAGAGAGAAAGTACCGTAAAGGTAAAAACGGAAGATATGAATTGCTTCCGGAGAATCAAACTATATACGAAATTTTGTGATTTTTCGGTTAAACTATTCGTAGTATCATTTTGTTCTAGGTCTCATGTAAGACACAGTTGCTTTAGTGCTCGTCGGATACCGCTAGGTCGTTTAATGTCGTTATGTATTTGTATTTTAAGCAAATCGGAAGAATTGTTGGAATGTACATTACTTAAAAACAATTATTTTTGGATAGTGAACCATTGCTCAGGGTGCCAAATTTTAGTTAAAGGACACTTTTTTGTTTTTTTCTTAGCCTAAGTCATCCCACTGCTGGGTAAAGGCCTCCCCAAAAGATTTAGGCCCGATTTGACCAAACGCGAGTAAATTTAATTCTTAGATTAAGTTGCCGGTTACTATAGAGTAAACTGATTTTGCGTTTTACCAACCCTAACCTAATCTATATGGAATGTCACTGTCACATAATTAAAAAAAATATAATAAAAAGAAACCTAACAAATTAAAACTGTATAACCTCACATTGCAATAAGTACGGATACAACGACCTCTTTCTTTAGGTGAAATATACATTCGTTCTTTTAGTAACAAAAGTATATTGTAATGGCCGGGAATCGATAATTATTATATAACAAAATTCTGCCCTCCCATATATATCATATATATCCAATAATTCCTCATCCTGCTTCAAAAACAAATTATACCTAATTAATATTTAAAAAAAATGTACGCACCTGTCTTATTACACTGCATGCAAGCACCAGCAGTAGCTCTATGTGATTTATGTGATTCTTGGCATATGTAGCATTGCTGCAATTTAAAAAAAAATACATTTTAAAGACACACTGCATTTTAAAGCCACTTAATAATTTGAAACTTATACAGGGTGTTAAATTAAAGCAAACAGTTGCATTACATTACGGGGTGATCGTACCCATGATACTGAACGAACAGCTTTTCTAAGAAACCGATAGAAAATTCGGAGAAAAATTGGGTCTTTCTATACTAAATGCAATCAGCTGATCCAAGTAACTAGATTATTGTGAATTTTCCTTATTTTTGTTTGGGAAAGTTCTTCAGCATCATGAGCAACAGCCTGTAGCTAGACTGTCAGCAGATAAGTACACAAAAATTGTTTGCGTTATTTACCTTATTGTACCTGTCCGGTGGTATAAGCCTCAGAACAATAGGTTCCATAGACGTGACATTGCCGAACCTAACCTCGGGTATGTATAGAGCACAGACCACATGCGCCCAGCCACCAGTGTCCGTCCTTTTTAAAGCACCTGATTTCGATGGACAAAGCTCGCATCTCTGGTGGGGAAAAGATTTCTACATTTATGTTCAACATACATTTTACATTCAAGAATAAAAGCTATGTATTATTATGTACTTACTACTTTGCCTTTGGTCTCAGGACTTTCACACTTTCTACAATACCATGGACCAGTTGGAACAGTCACAATTCCATAGCAGGCTAGAAGAGAAATTGAGTAAAAAAATAAGACAAGAATGTGTAATTAAAATTATGTTTATTAAGGGATCGTCCACGAATTACGTAACGCATAATTCTGAAATTGTCGCCTCCCTCATGTATCAGGACGCCGTATCATAGGTATGTATACACCTTTTACGTTCAGACAAAATAAAATGTAGATAACCGTTTGACTGTAACATGACTTTAAAAACGTACAAAAGCTTGAGCCTCCTTGGAAAGTCGTTAAACTTATGTAGCGTTGAATATAGGTAACTTGGTGTACAGCAACAGTGCATCCGTTTCCGTCACAATAGACCAGCGGGTTGTCTGGGCAACCTCGCTCATCAGAGCACACGCAGCATCATCCTACCATCTCCTTCATGCTGAAGCATTGAATATAGGTACCTTGGTGTACAGCAACAGTGCATCCGTTTCCGTCACAATAGACCAGCGGATTGTCTGGCCAACCTCGCTCGTCATAGCACACGCAGCATCCTCCTACCATCTCCTTCATGCTGAAGGAGGCATTCTTACATTAAACCCTGCAAATATAATATAGGTACCTTGGTGTACAGCAATAGTGCATCCGTTTCCGTCACAATAGACCAGCGGGTTGTCTGGCCAACCTCGCTCGTCAGAGCTAACGCAGCATCCTCCTACTATCTCCTTCATGCAGAAGGAGGCATTCTTACTTTAAACCCTGCAAATATAATATAGGTACCTTGGTGTACAGCAACAGTGCATCCGTTTCCGTCACAATAGACCAGCGGGTTGTCTGGCCAACCTCGCTCGTCAGAGCTAACGCAGCATCCTCCTACTATCTCCTTCATGCAGAAGGAGGCATTCTTACTTTAAACCCTGCAAATATAATATAGGTACCTTGGTGTACAGCAACAGTGCATCCGTTTCCGTCACAATAGACCAGCGGGTTGTCTGGCTAACCTCGCTCGTGAGCACACGCAGCATCCTCCTACCATCTCCTTCATGCTGAAGGAGGCATTCTTACTTTAAACCCTGCAAATATAATAAAGGTACCTTGGTGTACAGCAACAGTGCATCCGTTTCCGTCACAATAGACCAGCGGGTTGTCTGGCCAACCTCGCTCATCAGAGCACACGCAGCATCCTCCTACCATCTCCTTCATGCTGAAGGAGGCATTCTTACTTTAAACCCTGCAAATATAATAAAGGTACCTTGGTGTACAGCAACAGTGCATCCGTTTCCGTCACAATAGACCAGCGGGTTGTCTGGCCAACCTCGCTCATCAGAGCACACGCAGCATCCTCCTACCATCTCCTTCATGCTGAAGGAGGCATTCTTACTTTAAACCCTGCAAATAATGATACCAGTTAGCATTCCCCGTGATGTCAATACTTAATTAAATAACAATACATATTTGTACGACTTCATAAAAAACTGCAAATTATGTGTAAAAGCAATCAACAGCTTATATGCTACATTTGATGAATGTAATGATATGTTTCCCAGATCATCGGTGCTATTTGTATAAACAAAAGACATCATCCGCGTTTCATACATTTTTCGTCCAAATGTGAAAGTGCCGGCCAACAAAAACTAATGCTGTATTCTGTTAGAACTTTGTCTGTCTAACTAAACATTTATTATTATGCATGACAGTCGTAGCTGAAGTTTTATTACACCAAAAATGAATGATTGATGGATGGGGGAAGATCGTGCAGTGAAGAGAGTAGGGTTTTCGATTTCCCGGGAACCCGGGAATTCCCGGGAAATCGAAAACCCTAGAAGAGAGCGTATCTGGGGCGACCCGCTAGGCGTCGCCCGGTGGATAGACCAGATCACCAAGGATCTTGAGGAGCTGGATGTGCCCAACTGGACTGAGATGGCATAGAAAAGAGATGATTAGCGTGTTTTGCTGTCGGAGGCCAAGGCCCACTTTCGGGTCCCTAAGCCAGTATAGGAGTAAAGTAGTAAAAATGTATGAAGAGGCAGATTTTTCAAACCTAAATAAAACCAAGGACTACAGCTCAGTGGAAAAAGTACGGACAAATAGTTTTGACGCGTAGGACATATCTTACGATCTAAATCTTTGCCAATACGACGATAGAAGTTTACCGATAGGAGCGTGTTATTTCTCTGTGACCATACCATAAATAGTGTAATAACATTTTTTTTACAATATCTAGTGGTCGTGTTCTAGTAGCTCAGTGATTGCAGTGGGTCTTTATAATGCGCACAGCCAAGGAGTGGAATGCCCTGCCTGCGTCAGTATTTCCGAGCACTTACAACCCGAATTACTTCAAAGTAAGAGTGAATAGGCTTCTTCTGGGTAAGCTCGCTACATCTTCGACCCCATCTTTGTCCTCAGGACAGGATTGAGGTCAAGAGCAAACCCATTTTTAAATTAAAAAAAAAAAAAAAAAAAAAAGGGTCTATGATCGCGCGGTGTGCGGGGGACAGCAAGGGACGGGCGTACCCTAATTGGATTCGCTTCGAGGGTACGCGCGCAGGCAGATGGGGCCGGGGCGAGGCCGGTTGTGCTCGCTCCGGCCCCCGTACTCCGCGCTCGATTGATCTCGCGACAATTCGTCGTCGACAAGACGTCGGCAAGACGTCGCGACCGCCGAGCTTCACCATTATTCGTTTTTATTACACTATGACCATAATCTGTGCAACTATCTAAACAGTATTCAGCCCGCCACAAATCTTCAATGATTCCAATGAAAAATAAATTAAAACAGAGACTAAGAGACCTAAGAGATGATCCACACAATGAAAGTACTTCTGAATGATATAGCATACACAAAACATCAGGTACTGAATAACCAATGAATGTCAAACAAATGTAATAGCCCCTTCAAACTGTAATGGCTCCCACTGGAATTGATTGTAATGTTTACCTACACATTATATTTTAATTAACTAAAGAATCAAGACATAAATTTAAAATTGTCACGTATTGTAACAAATTGATTTCAATATGATATTTAAAAAAGACACATTGCGTGCATTAAAGTGGCATTATAAATAACGGTATTCAAGATTAGGATTTTTCTTTACGGGCTTAGAAAAAACTAAATGCTTGCGCTAGCAATGTCACAGTCACAACGTGTTTCTTAACATGATTTGTGAAAAATGCAGTCACATACATGGAATCACTTTTCGCAAGGTTTGCTGTTGTTTTTCTTTATAAGGAATTAATTGTGAAATAAAAAGAAAATGCTGACTAAATTCTGTTTGGTCTGAATGCGTTTGCATTCAAACAAAAACAGCAATTTGAGTACTTTTTGTCAAATTTATTGTGCTGACCACTGACTTTATCTAAACTATTATAAAACTATAACTGAATTGTGTCTGTACATTGAAGATATTTACAAAAAAAATTATTACGATATGGTTTTTAGGTATCCCTGACTGAAATCTACCTTTTTTAGAAATTTTGTCTGTCTGTGTTGTTTGTTTGTTTGTTTGTTCACGCATCACGCGCTTGATAGCTTATGATCTGACTTAAAATCTGGTATGTAATTTGTGCGGACGAAGCCGCGGGTAAACACTAGTTTAATATAAAGTCTGTGGTCAGCACAATAAATTACTTATCATTGAATGAACCGATTGGGCTGATGTAAGGCTAAGCCCTATGACTGTGGTTCAGTAGTTTTTAGTAATGTGTGCACATAAAGGCAAAATAATTATATAAAAAATTGTCTCAAGTCAATGCATTCCATTACATATCCTTAATGCTCCCTATATATATATTTTTTTTTCAATCTTTAATGTATATCCACACCAAGTTTACAATGTTATTATTTATTTATACAGGGTCAAATTGATATCATTAGCATCCTTTTAAACTAAGAGTCTACCCATCAAACTGAACAACTTTGACTATGGGAGCAAACCGATCGGAGCAACAAAAAAATCAGCTGTCCCATACTAAAAGTGCCAACTCGACTCAAATGTATGCAGCAGCCGATTATTTTTTTGCTCCGATTGGCTTACTCCCATAGTAAAAGTTGTTCAGTTTGATGGGTAGACTCTTAGTTTAAAAGGATGCTAATGATATCAATTTCACCCTGTAGATTTGTTTCCCGCTTACAAAATGCAAAGAGAATTTACATTGATATACAAGGTCAAAAGTATATGCAAACGAGAGAAGACAAGAGTTTTATTTCCATAAAGAGCACTGACATATACTCTAGCGATAGATGTGCATGTTCAAACGAAGAAAATGTCACACAAAACAATACAAAATTACACATTTGGTCTGTCATTGCCATAGTGACAAAGTGAACTCGGGAACATCAATGCAGTGTGGACACCATATTCAAGTGGAACATGTTGTTTCTATCAAAGAGCTTGTCTATCGCTAGAGTATATGTCAGTTTTTTTTAATGTTTTATTGTTTATTTTATCATTTATTCATGCAACTTATCTTGCATACTATGACCATTCTCCAACCTTCCTTCCTGTGCCCTGCAGTGGGACGTATATGTATAAGCTGATGATGATGATGAGCATAACTTCTAACATATCATAATGGGAAGCCAACACATTTCTAACCAATCATAATCTAATCACATTTGATTTGCAATTCTACACAATTTGAAGTAGATCAATGTGAACATGAATGAGTGAAGTAGGTACGCTTTGACACCAAATAACTGCCTTCAAAGCATTGTATCAGTCGCATACATTCAATTCATCAAGACAAAACATCCAAGGAGCTACACAATTTGAAATGAGACGATAGATGTGAGCTGCCGTGAACACCAATGGAAATTATGAGATACAGCTTCCATCTAAATACTGTAAATATTTACCGAAAGAAAAAATATCCGTTCATTGTTGAAGAATATCAATATCCCGGTAACAATTTACTCATTCATCATTAGTTTTGATTACCAAGTTACCGACTAGCTTATCACCTCACCTGCTCCTATTCAGTTATGATAAAATGAAGAACTACACAACCGAAACGCATGAATATGATTTTATATATGATGATGACTACATATAACACGATTGTAACTAGAGTTTCCTTAGAATATTGAGCCATAAATTTGTAAACTTGATTATCGACTACAAAGTTCCACTACAAGCAAAAAGCCATATTGAATTCGACTCGGCTCGGCTGCATTTTGTTTTGTTGATGCACTCCTCGTACAACTCCGTCCGTTTTCGGCGACTTCGGCGTTGAGTATTTTACTTCTCTTTCTACGGTTTTCTTTCTTTTCGCCTTGTCGGCTTAGAAACCATAGAGTTTTTTTTTCTCTTCGTCGTTTGGTCAGAAGCCGTAGCATGCTATTAGTCTGTCTATAAAGTCGTGGCATGAATGATGCATGACACCATGACACCGTGATAAAGCGCTATCACACCTTCGCTATCTTACTATTTGCACGTGAACGAACGAGATCAAAGACGTGATACAGGGCTGCGTTCAGAACCTTTGGGTGCGGTTGTTCTTCTCGCTCGCTCTTATGGGTAGAACGCTTTTCACCGAGCCTCGGAACGGCGTTAGTGCGAAAAGTTGCACTCGGGGCACCTCGGGGTGCACTCTGGGCGCACTCTGGGCGTAGGTTCTGAACGCACCCCAACGATACAACCGTATCACGTGTAGCATGCTACCCTAGGGATTCAGAATTTTAATAATAAATTAACGAATAGGTCAAAAAGACCACGATCCAGAGCCGTTAAAGATCTTATTAAAAAACAAATCTTACATCAAAAGCCGTAGTATGCTGCACGTGATACGGCTGTATCACGTCTTTTATCTCGTTCGTTCGCACGCAAATAGAAAGAGAGCTAAGGTGTGATAGCGTTGTATCACTGCGGCATGCTAGCTATGCAAGTCAACGCCATCTATCGCGGTGTGATGAACTAACTACAATACTCATAGACGTAGACTCTAGCGATAGACTTGCTCGTTCATACAAACAACATGTTCAAAAACTCTTCGGGAACATTAGTGCCATCTAGTTTATATAAACAGAAAATACTATAATTTGGTCAAAGAGCATCACTGACCAAGACAGATGCGACAGTTCATATGTATGTTAGGTATTATACCTACTATCTGTGAAACAATAATGTGTGTATGAATTTGTACAAAGTTGTTTAAATACTATTGGTACCCTCGACTACCTACGCGCAGACTACTGAAATACGTAAACACGGCGACACATCAAGCTACGCAAAACCAATATTAAGCTGGCCGCGCGACGTTATACATTACTCTACCTACGCGCGGCCAGCTTATTTTGGTTTTGCGAAACTTGATGTGTCGCCGTGTGTACCTGAAACTTTAGAATTAAATACTGACTCATAACTTTTGATTGTGTGAACTGTGAACAGATTGCTGTGAAACAAACATAAAAATTTTTCCCAAGCAAAGCCTTATATAGGGTGTAAAATTTAATGCGACACATACCTACTTAAACTGGTGTATACATTTGAGTCAAGTTATGTTTGCAGTTTTGTATGGGAAAGCAGATTGTTTTTTCGCGTTTCGATATTGTGGTCCTTTAGTAGAGTAGTAGTAGTAGTTGTTCAGTTTGATGGTCTGACTGAAGCACCCCTTTAACTAAGTGTCGCATTAAATTTTACACCCTGTATACCTTCTTAATATGCTGACACTTTTTTAAGCGGATGATCAGACCGTCAAACTGAACTACTTTCTCTATGGCAACAACATCGAAATCGCGAAAAAAAAATCGGCTGTCCCATACATTTGGCTCGAGTAGGCTTGCTTGTATGGAACAGCTGATTTCTTCATCTTGTTCATCTCAAGGTAAAAAATATATGTTTTCTCATAATTTGGTATGTCAAGTTTTTTTTAGTCATCATTTTTATATTTTTTACGGATAGAAGACATAATTTTAAGACACCTATTTTATTCTTATTGCGATTCATCGAGTTTATCAATATAAATTTAATTTTTAAATTATTTTGATCTGTAATCTCCAAGTGCAAAAATGGTGGAGAGAAAATAATTCGAACTCCATGGAGAAAAACTACCTACTGCTATATTTAAAAAAAATAAAACCTGCCTCCTCTTTCTAACTCTATGCTGGAAACAGATACGGCAACATCAAATGTCAAATTCTGACATTACGAATGTATTTTTTTTTCTTAATGGTAAGTTATTATAAGTTAATTTTATGTTTACCAAGGAGTTCACAGGTATGCCAGTGACGTCACTGGACGGACCGAAAAACGACGTTATTTTATTTAAAATATCTGTAATCCTTTCATTATAAAATCTCTGACATAGAAAATATGATTATTGAGACAATTATCTCGAAATGGTTTTCGATTCAGCCCTCCAAAAAAAAACTTGACATACCGAATTTCTATCCAACAAACAAGTGGTAAGTACATAAAAATATAATCTCAAGTATCAACGATCTTAGCGTGATTTTCAATGTTCGTCCGGCAACCGCGATAAGTTCAATAAATTGTGCCTATTTTGTGCCCTCTGATTTAAGTCTCTTGATTCATCTATGATCATTATACCTTGTCTCTTTTTCTTATATATCACTTTTTGGGTGCCGAAATGAGACAAAATGTAATGGACTTACCCAATCTTAAGGAAATTAATAGACTTTCCTATTTTCGCAAATTTAATTTAATAATTACATTTCCTTATAATTTTACATACTGACCTTATATTAGAATAGTAGTTTACCTTACAAAAGATTACAGGTGGTTTTTATTTATTAAAAATATTTAAATAAATTGTTATAAATTATTGTAAAAAATGACAGATTGTCAAACAGATGGTCTGCCATTCTCATTAGTGCAAAGGAGACTAACATGAATCAGGTGCATACACCCCATTTAAGAGTAACATGCAGTTCCTACTGATCACCGTATCTAGTACTTTAGTACATTGATATCGTTGACAATACTATCTTTTCTGTCAAATCAAAAATCAAAATAAATAAACTCAAAAATTCAAAATAAAAAATTTCAAGTTTGCAAGTGTTTGGAATTCTTGTTATGTTTGTTGTAACAGTTTGAAAAGAACATGAAGATCAAGGAAAAAGGAATAAAGCTTCCAGTTCTTTTGTTCCAGTCTGTAAAACGTAGGTAGTGATTTGTATCTCGGCACAATAAGTAATAGTTTTAGTTCATCTCTTTAGAGTAGTACAGTACAGTAATAGATACTCTAAAGGAGCCCATTCACAGTAGTCCGTCTTACAGTCCTACACCAATATTGGATCGTGAATGGTGTGGTAGTCCTACAAGGCGTCCGACGACCTTGAGCATTATGTATGAGTAGTCCTACTTGCAGGATAGTGAATGGTGTTGTAGTCCTACATGTAGGACTACTGTGAATGGGCTACTTTAGGTAGTACCTATATTCCTTCTATTATTCTCCTTGTACTTGTCAGTACTTTTACCGAAGATTGGTGCAGCACGGACGAGCTTTTGTACCTAAATACCTCATTTTTATATAAAGGCTGGGCCACCAGATTGACCAGGCCCACCAGGTTCCAGGACGGGACGTGTAGGCGCGAAAAGGACAAACTTTTTTATAGTTTCAATACTTGTTATGTACATGGTAGCCTGTAGGTAGATACATGTTTCGTTACTTTCACATTCTTTACTCAATGTCTGGGGCATAGTGTAGGGCTGCCATAAATGTTGCTCAGCCGACTGGGATATTAGGAATAGAAATAGTATAAGTAGATATACATTTCGAGATGTGTATTGTACCCACTGTCCATTATAAGTGGCGACGGGCTCCCCCCCGTCACACAGGACAGAGTTTTGGTACTTCTGGTGAAACATGGATGTTCTGAGGTTTCAGAATATCTCTGAGTATCCCCTCGGGGAATATAGTCGTGAGCATATGTATGTATGCATGCATGCATTCATGCAGGTATACATATGTACAGAATAAGAAATAGTGGAATCACGCTGCTAGTCTGACGGTGGGCGGTTACAAGACATTGCCCAATCCCGTTTCGCATACAAAACTGGTAAATTTGAATTTTATAAGAAATTGCAATGCAGAAAAGGTAATTTCCATTTCATTGAGATGCATGATATTCCTCCTGTTTTGTGTATAATTTTAGCTATCATAAGCTATCTTTGTATTTGTTCTTTGATTATACTCATTCGTTAGTTGCCCAACAATTTGAAATGAATACAGTTTGTCACGTGGGCAATGTCTTTTCTTTTCTCGGGCTTACATGTGGCTACGCCATTTTGTGACACTAATTTGTTCTTAACCAGAGAATAATAAGTATACTTGAGAATAGAACGCTAAACTGCTTGACATTGGCAGAATTGCCGCGCTAGACGCATGCAACTAGCCATTAATAAATAGAAATTAATTAAATAAAAAGAAAGAGTTTCGATGATATGTAAGTAAGTTTATTAGGTCAGCAACGCTATTGCAAATTCGATAAAACTTTTCTTCATGATATCTAATCTAATCTAAACTATTATAAAACTGTAACTGAAGTGCGTCTGTACATTGAAGATATTTACAAAAAAAAGATTACGATATGGTTTTTAGGTATCCCTGACTCGAAATCAACCTTTTTTATTTAGAAATTTAGTCTGTCTGTTTGTTTGTTTGTTCGCGCATCACGCAAAAACTACTGAAACGATCCTATACCATTCACAAACTGAGACAAATGACTTACCTACTGACAGGCAAACAGGGACAAACACTTCAAACCGGGACATGTCCTGTCTACCATGACATGTCCTGTGTACCGTGACATATGGTATCCCTATCTACCAATCTAATCTATGGCACCAACATCGAAATCGCGAAAAAGAAATCTGCTGTCCCATACAAAACAGCAAACCTACTCGAGCAAAATGTATGGGACAGCGGAGTTTTTTTTCGCGATTTCGATGTTGGCGCCATAGAGAAAGTGGTTCAGTTTGATGGTCTGATTGATCATCCCCTTAAAAAAATGTCAGCATATTAAGTTGTACCCTATACAAGGTGTTACAAAAATACAAATAAACATTTAACATGGTTACATTTGTTTAGACCATCAAACAACAACGATATCGAAATCGCGAAAAAAAAAATGATGTTCCATGTGTTCCATACTCTACAAATCGACTCGAGCTAAAATATGTGTGGGATATCCGATTTTTTTTTCGCGATTCCGATGTTGGTCCTATAGTGAAAGTTGTTCAGTTTGATGGTCTAAACAACCTCCTTAATTTTTATTTTTACTTATGTAACACCCTGTATAATACTTATTTGCTGTTCTAGCTAGAGAGACCAGCTAAGTAAGGTTTAAAACTTCAGGTTGAATTAGTTAAGTAGGTAATAAATAAAAAGAAAGTTTGTCTTAAAACTGATTTATTCATAATACTGTAACAAAACAACCACTATCTATCTAAAATAAGTTGGTAGTTAGGTAATTTTTACCAAAAATATGTTTACATAGGAATGCTTTTCTTAAAAAAAAGAAATACTATGTAGCTGTATCTTAAATTTTTTTTTCTTTTTATAATACGTAAGTATATAAATAGTTTCAAAATATCTGTTTATTTATTTTACTGTATAATATCTCCCTGTTGATTGAAGTCGACGCGGTTTGTAAATTTGTATATGGGGGCTGGCATAAAACGACTCAAAATATTAGAATTACTCAGAAGTAGAGTCCAATTATCTCCATAATGTGACTCTTTAGGACATTATGATATAATATTGTCATTTTTTGCTTGTCTCTAGGTATATGCGCCAAATCCAAATATTTAAGTTTCATTCTGCAAAGCGATTTTGAAGAAAACATCTATAGGGACTATGCCAGAAGTTTAAAACCCCTATTTATAGTTACTCTTTTGAAAATAGTGAAATGGTTCTGTGTGGAAATCCATTGCTGTTTTACAATTAAAAATAATCAAGTTAATTTTTGAAATCCTTCTAGTTAGTAGGTATAAGCTAACAACTAGGTACTGCTTTATATACAGGGTCCTTCTTAATATGTTGATCCTTTTTAAAAGGGATGATCAGACCATCAAACTAAACAACTTTCTCTATGGGACCAACATCTAAATCGCGAAAAAACAGCTGTCCTATAAATTTGGCTCAAGTAGGTCTGCAGATTTGTATGGAACAACAGATTTTTTTCGCGATTTTTATGTTGGTGTTGTTCAGTTTGACAGTCTGATCATCCCTATAAAAGTGTCAGCTTATTAAAAAGGACCCTATTATGTGTGACATTAAACATTTACATTCTTATAAATATCATTAAGTCGTCATCTCTATTTAATACCATGTTGTAAAATTAACGCAAAACATTTATTTCATTGCAACATTTGATGACAATTAAGTATTATTTATTGAAATCCAAAAATAAATAATTATGTATTTCGCACAACTGAAATTTCGGAACAATAATAGGTAAGTAATTAATTAGTAATTACCTAAGCAAATATAGTATTATAAATAAAATAAAAAAGTGTGGAAAACATTTTGGTCAGTTACATATACGGTGATCAGGATTTGCGTTAATTTGTTATTGTATTTAAACTACATATTATATAACATAATAAAATGCATGGATAATTCAATTTAGACAAAATAGTAATTATATTATTGCTATTTTGTATAAGTATATTAATATTCCATTATAATTAGGATTACAGCTTAATAGAATAACATCTGAAATGATATTAAAAGAGTTGACATTGACCATTAATTCCTACATAAATAAAATGCAAAGTAATATTAGAGGAACATCAACATAGTTTCTACTATTATATTTTATTATATTTAACAAATTTTAGTTAGGTATTGCATAATTTTCGCATTCGGAAATGGTTCATTTCAATAACCCATGATCCACTGTTATATCCATGCAGTAATACCCCATATCCAGGAAAAGTAGGTATGAAATTTATAATAGGTATATGATACGATTTTTGTTACAAAATCTGAATTCAACTAAATATCTGTTTTCGCACGTAGCTATCTATGAACAATACTAACTTTTGAAACATCCTGTATACCATGATTATAAACATTATTAGTATGGAATAGATTTTGCTTTGAGAACTAACTAGGTAGTTGGGTAAGCTATAAAAATTATTGGTATAACTTCCGGCATTCCAAATATCACGCCATAACCCGTTTGCAAAATATAAAAAATAATAAATAACTCTTCAAAACACAGCAAAAAAGACTTTTTTGGGTAAGTAGTCATTAGTTCTTGTAATAAGAAATCGTTAGTCTCACACTCAGTTCCAGAAACGCTCGTTAAAGTTAATCTTCCAATAAATTTCTTGCTAGCTTTTACTACTTCAGCAAGACGAAAAGTGACAGCAAGAGATTTAATGGAGGATTAACTTTAATGAGCGTTTCTGCAACTGTGTGTCAATCAATTACGTAATGGGGTCCAGAGTTTACGCCGTCTATTGGTTTAAATTTAAAGGACAATAACAAAATCTCGAAATACTACCACACGGCTATACTAAGGTCACTTTTTATCCATCAACAAATATTATCCATTAACATTGCACAACAAAAAACATAATTATAAATTTCCTTAATTATTGTATCGCGATCAAATTACGTGTAACCTGTGTGTTGTGAAGTTCCACAATAAACGTTTTTCAAAAAAAGCTCGATATGCATTTCTACACCACTACTTTGCTTATGTCTAAGTATGATATCTAAGTCGTAAAATTTTAAATTTTTTGGCAATGCAAATGCTATTTATCTAAGTAGTTGATCGTCAAAACGAAACGTATCAAATAGTTATCACCTTTCATTGCTAGGTATCTCAGAAAGTGCCTCTATGCCACCTTTTATGATTCTGAGCTGGCTGTAATTGTCAGTTATATAAAAGTAGTCAGTGTTGATCAGCTCACATATATCGCCTTCCAGCCTTGCACTTCCAACCTTTTCCCATTCCTCGACTGGTGATCCCTCAAGCTTAAGCCTCAATCAGTATGTAGGTACTGAGGGTAACATAACACCTAATGCATTTATCCATTTTAATCATAACAAACGCGTCACTTGTTGTTATACTTACTATTTTTTCTAAACACCAGTTTTAATGCCTTTTCAATTTAACCTAAAATTGTATCACATTTCGATAATGCACTAGAAAAATTCTCACATTTATAAAGTCTACGTCTAAATGGCTACAGAGATTCGGGGTTAAACAATCATAAATAAAAACGAAAACCCAGCAAACTGTATTTATAACATCATTGTTGTTAGATAAACATTTTCTCAAAACTGAGAAACATATACCTATTTAGAAGATGGACTGGACACAATATGTTCCTTAATAAGTTTATTAAGATTTGAGTTAAGGAGAAATGAACAGTAATTTTTGCGGGTGTTCGCCAGTAGGTATGTAGATAAAATAAAAACACACAACCAACGCTTTCTTTAACACGAATCATTTCCAAGCCAGCATTATAGTTAGGTACATATACATAACAACAAATCTCAAACAAATAAAAATTTGAGCATTTTAGAACTCAAATATTCGATACATACCTGAAATACATGTAGGTACCTATCTATATTTATGTAAAAAAGAAATGTTTATAAACTAAAAGCAATTAAATGATAAAACTTAATTCTGTATAATCCGATTTGAGCCTTACTCTAGACATGATTTTACTCTTCACCTGCTACTATATCCATAATACTGACATAGGAACCTGTCAGGAATCCTAGGATTCCAAAAGATACTAAAAATATATTTTTCCATAAGACCCAGTTGAAACGGCCTAGACCGTTAGGTCGATCCCAAAATGTTACAGTTTCGAGAACTGCGGGAAATATCAAACCGAGAAAGGAGAGGCATACTGCACCAACGAGAGAGATGAATGGGCCTAGGTTCGGAATAGCAATAGCTATGCATAGTGTCAGAATTATAATAGAAATCCTAATGCTGTACTCTGCGAGGTTCTTCTTAGCACCAAAGTGATGACGCACATTTTTCCAAATGATCTCCATAGGCACGTAGAATTGAAGACTGTAGGTGAAGAATATGGCTACGGCAATCATCAGCTTGACACATTGTCCTAACCTGTAAAGAGTAAATGTGTATTGATTAGTTTTCAATGTTAAAGCGCGTTATTTTTGCAGTACGAGAATCCTCCTACTGTTCCTGAAATTAACATCGTAATAAAACTAACTGATTTTAGGACATACAGGTAAAATTGTTGTACCTTCCATACGAAAGTGGGGATCAGCCGATTGATTAATGGCTCATTTTCATTGGTCGGTAACTCGGTCGATATACAATACAGCATGCGGGGACTACGACCAGCCAATAAAAAACAACAAGTCTTTGACTACTTATATGAGGACTAGTTACGCGTGTAATTCTACTAACAAACATTTCGGTCATTTTTTGCGGGGGGCGAGGTAACATGAAATCCGCAACTTTGGATTTAAGTTCCCATAACTTTAGATTCTAATTTTGAATGTTAAAAATCATGAAAAGTAGTCTCGTGTGAACCCCAAACGTTCTAAGTTCGAATTTATTGTTTAGCAATTATAGGCTGTCTCGTTTAGAGATAAGGTATAAAATTGAATGAAAATGCACATGATCAATTTGTTCTTATACCGTGTTAGAGGGGAAATGCTACCGCAAGGCTAGTCCTTATAATAAATAGTCAAAGCAACAAGTCGATACAGTGGTCGTACCTACGGGTATTCCCCGCATTCTGTATATCGATCAATGTAATTAGTCGTTTTTTTAAAGAGTGCGGGTACCCGCCGGATTCCAATCACAGCACAATTGAAATCTTATAACAGAACTAGATGCACCCTGCGGCAGTTCCCTACAGACCAGTGAAAACGGTTCCTCGCATGCGTGCCTTATGGCATGCGTTACGGAAATCTCTCGCATCCCGAATGCGAGCTATAACGACCAGTGAAAATAGTTCCCCTAATGCGGGGTCTATGGCATGCGTTACAGAAATCTCTCGCACCCCGAATGCGAGCCAGAACGACCAATGAAAATGAGCCCATGGTCTACAAAATGTTCTCGTTCTTGATCCTTAGGGAAAGTTGTGTCGTTTCATTGTATTTCCTATTTTGATACGAAGTGATACATAATGAATAATGATACTTACACTTCTCCTTCTGGCAAATTCAGCGTAATGCTACTCTTCGTATCTTCGCCGTACTTAAGATAACCGAAGAATCCAACAAAGGCGTACAGTGACACGACAAAGAACATTCCAGTGTTTAGTACTCCAGGGCATCCAATGAAATGAGTAGGAGTCTTCATGTTGTTCTCTAGTGGCATCACAACGCCAATACCTTCCAGTGCGAAGATGGCAGTTCCAAAGAAGGTAGGAAGTCGACTATATCCAACAAAAGATGAGCGTTCGCTTATGCTTGGGATGTCTTGAAATAGATAATAGAATGTTATACCCATGCCAGTTCCCACTAAAAGATTAGCGATCATCGAGAACGGCGCCAAATATTTCAGGTTTCTAACTAAGTTCATCAAGATAAGAAAAGGGAGAAGTATGGCCGTGTAAATTTTGAGATCCATATCGTGAGGTAACCAATCGCTACCGACTGCATAGAAGTCGACGACTTGTTTCACGTTTTTGGAAACGAAGACTATGTACACACAGCAACATCCCAGAAGATCGATCACAAGAAACGAGTTGACCATTGCTCTGAAAAAAGAAATTCTTTGTTATTCGTCTATTTATCTAAAGTAATCCTATTATTTAGTAGACTTCGTATCGAATTTAGGAATGCGTTAAGAAAATTAAAGAATTCAACGTACCTAGCTAGTCTTGAAAATTTTTGCGCCGCTGGTGGGCCTGATAAAAATGCAGCTTCAGCAGTCTCCGCAAAACCAAGCGAAGGTTTTTGCATTCTTCTGCATAATTCATGAGCAGTTTTCACCAGGACATGTACGCAGTAAGTGCAGATGCCACCGATGGCAAAGGTTGCAATGAGACCAAAGTACAGCCCAGCGTTGCGGAATGCCATTGGCATAGCTAGAATTCCACTTCCGAGGGATCCTTTCAGCAAGTGGATTAGGGTGTCTAAATCCCTGAAAGGAGATGAATAAATTATTAATTCCAAATATAAATTAGTGTTGGACTTATTATTATTACTCTGTGGTGATACATAAAGCAGAATAAGAAATGTATTCGTTTGATTCTACTGTAAAATGCAGATGAAAAAGTTTATAATGAACTTACGATGTAGGGTGGGCCAATTTCCTGTGTTCAAATGGATTGTAATCCTCGTCTGCTTCTATGTCCCTTCCCGGTATTTCCATGAGAGGTAGGGTAGACCCAGCCTGTTGTTCCACAGGGATCTCATTTGGGTCAACTTTGTACCTGCAATACATTTCCCAGAAAAATGTTATAGCAACTATAATATTTAAAGAAGTTTGTAACTAATAAAATAGTGTAGACGAGTAGGTTAGAAGTGAGTGAGGGTATTAATCGAGTGTAGTTTTAAGAATTTTAACAAATCTAAGCATAACTGTGATGGTAGCGATGTAACATAGAAAGCGCCACATTTTGAAGCTCGTTTGTGATACGATCGTGTAAAATATGTATGTTAAGTATCTTAGCTGAAATTTGGATTTGCAAAATCTAAGCGGATGCTATTTTGTGGCAATTATGTACTGAATTCTCACGAATTTAACTTTTTACTTAATCAGATATTTATTATTAGCTGCACAAAGTAACTAGGTAAGTATTATTTTGTGTTGTGTTAATGTGTGAAGTGTAATACATTTCATTATGGTCTCCAAAACAATGTATAAATATGTTTTTCAGCTGCGCTTCACTCTGTTAAGACTTGGCATTTACAAAATGTGACCCAACTATTAAATTCAATACAGCTTTACGTTATAATTTTTGCACAATTTTACAATTAAATACAAATGAGGAAATCTTTTGAAATGTGATGAAACCTTGTAATAAAATGCTTAGGTAAGTACCTATATAAAACTGTAATTTCAATAAAAAGCTGTTCAAAGTTCAGTAATCGTTGAATTTGAAGTTTAATACATAAAGCTACATCAAATTTGACAAAATGACAGTTAAGGGGCCAATCCCGAGCCTGAACAGAGATGGCGCAAGAGTTCTTGCTGCTCACTGAGCCGCCCGCTCCCGCGCTCTTTGCTCCGGGGAGCGCGAGCGCCAACGAAAGCGAGAACTCTGAGTCAGCATAACAATTAAAGTTTTAATTGTACGCAACGAAACAAATCAAAGAAACAAAATTGAAACCATAAAATGGAATGATGTACCGGTGTATGAGTCCATTGCAAGATGATCAAGGTCGACGAACGACTTTAATCTTGTGGAAGCAGCACACGTCTTCCCGGATCGTCTCCGTACGGCGACGAGCATATTAGCTCGCATTAAGGAGCAAGTACTTAACAGTCAACATACAATATAAAATACCATTATAACGATAAAACATGTCAATAAACATTGGCAATAAATAAGCTCGGACCGAAAGAACCTTTAACGCCCCGAGGAGCTGACTTTGCTGAATTTATTTGCTACCGATCAAAAAGGTTTTAAACAATTATGAAATAGTTAAGTGATAGTTTTCTTTTCAATACCCTGTTGAACAAAAATTTCATTATCATTAGTTTTTTCCACTTACTTCAACAGTAAAATTCAATTTGCTGAACAAAATGAAAATAAGCAGTGAAGCATGCTTAGTTAATTTACGTACTAATTTGTACTACAAGCAGTAAAATAAAATTTGGTCAGATGTATGTAGCACCAGATTAAATATAATCCCTTACTAATGAAACGTGACTAGCTATATAATTAGAAAAAACATTCAAAACAAATATAATTTGTAGCCACTTGCTGTACTCGTTTGATTAATAAGGCTAAATATTATTTACAACACAGGCATTTGAAGCTAGTTAATGATTGTTGCTCTAGTAACATCTTTTTTGCTTAATCATTACGGAACAGAACACTTACTTGACCATGACGACATCTGATAAATCATTTTTTACTCCTTTTTTCTTGGGATCATATTCGGCTATCATAGGCCGCAATTGGGGTTTCTGAAACAAGTAATGTGAATAAAAGTTAAGATCACTTGGTATGCATTAGAATCATAGTAAGTATATGTATGTATTAGAATAGATGATCTGTCAATTACGTCTATACGCAGAATGTTCAGTACGTAAAACTTTCAAAACGCAATTATATCAGGTTTTCTAGTAATTGGGTTGGGAACTTAGCGCAGAGTGCAGAGAAATCCGCAAGAACAACTCTGTCTGTGTATACCTATGCGGTCATAAAAGTAGACACGAACAGTAGTCTGTAGTTCCTTTTCACATAGGTATTGCAACTCAGCATTTATAGGTACCTAGTTAAAAATTATACCTAGTTCAAAGTACATAGCGTTATTGGCACGTTCGAATAAGATAAATTAAACTGCGTGCGAAATAAGTTTTTATTTAAACATTTATACTTATTACTTATTACAGCCTGCAGGTATTGTTTATGTTGTTAAAGTGTCGGGCATTAGCATTACATTTGTGACGCCACAGTGACGTGTTCATTTGGCAACGAGTGCAGGGGCTCGGTTCGCTCATGTCTGCTCCACGTGCCTACGCCACTTCTATTTCGGGACTGTATAAATAGCACTCCAGTGGTGTGGGAGTGGAAATGAAGCTAGCGAGCAGGTCTCCTCCAGCATGGGTAGCATGGCAGCGTGATATAGCGCTGTCACACCTTCGCTCTCTTTCTATTTGCGCGCAAACGAACGAAATAAAAGACGTGATACAGCCGTATCACGTGTAACTAACTACGGCTTCTGGACTTCGTCTATTAAATAATAAATTACGTTGGGTGACAGAATTTCCTAAAGTTTGTTTTGTTTTGGTCTTTTGGTTAGGTTACCTACTTTATAAAATACATAATTTTAAAAATGCGCTAACGAAGGGTTGAAACCTACCCTTTTTTAACCGCACATTTTGTGAGTCATACTATGGTCCGCCAACTCAACATGCAAATTAAATTTCCCCTCATATTGTTTAAAATATAAATCGAACCGTGCATGACATGTCTGCGACGAGTGACGTGACGACGATGATTGCTTAAGGCTCATTCTACCGTTCAGTGGCGCCCTCATCACAATATTAAAGATTTCAAAACTACAAATAGAGTAAACTACAAAAAGTGGCATATTAGAGTAGTCTTTATTGAGACATATTTAATATTGTGATGAGGACGCCATAGAACTGCAAAAGGACTGTTTCAAATGTTATTATTTTGTGTTCTCTAAAACCCTAACTAACCTAGGCTATGTCGAGTAAGTTTCGTTCTATCTTCCAAAATACATAGAGTAGGTAAATATAATAGGTAGGTAGGTCCCATTAAAAACTACCTGCACCTGTGTGCAGAGGTTTTTAAAATGTCATAGGTCTTCTTTTGATTCTTTCATCTTAATTTTAGTACTTAGGTACTTTACCTAACATCCTGGAATCAACAATTCCATATGATTAAGAAAACATCGATCATTATTATTTGGTATTTGGTTATCTCGAAGTTTCCGACATTTTACTAGGAAGGTGGCATAGGTATTTTCGGCCATACCATCCTTCCCATAGATGAACATCAGAAGTTTTAGGTAGTACCTGCCTACTTAGTTAAGGGTATATTATTCGGAGCGCGCTCCATACAAACGTACATTTTCAATACTAACCAATTAAAGTCAATGAAATTTTGCAGAAACAGTCTAGATACAAATTTCTATTCTTGTATGGAATCAGATTTTCGTTAAAATGTATAGTTTTCAAGTTATAGTGCCTCAACGATTTCCATACAAATCTTAAATTAATCCTAGCATTGAAACTGTATATTTTAACGAAAATCTGACTCTATAGAAGCATAGAGATTTGTTTCTAGATTGTTTCTGCAAAATTTCATTGACTTTAATTGGTTAGTATTGAAAATATCACTATAGTACGTTTGTATGCAGCGCGCATTTTCGCTCTCGGAATAATATTCTCTCAATGGTTGGTCCACAGACTGATTTAACGAACTTATTACTTCTTGATACTTCGAAATAAATATCGATGACATTACTTACTTACTTATTATTTCCCAGTTAAACTAACCTACCTGTACATAATTATGTAGGAAACTCTAGATACCTGCACAAGGCTCTCTTGCGTAGCACATTCTTCACGCTCTGTCGGCATAATAAATGGAAGATCATATCATAGCCAGGATACCTATCGTTTTAGACCATGGTTTCTTTCAAGACAGATTATTTGTAATTATCTTCTGGGTATAAAATTATATAAAACTATTACTTATTAGTTTGTCGTGCATTACTTTTTATTATAACTTACAATAAGGATAAATAAAGAGGACTAACGAGCTGCCGTCACAGAAATGGAGTGACCGTGTAAATATTTGTTAGGAATATATTGCCAATGTCAACAATCGATGGCACGACACTTATTATGTGCGGACAAGCTGGTCCCATATTATAATGGCTCCTGTATTGTGGTGATCGTCACGAGGCTCTAATTGGCAATATACTTAAGATCTATGACGACGACATGTTGTCTATTGTTTGATGACCGTCTTGTGCGCACTTCGATATATAAATCATTCGCCAAGGTCTCTGAAGAACCGAGCAAGATGTTTGTCCAAAGAGACACGCCTCTCGGTGCAAAGATTTAAAATAAACACATGGACGATACAATGTAGCAACAGATCACGAAATGTAGTTTTAAATAAGTTAGATTTGTTATATTTATTATCTTACTATGAGGAGTTGAGGCATAGACTTAAAAGTTGAGGACATTATGAACTCAACACAAATAAAAAAACAAAAACAAAATTAGTAAGTAGGTACTTAATTAGTTTCAACAGTTTCGTTTTATAAATTAGAAGTAAATTTGGATTTGTTAGTAAATAGGTAAGTATTATTTAAGTTAATTATTTTAGTTTAGTACGGAACTATACTAAAATGATACTTAAGTACCTATGTTTTGTTACGTTAGTAAGAAGAAAATAACCAATGGTACAGTACAGGGTGAAATTGATATCATTAAGCTTAGCATCCTTTGAAACTAAGAGTCTCCCCTCTAACTGAACAACTTTTACCATGGGAGCAAACCTACTGCTGTTACATACTAAACTGCAGTAGTACCTACTCTACTCAAATTTATGCAGCAGCAGATTTCTTTTTTGGTTCTATCGGTTTGCTCCCTCCCATAGTAAAGTTGTTCAGTTTCATGGGTAGACTCTTAGTTTCAAAGGATGCTAATGATATCAATTTCAACCTAGTGAGTCATTTTGAGATGAACAGGAAAAATATGGCTATGTGCGAAGTGGTGATGGGAACTGTCAGCACCCGGGGTGGCAGAAATGTGTACTTTTGTCGGACAAGCTGTGTAAAATATGCATGAATCTATGCAAATCCTAAAACTAATTCAACACGAAATCTCCAAAACTGTAAAGACTATAAACTTAAAATTTGGCATGGAAGTTTATATTGGCTTGGCATCTAGTTTCTCACTAAAAAGGTTTTTTGAAATTTTGATCTCCAAAGGTGTGAAAACCGGGATAAAAGTTTGTACGGAAATTGGCACTGCAAATATCGTGGATTCTAACAAATAGGTATTTTAAAATTGTTTGTATTGATAATGTTTCTAATTTCTTTAGTTTTTACATGATTTATTATAAAATAACAAACTTTTAACTAACATGTGACTTGTAATAATTCACGGCGGTACGACATCCGCTAGGGGCGCTAGTGCCGTGCAATGGTTATGTTTCAGGATTATTGAATAACAAAATTGCTATCTCACTTTTAAGTTACAATCCAAATGATTTATCAAACTATTAATTTGAGTAATATCTATATTTATAAGTACATTCAGATGTAGAGGAAGGTATAGTCACTGATTTTTAAAGAGAACACTAACCATCATCGATCATAGGTATGATTCTATTGTTTGCTAAAGTTAGTAGTTTAACGAATATAGCATCCACTTTTCCATGGCCTGAACAAATAGGTAAGTAGGTACTTATTAGGTACTTAGATAAGATATTATGATTAGTTAGCTTTTCAGTTTTGTGATTTGAAGAGATTGGTTGAAACAATGGGATGTAATAGTTAATAGATACGGTAGGTACCTAACCTAACTGTATACACTTAAAAACCAAATTTTAATTCTGAAATTCTTGGTGCCAATATTACATTGTGCCTAATAATGACCTTATTGTGACCTTTAACTAGACTGCTTCCCCTCTGTTAATGCATGCATACAATACAATCGTAACCCGCCCCAGCGGCTCGATCTCGATTGATTGAGCCGGATTAGAATGCTTTTTCACTTGAAATAATAAATAATAATAAAGATGGGACGAAGGTTGAAATAGAAGACCTAAAAATGTGTATACCTAGTTACTTTTAATCTTATCAAGATTACCATCGATCACAGTTTACCTACGTTAATAATTCAAGATTCTGAAACTTTTTAAACATTCTTTCTACATTTTGTCGTCGCCCACATCAATCTTACCGCGCAAACTTTTGCGCATGTTGTGCCGTCTAAATATAAACAAAATGTAAACTTGTAAAGTCGGTGATTTTTAGCAAGGCAGAGCTAGATATTTTGTTAAAAGTAAACAGACTCAGATGCTGATTCTACCACTAGATGAAATAATAACTTCATTCGCGTGGTTGAGTAGGTATACTTCTTACTTCATAACTCATCTCACATTTAACTCATCAGAGTTTACCTTATAGGTAATAGTTAACTATAGATACCTACCTACTATACTAGCTAACGGGAAGAAATTCTTGCAACTGTTGATAGTAGGCTGGAGGACGAAAAAAGATAATTTCTTTGCGTTTTTATTAGTAGAGGTGCCTACCATCTATAAGAACGCGAGGCAAAATGTGGCTACGTAATAAATAATACAGAAAAAGAGACAATTTTTTGGCTGAATATCCGTCATTGTAGATATACCTAATGCCAACATTTAAATTTAAACTTGTCAACTGTCGAGATCATCAGAATAGTGATAAAAAAAACATGCCAGGAATTGATTTAGTGTACATTTTACGACACCACTAGTTTTTAATTAGTAACGAAACTTTAAGGGTGTATTCTTTCCCCAAGGAACAAGGGTCGAAAAACGATTTTTTTGTCCAATATAAAAGTGCGGATCGGTCGATCGATTTTCTATGGGAGGTCCAATTTTTTTTTTCGTTTTTCGACCCATGTTCAATAGAGAAAGTTGTTCATATTCTCGGTCTGAATACACCCTTATAGTTTCGTTACTAATAAAAAATAAGTGAAATATTATAAAGAGGAAAGATTTGATTTTTTTATTGTTTGTTTGTATTGTATTGAAAAGGTTCCGAAACCACTGGACCCATATGAAAATCTGTCACCATTAGAATGCTACAGTATCCGTGATGAACATAAGCTAAAAAAACGGCCAAGTGTGTGTCGGGAAGATTCTAAAAGGCGCTTGCTATGAAGTTGGCCGCGGTCATTCTATACTCTCGAATCTCGGATTCCATTTCAGAGTAGGTATAGTAAGTATAATAAAATAAGCGTAAACACCTTTTCGTTAGCGTAGTACCTAACTACGACTTATAAACCTAACTACTTAAAAGACTTATCTATGCCGAGAAATTGTGATTAAAAGGCATTCAAAAGTTCACATTTTACTACTTGGTATACCTACTTTGCCATTGCCATTCCTCCCCGAAACCATATAAAGCTGTAACTATAGTTCCGCAGAAGGAAATAATATACCTACCTACTTAGAGGATAGACGAGTACAGTTTTCTCCATACATACGTATTCCCCTGTTTTCTCCCTGGATAATAAACACTAGAACAAATATTTTTTACCATACAATCTATGTCACCTCTGCCATGTCCCTATGTTTTGCTTCTTTGCATTAATTAATTTACTGTAAGAACTAGGGACCTTCGAAAGTGACCCATTTTACCGCCCGTTTTCAGACATCCAGTAAACAAATTTGACAAATACATATAAACAAGAAAAGCAAAACGTACGGACATAACCAAAGTCTTTCTCATATTATTTTTGAAAGAATTATTAAAATCTGTTTAGTTTTGGAGGAGAAAACAGGGGAATACGAAATGCTGAGTTCGTAGATTTTTTGTAGGTACTTATATAAAATCGGTCTGAGCTGCAGTTGTCTCTTTCGCACTCTAGTCGGTGGGATGTATGGGTGGGGCGGATCTGATAAATACGTATACAGTCGGAAAAGTGACCTATTCTCCAAATTCGCATTTCAGCCCGCCTATCCTCTTAACCAAATTTCAATTGGATACGTAGCCCGCGGTTCATTTCATTATCATAGGGTAGCCTCACAATGTTTGGTGCACCGATACAAAGAAATCAAAGAGGACATAGTAGGTCACGGTATTTGTAGGTCGAACAGTGAACAGAAACGTTTCTGAAGGAACAATGGAACGTCACGGCATCTAAATAACATGACCTTGTACTACCGGAAGGTGATACTTACGGCGCGACAGATTTTTCAAATTGATTCCGGCCCGTGTGATCTAGCTAGCTAGGGTAACAATGTGTCCAGAGAAGTCGAGATAGTTCAAAAAGTTGTGATTTGTATAGGTACCTATGTTTACGTGCCCTATACCTAACCTACCTACCTAGGACATGGGGTCCCGCTGAGGTAGTAGCACATTAGTTTACCTACCAATAATAATGCACGCACAAAGGAGATTGATAAGCATAGCATAAATCATAGCATAGCTTATGCTCAGGACAATATTCCCCGAGGGGGTAGTCAGAGATATTCTGAAACCTCATAACATCCACGTTTCACCAGTAGTACCTACCTACAAAAAACTTTGTCCAGTGTGAGATTGAGAGTTTGATGATGCTGGTGTCTATTATATTTGCAAGCATTTGAATGTTATCAGAATTCGGTATGCCGAGTTTTTTGAAGTGATACTTTTTATGGCAGGCTTTGAAATTATGACTGGCAACGTTTTTGTGTGACAGAAGTCTCGGAAATTCGAAATTTAAATCGGCAGCGGAAGTTCGAAATTTAAATCGGGAGAAGTATCACATCTGCCGGGCGTCTGTTGTCTGTGATCTCGAAATGCAAAAATGGAGAAAACCAACGATATCAATTTACTAAAGTACCTACAGGTCTATGGAGAAAACATTTCCTTAATTTAAAAAAATTAGAATCACTTGCCTTCTCTTTCTAACTCCATGCCGGAAACAGAAATGGCAACATCAAATGTTAAATTCTGATATTGTTCTTCTTTTTCTTTATTTATCCTAGAAGTTTACAGTTCCGCGAGTGACGTCACTTGTTTGAACGAAAAACGACATTATTATTTTAATGAAAATGTCTGTAAGCAATCCTTCAATTTTATAATCTCTAACATAGAAATTATTGTTATTGAGACATATATCTTGAAATGGTTTTCGGTTCAGCCCTAAAAAAACTTGACATAGGTTATAATATTATAAGGTAGGCATCTTACTGAATTCTGATATTAGAATTCCAAAATGTTTATTTCAATGTTTCCTTCAGGTAGCAGACCTACCAATTTGTTCTAAACTATCTTTACCTATACAGGTATACAAGTACAACAGGTTAAGGTGTTCTAGATATAGGGTCCTTCTTAATATGCTGACACTTTTTTAAGAGGATGATCAGACCATCAAATTGGACAACTTTTTCTATGGGACCACATCGAAATCGCGAAAAAAAAATCTGCTGTCCCATACATTTGGCTCGAGTCTGTTTGCAGTTTTGTATGGGACTGTAGATTTTTTTTTCTCGATTTCGATGTTGGTCCCATAGAGAAAGTTGTTCAGTTTGATGGTCTGATCATCCCCTTAAAAAAGTGTCAGCATATTTAGTTGGACCCTGTATTTGTAAGCTATACATTTAGGTTGGTGGTACTTTTATAAAATTACCCGCGACTTCGTCCGCACAAATTATATACCAGATTTTAAGTCAGATCATAATCTATTAAACAAAAAAAGTTTTATCAAAATCGGTTCAGTAGTTTTTGCGTGATGCGCGAACAAACAAACAAACAAACAAACACACAAACAAACACACAAACAAACAGACAGACAAAATTTCTAAAAAAGGTTGATTTCGAGTCAGGGATACCTAACAACCATAACGATCTTTTTTTTGTAAATATCTTCAATGTACAGACACACTTCAGTTACAGTTTTATAATAGTTAAGAAGATAAGATGGGGGAACAACAACAAATCTAGAGTTATGACTCTAGATTCTAATTTTGAATTGAAACAGACACACTTCAGTTACAGTTTTGTAATAGTTTAGACACACTTCAGTTACAGTTTTATCATAGTTTAGATTAGATTAGATGACAGCGGCGAACTTCGTACCGTCTTAGAATCTTCCCGACACACACTTGGCCGTTTTTTAGCCTATGTTCATCAGTTCATCACGGATAATGTAGCATTATATTCTAATGGTGAAAGAATTATTCAGATCGATCCAGTAGTTTCGGAGCCTATTCAAAACAAACAAACAAACAAAAAATCAAATCTTTCCTCTTTATTATACCTAATATTAGTACCTATACGTACTCGAAGTACGAGTATAGAAAACAGTGGATTGAAGCGAGACGAGATCTATTTAGAAATGTTTTTTGATTTTCATAATAATGTAATACCTACACTTTTCTATAAAGAGTTCTATAAGTATCATATTGTTTTGTAAATAACAACCCTTTGTTGATGTTTATTTTACTACCTTTCATGGTTGATAAGTTTGATGAATGATATAAAAGTAAATAACTTTATAACATAAACAAGTAAGTAAGTACCTAGATAATTTTCAAAGTCTATCTTTAGTACCTACTACTGTTACAAAATAAGATAATCCATCAAGATCCATAATAATTTTAATCTGTAAAGGTACACACGGCGACAGATCAACTTACCCCTACGAACAAGTAATAAGATTTGTTCGTAGACTTACCCATAGTTGAACTCTATGTTCATGGACGTAAGGTCCAACTTTAGAAAAAGTATGTCTAGAATGAGCCTCACGAATATCCCGTATAGTTAGTATACAAAATTTTTGCCCGTATGAAACAAAAGGGGCCAAGTTTCATGGGTTGGTGTGCGTGAGGCGCCATACAAAATATGTATGTGTGCGTGTATATGTATAGGGTTTAGGAACCAGCACTGGTTCCAATTTTTTTCGACGCTTTTGTATCTTCGACTGTCAATCCTGACCTGACATATAACTTTATCAAAGGGTCCAACTATGGGTAGGTTGATCTATCGCCGTGCGTACACGCCAACCACCGTTTCACATCGCATGGGACTGCTGCTGTCGACACAGTTATTTGGTGGATTCAAATGAGAAAATAGGTACCTACATCTAATATTACCAACGATATCAATGTACTAAAGAGTCTACGTCTATGAATATTACATTCATTCAGCTATTAAATTATCTATATTACACTTGTATGACTTACACCATTCATAATAATGCAAATCCTTTTCATAAAAATAAAAACATACGTCGAATTGAGAACCTCCTCCTTTTTTGTTGAAGTCGGTTAATAACAAATGCAAATGCAATGCAAATGCTTGTGTTTACCCGCGACTTCGTCCGTACAAATTATATTACCAGATTTTAAGTCAGATCATAAGCTATCAAATAAAAAAAGTTTCATAAAAATCGGTTCAGTAGTTTTTGCGTTATGCTTGAACAAACAAACAAACAAACAAACAGATCCCTAAAAACCATTATCCTAATCTTTTTCTTGTAGGTACTTAAATATCTTCAATGTACAGACACACTTCAGTTACAGTTTTATAATAGTTTAGAACTAATTAATATACTATAGCTGTTGCCCGCGACTCCGTCTGCGAGGACCTTAAAAAAATACATATAAGAATTGGTATCAACCTCCTCCTTTTCTGAATGTCGGTTAATAACATCAGGATGTTTGGGGACTGGTACAAGGTTGACCTTATTTATCCAACATACTATTTGGCTACCCTCTTGGTCCTCTTGTGGACTTGGAGCGTCAGTCACTTCCTCTTGACAACACCAAGGCCGTTATAATCAGTGTGGTGCAAACTAGACACATCTGTGATACCTACTTCCTTAATTTAACATCGAATTATAATGATAATAACGTAATATAATACGTTACAGGCTTAGGTACACTGTATAGTCCATGCAAAAATTTTAATATTCTTGAGTCCATGCTATAAGTAGGATACTATTATACAGACTCCTAATTTACGCATTATACTTAGGTACCTACCTACCTACCTACCGACGACCACCGACGGGCCATAATGTAATTTTCACCTCACAAGCTCGGAAAGATTCTGTTTATCATTCGAAATCTGAGTGCAAAAGTGCATTTTATCCGCTAGCGTGGAAAGAGTTTTTGAAATTCGAATCTGTCTATTAAATATTTATCTATACCGCCAGTCCACTGAAAATGCATTAATAACTATTTCATGTCACTGGCCAGCACGAAAAAAAAACTTTTTCACCTCACAAGCTCGGAAAGATTATTTTTATCGTTCGAAATCTGAGTGAAAAAATGCATTTTATCCGCTAGCGTGGAAAGAGTTTTTAAAATTCGAATCTTTGTATTCAATATTTGTCTATACTTACTGCCAGTCCAGATAAAAAGATAGTAAAAACCATACGTGCGAGAAAGACGAAAAGAATGTTGCTAACTTGACGAACTTTGCATACTTATATTCGTGCATATTATTGTCTTCTCTTTTTCGCGTATAGGTTTGTCCCCCACTATAATTTATTTGAGTGAAAAAAAAGAGATTATACCTAAATAATAATCTCTTTGAAAAGCAATATCTCTTGTCTTCTCTTTTTCACGTATTGGTTTGTCCTTATTTGCATTTGCATATAATTATTTTCCCAGTCTGGGATAAAAATATCGTTTAAAGTAATATTTAAAATGCTTTTTAATAATTAATTCATCTTGTTTACCTATGATAAGTTATTCCTTTACATTTCCTTACATTTCTTGAATTATTTGCGCAGTGTCTCAGTACAAACCAGGACATTTTTTATGCTGATAATTTTTTTTTCATTCAAAAGCTACACGTGACCGCAGTGAGACAGTGATTAAATGCAAGAGTACTATATCGCCGCAATAGAATGGGACAGCGTCATGAAGCGCGATGTATCTGATGATGATCTAAAGTTTATGCTTGCACCTAACATTTTCCTCGCTGTTGTGAGGTGAAAAGTTGTGTGTTTCGCTCGGCTGCAAAATTATTCAGCGTCTCGTACCTTTGAAACCTTCGCTACGCTCAGGATTCTATATTTGAACCACTCGCTCCGCTCGTGGTTCAATCCTAGAATCCTTCGCTTGCTTAGGTTTCAATACAAGTACTCGCGCCATAAAACAACTTTGCAGCCTAGCATAACAAATAACTATTTAAAATGTTGTTCTCTTTAGCAATTCACATTTTTTCCTCGCTGTTGTGAGATGAAAAGTTGTGTGTTTCGCTCGGCTGCAAAGTTATTCTGCGTCTCGTACCTTTGAAACCTTCGCTATAAGCTCAGGATTCTATTATTTGAACCACGAGCGAATCCTTCGCTTGCTCAGGTTTCAATACAAGTACTCGCGCCAAAAAACAACTTTGCAGCCTAGCATAACAATCTGAAAAACGTTTCTCAATAGGTGCTGTTTTCAAGTTTTGCATTCATTTGCTAACCTATGTAGGCAGGTAGGTACCATACGTAAACCTATGCTTGAATAATGCTTTACGACATGCTCACGAGTAGGTAAAGTGGACAAGAAATTTATTTGACGTTTGTGCGAGTTATCGTTTTATATTAACTGCTATGACTACATTTACTGTGCTTGTTTTCCCATTGAAACAATAATTTATGTAAATAATTATTGTTATTTTGAAGCAAAATTATATGGATCTGATGGTCGTAAATGGTATACAGGGTGTACAATTAAAATTAGTCTAAGTGCGCTCACGACGATGACGCACTGACGGAGCGGCAGATGTCAGTCCATAGAACCACACCCGGTGCGTCAATGCGTCACCGTGGGTGCTTCTAGTAAGGTTTCATACAACTCCTTGTTTCACAAATGACGGACTGACGTTTGCTGCTCCGCCAGTGCGTCAGCGTGTGTGAACTTGTGAACGCACTAACCGCCTGGCCACGGGACAGGGCGACCGGCGGCGCGTCTTGCGATTTTAGAATACACTGCGTACGCGCCGCTGCGTGCTTGCGTTATAGTAGGGACGCAACGCTCAGTGTGTTCTAAAATCGCAATTCGCGCCGCCGGTCGCCCTGTCCCGTGGCCAGGCGGTAAGAGCGGGCCTTTGGCAATCCTGCCTCATTGAGTAACAAGATGCGACCTACCTAGTGTAGCATATTAGAAAGGTACGTCTAAAAGACAGGGTTGCCTGGGCGTAACCTGGAGCGTTTATACAATATTGGAGTTCAAACGCTCTGAAGATTCACATTTCACCCACCTATGGAACAGCAGATTTTTTTAGAGAATTCAATGGTGGTTCCACTTCCATGAATCTTGTTCAGTTGGATGGTCTAATCTAAAGCAGCCCCTTTATTATGTTTACACCCTGTATATTACGATGACGTACCAATTGGTTACAATTACCTACTTACTTACATCATTATCTACAGGAAATTCGGAATACCAAGTTGGATTCTACCGTTTCAAAACAACGTTAGTGTGTCACATTCACATTGTTATAATTGATTCATTATTCTTCATGAATGCTTATTATTAACTAAGTAAGTAAGTAGGTACTTATAACACGATATAGATTGAAGAGCAAGTAGGTAGGTACTTAAGGGGCCATAGGTCCCGACGAATATTTTCTATGAGAAACGCGATTGCAGTGTGACCATTTTTAAATTGATGATCATGCTAGGCTCTTGGTCAAAAACTGCTAAATCCTGCTAAACATTTTTATAAAAATGCTAAAATCATGCTAAAAGTTAAATCATATTTTAATGCAAATAAAGTAATAAATATGGCGATCCTTGGGGGAGGCCTATGTCCAGCAGTGGACGTCCATCGGCTGAGATGATGATGATGATGATGAAAGTAATAAATTGAGTTGATAAATTATATTTGTTTATTTATTATTTCGTAAATCAATCAAAGATACCATACTTAACCAATGAAAAATGGGTCCAGAAGTGTGATTTTTGAACATTATACGAGCGATTCGGCAGTAGAAAGATGCATAATCTCCATAGTAATTTTGACACTTTCTACTGCCGCCGATTCGCTCGTATGATGTTCAAAAATCACACTTCAGTTCTGCGGTGACCGTGGATTCAATCAGGGAATTCATCTAGAACGATACTAAAGAGTTGTCAGTATAAACACATTTATTACAAATGGTAGGTACCTAAATATTGGTATGCGTGTCTCGAGTAAATAACCCAGTTTACTGGGTAAATGCTGAATCATGCTAAATTCTTGCTAAGGTTTTAGGCGATCCTGCTAAAAACTGCTAAATTTTTCAATCCTGCGACAATATCTGCTAAGCCCTAATTTAGGGGCCCAATCCTGCTAAAATCGCAGGATCCTGCTAAAAATGGTCACACTGCGCGATTGCCGAGCGCTCCGAAAAGTGTCTGCGTGAGCCGTATTTTCGATTAAAAACAACTAACCAAAGTACTTTTTCTAGATTTTATTTATGATTGCTCTAGTTAAACTAATGGTGAATATGTGAGTATAAACACCAACAATCGGAAACTATTTTAAGTTCTTCTAAACCGAGAAAAATGTTTAAAAATGCATGAAAATACGTCATCTTTGTGACGATTTTCTATCGAGTGAAGTAATTCCAATCGTGTATTCAGTTGATGATTTCACTAGATGAACTATCCAAAAATACTGAGGTATGACTTTAGTTTCGGTAAATGGTATAAATCTAGTCGTAAAATGAAAAATAAAAGATGCCTCCGAGGTATTTCCACCTACTATTACGTCTTAAGGCCCAATGTTAGGACGAAATACCTTGGAGGCGTCTTTTATTTTTCATTTTCCGACTAGATTTATACCATTTAAGTACCGAAACTACAGTCATATCTCTGTGTTTTTGGATAGTTTATCTAGTGGAATCATAAACTGAATACCTACACGATTGGAGTTACTTCACTCGATAGAAAATTGTCACAAAGATGACGTATTTTCATGCATTTTCAGGTTCCGATTGTAATCTAACGAAATAAAAAAAAATCTTTAAAAAGTGCTTTTGTTCATTCTTTTTAATCGAAAATACGGCACACGCACGCACTTTTCGGAGGGCCGGGCAATCGCGTTTCTCATAGAAAATCTTCGTCGGAACCCATGGCCCCTTAATGGTAATTTTACACGAAATCGATAATTATGATAGGAAATGTAGTTACCTACCTAACAAACGAGGAGTGGGTACCTACCTAGATATCTAACCATATCCTGTAGTTAGAGGTAAAGTAGGTAGGTACTTACCTAAGTATTCTCTATTAATAATTAGGTTCCTAGAAAGTATGTACCTACCTACACGTAAATGAAACGTATTCACCTCGTAATGATAGCCAAATGGATTCAAATGAGCTTAGGCTGCTAGGTAAGTAGAATCTTGACACTAGTGGAAATAATTATAGGAACCTAGTGGAACCTATAGTTATCTAGGTAAGTACATAGCATTAATTGTACACAATGATATGATGATACTAAATAACGCATAGGTAGCATAATAATGCAATGCATTTGGTTCATTTAAGGGTCGGCACTACCTACGGCCCGTTTGACATATCTGTCAAAAGAAAAAGACCGGTGGCCGACAACACTCAACCCTATCTTATAAGATTAATGAACCAATCAATTTGATAGCTTTTGGTAATAAATTTCTTGCAAAAAACTTGGTCGGCTGCAGCGCGCGGCGCAGCTTGGCTGGCATGTTTACTGGTGTGAAGGAAAAAGTAAACCCTACCTGGTGACACAAAATGTTACCTCGTTGAATTAAAGGACGTAACTACTAGTCTGTTGGTCTAGAGTCCAATTAGTAAGGACTAAAAAGTCTGGTCGGCCGACCCTATCCTGGCAGGTTCGTAGGTCCGACCGAATTTAGGGTACCTACTACTCGGAAGGCAGATTTTACCACATTAAATTAATGTTGAATGTTTGGTTGTGCGTGGCAATAATCCTGCAGCATCTGGATTTGAGAGCCGTAGGTCGAAATTGACATTTACAGCAACAGTACATTACCGTGATGGACCTATAATGTGACTGATCAAAGATCACCCCTGGTGGTAGGATAGGATGGGTTCCAGCTAATTAGATCACAGTACTACCAAGGCTTAAAAAAACTTAAAATTATTATAACAGAACAAATTAAAACTTTTAACAGAATAATGAAATTATTATAAGTTTAATATTATTGGTATTAGCAAACTAAGGGTTTGTAATCTTTTATCATCATAATCATCGTCAGATATAATATTTTAAGCAAGGAATAAAAGTTAATTTTGCAGTAACTGGAACAATTGCCTTCAAAAACATTTGCGCAAAAGGACATCGGTGTGACGACTTTTAGTAGATTTCTTCTTTATTGGTAGATTTAGGGCAAAATTGTTTAGTAGATTTCAGTAGAAATTGGGTATTCGAAAATGTTAATGTATTTAAAAATGCAAGGATTCAGGCTAATAAAATCTAAGCTGGCAATACAAATGGCTGAGAAAACGATTGCAGGGTTTGCAAGTTTTCCGGATCTTCTACTACATCATCATCCATCATAATCATAAGCCTATACAAGGTGTTACAAAAATACAAATAAACATTTAAGGGGGTAGTTTAGACCATCAAACTCAACAACTTTCACTATGGGACCAATATCGAAATCGCGAAAAAAATCATTTATGTTCTATACTCTACAAATCGACTCGAGCTAAAAATGTATGGGATATCATTTTTTTTTCGCGATTTCGATGTTGGTCCCATAGAGAAAGTTGTTCAGTTTGACGGTCTAAACAACCCCCATATAGAGGTGGGCGCCGCGCCGGGTTACCCATGCCGCCGCCGCCGCCGAGTTAGGCGCCGGCGGCGCCGGTTGCCGTGGTTGCTGTGTGCGTGCCGTCTTCCGGCGCTAGTTGACGGGCTAAACTGTACTTTACATGGGCTCTCTGTTGACGACACCAGCGCTGACAGCCAAGTTGGCTGCTGGCGCTAGTTACAGGCCTAAATTGTACTTTACAAGGGCTAGTCTCTACTGACGGCGCCAGTCGCTCATTTGTTTTCTGGCACTGGTTATCCATAACAGTGCCAGCGCTGGTTGCCAAGCTACCTGCCAGCAGCGCCCCGGTTGATGAGGGAGGTGCCGGCAGCGCCGGTTGCCGAGATAGCTGCCGGCGCTGACAGCCAATTTGGCTGCCGGCGCTAGTTACTGGCCTAAACTGTACTTTACACGAGCTACTCTCCGCTGACGGCGCCAGTCGTTCATTTCGGCGCTAGTTCCAAGCTAGCTGCCGGCAGCGCGCCGGTTGCTAAGTTAGGTGCCAGTGGCGCCGGTTGCCAAGATTACTGCCAGCGCTGACAGCCAAGTTGTCTGCTGGCGCTAGTTACAGGCCTAAACTGCACTTTACAAGGGCTACTCTCCGCGCTGACGACGGTGCCAATCGCTCATTTGGTTGCCGGCGCTGATTATCCATATCAGTGCTGGCGCTGGTTGCCATTGCCAAGCTAGCTGCCGGCAGCACCCCGTTTTCCGGGAATGGTAAATGGTGCCGTTGCCGAGCTGGCTGCTGGCGCCTGGGAACTTGGCTGTCTAAGTTGGCTGCCAGCACTAGTTACTGGGCTAAACTGTATTACATGGGCTCTGTTGACAGTGCCAGTCGCTCATTTGGATGCCAGCGCTGGTTATCCATATCAGTGGCCATAGCTGCCGTTGGCGTTGCTTACCAAGCTAGGTGCTGGTGGCGCCGGTTGCCGAGCTAGCTGCTGGCGCCGACAGCCAAGTTGACTGCCAGCACTAGTTACTGGGCTAAACTGTAATTGACGACGCCAATCTTTCATTTGGTTGCCGGCGTTGGTTATCCATATCAGTGCCGCTGGTTCCCAATGACGTTATTTTTGGTTGCCAGCGCCGGCAGCAGTTTCCAGAATCAGATTTCTCGAAATGATGCCGGAGATAACAAGCTTAAATTCGATGCGAAGGAGTTGGCGATTTTGAGAGATGTGCTTGCCTATTGGCGAGATAAGAAGAATGTGTTCTCATGGCTACACTTGACGGGATTAGTCTAGCGATTCCTGCTAATACGAATCCCATTGTTTTTTCTACGCTTGGATTGGTTTTGAATGCTGAGAGATCGTGTTTGTAGTTGTAAAAACCTTTAACATGTGCACATTTTATTTTCATGTCTTATTTTAATATTTCCGGCTTCTGGAGCTTCTAGATAATACATTTAACACCTATAGTGTGAATTTAAAAAAAAAACACCCGCGCCGCGGCGCGGCGCCGCCGCGCCGACCAATTTCACCCGGCGCGCCGCCGCCGTCAAATTTCGGGTCGGCGCCCACCTCTACCCCCATATGAGTTTTAAAAATTTATTCTTACTTATGTAACACTCTGTATACGTCCCACTGCAGGGCACAGGCCTACCTTCAGGAGGGTGTTTGGGCGTAAGTCCACCACGCATGCCCGATGCGGATTGGTAGACTTCACATATACATCAGAATTTCTTTGTCTGTATGGTTTCCTCACGATGTTTTCGTTCACCGTTTGAGAGCAGTCGGTAATACGTACATAAGTTAGAAAAACTCATTGGTACGTGGCATGTTGTCCGTGCGGATTCGAACGCGGACCTCTTGATTGACAGTCCATACCTCTCCGCAACGCGCCACCGAACTCACTTCTAGTACAGCAAATATTAATCATATCGCCTAATGTTGTCTTTTTTTACAAAAGAGGGCTTCTGAACAGAGTTGGAATTTTGGTACCTAGCACTTTTAATATGTCAAAGGGATTACATGTTTATTGACTTCCAATAATGTCGATATACGGGTATGTTTTATATCACTGCGGATAACTTCAGCATGTATCGAACTTCAAAATAGCGAAAATAAATCAGCTGTCCCATACATTTGAGTCGAATATGTAGGTACTGCAGTTTTGTATAGGACAGCAGATTTTTTTTTCGCTCTTTTGAAGTTGGCTCCATAGTGAAAGTTGTTCAGTTTGATGAGTAGAATACATGCTGGTGTTATCCGCAGTGATAAAAAATTTCCCGTATATGGACACAATCGGAAATCGATAAACGTGCAATCCCTTTGACATATTAAAAGTGCTACCAAAATTTCTGACTCTGCTTATGAGACACAGAAAACTGTACTAAATTTAAACTTGCATAGGGACGACCAAATTTAATATTTATTTGAAAATTGAAGCATCCATGTCACAAAGTGATGAAAACCAATAAAAATTATACAAAAATGCGAAAATAACATGTGTAATGATGAGCGTTTAGATAAAATTGATAATATTTTGTTCAAAAACGTGTTTTATATTAAATTTTAACCATCTGTAACGACAAAAATATTATTTGGTAGAATTTAAGTAGAATTTGAAACAGGGCTGGTAGATTTTGGTAGATTTCAGCAGTAATTTTCGTCACGCTGAAGGACATTGTGCGACACAAAAACATATAGGTGTTACTTAGTAGCTAAAGTGGGTACATGAATCCAGAAAGGGCACAGCAATATTAACAAGAAGTAATTTTAAAGAAAAAAATTAGTACAATGTCAATAGTTCTTTAGGTTCTTTTGGTAGTTTTTAATTCTTTTGATAGGTTTTGGTATTTTTTGGTAGAGTTTAGTAATAATTTTTTGTTGTTTCTGGTTTTTTGGTAGTTTTTGGTTAGTTTGGTAGTTTTTCGTTGTTTCTGGTTATTTTGGTAGATTTTCGTAGTTTTTGGTTATTTTGGTAGATTTTTATACTTTTTGGGAATATTTGATAGAAGAATGAAAATTACCAAAAACTACCATAAAAACAAAAGAGACATAAATAAAATATTTGTTTTGCAAAAGAGGTACATTCGAATCGTAAGCGGAATTCAGTCAGTAAGGGTGTCATGCCGATCCTTGTTTACTGACTTTAAATTACTCACTGTGACAGCTTCGTATATCCTCGATCTGTGCGAAATCGTGAGACGATACCCCGTAGTATTCCGTAGCAAGAGATTAAATTTAATTCGCAAAAATGAGCTACTGGTACCAAATTACCGACTAGCATCGATGCTAAGGACTACAAAATAAAGTCGAATACTGTTCTTGTGTATAGTAAAATACCAGATGACATTAAAGCCGACAAGAAATTTCTGAAGAAGGTTAAAGAATTATTAATCGAACAGTGTCCCTATGACTTTAATTAGTTTCTTCAGTATAAGTAAACAAACAGGCATCAAACTGAGTAGAAAAAAATGAGTTGCAGACCGATTATTTGTACCTCAATAGGTTATTACAATTTTTAACTAATCACATTGAACTGATTTTATAACATTTAACTAATTTAATTGTAGTAAGTGAAAGGTGGTAGTTAAGTTATTGTCTGGCACCTATTGTTTAAATCTGTTTTTTTCTTAATGTTTATAAATTATATTGTAGTGTGACTAATAGGTAGAACCTACAATTTAAGGTAGATACCTAAATAAAATGAAATGAGATGAACCAAAAAGTAACAAATTAACCATAAACTACCAAAAAGTACGAAAATCTACCAAAATAACTTTTTGGTTACTTTTGTACGAAAATTTACCAAAAACTACCGTAAGACTCAAAAACTACCCTAAATTACCAAAATAACCAAAAACTACCAAACAGTGCCCGGAAAGTAACTTTTGTGAAATTCCTTTGTGTTGTCTTGTGTCGCGCAATGTCTTTTCGCGCAAAATTCTGTCGTGCAAATGACTTACAAAGTCAATCGTTTGAGTTACCTACTGCGGTACAGAATTCACTCTTATTCCATTCTTATTTAAAACATATCTGACGATGATGATGATGATTTCAGATTATCAATCCTTAGTTTGCTAGTAACAATAGTAATAAACTTACACTTATTCTGTTATAATAATGGGGACAAAAATTAACGAGTAATAGTCGACCAATTTATAAAATGTACTTCTAAGTCCACATATCGTGACGGGCAACTACGGAACCCTACACTGCATGTGGCCCGACACCCACTTGCCCGGTTTTTTATAAGTTACTTTGCCTACTTTAGCTAAAAATGGATTTGTTCATTAATCTTCTAAGACAGGGTTGGGTGTTGCCGGTCACCGGTCTATTCGCAATGATTTCGAACGATTGACGGCCCATAGTAATTTGTATGAAGAAAACGTCCATAAAAATATGTGATTTTTGGTAACAAATTGCAAAAAAACTAGAAGTCGTATCGAAAAACTGATTTGTTTAAAGTGTTCTTTGATGTTTTTCCATTGATTAGATATATATTTTGTTGCTTTATTTTGTTTCACTAAATCACAGGACTCGGAACGCGGCAGTGCTATTCTGGAGTTTTTCATGAAATTCTCGATTACTTTCTGATGTAACTACACAATTTTACTGAAATTTTTTTTGTTCATCTTGTACTTCATCTTTTAAAGAAGCGATGGTATTAATTTTGTTTCTAAATATAGCTATTTACTATCCTCAAAAGTCGGAACGCCGAACCCTGTTTGGCCCGATTAGGGTAGTGCCGACCCTTAAATTACAATTTAAATTGTGATTACCTACAGAGCTAACTACGATTATGTATGTAAAACTCCCTATACCTACTTCCTACCTAACAACTTGTCCAATACAACGAAGTAATTTTGTGTTACATTGACGATTGATTAATTCAACAGTGAAATGATAACAAACCGTAATCGTGCATTTACAATAACTTAAAACAAAATTGAATGGACATGGAATTTGATGCTTACGAATAAAGCTAAAATTTTGAATTCAGACGACATGCGACATTTATTTTAATAAAATAAAATAATGACAGGCATGTTGACTATTATAAACGTTTCGGTGCAACTATGGTGTACTAACTATGGTAATGGTAATGGTATACTAACTTCGGTGTACTAATACGTGCTTAGATCAAAATAAAATTAATGGATAGGCCACGGACCTGAAAGAAATACGGACCGAGTATTGCACTAAAAAGATGTGAAGCATGCAAGGTAATACAATCACGTTTGTTCTACAAGGGACCTACACTCACACAGATGCACTAGCTCTAGGCGCAGGTCCGAGAACCCGTCACCTTATGTACCGCGTGACAGCACGCAAACAAAAGAAATGGGTGCTTCACTCATGATTAGATGACATTCCGTCTGGTTCTTCTTTTAAGTCTGTGGGATAGGCCTAAAGCGCGGTAAGTTGAAGCCACAGACTTAGGTATTGAAGCACACTACTGGTGCACTTAGTCCATAAAAACTAGCGCCATTATCTGTCAAATCTAGAGCACTTGCATACAAATTTGAAGTAAACTTTACATTTGTTTTGCCTCATTTTTCTGGTTTGAAATGTTCGCGTCCTATCCCTTCATTTTATTTTCATCTAAGAATACGTGTACCTAGGTACTATGAAATAAAATAATAGGTAATCAATTATTAATAGACAGACGTGCACGTATTACCTACACCTAAATACTAGACTAAGGGCCTGTTTCACCACTTCTTAGTAAGTTCTTGTTAGCTTATCCGACAGATATTTTGACAATCTTTCATACAAAATATGTCAAATTATCTGTCGGATAAGCTAACAAGAACTTACTCACAAGTGGTGAAACATGCCCTAACTGTACTTTTAGTTTTATAATTTTTTTAGGCCCGATTCGACCAAAAGCGAGTAAATTTTATTCATAGATTAAGTCGTCGGTTACTATAAACTGATTTTGCGTTTTGCAAACCCTAATCTAAATGTCACATAATTAAAAAAATTCTAATAAAAAGAAACCTACCAAATTAAAACTGTATAACCTCACATTGCAATAAGTACGGATACAACGACCTTTCTTTAGGTGAATTATACATTCGTTCTTTTAGTACGGGGTGTGTAAACACCAAAAGTAAAATTGTTCCTTGTAGTTACTCTTTCTATAAATCTAAGTTTGGTCGAATTCGGCCTTAATTTAGTTAATTTGAATTACTAATCGAATGTAAATTGATTTCATTGTATTTATTTACCTATCCAAAAATACCTTTGAGACAATCTGCAAAATTCTTATAACGAATATTTACGTTCTTTGTAGAATTCCAGTGGCGCCAGTTTTTCACGTGACGCAACTGTCTAGGTTGCTCCCCCCTGGCGCCGAGCTGGCATTCGAATGGGGTTCATTCATACACAGCCACGGAGCCACCCCCCGAGGAAAGAGGTGAATTGAATAACGATCGCGAAGGTATTTCAGTTACATTGTATTACTGACTGTTAACGATACCTTTTATGTTAAGATATAAGTTAAGAAAAGGTATCGACCTTTTAGGTGTGTCCCGATAAAATGATTTTCTGGCCGCATCTTCTCTTCAGCGACAATACGTTCCAACGCGATGTTAGCTTCAAAAAAAGATAACTGAAGTGAAATAACTTTTTACGTCTTCATTCATAACTAAACAACAGTGAAACTAATATCCATAACTACCACCGGAAGTTAACATTTCTTAACTGGTTTGGGACTGTATCTGGTACCTACGTCCACTCTACCTACCAGCATTATTCGACACCACGTGCAATTATGGTTGCCACCTTTTTTTTGTGCAATTAAAGTACATTGATTATTAAAGGTAAGAGAAAAAAAAGTACTTATTTTAGTACCTATACTTATCAAAATAAAGTACAATTTATTTTTCTTTATTATTATGTTTGCTTTTTGCTGTTTGTATCAAATTTGTATATTCTCTACTAAACAACTGCACAGCATCTTTACTTAAAATTAAATTAAAGTAAATAAGTAATTCATTTTTATCAAATTTTGAGATGCTCTGTTTCTTTCGTTTTTCTGTTTTGTCGTAATAGTATCTTTTTTTAAGCATTTTTCGGTGTAACATATTCACTTTCTATTTGACCCGTTTAACTATCGAAATTACGTTTTGTATGAATTCGTCTAACGAAACATTCTTACGACTAAACTTGTCAAAATCTCAAAGAAATCAAATCACGCAAAATAAAGTATTTTCGTGTACCTACTTACTTTATTATTCTCATATAGGGTCCTTCTTAATATGCTGACACTTTTTTAAGGGGATGATCAGACCATCAAACTGAACAACTTTCTATATGGGACCAACATCGAAATCGCGAAAAAAAAATCTGCTGTCCCATACATTTGGCTCAAGTCGGTTTGCAGTTTTGTATGGGACAGGTGATTTTTTTTTCGCGATTTCGATGTTGGTCCCATAGTGAAAGTTGTACAGTTTGATGGTCTGATGGTTCTCTTAAAAAAGTGTCAGCATATTAAGTTGGACCCTGTATAAAGTATAGAGTAGGTACAATTACCTGAAATAACGTACAATACTTTATTATAAAGTACGGGTAGCAACCCTACGTGCAATCAATATTAGATTTATTTCCGTTGACACATTTTGAAAATTCAAAAATTTCTTGTTGAGTGATAGGAATTTCGAATCTCAATGCTAAAAATGTGGATTCGATGAACTACGCATTGGCATTGTATTTGGCAGTGGTAGGTATTATTGCCTCTGAATAATTAAGTGTACCTACTTGTATGTTAAATGGTAATTTAACAAATCATAGAGTTATTTTTTTTCTATGCTCGTAATAACCGATAGGCGCCGGCGCCGTCCCGCCCGCGCCCCGCCGTCATAACTAGTTATTAGTCAAATATATACCTACTGTGTGCCTAAAAACTGTTCTACCACCCTAAAGTTGAAAATCGTTTGCATATCTTAAGACGCTGTTATCCGGTCGAGGCCGTTTTTTGAACACGAACGAAAGTGTTTTAAACTGTGTTTTAAAGTCTGAAAACCAATTATGTCTTATTTAAGGATCTGGCTGATAGGCGACCGTTCTCAATTACACGATTAGATTAAGTTTAACAGATAGAAAAAAATCCCAAAGTTACCCCTTTTTGTTATGTTTTTTCAATACTATGATTAAACTGCTGATATTTAACTTTTTTCTTGTACTTAACTAAATGAGCGTTTTTTTTTTTTTTTTTTTAATGCCGTTTTCTTATAACTCAATAGATGGCAGTAGTGTCTGTACGACAAACTGTCAAGCAAAAACTTCCTCTGCAATGTCACCTATAGACTAAAAAACGTAGAGATTTCATTCTCTTTGGTTCGGATTTGGAAGACGTCATCAAAAAAAAATTTAAATTATTTTCGATTTCTTTCTTAGCCAAAAATACAGTCCTTTTTCGTTGTTTTTCAGAAAAGCAGTTTGAAGTAAACTATTCTATTCTATTTTTATTTATTGGCGTTTCCTTGTTAGATTTCGCCAGTGTCAAGTAGTTTGAGGGAGTGTCTATCCAATCTCGAGGATTGTTTTTGAGTAAGAACAACTGAGAAGGATTTTGGAGCCTCGTGGCAGGCTGAGACGCGAACCGCGCGAACACCACGCGAGAGACAAGTGTTCAAGGCAAACCCTGCAACGTGACTCTCTGAAGTAAACTAACAAACACGACAAAGTAAATGCTACGATACGAGTTTGATTAACAATGACATTTGACAGCTCAAGTTTTCTTATTGCCAGTTCAATTTCAGATTTTGCCTTATGATCAAAGAGTTTTTATATTTATTTTAGTCAAATTGTAGTCTTGTATCACCTTAAAGAGTAAATTAGCATAAGAAATATAGTTAAATATAATAAAAAAAATATGTTCCAAAAGATTTTTGTTTTTTTTTTTCACTTCACTTTTACCCTCATTTCGGGGAAATATAATTTTTCAGTGTTTGACATAGATTCGTATAGACCGTAGCGTCATCTATCGATCAACTATGAAACGAAAAAAAAAACGCTCATTAAATACATTATATATTTCTACTGAACTCCGTAGAATTTTGAGCTTAGAAACACCCATGAGCAATAGTACATTATGATACAAGTTCGGTATGTTGATAATTACAGCCGAGGCGTTATTGCTAGACCGAGCCGTAGGCGACGTCTACAAGAAAGCCTAGGCTGTAATTATCAAACCGAACGTGTGTCATACGACGTTTTATAACATATTTGCGAGGAAACAAGGAAATAATTAAAACTCTGACATTCATAAACTAATAAATTAGACTAACCTTTTCCGCTGCCTCTGAGACTTCTGGCGGCGTCGAATTAATAAATTCATCACAACTAACGGCATTTTCAAATCAAAACAAACAAACGTAACAAAAAATAGCGATAAAAAAGCGTGCGGAATAATTTTTACTTGTTCACAAACACAAACTAATAAGAGAACTTCACAAATTAGCGATGCGCGCGCATCAGCGCTTTCTTTTTTCTTATTTTAAGAAATAAGAAAAAAGGCAAAGGTACAAAAACAGCCAGTACCTATTACTAATAAAGTAAATTAATATTGTTTGTTTTGGTTTCACATATAAATGGTTGTAATTTATTGTCAAAATTAATTAAATTAAAGAATTAAATGTTTACTTTATTATATTTTATCTCCCAAAGTTAATTTGATTCATAAAATGTTGACCACTTTTCTGACATAAAAACTCTTTACTAAGATTTAAAAAAGTACCGTTCGTTTTAGACGCAACCGTCCGTTTTACTTTACATTACCGGACTTGTCCGTAATGAGATACATTACGTTAGTGAAATTGGTCAAATAAGAGACCATTTACGAGCAAATGTGTTATAAAGATATTTATGAAAAACACGTTTTTTTGCGATACTGCTTTCAGCGGAGCGGGATGGCTAATTGCAAACTTATGCTTGCAAGAAAGACACGCTTGCACTTGGATAACCTGGCCTTAAAACAATATCTTTTTGACGTACCTATTATACCTAGTTACCTATTGTTTGAATTTGTACAGCTAGAACAACGATATTTTTAAACTCACCTATTAATTAGTACAAGTAATTTCACCCTGAGATAGCGGCGCCCGCGACTTCGTATGCGCAGACCACTGACTTTAAACAGGTACTCAAAACTTTTGATTGTATTAAACCGATTGCGATGAAGTAAAATCTTTTGTAAAAACTCCATCTAAATCGGCTCATTAGTTTTTAGGTGATGCGTCCCGTCGTTTTAGTAGCCTTTCAAAGGAAAAATTATAATGCATGAATATAATATGTGGGTATTAGTGTAATATGCACTGTAGATACAATGTGCGAACAGTACAAAAACTGACAATATGTTCTGCCAGTCGGTTTAGGAGATACCTACAGCCGTTCAAAGGTCCGACCTTTGAACGGCTGTATTTCTTAAACCTACTGGAGTTATGCTGTAACACTGTATAGTGAATAGGATACGTAAGTTACCTATTAATAGGTATTAAAATTATAATAACCAGCCATTTACCAGCTCGATTTGTGTAGTTTTTTTTTTTTTTTTTAATGTATTTACTAGCCTGGTTACTAGACCTTTTGGCTAAATCTTAATTTATTTTTAATTTTCTTCTGTTTTCACATTAAAACGTTGGTATTCGACGTTTTGATGGTTCTTTGGAGTTTTTGGAGGCAATCGACAGACGCAGGAAAAGCAGAGAAGTCCGCAGGAAAGAGGTGAATCGACCGCTTTTCCGCGCTAAAATCACGGAACACTTTTCCTGTTTACGACCCATGCACCATCATATTTCACTGAACTATATATTGTTCACTTGCACGACACTTTGTTACGCAAAACAACACCAATTTTACGAACCAAAACTCACTATAAACAATAAAAATTCGATGAAATATTAGGACTCCAAACGTCAGCTACCAAAGCCCGCCAAAAACCCCCATTTGTGTAGATTGTACTGACCGGTGTTACCTACGTACGAAAACCAAATTGTGGATACTTGTCTAGTATTCATATTACCTCTTTAGCTATGTTTTGACTCTACAGACTTCATTTATTGAGAGTAATTTGAGAGTAACCGCATATATCTTATTTCAAAGCTCACATCAAACCTATAATAGTAATCATAGTGGTTGAACTACTACTGGTTGGAAGCGGCGCGACATGCGCTAGCGCATACCATAACACGCGACCACCACGTGTTGACCGCGTGCGTGGGCAATGCCTAACAACCAAACTTCATGGTTCTTTATTAGCCCAGTCATTTTAAGGAGTTTTGTTAGAAGGGATGGGAAGCCCTATAGGTACTTCAAAGCCTATACTTTATCTTTGGTGGGAAGTAATTATGAATGGGACTTTTAAACTGTAACCGGCACCATTTGCTAACAAAAAGACTATTTCGAAAACATATTTTAAAAAATCCCTACGCTACATAGAAATCAAAATTATATCTCCCAGACGGCTTTTAACTTTTAGATGATAACACACTGAGGGCAGGAAAGTTAGAAAGGTCTCAGTTTTCGCCGAGGTCAACGAACATGTGATCTGAGGCTTTCTTATTTACTGCCCGAGGTTAGTATAATATTTTTCTCCTCGATGCAGGTGGAAAGCGGCAACTTCGTTTAGCGCAGCGGCGCGACAATTGACGCTTTCCATCCGGAGTGGAGGGGAGAAAATAATGTAAATACCAATGCACTCGTTTTAATTAGATTTAACAATGAATTATTTTAGAATTCTATTGATTGCATTGCATTTAGTCTTTGATCAAAATAAAATGAATGGATAGGCCTTAAGCGAACATTTCAAACCAGAAAAATGAGGCAAAACAAATGAAATTTTTACTTGTCACTTGTATGCAAGTGCCCTAGATTTGACAGATAATGGCGCTAGTTTGTATGGCCCAAGTGCACCAGTAGTTTGCTTCAACTTACAGCGCTTTAGGCCTATCCATTCATTTTATTTTGATCGAAGCATTTAGTCACTGTGCGGTCACGTGTAGCAGTTTGATTGACAAAAATTAATCTGCATAAAAAATGTTGTGGTGTTGTACTGAGATACTATACGTGCAAAAGAGCAGACAAGAGATATTGCCGCTCAAAGACATTACATTTAGGTATAATTTCTTTGTTGCCACTTAAATAAATTATAGTGAAGGACAAACCTATACTATACGCGAAAAAGAGAAGACAAAAATATGCACGAAAATATGCATAGTTTGCAAAGTTCGCAACATAATTTTTTTGTCTTTCTCGCACGTATAGTTTTTACTATCTTTTTATCTGGACTGGCAGTATAGACGAATATTGAATGGAAAGATTCGAATTTTAAAAACTCTTTCCACACTAGCGGATAAAATGCACGTTTGCACTCAGATTTCGAATGATAAACAGAATCTTTCCGAGCTTGTGAGGTGAAAAAAGTAATACTTGCTTGTCTTACTGAGGCCAGATTTGACCAAACGCGAGTATATTTTATTCTTAGATTAAGTCGCCGGTTACCTACTCTAGAGTAAACTGATTTTGCGTAAGTACCAATTACAATCACATGTAATTTATATAAATAATATAATAGTATACCTATAGGTACGTACGTAGGTAATCAATGGAACTCAAGGAAACTATTTTTTTTATTCGAATTCTCAATGGTTTTATAAAGATAGGAATTGAATTGAATATTAATCGTTTCGTTTCGACCCGTTTCATACAATCTAAGAAGGTAGGTATTTCAAATTCGTCGTAAAACGAGTGTTAGTGTAAAATCTTATTTTATCAGCTCTCCATAGGTAGGTACTGCACAACATTCCATTACGTGATCTTACTACAAACTTTCTCACCGCAACGTTTATAAACTTGCCGCTTCACATGTTGACACAGTAAGGATTGCTCGGTTTCAGCTGCTTATAACCGGTAGGTATGCTATAAAAGTTGTTGTAATAATCGCTTATTGTTGAAGATGTACCTACGTGTGTAGTTTGTGTAGCCCAGTCATTTTACGGTTTTAGCCGGGACTAATTAAGAATTGATATTTTTTTCGGTATATCATTTAAAAGCCAATTTGAGCATAGAAATACACAAAAATAAAAAATAAAAATCGCGTCAGCAACAACCCCAAATTTATAAATTTACATTTACTTAAGTATCTCGTTCTAAAAAAAACTACGATAATTATTTTTTTCACATTTTAAAGGCGTTACCACTAATACACACTTCATACACCGTGTAAATATTGTCGTCTACTTAGAAAGCTTTATTTTATTTATTTATTTTATATTATTCGGGATGCTAACAGCCTCTTTTACAATATAGTTGACTTAAAATAACAAACCATTAGCCATTTGCAAGCATTGCAAAATACATTGTATTTTCTAATGAATAACTAATTTTTTATAATTAAATGACTTTTTTATTGCTCAAAACTCATTTATATTGTTAAGTCTAATTAAAATTAGTGCATCAGTTAATATTATTAAGTGACTTAAAAGCCTTCTGGGAGGTACAATTTGGATTTCTATGTTGCGTAGTGATTTTTTTTAAATAAGTTTTCAGATAGTCTTTTTTTCACTAAATGGTACCGGTTACAGATTAAAAGTAGTAGTAGTAGTATCATTCTTAATTACTCCCCCACCTCTTCTAACAAAACTCCTTAAAATGACTGGGCTATGTGGTTGACCTATCATTGCAGTCATTTTTAATAAAGCTGAAATGTAGAGTCGTCGTTTTTGTTACTAAATGAAATATAGGTGGCTGTTTTATACGGTATTTAATGTTTCGATTATAGTGTTTTTAATGATAATTTATAAATTATTAAAACACATTTCCATACTTTAGATACCTAACTATACATTATTTCTTATGTTTAATTAAACATCGCACATTGAACTGAGGAAACCTCACAAATTCCGCGAGCATGCCATGATGCACATTGTGTTGTGGGTTGTGACTTGTGATGACCTCCCTATAAATTGTACCGGATTACTGAGAGAGTAGGCAACCTTCTCTGTGCTACAGAATATAATAAGAGTGTGCATGAAAATTAGATGCTTCTAATGGAATCATTCCCCTAACTCCGCTTCTTTATTCCGAAACCGCTAAATGCGCGCTGCATACAAACGAAGTCTGGTGTTATTTTCAATACTATCCAATTAAAGTCAATTAAATTTTTCAGAAACAATCTAGAAACGAATCTCTATGCTTGTATCAAATTTTCGTTAAAATATACCTACAGTTTTAATGCTAGGATTAATTTAAGAGTTCTAGGATTAATGTAAAACTCATAGATTAAACTCTAGCGATAGACTTGCCCTTTCATAGAAGCAACATGTTCCACTTGAATGAGGTGTCCGCACCTGATTGATGTTCCCGAGTTCACTTCGCTTCGTCACTATGGCAATGACAGACCGTAATGTGTCATTTTGTGTTGTTTTGTGTGACATGTTGTTTGTTTGAACGAGCTTGTCTATCGCTAGAGTAATACGTCTATGTTAAAACTATACATTTTAACGAAAATCTGACATCATATAATTGAGATAAGTTTCTTGATTGTTTCTGAAAAATGTCATTGGCTTTAATTGGTTATAGTACTGAAAATATAAACAGACTTCCTACCTATTTAAACAATATCTGTACCTACTGCACCCACCAGTTATTAAATTTTATAGGTACTAGGTTAATGACCTGTCCCGAAGTATGTACCTATATTCTTTTGACTAGATTTGAACGTGACTAGAATTTTATTGCTCCTATTATAAGAACAATGCTCTTTTTTATTTGGTGTTACAAAAACTTTTGTCTGTTTGAACATTGGGATCATTTTTCGCACTTAGTGTAGGTACCTACGTAAGTAAATAGACTAATGGACCGTTGATACATAGGAGTGGTCTGCAGAAGACGGATGGATAAACAAAAGCAAAGTATAAGTCTAGTTGATTCCGGGAAATTGAGGTTCAGGGAAAAGAACGCAACCGACCTAATCTCTACAGTTGTAAAATAATAACCATGTTAATTATTATGATGGTATTAAGTATACCTACCTAAGACATTTTAATTTTAGGTAAGTACCAAGAATTAAACATTTTAACGGGTTCTTACCGCGTTCCGCGTTGGGAACTCAAATATACCAAAACGCGGTTAGAACCCATAAAAATGTTTAATTCTAGATTAAATAATAGCCGCGTAACTCTCAAAAACTGTCTTTTGTCCAATTTTTAGGTACCAATTTCATAATTAACTATCTTGGATTTCATGATAAACAACAATGAGAAGAGAAGCCTAACTGTGGCACGCCCACCAGTGGGCGCGTGTCTTCGTGCTAGAGATATCACGAACTCTACCCACCAGACTAAACTAGGAGTGCCCCTCGTTTTGCTTTATAGTCGGACATATTACGTAAAATGTTACCTATTTGCAATTTTCAGCTAAATCCAGGCCTATTCAAGGTGTAGGTAAAATTAACTTACGGACTGTTGGTCCTACCTACCGCTTAGTCCCCCTAGTAGGACTAACAGGATTTTATTTTAAATTCGTTATATCATAGGGGGTGCTTGTTTAGACAAACAACCTGAACAACTTTCACTATAGGGCCAACATTTAAATCGCGAAATTAAATCATGTTTCATAGAAAACGTCGCTTCTCAATCAAAAACAAAATGTATGAGACAGCAGACTTTTTCCAAAAAAGAATGCCCCCCGAATCAAAAGTGTAGATTAAACTTGTTTAAGGTGGTTGGAGAGTTGTCAATTTCATACAAAATTTTGTCGTAGGACACTCGTAGACGGTATTAATAAAAGTAATGTTTTATATATGGAAAAATAGCTTAGAAAATCTAGATTGCGTGCTTCAAATAATATTTACAATTTATAATGCGCATTGTAGATGTTCTAAGCTATTTTCCCATAGGTATTTAAAACATTACTTTTATTCATACCGTCTACGAGTGTTCTACGACAAAGTTTTGTATGAAATTGACAACTCTTCAAACACCTTAAGTACTTAGTTCATTAAGCCTATTTTAGGTGGGCACCTAGTCCTAGTGCATTATCTCTAGAAAAAATAAACAGAAAAGTAAGATGTCTATAAAGTCATCGAAAAGTTAGTCTAAGTATAAAATTTTTTAGATGATGACTTCATTATTACTATAACCCCAACATAAACTTGCAAATCCACGACCAAGGGCGTGCTTTATCTTATCGGTGGACGGCGGTCTGTTCGTTTAATCGATGGCAATAGCAGTAAAACCATGAACGTGTTTGGATTTTTATAAGCTGAAGCATATCACAAACCCCACTGTTAACATTGAACAAGGTACCTAACCTACGTTAGCTAACTGTATTTCAAAGATAGAAAACTATTTTGTTTCTATACAGGGTGAAGTGATATAATTAGCAACCTTTTAAACTAAGAGTCTACCCATCAAACTAAACTACGTTTTCTATGGGAGTAAACAGATCTGAATAAAAAAAATCAGCTACACGGCCATGCCACCCACGACAAAGCGTTTAAACGAGAAAAACTTCATGCGCGCTCTTTCTGGCATACGTAAAATATTAAGGATGGCGGCACATCTCGATTTTTATCGTTTACTCGGGGGTGGCATGCGAGGCCTACTGTTCCATACTAAACCGCAATGCCTTCTCGACTCAAATGTATGCAACAGCAGATTTTTTGTTGCTCTGATCGGTTTGCTCAAAAGTGGTTATTTGAAGATATTAGCGAAAATATTATTAATTGGGGGCGTTTAGGATACGCAGTGAAATGCCATGACCGTGAGCCAGTCTTAATTTGTGCGTCTTATTAAATAACGTCTAACAAAATTAGGTGAAACTATTTTAAGGGCATGATCAGACCATCAAACTGAACAACTTTCTCTATGGGACCAATATCGAAATCGCGAAAAATAAATCTGCTGTCCCATACATTTAGGTCGAGTAGGTTTGTATTAACAGCAGATTTTTTTTTCGCGATTTCGATATTGGTCCCATAGTGAAAAAAAGATGGTAGTCGAGGTCGAGGCAGACCCCGGAAAAGGTGGCGCGACGAGTTGGATGCATATTGCAGCGAATGGAGGGATGCCGCGTTGGATAGAGATTCACCTAATTTTGTTAGACGTTATATTTTTAGGACACTAAACTTTTTTCCTGACCTATGTACCCTATCTGGAATCTTTGTCCTCAAATTCACTTATATAAGGTGAAATTGATATCATTAGCATCCTTTTAAACTATGAGTCTACCCATCAAACTGAACAACTTTTACTATGGGAGTAAAGCGATCGGAGCACAAAAAAATTACCTGTTCTGTTCCATACTAAACTGCAGTGCCCACTCGACTCAAAATATGTATGCAACAGCTGATTTATTTTTAGCTCCAATCGGTTTGCTCCCATAGTAAAAGTTGTTCAGTTTGATGGGTTGAGCCTTAGTTTAAAAGGATGCTAATGATATCAATTTCACCCTGTAGTTATTATATTTTTAGGACACTAAACTTTTTTCCTGACATAGGTAACACTCGACATTTTGAGACTAGACAATTTGAAGAACTTTTGAATGGAGGATTGAAGTCTTCGTTTGCGCAGAGTATCACGCACGACAAAACCTGAAGCCGTTTAGTAATGAAAGGGTGTAAAGTCGGATAGCAGCTAAAAGGGCGCGAAAACAATGAGCGTTTTTCTTTTTGTTTTCTAGGGGATCGATAGATGGCGGTACGGTCTGTGCGAAGAAACGTCAACATTTCAAAAAGTGTTTCTTTAAAATAGTAAAGAGTGAAAAGATGATCAAGAAGATGCCAACGCATCTTTTAATGACATATTTCATTATTTACTAATCATTTTAATCGAAAATTCTAAACTTTTACGCCTGACATGGCTGAATGGGCTTGATCCCTTGGCATTAAAAAAAAGGCAGGCACAGACTTGACCAGATTTTGACAGGATCTCGCTTACGGCTCTATGGGGCGATAAACATGTCATCTGTCGAGTTTTTTGGGAACTAAATTTAAAAAAGAAAAGAAAAACGCTCATTAGCTAATCATGGCAAGGGATTGAAGGTCATCAAGGCACATTCTGAGTGGTCAATAAAATTTCGCGCGCTATTTTGTCAACTGCGCAGGTGTAGGTACCTACCTACCTACATCGATGAGACTTAAAAGCCTGGTACTACTGGTAGTCAAACTTGGTGTGATTATAGGGCATACTCTAAGGTAAAACAAAAAATAATAAAAACTGGTCAAGTGTGTGTCGGTCGGACTTGCGCTAAGGATTCTGGAGAAGTCATTTTTTTGTAATAATTTATGGTGGTACGGAACCATCCGTGCGCGAGTCCGATGGCCCTTGGCCGGTTTTTAGATCTATTAACTACCTTGCCATAAGATGAGACCTCGGCCTCGCCTCGGTCAACAATTACATGAGATCTGAGACCTTTCTTACTTTCCTGCCCTCGGTGTGTAATCTACTATAACTTCTAACAACGTATTTATTACCTTCAGATTTACACCTAATGGGGAACGCAATTATTAACATTGCAATTATGTTGCGTGACTAAGAAAATTGAGTATAGGTAAGTACAACTTATAAGGATAATATTAAATTATATACATTACACAAACATCACGGTTTTTCCCTGGAGTATAATATTCCTCAATCCGATGCAATGCTCTTACAGATATAGTAAGATTCTTACAGTAAGATATCTTACTGTGAATGTATAAGTATTGACGAAGTTTTTGATTCTTAAGGCCCTCTTATCCGAGAGCAAGCGTCTCTTTCTTGCAAGCATAAGTTTGCAATTAGCCATCCCGCTCCAATTGAAAGCAGGATCGCAAAAAAACGTTTTTTTCATCAATATCTTTGCTCATGGGTGTTTCTAAGCTCAAAATTCTACGAATTTCACTAGAAATATAATTTGATGTACATGTACCTATTTAGATTTTAGTTAATTACAAGAATAAAAAGTTTAATATCAGCAGTTTAATCATAGTATTGAAAAAACATAATAAAAAGGGGTAACTTTGGGATTTTTTCTATCGAGCAAACAATCCTTAATCTAATCGTGTTATTGAGAACCATCGTCTATCCGCCAGATCCATAAATAAGACATAATTTCGTTTCAGACTTTAAAACACTTTCGTTCGTGTTCAAAAAACGGCCTCGACCGGATAATAGCGTCTTAATATGAATTAAAACATACCTACTAGGTACTCTTAGAAAAAGTATATTGTCTAGAATGAGCCTCACACTTGTTCCGTATAAAACAAAAGGGGCTAACTTTCTTAGGTTGGTGTGCGTGAGGCGCCATACTAATTATGTATGTGTGCATGTATATGTATAGGGTTTTGGAACCAGTACTGGTTTTCGTAGCTTTGACTGTCTATCTTGATAATCTAAGTAGGTACTATTGCCTACTAGATAGTCTTATTAATATTACAAGTGCAGTCAGAACAATGGGCATGTGAAAGCCGCCAGAGTAATTCGCGACGCGGTTGATCCACCCACGTTCACTTATAATGGGGACGATCTATGAGTGCCATAAACCAAGAATGGCTATTTCCATAAGGTAGGTTAGGAAGACAATACCTACGCCAGCTTCCTGGTTAGGAATAATTGTTCTTTGCTATTTTGTTACCTATTAAATTCAATAACTAGCGGCGCGGCACCCGCGACTCCACGCGCAGACCACAGACTTTAAACACTCATAACTTTCAAGTGAGTGAACCGATTGCAACAACAACGCCTATATGTTCATCCAAACGAAGCCCTTTGCTTTTGTGAAACCCCATCCAAATAGGTTCAGTAGTTTTTAAGTGACGCGTGCACAAAACAAACAGACAAATATTCTAAAATTGGTCTCACTCAATACATTCCACTTCGTGTTCTAAACGTACATCCTAAGCTGTATATTAGATTTTGATAAAATTACGCACCTACCTACTCTCTAGCAAGGCTAAGGTTTTAAAGTATGAATAAAGAAACAAAAGTCTTGAAAACAAACTCCTCAAGAGTCAAGAGTCAAGACCTCGCCAAGTTGCGGAAAAATTTAATAAGTAAGATCGGTACACGTATCTACCTAGTATACCTACCTATAGGTAACTTGTTATTACTACAGAAACTAGAAAACTGAAATTAATTGCGACAAAAACTGTAGGTAAGCTAAGCTACGCAAAACAAACATAAGCTGGCCGCGCGACGTTATACATTACTCTACTACGCGCAGCCAGCTTATTTTGGTTTTGTCTAGCTTGATGTGTTCCTAAGTACCTACCTATTATTTCGACATCGCTTATTTAAATTTCTCAAAGATAAATCTACTAGTCCAGAATTCATCGTTTTCTTCAAGTGATAAATTCGGTTAACTCTATGTAGTAGCTAATTCTAGTATTCTGTGACTCTATGTTCAGAAAATGCTAAACGTCACCTAATCAAAATAGTGGATCTTTTGGAAGTGCTTTGTTGCAGCTCTTTCAATCACTGCCGACTGTTCTAGACTATTCGAAAGTTTATTGTAACTCGGAGGACGCCATGTCTCAGTCTCAGGTAACGTCTCGTACAAAAGCCAACCCCAGTCTCGTTTCAATTGACAAGATGTCGCTTTTTTGCGAGTTGTTGGTCCGTTATATTTTGTAGGTAATGGTAGCAAATCAGGCACATGATTTTATCACACTGCTGTAGCAAACATTTTATAGCTTTTTTTTACAATCGACCTATATTCTGCCCGATTTCACGTCACGTCACGTCTTTCTGAAAACAACGTAGTAAGTAATTATGCCTGATTGATATATTTATTGATTAGTTATAAGAGTGAGGCTATTCGTCGAGGCTCGAAGAATAAGCTGCGAGCGGATTTTCGTTTCTCTACAGCCCCTTTTATGTAGTTATCGTGAGTGGTATGCGCGGGGTAAGGAGCGTAGCGGGGCCGCGGGGCCGCGGGGCAGGCGGCGCGAGTGCGGGGAGTGGTAGTGGAATATTCCACTGCCCAAGCGCACGGGTCGTAAATTCGTAATGCCTAACCGAGCGAGCGAAGCTACCCGCGGCCGCGATCGCCTATACACTCTTTACACCGATTTGGAGGTCGTGACTCGGACTGCCTGCTCACTAAGGTGAAATACAAGACAAGCATGTTTCGGCTATATGTTATGTGAGTAGGTAAGTATTGTTATAATAGTAGGTGGTACCTAACCTAACCTAATATCTTTACCTACTAGGATACCTAAGTAGAGTCAAGCAAGGTAGGAAGTACTTTTTTAAAAGATACTTCTGTACTTGGAACTTAAAGCAGTCTCTACCTTTGGCACATGTATTGTGGAACCTAGATATGTTGAGTCTTCTAAATGAACCTCATAAATTATTGTTAATTAGAATAATTAGTGATGCAAAGCATACGAAGATAAATACTTATTCGTATTCGCCAAATAACAGCCAATGATCGAAAATCGGCATTCGTAATGAACTTTTAATTTCGCTAAATCCATTTACTTAATTACTGTCATGAAAACCGTATACATATTCATACGCTAAAAAATGTTTCCCAGAAACAGTTATTTTTAAAATTAAGTAGGTATATCCACTGTGTGCTCAGAAAGACAATTTTCAGGTAGGTACAGATAAAAGGAATCGCCTATCTGCGGCCCAAAAACGGCAAATGGTTTATTAAGGTTCCGTAGTCAAATAAAGAAAGAACCCTTATAGTTTTGTTCATTCTGTATGTCTCTATTTTGTTTCATTATTGCACCCATTTAAACAAATTGACGGGCTCACCCCCCGTCACACTGGACAGAGTTTCGGTACTACTGGTGATGCGTGGATGTTCTGAGGTTTCAGAATATCTCTGACTTCCCCTCTCGGGGAATATAGTCGTTAGCATATGCTATGCTATGCTAAACAAATTGAAATTGAAAAAAAACTGTTAGGTAGGTAAAAAATGCCCAGGGGCAAAATTAGGGAACTAAGTAAATGTAAGGCCTTCGAGTTTTTGCTATGCCATGATACCTAAATACTAGGTTGACTACCAGGTAAAACACATTTTATTTCGTAAAAAACAATAGAGGCAATATTTATTTCACCTAGGCAATAATTAGGCACTATTTCGGAAATATTTAATGACAATGAAGTAATCCTTATTCCTGTAATGTGTACGCTAGCTGTAAGTACTTACATTATGTCTTATGTATAAGTATTCTGTATTCTTAATGTATACCTACGTATTTATTTATGTATGTATTCAGAATACTTGTAAAAATTTCGCTAGCTAGCAGCGCCCAAACTCTGTAAAGTCCAGTGCATGAACTTAGTCCAGTGTGACAGGTAGTGAACAATCTACACAACAGCGAAGCTTAACTAAATAATGATCGCTTCAATAAATAATTAAAATCAAAAAGGTTTGTAGGTATTGTATGCTGTTTACGTAGAGATTTTCCTTAGAAGCGTTGGTAGGTGATATTGTGAACAATAACATAGGTGTATCATTTTGCAATGGATCGTGTGAACAATGCATACTTGTCACTTGAGCTGCTGTAGCAGACAAAAAGTATATTGTACGTTTATGTATACCTACACGTGATTTAAAGTGTATGGAAATTGTAAGAATACCTAGCTATAGGCAAGTATCTTTTTAGTACGAACGTAAAGATTGATTAATAATGATTACCTAATTATATGGTACCGATAGGTACCTCGTCTACATAATATTAAATAAACCTTTGTTAAGCCTCGTATCCACTGTCTAGGCAATCAATGACGCGCAACACGTGACGCTCAACATGTTCGGCAACGTAAAACAACGCGCGACGTTGCTCCTTTCAATGTTTCTTCTTTGTGCAAAAGAAGCAGCAACGTCGCCCGTTGTTTTAAACGTTGAACATGTTGAGCGTCACGTGTTGCGCGTCAATTGTTGCCTAGTCGATACGAGGCTGTTGAACAATTCCGGCGGGCTACTTTTTGCAGAAGTGAAACAGTGAAAATGTGTTTAAATTGTTGTTTTTGTTACAGAAATTGATTAAAATTTGGTTGAAAAGATACAGTACCTAATGGTAGTTAAATTACGCTTGCAAAGTTTTCGCATGTTTTTAATGTGTGTAACTGTACATAAACTGCGAAAGAAAATAGCCATTAGAGTCAACGCGATCGCCTCTACATAGAGCTAGCATACGCCTGACTTGTCGACTTCGAAATGTGCTTAGCGCACTCTCTCTGTCGTGCCGAAAGTGACAAAGACAGAGGAACATCTCGATTTTTCTCGTTTAGCCTACTGTAAGGCAGGGCTAGCATGCCACGCATGACAAAACGAGAAAAAAGTAGAGCCAGCTCTTTTTTTTTTGGCATAGGTATACGTAAAGTATCAAAAACAACTAAGATCATAAAGATGGATGCACATCTATATTTTTATTGTTTTCTCGACCAAGTACTGTCTAATATTATCAAATACTGCGCTTGTGTCTCAGTTAATAATCAACTTCATTAACTAAAGAGCGAAGTTTAATAAGAATGCCCCAAGTCTATTTATATAATACGACTTGGATTTTTCTCTTCCATTATATTATATTATAGGTAGGTACCAAACTCTCGAACCACCGAACGTATTTCGGTGCGCTTTTTATTTACCGTTATCTCGACTCGCGAGGATTTCACGAGACAGGGTGACCTTTTTCACTATAATATACGTTTTTACAATAATAGGTAATACCTCATTATTAAATATGACTTGACCGATTCATGACACTTAGTAGGTACCTAGACAGAGTTCAAATTAAATGCAGGGAAAAGCAAGTGGTGGTACCTACTTAGGTAACATAAACAAAAAAGTGTGACGGTAAGTAAGGTAATGGCATGGTTTTTATTACACTATGGTTCTTAATAGATGATTGATATGATAACGAAATATATAACGCGCAGCATTTACAGTTGATGGTTACATCCTAACCTAATGCCTCTAACTCTAGCTTTTCTATTTATGAGACCTACCTAGTTAGGTAAGTATAATAATTTCTAGATATTTAAATATCGGTGTCCAAGTTGGCATTATTTTTCAGTCGATAATAATGGATCAGAATAGTAAATATGCAAGTTTCATCTCGCTAAACTCCAATAATTTTAAGTCTGTTAATGATTACTATAGGAAGGTATGTTATGTAGATACGTATTATATGTAGGTATTATCATTAGACCAACTGCACTTTCGAATACTGTCAATCTACCTATAAACATGTAATACTTACAACAAGTAATCTTAGAAATTAAACTGTCGCACAGCAATGTCTTTATTAACAAGTCAGAACTTCAAAAGGTTCATCATCAGCCCGCCCACTGCTGGGTATAGGCCTCTTCATTTTCACGCCAACCAGAAGGTCCCCCTTTATGCATAAAATAATACCTACTGACCTAAATGAAATAAATAGTAAATCAATTCGCAGATCTAAAAATTTTAAATCTAGAATTAGGTAATAAATAAATAAGTAAGTTAATAATTTCTCTTACCTTTTTAAACACCGCAGGAGCTAACGGTATCGCAGCTTGATTATGAAGATGTTTCTTTGACATTTTTTAATCCTCGGCGGTCCAATTCTCCTAGAATAATTCTTCGAAGTCACAATTTAATGTTTAGAAAACAACTGAAGTGCATTTATAGCTGAAAGCGAGTTGCGTTCTACAAATCGCTGACGTCTAAAATTGCGGTTAACTTTTCGCTTAGCGAAAATTGAATTCGGTCGCTGCCGTGACTAATATTACGAAATGATTTTCGTATCGTTTTAAATTTTCGAGATATTCACTTTTAAAGTATTGCGATTGTTAAAAGAGGAAGGAAAGTAAAAAAAAAATATATTTTAGGACGCGTGTCGGCAAGAGAACGTCGTACTACTCTTGCAGTCCAGTCTACAATGAAACGAACGGGTGGGGCGGCGGATCGGCGGCGCGGCACCAAGCCAGTGTGGCGTCAAGTGGCGTGGCCCGGAGCGAAGACTGAGTGATGGATGGCCAATAAAATTTGGTCAGGCGAATACTTACATGATGGAAGCTAAGGCTGCCGCACTGTCGGGGCGGCGCCTGTGAGCTCAGCTCAGCCCTTATGGTATTAACACAGCAGCTACAGTAGCACCTCACTAGGCATAAACATATGCTCACGACTATATTCCCCGAGGGATAGTCAAAGATATTCTGACACCTCAGAACATCCACGTTTCACCAGTAGTACCGAAAACTCTGTCCAGTGTGACCTCACTAGGCTTGACACATGCGACTCTACAGGGTTTAACAAAACACCCGGTGGTGCTACAATGACCATCAAACTGAACAACCTCCATTATCATTAATACAGGCTGAAATTGATATCATTAGCATCCTTTTAAACTAAGAGTCTACTTATCAAACTGAACAACTTTTACTATTGGAGCAAACCGATCGGAGCCTAGAAAAATCTGCTGACCCTACCCGACCCTGAGTGCCTACTCGACTCAAATGTATTTTTGCTCCGATCGGGTTGCTCCCATAGTAAAAGTTGTTCAGTTTGATGGGTAGACTCATAGTTTAAAAGGATACCTACTAATGTTATCAATTTCAACCTGTAAAGCCAATTTCTAAAACACAAAAATCTGCTGTTTTGTATAAAACTGTTACAGTAACGACTCGACTCGTATGGGACAGCAGATTATTTTTTGCGATTTCGAAATTGGTTTCATAATGTTGTTCAATTTGATGGTCTAAATCTAACCCGCCTCTTTGAGTATGACTAGGTTTTGTTACACCCTGTACCTTTCCTTACACCTACAGGATGTGAGGAAAAGTATAATTATTAACCTTAAACCACATAGTCTACCTATGAAAGTGAACTAAGTACTTTTACTATAGGAGCAATACTGTCAGCGCAACAAAAAAATCTATGCTGTTCCATGCTAAATTGCATTGCCTACTCGACTCAAATACACCTAACCTGACCTACCAACCATCGAATGCCTATAAAGCGTGCAGATACAGATGCAGTTGCCGTCGGTGCCAGAGGTGCCCAGGTAAGGGGGTGCAGTAGGGTTGCCACCCGTACTTTATAATAAAGTATTGTACGTTATTTCAGGTAATTGTACTCTATACTTTATGAGAATAATAAAGTACACGAAAATACTTTATTTTTCATGATTTGATTTCTTTGAGATTTTGAAAAGTTTAGTTTTTCGTTAACGAAATATATCGATTAGTGCTGTATCGACTTCGCGACTCGCCAGCGCCAACATCACTTAAGGTGGTTTCCGTCCATACAAAACGTTGTCGTATAACACTCGTAGACGGTATTAATAAAAGTAATGTTTTATATATGGAAAAATAGCTTAGAAAATCTAGTTTCCGCGAATCAAGTAATATTTACAATTTATAATATTTATTACGAGGATATCACGCTTTGAAATTATTCATATAAAATTTCAAACCCTTATATCTTCGTAATTATATTACAAATTGTAAATATTACTTGATTTACGGAAACTAGATTTTCTAAGCTATTTTTCCATATATAAAACATTACTCTTATTAACACCGTCTACGAGTGTTATACGACAACGTTTTGTATGAAATAAACAGCTCTCCAACCACCTTAAGCACGACAAAAATTATACGACAAAAAGCTTCCGCTTTCTTTCTATTCGAGCGCGAACGAACGAGATAAAAGACTAAATTTGACAGATGTAGGTATGTGTTAAATGTCGCTATCGCGGGTTGGCGTACTAGCAGCCTTAGATCAAAATAAAATTAATGGATAGGCCTTATACGAACATTTCAAACCAGAAAAATGAGGCAAAACAAATGAAAGGTTTACTTCAAATTTGTATGCAAGTGCCCTAGATTTGACAGATAATGGCGCTAGTTTGTATGGACCAAGTGCACCAGTAGTGTGCTTCAACTTACCGCGCTTTAGGCCTATCCATTACCTTTATTTTGATCTAAGCTAGCAGCCCTGTTGAAGAAAAGTCGGTAGGAAATCGAACATGGTAATGAATGATCCACAAAAGGAATAAAATGGAAAATGCTTTTGTGGAATTACATTTACAATTGCTCGTAGTACTTTATTTTGATACTATGTACTTTTTTTTTCTTACCTGTAATAACCAATGTACTTTAATTGCACAAAAAAAGGTGGCAACCCTAGGCGCAGACCAGGGACTGAATTACCGAAAAATTAAGGTATATATGTATATTCTCTTATCGTGTGGGCTCAAGCCCGGCCTCTGACGTGGTTTTTTATGTAACGACTACTAATACCACCAGAGATAGTAGCCGGGACCAAGGGCTTAACGTGCCATCCGAAGCACGGAATCATTTTCCTTTTCAGACAATCAGGTGATTCAACCTGCAATGTCCTAACCAACTGGGGAAAAACGCACAAAGTGATATACTTATATCACTAGGTAGGTGTCCCCCGTGGGAATCGAACCTACGACCCGTGTCAAGATCCCAATGCTCTTAACCATTAGACCACGGAGCCAGATATTGCTTTGTTGGTATATTATAATATATTTATTTAACGGTATGACGTCATACCGATAAATTCTGATTAAAGAAAAATTTAAATACCGAAATAAATTACGGTACCGGAAAATAAACTGGTTTTCTAGGGGATCGATAGATGGCGCTACGGTCTGTGCGAATAAACGTCAAAAATTCAAAAAGTGTTTCTTTAAAATAATAAATAGGGAAAAGATGACCAACAAGATGCCGGCGCATCTTTTGATGGCATATTTCATTGTGTACTAATCATTTTAATCGAAAATTCGAAACTTTTACGCCTGACTTGGTTGTATGGGCTCGATGCCTTGACCTTCCAAAAAAAAGACAGGCACAGTCTTGACAAGATTTTGACTGGATCTCGCGGACGGCTCTATGGAGCGATAAACATGTCATCTGTCGAGTTTTTTAGGAACTAAATTTAAAAAATAAAAGAAAAACGCTCATTTGGTGAAATCGGAAATTTTTCTAGTAGCCTAGTCTATAGGGCTATAATTTAATAAGCGTAGAATATAATTATTTATTAAGAGCTTTTTTCTATTTACATTTTTGTCAAGGTCTGTTAAAGGATCATTTTGTACACCCGGGTGTATAAGATGATCCCCGGGGTGGGATTAATATTATCTCATAAATTCTGGCCTCTTCTCATTCATTCTCCATATCTTTAACATGTTCCCAGTTTTGCAGCTCCAGTTCTTGCCGTCTGCTACCCAGGACCTTGGCACCTCCAATGGCGTGCATACCGTTTTTTACTTAGCTCGTTTTTATAATAATAATTAGTATGTAGATTGTTTACTAGCTTAATCATGGAGATTCCGTTCAAGTTTAGGCACTTAATTTTTCTGCGGTATTGTTTCTGGTGTAAATCCCTGGGATCATTTTGCCCTCCTACGAGAGGGAGGATCGTTTTGCCCCAAATGCCTATCTTAACATCAAAACACGAACTCATGGTATAAGTTGCAACAATATAATATTGCCGATCATATAGTTGAATTATATTAGAAACTAATACAAACACTCCTTACGATAAATATTCAGACAGTAAAACTCCACTGCCTCCGTGGTCTAATGGTTAGAGCATTGGGCTCTTGACACGGAGGTCGTGGGTTCGATTCCCACGGGGGGCACCTAGTGAAATGTCACTTTGTGCGTTTTTCCCCAGTTGGTTAGGACATTGCAGGCTGAGTCACCTGATTGTCTGAAACGAAAGATGATTCCGTGCTTCGGATGGCACGTTCAGCTGTTGGTCCAGGCTACTATTACTGGTGGTAGTAGTCGTTACACAAAAAAACCACGTCAGAGGCCGTAAGGCGGTTTGAATAAACTCTGACACCAGGGCTTTGCAGCCCACTCGATAAGAAGAAGTAAAACTCCACAATATTGATTATTGCTAACTAGGTACTACATCAAGCAAGACGATTTTCAATTCGTTGTAATAATAACGCCATGACACTTTATCAGAATGCTAAACTAGTGGCAGGCAACAATCAACTAAAATTACGAGATAGCACTTCTTAAAGTCTGTAAAACACATAGGGATCGTTTTACCTCGAGGGATCATTTTGTACCACTTTCCCCTACAAGCGTCAAATTTGGTGTGATTATAGTATAGAGCAAACTCTACAGTTTAACAACAAATAATAAAAACCGGTCAAGTGCGAGTCGGTCTCACGCTTAAGGTCCAGAAGAAAACAAGTTTTTATTGAGTTCTTTGAGTTGTTGAGAATTTTTCTTCGACTAAGGCCAGATTTCTCGAGAATTCTCACTTCGAAAAATTACGAGCAGAAACCCTATAGGTAGGTAAGTACTAAGTATTTTTATTAATTTTTAGGGTTCCGAAGTCAACAAGGAACCCTTATAGTTTCGCCATGTCCGTCCGTCCGTCCGTCCGTCCGTCCGTCTGTCCGCGGCTTAGCTCAGAGACGCTTAGTACTAGAAAGCTGTAATTTGGCATGGGTACACATATTAATCACGCCGAAAAAGTGGTAAAATAAAATTTTGAAAAATATTTTTTTTTAGGGTACCTCCCCTACCCGTGAAGTGGGGACGCAATTTTTTTTTCTCGTCTATCCCATGGTGTGGGGTATCGTTGGATAGGTCTTTTAAAAATACGGTGGGTGTGGGAAAACCATCTTTCGATTTAGGGATCCGTTAGCGAAATATGAAGCTTTAAGGTGCTAATTTTTGTTAGAGTCGAGTGTCCCCCCCCTCTGCCAGCTAAACGGTTGTTTCTAGATATGTGAAAAAATTCATGGCAGTAGTGTATATAATGAAATTAAAAGGAAAACTATCACCGCTAAGTTAGCTTTACAAGTTAACTAGTAATAGTCGACCAACTTAAAAAAAGTACTTTTTAGACTTTATTAGCCGTCAAACCGTAGTATAAAACAAAAAGCCCCCTTCTAAGTTCGTATATTGTGACGGGCAACTAAGGAACCCTACCCTGCGCGTGGCCCGACACGCACTTGGCCAGTTTTACTTATCCTATGTTGTTCCAAGATTCTGTACGAATGGTTTTCTGACTGTGCGTTCATTTCATTTGTTAGCACTTGTATAAAGGCAACTAAAACAATACGTAAAATGATGTATCAGGTATCATGTCAAGCATAATTTATCATCTTTGGGCTTCTAGACACCAGTTCGTTTATAACTTCCTCAACACGATAGTCTAAACAAGGATTTATTACGAACGTTGAATGTTAACCATAAACATTTTATTGTTTACGTGCACGCAAAAGTGGAGTGGATCTAATGGAAATCTCCAAGTTGTCGCGTTGGCGCCCCAATGGAAACTTTACTTTCAATGTCAGCTATACAGGATGTCTTTCAATGTCAGCTATACAGGATGTTTGGGTAAACAGTTGCATTACTTTAAGGGGTGATTTCAGTGACAACTTTCCCTGAGAAACCTACAGGAATGTCGTAAATTTTTGTTTTGTTTTCCATACTAAATGCAATCAGTTAATCGAACGTTTGTATGAGACGAAATTTTTTTTTGTGCGAATTTCCTATTGGTTTCTTAGGGAAAGATGTTCAGTATCATGGGTAAATTCACCCCTTAAAGTATTGCAACTGTCTACCCTAACACCCTGTACCTATAGCTATCAAGAACATGCTTGACTGCTCAGCGAACAGAAAATCAACCATGCATTAAATATACTAACAGAATAGATCTCACCATAGATGTCTTTTACTCATGAGCTCACTGTTGTGTCTGAAACGATATGTAGGTAAATCCTACCTACCTTACTACCTACCACACTTGTGATCACATGTCTTATGAATCATAATGATACTGCAAATTAATGTATCACTTTGTTTAGTTATGCTTAGTTAGAGCCTATTCGGACGTGGCGTTTTCAGCATCGCATCGGCGACGACGACGCTCGGAAGACGCTAGTGTGGGGGGGGGGGGCCTAAGAGACTTCCCACACTAGCGTCGTCGCAGCGACAACGCGACGTCGACACGACGTCGACGACGCGCACACAAGCGTCCTTCAAGCGTCGTCGTACGCAGCGCCGACACTCTCGAGAACGAAAATCCGACATCATACAAACATAGAGATTCTAGATTATTTCTGAAAAATTTGATTGACTTTAATTTGATAGTATTGAAAATATCACCAAACTACGTTTGTATGGAGCGCGCCAACGGTAATATACCCTTAACTAGTCGTCAGACTTGGATTATGAGTATTTCGTCATAAAATTAACAATACTTCTGACCCTGACTGAAGTAATACTGCGTAACTGACTGATTTAATGACGGTTCCGAAGTACCTATTACTTATTTGTGACTCTACTTATATGAATATAAAGGGTAAAATTGTTTCTTTGCTTGCTTATAATTATTTCCTTTCATTTAGATGTAAGTACCTACCTTCTAATAATTTGATTTATGTCGTAGATTCATACCAAGGAGTGAGGATGCGTGTTCACTGAAGCGGAGCGAGGCTGCGGAGCGGAGAAACGGAGAAATATTTAACCAATAGGATTGCATAAAATCTCGGAGTAGAGATTTTACGTAACTAAAGGTTCACTTGCGATCCCAGCGGTCGATGCGACTGACGCGTGGTTCTGTCATGTTTTCATAGTAACTATCGGCCGTCGGCCGCGAGCTTAGTATGAAAACGTATGGCATATAACACGCGTCAGTCGCATCGGTCGCTGGGATCGGAAGTGAACCTTAAGTGTTTTTAGGGTTCCGTACGTACCCAAAGGGTGAAAACGGGACCCTATTACTAAGCCTATGTTGTCCGTCGGCCCGACCTATTTAGGGCTGTAACTTTTGAACCGTAAAAACATGGTCTGCCAGCTAGCTTGAACTTTAACTTTTTAAAAAAACCGGTTAATATAACTACCTACCTACCATACCCCAGGTCACGTCCCTAATGGTTGAGTCCCACCCTACCACCAGGGGTATGGTGGATGCGCACGGCCTTATAGCAGTGTATTTCGTCACGGGCCACAATGGATTTAGAATGTATCATAAAGTTATAATGGAATGTATGTACCTATGCCACCTTCCTCCGGCCACATATTCAAGGATTCGAGCTCGACCAAGATGAACATTCGAAAAAAAGAGTAGTATAGGTACTCTACTTTTCACACCTTCTGCGAGGCCATAAATACCAATAAGTACTAAATTGGCTTTGGAAATATACCAAAACTAGTACCAAAAGCATCGATTCAGGTAGGTACCTACCTCTAAAGCCTTGAACCCTTTTGTAGTTTTTCATTTTGATTAGAAAATTTAATTTAAGTACTCTCTTTGCATGTAGAAACCTCAGTCAGAGCAAATATTGTATAGTTATGGATGGGGGATAAAGCAGTGTCTTTCGCATGCTTAGAGCATTTCGCATGTCTTTCGTCACGTGCATATATTGAATCCCGAACGTAACGAAGGATTCTAGTAAAAAGAAACGTATTCCCAAGAACATTGTATACTCAGAATTCATAGTTATTTTACAACATTTTTGCGTATACGCGCCTTTCTTTTTCTTTTTGCGTTTTACTCGTGGTGGCCAGTTAGATTTTCGAATAAGTTCTTTTTCTCCCCTCCGGACGGAAAGCGTCAATTGTCGTCCCGCTGTGCTAAACGAAGTTGTCGCTTTCCACCTCCGTCGAGGAGCAAAATAGTATACTAACCTCGGCTTCGCCTCGTTCAACAATTACATGAGATCTGGGACCTTTCTTACTTTCCTGCCCTCCCAAGTAACACCAGCAAGTTGCTTTAAACCTTTATACACTATAAATTGCCTATAAGTGGTTAATATATAGACAACAGTGTTCTAAAGGTGATTTATAATAAGATGAAACATTCTAATAGAGTATAGTGTCTCAGATCCACGTTTTAGAACCTCCTTTAAACTAAAAGATTAATCTAGTGTAAATAAACTAGTTGCTATCTACACTTAGTTTGGAAAAAGTGTTTGTTTAGAGTAATAATTCTGAACGGGACATATTTTATGACTTTCTGTAGGGTGATTTGACTATCATAAGCTAATTTGTTTTAGACGTGATCAATGTGGTTTAATACTGGTCTATAAATAAATGTTTATTAGAATGTTCTAGACGGACACAGTTTATATCTATTCTACAGAGTAAAATCTGAAGGCTTCCCGCTTAAATGTGTTTATAGAGGATAGTTTTGAAAAGATACGTTAATAAGTGTTTTTATTCTACTGCTGGACGGTGTTCAACTATCCAGCAATGGAAAAAGTAAAAAAAACAAATATTCCGGGGGATTTCGGCAAAATGTTCGTAAATACATGGAAAATAAGGAGATATTAGTTAGAACAAGATACAATAGTGGATTTGTCTCAGGAAAAAAATAGCTAGCTGTCCCCCACTGGAGCCGACCGGGAAAATATGTTATCGTTGTCCCCCACTATAATAGTATCAATGGATTTTAATGGAAACACTGTAAATGGTGTTATCGCAAAATCAACTTTTCGTTTTTGCAGTAAAATAGTGTGCTTTATACATTAATAATAAAATAGTAGTGTCATAAATTCGAATACAACACTTGTTAATTATTTATATGGTTATAGCCGAAGAGCGGACAGTTGGCAACCCTACCTGATCGAGTAGCAAGATGTGACCTACCTAGAGTGTAGCACATCAAAAAGGTACCTACGTCTAAAAGAACAGGGTTGACTGGAGGGTTTTGTACAGTGAGCAAAAAAGTGGTCATTTTTTTTGGTGTAAATATATCTAATCGAGTAACAAGTTGGCACATAGTACAGTCGATAGAGCTCATCGAGAAGTGCCAAATTATATAGGGTTGCCTCGCCTAGTCCCGGGACTTTCCTGAGTCGGCCTGATTTTATAGTGGCTAAAAATTCAAAAAATTTCCTCATCGAGTAACAAAATGAGACTTATGCCATTTGATAGCTCTAGTCGTCCTATTAATTATTAACATAGGTTGCCGGCCCTAAACCTGGAACTTTTCTTAGTCGGCCGAGTTTTATGTTCGAATGTAAAAAGTTTTTGATGCAACAACGTCGTGGAAATGTGTCCATGGATGGTTGAGAGATTGGTGGCATGTAGTAATCAGTTATAGGTATTAATTTGGAGGGACACAAACTTAAAAATTGTGTACCGTTAGCAAAAAATATACAAAAAGTTGTGACACAATCATTATGCAACCAAACCTATGAAAGGCGTGTAAATACTGTATATTTTATTATAATTGTTACGGTCAGTGTAATAAATCTGGTCAGTCAGTATTAAGAGGAAAAGTACATGAAATTTGAAGAATTGGTATTTCAGAGATCTATTACTGTCGGGGTAAGGGGTAAACGCAGTACACTATGGCGACAACCTAACTGCCAACCTTATCTGCTCGTGGTGCACCCTGCCGACTAACCAACGAGGCTCTGGCGACCGACTGTGATTCCGGTATATCCATCCAAAGCAGGCTATACCAAAATCCCTTGACCTATGATGGGCAGCAGCATCACCGGTACAACTGGTATATCCCTGCGACCACCAACCCGCTCTGCCAAGCGTGGTGATTATAGCATTTTTACCTCCCAAATATGTAATTAAGTCCCACATGGCCCCGGCCCCTAGTTCCCGGCAGCTCTACTATTCCAGGCTACGGCAGTGGTCTAGCTAACGGTAGGGCGGGGAATGCTAAGAATACCCGGGTTACCAGAGGCTGCCAACATCAACGACTGTTATTGGCGACGTTAACGTATAACGGACGAACACTGATGGAGGACGAAAAGTTCACGAAACTCGAGATAGAACTAAAAAAGATTGAGAGGCATATTCTTGGGTTATCAGAGGTCCGAAGACAGGGGAAGGATACGATGACCCTAGAATCTGGCCACTTGTTCTACTTCCGAGAAGGCGAAAGCCTGTCGCAGGGTGGCGTAGGATTTCTCGTCAACAAAACCCTCATCAACAATGTAATGGAGATCAGCAGTGTGTCGAATCGGGTAGAATACCGCGTGCTAAAATTCTCCAAAATGTGCAGCTTGAAGGTTGTACTGGTATACGCCTACTACGACGGGCTCTGACGAAGAAGTCGAATCGGTATACGAGGATATCTCTAGAGCTATCAACGATACTGCAAAGACTCATTTCACGGTTGTGATGGGGGATTTCAATACCAAAGTGGGTACAGGAGAACGAAGAGTCGAAGGTGGGTCAGCACGGTATTGGTAACAGAAACCAGAGAGGGCATATGCTGCTTGGCTTCCTAGAGAGGCAAGGGCTATACTTGATGAACTCATTCTTGAAGAAGCAGCTCCAAAGGAGCTGGACCTGGCGAAGCCCTGACAGCCGGACATATTCAGAGACGTATCAGTGATCAATAGGTTTAACAACGGAAGTGATCACCGACTTGTCCGAGGCACTCTGAATAAAATTACAAGCTCGAAAGAAGACGTCTGATGAAATCGACTCTCCGTCCCACACTTCCACACAGCACCAAACTGTAGTTGGAAGTGATAGCTTCCAGCTTGACCTCCAAAACAGATTTGATTCGTTGGAAACCACCGAGGACGCGGACGTTGGCGAAGCTACAAACCAACTAGTAAAAGCTCCGTGAAGTGGGCTACAGGCATTTCGACGACGATGTTCGAATACCTCCTGACACCCGGGGCCAAAATGAGTAATCTATGCCACTGTACTTAGAGTTCAATTTCGCACCGACTGGCAAAGACTCCTAAGTGATTTTGTAATAAATAACGCCACAAATTCTTAATGAGAATACCTCCTAATATCACGCTTTGAGCGTGTTAGCCTGAAATGCTGCTAATATATTCTAACTTACCAAAACGAATATCTCCTAAGTTACTTCCGAACTAATTTTGCTGCCAATACCTCCTATCTAGCATCAAACTGCTGGAGAACTGACGAATTGGCTACAGTGTGCGAAAGAGATCGAACTATCGAGTGGCGTGAGGTGGTACGACGTCACGGGAGGCGCGTGCGGCGGCCATTGTCATTGTTTTTTGTAAAGGGACAACAGGTTTTTTATTTAGTGTCAATATTTATGTAAAAACAAGTAGTTAGGAGTAGATTGGAGCTATTAGTTTGATTATTCCAAGTTTACAGAACCTACTATATTACCTATCAAGTAGATAGGAGCTATTAGTTTGATTATTCCGAGTTTACTTAGAACCTACTATTACCTATCTAGAAGATAGGAGTTATTAATTTGATTATTCCAAGTTTATTTAGAACCTACTATTACCTATCTAGAAGATAGGAGCTATTAGTTCTATTTGATTTCTAACTAGCAGATAGAACTTATTCGTTTTATTTTTAGAACTAAATATTATAATTGTTTGTTTGATACAGAAGTTATTAGCTTATTTTTACTCGTATCATGAACATACCTACTTGATAGATTTGATTGTTTTAGCCGAAATGTCGTCGAGGGCGTGACTGACGGAAGGACTACGAGCACGTAAAATGTTTCGTGCGTTAAAATTTACCGTCAGATAATATTAGTGCTTTTGATACAAAACGTTAAGTACCTACTTAAATGTTTTTTTTTTCAATCTATTTAGATTTGTTTGTCTATTAACCATTTTACATTCTACTGTTACTGGTTCAACGAAACTGCAGCAGATTTAACAGCGAATACGTTCGTCTCATTCTTATTGGATTACCTAGCAAGACACTGCTTGCCTCTCAAACTTCCTATCATAATTTTTTCTGATGGATGTACATACCAAAACCGAAACGTAAATCTTGCTAACGCAAACTGCATGGAGTAACAATAACTCAAAAGTTTTTGATACAAATGGAATGCGATTCAGTCCATAGTGCAATAGAAAGGAAGTTGAAGAATAGAGAAATTCATTTACCCACAATCAGTCCCCATATGGCATACTGCTTTATCAAATTTCGTTTGTTCGTACCTAAATTAACGTATGTGTTACGCTGTTCAACCCTCTGGAAACACACTTCGCTTTTGCTTCTTTTCAAGAACGCTATCAAAATAACCCTATCAGAAATCTTAAATTGCCCCCTATCCGATAATGACCGTAGTTGGTGCCAAGCACCAAGCCACCCTGCCTATTAGGTTTGGTGGTCTTGGCATCCGAAAAGTGTTTGATGTAGGGCTTCCGGCGTTTCTGTCTTCAGTTCACAGCACGCTTGACCTCTTCGGTAGAAATATAAACCCATCACTTGGCGGTGCAGAGGTCACGTGCTTAACTGAAGCCAGAAACTCCTGGACAAGTGCTGCCGGTCCGAACTGCAATTTCCCTATAAACCCGGCTTCTCAGAGGTCAGGGACCAGCCACTCTGCATCCAGAGTCAACAAATCCTCAGAGACAACGCTATCAATCTTGCAGAGAAAGCCCGCCTCCTGGCCTCAAGCGAGGAGTCTGGCTACTGGCTAAACGCGTTGCTGTCATCGCACGTGGGAACACTCCTTGACAGGACCTCTTTTTCGTTAACCTCTTTTTCGACAAATGAGCCCCACCGGTGCCTGTGGCGCGAGCGTTGATCCACTTGGCCACCACGGCCTCTCCTGTCGGCGCAGTGCTGGCCGCCACGCCCACCACGCCAGCTTAAACGACGTCATCCGTCGGGCCATTGTCAGCGTCAACGTGCCGGCCATACGCGAACCAAATGGCGTTGCGCGAGATGACGGCAGGAGGCCCGACGGTATGACTCTCATCCCTTGGAGGAATGGCAGAACCCTGGTGTGGGTCGCTACTTGCGTCGACACCGTAGCGCCCTCACACCTCTCTGCCACTTCTCGAAGAGCTGGCTCGGCAGCGGCTGCTGCAGAGATTGCCATCCAGAGAGGTAATGCCGCCAGCGTCGTCGGCACTCTCCCGCAATACGGCAGCCTCGAGCACATCTTCTATTTAGCATGAGCCGAGTAGAAGATGTGCTCGACGGAGACTCATTTTCGCTCTCTGTTTGTTTTTATTCCTTTTTTTTATGTTTTTAGTAAAATTTTTAAGTTAGGTTTTATTTTAGATTTATTTTAGAGTATGTTTGTTAATATTATTTCCTAAAACTTTTATTAAGTAATACCTCTTAACTTCATCAAAATAAGTTTGACATGGACATTAGTGATCGCATCGATTTTCGCATGCAGCAAAAGATACCAAGCTCTCAAGCGAGACTCTGGAGTTTATAAGGCATAGACGTAAAATCCTGTCTGAGCAAGAGTTTTCGGCAGAACATCGGGCTCTCAATAAACAAATAAAAAAGCTGATACGGCGAAACCTCTGAACACACACGCTCCATAGAGGCGATTGAGCAGAACCAGGGGTTGAAAGTGTTCGCTCAGCAGCTCGGGAGATGCCACCTGTCTAAACTCAAAAGAGCGGATGGGAAGATCGTTGCCTCTAAGCCGGAGCTCCTCGCTGAAATTAAGAAGTTCTATGGAAGTCTGTCTGCAACACACGCTCCAAAGCCTGTAGCTCGCAACACCCGCTCCAAAGCCTGTAGCTCGCAACACCGACCCCAGATCAGGGACTGAATTACCGAAATATTAAGGTATATTTATTACGTCATACCGATAAATTCTGGTTAAAGAAAAATTTCAATACCGAAATAAATTACGGTACCGGAAAATAAACGGTATTCTTAAATACCAGCACCTAACTAATCTTTATGAATAAAGGTTTTCTTTGATAAATTGCCATGCCGCGCTTCTACCATGCTTCAATTCGTTTCATTCGCTACGTGGAAGCAACAATGGCCAGCCGCGTTTTTCATTACGTACGTATTCCTTTATAAGATAACGGTACGGTACCTTTATAGCATTACGGTACCGTTACGTTTTTACGGTACGGTCAAAGTGTAAGATAACGGTACCGTTATGCCTAACCTTTATACCATTACGGTACCGTTACATTTTTACAGTACTGGTACCGAGAGCCGTAACCGCTTTCAGTCCCTGCCCCAGCTCCCCAATAATAAGCCACTACACGGACGATATCCCGGACGTTGACTCGAGTGAGATTAGGAAAGCCCTAAAACAACTGAAAAATAACAGAGCTCCGGGTGAAGACGGAATACAACAATGCTTCTGAAGGCGGGAGTTACTCTGGTACCTGAGGTGTCCTGAAAGTCCTAGGAAGGCTCTTTAATTTCGGTATTCACAATGGTATAACACCGGAGGTATGGATCGGAAGTGTTGTGGTCTTGTTCTTCAAGAAAGGAGATTTAAAACACTCCTCAAGAACTACAGACCAATCTCACTTCTGTTCTGAGCCATGTCTATAAGTTTTCGAATGTTTATTACGAAACGTCACGCTCGAAAATTCGACGAGTTTCAGTCCCCAGAGCAGGCCGGGTTTCGAAAAGGCTACAGTAGTAGGTACCATAGACCACATCTGAACTGTAAGGCAGATTATACAGAAAACTGAAGAGTATAAGCCGTGGTGGTCTAGTGGCGAGTAACGAGTAACCTTGCATGCCGTGCGGAGGCGATGGTTCGATCCCCGTCCAGGCCGACTCGTACCAATGAGTTTTTCGGAATTTATGTACGATTTGTAAGATTGTGTGAGTGGCTTATTATTGGGGACCTGGGGTCAGTGTTGCGAGCTACAGGCTTTGGAGCGTGTGATGCATACAGACTTCCATAGAACTTCTCAACTTCAGCGAGGAGCTCCGGCTTAGAGGAAACAATCTTGGCATCTCCCAGGCTGCTGAGCGAACACTTTCGCCCCTGGTTATCAGCTTTTTTATTTGTTTATTGAGAGCCCGATGTTCTGCCGAAAACTCTTGTTCAGACAGGATTTCACGTTTATGCCTCATAAGCTCCAGAGTCTCGCTTGAGAGCTTGGAAGCTTTTGCCACACGCTGCATGCGGAAATGCCTGTAGCCCACTTCATGGAGAGCTTTTACTAGTTGGTTTGTAGCCTCGCCAACGTCCGCGTCCTCGGTGGTTTCCAACGAATCAATTATGTTATGAAGGTCAAGTTGGAAGCTGTCACTTCCAACTACAGTTTGGTGCTGTGTGTGGAAGTGTGGGACGGAGAGTCGATTTCATCAGACGTCTTCTTTCGAGCTTGTAATTTATTCAGAGTGCCTCGGACAAGTCGGTGATCACTTCCGTTGTTAACCCTTATCACTGATACGTCTCTGAATATGTCCGGCTGTCAGGGCTTCGCCAGGTCCAGCTTCTTTGGGGCTTCTTCTTGAAGAATGAGTTCATCAAGTATAGCCCTTGCCTCTCTAGGAAGCCAAGCAGCATATGCCCTCTCTGGTTTCTGTTACCAATACCGTGCTGACCCACCTTCGACTCTTCGTTCTCCTGTACCCACTTTGGTATTGAAATCCCCCATCACAACCGTGAAATGAGTCTTTGCAGTATCGTTGATAGCTCTAGAGATATCCTCGTATACCGATTCGACTTCTTCGTCAGAGCCCGTCGTAGTAGGCGTATACCAGTACAACCTTCAAGCTGCACCTTTTGGAGAATTTTAGCACACGGTATTCTACCCGATTCGACACACTGCTGATCTGTTCAAAGCTTGGCCATGAATTAATAATTAGTTTATAAGATATTGTAATGAGTTAATTTAATACACGAATTAGCATCTCTGACATTATCACAATAATAATTTGTAAGCCGTAAGGTAAGACATGGACCTAATAATTATTGTAACACCTGCTTGTAAAACTACGCATGTCATACAAATAAATACATCTTTATCTTTATCTCCATTACATTGTGGATGAGGGTTTTGTTGACGAGAAATCCTACGCCACCCTGGGACAGCCTTTCGCCTTCTCGGAAGTAGAAAAAGTGGCCAGATTCTAGGGTCATCGTATCCTCCCCCTGTCTTCGGACCTCTGACAACCCAAGAATATGCCTCTCAATCTTTTTTGTTTCTATCTCGAGTTTCGTGAACTTTTCGTCCTCCATCAGTGTTCGTCCGTTATACGTTAACGTTGCCAATAACAGTCGTTGATGTTGGCAGCCTCTAGTAACCCGGGTATTCTTAGCACCCCCCGCCCTACCGTTAGCTAGACCACTGCCGTAGCCTGGAATAGTAGAGCTGCCGTGAACTAGGGGCCGGGGCCATGTGGGACTAAATTCCATATTTGGGAGGTAAAAATGCCATAATCACCACGCTTGGCATAGCGGGTTGGTGATCGCAGGGATATACTAGTTGCACCGGTGATGCTGCTGCCCATCATAGGTCGAGGAATTTTGGTATAGCCTGCTTTGGATGGATATACCGGAATCACAGTCACATCGACGGCCCGACAGCACAGTCTGTAGTGAACCTGCCTGCTGTGCCGGGGGTCGCGGGTTCGAATCCCGTAAGGGACAAATATTTGTATGACGAATATGAATATTTGTACCCGAGTCATGGATATTTGTATCTATATATGTATCCTATATCGTTGTCTAGTTATCATAATACAAGTCCAGGCTAGATTCTGGAACTTTAAATGTGACTAGATAATTTGTGTGACACTGTCCAAGATATTTATTTATTATTTATTTATTTATTATTTACAGTCGGACGCCAGAGCCTCGTTGGTTAGTCGGCAGGGTGCACCACGAGCAGATGAGGTTGGCAGTTAGGTTGTCGCCATAGTGTACTGCGTTTACCCCTTACACCCCGACAGTAATAGGACTCTGAAATACCAATTCTTCAAATTTCATGTACTTTTCCTCTTAATACTGACTGACCAGATTTATTACACTGACCGTAACAATTATAATAAAATATACAGTATTTACACGCCTTTCATAGGTTTGGTTGCATACTGATTGTGTCGCCACTTTTTGGATATTTTTCGCTAACGGTGCACAATTTTTAAGTTTGTGTCCCTCCAAATTAATACCTATAATTGATTACTACATGCCACCAATCTCTCAACCATCCATGGACACATTTCCACGACGTTGTTGCATCAATCACTTTTTACATTCGAACATAAAACTCGGCCGACTAAGAAAAGTTCCAGGTTTAGGGCCGGCAACCTATGTTAATAATTAATAGGACGACTAGAGCTATCAAATGGCATGTCTCATTTTGTTACTCGATGAGGTAATTTTTTGAATTTTTAGCCACTATAAAATCAGGCCGACTTAGGAAAGTCCCAGGACTAGGCGAGGCAACCCTATATAATTTGGCACTTCTCGATGAGCTCTATCGACTGTACTATATGCCAACTTGTTACTCAATGAAGTAATTTACACCAAAAAAAATGACCACTTTTTTGCTCACTGTACAAAACCCCCAGGTTACGCCCAGGCAACCCTGTACTTTAAGACGTACCCTTCTGATGTGCTACACCCTAGGTAGGTCGCATCTTGTTACTCGATCAGGTAGGGTTGCCAACTGTCCGCTCTTCGGCTCTTAGGGTGCCGTAAAGAGGGTCGCACACTTAGAAAAATTTTATGCTAATTTTATATGGAGCTGGGACTTAAAAAATTTTGATCGAAATTGTATGAACCATCGACTTTCTTGTGAAATTAGTATGGGGGCTGGACTTGTAAAATTTAAAAAAAATGTTTTTTTTAGTCATATATAATATAATTTAGCGACGAGCATGTTAGGTTTCTTGCGACCACCAGAACCGAATTGCTACTGTTTAGGTAGTCTACTCAAAAAAAAAATTGGACTAAAAAAAAGGGTGACGGGGGTGGTCATCCCCCGGATCCCGAATGTTATATTTGGCGATTGTGTTTTGTTGAAAATTTTCTGAGTCCTAATTTTGTATGGGACCCTCTTTGCGACATCCCGACCCCCTTACTGGGGGCGTAGCGTTGGGGGACAACGGGAATAACCCGGGACATTGACCTGCGGGACATGCGGGGACAGTGAGAATTTTTTTCCGGTCAGCCACACTAGGGGCGTAAAGTTTACTTAATGATTGCCTAATAGGTAGTGTGGCGGGTTGTGAGCCAGTGTAATATGCCTAGGGGTCATAATAGACATCCACGTTATCGATCTTGTGAACGATTTAATCGGACACTTACATCAGTAATAACCCTCCAAGCACTCCCATTTAAATCAAACAATAAAGTCTAACATACACTGGCTCACTACCCGTCACACTGGGTAGAGTTTAGGTACTATAGAAACGGGGATGTTATGAGTTTTCAGAATATTATATCTGACATACCCATGGGGAATATTGTCATGAGGATATGCTAAGTCTGACATCGCAAAGTCAATGAACATCACTAACAAGGGCTGACCATGCCTCATAAAGGTGATAGTGGATTAATATTTTATTTTCCTTTAACTCTAACAAGACGACTGATGTTCTTATATGATTGAAAAATCATTATTATTTTGGACTACTATCAAGATTTTTTGCTCATGTTCACATAATACTTAAGTAATAAATAAAAAGGCTTTAACTTTCCTACCTACCTGTTTTCTTGTTTAATTTTAAATATTGTATGAATCCTTCACACTTGCACTTCACATCTCAGAGCCTTGTAAACGTTTGGTACGACTATGACAAGAAATTACAGTATATAAACATTGCATTTTATAGACCACCATACAAGCTTCATAGGAGTAATTTACTATTTAACGGAATGAAATGTCAGTGACTAGTATTTTAATCTAGTGAAAGTCATATTGTGTTCTATAGCTTTCTCTATAGGATAAAAACTCTTGTCACGGTTCAAGGCGAAAAGCGTCGCCATTTTAAAAATTAAAATGGAACCTAAAAAGAGTTATACATATTTGATGTAGCTTTAAACACTTGTTTTGACCACTAAAAACTATAAATTACTTGAAATGGATACTTTTTATGAGGAAGCATCATAAAAATATAATTTTTGTCGAAATTAAATGAAAAACTAAAATGTATTATGATTTATGAAAATGTTAAATATAATTTCTTTTAGCTTAAATGTTATAATACAGCGAGCGCTTTAGTTTTATACAATCATCTCCATATTTCCCACGATACAATTAAATCCGCACTCTCATTCGCGATGTCTATACGAAATACCAACGCGTGATAAATATGATGTTAATGTTAATAAAATGTAAACGCCATGTTGAAATAAATATCATAAGTGTCAAACGTACGCCATAAGAAAATAAAATAATTTTAAGCGGTTTATTCTTGTATGATTCTTGTGATTATAAATTTTTAGCCGATCGGTTATAAAATGGTTTAAAGAACGTCTGTTTTACTATCCTAATATTATCATAAGACTATCTACTACACTAAACTTGTGCTCTAGAAACTGTTTAAACGTATTCCGGTAAAGGTTACTCTTAAGAGTTGGCTCCGAAACTCGTTGTCTTATGACTATCCTGGTTTCGCACTATAAACGTTGCCCATTTTTCGGTAACTGTGTCTATATGAGCTCTAGGAGAGGTCTACACGGACATTTGCTCTTATGGTAGACAACGGAAGTAAATTCTAGTAGTTATCCTGTATCCTCTTATTAGATATTGTTGTGCAGCTTGGGCTCGGTGTGTAATCTACTACATATTTGGAGCCGGAAGTCAAGTCACACGTTCAAATCAGCAGTAGAAAATGTCTAAATCACGATGGAGAAGCATCTTTCTACTGCTCATTTTTGAACGTGTTTCTTTCAAAAACCCTCTCCAGGCGCACGAATGCTACGAAAACATTCTTAAAAGTGTTTATTTAGAAAAATATGAGTTGGTTGGTAGAATAGATCTTCCCCATCAATATCATACAATTACAATATTGGTGCCTATATTTTATAGGGTACTAGCGACCCGTCCCGGCTTCGCACGGGTGCAATGCACATATAAACCTTTTTCTTGAATAACTCTATCTATTAAAAAAATCCACATCAAAATCCATTGCGTAGTTTTAAAGATCTAAGCATACCTACATAGGGACAGACAGCGGGAAGCGACTTTATTTTATACTCTGTAGTGAAGTGATGATAATGAATGTTTGTTAAGTGATTTTTAAAACTGATCTGCTACGAGTACCTATCACGCCCGGTTTTTTAATAAGGCACGGACCTGAAAAAAAAAAGATGTAGGGGATGAAGCTTCCTTGGCGGTCGGCTTGCGCCCCCAGTTCCCTGCGCCTTCTACTACCGGGTAAAGATGGCCCTGTATTGGATGGTCTTGTCAATGGAGATCAAAGAAGAAGAGGGATAGGCGTGATTTGGATATTAATGATGCTTGCATCATCGAACAGTTATTAATATGGGAGCAATGTCTCATTAAAAGGAAGACAAGCTGTTATGATTCGTCACTTAGCGTAGTTTAGACGATCGTGCAAAACAATAAATATAACAACATCTATGCCGTATAAAATGCTACCTACAAGTACATTGACAGAAGCAATTAACTTGGGAGTGTTAATTTGTGCTTCAATTTTGAGGGTTAGTCCATCTAATTTTGGTGCGCAATCTATATCTAAGTATCCAAAAAAAATTTGTAGGTTTTTATTATTTTATGCTCTCTCTATTAACTATATGCCCGATAGCACAGTCGGTAGTGAACCTTCCTGTGCTGTGCCGAGAGATGCAGATTCAAATCCCGTATGGGACATTGAGGTACTAGTGTCAAACATAGTAACTCAATGACACAGGGTCGCGCTGCATATAAATATATCGAGTCATGGATGTTTCTATCTAAAGGTATAGGTATAATATTCTATTATATATGTAGATCATTGTCTAATCATCATAATACAAGTCCAGGCTAGATTCTGGTACTTTAAATGTGACTAGATAATTTGTGTGACAATGTCCATGATATTCAGGTAGAGCGCGCGCTGAAATCGTGTCTTCGCATGCACTAATCAGCATTTACCCTACATATTTCAACTAGACCGAGACAAAACACTAAAACTAAATGCGCTTGGGAGTCCCTGATTTTAACAGTAAATTTTGATCTTGGTCGTATAATGCGTGATGGCTTTGCCTTTATGTACGGTCAGCTTAAAAAATGTTTTGCCAACCTTAGGTTGCATGTCGTGCAGATTATAGGACAACGTTACTTTCGCTTGCAGATCGATCTGAAAACTTTTATAGATAGCATAAATCTTGATCAGTCGCTGGTAATACATACCCTCTCAAGCTTATCATTATCAATCAAACTTTTCTTTCGACGACGCATTCTGTACCTATGGGTAATATAGCTCTCCATTGAGTATAACCTCTTAGATATTCCGTAGTATAACCACGGACCTGAAAAAAAGACGTAATCTCGTCTAATCACGAGTGAAGCACCCATTTATATTTGTGTGCGTGCTGACGAACTGTCACGCAGTACATAATGGTTGCGAGTTTGAGGACCTGCGCCTAGAGTTGGTGCATCTGTGTGAGTGTAGGTCCCTTGTAGAACAAACGAAAATGTAGGACCTAGCATGCTTCACATATTTTAGTGTCACATTACGTCCGTCTTTTTTCAAGTCCGTTGGTATACCTAACTAACAAAAAGAGCTATCAAAAGCGCCAAATGAACACCAAGTTGGTTGTCCTTCCCGTTTCGTGGTTTGACGACGATAACATTAGTCGCGTCGCGTCGCATGACCGTATTTATTGTTATATTAGGTATTTACCTACGAATACAAGTGTTTAAATTACCCGTGGACCCGGTAATGGGTCAAGCCACCGGGTCCACGGGTAAACACTCATCTAAGATTCATGTTTATGGTCAACTGAATTTAATTTAACGAATTTATAATACCTACCCTTATTAAGTGGTGGCATAAGAATAGTTAATTCTTATGGTGGTGGTCCTAAATTGGTATTTTACCTAATACTCATTCAAGCCACTATACTAAAATCTTTCGTGTTAGAAGTTATAAGCGGCGGCGAAGTCTTATAGTATACTTAATGAAAATTGGTGGGTACCTAATCTGGAATCGGGGACAGCTAAACACCCATATACCTACCTATCTATATCGTAACCGTTTTATTGTAAATATCTTCAATGAACACACTTCCTGTTACCTGCAGTTTTATAATACTTACCTAATAGTATAGAGTAGATCCATATAGATCTGCGTCGTTTCCATTTTGACGTAGAAAGATAAAGTGCTGATATTAATAAGTAAGGATCCTACACCTGCCTGAAGAATTCATGAATCAAACGGTAAGAAGGTACACTTTAAAACAATGGATGTTTGATGTCTTAGATCATCCAATCCAATATGAAAATGAAGCGCATTTCGTCACTACACTACTACCGTGATTTTCCGGTATAACCTTATCTGTACTATCATTATTTCAATAGATTTCATTGCATCACGTCCACGAATAGGCGAAGTGACTCAAGTTCTGATAAGCAATCAACTATACATGCACATAACTCTTCAGAAGCCGTTAAGTTGAAACCTTATAGATCTTCAGTCAATAACTGAACTATATTACCTACCTACTGAAAGGGCTACGTTTCATAACACGTGGACTGAAAATCACTCGGGTGCGAATGGGAGAGTAAAATAAAAAAGCATACGAAGACATAGGCGTAGCAAGGGGGGGGGGGGGCCGGGTGGGCCCGGCCCACCCCAGAATCCTTCTGGCCCACCCCAGAAATCAAATGAATCACTTACTAAAAATAAGAGACCGAATCGCCTCGATCTCAGCATGAGCTGGAGAAATCGAGTTATAATGAAGCAAAATCTTTAGAACCTACTGCACTGATCTAATTTATATTGCTGTAAAATCACGAGCTCGCTTCGCACGCTCCTGGCTAGACACATTGCAGTAAAATCTCGAGCTTACTTCGCTCACTCCAGAATTCAGTGAAATCTCGAGCTCGATTCGCTCGCTCTAGGATTTGGATCGTATATCTCTTCATAGTGTATCTAAAGCAATCTTGAGCTTGCTTTGCTCGTTCCAGATTTTAGGTCGTAAAAAACTCGAGCTCGCTTCGCTCGCTCCATGATTTAAGTCTAATTACACTGATCTCACTATATTACAGTAAAATCTCGAGCTCGCTTCGCTCGCTCCTGGCTACGATTGTATCACAAGGACCTACAGATAGATACATTGCAGTAAAATTTCGAGCTTACTTAGCTTCGCTCGCTCCAAAATTCAGTGAAATCTCGAGCTCGCTTCGCTCGCTCTAGGTTTTGGATCCTGTGTGTTTTCTAAGTGAAGCAAAATCTCGAGCTTGCTTTGCTCGTTCTAGATTTTAGGTCGTAAAAAACTCGAGCTCGCTTCGCTCGCTCCATGATTGAAGTCTAATTACACTGATCTCACTATATTACAGTAAAATCTCGAGCTCGCTTTGCTCGCTCCTGGCTACGATTGTATCACAAGGACCTACAGCTAGATACATTGCAGTAAAGTGCAGTAAAATTTCGAGCTTACTTAGCTTCGCTCGCTCCAGAATTCAGTGAACTCTCGCTTCTCGCTTCGCTCGCTCTAGGTTTTGGATCCTATTATGTTTTCTAAGTGAAGCAAAATCTCGAGCTTGATTTGCTCGTTCTAGATTTTTGGTCGTAAAAACTCGAACTCGCTTCGCTCGCTCCACGATTTAAGTCTTATAACACTGATCTTACTATATTGCAGTAAAAATTTCGAGCTCCCTTAGCTTTGCTCGCTTCAGAATTCAGTGAAATCTCGAGCTCGCTTCGCTCGCTCTAGGTTTTGGCTCCTTTTTCCATAGTAAAGTAAAATCTCGAGCTTGCTATGCTCGTTCCAGATTTTAGGTCGTAAAAAAATTGAGCTCGCATCGCTCGCTCCAGGTTTTACATTTTATTGCAACGACCTAACCTGGGCCTGGCCCCCCCTGGGAAAAAATCATTGCTACGCCCATGTCGAAGATATGTATGCTGGGATTGCTGGGTGGGCGGGCTGCTAGGTGGCTAGGGTGAGCTAGATGCATTAGATGTGATTGATTTTTTCACGTTATGAAACGTAGCCCAACTTTTAGACTTTTTGAATGAGGTGTTCATTTACTTAATACCTGTACCTTAGGGTGTATTTGAATTATTGTAAAATATTCTAATAATCGACTTCCAATCAGTTGCGGCGGTGCTAGACATAGGTATCGGCAACATATTAAGTTTTGCGAGGCTCTTTCCACTTAAGTATATGAACTAGATTTTTTCTTTCCAGGACTGCACAATAAAACTAAAAGTTGGCACTGGAGGAATATTAAAAAAAACGAGTGAGCGAGCTCGATATTTCATAACCCTAATCGGGGCCTGAATTCTGTCCATTTACAAATCGGAGCGCGCTCCATACAAACGAAGTCTGGTGATATTTTCAATACTAATACCAATTAAAGTAATGAAATTATCCAGAAACAATCTAGAAACTAATCTCTATGTTTTTATGAAGTCACATTTTCGTTAAAATGTATAGTTTTAAAGATATAGTGCCTCAAAGATTTCCATACAAATCTTAAATTAATCCTAGTAACTAGTGAAGACTAGTGAAGAGTAATAATATCCATCTGAGAAATTGTAGAGTAACTCGTATTTTGGAGACTTGCATGCGAGGCTAACTCCTAGACGATTTTTTTTAGTCTTAGTTCGAACTAAGTAGGGTCGAAAATTCGAAATGTATGGATCTTGACATACGGGATTCAAAACAGAAACTAGTAAGCTTTGACTGAAGCTAGTAAGTACCATTTATTATAGATATTCAGTTTCAGGGACCATAATTACCCATTGGATCAAGCGATCTAGTCCAGTCACTAAGGCGCCGTTTCAAGGCACCGGAGGAAGCTGAATCCAGCTGCTGTGTCAATGTACAGTCAGCATCAAAAGTATCTAAGCATCTATCCGGCGTTCAAAAACATCTGAACAATTACACGAAAATAAACCCTATTTCCTACTAAATAACATTTGTTTTCAACTTAACAAATAATAACATGACAGATAAATTAATTTGATTTCTTTGTGAGTTGAAATAAGGTTTGCTATCGTAAAGTTGTTCAGATATTTATGAACATTTAAGATGCTTAGATACTTTTGATGCTGACTGTACCTAAACCTGCCTGTAAACTCTTACCTAGCCGACTTTCATTCTTCTAACTTCTAATAGGTATCTTGAATGAAACTAAAGTTAATCGTATCTGTTGGTAGTTAGGTATGTTGAGTTTTGGTAAATTACAATAAAACTCAAAGAAGAGTCCACTTTCGTAGATGACTACCTACTTACGATTATGTGGTTTGAAACGTAACAATATCCTTTCATTCATTGATAGTGTCGAATTCTGTCAAACACTACGAATAATTTATTCGTAGGTCAAACAGTATCTATATATCGGTTACTATACGGTTATATAGGTTACTAGTGTTTACCCGCGACTTCGTCCGCACAAATTATATACCTACCAGATTTTAAGTGAGATCATAAGCTAACAAACAAAAAAAGTTTCATAAAAATCGGTTCAGTAGTTTTTGCGTGATGCACGAATAAACAAACAAACAGACAGACAACATTTCTAAAAAAGGTTGTTTCGATTCAGGGATACTTACCTAAAAACCATATCGTAATCTTTTTTTTTGTAAATATCTTCAATGTACAGACACGCTTCAGTTACTGTTTTATAATAGTTTACATTCATTTACTTATATCAATGTATGAGGTATAAGGTACTAAATAAATAAATAATTCTCTATTGGAGTCCAAGATATTGTCACACAAATTATCTAGTCACGTTTAATTTAAAGTACCTACCTACTTACCAGAAACTAGCCTGGACTTGTATTATGATGACTAGACAACGATATAGAATAGGTAAGTACATAATCTTAACTATTATAAAACTGTAACTGAAGTGTGTCTGTACATTGAAGATATTTACAAAAAAAAGATTACGATATGGTTTTTAAATATCCCCGACTCGAAATCAACCTTTTTTAGAAATTTTGTCTGTCTGTTTGTCTGTTTGTTTGTGTGTTTGTTTGTTTGTTTGTTTGTTTGTTTGTTTGATCGCGCATCACGCAAAAACTACTGAACCGATTTTGATGAAACTTTTTTTGTTTGATAGCTTATGATCTGACTTAAAATCTGGTATATAATTTGTGCGGACGAAGTCGCGGGAAAACACTAGTATATTATATAGATACAAACATCCATGACTCGGGTACAAATATTCATATTCATCATACAAATATTTGTCCCTTGCGGGATTCGAACCCGCGACCCTCGGCACAGCAGGCAGGTTCACTACAGACTGTGCTATCGGTACTAAGGTATCTAATGAATTAGTATAAACCTTTTGTTGAAGTAGGATAAAAATTCCTACAAAACATAAAGGGCAAAGAAAAAAGACAGTAGGTACGATACAGTACGTACGCAGTATAAAGTTGCAAGTGCAATTTCGCAACGCTATTTTCATTAGACATCTCTTGTTTACGGAGCTGCGAAGGAGGGAACCGGGGGTGGGGATGACTTGGCCTGGATACTGACCCTGAATGGAGCTGGCGAATCGATGGTACCGGCGCCTCCCCGTCTGGATATAGCCTTTGACGTCACAAGGGAAAGTATAGGATCTATACATATACAATACCTACTTATAGCGCTGTATGGCCTGTAGGTAATAAAGAGATAACAGGACTAGGTAACTACATGACAGTTTTTACGAATAGGAAATGCAATATAAAACGAAAGTCTTCGATCAGTGTGTGTTGCCAGTGATGACATGGAACTGAGACGTGGTCGCTCACTTAAGGCCTCATAAAAAGGCTTAAAGTCACCCAAAGGGCAATGGAAGGGGCTATTCTTGGAGTTTCCCTGCGAGATCGAATCAGAAATGAAGAGATCCGCAGAAGGACCAGTGTACCTGACATAGCCCAAAGAATTGTTAAACTACAGTGGCAGTGGGCCGACATTGCTCGCAGAATCGATGGCCAATGGGGCCGAAAAGTTCTCGAGTGGTGGACCGACGACCTGGTGAAGGCAGTACAGATGGATGAGGGCAGCGCAGGACCGGTCGTTATAGCGATCCTTGGGGGAGGCCTATGTCCAGCAGTGGACGTCCATCGGCTGAGATGATGATGATGATGATTTTTTCAGACCGCCTTACGGCCTCTGATGTGGACTACTACCACCAGTTATAGTAGCCGGGACTAACGCAACGGCCTGGGGTGCAATTTTTGAATGTCATCGGTGAGTTTGAACGGTTTTTAAATCTCATACAAAACCGTTCTCATGCATTTTCTGTGGATTGGCGGTATATAAAAATATTGAATTGACAGATTCGAATTTCAAAAACTCTTTCCACGCTAGCGGATAAAATACACTTTTGCACTCACATTTCGAATGATAAACAGAATCTTTCCGAGCTTGTGAGGTGAAAATGACGTGGTGACAGAAAAGGATGGAGCGACGGAAAAATGCGATGCTGTGCTACGTGGTGTAGTTCAACCCTAATTGATCCGAAGCACGTAATCATCTTTCTTTTCAAACAATCAGTTGATTCAGAATGCAATGTCCTTACCAACTGGGGAAAAACGTACAAAAGTGACATCACTAGGTGTACCCCGTGGGAATCGAACCCACGACTCCGTGTCAAGAGCCCAAAACATTTTGGCCACACTGACCAAGCTCCTAGCGTGCTCCTAGCCCATCGGCCGCTCGCCTCGGTGCGAGAGTAGCCCGACTCGCTCTTGACCGGTTTTATTTATTTTTTGTAGCATAGCTACGGATATAAAAATCCTCTGTGGCTACGGTGTACCTATGTATGTGGTAGTATATTCCTTGCATAGATAGGTATATAATATCTACATAAATCGTTCTAGATATCTACCGTGTCTTCGTCTCCAAGTCAAGTCAACGCCATCTATCGCGGCATGTTTGTACTATGTTTTTTTTTAAATATACTTACAAAAAGGTAATGGGAACTAGCCCTTACAGCCGTTGTCTTTTGTATTATTTTTCTATGCTTCTGTTCTTCTTTTGAAATATGACAATCGTTCGCACATTTCAACGTTCAAGGGAGTTTAGTACTTGAGGATCAATCCCAATCAAACGGGAGCGCCTTTCTTTATTTCTCACTTGAACTATATTGTTCTCCATTAATGGCACATTTTAAAACTAATTCCACCGCATTAACACAATAATAGCCACGAAAAACGAATCCCACTCGGTTCCCGCGCAAAACAATCTATTATTAACCCCAAGTTTATAACAGAAAACAGCAAAAACTCCCCATTCGTAGAGATAAAGACCATAGATTCAAAACTTTTCGCTAGAGACCAAAGAGGTATTCAATGTAGAGTGCGACCGTAGAAAGAGCTAAGCGAAATACTTGGCCTATGAGTGCGACATAAAAGAGTAGAAAACGGTGACAGCAGGAACAGCCAGCTTATGCGTGATTTTGACGTTCTTGCGTGGAGGCAGAACCCTCATTTATTTTCTACTCTTTTATGTCGCACTGTACCAAAAGGAAAAGAGAGACAACTCGCGTGGTTTCTGGTAACCCAAATTGAAATCATACATCGTTATGACAAATTACCACTTGAGTTGATTGCAGTGGGAGGATATTCGCCTTTTGGCAGGTATCTTCAATGTAGTTTACATAGAAAGTGCAGCCATCTAGTATTACGTTCTGCAAACTACGAAAAAAAAAAGATTTTATGGGCTATGTCAATGTCAAATTGCCAAATTCACAAGATGGCTGCCTATTTGTGTAAAGGTGCGTTCATACGCGTGCCGCGCAGCCCGGCAGGCTTAGGCAATTCCCTGTACATTGAGGCTTATATAAAGTTAAATAGTAACAATCACTTTACAGACGAGTCGATGTACCGCGAATTGCCAAAGCTTGCCGGGCTGCATGGCGTGCATGTAAACCCAGCATAATGTGCGTGTTGTTGTTTCTGTTGTTCTCTAACCAATATACAGATTAGTAAACTATAGGAACTATAGGAAACTATAAGAACTATAGGAACTATAGGAAATAGAAAACTATAGTAAAGAGACAGGACTAATTCAAAATATAAGATCAGACAAGCAATTTCAAAAAAATTCAATACCTCAGGGAAGTGTTCTTGGGTGTATATTATTTTTAATATATATTAATGATCTGCCTAAAATAGTAAACGAACTATGCGTTTTATTTGCGGACGACATATCCATCCTTCTCCCATGCCAAAATAATGTTGAGCTTGATTCTAAATTGAATGTAACTTTAAATGAAATAATACACTGGTTGGATGACCATAACTTAGAAATAAATTTCAATAAGACAAAAATAATGCAGTTTAGACCTCACCAAAGACCCCCACTTATTATTAACTACAGCCTAAATAACATCAAAATAGAATGCGTGCAAACTTTTACACTGCTTGGTTTAGATATTGACACACATGTAAACTGGAAAGCACATATTAAAAAACTTAGTAATAAGCTCTCTAGGTTCACTTATGCCCTTACAGAGTTAAAAAAGAGCACAGACTTTAGGACCGCCCTATCGGCTTACTATGCGTACGCACACTCATGGTTAAGATACGGTATACTGTTATGGGGAAACAGCACTGATGTTGAAGATTTGTTTGTGCTACAAAAAAGATGCATGAGAATACTGGCTAATATCAAACAGATCGAAAGCTGTAAACCACACTTCATCCACTATGGCATTTTAACATTGACATCGATATATATACTAGAGGCGTGTAAATTTGTTAGAAAGTATAATAGTTTTTTCAAGCAAGATGTATACAATGGACCACATAATTTGAGACCTAGAAATAAACTATTATTACCAAAATCAAAAATGGCGCTATATAGATCCGGCCCATACTTTATGTCGACTAAAATTTATAACAAATTACCTACAACAATCAAAAGTCAAGTTACGGACAGTCTGTTTAACAAAAATTTAAAGACCCTATTACTAAAAAAATCATATTATACAGTAAATGAATACATGGATGATACAGATATCTAAATTAGTGACGACACTTCTTTAATTTCTCTGACATCCTTTTATGGTGCTTTATGATATTTCGTAAATTTGTTTAGACTTGATATTTTGCTCTGACTTGTACTTATAATTTTAATGTTTAATTCGTAAATTGTAAAATATTTTTGGTTTTATACTTACTATCCATTTTTAACATTTATGACATTTTGTAAATTTTGTTTTGACCTAATATTGTACTTATAATTTTAATGTTTTATTCCTAAATTGAAAAATACTCTTGTTTTTATTTTGTTTTATATTAATTACTAATCTTATTACTTCATTTTATTTTTTGTACTTATACCTAATATAAAATTGTTAATGTTGTAGTGCCCAACAGGGTTTCATGTCTGGAACTATTTTAAGATATTTAACAACCTTATGTAACCATGAAAACAACAAATAAATGAATAAATGAATAAATGAATAGTAAGGAACTGAAATTTAACTGGATCGGTGCGGGATTGAACGAAAACTAGCATTCAAAACAATAATATCTAAGGTCTAACAAAATTAGGTGCAACTATTTTAAGGGGATGATTAGACGATCAAACTGAACAAGTTTCTCTATGGGACCAATATCGAAATCGCGAAAACAAAATCTACGGTCCCATACATTTCGGTCGAGTAGGTTTGTATGGAACAGCTGATATTTTTTTGCTATTTCGATATTGGTCCCATAGAGAAAGTTGTACAGTTTGATGGTCTGATCATCCCCTTAAAATAGTTTCAGCTAATTTTGTTTGACCTTATATATCCGTATGAGTAGATATAAGTAGGTGTGTATAGTATAGGTTTAATAACTGAACTGGAACATAGATGGAGTTTGGTAGCTTTCAATTTGACATAATTTTTTTTTATGTATTTATTACTAGCCTGGTTACTAGACCTTTTGGCTAAATATTATTTTATTTTTAATTTTCTTCTGTTTTCACATTAAAACGTTGGTATTAGACGTTTTGATGGTTCTTTGGAGTTATTGGAGACAATCGAAAGACGCAGGAAAAGCAGAGAAGTCCACAGGAAAGAGGCGAACCGACCGCTTTGCCGCGCTAAAATCACGGAACGCTTTTCCTGTTTACGACCATGCACCATCATATTTCACTGAACTATAATTGTTTTCTTGCACTTTGTTACGCAAAACAACACCAATTTTACGAACCAAGGACTACAAACGTCAGCTACCAAATCCCGCCAAAAACTCCCAATTTGACATTAGGTGGATGCATAATGTTGCCACGAGTGGGTTATCTTTTCTAATCTTAACTATATACTTATATTACTCTTTGGCTAACTCACGAGCAAGAAGTCCATAATTATAAATAAAAAAATAAAATAAAAAGTCTTGGCAAAAAATGAGGGCACTGTCTCCACGCAAGAACGTCAAAATCACGAATAACCTGGCAACACCACCATACTAATATGATTTTAGTTCCTGAAATATTCAAGCCACGACTTTAAAGACAGACTTACCTAGCTCCATCTATGTTCCAGCATAGCTAGCATGCCGCAGTGATACAGCGCTATCACACCTTAGCTCTCTTTCTATTTGCGTGCGAACGAACGAGATAAAAGACGTGATACAGCCGTATCACGTGTAGCATACTACGACTGCAGTACTGTTATTCAACCTATACTAAACATACCTACTTATATCTACTCATAGGGATATATATTATTGTTTTGAATGCTAGTTTTCGTTCAATCCCGCACCGATCCAGTGAAATTTCAGTGTCCCTCCCTACTCCTGTAATCTGTAAGTATATAGTTTGGGAACAACATAAACTCCAGAACATCACTAAATCAGCACGAAATTGAACGAAAACAACACGCACATTACGCAAATAAGCAGCCATCTTGTGAATTTGGCAATTTGACATTGACATAGACGATAATTTTTTTTTTTCATAGTTTGTTTCACTAAATACTAGATGGCAGCACTTTCTATGCAAACTACATCGAAAATATCCGGCAAAAGGCGATTGTCCTCCTCCCATCCATGATGCAATAAACAAGCAACAAAAACGTGTTCGGAAATCTTTGGTCATTTTTGGTGCGTGCGCTGCTTTGTCTTTGGTTTGGTGGTCGGCCATATTGCTCTGTCGCCGTGCGTGCGTTTAATATTGAATCACACCAGCCCTTAGGTAATTATGTTCCGATTCCTTACTACAAATAAGTAACACTTATGAAACACTATGGCATTTATGTTGTGGATTCATGGCGGTATCCTCTGCTGGTTATAAATCTATCTTGACTGTTATTTTACGTGCCACCTTGACTCTTGAATTATGTGCTTCAATCTGGCGTAGTCCACACGAGGTGCCCGCAATGATCCACAATGTACGCTATGTCACGCATAACTATTGCATGTTTCCAGTTAATCGAAAAACTGGTCTAATACAACTATTAACTTGGTGGACTACCTACGTGGTAATATTCAATATTAGTCTTTGTCTGATTGGGTTTTTCATCAATCTGAAAGAGGTCTATGTATGTTGGACGGATCAAAATAATAACATAATTATCTCTACTAAAGTTACTTCGGTCAAGTCATGTATGGAAGAATTGTGTACTCTGGGTAAAGAGTGACCAGAATCCTGCCAAATTAATCAAACAATACATCGTACCTGTTATTCTAGCGCGGGTACACACAAATTACGTCGTTCGTAAACCTTAAAACTTTTAGGTACTTACTTACCTACTGTGACTATCTCAACACTGCAAAGCATTTCTATGAATACGGACAACAATGATACTGGAATGGTTTAGTTACCTACTACCTAGCACATATCCACACTATTGGTTCAGAAGGGGGACATTCTAAGAAGCAAAAATGTGAAAGCAATTTCTGTAACCACTAATATACACATATTCAGATTTCAGGGTGAATAAATCCCAACTAGGGTTTAGCTGGTTTATTTTATTAACATGGACAGTAGCCCAGTATAGAACAATGTGCAGCTGAGAATTTATCATAATTCTAAACCCAGTTCCTTTTGTTTTGAGTTTGTGTAGGTAACCTTATCTTTCTATCTCTGTTTACTAAATGTTTACAAAACACCATGAAATGACTATGAATCAAATAGACAGGTTGTTGGTTTTTTATAGTAGATTACACACCGAGGGCAGGAAAGTAAGAAAGATCTCAGATCTCATCGCCTCGGTCAACAAACATGTGAGCTGAGGCTTTCTTATTTACTGCCCGAGGTTAGTATACTATTTTTCTCCTCGACGGAGGTGGAAAGCGGCAAATTCGTTTGGCGCAGCGAGACGACAATTGAAGCTTTCCGTCCGGAGGGGAGAAAAAGTATTTATTGCCACAAGGAATATGAATCAAAATATAAATCTAAAGTTTTAGGATTGTTGAATTATATTAGTAAAGTGCGGCATCAGAGTACCCTTCTAAACATTTAGATCGAGGGATGAGGTTTCTCTGATGTGCAATTTACTAATACTATTATTAGATATATGTAAAGAGAGAGACGGAGACGGACAGAGTTGCGGTACTACTGGTGAAACGTGGATGTTCTGAGGTTTCAGAATATCTCTGACTACCCCTCGGGGAATATCATCATCATCATCATCAGCCCGGTAAACCCCACTGCTGGGTATAGGCCTCTTCATTTTCACGCCAACTAGAACGGTCCCCCGCTAGTCTCATCCACTGTTTACCGGCTACTTTATAAATGTCATCCGACCACCTGGCTGCTGGTCTGCCCACTGACCGTTTCCCCTCCCATGGCCGCCACTCTGTCACTGCCCTCGTCCATCTGCTATATAGTCGTGAGCATATGCTATGCTATGCTAGAAATATACACCACTAATTTTTAATTAGTAACAAAACCTCCTCCTTAGGGAAAGTTGTTCAGATGCACGGTCTGAATACACCCTTAAAGTTTCGTTACTAATTATAAACTAGTGCTGTATGTAAACATGATAGGATGTTTCTTACTCAAAGCACTGAAATGGCTGTATCAATTTTAATAAGATTTGAAATTTAGAAAAGTCCATATATTGGTCTCCCGTTGGTCTACTTTACAAAGATGGAAATTAAAGAGACAATTTAGCCTAGAGGTTTCCTAATTGCTCTCATCAAGAGTTCTTCTCCTTAAGAGGGTACCGAGCCTATTGTGTAGCCTGTTAAATAATTATAGTGACATTTCAGCCAATGCCGCTGGTGAACTCTCCCCGCTATACCTGTTATTTACAGATAATCTGCTTTTTGGGAGCACCGAGCCTATTGTGCTGCTCTGAATCATATTTAAACTTAAATAACATTTCTATGAAAATTGTCTTCTATGATCTCATAGAAGACAATTATCACTCATTGTAGTGGCTTATTGTTTTAAAAAACAGATTGCCACGGTGCAGATTGAACACAAAAAAAAAAAAAAATAACATTTCCAAAAAACAAGAATGTTAAATTGTAGACCTGATTGGCTTTCAATTTATCGAAACATTACGTATTATTATGTTTTATGTTTATAGGTATTAAAGATAATAACTACAAAATTTATTAAAAAATATTGCAGTGACCCGATAAATCAAAATCGAAAATCAGCAATAACTATAATGTGACATTCTCGTTTTTTGGAAATGTTGTTAATAGCTCAGAAATAAAAAAAATACGATTCAGGGCAGCACAATAGGCTCGGTGCCCCCTTAGAAAAAGCTGATAATCTGTAAATAACAGGTGTATCGGGGAGAGTTCACCAGTGGCATTGACTGAAATGTCTCTATAATTATGTAACAGGCTATTGAGTTTTATACCTGGACTGTTATGTAAGATTTTTCATTGAATGGTTGCTTAATTTCATTGCCCTGCATTTTGTATCCATAAATTAATTTGATACAGGAGCCTGTATAGGATTGATTTGATTGGATATAAAATTATAATTATTAAATAGGCACAAGTCACAACACCGCAGGAAAAAACGTATTTATGAATTTACTGGCTTTTGCCCTCGACTTCGTCCGTGTGAAATTAGAATATCGAAAAATCCTTTCTTAGTGCACCCCTACATCCTCCGTAGAATATGTATTCCTTATTTCAAGTTTCTATTTTCAGCAGTTTAGGCTGTGCGTTGTCTGTAAGTCAGTCCGGAACTGTTTTATAAGTATAGATAGGGAGTCACGTTGCAGGTTCTATCCCAAACACTTTTCTCGTGTGGTTTTCGCGCGTCGCGTTTTTGCCTGCCACGAGGCTCCCTCAATCTCTTGTTCTTGACCAAAAACAATCCCTGAGATTGGGATAGATACTCCTATAAATAACTTAACACTGGCGGAAATGCAGTGCTAACGCACAAGCAAGAGTCCATTAATTATTTAAAAAATATATATAGATAGATTTATCATTGGGCAGGTATGGTGGACTAAAGGCTACAACACACCCTAATCATGTGGGTACACTTGTGTGTCAGTAGTGGGGATAATACAGCTTGATGATGATTTAACATTCTTTTGTACAATCTGTTTTCTACCTTAAGTTTCGAGTTCTAATATAGGAAGTCCGCTAACCAGATTATTATGATTATATTATCTTAATAAAAAATGTAAGTAATTTAAATTTTGTATTTATTTATGTGAAATATTGCATTTGCGAAATTATGTGATAAAAAAAAGGTGCATTAGCGAATTATTTGAGTTGTGTTTAATGTTGAGTAGAAAAACAAAGTATAAGGGTGCCTGACCATTGATGCGGTGCTAGCTGGCGGAGCGGGGAAACGGAGTTTTATCAACCAATAAGATTTCATGAAATCTCGGAGCTGAGATTTTATGCAATCTTATTGGTTAATAAAACTCTGTTTCCCCGCTCCGCCAGCCCGCTTCGCATCAGTGGACAGGCACCCTAATCCTACTAATATTATAATGTGAAACATTGAGACAAATGTTTGGATGTTTGTGACTCAATCACACAAAAACGGCTGAACGGATTTGAATTAAATTTAGTATGCAGATAGAATATGTTCTGATTAACACACATGATACTTTTTTAAAGGTCATTGCAGACGAAGTCGCTGGCAAAAGCTAGTATTCATATCAAATGAGTTACCATTATCAACCACAACTACTTATCACTATTTGTTTTGGTTTAATTTAACATGATTAAAATAAGTACCTACTTACACAGTATTAATAAGCGTAACCAAAGTGCAGTGATCAGGGTGCAGGATAATAAATGTGGTCTAAAATGTGCACATACCATAAAGTTATTATACTTTTCGGAATAGAGGGACTGACAGCTGAGAGAGCGAGATGTGCCTAGCGGCACCAGTCACCACTGTATAATAGAAAGAGATACGTGACGTGAGGATATAGAATCGTTTTCTAATCTCTTACCAATTTTTCCAATTCGATTTCCGTGAATAATTGCGAATCTAAAGACAAATCGTAGATAATTTTGTAAAATATACTGACTCTACTTCATTAATTTATCCACGATGTCACGTTAGACTCGGAATTACTGTCGAATACTGTCTGTATTCGAATTATTGCCTGCGAATAGTCTCCTGAAAACATCCAAAAATGGTATCATTTGACAACTCATGTCAGTTTCTCTATTTTATTTTATTTTATTTTATTGTATAGGTACACGTACAGATCACAGTAAGTACAGATCGTAGTATTGCAATAAGATATGTTAGAACTAGATTGTAATCCAATTACACATGTACACAGCATCACTATCTTTAAAACATGGAGGAGTGAGTTTGTTACATAAATTAAAATCATAATTAATTCCTGTAATACCTTTATGGCACATACATAATATATGGCTTTTGCCAATGTTTGGATTTTTATGTTTGTGTCCGGCTAAATATTAACAATTCCAGCCTGCCTGGCTTTTCACAAATTTCATTGACAAAAGCCTATGCTGTTGAAATGAAATAACTAGCTATTTAGTTGCAACAACATAGGACATGGCTTGATGAGATGAAATTTAGCAAATCACGCGACTCAAGCGATTTTGATGTAAACAGGGTATTTAGCCCAGTTAAGTAACGGTGCGTTTGTATGGCGAAATTAAATCTTAACTATTATAAAACCGTAAAATCATGAGGAACAAAAAAGTTGCGGTTCACTTCATATAAAATCAAATAATAGCGATAGCGCGATTTAAATGACGTGCAGCGCCATCTATTGACAAAATTGTTAGTTTGTTTGTTTGTTCGCGCATCACGCAAAAACTACTGAACCGATTTTGATGAAACTTTTTTTGTTTGATAGCTTATGATCTGACTTAAAATCTGGTAAGTATATAATTTGTGCGGGCGAAGTCGCGGGAAAACACTAGTAATTTATAACAGCCGTTTTTTACCTTTATAGTTTAAACTTTAGATTATTATTCTAGTTATCATTTAGATTGAAAATCGAACAATTTTTTTTTTGAAACAATTAAGTAAAGTAAAAAAAACTCAGTAAAATTGGCAAAAAATAATGTAAGTATAAATTTTTTTTATGTCATTTATTAAATACATTTCTATTCTTTTATATTAGAAGTAAATCCAAAGAAACATCACCACAGGAATTTTGTTTTTAAATAAATAGAAATTACGAAAAACGCAATTTTAGTACAAACTTTACACCCTTACGGACTGTTGGCCCTACCGCTTAGTCCCCCTAGTAGGTCCAACAGGACTAAATAAAATAGGGGTACGATTTTGTTCTATTAAATAAGATTTTATAGACTTACTTTTGTATTTACATTTGTAATATTCAAGTGACCATCATAATCACAACAAGACAACCAATTTTTCAGCCGAGCCAACATTTAGGTAATTAATTGACAACATTTCATTTTAAGAAAGGTACAAAAATAAGAAAACCATTTGGAGATTATGTGATTCAAAGCTTATATCAAAATTATAAGATTTTTCTATCCATTATTTCTCGAGTTATTTGAAAAATACTGAAAATTATAATATAGGTTGAATGAGATTTTATTCCTTTGCCTTCTTGGCTTTTCTATTGTATTTGACAGTTTTTATTGTCATTGAGGCCAAGGTATCTTGGCCATAAAGCCTACGTTTTTCAGAAAATTCAAAATTTAATTAAAAATAGAAATATCAGTTAAAAATTAAATCGAAAAACCACGTATCTCTTATTTTTTAACCTATATTTATATTCTTCATTAAAAACTGGTGTTTTAAAAAAATTAATGTTGTCAATTGGTCTTTGCACTGCGTGGTCCGCAGGCCTGGTATTGGATAGCGTCGCTCTACACCTTACTGACAATTTGCATTTTGCTGTCCTTCCAGTTGCTGTCAACAGTTGTCGTGTTATCTCGCCAAGTTAATCAATCGTCTACCTACCGTCATGGGCGACCGCAACAATCCTATAAAGTTCGGACCGGAGTGGCTCCGTAATTTGGCCAGGGAGCGCAACGCCGGTAGTCCTGCTTCCAACAATCAGAACAGTGGCGCAGTCGCGGGTGCTGGCGGCGGGGGGGCAGCCGCGGGGTCTCCCGGGGGAGCCACATCCAGTCCCAATGCCATCGCAAATACAGCAAATGCGCTTCCAAAAGTTCAACTGGCTAAACTCAGGTCTGATTCGTTACCAAGAACATCAATTTAACATATTACTTATAGTTTTTTTATATCTGTATGAGTAAATAATAACTCATATTTTTTTAGATATGGCAGAGAAGAAATGTTGGCGTTATATGATAGAACTTCAGAAGCACCACAGGAGTTGAAGTATATTGACTTACTTTACCAGCCAAGAGGAAAACCACCTGTTGCATTAAATAACACATTTGAAGATGAAATGGTAAAAATTACAATAATCATCAAAAACAGTTGCCCAGTTTTTTGCATGTATCGTATCGATAACTATAATAATTATTTTTAGAGAGAAACGATGAGGACGGGCCCGCCCATAGGAGGGATGTCACCGGGGGAGAGATTTGGTATAGGCCGAGGGATGGGTCGAGGCATAAACGTCAGTGAAGGACGCGGTAGAACTCGTACAGCCTTTGCACGGCAACCATCTACTGGGAGGTGAGCATTGTGTATGACCTCTAGAAAAGGCTTTTATAACACACATTCGAACTCTTTGTCGAATTGCAATACTAAACAAGTAACTCTAACAGGCACATACACTTTTAATGATTCTAAATGTAAGCAACTAGGACTCTTATTTTTACAACAACCGTACATAGCTTCCATGACCGAACAGTGATTCGAAGCCAGGACCCTGGTTTGGCAGTCTGGCGTGGACCGCAAATGAGGAAGTTTCGACTAGCTTTACTATACCAAATCAATCACACTGACTTCCACTCGATACAAACACTTTTAAATCTTTTAATAAAGAGAGAAACTAATTTACCTTAATTCATTAGAAAACTTTATTACTCAAAGCGTGTCGCGACCTTTTAGGTAACCCCCATTACTCAGAAATAATAGGTTTAATTTTCCCTCTTTGTCTTGAAGTTATCCAATCACAAAGAAAACATAAATACCAAAGAATCTATAGGTATCCAATACCATATGCAATTACTGACTATCAAAGATAGTATTCTTATAATTTGTATTCAAAATCATATAGATAACTATTTAGGTTAGGTATTTGGCTTTAGATAGTGACCTAATAGACTAGCTAGAGTGAAGGATGAATCTGTCTATATGTGAAAAGTAATATTAGAATTAGGTGTCAAATGTTCTTTTGGTAAAATTAAATGACTGCCATTAAAATGTACAGAGGCTGGCTGGGGAACCCTAGGATGCCAGGTTATAGCGGTGGAGTTGACGACGAATCGTCTCAGGCACTTCGATCTTGGAATAACAACAACAATGGTGGCAATGTCGCCACCAGAAGCAGTGGTGGTGAACAAACAGAATGGACTCCAAATAAAATGTTCCGGAGGTACGCTACTAAATTAAATCCCTTAGAGCAGCTAACAAGTTTTGCGCGAAAAACTGTATTTAATATCCATGCTTAATTGAAGCATAACATGTTGAGACTTCTTGAAATTATGTTCTAGTGTAATTTTTACTTATTTTAGTAAGCGGCCGGGAACTAATACTAATTGGAGACAAGCTACGCGGGATGAAGGCGAGGAGTGGCGTGGATCAGATACTAATAGGTCACGCCCCAATCAGCAGGAAAAGTGGGGTTCGTAAAATATGAAGTTGATTAGACAAGATTGTTATGCTACACTGTCAGTAGGCCGATTGAAACCTCCCACACACAGAGGCTGAGGTGGCGGTCTGCCCGCGCGGGCATGTATTGCTCACACTGCCGCGGTGGCGGTGGCGAATTTTTTTATTCAGTTGAAGACTTCATCATGTTCAGTTCAGACGTCTTAGTACGGACGGAGTAATAATAACAAAATATATGCTACAAAACATTCGAATGTCTTGTATCATTTTTCTGTGTACGCTAAACATACACAGACCGTTACAATGATTCTTTGTGTAGCATCGTTGCCTCAGGCACGATTTAACTGGGCGTAGTGTACTAGAGAAAGACTTTCTTATGTTACTTGTGCATGGCTGTGCGAAGGAAATTAGGATTTGACTCGCTGAAAACTAGACCGGGATTCTGTTTTCATCAACTTATGTATCCAAACGATGGTTTCTACTCTCCTTACTCGCAACTTTATTCGCTACTGTGTGCTCATGAGTAGATTTTAAAATGTTAATTTTCATACAGAACGAGATTGGGGTGAGAGACCCAATCAAGATAAACAACAGTCTTGGAACACAAATCGTCGGACGTGGGGTGGTGACGCACAGAACAATGATGACAATTTGCCGGAATGGTAAGTGCTATGTAGGAGTCACGTTGCAGGAATTGACCCGAGCACACGTCTCGCGTGGTTTTCGCGCGTCGCGTTTTTGCCTGCCACGAGGCTCCGCAATCCTCAATCCCTTCTTGTTCTTGAACAAAAACAATCCCTGAGATTGGGATAGATACTTCCATAAATTACACTTGACACTAGCGGAAATGCGGTGCCACGCACAAGCAAAAAGCCATTAATTATAAATAAAAAAAAAGTGCTATGTCGACAAATACATATTCATTCTTTTTTAGCGCTCGGCGCTCCATACTCAAAGGGTGCCTTATATATAAGGTCTAACAAAATTAAATAAACTATTTTAAGGGGATGATCTGACCGTCAAACTGAACAACTTTCTCTATGGGACCAATAACGAAAGATTGATTTTTTTTTCGCGTTTTCGATATTGGTCCCATAGAGAAAGTTTTTCAGTTTGATGGTCTGATCATCCTCTTAAAATAGTTTCACCTAATTTTGTTAGACCTTATACATAAGCCTACTTTTTTTTGGTAATATTGAATGGCGGTACGGAGCCGTCCGCGATTTGGAGTCGTTCGAGTGCGAGTCGATCTCGCGATTTCAATCCAAATCGCGGACGGCTCCGTACCGCCATTCAATATTTTTTTGCCGGTTTTTGTTTGTGCGATATAAGTAGGTTTAGGCGAATAATGTCTAAAATGAAAAATGACAAGATATAAAAATGGTATCGATTCGGTATTGCCACGACTTAACTTAAATAAATTTATTCCTGTCATTTTCTAACGTTCGACTAAGAAAAGAGACAGAAAACCAAGAACTGACTAGTGCTGTCAAAGTGACGCTACACGCCCAAAATAAGATGGCATCATAATGCACGCCATCTTATTTAAGTCGTTTTTGGGCGTGTAGCGTCACTTTGACAGCACTAAAGTCAGTTCTTGGTTTTCTGTGTCTTTTCTTAGTCGAACGTTAGAAAATGACAGGAATAAATTTAGTTAAGTTAAGTCGTGGCAATACCGAATCGATACCAATGTCAAATGTCGAAGTCTAATAAAGTAGTGTAATAATGACGAAGTATGGGCTGATATTCGGTACTACTAGTGAAACGCAGATGTCCTGACTACGGGGATTATAGTCGTGAGCATATGCATGCATGCGTTCTTTGCTTATTATCAATTTAATATATTTATCTTTCCACGCCAGGGCTGTTGAAAATGCAGAGGCGTGTGGTGGAACATTCGATTCTTCTGGAGCATTTCATGGTTATAGTAATGATGATACCAACCTGCCTAAAAACGCGGAACCTGCATATGGTGAGTTATTCTATTTCTTGACAGCTACCATCATCGTCTATTTATTAAAAAAAGTAGAACATCTTGAAGATAGGCGGTATTTATCCCCGCCCGAAATCCGAATATTTATATGGAAAAGTGTATACAGAACCTACTTTTTCATCGTTTTTCTATGAATATCCCCCCCCCCCCCCCCCCCCCCCCCCCCCGAAAATTAAACGTCCCCCCCGAAACGAAAGTCTGGATACGTGCTTGGCTCCAAAGGTCCAAAGTTAAGTGCTTATCTCTGTACCTACGGCCGAGTGACAGGAGGCTGGTATAGGGTATAATATGCATACCATTTTTCTTTACCATTATCAAAAACGTTTTGTCAATGCTAGTTCTTTAGCAGTTTTTAACGTCGTGAGTTTTATTTAAATGTGTTGCTTGTTTACAGCACTAACACGCTCGCACACTCACGGAAGTTTCGCTCGCTCAAAGACCGTTGAAGAAGGCTCAGAGGAATGGTGGGCTTCAGAGAAAGCAAAGAAATTGTCACCAAAACGATTTGATGCCAGCGATATCAAATTCAAAAAGGTAAATAAATAAATAACTGTAGATCCAGGTAGAATAGACTATCAAATTACCATTGAAAATTGCTAAAACCTAGTGTGTATTTGTATTTATTATTCCGATGCTTGCAGCAAGGCTCGGGTACTTCAGAAAGTAACCCCAGCACGAGTTTGAACACAAAATCTACGACTAGCAAAGAAGATATTGCCATGCCGAAAGTTCTAGACAAACCGGAATCGTCTTCTGTCGCCCCAGAACCTCCGGAGACTGGTGCAAACAGCCTCGAAGATTCCTTTAACAAGAAAAACTTTAGGTTTGTTGAAAGTAAAACATTTGATGCACTAATGAGATCTGATATCAACTTAGAGGAGGCCAATGATGAACGAGGCAATTTCCAGTCTGTGATGATAACTCCGAACAATAGCCTGCGACAAAAACATCAGAACATTGTGGCATCAGTTAATAGTAATACAAATAGGCAAATCCGCAAGCCAGGTATTCTTCAATTACTGCAGACAGCTCAAAGTTCATCGTCTGCTGAAAAGTGAGTACTGTCTACACGAAATATTATTTCAATGTGTTTAATATGATATTTCGAGCATATGAAAATTTTATGCCATTTTACAGTGAACACTCTAAAAAACACCAGTCATCAGAAGAGAAAATGGTTGATGAATTCATGGATTTGACGTTAGAAGAAAAAGAGATCCTGACTAACTTAACACCCAGTGACGAACGCTCGCTAATGAACCCTCCAACGTCTGTTATGTCTCCAGGAATGTCTACAGTAGTTTCTCAAATGTCTAATCCCGCAATGCAATTAAGAATGACGAGTCCCGTACATCCTAGTCAAGGATTAACGATGAATAAGTCGATACCTACTCCTGGTGTTCAATCATCTGCTGGAATGCAAACACCTGGCATTAAGTCAGTCGGCATTAATAATTTTGCATTGAGTCAGGCAATGGGGATACCATTACAAGGCATCCCTCCTCCTGTGCTTCCAAATCAAGGTATGGGTAACCCAGGAATGGGAAACCCGGGCATGGGTGGCCCTGTAATGCAGACTGCAGGAGGATCGGGTATCCCAGGCTTCCAATCCACTGGTGGAATACCAGGAATGACCGGCCCCAGTGTTGGAAACAATCCACTGCTTTTCGGACAAAGTGGTAATAATTCCTCGGTAAGATATTTTAACCTTGACTTATTTATTGATTTACTAGAGTTTATTATATACCTGATTATAAGCTATCAAACAAAAAAAGTTTCATCAAAATAGGTTCAGTAGTTTTTGCGTGATGCTGTTTCAAACAAACAAACAAATAGACCGACAACAATTCTAAAAAAAGATTGATTTGGAGTCATGGATACCTAAAAACCATATGATAATCTTTTTCTTGTAAATATCTTCAATGTACAGACTCACTTCTGTTAAGTTTTATTTCTCCCCTCCGGACGTAAAGCGTCAATTTTCGTCCCGCTGCGCCAAACGAAGTTGTCGCTTTCCACGCCCGTCGAGGAGAAAAATAGTATACTAACCTCGGACAGTATATAAGAAAGCCTCAGATCACATGTTCGTTGACCTGGGCGAGATCTGAGACCTTTCTTACTTTCCTGTCCTCGGTGTGTAATCTACTATAATAGTTAAAGTAAGATAGATTTTTGGACCTTACCTGTACTTTACGAGCAAAATTTTTATGAATTTATTGTTTACAGTTACATTCTTCTAACGATATACATATGCCAAGTCACGGTAATCAAACAAACATGTTCCCTATGCACGGCCTGCAACACTCCGGGTCACAGACGGCATTCGGCTCTTCAATATACGGCAATATCATACCATCAAGTCCAGCACCCAGTTCACAGAATTCTCAAAGTCTAGTAGAGCAGTGGTATTATGAGGACCCAGAGAAAAATATTCAGGGCCCATTCTCATCTAAGGACATGTACAATTGGTACCGTGCTGGTTTCTTCAGTCCTAGTCTCATGGTCCGTAGAGCTTGTGACAATCATATGCGACCCCTAGGTTCCTATGGTCCAATGGTACCATTCGCACAAATGGTAAGTACACGCTTTGATATAAAAATAACACAAGACAAATATGATAAAAAGTTTAACATTAAAATTAATTGTATTCCAGGACATGATGTCTTCCTTCCCTATGCCTGGCGGTTATGAGCGTAATCAAGGACCACATGATACAATGGCTAGTTCTCAACAATCATTAGGAATGGATGTAAGTAGCTTCTTTATCGTCATGTTTGCATTATTTTGTGAAAATACAGCTTTGATTTATAAAGAAACCAAATATCACCTCATATAGGCGCTTGAAACAAGCCATACATGAAGGTAGGAATTCGCACTGCTTTTTAAAGGACATAGAAGTTATTGACGTAGTCACGCGCAACCATTTTGTTTTTATACAGTATTGGCAAAAGGGGTACACTTATGGCATCACCTCGGCGTCTGTCCATCTGTCTGTCCCACGCATTTTTCTGAGACTGATTGCCATAGAAAGCTAAAGAAGTGAAGCAAAGCTTTATTTACGATTTGGCGGACAGTTTAGGGGGTAGGCAGTGCCGTAAATAGGGCGGGGCGAGCGGTGCCCAGGCACAGGGCGCAGATCCTGGAGGGGCGCAGAAATGACCAGGACTAAGTTTTGGGTCAAGCATACCTACAATATTTTTATCCCGTATACGGGTGTAGACGCAGACGCGCCCTACTGGAACTGTACTATAACTAACTGGAAAATCTGAAATAAAATTTTGCGAAATTTCGAGCTCGCTGCGCTCGCTCCGTTTATATGTTTCATTTTGAGTCTTGCTACAAACGACTTATTCTGGGAAATGTAGAGGTTTCTACGCTCGTTTCAGCTTTTATTTCTTATAAAAACAAATCAACTCTATTTCAGCATGAGCTCCCTAAATATTATGTAGCAAAATTATTAGCTTGATTCGCTCACACCGGCTTTTGTCTCTTACCTACCCGATTTCAGCATCAGTTGGAAATAGAGTTACAATGTGGCAAAATCTCGGGCTCGCTTCGCTCGCTCCAGGTTTTAGATCGTGTTGCAAAGATTTAATTATATCGCAGTTAAATCTCCGGATTTGAATTTGAATCTCCTTGCAATTTTACACCGACTTAATAATATTGGCGTAAAATATCGATAATCTCTTTACTCGCGCCTGGTTTTAAGTCGTATTGCATTAATCTCATTTATTTTGCACTTAAATTACGCTCGCTCGGTCGCTTCTGTTTATAATTGTATCGCAGAGACCTAGACACTTTGGATGTAGATCGTATTGTAGGTTTGCAATTACCCAAAAATATTGTAGTAAAATCTCGCGCGCTTTTTTTCAGTTTTCTGTTGCATTAAATCGAGTTGTTTTACAGAAGAGTTTCGAGCTTGCTTCGCTCGCTCCATAAATACGTTGGATAAAATCATTGCTACGCCCATGTATTTGTCTGAATCGGGTTAGATTAGAGAATTTTTCAAGGGCGCAGTTACAGAAGCTCGCACAGGGCGCACAATAGGCTATTTACGGCACATGGGGTAGGTAACAAACAAGAAAAAAAAATCAATTTTTGTCGATTTGAAAACGCCAGTCTAAAAATATTTAAAATTTTTTCATGAAACCTTTTTTCAATAAAAATGTTATGTCTATACAAGAGTATATAAAAAACAGCATAATTAAATTCTGAAAAACTAAATTTGTTGTTGTTAGTTGTAAATTGAAGGAAAGTTATGAGGAGTACGATTATTGAAAATCACACGTTAAAATACGCAGTAGAAAATGACCTAAATAGTAGGTATAAAGTTTGTGTATTCATTCGATCATGATTTTGAATCTCACGATACAAAAAATATAACACTTAAGGTTCGTCATACCATATGAAAGAGTGCACCGATTTGCAGAAAACATTGTACTTATTGATTGATCAGAATCAGAAGTGTGACGTACGAGCTGATTTAACACTGGAGTAATTTTAAAGGAGATTAGTTCTTATGTGTTTTTGAAAATGCCTGTCTATGCTAAGAGCCTATTAAGTTAATTGCTATATTGGTATCGATTCGGTATTGCCACGACTTAACTTAACAAAATTTATTCCTGTCATTTTCTAACATTCGACTAAGAAAAGAGACAGAAAACCAACAACTGACTTTAGTGCTGTCAAAGTGACGCTACACGCCCAAAATAAGATGGCATCATAATGCACGCCATCTTATTTAAGTCGTTTTTGGGCGTGTAGCGTCACTTTGACAGCACTAAAGTCAGTTGTTGGTTTTCTGTCTGTCCTGTCATTTTTTAACATTCGACTAAGAAAAGAGACAGAAAACCAACAACTGACTTTAGTGCTGTCAAAGTGACGCTACACGCCCAAAATAAGATGGCATCATAATGCACGCCATCTTATTTAAGTCGTTTTTGGGCGTGTAGCGTCACTTTGACAGCACTAAAGTCAGTTGTTGGTTTTCTGTCTCTTTTCTTAGTCGAATGTTAGAAAATGACAGGAATAAATTTAGTTAAGTTAAGTCGTGGCAATACCGAATCGATACCAATACTGGCTATAATATAATGCATTGTTTTGTTTGTATAAGAGCTCATTAATGATATAATCATGTTACATTAGTGACTGCGTTTCTATGAGTTGAAATTTAAAACAAAATGGTCGCAAGATACTACGCCATACAACAATCTTCTATTTCCTTTTTCACGAATGCATATTATAACTGCACGTCATTAAGTTTTGATAACACTTTTAGGTCATCAATATGTCAAATAGGAATATGACAGACACAAATGCAATGGAATCGATGCAATTTGGGACAGTGGGACTCATGAGAAGCCCTCCGTTTGGCCAGCAGCAAATGGTGTGTTATTTGTAGTCTAACCGATATAATTATGCCGCTTTCAACGTACTTTATTAATTATATTTCAATGTAATGTAGTCCATCTTAACACTAACTTCAAAACAAAAACTGTCGTGTACTATTTCCGATGCTATGTTCTATAGTTTCGTCAATTATTAATTTGATAGGTAATTTCAGTGTGTGTTGATGTGTTGTGTGTGATCATGTGCACATTTTGTCTAATCGGTAGTTATAGGTTCTTTAGCATTTTACAGCAAAAGACCAACCGGAATTTGTGTAGAAAGCCTGGTTAACTTTTCCCAATAATAACATTTTGTATTTGGCTGCCATCACAAATTAAAAAAAATCGACCGAAAAGGCGTGAAAACAAACCTAAATCACCTATAGTTACTTTGGTAAAATTACCTAATACTTTTCCAAACAGAGATACTTATTTATATTATGACTTTGACCATGAATATCTCGGGATGGATACGTTTTAGGAAATTTTACCAAAGCCAAAGGTAATAAGGTTGGTTTTCATGCCTTTGCCGCATGCATTATCACAAAATTTTCAAGATGGTGGAACGTAGTACTAGGCCATACACAGAGTAATATGTCTATGGCCATACACGTTTGTCCTATGGTCTTTAAAACAAATTCCAAGTTCCAGATCCAGTTGTTAAAACGAATATTATTATCAGTCTCTATGTTATTTTTTTTAGAATTTAATAAATTTGTGATTCAGCTTACCAATATCAGAACCATGTCATTATTATGAAATTTTATGATTGTGGTTAATTTATAGGTGGATTCATTGTGGAGCCAATCGTCCCCATCGCCTGATCTCATGTGGATGCAGCAAGCATTGAATGCACGAAACGAGACACGTGTCAATAATCTGCCAATGTTTTTCTGGGATCAACAGGTGAGGAATACTTTAGTTTCTTTTTGGTTTACTTGATATACTAAGTAGAAGCTCGATAATCGACGGATCTTTAGTTTCTTTTAGAAAATATGAAGCAAGACAGTGATTAGAGTTGATTTTGGAAGTAAAGTTATACTATCTGGACACTAACATTAATTGCTTATAATTACTAACAAGTTTTTTGAAAGACAGCGGCTGAAAAAAGTTGACAAAACCTCATGACGGTGATTCCTTTCATGAACTCTGCATCAACAAACTATATTTTAAAGTGTTCTGCAACAAGGCTCACCCCCGTCGTACTCTAAGTTTTAGGACGGAAGTATGTATCAAGTGTTAAGGGGCCATAGGTCCAGACGAATATTTTCTATGAGAAACGCGATTGCCGAGCGCTCCGAAAAGTGTGTGCGTGAGCCGTATTTTCGATTAAAAACAACTAACCAAAGTACTTTTTCTAGATTTTATTTATGATTGCACTAGTTAAACTAATGGTGAATATGTGAGTATAAATACCAACAATCGGAAACTATTTTAAGTTCTTCTAAACCGAGAAAAATGTTTAAAAATGCATCAAAATACGTCATCTTTGTGACGATTTTCTATCGAGTGAAGTAATTCCAATCGTGTATTCAGTTGATGATTGCACTAGATATAATATCCAAAAATACTGAGGTATGACTTTAGTTTCGGTGAATGGTATAAATCTAGTCGTAAAATGAAAAATAAAAGATGCCTCCGAGGTATTTCCACCTACTATTACGTCTTAAGAACTAGGTGGCTAGCACACGCTACTTTAGTCCACGAAATCACTGCAGAAACCGTGATGTGGTGTACTCTAAGCCGGAAACTACAACGAATTGTATCGTCTGCTTTGTATTTCTGCCATATGATGGAGAAATATGATTTTGTAAGCTTCACTTTATAATCATTCGTAGCTGGAAATATACGGCGCAACTCTAGGCGGACTTACACTTAGCTACAATACAGTTTTTGAATGGGATAAAATAGTGATCTGATAAATTTCATACATCTTCTCATGCACTTCCTTCAATCGAAGGAAAAGATGTATGAATGTGAATAAGGCTAAAGATGTGTATCAGAATCGTATCTCCACCTACCCTGACAATGGCGGAAGCTTATGTGTATGTATGTATACAATAGTGACCTGTGTGCTACTTCAGGACATACTTCAATTTTATCTCAGTACGTTGCCGAATCAAAATTAAGTATGTTTATTTTTGAAACTGCATAGACAAGGCCCTTTGCATCAGAATTTCCTAAAATGATTTATGTGTTCTAGGTGTGTGCCATTTATGTAAATATAAACAAAATTATTTACTTACTGCATAAGTACAAATTTTCCACCTGCTTGCAATGCGATTGCATTTTGGGAAATGCTTAGTTACGATTTCATAATTTCGGTTATGTGAGTTATGGCAAGTTTTATATTTTTACGGATAGTAGACATTAATTTTAAGAAACATAACAGTACCATAAACAGATAAATCGTTATCAATATCACTTAAATTTTTAAATATTTTGATCGTGCAAATGGCCGCGAAAACATATACCAAACTCAATGGAGAAAACTTTTGCATAGATAGTTTATATAAGTATGTAAAAGTTTTGCATAAAACATCTGGTTTTTAATTCGGTATGTCAAGTTTTTTTTGGTCTTCATTTTTATATTTTTTACGGACAGAAGACATAATTTTAAGATACCAATTTCATTCTTATTGCGATTCATCGAGTTTATCAATATAACTTTAATTTTTAAATTATTTTGATCTGTAATCTCTAAGTGCAAAATTGGTGGAAAGAAAATAATTCGAACTCCATGGAGAAAAACTACCTACAGCTTACTTACCTTTAAAAAAATTAAAACCTGCCTCCTCTTTCTAACTCTATGCTGGAAAAAGATACGGCAACATCAAATGTCAAATTCTGACATTGTGAAAGTATTTTTTTTTTCTTAATGGCCGGTTATTTTAAGTTGATTTTATGTTTACCAAGGAGTTCACAGGTATGCCAGTGACGTCACTGCACGGACCGAAAAACGACGTTATTTTATTAAAAATATCTGTAATCCTTTCATTTTAAAATCTCTGACATAGAAAATATGATTATTGAGACAATTATCTCGAAATGGTTTTCGATACATCCCTCCAAAAAAAAACTTGACATACCGAATTCAGCACTCAAAAAAAAATAGACTAGTTGAATTTTGAAACATACTCTAGGTATACTTCTAACTGTTTACTGACTATTTGAGCTTGGCGTTGATTTACATAAAATTATTATTTTACATAATAGTACATTATGGTACAAGTGTGTAATGTTGGTGATTACCGCTGAGGTGCCATTGAGACCCGAGCCGGTAGGCGAGGGTCTTTAGAGAGCCGAGGATGGTAATCGTCAATACACACGTGTATCATAACGACGAACTCAACCAATAAAAATAATCCTATAACTCACTTGTGAATAATAGTAATGAAAACCCTATAACTCACTAGTGAATAATAGTAATGAAAAAGTCACATTTTGACTATAGGTGTCATGATGTGCCTAATTGCGGTGAAATTAGAGCCATTTTATGAGCAAGTGTGTTGAATTAAAATTGATTTACAAATCACACTTCAGTTTTGAACAGACGGTTTTCAGAACGTGCGTTCTTCGTCGACACGTTATACAACGTGCATAAGTACATGTTGATACTTTTCCACCTGCGTGTAAAACCTTAAATGCATTAAATACTTGAAGGGAGTGCTTCAGACCATCAAATTGGACTAATTTCACTATAAAAATAACCTTTGATAAAGTTATATGTCAAGATTGACAGTCGAAGATACGAAAGCGTCGAAAAAAATTGGAACCAGTACTGGCTCCTAAACCCTATACATATACACGCACACATACATAATTTGTATGGCGCCTCACGCACACTAACCTATGAAACTTGGCCCCTTTTGTTATATACGGTATATTCGTGAGGCTCATTCTAGACATATACTTTTTCTAAGGAAATAACATTGAAATCGCAAAAAAATAATATGCCGTTCCATGCTGATAATTTAAAATTTACAGCCTGTATGTATAAGTAACTTATGCTGTTACTTGAATTATATGAAAGATATATTAATGTTAGTGTACAGTGTCTGTATAGGAACCGGCGCGGCGCAGATCTGGTGGAGAACAACCCGTGCAGCTTTATACTGCCAATGAGCGTTTTTCTTTTCTTTTCTTTGTAATTTAGTTCCTAAAAAACTCGACAGATGGCATGTTTATCGCCCCAGCCGCTCGCGAGATCCTGTCAAAATCTTGTCAAAATGTGCCTGCCTTTTTTTGGAATGCCAAGGGATCGAGCCCATACAGCCATGTCAGGCGTAAAAGTTTTGAATTTTCGATTAAAATGATTAGTAAAAAATGAAATATGTCATTAAAAGATGTGTTGGCATTTTCTTGATCATCTTTTTACTGTTTATTATTTTAAAGAAACACTTTTTGAAATGTTGACGTTTCTTCGCACAGACCGTAGCGCCATCTATCGATCCCCTAGAAAACAAAAAGAAAAACGCTCGTTTACAAACACCTATATTTTGTTCCAAATCACGCTTTTCCCCGACCGGCATGTGTATATCAATACGTAACAACTCGTTTTGAAATATACATGCAAATCTGATATACCTAATGTTTTTTACATCAAACACATCTTGTTATTTTCCGCCATGTGTGCGGTGACCATGTATTATATCTTCACAAAGCAATATAATGTACATTAAATTCCTCTCGCCACAGATAGTTCATTAAAATCGTGGTGTCTTTTTATCGAGCTTGTACCTATAATTAATATAATGTGAGGTAGACGGGACGTTGCTTCAACCTTTATCGCACCCTTCGATATCGCACCCACCTTAACATAGTAATAATGTGATAGCAAGTTAACTTACGGTAAATATGCACATTGCAGCGATTTTATCGAGCGATATTATCGCTGCGATTTTGCGATATTTATTTCTAGTACATTTTGTATGGGGACGCGCGCGATTCTACACCCTGCCGCGATATTATCGAGCGATAATATCGCTGCGATTTTGCGATATTTGTTCTCAGTAGGTACATTTTGTATGGGGCGGCGCTCGATCCCACACACTGCCGCGATATTACCGCAACCTGACGCAATCTCTTTCGACTACATTCGGTGGTGGGGCGCATGCGTGACGCGAATCGCGGAATCGCTGCAGTGTGTAAGGTGTCGCGATATCGCTCGATAAAATCGTTCGATAATATCGCTGCAATGTGCGGAAGCTTTTAATGTATGTATACACCGCGTCTACCTCCTTTATGTTTGCCTAAGTATGTAACTTAGTAATGTTATTGCTTTATTTATCTCTTTACAATCAATTATTAGACAATATTACTTGCATGTTATTTCGCTTCCCAACAGAGCAAGGAATCATGAACGATATTGGAAAATAAATAACATTTCAATGCCATGAGTAATATTTCTGAGAAACTAAAAATATTTTAATTATGACATGATGAGAATAATATTATCTAGATGCGCAGTCATGAGGACCGACACATTCTTTTGTTATATTTTCTTAGCCAACGTTTATAATATTTTGTTGCTATATTTTCACTATCGCAATGAGCGTTTTTCCAGTGGTTTCAAGGGGATCGCTAGATGGCGCCACTGTCTTTGCGAGTTAAGGTCAAAATTTCATAATGTGTTTCTTTAAAATAAATAAGATAAGAAGATCAAAAAGATCAACGCATCTTTTAATGGAATATTTCATTATTCGTGAATAATTTTAATCGAAAATTTGAAACTGTTTCCGTTTGACATAGGGCTGCCATCACCAAAATCGCCGTCGCCTGACAAAGACTTTAAATACCCAGGACATTTAAGTAAAATCTGAAATTTTCCCCGGACAACCACGAGAACATTTTTATAAGTTGACACCTATGTCGGTCTGTCTGTCTGTGGCATCGTAGCTCCCAAATGGGTGGACCGATTTCGATGCGGTTTTTCTGAATAGAAAGCTCATTTTTGCGAGAGTGTTCTTACCTTTGTTTCATGAAAATCGGTTCAGTAGTTTTCATGTAGGTAACCTAAAAAATAATGAATTAAAATAAAATTACAAATTTAAAAAACCCCCTACGCCAAAAACAACCATTTATAAAGTAAAAACTAATTCGGTCACCTGTGCAAATGTTTGTGCGTGTGGTCGTCAGGGGTCGTCTTCGTCCGCATGGATGTCAGGGGTCGATTTTTGAAAAATGCTTTCTTAGTGCACTCCTTTGTAGAACATATATTCCAAATTTAATGTTTCCTCCTTCAGCGGTTTAGGGTGCCTGTCCATTGACGCGGAGATAGGCGGCGGAGCGAAGAAACGGAGTTTAATCAATAAGATTGCATGAAATTTCGGAGCTGAGATGTTATACAATCATGCTTAATAAAACTCCGTTTCTCCGCTCCGCCGCCTATCTCCGCGTCAATGGACACGCCCCTTAGGCTGAGTGTTGTCTGGCAGTCAGTCACTCATTCAGTTAGTTACGGAACTCTTTTTAAGTATAGATGGAATAACAAAAGCCTCACACGTTGTATGACACTTAATTTTCAGTAAAATTTGTTTTGATGTTCTTATTTACGATTGTGTATGTGTAGCAAATAATCGGGTTTTACCTGGACATTCGACGTGTCCGGGTTCCCCCCGGACAATTTAGTGCCGACCTCGACCGGACGCCCTTCAAACTAGGACAAATCTGGGAACACCCGAACGGATGGCAGCCCTAAAGTTTGACATAGCTGTAGGTTCGTTCACTTGGCCTTTAAAAAAAGGCAGGCACAGTCTTGATATGAGTTTGACGTAATCTGGCACACTTATCTACAGGGTGTAACAAAACACCCTAGTAATACGAGTACTTAATTACTAAACCACTCCCGGTTTAAAGTGAATAACTTTCACTAAGGAGCCAACGTCGAGAAAAAATTAAATCAAATTCCCCATACATTTAGTCGAGTCGGTACTGCAGCTTTGTATAGGACAGCTGATTTTATATTTTCTCAATGTTGGCTCCATAGTGAAAATTGTTCTTATCTGTTTGATGGTCAGAAGCTACTAGGGTGTTTTGTTACACCCTGTATAGAGTGATGAACATGCCATCTGTTGAGTTTTTTAGGAAGTAAAAATAAAAAAGAATAGAAAAGCGCTCATTAGCTTTTTGTTTTTAATTTTAATCGAATTATTTCAATTTCACAACTTTATTCTATAATTCATTCATTCATTATTGTGTAACTGTTTGAGACTTGAGTTGAGAGTGATAAACTGATCAATCACTGATACCCTATACTTGGCGGAGTATCTACAAAATGTACATTACCTTAACTAAAAATCTAGAGACGAAATAAAGCAACGTATTTGAAAATAAAAATAAAATGAATTTCAAAGAAAACAACTCGTGCCAAGTAAAGGGTTTAACAAACTGCTTGAGGGTTCTATTCATATTTTTATAGAAGAAATAATAATAGGTCCAATTACAAATCATCCTGTATAATCAGGACGAAGAATATTTCCAAATAACTGTATTTCATGGCTTGATGAGATAACTTACTTCTCGTCTAATGGAGCTTCTCCTTTGTGCTTTTCTTTCCTAGCTTTCGCTTCTTCTATAATACATAAAACTTTTTCTTATTTCTAGTCTGTTAATGCATATCTTAAACTGGGCATAACATTCTCATTTCAATAATTATTGCTTAATTTAAAAATAAGTATTTTCTTTCTATCGGGCATAAATTGTTCGTTCTTTGCCTTAGAATATTTTATTGAAGTACGATTGAATTACGTGGACGCTTCGGAATTGGGAACCATTGAAATTTTACCATTGAAATTGTCGAATTATACCAACATTATTAATTATTATTATTAATCATTATTAATTATACCCGGTTCCAAAGCTTCGACTTAAACTTCTACTTCAAAATTCGTAGCTTGAATTTTTCCTTCCTCATTCTTTGACCTATTACAAAATACACCAAATAAAATAGATAAAATAAGTAAAGTGAATGAAAATGTAATAAAATGATTGAAGAGCATTTAGGATTCCCTGAAATTAGGTTCCAAGCAAGCAGACCGCAAAAATTAGGTTCCAAGCATGCAGACCGCAAAAATTAGGTTCCAAGCATGCAGGTGTCCTCATTTTAATCGATATTCCAAACCTCGATGGTTTTGAATGTCGCATGCTTAGGGTCAGGGTTTTGCTCCATTTTTCTGGTGGTTGGTCCAGGTGACGACATATTTTTGAATTTGGATATTTGATTTTGTTTAGTACTTATTGATTCTAAATTGTTTATTTGGAGCGGTGATAGTCTAACGTGGAAAAGGGCTGGCTTCTAGCGATTCTTGGGCTATACATGGTTATTAACACTAGATTAAGGGTAAAGCAAACCATGACTAGATCTGCATAGTTGTACCAAGAAAGAAAAGATCAGATCACATGTTTGGTTGAAATACTACCTACTTTGTTTATAGTTTGCTTCCCACTTAAGTGTTATTGCTTATTTTCCATTCATGTATTTATTTTTCTCGCTGCTCATGGCTTTTATTATATTCGTGTATATATGCGTACATTTAAAATATGTGGAAATTGCCAAATGAAAACTTTAAACAAATCCATAAACTCAGAGACATTCATGATTCCTTTGTATGCTACATATTTGATTTAAATTAATGTTTGCTTCCAAATTTATTGTTAAGTAAAGTTGTTGTGCACCATTTTCAGATGTGCCTTGGTTTCAAACACACATTTAAATGTAGGAACTATAAAGGCCACATACATTTCTGCTCTTAAACTGTGTTTATAAAACTTTTTTCTTCTGGCGTTTGTGATATCTTGTTTGGTTGGTAGGATATTATAATGGCTTTGTCCATGTTAAACCGAGGTTTCTTTTTCTGCTAAGATCGTGCAATCTAATGATATCTAAAATCACAAGTGAAATATTTATGACGTCATAAATACATTTTGGACCACATCTTTCCGGCAACATCAAAACTATACATCCTTGTAACCTCAAAAACATCACAGAAGGTAGCCCGCGGTACTCATATTTTGCAAACGAAATCCGTCGTTCCGCCTGCTCTAGGGTAAATAGCGGGGAAATCTGGTAATAAAGTCCACGCAGACGGAGTCGCGGGTAACAGCTAGTTCAATAATACAGAATTGTCTTGTCATCATTGACTTGCCAATTACTGGACGTAGGGTCGGCGCTCAGTGTCCGACCGAACCAAAAGAGAAATATTTATGCGCCGCCAGTCTTTGTTTGATTGACGTACTACTCGCACGTCTGCATGCCTTGCTTGTTGTACTGTAAGAATAATTGTAAAAAACTACGCAAATAAATAAAATTAAAGTTTTAAGCACTGAAACTTATGGTTTCAGTGTTTTTAGTTAGATTATGTTACTTTGGGAGTCTGGGACACTTTTTCTGCAATTTTTTATTAGACCCGTCCATAACTTAGTAAATGAATGCTTGTCATTGTTAAAAAAGTGAACAACGCTACGTAGGGAGCAACTGTTTAGTATAAAAAGTAGATCTTTTAGCTTGCCTTATAGTAAAATACATATATAGTGTAATTTTACTTCTGCGTCTGCGAAATGTTTACAATAATATATGAAAATATAGGGTTCATCTTTAATAATGCTGACGGTTTTTAAAGTAACGACTAGACCATCAAACTGAATAAATGATTTTTTGTTTATCTTGATTGTTATTTTTTTATAAGACCGCATTTGTTTAAAAAATGGATGCATCATGCAATACCGTATCAATTACATCAACATTTCCTCTGAAACGGCACATTGAGCGGTACCTATTAGTTAAAATCTTCAAATCTGATCACCAAATTCTATCTTTATTACTAATTTCAGTTCGTAGGCAGACATTTTAGACAGTACAAAACGTTTAACACACATTATAATAAATATTTTATTTTTAAAATGAGCGCCTCTTCTCAGATTAATAGCAATAACTTTGTAAGGACAAAGACTAGACGCAACGCAAGTTTCATACAAATTTGAAAAGCTGGTTGAATGTAGCACTTTTTAAAATAATGGTCCAGTTCAGTGTCATACATTTTTTTTGCAGGAGATTTTTTTAAATTTCGTTTATCGGACGGGGAAGAAAATAATTTTTCAACTCGGGACATTTTTCCAAGTCATCCTTAAAAGTTAGTAACAAAAATGGTACCTGGATACATTGATAAACTATTCAGCAATATTTTACAAAAATCTGATTTTGAAATTGTTATCATTTGCAGGGACAGAGTCAAAAAACTTGAAGTCTGGTAGATGAAATGGAAAAATCCCGAAAAAAATTGTTTTCTTGGTAACCCTATGTTTTTTTTAAATAGGTTTTAAATACGTTTTAGGTAATTAGATAAGCTATCTTCCCCTTAACGTTGGACCATTATTTACGGGACCTGTATGTTCTATATTATTTTGCCATATAGTGAAGTTATTACAAGCATACAATACAATTAAATTATTCTAAGGAGAAATACAATTAAATTATTCTAAGCTGGATCTACAGGGGTGCAACTAAGAAAGGGTTTTAAGATATTATAATTTCACGCGAACGAAATCGTTGGCAAAAGCTAGTATTAGGGAAGGAAATTGAAAATATACTGTTTCACTTACGCTTCACTATATTATGGCAAAGTTTTCATAACATATGTACAGAAGTTGAATAGAAGAGTAAAACTTTCTTGTGACCTGTTATGAACACTGAATGAATTTAATATGAGCATGACATAATACACTTTTATTAATTTATTTATTTATAAACGAATTGACTTTTGCTTGTGTCTAGCACTGCATCTCTGTCAATATAGGTTTTGGGAGTATAGTCATCACAAAGATTGTTTTATGTACAAAACAAAGGGCTTTGAACTTTTTGGCATAGTGGTAACCATAATTTTGCAGGAATTTCGGAAATTTTTCAAAAATGCGGTGCATCCTGAAACCTATGTATATCGATAGAGTATATATAGACGAACAAAAAATGTCCTATAAACTATAGTCCTAAAGTGCAACGTTTTCGAGATAATGCATGTTAAAGATGTTGTGTATACAGGGTAAAAATAAATACTTAAAACTCTTAAGGGGGTTGTTTAGACCATGAAACTGAACAACTTTCACTATGGGACCAACATCGAAATCGCGAAAAAAGAAATCTGATATCTCATACAATATATTAATTTTTTTCCCGATTTCGATATTGGTCCCATAGTGAAAGTTGTTCAGTATGATGGTCTAAACCACCCCCTTGAATGTTTATTTGTATTTTTGTAACACCTTGTACCTACCTACGTGTAAGGGTGTAAGTGACAGCCTAGCAAATACTGAAACGGTGAACTCAAACCATCAAATAGAACAATTTTCACTATGGAGGCTACCTCAGGAAACGCGAAAAAAAATCTGCGGTCCCATACAAAACTGTTATACCTACCTGACTAAAATGTATGGGACACCCGATTTTTTTCTTGCGTTTCCTGAGGTAGGCTCCATAGTGAAAGTTGTTCAGTTTGATGGTCTGAGTTTACCGTTTCAGTATTTGCTAGGTTGATCATATATCAATAGAATCGCAACGCTCCGTCGGTAGCGAGTTGCAGAGAGCTATGGAATTCAATCTTGAGGTCCAGGTCTGAATCCGCACGGATGACATATGCCATGTACCAATGAGTTTTGTCTGACTTATGTACCTACGTAGCACCAACCGCTCTCAAACGGCATAGGAAAACATTTTGAGGAAACCTGCATACGATGAAAAAGAAATTCCGATGCGTATATGAGGTCTACCGCACCGCATTGTGCACGCGTGGTGGACTAACGTACATACACCCTCCATGAGGGTAGGCCTGTGCCCTGTAGTGGGACGTAGGTGGTGGACGTTTGGGGTGGTTAAGGATCTACCTCCTCCACCCCGGACAACGCCGCCACCACAGACTACCAAGTTTGTGGTGACGGCCGAACGATCCCCCCACAGCGGTACTAGGCTCCGCAAGGAGCCGCCTGGCTTGCGCCCACCCTCCTGCTGGAGTCTTGTGCCAAGCAGCTTGCTGCATTCCGTCAGTGTGCAGGAGTGCCAGTGCTATTGGGGAATGGGAGAAAATCAGCTGTGCTGTTCGGAACCGGTCTTGGCCTCTGAGCAACACTGTACCGGGAAACTCATTCTGGAGGGTAGCGGGATCCGAAGCACGGTGACAGTCGTGGGTCGGTACCGCAGTTAGTAGGGGGCCCAAGTAGTGCGCTCGCCACGAGTGAAAGGCTGCCCCACTGCAGCCTTGGCGACTGGAAGGGAGGTCCCGGTGGCCATTGCAGGGGGGATCGGGCGTCCCCGCAGTCTACAAGTGAGTTTCCCATCAGTCAGTCGAGCCCAAGAGGTCCATCAGGGTAACTGAGGAGCGTATCTCGACGGAGCGGAGCTTGTTTTTCTGGGGGACTTAAATGCCCACCACAACGAGTGGCTGTTCCTGTTCCGTAAAACTAACCATGCTGGCAGAGAGACGCGTAAGTTTGCGTTATCGCTAGATATCACCCAGCTGGTGAATCAAGCAACGCGGGTAACGGATGTCGATGGCCATACGCCCTATCGTTTAGACTTTCTGCTGACATCAGATCCAGACAAGCACTCAGTATCGGTCTTTGCACAGACTGGCATCCTACCCTTCTGGTAGTAAACAGTTCTGGTCCCTTTCAAAATCGGTCGAATCCAATTTCTACCGTCCCCCTTTGCCTCCCATGCAGAAACCTGGTGGGTCACTGACTGAGAAAGCGAATTTATATGCTTCTCTGTTTAGGAGCAATTCACGTCTGGACGCTCGTGCCAAACAGCCACACATGCCGGAGATGACAATACACACGAAAGAGGTCCGCAGAGCATTGCGTAGTCTGCATGTGAGGCCAGGTCCTGATGGAATACCTGCAAGAGTGCTGAGATATAATGCGCCTGAGTTGTCTCCTGTTTTAACACGCCTGTGTCGCCTCTCTCTCAGAACAAGAACGATTCCCAAGAAGGGCATTCGTTCCGACCCCTGCAACTACCGACCTATAGCCATCACTTCCATTCTCTGTAAAGTCATGGAAAGAGTACTTAACAGTAAGTTGCGGACATACCTAGAAGATAATGATCTACACAGTGGTCGTCAATATGGCTTTCACCGGGGGCGATCGCCTGGGGATCTTCTTATGTCAAACTCAAACTCAAAATAATTTATTCAATATAGGAGCCTGAAGCACACTTATTAAACGTTAATTCTTTTTTAAGTTACCACCGCTTCGGAACGTGTTGTCGCTGTAGAGAAGATGCGGCCAGAAACTCTACAGCATAACACGACTTAATACTATTGCAATATAAATTCTTACGCTAAGGTTATTTAAACAGTAATACATAGTCTATTTAATTAAATTAATAATTGATGTATGTCACGCACTGGTGGGGCGAGGCCATCGAGAAACACAGCGAAGCACTAGTTGTGTAATTTGACATCTCGAAAGCCTTTGTCAGGGTATGGCACGCTAGATTGCTGAGCAAGCTTCCTGCTTATGGCATCCCTGCTGATCTCTGCAGCTGGATATCTGATTTCTTGAGTGAACGGTCGATTAGAGTTGTCATTGACAGCTGCTCAGAGGTCGGAAGACCTCATGGCAATTGATGCTGGGGTTCTTCAGGGGTCTGTTCTCTCTGCGAGACTTTTCCTGCTACACATCACTGACCTCTTTGTGTCAGGTATTATTGGGTATGCAGATAGCAGTACTGTCACAGAGAGATATCTATCCGGCGCTTGGGGCGGGGATGAAATACGTTCGCAGAGGGAAGCCATGGTGGAGCGGACAAACTTGACTTTAAGTCTTGTCTCCCAATGGGGTGACAATAATCTAGTCAACTTCAACGCCACCAAAACAGAGGCTTGTCTGTTCAACGCCAAAAGGAGTTCGTTTATTCTGGTTCCTACTTTCCGGGGAAGATAAATCTGTCCCTGTTTCCGACAGTCTTGAGCTTCTGAGCATGGGTTGACTACGAAACTCAACTTCGGCGCTGACATCGAGTCTAAGGCTCAAAGTGCAGCCAAAAAGCTGGGCATCTTTAAGATGCCCAGCTTTTAAGTTAAACAAGGTACTTCACTCCTGGACAGCTCTTAATGTTGCATAAAGCTCAGGTCCGATCGTGTATGAAGTATTGGTGCCACATGTGAGATGGCTCAGCTAATTATCAACTAGAGGCTTATTGGCGACAGTAATCTGGTTGGTGGAAACCAAGCTTCATAGCTTAGCCCACCGCCGCAGAGTAGCCTGCTTGTCGGTCTTCTACAGATTGTACTTCGGTGAGTGTGCACCAGAGCTGCATGAGCTCATCCCGCCTTCCCCTTTCTACTATCATCGAACTTCCAGACGCACCGCGGGATACCACCCCTTCTTGGTTGATGTTTATGATACCTACCTAGGTAAACGGACCTGAAAAAAAACCTGACGTAATCTTGTCTAATCACGAGTGAAGCACCCATTTATTTTTGTGTGTGTGCTGACGCGGTATAAAATGGTGGCGGGTTGTAGGTCCTAAGCCTAGAACTGGTGCATCTGTGTGAGTATAGGTCCCTTGTAGAACAAACGAATATGTAGGACCTTGCATGCTCATGCTTCACATCTTTTTAGTGTCACATTACGTCCGCCTTTTTTTCAAGTCCGTGCTTAGGTATAAACGTTTTCTATTACACCTTTCTCTTTTTGGTGAAAAAATACAGCGGTAGGTACTTTATTTCGAAAAAAGTTCTCATTCGATTTTTTGTTATTTCAATTAAATTGTAATTGCAATTAAGAAAAACATAGACATAGCACATGATTAAAATATATTCCATATGGACACAGCCCAGACAAACATTTATTTCATCTGTTGAGGTACAATAGCAAATACAACCTGCACGACGACGCACTACACACTGCCAGTATTTTTTTTTTATTTTTTTTGCTTTTTACACTGCCAGTATAAGTTGACCGCGAAGTATGCAGCGCGTCGTGAGGCGTATTTGTACTTACACACGGCGACACATCAAGCTGTTCCTAACCAAAATAAGCTGGCCGCGAGTAGGTTTAGGTTGCATGACGTATGAGTCGTCGCGCGGCCAGCTTATTATTTTGGTTTTGTATAGGTTGATGTGTCACCGTGTGTACGTGTATACCTGCACAGATGAAATAAATGTTTGCCATTAATACAGGAACTTTTTTCGAAATAAATTATCATCAATAAGTACCTACCTACCTCGGTATATTTCTCATACTGGGTATTACAGAAAGGTGTCATAGAACTTGTTTATGCCAAAAACATTTTCTATTCCATACATCTTCTTCTTCTTATCGTGTGGGCAAGCCCTGGTGTCAGAGTTTTTTCAGACCGCCTTACGGCCTCTGACGTAGTTTTTATACAACGAATAATAACCACCAGAGATAGTAACTGGGACCAACGGCTTATCGTGCCATCTGAATCACGGAATCATCTTTCTTTTCAGACAATCAGGTGATTCAGCCTGCATTACCCTAACCAACTGGGGAAAAACGCATAAAGTGACATATCACTAGGTGTCCCCCATGGGAATCGAACCTACGACCTCCGTGTCAAGATCCCAAGTCTTATAATATAATATTGGAGGAAAATGTGTTAGGATTTTTATCTATACAAGATCCTTAACATGGATTATCTCGAAAACGTTGCACTTTAGGACTATATGTTATTTGACATTTTATGTTCCTCTATAAATCCTCTATCGATATACATAGGTTTCAGGGTGCGCCACGTTTTTGAAATTCCTGAAAATTTATGGTCATCACTATGCCAGCCTCCCATACAAAGAAGTTCAATGGCCTTTGAGCTAATACAAAGCCTCGAGGCAAAAAACACCTGACCGACACAACCGCCCTCAAACTGACTTGCCAAGCCACTCAATAACATTCTTTATTATTGAAAGCATAGTATAGAGCAGACAAGAAAAGCGAACTTGGTTACTTTTACTTCCATCATCCACCAAGAAAGACAGGTAGTTCGAGTGAGGAGGATTCAAACTAATTTCACATATTAACGAAACAGTTTTAATATCCATGTAGTTACACAGATATGCATGGGAACTTCTCGCGAGCAGCAAAGTCTCGACATTTGGGGCCAAAACCTAGTAAAGGAAGCTCGCGCCAAAAAAATAAGAACTAGGTCTTTAAAAATTTCACGAGATTCATGGCTGCGAATTTCTGGTGTCCGAAATAAAAAAAAACGTGTAATGAATATTATTTTTTCAATACCTAGTTAATTGTTTGATATTTATTGATAAAGATTATGGCCGTAAATGCGCATGAAATATAATCCCTTCACGTAGTGTTTAATTTAGTCAACACACAATACTATAGATATACATGCGAAGAATCCTTCGTTAAATTGTTATCATGTCTTCAATCTTTGTCTTTCATGATTCCTAATCACTATAGGTATTGAAAATGTTTTCAACATTCGTTATACCGAATAATAGCTAAATGACCCGTATGGTTTTCAGGATAAAATGTAAATGGAAATACATTAAGCAACTACGGAAAAGGATAAAATTAAAAGAAGATCTTTTTATAAAACTGCTATAATTCCAGTCATGCTGCGGAAGATTTTTGATTACCAACCTGAGCTAATGTTTACTTTGTTACGTATTTAAAACAACGGAAACTAATTTACGTTCCTTCTTTATGATGATGTTAATTTTAAATTCGATTACAATGTTAATTACGTGCCTCAAGATATCACGTATTTATGTTAAAAAGAATACGTAATTCACAAAAATTCATGGGTTTTAGATTAATTATGATTATGGATTAATTGAATCTAGGCTTTGTTTGAGCTGTACATGTATACAATAATTTTTTTTTTATTACATGAAAACATTAAATGTGGTAGACGCTTATTTAGCGTTAATATTAAACTATAGTGATTGTAATAATTTTAGTGATTACTAGGTTAGCAAAGTGCCGCCACGTCACTTATTTAACACTAGTAATGTAAGGTTCAATGAAAGCATATCTGTGTATGTGTAATGGAATAATGGAATCGTTTCTAAAAAAAATTACTTGCAGAACTTTCAAATACTGGCATACTAGTTTCCACCGTAAATTTACATTTAGTATTTTTGTTTTAAAACATTTATTTTTGTTTTTAAAATATCCTTCCTTCGGATGCTTTGGATTTTTATTGATGGAATTAAAGGTTGGAAATGGAATATATAAATAGGCAAAGCCTCTCGATGTAAATTTTGTGCTACCACGTAACTGTACTTGAAAGGTATAACATTATCTTGTATGATATGAACAGCATATAAGTAGAATAAATTCACATGCAATGCAAGAGTTAGGAAATAAATGACGCAAAAATATATGAAATTAAATATGAGCGTTTGTTGCTTACATAAAACAATAAAACTTCATCGGCTATATACAAATCCTATAAAAAAATTATGAGAAGGACAAGTTCCACCAGAATTAGCTAATTTCATCGAAAATGTATGAAAAGGCAGATTTTTCGAACCCAAATAAAACCAAGGACAATTGACTAACAGCTTTGGTGCCGTAATAATAAATGTTTTTCTCCCATCTGGACGGGAAGCGTCAATTGTAGTCCCGCTGCGCTAAACGAAGTTGTCACTGTCCACCTCCCGTCTAGGAGAAAAAAAGTATACTAACCTCTGACAGTAAATAAGAAAGCCTCAGATCTGAGACCTTTCTTACTTTCCTGTCCTCGGTGTGTAATCTACATAGACAGGCAAGTCCTAACAGAATATCGCATTATTATTTTTTGTCCGGCACTTTGACATTTAGGATCAAATTGGATGATGTATTTTTGTATTCAGACAGTGTTTTATGGTTTCCTTAGAAAATCCGTTTTAGCACAAAAAATATTTTCTTACACTTTTTGAAAAGTTTGTTTTCTGAACACTTTTCTCTAAAATGGCTATTTTAATCATTCTTGCGGCATTTTGGGTAACATTTTGCCAAATATGTTTTTTTACGAATTTGGCCCTACTGAACACGAATTTCGATGTTGGCACACCCGAATTTGCGAGCTCGAAGGGGGGCTCTAAAGGTGACTTTTTTCAGTTTTTCACGTATTTCTCCCCCCTTCCTCGAGCTCGCAAATTAAGGAATGCCAACATCAAAATTCGTGTTCAGCAGGTCCGAATTAGTAAAAAAAACACATTTGGTAAAATGTTACACAAAATGCCGCTACTGATTAACCTGTAAGTAAGTTAAATCTTATAATGGTATCGATTCGGTATTGCCACGACTTAACTTAACTAAAATTCCTGTCATTTTCTAACATACGACTAAGAAAAGAGACAGAAAACTAATAACTGACTTTAGTGCTGTCAAAGTGACGCTACACGCCCAAAAACGACTTAAATAAGATGGCGTGCATTATGATGCCATCTTATTTTGGGCGTGTAGCGTCACTTTGACAGCACTAAAGTCAGTTCTTAGTTTTCTGTCTCTTTTCTTAGTCGAATGTTAGAAAATGACAGGAATAAATTTAGTTAAGTTAAGTCGTGGCAATACCGAATCGATACCATTGTCAACTGAAAATACGTCATAAGGTATTGAAACCACTCGTACGAGAAACCTCGAGACGTGAAGTAATCTTTATTTTCTACTGAAAATTCTTACAGTGTCAGTTCGGCCACGGAATATCTAGTTCGGCTCATGCTCAATGTAGTTTGGTGTTCTGCTTCGTTAGATTCCGTTATTTTATTTTCTACTCTATTACCCTACATTCAGTCTGTTAAAGTTGCATCATCTGTATCGTCAAATTTATTTAATATTTATGTAATGGACTTGATACTCGGTATTGTGATTCGATGGTCCGAAATAGATTGAAAATTTCAAATGCTAAGAATCGACCGGTAAAGTTAAGTGTGAATTTGAGATGTAAAATTTTTTATTTGGTTTATCAAGCTTCTAGAAAAAGCACCTATAGTGTGCTGTAATTTTTGGCTGTTATAAAAGTGATGTAGAGAACGGACTAACGTGGGATAACCATTAACTGGAGCCCTAGACAAAGTGATATTCTATGGCGTTGACGCTATTAGAAAATGACAGAATGTATGGATTTGACATTGGCGATAGAAACATTATGACGTTTGCTTTCGTCGCCATACGTCAAGTCCATACAATTTTATGTTTTCTACTGTCGTGTCGTTAACGCTAATCGAAAGATACTTTGTCTAGGGGCCCAGTGTTCGTAGCGACTGCGATGTGGTAAACACATGCATCGCTTGCGCATAAAACGCGTGAATTCCGTCGCGTCGGCCCGTACGCTATTATCATGTTGTTTAAGACTGATAGATGGATTTTGAAGACTGCAATTATTATGGTTATAAAAGACATATAAAGGTCATGTTATAAAACATGTGAGGTTATACGAGTTTAATATCCAGCAACAGCTGGACTGCTGGTCTTACTTTTATGTAGGTACCTACAGGGTGTAAGGGACAGCCCTCCGCAAACTGAAACGGTGAACTCAGACCATAAAACTGAACAACTTTCACTATGGAGCCTACCTCAGGAAACATGAAAAAAAAAATCATTTCTCCCATACAGCTACGACAGTTTTGTATGGGACAGCTGATTATTTTTCGCGTTTCCTGAGGTAGGCTCCATAGTGAAAGTTGTTCAGTTTAATGGTCTGAGTTCACCGTTTTAGTTTGCGGAGGGCTGTCCCTTACACCCTGTATAATGGTATCTGTGAGGTATAATTATAATTGTTAGAGCAGCGTTTCGTAATATAAGGGTTTATCCACATTATAACGGGCCGTGCACTGACAGGGTGTAGGCGCAGCGAGATCTATACAGGGTGAATTGTAACCCGACCTATCCCTTGAAAGAGGTCATACTAGAGGTCATTTCCAATAATTAAGCCCAGTTAACTGATGGTAAAAATTAGCAGTTCGTACTTGCTCCCAAAAAATTTTATAGTAAATAAAATCCTCGACCCTGGTGAGTAAATTGTTTTTTTTTCTGAAAGATTACGTAAATAAAAGGAATCAACGTTCAAATTAATCTTCAATCAATTAATTTTCGTAGTGGGAAAAATCACGTTTCCGCGTTTATTAATAATTTTTCCACAACCAGGTGGTTGGCAAAAGCTGATAACATTTATACCTTCTTAGAAAGCTTTTCAAAAAAAGTACTATCATACCACCATACCACTTAAGTTAACACATAATTTCTGAGACTACGGATATTTTAGGTACCTAAGCATTTTATTTTCAAAATAATCATTGATTCATCAGCTTTCAGAAAAGTATCAATGGACTGACCAGAATTTAGTATTTTTATACGATTACGTTTTTTTGGGACTCAGTAGTCAGTCACCACAAATTTTTGACTATAAGTCAACTGGGCTTAATTTAAGGGCGGACGTGGCTTCGGACGACAGGCGTCGGCGTCGGACGAGCGACGCATGCGCTCTCTCTGTTACTGTCGTCTATTCTTTTTACTCTTAAAAAAATGATTATTTTATACTAGCTGTTGCCCGCGACTCCGTCTGCGTGGACCTTAAAAAAGTATCCTATGTGTTAATCCAGAACATATTCTATGTGTGTGTCAAATTTCATCAAAATCCGTTCAGCCGTTCATGCAATATTGAGCCCACAAACATCCAAACATCGTCACAAACTTTCACATTTCTAATACATGTTGTGTTTACCCGCGACTTCGTCCGCACAAATTATATAAAAGATTTTAGGTCAGATCATAAATTAAGCTATCAAACAAAAAAAGTTTCATCAAAATAGATTCAGTAGTTTTTCCGTGATGCGCGAACAAACAAACAAACAAACAGACAAACAACATTTCTAAAAAAGGTAATCATTCTTTTGTAAATATCTTCAATGTACAGACACACTTTAGTTACAGTTTTATAATAGTTTAGATTTAGTGAGATGAGATGAGATGAAACTCGCTGTACCCGTCAGTCGACGACCCGTTTTAATTTGGATATATCTTAAATGACTTAAATTCAAACTGATTATTTAATGTATCTCTGATTAGTTCAAGTAAGTGTTCTTCGAAATCTGCATGCTTCGGTTCGTTGTTAAAACGTAAGATTTGGGTACTGCCTTTGTATCGGGTTTTTATTTTAACTATATTGACCATTCCAAAATCGTATTATATAAAACGATTGTTTTTTTAATCTTAACATGTTAGTTAAAAGTTAGTTAGTAGTTACAAAATGTGACATATTATTATGATAAACACGTAAAAATATGTGCATTGTAAGTTACCAAAAAGTTCTTAGATTATGTTTTTATTAAGAGGAGTTTCCCGTGAGTGTGATGTATACAAACGAAGTTTGATCCTATCGATATTAATCAATTAAAGTTAATAAAATTGTTTAAACACGACCTAGAAAACAATATATTGGTCTGTTGTTTGTCAGATGTCTGTTAAATTTAACAAATTCAAAGAAACGATTAATTTAGAATTTGCATACAAATCACTGATAGCAAGTGTTAGACCCGGTATCCACCAAAGCGGAGATGGGCGGGGAGGAGACGAGAGATGTTTAGCGGCGAAGGTGTATCCACCGAAGTTGAGCGGAGATGTGTGCTGGCTAGAGTGCATGGAGATGGCGCCGCATGCTCGCGAGACACCGCCCACATCTCTGCTCTCGCGACAAACAAATATTGAGACATCTATTCTCCGTTCGAACAGTATCCACTGGAGCTAAGCAGTGAGGAGGTGGGGAAATACTGAAATACGACATCGCTCTCCTCCGCCCGCTTTGGTGGATTCCGAGCCTAACTTTGAAACGTTATTGGGTCCTTAATATGCTGACACTATTTTAAGGGGATGATCAGACCGTCAAACTGAACAACTTTCTCTATGGCACCTACATAGAAAACGCGAAAAAAGTTCTGGTGTTACATACAAAACTGCAAACCTACTCGAGTCCAATGTATGGGACAGCAGTTTTTTATCGCGATTTCGATGTTGGTGTAGAAAGTTGTTCAGTTTGACGGTCTGATCATCCCCTTAAAAAACTGTCGGCATATTAGGAAGGACCCTGTATATTGTTAGTAGATCGTGTTTAAGAATGTCATTGACTAAATATTAAAAATAGAATCAAACTGCGTTTGTATGAAGCGCCGTCGCGGTAATTTCCTCTTAATAAGCTACACACATCGATTGCGTTGCGTGCAGTGATAAGTTCATACTTTATTTAACACTTTAACTGCTGACGACCTACCTGGTAGGTCAGCGACCTATGGGCCGCAGTGCTCATGACTCACACCTTGAGTCAGAATCGTATAGCATTCCACAGTGTTAGCACTGCGCGAATGTCATTGTTTTGAGCTTAGCAGCGAAAGTGTTAAGGATCACGAACAGTATGAAACAACTTGTTGTAATATATCGCTCGGAGTGTGAAGCTTTTAAGTTTACTCTAAGTTTTTGTCTTAGTTAGGCTAGTGTTATGATGAGACAATGTTTTCGATTAGCTCGCTGCATTTGGGATTTGTTTTTGTTGAATTGTCAAAGTCTTTCATATACTTGTTGTTTATTTAGTTTTTTAATAAATGTATGACAATTTTACTGAGTTTCATCGATTTATAAAAACCCTTGTATAAAAAATATGCAACAAACATGCTAAAGATACAATCTTTTAAACTAAGATCATTACAGGGTGTAAGAAAAAAGTATAATTTACCTTTAAACCACATACTCTACCCATCAAACTGAACAACTTTTACTATGTGAGCACTGAGCAAACCGATTGGAGCATAAAAAAGAGCAGATTTTTTTTTGCTCCGTTCGGTTTGCTCACATAGTAAAAGTTGTTCAGTTTGATGGGTGGAGTAGAGTAGTGGTTTAAAGGTTAATGATACTTTTCCTTACACCCTGTATCTGTCTGATCTGTTACCACAAGATACATGCGATTTATTGATAATGATAAGTAAACTAGTGAAAAATTACTTTATTCTTTCACTTGCTGGGTACAGTCAGCATCAAAAGTATCTAGGCATGTTAAGTGTTCATAAATATCTGGACAACTTTACGATAGCAAACCTTATTTCAACTCACTAAGAAATCAAATTAATTTATCTGTCATGTTATTATTTGTTAAGATAAAAACAAATGGTATGTAGTAGGAAATAGGGTTTATTTTCGTGTAATTGTTCAGATGTTTTTGAACACCGGAGATGCTTAGATACTTTTGATGCTGACTGTACAAATGTTTAAACTTTTTAGAGCAAAGTAAGTTTATTTACTATCACCGCTCGTCCGTAGACTGTGAAATTATATGGGTGGTGCTTAGTATTGTAAATTATAATATTCTCTAAAAACTGCTTTGTCCTCTGAATTACTAGGTCAGCCACAATCAATGCGCATCTAAAAATATTATCAAGGTCCACTGTAAATTACGAACCAGCATGACAGGTATTTTATAGCATCTAAATTTGTAACATTTTATATTCAAACAGTAAACTTCTAAAATATTTATATTATGACACCAATAAAGTAATTCTATCGACTTCTAATTTTAGAACTCTGTACGTTTAAAATTGATTAAAATACAACTAAAAATAATTATACCTAATACTTAATCTAACATGTTCGTCGCTTCGCTCCCCGCTAACCTAACCGACTGAATAAAAGTTTAAAAAATAAAAATCACCTGCCTTCTCTTTCTAACTCAACTGGAAACAGAAATGGCAGTTTGCAGGTCCAACGAGTGACGTCACTCGTTGGACCGTAAAAGGACGATATTTTATTAAAAATAACTGTAATCCTTTCATTTTAAAATGTTTGACATAGAAAATATTGTTAGTGAGACAATTATCTCGAAATGGTTTTAAATTTAGCGAGTGACGCACTCGTTGGGCCGAAAAACGACGATATTTTATTAAAAATAACTGTAATCCTTTTATTTTAATATGTCTGTCATAGAAAATATTGTCAATTATCTTGAAATGGTTTTCGATTTAGCCAAGAAGTTTGGAATCATCTATAGTGGAGTGCAGACTGCCTAACAAGACGTGAAACATAATACTCCTTTGTGGTCGGTAATGATCGTTCTTTTCCGTCGCGTCGTTATTTTTTGTGACGTTAACTTTGTCCCTTTCTAATCCAACGTACAAAATTGTAGCTCATCTCCCAAGAAGTTTAAAATACCTACAGAGATGAAGATTGCATTACAAACAACTTTTTGAAGCCAGAATCTATGACCTTTATGACGTCATTGATGTCTCCCATCTCATTTCCTCTTTACATGGAGTTGTCAATCTCAAGGTCATTCTAAAGTCAAGTCATCTGAGGAAATGAGATGGGAAACATCAGTGACGTCATAAAGGTCATAGATTCTGGCTTCAACAAGTTGTTTGTAATGCAATCTCAATCTCTGTAGGCCTTTTAAGGCCTTCTTGCTCATCTCCTGTCATTTTCGTAACTACGTCAATGGATAGAAAGGGACACACCTAAAATTGGAAATGTGGAAATATCGACGACACCATTGCCAATTTTGTTGTATCAATTCTTGTAAGGAGGAGTCCTTAATGATTTAGATCCATGCATTTAGACGTCTCAAAAAAAAAACTTGACATACTGAATTCTGTAAGGTAACATCCTTCTTGCATCCTTTAAGGCTGCCGCACATTGCCGCGATATTATCGAGCGATATGTCACGCATGCGCCCCACCACTTAATGTGGTCTAAAGAGATTGCGTCGGAACAAAATCGCAGCGATATTATCGCGGCAGTGTGTAGGATCGCGCGCGTCCCCATACAAAATGTACTGGAAATAAATATCGCAAAATCGCAGCGATAATATCGGTCGATAATATCGCGGCAATGTGCGGAAGCCTTTAGATCGTCCAAGTTGTTATAAAACCGTATAGGTTCCTACCGAATTGACAGCTCGACGATGTTTCAACCGATGTTTGCGCACTCCTGAACAACATTTGATGTGTAACCATTTTCTAAATTAACTTGATCACTAAAAGCAATTTTTCCTAGAAAACTATAGGATGTTAAATTCTTATACATTAATTATACTTGGTGATTGATAATGATAAATGATAATAATGGTGTTAGAATCAGTGTGGTCTGACATAAAACAACTAATGAAACTTGAACACTTTCAGCCTTCTGCTATCGCTTCCAACTCCCTACTGCCTGAGGAAATTGCAAAGGAGATGAAAACAGAAGATCAAATTTTGGCACAGCTTAGAGCCTCTCAAAATTTTAATACGCCACAGAAAAAACCTTTTTTACACGAACAACCGGTGGTAAATTCAAATAAACCCGAGGATGCCTTCACTCACAAAGTTAACAAAGCTCCGAATATGGAAGAATTGCAGAAATTGATCCGGGAAGATACGTTGAGAGATGCTCCTCCTATCGTTGAACCAAAAGTAGAGATTCAAGAAACACAGGTAACCTGTTGAATCGGATCTGCTCGATGTTTAATTGATTGCTCAAAACTTCCGCATGCCAATTTTGTTTTAGTGAAAAGTATAAGTCGCCAGTGCATATCACAGAAGCGACAGGTAAATCGCGGTGAAATCGCGACGATTCCGCAGTCTAATGCTACAGCTTTAAGATCGTTAAATCGTTTCGAACGCTAAATTTGTGAAAATTTAATGCAATATTAATTTCCAGACAAAAGTGGAAAAAATACAAAAACAAGAACCAGTCGCAGCAGATTCCAATAGTTTTGCATCTCAACCTGTTCAAAATAAAGTGGTGAATGATGTTAAACCAACTAAACAGTCTAAGAATGACACTGAAAAAGCTGCTAAAAATAAGGAAAACAATAACACAAAGACTAAAACCAAAAAAACTAAAGAGGAGAAAAAGGATGACTTAACCGAGCTGAAGAATACTGAGGAAAATATAAAGACAGAGGTATGTGTTGATCTTTGTGAGTCATTTGACGTTCTATCATCTCGAACTGAAAGCATGAAAGCTGTTATGCTATTAACCTTTTTTTCTGTTAATAGAAACGGTCAGAGGAACAGTCTCCATCAAAGATTAAAAAGGAAGAAAAGCTCAATAAGAAGGATCTCGAAAAGGAAAAGAAGGTAAATTTAACAACTATCTATGATAATTTCTTTTAAGCAAGTCTCGTCTTTATTGATAGTTGAATTGTTCTTTATCTTGTAGGAATGGATCAAGGATGGATTTACAATTGTAAAGGGATCAGAAAAGAATACTAGTAAGGATAACAAGAAGAAGATGGAGGATGTCAAAGCTGTGGAAGAAGCAGAGCGCAAGAGGTTTGTTATTCGGTCGATGATGACCTTGATTTTATTGAGTAACACTTAATCAATTACCACGTTTTACCCTAATTTCATTAGGGTAAATATAACACGGAACTGCGTGAAATTAAATAATTGTAAACAGCCATGCTATTTATTAGGTTTAGTTAGGCCAATATAAAGAATAATGTTAATTTTATTTCTCAAATTAAAAATGTTTATGCAGAAAAGACGAAGAAAGATTGGCTGCAGAAGAAGAAAAAAAGAGAAAACAAGCAGAGGCGATCAAGAAGCAGCAGGTAATAAGCAAAAGATTAAATTTCAAAATCATTCTAGGTATAATATTTTTTTTCAATGCTATTTTTACATTACCAAGGTAAAATAATTAGGTACCTAGATGATAGTTTAAGAAATAAGCATATTATTCTCACGACTATATTCAACGAAGTGGTAGTCAGAGATATTCTGAAACCTCAGAAGTTGTTTCACTAGTTGTACTGGAACTATATCCAGTGTGACGGAGAGGGAGCCCGCCGCCACTTGTAATGGATAGTGGGTACAATCCTCCCTCGAAATTGAATTGGAAAAGCCAGTGGTGTTACAAATCGTACATAAATCAGAAACGCATTAGTAGGAGTCAGCCATGACGGGGACCAAACCTTCGCCTCCTGCACGGCAATCAAGGTTACTCGCCACTGGACCACCAGGGATTTTCTATACTCTCATTGATATTAATCGATTCCACCTTTCAAAATGTAGTTCTCACGATGTTGTTAAATAAAGGAAGTGCAACAGCAGCAACAGCGTCAAGTATCAGAAGCTATAATAAAGAAAGCGCCGTGGTCGGCAGTAGCTAATCAAGCCCTACAAGCGACCAACAAGGACGGCCTCACGCTGGCGGAAATACAACGCCTTGAGCGGGAGAAAAAGCTGGAACAGATGAAGGAACAGCAGCAAATGATGCAGATCATTGCACAACAGCAAGCCGCGGCTTTGGCGAGAGAGCAGGCAAGCTTTGCATTCTATATTTTAAAAACCTATTTTTACAAGCGGCGAATAAGCACAAGTTCGTCCTTCGTGTTTTCTGCTCTTGTACTTGCGAGTTAGGGATTATTGGTTTCGGAAACAGTCGTATACATTGCGTACAATTACCGTGCTAGTATTATATCTGCTATAGAAAATTACTTTGAATCAATATGTACAAAGGACTATAGGGGGACACCCCCCTATACAGGGTGAAATTGATGTCATTAGCATCCTTTTAAACTATTAAAATTTGCTGAAACTATTTTAAGGGGGTGATCAGACCATCAAACTGAACAACTTTCTCTATGGGATCAATATCGAAATCGTGAAAAAAAAGAAGTTCTGTTCCATACAAAACTGCAAACATACGAGTAACTCGACTCAAATGTATGGGACAGCAGATTTTTTTTTTCGCGATTCGATATTGGTCCTTATATTAGGCTTTGTATAGGGTCCTTCTTTTTTAAGGTGATTATCAGACCGTCTAACTGAATAACTTTATCTATGGGACCGCAACAACGAAATCGCGATAAAATAATTAGTTGTCTCATACAAAACTGCCAACCTAACTCGACCCGAATGTATGGGACTTTGGGACAACAGATTTTTTTTTCGCGATTTCGATTTAGGTCCCATAGAGAAAGTTGTTCAGTTTTATAGTCTGTACATGCCCTTAAAAAATTGTCAGCATATTAAGTTGGACCCTGTATAATATAAAGGGCATTTTAAAGTAATTTAGAACTAAAAACTTATTCATCTTTCATACACATAGACATGTTCATACAATAAAATAAAAAATTTTTATATTGATCTTTAAAAAAATAGCTCATTTAATTCGCCAATCTTTTTATTTTACAGGAAATGCAGGCAGGTCTGGGTTGGGCGAAAAAGAAAGGAAACAATGTGAATTCTCCCGGACAAAGTTTGGCAGAAATTCAGGTACACACTCAAATATTTGTTCGTGTTGTCATTTATGTAATGTTTCGTACTTATACAACGTGTTAATGAATAAGCGCAAAACCTCATACACCCCAACTGATTTATAACAAAATAATTAGATTGAAACAATAATTTCATTATTTTAAACATTAAAATTTAAAGTTATTCGCATTTTAAGTTTTGAGGCAAAGATTTTTTATCATTTCCGTCATGAATGAAAGCGCTAACGTGCTCATGGATACATTTTAAGAATCTTGTTTTGGTCGTAATTAGGGTGAGAATGCCCGAGCGGTGGTTTGAGATCGAATTTAGTAAATTTTAAATTGTAAAAATAAAATTTAATATTTTGAAAAAAAAAAACTATGTTGAAACCATGATAATTCGATTCTGCTCTCGATTCTAAATAAACTACTTTCTAGTTTTGCGTTAATTCATTAACATGTTGTATAACAAACATTTTAGGCGGAGGCTCGGAAACAGGCAGCATTTGCCGCCGCAGCAGCTGTTCAAATTCAAGAAGAGGTACAAGCCCCGCCACCGCCGCCTCAGATAAACCATGTCCCCTGGGGTAATACTCAAAATGGAGGTAAATATTACATTTTATGATTCGTGACTATTCTTGATGTTTTTTTGATTTTTTGCGATTTTTCCCACTTCGACTAAAGGTTCACTTCCGATCTCAGCGGCCGATGCGACTGACGCGTGGTTCTGTCATATATGCCATACGTTTTCATATTAAGCTCGCGGCCGACGGCCGGTAGTTGCTATGAAAACATGACAGAACCTCGCGTCAGTCGCATCGGCTGCTGGGATCGGAAGTGAACCTTAAATCTGTTTAGACATGCTGTTGTGTAGATGTTGTTTGACAAAAAAGCTTTTTTTCTCAGGAGGCTTTTGGGACCCACAGCCAAGCCAGCCACAGAAACAACAAGAATCACCTAAGATAGAACAGAGCAAGAGCAAGAAGAAGATTACTCTTAATCTACCTGTAAAGAAGGAGATTTCACCAGCCGCGGAATTTGAAACTTGGTGCACAACTGTCCTGGCATCTTGGAGCGCCAAGATTGATGGTGATGATACTATCTTGTTTAAAATGTTATTCTTTTGTCAAACGACCGCTCGTGAAACTCGCATTTAGTTCCGTATGCTCATTGTTATTATCATCGTATAACATGTGGGATCTGAGAACACGCACACATTGCAACGGTCACGAATACGATAATGGAAACACCACGCACAGTAATGGGATGAAAGTTGTATAAAGTAATTATTATTACTTTTTTCAGTGCCAACATTCGTTGGATTCCTGAAAGACATAGAGTCACCCTATGAAGTGAAAGATTACGTCAAATGTTATTTGGGTGAATCAAAGGACACCAGCGATTTTGCTCGTCAATTCCTCGAGAGACGGTTAGTACATTTACTATTGTTGAAATGGTTTGTGGCCACTTTGAAGATACGCGGACGCTCGAGCCGACCCGACGAGACGTTCTATTTAAATGTTTACAGAACCGCTACCGAATCACAACTTTTAACACATTGGGTATCGCGCTATTTCAGTATGCAGTAATGCGATACCTAATTCCGCAATTGACATTGGATCACAGCCAAAACTGAATCTTAATTGAAACTGCATCCAACTTCCATGTTTTAAATTACCGCGATCGGCCCCCAGCGCCAGATTCCCGTAACTATCTTTATAAAAAAAAAATGAAACTCGCTAATTCCTTTCAATGTTAGCGCATGTTTCATACATTCTGTATATCGGTCACGACCAGTTTTTAGTATGGAACTCCCGACTTAATATGTAAGTGAATTACGTTCTCTTTGCCCAGCGCTATTTTCCATACGTCATTTTATTGGTTTCTATGCATCTCGAATGCTAACTGTACTTGTTTGGTTTGAAGCCTAATGTACCAAGCACCAATAATATTAACACTTTGACTGTCCTAATGATATTCCTATTGATAGTCCTATTTACGTTCCCATCTCCACATGTCCAAAAATATTATTATATTTTGAAGGTCACGTAATGAATTTTAGGTAACCGAAATATTTTAGGTAACTTAAATTTCGTCTGCAGACTCCTAGGTAACTATCAGAAAATAAAATGAAATACATTAAATGTTATGCACGGACGTCTGAGCTTGGACTACCGATCAATAGTTTGTTCAAAAACGTTGAAACACACTCGAGAAATCATGGTCAATTCACGCTAATGTTTCATTTTACATATCAAGCCAGCTTGTCAGTGCATCACATGTGATGCATGGACAGTGAAAGTGTTAATAATTTTGTCAACTTACGCTCAGTAGCAAAAACGCTTATAAGAGTTAATCCTCCATTAAATCTATTGCTGTCACTTTTTGTCTTGTTGACGTAGTAAAAGCTAGCAAGAGATTTAATTGAGCATTAACTCTAATGAGCTTTTCTGCAATTGAGTGATAAAATAATTAAAGCTCTTATTGTTAAAACCCTAGATCTAAACTGCTGCGCGTCGGTATGGTGACACCTTCCGATGATCTTTGCTCCCCGGCCATGGCCGTCAATCCACGCACCGTCTCGGGCTCGGACTATCAAGAAGTTAAGGTTGGTCAATATTAAGGGTTGTCTCACACGTAACATAACCAAACCACAACAATAACGCGTGGGCGTGCGCATATTTTTTGTAGTTTAGAAGTTTTGATTTATTTAAATATAGGGTCCTTCTTAATATACTGACACTTTTTTAAGGAGATGATCAGACCGTCAAACTGAACAACTTTCTCTATGGCACCAACATCGAAATCGAGACAAAAAATCCTGCTGTTCTATACAAAACTGCAAACCTACTCGAGCCAAATGTATGGGACAGCAGATTTTTTTTTCCCGATTTCGTTGTTGGACCCATAGAGAAAGTTGTTCACTTTGACGGTCTGATCACCCCCTTAAGAAAGTGTCAGCATATTAAGAAGGACCCTGTATGTAATAACTAATAACAGAACGAACAATAAAAGTAACGAAATGTAGATGATGTTTATGCTTTTTTCTGTAATTTGTATGGATGTTGTGTTGCTGATTATTTTGTGTATATTTTATGCTTAGAGCATTTTATGTTTGTATTTTCAGACGATCTTGTTGCGAAAACAAAATTAATAAAATTCTTACTATGAAAAGAGTTGACAGTTTTGAGCCGCTCCGGTAAAGAATTCTCAAATACACATTTAAGAGTGGACGCATAATTATTATCTATCAGCGGCGAAGGAGCCGAAGGGGGCGAACGAAACTAATTTCCTTGTAATTCTTCTGACGATTCGTCCGATTCGCCGCGGATAAGTGTGCGAGGTGTCATAGAATTTCATACAAAGAATTATAAAATTCGATTCTTTCGCTTCCTTCGGCTCGTCCATCGCGGATAAATATCCGTCCTCATTAAAAAATCATAACTTCTAAACTATAAAAAATCGCGGAACATACATGGAGTATTTTCGGATACAGAGGTCCGAGGAAGCTAAGAAATTGTTTTGGACGTCCGTTTGCTTAATTTAATTATACGGAATTTGAAACTTTTAATTTCTGATACCAAATGTTTTGTGTGGCAGACGTCGGGGCGTTAACGAAGAAACATGTCGCTTGTTATTAAACAAAAATTAATTTTTCAGGGTAAAATTAAGAAAACAAAGAAGAATAAGATGTTGAAAGTAGACGCACGTATACTTGGGTTTTCCGTAACGGCGGCGGAAGACCGAATTAACGTCGGAGACATCGATACCGCTTGAACCATAGCCACACCGTCGTATCGTGTTCACTAACTCGCCTTGTGATAATCTGTTATATAACTAAAGTCAATACGACTTAAAATAAGGAGTGTAAGGAGGCTCGATGCTTCTTTGACAAGATTCAAACCGTGCTGGATCAACGCTCATCAGTCATCACCACTATCATTAAGAGATCCGTCGTTCTAACCGAAGCTTCGAAGCTCTACTAACTAATGCAAGTCAGAACCAACATACCAGGACTATGGGCCTCCCCCAAGCCATAGCCCTGGATGGTACGGGTGCGGTGGAATTATTTGAAAAGAAACAGTAACACTATAGGGTGTAAAAAGACCCTGTTGGAGCCTTTAGGGGGTGCTTCAGACCATTAAACTGAACAACTTTCACTATGGAGCCAACATAGAAATCGAGAAAAAAAAACACCAGTTTCATACAAAACTACAGCTTACCAACTCGACTCAAATGTATGGGACAGCTGTTTTTTTTTCGCGATTTCGATTTTGGCACCATAGTGAAAGTTGTTCAGTTTAATGGCCCCTAAAGGCGCCAACAGGGTTTTTTTTACACCCTGTATAGTGCTGAGCATACCTTGATACACCCTCCATTTGATCGAATTAAATTAATCCCATAGAGATGATAATTAAAAAGTAAGTCTTTAATGTTAAAGTTGTCGTTTACTTGTCCTTACAACAAACAACCAGCGTTTGTTGTAAGGACGAGTGAACGACAACCCGGTTGTATTATAGTGTAATTATGTAACTGCAGCATTGTGCCTTTTGGTGTGTTTCGTCTCTGAGCGTTGGTGATTATGTCTTTTTATGATATTGATTTATTAATTTAATGTGTAAGAACATTTTTATCTTACTTGGACACCAACATGATTTGAATCTTTAAATTATTTAATATTTTAAAAATGTCTAACGCATTATTGTGAATAGTTTTAATCTGATGTGCAATCTTTAGCCACTGCTTTTAATCTTATTTATTTACAGCTAGATTACAGTGCTATTGTCCTAAAATGGCAAATAAAATCGTTTTGATGTAGCAAGTAATAATTTTTAGATCTATATAAACACTTAGGTATGTTTGACTATCCGATATAATATCACTATTCTTTAAGCATACAATTTAAGATCCCGTCAATTGTGACCGTTAATGAAGCATTTTACCCCATGTGTCATGCGGGACAACGCCCGTTGAATACGATTATTGATCATTTTCTTACGTCAAAAGTACGATTTCGGCCACTTTCGTCACCTTTGAGGTTTGAACTCGGCGCTCGCACGCGCTTTTATTGTTGATGCATGGTATGCGAGAATGAAGTTACCATTTTGTTCTTATGCCATAATGATTGGAATGAGTACGAACTATGCTCACGTGTACCAGCTTAAGTATTGTGAGGGCTGGTTGCTTGCATCGCCAAATTCGCCAGAGGGCGGGAGGAAAAAGCAATGATGGCCGTTCGTCTTCCACGGCCCCGTTTTTGTCTTGAATAGCATGACGTTAAGCTTTGTTGACGTTTTTATTATTATTTTCCATTTATCGTGTTGTTTTCCCGCGTTATTTTCATTTACCCATGTCCCTTCGCTGCAATGGAGTAAATAGTGGTTCCAGTTCAAAGAGTGATTTCGTGGAGGGATTTTACAAGGCAACTGCTTAAGCCTCGTTTAAAGGCTTCAAGGGCTTCGGGAAGCTTCCGGCGGTCGCTCTGCAACAGGTCGACATTACCCCGTATCTAAACCGAAATAAACAGCAGAAGTCTCAACAAAAGAAGCCAAAAACCGGCGTAAAAACTAAAGCATTTCTGTCCAGAAGATGTTCAGTAAACTTAATCAAAGATGACTTGTTGGGCTTGAAACGGCCTCTTACTAGAAACTCACTCGATTCCGACACATCAGACGGTGAAATGGTCGAATTTGATGCTAATATGGTCCATTTGAAATGCAAGATATGTGAAAAAGTGTATTCAAGTGAAAAAAAATTGTCGAGTCATCAAGAAAAAAAGCACATGCTCGTTTACAAGCCGCAGAACTCGAAGCTGCCGAAAAGAGTCTCATTCTCTGACAAAGTGATCGTACACGAAGTGAAGGAGTAGTTATCACAAATGCCGTAAGTGCACGAAGATATTTGAGAACTATAGGTCGTTGAAAGTCCACATGAAACTAAGGCATAAGAAGCGTAAGTGCTACATTTGTAATTATTGTAACAAGAACTTTGTTGATAGAATGTTCTTTAAAGTGCATATTAAACTACATTGTGATATATGCGGGTTGCTACTGCCGAACAAATCGAAACACCTCGAACATAGACGCAACGTCTGCCGAGTGCTTAAAATGCACAAATGCAAGACATGCGACCGCTCATTTTTCAAATTCATGGACTTAAAAGACCATAGTTACGAACATACGAGCACGTATTACGTTTGCGATGTCTGTAAAGATCAGTGCAGCACGAAGTGCGCAGTCGCGCACCATATTTCATACCTCCATTCCAAAATACGACCCACTTCGTTATATTCCATGCGTAACCTTGGTACGGAGCGGTTGTACCTCTGCAATTTCTGCGAAGAGAGTTCCGTTGATCGCGATCTCATAGAGCACCATTGTTCAGATCAGAATGTGAAATTGCAGCTCTGAACATTTTCACAGTAACAATTATTGAGAATTTTTTTTTGTAATGTGCTTAACAATTGGAAGCTGCAATCGTTTTTTAACGTTCGTATTAGTTTTTTCATTTCCTTTCTTTTGTTAAAAACAGTTTACAAGTACAGACATCCAACCTATTTCCGAAACATTGAAAGCGAATTCCCATTGTATGCAAAAGCCAAAAATTAATTCGGAAAGTTGAGTTTTTCTTGGAGTGCTAAATCGAAAATCATTTCGACATAATAGTCTCACACTCAGTTGCAGAAATGCTCATTAAAGTTAATCATCCATTAAATCTCTGTTTTTTGTCTTGTTGAGCGTAGTGAAAGCTAGCAAGCGATTTAATGGAGGATCAACTTTAATGAGCGTACAGGGTCCAACTTAATATGCTGACACTTTTTTAAGGGGATGATCAGACCATGAAACTGAAAAACTTTCTCTATGGGACCAACATCGAAATCGTAAAAAAAAATCTGCCATCCCATACATTAAGGTCGAGTAGGTTTACTGTATGGAAAAGCAGATTTTTTTTCACAGATAGGTGCATTTCTCGTTGAAAAATGACTTCTTTGATCCTGGCAACCCTAGACTTGCGGCAGACTGAGAAGAGGCAACCCTAGTGTTTCCAGTTCTCTAGATCGGCCTCCTTTCGATCGCACCTCATTTACTGCCCAGACAGATAGGTGCAATTGTCGTTAAAAATGGTACCATAAATCATCATGGTGAAGGTACTTGCGGCAAGATTTTGCTAGGCAACCCGGTGGCGTTGTTTTATTCCCTGTGTAAACTTTCACGTGAGATACATTTCGTCATTTCGTTCGCCAGACGAATAGGTGCATAACATTACGTTCGTATCTCGTACTATAATCGAATGTCGAAACGTGCGCTTTGTATGAAAAATTTTACTAGATACCCACAAGTGACGTCATCAACATTTCATTACTTTTTATACTTCATCCTATTATTAAAAATAGTATTCAAGCGACAGAATTACAGAAAATGAGAGTTTAGCGTTATTTTCAAACGCTTTTTTTACTATGAAGATAAAACTAAAATATATTGTATGCAGTCCGCTTCCCTGTTATATAGGATCCTTCTTAACATGCTGACACTTTTTAAGGGGATGATCAGACCGTCAAACTGAACAACTTTCTCTTTGGCACCAACATCGAAATCGAGAAAAAAAACAGCTGTTCCATACTAAACTGCAACTAGACCGGTGGCCAGCTACAGTCAACTATACCTTATACAATTAGCGAACTAACGCATTATGCACCTAAAGTAGACTAAAAATAAGTCATAAAAAACTTGGTCTGCCAGGGCGCAGCTTGGCACGTTTTCCGGTGTGATGAAAAACGTGGACCCCAAAAATACCCCATTTTACCTCATCCAATTAAAGGATGGAACTTGTCTGTTGGTCTGGAGGCCGATTAGTAAAGCCTAAAAAACCTGGTCTGCCGCCGCCTATCCTGGCACGTTCATGGGTCCGACTGAATTTAGGGTGCCCCTCGGAGGGTGGATTTTACCTCATCGAATTAATGAATGAAATCAATGCCAATTTATAGTCCTATCAACTATGTTTACATATGCCTTGGTTTGCCTAGGCTCAGCCTGGCAGGTTTCCGGGTGCGACTGATTTTACTTTCAAAAAATTGTTTAGCCAAACTTTAAAAACCGGTATAAATCTACAGATTCTGCGGAAAATTTTACTGAAATTCGCTTGTATAAATTAACCAAGATATATGTACTCATACAAATATCCCTGAAGGTGGAATTTTAATAGAAAAGGTCAACGGCCCGCGGAAACTAAAAGAGATAGGTATGTGGTCCCGAAGGAAAAAATGTCAAAAACCCTGGGCAATTTGACGTCCCGATGAAAAAAATCCAAAATAGGAGATCCAAGATGGTCGTCTTACATTTTCAAAGTCCTCGTAACTTTATAACCATTGACGGTCGGCGCGCTGTGTGAGTACAAATCAAATTAGTAGCAAAGCCCGGCTTATGATGTTTACCTTTCGGTTCTATCAGAATCAGAAGGCATATTTTAGTGTCGAAAAAAATGGTGGCACAGAATCGTTAATCTATGTAACAAATAAAATTGATAGATAGATAGATAACTCATTTATTTCACTTGAACAATACAGGAAAAACAGTGTCTGACAAAGGTAGACAATTACCTACCTACACGATAAATTAAAATGCTTAATTAAGATATTCGGACATCGTAGGTATTTTTTTTTATTAAGGGTTCATTCCTGATGTTTTACACTGCAATTCTGCTAATATCATGATGACTGGAAGTATCGAAATCTCAATCTCCTTATTTTATTTAATAGAAAGAATACGTCGTGTCCAATCAAGCCTCCGTACACATGACGGGAATCAAGATTAATCATTTAGTGCCATTAAATAAGTAGTTCCTAAATAGTGCCTCTGTAGTTTGCGAAACATATAAGTGTATATTTTTCCCTGTTAGTGCTTTTGTGTTTATTACTCTCTGAAATTCAAAATTTCATAATTCCAGAGTCTCTATTTCAGGAACAATTTATTTTGATACTAGAGTTTTGAACTATCGTGTGAATTCGCGTGTACGCCTATACTCTAGCTCGATATTCGAATATATGAAAGACGAAAAAAACTTGTTTATTTCCATGCAAGAAGTTTGGAATCCTCTATTATAGTGGAGTGCAGACTGCCTAACAAGACGTGAAACATGATAATACTCGTTTGTGGTCGGTAATGATCGTTCTTTTCCATCGCGTCGTTGTTTTTTGTCACGTTAACTTTGTCCCTTTCTAATCCAACGTACAAAATTGTAGCTCCTCTCCTGTCATTTCGTAACTACGTCATTGGATAGAAAGGGACAGACCTAAAATTGGAAATATCGACGACGCCATCGCCAATTTTCTTGTATTAATGCTTGTAAGGAGGAGTGGTATCCTTTCTGATTTAGATCCATGTTTCTATGTCATTTTCTTGAAGGCCTGTCATTATGAGATTTTGGATATCAGAGAGTAATAAACACAAAAACACTAACAGGGAAAAATATGTATGAATATTAAGCAAACTACAGAGGCTATTATATATAAGAGACTATTATTACATGGCACTAAATGATTAATCTTGATTCCCGTCATGTGTACGCTAGCTTGATGGACACGTATTTTTTTACTATTTTGGCCTAATCACCGGTTTCGAAGCCATTTCATGTCAACGCCATATTATATCGAGACATGTTGAACTAAGTGTTTTACTCGTTTTTTACTATTTAAACTAGCTTAGTCGCTTGGCGGGTCTATTGACGGGCGGTCGTCTCGGTTGGTGTCTCTGGACTTGCCACGCAGTTCCGCTATTTGGTGTCCTCAAATATGTTTTTGTTAATAAAACAATCCTGGAGATTGAGATTTCGATACTTCCAGTTCCAGTCATCATGATATTGGCAGAATTGCAGTGTAAAACATCAGGAAAGAGCCCTTAATAAAAAAAAAAACTTACGATGTCCGAATATCCTAAATAGGCATTTTAATTTATCGTGTAGGTAGGTAATTGTCTACCTTTGTCAGTCACTGTTTTTTCCTGTATTGTTCAGGTGAAATAATAAATGAGTTATCTATCTAACTATCAATTTTATTTTTTACATAGATTAACGATTCTGGGCCACCATTTTTTTCGACACTAAAATATGCCTTCTGAGAGAACCGAAAGGTAAACATCGTAAGCCGGGCTTTGCTACTAATTTGATTTGTACTCACACAGCGCGCCGACCGTCAATGGTTACAAAGTTATGAGGACTTTGAAAATGTAAGACGACCATCTTGGATCTCCTATTTTGGATTTTTTCATCGGGACGTCAAATTGCCCAGGGTTTTTGACATTTTTTCCTTCGGGACCACATACCTATCTCTTTTAGTTTCCGCGGGCCGTTGACCTTTTCTATTAAAATTCCACCTTCAGGGATATTTGTATGAGTACATATATCTTGGTTAATTTATACAAGCGAATTTCAGTAAAATTTTCCGCAGAATCTGTAGATTTATACCGGTTTTTAAAGTTTGGCTAAACAATTTTTTGAAAGTAAAATCAGTCGCACCCGGAAACCTGCCAGGCTGAGCCTAGGCAAACCAAGGCATATGTAAACATAGTTGATAGGACTATAAATTGGCATTGATTTCATTCATTAATTCGATGAGGTAAAATCCACCCTCCGAGGGGCACCCTAAATTCAGTCGGACCCATGAACGTGCCAGGATAGGCGGCGGCAGACCAGGTTTTTTAGGCTTTACTAATCGGCCTCCAGACCGACAGACAAGTTCCATCCTTTAATTCGATGAGGTAAAATGGGGTGTTTTTGGGGTCCACGTTTTTCATCACACCGGAAAACGTGCCAAGCTGCGCCCTGGCAAACCAAGTTTTTTATGACTTATTTTTAGTCTACTTTAGGTGCATAATGCGTTAGTTCGTTAATTTTATAAGGTATAGTTGACTGTAGCTGGCCACCGGTCTAAACCTGCTTGAGCCAAATGTATGGGGCAGTCGATTTTTTGTTCGCTATTTCGATGTTGGTCCCTTCGATCAAAATAAAATGAATGGATAGGCCTTACGCGAACATTTCAAACCAGAAAAATGAGGCAAAACAAATGAAAGATTTACTTCAAATTTGTATGCAAGTGCCCTAGATTTGACAGATAATGGCGCTAGTTTGTATGTACCAAGTGCACCAGTAGTTTGCTTCAACTTACCGCGCTTTAGGCCTATCCATTAATTTTATTTTGATCTAAGGTTGGTCCCATAGAGAAAGTTGATCAGTTTGATGGTCTGAACTCTTAAAAATCTGTCAGCATATTAAGTTGGACCCTGTATAAGGTCTAACAAAATTAGCTGATTATCGATGACCAGACTATCAAACTGAACAACTTTCTCTATGAGACCAATATCGAAATCGTGAAAAAAAACAGCTATCCCCAATACAAAACTGCAAACATAACTCGACTTAAATATATGGGACAACCGTTTTTTTTTTTCGATATTGGTCCCATAGTTGTTCAGTTTAATGGTCTGATAGTTTCAGATAAATTTGTTAGACCTTATATTTCACGCACAGTTCACTTTTCCATATTTTGTATTCTAATTTAGGTATCAAGAAAAGACAATGCGGGCTTTGTATGGAATGTTGGCGCCTTATTTTTCGCCGTTGGTTTTGGCACGGCCATCCACCAAACTTGAATATTTTAGATCAGAATAAAGTAACAAACAAAAATTTAATTACCCCTAAACATAGTTCGAAAGGAGATATAAAGGCTAAAAGTTGATAATATATTCATTACGTTTACTTCAAGCCTTTATATCTCCGTTCGGACCGAGTTGAGAGATATACTTGTCATAAAAATTTTGTTTGTAACTTTATTCTGAACAATTAATATTTAAGTTTGATTGATGGCCGCCCTAAAAAAATAGGCAAATAGAAAAAGGCGCCAGGCTTACGCATTGGCTTTTGTGTTGTAAATCTGTGCGCTTTAGCAAGCTTTTACTCCCTTACCAAATTCCAGCTACCTTTTGGACAAATTTCCTACGGAAACATAAAGGTCATACACACCTATCTTCGCCGCTGCAAGACCCGAATGCGGAATTTGTATGAAATGACAGCGCGGCCGAACTCACTATCCACGCCGAAGTTTTCATACAAATTCCATGTTCGGCCCTGGATAGGTGTGCATTTATCTTAACAAAGACGTTTAAAAAAATGTCTTTATGTTTGGACGTGTGAGCAAGCCTAGGAGCAAGCTCACGAACTGTATCTGTAAATAAATGCACAAGTGAGCCTGTAGGTGTTCGTAGGCATATTTGTTTTTATGTAGGTATAGTCTCTTCGACGCACTGAATTTTGAAATATAGGGTCCTTCTTAATATGCTGACACTTTTTTAAGGGGATGATCAGACTATCAAACTGAACAACTTTCTCTATGGGACCAACATCAAAATCGCGAAAAAAAACAGCCCCCCCATAAAAAAAATTCAAACCTTCTCGAACCAAATGTATGGGACAGCTGATTTTATTTTCGCGATTTCGATGTTGGTGCCATAGAGAAAGTTGTTCAGTTTGATGGTCTGATCATCCCCTTAAAAAAGTGTCAGTATATTAAGTTGGACCCTGTATGTAATATACTTACATGTTACATTTAAACAAAATGTAAGAAATAAAATGACTAAGGGCATGTTTCACCATTCCCGAATAAGTTCTTGTTAGCTTATCCAGAAGTGTTGAAAAGGGCCCTAAGTATGTAATGGAATGCTTCGTTCTGTAATGAATGAATGGGTTTTTAACAGAATGACCGTATTTATAACATTTTTAGTGGTAGTTTGCCCATAGATTTTGCCAGTCAGACTTTTCCAAGATGTTCCAACCACGTTTGTATCATAATGTAGTTATTGGTGGTTAGGTGTTTGATTTATCTTATTAAATGCTGTTGATATCTATCATTCACATAAATTATTTATCTATTGAATCAAATATTTATCTATTGTATCATATACAGGGTGTAAGGACAGCCCTCCGCAGACTAAAACGGTGAACTCAGACCATCAAACTGAACAACTTTCACTATGGAGCCTACCTCAGGAAACGCGAATGAAAATCAGTTGTGTCATACAAAACTGCTGTAGGTACCTACACGACTCAAATGTATGGGACAGATGACTTTTTTCGCGTTTACTGAGGTAGGCTCCATAGTGAAAGTTGTTGTTGTTTTTAATCATTTTTCTTTCTTTCTATACGATTTTAAAATATACAGGGTGTAAACTTAAGTACTTCAGACCATCAAACTGAACAATTTTCTTTTAGAAGCCAAAATATTGAAATCGCGAAAATAATATCAGCTGGTCCATTCATTTGGGTCGAGTAGCATTGACATTTTCTATGGAAAAATATTTAAAATTTTTTACGATTTCAATGTTTGTCCAATTAGAGTTGGTTCAAATTAAAGTAAGTTACACCCTGTACATAGTGTAAGGAAAAGTATCTTTAACCTTTAAACCACATACTCTACCCATCAAACTGAACAACTTTTACTATAGGAGCAAACCGATCAGAGCAAACAAAAAATATCAGCTGTCCCATACTAAAGTCCAGACGCCATCAGATATATCGTAGCATACACGGTGTTCAAATATTTCTGAAAAGTGCTAATTTTCAATAAATTATTTACAGTGAATGAATGAATGAATGAATGATTTATTTAACCAAAAAACAGCCTAGTAGGTACAGTAATACAAGATAATGCTACAATTACAATTTTCATATTACTCTTATAACTAATATAGATTCAAATGTAATACACATGGCTGACCAATTTCAAACATGGGAGCTGCCAGCAACTATCAACAGTAAATGTTACCAATTATATCTGAACGATTATTTTGTCATAGATATCTGAACAAGTTGTTTTTAATAATTTCTTTACAATGTTATTTAAAAGTGAAATGTATAGCAACGGAGTAAGGTATTTTTTCCTAAACTGCTCAGATGTTTATGATCCCCTAACTGCGTAGATATATTTGATGTTTTAGGCGTTCCGATATTTTTGATTGGTTGTGTGTAAAGAAATAATTGAAAATTAGAACTGCTTCGAAATATTTGACCACCTTGTTGCTACGATATATTTGATGGCGACTGTCCAATACAACTCTACTAACTAGACTCAGCAACAGAAGATTTTTTTTGCTCCGAATGAACATTCACTTGCGGTCCCCGACACATTATTTGACCTAAAATATCTTAAAGGGAGTTAAGAAGTAAAACATACATTTGCTTACATCATAAATAATCGGTGACAGATTTATTTTTTACTTTTTTAATGTTTGTTTTTGGCGTTAGGGGTTTTTAAAATTTGTCATTTAATGTTATTTCATAATTTTTAAAGTTACATGAAAATTGCTGAACCGATTTAATGAAACAAAGCTAAGAACACTGTCGCAAAAATTAACTTTCTATTAAAAAAACCCGCATCGAAATCGGTCCATCCGTTTGGGAGCTACGGTGCCACAGACATACCGACAGACAGACCGACATAGGCGTCAAACTTATAACACCCCTTTTTTTCGTCGGGGGTTGAAAACAAAGGTCCCGTAGTGATTTCTCTTTGGATTTACTTCTAATTATACTTAAAAGAAGAAATGTATTTAAAAAATGGCATAAACATTTTTAGAAGTATTACTATTTTCTTCGAATTTTACATGTTTTTTTACTTGGTTGGATTTTCATCTAAATGAAATGATAACTAGAATTATAATCTAAAGTAAAAAGTAAATAAAAGAAAAAAATAGCCGTTATAAATTATTTACTTACGCCATACAAGCGCACCGTAACTTTACTGGGCTATTTCGAAATTGCACAATATTTTTACGGACTTGCATGATATTTTCGTAAATATCATGTACTTACTTACTCCTGTGTAACTTTATATACCAAGATCCGACCGCAAAATTATGCACCTATTTTTTTGATGAACGAAAATGTGATTTAAGTTAAAGTTTATACAGGGGTTGCAATGGTTTTTTCGCGATTTCGATGTTGGTCTTATAGAGAAATTTGTTCAGTTTGATGGCCTAATCAACACATTAAAAAGTGTCAGCACATTAAGAAGGACCCTGATATACCAAGTTTAAGCCGTTAGCAGATACAAAAAATAGCTCTCTCATGGAAAAATCTGCCATAGACTCCGGCAAATGTACCAATCTTGCATGTCTCAAATGATTAGAAGCGTAAATATGTATCCGTTACATAGTTTACAACTGTTTGTTCATGTCTTGTAATCGTATGATGTAAGGATTTTATTCGTATTTTATATGTAAATACATAACGTTTAAAATATTCTGTAATCATCTGTATATACAAATTTCTTTCTTGTACCTAATGAATTCATCAATAGGGTTGAACTACATCACACAGCACCGCATCGCATTTTTCCGTCGCTCCATCCTTTTCTGTCACTCCATCCTTTTCTGTCACTCAGGAACGTCATTTGCTACAGCATAAATAAGATAGACAGAACGCGATAGCACGCGGCCGTGCTTTCGCGCGCGATCGCATTCCGTCTATCTTATATGCTCTAGCAAATTACGTTCCTAAGTGACAGAAAAGGATGGAGCGGCAGAAAAATGCAATGCGGTGCTATTAAATGAGGTTCAACCCTTATTGATATTTAGAAAATGTGTAAGAACGTGGTGTACGTTTTGGCTTTGTCTAAATTGTGACGTAAACTTAATTAGAACTTTGTTATTGTACAGATTAGATCGTAATTATACCAGCTACATGTAAAGGCTCTGAAGGAATTGTGTAGATTTGAGTAGGCGGACGACGTGTTTTCTTATACACACATAAGCGTAAAATCTATTTATCGTATTGTAGAGGACACTAGAACATACTTTATCTTTAGATATTCTATTTAGAAGTAATTACTTAAATAGTTAGGTATTATAGATACGTTAATTTAGTTTTTCACTCTTTAATATGGAAATACTTTTAAGATCTTGTTAATTTGTGAATGATTTGTTTTAGAATCAATCGTATTTTGAAACACCTTGTCTTCTACTCTAATTTTGGTAGTGCAGGATACACGTGGGAAATTGAATTAAATTCATTGGGATGTAAAAAAAATACCAGCAAGGAGATAGATTATAACGACTGCCCCATTAGTGTAGGCACACACCTGCGGAACGTTTCGCGCCGAACGTTCGGTTGAATACGGGGTCTACACTAAGAAAAATGGCGCGTACTGGTGTGTCGCCGGTGTAGGGAAAAGCGTTGCGCGCGTATTCAACCGAATGCTCATCGCGGAACGTTCCGCAGGTGTGTCCCTACACTTCCCTCTCTCTTGAGATTTTGTTTGTGGCTGTTTTTGTTACTTTTTTATTTATTATAACTTGTGTAGCTTAGGCCGTCAGTACACCCCTTAGCTGCTGTGATGTTATTTTAAAGTAGGTACCAAATTAAAATCAATTTAAAGAACATTACCCAAATTGATTTCATGTTCAAAACTTTTTGTGCTTCTGCGCTCGCTCTAGCATATATAAAAGGGGCACAGCGGTGGTAATAATAGCAGCCACATGGCAGAATCGACCTGAGAGTGAACATATTTGAAGAGGTAAATAAATAAATTGCGTTAGTGTACTGACTGCCTTACGGCCTTATATCCTTGTCTAAGGATAATAAATAAATAAAGCAATATGTGTACTGAACTTGTAAACACATAATGAATGTTAAACGTTTCGATCATAATTATATGAATATGTTTTAAAGACGTGTAAATATTATTTTAGAGTTAAAATATAATATTTGATCATTGACTACGTTTATTTTTATCTATTAATCCATAAATTATAATTATAACATTGTATGGCTTGATCCGATCCGTCATAAAAGTATGGAGTTTGGCCACATGGCCAAAGAGAATATAATCACTACCATATGGCCATACTATTACGTAATGGTACTAATAACCCGCCGGACCAGAAGTACCATCGGGAAGTACCATCAATGGTACAGTTGGCACTGTATTGTATCATTAGTACCATTACGTAATAGTAATAATGATACTGCTGGTCAATGGTAGGTACAAGTGGCACTCTGAACCTCCCTCGAGTGTTAAGAGTTTTTACGAATGAAGTCTTTGTGGAGTACATTAAAAACGTTTAAAAAAAATTTAAATTTTTAAACTTAATAATTTTAATTAATTAAATTATTTCAATTAAGTAATATAATCATCATTATAATTAGAGCTACGCTCTTGTCGGTGGAGTATTCGCCACTCTTGTTTGTTTTCCGCTAGTGTCTTGAATTATTATAATAAAGAAATTAAAATTGAATTACTTAATTAAAATTATTTAAAAAAATAAAAAATAAAATTTTAATTAAAATAAAGTAAAGCTCTCATCTACTTCTGATGCCGACTGTCCACGAAATGTCATTTTATATGAATCAATGTTGCGAGATATTATTGCATTTTCCAGGTTTATTAGAAGCAGAATGTGTAAATTAACTATACAGACCGATACCTGGCATCAAGCACTAAAGGCGACATTAATTACAGCGACTTATATAGTCAAACAAGAGAGGGCCCCGCTAGAAATTAAAAACTTAAAAATGCAATACCAAACCAGCTAGATCAAATCTTTTGATACAGTTTTAATAGGAATTCAGAGCACTCTGATATAACATTTTAATCATTTTTGTCCATAATAAAGGAGGGCCCCGCTGGGCGGAGGCTAGCTTAGATTTGATATAACTCCGTTATCTTTGAAGCACTAAATATAAGCAATACATATTTAGAGCCGTAAAGCCGTAAAAAAAAGCCGTGGTGGTCCTGTGGCGAGTAACCTTGCCTGCCGTGCAGGAGGCGATCGTTCGATCCCCGTCCAAGCCGACTCGTACCAATGAGTTTTTCGGAATTTATGTACGATTTGTAACACCACTGGCTTTTCGGTGACGGAAAACATCGTGAGGAAACCTGCATGCTTCAATTTCGAGGCATGTATTGTACCCACTGTCCATTACAAGTGGCGACGGGCTCACCCCCCGTCACACTGGACAGAGTTTCGGTACTACTGGTGAAACGTGGATGTTCTGAGATTCAGAATATCTCTGACTACCCCCTCGGGGAATGTAGTCGTGAGCATATGCTTATGCATGCTATATTTAGAGAGCACTAAATGATTAGCTAGGTTTCAAAGCCCTAGGGCCGAGGGCCCCGCTGGGCATACGGACATAAATAAATGATGTGTTGGTTCTGTAATTGATGTTTTTTTAATGATTTTCACTTCGATTTTCTAATAATATAATATCACAGTCAAATTTTAAACAAACGAAATGAGAAATAAAATGATCTGATCAACGGGAACAAGATGAGCGGCGCCTACGTCGTTTGCAGCAACAGGGCTTGCGGCGGCGGCTGCGATGGCGTATGCGCCGGCGGCAACTGCGACGGCGTACGCGCCGGCGGCAACTGCGACGGCGTTTGCGCCGCGGGCGGCAACTGCGACGGCGTTTGCGACGGCGTGTGCAGCAGCCAGCTTTGCGGAGTACGCTAGCTAAGTAACGTTCCCCATGGCGCTCCAGAAACCCCAATGCCGCACTCTTCTTTAGAGTGTCTTCAGCCATGCCGGTTAATACATTCAATCTCCAAATTTCTCCGAATCGATCCTGTAGGTATTTAGCGATATCCGCCGCAGATGCACCGTCCTTTTCGCTAAATTTATAAAAAGTGTTCATCACCAGTTTGGCAGTGTTGTCCTCTTGCCTATGCTGCATGTCGTGGCACGACATTGTTGCCAAATATTCTTTAAGTCCACCGAATTTACATTACATCGCAATATGGTAAAACGCGAAATGCTAAAATTTCTAGAAAAAAATGTCCTACCAAATAAAAACCAAAATTTCTTGATTTCTTCCAAAAGAGTGAGTAAATGTAATGATCATGCCTGTGCCACTCTCTTATTTTTGGTCGATCTAAAACTAAAGTATGGAAAGTAACTACATCTGCAGTACAGGGAAGGAAAAGAATGTTGTAGTTTCCACTATTTATTAACAAGATGTCAGTGCAAATCGTTTATCTATGGTAAGTGCTACATAGCCGACTTTTAAGATGGTCGTTTATCTATGATCAGTACTACATAGCCGACTTAAATGTAGAATCTTCTTGGCCCATAAACTTTTCGCTCAATTTATCTTTCACATTTGATAACTTTCAAAACGATGTCAAATTATCGTGAGCGTCAGGATGTCTGGACCACATCGACAATTCGATTGTTAAGTTATGCACGATTTTAGTACAATTACCTACCTACCTATCATCAAATATTTAATAGGTAGGTACCTCGCTACAAACGGAGAAAAAAAGGAAAAAAGTTGTTCAGGCATTCTACGGTCTGAAGTGCGATTTTTGAGCATCATACGAGCACATCGGCAGTAGAAAATGTCAAAATTACTATGGAGATTATGTATCTTTCTACTGCCGAATCGGTCGTATGCTGTACAAAAATCGCACTACAGGTTGTCTTGATTATTTTTTGTTTATTTATTTTATTTGTTTTTATAGCCAACTAGTAGTTTTTAATTATTTTCTACATCATCACGCATATTTTGTGCTGGACACAACGCAACCCTCGTCGCGTTCCTGCACAAAATATGCGAGAAAAATGTCACAAATAATTATAACTAAGTAATAATTCTGGGCCTTAAAAACAAAAAAGTGGTACAAAATCCAAACGAGTAATTTTAAATGACCTTTGAAGTCATTTTTTTTAAACTTTAAACATAAATATCTCCGAAACGTTATACCGTAGGAATTTTTTTTTTGCATAAAAATGTAATATTATAATAGCCCTAAATACCCATTACATTTAATAACTGGCCGCTTAAAAAAAATACGCCACCCACCATACAAAAATTACCCATAGGCCTTTGTTAAAATATTAAAAATTTAACCAAAAATTATTTTAATAAATAGGTAGGTAGATACGAAACCGTGCATAGCTTTAAAATCTGATTACCGGTGTGGTCCAGACATCCTGATGCACACCAAATTATTTTTCAAATCGCTCAGACTTACTTATAAATTTTATGATTTCAATGTTTTAATTACCTATTTATTTAATGTTCATTGTTAAAATTATTCTTAATTATCTTGCATGCCTTTAATTTGCAATGCCCTAATAAACAGGGCTCATGGACTCGTACCTAATCATATTAAACGATCTTTAATAGGTACTTTACATGAAAGCAAAAGCAATAAATGAATTTAATTACTTATAGGTATTTTGCAAAAAAACGGTTTGGTTTGTTTCCTTTCAAAGATGCCCAACATATAATACTTAAACTGCTACTTGGATGTGTTATTGATGGTAAGCAATGTGTTATTAATTTTGTTGTTTCTTTTCATAGTTAATTTATACTTAAGTCCTACCTACTTAAATAACTAGGTATGAAAAAAGAAATCCGTTGCGTGGTTAAGAACAAGTAAGCGGAGAAACAGACAGACAGACGCGGATAGCTACTTTGTTTTACACTAGGTACCTACATATAAGAAATAGTGATAGAGAAGAAGATAGAGATTACAGATGAATATTTCAGGTACCTACCGACCAGGTAGGTTTTATTTTACCGAGCTACGTTTTATCAAATTTACATTAAATGCCATTTTCAGGTCCTCTACATCATTTTCCTAAGCCGCAATGGCCTCGCATGGGAAGATTCAATTTATATACGCAAGCAAGGGGCTGATTACTATGAAGATTACGGGACTAGAAAGCAGTGCCGGACTGGGACCTGAAATCGGCCCGGGCATTTTAGAGATAGTCGGCCCTCCCAACGGTACAGTAGTTTTGTATGGGACAGCTGTTTTTTTTCGCGATTTCGATGTTGGCTCCATAAGTTGTTTAGTTTCATGGTCTGAAGCACCCATGTGATGACAGCAGTACTATCTAAGACGAATTGCGAGCGAAGCGAGCTCGAGATTTCACTGCAATATAATGTGATGACAGCAATACGATCTAAGCCCAAGAGCGAGCGAAGCGAGATCGAGATTTCACTGCAATATAATGTGATGACAGCAGTACTATCTAAGACCAAGAGCGAGCGAAGCGAGCTCGAGATTTCACTGCAATATAATGTGATGACAGCAATACGATCTAAGACCAAGAGCGAGCGAAGCGAGATCGAGATTTCACTGCAATATAATGTGATGACAGCAATACGATCTAAGACCAAGAGCGAGCGAAGCGAGCTCGAGATTTCACTGCAATATAATGTGATGACAGCAATACGATATAAGACCAAGAGCGAGCGAAGCGAGATCGAGATTTCACTGCAATATAATGTGATGACAGCAATACTATCTAAGACCAAGAGCGAGAACGAGATTTTTTGCAATATTGTGAATTTGTTGTAATACTTTTATTTCAAACATTTGATTTTGGCGCCCCCTTTACCTGCCGCTCTTGGGCGTGGACCGGTATCCAAAGGCGATGGGCCGGCCATCCAGAGCGGCGACTGGCCCACCAGAGCCGCGGCCCACCGGGCATTTGCCCGGTACGCCCTAGGGCCAGTCCGGGCCTGCTAGAAAGACCAAAAATGTTGCTGACCATGAACTGGTTTTTATGGTTAAGGGCCTAAAAGGCAAATTCAAGCAACCTGTGTGCTTTACTTTCTGCAAGAGTGCCACAAAAAAACCGGATCTAACAAATCTGATTAAAACTGTAGTTTAATATCCATTAAAATAAGGGACTGGATGGAGTGCATCGTATGTAAATTATCATAGCATAGCATTCATAGCATAACATATGCTCACGACTATATTCCCCGAGGTGGTAGTCAGAGATATTCTGAAACCTTAGAACATCCACGTTTCACCAGTACCGAAACTCTGCCCAGTGGGTCGGGGGGTGGGCCCGTCGCCACTTATATTATAATGGACAGTGCAGTGGGTACAATACATGCCTCGAAATTGAAGCATGCCGGTTTCCTCACGATTTTTTCCTTCACCGAAAAGCCAATGGTGTTATAAATAGTAGGTACATAAATTCCGAAAACCTCATTGGTACGAGTCAGCCTGGACGGTGATCGAACCATCGCCTCCTGCACGGCAGGCAAGGTCTCACGCCAACTTGCCACTGGACCACCACGGCTTCTGTAAATTCTGTAAATTATCCTTGGTTTAAAACTGGTTGAATTAATAATAAATAAATAAATAACGCTCACAAACGAGCACAAAATACATTGTAATGATCCGAAGTAAGCCTTAGGATTACTATAGTAGTACTAATAAAATCGTTCAGGTGTAAAATATGTTAGGTATCTTTTTAGTAATAATCAGTGATCGGAATGTCGGGGCATTTTTGAGCATACAAGTATGGATACGCCTTGAATTTCCCGGAAATATCCGGATTTAATAAATATGGATAAAAATTTCACGGGATTTTATGGGATTACCTATTTAGATGTCAAGAGACGTTTTTTTAAATCACCCTTTGAAACACGCCGCCTGGTACTTTTGACATGTACCCGCGCTTAGGTAAATATGTTGACCGTTATTAAACAATGATATTAATTAACTAGATTAGGTAGTTAGGGCACCAAAGCGTTGCCACTTCGAAGATGTCTGCAGGCTTCTTTGACTTCAGTTCAGTCGTTTATCTATGGTGAGTGGACATATCCGTGACGTTTAAATTAAGCTACCAAAATGGGGAAATGCGCCGTAAAAATTTGTAAATCACTGTTGGAACACCACTTGTGTTACTTTTCACAAGTAAGTTTACTATAATATTTTTTACTATAATATTTAACCGACTGATTTTATTGATATTTTGTCCTGGGTGATTTAATAACAGTGAGCTTATACGATACTAGAGGGATAGCTTCTTACAAACAATACTCAAAAATGCGTAACCACTTCAGAGTTTCAAAGACGTAGCTTGGAAATCGATACATACGCCAAAGTAAACTATGTTTGTCTCGTTTCTTCTGCCGTCTAAAAAATTACGACGAAATGAGAAAGACGTTATTATTTTAAAAACGTAAATACGGCCACAGTTGCCAGTGGTTAGAAATAATTTCCCCAGAATTAATTACTGAATTTAATGAATTAATTACCTGAATTCTAAACTTGAATATATAGGCTCTGTGTGCTTTGAACAGATTTAAGTATAATTAAACTTTAAGTAATATTATCATATTATACAGGGTTGATGTTTAATTAACCCAGATCGGATAACGTCACCATATTGTATTCTCTTCACTTTCACTATGCAAATAAAGATGTTTATTATTTAGGTATTTATTTATTTTATTTATGGTGTCAACTTCGAAATCACGAAAAAAGAAATCAGCTGTCCCATACATATGAGTCGAATCGGTCGGTACTGCAGTTTTGTATGAAACAGCTGATTTTGTTTTCACGATTTCGATGTTGGCTCCATAGTGAAAGTTGTTCAGTTTGATTAGGGGAATGAATGGTGAAGTTATTCCGACTGATTAAAACTTAACCCTGTATGAAATAACGAAGAGGGTACCGAAACTCCCAACAGTGTGGGAAAATCAAAATCGTATTTACTTGAAACACTGATGGAAAAACAATGCGTGAAAAATTTATTTAGTTTTTTAATGTTATTTTGAATAATCTTAACAAAATATTATCGTAAACTTACTTGTGAAAAGTAACACCACTTCCTTTATTATTATTTTCCGACTGTGATTTACAAATTTTTACGGCGCATTTCCCCATTTTGGTAGCTTAATTTAAACGTCACGGATATGTCCGCTCACCATAGATAAACGACTGAACTGAAGTCAAAGAAGCCTGCAGACATCTTAGAAGTGGCAACGCTTTGGTGCCCTAACTACTAATCTAGTTACTTACTATCATTGTTAAATAACGGTCAACATATTTACCTAAGCGCGGTACATGTCAAAAGTACCAGGCGGCGGCGTGTTTCAAAGGCGCGGCCTCTAGTATGCGCTGCTAATACTCTTGATTTAAAAAAAACTTCTCTTGACATCTAAATAGGTAATAGTGCGGACGAAGTCGCGGGTAAACTCAGTAATATTTATTTTACTATAAAAATCATGGCCTCACGTGGCCCCACTCCCCGTCACCCTAGACAGAGTTTTGGTGAAACGGGGATGTTCTGAGGTTTCAGAATATCTCTGACTACCTCCTCGGGGAATATAGTTCATTAATGTTTTGTAAGCCTAGTGCTTACCCTAGAATTTTATGTTGGTAACCCAACATCCTGTGGGCACCAGACAATTCTGGGGTGTGCACAGCCTCCCACCCCATATATATGCTAATGTACTCAATCAACGTCTTTCAAAAAATCATGTAGCTATTTCTTGAAATTGTGTCGAAGACGAAGACGTGTACGTTTACTTTTTTTAATATTTTCTGGCTATTTATTTCTTATTTAAGCTTTTGATAAAATTGAGTGTCCATTTTGTCATGTGTAGGTAATACCATAGGTAATACTATAACGTATATAATACCATACTTACCAAAGGTACCTAAGTAGTAATTTTTATTAAATATACCTAATTAACATGACTGTAACTGATATAACAGGTAGGTACAATTATACCTTTATAAACATATTTTAAACAATAATTTGTAGTACTTAGTTCATATAAGAAGTGTTAGATGCTACGCAGACAACGTATATGTAATAATAATAACTACAGATACTATAGATAAAGTAGGTAGGTATTTTATTTAATGAATCCATTAATTATGTTAATAAAATATACTACTTATTTCAAAAATTTGTTTTATACAATTACTTTTCGTCTGCAATTGTATTGTTTTTTTCAAAGAAATTGTTGAAATAAATCTATTTATGTAACACTAAAATATTTTGATATGCTTTGCAAAGAATGATATCGTTTTATTTTAGTTAACTACAGTACTTAATAGATTTATTTTCATGCTCCCTTTGAAAAAAACAAATTATTTTAATAAATACAGTAGTATAGTAGCTTTGAATTAAATAGCACGCCATCTAGCGAGCGCTCAAAAAGTACAGAGTAAAACGCCATCTTCTGAGTAGGGGCTGTCGTAAAAATTTAGTCTTGTTAAATTCGAAACAAGAGTGGCTTATCTATTCCTGTATAATAGTAGCTTATCTATGGTAATGATTATATTCTCTTTGAGAGTGAGTGCCTTTTGTTTTATTACTTTTATCACTTTTTGGCGTTGATCACCAAGGAGAATAAAAATACCAAAGCAAAGAGATATCAGAATCAAGAATCTAGGATAGAATAGTCCAAGGAATATACTACTCCCCCCTACCGAGAGGAATAGTCGCATATTATTTATCATCTTATCAGTACCTAGGTAAAGTTAATCCAAGAACATTGTATTCATTGTATATCATAGGCCAAGTATTTCGTTGTAGTATATATTTTAATCTTGCTGTCACTTTTTGTCTTGTTAACGTAGTTAAAGCTAGCTAGAGATTTAATGGAGGATTCACTTTAATGAGCGTTTATGCAACTGAGTGTAGTATACAGCGCCGGCCCGAGCAAACTCAACGCCCTAGGCGAATTAAGTGGACGCGCTCTCAGGGCCGTAGCCAGAACTGAATTTAAAGTTAAAGCATAGGCCGTTTAAGGTAGGACGGAAGCAAAAGGCTAGTTATTGGGACGAACGAAAAAAGGGGCCAGGACAGAAAAGCTCAAAAAACGGAGCGAGCGAAGCGAGCTCGAATTTTCGTACACCAGGACTCAACGTGATGATTCTGAGTTCCAATAGCCTATGTATACGCTCAAAATAAGGTACCATTTAGAGGCTAGAGCGAGCGAAGCGAGCTTGAAATTTCTCAAACCAAGACTCAAAACGATATTACTACGAGTTTCATTAGCCTATACACGCTTAAAATATTATTCAAAGGCTGAAGCGAGCTCGATTTTTTTTTCTTTTTATTTTTACAACGTGTTAATGAATAAGCGCAAAACCTCATACACCCCAACTGATTAACTACAAAGTTAATTAAATTGAAACAATAATTGCATTATTTTGATACCTAAGTAATTACAATTTTAAGTTATTCGCATATTAAGTTTTGAGACAAAAATTATTTGTTATCATTTCTAATGAAAGAAAGCGCTAAAGTGTTCATGGATAGGTACATTTTAAGAATCTTGTTTTGGAAGTAGGTAACTAGTGTGCCCTTGAGGTGGGTTGAGATCGAGTTCAGAAAATTATACAAACAAATTACTTATTTAATAAGTATTTAAAAAAAAATTATCTATCCTACTTAATTAGATTCTGCTCTCGATTCTAAACAAACTACTTTCTAGTTTTGCTGTAATTCATTAACACGTTGTAACTATTGTCATAAGAATAGTTAAAACTGTATAGAATGGAATCTCCTTTGTGCGTGCTCCAAACGCCGCCTTTTAAACACCTACTTCCCCCCTCAGCCCGCAACGCCCCGCTGTCGCCCACGTAGGCCGCCAGGGCTGTCACTAATTTCTTATGGCTTTTATTTACTTACTTCATATTTTATACGTACGTTAACTATAGTTTAATTAGTGTATTTAATTATGTATAATAATTTTTTAACCGATTTTGCTTACTATATTATTCCTCATACAAACATAGATAAGCTAGGTACTTAATTTGATACAAACGAACGCTACGACTACTGTCGCTAAGTTGGTGACTAGGTAGTAGGTACACGTTTCAAGCGGGCGCCGCGCGGCGCGGCGGCATGTCAAAGGGCGAGCGGCGCGTGTCAAAGGGCAAGCGCGCCCTCACCTGACGCGCAACGCTCTCTTTGAATTTGCCTCACTTGTGCAAGTGCAATAATATCTTATATGTACCTATACTCCATTCCAAATAGCAACGAAATTTTAAGGCTATTTTCAATTGCTGAAACAGTGATTTGAAACACTTCCTCTCACTTATTCTTAAAACAGCTTTAATAACGTCCATGATATGTCGGACTTTTATTATTTGCTAATCAGAATTCAACAGAAAACAAAATAGGAATCGTAAAACCTCGTCGTCCTTATTTGGAATGGAGTACAGGTATTTACCAACTTTTATAACATTACCTACAGTAAACAGCCTACCTATACTACGTTCCAAATAGCAACGAAATTTTAAGGTTATTTTGAATTATAGAAATAAGTATATATTGCAAAATAGGAATCGGAAAATCTCGTCGTCCTTATTTGGAATGAAGTAGGTATCATTAATAAAAAATATTACAAAATGGAAAGATGTTTAGGTACTTACCTGTCTTTAGGGAGATTAAAATAACTTAGATGTGGCATTGTTTTCGAACTGTTTTTACACCCAAACACACAGCAATAACTAGGCATTGTGAAAAATTAATAATTTCAACCGAACGGAACGTGTACGAGCGAGCGCGCAGCGGCCGTCACAGCCCCGACTGACTTAGCTGCTTAGCATCTAGCGCGCGGTAGGCTAATAACGTGACCTTGAACGCGTTCCGCGCAGAGTTTCGCTTCTATACAGTTTTAACTATTCTTATGCTATTGTACTTATAATAAGTTCCAAAATACAGGCTGTTAGGGTAGTTAATATACTTAACAAGTTTTCCTGAGAAACGTATAGGAAAATCTATTTTTTTCGTGTTTTCATAGTTAACGTTCGATCAGCTGATTGCATTTAAGTAGTATGGAAAGACCAAAAATGTCTTTGGGAAAGTTGTTCAGTATATGGTTTGGCTGTAAGAAACAAAGAATTAAAGTCTCGCATTACATAGCTTAGGTACAATAATACTATAGGTAGTCTATTTTTTACACGTTACATGCTTAGCGTGCAGAGAAGCGATACATTTTTTGCGGAGTATTCTCTGGACCTGAGTCAAAGTTTGGCAGGGAAGGAATTTTAAACTACCACAATCTCCATTACCGGGTACCCAGAGAGCAAAACCCAAGAGTGAAGAGGCACAGAGGATTCCAAAGAAGGTTCTCCGTGAACGTATGGGCAGGCGTCATCGGCAATCGCTTGATAGGGCCGCACTTCTTGCCAGACAACTTAAAAGGGCAAAACTAAGTACTTAGGTAGGTACCTACATTTCCTCGAAAATGAATTGCCCGTTTTAGTGGAAGATGTGTTTGACGAATATCGGCCCATTGTATTGCATAGCACGACGGCTGTCCTGCCCATTGGAGCCTAGCAGTGAGGGAGTTTTTAAAAAACTCCTTCCCTGATGCTTGGATTGGTCGGGGCCGGTCGATTCCCTGGCCTCCAAGGTTGCCTGACCTTACCCAGCTTGACTTCTACGTCTGGGGAAGGGCGAAAGAGTTGGTGTACGCAGAGGAAGTACCTACCAACAAGGGAGGTTTTGATAAGCAAGATCCACGCCGCTTTCAATACGATGCGCGACGAAATAATGCTTGCCACGGTGACCGTGGAGATGAGGAAGAGGTGCAGAGCTTGTTTACAAGTTAATGCGTCACCAATTAGAACAAATTTTATAATTAAATTAGTCATTAAACAAAGCGTTTCATTTGCTATCCTTTTACGATAGGACACATTTAATTTTCATTAGTTGAAATTTTTTGCTTAAAGTGCCCTAGTTGCGGATATTAATTATTAACTTCGGAACTACAAGTAATAATAACACTTTTAGCATATCGTTAGAAAGGGTATGGACTGGGGATGTTTTAAAAAAATCAGAAGAACTCCAACCCTGTTTTTTTTTTAAAACCCCATAGAAAGTTGCCCTTAAAATTATTTGTTTAAGTACCATACTACGGTCAAAGAAAATATAACTGTAAGAACTTCAGGCCCCATAACTTTTCTTCTCTACAATGTTCTGGTGTGAAATCACCCTAACGATTAAAACAAGACCATTAGCAGAGCTGTCCTATGGATAGATTTTGAGCTACAGGTAACTAGTTCTATAGTCAAAAAAATCAACTTTTCTAAAAAAAAAAAAAAAAAACAACAATAAAACCTTGAAGCCAAGGTCAATATAATGGGCGGGGGTAGGTAGCAGACCCTCCCTAGTTTCTACCCTAGGCGTATGTACAGATTCCTCTTGTTCAATGATGACACATTAAATAATGATTAATCACGCCAAAACTACAACGAAACTTTGTTCATCGACCGGCTAGCTCGATCTAGCTTGCTAGGTACATACTTATCAGTAATCTGTGGCTCGATCGGTCTGACTGAAGCAGGGGCAGTGTCGCCAACAGTTAAATTAGCTCTACCAGCATAGCTAGCATGCCGCAGTGATACAGCGCTATCACACCTTAGCTCTCTTTCTATTTGCGTGCGAACGAACGAGATAAAAGACGTGATACAGCCGTATCACGTGTAGCATACTACGAGTGCAGATTCAACTTCTATAACCACAGGAAAACCACTAACAGAAGGTACTATCATAACACTAAATTTTCCACTAAATAGGTAACTACTTGTATTGGTAATTTGTTACCTTTATTAAACACAATATATTGTGCAACGTTTATTTCCCGTAAGTGCCGTGTAGTGGTGGTCCTGTGGCGAGTAACCTTGCCTGCCGTGCAGCCCCTCTAGCATGCCAGCGCCGAGAAAACGACAAAAATCGAGACGTGCCTCCATCTTTATTATTTTACGTACGCCAAAAAGAGCGCGCATGACGTTTTTCTCGTTTAAACACTTTGTCGTGGGTGGCATGCTAGCCGTGCAGGAGGCGATGGTTCGATCCCATCCAGCATACAGCTAGCATGCCGCAGTGATACAGCGCTATCACATCTTAGCTCCCTTTCTATTTACGTGCGAACGAACGATATAAAAGACGTGATACAGCCGTATCACGTGTAGCATACTACGAGTGCAGGCCGACTCGTACCAATGAGTTTTTCTGATTTACGTACGATTTGTAACAGCACTGGGTTTTTGGTGAAGAAAAACATCGCGAGGAAACCTGCATGCTTCAATTTCGAGGTACCTACATAGTTATGTATTGTACACAACGCACTGTCCATTACAAGTGACGACGCCCCCGTCACACTGGACAGAATTCTGGACCACCCACTAAAAGCAAAATTTCTCATCTAATCCCGAAACCACAAATTTTTGTGGAAAATCCACTAAAATTAAGCCGAAAAATGCCATTCAGGGGTGTGATTTTTGAATGTCATCGGTGAGTTTGAACGGTTTTTAAATCTCAGACAAAAGCGTTCTCATAATGCATCTTTCTACTGCTTAATTGACTTTAAAAAATCGCACTCCTGAATTATGATTTTTGGAAGTCAAATCCGCAGTAGAAAGATGCGTATCTCCATAGTTACTTTGTCCTTTTCAACTGCTGAGCTCACCGAATGAGATTCAAAAATCGCACTCCTGGAGAAATAATTCGCGGAGTTTTGAAACTTGGTTTAAACATTCCTCCAACCAATCCAACCAAAGCTACGTTTAAAAAAAGTTCCAAAACTCCGGGAATTATTTCTCCTGATTTATCTAATTTTACTGGCCTATAAGTTGTAAACACTGAGCGGGGGGCGCATGCAGGGGGGTGTAGGTGAAGTGGGCGGGGAGGTGCGTCGCTCAACGGTTTCTCAGGAGGAATAATTACTAACGGCCCTTACGGAATTATGGCTTAGGCATTTTGAAAATAAATTAAAGTTCCGTAGAAAAAATAACTAAGTAATTGCACTTAGTTATTATTTTTGTCAGGGAAAAGTCACCAAGTATCGTTAGTGATTGTTTATAGACCTTATATAGGGTCCTATACATGTCCTATATACTGAATATGCTGCCACTTTTTTAAGAGGATAATCAGACCATCAAACTGAACAACTTTCTTTATGGGACTAACATCGAAATCGCGAAAAAAAATCTGCTGTCCCATACATTTGGCTCGAGTGGGTTTGCAGTTTTGTAGGTAAAGCCGATTTTTTTTTCGCGCTTTCGATATTGGTCCCATAGAGAAAGTTGTTCAGTTTGATGGTCTTATCATCCTCTTCAAAAAGTGTCAGCATATTCAGTTGGACCCTATATATAGGTAGGTAAATAAAAAAAAAGAAATTATATTACATCTAATAAGAAAGATGCTTTTATTTGATTTAAAATGCCCAAATATGCGTAGGTACATAAATATGGTGGATTATAAGATAAAAATTTGAGATTAAACATGAGAAATAAACACTATTCTATTAGTCCAGAGGAGTCGCACTAGCCAGTAGAAGATTCAAGCACCCAGCAGTTTTTTGACGGAGTAGCCAGGAACTGCGTAGATCAACATTAGGAACATCAGTGCCACCAACATGATTACGGCTGCCTTCAGAATGGTCCACTTGTAGTTGTGCCAGATTATGTACCGGATAGATTTCAAAGGGTTCAAGAACCACATAAATGACGCATCAGGACGGCTGGAACCAAACATCATACATTATTTTCAAGTTAGTAATAGTGAGCGAAGTTGGACAAATTTTTCTCGTTTTTCGACCCATGTTCCTTGGGGAAAGTCGTTTAGATTCATGGTCTGAGTACACCCTTAAAGTTATGACAGTAATTAAATACTATAGTGGTGTAGGTATAATTGGGTCCGAGTGTCGCTAACATATAGTTTACTGTATAGGATCAATTATTTAATTAAATAGATAATGTGTTACTGTATCATAACCTTAGCATAAGAATTTATATTGTAATAGTCATTAAGTGGTGTTATGCTGCAGAGTTTCTGGCCGCATATTCTCTACAGCGACAACACGTTCCGACGCGGTGGTAGCTTAAAAAAGAATTGACGTTTAATAAGTGTGCTTCAGGCTCCTATATTGAATAAATGATTTTGAATTGAATTGAATAATTCCTATAAAATTACTTAAGTATGTTACTGCGAAAGTTAAAAAAGTGAAACAAAAAGACTTTTTATGTAGGTTAGTATTGTTATTACTTAGGTTTGTCCAGGGGATCCGGTTCGTTTCGACCAAGACCAGCCGGAACCTTATCTGCTTCTTCCCTCGTAAGGAGATGTATCTCCGCTTCCACCTTCCCAGTCAGTTCCATTTCCTCGGTATCTCGCTTAATGTAGAAAGGCCACCATCCTTTGACACGCTTTTGTTTGAATATGTTGACCATTGGCACGGACCCGTCGTTTCGAAGCATGTCCAAAGTGCACAGTTTCGATGATTTAGCTCCACGAGGGAATCTGTTTAGGTCCAGAGTTATTGCACCTAAAATTTAAAAAATATAATATTATATGTAAATGTTAAAGATTACTTAAGTTAAACATCAAACATTAAACATTTTAACATTGCCGCCGCGCCGCACAGTGGTCCCGTTTTAAAAAAATATGGACATCGGTGCTAGAGTCACAACATATTTTTTTTATGGTGAACAATGTGAAGACAAAAAAAATTATTATCCTACCACGTCTATAAATTCATTTTTTTTTGTATGGGAGAAATCACATTATTGCTTATTTCTCAAAAACCTTTAAAAATGGCAAGATGGCAATCACATATGTTACAAAAGAAGTGATCCTGAGTGTTTCACTGATAGACACTTTTAACTTATCCTTGCGTACTTTGGAGAAAAATGCATCTAAAAATTTTTGAATTTTTTATTCATAATTATTGCTCAATATGAGAAGAACCTTGACAATATATATAAAAAATGGTTTTCAGCTAAAAATAGAAACACGCGCAGCATATTATTGTTACGAGCAACGGGTTCCGGGATTGGAGTGAAACGCCAAGTCCAAATTTACAGAGTTTATTAGGTTTATCTTACACACGGTCCTCCTCGCGAGGTTCTACTCATATTGAGCAATAATTTGGAATAAAAAAAATCTCAAATTTTTAGATGCGTTTTTCTCCAAAGTACGCAGAGATAAGTTAAAAGTGTCTATGAGTGAAACACTCAGGATCACTTCTTTTGTAACATATGTGATTGCCATCTTGCCATTTATAAAGGTTTTTGAGAAATAAGCAATAATGTGATTTCTCCCATACAAAAAAAAATAATTTTTTTTTTCACTAAGTTATAGACGTGGTAGGATAATAATTTTTTTTGTCTTCACATTGTTCACCATAAAAAAAATATGTTGTGACTCTAGCACCGATGTCCATATTTTTTTAAAACGGGACCACTGTGCGCCGCCAGATTTTTTTTACTCGAGTTCCGATATTTTTGCAAGGAACGCGCGGGAACGTTAGGTATCGATCGAGCTTTCAGTTTTGCTTTCAGGTTTGCCCTCAATCTTATTTTTAAACAATTAAACATTTCCAGAAAACAAGGTCACAACTCATTGTTGGGTTAAGATTAGGAACGAAACTTTAAGGGTGTATTCAGACCGTGAATCTGAACAACTTTCCCTAAGGAACATGGGTCAAAAAACGATAAATTTTTTGGAACTCCCATACAAAATTGCGGATCGGCCGATCGATTTTCTATGGGAGGACCAACAATTTTGCTCGTTTTTCCACCCATGTTCCTTTGGGAAAGTTGTTCAGATTCACGGTATGAATACCCTTACAGTTTCGTTACTAATTAAAAAAGTGGTGTAGTTGCTAGTGTAGGTAGTAGTTAGGCAAAAAGTGGTATAATTACCTACTCGTACAACCGTTAGTAGATAATCTGTGGTTTAAGATTTATCGAAACATTAGGGACAGTATTCCATGTTTCATGTTAATTATTATCTATAGTAAAAACCGCTTACTCCGTGGGTTTTAAAGGGAGAGAATCATGATAAAAACAAATCCGTAAGAACATCAGCAAAGACTACACAATGTGAAATTCTTGTTTTGGAAAGGTTTTAAAATAATTATGAAACTGGTACTAAAATACGATTGAGATTGCACTGGAGGTTCAGTGGCCACCTAAATCAACATATAAATTTAACCGTACCTACCTAAGAAGTCGTCAGCAGAAAAATGATCGGCATCCCAAACTTGTAATTCGAGACGCGCTGGTATTTTGCACTCTGTTTCATCCCAAGAGAACACAGACTCTTTCCTAGATATTACAATGCGCTCTTCAGCTTCCAAGTAGTCGAACGGGTATATGAACCGCCAGTTAAAGTTTCCTTCACCGGTCAACGATCTATAATGTATATCTGTGCATTGACAGTCATCGGGACCTTTTACCCAACTGAAATCAAACAGTCAATGAGATTTATCGCGATAATTTTAAAATATAACATAGTTCTTCAACTTTAAACGAATCTTACCCTTTCACGTAAATATCCGACATTTTCTCTCCGGTAAAGAAAGCATCGTCTTCCAAGATGACGTCGTCAGTGTTCCAGATGATGACTCTCATCTCGTATGACTTGGGCTTTCGAGAGGAGATGTCCAGAGGCGGCCCCGGCAGAGGCATGTCCATTGGGAACATGTCCACCCACATCTCCAGTCTCCCCTGCTCAATACCTTCACCCAAATATTAAAATATGAAAGGTAGTAAGATATTCGGCTCAGGAGTGCGATTTTTGAATCTCATTCGGTGAGCTCAGCAGTTGAAAATGTCAAAATTACTATAGAGATATGCATGTTTCTACTGTTGATTTGACTCTTAAAAATCATACTTCAGGTGTGCCATTTTTGAAAGTCAAATCAGCCGTAAAAAGACGCATATCTCCATAGTAATATTGACATTTTCAACTGCCGAGCTCACGGAATGAGATTCAAAAATGACACTCCTGTTTGGTAAATTTACCTCATAGATTTAAGTAGGTACCAATTTTCACATGTTCAAACTCCAAAATGCAATAACATTCCTTAGTAAATGTAATATTTCATGAGGATTCCTATATACAGGGTTCTTCTTATCTTAATACGCTGACAATTTTTAAGGGGATGCGATGATCAGACCGTCAAACTGAACAACTTTCTCTATTGCACCAACATCAAAATAGAAAAAAAAAACAGCTGTTCCATACAAAACTGCAAACCTACACCTAATCTTGAGCCAAATGTATGGGACAGCTGGGACAGCAGATATTTTGTTCGCGATTTTGATGTTGGTACCATAGAGATTTGATGGTCTCTGACCATCCCCTTAAAAAAGTGTCAGCATATTAAGAAGGACCCTGTATCCATAATAATATTCATAAATTTTGTCGTAAGTTCCTACAAAGAAAACCAACTCTGATCATAATGATGTATGGGCGTTTGTCCATCACGCACGAGGGCTGACAGTGCATTTTTTTTTCAGTGTATGTAGGTTTTTATTGATAGGTACACACAGCGACAAGTCAGGTTACCCTGTTTGGACTTTGAACTATTAGCAGTTGAACGCTGCGAATCGTGCGAGAGGGTGTGGTATGTTGTTGTTGTTTCTTCTCACGGCACGCTGTGCCAGCGTCGGCAGCCGCGTCTATGCAGGCTCTCTACCGCACTATTTTGAGTTTTGTACGTAGTGTAGTTTTGGTTATATAGGGTGCGTAACATGATGTGTCGCCGTGTTTGTACTTGCTCCTAGGTACCTAAGTACCTACTAGCAGCAACCTTCTTTTCACTATCAGACTAATCAAATCAATAATAGTTTATAGGTATCGAAAGTGATTTCTTCTATTTGAAATTCTATCGCTCGTTCTAAGGCTTGGCAAGAAAAAGTTGCGGTGCTAGGAAGTTTTGTTCCATTTTACAAGACCTATCCATCGATTATCGATCGATCGTATTTCAATTTTTTTTAATCGCCCTGTTGTATGGGAGGGCCAACAATTTTTAGGGTTCCGTACCCAAAGGGTGAAAATGGGATTACTAAGCCTACGTGGTCCATCCCTCCGTCCGCCCGTCTAGCTGTCTGTCCTATATAGGGCTGTAACTTTTGGACCGTAATAGCTAGACAGACGACATTTTCACAGAATGTGCGTTATTATGTTATGGCTAGAATAAAAATAACAAAGAGTTAAAAATTAAAAGGGGTCCTCATACAAGAAACTATAGTTTTTGTCAACGTTTTTTCTTTGCTCTATAATAGAATAATACATACTATACGGTACTACATACACAAGCGTCGTACTTGGTGTGATTATACAGCAAACTCTACAGTATAACAACAAATAACGAAAACCGGCCAAGTGTGAGTTCGTCTCGCGGTAAAGGTCCCGGAGAACTTTTTTTTTGTAATTTGTGTCTTTGTTGTGTGGTGATGTGGTACGGGACCCTCGGTGCGCGAGTAGCCCGACTCGCACTTGACCGATTTTATTTAAAGTATTTTATCACATTTCGTCTTCGTGCGAAAGTAAAAATTTAGGGAATAGACGAAAGTATTTGACTACGGAACCCTAAAAATGATGAAGTATAAAATCTATTTGTATTTATACCTGGTTTGTTTGGATTATACAGTGGTCGAGTTTCCACATGCTCTGTGACAAGGCGGGTGCCCACTCGCGGTACCTCCTGCCATCGTCTGAGGACCACCAGCGCCATCTGCTCCTCCAGGGTGTCGGGGTTAGAGAATAACTCCGTATCGTCCAATGGCATTGTAAAAACGGTACGTCCAATCTTAACCCTCCCATATTCATACACAGGCGGATCCAACTTTCCATCTTTGCAAAGCTTTGCCAAGATCTGCGTAGGTTTCATAGCGTCTCGCCATCGATTATATCCTTGCCTGAATTGTCAAAGTAATTAAGTTTAAGGTCTAACAAAATTAGGTGAAACTATTTTAAGGGGATGATCAGACCATGAAACTGATCAACTTTATCTATGGGACCAATATCGAAATCGCGAAAAAAAATCAGCTGTTCCATACAATGTGGTCCCATAGAGAAAGTTGTTGAGTTTGATGGTCTGATCATCCCTTTAAAATAGTTTCCCCTAATTTTGTTAGACCTTAAATTTGTGAAGTTCTAAGTAATGTATAAAATTATCGATTAAAGTAAAGAGTACGTACTCTTCATATTTCATAGGCAATCCGCAAGTCGCCCTATGTCGGCTATAGAAACGATTTTCGAGATCAATTTTCGTTTCTCCTATTAAATCATCGGATCCAAGTAAATCCCAGTCTAGAACCTGGATGGTGAGCATAGAGTCCTGAGGGAATGTTGCTTCGATCTCAAAACATTTTCCGAAAACTGGATTAAGTTGCTTTGACACATAATTTTCTTTATCGCTTATTCTTTTTGAACCCAAATGTAAAACAATGTAAGGATCCGCTTTCCCGTTTAAGTCCATGGGGTGGAGGTCGGTAGCCTTCACAATGTAAACTCGCACTAACACGTGAATGGGGTCGTTATTCGGAACGCCTTGGAAGAAGCCATAATTGGGATCGAATCCCATCACCGTGTGATCATCGATTCCTCTTGGTAGAGGCCATTTGTATACTTTTATTGCACCCTAAAACGAAAACAAAAATACATAAGTAAGTCATTTGAATTTATTAGTACAAAATTAATAAATTTAATGCTGTTCGATGTTAGGTGGACCGATTTGCCAGCATTTTTAGTCCAAATAAGGTTTTTAGACAGGACAACGTCTGTTTGGTTAGCTTGTTTATAATAAGAATTAAAATAAACATGATTCACAATTGAACATTTCCGACCTTGAAAACCCCTACCACTCGATTCTCGTCTTCAGAATCATCGCCAGTCTTTTTTCCTCTGTATAGCTCAAATGAATGCAGCCACTCCTTAAATTCGTCGTATTCAGGAACAGCTTCGAGTTCGTGAGGATATATCTATGAATAATAAATATTATTTAATAAGCGTACATTTTAGTATTTATCACAATAATCAGGAATTGGAACTGGCTTACCTTAGTCAATGCAGAATTTGGTATTTCATTTTTCTTTAGAAGTGTTGGACTCACAATTTTGGCTTTCGGCGAGAGAGGTTGACGGCGCTTGGTGCGGTCTCTGTCGGGACGAGGTGAGGGTACTAGTTCTTCTCGAGGCGACCGTGTCTCATCCACGTGTACTATTTGAGGAGTTTGAAGAAAGCCTTGTCTCTCTTTTTTAGCTTCCTTCTCTTCTTCGATCATAGATTCTACAGAAGCAAAATATTTGGTCCACCAATCTCTATTCCCGTCGTCGTCGTCTAGTACGGAGTCGGTGCTTGCTTTTCTCTTCCTTGAAGTTTCACGCTTTGAGAACTTCTTGCGAATTGGTTGTTTAACTCCAGAGCCGTATGAAATAGTAGCTCTACCATCTCGATTCAATAACGGACAATTTTCTTTTTCGTTTTCAATTGTAAACACGTCATCCTGAACTATGCAATTAGCTCTTAAATCTACGTTTTGTAGTTGAATTAGAGATTTTTTCCTGTCCTCAATTTCCCTTTCTCTTTTGCTCATCGGTGTGTAAATGTACTTATGAATAGAATTGATAGTATGTGTACCGACTAATGTTATTCTGCCAAAGCTGCGGCAATCAACAACCCTGATGCTTAATGGGGGTCTGTATAAATCTTGATCAGGAAGTTCAACGTCTACAAACTTAACAGGGTTGGTAAAATTGGGATTACGCTTTGCATTTTGGATCACAGTAGAGCAGAGAATATTACCTGCACACTCTATGTCCACTCTAGGTTTGTCGACTGTGAGAAGGTGCACGCGCTTGAGATCTCGCAAACCCCAAAAAAGCACTTCAATGCGATACTTTGAGAGAGTTGGACGTATTCCCCTTGGTACAGGAAGTATGGGTCCTTTGTTAGCATCTACGGGTATTTTACCATTAGCTTCTCTTGGAGTCGGTAGTTCGGGTAATATTGATGCATCTTGTTTCGGCGGAATTTCAAGCAATTCAAATGTAGCTAGAAGTTCTCCTGCCCTATCATCACCACGCGTGATATCATGCCATTCTAATGAAGGGGGAAATTGTGGCCTTTCATAATTATCTTCGAAAGCTTTCACGTGAGGCTTTGCAAGAGTACGCCCTATGAATTCAGATTTTCCCACTTTATCCTGATCAAATATTTCGATAACGATAGTTGGGGGATCAGCTTTTATCTGTTCTATGGTACTGTAAAGAAGAATGTCATCAAACACAAGTAGTTCATCCCACGTTGGGCTTAGAGTTTCATCGATGACTTGAGTTGTTGCAGAACTTTCACCAATTATAACTCTGGCAAACGGATCGGATAAACCTGACGAATCAGAGCCAATCAGCGATCGTGCTTGATAAACATAAGCTCTCATTTGGAAATTCTGAAAATAATAGTGTACTTATAGTTTTTTTAGAACTTATACAAATGATGATAAGGGTAGGTATTAAAATACTGTTATACCGAAAGTATACCCACTAAATTAATGAATATTATGCATAAGACGAATAATGTAAGTAATCTTACATGTTTCTCTCCATAAAAGATGGCTGTAGGGGCGTTTGATCGTAATTTGTCAGCATTTCTTAGTTCAGAGCTGACTTCATACCCCTGAGGTAGACCATCAATGTAATGTTTTTTATCCTGTAGAAGTCCGAGCCAGAGGTAGACGCTTATCTTAGCGGGTATAGTCCACCCACTTGGTGTTGATGCTTTCTTCCCTGGCCACTAAAATAATAGCAGTATTTTTACTTGTGGTTACATTTCGACAACTGATAAATTATAAAGTGTACCAAAGCTGACATATTTTAACCTTGAGGAAAAGTGTCTGCATCTTCCCACAAAACTTTCCACACTCGTCAGAATAATCCGAATATATTACATCTCTTGCTGGAATTCTTTGGTACGCTAAACGTTTTCCATTGCTAATCATCCAGACAAATATGTCTGGCATCGCTTGCTGTGACTAAAATAAAATAAAACATTATTTGCGTCAGATGAGTAGGAGGTGCTTATGACTAGGTATTTTAATACATTGGTAGGTACTTTAACAAAGTGATAACTTACATCTTCGCATATATGTTTCAATTTGCTTAAATAAGTGTGAGCAGTACGTAAACGGTCCTTTATAGAATGTCTGGTTATAAGCGCCTTCAGGCTTCTTGCCATGTTGCTGATTTGGTCCTAGAATAATAACAAATTCAAGTCATTAGAAATAGTTCCTTTGTAGTTGATCTCTTCACGTAAAGTTCTTTATTCGTAGACGTTAAGTAATAAAGTCTCCCAGGGTAAATGAAACTATATGGGGAAATTGCAACTATAAAGCAACTGCACTTATAAGAATCACGATTCAGTTCTCTTTATACTAGCGACTGCCTTCTAGATGACTATAGACATGTGTCTATTAAAAGTAGAACTGAATCGTTATTTTATAGGCGCTATTGCTTTATAGTTACAAGTGCCCCATAGTTGCAATTACCCCGAGTGATTGGAGAACTTATAGGTGTACTAATCCTGAAAAATTTATAATACTAACAATTTCATAGATGCACATTTTCTGCCTTTCTCGATCAAGCTTAGTGTTGCCAATAGGTGGAGCGTTGGTCATGTGACGGACATAGGTTGCACATGCACCACTTACGGCATCCAAAGCCGTTTTGAGAGTCATAACACTGCTGTTGTCTGATCCACTGTCCATTTCTATTGCTGTTTGAGCATCAGATAAACCTTCCTCCTAAAATTATAGAGAAACAATTTAATACCTAGTTTGTTGTGGCTCAATAATAAGAAAGCTATGAATAAATAGTAACAATTTCTAAGAGTACTCACAAATTTTTCGATTATGTTGGCGATTAGATTGGAGTTGTACATCCGTCGACGATGGTCCGGCCATATGCTGCGCACATGCATGCACTGTTTGTGGTCCCAGTACGGCAGGTAGTAGTAATTCTTGTCGTTTGATGACGCTTTCGTAGCCTGGGTCATGCTCTGCCAATACCCTGTGTCTGCACTCATTTCGTCTAAAACGTTTAAATTATTTTGCATAAATGTTTAGTAGATATGTTATAGAGATCGATCAACAAAATTTTCCTTTTGTGTAGAATAACAAACAGAAAGGAATAGATTGAAAAATGTACGTTACCTAGTTCTTCAGATTCCAAATCCTGAGGTCTCTTGACAGACTCATTGTGGCCATCTAAAGAATTCCCAGCATTGCCCATGCTTAGTTCGAACTGTATAGGTTTATCGGTAAGCCGTTTGTCTATCATATTAGCATCAAAAACGCTGGCAAACAGAAAAAATTCCTCGTTCTTGCCGAAGGAAGATTCTATGATAGGTGGAATCGGCTCTATTTCCACTTCTAATGCTGGACTTTCTATGATGTCTGTTATTTCGGTGCGTATTGAGATGAGAATCCTAAGAAATAAAATTAAGGTTAAATGCTAATTTGTATATGAAAATAGTAATCAAACATTCAAGTATGAATATGTCAATTATTTACATTGTTTTCAGTTTACCTTGCTCTGTAGGAGACACCTTCACCCATGCCCATGTTGAGACTAGCATGTTGATCGATCAAACTGTAGTCTCGGGTGGAACCGTACAGATGTACGTAGGCTGGTCCAAATGTTGGCAGAAATCCTGATGGTTTGATGTTATCAGAATTCATTGTTTTTAGATGGCCACAAAATGTGGATATTCTATAAATATTGGCCATAAATAGTTATTTGTTATGCTAGGCTGCAAAGTTGTTTTTTGGCGCGAGTACTTGTATTGAAACCTGAGCAAGCGAAGGATTCTAAGATTGAACCACGAGCGAAGCGAGTGGGTTCAAATATAGAATCCTGAGTGCCGCGAAGGTTTCAAAGGTATAGGTACGAGACGCAAAATAACTTTGCTGCCGAGCGCAACATACAACTTTTCACCTCACAACGGCGAGGAAAATCTGGTTGTATGCAAGAAAATAAAAAAAAAAAACATTTTGGAGCACTAAGGCGGTATACAAAAATATTGAATAGACAGATTCGAATTTTAAAAACTCTTTCCACGCTAGTGGATAAAATACACTTTTGCACTCAGATTTCGAATGATAAACAGATTCTTTCCGAGCCTGTGAGGTGAAAAAGATATTCTCATCGATAAGGCTGTAATTCCATCAATAACATCCGTACTTTGATGGAAATTCAGCCTTCGCTCCAATACAGTTGATAATCCTCTTACCTGTGCTCTTACCTTTCTCCCCGTCATTGGAGATAGTCTTAAGGTCAATGAAATGAGTTCCGATGACGTTCGGATGCACAGGATCGTTATCTCTGAGCTGGATTTTGATGCGCTGGCACAGCGGTGGGAACATCTCCGTGAAAACTATTTGTTCGTTCCACACAGGCGTGTAGCTGTTCTTTTTGACTGATGTGCAACCCTGGTGGTGATCATAAGGACAGATAAGCTATTAATTCAGTCCGATGCAGTAGTTATCGACAAAACAATAGCTGAGCTATTGTAGGTACCTACATAACTGGTGGATCGGACTGAATAAAACATTTTACACAGCTTCAGATTGTTGTTTTTGTTTCGAAGTAGCTATGTTTTGTTTGTATCTTTAATATCTTGGACATGGTGACATAGATTATCTAGTCCCATTTAAAGTACCAGAATCTAGCCTAAACTTGCAGGTATTACACTCATGCTGACTAGACACTATCGCTATTTAATTACGAGTATAGTTAGGTACCTACATTTTATGACAGTAGAAGAAAAAATCGCAGAAACGATAAAGTTAGTCCAGCCAGGCCATTGACGTAGACTGATTGACTATGGACGCCGGGTCTAGTCCAAAATTCTCGAAAAAAGTGTCCGAGACTAAACTACACAAACCTAAGTACGTGTAGTAATATTATACACCAAGTAAAAACATTGAATATGCTGAAATTCTTTTCCATCCCACACCCCCATAGGGGCACAGAGCGCGCCGCGCGCCTCCGCGTTCGCGTCGTCGGCCGAACAAATGAAGACTGTCGCGTAATTGGTTCTCTTTTTATGTTTTGGTGCTCTTTTGGTTGGACACTTTTTAGCGCGGACCCTACGTCCAGTAGTTGGGAAGTCAATGAGCCAGGCTATTATTTCGTTAGATATTATTTACAGAACATTGAAACTGATTTACCAAGCACCTAACATAAATTGACAAAAATCTTATATTCAACATATTTAATTTTCTTCTGCCTTATGGAACGATACCTATTAGAATGTTTTATCAAGTAATTTAAATAAAGTTAAGGGGTGTCCATTAATTACGTCAGGTTATTTTGGTGATATTTCGACCCGCCCCCCTCCCCCTTGGTGAGATGTTGTGAGATTTGGCTCGACCCTCCGTAATATCACGTGAGATTTTTCATAATGCGGATTTTTAGTAGGTATAGAATTAAATACGTTATTAATCTGAGCTTGACTGTGTCTTATTGAAAAACATCCACAATTTGATTGATAATTTTTATGGACGATTACTAAGAATATGTTTTACATTATTTTACCCAGTTTTCTCGCAATTTAAGACTGTTTCTTGCGGGAAAAAATGACGTGATATTTGCAGAGATTGGGTGAGATTCTGCTCGCCCCCCCCCCCCCCCCCCCCCCTTATACACCCCTCACGTAATTAATGAACGCCCCCTTACCTACAAATTGTAGTTAGACTTACAGTCATGCCAGCGAAGCAGACTTGTACGTAAGGATCGACGAGGTCCTGGCTCTCTCCAGTGAATGCCCTCTTCACATTGGCCAGGATTGAGTAGTTCATCTTGGGCAGGCCGTCTGCCCTGTAGACCTTCACTATAAACCTGGCACGTTGGCGCTCGATCGGCACACCGTCCGGTAGCAGCAGGTTCCTGATAAACACGTTTTGACTCATTGAATAATTAAGTATGAATACAGGGTGTTTCATAAGTAACAATAAATATTTAAAACTCTTAAGGGGGTTGTTTAGATCGTCAAACTGAACAACTTTCTCTACGGGACCAACATCGAAATCGCAAAAAAAAATGTTTGATATCCCATACATATTTTAGCTCTAGTTGATTTTGTAGAGTATGAAACATCATTTTTTTTCGCGATTTCGATATTGGTCCCATAGTGAAAGTTGTTCAGTTTGATGTTGTTTCAGGTCTACACCGCCCCCTTAAAAGTTTAATTTGTATTTCTGTGCACCACGATCAGCAGTGCGGGGCCTGGGTGCTGGGACTGGGAGCTGCTAAGTAAGCATAGTTATGCCATTTGGCCTTTTAGCCCAGTCATTTTACGAAGTTTTGTTAGAAGGGCGGGGACTTGGGGAGTAATTAAGAATGGTACCTACTTTTAATCTGTAACCGGTACCATTTAGGGACAAAAAGACTATCTGAAAACTTTTTTTTTTTTAAATCACTACGCAAAGTACGCAACATAGAAATCCATATTGTACCTCCCAGAAGGCTTTTAATTTAATAATATTAATATCATTTTAATTAGACTCAACAACATAAATGAGTTTTGAGCAATAAAAAAGTCATTTAATTATTAAAAATTTGTTACCTATTCACTAGAAAATAACAAATTTATTTTTCAAAACTTTCCAAGCAGACGAAAATATTTACACGGTGTTTGAACTGTATGTATAATGGTAAAGCCTTTAAATTGTAAAAAAAAACTATTACTGTCAGTTTTTTTTAGAGCGGGATAAATACAAATTTTTAAATTTAGGGTTGTTGCTATCGCGATTTTTTTTAAATACCGAAAAAATATAAATTCTTTATTCGTCCGTGCTCAAACCGTAAAATTACTGGGCTATATTTACGAATGTTGCAGTTACAAATACTTCAGTCTGGGTGTCGCCTCAACTTGGTTAAATTACTGCGTAACACATTTTTAACCACCAGCGACTTTCCTAGGGATTCTGACTACCCCAAAAGTGATGATAGTCGTTAGTTTACGTATGTATTACATGAAGCTATTCTAACGTTAGTGTTTTGCATTAAAGAATCAACACTTATGTGAGTTAGATAGTTGTTAGGTATAAAATTATCAAATTGATAAACCAATGAATGACCCATGGCGCAAACTGATAAAATCCAAAACTAAAAGAAAGTAATTTAAAACTACAAGGGGGATAGATTAGCAATTCTTAGGGTTCCATCTACCTAGATTTTACGGGGTTTTTTGACGGATTTGCTGGCGAATTTATATTGTCGCAGTTTTCCCATTAAGAGGGTTGCAGAAGACGTTCACAGGCAACTAGATGGCGCTCGGGAGCATTATTCATGATTTTGTCACATTTTATTTTATATCTTCGTAATTATGTTATAAATTGCAAATGTTATTTGAGACGCGCAATCTAGATTATCTATACTATTTTTCCACAAATAAAATACTACTTTTGTTAATAAGTACCGTCAATTTACATACATACATATTCTCACGCCTGTCTCCCACTGGGGTAGGCAGAAACAACGGAACGCCACTTGCTACGATCCTGACAAACCTCCCTAGCTTCCTCCACATTCATTAGTCCTTTCATGCATGCTCGTCGGTTTCGGGTAGATCTGACCTGGCCCTTTTTAAGCACGTCGCCAATTTGGTCCGAATATGTACGTCTAGGCCGTCCCCTTCCAACATTTCCACTTACGCTTGCCTTATAGGTTGCACTCGTTAATCTGCACTCATCCATTCTTTCCATATGACCAAACCATCTCAACATACCTTTATCTATCTTTGTCACTACATCCTCTTTCAGACCACAACGTTCTCTGATTAAACTATTTTTCAATTTGTCCATTACAGTTACACCACACATACTTCTCAATGAGCGCATTTCCACAGCGTTAATCCTACTTTCGTGCGTCTTCTGCCATACCCAAGATTCACTTCCATACATCAATGTTGGGACTAACACTCCGTTATGAACTGCCATCCGAGCCTTTTTGGACACGTGTTGACTTTTCACAAAAGAATGCAGAGCTCCATTTACCCTATTTCCTGCTTTCACTCTTCTCTCAATATCACCCTCACACTTACCGTCTCTGGTAAACATGCATCCCAAGTACACAAACTCATTCACCTGTTCCAATTTTTCATCATCTATCTTAATACTGCATACAGTACGTTCGTCATCATCATTCCTCTCTAGCACCATAACTTTTGTTTTACTTACATTCACTTTCATTCCTTTCTTTTTAAAAGACTCATTCATGCATGTCACCATCGCTTGCAAGTCATTCGCCGACGATGCAAGTAGAACTTGATCGTCGGCGTACAACAGACATTTTACCAGCAACTCATTCATTCTTAATCCACATTCACTCTCTTTCAGCTCTACTAAACAACTGTCCATGAATAAATTAAATAGCCACGGGGACGCTACACATCCCTGTCGGACACCACGAGAGATACCGAACCAGTCAGTGTATGCCCCGTTAATCCTGACACAAGCACTTGAATTCTCATAAAGAGATTTCAGCGCCTGTATCAAACTACTATTCACTCCATACATGCGCAGTGTGGACCAAAGTTCATTCCTCACCACTCTGTCGTAGGCTTTTTCTAGATCCACAAAAGCGCAAAAGATCTTTTGGTTTTGAGCCAAAAACTTTTCGCTTATGGACCGTAGTGAAAAAACCTGGTCCGTGCATCCCATTCCCTTTCTAAAACCTGCTTGAGCATCCCATATCTTTCGTTCAGTCTCATTCACCACTCTATCAATTAACACTTTCGCATACAACTTACCAACCACACTGAGAAGGCTAATGCCACGGTAATTTTTGCATTCCTGCTGTGACCCTTTTCCTTTATAGAGCGGAACAATTACAGCCTTACACCAGTCCTTTGGGACCTGACCGGATCTCCAGCACTTATTAAACAAAAGGTAAAGCATGTCTATGACTACCCCACCACCATTTCTCAGCATCTCTACCGATACCCTATCATACCCTGCAGCCTTACCTACTTTCATACTTTTCATTGCTTTCATTATCTCTTCCACACTCAATACATCCTCACACTCTGTGTCCACATTCGTGGGCGACACTTCTAAATTTGGTGTTGCTGCTTCTTCACATTCAAATAGACTTTCAAAGTATGCCTTCCAACAATCCAATATTCTTCCCTCTTCAGTTAACATGCATCCATCACTACCTCTGATTTTGTCAAGTTTAGACCTATCTCCCTTTCCACGAGTTAATTTAACCATTTTCCAGAAGAGTTTGATATTTCTTCGAAAATGGTCAGAGAATCTCGTGTCGCTTTTTGCTTTAACCTCCTCTTTCTTTCTATACACGCATTCTTTTACAGCCTTTTTAGCTGCATCATACTTGAATTTCACATTCGCTACATCTTCATCCTCTGCACTTTGTACTCTCTTATTAGAATTTACTGCTAAAAGATCTTGCCACGCTTTCTTTTTCAAATTAACCAATACTCTCACTTCATTGTCCCACCAATTATCTTTTACTATTCTTCCATTCTTCCTCTTAATTACGCCACATACTGCACTCGCCGTCTCCACTAATCCTTGTTTAAATACCTCCCACATACTTTCTATATTATACTCACATTCTTCGTCTATGGTAGGGTTAAATTTACTCCTCAGTTTTGTCTTATAGTCGCTTTTGACATCCGTTTCATGTAATTTTTCTACTTTTATTCTCTCTAACTCCGTTGTAGACACTTTAGTTCGATGACGCCACTGCTTGAACAGACCATGTATCCGGCAAATTACCAAATAATGATCGGTCCCTACATTGACTCCACGATATACTCTTGTATCTACAACGTGGTTTTTCAGTCTTTCATCCATTATAACCAAATCTATCATACTTCTTTGTTCTTGCCTCTGCCATGTATACATGTGGATTTTCTTATGACGAAAAAAAGTATTCGTCACAAAAAGATACCTCTCCAAACAAATATCGAGTAGGCTGACGCCATTCTCGTTCACACGTTCATCACCGAACTTCCCTAGCACCCTTTCATACCCATCACGTTGCACTCCGACCCAACTGTTTAAATCCCCAAGCATAACTATCTTCTCATTTTCCTTACATAACGACAGTACATCTGATACGCTAGTCCAAAACTCCTCACACTCCTTTAGCCCCTGACGGGTCTTTTTATTGTCTGGGGCATATACTCCCAGAACAAACAATCGAATTAGACCTACTTTTAGTCTAACCCACAGTATTCCGTCAATTTATCAATCTTAAAATGTAGAACAAATGCATATGAACAATAAAATTACTATAACTTGTAGCTAGATCAGTGCAACATAAACACAAGTCCGCGCGTAATTGAAAATTTTGATTCGATATCATCACCGTTACGAGATATAAAATAAAATGTGATAAAATCAGGAATAATGCTCCCGAGCGCCATCTAGTTTAGTGTCTGCCCTCTGCAACTGCCCGAAAGTTGTTTAGTTTGATAATCTTATCATTGTCAGTATATTAAGAAGGACCCTGTATTGCGGCTATAAAACGCGTCCCTGCTGTAGCATAAGCAATCTCCTGATTAAATTTTCAGAGTAGAATCTACGTGGGACGACTGGGACGTCGCGATGGCGTACCACTTCCGGAGCTTCGGATAAAACAGAACATCAAACTGAACAACTTTCACTAGGGATCCAACTCGAAATCGCAAATAAAGAAATCAGCTGTTTCATATAAAACTGCTGCAACTCGACTCAAATGTCTGGCTGTCCCATACAGCCATATTGAAACAGCTGATTTTTTTTCGTGATTTCGAGGTTGGAGTAGTTACATTCACTATGGAGATAGTGAAAGTTGTTCAGTTAGATGGTCTGATGCAGCAGATCTGCATCATCATCTGATCCCTTAAGGGTATATTACCGTGGGCGCGGTCCATACAAACGTACTATGGTGATATTTTCAATACTAACCAATTAAAGTCATTGAAATTTTGCAGCAACAATCTAAAAACAAATCTCTATGCTTGGATGGAGTCCGATTTTCGTTAAAATGTAAGTATAGTGTACTACCTCAAAGATTTCCATACAAATCTTAAATGAATCCTAGATTTAAAACTGTATATTTTAACGAAAATCTGACTTCATACAAGTATAGCGATTCGTTTCTAGATGGTTTCTGAAAAATTTCATTGACTTTAATTGGTTAATATTGAAAATATCACCATAGTACGTTTTGTATGCAGCGCGCTTGGGCGCTCTTTATGGACCTTTTTAAGGCTTCCCGTCCGTAATGACAAGGTATTTTCATTAACGAACACATACAAGTTTGCTATTGTTCAACGAAGTCTCAAGAGCGTGGGAGCTGTAGTGTAGATGCAATTTCAACGACCCTTCAACCACCTTAATGTTGTTTAAAACCATTAGGTAAGGTTTACTATCCATTATAATATCGCCCAATAGCCCATCTAAGAGCCTTCTGCTCTCTATGTTCTATATCCCATCCTAAATCAAACTCGGAGGTAGACACAATGTTAGGTATGCACGATTTTAAACACTAAAATTTAGGTGAAGGAAAACATCACGTGGAGTGAAAACCTGCATGCTACAGTAGGTACTATACAGGGTAAATTGTATATCACTGCGGATAACTTCAGCATGTATTCTACTCATCAAACTGAACAACTTTTGCTATGGAGCCAACTCCAAATCGCGATTAAAAACAGCTGTCCCATACAAAACTGCAGTAGGTACCTATTCGACTCAAATGTATGAGACAGCTGTTTTTTCTCGCGATTTCGAATGAATGAATGAAAATGAAATATACTTTATTTATACCAAAAACACAGATAAGTACAGCATTGAAAAATAAACAAAAAAAAAAAAATTGTAATGGTACAAATAAGGCGGTCTTATCGCTAAAAAGCGATTTCTTCCAGACAACCTTAGGGTAGAGGAAATTTAAACAAAGAAAAACGGGTCGGTGCTATAAAAATAAATAGTAAATATCAGAAAAAGGAGAAACCGAATAACACATACATTTCATAATAATAAACATTGAACACATACATTTACAAATATATATAATATATATAAATATATATACCTACGCATAAATAAAATACCCTTATACATGCTAATAATATTAAAATAAAATAAAAAAAATAAAAATTTCGATGTTGGCTCCATAGTAAAAAAAAAGTCGTTCAAAATTTATCCTGTATACCTACTGTGAGGTGTAATTTATGACCACTGTTCATTACGACGGGCTCACTAGCTGACACACTGAACAGAACTGAATGTAGGTATCTAACTCTGACTACCTCCTCGGGGAGTATTTTGTCGTGAGCATACTCTACACGGTTAGTTTATCATAACTACCGACTTGGCATTGAAACTTATAATATCCGTATATTTCGTAGGTATGACAAGTAAAGGAACGGTTATATAATAAATGAATAAAACATCAAAAACACATAATACAGCCCCCGAATATAGGGCGAAATAACAGGGAAATTGTTTTCTGAGCTTAGTTCCCTGGAGGAAACCCGCTTTGGGTTGCGAAACGCTCGCGACTCCAAAGAGAATGCCGTAAAGCGCGCTATTATGTTCACCACAAGAATATATACCTACCTGAACATGTTCTTGCCTAATTTTTTCTTAAGAGAATATTATTCCGAGAGCGAAAATGCGCGTTGCATACAAACGTAATATGGTGATATTTTCTATACTAACCAATTAACGTCAATGAAATTTTGCAGAAATAACCTAGAAACAAATCTCTATGCTTCTATAGAGTCAGATTTTCGTTAAAGTATACAGTTTCAATGCTAGGATTAATTTAAGATATGTATGGAAATCTTTGAGGCACTGTAACATGAAAACTATACATTTTAACGAAAATCGGACTCCATACAAGCATAGAAATTTGTTTCTAGATTGTTTCTGCAAAATTTCATTGACTTTAATTGGTTAGTATTGAACATATCACCATAGTACGTTTGTATGGAGCGCGCTCCGAATAATATACCCTTAACATTGAAACGGTAATGAATAAAACCGGTCAAGTGCGAGTCGGGCTACTCGCTCACCGAGGGTTCCGTACCACAACACCACACAACATATTAACTGATAATGTTTTTTTTTCTCTGGGACCTTTAGCGCGAGACCGACTCACACTTGGCTGGTTTTTATTATTTGCTGTTATACTCTAGAGTTTGCTCTATAATCACACAAAATTTGAAGCTTGTATGTATTACCGTTTTCGAGAAGAAAAAACGTTGATAAAAACTAGTTTCTTGTTGAGACTTTTAACTTTTTGTCAATATTATTATTTAACAAATCCGCCGTAATGGCGCATATTCTGTGAAAATTTCAACTATCTAGCTATTACGGTTCAAAAGATACAGACTTGGTAATAGGGTCCCGTTTTCACCCTTTGGGTACGGAACCCTAAAAATTACAATGAAATATTTACTTAAATTGCATTTTATCAATACAAGGTGTTACAAAACTACAAATAAACATTTAAGGGGGTGGTGTAGACCATCAAACTGAACAACTTTCACTATGGGACCAATACCGAAATCGCGGAAAAAAAAAATTATGTTCTATACTCTACAAATCGACTAGAGCTAAAATATGTATGGGAATTAAAATTATTTTTTTCGCGATTTCGATGTTGGTCCCATAGAGAAAGTTGTTCAGTTTGACGGTCTAAACAACCCCCTTATGAGTTTCAAAAATTTATTGTTACTTATGAAACACCCTGTATACTAAAGGTTGTAGATTTGCACTAGGTATACATACTGAGGGGTCCTAATGAATGTGCATAGGTTAAAGTTTTTCCCGGTGGCATTTTCCTAGGTAGAAATCGTAGAGATTTCCGGATAAAAAGTAGTTTGTTCACCATTTTATACACCATTTTCCGGACTGCGTATGCCTAGAGGGACCTATCATGTGTATTGTAGGAGGTTGTACATCGCGGGGTTCCGTACTGGCCGCTTTAGTTTAGATTTGGAACGCATATCAAATAAACAGATTCTAAGCGATCGATGGTATACACTGTAGTCTTTGATTTGGTCTTAGATCCGGGCAAAGACTATAGGTACAGTGTGTTCTTTGCTACAGTTTAATATACAAAGAACACAATATCTTACTTGTACTTTCTTTATAAATAAAATATCTTTTAAATTTAATCAATTTTATTATAATTGCACTGCCTCCACTGAGCTAAGCCCCGTTACAGTCAGTATTAATCTTCCAAGAAAAATAAAATGGATAGGTATACTTAGTTTTGCTTTACTCGAGGCCGAGCTGGACAGCAAAATTAAAGTGTCCGCATGGTATATGGCTGTCCCCACTATAAGTGGTAAAATAATTGCAAAACTTTTGGGTTCGAGCATCCCACAAACGTGCAAGAGCAAGAATATTTCAGTAGATCTTAAGGGCGTGAAATTACTTTTCCATCGAATTTGATGAAATGGGATTTGATGTTTTCTTAACTTACCTAGTTATTGAAATAGGTACCTACTGCTACAGTTATATATAAATAGGTATTTTTAATTTTCAGTTCACATTTCTTTGACCGGCAAATATATTTGTGGCGAATATTGACAAAAGGTGTGTCCCAAATGAGAGTCGATTAGACGACATATTATTAACATCCCAAAAAATTCCGCCTACCGATCTAGATAGGAATAATACGCCGGAAGCCGTGGCGCGGCGGCGTGTCAAAACGGTGCCCGTAGCGCGAAGTAGCCGTAGTGCGAGTTCCTCGTGGTTCGAAAATATATGAATGTATAAGTAATGCAGATACTTGTTATGTTACCTACAAGAAACACAGGAATCATTTCTTGATCCTGAAATACCTACATGTTACCGATCGGACAATATCCAGCATTTATCGGTACTTAAGGCTAAGAAGGCGTCCTGGACCATGCCCAACTTTGTTAGGCTAAGTTTGAACGCGAGGAATGATGTGATGTGATACGAAGTTAAGTTTCGGCTTTCATCCACCATGTTGTTATTAGGTATATATGAGGAAAGTTTGGATTTGTATATTTAGGTAAGGTCCTACACAGAGTGCTAGTCGCTTGAGATACTACGCTGTTTGAATAAGTTGCATTCAATTTTGTAAGTTGATATTACAAATTACAACGTGGAACAATATAGTTAAAATTTTGTAGAGAAAAGTTACTAACGCTTCAATATCATCTTCATCCTTTTCACTTTTGGGTGGTATTTTAATGGTATCGCCTTTTCCGATGACACTTATATCACATTTGAGGTAGCCTTTGGCTCCAGCAGCGATGTCGTCAGGGTCCGTCAGGAGGGCCCATTTGTGATAGAACTGACGATCTGGGAACAAAGGTGCATTTGTTATGAATCCATTGAGTGGAAAGCGCACGGTACATCGGTCCGGTCCTACAGTCGGAGTGATCTATTCACGGTTCTGAGTGCGAAGATCGTGTAGGGTTGTATGTTACCCAAATCAAACCTAATAATAAATTCGATATTGTTATCTTGTTGCATTCCTGCCCTATAATAAAGCACAAACTGGAATCTTGATCGTAAAATCGAAAGCGAGTTGTAATTACCTCGCAAAAAACTGAGATGTTATTAATTAACCTATATAAATGTGCAGTGTCTTGTTGTATTTTTCTTTAGCAGGCATTTCTCGTGGTCCAATGTGAAATTAACAAATTAAAAAGAAATGTCAAATTAGCAAGGTAATCTTACTTTCGAGTTCACGTTCAAGTTTCGAGTTTATGTTTTAGAGAATTGCAAGCTGTTATTGATGTCAGCGCGTTACAATTTCCAAGATATTTAATTTTGTAATTTTATCTTGAACCACACATTTTTCTAATTGTAGACAAATGTGTTGGTAGGTAGTACGTAGGTATATTAATATAGGCTCATGCTTACGAAACTTCGACAGTATTAAGAGTATCGATAATACGCAGACAGATAGGTAATAAGTAGCATAGCAACGGAACACAAAAAGGCTATTCGCATTGCAAAAACATCGCAACAATATTCGCCAGCGATTGTTAAATATAACACAGAAATGAAAACAATGAAAAAATATGCGCAGTAGAACAATTCGCTCAAGGCAATATTGCTGGAACATGTTTGCAATTATAGGCAGATCTACGACATTTAGGGTGGCTTGCACCAAAAAGTGTTTAGGCTTAAAGGCTTAAAGCTCTGTCTCTCCCACTGTTTATACTAATAACAGTGACAGCATCATATTTAAACATGTTTAAGGACCTAAATATTGATTGATGCAAGCCACCCTTATTATTACCTATACTTATTACGTTACGTACGTGTTACTACGTTAGCATAACTAGGCGCTTGCTTTCTAAAATAATGCATAATTATTATTATAGCGATTGTGAATGGAACCTTTAGGCAGTTGAGTCAGAATATGAGTAACTGTTTCAAGAGATTCAAGTAATAAAATAAGTATCTAGAGATATTACCTCCTCTTGTTCCAGCTCTTAGGTTTAACAGATTTGATAATTAGCCTAGCCCTCCTAGATAATTAAAGACATTGTGAACGTTGATTCTACATCGACTTCTATTTACTCTACCTACACTTGGCCTTTGTCAAAATCTTATAGTCTCTTATTATCATCCGTCATCTTCATCATAATATCCCTCAATCAAAGTAAAAATAGCGATCCTGGAGCGAGCGAAGCGAGCTCGTGATTCGCAATTTTGAAATACCTACCTAATACGATCTAAATCCAGAGATTTTACTGTAACACGACTGTCGACTGGGACGTAAACTAGAAACTATCTCGAGAATGTTTCTAGGTCATTGCAATACAGTTAAAAATCTCGAGCGAGCGAAGCCATTTCGAGATTTTGCTACCATTATAACTCAATATCCAGCAAATGCTGAAACCACAGTCATTATCGTTCCATCCGTTTCGGAGCTAACAGTCAACTCGAAGGGTACAGAAGGTAACTGTTCGGTAATTGCAGTTCAAGCTTCGGAAATATTCAGGTTTTGTTGTTATTCGGCTTTCATTACCTAAGTACTTTTCTTTTTATTTCACAGTCCTTTATAATGTAACAAAACCTACCTATTCCTACAATTTGCAAAAATTTATTATATTTATTAGGTTTACGTGGTACATATGATTTCATTTTTACCTATGTACCTTAGTCATAGTTTTGATCGGGTATTTTCTATAACAGTTTTCTTGAATTCTTGAAATGTAATTATGTACTTATTTTTTTTTTAATCTGCTGATGAAACCCTTTCATGTGATGCCACCGACAGATTTTAGAAAAAAAAGTTTTGAACTCCATAGGTACATTAAAAATTATGACGTCACACAATTTTTTGCGACCAAAATACTTGTCGGCAAAATCAAAACAAAACATCCTAGTGACCAAGAATACATTACTGGAGTGCGATTTTTGAATCTCATTCGGTGAGCTCAGCCGTTGTAAATGTCAAAATTACTACGGAGATACGCATCTTTTTACTGCTAATTTGACTCTCAAAAATCATACTTCAGGAATGCGATTTTTGAGAGTCAAATCCGCAATAGAAAGATGCGTATCTCCATAGCAATTTTGACGTTTTCAACAGCTGAGCTCACCGAATGAGATTCAAAAATCGCACTCCAGGAGTCAAACCGCGGTACCTAGAAGCATTTTTATTATTTTTCACCTCACAAGCTCGGAAAGATTCTGTTTATCATTCGAAATCTGAGTGCAAAAGAGCATTTTATCCGCTAGCGTGGAAAGAGTTTTTAAAATTCGAATCCATTCGAGTCCAGATAAAAAGATAGTAAAACCATACGTGCGAGAAAGACAAAAAGATTATGTTGCTAACATAACGAACTATGCATATATTCGTGCATATTATTGTCTTCTCTTTTTCGCGTATAGTTTTGTCCTTCACTATAATTTATTTGAGTGTCAACAAAGAGATTATAACAAAATATAATCCCTTCCCGATATTGCTACTGCAATATCTCTTGTCTTCTCTTTTTCACGTATATTTGTCCTTATTTGCATTTGCATATAATTATTTTTCCAGTGTGGGATAAAAATATCATTTAAAATAATACTTATTTAAAATGCATTTTAATAATTAATTCATCTTGTTTACCTATGAGAAGTTATTCCTTTACATTTCCTGAATTATTTGCGCAGTGTCTCAGTACACACTACACACCAGGACATTTTTTATGCTGATCAATTGGTTTTCAATCAAACTGCTACACGTGACCGCAGTGAGACAGTGACTAAATGCAAGAGTAATATAGCCGCAATAGAATGGGACAACGTCATGAAGCGCTATGTTCGCTCTATACATCTAAACTCAGTGCTTGCACCTAACATTTTCCTCGCTGTTGTGAGGTGAAAAGTTGTGTGTTTCGCTCGGCTACAAAATTATTCTGCGTCTCGTACCTTTGAAACCTTCGCTACGCTCCGGATTCTATATTTGAACCACTCGCTTCGCTCGTGGTTCAATCCTAGAATCCTTCGCTTGCTCAGGTTTCAATATAAGTACTCGCGCCAAAAAACAACTTTGCAGCCTAGCATAACAAATAACTATTGTAAACGAAACTTCTTGTTGCCTGCTCTAAATTTCATCTAAGTAGGTACCAACTATACTTACTTACCTAATAATTTTTACCCGACTGCGCCAGAATGAGGATAATGTTTTTATAGTTAGGTGTGTAGGTAGTTACTGTTCGAAGTAGGTACGACATTATATTGACCCAGAAGATTTGTTTCCGAAACCTTTAGGGGTGATTCAGGCCTTCCAACTGAACAACTTTTACTACGGAAGCAAACATGAATTCCTAAATAATTTGTTCCCATCCATAGTAAAAGTTGTTTGATGGTCTGATCTGAACCACCCCTGAAGGTTTGGAAACAGTAAAAAAACGTCCGGTATAATAGACGAGGTGTTACAAAAAAAACATATACCTACTTAAACATTTAAGGGGGTGGTTTAGACCATCAAACTGAACAACTTTCACTATGGAGCCAATCGCTAATTCGAAGTGCCAACCATAGCCATCCATAGTGAGTGAAAGTTGTTTAGCTTGATGGTCTGAAGCACACCCATGTTTATTTGTATTTTGGTAACACCTTTTGTATATGTATAATTGTATAGATAACTGGATGAAACGAAACAGAACATAAACTTGGGAAAAGCGAAACTAACACAAAGCTAGGCACTATGCACAAGACCATAAGCATACTTAAAATAACCAAACCAGGGTATACTTATCACCTAAACAAGGCATGGCGGTAGGAAGGCGCGACACTCAGTCCGCAGTCAGGACAGTCTGAAATAGCGTGAATGACAATACATAAAGACAGAGGTGCATGAAAAATAAGAGAACGAGTACATGCATCAGAAACAAACGTTTGTAATTTATTGATATGGAATAATATACTAAGTGTAGTTTAACATCACGACAGATACCAACCATTATTGAGTTTTCCGTTGCTAAGTAAGTGGAATGCCATCGTAATACCGATCTAAGTGGAATGCCATTTATAGCGGAGGGTAAAATAATTCCTACTAAGGTATGTGCAATAATTTCAGGAGTCGCAGACCAACATAAAAAGAGATAGTGAAATATTTATTTTAGAAACGGGGAGACAAAACACCCTAGAAAAAGATAATAGGGGGTTTAGACCATCAAACTGAACAACTTTCACTACGAATCCAACATCGAGAAAAATAAAACAAATCAGCTGTTTCATACAAAACTGCAGTGACTCGAATGTATGAGGCAGCAGATTTTAAAAAAAAAATATTATACGTTTCGTGTCAGCATGGGCTGTATCGTATGAAAATGCTGTAGTGGAAAGATGACTGACTAAGTCAGCAATGGTCGTCTCGAGACTGACTGCTCAGGCTCTGCTCAGTTTTGTTACGTGTCGGTAATAGTATACTCATATAAGCGGATAATAACCGTAAAAATCAAGATGAAGGTCTTGTATAACAACTTTTGGTTTCATGTGACCCACCCAGGCTATTTCGATTTGATATGAGAGGAAAACTGCGTCGCACATTACTAGGTATGGGCATTGGACAAATAAAAAAATGGTTCTTGCATGTACTATAAAATCCATGCCATGCCAGGCAAAGCTGGCTATGAAATTCGCAAGGTATTTTGCGCGGCTCTATATTTCAGGTATATTCATCATGTACCTATGTACCTGTCCAATAGGTAGGTATGATGGGCGGTGAAAAGGTCCTGTGCGTAGATGCACAACCCACTGATGATCAAGGGGGTGGGGGAGGGGATAGGTGAGTTATATCCGCCCCGAAGTCAGAATATACGGTTTTTAAGAGGACGATTAGACCATAAAATTGAACAACTCCATGGGATCACATCGAAATCACGAAAAAATATGATTTTGTGTGATTTCGACAATTGTCCTATAATCCCATAAAACAAGTTGTTCAGTTTGGTCTGATCATCCCCTTAAAAGCATGACCCTAAACATTATGTACCTACAGCGCAGAAGTACATTGTTTCTCAAATTGTCCCCCCCACATGAATGCCCTCCCCGAAACAAAACGTCTGCACACGTGCTTGCTGATGATCGTTATAAGATCGCTAGCTACTGAAGACTTACCGGGCTGGCTCCATACAGTGGCGACATCTAGCTTGAAGCTGCCGAGCAATTTGTTTGCCCGCAAAATGTTGCGGGACTGCAACACCTGTAAACAAGCATCAAGTTGCACGTGTCCCTCCAACAACAACATGCCACTTACTGTAGTGTTAATCGATAGTTGTTATTATGAGCACGCTATACGTTTTTCTTTTACCTACCTTTAACATTTTTATTCAAATCGATGTAATTTTTTCAATAAGTTCACGGCCTAAGGCCTGTCACATACATATACAAGGTGTTACAAAAATACAAATAAACCTTTAAGGGGGTGGTATAGACCATCTAACTGAACAACTTTCACTATGGGACCAACATCGCATTCGCGAAAAAAAAAATTGATGTTACAAATCGACTAGAGCTAAAATATGTATGGGATATGAATTTTTTTTTTGCGAATTCGATGTTGGTCCCATAGAGAAAGTTGCTCAGTTTGACGGTCTAAACAACCCCCTTTAGAGTTTCAAATATTTATTGTTACTTATGATTATGAAACACTCTGAATACGGAATTGCGATCCGGAATTCTTAATGAAAACAGGTTTTCGTATGGAGGTACCTCCAGATTTGCGAACGGAATTTAAAACCTATACGAAAAACCTGTTTTCATTCGGAATTCCGTATGCATGTGACAGGCCTAAATCACCTAAATGCCACTTCGAAACAAAGAAAGCTGTGTGCCCCGAATATAAAATTTATACGTAGTTGTCATTGACCTCTTATATAACAGAAGGTAGTTGTTCAAAAAACTGGTAATTCTTAGTGCCCTTGAACACTTATGCTGGTCCATACAACATTTTAGGGTAAACAGTTGATTCTAATCAACTTTACCTAAGAAATCTATAGGCAATTCGCAAAAAAAATGTTGGAATTCCCATACTAAATGCAATCAGCTGATCGAATGTTTGTATGATGGATGAGTCGAAAAATTGTTTTGCTAATTTCCTAGCTAGATATCATCGATAGTGGTGATGAAGGCGCGACACCCGGCCGAGCTCTTGCTGCAGAACCAGAGCGCCTTCGGACCCTTGCTCCTGTTGTTCTTGTTAAACTGATACGGACCGAGCACAAGCACCGGCTTCCCGAAACGTTCCCTTATAGGTTTCTTAGGGAAAGTTGTTCAGTATTGTGGGTACAATTAACACGTTTATTCCACTCAATGCCAACGAGTTAGGACGTTAGTATGTCTTTTGTGGGACAATACATATAAAGTGCTAATAGAAATATACTTATTCCAATAAAAAATGGACACGCAGTCAGAGGCACTGAGCAGTATAATAGGTGTGCCTATTATTCAACCATTTGTGTCGGGGCATCCATAAAGGTATACCAGGAATAGAGGAACTAACAGCTGAGAGAGCGAGATGTACCCAGCGGCACCACTGTATAATAGAAAGAGATACGTGACGCGAGGCAATAGAACCGTTTTCTAATCTCGTACCAATTTTTACAATTCGGTTCCGTGAATAATTGCGAATCTAAAGTGAAATCGTAGATAATTTTGTGAAATATGTACTGACAATACTTCATTAATTTATCCACGATTTCACGTTACACTCAGAATTATAGACAGTATTCGAATTTTTGTCTGCGAATAGTCTCCTGAAAACATCCAAAAACGGTTTCATTTGACAACTCATGTCAGTTGCTCTACTCAGTCAGTTGATAAAAGATAAAAGATAGAAACCACTAGAGTTGACGGTGGCAGTGAATGTTTAAAAGGAAAAAACGGAACCCTTACTTATCCGATCGCTTTGTTGTCTGTCCGTCTGTCCATCCCTGTGTCAAGACTCGTTGATAGAGAGAAGTGAGATGTTTTTCTCCGAAAAGGGGAGAAGGAGGTATCAAATTGAAATTAATAGCAAATAGGTAGTTACTACTAAAGTCTACGGTCAACTTGGAGGTGGGTCCTGGGTGTGCTCCACCTGGGTGAAGCATGGGATACCTCTTGTAAAAAATACACAATCAAAAGTAACGTCTCATAATTCGGCATGTCAAGTTTTTTTTTGGAGGGCTGAATCGAAAACCATTTCGAGATAATTGTCTCAATAATCATATTTCCTATGTCAGAGATTTTAAAATGAAAGGATTACAGATATTTTTATAAAATAACGTCGTTTTTCGGTCCGTTCAGTGACGTCACTGGAATACCTGTGAACTCCTTGGTAAACATAAAATAAACTTAAAATAAGCGGTCATTAAGAAAAAAAAATACTTTCACAATGTCAGAATTTGACATTTGATGTTGCCGTATCTTTTTCCAGCATAGAGTTAGAAAGAGGAGGCAGGTTTTAATTTTTTTAAATATAGCAGTAGGTAGTTTTTCTCCATGGAGTTCGAATTATTTTCTCTCCACCATTTTTGCATTTAGAGATTACAGATCAAAGTAATTTAAAAATTAAATTTACATTGATAAACTTGATGAATCGCAATAAGAATGAAATAGGTATCTTAAAATTATGTCTTCTGTCCGTAAAAAATATAAAAATGAAGACAAAAAAAACGTGACATACCGAATTATTTTGATACCTACTCGCCACCACTCGCAAGCTCACTCTTCAACACCTTTAGTGGGATCACACACGATGACGCATTGACGGACTGACGTCTGCCGCTCCGTCAATGCGTCATCGTGTGTGAAGGCGCATAGCATCGAACAACAAACCAACATCAAATGACAAATATTTTGTGTCCACTCATGTAAAAGCCCCTAGATTTAAACCTAACACGCTTATGTCGTCCCTTATTCCGATTGGGACCCTAAAAGATCTTAGGTACTTATGCTATGCGTGCGATGAGCATAATAATCCCGTTTAGGATCTGGAATAAAATCGTGACAACTATCGTATCCATCGTATCTAACTTAAGGTGGTTTCCGTCCATACAAAACGTTGTCGTATAACACTCGTAGACGGTGTTAATAAAAGTAATGTTTTATATATGGAAAAATAACTTATAAAATCTAGTTTGCGCATATAAAATAATATTTACAATTTATAATATTATTACGAAGATATCACGCTTTGAAATTATTCATACAAAATTTCAAACCCTTATAATATCTTCGTAGTTATATTACAAATTGTAAATGTTATTTGATATGCGCAAACTAGATTTTCTAAGCTATTTTTCTACATATAAAACATTACTTTTATTAACACCGTCTACGAGTTTGCATTACTTTAAGGGGTCATTGTAAAGAAAGCTATTAAGGAAATTCGCAGTTTTTTTTTCGTCTTTTCATACAAAAGTTCGCTCAGCTGATTGGCTTAGTATCGTAGAAAGAGAAGGAACTAGAAGAAAGCACGTGGCTTGTCATATCACTCAGTAAGAGATGCACATAGCAAATTTGCTCTAGTTAAAAAAGGAGATCGCTACTTATTGCTGTCCTTATCGACGTAGCCACTTTTTTGTTCTACGACGGCTGTCTGACTCCGGAGTCAGACATCTATTTTCATACAAATTGTATAGGATTTTATGACTATCGCTGTCTCATACGCGGTTACACTGCATGATGTTACGTCTATCAGCGTAAGCGAAAAATACTTCGCCTATGCTTATTAGGTTGGAAAGTCCATATATTTTTTTGCGAATTTCCTGTATGTTCACCGTTTGAGAGCAGTCTGAATTAAGAAGAAGATTCGATAGTAGGTGTAGCTTAACTCGTGTTGCCGTACTGACAAGACAACTCTACGATTGGAGAGGTTCCGTTCAAAGCGAAGAATTTAGGAGCTCAGTTTACAAACTGATGGCGAGGTCTAACAATTGGCAAAGTTACCTAACTGAAGTTTGCTATCACGAGCACCTTTGCCTTAGAAACTTGTTGAATAATTCTGACTTTAAATACCGTATTCGGGCCCGGGATTCTGTGCCAGTAAGTAGGTAGGAAATACTGCCTACTTAGGTATCACTTACTACCATAATAATATGGTTACCATTATCAATGTCATAACTACTATGTTAATGTTTTGAGATGCTCGTTCACACAACTTATGATTTGGATTCTTCCATTAAAATATCTTATCATCATCGCCGCCTATACAGGGTGAAATTGATATAATTAGCATCCTTTTAAACTAAGAGTCTACCAATCAAATTGAACAACTTTTACTATGAGAGCAAACCAATCGGAGCAAAAAAAAATGAGCCGTCCCATACTAAACTGCACCCGCCGCCGCTGCCTACTCGACTCAAATGTTTTTTTTGTTGCTCCGATTGGTTTGCTCCATAGTAAAAGTTGTTCAGTTTGATGGGTAGACTCTTAGTTTAAAAGGATGTGCTAATGATATCAATTTTACACAGTATACAGGGTGTAAGGGACAGCCCTCCGCAAACTGAAACGGTGAACTCAAACCATCAAACTGAACCATTTTCACTATGGAGCCTACCTCAGGAAACGCAAAAAAAAATCAGCTATCCCATACATTTGAGTCGGGTAGGTACGGTAGTTTTGTATGGGACAGCTTATTTTTTTGCTGGCTGTCCCTTACACCCTGTATACATACGTACCACTGCAGGGCACGGGCCTACTCTCAGGGGTATGGACGTCAGGTCCACCACGCATACCCAATGCGGATTGTTAGACTTCACATACGCATAGGAATTTCTCCTTCAGCGTAGTTACCTACTTAAGTTCGAAAAACTTATGTCGATTCGAACCTGGAGCTCAAGATTGAGTTTCCATAGCTCTCCGCAACGCGCCACCGACACTCTAAATCTCTTACATTATTTTTTATTATTTGATCGACAAATCCGCCTATAACCACAGAATAATAACTAGTAACTAGCGTTACAGAAGCTTTACTTCGCAATGGTTTTCAAAGAAATATGTACTCAATCTGATAAACAATATGATTTAATTTAGCTCGCGTTCCAGCCGAGCACGTGTTCATTTACATACCTACCAAATTTTTTTGAGGGAATATGGGCCTTAATTCACTGGACTACGGTTCATAATAAGTTATACGTATTGAAAGAGTTTATTGCGGCAGCCTACTAGATTGGCCCTTGCGCAATGGCCGCCGCCTGTAGGTACCTACACGCGGAGTGACACAGGCCTGCTATAACGCATTCCTATTATGTGATAATTTCAATCGTACAGCTATTAGGGTTCAATAGATACAGGCATAGGTAGGGCAGATGGACGGACGGACAACGTAGGTACAGAACCCTAAAATACATATTTAGGGCCTGACCCGTAGGTATACATCCTATACAGGGTCCTTCTTAAGACGCTATTATCCGGTCGAACAGGAGTGCGATTTTTGAATCTCATTCGGTGAGCTCAGCAGTTGAAAATGTCAAAATTACCATGGAGTTATGCATCTTTCTACTGCTGATTTGACTTTAAAAAATCGCACTACTGAAGTTGTATTTTTAAAAGTCAAAAAAACAGTAGAAAGATGCATGAGAACGCTTTTGTATGAGATTTAAAAACCGTTCAAACTCACCGATGACATTCAAAAATCGCACCCCAGGGACGGATTAAGCCATGCAGAGGCCCCTAGGCAATGCAAGTCCCGGGGCCCCTATATCCATGGGCGTTGCAATGATTTTTTCCTATGGTCGCAGTAAAAATAACCACCAATCAAACAACACTAAAATGTGGAGCGATCGAAGCGAGCTCGAGCTTTTAATATTATAAAGTCGTTGCGCAATGCGATCCTAAATCCGAATCCTGGACCGAGCGAAGTGATCTCGAAATTTTAGGTACCTACTGACCATACCTACCTACTGATGATTTCATTGCAATACCGTCTCAAACCAAGAGTGAGCAAAGCGAACTCCAGTTTTTACTAAGTACAATATTATAAAATCGCTGCGCAATGCAATCTTTACCTTGGAGCGAGCGAAGCGAGCTCGAGGTTTTACTACAATATTTTAAAGTCGCGTTTCATAATGCTATCTAAATTCTGGAACGAGCGAAGCGAGCTCGAGATTTTACTACAATTATTGCAGTAAAATCTCCAGCTTGCGTCGCTTTTTATGAAAAATAAGAGACAACTAAGATACAGTTCTCTTATTTTTCGTAATTCCTTTTAAGTCTGGGGTGGGCCTAAATCTCTGAGTTTCACTTATTTTTCTCCCGAACCGCGGGGCCTACTCATGAGATCATTGCACAACATCTAAAACCAAGAGTGAGCGAAGTGAGCTTGAGATTTAACTACGATATTATAAAATCGTTGCGCAATGCGATCTAAACCTTGGAGCGAGTGAAGCACGCTAGAAGTTTTACTACCATATTGGAAAGTCGTAGCGTAAATGCGATATAAATCCTGGAACGAGCGAAGCGAGCATGAGATTTTACTGCAATAATTGCAGTAAGGCAGGTTCTCCGGCTCGCTTCGCTATTATGAAAAATAAGAGTTGCACTTGCGTGTGTATTTTTGTTGTGTTTTTCATAATTCCTTTTAAGTCTGGGGTGGTCCTAAATCTTTGAGTTTTCACTTATTTTTCTTCCGAGCCGCGGGGCCCCTTGGCGGGCTGGGCCCATATGCCTACTTTGCCTCTATGGTTAATCCGGCACTGCGGTCGAAGCCGTTTTTTGAACACGAACGAAAGTGTAAAACACTTTCGTAAGTTTGAATGAAACTGTCTTATTTAAGGATCTGGCGGATAGGCGATGGTTCTCAATAATACCTACGATTAGATTAAGTTTACTCGATAGAAAAAAATCACAAAGTTACCCCTTTTTATTATGTCTTTTCAATACTATGATTAAACTGCTGATATTCAACTTTTCCATTCCAAATAGCAACGATATTTTAAGGCCATTTTGAATTACAGAAACAGATATTTGAAACACTTCCTCTCACTTATTCTTTGAACAGCTTTAGTAACGTCCAAGATATGTTGGATAGTATATCTTTCTCATAATTAAATCATATTTGCTAATCAGAATTGGCCAGAAAGCTATACAGGAATCGGAATATCTTTTCGTCCTTATTTGGAATGCAGTATAAGTACATCAAATATTTCTAGTGAAATTCGTTGAATTTGGAGCTTAGAAACACCTATGAGCAAAGATATTGATGAAAAACACGTTTTTTTGCAATCCTGCTTTCAATTAGAGCGGGATGGCTAATTGCAAACTTATGCTTGCAAGAAAATGACGCTTGCACTCGGATAAGAGAGCCTCATGCTAACACTTTTTAAGGGGATGATCAGACCATCAAACTGAACAACTTTCTCTATTGGACCATTTGGACCAACATCGAAATCGCGAAAAAAATTCTGCTGTCCCATACATTTGGCTCGAAGTAGGTTTGCAGTCTTGTATGGAATAGCTGTTTTTTTTTTCACGATTTCGATGTTGGTGCCATAGAGAAAGTTGTTCAGTTTGATGGTCTGACCATCGCAGCCCCTTAAAAAAGACAGCATAATAATATAAAGAATTAAGGTCCCTATACATCCATAATCCATATTTATTATTTACATAAAATATCCAGTGGGTTGGAATCATCAACACAACCCTATTTAAAATTTTAGAAAGTAAAGTTTTTTTAGATTTTCTCGAGAGGAAATTTCTTTGAGAGGGTCAAAAGCGGTCCCTAATAGCCCGCGGCCCTTCGTGAGAGGGGTTTCGAATTTGTAGAAATTGTTTTTATTTAAGAAAAAATTACGAGCTTTTCTAGAGTACATTCTGAAAATGAAGTGATTTTATTTTTTAAGGGTATATTATTCGGAGCGCGCTCCATACAAACGTACTATGGTGATATTTTCAATACTAACCAATTAAAGTCAATGAAATTTTGCAGAAACATTCTAGAAACAAATTTCTATGCTTGTATGTAGTCAGATTTTCGTTAAATGTATAGTTTTCAAGTTACAGTGCCTCAAAGATTTCCATACAAATCTTAAATTAATCCTAGCATTGAAACTGTATATTTTAACGAAAATCTGACTCTATAGAAGCAAAGAGATTTGTTTCTAGATTGTTTCTGCAAAATTTCATTGACTTTAATTGGTTAATACTGAAAATATCACCATAGTACATTTGTATGCAGCGCGCATTTTCGCTCTCGGAATAATATTCTCTTAACTACTTGGAATGCCGAACAGGGTCTGATTCCCGCTGATTTCCCTAAGTCATCGTCTGGGGACCTACCTGCCTCGTAACGATTTTAACAAGTGACTTCCATATTTTTGATAACTTTCTATATCTGTATAACTTACCGATAAAGTAATTATTTTATCGAACAGCATTATTGGCGGCATGTGGAAGTCGAATACGAAGTACTGAGGACAAGAGAAAAGATAACGTTAAACATAGAATTTAAAAACCCGAGATTATTAATTTTATCAGTTTTTTGTGAGAACAAAGGTTCACACAACAAAGACGTAACATCCGAATGAGGTCTACAAAGCTGCGTTTTTATCCTTTGAGGTAGTTAGCTCTTTGTTTTCGTAATAGCCGTCAAGTACATGAAAAATACAGTCCATTCCTTATTTTTATCTTTCATTAAAAATTGCTTGAAGATATACAGGGTGTCAAATTGAATGCTATACATACGGATGTTTCAGACCATCAAACAGAACAACTTTCATTGTCAAAACGAGTTTTTTTTAATGAATGAACCTTAGAAAAAGTATATGTCTAGAATGAGCCTCACACTTGTTCCGTATAAAACAAAAGGGGCTAACTTTCTTAGGTTGGTGTGCGTGAGGCGCCATACAAATTATGTATGTGTGCGTGTATATGTATAGGGTTTTGGAACCAGTACTGGTTCCTATTTTTTTCGACGCTTTCGTAGCTTTGACTGTCTATCTTGATAATCTAAGGAATGAACCACAAATTTTCGCGATGTCATAGTTGGTCCCATAGAAAAAGTTGTTCAGTTGGTTCGTCTCAATCACCCCCTAAAATATGTAACGCATTTAATTTTACACCCTACAGGAAATTACCTCGTTATAGTAGGGGCAGTTGGTGCTCTCCTTGACGCTGGTGTACTTGCGCACGTCGCCGACCTGCACGCACACCACGGGGTCCATGTTGAGGCCTGCCAGCTGCCGGGCCTCGATAACCGTCACGCACACTTGGAAGTCTGCCGCCTTGAGCGCTGACGGGCCCACCGTGTCGATAGCACTGCGCCTGGTTTTAATGGGCTATAAGGATTCTACATAATATAATCTCCTGGATGCGAAACAGGATAACGGAGAAAAATATAACAATCTCTGATCAAACTATAGAGAGATTACTAAGTTAATTATGTATGACATTCGCTAAGCATTTATTAGCCTGTCTGAGCTTATTCGGGAAAAATCGTAATTTGTTAAACTAGTGGGTATGTACTCACATTTTCTTTAATTTAGGCGTATCAGTTGGGGATCGCGTGTCCACCAGAAGCTCGTCTGAAGATAAAGATGTCTGGCTTATGGGTCGATCATGTTCTGCGGATGGGCCAGGTAGGTCTAAAAGACCCTGCTCTTCGTCACCGCTGCTGTCTCTTTGGCGAGGTTTACCCAAACGGATCAGGCTCCTCATGCTCTTAAAGGTCGAAGGTCGTTTGCGTTCTCGCTCCGATATAGTCACCACTTTCTCTGCGCCCATTGTGAACCCGCGTCTGCTTGACAAATTGATATCGATTAGCACTTAGTAAGGGTCCTTATCAATGTTTAAATTGAGATAAATGCCTCCTCTCCTGACTACTAATACGATAAATTAAGTGAAGGAGCCCGAGAAGACACTTCATGACTCTGAATGAAAATTGGATCTGCAAATACCTTTCTCCTTATCGATGTAGAAACATAAACTGGACGTTATTACCTTTTATATTACCACCTGTGGCATCATATAACGTCAGTTTGTAATGTGAACGGCAGTTAGAACTCACTTGAGGAAACGTTTTCCGACTATTTTCATTTTGCGGGCTCGAGACTCATCGCCCGATTCAATATCGATTACGTTTTCTTTGTTCTCCAACGTGCGCTGGAGGGTAGCGATGTTTCGCTCCAAGTCCTCCAGGGCATTGTCGTCGTCGATGTCTGAGTGAGGGGCGGAGCTGTGAACCGAGCCGTGGAGGGAGCCATGGGCTGACCCGTGCACGGAAGGCTGAGCTGACCCAAAGCCCTTCATGGAACTGGCCTCACTTCGACACACGGCATCCTCGATCACAGGAGTGACGGGGATAGCTGGAGCAGTGTAGAATACATCCATGTCAACGAAAACCTGTGAGACAATTTCACTGTTAATCTTAAGAGAAGTTTATTCCGAGCTGCATACAAACGAAATCTGGTGATATTTTCAATACTATCCAATTAAAGTCAATAAAATTTCCATCTCCCGAAAATCAGACTTCATACAAACATAGAGATTAGTTTCTAGATTGTTTCCGAATTTGACTTTAATAGGTTAGTATTGAAAATATAACTAGACTACGTTTGTATGGAGCGCGCCAACGGAAACAGGACAGTTTGCAGTTTTAGCTTTTCTAATTACTCCGGAAGAAGAAAACGGTGATGAGTTTATATTGCATGTAATCTATAAGGATTGATCTGAGTTCTTGACAAACGCTTTTCCTCCTATTTGAGATTCTACACCTAGTTCTAGTTCTACACAAATGGATTCCACACAACTGCCATTGAACACATTCTTTATTCCACGCAGTCTATCGAATTTATTAGAGTCTGTTCACACTAGCGATTTGTCCAGCGATTTTTCAGCGATTTCACGGCGAGGCGAGATCGCGGCGAGCGCGCTGCGTGCTCGCCGCGTGCCGCCGCGTGCTCGCCGCGTGCCCGTCGCGATTTGCTCATCGACGCGTGCCCGCGGCGAGCATACCGCGATCTTGGCCTGTTCACACTAGCGATTTGTCCGGCGATTTTTCAGATCGGGCACGCGGCGAGCACGCAGCGCGTAGTGTGAACAGGCCCTTATACACAATGTGATAGGTATACGAGTATAAGTCTTTGACATGAAACTGTACCTAATATTACAAATATGGAAACAGTTCAATCTAATATGACTATAGGTGGTAATAGCCTGGTAATATCCCATGTCATTACTATTATAAACTTTACTACCAAAGGTGAACTAATTGTGGAGATACAATTATATGTAGATCCCAAACCTCAATATCATTGCCAAGTAGAATGTTATCAAGGGAGCAATTATTCTGAAACGCCATATAACTACCTATCTACCTACCACTATTTGCCCTTTTAGGTTATCTACTTTAATACCGTGCGCCCGCCCAACTAATGTGGATTCATTGATATACCTAAATCTGAACAGTGGTAGTTAGGAAACCAAGCTATATTTTATCTTAAGTTAGAACAGCGAAGCTAACTTGCCTTTACTATCTGCTTAGGGCCGACCCTTATTCGAGAGCCTTTATGCCCTGCAGTTCTAACGGGTACCTACTCGTACATATTACTTAAGACGCTGTTATACCGTCGAGGCCGTTTTTTGAACAAGAACGAAAGTGTTTTAAAGTCTGAAATTAAATTATGTCTTATTTAAGGATCCGGCGGATGGGCAACTGTTCTCAATTACACGATTAGATTAAGTTTACTAGATAGAAAAAAATCCCGAAGTTACCCCTTTTTGTTATCTTTTTTTAATACTATGATTAAACTGCTGATATTTAACTTTTTATTCTTGTACTTAACTAAATAGGTACATTAAATATTTCTAGTGAACTCAGGAGAAGTTTTGGCTTAGAAACTCCCATGAGCAAAAATATTGACGAAAAACCAGTGTTGCCAGATTTTTTAAAGCAGTATCTGTACCGAAGATTTTCAAAATCTGTATGAAATCTGTATAAGTAAATTAAAGAAAATCTGTAAAAAATCTGTATTTGGCATTGGTATTCTCAAGTATTCTGTATAATTTTATCTGTAGTTAACTACCTAGGTGCTTTAATTGTTACATTTAGAGCTGAATAAATAAATGTTGTGAAAATTTATAAATATCTTTATTCATTTTTGATAATAAGTCATGATCAATATCTATGTCATAGCATGGCTTATTGTTGAGTACTAATTGCTTAGTTGTGCAGCAATTTTTGGCAAAATGGTCTGAAAAACTACAATTTGAGGTAATTCTGTATGAAAAAAAATGGAATGTTGAAAAATCTGTATAAATTTCACTCTCAATTTTTTATCGGTATGACATGTTGGAAATCTGTATGGATACCGCGAAATCTGTATATCTGGCAACACTGCGAAAAACACGTTTTTTTGCGATCCTGCTTTCAATTGGAGCGGGATGGCTAATTGTAAACTTATGCTTGCAAGAAAGAGACGCTTGCAGTGGGATAACCTAGCCTTAATTTAAGAATAGCGAAACTCCATTGTATCATTGTCAACAACCCTTGTACCTGTTTTGTAACATAATATCATTCGAATAAACAACATAATATATAATAGGTTTTCTCCCCTCCGGACGGAAAGCGTCAATTGTCGTCCCGCTGCGCTAAACAAAGTTGTCGCTTTCCACCCCCGTCGAGGAGAAAAATAGTATAAGAACCTCGGACAGTAAACAAGAAAGCCTCAGATCACATGTTTGTAAACAATCGCCAAATGGTGAATATTCATTATTCGACGAACATGAGGAAGACATTTTGTACCCTTAGAAAAAGTATATGTCTAGAATGAGCCTCACACTTGTTCCGTATAAAACAAAAGGGGCTAACTTTCTTAGGTTGGTGTGCGTGAGGCGCCATACAAAATATGTATGTGTGTGTGTATATGTATAGGATTTTGGAACCAGTACTGGTTCCTATTTTTTTCGACGCTTTCGGAGCTTTGACTGTCTATCTTGATAATCGAAGTTTGTACCTAATAAATTATTTCTTCGTCTATTCAACGTGTTATTGAATTATAACGCAAAACTAGAAAGTAGTATGTTTAGAATCGAGAGCAGAATCGAATTACCATGGTTTCTATAAAATTTAAAATTTACAGAACTCGATCTCAAACCACCGAACGGGCACACTTACCCTACTTACTACCAAAACAAGAGTCTTAAAATGTATCCATGAGCATTCTAGCGCTTTCATTCATTGCTGAAATAATAACAAATCATTTTCGCATCAAAACATAAAATGTGAATAACATTAAATTTAAACATAAAAATAATGAAATTATGGTTTCAATCCAATTATTTTGTTATAAATCAGTTGGGGTGTATGTGGTTTTGCGCTTGTTCATTAACACGTTGTATATATGTCTATATACTATCTATATCAATGCTTCTATACTAATATTATAAAGAGGAAAGATTTGATTTTTTGTTTATTTGTTTGTAATGAATAGGCTCCGAAACTACTGGACCGATCAGAATAATTCTTTCACCATTAGAATACTACATTATCCGTGATTAACTTAGGCTAAAAAAAGACTGCCAAGTGTGTGTCGGGAAGATTCTAAGGCGGTACGAAGTTCGTTGCGGTCCTCTAGTATTAAATATTTAAAAAAATCTTGTAATACAGAATACCATGATGATTTTCTCAAAGCGCTAAAGAAATTTTACCAGAAATATTTCTCTTTGAAGTCATCCTTACAAAGAAAATTTAAACAGCTGGAAATATTCAAAAGGTAAAAATAATTTTTAGAAGGGTTATTTAAAAATCTCAAGACAATTTTTTTATTTTTTTTTTCTAAGGCGGGTTGTGATCTGTATGACTAATACCTTACCGTACCTTACAACAATTTTTAAATTGCAATCGGTAATCTTTTTGGTCATTAAAAGTCCTTCATAGTCATCTTCATAATATGTTTACCTACTCAATGTTCATAGTAGTAGTTCCCCGGCTACAGTACTATACCTACCTATAATTTAAATAGAAAATAAATTTAAGTAGGTACTATTTTTATTGTTGTTATATTACTTATATGAATTTTTAGATTTTTTTTTTCAATTTATGCTAACTTGTGATCTGTAAGACTTAGGTTTTTATATTAGTCATTTAGTACCTTACAACCATTTCTAAACGGCAATCGGTAAATATTTTTGGTAATTAAAAAGTCCCCCGGCTACAGTACTATCTTTAGGTCCATAGCCATACATCACCGTCGATTTCAGCTGCTTTTAACCTGGCATGTCCCTAATCTGGTCTAGGTATGTCCTCCCAGCCACAGTATAAGAAATTTCAGGTTTGCCTCTACCTAACTATAATAAATAACATTTTTTTATTAATAAAATAACTAAGTATTGGTTTATCTAATAAATATAAACATTTAAATGATCAAAATGCTTGGGTCTGAGTGTCACTAACTTATAGTTTACTGTATAGTATCAATTTTTTAATTAAATAGACTATGTACTACTGTATACATAACCTTAGCTTACGAATTTATATTGTAATAGTCATTAAGTCGTGTTATGCTGTAGAGTTTCTGGCCGCATCTTCTCTACAGCGACAACACGTTCCGACGCGGTGGTAGCTTAAAAAAGAATTGACGTTTAATAAGTGTGCTTCAGGCTCCTATATTGAATAAATTATTTTGATTACAAGGACACTTCTACACTTCTGGCCGTACTTTGACCAAAGTATCCATTATGCTGGCGGTATTTCCCCGCTGCACTGCTGTGGACACTTGTTGGACCACATATAAAACAGAGATTCGTTAAGAGGATAGACAAGTACAGTTTTTTCCATACAAACGTATTCCCCTGTTTTCTCCCTGGATAATGAATGACACTAGAGCAAACATTTTATTACCATCCAATCTATGTTACCTCCGCTATGTCCCTATGTTTTGCTTTTTTACATAAATTAATTACTGTAGGAACTGGGGGACCTTTGAAAATGACCAATTTTACAGCCCGTTTTCAGACATCTAGCAAACAAATTTGACGAATATAAACAAAAAAAGCAAAACGTACAGACATAGCCAAAGTCTTTCTCATATTATTCTTGAAAGAATTATTAAAATTGGTTTAGTTTTGGAGGACAAAACAGGGGAATACGAAATGCTGTTAAAATCGGTCCTAGCTGCAGTTGTCTCTTTCGCACTCTAGTCGAAGGGGTGTATGGGTGGGGCAGATCGGACAAATATGTATACGGTTGGAAAAGTAACCTATTCTCCAAATTAGCATTTCAGCCCGCCTATCCTCTTAAATAAATAATTCGTAGCATTACTAGCCGTAAACTATCATTTTTCAGTAGTTTGCTACGAGAAAGTACCGTAGCATTCTCGACTTCTACGGGACGCGCACCGCTACGGCTACGAGAAAGTGCCGTAGCCCGCACTTAGTGCGTTCACACACGATGACGCAGCCGCAGACGTCAGTCCGTCATTTGTGAAGCAAGGAGTTGTATGAAACCGCACGTAGAAGCACACACGGTGACGCATTGACGCACCGGGTCTGGTTCTATGGACTGACATCTGCCGCTCCGTCAGTGCGTCATCGTGTGTGAACGCACTTAGATATGGGTTGCTTCAATGATATCAAACTACTCGTATACTTGTTCGTTATTTTTAACGAACGTGATATACTTATATTTGTTATTTATCGCTTGTATAGTTGTATAGAGCTCTTCTTTTATAATAGGTTCCTTCTATTTAGTACTAGTACTGTAGCCGGGGGACTTTTTAATTACCAAAAAGATTACCGATTGCCGTTTAGAAATGGTTGTAAGGTAGTAAATGACTAATATAAAAACTTAAGTCTTACAGATCACAAGTTAGCATAAATTGAAAAAAAAAAAACTTAAATTCATATAATATAACAACAAATAACAACAATAAAAATAGTACATTTATTTATTATTTATTATTTTTTTAATTTATTTATTTTCTTTTTAAATTATGGTAGGTATAGTACTGTAGCCGGGGAACTACTACCATGAAGAACTTTTAATGACCAAAAAGATTACCGATTGCAATTTAGAAATTGTTGTAAGGTAAGTACACATTTTTACAATTCGGTTTCCGTTAAGGGTCGTATAAGCGGACGGACCGTGTCCACTTTAGGTTTTTAACGCTACGCACACAGCGTCTGCGCGCTCACACACACATCTTTAGGTTGCCCAGTGGTTCCCGCGACACCAATTTTGACCGTATTATTTTAATGTTATGTATATCTAAAACTTGCATGTACTGAAAAATTGTGATTAGTGTTTCGTATTGTAGTATAAACAAATGAATAAATAAACTAATACAAATCATAATATTTCCAAATATTTTTTTTACAATCTCTTGCGGTCCCAGACACATTAATTGACCTAAAAAAATATCTTAGAATGAAAGTTAATGAGTAAAACACATTTGCTTAAGTACATCAAAAATAAAACCTAGGTGACAGAATTATTTTTTACTTTTTAAATGTTTGTTTTGGGCTTTGGGGTTTTTTAATTTGTCATTTAATGTTATTTACTCTCGCAAAAGTTCGCTTTCTATTTTAAAATAACGCATCGAAATCGGTCCACCCATTTGGGAGCTACAAACAGAAAGACCGACATAGGCGTCAAACTTATAACGCCCCTCTTTTTGCGTCGGTCGGGGGTTAAAAACAAACGAACAAACATTATACAATTGGCAAATAGAAAAAAATTGCTTTGCTAATTATATCTATAAACTGACCCTGTTTGTTTGTTTTTAACCCCTGACCGACGCTATGCTGACACTTTTTAACCCCCGAAGCAAAATGAGGGGCGTTATAATTTGTCTGTAACATCGTAGCTCTCAAACGGGTGGACCGATTCGGACGTGTTTTTTTTTTAATAGAAAGCTAATCTTTGCGAGAGTGTTCTTAGTTTTGTTTCATGAAAATCGGTTGAGCAGTTTTCAAGAAATCTAAAAAATTACGAAATAATAATAAATTAGTTAAATTACCAATTCAATAAAAAAAAACCAACATCATTTAAAAAGTAAAAATTCTTGTTTTTTATGTAAGCAAATTAATGTTTTACTTCTAAACTCTCTTTAAGATATTTTAAGTCATTTAATGTGTCGGGGACCGCAAGTGATTGTTGAATAAAAAAATCTATGTTCATTTCATAGCGGTCCCCAACGCATAAAAATGACCTGAAATATCTTAAAGAGAGGTAAAAAGTAAAACATTGCTTACTTCCAAAATAAGTAATAATTTTTAATAGATGACCGAATTATTTTTCACTTTTTACCCGACTGCGACAGAAGGAGGGTTATGTTTTTCGAGCGTATGTAGGTATGTATTTAAATGTTTGTTTTTGGTGTTGGTTTTTTTTTTATTTGTATATTAATTAAACTTGGCACCAATATCAAAATCAGCTGTTCCATACAAAACTGCAAACCTGCTCGAGCCAAATGTATGGGACAGCTGATTTTATTACAGCGGTTTCGATGTTGGTCTCATAGAGTAAGTTGTTCAGTTTGATGGTCTGTTCATGCCCTTAAAAAACTGTCAGCGTACCCTGTATAAAAACAAACAAACAAAGAAAAGATTTTTTTTTCAAAAGTACGACCTATAAAATATATATTTTGCAATAAATATTTCTTTTTATGTAAAAAAAATATGTAGGTACACATAGATACAAAAATTGCTTTGCTGATAATATCTGCATATAAAAACAAATAACAAAAGATATATTCATTTTAATAAAAACATATTAGGTATACCTACATATAAATCTCATATGTATTGGCAATTTGGCACTAAGATTCACAATTTGAAACAATCGACTTACATTACTATAGCCGCGCCTATAGATTATAACACCCTTCTTTTTGCGTCGGGTGTTAAAATCGTAAAATGTCGGTCACAAATATATATGTAATTACTATTTCAACGAGGATGCGCAACACATGTTTGTCCAAACGCACACGGTCCGCCAACAGTCTACCTGCTGTAGGTACATTTTTTATCCGATCCACAAGTTCAGTCAACAGACCACTGTGCAAAAATTTTTGTGTACGTACGTATTATTACGCAAGTCAACTTATCGGCACAAAAATCATTCAGAGCGACGTGCTCTCTCCTTGAATGCGCCTGAGCGTGTGACGTGACAGGCACTCGCACTGACTATTATATTCGTTGTTTTCGCTTCATACTAATTAGTATGAGAAATCTTTGGGGAAAAAATCTGTAACTTTGAGTGTTCATTACTCAAAAACGGTAACTTTGTTTATGAGTAAATTCTGAACATACGTTCTTTGGTCTATTATAATTAAGATTGTTTAAAAGTTTTTTCATAAAAATGTATAGGAAACGCTCTATATTTACTACGCCGCGAGCCTTTTTTGCGCGCAAAGGGGTACTTTGTCACTAAATTACCAATAAACCATTACACATACAGAAGTGAAATTTTCTCAATGTGTAGATAAACTTCTTATCTAGAAACAGTATTTTTTATTTTCTGAAATAACTTTGTTTACTACATAAAAAATGGAAAACGCCAGAGGCTGTTTTTACCAAATCTGCGAAGAAGGCCCTTAATAATTGCGAATCTAAAGTGAAATCGTAGATAATTTTGTGATACTATATACTGACACTACTTCATTAATTTATCAACGAATTCACGTTAGACTCAGAATTATAGACAGTATTCGAATTTTTGCCTGCGAATAGTCTACTGAAAACATCCACAAACGGTTACATTTGACAACTCATGTCAGTTGCTCTATTCCTGTAAGGTATAATACCTTTATGGTTACAGCAGCCATGATGCCAAGACTAGTGCCAAGACAATCATTAGAGACAAACGTTATTCTCTTGGTCGTAACCACAAACTAATAAGAGAATACTACGGTAGTATCGTATTTAGATTATGGATAATTGATGACAACGACTCGAATGTTTATCCTGGAAATGGAAGGAATTATTGAATGGTCATAAAATCTTTCCTTCGAGTTAGAACCGTTAAAATAATAATAGAATAGGTCTGTTCTGCCAGCATCATAATTTGCAATAAATGGTTTCCGCTCCTCCGTCTTGCATATTGTATGAAGAACCACTGCTATGAAATTCTCCGACCACAAACCGACCTTCTCTAATAATTGAAAAAGGCCGTACAAACTAGTAGGTATGGGCCAGGGACGTTGTATCAAGAAGTATGGGCTGTTGTGTAAGTTTTCGATTATATCGTTTAAGATCGGTACTGTATTATGACTGTATTAGGCAAAATTTGAGTTATATTTTGTTTCACAGAAACATCATCATTAATATCCATTCTCGGAAATTAATTAACTGAATATTAAGAAGCAGAATTACTAAGAACTGACAAAAACACCAAGTCGATTTGATACCGATAAGATCGGGTAGCAAAAATACTTATACAGGTTGTCCCGTAAATCAACGTCAAGCCGGAATCGGGTGAATCGGGCGGCCAAATCATAATAGTTACCAGAAAAATAAAAAATAAATCTAAGTCATAATTTATTTTAAATTACGTATAGCTTTTTTCTTTCGAGAAAATTTACACCCTGTGAATTCCAAGCAACAGGCAAGAAAAATAAAATTGAGAAAAAGGTAAAGGTTTGTAGCAAAAGGAGCTAAAAACCATCACAGGATGTACATTAAAAAAGCCTATAATTTAAAAAATTACGACTTAGATTTTATTTTTTATTTTTCTGGTAGGTAACTATTATGATTTGGCCTATCACCCGATTCCGGCTTGACGTTGATTTACGGGACACCCTGTATATACTTACCTAAAGTCCTTTGAGAAAACTCTGGCACGAAGATAATAATAATAATTGCTTACGTCACCAATTTATATTTGAACACTCTTTTATTTCTTGTGAAAAGATGTTTCCAATGTGATGATGCAAAAGCATCAATAAATTTCAAGACACTAGATACATTATTTCGAAGTCCTAGCCCAAAAATTGGAACGTCGGAGAAGTAGAAACTATACCTACCCGAAGTTTGCAGACACCCTGTAAGTTTAGAATAGAACTCTGGTTACTTATCTCTTACCTAAGCCTAATATCTGATTTATTTTATTTAATTTTATTTACTGATTAAAATAACTCGCCAAATATGCTTATTCGTCTTGCCCAGGTACCAATATTTATGTTTTATCCTGTTTTTGAACCCGCGACGTTAAAAAAATTATTGCTAACTATGTAAGAAGGAACTGATAAAGTATAACCTAACCACGTATAACCAACGAACTAGGTACCTACCTGAAATCAACTATTTAAAAACCCCCGACTTCGTCCGCCTTGAATAGTTAAATAAATTATAAGCATACTTCATATTTAAATAAATATGAGTCTTCCATAAATTAATTGCTGCTTCCTACCTACAAAATGTAGGGAAACAATCCTTAGGTACATAAAGGCTTCCGTGACCCAATTACGCTCTGAACAAACATGTAATCAAATCAAAATCAAACCCTTGAGGGTTGCAAATGGGGTAGCTGTCATAATGTCTGACTTTACACAGTCAAACTATAGCTGGTATGAAATTGTATCGGGCAACGAACATCCTGTTGCCGGATATCAGATTTTAGTTCTAATAGCAGCACAATCTTGTCCTTTTAATCACAAAGAGGAGGAGCGGAATGCCTACAAGATAGGCCAGGACACACAGAGGCGGGACTGCGGGAAAGCGGTCCGGGGGCGGACCTGCGGGAAGCGAGACATCTCCGGACCAGCGCTTATTTCTCTGTTACAGGGGACATACAAACTCGGACATGACCTTTCCACCCCACCATACACTACAAAACACACAAAAATCTTCGCTGGTCCGCAGATATTCGCTTCCCGCAGAACCGCCGCCGGCCCGTTTTCCCACACGACCGCCTCTGTGTGGCCTGAGCTTAAGGTGTTTTAACGATATTCTACCTACTATTTATAACATAATGTCGTACTCTTTGCAGATTAGGAACACGAAAAACTGAATTATACAAAAAATTATTAGGGTGTAAGGAAAAGTATCATTATCCCTTAAGGGCCTATGTCGAAAAATAATTGAAGCGAAATTGGCGTGTGATAGCTTCATATTACTGCCTGATGCGAGAGAAAGAGATGGGGCGGCGCGCGCGCGCAACTCAAGCGCAAGAACAAATTTTATTTTATTGTGATTTTACTAATTAATTAAGTTCAATTCTGCTCTAATCAAAATTTATAAAATATCAAACTCTTTTTTTTAAATCATGTCTCGTGTTTCCATTATTCACCGTTTAGCAGTTCCAAGCGTTTATAGATAAAAACGGAGGCTACTTTGGCTTGTTTTTCTATCGAGAAAATGTGTCTTAATCGTGTTTTAGCTCTAATCAAAACTTCAATAATATGTTCAATTTACACATATCCACAAATCATACTGCTTAGTACTTCATGATATCTGATGCTTTGAAGAATCCAATTTTTTTCACATAGCCTTTTAAACCACATACTCTACTCATCAAACTGAACAAATTTTACAGCAGGGGAGCATAGCATAGCATAGCATAGCATAATATGATCCTGAAGCATGATTTTTGAAAGTCAAATCAGCAGTCAAAAGATGCATATCTCCAGAGTAATTTTGACATTTGCTACTGCTGAGTTCGACGTATGACATTCAAAAATCGCACTCCAGATATATACACACTAGTGTTTTCCGGCGACTACGTCTGCACAAATTATATAAGTACATGATTTTAAGTCAGATCATAAGCTATCAAACAAAAAAAGTTTCATCAAAATCGGTTCAGTAGTTTTTGCGTGATGCGCGAACAAACAAACAAACACACAATTTTGTCAATAGATGGCGCTGCACGTCATTTAAATCGCGCTATCGAGTGTTATTTGAGTTTATATGAAGTGAACCGCTACATTTTTATTTATTCGCGATCTTACGGTTTTATAATAGTTAAGAGGCCTATCACAAAAAGCGAGCGCTCGATTTTAGGTATTTGCGTGGCCCGCCCTGGTGTGAGTGTTCGTACAACGACGTTACGCTGTAGTGTGCGTTTGAGTTCAACTTATAGTCCGCGAAATCGTTTTGATACTATTTCTCTAAATTGTAGAATAGTAATTTAGATTTTGTTGATAATAGAATAATAATTGTTAAAATAGTTTCAATGTTATACCGATCTCGTGATTTACAAAAACATTATGTGGCGCAAGGTGTGTAGGCAGATAAGTCATGTTTTTAAACCGGTTAAATAAATATTGTTTGTAAATAATACGGTAGATCGGGGCCGGACTAGTGTCGCCGACTTGTTGCAGATAATAACCATCGATTGTAAAACTATAGATAACACTAGCCAGAACTCAGAACACCATTAAGTCGTATTCGGTCGTATAGACTACCATTTATATGATGACTATTGAGTTTTATAAGAGTTATTTTGTCATGTACTTATGATTTAAATGCGTCTAATTTGAATGTGTGTCTGTGTGACCGATTTGTTTGGTGGGTATGTTAATGTTTCCCATAGAAGCACTTAGCTTAATTAGTTAGTCTTTTACTAGCTACTCTTTTTGTTTGTCAAAATGTTATATTATGTACGTTTTTTTTTTTTCATTTTATTGTAGGTACCTTAAACAGTTTTTAAAACGTGTTATCATATAATTGGCGTTGTAAAATTTAAATTTTGTTGTATTAGAAATTAAGTAATTTGCTGTTTGAAAGATAATTAAATTAAATTAGGCAGGAATTAATAAAAACAATGAAATGAATTATAATATTTATTTTCTAAAATGCTATGCCATAAAACGAAAGAAAGAAAATATTACTATAAATATTATTAGCGCGGCGGCGCCGGCAAACGTCTTGAAAAATGCGGGGGAGGGTGAGGGGGCCTGCGCAGTAGCAACATGGATGGGTAATGTTTAAAGTTATTAGGTATCTATTCAATTCTGCTCGTGTAGTGTAGGTACCAGAGTTGGGCGTAATCGATTACTTTTCGTAATCGCATTGAGTATTCGGGATTATACCTATATCTTAACTATAATAAAACTGTAATATTTGTATGTAGGTACACACGGCGACACATCATGTTACGCACTCTATATACCCATAACTACACTACGTACAAAACACAAAATAGTGCGGTAGAGAGCCTGCATAGACGCGGCTGCCGACGGCGCGGGCGCAGCGTGCCGTCAGACGAAACAACAACAACATACCGCACCCTCTCGCATGATTCGCAGCGTTCAACTTCTAATAGTTCAAAGTCCAAACAGGGTAACCTGACCTGTCGCCGTGTGTACATTGAAGACTACACTACGTACAAAACACAAAATAGTGCGGTAGAGAGCCTGCATAGACGCGGCTGCCGACGGCGCGGGCGCAGCGTGCCGTCAGACGAAACAACAACAACATACCGCACCCTCTCGCATGATTCGCAGCGTTCAACTTCTAATAGTTCAAAGTCCAAACAGGGTAACCTGACCTGTCGCCGTGTGTACATTGAAGATATGAGTATGTATGTATGTATTTGTTATAGATTATTTTATTTTATTTGTAAGTAGGTTTATTTATACACTGAAGCCATTCCTTTCTTTTTATGCTACATCGCCTAGTTACTTATTTTTCGTTTGTTAATTTCCTCTACCCTAAGTTGTCTGCAAGAAATAGCTTTTTAGCAATAAGACCGCATTATTGTATCTACTTGTAATTCTTTATCTGTATTCAAATTTTTGTTCTGTTTTGGTGTGCAATAAAGTATAATTGAATACCTAGAAGACATGAACAAAAAAAAATTACGATATGGTTCTTGGGTGTGCCTGATTCCAAATTAACAGTTTTTATTTTTTGTCTGTCTGTTTGTTCGAGCATCACGCAAAAACTACTGAAAGATTTTGACGAGACTTATAAGTGATGATCTGACTTAAAATCTGGTATATAGAAGAGAAGAAAAGAGAAGAGAAGAGACGAGAAGAGAAGAGAAGAGAAGAGAAGAGAAGAGAAGAGAAGAGAAGAGAAGAGAAGAGAAGAGAAGAGAAGAGAAGAGAAGAGAAGAGACACTTGGTATAGTTATAGCAATTAATGGTCTAATGTTCTTAGCGCACAAAGTTACATATCACTAGGTGTCCCCCGTGGGAATCGAACCCACGACTTCCGTGTCAAGAGCTACTAGCCTTCAGATATGAGTCTACATACTTAGTAAGTATCATTTTATACTGGTTGTTACCTACGACCTATGTAAAACAACTGGTAGTACGGAACACCTAATTGCCCGAGTCCCGACTCGCACTTGGCCGGTTTTTATTTATTTATAATTAGATTGTGGGAGTATCTATCCCAATCTTAGTTATTGTTTTAGATCAAGAAAAGAAGAGATTGCGGATTGCGGAGCCTCGTGGCAGGCAAAAACGCGAACCACGCGAACACTTAATTTTATCTTTATAGAGGTGGAAAGAGACTGCTATAGGTACTTTGAACACACCTTTCTCCACCATGTTTGCGCAAAAGTAAAAGAATGTTTTGCCTATGGAGTAAAGGCGCGTCGTGCGCGTGCAGAGAAATCATTCTAGATCGTGCTATTCTACTTCTATACTTTGACTACTTCTGCACGTCTAGTATTATTTCTCTACTTGTGCGCGACTCGGCTTTCTTCCACACTACATGTCGCGGCAAACGCGGTTTTCGCTCTCCGAACAGCGCGGGAACAACAAGCAAAGTACACACACGGCGACACATCAGGTTACGCACCCTATATACTCATTACTACACTACGTAAAAACACAAAATAGTGCGGTAGAGAGCCTGCATAGACGCGGCTGCCGGCGCGGGCGCAGCGTGCCGTGAGACGAAACAACAACAACATACCGCACCCTCTCGCACGATTCGCAGTGTTCAACTTCTAATAGTTCAAAGACCAAACAGGGTAACCGGACCTGTCGCCGTGTGTACAACAGCACGCCTTCTAGTATGATTTTTCTACATACGCGCGACGTGCCTTCGCTGCATAGATTTTTGAACATCACAAGTAGTAATAATCAGCAGTAGAAAGATGTATAATTTCCATGCTAATTTTGACATTTTCTACTGCTGATATAAACGTGTGATGTCGCCTGTTTCACCACTCTGAGTAAGTTCTTGTTAGCTTATCCGACAGATAGTTTGAGATATTTTGTATGAAATTATGTCAAAATATCTGTCGGATAAGCTAACAAGAACTTACTCAGATGTGGTGAAACAGGCCCTTTGTTTTAAGGCCTCCGCTCATTGCAGCGATATTATTGAGCGATATTATCGCTGCGATTTTGCGATAATTGTTCTCAGTACATTTTGTATGGGGACGCGCTCGATCCCACACACTGCCGCGATATTATCGCAACCTGACGCAATCTCTTTCTACTACATTCAGTGAAGGGCGCATGCGTGACGCGAATCGCGGAATCGCTGCAGTGTGTAAGGTGTCGCGATATCGCTGTCGATAATATCGCTGCAATGTGCGGAAGCCTTTATTATAATAAATTAAAAAAATATATATAAAACCCTTATAATCTACGTGATATTTTGATCGAACGAACCTGAAGTTTTTCAGGCCAAAAACATAATGTGGGTAAATCTCTTTGTGTGGGATGTAAAAAAACAACCTTGTAAGTATTATAAAGGAATGGTTTAGATAATCAATATAAACAACTTTAACAATGGAGAAAATTATAACACACATCAAAAATCAGCTGTTTTATACAAATCAGCAGTAGTAATATCTATATTGGACAGCGGATTTTTTTCGACATTATCTCCATAGTGAAAGTTGTTCAGTTTGATGGTCTAAACCACCCCTTTAAAAATTGTTAGGCTGTTTTGGTACACCTTGTTCACCTCATGGGATATTATAAAATATTCATTGGATCAAGTTCACTTGTTCGGCGTACACTAGTCGATTGTTTTTTTTAATCGCTCTAGATCGCCGATCTAATGTGTCAGATCGGATTATGTACTAATTTACTAAACAGTTTAAGTCATCATAAAATCGTAAAAAAATAAAAAATATCTCAGAGCGCCCGAAAAACTGTTGTACAGGTCCTCTCTCGACGAGTGCTCGCGCACGACTGAGGAGCGTGTTGATTTGATGCCGAATATATAGTACTCTAATTTTATTTATTGTAATGTTGTCTTACAAGATTACAAAAAAATAACGTATGATTCGTATTCCTTAAAGATAGAAGTTATATATGATATTAAGTTATTTTATAAAACATTGTTCGTTTAGAACATAATTGACGCTGAATCTCGTCATTTTCTGCCAAAAATGGCTTACTTTTTTTTTTTTTTTGAGGCGATTCAAGGTATTTATTGAAATTTTACAACATTAACAAACAAATAAAATATGTACATAATCATTTGAGAATTTTTAATTTTTGTAGAATTGAATGGAACTATGTAAATTTGAGCGTCAAAGATGCACCGCCGACAGTTTTTATGGAAAACCATGTTCGTAAAATATTTATTGTAAATTCTAGGAAACGAAAATGGAAAAAGTGCTACATTATCAAACAAGAAAAAGAATGGATCTATCGTTAGCCATAAACAAATAATTATAGAACCTTACTGTTTCTGAGAATTACTGCGTCAAAAATCGCACATTTTCGAAAATAATGTAAATGGGCTCTTAAGATTACTCGTACTAGCTACCGGCCATGTCATATGAATATGATGCAGTGCGTTTATACAGTGTCTAACAAAACACCCTAGTTACTTAAAGGGTGCTTCAGATCATCAAACTGAACAACGTTCACTATGGAGCCAACTTCGAAACATAAAAAAATAACAGCTGATTCATACAAAATTCATACCAATATCATACTGGCTTACATTTAACCTTAATATGAGTATCACCAAGTTTGTCTTCCAATATTTTCTTCGTTTTATTTTCGTATACCTACCTACTTAGGACGTAGGCCTGTCACATACATACGGAATTGCGATTCGGTATTCCGAATGCAAACAGGTTTTTTGTATATGTGTGAAATACCGCACATCACGCATTATATCACACATATACAAAAAACCTGTTTTCATTCGGAATTCCGTTTGACGATTCCGCATGTAGGGGAAAGGTGTACGAGATGATCCCTTGAGGTAAGATGATCCCTCTCAATTGCAGCGAAACTATAAACCCTATCTGGTTGTTTTGTTTGGTAAAACGTAGCCCCCGATACCCCCTCGCATCAGTGAATTCGTCATGGCGATGTGACAGACGAGTAAATATTTATGGAAAAAAACATAAATTTTGTGACTTTGATCTAAGGTAGGGTTGATTTTAAGCTTAGGTAACTTTTGATCTAGGCAGTCAATTACAAAGATTGTTGTGTAAGTGGCTTTATATAATGCCCCTATTTAGTATTTTGAATGGTATGGCAACAACAGAAAGCATAAAAATTATGTTATCGAACAAAGACTAAAAAAGTTGAAATTGGGGCAAGATGATCCTGTTCTCGGGTGTATGAGATTAAGTACGGTATTTTAGAATCTTGCTAAAATTATACACTATACGATTGATTTTATTATAATAATGATTGTTATTACTTATTTTGTGAGTATTAATAAGGCTGGCTCAGCTTGAGACTAGTTCTTTGAGATAAAGTTTAATTCCACGAAAACGTATAATTTTCCTTAAAAAGGGGCATGATCATCTTGCCCATACCCTAGGGATCATCTTGGACACCGGGGTGTCCAAGATGATCCTTTCGTAAGGTTTTAGAAAATTTTAAATATAATAATGAAAGATCACTAAATTCAACATTTTGAGTATGACAACAGGTAGACAGATAAACTTGCTATCATTAATCGCTTAAACATCAGAATTAAACCGAATATTTTTTAAACTACGAGCATTTTCCCTTAAGGGGATCATCTTGTACACCTTTCCCCTAGGTATGTGATGAGCGTTTCAAATCGGGTCGTTTTGTTTTTTTACCCGACTGCGTTTATTATACAAGGTGTTACAAAAATACAAATAAACCTTTAAGGGGGTGGTTTAGACCATCAAACTGAACAACTTTCACTATGGGACCAATATCAAAACAGCGAAAAAAAAAGATGTTCTATACTCTACAAATCAACTAGAGCTAAAATATGATTGGTCCCATAGAGAAAGTTGTTCAGTTTGACGGTCTAAACAACAACCCCTTAAGAGTTTTAAAAATGTATTTCTATGAAACACCCTGTATAGTTAAATACTTAAATGTCAATAGCTTCTCGACAAAAATGTAATGAAACAGAGATCTTTTTTCACGATTCAATGTTGGTCCCATAGTAAAAGTTGTTCAGTTTGATGGTCTGAAGCATGTTGTTGCGGCTTCAAAACGACCCCGATTCTACGGTGTATGTATGCGCTCATTTAAATTGTTAGCATGCAGTAGCCTTTACTTTATCCTGGTAATGCAAAAGTGGGTCAGTAGGCCCCTCGACGCCCAGAGCTTATCATCATTAAAATTCAGTGAGACTACGGTCTAACTCCCGTGAACGCAACGTATCTACGTGTTGGTTGTATTCTGAGTTAACAATCACGGCCTTATATGAACCACTAAGCCTATCTCTGCTGCTGGTCGCCTTCATAATTTTCTTTGTCATAAAAGTGTTAATTAAAACACTTATTACAAAAGTTATCTTATTAAAAACTTATTAAAAAGAAGCCGTGGTGGTCCAGTGGCGAGTAACCTTGCCTGCCGTGCAGGAGCCGATGGTTCGATCCCCGTCTAGGCCGACTCGTACCAATGAATTTTCGGAATTTATGTACGATTTGTAACACCTCACCGAAAAGCCCACTGGCTTGCTTCAATTTTGGGGCATGTATTGTACCCTCTGTCCATTAAAAGTGGCGACGGGCTCACCCCCCGTCACACTGGACAGAGTTTCGGTACTACTGGTAAAACGTGGATGTTCTGAGGTTTCAGAATATCTCTCAATACCCCTTCTGGGAATATAGTCGTGAGCATATGCTTATAAAAGTTGTTGAGCCGGCTTTTATATTATTAATTAAGTTAACTTGTTTGGTGTGGTTAGGTTTGGTTGTTTATTAGCTGTGTTCGTTTCATTTCTATTCACAATTTAAATATAACTCTCAGTTTACTAACCAACAACACAGTGTGGTGTACAGTACACAGAATTTAAATTAAATGAACGACGCACCAAGTCCAGTAAATTACACAATACGTGTGGACCTATCACAATTTGGATGAAACCGTAGCCAACAATATTTTAACATCATAATTAATGTCGTCTGTCTGTATTTACCGATCTTGACGAAATTTGGCAGGGAGATAGCTTTTAATAAAATATTCATGCCTATGGTGTGACAAACATATTCAGTATGAAAGCCATTTACAAATTGTTAAATATGTTGGACAATTATCTAGTCACATTTAAAGTATCAGAATCTTGCCTGGGGTGGTATTTTTGAAAGTCACACGTCCAAGTCTGCAGTAGAAAATTTAAAATTACTGTGGACATTATAGTCTAGTCATATTAGAGTTTCCTTGTATGGACACCCTAACAATAATTAATCTATCGCTGAAGTGTGCTGAAATAATCTAGGACCGGAAAAAATTAAACCTAGATTATTTGTCAACCGTAATCTGTATACTTTACTTTATCACACTGCAAAGTTTCAGCGATAGATGAGTTATTGTTAGGTTCAAACCCTAAAATGATTGAACTATTATGCAACTTTCTACTGCTGATTTGAACGTGTGACTTTCAAAAATCGCACTTGTGGACTTGTAATGATGACTATAGACTACGATATACAGGCATAGAGGATTGATCAGGGTCCTTCTTAATATGCTGACACTTTTTTAAGGGGATGATCAGACCGTCAAACTGAAAAACTTTCGCTTTGGCAACAACATCGAAATCGTGAAAAAGAAATGAGCCAAATGTATCCGAATGCAGATTTTTTTTTCGCGATTTCGATGTTGGTCCCATAGAGAAAGTTGTTCAGTTTGATGGTCTGATCATCCTCTTAAAACACTGTCAGTATATTAAGTTGGACCCTGTAGATACAAACATCCATGACTCGGGTAGGGTAGGATGTCCATCAATGAACCACGATTTTTTTGACAAGCTATCACAACGTCCTTTTTATATACAATGAACAATGAACCATATTAGGTATATATATGGTGTACAATAAACCGGATAGTAAACAATGAACCATCGTCAAAAAAAATTAATAAAAAAAAAAACTATTAAGTATCAAATCATAACTATTTGCTTACGTTTTAATAAAATCAACATGAAAAGAGCTTCCTTCACTAATATTCTCGTCATTTATGAATCAGAAAATCAACGTCAGAGTCCATCCAAAAATGTTAGACATTATATAAACTTAGCAATATTTTGTCCCAATCTTCTCAAAATTATTATTATTATTCTCACAACAATAATTATATTGCTCAATGGTAACATATTTTCTTATTCTGAATCTTCTTTATAATCGGTTTTTAAGCACGTGTTCATTTTGAAAGAAAGCGACATTGTGCGAAGTGGACCTTTTGCGAACGGTTGACATTTTGCGAAGTCGTCATTTTGCGCCTAAGCCCGTTCGTTAAGATCAGAAATTTTTTCTACCTCGTACACCTTTCCCCTACAGTTTCAAAGATATCGTGGCTTAAAGTTTTCCATTTAAATCTTAAATTGATCCTAGCATAGAAAAAGCACAGATATTTGTTTCTAGATCGTGTTTAAAAAATTACATTGAATTTTATTGGTAAATATTGAAAGTAGGACGGAAGTTAGTTTATATGCAGCGCGCAAGGGGGCCTTCGGAATTTGCCTATTTATTATTTGTTAAATAGGTACCTACATAGTTTGTTTTACGACTTGCCTCCTAACTCATCACAATTTTGAATGAAAAACATAATGTAATTGTCATTTTAGTTTTGATTCCAAATCTATACCACAGTCTATACTAACAGTTTTCAGGTTTACAGTTATAATTAATTAACACCTTTACCTCTACCCAATTTTATTAAAAACTTTTGCCTATATGACAAAGCTAAGTTAACTACACAATTCAGCGTAGGAAAATGACAGGGTTTTTTATGGACGAAAAGTTTCATAGGTATAGTTACGATTGCAAAATTATTACTCAGTATTTTTTTTTACTAAAGATAGAAAACGTTAAATCGCGTGACACTGTAAATGTTTCGTATAAAAATGAAAGTTTAAATCATGAGGGTTAAACACGCAGCAGTGTGAACATTATTGAAAGGAAAGTCCAACAAACTAGAACTACCTACCTAGGAAAACTGCACGGAGAGAAATTATGATAACAATACTACCAGAACGTATAGTAAATATCATTCTAGTATAAAGAAACAGAATAAAGTTAAGTGTACCAGATTGACTTTTAACAACAAATAATCGTATTTTAATAAATGCCAGAATATTATAGTTAACACATTTAAGTACACATTACTCAAACCTATTTATAAGTACATTTTTATTATTGTAAAGAGAAACTTTCAATAATTGTAAAGTATACATCCATATTTTGTTTGTTGTTGCTACCTGTCGATTAAACAATACAATATTTCGGTTGTCTCTAAAATATCGCAAGTAACAACAATTTTATTAGTTGTTTAAATAAGCTAGATTCATATAGTACTGTTTACCAGATTATGTTATCATTAACATAATATAATGTTTTGTGTAACATGAGTATCGTATATCAAACGAAACGTTGTTTACGTTTGCCAAATATATTGCATGGTTTGCTTGAACTTTGGTTAGCAGCACTGACTGGCTGGCCTGGCTGCCATGTTTGTCATTTCATATTTCGGAGCTGTGCGTGCGCGTGTGCTGAGACGTTGGCTGAGATAAATGGTGTGTTAATCAAATATATTACAGTGTTTGTTCCAAATCAAGTTTGGAAATGGACAAGGATATTGAAAAACTATTAGATAAGTGGCAGTTGGCCGAGTACATACCTACGAGTATATTTGCCGGTGAGTTTTATAAAATTTATTTGATGCGCTCTAATAAGACTCAAATAGCTTATGCAACCCATGCTGCATCTAAATTAAAATGGGACTGGGCCGCCCGCGTCTGCATTATGCCAAACATGTTATGGGCGAAAATCACCACCGAGTGGAAGCCTCCAAGAGACGGCGGCGTGGACGACCAAGGCGGCACACAGAAAATATATTTGGACTTCATCTAAAGCCGGTATCTACTTACTTTTTTACCCTATAACAGCGAAACAAAGAGGAGGGTTATGATTTTGACCATGTTCTTTCATACTCATAAGTCTCATAACGTCTAAACTAATATCATAATTAAAAAAATGAGTTATTTTAATATTTATTATTATTTTATTACAGGATGCACACCTAACTCCTGATCACATCGATGACGCCCTTGATGATATATTAAACGTGATATTCTTGCCCCCGTCCAGCATCATTATCAGCAAGTACTTCAGCAACTACTTCAACCCCAATATTTACAATAATTGATTCACCTACAAGTGCATCAAACGAAGCAATAAATTTTCCATTCAAATATACTGAAATCTAGGCACGGGCAGGGGACATATTGGGAAAGGGACATTATGAACATGAACTTAACGACCGACAAGAGCCAGTTTTATGTGATTTTTTAGTAATATACTAATAAACCCAAAAACATTTTATGTTTTGTTTTATTTAAAACTGTTGTTAACCTTTATATAAAATTGATGTTATTACGTGATTCCAGAAGTTCGCAGGCTTAGCGGGCCCGAGGAGTAAAGTCCCTTCTACGTCGTGCAATCACTTTGTTTACTATTTCTGATAAAAAAAATGCGAGTAATGAGCATTTTTTCTAGGTAGACAAAATGTGAGTAATGCGCATTTTTCTTGATAGACAAAATGTGAGTAATGAGCATTTTTTCTAGATAGACCAAATGTGAGTAATGAGCATTTTTTCTAGATAGACAAAATGTGAGTAATGAACATTTTTTCTATAAATAGTAAATAAAGATAGCTTTTCGCAGAAGGTATCTTTTCTTAAGTACGGCTTGTCATGGCTTTACAAGTCTGCTCCAATTGGGACTTTTTAAAAAATGTACATAGTTACCGTTTTGTTAATAAAAGTCAAAATCTGTCAGTTTAGTCACGAAAATTACATATACATGCAAATTTCGTGACGAAATAGACAGATTTCAACTTTTTTTTTAACATCACGGTAACTATGTAACATATTTTTTTAAAGACCCAATTGGAGCAGACTTGTAATGTAAACTTACTAAATAATGTGAAGCCAAAAATAAAATATTGCTGTAATTACAAAAAAATATAGTAAACTGAACTATATAAAATCTGTTATTATAGTAAACGCAACTATTTTGATGTTATAATGGCTAACCACAATTTTGGTAGTTAACACAAAAAGGTAGTAAAGTGTATAGAATATATAGTTCGATCAAACCTCTACATGGTAATATTTGCATTCGATTTGTAACAGTCACTATAACAATCTATAGTCGCTACTGAAAATCTGGTTATCTCCAAAATAAAGCATGGTGATACGTACGATACAATTCCGTTATATTTAAAATAAAAATTATGTAATGAATACAAATAGGTTTTTGTGTACTATACACAAATTTTAATTATGTGTACCAGTATTATGTTTAACTGTACTCGATATTCTTGTAAGACATTACCAGATTTTTTTTGTAAACTCGACAAAATATATAGGTGTCGTATATATTACATGACAATCTGGTTAAGTTAACTATATTCTGGTTACCTAAACTAGAATTTTCTCTCCGTGTGATTGATGTCATTTTAGGGTATTTATCCGAAATTTGGACAAACATGGTAATGAAATGAGAATCTGATTTTTTTTCAAATATTGGCAAATTAACTGTTTTTATGTAAAGAAGTACCAAATAAGAGTAGAATGTGAGAAAGGCACTTAAATCTACCCCTTGAATTAGGAGATATATTGGATTCGGTAATGATAATGATCATGGTAATGAGAAATCGAGACATGGTTATGAGATGCCTATAATGGTAATGAGATTGCGAGATATTATACTGAAATGCTTAGCATGGTAATGAGAAATGTTTCGGAAACATAGGTAGCTTGGGTAGCTTAGGTTCTAGATAAATGGATAGCATCAGTTATTGGTCTGCTACCGAAGAGGCTTAAGTTTCATTAGCACTAGTTCACTGTACATCGATATTGTTCAATTTATAAAGTGATCAGCGCGCGTATTACAATCAATGGTAGTTATATAGGTACTCAGATTACTTTGAGATGCAAAGAGTTAGATAAGGCTGTTATGTATATCTCTGGAGCAAAGAATACGGAAGAGAGCTTGTGACTCAATCACGAGGCAATTCAATTCCGATTCGATTCCACGCCTGTACCACTAAGATCTACTTATTCTTTCGTATCAGCATGGGTCATATCTCATGATAAGTACTCATGCTTAGGTGGTAAGATTAGTCAGTCAGCAATGGTAATATCGAGGCTATCTGGCCCAGGATGCGCAAAAAGAACTCGGGCTTCATCACTCGGGGAGGCTTTTTTCTTCTAAGTTCTATGGAATTTATGTACTGCTTACAATATCTTTTCTCAAAAATTATATAATCTCCCTGGCTGTTCAATCTATTGTTAAAGAATTATTTGGTTCCCGCGCTGGATGGCCTATGAAATCCTCTGCACCTGATACGACCCTGAGCGGACGTTGTTGTCATTTTCCTCCATCCTCCTGCCCAGATCTCTCACAAACGCCTTAGCCTCCACCCCCCATGTTCCAGACGTCTCCACTGCCAGCGGCACAAAAATGTAGTGGGATGGGACTCCAAAATCACGTACTTCTCATGCTTTGCATACGTGCTCACCCTGTGTAAATGTCTCCTTTTAGCTGTACCGTCCTGCTCCTTTGGTTTTGTGGAGCCGTAGACCTAATTTGCGTTAGGCAGCTTTGTTGATTCAAATAGGATCTGGTCGCTTCTTTTCGTTGCTCAATTCAGTAACTGCTACTTTCTCAGATTGCTGATGACTTGATGATCAGTAATAATTGTCTATGGTAACCATCATCATCATCTTAGCCAAAGAAGTTTACTGACGGACAAAGGCCTCCCCCTAGGATCATCACAATGACCGGTCCTGCGCTGCCCTTATCCACCTTGTTCCTCTCACCCTCACCAAATCGTAGATCAGTCCACTTAGTGAAGGATCTACCCACACTGCGCCTTCCAGTACGCAGTCACCACTCGAGATCTCTTTTAATGTCTTCGGTGGTAACTAGAGAGCAGAAAAAGAAAGCTCTTCAGCAGATCCCGTATTGTGCATACCATAGTGACATGGTTTGTGTTGCGTATCATTTACCTACTTTACATCACTTGAGTGTCATCTGTCATCAGAATTTAAAAATTCTTTTGATATCTGAGATATGGAACTAGTGAAAGAGTTTGTAAGTGTATATTATACGCCCAGGAGCAGTCACTAAGTTTGGTCTAAATGTAAGCTGGAACGCAAAGGAATGGTGCGACGAGCGTACACATCCATCATCCACTAATAAACCTCGGCCTTGCCAAAGCGCTCCACAAAATTACCCTCGGCCTTCGTCATCCAGTCACTCCCAACTACCAGTCTAAGGCCGTCGGTTCAACGGGATGCAGGGAGTACCACTACGCCTGCCCAAAAGCAGCCCATATAAGCTGGTCTGTACTTGTAAGGAGCCAGAATTTGTCTTCCTCGCAGGGCTAGGAAATACAGAATCTCAAATAAGAAATGAATAATGTTCCTTTGTTAACAACAAAAGAAATATGCTTCTCAGTATTTACAAAGTTTGTTGATATTGATCAGTTTTTGTGAGTGTGGTCCACAATAAATGAACAATACCATTATAATCAATTTATTTTAGAGCTACGTTCTTGTCATTAGAACAATCGTCATTTATCTTCTTCACTTCCTAATACGATTCTACTTCAATCATCTTCTTCATCTGTAAAATAGCACTGACTCTAGATATCACTTTCTGCCTTTCTTCCTTACATGTTTTTTCTAGAATACCGATTGTACAACAATTCTTAGTAGTGTACATACAGATCCGTTTGTTCTTGATTCAGAATTCACAATTATTATGATGCATTTTGTTGTAAATCTACTTCCAGCTAGAAATATCTCATCGCCATACTCAATGCCTCATTCCCATGATTGATTTTCAGTCATGGGAATTATGGTAATGAGAACAAGGGTAATGAGGATTTGCTTGTTTATTTGAAATATTTTTTTAACTATCCAGTTTCTTTGCTTAATTGATTTCTACAATGAAACAAAAACATGTAAAGCACGCTTCTAAATAGCCATTTCATAAAAATAGCAAATATTCAATGTGTAAAAAGAGTAACATGAATGAGATACATTACGTGACAAACCCCAAAATTGAGCATATACAGGACCGTATTATTTAAACAAACCAAGATAGCGTATGGCTCACCTATGTAATCTGTAGGTCGATATCGAATGTATGCATGCAAGCCGGGACAACACTGGCCTTTATCAGTAAGCAAAGTTATGATTGTGATTGTGCGTTGTCATGGGAATGAGGGGAAAGTCGTGTGACAACATTGATTTGCATATAATTAATTAGTCTTTAGCCATAAACTGGAGCACATCATTTTATCAGAAAGGCTAATTATTCAAAATACGTGTGACGCAATTTAATTGCATAGGTTCCTAGTAGTTTTAGATGTACACAATAATTTGTACACTGACCTGTGCTGTGTGACAGTCATGGAGGTGAGAATTTGCGACTTTGAATATTTGTTTAAATATGTTATCGATACATTTCATATAGTTTTCTTATGTGCCATAGTAGATACCGATGTCAACTATGTTATAAAAATATAATATCGGGAATAAATACAAGGTAACATGCGTTCTCCGGCCTGTGACATGGCTTTGTCCACATTCCGTAGAATTGCCCTTTAGTCATATTGTAATTTGGTCCAGAACTGACTTTATAATAATGATATTTAATACTTAAACTACTTCGTAATGCGTTGTGTAGGTTAGGTATTTAAAACTACAAATGAAAATGTAACTGTGCCAAAGTCATCATCGTCAGCCTATCATCGTCCACTGCTGGACATAGGCCTCTCCCAAGACGCGCCACAAACCTCTATCCTCGGCCTTCCTCATCCAGTCGCTCCCCGCAACTTTGCCAAAGTAGGTAGGTATAATACAGACCTAGAAACCCTAGAAACGATTATTATACGATGCCTACCTCATCATATCAGCCGATAAACGTCCACTGCTGGACATAGACCTCCCCAAAAATGGGGGGATTTGCCATAATCGCCACGCTTGGCAGGCGGGTTGGCGATCGCAGTTGGATTGAATGTGTGTACTCAGAGGATGCTGCTGCCCATCCTCCGGTAGATCCCTTAGTCGCCTTTTACGACACCCACGGGAGGAAATGGGATGGTGCTACTCTTAGCCGACACCACACGGACAAGCCGACACCACACGGTACCTACCTACTAAACCGTTTTTTAGAAGAATCAAACATAACAAATTACATAACAATATTAATTAAATATCCGACCACTGAAAGAAAAAAATAATTCACCGTCGTTTTATGGCAGTGGAATCGTAGCCATACTATATAACATAAATGAGTCATTATCACGAGCAATGTATAACAATAAAGATAAAGTACATCTAATAAACAGACAGAAATTTTATATCTTTGGCTCTTATTGAAAATCAATTCTAAGGTATAATATTATACTTATGCCAATATTTCTAATTATACAAAATGTAAATAGGTATAGGGTAGGATAGCACCTATAATATCGATCGTAGGTAGTAGACTTATTTTGGTTATTGCGACTGTCCGATAGTAACCATAGTAACTACCTCGGATAGTGAACCAGCAAAAATTCGAATCCAGCAAGTGGCGCATATTTCTATGATCAATTTATATAATATTTATCGTAAAAGCAGCTCCCTATCATTATAAAATACAATACGTTTCTATCTATTTTCTATATATAATATAGTTGATGCCCATTATTTTCCTTGAAGTAAGTACTTACTTACTGTAGGTACGAGTGTACTTAATAGTTTGTGTATTACGGTAGTACCTAAAATATAATATCATTGGTTTTTAATCGTATAACGACTGACAATTTGAGTTTAATTCATTTATATTACATGAGTACCTAAGTGTTCGTTTCTAGATTTTACATTCTATTAACTCTAAATAAATAAGTAAGAACTGTAAAAGACTTGGCTTGCTGCCAAAACACAGCTCGTAATGGAAATAGCTGTACAAATTGCCAAGAATCAACAAGTTAGAACGTAGGATACCTATCCTACCTACCTACCTACCTAGGTAGGTACCTATACGTCAAGACATTGAGAGAGTTTTCGACAAGGCCCTTTGTACATATCTACTAGAATTGTTATTGCTGTATTATTGTGTGTACAATAATGTGTTAAATAAATAAATAAGGTTAACGTAAACCAACGTAATGAAAACTATGTAAGCATAAGCATAAGCATATGCTCACGACTATATTCCCCGAGGGGGTAGTCAGAGATATTTTGAAACCTCAGAACATCCACGTTTCACCAGTAGTACCGAAACTCTGTCCAGTGTGACAGGGGGTGAGCCCATCGCCACTTATAATGGACAGTGGGTACAATACATGCCTCGAAATTGAAGCATGCAGGTTTCCTCACGATGTTTTCCTTCACCGAAAAGCCAGTGGTGTTACAAATCGTACATAAATTCCGAAAAACTCATTGGTACGAGTCGGCCTGGACGGGGATCGAACCATCGCCTCCTGCACGGCAGGCAAGGTTACTCGCCACTGGACCACCACGGCTACCCACTATGAAAACTATGTTCTTGTAAATAATATCATTATCATTAATCAATATCTACTTACCTACCCACTCAAACAGGATTTGAACCAGATTAGGTATTTACGAGTACATACTTATATATTATGGTGATACCTTCCAGCCACATTCGGCCACAATTTATTAACCGTCATTTTCACATAATATTTAAACACTACAGGGTGTAAAATTAAATACGTTACAATATATCTTAGATTGTGTTTCAGACCATCAAACTGAACAACTTTCACTATAGATATCGAAATCGCGAAAAAAATACAGCTGTTTCATAGAAAACGTCAACTGGTACTCCATTCAAATGTATGGAAGAGCTGATTTTTTTCCCGATTTCGACGTTAGCTCCATACTGAAAGTTTTTCTGTTTGATGGATTGAATCACCCGCATTTAATTTTACACTCTGTAAACCTAGAGTCAACATAAAAAGTAGGTAAAAGATGACGAAAGTAACTTTCAAAATTAATTAATTACATTTATTTAATTTTATTTAAAGTGGTGTTCAATTAACGTTCTTACACGTAACATCTATTAAATTTTCATAGTAAAATATACATTTGTTCGAGATTTTCATAACGAATTTTGCTAAAGTATTGACTTTTGCTTTTGACTGTAGTTAGTTACTTTTCAGTTGGAGGCTTTCAAAATGTTCGTTCGCCTGTTAGTGACAACTGACAAGGGGATTTCACGTAGGTAAAACGAAGCCGACTAGTTGCACAAGCCACCTGGTAATGACGTAGTTTGCAATTGAAAGTGAATATTGAACTCACTGTATTTACTCCATTTGTTTGTATACTTACATGAGTACAAAACATTTCAAAACAATACTTGTTTAGACCATGAATGAGGGTCAAAAACAGGAGGTTCTAATCTAAACGCTAATAAATCTAATACAACGCTCGCTCGATTAAATCCGTGTCGTATTTAATCGAGCGACCAATTAACTGTATTCAGGGGTTTAAAACAAGTTGTGGGTCCCAAAATTAATAGCTTGGCGACTAATACGAGACTCAAAATAATAAAATTACTTCCAGCATATTTTGGTAATCGAAAAATAATTAAAATTCTGATTGAAAGCTGGCATCAAGCGAATAATTTACTTTATAGTCGGAAACATAGTGTGGCGAATGAAAATTAACAAAAGAGGCATCGATTTCGAGCTGTCACACACGATGACGCACTAACGGAGCGGCAGACGTCAGTCCGTCATTTGTGAAGCAGGAGTTGTATGAAACATACGGAAGTCGTGTACGAAACCATCGTTCTAGATGAAACCGCACGCAGAAGCACACACGGTGCGTCAAAATCACAAATACCGTAAAATACTTATGTAATGCAATACCTACAATATATTAAAACAACTTCATATGAAACGACTTACATAACAAGATAATAAGTAATTTAACTGACCATAATTCAAAAGTAAGTAACAATCCGGCCCGCGGCATCTGGCCGGCTATCCCCTATATCCGTCCCGCTATATACCTTATTTAAGTAAATAAATCATACAATATTTTGTATGTCCAATGTTGAACATGTGACTTAGTGCGTTCACACACGATGACGCATTGACGCAGCGGCAGAAGTCAGTCCGTCATTGGTGAAGCAAGGAGTTGTATGAAACCGCACTTAGAAGCACACAGGTGACGCATTGACGCACCGGGTGTGGTTCTATGGACTGACATCTGCCGCTCCGTCAGTGCGTCATCGTGTGTGAACGCACTAACTGCAATACCTAAGCAATGGTTATAGATAGTAGGTAGCTGATTCTCAGAGTGAAATAAAATTATGTTGGTACCATGAGCCCAGGGCCGATGGGATAGGTCTTGAGACCTTAGTGGAGAAATCAGTGTGGCTCTTACGCTGAAAAGTTTGGAGACCCCTGCATGGGTACCATGCCACCGTGATACAGCTCTATCACACCTTCGCTCTCTTTCTATTTGCGAGCGAACGAAAGATAAAAGACGTAATACAACCGTATCACGTGTAGCATGCTACCGCTTCTGAATGAATGAATAAATGAAAAGCAAAATACAATATGTACAGACAGTACAGTGTCTTCTGATTTAGACTAATGGCAAGCGTCCCGATGGGCTTACATTAGTTCCCTGGGAGAAGGGCGGGTGCTTACTCTGGGATGCGTGTTGCTGCACCTTTGCACCTTCGCATCTCTCAAGATCAATGCGGCATGCGGGATCTGCTGCCGAGTCAGCGGCCAGGGCGAGACATACTTGGTATGCCGTCCTGAAGACCGCGTATCTATTTGTGCTGGTGGCAGTGGAAACGGCTGGCACGTAGGGGACAGAGGCAAACAAATTTATTTTTGAAATTGGCCGACGGCTACGGGAAAGAGGTCTTGACCGCCGGTCTGGGTCATATCTCATCCAAAGGATGCCGCTGGCTATCCAGCGAGGCAACGCAGCCAACATTATGGGCACCTTTGGGCGAGACATGATGCGGGGCGTTTAGGTATTTAGAAAATTCGATTTTAATTATTTATTTGTATATTTTATTAAGTTAGTATTATTTTAGTTTGTCATTTATTATCTTATTGTTACCTATTTTATATACTAATCCAATAATAATAATAAAGTAACATAATTGAAACAAATTTAGACTAACTACCTTCCTTCCTTCCTTCTCTACCATTCTAACTTTGGCCCATGGTGGTTTCAGGCTTTCTTATAAATTATTATCTGTTTCGGCTTGTTTACAATTAACAAACAACGTAGGTAATTGGTTTCAGTATTGAACAGTAGGTTGTAACGAGATACATTTTGTGCGATATCCCGTAGGACAGCAATTGGCAATTAGTAATGGCAATTAGCTGGACAAACGAAAGCCACAGAACAATAAATCAGCAGAAAAAAGGTTAGACGCAAAACGCAACGTAATTTTTTTTTTATTTAGGTACCTTCGAGTTCAGCCGGATTAGCTCAAACATGACATACCTAATAATATCAATATTATTTTATGCATAGGTATCTATCCGCGGCGAGGAGCCGAAGGGGGCGAACGAAACGCATTTTCTTTTAATTCTTCTGACGATTCAGGCACGGGGGGGGGGGGGGGGTAGGTAGGTGGGATTTATCCCCCCCCCCCCCCCCCTGAAATCCGAATATTTGTATGGAAAAGTGATTACAGTACCTACTTAGTTTTTCATTGTTTTTCTATGAATATCATCCCGAGTCGCGTTGTGGATCTGCTAGTGGGTGGTCGCGTGTCGCTCGTCGGTTGCCCCCTCCCAGCTCGACAGCGGGGCTCCAGTGGTGGCTCAAGATAGTGTTCTTTTGTAAGAACAACCCTTGAAGTCACCAAAATATCTTCATAACCGTACAACGTCAAGCAGTTTTGCTACAAAAACTCGACATTGGCAAAATCATCACAAACCAAGATGGCAGCCATATTTTAAAAATAGAATATTTTAACGTTCCCCCCGAAACAAAAGTCTGGATAGGTACGTGCTTGTGACGATTCGTTCGTCCGATTCGCCGCGGATAAGTGTGCGAGGTGTCATAGAATTTCATACAACCAATTCTAAAATTCGATTCTTTTGCCTCTGATATATGTGCGTAGGATCGGAGAAAAACGTAAGTGAAATATTCTTGTTTGATTTGTCTCTTACTTGCATGGCGTATTGGAGTTTCCCTTCGTATAATTGTTTAATAAATAAAGTAAGTAAAATAAATATAATTATAAGTCTGCTAAAAAGTAGAAGAGTTATCTGGTGTAAATGCAGATTCAAGAGGATAAAAAAATCGCTTTCATAATGTACCTATAATATATATATATATATATATATATATATATATATATATATATAATAGACTTATATGTATTATACTAGATGACCGCGGCGAACTTCGTACCGCCTTAGAATCTTTCCGACACACACTTGGCCGTTTTTTATAGCCTATGTTAATCACTGATAATGTAGCATTCTAATGGCGAAAGAATTATTCTGATCGGTCCAGTAGTTTCGGAGCCTATTCATTACAAACAAACAAAAAATGTAATCTTTCCTCTTTATAATATTAGTATAGATTACAAACAAACAAAAAATGTAATCTTTCCTCTTTATAATATTAGTATAGATTTTTTTCAAGTCCGTGTAGATGTATATGTATACACATTTGTGAGAAATCACTACCGCCACATTTCTGACTGTCTGACTGTAATGTTACATAAATAGTCCTTTGTTTGTGTGTTCTGTGATGCTAATGTGCCGCGCGTCTAAATTGTATATACATACCTAATATTATTATAAGAGTACCTACTTACCTACATATCTGGCTACACTAGAAACACGAACTACCTAGATAATTCATTTTATAAATTGCTTTCCTACTGTATATTTTTGAGTGACATAGGTACTCATCATTAGGTAAATAAATATCTTGGACATTGTCACACAAATTATCTAGTCACATTTAAAGTACCAGGAACTAGCCTGGACTTGTATTATGATGACTAAAAAACGATATAAGTAGATAGAATACATATATAGCTACAAACATCCATGACTTGGGTACAAAAATATATTCATATTCATCATACAAATATTTGTCCCTTACGCGGGAAACATCTCAAATCTTCTCCACGTCTCATTCCAATCTCTTTGATCTCTATACGTCAAACATCACTACTATCTACGTACTAAGTCACTCGTTCCATAATCAAACTAGGTAGCTTCTATAGCTATAGCTATCCTCCCTAGCTAGCTAGCTAGCTCCCTAGCTCTATAGCTATTATTTAACTTATATCTAAGAATGTATAGTTTAACAAAATTCACAATGTTTCCATTTACAAAGGTAAACGCTACAAGAAAGGTAAATACGTGTTTAAGATGGTTTATTGTGCCTACTATAATATGTAGGTAGGTAAGTACCTACCTACCGTCTTCCGTATAACGAATGCGAGAAGGCGTCAGAGATTCGAAACAGATTGAATATTTCATGGTCTTACTGCTTTAGTAGCTGATGAAATGATAAAAGGTGTTAAGAGGATTATACCAGTTAGCGCGCTCCATACAAACGAGACTGGGCTGGCATGCACCAAAAAGTATTTAATGGGCCATAGACTTTGACTACATAAACAGGGTGAGTTTTTTTTAAGGGTCAATATGGGGAAATTCTAAACTATAAGAGGTAGAGAAAAACGCTCTTAGGGCCCGTGATCTCAATATTAGATAAAATAAAGATGGCGTTTTAAAAAATTTAAAATCTTTAATAGGTTCGGATATATGACGATTTTGATTTTTTTTTTTTTTTTGTTATATGGATTGTATAGAGAGTTTAGGGGAGACCTTTGCCCAGCAGTGGGACAAAACAGATTAAAAAAAAAAAAATGGATTGTATATCACTATACAAACCAAAAATTGTATGGAGACCGGTCTAAAGTTGCTAGAAGTGGTCGAAATTAATGTTTTAGTTTTCTTTAATAGTTATCTTATCTTATCTTGTTGTGGGGCTGGCAGGCCAGCAACACTTCGACCCAGTGGGATCTTTTTGTGTTAGCCCCAATACTTTTTTCTTTCCTCACCCTTCAAATACATGGTCAATGAAGGAGGCAATACCATTGAGGGGAAGAAACCTAAGATCTCGCGGTTTTGGGTATCCATCTCCGAGGAGGCATATGCGTTTTGCCGCCAAGACATCACAGTCACAAAGAATATGTTCCATGATCTCTTCATCCTCTCCGCATGCTCGGCAGCTGGGATCTAGGGTGAGTTTCATTTTGTGCATCATCGCGCCTGTAGCTTAGTGCCCAGTGAGGGCTCCGACGATGGCACGAGCCTTGCTCCTGCTGTTGTTCAGTATGAACTTTGAAACACGAGTTGTCACATTGCTGATAAATTTCTTAGAGTGTTGTAGACCCGCAAGGCCAGACCACTCCAGTTTGTGTGTTTTATCAGCCCAATCCCTGATGGCCATTCTTATGCTGCATGCCGGGATTCCCACACTTGGTTCTGGGCCAACCATCTTTCGTTCTGTCCTGGCTCTCGCCAGCTCGTCAGCATTATCATTACCCTGGACACCGGTATGTCCCGGGACCCAAACTAATCGTACAGTATTGTGAAGACTAAGCTTATGTTAAGGGTCTTCACTCCGTTCAGAATTAGCCTGGAATTTACATAATAGGAGTTCAAGGCTTTGAGAGCGGCTTGGCTGTCACTAAGGATATATATTACAGTCTTATTGACTTTAAAGTTATGTGGAAACTAAAGTTCTGGCCGATTTTGTTTCATTTCAATTAACCATATCAGTTGGATAATAAAATGTTAATTTCAACAACTTCTAGCTACTTTAGACCTATGGTCTTCATACAATTTTTTTTTGTATAGGGATATCGTCATCATCAGCCTATATACGTCCCACTGCAGGGCACAGGCCTACCCTCCAGGAGGGTGTTTGGGCGTTAGTCCACCACGCGAGCCCAAGGCGGATTGGTAGACTTCACATATGCATCAGAATTTATTCGTCTGCATATGCAGGTTTCCTCACGATGTTTTCCTTCACCGTTTGAGAGCAGTCGGTAATACCTACGTACATAAAGCTAGAAAAACTCATTGGTACGTGGCATGTTGTCCGTGCGGATTCGAACCCGGACTTCATGATTGAGAGTCCAAACCTCTCCGCAACGCGCCACCGAGATCCAATCGATAAAACAAACGCAATTTATAAATTTAATTTATATAAAACAAAAAAATTTTTATAAACATGTCTCCGATCCTTTTAAGATTTTTTTTATTTTTAATAAGCAATTTTTATGTTCTCTAAAATTGAGATCATGGTTCCTAGGAGCGTTTTTCTCTATCTCTTATAGTTTAGAATTTCCCCATTCTGCTGATTTGACTCTCAAAAATCATAGGTACTTCACGAGTGCGATTTTTGAAATTCAAATTAGCAGCAGAAAGATACGTATCTCCATAGTAATTTTAACATTTTCAACTGCTGAGCTCACCGAATGAAATTCAAAAATCGCACTCCTGATATTGCAAACTGTAATCTACTGAAGTCACGATTTCAATAGCACAACAAATGCTATGTACCTACATAACATCAAGTAAGTAGGTAGGTCACATTTTGTTTTCACTGCCAGAACTAACGAACGAACATGCCGTATCTCATTTTAGCCACCGCAACATCGTTTGGCTGAATGGTGAGAAGTACCTAGGTTACCCTACTGTACAATATATTTATTTTGTTCGATTTGTAACATTTTTAGGGTTCCGTTTTAAACAAGGTCCATTCTGTTCGTATGCCCCGCCACAATAACTAGCTCATTTTTGCACCTGTTGAATCATTTCAGACAAGACACAAAACAGTTTAAAGTTTGATGAGTATAGAATACATGCTGAAGTTATCCGCAGTGATATATAATTTATCCTGTAATGTATAATTTTATTTATTAATTAAATAAATATAACATTAATTTTCATGTTACAAGTAGTTAGGTTACATAATATTGAGTTCCACAAAAAAAAATGACAACCCGAAGCAACAAAGTTTTAGATCCAATTTAGTGAATTACGATCCAGATCTCTCTGGAGAATTGTTGCGAAATCTCGAGAAATGATACTATAAGCTTTGTTCGGTTTATACCTTATTCTGTTGACTTTCGGATCTAGGCTGGGGTTGATTGTGTTTTACTATTCAATACCTACCTTGCTTAAGTAGCCGCAAAAGCGAGAGAAATAAATATTCAATGATCCAGTAAATTACATTGCAATATATTTTTAAGGATTTTTATGCACACTTTGCTTGGTAGCCCTGTGCACACCGTTCCTATGGTTTACATTCATGCATCCAGTCCATCCATCCATCCAGAGTTGCAGTAAGGGGGCGCCCATTAATTAATAGAGGCGATTTCTCGAACCCAACCCAAAACCCATTTTTTTTAACAAGAATATCACTGGATTCACCGCTGATTTACGATTTATTACGGACTTTTTATAATGTTTGTATTGGAGTGAGGACAGGAAAGTAAGAAAGGTCGCAGATCTCATGTAATCAACAAACATGTGATCTGAGGCTTTCTTATTTACTGTCCGAGGTTAGTATACTATTTTTCTCCTCGACGGAGGTGGAAAGCGACAACTTCGTTTAGCGCAGCGGGACGACAATTGACGCTTTCCGTCCTGAGGAGAGAAAATATCTTAAAACTGTCAAAAATTGATAATAATCCATTTTGTTTCGACAAATTTAAAAACAACAATGACTACACCTACATATCACATTCATGTCTTTTTGAGATGTTATAAAATTGTATAGAAATAATAAAAAATATACCTAAGATTGAGGGCACAAGCACCCTAGTACCTACTTTAGGCTGGGTTTCCACCAGAGATGTGTGAGGTAGCGAGGCCGAGGACAAAATCGGCCAATGAGAGTGCTTCAATTTCCCAATGACGTGATCGAGCGAGCGCGCTATTGGCGGATTGTTTCCTCGCTCACCGTCTCGCTACCTCGCACATCTCTGGTAGAAATGCAGCCTTAAAGTCAGACCATCGAACTAAACAACTTTCAATATGGAGGGAGCCAATCGTGAAAAGAAAATCAACTGAATCATATTATAAAACCTACCGATTCGACTCAAATGTATGGGGCAAAAGATTTTATTTGCGATTTCGGATCGACTCCAAAGTTAAAGTTTTTCAGTTTGATGGTGCTTCACATCCCCTTAAGCAGGTATTGCTATTTTGTTAAAACCTTTACTCTCGTTATCCCTAGGACATACCGGTACAGCGCGGTTGCGCTCGTCAACCAGCGTGTCAGTGATAGAGAGCTGGCCATCCACCACGAGGATCTGCAGGCCGAGGCGGTAGACGCCCAGCACCCGCGGCGCGCCCCACCGCCCGCGCGCCAGCAGCTGCAGCGTCAGCACCTCGCCCGTACCCACCGGCCGGGCTATTGGCCATTCGAAGCGCTGCACAAATAGGTACGAAGGCTTTATAAGGTGACCGTGGATAGCGAAGCGAAGTATAAATAAAAGCGGTTAAGAGCGAGTCGGGCTACTCGCGCACCGAGGATACCGTGCCACACCCACGGACCTGAAAAAAAGACCGACGTAATCTCCATTAATCATAAAGTGAAGCACCCATGTATTTTGTGTGTGCGTGCTGTCGCACTGTCGCGCAGTACATAATGGCGGACCTGCGCCTAGAACTGTTGCATCTTTGTGAGTGTAGGTAGAACAAACAAAATGGTAGGACCTTGCATGCTTCACATCTTTTTAGTGTAACATTACGTCCGTCTTTTTTTTCAAGTCCGTGGCCACATCATATTACTCAATACTCAATATATTTATTGCACTCATGATGTTGTTACAAAAGGTCATAAATTTACAAAAAAAATTGTCGAAATCGTTTATGAACTTGTATGAGCGATACATGCCGAAGCCGTGGTGGTCCAGTGGCGAGTAACCTTGCCTGCCGTGCAGGAGGCGATGGTTCGATCCCCGTCCAGGCCGACTTTGTACCAATGAGTTTTTCGGAATTTATGTACGATTTGTAACACCACTGGCTTTTCGGTGAAGGAAAACATCGTGAGGAAACCTGCATGCTTCAATTTCGAGGCATGTATTGTACCCACTGTCCATTATAAGTGGCGACCGGCTCACTCCCCGTCACACTGGACAGTTCCGGTACTGCTGGTGAAACGTGGATGTTCCGATGTTTCAGAACATCTCTGACTACCCCCTTAAGGAATATAGTCGTGAGTCTCGTGAGCATATATATGCTATTGCTATGCTATGCTATGAGCGATACATGTTAGCGAAGAGGCGAAGCTTTAAAATACAAGAGTTACATAAAGGAGGTTAACAACAATAAATGTGGTAATTTGTGTTGACCTACTTCTTATGACACTTTCTAGGTCAGTTCCGTTATTCCGTACAAATATCAATTTAATTATACAATAGCAGCGTAAAGAACAATTTTCGTCCGTTATTAAATGTTACCTATCTGAAAGTCTGTTCTCGCATGAACATGGCCATAAATATTCATGGAAGTCGGGCTCAGTTCCCTTCCAATACAAAATACAAATCCCATTTGTTGCGTTGAAAAATGTGTCACGTATTTTATAAAGGCTCTAAGTTTACTACGCTGCATTTCTTTTATGTGACATTTACGCGAAATGGATGTGGAAGGCTACGTGGAAGGTATTTACACTGCCGTCTGTATGGCAGCAGTATTAGTAGCTCGTGTCGTTTATGAATTTACTATAGGTTTGTATGAAAACTTTAGTTTAATACGCCGACTACATTAGTGCACCTCACAGTCACATCGTACACACAATGGTATAAACTTCTGCTTATGCTTTCACTGCCGGCGATGCAAGATAAGTATGGTACGGTAGGTACCTACCTATTAACGTACGTACGCTTAAGATATCTTCGCAGTCTTGTCACAGTCGAATGTCCAATAAGATAAACGGACACGGAACAATTTTAGTCACATTTTATTAACTAGCATGCATGCATACTGAATACTAGCATGCATAGGGTCAAAATATTTCAGCATTTATAGGTAGGTATTAATTTAAGTTGGCAACCCTGGCATCCCGAAATTTTAAAAACCAAGCTTTATGGGTAACTTTAGTCTTGTTTTGACACCTGTAGTAGTGGTATTGGAATTTTAAAACAAGTTGTTTTAAAATTCGCGTGCTAACTATGGTAGGTAAACCATACGCATTAAAAACCCAGGACGCTACTTAAAAACTAATCAGGACACACTAGGTTACCATAAATACCAGGAGACCTGGTCGGAACAAAACGGTCGGCTACCCTAATTTAAGTATAAGGTCAGGTGGGGTAAGACAAACACCGGGGTAAGGCAAACACACTAACAAAACTAGTAAAATGCTGACTCAAACTCTATGGTTTGATCAAAAATCAGACTCATATTGAATTAAACAAATTGTTTCTTTTATAACTGTCCCCATAACACTCCTATATGTAAGATATTTACGGAGCTAGTAAAAGTGTATGTCTTACCCCGAGTTATGGGGTATAAAATAAAGTATGTTTGTCTTACCCCACCTACTGACCTTATCCATTTAAAAAATGTTCTTACCTGGTTAACGAATATGATCTCCTCATTATCGACCAGCACGGAGGAGTATTTGGTGGAACCTGTGACAACAGAAAAGTATCTATTTTAGTTTAACTGTTAGGTATACCTTGGTAGGGGTACCTTTAATGTAAGACAGATGTCGTGAAGTAACTAATATCCAGACAAACCGACAATAGGTTTAACAATGCTAGCCGAAATTCTAAAATGTTATTGATAAGATAATTAATTTTGAGAAGAAAATAAAAAAATCTGCTGATTACATTTATTCTGAAGTTCTGTTCATATCGAATGTTTAGATATAAGTTAGGAGTAAGTTTTGTTTGTTCTAGTGTTTTGACTAAGTATTTTAATAAGTTTTCTAGTTTTCTTTTTTATTACCTATCGAATTTGTATTGTCCAGTTTTCCATAGGTATATTTTATTATTAGAACAATTTTGGAAAAACTATAAGCACCGCAAATATAATGATTATTCTGTAATATAAATGGTAATATGATATCTGACAGTGGGATCACACACGATGACGCACTGACGGATCGGCAGACGTAACATCAATCAGTCCGTCATTTGTGCAGCAAGTAGTTGTAAGAAACCGCACGTAGAAGCACACACGGTGATGGATTCACACATCGTGGCCTGTATCCGTAGAAAGAGAAGGAACTAGAAGAAAGCACGTGTCTTGCTTGTCATATCACTCAGTAAGAGATGCACAAAGCAAATTCGCTCTAGTTAAAAAATTGCTGTCCTTATCGACGTAGCCACTTTTTTGTGACGGCTGTCTGACTCCGGAGTCAGACATCTATTTTCATACAAATTGTATAGGATTTTATGACTATCGCTGTCTCATACGCGGTTACACTGATGTTACGTCTATCAGCGTAAGCGAAAAATACTTTGCCTATATCCGTAGAAAGAGAAGGCACTAGAAGGAAGCACGTGTCTTGTCATATCACTCAGTAAGAGATGCACATAGCAAATTCGCGCTAGTTAAAAAAGGAGACCGCTACTTATTGCTGTCCTTATCGACGTATCCACTTTTTTGTACTTCAGCCATCTGACTCCAAAATGTCACTTCATATAAATTGTATGGGACAACCACCTGACTCCGAGATGTCACTTCATATAATTCGCTATCTCATACCCGGTTACACTGATATTCGGTCTACTAGCGTAAGCGAGAAATTTTTCGTCTATGCCTATATCACACTTATTTGACAGATCGTTTGACATATTATTCAATGAAGATTATACAAAGATTATATACCAAATGAGCTGTCAGATACCTAAACTAACAAGAAGTTATACAAAAGTGGCGAAACAATAGGCCCTTAGACTTCAAATAAAGTTTCGTTTGACTACCCATCTACATAATAATCTAGGCACGTCAGTTTACCTACCCGCTAATAAACATTGATGGAGTTAGCTAGTTGACACCCTCTCTACAGTGGCAGGCGACTTAATTCCCACTTGAACTGTAGGCCTGCTACGAGTTTACACTGTAGTTAGCTACTGTAGTTTTTACACGCATTTTGAATAATTAGTAGGGGTGATTTTCTGAAGCACCGTGTGTGCAAGTGGATGCAGGACTATTTTTAAAAGCATTTAATAAGTATTTTTATGCATACAATGCTCAAAACGAGAAAATCGTAATTCTATCCTGAAATTGCCCTGTTATATTATCGTCGCTGTCGCTAGCCTCTAAACGACGTTATCTGTCATTTTTGGCGTAACTGATTTTCCAAGATGAATCGATCCGTCTAATTGACGTATCTGTATCTTCGAGGCGTTTTGAAAGGTGACGTAATGGAGAAATTATACGTTGCGCTCAACCGAAAAAAGTTTTTCCTGTAAAATTACGTCGTTTAGTAAGGCTAGCGAACGCTTAGTAATAACTTTTAATAGTTGTACTAAGTGTCTGATCACCCCGAAAGTGAATACACCTTTCGGGATATATTGTCAAAATGACTATGCTCCCTAAAATGACCACGTCAAAATAAAACACCTTTGTAAACCATGAACGTTAGGGATATCCCTACATGTACCACAGTGGGGCTCTTTGACCAGTGGCCATACAAATTTTGCCAAGTGTGCCAGTTACACGTACGTTTATCAAAGTAAATCCTCCATCAAATCTCTTGCTAGCTTTTACTACCTCAACGAGACAAAAAGTGACAGCAAGAGCTTTAATGGAGGATTAACTTTAATGAACGGACGCGCAACTGGCAGTAATAGCCAGGGGTAAAAATTCCGGAAAATTCCAGCAGTAACGTAGATAATAGTACATTATGATACAAGTTCGGTAAGTTGATAATTACAGCCGAGGCGTTATTGCTAGACCGAGCCGTAGGCGAGGTCTACGAGAAAGCCTAGGCTGTAATTATCAAACCGAACGTGTGTCATACGACGTTTTATAACATATTTGCGAGGAAACAAGGAAATAAATAAAACTCGGACATTCATAAACTAATAAATTAGACTAACCTTTTCCGCTGCCTCTCAGACTTCTGGCGGCGTCGAATTAATAAATTCATCACTACTAACGACATTTTCAAATCAAAATAAAAAAACGTAACAAAAAATAGCGATTAAAAAGCGTGCCGAATAATGTTTACTTGTTCTGCTTGTTCTCTTTCACAAAAAAAAAAAACAAAACAAACACAAACTAATAAGAGAACTTCAGGATTGGCTTCCCGCCATTAAATTTGTTCGGTCAAAGTTGTATTTGATATTCGTGAAAAATTGGTTTTAGTGATATTTGTGACATAATTTCGTGCGGATTGTGTGCCAAAAAGTTGCGTAAATCGACCAACATAACAGGAATCTCAAATACATACGAAGAAAGAACAAAAGTTTTGGTGCAAGTTAAATCGTACTGGTGATTTTGGCGGCAACGCGCGTGCTTACAAAATCGACCAAAATTTCATCCTCATAGTTCATCTATCATCCCATCGTCATCAGGAGAGTTTTGCACAGGAATTGTGAAGAAACAGACGGGCTTTGTTTCTTAATTTTCTAAATTCGTTTTTCGTGGCTATTATTGTGTTAATGTGGTGGAATTAGTTTGATAATGTGCCATGAATGGAGAGCAATATAGTAAGAGTGAGAAATAAAGAAGGCGCTCCCGTTTGATTCGGATTGATTCTCGCGTGAAACTCCCCTGACCATTGGAATGTGTGTACCACCCTCGCATTTCAAGAGTTAGGTACTAAGGTTAGGTTAGGTTAGGTTTAAGTACAAAGAAAAAAAGACACTAATGACCAGGCAGTAAGGGCTAGTTCCCATAGCCTATCCGAAAGGATAAATTTATAAAAAAAAAAAAAATAAGAGAACTTCACAAATTAGCGATGCGCGCGCATTAGCGCTTTCTTTTTTCTTATTTTAAGAAAAAAGAAAAAAGGCAAAGGCACAAAACCATCCAGTATTACTAATAAAGTAAATTAATACCTATTGTTTGTTTTGGTTTCACATAAATGGGTGTAATTTATTGTCAAAATTAATTAAATTAAAGAATTAAATGTTTACTTTATTATATTTTATCTCCCAAAGTTAATTTTATTCATAAAATGTTGACCACTTTTCTGACATAAAAACTCTTTGCTAAGATTTAAAAAAGTACCGTTCGTTTTAGACGCAACCGTCCGTTTTACTTTACATTACCGAACTAGGCCGTAATGAGATACATTACGTTAGTGAAATTGGTCAAATAAGAGACCATTTGCGAGCAAATGTGTTATAAAGATCTTTTTACAGTCAGACAAAAGAATGTAAACTACTTAGAACCGGAGCGCCTTCTTTCCTTTTGTGGATTTATCACAGTCCATCATTAGGCATTTCTTGCCTACGTTGTAACTACTTTTCCAGCAGTTATTTTAGATTTAATTGATCATTTTCTCCGTTTTCCGACCTTTTTTAGGGTTCCGTAGTCAAACAAGGAACCCTTATACTTTCGTCCATTCTGTCTGTCTGTATGCATTGCCACGCTCTTGGTCGTTTTTTTGTCAAAGTTCTCAATTCTTAAAGTACCTATATGTCTAGATAGATCCTCACGCTTCTACCGTATAAAACAGAAGTGGCCAAGTTTCTTAGGTTGGTGTGCGTGAGGCGTCATGTAACTTATCTCTGTGTGCGTGTATAGTGCGTGTGTAACACGCTTTATCACCGTAGACTTGGGTAATATTTTCGACTGCCTATCTAGACATATAAGTTATAACTTATCAAAGGCCGAATCTTTATTTACTTATTATTGAATTGTGACCAAAATTACATGTCACACATTATAAGTATTCCTTTAATATATCAAAAAAACGTAATAAATGTTAACGGTAAATGTATGGAACAGCAGATTTTTTTCTTTTGTGATTTCGTTGTTGGCTCTAAATAGTAAAAAAATGATCAGTTTGATGGTCTAAAGAACTCTCTTTAATGTGTAACGCATCTAATTTTACACCCTGTATATTTCATACATTTACTTTATAATAAAATTCGATCTACGATCATATGTGTACCTATTACGAGTATCAATCACCTCACTGCAGCGTCACGTTCGTGGAAGTTAACTGTATATTGATCTGTTTTCTTAGAAAATGTATGTTATAACATTTAAAAAACGCGAATGTTTTCTGGTCACGATTTAGTTTTCAAGCCTTGACCTTTACACGCTTTATAAATGAAAATCAACAAGTTAAACACAAGCGAGGAATATTAAAATGTTTCTGCACGAACTAAAGCGAGCGAGCTGTTTCTGCTGTAAAGCCTAGTTCGGACTACGCGAGTATTTTAGTCGAGTGCAAGTGATTTAGTAACAAAATTAAAGCACTCGCTAAACTGCTCCACTAAATTATTGTGGTTCCTAACATTCCCTACTCGACTAAAATACTCACGTAGTCCGAACTAGGCTTAAGCGCTAGGTACCTACAAATATTACGCCAGGCCACATCGAGGAGGGCCGCGCAGCGTTAAAATCCGCCCAAATAGCTTCTAGTCAATTTGTTAGGGTTCCGTACCCAAAGGGTGAAAACAGGACCCTATTCATAAGCCTACGCTGTCCGTTCATCCGTCCGTCCTACGTACGGGCTGTAGTTGTTGAACCGTAGTAGCTACATAGTTTACATTTTCACAGAATATGCGTTATTACGACGGATTTGTTAACAAATAATAAAAATGTCAAAAAAGTTAAAAATTAAGGGAGGTCCTCATACAAGAAACTATATTTTATCAATGTTTTTTCTTCTCGCTCTATCGTAAAAACGGTAACACATACTTACAAGCTTCAATGAAAATGTGAAAAAAAGAAACTCACCATTTTATTAATCTTTTTACTATTCTATTCTATTTTTAAGGTTATAGCATCCATCTCGGTGTAGATGATTTTGCCAATGTCGAGTTTTTGTAGCAAAAGTGATTGACGTTGTACGGTTATATAGATATTTTGGTGACTTCAAGGGTAGTTCTTATAAAAGAACAATATCCTGAGCCACCACTGGAATTCCGCTGTAGGCCGGGGATGGGACAACCGACAAGCTACCGCCCAATAGCAGACCCACAACGCAACTCCATCTTTTTTACAAAAACATCACAAAAATTATCATAACAAACGCGTCGGACTAGATAGCTAGCTGGCGACTTTAGGGTAAGGGACGGTAATAAGATAAGTAGGTGTGAGAAGCACGGAATATCAACATCGCTTTAAGGCTTCCGCACATTGCAGCGATATTATCGACAGCGATATCGCGACACCTTACACACTGCAGCGATTCCGCGATTCGAGTCACGCATGCGCCCTTCACTGAATGTAGTAGAAAGAGATTGCGTCAGGTTGCGATAATATCGCGGCAGTGTGTGGAATCGAGCGCGTCCCCATACAAAATGTACTGAGAACAATTATCGCAAAATCGCAGCGATATTATCGCTCGATAATATCGCGGCAGTGTGTAGGATCGCGCGCGTCCCCATACAAACGCTATTATGGATCTATTGGTCTGAAATAAATGATATTATTATAAAATATACTGAGAACAATTATCGCAAAATCACAGCGATAATATCGCTGCAATGAGCGGAGGCCTTTATATGTTACCCATGATGGTTCATTGTTTCTGCATGGTTCACTGAGGGACCTTTTATTATTAACAATTCAGTCTTATGGTTCAACCTCGACTTTAAGACATCTTATAGCCCCCTTATTTGTGTGATGAGCTTATAATAATATACTGTTACCTATCGTGTATGTATTTTGTTATTGTTTTGTTTGCACGTCGGGGTTACCCGCCTCCGGTAGGCTCACTGTCTGATCATATCCACATAATCCGGTAAAAGGTTGAGTATCTACCACAAAATCCTTTAACTCTTTAACCGACCTATATATATAAAAACCAGCCGAGTGCGTGTCGGACCACGCGCATTAGTAGGGTTCCGTAGTAGTAGAAGCTTAAAATTTCGCAAACGGATCCCTGAATCGAAATAGTTATTTGTTATGCTAGGCTGCATAGCTGTTTTTTGGCGCGAGCTCTTGTATTGAAACCTGAGCGTAGCGAATTTTGCAGCCGAGCGAAACAAACAACTTTTCACCTCACAACAGCGAGGAAAATGTTTGGTGCAAGCACTGAGTTAGATGTACAGGGTGTTTTATAAGTAACAATAATTATTTAAAACTCTTAAAGGGGTTCTTTAGATCGTCAAACTGAACAACTTTCTCTATGGGACCAACATCGAAATCGCGAAAAAAAAAAGATATCCCATACTTATAGCTCTAGTCGATTTGTAGAGTATGGAACATCAATTTTTTTTTCGGGATTTCAATTTTGGTCCCATAGTGAAAGTTGTTCAGTTTGATGGTCTACACCACCCCCTTAAAGGTTTATTTGTATTTTTTTAACAACTTGTATAGTAAAAGTTGTTCAGTTTGATGGTCTGCATTCACCGTTTTAGTATTTGCTAGGTTGTCACTTACACCCTGTATAAACGTATGAACCCAAAAGGACCCTACCAATAAAAAAGACATGCACCATTTTATTATCCACCTAAGATGGTTTTATAATTTACGACCCGTTTGGTGTACCTAATGGTTACCACGCCGGACTGTCAAACCAGGGTCCTGGGTTCGAATTCCGGTTCGGTCATGGATGTTCGTGCCGTTGTTGTATGGTTTCCATAGTAAAACGCCTTTAGTGCTTGCTTGGGATCATTAAAATGTACGTGCCTGTGAGCGTTATTTATTTATTTATAATGAAGAGGCCTTGTCCGTGCTCCAAAATGGCAATAACAAAGCAAGGTGGCAAGCAAGCGGGCAATTGCCCGGCATTCATATAGTCGCTCGTCTAGTATAGGGTGAACTGTTCATCAATGAACCAGGTAAATTTTGGAGGGCTGTAACTTTTTACTTTTTCGTCCTTTGCGGTTAAGTATTTCATTAATAGTTAAGGAATTTATCTGTGTTTAAGCTTGCATTAACGTTTTTATAGATTTTTTAATAGTTTAGTCTTAATTAAAGTTTTAACAAAAAAACATATTTGGTTCAATGTGCATGCCTAGGTGTACTCATTGAACCAGGGTATTTTCCACAATGAACCAACCCCTGATATGTTCCTTTATTGTTAGATTTTACAGTGTTAGTGCATGATATTTAATAATTAAACAAATATTGTTATTTAAAGTTTTATTATTACGCTTACAAAAATAATAAAAAATTATTAAAGCACAGTTTTACTCGTAAAAAAAGTTTTTTTTTTTAAATTAACTCAATATTAGATATTCTTAATATTTACTGTTCTATTAATAATCACAGGACAGTATTAATTACCTATAATACCCCTGACAGGTATCTCTTAAAAAACATCAAAATTGTAAAACTATATCAACATTAGAGATATTTTTAATCACGACTCTTCTTTGAATAATCACACGTGTTTAATCATAGTACCTCTACCTATCTCTTCAAAAATAAAAAAAATAGTGAAATTAAATCGATATTTGATACATTCTTAATAATTACTCTTCTATTAATATTTTATATATTTTATATGTATTAGTTATATAGATACTTGGGCATTATTGAAAAAAAGTTTTTTTTTAATTATTTCCCTATTCAGCTGGGAATTTGTTTTACTGAAGTGGCGCTAATGTACTATAATGGGATCCCCATAATATGATGGGATAAAGGACATAGCGTTAATACTTTCGCTGCTAAGCTCAAAACAATGACATTCGCGCAGTGCTAACACTGTGGAATGCTATACGATTCTGACTCAAGGTGTGAGTCATGAGCACTGCGGCCCATATGTCGCTGACCTACCTGGTAGGTCGTCAGCTGTTAAAGTGTTAAAGGTTGTTAGTTGTTACTCAATGGTACACAATGAACCAGGTTCAATGTGGACCACATCGAAGTGGTTCATTGAGAGACACCACGAGATTTTAAACGAAAATAAAAATTTTACGATACTAAACACGACATTGTAAGGTCAAGGATGCCTAATTAGATAGTCAAATATATGTAGAATCCTATGAGATAAGTAAGGAAATATTATGAATAGCAAATAAATAGTGAAAAATCCAAGAAATCTGCAGAAAATACTAACTTTTTTGATAGATTTTCACGTAAACCGTCATTACACAACAACCTGTCGCGCGATCGCCGCGCAAACTGGTGGGCGAGGGGCGAGTCCAAACGCGTGCCTTTCGGTAATATAAGCACGAAGCGGCATCGGCGCATTTTGGAGAAATTTTGATGGTTCACTGTGTCTGCCTGGTTCAATGTACAACTACCGACCCTACGGGCTATACGTCACTATAATCGCGCCTTTTTTATGTGCAATGATGTTGGCGTATATGACGCGTCTAATTGCACAGAATAAATACCCCTACGACATTTTATTTTGATCTAAGCCTACGACACGTTACGCCTAGAAATTAAACTGTCATGTAAGATAGTCATAATCGTCATCATTTATCATTACTTATTACCATAAAGGTATTATACCTTACAGTAATAGAGCAACTGACATGAGTTGTCAAATGACACCGTTTTTGATGTTTTTAGGAGACTATTCGCAGGCAAAAATTCGAATACTGTCTATAATAATTCTGAGTCGAACGTGAAATCGTGTCAGTATATTTCACAAAATTATCTACGACTTCACTTTAGACCGAAACAAATTGTAAAAAATTGGTAAGAGATTAGAAAACGCTTCTATTGCCTTGCGTCACGTATCTCTTTCTATTATACAGTGGTGCCGCTAGGTACATCTCGCTCTCTCAGCTGTCAGTTCCTCTATTTCTGGTATAATACCTTTATGCTCATTACGCTCGCTCTGAGACGTGTTTGGTTAAAGCCCGACCAGAAATATTAAAAACCTCACCATGTTGCGGAAAATCATTGGAACTAATTTTTGTACTTGGAACACTAACATTAAAGGTGACAGTCTAGGTGACAGTCGAATGCAGCGCCCCCAAACCAGGTTTTTTATATTCCTGATGGTCAGGCTGTGGGGACTTGCCATAGATGTCAACACCCACAAGTTATAGCAAAGAAGCTAACAGATGGCGATACCGTCGCGCTCAGAAATATGCTCCATACAAAGACAACGTTCACCGTAAATACGTAACTCGTAACCTACTACAAATAAGGTTCACAATCGAATGCGAGACATAAATCGCGCAAGAGAAATAATCACAGAGATTCGATATATATACAAGGTCCAACTAAGAACTGTTGGACCACGGCCGGTCCCCAGGCTTCACACTAAGCCTGGTGGAAGATCTTCCCTTTTCAATGGAGGAACATTCCCAAGTAGCACCTCCATATGATAAATGAGATGATGATAAAAATTGCACGAGCGTAGACATAGCGTAGCACTGCTACGGCGTAGCTCTCTAAACTTTTAAAATTTAATTTCATTTTAGCATAGCATAGCATATGCTCACGACTATATTCCCCGAGGGGGTAGTCAGAGATATTCTGAAACCTCAGAAAATCCACGTTTCACCAGTAGTACCGAGACTCTGTCCAGTGTGACGGGGGGTGAGCCCGTCGCCACTTATAATGGACAGTGGGTACAATACATGCCTCGAAATTGAAGCATGCAGGTTTTCTCACGATGTTTTCCTTCACCGAAAAGCCAGTGGTGTTACAAATCGTACATAAATTCCGAAAAACTCATTGGTACGAGTCGGCCTGGACGGGGATCGAACCATCGCCTCCTTCACAGCAGGCAAGGTTACTCGCCACTGGACCACCACGGCAAATTTCATTTGAAATAGGTATAATACGAGTACATTACACAGGTAAAGCACCAGTAACTCGAAAACCAGATTTCTAAGTCTTCTTCTTATCGTGTGGGCAAGACCTGGTGTCAGAGTTTATTCAAACCACCTTACGGCCTCTTACGTGATTTTTTATGTAACGACTACTACCACCAGACATAGTAGCCGGGACCAACGGCTTAACGTGCCATCCGAAGCACGGAATCATTTTTCTTTTCAGACAATCAGTTGATTCAGCCTGCAATGTCCTAACCAAATGGGGAAAAACGCTAAATCGTTCTAGGGGAAAACGCACAAAGTGATATAGGTAGGTGATAAGTGGGAAACCGTGGACCACGTGAACCGAACCAATGCTCTTAACCATTATGCCACGGAGGCAGTAGGAGACCATAATACTAAAAGTCCACGTTATTGTGATAACAAAACTATGTCAATAGCAATTATCACAAACACACAGATGCTCTCGGCAAAACATAAACAAACTCGACGTAAACGATGTGTAAATGAACGAGTTCCTGTATGCGTGAGTGATTTCCTGTACATCACGTTATATTGTATCAGTCGTAGCATTTTTAGGGCTCCGTACCCAAAGGGTAAAAACGGGACACTATGACTACGCCTACGTTGTACGTCCGTCCTAGCTTCAAAGGGGTATATTATTCGGAGCGCGCTGCATACAAACGTACTATGGTGATATTTTCAATACTAACCAATTAAAGTCAATGAAATTTTGCAGAAACAATCTAGAAACAAGTTTCTATGCTTGTATGGAGTCAGATTTTCGTTTTTAAGTTACAGTGCCTCAAAGAATTCCATACAAATCTTAAATTAATCCTAGCATTGAAGCTGTATATTTTAACGAAAATCTGACTCTATAGAAGCATAGAAATTTGTTTCTAGATTGTTTCTGCAAAATTTCATTGACTTTAATTGGTTAGTATTGAAAATATAACCATAGTACGTTTGTATGCAGCGCGCATTTTCGCTCTCGGAATAATATTCTCTTAACAGTAATAGGTAGCCGGTTCAATACTTGTAGAGTGTCTGGCTGCATCTTCTCTACAGCGACAACACGTTCCGACGCGAGCGCTAATGCGCGCTGCATACAAAAGAAGTCTGGTGTTAATTCCAATACTATCCAATGAAAGTCAATTTAATTTTTCTGAAACAATCTCGAAACTAATCTCTATGTTTGTATGAAGTCCGATTTTTGTTAAAATATATACAGTTTTAATGCTAGGATTAATTCAAAGATATGTATGGAAATCTTTCAGGCACTGTAACTTTAAAACTAAGTATCATACATTTTAACGAAAATCTGACTTCATACAAACATAGAGATTAGTTTCTAGGATGTTTTTGAAAAATTTCATAGACTTTAATTGGTTACTATTGAAAATATCACTAGACTTCGTTTGTATGGAGCGCGCCAACGGTAAATATACCTTTAAAAAAGAATTGATGTCTAATACGATGTGGGCTTCAAGCTCCTTTATTGAATAAACAATTTTTTAGTTTGAGTTTACCCTAACACCCTGTATTAATACATCTGAAAATTTAAAAACGTTGGGCGTTTTCACAGAAAACGAAATGGAAAACAAATTGAATTTCCCCTAGGACGTAAGATGTAGGTAACGAAGTTTAAACTTAATTACGAGACATAAGGACAACATAAGTAGGTATGTGTAATTTATTATTATGTTTAGTAGTTCTTTTTTGTAATGAAATCACCATCATCACCTCTTATGTAAGAGCTTCTCTCTTGTCGGTTGTCGGTGGTATAATTTTAATAATGTAATTTTTAAGGTTTCTAATGGTTATATTATCCGGTGTTATTTAAGCATATCTATGATGCAACGCTTAAGTTGGCAACACTCTCATTTTTCAAAATTGTTTAACTGTACCTATCTGTAAACTCCTAAACTGAATTCAAATTTATGTTAAGCCAAAAACCGATGTATTTTATACAAAAAAAATTATAATACTTTTGGGACCTCCAGGTCTGGTATCTGTACACTAGTTTTAGATTACATTGTTTTTATTAAGACTGTTTGTGTCCAAAATTGAAAAAAAAAAAAAAATCTTTTCCGTTCATTCCCAGTAGTTCTACTGAACAGTTCTACCGTAGAACTAATGGGACTTTTTTTACATTTACTACATTTCATATTAGACAAAAATAAAAATTATATTAATACAACCAAAACAAACTGGTCAAATGTTAATAAAAGGATTTTTTTTTAATACATTTATTAGTTTTTCTTCATTTTGGTAATAAAGATAAAATATACAGGATAACTAACAATAAAATATAACTAACTTAACTTAAATAACACTTATTGACATGGTTCCAGTTCGATTTCTACGTCTTTTTCAAATTTTTTTTTTTCTGTTTTTTTTTTTAGGACAGTGTCACACAAATTATCTAGTCACATTTAAAGTACCAGAATCTAGCCTGGACTTGTATTATGATAACTAGACAACGATATAGAATACATATATAGATACAAACATCCATGACTCGGGTACAAATATTCATATTCGTCATACAAATATTTGTCCCTTACGGGATTCGAACCCGCGACCCCCGGCACAGCAGGCAGGCTCACTACAGACTGTGCTGTCGGGCCGTCAATAAATTAATAAGCCTACCTAGCTACCTACCCATCGTTGTTACTCTTTCCTCAATATTAAATGATCAAAAGAAACGAAAACAAGTCTGTTCAAGATATTTCTGACACTTTTTCTAACAGGTACCTACTGGCCTAGATAAGAAAAAAATGTTAAATAATAATTTTTCATTAAGTAAGGAAAACTTTTGTATTGTGATGATAATGTTGGGACGAGATAACGAATAACGACCGTATCGGAATTCACCAAAAGTAGGGTTCCGTAGTCCGTGCATTATAGCGTCTACTGAAATTATAATTGTTTATTGGTGCTATAAAATGTTTTTGTTGTATGTATAGGTAGCAGAAGGTAAGAGGTAGGATAAAGTAGGTACATATTAGATTGCTATTTGAAGTTGATGAGCAATTAACATGAAATACATGCTTACTTATTACTTTTTAAGACTAGGGGCCTGTTTCATTATACTTTTTACAAGGAGCAAATATACAAGGTGTTTCATAAGTAACAATAAATTTTTAAAACTCTTAAGGGGGTTGTTTAAACCGTTAAACTGAACAACTTTCTCTATGGGACCAATATCGAAATCGCGAAAAAAAAAATCTCATATCCCATACATATTTTAGCTCTAGTCGATTTGTAGAGTAGGCATAGAACATAAATATTTTTTTTCGCGATTTCGATATTGGTCCCATAGTGAAAGTTGTTCAGTTTGATGGTCTACACCACCCCCTTAAAGGTTTATTTGTTGTTTTGTAACACCTTGTATATGTCCCGCCTAAAATTCAATTTGTGTTGTGTGATGATAGCCTTGGTTACCTTTTGTATCAAATTTTACAACGCGCTGCTCTGCAATGAGGCGTCCGCAACTTCGCACTTTTCCCGAATAGGTACGATCACGCACATTTTGAATTAGGTACCTAGGTGCCTACCTACACTAAATTGATAGTAAATTGTTATGATTTGATTTGTAGACGTATGATGTTTCAGCCTGAGCACGTTAGAGAGAATGGGTGGTATTAACATAGAGGCAGAATTTTATTCCGAGAGCGAAAATACGCGCTGCATACAAACGTACTATGGTGATATTTTCAATACTAACCAATTAAAGTCAATGAAATTTTGCAGAAACAATCTACAAACAAATCTCTATGCTTGTATGGAGTCAGATTTTCGTTAAAATATACAGTTTCAATGCTAGGATTAATTTAAGTTTTGTATGGAAATCTTTGAGGCACTGCAACTTTAAAACTATAGATTTTAACGAAAATCTGACTCCATACAAGCATAGAAATTTGTTTTAAGACTGTTTCTGCAAAATTTCATTGACTTTAATTGGTTAGTATTGAAAATATTACCATAGTACGTTTCTATGGAGCGCGCTCCGAATTATATCCCCTTAAGGTAAGACGCACTGTACGCACACCTTCCAAAGCTCTTTAGTCCTTCAACTGAACAATAAATTCCTAATCATGGTCAAAATGTTCCGAAAAACTTTTAAAACAATGTCTGAATGAAAATGTTCGCTCGTATAATCAGTACCGACCGACCTATGCAATTTCACTTAGTGCTTTTTCATGTTCATGCTGATTAGTGCAGATTAACCGTGTCTGTAGAGGATAGATTACCGACAGATGGAATGAAATGGTACTGGACGAACTAGTCAGTCCAGCTGAACAGCTTGAGTAAAATGCAAATTGCTCAATTTACGAACCCCGCAAGGACAGGAATCAAGGACTTTTGTTCCGGGTCCCTTTGACCATTAGAGAATTCCAGGGTGTCAAGGGTAGCCAAGCACGTATCCAGGGGGGGATTGGTGGGATTATTCCCCCCCCCCCCCCTCATTCATTGATATCCCCAGTCGAAATTGAATGTCCCCCCCGAACCCAAATCTGGTTACGGTCGTATTCAATTCAATTCAATTATACTTTATTGCACACCAAAACAGAACATACATTTGAATACAGATAAAGAATTACAAGTAGGTACAAATAAGGCGGTCTTATCGCTAAAAAGCTATTTCTTCCAGACAACCTACGTATTCTTACGTATTCTACGTATTCTTCCGTTGAGTCGACGAACTTTTTAACAGAGTGGAGGTCGACTCAAGTGGAAGAAAATCTTATCGAATATGGGCGTTAATGTAAGTGTGAGCGTGATTGGTTATTTAAGTAGGTTCGCCCACGTGGTTTTAGGCGCGTGTCGATGCTTTTTGTTTACAAATACATGGTGGTTTGACTCGCACTGGTCACGTGTTTAGTTCGCAGATTTAGGTACCTACATCCTTAGTGGGATCACACACGATGACGCATTGATGGAGCGGCAGACGTCAGTCCGACATATACTCATCTATGAGTCCGACATTTGTGAAGAATGGAGTTGTATGAAACCGCACGTAGAAGCACACACTGTGACGGATTGACGCACCGTGTGTGCTTCTAACGGGTGCGGTTTGATACAACTCCTTACTTCACAAATGACGGACCGACGTCTGTCGCTCCGTCAATGTGTCATAGTGTGTGAACGCACTTACATGAATCTCACCTAGGATAGGAATATACCTAGCTAGATAGCCTGCCGTGTTTCTGCGTGAAACACCAATCATAATTGATAGAAAACTCTGTTACTGTTCTCGAAATCTATATTTACAAATAAATGAAATTAATATGTCATCGATCGCATCGTTTGCCGCTTTGTCAACACAAATACTACGCCACCTTCTACATGCCTTCTAACTTTTAACCATGCGATGACGGATGAAATGCCTTTTCACACCTTTCCCTTTGTCTGTCCTATTTCTTGGTGTCAAAAACGGTTTTGTTGTCATTTCGTCTCTTTGTCAGTCCGTTCGAATCATCGTGCGTGGTTCCGTGGATATCGACAAGAAGTCAATGATATAGACAGTGAACATTTTTTGTTTTAAACAAGGTCTGTCTTTTGAATACACTTTCCGTTGATTCAATTTTAGAATTCGCCATCAAAATAACACTTGACGAACAGCCTACTCAACACATTGAATATTAGTTGTTTTTATAAACGAGCGACTTCGTCTGCACAAATTATACAGGGTGAAATTGATATCATTAGCATCCTTTTAAACTAAGAGTCTACCCATAAAACTGAACAACTTTTACTATGGGAGCAAACAAATCGGAGCAAAAAAAAAGGGAAGACTCTTAGTTTAAAAGGATGCAAATGATATCAATTTCACTCTGTATACAAGGTGTTACAAAAATACAAATAAACATTTAAGGGGGTGGTTTAGACCATCAAACTGAACAACTTTCAGTATGGGACCAATATCGAAATCGCAAGAAAAAAAAATTATGTTCTATACTCTACAAACCGACTAGAGCTAAAATATGTATGGGATATGAAATTATTTTTTTCGCTATTTCGATGTTGGTCCCATAGAGAAAGTTGTTCAGTTTGACGGTCTTAACAACCCCCTTAAGAGTTTCAAAAATTTATTCTTACTTATGAAACACCTTGTATAACATATAAGGTCTAAAAAAATTAGCTGAAACTATTTTAAGGGGATGATCAGACCATCAAACTGAACAACTTTCTCTGTTTGACCAATATCGAAATCGCGAAAAAAATATCTGCGGTCCCATACATTTAGGTCGAGTAGGTTTGTATGGAACAGCTGATTTTATTTTCGCGATTTCGATATTGGTCCCATAGAGAAAGTTGTTCAGTTTGATGGTCTGATCATCGCTTAAAATAGTATCAGCTAATTTTGTTAGACCTTATATGGTCCTTCTTAATATGCTGACATTATTTAAGGGGGTGCTCAGACCGTCAAACTGAAAAATGTTCTCTATGCGACTAACATAGAAACCGCGAAAATAAAATCTGCTGTTCCATACAAAACTGCAAACCTACTCGAGCCAAATGCACCTATGGGAAAGCAGACTTTTTTTGCGATTTCGATGTTGGTCGCATAGAGAAAATGTTCAGATTGACGGTCCTGTCATCCCCTTAAAAAAGTGTTAGCATATTAAGAAGGACCCTGTATAGCAGATTTTAAGTGAAAATTAAACAAAAAAAGTTTCATCAAAATACGATCATACATTTTTGCGTGATGCTCGAACAGTCAAACAAACAGACAGACAACAAATTAATGTTTTTAAATCAGGGCCGCCTAAAAATCATAATCGCAACAATTTTTTTAAATAGGTATTTTAAATGTACGCACGGCGACAGATCAGCCTACTCATAGTTGGACCTTATATCCATGAACATAGATTTCAACTATGGGTAGGTTGATCTGTCGCCGTGTGTACAGACACACTTCTGATATGTAATAGATACTCTTTCTTAGGGTTGAACCCATTGACCTCTTATATGGTCAATGGTTGAACCTCATTTAATAGCACCGCATCGCATTTTCCGTCGCTCCATCTGCGATGATGTGCTGTGTGATGTAGTTCAACCCTTATACTGTGCTTCTGTTACAGTTTTATAAAACAGAACAGATAAAAAGAACTAAGTAAGTTACAAATGATTATAAAAAAAGGAGTGGTGGCGAAGCGACATTTCTAACTTTATGCATTTACTACAGTTAGTAGTGTTTACGGTAGTAATTAATTATAGTAGGTACTCTGTGGTAGTGCGACGTGTATAGTAGGATGGATTACACTATTATCTCCACATTTCCATTATATTCTAAGCAATCTTAAAAAATATTATAGTTTATAATCGTAGTTAGGTATAAAACCTTTATTTTTATTTATTGATGTCATTTATATTTCTACCAGCCCAGAGTAACTAGGTACTTTCCTCCAACTAAAAGCGAGAAATTATAAGTTGTAATTAATGCGGCAAACTTTTCCATAAGCTCTCTACCGTCCGCCGTTTGAGAAACTTTTGCATTCTAATTTTTAATGCTTGTTGTTTTATGGTTTCACACTAAAACTCAAACAAATACCTAGCCTAATCAGTAGTACCGACACTACGATCGCCCAAGATCTTTTTCTAGGTACTCCGTATAGGTACTCCATTTCAAATAGCAACGAAATAAAGCTATTTTTCGTACCACTTGCTCAAAAAAGTGACATTCTATGCCACAAAAAGCGAACATAACAATAGTCATTATTAACCTGTTAAAAACAGGGAAAGAAAGTTGTACTGAATTTCATTCATCCCCTAGGGAGAGAATGTGATTTAAATTTGGAACTGAACTACATCTGTGTTTACACCATTGAGTTTGTATATAAAGCATTATACTTCTTTTGTAAAAGGAATACGCATTTATTTTTATGAAATATCTCGATAACGGTGAATCCTAGCGAAAAAATAACAATTTTTTCGAACCCCTAGGTTACCCATAAACCGACCCTTCCGCATGCAAAAATAAAAAAAAAATCATTTATGTCAAAAAAAAATCATAAAATTACGAAAACCGACGAGGCCGTATGAGCTTGATGCCTTTGCAAATAAAAATGTAACTCTCTCTATCAATAATTGGACCAATGTTTCGAATGTTAACTTTTACTTTTAATTGTCATTATTTTTAATAAATGCTTATCTCATATTATTATTGTGTTAATTTTTTCGCAAATGGTACGAAAAGTAGAGTATTTTCCTCGGTGATAAAGCTGTCTTCGTCTTGGGTGAGTTTAAATCCCTCGCTAAACTCAGGACTCGTCTTAAATCCCTCGCTTCGCTCGTGATTTAAGTTTTTAACACCCTCGCTACGCTCGGGAGTAAACCTCGAGTCCTTCATCACGCTCGCGATTTAAAACCCCACCCGCGACAGAAGACACTGCTTTATCCCCTCGGTTAATAATCTACTATTGAATTCCAGAAACAGAGATTTGAGACACTTGCTCTATCTTATTCTTAGAACAGCTTTATTATAATGTGCAAGATATGTCGGATAGTAGGAATCTACATCTTTCCGATTAATAAATTATATTTTTAATGTTATGTTATGTATAGCAAATTATGTTAATAAATATACAGTACATACTTATCAAAATTCGCTAGAATGCTAAGTAGTAATCGAAAAATATTTTCATCTGAAATGAAGTAGACTAGGTAGGTGTGACAAATATTCATTACTAGAATATGCGTTATTACGGCGGATTTGTTGACAAATAATAAAAATGTTAAAAAGTTAATAATTAAGGGGGGTTTTCTAACTAGTTTTTATCGACGTTTTTTCTTCTCCCTCTATAGTAAAAATGGTAATACATACAAGCGTGAAACTTGGTGTGATTATAGAGCAAACTCTGCAGTAACTATACAAATAATAAAAACCGGCCAAGTGCGAGTCGGGCTAGCATCGAGGGTTCCGTACCACACCACCACAGAACACAACATATTTAACTTGGAAATAAATCTACTATTACTCATATACTTAGGTAGGTACATAAATTCAAATCAAAGCAATCGTAAAAGTAGATGTGATTCATTCACTCCAATATTGCTAACAAATAAAAAAAGGTAAATTTAAGAAATAAAAATGCGTTAAAAGTTAACTTTAAATAAAAACTGAAAAGAAAAGAACAAGTCCAGTAGTCTAGAATTCTGTTATTGTAATATTGAAGGGACTTTCACAGTCGGGTCGGGCCCCATTATTCGGAAAATTTTATCCGGTATAGAATCTTTAATCCATACACCATCCATCCATTTACCTAACATAATTATAATATAATTGGTTTGAGTAGGTACTGTTACGGGGCTTAGCTCAGAGGTGGCGGCGTAATAATAATAAATTGGATTATATTTTAGAAGATATTTTATTTATCGAGAAACATGACAATCCCCTTGCCCCTTGCCCCCGGATCAAAACATAATACAAACGCTGCCAATCTTTGTTTCTTTGGATATGCGTTCCAAACTTAAACTAAAGCGGCCAGTACGGAACCCCGCGATATATAACCTCCTACATCATCCCCCTCTACTGCTGGTTTGGAACACATATCCGACTTTATACAATGCGACTTAACGCTAGATTAGATAATACATATAGGTACTTATGTTCCTCGTTCAGAGAAAAAATGTTAGAAACATCAAAGGCTATTCGAGGCTAAAAAATAAAGGAAATGCAGTACACATCGGATTATGTTTGCCGTTTCTCTCGCATTCTCGTCGTCTCGCAAAACCTTCGAACGCCCCTTTTCCAAGAACGTGTCAATGGCAAGTAGTTTCAGTCAAACCTTTGCATTGAATCGATAAAGAATGAATCGCAATGTTTTCATGGAATAAAAAGGGTTAACCAAACATTTCACTGAAAACAGTAGGTAACACGCTCATGGCGCGAGTGGTGTGTTAGTGGTGTGGTGATGTTTGAAAAAACGCGACACGCGACGAACGAGGTGGTTCAACCATAAACTTAATTTATTCCTAGTACTTAACTATTTTAAGTTTATAGGTTCAACTTGGGTTTAACTATCTATTCGGTGGTTCAGCTTGCAGTCTCCAATACAAAAAAAAACTGGCCAAGTGCGTGTCGGGCCACGCGCAAGGTAGGGTTCCGTAGTGGCCCGTCACAATATACGAACTTAGTAGGGGGCTTTTTGTTTTATACTACGGTTTGACGGCTAATAAAGTCTAAAAAGTGCATTTTTTAAGTTGGTCGACTATTACTCGTTAACTTGTAAAGCTAACTTAGCGGTGATAGTTTTCCTTTTAATTTCATTATATACACTACTGCCATGAATTTTTTCACATATCTAGAAACAACCGTTTAGCTGGCAGAGGGGGGGGGACACTCGACTCTAACAAAAATTAGCACCTTAAAGCTTAATATTTCGCTAACGGATCCCTAAATCGAAAAATGGTTTTCCCACACCCACCGTATTTTTAAAAGACCTATCCAACGATACCCCACACCATGGGATAGACGAGAAAAAAAATTGCATCCCCACTTCACGGGTAGGGGAGGTACCCTAAAAAAAAATATTTTTCAAAATTTTATTTTACCACTTTTTCGGCGTGATTAATATGTCTACCCATGCCAAATTACAGCTTTCTAGTACTAAGCGTCTCTGAGCTAAGCCGCGGACAGACGGACGGACGGACGGACGGACGGACGGACATGGCGAAACTATAAGGGTTCCTTGTTGACTTCGGAACCCTAAAAACGGTCTGCGTAAAAAGTGAACTTTAAATAAAACTGAAAAGAAAAAATCAAGTCCAGTTCTGTTAAGTACTATTGAAGTGACTTTCACAGTCGGGACCAATTTGTTCTGGTCTAGAATTGTTAAGCCCGACTGTGAAAGTCGCTTCAATATTACTACCGGTAGTAATTACAGTACTCTCTGATATTGACTTGTATTTTCTCTTTTCAGTTTTCATTAAGAGTTAACTTTTTACGCGGATGGGTCATTTGATTTTTTGAATTTAATTTTTTTCTTCCCTCCGGAAAGCGTCAATTCTCGTCCCGCTGCGCTAAACGAAGTTATCGCTTTCCACCTCCATCTAGAAGAAAAATAGTATACTAACCTCGGACAGTACATAAGAAAGCCTCAGATCTCATGTAATTGTTGACCGAGGCGAAGCTATTATTTTACACTTTTAAGTTTTTTCTTCTTTAAATTATTATGAGATTCTAAATGGTCATTCGAAATAAAAAAATAATAAGAGCACAGATAAGAGAAACCTAATTAATTATGATTTTCAAATACCTATTCAGTGATACCCCACTCAACGAACTTTTCTTTTTTTATTTTTCACAATATGGCGTCTGGTTGTCGCCGAACGTTGTTGTTGTTCTTTGCATTTGATTGGTGTATTATAAATAGTGTCACATTACGTCCGTCTTTTTCAGGTCCGTGGTTCATAGTGAAGGTATTTTATTTTCATTTCGATCGAATCATCAGCCGTTTCCCGATGGCCGAGATGGGAGGACGTCGTTGCTGTCTCCGAAATACGAGGGAAAGAAACTTTCCCCTGGAGTGCGATTTTTGAATCTCATTCGGTGAGATCAGCAATTGAAAATTTCAAAATTAAAAAAACGCATCTTTCTACTGCGGATTTGGCTCTCAAAAATAGCTCTCTTGTAGTATGATTTTTGAAAGTTAAATCAGCAGTAGAAAGATGCGTATCTCCAGATTAATTATGACATTTTCATGGCACATCCATAACATAATCAAGGCGACCCATTATCAAATAAAAAGAAACGGACTCACCGGATCATGCTTTTGAGGTACCTCTGGCCATTCATTGTCAGCATCGATTGACCTCCTTTACCTTCATGACAGGAGCGCTACTACCGCTATTAGCCACGTGTCCTGGCTCGCAACAAACACAAAGATAATAGATAACACCTTTTTTCTCTTTATAAGCGCGCACGCGTTGATCTCGGTGAATATTCTGGCCATTATCACATCCTGGACACTTCATACAACCAGGCCTGGCATTAGCAAAACCATTGCCTACTGTAGTTGTGTTCCATGAAGAAATGTAGGGAGTGTCCGTACTGTACGTAGTAGTACCATACTATTTATGCAAGAACTGTATGATGTTTGCGTCGACTTTACTGTAAATCATTCGTCAGCTTGGGGGTTGAAAATTACTGCTCGTCGATCCGCCACTGGCCATCTAGGTAGGCAAGTTCGATCAGGTTCCATATTTATGCAGATGCGGATTCACCCGCTTTTTCTTTCGCATTAATTTAGAACCTCAAGACACCTCAAGATAAAATTTCATCAGGTCTTGACACTTGAAACAAAAGCTAGGTTTTAGGTGTGAAATTTCCATCAAAATTTTCCGATTTTATTCCTCTTGGGCGCAAGTTTGATCCCACTTCTGATATAGGCGCAGGAGGGCCTTCATCGCAAACAGATCACTGCTTAATAGTAGGTAAAACTACCGAGATTACACAGAACTAGCGATTCGTCAAGTTATGCGGTTGTTCAGCCATTGCTATTCAAATCTTCAACTGAACTCCTATTGACATGGCATTAGTTGACCTCAGCGGAACGTATCTATCTACGCATTAATTGCATATTATGCATTAATTGTGTCTAGTTTATGTATAATAATATGTCTTTGACTAGCTTAGGCTATATTCAACAAATTATACTCTTGACCGCTTTCTACTGTGTAGGTACCTACCTTACATTATTTCACTAGTTACACTTATATTTGTGATTACTGATTATATATAAGTACCTACTTCCTACTTATTCTTACCTACTGACTCCTTCGTAGCAATCGATGATTTATCAAAATTTATTGCTTCCTCTGGTTTTAAGGCCAGTGGAATAAATATTTCACAAGATTTTCATAGAATCAGCATTGAATTTGAACCTTAAACGAAATATCTGTTTTACCTACATGTATAATATATAATATATTTATATATCTTGGGCAGTGTCACACAAATTATCTAGTCCCATTTAAAGTTCCAGTATCTAGCCTGGACTTGTATTATGATAACTAGACAACGATATAAAATACATATATAGATACAAACATCCATGACTCGGGTACAAATATTCATATTCGTCATACAAATATTTGTCCCTTACGGGATTCGCACCCGCGACCCCCAACACAGCAGGCAGGTTCACTACAGACTCGTCGGGTCGTCAATATACCTAAATGAGAAAATAACCTGGGTAGGTAAGATCAAATGGACCTAACAATATAATGCAATAAATAATTATGAATTATGAATTACCTAAGTAAGTAAGTATTTGATATTCAAATTTTATATAATTATTATTCGTATAAAATGAGTGTCATTAAGATTTTTTTTATTTCTCAAATCTATTGCTGTGCAGTAGGTATCCAGTTTAAATAAATTTAGAGAAATCAAATTCATATATTTATATATTTGTCGAATTAACTACTTAAATAATCTCTATTCCAACACCCTTTTACACCACCAAAAGAATGTAATTTGTTTTTCGGTTTCTCCTTTTTTTTGTATTCACTATTATGTTTTTATAGCACCAACCCGTTTTTCTTTCTTTAAATTTCCTCTCCTTAGGGTTGTGTTAGGGTTGTGTGGAAGAAATAGCTGTTTAGTGATAAGACCGCCTTATTTGTACCATTATCGTTTTTTTTTGTTTCTTTTCTATGCTGTACCTGTGTTTTGGTGTAAATAAAAGTATATTTCATTCATTCAAAATCTTACAGAAATGTAGGATATATTTTGTTGTTAGTTGGATTTATTTCTTGGTTTTATTTGATTCAGTGCAAAATATTAGGTCTACGTAGGTTTACACTTTTTGGGAAAATACTTACGTTATTTTGAAATACTTAAGATAAAAAAACAAAAGCTACAAACCTGTTTATTTATTGCCCCAATAACATTATTAAAGTATTAAGTAAATGATTAAGAAAATTAGAAATTGTGTAACAACTAAAAAAAAGTGTTGTCTAAGAAAGTTAGGTACAAAAGTCAAAAAGTGCAGATTGTAGGTAATTACCCACATTTAAGTGTGAAGGTGTGAAAAGTAACGACACAGATTAAAATAAACTTCCAAGACAAAATAAAATTAAGTATATGAAAAAGTTTACAGGCTGTCAAAATCTAAAAGCAATTTCATATTTATGTAGGTAGGGTACAGATTTTAATAACTATGCAAATTTTAGCATTAATAATCCAACTGCAATCATAGGCAAAAGGCCTTCATTAATTAAAAGGAAATGGAGCGAGTCCTATAATCAATCTTGAGATGAAATATATACAGGATGTTAGTGAAAGTATCATTAACCTTTAAACCACATTCTCTATCCATGAAACTAGACAACTTTTACTATGGGAGCAAAACTGTCAGCGCAAAAAAAAAGTCTGCTGTCCCATACTAAACTGCAATACCTACTCGACGCAATCGTATAGGATAGCAGATTTTTTTTATTCTGATGTTTGGCTTCCACAGTAAAAAGCAGTCTATCAGTTTGGTGAGTAGAGTATGTGATTTAAAGGTTAAGGCTAGGTTATCCCAGTGCAAGCGTCTCTTTCTTGCAAGCATAAGTTTACAATTAGCCATCCCGCTCCAATTGAAATCAGGATCGCAAAAAAACGTGTTTTTCGTCAATATCTTTGCTCATGGGAGTTTCTAAGCTAAAAATTCTTCTGAGTTCACTAGAAATATTTAATGTATTTAGTTAAGTACAAGAATAAAAAGTTAAATATCAGCAGTTTAATCATAGTATTGAAAAAACATAATTAACAAAAAGGGGTAATTTAGGGATTTTTTCTATCTAGTAAACTTAATCTAATCGTGTAATTGAGAACAGTCGCCCATCCGCCCGATCCTTAAATAAGACATAATTTAATTTCAGACTTTAAAACACAGTTTAAAACAATTTCGTTCGTGTTCAAAAAACGGCCTCGACGGAATAACAGCGTCTTAATGATACTTTTCCTTACACCCGTAAGTCTTCTTTCCGTATATCTATAGTAGCTCACTCAAAGACGTGCGCCGCGACAACTTTTTGTTCGCTGTCGGTCATATTATGTACTTTCAGTTTCATTACAATAAATAAAGTAGGTAGGCACTTTATAGAAAAATTTACAAAATATTTAAAAGACAGTGTAATAACATAATAATATGGAAAGCACAATAACGTAACGTAATGTAAAGGTGAAAGCAGGCAGGCATAACGGGAGTCTTGTTACAAAGCGTAATAAAAGTAGGTAAGTATTCTCATTTTCCCCCTAAGAAGAATGTTTGACAGAATCCGCCACTTCCTCCTAGCGGGGGAAACAAGCTCGAGTAATTTTTAATACATGCATTATATACTTTTACATGGTTACATACCCCGAAACTCCAAGCGTGCGAATTTCTCGTTTTTGCATTTCAGTACTTTGAACCGGTGTAGTTTTACGACTAGCGACATTTTGCTGCTTTTAGTTTACTATGCGAAATAAATTAGGGCTCGGCTCAAAAGTTATTTGAAGCACTTAAAAAAAATAACAAAAGCCACATCTAGGTAGGACAACTAGCCAACGTCGTGGCAGGTAACGTTGTTCCATTGTTGATAGTAAAGTGGATAGAAGTTTTTCGTGCGCACAATAGCGCTGGTGCAACGAGGTAGGGCAGAGGTAGCGCGGGCAGCCCGGGACGCGACACCGCTGGAATAACGTAGGGCGGGCGGTTCGAAGCGCTCCGGAGGCGCTCGGCGCACGCACCCCTCCGGCCCACCCTGCCGCCTTCCCGCTTGTGCCCCTAGGCTTGCTAGGCCCGCGCCCAACGCCCGTCTTTCGATAAAGCATTTGGCCCACCTTAACTTAATAATGCATTAAAATATTACAACCCACCTGTTTTAACCCTTAACATTACAGTACATTGGAAGGAATGAAATGAAGAAATGAAATTCATCAGTAAGTTACACAGAGTACTATAATATTACTACCGTAAGTACCTAAGTTTAATATCATTCTTCACATAAATCACAGACGCTCAGTTGCAGAAACGCTCATTAGAGTTTATCCTCCATTAAATCTCTTGCTGTCACTTTTTGTCTTGTTGACGTAGTAAAAGCTAGCAAGAGATTTAATGGAATATTAACTCATTTGAGCGTTTCTGCTTTTGATTGTGTACACTGCATAATTTTTTGTGTGGTTTGGTTGTGTGATTAATTTGACTGACACTCGGTTGCAGAAACCAATCCACCATTAGGTAAATCTCTTGCTAGCTTTTACTACGTCAACGAGACAAAAAGTGACAGCATAAGAGATTTAAAATGGAGGATTAACTCTAATGAGCGTTTCTGCAACTGAGTGCGAGTCTAAATTCTTTTTTAATTGGGTTGTTTTTAAAATAAGCATACGCTCACGACTATATTCCCCGAAGGGTAGTAAGAGATATTCGAAACCTCTGAATTATGTTTCTTGTTTTTAAAATAAGTGTCATTATATGGTTAAATTCATATTAAAATAGCAACAATGAACGCTTGTATAAAAACCCAGCACAAAACCACAGATTTCAGCACGTTCATTGTTCTAAATTCACAGCGTGTTCCTAAATATGCGTCCCGCCCGTGCTCTCGGCAGCGGCATCGGTAGCGGCACGGGGCGGCACAACTGAACTCGTCCGGTCCACATTAAAGATTCCACAGGCCACGGCCGACAACTGGATACTTACCCGGCACAACCTAACGATAACAGAACGGAACTAATTTGGTAACCGTCATTAATCTTACAGAAGTTACAGAATGAAGCCGCGGCCTTCTCGAAAACCTTAAAATTATAGCTTGCCTACTAACTAGGACGTGCTCTATATTGTTAGAATTCAGACACAAGATTTCAGGTTAACAATCAAATGAGATAATTGTGCATTTCACCGAATTTTATTTTTTAGGTACACTAGACACCGAATTTTCTTTTCTACACAGAGCTCGGTGGCGCGTTGCGGAGAGGTATGGCGCTAGCCGTTGAGGACGAGACGTCGCGGGCAAAAGCTCGTGTATAATTTTGTTATTACTTAGTTACAGCGACGATGGGATGCCATCCTCCAGAGAATTGTATGTTTTACACTTATTTAACTTTAGTTATACCTACCTAACAAGTGAATTTTAAAAACAATGCTTTTTCGCAGTTCGTTTTGTTTTGTTTGGTATTACCTATTGGTATATTATTATTAGAGATAGGTCATAGACAGGTAGGTACTTATAATGTACAGTTATCTATTATACACTACGAATAAGAATGTATAGAAGTGTAAATGAAGCTCAAAAAGTGGCACCAAAAAAAGTGTACCGTGTTCTAAATTTGTTCTTTAAAACCCTCCTCCTTTTGTTGAAGTCGGTTAAAAACTGTACCTAGCCGCCAAAACTCATACAACATGTCATTTTTCAATGGTTGTCAAAAATTATTTAGATTTTGTTTATAACTAGTTACTCTTCTACAGAGTGAAATTGATATCATAACTTTCCGTATATTAAACTGTAGTCTTTGATCATAACTAAGAGTCTGCGCATCGAACTGAACAACTTTTACTATGGGAGCAAACCGATCGGAGCAAAAAAACTGTTGTTGCATACATTTGAGTCGTGTAGGAGGCATTGCAGTATAGTATGGAAATGCCTAGTGAATGACTAGTGTTTTTTTTGCTCTTCTCGGTTTGCTCCCATAGTAAAAGTTGTTCAGTTTGATGGGTAAAGACTCTTTAGTTTAAAATGATGCTAATGATATCCTGTAGAGCAGAAGACGAGGGATTTCACTTATCTACGGAACCGTGGTTTGACGAGGTGACAATGAGAGGAGTATAGGTACCTACCTAGGTAAAGTTTTTATGTTACCGGTCATAAAAGCAATTAAAGCCTGACCAGAAATATAAAAAACCTGATTTGGGGGCGCTGCACTCGACTATAACCTATAATGACAATGTTCCGAGTACAAAAATTTGTTCCAATGATTTTCCGCAACATTTTTTTTTATTTTTCTGGTCGGGCTTTAAAAAAATATTTGCATGAACAAAATTGCTGCCATTGTTGATATAAATATCTATCTTAACACTTTCACTGTCGATGCACTACAACATGTACAGTCAGCATCAAAAGTATCTAAGCATCTCCGGCGTTCAAAAACATCTGAACAATTACACGAAAATAAACCCTATTTCCTACTAGATAACATTTGTTTTCCACTTTACAAATTATAACATGACAGATAAATTAATTTGATTTCTTTGTGAGTTGAAATAAGGTTTGCTATCGTAAAGTTGTTCAGATATTTATGAACACTCAACATGCTTACATACTTTTGATGCTGACTGTACCTAATGCACTGACAAGCTGGCTTGATAGTTGATACGTAAAATTAAACATTGAGTGTTTCCCGGTGGTCATATTGGTGGCCAGACTAGTCTGGAAATTATTATTCCCGTTGGTCAGATTTATTTGACAGCTGGAAAACACATAGAAAAAAGTACAATCAAAGAATTGCCCACAATTTCTCGGGTGTGTTTCATCGTTTTTGAACAAACTATTCGTAGGTCCATGCTCAGACGTCCGGATGTTCTTTAAAATTAAGAATAATTAGCTACTAAGATTTTTTAATCTTTTTTTTAGAATACAGTGTAAGTAGGTAATTTTTATAAGTCTGTACACAATCCCTTTTTTAATCAGATATTCTTTATGTTCGCTAAAAAAGTTAACAGCTCTGCTTGCCCAACTTGTTGGACTAAAGCTTCCTTAAAGTACCTACAATAGCGAATTACCTTGCGAGCCTCGCTACTTTAGGTAATAGGTACTTGTGGAAATGTAAATCGGGCTTTATACAGTGTCTAACAAAATACCCTAGTAATACTTAAGGGTTGAACCTCATTTAATAGCACCGCATCTCATTTTTCCGTCGCTTCGTCCTTTTCTGTCACTGTCTTTCTGAGCTAGAGCATATACTCGTAAGATAGACGGAACGCGATCGAAAAGGATGCAGCGACGGAAAAATGAGATGCGGTGCTGTGTGATGTAGTTCAACCCTAAAGGAGTGTTTCATAACATCAAACTGAATAACTTTCACTAAGGAGCCAATTTCGAAATCGCAAAAAAAATTTGCTTTGCAGAGCCAACTTCGGGCTCCATAGTTAAAATTGTTCAGTTTTATTGTCTGAAGCACGTGTTTTGTTACAGCCTGTAGGTATCAGGACCGCGACCCCAGAAATACACAATTCGGTATGTCAAGTTTTTTTTTGGAGGGCTGAATTGAAAACCATTTCGAGATAATTGTCTCGATAATCATATTTTCTATGTCAGAGATTTTAAAATGAAAGGATTACAGATATTTTTAATAAAATAACGTCGTTTTTCGGTCCGTGCAGTGACGTCACTGGCATACCTGTGAACTCCTTGGTAAACATAAAATCAACTTAAAATAACCGGCCATTAAGAAAAAAAATGCTTTCACAATGTCAGAATTTGACATTAGATGTTGCCGTATCTTTTTCCAGCATAGAGTTAGAAAGAGGAGGCAGGTTTTAATTTTTTTAATACTGCTGTAGGTAGTTTTTCTCCATGGAGTTCGAATTATTTTCTCTCCACCATTTTTGCACTTAGAGATTACAGATCAATATAATTTAAAAATTAAATTTATATTGATAAACTCGATGAATCGCAATAAGAATGAAATAGGTATCTTAAAATCATGTCTTCTATCCGTAAAAAATATAAAAATGAAGACTAAAAAAAACTTGACATACCGAATTCAGGACCTACTTAACTAGCAGAAAAAGAAATTACTGAAGTTCCTATACCTATGCACTGTACCTACATAATATGTAGTACGTAGGTACATAATGATATTTTATGATACATATGTGAGCTAACTATGTTGGTCATTCATTAGTTTCATTAGGGTTGCTACCACGTTGCTACACACATGGTCGGGTCGGCACATTCGGTTCGGCTTTTCTCTAAACACGTTTGTATGAGTTTGTGTTACAGTCGAGGCGGGATTGCATTGCTGTAAGAGCTGCAGGCGTACATACATAGGTATTGTATAGACTTTAAATACCTACTGTACCGCCATCACAGACCAGTAAGCACTGGTCTGAGCCAATTACATTTTGTTGCTTAGTACCTACTCACAGCGCGGGACGTCCCGATTTTCCGGGTCTGGGGACGCGTCCCGATTTGCACCTAATCGGGACACTAAATATCCCGATAAATCAATAAATTTATTTAAAACTATTTTTATTAGAAAAAATAAATAAATAACGCATCACATCAATATCGAGTGCGAAAATGCGCTCAAAATAGCACACATCACATCACTAACGCTAAATACCGGGTCCTTGTTAATATGCTGACACTTTTTAAGGGGATGATCAGACCGTCCAACCGAACAACTTTCTCTATGGCACCAACATCGAAATCGCGAAAAATAGCATTTGGCTCGAGTAGGTTTGCAGTTTTGTATGGGACAGATAAGTTACATTCCTTGGTCAATGTATATGTATGACACACACACCTTTCGGTATGACATATTCGTAGGTAGGTACTACATTAAAAAAACATTGGCGCCGGCTACTCGTTTTATTCTAGTAGTAATTCAATATCCATGATTCAATAGTGAGCAATAGTCGGGACAGAACTCCATACGTGCGCCAAAACTAGAATACTGTAAATTATTACCAAAACTCTGTCGCACGTCCAACGGCCAATGTCAAAAAGTATCCTTTTCCAGTGACAACAAGATTCAATTCAGGGTAACCTGTTTTATGACACGTCAATCGTTTCCAGATGGTGTCAAGCGCGCGCGCCTCTCCGTGCTACGTCATTGATCATGCGCGGGAGTACATCGTGGCCAATGTTCCACCTCATCCCATATACATCACTCGCTTTAATAGGCACTACACTCATCGTTTTGGTATGAGGCAGCCATTGGACCGGCTCGTTTAGCGCAGTGCCACGGAGCATGTGGGAGTGCATACGCAATCCAGACTTCATTCCAAGAGCGCCCATTCTGAGTCAGTCAGTTAGTAGTTCGTTGTTTCTTGTTAGTGACAGTTGCCTGTTTGGATACCAGTCGGATAATCGTCATGCACGATACTATACGGACCCAGGTGATTATTTATTAAACTACTTAATTATTATTCTATGCGTGTTGTACTTTAGCGAATGTGCTGGATTTTCCAGCTGGTGCTTTGTGCTAATAATGTCGCACTTGTGTAAATTTATTTTATTATATTACTTAAGTATTGAAAAAAAGGTAGCCCACGCACAAGTTCGCTAGCGTGTCCAAATCGTGTAAAATTTTGACGAATTAACATTTTTTGTACCTATGTCAAACGAATGGATAAAAAAACAAATGTTTTTTGTATTCTCGCACTTGTTATGTCGCATAGGTACAGTCAGCATCAAAAGTATCTAGGCATGTTAAGTGTTCATAAATATCTGGACAACTTTACGATAGCAAACCTTATTTCAACTCACAAAGAAATCAAATTAATTTATCTGTCATGTTATTATTTATTAAGTTAAAAACAAATGGTATCTAGTAGGAAATAGGGTTTATTTTCGTGTAATTGTTCAGATGTTTTTGAACACCGGAGATGCTTAGATACTTTTGATGCTGACTGTACACGACACAACACTGAAGGGAAATTCCCGATGGCCAGACTAGTCTGACCACCAATCTGACCAACGGAAAACACTCGAATAAAACGAGTGCTTGATCATCATCTACTTAGTACCTAGCTACCTACTGAATCATTCGTCTCTGCTAGTAGATGATTAATAAACACTATGACCAAGAATATGCGTTACCAAAGCAAGCGATAACCTTTAAGTAAACATCAAGCTAGGTACACAAAACAAACATAAGCTGGCCCCGCGACACTATACGTTATTCTACCTACGCGAGGCCGTCTTATTTTCGTTTTGTTTATCTTGAGTTGTCGTTCTAAAAAAAAATTACTAAACATATACCAATAATACTTATAACCATAGAGAACCAAACTATAATGTTTATATTATCTATTTTAATTACTTATTCATTAGTTACTTGCTTCTGTTATGTACGCAACCCATGTTATCAATGTACCTACTTGTAATTAACTTCTGTGAATGTTATTCGAATACAAGTAGGTACACACTCGTACTACATTTAATTGTTTGTCAACGTTTGATTAAATGTCCGGCCTATTACAATGTGTATCTTCAGATAATATTAGATATTAGCTCTTAGTGATAAATGTTAGGTGTTTATAGTAAACTGTAAGATGATGAAATGATTGATGAATGATGAAATCATTTAAATCTGCAAAATAGGTTTTATGCTGCTGGTATCTATCCTAACAACATTTTTATGTCTACACGGTGGTGACTGGCGTAGATGTCTTAATCTTAACGTGGTTACAGAGTTGTCAATTGCACACAAAACTTTGTCGTAGAGCACTCGTAGACGATATTAATAAAAGTAATGCTTTATATATGGAAAAATAACTTTAAAAATCTAGATTGCGCGTATCAAATATAACAATTACAATTTATAATATAATTACGAAGACATAAGGCATTGACATTTTGTATGAAAAATTTCAAAGCTTGATATCTTCGTAATCATATTATAAATTGTAAATATCAATTGCGTATCAATTGATACGCGCAATCTAGATTTTCTAAGCAAATTTTCCATATATAAAACATATTATTACTTTTATTAATACCGTCTACGAGTGTTCTACGACAAAGTTTTGTATTAAATTGACAACTCTGCAACCACCTTAAGAGCCTACCATGGAGTACAATAGTATCTGGTTCGTGGAGCCTACCGAGCCTATTGTGCTGCCCCCAGTCGTATTTTTTTTATTTCTTAACAATTAAACAATATTTCCAAAAAACAAGAATGTCAAATGGTAGTCCTGATTGGTTTTCAGTTTATCGAAAAGTGGTCACTTTTGGCGGTTTTAAAAATAATAACTACAAGCATTATAAAAACAAATCAGCAGTGACCCGATAAATTGAAAATAAGCAATGACTACAATGTGACATTCTTGTTTTTTGGAAATATTGTTTAATTGTTTAGAATAAAAAAAATACGATTGGCGGCAGCACAATATGCTCGGTGCAGCTCGCTTGGCGGCACCTTGACCGCGGAGACCAGGTCCACCAGGTTCCAGGGGGGGGGGGGGGGCATTCGGAGCTTCGCTCCTACGCGTAGCTCGGCCATTGACTTCGCGCTACAGCACACGAAAACCACTCATTTGTATCATAAATTAATGTTCTATTTCATCAAATCTTACTTTGACAGAAGTCTGATTGGCCACCAGAAACCTTGATGAAATAGGTAAAGGTCTAACCTTGGATTTCGCATACATTTCATCCATAAGCTCGATGGGTGAACAATACTCTTAAATTTTACCACCATTTTTGGTTTGCCACCTGCCACCAAGATTATATCCCGCGGACGACCGAGGTACCGACCGACGTAGGTACTTCGTTACACAAGCTAAAACCAATAATTTTGTTCATAAGCTCGATGGCTACCTAATTATAGTATAGTCTCAGAGAGGTTAGGTACTACTCCCTCCATAACCCACCAGGACAGGGGTCGGCCGACCAAGTTTTTTGCATCTTCTAAACTAATACTGCACGAAAACGTAATTTTACGTAAGTTGAGTGGGTATAGGGTAGGTATGACTTCATCATGGCCACCTGAACTAGAAATAGACATTTAAAGATTGCAATAATACAAAGATTTTATTCTCAAAAGTAGCATAGAACCATAGAACTATACAAAAATATGAATTCATGTTTAGAGACTAAACTATGGCACCTGAGGTATTGCGTATCGAACTTAATCCGGAGTATCTATTATATTATATCTCATATTGCCCTTTTCTTTTCCTCTCGGGGAATGTATGATATTGTTTCGAATGTGGTGATCTCCTCCGAATCATGTGTGTCCGTGTGTCGAGTAGATAACTGAGTGCAGCAGTCTTCATAAAATTCATTCGAATCATCGAAAAAAGTTATGAGTATCTAGGGGCAATATAGTATCTAGGCGTAGGATTCTAGTGTCGGAATTTACTATAACCATGGTGTTCTATTTTTGGGGTTCGAATTACAGGATAACTCTTATTATAATAGGTATAAAATATTCAAGTGGGAAAAAACAAAAAAATCACATATCAAACTACAATAATGCAACATGCACGTTGTCTAACTTGATGTCCAGCTAAAAAATTTAATATTTTGAAGTAGAGAAAAAAACTAACATTTCCCCTTTGTATTTTCGAATTTATTCGGGTCCATATCTGGAACCGGTTTCTTGGCTAATCCTGTTATAAGTCGCTTCAACTTTGCAATGTGAGTGGAAGGCACCAAACCTTTGGGACAGGCCAAGGCACAATTCATGATAGTATGACAGCGGAAAGCTTTGAAATCGTCTTCTAGATCGGCCAGTCGTGCCGGGGCATCGTCGTCTCTGGTATCTATTATCCATCTGTATGCATGTAGTAAAGCATGAGGTCCTAAAAATCGACGTCCATTCCACCAGTAGCTCGGGCACGACGTCGAACAGCAGGCGCAGAGCACGCATTCGTATAGTCCAACCAGCTTGAGATTGTCCTTTATACTTTGTGCAAATTGTTTATCGCCGAGTTGAAAACTTTGATGCTTTATTATGTATGGGCGTATGCTTTTATAAGCTTTGTAGAAATGACTCATGTCCACGACCAAGTCTCTTTTGACATACATGTGAGGCAAGGGATGGATGGTGATAGTTTTTGTATTTGGTATTTCGGAAATGCAAGAGAGAACATTATGACCCTGTACGCAAACACCGCAAGAACCGCAAATTCCCTCCCTGCAAGACCTTCGAAATGTCAATGTTGGATCCATGTCTTTCAACTTTATGAGAGCGTCGAGAAGCATTTTACCGCACTTGTCGACGTCCAGGTCGTAGGTTTGCATTGTTGGTTTTCCCCCACTTTGGATACCGCCGTACCGGTACACTTTGAACACTCGGCGAGGGTCAATTTTGACTTTCTCTGCCTTAGGCCCATGTCCGTGACTTAGTGCCATATTACCTGTGGAGAATTTGGCGCATTGCTGCTCAACAAAGTTGATCCGAAATAGAGTTTTAATAAAAAATATGGTTGACATGCCAAAATTTATAGGTAACTATAAGATTATCGAAAAAATTTCCACACAATTTCTTTCAATGTCTTCCTGTTAGCTGTCAATACACTTTTTTATACATACAATCACAAATTAGCAAATAAGCGTCACTTTTACGTCAATGTTTTAATACGCAGGAAGGTGGCATAGGTATTGTCTATACCTATACCACCTTCCCACAGCACCTTCCATAACCTCGTACCAGGAAGCTGGCATAGGTTATGAATCAATGAGCTTATACAACTAGAGGGCAATTCTCAAAAATGCGTAACCACTTCCGAGTTTCAAAGACGTAGCTTGGAAATCGATACATACGCCAAAGTAAACTATGTTTGTCTCGTTTCTTCTGCCGTCAAAAAAATTACGATGAAATGAGAAAGACGTTATTATTTTAAAAACGTCAGTACAAACGGCCACTGTTGCCAGTGGTTAGAAATAATTTCCCCAGAATTAATTACTGAATTTAATTAATTTATTACCTGAATTCTAGACTTGAATATGTGTGTTCTGAACAGATTTATAAGTAAATTTGAAATATAAAATATTATACAGGGTTGATGTTTAATCAGCCCAGATCGGATAACGTCACCATGTATTCTCTTCACTTTCACTATGCAAATAAAGATTTGTGTTATTTACTAGTGTTTTCCCGCGACTTCGTCCGCACAAATTATATACCAGATTTTAAGTCAGATCATAAGCTAAAAAACAAAAAAAGTTTCATCAAAATCGGTTCAGTCGTTTTTGCGTGATGCGCGAACAAACAACCAAACACACAATTTTGTCAATACTTAGATGGCGCTGCACATCATTTAAATCGCGCTATCGACTGTCATTTGAGTTTATATGAAGTGAACCGCTACTTTTTTATTCCTCATGATTTTACGGTTTTATAATAGTTAAGATTTATTTATTTTATTTACTATGGTGCCAACTTCGAAATCGCGAAAAAAGAAATCAGCTGTCCCATACGTTTGAGTTGAGTTGGTACTGCTGCAGTTTTGTATGAAACAGCTGGTTTTGTTTTTACGATTTTGATGTTGGCTCTATACTGAAAGTTGTTCAGTTTAATTAGGGGAATGAATGGTGAAGTTATCCGGACTGATTAAAACTTAATTATATTGAAATAAATCGACAAGGAAGATAGATAAGAAGAAAAAAAAATATATGTATAATCGCAAATATTTTATTTCAAGACTATTAAAATAATTATTATTTTAAATGGAATAATATACATCATTTTATGTTTGTGTCTATCATTTCCAACAAAATAAATTTCTATGGGGATTTTCTGAAAGCCATTAAAAAAGAAAAAAATTGTTGCAAATGGCTCGATAGATAGCGCTGAACGAGATGGTTATGCAACCTTGCTGTTAAATATACCGGACGATTTTATTTGCTGTGTCTGTTTAATTTAAGTTTGAGGGGCGTTTCAGACAATCAAACTGAACAACTTTTACTATGAAAGCAAACCTGAAATCTCAAAAAGGAATTCGGTATAGAAATAAAATAGGTAGTAAAAAACCGGTCAAAAGCGTGTCGGACTTGCTCATGATAAGGTTCCGTAGTCATTTTATGAAAAGGTTATCCTGACTTAGTTTAGATAACTTAAGAGAATATACCTCATTCAGAGCGCGCTCCATACAAACGAAGTATGGTGATATTTTCAATAGTAACCAATTTATAGCATTACATCTATAACAAAGACAAACGAATTTATAATCAAATTTGAATAAAATTATAAAAAAATTCAAATTTAAAAACATTATTAAAATTTCTATGTAACATAACATTTAGCAATTAAATCATTATAATAATAGTTATAATAGGTACATTTATTATTTATTTATTTGAAATTTTCATTTGGCATTTTGGAAGCAATCGGTACCTACTGAAACTAAAAAGTTTAAGATGGCGACCACTTTTCTTAAATCTGACATCGGATTCTAGTTTAGAGTCCACGCGGACCTTCAGATATCGATTTTGGAAGCAATCGGTTCAGAAACTAAGAAGTTCAAGATGGCGGCAACTTTTTTGTTGCAGTGCTGGCTGACGCATAAACGCTAAATTGAGTACATAATGAAATAAGTAACTTACAATGAGCATTGGAACTGCTTTGTCTGACAATCGAAAGTAAACTTTTTCATTGTTAGGCGGAATCCTATCTTCGTCTTTAAAATGCTTCGAACATAATTATGACTGTTACTGCAGATGGTAACCAGTCGGTTTCTTTCCGTAGGAGCCTTATATTTTTGATCCACCGCTCCCTACGCTTGTAATCTTTGGGTATCCTTGAAGACAAATCATATCTAATTATACTACTACTGCTCCTACTATCCTACTGACTATTTTTTTATGATTACCTACACATTCTGATAAAATAACGAAGAGGGTACCGAAACTCCCCACAGTGTGGGAAAATCAAAATCGTATTTACTTGCAACACTGATGGCAAAAACAATGCGTGAAAAATTTATTTAGTTTTTTAATGTTATTTTGAATAATGTTAACAAAATATAGTGAACTTACTTGTGAAAAGTAACACCACTTCGTTTATTATCATAGGCGAAGTATTTTTCGCTTACGCTGATAGACGAAACATCAGTGTAACCGCGTATGAGACAGCGATAGTCATAAAATCCTATACAATTTGTATGAAAATAGATGTCTGACTCCGGAGTCAGACAGCCGTCGTAGAACAAAAAAGTGGCTACGTCGATAAGGACAGCAATAAGTAGCGAACTCCTTTTTTAACTAGAGCGAATTTGCTATGTGCATCTCTTTCTGAGTGATATGACAAGACACGTGCTTCCTTCTAGTTCCTTCTCTTTCTACGTTTATTATTGTTTTCCGATCGTGATTTACAATTTTTTACGACGCATTTCCCCATTTTGGTAGCTTAATTTAAACGTCACGGATATGTCCGTACTCACCATAGATAAGCGAATGAACTGAAGTCAAAGGTGTCTGCGGACATTTGCGAAGTGGCAACGCTTCGGTGCCCTATACTACTAATCTAGTACATTAATATCATTGTTATGAATAGACATAGGTATTATAAGTACAGAAGTTCTATGATTTAATCCATGGTATGATCCTTGAAAATCCTTGCCCCGTAGCTGCCCTCAGAGGAAGGTATAATCTCTTTGAAGATGCCCTCAATCAAATATACACCAAATTAATTCTCTCTCCAAATCAACGTGCATGTATGAAGAGATGTATGGATTTGAATGAGGCAAAAGAGGTGTAGTAGATGGCGCGCCCTGGTCTCTGCCTACCCCACTGGGAAAGAGCCCCCTTCTAAGTCCGTATATTGAGACGGGAAACTACGGAACCCTACCCTGCGCGTGGCGATTCGTCCGATTCACCACGGATAAGTGTGCGAGGTGTCATAGAATTTCATACAAATAATCCTAAAATTTGATTCTTTTGCCTCCATGCATCGTCTCGTTCGCCACTGATAAATATGCGTCCACGTTAAGCCCTCCACATCGCACGACATTGAAATAAACTCACCCAATCACAAAAATAACCATAACGCGATCCCAAAAATAGATCGACCACGTGGGGGCGGCACATCACACGCAGCGCGAACTCTCTCCGTTTACATACAATACACAATAAGTACCTATACCTACTCTCCACCATTTAATTTTTATTATTTACTAGTGTTTTCCCGCGACTTCGCCCGCCCATATTATGTAGGTAAGTACCAGATTTTATCAAATAAAAAAAGTTTCATCAAAATCGGTTCAGTAGTTTTTGCGTGATGCGCGAACAAACAAACACACAAACAAACAGACAAACAGACAGACAAAATTTCTAAAAAAGGTTGATTTCGAGTCATCAGGGATACCCTAGAAGGGATACAAACTTACCTAAAAACCATATCGTTATCTTTTTTTTTGTAAATATCTTCAATGTACAGACACACTTCAGTTACAGTTTTATAATAGTTTAGATTAGGCTGTCACTTACACCCTGTATAGGTACGAGTATAGTGAAAGTTTTCATGACAACTACATGAACCTAAGGTTCATGGTCAACTATATTAATCTTCGATCAAAATAAAATGAATGGATAGGCCTAAAGCGCGGTAAGTTGAAGCAAACTACTGGTGCACTTGGTACATACAAACTAGCGCCATTATCTGTCAAATCTAGGGCACTTTCATACAAGTGACAAGTAAAAATTTCATTTGTTTTGCCTCATTTTTCTGGTTTGAAATGTTCGCTTAAGGCCTATCCATTCATTTTATTTTGATCGAAGATATTAATAGACATACTAATATCGTTGACTATATTCTATAGATATGACTGTAGACTGATAGACTGTATGCTGTGGTGGTCCAGTGGCGAGAAACCTTGCCTGCCGTGCAGGAGGCGATGGTTCGATCCCCGTCCAGGCCGACTCGTACCGTCGTACCAATGAGTTTTTCGGAATTTATGTACGATTTGTAACACCACTGGCTTTTCGGTGAAGGAAAACATCGTGAGGAAACCTGCATGCTTCAATTTCGAGGCATGTATTGTACTCACTGTCCATTATAAGTGGCGACGGGCTCACCCCCGTCACACTGGACAGAGTTCCGGTACTACTGGTGAAATGTGGATGTTCTGAGGTTTCAGAATATCTCTGACTACCCCCTCCGGGAATATAGTCGTGAGCATATATGCTTATGCTTATATTCTATAGAAATTCTGACAAAGACGATCACGATAACATCGAATGTCCGAGTTTAAGTTCACAGTGTATTTTGCTTGCTTGCATAAAGGAATAATATTATAGGGTCAATTCACAATGAAAGAAAGAACAGTGGCTGAAATTAAAAATTACCTATCCTAAGCTTTCCTAAACAAGACAGACAAACAATTTAAAAATGTTTGATATGGAGTCAGGGATACCTAAACCATATCGTAATCGTGGAATCACACAAAAATGACGCACTGGCAGAGCAGCAGACGTCAGTCCGTTATTTGTGAAGCAAGGAATTGTATGAAACCTAGATTATATCATAGGTTCCACTGAAATCAGTGGTGGATCTTAACAAACTCCCTGAATTCTGTTCGATCCACTGGTGGAGCATATTACGACATGCAAGCATCTTAGGATCCACTGAGCCTAATGGTGGATCACAGTGAACTTCAGCGTGCTATTCAATCTACTGGTGGATCGAGATAGTGGATCCTACTGGACAGAGGGAGATGAAACCGCACGTAAAAGCAGCATACTCGCTGCGGATTGACGCACAGGATAATAAATCGGTTTTACCGAGAACTCAATTGCAAAGTAAAAGCCAAAACAAAATAATGAGTTGGCGAGCTCGAAATTTGGCAATATAGGTACATGGTGTGAAATTAAATGCGTTGCATATCAATGGTGGTGCTTCAGAAGATCAAATGGAACCACTCTCACTATGGAGCAAATTCAATGAACCGACTGATTTTTATTTCGCGATTTCAATGCAGGCTCCATTTACACCCTCGTATTTAAATTCTATTTTTGATTGTCCGACGACTTTTCAAGAAAAAACATTATCTCGATTATTGTGGATGTTTGAGCTTTTGTAATTTTTGGTTCCTTTTAATTCTGGGGTGGGGAAGAAGGATTCTGGAGGTGGAGGGTGGGCCGCCTATGCCCGTAACTAATAGAGTTAACTGTACCTACCTATAGTTACTTCGTGCCAGTGGTGTATAGAGTTCTTAAAGCTTTCTTTATGCTCATTGCCACTTTGAAGTGAAAAGTGCAAAGTGCAGCTAACTATCTCCCGAGAGTGGAGTGTGAGCGTACCTATACGAGTGTCTAGGTACATAACTTTTCAGATGAATAACCTTGGAAATGCGGTGGGTAATGAGTTCGACAAGACTTTCTAATTATACGTTGTACAAACAAGCTAAGGGCACCCTTCTTAATATGCTGACACTTTTTTAAGGGGATGATCAGACCGTCAAACTGAACAACTTTCTCCATGGCACCAACATCGAAATCGCAAAAAATTAATCTGCTGTTCCATACAAAACTGCAAATCGAGCTAAATATATGGGACAGCGCTGATTTATTTCTCGCGATTTCAATGTTGGTCTCATAGAGAAAGTTGTTCAGATTGACGGTCTGATTAAATCCCCTTAAAAAAGTGTCAGCATATTAAGAAGGGCCCTTATTTCGTAACTTTACGCCCTTAGCTTGTTTGTACCCATGGTTGCAATAAATTATTTGTATTTGTATTTGTACAACGTATTAAGTGTCAGGTAATAACGCATATTCTGTGAAAATTGTAACTATCTGACTATTACGGTTCAAAATGTACAGCCCTAAATAGGTAGGTCGGACAGACGGACGGACAACGTAGGCTTAGTAATAGGGTCCCGTTTTCACAATTTGGTACGGAACACTTAAAATAAATATGCCCAGCTGGTCCACCATATACTTAGGTAAGCCTGTAAGTTCCGTAATCCTGGAAAGCTTTTAAACTACAGAAGATTCAAGTTCAATTCAATATTCATTCAAGATTCAAGGAGCCGTGGTGGTCCAGTGGCGAGTAACCTTGCCTGCCGTGCAGGAGGCGATGGTTCGATCCCCGTCCAAGCCGACTCGTACCAATGAGTTTTTCGGAATTTATGTACGATTTGTAACACCACTGGCTTTTCGGTGAAGGAAAACATCGTGAGGAAACCTGCATGCTTCAATTTCGAGGCATGTATTGTACCCACTGTCCATTAAAGTGGCGACGGGCTCACCCCCCGTCACACTGGACAGAGTTTCGGTACTACTGGTGAAACGTGGATGTTCTGAGATTTCAGAATATCTCTGACTACCCCCTCGGGGAATATAGTCGTGAGCATATGATGATGATGATGATGATGATGATGATGATGAGATTCAAGTGTAGTATGTTTTTGCTACAGTTAGAACAAGATGGGTACGTGGTTTTGGAGGACTTCCTGAGGCCTGCGGAGTGCGACGAACTGCTGCAGGCTGGCAAAGATCTGACAGAGAGCCTACCGGACACTGAGCAACGAGCTATTTTCTTCACCGGCTATTCGGATAAGCAACAGACAGAAAAAGTAAGTTTGTTGTTGTACCCAAGCCTTCTTCGGTTCAGCTTTTCTCTAGCAAACGAAAACACGTTTGTATGAAAAAAGCCGAACCGTGTGTGCCGACCTGACCATGTGTGTAGCAACCTTCTTCTTCTTCTTGTGGTGCCATCTCCTATCGGAGGTTGGCTATGATTAGGGCTATTCGCACCCTGGAGACTGCAGCCCTGAACAGTGAGGTGGTGTTCATATCGAACCATTCACATAGGTTTTTAAGCCAGGACGTCCTTCTTCTACCAGGCATTCGTCTTCCCAAAATTTTCCCCTGCAGAATAATCTGTAGCAACCTTGACTGTCTTAAAATATATCCTTTTTTTAGGCAATGTTCTCGGTACCTAAATTTCTATACAATGGCAATGCAAGCTCCATCAGAAGTTAATTTCACAACAATGGAACAAAGCTTCCACAACTTGTAATTTACGTGGAATCATTTCTATTGCAGAATGTGAAAGACACCTACTTCCTGGACAGCAACGATAAAATCAGCTACTTCTTTGAATCAGAAGCGATTGGCCCTGACGGCAAACTTAATGTAGACCAGAGCATCTCTTTAAACAAGGTAAATACATAAGTTAACTTTGATAATCTAAAAGAACTAAGAGATTAGGTATGACTTCATACGAAAGGACTTGTTTTTATTTATTTAAATTGATTACTAAGTCAGTACCATAAGCATTAAAACAAACTGCTGATTGGAAACGTGGCCAAACATAGGTACGTCCCTGGGCAGGGTCTCTTATTTTTCGTTTTACTACAATAAGTTACTGAAACGAAAAATACACAGTTTTTTAAGTGAAATCATAAATTGAATAAACTATTCGAATTACTTGTCTCGATAGAATTTTTTTTGGAAAAGTTACGAAAATAAGGCATTATTAACATTATTTTCTCAATCTAGAATAACTTGCAATCCTGTATCTATAATTGTTGTAATTTTACTCACATGTTCACCATTAGTTTATCTAGGAAGGAAGGAAATCATAAAACTCGGCGGCGGTACCCAACTATTTCCGAACAGAAAAGAGAAATGGCGAATAACATAAAAAACGTACACACGGCGACAGATCAGCCTACCCTTAGTTGAACTCTATGTTCCGTACCTACAGAAGAAATTAAGAAGTTTAAGAACCTCCTCCTTTTTTCTAAGTTAGTTAAAAAGACCTATACAGCAATAGGTAGGACTCGTAGCCCGACGCGATTGTTTTCACAAACGAATAGTTTTATTTACCTTGGCATATTATTTTTCTATAAGAATCGAGGACGATGATTTATATTCTGCACTGTATTGTCCGGTAGCTTTACCTATCACAGATATTTTTTGACGACAGCCGTTTTTTATCTTCGACTGAACATTAGGTAGGTTAATTGACCATAAATTCGTGGAAGTTGACGCGTTACCTCAAAGAGAATGGAATCACTACGTTTTACGTTACCTCTCACAGTTGAGGCTACCGTCATAAACCCTTGGTCATCGAGTACCAGCATGAAACTGTAAATCGTGCAGTATTTACTGCACGATTTACAGTTTCATTAAAAGAGGAGTAAAAGAGGATGTGATAAAATGTTACAAAAAACAAGTGGCGTAAGTTGCCAGCTTGGGTTGGCAAGTTTTGAACAACCAATAAATTGGTTGGATTTGAAAAACGGGATTGATACTGCCTATGCTGCAGACTTGTAGATAAGACTCGGTGATTTTATCTTTGGGGTGATCGAAGCTAGAATTTCATGCTGGTGCTAAAATCCCCTCCCATGGGACTTAACACGAGTTGTCACTATTTAAGACGACGAATTGGGATGGAAACTTTACCACGTCATAAATGTATGCTACAACTTATCGAAATTATCAGCATGGCACCTTTCGAATCATGCCATTATTACGATCTACATAGGAAGGTTCTAATGGACCGGAGCGAAAGAGACTGCCTTGATTTTCCAGGTGCCTTGTTAATTAAGGTAGGTACCTACCAAACGTAAAATTCGTGGCGGTATCCATGACACAGCTCCGCCGTATGTTTTGACAGGTGGGCCACGCGTTGCATCTCCTCCACCCCATCTTCAGGTGTTACACGTACAGCGATCGAGTGAAGACCGTCTGCAACGAGCTGGGCTTCAAGGAACCTGCTGTTGTCCAAAGCATGTACATTTACAAGAATCCTGGTATTGGTAGCGAAGGTACAAATCTCGTTATCATTATTATTATTTTAAAGATGTAGGATTTTACCATAAAGTCTCACAAGCAAGAAAAATAACAATCAATTGCGAGTCGAGCTACTCGCGCACCGAGGGTTCCGTACCACACCACCATCACAACAGGGCAGGATCTTCCAAATCGCCTGTTTTTGGTTGAGTTTTAAGGCATGAAATAGTCGTTGTTTTAATCCAGAAAAAATATATGTTGTTGTTCATGAACTGTTCTCGATTATTCTGTGGCTCAAAACACGATAGTTATTACTTCTCTCGATCATAAAAGCATGCAAAGATAGGTAGTTTATTACTATTTTTCAAGTTTTACTTAAAGATTATTAACACTACAAATAAAAAAAATACACTGAAAAATAGGAAATGACATTGTCTAAATTATTCTCAGGCTAGTTTTTTCCCCCACCACCAGAGAGAAAAGATATTGATGAAAAATACGTTCTTTTGTGGACCTGCCTTCAATTGAAGCGGGATGGCTAATTGCAAACTTATGCTTGTAAGAAAGAGACGCTTGCACTCGAATAACCGGGCCTTAATTTGCAAAAAAGTGTTGTTTTCTCCGGGCGCGAGACCGACTCACACTTGACCGGGTTTTATTTTTTGTTGTTACTTGTATAGGTACCTGTAGAGTTTGCTTAAATATGGAATCTCACCAAGTTTGACGCTTGTACGTATTACCGTTTTTACGATAGAGCTAGAAGAAAAAAATAGTTTTTTGTATCCTTTGATCGAAGCTTTGTATCCCTTAATTTTAAAAATTTTTGAAATTTTTATGATTTGTTAGCAAATCTGCCATAATAACGCACATTCTGTGAAAATTTCAACTATTATACGGTTCATAAGTTACAACCCTATTTAGGTAGTTCAGACAGACCAAACGTAGGCTAATTAATAGGGTCCCGTTTTCACCCTTTGGTTACGGAACCCTAAAAAGTAATATATTTAATCGTTTTCAGTGGTGGCGCATCAAGACGCGACGTTCTTGTACACCGAGCCCGTCCCGCCGGTTGGATTCTGGATCGCCCTGGAAGACGCCACGGTACAGAACGGCTGTCTCTGGATGGCCCGAGGCTCCCATAAGTCAGGAGTTCACAGAAGGCTCGTCAGAAATCCTGACAAGGAGTCGAAACAGACCTTGGTCTACGATAGACCCGCTGCTGTCTACCCTGAGTCAAGCTTCACACCTGTTCCTGTAAGCAAAGGTATCTATTCGAGTTTCATTTCTGTAATATAATAACTATGTATGCAGGGAAGGGAAGTAAGGAAATAGTACATTATGATACAAGTGAGCAAAGTTGGTCATTACAGCCGTCTGAGGTACACGCCTTGTACTAATAGTAGGTAACTATATCTGCAAAAGGATTTCATAATGTACCTACTTCCTTCTAAAGAATTATTCCAATAAACTGCCTCGTCTTAAACATAGGTAGTAGGTAGGTACTATTTACGTAACCATAACTTCATTTCAAATAAGGGCGACGAGATTTTCCGATTCCTATTTAGCTTTCTGGCCAATTCTGATAAGCAAATATATTTATTAATCAGAAAGATGTACTTACTATCCGACATATCTTGGACGTTACTAAAGCTGTTCTAAGAATAAGTGAGAGGAAGTATTTCAAATCTCTGTTTCTGTAATTAAAAATGGCCCTTAATTTTCGATGCTATTTGGAATGGAGTATAGGTAAAGGATAATAAAGGTTAGGTACTTTTACGTACCTACCTCTCGATCTTGAATATGATCACGCGGCGACATATCAAGCTATACAAATCCAACATAAGCTGGAGGCCGGACGTTTTGAACATCATACGATCAACTCGGCAGTAGAAAGATGCATAATCTGAAATCTCCATAGAAGCGGCGTAGGGGGAAAGCGGCGTGCCGGGAATAATTCGTAAAATTACTGCTGAGTTGACCGTATGATGTACAAAGATTGAACTGTGGCTTGTTGGTTTTGAATAGCTTGATGCGTCGCCGTGTGTACCTACCTAAAATGGATTATCTTTATTATAATTTCCCTTCACAGGCACGTGTATACTGATTCATGGCAACGTGGTCCACAAGAGCGCTCCGAACAAATCAGAGAAAAGTCGCCATGCCTACACGTTCCACGTCATCGAGAAACTTGATAATTCTTTCTCAAACGAAAATTGGCTTCAAGAAGGAGAAAATGCACCCTTCTTGAACCTCTACACTACACCGCAATTAATTTAAACCTAAGTAGGTACCTACCTCTACATATTTGTATAGCAACCACCTAGTTGTAGGATATAAATAAAATATTATGTATAAATTCAATCAAATCAATCGAAAACTTTGCTGTAAAAAATCTTATAGGTTATAAATAAAAACATTTCTTAGGCCGGATTCGACCAAACTTTGATTTATAGAATAGTAACTATACAAGGAACAATTTTACTCTTAGCGTTTATTCTGAAATTACTTCATTCATGAACTTCTTCAACGAATGTATAATCCACCTAAAGAAAGAGGTTGTTGTATCCTTACTTTTTGCAATGTATCTACAGGGTGAAATTTATATCATTAGCATCCTTTTAAACTAAGAGTCTGATCAAACTAAATACCTTTCACTATGGGAGCAAACAAATCGGAGCAAAAAAAATCTGTGTCCCATACATTTGAGTCGTCTAGGCACCGGCAACGGGTGCAGTTTAGTATGGGACAGCTGATATTTTTTTTGGTCCGATTGGTTTGCTTCCATAGAAAAAGTTATTCAGTTTGATCAGACTCTTAGTTTAAAAGGATGCTAATGATATCAATTTCACCCTGTATACAGTTTAATTTGTTAGGTTTCTTTTTATTAAATTCTTTTTAGTTACGTATGATATTGACATTTCCTTACTAACATAGATTAGTGTTCATAGATTAGGGTTAGTAAAACGCAAAATCAGTTTAATTCAGAGTAACCGGCGACTTAATCTAAGAATAAAATTTACTCGCGTTTGGTCGAATCGAGCCTTAGTGGAATTAGGAATTTGTGGAATCCTAATTAGCATACTCGTAATAGGTCATCGGTGATGATTTGAAAAAGGAAATAAGTATAGCTTTTAAGCCTATATATTACATATTATAGGTACGAGTAATAGCTATAACTTATTGGTAGGTAGCTTAATACACCTACCTAATATACCTTTTAGATAAGTATTTCTATAATTTGAATCATTGCTTTGTAGAAGTAGTTATATCCATGAGTGTGAGAGTGTGAGATATGTGTACATTTCGTTACAAAAGAGAATCAATTATTCAAAATCAGAAATTAGCAAAACACAGTATGACAAGATCGGGAGACTTTTTCAAGAATTTTTTTTTCTTCTTTATTACTCCCAACGGTCTTATAAATATAAGTCAATAGGCAAGACATTGCCCTAGTGCACATACCTACTCTTATATGTACTTACTAGTTTTAATTAACTACCTACGCTGTAGTTCTATTAGGCAAGAAACCTGCCAAATTGTGGTGGGTAATTAGGTACTGCAATATTTTAGTTTCGATCGTTTCTTTGTAAAATCAATTTGTTTTGGGCTCGGTGCGATTTTTGAAACTCATTCCCTGAGCTAAGCAGTTAAAAAAGGTTAAAATTACTATTGCATCTTTCTACCGCTGATTTGACTTGGTCTACGTATTTTTTATGTTATGAATAAAATCCTGTATAAATAATCAGAATTTCTTAGTAAACAACGATCTGCATACTTTTGCTAACCATCAATTAAAAGAAAATGTTGGTCGCGCTAACCTCGAATAGGTTGTGCCTAACTATATATATATACCTATATACTTACTTACCCTTACCTTACAATATGTCTTTTTCTTTTGCCAATTATTACTTTATAACTTAATTGAGCACTTTATTTTGTCGTTTGAACGATTTATAATTATTTTTGTATTTTTTTTTCATTACTTACCCTATTATTAGGTATAATTACTTTTAATGATTATGTTTTACCAAATATGTTGCAAGTCTAGGTACCTGTTATCGATAATGTGATGAAATAATTGCAATCTTTTGCAATGTCATTGTGATAAATTTCCTGAAATAAAAGAATACAGATAATATTTTCGTACAAATCATCATTTCTGTTGGTTTTGCTGACTCCCATAAAGGTAATTACGAGGTGTCCCTCAGAGGTCTCAGAGCCTCACACCCAAAAAGGTATTATAACCTTACAGGAATAGAGCAACTGACATGAGTTGTCAAATGAAACCGTTTTTGGATGTTTTCAGGAGACTATTCGCAGTCAAAAATTCGAATACTGTCTATAATTCTGAGTGTAACGTGAAATCGTGGATAAATTAATAAAGTAGTGTCAGTATATTTCACAAAATTATCTACGATTTCACTTTTGATTCACAATTATACACGTTAACCGAACTTTAAAAAATTGGTAAGAGATTAGAAAACGGTTCTATTGCCTCGCGTCACGTATCTCTTTCTATTATTTATACAGTGGTGCCGCTAGGTACATCTCGCTCTCTCAGCTGTCAGTTCCTCTATTCCTGGTATAATACCTTTATGCTCACACCTAGTACGCACGGCGACAGATCAACCTACCCATAGTTGGACCTTATTATATGTCCATGAACATAGAGTTCAACTATGGGTAGGCTGATCTGTCGCCGCGTGTACATGTACGCCAACCTCATTGCACTTTAAAACGGCGCGATATAGTGACGTGTAGCCCGTATATGCGTGACTATGTGAATGCCGGGCAATTACCTTGCTTTGTTATTGCCATTTTGGAGCACGGGTAACGCCTCTTCATTATAAAACATCTTAGGTGGATACTAAAATGGTGCATGTCTTTTTTATTTTGTAGGTGATTTTGGGTTCATACGTTTGTACAGGGTGTAAGTGATAAAGTGACAGCCTAGCAAAACTGAAACGGTGAATCAGACCATCGAACCGAACAACTTTCACTATAGGGCTACCCTCGGGCAAAGCGAAAAAAAATCAGCTTCTCCATATAAAACAGCTGTATGAGTTAGAAAAGTATGTAATATAAAAAACCTGGTTTGGGGGCGCTGCAATCGACTGTCACCTTTGATGTTAGTGTTCCAAGTACAAAAATTAGTTCCAATGATTTTCCGCAACATGGCGAGGTTTTTTATATTTCTGATCGGGCTTTACCTATGTACCTATAGGTAGTTATATTAGGAAGCTATCTCTATGCTTCAAGCAGCAATTACACTGCCAAATGAAATGCCAAATATTGGCACATATATTATATTGCCTCTATTTTTAAAGTGTAGCGATCAAAGCAATCAACGTAATGTTCGCCGAATCAGGCCTAATTAATTGGGTAATGAGTTCGCACCTTTAGGTACACTAAATTATACGAATTAGCATTAACTACAAGAAAAAAATATATACGGGTCGAATTGAGAACCTCCTCCTTTTGTTGATGTCGGTTAAAAAGTAAAATCAAAACAAATTTGCGTTACAAACACTCCTTTTAAATTATGCAAGCAGGCGTTATGCATAATATTATGTTCCTACCTAAGTACCCAGTTACTTACCTCCGCTAGTTAGTTTGTTTATTTTCAGAACTCTGATACCTACTGACTGCCTAATTAGAAATTATGGCGATATAGTGAATGAAAAAGTAAAGTTGACGGTATTTCAAAGATTGTCGTTTTTGAACTTTATAAGTTTAATTATTGAACTTGTAATAGTTACCCCTACTTATCCTATTCGCTGCCACCAATGTAAAAGTTACCTACCTAACCTATACTACCTATGCTAATTATTTTAAAGTCATTTAATACTCCTGGGCATTCGGCACCTACTTACCGAAAATGCCTATCTACCTAAACTTATTAACTAACTGGTCGCTGCCAACAGTGTATAGAAAATCCCTACCTATTAACTTAACTTAACTTAGCCTAACTTATGAACTATACCTAAACTTATTTATGATCCCATTTTTGAGCTGAAGACGTTAACTTGGCCAGTATAGATCGTCTAGTGAAATCAGGAGACTACGTTGTGAACCGTATAGTAGTAACCTAGGTGCGACAGACTTGAGATTTAACTAGTATTCTAACAAACAGAGACCCAGAATTACCTAAACTTAATATTAACTTAAATGAGAAAGTAATACCTAACTTCCTAGCCCGCAATACTATTTTTGACTATGATAATGAAGTTAATATCAGAAAATGTAGCCTACAACCCTCCGTCAGTAAGCGCTGAAGTCAATCTAATGAAACAACTTTCTTAGCTATAGACCTTATCTTATCCTACAATGTGTTAAATAGTTAACTTAGATTTCTCTACCAATTTACTTATACAGGGTGTTAGATTTCCTAACCTATTAAAATATAAATTTATTTCTATGTTTTGTTTTTTCCTTGGGAATGCAACAAAGTATAAAAGAATGATTGTTTCGTTTGGTATAGAAGAATGATTGTTTCGTTTGGTATAGAAGAATGATTGTTTCGTTTGGTATAGAAGAGAGCCCCGCCATTCCGCTCTCAGGAGTTATTTTATTTGGTATTTCCTCCTCCTAGAATATTTCTAGCTTCAGTGGGCCTCGTCTCCAAACTGGTCAGCCCTCCTCCAAACTTTTCCCGAGATATTGTGTCTTAGTCAGGTAAGTCAAGTTTAGTAAGGGATGTTTGAGACTTGTAAATTTTAAAGTCATTTCTTTGTCAGTGTGTCAGTAACTTGTCATACAATGGACAAGAGGTATTTTTCAGATAGACTGGTTTCAATTTAATTTAGACTCTAGTTGAGCTATATTAGTAATTCTTAGACTTTATTTCTATATTAGTCGTGACTTTAAGGAACCCTAACTAGTGAAATTTCCCTTTTAAATATCTTTTCTTTTATAAACCAGTTCTAAAGCTCATCTCTGTTAACAGTTTAATCAAAGTAAAGTTCCTATTCTGAGAATCTACATCATTATCATTTAGTAGGTAAGTACCTATACATAAAACTAGCATGACAAAATAAGCAGAAACTTTAGCTTATAGAAACAGTATAACATTTAACTGAATGAATAGAACCTTGGTCCATTGAAAGTAAGTTCTCTCTTTCATGTGAATAGTATGATAAAACTTTTATTTATTTGACTCTGATATAAATCTGTAAAACTTATTATGTACCATAATCATTTATTTTTCTGACTAGAGGGCACTAGGCACTATATCCCAAAGTTCCACCAACTCATAACAAAGTAGGTAATAGGTATGATAAGAAACTCTAATTTCCCATTATTATAAGGAAACGATAAATTTAGATTGAACTTATTTTGTTTGGACAGTATTATATTGAATTATAACTTTGATATTGTCACCTATTCACTGTTTTCTATTTATAATGTCATTTACTTTTTTAGAACCAAGATTTATCATGAAATTTAATTTGCTTCGAATTCCCTGAATTTCATTCAAACATCTACTGAAAAATCATATAACTCAAGTCTATGAAATAATTAATTAAATCCTACTGAATTTACCTATTATACCAATTTGTAAACCTGAACATCTAATCCTTTCCATTCCTACTAAAATTCTAGTCATAGTTAAATACCTACCCTATCCTATATTATTCTAACAAAACCCTAGTAAATCTAACCATTGTCTAAATATTTTCCTATTCTAAAGAAGTGCCCTAATGTTTGAAACTCTCCGGTATAAGAGAAATTCCGCAAGACTAGAGGTAGGCCTCACATTTACATTTAAACGTGTAGGTGTGTTATGTAAGATTTCCGTGGTGCAATGGAAATCTTCGAACTAAGCGAACTAAGAGATTCGAGGGTGGAGCCCTCTAAGTGTGTCTAAGCCTATTCCATGTGTGATTGAATTCTCTCACACAGCCGAAGCCTATAGATCGTGAGAGTCTCCAGGTGAGTAATATAAAGGTGAGTGAAATATATATATAAGGTTTAGGGACTAAGTCAAGGACTTCCTTATGAGTCTTTTGGCGCCTAGAACGGCATGATCCCTCTTCGACAAGTTCCCAATCGACTCACAAGGCGGACTTCTCTTGACCTAGGAGACTTTGCCTGTTGGTAAAGAATGGCGCCTGATATTGTCTCAGTCAACCAGGTTAAGATATTAGTAAATATCTTTTGAAACTGCCGAGCCAGCCCATGAACTACTTCGTCATGTAAATTCAGCTACGAGCTACTAGATTTCTACAAATTAAATTAAACTCCAATCAAAACTCAAGTAAATAAATAAATTCTGAATAAAATCACAAGTTGGTACTAAGAGATGTTCACTCGTAGCTGGTTTCTCGGAAAAACCCCGCCCCCGCCAAACCGAGCCTATTTATGCAAGCTTTACTATGACGTCATCATCGTCCACTTGGTTCACTTGGTCCAGTTGGTCTAGTTGGTTTACTTGGTTTGCTTCGTTCACTTTGCGAATAATCAAAATTGATCCTTAACTTCTTAATTACAAGGCTTCCTTTCAATCTACTAATTCTCCCCCTAATTCATACAAGAAACGTCTCCTTATATGGTAATCTTGTCTTCCCAATAACCCGTACCAATTTGAAAAACTATTTACATTTTCCCTCATCAATCTTTATTTACTTCCAATTAAAGATGGAAATTGCATGAACTTCTATGCTTAATTTTAGCTTCTTAATTAAATAGGCAAACAGCCTGATGCGCGAACTATCTAAGGCCCAAACTTAGTGAATTAAGCTATCTTCCCCTGACATAAGATTCATTTTTGCTAGAGGAAATTCACCTCGCGCCAACTTCACATATCAACTTTTAGAACTTTTTTTGCGCAGCTTGGGTACGCTATTGAAAACCCGCCTAACCAAAATAATTACCTACGCGCATGTGTCAAATCTGTCTATCACTTATGGACTAATCACGCTCATAAGACTCTAATACTCTATGATAACACCTATTTTTGCTTGATGAGTTTGCTCCGCGCCTCCTAGCGAATAAATTTTAAACTATTTTCCCCGCACAAAGCATCACTGATGTATCAGCTGTTTTCTGCTAACTCAATTTTCCGCCATTTTTGCATTATTACAATATTTGATGAATTTTAATTTTCTAATGAAATATTCGTCAATTTCGACTGAGATATTGCTAATCTCCCTTTGTTTACATGATAATTTGAATGAACTAAATTCCCTCCCTCAAAATACTAGTTAACATAATTGTCTGTACTTTGCAACTTCTAACTTTGAAGTTTTCTATGTTTTAACGATAGTTACTTTATAATTATGATTCCTTTTGTTTGAAGCAATATATTAAAATGTGTCTGATGGTTAGAGAGTAGTTTATTACTGGTGTAGACCTGGACCAGTACAAACTTCAAAAGTTCACAATTTACAAAACGATAGTAAATAATATCATTAGCATCGCCGCGCCGTTTAAAACTAAGAGGCTACAAAATTGAACAAGTTTTTTACTATGGGAGCAAAAAAAAAATCTGCTGTTGCATACATTTCAGTATTTTATTCGTCCGTCCGTAGCAACAGCCTAATTATATACCTAGTGTCCTGAAAATAGGCGCCACGGCTCGCTGACAACTTGCCACTTTTCACATGCATGAGGCTGAGTCTAGAAAATTTAAATTTTGTTCTTCAAATCTCGACATTCGACAAAATCACTAGCTAGACTATTCAGCTCAGCGCTAGGTATGGTTCCTTGCAGCAGTGCTTCTTTAGGAAACATTCCATTAGACTTTGTAGGCTGTCTTATAATTTCGTCTCATATTAGATTCAGGAGCGCACAACAGTTGCCTCAGTTAGGTACCTATCGTACCTACCTAAACTATGTCGCCATTTTATTATGTCTTCTCACTTATTTTCGTAAATGTAAGTAGTACAATAAAGTGTTAAATTTAAATAAAATACGTTAGACATTATAAAGAAATTTCATCACACTATTTTAGCTTTAACTTTTATTAATTGCCTTAATTGGTACCCTTAGAATTTGTACCTATTCAAGCTAGCTTTGGTACCTAACATTTGACATAATAAAGATACCTAGGTTTATAAAAATTGATACCTACTGCGGTTTTGTCGCGCTATTACCAGTGTGTTACCAGTTCTCATTATTGTTATGGGTAGTTATCTACCAGCCTACTTCTTCTTTCTGAAAGTGGAGAATAAATTTAATAAGAACCAGAATCGCTTAGAACTACAGAAAATACAATGTTGAATGAATTCCTATGAATTATCGGGATGGTACAAGTAGGTATAGTTAGGTACATCAAACATTTTAGGGTCCCATAATCAAACAAGGAACCCTTATACTTTCGTCCATTCTGTCTGTACGCCCAGCCTTAAATTATTCGCTCATTTATGCAATTCAATTCAATTCAAAATCATTTATTCAATATAGGAGCCTGAAGCACACTTATTAAACGTCAATTATTTTTTAAGCTACCACCGCCTAGGAACGTGTTGTCGCTGTAGAGAAGATGCGGCCAGAAACTCTATTGAACCTATTGAATAGAAATTTGGCATGAAGACTGATTAGTGATAACAGTCTTAACCCAAAACAATTTTCGACCCCTCCCATACCACGAATGCTGTAGCGCAACCAAATTAAAACTCGCTCACATAGGTAAAAAAACAATTGTGAAAAGATTTCCTCGTAATACGAACAACGGCTACGGAACCCTATCATGTCCGAGTCCGACACGGTGTTGGCCAGTTTTTATTCGAGAAATAGAGTGTTGTTTGTTTGCCTACAACGAACTGCATTGTAGAGGTCGTAGTTTAGCCAGAGTGGCGGATATGGTTTGATACTGCGGGCATTCACACTGGCCGCTACCGCTGCCGCGTCGTTCCGGTGCAGGAAGCGATAGCAGGCGCGCACATCGGCAGTCGAAGCGCGCATACCCGGGCCAACATGCGCGCGCGCACTGCTGCTCTTCTCCTTGTGACGGTCCTCGCCTGTCTTCGCTGTAAGTGTCTTTACTTTAACTTCCTTCTAAAGCTAAGCTGAGTAACATATTATCGGAAATCCGTTTTTTTTCTGAATGAAGTGAAAAACTGTCTGTTATCTTATTCTGGGTTAAAGTAATAATTTTTCTACCAGAAGAGCTTTTTGTACCTACCTGAAAGTTGAATAAACTTTATCTTAAAAAACTTAATATTGACGCCTCAGCGCCTCATAGGTACTTATACTTAACCTAGTGAGTGTTTCAGTCCCATAAAGGAAGAGACCTTTTGAATATAAAACGCTAGCAATAAAATGTATGAATTAATAGTAAGCATACTCACAATGTAGATTGCGTTACTTATAGCTATACTTGCCTTAATTTACTCGCATACTGCACCTACTCGTTCCTTCTTATGTAGGTACCTAGGTATTCTATATAAATTTATTTAACTAACTAGGTCCCTACTTAGATATCAGAATTCAATACCTATACCTATAGGTATACCTATTGTTTATTTCTGGAAGTCTCGAAACTATCAAGTTTTGCTCTAATAAGTTTTCTCTATCTTCCAAGAAAGTTTCACAGTCAAAATGTTCTTGTTCGTGTTTACCTACGTAGTAACCAACACAGATCATTAAGAATGGTAACCAAAGAGATTTAACTTAAATTACTACTTATAGAGAGGACATCGCGAACCAAAGCGTAATCCATGACTTGTTACCTCGTGGTTACAAGTCGTTCTAGTTGACACGTCGCACTGAACTGACATGATGCATTCATATTGCAAAACAAACGGGATGCATTTTTTTTGTACTTAAGTAGCCCATTCACAGTAGTCCTACATGTAGGACTACAACACCATTCACTATCCTGCAAGTAGGACTACTCATACATTTTGCTCAAGGTCGTCGGACGCGTTGTAGGACTACAACACCATTCACTGTCCAATATTGCTGTAGGACTGCAAGACGGACTACTGTGAATGGGCTCCTTTACCTACAAGATTCATAGCACATCACTACTCTACACTTGTCATTTTGTTTTCAAGGTTGGCAACATTTTGCTCTATGTTGGCTTTGGATGGTAGCCTCGAGTTGACGTTTTGAAGGATTATTTTGCTTCAAGGAGTCCCGTCTCTTAAATGTAATGATTATATTCTCTTTGCTTACCTATGAAACCCTGTCCAATATGTCCTCTCTATAAGTAATAAGTTAAATCTCTTTGGTAGTAACTTATTATTAATCTGTGGTTTCGCGGTAGGTAGGTCTGATGCGATGCTGGATTGGGACTGCCTTTGTAACTAATATAATATTTGGTATACAGGTAGGTAGGTACCTTACCTAACTACTACTTACCTGGCAAACTAATCCGTTTAATAGAAAGCATAGGTACCTACATCCTATGGTTGTCTGGAAGAAATCGCTTTTAGTGATAAGACCGCCATTTGTACCCTTTTGTTTGCTTATAATATTGTTATTTTATGCTTTTGGTGTGCAAATAAAGAGTATTGTATTGTATTGTATTGTACCTATAATGGTTTTCTTATTAAATAATTATAATTTTCTCAAACATGCTTGGATTGGAAATTTGAGCATTATTTTGACAACCTTCTTCGATTTCGACATTTACAATTTATAACATTATTACCTAAGATTATTACTTACGAAGATATCAAGCTTTGAAATTATTCATACAAAATTTCAAGATATCTTCGTAGTTAATTATATTATAAATTGGAAATGTTATTTGATAGGTACGCGTCTACTATCTGTCTGTCTGTCTATTTTTTTAAAGGTTTATTCAGACCGCGAATCTGAAGAACTTTCCCCAAGGAACATGGTTCGAAAAACGATAAAATTTTTTAAACTTCCCATAGAAAATAGATCGGCCGATCCGCACTTTCGTATGGGAGGTCCAAAAATTTGTATCGTTTTTCGACCCATGTATGTTCCTTGGCGAAAGTTGTTCAGATTCACGATCTGAAATAGTCTGAATACACCCTTAAAGTTTCGTTATTAATTAAAAATTAGTGGTGTAGGTACCTACTTATTTAAAAATATTACTTTTATTAATTCCGTCTACGCGTGTTCTGCGTCAAAGTTTTGTATGGACTGAAACCACCTTAAGCGGCCTAGTACAAGTTTAGTGGCGTCCTAATTATAAAGATAAAAAAAGAAAGATATAAAGAAACCCTACATTAATAAAGTGCTACTCTATTAAACTACTTACAAAAGGCTTCAAGATATTTTTATAGAATACTTTTGTAGGTTTTTTACACTCTAACTAAACCTACATTAGAAAAAGAAAAAAAACGGCCGCTTTTACTTTTAGAAGCTACTAGTGTTTTCCCGCGACTTCGTCCGCACAAATTATATACTTACCAGATTTTAAGTCAGATCATAAGCTATCAAACAAAAAAAGTTTCATCTAAATCGGTTCAGTAGTTTTTGCGTGATGCGCGAACAAACAAACAAACTAACAATTTTGTCAATAGATGGCGCTGCACGTTTTTAAATCTCGCTATCGAATGTTATTTGAATTTATATGAAGAGAACCGCTACTTTTTTATTCCTCATGATTTTACGGTTTTATAATACCTAGTTCAGATTTGCTCGTAAATGGTCTCTTATTTGACCAATTTCACTAACGTAATGTATCTCATTACGACCAGGAGTGCGATTTTTGAATCTCATTCGGTGAGCTCAGCAGTTGAAAACTTCAAAATAACTATGGAGATATGCATCTTTCTACTGCTGATTCGACTTTCAAAAATCATACTACAGGAGAGAGATTTTTGAGAGTCAAATCCGCAGTAGAAAGATGCGTATGTCCATAGTAATTTTGACATTTTCAACTGCTAAGCTCACCGAATGAGATTCAAAAATCGCACTCCAAGTCCGGTAATGTAAAGTAAAACGGACGGTACTTTTTTAAATCTTAGCAGAGTTTTTATGTCAGAAAAGTGGTCAACATTTTATGAATAAAATTAACTTTGGGAGATAAAATATAATAAAATAAACATTTAATTCTTTAATTTAATTAATTTTGACAATAAATTACAACCATTTATGTGAAACCAAAACATACAATATTAATTTACTTTATTAGTAATACTGGCAGTTTTTTGTGCCTTTGCCTTAAGAAATAAGAAAAAAGAAAGCGCTGATGCGCGCGCTAATTTGTGAACAAGTTAAAATTATTCCGCGCGCTTTTTTATCGCAATTTTTTTTTAAGATTTATTAGTTTATTTATTTATTTCCTTGTTTCCTCGCAAATATGTTATAAAACGTCGTATGACACACGTGCGCTTTGATAATTACAGCCTTAGCTTTCTTGTAGACCTCGCCTACGGCTCGGTCTAGCAATAACGCCTCGGCTGTAATTATAAACTTACCGAACTTGTATCATAATGTACTATTATATGAAGAGAACCGCTACTTTTTTATTCCTCATGATTTTACGGTTTTATAATAGTTAAGATAAAAGTATTGTAGGGTAGACCCGGGTTAATTGTAACACGGGTTAATAGTAACATTGACAATATTTCGGTAACTAAACAAGCCAAGGATGTGTGTGTGGAAAGAGGTGATGGCTCTTGTATGTCCGGACCTACTCTCCAATTGCCGTGTGTGCAACGTGGAGGTGTCTTGTGTTACAGAGGAATCAATTTTATGTGCGGTCATTTCAATTATTTTCGATCAATTCATTACGTTGTAACTTCTGAAATAATCCATGTTTTTAACAGATATTACGATCATACGTTGTAATAGGAACTAGAGAATGCTACAGATGATGAGTAGTTCATTATTTTCGTTGGTATCATGGTTTTTTAATGTTTTTATCTAAAATTGACACCAAGGGATAATTGTAACACTTTTGATGGGGTTGATTGTAACGTTACAATTAACACTGTGTTACAATTGACCCATGATCAAATTTTTATTATTAAGATGGTTTAAAAATACTCTGACATCAAGTTGACCACTAACTTGCCTCCACCAACCCGCACCAACCTCAGCGTTGGATTGAGAACGGCCGCTCATCTAACTCTAATTTAGATTGATTTTTTATAGTATGTTAGGTGGAATATTATTGGGTAGGCTGTAGGCTTGCTTTCTAATTTAACTTCCAATTTAAATAGTACACAACGAAATCGCAGTCGTGATTTTGACAGAATTATATGATTTTTGATTGCACTTTAAACGTAAATAAATCCACGTGGCCAGGTATAATAGTAACATTTGGTTAATTGTAACAGCTTCGTTTGTATGAAAACTTTTATGGTTGATTTACATATGCGAAAGATAAGTTTTTTAGTTTATTACAATGCTATTATATATAGTTAACTAAAGTGATTAGTAATATATAGCAATTATTTCAATTTTTTACTTTAAAGCAATAAAACGCTAAGTTGTTTTTCCGTTAAATTTTATAAAAACTGTTGATAATATTCCAATGCGATAAAAATATTACTAATAAAGAAGAGGTAAGTTACTTGATGGTAAATAAATAAGACCGATTTATTGATTATTTTGGGTTTTATTTAGATTTAAAAAACTGTTACAAATGACCCGGGGTAAGGGTTAATTGTAACACTGGTCACTGCTCACATCAAGAACGAATTACGAAAGGTTCTATAAGACTTCTGAACACCTTAAATGAAAAATCCAGTACGTTAAGAAACTGCCTTTCATAATGTGTATGTAACGTTTCTTAGATATGAATAGTTTCCCCGCAATCGAGGTAGAAGTAAAAACTGTTACTATTAATCCGGGTCTACCCTACAACAATAGCATGAAGGCTTTTGTAGTTTATTGGAGTAGCACATTTTTAATTTAGGCTTTCTTTATTGAGAAATCTTGTTTACTGTGATGAGGGTGCCACTGAACTGTAATATTTGTTATGTTTAAAAAATAAGTATATAATTTTTCAGTGACGGTGCGTGCTTGTGATCCGGATCAAGCTGCAAATGGGTGTAAGATTAATGGATCATCCTGTGTTTGCGGATACGGATGCAGAACCGAGTATCTTTACAAGTCGAGGCGGGCTTGCCTGAACGCTCTTAAAGGTAGGTAACGCCAGAAAAATAAAACTAATTTAGGTAGGTACCTAGGTACGCGTACGTAATCTTTAAGGGTTGAGAGTTGAGACACATTGACCGACGGCGAATGACGACGATAAATTGGTCACCCCGTCTCACCCTTATTCGAGACAGGTGACCTTTGCCCTGCAGCGGGATCCTACTGGCTCTTTACTGGCTATACCTTACTAATTTTAGTTCAATTTTAGTTAGGTTTAGGTAGTGTAGTTGAATGAGGTATGAAAATAGTGGTAAGATAAAAAACAGTAACTTTGAGGGTAAAATGTACAGGTACCTACACACGGCGACACATCAAGCTATACAAAACCAAAATAAGCTAGGCTAGCCTCGCATAGGTAGAATAAAGTGTCGCGGGGCCAGCTTATGTTTGTTTTGTATAGTTTGATGTTGGCGACGCACCAAAGAGGTGTGAGGTGAGATGTACACAGCTACTAAAGTGCTGGCCATGTTTTTATACTTTTTACCCTTGGAATGTATTTTTTCGTTTACTTTTATTTTTGATAACTTTTGTTTATATTCTTACTTGTCATTATATGCTTAAAACGTAGAGACGTATTTTCTTTGCAATTATCTGATGAGCTCCAATGCCATCCTTAACACTTGATGTGTCGCCGTATGTAAGTCACGGTCACTGTAGGTACCCTAATACACACGAAGGGCGTTTCTCTCACTAGTCACTAAGTCTCGTCTTGTTGTACAATTTAACTGAAAAAGTATGAACAAAACCATGATTTTTAATCGTAAATTTTGGCAGGGAGAAGCTCGAACGCCTGCTCACGCCTGCCTTGCATGATGGGGATATGCATACAGACGATGCAAGATCCTGGATTTAATTGCAAATGCGAAGGCACAGGATTCTACGGGCAACGTTGTGAGAGAGGTAATACATTGAGGAAATAATAGTAGATTATGCACCAAGGGGATAAAACAGTAGCAGCAGATCCTAAATGGAGCAAGTGGTTCAAGATAGCCCAAGATGAAAACACTTCTATCCTATTCACCTATACAATTATACCTAATTATGAGCGTGCTACAGAATAACTAATAATGGTGCGTAATATCTCTCCAGAAGCCGTAGCATGTTGCGCGTGATACGGCTATTTTACGACTTTTATATCTCGTTCTTTCGCACGCAAATAGAAAGAGAGCAAAGTCGCGATAGCGCTATATCACGCTGCCCTGCCATACTCCGGCTGCTTGTCTTTTCATTTGGCTTCTGCTTTTTCTTATGTTGCATAATTTGTTTCCATTTGAAGTTAGATTAGAGCCATTCTGAATAATTAAAAGTCATTAGGTATGCCTGATGTTTAAGAATAGGTAGAAAGAAAGAAGCGGCAAGCCGGAAAGTAGGCGAACGCCCAGTCAGTTGGCAACGCAAAATGTTTTTACTTATTTTGAAACGTTAATTCTTGTTTGGTTTCAGCCTGTCCTACGATTCCAATGCGTGGATTGATATTCCCTCATGAATGCGTCGTTATTTGAAAACATCATATTTTCCTGCAGAACCAACACAAGTAATTTATTTAGAATTATAATCTAAGCAATAAGTAGGTAAGATGAGATTGAAATTAAATGATTGTTTGATAGTCCTTACCTACAAATAAAGTTTATAAAAAATTGTACTGTGTCCCTGTAGATACCTACCTACATCCTGAATTCTTATAACAATTTTTTTAGTTACCTACACTACATCCTACATCAAATAAATTGCATAGGTACAATCTTTTTCTGCCGTGCTAACAATTATGAATGCTGGCCATTACCCTGGAAAAAAATTACATCAACTTTCTATCTCTATTAATTGATCTAAATGCTTCAAAGCCCTAGCGCGAAAAAGAAGTAGGCGAATTAGGTAAGTCGGTATTTTTGTTTTATAACACATTTGCTCGTAAATGGTCTCTTATTTGACCAATTTCACTAACGTAATGTATCTCATTACGGACTAGTTCGGTAATGTAAAGTAAAACGGACGGTTGCGTCTAAAACATAGGTCTAAAACGAACGGTACTTTTTTAAATCTTAGCAAAGAGTTTTTATGTCAGAAAAGTGGTCAACATTTTATGAATAAAATTAACTTTGGGAGATAAAATATAATAAAGTAAACATTAAATTCTTTAATTTAATTAATTTTGACAATAAATTACAACCATTTATGTGAAACCAAAACAATAGTTATTTGTTATGCTAGGCTGCAAAGTTGCTTTTTGGCGCGAGTACTTTTATTGAAACCTGAGTAAGCGAAGGATTCTAGGATTGAACCACGAGCGAAGCGAGTGGTTCAAATAATAGAATCCTGAGCGTTTAGCGAAGGTTTCAAAGGTACGAGACGCAGAATAACTTTGCAGCCGAGCGAAACACACAATTTTTCACCTCACAACAGCGAGGAAAAAAAGTGAATTGCTAAAAAGAACATTTCAAAAAGTTTTTATTTTCGTGCTGGCCAGTTATTAATTCATTTTTAATTAATTCATGAAATAGTTATTAAGCATTTTCAGTGCATTGGCGGTATACAAAAATATTGAATAGACAAATTCGAATTTCAAAAACTCTTTGCACGCTAGCGGATAAAATACACTTTTGCACTCAGATTTCGAACGATAAACAGAATCTTTCCGAGCTTGTGAGGTGAAAACAATATTAATTTACTTTATTAGTAATACTGTCTGTTTTTGTGCCTTTGCCTTTTTTCTTATTTTTTAAAATAAGAAAAAAGAAAGCGCTGATGCGCGCGCATCGCTAATTTGTGAAGTTCTCTTATTAGTTTGTGTTTGTGAACAAGTAAAAATTATTCCGCACGCTTTTTTATCGCTATTTTTTGTAACGTTTTTTTGTTTTGATTTGAAAATGCCGTTAGTTATGATGAATTTATTAATTCGACGCCGCCAAAAGTCTCAGAGGCAGCGGAAAAGGTTAGTCTAATTTATTAGTTTATGAATGTCCGAGTTTTATTTATTTCCTTGTTTCCTCGCAAATATGTTATAAAACGTCGTATGACACACGTTCGGTTTGATAATTACAGCCTAGGCTTTCTTTTAGACCTCGCCTACGGCTCGGTCTAGCAATAACGCCTCGGCTGTAATTATCAACTTACCGAACTTGTATCATAATGTACTATTAATGGCTAGTGTTTATGGCGATAATTTTTTTTTTTTAAATAAAAGCAGCCACTGGCTGCCAGCCAGTTGCTAAAAATTTTACATAAGGTCAGTCGGGGCAAGCGCGTCATACTGTTTGCAAAGTTGACTTTCATAGTAAATATTTCTATTTTCAATATCTTGTGGCCATCAAATTGCATAAATATTAAACTGAAGAATGGCAAAATATGGAGGAGGCTGAAAATGATGATGTTGGTATTTAACTGGCAATGTAAAAAATGTATATTGTGGAAATTGGATAGCCTTTGTTGGATATATTCCACCTTTAAGTAAACTATGCCCAGGTAGACGCACTTCCCCCGAGCTGGGGCAAGTGCGGCACACGTTTATAAACCACATAAAATGTGGTTATTTTGAGTTTTGATACAATATAGATAAAAGCCATTTGTGAACTAAACATGGCGATACATTCAAAACTTTATTTCCATCAGTAAGAAAAATGGGGAAAGTGCGCCATACTTTTACGGGTCAGTGGCGATCAACCTTTTTTCTTAGATTAGTTATAATCTTCGCTTCTCTTTTCCTCATCGGCTACGGAATTGGGTCTCTTGCTACAAGATATAAGCACTGTAAGCTTTGGGGTAGGGCCGTATATTACTCTTTGGGTAGGGCTCAAAAATTTTGTGGAATATATAATGTTCTTGGTATCGTTTTGTAAGGGAAAAAAATGTGATTGCAGCGCCACAACGGACCACTGGCTGCCAGCCAGTTGCTAAAAATTTTACATAAGGTCAGTCGGGGCAAGCGCGTCATACTGTTTGCAAAGTTGACTTTCATAGTAAATATTTCTATTTTCAATATCTTTTGGCCATCAAATTGCATAAATATTAAACTGAAGAATGGCAAAATATGGAGGAGGCTGAAAATGATGATGTTGGTATTTAACTGGCAATGTAAAAAATGTATATTGTGGAAATTGGATAGCCTTTGTTGGATATATTCCACCTTTAAGTAAACTATGCCCAGGTAGACGCACTTCCCCCGAGCTGGGGCAAGTGCGGCACACGTTTATAAACCACATAAAATGTGGTTATTTTGAGTTTTGATACAATATAGATAAAAGCCATTTGTGAACTAAACATGGCGATACATTCAAAACTTTATTTCCATCAGTAAGAAAAATGGGGAAAGTGCGCCATACTTTTACGGGTCAGTGGCGATCAACCTTTTTTCTTAGATTAGTTATAATCTTCGCTTCTCTTCTCCTCATCGGCTACGGAATTGGGTCTCTCGCTACAAGATATAAGCACTGTAAGCTTTGGGGTAGGGCCGTATATTACTCTTTGGGTAGGGCTCAAAAATTTTGTGGAATATATAATGTTCTTGGTATCGTTTTGTAAGGGAAAAAAATGTGATTGCAGCGCCACAACGGACCTATCGGAATTATAGCAGTCATAGGCCCTGTAGGTCTTAGATCAAAATAAAATGAATGGATAGGCCTTACGCGAACATTTCAAACCTGAAAAATGAGGCAAAACAAATGAAAGATTTACTTCAAATTTGTATGCAAGTGCCCTAGATTTGACAGATAATGGCGCTAGTTTGTATGGACCAACTGCACCAGTAGTTTGCTTCAACTTACCGCGCTTTAGGCCTATCCATTAATTTTATTTTGATCGAAGCTGTAGGTTAGGTAGCATGACACCGTGATACAGCGCTATCGCACCTTCGCTCTCTTTCTATTTGCAAGTGAACGAACGAGATAAAAGACGTGATAGTTACAGCCGTATCACGTGTAGCATGCTACCAGTGCTGGACTGCACGAGCTACCATTGCCGTCCATAACCAGCACTGGTAGCATGCTACACGTGATACGGCTGTATCTCGTCTTTTATCTCGTTCGTTCACGTGCAAATAGAAAGAGAGCGAAGGTGTGATAGCGCTGTATCACGGTGCCATGCTACCTATGCTGAGCGTGTAGACAAAGCATAAGATTTGGCATGGCAACACCATAGTTTAATTATAATTACGCTATGGCAACACTGAGACCTGTGACTGACACAGCGTTGCCAACTTAGCCCTTTCGGGGCTAGATCTAGCCCTTTTTATGCTTCTACAGCCCTTAAAATAATTATTTAGCCCCTAGCCCTATTTCTAGCCCCAAAATCGTGTAAGGAAACTACACTGGCACACAATTTATATTGAGCAAAGCTGCCCCTGATGAAACAGATAAGGCTCAACTTCAACGATAAGCAACTACATCAGCACAAAGTGGGAGTGAAATCTTGTGTTCGGCACGATTTTGGCATACATTGCCTGTTTTGTTCTCTCTATTTCAAAGTGTAGCGATCAAAGCAAGCAATGTATACTGAAATCGGCCCTAAATGTCTGGTAATGTAATCGCTGCTTTAGACATTTAAGTGTTTGTTTTAATTAAGTTTGTTAAATTTTTGATTGTGCGTTTGAGTAAATCTATTTAATGAGTAAACAATAGTTAACAAGACTCACTTTTTTTAAAATTTTTATAAATAAAGCAATCTAGCCCTTTTTTTAATTTATTGGGCAAATCTAGCCCTTTTTAAAGCTCTATTTAGCCCGAAAACCTGATACTGAGTTGGCAACACTGGACTGACAGTTGGCGAGTTTTTGGCGGGCTTTGGTAGCTGACGTTTGGAGTCCTCATATTTCATCGAATTTTTATTGTTTATAGTGAGTTTTGGTTCGTAAAATTGGTGTTGTTTTGCGTAACAAAGTGTCGTGCAAGTGAACAATATATAGTTCAGTGAAATATGATGGTGCATGGGTCGTAAACAGGAAAAGTGTTCCGTGATTTTAGCGCGGCAAAGCGGTCGGTTCACCTCTTTCCTGTGGACTTCTCTGCTTTTCCTGCGTCTTTCGATTGCCTCCAAAAACTCCAAAGAACCATCAAAACGTCGAATACCAACGTTTTAATGTGAAAACAGAAGAAAGTTAAAAATAAAATAAGATTTAGCCAAAAGGTCTAGTAACCAGGCTAGTAAATATATTATAAAAAAAAAAAAAAAAAAAACTGACAGTTGGCGTTTTTGGCGGGATTTGGTAGCTGACGTTTGGAGTCCTCATATTTCATCGAATTTTTATTATTTATAGTGACTTTTGGTTCGTAAAATTGGTGTTGTTTTGCGTAACAAAGTGTCGTGCAAGTGAACAATATATAGTTCAGTGAAATATGATGGTGCATGGGTCGTAAACAGGAAAAGTGTTCCGTGATTTTAGCGCGGCAAAGCGGTCGGTTCACCTCTTTCCTGTGGACTTCTCTGCTTTTCCTGCGTCTTTCGATTGTCTCCAAAAACTCCAAAGAACCATCAAAACGTCGAATACCAACGTTTTAATGTGAAAACAGAAGAAAATTAAAAATAAAATAAGATTTAGCCAAAAGGTCTAGTAACCAGGCTAGTAAATAAATTGAAAAAAAAAAAATGACTGACAGTTTATGAGAGTTTTTGGCGGGATTTGCTAGCTGACGTTTGGAGTCCTCATATTTCATCGAATTTTTATTGTTTATAGTGAGGTTTGGTTCGTAAAATTTGTGTTGTTTTACGTAACAAAGTGTCGTGCAAGTGAACAATATACAGTTTAGTGAAATATGATGGTGTGTGGGTCGTAAACAGGAAAAGCGTTCCGTGATTTTAGCGCGACAAAGCGGTCGGTTCAACTCTTTCCTGTGGACTTCTCTGCGTTTCCTGCGTCTTTCGATTGTCTCCAAAAACTCCAAAAAAGCGTCAAAACATCGAACACCAACGTATTTAACGTGAAAACAGAAGATAAATAGAAATAAAATAAGATTTAGCCTAAAGGTCTTGTAACCAGGCTAGTAAATATATATATATAATTATAAAAAAAAAACTGACAGTTTATAATTACAACGTAACGATAGTTAACTTCACGTTAATTTCTTTATTTTATTTGTACTAATTTGTTGTTTATATTTTGTGTACAATAAACCAGAAGAGGTCTAAGTTTAGGTAGTTGTAATTTACTACGATACAATGTGAGTTGAAATTTATACCACTAAGCACCCACTAAGCAATTTCTACCGAATAATAATATAGGTACCATAACTTATTTTCTACGAACTTGTAGTGACTTTACTACGCAAACTCTCCTTTGTTTGTGAAAATCTAACATCGATGAATGATGATGTAGGTATACCTACGTTACGTATTAAATTCTGTAACTCGACATCATTTTGTATTTTTAAGTAGTTAAGTAAGTAAATATCAAAGAGATACTTATTACTATAGAGAGGACATCGCAAACCAAAACGTAATCCATGACTTGTGCCCTCGGGGTAACTAGTTGTTCCAGTTTGACACATCACACTAACATGATGCATTCAATATTGCAAAACAACGGGTGATTTTTTTGTATGAAAACCTGTCCAATGTCCTCTCTATAAGTAGTAATAAGTAAATCTCTTTGGTAAATATTTAACTTAAGTACCTAAATGTATGCTTCAGAGACGATGGTTTCCATATTCAACGGAATACTCAGTTAATATTATGTTTAAGGTGGTTGGAGAGTTGTCAATTTCATACAAAACTTTATTGTAGAACACTCGTAGACAGTATTAATAAAAGTAATGTTTTATATATGGAAAAATAGCTTAGAAAATCTAGATTGCGCATTATAAATAACATTTACAATTTATAATATAATTACGAAGATTTCTAAGGCTTTGAAATTTTGTATGAATAATTAGAACGACAAAAAATCTGGATTGCGCATATCAAATAATATTTACAATTTATAATATAATTACAAAAACTAAATTTGAATTTAGTAACCCAACATCATGGGGTGGGCATCGAGAGCCCACCCGGGCCCCCCCTTATACAGGGTCCTTCTTAATATGGTGACAGTTTTTGATGTTGTTGCCATAGAGAAAGATGTTCAGTTTGATGGTCTGATCATCCCCTTAAAAAAGTGTCAGCATATTAAGAAGGACCCTATACATATATGTACCCCAATGCCTATAAGACCTTTTTGTTACAACATGAGTGGAATAAATATATTGAGTATTAAAATAACATGAGAATATTATAAAAACTGTTAATAATTAAATAGTGCAGCATGGCGTGGTCGGGATATCAGAAGTTCCTCGCTCTGATGATGGTAGTGACGGGCTCCATCAACACGCTGAGCACCAAGTGGGCAGATAAGATCTCATCTAAAGGATCAGACGGTGTGGTCAGAGAATTTGAACATCCATTCTTACAGGTAATACCTATTTATGTAAAGCATTATAATTAATTTGTGGCAATGAGCGGGACACATTGCTCGCAGAACTGTTGGCTGATAAACATTTTAAGTTTATTCTGCATTGAAATGTATTATTATAAATTAGTCATGATATTTATCCATGGTACACACAGCGACACATCAACCTATACGAAACCAAAATGAGCCGACTGCATTATGTAACCTATGCGCTTCCAGCTATATGTTGGTTTTGTATAGCTTGATGTATTGCCGGTCGCCGAGTGTACCTATGTAAAGCCTGACCAGGAATATAAAAAACCTGGTTTGGGGGCGCTGCAATTGACTGTCATCTTTAATGTTTGTGTTCCATGTACAAAAATTTGTTCCAATGATTTTCCGCAACATGGGGAGGTTTTTTATATTTCTGGTCGGGCTTTAATATCTGAACAGCTCTGATTATTTGTCTATGGTTTTTGTTTTGAAGGCGTCGGCGATGTTCTTTGGCGAGATGTTATGTCTGTTGACATTCAAGATCATCTGGTGCCGAACGCGAAGTGCCGGTGGGCATGCACTCACCCAGGGCAGCCAGGACTTCAATCCTTTCATATTAATGCCAGCTGCTATGTTTGATTTGGTAATTATTGTTTCTCTTTTTCCATCACACTGGCCATCACCAAAATAATGTCAGTTAAATATGAGGCCAGTTACAAGTTATTATGTTCGTGATTTCGCATTGAGTGGTTTGCTAATCATTTTGTTCACCATTTATGTACAACCTGTATTTGACTTTTCCATTTATATATTTTTATATACTTATGCCATTATTAAATGCCAAACATGCAAGAAAAGCATCTATAGAGAGATACAGAAAAAATATTATTTTCCATTCATTTGAGTCGAGTAGCCATTTATTTTTCAATGGAACAAAAATTTTCTTTCATCTATTTTAATTTAGTAAAAATTGCTTTTTACTTTATTTATTTATTTATTGCTCAGTTGGTCGGTCTAAATCACCCACTAAAATAAGTAAGGTGTTTTAAGTTTAGGTACACATGCTGTACCAGGCTTTACCTACTTATTTGTGAATCTTAACTATCTAAATGTCACAATTTATGTTATGAATTTATGATATGAACTTATGAATATTATGTACCTACCATTGTTTGTGGTAGGTACATAAAACAAAGACAGATCAAACATCTGACAACAAAACTGACTAATAGTCTTGTAATATTTTACAGATTGGCACTTCAATAATGTATGTAGGGTTGACCCTCACATACGCGAGCAGTTTCCAAATGTTCCGAGGGTCCATCATTGTATTTGTAGCAGTTCTCTCAATGACATTCCTAGACAAACGGATCATCAAGAGAGAGTGGATCGGGATAGGTAAGTTAAAGATTTTGGCATATCATTTTTGTTTTCTATTTTTCTTAATTAGTGGCCGGTTGCTTGCGTCTAGATCTCAAGTTATTGTTTTATATTTAAAACACAAAAGAGCTTCACAAAATGGCGGGGCCACGTGCAAGCCTAACAGAAGCCAATTCGCACGCGTCCGCCCTCAGTCAGACTTGCAGCGCGACATCCCATAGCATTTATTTAAAATTATTTACAATCGCTTTTCTCGACTCAAAACCTACATAAATACAGAAAATCACGACCATAATGCCTTTCGATGTGGTCAGTAACATTGCTTCAACTACTGTCTTTCCTGCAGTTGAAACTTTGAAACGAATACCAAAAGGTAAATAAAACGATATAAGTAAATCTTACGAATGTGATGCTCAAATTTCCAACTAACCAAATCTGAATTGTTATGTCAGAACATTGAACAATAAGGCGACGATCGGCTTCGCGTAACAACCGTTCAATCCCAAAACAATAACGGACGCTGCTACATAAGCAACCGAGGAACTCGCAGCTGTTATCAAAACAAAACGTGTAGCATGAGCATGGGTGAAGTGACATGCAAGATAAGAGTCCGGCTAAATCACTGCTACTAATAAATATTTACTTGCTCAACTCATTATATTTTATGACTAACTTATCTATTACTGTATCAAAACAGACTGCCAGCTGGTTATTAAATATTGATTAGGATCAAGTGTATTCAAATATAGGACCTATTAACCCGCAAAATAGGATTGGTTTGGACGAAAGATAGTTTTTTACTCAGCCAAGTTTAAATAGTAGTTAATGGTCCAATACATACATAACACATGGTTTTGCTACTACATAGTAATTAATAATTATGTATAGTAGGTACTCTGTGCCTATTCCTTAGGTGTAAACTATTCGTAATTCCACTTTTGTACCCTTTTTGAAGTGTTATACAGTCCATATGAATACAATACTCTTTAGTACTAAGTACTAAAAAAGGATAATTTTTTTAAATCCCGATTTTTAAAGTTTTACTCGAGACCAGAGATGCAGTCACAGTTCTTTATCTAATTGCCAAGCGTAGTAGCGTGGCTTGGCGTAGCATGGTCCATATCTTCGGGGTAGGCTAATCTCCTGTAACAGACAATGGTGATAACTGGACTCATGAATCTCATGATGCATTGTCCACGCGCGGGAAACAACGGTGTTGCACGAACCTAGTCTAAAAGCTTATCTATGAGCTCTTCCTCCCAAAAATAAAACAGGAAATTTGAGAGTCATAAAGTCTTAAGTCAACGAGCTATAGAGAGAGCTATGCTCAGTGTTTCTCTGAGGGATCACATCAGAAATGAAGTGATTCGTCACAGAACTAAAGTGGCTGACATAGCTCAGAAAATTAGCAAGCTGAAGTGGCAATGGGCTGGTCATATCTGCCGAAGAACTGACAACCGATGGGGTGTCAGAGTTCTAGAGTGGAGACCGCGAACTGGTAGGCGTAGTGTGGGACGCCCTGCTGCCCGCTGGACAGACGACCTAAAAAAAGTAGCGGGGACCGACTGGATGAGGAAGGCCAAGGATAGAGTTTTGTGGCGCGCCTTGGGAGAGGCCTATGTTCAGCAGTGGACGATGTTAGGCTGATGATGATGATGATGAAAGTCTTAATACTCAATGTTCAATTACACAGTTGTTGTATGAGAAACACTTTTTTTCTTTTGTTATGTATGACTACAAAATCCAGACTAAGTAAATTTGATATTCTAGTCAGAGTGAATCATCACATGAGTGAATAGTTTTTGAACTAGTCATAATTGTACCATCTGCTTTGATTAATAATTTAAATATACGAAGCAGAATTTATCGTAAATAAATCGTTTGACTGAATCTATAGTCCAATCATTTTAGGGTTTGACACTAACAATAATTCATCTATCGCTGAAACTTTGCAGTGTGATAAAGTAAAGTATACAGATATACAGATTACGGTTGACAAATAATCTAGGTTTAATTTTTTCCGGTCCTAGATTATTTGTCAACCGTAATCTGTATACTTTACTTTATCATACTGCAAAGTTTCAGCGAAAGATGAATTATTGTTAGGGTGTCCATACAAGGAAACTCTAAAATGACTGGACTACTAATCGTTATCGAATAACCGTGACGATTTTTTTTAATACCTAAACTAAATACACCAATAGTTTTTAATTAGGAACGAAACTTTAAGGGTTTATTCAGACCGTGAATCTGAACAACTTTACCTATGGAACGTGGGTCGAAAAACGAGTTTATTTTTTGGACCCATACAAAAGTGCGGATCGGCCGAGCGATTTTGTATAAGAGGTCCAATATTTTTTCTCGTTTTTCGTCCCATGTTCCTTGGGGAAAGTTGTTCAGATTCACGGTCTGATTACACCCTTAAAGGTTCGTTCCTAATTAAAAATTAGTGGTGTATATTTTGATACATACCTACCGTATGTAATATATCTTAAAATAATATTTTGGTGGCCAGCGACAAGCAGGTCACACTCTTTATTATACATTTTGTAGGGAATAGCCGTTGACCGCCACTCGCTACAACACTCGGTGCGGTGGCTCTATAGTTTTTACACTAGTTATGTATTAGATTGACTTGTTTATTTAATGAACCATTTAATGTATACTATTTCAGCGAGTGTTATACTCGGGCTGTTGATAGTTGGCGTCACGGACGCCGTGTACCAATCCCCCGGGGAGTCGAAAGGGCGAAACAGCCTCATCACGGGCGACTTACTCATTATAGTGGCTCAAGTCATCTCCGCCTGCCAGATGGTCTACGAAGAGAAATATGTTGCTGGTAAGTTTTACAGACCGGATTCCTTTGTTGGAGCTTAGAATGTTGTTTATGAATAAATTTTATCTACACTACACTACATAATACCTATTTAATTTTGCTCGCGACTTTATTCTTCCGCCTCGTAGCGATATAAAATATAATAGTTACCAGTTTTAAATCGAATCATAAGATTTTAAACATAAAGTTTTATCCAAATCTACACTCTGAAATCGAATCCGAGATCAAAAATTTAAAAAAAGAGGCTCTTTTGTTTGAAATCTTTGATCTCGGATTCCATTTCAGAGTATAGGTCTAGTAGTTATTGCGTGTCGCTCGAACAAACAAATAGACATAGACAAACAAACAAAAACTGTGATATGGTGTCAGGGAACCTGACGGTAAACACTAGCTTCTTTTTGTGTAAATATCTTCAATGTACAAACTACAGACCCACTTCTGTTACAGTTTTATAATAATGCAGATTATTTTGTTGTGCAACTTTTACAATAGCGAAAAAATTCGCCCCCATATCACAAATTTAATTAAAAGTCACGCGTCCAATATGTAATGGTATTATATGGGGGGATGGTCAGACGTCAGACCATCAAACTGAGCAACTCCTCTATACGACCAACTTCGAAACTGAGAAAAAAAAATCGGATGCCCCATACATTTGGGTCGAGTAGGTTTGCAGTTTTGTATGGAACAGCCATTGATGTCTTATGAAACAGCAGATTTTTTGAAGATTTCGATGTTATTCCCATTTAGAAAGTTGTTCAGTTTGATGGTCTGACCATCCCCTTAAAAAGCCTTAATAACATAATTTCCATCGTTTCTTAGGTGTTTTGTTTAAAGGTTTTTTATATACTTTATTCGTAGTTGGCTTTTACCTATGTTAAAATTATCACATTTCTTATTGAATAAAACAATTATTTGTGTAAATTGTAATTTGATTGTTCCAGGTCAAAACATCCCCCCTCTGCAAGCGGTAGGATGGGAGGGTGTTTTTGGCTTTTCGGTACTATCCGTGCTACTGGTGATATTCTACTGGACCCCTGCGCCGCCACATTTCGGTCACAACGCCAGGGGGACCGTGGAAGACGTGATTGACGGCTTAGTGCAAATTGGTACCGTTTTATTTTTACTATTTATGTAGATTTCTCATATCGTCGTTGCGCTTGCGACTTTAAGATCTCCTATGTGTAAAATTTAAAAGTGTTGGGAAATTGAGATTTTAAATTGCCAAATTTACATGAGTAGCTAAATAAGAGTATTTTTCTAACTGTAGAATAGCCGTGAAATTGTTTTTTTTTTTTGACTTGGGAGTTTTTGCATTCTATGGAGGACATATAATAAATTATACAAGGTGTTTCATAAGTAACAATAAATTTTTGAAACTCTTAAGGGGGTTGTTAAGACCGTCAAACTGAACAACTTTCTCTATGGGACCAACATCGAAATCGCGAAAAAAATAATTTCATATCCCATACATATTTTAGCTCTAGTCGATTTGTAGAGTATAGAACATAAATTTTTTTTTTCCCGATTTCGATATTGGTCCCATAGTGAAAGTTGTTCAGTTTGATGGTCTACACCACCCCCTTAAATGTTTATTTGTAGTTTTGTAACACCTTGTATATTAACATAAGAAAGTGAATTATATAATATAATAAGAATCGAAAAAAGTGTCACATAGGAGATCTTAAAGTCGCAACGACGATATAGGCCTGGTCGATGAGCGAGCACAAGATTACGGTAAATATTAGGCGCGCACACATACAGCCACATGCACGTTACGTATTTTTATTTTCTTTTTCACTAGCCCAATAGGTATAAATGATCATGAAACTAGTAAGTAATGATACACTAGTGGCGCCCGCGACTCTTACGCGCAGACCACTGACTTTAAATACTCATAACTTTTGATTGAATACAACGATTGTAATACAATAAAGCCTAAATGTTAATCCAAAGTAAGCCTAATTTTTTGAAAACTCCATCCTTATTGGTTCAGCAGTTTTTAAGCGATGCGTGCACAATCAAACAGACGAAAATTTAAAAAATGGTTTCTATTAATTCCATTACAATTCCTAAACACCTCCAAAGAATATATTTTTTCTAACAACTTCAATATATACATCCACGCAAAATTTACAATTTTATAGATGTTCTAAAAGCCAGTGCAGATCTGGAGTGGTGAGGGCCTGGTGTGCTGTCAAACAGGTCAACTTTGCTTAGTTGTTGTACCTACCACACTTATGAGTCTCTGACAAATATAGATCCCACATCCCACTAATTAATATTGTTATGAATATAACTGTTATACCTATCTTTGCTAAGAGAAAATAATGGTTTTATTTATTACTATTATTAGTGCGGTGCTGTAATACTCGGCACGTAATACCGGTCTTGCTATAATATAATCCAGAAGCAAGCTTTACCGGCGAGGCGCGAGGCACCAAGACCGCGGTGAGACCCGAAATCCACCAAAGCGGTGCTGTGTTGAATCAGCCAATCCAATTGTTCGACTTTCCTCGCTTGACAGAATCATAGAATCATGTTATCTTATTGGTTGATTCTACACATCTTAGGTCAGCTCCGCTTTGGTGGATTCTGGGCCTAAAGCTCGCCAGTCGATCAGAGCGTCAGACATTCAGATACTTAGTATGTTCCATCGTCCAAGTGTCAACGAATGAATTAATGACAATACAGGGTGTAAAATTAAATGCGGTCGGTACTTAAAGGGTGCTTCAGACTGAATGGTCCTTTATGAAAGTTGTCCAGTTTAAATGGTCTGAAGCACGCATTTAAGTTTACACCGTGTATATTGTATATGCTGTAAACTTCGCTTCGATTGTTTCTAATAAACCTCTACAATTGCAGGTAACAGTTCTCTCCTACTAGTTGCTATTTTGGGAACGATAGTTTCGATAGCGTTCTTCAACTTCGCCGGTATAAGTGTCACCAAGGAGATGTCTGCAACTACGAGGATGGTCTTGGACTCCATAAGGTGAATTATAGTCATTATCTCGAACTATACTGCATTCCAAATAAGGACGAAAATATATTTCGATTCCTGTATAGCTTTCTGGCCAATTCTGATTAGCAAAATATGATTTATGTATGAGAAAGATGTACTATCCAACGTATCTTGAACGTATCTTTAAAGCTGTTCTAAGAATAATTGAGAGGAAGTGTTTCAAATCTCTGTTTCTGTAATTCAAAATGGCCTTAAATTTTCGTTGCTATTTGGAATGGAGTATAGTTTAGGTCATATATTTTATGTCAGCGCAACCGCAACAATGGCCAATTAATATCTGGTATTATAAATAATGTCCTACTTATAAAATAACTTGGTTTATGACACATACATAGGTAACTGAGATAAGAATATTGTTGTCTCTGTAATCTGTTAACCACGCCGAACGACAAATCTATTTCAGATAAGCTAGAATCGTTCTAGGCTCGCAAACATTGTCACCTATTCAAAGAGGGTGTAAACAGCGGCGTTTTCTCGTGGTCCTACCCTATTTCTGATGGTCCTACTGACGTGCTGTGAATCAAAAATGTACCTCCTGTGTAGCCCTCCGTAAACTGAAACGGTGATCAGACCGTCAAACTGAACAACTTACTCTATGGGACCAACATCAATCGCGAAAAAAAAATCTTCTGTCCCATACAAAACTGCAAACCTACGCGAGCCAAATGTATGGGACAGCTGATTTTTTTTTCGTGATTTCAATGTTGGCCCCATAGAGAAAGTTGTTCAGTTCGATGGTCTGATCATCCCCTTAAAAAAACTGTAAAAACGTATTACAGAACTTTTGTCATCTGGATGGTGTCGCTCGGAGTGAAATGGCAAGATTTCCACTGGCAGCACCTCGTTGGGTTCGCCGTGCTTATATACGGCATGTGCGAGTACAACGGCATTATTCCTAGCTGCAGAATACGCACGCCGGTCGAAGAGCCAAAGGATGACGAAGAAGAGAGCCAGGTGGTCAACACTCACGCTGATCAAGTGGCCGAGGCGTAGATCCAGATAATACACATACTTACACCATTTGATGCGACATTAGGTACAATCTAAAGCAATATATATAACAGATGTTTTTAGTAACAGAATTAGTAAGAAATAAAAACGGTCTACCGTACATAAGACTCACTCCCTAGTAAAACAAATCTGGTTTAGATATAAAAACATACCTACGACGACCGACGTCGCGGCGTCTTCACCGCGAGCGAAATTTAATCTAAAGGCAGTGGAAGAGCGCTCATATTCTATTGAACAACACTCTTTCAATTCCCTCGTGCCGCAATTGAAAGACGCGCTAGTATTGTTTATGTCGTAAAATAATGACTAGTTATTATAATTATGTTGTGTTCAAATACGTCTAAGCAATAGAATGAGACCGTAGTAATTATTATTCAAAATTGTTGTTTGCTGATTAAAATAAACGCAACGTTAGGAAGTAGTGGACACTTAGGGTTGACCTACACCAGGCAGCACAGCATCGCATTTTTCCGTCGCTCCATCCTTTTCTGTCACTCAGGAACGTCATTTGTTAGAGCATATAAGATAGACGGAACGCGATCGCACGCGGCGTGCTGTTCCGTGCTGTTCCGTTCCGTCTATCTTATATGCTCTAGCAAATGACGTTCCTGAGTGACAGAAAAGGATGGAGTGAGGGAAAAATGCGATGCCGTGCTTCCTGATGTAGTTCAACCCTTAGGTATATGCAAGTTAAAGCCTGACCAGAAATATAAAAAACCTGGTTTGGGGGTGCTGCAATCAACTATAAGTAAACTTTAAGTCAATGATCCAGATACAAAAATTAGTTCCGATGATTTTCCGCAACATGGCGAGGTTTTTTATTTTTCTGGTCAGGCTTTACATGTTGTGAAAATAGAATAGACGATACGAAAACATGATAGCGCTTCAAATTCTTCGTTGTAGGTGCGTTTTTATACCTGACTTGTGAAGTGTTACAGGCCAGATTTAGCAACGTTGTCGTTACGCCTATTTGCGAATGTAAATTAATCTTTATTTTGATATTTGAAGTAGCGAAATTTTGTTATGATACTGTGAATAAAGAAACGATAATTTAATGGGTCCAATCATGCCATCTCTTGTACACACGGCGACACATCAAGCTATAGAAAACCAACATAAGCTGGCCGCGCGGGGTTTTACGTTACTCGACATACGCGCGCCCGGCTTATTTTGGTTTTGTATAGCTTGATGTGTCGCACGGCACAAAAACAAAAATAAAAAACCTGCCGCCTTTTATATATCGTTTCTTTATTGCTTGATAGAAGCGCGCGCCGCCTTGCGAGTGTCCCCCTACGAGCTACCACGAGCGAGTCGCCATAAGCCGGTAATACGAATTGGTACAAAATGCGAATGATGCCGTCCGGTTGGTCAAGTCTAAGCAAATGCAACTTGGTGGGGCACCATGTCGCGGCCAGCGAGCGAGCGACCACGAGAAATACAAATTAGCTTATTTGTTCTCTCACACAGACAATAGGTATATTATAGTGACAAGATCTTATAGATCAATCAAAAATGGACTAACCAGTACCTATACATGTAGCAATAGATACTCTTTCTTCACAACACAACACACAACACACACACAACACAACTTGAGCTGATATGTATTACCGACTTTTCAGTGTCGAGCTCGCATCCCCTCGGGGGCTCGCGCGTGATTCTAAAGTTGTTATAGCAACTGCAAATGTTTCTATATCAAGAATATTATATACTCCATAGGTTCTATATCTGAAGAATGATGTTTACTTTCGTTCTATTTAATGAGGTCCAACATTATTGAACGCGACCGATGATTGATGCAATTCCTTTTTTCTACGCCCAGAGTACATTTTGAATTAAAAACAGTTTGTGCCGATTCAATCAATGTTTAATCGAACGTGAGATAGCAGCTGCTCGTCAAAGCCGAAAAATTCCTTTGGATCGGCTTGGTTGTTCATCTCATAGTGCCTAAACTGAAATGGAGATACGAATATGTATACATAAAAACTAACGTCCTACCGTCCTGCAGTACGCATAACACTCAGGTTTCTGTTACTGTAACAGAACACCCCTTTTTAATAGATTTTGAAAGATTATTTTACGAATAATTATGTGGATGTACCTATGTAAGTAATTGATTTTTTTTCTGGCTGAATTCTGGCCTAAGCTAAGAAATCTGAATTCATAATGATTCTAGATAAGTCCAAATATATGAATTTAAGTGTAAGTAAATTTTTACTTTTATACTTACTTGTCGATAGTTAAAATTAAACCAACGACGACATTTGTGATAATAATGTGTTTTCAATTCTCAATTAGCTGAATTACGTTAGGATATTAAATTCGCGAATTTTGACGTGTTTCCGACCAATCTTATTATAATCACTGTTGCAACATCGATGCAACTTTCTGAACTCTATACTATAGAAGAGCTAACTAAATATAAGTATAATTTGAAAATGGTGCGATTGAAGTTAAGAAGACTACAGATTTTATACGGGATGTACTGATTAGTCGGCGATAAGTGGCAATGGCGTCGCCAGGGGGGAAGGGGCACCTCCTCCTAGATTTTATTTACCTCAACCTCTTTCCTTTTTCATTACCTACTTTTAAAACTTAAAAAAAAAAGTTTATTATACATACCTTGAATTTATATTGCACCCATCCTACATCTATCATCTTGACCTTCCCTAGCATACTAGCTGGCGACGCGAAAACACTATAGTAAAAATATAAACAAGGGATTTAAGTTATATTTGGTCAGAAAATAGCCCATTCGTCGGCTAAAAAGTCGGCACATCCTTCTTTTTATATAACTACATAATTATAATCAAATCTATGTTAAGGAAGAAACCTCCAAAGGGAGCAACTACTGTTGCCAATGTTAATTAAATTATACTTAGAGGCAATAGATGCCACCAGTTTTCTGTTAAGCCCAGTTTGCTTGGCTGTGTCCACAGAAGTCGTTGTAAAACTCATTAACGCGTTAGTGCGCTATGATAACTTGCACACATTCTTCAAAAGTGTGTGATGAATTTGCGTTATCTATTGTCTCTATAGCTGTAGTGTAGTGAAAAAAATTTAATAGGTATATAAGGGGAGCCTGTCCATTGACGCGAAGATAGCGGAGCGGAGAAACGGAGTATTATTAACCAATAAGATTGCATGAAATCTCGGAGCTGAGATTTTATGCAATCTTATTGGTTAATAATTTATTAATTTGTTATTAATTGGTTAATAATTTAATAACCAATAAGATTGCATAAAATCTCAGCTCCGAGATTTCATGCAATCTTATTGGTTAATAAAACTCCGTTTTTTCGCTCCGCCGCCTATCTCCACGTCAATGGACAGGCCCCCTTAGTCTGGATAAGACCACCACCTTGAAACATTTGGCCAATAATTATGCAACATTTTTGACCGTATCAACATTTATTGTAATATGTGATAAATTATTTTGAATTATTAAATAAATGATCATGTAAGTATTGTTAAAATTTACTTTATTTTATTTGTTTATATTGCAAATTCCATACAATTAATGATATGATGCTAAACTAGATATTATAATTTATGGTAACCTAGGTTTTATCTTTTCCTTCCGGTTTTTGTCCGGCAGCTGCAAACATATTAACTTATCAGAACACACTTCATAAAAAAACGCTCGCACTGACAAGAAGTAAACACGAGTGATAAGGTGTTCAGAGGGTCTACCATGAGTTTTAACTGTATTTTACTACTGTAGTTACGTCGCCAATTAGTATGACAGAAATTAGTTCTCAACGTAACCACTAGGGGCGCTGTACGAAATTCAATACAAAATTTGTGACGTAACTACAGTAGTAAAGTACGGTGAAAACTCATGGTAGGCCTTCAGATATTTCTAAGCAGTGCTAATTTTCAATAGGTACATTCTTTACAGTAAGTAAATCAAATATATCTAAACATTTATTTTGTCATAAATATCTGAACAGCTACATTTCAATTATATCTTTTACAATACAATACAACGGATTAAGAAATTAGAATAGAACTGCTTAGAAATATTTGACCACCTTGTTTGCTATGATATATCTGACGGCGACTGTACCTATATGTGTGATATCTGTTTAAAGCCCGACCAGAAAAATAAAAAACCTCGCGATGTTCCGGAAAATCAATGGAACTAATTTTTGTACTTAGAACACTGACATTAAAGTTATGTTCCTGTTATAGTCGATTGCAGCGCCCCAAAACCAGGTTTTTTTTATTTCCGGTCAGGCTTTAGTTTTACAACAGAGTCATTTAGTTCGATATAGTACTGTAACCGAGGGACTTTTTAATTACCAAAAAGATTACCGATTGCCGTTTAGAAATTTTTGTAAGGTACCTACTAAATGACTACTATAAAAAAGCAAAGTCTTACAGATCACAATCCGCCGTAGAAAAAGAAAAATTTAAAAATATAGTTAGAAATTTTTAAATTACGAGGTTACCGTTTTTTTTCTATACTGTCATGTTCATCACCTTTGTTCAATACCCATACGTAATAATAAGACAATCTAAAGTTGCCATACAAAGCTATAAGACCAATCAAAGTTGACTTTTTCATCTGAAGAGCGATTTTTGAATCTCATTCGGTGAGCTCAGCAGTTGAAAATGTCAAAATAACTATGGAGATGTGCATCTTTCTACTGCTGAGTTGACTTTCAAAAATCATACTACAGGAGTGCGATTTTTTAAAGTCAAATCAGCGGTTTTTATATTAGTCATTACAACAACCTTACAACAATGTCTAAACGGCAATCGGTAATCTTTTTGGTAACTAAAAAGTCCCCCGGTTACAGTATTAATACTGTTAAAAGCTTCAGACAGGGTGCAAGGGTAAACAGTTGCATTACTTTAAGGTTTGATGGTTTCTCTATAATAGGAAATTCGCAGAAAAACATTTGTACTTTCCATACTAAATGCGTGTCATGGGAACAATCACCCCTTAAAGTGATGCAACTGTTTCCCTCTGTCCAGTAGGATCCACTATCTCGATCCACCTGTTGTTTACCGTAAAACCCTCATGGAACAATAAAATTGTTTTCGCGTTTCCATAGTGACAGGTTGATGGTCTGAAGGACCCTGTTTATTTCGATATAACGCATTTAATTTTACACCCTGTTTAGGTAGGTACCAGATAAGATAAGTCTTCAACATGCACTCTCATATTGTAAAGTCTAAAAGTTGATTATCATTTATCATCTTTATTTATATGAGAGATGAGAGATTATAGATCGAGCTTTTGACCGCGACGACTTCGTCTGTGTGGATTACCCCTTTAGGGTTCGATTATCGAATAATCCTTTATTAGTGCACCCCTACATCATATATCATAGATTCATAGAGTATCCCAAACATGTTTCTATTTCAGCGGTTTAGGCTGTGCGTTTTCTGTCCGTCAGTCAGTCACGGAACTAATTTATACTTAAGTATAGATAGATAGATTTATGAACACTTGTCTTGTGTTCATACATTTGTGATGCTGCGCCCGCGGCATGGTACCGCGATAAACGTTTTATCGCGCCTGCTAACTCGTTCGTTCGCGTACAAAAAGAAAGGGAGCTAATGCGCGATAGCGCTTCATCCCGTCATCATGCCGCGGGCGCTGGTTTATCACATCAAATTACTTATTAAAATACAGTCATACTAAATAACTCACGTAAAATAGCTCCATCTGCCCAATAGTAGCACTTAATGGTAGATACATCCCGCTTTTTAGCATCTTCCTTTAGATTGGACTTTAGAGACTTTCGCAAGACCTTTGCCGCAATGTTCGAATAATTAACATAACTGTAAAGAATAAGCCTGCATATCAGTTGTGGATTTCAAAGTGTCACCGTGTTTACATAGAACTTGTACAGTAGGGATGGCAAACATTTTTATTTTTAAGCTTACCAATAATGGTAAAAAAATATAGAATATGGCCATAATGTGCCAACAAGCACGACAGCACAGTCTACGACGGCCCGACAGCACAGTCTGTAGTGAACCTGCCTGCTGTGCCGCGTTGTTGCGTATTGAAATCCCGTAATCGCGGGTTGAAATCCCGTAAGGGACAAATATTTGTATGACGAATATGAATATTTGTACCCGAGTCATGGATGTTTGTATCTATATATGTATACTATATCGTTGTCTAGTTATCTTAATACAATTCCAGGCTAGATTCTGGAACTTTAAATGTGACTAGATAATTTGTGTGACACTGTCCAAGATATTTATTTATTTATTTAAGCAATAGAAATTTAATGAGCATTAAGCAAAAATCAGATGGGGTACCTAGTCAGAGAAATTCTGAACCCTCAGAACATGCACTTTTCACAAAACCGTAATATTGGTTTTGAATTTCTTGGTTCTAAAGAAACTACCAATTATTTATTAAGGAATTAATTATTAAATAAAGAATCAGTTATTATTTTCTTAATAATTAGTTAAGTATTTGTGAATTGTGATGCTGAACTCAATTAATATCATGCCCAATTTTTTTATATTGTGCCATTATGGGTCGCGAGAACTTTCAAGGAAAATCACTGCGGCTCACGACGCAGCGAGGACAATGTAGGGCATCCCATTGAGCTATTACTACTACATAAGTACTAGAGATACACGTCACAACGCTGTCCTATTCAATGTGGCGATATCGCCCCATCGCTATCTCTTTCACACGCCCGCGCTCTTCCTGCCCACATGTGGTGCATGATTGTCGTGTCACCTCTAGTACGTAGAGTACATAATAGTTCAATGAGGCCCCCTCCCGAAATCCGAATATTTGTAAAGAAAAGTGATAAAAAAACATTTTTTTCATTGTTTTTAGAACGAAACTTTCTGGATACTGGTTGGAAGCAATGATATTATACCAAAAAGAAGCAGATATGTTTAAATAACGCGCAAAGTGAAGACTCAATCCTTGGGTCTTCTTCTTATGGGTACTCTTTCAATAGTCCGCGTCAAACAATGCTACGAGCGAGACGGCTGGGCCCGGGCGCCATGTTCTATGAAGAAAGGACGGCTATGTATGAAGGTAACATATTATCTTGGTTAGAAGTTTGTTGAGGTATGAAATTGTTGCAATTTCATTTTTATATTTCGTAGTTGATTAGTTAGGATATTTAGTTACTTTAAGCCAGCCATCCTCCACGTGCTCATGGTTTATTGAATCTTTATGATCCTTACATACAAATCTTGTAATTCTTTTCTTTACTTCTCCGCAAAAAGACGAAGAAAATCGATAGATGTAGGTATGCAAGATAAGATTATAGAACAAATTATGTATTGATGTATTTAATCAAAAATGCCATGCCATTGAGATGAATTTTGACAATTGACCACAAACAATTACAAAGAACTAATAATGTAGGTACCTACTCTTTGGAACTAACTATCGGATCCAATAAGTTTGGATCGGATCTAAATCATCATCGATCATCATTTATCGTTCATCTAAACGATAGCAAGTTTGGAATCATAGATGAAAATATTTTCGCTTACGCTAGTTTGGAATCGACCCCTAATGCAAAAAGAATATAATCTCAAAATAAATAATAACCAAGGATGTTAGAATACCTATGCCGCCAGTTTCCTGATAATGACCTTCTATTTAAGTGAGCTTAAAAACAGTAACCATAAAGTAACATAAAATAATTGTTATATTTATAATTACAGCACAAGAAAGAGTATTTAGTAAGTACTACAATACCTTAGGTATTCTGATGTTCCGAGTGACCAACGATGGGTGACGTATACGTATGATATGAGGCGACTAAGGGATTAGGTAAAGGTAATCTTGTGCAGTGTTTATTTGGGCGAAAAGCACCTCTCTCCACTTAACACGTCATTCCATCCACTGATCATTGCTATGTAGACCTACTTACTAACTAGATAGTTATATAAAAGGTATATAATATACTAATATATAGTACTCAGTAGTTGAAAATGTCCTAATTAATATGGAGATATGCATCTTTCTACTGCTTATTTTACTTTCAAAAATCGCACTCCTGGCGTTATTATTTTTGAAAGTCAAAAAAGCAGTAGAAAGATGTGTATATCCGTAGTAATTTTGATATTTTCAACTGCCGAGGTCACCGAATGAGATTCAAAAATCGCACTCCTGAGGATGATTGATTGTGATGAAATAAAGCCAATGTTAATCTAAACTAAGCCATATTATTATTATAATAGTAAAATTATGTGTAAATTCCATTCAAATCGGTTCAGTAGTTTTTAAGTGATGAGTGTAACTAAACAAACAGTCAAACAGACAACAATAAAAAAAATGGTCTCCATGCATTCCATTGCGTACCTATGCTAAAGGCCAATTAATTAACTAGGTAACTATAGGTACAGGGGTGCGATTTTTGAATGTCATCGGTGAGTTTGAACGGTTTTTAAATCTCATACAACAGTCTTCTCATGCATCTTTCTACTGCTGATTTGAAATTCAAAAATAGCACTCCAGCAGTATGATTTTTGAAAGTCTATTCAGCTGTAGAAAGATGCATATCTCCATAGTTATTTTGACATTTTCAACTGCTGAGCTCACCGAATGAGATTCAAAAATCTCTCTCCAGGGTGTAAGTGACAGCCTAGCAAATACTGAAACGGTGAACTCGCTCCATCAAACTGAACAACTATCACTATAGCCTTTCCTCAGGAAACGCGAAAAAAAATCAGCTGTCCCATACATTTGAGTCTGGTAGGTATACGGCAGTTTTGCATGGGACAGCAGATTTTTTTTCGCGTTTCCTGAGGAAAGCCTTAAGTGATAGTTGTTCAGTTTGATGTTCTGAGTTCACCGTATCAGTATTTGCTAAGCTGTCACTTACACCCTGTATGTATGTTTGCAAATTTTATTATAGGCTGTGTGCTCGACCCTAGCGCCATCTAGCGGTTTCTACTTAAACGTTAGGGCTCTGACTACCTCCTCGCGGAAAATAGTCTATGTTATGTCTATGTTATGAAAATAGAATATGCTATGCTAAATGTTTGGGTTAAAACTAAAGCTCTATTTTATAATAAAATGAAGTTTGAAACTAAAGAATGAGAGCAACATTGACAAAATTAAAAATATAATACCTACATAATACGCCTAAGCTGTAATCCCCGTTCCTGCTGGTGCTGCCTTAATTATACGGCATTCTTTTTAAAATAATATAAATAGGTGGTGTGTGGACTCATTTTCACATTTAACAAAAGTGGAGATCTACATTAAGTTCGCTGCACCCACAATAAAAAAAGACGTGACTTGCGCAAATAAAGAATGTGAAACCAAAAATAGAATCATCTGCTTGAGTGTGAATAAGTCAAATAAAAGTAAAGAAATAAAAGTAAAAGTGTGAGTAAGTTTCTTCGTTTCAACCACAGAGAAATGGTTTCAACTCATCCCACTCTTTATCTTTTTTTTTTAAATACTTAGGTAATTTATTCAAGTACCTGCATAATCTAAACAAAACAATACTATAAGATTAATCCTACTACTTAATACAATACCTAGCCTAATCTAAACAATACAATAATTAAGAACTAAACTGTGATCAGTCAAAGAGCCCGCCTCGATTCGAACCCGGTTGAAAAGTGTCCATCACGCTCGCTCGTGGCGTTTCCACGCTGTATGTCTAGGGAAATTTGTTGAACCAGGTACGAACCGGAGCGGGGGTCTCGGCCCCTCAAACGACGGCCAATGGCTTTAATGTAGTTTTTGGCTTCTGTGCCCCAGGGCCCTGCGGTCTCCACCGCCACTGGCACAAATAAGTACGTTGCCTCTAAACATGAGTACGTTGTGTGTTTTACGCGTGCCGCACTTTCCGCCGCCGATCCTGGCACCCGCGTAGTTTAGTAGTAGGAGGCAGCGGCCCCTTTCCCATGGGATCAGGGTTAAGCCGTCCGGCCTTTTGCCGTCTGTGCGGTTTAAGCCGGTTGGTTCAAGGATGTTCGGGACGTTTGCCGACACCAGCGCTCTACGAATTATGTCATTTAATATGTGGTGTCGTGGCCAACGTCCCTGCACTTCCTGCAGCTTAAGGCGTGATGGCCGTTGGACTGCACCCAGGACCCGCAGATGCCTTGGTGCGGCACGCATATCTCACAACCAACCAAGTCTCAAGGCTGCGGCAATCCTCACTGAGTTGTTGTCTAAAAGTGTATCAAGTTCGATGATGGTAACGCTTGGAGCCATGCCCCCGATTCTGGTCTGGAAGCCGCTCGAATTCTGGCCAAGTCCGAACCTGTAGCATTATCTAGAGGCTGACCTAGAATATCCTTTGAGCTAATCTCGTCCCAACCTCGTTGGGTACTTGGAGCTTCTGGAATGTCCCGACTCGGATACCTGTTGCTCCATGCCTCTAAAGCGTCACTCACAAAGGGCAAGTGGAGCCCATCGCCATTAACCTCTAGAATACGAGCGACTAGACTCATCACCCCATGTGATGACGCCAAAAAGGCTGAAAATCCTACATCTTGCATCCTTCGTATACCCAAGCCACCATGCCTGATCGTAAGGCCTGCCTGAGTCGACTGTTCGACGCTCATCTCCAGGTTTAAGATGCCCTCTAAACCGCGTTTCAAAGTCTCATTAAAAAGAGTCACCTGCTCCGGAAAAAGCCAAGTGGGCGCCGTCCTCATCATATACGATACTCTCGGAGTTGAAAAACACTGCCGCAATAGAGTCAAAGCTATATGGGCTGACAAATTTTTAAGACGTTCACACGTGACTTTTAAGGATTCTCTTTTCAATTCTAGCATTGGCGGCACAGCATTGGGAAAGATTGGTGAACCCAGAAGTGTAAAAGAATCTTTATCTAGCAACTTCAATCCAGGTAAAAGTTCTTCAAAGGACGAAAAACCAGTTGGATCGCTTGGGCCGCAAGCAAAAAATTCGCACTTAGTTGTATTTACTCTTTATATCAATGGGATGAGATATAGATACTAATAACTATAATAAAAACCAGATGGTTGTAACAAAATTATTCTCCAAAGATTATATTTGGTCCTCGCTGCGCAAAAATAGTTATTTGTTATGCTAGGCTGCAAAGTTGCTTTTTGGCGCGAGTATAGGTACTTGTATTGAAACCTGAGCTTAGCGAAGGTTTCAAAGGTATACGAGACGCATAATAACTTTGCAGCCGAGCGAAACACACAACAACGAGGAAAAAACGTGAATTGCTAAAAAGAACATTTTAAAAATTTTTTTTTTCGTGCTGGCCAGTGAAACGAAATAGTTATTAAGCATTTTCAGTGGATTGACGGTAAGTATAGAAAAAATATTGAATAGATAGATTCGAATTTCAAAAACTCTTTCCACGCTAGCGGATAAAATGCACTATCGTACTCAGATTTCGAACGATAAACAGAATCTTTCCGAGCTTGTGAGGTGAAAAAATCTTTTCACCTCACAAGCTCGGAAAGATTCTGTTTGTCGTTCGAAATCTGAGTGCAAAAGTGTATTTTATCCGCTAGCGTGCAAAGAGTTTTTGAAATTCGAATTTGTCTATTCAATATTTTTGTATACCGCCAATGCACTGAAAATGCTTAATAACTATTTCATGACACTGGCCAGCACGAAAGTAAAAACTTTTTGAAATGTTCTTTTTAGCAATTCACTTTTTTTCCTCGCTGTTGTGAGGTGAAAAATTGTGTGTTTCGCTCGGCTGCAAAGTTATTCTGCGTCTCGTACCTTTGAAACCTTCGCTAAACGCTCAGGATTCTATTATTTGAACCACTCGCTTCGCTCGTGGTTCAATCCTAGAGTCCTTCGCTTGCTCAGGTTTCAATAAAAGTACTCGCGCCAAAAAGCAACTTTGCAGCCTAGCATAACAAATAACTATTGGTTATTCTCGTTTCGGTGTTGAGGAGGGCATGCGCGATGCGAACGTCTCAAAAGGTCACCTTGAATGAGTTATCAATGTGCGAATAACACACCGCAATGATTATTTCAGATATTTGTCAAATTCATTAACAGCAATGTAATTATGGGTATAAGTCTGCTATCAAAACAAACAAAAGACGGACTTTAAAGTAGTGCTTACTTACCATAATATTATGTAAGACATTTCAGGGTGTTACTTGACATTAGCGTCGTGTTATGTGATTTTAGGTCCTGTGAGCTTATAGATAAAATCGTATGGTTTTATGATAATACCAACCTACCTAAAAAATCCGTGGTGGTCCAGTGGCGAGTAACCTTGCCTGCAGTGCAGGAGGCGATGGTTCGATCCCCGTCCAGGCCGACCAGTATACCAATGAGTTTTTCGGAATTTATGTACCTGCTATTTGTAACACCACTGCCTTTTCGGTGAAAGAAAAAATCGCGAGGAAACATGCATGCAATTCATGGCAATTCATTCATTTACATAAGTTAGAAAAACTCATATGGTATATGGAATGTCGTCCGTGCGGATTCGAACCCGGACCCCCATCGTTAATTGTCCATACCTCTCCGCAAAGAGTCACATGGAATATACTTAGATACCTATATAATTTATAAGCAGTGAAAATACCGAATTACCTACAGCTACCTTAGTCTAGTACCTACCTAGTTAGGTACTACGCAATCTCATGAAAAGTGTCGAAAGCTTCCGGCACAAAAAGCTAAATTGCACAATTTAGGCATCATCAATATAATAAGCACAGAATAAAACTAGCGTTATATTACTATGATGCAAAAATAATGTAAGCAATAAAATTAAATAGGATAGGTAGTGATTTTGTAGGATTAGTTTTTTACTGTAGTCAGATATAAGCTAACTAACAGAGTATAATAATTGCACCACATTATCCTCGTAGGTAGACGTGCTTGCCATCATGCGCACACATGAGTCCCTCGTGATCTGAGTCATACAGATACCGGTTTTAACAGCTTGATTTATTATGGCTGTGTGCATTTACCTCACTCACTCGTCTAGTCCACTGAATTCTGAGTTATTTCACATTAATCGAGACTCGAGTCAAGACTTTGTGTAAATAATGACGGAACTAACGGTAACCATGATGAAATCCTTCGTTCTCTTTAGAAACCTGGCTTATTTGATGTCTGTAACCCAGCTGTTTTTTGGGACTTAGAGCAGACTATTATTAACTTTTAACGCTTTTTAGGTAGTTTAAACCTGTTCATATTGTCAATGAGTAGTAAATGGGCGGGCGGGCGCTATTCGTAAATTGTAGTCCTGTATCAAATTGAAGCTTGTTTGCTATTATGGACTGTGGTTCGTGTGCATAAGGTATATTTTGCAAAGATTATGGTTTTTAATTCGGGCATGCGCGATGCCGTGGCTCCCAAAACGAATTGTTGAAGGTCACCTTGAGTGTCAGAGTAGAGCGCGGCACCGGCACGGCACCGGCGTCGAGTCGAGTCAAACGCACGCACAGTCTCACAACACCCAACTCTACGTGACTTCCTCCACGAAACTCACAAATTTACTAGTAAGTGTTACATTTGTTACTATAATTATAATGCCTAATAACATTGTCAAATACACAAGTTCCTACCTACTTCTTAAAGTTTATAAGTAGGTACAATGGAAGTTTGTGACTTTGAAAAAGTTCGATGATCTTGAATCTTGGTCCCCACCTGTCAAATTCACAGAGCGGCTTTTAATTATAAGCAGGCATTAGTTTACCTTATTGTTTATCTAACTAGATAAGTAACTAACTAACTACTTCGGGGGGATAAATCCCACCTATCCCCCCCCCCCCCCCCCCCCCCCTGGATACGTGCTTGATTTTAATCCGTTCGTTAAAATTAACATGCTATCGACTCGATAAAAGAAGAACATCAGACAAGGTAAATCTGCCAGGTACCTCTCTGTTGTAAGTAAGTAGGTACAGTATCCAACATAAAAAAAGGAACTAAATGAAGTATCTATAACTTTGTTGTGACTTAGGGTTGCCAACTATACCCAACATTTTCTAAAATACAGTGGTATTGTGCTCTATTCCATGTAGATGTTCTTTATTATCTATAGGACTTATAACACAGTTCCGTTCGTGACAACGGACAGACTAAATTCCTGAAGATAGAAACATGCAATTTAGAATACAGAAAGTAAAATACCATAGTAAAAGTTGTTCAGTTTGATGGGTAGAGTATGTGGTTTAAAGGTTACCTAATGTTACTTTTTCTTACACCCTGTTTAGATACTACGGATGATGTAGGGGTGTACTAGCTAGGAAAGGATTTGTGAAATGGCTAGTAACTAGTAATCTATTATGATCATAGTGTACCTACCTACCTACGCTAAAATAGGTACTTACTCTAAACTCTCTTTCTATATTTCATTCTAAACTCTGACTTTTGCAAAAGTTCACTAGTACCTATCTGATTTTCATTTTACTAGACTAAAATCCTACTGGTATCCAAAATTCCATACCTATGTTATCAAGCTTGTACTTAACTACTTACTTAATACTTTACTCAAAAAAAAATACAAAAAAAATGAAAAATTGAATTGTTTTGATTTAATAAAAATTAAATCAGTTCTCTTTATTTACCCTCTCTGAAATCAGATAAGTACATAAACTTAGGAACATTGTTTCTTCTAAACTTCTAAATAACTACGTTGGCAACCCTAGCTAGTGTGACGCTATAAATGCTGTCCTAATCTCACACAAGTTTTACAAATAGAGATTTGTTGGAATAGATAGAGGTACCTAGTATTGTAGCCACGGGACATATTAATTACCAAAAAGATTACCGATTGCCGTTTAGATATTATTGTAAGGTACAAAATTAAGTAGGTACCTACTAATATAAAAACCGGGCTGACATAACCTCATGGTTAAATCCCCCAATAAATAAAATGAATAAAAAAAATACATAAAAACCAAAGTATTACAGATCACAATCCGCCGTAACCGTTTCATACAATTTTTTTTTGTTACGGCGGATTGTGATCTGGAGTGCGATTTTTGAATCTCATTCGGTTAGCTCAGCAGTTGTAAATGTCAAAATAACTATGGAAATATGCATCTTTCTACTGCTGATTTGACTCTCAAAAATCATGCTTCAGGAGTTTTTGAGAGTCAAATCAGCAGTAGAAAGATGCGTATCTCCGTAGTAATTTTGACATTTTCAACTGCTGAGCTCACCGAATGAGATTCAAAAATCGCACTCTGTATGACTTAGGTTTTTAAGTAGGATATTAGTACCTTACAATAATATCTAAACGGCAATCGGTAATCGTTTTGGCAATAAATGTCCCGTGGCTACAGTACTATAGAGTATAGGTACTTATATTACAGCTATTTTGAAAACCGATGTTATCAAATATTTGATAAGTAGGCTTAGATTAGTTACTTACCTAAGTATATGTATGAGATATGTAGGTTACTGGTGATACTGGTGAAACGAGTTGTTCCCAGTAGTCTTACCGTGGATGTTCTGAGGTTTCAGAATATCTCTGACTCCCTCGGGGAATATAGTCGTGAGCATATGCTTATGCATATGCTATGTAGGATACTAGGTACTGTTAGTTATTTATTCTGAAACTCAAGTAGGTAGGTACCTAGGTAGGTATGCGATTATTTGTACGCTGGATCTCGCTTCCCCTTACCTGGAGCACTCTGAACATAAAAGTGTATACTTAATGTAAAAAACCTATTTTTTTCTAAATTTTTCGCCCCTTTTCGGAATTCATTCCGAACCATTGTCACCGTGACAATGGTCTACTCGCCGGGCCTACTACAGTGAGTCAAGTCAGGGAAGGTAAACAGTGGCGCGTGCGGAAGAGAGGGACCCCCCCCCCCCCCCCCCCCCCTCCCGCAGGCGCCTGCATTTGTCTGACTCAACAACGTACGTACGTACCCAGTACACTATATCAGGGTCGGTCCTGACCAACAGTCGCATACGCAATCGCACCCAGATAGAATCATTTAGAGTTTAGGCGAGCGCATTCGTGGTCGTTTGAAGAGAAAGTAGAGACCTCCGACCTCTTAGCCGCGTAAATTTTAAATACATCGTAAAAAGTTTGAATTTATAAACATGAGTCAAAGTAACGGGACAAGTAGATGTGAGTATTAAATTACCTATTTATTAATTAACAATACAGGTATAGTTTCGTGTGTGTTTAAAAATGTACCTATAGTTATATAACTATAAGCTGGGAAGGTGGGGTCACTAATAAAATTATGTGAAAGCGTCACTGAATTTCATCATGCGTGCCAAATTATTTTTAGAAATCTATTTTCCTTATTAATTAAAAATTTAATGCGTTCGTTGGTAAGCGCATCACTTGAGAACAGCTGAACCGATTTAACAAACTTTTTTAAAGTTTCATAATAGTCCCAAATTATAGTAGGTACTTACCTAGTTTATACCCTGTGGTCCGAATAAGTAAGGTTTTTAGCAACGTCTATCGAGTCAGATTGTTATAGCACATGAGTAATTTTAATCATGTGGTTATAGTACCTACTACATAAATAATCTAACTAAAGCCTGACCAGGAATATAAATAAAATCGGTCAAGTACGAGTCGGGCTACTCGCGCGTCGAGGGTTCCGTACCACACCACCACAGAACACAACATATTAACTTAGAAAAAAACTTTTTTTCTCCGGGACCTTAATCGTGAGACTGACTCACACTTGGCCGGTTTTTGTTATTTGTTGTTATTCTGTAGAGTTTGCTCTATAATCACACCAAGTTTGACGCTCGTATGTATTTCCGTTTTTACTGTAGAACGAGAAGAAAAGACGTCGATAAAAACCAGTTTCTTGTTGAGAACCCCCCTTAATTTGTAACTTTTTGACATTTTTATTATTTGTTAACAAATCCGCCGTAATAACGCATATTCTTTGAAAATTTCAACTATCTAGCTATTACGGTTCAAAAGTTACAGCCCTAAATGGGTAGGACGGACGGACGGACGAACGGACGGACAACGTAGGCTTAGTAATAGGGTCCCGTTTTTACCCTTTGGGTACGGAACCATAAAAACCTGGTTTGGGGGCGCTGCAATCGACTGTCACCTTTAATGTTAGTGTTCCAAGTACAAAAATTAGTTCCAATGATTTTCCGCAACATGGCGATATTTCTGGTCAGGCTTTACCTACGAGTACTTACCATAAAGACGACTGATAAGATCTCAGTCGTGTGAAGATGGGAATAAGAAATAGTTACTTGAAATACTTACCTAATAAATATTAATTCGCAGGTAAAATGGCGACAGTGGACAAACTATTCCAGCCCGTGCAGAAGAAGGCCGAAGACAATGGCAACAAGGTGACGGTCGTCGGCACGGGCCAGGTCGGCATGGCCGCTGTTTTCTCCATGCTCACACAGGTTATACTTAAAGTTTCTATTTTACATATTTTACCAGTTTACACGACTATCAAGCCAAAGCCAAATCGGTACATAAGTAATTTTTAGTCTCCAGTGTTCAGCCGTGTGAGAAGTTAAAAGGCATTTTGGAAATCCAAAAAGTTTGTATTTCTCGTCTACATATTTTTTATAAAGCCAAAGAGTTTTCATTACATCTAAGAAATGCAGAACTGGCATATAACTATTAGAAAAAAAACCAAATGCTTCAATTAAAAACAAAAAGTTTTTCCTCTTTTAGTTTTTATGGATTTTGACATTTTTTTCAAAGACATCTCGCCAGTTAACAAAAAAAAATGTTTAATAGTAGTAGGCTTCGATCAAAATAAAATAACTTAACTACCAAATAGGTAATTTAAAAGTTTTTATTCCATAATCCCAATGATATCTTTGTTTTATAAAGAACTAGTGTTTTCCCGCGACTTCGTCCGCACAAATTATATACCAGATTTTAAGTCAGATCATAAGCTATCAAACAAAAAAAGTTTCATCAAAATCGGTTCAGTAGTTTTTGCGTGATGCGCGAACAAACAAACAAACTAACAATTTTGTCAATAGATGGCGCTGCACGTTTTTAAATCGCGCTATCGAATGTTATTTGAATTTATATGAACTGAACCGCAACTTTTTTATTCCTCATGATTTTACGGTTTTATAATAGTTAAGATAATGCTGACAGTTTTTTAGAGGATGACCAGACCCAAAGAGCACCTACTAAATATAATACCAGACCACCAAACTGAACAACTTTCTGTATGGGACCAACATCGAAATCGCGAAAAAAATCTGCTGTTCGATATATTTCGCTCGAGTGAGTTAGGTTTGCAGTTTTGTATGGAACAGCAGATATTTTTTCGCAATTTCGATGTTGGTGCCATATAGAGGATGTTGTTCAGTTTGAGATTAAAAAAGTCTGTACCTATATAAAAACATAGGTTATAGTTATAGGTATTTATATAACTATATACCTAACTAACTATTTAAAAAAAAACTAAAGTTTTCTAGAAATTTTCCTGGATCGCCGGTGTAGGTGTGCTAAATTATAATTATTTGTTTCAAGTAGGTAATTTATAAATATTAATTTTTTCATAGCGAATGACAATAAGTATTAGCATCAGATCAGAATATTCAGTATGAGAATTGGAAAAGTCGTGAGACCTTCGATTCGAAGCGTGATACGCGCGTTTCTTTATAGTGTTCTTTGAATTAATTCAGAAACCTACCTAAACTACCTAAGCAAACGAATTATGGTCAGAGTAAGAGCCAACCGAGCATAGTTGTCTACCGGTCAGTGCAGTGTAGCAAAAAATCATAGGGTAGGAGGGTGGTAGGTAGGTGTACCTACTTCATCGTAATCACTAATCATTAAGACGCTGTTATCCCGTCGAGGCCGTTTTTTGAACACGAACGAAAGTGTTTTAAACTGTGTTTTTAAGTCTGAAAACCAATTATGTCTTATTTAAGGATCAGGCTGATAGGCGACCGTTCTCAATTACACGATTAGATTAAGTTTAATACATAGAAAAAAATCCCAAAGTTACCCCTTAATGTTATGTTTTTTTCAATACTATGATTAAACTGCTGGTATTTAACTTTTTATTCTTGTACTTAAATACATTAAATATTTCTAGTGAACTCCGTAGAATTTTTAGCTTAGAAACACCCATGAGCAAAGATATTGATGAAAAACACGTTTTTTTGCGATCCTGATTTCAATTGGAGCGGGATGGCTAATTGCAAACTTATGCTTGCAAGAAAGAGATGCTTGCACTGGGATAACCTGGCCTTAACGTTTAACGCTGGACTTTTTTCCTTTTACGCCATAAATAACCTTCAATAATAAGAATTAAGAATAGTAGGTAATTTGCGTATTGTTATGTTCGGTACCTAACTATTTTGTTTTTTCCCCGCAGGGTGTCACAAACAACATTGCCCTTGTGGACGTAATGGCGGACAAACTGAAAGGAGAAATGATGGACTTACAGCACGGGTCCTCTTTTATGCGGAATGCCAAAATCCAGGCTAGCACAGGTGAGAAGTCTTTCGTTGCCTCATCAGAGGTCGTACGTAGGACAGCTTAGGTATCTTTAGACCTACCCTAAAGCACACCCTTATAGGTACACTCCATAGAACGATCTCACAATGCTTGAATAGTACTGCTACAGAAACAAGATGGCGTTTGCACTTGCACCCGTTCGCGTTGGCGTTCTTGCTCGGCACTTCTAAAAGGGAACGGAAGCATGGAGTAGTTATTCTGTAAGCTACTAAGTACGCAGTACCAGTAGTTAGTACTAACTTATACTTATGTATTATGACATGAAGTATCTTTAGATCGATGAAGTGACATCAGTGCGATTAGTTTGATCTCAGTTAGGATCGGTTCCCTACAAACGCCTTTGCAGAATTTAGAAATCCAAAAGATAATTTGTGATGCAGATTATGCGATCACCGCCGGTTCCAAGATCTGCGTGGTGACCGCTGGAGTGAGGCAGCGCGAGGGGGAATCCAGGTTGGACCTCGTGCAGCGCAACACTGACGTCCTAAAGATTATCATCCCTAAGGTAATTTCTACACCTCAATATCTATACTATTACAAATATTTACAAAAAAATTAAGTAATACCTACCTACGATATGGTGTTTAGATGTCCTTGATTCCAAACAAGAAGTTTGGAATCCTCTATAGTGGAGTGCAGACTGCCTAACAAGACGGGAAACATGATAATACTCCTTTGTGGTCGGTAAGGATCGTTCTTCTCCGTAGTTTTTTTTTAGTGACGTTTTTTACGAACTTTGTCCCAGCTCTGTCCCTTTCTAATCCAACGTCAAAAATTGACGTCATTCAATTTTCGTTGTGACGTCATTGGATAGAAAGGGACACACGTAAAATTGGAAATATCGACGACGGAGTCGAACGTCAATTTTCTTGTATCAATGCTTCTAAGGAAGAGTGGGATCCTTTATGATTCTAGATCCATGATTCCAAATCACAGATTTTTTGACTTTAGTTTTTTAAGTCTTTAAATTAAGTCGCTTCGCCGCCAGTCCGTCGATCGGTCAGCTTAGATAGTGGATCCTACTGGACAGAGGGAACTGACACACACGTGGGTATAATATCATATTGGTTTTGCAGTTAGTGAAATTCAGCCCGGATGCGGTATTCATAATTGCCAGCAATCCCGTTGATATTCTGACATACGTGACGTGGAAGATTAGCGGGCTGCCGAAGCACCGCGTCATTGGCTCCGGGACTAACCTGGACTCCGCAAGGTTCCGCTACCTTCTCTCCGAGAAACTCGGCATTGCACCCACTTCCTGCCACGGGTATATTATCGGCGAGCATGGAGATAGTAGCGGTAAGAAACATTAATTACAAAGTAAATGTAAACTAGAGCGATGATAGTCCATACGGAAGAGAGCTAGCGACTCAATCATGAGGCGGCGGTTCGATTCCGGCCTGTACCACTAAGTTCTACGGAATTTATGTACGGTTGTATTTATCATTATCACTAGCTCGGCGGTGAAGGAAAACATCTTGAGGAAACCTGTATAGTTACCCGAGAATGAAAAGAAAATACCATAAGTAAAATATGGGTGAGCTTGGGGCGAACACAAAAGACCAGCGATGGTCGCAGTGTTACATAACGACCCTTGCTTGCAATATCCCAATAAGCAGAAATCTACAAAATAATCAATCTGTTTAAATACTGGTAGATGACCTAGCTAGCGGACGTTTTGATTGTTGCATTAATTTGTTTCTGCCACGTCTCACGCGATAGTCAATTTATTATACACTTTTATCTCTAACCAAATATATAGTTACTAGTGCAATATTAAAAAATGTACATTGTTTACAGTGCCCGTGTGGTCAGGTGTGAACATTGCAGGCGTTCGTCTCCACGATTTGAACCCTAACATCGGCACGGAAGAGGACCCTGAAAACTGGAAGGAAACCCACGAGAACGTGGTGAAGAGCGCCTATGAAGTCATCAAGCTGAAGGGTTACACTTCTTGGGCCATCGGGCTCTCTCTCTCGCAATTAGCCAGAGCTGTGCTGTCGAACGCGAGCAGTATTCATGCTGTTTCTACTTACTTGAAGGTAACTTAAACAATGCCTGTCGTGCATGAATTTTACCTACTTGGAAATAAAGAACAAGGTAAAATTTAATGAGTTGAGGATCTTTACTCCATTGTGGTTAGTGTTGACTATCATTTATTCAACAGGGCGAGCACGGCATCGAAGATGAGGTATTCCTGTCACTTCCCTGCGTGTTGGGCCACGACGGGGTCTACGACGTGGTCCGGCAACCCCTCACCGAGAAGGAAAGAGCCCAGCTCCGAAAATCAGCCGATCTCATGGCCAAAGTTCAGGCTGGAATTAAGTTTTAAAACGTAACTACTTTACTACGTTACTACTTTTCACTATTACATTGAACCTTGCTGAATTGTAGCAAAGTGCTGCCATTGTTGTTAGCGTGTGTTTGGTGGCATTGTCTCAATATAGACAGCTAGTCAATAAAGTATTGTCTTATAATAATAAACAGGAGTGCGATTTTTTAATCTCATTCGGTGAGCTCAGCAGTTGAAAATTACGAAAATACTATGGAGATACGCACCTTTCTACTGCTGATTTGCCTTTCAAAAATCATACTTAAGGAGATCGATTTTTGAATGTCAAAACAGCAGTAGAAAGATGCGTATATCTCCATAGTAATTTAGACATTTTCAACTGCTGAGCTCACCGAATGAGATTCAAAAATCGCATCCCAGGGCATCGTTGTGTTTTGCTTACTATTTAATAGTCTATAAAATCAGTAGGTACCTACTCAGTGGCCAGTGCTATTATCGCACGTATGACAAACATCGCTTTAAAATGTCCAGCAAGTAAGCTTAAACTATTATTATCTTAGCTTAAATATTAGCATTTCGAAATATTTGTATTTTCTATAACGTGTTTTTATGTAATTTTAACATTTACCAGGAACTTTGTATGTACGTAATGTCGTATTGTCCCAAGTAGGTAGTGGATCGACTGTAATAGACGAACAAAGAGTGGCTCTTGCCAGTCATTGCCCTTCACGCGAGCTTAAATTAAAACCGGTGATGCTTTTTATTGGGCATCACTTACAACTCGGTTAGTTATGTTTCTTTTATTTATTTTTACTGGCGTATTTTAGTACATAGTTACCTAACTACCTATATAAATATAATTGAACTGAACACTGCCCGCAAAAAACTCGATCTGTTTTTGTAATAATTTATTTTTTTATCAGTATTATAATGTTACGAATGATGGGATTGTTGCATTTCAGATACCAGTGCATTTTTTGTATGGGCAATAAATAGACATAAAATGCAAGTAACTAGTGCATGTAACTACCTATCTTAATTATTTTTTTCTTTCCGACTCATCGAAGTAACAAGGTTAATTAAGTGTTTTCTTGTAATATTTTTGTACGTTTTATGCTGCGTTCACATGCACGCCGTGCAGCCCAGCAAGCTTAGGCAATTCGCTGTACATCGACTCGACTGTAAAGTGATTGTTACTATTTAACTTTATAGAAGCCTCAATGTACAAATCAACGAATTGAATAAGCCATTGAATTGCCGCTTGCCGGGCTGCACGGCGTGCATGTGAACGAAGCATCACGGGTTCTCTCCAGTGTTCTACGTAAGTGCCTAACTTACTTTTTATTATTAATACAAAGAATACTAAATATGTAATTTATCAAATGTACAACTTCAATAAACGTTTAATTTTGTAATGTGTATACAAATTGTTTCATTGCATTAGATGGTAGAGGTCGGTTAAGAGTATAGGTGAGTAACGTTATTTCCATACAAACGTATTCCCCTGTTTCCTCCCTGGATATTGACACTAGAGCAAAAAAATTGTTTACCATACAATCTAATTTACCTCTGCTATTGTCCCTATGTTTTGCTTTTTTACATTAATTTATTACTGTTTGAACTAGGGACCTTCGAAAATGATAAATTTCAAATGATTAATTTTAAAACCAAGCAAACATATTTGACGAATAGGTAATTAGTTACCTATAGACAAAAATTGCCAGTCTTTCTCATATTATTCTTGAAAGAATGATTAAAATCGGTTTAGTTTTGGATGAGGAAACATGGGAATACGAAATGCTGTTTTAGTCGATTTTATGTTGATAAAATTGGTACGAGCTCTAGTCTCTTTCGCACTCTAGTCGGTGGGGTGTATGGGTGGGGCGGATCGGACAAATATGTATAGTGTCCTATTCTCCAAATTAGCATTTTAGCCCGCCTATCCTCTTAACAAAAGCTGGCGCGTTCACATACACATAATAGTTATTTGTTATGCTAGGCTGCAAAGTTCTTTTATGGCGCGAGTACTTGTATTGAAACCTGAGCGTAGCGATGGAAGTGTAGTTAAAAATTTGTTATTTATTAACCTATTCGCAGCCACTAACGGCACTAGCCGACACATATTATTTGGTATTTTTTTTACTCTTTTATGGCGCACTGTAACTTGTAAGTGCTGTAAGTGACCTACTTGTAAATGTCAAATATTCTGTATTTTATAAATCACCTACAGAATGACATGGGGCAGCTTTGAACGCCAATAGAAGGGGCAGCTTATTTATGACACTTTATTAGGACACGTTTTAAGAGGTTTTAAGGTGCCCCAAATAAGTTCAAATCTACCCCTCGCATGCAATAACCTTAAAACGAGTAAACGGTACCTACTAAAGGGTGTTAGGGTAAACAGTTGCATTACTACCCATGATTCTGAAACAACTTTCCCTAAGAATTATAGGAAATTTGCAATTTATTTGTTATTTTTCATACAAACGTTCTATCACCTAATTACATTTAGTATGGAAAGTTTAAAATAAATCTAATTTCATATATGTTTCTCAGGGAAAGTTGTTCAGTATCATGGGTACAATCACCCCAAAGTAATGCAGCTGTTTACCCTAACACTATGTATAGTTTAAAATCCAAATGTCCTTTCCCATTAAATCTTCTGTTTGCAGTTCGCTAGCCATATTTTTATACCAAAGATCTCTAGAGTACGTAAAGTTAATCATAACATTCACCAGTGTTCCCAATGAGCGAGGGGTGCGTTGATAAAACGTGTCTTAAATGAAACAAAATGGATGTTCACAAAATTATAATAATTATTTGTAGTTAGATATTATATCAGCATTAACATTATCTAGATACAGAAGTGACACGACAGGTAGCGCGATGTGAATCTTAAAAATTCATTGTGAACGTTGCCATACATTAATATTATATATTATAGACATTACACTCCTTTCTCTACTAGTTCATATAAGATCAGCTATAAAACTCATTAAAAGGGGGGTTATCAATTCGTTACATCAGAACTTCAAAATAAATTCGAAATTATTTATAAGAATTTTCACTTTCAGTATTACTTATAACGTTTCTGAAAACAAGTTCAAAAATATAGAATGAGACTAACTATAAAATCTATAAATGTTCTACGCATAGACAAATTAACCTAATAGACTCCTAAAGCATAGCGAAATAAAAAAAATATAGTATAAAACAGGTCAGCGGTCGCGGCGGGGATATGATCGCGCGGGGTGCGGAGGGGGGGGGGGGGGACCGGGCACCGGGGCCAAGTCAGTACCGTACGCAAGTAAGTCGGTGCCAGGACGCGCCCCCCGGCCCCCGCACACTGCGCTCGATTGACCTGTCACGACCGCCGAGCTGAAACACTCGTTTTTATTAATCTATGCTAAAGAAGGAAGATTTTATTTAAAAGATAAGGGTCAATTCCCACTGAAAGACAGCCTCCGGCAGCGCTCGGCATTTTACCTAGCATGCCATATTAAACTTTATCTGTTGTGAGATAAGATAAAATGACAGTTGAGGCGACACGTGGCGTGGTTTAACTATCAAGCTATCCCGTCAATTTGAATTTCATCTCATCTCAGTGTACTTAGATAAAGTTTAATATGCTAGGTAAAATGCCGCGCACTGCCGGCCGCTGCTCTTTCAGTGGAAATTGACACTTATGAAGTATAGGAACCATACAGGAACTTATACATGTCAGATCGGAAATGAATCAAAATATTTTCATCCAATAGGTGAGCTCTGACCACGCAAACATGCCTCGTACGTACCTGGATTTTATCGTACGAAGAAAATTATTGCACGACGATTTATTATTATATGGATTGGACGTGTCTATAATTAGGTTAATTCATCGATGGTTCCACATAACTATACGCAACGTTGAATATAACGCACAGAACAGATGCACCTTTCAATTCATTAATTTCTTTTTTTATTAACTACAGAAACAGGCAGAAGAGTATAATATTTTGATTTTAGGTTAACAATATAGGTTCTATTTTTTTAATCAGTACCTAATACATATTAAATTGGTGAATGAAAGCTTTATATCAGCCCGCCTCCGTTGGTTGAACATGTCTGTAACATTTAATGACACACAAAATGTCACCGACATTAGAGATTTAATTCAATATGATAGTACCTAGCAATAGTAGTTAGATTATTATGAACACTGCATTTCTGTATTTATCACCAAGTTTCATATTAATGACGCATTCTACAGATTGGACGATTACTTTACATATAAACGGATTTACCTATAAATTATCCAGGACATGGGCCGATATACTGTTAGTGAAAAGTAAATGAAGTCTTTCAGATATTCATTCATAAACTGGATTCGATTGGACAACTTCATATTATTATTTTAACTATCAAGAAGGTATAATGGAGTTATGTTTAAAAGGCATCTTGTCTTTCGGCAGGCAGTGCAATCGTGGCGAACCCACTTTTAAAACTAATTAATGTCAGATAAAAGACAGCTACTTGACATTTCAAGTATATCGGAAATAATGTTATCATTTAACACTAAACTAATCATTTAATTCCATTTTGGTCAAAAATTAGGACGAGAATTACGCGCTAAAACTTAGTTCTATATACATTTCAATAGTTTTAAAACAAGTAGTTACATACATACTTTAAATTAGGAATAAGCATGAAATATTATTTTAGTATAAATCACAGACACTTTCCTTACAATCGGACATGCTACAAATAATAATAATCTGATAACTGCAAGTACATAATTCATTAAACCAAATCACAATTACGTACACTCTGTAAAGGTAATTTAGTTTTTGTTCGCCCGATTTTCTAACATTATAAAGATGACCCAAGAAATTTACAATATCTGTGAGTTACCTCTTTTTCTTAATTCATGGCTATCGAAAATTTCAATGAAAACCACTAAACAATTTGGCATAATTTTATTTTAAATACTTAATACAAACGAACCAGCCATGATATTAGTATCAAGACAAATCGCATTTAAGTTCCACATAACTAAAATATCGAACTCGAAAGGTGGGCACATTGACTATAGAACGATAATAGTTTTAACTATAGCTTAAGAAAACAATATAATTCTATACTGAGTGAATTATTTAATGTAATATAACAGCTGTATACTCATTTCATTACTTATACGCACATAAAAATGGTGGTTACAAGAATAATTAAAATATTGAGACTACAACCAATGTTTCCAGTTACTCTCCGACCTACACTAATGTCTGTTCGTGGAGCGATGCTTCAAGAATGTGTCGCATTTTGTCGGCGGACAGTCGATGCATTAGTTTATGACCTATTTGTGAAAATTACTTTATTTCATCATGTTAAAATCCAGGGTTAAAACATGTATATAGATTGGGATAAAATGAGGTTTGTGCATTGTAAAATGTGACTAACATAATAGGTGTAAAAGCGATCTATGCATCGACAATGCCGCGAGTGTGAGTGTGTGAGTGTGGCATACTCGTGTCTCGACGCGTAGTTCAGTGCGCAGGCGCCGGGGCCGGTGCGACGCCGTCGCCGTCGTCGAGCTGTCAGGTGTCGTTGGGCGACCGCAGGGACTGCAGCGCGTTGCAGTGCCCGGACGGTCGTCGCCGGTCCAGGAACGTCTTCAACTGTGTCGCTGATAGTGGGATTGCGGGAGCCTGGAATAAAAAAACAATCATTATGTTTAAAGTCTGTATTATACCTGTTACTTTGCAACCTAGCCTAGTCAACTATAAACTAATACAAACCAAATACAATTATGAATATAATTATTAAGAGGTGGATATGATAGACCAGTCGCATAACGAATACTTTACAACTTTAAATGTGCGATTCCACTAAAGCGGAGTGGAACAGAGGTGTGTAAAATCGACCAATAAAATAGCTTGATTCTGTCAAGCGATGAAAATTGAGCAATGCAATTGATTCATTTCAAACATCTCCGCTCCACTTCAGTGGAAATTAACGCACCCTGAGCGTGATATAATTATGAGAACTCTAACAAACGACTTCACAATATTGTGTAAGTTATATTATATGAGAGAGGAAAATGATAGGTACCTCTTCGAACCATCGGTCGCTGAGGGCACTGCAGGGCGACAGACGCCGCGAGGGCGTCGCCTCCAGGAGCCCGCGAATGATCTGTTGCGCCCGCTCCGCTACGCCTTCCCAGTGCTCCGGCGGGAAGCAATAGTCACACTTTATTATATTCGCTGTCGTCTCTTCTATGGACTCGTCTAAGAACGGTGATAACTGTAACAATAAGAATTACAATTTGTTTAATATACTATAGTTTTTGGCTTTATTTATATTATGAATTAAGGATTAACGATCGATTGCTGGAGATAAATAGATTTAAGTATGACTATTCTCTTTTCTTATGTTCATAATAAGAGTTTAAGTGATATATTACTATCATACATTATACTTTTAAGCGTAGGTAGTAGTAGTAGGCTTAGGTATTTTGCAAATGCACCTAACCGTAATGACGTCGCAATTGAATCGTCGCGATTTTTAAGCACATGCGGTGATTGAGCGATATCGCCGCGACACTGTTTGATCTCAATGTCATTGCGGGGATAACGTATTGGACTTCCTAGATGCAGATGATGCTCTTGCTGGCAGTTTCAAAATTGCGCTGTACTAAATTTCGACAAGAGTTACGAATTTACCTGCAATTTTCTCAAGTACAAATTAATTACTTTAGGCAAGGTTTTAATTCAATTTATTCCCCTAGCTATTCGAAATATGATCTCACCCCAGTCAGGAACACGTATAAGAAGACGCCGGCGGCCCAGGCGTCCCAGGTGGGAGCGGGAGGGCGACCGAGCACGCACTCTGGCGGCGCGAACTCGAGCTGCGCCGGCGCGGGCGGCAGCACCTCGCGCCCGGCGTTCCCTGTGCCCTCACTTATCTCGACGGCTGACCCGAGGTCTACTAACTTCAGTTGTGGCTGGGGACCGCCGAGCTCTACTAAGATGTTTTCAGGCTGTCGAACAAAATATAGATATTAGAACACTCACAGACGACAAAGTGGAATCATGACCAAACTCATCACCCTAAGTCTAATTTCGCACAGAGATTCGATCGACTGTACTTATACTTAGTCATAAGAATGTATTTCGTATACATAATTTCGTAATTACAAAAGAGCTAAAAACGGAGAACTGAAAGGTTTTTATGTGGGTACATTAAATTGTTGATGATATGACATTCACATAATTTTTTTTCCTCATCTAAACTTAACAATATTTTCAGAATATTTAAGACTACTTAATTATTTTCGACTGGTGCCAGTTTTAAAAATGCACAACAACATTAATTAACATATCGCTGTTGTTTTGTTTTGTAATAAAATAATGTTGAAGACGAACCCGAACATCAAGATGAGCGACGTTGTTGGTGTGCAGCCAGTCGAGCGCGGACAGTAGCTGCCTGGTGTGGTGGGCGACGGTTTGTTGCGTGTAGGTGTGGGCCGCGGAAGCCGCCCAGTCGAGCAGCGGCCCGCCGGCGACGAGCTCGAGCACGAGCGTGTGCGCGCCTGCGCGCGGCACCTCCGCGAACAGCGCCAGCGCGCGCACCACCGCGCCGTGCGCCGACCGCGACAGGATGCGGTACTCTCGCATTGCGTCCGCCCCTCGACCGGCGAGCACCTGATCAACAACAATAGGGAACTGTTTCTTATCTTAGTAAACGTAACTAAAGTAAAATTATTTTACAAATATCTTAAAAAAACCGAAATATAAATTTTCAAAATTTACGACCACAGCGAGAGGCATATACATTAGAACTTAGAAGTGACGTCATAACTAAGTATTTTCTTACAAATGTTTACAACGTGTCATACAAACATCTGTATTGCATGAAAGAGACCGAAGATGATAAAAAATGTTTTTAAATCGTTTATAACATTTTGTTTTCTATTCGATTGTGATTTCATTTGTACATTTTAGCCTTATTTTGAAATTAGTTATAATAAGATATGAATTTCTATGATGCAGTAATCATCCCTATTACAAATTTGTCCGTGCGTTTAATCGATTATAATAGATGCATAGCGTTCACACAAAAGAGATCAAGTTAAGGACCGACTAATATTGTCAGCTAAATCTTTGGTTTAATTGAAAATGAAGATTCTCGGCTCACCTGTTTCAAGGCGACTCGTTGGCCGGTCCCGGTATCACGTGCCGCCAATACTCTGGCAGTTCGGCCCCGTCCAATTTCTTCTTCAACCGAATATCTTCTGGCGAACTGTTCCCGCTGCCAACCACCGCCGCCCCCGCACGCCGCGGGCCCGGACGCGGGCCCGGCCGCTCCGCTACGAGTACATATAAGTCTGAAGCAGTACTGGCCGGCCGGTAACTCTTCTAGAGCTAAGGTATTCACAGCTGCGGGAGATTCTGTCGCACGACGCCATTCCCCTTCTCCGACGCGACAGTACTCGAGATGTACCGCAGACGGCTCGTCCCACTGTACAACAAGACCTCCGCCGGGATGCGCGCGCACAGCGGGCACACCGGGTGCTCCTCCAGCTCCGATAGTCAATCTTGCCGAGCTCTGTACTCCGCCTAGTTCATTGCTGACCAGACAACAGTATACACCGGCGTCGGAAGCTCGGCACGCGTGGATCGTCAGAGTCGCTACACCGTCCGGAGCGAGAGTGATGGCGAAGCGTCCTCCGTGGCGTAGAGCGCGCGTCTCGGGAGCGGTCTTGCGCCAGGAGGCGGTGGAGCGCGAGGCGAGGGCGCGGCACGCGAGGGTCGCGGTCGCCCCGAGCGGCACGGTCACGTCGGTGGCCGGCTCGGTCAGCTCGGGCGGGCGAAGCTCTGTGACGACGCCGTCGGCGCTCGGCTCTCCGCCTCCACCGCCGCTACCACCCCGCCGCAGTTTCAATCCCCACGGCCGCTTAGATAAACCCTGTTATGACGCACATACTGGTGATCACGTTGTCTGATTCATTATAAAGTAGAAAGCGATAGTGAAGATTGCAAGCGACGCATGCATGCTCACCCAGTGCTCCAACACCGTATTGTTCCCAATTCACTTTTGCTACTTCTATACTATTTTACATTGAATAAATAAACCTTATAATAGTCTTTGGCGGTAATTTCGAATCACTAAGCACATTTAATTGGAAGTCTTGCGCGTGAGTCTTATCGGCCCGCTATCACAGTCTATGTTACAAATGCATTCCCGTGTATATCATACCTACAACAAAAGAAATAAAGACAAGCGTTAAAATAAAATCACATGCAAAAGAGAAGAAGTGCCAGTTATGCCCGAAAGTTTTCATTATGTAAATTAATATATACTTAATACATACAACAAAAATATTTATTACAATTATACAAGGTGTTTCATAAGTAACAATACATTTTTGAAACTCATAAGGGGGTTGTTTAGACCGTGAAACTGAACAACTTTCTCTATGGGACCAACATCGAAATCGCGAAAAAAATAATTTTAAATCCCATACATATTTTAGCTCTAGTCGATTTGTAGAGTATAGAACATAAATATATTTTTTCGCGATTTTGGTATTGGTCCCATAGTGAAAGTTGTTCAGTTTGATGGTCTACACCACCCCCTTAAATGTTTATTTGTAGTTTTGTAACACCTTGTATAGAGTGAATGAATGACTATCGCTTCAATAGAGAATAAAAAACCAGTTAAATATCTTCTCCAAACCTATAGGAACCAATAAACTTTTGTAAAAGTAGGAATAGTATTCAAACTGAGCTGCTTTTTTGCTGCTGAGGATTCGGTGTTGGCAGATAAGGTTCAAACTAGAACGATTTTACCACTCGTTCTAGGGTTCAACCCTAAGAAACTAATTTAATTTGATTAGTAATCTCTAAACGCAAAAGTGGTAGCGATTAAACCACGAGCGAAGCGAGAGAGACGCAGAATAACTTTGCAGCCTAGCGAAACACACTACTTTTCACCTCACAACAGCGAGGAAAATTTTAGGTGCAAGCACTGAGTTTAGATGTATAGAGCGAAGATCGCGCTTCATGACGTTGTCCCATTCTACTCTTGCATTTAGTCTCTCTCACTGCGGTCACGTGTAGCACATTTATTGAAAAAATTTAATCTGCATAAAATGTCGTGGTGTGTACTGATATACTGCACAAATAATTCAAGAAATGTAAGCAAATGAAAAGGCATAACTTTTCATAGGTAAGCAAGATGAATTAATTATTAAAAAGCATTTTAAATATTATTTTAAACGATATTTTTATCCCACCCTGGAAAAATAATTATATGCAAATACAAATAAGGACAAACCTATACGTGAAAAAGAGAAGATAAGAAATATTGCTACTCTAATAAATTATAGTGTAGGACAAACCTAGCAACCTAGCAAAATATGCAAAGTTCGTTAAGTTAGCAACATATTTTTTTTGTCTTTCTCACACGTATAGACAAATATTGAATAGAAAGATTCTAATTTCAAAAACTCTTTCCACGCTAGCGGATACAATGCACTCAGATTTCGAATGATAAACAGAATCTTTCCGTGCGATCGCACGCGGCGTGCTGTTCCGTTCCGTCTATCTTATATGCTTAGCAAATGACGTTCCTGAGTGACAGAAAAGGATGGAGCGACGGAAAAATGCGATGCCGTGCTTTCTGATGTAGTTCAACCCTATTTCATCTATGCCGCTGTAAATATAGATACGTACTAAAAAAAATTGAATGATCCTCATTGCAAATAATCGTTCTAGATGTAAAGCAAATTAAATTAAGAGGATAGACGAGTACCGTTTTTTCCATACAAATGTATATCCCTGTTTCCTCCCTGGATAATGAGTAATGACACTAGAGCAAAAATTTTTTTACCATACCATCTATGTTACCTCTGCTATGTCCCTATGTTCTGTTTTTTGCATTAATTAATTACAGTCGAAAATTACCAATTTTACCTCCCGTTTTCAGACATCCAGCAAACAAATTTTACGAATATAAACAAAAAAAGCGAAAAATACAGACATAGCCAAAGTCTTTCTTATATATTCTTGAAAGAATTATTAAAATCGGTTTAGTTTTGAAGGAGGAAACAGGGGACTACGAAATGCTGTTTTCATCGATTTTATGTAGATAAAATTGGTCCGAGCTGCAGGTGTCTGTTTCGCACTCTAGTCGGCGGGGTGTATGGTTGGGGCGGATCAGAATATGTGTTGGAAAAGTGACCTATTCTCCATCTTCTTATCTCCTTCTTCATGTCAGACCGCCTATCCTCTTAATGCCAATAATAAAATCTTATGTAATGCAGGCTTCGCACAGTCGCCATCTAATCAGATATACAGGGTCCAACTTAATATGCTGACAGTTTTTTAAGAGGATAATCAGATCATCAAACTGAACATCTTTCTCTATGGGACCAACATCGAAATCGTAAAAAAAAAAAATCTGCTGTCCCATACATTTGGTTCGAGTAGGTTTGCAGTTTTGTATGGAACAGCAGTATTTTTTTTCGTGATTTCTATGTTTGCGCCATAGAGATTAAGGGTAATAATTACCGTTGGCGCGCTCCATAGAAACGTATTCTGGTTATATTTTCAATACTAACCATTACAGTCAATTAATTTTTTCAGATCCAATCTAGAAACTAATCTCTATGTTTGTACGAAGTCGGATTTAAAGTTACAGTGCCTCAAAGATTTCCATACAAATCTAAAATTAATCCTAGCATTAAAACTGTATATATTTTAACGAAAATCTAACTTCATACTAGATTAGTTTCTAGATTGTTTCTGAAAAAATTCATTGACTTTAATTGGATAGTATTGAAAATATCACCAGACTACGTTTGTATGCAGCGCGCATTTTCGCTCTCGGAATAAACATCTCTTAAGAAGGACGCAGGCATGGTGTTAAAATATTTCGGAGCAGTGTTATATTTCAATAGACTGTATAGAATTTATTGAAATTGAACACTGCTCATATATATTTGAACACCTTGCCTACTAAGATATATCGGATGGTGACTGTGCCTTACCTTTACTATTAAGATTTATTATTTTCTCAGGCAAACAGCTAGTGTTTTCCCTTTGTATTTCCCTGAATCTGTTTAAGTGTATTAAAACACGTGACTGAAGTAATCAAGCACGAATGCCACCTACAAGAAGCGTGCATAAAGGCAAGAAGTGTGAAAATTAGTAATTGGCAGTCGAAATATTATAATTTTAAAAGCATGATTCCTGTTTACTTTCATTTTATTTAAGTTTATTGCTGGGTAATTGGAATCATATCTCACACGAACTTAGACCATATAACTATGGACGAGAAACGCGCGTAATTCTACTAACAAACTTTGTTGCCACTTGAGGAAGAGGTAGCATGACATCCGCAACTTTGGATTTTATTCCATTACTTTAGATTCTAATTTTGAATGTCAAAAACTAGTTTGAAGTAATGGTTCCGCAATTATAGGCTTTCTCGTTTAATGATAAGGTACAAAATTGTAAGAAAGTGCACATGATTAATTGTTCTTGTAACGTGGCAGAGGGGAAAAGCTAACGCGAGGCTGGTCCGTAGTTATTTATGGTCTAAGCACACGACCCATGACATGTTTTCTTTCTTTTCCTTTCGGTCTGAAGTTTGGCAGCAGGTTGTGTTGTGTCACGCAAGTTGTTACATTTATTCTAACTCCGTACGATGATAATGGGCTAGTACTCACGTTCGCGTGCGGCGGCGACGTGGGACTCGCCGCTGCGTTGTTAGCGGCGACATTAACGCTTATCTTCTTGCGGTCGTCGCCCCTTATAGTAGTGGTCGGCAGGTTGATCGTGTTCGCCTTGGCGTGCGGCCTCTGCGTGCGCGCCCTCAACTCTGGCGCCAGTCTTACTCCCAAAGAGGGCGGCAAGCTCTCATTCTTACGCAGACCACCCATGCTATTGGGATGGGAATAGGAGAAATTAAAAAAAAGAACTAAAATAAAACTGGGCACAACAGCTTTCTAGGATTGTTTTTAGATTTGAGACTTACGGTTATGAGGAGTCTATTAAATCTATTTCAAATGTGTAATATAATCATATTTTTGTGACGTATTTAAATTGACAGTGTCAACTATATTTAATAGCGTTACATAGCTTACAAGCTGGGCCCCCAAATAAAAAGAAAATTATTAAAATATAATAAATAAAAACAAAGAAGCATGCGGGACTAGAAGCAGAAAACCACAAGCATTTTTATTCACATTTATTGGTTACTCATGTAACGTACAGTTCCGTGTTACAGTATTTATCAGAAGTTAGCATTATTATATACATACGTTAGGATTTGATAGGCAAATATATACATATTATGATAGTTACAAAACTATACCATTATGTTTTAGAACACTATGTTAGAAAAAAAAATCGTATTGGTCGAAGTCCGTTAGTGTTAAATAGCTTCTAGCGGTGACATTTAAATATTTGGATTACTTTAGTGAGAAATAAAATAAGCAAGCCAGGCCCGCCATCGTTTAGAGGACATGACGGGCTCGACTTGCCTTCTGCACCTAAGACGGTTAAGAAACGGACAGAATTTAAGGATTAGTATTCTTCAAACTAAATATACCTTATATTACTGTCAAAGCAAATAAACTAAATACAAAGAAACTTTGCTGTTCTCACAGTAAGCCCGTTCGTTACAAAATGTTAACAGCAGTAACTCTTTAAAATCTTTGTTGCAATATTATGTTAATGCCTTTACCCTTGACCTTGGATATTCGTCCAAGCCCTTGACGGAACTAGTAATACCTACCACAACACTATGTATACAAATACTGTAAACATTTTGTAATGAACGTCATGTACTTTGTTACATAGCAAAATTATGATATAATTTTACTCTACGAGCATAATTATCAAGTCAGAAGGTAACTGACACAAAAATTAAAGGCAAATGCGGAAGTAAAGTCACATAAAAAAACGTTTATACCAAGAATTTACACCTTAACACTCACATTGATCTTCTGCTGCCGCTAGCTTCGATCATATTGCTGTTACCGCATTTATTCAGATAACAATGAAATATAAAAGGTGGTCAGATATGCAGCTCTATGGACCCATTAAAAGTAGCCCTTGCTTTGGGCTTTCGGTTATTTCTCCAGATACGAAATAGTGGCACAATACGGCAGAGATAATTTCCATTAAAGCTATGTATTGCGGTTCTAACACATCACATATTCCCGTGAACAGATGTTGTTCTTGTCACGATCAAATAATGTATCGAATGAAACAAGACGGTCAAGTGTAAACAAGTTTGATTAGAAACGCATTAGTTTTTTTATACTGCCAATGAAATCCCTAAAAACACATTTCTTTTAGCAAAAGTACAATGTACACTCCTAGACAACAATCTGCTATGTTAATATGATATCATTCCATCGTTTTTAGCGTCTTCAATGCCCCTTAGCATAGGACGAAAATACAGCAAATAATACAAAAATAATGGGTATCAATTGTTAAATTTGTCATTTTATTAGAATTAGTTTTGAGTGGGTAAATTGATGATGTACTAACATATAAATGGATTAGTAAAATAATAACATGACCATATCAATGCTTGCGGTGGGAAGAACTCTACTTGTATTAGTGCTATCATTTACTGTTAAGCACACAAACATATTAAATAAAACGACTAATTTAACAAATGCCCTTCGATATATTGTTACAATATTCTTAAGTGCGTTAATATCTTAAATTTACAAACATCAAAAGCCGAGTTTTAATAAGCTTTAATGTTAACTTATGACATTTAATTACATTCTATGCTTACATAATCACCAGGAAATCCTAAGTTAATTACGTTGGATTAAAATTAATTGTCTATCTACGGGTTAAAAAAATTATTACTGAAGATAGGTAATAAATGCGAACAAAATTGGCCCCAATATAATGATCAGCAATCAGATTGGAAAATGTTAAATGGATGTAAGTTGGTAAATATTAGTAGGTACATAATATTCTTTTCATGAAAAATTATAATAGTTGTTTATGCATGTTTTGCAGCATTTTTAATAAAGATACTTTACAAAACAGAAGCTTATGCTATAAATAACTCCATCTAAAGCCCGGGATAGCAAGAAATTACAAATTGAAGCGATACCAAGTATAAGTGCGTGAATGGAGGTCAGGAAAGGCAGAATCACACAGACGAAATATTATATACTACTTAATTAAACAAGTCTGGTTTGAAATATATAAAATGTTAGTAATATTAAAGGATAAGCATGAAAAACAATACTTTAAATTTATCTACAAATGTGTTATTACGTTGAATAATGTCTTGTAGAAATCTCTTTTCATTGATATTTATGTACGAGATCAGGTTGAGCTTGATTAATTCTACATTTTTATATTTTAATTATGATTAAGATATGTAAAATGCGATTAAAATTATGAAGAGTAAACAAATGTACACAAGAAATATTTAAAAGCAGATAGACAGGGCGTAAACTGAAATGCGTTACAAACCGTGATCCAGACCACCAAACTTTTAATGAGGGACCAAGATTAAAATCGAGAAAAGAAAAAAATGTGATTTTTCTTAGAAAACGTGAATGGCGACTCGACCCAAATCTTTGTTGGTTTGATAGGTAGTGAAAGTTGATCAGTTTGGTATTGTGAAACGCCTACTAAAAGATTTAACGAATTTAAGTTTACACCCTGAGTATATACCCGCTTTAACTGTGTTATTATTAGTTACAACTTGGTGTTCTTATAAGTGAGGTGTTATATGTATTTCTAAAATATCTTGACTGAATATATATTTTTCGCAATAACTAGAACTATGACTAACACTGTCTACGACATATAGGGTCATTGTTTATTAGCTGATGGTTTTTAAGGGGATGGGCAGACCATCCAACTGATCATCTTTCTATTTGGGACTAAAGTTGAAATCGCGAAATAAAAAATTAGTTAGCTGTCCCATACATTTGGGTCAAGTAAGGGACGATTTAGACCTACCGCCTCGCATCGACCCGGCCCGGAACGAAGCCGTACGCGTGCTGCGGCACAACCGTACCAACGCGAAGGCAGTCGATCGCGACGCGTCGCGGAATGTGAACGGAGACGATACGAATAAGTTGCATGCAAATATGAACTGTAATTCCTATCAATACATACATACATACATTTCAATATCCTATGCCGCATTAAAAAATGCCGTCCGGGACGGGCCGATGCGAGCCGGTATGTCTGAATCGTACCTTAGTTTGCAGTTTTGTAAAGCCTGGCCAGAAATATAAAAAACCTTGTTTGTGAGCGCTGCAGTCTATCACCTTTAATGTTAGTGTTCGAAGTACAAAAATAAGTTCCAATAATTATCCGCAACATGGAGAGGTTCTTTTTTCTGGACGGGCTTTTATCTAAGAACAACTGTTTTTTTTTCGCAATTTTCACTTTGGTCCCGTGGAGAAACTTGCTTGGAATGAGGATCTGAACATTTTAAGTACTTCGTGATGTAGGTCGCCCGGGAGATTTAAACTTGGACCAGTGTAATGCTTAGATTTGTTAAAAAAAGCAACCAGGCCTATTCGACACCATACTGTTCAGGGTGTAGGTTATATAATCAGGTTATTATTTTAACTGCCTTGCAACATAAAACATAAACCAAACACAACTGTGTTTAAATGATGACATACCTAATTAAGACAGATCAGATTATTTGTGCTCGAAAACTATTGAATCATTATTTTATTTTAGCTTATGGTTGTAAACTTAAAACGGTAAACGTATGACTCTCTGCAAAATTATTATCTGTTTAGGCTGGTCGCGTCTTATTAATTTATAGCAAATAGTGGTTTCCTTTTATCCCAGCAGCACACATAAATTCAATTTTAATATCTACGTATATTTCCGTCCTGTCATTTACTTAATATACCTACTCTTAAATAATGTACAGTGTTAATTGCTTTCCTTTTAATTATAACAGAAATACAACATTTTACGTCTGTGAAAAGGCATAACATGAAATATCAGTATTATTTTTTAATGATGAATTCCAGACGGTCATTTGTCCACTTGGTTCAAAAATTGTATTTATTGTTATAGTTTGTTACATTCATTAATTATAAATAGCTGTCGGTACGCTAAATTCGTATTAACGTATTAATTACTCACTTTTTTTGTAAAGAAGTACATAAGAATTAGCTCAAATTTATAGCCTATGATTGATTATTTTATTATAGTTAGGTATATTATGTCGGCGATGTTCTTTTTTGTCAAATTACTCTATTCGCTAAGCATCAGATCGATCAACGTTTGCAAACTAAGAATTAACTCACTGGTTTACTTAAGACTATATTGTATAAAGATATACTTAATAACATACTTTCCCCCTAATTATAAATTTTGTGACGAATTGAATTAACTATTTATTTATCCCGTTCATAATCTACAATTTGAAGGAAATTGTTTCCAATTTGTTTTATTTTATGGTTCATATGCAATTATATACATATATTCACCTGCAATTTTAAATCATGATACACTACAGTATTATTTTAGAGATTTCAGTTATTAAACGAATGATTGATGTGTTGGAAACAATTTAATAATTATTTAAATCAATCATTAGCCGAACTGCAAAAATTTTAGCATAAACTAATAGGTATCTAAAATTAAGTTACTTTATTTCCACGTCTCGAGTTAGTATAGCGCAGGCGCAGCTTCGCTTGCGCTTCGTCGTTGAAGTATTTATTAAAATACGTGATTGCGCAATATAAAAATATCAGAATTATTGCTAAGTATCTCAATTCCTTCGCGTTCATCAACGCATAACAAGTAATAATGACAACTATGAGGCAAAATTGGTATAGGGTAGCTACTGGTGTTGTAGTATTACATGGCAGTAATTTATTGCACATTACCTTTACCTGGTACTTTACAATCTATTAACTGAACTAATTACAGCTTGAAATGAAAGCCAGTAATCGCGAAACTAAAATATCCGTCACATTCGCTATTATCTATGACTGGTACTCTCGAGAACTACATGTATTTCTGGTTTACTGTGTTTTATAATGGCTTTACTAAATACATACTATATGGATCGTCCGTCGTTTATAATTATTTACAATGCGTACATACAAATAAAAAAAAAGATCGCTAGGGACTCTACACCATAACAGACTCAACGTATTAACGTTTTCTTTTTATTAATAAAATAAATTACGAACTCTTCGTGTACTCATTCCTCTAATTTGTGTAATTTGTGGGAATTAAGTAATTAAATAAGGCAAGTAACCGTTTATCTCATGTTGCATTACTTGTAACGTTACGTTGACTCTGTTAATTTTGCATGTGATACATAATTGGACTACGGTACTTTATATAGAAAGCGACCAGGGAGCGCTCCCGAGGCTCATTAAAATTGTATGAATTTATATACAACGAATTACATCAAGCGCTACCGCTCGTCGAACAATTTTGTATAGCGGCGTATCGGACGTGCGACCTGTCCGCTTTCCATACCAACCTTTTTGCGGAGAATTGTATTGCATAGATCATAGACAACATGTCACCCCTTTATTATAAATCCGACCATTTAAAAGAATATATAATTATTATGTCTATTCCTAACCACTAAATAATGTTAAAAAGCTTTAAAGAAATATATCTAAATATCAATTCCAGTGTTGTAATTAACCTAATGTGGACAATTATTACTCACTAGTTATTAATTTATGTGTAAATGCAACGGATTTATGTATATCCTCGCACCGTACATCACACACACAGATACAATAAAAAGGTGGATAGTTCAACAACACTGAACGAAAATAAAAATACAACATTTAAAATCGCTCCAATCTGCAGTCGATTTTTTGTCTGGAAACTGTTTATGTAATAAATAACATTATTTCTAATAATACTAGTAATATGTATGAAGTTTCAATCAACCACTTCAGATACTTCCCAGGAACCAACCGTGTTTTGTTAACTGTTTTGTAGTTGTTAAAAACAGAATAATTTATGAAAATAGTAACATAACCTTTTTTATCTAAACACTAAATTACTCGCTCCATAAAACTACATGCAATAATTAATTCGCACAGAATTCATAGATGCTCCGGCACATCGTTTAGGATGATCTCTATTTTTTTTAAAGATTACAGGTACCTGATAAAGTCCAGAGTTGTCAATGTTTTAAATGTAAAATAAGTGCTCATTGAAAATAAATATTGTTGTATTACGTATTCGTATTTTTGTGTATTTAAAAGATTTGAAACAGTACCGACCTCTTACTTATATCTGTATGTGCAACTGTACTAACACAATAAATTAAAAAACAATATTATGTTAAAATTATTATCATGATATTCATCACCGCATGTTAAATAATATTGCTCGCTTAAACACCAAGCGAATCAAATGCTAATGACAAATGCTGTGTCGATTAGTATCAGCGAACTACAATACTATGGAACTGGCATTCCGCTCAAAAAATGACACTACGCCATCCAACCCCAATCAAGTGGGCGGGGCTAAAAAACTACAGTCAACGCGCTATTGGGAATCGGGCGACAGCGTCAACATCCACCAATCAGCGACTGCTGCACGATGCTGCGTCAAAGCGGACATTGGCCAGCCTATCGCCGGAGCGAGTAGTAATAACGACATACGTAATTCCTAATAAATCATATTATTTTACCTATTGCGATAAGGTAAGGTCGAATTTGGCATGGGCTGGCAACCGTAAGTACATAAATATGTATAGGTTATGAATATTGCTTTGCGAGGCGATTTTGTTTGTAGTTATTCTTCTATAATATTTTAGTTCGCTGGAATTAGTACCCACACCGTTATGGACACCGATGACGGCAATACGTGGCATCGCTCTCCTTATTGTTCTCTTCTTTTTACCAAACACTTGATAAACTCACGAGTTTATAGTAAAAAAAAAACAGTACTCCAACATCAAAATAGTGTTCCTACACTATACACATCTATATCCACACCAGTCTAGGAAGACTAGGAGACTGCCTCCTTTACATTCCTGTTAATATTACCTCCTTTACAGTCCTGTTAATATCAAGAAATAATAGCGTTTTCATGTAAGCTCTGTTTGGTACGTCAATTAACATTTAACCATTTCGTTAATCAATCACTAAAAGCAAAGCCACGTCTCGCCGTTGAAGACCGAATAGCCATGTACTTACGCAGCGGAGTCCCTTGCCGGATCGCGTTGCATTTCACGCAGGTACGCCCCGGGGTTCTCCAGGGCTTCGCCAAAGATCCTCTGGGACTGAAGTATACTCGAGAGCGTCGAGATCCACTGCTGCCGACGTGCTTCTGGTGCGCGGCACATGAATGCTTGCTTTGGCTTATTTGGATCTACAGAGTGAATAATGAACGCCCCATTGTTTTCTAATTCTTCCAACTCCATTTTGTTAACCTGAAAATCCATAAAAAATTTTGTAATACCCCATCTAGAATCCACCTTCTTCGCTACGAAATTCCCATAAAAACTTTAATCCCGTTTCACACCTTTAGAGGTCGAATGAGCGTTTTTCCTGTGGCGGCCTACGAGAATCTAGTACAAAATTTCAAAATGTGTTTCTATATATATATTGTAGGATGTAGGGGTGCGCTAAGAAATAACTTTTCTATATTCTAATTTCAGACGAAGTCGCGGGAAAAAACTATTTATTATAATAAAATGTTACCTGCACATGCGCTTTATAGTTGTAAGTGGGGCTGGTGAACTGGCTCTTCTTGCCGACGGCCTCGCTCAGTATGACGCACTGCTCGAACAGGAACACGTGGAGCTCCTTGCCCTTATCGTTGCCCCCGGACACTTCGGATACGACGAGCGGCTCTTGCAGCAAAAGCTTTCCTTGCGCCGTTATGTTCCCCTGTAACGGAGTTTTCTAATATACTACTGTGATCTTAGACAACCTATAGAAAATGCTATATTACAAAGGGTACATTTTGACAGATTTTTTCAAAATAGTTGTAAAAATTAAACAGCAATTTTTGGATTGGGGGCATATACAGGATGTAATAAAACACCCTAGTAATACTTAAGGGGGAGCTTCAGACCATGAAACTGAACAACTTTCGCTGTGGAGCCAGCTTCGAAATCGCGAAAAAACAGGTGTCCCATACATTTTAGTCGAGACTTGAGTCCGTATTGCAGTTTTGTATGGGACAGCTGATTTTTTTTGTCGTTTTCGAAGTTGGCTCCATAGTAAAAGTTGTTCAGTTTCATGGTCTGAAGCATCCCTTTAAGTATTACTAGGGCGTTTTTTTACATCCTGTAGATGAACGTGAAATGTAATTTAATTTTATCTGTCAACTTAAATGTCATTTTCTGGAAATAACTAGACATAGGTGACTCTAGAGTCGTTTTGCAATCTTTATGTTAAAAGCAATCGAGATCCTTATTTAAAGCAAATATTTTTGAAAGCGATCGTTTCATTTGTTTTCTCATTTTATTAGGATATTAATTACTTGACGGTTTCTTCATAAACGCTATAACGCTGTTATAATAAGATACCGGAGGATTTTTTTAAAGTGTCTGACAAAAAGTATTGTCCCATATTGAGCATGCCCTGAGGAACGACCAAACTGCCTGGTATTGACAATGTATGTTATACGTTATGTAATTCAATTTATAGTTGTACTTTTTATATTTTGTTTCAGAGTTAAGAGAGTGGTTGTACGAATTACTGGCTGCATCTACTCTATAGCGAAACATCTTCCGACGCGTTGAAGTGTCACAGAAAATTACGTCAATACTACGAATAAAAATCTTTATTCGTAGCGTCAATATCTTTATGGTTCTTTGGATAAACCATTTTTTTACTATTTTTTGTTGTCTCGCGTGTCATGATAACATATACCTATATATATACATATTTATATATCGGCTCACAGATAATATAAAACAAAATTCGCAAAAAATGATAACATAATTAATTCACATGCATAAATTCGCTAGTTCAACGCAAGAAAGAACGACTGCTAACGATATAACGAAATTTAAAAAAAGTAAGCCAATTAAAACATCGCAAAGGTAAACAAATTAAAAAATATAATTACAAAACTACACTTAAATTAAAAAGAAGCGGTTCTTTTTAAACAGATTCAAATCAGACTGCATTACATCCGTACATACATACAAACAAACCCATCATTGTGATAAATTGGAACGCCTAGTTTTAAGATGTCATATAAAAAGTCGTTAATATAAAGAGACCATCAGTGGCGTGCTGCGGAGAGCTATGGAAACTCAATCTTGAGGTCCGGGTTCGAATCCGCACGGACCACATGCCACGTACCAATGAGTTTTTCTAACTTATGTACGTAATACCGACTGCTCTCAAACGGTGAAGGAAACATCGTGAGGAAACCTGCATCCGCTGAAGAAGAAATTCCTATGCGTATGTGAAGACTACCAATCCGCATTGGACAAGCGTGGTGGACTATCGCCCTTACACCCTTCCTGAGGGTAGGCCTGTGCCCTGCAGTGGGACGTATAGGCTGTGATGATAATGATATAAAAAATTTGAAAATCATACCGCAAATCCTTGTAGGCGTCCCACATCCATCATGTCATTGGCGTTTTTGGGAATGATGGAAGTACAGTGCACCGCATCGCGGAGCGACGCGATGACTTTGGGCGGCGAGTTTCCGTTCTCTGAATAAGTCAGGATCTTCTTCACCAGTAGATGATATTTCTGTATGCGCTGGATCGGCTTTATAAGCAGGTCTCCAAGCTGAAACATGTCATAAAAGCTCAGATCATATCGAGCAACTTTAAATGAGAACTACATTTAATTTAGTTACTTTAAATAAGAACTTCATTTATTAAATTAATTGAATAAATTTTACTCTTTCTTTTATGCTTTAATGCCACGAACCCTAAACCTTTTAAAACTACAATTATTGTGTAAGAAGTCTGCACATGCTGCACTTTCTCTAGTTTTGTTTTTCTATTTTCCAGTTCTAGTCCGATCATTTTAGCGTATACTTGTATGGACACCCTAACAATAATTCATCCATCGCTGAAACTTTGCAGTGTGATAAAGTAAAGTATAAAGATTACGGTTGACAAAATATCTAGGATTTTTTTTCTTCGGAAGTTAGGTTTTTGCACGTAAACATAAAAATCACTTATAGCTCTCGGCGGAAAACTGTTCTATCCGAAATTCCTTTGGTATATGCCAGTATATACTAATTAGCATAGATATGTAACGGTATCTATGAATATTTCGATTTAATGAAGGGAGAATAAAAAAAATACAGTTTTTAATCCATAACTTTTTCAGGAATATTAGTCCATCTATTTTTGACTTTTTGTCAGTATTAATATCGTTACTTACATCGTCTTGCACAATTATCTAGAATATTTTCGTTTTGGATCATAGTTTTATGATTTTTGGGCAAATAAATTACTTCGGAAAACTGTTCCATCCGTTTTTATTAATTTACAAGTTACAGCACACTCTAATAAAACAGGGCTCATAAGAATCTAGAAAATTGTCGCCCTTATTAAACATTTTTTCAATAATTTTCATCCCGCTCCTGCAAGGCGAACGCGGGGCGCGGAACGGGCCACCCGTGCCACAGCATAACTATATTAGTTCATACAGTATGGCAACGCTCTTGTTAGCGGGCGATGAGGCCACCGGTGTAAGTACTTACGCTGTCATGCTCAGATATGCAAGGGTTGAAACAAGATTGAAATGTAAATAATTCTGATTTATGTAGGTATTATGTTTTGGCAGTTTTTGGTAGGATTTGGTAGTTTTTGGTACTTTTGGTAGTATTTGGTAGAATTTAGTAGATTTTGATAGTTTTCTGTAGAATTTGATATATTTTTTTCGCTTTGCAATAATAATAGTTTTTCTAGAAAACCATTAAGGCGAGGAATTTTTTTAGTCATATTTCGAGGGGTGGTGTGGCCAAGCTGCGATTGCGGGGAGCACCCCCGCTGTGATACATCGTTTGCGGTAAGCTCGCGGCGGCAGTTTCGATGTATTAGAACAGCTAATGGCACGGAGTCGTCTAACAGAAATTAATCTTTATTATAATTACAGTACTATCGACGTATGAAAATATTAATGATACTTCGAGCCTTGTCTTATTATGAATTACTATTTAAATTATTAAGAGGTTTCCCTGACCGAACGACCTTGACTCTTTCAGAGCCGACTCACCTCTACTAAACTACGTCATTTTAGTAGGAATACCTATTTTTGACTAAAATTTGTCCTTCATTTTGTCACTGTGGTGCCTTCTAATCCAAGGAAATCACATTCTAAAATCATAAGAATTAGCACCAAATTTTATAATTATCTAATTACTTAACTCATTAAATATTGTATTATAAAAATTAGCTTTCTAGCAATTTTAGATCTTAATATTGTCTACTACGCCGAGCTGATTTTTTGGAGTTAGGATAGCCAGGACCAGTAGTATAAAATCCATTTTGCTGCTTCGAAAGACCTGTGCTAACCGAGGGGTGCTCTAAAAACCTCGGATTTTTTGGTCATTTTTCACGTTTTGACATAATATAACTTCTATTTTTATTAAGATTTGTTGCATGTTTTTGACATCAAATACCTATGGTCAGGTTCAGTATAGGGAGTAGTGGACTACAATTTTGTAATCTTAGTACAGTAATCAAGTTACATAAAGTATTCGTTAATCTGATTACTGTAATCGAGTAGTTATAGCTACTGATTACTTTAGAATATCTTATTTTCTAAGTACGATAGGCGGAGCCCCCTCGGGAGCACAACCATGACTTTAGAAGCTTCGTTGCTATATTGCAATTACAATGAATAGGTCACCTCTAATCACCCCCTACGCACCCGCTAATTAGCCCCTACTCACTCCCTATGCACTTCCTACTCACACCCTCCTACTCCCTCCGTAAATATCTCCGAAATGTTACACTGCAGAACATTTTATTTTAATTTTATTGTAAGGTTTTAATAGCCCTAAAATTCCCATAATATTTGGTAACTGACCGCTTAAAATAAAGACGCCTATATGACCCATTACCTCTTTACAGTAGTTTTTGAGTTTATTCGTTAACTATTAGTATAAGTAACTAATAACACAGCAACAGGGGCCCTAGACAAAGTGATATTCTATTTCCGTTGACGCTGGCAGAAAACGACAGAATGTATGGATTTGACATTGGCAATCGAAACATTTTGACGTTTGCTATTGTCACCATGCGTCAAATCGTGTTTTCTACTGTCGTTGACGCTAATCAAAAGATACTTTTCACCTCACAAGCTTGGAAAGATTCTGTTTATCATTCGAAATCTGAGTGCAAAAGCGCATTTTATCCGCTAGCGTGGAAAGAGTTTTTGAAATTCGAATCTGTCTATTCAATATTTTTCTATACCGCCAGTCCACTGAAAATGCCAGAAAAATGAAAATGTCACTGGCCAGCACGAAAAAAAAAACTTTTTAAAATGTTGTTCTCTTTAGCAATTCACATTTTTTCCTCGCTGTTGTGAGGTGAAAAGTTGTGTGTTTCGCTCGGCTGCAAAGTTATTCTGCGTCTCGTACCTTTGAAACCTTCGTTATAAGCTCAGGATTCTATTATTTGAACCACTCGCTTCGCTCGTGGTTCAATCCTAGACTCCTTCGCTTGCTCAGGTTTCAATATAAATACTCGCGCCAAAAAGTAACTTTGCAGCCTAGCATAACAAATAACTATTGTCTAGGGGCCCAGGAGAGGGCATACGCTTCAGAGGATCTCCATAGAGTCAGCATCAATTTACGATTTTAGTTAGTCTCTTTTGTCTTATGACGTACCTACCTTTAACAAAGAGATGGAACTATAGATATTTGTTTATGCGACTGTCCACTTTTTTTGACAATTTATGACGTGAAAAAAAACTTTAATTGCGTCTCTTTTTGGAAAGAGTTTTACGGCTTTTAATTGCGTCTCGAGATTGCAGGGTTGCCAGATTGAGGGGTTTTCACGCGATTTTGGAGAAATGAACTCGTTGGGGAAATTAATAGGGAAAAAATATCTGTGGGGAATTTAGGGGTTTTTTATTAAATTTTATTCATAATAAAAACATTGCATACATAATATAAAAATAGGTGTTCGGTGGTTAGGTGTGGTAGGTTTATTTATTTATTTAAATACTTGCAGTCACAAGTTATAGAGATGTTATATAATAAAAAATAAGTAGGCACAGGTGACGCCCTGTGAGGGCACAGCAAACATGCAGCGCAGAAGTGCTGCGCTAGACAAACGCGCGTTTTATCGCTGCAAAAATCCCAGTCTGTACGGGGCCTGTTTTGACTAGACAGATGACAGTTTGACACTACCATGTGAAAATATATATTTTTTACTTTTTTATATCATGAGTTTCTGGTCGACCTATACCTATTGAAAGCTGGTCAGTTTGATAGTCTAAACCACCCCTTTAAATATTACTCCCGTCCCGATGACTGATGATGAATAATATCGGTCAATACAGTTTAATAAAATAAATAGTAATAAGACAAGGCTCGAAGTATCATTAATATTTTCATACGTCGATTGTACTGTACAGCCTAATTATAATAAAGATTATTTCCTGTTAGACGACTCCGTGCCATTAGCTGTTCTAATACATCGATACTGCCGCCGCGAGCTTATCGCGAACGCTGTATCATATCGTCCCGCTTGGCCACGCCTATCGAAATATGATTAAAAAAAATTCCTCGCCAAAATAGTTTTTTATAAAAAAAAATTCCTCGCCTTAATGGTTTTTTATAAAAACTATTATAAATTTATAAGGCAAAGCGTCGTCTTGTATTAGGGACAGATATTCGTTCGCGTTTCACCGAATGCAAAAAACCCCGTCCTGATCGGAGCTTTCGTTCAAAAGATACGAAATGTTTACGTTTTTCAAGATGGCGGCTAAACCTTTAAAATGGTCTTACATGCTGAGGTTTTAGTCGAATATACCCGAGTTTGGGCTCGTTTTAAAGGTTTTCACACAATCTGTCTTGTGGTCAAATATTATCGTACAGTTTGTACATTTTCGTAAATTTTACGTTCTCTATCAGAGAGGCCCGTTCGCGCTTCACCTAATGCAAAAAACCCCGTCCTGATCGGAGCTTTCGTTCAAAAGATACGAAATGTTTACGTTTTTCAAGATGGCGGACAAAATGTCGGCTAAATCTTTAAAATTGTCTTACATGCCCAGTTTTTGGTCGATAATACCCGAATTTGGGCTCGTTTGAAAGGTCTTCACACAATCTGTCTTGTGGTCAAATAATATCGTACATTTTGTACATTCTTGCACATTTTACGTTCTCTATCAGAGAGGCCCGTTCGCGCTTCACCTAATGCAAAAAACCCCGTCCTGATCTGAGCTTTCGTTCAAAAGATACGAATTTTTTACGTTTTTCAAGATGGCGGACAAAACGGCGGCTAAATCTTTAAAATGGTCTTACATGCCCAGTTTTTGGTCGATTATACCCGAGTTTGGGCTCATTTTAAAGGTCTTCACACAATCTGTCTTGTGGTCAAATAATATCGTAAATGGCGCTCGTAAATGGCGGCCTTGCACGGGCCGGACGAAAATTATTGAAAAAAAATTTAATAAGGGCGAAATTTTTCTAGATTCTTATGAGCCCTGTTTTATTAGAGTGTGCTGTAACTTGTAAATGAATAAAAACGGATGGAACAGTTTTCCGAAGTAATTTATTTGCCCAAAAATCATAAAACTATGATCCAAAACGAAAATATTCTAGATAATTGTGCAAGACGATATAAGTAAAGATATTAATAATGACAAAAAGTCAAAAATAGATGGACTAATATTCCTGAAAAAGTTATGGATTAAAAACTGTATTTTTTTTATTCTCCCTTTCTTAAATCGAAATATTCATAGATACCGTTACTTACCTATGCTAATTAGTATATACTGGCATATACCAAAGGAATTTCGGATAGAACAGTTTTCCGCCGAGAGCTATAAGTGATTTTTATGTTTACGTACAAAAATCTAAGTTCCGAAAAAAAAAATCCTAGATATTTCGTCAACCGTAATCTTTATACTTTACTTTATCACACTGCAAAGTTTCAGCGATGGATGAATTATTGTCAGGGTCAAACCCTAAAATGATCGGACTATTCGCTAATCGAAGAAACGAAAACAAGCTTTACACGCTTTCACGTATACTAATTACATTTGTTTTGGTTTAGTTCGGCTAGAGGTAAATATTTGAACAGTTCCTCATTTAAATTTATGAACTCATACGTTAGAAGTTTACCATTTTGACGAAAAGGCAAAAAAGCTGTGTGAACGTAATTTACGCTTAATAAAATAGTTTCCAAATATATTTGTTAAATGTAAAACGATGACTTTAAGATTGGACGGTCAGTACTAACCTGCAGCTTATGTCCTAGTTTTTGTCTCAATTCCTGGAAGTAGTGGTCGTGTTCGGATACAATGTACTCGGAGACGGGTTTGTTGCGGCAGTAGGCCTCGTAGAGGAACATCCTCTTCTCCAGGAAGCGCTGGAACAGCGGGCCGAGCAGCTCAGGCGATTCGATGCAGGCTCGCAGTTCCCGTAGGAATTTACTGCGCACATCACCAATCGAATGTACTATTTACGTTACAACTAAATATTACGACAAATACTAGCTATGTAACTATTTTAATAACTTCGCGACCGCTTAAATAAAAAAACTTAGCAATATGTCACACCACGCTCCAGCATTAAAGTCGCAAAGGCAGCTTTTATAGGCTTTGGCATAAACAACCTTTTTTTAATACTTCGCAATGCTATTGCATGGGAACAGGAGTACTATTTTAGAACATCACACGTCCTAACTTATATTCGAAAGAGGCATAAGTGTGAGATTCAAAAATAGCATTTCAGACATAATTTTCTTAGTTACAAAATTAAGATAGATTTTCTAGACAACGCCAAAAAACTTCAATGTCAGATAATGTCACAGCTCTCGCCATATAACTACAAACACTATAGAGAATATAATAACGTTTTACCCGCTGCACGCAACGAGTAATTTTTTAACACTCGCCGCTCGCTCGCTCGCTAGGTACTCCGTGCATACTATTTGTATGAGACCCCCGCAGACTGTCCCAATTTTTCCAGACCGTACGTCAATTCTGATTGCTATGCAGGAGATTTTCTGATAGAAATATTTTAAAAAATGTGCGGCCGGCCTTGAACCGCACAGTATGTCACTCCTTGGCAGAAGTAAACCGCTACAACGATATTGATGACGTTATTGCATCGCTAGTCGGTGATTGATGTTTCGAATAACGTTCTGTATCACATTATGTAAGTGTTTTTTTTAGAAATATACGGACACAAATTCCTTTTATAAACCTGAAATTAATGGAATGCTATGCTACTGTTGGACGTCCGGAAACATTCAGTTTATTTGCAAAACTGCACGTCGGATACACACAAATACAGATATAAATTTTTATTCAGTAGTTCGCTAAAGCTTATTAATAATAATACACAAAAGGTGTTACAAATACGAAAATTCGCTAGAGCGACTAATTATTCACTTTCCGTCACAAATAATCACACAGCATTGTTAAAACTATACCGGAACATTATTTTTTATTTTTAAGCTTACGAAATGATATAGTAGGTATCTATTAATTTACTTTAGATGTATTATAGATTATTGTTTTAAAAGAAGAGCAGCTTGTTTTTATAAAGATGTCTTAAGTTTGTATTTTAGAAAGTATCAGATACTATTTACAGAGGGTGTTATTATAAATAAAATATCATAACTTTTAACTGCACGGATGTGGAATCATATTATATCATTTAAATAGTTCTATTGTAACTATCTTTTCTTTTTAAAGTTCTGTCACAAAACAATATTACAATATTTATAGTAGATTAGTATTCTCAACTCTCCGTGAAGCCTTTAGTACAGTGGTATCGCATATGTGTCTTTTAAAACGGACTTACAGAACCATACAGAATTAAAGTATTATTAAGCTACTCACTCTCTATGCCATTCGTAGATGGCCTCTATGTTGCCGAAGATCATCCGATGACGGCGGTCTCGGAGACCTTCCGGTAAGGGCGGCTCCGCGTTTGGATCCTGTGTAAAATGAATATCTGATTCGGCTTATGTTATAATAACATTAATAACTACCTCGAATAAAGAAATAAATATTATTGATTCGTAGTACCTGACCAAAATACAGATACTGGAGGAGATGCAGTCTGGATGATGGTTTTTCTTTATAATATGTGTAGTGGAAACATTAATAATCGATTGATCAAGAAATGAATAGGTATTAATCTATTCAGTTATTTTCTGCATGAATATTGAAGATGAATGAATATTACAAACCTGCATATGCCGCATGTATCCTTCGCATATCAGTCTAAGATCAGAGACATAAACCTCTTCAGTTTCAACGAGCTCTTTCAGCACGTACTCTCGTTTCTTGAAGATAGCTTCCGAGGACTCCGGGCAGGGGGTCCCGGGCTGGTCATCGTCCTCCGCTTCACCGGCACGTCCGGAGCTGCTGGCCGTGCCGCCGTGTTGCTCCTGGTGAAACATCTAAGTATTAAATGTGATCTATGAGTACACAACGCAGAAGGCATCTGGGAAAATGCGTTGTAGTGACACAATAATTACAACGAACCTTTTATTGTTTCGTATTTTTGTTAAATAAGAAAGAAAAACAAATTGATTTACTTTACTGCAGTACACACACACAAAATATGTATATATTTTTTGTCAAATAAATACATGCTAGGTTTGTGCCGTAACTAAATACCGTGCTCCAAAGTTTGGTTTATTTATTAAAAACATCTGCTTTTAAAAGTGCTCAAAACACCAACATTAATAATTATTAAAATACAAATATTCCCAATAAAATACATATATAAAACAAACGTTATTATGTATGACACGGATAGATTAGTTCTATAGTGCAAAGTTAAATATATACGTGATACAGATGGAAAAAAAATAATCTTCAAGGAATCAGAAGGAAGTTAAACTGCTGCAATAAAAAAAAGCTTTGATAGATGCAAACGATGACATGGCAGAATGCACTTAAAAGACGCGGACGCTAGTAATTATAAAGCAGATGAGATTTCCGATTAAAATATATTTACTAGTAATAGACTGAAGTCGCAAAAGCTAGTGACGTTTGTAGACAGCCGTTTATGGGCCATTGTACGACGAATCGCATTCCTGTTAGTGGTGTTAATTTGCTTTGAGAAATTTGGTAACAAGGACACTTAAACAAATACCGACACCCCAACATTTTCGTATATTATAGTATCGGTAAAGTTTCCCGATAAAGACAACCTTAATAAGCAAACATACTATACAGAAAAGCTAGAAAAGTTACCTATACATATTACAAAATGAACTTTCTTTGAAAAAACAGCAAAAAGATTTCAATTTATTATTAAATATTTATTATGCGACATCAGAACAAAAATTTTCTTCTTTGATAATACTTCATTGGAAATTAATATCCATCATTGTTTGTCATCGTTACCTGTAACAATTCGATAAACGATTCGACAAATACAAGGGAGGAAAACTGAATATACGCAAAGCTACTAATGAATAATTTTTACCTAGCAGTGGGTAAAAAGGTCGGCAAAATTATAAATAAGTAAATAATCAAAACCATGCAAACTGCACACTACATGCCTTACGCATATTAATATAAACCGAACCATTTTCTCCTTGACAATTTGCTCAATTTCCGCAATATCTGCCGGACCACCATTAGTTTCCAAAGCGTCCATCGCCAAGGAGTTCTGAAAATTGTACCAATATTGTGATCTCTTAGCAAGCACCTACGCTGACCCATTAAAGTTAGTTACAAGTATGAAAGTAATGTAAAAGTTAATATACATGATAGAAGTAAGTGTAAGTAGAAGGTCATTGTTTTCTATGTTACTGTGAATTTCCGAAGTCGGAGATAACATGAACTTGAACAGAAGCAGAAGTCTATGTTGACATTCTATATGAGAGTTAGTCGTCTAGGCCTCGATCATTCTGTACCTCGACGTTGCCGCGACTACACCTCGATGCGCTTATATAATTAAAAGTTGTTGTTTCAATTTCACGCAGATTAACTAAGACATTGCTGTGTATATTAACATTCACTGGCGAATGTCCGCAATAATTAAGCAATGTGTAAATATAGGTCATCCTCCAGTAGGCTTGATGGTTGACAACATAGACCGGTGTACCTATCTTAAGATATGTAACGTATCGAACATTCACAGTAACATCTATATTAAGGTGCGCGTCCTCCGGACTCGCATCGCCGCGGACGCAGCGGGGGCGCGGGCGTGGTCTGCATTACGAATTTTGCTGGTGGGGTGCGTCCACTGCATCCGGATTTCGCATCGGTATTTTTGCGAGTGGTGCCAACTTAGGGTATTTTTACCATAGATAAAAAAAACAATGCCACGGGGTAATTTTTTTTGTTATTGATGTATCCTTGATGTATCAAACTAATTTTCCTTTGAGAATAAGTTAAATGTATTTATGTTATGATGTTGATGGAATAAATTCATTATCATTGAAAATAAAATATTAAAAATGTTTGACAATAATGAATGATAATTATATGTCAAATTTGAATAGGATAATTATAATATACCTTTTTTTCTGTGAGAATAGAATGATTTTTGATTATGTTATTTCTATTATCTATTAGTTTTAAAAACAATATTCCTAATTATTGCATACAAACTTTACAAAACTCTACAAAATATCCGAGACATGAAGAAATACCTAAATAAATAATAAAATTAGGGGAAAATATCCTAAGATGGCAACACTGACGGCCCGTTCGCTGCGGATGATATCATCAGCATGTCTTACTTAAAAACACTGACGCCCTTCACAGATTAACGGAATATTGCGGGTGCAGTGGAAGCTGTTCCATATAAATCCATACAAAGCAAGAAATCCGTCCGCTGCGTCCGCTGCCATGCGGATCAGTTGGACGCGTAGCTTTAGAAGTATTTACCCGTGTAGTAGGTACCGAAGTTGCCGCAGCTGGGGTTGGAGTTTGTTGCAGTACTGTTTGCGGGTCCTAAGACAATATTTATTACTTGAGTATATTAAACGAAAAACAATTTACTATTTTATGTCAGAGTACAATATCTCTGTAGACGACACGACAGGAATAGGAAAAGGTAGAGACCACCAGAAAGAGAGACAAAGTATATTATCCGATATACTACAGCCCTTCTTAATAATTATGCTAGTGGTTTTTAAAGAGGATTATCAGATAATCAAACTTAATAACTTTCTCTATGGGACCAACATCGGAATCGCGAAAAAAAACCATACAAATCATCCAATCTAATGAATGGTACAGTTGATTTTCTTTTTGGTGGTCCCATAGAAAAAGTTGGTCAGTTTGATGGACTGATCATATCCTTAAAAAACCGTCATCGGATTAAGAAGGATCCTGTACTGGTATAAAGTGATCACGATTACAAAACTTTGAAATGCTATAAATCCACTTTGTAATCTGTGGTTCAAATTCTCGTAAAACAACGGTGCCTTTTAATTATACAAAATATCCAATTAAGCTCAGCTTTAACCGCCGGTTCCATGACGGAAATTGCAAATTCTCCATGTTAATTTTATCTTGTAAAGGTAGGCAAGTTAACAATTTGTTAAAATAGTACATGGTCGTAAGGAAACCCTTCATACGCTGAAGAAGAAATTCTGATGTGTATAGTCTGTCTATAAAGTCGTGATAAGAATGTTTGAGGAACTAATCATTTTAGTATGGTGGTGTTGCCAGGTTATGCTTGATTTTGACGTTCTTGCGTGGAGACAGCGCCCTCATTTTTTATCAAGACTTTAGACTATACGTGAAATCTACCAATCCGCATTGGGCACGCGGGGTGGACTTACGCCCATAAACCCTCCCTGAGGGTAGGCCTGTGCCCTGCAGTCGGACCGGACGTGTAATGGTCCGTCCGTAACATAAATCGTAAATTTTAAAGTGTTGATTCGAGCATATAAACAAATGCTAGCATGTCACCCACGAAACCGCGACAAAACGAGAAAAACGTTATGCGCGCTATTTTCGACATACGTAAAATAACAAATATGCAGGCACATCTCATCATTTTCTCGGGGTGGCATGCGATGCCTACTGGAGTGCGATTTTTTAAAGTCACGCGTTGTAATCAGCAGCAATGTCAAAATTACTATGGAGATTTTGAATCTCACTATTCAAAAATAGCACTGCTTTTGGTTCCTTTAAAGTTTAACACATTGTAGAGTTTTCACTGTACGTTACTACTGTAGTATTTTGTATGACAGAATTAGTTCTCAACGTAACCACTTTAACTTACACTAGTATTATAGTACTCTGTGCTAACGATGGCTTATGTGAAATAGGATTTATCAAATTGATAATATTCGTATGATTTGTCAGTATTGCCATTGCTTTTATGTCTACCTATAACTTAAGAACGACAGAGCAGATACTGTTGCTGTTTTCAGCATTACCTGGCTAGAGGTTGTATGGAGTGTTACGTAAGTACTATATGACTAATTGACGTTACATACATAAAGCAATAAACGCTATCATAACTGAGATTAAAAGGTAGTAACAGAGACTATTTCTGATTCAAATAGCTCGAGCGAGACTAGCAAAACAAATGAAAAACTATTAGTGTAAAAGCTATTAGAATAAAGAGCAGAGTCTTGCGTTCTCAAGGTAGTGGTGACGTCACAAAGTGTCTGGTGGTGCGAGTTGCGCGTAATCGTTGATGTTTAACGAAGTGGCGCGAATAAGACGAGGCGCCGCCCACCCTACAACGGCCTGAGGCTAATTAGCTCTTGCAAATATTGTGTTTCACAAATTGGTTCCGTTATAGAGAGTGTTTACACGATTACAATTAAGTACATACTAAAAAAGTAGTAAAAGCTAATTGTCTTAGAGGTCAGTGTATGTCTTGTTTTTGTAAACAACTGTGACCAATCTGCTATTAATTTAAAACATTTCTCTGACCCAACATTCAGGACATTGTAATTTTTTTTTTCATTAAACCGCAGAAGTGCGGTTTTCACAAACTACATCAGAGTAATAAAGGAAAAAAGCTTGAATGCATGTATTTGCATTCATGCATTGGTTCAGTAGATACAATATAACCGTTTTGTGCAATAGATAAACAAATCGAACATATTAATTAATAAAAAACGAGAGAATACACTATACAGATAAACTCTTAATGAAAAATAACTTATTTATAATAGATTTTCAATAATTTCATTTTTTTCACTACGCTAAAACAGATAATTGTTTAAATATTCTTTAATTACATGGCCGAATAGAAGTTTTAACGTGATTAAAAGATAATCATTGTTCGAATATCAATAGGTACAGCCCGAGACGATATTTAAAGACATTTAAAGGGAAGCTAAATAATCCCAAGGTATTACAAGCCATGAGCCAAGTTGTACCGAACACACGGTTGCGGAGGGGTCCCAGAGACCAGATGTTCGCAGTGCCCTCGTGCAGGACTAATGTACTTGCTCATGCCCCGACCACGACGGCATTACGCATATTAAATGAAGTTGCTAAAGATATAGACTTGTTCCATTGTTCGCAGGCTCAGTTCACAGAAGCAGCTCTTAGATTTATAGCTAAATAAAAGTGTTACTCATCTATGTTTGAGTTATTTAAAAGGTAGCAGGTAATAAAAATACTTAACTGTAAATTATTAAGGAATGTGATAAATAATGTAATAGAGTTTGAACTATGTACGAGAAAGTAAAATGTGCAACCAGAATGTCGTCGCATTGGGTGTATACCCGTCATGATAACATTAATTGTGCCTGTAATATGTATAAATAAATAAATTGAGTTCATACTTCGATATTTCGAATTTTTGAGAAACATCACAACTTACGTACGATACCCAGTCTCCAAATGCTATCCCCATACGAGATGTTCTTTAATTTTAACGTACCTGAATGGGTTTCATTGGAGGAGGTAACTCGACGTCGGCAGCGTCATCCTCGGCCTCGTCGAGTGCGCCAGATCCGGCCACGTGGCCGCCTTCTTCTTCGGCTCGTCCATTGTCGCTGCTATATGGCAACTACGGCGAAACGACAATATTTTAAATGAAATACATGATAGGTAGTTACAAACAAGCACATACAAGAGAAGAATGATGAACATTAATATTGGCGCATACAGAAAGGTTGGTTTTAAAACGAGCTCACTCCCCGTCACACTGGAATGAGTTTCGGTACTACTAGTAAAAACGTGGATTCTGTGTCTAGGATATCTCTGACTAACCCCTCGGGGAATATAGTGATCATATGAGTGAACTAATGAGTGGATATATTTTTTTAAGTGCATTCTTTATTACTTTTCACTTACTTTTTTACTGCATAACTTACAATCCAGTTCCATTGTAATCATCGTATCATAGATTTTTTTATGCAGTTCTTATCGCAACTTTACTGATTATTTGATAATAATAATAAGGAATAACATACCTATCTCTTAATTAAAGTAGTTCTTTTAAACACATAACTATTTTTTTAAATGAAATACAGCGTGTAAATTCTGAGTTAATGTTGCGTACTATACAGGTTGTAACAAAACACCCTAGTAATACTTAAGGCGATGCTTCAGACCATCAAACTGAACAACTTTTACTATAGCGCCAACTTTGAAATCGCGAAAAAAAACAGCCGTCCCATACATTTAAGTCGAGTCGGTACAGAAGACATTATTTCGCGATTTCGAAATTGGCGCCATAGTGAAAGATGTTCAGTTTGATGGTTGGAAGCACCCACTTGATTATTACTAGGGTGTTATGTTACACCCTGTATAACGGGCACTGTTAGCCCACCATTCCTCGCCTCTGCCCCCTACATTCATTGTTTATGAGTGACATTTTTGCAAACAGTTTACGAACCTTCAACTTCTTATCCGAGGGCACTTTCTTGAGAGGCGCTGGTTTTTCCGTAGTGGCCGGTGATTGAGCCCCACTCGGTGTTTTGTCCTTTCCTTGCGACGGCTTGCGGAGTCCCAGCCATCGCCTTCTTCAACACATCGAGACAACGGACAAAGGTTAGTTAGTTCATTTACAAAAATACTAGTCACTTTATGTTATTTATACCTGATAACCCGGACAAATGGCAGTGGGAATCTCAGAGGTTTTCTTGCCAACATAAGTAGAGATTCAGAGACGTTTTTACCCGACTTCGCAACGCAAAGGAAGGGTAATGTGTTATCAGTCCATGTATGTAAGTAAGTTTGTTACTTTGTGGCACAATAGAGACGAAACGCGTGGGCCGATTTTGATGAACTTTTGATGATTTTTTTATCTTCAGCGGTTTAAATAAAAAATAAAATAATAATAGTAATCTTTTTTTTGTAAATATCTTCAATGTACAGACACACTTCAGTTTTATAATAGTTAAGATAACTGTAAGTATAGATAAAAATCATAATTATGTGATCCGCTCCGCAGAACAGTCGAGCAGAGAACGCAATGCGTGAAAGTATGTACCTAGTGCAATCGTTGCGTTTCATTTATTCCAATATATTAACATAATCAATAACACTACATAAAATATACAACAATTTCCAAATCAGCAAACGATTCACTAGACGCTTTCAAAAAGCAATGAGTCAAAAAGTTAATCCTATATTGTATATTTAAACTTCAATTAAGCTTAACGAAGTCATAACTAATTAGATAAGCAGAATGAATATTCTATTGATTAGCGATTGTATTGGGATTCTATCGGTTTAGCGGCCGACTTGCTGACCACGAGCGGCGGCCGACGATAAATTACAGGTAGGTATGTAATAAGATATATTAACCACATTACTTGGACTGATACATTGAATGCCATCTACTGAACGCATAATGATGAAGCAGATCAGATATTATTTAATAAGCTTGTTTTTGAATTATTCCAAAAAATGAAAGGCTTTTTTAAAAGAAAGTATCTAGAGAGTTAAAGAAGAATGGCGAAAGGGCCTGTTATTTCGGATCCAGTTTTAAAAACGTCGAATGAAACTAAGCTCATAAAAATACGTGTAAAAATAACTAAATAGTTCATTGGTTGTGATCTGCAAAAGTTGGGAAGAAAATGAGTTGCATTTATCTTTATGAAATTGTTTCAAGTAGGTACTCGTATGCGACCGATAATTTTCTCATTAGATCACACTCAATCCATGAAATCCCAATATAAAATAGAAGTATAATCCTCCTATTGATGCTGGAAATCTTGACGGTTTTAAGACTACATCCAAACTACATCCAAAATGTTTGGTTTCGGCCTAGGATCGTCAAACAATTAGAGCACCCGCTAGTAAGTAGATTATACTAGTGGTGACATTTCGATCGTCGAATTCTCTTAACCCTTGCAGTAATTTTTATTAACTGGACGTATAATTACTTACGACCAGGAAAGTCAATCCTCGTTTGCGCAGAATCCCCCGACAAAACCCGAAGTCGTTAGTAATCAAAGGGTGCAGTCGGATAGCAGCGATAAGGACGCGAAAACAATTAGCCAATCGTGGCAAGGGATTGAAGGTAGCACATCCTGATTATTAAAATATGTCAACTGCGCATGTACATCGGGGTAACTTATAAATCTGGCACTACTGGACAACTTATAAACTTGTACGTACTTTTTCCGCACTTCTTTTTGACATAAATTGAAGGCTATACACCGTTTCTCGAAGTATATAGGTGGCAGTGTCGATTGACATTTTGTTTTGAGTATTTCTCCTTATACGAATGTTTCACAATCGTATTTTTCCTTATGATTAGAGAGTACAATTAAAGTACCTCGAAGTATGCCTTTTGCTTCGAGATATGTGGTATTCGAGGTGGCGGAGCTGGGATGCATGCTTCCCAGCCGCGCCACATCTTTTCTTATGTTCTCGTGATCCTGAAGGATACATTTTTTGCATGGTAGTACAATTAATCAATCAATTATACATTATTGCACACCAAAATAGTATACATACTGAATAAAGAATTTACAAATAAAGTACGATTTGGGTACATTTGTTAAGGCTAACTGAAATCCGAATTTGCGCCGGTGGCGCGGCCATCAAAGGATTGAAATGCATCAAACGCGTGAAAGGCCTGCTCGAATAACTGAAATGACGGAAATTGGAAACAGCTAGTAAACACAGACAGACCTTTGACAGTATCCCGTACAGGCAGTTCTTTTGTTCTGTTGGTCGATTCACGACTTTTTGGTTTAACGAAACACACCGTTAAACCAAAAAAGCTTGACGATTAATTTGTTGGATCTATAAGATGATGAAATTTATGTGGATAAATATAGTCCTCATTCATACGTAAACAACGCACTTGGACTGAAAAGAATCTGACATTAGACAATAAGTAATAAAAATGATACCTAATTGGTTTACTAGCGGAAAAGACACTGGATTGGCGAATACACCGACAAGAGCGTAGCTCTTGAATAACATGATGATGAATTGGTTTACGTATTAAGACAAAGACAGCTAGTTAATTACTTTACATGACCAAACACTACTTACTTTACAAAAATAACATTATTCCACATAATAGTAACCACTTCACGGAGCACATTCAAACACCTACTAATAACCACTAACACTAACAACTGACATGGAAATAGGAATTGCACAAACAGTATTATCTGTTTTCGTTGTTGAAGAAGCTCATAATCGAACCGAGGGAACGAAAACGAACGAACGGTATCGAAAGATTACGATAATTTTGTAATCTATTCGAACAGGCAGGATATGAAGCGCATAACATCGTCGCGTCGGTGAAACACGCGAAACATACCGAGTCAAGAGGAGCATCGCAACCAAGAGTCCATCTGTCAACAGCAAATCAATTTATGAACTCTGACGAAATGTGCTCTGTGAAAAATTACGTATCCCACAACTCAATTTAACTACTCGCTCTGTAACCGAAGTACGCATTGTGTTACTTTATTTAATGAGGTGATTTAAAATCCATGTAAATTCGTTACGAAATATTTAATTATCTGTTGTTGGCAAGTTATAAAGTTTCTGCGATTAGATAAGGTGAATTCTAAGAAACTGATAAACGAACAATAGTACACTGACATTCAAAGCTATTTTCGTAGGGTAAAATTAAGAAAAAGTTATTTCTCTAACGACTCTCGAAACGAAGTCCCATTTTGTTAATTGATTCTAATTGTCGCGGGTTTCCGAAAATGTTATTAAAAAACCTGACTAGCAAAATTGAGAAATATTCATATAGTTATGTGTACTTGTTTTATATACTTCCACAGGATCAGTTACTAAGTACATTTAAAAATAAACTGCAATTTAATAAAATAGCTACGACTAGCGCTCGATAGAGACTCGAGTATAATTGAACAGATATAAAAGACTCCGTGTATTTCCAACTCAAATGGAGGAGAAGGAAATAACAATTTAGATATTAGATATCGCTGTCGCTTTTGTTCTTTGGCAATTGTTTTGCTATTCACATAGCTCACCGGTGAATAAACATAAACGGTGAAATTGAACCATGTTAATTTGGTCTGAACTGGATGTTTCAATTATAATTTTACTTTCGTTACTGTCAGACATTTCAACTATTTCTTTCAATACGTTTTACAACAAAATACTGTTTAGCATTCATTATTAAGACTGAAAGACAGCATTAAAAACCGAGGCTATTGGCCTGGGTTTGCATGTGCTTAGTATTATTTTAAAAGAAAACTCTCAGGTCCTGTGCCGAAACTAACAATACAAAATACAGACAGTAATCAAACTACAAGACAGGGTACACAAGTTCCTACAATATCCTTCACTACACAGTATTCACAACGGTGAAAATATGGCAGCAACCAACACCTGAAGATATGACAGCAACAGAAACAGCAGCGTCCCACCCGTCTGCGACCCGTGTCCTTGTGCATCGTTGAGCTTACGCCCGCGACGTTTCCTCACAATTAACCGACTGAATACATTATCGTCAAAGAATTAGATAACACACAAAAGATAAAAGATGACTAATGGGAAACAGCTACGAAAAACTAAGTACAAGATATGTGAAGATAACGAAATTGTTTCTGAAAGGAAACTCTTAATTAGCATAAGGTTGGCGTACATAGGACGTATTAGCGACTTACTGCATCGCAAAAAATACTCTTAACCTCTCGTATGCTGGAATTCCAGACACAATAGAAAATTGTTCTTGGAGCAGATCTGCACCAAAGCATATCAAAAGCCACGTTACAACTGAGCATTGGAAGACATATTACGAAGAAAAATAACACATAGACCAAAAAAAATTATATCCTTGGTGTACTAAGTCTTTTTATAATTGTTTGTGTACTACACAATTTATATTAAGTACAGTCCGTACTTAATATAAATTGGAAAATCGCAAAAAAAAAATTCCGTCTAAATTGCAATGCCTACAACAGCAGAGTTTTTTCTGCGATTTCATGTTTGCTCCAATAGTAAAAGTTATTCAGTTGGCTGGTCTGAGTCTGAACCACCCCTGTTTGGAGAGTGAATAAAAAATCACCCAGTTACTTATGACGGGGATGTTTCGAGTTTTCAGAATATATCTGACTACCCCTTTGGGGAATATAGTCGTGAGTATAATAGTCGGGAACATATACGCATGAATTAATTCAATTATGAATGTGAATTGTAGGATTTCATTTCATTGTGGTGTTCATATCAAACCATTCACATACCACTTCTTCTACCAGGCATTCGTCTTCCCAAAATTTTCCCCTGCAGAATAATCTAGAGAAGTTGGTATTTATCACTTCTCATAATGTGACCGAGGTACTGTCATTTCCGGGTTTTTATAGATTTTAGGATTTCTACTCTCTTGTTCATCCTCTGCAGGACCACCTAGTGGCTAATCCTGTCCGTCCATGATATCTTCAACATCCTCCTGCATACCCATATCCCAAAGGCCCAAGTCGTTTGCACATGGTTTGAGTGAGTGTCCAGGATTCAACACCGTACAAGACGAACACGGGCGGAGATCTTGAGAGAGCGGTTACACAGCAGTTGGTTCATCATCAAAAATGCATTCCGTGCCTGCTCTATGGGACACCTAATCTCAACGATGCGATGTGGTCTTCAACAACTATTTCTGGATTAAGGAAGATGCATCCTTACCCCGTACTAACTATGGTAAAAAAGAGGTCAGGTACTCACCCACTAAAACCTCTCCTCTGTTTGCCAGGGCTGGCAGCACTCACACTGCCGCCGGGATCAGAGTTCGTTGCTTCTGCGAAAAAAAGATAATCATTAGTATTCAATATTTGATGCCCTATTCCTACATACAATTTATTGAAACCACATGTATATCAATACACGCATTTTAAATAATCTTGCCTTGTTATGTTTAAGCAATCATGTTGTTTATGTTTATTTTTAAAAGCTTGGTGTCTCCAATTGCAGCAACATTTAATGTTAACTACATTTTTCGGTGTTGGTTGCAATTCCCTTTAGCAATTTTCCTTTCAAAATAGGAAGAAAACCAAAAAGATACGTTATATCAAGAGAGTCGGGATCATAAAGTCATCACGAACATTCAAAATTCGTAGTAAATTTGTACTGAAGCACAGAATATCTAAGAGAACAAACTAAAGAAACGTCTGTATTCTCTCACCGATATTGCATTTATATACTGCATAGACAACTAAACGAAACCACATGTATTCAAACGTCACACAAAGGCAATCTGTTATAGAATCGGAAATGCCGGTTGCATATTTCGACGCGAGGGAATAGGGCGTAGATGATCCTGGAAATTCATATATTATATCTTATAAGGTAAATTTTATAACAAAATATTTAAACGAAATTACAATCGATTAAAAAACAAAAAAGTTATAACTTTATAAGCGATTGAACAAGTTTTCTTTGGTCTATCTCTTTCATGCAAAACAGATGTTATCACATGGTCTCTATGACAAAACGTAGTTATGTTACTTCTATTATATATCCCTCTCCCTCGAATTATTAATTTTGATCATTTATATTTTGGTAATTTATAAAGATATTCGAATATTAATTTAACTAAATTAGGGTAACTTTTAGGCCCTGAGCAGACTATGGACTATTTTGCCTGCGGGCATCCCCGGGCACGTTTTCTGCATGCACGTTGAAACTCTACTCTAAGGATAACATACGTAAATATCATACCGAGTCGGCGGTCGTGCTTTAAAGGTATGTATTTCAGCGATCTCTACTAGCGAAGTCGCAGGCGCTAATAGTAAATGATGATAACTGTAATTTATGCATAACCCACTGAGGTACGATGACCTGGTATGATCGTTTGTGAAGCCGCAAACGTTCGGGATGTGCGTCCGGACTCAGGACGGGGGTATCAGAATGGGAGCGTGAGACCAATCTGTCGACCGAGCCCGGTCAGTACTTTGTCTTAAGGTGGTTGGAGAGCTGTCAATTTCATACAAAACGTTGTCGTATAACACTCGTAGACGGTGTTTTTTTTTTTTTTTTTTTTTTTTTTTTTTTATTATTGATGGGTTTGCTCTTGACCCCAATCTAGTCCTCAGGACAAAGATGGGGCCGAAGATGTAGCGAGCTTACCCAGAAGTGCACTGTGTGCGGTGTTAATAAAAGTAATGTTTTATATATGGAAAATAGCTTAGAAAATCTAGTAACACCGTCTACGAGTGTTATACGACAACGTTTTGTATGGACGGAAACCACCTTAATCTTTCATCAGTCAGTTCATCATGTCAATCTTTGTATCAAAATAGCTTTAATTTTGCCTAAGCCGAGAGACAACCCTCTCAATTCTACATAACACAACAACCTAGTAATATTGTCCACTATGGAGCTAACAACGAGAAAAAAATTAAAAACTTCAGCTGTTTGATAAACATACTAACCTAACCTACTCAACACAAATGAATTGGACAGGAACATTTTTTTTTCATATTCTCAGTGAATGTTATTCAGTTAGATGGTCTAATCTCTAAAACACTCCTTTAAATATTGCTACGGGGTTTTGTGACACCTTATTAAGACGCTGTTATCCCGTCGAGGCCGTTTTTTGAACACGAACGAAAGTGTTTTAAACTGTGTTTTAAAGTCTGAAATTAAATTATGTCTTATTTAAGGATCGGGCGGATGGGCGACTGTTCTCAATTACACGATTAGATTAAGTTTACTAGATAGAAAAAAATCCCAAAGTTACCCCTTTTTGTTATGTTTTTTCAATACTATGATTAAACTGCTGATATTTAACTTTTTATTCTTGTACTTAACTAAATACATTAAATATTTCTAGTGAACTCAGGAGAAGTTTTAGCTTAGAAACTCCCATGAGCAAAGATATTGACGAAAAACACGTTTTTTTCCGATCCTGCTTTCAATTGGAGCGGGATGGCTAATTGTAAACTTATGCTTGCAAGAAAGAGACGCTTACACTGGGATAACCTATCCTTAAGAGTATTAAGAGAATCATTATCATTAAACTTTTAACAGTGAAATGGGCATGCGTTAGTTGTGTCGCACTCACCTGATAGTAAGCAATGACAAGGTCGAGGATAGAACACGCTTACCCAGAAGAACACATATTTGCACTTGCCTTGAAGATATCGTGGTACTACTCGTATGTATCCAGAAACACAGACGCAGTGATCACGAGTGCCACTCTTTGCTGTGCGAATAAGAAAAGACTTAGCGCACAGCATGGTGCAAATTGCACAGAATTCAACCAACATAACTGTATCAGCGTTCAACACGGGCTGGTCAAGGCAAAAAGCCTTAAAATATTTAAGGGAAAAAACATTCAAGACGTTAAGGAAACTCGTTGTTCGTTTGCGGCCGGCAAATAAAGTGACAGAAATATGTGGTATATACTTCACCTGCCAATCGCAGCAGCACACGATAGCACCACGAGCAGAGGAACATGTGGGTCGAAGTTTGCTAGCCCTTCACATGCATTGGACTGCCTAGTGCCTACTGATTCAGTGCTAGAGTCAAGCGGCGCGGCGCCGTCCGCTCGGTATAGCTAGTGCTGCCCGTTCATCCACTGACTGAACTATTAATTAGTCAGTTTTGTAGCTTGCCCTCTAAATATTTTGTTTTTTTTAGGGTTCCGTACCCAAAACTGTAAACGGGACCATATTCATAAGCCTACGCCTGTAAGTCCGTCCTTCCGTCCGTCCCTCCTAGCTTCAGAGGGCTGTATCTTCTGAACCGTAATAGGTAGCCGATTGATATTTTCACAGTATATGTATCATTGTATTGGACTCGATGACAAATATAAAAGCTTAAGAATGTAAAGATAAGTAGTCTCATAACGTTTAATTATTGTAAACAACCAACATAACCAAACATTTAAGGAAAAAGCGGGATTTCACAAACTAATTAAATGCGCAGGCATAAAATGGTGCGGCATTGGCCTAAGGAGGTGGAGTGTAGCCGAAATCAGTGTTCCGTGAGATCGGGCTCGGGTATCGGGCCTCAGAAGCGCCGACCTATCGATTCCCACCCGGACGGCTGAGCCCGCCTCCATAACAATGTTAGCACACCATTTAAATACTCGAAATCGCAGTAATGTCTGAAGTAGGTACTACCTATTTACCCAATATCTACGGATTCTAACCAAATGTCAGCAGTATGTCAGAAGTACCTAAGTACAATATGATACAAAATCAGATGTTGTAAGATAAGATAAATATTCTCTATTTGTATACCAAAATACACAAAAAATAACAACAATATACACGAACAAGAAGGGTGCAAAAGGCGGCCTATCATGTTGAAGTCAAACAAAATCAGATGTGTTTATCTGAGTACGGTATTTTTTAAACATAAATTTTCATAAAATTAGCAAGGATTATTTATTAAGTTTTACAAATGGTTTTACATCTTTTTGGAATAATGCTTGCATATTTTAATTTAGGTAAATATTCAATATCTATGTTTCTTGTGTGAAGTAATATTTGAACCACATTCATCACCTTTATCTTATTTTAGCTTAAAACAAATTATGTCTTGCTATGTCGTCACTTTACTTTCACCTCTTGTCAGATGTTGGCTTCAGGCTCACAACTCTGACGAATCACCGTAACAATGAGTTTAAATTTTTGGCTATCTGTAGGTCGGTTTCGTAAGTAAAAGCGTTAAGATTGTATCTGCAATCTATTTGTAACAGATCGTAGTGAACGCGCAAAACTGCTGGCGCCCGTCCCAATTGTTGTTTTCTCACACCTTCACAAAATGGGTTGTGGTGGTTTCCGTTTAATAACATTACGGATTGATGGCCACTATTGTTCTTTTGCAACACGTTCTTTAGAATTTTAAAACAGTTTTTTATGTAGCAGAAGCAGAGCCTACATTATTTATTTGCTATATCAGCCATATCCTAATACTGGTATCTTTAACATCAGGAATCAAAGAACGGCGGTAACAAGTGCATACAAATAGATTTAGAAAACGATTATCTATTGCACTACATCTCTGATATTAAGTGCATATAAAGATACGGCCTTCATGTTTGTATTTTTAATAACCATCTTCTACTCATTCACTTTAATTACTTCGCTAAAGTTTCAATTCGTATGTAACATTATTAGGTCTGCAATCTGCATTTAACTCAATATCGCAGTTGAAAATCGAAGTGAATAATGATAATATATTTATCTCGCACTGTACTGAAAAGAAAAACAGAAACAGTATCGGGTTTTTGTGGTGAACCGATACTAATGTATGTGTGTGTGACGTACACGGAAGATGTTAACTGGTCAGCATGTGTACGTTAAAGATAGCATCTGATCCATACAACAAACAGCCCGCGGCTCCCTCCGGAGTTTCTACGTACGGGATTTTGATCCATGCATTAGTTCAAATAAGTCTTAAAATAGGTAGGTAGCGGCAGCAGCATATCGAGAGATGTTTCGAGCTTGCTTCAATCGATCCATAGCTTTTACTTTACACTTGTTTTGTACGTAAAAACTCAGGCTCCAACGAATTCGTATTGATGAGAAAAGTTGAAAATTTGTATTTTTACATAGATTAACCGAAAGATAGACATCTTTCGCCACAACCCGAATAGTTGTGCTACACAATTTTGAGCTCGCATCGCTCGCTCCATTATGTGGATCCTTCTTAAGGCTAGGTTATTCCAGTGCAAGCGTCTCTTTCTTGCAAGCATTTTATTTTATTTATTTATTGATATATGACAATACAATGTTGTAGATTAATAAGTTTACAATTAGCCATCCCGCTCCAATTGAAAACAGGATCGCAAAATAACGTGTTTTTCGTCAATATCTTTGCTCATGGGAGTTTCTAAGCTAAAAATTCTTCTGAGTTCACTAGAAACATTTAATGTATTTAGTTAAGTACAAGAATAAAAAGTTAAATATCAGCAGTTTAATCATAGTATTGAAAAAACATAACAAAAAGGGGTAACTTTGGGATGTTTTTCTATCTAGTAAACTTAATCTAATCGTGTAATTGAGAACAGTCGCCCATCCGCCTGATCCTTAAATAGTTCAAAAAACGGCCTCGACGTGATAACAGCGTCTTAAGACAAATATATTAGTTTCAATAATCTCTGCTTCAAGGCCGTGGTGGTCCAGTGGCGAGTAACCTTGCCTGCCGTGCAGGAGGCGATGGTTCGATCCCCGTCCAAGCAGACTCGTACCAATGAGTTTTTCGGAATTTATGTACGATTTGTTACACCACTGGCTTTTCGGTGAAGGAAAACATCGTGAGGAAACCTGCATGCTTCCATTTCGAGGCGTGTATTGTACCCACTGTCCATTATAAGTGGCGACGGGCTCACCCCCCGTCACACTGGACAGTGTTTCGGTACTTCTGGTGAAACGTGGATGTTCTGAGGTTTCAGAATATCTCTGACTACCCCCTCGGGGAATATAGTCGTGAGCATATGCTTATGCTATGCTTATGCTTATGCTTATGCTGCTTCAATCATGTAATATGTTGAGCGCTAATCACAAATCACTCGTCTCATCAGGCATAATTCTGAGGGCCGCGGTCGCGGTTACTGTTATCCGAATGCATATTGCGGTTGCGGTCGCGGTCCCATCAATACCGCGCGTCTCGCGAGGATCCGAATCGGTATCTTTATTCTAACTACCGACCGCGTGCGCAGCAGTTTGATAAGCTCGTATTAAATACGGAACAGTGGTTATTCACTGTTGATTACCGTGGCCTTGCCCGTCAGTCGTCGCTCAGAGATCATGCGTAGCTCCTGGAATGTGCGTTAAGTTTCCGTTTTAACTACATGATATAATGTCTATGTGTAGACAGTTGCATTACTTTAAGGCGTAATAGTAGGTGGAAATACCTCGGAGGCATCTTTTATTTTCATTTTACGACTAGATTTATACCATTTACCGAAACGAAAGTCATACCTCAGTATTTTTGGATAGTTTATCTAGTGAAATCATAAACTGAATACACGATAGGAATTACTTCACTCGATAGAAAATAATTACAAAGGCGTATTTTCATGCATTTTTAATCATTTTTCTCGTTTTAGAAGAACTTAAAATAGTTTCCGATTTTTTGAATTTATACTCACATATTCGTCATTAATTTAACTAGTGAAAATGAGGCAAAACAAATGAAATTTTTACTTGTCACTTGTATGCAAGTGCCCTAGATTTGACAGATAATGGCGCTAGTTTGTATGTACCAAGTGCACCAGTAGTTTGCTTCAACTTACCGCGCTTTAGGCCTATCCATTCATTTTATTTTGATCGAAGCCCTTAAAGGGTGATTTTAATCACGACACTGAACAACTTTCGCCTAAGAAATAAATTCGCGATAAAATTTCAACTTTTCATACAAACGTTCGATCAGCTGATTGCATTTAGTATGGCAAGTGTCCAATTTTTGTATGCCCATTTCCTATTGGTTTCTTGAAGAAAGTTGTTTAGTATCATGAGTACAGTCCCCTTTAAAGTTATGCAACTGTCTGCACTTACACCCTTTAATTTATAAAAGCTTTTTCGATCACATCAAACTCAATATACTAATCCGATTCTGTTCAAATGTGCAAAGTTTATCAATTTGTTGGACGAAATTATTGCCAAACCTGTTACACAAAACTTGAACTAGCGGTGCAACCAGTACCGCGTAGGCATGGTGCATTAAGGGTCGATACATGCTTTGCTTGCAAAGTGCACTTCGTTAAAGTACAGAGGAAAAATTTACAAGCAAATAAAAAACAATCTGAACTATTGTAAAACTGTAACTGAATTGTGTCTGTACAATGAAGATATTAACAAAAAAAATATTACGATATGGTTTTCAGGTAAGTATCCCTGACTCGAAATCAACCTTTTTTAGAAATTTTTTCTGTCTGTTTGTTTGTTTGTTCGCGCATCACGCAAAAACAACTGAACCGATTTTGATGAAACTTTTTTTGTTTGATAGCTTATGATCTGACTTAAAATCTGGTACTTATATAATTTGTGCGGACGAAGTCGCGGGTAAACACTAGTTATGAATAAGATAGATCGATTATCCATTCTAAAGATAATAAAATTTGCTTAATCTATCTATGCGATGTTGTATATAAGCTTTGAGCCGCTATTTCAACCTATAAGCCTAAAATATGTTGGAAAGTAGTTTGCTATGACGATTGCCAAAAAAATATAATTGTTATGACAGCCATGAAATCCCTCTGTATATGGACTGTGTAACCCAGTGGCCGGATGGTCACGTGATCACGTGATCGGCGGCCGCCCGAGATGTGGCCAATGTGTAAGTACAGATGCGAAGTTATATTTAAATCGCGGCGTCTACGTAGCTCATCTGCAGCAATGTTAAGGTTGAATTCCGGACCGTTCACGTCATGTGTTCCACTGAGCTGCAACCGACGACCATACCCAATTTCATTCATACTTTTTCTTATTAAAAACCCGAATGTTACGAAAAGTGCAGTAGTGCCGTATATTTCGTTTCAAGTCAAAGCTTTACAACAACCATAACGTCTGTTAAATGAACAGCCACATTTCAAATTATATTTTCGAAAACCTAATACCTATTAAATGTCACATAACGTACATGTCATATAACGCTTGAAGCAGGTGATATTTTAAAACTAGAAGTGTAAGAGCGATGATACACGAAAAATATGACACAGTTCTTTGTGGATTAAAATAATATAAAACTAAAATAAACATAATGTGGCGCCATCACAACACAATTCGTCGCGGGCGCTCCAACGCCGTGCTCGCACGCGCGCGCGCGCATCCTCCTAGTCCGGACAGCAGCACTCGATTACCTCTACCTATACTCTACGAACCAAACTAAATGTTCTTCTTCATCAAATAAACAGATAATAAGCATCACCTTACCTTTAATAAACCAATGAAAAATATAGCAATAATTGTCTTCATTTATTCTATAAATGAACATAATTACTCGTATTGATACATTTTTCATAAGTCTATTGCCTATACAAAATACGTAATTCAGATTGACTTGCTTGCATTGTTGCAATGATGTATTATTATTATTATGTCGTTGTTCAATTAAAACAGTTAAAATACTATGTTATCTCGTTTCATGTCTCTCTACTAATTAAGGTAGGCGAAATATTCAATTCAATCATGACAAAAATCAAAGGTCATTAAAAATGTTTTTTATCATTCATAATTCGCAGTCACTCAAGATGCTTTTAGTTTAAGGAAGTTAGAACCTAGTCGTGATTGCATTTTCTTGTATACCTATGAAACAATAACAAAGTTTATTGTGTACATCAAGGAGGCACTATGTCTCGACTTCAGTAATAATGCAGATACACCAGTCAATGTAGAAAAAAAAATCGCGTTAGGTCGCAATAAATGGCACTGTACTGATTTTTTAAATGGTGTTAGCATGAATTTAAGGAGGATTAGCGGCGTTGGGTCCTTGGTTGCGTTCAACGTTTGAAGCATGTCACAGTTTCAATGTTTGAAGCACTATTTGAAGTGCTGTGTACCTATCTCAGGTTCTTAATAGAACCGTAGCTCTTTAAGTCTAATGACTTAAAGAGCTACGGTTGCACTTAAATTGTAGAAAATGTTCTCTATTTGGTGAATTTTCCGTAGACTGCACTGTTTAGAAGTTACGTTAGTGTTTAACCGCGACTTCGTTCGCACAAATTATATACCAGATTTTAGTCAGATCATAAGCTATCAAACAAAAAAAGTTTCATCATAATCGGTTCAGTAGTTTTTGCGTGATGCGAGAAAAAACAAACAGACAAACAGACAGACAACATTTCTAAAAAAGTTGATTTCGAGTCAAGGATACCTAAAAACCGTCTTTTTTTATTTATAAATATCTTCAATGTACAGAACACTTCAGTTACAGTTTTATAATAGTTTAGATAAACCAAAAGCTAAAAACTTCGGGAATTTCGAGGATTTCTGAGCACCACGCATTATTAGCACAGGTCTTGCGAAGCTGCAAACTTGGTTTTACACTATTGGTATCTAACGTATCTACCTTGGTAACATCCCAAAAAATTTGTATGGTGAAATTTTTTACGACCTACGATGTTTTAAATGACTGGCGGCGTAAGATATAACTTTTCACGTTTAAGAACGATACCTATCTTTTATTCATGACAGAAGTTTTGTTCAAAGAGTGTTGATAAAAAATTACTGTGAAAGGATAGCAAAATATTTACAATTCCGTCGAACGACGGTCCAAAACGAAGCGTGGGTCGTGTGACGGTAATAGAAAAGAAAATATCTTACCATGGTCCATTTAAACGCAAGCACTTTCACCATCAATCTGGCAATGGAAGTGATAGATAGAACAAACTAGTAATGAGCGTTATTTCAAGCACAGTCGATGCCCACGGGCCACTAGCACGGGTCGGACTCCACTGCCATACATTATTGTGCAAGACCCGTGCGAGTTCCCATTCAATTTCAAATATGGAAGCAACCGTGCGCGCACGTCGTATTGGACAGTTAATACATGCGAACGAAACGAAATGATCGCAATTCTAATTAGATTAACACTCAGTTGCAGAAACGCTCATTAAAGTTAAACCTCCTTTAAATCTTTTGCTGACACTTTTCGTCTTATTGACGTAATAAAAGCTTGCAAGAGATTTAATAGAGGCTTAACTTTAATGAGCGAAATTGTATTTGTGTATTTTGGTATACAAATAAAGATTAGGTTCTTATGTTATGTTTATTGACAGACGCCTGATAATCATTGTATTGAAATTTAGAAATAAATAACTAATAAATACATATTTTTTTCTCCACTCCGGACGGAAAGCGTCAATTGTCGTCCCGCTGCGCTAAACGAAGTTGTCGCTTTCCACCTCCGTCGAGGAGAAAAATAGTATACTAACCTCGGACAGTAAATAAGAAAGCCTCAGATCACATGTTTGTGACGTGAGATCTGAGACCTTTCTTACTTTCCTGTCCTCGGTGTGTAATATACTATTACTAAACTGAGATCAAACTTTTCCAGTCGTCAGCCGCTATTAGAGGATGTTATAGAAATACACTGTATGCCTCCACATACAAGGTGTAACAGAACATACCCTATAATATTTAAACGGGCGGTTTAGATTCAATCGTCAAACTGAACATTTGAGTCGACTAAGCTATAATAGGTATTACAGTTTTGTAAGAAACAACGAAATAGTAGATTATTAAAATTTCATGTTTTCTCGATGTTGGCTCCATAGTGCAAGTTGATCAGTTTGATGTTATAAACCACCCCTGTAAAATGTGGACTTCGTATAAATGCAATGCTCAGCGAAGTTTTGAATGAAAAGTCGAAAAAAATTGCTATTCTTTGGGAAAGATGTTCAGTGTCATGGGTACAATCACCACTTAAAGTATTGCAACTGTTTACCCTAACACACTGTATTAAAGATTATTGAAGAGCCAAAAAAATATCCGGCAAGTTTGTAACTCCAATCAAAAACGGATTATACTAAGGGTTTCATTAGCACCGAATCGTATTTTTCCGTCGCTCCATCCTTTTCTGTCACGGCCGTGTGCCATGGCGTTCCGTCTATCTTATATGCTCTAGCGTATGACTTTCCTGAGTGACAGAAAAGGATGGAGCGACGGAAAAATGCGGTTCCGTGCTGTCTGATGTAGTTCAACCCTATAATTATTGATGTATGCTTTTAAAGATTGGAAGCCATGGAGAGGAATTAGTGAGCTCATTATTACGATGTTTTGTTGGTACTAAAATGCAAATAAAACGGATCACGTACCCTTAACTTTGTTTGGGTACAAGTGGTGGCACGCGTGTCTGTGGTTCGCTGTGACTACTAATACACAAACATAAAATCACGACCGTGGTTTCGAGTCTAAACCTTAGACCATCAAACTGAACAACTTTCACTATAGGGCCAATATCGAAATCAAGAAAAAAAAATCGGATGTTCCATACTAAACTACAAATCTACTCGAGCCAAATGTAAGGGATAGCAGATTTTTTTTTCGCGATTTCGTTTTTGGTCCCATAGTGAAAGTTGTTCAGTTTGATGGTCTGAACAACCCCCTTAAAAGTTTTAAATTTTAATTTTTACTTTTGTAACACCCTGTATCAGGGTACTTCTTAACAAGCTGACGGTTTTTTAAGCGGATGGTCAGACCCCCAATGGCCAATACTCTACCAACAATGGGAGAGCAATTTATATTTTGGTCCGGTAGAGAAAATTGTTCAGTTTGATGGTCTGCTGATCATCCTCTTAAAAAAACCTCAGCATATTAAGTTGGACCCTGTATATTAATCTATTTCCATACATTTCGGTCGAGTAGCCATCGACGTTTTCTATGGAACAGTAGATTTTTATTTCGCGATTTCTCTGCTTGTCCCATAGCGACAGTTGTAAAGTTTGATGGTTAAAAATTCTGCAACATACCTAAATATTAAAATCGGATGTTCTCGGCTAGATTGATAGATGGCACTGAACTAAAATAAATCGCACTATTGATTGCTTTTGAAGATTCCTTATCTAAGCTGTTTTTTCATATATAATGAAGCGCTCGTTGGCGTAGTGGAGCTTCAGTATTGGAAACGATCACCGAAGTTAAGCAACGTCAGGTCCGGTCAGTCTTTGGATGGGTGACCGTTTGGTGGTATTTCCGTGCTTCGGAAAGCACGTTAAGCAGTTGGTCTCGGATAGTTCCGTTAGATGGCGTTGTCACTATTCGTTAAGCCAGGTCAGAGGCCTATTGAGGCGGCTTGACAATTCTCTGACAACAAGTTGACCACTAACTTGCCTCCACCAACACGCACTGGGCCCGCGTGATGGAGTATGGCGCACTCCCTCTCACCCTTATTCGTGAGAGGAGGCCTTTGCCCTGCAGTGGGATTCTATAGGCTATAACTTACTAACTTATAATGACTACGGAACGCTATCATGGGCAAGTCCGACACGCACTTGGCCGTTTTTACTAACGTCTCTATCATGATACCTCTAGGGCTAAGTGTAATCTCCGAGGCGAAGCCTTTTATAAGATCTGTTATCGCGAAACTCAAGCTCTTTGAGGGGGAATCGTTTCTAAGGCTTTTTCTTCTAAGAAATTATTCCTTCGCAAGAACTCTTAGCTTGTCTTAAACTAGAGAAAATAAGTTTTTCTCCCCTACGAACGGAAAGCGTCAATTGTCTTCCCGCTACGCTAAACGAAGTTGTCGCTTTCCACGTCCGTCGAGGAGATAAATAATATACTAACCTCGGACAGTAAATAAGAAAGCCTCAGATAACATGTTTTTTGACCTCGGATTCGCCTCGGTCAACAATTGCATGAGATCTGAGACCTTTCTTACTTTCCTGTCCTCGGTGTGTAATCTACTATTTATTTAAATTCAATAAAACACTGGTATATTTCTATTAGGTAGGTTTACAGACTAAGGGCCTGTTTCACCACTTCTGAGTAAGTCCTTGTTAGCTTATCCGACAGATATATTGACATAATTTCATACAAATTATGTCAAACTATCTGTCGGATAAGCTAACAAGAACTTACTCAGAAGTGGTGAAACAGGCCCTAAGACTCACATATTAAGCTCATTTTGTGATTGTTAAACCATGAAAACAGTGTAAAACATTTCATTTCATTAAGACGCTCCCCATAAGTAAACGCGGGGCCGGGCCATGTTTTGCTAGATTTTAGAAGCTATCTTCTCGTTATTTTCAAGACACAAATGAATGATAAATATAGCAAAGATTTTCAAAATCTCGGCTTTATTTGCTATAAAGTATTTTATTATTTTTCTATAAAATACATAAATGAAACCTGTGTTCAAAGGAAAGCCTAAATATATTGAAAAAAAAAATCGGTATTACTGATACTGATGAATCAATATTAAGATCGTGTTATGGAAGTAAATTTTTTTAAGACCAATATTTGAAACATGATAAGGAAAAAAATAATTTAATGAGTTAATTTGATAATTGTAAAATTTGGTGCGAATTCTTATGATTTTCGAATTTGATATCCTTGGATAAGAAAGCACCGCGGTGACATAGTGAAGGACAAGCCAGTTAAAAACAGGGATACCTACTAAAATTATGTAGTTTAGTAGAGGTGAGGCGGCTCTGAAAGGGTCAAGATCGTTCCAGCACAGAAACCTTTCAACTCTAGATCCCAGCTTAATACAAGTTGAGTCAAAAAAGACTTGATTTAATAAGCACTGCGCTACAAAGGCTCAAATCTTTGACAAAACTGGCACGGACTCAACTGCTGGAGAACTTTGTAGTTAGCGTAATATTACCTTTCACATTTAATTTTTTTCTTTTTTACTTCCTAAGCGAAATAGGATAAGACTTTTGATCAAACCTCTCGTTCCTTAATTAAAAATTGGCCTCGTATATTTCAAGTTTGAATTTTTCGCAATAACACTGTACGATCTCGACGTCAGGTATTGTAACAATTTTACAAATATGACTTCAAAAAGTTGACCATCGATCCATTAAAAAAGATTTAACAAAACCTGACAATGACGTCACGCTCTATGAATGGCAGTGGCGTTTAGTAACTTTCTTTTTAATTACATATTTATAAATTTTACAACATTATTGAATTATATTTACGGCTCCGCGGCCGTAGCAAAGTGCCGCGATGTAGCGCTATCGCGGCATAGCTCTCTTTCTATTTTGCGCGCGAACGATCGAGTTAAAAGGCGTGATATAGCCTTATCACGCACATCATGCTACGGCCGCTGTATTGGATAAAATAATCGTCTAAGCAACATCTTCTGTTGCCTCGATTGGACAGATAACATCCAGAAACAAGTCTACTGTAAAGACTTGCAAAAGTATTTAATAAATAGTGGGTTCCATGGAAAACATTTCAATATTTGGTAATGATACAGACATAGAACCTGTTTTTTTAGACTGTTTGTTGGGTGTATGAGATGACAATTATTTTATGCATTTACATTTATGATATACAGGGTGTAACAAAACACAATAGGATGTATATCCTATCTTAATGGGGTGCTTCAGCCCATGAAACTGAACAGCTTTCACTATAGAGCCACTGCGAAATCGCGAAAAAAAAATCTGCTGTCCCATACAAAACTGTTGTACCGACTAGAATAAAATGTATGGGACAGCTGATTTTTTTTTCGCTATTTCGAAGTTGGCTCCGTAGTGAAAGTTGTTCAGTTTGATGGTCTGAATCACCCCCTTAAGTATTACTAGGGTGTTTTGTTACACCCTGCATTAGAAACATAATTGTTCTTGTACCAATATGACATCCTCACCAAGTTGATTGTTATGTTCACATATGAGAAAATATAGACAATAGCACACGACTTTGTTATTTTTATATATATTGTTATTTCAATAACTGATTAATCTGATTATGAATAATTTAAATGTCATTTCATTACTAATTATAATATAAATTATTGCTTCAATTTACATAATTTAATTGTCACCATGATGAAAACTCACTGAATAAATACCATACAGGTTAACTTACTACATATTTCAATAGTTATAGACAAAGAAAAATCAATAATTGAAGGTAGTTGGTAGTTAGGTAGTCGGTAGCGCCTACTGCCACCCATTGTCACATTTGGAAACTCCGAGTAACTACAAAATAATGTAAAATATTTCGCGAATAAAATATAAAATCATAATGCTCCTCAAGCTAGTTGATAATCTGATAAGAAACAAATTTATAAGAATTTGGCTTAGATTTAACGTACCTGTACTATCATTGCGGCTCGAATGAGACAAATATTTTGACATTTTATTGTAAGCAGAACGAAGAGACAGAGTTCTGGAATTAATGCCATTATAATTGGATGGCGAATTAAACGACTCAACTCCGTCCAGATCACTTGCGTCGCTCGACTCCGTCCTTGCCATATTAAGAAAGTTGGTATCTCGAATACTGTGGCTCATTATTAACTTATGCACTTAAAAACTAAACTTAAACGATTATTAGGAAAGAGAACAGTTCTTGTAAAATAGTCTATCAGTTTAACTTTCAGTCACGAAAAAGTTGTAAACACGAAAAATGCAGATGCACCGGTAGTACGTGCAACCGTACCGGAAGTTAAGGAAACTATGAATGAACGCAATGTCGGTTCCGGGCCGGTTAAAAGAGGCGTGCCCGAGTGCAAAAACTAGGATGCGTGTGTGCACTGCACCGCTGCAATCCTGTAGACGCAACCGCTGCGCAGATATTGCATGCGCGGCGGGCGGGCTCGCGCGTTCTGCCCGCCCGACTGACTCTCCCGGCCCCAGCACGCCCATTCTCGAGATCCGTCCCCGAAGCACGCCCGAAGCCCGCCACGCTCTCCACTGCGTCAACGACCCTCATAATAATATACAACCGATTATGCCGCACGACACAAATAATCGAGTGGCAGCGGCCAATGCTACACGTACAGACAACGAGCTACGTAACACTCATTTTGCAATAGTTACGTACGGAGCGTAGGCAACGTAAAAGTGTTGACAATAACAAATTACCAAGTTGGAATGCCATTGAGTCAGGTATCTGTGTTTAGTGTTATTGTGGTTTAAATTAAATAATTTAGTTCAATTATAATTTAGTTCAACTTTCGTAAATGTTTTAAATATTAACTAACGAGATGATTGTTAAACATAATGGAAAGCTCATTTCAGCTTACAGCTCTGTAAAACTGGACACAAAATTTGATCAATTCGATTAAATATTTACATACATAAAACCGAGGAAACCTGCATATGCAGAAGAAGAATTCTGATGCATATGTGAAATCTACCAATCCGCATTGGGCACGCGTGGTGGACTAACGCCCAAACACCCTCCTACAGGGTAGGCCTGTGCCCTGCAGTGGGACGTACCTAGTAGGCTGATGATGATGATGATTTACATACATATTTCAGTTATGCATGAACCATTCGTGATAAAGGTATATTTAAATAATTATTACTAAATTAACCATAGGCTAGGGTTTTAATAATTTCTTTTTTAAAGATATAATTTGTGCAAAATATGGGCAAAAAATACGCGACGGATTATAACTAAAAACACACTAACAGCTTGTTTTAATGTCATCATGTCATGTCGATCAAATAATGTGTTCTGCATAATTAATTTCAATGCCTGCATATATTTCCTAGAATATTTGGAAATCGATTGTTAAGGGCTACTCAATGCCAATGACGTTTGGCCAGAAGCCGCCTGCGGTTTAGTCGATTCCGTTAACTGTCTACTAATGTCAGACAGGTTACATAAATAACAACTGTATTATTGGCATTGTTACAATGAGAGTACGATGAATGCACGATGTATATCAGAGCTATTTGCGCCTCATTAGTAGTTAACTAATTAAGCTAATGATATGAAGTTAATTAAATGCATACCTTCATAAACGAGTGAAAGTTTGATCGGTTATTGAGTCCATCAACCCTACAGGGCCAGCGAGGTATGCAAAATGTATTCTGTGGTATTGCCCTGTTCCACCAAGCACGTATCCAGACTTTGGGTTCGGGGGGGGACACCCAATTTCGGGGGGGATTTTCAATGAAAAACTATAGGATGGAAAAACTATAGAGGGGATAAATCCCACCTATCCCCTGGATCCCCTGGATACGTGCTTGTGTTCCACATTCATAAGCAAAAAGAGACCTTTGCCCAGCAGTGGGAATCTACACGTAATAATAATAACTATCGATTATTTTGGTAAGGTTCATACAGATATCTCTATGACTACAACATTAAAACGCAGTACTCGTAAAAAGGATAATATAATATTTTATTTACTAAACTGTTTGACAGAGAGTTCACAACACAAATCTATAAACATACAGATTTCTGTTAGTAGTTAAAATCTTCATTAACAGGTAAACAATTTAAAAATTCATGCCAAAAATAAGGCAAAGCAGTGCTTGTAATTAAGATTAAAAAAAAGAACTAATTGGTAATGGAACCCAATATCTAAAATATGCAATTATGTAATGATTTAACGAAACACTATTTGTTCCAAGAATTTTCTTAGTTCAGACTGTACTAATAACGTACAGTCGACTGCATCTTTAAGTATTCAAGCATCCATACTACAGGTACATACAGCGTTTTAGTACTGTAGCCCCGCACTTTTGAATTACCAAAAAAGTTACCAAACGCCGTTTTGAAATTGTCGGAATGAAAGATCTTAAGATCACAGACCGCCGCGCCGTAACAACAACAAAAATTATAATACATTTTTAAACTTTGAGGTTACCGTTTTTTTTTTCCTATAAGTACTGTCATGTTTTTCTGTAATAGCAAGACTAAGTATCTAAATTTGCCGTAAAAAGTTCTAAAACCAGATGAAAAAGTCAAAAAACGTAGTTTTTGGTCATTTGTAATATCGTACCTTACAACAATTTCAAAACGGCAATCGGTAACCTTTTTGGTAATTAAAAAGTTCCGGGGCTACAGTACTATTTAACTGAGTAGGTATCTGCGGTAGTGAAGCGGTATGACTATGACGTTTGTCGACTTTCGCTCTATACGAAGAAAGCGCGCAAAAGTTTTGTTCCGACACTAGTCCTGTAACTAGATATCCATACATGCCTGTACACCTAAAGCTGCAGCCGACCGTACTAATTATACATTGATATAGTTCATGAACTATATCAATTGCAATGCAGTATTGCCAATTAACTGTAGCTATGATAGCAATAACAGCTAATACAGCACCTCAACCGGAATGCAGTAACTTGGAACCGGAACCCCCCATCGCTGATATGGGGATAGGAGGCAGTTAGTTTAATTGGCATATATCGGGAAAGGTACATCTTGTTCTCTAATTAGCTCAGTGCAGTGACCGACAATGTGTACGCTCCGGGCTTCAGCGGCCCCTGGGATCCAGCACCCGGGGTGCAATGTACCTTTGCACCCCCAGTTAGGACTACCTCTAGATTTCTAGGAAGTTATGCAATGAGGCGCGTTTACATTTAAAAAAAAAGGATTGTTCAATGACACTTAGCTGTCAGTAGCTCAAAAACTTAGCTGTCAGAACGAACGTATAACATGGTTTTCTCGATTTCCTAATTTTAGGGAGCAATTTGTTTCATAAAAAAGATTACGATGGTTATAATGTGAAAGACATTTGGCTACTTTGAATAGATAGACTGTTTTCATTGAAAAAAGATGACTACATTTAAATTATTATCTGTATTATTGAAAAAGATTCAAACAAGTATTTTGCGTAGAATTGCACCTATTACGCGAAGTTGCTCGGCCATCTCGAAAAGAAATGCGACTTGACTGGATGTGATTTAAGCGGTCACTACACTACCCTGGCGCTGGACACTCGTCGTGAGTGTCGTACATATGAAACTTGACTCGTTACTTGACCAATGTAAACAGAATTGAGACATTAAGTTCTCTATTAAAGGACGCTATTTTATGTTCCCTAGGAGTTATAATTATAAGATCATGTCGTAGTTAACTACTTCTCGTAAATACAATATTAGAACGGGAATGAACTAATGTTTTTCTAGAATGAAAACTGCTCTACCACACTTAGTATTTTTTACAAGCGGTTCAAATTCAGGCCTTAGTATTTTTTTAAATATGTTTGTAGTTTAAGGGCTCGTATTTAATTTTCGAGCAATCATCAACCGTCTGCCCAACACCTTGTATATTTTTCGATTAAGTAATCACCAGTAATTCATGAGGTTTCAGAATGTCAATGACTACCCCCTTGGGTAGCAGTAATTAATAATTTTATTATAGATCAAGAATAGTGCATTACTGCAGTGGCCAGCAAAAGAGGCATTGATGGACGAACGTGTAAATGTGGGCCGAGGCGAAGCCGATCAATCTGTGGTTAAAGTGTTCATTCGTTTTTTTTTCATTATAATGGTTTCTATTTACATGCCAGTTCGAAATTTAAATAAAACCTTTGATAAGTTACCTCCTGGTTGCCATGTTTCGGAGTAAAATACACGACAGATATGAGTTTACTATGTAATTTATTTGGCCGCTAAAACACGACAGATATTGATTTTCATGCAAATTTTGCAGGCCGCTGCTCGCATATTACAGCAATTTCGATTTATCTCGAAGAAGGTTGTCAAAATAATGCTCAAATTTCCAAGCATGTTTGAGAAAAAGCATGACCAATGATGGTAGAGTATGAAAGAGACTTACCTAACACTTCTTCACAAGGTTGGCTGAGCGGTCGTCTCGAAGGTGATGTTTTCTGTTGAGGAGGTGGTTGCGGCTGTGGTTTGAGCACATGCGCCGGCACCGAGCCCTCTTGCGGCGGTTCCCCTGGCACCCTCACCACCCACCAATCAGCGCGCCCCTGACAAGTCTCTATTACTTCTACTTGTTGTCCTTTCGTTACAGTCAGTTCACCGGAGCCAGCTGCTGTATGCTCCGCTACTACCCATGTCATTTCTGGTCCAGCCTGAAAAAATATATGTCATTAGACGTTACCCACAATAAGCGAACATACACAGAGGTATTGAAAAATGAAGCGTTTTCAAGACTAGTAAAACCTTTGACTACTTATATGAGGACTGGTAACGCGTGTAATTCTACTAACAAACATTTCTGCCTCTTTTTGCGGGGGGCGAGGTAACATGTAATCAGCAACTTTGGATTTTATTCCCCATAACTTTAGATTCTAATTTTGAATGTTAAAAATCATGAAAAGTAGTCTCGTGTGAACCCCAAGTTCGAAATTATTGTTTCGCAATTATAGGCTGTCTCGTTTAGTGATAAGGTATGAAATGTAATGTAAATACACATGATCAATTGATCTTATACCATGGCAGAGGGGAAATGCTACCGCAAGCCGAGTCCTTATAATAAATAGTCAAAGAGTAAAACGAAAAATACGTAGATGGGAATTTAAAATTAGTAAAAAACCTGTCGCATTGGCGGCAAACTAATTCTTCTTGTCTATGGTTTGTCATAATTATCATCATCATCCGACTGATCAATAACATTAGTGGTGTTGCCAATGGATAAACTATCCACTACCTTTTGTTGGTTTATTGTACATAAATAAAATCGGTCAAGTGCGAGTCGGGCTACTTGCGCATCGAGGGTTCCGTACCACACCACCACAGAAGACAACATTAACTAGGAAAAAAACTATTCACACAACATATTAACTTGGAAAAAAAATGTTTATTCGGGACCTTAAGCGTGAGACCGACTCACACATGACCGGTTTTTATTATTTATTGTTATACTGTAGAGTTTGCTCTATAATCACACCAAGTTTGACGCTTGTATGTATTACCGTTTTTACTATAGAGCGAGAAGAAAAAACGTAGATAAAAATAGTTTCTTGTAGAAAACCCCCCCTTAATTTTTTACTTATTGACATTTTTATTATTTGTCAACAAATCCGCCGTAATAACGCATATTCTGTGAAAATTTCCACTATCTAGCTATTACGGTTCAAAAGTTACAGTCCTAAATAGGTAGGACGGACGGACGGATGGACAATGTAGGTCCCGTTTTCACCCTTTGGGTACGGAACCCTAAAAAGCAGCGACTGCACAAAAAGACGATCAATTGACTTTCACATTATAACCATCATCATCGTCACAGCCTTATTATACCTCCCAGTGCAGGGCACAGGCCTACTGTATTGGCGTTAGTCCACCACAAGTGCCCAATGCGGATTGGTAAGCCTTCACATACACATCGGAATTTCCTGCGAATGCAGGTTTCCTCACGATGGCGTCGGTGGCGCCTTGTGGAGACCTATCGAAACTCAATCTTGAGGTCCAGGGCCCTGTTGAATAAGTAAACGCGACAAGTGACAATTGACAATGACAATTCAGAGTACATTTCTGGTTACTAATGACGACGCTAAACTTGCAGTGCTTCATGTGTCCTAGCTTTCTCAGCAATGTACTCTGAATTGTCATTCTCACTTGTCACTTGTAGCGTTTATTAAACAGGGCCCTGGAGTGCGATTTTTGACTCACATTAAGTGAGCTTAGCAGTTGAAAATGTTAAAATTACTATGAAGTTACGCATCTTTCTACTGCTGATTCGACTCTCAAAAATCAAGCTTCAGGAGTGCGATTTTTGAAAGTCATATCAGCAGTATAAAGATGCGTATCTCCATAGTAATTTTGACCTATACGGCTGCTGAGCTCACCGAATGAGATTCAAAAATCGCACTCCTGGTCTATATCCGCACGGATGATATGCCATGTAAAAATGAGTTTTTCCTAACTCAAACGGTAAAGGAAAACATCGTGAGGACAACCATCATAATACTACAATTTATAAGACTAAAAATAAATCGTTTCATACCTATTTAATTCGATTTATTATAATTTATAATACTAGAGGACCGCGGCAAACTTCGTACCGCCTTAGAATCTTGCCGACACACACTTGGCCGTTTTTATATATTTTATCATAAGCTAATCACTGTTAATGTAGCATTCTAATGGTGAAAGAATTATTCAGATCAGTCCAGTAGTTTCGGAGCCTATTCATTACAAAAAAAAAAAAATCCTCTTTAAAATACTAGTATAGACGAGCTTTTACCCGCGACTTGGTCATGGTCGCAAATTGTATATCCAGATTGTAAATCAAATCATAAGCTATAGACACACTTCTATAACACTGTTTACAGTTTTATAATACATTTAGATTAAGGGCCTGTTTCACCACTTCTGAGTAAGTTCTTGTTAGCTTATCCGACAGATAGTTTGACATAATTTGTATGAAATTATGTCAAACTATCTGTCGGATAAGCTAACAAGAACTTACTCAGAAGTGGTGAAACAGGCCCTTAATCTAAATGTATTATAAAACTGTAAACAGTGTTATAGAAGTGTGTCTATAGCTTATGATTTGATTTACAATCTGGATATACCCAATACTAAGGGCCTGTTTCACCACTTCTGAGTAAGTTCTTGTTAGCTTATCCGACAGATAGTTTGACATAATTTGTATGAAATTATGTCAAACTATCTGTCGGATAAGCTAACAAGAACTTACTCAGAAGTGGTGAAACAGGCCCTTAGTATTGGGTTTTTTGTTAGTTAGTTGCTTCATATAGTCTCAGCGTGAATACCGTTGATTCACTCAAACAGATTATGAGACGCAAAGAGCTTACATAACAAACTGACTAACAACACAGAGTAGGTACTATAATTACTACCGTAACTAACAAGTTTATAGAAGTGACCTTAGGTTAGGAAGTGACTTTTTCTATTGGAATATCCTTTATGAAATAAACTTTTAAGGGGCTTCCTTTCCTACCCTCCAGCAAACGACTATAATTATTCACACAAAGAAGTCATGTTGTAGATCCCGACGTTCAAAGTAATATTGTGATAGCGAACCCATTGAGATCACTTGCATATCCGTCCGCCACTCTTTTCACCACAACTTTTAATAGGTTTTACGAATCAAGTTAACATTTGAAAAGTGATACATGAGACGCAGGATGACCAAATCAGGGGGAAAAAGTGAACCTTATAGACTAATTTATTTCAAAATAGCATTTAGTAGGAAATTGGTCTAAGCTCATCTCATTTTTGAAAAATTATATTAACTAATCGTATATATAAGGTTTAACAAAATTAGGTGAAACTATTTTAAAGGGATGATGATCAGACCATCAAACTGAAAAACTTTCTCTATGGGACCAATATCGAAATCGCGAAAAATAAATCTGCGGTCCCATACATTTAGGTCGGGTAGGTTCGTATGGAACAGCTGTTTTTTTTCGCGATTTCAATATTGGTCAAAAAAAATCCTCTTTAAAATACTAGTATAGACGAGCTTTTACCCGCGACTTGGTCATGGTCGCAAATTGTATATCCAGATTGTAAATCAAATCATAAGCTATAGACACACTTCTATAACACTGTTTACAGTTTTATAATACATTTAGATTAAGGGCCTGTTTCACCACTTCTGAGTAAGTTCTTGTTAGCTTATCCGACAGATAGTTTGACATAATTTCATACAAATTATGTCAAACTATCTGTCGGATAAGCTAACAAGAACTTACTCAGAAGTGGTGAAACAGGCCCTTAGTATTGGGTATATCCAGATTGTAAATCAAATCATAAGCTATAGACACACTTCTATAACACTGTTTACAGTTTTATAATACATTTTTTGTATGAAATTATGTACATAATTTGTATGAAATTATGTCAAACTATCTGTCGGATAAGCTAACAAGAACTTACTCAGAAGTGGTGAAACAGGCCCTTAATCTAAATGTATTATAAAACTGTAAACAGTGTTATAGAAGTGTGTCTATAGCTTATGATTTGATTTACAATCTGGATATACCCAATACTAAGGGCCTGTTTCACCACTTCTGAGTAAGTTCTTGTTAGCTTATCCGACAGATAGTTTGACATAATTTGTATGAAATGAAGTTTGACATAATTTGTATGAAATTATGTCAAACTATCTGTCGGATAAGCTAACAAGAACTTACTCAGAAGTGGTGAAACAGGCCCTTAGTATTGGGTTTTTTGTTAGTTAGTTGCTTCATATAGTCTCAGCGTGAATACCGTTGATTCACTCAAACAGATTATGAGACGCAAAGAGCTTACATAACAAACTGACTAACAACACAGAGTAGGTACTATAATTACTACCGTAACTAACAAGTTTATAGAAGTGACCTTAGGTTAGGAAGTGACTTTTTCTATTGGAATATCCTTTATGAAATAAACTTTTAAGGGGCTTCCTTTCCTACCCTCCAGCAAACGACTATAATTATTCACACAAAGAAGTCATGTTGTAGATCCCGACGTTCAAAGTAATATTGTGATAGCGAACCCATTGAGATCACTTGCATATCCGTCCGCCACTCTTTTCACCACAACTTTTAATAGGTTTTACGAATCAAGTTAACATTTGAAAAGTGATACATGAGACGCAGGATGACCAAATCAGGGGGAAAAAGTGAACCTTATAGACTAATTTATTTCAAAATAGCATTTAGTAGGAAATTGGTCTAAGCTCATCTCATTTTTGAAAAATTATATTAACTAATCGTATATATAAGGTTTAACAAAATTAGGTGAAACTATTTTAAAGGGATGATGATCAGACCATCAAACTGAAAAACTTTCTCTATGGGACCAATATCGAAATCGCGAAAAATAAATCTGCGGTCCCGACATTTAGGTCGGGTAGGTTCGTATGGAACAGCTGTTTTTTTTCGCGATTTCGATATTGGTCCCATAGAGAAAGTTGTTCAATTCGTTGGTCGGATCATCCCCTTAAAATAGTTTCAGCTAATTTTTTTAGACCTTATATACCTAGTTCACGAGAGAACACTAGTTTAGACTTTTCTTTATGACTAGTTTGTTCATTTTAGTTGGGTTAGATCGATGGCAGTTCTAGGAAAGCTTATAGATAAGCAAATTTACCGATGTGAGATAAGATTTGCCGCCGCCAATAAACATATATTGATAAGGATTAGTATTACAAAAATTTTGTTTGTATTGGTTTCCTACAACTTGCATGTTTTGTAACCTCTATAACTTTATTTCAGCGAAACTACAATTTAACTTTATCGTTAGACAATTATTTGTAGATTAGTTAGGCTAAGTGTGATTGTAAGTTTTCATACGCTAGAATTTAAACAACTCTAATTAAATGTCTAGGTTCTTTCTTATAAGTAATTAACAAAAGTATAGTGGGTTGTCCTGTCCACGCCGCCGCGTGGGGGTGTTGGTTATACGATTGCCACTCGGTGTGGCTCGAAAACAATGACCCGGTAAATAGGTGTCAAATATTCTGTAAGTTCCAGTTAAAGACCAAATCAACAGATTTATGTAGTTTGGCCATAACAATAAAAATAAATAAAAATAGGCCAGCCAGCAAGTCTTAGCGGATAATGTCCTCAAATATGTTAGCGACTATATTCCCCGAGGGAGTAGTCATTATTAATGAGGATGAGGCTAAAGAAATGTAGCGAATGGCAGGCCGTAGTATCTGCTTACCCCCTTGGCACAATGGCTCGATCTTTATGTACGTAGAATATAACAAATAGCGTGCTAAAATTCTGTGTAGTATGACAGGTAGGAGTGAGGCCACCGTCGTCACCACTTTAAAAATACAACGCATCGAAATTGAAGCATGCAGGTTTGTTTCTTCACGATGATTTCCTTTACCGAAAAGCCGAACAAGTTCCTAAAAAACACATTTTTCGAGTCCGATACAGGCTGGGATCGAACCGCTGCCGCCTACACGGAGACTACTAGCTGCTAGACGGCCACAAAGCGCTCAAATTATTTAAAAACTACATCAGTGATTTGTGATACAGGGTGTGACAAACAAAACACCCTATATTTAAAGGGGCGCTTTTGTTTAATAGTAAAACTAAAGTTTTGAAGTCTGTTTTAATAACTTGGTAGCTAGCTTGGTAGTTACAACATTTTTATTATGTCACAATTTTCAGCGGTGAAATGAGTTTGACATCGGTAGTTATGACACAGAATAATATAATAGCCGGTTATACACGCTAGAGATAGGAAATGCGTGATAAATAAAATAAAAATAATTTATTTTCACCACCACAAACTATTTGGTACATACATAATTTGTAATAATCTATTTAACATAGAATAGTCTGTGGATGGAGACTGGTGCAGGAGTTGGGTTTTTTATAGTTTATATAAAAACCTGTCAGTTAAGTCACCAGGACCCACCCCTTCCGAGAGATGAGATGACATGATTTGCCGAGTCCTATTGTGTATCTTTTATTTATTTATTTTTGTGTAGCTCTACTCGGGGGTTATATTTATCAGAACAGAAAAAGAATCATCCCAATCGGTCAAGAAATGCCAAAGTTACGCGTAACATACCTCCTCCTTTTTTTGACGTCGGTTTAAAACTAAAGACTTTTAATAACATTATTGATGGATTACTGGCGCGCCTGGACATTTTCATTTGCGTTATCGATCTCATGTGTTGTGGCATTTTACATTAGACGTTTATTTTATAGTCTTATAGACAACAAAGGAAGCTTACGAGCTTACGAGTATTAATTAATTAATTTTTAACCGATACTTTATAGCTGATTCTCGGGCATTCGCTAAATCGCCAGCTGTGGACGTCGAAAGACGAACTGAATCCTGATCAAATTGAACCTGTATTATTTTTAAAGTCGCTGGTTAAGCCTTTTATTGTCAATACAAAAGTATTGAAGAGTTTATCGAATCCTTTATTTTCTTGCATAAAAGTCAAAATCGCATCCAATATAAGTAGATAACTTCATAGCAACCTTCGAAAGTAAAGTAAGGTCTCCAATATTGGGAAAATATTGGTTATCGTTTATCGGCTGTCACTAAATCTATTAGCTTGGGTGATAGATAGCCATTCTGTTATCTTCCCAATTTGACTCGCAAGGATTTATAGTATATTCCGTGTAAGTAGAATATTTCTTATAAGGCGGATATGTTCGATCTTACCGAGAACACAAATTAAAGTTTTAGCCTTAAAGCTTTTTTAAAGCATTAGGCAATGCTCGTAATGCAATCCTGAATAACCTTTTACTTTGCTATCGGTCAAAACTTTTTTTAAATGGAAATATCTCTCTCTCTCTGTTCCTGGCTTTTAATCCCATCTGGTGGTGGGGTTCTTAGATCAAAATAAAATAAACGGATAGGCCTAAAGCGCGGTAAGTTGAAGCCTTAAGCGAAATACTTGGCCTATGGTTGAAGCACACTACTGGTGCACTTGGTCCATACAAACTAGCGCCATTATCTGTCAAATCTAGGGCACTTGCATACAAATTTGAAGTAAACCTTTCATTTGTTTTGCCTCATTTTTCTGGTTTGAAATGTTCGCGTAGGTAAGGGCTATCCATTAATTTTATTTTGATCTAAGGTGGGGTCAGCCTACCGCGTCATGTTCTCTCCACCTTGCCCTATTTCTGACGTCGCCGTCGTCTTCGGAGACATTGCACTCGGTCATATTACTACCACAGACTTAAAAGAAGAACCAGACGGAATGTCATCTAATCATGAGTGAAGCACCCATTTCTTTTGTGTGCGTGCTGTCACGCGGTACATAAGGTGACGGGTTGTCGGACCTGCGCCTAGAGCTAGTGCATCTGTGTGAGTGTAGGCCCCTTGTAGAACAAACGAGATTGTATTACGTTGCATGCTTCACATCTTTTTAGTGCAATACTCGGTCCGTATTTCTTTCAGGTCCGTGATTACTACGAACTGTATTCATCCATCTAGTCTTCGGACATCTCCTTGGTCTCTGTCCTGGAATCGACAGTTGCAGTGCCATATTTCCTACATAGTCGGGTGGCTTTCGTTTCACATGTCCAAATTTTTTAATGGAAATGTGAGACAAAAACAGGCGCGGATCCAGCCCTCAAAACAGGTTGTGGGCACGGCCACCCAAAAATCGGCCAAGTGCGAAACGGACTAAGGACGCGAACGAAGTCGGACGAAGGAATTTCTTTTTTCTAATGGGTAAAAATTGTATTCATGTAACCCGTAGAAAGAGAATCAACTAGAAAAGGCATTAAAATAATAATAGTCACGAAAACGAGACAGCCTTATACGCTAATTACACAGAGTGAATGCGACAAAATCCATGTCGTTTGTCCCTTTCTGCGTATGCGATATTTTTGTTTGCCACAGTTGAAATTGCATACAAAATCTTGCAACTATGGCAAACAAAGGCACGATTTCTCATACATTTTTGTCATATCTCTGTCCCTTTCGAGTATACGCTGTCAGGAAATCTATAGAATACTCAACCTACGATGTAACCACAGAGTACCTACTATAAATGTAACAGATAATAATGTTGTCAAAAATGTGACATAACGTGTCAGCATATTGTCTATGACTAAGTACTTTTCTGCGTTCCGAATCACGCACGATTCATTGTTATTTTTTTATTAAGGCATTTAAACTATTATAAAACTGTAACTGAAGTGTGTCTGTACAATGAAGATATTTACAAAAAAAAAAAATACGATATGGTTTTTAGGTATCCCTGACTCGAAATCAACCTTTTTTAGAAATTTTGTCTGTCTGTTTGTCTGTTTGTTTGTGTGTTTGTTTGTTTGTTTATTTGTTTGTTTGTTTGTTTGTTAGCGCATCACGCAAAAACTACTGAACCGATTTTGATGAAACTTTTTTGTTTGATAGCTTATGATCTGACTTAAAATCTGGTATATAATTTGTGCGGACGAAGTCGCGGGAAAACACTAGTAGGATATAATAGTATGAGCATAGTGCGACGTCACAAGTCGTTTAGGGTTGTGTGTGGGCATGCCCATTGTGCCCATATCGGTGGATCCGCTCCTGGACAAAAATGTATGACGCTCTATGGAACGAAATAGCAAGCGCCCGCCGCACAGTAGTCCATAAGAATTAAAACAGAGGACATAAACAACTGGTTTAAAAACAAAATAAAGGGCTTTGAACTTTTTGGCATAGTGGTAACCATAATTTTGCAGGAATTTCGGAAATTTTTCAAAAATGCGGCGCATCCTGAAACCTATATATATCGATAGAGTATGTATAGACGAACAAAAAATGTCCTATAAACTATAGTCCTAAAGTGCAACGTTTTCGAGATAATGCATGTTAAAGATGTTGTGTATACAGGGTAAAAATAAATACTTAAAACTCTTAAGGGGGTTGTTTAGACCATGAAACTGAACAACTTTCACTATGGGACCAACATCGAAATCGCGAAAAAAAAAATCTGATATCTCATACAATATATATTTTTTTCCCGATTTCGATATTGGTCCCATAGTGAAAGTTGTTCAGTACGATGGTCTAAACCACCCCCTTGAATGTTTATTTGTATTTTTGTAACACCTTGTACCTACCTACTTGTAAGGGTGTAAGTGACAGCCTAGCAAATACTGAAACGGTGAACGCAAACCATCAAATAGAACAATTTTCCTATGGAGGCTACCTCAGGAAACGCGAAAAAAAATCTGCGGTCCCATACAAAACTGTTATACCTACCTGACTAATATGTATGGGACACCAGATTTTTTTCTTGCGTTTCCTGAGGTAGGCTCCATAGTGAAAGTTGTTCAGTTTGATGGTCTGAGTTTACCGTTTCAGTATTTGCTAGGTTGATCATATATCAATAGAATCGCAACGCTCCGTCGGTAGCGAGTTGCAGAGAGCTATGGAATTCAATCTTGAGGTCCAGGTCTGAATCCGCACGGATGACATATGCCATGTACCAATGAGTTTTTTCTGACTTATGTACCTACGTAGCACCAACTGCTCTCAAACGGCATAGGAAAACATTTTGAGGAAACCTGCATACGATGAAAAAGAAATTCCGATGCGTATATGAGGTCTACCGCACCGCATTGTGCACGCGTGGTGGACTAACGTACATACACCCTCCATGAGGGTAGGCCTGTGCCCTGCAGTGGGACGTAGGTGGTGGACGTTTGGGGTGGTTAAGGATCTACCTCCTCCACCCCGGACAACGCCGCCACCACAGACTACCAAGTTTGTGGTGACGGCCGAACGATCCCCCCACAGCGGTTCTAGGCTCCGCAAGGAGCCGCCTGGCTTGCGCCCATCCTCCTGCTGGAGTCTTGCGCCAAGCAGCTTGCTGCATTCCGTCGGTGTGCAGGAGTGCCAGTGCTATTGGGGAATGGGAGAAAATCAGCTGTGCTGTTCGGAACCGGTCTTGGCCTCTGAGCAACACTGTACCGGGAAACTCATTCTGGAGGGTAGCGGGATCCGAAGCACGGTGACAGTCGTGGGTCGGTACCGCAGTTAGTAGGGGGCCCAAGTAGTGCGCTCGCCACGAATGAAAGGCTGCCCCACTGCAGCCTTGGCGACTGGAAGGGAGGTCCCGGTGGCCATTGCAGGGGGGATCGGGCGTCCCCGCAGTCTACAACTGAGTTTCCCATCAGTCAGTCGAGCCCAAGAGGTCCATCAGGGTAACTGAGGAGCGTATCTCGACGGAGCGGAGCTTGTTTTTCTGGGGGACTTAAATGCCCACCACAGCGAGTGGCTGCTCCTGTTCCAGAAAACTAACCATGCTGGCAGAGAGACGCGTAAGTTTGCGTTATCGCTAGATATCACCCAGCTGGTGAATCAAGCAACGCGGGTAACGGATGTCGATGGCCATACGCCCAATCGTTTAGACTTTCTGCTGATATCAGATCCAGACAAGCACTCAGTATCGGTCTTTGCACAGACTGGCATCCTACCCTTCTGGTAGTAAACAGTTCTGGTCCCTTTCAAAATCAGTCGAATCCAATTTCTACCGTCCCCCTTTGCCTCCCATGCAGAAACCTGGTGGGTCACTGACTGAGAAAGCGAATTTATATGCTTCTCTGTTTAGGAGCAATTCACGTCTGGACCCTCGTGCCAAACAGCCACGCATGCCGGAGATGACAATACACACGAAAGAGGTCCGCAGAGCATTGCGTAGTCTGCATGTGAGGCCAGGTCCTGATGGAATACCTGCAAGAGTGCTGAGATATAATGCGCCTGAGTTGTCTCCTGTTTTAACACGCCTGTGTCGCCTCTCTCTCAGAACAAGAACGATTCCCAAGAAGGGCATTCGTTCCGACCCCTGCAACTACCGACCTATAGCCATCACTTCCATTCTCTGTAAAGTCATGGAAAGAGTATTTAACAGTAAGTTGCGGACATACCTAGAAGATAATGATCTACACAGTGATCGTCAATATGGCTTTCGCTGGGGGCGATCGACTGGGGATCTTCATGGCGTTTACGACAATTGAGGCCAGAGGGGTCGTTATGTCAAACTCAAACTCAAAATAATTTATTCAATATAGGAGCCTGAAGCACACTTATTAAACGTTAATTCTTTTTTAAGTTACCACCGCTTCGGAACGTGTTGTCGCTGTAGAGAAGATGCGGCCAGAAACTCTACAGCATAACACGACTTAATACTATTGCAATATAAATTCTTACGCTAAGGTTATTTAAACAGTAATACATAGTCTATTTAATTAAATTAATAATTGATGTATGTCACGCACTGGTGGGGCGAGGCCATCGAGAAACACAGCGAAGCACTCGTTGTGTAATTTGACATCTCGAAGGCCTTTGTCAGGGTATGGCACGCTAGATTGCTGAGCAAGCTTCCTGCTTATGGCATCCCTGCTGATCTCTGCAGCTGGATATCTGATTTCTTGAGTGAACGGTCGATTAGAGTTGTCATTGACAGCTGCTCAGAGGTCGGAAGACCTCATGGCAATTGATGCTGGGGTTCTTCAGGGGTCTGTTCTCTCTGCGAGACTTTTCCTGCTACACATCACTGACCTCTTTGTGACAATAATCTAGTCAACTTCAACGCCACCAAAACACAGGCTTGTCTGTTCAACGCCAAAAGGAGTTCGTTTATTCTGGTTCCTACTTTCCGGGGAAGATAAATCTGTCCCTGTTTCCGACAGTCTTGAGCTTCTGAGCATGGGTTGACTACGAAACTCAACTTCGGCGCTGACATCGAGTCTAAGGCTCAAAGTGCAGCCAAAAAGCTGGGCATCTTAAACAAGGTACTTCACTCCTGGACAGCTCTTAATGTTGCATAAAGCTCAGGTCCGATCGTGTATGAAGTATTGCTGCCACATGTGAGATGGCTCAGCTAATTATCAACTAGAGGCTCATTGGCGACAGTAATCTGGTTGGTGGAAACCAAGCTTCATAGCCTAGCCCACCGCCGCAGAGTAGCCTGCTTGTCGGTCTTCTACAGATTGTACTTCGGTGAGTGTGCACCAGAGCTGCATGAGCTCATCCCGCCTTCCCCTTTCTACTATCATCGAACTTCCAGACGCACCGCGGGATACCACCCCTTCTTGGTTGATGTTTATGATACCTACCTAGGTAAACGGACCTGAAAAAAAACCTGACGTAATCTTGTCTAATCACGAGTGAAGCACCCATTTATTTTTGTGTGTGCTGACGCGGTACAAAATGGTGGCGGGTTGTAGGTCCTAAGCCTAGAACTGGTGCATCTGTGTGAGTGTAGGTCCCTTGTAGAACAAACGAATATGTAGGACCTTGCATGCTCATGCTTCACATCTTTTTAGTGTCACATTACGTCCGCCTTTTTTTCAAGTCTGTGCTTAGGTATAAACGTTTTCTATTACACCTTTCTCTTTTTGGTGAAAAAATACAGCGGTAGGTACTTTATTTCGAAAAAAGTTCTCATTCGATTTTTTGTTATTTCAATTAAATTGTAATTGCAATTGATAAAAACATAGACATAGCACATGATTAAAATATATTCCATGTGGACATAGCCCAGACAAACATTTATTTCATCTGTTGAGGTACAATAGCAAATACAACCTGCACGACGACGCACTACACACTGCCAGTATTTTTTTTTATTTTTTTTTGCTTCTTACCCTGCCAGTATAAGTTGACCGCGAAGTATGCAGCGCGTCGTGAGGCGTATTTGTACTTACACACGGCGACACATCAAGCTGTTCATAAACAAAATAAGCTGGCCGCGAGTAGGTTTAGGTTGCATGACATTTATGAGTCGTCGCGCGGCCAGCTTATTATTTTGGTTTTGTATAGGTTGATGTGTCACCGTGTGTACGTGTATACCTGCACAGATGAAATAAATGTTTGCCATTAATACAGCAACTTTTTTAGAAATAAATTATCATCAATAAGTACCTACCTACCTCGGTATATTTCTCATACTGGGTATTACAGAAAGGTGTCATAGAACTTGTTTATGCCAAAAACATTTTCTATTCCATACATCTTCTTCTTCTTATCGTGTGGGCAAGCCCTGGTGTCAGAGTTTTTTCAGACCGCCTTACGGCCTCTGACGTAGTTTTTATATAACGAATAATAACCACCAGAGATAGTAACTGGGACCAACGGCTTATCGTGCCATCTGAAGCACGGAATCATCTTTCTTTTCAGACAATCAGGTGATTCAGCCTGCATTACCCTAACCAACTGGGGAAAAACGCATAAAGTGACATATCACTAGGTGTCCCCCATGGGAATCGAACCTACGACCTCCGTGTCAAGATCCCAAGTCTTATAACCATTGGACCACGGAGATTGGTATTGGAGGAAAATGTGTTAGGATTTTATCTATACAAGATCCTTAACATGGATTATCTCGAAAACGTTGCACTTTAGGACTATATGTTATTTGACATTTTATGTTCGTCTATAGATCCTCTATCGATATACATAGGTTTCAGGGTGCGCCACGTTTTTGAAATTCCTGAAAATTTATGGTCATCACTATGCCAGCCTCCCATACAAAGAGGTTCAATGGCCTTTATGAAATCTATAGATCTGATCTGTTCCGTAGTAATAAAAGATAAATACATATTATGTACTGTGTGTGTGGATTATGTATTTATCTTTTATTACTACGGGACAGATCAGTGGGCCTACCATGAGTTTTCACCGTACTTTACTACTGTAGTAACGTCACCAATTTTGTATTGAATTTCGTACAGCGCCCCTAGTGGTTACGTTGAGAACTAATTTCTGTCATACGAATTGGCGACGCAACTACAGTAGTAAAATACAGTGAAAACTCATGGTAGACCCTCAGATCAAAAATTAATGTCATCTGGAAAATTGCAAAAAAATAACGGAAACATTTTTTTGTATGGAGATTTTTTTTTATTGTTTATTAGTAACTTCACCAAACTTTACGGAGTTCCTTTCATGGTAGTTAGATAGTCATGTGTTCTAACGGAATTTGTGGTCGAAACTTGCTTTTTTAGAAAAACACGTTTATACGCCTGAAGCGATCGCGCGCGGTTGGGTGATTAGGAGGAATTTAAACGTTGTTGCCTAGTTAACACTTGCAAATAAAAACACGAGAGCGTTGCGGCCGCGGGCTGTACAGCAACATTTTACAGCGGTAACATTTTGTTCTTTGGCAGCTTTGAGCCGTAAAAAACTGTAAAAAAAAAGGGTGGCACTAACCTGGCAAGTTATTTCAAAAGATGCCAATTTAATCAAATTTTAAAATCACACTCGGCATCTCTTTTTAAAAAGCAGTAATATGTTACGTAGTTAAGTTTACACTCACCCTGTATCGTTACACTAAAGGGATTGCTTCAGACCATCATAATGAAACTTTGATAACTTTGTAATTTTAAATTTAAGATCTTTTGTAACACATGAAGCAATAAAATATATGACTATGACTATGATCAACTCGAAAACGAGATTTTTTGTTTGGTTGCTTCCTTTGATAAAGTAAGTATATGTCAAGATTGACAGTCGAAGATACGAAAGCGTCGAAAAAAATTGGAACCAGTACTGGTTCCTAAACCCTATACATACATATACACGCACACATACATAATTAGTAGGGCGCCTCACGCACACCAACCTATGAAACTTAGCCCCTTTTGTTTTATACGGGATATTAGTGAGGCTCATTCTAGACATATACTTTTTCTAAGGTTGCTCCATAGAAAACGTCAGTGGCATCCTTAGTATGGAAAAGCTGGTTTATTCCATATTCGGTTTCGTAGGGGTCCAGAGAGGCGAGTACCCTTGCCTGCCGTGCAGGGAGCGATTTTTTACGAATCATAGGTATTAACAGTTGATGTTGCTATATACAAGGTTTTACTAATCACATTAGTAATATTTAAGACCATCGTAGAAAAAAAAATCTGCTACACCATACATTTGAGTCAAGTAGGTACTGCAGATTTGTATGAAACAGCAGACTATTTTTATGTTTCCTCAATGTTGGCTCCATAGTGAAAGTTGTCCAGCTGTCTAGAGTATGACACCTAGCGAACATTTTGATCGTTCCAAAAATGCATATTATAATTCAAGAAAACCGGCTAAGTGCGAGTCGGTCGGGAATAGTGCAATTAGTGTTCAGTATTGCCAATTTTTTTTTGTTTACACTTTCTATCTCCCAAAATTGCGCCCCGATATAAAAATTAAGCTTTTTTGACTTCATTTATGATAATGGTCCATTAATTGCTAAATCTGTGCCGAGTTTCAGCTTCCTATGTCTTACGGTCTCTGAGAAAACTGCATGAGAGAGACGGACGGACGGACAGACAGACACCGAGCTGATTCCATATAGTGTTCCGTTTTGCAAATATTGGTACGGAAGAATAAGTCTTTAGTTTTACGAAGTTGAATGAAATTTACATTGAAACCAAAAAAAACAATTTAGGAATGTTTGTGCCAATTTGAAGAATAAAGACTAAAAATAATACTAATATTCGTTTGGATATGAAAATTACGACCACTCAATATCATTAAATAATAAATTCCCATCCCCATGGAAAATGAAATGACACACAATCACAACGATTAAGACAATATATTGTATCCTGCGCAAAACATGTTCATAAACAAATGGCAACAATGTAAATAAAGAATATATTATGGTAATTTGGTAAGTACATAAAAATGATAGTGATCATTTAAAAATAAAATGTTACAAAGTATTTAAATTCGTTAGTAGGCACTTTATATTGTGGCATATAATCATTTCTTTTTTTATTATACGAGTAACAATATATCATCAACACTGTGTAGTTTTATAACACACACCATACGAAAAAACACTTTGTATTCCATTTTTTGATCCGAGCTGACAATTATAATATTCGGCAAAAAAATATCAGAGAAGAATGGGAAGTAATTTATCAATTCCTATATTAAAGCGCATATGCAGTTAATACATAGTGAGCGCATGAGTGGCCCTGCAGTGAACAGCGGGGGGTGGAGGGACGTGGTATAAAGGTGCATCAGTGCAGCGCGACGCATTCACCTGTCGTCGGTTGGTTTTGAGGAGGCGCGCGTGGAACGAACTCGGCGTGTCGATGGTGTGTTGTCGAGAGAGAGCTGCATGTGGCGTGCTTACAGAACTCTGCCTGAACCATGGCAGAGATATTTTGCGGCGGCTCTTGTGTTGTTTGAGAGCCGGTGGCGGAGGGGTGGTGCCCATCGCGCCGGCACGGCACGTGCGCGAGTGCCGGGCGCGAGGGCGGGCGGAACGAGCGTCTCGACGCCGCCGCCTCCGCACGGTCGCGCGGCGCTCAGGCCACTGACGTCGCGCGCCACCCGCTCCTCCAACGCGGACGCTCGCTCTCGCGCCCGCTCACTACGCAGCCTCCGTATCGAGCTACATTTCCCGAATTTATTCAAGAGAGGCTCTCGCCGCAGAGCCGTGCGAAGGACGCGCCTAATCTGTTCGGACGAGAACCTGCCGCAGATGGCGGCGGCGCCATCCACCTCGTTTGCGGTTAACGAAACAGATCACCACGTTCAAGGTCACAGATCGAGTATCGAAGCCGAATTATCTTCGTCTGCCTCTTTTGCCTATTTCAAATTAGTTGAACTTCCAAAGCAGTTTACTCTGTTGAAATTGATTAAAAAGCATGAGGCTTTGGGAAGAAAAAATTTGCTAAATTAAATAATTACTACAACGATGTTTTTTTGATAATTATTTAAAACAACAAATTGATTCCCCAATGTTTGGTCAGATTTAAACTTTTAGAAAAAGGTAAATTAGTTAGGAAAACGGCAATTAGTTTGAACTCGCGATAAATTGTACTATGCCAATATTAAATGTTCTGCTAAATCATTACTTAGAATAAGCAGTTTTCAGCATGCATAGCATATGCTCACGATTATATTCCCCGAGGGGGTAGTCAGAGATATTCTGAAACCTCAGAACATCCACGTTTCACCAGTAGTACCGAAACTCTGTCCAGTGTGACGGGGGGTGAGCCACTTATAATGGACAGTGGGTACAATACATGCCTCGAAATTGAAGCATGCAGGTATCCTCACGATGTTTTCCTTCACCGACCGAAAAGCCAGTGGTGTTACAAATCGTACATAAATTCCGAAAAACTCATTGGTACGAGTCGGCCTGGACGGGAATCGAACCATCGCCTCCTGCACGGCAGGCAAGGTTACTCGCCACTGGACCACCACATCAGTTTTTAAGTAACTAATTTAATTATTTCGATAAGGGAAGGAAATGAGAATTCCGAATATTATTATTAAAAACGATGATAACATAAATTTAATGAAATTTTAAATAAATTCTGTTTAAGATTGACAAAGAAAGCCTATGATGATGTTGTACGCATCATGTTGACCTGACGTAACAATACGATACAACGGCCGACGTTTACGTTAAATGTTTACGCGTACTTTCGGCATAATGTGTTTAGACACTTAGTGTCTAAACACATTATGCCGAAAGTACGCGACCGAAGTTCGGCACGATTACGCCAGCAATGCTATTTGAATGAACGACGACACATTATGCCGAAATTACGTTGCGTTATAGCGTACAGCCGAACTTCGGTCGGGCGTAAGTTCAGCGGCAACTTAGTCTGTAGTGCACACATTATACGCGAGTTTACGCGACCGAAGTTCGGTTCGATTGCCGACGAAAATCCGGGGGCGGGGACTGAACAAAGTTACGCAAGTTTACGCAACTGAATTTCTGCCGCGTAAGTTCGGCGCTTATGGTGTGTCATATTACCCGAATACGTCGGAACATGGTCGGAACGTAAACTCAGCCGCGGATCTTCGGTCGCGTACTTTCGGTATAGTGTGTTTAGACACTAAAAGTAAAGAAACGCTAAGCGGTTGTTAGAGTTTCAAAATGTTGATAGACAATCAATAGCGGTAAGAGGTAACCATTCAAAAATTGTGAATCCAATATCTATTAAGAAATGGCATAAAAATATTTTGGGGATAAAATAATACTTAAAACAATTGTTATGATAAATATGTGTATGCCACGAGGCTCAACCATTATGTATTAGGTACCTGAAATGTTGTCTCGTGTAACGCAGAAATGCAGTGCAAAGAATCATGACCACTTCCCATACATTCGTTTACCTGTAAATTTTTCTTTGATTTAGTTGAAGTAATTACAGTACTATGTGGTTGATGTATACAATAAATATTGATATAGAAAAACTAAAGGTTAATTCCATTTACATTGGTAGTAATTTGATTTAATTTGGTAGTGAGGAATAAAAGTAATATCGAAAAAAAAACGGAGATTATTTGACAGGTAAAAAGTGGACATCATTCTTTGCACAAGCATTTAATTTACGAAAAATAACCTAATCAAATTGCAAGAAAATCTGGGAAACAAACAAGAAAAGAGAAATAATGTAAAATTACCGCATACGAAGGGCAGATATGAATCATAACTTCGAGATGATGTCAGAGATGATGGAATGCCCATGCTGGAAATACTATTTTTGCAGCTGTGTTCACTTATGTTTGTTTATGACTAACTGACCCGTTAGTACATTGATTATTAACCTTTAGGTTGGATTTAGAGAGATGCTGACGGACGGACCGACCGAGAACGAACCAATCAGCGGCGAGCAATTCGTCAGCGCAGCACTAAACCCTTGATTGGTTAATCCGCCTGTCAGAACTGACGTCGGTCGGGCTCTAAAACCGGCCTCAGGGACCATTTTAATAGTACATTATGGTACAAGTGAGCAAAGTTGGTCATTACAGACGAGGCGGGATTGCAACACGAGCCGCCAGACGAGTAGACAAATGTTTGAGGAAAATTACCATAGAAAAACGTATACTTGAAAATGGAGCTAGACTATTTTTTTTTTATAAAGAGGCGACGACTGTAGCCGCCATTCAACCAACGACATTTTGTTGCAAACAACCGGATATGAAAAACGTTGCAAACTAAATATTAATGTTTTTTATAACACAAATTAATGTTAATTTCAAACTAAAATTAATTGTTTGATGAAATGAAGCGTTTGTTTATCATATTTTAACTAAAACCGATTAAATAATTCAGTAAAAAATTTTTTTTTTTATAATAACTCTTTGCTGAGATTTAAAAACAAACAATAGAAAAAAAAGTTACATAACCGCACTAATCATTTTCGCACGCGTGTTCTATAAGCTGCATTATGTACCTAAAAGCGGTGCATTAAGAGCCACTTTACGAGCAAGTATGTTGAAAAATAATATTCTTAACGCGGACAACAATCAGACCAGCAAGGCAAAGAGGACATCATCATATTGATTAACAGGTATAAAATAACAATATCATCATCCCAGCCAATATACGTATATTGCTGGACATATGCCTCCCCCAAGGTGCCCAAAAGAATACAAAGCATTTATTATTATTGATATTTCATACATATTAATTTTAAACTTGGTTTGTTTCCTGCGACTAGCATCGCGAACCAGGATTATGTTAATCCTACTAACAAACTTAATTAGAATAATGAAAACGAACCAGCTGGACAGATTTCGTTGAAAGTGGACATCATCTTTATTTATAACCCAGGTCGCCATAAGAATACTCATCGATGCTAACTCTTGTATGGATTTGGGGGAATCAATGAGTTAGAAGTCGAGTTAGTACGAAATTTTAACTGTTAACTCATGCCTAACAAAAAATACACATTAACATAATTTACTAATTAAGCTTATCGACATAAGACTGTAACTATGTATCTTTGACGATCATCTCTGCTTCATCTTTTTCTTTCTTTGATAGGTAATTTAATTAATTAGTGTTGAGCAAATTTTTTTCAAAGATTTTTTTTTATTCCTTACACTCAAATATCTCTAAAACTTTTGATCTACGATTCGTAGTCTGCGACCATACATATCAACGAAACATATTGTCTTTTTTTTGTGATTCTTGTATAAACTGATTTGAAATACGATTTCGCAGTGTACTAGTAAGACCACCAAACTGTAATAAAAGAGGTTCCTCTGATGATAAGTCTTAACTTCTTAACTCTTAACTATTTTACAACCGTAAAAACCGTAAAAATCGAGGAATAAAAAGTAGCGGTTCACTTCATTTAAACTCAAATAACACTCTATAGCGCGATTTAAATGACGTGTAGCGCCATCTATTGACACGTTTGTTTGTTTGTTCGCGCATCACGCAAAAACGACTGAACCGATTTTTATGAAACTTTTTTTGTTTGATAGCTTATGTCTGACTTAAAATCTGGTATATAATTTGTGCGGACGAAGTCGCGGGAAAACACTAGTTTACAATATAAATTTATTCATTAAAGGTATAAAAAAATAATATATACGTGTTTTTCGTTTCCTCTAAAATCTATCTTCTTTATGTAGGTCATTACACTTCATCGTCGATATGGGGGTTCACATGCCTGCACTAAAACGTCCTGGAAGGAATACGTCGAATTACAATAACCCTGTATAACTGTAACTAAACTTACCTTATCGGAGTCTGTGGTGTTACCGCTACCGAACGATGCAAGTGAATTTCTATCTAGGTTCTCGGTAGTGTCTTCTAGCGACGTGTCTTCCAGATCTCTGCAAACAAATCTAACATTTAAACTTTGCCATTTTTAATGCAATTCGGTAAGTCATGTTGGAGAGCTAAATCGAAAACCATAAATGTTTTACTTTAGAGATTTTAAAATGAAAAGATAAAAGATATTTTTTAGAAAATAACAGCATTTAGCATATCCTTACGACTACGTTACCCAAGAGGGCAGTCCGAGATATTCTGAAAACTCAGAACATCCACCTTTTTACATCCGTAGACCGAATAACATAAAGTTAATATTACAAAGGAGAAAAAAATAGACCTGTGTTTTATGGTGATTTACGATTGGCAGAGATTTTGCAACACGTAAGGTTGGTATTGACATGACAGATGACCGTAGAAAATTTACGTTTTTGTATCTATGGAAAGGTTTTCTCATTGAGTTTTGCAAGATTTCTCGCATACCGAATTGAATTCAAAAATAATGAGAAGGAATTCTTACCTGCTGGAACGTTGTGAACTTGTTGGGCGACATGGCGCAGGGCTTCGCGGAAGACTTCTGAAGTATGTTTCCTGGTAAATACAACAAACCAATATTTTAATAGACGTTCAAGACTAGAACAATTTTTTTTATCTGTATTTAAGGGCATTCAATGTATGTATTATATTATATGCCAATACTATCGTACTTTAAAGCCATAGCTTTAGGGCCATAATCGCACCAGCATGCGGGCCCAGTTCGGAATGATGGAGGCAAGTAAGTGGTCAAACTGCTGTCAAAGAAACCGAAGCGATGATAAATAAATGCTCAAATAATTCCTTTAGTTTAGTTCCAATTTATAGTCAATTTAAAATAAGGTTTAGTAGTTTTTATTCAATTCGCTTTACAGCGTTTATGATGTCAAGAGACGCAGCAAAAAAACGCTTACCTGAATAACTTCTCGAAGTCGACGCACCCAGGTCTGCTTGACTTCGAGTGAAGGAGCCTTGAGGACTATCTTACAGTCGCTTGCCATTGGCTCGCGACCCGTCCACACCGAAAACTTGCACCCATCGCCCTCGATGTGCTCAGTGACACCTAATTGTGACGTCTGGTTTACGTCACGAAGAAAAATAACACATCCATTTATGCTGTTTATATTTAAAAAATATTTTTAAAGACTACATAAGAGGATAGACGAGTACAGTTTTCTCCATACAAACGTATTCCCCTGTTTTCTCCCTGGATAATAATAACACTAGAGCGAATATTTTTTTACCATACAATCTATGTCACCTCTGCCATGTCCCTATGTTTTGCTTATTTGCATTAATTAATAACTTGTAAGAACCTTAGATACTAGGGACCTTCGAAAATGACCCATTTTACTGCCCGTTTTCAGACATCCAGTAAACAAATTTGACGAATATAAACAAAAAAAGCAAAACGAACGGACATAGCCAAAGTCTTTTTCATATTATCTTTGAAAGAATTATTAAAATCGGTTTAGTTTTGGAGGAGAAAACAGGGGAATACGAAATGCTGAGTTCGTCGATTTTTCGTATATAAAATCGGTCAGACGGCTGCAGTTGTTTCTTTCGCACTCTAGTCGGCGGGGTCTATGGGTGGGGCGGATCTGATAAATACGTATACAGTCGGAAAAGTGACCTATTCTCCAAATTAGCATTACAGCCCGCCTATCCTCTTAAACAGAATCGATTAAATATAACCATAATATAAATCCGTACCATAAATTTAGTTTTGTAGATATATTTCGCTTTTCCATGCGAGTCTTTCACTTCCTTTGCCAGTAACAAGTGAAAGTCGAATAAGAAGACTCTCCGTTCACGACCCTTCTTGATGATTTGTCGGAGATCCCATACGTGGAACGAGTCCTGGAGGACTACCTCGCCCAGGCTGTCTATGGGTACATCGCAGCCTTCGAGGAGGGAAAGGTGCATCGCATCGTTGGCCTTCTTTGGAACTGACAGCATGACTTCCAATCCGTCCTAGAATAAAACGTTTCAATAAATCTTCTAGTTATGTCAAAGATGATATCATCAAAAGTATACCATGAATACGAGAGAACGACCTAAAAGAGATCGATCTATTTGGTCTAATAACTCTCTGACTCTGAACATTATCGTTATTAATGCTTATTTAATTAGTTGATCATTAATACCAAATATTTTAATAACATTATAGACATGATCATTTTGTCATTTATGGGGTTTTCCAAGAAGATTGAGAGGGTAACAAAATCCAACAGGAAAAATTTGTATTACGATTAAAATTACAAATTAATGTAAAAACATTTTTTTTAAAGCTAAACATTTCGCGTAACATTAAAAAAAAGAAATTACTACTACATAGTAAAAAAATCTAATACAAATCTATACATACATCTTTACCGTTATCGCGCAACACGATAGGAATAATACGATTACGATTATACTTAAACATTTTCAGAACCAAATTATAGGTTAATTCAAAAACCATCACATCATGTAAAATTTATCATGAACACAAAACACTCCCGTGAAATAAACCAACAGTCACTCCAGTTCCAAGGAGAACTGTTCGACACCGCAGCGCGCACTAAGTGACTCACTAATGAGGAAAAATATTTTGTAAATCTATTGTTAATTACTGCCAACGGTGTACCCGTTGTTTAATCTACAACAAATCCAACGTCCAATGTGCCTATTTATGTTGAAATAGAAAACAAACATCCAGAACAGATAGAGCTTAATGGTTTCACGCCATTACAAAACACAAAACATCGTTAGAAGCCAAGATAGTACGCCTCGTAAATATGTCAGGATAGTCTTGCCTATTCATGTTTGAATATTTCTGTAACCACAAGACTGTATACATAATAATTCCAAAACGGTAAATTTTTATAATTTATAAATGTATCACTGTTTTGCAAACTGTGCGACTATGCAAAGAAACACCATTAAAATGAGTCAGAACAGTGTGTTGCTTTTTGGTCTAAAACGAATACTGTATTACATCTTTATCAATAAATTGAATTTGTTTTTAATTGAATTGATTTCAGTTATATTAGGCAGATATATTAGATATAGAGAGAAAAAGGGCATTCCTAACTAATTGCGCTAAAAAAACCAATGTAATTATTAGCATTACCGCGGAAGAGAGCTTGTATAAAACAACTGAATACTTCAAGAACAACATAAAATAAAAACCTTAGATAGAAACGGATGAAATACAATGTATTCAACTTCCTGTTCGTTTTTAATTGTGACTTACGCTTCTTCGATGCATTTTCATAAGTAGCAATTTCAGTGTTTATATAACTTGTTATTCTTGAAGAAACTGATTCGATCGGCTGTCAAGCAAAAATTTTTCAGTACCATAGAATCTTTATCTAATCGCTGTGTTTTATCAGAATGCGTAAGTTAGGCGATAAGGAAATGTCTAGTAAACGATAAGCCATACAATGGCAAACGTCAACTCAGGTTTGTTTCCAGAGATAAAAGAATAAACTAAACAAAGATGAAATTTTCTTGCCGCAGTTAAATTGAAAATGTTGTTGTGATGATTATTATTATAATAATAGTACAATTTTGTTTCAAATTCAGTTTAACTTGTTAATACCTAAACAGTTTTATAAGGATTTACTTCTTTCTAATCATGAAATACTATAATTGATTATGATCCGAATTGTGTAATATAATTAATATAATATAATTTGTCATATTCTTTTACATTCTCTAATGATATAATCTTCTATTATGATTTCGCTCAGCCTCAGCTTGAGAAAAAACAATAGAGGCAGTTTGATCTCTTCTTAGCTACAAAGAAATAATTTATTGTATTTTTAAATAAATTCAATTGAAAATCTCCAGGTTTTTTATAAAGAATAATTGATTGATTAAATGCATCATCATGTCAAATGAAAGTGTCTTACCGTAGGTCTTACCCTACGAATTAGGTCTTACCTTGATTTCACCCTGCCCCTCAGCGCAACACGCCTGTAAATCCTTCAGAAGCAACTGATACTTGGTGATCCTTTGCACTGGCTTTATCAAGTAGGCTGCTAGGGGATGTTCCAGTTTCTTTTTACGTTGAACCCTGTTTGAATAAAGATTTAATTGTTTTCAATACTTAATTTTCTTCTATAAATATATGAGTTAAAGACCTGTTGCTGGATCTTTTACCAACTCATTTAATAATAAGTAACAAAACAAGTTCAAATTATCTATGCAATGTTGTTCAATAGATAACTAAAGACATAGTCAACATTGTACGACTAGTATTATTCAAATTAGAGAACTAGTCATAGGCTTCATCTGCTAATCTGCTCACTTTTATCACATAAAGAGAAAAGTTATTAATTAGAACATATTAAAAAATCACTGATCTCGTGCTCTACACGACCTTCAGGTATATTGAAAATGAACTTAATAAATGTGAAATCAAATTAAAATAATTGTCCGTGAAACGGAAAATAAAAAAAAAAAATACTTATGTCCAAAAATTTTCATCATTTTCCATAAATTGTTATAGAAAACACCAGAGAAACCCACAGAGACATGGCCTCAGGCCAAGCTCTTTAGTAAAGATTTAATAAAAATGAACTAAAGTACCATATGAAAACATACAAACTTTAAAAATTTATATTAAACGCGTCAAAAAGTGTCGTTTAGAAACTCCCTAAAAACCAAATTTCAGCGGGTTTTCGCCGTTTCCTCCCAATCACACAAAACTACGCCACATTCAAGCCGTTACTACGATTGGCTAATTGTCTTCGCACTCTTTTCGCTGCTATCTGACTTTGCACCCTTTAGATTACTAAACTAATTCGGGTTTTGTCGGGGGACTCTGCGCAAACGAAGATTGACGAGGGTCATTATTTTCCTGGTCGTATTTTACCCTTTAATTTGATCGAAGACTTAACCTAGATTGATAAGTACTTTGGGGTTGATATGTGGCCGTTTGTATTTGTTATGTTCTAGTTGTTGCCCGTGTCTTCGTCTGCATTGACTTTAAAAAGTATTCTATGTGTACAGAACATTCTATCTGTGAGCCAAATTTGATCCAAATCGGTTTATCCGTTTATGCGTCATTAAGCCACAAACATCCATACATATCGTCTCAAACTTTTAAAGTTATATTAGTGAGATAATTATTATTAAATAGATATATTAATATAAATATATAGACATCTTATAATTAAATAGAAATAAATTTATGGTTTGCATAATGTCACGCTTCGCCTTTAATCTGCGTGCAATTCATAATAAAAAATAACAAACAAAATATTACTCATGCATATGCATATGCGCATGACTATATTCTCCGAGGGGGTAGTCAGAGATATTACTCAATTAAATTAAAATATACAGAACATTAGTATTACCTTTCGAAATAGTCGCCAGCATTCTGTACGACAGCGGCGTTGCTGTCCGGTTTGTTGCGACAGTACGAGACGTACATATTGAACTCTCTCGCCCACGTCACGAAGCAATGGCCGACGTCTTCGGGCATTGTTTCATACTTGTCCAATTCACGCAGGAAGACGCGCTCGTGGAAGCGGTGGATCTCTTCTATGTTGCCGAATATTATTTCCTCCTAAAACATGTATTAGACACAATAAATACAGAGGCAGCATATTAACATTATGAACGAAACAGAAGACGTGCGTCCGAATTATACGAGATATCCCTTTGTTAAGCGTAAATTAGAAAGATAGTTTTTTGTGTTTTATGACGTGGAATTATTTTATAAAACTCCTAGGGAACACAAACAGTATAATAAAGTAATATATTTGTCTGTTTTAAAGTAAAATCTTCAAGAGAAAGGTCATAAATGAAACGCCAAATGACTCCTAGCAAAGCGAGATCTGTATAATGGGATTTGTATCTGAGAACTGGAATCATTGTCGTAAACAACAGTGAGTATACCTTTCCGTGCAGCGCTGGCGGTACAGAGCTGGGGTCGGTGCGCATTTCACGCAGGTAGCAAGTTATGCACGTCTCGAGGTCCTTCACGTACGCGCGCTCCGTTTGTAGAAGCTCAGCCATAATGAACCTGCCAATTGAAGTGCATGTTAAATACAACTTTCGCCACAACATAAACCAAGAAGATAGCCCTAAATATCTGCAATACATGAATAATCATTTTTTTCTAAAACATAAGCACGTAAGTCTGCAGGTGGCTAATTAAGTTAAATAGCAACAGTGTCCTTCCAACTCTAGTTCTTTTTTTGTTTAAATCTTTTTTGCTGAGCTCTCGGTGATAAAATAAGAGATCAATCATCATAGGCTTACTGACGTTAATAGTAACGAATCTTCTAAGATATTATACACTATGCGGATAAATGTAGACTCACTCCTTCCGCCTCGCACTGCGTCGTTTATCGTCACCGGCGGCGGTCGGCTGCGGCTCGGACCGCGTGTCTCCCTCCACTGAATGTGAGGACGCCAGCGAAGGCGCTACGCCAGAGTCACTCTCCGCTTCGCTTTCACCACCTTCCATTGATCCACTGAATTCTGCATATCTGTGGAAAATAACCTGTATGTTGTATCTTATTCAGATCCAATGCCTTTCTGACGTGAAGAAGTGTCCCCAATGTTCGGCGGTCCTTTTTTTACCATCGTAGCATAAGCATGCATACGACTCTATTCCTCGTGGAGGTGGTGGTATTTCCTAGTCAGAGATATTCCATGTTTTCATATTGTCATTTACCATGGTTCTATCTGTAAAACCATAAGCAAGTCAAAATACCTGTAGAACGACCGTCAGACTACTTTGCCGCCGTGGTATATCCTACCACAAAACATGTTATTATACTATGCCCATTATCGTTTTGTTTTGCCAGTAGTAGAACAAAATTAAAGGAAATAGATGATGAATGTACTCAGTCAGAGGCAGGCCTGCGATAAAATTTTTATCCAACGCCTTCAATCTGTTTTAAATTTGTTCTTACATTGAAAGCAAAAGCATTAGTACATATTTTTATTTAGGAGTTCGCCCAATCCTGTGGTTTTTGGAAGAAATAGCTGTTAGTGACAAGACTGCCAGTACCCTTTTTACTATCTTAATATTGCTATTTCTGTATGTTTTGTGTGTGCAAATCAATAACATTGTCTTTAATAAAGTTATATGTCAAGATTGACAGTCGAAGATACGAAGCGTCGAAAAAATTGGAACCAGTACTGGCTCCTAAACCCTATCCATATACACGCACTCATACATAATTTGTATGGCGCCTCACGCACACCAACCTATGAAAAACGGCCCTTTTTGTTTTATACGGTATAAACCGTGAGGCTCATTCTAGACATATACTTTTTCTAAGAATATTGTATTGTCATACCTGGCATCAACAGCGGCGACCCACTCCTTGATCTGGACGGCGTGCGGATGGCCCTTCTCCACCAGTCCGTCGGCTAGCTGCGCGAGCAGGCGCACTCGCTCGCGGCTCTCCCGCGCGACCCCCGCGGCGGCCGCGGCCGCGGCTGCACCGCATCTCTCCTGCGTCTCACGGATCCACTCGACTGCCGCGCGGGCTGAACGCTCGAACAAAGCGAACTGCTGGCACTGTTCGAGCCGCTTCTTACGTACTGTCCAGTGCTCCAATACCTGTCAAATTATCACAAATTATTTTTTCTCCTCTCAATTCTCGTCCCGCTGCGCTAAACGAAGTTGCCGCTTTCCACCTCGGTCGAGGAGAAAAATAGTATACTAACCTCGGACAGTAAATTACATGATATCTGAGACCTTTCTTACTTTCCTGTCCTCGGTGTGTAATCTACTATAAAATCATTGTAAAGTAAAAGCACTCATTTCTGCGTCGAAAAAGCGGTTTTCTACTTGTTTAGGATTTGGTCTTACACTGATGTATCTAATTTTAATTCATCTATACGTTTGATACTTGACACAACATTTTTCGACAGTATGGATCCATTATCTGGACAAAATGTTTAAAATTACTAAATAAAATCAAAATACCGGTTGAAGAAGCACCATAATAAAACTCCTAACCATCGCAGCACTCAACGCGCATATGTGCAATAGGCATGGTATGTCACATCCGCGAGTGAGGGAAAACATCATGGTACGGCGCCGCTGATACCATCGCACCGGGCGTGACAAAAGCCTTATTGTTCCACCACCGCGATGACACTGACACTGACAATGGTCCGCATCTACTAACGTTAGCGCTACTAATAATAGCCACGAATGAAATCCACATAAATATTTTCATGTGACATAATTGGAATTGTCAGTAGATGGATAAACAAATAAACATTGAACTCGATTGCAGTCATAGTTTGTTAAAAATATTATTGAACTCAGTGGAATCTCAAAGCAGGCGGAAAGTTTTTGTTACCTTATTATATCGCCTTTCTTGTCATGAAACGCAAGTATATATGAAACAAAATGATGTGATCGAGAAATGAAGTTAACGAGAGTATAACATCAGCGTTGAGATGCTGATAGTATGATTGTACCAACCTTATTTTCCTGTGACAGGAGTGTGTCGAGAATGGCACGTGTTTGTTCGTGGTGCGCTTTGCTGGCAGCGGCGGTCTGCCCGTGGACCTGTGCCGATCTGGCTGCGTATTTTAGGAACGTTTCAGCAGTCCGACGAGCTAGGGTGCACGCCTTCAAAAACGCCTCCTTCTGCTCACCGTGCTTGACTACTAGAGCAGCTACCTGCAAGTGTAGTCCATAGATGGAAATGGTTAAATATGAATCGAATCTACATTTAGCTTATTGAGATGAATTTACCTATAAAGAACAGTGATTTATACCAAGAACAAACTCAAGCTGTTAACATAATATACAGTTTTTGTGTTAGATCGTGCGTATGCATGCGTTTTTTACCTGAGCTGCCTTGTCGACATTCTGCGACAAGGTAGGTTCATCGGTAGAAGGCGCAGCGGCCGAGCCACACCAGTCCTCGTCTCTGCGATATTCCCTTTCAAGTGAGTCTAGAACTGAGCACACTTGTTCCGCTGTTTTATAGAAGTTGAGGGAAGCTGTCACCAGCTTGTGGCGTTCTTCAGCACAGGTCACAAGCCGCTGCCAGCGCTCTGTTACTTCTTCTGATATTTCTCTGCAAATTCGAATAACGTTTAGTAATTTGAAGCTAGTACAGGTTTGATAACAAATGCCAAAAGTAAGCCGACTCTATGATTAGCATAATGCAACCAACAGCTGTATTGTCCCTCACGAATCATGACTGCGGTCTTTGCTACGTAGCGTACACCAAAGTGTCAGTGCAAGTCATCATTTTGTTTTTACTAGCTTGTTTCATTCCACTGCTGGGCAAAGGCCTCTCCCCTGCTCTTCCAGTCGTTCCTGTTTAGGGCAACCTCTGGCCATTGGTCGTCAAATTTGTCCAGGTCATCACGCCACCTCTTCCTGGGTCGACCTGGACGCCGCCGACCGTTTTCGGGGATCTAGGGCATGATGATTTTTGCCCATCTCTCAGGATGCATCCGACAGAGAATCCATCAATAAGATACAATATTAGTAGTAATTTATTTACCTTATCGTATGAGGATCGTAATGATTCGCAGCGCGTAGAGCATCAGCTCTATACTTAACTTGCACGGCGCTAGCATGAGTCTTCTCCACCGCTACTTGGAACTGATCGTGTTCTCTCTTCAACTGTTCCGCTTCAGATAGAGTGCCGGGTATAGAGAAAGAGGCGGCAAGCATCGCTTCACCGTTTCGTATCCAGCTTACGACTTGAGCTGCATCTTTTTGAAATTGACCTGTGTAGAGAAATTAGATACATAAGTACTTACATTAAATCCAGTGTTTTACTTTAAAATATAAAACCAACGCTTTTTGTCTGAATTTAGTAGGTAAGACAAGATACAATGACCTTGTATAAAACATCTTGTGACATTTTTGTCCGAAATGCAAAGGCAGCTCATTCTGTGTTAAAATGTTAATAGAATCGAGTGCTATTTTGAATAATGTAACATACCCAGCTGTACACACTGCTCAAAGCGAGCGCGTCTTTCTTCGGCCAACTCTTCCAAGTCAAGTTGTCTGTCGTGTAAGAATTCTAGTAGGAGCTGCACGCGGGCCTGCGCGTCAAGAGGTGTGCTCTCTGAACCTTCCGAGCCGCTGGCGGCCATCACGTCTGAGGCTTCAGCTATCGCTGCGGCCAAGTCTTGGCCTTGCTGCACCACCTGCCAATTACAAATGGAAAATATATAACATGAAATAGGCAACTTGATCTGTACACAATATTTGACTCTTTAAACGTAATTTCATCATGATACTGATAAAAGTTGATTTTTCTAAGAATGCACGTTTATAAAGGTACCTAATTGATAATTTTAGCAAATTCTCTGACAACACCTAATCACGTGCATCGTACTAATTTAATAACAACGACTTATAGACAAAGAAATACTGCGCGAGAACTCAAATACGTATCAGGCGCAATGTGACCCCTTCAGAAGAAAAAACAGCTGTCATCGACCTCAATACTAATAAAATTAATGACAAATTGGACAATAAAGACGGTACTAGATCCTGTCTGTGGGAATGACAAATCAAAACTAACCTGGTAAGTGGCGTGCTGCATCCTTGCAACGCTCTCATTATGAGCCGCGAGGGCCTGCTCCGCTTGTTGGGGATCGCGAGGAGGTTCCGTACGCTGTAGCTCATCACCCCAGAGTTCCAGCCGAGACGAAACCTGGAAGCAGTTTATACGTCACAATAACTCGACATTTCAATATGACTCTGCGTTTCAAATCGATATAATCATGGCATTCATTCCATATTTTAATATCAGACGTCATGGTACGTGTCGCATTGTCTATGATAATTTAATCTACTGTACAAAACTAAAGCGAACACAAATTTTAATTTGACTAAGAAAGATAAATATAATATCCATTTATCCACTTTTTTGTCTTGCTTTATGAAATTAAACCTGTCATAGGAAACTAATAGTAAAAAATATAGCATTCAACAGTCCTTCCCTGAAGATTTATTAAAATAACAATGGGCTAAGTTAACAAGAGGTTATGTTCTTATCAGAAATGTCATGGATAGGATTGAAATTGGAATTCAATTGTGTGAAGGCCAACAGCATGAAATGCAATGGCCTGTGTTGAATGTGGCACTTTGCCAACATATTCATTTAAGGCGGTAATGACGGTGAATAATTTTTGTTCAAAACTAACCCAAGGATAGTTTTCGATTACTTATTTATTTTCAACTTTTAATCGTTACTTATTTACAGCACGGCAGTTCAGAACTTGAACTGGCATGTTATATTATAAAGGGTCTTTCTTAATATGCTGATGGTTTTATAGAGGATGATCAGGCAATCAAACTGAGCATCGTACTTCATGGGATTATAAACAGATTCGCGAAAAAAATCTACTGTCCCTTACATTTTGGGTAGAGAAGTTTGCAGTTTTGTATGGACAGTTTCATTAATATCATGCGACAAATCAAATAATCAACAAAAAAATATATCTAACACAATAAGGTCAGTTTGTTCATATTCCATAATACACAGAACAAACCGTACCGATATAATATAAATAATAATGATAGAAGTATGTACCTCCAAAGCATCCCTCTCGAAGTGTCTAAGTTGCAGAGTGAGCTCTAGTCGCCGCTCCCGGTCGGACCAGAGTTCCTCGAGGGCTCCCCGCGTGCCGCGCAGTCGTTCGAGAGTCGTCTCCACCGCGGCCGTGCTCGCAGCATCTGAATCACCTGATGATCTAAACAAAATGAACGCTCATTAGCCGAATTGTTCAATTACTTTTATAACCGCAACCTACGAAAAACAAAAGTTATAAGAGTTAACCCGCGACTTCGCCAGATTCCATGCCAGATTTTATGTCAAATCATAAGCAATCATACAAAAAAAGTTTCATCAAAATCGGTTCAATCGTTTTTGCGTTATGCTCGAACAAACAAACAGACAAACAAACATTCTATATAAACGGTTGATTTGGAGTCTGGGACACCTAAAACCCATAGCGTAATCTTTTTCTTGTAAATGTACAGACACTTCTGTTACAGTTTTATAATAGTTTAGATTAGATTTAATCACAAATAATTGGAGAACATTATTTTTAGGTAGGTTTAAACCTTTTCTTGGTAATAAAGATAAAATTTGCAAACAAATGAACTAGAGGGCTAACAAGGCAATAGTAGATGTCAACGCCGATTTCTTACTCTGTTTCAATCCTTTTATGATAATTAAAACAAACCTCCATCTTAAACACTGCACGGGTGACTTATGCCTATGGGAGCGCCGGTGATATTTGAGCATTTTGTACAAAAATGTTCATTTCACCGTCAGAAACAGTAACTGTTAATCGGTTAATCAACGTCGTTAATCACTGCACTGTCACTGTGAATACTAAACACACACCGTCGGTAGTTAAATAACAGTTATATTTTGAGCACGAAAAGTTATTAAGAGGAGCAAGCTACATGAAAATGGTGATTAAAAGCCGACAGTGACCTACAAATGCGGCGCCTACTGTTATGTTACGGTTGGATAGTAAATCTCTTACGCCGCATTGATTCAGTCTCGAGTCAGCATGCGCATCACTGGTAGCAACGTCCCTAATTACAGCTTCACGTTTAGACGCTTCAAACGACCAAATCTAGATTTATATTTGTCAAAATTATCTTACAGACAGTTAATTTTGTAATAGATTAAAACCATATTCATGGTTTCGTGAGTACACGGATAGAGAGCGCAATATCCTGTCTTTATGCGCAAGGTCCGCCATGGAAGCGACACGACGACAAATTACCTTAATTTTGTTTATATTTTCAAGGTAGAGGATTTCACAACCAAGCAAATGGACCAAAATGTTTCGGTTCATAGACAATTGATTACAAAGTGATGTTTATATAATCGACTAAAAAGGTTAATCCGAGTTAAGCAAGATTATAATTAGCGCCAATCGAGTATCAAACGCAGACATTTTACTATTTGTTAGTCTTTTTATCGGCTCCTCAAAACAAAGGAGTCTTACATCTCCCAAAGTTCTGTTACTCAAATTGTCTGTAGATTTCTTGGCATTTGAACAAACGAAAATATAAATGTCCCATTATAGGCAACGTTTCTGACTACCCCAAGTTCATGAGACTTTGAGCTTCACGCTTACCACAGCCGGAGGGTCATTGGCTAAACGCACGTTTAAGTCAACGAAAAAAAAACGCGTCATCATCAGTGATGCTTTGTCCTGTTCAAGGCTAAGTGACCTCTTTCAGAACACCATACTGGAACCGGTATCGGTTGTCGAACCCTGAGACCCTGCTTCAAAATCAGCCATGGGTCTTCGTGCAGGAGTTAGCCTCCGTGGACAAGGCGAAAACAATCCAAGTATGGTTTCAGGCTAACCACATCAACTTATCCTGATTACGTCATGTCATGTGGCATGTTATTGTGGAGAAAGCCTGGTCTAAACCCTGGCCTGTGTTCAAGACACCGGCGGAAGTAGACATGATGTTAGTGACTGGCCCCGTCTTCTGAAGGCCTGTGTTCATGCCGGGGAAGTAACTTCGAATAATATTAAGAAAAATTAATCCTGAATACATGTGATTTTGTTTAATACTAAATGACTACCTCTGTAATATATACATTATACAGTACCGGATTTTTACAAATCCAATTAGCCTTTATCCCAGGATAAAAACATCCCAGATTTGATCATAGAATTCGAAAAATATAAATTTCTGTCTCTGATAATTAATAACTTCAGGAACTATCGTACCTAACAAAAGTTTTTAAAAATTATTTCACAAAAATATTTTGATTAATTACTGAACAAGAATGTACGTTACCAAGAGAAATATGAGTGGCTAATCAATTATGGAAGCTATTCACAAACCGTCGATACGGGCAGGAGATGCGAACATTCCGCCGCTGACGACGGCGACGGTTTCTCCTGTCGTCCGAGCGAGGCAAATTCCTCACGCGCCAGCGACCAATCGGAACCGACCGGCTGATATCCACGACACCTCGTGAAACACTCTACCTAATTATCTGCTATAATTTACACCTAGTTGTCGAGTGTACCTTCCTTGTATGTACTGCACGACACTGCGGTAGCAACAGTTTGTTGTTACATTATCAATATCATCTATCCACTTTCATAACTAAGTAGTTACCTATTTGTAAACAATTATATTACTCATTATATTCGCTGCTGGTCTACGAGCTTGCTTAATTTTACAATTAATTAAACAACACATTTTATTTATTATTACAAAACTAAATAGTCGTTAACCGGTAGCAATCGGAAGGTAGTAACTAATAAGTGTTAAAAGTTACTCGGAGCGGCATTTAAATGGATTCTAACTCTGTTACCAAGTTTATGGCCACTCAACTCGTTAAAATTCTGCTTGTAGGGTGAACATGCGTTCTCATGGAAGGGGCTGTGGCTACCAACAATTAGAGCTCAGTGGTAGTTTTATAGGTCGTTAAACGGATTCATGACCAACAATTTTATATCAGGTTTTATAGGTTTGGACATAGAAGGCATTGGATTAAATGTTATAGTCAGCCGCCTTCCTGCTTGTGATATACGGAGTGTAACAAAACACCCTAATAATATTTAAAGTGTTGGTTTAGACTGAGGGTCTAAACTATAGAACTATATTCTGAACAATTTCCACTACAGAGACACCGTCGAAAAATATCTGCTGTCCCATACATTTTAGCCGAGAAGGTACTGTTGTTTTGTTTAACAGCAGTTTCATTTTTATTTTTTCTTCATGTTGTCTTTATAGTTGAAAGTTGATCAATTTGATAGTCTAAATCACCCCTTTAAATATTATTAAGTGTTTTCTTATACCCTATATACAGGGTGTTTCATAAGTAAGAATAAATTTTTAAAACTCATAAGGGGGTTGTTTAGACCGTCAAACTGAACAACTTTCTCTATGGGACCAACATCGAAATCGCGAAAAAAATAATTTTATATCCCATACATATTTTAGCTCTAGTCGATTTGTAGAGTATAGAACATAATTTTTTTTTTCGCGATTGCGATATTGGTCCCAAAGTGAAAGTTGTTCAGTTTGATGGTCTACACCACCACCTTAAATGTTTATTTGTAGTTTTGTAACACCTTGTATACACCACTAATTTTCTTTAAGGGTGTATTTAGACAAAGAGACTAAACAACTAAGAAACATGGGTCGAAAAACGAGAAAAATTTGTGAACCTCCCATAGAAAATCGATCGGCTGAGCTGCACTTGTATTGAAGGTCCAAATTATTATTTTTTGCGACCCATGCTCCTCAGCCTCAGGGAAAGTTGTTTAATTTCATTGTCTGAAAACACCCATAAAGTTATGTTAGTAATTAAAAACTAGTTGTGTATATATGCGACTGTCGAGTAATACATTAAAAAATAATATAACCGTAGTTCACGATTCTTTAATAAGAAACATAGATTAGAAAACAACATTGCAGCAACATCAAAGTGAAGATTTTCTTCAACTAAATAGCACAATTTTAAACCTCAAAATAGTAACAAACGCTTAATCAAACTGTATGTTACTATAGTCTTGATATGAGACGAGCAAAATACTTAGTTATTTTATTAAAACCACACAAATGTGGCTAATGCAACCACTATCTAGTGTAAGCAAGCGAAAGGTTTAATAAAAATACTAGTCGAGAAAGTGACGTTGCCGATGCCGCGGTGTATAATAAGAGCATGTTAACTATTTATTTTGAATTTATGTGTGATCTCATCAAGAAACACGATTATACATTTTAATTTAATCAACCGCACACATAGTTATACTAGAACTAAAAACAAAGATGTTTCGGTCTGGCTTTGATGAAACAGTGTCCCAATGGGCTACATAAGTAGGTATAATTTAAGAAATCTACAACAAATTAAACTATACTTTTACAACTTGTAGCTGCGACGCTTATGAAAAATTAAACCTAATTCAACTTCTTACGTTAGTCAACTCAATAACTACCTACATATTTATGACTACGCATTGAACTCGCTCGAGCCATTGTCTTCAACAGTCCATGTTACCGCCGAGTTTTTTGATAAACAAATTCCGTACAGGTATCTGTACTGCATTGTCAGTTACGTCAATGAACACCAACCAAGAGTATCGGTAACCAATTATATCAAAGCTCTGAGCCAAATTAAGTCAACCATAAATTCAGCTACTTATTCAATCACATCAGAATAGAACGTATTTAAATAACTAAAGCTGTACAACAACAGTCATAGATAAGATAGACAGAACAGTATACTGCTATTCTATGTCATTCGTTACAACGTAGTAACAAAAGATTTCTTGGATTAAAATTCAGAACGCTAGGCAAAATCTCCGCCTCTTACTCAAGATTAATGCAACTCAAAATACGCAAAGATTTGTATCTAGTACTTAGTATGTACAAGGGGTAAGAGAAAACATTGGTGACATTAGGCACGCCGGCGGAGCCGCGCCGCAGCCCGCAACGCAAGGCATTCAGCTACGTACGATGCGCGCTCGCAGATGAACCAGACTTTCACACAGTCAACTAACGAATTGCGTGACCAGGGCCCGACGAGCATACGCCCGTGGATTACCGACGTATGTGCATATGAACGAACATGCAAGTCGACACATGCATGACTAATTCTGAACAATGAATTCAAATCTAATTTTGATCGTCTTTGACAAAATTCCATTGCACTTATTAACAACACTGCAAAATAATGATTATATTTATTTCTTTATTCGTAGGATTATGCCTATGCCGATTCTCAAGTTCGCAAGTAAATTTAAAGTCTACTGAATCGTAGCGTCGTAGTGTGAAATACTGAACTATCAGCATTATCTGATATGCTCGTTTATAATTCCTATTTTCCCAACAGATGACAATAGATATTGACGTAAGCTTTCTCTTTAGCATAAGAACCTCTATAATACGATAATTACGTGCAAGACAATAGTTCCGTATTGAATAAAGAATGTTACAGTAAGCATTTACTTTCGTCATATTGGAATTGTAGTCATTGCGAATAAGGAACGCGTGGGAAAGAAAGCCCGATTTATCGTATGATTAACTAGTCATCGAAAATATGACAAGTACCGTTCGTTTCTAATCTTCCTGTGTACTTACGTCAAATTAAAACACTACAATATTCGGTGATTTATTGAAATTGGACCTGGTTCCAAAAATGCCAGTTTTAGTTATCAACAATGACAATTTCTAGGAAATTTAATGTGGCTATGCCATGGCTATGCAAACCACAAAAATACGCTTCCAATCCTGTTCATAGTCAAACATTCAATATCACAAAGTAACAAGTATAGATTCGCGTAGCTAGAGGATTCAAGGGCGGAGGTGTTTCGTGCGCGCGCGTTTTGGCTAGCCAAGTGGCTTCGCTATTTTGGTACCTCTAATATGTTTTTGTTCATAAAACAAACAAAAAGGAATCCCGAATCAGCAACACAAGTTTCGTCAAAACAGAAAATAATTGAGATTACAGAAACCACTTGACATGGGCAGAATTGCTGTGCTAGTCACAATAACCGGCCAATAATTTAAAAAAATACAAATAACATGTTACTGGCTAAGACGGCTGAAGGAAATACAAAGATGAAATTCAAAGCAGTTGTCGTTAAGACGCACATAAATGGGTTAGTAAAATAGTCGTTAAATGGGCATGATGACCGATAAAATGCATCAGTCCAATGCATTTATTCAACGTAGTATTAGTGCATGGACCACTCGTCTCGTATCTTTCACTGAAGAGTTTGGATTTCTTCAACAAGGACTGTTCTTAACAGATGTTTATATGTTATGAATACGTTTAAGTATTTGATCTTATGCTAGTCTCAAAAGTTGGACTTGATCATCCAAACATTGATCACCAAATCATGAGATCATCAGTTCGCAAATGGACTCAGATGGAAAAATAACAAGACCTAAAAGTAAGTGAGATATAGTATAAAGATTGACAGCTTCGAAGTTAAAGGTTTCTCATATCGATGCGAACTCCGAAGTAACAACATTCGCAGGAAGGCAATATCAGAGTATAACAATCGAGATTATTTGTCGAGATGGTATTAATCAATGGGAGAGACGAGGGACGGGAGAGGACAATCAAGTTGCATGCGGCGAGCGGAGGCGTGAGGGTCCCACCGTCCCGCCAGTCCCGACAGCCGGTCTGTCTGTCCTTAACCATAGGAGCGCACCGGAAGCGACGATTGTGAGACAATTTAAATCACTAGTGGCGACCCATCGGCCATTGTTGTCGACTTCCCGACTGCGATTGTTACATATAAACGTCTAATACAAAGCCAAGTTCACTTATTACAAAGATAGCGATGACATTTGACGGTATTGTAGAGATCGGTGATAGAATGTGTCCCAGTTTTTAATTGTAATAGATATTTGTGAAAATAATGAGTAAATAGATAATAATGTCTCAGTTTAGTGCGCTTATAATGCTTACATTACATATCGGGGTGGAAATAGTTATGAATAGCTGCAAAAAAATTACAAAATCTTACAATTTCGTGCTAATGAACAGTATTACGCAAAAGCGTAAAATTCGTTTGCCTCTCTTAACTGTCGATGAGCGAAGATAATCGATTATTGCATTCAACAATTTTTATGTCTGGGAACGATAAAACAGTGGCGAAATGTCCAAGTGCAATGTAATAAAATATAAGTGAATTGGATTCGGACAAAATCCACAAGAGGGAGCACGGTCTCAACTAACAAATACAGGGCTTCCCTTCGTCCAAATATTTACTACAACTAGTACAGTCATCTAATAAAGGGGACACTGCAGACTTGTTACGAATAGAGTACAAAAAAACTATGTAAAACAAACAATACTCGAACTAAAGGAGTCCTCTATACTAATATTTTAAAGAGGAAAGATTTGGATTTTTTGTTTTTGTTTTGTTGTTTGTAATTTTTTGTTTTTAACCGACTTCAACAAAAGGAGGAGGTTCTCAATTCGACCCGTATGTTTTTTTTTTTGTATGTTTGTTACGCGATTACTCCGCCAATTGGGAATTGATTTTGATGATGATTTTTTTGTTTGGTAGGTCATACTTCCGAGGTGGTCCCACGAAATTGATTCAGCGCTTGTTGAAAAAATCTACAACAATAACAAATATATACACAGTCACGGACTTGAAAAAAAGACGGACGTAATGTTACACTAGAAAGATGTGAAGCATGCAAGGTCCTAAAATTTCGTTTGTTCTGGGCCTACACTCACACAGATGCACCAGTTCTAGGCGCAGGTCATGTACCGCGCGACAGTGCGACAGCACGCAAACCATAGACTAAGATTTTTTTTTCACTTACGCTGGTAGACGGAACATCAGTGTAACCGCGTATGAGATAGCGATAGTCATGAAATCCTATACTTACAACTTGTATGAAGCTAGATGTCTGCCTCCGGAGTCAGACAGCCGTCGAAGAACAAAAAAGTGGTTACGTCGATTAGGACAGCAATAAGAAGCGATCTCCTTTTTTAACTAGAGCGAATTTGCTATGTGCATCTCTTACTGAGTGAATATGACAAGACACATGCTTCCTTCTAGTACCTTCTCTTTCTACGACGCACACACATAATACATAGGTGCTTCACTTATGATTAAAGGATACTACGTCAGTCTTTTTTCAGGTTCGTGACACAGATGACGTTTATGTTTGTCGATTCTCTTCAGGAGTGCGATTTTTGAACATCACACGTTCAAATCAGCGGTAGAAAATGTCAAAATTACTATGGACTTATGGAGATTATGTATATTTCGTCTTTCTACTGCTAATTCTAACGTGTAATGTTCAAAAATCACACTCCAGCCACAGACCAGAACAACACTAAAAAGATCTGAAGCATGCAAGGTCCTACATTTTCGTTTGTTCTACAAGGGTCCTATACTCACACAGATGCACTATGTACCGCGTGACAGTTCGTCAGCAGGCACACAAATATAAATGGGTGCTTCACTCGTGATTAGACCAGATTAGGTCCGTCTTTTTTTCAAGTCCGTGACTCCAGCAAAATAAATGTTTTGATGGGGACTGTCAAACTATGTTTTTTTTAACTGTCATAACCAAGAAGTTTTATATGCCTATATTTATATGTAAAGCTTCTTGGTCATACTCAAGAAGTTTCGAATCTATAGGTCATACTGTTGTGTTTAAAGGTATAAAATCTTCATGGATATACCTAGTACCGAAACACATAGATTTAATGATTTTTTCCCCTCCGGCCGCAAAGCGTCAATTTTTGTCCCGCTGCGCTAAACGAAGTTGCCGCTTTCCACCACGGTCGAGGAGAAAAATAGTATACTAACCTCAGACAGTAAATAAGAAAGCCTCAGATCAAATGTTTGTTGACCTCGGCTTCGCCTCAGTCTTCGAATTACATGGGATCTGGGCCCTTTCTTCCTTTCCAGTCCTCGGTGTGTAATCTACTATAATTGATCATGGCGGCGGTCGGTAATGTTCGTCTTTTTTAGGGTTCCGTAGTCAAACAAAGAACCCTTATCGTCTATTACTTTACTTTCGTCAATTCTGTCTGCCTGTCTGTCTGTTTGTCTGTATGAGGGTGTTTGGGCGTTAGTCCACGACGCGTGCCCAATGCGGATTGGTAGACTTCACAATACGCATCAGAATTTCTTCTTCTGCATATGCAGGTTTCCTCACGATGTTTTCCTTCACCGTTTGAGAGCAGTCGGTACTACGTACATAAGTTAGAAAAACTCATAAGTACTCATTTATGCATCTATTAAATCGAAATATGGCATAAAGACAGATAACAGTAACCCAAAAACAGAAATGTTGTACGAAAGATGGGTTGGATTGTTTTTAATCGAGTGTGGTGAGAGCGTACACCGTATCCTTTGCATTTACTTATAACTGATATCTAAGTCGAACTAATATATTTCACCTAGATTTCAACACTGAAAATTTAAAAATAAAAAAATTTTAACAAAAAATTAAAACCGACTTCAAAACTAAAAAGGTAAAAATAATAATATAAGTCGTTGACTTTTACATTCGCATCTAAAAGAACATTAATTTGTTTTATTGGAGTCGGTGTCAAGCCAAGCCAAGCCAAAAAATTACTGCAAGCCCGGTTGCGAATCGTCCGGCTTGACACCGACTCCGATAAGACAAATTAATGTTCTTTTAGATGCGAATGTAAAAGTCAACGACTTATATTATTATTTTTACCTTTTTAGTTTTGAAGTCGGTTTTAATTTTTTGTTAAAATTTTTTTATTGTTTTGTTGTTTGTATTGTATTGAATTGGCTCTTAAACTACTGGACCGATCTGAATAATTCTTTCACCATTAGAATGCTACATTATCCGTGATGGACATAAGCTAAAACAAACGGCCAAGTGTGTGTCGGGAAGATTATAAGGCGGTACGAAGTTCGCCGCGGTCATCTATAGTTCATTATCTGAAAATTCTGTAGCTGTTACCAGTACTAAGATTCTAAGTAAGTTAACGTTTCAGCCTTCTTATTCAACATTTATCTTGCATTAATACAAGGTCTTTTAAATGTTTGACTTGCTCTATATACATTTATATTCTATCTAAACAAGAAATGAACAGAATCAGACATTCTTTTGCAAGAGAGGATTATCCGGCTATGTCATCCAACTGAACTTTATTTTTTGGGGAAAATTCTGATAGAAGCTTTTCATGTCAGAGAATGGACTGTTCAGTTACCATCAACGTATACTTCAACGTACGCATATACGTGCAGCATACTATCATACTCAATGCATTGTGACCGCCATTCTTTATGGTAAAAATATAAAATTCGGACAGAGTTATTTCGCGATATATTTTGTTTAATGGTTAGTAACATAAAACATATTTTTTAAAGGACCACTTGTTTAAAAATCTAAGAAACTACCTCAAATACTGAAGTCAAAACTATCGGAGAGGGAAAAAAGCAAGCAAAATACTCATGTTTGACAAATTGATAAATTTGTGAGGATATAACCTTAGAGGGATGAAAGGAGCGTAGTTGCGGAACCATTAATTGATACAAGCCCGACACGAACTTGACCCGTATTACATTATTATTAGTTACTATGAACATCCACGATGTCCGTTGGTAGGTACAATGGATATATTTTCATATTTATCAATAGTCTTCGTTTCGTGTCAATATGGGAGGTTGACTGATCCTGGAAATTGATATATCTTATAAAGAATTCTAGAAAAACCGGCCAAGAGCGTGTCTGGCCAAACGCAGGGTAGGGGTCCGTAGTTGCCCGTCTCAATATATTGACTTAGAAGGGGGCATTTTGTTTTACGGTTTAACAGCTAATTAAGTCTAAAAAGTTCATTTCGCAAGTTGGTAGACCATTACTCGTTAACTTGTGAATCTAAAGCCTACTTAGCGGTGATAGTTTTCCTTTTAACTTAGTTATATATACGATACTGTTCATTACTAGGTAAGCTAACTAAAGAAACGACGACCAAATCATGTCTAAACTTATTATGCCTATAGTAAAATCATAAACTGCGTTTACAGCGTCACAAAATTGTATGTTTACAATATTGCCGGTTATTAATAATGCAAGGTCTAGTAATGTTAAATTAATGTCTTAAGCTAGTCATTAAAAACATTTCAGACATGTTGCTATTTATACTTTTTTTTTCCAATGATAAATGCAACAAAGTAGCAAAATAATCACATAATGCCTATGATAAGTGAATATGTGTATTTTGAATGAGAAATAAAGAACTTGAACCATACATAATGTAAAATGTCAACGAAAAGGATGAATGAAGATCGCAAGTATGATAACTCCATGGTGTAATGGTTACCAACGCCGGACTGCCAAACCAGGGTCCTGGGTTTGAATCCCGGTGTGGTCATGGATGTTATATGTTCGTGCCGTTGTTGTATGGTTTCCATAATAAAAGCCTTTAGTGCTAGTTTGGGATCATTACAATGTATGTGCCTGTGAGCAATATTTATTTATTTTATTTATTTTATAGTGCTTACTCTGAATATTCAGATAATAAGAGAAGCATACTAATCTTGCTAAAGTGACCAAAATAAGATATCTATTAGACACGTAAGTCATTAAGGCCGAATTCGACCAAACTTAGATTTATAGAAGAGTAACTATATAAGGAACAATTTTACTTTTGGTGTTTACACACCCCGTACTAAAAGAACGAATTTATAATTCACCTAAAGAAAGAGGTCGTTGTATCCCTACTTATTGCAATGTGAGTTGTACAGTTTTAATTTGGTAGGTTTCTTTTTATTATAATTTTTTTAATTATGATAAATTGACATTTCATTTAGATTAGGGTTGGTAAAACGCAAAATCAGTTTACTCTATAGTAACCGGCGACTTAGTCTAAGAATAAAATTTACTCGCGTTTGGTCGAATCGGGCCTAAATCAGGTTTATTTGACATAAGCCCGACAAGGTATCTTAGTACAGTCTCAGAATGATTTTAAAAGGCAATCATTTGCTCTAAGCAAAACTTTACTAAAATGGTAAAAGTAAAGTAGGTACCTATCTACATTCAGATCCTTAAAGAGATACAAGAATTATATCGATGCGTTTTAAGTTTCTCGTAAATGTTAAACTGTATAAATCTTTATCTTCTTGATTTCACTATTGTATTTTTGTGATTCTTGAGATTAAAACATTCGTAGATTAAAACTAATAAACGCAATTTTTATGGAAAGACGAGTAACAACATAAAAGTAATAACAAACAATTTGCAGGCAAAAAGATGAATTTCGTTGTAATAATGACAGAAATAAAAATAAGTAAAATCTACATTCATAGTTTCGTTTCAAAGCACAGTTTGCGCGAAACCGGCGATATTCGTGAATCGCGGCCGCGGAGCGTACGTCACTCCGCGCTCTTTTCCGACCGTGTACTGGGCTAGATGCAACGATGCGACGAGCGCACCCGAGCCGGACGAGAATTTATAAAAGAAAATTCAGCGGAACATTGAGAAAATTAAAAAAGAACAGCAGACCAATGAAGAGTACAACTCTAACTGCATAAGTTGATGAATAGTAACGTCTTGTCAGCGATATTACTGTTATAATAATATATGACAGCATACCACGATCACTCGGACGTTTTAGTTTTAAAATTAATGTATGTTAATTTTATCTACTTTTAAACTAGGTACATTAAAATACTATGCCACATAAAACCCGATCCAGTACCGAGTCACAATAAAAACGATGTAGTGCATCGAATAATAGAAAGGAAAAATAAAATGAAATACTATACAAACAAAACAGTAGGGAACGGTGGAAGCTTTTGTGCACGCTCTCCCCATTCACCGCACACTAAACAAACAGAATTTTATTTAGGTCTGTCAAGCATCCTCCAGCTAGTAAATAGCTCTTTTCAATACATTGCATCTTTTAGATTATAAACTCATTCAATTTATTACATACCTACCTCATTCAGGGTATTCAAAAACTGTCCCAACTACCAAACTATATTTTTACTATATACAGGGTCCTTCTTAATATGCTGACACTTTTTTAAGGGGATGTTCAGACCATCAAACTGAACAACTTTCTCGATGGGACCAAAATCGAAATCGCGAAAAAAAAATGAGCTGTCCCATATATTTGGCTCGAGTAGGTTTGCAGTTTAGTATGGAAGAGCTGATTTTTTTTTCACGCTTTCGGTATTGGTCCCATAGAGCAAGTTGTTCAGTTTGATGGTCTGATCATCCTCTTAAAAAAATGTCAGCATAATAAGTTGGACCCTATATATTGAGAAATATTTAAAAAATCTCCAATTAATAATTGTAAACATGTGGATTGCTAAGTAGATTTACAAAATATTTTTCATTAGGTTCAATAAATTTTGATACAATCAAGTTTCGTTCCAATTACGTATATCAATATCACTTTTTTCCGCGTTTTCGCGGTGCAATGGACTCTTTGTTCAAAGGGCAAGTTCCCAGTCATCCTGCAGGAGTTCATACGATTGTCGCCGGGAGCTACTTTTCCTGTTACGGGTAAACAAGTTAGACAGGAGCTGATTCATTTTGTACCGCGAAGCAATTATTTATAAAGCTACAGACAAGTTCAAACTTATACCAATATAAGATCTATCATTTGACGGGACAAATTGTGGATTGCGATCTTCAAGATTAATTTCAAACTTGTAACGACAGTGTACCGATGGAATAAATAAAATATTAGGTATAAAATAATTAAGTTTTTTTTTTAGACTTTGTCATGCACACAAATTATCTAGTCACATTCCAAGTACCAGAAACTACTAGCCTGGACTTGTATTATTATGACTAGACAACGATATAGAATACACATACAGGGTCCAACTTAATATGCTGACACTTTTTTAAGGGGATGATCAGACCATCAAACTGAACAACTTTCAATATGGGACCAACGTCGAAATCGCAAAAAAAAAATAAGCTGTCCCATACATTTGGCTCAAGTCGGTTTGCAGTTTTGTATGGGACAACTGATTTTTTTTTCGCGATTTCGATGTTGGTCCCATAGAGAAAGTTGTTCAGTTTGATGGTCTGATCCTCGCCTTAAAAAAGTGTCAGCATATTAAGAAGGACCCTATATAGATACAAACATCCATGATTCGGGTACAAATACTCGTATTCATCAAACAAATATCTGTACGTTACGGGATTCGAACCCGCGACCCTCGGCACAGCAGGCAGGTTCACTACAGACTGTGCTATCGGGCCGCAGCATTTACGTATGTAAATGTTAATAACTGCCGTGTTGTTTTTATTTTTAACAACAAAGTTGCTGATGTCACTTGAGTGAGTGGATAACTACATATCTATCAAATATAACAATTGAGACCTTGAAATACTAAGCAAGTAATCGAGTAAGGAGGACTTCCATCGGTCAACGAAAATGCAAGTTTTTCACACGTTAAGCAACAGCCTGCGCGTGCGACGGAAACGCCTAGAGTTCTCCGACCTTTTAAGGGATATGACTCGGTATTTTATACTAAAGTGAACTTAGCAAGCGCTGTACTTGGAGGATGTAAGCAGGTCGTTTAGATAGCAATCGCTCTTAAATTAATAGGTATATTCACCTGAAGTAATTATGATCATAAACTAATTTTATCATGGTTTTCTAAAGCGCACGCTAGTGGCGTGTAATTTCATAGGTTAGTAAGTAAAATTCACAATAATTCATACTGTAGTTTTCCACTACAGTTAGACAGATTAGCCAGTCATCATTTTTCATCGTCCTTCCGGAACCACACGGCTTATTTTGTCCTTGTCAAATGTATTTCTTGCAAAAACAAAAACCCCTAAGGGGGTGCTTCAGACCATCAAACTGAACAACTTTCACTATGGAGCGAGCGAGCGGGAGCGGAGGATGCGAGGCTGTACTGCAGTTTTGTATGAAAGAGCGGATTTTTTTTCGCGATTTCGATGTTGGCTCCATAGTGAAAGTTGTTCAGTTTGATGGTCTGAACTGAAGCACCCCCTTAAATATTACTAGGGTGTTCTGTTACAACAGGGTATAAGGAAAAGTACCATTAACCTTCAAACCACATACTCTACCCATCAAACTGAACAACTTTTACATGAGAGCAAACCTGTCAGAGCAAAAAAAATCAGCTGTCTGTCTCTTACATTTTAGTCGAGTAGGTATTGCACTTATGGAACAGCTGATAGAGTATGTGGTTTAAAAGTTAATGATACTTTTCCATACATTACACCCTGTATTTATTATTGTCATTGCATATATTTATTAATATTTTTAATGTTATAGAAGTGACTAAAGTTAAATTAATATCTCTGGAGATTATTTTACCTGAGGGGAGTTAAATAAATGTGAGGCGTGAGCGGATACTTATGCTCTATTAAAACATACACTATCTGCAAAAAGTCTACTAACTTTCACAGCATTTTCAAATTTATAATTCCATTAAATCGGGCCTGAAAGTTTCAACAACAATACAGACTTAAACAATAGCAGCAATATTGTGTGGTCTGTACGAAGTTAGCCGTGGAATGTTTGCAATGTACGGCATCAAAGGTAAAGTCGGCAAACTGGAACATTGGTTTAATAACTACAGAAACATACAATGTTCGAACCAGTTATTCTTTAAAATAATTAAATGACTAGATATATTAGATAAGAAATAACATACTCTTAGAATTGGACTTAGTAAGTTTCTGGTTTGCATAACTACGCCCAATTATCTTTTCTTTTATCGGGAGCATCGGGGAACAGGATTATCATCATAATTAGGTATCTTGATACATACATACATAAGCTCACGCCATTGTCCCATGGGGGTAGGCAGAGACCACGGACCGCCACACGTTACGACTCTGACACACCTCTTTAGCCTCATTCATTATCTTGATAATTATAAAAATTTACTGGAAACACAAAAAGCTTGCGCTAGCAATGTCACGCCATGTATTTCCGATCATGGTTCGCCAAAAAAAGAAGCTCACAAACATAAAATCATTTTTCTTACTGTTTTCTGGCCCCTAGACAAAGTACTTTAGATCAGCGTTAACGACAGAAGAAAACATAAAATTGTTTGGACTTGACGTATGGTGACGAAAGCAAACGTGAAAATGTTTCGATCGCTAATGTCAAATCCATACATTCTGACATTTTCTACTAGCGTGTCAACGCCAATAACTCAAACTCAAAAAAATGTATTCAATATAGGGTCCTTCTTAATATGCTGACACTTTTTTAAGGGGATGATCAGACCATCAAACTAAATAACTTTATCTATGGGACCAACATTGAAATCTTTAGCACACTTATTAAACGTCAATTCTTTTTTAAGATACCACTAGAATAGAATGTCACTTTGTCTAGGGCCCCTGTTGTTTATTTCAATTATTTGTTATTAATTGGACCTAGTTATGCTTAAACGTTCCAATCCACAGAGACCTCTCTGTGGATTGGAACGTTTAAGCATAACTAGGTCCAATTGTGATGATAAACTATAAAAGACTGGGTGCTGTTTGGTCTGGATAAGAGTGTATTAAAGCAATTTTAAAACTTTTTGTTAGAAATTTCTCTCAAAACTAAGAATCAGCTTGCATAATTATCAAAGAAAATAATCATCTTGATAATTTCGAACCCTGTCGGGAAATAAAGTCGTGGTAACCATTTACTTTATGACGCTGGTGAGATGAAATGAGAATAATAGTCATTTCCGAAAACGAACTCGCACTTAAGTACTCAGGTGTTTAAACAGAAAACTTCAAAATTATTCAAATGTTTAATTATACTGTGAAAACGTTGTTATAATAGGTTATAACTGCGAAACTAAAACAGGAAAACGAAGTAACTTTTACTACATAAATGTTACTATAAAGTGGCTTTATCCTGCGAACTCTAGTTAAATGATCTAAGTGCGAACTCGACCAGCTAGCCTAACGCTTAGTTGCAGAAACGTTCATTAGAGTTAATCCTCCATTAAATCTCTTGCTAGCTTTTACTACGTCAACAAGACAACAAGTGACAGCGAGAGATTTAGTGGAGGATTAACTCTAATGAGCGTTTCTGCAACTGAGCTTTAGGCAGCCAGACAGGCTATAATTATTCATTAAAGACAAACATACATAAACTCACGACCTTCATCCCTTTCGAGGTGGTCAAAAACGTATTTAGATATTTTTACTTAATTAAAGCAAGCTAACTATATTTTAAAATATTTCCGTGAAGATATGGAGTTAGAGTAGGTAGGTATATAAAGCAGGGACCGAAAATTTTCGGTAACCTTTATTTAAATGTTACCTTTATCGAGGTAACAACCGATTTTAATACCGGTAACCTAAATATGACCTTCAATATAAAGAGAGTGAGTGCGGGTAAGGGTCGGTGCAGACGGAGCGGCAAAAAACGCGCGTGTTTTTAATAACAACGAAAAATGAACTTTAATTTCTGCTTATCAAAAGTACGAAATTGATTCAACAACGTCGTTGGTGTAGCGGGTGACGCAAATATATTGGAACATCCGACGAGCGACGCGCGCACTACTTTTGGTGTTGCTACAGCATTGGACAGGTTGAGATAATAATGGAGATGGTTATTTACATTTTATTGAACACAAAATCATAAAATGGTTAAGTTTATGTTCACGCTTCAGTTTGAGTTTAAGTTTGTTATTATAATTAATTTAATTTGTATTTAGTAACGAGGTACTTACTCAAAAAACTGAATACTTATTATATTTAGGAAGATTCAATTTTTAATTTAAACAAATATCTGTGTACGCGGACCATTAGTAGAATGATATTGACGTTACCTTTAAAAATACCTGTAAAAAAAAATTTGGTTGTAACCAAAAAATACCGGTATTATCGATACCGGTTTCGGTCCCTGATATAAAGGTTCTAAGTGAATGTTATATGATACGTAGTAGTGTTTTTATGTTAATTTGGAGGCCTTTTCGATATTTGTGTAGGTATCTATGGGACCTAGGCTTAAAATAATCTGTCATGCTTTTTATTGGTTATAATTTTAAATTAGCCGTGGTGGTCCAGTGACGAGTAACCTTGCCTGCCGTGCAGGAGGCGATGGTTTGATCCCCGTCCAGGCCGACTCGTACCAATGAGTTTTTAGGAATTTATGTACGATTTGTAACACTATTGGCTTTTCGGTGAAGGAAAACATCGTGAGGAAACCTGCATGCTTCAATTTCGAGGCATGTATTGTACCCACTGTCCATTATCTAGAAATCTCTGACTACCCTCTCGGGGAATATAGTCGTGAGCATATGTTTATGCTAATTTAAAAAATCGATTTTACTTAATCAGTAACTAAGGTTTAACTGTGTCACTCGGAAGTTATCTAGTGCGTAGAGTACAAGGTGGAAACTACCCACTTTTTTTCAAGGCACTGGTCGAAACAATCATAAGTATGTTTGTTATTATTGTTAATTATCTTATGTACACGAATTACTTGAGAAGTGAATAAATTATTTATTATCTTATCTTATCTTATTATCTTATTATCTTATAAGATTAAGTTACGAAAAAAAAAATTATCAACTACAAATCTGCAACACGCTTCATCTAAAATGGCAACATACCAGATAGGCCATTACCACAATACCATTTTAGATTTTACGCTGGAACTATCTATCGATTTTCTCTGTTTGAAAATCAGTGGCCCAACTTAAGGCGTATCATCCCTGGACCACGACTCCATACTAATCGATGTGAACGAGAGCGTGGCTCAGGTCATATTTAGCTGTTTTCTTTGAAAAATTAGATGATTTTTATTTAATTTCGAAAAAGTAATAACCAGTAAATTTTCATTTTCTTTCATTAAATGGTTACAACTGAAAAAAAGGACTTTAGAGTCCTTTTTCTTCGGTTTTATTCATTAAAATCGATTTCTCGTCGTCGATCGTGTAGATGGTTCAGTTTATTTTTCAGCGCCATAGTTAATGAATAAAATGGTTACAAAGTTACCCAACACAAGGAGGTAGCCCCTTAAACACTGCGTTCCTTTTCATCCTCCCTTTATTATAGACGGAACGAGATTATTTGGTATAACATGAGGTCCATGGCATTAAAGCGATTCTATGTGGAGGACGATGTCACCTACGGAAGTCACAGACAAAAGTTAGGTACTTACGTACTTAAATAATAAAAAGCGACCTAACGCTCTGCTTATGGATCAAACCATACTTACAAGCATCGATCCGCGCCTCGCCTATACAAGAGAGATGTCAACCATACAAATCAACCGACAGCGGCATAGAAAACAGCGCGAATAGAGCAAAATGTCTGTTTTGCTCGACCTAGATCGAGTAGCGCTGAATGCATTGTGGTACAGTCTTATTTATTAAGTCTTTTTGTACATACACACGGACGTTTTGATAAATACAGCACGATTGATTCGTATACCCGTGATAGAGAGATCAGTTTCACTAAAACCTTAAGAACATGTGTTGAAAAGTTTGATTCATGCATCCCAGTATGCGATTTTTTAAAGTCACATGTTGAAATTTGCAGAAGAAATGACAAAATTACTACTTTATTTTCTTTTTGGTAAACTTACAGCTAAATAACAGTTTTATTTAAGTAAACAAAGAAACAATTATTGACAGATGCTGACTACAAGTTCTATGGAGAAGGAAGTAGACTATACGTTCCTAAATGGATTATTTATGCATCTATCTACTGCTGATTTGAACGTGTGACTATCAAAAATCGCACTCCGGGTCTTGTATCATTTTTGATGTACGAAAAAATTATCAATACCATAATCCAGGTCACATTTATCCCTAGAAATTAAGAGTACCTATAAACGATATCTATGACCTACCTGAGGTCCTGCAACAGCGCCTCGCCTTGCGCTATGGTGGCGGCGCAAGCGTCCAAGCTTGCTGCGCGGTGCTGGGCGCATTGCTCGAGAGCGCGCCGCGCCGCCTCGGGCGTGTCGTCCGATGCGCACACACCGCCGCCGCTTCGTAGTGTTTCTAACCATTGCAGCAACTAGGAGATATAAGTCAAAAGATTAATGTAAAACATCCCACTGCGTATGTTGTATTGTACTGCATGCCATGGACAATCGTAAAATTTAGCCACTAGTTACTTTTTAGAGTGGAATAACAAATGATAATTATATAGGGTCCTTCCAAAGGATTCGACCAAATGCGAGTACATTCTATTCTTAGAAGTCACCGGTTACTATAGAGTAAACTGATTTTGCGTTTTACCAACCCTAATCTAAATAAAATGTCAATGTCACATAATTAAAAAAATTCTAATAAAAAGAAACCTACCAAATTAAAACTGTATAACCTCACATTGCAATTAGTACGAATACAACAATTTTACTTTGATCGAAGGATACAATGACCTATTTCTTTAGGTGCATTATACAATCGTTCTTTTAGTACGGGGTGTGTAAACACCAAAAGTAAAATTGTTCCTTGTATAGTTACTCTTCTATAAATAGAAGTTAGGTCGAAACTGACGCTTTTTGATCAGACGCAGTTGGCGAAAAAAAATACATCAGCTGTTCTCTGCAAACCTACCGAAACAAATGGGAATGTTGTTTTTTTGTTGTTGTTGCAATTTTGATGTTAATAACGATTTTGATGTTGTCCCATAAAGAAAGTTGTGCAGTTTGAAGATCTGATCATCCCTTAAAGACAGAATTAGTTCTCAAAGGGACCACCACTAGGAGCGCTGTACGAAATTCAATACACAAATGGGAGTAAAACTACTGTGGTATACTGCAGAGTAAACTTATGGTAGGCCTACTGAGTTTAACTTGTAAGGCGTGGTAAACAAAGAAAGCATTACCTCCTTCTCGCGCGTATACAGCAGGACAGCCAAGTCGAGCCGCCTCCGCCGGCGGTCGACCCTCGCGGCGAAGGCGGCCACGTGCGCCTCCAGCTCTCTCGCTACTCCGAGCACTTCCTCGGGGTCACATTCACCAGAACGAGCCAGCTCTTCCGCGGCTGCTAGGAGCTTCTCCGCATTTGTGTAAGTATTCTGTGCAATTAGAAATATTATCAGTAGTCGCATCATACGACACCCACAGATACAGGAAAACATATACTTTTCTATTTTAGGCCAGGCTTAAATGTTGATAATGACCATTATAAAAAAACATCGAACTATCGTTAAAAATCAAATAAACATAACTTACTTGAGCAACATTTTCAAAATGCTCATGTGATTTCTGGTAAACTCTTGCTTTTCCGAGATTTCTTCCTATAGCTGAATTCTTTTGCAAAAACACTTCACCGTGATTGGCCAACCAGTCCAGTACCTGTATGACAAATTAATATAGGATCACGAATGTTAATGTTGCAACATGTCGTTTAAACTAATTCTATGTTACTTTATCCTCAAACGACTGTTTCGACTTTTTAAACCACAATACAACATACTAAGTTTCTTTTTTTTTTAAGATGTACTTATATCATGGACATTCTTCTTCTTACTGCCCTTATCCCATTACTCGGGGTCGCGCAACATGAAGTCTTCCTCCATTCATATCTTTTAGTCCTCATTTCTGCATTCATTCCTTTTTTCTACACATGGCTCTTTCACACAATCCATCTTTTCTTTGGACATTGTCACAGTGATAATCTAGTCTCATTAACAGTACCAGAATCTAGCCTGGACTTAGACTTTGATGAATAGACAACGATAATAGAATACAAATATCCATGACTCAGCTACAAGTATTCATACTCATCATAAAATGTTTGCCCTTTGCGAAATTCGAACTCGCGTCTTTCGGATCATCAGGCAGGTTCACAACCAACTGATCTGTCGGGCCGTCGCGACGGTCGTATTGATAAACTCACCTGCCTACAATCCTCTTTGTACAACAGTAGCGCCAATCTCTGATGTAGTTTGAGCCTCGCTTGATGGTACCTCGCCTCTAGAGCCCTGTGATGGCCGAGTATCTGATGTATCACCGCCAGGACGTGGTTAGCGCCCGAGCTGTAATCAGCTGCCGGGTCGCCGCCGCTGCTGCCCGCCGTGCTCACTGTGCCGTCGCTCTGCATGAAACAAAACAGCTTTTAGTTTTTAGAAAACCGATTTAAATTTTTAGACAATCATCATCATCATCTCGGCCGATGGGCATCCACTGCTGGACATAGGCCTCCCCAAAGGATCGCCACAACGACCGGTTCTGCGCTGCCTTCGTCTAACGGTTTCCCGCCGCCTTCAACAGGTCGTCGGTCCACCTTGTGGGGGCCCTACCCACGTTACGCTTCCCAGTACACGGTGGCCGCGCCACTCGAATACTCTTTGACCCCATCGGCCATCGGTTCTGCAAGCAATTTGCCCCGCCCTTTGCCATTTTGGTTTAACAATTCGGTATGTCAAGTTTTTGATTGTCTTCATTTTTATATTTTTTACGGACAGAAGACATAATTTTAAGATACCTATTTCATTCTTATTGCGATTCATCGTGTTTATCAATATAAATTTAATATTTAAATTATTTTGATCTGTAATCTCTAAGTGCAAAAATGGTGGAGAGAAAATAATTCGAACTCCATGGAGAAAAACTACCTACAGCTGTATTAAAAAAAATTAAAACCTGCCTCCTCTTTCTAACTCTATGCTGGAAAAAGATACGGCAACATCAAATGTCAAATTCTGACATTGTGAAAGTATTTTTTTTTCTTAATGGCCGGTTATTTTAAGTTGATTTTATGTTTACCAAGGAGTTCACAGGTATGCCAGTGACGTCACTGCACGGACCGAAAAACGACGTTATTTTATTAAAAATATCTGTAATCCTTTCATTTTAAAATCTCTGACATAGAAAATATGATTATTGAGACAATTATCTCGAAATGGTTTTCGATTCAGCCCTCCAAAAAAAAACTTGACATACCGAATTCTTTGGGCTATGTCAGCTACTCTGATTCTTATGTCGATCTCTTCATTTCTGATTAGATCTCGCAGGGAAACTCCAAGCATAGCCCTCGCTTTATATTTGTGGCCATCCAAATCAAACGTGATTTAAAGATTATTAAGGCTTTAAGATTGACACCGTTTTGTCAGCGTAATAAGATTAAAAGTTTCGTATCCCCGGACATTGAAGGAGTCACGAATATGTTAACATTATTAAACCAATATCATGGTAAGAGACCTCCGTCTGAAGGTCTCTTTTGATTCAGACACGTTTTACTAACCATATCAGCGGGGTCCGTCTGATGGCACACTTGAACTAAGTGATCGAGTTGATACAGCAACTTTTTACTCGTAGAGTGGACCTGCAATAAACAATTATATTATGAATATGGCAAGTAGACGAAATTAGTTCTAATGGTATTCCGCAGCATGGTCTGGTGTTTAATTTTTGTGGTTCATAAGGTTTTCTAATAATCTTCGATTCGCTTTCGCCTTCCTCTTTTACTTGTTCTCTTTATAATACAAACATTTTGAAGAGAGTTCCTAGGTTTTCGGTTCTGAAGACATTGGATTCATTTCACATGGCATAACATTAGATCAAAGTAAAACTAATGGATAGGCCTAAAGCGCGGTAAGTTGAAGAACACTATTAGGGCACTTGGTCCATACAAACTAGCGCCATTATCTGTCAAATCTAGGGAAATGTTCGCGTAAGGCCATTAATTTTGGTCTAAGGGCATAACACTTTACGAGTTATAATGATGTATGATGCTTTTACTTTGAAACTGTGTTTTTTCTCGAGTGTGGTAAGATAAGAATAGTTGTAAGGTTCTAGTTACCTCATAGCTGGTTGTTGATGGTACAGCGCACCAATCTTGTACTATATAACTAGCAAATCCTTTTAAAATAGAAAACGGCTCGAACGATTTCCATTAAATGTATTGACAAGTATTTTTTTTGTGTTGTGCAGATTTAGCGAAACTCAGACGCGCAGATGCTACAGGTAGAATCTCCTGGGCGCTGGAACGCCGTCATTGTCCTCATCAAACATAAGTACCACAAGCTTTACAACGACGCTAGAAAACCCCATACCTTTCCCTATAAAAAAGATATCGGTGAGAATAATGACGAAGTTCAAATGCCACGGAGATTCACCCTGCAGTCTAAGGGCGTTGAACTACATCACACAGCACCGCATCGCATTTTTCCGTCGCTCCATCCTTTTCTGTCACTCAGGAACGTCATTTGCTAGAGCATATAAGATAGACGGAACGCAATACGCGCACGCGGCCGGGCTATCGCGCGCGGTGAGTGGTGGAGGTGAAAAATGCGATGCGGTGCTATTAACACTTTAACTGCTGCCGACCTACCTGGTAGGTCAGCGATATATGGGCCGCAGTGCGCATGACTCACACCTTGAGTCAGAATTGTATAGCATTCCACAGTGTTAGCACTGCGCGAATGTCATTGTTTTGAGCTTAGCAGCGAAAGTATTAAATGAGGTTCAACACTAAAGTTACCTCAGTGTACGCCTGACACATATGCTCGTATAGCTGCCGGTGCCTCTGCGCGTGTTGCTCCAAAGCCCTGGGGTCGTTGCAGGGCGCTCCTCCCTGACCGGTCGCTAGTTGGAGAGCCACAGCGCACTGGGCGCCCCAACCACCGACAGCAGAGGCGTACGCTTCGGCTTTGTGGTGGAAGACGACGGACAGAGATAGTACCGCTGATCGCTCTTCTAAACCTAGAAATAATATAATTATTACATATTTATATCACGGACTTGAAAGAAATACGGACCGAATATTGCACTAAAAAGATGTGAAGCATGCAAGGTAATACAATTTCGTTTGTTCTACAAGGGACTTACACTCACACAGATGCACTAGCTCTAGGCGCAGGTGCTACAACCCGTCACCTTATGTACCGCGTGACGGCTCGCACACAAAAGAAATGGGTGCTTCACTCATGATTAGACGAGATTACGTCTGGTTCTTCTTTTAAGTCTGTGATTTATATCAATTCCTGATTCTCCTTCATCTACTTTACGTTAAAAGCAAATATCGAAAATGTTGCAGATAAATAAATCATCATTACAGCCTACTGCAGGGCACAACTACCTTCATGGTGTTTGGGCGTAAGACCACCACGCGTGCCCTTTGGCTTAAGGGAGCTAAATTCGGGTTTTATATGGCAACAATATACAAATATCTATACGTAGTAATAAGTCATTGTATAATAAGGTAAGTGACGTTTAGATTTGGTGTTACAAGTTATATAAAATAATGAGTTCTTAATTCTTAGAAACTGACGGTTAAATAAACTTACCCGCTGAAAGTTGTTTATAAGCGCGTTCGAGCCTGTGCGCTAGAGAGCTGATTTGAGCTTCGGCGTAGTGCCGTTTGTCGGCTAGTCGCCGGGCAGCTGTCGTCACACGGGCTACACTCGGTCTGCCGCCGCCCGTACAGGCCGCGGCGAATCTAAACAAACATCACTTTTCTTAGAACGATTGACATAACTTTTATTCACGATAATGTGACCTAACAACGTATTTCGACGAAGACATGTATTGCAATGCAGGACCTACTTGCAATTCAATGTATAATCGACGAAGATTTACAACATGTTTTTTTCTTGTATCGATTTACCATATAATACATAGATTTACGATTATTAAAATAAAGTTTCATTTACCTGGCGTGCTCCTCCTGCAACCGTTTCGCGGCAGCACAGGACCGTCCGATCTCAACATACGTGGCAAGAAAGGCAGTTCGATGGTTGACGATCCATTCCAGCATCTGTTCATATGCAATATTATTACATACAACTATTTATAGTTTATAACGTACGCCGTCGCTGATATTTCGTCAAAAATCTATCATACCTTTTCACAATCCTGCTCGAACAGCCTAAGCTGAAAGCATTGATCGAGTTGCATTTTCTTATGCTGCCATAGTTTGTGTGCATGCGCGTGGGCAGAGCGTACGGCTGACAATTGTGAGCGTACTGCGTTCGGTGAGCCGCAGTGGAAAGCCGCAGCCTCGCCTCCGCTGCCGCTGGCCTCGGCACAGCCCGCCTCGGCCGCTTCCAGACGCTGAAGGACGCGTTCACCTGACAAACATACATCATCATCATCATCATCATCATCATCATCAAGACAAACACATTTATAGATTACCAGCTTTTTGCCGCGCCTTCGCCAGCGTCGACCTCGTTTCACTTTCGGGATAAAAGTTCCCTATGTCCATATGTTACCTGCATACCATGAAAATGTATTTGCGAATAGTTGAACGGCTAGGAAGTGGAACAAACAAAACTAACATTCACATTTAGTTAAGAATAATATATAGATTTCATGTTCGTACTTTGGATACTTAGATAGACAAGGATAACACATTAAACCTCATTTTAATTTAAAACAAGGATTTACCGTCACCATCACTGTAAGAAGGTAGCAAACAATCAAAACACATATCGAATGGTTCCAATATTCACAACACAATTCACCGACATCTTCCATGTAATAGCCGATTCTTTGTTGTGAAACATACAAGTTAAATCGGCCTGAAACTACATTATACAATACGCAGGTAGATCACAGTTTTACCGCCATCTTTGTTAACTAACAAGTTTGTAATCGTTCAACTGTTACTAGTAAATAACGGGTAGTTATATCACTCAAATATTCAAACCTAACTATGATTAATATGCATGCATGCATATGCTCACGACTATATTCCCCGAGGGGTAGTCAGAGATATTCTGAAATCTCAGAACATCCACGTTTCACCAGTAGTACCGAAACTCTGTCCAGTGTGACGGGGGGTGAGCCCGTCGCCACTTATAATGGACAGTAGGTACAATACATGCCTCGAAATTGAAGCATGCAGGTTTCTTCACGATGTTTTCCTTCACCGAAAAGCCAGTGGTGTTACAAATCGTACATAAATTCCGAAAAACTCATTGGTAGGAGTCGGCATGGACGGGGATCGAACTATCGCCTCCTGCACGGCAGGCAAGGTTACTCACCACTGGACCACCACGGCTCAGATGATGATATACTATGATTAATAAGCGAGCAGTAACAGTTATTCGCCTATCGCTGTCTCATTCATTACTTTCCAATGATTGTCATAATTACTAAAGAAATTGAATACGTATTTACAGTGACTTGACTCTGTACCTAGTTACCGGATTCCTAAGTGTAATGTCTGGCTTTACTTACATTATTGTAATTAATTAAACGATGGCGTTGCGTGTAGCACGACAAACAAATATCTAACATACATACGAATGCGACACAACTTCATAAAAATGTCACGCTCACATTCTAAGACTCCATTATGAGGAACTAGAATAATCCCATAGTTAATCTGTACTTTCATCGATCTTTGAATTATTATCATCATCATCAGCCTCTATTATTCCCACAGCTGGGATACAAGCCTACCATTAGGGTAATAAAGTGCCCAATGTGGATTAGTGGACTTCATAGAGAAATGTTATAATTATAACCTAATAGAATCCCACTGCTGGGCAAAGGCCTCGATTCAAGTGTGAGACAGAGTGGACCATACTCTTTCAGTACTTATAAATGGAATCAATTTGGTGGTTAGCATGCTGTCTAAGTATTTTCTAGCCGCCTTAGCTGACCTGGTGTTCCTCTCATTGGTACAAACAAGAGCCCTCATGATTCAGATTGGAATCGAATTGCCAACCTCTCTACAAAAGGCGCGCACCCGACAACCACCACGTCTTACTATGATTCATTTTTCTTTCATCATATTAATTTGGTTCTGATTACATATTAATAATTATAACACATTATCTTAGCGCGCGCGGTAGCGCTCGTTGGCGTAGTGGAGCTTCGGTATTGGAAACGATCACCGAAGTTAAGCAACGTCAGGTCCGGTCAGTCTTTGGATGGGTGACCGTTTAGTGGTATTTCATCTCGAGCGTTTCCGTGCTTCGGAAGGCACGTTAAGCAGTTGGTCTCGGATAGTTCCGTCAAATGGCGTTGTAACTATTCGTTAAGCCAGGTCAGAGGCCCATTGGCGGCTTGAAAATTCTCTGACAGCAAGGTGACCACTAACTTGCCTCCACCAACACGCACTGGGCCCGCGTGGTGGAGTATGGCCCACTCCCTCTCACCCTTATTCGTGAGAGGAGGCCTTTGCCCTGCAGTGGGATTCTACAGGCTATAACTTAACTAACTTAACTTAACTTATCTTACAGAAAATTATTGGTTTTAGGGCATTATGCGTCGAGAGCGCTATTTCGTCGAAACTTATGCCAAACTCTATGGAATTTATGCATTATTTGTATAATAATTGGGGCGTGAGTTTCAAAAATAGCACTCCAGACGATGGATGCATGCATGCATATCCTCACGCCTATGTTATATATGTGAGGGGGTAGTCAGAGATATTCTGAAACCTCAGAACATCTACGATTCAATAGTATTACCGAAACTCTGTCCAGTGTTGTATATCAATGCTTATACCCGCGAGTTCGTTTGCTTGAAATTAGAATATCGAAATATCCTGGTTTAGGCTTTGCGCTGTCAGTCAGTCAGTCTACACGGAACTGTTTTATAGGTATACATTACTCTTTAAAACCAATTAGATCATTATGTAACAGTCCTAGAGCTTACCTTGAGCTTCAAGTTCGTCAACAGGCACCTTCGCCAAACGTTTACTAATATCCGCGTGAGCGTCGATGGCTCGCCGCGCCCCCGTCACGTCGTCCGCGAAGTCTGCACGCGACACATCCTCTTGAAGATCATCCAACCGGTCCAGTAGCTCACCAGCTTGCCAGAGAAGTTCTTCTAAAGCCTAAATTAGTAAAATAAACATAGGTATTAACATTTAATTTCGAAGTATGATTATGTTGAGATGTCTTTAACAGTATGGGTATTAATACTCACTAATCTCAGCTCTATCCATTGGGCATGATCATATTGAAGTGTACCATCTAAATCGGGTGTTAATTGTGTACTATCTATCACTTTAGGCAGTGCTTCTAAACTAATCATCGTCGTCTGCAATTAAACAAAGATTATAATTATTTAATAGTACAAGTTTATATCTAAAGGAATTATTAAAAGTAATGGTTCCTGTTCGTTCGTTCGTTTGGTTACTGTTCGGTAACAGACATGTTGATAGTTCCGGAATTCGGAGAAGAATGGGGTTCGAATAGAAGTACTACAAAACGCACGCCCAGGATGCGGCAGCAGCGGCCGAGGCGCGTATGCAGGCACTTAGAATGCAATAACTTATTAAACCAATATTCTATATTCTTACCTCAAACTTGTACTTATGTGCTCCTATGGTTGTGCGTTGCTTCTGCCAAAAATTATCAGGTTTAACTACCAGTGCCTGATGGACGGATGAAGGGAAGTGTTCTTGAAGAACTTTGAGGATTGGTTTGATTGCAGCCCATGCTGAACCTCTCATATCAATCAAGATTGTAAAGCCATGTGATCTGACCGAATCACTGTAACAAACAATTTATTGAATACCTAAAATGTTTAGTAAAGATTAGTCATGCAAAGTTATAATATCCTATCAATCTACATTCATTTAGTTAACAAGCTGTGTTTGTTTTTAATTAATGTAATTTGATACTGACATACTTCATTACTAAGTACATCATATAAAACAGACTATTATTATATCAAGTCTGGAACTAATTTAAACTTGTACAATACACATTAAATGTAAGATAAACTGTAATACCTAGGTATACTGATTAAATAATGGATCAAACGCCTATAGTCATCTGGCGCGATTCGATCCCGCCGCGAATTCGCCGGGAACCATATGAGGGGCCCCCCGCGGCGGTCGCGACCTCCTGTCAGAGACGCGACACGCTCCTGGAGCAGCGGGAGCACGTCCAGGGCCCGCGCTCCGACCTCCATCGCTGCCCCTGATCAGGGACCACTCTGGAGAAGCCTGGTGAACAAACATTGCTGTCAATGGACTTTAGCACAGTATAAGAAAGAGTTGTATACAAGCTGCATCTCCCCCCAACCCCCCCTCCCCCACCGATTATGACTTCACTCAATGAAGATAATAAGCATTTAGGTAGTCCTGTATCACACTCTCTCAATTTACATGTGCTAATCTTTTCTTGTCAGTGTGAGCCCGTTTGTATGAAGTTCTCAGGGTGTGTTATTGCCCAGATCAATCAAATATCTTTAAAACAATTCACAAACAAGAATGGTGTCCTGCTGTATTTATTATTTGATTATTGGAATGTTTGTATAATGTTATCATTATCTAGAGGACAATGGAAATCTTTCATTGTTATAACTGCATATTGATCCATTGCCTGTTTTCACTTCGGACACCATGTGCAGTTGTTGGGTTTGATGTGAATGAAAGAAGTCTTCCGTTTCAGATGCTGCTTCATTTGATAGCTGACCAAAATACAGAGGTGTGTTCCAGTAGACGCAAGGGCAAAGAGATTGAATAAACGACAGGTTAATGTATGAGTGAATGAAACATATTATAACAAATACATGTTTTGTTTAAGATCAACCACTATAACATATTTTAACATTTTTGGGACATATTTGGGAGTGCAAAAATGTAAATGTAACATTCTAAAGCTATACTGTAAGCTAAGATATTCTAGGTATCTTATTAAACTTTATTACCTATAAATTTGTCAATACATACACATACATGAACTCATGTCCATATTCCCTTTCAGGATGGACAGAATTTCTGCTACAACTGCCAACCTTCCCTTGTGGAAAGTATCTATTACAATCTCAATTAACCTTCAGTAATCATTAACATTCAGAAGGTAGCTCTTTGTATTGGTGGTATAAATCAGGAAATATACTTTCTTTGCTACAAATAAAGGTTTCTAATATATTAAATGTAGCATTAAAATTATTCATTCTATATTACACGTATGCAAAAGTGTCTGTTATTTATTATCTCACAGATAAAACACTGATTTTGTTTTAATTAATTTTCTTCAGCCAACAAGGGGCCATAGGTCTCTTATTTTTCGTTTTTCTACAAGATAAACAGTATATACTTGGATAGTTTATCTAGTCAAAAAGAAGTCAATGAGTCAAAACATAAATTGAATTCACAATTGAAATTACTTCACACCATACAATTTCTTTTCAAAAAGTTAAGAAAATAACATATTTTTAGCATTATTTTCTCAAACTAGAATAACTTACAACCATTCATAATTACTGGAATTTTACTCACATATTCACATTCATTTATCTAGTGAATTCATTAAAAAATCGATAAAAGGTACTTTTATTAATTCTTTTTAATCGAAAATAGGGCACACGCACGCCCTTTTCGGAGGGCTGGGCAATCGCGTTTCTCATAGAAAATATTCACTTGAACCCTTAAGCCCCCATAAAAAGATACAGTCAGCATCCACCCCCTCAATCTTAATCTAAAAAAGCGCAGGGGGTTAGATACTCTGACCATTATAAAGACCATATAAAGTACATATAAAGATAGCAGCTTGAACCCTGAGGAAGGACATGTGCATATTAATTCCATGAGGAAGAAGTTGAGGGTAATAGCTAGGTAACAAATATGTATTCAATTAATTATATTAGCTTAATTGTTCATTATTCATGTTGGTTTTATTTTTATGTACTTATAGATAGATATGCCAACATACATTTGGCCTAAGGGTAACACTAAGTAAATCTACTCATTAATTGTTTAGTAGCTTTTGCCCAACTTTGTGATTGCTGGGAGGTAATTTCAATCCCAACATAAATCTTAACCTTAATTGATATCTATGCAAAGCTTAACTGAAATTTTTTTATTTCTTTTCTGCGGTTTTAGCAAGGTTGAGAAACAAACATCTATCCATTCATTAAAACATAGCTTTTTTGGTTTAAGCTCTGACCACAGATAGACTTCATTTTGGGATAATAGTTTTTTTTTCCTTAAGGCCCAATGGTAGGACGAAATACCTTGGAGGCATCTTTTATTTACCATTTTTCAACTAGATTTATACAATTTACCAAAACCAAAATCATACTTCAGTATTCTTGGATATTTTATCTAGTGAAATCATAAATTGTATACACGATTAGAAATACTTCACTCGATAGAAAATTTAATTTAAACATTTTTCTTATTTTAGAAAATAGTTTCAGGTTTTTGGTATTTATACTCACATATTCACTATTAGTTTATCTAGTGAAATCATAAATAAAATCTATAAAAAGTAATTTTGTTCATTCTTTTAATTCTAAAATACTGCAAACAGGGTTGGGCAATCGCGTTTCTCATGAATACAAAATATTTGTCTGGACCCATGACCCTAATATTATAATTTGTGAGAGGTCTTTGCCCTGCTGTGGGACCTCCTGGCTATGACTTATAAATCTTATCTTTTTAGTATAAAAGCTAACTGAAAGAGCTATGGGGACCTACCTATTGAAACTCCAGGACAAAATCCATGAAGTCACTTCCAAGTCATGTGCTAAAATAATGAGTGATTTCATTTTAAACCCGTATTATGATACAAATGTATCAACCAGATATCTTGAAAAATGTTTGTCCTATTCAGTTCTAAATCTGAACATTTTGTATGAAAGAAATATGTTGTAAAAATTTACCTAAGCAATCCTACGACCATAAATAAGTACTAAGTAGGAACACTACATGTTTTCTCCAGAAAATAATATATTTTCGTAACAAAGAATATAGCATGTCAAGAGATGGTCAAGAGACATAGGCCCAGCATGACAGGAGGAGCTAACAACTCAAGAATGAAGCAATATGTACCCACATTTTCAATTCGCGGCCGGTCATCGACAGTATTCTTTTATACTAACGTTAATTGGTGAACAATCGTAACCGTTTCTTTGTAAAACTGAAGACCAACGCAAAGGAGAGTTGGGGTGTCCCCAGCACCGCAAACGAGACAATATCTCGCGACTACACTGCACCTCAAACATCTAAACTATCTAGCAATCTAGAATATCAATTTTATTTCGCTGATGACAAATTTTAACAGATATATCTACAAGCAACAACAAATAACCTTAGCCATAAATTTGAACTAACCGTGGTGACTCAAGGATGCCAATTAGTCAGGTATAAAAGGTTCGGCACGCATTATTGTCACTGTTGTGATTTCCACTAAAACATTCGTAAAAAATATATTCATTGATGTCCTAAAACTTTAACAAAAACACACAAGCTGGACATAATGACAAACTGAGGAACACCACCACAATGGCGGGCTAGAGTTGGCTTGAAGTAAATAACCGGTACCTACCGATAATGCAGAGAAATGAAATGGCATAAAGGCTCCCACACATTGCCGCGATTTTATCTAGCGATAATATCGAGAGCGACTTCGCGACTTTGCGACACGCGTCCATATACACTGGTGCGATTTTGCGACTCGCGTCACGCATGCGCCCCACCACTGAATGTAGTCTAAGAACTCTAAGAGATTGCGTTAGGTTGCGATAATATCGCGGTAGTGTGTAGGATCGAGCACGACTCCATACAAAATGTACCTACTGAGAACAAATATCGCAAAATCGCGGGGTGCGACTCGCCGCGACTCAACGCGACGCGTCGCAAAGTCGCAGAGATAATAACGCGGCAGTGTGTAGGATCACGCGCGACCCCATACAAAATGTACAGGAAATAAAAATCGCAAAGTCGCAGCGATATTATCGCTCGATAAAATCGCGGCAATGTGAGGGAGCCTTTATACCTTTGGTCCAAGAAGTTTGGAAGCTTTGGTCTCTATGATTCCAAACTTCTTTTCTTGGTCTCTCTATAAATAAAAAATAAAAGTGTCAAGCCATTAAAAAAAGAAAAAGTAGTTTCAAATGCCTCGATAGATGGCGCTGACGTGAGATGTATAAGCAGCCTTGCAGATGGGTATAATCTGGTATAATCTAAACAAATCATATAGATTCTAAACTATTATAGTAACAGAAGTATGTCTGACGTCTGTCAGTTACACAAGGCGACACGTCAAGGTACGGAGTTGCTCTGTGGCTCTGCTATTGGGTGGTCGTGTCGGTTGCCCCATCCCCGGTCCACAGTGGAACTCCAGTGGTGGCTCAGGATATTGTTCTTTTATAAGAACAACCCTTGAAGTCACCAAAATATCAATATAACCGTACAACGTCAAGCACTTTTGCTATAAAAACTCGACATTGGCAAAATCATCACATACCCAAGATGGCAGCCATTTTTTAAAATATAGAATAGAATAGAATAGTCAAGGTACGTAAAACCAAAATAAGCTAGCCGCGCATAGGTGGAGTAATGTAAAACGTCGCGCGGCCAGCTTATATTGGTATTACGTAGCTTGATGTGTCACCGTGTGTACATTGAAGGTATTTACAAGAAAAAGATAACGATAGGTATGGTTTTTAGGTGTCCCTCCTAAACAAATGATGATGAATGAAAAAGATGCGTTGGCATAATTTTGATCATCTTTTCCCTCTTTATGTGTGAGTACCACAGACTGAGGCCGAGATTCAGAAACGATTTGTAAGTCATAGTTCGAACTCCCGTATGTCAAAATCCATACATTTCTACCCTACTTAGTTCGAACTAAGCCAAAAAAATCGTCTCTGAATCTCGGCCTTAGTGAGTACCTACAGCTTGACCGTAAAGTCTAGAAATGAGGGGTTTTCAAAAAACCATTAAAAAAGAAAAAGTAGTTCCAAATGGCTCGATAGATGGCATTGAACAGGGGAGAGCGACCTTGCAGATAATAAAATACAAACAAAATAGTAAACATTTGAGTTTTTAAGTAAGATGAAAAATCGGAGCACATGCTTCTTCCACGGTTGCGCCTGACTTAGTGACATGCATTTTTTTTGCAAAATTGTTTGTTTAAATTTCTGTCTCGGCCCTCTCTCGGGTCAACGCCATCTATCGTGGTTTGTTGGAACTACGTTTTACTAGCTGTCAGAAAACTTCCCAATGAGAGATTTTTCGATAGCCATTAAAAAAGAAAAAGTAGTTCCTAATGGCTCGATAGATGGCGTTGACGAGACAGGGGCGAGTGACCTTGCAGATGATAAAATACCTACGAATAAAGAAATAAATATGGAACGATAACTCCGAACAAAATCTCCTTAATTTTTGGCACCATGAGTTTTGGCGGCAAACGCCGTAATTGGAGTCGCCATAATGATTGAGTCTTGCGCGCTTGCGTGGTGTACACCAAAGTTCGTGGGGTCATTTTTTGACGTGAATTATATTTCCATATTTATTTCTTTATTCGTAGTAAAATACAAATAAAATAGTTAGAACTTGTGTTTTTAAGTAAATAGCAAAATATGAACATAGGTATATTTCGTCTATTCTATTCTATTCTATATTTTAAAAAATGGCTGCCATCTTGGGTATGTGATGATTTTGCCAATGTCGAGTTTTTATAGCAAAAGTGCTTGACGTTGTACGGTTATATTGATATTTTGGTGACTTCAAGGGTTGTTCTTATAAAAGAACAATATCCTGAGCCACTGGATTTCCACTGTGGACCGGGGATGGGGCAACCGACGCGCACGCGACCACCCAATAGCAGAGCCACAGAGCAAATCGGTATATTTCGTCAATGGATGCGTCTGACCCAGTGACATGCATTTTTGTTTACATTTTACCCTAAAACTTTCGTCAAACTCAAAAGTTTTTTTTTTTCAAAATAGGATACAATGTTTAGCTTGGCCATAAAGTCATGAACGTGGTGACAGGTGGAACTAAAATTTGAGTATGGTGGTGTTGCCAGGTTATGCGTGATTTTGACGTTCTTGTTTGACGTTGCGCCCTCATTTAATTTCTACTCTTTTTGGCCAAGCTGTACCTCTTTTCGAAAGTCACAATCAAAGAGTAATATAAGTATATTAGAAAAGAGAACCCACTCGCGGCAACATTATGCATCCACCTTATGTCAAATTGAAAGCTACCTAACTCCATCTATGTTTCCGTTCTGTTATTAAACCTATACTATACATACCTACTTATATCTACTCATACGGATATATATTATTGTTTTGAATGCTAGTTTTCGTTCAATCCAGCACCTATCCAGTTAAATTTCAGTGTTCCTACTATTTCTGTAATCTGTATATTGGTTAGAGAACAACAGAAACTCCAGAACATCACCAAATCGGCACGAAATTGAACTAAAACTACAAACAACACGCACATTACACAAATAGGCAGCCATCTTGTGAATTTGGCAATTTGACATTGACATAGACCATAAAATCTATTTTTTTTCGTAGTTTGCAGAACGTAATACTAGATGGCTGCACTTTCTATGCAAACTACATTGAAGATACCTGCCAAAAGGCGAATGTCCTCCCACTGGTCACAATCTAAAAAGTCACAGGTTTTGCTATTTTGCTATTTAAATTTATGTCAAACTGGAATCACACTATGCCTTTGTATCTTCAATATTATCAACAATTTTATAATACGCCTTGCCAGATAATGACTGCTTAAAATGTAATTTAAATTTTCTTTCAGACAAATTTAATATATCGTCAGGAATTAGGCCATCTATCGCCGGTATGTTGAACTACGTTTAACTAGCTGTCAGAAAACACCTCATTGCGAAAAAACAGCTCTGCAAGCGGTGAAACATGATAATACTACTTGGTGGTCGGTAACGATCGTTCTACTTTCGTAAATTCCCGTCGTCGTTGTTTTCATGTGTTTTCGTCCCTTTCTAACCTAAACATAAAAATTGTAGCTCCTGTCACTGTCATACATGATGACCTTATTTTATAGAAAGGGACACAAAAACGTTAAAAATATCCACAACGCCGACTAGCCCAGTCATTTTACTGTTTGAGCCGGGACTAATTAAGAATTTATGTTTTTTCGGTATATCATTTAAGAGCCAATTTGAGCATAGAAAGAAATATACAAAAATAAAAATAAATCGCTTTAGCAACAACACCTATAAAAATGTGCATTTATCTCGTACTATAAAAACTGACTGTAATTTTTTTCACATTTTAATTACCATTATACACACTTCAAACACTTAGATAGCTTTGAAAAAAACATTTGTATTTTCTAATGAATGACTATTTTTTTATAATTAAATGACTTTTACTCAAAACTCATTTATATTGTTGAGTCTAATGAGGACTTTTCTGACAGCTACTCAAACGTAGTTCCTCATACCGGCGATAGATGGCGTTGACCAGAGAGGGAGGGGTCCGAAGACGAATAATGTAGGCTAAAAAGTAAACAAACATGCATGTCACTGAGTCAGATGCATCCGTTGACGAAATATACGGTCATATTTTGCTGCTTACCTAAAAACACAAATTCTTACTATTTTAATACCTGCAAGGTCGCTCAACGCCATCTGTCGAGCCATTTGGAACTACTTTTTCTTTTTAAATGGTTTTCTGAAAAACCCTCATTTGACATAAGGTGGATGCGTAGAAAGAGAAGGAACTAGAAGAAAGCACGTGTCTTGTCATATCACTCAGTAAGAGATGCACATAGCAAATTCGCTCTAGTTAAAAAAGGAGATCGCTACTTATTGCTGTCCTTATCGACGTAGCCACTTTTTTGTTCTACGACGGCTGTCTGACTCCGGAGTCAGACATCTATTTTCATACAAATTGTATAGGATTTTATGACTATCGCTGTCTCATACGCGGTTACACTGATGTTACGTCTATCAGCGTAAGCGAAATACTTGGCCTATGGGTGGATGGTTTTTTTTTTTTTTTAATATATTTACTAGCCTGGTTACTAGACCTTTAGGCTAAATCTTAATTTATGGATGCATAATGTTGCCACGAGTGGATCTATATACTTACGTGCGACATAAAAGGGTAGAAAACGGTGTCAGTAGGAACTAAATATTTTTGGACAAATTGCAGGTCGGTCTTGCCAGCTTATGCGTGATTTTGACGTTTTTGCGTGGAGGCAGCGCCCCAAGAAGTTTGAAATCCTCTATAGTGGAGCACAGACTGCCTAACAAGCGGTGAAAAATGATAATAATCCTTGGTGGTCGGTAATGATCGTTCTTCTCCGTAGTTGTTTTAGTGACGTTAACTTTGTCCCTTTCTAATTTATGTCTTGGCATGACGTCACTCAACTGTCGTTCATGCCATTGTGACGTCATTGGAATAGAAAGGGACACACGTAAAATTGGAAATATCGACGACGACGGAGACGAACGTCAAATTTTCTTGTATAAATGCTTGTAAGGAGGAGTGCTATCCTTTATGATTTAAATCACAGACTGTGATTTAAATCCATGCAGCGCCCTCATTTATTTTCTACTCTTTTATGTCGCACTATTACTCTTTGGTATATAGGATTCCAAACTTCTTGATCTTATTTGGTTTGCAGCCAAGTTTGCAGCTATAATATATACGGTAAGTACCGGTTTTTAAACGGCACAACACTAGCTTCGTATGTATATTGATTTTTTGACGTTACTGCAAACTTTACTACTGTAGCTCCCCGAATTTTGAATTTATTCATCACAAAATAATGTATTATGTAAAAATAAACAAAACAATGTTGACGATATTGCAGGTATAACTTTTGATTAATTTAGACGTTTTTTTGTCACATTTAAATGCATCTATCTTGCTAAGTGAACATGAAATTTAACGTGCCTTATGGTATTCGATAAATCCTATGTGCAAAAAATAAGAAAACTGTTGTATCTGTATGTTTGTGTGTACCTACCTAATTACTTTATTGATTACATTTTTGTATAAATCAGCAGTGGCGACTTTATTACGGAATCAAATAATACTGTGAAAAATTTTAATGTGTGGCAAATTAATGGTGCATTGAACTCACCCTCCAAATTACTTATTCTTTGTGAATACATCTCTAATTAATTTGTGTATTTCTCTCACTCACTAAGTGTGAAATGAAATATCATAATGAAATATTTAATGTGTTGTTCTAATTTAATTTTATCAAATATGCTTGTTTGGCATTTTATTTTTAAAACTTAAATTAATTTCTAGTAGTCAAAGTAAAAATTGTTTATTCAAACCACTGCATCGGAAGGTGTTCCGTTGTAGAGAAGATGCGACCAGATTATGCCAGCGGCAGTATTTATAGGTGATATCTTTATGATGAATGCTTTGTGAAAGTAGTAAATTTTAAGAGGATAAAACACACAATTAAAAAAAAAAAATTTATCTGGTACTATCCACGGACTTGAAAGAAATATGGACCGAATATTGCACTAAAAAGATGTGAAGCATGCAAGGTAATACAATCTCATTTGTTCTACAAGAGACCTACACTCACACAAATGCACTAGCTCTAGGTGCAGGTGCTACAACCCGTCACCTTATGTACCTACCGCGTGACACCACACACACAAATGAAATGGGTGCTTCACTCATGATTAGACGAGATTATGTCTGGTTCTTCTTTTAAGTCTGTGGTAGTATCGTTTATTTTATGGCATACATAATTATTTGAGTTCCCGATCCTATGATCATGACAATTTGTGACTGGAAAGGTGTAAGAGGGAAAATAGATGCATTCTAGAATTCATTTTGTTTTCAATTTTGAAATCCCTTGTATTTGCTAAAAGATTGACAAGTTTTTGATTGATATGGCTGAAGCGAACTCCACATACACTGAATTTTCAACTGATTTCTTTAATTTATTCCTTGAGTATGAATTATTTAAATATCACATTTTGATAAATAGAAAAGCCGTTTGAAATGTTTGTGCATTTACAACTAGCTCAGATAAAGAATGTATTTAGATTTACTGTAAAGTAATACTTAGTTATTGTTCTCACACTTTAGAAAGCATGCATTTGCCAGCTTAGTTTTTTAAGCAATACCACATTATATGAAAGACTTGGTAATACTTGGGTTTTACCTCATTCGTTTCTTTATCTAGTAGGAAGTAGAAGTACCTATCTCAGTGGGATCACAAATTCACATAATGGATATTATAACTTCCTGCATAATAGGTTCTTCACAGATCACACAAGTTTTGCAGACTTTTTCTCATGTTTTTCTGTATAATTTAGTTACCTTTGTTCATTTGTACACAACTAATGGCTGCGCGAGTTTCTGGTGTTCGATACATTTTAGCATTTGTGTGTAAAGGGGAGAGTGTTTTTAAGCTTTCCTTAGAAAATTGATTGTACTTATGGCATGATGATGTTGATGATATATAAACTTATTTCGTTATAGAAATTGCAAATAAAGGGTCAATATACATAGATTTAAGAAGAAGCTTGGTGAAGTGGTGTTCTGATATGTCTGACTTACTCGATTGCAGCAGGTCTATATTACTTGGATGTTAAGTCCATCATTGTTAATATAAACAATAAAAAAAATTTTTTTTGTATGAAATAAAAAAGGCCTATGCTAGTGGGTTGATATTGTTCTGATTTGATTAATATATTTGTTATGATAGGAATAATTTATTGTTGGGAAACCAATTTTAATTACATTTGATGTGAATTATAAATTGTCTTATCATAATTATTATTTCTGTGGATTTTCAGGATTAGAACCAAAACAACATCATGGCTTTAAGACTGCAGATTCCTGAGCTAAAATGCATGGAACCAGAGAATTACAAAAAATACTTCCGTGCATTATGCTGGACTGGCACCAGGTATGTAGTGAATATAAGCTTTTCTTAATCGTAAGTAGTTGAATGTATGTATAAGTATAAAAACCAGTAGCTTGATAATCTATGCTAAGCGTAATCTACTGTATGTGGAACAATATACCAAATCCACTCGGTAAGGAATATGACAGATGCAACACATAAGCTTAGTAAGGGAAGCCACTATCTGCTTTTTTACTTTGAAAAATTATGTAGGATTAATACAAGTTTAAACAAAGTTAAAGTCGGTTTCTTCAATAAAACTTCGGTGAACCTTGAGTGATTTAATACTTATTAGATATACATACTAGAACTTATCCGCGACTTTTTCCTCACAAATTATGTTGGTACCAGATTTTAAGTCTCTCTCAAAATCGATTCAGTAGTTTCTAAGTGATGTTACTAACAAGCAAACAAACAAACAGACGGAAAAAGTCTAAAAAAACTTTGATTTGGAGTCGGGGACACCTAAAAACCATATCATATTTTGTTTTTTTTGTTTTTTTTGTTTTGTTTAAGTATATGGTTTATTAAAAAGGTAAAAGAAAAAACACTACAGCAAACAAAACTTAACCTAAACTTAAATAATTCTAGACAGAGCCATATCATAATCTTTTTCTTGTAAATATTTTCAATGTACAGACACACTTCTGTTACAGTTTTATAATAGTTTAGATTAGATGAAACTAAAGAATGTATAAAGATGATATGTTTTAAATAGGAAATACGAGAAAAAGTTGCATAAAAAGCCAGGGAAGAAGGAAAAATTGAAGAGATTAAAAGCCACGGCAGCTTTAGCTGTCTGCCATGCCCCAGCTCTACTTGGGAATCCATCTCAATTTGCGGTGTATGCTGCTGTCCGAAGATCTATTTTGGCTCGATGGAGATACCTTCAAGGGATCTCTAATGAGCTTTCAGATGACAGTGACAATGATGACCCTTCTACTCAGCACACTTTGACCAAATTACCAAAGGTAAGATAATTATTATATGTCTGATTGCTGATTACATTTCAATATTTTTGTGTTATCTGTCTGATATAATAAAATTTTTCCTGAGCGCCCAGACATCATCTACTCTGCTTTTTGCCTCATGTATATGTGTTATGGTACATGCAGGAAGTTGGGTATATGTTTAAGCTCATATAGAAAATTTGATTGTAAAGAAGACTTGATTGTTGCAGATCACAGGCATCGGCTTGCGAACAGTATTCGCTCTCATATCTCAAGCTCGGTTCACAGACGGACAATTCTGCGAACAAGCTCTCAAAGCGTTACTTGACGTCCTTCAAGGGCACCCACCAGAAGAACTGGCTCAAGAACCTACAGAAGTTTGTCTTTGTTTTTATCAGATTTTTGTTTATTATCCATACATACTTGAGTCATCTAATAGCATATGTGCGATTCGCGCCATCCATACCTGTTAAAACGTTTTTTGTATGAGGTGACCTAAGCTTCAGTGGCATGAGAGGTGTTAGTTTTTTGCTGAGATACTTTTTGTGGGGAAATGCATATTGAAGCCATATTGAAGCAAATAGGTGAAGTTCAACATAATAACTAAACATGATATTAATTTTACATAGCAGTATCTAAGAAACACCCTCCTGGAGGGTAGGCCTGTGCCCTGCAGTGGGACGTATATAGGCTGATGATGATGAACTAAGAGAGATTGGCAATGACATGCTATAGAGATGGGCCAAAATTACCATAGGTTTTATTTTACTGGATAGTAGTTGGGGTCCAGTAGAACCGAAAAATGGTGCCAACTTGGATGTCTTCCTGTGGATATTTGCATTCAGAAGAACGGATTGGAGAAGGCGAGGGGAGGTCTTTGCCTACTCAACAGGCTACATAGAAAAGTTTGGTATCTATAATGTAAATATAATTACTAATAATTAACTTTCTTCTGTAGATAATATCAAACCTTCACGCAATGTTGGTTGAAGTGTCCAGTGGAAGCGGACCGAGTGGAAGGTCTGATGTTCCAACCAGTCTGTCAGCGCTCAGTAGTTCCTGTCTGATTGCTCTGTCAGTTGCTCGCGGTGAAGCGGAGTTGATATTGAACGCTGTTGCTTCTCTTATCATGTCGGCTCCTGCTCTTGCTGAGCAATATGTACAGGTTGGTTAAAAATAAGCTATGCGAGGCAAGAGCCCCACTGTCTGCAAATATAGATTACTTATCTCTCAAATAATATGCAAATGCAACGATTGTTGGGTGGGACGAATTCTGTTTCTGGCCCATGGAATCATTAAGGCGCAATAGTAGGACGAAATACCTTGGAGGCATCTTTTATTTTTAATTTTTCGACTAGATTTATACAACTTACCGAAACCAAAGTCATACCTCAGATTCTCCCATAGTTTATCTATTCAAATCATAAATTTAATACACGATTGGAATCTCTATAGAAAATTGCCATAAAGATGACGTTTTTTCATGTTTTAAAAAAAATCGTTTTAGTAGAACTTAAAATAGTTTCAGATTTTTGGTATTTATACTCACATATTCAGCATTCGTTTATCTAGTGAATCATTAAAAAAAAATAAAAAAAAAATACTTTTGTTAATTCTGTTTTATCGAAAATACGGCACACGTACGCACCTTTGGAGGGCTGGGCGATCGCGTTTCTCATAGAAAATATTCGTCCGAAACGATGGCCCCTTAAAACAGTATTACAAGATGTTTTTTATTTCAGATACCAACAAACCTGACAATACTTCAACGAAGTGTCCAATCAGTAATCCTAGGTCCACCGTCCCGTAACCAATGGTTGAACTATGGCGTCCCTCACCAATCCCTTGTCACTAGTTTCCCCGTAGACCTTCCGACCCAATTGACAGCGGGCGCAGGAGAACTCGTCGTTCGATCCCTAGTGTCCGATGGCTGTTACCTTTACGTTTTTACGTCAAAAGGTCTTTTGAAAATTGGATCTGGATACGGTAGTTCGATAAGGCAACATGTTTACTTGTACAAGCAAGATTTTTTTGCCAGCGATCGTCACGGTTGGCTAGGTTATTGTAAGGTACGTTACTATTACTATATACTAACTATTCGTTTTGCAACAATCACAAATTCACATAAGAAACATTGTTTTATTATATCTTTTGTAGAATAAATTATATGCGAGGATTGGAAGGAAAAAGACTGAAGTTTTTGAAATCGATAAGAATACGTTAGAAGTGAAGCATGTTCTGAAACTGGAGCCCGGCCAGCCGGCACCCGTCGAACCAAAATCTGCTATTTTCACAGATGGCCACCAACTTGGATTGATAATGCTCACGAATTTTGTAAGTCGATCACAACATTGTATGTCCTTGATTTCTTAATTTTAGTAGCATTTTAAAAATATTTCTTCTATTTACAGGATAGTCTAACAATAAGAATATACGACGTTGAAAATCCTACAGAGCGCTCAGAAGGTACCACTGTTCTGACTTCGCGCAAAGAACTAAGTGTACATCTCCTAAGGCGGCGGACTTTAGCTCTCGGACGCGCGCCCTTTGAAGACGGCCTCTCAAGAAGAGCTATGGAGTTAGACGCTCCATTCGCTATGCAAATGGACGATAACGATGATGACCCTCTTATGAGTTTATGTGCTGGCCAGGACTTTGGACTTTTAACTACTGCTTCTGGAAAAGTAGACCTTATAAACATTTTTAGCTTTCTTGTCATTAGCTATTATTTATTGATTATGTCTTTTAAAATCTTGTCAAGTTTCTAAGGTATCTTTTAATTTGTAGGTATATTACACGGGTAAAGGAATCAGTCTCGGTTACAAAGCGGCGTCCCCATACCCGGGTCGATGGACTCTTATGAAAGAAACATTATTCTCCAGAAACGATGCTCCTAACGTCAAAAAATGCAGGGTGGTGCAGGTATGAGTAGTTCTCAAGCAATTTGAATGTTGATCAGTAATCGTAATTACTAAACTAGCATATATTTAAAAAAAATATTTGGTTGAATTGTATACTACGACAAAATAGCATAGACTCCGTGGCTTTGTGACATATTTATATTCGAAGTAGAATTAGTAGAATCAAAAAATAGGACTCTTTTTTATATGGCGCATGTTATGATTTAAAATCTAGTCTAGCTCTAGCGGTTGCTGGGATTAGGCTGGGGGTCTATAAAATCCTTGGAATTAAAAAACGACTGCCTTTACAGATGCGACACAGCGCTACGATAATTGTTTTATGGGATGTCCATTTGTTTGTTCGTAGGTCGCGGTCGGGCATGAAGGTGTTCATGCTATATTGGTGCTAGATGATGGCACAGCGTTGTTCACTGGCGTGGCTCGACGCGGCGAGGACGGCGATGCCATCAAACATAGACGGATGCCGAAGCCCACACGGCCCAAGAAAATATTTAAGGTAAGTTATTTTCAAGGGTCAGATTTAAAAAAGAAACTGCAAGGGTTGAGACACATCTGCCGTCGGCGACCAACGCCCGGCCCATACAAAAATGTCATTAAGTCACAGCGTCTATTAACTCCAAATTGTTTAATGCCTAATCTAAAAACCGACCTAAATAATCGTATTTACTTGTAACAAACAGGCGGAAGGACACTACATAGTCTTTGCAGCGTGCAACTACGGCTCAACAGCGTTAGTCACGAGGCAGGGGCATTTACTAATGTTCGGGAAGGACACCCAGCATTGTGACCCCACCGGCCTGGTGACTGGACTACGGCACGAGAGGGTCATACAGGTCATTATTATTCATTACTAGCTGATGGATAGATGGATGTCCACCTGTATAATCTCAGCAGAATTTCTAAATAGCAAGTATCCCAAGTAAAGAATCGGTGGCACTTCAGGGTGAAGAATGGACACTCAATCGTGAGGGTTTGGGTTCGAATCCGCACGGACTATATGTCATGCACCAGTGAGTTTTTCTAACTTATGTCCGTAGTACAAACTGCTCTCAAACGTTGAAGGAAATCATCGTTAGGACATTTGCCGAAGAAGAACTTCTGATGCGTATGTGAAGTCTACCATTTCGCAAAGGGCAAGCGTGGTGGTCTAACGCCCATATACCCTCTCTAGAGTAGGCCTGTGTTCTACGGGGGCTGTATACGTATAGGCTGATGATTTTTAAGTATCTGGGCTTAACAGATCAGAGATCTAACCATTTCATTTTAATCTTTCTTCTGCTTATTGCTTTATTTGCAGAATTTTCGAATGGAAAACGTATTCTGATTATTTCGACTTACAGGTCTCCCTCGGGAAAGCCCACGCTGTTGCGTTGACTAATTTCGGATTAGTTTACACTTTCGGAATCAACAACAAAGGACAATGTGGCAGAGAATTTGGTTACACAAAGGAAAGTAAGTATTGGTGTTCAGAAGACATGCCCGGTTTTATAGAATTAATTATTGTAGAGCCAGGCGACAACGGTAAAAATAAAGCATTTGGTTAAAGCAAGCAAGCTTAAATGAATTAATGAATTTCAAGAGTTTCACGAAGTCTCTAGACTTCATTTTGTAAAATTATTTCTCAAATCTGGTTTGAGCACCTGTGGTGGTTTAACGCCTGGCGCCCATAACGCAAGTATAGCCTATACGTGCCCAGCTGTGGGCACGATAGAGGTTGATGACGATGATTGAATACTTAGACTAGGTATATAAGGTCTAACAAAATTAGCTGAAACTATTTTAAGGGTATGATCAGACCATCAAACTGAACAACTTTCTCTACGGGACCAATATCGAAATCTCGAAAAAAAATCTGCTGTCCAATAGGTACATTTGGGTCGAGTAGGTTTGTATGGAACAACAGATTTTTTTTGGGAGATTTTGATGTTGGTCCCATAGAGAAAGTTGTTCGGTTTGAAGGTCTGCTCATCCCCTTAAAATAGTTTCACCTAATTTTGTTAGACCTTGTATAATATTGTCTTTAGAATTATTTAAGCTACTACGTATTCACAAGTGTACGTTTTCAGAGGCATACACGCATCGCCGTCAGAGCAGTAACAGAGAGGATGTTCGGATATGTCCGTCAACGCATTCGTGGACGACGGACTACTGCCGCGTCTGCGTGCTATGCAGAGAATGCACGGGCTTTGCTTCCTGCCAGTGCGCTAATTTGCCTAATCGAGTCCCGGGCGAGTGAGTACTAGTTTTGATTCCGTTTCCTTATTATAAAACTGGGTATCTTCAAGACAACAGTGAATACATATCTTCCGGGGAAGTTTGACCCTCGGCCTCTCTCATGAGACTGGGCGAAAAGAAAGCCTATCATGATTCATGGATAAAAAAACTTACAAGTAGGCAGTTAATCGAATTCGTGAGCAACGGATAATGTTGTTCTTTCGTTGTTGGAACAGCTAGTTTAGCAGGATCGCGCAAGAGTGATGTCAACGTAGATTGACAAATATACAGGGTGAAATTGATATCATTTGCATCCTTTTGAACTAAGAGTCTACCCATCAAACTGAACAACTTTTACTATCGGAGCAAAAAAAAAAATCTGCTGTCCCATACATTTGAGTCGTGTAGGCAGCGGCGGCGGGTGCAGTTTAGTATGGGACAGCAGATTTTTTTGTTGCTCCGATTTGTTTGCTCCCATAGTAAAAGTTGTTCAGTTTGATGAGTAGACTCTTAGTTTAAAAGGAGGACGCTAATGATATCAATTTCACCCTGTAGATACACTGCTGGACACATACTTTTGTTTCTCCCTGTCGTCCCGCTGCGCTAAACGAAGATGTCGCTTTCCACCTCCGTCGAGGAGAAAATAGTATACTAACCTCGGACAGTAAATAAGAAAGCCTCAGATCACAGGTTTACCTCTCTCTCTCTCTCACCCGTTCCCGCCCCACTGCCTTCTACTCGCTCGCACCTAATTTCTGACAATTTCTAAAGTATTGGAATACATTATAACAGGAAGTGTGGATGCGGCGAGGGTGACAGTGGATGCAGCACGTGCGGCATTTGTCGGCGGTGCGCGGACACGTTCGCTGCGGCCGGGCGCACCGACCGCGCGCCCGTCACCGACCTGGACGATGACGCCGACACTTCTACTAAATCTGACACGAGAAGCGGTGAGACTCGATGTGATTTATAGCTATACCAGCTTTTACCCGCGACTTCCAGATTACCAGATTTTAAGGCAAACAATTTTCATCAAAATAGGTTCAGTAGTTTATGCGTGATGCCGATGACCGAACAAACAAACAAACAGACAGACAAAAATTCTAAAAACATACGGGTCGAATTGAGAACCTCCTCCTTTTGTTGAAGTCGGTTAAAAATAGGTTGATTTGGAGTCGGAGACACTTAAAAACCTTAAAAACCATATCGTAATCTTTTCTTAAATATCTTAAATGTACAGACACACTTATTTTACAGTTTTATAATAGTTTAGATTCGATTCAATCTGTTTGATATGTAACGCATTTAAGTTTAAACCCTATATAAAAGAGATCACACAAACATCGTACAAATTGGCAACAAAACTGTAGTTGGGGGGCCTGGTGCCTGTTTAACAGGTTTTACATCCGTTAAAGCCTTTTTCAGGCACCAGTCTCCCCAAACATAATTATTATATGAAGCTGTATAAGTAATATGCTGAATACTTGCTTGTATATTTGTGGTGAAAATAAATGATAAATTAATTAATATTGAATTATGTGAGGTAACATAGAAGAGGCGTTAGTTTATTTCTCATAAACGTTTGACAGATAAAGAAAACTCGAGATATCCGCTGTACGAAGGGCACACGGCGTGCTCGGAGGCGGAGCGGGACTCCAGTCTGAAAGTGAGCTGTCTGCCGCCGGCTCGCGTCGCCGTGCCGGGCGGGCACAGGGTGAGCGCGGTCGCGTGCGGGCTCCACCACACTGTGCTGCTCACCGAACATGGTGAGTTGACATTACCTGCCTTTTTGATGTATGGTAGTGAATCTTGGGTATGGAAGAAGACGCACCAAAGCAGAGTTAAAGCTTTGGAAATGCGGTAATTGAGAAGTATGTCTGTTGTAACTACATACATAAGCTCACGCCATTGTCCCATGGGGGTAGGCAGAGACCACGGACCGCCACACGCTACGACTCTGACACACCTCTTTAGCCTCATTTCCATTCATACCTCATTTCATGCACTTCCGTCGATTGAGGGTGCTACGCACTTGTCCCTTTTGGAAAAGATCATTGAATTGATCATAGTATGTTTTCCTCGGACGGCCTCTCCCAACACTTCCGCTCACCTTTGTCTTCTTTCATTCATTTTCTCTACTACGTGATAGAACCATCTAAGCCATCTAACCTCTCAATCCTTGTTACTATATCATCCTTCAACTTACACCAATCCCTTATCACACTGTTCTTGTGTAACTGTGATGGACAAATTGAAAAATAGTATAATTAGAGAATGTTGTGGTCTGAAAGAGGATGTAGTGGCATAAAATCGACTTATAAAATCAATGAATTTTGCAGAAATAAGCAATTAACTACTAAATTGGAACGGTTCCGAACCGTGAACCTTAGTAAACAGTACTTAAAGCCTGACCAGGAATATAAAAAACCTGGTTTGGGGGCGCTGCAATCGACTGTCATCTTTAATGTTAGTGTTCCAAGTACAAAAATTAGTTCCAATGATTTTCCGCAACATGGCGAGGTTTTTTATATTTCTGGTCGGGCTTTAATTAGATGTATACTTGACAGGCGAGGTGCTAACATTCGGATCGAACCAATACGGGCAGCTAGGCGCCGGCGACGTGTCTGCTCATCACAGGATAGTGAGAGTCCGGGTGCCGCGCGCGTCCGCCATCGCAGCCGGCAGCAACCACACTGCCGTGCTGACTAGAGACGGAGAACTTTACACTTTTGGAGCTTACCAGGTAACGTTGCGAACTGATTTCAATACAGGGTCCTTCTTAATATGCTGACACTTTTTTAAGGGGAATTCAGACCATAAAACTGAACAACTCTCCATGAGACCAACATCGAAATCGCGAAAAAAATATTAGTTGCCGCTTTGGCTCGAGTATGTTTCCAGTTTTGTATGGAACAGTTGATTTTTTTTTCACGATTTCGATGTTGGTGCCATAGAGAAAATTGTTCAGTTTGGTAGTCTGATCATCCCCTTAAAAAAGTTTCAGCATATTAAGAAGGACCCTATATTAGAGAACAAGCACTTTTTTCTGTCAAAGTAGAGATGTTGTTAAAATATAACAGCATTAAAATCCATAAGTAACCCAAAGGGCAATAGAGAGGTTTATGCTCGTAGTTTTCCTGCGAGATAGAATCAAAAATTAAAGAACCAAGGTACCCGATATAGCTCGAAGAATTGCTAAACTAAAGTGACAACGGGCTGAGCACATTGCTCGCAGAATGAATGGCCGATGGGGCCGAAGAGTTCTCGAGTGGCGACCGCGTACCGAAAAGTGCAGAGTGGGTACCGACGACTTGGTGAAGTCGGCGGGAACCCGTTGGATAAGGGCAGCGCAGGACCGGTCTTTGTGGCGATCCTTGGGGGAGGCCTATGTCCAGCAGTGGACGGCTATCGGCTGTGATGATGGAAGTATTAATACAGGGTCCTACTTAATATGCTGACACTTTTTTAAGGGGATGATCAGACCATCAAACTGAACAACTTTCACTATGGGACCAACATCGAAATCGCGAAAAAAAAATCAGCTGTCCCATACATTTGGATCTAGTAGGTTTGCAGTTTTGTATGGAAGAGCAAATTTTTTTTTTCGTGCTTTCGATATTGGTCCCATAGAGAAAGTTGTTCAGTTTGATGGTCTGATCATCCCCTTAAAAAAGTGTCAGCATATTAAGTTGGACCCTATATAATCTTTGAGTTTTCTCTTTATCTTTTGTGTTTATACATTGGAAAGATTGTATCTAAGTTCTGTCCATAATATACAGGGTGTTACATAAGTAAGAATACATTTTTAAAACTCTTAAGGGGGTTTTTTAGACCGTCAAACTGAACAACTTTCTCTATGGGACCAACATCGAAATCGCAAAAAAAAAATCTGATTGCCCATACATATTTTAGCTCGAGTCGATTTGTAGAGTATAGAACATACATTTTTTTTTTGTGATTTCGATATTGGTCCCATAGTGAAAGTTGTTCAGTTTGATGGTCTAAACCATCCCCTTAAATGTTTATTTGTATTTTTGTAACACCTTGTATACATTCACATGGAAATGTTACAAGTTGTTTCATGGATCATATTCTTATTTGACAGAAAGGATCACTTGGCCGGCCGCGTATAGAAGAACCGGCGAGAACGGACCGGTGCCCGATCTGGTACGCGACCCCGGGGCGGGTGCCGCGCCTCGGGCCTCGACACGCGTGCAAGGCGGTCTGGGTGTGCGCCTCCGGGGACCAGACCTTCGTGCAGGTCTCCCAGGCCCTCATCAAGACTGACACTCTTTTCAGCTCTACTATTACTGCTAATAATAATACTATAGGTATGTTTTAATTCTTTTTGTATTGACTATCAATGTTTGGGTGTTAGGGTACAGTTACTTTAATGGGTGATTGTAGTCATGATACTGGATAACTTTCCTAAAGAAACAAGGGAAAATTGAAAAAAAAATTTCATCTTTTCATACAATCGTTCGATCAGCTGATTGAGTGATGCAATTGTTTACCCTAACGTTTAAGGCCTCCGCACATTGCAACGATTTTATCGACCGATAATATCGCTGCGATTTTGTTCCGACGCAATCTCTTTAGACCACATTTAGTGGTGGGGCGCATGTGTGACATATCGCTCGATAATATCGCTGCAATATGCGGAGACCTTTATCAAACATTGATAGAAATACAGGATTTTGATCAATGTTTGATACGTTTTTTAGTATCAAACAGAACGAATTCCTAAATGGAGGACAACAATCTGCTGAGCCATATTCCATAAACGTACCCAGACGTTTTTTAAAATTACTTTTCTGTTTTTCTCCCTTATCTTTACTATGTTCAAACACATTTGAAACTTACAATTTTTTTACAGTAATTCTCCCAAATCGACCTGAACACACGTTCAAATGTATAACGATAAACAAGAACGATGGAACCTGCAATGCGTGGACTGGCGCTGAGCAAGTAGACTTTGTCAACTCTCTCGCCTGTCTAGATCCTTTATACGACGTCCTATGGTGCTATCAACCACAGATGAGGGTCATGAAGTGTTACAACATACTGGCTTTTGACTCTCATAAGCTACAACGTTGCTGTAACAACGATCCTGACTTCACAGCCGAATCAGAACTCGAATATCCCAATTACGGAAGTATGAAACGATTAGAAGACTTTAAGAATTTGGAGAACTTCGAGCTGTCTTGTAATAATGACGAAAAATCAGCGGATAATGTAGCTTTGTCGAACATGTCAGTTCTGAACCAAGAGTTGGCGATTCCTTCTGCGCCGGGATGCTGTGTTACGCGGATGCACGCTGCGTTACATCTTCTGGGTTGCTTAGATTCTCTCACATACGCTCATGATACCAAGTACGTCCAAATTAAATATCTAAATAATTATGTAACTTATAGTTTATTTGGCCTAAAGATGAAGGATATGAAATAAAAAATTCTTATAAATTGTATGCTATTTCATAGGTTAAATCAAGTAGAATGTAAGAGAGATACCAGCTCATCTCCAGTAGTAGCTGTGAAAGAAGACTTCCAAACAGTGAACCGGTTCGAGAGCCATGGCGGTGGATGGGGATACTCTGGACATTCTATAGAGGCAATACGATTTATGTGCGATCAGGAAATATTGTTAGGTAAGATTTCAAAATGGATTTTCTTGTAAAAGTTATGTGTGATATTATTCACGGTGAAATTGATATCATTGGCATCCTTTAAAACTGTCCTACCCATTTACCCATCCAACTGAACAACTTTTACTACGGGATCAAAACGATCATAGGAAAAAAAAATTGCTGTTCCATAGTAAACTGCAACACATATCAATTTCATCCTGTATAAAGGAATTCTGAAATCAAATTCATTAACCTTCGTTCTTTATAAAAATAATTGTGTAAATATGTAGTAACTGCAAACATTTCCAGGCGGATTCGGTTTATTTGGAGGCCGAGGCGACTATACAGCAAAAATAAAACTATTTGACATCGGGACCGACGGTGGTGACCAGGAAGGGGACGGCGAGCTCATTGCAGAGAGCGATGAAATTGTTTACGAATGCGCCCCACGAGATAGATTTCCTGTGCTATTTGACACCCCTATTCCTCTTGTGGTAAGTATATAGACTGTTACAACATCTGTCATGTTTATTACTGTTTCTACTAAATATTAATCGGCCTTTCTGCGACTTGCAGGCGAATCGATGGTACATAGCCTGGGCTTGCATAAACGGCCCGTCAAGTGATTGTGGCTCGTCAGGCCAAGCCATGGTCATCAACGACGAAATAGGTTTTCACTTCAAAACCTCTAAAAAATCAAACAATGGAACTGACGTGAATGCCGGTCAAATACCATGTCTTCTCTACAACACCGTCAGTCCGGACCATCTGATCCCGATAAGAAATGTCGATCACGGAGATCCCGTCATTGTACTCTCCAAGAATATATCGCGCAAAGTTACAGTTGCATGCTTCAGGTCCCTAATAACACTACTGGAATGGAGCTGGAAAACTTTCAAAGATATCGTTCTTGAAACAAACGGACAAGTTCCAATAAATTATCAGAAATTAACAGTTATGAAACACCAAAAGAGATTGGTTTATGTGATACGAGCTTGTCTCAGGCTTGTGAAGTCGTACATTAACGAGATCTACCCTCAAAATAATAGGACAAGGAACTCTCACGAATACATGTCTTACTTCGAAGCTATAGCGGATGTACGGAACTTAATCCAGGCTATAATGGCAGACCCTACTCCCACATGTAACATGCTGCCAAAGAAACCAGGGAAGAACAAAGCGCACAGAGTTTGTTACGTACAGTTCGCTCTAGAACTGGCAAATTCCATTTTAAACGAGGCCCATGATACTATTACAGCCTGCTTCCATGCTTTCTTTCCGACCCCCATATTGAAGTGGAACCATCTTGGGTCAATGCTATTTCATGTCAAGGTATGTTTTTAAATAAGATAATTATTGATATTTATATGACGATTTATTCATGCGTACATAAATTATTCGTGTCTGGGAACGCATGATTATATAGGGTGTAAACTTAAATGCGTTACTTCCATACTTTAAGAGGATAGACGAGTACAGTTTTCTCCATACAAACGTATTCCCCTGTTTTCTCCCTGGATAATAACACTAGAGCAAATATTTTTTTACCATACAATCTATGTCACCTCTGCCATGTCCGTATGTTTTGCTTTTTTGCATTAATTAATTACTGTAAGAACTAGGGACCTTCGAAAATGACCCATTTTACCGCCCGTTTTTAGACATCCAGTAAACAAATTAGAAGAATATAAACAAAAAAAGCAAAACATACGGACGTAGCCCAAGTTTTTCTCATATTATTTTTGAAAGAGTTATTAAAATCGGTTTAGCTTTGGAGGAGAAAACAGGGGAATACGAAATGCCTTTTGCGACGATTTTTTGTATATAAAATCGGTCCGAGCTGCAGTTGTCTCTTTCGCACTCTAGTCGGCGGGGTGTATGGGTGTATGGATCTGATAAATACGTATACAGTCGGAAAAGTGACCTATTCTCCAAATTAGCATTTCAGCCTGCCTATCCTGTTAAGGGTGCTACAGAACATCAAACTGAACAACTTTTATAATAGAGCCAACAGCTATTTTTTTAATTCTATATTCTGACCTTTGTGATTCGCTCTTCCCCACCTTATTCCCGTCCGGCCGCTGTGATACGAGTATAGTGAGTTACATAATTTCGTTGAAAACTATTAAATATTATTTTTTAGGACGGAGTAGTCCCTCCTACTCAATTACGGGAGCTAACGTCAACGTGTGCAGCGATGTGTGGCTGTAGAAGTCTTTGTGACGTATTGCAATACATAGTACCCGTCACACAGAGCAGGGTTATGCTGAATGAGAACCGAAGGCCCGATAGCAAGGTAACTTAACTTTCATTCTGACACTACAATGAATTTCCAAAGTGCCAATGTGTGAATTTCTTTAAATTTAGCTTAACGTATAGATTGATGAATTCTAAAAAATATATTTAATTTACTTAATTAAAATCGACTTCAAAACTAAAAAAGTAAAATAATTTGGCAGCCTATTACTTTTACGTTTTTAATTTATTTTATTGGAGTCGGTGTCAAGCTAAGCCAAAAAATGACTATAAGCCTAGTTGCGAATATCGTACCGCCTTGACAGCGACTTCGATAGAACCAATTAATGTTCTTATTAGATGCGAACGTAAAAGTCATACGCTGCAATATAATTTTTTAGTTTTGAAGTTTGTTTAAATTTTTTGTTAAAGTTCTTTCGTATCTTTGAGTTCCCGTTATTCAATGGTTCCATTTTGTAAATGTGGTTATGAATAGTATTGTACTATTTACTAAGGAAGCCTCACTGTCGGGAGTCGTATGTCGCGTAAGTTTTAGCTAAAATGTTAATATTCATCGCGCAGATAATGAAAGATGTGCCTCCAGCTAAGTCCGCCACCGTGCCTCGCTCGTCTCAGAAACCTCCACCAGTCCCGCCAAGAGCCAACAATAAAGAATCTAACAAGGTATAGTATACAGACAAATTTACGAAGTTTCACAAGAAATATCTCTAGAAATCGATAATATTTTTCTCAAAGTATATGGGATTTCAGGCGCCAGATCCACCGAACATCCAATGTTGCCACACTGATTGGCACCTCCTAGACATAATACCCAAGTTGCTGGACATTGTAATGATTCCTATAAAACAACAAATGATGACAAGACAATGCGGTCAGCCGCACGACCACGGAGAGATCAAACAGCACGAACGATTGACGGAATTCTGCTGTAAATTGATCGCGAGGATTGTTGCTGAACTGTCTTTTAGCGCTACTAATATACGAGTAAGTTTTTATAATAAAAAAACAAAACAAAATGTGATCTGAAATAGATCAGATAAGTGTTAGTTAGTAGGCATTAGAAGAACTAAATTATGTTAGTAAAATGTAAACTAAACACACACACACGCACCCCCCCCCCACACACAAAATTTCAAATTCGCCTCCACTTGATAATAATAGTACTGCCCTATCTCAGACTTAAGCCGGGCCCGCAGCACCATGTTGCCCTCCCCTGTTGATGATGTTAGATGATGTTATCCATCCGCGTCGACAAACATCACCCGCGTTCGCCTGCGGGGGAGCGGAAATGTTATGTCATGGTGTTAGCAAACACGAAAACATGGCGCTGCGGACCCCGCTTTACTGAATCTATTCGTTTTTTGATGCTGTAGTATTTTACACTAAGTTTGAATACCTGTACCCAAGTACCTGTATTGTAGGTACCTACTCCACCAGTAGACACGTAAACCTGCATTTATTGCTATGTGTTTTGCCACGTTTGTATTATTATTTAGAGTAATTAATTATTGGCCTTATCTTAAGCTCGCTATTTCTTTTGTTAGTAGCGCTCTGTTGATTAGGTACTTCAATAAACAAAAACTATTCCTTTCGTCAGGAGGACCAAGACATAAATACAGTGAAGCACTTAGTTACGCCGTCACGGTTCATGCGTGTCAATCAAACCAGAGCCTGGAACACCGGCAATGGTAGCCCGGACGCGATCTGCTTCACCGTCGACCGTTCAGGCATTATGCTGGTTGGCGTTTGTATTTATGGCGGCTTAGGCAACTATGAATACTCTTTGGAATTACTGCACGATGTAAGGGTAAGTAATTTTTAGCATTAAGATTTCGATTCCTAAAATAAGAAAAGATCGGAAGTGTGCCATATAACCACGCGCTAAAGTTCGCAGTAAAAGTTTTAACTTCTTTTTGTAGCGATACAGTCTTATTATAGTCTGCTAATCAACCTGTTTTTTTTCCTTATGCAGAGATTTTATTTGTGGGTTTTTCTCATAGATTTAGTATATACTACGTTAAAACGGAAATGCGATAGAGAAAGGGCATAGCATTAACGTATATTAGAGCGAGGTAGATGGACGAGACCATTCACGAACACGCTATGAGCCTGTATGGACCTAGCGTCAGTTGTCAACGGGACGAATCCCGCTTTTGTTTCTCCAAAATAAGTACCAGGTTTTTTTGGTCTCGCCTTGGATAATCCGTAGCCGATCTAACGCAGTATATACTAAATCTATGGTTTTGCCTATGACACTTTTTCTCTTCCTCCAATGGTCAGGTAAAAAAGTATCCTTATTAACCACAATAAAAAAAAATTTTTTTATTATAAAGCGTATCATTATTACAGAATTTCGTTTTATGCCTTCTAATCTTGAATATTTTGGCTGCAGTTACGAAGCGCGGCTGACGATTCGAATCCAGCCCACTGCTGGGTCAGCGTTGAGGTGGCTCACGGCGCGTTCTCAGCGACAGATTGTCAGCACGATGTGGTACAGCTCAAGTTTGATAAACCTGTGCCGTTGAAGGTTTGTGATTTTTCTTACTACTACTTTTGTTTTTCACCTTATAATATCTTTATTTTTTTATTTAATTTTAATTAGCCTGTTTGGTGTCCCACTGCAGGGCCTTTCTTCTTCTCCTCCAATCCTTCCTGCCTATGCAATGCAATGTATCTACAGGATGTAACGAAACACCCTAGTAATACTTAAGGGGGTGCTTCAGACCATGAAACTGAACTACTTTCACTATGAAGCCAACATAGAAAAAGCGAAAAAAAAAACAGCCACACATTTTAGTGGAGTCGGTACTGCAGTTTTGTATGGGACAGCTGTTTTTTTTCGCGGATTCGAAGTTGGCTCCATAGTGAAAGTTGTTCAACCAGTTCAGTTTCATGGTCTGAAGCACCCCTTTAAGTGTAGCTTTAAGTATTAGGGTGTTTTGTTTCATTCTGTATATAGGGTCCAACTTAATATGCTGACACTTTTTTAAGGGGATGTTCAGACCATCAAACTGAACACCTTTCTGTATGGGACCAACATCGAAATCGCGAAAAAAAAATCGGCTCTTCCATACAAAACTGCAAACCTACTAGAGCCAATTATATGGGACAGCTGATTTTTTTTCGCGATTTAGATGTTTGTCCCATAGAGAAAGTTGTTCAGGTTGACGGTCTGAACATCCCCTTCAAACAGAATGTTAAGAAGGACCCTATATTATACTATCTTATATGATTAAAATTCGTGACTGAGTCGACGCTGATGGTTTCAGTGTTACAGAAGTTACAGTGGTGAGCCGAGTGCCACAGTATCTATGACTAAAACCTACCGTGCAACGGTAATGTTAACTTTAAAGAGAGCTGACCCGTCGTTTTAAATGTTCACAGGAAGATCTTCGATACGCAATAAGGCTTTGCAATCACGGTGGTCGTACAGCGAACGGTGACTGCGGTTTGCCATCCGTAAAAGGATCGGATGACACAACTTTTCGTTTCGCTTCGTGCTCACTAAGTTTTAACGGGACCACTCTCGCGAGAGGTCAGATTCCGTCACTTATTTATTACGGGTAAGTTCACTTTACTTTCATGCAACTGCACACACACATACTCACAACTGCACTCACACATATACTCACCACCATCCATTTCGGTGTGATCAGAAACATTGCAACAACTGTCAACTTTACTGCACGCAGGTGTAGCATATTGAAGATTTCAAGATGGAATGACGAGTAAAGCGGTGATAGCAAACAACCATCCAACCAACTGCGACTAGCATTAGCTACCGCAGTTGGATGGCTTAGTTATTTGTGAAATGTGTGCAGCTTAAGGGGCTACCTCCTGGTTTTACCATGAAATTTGGTATTTTTGTAACCATTTTATTCATTAACTCTAGCTCTTTTTGAGCTGAAAAATAAACTGAACCATCTACACGATATGAGAAGTGATGTGGTTTTTCTAGACCGAAGAAAAGGGAATCTAAAGTCACCCCTTTTTTTCCAGTTGTAACCATTTTACTCTTACATTTTTAATCGGAAGAAAATGAAAATTTACAATATTGTTCACAACACAATTTATAATGATGTGGTTTTCTTACTTTTTCGAAATTAATAAAAAATCCTACGGCTATATTTTGAGCGTAGCCACGTGCTCGTTCGCATCCATTAGTATGGAGAGTTGTAGTCCCGGGATGATACGCCTTATGCTTATTAAACTAAAACAAAAACTTTTTGTTTGAATCATATTCTTTTAGACTAACCTAGATTATTATAGGAAGTTGTAACATGATGTCTCAATAAATCGAATATGACGGTTGCAATGTTTATAACTGTGCCAGAACTTTAATGTATTTTTTATACATATTTATGTTTATAAAATTCTAGGACATCAAAATCAGTAACTAACGCACCAGAAAGTGCTGATTCTCTCATCACAGCTCTACGCACTATAACTTTGCGCGTAGCTTCCACCGTGATGGAAAGAGGAGCTGATCTTTTCTGTACCTTACGCAATGAGTTGACCGCTGAAGACTTGAGAAGAAACGCGTCGGTGTTACAGCAATCCCCTGCCATTAATACGCTTTTACCGTATACTCTGGCGAATCTTGAAGGGCTTGATGATTCTAAGGTTAGTTCGAAACAGCCATTATGGTACGATATATACCTACATGGAATTATCATAAACATTTGACAAGTTCGATCTTAAAATTACTACAAAAACTGCAGGTTCTTTATTTTTACAACTTATTTCATTATCAATAACGATTTCGACTACTGCTTTATCAGAAAAGCAGCCAGGTACGCAGGATATTTTTAGGTGCTTAAATGTTTGCGCTAAACACATGGGCGCTCTCTGTCTATGGTCCTCATCCTACTGAATCTGATGAAAGGGGGAACTGATACGACCAGAGTTCGGGCCAGATGTAATTGGTGAGATGTTGACGATGCCTGAAGGAAGTAGTCGCTTCTTACAACAGCGGCTCGTTTTGTGCTACTCGAAGCCGGACATCAAATCGTTCTAGCGGACATCACACGGCATACTTTCAACAATTGTACTCTAAATATAACATTCATTTTCAATCACAGAGCGTAATAAAACTGCTTGAGATGATCCACAAACTACTTCCCCACGTCGCCGCTATGAATCTACTCGTGCCAAGCATAGATGAGGTGACGACAACAACAACTCACCACTACACGTGGCTCGAGAGCGAACACCCGTATAAACAAGCGACTGTCTCCAACATGCGGTGAGTTGATCTAACTGTCAGGAATGGTTTTACAGAAAAATATAAACTCAGTTAAGTTTGGGTATCATCGTGAACATCGTGAGGAAACCTGCGTGCGCTGTGGAAGAAAGCATGACGTCATTCCGTTATTTTTAGTATCATAAAAATGTTGATATTGTTATATTGGATACCCATATCAACCCACGGACTGCCAAAATCAATTGTTCGTTGTGTGTGTTGTGTGTCTACGTTCCGACATTTCAAAGATTAAAGTACTTATATATGAAATTTAATTGAAAACCTTTCATTATAAATGTCATATTACCTACATTTTAAAATAATATAACATCCGTATACAACCATTGGCATTTTTTTTATGGCCGAGGCTGCATGACCTTTGACTTTAACTGTAATTGATCTCATTGGACCGCTTGAGCGCACGCTCGCCCTCCTCACCCCGCGCTCTTGACAGCAGTTCATTTCAGTGCATAAATAAAATAGGCCTAAATAATCATAACGACGCGACGGTGGATGATAAAAATTACAGCTATGTTTAATCTAATTGTTTTCCACACAGGGTTCTATTTCCTTCTAACATATCGTGGGTTGTCCTTGAGATGGATCCTCGCAGTGTGACAGCTCAGCCTGAAGACACCCTCACAATTTACGCCGTAGCTGGTGCTCCTAAACACAGATGTCATTGCTCCAATGAGATCCGTGTTACCGATCCACCGTTCCGCAAGGTATATAAGGTAGAAATTCATTCATTCATTCATAACATTTTAACACTCAGTTGCAGAAACGCTCATTAAAGTTAATCTTTCATTAAATCACTTGCTAGTTTTTACTACGTCAACAAGACATAAAGTGACTACAAGAGATTTAATGGAGGATTAACGTTAATGAGGGGTTCTGCAACTGCATGTAAGCTAAGTTAAGCCTAATGTCGGGACTACTGTCGGCTCTACTGTACTTACAATGTATTTGACATGTAGTTATTTATTATTTATAAAAGCATGTATCGATTTTTCATTGTCATTCATGCTCATCTGTAGTTACATCACAGGCTTCCGATTTGCCATTGCTTATTTCATTAACCGTGCAGAAATAAGTCTTAACTATTCGACTGGCGCCATAATTATCAGACTAGAATCGCTTCCATATGAAATAGGTACTCAAATATGTATTCCGCTGACTATTGTGTTTTTTGTAATTAAATGATGTTCATAGAGACTGTCTCCCTGGCGCACAAGGTGGGAGCGACGACGTGGGTCACCTCGCCTCTGAGGTTCATGTGGCGTATAAAACATGCGACCTGCAGTCTGGCCTTATCTTGACCACAGTAATCTTTTAGGTGCATCCCCACCACCGCTTTCTCTAGCTACATTTAATTTAAATCCAATCAGAATCACTTTAACATTAAGTTCGCATGGTATTAGAAGTATTCATTATTTGCAGCGGTTAGTGCAATTGACCTCGGATTCCGGCGAGGTGGAAGAAATTGGCGACGATGGTGAAGCAGACGCTCCGTGCATGCATTACAACTGCACTTATGTCAGCGTTACACCTAAACTGGCCAATATGTGAGTATTACCAAATTATCTATATCTTTACAAATAATAAAATTATAAACTTGGCGTGGATGTATACAGGGTCCTTCTTAATATGCTGACACTTTTTAAGGGGATGTTCAGACCATACCATTAAACTGAACAACTTTCTCTATGGGACCAACATCGAAATCGCGAAAAAAAATCTGCCGTTCCATACAAAACTGCAAACCTACTCGAGCCAAATGTATGGAACAGCAGATTTTTTTTCGCGATTTCAATGGTGGTCCCTTAAAGTAAGTGGTTCAGTTTGACGGTCTTATCATCCTTTTGAAAGAGTGTTAGCATATTAAGTTGGACCATACATTGAAGATATTTGCAAAAATTATAATTGGGTTCGTTTAGGTAGGTCTGTTTGTGCATTACATAAAAGGTTCACAGAAGCATAGGGCTTAGTTCGGATTATCATTTAGGCTTCATTTCATCGCAATCGGTCCATTCAGTCAAAAGCTATGAGTATTTAAAGTCAGTGGTCTGCGCGTTCGAAGTCACGGGTGCCGCTAGTCTAATCTAAACTATTATTAAACTGTAACTGGAGTGTGTCAGCAGTGCGATTTTTGAAAATCATACGAGCGGTTCGGTAGTAGAAAGATGCATAATCTCCATAGTAATTCTGACATTTTCTACTGCCGAACCGCTCGTATGATTTTCAAAAATCGCACTGCTGTGCATTGAAGATATTTAGAAGAAAAATATTACGATATGGTTTTTGGGTGTCCCTGACTCCAAATCTACGTTTTTTATGTTGAATGAATGTTTGTCTGTCTGTTTGTGTGTTTGTTCGAGAAGCACGCAAAAACAACAGAACCGAATTTAAAGAAAATCCACGGAAATCTGGTGAAACCTGGATTTTCGAGGTTCAGAATATCTCTGACTACTCCTTCGGGGAATATAGTCGTGAACTCGTGAGCATATGATGACGATTTAAATGAAACTTTTTTGTTTTATAGGTGATGATTTGACTTAAAATCTGGTACAATAACTAATTTTGGTAATTTGTACGGACGAAGTCGCGGGTAAACTCTAGTGTGTAATAAAATATATATAGGGTCCTTCTTAATATGCTGACACTTTTTTAAGAGGATGATCAGACCATCAAACTGAACCACTTTCTCTATGGCACCAACATCGAAATCGTGAAAAAAAAATCCACTGCTCCATACAAAACTGCAAACCTACTCGAGCCAAAATGTATGGGACAGCTGATTTTTTTTTCGCGATTTCGATGTTGGTCCTATAGAGAAAGTTGTTCAGTTTGATGGTCTGACCATCCCCTTAAAAAAGTGTCAGCATATTAAGTTGGACCCTGTATGTATCTCTGTGGACTACCAAAAGGGATACAAAATATAGGTATTGTTACAATAAGTACATGAAAAAACCTAATGGGATTTTAATTAATGAACTAGGTATATGAAATCAATAATTGAACTATGTAAGTAAGTATATAAAATCAAAATTGTACCTAAAATCTACGTCATATTAAGAAAGTGCCTCTTTCTCTTTTAGATCTTATAAGTATTTTCTTTTAGTCGGGCCTCTGAGAGAAAAAGCTCTTGACTATTATATAGCATCATCATAAAATAAATCAAGTTTGGACAGATCTTCAATTAAAGAATGCATTAAAAAAAATCCGATATTCTTATCAACAAATTAATATTGAGGTCCGGGTTCGAATCCGCACGGACAACATGCCATGTACCAATGAGATTTTCTAACTTATGTACGTAATTACCGACTGCTCTCAAACGATGAAGGAAAACAACGCGAGGAAAACTGCATACGCTAAAGAAGAAGCTCCGATTCGTAGGAATGTGAACTCTACCAACCCGCATGGGGGTGGCGTGGTGGACTACCGCCCATACACCTTCCTTGAGGGTAGGCCTGTGCACTGCAGTGGGTCTTATTTAGGCTGATGATGATGATGATGATCAACATTATTTTTTTGTATCTTATAATTTTTGCAGAGCGTCTGAGTGGCCGCAAAGAGCACTGTTGGTTCCAGGAAACGAAGTTATATTTTCTCTTGAAACAGCCTCCGATTACCTCAACGAATATAATAAGACGAACAAGTAAGTAACGTTAGCGTAACCGCGTATGAGATACCGATATGGAGATATACAATTCATATACAAGTTGTCAATACACATGGTTACGGCGATAAGAACAGCATTAAGGTAGCGATATATTTTTTTAACTACATCAAATTTGCTATTCATCACTAATTGAGTGAATAGGAGAAAATACATACTGACCTCTATTTGGTTATTCTGTTAAAAGTTTACATATCCCATTCTGATAACGGAAAAAGAACTTTTTCTTCTTTTATGGATGGATTTGCTCTTGACCTCAATCTAGTACTCAGTACAAAGATGGAGTCGAAGATGTAGCGAGCTTACCCAGAAGAAGCCTATTCACTTGTTCAACTCGTTCAATTCGGGTTGTAAGCGCTACGAATAAAGAAGATACTTAAGAATGAAAAGTATAAAGTATAGATGTTCGGCGTTCCCTACGCTTTGAGGGTTTATCGTCTTGTGTTAAATGAGGAACCATACAATTATTTCTCTTCCTTAGCGATGACAACCGCTTCGGGTTCCGCTGCCTCTGCGTAGGCTACGAGGATTCGCCTCTCACGTCTCAGCGGCAAGGTCTCGTCGCGTTGGAGATGGAGCTGGTGTACGCGGGGGCCGCCTGCGCGTCTCGCCTCTTGTCCCCGGACTTGGATATACCACCGCTGACGTTTTGTAAGTAACATTGTTTCAACAGAGCTGCTAAGATGGCGCTAATTTCGGGATATTCCCAGGGTGGACAGAGATATCCTCCATATAACCATTAGAATGCTCATTATCAGTGATTAACATAGGCTATAAAAAACGGCAAAGTGTGTGTCGGGAAGATTCTAAGGCGGTACGAAGGTCGCCGCGGTCCTCAGTAACTTATATACCCATGTCTATATCTATCCATCTGCTAGTCCGATGTTTTGATTTATATTTTAGTTTGGAGAAATTATTGTTGCTTCTAATCTAGTAATAGAAATTCAAAACAATTTTGGAAATATTCTGCCAGTGAGATAATAACTGGGAATATGACTGCATAAAAGCTCAGTCTATGTATTGAAATAACGACTATAATGATCAAGAAACAACATCAAATTTAAATTACTTAAATCATAAATAGAATGTAATAGTATATAGAATTAAGCACCATCGCTTCTCTTATTGCTATTATAGGCAATAACCATTCATCCGTGACGTTTACTGTTAGGCTAGAGTAGGCGTGGAGTTACCTAAATTCCTACACTATAAAACGCCATTTGCGAAAGGATATGCATCGTATTTCAAATATAATTGATCGCTTCCATTAAAAACAGTCGAGAATGTCTAGATTTCACATTTCAAAATGTAAAATTATTCTACATGGGGTAACAAAACACCATAGTAATACTTAATGGGTACTTCAGACCATCAAACTAAACAACTTTCACCACGGAGCCAACTTCGAAATCGCGAAAATAAATCTGTTGTCCCATACAATTGAGTCGAGTCGGTACAGCAGTTTTGTATGGAACAGCAGATTTTTTTTCTCGATTTCGAAGTTGGTTCCATAGTGAAAGTTATTCAGTTTGATGGTCTGAAGCACCCCCTTTAGTATTACTAGGGTGTTTTGTTACAACCTGTATACATATTGTTGTAATGCAATAAGTTTGAAAATGGATTGTACATCTGGAACCCTTTATACTCCCCTGAATACAACGGGCGGTAGTTATGTTTATAATCTACTGTGAATAACAAAGGTTTAAAGTGAATGTTTCTAGGCCGCTTGAAGTTATCGTTGAGGCTGTGAGACCTGGGCCTATAGACAAAGTATCTTTAGATTAGCGTAAATGACAGTAGAAAACATAAAAATGTACGGACTTGACGTATGGTGGCCTCTTAGCAGTAATTTCTTAGTTTACCAACCGTAACCTTGCTCTTTCATGAAGCCTACCTGATAAAGCAGAGTCTATATCTTTAACACTTGATACTGGCGAAATCATCAAGGAAACGCCATTACACAACAAAAATAGAATAGACGTATGGTGACGAAAGCAACGTCAAAATGTTTCGATCGCCAATGTCAAATCTATACATTCTGCCATTTCTACTAGCGTCTTCGTCATTAGAAATGTTACTTTGTCCATAGGCCCTGGTTACCCAAAGTTAATGCACACCGATCCGTGTTCAGATAAACGTATCGAATAAATTCATAGTACGCAATCAACACCTGGGTTTGTGTTTGTTCGTGACTGGAATGCATAGCTGCAGGTGTTCTAAGTTTGTAATTGTACTCGATCTTTTACTTCAGAGAAGTATAGGTAGATACCTACCTTGAATATAAATGCGAGATTTTAGGATATCCGGACAAATATTACTAGCTGGCATTGCAAGTTTTTCATACGTACTCTTAGAACTGTAGCATGGTTCTATGTCAGGTGTGGCTAAACTTTTCAAGTACGCGGTCTATTTTGAAACTGCGATATACCTGGCGGTCTACAAAAAAAAACGACATCCAACATATTTTTTCTTTTTTAACGTCTGTCCTTTTTATTCTTAGCTACAATAATGGAGGTGCAAGTGGTCGCGATGATGGGCGGCAGTCCAACGGGAGCAGAAGCAGACTCGTCCCAGGACAGCAGTGAATCGTTGCTGCTCTCGAGAGGTCTGGAGCTGTCCTCGCCGCCCACCATTCATCATGTGCTTGACGGCCAACCGCTGTTGAGGTAGGTCTACTACTTTTGGTGTACATACAGTACGGGTAACAACATAACATTTTTATTGTTTCATAATTTTGACGACTGAAAATTACGAAAAAATTTTACCCTGTGTAACTGAAATAGACACACAATCAACACTCCAAAAATGACAGATCCAAAAGAGCTCCACAAGATGACGGTAAACATGCCAAATACAACTAAGTTTAAGAATCAAAAACGTATTAGTGCTACCCAGCAACATGCATACTGGATTTGTGTAAGTAGTAATTGATTAAATTATAGTATGTTAAAGGTAGCTGGAAATTTCAGAAGAATTACCATTAAATTCTTAGGTCATGACGTCAGACCTTGGCGAGAACCGCGACTTGTAAAGAAAACGTTTAGCGGATGGCAGAACAGAGCACGACATCGACATGGTCTGGTTTGTACACTGGGCTTAAAAGCAGAAAGAGGCACGTTTGCGCTTTTCTTTGTTTTTTTACTGTCAATTGTTTTACGATGGTGTTTCTATATTTGACTGGCCAGGTATTCGGCGAGCCTGATAGCGTTAGGTGTGGCTGCAATTGTTCGGGCACAAGGAACATTCTAGCAGTTGTCCCATCGATTGGATAGATTCGCCGCAATCACGCTGAGTTAGGAAAGGATCCCTGTACCCCTTGCATAAATTTAGTCTGTAACGACCACCCTGAGTGCGAAGCCGACTTGCTTGCAAAACACACAGTGAACTCACACTTGACCTGCCTATCTTGCAGTCATACTTACATGCCGCTCTTTGGCTTTATCCATGCTTCTATATATTGTGAACATGACAATGATAAAGATTATGCTACCTTGATTCCGATTTTAGATTAGTAGGCTGGGGATGCAGAGAGCTAGCGACGAAAAGTTTACGATGTAGATTGTTTAATTGGTATTTAAAGTGGGTATATTTGACGGGATAAAAACAGTAGCGTTAGTAGCCAATCTTTTGTTACTTCCATATCTCTGCTACGAATAACCTACGATCTTGATTCCGGTACTTCTGGGGTAGTCATTACATGTGATCGATTCAAATAGGTAGTATGTATTGGGGCTACTATCTGTTTAGCATATGGAAAGAAATCTAAACATTATGCTAGGGCACAGAATAGGTAATGCCTGGTATATAGTTCTACATACAAAACGGCCACTCCCCGCCCCCCTCTGACTTCAGATCCCCTCCCACCTCACACTAGTGCATAAAGAACGTTGAAAAACAAGGCTAAATTCACATTTTCAGTAATTCTTTAGCTCAAATACTATTTTCAATAACAGAACGAACAATAAAATGTATCGGAATGTAGATGACGTTAAATGCAAACCGCTGCTTACCCTACACGCAATGTCGTGGACAGTTTGCACAAAGTTCGCATGAGCAGACGCCATTTCAAAAATCAAAAACGTTCTAAAAAGCGCCAGACCTGTGGCGAAGGTGTCAATTTCAAGAGAAACAGAAGGACGGGTAAAATGTGCTATAGTGATGCTAATAAGTTAACACAATGCTTGTCACTACTTCCTATATACTACTATAAGCAATAATCATTATTTTCAACTTATTCTGTTTTTATTAAGGTAATGATAATTTTATTCCTTGTTTACAATTTAATTCAATAAGTAAAAAAACAAATGTTTGTATATAGAGATGTGATTGATAACTCGAAATATTGTCGCAATAGTATGATTAATTACATATTATTATAAGAATATTTACAACCAAATGGCTTATGTAGTGATCATATAATGATGTCGCAAGACTTACAATTTAAGTCATTTTGATGGCATAGCAATAACATATTTATAATAATAAAATAAACATTCGATAGCGTTTTTCTGTATTAAATTCGAAACATTCGCTTTGCATTGCATCATTGTATTATTATACAAACATTACAAAATTTATTTAAGTTAAAAGGTTATGTAAACACTTATGTTTATTTAATAATTTATTAAAAAAATAATAAATTAATGTGAACATCAACGAAAGTAACTTCTTATCGCATAATACTGATCGATTATAAAAACTTAAACTAATCTTGGCACAATTTTGACTGATACGTTGAGGTAGAGTACTAACCTATCAAAGTTAATTAAAGGGCACACGCGGAATGTTCGATGTAAATTGTTCGTCGAACTATAATTGTTCCTCTTTATCTATTGTTACTGGAGCACGCGCAGTGACAGAGATCAAATTGATCTACGAATAAAATAACACATACGATTATAAGTCCGTGGTGAGGAGCTCTGCTCTTTCCACTACTATATGGAACTCTGTTTCTCTGTAAGTCTTTCCATCTGGCATCACTATCTGCACTTTCTTCTTTCTCTCATTCTCACGCTTGACAATGAAGAATATCACTACAGCTGCCACCAACAATATGATAATGATTCCGACGACTATAAAAATCCAAAAGGTCTGCTTGAAAGTTCCACATCGGCGGTCGACGTAAGTTGGCAATGATACGAAATGACCTTCCAGTGAGTACCAGCAATTGATCGTACCACCTTGCTCTTTCAGTACATCACGCCACTCTTCAGCTAGTTCACAAGAACATGACGTATTGAGGTTCAGTCCATCGACACGTAGCGCCAACGTTTGTCGGTTGAACAAGAGTGACGACGGTCCCAGCTCCGACATAGTATTGTTCTCTATCCGTAGCTCCTGAGGCCCCAAAACCGACGATACTTCTGGATGCACTGTCAATCCGAAGAAAGCACCTTTCCGGACGGTTGTCACTGTATTGTTTCTGAACGTTATGGGCCCTCTTGTCTCTATGTGAAATCCATCTCCTTCTAGTACTCCTATGGTATTACTTTCTATTAGAACTCTTTTTGGCGAATTTACAAGAAAAGTTAAACTACGCAAAGAATTAACGGTGACTCCTTCCATTCGAAACAGGTTAGTCACTTCCACGTCTGATAAAAATCTACTCGGCAGCGTCCTTATTATTCCACCGCGCAGTATGAAATTTGTCGTAGTGAATTTTTTGAACGCTTGTATTTCTATGTTGTCGAAATCGTTTTCTGATAGTTCTATATTTGTGATTCCAGTGAGACTAGAAAATGCAAATGGCTGAATAAGGTTGATTCTGCTGTTGCTGATGATTATATTATCAACTCGTCCTTGAACAGCATGTGATGAGATTTCATTTATAGTACTATTGTGTATGGCGATTCTTATGCCAGGGTTGTTTTCCCGATCTGTGTTAAAAGGAGACCAAGCCAAGGCACGCTCCTGTATCACAACATAGCCGATGTTCCTCAGCTCTACGTTGCGAAGCATGACTAGGTTTCGTATGGTGTTTGGGAGAAACTGAACTCGAGCACACCCGTCGATTATGATGCCAGTAGTCATTGGCGGGACTCGGTACGCTCCGTCGGGCCTCAAAGTTATCTCCTGGAAAATAATAACAGGAACTTTAGTCATCTTTCTTTAATGAGGAAACCCTGGATGCCTGGGTGTCCTAACGATGAATCACGAAACACAATGAATTATTATTGCGAGATTGATGGCAATATCCGTCTGTGTTTGTCAATAAAGCTTGATTGGCAATGTATCGCATTTCAATTAGTACGCATACGCGAACGATCTATTGACATATGACTTTAAACAATTTAGATATGAGATCGAGTACTTACGTCATAACCTCCAGTGCAGTTGCAAATCACCCTGGTGAAAGAGTCGCAGCGGCATGCATCCTCCTCACATACAGTAGGTGTGATTAACTGGGCGAGTGAACGCGCATGCAGCGCGATCAGAATCTGCCACCACGTCAAAGAACGCATGCTAAATGCATCACGTCACCATCTCATTAGGGTACTCCAGACCTGCAATCATTCAATACGAACACGATTCATTATTTTGTACTCTGTACGTACAATGTTAAAGAAGCTGCAGTGCTATCTTTGAAATTTTAGGTCACCTGGTTAGATTCCGCTAATTATTCACAAGGGAGATGTGTATATTCTTTTTTCAGTGAATCAATTTACGTTTCACACAAAACAACGTACTCAAGAACTGATGAATCCAGTCTGAGTCAGCTAGGTATCGGTCGTTATCGGGGCGGCCTTATCAGATAGGCATGAGTAGGTGCTGGCCCGTTTACGAATCGAGGTAAGCAACGATGCTTTTAAGTGATTTTATTTTAGCAAGCACATTAGCAGAGATTGGGTATTAGGGTAATATAGATGGTTTATTAACGCGGCACATTTTCTTAATTTTGGTCCTTTATTAAAAATAAATATGTTAATGTCTCAATTTCTGAATAATGTACCTATTCATAAGTGTCTGTTTAACGATATTTTTAGTAGATTTAAAAATGATATTGGATTGTGTTGGTAGAACTAATAATAACGCACACAAAGACGTTATAGTATGCTGTTGGAATGTTGAACTTTATCAATAACATCAACATATTCATATTTATGCAGCTACAAAGATCTTCCTTTAGCTCAACCTTGACGGTGTGCTATGCTAATTGCCAAGTGCCTCGAACTATTTTTGCTATAGCTCTTAGCTACAATTACAATAGCTGGACATTATAATAGTTTACTCAAATCGACTAGTTACAGCTAAGTATAAAAGTTAAAACAATTTGTGTCATCTCGATTTGGTTTTGTCTTTTGATTTGTGTGTTTACTGTTTAAGCTACAGTAAAAAGCCGTTAAAATGATTAACTTTAGCTTAAATAATAACCGCGTAACTCTCAAAATCTGTGTTTACTGTTTGCTACTTAAAGTTTATATTAAGAGAAATCTCATGAAATATTTGAAGAATATTGTTAGAAAATGGTTGATTGGAAGGTGATAGAAAAGTAGATGGTCTTTGTTTATAGGAAAAGAATGAAAGAGATCAGATTGACGGGTACTATCTAAACTATTATAAAACTGTAACTGAAGTGTGTCTGTACATTGAAGATGTTTACAAAAAAAATTACGATATGGTTTTTAGTTATCTCTGCATCACGCAAAAACTACTGAACCGATTTTGATGAAACTTTTTTTGTTTGATAGCTTATGATCTGACTTAAAATCTGGTATATAATTTGTGCGGACGAAGTCGCGGGTAAACACTATTATAAACATTATTATAAATCTAGAGTCTAATGAAAGCACCGAAATGGGATTGTCTAGGTGTACATATACTGAAATTGGTGATGTACTGAAAAGGGCTACGTCAAGTGTACATTAGACCGTAGAACTTGCATGATGCAGTTGATGAATGAATAGAAGAAAATGTGGTGGTGTCATGCGACCAGGTGGCGGTCTGTCGAAAAGGAAGTTAGGCGTGAATGTAATTTTAAAGGTGAGTTCAAACAAATGCATTTATTTTTATTTTGCAAGGCCCGGGTGTGAGTCGCGGACGTGCTTCTTATTAGAATAACGTATTAAACTCGAGGAACAAGGTCACCAAAGCAAGGCTAAAAAACAGCGAACACATCTGGACTACTGTTAATACTGGCTATCAAAACTAATATTGTTATACTTGCACTACATAGAAACGCTGAGTAGGAATAAAACAAACTTTTATTTTATCGTATTGTGTTGGATTGCATATTGTTTGCCAGTGTAGAGTTCCAACGCATTCATGATACCATTGTTTGTTTAAAAGTTTCATATAGTATCGGCTTAGGTATTTTAATGTTCCTGTGCTGTAATGTGTTTGAGGAGAAGTATAAGACGTTATAAAATAACGGTGTATTGCAAGGTCTAAGTTATACATTCAAAATCTTCTTATCTTAACTCAACTATTATAATTATAAAACCGTAAAATCATAATCATAATAATCAAAACTATTATAAAACCGTAAAATCATGAGGAATAAAAAAGTTGCGGTTCACTTCATATAAATTCAAATAACGCGATACGATTCGATAGCGCGATTTAAATGACGTGCAGCGCCATCTATTGACAAAATTGTTGGTTTGTTTGTTTGTTCGCGCATCACGCAAAAACTACTGAACCGATTTGGATGAATTTTTTTTGGATAGCTTATGATCTGACTTAAAATCTGGTGTATAATTTGTGCGGACGAAGTCGTGGGAAAACACTAGTAAATTATAAATCTGAAAGTGTTAATGATGATGACAAAAACATTTTCAGCTTGGACGGAGGAGGAAGTTTCTATAGTGAAAAAAGGATTTAAATAAACTACTTTTAATGGCTAAAACTACTGCCCCCGTGGTCTAATGGTTAAGAGCATTGGGCTCTTGACAAGGCGGTCGTGGGTTCGGTTCTCAAGGGGGACACCTAGTGATATGTCACTTTGTGCGTTTTTCCCCAGTTGGTTAGGACATTGCAGGCTGAATCATCTAATTGTCTGAAAATAAAGATGATTCCGTGCTTCGGATGGCACGTAAAGCCGTTGGTCCCGGCTGCTATCTCTCGCGGTAGTAGTAGTTACATAAAAAACCACGTCAGAGTCAGAGGCCGTAAGGCGGTCTGAAAAAACTCTGACACCAGGGCTTGCCCACACGATAAGAAGAAGAAGAATGGCTAAAACTAAATATGTTCAGTTAAAATTAGTTTGAAGACAAAAGCTAGTTCAAACTAAAATTGATCAATAGAGTCCGTCCGTCCTTAAAAACTTTCAAATACCCCTAGAAAACCATTAAAACTAGAGTTATATTGCTTCTGTAAGGCAATGAAAAGTATTTGTTCTACCCTAATGCCCATGAGTCCACATAATCATAACCATAACCTATGCAACTCTATTCATAGGCTTGTGCGTAACTGCGTAACAAACTGCAAGCTAACACAACGAGTAGATACTGCATACATATTTTATATAAACTCACGACCATTTTACCTTAAAGGGACGTCTGAATCTTTGAACTACAAACTTTGTTTTGTTTTTGTGCTAGTATTATATCTAGGGGGTGGAGCGTAGGTGGGATTTGTTTGATTTGTTACGTCAGAATATCCACATTTCTACGTTCTAACACGTGAAAGATTCTCAGACTCAGATTATAGGTAACTTCTGTGATTACGTCATTTGAAGCTGACATAATGGTTATTTTAAGTCTATAGTTTAACAACATCACGTTTATTGATATTTGCTTATTTACGTATACGTACTTGAAATACTATAAAATGTATGAAATCGTATAATAGTATTTATTAATAAGAATTATAATAATTCACCTATATGACATAAAATATGTTTGACTAAATACAGTTAGTATTACTGTAGGTATGCCTAGAAAAAAAAATATGTCTTCATATAAATAGGAACAGGTAAGTACAGATTTAGTAAACAAAATGTTTTGCTTGGAAAGGAAAGTCTAGTCTCTCTCTTTCCTTGACAAGTAACTTATGTAGTGTTCTTATACCTATTAAAACAGGGGCGCTCCGTAATCTATCCGCAATCTACCGTTAAATGTGTCCCAAGTCCCAACTCTTCAGATACTAATATTAAGAGTATATTCACTGGCAGTAAAATACTACACTGCGTATTTCTACAAACATTTAAATTAAGGTCCTGCCCTGTAATAGTGGTCAATAAGCTATTGAAATGAGATTAACTTAATGCGGAACGAGCTCTTGTTCGCACGAACACTTACAGGTTCTGAGACTTACTATTATTTCATTCAAACAATGCAGGTAACTCTTAATATAAAATGTAGGTAGATTCTGTTTTAGTCGATTATCTCGAATAAGCCCTCTTTGACTTTGAGGTCAATTAGTGTAACGAGGCGACCTAATTTGATTAAAGGCATATTTCCACCTTATATTTTTATTTGTGAGGGACGGTCTCGCTGTTTCATTTTTATTTTATGTATGATTAGTAATAAACTTAACTTAGATAATATAAAGTTTAGGTATTTCTAGACCTTGTTTAAAAATGGGTTCAACTAATTCAAAATTGAATCAAAGTTCGTTTGTATGGAGTGCTCGCGGGGATATCCTCTTAATCGTCCTGTTGACAGTGTTGTGAATGTTGTGACTTGTGTGATACATACATAATATAACGGACTTAACTTTTGAAAGTCTCGCCGAAATAACGACTTGCATATTAGCGCCTGTAACTCACATACGTAATTCCGAATCAGAATTAGGATTCGTATGGATTGAATTCAGAATTCCGTTCGGAATAAAATATTATACATAATGATAATTCTGATTTGGAATTCCGTATGTGTGTGGCAGGCGTCACTGTTAATATTCATTTGTTTAATAAATTACGCAGATTAGAGTGAGCAACAATGATAAGTCTCTGTACTCTTTCTCTGTGTGGCCTGTAGGATCCCACTGCAGGGCAAAGGCCACCTCTTACAACTGTTAGAGGGAGTTGGCCATACTACACCACGCGCACCATTGGTGGAGGCAATTGGTAAATTTACTGTCATAGAACTTTCAAGTCACCTTAAACCTCTGACTTGTCTTAAGGAATAGCTAGTTACACCGACATTTTGATGGACCTATCCCAGATCAACTGCCTAACGTGCCTTCCGAAGCATGACGCGCTCGAGATGACACATCAATTTAGTCACTGTCACTCATCTAAAGACTGACCGGACTTGACGTTGCTTAACTTTGGTGATCGTTTTCAATACCAAAGCTCCAATAATTAATTGATTGATTTATATTACAAACTTATTGTAAGTATTTATAGAACAATTAACACCACGTCAGAGGCCGAAAGGCGGTCTTAAATAACTCTGACACCAGGGCTTGCCCACACGATAAGAAGATAGAAGGAGTCACGTTGCAGGGTTTGCCCCGAACACTTGTCTCACGCGTGGTGTTCGCGCGGTTCGCGTTTCAGCCTGCCACGAGGCTCCACAATTCTTCTCAGTTGTTCTTACTCAAAAACAATCCTCGAGATTGGATAGATACTCCCTCAAACCACTTGACATTGGCGGAAATGCGGTGCTAACGCACAAGCAAGAAGTCCATTAATTATAAATAAAAAAAAAGATGGAATAATTTCAGATAACTTTATCTGTTAATGTTTTGGCTTGTAGATGTGTGATTTTTGGTGTTTGACAATTTGACAACTGAATTTGTTTCGTTGAATCTCAGAGTAGTATAATTAGTTGAATTGATCAACAATGAGAAGATGAATATGATTGGCACATTAGTGTTCGATTGGACCACACTGATACAGCTTTGATGTAGGTGTCCTCATTGTCAAAGCTTGTTATGCAATTGTGCATTGTTGATTAGATTAACCCTTAAGTGGCGGTTTCCCGGTGCGTTGGCTTGCTTTTGATCCCTCTATGCGTAGAGCTTTCATACTATATTTACTTTGTCTTTCGAACAATACAAGTCGATACATATAGTTTAAGATTGTGCTAGATTATCATTGTTTTCACGTTTGTACACAAGGACATTAACTACCTACTTGAATACAAAGAAATCTGTTTCATTAAGGTACTTGAAAGGAAGACTGTTGTTTACACTACATCTAAGTTTCTGTTTACATTGATAGGGAGTTCTAAAAACTCTGTCGCCGTTCGAGTTCATTTTCGGTGTCCGTGTTTATATTTGCATTATACGTATGTAATATTAAATGCACTAACATAACTCTAGTTTCTAGTTAAAAAGTTGCACGTATACATGATTTATACCGTCGAAATCAGTTAGATTCGTGAAATACTTTCAGTAAAATATCATTTTAACATTTAGAAACGATTGGATACGTAGAACTAACCACTATACAGGGTGTAAACATATACTTAAGGGGGTGCTTCAAACCATCAAACTGACCAGTCTTAACTATGGGCTATCAGCTGTTCTATAGAAAACGTCAGTGGCGACTCGACTCATGTGTATGAATGACTGTTTTTTTACGCGATTTCAATGTTGGTCCCATTACCCATAGTGATAGTTTTCAGTTTGATCGTCTGAAACATTCCCTTTAATGTGTAACGCATTTAATTTAACACCATGTATACAGGCTGAAATTGATATCATTAGCATCCTTTTAAACTAAGAGTCTACCCATCAAACTGAACAACTTTTACAATGGGAGCAAACCGACCGGACAAAAAAAAATCTGCTGCAGCATACATTTGAGTGGAGTAGGCATTGCAGTTTGAATAGCTGATTATTTTTTTGCTCCGATCGGTTTGCTCCCATAGTAAAAGTTGTTCAGTTTGATGGGTAGACTCTTAGTTGAAAATGATGCTAAGGATATCAATTTCACCCTGCAGAACTTTGTGTAAAATATTAAAATTTAGTAAGGGCGTGCTAAACTGCAACTTTTCCGTTCATTTGACCTTACCGGATTTCTAACACAAATGTCAATTATTATACTTACTGTATTTCATACCTAACTTAGACGTGCATTGCTCGCTTTATCGTGAAGCAAGATTGTATTTAGGTACCTACGGTATTTACGTATAACGTTCGTATATAACAAAATGAACTATGTTGTTAATATTTTCAAGTGGCATATGTTTTGCTCCTTCAAATTTGATCGCATGCCAAGTTTCGGTATCAAAATTTTGCTATTTTAAGACAATTAAAAGTAAGTATGTATAATATATTCACTTACCTTTGTAAAGATCCGTAATTACCGGTGGGAATATAAATCCAACAAAAGTCTAAACAAGATCTACTTCTATGAAATAATTAAACCAACTTCAACTACAGTCTACATAGATATAGTCCGAATTGTATTTTAGTAGGGTACCAAGCTGTTCAGTTTTGTCTATGATTAAATTGAATCCTGTGGTTTGAAGTTGAATGTTAATATATCGCGTGGTACAATAACAACAATACATGCGTGGAGTTGATTCGGTTTCCGCGCCTGCGACTGAGGCCGGTGCGGTAGCCAGTATTGCCAGATGTGATTTTGGAAATTCCCCCAGATTGATAATTTTGTTTCCCCAAAATGATATGTTTTTTAATAAAAATCCCCCAAATGACTTCTGGTAGGAATAAAACACATGCACGGCAAAAACGGTCTATCAACTTGCAGAAAATAAAATTTCTGTTATCGGTGTACAATAACAGATTTTTTTTTTTGTTTTGTTTAGGTTGTCCATTTTATTGAAATAATATGTCTTTCACTAGACAATTATGTGGGTCTCTGGGAGCCCGTGTCAAGATACGTTTGGCGCTCATACTTGTATGTCCCTTAATTTGTACAGTTTAATGTCACTTGTGTTACGTAATACGGTATTAAAATTGCATCATAAACCTAATAAGTACTTAGAAATCAAAATTACATGACTTTCCCATTTGACTTTAAACTCAACAGCACCATAGACAGCGCATAGCATAATAATATGTACTTATTGAGAGGTACAGGTATCGATCGAGCAATGATAGCCAGAGTCAGCCTGTACTAAGTAGGTATAACAGAATTTACGGTGAATATAATTTTATTATAAAACCAAAATTCCCTGCTTTGATAATGTTTTCCCCAACGATTTCATTATCCCAATGACCAAATATTTGCCCAAAATAGCGGAAATACCCCCAATCTGGCAATCCTGGCGGAAGCGCGAGCGCGAGCGCAGTCGCGAGTTGTTCTTTCCATGCGCTGCCCACTGCCATGCCCCATGCGACTCCCGCTCCCGCGGCCTTCAAATCTAGCTATTTCGCTCTTTGATCAAAAGTTATTTACATTAATTCGTAATATTTTAATACCCTGTCAACTTACAGATTAATCTGACAACTGAAACTAACTTTAAATGTTGCTGACTTAAATAAAGAGGATTATTTAAGTGCCATATTTATAGTCGGATTCTTAAGCGATTCAGTATTTGAATATACTGTTTTTAGCAGTTATCAAATAACGATTTCGTTGTTGAACGATTTTATTAACCTTCGCAGCAGCTGTCTAACAATTCGATATTGTTTTGGCTTTATGGTACCTACCCCGCGGTGGCGTAGTGTCTGGTGATCAAGGAAACTCGTAAAATTTGAAGTATGCCTTGCACTAAACCATTAATCAATTATAAAGGGAATAATCTAAAATATGTATCCATAATATGCCACCTTTTTATTTTGTACTTACCCATCTTTTAGTGCAGAATTTCATGATAATTTTAGTCCTGTTTTATAAGCTCCTAAAAATTAAGCAGACAAGCGAGACTATTATTAGTAGTAACTTATACGTCAACATTTTTATTTTTGACGCATAAATCCTTCTAAGTTAGGTACTTTAGTCTTTAGATACTTCTATTTTGGTTCTCTCTCTCTAATTCTCCCTACGTTAGAAGTCTCTTATGTTATTTTATCTATGCCAGCAATATTAGAGACAAACATGAAAATGAAAAATTACCGACTATCAACTCATCGTCCTTTATAATAATCATTCCGTATTTACATTGGTACATGGGTACTTTGGCTAACTCAGGTCGCACTTACGTGAGCTACCATGAATTACAGTCATTATTCACGTCATGCCATCACGAATTACTCAGGTTTGCAATAATTTCGTAACTGTTTACTGTGCAATTTGTGGAATATGCAACATGAGGGAGGGAGATAGTTTTATATCTCCGTTCTGTGCCACAATGTATTCATTCATGTTTAATAATAATAAGTGATTAATCTAGCACGTTAAAAGTAGTATAAACCATTTTTAGGGTTCCGTAGTGAAACATGGAATCTTTCTACTTTCGTCGTCTATATGCCTTTCTGAATGCCCCGCTTCAATTAGTCTCTCATTTGTGCACCTATTGTAACATTTGACATGAAGACATAGCAATTTATAAGAAGAAAACAGTTAACGGTGTACGGCACGCACTTGTTCGGTTTTTCTGTACTCTTTTAATGATTCACGCTCATCGTAGATAATGTTAAATCACTCGAATAAGTAAACGTTATACAGGGTGTATACCTAAATGCGTTACATACTCAAAAGGGTGTTTCTGACCATCAAACCGAGTTACTTTTACTATGGGACCAACTTTGAAATCGTGTAAAATATATGAGCTGATGGCTGATTCATTCATGATATTTTCTATGGAACAGCTGATTTCTTTTTCACGATCCCAAAGTTGGACCCATAGATATTATTCGGAGCGCGCTCCATGCAAACGTACTGTGGTGATATTTTCAATACTAACCAATTAAAGTCAATGAAATTTTGCAGAAACAATCTAGAAACAAGTTTCTATGCTTGTATGGAGTCAGATTTTCGTTAAAATGTATAGTTTTCTAGTTACAGTGCCTCAAAGATTTCCATACAAATCTTAAATTAATCCTATATTTTAACGAAAATCTGACTCTATAGAAGTATAGAAATTTGTTTCTAGATTGTTTCTGCAAAATTTCATTGACTTTAATTGGTTAGTATTGAAAATATCACCATAGTACGTTTGTATGCAGGGCGCATTTTCGCTCTCGGAATAATATTCTCTATGGTCTGAGTCTGAAGGACCCTATTAAGTATGTAAGATTTAAATTTACACCATGTTTATTATTTTAGCATAGCATTTGTATAAATATTCGTGAATATTTACACTCATAACCCCGCGGGGGCCAGAAGTGTTTTAAATGCACCATATTCAGAACATCCACATTTCCCTACTAGAACCAGTAAGTAGTGCGCAAACTTTTTCCAGTGATAGGTTTATGACATTTCCTCACCCGAAAATCAAGTACCTATAAATAGTATTTCCCGCTGATACTGGGAACTTACCTTGCAGGATAAGTTCCCAGTATCTGTGTGATTCAAAAACAACGTGGATAACCCTAAGAGGTTACATGGGATAGCAGATAAAGTAGCTCATAATCAAGCCAATTCATTGCCGCCTTGCCCTTGTAGTTCCCGATGGAGGTTCAACTTCACTGTAAAAAAATAGGTTAATAGGTTATCTCTATTTTTTACTGTGTAACTATTTTTCGAGTACATAGTAGATACACGGTTGTGATAAAATTCGACAAACACAACGACAAAACGTGGGGGGACAAATTTTTCAATCTTTAATTTGATTCGAAATAGCTGTAACATGTTTATAATCAATAATATGGTTCATTGGTTCCATTAATAAATACATTTGAAATATACTATTGTCTAACATGTGAAGCCAGCCCAGTGCACGGTAATAGAGGCAGGGTACTGGTTAGCCTGCTGTCGTCGTATTTTGCAGCCGCAAATAAGCAGTCTGACTTGGTATTACGGTGACATCAGAGAATGCTAATGAACGACATGAAATTATAAAAAGCGACATCGACTAGAATAGAAGACTTAGCCATAATTGAGGCATTCTTAAAATAGTTTTTCCAGTGTTTTAGTTCAGACTATCATCGACCCCACTGCTGTGCAGTGCATAACCACTATTTTGCCATCCTTCTCGGTCGCATCCAGATCTTGCCGACACTTCTCTTTCTGTCATCAATCCACCAGGTCGACTCCTGTCTACCTGGTGTCTACTACCTAATCTCGGTCACCACTCTTTTAAGAATTTACTCCGCCTTTCATAATTGCGCCTAAACTTCATTAGAGAATGAATGAAAGCAGACTTACAAATGAAACATATCGAGCAAAGGTGAGCGGAAGTGTTGGGAGAGGCCGTCCGAATAAAACATACCATGATCAAATCTATGATCTTTTCCGAAAAAGACTAGCACCCTCAATCGAAGTACATGAAAAGATGAAAATACCTATTGAATGTGAATCAAGCTAAAAAGGTGTTGTTCTTAGTCGTAGCGTGTGGCGGTTCGTGGTATCTGCCTACCCCCATGGGCGTGAGTTTATGTATGGATGTAATTATAGCACAAAATATGAATAAACCTATACCTGGATTAAAATGTCGGTAATAAACAAATAATGTGTCTGTTCATCGGATATAGCGTACACTCTCTAACAGGAACGCGTTTTTAAATAGTGGTTCGTGTAAATAAAAGTTCCGTTACCGAAATTAACTGGACGTGAAAATAAACAAAATCATCCGTCGAAATGTAACAACTAATTTAGCGTTTAAAGACCTGTCTGAGTTAGTTTATTAAAAGTAGGGTTCCTCATCATTTACGGTTTCATAACTTTATTTCCCACTAGTGTTTACCCGCGATTTCGTCCGCACAAATTATAAACCAGATTTAAAGTCAGATCATAAGCTATCACACAAAAAAAGTTTCATCAAAATCGGTTCAGTGGTTTTTGCGTGATGCGCGAACAAACAAACAAACAGACAGACAAAATTTCTAAAAAAGGTTGATTTCGAGTCAGGGATACCTAAAAACCATATCGTAATCTTTTTTTGTAAATATCTTCAATGTACAGACACACTTCAGTTACAGTTTTATAATAGTTTAGATAAGATTAAAACCACTTACCTATATGAAAAATTTACCTAGATCTTTTTGAGAAAATAATAACTGTAATATATCAAAATTAGCGGACAACATAATTACCTATTGAACTTTTAAATAATGTAATATGACAAAACCAAAGGTTAGAATTTCGGTTCGGTCAGTCATATAAATGTTGTTGTCTAGTTCCCGTGTCCTTTTACTGTACCTAAGTACTTGTTTGTTGTGCATCGAGAAATTTTGATTTAGTAGGTACGTACTTCACCGTTCTATGCAGTAGAACCAAGTAGGACATAATATACCTACTTTTTATATTACTTACCTATAGTGCTTACCAGCTTACGTAGTCTGCGACCCTAAAAATAAATAATCATGAATGAGACGACTTCCAGATTCAAAGATAAGTTTACGTAATGCTGCAGTGTTATGTTAAGGTTGAAATAGATGTCTAAAATGGATGTAATGACTACCTATAATAGATACATGTTATACTAATGCATATATACAGGGTGGATTTTTGAGACGGGGCAATAAGGGCAGGCACCTTAATAACGTTTCGATGTAGCTAGATCGGTTAAGTTACCTGCCCTTACTGCCCGTCTTATAAATCCACCCTGTATACAAACCAGGTTTACCATTACAACTTAAAAACATGATTATAATCTGACACATAATTTAGTTTTAGCTAAAACATGCGGATAAATATCACATTCCAAAAAAAGGTAGGTGTGCGACGAACCAGCCCACAACATAGATAGTAGATACCTTAACACATGTTTAAATTATATTTCCTATTAAGTCGGTAGCTAATTGAATATATACCTACGTCATAATTTGCACGGTCATGGTGGTCCAACGATGTCTAATGGAAACCTCTCTGTTCTGAGCACACTCACCGGACGCAAGTATTTTCGACTCAGCATTCCTCTACCCGACACGCTTGATTACCTTACCTCACATTATAACGTTGTTATTGCAGCCATAAACCAAACACTTGTTGGCTGAGGAACCTTCTAGAAATTTGCTCCTCCTTTCGTATCACACCGATGAATCATGCTGCTGCCTATCTTGATAACTAACTTAATATATGGTTTCGAATCTTGATTATTCTAAAATGTCTAAAAGAAAAGAATAATACTTTATTATTATTTATCTTCTTGCGCATTTAAAAAAGCGAAAAATTATGGATATAAGTAAATAAACAGTTGACGCCAAATATGCATAGGAACTCTGTTATCGATCCAATCGACTCGCATACCAAATTCAGTTCAATACCGCACGTTTGTGCCCTTTAATGCGTTTACTATCATTAACTTGATAAATACTAGATAGAAAGTTATTAACACTTATTCGATTTCCAATATTAAAATTAAATTTACTGTGCCTCTACTATACCTATTAAGCAACTTCCCAAAAAACTATTATTTTGTTAAATACAGTAGGTAGGTACCTACTAATTCTCACAATCGTAGGAATTCCCTCGTATGTTAGTCAGTTATTGCTGTAACTACCTACCTTTTAAAGCAAATACTATTGTTTTAGTAGGTAATAGATGTATTTATCGATGTTTTATTCTATGCTCTATAGTCTATGTTATAAAATATACAATCTAAAAACATATGTTTTTCTTATAATAATGGTCCGACAAGGAGCATCAGTCCGCAACGCGGGCCCAGTGCGGATGGATAAACTTCATACATCAGAATTTCTTCGTCAGCGTATGCAGGTTTCCTCACGAAATTTTCTTCCCCGTGTGAGATCATTAGTTATTATTAAGTACGTTGTTTTTTTTTCACTACGTTCGTTGCAATAAATCCCTAGTTATTTTGAAACCAAATACGCTACTCCCTCAGCTTAATAGGTTTCTATGTGAACTTTGCCTTTTAAAGTAGGTAATTAGCGCACGTAGAAAACGTGTAAATGCTATAATAGCTAGGTGCATGACCGGTTTCGCACTTGAGTAGTTTTCATTAAAACGGAATACGTTACGCCGGAATATGACTTTACTAGATTCAAGTTCTATCCATGGTTGAAATCCTATTTTTTCTTTCTGATGGCAGCCCGACAGTAGCACAGTCTGTAGTGAACCTGCCTGCTGTGCCGGGGGTCGCGGGTTCGAATCCCGTAAGGGACAAATATTTGTATGACGAATATGAATATTTGTACCCGAGTCATGGATGTTTGTATCTATATATGTATTCTATATCGTTGTCTAGTTATCATAATACAAGTCCAGGCTAGATTCTGGAACTTTAAATGTGACTAGATAATTTGTGTGACACAGTCCAAGATATTTATTTATTATTTATGATCAAAACTCTGTTGGTTCTGTCGAATAAAACGAAAGATCCAGAATACGATGAATACGATAAGATAAAGGTAGGTAGGTACGAGTACTACGAATTTTCATTATTCGAAAATGAAATGCCGAAGAACTGACAACCGATGGGGTGTCAGAGTTCTAGAGTTGAGACCGCGAACTGGTAGGCGTAGTGTGGGACGCCCTGTGCCCGCTGGACAGACGACCTAAAAAAGTAGGGGAGCGATTGGATGAGGAAGGCCGAGGACAGAGTTTTGTGAGAGGCCTATCTTCAGCAGTGGACGATGATGGGCTGATGATGATGACGATGAAGAAATAAATGAGAAACTCAGTCACATTCAACATTTATTTTGTATTATAACATTCATGGAATTATAAGCTCTTACATTGTTTATACCAGAAATAGATTAGTCATCTCATCTCTTACGCCTTAGTCTCAGATTGATTTTTAGGTTACAGTAAAAAATTACTTCAAGAATATGGAATATTTCTTGTCAACGATACATACAACACTTTCTATGTCTACTTTTAACTACAATTACACTTAAAACATTATCAGTTCTTGAAGTTACAATAGAAAACTGAAATATACATAAATATACAGGAATAGAAAACTGAAATATACATAAATATACAGGGTGAAATCGATATCATTAGCATCCTTTTAAACTAAGAGTCTACCCATCAAACTGAACAACTTTTACTATGGGAGCAAACCTGAGCACAGCAGATTTTTTTTTGCTCCTATTGGTTTGATTTTATAGTAAAAATTGTTCAGTTTGATGGGTAGACTCTTAGTTTAAAAGGATGCTAATGATATCGATTTCACCCTGTATATACTTGATACGAGTTTTGAGCACGGATAATATGTACTTATGTAAATATTTTGTAAACTCTTGGGTTGTAAAATTTTATCTAGAATAATAAATATTGTAGTAACATTTTTCTAAAACAAATCTTGATTCCGACTCACTAACCTTTGGGACGCGTATAGGTAGTTGACCAAAATATGTCACAACTTGTCTTAAAATATGTAGATATTTAATGTTAGGATTATTTTATTATTCTACTATAAAATTGGGGTATCGGGATGGATTTATATTAGTAATGTTTATACATCGATATGGTTTGTTCCCAAACATCAATATCATTAAATACATTTATGAAACATTTATACCAATGCTACTCTAAAATTTAGAAAACCTTGGTTAGATTTTTTATGATCTTCCATAATCTCAGTTTTTGGTGAGCTGTGACTTTAGTGCAGTATTGTTTTATTTAAAAAAAAAATTAATTTAAGTTAAGAGGTACATTATGTTAAAATACCAAAAGCAAAACATGTTTGTCCGAATAAAATGAATTATGTAGCATTATATACAGAGTATCAAAAGTACTTATTTAATTAGTTTGTATAGCTTGTCCTAGAAGTCATTGAATTTTAGAATTTAAGCGTTGTTTGAAAATATAAATAAAAAATACACATAATGGTGATTTATTTTATGCTAAATTTTTACGAGGGCAATGTACACTAAGTCCAATATTTAATTCATAATTCACAATTAGCAATGACGAATTTTACAAGCTCTACCTAAAACTAATAGTTTTCAATATAATCAATTTCAAGAATGGCAATTTATTAGTTAAACTAAAGACTAAAAGTTACGGATTTTAGCAAAAGTGTAACACGTTACGTATCCGTGATGATAAAATTAAATTAGTTATATCAACTTATTTACAAATAAACATACAACCGTGTCTGGCCCGACACAATAACTTGTTTGGCCTCGAATCAATTAAAAAATAATAATATCACAGCTAAGAATCGCATAAGCATCGTCAGGGACATTCTTCTCTTGTAGGTCCTCGATTCAACCAGTTACACAGAGGTCGAGGCTCCAGTAGAAGTCCATACTTGTGGTTCCGTGGCGGCCGGGAATTAAGTTGTGAGTTGTCTCGGGTATGTCGCTCTACACCGAACATCAATGCCGACCGCCCTATGGCCGAAATTCGACTGTCAACCATGTTTGAAGGATGTTCCCTCACCAGGATCCAAAGCAGGCTTTTCGGGCAGGGGTCTGTTCACCATCTTGCCCGAAGAATTTGACATCGTAGACTTATTTGACTTAATCGTAGACATATGCTGAGGGCTAGCAATGGAACTATTCATGGACTTTATAGAAGGGCTAGCACTGGCACTGGAAGACATTTTGTCACGCACGGCGCGAAGGTATGGCCCGCGAGGCACGATTTGCTCGGCCACTATGTCAGGCATTGCGTTCATTAAAGTTTTCTTGTCTCTATCGCAGTTTGCTATTTCAGCGTACAAGTGAACGGCAAAGTCCTTTGGCTCAAAATATTCGTGGGCCAGCGCTGTTTGTCTATTGTATGGTGACAGTGGCAACAGTTTATCTAAAGATGGTGTTCGAGTGCCAACACTTATCATTTGCTTTTTGTTTTTCCCAATTCGAGGAGTAGTGTTTTGGAAAGGTAGTTCATAAATATTTTCTTCGGTGTTTAAGAACGTGGGGGTATTAGTGTTACAGCTTTCCTCTACTTTGATCAGTTCATATAAATGTTCTATCATTTCACGAGCTTCTACGTAATTTTCAGGATCTTCCAGTTTTTCTCTTAAATTTTCTAAGAGTTCTTTAGTAAGTTCTTCTGGCAATGTTTGGGTTGTTTTATCTTCCATGGGCAAAATTTGCTCTGTGTACATGTCAGGAAGAGTCGTTTCTTGGATTTCCTGAACTCGCGGTTCATTCAGACGGTGACGTTCTGAATATTCATTCACAGACAATTGAGAAATCGACCTAGCGTTGTCAAGTCCACTATTCATTCCACAAGTACAAAGTCTATCACAAAGAGCACCACAAGACGAATTTGAAGAGATCAAAAAATTTTTTACGTTCACGCAGTATCCTTTTCGTCTCATCCATCTAATGAAACTTATAAACAAAACTATAATTACGCATCCTAGAATGGTTACTATAACTATACCTATGACTTTTTTATCTCTATCACTTAGACCTTCTTGATCTTTGTTTTTGTGTGGAAATCTAGGATTCTTGATTTCAGTGGTTTCTCCTTCGATTTTGTTGCTAAAAGTCTCACATTGAATCGTTGATTCTTCACCGCACACTCCGTCGAGGAACTTCTTGAACTGCATGTTTTGTTCAGGAACATTGAAGCATCGGGCAAAAAACTCGTTAACAGTACAGTAACTATCACTTTCAAAAGGAGTTCCCGATTGAGCCCCTAAAGCTTTTGCCAACCAAGAAGACACGTTGCAATGACATGGTTGGCCGTAGTAGTTGTTTTTGTATACAACGTTTTGGGCAGAACTTGCACGTGCTTGGCCTATGAATCCGAGGCTATCGGAATTCGCAGTCTCAATTTCGTTTTCAGCGAACACTAATTCATGTATGGATGCACCAGGCGCAACTATTGCGTTAGGAGCTAGTTCGTCAAATGAATTTCGTTCCATTTGAAATTTATTCCACGAATAAAGCTCAAAGCCTCTCTCCATAAAACTGTGGAACTCGCTGTCTAGAACCGCTACTACCGCTACAGTGGCGTTAATTGCACCCGTCTCGATATAGTCGAATCTGAAAATAAAAACGTCATTTGATGTTAAGGGGCCATAGGTCCTGACGAATATTTTCTATGAGAAACGCGATTGCCCAGCGCTCCGCAAAGTGTATGCGTGAGCCGTATTTTCGATTAAAAAGAACTAACCAAAGTACTTTATCTAGATTTTTTTTATGATTTAACTAGTTAAACTAATGGTGAATATGTGAGTATAAATGCTAAAAATCGGAAACTATTTTAAGTTCTTCTAAAACGAGAAAAATGTTTAAAAATGCATGAAAATACGTCATCTTTGTGACGATTTTCTATCGAGTGAAGTAATTCCAATCGTGTATTCAGTTTATGATTGCACTAGATAAACTACCCAAAATACTGAGGTATGACTTTAGTTTCGGTAAATGGTATAAATCTAGTCGTAAAATGAAAAATAAAAGATGCCTCCGAGGTATTTCCATCTACTATTACGTCTTAAGATGTCTTGATTCTTAAAACCTTTTAACACTTTCGCGGACAGTGAACAAGACACAATAGACATTTTATTGTTATCACTGCTATAGCCAGTCAGTGTCCACGAACGTGTTTAGAGATAATATGAGAAATGAGTGCCGCTGGGACTTTTAATTAAATATATCTACAAAAATGTAAAAATCTAGGTATATCTGTTACTATCTAAGATGAAAATTTACCAACCTTGTTCTTGATATATTGAGATTAGCAACTGCCGACTGTAACGCTTTCGAAGCAAATTGGTGTATTCTACACCCGTAAAAGTGAAGATTGTTTATGAGAGAGTTTTGTGCAAATGATTCTCCTTCAATCAAGTGGTAAGAGCAGTTTACGGCCATGACGATATTGTATGTATTCGCAGAGAAAGCTCCTGAACGTATTGCTCGAACATCAACGGACTCCATGGTAATGCTGGCAGCTGACGAGCCAAATGTTTGTGCACCAAACTCAGGTATCGTCATGTTTTTCAAGTGAATCTGTAAACAATGCAATGACAGTTTTCTTTAATTGCATCAAGTATTGTTAATAAATGAAACTATGAAAGAAACATTTTTCTTCCCAACAATAATACCTATTCGCTTTGCAAAACAAATTTCAATAAAGTTACACACGATAAAATTGTTCGCTATGCTCGCAAGCATGTTTGTATAATCAGAATTGTAAATAAAATATAGATACAGACCGTCATGCCAGGTCCATGTTCTCCGACGTTAGCAGCGGTAGGGTCCAGCATAAACGACTCGGCACCCAGCTCTAGACTCCGCACGTCCACTATGCTAATGGTCAGCAGCCAGGAGAAAGCCTGCCCTTCCACTGACACGTAGTCGCAGTCTCTGATCGCCACTGATAGCGGTCCTGCAAATAATCACAAATCTAGATTTTAATACACAAACAAAAATTTTACTGTTTTAGTAGAACAATATGAGCACAAATGCAGCCACGTAAAAATTAAAACGGCAATTCGAAGCTCTAAATTATGGTAATTAAAAAACTCTAAAACATTTCAAAATGGAACTGCTCGCGTTGCAGCAATAAGCACAGGCGAGAACACGCCTCTATTGTCTAAGGCATATTCACGCTTTTGTACTACTACGCTCCGTTCGTCTCATGAGTCATTATCCTGTAAAACACGAATACCGAGTCGGGGAAACGTGTATTTTTAGATGGCGATCCGCGGACGGACGCTACTCTTGCTGGGTATACCTATCTACTCCGGAGATGTCCTCGATTTGAAATAAAATTAATTCTAATGAGGTATTTAAAAGTGGTGGTCTTGGTAACAATTCCATGAAATTTAATAGCGTGTTATTTAATAGTGATTCCAAATTGAGGAAGACAAAATAAAGACTGCATTATAGAAAACTACTTCGTCTGCGTGTAATTTTTATGACTATGCCCTTCTTCAAGGTTCAAGCTATCTTTATGCCATATATTTCATCAAAATAGGTTCAGTGGTTTAGTCTTGAAAACGTAACAGACAAACAGAGAGACTTTCGCATAATATAATATTAGTATTGATGGATAGATGACTAGGTACTCGGCTTTCTAAATTTATAAATTAACATGTTGCTCGCAATGAATCTGGTAAATGGTGCTAAAGTTCAGTTAATTGAAAGTCATACATAATCAGTTGTAGTGGGTTTTACATTACGTTTATGAATGGTTTTAATACTCCGAAAGTTATTGATGAAAACTTGGTGTATACAGTAAACACTGTCGGTATAATATCACGGAGGTCTTTTTAAAAGGACACAAGTGAGTTCGTATCGAGTAAAATGAAGAAACAGGTTTCGAATGCTACTTGTGTCTTGCAACACAAATTATTCGCCTTTTACTTACTTACAGTACCTAACTTAATAGCCGGTTTCATATGAACTACATCTTGATAAAAAGAGTTTTATCTATATCGTAAATTAACCGGACGGACGAAGTATGTTTCCAACCACATGAAAAGATTTCTCTTTGCAACTTATTAGTGTTCAGTAACACAAAGTAGACACACTTATGTAATCACTTTGATATCCTTCCATACGACTTTTTCGACATCGAGACATCGAGAGTTAAAATTTTGCACAAAAATAGGAAGTGACGCTCCAGTAGCAAACGGGAAGTTATACAGAATTTTGACTTCGCTTCGGAAGGACAAAAACAAATTGAAACCTACAAAAATATAACTCAATAAAAATGGTAATTAAGAAATACAGAGTTGAATGAAAATTATTACGTGTGCTTTTGACTTTGTTTTGCTGCAAGGTACGGAACACTAATTACGCTAGTTCGACTTGAGTTAACAGGTTTATAATTGAATAATTTGTTATTTGCAATAATATTATAAAACCGTAAAATCACGAGGAACATAAAAGTGGCGGTTCTCTTCATATAAATTCAAATAACATTCGATAGCGCGATTTAAAAACATGCAGCGCCATCTATTGACAAAATTGTTAGTTTGTTTGTTTGTTCGCGCATCACGCAAAAACTACTGAACCGATTTTGATGAAACTTTTTTTGTTTGATAGCTTATGATCTGACTTAAAATCTGGTATATAATTTGTGCAGACGAAGTCGCGGGAAAACACTAGTTTGCAATAAAAATATTTCCCTAGAAAATATCTCTTATAAGTACAACAGGGGGGACCGTTTTTATTGCAATGGTATAGAAGACATCTGGAAGGCAAACGTAACACCGAGCTTATTGCAATAGGTTCTTTCACTGCAGAAACGCTAAATTTAATCCTCCATTAAATCTCTTGCTGTCACTTTTTGTCTTGTTGAGGTAGTAAAAGCTAGCAAGAGATTTAATGGAGGATTAACTTTAATGAGCGTTTCTGCAACTGGCAGTGAATGAATCTATTGCAATGAGCTAGGTGTCAATAGATCAGAATTTCTGATGTAATTTTAATTGTTTGTTAAGAGGATATGCCCTTTAGCACGCTCCATACAAACGAAGTTTGATTATATTTTAGATATTTATCCAATTATAGTTAGTGAATTTTCTTAAAAACGATCTAGAAAGTAATCTCTGTGTCTTTCTCTTGTCAGATTTTCGTTTAAATGTAAAGTTTAAATTAAAGTTTACAGTGTATCAAAGATTCCTATACAAATCTTAAATTAATCCTAGCAATAAAACTATATTTTTACGGAAGTCTGACAAACCACAGGAACAGATATTCGTTTCTAGATCGTGTTTAAAAATGTCATAGACTTTAATTGGTTAGTATATTGAAAATATGATCCAACTAGCGGGCTGCAAGGACTATCCTCGCCAAACTGGTAGCTCCTAAATTTGCTTTTAAAGAAACCGGAAAGGTTTACTCCACGTTATTGCACCACGACACGACTCACCCGCCACTTTTGTAAAAGGCACATTTATATGTTTTTTATTTGTCTGTGATGCGCGTGCGTCATTCCATATGTCTCTGAAACACAGCTTCTATCCATATGTCTTGAGACGTATCGGTCGCTACGTCAAATTCTATTCAAACAACCCAGACACGAAATTAATCATTCTTTAGGTTTTGGTATGTGTGTTCTAATTTTTTTTTTTTTTATTTGTGTACGGTCCTTAATATGCGGTTTTTTAAGAGGATGATCAGAGCATCAAACAAAACAACAAGTCTAATCAGAAACTCGGAATCGATCAGTTCCGTACTAATAGTTGCTTTACATAGGTCGTAGGTAACAACCAGTATGAAATTATACTTACTACCGTCTTAAGGCTCATAGTAACTGAAGATCAGTTTATACTGGTAGTACTTTTTTCAGAAACCCTTGGAGTTAGTTCTAACATACGTGATAATTTTCCTGCCTTCTACACCTTATTTCTAATGTTCATAATTTTTTTTCAGATTTTAAATGGCTCAAGTTTTTGAAATATAAGTGGGGATAATAAGGGGATAAATTCAAAGAATAATTTAAAAATAAAAAATTTTAGACTCTTATTTTTATAAGCTATCATTTGATAACCCATACAATATTGTAGGAAAAAAGATGTTGTTACTTATCAATTTCTGCCCCCCCCCCCCCTCCTCCAAATGCCCCTCTATATAAACATTATGCATTTTTGACTTTATTTATGTCATTGGACCATCAATTGCTATAACTGTACCTAGTTTCAGCTTCCTGTGTCTTACGAACTCCGAGAAAAATTCCTGTGACAGACTGACGGACGGACAGACACCGAGGTGATTCCATAAGTGTTCCGTTTTGCCAGTTTTGGTTCGGAACACTAAGGTGACTTCTTTTCGTGATTTCGAAATTCAAACTCAAATGTATGAAAAATCTGTTTTATTTTCACGTTTCCTGAGGGTGGCTCCATAGCTACCTCCATAGTGAAAGTTGTTCAGTTTGATGGTCTGAATTCACCGTTTCAGTATTTGCTAGGCTGTCACTTACAACCTGTATGTGCATAGTGTATCAAATTCTATTCATCTCATTATTATTATGCGGGCTAGACATTGCTCGTCAGTTCTGTTACACGTTTGTAAAGACCTAAAGAATGGCGAGTGGGAGACTAGATCCTAACAGACAACAGTTGAAACTTGACCCGATAGCACAGTCTGTTGTGAACCTGCCTGCTGTGCCGAGGGTCGCGGGTTCGAATCCCGTAAGGGACAAATATTTGTACCCGAGTCATGGATGTTTGTATCTATATGTGTATTCTATATCGTTGTCTAGTCATCATAATACAAGTCCAGGCTAGTTTCTGATACTTTAAATGTGACTAGATAATTTGTGTGACTATGTCCAAGATATTTATTGATTTATATGTATAAAACCAATGCTGTATTATTTTTACTAATATCGACTATCGTGCACTTAGTTAACGAGTGCCCTGGCAGAAGATTTGACGGTGGAACCTGGGAACTAAACGAACTGACCCCGAGAGCCAAACTATGGCTTAAAACTATGGACTTAAATTTGTAATCTCCGCAGGAATGGAAAGCCATACGAATAATAACCAATCCTGTACCAAATAGGAGCATTATTTTGTGTTTTCTTACTATGCCTTCAGACGAATGATTTACACTGTACAGTTGAAATAGGAAGACGACGAGTCGATAATCGGACCCATCCGGCAGTAAGACCGGCTCCTCGGCCGTCTGAACCGGTTGTCTTCAACTAAATAATCGTCACATATGCTTGTTATTGCATTGGCTGCTGGCATTCTCTATTGCAACTCTTACTCAAGTTAAAGCTAATACCTACGTATTAACATTGTATAGTACTTATGTCCTGAATTCGTTACTGGTTTGTATTATTATTGAATTATTGTGAGGTTCGCTAATTTAAACGTCAACGGAATATTCTTGTACCTGTAGATTGTCTTCATATAATAATACAGTTCGCAATGAGCCGTTTAATTGAACATGAAAAGTTGTATTCTTCTGCAGTCAAATCACGTGGCGGTTCTTTAGTTTTAGGAGCCGCTAGTTCAGAAGAAGGGACATTTCGTAACTCCCATATACAATGAGGATGAATTGAAAGTCACATATCAACAGCCAAATCACGGTGGCGCGCAAAGCATATTAAACAGGCTTAGTCGATTCCTAGAATATTCATTGATGTATGAAGGGTCCTTCATAATATGCTGACGGTTTTCTAAAGGGATGACTAGACGATCAAACTGAACAATTTATTCTATGAGACCAACAACGTCGAAGTAACGAAAAAAAAATCTGCTGTTTCATACAAAACTGCAGTCCTACTGGACCCTATTGTATGGGACAGCAGATTTATTTTTCGCGATTTCGATGTTGATCCCATACTTAGAGATAGTTGTGCAGTTTGAGGGTCTGATCATTCTTTTAAAAACCGTCAGCATATTAAGAAGGACCCTGTATATACTATGTGTAATTTTTTTATTTTTTCCGCTTATCTTTAGATTTTTGTTAAAATTAGATTCAATCAATCAAATCAGTCCACATCAACTGCTGGGCATAGGCCTCCTTTTTATTGCGCCTCTCCCAACAAACGGTGGAGCCTGATTCAAATTGAAAATTAAAGAGTTTGTTTTACTCTTTTCAGTTACTTAATCGTTTTTTATGCAGTCGGGTTTTTTGTTTTTCCTTATAATTTAAGTAGTTTATTTTATATTTTTTAGTCTTGTGTCGATCAAGCCGTTTAGGCTGTAGGGCGTGCCAAAGAAATAGACATACAAACATACATACATACGCTCGAAAAACATAACCTTCTTCTATCGCAGTCGGGTAAAAAGTTAATATTGAAAAATACAATTGCATATCACTTCTAGATATGTGCAAATGGTTTCCGGGAATTAATAAAAATGTTTTCGGAATAATCCGTACAAAGCTTTTAACAACATATTAATCCACAATGGAAAACAACAATATGCATAATTCATTTGAAGCAAAATTTAAAGCTATTAGCAAATTATTCAATATTTTATCGAATTTGTTGAACGGCTTAACATTTCGCTTTGTTAGAGTAATATTCAGTATTGAATTCGCATTGCAACGAGATTTATTATATTTATAGATTCAAGTATAGGTATAAAAAAATTAAGAGTGTTACCTTTAATGTTGCTAAAGGTCTTTTCCTCTATGCGAAGGACATCGCAGTTGTCTATCTCGAGGTAGATGCTGACCACGTTCAGATTGAGCGCCGCAAACTTCCTCATCAGGATAAGTTTGGGTCCGGAGATGAGAATATGCCTTGCGTCCTTCAGCCGCGATAGAGAATTGGTTCCAAACATGACGGCCTCAGCCCCAGTCACGACCAGGTCTATCGTTGTTTCTGGTAGATCTCCCTCCATAATGTCCAGTCTCTGTAACGTTAAAGTTTTAATGTTAACTTAACGGAAATACTGATATTGGCACAAAGAAACACAGCTGAGATCAAAGATTAAATTAATAAATAATAAATAAAATATCTGGGACAATGTCACACAAATTATCTAGTCACATTTAAAGTACCAGAATCTAGCCTGGACTTGTATTGTGATGACTAGACAACGATATAGAAATAATTAGAAGAAAGATTGTACGAGTAATTTGTGAAAATATATGAATAGCAAGATTTAATTCAAAGTTTCTCTTCTTATGACCTAGGTACCAATAATAGTTACCATTGCGGCCTGATAATTAGATGTATGAAGTATGAAGCTGTAGAAAATTACGAACGTGGGATGAAACAGGCTAGTAAAAAAAGTAAAAAATGTTGCTAGTATGTGCATTATTTTTAATTAAAAGGTAAGTTGTAAGCAGAGCAACGTTTCCTCTTACAAAAACTGACCAAATCTAGATAAGTTTAAAAGAAAAGAATTATTTCCTAAAGCGTTCAAGTGCAGAATGTCCAAATTGTCCAGCAGCTTCAAATCATCCAACATGCAATAGGCGAATATTAAGGGTTGAACTACACATGGCCGCACGCGATCGCACTTTTCCGCCACCTCATCCTTTTCTGTCACTCAGGAACGTCATTTGCTAGAGCATATAAGATAGACGGAACGCGATCGCGTGCGATCGCACGCCGGCCGCAGGCGATTGCGTTCCGTCTATCTTATATGCTCTAGCAAATGACGTTCCTGAGTGACAGACAGAAAAGGATGGAGCGATGGAAAAGTGCGTTCGCGTGCGGCCATGTGTAGTTCAACCCTAAACGTCCTTTTTATAACAATGGAACTAGCTTGACTAAAGTACGAGTATTTCAATAAATTTTACCGTTTCTAATGTTATTTTATACATAAAGAGCCTGTCTGTGTTAAACGTGGACCTGTAACATATGTAAGACAATACTAAACGGTTCATAACATTTCTATGTTTATGTAATTGTATGCCATTTGATTAGCAAACATTGATGACTAATAAATTATTATCGATCGCTTTGAATCTCTAGGTAATAATATTTAAATTGCTCTACTTCGCTTGATTATTTGTTATTTTAAGCCAGGACCCTGGTGGTCCTTACAAAGGGGGTCCGACACGACAACGGATACGGGCCGCGGCTGATTGAATTACTTGTGATACTAGTGAAGTGGGGAAAGTAAACGATGGGATAACACCTACGCTTTCGAACAACGCATAGCAATGTCGAACGTTTGGCTACGTAATAAAAGTGAGAGTAAAACAGTCAAACTCAGTGCCAGTCTATGTCTAATAATCGAATGTTCGAACACTGTCATCTGTGATTTTGGAACTAATCTTTATCAGGCCTGTGTGCCTACTATATTTCCGATATTGCTAGCTTCTTATACATGTTAGTATTGTTTGTTATCGCGTAGTGGCACATTCATGCCCAATGTTCTGTAGATAATACATGTAGTGACTCATTTTGCTACATTTCAATGCAAGAATATGACAATACAAGACCAGAAAATGAATTGCATTCTATTTCTCTTAAAATGCATTCTAGATGTTTTTACATCGTAGAGTGATACCACAAAAATTATCTTGAAATGAAAACTAGCATTGTTTTGGTGGACGCAGCCACTCTGACACTATAATATAAGACTACAAAAGGAAAGCGTCGAGCGGAGACGACACGTCCGCTCTCACATACACGTTGCCTCATAAAAATAAACACACCAACACCGCATTAACCACATCGTGCTGTAGGCATCGATACTTCAATTTATTGCCAAAAATAGATACAAAAATTGTAATTGCGTATTTTGTTAGAATACATTTTTGTTTAATTTTGGTTTACTTTGACATTTATAACAAAGAAATATCTGCTTGCATTTAATTGAGATAACTAACAGTTTTGTAGGCTTTGAGATGCAGGTGTTCACCCCTTTTATTGATGTGTTATTTTATGAGTTATGACGCAATGTTCTTCATTCACAGATCATCGACAAAGCAAAGGTTATAAAATGGCATTGTGTACCGTTTCTGAGTCAGAGTAAAGTAAGAGCAGTTTTGTTTTGCAACTTCCAAGCCCAGTTGTGTTGGCCTTTTACGGCTTTGCAACTGATGACCGCGAGATACTGTCGTTGTCGACCCCGTACGCTCCCAATTTTCGATCATGTCCACGAAATTTACATCACTTAAAACAGTTAAAAACTTTTAAATGATGCTTGACAGTTCAAGAAAAAGGATATCGTCTATATAAAATATTTTGCGAGCTTTCACAATTTTACGTAAATTCAATACTGCTTTACTTGTATAATTGTTTAGTAACGAATACAACTAGCTAACTAGTAAGTAACTAAGTGCATATTGAATTCTTCTAGACTTCGAATGATGATTGTAGCGTATTATCGGGTCCACTGCGTGCGAAACCAGTTTGATTGGACCACAAGTTGAAAGACGTGGCAGAGAACGGCATAAACATGTGCTCGCGTTAATTAGTTTTATGTCAGCAGTTACTGTACATTAAATAATAAAAATAAAGAATACTGAAAATAATTGTGACCTAGTTTGAATAAACTACAACTTTTAAAATTAGGTAGGTGAGATCGGCGGAAGAACAGTCAAACACAATGCCCGGAGATTTTCGGTTGACTGTGATGGGGCATAAGTCAATTGGAACAATGGATGGGCGCGATCGTGATTCCGAACCAAATGAGCTAGATTCAGATATAATTTAGTTTCGCATGTGCAAACAATACTTGTATTTTTATAAGACATATTGCGCCGACCCTACATAATGGAAATGGGCAAGAGAACGATAATGTATTTTTATACGCCTGCTTTTTTCTCTTTTCTTTGTTTTGTAAATACATATTAATAACCTACTGTCTTAAATTGTGGCCCAAGCAACACACGTTATTATTGTATTGGTACCTACTAGTTTTTTATTGGTATAATGTGAGCTGGCAACATATTTGCCTAGAAAGACATATTTTTCTCAATGTTCAAAACGGTGTTGCATTCTTCTAACAGAAGACGTAAAAATATGCTGTAAGTGCACTGTTCAAATATAACAGTGCCAATTGAGTCGCCCGCCACAAGAACGAGTTGATTCTGATTGGAAATTGCAGGCTAATTTTGTAAGCGTGCAGAGTTCAGCTCTGCGTCGCTTAATTTAATATGCAATGATTTCTATACTGTTACGCGTTATTATTTTATTAATGTTACAGATTTATGTAGGTACGACGTTAACACGATCGACAGACAATTTAATTTGTAATGTAAACCAAAAATGTATTATCTAGTTTTTGCTGGTGCTCTGACCTTGTGTGGAAATAATAAAACGTAGTTAGTCACATAACATTACTTCCAAGGCAGGTAGGCTAATATAACCAATATGTTTCACATTTTATTAATAACACATGCTGGTTTTAACTCTATTTGTGTTGATAACCAGACAATGATATAAATGTTTGATGATAATTACGTAGACCCTATAATAATTGCGAACATAATTTTCAAGTTAATTGAAAAGTAATTACCAACTTAAAATCTTTAGCATAAAGAACGAATGCTAAACGAATACAAACACTCCCATTATACATACCTACATAATATGCTTGAACATTTGATATTGTCTTAAACTAGTGTTTGACCTACGAATAAGAGAATGTACTCTTATTCGCCTGATTTGATTTTGTAATAAGTGTACCAGTATTGAATTTTGTTTGTTTATTTCTATGATATTGCCTTTAATTCTATGTTAAAAATCGTATGTAAGTGGCCTCAATCGTATTGAATTTGCAATGTGAATAAATAATAATAATAATAATAACCCCGCGGGGGCAGCTTGTGGCGAGCTGACGGTGAGTGGCGACACCGCGAACACCTATCCAGGGGGACCATACAGGCATGCGCTTACACACACACCCCCACAGACAGTAACACACCCCCCTACCTCTGGCTTGCCTTCATTGGCCGGCCAGAGTGGAATCGCAAGAGCAAAGAACCTATGCTCCAGGTTGGAAGTGTATTGCACGTAATGGCGTAATAACGGGGAAACCCGCTCACGGGGGTAAACCCCGCGATGGTGAAACCGGTGCCGCACCTCTCGACAACCTTTAGCCGCTCAATGGGATGTTGCCCCATTGTCGCACTTTGTTCGTGCGGCCGTTTTATGGGGCCCACTCGACGAGTTGGCGAGTCACCGCCTGCCCTATTTACAATTTTGAGACTAGTTGTCATGGCAGGCGTCCGTTAGTCTCCTCCCATAGCCCAGTATCCATCCATCCAACTTTCACCTCTATAGCCCAAGACCTTATTTTTCCATCACGGCCATAGCGCCGGACTCCAATAGTCTTTGCACCTGGCGGGGACCATCCCCGTGTGTATCATGTTGTGCGCTCGGAGATGGTATCCGCCATGTGTATCCCTTACATTTAGATTAACTTGTCTTCTGAACGGGCCTCTACATGTTGGCTTCGGCTCCATGCACGCCTTCCAAAGGTCCGGGACTTAATTGCCCGTGATTACGGATCGTAAGACACATAATAATAATGTGAATGTTATGCTTAATTTTTAATTTTTAATTTTTAATTACGTTTGTTTAATTTTATTATGGTTGTTAAATGTTTTAATTTTTTATTTAAGTTGATATTGATACCTAAATGTTGCTGTGCCCTTACAGGGTTCATGTTTGATTCTTACTAACCTAGCATTAAGACCAAATGTTACAACATGAGTGCAATAAATGATTCTATTCTATTCTATTCTATTCTATTCGTAGTGTTTGACACAAATTATATACTTACCAGATTTTAAGTCAGATCATAAGCTATGAAACAAAAAAAGTTTCATCAAAATCGGTTCAGTAGGTAGTTTTTGCGTGATGCGCGAACAAACAAATAAACAGACAAACAGACAGACAAAATTTCTAAAAAAAGGTTGATTTCGAGTCAGGGATACCTACCTAAAAACCATATCCTTATTATTTTTTTGTAAATATCTTCAATGTACAGACACACTTCAGTTACAGTTTTATAATAGTTAAGATTAAAAATCTGTTTAAAAAAATAAAACTAAAACACAGGTAGGAAATAACATTTTCTCCCCTCCGGACGGAAAGCGTAAATTTTCGTTCCGCTGCGCTAAACGAAGTTGTCGCTTTCCACCTCCGTCGAGGAGAAAAAAAGTTTATTAACCTCGGACAGTAAATAAGAAAGCCTCAGATCAGATGTTTGTTGACCTCGGCTTCGCCTCGTTCAACAATTACATGACATCTGAGACCTTTCTTACTTTCCTGTCCTCGGTGTGTATATACTATATTTATTATTGAGTGCGCGATTGTTTTTTAAATATTTATTGGATTGGTTTCTAAGGAAATAGTCACTTTGAACATAACAATTTAACTGAAACGAAGTAATCTTGTCATAATTACCTAATTACATTTATCTTCATTCGATCTTGTGCATGAATTATACAATAACGTAGTAGTGGTAAACGTGGATATACAAACACTGCGACGGCATTCAAGCTTCTTTCGTTTGATTTTAATATTAGACTTTATTCCGGGAATATATGTAGTTTGTAGGGAGTTGAAAAGCTGGGCAAACACGAGTTGAAATATTTGGTCTCCAACACCATACGTTTTGTAACTAGCTCTTTAAAACTTTTCCGTTTTTTTAATAAAGTACAATAATCGTTCCAAAGTAAAAAATATTGTTAACCAGAAAGAATGTCAGAATGGAAACGGATTCCAGATTATTGAATAACGTGGAGATTTGCGACGTTATTATATACTTATGTACTACCTACTTTATTTAAAAAAGTTTGAAATGTAAACGAATATTTTGTAATTAAGTGATTACTTTCAATCCATTTCAATAATACCGATGATTAATTGATAGTGACATTAAAGTAAGTACATAGGTACTTATCTTTTGTTTATCGTATCGTTTTAGTAACGACCTCAGTCAATTATGTTTAATTAGGTACACAAGGTGTGGTTTCAAATGAAATTATCGAAGTAAAATGTTGTATATTATTCTTATTTGTCACAATACCGTCGTCGCCATACCTGTATCTAATTCAATAATCATTATAATCACACAACTATATTTGTCTGAGAAGCAGAATTTTACAAATAACGTAAGAGCAACATACTTACCTACACTTAACAAAATCCATTGTCATTTTTGCCATATTGTTTTGTGGAATTACGAAATAGTCATCCATTAGGTAATCTAAACCTTTAAGCTCAAAACTAAAGTAAACCGATAATGGTAACAAAAGCAATAAAATAATAACGGTTATCTTATCCGAAAAATTCTATAGATAGATAAACGAAAGGAGACTAACGATTTTAGTCCGTGAGTATTCGGTCAATACTTGTAGTATCTATAACAAAATAAGTAACTACCAATAAATTATTTCCAAAATGCAACACATTATTTTTGGGTTTTTGATACGATAAACGTGTATCCAAAACTCGATTGAAACGTAAATATTCCGTCACTATAAGATGTTGATAGTATCGTGGTAGAGGGCCGCTCATCGCAGGAAGCGATCTCTCATTACGTTTTTTTATGGTTTGTTCGTTGCTCCCGGCCGATCCTCCACAACTCTACATGTTGCTGCGTTCGATGCAACGGCAACGTCTCGCCATGAGTGAAACCGACACGTCTGATTATTTTTTTACCATATTTTAGCCTATTTAACCGTTATCGGGTATCTGTTGCTGGTTGCTGCTACTGTATTATTCTAAGAACGGATTCGACTACGGAATTTTAATGTTTTAGAAGATGTTATAGTTGGTTATGAATATTCATTCATTTGTGTATGTGTTCGGAAACTAATTAGATATATTTCTATGTAAAATTAGGTTGATATTGAGCTCCTTTGTTGATTATGTAACAATCAGTCTTCTGAACACTTTCTAATGCATTACATTAACAGCATTCATATTTGCAGAGGCAGCTTGTTGAGTCAGTTCCAACTAAGAGATAACATTCTCAAGTCCGCCCCTTAACTCATAGAACACAACAGGTGCATTTCGCTCCAACTTTTTATACCAACGAGTCACGACTTATGTATTCAAGTTGTTAACATTTCTCTACAGTTGAAGAAAGATAATAAACACTATAAAAGTGTTTCTTGTTTGCACCCAGCTGTAAGTTTGAACATCATTGGTTTCTTTTCAAGTGAAGCCAGAAGAATTATTGAAATAGATAGTTTAATCTTCAATGTTTACCTGATTTCGTGTTAACAATTTAGAAAAAAATAAGATGTAGAGAGTTAGTACTGTTCCAATAGACAATGATTCACTAGGGGCATAATGAAATGACGACATTTAATTAACTTCCGGTTTTGTATGCGGGGTCAGTCGGTGGACACAACTGTGTTTGTTTTGACCACGTTTTTATTCAATTCAATACAAATTGTATGTTCGAATGTAATTCTTTAATTCATTTCGGAAGATGAACTTAGTCATTTCGTTATAAATAGTCTAATGAGATAGGTGACCATTATTTTGACAAAACATTGAGTCATTCCACAGTAGATTCTCGGAACCATGTCTTCTGACTAATAACAACTCTTTCTGAACAATGTCTTGTAATTATTTACTGACTACACTGTTATGCTCAATAGTACAGTGTAAGAGGATCCTCATAATCTAGTAGTTGTCAGAGTCATCCCTTCATCTCTATTCTACCTTTATAAACAAGGGAACGTGCATAAAATGCCATTGTAGGTAGCTAATATTAAATGGTGGTAGAGCAACTGTGTTACCATGATTATAGGTTAGTTACCAGTAGTTCGTTTGACCAAGACCAGACGAGGTCATCGACACATATTTCTGTTTCCACACATTTTGAACACTGTCCAATTGTGTGCTGTGCAACTGTAGAACTTTCCGTCCGCATTCTGTTGGCTTTATGTATACTAGTTCCATTAGAGGTGACGATACAACATAGTCGTACAAACAATTATATTTTCGTTTGAAATAGACTGCAAATTCGCTAGTGCGCTGCCATGCCATGGCAGGCACCACAAATAACCTGGATATGCGGGTGAAGCGGTGTGCGGCGGCGAGGCGGCATATTTCCAAGTTTTAACCTAAAGCTTGCTGTCTTCTTTCTATATGTTCTGACAGGTTATGTTTAATAACAAGTCCTCATTTCTAAAAGACTTAAAAGTAGATATATTATAACACATTTCTATTGTTGAAAAGGGAAACAATTTTAGACTAATTTAACATAATTTTGTAGAGTTTGTGATTGTGTAGCAAATGAGGCCATTAGTTAGAGCGAGATAGTGTGCCAATGTGTGACGCATGTTGGAACAGACTTTCGAAGTTTCTATAATGGGTCTGACAAAAATATTTTAGATTCATTGTATAAATGACTAAAGGTTTCTATTGCGAGAATATCGAGCATGTTACGGGATCAACCCAAGCAAAGAAAATATACAAGCAGGTAGTTCTCTTTGTTTACACGTTTTTTCTGATCAAGCTGTTTATATTTTTTATCAAATGTTGTTGTTTTTATCTCTAATTTTAAAAGATTGTGGTTGATGGTTTATATGATATGATGGTTATCATGACAAGAGTAGGAAGGTGCCATGAAAATGAAAAAAGTTTCTGCTGTGAGTCTGTGAGAAACTAATATAAAATAAACAACAGCCAACAACAATCAGGGCCAGTTTCACCACTTCTGAGTCTTGTTAGCTTATCCGACAGATAGTTTGACATAATTTGTATGAAATTATGTCAAAATATCTGTCGGATAAGCTAACAAGGACTTACTCAGAAGTGGTGAAACAGGCCCTCAGTCTGTTAAATTAGATTTGATTGTTATTTATAAATCCATCGAAGGTAACTAAGTATTTGTAGGTATAGTATCCGATTGGTTTAATATTTTACAAGTTCAACAAGTTGGAACGTGTTAGGAATTTAAATAGGTAAACTAAACACATAGAGCGTTCCGTATTTAACGTATCCTTTCTTTCTGCCTTAGGATCTTACTTACCCTTTTTGTATTGTTATACATTACTCAGTAGGTATTTATCGTTTTCAAGCTACCTAGGCAGGTAGGTACTGTAATCTTTTTTTCAATTTCTTTCAGTAAAATATCTGAAATTGCCCCAACATTTTTCGAGTACTTAAGTGCTAATATACATAGTACCTAGGTAGAGGTGTCTTGGCCTACATTGGAAGATTGTGCGAAGAGTTTAAGATAGTACCCATACCTATTATAACCGGTATCTAATACACCAAATCAGGTAACACTCGTTCACTTTTGTTTGCGTCGTCGATTGTGATTCGGTGTGATGTGATTTACGTACCAGGTTGTGGGGCACGGTGCAGTTCACTGTGGTCCATGATGGGTGGGCAGCTGGAACACACTCGCAGAATGGCAGCTCACACACACTATGCGCGTGCCCCGTTCGCACTTGTGAATGGAGTGCAAAGAGCACGAACAACACGGTCAGGCGCGACATGGTGCCGCGCTCGAGCGCGACCAAACGCGCGCGTTCGTCGTCATGAACTAACTGAGACTGCCGGCCGGAGTGACGGCCACGAAGATCGCCACTAGCTGTCTCTGTGTCTCGCCCATGCTAGGGACGCCATTTATTAACAAGCGTTTCCATTATCGATATCGATGATTCTGTTATTAGTACCTGATTTGCATTCGATAAAAGTGCTAACTGCTCACAAAGTCACGATCTATGAATGTTCAATGTTAAAAAACTAGATAATTTCAATGGAATTCAATTATCGTTTGTATTGTTTCTTCATCATAGTTATGTGCCTATTATGTATGATTAATAAACCATTACGATTCGGTCCATAACTAGATGGTTTCGTTTATGGCTATCATTTTTCGATTTTTTTAATTTTCATCAACTTGCCATCAAAAATTTAAAATTACCAGAACATAATTTGAAGCGTTGCGGAAAAATAACCCCGAATCCGATCATATTGATTTAATTTCTAATAGAAATTCCAACATTAAAAATATATTCATATCGTATAATGATAATGAAAATTAATTGAGATGATGATGATGATCGCTATCAGAAAAAGTTCGCGGGATATTTTCCCGAAAATTCATATTGAATACTCGTAACGTCACATGTACAATTTGCGACTTTGACATAATGCGCATAAAGTGTTTGAAGTATCTGTCCAGGGCCACTAGACAAAGTATCTTTCTATTGGCGTTAACGACAGCAGAAAACATAAAATTGTATGGACTTGACGTATGGTGACGAAAGCAAACGTCAAAATGTTTCGATCGCCAATGTCAAATCCATACATTCTGTCATTTTCTACTAGCGTCAACGCCAATAGAATGTCACTTTGTCTAGGGCCCCAGAACGAAAGACTTTAACGCCCAGGGTTACTGGCAGTAATTACGTATATTTTTCAAATAAGCGTCCCTTTTTGACATACATGCCCGCGAATCCCAAAATTAAAGTGGAATAAACCTGGTGTTCTACTGGAGAAGACGCTGCATGTCAGCTAGTAAGTTAATACGTTGTCATTACTTCGTTCGTCATCCCGACGTAGTAAAAGTGTTACACCGACGTCTTTTGCATGTGACTGCTGGATGTCAGTTAAAGGAACTGCTACATGGATTACGATCTCGATTATTTGTTAGAACTGCTTCGTCCAAATAGTTCCTTATACTAGGTTCACGATGAAACTAGGTCCATGAAACTGTGATTAGCCAGAAATCGTTCCCACAATTCCCATATACCGACTTACCGCGTATTTATTTAAATATTTACTAGAATTGCTAATTAATAGTCGATATCAGGATTACTGATAGTTTACTAATGTTCGCTAAAAATTTGCATGATGAGCTAGTTAATTAGGAGGAGCTATTAGGTATTTAACAAGCAAAAAAAACTAAGCTCAGTACTGAGGGCCTACCATGAGTTTTCCCTGTACTTGACTATTGTAGTTACGTCTCCAATTTGTATGACAGAAATTAGTTCTCAACGTACAAAATTTGTGACGTAACTACAGTAGTACAGTACGGTGAAAACTCATGGTAGACCTACTGTTCATTGTAGTTCAAACTTCGAAAACGTTCGGGTTTTGTTGTTTTTCGACAAAAGTCAAAAAAATCTTTTCTAAGTATTTTAGATAAAGAAATTGCTCAGCGCTATTCATTCAAACGGTTCGAAGTCGAAATTCCTGTTGAAAAAAAAATTGTTGATCCTGGTTTACAGGAGTTACAGCGGTGGGAATGTGTGGTGGGCCAATGCCCGAAAAAAAAACTAAATTCAACAAATGTAGGTAACAACGAAATCTGAACAGTTTCGGAGTTTAAAATTCACTGTACATTCTAGTTTATTGATTTGTATGAAATATAATAGCTGCTTTATGTAACTGTTATTTAATTGTTCAGTTTAAATTTGATACCTTCTTAATTAGGTTGCTGGTGGTGTATTCTGATTAATGAATGTGACTACTTAGATTAACGTTAAATCATTATCATTAATTTATTGGGTTTGCAGTATCAAGAATTAGATAACAATGTCGTTTTAACAATCATGTTTCGTTGACTACTGATAATAATTCAGCTTAAACATAGCAACACACAAAGTTTTTTTAAGATCGTATTCTACATACTACTTAGAATGTTAGGCCTCATTCAAGGAGAGCGTTCACGGAGAAGCGTTTTTGCACGCGTCAAATTGTCATTGATTTACGAGGCCTTAAACTCAATCTGATTGCAGAGCAGAGATATTAGTCGCCTTGTGTGCGTCTTCTTGCCTATCATACGAGTAAATAATATGGGTATATAGATATTGACTTTCAAAATTTTGTTGTCAAATTTGTATTTTTTTGCCTTATTTGCTTACTTACCGACAAGAACGTAGATTTACTATGGATTTTCATAATCAACTATTTTAAAGTGTATCGATGTAATGTATTTTGTCACATCCTTAGCATGCTCTGATACTGAGGTCGTCGGGTGCTGCGTTCGTCCATACATACTGTTGGTGGGTGACCCTGTGTGCAACTGTATGCACTATTTACACTCATATTCTCTGTTCGACACTACTAACATTTTTGGAGTGGATTAGGTACAGTCGGTCACTGATTTTGACATTTAGATTATTTTTGTCTAATATGAAATGTAGTAGAACTACTGAGAAGTAATGTTCCCACTAGTTCCACTATTCGGTGGTGCATTTAAAAGTAGAACTAGTGGGAAAAAAAGTCCCATAGTTCTACGGTAGAACTGTTCAGTAGAACTACTGGGAATGAACGAAATTTTTACCTGACTGCGCCAGAAGGAGGGTTATGTTTTTCACGTATAGTTTTGGATTTGAATGTATAACAATTTCAATCTCAACCATAGCGATTTTATAGCAAGAAAGTTTTGTAAAAAATATGCCTCTTTCTTGGTCGACTGTACGTGAATGCAGTACAATAGTTACCTTAGATATTATACAGAATGATACTTAACTTATGTTGTACTAAGTCTACTACAATAGCCTTTGTCAATTGATAATGTAGCTCTAAACATGTAGGTTCTGAACGATAACATAACAATGAGTGTTTAATTACACCTTTGTACTTTTCGTAGCGTATAGAAGTGTGAGACGTAATCATATATAGCATCATCAGCCCATGTCCACCCACTGCAAGACTATCCCCATTATGACATTATTTTTGTTCCTTTGCTCACTAGCAAGGCATCTATCCAGCGATCTTCGAATAGTCATTAGAATCCACCAGACTGCTCAAAGACTCTTTTCTCTTCGCTGACACCGCGGCCATCACTTGGGCAAGGCTTTGCTCCACCTGCCGGCTGCCACGTCCCCGCCCGCAAACCGCCCCTTAAAACCAGCAATACTATCTCCGACGTCCTGAACCTTAGCACGACGTCGGGTCTTGACGTTCGTGACGTGGTATACTTAGAATAAGTCTTCTTCGGCGTGTGCTAGGATATAACAAGTTATATCACAACGACCTCCAAGGTTCAATACGCTACTTTAATTTTACAAGTGCGCAATCTTCTAAGTGAGAGAATTTCCATGTTTTATTTTTGACATTATGGTCAACTCGCCGTAAGCTCTTTAAGTCGATAGACCATTATATCTATGGCTCGACAACAAGTACCACAAGCGATAGATGCTCTATTGCATCTGAATTGAACCCGCAACTCCCTTTCCCCACAAAGAAGGGCTGTTCGCCGGTAATATTAGACATAACCTTCATCTTAGTCTTAATTTTCATCCTCAGACCCACTGTAAAATATGTGTCATAGTCTTTTTGAAGTATGCTTCTGAGGTTTCCCAATCTCTGTCTTCAAGTAAGGCTAAACAATTTGGGTAAGATGGTGTTCCCTTGTCGCACCCCTCTGTTAATCAAAATATGGTCATAGTACTGGCACAGTAGACCGCATGATTAATTTTCGCCACTGGAGAGTCAGGTGCCTTGACAAAATACACATTAAACCTCTGTAAATTACGTTAAATCTGGAACATTATCTGTAGGGACCTATCGTGTTTCATCGTGCCTTCATTGTTTGGCGGCTACAAAGACTTAATGTTTTTAAAGATTCCTCTTTTGTTCACAGATGTGTATCAACTGAACGTCAGTTCCTGTCAGACTTCGTGTTTGGGAGCGGGAGTACGGCAGGGGGACGGTTGGCGCGCTGGCTGGCCCCCACTCCTCGCGTTGAGCCAGCCAAGTGCGAGCTGAAGGCCCCCGCTAATCCCGTGCGACCAGCGACCAGGATAACCCTGCCTATCCTAGTGCGAGATCAGTACGGGGACTCTGTCGCTTCTCCTGCGCTTAGGGTTGAGGTAACTTGATATTCTTACTCCGATCGTGTTTATAAGCTATCTGAAAAAATTTGCTTAAAGCTTCGTTTCTATGTTTGAATAATAATTAATTATACCGCGTGAAGTTTTGTTATAATCACGTATATTTAAGAAAACAAATATTTCTTAATTATTAATCACTTTATAGGTTTCGATACATCTCACTAATATTATAAATGTCAAAGTTTGTATGTTTGTCACTTAATCACGCATAAACGGCTGAAGGGATTTGGATTAAATTTTGCTCGCAGATAGAATATGTTCTGGATTAACACATTGGATACTTTTTAAGGTCCACACAGACAGTCGCGGGCAACAGCTTTTGAGGAATACATTGTTATTTACATTTTTCCTTAGGTCCCTGTGCTAACAAGCTACACTAAATATATTACTCGTTGTTTTAATTTTTTGTGGTCTAGCGCATTGTAAGCAAGATATTGCAGGACCACTCACCACACAATAGTCTTTCTGGGAGAAGTGAATAATTGACCGGCAATTGGTAGTGATTGACATAAATCTTGATGCCGTTATTCAATTTCAAGTCAAAGTTGTCTTATTTATTAGGTGCCTGAATTAATAACTAAGTAATATTTTTTTTCTCTCAAGTACCTAATACAAATTACCTTTCGACGCATAATGCCGAAAATGCAAAACAACAAAACTGAAATTTTTGCGATTAATTATGCACCACTAGTTTTTAATTAGTAACGAAACTTTCAGACCGTGAATCAATTCAATTCAAATTCAAAATAATTTATTCAATATAGGAGCCTGAAGCACACTTATTAAACGTCAATTCTTTTTTAAGCTACCACCGCGTCGGAACGTGTTGTCGCTGTAGAGAAGATGCGGCCAGAAACTCTACAGCATAACACGACTTAATGAGTATTACAATATAAATTCTTATGCTAAGGTTATGTATACAGTAATACATAGACTATCTGAACAACTTTCCCTTTAAGTCATGAATGGAATTTTTTTGGACCTCCCAAACAAAAATGCGGATCGGCCGATCTATTTTCTATGAGAGAAAATTTTTCTCGTTTTTCGACCCATGTTCCTTAGAGAAAGTTGTTCAGATTCACGGTCTGAATACACCCTTAAAGTTTCGTTACTAATTAAAATTAGCGGTGTATACTTAGCATAAGCATAAGTATATGCTCACGTCTATATTCCCCGAGGGGGTAGTCGGAGATATTCTGAAACCTCAGAACTTCCACGTTCCACCAGTACCTAGTATCCAAACTCTGTCCAGTGTGACAGGAGCCCGTCGCCGCTTATAATGGACAGTGGGTACAATAAACGCCTCGAAATTGAAGCATGCAGGTTTCCTCAAGTTGTTTTCCTTCACTGAAAAGCCAGTGGTGTTACAAATCGTACATAAATTCCGAAAAATTCATTGATACGAGTCGACCTGTACGGGGACGGGGGATCGAACCATCGCCTCCTGCACGGCAGGCAAGGTTACTCGCCACTGGACGAAGGGTGCTTCAGACCATCAACCTGAACAACTTTCGGCTCCTCGACCCAAATATCTCTACTGTTCCAACAGTAGATTTTTTTTCCGCGATTTCAATGTTGAAGAAAGTTGTTCTATTTCATAGTCTGAAGAATATATGTAACACATTTAAGTTTACATCGTCGTATAGTTCCATCAAGGAACTTTACAATACAATAGAACCGTTGAGGTTGATCCGAACAAAGTTATCATGTAAGATGAAGTGCAGGGAATTATACCTATAAGTAGGTACAAAATTGATCTGGATTTCAATTTTGTTTTCTAAAAAGAAATTGATTAGTACAACGTAATTTGTGGTAACAAATGAGTTTTCAAGTTTATAACCTTGGCCGCTTGGCTACATAGCGCTTCGTTCTTAACCAGAAAGAAGATTTTTAACAACGCTAGGTACTAACTTCGTTCACAAGCTAACGCTAGATACCAACGTACTGAGCATTAATTCCGTAAATGATTCTGTCACGAAACATGACGTGACGTTCATACTGCGATTGAAGTATGAGGACTTGAACAACATGTTATACTTTGATATTTATGTACAGTATTGAACCGAACCGAAACATCTAATCTCTATTAAATGTTTTTCATTAGAGAAGAACGTTCCTCGTGCGGCCAAAAGAGTAGAAAACTGTGACAGTAGGAACTAAATATTAGAGTACAAAATTTTGATCGGTCTTGCCAAGTATTACGTGATTTTGACGTTTGACGAAGTGACGTCCTCAATGTTTTCATATTTTTATGCCCAAACCACAGTATAAGCATGAGTATCTAGAACTAAATACAGTACAGACACTCCCAGCACCCCTCCAATTTTTAACCTCACTCTCTCTGGCAGAATCGTGGCGCTAAAGTGTATGGAAGTGGGTAGGTATTCCTGCCTCGCTCGCACTCACTCAGTATCGCACATCCGTTTCTCTTCTTTTCAATTTGTCCCATTTGTATGAAATGACAGCTAAGTGTCTAAGGTGTGCCCAAACTGTAGGACCAATGTGAACTAGAACGTTCACATACATTTTCATGCAACTGGACTGTCCGATCTAATTTCAGAATCGATAGCGTTGAACCAAAATGTGCATACAGCTAGAATCTAGCTGTATGCTCCATCTAGCTGCTAGATGGGGTAACCTATCTTACTTTCGAAATTTCACTGACCGAATTTTAGTTGTTCGAAAACGGTTTAAAGAAGTTTTTAGTGACAGATATTTTGTTACACATACATTTGTTACTCCTTATAAAGACTTGACAGAAGTATCATTTTCCAGAAAATTTAAGATTAGAATTTCATAATCATTTTTTTTCTTTTGACAACGGTCTTCTGGGTTCGAAGTTTTAAAATGTAGAAGCAACTTCTTCCATAGTATGACTAGGACACAACACAGTAAAGTTTTCTGTAATAATTACCTAGTAGATACACATGATACCAGGATTATAGCACCAACATGCTTGCTAGCATGCTGCTTGCTTGCTTGCTTGCTTGCTTGCTTGCTTGCTTGCTTGTTGCTTGCTAGCTTGTATGCATGTTGGTGGTTGCGGGGGGCGAAAACCCCCTGCCTGAGAAATACAAATTGGTGGTTTTAAAATTATAGTTTAGGTTAGGTTAGAACATGTAAAACACTTAGCGGGCGAAGCGAGCAGAGCATCAAAATGCTTGCTGCATGCTTACTTGCTTGCTGCATGCTTGCTTGCTTGCTGCATGTTTGCTTGCATGTTGCTTGCTTGCTTGTATGCATGTTGGGGGGTGCAGGGGGGCCGCGCCCCCCGCGAGGGGGGTTCGGGGGGCGGAAGCCCCCTGACTGAGAAAAACAAACTGGTGGTTTTAAAATTGTAGGTTAGGTTAGGTTAGAACATGTAAGACACTTAGCGGAGCGAGCGAAGCGAGCGGAGCATCAAAATGCTTGCTGCATGCTTGCTTGCTTGCGGCATGTTTGCTTGCTCGCTGCATGCTTGCTTGCTTGCTGCATGCTAGCTTGCTTGCTGCATGCTTATATGTATGTTGAAGGTGTAGTGGGGTGGACGCCCCCTGCCTGAGAAAAACAATCTGGTTTTTTAAAATTCTAGGAATGGTTAGGTTAAATATTTCTGCGGAAAAGTGACTGTACGGAAAAACAAATATTCGAAAAAGTAAATTATCTGACTTACATTACTTTGGAAAACTGTGTTACAGAATTTTGATTCATTGGTTAAAAGAAAAAAGGACAATAAAAAATCTGGCTCCTCAAAATATGGCGAATAATATTTCGGGGAAACAAAAAAAAAGGGAAACAATAAAAAGTGTAACGATTTCGGAGAACTAAAATTCGGAAAACTCTTTTTCGAAAATACGATAGGTAACCGCTAGATGGATATGGATGGATTTCTAGATGGATTAGTGTTTCTGTCGTAGTCTGTTCTGTGTCTGTGTTAGGCACATCGTGAAATAATTAACCATATCATGAAATGCCAAGGCAGATTACGGACTGCCTGATTCTATGACGAGAGCACGACATTTCCATTACCCTGCTATGGCGACTATCTGTGCTTTACATTTGTCAGATTTTCGTTGAAATATGTTAGTTTCAAAGTTAGGGTTAGTTTAAGATTATAATATGGAAAATGTTGAGCCACGATTACTTTAAAACTTTATATTTTTACGGAAATCTGTCAAATGTAAAGCACGGTTATTGGTTTCTACGTTTTAGATAATGTCTAAAAAAATCATTGACTTTAAATGATTAATATCCAAAATATAATCAAACTTGGTTTGTATGGAGCGTGCCAACGGTAATATCCTGTTAATGTATGCTTCGATTCAATTTATTTGGCTATGTATTTTTTATATTTTGCTTTTCGTGATGCAGGTGGTGGTGCAACGTTTGGAAGATGGTGGTGCCCGCCACAGCCGCATCTCGTTCGCAGACGGACGCCGGGCCAGTATTCCGGATGTCTCCTATCACCCCACGATGCGAGACACCATGTGCTTCCATGCTATCACCATGATGAAGGTTTGTTCTTCACAAGTATACACAAAGTTAAATTTATGCTTAGATCAAAATAAAATTAATGTATAGGCCTAAATCGCGGTAAGTTGAAGCAAACTACTGGTGCACTTGGTCCATACAAACTAGCGCCATTATCTGTCAAATCTAGGGCACTTGCATACAAATTTGAAGTAAACCTTTCATTTGTTTTGCCTCATTTTTCTGGTTTGAAATGTTCGCGTAAGGCCGGATAGGCCTTACCTTCATTTTATTTTGATCTAAGAATTTATGTACCTACATGATAGGTTTGTAATTGGCTTTGTAAGTTTAAAATACTAGTATTTACTGTTTATCTTTGTGATAAGACTGATAAGCTGTTGATTTAGTATGTAAATAAAGTAATTAATAATTATATATCTACAACAGACAGACAACACAAAACGGAAAGTTGGTTGCTAGTTGTAGCAATTTTAGAGTCTTTGAGTTATTAAAACTCCTCAATTATGATTTATATATTCATCATCATCAGCCTATTATAAATAATAAATAAATAAATAATAATAAATATCTTGGACAGTGTTACACAAATTATCTAGTCACATTTAAAGTTCCAGAATCTAGCCTGGACTTGTATTATGATAACTAGACAACGGTATAGAATACATATTATATAGATACAAACATCCATGACTCGGGTACAAATATTCATATTCGTCATACAATTATTTGTCCCTTACGGGATTCGAACCCGCGACCCCCGGTACAGCAGGCAGGTTCACTACAGACTGTGCTGTCTGACCGTCAGATATAGGTCTGCTACCGCAGGGCACAGTCCTACCCTCAGGGTAAAGGCGTTTGTCTACAAACGCGTGCCCAATGCGGATTGGTAGACTTCACCCAGGTATCGGTATTACATGATTGAGTGTCCATACCACTCCGCAACGCGCCACAGACGTTCTCGGACATCTACAATACATTGAATTTATATCAAGTTTTTGAGTCGCCATATCTCCAGTCCCATCGGATCATTGAGATTATATCAGACGAGCATTTAGCCGACTTCGTCCATCGTAGCGAGATAAATGATAATAAAATTATATCAGATTTGAAATCGAATCATAAGCTTTCATACAAAAAAAGTTTCATACAAATTAGGTCAGTAGTTTTCGCGTGATGCGCGAAGTTCAAGCGAACAAACAGACATATAACAAATAAAAAATAAAAATTGTTTTGAAATCGGGGACACTTAAAAATCATATCGAAACTTTTTTTATATCATCCATGTTCAGACATACACGTCTGTTACAGTTTTATAATAGTAGAGATACCTCCGTGGTCTAATGTTTAAGAGCATTGGGCTTTTAACACGGAGGTCGTGGATTCGAATCTCACGGTGGACACCTAGTGATATGTCACTTTGTGCGTTTTTCCCCAGTTGGTTAGGTTACGACATTGCAGGCTGAATCATCTGATAGTCTGAAAGGAAAGATGATTCCGTGCTTCGGATTGCACGTTTAGCCAGTGTTCTCGGCTACTATCTCTGGTCGTAGTAGTCGTTACAATAAAAACCACGTCAGAAGCCGTAGGCGGTCTGAAAAAACTCTGAAACCAGGGCTTGCTGCGCACACGATAAGAAGAATAATAGTAGAGATGCATGTGTACTTTTATGCTACAGGTTTACCAGAACTACTCATTCGAGGAGCTTCGGCTGGCAAGCGGTGCGTGGGGCGAGGCGTGCACGAGCTCCAACAGCCTCGTGACGAACGGGCGCGTGCCCGCGGAGCGCCTCGTGGTGCGCGCCCAGCCCGACGGCTCGTACGTGGCCACGTGGACGCCGCGCACTCCGGGCGCCTACTTGTTTAGGTGCACCTTCGACGATCATCCGGCGCCACAGGTCGGTGCTATTTTTGAGAGTTTCGTACCTAAAAGGTGCCAACAGGACCCTTTTCATAATCCTACGCTGTCCGTCCGTTCGTCCGACCTAGCTCTAAAGGCCTGTATCTTTTGGATCGTAATAGATAGAGACTTGAAATTAAAAGGCAAAATAAAGGGGGGTCCCCGGGTCCCCATACAAGAAACGTGTTTTCAAGGTAAACAGGACCTTTATTGAAAAATGTCATTGCTTATCTAATTCGGTATGTCAAGTTTTTTTTGGTCTTCATTTTTATATTTTTTACGGACAGAAGACATAATTTTAAGATACCTATTTCATTCTTATTGCGATTTATCGAGTTTATTATTATAAATTTAATTTTTAAATTATTTTGATCTGTAATCTCTAAGTGCAAAAATGGTGGAGAGAAAATATTTCGAACTCCATGGAGAAAAAGTACCTACAGCTGTATTTAAAAAAATTAAAACCTGCCTCCTCTTTCTAACTCTATGCTGGAAAAAGATACGGCAACATCAAATGTCAAATTCTGACATTGTGAAAGTATTTTTTTTTCTTAATGGCCGGTTATTTTAAGTTGATTTTATGTTTACCAAGGAGTTCACAGGTATGCCAGTGACGTCACTGCATGGACCGAAAAACGACGTTATTTTATTAAAAATATCTGTAATCCTTTCATTTTAAAATCTCTGACATAGAAAATATGATTATTGAGACGATTATCTCGAAATGGTTTTCGATTTAGCACTCCAAAAAAAAACTTGACATACCGAATTGAATATTTCAGGAGCTTACAATAGAAGTGGTAGAGAGTACACTGGAGGGGCTAGGTGAGCGAGGAATTCAAGCGGGTGGTGTATTACCATCCACCCCGCCGTCGAAACTGCGACGTTTCGCGTCGCGGTACACGGCGGGGCTGCGGATCAGGGCCAGCCCTAGCTTGCAAGCTGAAGAATTAGGCCGGATACCACCAGGAGCCAATATCGCGTTTGTTGAAGAGGTGAGTTTATGGTGTAGCTTTTGAGTACTCTGGAAGTGTATTATAATGTATCCTTATGTGAGAACTGCGGCATGTTATGTGCTCGGCTGGATATTACTAGAAATTATTGTAGGTATGAGTAGTTTTTGTGTTGCAGAGAGATATGGACATTCAATCATGAGGGTCTGGGTTCGAATCCACACGGACGATATGCCATCTTACACTGAGTTTTTCTAACTTAGGTACATTAATTTTGATCACATTTTGATCGTCAAAATGACTGATGTGATGATATTAGTCGCCTCTCACGATGCTCGTCTGGGCTGGTGCTATTTCATATTCGGAGCGGGAACTTACGTCTTACATCATCAATTTATTTACTCTTACATGAATTCAATCTATATTTTATGTTGGACAAACATCTAAACTATTATAAAACTGTAACAGAAGTGTGTGTGTTACATTGAAAATATTTACAAGGAAAAGATCAGGATATGGTTTTTAGGTATCCCTGATTCCAAATCAACCTTTTTTAGAATTTTTGTTTGTCTGTTTGTTTTTTGTTTGTTCGAGCATCACGCATAAACTACTGAACCGATTTTGATGAAAGTCTTTTCATTTGATAGATTATGATTTGACTCGAAAAAATGGTAATAATTAGTGCGAACGAAGTCGTGGGTACTTAAATAATTTCATCATTATCCGTATCCTTCGGTATGTTCACCAACTCCTTCTTTATTTAGTCATGTAGTTATAGTGATTCAAAGCTTATTATATGTCACAGGTGGTAAATAAAGACGGGACATGGGTACGTTTGAGCGCGGAGTCGGTGCGGGCGTACGCGGATGGATGCGCGGGGGTCGCTTGGTGTCTGCAGCATCATCGCCATCTCGATAGAGTGCTGCTGGTTCCCATTGAGTCTTCAAGCCCGCAACAGGTTTGTTTAAAAAACTTTATTATGCTACGTACACTCACGCTCATTCACCCTAATGGGGAGAGCAGAGCGTCACATCTAACGTGCACACGGTGACAGGTCAGGTTACCCTGTTTGGACTCTGAACTATTAGAAGTTGTACGCTGCGAATCGTGTGAGAGGGTGCGGTATGTTGTTGTTGTTTCGTCTCACGGCACGCTGCGCCCGCGCCGGCAGCCGCGTCTATGCAGGCTCTCTACCGCACTATTTTGTGTTTAATACGTAGTGTAGTTATGGGTATATAGGGCGCGTAACATGATGTGTCGCCGTGTGTAAATCGAAGCTACTTTTAACGAAAATGACATGTGCCAGCAAGTTGTCATGTTCCTTATTACGTACTAGTTTACAGACATTCGGCGATAATTTGGAACAGTATTTACCATCTCCTCGTCGATTTTTTACGATCCAAAGTATTTCTTTCAATCCCAGATCGGCGCGGAAAAAATACAATTAATTTTATTTAAATTTTCTAGACTTACCAAGTAAATACATACCTGCACACATTCTTAATATTGTTCCAGTTGGAGTATACTGGCATTTGGAGTGGCTATGGAGATGCACAAGGTGATATGCAGTCTTGGACACAAGAAGATGAATTCGATATAGGACTTAATGGTAGGAGCTGTAACATTATTATTTTCTTTTTTGTTTTACAAAATAAAATTGAAAATTGATTGTTTCTTCTGTTTCAGACATAAACTGCATAGAAGACAGACGTTTCCCATTTTCCATTCAATTGGACATGGCTAGTGAGGTAATGGTTAGCGTTAATCTGAAACTACAATATGTTTGGAGATATTATAAGATTTAAAAAGTCTATAATAAATTTATTTTAATATTTTGCTAGATAAATAGTGGTCTGTATTTATAAATAAGCTGCTAAGTTGAGCGTTGGTGGTGCGTTGCGGAGAACTACGGTAAATTCAATCTTGAGGTCCAGGTTCGAATCCGCACGGGATGACATGCCATTTCCCAATGAGTTATTCTAACTCTGCAGCGGAGAGGGTGGCATTTTTGCGCGTCGCATTTAAGGGTTAAACTACACCAGGCAGCACAGCATCGCATTTTCCCGTCGCTCCATCCTTTTCTGTCACTCAGGAACGTCATTTGCTAGAGCATATAAGATAGACGGAACGGTAAGTAATACTGCTCTTAAACGGTGAAGGAAAACATCGTGAGGAAACCTGCATACGCTGAAGAAGAAATTTCGATGCCTATGTGAAGTCTACGAATACGCATTGGGCACGCGTGGTGGACTATCGCCCTTACACCGTCCCTGAGGGTAGGCCTGTGCCCTGCAGTGGGGCATATTATAGGCTGTGATGATGATGATTTATAAATAAAAGTAATATTTCAGAGCGACGGTAGTTCAAGTCCGTTCATGTTCGGAGTGGAGCCGAGCAAACGGACGAGGGTCATACGCAACGAAGCGACTGCTGTGTCCTCCCCCAAGTTAGTACCTTCTGCTTTAAAATTATACCAGTATCCATACATACTTATAATGAACTAGTGTTTACCCGCGACTTCGTCCGTACAAATTATATGCCAGATTTTAAGTCAGATCATAAGCTATCAAACAAAACGGACAAAATTTATAAAACAGGTTGATTTCGAGTCAGGGATACCTAAAAACCATATCGTAATCTTTTTTTGTAAATATCTTCAATGTACAGACACACTTCAGTTACAGTTTTATAATAGTTTAGATTACCCGAGTTCCGACTCGCACTTCCCGTTTTTTTTTAAATACTTAAATAGCGTATAAATTTTCAGGCGAGTTCAGCGTCGCAATAACGGTAACAGTGACGAGTGGTGGTCCCCTGTGAAGCAGCGGTCCAGTGACAACGTGCTGCGAGATGTCAATACTATTCTAGAGGTATGTTTTTGCCAAAGGTTCTTCGTATTGTTACATGGAAAGTTGACTGAATCTGAACGTACATTGTAATGTGCATTACCGGTTTTTCCCATCGCTTCGCAAGCGTGTATTCGTCTTTGTTTTGAGTCCACGCCGAAATTGACCACTGCGTGATTAAATGTCGTGTCTTTCTAAAAACAATCTCAATTCATAATTGAAAAATTCATTTCATGTTTATCGTTTTTGAGCGAAAATACGCAAACAATCACACAAAACTAAATGAAACTGAGAGAAAGAAATGATAATAAAGTGAAATAAAATGTAAATAAAGAGAAGATTATTGTATCTAATGTATGTTCTAGACGGAGATAGAACCAGAACCGGAGCAGAGAAGCAGCAGCCGGCTCGCACAGACCGGCACCCAGACCTCGCCCGAGAGCGTCGGCGAGGAAATAGTCTCGGCCGTGCAACTGTATTTAGGTTCTAACAAGGTAAGTCAATAATTTACAGCCTGTACGATCCTACTGCTGGATATTAATAGTACATTACTGCAGTGGCCAGCAAAAAAGGCATTGATGGACGAACGTGTAAATGTGGGCCGAGGCGAAGCCGAGGCACACATATGTAATTCCCTTAGACTATATAGACAGAGCAACAAGCGGGCGAAATGGTCCCAAAAAAAGGAGGTAAAAACCGTACTCCTTTCAAAAACCTTCCAATAGTCTCAATCATGACGCGAAACGGTACAGACCTCCTGAATCCAAGATAAAAAATTCCGAAAAAATGACTTACGTGATCAAATTGTAACAAATTCACAAAAATATGCACTATATAAAAAAGATTAACATGTTTCACACTTATAAATAAATTTTTCACCATGATTTGAGATACAATAAGCTGATTGAAAATTTTAAAAACTTTTCTTTGTTTACATAGGCCATTTTTAAAGTGTGGTCAGATTTTTCTTTCTAAATTTCCCGCCATTATGCCTCGATCAATAGTTTAGTTTTTTTTTCATTACTATTTTTATTAACTAATAGACAAAGGTTTTTCGTTCATACAACCTAAAAGCAAAAAAAAGTTGATTAAGTCTTTATTTCTTCCGAACTTTATTTCTACTAACTATCGTGGTGAGAAGGAACATAATTATTAGAGATCGGATGCATATTACTTACCTAAAGTAAAATTTTTTTTCCACGGAATCTGAATATAGATAGTTATGCCTTTCTGAACAAAGTTAATTAAAAAAAATAGTGCCACACGCACTGTTTTGTCACAACTCTGACAACTTTGTCAACCTGACCAACTGAAATGACTTGATAAGGTTGTCCAATTTGTCCATGTTGTCCAATTAAGTACTTTCGACAACAAAACAATTCTGATAACATGAACAACTTGGTCAACTCGGACAACTCTGTCAACTCAGACAATATTGTATAAGTTGACCAAATTTAGAGTTGTTCATGTTGTCCGAGTTGTTCGTGTTGTCCGAGTTGTTCAAATGTCCGAGTTCTACGATATTTTTTACATAGATAAATCTTTTAGCAATCCCGGGACTTCGGAATGATCCTGGGATTGCTTCATAAAATAAAAAGACGCGTCTATAATTATTCTTGTGAAAAATGAAGTTTTGGTAAATTATGCATCTGAATATCCGGTGTCTAATAACCACTGTTGACATAATAATTCGCGTGCATGATAGTCTTTGAACAACTTTCTCTATGGGACCAAGGTCGAAATAGCGAAAAAATCTGTTGTTTCATACATTTTAGTCCATTAACTATTTTGTATTAGCCCCTTTCATCCCATTGCTGGGCAAAGGCCCTTTCTAGTAACTATGGAACAGCAAATTTATTTCGTGCTTTCGATGTTGGCTCCATAGTGAAAGTTGTTCAGTTTGATGGTCTGGAGCACTCTGTTCGATATGCAACGCATTTAATTTTACACCCTGTATAGTGTAGTTGACTCCCAAAGATGACTAAAATTTTCCCAGATTCTAAGGGAGATGGAACTCTGCTGGTAACCCAAACACTCACACACTGAAAGGTTTAAACATGCGTAGAACGCTGCTGTCACGCACACATCTGTCAAAAAATGGAACCATTTTTGTTTTGAATTTGTGAGGCGACGTTCCATCTAGATAATCTAAGGTAATTCCATCAATCCCTAGTTTTGGCCAAGGCTTTAGTGCTTTTCTCAAAAAATGCGCGGAAATTAAAATCAATCAACTTTTCAAAATCAATGACGAACAACAATAATTTTTCCTGCGTTAAAGCTGGTAACTTAATAGTAATCTGTGGTTAAAGTGTTCATTCGTTTTTTTTCATTATAAAGCTTTCTATTTGCAAGCCAGTTCGAAATTTAAATAAAAGCTTTGATAAGTTACCTCCTTTGTTGCCATGCTTCGGAGTGAAAGATCGTTCAATTTTTAAATTAAAAAATTAATGAGTTTACTATGTAATTTATTTGGCCGCTAAACCACGACAGATATGGATTTTCATACAACTTTGCCGGCCGCTGCTCGCATGTATTTGGCCAGTACAGCAATTTCGATTTATCTCGAAGAAGGTTGTCAAAATAATGCTCAAATTTCCAAGCATGTTTGAGAAAAATTGTTAAAAGAGACCCATTCTCCATCACACAAAGTCAAACGTTCAAAAAATTACTATGGAGATTATGAATCATTCGATCATGACTTTTAAAGTGTGAATATCAAAAATAGCACTTATTATCTGGTGCGCGAGATAGGCATTTTCCAACCGACTATTTATATTTAGGGGTCAGAATCTGATCAAACTAAAGTAAGTATATTTTTATTGTTGCCTTGCTGATTTGAGAAATTGTATTAATTGTAAAGTATATCAATGATCAGGATGAAAAAAAAAAGAATACTGAAGACTCCCTGAGTGTTTTATCTTGGGTCCAAACTATTAAGACGAGTGAAGGTTTTCCATATGTTTTTGTGACTATTATTTGAGACAGTTACCTATCATTACTTTATTGCAACGATTCTGCTGTCGCACTGTTTATAATCTGGAACTGCTTAAAACTTCTTAACAACGTATCCTTTTAAATGTGTGGATAATTGACTAGATAAACATTGGTATATTTGCTAAGTAAAGAACATTTTAAAATGAAACATAAATCGAACAGGAAGACCACGTAAGTCCAAAGAGGTTGGCCAGCGGGCGTCGAGCGCGAGCGTACAAGCGGACATCTTCGCCTCCCCCTCCGCTGCCCGCCCGCGTCGTGCCCGCTCCTCCGCCGCCAAAAAAGCACGCTCTTAGTCCTGCCCAGGCGGAGAGCTTGAGGGCTATATTCGCTGCACTGCTCTGGCACGAAGGTTTGATCTGAATTATCCATTGTGTTAATACTTGTGACAGGATCCAGAATTTGAGCCTATAAGTCTCATTCTTGAGGTCTTGAATTTGTAAATTTCATGCGTTAATAAGCTGTTTTAGCGTAGAAATGTAGAATCCGTTGAAATTAATTATGGGAGTCAAAAAATTACAAAATAATGCAAAATTTTAAAAACGTTATACATAATCTATAACACGGTAGTATATAGTACTCTGTGCTATAGCTGATAATTATGTTATTTAATATGCTGACAGTTTTTCAACGGGATGATCAGACCGTTCGATGGTCTGATCATCCTCTTAAACTGTCAGCATATTAAGTTGGACCATGTATAAACCGGACAGGTATAGTCCACGACGCGATAGCGTGCGCGGCGTTCCTCAAGTTCCACCCTCAACTGCCGAAGCAAGGCGCGCTCGTGGTCACGAGGACCCCGCACGAGGTCACGCCACACACACAGAGGCACTCCGTTGAAGTTTCCAACGCTGGTAAGTGCAGTTGTCTGTTATTCGTCTTCTACTACTTGACAATTTTACTGAGGTACAGTCAGCAGCAAAAAGATGTATGCACTTTTACTACGTCGTAGTATAAAGATGTATACACTTTAGTACTACGCGTAGTAGGTACTAAAGTGTATACATCTTATTAGATCTGAGATTATCTTAAAGACGTATACATCTGTATACATCTTTATACTACGACGTAGTAAAAGTGTATTCATCTTTTTGCTGCTAACTGTACTCTTATCTCTAATCAATCGTATCAATCAGTCAAAACGAAAGCTATCGGTTTTGCAACTACGGTACGACGCCATTGCGTTTCTTGGTCCAAGACCAACCAAGACAAAAGGTTGTAATAGTTATGTCGCGTAGTCCGAAAAACAAAAAATTACATAGTTAATTATTTAAACTACGGTTTACGATTAAATGAAAAAAAAAGACCCAACTGGTGCAGGAAATTACTTTGATATCTTCATAATAATTAATTAATTATACAACATAACTCGTAGCATAACTCTAGATTTATTTATTGTTTCTTGTACTCAATCTTGTACTTCATAGAAATTAAGAACTCGACTACTACATTACAATAACATTACTACATTGCATGCCAATCTCCAGGTCAGTACCTTCGCATCAACCCATCAACATTGGAAACTTTGACACGTTGCGGGCAAGAAGCGACTGCGAGTCGGATGCGTAAAACTGATATCGAAATGCCGATACGTGAAGAAGATGCCCACAGTCACACCAATGAAGCTGGTTAGTATAAAAACATTTAACAACATATTAAAATTTAAATTTTATTATTATCATCATCTGCCTACGCATATGTCTCACGAATAAAGGTATCTTCGTGTTGGTGGAAAAATCTTTTTGATGTTAAATCATAATATCATAGGCACAGTTATGGTTGTTGTCTGATGAGATGGCATAATATGTATATTAATTATGCTTAAAATTATCGAATCGACAGGATCTTCCCAAGCTGTTGTCAATGTATTACCACCAGCTTTGAGAGCGCTGGTAGCACTCTGGGACGCTCTATACGACGCGGATCAACTCTCTGCAGCTACGGATAAGTTAGTATTTGATTCAACATATAATTTTGTGATACAAAAACATTCAAACAAATTATCTTATAATATTTTTCCTTTTTTACCAGGCACACAAAAGATACTACAGAAAACAACGAAAACGACGAATCCCGATTATTTAGCAGCATACGGAAAAAGAGAGATTGGAAATCTTCATCTGCTTCTAAAGCGACTCCCTATTCAGGTATTGTAACTCTTTGAATATTTAATTATACGTTGTTGTACACCAAAACAAAACATACCTTTGAATAAAGATAACATTAGAATATTTGTGTATAAGAGATTATTATAGTTGTTCATCGTATTTGGTCCGCAGTGCGATGTGAATTATGCGGAGGGTCAAGTATACCGCCGCCTCTGGCTGCCCACATGCGGAACACTCACCCGGGCTGCCGGTCCCCCACCACTAAAGGCTACGATCGTGCGGGCGCGTACAAGCGCGCCGACCAGCCTCCCGCGCCCGCTGAAGCTTCCGCTGCCTGCGGTCAGCTGGCACAAGGTAACCAACTACCCTGAAATATATACTGATAGGACTCTGTGCCATAGATAAACCAATAAAAGTTATAGCCTGTAGGATCCCACTACAGGGCAAAGGCCTCCTCTCAAAGGGTCAGAGGGAGTGGGCCATACTCCACCACGCAGGCCCAGTGCGGATTGTTGGAGGCAAGTTAGTGGTCAACTTGCTGTCAGAGAATTTTCAAGCCGCCAATAGGCCTCTGACCTGGCTTAACGAATAGTTACACCACCATCTGACGGAAATATCCGGGACCAACAGCTTAACGTGCCTTCCAAAGCACGGAGACGCTCGAGATGAAATACCACTAAACGGTCACCCATCCAAAGACTGACCGGACCTGACGTTACGTAACTTCGGTAACCGTTTCCGATACCGAAGCTTCACTACGCCAACGAGCGCCTCCGAGATAGAGCAATAATCTAACAAATATGAGCGTACATACCTACTAGTCCGCTATTTTGCAACAGAACAAGTTGCAAAGTATCTGTAGTTTTATTAGGTACTAAGGCAAACCTTGGACACTCATAACGAAACGTCAGACAACTTTAGTCCTTTTTTTGTTTATGAATGTAGTATTACTAAATGAGTATTCTGAAAAAAATTGTCTTATGATGTAAAATATAATTTATCGTTTTAGCTGCTTACCAACTCTGGTATATATACTGCGAGAAATGCCGCGAAAAAGCGTTGAAGGCAGCGACGTCAGTTAAACAGCCGAAGACGAAGACGATCTCTGAACTAGGATACGAACGTGTCGAGCCAATGCCAGAAGTGGACCATCAAATTATGAAAGAAAACGCTGTATTCCTGCTTGATTTGGCGCCATTAACTAACTCTGGTAATATTCTATAATACACTAACAAGACGCAAACATACATACAACGTTAGTCTTTTTGGAAATTGCTTACTAATATAAAAATGTCCGTTACCGATAGTTAGTTAAGTTCGTACGGGAATTTTAATTCTTTTATGTGTAGCTACACCTAAAACTATAACAACGTGACGGAATTTTGGCGGCAATTACACCTGCAATGCTATTTATACAACCCATATCAAAATCTGATGACCTGAAAGAGTGGGCAAGCCTTGCCAGCGTCGAAGAGCTGTTTCGTTTTGCGAGCGATAGGCAAGAACATGCTGAGCTGATTGCCAATTTCCAGAAATGGAGACGAACCCGAATAAGAAAAAGATCAAAGCTGATAATAAAAATAAAAATTGTCCACTTCACTTTGGTCGAGATAAATTACATTTCTAACTTCTTGTCTGTTCTACTATTATTGCTCATGAACATTGTTGGTGCAGAGTCAATCAGCACGTCTCCGTGGCACGAGGCCCCAGGCCGCAGTCCTCCGACGCCACCGGGCAGCGTGTGGCAGCCGGCGCCTCCGTTCCAGTGCCTTCCAGCGCTAGGTGCCGCGCCTAAAGCCTGCGCGACTACCGACGCCGCAAGATATCACTCCCTGGGAAGACCACCGCCACCAGCTGTCGCCCCTCTGGTCAGTAGCAACAATCACACGACTTTCCTGCCTCTAGGAAAAGTGAATATAATAATAGTGAGGGCGCTCTCGGGTCGCGACAGGCCTATCGTACGGGGGGGTGCGGGTGGCAGGGGGAGCGTTCCCAGTACCGATTCACCTGCGCGCTGTACCTCAACGGCCGGTGCCTCACCCCTCCGCACACCGCGCGAGCCCCCCCCCCCGCAATCCGCGCGAGCATAGACCCGCCGCGACCACTAAGCGCACTCACTTTCTTGTATTTACGCTATGCTCTAGGTATATAGGTCTATCAGAATCTCATGGCATAGTAAAAAGTAAAAAAAAAATAGATTTTCACGTGGTAGTGTCAAACTGTAATCTGTCTAGTCAATGTAGGCCCTTTACAAACTGCAACATTTTGCAGCTATATAAACGCGCGTTTCTCAATCGCGTGACTGCATCTCTGCATTTTGTTTGTATCGATTCAAACGAGTGATTGTAGCGATGCACACATACGTTTCGCGACAAAGGCTGTCGACGAATGACTGACCAAATATTACGAACGTTTTGCATCGTGGCTGTATCGCGTTTGCATCGATTCTGCATCGCGACAGAATCTATGCAGAAGCTCAAGTGTGTGTAAAGGGCCCTAATCCAAGTGTTGCTAACTCTAAAATTTTATTTCCTTATTAGCTTGATTCTGGTAGACCTATGAGTATGCTCTATTCATATGTTGCATTCTTTTAGTCTATAAGTGCTGCATTCGACGGTTAAAGATTTGCGGCCCTAAAAATTTGCATTTTCAGATGGCGCCATACACGTCGGAGGTAAACGCTGGAGCACAATGGCCACGAGTTCATCGCTCCGTGTCCATGGGCCAAGCCGGCGGGCGAGACTTATCGAACGCCGCGCGACCTCCTCTCGCTCGCTTCTCCAATTCTGATTCACAGGACACGCTGACAGGTACCTGCTTTATTCATCACCCTCACCTGTTCCTTGTAGCTCCAATAAAGGTTTGTTGGTTTATATTACTACACGTACTTACGTTTGTATAGTTTAGTCTAGGACACTTACGCTAAGTTGCAGAAACGCTCATTAGACTTAATCTTCCATTAAATCTCTTGCTAGCTTTTACTACGTCAACAAGGCGAAAAGTGAAATCAAGAGATTTAATGGAGGATTAACTCTAATGAGCGTTTCTGCAACTGAGCGTTAGCATTTTGTACTAGACCCGTCCATTATTGTCATTGGCTGAAACACAATAACAAATAGCATATTTGGACACAGGTGCCGGTTCGTCTCTACTCGCCCAGCCCAGTGCAGCCCTGCAGAGGCTGGTAGGCTGCGGCGAGTGGACGGGTGAGGGTGGCTGCTCCGTGTCGGCCTTCGAGCCCACTCACCTCGATCCCGACGCTCTCATACGTAGTCCCGTGCTATCGTTCGTGCTCGCGAGGCGAGACTTGCACTCGTATCGGCAGAAGATGGACGCCGCTGTTAGGATAAATACCGTCAGACAATTCGCTTTTGAGGTTAGTATATACATATTTCATTCAATTCCAGAACGTGTTTTTTTCTTATAAAAAACTCTACTCAACATGACATGTTTATTGCGCCATAGAGACTTTCGCCACTGAACAAGTAATTCGCTATATATTGTCGAAATCAAGTCAAGAATGTTGACTGAATGAATGTCAAAATGTTTTTTTTTAAGCCAAGGGATCGGGCCCATACATCCATGTCAGTCGTATACAGTTTTAAGTTTTCGACTAAAATAATGAACTATTCCATCAAAAGATGCGTTGGCATCTTTTTGATCATCTTTTCTTTATTATTAAAAAAACAGACCGTACTGACCGTAGCGCCATATATAGATCCGCTAGAAAAAAAAAATGCTAATTTAGATAAAACAAGCTTTTGTGAGCTTAGACTCCTAGATACGTAACAGTTGTTCATTTATGTAGGCTTTAAACTGGCTCCTGCGATCATCGACGCAACCGACGTGCGTGCACGACGTCATGTGGTGGTTCTGCAACGCTCTAGAAAAGTACGCCCGCCTCGTGCCTCCGCCATTAGCTTTAGATGATAATAAAGAGGTAATCAAATATTGTAATCTTATTTTCTTGTTGGCGTTCTTGTAAATTACGTTTCCGGAGATTTTTATTCTAAGCTCAAATTTCGTTATATCTATCATGTATGTATATAAGTGTATCTATATAAAGTAGGCGATCACAACTAGACGCCAAACGTGATGAATTGAAAGCCCGACCACCAGCGGCTATACTATATCACTATGAGAATGACGTGCTCACGTGACCGCTACGTGCGAGGATCGTCTCCAAGAAGATTGGCTATATTAGCCACATGAGCGCCCATCAACGCCAACAACGGAGTTGAAGCAGTGGCCGTGGCCGAAATCGGTCAGGAGCATACACATATAAACTACTAGTGTTTACCCGCGACTTTGTCCGCACAAATTATATACCAGATTTTAAGTCAGATCAAAAGATATCAAATAAAAAAAGTTTCATCAAAATCGGTTCAGTAGTTTTTGCGTGATGCGCGAACAAACAAAAAAACAAACAATGTTGTCAATAGATGGCGCTGCACGTCATTTAAATCGCGCTATCGAGTGTTATTTGAGTTTATATGAAGTAAACCGCTACTTTTTTATTCCTCACGATTTTACGGTTTTATAATAGTTAAGATTAAGATAAGATTAAGATTATAAAACTGTAGTGTGTCTGTACATTGAAGATATTTAGAAGAAAGATTACGATTAGTTTTTTAGGCATCCCTGACTCCCAATCAACCTGTTTTTTAATTTTTGTCTCTTTGTTTGTTTATTTGTAACAGCATCACGCAAAAACCACTGAACCGATTTTATGAAACTTTAGCTTATGATTTCACTTCCGATTCCACAATAAATCTGGTACATAATTTGTTCGAATGAAGTCGCGAGTAAGTGTAAACTCTAGTGACAACTAAAACTAGTTGTAAAAACTTGTACTTAATATATTTTATCTCGCTACGATGATGGGAGCTGATGCCGACCGTAGTAGCGATCAAAATAATTTTTGTTTTATATTTAAATCATTATTGTTTTAATAAGAACATAGTGAACGAGCCGACGCGCTTCGTCGTACCAACGGCATCAGCGTCCGCCATATGTCCCGGAGGTCGTTCCGCTCGCGGAGCCCGCTCCGCTTTCCATGCCTTCCTGGGCTCCGTGAGCGCGTTGGCGCCCTCCCTCCCGCCGGCCAGCGCGGCCGGCCTGCAAGCTGTCAGGTGTTGGGCGCTTCATTACTCGCCGCACGACCGAGCGTTCTTGCATAGGTATGGTACTTAGATCATAGATGCTCTTATATGTCGATTGTGGGGGACTAATAGCAAAGTCGTAAAGAATTTAGCCTGTCCTTAAAAATGTGAAGTACATTTAACGAGATACGGAGAACTGCTCTAATGTCGAATTCTATATGTTTGCCTCTTTTGAGACATTATACTATTAACCTAGGGGGCGAGGTGTGATGTGCAGTTTTTCTTATTCCTCACGATGAGGGACTTGTCAGTAAAGCGGTTAATATTTTTGTTCCACGACTAAATTTTTAGAACGAATTCTAATCACAAAATAAATTTTTTTCTGTAAACTGTTAATGCTGCATGGAATCAGATCTCAAGTATTTAGCGTCATTAGCAAGATACTGTCCCATTCTGAGGATGGTGTCTACGAAGAGAGTATGCTTGGAGCGTTACATGAGAGCTTTCACAGTTATCTTAATAAGGTATGTACTTTAGATCCAAGGCTCTGTATCTATTTATTATTATATATATTTAAATTACCTTTTAAACGCATACTTACAGTATCAACGAGAGTTATATGACATAACAAAAAAGTACGTGTGTTTAGGTTAGTTTGTCCTTTGCTTTTCAAACGTCAATATTAACGGGCTTTTACTCTCTTGAGTAGACAGTCTTACACAAACACAAGTGTGAAAAAGACTGCTTAAGAATATGTCCTAAAACTTTGAAAGGCATTTACAAATTATTCAATGCAAGACGATTCGAAGTCATTTCATTTCATTTATTCATTCATTCAATAACAACACGTAAGTAAAGTTCAAGTTCTCCACAAATAATGGTAATCATAAATTTCAGTTACACGTCAAAGCAATTATTGTGTTTATTTTACAAACTATTTGTCCACCATAATATTGGAATGAATTTATAAAACACCAGCACTCAATTGATTTTATGACGAACAGGAAAATTTCGTATGGAGTTGTCCTGACGTGACGGGTTGGTGCGACATCAGCGTTTCATCGCGGCAAGGCATGGCCGGGGCTCTCACCGACGGAAGCACGGAGACCTTCTGGGAGTCAGGGGACGAGGACAGGAACAAAGCGAAGTGGATCCAGGTGTCTTACCCCGGCGGCACTCCTGACGATCGCCCCCACATTATATGCGTCCACGTCGACAATACGAGGGACACTGTTGTGAGTCTGTGCTATTTGTTTTTCTAGAGGTATAAATAAGACTGAAACCACAGATCCCCTCTTCTGAACGAGTTAATTAGCAAGAGATGTCAGTGCCAAATGAAAAAACTGATTCCTTTTTTAGGAAGGTAAATAAAAACTAATGAGGTTGTCGTTTGGTGGGTATAACTTGGTAACTTAATTATTGTTTTTGTGTTTGTTTCAGAACAAAACGCTCCTGGTTTCATTTCTATACAGCAGCGGTTCTAGCGAAATGTTCCATATGCAAGACATGGAAGTCGAACCTAAAGCGGCCACGTGGCTTAGTTATACGCTACCCAGTAAGTCGCCTACAAACCTCTCGTTGATTTTCTTTCAATACAGGGTCCTACTTAATATGCTGACACTTTTTTAAGGGGATGATCAGACCATAAACTGAACAACTTTCTCTATGGGACCAACATCGAAATCGCGAAAAACAAAATCTGCTGTCCCATACATTTGCCTCGAGTAAGTTTGTAGTTTTGTATGGAAGAGATGATTTTTTTTTCGCGATTTCGATGTTGGTGCAATAGAGAAAGTTGTTCAGTTTGACGGTCCGATAATCCCCTTAAAAAAGTAAGAAGGACCCTGTACACAAATATTAGTGTTCTTTTTAACTTTAAACATGTAAACTTAGTTACTAGTTATTTGATATAAGGATACTATTTGAAAATAACTTTTCAATTATTTGGCTACACGTATTTTCTCCATTGCGTTTGCCAGTATTTTTATTTCAATTTAGTAACTACAACATATTTGTTTCATCTATCTAAGTATTCTATTTAACTGTATATAGTCACCCACCATGATACAACTCCAGGCTAGATTCTGATACTTTAAATGGGACTAGAAAATCTGTGTCTGAGTACCAAAAGACAAAAAAAACTGTAATCATCTTCGCTCCGAATATAATTTTAAAAGGCCCACAAGTAAGGAAACCCACCACTGCTACCAGTCCGTATGTCCTAAAGTATAAGTGTTGCCCCGCAGGAGTGTCGTCGTCGTCGCTGCGCGTGCGGTGCGAGCTGCGTGGGCCGGAGCCGGCGGTGCGCGTGCGGCAGGTGCGCGTGCTGAGCGCGCCGGCCGCGCTGCCGCCCCCCGCCGCCGCCGCCGCCAGCCCCGCCCACGTGCTGCACGCCCTGTCCGAGGCCGACACTCTGAGGGTCTTCCGTCTGCTGACGTCACAGGTCACTTACTTCACATACCTCTACTAGCGACCCGCCCCGGCTTCGCACGGGTGCAATGCACATATAATATAACCCTTCCTCTTGAATCAATCTATCTATTAAAAAACGCATCAAAATCCGTTGCGTAGTTATAAGATCTAAGGATACATAGGGACAGATAAACAGCGGGAAGCGACTTTGTTTTATACTATGTAGTGATGAGTAGATAGATAGACCAAGACAGAACGTCAGCACAGATTATGTAATAGTTACTAACGTAACAGATACTGCACTTTCTCGTGACAAACGACGAACTATAACGCGCCTTATATCAATGCGCGACAGCCTGTATCGTGTTCTGTTCTGTGAGATGATCAGACCATCAAACTGGACAACTTTCTCTATGGAACCAACATCGAAATCGCGATAAAAAATCAACTGTTCTATACAAAACTATGCACCTACTCGGGCCAAATTTATGGGAGAGCTGATATTTTTTTCGCGATTTCGATGTTGGTCCCATAGAGAAAGTTGTTCAGTTTGATGGTCTGATCATCCCCTTAATAAAGTGTCAGCATATTAAGAAGGACCCTGCATACAATCATTAATTTAGCAACTACTGGGCATAGGGTCCGCGCTCAAGTGTCCCAGCCAAAAGAGTAATAAAACGGATAAAGCGTAACAATTACGTGCCAGTCTTCGTTTCATCGACCGACTACGCGCTCTTCCAATATTGGGAAATGTCGTAAGGGGCGACTAATACTTCAAGCCTTAACTCCCACGGATGCGATATTATTGAACCACCGATTGTTTATTATATTGTTATCCTAAAGCCGGGTTGCGAGCGGTTAATATGCATCGTCCACATATCTGATCTGATGCAAGTGAGGCAATGCGGTTTCCATCAACAGGGTAAGGACGCGTGCATCAGACATATGCGTCACTTCAGGGAAAAGACCTCCCACATGTGCGATAGGGAATGGCTTAAAGCGGTTGATTTGCTCTTAGAGTATTTTCTTCCGTATCGTCATTATCCTCACTCCTTACTATATTGTCAGTCCATATGGTCTTATTCGAATACAATCTTTACACTCGCCTAATAAATATGGACAGCGACAAACATTTTCACATAAGATATATCTTGACAGGTGTTCGGGAAGCTGCTGGAATGGGATCGTAGCGGCAGCGAGTCGAACGGCGAGAGCGCCACAGTGACGGACGACGTGCCGGCCACTGACGACAGTGATCTGCGGGAGCACGTCGTCGGCATACTGTTCGCTGGACACAAGCTTACGTCTCTGCAACGTCAAGTGAGTATCATCTAATATCAAACAGTTGTTTTTTTTCTACGTGCCAATTTCTTTTTAAATGTTATTAGAAGTGAAAAAACAGATTTTAGGAGCATAGCATAGATAGCTTATTCAAAAGGCGGAAGTAGCAAGATAATGGGTATATTACCACATTCGTGCCCGGTGATGCATATGCGCGTTTTGCGGAATTTATTTCGGTGCCCAGACTGCATTTATTATGTCCATCCATTTATGGGTGCTTTACAAACGAATTAGAGCGGGCACTGAGTGAAAATCTCAAATGGGAGGGCTCCCGAATGAGTTAATAAACAGCTATATTTACTAGTGTCTATTCTATTCTATTCTTAATTAATGGCGTTTCCTTGTTAGATTTCGCCAGTGTCAAGTGTTGAGGATATACTCATTAGATATTGTACGGTAATAGGATATGGCGATCTCAAAGCCCCGTTTTTAACAAAAACACACACTCGAAACCGCCATAAAAAGGCGGAGCCTCGTGGCTGTCAAAATTGCAAGCCGACGACACGTCCACTTGTCACCCCCTCAGCCACGCGACTCCTTACTAGTGTCTAGTCTGCCAATTAGACAAGGTACTTTTATCGAAATAGCGCCGCAAGAATTGCCAATGATGTTGTCGATTACTGACTATATTGAATTTTGAGATATTATTCTGGATATTATTATTATTTATATTTGGATATTAATCTGAATTGTTCTATGCAAATGTGTTTATATTTGACAGGTAATGACGCACATAGTATGTGCGATAGGATGTGAAGCGGCGCGCGTGCGCGATGACTGGGAGACAGCACTGCTTTGCGCCGAGGCGGAACGAACCGACGAACAGCCCATAAGAGCGTCTCATCTACAGGACAACTACTGCTTCGAAATGCTTTCTCTGGTAATATGCGATTCAAACTGGCAAACACTAAATTATAGATGCAAATTATTAATGATCCGTTCTTAAGGGGCCATAGGTCCTGACGAACATTTTCTATGAGAAACGCGATTGCCCAGCGCTCCGAAAAGTGTGTGCGTGAGCCGTATTTTCGATTAAAAAGAACTAACCAAAGTAGGTACTTTTTCTGGATTTTTTTTTATGATTTCACTAGTTAAATATGTGAGTATAAATGCAAAAATCGGAAACTATTTTAAGTTCTTCTAAAACGAGAAAAACGTGTATTCAGTTTATGATTGCACTAGATAAACTACCCAAAAATACTGAGGTATGACTTTAGTTTCGGTAAATGGTATAAATCTAGTCGTAAAATGAAAAATAAAAGATGCCTCCGAGGTATTTCCACCTACTATTACCTCTTAAATATTAATGTCGCTTCGTCCATTACGTCTAATGACAATGTATTTGTTCAGTAATTTTCCACTTTATAAACATGTATATGTTGTTGCACTTTCTTATTTTAGGTATGTTAATGTGAAATCTTAAATTTCGTAATGAGAGCGTTAAAAGTCTTCTTAAGTTAAAGAAATAATGTCATAATTTTTATTGTATAATAATACTCTAATCTTAGACGGTAACTCGTTTATCTTTGTTTCCAAAAGCTACTGGCACTTAGCGGGAGTGCGGTGGGCCGAGCGCACCTCGCTCAACGGACGGAGCTACTCGCTGACTTATTAGCGCTTTTGCACACGGGCAGCGAACGTGTACAAAGACAAGTAAGTATCGTTTCCTCGGCAAATTCTTGTAACTTTTGGTTTCAGGATCTTTCAACTTATGTTATTTAACTAGATATTAAGACTGATTGTCAAATTGCAGGTGATATCCTTACTGCGTCGCATGATCGCTGAATTGCCACCACAGAAAATGTTAGCAGCAGTCAATTATGGCAACGAGTTAAGTTCAAGGTAAACTCATTCATTTAATAGGTGATGTTTTCATTTACTTATTTAAAATAAACACAATGGTTTCTATATAAAAAACCATACAATACAACAAGAGTAACTAAACGAAGCCTATTTATTTTATTTTATTTTAATTTATCATCAATCATCAACCTGCCCAGTACTGGTCTTAGGCCTCTCCCAATTATAAAATAATAAAACTATTATAAAACTGTAACAGAAGTGTGTCTGTACATTGAAGATACTCGTATTTACTAGAAAATTATTACGATATTGTTTTTAGGTGTCCTTGACTGCAAATCAAACTTTTTAAATTTATTGTCTGTCTGTTTGTTTGTTTGTCACAGCATCACGCAACAACTATTGAACCGATTTTGATGAAACGTTTTTGTTTGATAGCTTATGATTTGACTTAAAATCTGGTATGCAATTTGCGAGGACGAAGTTAACTCTAGTAATCTTTTAACATTAACTTACCAATGGGATATGATGAAAAAGAATTTCAGCATCTTCAATGTTTTAGTTGGTTTAAATTACTATACACGTACTAAGGTTTGTGTAGGTTAGTATCGGACACTTTTTTCGAGAATTTTGTACTAGACCCGGCGTTTGTATGTCAATGTCCTATCTAAACTATGTAAACTATTATAAAACTGTAACTGAAGTGTGTCTGTACATTGAAGATATTTACAAAAAAAAATTACTATACGGTTTTTAGGTATCCCTGACTCGAAATCAACCTTTTTTAGAAATTTTGTTTGTCTGTTTGTCTGTTTGTTTGTGTGTTTGTTTGTTTGTTTATTTGTTTGTTTGTTTATTTGTTTGTTTGTTCGCGCACGCAAAAACTACTGAACCGATTTTGATGAAACTTTTTTGTTTGATAGCTTATGAACTGACTTAAAATCTGGTATATAATTTGTGCGGACGAAGTTGCGGGAAAACACTAGTAAGTAATAATAATTGACAGAGTCACCCTCCTGGACCACCTGGTCTGCTACCTCGGGAAGGCGATAACGGTGCAGGTGAAGGTGAAGGGCGCTAGCGGCGTGGCCCCCAGCTCGGTGGTGATGGGCACGAGCGTCGCCCCCGCGCCCCCCGCCCGCGCCGCCTGGTTCATGCGCGGCGAGACCACCAAGAAACACGCCAACCTAGTCGCCAAGCTACTTTCTGATATGGCTGAAGTACGCATTTTATTATAACTACAGGGTGTAAGGGTAAACAGTTGCATTACTTTAAGGGGTGATTGTACACATGATACCGAACAACTTTCCCAAAGGAACCTATAGGAAATTCGCAATAAAAAATTCGACTTTTCATATAAAACTTCGATTGAACATTTAGTATGGGAAGACTAAAAATTTTTTTTACAAATTTCGTATAGGTTTCTTAAGGAAAGTTGTTCGGTATCATGGGTATAATCTCCCCTTAAAGTAATACAACTGTTTACCCTAACACTCTGTATACAGGGTGTAACAAAACACCCTAGTAATACTTGGTGGGTGGAGGGTGCTTCAAACCATCAAACTGAACAACTTTCAATATGGAGCCAACATCGAAATGCCGAAAAAAAAATCAGCTTTCCCACACATTTGAGTCAAGTTGGTAGTGCAGTTTTTTATGAAACAGCAGAGTTTTTGTAGTAAATTCGAATTTGGCTCCATAGTAAAAGTTGTTCAGTTTGATGGTCAGAAACACCCCCTTCAGTATTACTAGGGTGTTTTGTTACACCCTGTATATCCTCTGGTCTTATCCAATTTCCCGTAAGAACATATACCTATTTGAAAATAATATTTTTCTCCCCTCAGGACGAAAAGCGTCAATTGTCGTCCCGCTGCGCTTAACAAAGTTGCCGCTTTCCACCTCTGTCGAGGAGAAAAATAGTATACTAACCTCGGACAGTAAATAAGAAAGCCTCAGATCTCATGTAATTGTTGACCGAGGCGAAGCCGAGGCCTTTCTCGAATCTGAGACCTTTCTTACTTTCCTGTCCTGTTAAGATGATAGACTACTTAGTACCGTTTTGTCCATAAAAACGTATTCCCCTGGATAATGACACTAGAGCAACAATTGTTCTTACTTTCAGGATAAAGTTTCTTCATCATGGGGGCTGGAGACGCGGACGGCGCTAGCGAACTACACGGCGCAGACGGCACAAATAGTGGAGGCTGACAGGAGGCCCGCGCGCTGCATAGCCTCGCCCACCATCTGGATGGCTCTAGCCGCGCTCTGTGTGTGCGAACAGTCACATATCGATCTGTAAGTCCGATAGATTCTAACACCACTGTAGGTACGGTCGTCTGGTTTGAATGATACCGGTTGGTTATCTTCGTATTTTGCTACGAATAAGAGAATGTATAGAAGTATAAATGAAGCTCAAAAAGTGGCACAAAAAAATTTTAACGCGTTCTAAATTTGTTCTTTAATAAAAAAAATTTAACAAAAAATTAAAACCGACTTCAAAACTAATTATGACCTACCAAACAAAATAAGAATCATCAAAATCTATTCACAATTGGCTGTGCAATCGCGTAACAAACATACAAAAAAACATACGGGTCGAATTGAGAACCTCCTCCTTAAAAATTGTAACTCGCCGCCAAAACTCATAAAAAATGACATTTTTCATGGGGTGCCAAAAATGATTTCGATTTTGTTTGGAGTTACTCTTCCATATTTATTCTCTTATTCGTAGGTATTTTGTGAAGCTTTAAAAACGTATTCGTTTTGGTCATTACAATCTCGGCTCGTTTACTGCGGCTCATGCTGCAATCAATCCTTAACTGTAGTGACCAACTTAGCTTACTTGTATTGTACACTTGTATCATAATGTACTATTAAGCGTAAAGCATACAGAAGGAGTCAAGGCGGCGTCGAGGCGCGGACGTGCCTTTGCGACCTTCTTCTGTATGCTATACGCCTTAAGCAGTCGATTTTTTTTTCTTATTGAATCCCACTGAACGTAACAGAGCAAACGACGGGCGGGAGGGTCGTGAGTCCCGCGGCCGGGACTCTGTGACGGATTCCCGGCCGTACTGCGCGAACCACGACGACGGCTCCACGGCCGCGGTCATCGAGTGTCGCACCTGCGGCCCTCTGTGCGCCGAGTGTGACCGCTTCCTGCACCTCAACAGAACCGCTAAGACTCACCACAGACAGGTACCATTTCGCACATAGAGGTCTACCAGAATCTCAAGGCACAAAAAAAGTAAAAAAATATATACATTTTCACATGGTAGTGTGTCAAACTGTCCCTTTACAAACTGCGACTTTTTGCAGAAAACAGACGCGCGTTTTTCGCGTCTCTACACACAGTATCTCTACACACTGGCAATTAACAGGGTAACGATTCAAACGCGTGATTTTAGCGATGCACACGCACGTTCAAACTGAACAACTTCATACAAAACTGCAGAACTACCTACTCGACCCTAATGTTTGGGACAGCTGAATAATCCGTCTCACTACCTCGATACTGTGGGTACAATCAAGAGCTATATAGTAACGATGACTGGCCGACCTTCACACTGCTCGTGTCACACCAGTTGGCAGGGCAGGACATTTCCCCTTAGTTTTTCACGTAAATATTGGATTGACGTAGCAGAAAAATCTACTCAAGTTAAAATTTTGATGCATGTGAGTCTATCCCCTGTCAATAGACTCACTACCATATATTATGGGCATCGCTAATTATTCTAAATTAATTTGTAATTTTCAGATCTGCAAAGAAGAAGAGAGTGCGATCCGTATCGATATCCATGAAGGTTGTGGACGAGCTAAACTGTTTTGGCTTCTACTGCTCGTCGATAGGCGCACCTTGAAGGCGCTGGCGGAATTCCGCGGGATGGACATGGACGGGGTGTGCGAAGGATCGTCGGGAGAGGGAGCGGCCGTGGTGACGGGGCCGCCGGGGCTGGCAGGCACCTGTCGCTTCTGCGGCACCAGGGGCAACGCCGGACTACTTGCTATTGGGAATGTTTGTGCTGATCAGCAGTGCCAGGTTAGTATTTAACGTAAGAGCATTTACTGGTGGTTCATCATTTTAGATTATTGACGGTCACTGAACAGTGGTCTCGCACATCTCTGGTGGAAAAGCAGCCTTAGGCCCGTATTAATAAATGAAACTTTAACGCTGGCAGCCTCTTAAAATGACGTTGTAGTATGCGTTTAACGTTAATTAAGAGCCTATCAGAGTTGTGTTGAGTTTATCTTTAAGGTCCGTAACCTTAGAGACAACTTAGAGTGGACATCGGCATTAAAATTACATCCAGATGGCTGTAGATAACAGCTGTACTTAAAGCCCACATACCCCCTATATTCTCGCCGAGAACAAACGAGAAAGGCTGAGAACGAGAGTGTAGATATTATTTATTGGTCTTGCGGCGTCGTGAGCCGTAGTAATTTTCTTTGCCTTTAGGAACGTATAGTCCACTTCCTCAGCGGGAACCCGTTGGATGAGGGCCCGTTGGATGAGGGATGAGGATTCTTGGGGGAGGCCTATGTCCAGCAGTTGTTATGATGATGATTGTTACCGCAGGAGCACGGCCGCGAGGCGTGTAACCGAGTGCTGTCGTGCGGGCACCTGTGCGGCGGCGTGCGCGGGGAGCGCTCGTGCCTGCCGTGCCTGTTCGGGTGCGGGGCGCCGGACGGCGCGCCGCTGCGCCAGGACGCCGACGACATGTGCATGATCTGCTTCACCGACCCGCTGCAGGCCGCGCCCGCTATTCAGGTACTTTTATTCATAGACCTAGCAATAATTTCTTGCCAGATTTTACTGCAATACGATGTAAAACTAGGAGCGAGCTCGAGATTTTACAATACATTTTGACTTTATTTCAGACTCCTCCAGAAACCAAATTGACTTTTCAGTAAAGTGGACACGAGAAGAAGCGAAACGATTTTATGTCGATTATTAAAGCCTGACCAGGAATATAAAAAAACCTGGATTGGGGGCGCTGCAATCGACTGTCACCTTAAATGTTAGTGTTCCAAGTACAAAAATTAGTTCCAATGATTTTCCGCAACATGGCGAGGTTTTTTATATTTATGGTCGGGCTTTAAATTGATGTTGTTACATGTCGCACAACTTTTTACGAGCGCTGACCTTGAATGCGCAGAAATCAAATTCCGGTCTATTTGGCGGATGGAATAATTGTAATCTGTGATGTCCTCTCTTGAATGCGACTTTTTGCTAATACAAACTTTTTTGTTTACAGTTGAAATGTGGTCACGTGTTTCACCTGCACTGCTGCAAGAAAGTTCTGGCCAACAAGTGGATTGGCCCAAGGATTACATTCTCTTTTTCACAATGTCCTATTTGTAAGGTAAGCCGATAAAAGTAGAATTTGAAACTGCACCATGATCTCTGAGTTTTTAATAGCATATCTGACAGATTTTTCACATATTTCGTATAAAAGATTTGTCAAACGAACTGTCAGATAAGCTATTCAGAACTTGTCCAGAAGTAGTGAAACAATCCCTTAGTATAGATCGGGGTAATCAATAACTTTGCTACATCTATCAACTAATTTTTAAGTCTGCAGCTGTAGCGATGATGAGATGAGATTCAGTATTATGTTTGAAATTCTAAAACAAACCTTACTCCCAGTATCCATCAAAGCGGAGCAGTTCGGAGAAGTTTTAAATCAACCAATAAACTAGGTTGATTCTGTCAAACTTGGAAAATTTTAGCAATTCTATCTGCTAATTTTACAAAAATTCGCTTCGATTTTGTGGATTAATAGCATACTTTAAAACAGCACGGTGTTTACATGTAAATGAATAAATGTTCAGGACGACATGACACACTGGACTCTGGAAGAGTTGCTGGCACCGATAAGGCGGCTGCGCGAGGAGGTGAAGCGCAAGGCGAGCATGCGGCTCGAGTACGAGGGGGTGGCGGCGCCGGCGCCGGGCGGCGCGCGGGGCAGGGTGCTGCTCGACCCCGCCACCTACGCCATGGAGCGCTACGCCTACTACGTCTGCCATAAGTGCGGCAAGGTCAGTCTGCACCCTTCACTACTTTTTACGTACTTTAAAATTCAATTTTCGACCCTACTTAGACTAAGCTAACACTCAATAGATGTCTCCTTATTTCGGCCTTAGTGCTTTGCGTATAGTATGTACTGTAAACATGAAAGGTTACGTACGACCATGTTACGACATATTGATCGAGGGCGATCGACAGTTTGTTCATACAAACGATTTGTATGGGACACCGTCGTCGATGCGAAAGGATGCATACGGCGTCTACCATACTGATCATTTTAGCTTTCCGTACCCAAAGGGTGAAAACGGGACCCTATTCATAAGCCTATCCGTCTGTTTGTCTGTCCTAGCTATTTAGGGCTGTAACTTTTGAAACGTAATAGCTACTCAGTTGAAATTTTCACAAAATTTACGTTATTGTGGCGGATTTGCTAACAAATAATAAAAATTTTAAAATGTTATAATTTAAGGCTAGGTTATCCCAGTGCAAGCATCTCTTTCTTGCAAGCATAAGTTTACAATTAGCCATCCCGCTCCAATTGAAAGCAGGATCGCAAAAAAACGTGTTTTTCGTCAATATCTTTGCTCATGGGAGTTTCTAAGCTAAAACTTCTCCTGAGTTCACTAGAAATATTTAATGTATTTAGTTAAGTACAAGAATAAAAAGTTAAATATCAGCAGTTTAATCATAGTATTGAAAAAACATAACAAAAAGGGGTAACTTTGGGATTTTTTTCTATCTAGTAAACTTAATCTAATCGTGTAATTGAGAACAGTCGCCGTGTAAATAAGACATCATTTAATTTCAGACTTTAAAACACAGTTTAAAACACTTTCGTTCTTGTTCAAAAAACGGCCTCGACAGTATAACAGCGTCTTAAGAGGAGTCTTCTTACAAGAAACCAGTTGGTGTTGGTGTGACTATAGAGCAAACCCTACAGTATAACAACAAATACTTAATCAAAACCGGGCAAGAGTGAATCGGTCTCGCGCTTCAGGTCCAGGAGAAAACAAAACTTTTTCGTAAGTTAATAATACGTTGTGTGGTGGTGTGGTACGGAAACCCCGACTCGCACTGGACCGGTTTTATTATACACAAACCGTCGATCGGTGCCGATCAATCGGTGTTAACCCTAAGGTATTTGAACAGGCTTACTTCGGCGGGTTGGCGCGCTGTGAGGCCGAGACCAGCGGGTGGTGGGAGCCGGCGGAGCTGGTGTGCGGCGCGTGCAGCGACGTGGCCGGCGCGCGCACCTGCCCCAAGCACGGCGCCGACTTCCTCGAGTACAAGTGCCGCTACTGCTGCTCGGTGGGTACAGCGTACTGTGTGATGACGATGATGATTATATCCTGCTTGAATTATCCGTCAACGGCGACACCCTACGCTTCACCTAGTAGAGAGGGCTCGGATGTTATTAGCGAACTCAAGGTCCGATCGGACGTAAAACAGTAAAGTTCAAAACAGTAATGTTAAAAAGTATCTTAAATATAACAGATACAAAAATCTTTTTCACCTCACTAGCTCGGAAAGATTCTGTTTATCGTTCGAAATCTGAGTGCAAAAATGTATTTTATCCGCTAGCGTGCAAAGAGTTTTTGAAATTCGAATTTGTCTATTCAATATTTTTGTATACCGCTAATGCACTGAAAATGCTTAATAACTATTTCATGACACTGGCCAGCACGAAAATAAAAACTTTTTGAAATGTTCCTTTTAGCAATTCACTTTTTTTCCTCGCTGTTGTGAGGTGAAAAATTGTGTGTTTCGCTCGGCTGCAAAGTTATTCTGCGTCTCGTACCTTTGAAACCTTCGCTAGACGCTCAGGATTTTATTATTTCAATCCTAGAATCCTTCGCTTGCTCAGGTTTCAATAAAAGTACTCGCGCCAAAAAGCAACTTTGCAGCCTAGCATAACAAATAACTATTGTATTGTAAGAAAATAGAGACATTTATTAGATAGATTTGATTATCGCCTTGACCCAATTCGATTGATGTTCTTAAAATACTTGGTGTTTTTGCCTTTTTGTCCGTTCGATACCTGGCACAGAAAAACTTTAGAAAAATATTTTATCAGTGCATAGTTCATTATTTCCACGAAAAAATTAGCGAGGCTGGGTAGAAGCTGTACTTCGCTCTGGTAAAGAAAAGATTTTCCTAATAATCATAACACGTAAATAATATTTTGTACGGCAGGTGGCAGTGTTCTTCTGCTTCGGCACGTCTCACTTCTGCAACTCGTGTCACGATGATTTCCAGCGCGTTACTAACATACCCAAACATTTGCTGCCGCAGTGCCCAGCAGGTGATTTATTATTATACATCTTTATATGTATGCTTGTAACGAACGAACATTGACCTCAGAATCATATGATCGATCGGGCATATGATTACCACGTAAATGTGCTTAGTAACAGATACCAAATGCGTTTGTTAATTTTTGCCAACTAATTAAATTTAACCCATTGACTGAGGTCAATGATTTAACCTTACATAATTATTTTCTAGTTTAGAATATAAATTATTTTGTTGTATTGTTTTGGCAGGTCCGAAAGGAGAGCAGTTACCAGGTTCATCGGAGGAATGTCCCCTACACGTGCAGCACCCGCCCACCGGCGAAGAATTTGCTCTAGGCTGTGGCGTCTGTAGACACGCACACGCCTTCTGAAAGTCTACCGACCTGTAATCTATTCGAAGGGGCTTAGTTTCCCAATGCTCCAACTTAAAAATACTGTGCAATAAGTTACTTCGATCAAGCTATGTACTGAACACTTTTTTGGACATTTATTGAGATTCCTATTAACATGTCTTTAACATACATAACACCAACTCAACGTAAGTTCGTGGAAGACTAGTGGAAGAGCTAAAAATTTTGATTTGTATAGAAATGTGAAATAGTCTTGAAGTGCAAAAAGGAGTCAGAGCCACTTTGAAATAATTTTGTATTTTGGTATGAAATATCAGAATATACCAATTCGAAAGTGGGTATAAAATATTTTCTAAGTGCGGATTTCGAAAAGCATAGTAGTCGATGTAATGTCAATGTAGCACCTTAAGAAAACAATGTATAAGTAATAGGTACGTTATACAAATACTATAGATGACACCGTCTACCTTCTCTTTTCAACCTGTCCCCCTGTTACGCCTTCCACAAATTAAAATTTACATTATCGCTGGAATTTTTCCAACTATCACAAGGATGTTCTTATACTTGGCATGCATGTAATTTTCATTGCATGTTCTAAAACAAATAATAACGTGATAGTAGAGTGTATAAGTATTGTTGAAATCATGATAAATATGTAAGAGATAATAATTATAGACATCCGGAGTGATGAAAGGAAATGAGTAAGTAATAAAAATATTGTATTTTCTTTTCTGGTTAGTGCCTCAATCGAGGTTATTTTAGAGGAAGGTGCAAACTTTCCCGCTGGACAGAAGTACCATCGGGAAGTACCATCAATGGTACAGTTGGCACTAGGTGGTGCCAGTATTTCCATTAATGGTACAATTGGCACTAGATCGTGCCAGTAGTACCATCAATGGTACAACTGGCACTTAATACTCGTAGGACTTAAAGCCGGGTATCTTTTTCAGTTGCTTGGAAACGAATTGGAATAAATACAGTTACCGTTCGTCAATTGACATATCTCGCACAGTCTGCGTAACGTTTAGTCAGAGTAACGAGATACCAGGGGGCTTATTGACACTCGCACGCAGCATCATGTCTCAGTACGTTTGATATGAGCGCCTGGAAACGTCTTTCTAATCTTCAAACCTATACTATTAAAGTGAACCCAAGAATGTACTGGAAAGACATTTTTAGCCGATAAAAAAATATTTCCGTTCCTTTAGGACAGTAAATCACGAATATTAGCAGGGAATATTAAGATAACTTTAAGCTAAAATACTATTTTCGGTTTATTCTGTTGATTTGTAAAATATTAATTCATCTTCATTTCTGCCTTCATTCATTTTTGAATGTTCGAGTTATACAATTATGATAATTATGGTCCATATTCGGTTATCACAATCGTTAAATATTCAAATTGGATAGGTATGGAAAAATATTCACTTTGCGAGTCTTTTCATTCAAGTTGTGAATAATGTCCACGTCCGCATCACACTTAAATAATATCATCAAAAATCAACAATTGACGGCGTACGTAGGTTAACGTGATAGTTTTTGTATGTCAAAGGTAATGCGGCCAGAATTAACTGTGTGTTAATATTTTTTATTATGTTACATAATATACGTGCAATAATAGAATCTTAAAATAGAAAATCTCACGAGAACTCCAACAGATAACTTACTTAAACGTTAAATGCAGAACACATTATTTCTCGCTGCTCACAACATGTCGTGATCCTTTTGGGACAAATTGGAAGAAAACTTTACACGGTGAACCTTTTTGAAGCACTTGAATTAAAATGCTTTGGTTCTTGAGGATTTATATTTTAAGATTAGACGAGAACTCTGCCTTATTTCTTATATATGTGTTGTATGAGTTATATCAATTTAAACAGTCTAGAATACATTTAAATATTATCGCTTTTGTACAAGAAACCTGAATGTCGTCTCCGAAGTACCTACATTTAACACTCATTGTTTATATATTTAATTGTGTATTAAACCTACGAATAAAGTTTATTCGTAGTATTAAACAGCATTGTGCAACCGCTTGGTAATATTTAAGTATACTTAGATAAAATACCATCGCAATATCCTTCTATTGAGGAAAACCTTATTATATTCGTATTAGTTTGCTCTTATCTGACTCGAGAGTTTATTAAGTATAAATTGAAGATTTACTTCTTAAAAATCATGACTCATTTTATAATAACCAAAAGATAGAAAATTAATGAATAAAGTTCTCTGAAAAAGTTTTGGTGCCTCGCTTTTTGGGTAATTCTATCTATACAACTTTGCTATCCTCGTCCGATTGGATGTATCCGTCATCAACTTATGACCTCCAGACGTCTTTAGAATTCAGAACATAAGTTAGTCATCAGTTCGTGTGTTAGTGGAATCGTTACCACCTATTTTTATACGTACAACTACACGCTCTACACCCTGGGATAACTGTTGAATAGATTTAATAAACCCCATCGTTATTTTGTCGATGAAAACCATTTAATTTAGGATATTTAGCCCCACTTGCGTCAACCTGGGTTAACTATTTACTCTGGGTTAAATAGCTATGCATCGTTTTTTTTCTCAACTAAAAATCATGGATTACCAATTTAACCGACAGCTAATTCCTAACCCAGGTTGACGCAAGTGGTGGCTTTCAGGTACAAGTGTATGTTTTCATTGCGTTTCATTTTCAAATATAAATCTAAATATGTATTAAAATCACACTTAATCTGCGAATAAATTAAATTATTATAAATTATTGCAAGTATATAATAGTAGTTGCGAACTATACAGGGTGTAAGGAAAATCCTTAAATGTAAGGATTAACCTTTAAACCACATTCTCTACTCATCAAACTGAACAACTTTTACTATGGGAGCAAACCGATCAGAGCAAAAAAAAATCTGCTGTCCCATACTAAACTCCAATACCTACTCGACTCAAATGTATGCAACAGCTGATTATTTTTTTGCTCCGATCGGTTTGCTCCCATAGTAAAAGTGGTGCAGTTTGATGGGTTTGGTTTAAAGGTTATTATATTGATACTTTTTCTTACACCCTGTATAGGGTCCTTCTAAGGGTCTGAACTACATCACACAGCACCGCATCGCATTTTTCCGTCGCTCCATCCTTTTCTGTCACTCAGGAACTTCATTTGCTAGAGCATATATAAGATAGACGGAACGCGATCGCGCGCGATAGCACGGCCGCGACGGAAAAATGCGATGCGGTGCTGTGTGATGTGATGTAGTTCAACCCTTAATATGCTGACACTTTTTTAAGGGGATGATCCTAAGAACAAGATATGATCAGACCGTCAAACTGGAAACTTTCTCTATGGCACCAACATCAAAATAGCCAAAAAAAATCAGCTGTTACATACAAAACTGCATAATATCTACTGGAGCAAAATGTATGGGGCAGCAGATTTGTTTTCGCGATTTCTATGTTGGTCCCATATAGAATAATATAATTGTTTAGTTTGACGGTCTGATCATTAAGAAAGTTTCAGCATATTAAGAAGGATCCTGTATACAATTATAGTTATTATTATCCATTGATTAGATAGATTTATAAAAATGTGTCTTTTGATAGTATGATTTTAGGTAAGTACATTGATCTGTGAAAATTCGTCGAGAAAACAACTATTGTTACATCTATTCAGTTTCTTAGTAATTGATTATTATACGCTTGATAGTTGATACTAAAGGCAACTTCCACATCTTATGTACTTAAGTACTTCTTGCTGGTTCGCTGAGCGCGTTGACAGAAATACCAAAATTAATCTTATCTTGCTTATACCCCATTGCAGTAGAGCTGTCTTAAAAACGAATCTTGAAATAAAAAACTTCAATTAAAGTAAAAGTCGAGTCATTACAGTCAATTATCTAATGCGGTAAGATATTTCAGTGGGTGTTTTAAGATTTTATGTAGTATATAAACATTTAAAAATGTTTGAACTGTTAGGCGAATCGCATACAGAAGGAGTTGAGGCGCGGTCGCGCCTTGACGACCTTGACATACAGTCGATAATTGTGTACCAACTTAGCTGTAATAGATACTCTAAGTATACCAAGAATAAATACGAGCGCCGCTCGGATTGGTATGATATACAATTACCGACCGTATGTCAAGGTGCCAAAGGCGCGCGCCCGCGCCTCGTCGCCGCCTCGACTCCTTCTGTATGCTATACGCCTTAGGACATTCAAATTATTGTAATCCGGTTTTTGTTTACATCATAAGACATTTCTACTGTAATGCGATTACTCATATTATATTTCACTGCTTTTGCCGATTAATTTTCACCAAGAAGCTGCCACGTTTTGAATATACCTATCATTGCCTACTTATAGACAAAATTCTTCAGTTTTCTGATTTTGATGAAAAATAAATTACAAATATTATTTTGCAAATGTGTTATCTAAATGCACCTTAGACGTCTCTATATTACAACAAAATTGTAGATTACAGAATAGTTAAGAAATTTTACAATAAAGCTTATGAAAACCCTATAAACATCATATTTGATTTTACACAAATCCATTTTTAAAACACATATTTTATGAAAAACTAATTCAGAATAAAATTAGGTATGAGTACCTGGTTTTATTCTGAATTAGTATTTAATGAAATAATTTTTTTTAAGATTTAAAAAAACGTAGGTAGGGTATAATATTAATGGCAATGCAGAAAATATTGAACGTAGTATAGGCACAGTACTTATAGGAAAGGGTTATGTTGGTATCGGTACACGGTGATTTTTTTGCTGTTTTTGTGAGGCGGGGAATGTAGTTGGACCGGGGCGCGACGCGATGTTCAGGTCGAATTAAAGTTATTCCCGCCGTAATAGTGCTAAATGTCTTGATAGTAAAATACCTATGCATATTATACTTACCTAAATATCAGATGAACATGGATGAACCTATAATATTTATTTTAGTATAATTTCTATTTCGTCATATTTTCTGAAAGGCGGATCCTATTCGCCTATCAGGCAGAACATGTAGGACTATTACGGGAAATAACTTTCATTCGCCCTGAACATCGCGTCCAAAACTGTGTTTTCTGAGTCATAGCCCACTTTCAATGTTAGTCCCATAGTAAAAAGTGCACCTGAATCATGTAACGAATTTAAGCCTAAACCCTGTATAGTAAAAAACGAATCAATACCTACTCTTAATCACGATAAATATGTTTTCAAACATAGATATAATAATGCCTATCAAATTAATAATTTCGTAGAAAAAAGACACGATGAATCCAGACTAGTAATTGTTCATCGCTATGTTTTATAAAGAAATTGCCCGATGTTGGTAAACAATGATTGCTATTTATTATTTTGTTTGACTCATTGCAATCAGCAAACTGAATAGTTAGTATTGGAGTAGGTAGATAATCTGTGCAGACAACGTATGAGACCACTTGAACGGTTGTGTTACATAGATAACGAAAAAATTTAGAGATAGTTTCAAAATATCGATTTCATGGTATATTCGTACGTAAGATATTTTTTATCACATACTTAACTGGGACGCTGCAAATCTTGTCTTCACACGATGACACTTTTTATGCAGTATCATGTTGTTAGTTCGAAGTGTAACCCAATTCCTGGAGCACAAACTGAATATGAAATAAAGTGAAGTGTCTACTTTAGCATTTACAAAATGTTTAGTTCATACAAAATAAAGGTAATGTTTTTTTTCTATTTGTGCATTTACTTACATACTTATAAGAAATATACAAAACTACATTGTGGGTAAGTACCTAGATAAATAAGCACGCTCTGCTTTTGTGAGATGTAAGATGTGTCGGTACATTCTTTGTTATCATCTTTGAAAGTGCAGCGAGTGGGGTGATGTTTTACGACGTAGGAACCTATTCACCGACACCTCTTTGAAATACATGACAAAGTAACAATCTAACATATTGTCAGATGTTTCATTACTAGTATTCTGTTCATATAGGAGGTAATGATGATTTTTTAAAGTAGGTAATTTTTTACTTAAGACATCCCGATCGCGATGTCTGATATTGTCACTAGATTAGTAAGAATTTTTTCTTCTAGGTTCGTTCTGCATGAAATCACAATGTCGATTTGTATAAAGAGTTAATATTTAGAAAAACCTAGGTAAATGTATCAGATGTTCAGTTCAGATTCCACACAAACAGTTTTCCGGTTCTTGCGTTCATTTCTTGGTATATGACATTAAATACAATTTTCTCCCCTCCGGACGGAAAGCGTCAATTTTCGTCCCGCTGCGCTAAACGAAGTCGCTTCGCCTCTGTCAACAAATACATGATAATGATGAACGGTGTGTAATCTACTATATTTGATTTTGTTTTAGGAATGGATCAACTTTTCTCTTATTCGAGCTCACACTTGCACGCTGGCCGTCGCAGTGAGCTTCAGCGCCACTTGGAGAGTTCCACGGGATGCGTTCCGTTACGGCGGAGTGTCGTACGGGCTGGCTCACACGTTCGCCATGATAACCGTGGGACTGCCCAGTGCGCTGCTGCAACTCGCGGTAGGACAGTTAAGTCAGCAAGACACCGTCGGTATATGGAGAGCTGTGCCATTCTTCAGAGGTAATATACAGCCAAGTATACAGCCTATCAATATACACACAAGCCGTGTAATTCCCACTTCAGCCTCATTACATTATATCTACCATTGGTGAGACGATTTAACGAGTCGTAGATGTTTTCTTAAGCATCTACTTGGATCCTCTTGGATAGGCGGGCTGAAATGCTAATTTGGAGAATAGGTCACTTTTCCATCCGTATACATATTTGTCCGATCCGCCCCACCCATACACCCCTCCGACTAGAGTGCGAAAGAGGCAACTGCAGCTAGGACCGATTTTATTTTCATAAAATCGACGAAAACAGCATTTCGTATTCCCCTGTTTTCTCCTCCAAAACTAAACCGATTTTAATAATTCTTTCAAGAATAATATAAGAAAGACTTTGGCTATGTCTCTACGTTTTGCTTTTTTTGTTTATATTCGTCAAAATTGTTTACTGGATGTCTGAAAACAGGCAGTAAAATTGGTCATTTTTGAAGGTCCCTAGTTCCTACAGTAATTTATTAATGTAAAAAGCAAAACATAGGGACATGGCAGAGGTGACATAGATTGTATGGTAAAAAAATATTTGTTCTAGAGTTATTATCCAGGGAGAAAACAGGGGAATACGTTTGTATGGAGAAAACTGTACTGGTCTATCCTCTTAAACATGTTGTTTAGCTATATCGAGATACGTGATGTTAGAAAATATTTATTTCAATCTCCGAAGTAGGCCTATTATTACGCCACCATATCAGTGCATAATTTAAATGTTCTTTGCAGGAGTTGGTTATTTGAGATTACTTATAAATTTCTTGGGTTCAATTTACACTGGAATTTACGTGGCCCTCACTATTACTTATTTCCTGTACACTTTGAGTAATCCAATACCGTTCTGGGAGTGTACAGATCTCGATATGGCCTCGGTAAGTGAAATGATAAATAACTTAATGATTTTAATAAATATAATAGGTAAGTTTTTATGCTGACACCTTTTATATAAAATTTTACAGGATTTGTACGAAAATGTTGTTCTCAATGGAACGTCGTGCCTTAAGTAAGAAACAATTATACTATGCCAATACTTTAAACATTGTATTTCATTTTGCTTCGAAACTGTTTTGTATTCTTAACTAGTAAGTAACTACCTACAAATTAATACTTTTCACGTTTCAGTGAAACTTTTATGGCGCCCATCGGTGAACGACCAGAATATTATATAGCCATAGCTTTAATTACCACTGTTTTATGGATCGTATTTCCTCTACTGTAAGTACAATATACCTATTCCACATTTTTTTCAAACATACGTAACTACATATGTATATAAACTTCGGAGTGGTCGGAGTTCCCAGAAAACAAAAATTTTTAAAATGCAACTTGATAATTGCCGGACCGATTTTCACATGACAAAACTTAAAACACTTGATAAAATTAGCTTTCTATTAGGTACAAAAAACCGCATCGAAATCAGTCTACCCGTTTGCCACAGATATACAGATATAGGCTTCTAGCTTATAGGACCTCTATTTGCGTTGGGGGTTAGTGACAAATTTTTTGATCTTTAATATTACTAACAACAGAAATAAATAAAAAACCTGACTACTTTATATGCATTTGTTTTGCTGCGTTTTACAATAGGTAGGTACAGTATGTTATTATTCATCATCATGTTTCATCTTAGTAGATGTTTCAACAGTAGGCATTTCTATTCAATGAATATTCACTTTACTTTTTAAAATCAGACTTTACAGCCCAGCAAAATCAATGAAACGGATATACTACGCACTGGGACCAATGGTGCTGATTTTGACCATTGTGATTGTATCTGTCATTGGAGACAGAAATAATATTGTATACATGCAAAAGAGAAGTGATTGGCGACATTTTTTAGAATCTAATGTTTGGCATCGAGCCCTGACACAAGCATTATGGTCATCACAAGTAGCTGGAGGATACCTCATTTCTACTGGAGACACCGTTTATTCCAACACAAATGTTCAGTGGTAAGACTACGCTTATTTTCATCTAGTGTTTACCCGCGACTTCGTCCGCACAAATTATATACCAGATTTTAAGTCAGATCATAAGCTATCAAACAAAAAAAGTTTCATCAAAATCGGTTCTGTAGTTTTTGCGTGATGCGCGAACAAACAAACAAACAAACAAATAAACAAACAAACACACAAACAAACAGACAGACAAAATTTCTAAAAAAGGTTGATTTCGAGTCAGGGATATCTAAAAACCATATCGTAAGTAATCTTTTTTTTGTAAATATCTTAAATGTACAGACACACTTCAGTTACAGTTTTATAATAGTTTAGATTCGATGACACTGGGAACAGTCTGGACTTGTATCCATTACGATATGGACTCTTTCCACAATTATTTCAGAGAATTTACTCAATAATAAAAATAAAAATAAAGTTTTACTCTTTAGTAATCATTAATTTTCGTTTCTTGACTGTACTCAGTAAGTATCACCCACCTAACACTAATTCTAATTTCAGGACAGCTTTGATATTGGTTTTAGCCAATATAGTGTCGACTTGGACTGGAATACTTTTCTGGTTTGGCATCACTGGTAGTGAGGACAACGATGTGAGCTCAGTCGCTGTGTTGGTGCAAATCTACAACGCTGTCATACAAAGCGATATCAACACCGTGTGGCCGTTAATTACGTTTGCTACACTAATTTTATCAGGAGTCATAACTATGGTTAACTATTTTTAAATAAGTAGCAGCTTTATGTACCCTTTTCCCATTCCGTAATTTGTGTTTTTGTGGCTAACATTAGAATTGAATGTATTGGTAATTTCATGTCGCGCCTTTTAAATAATTATGTATTTAGTCAATAGAGGTATATATATGCTAACAAACACAACTATGATTGAACTTTTAACATTTTTATGTCGGATGTATTAGCGATACAAATATTACAAACAATTGTAATAAAGATCTCTGACATCCATCTCTGTCTATGAAAACAGTGCAGCGTTAAGGCTTCCGCACATTGCCGCGATATTATCGACCGATATTATCGAGTGATATGTCACGCATGCGCACCACCACTAAATGTGGTCTAAAGAGATTGCGTCGGAACAAAATCGCAGCGATATTATCGGTCGATAATTGGCGGCAGTGTGTAGGATCGCGCGCGTCCCCATACAAAATGTACTAGAAATAAATATCTCAAAATCGCAGCGATAATATCGGTCGATAATATCGCGGCAATGTGCGGAAGCCTTTATACAAAACATTTTAAATTCGTTTACTTGTTTAATTATAGATCACGTTACTGTATCCATTATATGACCGTTTCCGACGGACCAGAGTGCGCCGTTGGAGGGTCATAGCTGCTATTAGCTCTGTGGTCGGAACTGGGGCAGCGCTGGCGGTTCTCGCTGGAAGACTAGAGGCACTAGACTTGTTGGAAGACATCGCTGTGCCCTTCCTTATCAGCCTGACAACATTTCTAGAGATTTGCGCTTTTGTCTTCATTTATGGTACGAATCTGATAACTTATTTATTATTTGGTAAGAAGGTAAAGTCCGTAATGGTCGAACCACATGTTTTCTGGCTTTGTATGACCCATTTGGATCATCACATTATAAAAATGAATTAGAATATTTCTCAAAAAATCACAAAAATCAAAATACAAATCTATACTGGAGCGTAGGTAGGTATCTAAAAAATAAAGGTTGTGCCAACTAATTGTATTTTTAATTACCAGGTTGGAAAGTTCTCGTCGAAGACGTCGAATTTTTGACAGGCAGTGAACTGAAGAAATTCTGGATAATGGGGTGGTGCGCGGTTCCTGGTATAATAACACCATTTACTTTATGGTGGATGATTACTGTGATCATGAAGAACCCTGATTGGACGGAGCCGCCGCTCGAAGCAGGCACTCTCCTAGCCACAGTGGCACTGGCGCTCATTATCTTCGTTTTATTTGCCTTTGTGGCCGTGGCGAGACAGGTCCAGTACGACTTCTTTGGGGTAAGAACCTGTTGTGCTAATTGATCCTCTTTTTGCTCAGCGTGCAATGCGAAGTTTAACCCGAACCTACACACATGTCCCGATGCGAATACCTACTAGGTACTTAGATGCGTTGTAACTTGCGTACACTTTTCCTCATAACTGCTTCAATTTTGTCTAAGGACGAGACCTTGTTGACGGTTATATTTAACCGTAACTTCTATGCGCTGAGAATTAATGTTTGTGTGTACCTTAAGTGTGGTAAAATGTTTCCTGTTATTCATCATCCCGGAAGTAATTGTGTCATACGCTCCGCAGAAATTGAAATCATCATTCAAGCCTTCGAGGCATTGGGGCCCTCGTGACCCTATAAGTCACTACTACTGGCTGGCTCGACGTGAGGAGGTCGGCGCGGGGAACTTGCCTCGAACTACGTATCATAGACGCCAGTTGGGCCAGCTATCTGGAAGACCCAGTTTTTTTAATGTGTCCGATACAGCGAAAAAATTATCTACATTTAGTGTGGACGTCAAAAAACGGGCGAACTCCGATGATTGGATGTACACAGTTTACAGAAGAGAATATCTAGATGAGGCGTATCGTGATTATTTAGCAGAAAGTAGAAAGCGACGTTCTAAATCTATGGATTGGGTTATCATCCCTAGTGTAAATATTAGAAGTAGACCAAACTTGGATGATACTAAGACTACCAATCACTAATTGTACTACGCCATTAGATGAATGGTAATAAATAACTATTGTTAATTATAATATTATATAATTTTCAGAATGACGTTTTTTATGTTGATAATTTCTTGTTTTGGTTCTAGTCAAGCCTGAATGTTATGTTAGAGTTAATGGAAAACACTGTTTACCTAGTTGTTAATGATTTGGAGAGTGAAATAAATTCTTAGATACTTATGTAATGGTGTTTGGTATGCTATATTCCAGAAAGTAGGACAAGTACAGATTGTAAAGTCTTAAGAGAATATTATTCCGAGAGCGAAAATGCGCGCTGCATACAAACGTACTATGGTGATATTTTCAATACTAACCAATTAAAGTCAATGAAATTTTGCAGAAACAATCTAGAAACAAATCTCTATGCTTCTATAGAGTCAGATTTTCGTTAAAATATACAGTTTCAATGCTAGGATTAATTTAAGGTTTGTATGGAAATCTTTGAGGCACTGTAACTTGAAAACTATACATTTTAACGAAAATCTGACTCTATACAAGCATAGAAATTTGTTTCTAGATTGTTTCTGCAAAATTTCATTGACTTTAATTGGTTAGTATTGAAAATATCACCATAGTACGTTTGTATGGAGCGCGCTCCGAATAATATACCCTTAATCTGTTTACAAAAGGTGCGATAGAGTAGATTATATGACCGATGTCTGCCGCTCGGGCGGGCGATAATAGACTGATGATGATGATGATCTGTCACTCGGACTCACCTGGCCATAACTTCTCAATTTATTTCTTTTTTAAATGGGGCAAAAACACAGTTTTTCGTTCAAACTAATATTTAAAACGGTTTACGAAGGTCATCGAGATTATTTAAATTATGTCTAGGTACTTAGACTCAGGAGGACCAGAGCAGGAAGTACCTAAACGTATGATAGTACCGCGGTGTTCTATAGCATACGTGACTTTTGTTCTTGTTTGTTGACCTTCCTTTAGGACGATGAGTTCGTACCACCTTATTCAGAGAGCTTCATCCTTTGTCACATCTTTACTGAGCGATAATGTATTCTGATCCCATAAAGTAATATGGCGTCACAAGCGTAGGTACTGAAAGGATGTGGTGAAAATGAATCGGTCATTAAATACTTTTAAGTCTTGATGACTGTACATACACATGGCGGGTCATGTAGACTTCTTCAGTGGTTCGACGACGAAACATTTTGTAGGACGTAATATTTCTGTTTCGAGAGTGACATTATTCTTTCTTCGTTGTCTGCCTTTTGAGTTTTAAGTTGCGTTGTTGTTAGCAATCTTATCTTGCAACTGCATTGAAAAATGTAATGCATAGTTGATATGCCTCTTCAAATAAATATTATACCTACTTGGTTGTACATTGTTGAAACAGAATTAAACCCACCAGCATTAACTAATGGTTATCCTCAAATAAATCCTGATCAAGAGAGATAAGATGAAAATTGTAATGAGGTTTTCAATACGAGTTGTCGTGGATGTGGTGGTCACATCACGTACACAGTACCTACACAGCGACTTGATTTCTTGTCACACCAGTACACCCGCTGCGCCTGCGCATTCGAGTCTCTAGCTGCGTGCGAAGCGGATCGCTCTGCGGTTACGGTCGTGCGCGAGTGCAAAGACTTAGAGTAAACAAAACATTTAAATATTAATAATCTATAACTTAGTCTGGAGTATACCATCGAGCAGTGATGTCGAAAGAGAACCCCAGATTGAGCAGGTTAGGCGTATTGGCGCCTGCTGCGTTGTCGGTGTGCATGGACGCTTCTGTGCTAGCTGTGCCGGCTGCCGGCGCCATCGTGTCCACAGTCCTGAAAGAGCTTAGCAAGGCTTTCATGCTGAAAAGGTAAATATTTTTGGAAACTGCGACTCGTGTTGAGTCGAGAAAACTTTGGTTGACATCCTTTGTCGCTGTAACGTGGCTAGGATAATTTTCTACTAGTAATAAGTATATGTTTGATGTAGGTAAACCTGAAAACTGCTTGACAGGATTGATAACGTTTAGTTACCTACCTACTATAAGTACTAGAAGATAACTATGTACTGGTTGTAAACTGACCTGTATAGAAAATTAAGTAATATTTTATGCGAATTTCCAAAATTTATAGGTCTTATCAACATTCAGGAGGTGCTATTTTTGAATCTCATTCGGTGAGCTCAGTAGTCAAAAATTACAGAATTACTAAGGAGATATACACTGCTGATTTGACTTTCAAAAATCATGCTACAGGAGAGCGATTTTTTAAAGTCAAATCAGCAGTAGAAAGATGCATATCTCCTTAGTAATTTTGACATTTTCAACTACTGAGCTCACCGAATGAGATTCAAAAATCGCACTCCCAGTCACCATTATATTTTTCTGTTAAGTACCATTTTCTTCAGCTGTTTTCACTACTGTCTGTTTTAACGTTTCATTGCGTAGATACATATAACCCTATGAATTCACTAGAAATATACCTCTACCTAACTCTAGAAGAGGACTCGCATCTTATACTTATTGTGGTAAGAATTTGCTATTGGTTTGCTAGTGTACCATTAGAATGCGTCAAATAGGTAGGTACTTCTATCTTTTTTTTTAAACGCACATTTTAGTTCCATTTACGGGAATTTGACGTAAATGTTACTAAAATTCGCGGTTCCTCTACGAATTTAACGTACGTGCGTACCTATATTCTAATGGGAACTTTTTGTATAAGTACCTAAACAGTATTACTTAGTACTGTTTAGGTACTCATTCAAAAATTGTAAGTCCATCACCGCACATCGACGATCTACATTAGGTACCTATGCAGTAGATACAAGTTAATTTCCATACTCCTACTACAATTCTCATTAAATAACATTATGCCATCATTGTCATCACATCAGATATGCGTTGTAGTGCGTAGTACCACAGAGTACTATAAGTAGTACCTACACAAATATAAGTAATATTTAGTAAACACGTGTTTACTCTAATCCATCTGCGTAATACCTAATCCAAAAACGTTTACATTTAAGAGGATATAATTCGGAGCGCGCTCCATACAAACGTACCTACTATGGTGATATTTTCAATACTAACCATTTAAACTCAATTAAATTTTGCAGAATGAATCTAGAAACAAATTTCTATGTTTGTATTGAATCAGATTTTCGTTCATCATCATATCGTATGGCATTTTTTTTTGTCTTCCTGCTTGGATCCAGGGAGGTTTAAACTTCGAGGTCAAGATGTTTTAGCCAGTCTTCCGCTGCCGGGGTTATCGTTAAAATGTATAGTTTTAAAGTCAAACATTTCCATACAAATCTTAAATTAATCCTAGCATTGAAACTGTATAGTTTAACGAAAAACTGACTCTATACAAGCATAGAGATTTGTTTCTAGATTGTTTCTACAAAATTTCATTGACTTTAATTGATTAGTATTGAAAATAACACCATAGTACGTTTGTATGGAGCGCTCCAACGGCAACGGAAATATACCCTTAAGGGGCCATAGGTCCTGACGAATATTTTCTATGAGAAACGCGATTGCCGAGCGCTCCGAAAAGTGTGTGCGTGAGCCGTATTTTCGATTAAAAACAACTAACCAAAGTACTTTTTCTAGATTTTATTTATGATTGCACTAGTTAAACTAATGGTGAATATGTAAGTATAAAAACCAACAATCGGAAACTATTTTAAGTTCCTCTAAACAGAGAAAAATGTTTAAAAATGCATGAAAATTCGTCATCTTTGTGACGATTTTCTATCGAGTGAAGTAATTCCAATCGTGTATTCAGTTGATGATTGCACTAGATGAAATATCCAAAAATACTGAGGTATGACTTTAGTTTCGGTAAATGGTATAAATCTAGTCGTAAAATGAAAAATAAAAGATGCCTCCGAGGTATTTCCACCTACTATTACGTCTTAAGGGAATGTGTGAAACGATTCCCAAACCACAGCTCTAACGTTTGTTTTTTTTTATAACGAGATGATGTAGGTACACCTACCTATAGTGTCGGCCGACATGGTTGGTTCCAACGATTTATAAAAATGGTCTTCGAAGATATTATGTACCTACAGTCAATAATATTAAAAGACTGTAAATATTTGTTTGTTTGTTTGTCGGGCATCACTCAAAAACTCCTGAACCGATTTAGATGATTTGAAATCTGATCAATCAATCAATCTGAAAAATGGTCTTCGAAGATATTATGTACCTACAGTCAATAATATTAAAAGACTGTAAATATTTGTTTGTTTGTTTGTCGGGCATCACTCAAAAACTCCTGAACCGATTTAGATGATTTGAAATCTGGTATAAGTATACTAATTTGTGCGGACGAAGTCGCGGGTATACTCTAGTAAAGTATAAAGAAGGGTTCCGTAGGGATGAAAGAAGGTACCTATATTATAGGGTCTATAGCAAAATAAGATAGGTAGAATTTAAAGAAGTAAAATTTACTTTAGGTCTCACCTTCGATTTCACCATTCACCTGTTCTGTCAATATTAAAAATAGTACCTAAATAGGTAACATTTTGGACCTACTTTAATTAGATACCTAAGTCTAATCATTCGAACGGGTATGGTATGGGGAATAATTTTATAGCTTATATTAGGTAGGTAAAACATTATAAATTATATAGGCTTCTGTTTTGTCATTCTCGTTCTAAACGTTAGGAAATATCCGGACAAGAAAAACATAAAAATGTACCTACTATACTTAGTTTTCTGGGCCTCATAGCGGTCGTTGCGTAAAATCATTCTCTATAATTTACCAAACTATCTTAATGATACAATGTGCCTACTAAAGTCGAACGAGGAACTACAAAATCAGTCGGCAGTGGGCAGAGAACAGGTGACGAAACTCAAACATCTGCACCGAGGCCGGCCGGCGGCCGTCGCCGACGACGGTCACGTCACGGCATCTCCAACACAGAGGTCGATTCAAAAAAATATATTGGTACTACCATTATGTAGTACGATTATCTTTGACCGTTTAGGTACTTCCGATTTGTTTTTCCGACATTTAATTTAGGTAGGTTTATTTTAAACTGTTTGTTTGTTGAAATTATAATCTTACGAATAAAAAGTGGCAATGGTTTGATAATTTTTTACAAAAAATTTATAAACTACTGTAAGTAATTGGACTAATTCGATATTTCCTTATTTATTATATTATTATAAACTTACAACAAACTCATTTTAAACTACTGCACGAGCACTCTTATCCCTTAGTCACCCTCGTCGATATATGTAGCTTAACAAACAACGTCTGCCGGGTCAGCTAGCATAAAATATATAAATCAAATTACGATGCATTATTCAACGCAGCGTTGCTAATTTGCAGTTATATCACTCATTGTTTTCGAAGGACCATTAAGTATTTTTATTTGGTATCTAGGTAGGGTATTTGGTTTTGCTAATTAGAATTCTGATGTTTAGTATAATTTAAAAGTTAGTATGCATGAACCACATGAGTATATGTGCATGAACTGTGCAAGTCATTAACATATCACCTAACCTAAATATGAGACCTAAATCAGTAGGTACGAGCGTCAAATCTGCATAAAGTCAGTTTCATCAGTTTGTGTGACCATCAATAACGAATGAAATTATTTGCAGCCAAACGACACACTCTTTCTTCGCCCCAATCTCCTATTCTTGATGTACTTATCCTATTCAATCTTAGAGATAGATAAGTAAAAATTCTAGGTCTATGTATTCAATTGATCCCTATACTTACTCTTGTTTGTTTGTGACCGTACCTTCCTGCCTAATCTGCTAATTCCTGCTGTTTCATTACACGATATTCTACAGACCATGACTCTCTTTCTATTTGCACGTGAACGAACGAGATAAAAGGCGTGATAAAGCCGTACCTATCACATGTAACATGCTACGAGTGCAGGATTGATTCAAACCTCAGGATTCATTCATGCCTCAGTTTATAATGTATAGTTTAGATCATCTCACGGTATCGTATACCCTTATGCGAGGAATCAATATAATTCCACACGTTTTGCTTGTTAGAAAAAAAATTTGCAAGTCTCATATTAAATAGGAACTTATAAATAACTAATATACTGGTAGAATTTATACGTCACAATGAACATCGACTTACTCTCTAAATAAATGCGAGCTCCATGTTAATGCGGGTAATTAGTAACATTTTTATGTTTGTTTATAGTTTGCTCTATACATTACAAAATTAATAGCACGCCGCCTGCTTACCCTAGTTCTCATAGTAGACAATGCTTTCTAGCTAATAGTTTTTTCGTTAATTTTAATCGTTGTTTTGGTTGAGATTTTGAATTGTCTTCGATTAACGGCTCATTATTACTGTTAACTTATGCTATTTTCCATCAAAGAGTAGATCACGTTTTCTACTTTTACAATTAACTATTAGAAAATACCTATTCAATCGTTTGTAAATAGTACCATCGAACTGAACAACTTTCACTATGGAGTCAACTTCGAAAACGCGAAAAAAAAAATTTGTTGTCCCATACAAAACTGCTGTACCAACGACTCGACTAAAATGTAGGGGACAGCTGTTTTTTTTCGTGATTTCGAAGTTTGCTCCATAGTGAAAGTTGTTCAGTTTGATGGTCTGAAGCACCTCCTTTACTATTACTAGGGTGTTTTGTTATACCCTGTACAGGAGCGAGGTCGTTATAAGACTGAAGGGCTCTACTACCTTGGTGGTATTTATAAAATTATGGTTATACACGGGTAGATTGTTACGATTTAAAAAAAAAACACTAAATGATAGTGTCTTGTGTCCTTCCTTGGGAATTAATATGCCCGCATGACTTCATTTTGTAGTATTGATAGGTATGTATGTGGAATCGGTCAGTGGCTTAGGTATGAGGCGTTCATATTAATTTAATGATTTACAACCTTTAGTTTCACAAGGTGATTGATTTAATTCCCGGACCGGTTTATGCAAGATCTTGTCAAGAGTAGGTAGTAGGTAGGTATACGAACGCACTTTTACAAGAGTTATGCAATAACACAGTTTATTTTAATTAGTTGATCGGCTTTCTTATCAAGTACAAATAATGAACATAACATTATTGAAATACCCCTTAAATTTTTTTTTGAACTACAATATACCTATTTACCTATACTTACTCGTAGTTCAGTTGGTATATTAGCGTTGAACTACACATGGCCGCACGCGATCGCATTTTTCCGTCGCTCCATCCTTTTCTGTCACTCAGGATCAGGAACGTCATTTGCTAGAGCATATACCTAAGATAGACGGTACGCGATCGCACGCGGCGTGCTGTGCATGCTTATGCTATGCTTATGCTTACTATGCTTTTGCTTATGCTACGTCTTCTCTTTCTCTAAGACTACCTTCATTAAAACCTATCTTGTCAGCTCTTTTACCTTGATAGAGTAACAAATATCGAAACTTTTAAGTGTCAAAAAAGAATAAATGGTATAGCATGATCTCTTAATAATTTTTTCTCACCTCCGGACGGAAAGCGTCAATTGTCGTCTCGCTGCGCTAAACGAAGTTGCCACTTTCCAGCTCCGTCGAAGAGAAAAATAGTATACTAACCTCGGACAGTAAATAAGAAAGCCTCAGCTATCACACATGTTCGGTCAACAAAAACATGAGATCTGAGACCTTTCTTACTTTCCTGTCCTCGGTGTGTAATCTACTGTATCATAATTCATACGTATCCCGCACCCTTTTCGAAAGAAAAATACTTACTTGATAACAAATATAACACCTTCGATGTAACAATGAACTCACGTGTTTTAGCTATGCTTTAGGTACTGTAAATTATTGAAGTGAAACGGCTTTGAAATTCTGGTCGGTAAACTTTTTGTGTGACAAACATAAGAAATCCCTGATTTTCGTTTCGTAGGCAACTCTAAAATCTTTTACACGTGACTCTATGACGATTATACCTACTTTAGTTACTGACGAGCTATTTACTAACTTGTTAACCATTACTATGCGAGACGGAATGTCAATATAAATAAAGTAAGTGTTTATACCTACACTACATTGTTTACTCAATATAATTCCTATTGGTATATTTGTACAAATTCATGATTACCCTGATTTACGACACTGTCGGCATCGTTTTCATACGTAACTAATAAATTTATCGGTCGAAAAAAATAGTTTTCTTCATAACTACTACATTTCTGTTTTTGGGTTATAGTTATCTGTCTTAAGGGTCGGCACTACCCTGATCGGGCCAAACAGGGTTCGGCGTTCCGACTTTTAAGGATAGTAAATAGCTATATTTCGAAACAAAATTAATACCATCGCTTCTTTAAAAGATGAAGTACAAGATGAACAAAAAAAAATTCAGTAAAATTTCATAGTTACATCAGAAAGTAATCGAGAATTTCATGAAAAACTCTAGAATAGCACTGCCGCGTTCCGAGTCCTGTGATTTAGTTAAACAAAATAAAACAACAAAATATATTTCAAATCAATGGCAAAACATCAAAGAACACTTTAAACAAATCAGTTTTTCGATACGACTTCTAGTTTTTTTGCAATTTGTTACCAAAAATCACATATTTTTTTGGACGTTTCCTTCATACAAATTACTATGGGACGTCAATGGTTCGAAATCATTGCGAATAGACCGGTGACCGGCAACACCCAACCCTGTCTTAGAAGATTAATGCACAGATCCATTTTGTAGCTAAGGTCGCAAAGTAACTTATAATAAACAGGGCAAGTGGGTGTCGTGCCACATGCAGTGTAAGGTTCCGTAGTTGCCCGTCACTATATGTGGACTTAGAAGTACATTTTATAAATTGGTCGACTATTACACGTTAATTTTTGTCCCCATTATTATAACAGAATAATTATAAGTTTAGTAGGTACTAGCAAACTTACGATTGATAATCTGTTATCATCATCATCACCGTCAGATAATTGTCATACAGGATGAATTTGATATCATTAGCATCCTTTTAAACTAAGAGTCTACCCATCAAACTGAACAACTTTTAATATGGGAGCAAACCGATCGGAGCAATAAAAAAATGATGTTCCATGTAAACTGCGGTGCCTACTCGATTCAAATGTATGCAACAGCAGATTTTTTTTGATCCGATCGGTTTGCTCCCGTAACAAAAGTTGTTCAGTTTGATGGGTAGACTTTTAGTTTAAAAGGATGCTAATAATATCAATTTCACCCTGTACATAAGTATGGAATAAGAGTGAATTCTGTGCCGCAGCAGTAACTCAAACGATTGCCTTCAAAAGACATTTGCACGACAGAATTTTGCGCGACACAAGACAACACAAAGGTATTTCACAAAAGTTACTTTCCGGGCACTGTTTGGTAGTTTTTGGTTATTTTGGTAGTTTTGGTAATTAATGGTAGTTTTTGGTTCTTTCAGTAATTTTTGGTATTTTTCGTAGTTTTTGGTTATTTTGGTAGATTTTCGTACTTTTTGGTAGATTATTGTTATTTCGGTAATTTTTCGTATTTTTTGGTAGTTTATGGTTATTTTGGTACTTTTTCGTACTTTTTGGTAGTTTATGGTTATTTCGGTACTTTTTGTTTTGGTTCATTTCATTTCATTTATTTACCTTAAATTGTAGGTAGATACATAAGTTTGAGATGGTAAGTACAGAGTATTAGTCACACTACAATATATATATATACACTACAAAAAACTACCAATCAGTGCCCTTTGTAAGTAAAATTTTAGTTTTTAAAATAACTTTGTGCAATTCTTTTGTGTTCTTTTGTCGCGCAATGTCCTTCAGCTTGACCACTTTTTTCAGAGAATCTACCAAAATCTACCAAGTCCTGTTTCAAATTCTACCAAATAATATTTGTTGTTCCAGATGGTTAAAATTTAATATAAAACTCGTGTTTGAACAACATTTTATTATAAATTTTATTGAACGCTCATGTCATGATGTTATTTGGGTAGATCAACTATTTTTGGTCCTCACAGTACTGTTTAAAAAAAAGTTTTTATTCCTTTTTTCTTGACATTCATTAATGTTGAAAGATGAATATTGTATCTAATGATATGATTCTTCTACACACATGCACATTGTACCATTTGTGTTGAACTACTAGAAGTTTTTAGCGGTTGTCCGATAGACCAAAAAGCGCGGGGACAACGAAATAAAGCGTCCATCGGACAACCGCCAAATTTCAAGTTAAATTCAAGTAATTTTGCAAAACCGTGTATGCATTTAATAAATGCAATCCTTAGTTATTCAACAAACATTAATTTTTGGGGCAAGCAAAACCTGAGCTTAGCCTGAGCATGAACATTGAAAAAATTTTATGCAGATGACTGGGACTAGGTATGGACAAAAAATAGTTGATCTACCCATTTCCGCATTTTTGTATAATTTTTATTGGTTTTCATCACTTTGTAACATGGATGCTTCAATTTTCCAATAAATCCGAATAAATATTAAATTGGGTTGTCCCTATGCAAGTTTAAATTTAGTACTGTTTTCTGCGTTAGTCTGGTTCACTGTTCTCTAAAATTGCTATTTTAATCATTTTAGCGGCATTTTGCACGAATTTCAATGTTGGCACTCCCGAATTTACAAGCTCGAGGAAGGGGAGGGGGGAGAGGGGGGGGGGGGGGGGGCTCTAAAGGTGACTTTTTTCAGATTTTTACGTTTTATCGCAAAGTTTTGTAGAGACAAATTAAATTGGATAAAATTTTCTACAAAACAAGTTCTTTGCACTTTTGTCATAGGACTTAACCTTTGAGGGTTACAAGGCCGAGAAAGTAACAGCATTTCAAAAATTATGAAATTTGTATGTATGAATGTTGTAAATCAAAACAAAATGATTTCATATTCTTAATCAGCGACCCCTAAAACCGCCGGATACAATTTTTTTTGTCGGTTTGGTGAACCATTAAAAGCTGCTTTGGCGTTTGAAATTTCCATGGCAGCCATCTTGGATTTCGATATTTTGGAATTTTTTTACCGCCAACCAATTCTGACTAGGGTCTTCTATGTTATTTGTTTGAGGTCCATAACCATATCTGTCATAGTTTACGCGGGCCGTTGAATCCGTCAGGAGTCAATCTTCTGAGGAAGTCCAAATATTATTTTTACCACCCGGGCATCCTTATTAACGATCCACAGATCTCAGATCATAATTTTTGTAATGCCGTTACTTTCTGACAAAAGTGCACAGAACTTGTCGATAAAACTTATAAATTCCGAGAAATACGCGAAAAACTGAAAAAGTCACCTTTAGAGCCCCCCTTAGTCCTCCTTAGTCCTTCCTTGAACTCGCAAAATTGGGAGTTCCAACATCGAAATTCGTGTTCAGCAGGTCCGAATTAGTAAAAAAAACCACATTTGGCTAAGTGTTACCCAAAATGCCTCTAGAATTTAAAACCGTCTAAAAGTGAACCAGTCATTAAAGCTTTACTAGAAGTTCCGGAAAACTTGCTAACCCTGCAATGGATGTTTTTTTTTGTTTAATTGTTTTACAGCCATTTGTATTGCCAGCTTAGATTTTTTTTAGCCTGAATTCTTGCATTTTTGATAAAATTTTCGAATACCGAATTTCTATTCTACTAAAATCTACTAAAGAATTTCCCACTACTAAATTATCGTTCTATTTGCCCAAAATCCACCAATAAAGTAGAAATCTACTAAAAGTGGTCACACTGATGTCCTTTTGCGCAAATGTTTTTGAAGGCAATCGCTCCAGTTACTGCTGCAAAATTAACTTTTATTCCGTGCTAAAAAAATATCTGACGATGATGATGATGATAAAAGATTAAAAACCCTTAGTTTGCTAAAACCAATAATATTAAACTTAGGCCCGATTCGACCAAAGGCGACTAAATTTAATTCTTAGATTAAGTCGCTTGTTACTATAGAGTAAACTGATTTTGCGTTTTGCCAACCCTAATCTAAATGAAATGTCAATATCACATAATTCAAAAAATTATAATAAAAATAAACCTAACTAATTAAAACTGTATAACCTCACATTGCAATAAGTACGGATACAACGACCTCTTTCTTTAGGTGAATTATACATTCGTTCTTTTAGTACGGGGTGTGTAAACAACAAAAGTAAAATTGCTTCTTGTTTAGTTACTCTTCTATAAATCTAAGTTTGGTCGAATCCGGCCTTATAATAATAAAATTATTCTGTTATGTTTCAGTTTGCTCTGTTATAATAATTTTAAGTTTTTTTAAGCCTTAGTAATACTGTATATATGGTTGGGACCCACCAGGGGTGATCTTTGATCAGTCACATTTTGGGTCCATCACGGTACCTACTGTACTGTTACTGTAAATGTCGATTTCGACGTACGGCCCTCAAATCCAGATGCTGCAGGTGCAGGAGTATTGCCACGTACGACCAAAAATTCAATATTAATTTGATGAGGTAAAATCTGCCTTCCGGGTAGTAGGTACCCTAAATTCGGTCGCACCTATGAACCTGTCAGGATAGGGTGCGGCCTACCAGACTTTTTAGGCCTTACTAATTGGCCTCTAGACCAACAGACTAGTCCGTCCTTTAATTCAACGAGGTAAAATGTTGTGTCACCAGGGTTTTCCTTCACACCAGTAAACGTGCCATGCCAGCCAAGCTGCGCCGCGGCCGACCAAGTTTTTTGCAAGTAACTTATTGCCAAATTTAGCTATAAAATTGATTTGTTCATTAATCTTATAAGATAGGGTTGAGTGTTGTCGGCCACCGGTCTTTTTCTTTTGACAGATATGTCAAACGGGCCGTAGGTAGTGCCGACCCTTAATGCCAAATTTCGATTCAATAGGTGCAAAAATGAGCGAGTTATTGAGGCGAGGCATACAGACAGACAGATAGAATGGACGAAAGTATACGGGTTCTTTGTTTGACTACGGAACCCTAAAAAAGGTTACCTAGTTACCTACGGTCACCTTTATTCGTGAGGCCTTTGCCCTGTAGTGGGATCCTATAGGCTATAGCCAACGATATCAATGTACTAGCTATAGCTTACTTACCTATGTCCCTGACACAAACATCAATATAATTATGTCCAAAATGTATCCGATGTGAAGGGAAAAAATGTATAACTTGAAAATGAAAAAAACATTAAATTATTTATTTCTCCTCAGAGTAAATAGGTGATAGTGATAAGACCGCCATACCCTTACGTTCTTTTTTATTCTGTTTTTTGCTGTATGTTTTTAGTGTGCAAATAAAGAATATTTATGTTTACGTTATGAGTAAAAATATGTATTCCTTACATATATTTTTCCCGAATAGTAAAAACTTAGTGGCATTGAACACAATACGGATTTAATTCACGTCTGACGCATTGGATCGATATTGCGACCACTTATCAAGGACTAACTGCTGATGCACGACTACATCCGATGTCCTGAGATATTTGTTTACCCACTATATTACTACTCCACTGCTATGTAGTAAAGATACGAGTACTCTTTCTTATACAGCACTAATATAGGCTATATCAGCCCTCTAAGAGCACATCAACGAAGCTCTCAAAGCCATACTCAGTTGCTGTGGTCGAACACGGCCACGAAGCATCATCATCATCATTACAGCACTAAGTAAATAAACTATTAGGTATCAGGATTTAATAGGTGTCCACTGTCTATCCTAACTAGATACGTACCAAAAAAGCAAGCAAAAAACATAGCATAGACATAGAAATAGCTAGCAAAAAAGCTGATGTAGATAGAATTCTAAATTTAGGAGTTCTTAAAGATATGTAAATTTAATGTAATTATGATGCAGGACTTTTTAACAGGATCTTGAAGAGGAGGGCAGGTCTTTGAGGAAGTTGTCTGGAAGAAATCGCTTTTTAGCGATAAGACCGCCTATTTTTGTACCTTCTGTATTTCCTGTTTGTTTACTCTCTGTATATTATGTTTTTTTGGTGTAAAATAAAGTATAATTGATTTATTGATCTTGTATTCCAGATGGTTTCACGGCATAATGTCAGCGAAGGAAGCTGAACACCTGATGATGGAGAAGGGCAAGAATGGGTCGTTCCTGGTGCGCGAGTCGCAGACGAGGCCCGGCGAGTTCGTGCTGTCGGTGCGCGTGCGCGGCCGCGTCACACACGTCTTGATCAGGCGGCAGGTAATTATAAAAGCATACTTACCTAATAACATTGAGGTACTATGTTAACTACATAATTACTCAATACCTAATAATTACCTTCTCTATATTTCTAGGTTTTGTTCCATTTTATTAGGGATCCGTACCCAAATGGTGAATGGGGCCCTATCCATAAGCCTACGCTGTCCGTCCGTCCGTCCGTCCGTCTTAGCTTTAAAGGGCTGTATCTTTTGAACCATAATTAGAGAGATGAAATTTTCACAGAATATGTGGTATTATTTTGGATTTGTTAACAAATAATAATAAATACAGAAAGTAAAATATTAAGGGTGTATAATACAGGAAACGTGTTTTTTCAATGTTTTTTGTTTTTGCTTGATCGTAATAACGGCAATACATACGAGCTTCAAACTTGGTGTGATTATAGTGCATACTGTGAGGTAAAGCAACAAAATAATAAATACCGGCCAAGTGTGTGTTGGGCTCGCGCTATGGGTTCCGGAGAAAACATGTTTTTTTGGTAATATGTATGGTGCGCGAGTCCAACTTGCACTTAACCGGTTTTATAAAACATCAAACGATCTTCTCACTTGATGGGGTATAAAAAATAACCTGTCTTAAAGACACAGGATAGAAGTGAAACTACCGCAGCTCAAATTGAAATTTCGAACTTTCGTTACACGAAAATCTTGCGGATCCGAATTTCAAAGAAGTTTCCCATAAAAAGTTTCCCTTCAAACGCCCATTCAACTTCAACTTCCCATAAAAAGTTTCACTTAAAATTTTTTTTTGAGTTTATTAGGGGAAGATTGGCACTATTCGAACTATGGGGCACTTACGGACGGTACGTACGTGTCCGTACTCCACTTATAGTTTGTCTGTAACGAGTAGTGTACGTATGTCCCCTTGTACGAATGGTGCCAATATCTTGTCTACACACCAAATTTTGATTCTTGACATATAGAACAGACAGAATGAACGAAACTATAGGGTTCCTTGTTTGATTACGGAACTCTAATAGTTTTTGGACGTGTAGCCAATACTTTTTAATGTATTTCTTGTAGTGGTAGATTTATTTTGTCGCTTAATTATTATTGAATGACTTCCTGTTGTACTTCATGACTTCATGAGGGTCATTTTATTACTACAAACCGTTTTAATGGATTATTTATTATAGTAATGTTAAATTCACGATTCTAAGTTTTAAAAAAAACCCCGTTTATTACCTACTTATAAACAAATAGATAAGGAAACTGATAGTAATTTTAAATAGCATAATTGATAATAATCTATTGGAGATTAAAAACTTGTTTGAAGTATCTAATGGTCTTTATTATTAAAATTGTTATACCTAAGTAAGCAGATTCAAAAGGATGCACTAAAAAAACTATGAATTAGGCCAGGTGTACCTATACAAATTTAAATAACGTTACATACTTAAGGGGGTGCATCAGAGCATCAAACTGAAAAAAGCAATATGTTGTTCCATATAAAACGCCAATGTTTTTTCACAATTTCGACGTTGGCTCCATAGTGAAAGTAGTTTAGTTTGATGGACTGAATTTTACACCCTGTAGGTATATCTACGATAAAAGGTGTATCGAATCAATGGACATACATAGAGGCAAAACTGCCAGCCTCCTGGGCACCGCCATCAAACGGTTGTTTCGACGATGTTTTTGTGGTTCCGTCCGCACCAACTGGACCATATTACTAAGCATAATATACTCTGTCCCTCCATTACAGTCCTACTTTCCATAGCTGTACGGTCATATACTTACTATCATATCATCAAATAACAGTGGAAAAGTACCAGGGAGGAAAAGCACTGCCTGTCAATAATTAGGGTCTCATAAAATTCCATGACTCAGACAAATTGCACATTAAAATCATCCGAGAATTGAGATACACTTCTGCAAAATGCTATTCTCTTTTTGGCATAATCATGCAGTGGTACAAGACGGGAGCAGGTTGGTTCGTTAGTTTTTTTTTCACTTCTGTGGTGAGTATTCCATTGAATGCAGTTAATTTCTATTAGTAAGGAAATTACTGTGGCCCTGAATGACCTGTGGATGTTTTCACTTTTCGTGTTGAATTCCCTTTACTTCACATTTACCTACTTGTATAACAATAACATAACATATTATAGTGTCATCATTAATTAGGTATATAAAACTTTAAACACGTGTTCCATTTTGCCCCCTTCTATACTTGATCAACGTGTTAAAAACACAAAACTAGAAAATAGTTTTTTGAGAATCGAGAGCAGAATCGAATAATTTAGGTTTCAACGTAGGTTACATTTTTATTAAGGGTCGGCACTACCTACGGCCCATTTGACATATCTGTCAAAAGAAAAAGACCGGTGGCCGACAACACTCAACCCTATCTTATAAGATTAATGAACAAATCAAATTGATAGCTTTTGGTAATAAATTTCTTGCAAAAAACTTGGTCGGCTGCAGCGCGCGGCGCAGCTTGGCTGACATGTTTACTGGTGTAAAGGAAAAAGTGAACCCTACCTGGTGACACAACATTTTACCTCGTTGAATTAAAGAACGTAACTAGTCTGTTGGTCTAGAGTCCAATTAGTAAGGACTAAAAAGTCTGGTTGGCCAACCCTATCCTGGCAGGTTCGTAGGTCCGACCGAATTTAGGGTACCTACTACTCGGAAGGATTCTACAAGGATTGCTATGGCAAAAAAAGCTTTCAACGACAAAAAACAACTCTTGAAAGCAAAGAATATAACAAGCAAAATCCGTAAACGCCTAATTAAAGTGTACATCTGGAGCATTGCATTGTACGGTAGCGAGACGTGGACATTGACCAAACGAGATCGAGACAGGCTGGAAGCTTTTGAGATGTGGTGTTGGAGGAGAATGGAGGGGATAAGTTGGACAGAACGAATAACAAATGAAGAGGTATTAAGAATGGTTAAAGAAAAGAGAAATATCTTAAAAACAATTGAAAACCGGAGAGGAAGAATGATCGGACACTTGATACGAAAAGACCATTTCTTTAAAACCATACTGGAAGGGAAGATAGAGGGGAAAAGAGGCAGAGGAAGACCCAGACAGAGTTATCTAGCCCAAATGAAGGAAAAGGTTGATGTCGTGTCGTACCAGGAACTCAAGACACTAGCGGAAAACAAACAAGAGTGGCGAATACTCCACCGACAAGAGCGTAGCTCTTAAATAAGATGATGATGACTACTCGGAAGGCAGATTTTACCACATAAAATTAATGTTGAATGTTTGGTTGTGCGTGGCAATAATCCTGCAGCATCTGGATTTGAGAGCCGTAGGTCGAAATTGACATTTACAGCAACAGTACAGTACCGTGATGGACCTATAATGTGAGTGATCAAAGATCACCCCTGGTGGTAGGATAGGTTGGGTTCCAACTAATTAGATCACAGCATTACTAAGGCTTAAAAAAACTTAAAATTATTATAACAGAACAAATTAAAACTTTTAACAGAATAATGAAATTATTATAAGTTTAATAATTATTGGTGTTAGCAAACTAAGGGTTTGTAATCTTTTATCATCATAATCATCGTCAGATATAATATTTTAGGCACGGAATAAAAGTTAATTTTGCAGTCACTGGAACGATTGCCTTCAAAAACATTTGCGCAAAAGGACATCAGTGTGACGACTTTTAGTAGATTTCTTGTTTATTGGTAGATTTAGGGCAACATTGTTTAGTAGATTTTAGTAGAAATTGGGTATTCGAAAATGTTAATGTATTTAAAAATGCAAGGATTCAGGCTAATAAAATCTAAGCTGGCAATACAAATGGCTGAGAAAACGATTGCAGGGTTTGCAAGTTTTCCGGAACTTCTAGTACATCATCATCATAATCATCAGCCTATACAAGGTGTTACAAAAATACAAATAAACATTTAAGGGGGTGGTTTAGACCATCAAACTCAACAACTTTCATTATGGGACCAATATCGAAATCGCGAAAAAAATAATGTATGTTCTATACTCTACAAATCGACTCAAGCTAAAAATGTATGGGATATCAGTTTTTTTTTTCGCAATTTCGATGTTGGTCCCATAGAGAAAGTTTTTCAGTTTGACGGTCTAAACAACCCCCTTAAGAGTTTTAAAAATTTATTCTTACTTATGTAACACCCTGTATACGTCCCACTGCAGAGCACAGGCCTACCTTCTAGGAGGGTGTTTGGGCGTAAGTCCACCACGCATGCCCAATGCGGATTGGTAGACTTCAATATACATCAGAATTTCTTCTTCTGCATATGCAGGTTTCCTCACGATGTTTTCGTTCACCATTTGAGAGCAGTCGGTAATACGTACATAAGTTAGAAAAACTCATTGGTACGTGGCATGTTGTCCGTGCGGATTCGAACGCGGACCTCTTGATTGAGAGTCCATACCTCTCCGCAACGCGCCACCGAACTCACTTCTAGTACAGCAAATATTAATCATATCGCCTAATGTTGTTTTTTTTACAAAAGAGGGCTTCTGAACAGAGTTGGAATTTTGTTCTTTAGGTTCTTTTGGTAGTTTTTGGTTCTTTTGGTAGGTTTTGGTATTTTTTGGTAGAGTTTAGTAATTATTTTTTGTTGTTTCTGGTTTTTTGGTAGTTTTTGGTTAGTTTGGCCGTGGTGGCCCAGTGGCGAGTAACCTTGCCTGCCGTGCAGGAGGCGATGGTTCGATCCCCGTCCAAGCCGACTCGTACCAATGAGTTTTTCGGAATTTATGTACGATTCGTTACACCACTGGCTTTTCGGTGAAGGAAAACATCGTGAGGAAACCTGCATGCTTCCATTTCGAGGCGTGTATTGTACCCACTGTCCATTATAAGTGGCGACGGGCTCACGGGGTGGGTTTGTTGACTTGACATAAATAAAATATTTGTATTTCAAAAGAGGTACATTCGAATCGTAAGCGGAATTCTGTCAGTAAGGGTGTCATGCCGATCCTTGTTTACCGACTTTAAATTACTCACTGTGACAGCTTCGTATATCCTCGATCTGTTCATCATCGCTCGAAAGAAATTTCAGAAGAAGGTTGAAGAATTATTAATCGAACAGTGTCCCTATTAGAGGGTTGCAAAAAGGATATTTCGGAACTTTCCGTTCAAGTCATCTCTTTTATAGTGTTATCTGGTATCAACGGCTTCAGTATGACCTCTTGATTACAAATATAAAAGATGACAAGCGCTCAGACTGTAGGGGTAGAAACTGTGACGTCATAAAAATTGCCATAAAAAAAAAAAAAAAAATTTTGTTTATTCATGCCATTCATTTATCAAATGAAAGGGCTCTATGAGTACATTACAAATATAAAGCAAAGTATAACATTTTCACTATTAGGTTCAACAAATTAATCGAAAAAGTAAAAAAATCCACAATTCTGAGTTGACTTTGAACTGCTATAGATTACAAACCTACAATTTAAGGTAAATAAATGAAATGAATGAATGAAACCACCAAAAAGTACGAAAAATTACCAAAATAACAATAATCTACCAAAAAGTACGAAAATCTACCAAAATAACTTTTTTGTTACTTTTGTACGAAAATTTACCAAAAACTACCATAAATTACCAAAATAACCAAAAACTACCAAACAGTGCCCGGAAAGTAACTTTTAAGAAATTCCTTTGTATTTTCTTGTGTCGCGCAATGTCTTTTCGCGCAAAATTCTGTCGTGCAAATGACTTTTCACGTTACCTACTACGGTACAGAATTCACTCTTATTCCATTCTTATCTGACGATGATGATGATGATTTCAGATTATCAATCCTTAGTTTGCTAGTAACAATAGTAATAAACTTACAGTTATTCTATTATAATAAAGGGGACAAAAATTAACGAGTAATAGTCGACCAATTTATAAAATGCACTTCTAAGACCACATATCGTGACGGGCAACTACGGAACCCTACACTGCATGTGGCCCGACACCCACTTGCCCGGTTTTTTATAAGTTACTTTGCCTACTTTAGCTACCAATGGATTTGTTCATTAATCTTCTAAGACAGTGTTGGGTGTTACCGGTCACCGGTCTATTCGCAATGATTTCGAACGATTGACGGCCCATAGTAATTTGTATGAAGAAAACGTCCACAAAAATATGTGATTTTTGGTAACAAATTGCAAAAAAACTAGAAGTCGTATCGAAAAACTGATTTGTTTAAAGTGTTCTTTGATGTTTTGCCATTGATTATAAATATATTTTGTTGTTTTATTTTGTTTCACTAAATCACAGGACTCGGAACGCGGCAGTGCTATTCTAGAGTTTTTCATGAAATTCTCGATTACTTTCTGATGTAACTACACAATTTTACTGAATTTTTTTTTGTTCATATTGTACTTCATCTTTTAGAGAAGCGATGGTATTAATTTTGTTTCTAAATATAGCTATTTACTATCCTCAAAAGTCGGAACGCCGAACCCTGTTTGGCCCGATTAGGGTAGTGCCGACCCTTAAATAACATGTTTGTATAATTTAAAATTTACTGAACTCTACGTCAATTGTCAACCCACTGCATAGGTACAACTACAAGATTCTTAAAATGGAGCACGCTAACGCTTTCATTCATTGCTGAAATAATATTGGAGTGAAAACTGAAAATGCGATTAACTTTACATTTTAATTAATAAAATAATGAAATCATTTTGTTTAAATCCAATTATTTCGTTAAAAATTATTTGGGTGTATGAGGTTTTGCGAAATCAATGTCTGTCTGTCTGTTTGTCCCTATGCGTCCCTAAGCCGTTCGTCCGATTGCGATGAAACTTTGGTGGGTTGTTGTGCCTTAGCCCGGGAAGGTTCCTGACATAGACATTATTTTATAAAACAACGCATTATAACGCATGCCGGAGTGTTGAAAATGAAACAAATCGCAGTTCCCCAAGTAGGTAAGTATCAAAGATTACAGCTTACAAATAGCTGTACTTACTAACGAAGATAATGTCAAAATGAACGCTATTTATTACAAACACACTATTGTAACGTAGAGAGAACTTATTATTTTAAACAATCGTTACTAACGAACAAAAAATGCTGCGAAATGTTTGTAGGTAGGTACACTAAATCAATTCGCCGCCTGAGGAGAATAAAGATGGTTTTTTACATGTCACACATGGACGTAAAAAAGACCTCGTAGTCCACCTACGCGAGAATCCTATAAAAACATTTGGATTAAGCTGGAAAAAACATGTTCTCCACTGATATATTTTTAAATGTTTAGAATAAATATATTGGACTTTGACACTGAGTCCTAATTGAAGAACCAGGGGTGCGATTTTTGAATCTCATTCGGTGAGCTCAGCAGCTGAAAAAGTCAAAATAACTATGGAGATACGCATCTTTCTACTGCTGATTTGTCTTTCAAAAATCATACTACAGGAGAGCGATTTTTGAAAGTCAAATCAGCAGTATAAAGATGCGTATCTCCATAGTAATTTTGACATTTTCAACTGCTGAGCTCACTGAATGAGATTCAAAAATCGCTCTCCAGAATCTAGATCAGATTTGTTTTAAGTAATATTATTACAATACAATTTACCTACCCTACCTAGTACCGTACAGGGTGAACTTGTACTGGTCTAGGTCTACACCAGTAATATACGACTCTCTAACCATCAGGCACATCTTAATATATTGCTTCAAACAAAAGGAATCATAATTATAAAGTAACTATCGTTAAAACCTAGCAAACTTCAAAGTTAGAAGTTGCAAAGCTCAGACAAATTATGTTAACTAGTATTTTGAGGGAGGGAATTTAGTTCATTCAAATTATCATGTAAACAAAGGGAGATTAGCAATATCTCAGTCGGAATTGGCCAATATTTCATTAGAAAATTAAAATTCATCAAATATTGTAATAATGCAAAAATGGCGGAAAATTGAGTTAGCAGAAAACAGCTGATACATCAGTGATGCTTTGTGCGGGGAAAATAGTTTAAAATTTATTCGCTAGGAGGCGCGGAGCAAACTCATCAAGCAAAAATAGGTGTTATGATAGAGTATTAGAGTCTTATGAGCGTGATTAGTCCATAAGTAATTGACACTTTTGACACATGCGCTGTAGGTAATTATTTTGGTTAGGCGGGTTTTGAATAGCGTACCCAAGCTGCACAAAAAAGTTCTAAAAGTTGATATGTGAAGTTGGCGCGAGGTGAATTTCCTCTAGCAAAAATGAATCTTATGTCAGGGGAAGATAGCTTAATTCACTAAGTTTGGGTCTTAGATAGTTCGCGCATCAGGCTGTTTGCCTAATTAATTAAGAAGCTAAAATTAAGCATAGAAGTTCATGCAATTTCCATCTTTAATTGGAAGTAAATAAAGATTGATGACGGAAAATGTAAATAACTTTTCAAATTGGTACGGGTTATTAGGAAAACAAGATTACCATATAAGGAGACGTTTTCTTGTATGAATTAGAGGGAGAATTAGTAGGTTGAAAGAGAGTCTTATAATTATGAAGTTAAGGATCAATGTTGATTATTTGCAAATTGACGCAATCAACGCAATTGAGGCATTTGAAGCAATCGACGTAATTAAAGGAGTTGCGGCCAGGTGAAGCTTGCATAAATAGACTTGGATTAGAGGGGAGGGGGCATTCAGCATTATTATTTCTTTGAGCTCACATGCTGCCGGTTTGTGATTTGATATTGTTTTATTTTAAAGTTTTTTTTTGGGGAGTTTATTTGATTTAGAGTCATTAGTAATGCGTTTGCATTGGAATTTAAATTTAATATCATTTCCTTTAACTTATTAAGGGGAAAATTTTGGGATTTTCATATTTTTGCTATTTAAATTCAATTGGGGGGTTTTATTTGGTCGTGAGCTTAAGGAATTAATTGGTACACAAGGATGTCTTGTGGACTAAGGGTGATAAAGTTCGCGGTGTTATTCTGAATTGCCCTTAGTTTCCAGCTGTGAGTTTGACATTGTGGCGGGTCAGCAATCGTTCTTTACCAACATACGATAATAGCCACCTAAGTTTCGTAACCTGGATGTACTTGTTTTCCGGTAGCTTTCTGGCGAAGTGGAATGGCGTCCTTTAGGGGGCCGGGAACCTTGCATCCGGAGTGCGAAATTTAGTCCCATAAAATATGACACTTGCTGATAGGGACCGTTCATATTACAACTTATGGCTTTGCTGCCGTAATATGAACATCACACATGGAATAGGGCAGGCACACTTAGAGGGCTCCACCCTCGAATCTCTTAGTTCGCTTAGTTCGAAGATTTCCATTGCACCTCGGAAATCTACACAACACACCTACACGTTTAAATGTAAATGAGAGACCTTTCTCTAGTTTTGCGGAATTTCCTTACACCGGGAAGTTTCAAACATTAGGGCACTTCTTTAGAATAGGAAAATATTTAGACAATGGTTAGATTTACTAGGGTTTTGTTAGAATAATATAGGTTAGGGTAGGTATTTAACTTTGACTAGAATTTTAGTAGGAATGGAAAGGTTTAGATGTTCAGGTTTACAAATTGGTATAATAGGTAAATTCAGTAGGATTTAATTAATTATTCCATAGTCTTGAGTTATATGATTTTTCAGTAGATGTTTGAATGAAATTCAGGGAATTCGAAGCAAATTAAATTTCATGATAAATCTTGGTTCTAAAAAAGTAAATGACATTATAAATAGAAAACAGTGAATAGGTGACAATATCAAAGTTATAATTCAATAAAATACTGTCCAAACAAAATAAGTTCAATCTAAATTTATCGTTTCCTCATAATAATGGGAAATTAGAGTTTCTTGTCATACCTATTACTTTGTTATGAGTTGGTGGAACTTTGGGATATAGTGCCTAGTGCCCTCTAGTCAGAAAAATAAATGATTATGGTACATAATAAGTTTTACAGATTTATACCAGAGTCAAATAAATAAAAGTTTATCCTACTATTTACATGAAAGAGAGAACTTACTTTCAATGGACCAAGGTTCTATTCATTCAGTTAAATGTCATACTGTTTCTATAAGCTGAAGTTTCTGCTTATATTGTCATGTTAGTTTTATGTATACATACTTACCTACTAAATGATAATGATGTAGATTCTCAGAATAGGAACTTTACTTTGATTAAATTGTAAACAGGGTTGAGCTTTTGAACTGGTTTATAAAAGAAAAGATATTAAAAGGGAAATTTTACTAATTGGGGTTCCTTAAAGTCACAACTAATATAGAAATTAAGTCTAAGAATTACTAATATAGCTCGACTCGAACTAGAGTCTAAATTAAATAGAAACCAGTCTATTTGAAAAATACCTCTTGTCCATTGTATGACAAGTTACTGACACACTGACAAAGAAATGACTTTAAAATTTACAAGTCTCAAACATCCCTTACTAAACTTGACTTACCTGACTAAGACACAATATCTCGGGAAAAGTTTGGAGGAGGGCTGACCAGTATGGATTCGAGGCCCACTGAAGCTAGAAATATACTAGCAGGAGGAAATACCAAATAAAATAACTCCTGAGAGCGGAATGGCGGGGCTCTCTTCTATACCAAACGAAACAATTATTCTTCTATACCAAACGAAACAATCATTCTTTTATACTATGTTGCATTCCCAAGGAAAAAACAAAACATAGAAATAAATTTATATTTTAATAGGTTAGGAAATCTAACACCCTGTATAAGTAAATTGGTAGAGAAATCTGAGTTAACTATTTAACACACTGTAGGATAAGAAAAGGTCTTTAGCTATAGAGGTATTTCATTAGATTGACTTCAGCGCTTACTGACGGAGGGTTGTAGGCTACATTTTCTGATAATAACTTCATAATCATAGTCAAAAATAGTATTGCGGGCTAGGAAGTTAGGTATTACTTTCTCATTTAAGTTAATATTAAGTTTAGGTAATTCTGGGTCTCTGTTTGTTAGAATATTAGATAAATCTCAAGTCTGTCGCACCTAGGTTACTATTATACGGTTCACAACGTAGTCTCCTGATTTCACTAGACGATCGATACTGGCCAAGTTAACGTCTTCAACTCAAAAATGGGATCATAAATAAGTTTAGGTATAGTTCATAAGTTAGGCTAAGTTAAATTAAGTTAATAGGTAGGGATTTTCTATACACTGTTGGCAGCGACCAGTTAGTTAATTAGTTTAGGTAGATAGGCATTTTCGGTACGTAGGTGCTGAAAGTCCCGGATAATTATATTAGATTTAAATTAGTTTTTCATAGTTAGTATAGCATAGGTAGTATAGAATTGTGTAAAGTAGCCAGCTTTTACATAGGATGGTACGACGAGGATAAGTTAGGTAGGACATCTATTACATATGTGCCGTTAAGACCAGGATAGGATTTAAGATTAATTTTTACTTTTGATTCGCTAAGTCCACAGGATTTTATAATAGACTTTGTAGACTAGGTCAAGTTTTATTTTATATTTTGTAAACAAAAGATAGGTTTTGAATTACAAACGTATGATCCATTTTGAGTTAAAATAATAGCCTTTTTAGGCTTACATTGTTGCCGTGAGAGAGGATAGCAGATTTCGAGATTTAGGTATTCTGAGAGATTTAGAAAAGGTTTGGTTAGAAATGCAGTTAAATAATTAGTTTATTTAGTTAGGAATATGCTTTAATTTTGATCACATAGAATAGATGTTTACATGAGGTTATATAGGCATATGATTGGGAATTTCACTTAGAAGGTTATCACTGTTCACTAGATATTTATGAGCACTTTGTTTTTACGTTACGCACTGTTATGTTGTTACACCAGGGTTCCTTGCTGTTCACTAATTTGCACTAGATGAAACGACGTTTTGTAGAGATTTCTGCTTCCGAGTGGATAGTTGCTGGAACGAGGACAGTTTGGAGTATTGTCAATATCTTCTTTTCTTCCTTTTATTAGCGTAGTTTGAAATGAAGTTCAGGAGTTTGAGACGCCTTGAGGAAAGCAGCACTCAGCAGCAGATAGTGTGTTGAAATGCGTTAGGAGGTTCTTTTGAGTAGCGATTACAGGAACTTCGGTTCGAGAGTTTTAGGTTGTAATGTTCTTAAATGTCTTGTATACTTCTTCTTTGATACCGTAGCGAAGGAAGTATAGAAAATCTGAGTTTAGACGCCCGCCCTGACGCTTTCTTCAATAACAAAACAAGTCAGGTCAGATATTGAAAGGATGTTTGATGTTTCTTCTTTTCAATTTCGATTTGTTCTTGATGTTTTCTTTTCCTTTTTCGTGATAACGTAGCAAAGACGTAAATGAGTTCTTTGTTAGCGTTTGGAAGCTTTTTCTGCAAATCGGCCATGTTGTGTAGAAAAAATTAACTGACGGAAGTAGTAGGTAAATTTTGACAGGTAAAAATGCCGTGATCTTATTGGTTGATTGCATAGAAGTTAGAGAGAAGCATATACGTTCATTGGCTAATATAGGCTAGCGACATTTTTCTATGATTAGGAAGTTTATCATGTTACATATTTTTAAAGCCAAAACTAGAATATACGTAATTAAATTATTATTTGGATTATGCCTAAATTAAAATTAAATCCAATCGTTATTTTTAATAAGAAATCTAACATCCAATTGTCTCAGAATGATTTTTAATTAAAGTAAGTTGATCACCGGAGTAAAAATCAGTGTTGCCGTTTCTTGAAAAATAAGTCGCTAGATTTTAAGGATATGGTATGTTAAGAATCCGATAGGGGTCGCCAAAAGTTGAAATTAGATTTATATGGAAGTGCGAGGTAAACAAAACAGTTGATAAAACAAACTGTTTATTAGCTTTATTACAGAATTAATTGAACGATTAACTAATAAGGATTCCAAATTAATTATTTTGTAGTTTATTTATAATAATGCCTAATTTTAGCTTTATAATAAATTATGATGTTGATTTTCTTGATTAGGATTGACTTATATTATTACTATTTCGATTATATTTATTTAGGAGCTCCAGCAGTGGATACACTATACATGAAATCAAAATTTGACATAACTACCTACTAGCGAGATTTAGAAGTACCTACCTATATCATACAAGTAAAATTTTGTAAAATTAGTACTAATAACCTTAGATAGGGAACAATATAAAGCATACCATAATGAATTTATTAATGAGAAACAATGGCGTTAAAAGCGTTAGATATAGCTAATTTTATTTTTAAGGTAAAGTGTACGTAATTTATAATAAAAAAGGGGTAACTAAGCCGCAAATAAATCCCTCACTAAAATGGTAACACTGAGAATTGATTTTGGTTCGAAGTTAGAAGGTTAGAGAACTAGATGGAGCTAAGTGTCTCAAATCTAATTCTTACGATTATTTTAAAATCAAATTTACATTGATTACATTTGTTTGAATAAGTTAATATTTATGCCAGATAGATAAAATAGGTAGTTCACTTATTTTATAATGGGAATAGAGAGTAAAAAGCGGAAATTTAAGTATTTCTTTCGCTAGTACCTATAGAACGTTTCGCAAATAAGGTCGGTAGATGGCGTCAGTAGGTTCAATCGGTAATTAGGTGTGTGTAAAGGATTCGTAAAATCAAGTTTGTAATACCTATTTGGATTTCCTAGAACAAGTCTATATCTTTCTAGTTAATAGTAGTAATAGTGTTTTTCTTATTAGGGCAATAGATTTCTAATAGTGTAAAATTTGCCATTCACCAGGAATGATTTAAATTATTGCCGGGAAACGAATAGCAAAATGATTTTTGATCTTATTTTATTTAAATTATAGTTTTGACGGAGTGGAATTATACAAAATTAAACTTTACTATAGTAAAGTATTTTAAGTTTTCATATTATTGGAAAGAAAATGGATACCTACAAAATTCGTGTAAGTTTACCAAAGTTAAGGTGAAATAAAGCCACGATAGACAACCTTGTAGGATGAATGCGATTTTAGTTCAGTACAGTGGACCTACAAGACAAAGTGGAACTCGATGTTCTCACTAAAAAGTCGTGTTGAAATATTAGCATCAAAGTAATGTCAAATCATAGGAATACATAATTATTGAAAGTTTAATTAAAAGAGAATTATTTTAAAATAGTAAGATGACTAATGGATAAAGGCTCAAATGAATTCAACTCTGGGGGAAGGGTTTTTGCTATGTTTTATTTTATGTAGGTATTGGGTAGATTTAATATTAAAGAGTACTGTTTAGATAAATTAAAGAGTGGGAAAGATATTTTGCGGAACATTTAATTATGATTACCTACATTAGTTATAAAAATTTAGTTAGTTTAGGAAATGAGCTAAATTAAAATTATGTTGATACTTCTTTTGTTTTTGGTAGTAACTTGTTTTAGTACTTATTTCAAAAGTAAATACAGTAGAGAAGTGGGAAATTTCATAATAGGAAAAAAGCAAATAATTTAGAAATTATGGTCAGGTACAATCTAAAACAAAAATGGTACCTAAATAGTGGTAACAACAAGAGCGTTATAAATTAAATCTTTATTTAGTCAGATAACTAATAATAATGCTAGAGAGATCAGGTTATATAAATAAAAGAGAGGCACAAACAATGTATATAGGTATATAGGTATATTAGATATAGTCCAACCATAGAAAATATATGTCTAGAATGAACATCAAGCTTCTACCGTATAGGACAGAACGAGCCAACTTTCTTAGGTTGGTGTGCTTGAGGCGTCATACGAATTATGTCTGTGTGCGTGTGTAAAAATATTCACTTTGCTAAAATTTCTTTACAACGTGGAAAGCACGTAGCTAATTGATAGTTATTACAGGTTTAGTTATTGTTAGTTTAAATTGATCTTAGTGTAGGAAGGAGATGTACTTAGTCCTTTTCTATCCAACTCGGGGCTAGTAGGTACCCGAGAATAGCGTAGAATATCAATCGTATGAAAGCGGAAGAGTGATAATAATAGAATCTACAACACGATAAATGAAGAATATTATTTAGAGATAGAAAATAACTGTCTAATATAGCAATAAGTAAAACTAAAAACTATAACATTTCATTAAATAAGCGCGAGTACTTAGTTGTCAAGTGAAAGATAGGTAGACAATCCGCAGGTAGTAACCGTGCGTTCGAGCGGCTGGATGTACGCGGGACGAAGCTCGAGGAGGGGAACGCTTCGACCGGTAGAAACTTCGATGCATTGGTGTATGGTCCAAGTTGCTAGCGGGCAACTACTTTTGAATAAGTTAGGGCTTGGTCCAAGTAGTAGCGGATTGTCGTTACACTAGTACTAAAGTATTGGTTCAGTGTTCTAACACTCGAGGTTGTTGACTGCAATGGGAGTCTGTAGCATCATGTATCTCATGTCATGAATCCCTAATAATACTAGTCAGGTTTTTACACACTATTGTGTTTGTACATTTCTAGCAGTAAATGGTTGGAATAAAAATGTATTTAGGTGGATAAATACTATAATTACAAAAAAATAATTACTTTTGCACATTTGAGTTAATGTTTGCTTTTTAAAATAATTAAACTTTTATATGTTAATGATTTAGTGGTTAAGTAGGGATGTCCAATGGTCAATCATGCGTAAGGAGTCGAAAATAGAGGGGGAAGCGAGTTTCGGACTTCTCTGTCAGCACGTCATAACATCTAGGCAGAGGAAATTGTGGAGATGTTTTATAGGGTTGTCAATAAGTAATAAGAGTCAAAGTCAGTTCTGAGAGTGGTAAAATGCAGTAGGATTGAGGTGACATTTAAATTATTTAAAAAAAGAGATTAAGGGTAGGGTGGAAGTACGTCTGGCAGGATGTACGTTGTTTGGTGAAGGGAACGCATTCAGTGAGAGTTGCCTAATATTATAAATATAATGATTTATAGGGTATTCGGTTAATTTTATCATCTGTATTAGTAAATTTTAACTGTAATAGTTGATAGAAGAAAACAAAAATTACTAAGCGGGTCAATTATGCAAGGGGTGACGCGCTTGCCTGTGATGTCCTTACTACTGTTTTGTTCATCTTAAAATTTAATTATTAGAAAAAAAAACACCTGTTGTTTTCTGATTTAGCTTTGAGTTAAAATCGTGGATATTCTTTCATTATACTGCTGTCATTTCGTTGAGTCATTGGGATGTTGCGAGAAATTTTGGGAACTTCCCTATCAATAGATTTATTTTAACTATGGTTAAGTTAGGAAAGGACTAGTCGTCGTGGCAATTCTTGGGGGGGCCAGTGTCTGGCAGTGGACGTCCGTCGGGTGAGATGATGATGATGGTTAAGTTAAGAACAAACAAAAAAAAAATGTTAATGAAAAATACTAGGGGGTCGCGATTTCATTATCTTTTCAAATAAAAACAGTAATAATAAAAACCTAGAACTCAGAACTAAATTAACTTAAAATAAATAACAAACCACAAAGAAACAGGAAATCGTGGAAGATTTGATTGTTTAGGCTTATTTCATTTACCTTTTAGGAAAACTAAAGTTGAATCTGTCAAAGTCAGACTGAGAGAAAAAGGTTAGATTCAAGTAAAGAATTTTATTAGTAATAATAAATAAAATATGGCTTAATTTAGAGTTTTGAACAATAAAATTTAAGTAATTTGTGAGTGATGGTGACAAGAGTTATTCGGTTTTGGAATAGTCGAGAATGGGGGACGGAAATGTTCGAATTTCAAAAGGTATTTAATCGTTATTATAACTTGATTTAGAACTTTTTTTTACGCGGTTGTGGTAATTTATAATTTTATCTTTTCGTGTCATTGATCTGTTGATTTTATTTTGGATTTGAATTGGTGTGTGAACAAAATGAAAGTATGTGTTGGCAAGCAGAATGTTTAAGCGACATATTTATAAAACCTTATTACAATATTATATATTTTATAATTTATATTATGAAAAAAAAAAAAAAGTATGAGGAAAGAGGGCCATTTGGAATTAACAGAAGTCAAGGTCATGGAAATTAGGTTATTGATATTCAAACTTGGACACACTACACTATACAAAAAGATTTCTTGTGTAGATCTAATAGGAGGGTCTTAGTTGTCGCGACAGTTGTTTTCAATGGCTGGGACGATGATTAAGATTAGTAGTTGGTTTCAGTAGAGAATACTGTCCACAAGGAAGCTTTTACTCCACTGGTAGGATATGCAAATACGAGAACACTCTACACTCTCCAAACTATTAATGATTACAGTGGTTGATGGAAAGTGTCAGATAGGGTATTTAATATTCAAACGATGGTTTTCAGTCTAACGACGATGATGATCTGGATGGTGGTAGATTGTATTATGGAGTTCTATTAAATTGAAAAATAGAATCTGATGGATTGACATAGTACACAATTCATTCTGAGTGACTAGCCTCACAAACTAGTTTCTACACATGATCCAGATTTTCTAGTGAAAGCTGCTAATTGATCCTGAATGTTATGTTATGATTTGAAACTTTTCTCACTGATGGAATTGTTTCTCGGCTTGGTATTTTAAATACACACCACACTGAGAACATTTCAAGGAAGAATATTAATAAACTATTTTACAGTTAATATATTAAGTTAAAATTGACTCCGGTTGAAATTTGAATTCTAAATACATACCTGCGTAAATTTTGGGGGAAGAATGTACTGGTCTAGGTCTACACCAGTAATATACGACTCTCTAACCATCAGGCACATCTTAATATATTGCTTCAAACAAAAGGAATCATAATTATAAAGTAACTATCGTTAAAACCTAGCAAACTTCAAAGTTAGAAGTTGCAAAGCTCAGACAAATTATGTTAACTAGTATTTTGAGGGAGGGAATTTAGTTCATTCAAATTATCATGTAAACAAAGGGAGATTAGCAATATCTCAGTCGGAATTGGCCAATATTTCATTAGAAAATTAAAATTCATCAAATATTGTAATAATGCAAAAATGGCGGAAAATTGAGTTAGCAGAAAACAGCTGATACATCAGTGATGCTTTGTGCGGGGAAAATAGTTTAAAATTTATTCGCTAGGAGGCGCGGAGCAAACTCATCAAGCAAAAATAGGTGTTATGATAGAGTATTAGAGTCTTATGAGCGTGATTAGTCCATAAGTAATTGACACTTTTGACACATGCGCTGTAGGTAATTATTTTGGTTAGGCGGGTTTTGAATAGCGTACCCAAGCTGCACAAAAAAGTTCTAAAAGTTGATATGTGAAGTTGGCGCGAGGTGAATTTCCTCTAGCAAAAATGAATCTTATGTCAGGGGAAGATAGCTTAATTCACTAAGTTTGGGTCTTAGATAGTTCGCGCATCAGGCTGTTTGCCTAATTAATTAAGAAGCTAAAATTAAGCATAGAAGTTCATGCAATTTCCATCTTTAATTGGAAGTAAATAAAGATTGATGACGGAAAATGTAAATAACTTTTCAAATTGGTACGGGTTATTAGGAAAACAAGATTACCATATAAGGAGACGTTTTCTTGTATGAATTAGAGGGAGAATTAGTAGGTTGAAAGAGAGTCTTATAATTATGAAGTTAAGGATCAATGTTGATTATTTGCAAATTGACGCAATCAACGCAATTGAGGCATTTGAAGCAATCGACGTAATTAAAGGAGTTGCGGCCAGGTGAAGCTTGCATAAATAGACTTGGATTAGAGGGGAGGGGGCATTCAGCATTATTATTTCTTTGAGCTCACATGCTGCCGGTTTGTGATTTGATATTGTTTTATTTTAAAGTTTTTTTTTGGGGAGTTTATTTGATTTAGAGTCATTAGTAATGCGTTTGCATTGGAATTTAAATTTAATATCATTTCCTTTAACTTATTAAGGGGAAAATTTTGGGATTTTCATATTTTTGCTATTTAAATTCAATTGGGGGGTTTTATTTGGTCGTGAGCTTAAGGAATTAATTGGTACACAAGGATGTCTTGTGGACTAAGGGTGATAAAGTTCGCGGTGTTATTCTGAATTGCCCTTAGTTTCCAGCTGTGAGTTTGACATTGTGGCGGGTCAGCAATCGTTCTTTACCAACATACGATAATAGCCACCTAAGTTTCGTAACCTGGATGTACTTGTTTTCCGGTAGCTTTCTGGCGAAGTGGAATGGCGTCCTTTAGGGGGCCGGGAACCTTGCATCCGGAGTGCGAAATTTAGTCCCATAAAATATGACACTTGCTGATAGGGACCGTTCATATTACAACTTATGGCTTTGCTGCCGTAATATGAACATCACACATGGAATAGGGCAGGCACACTTAGAGGGCTCCACCCTCGAATCTCTTAGTTCGCTTAGTTCGAAGATTTCCATTGCACCTCGGAAATCTACACAACACACCTACACGTTTAAATGTAAATGAGAGACCTTTCTCTAGTTTTGCGGAATTTCCTTACACCGGGAAGTTTCAAACATTAGGGCACTTCTTTAGAATAGGAAAATATTTAGACAATGGTTAGATTTACTAGGGTTTTGTTAGAATAATATAGGTTAGGGTAGGTATTTAACTTTGACTAGAATTTTAGTAGGAATGGAAAGGTTTAGATGTTCAGGTTTACAAATTGGTATAATAGGTAAATTCAGTAGGATTTAATTAATTATTCCATAGTCTTGAGTTATATGATTTTTCAGTAGATGTTTGAATGAAATTCAGGGAATTCGAAGCAAATTAAATTTCATGATAAATCTTGGTTCTAAAAAAGTAAATGACATTATAAATAGAAAACAGTGAATAGGTGACAATATCAAAGTTATAATTCAATAAAATACTGTCCAAACAAAATAAGTTCAATCTAAATTTATCGTTTCCTCATAATAATGGGAAATTAGAGTTTCTTGTCATACCTATTACTTTGTTATGAGTTGGTGGAACTTTGGGATATAGTGCCTAGTGCCCTCTAGTCAGAAAAATAAATGATTATGGTACATAATAAGTTTTACAGATTTATACCAGAGTCAAATAAATAAAAGTTTATCCTACTATTTACATGAAAGAGAGAACTTACTTTCAATGGACCAAGGTTCTATTCATTCAGTTAAATGTCATACTGTTTCTATAAGCTGAAGTTTCTGCTTATATTGTCATGTTAGTTTTATGTATACATACTTACCTACTAAATGATAATGATGTAGATTCTCAGAATAGGAACTTTACTTTGATTAAATTGTAAACAGGGTTGAGCTTTTGAACTGGTTTATAAAAGAAAAGATATTAAAAGGGAAATTTTACTAATTGGGGTTCCTTAAAGTCACAACTAATATAGAAATTAAGTCTAAGAATTACTAATATAGCTCGACTCGAACTAGAGTCTAAATTAAATAGAAACCAGTCTATTTGAAAAATACCTCTTGTCCATTGTATGACAAGTTACTGACACACTGACAAAGAAATGACTTTAAAATTTACAAGTCTCAAACATCCCTTACTAAACTTGACTTACCTGACTAAGACACAATATCTCGGGAAAAGTTTGGAGGAGGGCTGACCAGTATGGAGACGAGGCCCACTGAAGCTAGAAATATACTAGCAGGAGGAAATACCAAATAAAATAACTCCTGAGAGCGGAATGGCGGGGCTCTCTTCTATACCAAACGAAACAATTATTCTTCTATACCAAACGAAACAATCATTCTTTTATACTATGTTGCATTCCCAAGGAAAAAACAAAACATAGAAATAAATTTATATTTTAATAGGTTAGGAAATCTAACACCCTGTATAAGTAAATTGGTAGAGAAATCTGAGTTAACTATTTAACACACTGTAGGATAAGAAAAGGTCTTTAGCTATAGAGGTATTTCATTAGATTGACTTCAGCGCTTACTGACGGAGGGTTGTAGGCTACATTTTCTGATAATAACTTCATAATCATAGTCAAAAATAGTATTGCGGGCTAGGAAGTTAGGTATTACTTTCTCATTTAAGTTAATATTAAGTTTAGGTAATTCTGGGTCTCTGTTTGTTAGAATATTAGATAAATCTCAAGTCTGTCGCACCTAGGTTACTATTATACGGTTCACAACGTAGTCTCCTGATTTCACTAGACGATCGATACTGGCCAAGTTAACGTCTTCAACTCAAAAATGGGATCATAAATAAGTTTAGGTATAGTTCATAAGTTAGGCTAAGTTAAGTTAAGTTAATAGGTAGGGATTTTCTATACACTGTTGGCAGCGACCAGTTAGTTAATTAGTTTAGGTAGATAGGCATTTTCGGTACGTAGGTGCTGAAAGTCCCGGATAATTATATTAGATTTAAATTAGTTTTTCATAGTTAGTATAGCATAGGTAGTATAGAATTGTGTAAAGTAGCCAGCTTTTACATAGGATGGTACGACGAGGATAAGTTAGGTAGGACATCTATTACAAACTTGAAGTCGTTGGCATACATTAATCGAAGACAAACACATCAAAGTAATAATATTAAAGGATATTTTTATTTAATTCGTTTGATTAGTTTTATTATTGTTTTATTTAATTTTACATTGTCAAATTAATAAAAATCTATTTACCAACTAGGTACTTAATTTATACGTGACTGACATTATTTTGGTTTACAGTGTTTGACAAAATAGCCATCTTATAATACACGTAAAGGTAGACTATGTATTCTATATAGAGTTAAGAAGCAGATTTCCTGCGGTACTTAGTACCTAACCTAAGTATACATTTACCAAATTCTTGATCGGGAGTTTTCAATCGAGGGTACTGAACTGAATATACCTACTCGTAATTATATTTGTGACAGTACGAAAAGTTGCAGCATAATTTCGTTGGTTTGTCAATGGAACGCACAATATAACGACGATGGTTACCTAGTAGGTAATCTTTCAATAAATGAGCTACTAAAGGTTTGATTAGGTGAATTATGAAGCTAACTAAATATAAAAGTTTGCAATTTATGGCAGTACCCAATCAAAAAATACCTACCCAACAAGAACACGTTTTCTTCATTAGGATTGTTTAGTTGTCATATAGTGTGTTACTTTGTTTTAGGTTTCATTTAGGTTAGGTATGTGGACTTTTATGTTAAGGTATGATGGGGTTGGCATAAGTCCCAGAAAAACTAAGAATAAATAAATAAAAATGAAAATTCAAATGCTACGTAAATGTTCCGTGGATATTTTTCTGCATTGTTACGGTTCGTTTTGCGTATTTATTTATTGATATCAAACCAAAAGTTTCTAAATCGACATTTTGGATATTATAAATATGTTTTTGCAAACCCCGTCACCATAATAAAGTCGCCATTGCCACCGGTTTGACCACATCTCCAAACTAGTAATTTGACTACATTTAGTTATTGGGCTATATTTGGAAGAAGGTAACAGCCAAAATTCGTCCGGTTGCACCAAATATTTGGATTGATCTGAGTTCTTGCCAAACGCTTTTCCGCCTATTCGAGATTCTACACAAAATGGATTCCGCACAACTGACATTGAACACATTCTCTATTCCACGCAGTCTTCAATTTGACACAAACGCGTTTTTACCTACTCGCGATTCTACACAATATTAATTCCAATAAACCTAATAGCAAATTTATCAACCATTTTCAAAGAAATGCTTAGAATGATTGATTGATGAACCTAATTATTGGCTGGATTATTGGGGAAACTGGGATTTAATTAACGAAACGTCATCGTATATTTTTGAATATAACGCGTAGTTCTTTGATGGATGAACACAGGTGACCCCGTATCTACTTCTAGGGCTTTAAGAGGTTCGCGCCGAATATTAATTTTGATAATTTAGTGTTCGATTGTCCTGTCTTCACCGAAGGTCGAAAACTGCCTCAGGAAAGGTCGCATTCGAAACGATCGCTAAGTACTGACATACTTTCGGTGCAACCGATACTACTGTTACATATATTACATACTCAAAATTATCGAAAAATGTGGATTGAGCTGCAGAAAAAATGGTGCCGCGCCGTTCATCAAAATTTGAGTTTTTGAAGCGTAGGAAAGTGAGATGCATTCAAACAGGGTATAAACATAATTGCGTTGCTTTATTACCTACTTTTAGGGGTGTTTTAGACCATCAAACTAAACAACTTTTACTAAGTCCGTTCACACACGATTACGCACTGCCGGAGCGGCATATGTCAGTCCATAGAACCACAACCGGCGCGTCAATGCGTCACGTGTGCTTCTACGTGCGGCTTCATACAACTTCTTGCTTCACAAATGACGGACTGACGTCTGCCGCTGCGTCAATGCGTCATCGTGTGTGAACGCACTAAGGGATCAATATTGAAACCAGGGAAAAAAAATTGGCTGTTCCATAGAAAGTGACAATACCTACCTACTCGACCCAAACGTATGGAACAACAAATTTTTTCTTCGCGATTCTTTAGGGCCTATTGTAAAATTTGTTCAGGTTGATGCCCTGAAATACCTCCTTAAGTAGGTATGTAAAGAGTAAGTAACGCATTTAAGTTTACACCATGTATATGATGTAGGTAGGTACTTGATGGACATCTGACGTAGAGTGCGGTCCAAGACAAACGCACTCTTGTATTTTATCTACTTGTAAATTCATGTTGTGTAGATGTATTCAAGAACTTAACATTATTATTGTCACTTAATACCTTCAGCACGTGCATGAGAGCATGTCGCTATTTTTTTATTTTTAGGGTTCCGTACTCAAAGGGTGAAAACGGGACCCTATTACTACTACCTTGTCCGTCCGTCCGTCCTACCTATTTACGGCTGTAACTTTTGAAACGTAATATCTGGACATTTCAAATTTTCACAGAATGTGCGTTATTACGGCGGTTTTGTTAACAAATAATAAAAATGACAAAAAATTAAAAATGAAGGCGGGTCCTCATACAATCGCTCTATAACGTAAAAACGGTAATACATAGAAGCGACGAACTTGGTGTGATTACAGAGCAAACTCTACACTTTAACAACACACATCATAAAAACCGACCAAGTGTGAGTGGGTCTTGCGCTTACAGTCCCGGAGAACAGGCACGTATCCAGGGGGGGGAGGGATAGGTGGGATTTATCCCCCCCCCGAAATCCGAATTTTTGTATGGAAAAGTGATTACAGCACCTACATTTTCATGGTTTTTCTATGAATATCCCCCCCCCCCCCCCCGAAAATTAAATGTGTCCCGTCCCCCCCCCCCCGAAACAAAAGTCTGGATACGTGCTTGCCGGAGAAAATAACACTTTTTGTGAATACATATTATTATGTTGTGTGTTGGTGTGGTACGGAGCCCTCGGTGCGCGAGTAAAACGATTCGCACTTGACCTGTTTTTTATTGTGATATGTTTCTAATGATTATTCTTTCTTGTTATTATTTCTCAGCAATATATCGACGGTCCCTACGTACATATTCCTAAGTGGTAGATACGTGATTTGCCTTTTATTGTTCCATGTCCTTCAGGTCACTCTATACTATCGATTAGTCAAAAAAAAATTAAACATTTTATGCAAATTGAACCTTAAATCCACACACACATTTCCCGTAACTACAAAATTAAGAAAAATTTCCGAAGTAAACTAACATCAGTGGTAGTTCAGTGATTCTACATTGGAACGTAATCCACGCCTGCCGCGTAACTGCTACGCACTATGTTAGTTACGTTGTTTTACGTGGACAACTTTACATGCCTAAGCCAGGCCATGCCATGCAAGTGGTAGATAAGTTTTCTTACGTCGGAAAATAAAAGTACTTTTTATCAATAACTACCATTTAAGGCTTTTTATGTCGGAAATATTTAGTAAATATGATAAGAAAGTTGTATTTATGTTATTAAACTTCTGTAACTTCGTCTGGTTTTGGAAAAAAATATTGATTAGCCAGCCAAATTAACATCTTACAACCATCATGTCAATTCCAAATTGACATATTAGGTGAAAGTTGTTTATGACCAGGAAGCTGGCATACGTTTATGACTGTGCGCGTTTGTCATTATTTATAATAATTATAATGCTTTATGCAGAAAATAGTTTTAAAAAATTATGCGATGTAAAGAGGTCTATCAAAACCTCTTTATTTATTTATTTATTTCATTAATTGTACAAATTAAAACCATTTACCATGAGTTAACTAACGTGGCAATGTTGTTTAAGGCAATATGAACTAGAAAATTGGTTACGCCGATCACATGAGCGCTGATGTTTGTCGTGAAAGAGAGTAACAGTAGCTATAAGTAATATATGGGATGTTCAGATGGGAAGATGAATACCCCTCCATAATAGCCCTCTCCATTGCCCTTTGTGTGACTTTTTATGAGGCCAGGAGTGAGCTACTACGTCTCAATTTCGTATGTCAAGTACTTAATATTCTATCCTATTCTGTGTCGACACTGGCACACACTGGTCAATGACTTTCGTTTTGAGACACTGCGGTGTTTGGCCGAGAAGATACTACGCAGTCCATACGTCCTGAACGATGTCCAGCCCAGTTAGATTCGTCTATTGACCTCTATCTCGAAGTGGGACCATCCTAACTGGATAGTTTGTCCCTGGTTAACATAATCGTAGTAACTTCGAACTCTGAGTCTACGATCTTTACAGGAGTGGGTGAACATGGACATTTGACATGATCTTCGTCTTGTCCATGGTAATTTTCAAACCAACTCGTTCGAAGGCTCTGCTAAGGTCATCAAGCATTCTACTGAGGTCCTCCATGCTCATCGTCATAATGACTATAATTATCTCACCCTGAGAGACTCAGCCCTTTCCAATCCAAAACCTTGAAAACATCTTCCAGTGCCACGGTGAACAGGTTCAGAGAAATAACGTCTCCATGCCTCACACCTTGCTGCGGTAGGTAGGATAGGTATCTATTCTGGTCATGTAATCGGACTGACATAGTGGCAGTAGCATTTGAGCACTTCCAAGTACCTACCAGTATTCAACTTTTCATCGCTGGAGAGACTGCAGTACAGCACATGTCCCATTCAAATCAAAAGCTTTTTCGTAGTCCACGAACGCCAAGCAACGAGGCAGAGCTTATGTATCTGGTACGCGGTGCTAAAGTTTGTTCGGAACTCAGGTTACTCGGGAGGTTGGAATTCGTCCAAATGAGAGCGACACGGTTCGTACCAACTCTCGAAAACAGCTTATAGACATGGCTAAGAAGTGAGATGGGCTTATAGTTCTTCAGTAGGGCATTATCGTCCTTTTTAAAGAAGAGAACCATCAAATTTCTGTTCCATGTCTGCGGCGATTTCCCCTCAAGTATGACGAAGTCAAACAGCTTCTGAAGGGCTTAAAGACCGGTTTCAATAGTGACACCCACCACACCAATTATTTGTTTTGAATTAAATTGGTACTCATATCGTATGGTCAACAAGTCGCCTTATAATATTGTCAGTTTATCAAAATAGTAAAGTCTACTACTAGAGCACCGCCATAGCATTTATCGCTCTATTCCATCAAATGAATTTCTGGAAAAATAGCTTTACGAGATATGGCCGCCTTTGATACCCTTCTCGTCTATGTTGTAAATTGTATTTGGCTGTTTCTGACGATTAAATATAGAATAATATATATTTTATGTTATCAATATTGCTAAGTCTCAAATTAGTTACTTTGCTATTAACAATAGGTATACTAAAACAATATAACAAAACAAACAATATACTACACATACTAAAGTATACGTATTTTTTTAAACCTTCGTACGTCCACGTTTCACTAGAAGTACCGAAACTCTGTCCAGTGTGACAGGTACACACGAGGTATGTGGGGACGGGGTTAAAATTTATTAATAATACTAAAAAAGTTTACTTTTTGTTGTAACAATACACTTCGTCCTTACCTACAAACCCCGTATCTCCATAATGTTTCCCATGTACAATGATCTATGTGACAGTTAAGATTTTGATCGATCTTGAGACTACCGCGTAATAATCAATATGTACCACATACGTTATTTGTAATTGGAGAGTTTCCGATGTAGAACTAAGTAAGTGACTAATAACACACTTCCAATTAACTTTTTGAGTTTTTTCTTTATTTTACATATAGTTTACCGTATATTAAACCTATATTCCAAATTTCGTCAATGTGTTACAAATAGGACGTGAAATACACATGTTTGAAACTTAAAAGTGCTCTCCTGTAAAATTTGACTTTTGCACTTACGGGAATGTACGTAGGGACCGTCGATATCTCTTCAATATTCAATCCAATAATTACAATGACGTATTCTACAATAAGGACCTGGAGTGCGATTTTTGAATCTCATTCGGTGAGCTCAGAAGTTGAAAATGTCAAAATTACTATGGAGATACGCATCTTTCTACTACTGATTTGACTTTAAAAAATCGCACTCCTGAAGCATGATTTTTAAAAGTCAAATCAGCAGTTAAGATGCATATAACTATTTCAAAAATCGCACTAGGTACTGGAGTGCGATTTTTGAAACTCATTCGGTGAGCTAAGAAGTTGAAAACGTCAAAATTACTATCGAGATACGCATCTTTCTACTGCTGATTAGCCTTTCAAAAATCATACTCAAGAAGAGCAATTTATGAAAGTCAAATCAGCAGTAGAAAGATGCGTACCTCCGTTGTAATTTTGATATTTTCAACTGCTGAGCTCAGCGAATGAGATTCAGAAATCGCTCTCCTGTCAATGTGACTCATTTATAGAGGGTGGCACTTATATGTTCAGAACATTTAATTCGGTCATCAAAATCTGAGTCAGCGACTGTCACACGGTCACACGTCAACATGGGCTTATAAAGCAATGTTAACCTAACCTATGGACTAAGATAATCAATACTGAACATGCATAATAACACAGTCAAGTGCGGGTCGGGCTACTCGCGCACCGCGTGTTCCGTACCACACAACCATATTAAGACGCTCTTATCCCGTCGAGGCCGTTTTTTGAACACGAACGAAAGTGTTTTAAACTGTGTTTTAAAGTCTGAAATTAAATTTTGTCTTATTTAAGGATCGGGCGGATGGGCGACTGTTCTCAAAAACACGATTAGATTAAGTTTACTCGATAGAAAAAAATCCCTAAGTTAGGTACCCCTTTTTGTTATGTTTTTTTCAATACTATGATTAAACTGCTGATATTTAACGTTTTATTCTTGTACTGAACTAAACACATTAAATATTTCTAGTGAACTCAGGAGAAGTTTTAGCTTAGAAACTCCCATGAGCAAAGATATTGACGAAAAACACGTTTTTTTGCGATCCTGCTTTCAATTGGAGCGGGATGTCTAATTGTAAACTTATGCTTGCAAGAAAGAGACGCTTGCACTGGGATATCCTAGCCTTAACTTACAAAAGTGTTTTAATTTCTCCGGGAGCTTTAGTGCAAGACCGACTCACACTTGGCCGGTTTTTGTTATGACATAATAAAACAGCACATTGTGCTGTTATACTGTAGAGTTTGCTCTATAACCACACCAAGTTGGAAGTTTGTGTGTATTAACGTTTTTACGATAGAGCGAGAAGAAAAAACGTTCATAAAAACAAGTCTCTTGTATAAGGATTGAGGACCCCCCTTAATTTTTAACTTTTTGTAATTTTTATAATATGTTAGCAAATCCGCCATTATAACGCATAGGTATTCTGTGAAAATGCCAACTGTCTAGCTATTACGGTTCAAAAGTAACAGCCCTAAATAGGTAGGGCAGACGGACGGACAGCGTAGGCTTTAAATAGGATCCCGTTTTTACCCTTTGGGTATGGAATCAATAAAACCAACCTAAAGTCAGATATGTTCTGACTGATACAAAATAGGTAGTTTAGTTTTTAATTATTGTATTGTTTAGATTTGGTTAGGTATTGTATTAAGTTGTAGGATTAATTTTATAGTATTACTAGTGTTTTCCCGCGACTTCGTCCGCACAAATTATTTACCAGATTTCAAGTCAGATCATAAGCTATCAAACAAAAAAAGTTTCATCAAAATCGGTTCAGTAGTTTTTGCGTGATGCGCGAACAAACAAACAAACAAACAAACAAACAAACACACAAACAGACAAAATTTCTAAAAAAGGTTGATTTCGAGTCAGGGATAGGTAAAATATCGTAATCATTTTTTGTAAATATCTTTAATGTACAGACACACTTTAGTTACAGTTTTATAATAGTTTAGATTGCTGAAGATAAATAAAATATTGAAGTTTCATGAATGACTTCAAATATTAAAACTAACTGAATCATTACAATTTGTTGTTGGATATAACAAAACACGCTAGCAATTTTAGTATTTAGAGAGGTGGTTTAGTTCGATGTTGTCTCCATAGAGGAAGTTGTTCAGTTTGATGGTCTTAACCTAGGGGGAGCTTGTAATTTCTCTACGGTCTTAAACCACCCTCCTCAACCCTGGACCACGGAGGTAGTGGAAACATTAAATATTACTTTTTAGGGAGGTTTGTCAGGATTGTAGCAAGTGGCGTTCCGTTGTTTCTGCCTACCCCAGTGGGAGACAGGCGTGAGAATATGTATGTATGTAGTAGTTAGTTAAAACAAAACACAATCTAGACATTCGTAATAGGTAGGTACTAACGGCAGCATGTACTATAAAAATTGCACAATCTCCTCGCGCCAGACTGCAATCCCGGTGACGAGAGGTGCCCACACCCCCCTCCTATCCCCCCTTCCTTTCATTGATCGCATAGTGCACGCTAGATTTTTAGTACTAGGGAAGCAGGAACGAGAAGCGTAAGCGTTACCTCAAGTTCATCAATATATGGTAGGTAATGTATTTTATAGAAGATATGATAATGGTTGGTTCATTCCTAGAACTACTTTTCTACTTGTGGGCCTCTAGTCTTTATTCTAACTTAAATTAATAAATAATTATCTTGGACATTGTCACACAAATTATCTAGTCACATTTAAAGGACCAGAAACTAGCCTGGAGTGCGATTTTTTAATCTCATTCGCTGAATTCTGCAGTTGTAAATGTCAAAATTACTTTGGAGATATGCATCTTTCTACTACTGATTTGACTTTCAAAAATCATACTTCAGGAGTGCGATTTTTGAAAGTCAAATCAGCAGTAGAAACATGCATATCTCCATAGTAATTTTGACATTTTCAAATTCTCATCCTCGGCAAATGAGATTCAAAAATCGCACTCCTGGACTTGTATTATGATGACTAGACAAAGATAGAATAGATATATAGATACAAACATCCATGACTCGGTTACAAATATTCATATTCATCATATAAATATTTGTCCCTAACGGGATTCGAACCGTAACCCTCGGCACAGCAGGCAGGTTCACTACAGACTGTGCTATCGGGTCGTGAAATAAATATTACAATTCGATTGAAAACAGAATGGAATGTTGTAATTTAATTAAACCTATTTGCACCAGGAGTGCGATTTTTGAATCTCATTCGATGAATTTCAGCAGTTGAAAATGTCAAAATAACTACGGAGAAATACATCTTTCTACTGCTGAGTTGACTTTCAAAAATCATACTGCAGGAGTGCGATTTTTGAAAGTCAAATCTACAGTAGAAAGATGCATATCTCCATAGTAATTTTGAAATTTTCAACTGCTGAGCTCACCGAATGAGATTCAGAAATCGCACTCCTGGGCCGTAGTTCGGGAGGCATGTCGGAACTGATTCACTTCAACTTTTAAGTTACAGTTTAAGCTCTTAAACGAAAGATAATTTTGGTTAAAGAATTACAACAGAGTCACAGTGCTGTGAAATTTCGAGCTCTTTTCGCTCGCTCCAGCTTTCTAGGCTCACGTACCACAACCGCCGTTTTGAGTCTTGGTGTGAAAAATTTAGATTATAATTTATGACTAATTTCGAGTAAGCGAGAATAAACCTAAATATTATCGATCCGACCATTGCATTCCATGGTGCAGTGCTACTAGGAGGACAGAAATTGAAAGAGTTCAAAACAGGGCATGCGCTGTGCAGCTTTCAATACCTAGGTCTTTCAGGCTTTCACGATTTCCTAGGACTGACGGAAACGGCAGTGACATCGTGCAATATTGCACTATTATTGCATTGAAGTACTAGGAGAACATTTCTCTCTAGAGATATTTGGCTTTTGCACACTGTTTTGTACGTCAGTAAACAAGTGTGTGTATTTGAGCGTGAGTGGTTCTGGAAGGAAGTGCATTCGCTACCTATCTTAATATAAATAATAGCTGTACCTAATGTTGTCTTCTAAGGTTTTCTTTGATAAAAAACAACAGTGAAATCAAACTTATGCGTTAGCGTTTAAATTCTCTTTGATCAAACTAAACAATGAAAGTTCGTGCATTGTCTGTCATGTCGTATATTATATTTTTGTAACAAATACTTACTATTGTACACGAAACAATCAATCTATGAAACTCTGAGAAAATGTGAATAACCAAGGAACTCATAAATGCAATGGCGTGACAGCTATTTAATTTTTATAACGTGTAAGTCAATCGTGCAAATGCATGAACATTTCGCATCAGTGTGAGTATTGGCTATGGCGGGGTCTTTTTTATTTTCCTGTTAATAAAAGTATTTAATGATATCTCGCACAATTGACATTGTTTTTCCATGGGTTTTATAATGTTGACGCATGGTAATGGCAATGCTGTTAACATGCCGGTAGGAAGCACAACATTACTTGTGGTAGGAAGTTATACTTGCGATAACCGTTTGGGTTGAATAGTATTAATATAACATTTAAATAATATATATTACTAGCTGCTGACCGCGACTTCGTCTGCGTGGACATGTGAAATAGTATATCTACGTCACAGAGGATATCCTCTGTGCCTACGTCCTATTCTCAGACCTACTGAATATATACACACAAAACTTCATAAGAATAGGTCAAGCCGCTTCGGAGGAGTTTTGTCACATAATAGGTTATATAGTTTACCTTGTTTTGTTACAAACACCGCGACCGAGAATTTTATATATAAGAAGATTTTCACAGAAACCTTGAGTTGTACCTAGATATTGTAACCTCCGTCTTTTCATTAAGTACCTATAAAAAAGTAAACAAATGCTCAGAACTACGTGTCCTGAATTTTAATGAGATTTTAGTGTATACATAGATACGAGTACCTACAAAAAAGTACAAAGGAAACTGTGATGATCATTGTCGTTATTGCCTTGATAGAGAGGGTTTATTCGTATTTTTTAGTAGACGTAGACTTTATTATACCTACTTACCTACGAGTATGTGGCACGGCATCCTCTGTGACACGGCGCCCGCGCCGGCACGCAGTTTGTGAATTCAAAATTAGGCATTCAGAAACCTGATTTTGTTTGCGAGCATATCGAGCATTATTAAAAAATTAAAATATTTCTGGTAATTCACGATTAGGTACAACAATTAGTGTTTTTCAAAATGATAAATGTCCATAGAATTAACAAAAGCATGCGACGACATACTTAATACTTTGATCCGTCATGCGTCACCGATCGCACGAAAATGCTGATAAATATTATTGAGAAGGATTTCTCAATAATTATGCTGAAACTTTTATAAGGGGATGATCAGACCGTCAAACTGAACAACTTTCTCTATGGGACAAAAATCTGCTGTCCCATACAATTGGCTCAAGTAGGTTTGCAGTTTTGCCCTTAAAAAGTGTCAGCATATAAAGAATGAACCTTTATTAGGCTTTTATTATAAAATTATACAATTAAAAATTCGGGCCCTCGTTGATATCTTTTGATTGGGACACCATTTTTTAGTTCTTTTATTGCGCGTTTAAGTCTTTTGTTCTAGATTGGTGTGTTCTAATCAGGTAAAGGTAGCCTTTCGAACCGAGCGTCTATAGCGGGCTCGAATGACGTTCCCTAGAATTTCATACATTTGCATAGAATATCCTATCTGTCGCTCTGTCGCGGCGTCACAGTCGCAGCGCTTCTGACGCTATAGACGCTCGGTTCGAAAGGCTACCTTTATATGGTTTAAGGATTTAGTCATAACTATTTTCGTACATATGTAGGTATTTAATAAACCTCATTTGTCAAAAGTACGGGGACAACGATCTCATAATTCATAATAGGTATTCATATTTTTTCTCGATGTAATAAAGAGTGTTTTGTTTGTCTCCAGCACAATAAATACGATGTGGGCAGCGGGGAGCACTTCGATGACCTGGTGGGCCTCATCGAGCACATCCGGTCCTACCCGATAGTGGAGGCGTCCGGGGACGTGCTGCGGCTGCTGCAGCCAGTCAGCGGCACGCGGCTGCGAGCTCGGGACATCGACCAGAAAGTACACGAAATGCAGGTAACCTACTCTTTTATTAAAGTCAATTAAAAAGACGACATTAATACAAGATGGGTCTAACAAAACACCCTAGTAATACTTAATGGGGTCTTCAGACCATCAAACTGAACAACTTTCACTATGGAGCCAACATCGAAATCGCGAATAAAATTCAGCTGTCCCAGTGTCCCATACATTTGAGTCCACTAGTATCTACTGCAGCTTTGTATTGGACAGCTGAATTTTATTCGCGATTTCGATGTTGCCTCCATAGTGAAAGTTGTTCTGTTTGATGGTCTGAAGAACTCCTTTAAATATTACTAAGGCGTGTTGTTACACCCTGTATTTCCGGAAATGTAGATATGTATACTTTGATTAAGCTGATGTTAAGAACTTAGATAAAGTAGGTATATGTCTAGATTGAGCCTCACGCTTCTGCCATACTAAAATAAACAGGCCAACTTTCTTATGTTGGTGTGCGTGACAGCGTCTAACAACTTATCTCTGACGGGAAAGGATTTTTCAGCCAATATTTGGTTCGTTCGCAGCTGCGAATGTCCATCTAGACATATACTTTATCCCCACACAAAATTCCCATACAATAGACATCAACGATATCACAAAATTTTGAAAAAAAAATTAGCATGTTGTCGCAGTTTACGTAAGATAACATGCTAGTGATTTATTATTTTAATACTAACCCACCGTTTCCGAAGGTAAGGCTGCAGAGGAAATGCGATCAGAACTTCTAAAAAACTAAACATGTATACCAACATGAATATAAAATAGTTCCGTGATTGGCTGTCTGACTGATTGTCTGGCGCACAGCTCAAACAACAAAAGATAGAATAACGTCTGCGTCTTTAAAAAAATCAGTCAAGTGTGAGTCGGTCTACTCGCGCATCGAGGGTTCCGTACCACATCACCACAGAACACAACATATTAACTTGGAAAAAACTTATTTTCTTTGGAACCTTAAGTGTGAGACCGACTCGCACTTGGCCGGTTTTTATTATTTGTTGTTATATTGTAGAGTTTGCTCTATAATCACACCAAGTTTGGCGTTTGTATGTATTACCCTTTTTTACTATAGAGCGAAAAGAAAAAACGTAGATAAAAACTAGTTTCTTCTTGAGAACCCCTCTTAATTTTTTACTTTTTGACATTTTTATTATTTGTCAACAAATACGCCGTAATAACGCATATTCTGTTAGAATTTCAACCATCTAGCTATTACGGTTCAAAAGTTACAGCCCTTAATAGGTAGGACGGACGGACGGACGGACAACGTAGGCTTAGTAATAGGGTCCCGTTTTCACCCTTTGGGTACGGAACCCTAAAAAGTATCCTGTGTGTATCCAGAACATAATTTATATCTGTTTGTCGAATTTCATCCCAATCTGTTCAGCCGTTTATGAGGGATTGAGCCACAGACATCCAAACATATCACAAACTTTCGCAAAAAGATTTTTTTTGGTCTTCGCTGCGTCGGAGTGACCAAAAAAATTTTTGCTTTCGCATATTTATATTATTTGTAAGATTTCTCAAAAATCGCTTGTGTTATAGGCATCTTAAAATTGCATGTGCTCGATGCGCAAGATTTAAATTCCTGCTTTAGGATAGAACCTAGGATAAAACAACTATTGAGTCAGAGTTGTAATACGAGTTGTTACCGCAATATTTATTATTAGGATATTATTATGTAACATAGTCATTACCTACATAACGAAGATGATACCTACCTACTGCAAATGCAAAGGGATTTTCTCGCTATTAACTGTGCTATTACGTATAGTACACGTATTATCCATATTCCGTTTTCCTTGACTAAATTCTCATTGTACTCGTACAGGAAATGGAAGACAAACCTGAAAATAGATGCGGTTTCGACGGAGAGTTCCAGTCGCTGAAGATGCTTGAAGACAGGCTCGTTTTCACCACCAATGAGGGGATTAAAATTGAGAACTTCAATAAGAATAGATATCGGAATATATTACCATGTAAGTGCTTAAAAGTTTTGTTCTACTACGGAAATAATTATTGGGAAAATTCATTATTATAATAAAAATTGTTACAAAGTTCCATAGCATACTTAAATGTTTATCACTGCGATTCGAGCTTTTTGGAGTTATAATTTGGTCGGGATAATTAAATTTACAATCTAAGGGCTCGTAGCAGGTTTCGGCTAGAGTTACTCTATAGCTCACCCTTTTGTGTACCTACTGGTGTCTACAGTAGTCAATATTAGTACAGTAAACATTGACTTATACTAAGTTATGGACGCCAAGCGACGGGTCTAAAACAACATTTTCATAAAAAGTTATCCTGACCAACCTACATAAGCGAAAGTACGTGATAGAACCGACTGCTCTGAAACTGTGAAACAAAACATCGTGAGGAAACCTGGCATACGCTGAAGAAGAAATTCCGATGCGTATGTGAAGTCTACCAGTCCGCAATGGGCACACGTGGTCGACTAACGCCCATGCACCCTCCCTGAGGGTAGGCCTGTGCCCTGCAGTGGGAGTCTAGGGTTTTCGATTTCCCGGACTTTTTGGGTTCCCGGGAATCGGGAATGATTTTTCTTTTTTCCCGGGAATTCCCGGGTACCCGGGAATTTTCGAAATATTGGAAAAACGTTAGTATTTCACGGGAGAACTTGTTTTTTTTCTTTGATTTTACTTTTATAGCCAGGAAAACTAAGTAATAAGCCAACTTCTATATTTTTTAACCATCTGAAGAATCAAAACGTTACAATATTTTTTCCATTTTATCATTCGGTTGTTGTTAATTTAAAGTTATTTAAAATACTTTAATAGGTCTAAACATACTGAAATGAGAAAAAAAACATCCGCACATTTATTTCGATGCTCTTAAAAGTTGAATGTTTAGAACCTATGAAAGTATTCTATAAAAATAGCTGGTTTTGTAGTTTATATAGGAGTAGCACTTTTTTTATTTAGGCTTTATTTATTGAGAAATTTTTAATATTGTGATGAGGGCGCCACTTAGCGTACTAGGCACCTAGTACCTAGTAAGGTACTAACGGTAAAAGGAGGTTTAAATAAATTAAACATTTTTAACGGGTTCTTATCTGGTATTTAGAATATTTGAGTTCGCTATTTCAGCAGTATTTCTGAACAATAACTGTCTGCGAATCTCCTGTCATCTCGTGATTATGACAGTCGTCACACTGCCGAAATATCGGGAACTCAAATATACTAAAAACACGTTAAAACCAGTTAAAAATTGTGTTCTTAATGCTTTTTTTGTTATAAATTGTTTATCTATCTAGTTTCTATTTAATTTTTTGTTTAAATAATATCCGCGTATCTCTTAAAAACTATAGGCATTAATTACCTACCTACTTCAATATTTTTGACATCTTTAAAACAGAGTAAAGCACTTGAAAACTTTAAAAACAATAACAAAAAAACAATTAATATCATCATCATTATCATGAACCTACAGGTACACGTCCCACTGCAGGGCAAAGGCTACCTTCAGAAAGGGTGTATAGGCGTCAGTTCAGTCCACCACACGAGCCCAATGCGGATGCAAAATAATATATGAATAATAAAAACCGAATTCAAATCTTTTTCATCCATCCAAAAAGGCAGTTGAAGCATCTTTGAGCCTATTATTTGCTTTGCTAAAGAATCTTCCCGCGGTATAAAAAGCAGTGAAAAAGTAGGACTGACTGATAAATAGGGCTTTGTAAAGAAGATCTAAAGTAACTGCATGTTATTTAAGGTCTAATTACTGAACATTTTCAATTTTAAAGAATTCCCGGGATCCCGAGAATTCAGCAATATTTTTCCCGGGTAAGGAAAAGCCTGAATTCCCGGGAATTCCCGGTCCCGGGAGCCCGTGAAAAAAACCTTAAGTGGGACGTATGCAGGCTGTGATGATGATGATCACGTGTTAGAAATATAATCCAACTAAAACACAGCTATTTTACTTTGCTTGCGTATTAGTTTTAACAAATTCTTACAGCACAGCTGCACGGCATGCAGACGTGCGCTTAGTCCATCAATCAAAGAAGACTGGGGCGTAATTTTTCTCATTATGCGTTTTGTTTCTCTTTTGATTCGGACACTTTTGAGCGTGGACCTTACGTCCAGTAGTTGGTAAGTCAATCACAGTAAAAGTGTTATTTTTGATGACAAACCTGATGTTCTTTTCTCAGATGACCAAACGCGCGTGGTTCTGCGCCGGCGCCGGGGTGACGACAGGCCTGACAACGACTACATCAACGCCAACTACATCCGCACCACTCGTCTCTATGACTCCAGCGGTTCAGTTCAATCTTCAAATGAAAGCCTCGACAGCGTACAATGTTAGTACATTTATTTTTATTCCATTCGGTAATTTTATTCGTTGTTGTTCTTAGTCCACCCCAACTCTTCCTGTGGGTGTCGTACGAGGCGACTATGGGACTAAAGGTTTCTTATGCAATGTTTATGTGGACGAAAGGCTAGCCACCTCTCACCACTTGTGACGTCCACAAGTGACGTCATCAAAAAATAGTATTCAAGCTAAAGAATTACAGAAAATGTGAGTTTAGCGTTATTTTCAAACTTTTTTTTACTAAATTTTTTATGTTTTATGCAGTCCGGTCCCCTATTCAAATCCAAAGTAGAAAAACCATAAAGAGTAAGAATATAATATCCCCCTAGGATAGAGAAAAGTACCTATTTTAAACAGGGAGTAGGTAGATAGAATATCGACGTTACATTTCCGCAGTGCTCTGTAAATCTAAGTTTATAAAAAAAACAATTTCGTAAAGCCGCAAGGTCACGAAAAACATGAGTCGCCAGACAACTGCTAAACACAGTATAATACACAAGGAAAAATATTATACTTACTGATGTTAAATACAAATTGTCCGTTCGCTGTGTCCATACTAATGGCAAACAAATACGCAGATCAGTTTGAATACAATGGCTGAATCTAAATAATCGATCGATTCACTGGGATGCAATAAACTGCTACGTTACTTGGTTTAATAACCTACCTACCAAGTTATATTGTTCTAGAATTGTCTGAAAGATTTTAAATCGACCAGGGGTGCGATTTTTGAATGTCATCGGTGAGTTTGAACGGTTTTTAAATCTCATGCATCTTTCTACCGCTTATTTGACTTTTGAAAATACTATTTCAGGAGAGCGATTTCTGGAAGTCAAATCAGCAGTAGAAAGATGAGTACCTACCTATCTCCAGAGTAATTTTGACATTTTCAACTGCTGAGCTTAGCGAATGAGATTCAAAAATCGCACACCAGGGGGCAGATGAAGCTAAATAAATGTCTATTGAATCTTCATTAAACTGCTAAGGAATCACAACTTTTGCCCATTCGGAACTAATCATTTGACAGCAATTCGAGTCGTAGTTCCTTCGTAACTAGTATCGTATAAAGACGATTTTTTCTTCCATCGTAACTGGTTACGAACATCTGGTTTCATACGCGGCCGAAGGGGTAGCTCGATCTCCACTGTCTCATCACCGCTGTCAATCACATAGTAAATGAGTCATGTTTAGTGCTATACGGAATTCAGCACAGTAGAATAGTAACTGGCTTGCAATTTTATTACAAACTGAATGAACTCTGCATTGAACTTAGATGTTTTAAATTAGCGTGATTGGCCCCAGACTTCAAATGAACGCAACCTCTGAACAGTACATTTTGTAACTAATTGGAACTGTCAAATAGTAGATTATTAACCAAGGGGATAAAGCAGTGTCTTCTGTCGCGGGTGAAGATTTAAATCGCGAGCGTGATGAAGGACTCGAGGTTTACTCCCGAGCGTAGCGAGGGTGCTAAAAACTTAAATCACGAGAGAAGCGAGGGATTTAAGACGAGTCCTGAGTGTAGCGAGGGATTTAAGTTCACCCAAGACTAAGACAGCTTTATCACCGAGGAAATACTCTACTTTTCGTACCATTTGCGAAAAAATTAACACAATAATAATATGAGATAACAATTTATTAAAAATAATGACAATTAAACATTCGAAACATTGGTCCAATTAGTGATAGAGAGAGTAACATTTTTGTTTGCCAAAGTCATCAAGCTCATACGGCCTCGTCGGTTTTCGTAATTGCATAATTCTGGTTCAGATCTAGATTTGGGTTCAATTGATAGCATTATGTATTTGTGTTTCAGCGTTGATATTAAGAAGCGAGGCGAAGAAACCAGTTCTCTTAGTATCAAAATCTCTATCAGATGATGCTCTCAGAGAAATGGAAAATTGCATTAATTTGGATAAAATTAATGGAAATCGCTCTACAGGTAAGCACTCTTGTAAAACTATAGATGGTCAAATAAAAAAAAAATCTTGATCATAATTTTGTACAGATTATTAAAAGTTGCGAATGTACACTGTTTTCGTAGGTACTAGTTACTAATGAAATATCTATCCATAATCAATGCTTTTAACTTAGAATTATAAATCTCACTGACGCTCTCTGGGAATATAATCGTAACTCATGTAGGACAAAAGAAAAATAAAAAATAAAAAGCCGTAAAAAACCCGGCCAAGTGCGAGTCGGATTCGCGCTCCGTACCAAGAATTTTACAAAATACATTATTTCGATCTTATCCAGTTTTTATTACTTATTTGTTGTCTTATTTAAAGATTTAGATTAGAGTTTGCTTTATAATCAAACCATGTTTGAAGTTTTGTATTACGGGTCCCGAGGGCACCCTGTGGGTACCTACAAAACCTTAAAAAAATTACCTACTTGATAGATGAAATATAAAGGATAAATGAATAAATGCACGTACATATGCATTGTTTATATATTTTCTTTGTTAACGGTATAAAGTGTACGTTACATAAATATTGTAACTTGTATTGTTATAATAATGACCCATCGTTTTGTGTATTAAGGTACGGTGAAACACAAAACCTACATAGCAACACAAGGCTGTCTCCAGAACACAATAGACGACTTTTGGAGAATGGTGTGGCAAGAAGATGTCAGGATTATAGCTATGATTACTAATGAAGTTGAAAGAGGAAAGGTTAGTTACCTAGGCTGCGTTCAGAACCTTTGGGTGAGGTTGTTCTTCTCGCTCGCTCTTATGGGTAGAACGCTTTTCACCGAGCCTCGGAACGGCGTTAGGGCGAAAAGTTGCACTCGGAGTGCACTCTGGGCGCACTCTGGGCGTAGGTTCTGAACGCACCCCTAAGGACTCTATTCTATGCCCGCTATTTTCAATCTGTGGAGTTTCCAGGGATTTTAATATAAAATTTACAAATAAGCTTATTTTAAGAAAAAAAGTCAAAGTATTGAAGAAAACATATTAAATTACTTAAGTACCAAGCTATTAAATTGATAATGGATTTAATCCACACGTATCTTATAGGTATTTTTATTTACCTACCCTAACCTTCAGCTTCACCTGATTAAAAACAGAAAATAAAACAATTATGCAACTTTTCCAGCATTTACGTCTTAACGCCTTATTTTGGCCGAAAGATGTGGTCCCTTACGCCCCCATTACTAACGAATTGAACGCTAAGTGAAGGTTAACTATTTTATTTATCGTCAACAGAAAAAATGTGAACGTTATTGGCCTCTGTCCAGTCATGAAACTCGGTACAATAACCTTACCGTCAAGTCCATCAGCGAAACCTGTTTCGAAGACTATGTCGTCAGGGAGCTGGATGTCAGCGACGATAAAAACTGCTGCAAGACTATTTACCATTATCAGTTTATGGTAAGTATCATGGATATCATATCACACGCAAAATCCCAGCAGAAGACAAACGGCTCGCCCAGTGGACGAACTGAAGTGCTATTTTTGAATCTCACACTTCCAAATTCATGATCGAATAATGTATAAACTCCATACTGTTGATGTAACTTTCGAATAATAATGAATTAAGTCGTGCTTCATTCAAAAATAATTAATACTTACATGCCAGATTTTAACCTACGTGTTAATGAATTAACGCAAAACTAGAAAGTAGAATCGAATTATCATGGTTTCAACAGAGGTAATTTTTTTCAAAATATTTAATATAATGTTTACTTATAAAAATTTAAATTTACTGATCTCAATCTGAACCCACCGCACGGGCATACTCACCCTACTTACTACCAAAACAAGATTCTTAAAATGTATCCATGAGCACGTTAGCGCTTTCATTCAATGCTGAAATGATAAGAAATAATTTTTGCCTCACAACTTAAAATGTGAATAACTTTAAATTTTAACCATCAAAATAATTAAATTATTGTTTCAATCGAATTATTTTGGTGTAAATCTGTTGGGGTGTATGAGGTTTTGCGCTTATTCATTAACACGTTGTATATCTTAGCATCATTAGGACATTTCCGTAGAACTTGGTTTTGAACAAGCAAACTCTTTCGATTTTTTACAGACCTGGCCCGATCACAGTACTCCTGAGGAATCTGAGGGGATTCTCGCTTTCATAGACGACATCAATCGAAGAATGTACGAGATAACACTTAGCGCAAATCCACCTGAACAGGTTTGTCAAATCTAATAAGTACTTATAGGTAAGGTGGCCCTTTGGTCCCCGACTGAGAGGAAATACCATACCTTTTTTCACCGGGTTTCATATAAGGCGACTATGGGATAAGGTTATTTGCAGTATTTTGTGATAATCCATTTATCATTGACAAGATACTTACCATAATTCAATTCCGAAACTATAAATATGCTAAAACAGAACCATGCTGCAAATAAACTAGGTACCGATAGAGCTTTCCTGTGGGTGTCGTATAAAGCGACTAAGGGATACGGTTTCTCATGCAGACTTGACTTGACACGTCCTTCCATCCTGAAATTGTCTATGTGCTAGGTGAGCCTTCCAGTTGGCTGCACGCTTTGCACAATTCTTGTAGTGTATTAGTGTAGTTGTTAATTATGTACAGGGTGTTTCATAAGTAAGAATAAAATTTTAAAACTCGTAAGGGGGTTGTTTAGACCGTCAAACTAAACAACTTTCTCTATGGGACCAACATCGAAATCGCGAAAAAAATAATTTGATATCCCATACATATTTTAGCTCTAGTCGATTTGTAGAGTATGAAACATAAATTTTTTTTTCGCGAATTCGATATTGGTCCCATAGTGAAAGTTGTTCAGTTTGATGGTCTACACCACCCCCTTAAAGGTTTATTTGTATTTTTGTAACACCTTGTATATGTATACCTAATCAATTTATGATTATTCATTATAGAGCAGTGTAACCTGTTCCAGGTTGTTGTTTTCGTGGTTTCACTACGTACCAACGTCCATCCCTATTTTCTGAACATATAAGCATATGCTCACGACTATATTCCCCGAGTAGGTCGTCAGAGATATTCTGAATCCTCAGAACATCCACGTTTCACCAGTAGTACCGAAACTCTGTCCAGTGTGACGGGGGGTGAGCCCGTCGCCACAATGGGTACAATACACGCCTCGAAATTGAAGCATGCAGGAACATATAGTTAAGTAATAATAAATAAGGCTCACAGCCACATACATTGTAATGATCCCAAGTAAGCTACTAGGTTTTTTATTATGGAAATATGGAAACTATACAACAACAACGGCACAAACTTATAACATTCATGACCGAACCGGGATTCGAACCCAGGACCCTGGTTTGTTTGGCAGTCCGGCGTGGTAACCATTAAATCAACAGGGTTTCATCGGGTATAAATTATAAATTCTATTCAGACATTATGATATAGAGAAGGCGAAAACAAAATTGGTTCTCATAGGAAATATCATTGGCTACTCGACTCAAATGTATGGAACAGCAGATTATTTTTTTCAGACCCCATGCACTAACGCATTTAAGATTACATTATGTATAAGTTGAATTGCCACCCACCCTGATGCTTGATTATAGTAACTAGTTATTTTTTCTGTTTGTATTTTGACTAGCTATAGCCTAGGAAGGAAAGAAATATGGTGAAACTATAGCCTAGCGGCAGTGCCGGACTGGGACCTGAAATTGGCCCGGGCATTTTAGAGACAGTCGGCCCTCCCAACGGTACAGTAGTTTTGTATGGGACAGCTGTTTTTTTTTCGCGATTTCGATGTTGGCTCCATAGTTAAAGTTGTTTAGTTTCATGGTCTGAAGCACCCATGTGATGACAGCAGTACTATCTAAGACCAATTGCGAGCGAAGCGATCTCGAGATTTCACTGCAAAATAATGTGATGACAGCAATACGATCTAAGACCAAGAGCGAGCGAAGCGAGCTCGAGATTTCACTGCAATTTAATGTGATGACAGCAGTACTATCTAAGACCAATTGCGAGCGAAGCGAGCTCGAGATTTCACTGCAATATAATGTGATGACAGCAATACGATCTAAGACCAAGAGCGAGCGAAGCGAGCTCGAGATTTCACTGCAATATAATGTTATGACAGCAGTACTATCTAAGACGAATTGCGAGCGAAGCGAGCTCGAGATTTCACTGCAATATAATGTGATGACAGCAATACGATCTAAGACCAAGAGCGAGCGAAGCGAGCTCGAGATTTCACTGCAATATAATGTGATGACAGCAGTACTATCTAAGACGAATTGCGAGCGAAGCGAGCTCGAGATTTCACTGCAATATAATGTGATGACAGCAATACGATCTAAGACCAAGAGCGAGCGAAGCGAGCTCGAGATTTCACTGCAATATAATGTGATGACAGCAATATTATACGATATAAGACCAAGAGCGAGAACGAGATTTTTTGCAATATTGTGAATTTGTTGTAATACTTTTATTTCAAACACTTGATTTTGGCGCCCCCTTTACCTGCCGCTCTTGGGCGTGGACCGGTATCCAAAGGCGATGGGCCGGCCGTCCAGAGCGGCGACCGGCCCACCAGAGCCGCGGCCCACCGGGCATTTGCCCGGTACGCCCTAGGGCCAGTCCGGGCCTGCCTAGCGGTATAGTTTTGCCACAGTAAATCTCCTTGCTAAATTAGTGTTTTTTTTTTCAGAATATCCTGTGTGTGCATTGCTCAGCAGGCGTTGGAAGAACCGGCACATTCATTACTCTGGACATGTTGATTGATAAAATAAAATCTGCTGGTTAGAATTCCTTCTGTAATAGGTATATTAGGTATATTATAGAGCGTCGGGGGCGCGTTGCGGAGACGTATGGAAAATTAATCTTGAGGTCCGGTTCGAATCCGTACGGACGACATGCCACGTACCAATGAGTTTTTCTAACTTATGTACGTAATCACTAATCACCGACTGCTCTCAAACGGTGAAAGAAAACGTCGTGAGGAAACCTGCATACGCTGAAGAAGAAATTATGACGCGTATGTGAAGTCTATCCATCCGCATTGGGCACGTGGCTCCACCCTTGAGGATAGGCCTGTGCTCTGCAGTGGGACGTATATAGGCTGATGATGATGATGATACATATATTTTACACAATGTTTTCTTTTGATTATACTTACATAATGTTGCATATAGATTATTGCCAAATTATGAACTTATCTAATTTTATTATGTAGTTAGGTATTCAATGAAATTGTATCTGCTTAAAATGCGAATTTTTAATAATTCTGTTTTTGCGAGTGTTATGATTTGTTACCTAAAAATAGTATTAATTGTCACTTGCTTAGCCGTAGCACGCCGTAGCCTACGAATAAGAATGTATAGAAGTGTAAATGAAGCTCAAAAAGTGGCACCAATAAAAGTGTACCGTGTTCTAAATTTGTTCTTTAAAAACTGTACCTAGCCGCCAAAACTCATACAAAATGACATTTTTCATTGGGTGCCAAAATTTTTTTCGATTTTGTTTAGAGTTATATCGTTCTCGTTCGTTCTTCTATAGTTATTCTTATTCGTAGGCCGTAGCGAAGATTTATTTATTTTATGATGTGAATTATTTTAACTAGTACCTACGACGTCTTTTGCAATCTTTTGCGAATTTTAAAACTAATGACATCCCTATATAATATGGTACCTACCTAAATGCGAACCTTGCTACAAATGCACACGTTGTGGCAAAACGGTCGTTTATTTATGAATGAACATTTATTGTAGGTTTCAACGGTGACATAGATGTGCATAACACGGTGAAGCTGGTGAGGGCACAGAGGGGCGGCATGGTGCAGAACAAGGCTCAGTACAGGTTCATATACCTGGCGCTTCAGGACTACGTCGAAAACAAGAACATTACATTTAGAAAAAAGGTACAAATAGAGCTTGGAACTGTTTACGATGTTTGGGAGTGTAATATCGCGGACTTTTCCGCCTGACCACCACTAGGCTCATTTTTAATTGCATACCAATAAATAAAAGCGCTGTCTAGCCCCGCCCTATTGATGAATAGACCAAGCGAAGGTTTCAAAGGTACGAGACGCAGAATAACTTTGCAGCCGAGCGAAACACACAACTTTTCACCTCGCAACAGCGAGGAAAAAAAGTGAATTGTTAAAAACAACATTTTAAAATGCTTTTTTTTTGTGCTAGCCAGTGTCATGAAATAGTTATTACGCATTTTCAGTGTATTGGCGGTATAGATCAATATTGAATAGACAGATTAGAATTTCAAAAACTCTTTCCACGCTAGCGGATAAAATGCACTTTTGCACTCAGATTTCGAATGATAAACAGAATCTTTCCGAGCTTGTGAGGTGAAAAAAAAATTAATTGATCAGGCGGAAAACTCCTCCATGATACCTATTGTCAGACGTGGAAAGTTTTCTGTCGGACAACCGTCCTGTTTCATACATCCACCACAAATAGTAGGTATACTAGTAGGTATTAGTATCAATAACCATAAATTCCAAAGTTTGGGCACATACTTTGGAATGTACGCATAATAAGAGTTATAGGATGTTTAAAATTAAAAAATAGCACTTCCGTTCAACTATAAACGCTAGTAGGAATATTATTATATCTAATCTAATCTAAACTATTATAAAACTGTAACTGAAGTATGTCTGTACATTGAAGATATTTACAAAAAAAGATTACGATATGGTTTTTAGGTATCCCTGACTCGAAATCAACCTTTTTTTTAGAAATTTTGTCTGTCGGTTTGTTTGTGTGTTTGATTGTTTGTTTGTTTGTTCGCGCATCACGCAAAAACTACTGAATCGATTTTGATGAAACTTTTTTTGTTTGATAGCTTATGATCTGACTTAAAATCTGGTATATAATTTGTCAGGACGAAGTCGCGGGAAAACACTAGTTATACCTAAGCATAATATTATAATGTACCTATCTACTAGCGTTAAAGTATATAATTATACAGGGTCCATCTTAATATGCTGACACTTTTTTAAGGGGATGATCAGACCATCAAACTGAACAACTTTCTCTATGGGACCAACATCGAAATCGCGAAAAAAAAAACTGCTGTCCCATACATTTGGCTCGAGTAGTTTTGCAGTTTTGTATGGAAGAGCAGATTTTTTTTTCGCGATTTCGATGTTGGTCCCATAGAGAAAGTTGTTCAGTTTGATGGTCTGATCATCCTCTTAAAAAAGTGTCAGCATATTAAGAAGGACCCTATATGTTTATGCGTAACTTTGTCGGTAGTTTGATCTTAATGATAATTATTTGAACTAACATTACTTTAACATCTTTCAGGTACATATTATGTCGGAGTGTTAGCACAGCATGTGTAGTATATGTAGCATATTAAACCAAAGTTTATTATAATTTTAATCTTATTGTTTAGTAATGTCATTGTCATTTAAGAATTAGGTATTTTGTGCTCAAAATATAGTTAAAGCAGCTAGATAAACATTGTTTTTCTTTGTAATGGACTTATTTTGAGTCGTTAAACGTATCCATCAGTTTCTTGTAATAAAAGAAGTTTTATTTGTATTTTTGTTTTAATAAAGTATTGTGTACAGTTGAGCAAATTTCTCTCGGCGCTTGCATCGAATATTAACTAAGTATCATTGAAGTATACAGGGTGTAAGGAAAAGTATAATTAACCTTTCAACCACATTCATAGGTACTCTACCCATCAAACTGAACAACTTTTGCTATGGGACTAAACCTGTCGAAACAAAAACAAATTGCTAAGTATTTCACACATTTGAGTTGCATTTTAGTATGGAACAGCAGATATAATTGCTCCCATAGTATAAGTTGTTCAGTTTGATGGGTAGAGCATGTGATTTATTAAAGATCAGATAGGGACGACGCACAATATTTATATCATTCATTGGCGTTTTTAATTTTTAATTATCGGCCTATAAGTCTAAAAGTCGTGTCGTGTACTCAAACTAGGTAAAATTATTTCCATTTTCACAAAATTAGAATCGTATACTACCAACATATATTGTATGCTACATAGGTACTCGTACCTATTCAGTTCAAAATTATTCTGAAACGGATGCTGTCGACCGTAATTTCATTAGTGGTGTGAACAGTTTTAAAAAAAAAATTACCTAGTTACCATGATGATGTCTATACGGGTTCGGGGTACAACCGCTCTGTCCAACTACTCAGGGCCTCTACCCGGACATTCGAACTTCGCAATGAGGAGTTTTCTGACAGCTAGTCAAACGTAGTTCAAAATACTGGCGATAGATGGCGTTGACCAGAGAGGGGACCGAAGACGAAATTTTTAGGCTAAAAAGTAAACAAAAATGCATGTCACAGAGTCAGACGCATCCGTTGACGAAATATATGTTCATATTGTGCTGCTTACTTTAAAACACAAATTATTTATTTTATTTGTATTTTATTATCTGCAATATCGCTCGCCCCTGTCTCGTCCACACCATCTATCGAGTCATTAGGAACTACTTTTTCTTTTTTAATGGCATTCTGAAAATCCCTCATTGGGTGAAGGTTTTCGTTCCAATGTCAACTCTATTACAATGAATTTCGGACCGAAACGGTCGTGATAATACCTATATCGAAAATCGAGTCCGGGTACAGGGCCAGTAGTTGGACTAGATCAAAGTCAAATTAATGGATAGGCCACAAGCGCGTTAAGTTGAAGCACACAACTAGTACACTTGGATACACTAGCACACTTTGTCTGTCACCTCGGTATACAGGGTGTGCTTAAGTGACAGCCTAGCAAATACTGAAACGGTGAACTCAGGCCGTCAAACTGAACAACTATCACTGAAGGCTTTTCTCAGGAAACGTGAAAAAAATCAGCTGTCCCATACAAAACTGCTGTACACCTACCCGACTCAAATGTATGGGACAGCTGATTTTTTTTCGCGTTTCCTGAGGAAAGCCTTTAGTGATAGTTGTTCAGTTTGATGGTCTGAGTTTACCGTTTCAATATTTGCTAGGCTGTCACTTACACCCTGTATATTTAAAGTACCTGTCATTTGTTTTGCCTCATTTTTTGGGTTCCTTACCCAAAGGGTGAAAACGGGACCTTTGTAATAGTACTAAGCCTACTTTGTCCGTCCGTCCTACCTATTTAGGGCTGTAACTTTTGAACCGTAATAGCTAGTCAAAAAATTAAAAATTTAGGGGGTTTCTCAACAAGAAACTAGTTTTTATCGACGTTTTTAAAAAAACGGTATTACATAAAGAGTCAAACTTGGTGTGATTAAAGAGCAAACTCTACAGTATAACAACAAATAATAAAAACCAGCCGAGTGTGAGTCGGTCTTGCGCTAATGGCCCCGGAGAAAAAACGTTTTTTGTAAGTTAATATTATGTTTTGTTTTGTGGTGGTGTGGTACGGAACCCTCGGTGCGCGAGTAGCCCGACCCGCACTTGACTGGTTTTTATTTTGATTTGAAATGTTCGCGTAATCCCTTAATTTTACTTTGATCTAACTAAGGCATCGTCCTAATAGAACGCAATGCGCGATCATCGTAGGTTCGCGCGAATTTTACTCGTACGAACGCGCGATCAAACATATTGAACTCGAATTGGTGTCCTAACTGACAAACGCACGACGCGGTCGCGCGACTCTAATGTTTGTGAATCTATTCGCGAGAACTTAGTTCGTACAAACGCGCGATCAAACATATTGGATTCGAATAGGTGTCCTGATTGAAATTCTCGCTATAATTGGGTAGGCGGTTTCATTTCTATCTCTAAACACGCACAATAAGTCATCAAAATATTTCCCGACTGCAAAAATTGAGCGTCTCTGAAGTCCATGATTGTTGGTATCGACCGTGCCACTGCCTATTCCACGGTCGCTCGCTTGCGTCTTCAATTCGCGCGATGATAGGACACCCAGTTTTTGCCATCGCGCGAACACGCGATGGTCGCATCGCTTACTCGCTCGATGATCGCGCATTCGCGTTCTATAAGGATGATGCCTAAGGTTGGACCCCGTAACGGAAAATGTGTGTGTGATTGAGAGATAGTTTACGGTGAAAACAACAACAAAAGTTTATAACTTGACGTGTATATATTTATTTAATTCCACATTAAAACATTTTTCAAGCTATCTTGAGTTCGAACTATACAATTAACATGATCTTCTATTACAACAGAACGAGAATAAAATACACAATAATGCATCAAATAATAACAACAAATTATACAAGCTTTAAGCTAACGTTGAATTTGATTGAATCTTCTAATAAATAGTACAAAATATAAAAAAATTTGTTTGTTAACTTAATGTTAAAATTACGTGTCAATCTTATTTAATAAATTGTCTTATCATGGTACTATAGTGTATATAAAACCAATAGGTATACGATATAAAAAGTGTGTATACGTACAAATATAAGTAATTATGTTAAGTAAAACCCAAAACTAGTTATGATTTTGGCACGACTTTTAATTCTACTGCAAAAATATGAATTGGTATATATCTAATTCCCTATACAATATGGAAGAAAATAAAACATCATTAAGTATTTACCCAATAAAAAACATATATATATAAATATATAAAAAAAATTTGAAACGATGTAACTAAGAAGGAATGTAAGAAGACAACAACGTAACTGACAATTCCATATAATTTTCTTATTAATAATGTGATGTTACGGACATCAAGTATGACATCTAATTATTTTAACCTGTAATGTTTTTAAATTATTATAGGTAAGTACTTTTCAGTTTTGTCGGCTCCATCGTTTATAGCAATAGTAAACCATTCCGATTAATAAGCAGATTTGTTTTCATGGGTACCTGCTCATTCATTTCGCAAAATTTTGTTTGGAAATACTACGTTTTTCCTAAATAATTAACCATTCGCTTTGGATCATGTTTCTCAAAACTAAGTCCTAAGTGCTTGAAGATTTTGTGCATGACAAGGAAAATTTTTGAATGTGATTTTGCAACAAACATTTAAAAAGCGCGAACATTTAGTTGGTATAACATTAATGTAAGTATATTTACTATTACATGTCTACTAAAGATCTAGACTCTATACATTTTCTAATGCAGATATATTTCGAGTCTAAAAATAAGGATATTTTAACACGTATCTTTATACCACAATATCACTCGTTATTTCATTATTCCCAATCAATTTGACCACATTAATACTAAATATTACGATAATGATTAATGATTGATTTCACTATACTAATATTAATGACGGTTTTAAAATGCGAGTACCGGTATATTAACCCATTAGCAATTATAAAACATTGTCAGCATTTTGAGTACTTACTTAATTCACTGTAAGAATTTAAATGAAATACGAAATTTAAACTGGACTTTATTATTTTCAATTAATTTAGAATAAGAAAGCATAGCTGACATCAGAGTACCCCATATATGCGCTAGGTACGGCATATGCAAAGAATTTAAAATAAAATATTTATAAAAAGAAAATAAATAATTTCAATTCTTACACAGTTAAACTAGGTAACATCTTATCACAGTCGATTTATACTAAATTCCAAAATTATTTTCAGATGAACAGAGCCGTCAAAAATATTAAATAGTTCTAGAAATGTCTAGATGAAATTAGATTAGCACAGTGATACAGTATGAGATTTCGTTGTAAGAGACAGAACTTAAGTTTCAAACAATCCTCATAATTGTAGAGTAATATTCTTTTGTTACCATATTAACATTATTTTGGTGGCATGTCGTTGCATAGACGTTTTAAAAAAACAGTTAACCTATTAAAGTGGAGAAACGTACCGGAAAGATATATTTTGGCACTTTTATACTACCTCTATATTTTATCATTTGTAGCATTTGGATAGATGAATGTGTATAATTCTCTGTTTTATAAATCTTTGAAGAAAAAAAAATGTTGGAAGGTTTGCAATTAATAATGTCTTAACTAATTTTAGGAATGAATCTAGTCATCATTATCGATCGATGGGGTGTTAACTATAGTATTATCCACACATAAAGTGATTCATTCAAGTAGCCGGCAGTTGTTAACAAATCGTTGAGAGTTACACACGTAACATTGAATACGACATGTATTGTAATGCTAGATTCTTCTATGAAGCTTACGCTATGGGTTAAAATTTATATATTCTGTCACATTTATCTACTGATACATATTTTTTTATTGTTTTCTTGTTGCTGTTTTCCTAGAACATTAATTCGGAATCCATGGTCTTAGTTGCTTTAAGTTAGCTGTATGAACGGGCTGGGTAATTTGTGATGAATGTGAAGGAATGGGACATATTTAATGTTTTGTTAATGGCAAAGGTATACGATGCTGAAAGGTATAAATTAATTGGAGCCTCATTATTATTAAATGATATTATTATCCCGGTAGTATGTATAAAATACCCCATACATAGACATTGCCACTAACAAAATATTGGAAAGCGGTAAAGGCTACATTCTGTTAAAGAGTAGCACAAATCTAAAACAATGTTAAATAGTAGGTAATAACGGTCATGGGATGAATAAAACCTTAACGAGATACTTACTAATAGTATGGACTAACTACCTAGAAGTAGATGAAAATGATCTTAGTGCCTGTTAATGTGGTGTATCTATGGTTAGACACGATTATGAGTTGATTAATTACACTGATATATAATGAAGCAACGACTACAAGGTCACAGAATGTCAGTCTCGTAAACTTTGTTTGTGGTGGCTACCGTCTCCGACGTTAAGGACAACCCTTGCGTGTTTTGCTTGTCTGGGGTTGTCGATACGTCCATATTCTTTTTCCTGTCACTGTCGCCAGCCAGATGGGTCATGCTACCGGATATCGTGGCAGGAGCCAGATTCAAATTCATTTTAGTTAACAAATTAGATTCACTGCCTGTCTTTTTTAAGTCAGGCTGAGCGGTTGGCGGCAGCGAAGGCCCACTTCTTTGTATCATTTGCAAACGCGCGTATTGTTCTTGTAAAGCTTTTTGTTTCTTAAGTAGTTCCTGGTGTCGTTGCTCCAGCAGGGCATGGCGTGAACCGTTCTTGTCATCGTTAGGATCGGTCGGGGTGGATGAGTTACAGCAGGGGTCAGGTTCTGTGCGGGGGGGAGATGAGGGTGAGGTGGGCGAGGCGAGGGGCGAGCGCGAGGTGGTGCGGGGCGGCGGGGGCGGGGGCGCGCGGCGCGCCGCCATCGCCAGCAGCTCGGGGTGGCGCTCGGGCACGGGCGGCTTGGGCGGGTGCTGGCCGCGCGCGCGCACGGGCGGGGAGGCGTCCGTGTCGCTGCCGCTCGGGTACGAGTGCAGGCGGCGCAGCGGGCCCTCGCCGCGGCCGGTGCCGCCGCCGCCGCGCTCCGACGGCTTGGCGAAGGTCTGCAGCTCGTCTAGTAGCGCGTCGAGGGCGTTCTCTGGCCGCACGTCCGCTGCTCCCCGGCCCGCAGAGCCTCGCCCGTTGCAGGCGCCGCCGGTGCCCTGTGCACCATTCCACGCACTTCTAGCTGTGCCCGGCAATCTCCAACAGACATTATAAAAGCGAGGTTTCAAACCGGATCACGATCGTAATTCTATTTTCGATTTGGGTGAGTGCATTAATTTGTGATTCACGGAAGCTTGTAACCACGCTTTTAAACAAGTATTTATTTTTAAACACTTACGCGAAGAAACACTTAAAAACAATCATTCAAGTAGTAAGATCCATTAAGAACACTCAGTATTCACAATGATTTATATATAGAGCTATCTCTTAATGCGATCACAATCATTCAAAAATTATATAAATATGAAAACAAAAGGCGATTGCCGGTCATTTTGTCGCGGAATAATACTTGTGCTGTACCAAAATTGTATAACTTTTTAAACGTTTCTCAATTGCAACATTAAATGTTATTTAGGTACAATTCGGTATGTCAAGTTTTTTTTTGGAGGGCTGAATCGAAAACCATTTCGAGATAATTGTCTCAATAATCATATTTTCTATGTCAGAGATTTTAAAATGAAAGGATTACAGATATTTTTAATAAAATAACGTCGTTTTTCGGTCCGTGCAGTGACGTCACTGGCATACCTGTGAACTCCTTGGTAAACATAAAATCAACTTAAAATAACCGGCCATTAAGAAAAAAAAATACTTTCACAATGTCAGAATTTGACATTTCATGTTGCCGTATCTTTTTCCAGCATAGAGTTAGAAAGAGGAGGCAGGTTTTAATTTTTTTAAATACAGCTGTAGGTAGTTTTTCTCCATGGAGTTCGAATTATTTTCTCTCCACCATTTTTGCACTTAGAGATTACAGATCAAAATAATTTAAATATTAAATTTATATTGATAAACTCGATGAATCGCAATAAGAATGAAATAGGTATCTTAAAATTATGTCTTCTGTCCGTAAAAAATATAAAAATGAAGACAAAAAAAAACTTGACATACCGAATTATGTTTATTCAACGACAAAACTAAATAGGATGTGTAGTCGAGCGGCCTAAGACTGTGGTAGTTAAATAGAACGGAATAGTGGTCAGCTTCGGAGAGGACGAACAGGCGAAAAGTAATATAAGTAGTAGGAAGTACTTGTCGAATACGTAGTGATAATAACTAGGTACACTTGACTGAACGTGATCATGAAAGACAACATGTAAATAGGTACGATTCTTATTGTGATGTGATGAAATAGGTGAAAAAATTTATAAAATATTGTATTGTTATAGAACTTTCACTCTTAACAATTGTGATGATTTTGCCATTAGTCAAAATTTTTAAAAAGTTTATACTAAGTATAATATAATATAACTTTAAAAAACTACTACTGAATAAAGCTAATGCCAGTGAGACATTGTAACAAATAATTAATTTGTAACTAATCTAATTGAAGCACAAGTGAATTGCAGTAACTACCATTTTACATTCTTTGTTATTATTCGAGTGCTGTTTTAATTAAACAAGGTTAAAATATTATAATTATTACAACAATAATTTATTTATAAGCGAATAAAAGTTTTAGAAAAAAAATTACCTGTGCTCTGGATGCAAGGATTAGTAATAACTGTAACTATCTGGTTACTATGTAATTGAACAGCCAATTAGGTGTCGATCAGGAATATTATGAGGTGGTTAGAAGTTCAGTGAAAAGCGAGATGATGTTACACTTCGCCGGCAATGTCCGGACTCATTATCATAGGGAGAGGACTAACGTCCGTGAACAGTAACATTGGGGTTAGTGGAAATAATGATATGACGTGGAAGGTAACCGATGGTCAATAAGGTACCTAGTAAAAGTACCAGGAAATGGAGATAGTTGATGTTTCAAGGCAATTCATTCAACTCCAGAAGGTCTAGGTTGTGATCTGCTCCTGCTATCGAGAACGCACTGCAACAGAAACAAAAACGGCAAGATGCACAAACTGATAAAGCACCTAGACACAACATGCATGTTACCCAAGTGTGCAGTCAACTACACCGCTAATTTTCATAATAAATGACGTCGCCTCCATAAGGTAACGTGCGTTTTACTGATATCTACATAAAGAAATAAAGCATTTCACGATATGAGTGATTTATGGAAGAACGTCTATTATTATGTTTCGTATCTACATTTCCAAGAAAATAATCACTGATAGTTAAATATTATAGTGTTAGGTAATTAAATGTTAAATTTAATGTCAGTTTTTATTTATTTGTAAAATTGTACAGTCAGCGACGCTAGATATTATTTAAATAAGTGTGATGTAAAATGTCTATGTCTCATTGTTGACTGTACTATAGATAAAAATATATACAGGGGTTGGCAAGTCAATGATACAGGTTGTAAATTTAAATGCGTTAGGGACATGTTAAAGAGGGTGCTACAGATCGATGGAGGAGGATGGAGGAGCGATGATAGCCCATACGGAAGAGAGAGTGCCTCTCAATCATGAGGCGGCGGTTCGATTCCTGGCCTGTACCACTAAGTTCTTCGGAAATTATGTACGGTTGTATTTATCATTTACTAGGAAGGAAAACATCGTAAGGAAACCTGCATTCCCGAGAATGAAAAGAAAATACCACAAGTTCGGAGGTAAGCGTAAAATATGGGTGAGTTTGGGGCGAACACAAAGGACCAGCGATGGTCCAAGTGTTACACTAACGACCCTTGCTTGCTTAGCCCAACACAAATAATAATAATAATAAAGATCATTTAACTAAACATCTTTCACACTCACGTGAAAGTTATTTAATTTGATGGTTGATGGTTGTTGACTATTGAATTAGGACACTATGGAAGATGGGTCCACGCTCAAAAGTGTCCGAACCAAAAGAGACTTAAAAATTCAAAAAGAGACTTAAATGCGTGCCAGTCTTTGTTAGGTCGATGGTCTGAACTGAAGCATCCCATTTAATATGTAGTGCATTTAATTTTACATCCTGCATTTATAATAGAAATAGACAATGTATATAATACCTACAGTCCCCGCTTCTATAACTATCATGCTCCGTGCAAAATCCAGTATTACTTCTAAGGAAACTTTTATTAAAACATGTTTATGAGTGATATTATATGCTTGCTATTACTACATAAATTTAAATAATAAAACTATAGATAGATAGGTGTACAGATTAACGTAAATCAGGAAAAGTGATTGTAAAACGAATTTATCGTTCGTTCTTCTTAGCTAGATAAACAGGACAATAAAAACATAGAGCCTTGCGATTTCAAATTATCCAAATAACTTTCAAAAATTATGGGAAGTCTAGTAATGAATGGGTTGTTCGAATTTGTTGACATAAAATAATTTAATGATTGTACACTTAATTTTGTTTCGAAATGCTCTTTGATTCTGTGACCTTTTTACCAATCATCAAAAGACCCCGCCCTTTTTATTATTAAATTTATTTGATTATTTATATTTAAATTCGCTGTACATGAAAACGGCACGCTATTATCAATAATAGTAATCAAGTGGGCGAGTATCGTCTTTATTAAGATTCGATTAATCTGATAGTGACTTAATAAACATAGATATAAGTAGGTATGTATGTTAGCGGCCGTTTCCAAAGTTTGACTCGACGGCCGATCTCTCAATAAGAGTAACAACCATGTTTAAATACATTCAACAGAAACAATGCTAAATTATGTTTAGTAATGTGTAAGCATGCGTACCGATTCTTTCAATACTGTTTCAACTGGAAAAAATATGCAAAACTTCTAAGTAGGTATACATTTTTCCAAAGCTTAAATTAAACCAAGCTCATCTGCTTTTTACAATATTGCTTAAAGCATCGTGTACCATTAGTGCACAACATGCCTACATTTAAATAGCAAAATTTGTGGTAATTTAAAAATATGTCAAGATAAATATTAAAAATCGAAAAGAAAAATACGTATGGAATAAAATATAAAAATTAACTGTTCAAATTGATTAAGTAATGAATATGATATAATAGTAATGGATAATATATTACGAAGAGATTTATTACTCGTTAATAACAATAGCTTCTCTGAAGTATTGGCTCTGTCTCCAGGCGAACTGACGGGTACCATCACGGAAAAAAGACCATGGTTAAAATAATTAATAAAATGACACAATGTTAACAGTAATTTATATAACAGTGTCGAAATAGTTTAATTTATATATCTGTCACGAATCATCGTTAACGTTAGTAGTTAGTTAGGCATAATACACAATAGGGAATTAACTCAGAATTTTAGTTTCTTCTTTTTTTTGGTTGCCACTTCATTTAGGTAGTTAAAAAAACGAACAATGCTGCAATGAAGTGACTGTTATGTTATAATGAGCGCTAGGTGAGACATAACATACAAGATATAATATATATGGAACGATGGAACACAGGCCACCCGCCTCACTATTCTTGCAGGGTAGGTACTTGTACATACGATTATAAAGGGTGTAAGTGACAGCCTAGCAAATACTGAAACGGTGAACTCAGACCATCAAACTGAACAACTTTTACTATGGAGCCTAGCTCAGGAAACGCGAAAAAAAATCAGCTGTCCCATACATTTTAGTCGGGTAGGTACAGCAGTTTTGTATGAGACAGCTGATTTTATTTCGCGTTTCCTAAGGTAGGCTTTATTGTGAAAGTTGTTCAGTTTGATGGTCTGAGTTCATCTTTTCAGTATTTCCTAGGCTGTCACTTACACCCTGTATGAGACCAACTAGCGACTATCTAAACTTGTCAAACAGTATAGTAAGTAATGGACAGCAAACACTTTGGACGTGGTTGTGACAATGGCGCCCAACTACATGATGTTCGACGCCTCATGGTTACAATGTTATTAAAATTGGCATTGTTTTCCTGAAGCAAGGATCAAAAATGCAACGTTTACGGATAGTGCGTTGGTTGCAGGGAATTGTGCAAAAGAATTTAAAATTTTAGTGTATTCTGTTTTTTCACAGCTTCCATCACACTCTGTCTCGCTAGGTATTTGAAGCAATAATACACTACTAGGGGAAACTGGGGACACTTGATCCCCCACTTTATTAAATAGCCCTAATTTCTGTGTCATTGAATAGATACAAGTCATTCATACCTCAAACGATGCATAATTTAATCCTCTACCATATGTATTAATACAACATTATAAAAGAAGTACTTATTAAAAAAAACTGGACAAAGGTGTTTTTACCAAGTCACCCCTATGTAAGGGAGAGATGATCCTCTTAATTAAATATATTCTGGCATTGTTTTTCTGTAATTGAATGAACGTTTGTTTTCCAAAAAAATCGTTCCTAACATTATGTAGGCGTCATTGATGATTCGTAATGAGTCATTCTTCATTATAAATCATGAAATTAAGAATATTATAAATCAGTAGGGGATCAAGTCTCCCATGGTGGTTTAGAAAAACGTCACTCATATAAAATACGTTCCACTTCAGTTAAGTGAGATCTTATACTTATATAATCATATAAAGGTATAAATACACAACGTTTTAGTATAGTAACCTCTGACAGGGCACACTATTCCAAAATCAAGTCTCCCTTAAAAAATTTATCAAGTCTTCCCAATAATACAAAGTTCGAAAATGTTCGTTCAAATCCAAAAAAGCTACACTTTTATTCGTTATCAAAAAAAGTTATTAAACTGTGTGTTTTACTAGGTAATGAATACGCGTCTTTAAATATTACTTTTCAGTATCATAAAAACGGAATCAAATGCTCTCCAAAAAATCTTGCGAATCATCAAAAACTTTATCAGTCTACTAAGTACTCCAAAACGTCAAATGATTGACACAACTGTCAGTGTCAGAAAGTTTACCTCTAACATAGATAAAGTACCTATGTTGGCACACTTAATAATTAATGTAAGTAGGTGGTAGTGGTTGCTCTAAAAATTGAATGTTCCATGTATCCCACACTGATCAAGTATCCCCAGTTTCCCCTATATGTACCACTTATAACTACCTAACGGAATGCTCGGAGGTGTTACAAGGCTTTAGAATTACAAGCCGAATACCCGTTGTTTTTTTAATAACTCAATATTATTTAGATATAAATACGTTCTTAAAAATGAATTTAAGTACAATTAGTTTTGTTCTTTCAATTAAGTATAAGTAGGTAGGTAAATTATTGATATTTCGTACAATAGTGATAAAGGTTTGCCTATTAATAATTACGACTGGAAGTTCGCTCGATAGCTAGCGAGTAAATGCTTTTCGTTTCAACCTAGATACAATAGGTAGTAACTGTTGAATATTAGGGCTCGTAAACGGCGGCGTCTCACGGGTGTAACGCTAGAATGATTCAATCGTTCTAGGCATAGACATATTACTCTAGCGATAGACAAGCTCGTTCAAACAAACAACATGTCACACAAAACAACACAAAATGACACATTGCGGTCTGTCATTGCCATAGTGACGAACTCGGGAACATCAATCAGGTGCGTACACCTCATTCAAGTGGAACATGTTGCTTCTATGAAAGGGCAAGTCTATCGCTAGAGTTTAAGTCTATGGTTCTAGGCGTAACGTCTTCACCACTCGAATGTTCATTTGCTATAATATCAAATGAACCTAATGGGACACCCCTGACAATAACTAGTCTAGGTAAGTCGCTTCAGAAGACTTTAATTGCCATCGTCTTAATTCTTAAAATCTGATACAAAACAATACCGAATTATGCTATGACAGAGTGTGACGGTAATAATTTAGAGGATAAACTTTTTATGCCAATTTCATTTACTCCATTTTTTACATAAATATTCTTGTGTTAACAAAAAATTTTGAAGCCAAATTTATGATAACAGCCAGAATACATAGGTTTACCTACTCAAGTACAAACCATATCATTCCACAATGCTTGTAATGGTCCATAATTCTGTAGGACAACAAATGTTACGAGTTAATCTAAATTAATTTAAATAAGCTTCTACAGTCGGCTGTTGCCTTAACTAGCTGGTGACAAGGCTTGGATAAAACTACATTACAATTGTTAGTAAGAACGACATGCAATCCGCTACGTTAGACGACTTTGAACCAAAAGGGGGGCTTGCATGCTTAGTGTATGAAGATATTATAAGGAAGCGTAAACAAACTGGTGCAAGTCGCTAATTATGTGACTATGTAAGTACCTAAGGTAATAAGTAGGGTTAACTTGGGAGCAAATTATACTTAAAAACAAGAACTCCGCAAATAAATACAAATATTGGAAAAAAATGCAAATTTTAAACTTTTGGCAAACCTGCAATTGTTAAGCGAATGTATTTGAGAAAATAAATAATCGGTCATTTTTTACTATCCTAAAATGAGCGTCTGCATAACTAGTCTGTAAATAAATGGATCATACAATTTTATTGTAGGTAATAATAATTATGTAATACCTAAGTAATTAACTAACTTTTAAGGACAAAATTGTATTCATTCATAGCTAAAACAAATGTTGTTTCAGAATGTAGGTACAATATTACAAATCTTTCCAGAATAAAAACAATTTTCTCCCTAATAAAATCGGGACTACTCGTTAACATCACGGTTCATCAACATTTGATCCCAATTAGATAGGGATTGAATGGTGTTCGTTACCTTGTTGTGCGGTTGCGTCATCTGACATGTGCTGTCAGACGTGAACTCCTCGGAGGAGGGTCCTGCTGTGAAGGTTGAACTCTGGGAGGACCCAGGGGATATGCGGCCGTCGGCGATCGGAAGGCGCTGCTCTTGAACGCAGGCAAGCCTGGAATTTAAATCATTGTTTACCTTAAGTTTATACTCTTAGAGGGCTCCTCCTTACTGTGTATAGTCGAAAAATGCCTGGACGTAAATCATAAGTATTCTGCGCTTTCGTAGAAGGTCTAAGATACAGTGGTGAGTAGGTAAGTATGGAGTGAAGAGCGATTTGATACAGGCTCTGAAGTCCCTTTATAGGAACTCCAGATCCTGTTTAAGAATGAAGGCCTCCGCATATTGCAGCGATATTATCGAGCGATATGTCACGAATGCGCCCCACCACTAAATGTGGTCTAAAGAGATTGCGTCGGAACAAAATCGCAGCGATATTATCGCTCGATAATATCGCGGCAGTGTGTAGGATCGCGCGCGTCCCCGTACAAAATGTACTAGAAATAAATATCGCAAAATGGCAGCGATAATATCGCGGCAATGTGCGGAAGCCTTTAATGGAGCTACTCAGGCTGGTTTGACTTTCATAGAGGAGTCAAAGAAGGCTGCGTAACATCTATTTTAGCTGTTCGAATTCTTGGATAATAGGGATGATGACTGAACCTGGAAATTCATATCTAGACAAAAATTACGAAAAAACACTTTTCATAACAAAATGTTCAAAAGCCTGTAGGCGAATCGAATAGAATACAAAAGTTATAAGCGATTGCATTTTTTTTATAGTCTTATGTTTTTTCTCAAACTTGCTTTCTTGAAATTGATACACCCGTGATCACCTGCCCCAAGAAGCTTTTGAATTGGATGATCTTGTCCTTGGAAAATTTCGGATCTCACATTAGATAACATAAAAAGCATCGAGACATCGAAGGATAAATTATGCAGAAAGCCTCTAAAATTAGAAAGATACCTTTTGAGCGTCACCAGGGTGCCAGTCAATTTTTTGCAGCGACGTAATGCAAGTTCCAGCCTTTCTGGTTCCTCCTCGAGCATTTTTTCTTTGCGTACAACCTGAAATTGAGATAACAATCCATATCAAAGAGCGTTCACACCGAAACCATGATATATTAAATTATAGATAATTACTATAGGGTTCTTCATTTATGGTGACGGTTTTTATTAGGGGATGGTCTCGATGTTCAGTTTGAAAGTAGTTGTTCAGTTTGAAAGTCTGATCGTCTCCTTAAAAAACCGTTTGCATAAGTTGGACCCAGTATAAAACACTTCTTACTTTTTCCATCTCGGACGCAAGTTTTACTTTCATAGTATCTTGCAGTATAGGAAATTTTAGTTTCCAATCAGCAACAGTTTTGCTGCTTTTAGAGAGCACCATAGCAATACGCTCAATATCAGCCATGTTGACTCGGGCCTCCCTAGAATCAAAAGTGGGATCACTGAAATAAATAAAAATGATGTATCGTGTATATATACAGTGATAAGTATTATCGTGCGAAGGCATAATGTTTAGATACTTGCCTGTTAGCAGCTTGCCCCCGAAGTCGCTCAACTGTAGCCTCAAGCTCGTAGAGATCATTTTCCAAAAGCAACATGTCCTGCCTGTAGATCTCTTCTTCACGAGTCAATTGCTAAAATGACATAAATAATGGTTACAAATACAAACTTATTCTTCTCATTAATTAAAACTATCGTTTTAGTGATTCAATTATTTCAGGTAACAAATGTTAAAGAAAAATACCTGCAATACAAAAGAAGAAAATAAAATACGTACCGACTCAGGGTCATGTTCGCAGAAGCTCGCAGCCAGAGCACCTATCTTGACTATAGTCTCGGCCATCAGCTGCCTCATTTGAATGGCGTGCGATAAGGTGGAACGACGCAAATTTCGCGTCTGTGAATAAAATCTGCATCAGTTTGTGCTATAAATCTGCAAATTATGGACCAAGAAACATATTCGCAAATGCAATATAATTCGCAATGATGCATTCGTTAACCATTCGCCCCTAGAAAATGTAAACATAAAAATATGTAAAACGTTGCATCCCCAGACTTACCTCAATCCTGAGATCACGACTCTGCTTTTGCAGAACGCGCAATTGGTTGAAGAAATCCGGTGAGACGTTGATGGTGTAAGGTCTTTGGGGCACCAAAGCCATTTGCTGGCCGACCAGACCGGCTGGTTTCGGCGGAGGCGCCGGCTTCAAGCGATCGCGTTCTGAAATAAGTTGATTTGAAACACCAGCTGGTAATACTTTAATATGTATTCTATATGTGATAGTTGTTCAATGACTTAGCCAACTTTGTAAGCATGACGGTTTTATTTACATAAATATATGAAGTCAGCAATGTGGAACACCAACTCGCTACAATTCAAGCTGTTGCCAAGCTCGGCCTTTCACATTAATTCTTATAAATGTACAAATTTATTTAAATCAAAGTCGAACTAGGTAAGTATATTTAGAATAAATTTCTAACAATTAATTTGCTAAAACGTTGTCTTAATTGCGGAAGACATTAATAGTTCCCAGTTTTAATAAGTCAAGCATATTATTGAAGGCATTGCAAAGGACACGTGCTTGTTGCTTATTTATGAAGCATTGTTCTCGGAACGATATTCCTAAATAAACGTATATCAATTGATATCAAAGAGTTACCTTGAGAAGACGTCCTCGGCAAAGTTGATGATTTGATTGCCGGTTTTGTTGGCTTTGTATCAGCTTGTTATGGCAAAGAAGTAAGCGGAAAGAAATCAAATACAAGAATTATGAACATGGTTATGATATTAACTACAAGAGTGACAAGATCACGACAAGATAGACAAAACTGTAGCAAAGAGTCGGCTCTGACAATGAGGTTATTCCATTTTAAATTCAAGCTTTAAATAAAGTTAGGTAACTAAGTAAGTATTTATTTTAATGTTTTAAGTATATTCAATTTTCATAATTATTTCATTATGTTAACTTCATTCTCAGTATTCATATAAGGAAATCGATATGAAAGCCGAAGATGTTTTGGGGCATTCTATTTTGTCAATGGACCTAATGATGCAAACTCAGCAAACAAACGGGTTGTTTCAGTCTTCAAACACTAATCAACTGACTAAGAGAGTAGGTTTATTAGTTTATTACTGGTTAATTATTTATTTGTAAATCTACGGGGCACTGGAGCTTTGCCTGCATTTTTGTTATCAATAATCAATGAGTAAGTGAATGTTTTAAGGCTCTTTTCTCATATTTTCATCTAAGGAACTTCGTTATGGTTTTAATAAAAACGCTAGCATTGTAAATCAGTAAAATAACTAAAGGTTCAAACTAATTAATTACAAAACAAACAAAAAAGTCACTATATAAGAAAATTCAGTGTACACCGCTTTGTACATTCGTGTTTAATACATGAATTGACTAATTTAATTATTTGACTTCCATACAAGAATTATGATAACAAATGTTAGGATCTTTGGTATACAGTATTAATTGCAATTTTGAAAGAGCTAAGTCAAGTACCACCACCAGGGAGCGCTAACTATACTTGAGGAATGCAATATATAGGTATACCTAACACTTCAAAACCCTCGCTTAACACTACATATCAGGCTACTAATTAACTTGAACTTGCAATCAATAGGGCTTTATATTATTAATAGTGACAATTTGTATGCATACCTGAATGTTGTGGCGAATGTTGTTTGGGAGAATTCATGTCTGGAGGATCATCGCTAAATGATACTGATTTCTCAAACGAAACTGACTTTTCTGAAATCATAAATTGTTTGTTGGTCAGTTAAAGAAGAGCATGTGTCAACCAAGCATCTCGTTATAATGTTGATTCCAAAATGCGAAACTTGACTAAATAACTGGCAACAAACTACTGGGACATCACGATATCTGTACACTTACTTACAATAAAGATACTGTTACTAGGAATACAATACAAATAAATTGATTTTTATCGTGTTTGTGGATTAGTTGGCATACGGTGCCGTGTGATGCAAAACAGTGCAAGATCTTTGTAAAAGTTATTTTGATCAAATTGTGTGGCATTTCAAAAGATTTATTATGTGAGAGAGCTGCGTATTTCTGTAACTGCGTTTGAATTATAAATGACAGGTTGGGTCTATAAATAACCCGGAAAAGAAAAATCAAGTATTACATATATAAAAAAAAAATCCTCTCAACAAAGTCATAATAATAAAGTAAATATTTTTTTAATTTATAGTTACAAATACTTTTTCTTGGCACTTTTTAAAAGGCTTACAATACTTTTATAAATTTGTAATGTAGGTAGCTATGAGAGAAAGTATGCACATTTACGTACCGATTGTTTAGTTTTTAAAATATGTCTTTTAAAAAGCCTACATAAAACCACAAGAATGCAAAAGTTCTTCGTAAATAAAATAAAACATTTTTGTTTGAGAAATAAACGATTGACTACTAGATAATTATGACTGTATATAATTTGATACTTCAGCTATCATAAGACGCTAAAGCAAGCCTTCTTTGCATTGTCCAATAATAGGTACATTTATACAATTTGATTTTTAATCAGCAATATAAAATATTTCAGTGAAGTTGCACGCACAAATACATGATCTATAAGTATACGATGAATTTCATGAAACGATTGTATTAGGCAAAGGAGAAGTGATATTTTTATAAAGTGCTGTGAAAGATGGTACAATAGATGGAGGTTTAAAAGTGGTCATCAACCTAATACAATTTTTCATTAAAAGGAAGCTGAAAATAAGAAAAAAATCACACGAGTTAGCAAGCAAGCGTTCGGCGTGACAATGGATGGAGACTGGTGCATTGCGAATGTCGTTTGAGAGCCCAGCTTGATAACCGATCGCCAAATTAGAGGCTCGCTGCACATGACATTGTTATTTGTAATCACGTTAAGTTTGTTAACTTTAGTGAAAGTAACGCTTTCCCTGTCCAACATACCGAGATGTGCGGAAGCAGCACACTATTAGTCACTTTGCATCTCCTCGGTTGGAAATGCGGTGGAACCTATAATTTGCGGTTTTGTTTTTCTCGCTTATACTGAGTTTTTAACTACACAACATCAGTTTGGTATTACTTTTTAAATAAAATCTAACGTTAGAGAAATCATAAATTTATTTAATCAACGTAACGAATATAAGCAGATTTTTTCGAAAGGTACGTTAAGTGTATTTGACACTAGCAATGCATCAGCAAAATAATTTTGACCGCGTCCAATCACACTTACGAAATTTGTCCCTCCCTAATTTAGGGGGTCTCTCGTTGCTGGCAAATCGCACGGCATCTGAGTGCAGAATAACGCAAGCTACATTAACCAATAAGCTTTTTAAAATAAGCCACTTGAAAAGCCTTTAGAGACAGGCACGCACATTTCGTTGTCCGTTAAGAGGGTTTCTTAGTTATCGTCACACTAGAGAGAGTTTTGGTACTACTAGTGAAACGTGGATGCTCTTTTTTAGAACATCCCTGACTACCCCCTCGGGGCATATAGTCAAGAGCATGCTAGGATATGCTTAGTTACTATGCTTCCGACTAGCATCGTTAAGCCAATTAGGTTTAGCTAAATGTAGGTAGGTACATCTTTGACTAGTAGAGGCACTTATAAATTTATTCTTTATGTCAGTGAAATATTACTATATCGAACATTTCAATACCTACGTAAAATTAGTTTAAGTAGGTTCATTGAAAAACCAAGTGTGCCATCCCGAAATATGATTATTCAACGATAAAATATATTCGCCTAAGTATAATCCTAGATGAATTACGAAATTTTAATTGTGTTTCTATTCTCTGTCCATAATGAATCAGTATGTATCTAATAATTACGTAAATTATACTTTTTACATACCTTGAGGGGCTGGTCGGGATGCGTAAGTCGCGAATTCCTGCCTCGGAGCGGCTGCAGGTGGCGCCGGGGTGGTGGACCCAGGCACCTGGAGTGCCTTCTGGACCAGCCCGGTCAAGTTAGCCAGCTGCCTCTCCATTTTTTCAACCCTGAGACGTTGCATATCCTCCACTTGAGGATTGAGTCTGAAAAACAACGTGGTTAAGGCAACTGCCCTCGTTAATCACCGTACCTTCAGTAATTAAGTAAACGTAAAAAATTAAAAATTCGCTTGTTTTGTCAAACATTACGCCAGCTGTCGACCTAACAGTTATTGTGGCCACAATACGCTCAGCATTTACTAAAATGTCTAAAAGACAGATTTTGACAACGTTAGCTAAACCTCGTACTAAATAACAAGGTGGTCGACTAATAAATACGATTATTCAAAGTAGTAATTAATTAAAAAGGCAGTGTCGATCAGGTACTAAAGGAAATCTTAATGTTTCCGGCCGTCTCGGTAAACAAATATATATAAATGTGGATAATTTTGAGTTTTACTAATAGGTATAGGTAAGTAGTAAGTGATCGAAACTGCGAGTTTACCTGGCATCGTAAGGTGGGCGAGGCATTGGTCTAGGCGCCGTTGATATTGGATTAACACCGTACATCTGATATGAATCATCTATAATCACACCGTCACTGAAAGAAATTTGAAAGGGAAAAAAACTTTTGATTCCGTCCTTTAACAACAACTAATACTTTTGTGAAAAGAATTTTACAATTTAATTGAGTGACCTAGCAAAGGAAAAGAATCCTTTCAAAGAAAACAATATTGTTTTATGTAGATTACCCGTTTTTGCTGCTAATGGTCGTATATTTGTTGCGATGATAACATCTTGTTTTTAATATAGGTTTTCTGTTTTCTTATTATGTACCTAGCATACAAGTATATCTACTAATATTATAAAGAGGAAAGATTTGATTTTTTGTTTGTTTGTTTTGTTTGTAATGAATAGGCTCCGAAACTACTGGACCGATCTGAATAATTCTTTCACCATTAGAATGCTACATTATCAGTGATTAACATAGGGTATAAAAAACCGCCAAGTGTGTGTCGGGAAGATTCTAAGGCGGTACGAAGTTCGCCGCGGTACTCTAGTAGTAAAATATAACTGAAGATACGGCTATACTTAACTATCTACCTACGCTTGACCTCGCTTGGATCCTAGCAGGAAGACTATAAATGCCATGATGATGACTTACCTAAATATACGTTTTGTCACAGGTCCGGCACTTCTAACAACGTTTTGGATTTGACATGATTTGAAATTATCCTTTTATTAGGGTTGACTTACCACGTATTGTATAAACATCATCTACATTTCATTACTTTTTGTTGTTCGTTCAGTTATTAAAAATAGTATTTGAGCTAAAGAATTAATTAAAATGTTAATTTAGCGTTATTTTATGCACAGAAAAGACTCTGTTTTATGTAGTCCAATCTAACTGGTGCGCGCGCCTGACTGCATTCCCTTGCTCGAGTTCCCTCAAGTTTCCCACAAGTGTTAGGGGGGGTGGAATATCTGAAGTCAGAGGGGGGCGGGGACGTGGCCGTACTGTATATAGAACTATATACCAATCCTATTCTGTGGTTTGGTGCAAGCGTTGTTTTAAATAATAATTACCTGGCTTCCTCATCAATGACAGGAGTGATTGTGGCCCTCCCGGCAGCAGGGCCCAAGAACTGAGTGTAGTAGGGGTCTTCGTAGGATGCGCGGGCGCCGCCGCGCTCCGGCGACGACATGTAGCCTTCGCTCGCGTGCCCTGCGTTAACAATAACACACCCATTTATTTGTAAATGCTACAATTATAGTCAGGGTATATAAAGCAATAGATTAATATGGGTAGAAAATACTGCCTGTTTGATTCTCTTCGGCTTATCGAATCGATATCGAATATTAAAGATCGACGTTTATCATTTTTCATCATTGATTGAAAGTAGAAGCCTATATTTCTTGTACAGTTTTATATGATATATTTTTGATATATTCACAGTTGAGTATTTAGGTAAACCTAAAAGCAAGTTGAACAACATTTTGCACAAAGCATGCGACTAGACTTTAATTAAATATACGTAGCATCAATTGAATTAAGAGTCAATATAATATAATATTATGTAAAGACCGAAAATTGTGAAACAAACATAAAAATTTCTGAATCACGTGAAAAAAATCACTTACCTTGACGTGTATAAATACTTATTCCATGCTTGAAAATGTCATGTCTGATATGCAACTTAACCCTAACCACCGAAATTTTCAGATCTTAGAAATAAACATGAAGTAGGTACCTAAGTGAAGAGGAATCTTTAAAACGATACGACCTAAAATCGTTGGAAAGCACTATACCTAGCCTGTTGTGTGATCCTGAAGATAAAATAAAAAAAAATCTTCATTTTCAAAGATAACTTACAACTTCGTAAAGGCATAATACATGTCTCGTCATATCGTTAAAAATGTACCTTGATTAGTGGCTTAAAGATCAGAGAAACGTACAATGTAATCTAATCAAAGATATATTAGGTAAGTACTTGTTACAAATGCAAAAACGTGCATTATTAGGACAAATATTGTATAGAAACTGTGAGAAAATAAGCTTTAAGCAAATGCGATATTAAAAGCGTAAACAGTAGGTAAGATATTAGAGGCAGGAGGCGGAGGTTACCGGGGATAGTGTAGAGTTGTTCGGGTCCACGGGGACAATCTGCCGACATGAACTGGAAACTCCGTTCCGACCCACTGCCCGGTAGGTAAGTACGCAACGGCTTGCTCGGCACCGACGAACCTACACACATCTCTTAGTATAAAGGCATTTGCCTATACAAAACCGATTTGTTCGAGGATTCGTTAAAACTATACAGGGTCCTTCTTAATATGCTGACACTTTTTAAGGGGGTGTTCAGACCAACAAACTGAACAACTTTCTTTATGGGACCAACATCGAAATCGCGAAAAAAAATCAGCTGTCCCATACATGTAGCTCAAGTAGGTTTGCAGTTTTGTATGGAAGAGCTGTTATTTTTTTTGCGATTTTGATGTTGGTCTCATATAGAAAGTTGCTCAGTTTGACGGTCTGATCATCTCTTAAAAAAGTGTCAGCATATTAAGTTGGATCCTATATGTTTTACGAATTTTCGTGCGGTAAAAAAATTTAAGTAGGAGCATAATGTCGTCTTTATTAATCATTGATTATGCTATTGATCATAATAAACAGAAGAAGGGACACGAGCGGAGTTTCCTTCCTTTTCCTAGGGATTTATTCGGTAAAATAAAGTTAGCCCTAAGATTGTATTCCAGTCCAGAAAACTGTAATGTTTAGTATGGCCTACTGAATGCGTGTAGGTACCTACCTAAGTGCATCTCAGCCATTATTTTTAATTAGTCTATTCTTAGTTTATAATATTGAAAAGCAGCTACCTTCTTAACAAAGTCTTTGTAGAGATAATTGGAAAGTAATTGTTCAAAGAAAATAAACCACTCTCTTCCATAATTAAATAATTTCAATGAAACCTTCAAAGGCAATAACGGTAGAGATCTAGGGTGAATTTATTGACTTTTGATGAAGAATGTTGTATGTAGATGTATAGAGTACATAATAATGATCCAATATGTATGTATAGCTTACCAGAGCCTGGGAGAGTTTTTCCCCGGTCGGCGGGGACAGGGGGAGCGGCGGGCGAGTACGCGCGCAGCATTGACCCGCCTCGGGGCAGTGTACTTGGGGCCTGCGTTCCCATGTAGTACGCTGGTGCCTTCACCTATGAAAAATTGACATTTTAAATCTTTATGAAAGAGTTTAACCTTTGGCCATGTCGCTCTGTAAGGTACACAGATATCAAACGTATATCAAAAGCCTGTCTTCTGGGAGCCTGACGTTGGCAAAATATTATATATATTAAGGCATACAAAATTGGATTACAATGCTAACCAAATTACATATTATGTTTACGTTATACGTTGTACATAATATTAGTAATATTGTACTATTTAAATATGATTAGAGAATTTAATGAGTTATTATTAGTACAAAATTTTTGTTTTCTCATACGCCCAAAATAAATCACTTCAAATTATGACTTTAACCTAGAAAGTTATGTATTCTTTATCTATAATAGGTAAACTACAAACATAGATTTATGTTTTTTACGCCCAAATTAAAATACTTTAATATTATGACAATTTTCATGTTTTAGGGCATTAAACGACAAAATGATGTATACTATGTTTTTATCTATAATAGTATACAAACAAACTGTTAATTTGCATTTTTGGACGGTGAGTTGGGTAATAAATATCGTCAACTTAGTGTTTATATATTTGTTATTCATAATGTGGTTACAAGTGAGATCAATATTATTATAGGGAAGCGCAAATAATTGTGCAGTCATAAATAGTCATAACGCAACAATGTCTTCAAGAAATAGCATTGCGGTTTACAAACAATTTCAAAGCAATAAACAATCATTGATTCGTCGGAAAGGAGACATATCACCACAGTCGTCGTCTTGTATTTCTGGAGAAAACACATTGGGGTATCTCAGATTTAGTGTTATATTTCAATTACCTAATAAAGGTTGTTATGCTTCAATTTGCTATGTTAGTTCAATAAATTTTTAATTAATTAAACAAATTGAAAAGTGTAATTAATTTAATCTTACTGCTAATTTTAGGTCGGTAGAATGATGTGGTCAAATTGCATAGTGCTGTTATGTGCGATAGCTGCAGGGAGTGCTATAAACAGGCCTGTGTTTAAGATAATTCTCACACAAAAAGGTTTTACTCAGGTACTTATTGAATGTATTTTCATTTGTGTTAAAATGTGTTTGTCGTTTCTATATACCAACTCGATTATTTAGGTCCTAAACCATTATGACACAGGGTCCCGCTGCATATACGTATATTAATTTCTAAGGTATTTGCGGCAACCAATTAGAAGTTGACATGTCTATTTCCGATACCTACGCAGATTGCGACAAACAATGGTTATTAACAATAAGACTCTCCAAAATTTACTCCAAAATTTTACTAATTTTTTAAAAGGTTTACTAATTTTACGCTTCGTGGTGATTAAAATAGATAGGATATCTTGAAATAATATTTAATTCGAAAATGTTTTATTTGTTTGGCCTTGGCAGTTTTATTAACAGAATAATTTTACAGTTTGTCCAGTATGACGTAGAGACTCCGCCCTTGAGAGAGTTCACTTTCTGTACGTGGATACGAGTTTACGAACTTGGAAATGATCAAAGCATTTTCACTTACGTCGGTAAGTATTATCGTATGACTGGAAAGAAGCGACACTTTGTGGATCACCATCCAATACATTATTATTATCTTATGCAGTTATAGTATAGCCCACACTCGAAAGTAAACCACAGCTGAAACCACTTACAAGTCACATATTGAGCAAATGAGATTGCATTATTAAAATTAATTTGACCGCCTTAAATCTGGACTCGTTCGATGCAAATCCAGTCCAGCGTTGCTCAATATTAACTTTTGAATTTTCGGCTTTACATAGTTTCGACATGTGACAATACGCACTTTCCATTGCACAGGTAGGTATGTCATGGTCGAGGAAAGTATCTTGACATAGCGCACAATCCTGACAAGGTCGACCAGAATACAAAATATTCGTGATCGAGTTATTGCCTGTATTTAAACACTACCGTTTTTTTATGTCTAAGTAAATAGGAAACATTTAAGTAAAGCAATACTCGTACTAGGATACCGGTGTTGTCGGACATAGAAAGGATACTGACGGGATGACCGCTCATTAAGTACCGACCGATGTGCTTCATTTCATGCAACACTGAAGCCTATAGGGTGGCAACACGACTAAACACGACCTTATTTTCACAAAACAATTAATACGAATAAGTCCGATATCTTTTAACTACTTAATATACAGGGTTCAACTTAATTATGCTGACAGTTTTTTAAGGGCCATCAGACCATCAAACTGAACAACTTTCTCTATGGGACCAACATCGAAAAAAAACTGTCCCATACTTTTGGCTCGAGTAGGTTTGCAATTTTGTATGGAACAGATGATTTTATTTTCGCGATTTCGATGTTTGTGCCATAGAGAAAGTTGTTTAGTTTGACGGTCTGATCATCCCCTCAAAAAAGTGTCAGCATATTATGAAGGACCTTACATAATATTATAAACAGGAAAGATTTGATTTTTTGTTTGTTTGTTTGTTTGTATTGAATAGGCTCCGAAACTACCGACCGACCGATCTGAATAATTATTTCACCATAAGAATGCTCCATTATCCGTAAATAATATAGGCTAAAAAAACAGCCAAGTGTGTGTCGGGAAGATTCTAAGGCGGTACGAAGTTCACCGCGGTCATCTAGTCTTAATAATTAATTTTATTAACACCAACATGGTGGCTGGTTTCGTGCTCATTACATGTCATTAGGGAAAATGAGGTGACATTAATAATGTATGAACGACTGACAGCGACTTCGTGCCTCAATAGACACATTTTTTTGAATTAAATTACTGTAATTTCTTGCAGCTAATGGCAACAATCGTGTTATAAGGCTATGGTTGGATTCTGGAGGAAAGTATATGAAGATTGTGATCAACGAGATGGTATCGTCAAGCATTCCTGTGGATGTCGTGAAGGACGTGTGGAGGCACGTGTGCCTGTCCTATCAATCAGACTACGGAGCGTGGGCACTCTACATGGACTCCCGGCTCGTGTCCTGCGAGGCGTCACAAAGTGTATGTATCATATAATATAATTATAACTCACAATATTATTCTTTCCACATTTAGGGTAACATGGGAAATAATTCAAATTCTGCTTATCTTATTTATGATTAATGTCAGATGTAATTTTCGTAGCATCCTATACTCTTAGTAATTTTGTTGATTATACAATTAAATATTATAAAAGCGGAATAACATTTCATACGCTACTTAAGAGAATTTTATTCCGAGAGCGAAAATGCGCGCTGCATACAAACGTACTATGGTGATATTTTCAATACTAACCAATTAAAGTCAATGAAATTTTGCAGCAAAGATCTAGAAACAAATCTCTATGCTTGTATGGAGTCCGATTTTCGTTAAAACATACAGTTTTAATTCTAGAATTAATTTAAGATTTGTATGGAAATCTCAGAGGCACTGTAACTTTACATTTTAACGAAAATCTGACTCCATAAAAGCATAGAAATTTATTTCTAGATTGTTTCTGCAAAATTTCATTGACCTTAATTGGTTAGTATTGAAAATATCACCATAGTACGTTTGTATGGAGCGCGCCAACGGTAATATACCCTTAAGGGTGACCGCATATCTATACTTTATTGCACACCAAAACAGAACATACAATTATGAATAAATATAAAGAATTACAAGTAGGTACAAATAAGGCGGTCTTATAGCTAAAAAGCGATTTCTTCCAGACAACCTTAGAGGAATTAACAAACGAGAATTTCCTTTTAATTCTTCTGAAGATTCTTCCGATTCGCCGCGGATAAGTGTGCGAGGTGTCATAGAATATAACACAACCAATTCTAAAATTCGATTCGTTCGCCTCTCCTTCGGCTTGTTCGCCTCTGATAAATATGCGTACACCTTATTAGTACTTCATTTGCCATTTACCTTACCACGTTTTTGTTGAGCGAATCATCCAATGATTTTTTAAAGTCGTCTAGAACGAACGAACGTCGTACTTTATGTAGTATGTGACATAAGAAATTATACTTCTTGGTCGATAAAAGTCCTGACGAATATTTTCTATGAGAAACGCGATTGCCGAGCGCTCCGAAAAGTGTGTGCGTGAGCCGTATTTTCGATTAAAAACAACTAACCAAAGTACTTTTTCTAGATTTTATTCATGATTGCACTAGTTAAACTAATGGTGAATATGTGAGTATAAATACCAACAATCGGAAACTATTTTAAGTTCTTCTAAACCGAGAAAAATGTTTTAAAATGCATGAAAATACGTCATCTTTGTGACGATTTTCTATCGAGTGAAGTAATTCCAATCGTGTATTCAGTTGATGATTGCACTAGATGAAATATCCAAAAATACTGAGGTATGACTTTAGTTTCGGTAAATGGTATAAATCTAGTCGTAAAATGAAAAATAAAAGATGCCTCCGAGGTATTTCCACCTACTATTACGTCTTAATAACTAACTTCATACTTTGTTACATAGGCGCGGGAAACTTCTGTCACATGCTAAAAATACTATTTTACTTAATTTTACTCTCTATTTATTTAACGCGCCAAAAGAAGCATAACTTCAAAAACTAGAATTTCTAAAACCTGCGGTGCACAAAACATTAACTTCAAGAATGTGAGACGAAAAATGACTGCATAAATTAGTTGTACCCACAAAGGTCACTTTGTTCACGACTTTAAACACAGTGATTATCATGTGATAAATTGTTAAAGACAGCTGTTACAAAACTAGATCTCAGAGCAAGGCTGCTATGTGCATATCCATAAAGAGAGAGTTCCTCTAAAGTATCACGATCACCCGCGGCTAATATGTACCTTGACAAACCGTGCCTTTTAAGCAATGACACCGTAACTAAGGATATGCCTATGTATGACATATTCTAAGGTCAGAGTTGGGACAGCTCTCAAACCTTCAAAAAAGTCATGCCTTCGATAGAGTGATCACCTAGGTTTATTCTTGTTTCAGCTTTACGGCGTTGTTATACCAGGCGGTGGGAGCGTTATTATAGGATATGGCACAGCTGATGAAGGTAAGCATCAGTTAAAATACAACTTTTATCTCGATATTTGATTTAATATGGTATAAACATATGTTTTATCTCTTCAGGTTCACCCAATGGCTTGGAAGGTGAAATATTTGGAGCAAACATGATTTTGACGTCCACTATAGAAAGAAATTATACCGTTAAAAATCATCCACAATATGAACAAAAAACATTTCATAAAAATAAAGTGAGAGGTGCCAATAACATAGAATACATAGTCTTAAATGATTTGCAGACTGACGAAATCCACAACAATATGGAGCAGGCGTTATTACCTCCATTTATTAATAAATCTAAAAGTTTTATCCAAGTTAAGACACCACATAGTTTTGTCCAACATGGTGTTGGTAATGACCAGAAGAGAACGGAGCTCAAAAAACAGAAGCGAATTGATTTATCTGATGAAAAAGAAATTTTTGACATATCTGCTACTGATAAAACTCATTCCACTGGTAGTGATAATAAAATTGAATTTTGGAATCTTGTGAATCATGTTGGACACCTTAGGAAGTACAGACCTCAGCATAAAATCAATATAGAACAGTCTGGTTCTGGTACAAACGATCTTCAAACGATATCAGAGTTTGAGACGCCGCCTCCAGTGAGTCAAACAAGTATAGGTCAAATTGAGAAATCGTTAGAAAAAGACGAACCAGTATCCGGTTCTATTTATGAAATGGAACAAACAGCAAAACCATTTCATGATCAGACTCAGTTTACTAAACGACACATGGAAAGCATTTCAGAAGTAGAGGAGCCCCCTCCACCGAGAGATGTTAACAAAGTTTACGGACAATGGACTAGCTCCAAATACGCTGGAAATGTTTTAAATTATCTTAAGAGCATTAACTTTCATAATAAGGAAAAAAGAGTCCATCCTACTATTCCTCTTGCAAAAGTGTCGGATTCCTTTCCGTACTCCTCTGATTTTAAAATTAATGTAGTTCGACCACCAATACAATTTCAAAGACGGAATTCTATTATCAACAAACAAGTAAATAATCAATATCCTATTAAACAACAACCAAAGCTTAAACGACTTCATAAACGGAAGAGAGATATCTACCAACCAGAAATAAATGTCCAAATATTAGAAGAAGACGTTAGAAGTACTATTTTAAGGGCCCATGCACAAACGCTACCAAGACACGTAGAAGTTACGTCTAGAGGAGAGCCAAAGAAAATAATGGAACATAGGTTTTATAGAAAAATACCAGATCAAGAGTCTGCCGAGAGCTCTAATGAAATATTTAAACCAAGCCCTTTCAATAAAGGTTCAAAGAAAAATAATCATAAACATTTTAATAGTTTTGATAGTCACAGGAGCAACACCTTGTTGACCGTACTCCCATTTTTGAAATCGGTCGAATATTTCACAGAAGAGTCTGATTCAGAAAGTCATCAAAACAGTAATGACATGTACACAAAAAGTTTATCTAATGGTAATAAATGGCACAATGTGAAGTCATATAATAACGATTATACGCCCCGGCTTTTTAATATGAAACCAGGTGATGGAAAAATTGGTATAGATAACAAAATCGCAGAAATAAACCGAAAGCATCCTTCGATAAGGTTAAAATATAAACCAGAAACGAATCAGCTCATTCAAAGTACAAATGATGCGTTCATTATTAAAGGAAGAGAACTCGCGCAGGAGGTGTCTAATCAGTCTGATCATAACAAAGACTCGATTTCTATACTTAAATATAACCATGGCTTCCTACCGACTCTTGACAAAAAGATAAAAACTGCTGTCAGCATGAACTCATTGTCTAAATCTCTTCATACACGTAATAAGAACAGTAATAAAAATAGTTTCGATAAACATATCAAAATTGGAAACGCTTTAAATGAGCAGCATGTCATAGGAGTTAACGAGGAAGAAAAAAAGCAAAGTTTTGTGGGAGGAAATGAAAAAATACCAGACATTCAGAGGTACAGATCAGATATTGACCAGGAAACTGAAAACGTGCCTTCGTCTCTCAGACCCAGGGTCTGTAGAAATATCGAATTATACGATAATATTCTTTATGTCCAGCCTGATGAGAGTATTGATATGACCCATATATTATCACCAGTTAAAATGAAAAACATTGGCATTGATTTCATTACACAAAACTATAGGAAATGTTCACTGGAAGAATCAACGTTCAGAAGAAGTTCTTTGTTGTTACTAAATTGGAGTAAAACACCTGTAAGGCTTTTTGGAGGTGCTCACCCGAAGAAAACTACCGATCTATGTGGATTCTTTTAGTTTATTGTTTTTTTATTAATAAACACATTATACATTATAAAAGGCATTTTAATTTGAATCTATAATGCAAACAACAATCAACATACATCTATAACTACTAATATTATATTATAAAGAGGAAAGATTTGATTTTTTGTTTGTTTGTTTGTATTGAATAGGCTTCAAAACTACTGGACCGACCTAATTAATTCTTTCACCATTAGAATGCTACATTATCCGTGATGAATAAAGGCTAAAAAAGGCCAAGTGTGTGTCGGGAAGATTCTAAGGCGGTACGAATTTCGCCACAGTCATCTAGTCTATAACATAATCAAACAAGCCTAAGCACACGGCGTATTTAAACGCGCAGACGACGCGCAGATGACGCGCGTATACGCGCTTCAAACGAGATTCGAACGCAACCTTGTAACCTAAGCACACGGGGCTATCGTGAAACGCGCGTCTACTGCGCGTACACGCGCAGATACATCGACACAGACGCGCTGCAGTCGCAATTAGCTTCCGCGTCTTGATCAGGGACTCCGACGTCAGTTGTACAATGGCGTCGGTTTTCGGTTTGTGTGCGCGTTTGTATCGATTCAAACGCGTTTCGAACGCGCTTCACATGCGCGGTTGTATCGCGTTTGAATAGTTACAAACTCAACAATCGGCATCTACGGCGCCGAAAACGCGCGTGCTAGAAACGCGCGTCGTCGGCGCTTTTAAAATACGCCGTGTGCTTAGGCTCAAAGGGAGTGAAATGGGCTGTATAGATTTGTAATACACGGCACACGCGGATGAAGTGCGTTCACACACGATGACGCATTGACGCAGCGGCAGACATTGTCCGTCATTTGTGAAGCAAGGAGTTGTATGAAACCGCACGTAGAAGTACACACGGTGACGCATTGACGCACCGGGTGTGGTTCTATGGACTGACATCTGCCGCTCCGTCAGTGCGTCATCATGTGTGAACGCACGAAGTCGCGGGCAAAAGCTAGCTACGTACACAATAACCAATACTATTGTTACTTATTCTTATGGTAACAATGAAATATGTTTAGGCTGTCTTGCACCATAAAGCATTTAAGCTCAAACATGTTTAAATATGATACTGTCATTGTCATAAGTATGAGCAGTGTGAGGGATAGAATCCCTAAATATATACTAAGCTGAAATTATTGTTGGTGCAAGTCAGGTTTATATGCTGTTCTATTATCAATAAATTAATGCAAAAATTTTAATGGGTACTGAATTAAAACGTTACATGAGAAAACATCTGTTTAATTTTTGAAATTCATTGTTATGGCGTACATTTATTGGTTTTAAAATGACTCACAACTTGATCGCCTACATACAGCCCTGATCGCAATCAAACGTCCTTTAAAATCTAAGCAACAAGGTCACATTAATAAATATTACTTAATTAATCAATGAGGATACGTAGGTTCTATTTCAATTCAAGTGCCGTAGCTTGTTTATTAAACAATCGTAATAGGAATTAAAGTAGGCTTTAGACCAGGAAGCCATAAACATTTTATTGATTAATTAAGTGGTCAGAATAAATAGGTAAATCACACTTAGGTTAAATTCTTGTCTTTATCGAGACTATAATAAGTTTCTATGGTGTCACACCGTACCTACATAATTAGTTTACAAAATAGGAGACGCGTTTGCAAAAGAAGGGGAGCATTAGCGCAATTTAGCTCTTCAGTCTGATTGTCGTCTGTAGCAATGTGTTACAGAACCGAGTTGAGATGGCCACTCCTCCAAAGCGAGTGGACGTTAACAACGACATTGCTACTTTGCAGTGTAAATTGATGTAATTTAGAATGCTCGAGTTATTTAGGACGCCATTATAGAGCAAGACTTAGAACCTCCTAGTAATCTAACAATCTTTCCTGCACGCACTGCAACTGCAACGATGCGTATAAATCTACGTACGGTTTTAGTGAATAAATAATATAATAAACATTAAATTATACTACAGGGTGAAATTGATATCATTAGCATCCTTTTAAACTAAGAGTCTACCCATCAAACTGAACAACTTTTACTATAGGAGCAAACCAATCGGAGCAACAACAAAATTTGCTGTCCCATACTAAACTGCACCCGCCGTGGCTGCCTACACGACTCAAATGTATGGTAACAGAAAAAGACAATGTGGACAACAGAATTTGTTTTTGTTCCGATTGGTTTGCTCCCGTAGTAAAAGTTGTTCAGTTATGGATAGACTCTTAGTTTAAGCTAGCCTACTGCCTAGAATTTTTATTATAAAGAATAGTTTTTTTATCGCTTGGTATCTAAAACATTCATAGGGCAGACAAACTAAGTAAACTTTATATGAGTGACACACATTATCATAAATAATCTTAAAAGGAAGCAAGAAAATACGACATACCTACGTTAATTGAGTTTATTGTTAAGAAACGACGTAATTTGCGATAGGGAGAGGAAGCTCTTGATATATAACATGTTTATGTGTTTAGCTTCCTTAATTAAAGTAATTGAAATGATGGGAACTATCTAGTATCTTATATACTGGCTACTTTCGAAATGATTACAAGAATATTCTTAAAACGACACTTTATTTACATAACAATCTTACTATTCCTGTGAATGCCAGATCATTCGCTGTAGAACATTGAACAGTTATAAAAATTCTACTTTTTCTAATAGAATTTAATTTTAACTTTTTTAACTATTTAACAACAGGATTCAAATGCTAGCGTAAAGAAATCATAAATGTACTACCGTTATAATGACTTCAACTTCGCTCTCAGATAGGTCTTAGGTTGACTTGAGCGTTACATTTTTAAATTTACAAATAATAAAAGTGTCATCACGATTCACGCCTTACTTAAACTAGTAGTTATCCTCACCAACATACATATAAAGCATATTTTCGGGCCCGTCTCTTTTATAGGTACAGACAAAATTATTCCTCACATAATAGGGTCCTTCTTAATATGCTGACACTTTTTTAAGGGGATGATCAGACCATCAAACTGAACAACTTTCTCTATGGCACCAACATCGAAATAAAAAAAAATCTGCCTTTTCATACAAAACTGCAAACCTACTTGAGCGAAATGTATGGGACAGCAGATATTTTTTTCGCGATTTCGATGTTGGTCCCATAGAGAAATTTGTTCAGCTTGATGGTCTGATCATCCCCTTAAAAAAGTGTCAGCATATTAAGTTGGACCCTGTATATATCTCTCATTAAGAATAGAAAATTTAAACGAAATCGCGTCTTAGGACGGCCTTCGTTACGTTTCAGCTGTTATGGCATATTGTAGAGTCAAATCAGTACATAGTATAAAACAAAGTCGCTTTCTCTGTCCCTTTGTATGCTTAAATCTTTGAAACTACGCAACGGATTTTGATGCGGTTTTTTTTAATAGATAGAGTGATTCAAGAGGAAGGTTTATATGTACATTGCACCCGTGCGAAGCCGGAGCGGGTCGCTAGTAGTAAATAAATAGAACAAAAAATCGAATATGTTGATGAATGATGTAGTTTTGAATTATACTTCAACTACCTCAAGTTCTTGCCTAATGCCCTCTCTTCGTCTTTTTATCAGAGTAAGCAGAAATCTGGAGTGTACGTTGAGTATTGTGATTCAGTAAACCGATTTCTAAGTCTAGTAAGACAAGTAATTTCTAAACATGAAGAATCTTTGTTCCATTTTCGTTTTCACTCTGCAGATTAAAAAGCCAACAAAAATAAGTTATGGAATCACAAAATTCTAATAATTGTCTTTCCCCGTTCAAATGATTTGGATAAAATTGCCTGTGACCAACCGGCAGACGGACACCTAAATATGTACTATTTGTATTGCACATTTTAAATTTAATTAAAACTTTTCTGTAAAAAGAAACATCATGAGGAAACTTGCACGTTGACTTGAGGCGTGTATTGTACCCACTGTCCATTATACTTTTGAAGGGTAATGTCGAAGGGTTTACTACCCGTCACACTGGACCATATGCACTGAAAAGAGTTTCAGTAGTAAAACGTGAATGTTCAGTCTTTTCAGAATATTTCTACCAAAGTGATTCAATAAGACAAGACAAGTATTCTGTTTCTAGCATATGCTCACGACTATATACCCCGGGGGGTAGTCAGAGATATTCTGAAACTTCAGAACATCCACGTTTCACCAGTAGTACCAAAACTCTGTCCAGTGTGACGGGGGGTGAGCCCGTCGCCACTTATAATGGACAGTGGGTACGATACATGCCTCGAAATTGAAGCATGCAGGTTTCCTCGCGACGTTTTCCTTCACCGAAAAGCCAGTGGTGTTACAAATCGTACATAAGTTCTGAAAAACTCATTGGTACGAGTCCGCCTGGACGGGGATAGAACCATCGCCTCCTGCACGGCAGGCAAGGTTACTCGCCACTGGACCACCACGGCTTACTTCTAAGTCCAGACAAAAGTCCTTCGAATAGTTGATCAAAGCCAATCATTGTGAAACAATGTCCATTCTATGAATACATATGTAACCAGCTAGTTAAGTAATATTATTCGCGTAATTATGTGCATTCGATAGCAATAGGTAATGGACTCGTAATTCCTGATAAATCATGTTTCTACTTCATTATAAATTGAAACAGAAAACAACATTTTGGGAAGTTTTTTAAGGAATGAATTGGTTCAGATAATGAATTTGTCGATATTAACCACTCAAGCCCCGCGCTCTCGGCGGCGGCGAGCGCTTAACTGAGCTAGTTCAGAAAAAACGTTCCCATTCCTTCGTTTTTTTATAAATTGACATGCGGTTTTTTGTTACGGCATCTTGAATAGTTGAGCTATTGGAAAGAAACAAAACATACTTACCTCTCTACCACTAATAGTACAAAGTGTCAAGATGAAAACATGAGAGACGGATATGGGTGGTACCAACAAAAAATAAAAACGACCCTACAGATAAAAAATGTACAGACAAGGAAAACTGTTGGCTGAATACAGATAAAATATGCAAAAAAAATGAAAAAAGCTTTATTTTTCCTTGCCATACTAAAAAATCGAATAAATTCAATTCAAAATGTGTGGTTTCCGCGCGGCCGCGCGTTGACCTCGTGAAAATGGCGGCTAGTGACGCGGCCATTGACTTGCTCCCATAGTGTGATATATCGTTGGAAAGGGAATTTTATAAGGTTTTATGTCGTAGAACATGCCAAAGAGATACAAACCATAGATTTGACCTTGCGGATCAAACTAGGCACGATAGTGTGGTCTCCAAAAGTATGTACCCATGGGATCAAACCATGCTCCAAAGGTTAAGACCAAAATGGTCTTCAAGTATGTGCTCAATAACCAGCAACCAGCAAGTAGTATTTATAAGGAAATTTTTCATGTAAATGAAATGGTTCATGTTTCACATGAACCATAAACTATTATCAAGTTTAGATTTCGGTTCAGTTTGTTGGTTTCGATAATACCGTTATAACGTGATTTAAAAAAAACACGTTTAAACGTTTAAATTTTTATCGAATCAATTTAATTGCATTTTGTTCCTGCTACGGTTTATATGATCTCTATATATTTTGGGTGACATAGATTGAACTAAAATTAAACAAAGATCTGTGTGCCTTCAATTTGTGTTTGTTTTGATTAAAGTTTTACCATTTGGACAAATTAATTCTTCTTCCAAAGCTATTTTTTCTTCTTCTAACCTTAACCTAATCACTGAATAAAACAAGAATCAGATTATATAAAAGCAGTGGACACACAAGGTCACTGCTCATCAGTTTTAAATTGGTTAAGCACAAATGCTCAAATGTTCTTATTTCAAACATTAATGCTCAGTGTAATACCGACAGTATAGGATCAAGACACTTAATTGTTGCTCGTATAGGCGGAAGAGAAAGTAAATTTTTTGCTTTTTGATTTTGCGTGTGCGTTCCATGCAAAAAACCTACCTATTTATTGTAGTTGTACGAGTATTATATAATTTGTCTAATTATAAAATTGAGTTATTATGCAATACACTGACAAATTATTTAGGTTCTATAACGCTTAATAACGCTGGAAATGTGTTATTCGCTGCAATAGATATTCAAGTACACGCAATCAAAATATTAGTAAAGCCCGACCAGAAATATAAAAAACCTCGCCATGTTGCGGAAAATCATTAGAACTAATTTTTGTACTTGGAACACTAACATTAAAGATGACAGTCGATTGCAGCGCCCCCAAATCAGGTTTTATATATTCCTGGTCAGGCTTTATAAATGTTTAACTTCGAGGCTAGTGGTTTTGATGTATTTTACAAACATTTATTATTAAACCGTTCTGGTTGGCGTGAAAATGAAGAGGCCTATACCCAGCAGTGGGGTTTGACGATGATTATTAAGTAACACAAAACAAAATAAATATTTTATAATACTTAAAATAATACGGAGAAAACGGAAAAAAAATATAGTTATAAGATTTGCACCGGGTCCTATCGCTCTCGTTGATGTCTTTCGTATGAAGACATTTTTGTCGACAAAAATTACAATCTAAAAAAACATAACAAGTGGTAATAAACCTAGTTCTAGACTACTATAATTAAAAGGTCTTACCAAAATTTATGATTCTTACGCTAAATTGCAGTAAGGCTCATTAGAGTTAATCCTCCATTAAATCTCTTGCTAGCGTTTAGTACGTCGTCAACAAGACAAAAAGTCACAGCAAGAGATTTATTGGAGGATTAACTCTAATGAGCGTTTCTGCAACTGAGCGTTAAAAGCTTTGTTTCTTTTTACTTACCTATACAAGGTGTAAGGAATTAATGTATCATTAACTTTTAAACCACATACTCTACCCATTAAACTGAACAACTTTTACTACTGGAGCAAACCAGTCAGAGCAAAAAAAAATCTGCTGTTCCACACTAAAGTACTACTCGACTAAAATGTATGAGACAGCTGATTTTTTTTGGCTCTGTCGACTTTGCTCCCATCGTAAAAGTTGTTCAGTTTGTACTGTAGTACTCTACCCGAGTATGTGGTTTAAAGGTTAATGATACTTTTCCTTACACCCTGTATAAGAGATCAGTAGGTATGTTACATAGAGAGTAATAATGCTATATTGTTCGCTTTTCAATAGGTACTATAATGTGAAATACAAACTTTATACAATTACAATTTAACTTAATTGAATTAACAAGCTCGCAAATATTTATTACAAGCCCTTTCTTATTGAAATTAAGTATAAAGGGCCTGTTTCACCACTTCTGAGTAAGTTCTTGTTAGCTTATCCGACAGATAGTTTGACATATTTTGTATGAAATTATGTCAAAATATCTATCGGATAAGCTAACAAGAACTTACTCAGAAGTGGTGAAACAGGCCCTTAAGTCTGCATATTTATTAAACATGGTAACGTTGCTCAAGCTTACGATCTCCTGAAGGGCAGACAATCTGCACAAGTGTATACCGTCTATAACGAGGTGACGTATATCGATACAAAAACTGGCAAGCGAATGTTGCTCTATCTCTGATCTCTTAAATTGGAATACTGGGTTCAAAAGAAAGCCTGCAAGGGTGGGGAACGAAATGGTGACCATTTAGCGACTTCTGTCCAGTGTGTGTTTGGTTCGCAGACGCGTACGCGCGCGCCTCAAGATCTTGTGCTCGAGACCTTTACTTTATTGTAAGTGTTTTATAAATGTGCGCGCTTTTATGTTCACTCACTTATCGTTAGAATTCAGTGCTTGTTTTTTTACATTCTCATGAGATTCTTTGTGTTTTCCGGATTAGCGTAGCGATTTGTTGTGGATAAGCTTTTTTAATTGCTATAGCGAATTAAATAGGTGATTAAGGTATAAGTTATTATGTTAACTTATTAAACGTTTTATAATTGTATATTTATTATACCCAATTTGTGAAACATTTAAAACATTTGATGAAAGTTTTATCTTTTTGAGTGAACATTCGTGTCACTTTGTTACTTCGTAATTATTTTTAAAAACGGATCTTTGTTTCCTTACTTTTGCATTGCAAACTTTAAGAATTTATTATTGTATTCTTCGAATTTACGCAATGTTACATTCTGGACAAGTGGCATTTCTTTTTCGTTTTGAACTTCAGTACCAAGAATGTACCGATTAAGGAAATTAAAGTTATTTTTCATAAAAAAGGTGATTTAGGTAATTCGCTAGAAATGAAGGCCGATCAGTGAATGACTTTCCGTGACCGTCGATCGATCTGACGTTCGACCTTGTAAGAACGAGCTAGTAGTGAAAAACGACTCACCTAATTTCGGTATTATTCGGCATTAAATAACTACCTATGTCAAATGAATATTGAAATTAAGAATCAGTAAATTTTTTTTAGCTTTGATTACATACTTAATTGTTTTATGGTATGGGAATACCTATCTCAATAGCATAATTTTTTTTATCGAAGACATTCCTTAATTAAATTAAGTAATTTAGAAAAATCTTTTAAACTAAGTTCCATAAAAATAGGGGATTACTACATCGAAGTCTATCTAAGATATTAAATTGTACTAGGTTAATAAAGCAATTACCTATAAATATTGAAGCCATTGATTGGTTCAACTCTTTTAAACTTCGATCGAAAGATGAGGCACAAATGTAATTTATATCTGTCCTGTACACTCAACAGGAAAAGCACGTTTCTCAAAGTAAAGAAGTGGGTCATCAAAAGAGAGAAAAGTAGGATAGGTATATCAAAATCTCAGAATAAGTAAGATTCCTACAGTAGTATCTTTACTGTCAAATATAACATTTCGGTAGCATAATAATCATAATTTGAACCTAATAATACAATTTAACTAGAGCACTTCTTGTCCAAGAGCCATCGGCCACTGAGACTTCGTTAATTACGTTACATATTACGTGATATGTACAGTCGAGCACATCGAGTTTGTTATCTCGGTGGCATAAGAGTGAAAATTAAACTACAAATGCCAAGCTTGACATGCTGTCGAGCAGGCTACGGACACCCAGCGGCAGCGTCCGGAAGCGGAATGATGCGTTATGTAACACACGCCTTGCGCCTCGAGCGAGCACTATAATTTCACTTTATAAACTAACGCGGTGTGATCGCGCGCATAACTTCATTAATTTATACATAAACTATAATTCCTTTAGGAGTGGTCACAAACATTGTTACAACCAACAAAACATATCAATTTATTAGCAAAAAATGTAAAAAACACGACTAAATTAACAAAATGTCAAAATCAGCACCAAGTAGGCTTCGTCACAACAGTAACACATCATCAACACATCCGCACCATACTTCGTCAAAGGCACTATTCTAAAAAAACAAAAATTATCCGCATGTAAGCTTCGTCAAACTAAGACTAAAAATACAACAATAGGCAACATGCTTCGCCAACAAATAAATTTGTTGATTGCAGTTGTTATGTTCAAATAGCCTACAATGAAAATAACGATACGTCAATGTACTGAGCTATGGACGCAATCACAATTTGGTACAGACCATTCGACGGAGAATTTGCATTTAAATATGTACCTATCTGTATCCAATGCATTCATTATTCCATTACATAACAGTTTAACTTGCGAGAATCTCTTACCTACGCCCTAGTCAGCGTTGTTCCCCTTGCTGTAGGTATGTAAATGAGTTACACTAACTCCATTAATAATCTTGATAATTTAGAAGACTCTGTTATTTTGAAATAATACACAAATAGATATTTATGATGTTAGGTTCATTACTAACCTAATTATTATGAACCGAAAGTTATACAGGGTCCTTCTTAATATGCTGACACTTTTTTAAGGAGATGATCAGACCATCAAACTGAACTACTTTCTTTATGGGACCAACATCGAAATCGCGAAAAAAAAAATCTGTTGTCCCATACAAAATTGCCAACCTAACTCAACCCGAATGTATGGGACAGCTGATTTTTTTTTCGCGATTTCGATGTTAGTCCCATAGAGAAAGTAGTTCAGTTTGATGGTCTGATCATCTCCTTAAAAAAATGTCAGCATATTAAGAAGGACCCTTTATATTTTTTTGCTGTTTAATCATGTGATATAAATATAACGGTCATTGTTCGGGCCCAGGATCTTTGGTATGCCAGTGTAGTAATTATTTGTAATCTTCACCTCGTCCTATGTGACGCTATGACGTAAATGAGGTGCCTTCTTAGATAACATCTGTATAGCATTATCCTCCTTTCCAAGTTCAGTAGGTAACCAGTGATATGGAAATGTAACCAATATATTAATATACCTAACAATAATTGCGCAAATGATAATAGAAGCAATTAAACTTATTATATTTAAGGTGGTACTTAAGTGAGATGTTAAGTAAAAGTTATAATGTTATTCTCACAGTAGTAGAAAATAACATAGCCTCGCCTCATTTATGGAAGTGGATGTTGGGTGTGAAGCAAAGAAACCAAAGTTAGTTTTACGCCTGTTACATAATATGCAAACAACATAAAAAGATAGCAAGTAGTTGCAGCGAACTTACTGACCACCCCGAAAGGGTGGCCGTAGTTGACCTAATCAGGAACAGTGTGATAATGATAAGTGATCGGTATAAGTTGCATGATTATATCTAGCGATAGACAAGCACGTTTAAACATGTCACACAAAACAACGCAAAAGGACACATTGCGATCTTCAGTGCGGTGCGGGAACCGTATTCAAGTTGAACATGTTATTTCTATAACTAGAGTAACTGACTGCTTGTTTTGTGTAGACATTAACGAATTATTATTATCAATAAATCACATAGCTAGTATAGGTATTATGTCAGTGGCCACATCATAATATCAGAAATAGAAAACATTAAATATTCCTATTTTAAGGAAATGCAATTAACATCCCTTAAATAACTCGCTTTTCAATTCCCAAGTTATAATTACAATCCCTACCAAATTACTAGTTAAAATTAAATTTTTATTAGGTTACACCGCCATCGGCATAATCGCAACATTAATGTTATACAAGGATGCACTATACCTATAGGGTTACAGAATATTATGATTTAAATCCATGGTTTAGTATATGCCATTTCGAAACATGTTTCATAAGGGGCTAACCTTTTTGCAAGGGCACACGGCCGGGTCACTAGCGACCGTTCGCGACACTCACAGAACTGCGGTCTATATTATTAGTCCGATCATTTTAGCGTATCCTTGTATGGACACCCTAACAATAATTCTTCCATCGCTGAAACTTTGCAGTGTGATAAAGTGAAGTATAAAGATTACGGTTGACAAAAAATCTAGGAATTTTTTTTTTCGGAAGTTAGGTTTTTGTACGTAAACATAAAAATCACTTATAGCTCTCGGCGGAAAACTGTTCTATCCGAAATTCCTCTGGTACATGCCAGTATATACTAAATAGCATAGATATGTAACGGTATCTATGAATATTTCGATTTAATGAAGGGAGAAACATAAAAATACCGTTTTTAATCCATAACTACTTCAGGAATATTAGTCCATCTATTTTTTACTTTTTGTCAGTATTAATATCTTTACTTATATCGTCTTGCACAATTATCTAGAATATTTTCGTTTTCGATCATAGTTTTATGATTTTTGGGCAAATAAATTACTTCGGAAAACTGTTCCATCCGCTTTTATTAATTTACAAGTTACAGTACACTCTAATAAAACAGGGCTCATAAGAATCTAGAAAAATTTCGCCCTTATTATTTTTTTTTTTCAATAATTTTCGTCCCGCCCGTGCAAGGCCGCCATTTACGAGCGCCATTTACGATATTATTTGACTACAAGACAGATTGTGTGAAGACCTTTAAAACGAGCCCAAACTCGGGTATATTCGACCAAAAACTCGGCATGAAAGACCATTTTAAAGATTTAGCCGACATTTTGTCCGCCATCTTGAAAAACGTAAACATTTCGTATCTTTTGAACGAAAGCTCCGATCGGGACAGGGTTTTTTGCATTAGGTGAAGCGCGAATGGGCCTCTCTGATAGAGAACGTAAAATGTGAAAGAATGTATAAAATGTACGATATTATTTGACCACAAGACAGATTGTGCGAAGACCTTTAAAACGAGCCCAAACTCGGGTATAATCGACCAAAAACTGGGCATGTAAGACCATTTTAAAGATTTAGGCGACATTTTGTCCGCCATCTTGAAAAACGTAAACATTTCGTATCTTTTGAACGGAAACTCCGATCATGACGGGGTTTTTTGCGTTAGGTGAAGCGCGAATGGGTGTCTCTGATAGAGAGGTAGAATTTGGTAGTTTTTGGAATGTTTTGGTTCTCTTGGTAGTTTTTGGTTCTTTTGGTAGAAAGAATTTGGTAGAATTTGGTAGTTTTTGGTAGGTTTTGGTTCTTTTGGTAGTTTTTGGTAGAATTTGGTAGATTTTGGTTCTTTTGGTAGAATTTGGCAGTTTTTCGTTCTTTTGCTAGATTTTGTTAGTTTTTGATTCTTTTGGTAGTATTTCGTTCTTTTGCTAGAATTTGGTAAATTTTGGTAGATTTCGGTAGTTTTTAGTAGATTTTGATATTTTTTGGTAGATTATGGTAGTTTTTGGTTCTTTGGTAGAATGTGGTAGTTTTTTATTCTTTTGGTAGAATTTGATAAAATAATACCAAATTCTACCAAAAACTACCAAAGGAACCAAAAAGTATCAAAATCTACCAAAAATCACCAAAAGAACCAGCAACTACCAAATTCTACCAAAAGACTGAAAAACTACCAAAATCTTCCAAAAACTACCAAAAACTACGAAATTCTACCAAAAACTACCAAAAGATCCAAAGACTACCAAAATCTACCAAAAGAACAAAAAACTACCAAAAACTACGAAATTCTACCAAAAGAACCAAAATATACCAAAATCTACCAAAAACTACGAAATTCTACCAAAACCTACCAAATTATACCAAAAGAAAATAAAATAAAATAAATAAAATAAAAGAACCAACAACCACCAAAATCTACCAAAAACTACCAAGAGAACCAAAAACTACCAAAAGAACCAAAAAATTCAAAAAACTACCAAATTCTACCTCTACATCAGAGACACCCATTCGCGCTTCACCTAACGCAAAAACCCCGTCATGATCGGAGCTTTCGTTCAAAAGATACGAAATGTTTACGTTTTTCAAGATGGCGGACAAATTGTCGGCTAAATCATTAAAATGGTTTTACATGCCCAGTTTTTGGTCGATTATACCCGAGTTTGGGCTCGTTTTAATGGTCTTCACACAATCTGTCTTGTGGTCAAATAATATCGTACATTTTGTACATTATTTCACATTTTACGTTCTCAAAACGAAGAAAAAAATCTACCAAAAACTACCAAAAACTACCAAAATCTACCAAAAACTACTTAATTCTACAAAAACCTACCAAAAACTTCCAAAAGAACCAAAAACTACCAAATTCTACCAAAAGAATCAAACACTACCAAATGCTATCAAAATAACCAAAAACTACCAAAACCAACCAAAAACTACGAAATTCTACCAAAAAATACCAAAAACTACCAAAATCTAACAAAAATTACCAAAATCTACCAAAAGAACCAAAAACTATCAATATCTACCAAAATATATCAAATTCTACAAAAAACTAGGTATCAAAATCTACTCAATTCTACCAAATTCTACCAAAAGTACCAAAAACTACCAAATCCTACCAAAATTTGCTAAAACATAATACATAAATCTGAATTATTTATATTTCAATCTTGTTTCAACCCTTGCATATCTGCGCACGACACCGGCGGCCTCATCGCCCGCTAACAAGAGCGTTGCCATACTGTATGAACTAATATAGTTATGCTGTGGCACGGGTGGCCCGTTCCGCGCCCCGCGCTCGCCTTGCACGGGCGGGACGAAAATTATTGAAAAAATATTTAATAAGGGCGACATTTTTCTAGATTCTTATGAGCCCTGTTTTATTAGAGTGTACTGTTACTTGTAAATTAATAAAAACGGATGGAAGAGTTTTCCGAAGTAATTTATTAGCCCAAAAATCATAAAACTATGATCGAAAACGAAAATATTCTAGATAATTGTGCAAGACGATATAAGTAAAGATATTAATACCTGAAAAAAAGTCAAAAATAGATGGACTAAAATTCCTGAAAAAGTTATGGATTAAAAACTGTATTTTTTTTATTCTCCCTTCATTAAATCGAAATATTCATAGATACCGTTACATATCTATGCTAATTAGTATATACTGGCATATACCAAAGGAATTTCGGATAGAACAGTTTTCCGCCGAGAGCTATAAGTGATTTTTATGTTTACGTACAAAAACCTAACTTCCAACAAAAAAAAATCCTAGATATTTTGTCAACCGTAATCTTTATACTTTACTTTATCACACTGCAAAGTTTCAGCGATAGATGAATTACTGTCAGGGTCAAACCCTAAAATGATTTTTTGACAAGGGATCCAATTCTGTGTCCTACGCCTTCGCTTTGTATAGAAGTGTATAATTAAAACTAGTAGCGTTCGACAGAGGAAAGAGAAGCGGTTCTCACGATATTATGTAAGTATTTTTTATTTTGATTCGTTATGTCCGCAAACGTCAATCTACCAACGGTATTTCTTTGGAGGGTGCTCGCCTCACATCTCGTGTGGTCACGCTTTTAATTTTTTATATTCTAAAAGGACGGAAATTGTAGTGTCTGAGACAATAATGTTATGACCAGTGGCGGATGTGCAGTCTTGGCCGCCTTAGGCCCCAGGCCATGTAGTAAGTACCAGTTGACCGCACCATACCATCTCAGCACCCGTCATTAGACTAACATAATGAATTTACCTTATTGCCAACTTTTATCGAAGTCGATTCAGAAATTTTAATAATGTACGGTAGCTTTTAGAACATGTATTCAGGTACACATGAGTTATTAATATGCGTTATTTCTTGTTATCATCAGTGAATTTTTTGACACGATTTGCCGCCCCTAATAAGAAAAATCAAAAAGTCTTGATCAATCAAGACTCGCACAAAATTGACTATTCGCAGAACAACATTAATTTGCTATGATTTTTTTATGTAATAAAGTAATAACATAATATCATATTGTTACAAAGACAAGACTAGCGGAGCGTGTTTCATTATTATATTACACAACAAAGGTTAGAAAGCATGACGTTGATATCATATCATATAATATACGAATTAACGTACAAATTGTTCGATCAATTATTGTGTCAAGGGGTCTGCAGCTTCGATCATTAATTAAGAACTGAATTGATAATTGTGATCTTAATTAATATAAAATAATTTTACTAACAATTTAAATAAGGACGTCACTAATTAAGCGAACGATTGGGATGGCCGGACACGTTCAGAAGCCGTAGCATGCTACACGTGATAGCGCTGTATCACGGTGACATGCTATCCATGCAGGAGCAGGTACTATTTTTAAATTAAAATTACGATAAGGTTTATGCAATTTTTGAACATTACTAATCAGATAGTGTGAAATCCAATAATAGTAAGCCTAAAGCTATAGTCGTTCAACTCTACTAAATTTTAAATTGAATGGAACACCCAATTTAGTTACTACCGATTTTCCTTATCTAAACTATTAAAAAACTGTAACTGAAGTGTGTCTGTACATTGAAGATATTTACAAGAAAAAGATTACGATATGGTTTTTAGGGATCCCTGACTCCAACCTTTTTTAGAAATGTTGTCTGCCTGTTTGTTTCTTTGTTTGTTTGTTGGTTTTGTTTGTTCGCGCATCACGCAAAAACTACTGAACAGATTTTGATGTTTTTTTTTGTTTTATAGCTTATAATCTGACTTAAAATCTGGTATTTAATTTGTGCGGACGAAGTCGCGGGTTAACTCTTTATGAGTAACATATAAAATTGTATTAGGTATATCGGAAAATCGGTAAAATTTCTGAAGAATGTGGTTACTTTCTTATTCGTAACACCGTAACACGTGAATCTAATTATGATGACGCAATCATCATCAGCCACTACGGCGTCGAAATCAAAGTACGCTACGGTAATAGAAAAAAAAGTACTACTTATCTTATATAATTTTGTTTGGTAAATATGTAGTAGTAACATGAATTATGTTGTATCAAAGTAGAAATCCAAGAAATGGGAGACCGAACAGCCAAGTAAATAAAGGCCTCTCCGCACATTGCAGCGATATTATCGAGCGATATTATCGACAGCGATATCGCGACACCTTACACACTGCAGCGATTCCGCGATTCGCGTCACGCATGCGCATCACTGAATGTAGTCGAAAGAGTTGCGATAATATCGCGGCAGTGTGAGGGATCGAGCGCGTCTCCATACAAAATGTACTGAGAACAATTATCGCAAAATCGCAGCGATATTAGCGCTCGATAATATCGCGGCAGTGTGTAGGATCGCGCGCGTCCCCATACAATATGGACTGGAAACAATTATCGCAAAATCGCAGCGATAATGTTCCACGATTATTTGATTTTGAGATGAATGACTATGAGACGGTTTTTAGCGTAGCGTTTTTTGTGTAGCGTTGCTTGGTAACCGTTGATCGATCACTGGTTAACATTGGTTTAGAAACATTACATTACGTTCATAAATTTCAATTACCGATAAATAGGAATATTGTGATGTATGTGAAGCAGTAGGTAATATAAATTTACAAACCTATAAAATTGTATTACTTAAAGAAATGATCGTACCTCTTAAGATTGGGTCTTCATTTAGGTGCATGTATATTTTAGATCTTTAGTAAGTTATAGCCTATAGAATCCCACTGCAGGGCAAAGGCCTCCTCTCACGAATAAGGGTGAGAGGGAGTGGGCCATACTCCACCACGCGGGCCCAGTGCGTGTTGGTGGAGGCAAGGTAGTGGTCAACTTGCTGTCAGAGAATTTTCAAGCCGCCTCAATAGGCCTCTGACCTGGCTTAACGAATAGTTACAACGCCATCTGACGGAACTATCCGAGACCAACTGCTTAACGTGCCTTCTGAAGAACGGAAACGCTCGAGATGAAATACCACTAAACGGTCACCCATCCAAAGACTGACCGGACCTGACGTTGCTTAACTTCGGTGATCGTTTCCAATACCAAAGCTCCACTAAGCCAACGAGCGCTTAGTACTATCTTTAGTACGATCATCCATTTAGTGTTAAATGCCTTAATGTCGATCTTACCGAATCAGTCTTTAGTAGGTACATTAGGTCTTTCTTATCTGTCAAGATCTACGGAAGTTGAACCGAGACAAATCTTATTGTCGTTTGTGAAACAAGTCATTGTTAATCTAGCTAACACTAATTCCATTAGGTATTGTGATCGCTAAGTCAGTATATCTTCATTGAATGATTTCAGATCTATCTATAGTTACCTAAAAATAATCTTAGTTTTAGTTCCGTAGTATTTGGTTTTAGCAAAGAAATTTCACTCATAAGAATAGTATATTATATGGGTCCTTCTTAATACGCGTTAATAAAGCTAGAATCCTATTTTTTTGTCTTGCTTTGTTTCTCTAGCTAGACGTTTTCAGAACACGTTTAATACCTACAATAAATTGATACTATTGACAGGCAAGAAGACCGATCTAAAATGGAAGCGACTACGGGCGTGTTTCACAGGTTAACCATTAGAAGAGATATCGGATTATCGACGAGGAAAACATTATTTTTGTTACAAAGACGGAAATCGTAGCACAGTATCGCGATCATTAAACGACGATTACGAGTTTTAACGTCATGTAGCATCGACAGATCGACGGATGGAAACGTAGTTGAATTATCAATAACTAGCGACCTGCCCCCACATGATTAAATATCCGTACAGATCGGAAGCTTCATACAAGCGGGACGCTGCGCCGGAGACCGCCGCTAGACTCGGAATTACGCCATTTTGATCCATAAAGCAATGGGTTACAACTTTTATCGTGAGTCTAGCGCCTTTTCGCCTTTTATGAATTTGATTTCTAGTCGTATCTATTCATATGCCTCCCGGCGTCGCGCGGGTGCAATGCGCATATAAACCTTCCTCTTGAATCACTCTATCTATTAAAAAAACGCATCAAAATCCGTTGTGTAGTTTTAAAGATGTAAGCATACATAGGGACAGACAGACATCAGGTAGCGACTTTGTTTTATACTATGCAGTTTTTTTTTTGTTATTTATCTTCTATCTTACAACTGCTATTACATAAAATACAAATTCGCCAAACTGCAGAACAGTTTGTTGGCGATACGCTCTTAGCTATGATTACATATAAACAGTTTGTACATGAGAGCGATACACTACACACATGTGTAGAGATTTAGAAGATCTATTATCTAAATTCCAAAGCATCGGTCTAGAACTAAATTTCGACAAATGTGAACTATACGTATCAGACTCGGTGGATGCTGCTAAAAAATTTGAAATTATATCAAAATTTAACGATTTAGCTCCTAACATCAAAATCCTTGACAGTGTCTCGCTCCACCTCCTAGGGGGTCCCGTCCTCGAGCAGTCGATTCCGGATTTCATCTCAGCTAAAATTTCAAAATTCTCAGAATCCTGCGGCCGTCTCTCTGAAATCAACCCCCACATGGCCCTGTCCATTATCCGGTACTGTCTTTTCGTCCCTAAGTTTACATATTTCCTCCGCTGCTGCCCCTTCTGGAAAAGTGATTCACTTCTGAATCCTTTAGACAACCTCATCCGCGGTACCATATCCCAAATTCTAAATTGTACGCTTGACGACCGCAGCTGGGACCAGGCTTCCCTCCCGATCCGCCATGGAGGCCTAGGCGTAAGGAAAATTTCTAGTGTCGCTCTGCCCGCATTCTTGTCTTCCGGCTACAGTACCCGTGACCTCTTCGGTAAAATAATTAACCCGTCACTCGGTGATGTAGAGGTCACACACTTACCTGAAGCCAAGGTCGCGTGGTCACAAGCCTGTCCGAGCCAAAATTTTCCTCCCAACCCAAATTCTCAAAAGCATTGGGACGAGCCTATCTGCATCAAAGTACAAAAGCACCTCATTGCCTCCGCAGTAAACCCCGCAGATCGTGCTCGTCTCCTCGCTGCTGTCGAACACGAGTCTGGCTACTGGCTACATGCGGTGCCCTCTCCGAACATCGGGACCCTACTGGACAGGACAACTCTGTCTATGGCCGTCTGTCTGAGACTTGGGGCCAGGACAAACGAGCCACACCGCTGCAAGTGTGGAGTGGGAGTGGACAGCCTCGGTCACCACGGCCTCTCCTGCCTGTTTAGTGCCGGTCGCAACTCCCGCCACGCCTGCCTGAATGACGTCATCCACCGGGCCCTTGCCAGCGCCAACGTGCCATCCATCCTCGAGCCGAAAGGTATCCTGCGTGGCGATGGCAAGAGACCCGACGGAATGTCGCTTATTCCTTGGAAACGCGGCAGACCGCTGGTGTGGGACGCCACATGTGTGGATACTGTGGCGCCCTCACATCTCCCTGCCACCTCTCTAAGAGCAGGCGCGGCGGCTGCCTCTGCGGAAAGCAAAAAGAGGCGCCTATATGCAGCCCTGGGCGAGGGCTACATATTTGCACCATTCGGGGTGGAGACCCTGGGACCCTGGGGCCCGGAAGCACGACAACTGTTTAAGGAGTTGTCATCTCGCCTGGTAGAGGTCTCGGGGGACAACAGGGCTGGCGCTTACCTCGGGCAACGTATCAGCATTGCCATACAGCGAGGTAACGCCGCCAGCGTCCTGGGCACGCTCCCGCATGATAGCGATCTCGACTGCATTTTCTATCTATCGTAAGATGGATAGAAAATGCATTCGACTGTGCGGCGGCCCCCTGTAAATATTATCCTTACCTACTTTTAGGATTGTAAATTTGTACATAATTTCTTTTTAGTCTCAATATTCTGTATATACTTTTTACATTACAAACTAATTAAGGTAGATTTAGTTAAAGTTAGATTTAATTTTGTCATTAAAATTATTATAACACACATGTTTATTTATTTATATTTATATATTTTTTTCTCTCATATAAAATTTATACATAAACTCACGACCATAATCCCTTGCGGGGTGGTCAAGAACCTTCATGATTTTAAATTTATATTTATAACATTACTTTGCGAACTCACGATCTTTTCAAGATCAGTTCCAAAGTTTAGAGCTAACCTTGAACAAATCGAAAGTTGAAAGTGCATAAATGAATGTATATGGACACAGGAAGAAGTGAAGAATAGGCTCAATACCTACGTATTTTTCTCGTTTTTCTCGTTTTGTGGGGGTGGCATGCTAGGCCTACTGTGTTTAATCTTCAAAATTTTGCTTAAGATATTATTATCAACCAATATCCCTCACGAATAGAAAGCGAATTGTTACCAGAAGTTAATTAAATAAATCGATGCATGATAAGATCGATAAGGCTTAACCAAAGGTCATCAATAAATGCGCAGATTTGACTGGTACAAGAAATTATTACAAAAACTCTTGATTGTTACAGAAAATGCGGATATTATTACTCTGTACCCTGGTGGGGTTCACCATGGCCAGGGAGAGCGACTGGCAACCTATCGTCCCTGAAGCTTCCTATACCTACACAACCTACGCTAAATCACCTGAAAGGTCTTTGGAACCTAGGTAAGTTGAGCTTACAAACCTACAGAATAAGAATTAGTACCTACTACGTATGTACAAAAGACTAATGTAATCGACGGTTGAGCCAACAAGAATGAGAATTTATGAGGTAGTTTCAATAAGTTTTGCAAAAGTGAAGTCTGCTGTAAAATATTAATGGGACTATAAGATTACCTGTAAATAGTTCGAACCTGTTTTTAAACGAGAATGTGTGATGGTAAAGGAGGGAGGGATGAAATATGATGTAAGAGAAAGGGACAAGAATAGTGTCTGCTCGGAGCGGTGTGGTGTTTGTGAGGTTGACATTCGTTCATTCGAACACTTTCATAACTCACAGGTTTTACATCGAAACCAAGTACGATGCACAGTCAGCAGCAAAAAGATGTATGCACTTTTTCATAGTATAAAGATGTATACACTTTAGTACTACGCATAGTACTAAAGTGTATACATCTTTATACTACGACGTAGTCTGTACCATTGATGGTACTTCTGGTCCGGCGGGGTAAAAGTGTATTCATCTTTTTGCTGCTGACTGTATTTGTCCATGCCATCGGAAGACTCAAGAGTAAAGTGCTAGATTAAATAACGTTTCATTCCTCGGGCGACTTCCATAAAGTACTTCCTTTTTGGATTATGTAGAGCCTAATAACATTAAATCGTTACAGCTCTCAACTCAAGATCGTCAACAGAAGACCATCTCCGTATGCAGGCAACAAGTTGACGAGTTCAAACCAGGGATCATCGGCAGCTGGCTCCGACTCCTGCAGCGTCTACAAGGTCTCTATGAACCAGGAGCTGTTTTATCAGTACATGGAGTACGAGAAAGATCTGCCTGACTTGAAAGAGTTCACGCTTTGTATGTGGACCAAGTTCCATAATCATTCCGATGATCATCCTCTATTTTCATACTCTGGTAAGTTGTTTTTGTGTGTGTTCCGTAGCAGAAAATTATTAGGTATGTAGCGACACGAGATTTTTGAGAATTTTCGGTAGAACGACTCATGATTTTAAGGTTCTCCACATTAAAACAATAAGTAAGTAGGTACAATAAGTTAAACAGTTTAAAGTTTTGCTGGGATTTGCACTTTGTATTCTCCTATTACAGAAAAAACATGAATCGGTGACAGAAATTTTTTCTGACTCTTATACTCTAGTCTAGAATTCCGGGTCAAAACTTACTCTCCGCCATTAGATTTGGACCCATTCCGAACATCTGAGCCCACTATTAATACTACTCAAATACTAGTATTGAAACCTAGTAAAAATCGGAGAGCCTGTATCAAAATCTATAACCTAACTAGTATATCTTGCAGGTTTTCTGATCGTTACGACACGCAATCGCACACCGGTGGCACCATATTCGATGGGCTGTGCATAATACTATTATGGTTCTGCGTCAAACGAGAGAATTAAATGTACCTATAGGTAGTACCACTAACAAATTTTTAATCAACAATGTTCCATTTTGGCGCGTGCCACACATTTACGCAATGCTTTTGTCTCACTGCAAGCATAATGAAAAGTTTTTGTATTTTTATCAAACACGGACGCACTTACATAGGAAAAACGCTTTTGTGTGTATCTTTGAACGCGCCAGCTTTAGTTAACCGTTAACCGCAGGTTATTGTGTGCATCTGTGATAAAGACTTGTTACAAAAAATGTATATAGGGAATACATTTTTCCTAAAATTAAAAGTTTCTATAATGCTGGCCCAGACAGGTAGTAAGAGATAATTAGGGAGTTTTTTGTTTCATACTTTAAAAAAAATATTGTTTGTTGATTTACCTATCATACATTATCATCATCATCATCATCATCATCAGCAGCAGCAGCAGCAGCTTTTGTCCACCCACTGCAGGGTATAAGGCTCCTCCCCATTATGCCATTCTTTCCTGTCTTGTGAAAATCTCATCCTCGTCTTTCCAAGTCTTTCCAGCTGATTTTGCAATATCATCAGCCTCATGGCTGCTGGACGACTCACTCCACTCTTGCCTGATCTAGGGCACCACTCGGTCAAGGCTTTGCCATCTGCTGTCTGTTCTTCTAGCCACGTGTCCTCATAGCCATTTTAATTTCGCAATTATATCTCCGACTTAGACAAAATAAATATCCGCTCCGACCACGTCCCTGACGTCTGATCTCGACGTTTGTGACACGGTCTAGAATTGTTATGCCTAGCATGGCCCGCATGGCTCTCTATTCTACTCTTCATTAAAATTACAATTGCGATCATACATTAGAATTACAATAATATACCTAAATGATTGGTCTTCGCTGGCCAATCATTTATATTTAAGGACTTTATCATAAATACTACATATTATATTTTTGTCATTCTGTCCGTCTGTCTAATCTCAAAAACTACTGTTTTCACTAATAGGTAGACAGATTCACGAAGTTTTGTGTTATTTGTGGCAGCCATGCGAAGCTAAGGCAGCAGTTATATTTGTAGATGTCCAAAAATTCAAGTAAACTATCCATCATTCAGCATTGCGATCCAATTAGATTAAATGGAGTAGCCATATTGGGGTACCTACACAAAATGGTGATAATTGAATGTTATGTGCAGTTAGGGTTGCCAGGCGTCTGGCTTTAGCCGGACATGTTGACAGTTCAGCTTTTTGTCATTGAAGTTGCAGGAACTATCCTACTAAATTCTCAGGTAATCACGCAATGAGAGCGAGGTAGGTAAAGTCGAATGTAGCAAACAAAATAGGTTTTGTGATGAAATAGGGCAACAATGGGAACCTTTGTAAGGGTTTTACCACAAACCGAATACTTGGAAAAGACTACGGCTTAAGAATCCAATGGTCCGGTTTTTTCAATGGCTATGTTCAGACTTGTGGAAAATTCTCCTGGCAACCCTATTTGCAGTACCCTGTGAATGTCTGATTAAATTAAGTTAGGTAGGTACTCAGTAAATTAATTCAATCCGGCATGCAAATGTTGTTATTGCCTTTTATAAACAAGATCCGTCTACTAACTACGGATTAAAACATGGCATTGTCAAGAGGAGAGGCAGAAGCAGATTGAAACAGACGCTGATTTCAATCAGATCTTGTTTATGTAGCAAGTAAATCCAATGACATTAAACGGTATTTGCTTACAAGAAAAATATATGCAATTTTGGCAAGTTTGGCCACTGTTTGTGTGTTGCCCATCTTCATGGACACGGAAAGAGATAGCAAAATTGAAGGCACCTAGCACAAAAATTTTCAGGTAATAATTAGCTTTCTATTGAAAAAAAAACGCATTGAAATCGGTCCACCCGTTTGGGAGCTACGATGCCACAGACCGACAGACAAACAGACAAACAGCCAGACCGACACAGGCGTCAAACTTATAACACCCCTCTTTTTGTATAAAGAGAAAAAACGTTTTTTAGGGTTCCGTACCCAAAGGGTGAAAACGGGGCCCTATTCCTAAGCCTACGTTGTCCGTCCGTCCGTCCGTCCTACCTATTTAGGGCCGTAACTTTTGAACCGTCATAGAGAGACAGTTTCAATTTTCACATAATGCACATTATTTTGACGGATATGTCAACAAATAATAAAAATTTCAAAACGTTAATAATTAAAGGCTCCCATACCTACTTACGAGAAATTAGTTTTTATCTACGTTTATTCTTCTCGCTCTATCATTAAAACGGTAGTACTTACAAGCGTCAAACTTGGTGTGATTATAGAGCAAACTCTACGGTATAACAACAAATAATAAAAACCGGCCAAGTGTGAGTCGGTCTCGCGCTAAAGATCCCGGAGAAAACAAAACTTTTTGTAAGTTAAGATGTTGTGGGTGTGGTACGGAACCCTCGGCGAGTAGCCCGACTCACACTTTTAGCCGGTTTTATTTTAATTTAAGTAATTCTTTTTATTGCGGTATACCTAGATCATGTACAGATAGATGGACTATGCGCACTGCGCGGTCTGTACATTATGTCAGATGAACACTGTATGTAACAGTAACGGCTCGATGGACTCGTGTCATTGCGTGGTACATTTTACCCTACTTATTGACACGACACGCTCGCCCGCGCCTTACAACACGCATGCAATGACTAAGTAAAGCTACAACACAATTAGGTATTACCTACTGGCCAGAACAAAGTAATGCTTCCACTGACAAATACTTAAGGTAGTAATTATAGTAATCTGTGTGTAGCGGAGCTACGAGAGAGCTGACTAAGCAACAATGCCGAACACATCGATCGAGTCGATGTAAACAAACAGAGATCTATCTAGGTCAGCGCATGCGACCTAGCACGTCACTCAGAAGACGGCCAATCACAATATGGATCTGTCCAACGCATCACAGCTCATTACGTCATATGGCGAGTCCTGAATCGCACTATCGAAGTTATCAAGAGACTTTGCATATATACAACATCCAACTAAGAACTGTTGGACCGCGGTCCCGGGCATTCCAACTAGCCCGTGGAAGATCTTCCCTTTTCCTCCAAATGTGCATATACTCTAGCGATGTCTATCGCGTTCAAACAAACAACATTTGTCACAAAACAACACAAAATGACACGATGCGGTCTGTCACTCTCAGTGCCATAGTGACGAAGTGAACTCGGGAACTCAAGTGGAACATGTTATTTCTATGAAAGGGCTTGTCTATCATTAGAGTGTAAGGGTGCATGTCCTTTGTAAACTTTCTAGACAACGAATACCTACGTACGGCAAATAAAAAAATGTATGTCAACTTAAAAATTTGTAGAGGTATTCTTGAAATGAAAACAGAGGTTATAATAAAAGCTAAAACATTGCATCGATGATAAATATATGAGATAAAAGCCCAAATTCGTCTCCTACTTTATTCGCGTTTAAACGTTTAAACATTTTGTATGATCGCAGTCGGAGACAGCCCAAAAGAGATATCAGCGTGGATATCGAACACAGACGAGGCGAGTTACTTCAGCATGGCTATACACGGCCAGACCTTCTTCAGGCTAAACTACCCACTAAAATTAAACAGGTAAGTTATATTTTCGTTTAACAAGATTATGATTGTTATCATCCGATTGGTAAGGACAGTTTGAACTAACGGTCTCGTAGAGATAAGAAATGTAACACTTTGGGGCAGAGGCCTTGTAACGGAAGATTACCAAATTACGCAGAATTCTAATTTTGAAATAATAACGTAACCATAAATGTTGAAACGTAAAAGCTTTTTTATTTATTTCGAAGTATTTCTAGATGTTATTTTTTCATAATTTAGATAAACAATTCACCTTGACTGAATATTAGCGCAGTTTGAATCGTACCAAAACTAACAAAATTAACACTTGTTTCAACAATATGGTACTAAAAAGGTTTGCAAGTTTTATCTAGTGGTAGTTGTTATGTAGTATTTAATAAATAATCAGTCTTAAATGATTTAACGAAAATTCAATTAATTAGGTCACGGGTTTGAATATCAAAATTACAATACATATTTAAAACAATTGCAATTCTGCGGAATTCCGTAAGCTACGCTGTCAACGAAAGATAATATTGTTCTTCTCTATATACAATATTTATAAGTATACTTGTTTACAATATTGCATTGTCTGTGATCGCAGATGACTGCCGAATAAAAAACAATATTAATTTTGCAGCGTTCCTCTGAAGCATTAATTGGCCTTATGTCAAGAGAGTTATATAGTAGAACAAAAATCTGTATACCATAATTATTATCACAAAGGTGGACGAATAATATTTTTTCTTTTAAAATTTAATTTTTTCAGCGTTGTGGGTTATAATCAGTAAAAAATCAAAATGGTGGCATAAGATTATCAAAATCTTGTCTTTTGATTAGCCTCCATCGTGCCAAAGTTTCAGAAGCGCTATTCCAAAACAAACAAAACCTCCGCATTACAAAGCATCCGCCGCTATTCACCGTGCCTAAACAATGGGTTTATTACGCTAAACGATTCTTTTGTTTTTGCGTGGTAAACGAAAATTTAAAATTTTTGGGGTAACATCAGCAAAAATCTTCTTGCTTCTATAAAAGTAACCTATACGAGTACTCTACCAATCCAACTAGGTGAACTATTATTAGCTGCGAGTGCTACGCTGCACTGCAGCATCAGTTAAAATACTGAAATTCGTAAAAAGGTATAAACAAATAGTTCCGTGACTGACTGTCTTACTGACGGACAACGCACAGCCTCAACCGCTAGAGCTAGACAGAAACATGAAATTTGGAATACCTACATATTCCACAGAGGATGAAGAGGTGCACTAAGAAAGGATTTTTAGAAAAACAACCCCTAAAGTTGCGCAACGGGCTGTTCAAATTTGCTCAACAGACGCGGACGAAGTCGCAGGCAAAAATATAAAATCACAGGATGTTTAACAAAGATCCTACTCTGAGTAGACATAACGTTCTGCTTTATGCCTGCCGCTGCCCATCTACTGGATAGGCAAGCGTAACGATTAGGCATTACGAAATAATGCATGATGATTCGAGCAAATGTTGTTCAACGCGTTTGTTTTTGGGTCAGTCTTATTTTTGCAGTGTTTTATCGTTACCTATTCGGACAGATTGAGAACGAAAAATATACAAGAGGTGTATGTAGGAACAGTCAGTCAGCAACAGCTATTTATTGCCTCTCTTGACACTACATTCTTATTCGTAGCTTGACAAGAAATGAAAAAAATATAGTGCTACTAATAAAATAAGTAATATTATAAAAAAGGTTAAATTGTACACAAGGCATGTGTTTGTTTTGCTTTTTATGTGAATGTGCGTAACATAACAGCGTGTTTTGCGTATAACAGTTACTCTATTCACTACACAAACTGTAGTTTGAAGAGTGGCGTCGTAAAACTTTCTATGATCATTTAAACTGGTAGGTTTCACTACGACGTAATTACCAATATCAGTTTAATTTTCCGCATCTATTACACAACTTGCAAGAGAAGTAGCAGATGCATGTTCAATTTTTCAATATTCTTGGTATACTTACCTACATCTTTATTGTCCATTCAAAAATCTAAAATAGACTGGGACACAATATAAGGGTTACTTATCCTTGCATACGATGCAGGCAATCTTGCTACTGCCGGCATAGGATAAAGTGATTTGTTTAAAAGGCTTCGAAACATACTCTAGGTACCTACCTCGTACGTAGCTTTCTTAAGTAGGTACAACATGCATTTTCATTGCAAGGCAAAATGCACAAGCATAATGATGGCCAAAATACGGTCAAGCTGATCATAAAACAATACAATACAGGGTGTAAATTTAATACGTTAATACATATTAAACAGGGTGCTTCAGCCCGTCATCATTAATTTTATATCCTGTATTTGTATATGTATCTATCAATATGATATAATTATTATCACGTTGATAGCGTTCGCTACATCATGTAGCTATGTAAAATCAACTCATGATTTAATATAATTTAATTAAACTTCTTTATTCGGTTTCAATTTTGATAATTGACTCCTGTCTATCGAATCTTTTTTAAGACTAATGAATAAAATCTTTATTCAGATTTTATTGTAGGTGGTTGTCCCTAAACTTCGTTAATGGATCCGGTGACAAACCGTGTTGAAACACTAGAAGTGTTTCACGATTCGCATCTCTCAAGGCTACACACGGAATATCGTGATGAAACACATTTTTGTGATATTTAACAACAGCGTTGTTTATAAACGCCATAGTTACAAGACGGTCATTTTAATTATAGGGACTAGGTATGTTAGTAATATTATATTCAATAGAATGAGAGTTAACACATCACTCACATTTGTAATTTGTGCGGTGAGCTCAGAGTTTAGTAGTTTTGCTCACATTTCGCTGCGAGTTTATGCAATTACCGTAGCAATTTACTTTGAGCCGAGCAATTTCTACGTGTTCTCACAAACATGCAAGTCGAAGTATCTACTTTCGAATGATTGAGAAATATCTGTCACGTCAGCGTTACACTTCCAAAACCTACATGACTGCTTTTGCTTTCGATGCGAAAGCGTTTTGTTTTATTTTTATCAAACAATCCAATGCAATGGTGCCTGCCGCCTGCCAGTTACCTACATAACTGATTCAAGTTACGTTTAAGAATTAAATTTAAAAATTCAGCATTTGGCGCTAAAAAAAAACCAATGCTGTCCCAGTTTCCATTTCGATGTTCAAACGTTAGGTATAAAGATATTGCAATTATATAAAACATTTTTAGAGGTAAAGAGGCGTTATAGATGAATAGAAAGATATAGTAAAAGTTGTTAAGTTTGGTGGGTAGTGGTTTTAAGTTTTCCTTACACTCTGTATAACGCCTTTTTTGCAGTGCAGTAGGCAAAGACATTGCCAGAGCTCTCTGATAATATTATCTGACTCGTCAAAATAATGTCATAAATTAAGGGGCGGGGTAGGTACTCGAACATGACTCTATTGTTATCAATTTTCTTTAGCTATAGCATGGAGAAACGTCATTAACTATTATGTCGACACTAAAATTATTATGACAACATTTACAGCTGGTACCATTCTTGTCAGTCATGGAACGGTAAAACTGGTGAATGGCAAATATGGGTGAACGCTGAGAGAGTCGGCAGAGGATTCCACAACAGGGTAAGTAGCTTAATTTTCATAAAGTATACTTCCGTAGGTACTCTATGTAATATCGCATGCAGTAAAAATCAAACTCAACTAATTATTTAGAAAATGTTTTAAGGGGTCAAAAAAAATCAACGTATACCTAATGGATGGAATCTGTATTTAATAAATTAAGAACAAAGCCATGAGGCCGGCACAACCCGGCCCCTCGCGCTGTTATGAATGGAAGTTAATTAAACTTGTTGGTACCAACTCGTACACTCGAAGGTGTAACCATAGATTTCAGCAAACTAATTATTTTTTCTTTCATTCAGCAAACTAATTAGCTTGCTAAATGCTTATTTCGTCGGGGCCATTTTTCTATATAGGTAACCATCATTAGATTTTTACTCTTGTGCCTAAGGCAAATATAATCTGTTTTGAATTCACAGTTACAAAAATGTAAGTTAATGACAAAGTTTATCTATTAATTAAATAGCCGACAACATGTCGCCAATTAAAAACTGCGTTAACGATATCATCGGAGGATATTCGCGCAATAACAGCTGTAGACTTACGATTCTATTCATTTTATTGCAGCTCGTCGGTCACATCATAAAAGGAGGCGGTGTTGCTGTGAGTGGTCAAGAACAATCCCTGTTATATAACAAAGACGGTCTGGAGCCCATGATAAGTAAGAGTTAAATTACATTTGCTTTTTTCTCATTCAAAGTTCTTACCTACCTAACAAATTATTAATGTGTTCGTATTCGTTACAGAACAAGCCGGTCTAATGGGTGAGATAACAATGCTCCAACTATACCATGTAGCTTTAACAGCTGGCAAAGCCCACAAAGACCACAAGCACCACCACGCCCACCACTTCAAACACGACGGTACTCCAGTGGAAGCTTCGACCGAGGCTGTCACAGAACCTCCACCACCACAGGCCACCCCCCTTGGAAACGGTAACTTCCTCATCGGAGGACAGCTGCAGAGAGCACCAAACCTAAACTTAGCTGGAGTTCAGCAACAGCCACAACAAATGATCCCTGTCCAACTCCCTAACGGCCTTCAACTTCAGCAAGAATACGTGAATGGACAATTGGGAAACCGAATTATCTCAGAACAGCTTCTTAACAGTGTTCAGCAAATTCCGAGTGAACATGTGCAACAAATACCCATCGTCGGACTACAGATGTCACCCTCGATCGGTCAGAGTCAGACATACGCCCCCAGACAGTCTCTTGGATTACCCAAGGGTACAACTGTGGTGTTATCAAGCTCGTTGTTGAACCCGGCTAATGTTCAATACATCGACGATACTGCACACAATCTTTTCAAAAGGGATGATAACAAAAAGCGTGATAAAAGAGACAACCCAGAAAAGGAACTGAAGGAAGAGACTACTTCAGGTATAATATTTTATCTACACATACATAAGTACATAAAACAGCGTAAGTTATACGTTCGCAGCAGCGGGCCGAAACTTTACGAAATTTTAAAACAGTTACAATCTTTTTGGCTTTTGTTTCTTATACTTTTAGAGTACTTTTTGTTTGGAAAAACATCATCCCTCAATATCATGGAACTTGTGTTTTCCTCAGGAGTGTAAAAGTTGTATATTGAAATATGAAATATTGGTAGGTTAACAATAAATCATAATATTTTCAGGAAAGAAAGACAAGCGTGGCCTTGTGATTCTGACAGACGGCTCCTTAGTGGATGAGGCCCTACTATCTCCAGACTTGGTCGACGATATGGAAGATGACGCGATGTTCCAGCAATCCCTTCTCAATGGCCTCGCTGGAGTAGTGGGAAATATTCCGGTCCAAAATATGCAAAAACAAACAGTAAGTGACGCTTATTTTGGTTTGGTGCCTAGCCTACACTAACTTATGGCAAAAGAAACATGGAAGTACAGCTAATACTGGAGAACTGTTCCTTGCAAAATGTAGCGTTAGAAATAGTGTGATTATTAGTGATCGGTGTAAATTGAAAGATTTCGACTGTTGAGATAAGGACTGAGAAAGGTATACAGGGTCCAACTTAATATGCTGACACTTTTTTAATGGGATGATCAGACCATCAAACTGAACAACTTTCTCTATTGGACCAACATACAAATCGCGAAAAAAAAATCTGCTGTCCCATACATTTGGCTCGAGTAGGTTTGCAGTTTTGTATGGAGCGGCAGATTTTTTTTTTCGCGATTTCAATGTTGGTGCCATAGAGAAAGTTGTTCAGTTTGATGGTTTGATCATCCCCTTAAAAAGGGTCAGCATATTAAGAAGGACCCTATATAGGTATATACCTATGATTCATTGGTTTGGGCATAGGTAAAGAATTGAATGACCCGATGCGCGGAAGAGATTTACTTGGGTCGGTAGAGGGCACCCTCGCACACTGACCAGCAAGACGAGATGCGGAGCAGTGGGCTTGTATGAGCAGCATAGGTAGCATGACACCGTGATAAAGCGCTATAACACCTTCGCTCTCTTTCTATTTGCACGTGAACGAAAGAGATAAAAGGTGTGATAAAGCCGTATCACGTGTAACATGCCACGAGTGCAGATCTATTAACGTAAATGAAGCGATAGGATGTGTGTAAGTTCGTCATGGCCGTAGTTCTACGTACCCCACGCGGGAAATCGTTGTGATGGTGTAGACGGATATATGCAATATACGAAATGAAAAGAATGAAATAAAATGAAATGATTGTGAACTATTTCTAGTCATGCCGCGTCCTCACTTCAGATTCTTTTTATCCGCAACGCGACAGAAGGAGGGTTATGTTTTTTTATTTTTTATATCACCTAACAACATTTTAAGTGAACAATAATGGGATTTGATAAATTTTACACCTTTTTTACAAATTCTTTGTATTATATATTTTTTCTTCGGTTTTTAAGCGATTAAATTGAATTTATCTGAGGAATGTAGCACATTTAGTCGAAATAAGAAAAGTTATTGTTCGATGAGATGAACATGAAGTATTTATTGATTCAGGTCGACGAAAGGGAACCCGCGGAGGCAGAAGTAAAGGCAGTGATGCAAGTCTGCAGCGGCTGCACTCCTGAACCCTTCAAGAAGGCTCTGGTCCTATCCTGGAGATCAACACCCAAGAAGCTTTACAGTGGCGCACATTATTACAAAGGACTTCCAATTTGCAGAGCTTTTTAATGGACTTTGTTGTTAAACTCTTAGATTTAAAAGCTCTATTACCTTATGCTTTAAATTGCTGATCGAATCTGTCTTCTCATATTATGTTAATATATTATGAGGCAGAAAGGCAGAGGACGCTGTGATTCTAAAACCACTTTCCTTGCGTGATGCGGGGACATTAGTTTTCGTTGTGGTGCAATTTTATACAGATAATATGTTAAATATTGTTATATATACTCAGCTAGGTAGGTAATGTCAAGTATTGTTACAGCCAATACCAATGCCAATAACCTAACACTTATAAACGTGTTATTAATGTTATTTACATCCACCTTCATTATAAAATACAAATAAATAGAGGCTGTTAGACGTAAAACTTTGAAACCGTTAGTCAACTGTTAGGACGTATGGATTAATTGATTGCAAAATTAGTCATTTTCGTTCAACAAATGTCCTCGACGCTTGCCATTGCGAGTTTCTTATTTATTGTAGTCATAAGTACCTAACTTAAAGTGGTTACTTACGTTAATGTTTATTATTAGAGGTTCTAGCAATTAAAATGAGTTAAGAGAGTGGTTAGCTTTATCCCGATAAAACAATACCTAATACTAGATTTTAGAACAACACTTTTGATCGTTAGCCGCTAATTTAACACATTTTATTTGTTTTAGGCCCGTTTATATTTAAGATTCCATTTACCAACTTGTTACCATTTTTAAAGAAATTGAAAAATTATTGTTTGTTTATTTTTCATCCCCCTCTGTTTTCCGTTTTATCACGGTTTAACTACTTAAGAATGACTTCATGAAGAATAAAGTGTAGAAAAACAACCCTATGAAGTATTTACATACAACAAACATGTAACAATAAGTTATTGAGACAATCCGTTTATTTTATACCTACATATAAGTATATAGGTACAATACAAGAAATAGATTAAAAAAAAACTCCAATTATTAGTGCCGTTGAATTTAGTCTCGTTCTACATCTATAGTTAGATAGAGAATTTGTACATGAAATCCTTCAAAGTTAGAACCAACGCCATTAGGGGAAATCGCATCGTCTCATTGAGGGCGTAGGTATTGCGGCATTGTGCAACGAGCTACATGGCCAAGTCTTTAACGGTGACGAATCAATGGACAACATTTCATTTTAGAAACCTACCAAAATTCGAAAACCATTTGGAGATTGTGTCATACAAAGCTTATATAAGAAAAATTCAAAGCTACGCTGAAACGGCATTTCGTTTGCCTGCACTGAAAAAAATGTTTTGTTAATACAACTTAAGTTTAGTGACTACCGAACTATTATGTAAAACCTAATCAAACATTCGGTTAAAACAGCTAAACAATTGGCTATTTATAACCAAATGTTTGATTATGTTTTACAAAACAGTTCGGTAGTCACTAAAGTTCAGTTACATTTAACAAACATTTTGTTAAAGACTTCTTTGAGTGTGGATCTGAATCTAATCGTTTTTTTTTTCATAGGTATATCAACATTTTCTTAATCAACTTTCTTCATCATCTCCAGCCAAGAAACAAAATGAAATGTTGTCCATTACGACGAAAACTGAGTACCATTGCATCTGTTCACGATTTCCCCTAGTGAATACCTGCACAGATTGACAATTTCCACTTACCTTAGATTTGTGCACGTGTTGGTGGTGATACTCTGAATCTATTTCCGGTTCACTGAAGTAGCTCTGATCCTGTAAAGAAGTAGATAAAATGAATGTGTCCTTGTCCCATGCCATCGGAAAGCACATTATTTTTATATTTTATTATTAGATCTCTAAGAACTGTAGGTATTTTGTAATACGACAAAGACACAAACAAAAGTGAATACTTTGTGTGAGATGAATTCAAGGAAAATGTGCTTTGAAATAAAGTAACTTTTCATGGAAGGACAATGAAAAAGTGCAATGAAAAACAAGGTGTGTAATCAACGTGAACATTGAAAGTAGTACATAAACTGGACAGTGAAGTTAAAACTGTTACAGACATTTTTATAAATGCAAAGTCGTATATTTTGCAGTAGTGTAGCGTGGGTTTCTGCCGCCCGGGGCACAGAACGATTTCAACGCCCCCTATCTTTATCAGAAGAACTACACAAAAAATAGCGCTGAGAGGAATGATGGGTAGAAACTTTACTTTAATTTCCGTCACATAAATTAATTACTTTTAAATTGATTTACCTTTTAGGAGCTTGGATAACCGACCATTAGTCTAGGGCTAAAAGAAAATCTATTTCAAGCCAAAGAAAATAATGAAATAAACATTTAGGAAATTGAAGAAACACGACCCTTTTATCATCAAATGTTCGTAATTCATATTTTGAAAGAATCTGTATGAAAAAGTCAACTTTTTGTAATATAAGTGATCAACTTTTGGAAGCACGTTTTTTCCCGTGAGAATCGCTTGAAAACCGTGTGAAAACTGATGTTAGACCTAAATCTTTGTACCTAAAAAGTAAAACAAATGTAAGTATGTTTTTTATTATATTTTGACCCTATGTGCTAGTTGAACATAAATACTATTCCAGGAAAGGCAAAACTTCCTTAAATCTTCTGATAAAAAAAGGAAGCAGATAAATTCGATAGTTTTTTGTTTAACTACTTTTCACTTAACACTATGCGACATGATGAAAAAAAAAAGTTATCATAACGAATGAAAAATCATTGGGGCTAACAGTTTGGAGATGACCTCCACCGTGGGCCTGTTTGATTTGATCCACACTTCCAGGGAGACCCTGTATAGTTTCAGTATCCCGAGTCTTACTTTCTTTTATAGATTCAGCAGAAATATGATTTTCAAGTTTTGAGTTCATAATTTGTGCCGTGCTTCATTGAGCGTTTTTCTTTTCTTTTTGAGTTATGTATTGTATTGCGGTGGGATCCCGGCAATAATACTCTATGATCCCGGCGTAGAGTGGAGCACTACAGCTCTACGAGCTCAATCCGACTCAAATAATATAATACCTGTCACAATAACAAAAGGAGTGGCCGTTGATAGCAATTATAAAATAATTGAACCCGATGAGTCGATGATATCACGAGAGTCGCGGGGGCTACATGGATGCCAGATTTTATTTTTATTTAGTTTATTTCTTAGTTAAAGCATGGGTTACAGATACTTTTGAGCCAAGTCTTAATTTGTATGTTTTTATATTCACATCACATTTTTCAGGACTAGGGTTGCCAGGTCTAAAACAGACCAGCCTGTTTAGCCGGACATTTGGGTAAAAACTAAAAAGGACATCCTTAAATATTGCGGATTTTTAGTCTTAGTTTATGACAAAAAAAATTGACTATACAAAACCAGGATTTCTTGAGTATTTACCATAAAATCTTCTTAATTTCTACTAATATTCTTACTAATATTGCAATTTGCAATGGAAACCAAAATTAAACAAAACAAAAGTTCTTCACTAAATAAACTTTAAAGTAGGTACCTACCAAATTGAAACAAAAATAATAGTCGCCTTGACCCACGGACATAAGATTGATAAGTGAAAAATTGTAGGCAGCTAGCACTAAAATTTTCTGGTAGAACCAGGCGCCAATATAATTAAAACTGTTGGTGGCCAGATAGCCACCAGCTTTATACCAGCTTTAAAAGCTCACTTTCCTTCAAAATTGAGTAGACCGGTCAAATGTAAAAAGCCTAACAAAACCCGGACTGGCCGGACACCGTCGAATTTTCCCGGACACACATCCAATAAGGCTAATTATATCCGGCTTTATCTGGACGCCTAGCAACGCTACTCAAGACAGAGGAGGGGGCATAAACAAACTGAGACGCTTTGATAAAGTTATATATGTCAAGATTGACAGTCGAAGATACGAAAGCGTCGAAAAAAATTGGAACCAGTGCTGGTTCCTAAACCCTAAACGAACACATACATAATTTGTATGGCGCCTCACGTGCGTGAGCACCAACATGAGGTTGGTGTGCACCAACCTATGAAACTTGGCCCCTTTTGTTTTATACGGTAAAACAGTGAGGCTCATTCTAGACATATACTTTTTCTAAGCTGAGACGTATGGAGCCTTATGGAGGTGTGTTTGGGTTGTGGCACACCCCGGACATTGCTTACAAAAAACAGAAATTGAAAGATGACGTCAGCACATACGAAACGGAGTCTAAACTACTGTATGTAGTAATAGATACTCTTTATTATGTGGCTGTGGTGTCGGGTTTAAGAAAATGACAAATTATTAACACAAAATTAAAAAGGTTTCTCGGGGCAAGGTAGCGGGGGCACCACCGTGCCAAGACGAGCCGAACAAGCGGTGCACTGCCGTACCAAAGTCGTACGTAACTTGTTTGGTACCACTACCATGAGCAGGATTATCGATTAAAATAATGCAACTTTCTACCCTAACACCCTGTATAATTTACCTTACAAATTGAGTTATAATTATTGCATGACATGTATATATTCGGACACATAACGAGTATATTGCTGTGGTAGGCCGGGTGGCTGATGACAATTATAGTAATACTTATAATATCATAATTCGGTACCTACGTCAAGTTTTTTTGTTGTTCTCATTTTATATTTTTACGGATAGAAGTCATCTCTCTAAAGAAAGAAGTAGTCGCGAGAAAATCATTTGAACACATAGAGATTATACCTAAAGGCATAGGTAGAGGGAGCCATACCTACCTATTGCAAGGCTGTCCACTTTTTTGACGTTTGCGTTTGTATGTGTTGTGTTAAGTGGTAAGACAAAAGGCACAAAAAGTGATTACTTTACACAACTTTACACAATATAATCATCTTTTTTTTTCTACGGCGGGTTGTGATCTGTAAGACTTAGGTTTTTATATTAGTCATTTAGTACCTTACACCAATTTCTAAACGGCAATCGGTAATCTTTTTAGTAATTAAAAAGTCCCCCGGCTACGGTACTACGACGTTTATTAAAAATATCTGTAATCATTTCCTTTAAAAATCTCAGACCTAGAAAATATTGTTGAGACAATTATTTCAAAATGGTTTTAGATTCAGCCATCCAAAAAAAAAACTTGACACGTACCGAATTTAGAAGGTTTGATATCTCACCTGATCCCAGCTGGATGGGCCTGAGCACGTGGCGGCACCTGGCGGCATGACCAGGGAGCCCACGCCCACCGCTCCGGGAAACACTCCGCCGCCCATGTCAGTCGCTTCGAACAGACGAAGCACCGAACGATCACGGATGTCCCGAAGATGTGCTCTGTATAAAATAAAATAAACGGTCAAGAGCGAGTCGGGCTACTCGTGAACCGGGGGTTCCTTACCATAACACCACACAACATTATTATTAAGGGGCCATAGGTCCAGACGAATATTTTCTATGAGAAACGCGATTGCCGAGCGCTCCGAAAAGTGTGTGCGTGAGCCGTATTTTCGATTAAAAATAACTAACCAAAGTACTTTTTCTAGATTTTTTTTTATGATTGCACTAGTTAAACTAATGGTGAATATGTGAGTATAAATTCTAACAATCGGAAACTATTTTAAAATCTTCTAAAACGAAAAAAATGTTTAAAAATGCATGAAAATACGTCATCTTTGTGACGATTTTCTATCGAGTGAAGTAATTCCAATCGTGTATTCAGTATATGTCGTGTATATGTGAGTAATTTAAAATTTAATGTTTGTATTCAGTTGATGATTTCACTAGATGAACTATCCAAAAATACTGAGGTATAACTTTAGTTTCGGTAAATGGTATAAATCTAGTCGTAAAATGAAAAATAAAAGATGCCTCCGAGGTATTTCCACCTACTATTACGTCTTAACTTATAAAAAAACATAAACATAGTAAAAGTTTTTCAGTTTGATGGGTAGATTATGTGGTTTAAAGGTTAATGATACTATTCCTTACAACCTGTATAAGTAGTTATCCGTTTTGTAGTTGACTTTTTGTAATTCGTCCCCATCAAATGCAATCAAATTAACATGTAGGTGCAGGCTAAGTAAACAATGTATTTATAGCTGTAACAACAAGAACATTTACAAGTACAAAGACTGTTCAATACTCGACACCTCCGCCCACTATCATAACTCATAATAGCAAAGTTATTTATAGGGAAACATTTTAAATCACTGCATTTACAGGGTGAAAGGGGTCCGTGTGGTGTCGGCTAAGAGTAGCACCATCCCATTTCCTCCCGTGGGTGTCGTAAAAGGCGACTAAGGGATCTACCGGAAGATGGGCAGCAGCATCCTCTGAGTACACACATTCAATCCAACTGCGATCGCCAACCCGCCTGCCAAGCGTGGCGATTATGGCAAATCCCCCCATTTTTGGGGAGGTCTATGTCCAGCAGTGGACGTTTATCGGCTGATATGATGATGATGATGATGACAGGGTGAAAGTGCGAGTCGAGCTACTCGCGCACCCAGGTTTGACGCTTGTGTATATGTGTGTCGCTTTATCGAGAAACAGTATTTTTACGATAAAGCGAGAAGAAAAAACGTAGATAAAAACTAGTTTCTTGTATGAGGACCCCTCTTAATTTTTAACTTGACAAATCCGCCGTAATAACGCATATTCTGTGAAAATTTCAACTATCTAGCTATTACGGTTCAAAAGTTACAGCCCTAAATAGGTAGGACGGACGGACGGATGCACAACGTAGGCCTAGTAATAGGGTCCCGTTTTTACCCTTTGGGTACGGAAACCTAAAAATCATGATAGTGTTGCATACATATTAGTAGAGTAGGCACTTCATAGTTTAGTATGGAACTGCAGATATTTTTATTTTGCTACGATTGGTTTACCAGCATGTAAACGTTGGGCAGTTTTATGGGTTACTCTTAGTTTAAAAGGATGCCAATGAAATCAATTTCACCCTGTGCCTATGAGGCGATTTATTGAAAAAAGAGGCTGTTTACTTATAGAAAAAAAGTAAAGAACACTTTAACGCGGGAAAATTTTTTGTTGTTTGTTCGTTGTACGTCATTCATTTTGAAAAGTAATTGTATTAGTTTTAATTTCCGTGCATTATTTGAGAAAAGTACCTACTATACAAGCCTTGGCCACAACTAGGTATTGATGGACTTATGTACCTATGTGTGCCTCGGCTTCGCCTCGTCCCACATTTACACGTTCTTTCATCGATGCCTCTTTTGATGGCCGCTGCAGTAATGCACTATTTCTCAAACATGCTTGGAAATTTGAGAATTATTTTGACAACCTTCTTCGAGATAAATCGAAATTGCTCTACTGGCCAAATACATGCGAGCAGTGGCCGGCAAAAGTTGTATGAAAATCCATATATGTCGTGTCGTCCAAATAATTTTCATAGTAAACTCAACCTGTCGTGAGAAAATGTCGTTTAGTATCTTATAAGTTTGAGTAGTATAATATTCCTTGGTTATAAATTATAATCGAGTCAGGATAAGTGGCATTGGTATTATCTGATCGAACATTTGACTACTTATATGAGGACTAGTTACACTGCCAGTACTGCCACTTTTTGCGGGGGGCGAGGTAACATGAAATCCGCAACATTTGATTTTATTTTTTGAATGTTAAAAATCATGAAAAGTAGTCTCGTGTAAACGTTCTAAGTTCGAATTTATTGTTTCGCAATTAAAGGCTGTCTCGATTAATGTTATGGTATAAAATTGAACAGGATCAATTATTGTTCTTATAACGTGGCACAGAGGAAATGCTACCGCAAGGCTAGTCCTTATAATAAATATTCAAACGATCGAGCACACAATATTATTATTATTAACGACAACTAGCCTCGCTGCATGTTTTTCTGAATATTGTATTTAAATTTTTTCTGATGTCAGACTAAATAAACTGGCATCAACGAAAATGCAAGTCTTGCAGAATTAATTGTTCAGTTGTATACGAAGCTAACACTTCCTAGACACTGACAACTTTTACATCAATCAACAAAAACTTACGGGCATCGATAATCGTGTGTATGCTCAAAACTCTTGCTGCCTTTCATCTATGCAAATTTTAGGAACAACTTTAGTGGAATAAAAAAGTAATTGAATCGCGAACCACCTGAATTCGTTTCAGAATGTTAGTGTGAATGTAACAGGCGAGCGTCAGGCGGCACACTGCCTGTTATCTAGGGTTGAGAAGCGATCTGCGGGCGGGCGGGCGGCATCGGCAGCCCCGCCCGCTCCTACCTGGATGACACAGTGTCACTACATTTTTATGGCGCGTACTATTAACGCAGTATAAGAAAGAGTATCGCATTACTCTTTTTATATGTGAAATATATCTAAATTGGCGCGCCTTGGCAGTAAAACCACAGATTACTTAATAGTTACAACTCGTATGCCGCGACGGAAATGGCCTGACGATTTTATGGACTGATACGCTATTCTTCTGTTTCACCGATTCAAAAAAAGTGCGCGAAATCGGGAAAGAGCTGTATACATACTATTGGCCTTCGATCAAAATAAAATGAATGGATAGGCCTAAAGCGCGGTAAGTTGAAGCAAACTACTGGTGCACTTGGTACATACAAACTAGCGCCATTATCTGTCAAATCTAGGGCACTTTCATACAAGTGACAAGTAAAAATTTCATTTGTTTTGCCTCATTTTTCTGGTTTGAAATGTTCGCTTAAGGCCTATCCATTCATTTTATTTTGATCGAAGCTATTGGCTGTATATTTTGCCGAGCGTCCACCGACTCACCTATTTTTTTAATTTAAAGTCATATATTTTTTAATAACTCAAAAACAGATCACTCTGGATGGCGCTGATCGAAATTAAGAAAAGAAATCCGGCGAAAAAGGACTCTTGACTTGACCGCCATCGTCATCACAATAACCATAGCCTCTCATAGCCATAGATATCATTTTATCGATGCTATAAGTCATTAGGCATTGTGGTATTACGTTTTGGTATTTATTTTGTCAAGAGCATGGGCGTAGCAATGATTTTTTCCCAGGGGGGGCCAGGCCCAGGTTAGGTCGTTGCAATAAAATGTAAAACCTGGAGCGAGCGAAACGAGCTCGAGTTTTTACGACCTAAAATCTGGAACGAGCAAAGCAAGCTCGAGATTTTACTTCACTGTGGAAAAAAGAGCCAAAACCTAGAGCGAGCGAAGCGAGCTCGAGATTTCACTGAATTCTGGAGCGAGCAAAGCTAAGTGAACTCGAAATTTTTACTGCAATATAGTGAGATCAGTGTTATAAGACTTAAATCCTGGAGCGAGCGAAGCGAGCTCGAGTTTTTACGATCGAAAATCTAGAACGAGCAAAGCAAGCTCGAGATTTTGCTTCACTTAGAAAACATATAGGATCCAAAACCTAGAGCGAGCGAAGCGAGCTCGATATTTCACTGAATTCTGGAGCGAGCGAAGCTAATAAGTGAGCTCGAAATTTTACTGCAATGTGTCTAGCTGTAGGTACTTGTGATACAATCGTAGCCAGGAGCGAGCGAAGCGAGCTCGAGTTTTTTACAACCTAAAATCTGGAACGAGCAAAGCAAGCTCAAGATTGCTCTAGATACACTATGAAAAGATATACGATCCAAATCCTAGAGCGAGCGAATCGAGCTCGAGATTTCACCAAATTCTGGAGCGAGCGAAGTAAGCTCGAGATTTTTTCGGTGGGCCGGGCCCCGCCCCCCCCCCCCCCCCCCTTGCTACGCCTATGGTCAAGAGCAGCTGGAAGTTCTTTAAATAAGGCTAAATAACTTTTTAATAATTTTACTTTAAATGCTAGGTACCTAAATACCTAATTTTTCGCAAACTAACTCCGAATAAAAACTTTTGGACCACTCTTCGTTGCCAAGTGTGTCTTGTGCCTCCGTGAGTGGGTTTTTAAGACTCTGGGTTTTCGTATGAATGAGCTAACCGAATTGCTTAATTAGGTCCAGCTATTAAAATAAATTATGACCTACAACCTGAATGGGCATCACATAGATTAAAATAAACATATGTAGGTAATAGAGTGCTTACCTGACGTCCTCAAGTTCGTAAAACATGTCCTTTGAAGAGTCATGGATGTAGATCTTCACCAGGGGGCTATCCATGTACTGCATCGTCAGTTGTTTGGGGAAACTCCTTACGAACAGAGCCTTCACCGTGTCGATCGATGTGATTTCATTTGGCAGCAGAGCTCGCTTCGTCTCGTTACGGTATTGCAGGAAAACTAGACCTAGGAAATGTTTCTAATTAGCTATGAAGGTTTACTATCCTTCAAGTTTCTCAGGAATACTAATTTGAATAACGTTATCTGAGCATTTCCAGTATAAAAGCTCTTTTTTGCAATTCCAGCTGCAGGCAAAATGCTTTGCAGGGCTTTGTTACGATATGTTAATGACAGTCTTAAATAAAAAGCTAGCCTTCTGACGTTGTAAGAGAAAATATTCAACTGCACTACAAAAGCCTTTGATTCCGTTTTTTCGTTCAAAGAGAAAATGTTTCAGGAACTTTGTAAAGTTTAAAGGAAATTAATGTTGAACAACTGTTAAATGTTTCTTTTTTTGTTTATTTCAAAATACAGTAGTATTAAAAAATTTTATTCCCTAAAATGTTAATCCATATTGTGGAACGAATGATACGTACCCAAAGGCCTTTCCAATGTCTTGCTGGGCGTCCTCACTACCGGTAACGAGGATCTCTGCTTACCCCCTCGTCTGAAGCCAGTTGAGGATGTTTCCACCTCCGACATGATGCCAGGGTCATCGTCGAACAGCAGTGCGTTGGTTGGTGGTGGGTAGCCCCGTGGTAGCGGTGGCTGGGAAGAAATGTTAATTTTAAGTACGTACCTACCTAAAAGAATAAGCAACTACAGTCAGCTATTACAATGTTTTTACACACAGTGACTTTTTGAAGTGATATACACAATTCACGGCACAAAATTCACGCGTCAAAAGGTAATAATAATATGGCGGCTTCTTTATTAGTAGTATGGCGGCCTTGTTGCGAGTGCAGCGCTACGAAAAGCCACATGAAAACAGACTTTAGTTACCCCATCGTCTGTAGCCCATCGTAGGTATCTAGGTATATCGCTTACGTAAAACATTTGGTTTTCCATGTAAGTATAGTGATTAACGTTAATACACGAATAATCAAGGCACTTAATTGTTATGTCGGTTTAAAGCTGCTGACTGTACCTGTAGTAGGTACTCAATGTATTAGATAAAGTGAGTTTATGTCACCAAATGTAATAGAGGTTAGGTACAATTATTAACGAACATAAATTGTTGAATCTAATTTAAGTAGCATAATAATGTAAGTGCGTTCACACACGATGACGCACTGACGGAGCAGCAGATGTCAGTCCATAGAACCACACCCGGTGCGTCAATGCGTCACCGTGTGTGCTTCTACGTGCGGTTTCATACAACTCCTTGCTTCACAAATGACGGACTGACGTCTGCCTCTGCGTCAATGCGTCATCGTGTGTGAACGCACTTATAATGAATAATGTTTAAAATATAAATCCTCTAGAAACAGTAGGTAAATTAATACGAATGCGAAAGTAAAGCCTCGACACCCTTGTTAATACGAAACAGTAATAAAACATAGTAAGAATAAAACGGCCCTTAGGGGGTATTGCAGAACGCCACTCAAGTGGAGATCTCTTCTTAAGTACCTAAAGATAGACAAGGATGCATGTATACGTTGTATGTATTTGCATCCTTTTCTATCTATACTCAAGAAGAGATCTCCACTTGAGTGTCGTTCTGTAATACCCCCCTTAGTATATCATTAACAGGGAAAATAGCGTGAAAAGAAGAAAGTACATGAGATTTCAAGTGGACAAAAAATGTGCAGGTATAAGTGAGGTATTTTTAGAAGACGAATGCAAAATGTACACAAATTGTCGGTAGATAATGTATCTCTATTGTTTTTCATACCTATAAAAATTTTAATAGGTAGGTAGTTTTTATAGGTAGGTACAGTTAATATTACTGACAAATTTATACCGATAAGTATGACGATAAAATGGTGTTTACCCTACCTATTATTTGTTTACTCACAATATAAGATTTTCTCACCGGTATTAATATAATACCTAAATCTTTGATTAATTATATGTCAAGATAGAATCTCCCGCTTCTAACGTACTAAACAAATAGGCCAACTTTTGTATGTGTGCTTGAGGTGTCTTACAAATAATCTCTGTGTGCGTAGCATGTCGCACGTGATACAGCTATAATCACGCCTTTTACCTCATTCGTTCGCACGCAAATAGAAAGAGACCGAAGGCGAAGAGAAAGAATTTTTTTCGACGCATTCGTAGCTTCGACTGTCTATCTTGACATATAACTTATCAAAGACCAAAATATTATTAATCTATAAAATAAGTTCATCTTTTAGCATAGACGACCGAAACAGACTTTTTCAGGGATGTTAACTCTACCTATATTGGAACCTCTTTTTTTCTCTACCTTGGAAAGTAAAACGTTATCGAAGTACAAAATTTCATTCAAAAATCATTAGAATCGTGTCTGAAAAACCAATTATACGCATACAAATAACACATAAGTGTATGCAAGAATTCAATTAGAGCGAATCCATAGATACACAGCCTTTGCATTACTTATGTATTTTCAGCTATATGTGATGCTAACTGTACCTATATTCTGCTATATCTATACTCTGCTTTTCATTCATATAGGTATTGTATAAGAGAAAAGGTCTTTTATATTGGGAAAATAACAACTGCGTTAGATATAATATTCATATGCTAGTTATGTATCTTTTATAGAATAGAGAAGTTTGTGTTAGCATAAAACAGACTTTTCATTAAATAAGTAGTATTTAGAGTACTTACGTCCCTAGAGAGTATGAAATTATTACAAATGAAAAGTTGAACAATAAACATGCTAGCTACATTAAAAACAGTAGGTACCTACTTAATATAAATAAGTTAAATAGTTTCAAAAAACTAAAAAAAACATGCTTTTGTCAGCGAATAGTACAAAAGACTCGTTAAAACAAACCAATTGAGCCTAAATTCGATGAGTAGACTAGTAGCCAATTAAGAGTTCCATTATCTTCCTCCTGGCTCCATATTCGAATCAGCGAGGTGGTACCAAATTATTTTGTGTTCATCCGAATGACATTTTTACAATACAGGTGAAGCTAATAATTTTCATTACTAGTAGACACCTGTAATGTCTAAATTTTTGGCAATGGTGGATGCTATTATTAGCTATGATTTAAATTTTTTTAGTTTTGACACCGGGATGCTTCACAAAATATGATCCGAATCGCTCTATTTCTGGTATTATAATCTTAATCTCTCTGGATAGGAAAAACACCTAGTTCACGAATACACAAAAATACGTTTTTTTTCGCACGATAAAATTCATCTTGAAAAGAGAGTACGTACTGATACATATACAATATGAAAGATGAAGAATGTTAGAAAGATATGGAAATGTAAGAAATAATACAATAAAGAAATATACAGGGTGATATTGATATCATTAGCATCCTTTTAAACTAAGAGTCTACACGTCAAACTGAACAACTTTTACTATGGGAGCAAACCGATCGGAGCAAAATAAACATCAGCGGTCCTATACTAAACCGCAATGCCTACTCGACTCAAATGTATGCAAAAGCTGATTTTAATTTTACTCCGATCGGTTTGCTCCCATAGTAAAAGTTGTTCTGTTTGACTAGTAGACAAGGTTCAAAAGGATGATAATGATATAAATTTCACCATGTATGTAATTAAGAGCTCTATCATGCACGGTGGTTTGAAGATGGTACCAGTAGTCTAGGAACACCTATTCACTATGAGTGTTTTAAATGAGACCCAGATTTAAAAATGTGTAATATTTTGGACACAAGTCAGTCCATGACTCAGAGATACCATTTTGCCTCCACAAAACTGTTCTGAATGAAATATGTTTTATTTTTTCGATAATAGAGTCAGTATAACCTAAGCCACGGACATCATAGTTAATATAAGCCAGAATTCCGGCACCAGAATAGTGCTAGAATAGTAGAAAGTAACAAGAATTAAGATAAAGATAACACAAAGAAAAACAAAACTGCGAGCAACATTGCGAGATGAATTCATGAGGTTAAATGTTAATAATCCAGCAAACAAATATTTCGGTCGGCTTAACTTTGGGGAAAATGATGTGTTACTATTTACTTTGAAAAGGAGTCTTGGGGTGAAGATTGATTTTAGAGCGCATATTATATCAGCCTGGGTGCGTAGGAAAGTTCTAACACCCATGTAGGTACCCCAAAGATAGAACAAAAAGCCAAAAAAAAATTCCTCATAACCACTTTATGATTATTTGTAATTAAATCATTAGGTTGTTTATGACTTAGATAAACCCACGATTTAATAATATGGAGTGAATTTGATCTATTATTACATAATACCTAAGTATACAAAAAATTTTAACTTGACAAGTTCCTACACTGAAGATGTTTGCGAAAATATTGCGTTTAGGATAGGTACGTAATGGAATGCATTGAGACCATTAAGAAAAGTTGTCTGTTTTTCTGTTTGTTTGTCCACGCATCAACTGAAAAGATTTGGATGCGGTTTTCACAAAAATATAGGACTTAGCCTGGATTAAAGGCTTTATTTCATTGCAATCGGTTCGCTCCACCAAAAGTTATGAGTATTTATTAAGACGCGCGTCGCGGGCGCCGCTAGATTAACATAAGTGTATAATATAGGAAAAGTATCATTAACCTTTAATCCACATACTCTACCCATCAAACTGAACACTTGCTTTTACTATGGGATACGAAAAAAAAACAGCTGTCCAATACGTTTGCATCGAGTAGGTATTGCAGTTTAGTATGAAACAGCACATTTTTTATTTGTTCTGACAGGTTCCCATGGTAAACGTTGTTCAGTTTGATGGTTAGAGTAAGGGTTGAACTACACATGGCCGCACGCGATCGCACTTTTCCGTCCTTTTCCGTCGCGCTGTCCGCGATCCTTTTCTATCACTCAGGAACGTCATTTGCCAGAACATATAAGATAGACGGAATGCGGCGTGCGATCGCACGCGATCGCGTTCCGTCTATCTTATATGTTCTGGCAAATGACGTTCCTGAGTGATAGAAAAGGATGGAGCGACGGAAAAAGGAGATCGCGTGCGGCCATGGGTAGTTCAACCCTAAGTATGTGGTATAAAGGTTAATGATAATTTTCCTTACACCCTGTATAGATGAGATGAAATCCCCAAGGCTGACCGCCGTCGAATAAGCAATGATGTTATCTTTAATTCCCATGAATACCTTTCTCATGCGAGGGTCTATCATTCGATTCTGCTTCATATCACGATACTTGGTGACTGTCGCGTATTCTGGCGTGTTCATCGACTCCTGTCGTCGGTATAGCTGAAGATAAATAAATAAAAATGGAAGAATTTGCTAATAGGAGTAACAAAAAAGATCTTAAACAAAATAAAATCTGAAATATATTTGATATTGTTGTGTGTACCAATGGTTCTTTTCTAGGAATGTTTTGAGTTAAAAATCGTAATTTTTTTATACTGTCAGTTTGCCACACGAGAACGAAGTGAAGAATATAATATACAATGTTCTTGCATTGTATATTTCAAAATTAACGCCTTGTAATTTATTCTAAAGAAAAATACTGTACATTTTTTTTCTATAATTTTGGAATGCAATAATTTCGAAATGCTCTCTCTAGAGAAAGCATTTTGTTAATAAAATGTTGCCTCTAGGAACCATTTTCGTGTGCCATCTAATTGGAAGACTAAATGGCATGCCACTTGCAGGTTGTTCTTCAGCACTTTCTGTTTAGGTCGCCCGTCCCTTCACCTACATGTGTGTGCTTTTTAAATACATCACATCGCTTTCCGTTTCAAATACTGCGCTTCTGCGGTAAACTGCAGCGACAGCGATGTATTTAAAAGGCACACCCATGGGAAAACTATTCAGACAATAGTTCTACCCATGCGTGTACTTTTAACCTTAATGATTATCAACGACAAATTATTACAGTTGGTAAAGCAAGATTGAAACGTTACCTCCATCTCGTGCGAGTTGATCTGCCCCTGATGGTGCGGGTGTACATACAGGTGGTTGCCGGCGAGCGTGTGACGTCGCGGGTCGTCGCGGCGCGACGTGCGTCCGCGCGACGGTCCGCGACTCGCCTCTCCGTCCGATAGCCCTCCTGGAGACAATCGCGCTAAATAAATCTCCAAGTATAGTAGATTACACACCAAGGGCAGGAAAGTAAGAAAGGTCTCAGATCTCATGGATCAAACATTTGTGATCTGAGGCTGTCTTATTTACTGCCCGAGGTTAGTATACTATTTTTCTCCTCGACGGAGGTGGAAAGCGGCAACTACGTTTAGTGCAGCGGGACGATAATTGACGCTTTCCGTCCGGAGGGGAGAAAAGTAACTTATTATTAATCTGTGATTGGACCGCGTGCGAACCACAACTTTGAACACATTCGGTATCGCACTAATCATTTGACAGGTGTTAGATCCGTTTTGACAGATCGCTCAGACATTAAGTTTAACGCAATACGAAATTCAGCACAGTTGAATAGTAATTTGATTAAAGTTGTGATTAGAACTGAAACTGGATTAGGATTGAACATTTAAGTTTTATTTTAACTCGATCAGGGCCCTGGAGTGCGATTTTTGAATCTCATTCGGTGAGCTCGGCAGTTAAGAATGTCAAAATTCTGTTGATCAGATCAACAGCAGAAAGATGCGTATCTCCATAGTAATTTTGACATTCTTTACTGTTGATCTGACTTTAAAAAATCGCAGTCCTGAAGTATGATTATTGAGAGTAAAATCAGCAGTAGAAAGATGCATATCTCCAGAGTAATTTTGACATTTGCTACTGCTGAGTTCGACGTATGACATTCAAAAATCGCACTCCAGGTCAACAATCAATCCATCAGTCTCCCTCTGTTAAGAGTGAGGTTTGCTCATTTGCTACAATAAGGGCCTGTTTCACCACTTCTGAATAAGTTCTTGTTAGCTTATCCGACAGATATTTTATATAATTTCATACAAAATATGTCAAATTATCTGTCGGATGAGCTAACAAGAACTTACCCAGTAGTGGGGAAACAGGCCCTAAGAAAAATTAGGGTCTGTTTCACCACTTTTTTTTTTTTTTTTTTTTTTTATTTAAAATGGGTTTGCTCTTGACCTCAATCCTGTCCTGAGGACAAAGATGGGGTCGAAGATGTAGCGAGCTTACCCAGAAGAAGCCTATTCACTCTTACTTTGAAGTAATTCGGGTTGTAAGTGCTCGGAAATACTGTACTTATGAGTAAGTTCTTGTTAGCTTATCCGACAGATATTTTGACATATTTTCATACAAAATACGTCAAACTATCTGTCGGATAAGCTAGCAAGAACTTACTCAGAAGTGGTGAAACAGGCCCTAAATCGATAAGCAATGTCCGTGAATACTATTATGTACCTACCGTATATCATAAATCAATTTATAATTATTAAGTATACAATTTTATTATTTGTTAGTTTATGTATGAAGGAATGTATCAAAAAAGATGGGTGAATTGTTAGAATGAAAACCATAACTTTTACTCCAATCGATTTTTAGTAGGCTGTTTGATTATATTGAAAATGGTCTCGTTACACTTTAAGGAACATTAGTTTAAAATTAAGAGTTGAAATGTTGCATAGCTTTTCAAAATAATAATTTTTGTAGTGGACATTTAATCAAAAAGTTGAAAATTCAGTGAAGCTTTTGAACCAGAAACTGCAGTCCTACTCGGCTAATACAGATTTTTCTGTAATGTTACTTTTTCTTCTATTGTTTGTTTTTAAATCACAGCAAAAAGTTTTAACTTTTTAACTATTAAATTGTTTAACTATCTGTCGGATAAGCTAACAAGAACTTATTCAGAAGTGGTGAAACAGGCCCTTATTGTAGCAAATGAGCAAACCTCACTCTTAACGGAGGGAGACTGATGGATTGATTGTTGACCTGGAGTGCGATTTTTGAATGTCATACGTCGAACTCAGCAGTAGCAAATGTCAAAATTACTCTGAAGATATGCATCTTTCTACTGCTGATTTTACTCTCAAAAATCATACTTCAGGACTGCGATTTTTTAAAGTCAGATCAACAGTTAAGAATGTCAAAATTACTATGGAGATACGCATCTTTATTTATTTCTGCACTCCATACGATCGCTATTGTGCACGGCGACTAATGAAACACCTCACGAACGTATGTTCCGCCACCCCCGACGATCGCCCACTGGAAACTCTACTCCCAGTTGGTTACTGACCCCCGGCCCAGTGCTTTTCAAAAGGAATGTACGGAAATCTAAATATGATCCTTTAGTGGATGAAGTGGAATTACTTCAAGGCAATCCCAATTATTCTTATGTTTGTTTGCCAGATGGACGGGAGACAACTGTATCCAATAGACAATTAGCACCGTGTCCTAACGACAATTATTTTATAAATGATTCTTCTTCCCAAACTCTTCAAGATCCAGAATCTGATTCAGAAACTGAGCCTAGTCGAGAGCCTGGGCCTAGTCGAGAGCCAGGGCCTAGTCGAGAGCCTAGGCCTAGTCGAGAGCCAGGGCCTAGTCGAGAGCCTGAGCGTAGGGCCGAGACAAACAAGCCTACGTTGTCGATTCGCCATTCGACTCGAGAAAAGAGAACCCCGCCACGTCTTCGTGATTATGTTTTAGAGTGAGTGTGACGGAAATGACCCAGGGGAGAATGTAGTGTACTTATCTATGGTCTGTTGTCAATTTGTCAAGCTTATTACGTAAAATGTCTACCTATAATTCTTTGCTGAATAAAGCCAAGTTCTAGTTGGTATTTCTGTCTTTTATCAATTTATTCAGCAAAAGAAAAATAAACAAAATGCAAGACGATACAAAAATAAATTCAAATACGATGTCTCGGCATAATTCTTCTTCCCAAACTCTTCAAGATCCAGAATCTGATTCAGAAACTGAGCCTAGTCGAGAGCCTGGGCCTAGTCGAGAGCCAGGGCCTAGTCGAGAGCCTGGGCCTAGTCGAGAGCCAGGGCCTAGTCGAGAGCCTGAGCGTAGGGCCGAGACAAACGAGCCTACGTTGTCGATTCGCCATTCGAATCGAGAAAAGAGAACCCCGCCACGTCTTCGTGATTATGTTTTAGAGTGAGTGTGACGGAAATGACCCAGGGGAGAATGTAGTGTACCCAAGTAACAAAATGTGGTCTTGTAGTGGTTCCGAAGCCAGGCCTATAAGAGGCTAGTAAAAGTTTATAACGACGGAAAAGGGCCCATTTTATAGGCGTACTTTTGGTAATAAAACACTCATAGTAGACTTGGCGAGCACCATTTAGACCAATAATACACTTATAGTTGGACTACGCAGAACTGTCTGCTCCCGCGAAGCCAACTATGAGCATCTAATAGAACCAGACATCAACGATTTAAGCCCATAATACACTTATAGTTAGACTCCGGAGAACCATTTGCTCCCGCGAAGCTCACTATGAGCATTTAATAGAATCAGGCAGGCCTGTAACGTGCTCTGCGCTTCTATTACTAGCTATTTCAAACATTTGTGAATTGTGTTGAGTTGTGTTGTAAGATTGAGGAGAAAAATAAACAAATACTAAAAGAAAAGTTCATCTATTTTATTTATATCAAATGTATTAACAAGTTCTTGGCTCGGTATATTATACATGCATACGTGTTTGCACGGCAAACGCATAAGTATTTTCGGTGAAGTGTATTGTGTTTTAAATCTCAATTTTTGTTCGCCTTTTGAACACGGCGTATTTACTAAGTTGTTTTTAAAAATAATATTGAATTAAGAGCATTGTCGCGCCATATTGTGACGAATTAGGGTTCCACTTAACACTTCAATATATCTCAACGATTTTATCAAACTTTTGTTTTATTTACAAACAGTAATTATTTATTAAGTATAATCAAAATATATAAATTGTCTTTAAATTTGATGGAAAATCCATATTCGCCATAAATATTATTATGAATTAGGGTCAAAATGGCCGTGAAGATGCTATAAATATTAAAAGCAATTGTTTTCTTATATGGACTTAACGAAGATATCTTTGGACACTAATAGTTTTACAAGAAACCTTTATTATAGAAAGTAAGACTATAACAGCATTCGAGAGTTAACAATAATACCAAGTACACTTACTCTTAGAAGAAACCACTGTAGAACTAATTCACTTATTATTGGCACATAAAGTTGACTTATACACCCCTATAAGGTCAAGTAACAAGTGCAAATGGTTCTAGAGTTTTTAGTTCTATAAATTACTATTACTAGCGTATGACACTTATAGCGGATTTATAATTACTTCTTGTAGGCGATTATAAGTGCAACTTACTGGAGCAAGTTTTCTCAAGTGTATTTACACTTTTACAACACTTTTATAGGCCATTTTAGCCTTTACTGCGCCTGTAATTTCGTTCTATACACGACTATAAGTCAACTTATAAGAACAGGTGTACTATAAACCCAAACGAACTCCGTGTAACCTGTTATAAGCTTGGTAGTAAAACCTGGAACCACTAAGAGAGAGTTACTAGTGCCGTAAGCCTGTAAACTGCGCACTACAGGAGAACTTTGTTACTTGGGTACTTATCTATGGTCTGTTGTCAATTTGTCAAGCTTATTACGTAAAATGTCTACCTATAATTCTTTGCTGAATAAAGCCAAGTTCTAGTTGGTATTTCTGTCTTTTATCACTGCTGTTGATCAGATCAACAGCAGAAAGATGCATATCTCCAGAGTAATTTTGACATTTGCTACTGCTGAGTTCGACGTATGACATTCAAAAATCGCACTCCAGGTCAACAATCAATCCATCAGTCTCCCTCCGTTAAGAGTGAGGTTTGCTCATTTGCTACAATAAGGGCCTGTTTCACCACTTCTGAATAAGTTCTTGTTAGCTTATCCGACAGATATTTTATATAATTTCATACAAAATATGTCAAATTATCTGTCGGATGATCTAACAAGAACTTACCCAGTAGTGGGGAAACAGGCCCTAAGAAAAATTAGGGTCTGTTTCACCACTTATGAGTAAGTTCTTGTTAGCTTATCCGACAGATATTTTGACATATTTTCATACAAAATACGTCAAACTATCTGTCGGATAAGCTAGCAAGAACTTACTCAGAAGTGGTGAAACAGGCCCTAAATCGATAAGCAATGTCCGTGAATACTATTAAGTATATACCTACAGTCTTAGATCAAAATAAAATGAATGGATAGGCCTGAAGTGCGGTAAGTTGAAGCACACTACTGGTGCACTTGGTCCATACAAACTAGCGCCATTATCTGTCAAATCTAGGGCACTTGCATACAAGTGACAAGTAAACCTTTCATTTATTTTGCCTCATTTTTCTGGTTTGAAATGTTCGCGTAAGGCCTATCCATTCATTTTATTTTGATCGAAGCCTACAGTAAGTATATCATAAATCAATTTATAATTATTAAGTATACAATTTTATTATTTGTTAGTTTATGTATGAAGGAATGTATCAAAAAAGATGGGTGAATTGTCAGAATGAAAACCATAACTTTTACTCCAATAGTTTTTTAGTAGGCTGTTTGATTTTATTGAAAGTGGTCTCGTTACACTTTATGGAACATTAGTTTAAAATTGAAAGTTGGAAATGTTGCATAGCTTTTTAAAATTATAATTTTTGTAGTGGACTTTTTATCAAAAAGTTGAAAATTCAGTGAAGCTTTTGAACCGGAAACTGCAGTCCTACTCGGCTAATACAGATTTTTCTTTGTGTAGGAACAAACATACTTGCTCGTAAAGTGGCTCTTATTGCACCACTTTTAGGTACATAATGCAGCTTATAGAACACGCGTGCGAAAATGATTATATTACCGCACTAGTGCGGTAATGTTACTTCTTTTTCTATTGTTTGTTTTTAAATCACAGCAAAAAGTTTTATAAAAAAAATTATCGGTTAAAATATATAAATATAATATAAAATATGATAAATAAACGCTTCATTTCATCAAACAATTATTTTTAGTTACAAATTAACATTAATTTGTGCTATAAATACATTAATATTAAGTTTGCAACGTTTTTCATATCAGGTTGTTTGCAACAAAATGTCGTTGGTTGAATGGCGCCTCCTCTTTATGTAAAAAAAAAAGTCCAGATCCATTTTCAAGTAAAAATTTTTCTATGGCCATTTTCCTCAAACATTTGTCTAAAATGGTTGTATTTTACGAAATTTTAGTACTTTTTCCTCGCAAGTATGTTGAAAAACGTCGTATGAAACGCGTGAGCACATTACAGCCTCGCTAGAATGTACAACACTCGCCTGCGGCTCGTGTTGCAATCCCGCACCTCGGCTGTAATGACCAACTTTGCTCACTTGTATCATAATGTACTATTTCCATACACCTATATAAATATGTATCAATATAGATTATGTATTATTATAACTTATACCGTTTTGTGAGGCGATTTGGTTTGGAGTTATTCTTCCATAGTATTTAGTTCAGGCACGTATCCAGGGGGAGGGGATAGGTGGGATTTATCCCCCCCCCCCCCCCCCCCGAAATCCGAATATTTGTATGGAAAAGTGATTACAGCACCTACTTTTTCATTGTTTTTTCAAAGTCCCCCCCCCCCCCGAAACAAAATTCTGGATAGGTACGTGCTTGATTTAGTTCACGCTGATCAATGATCATCAACCATAAACAGACCATGTGAACATGTGTTGAACGGTGCTGAAGATGATTATTAAGGGGCTACCTGCCGGTTTTGGGAAATTTTGTAACCATTTTATTCATTAACTATGGCACTTTTTGAGCTGAAATTTAAACTGAACCATCTACAGGATATGAGAAGTGATGTGGTTTTTCTAGAAATCGATTTTAATGAATAAAACCGAAGAAAAGGGACTCTTAAGTCACCCCTTTTTTTCCAGTTGTAACCATTTTACTCTTACATTTTTAATCGGAAAAAAATGAAAATTTACTATATTGTTCACAATACAATTTAGAATGATTGTGGTTTTTTTACTTTTTCGTAATTAATAAAAAATCATCGAATTTTTCAAAGAAAACAGCAAAATTCTGACCGGAGCCACGCGCTCTTTCTCATCGATTAGTATGGAGTGTGAGTGAGAGGAGAGTGGTCCACGGCTGATACGCCTTAAATACAAATGTACTTATATGTTTTTATAATAATGTTTGAATGACCAACCATCCAATCCCGGACGGGCAATCAAGCTGCTACTTGTTAGGACCTTGCAGCAAGCTCCTTTAAATTCATGGAAGTACGTTGGTACCTACGATTAAGTTATTTACTTAGAACTAATGACCTATTCTGTGCCGAAGTATTACATTGTTTGGTTTGTGTTGTTTTCGAAATAAAGCTCGCTCCACATCTTACATAAATTTTAGGAGTATGATATGAATATGTAGGTACCTCTACGTTATTATAAAGGGCTATAATAAAATGTTTTGCATAATATTCAAGGGTAGTTCAGACCATCAAACTGAACAACTTTTACTATAGGAGCAAACAAGAAATCGCAAAAAAATAGTAAAAGTTGTTCAGTTTGATAGTCTGAACCCTGAAAATTTAGTTAAACAATTAAATCTTTTATCATAGCCCTTTATTATGCGAGCAGAGTCAGCACGTGAAGCCAAAAGTTCTTAATTACTTCTATACAACGTACAATGAGTTGTGTAGATCTTAATAAAACAGACACAGTAGATATTAATTTTAATTGAGATCATCAAGGCGAGTGCGCATTTTGCGATCTACTTTCATATAACATAATTATAACGAAACTACTCGTACATACTGAAACATTGTACTTGAAAATTTATTTTAAGCATGGTCAGGTCTGATAGTGCACAAATAGAGATACGAATACGGACATAGGTCATAGTCTCTAAGGTCTAGGTATACAGGGTGAAATTGATATCATTATCATCCTTTTAAACTTAGAGTCTACCCATCAAACATAACAACTTTTACTACGGGAGCAAACTGATCGGAGCAAAAAAATATCTGCCGTTCCATACTAAACTGCACCCGCCGCCGCGCCGCCGGTGCCTACTCGACTCAAATGTATGCAACAGCTAATTTTATTTTTACTCCGATCGGTTTCCTCCCATTGTAAAAGTTTTTCAGTTTGATGGGTAGACTCTTAGTTTAAAGGATGCTAATGATATCAAATTCACCCTGTATAAATTATACCAAGTAATGGTTCGGGTCCGCGCCCCTCGATATTGTTTACAGTTAGTTGTGATATTGTAAAAATGGATAAGAAAATCCTCAAAGAAAGAAGATGTCGAGTACATTCAATTCTAGAAAATATTGCATACGAAGAAATAATAAAGAAAGAAACTATAAAAATACATGGGAGAAACTGTATTCGCTATTATACTGCAAAACCCAGATTATTCTTTTGAGAAAAATCTGAATCAGATTTTCTTTGAATTGTAAAGTTTACTTTCATAAAATGTACGACTAACTAAAGATTTATCATACATTGCCTCAACAAAAACTAAATAAGCTTTCATTAGGTTGTTTGTTATAAAACTCTACAAAATAAACAATAATTTGTAAGGGAATAAGAAATTCAAAACAAGTTAGCTGGTTTTACGGTGATTTACTTTCAATAATTTATAACTAGGTATTATTATGTCAAGCAATGTCAATGACTAACAAGTCCCAGCAATCTTCTTCAAATTAGCATATATGCTCACGACTATATTCCCCGAGGGGGTAGTCAGAGATATTCTGAAACCTCAGAACATTAACGTTTCACCATTAGTACCGAAACTCTGTCCAGTGTGACGGGGGGTGAGCCCGTCGCCATTTATAATGGACAGTGGGTACAATACATGCCTCGAAATTGAAGCACGCAAGTTTCCTCGCGATGTTTTCCTTCATCGAAAAGACAGTGGTGGTATATATACTATATTTCACCACAAAAAATTGAAAAATTGATTAATTCTCGTTGTTGATGTGTTTTGTTTTAATAGGACAGGACAGCCTCATCTGATAACCGGTACCGCAGCCATGGCGCTAAGGGTGCGGAATACGAATGAATTTTAGGATGCTTCATGCCACAAAATGGCTTCGAAACGACGGGTTCTTGGGGACCAGAAACCAAAAACTTTATTAAATAGCGGCCGATTCGTCTTCACGAGACCACCGGTGATCGTAGAGCTGGCAGCTTACTTGGCCAAAGAGTTAGCTTGACTATTCAAAGGACGCTGCCAGCATGCTTTCCATGTCTCGTGGTCGTGGGGATGCAAGTGATGAACCCACGACCGTTTTTATCTTTAGGTGTTCATATATTTCTTGTATTGTATATCATTGTAAATAAATAATACCTCCGGATACACTGATTAATAAGAGAGAAATAATTTTGGGTTGGAATAAGAAGAAGTTGGAATTTAGAGAAACAATAATTCTGGAATTATTGTAGTCAAATTATTTAATTTGCTATTTTACCTTAGTTACCGTGGTGGGGAAAGTTTCGTAGTGTTCGTAGGTATCATGAGTAAAATCATCATTTATAGTACTAATGCAACACTTGAACTATGTGGATATGGGTTCAGTCCCTGAATGTTATGCCACTTACCTATGTGAATAAATTATTATACTTTCAGCTTTAAATTATTCAGGAAGCTACTTTTATAAGTAGCTCTTGTTGACCCTTTACAGCTCTTTGCTTTCCATTATAATAATAGTGTGAATCATGATGAAATGAAATTACATGACATTATGAAACGAATACATTACAAATGTTAAGTTATTAAACTTACTGTGAGGTTCTTGAACGAAGAGGGACGTCGAGGGATCTAAAGCCACTTAAGAATCATCAGACGGTGAGGACACGTGATACGTGGTCAAGCCTGAATCGGAATCAATGGATGGTAGTGTAGTCCCCTGCACCGACTTAACACTTTGCACTGCAGCATCTAATCCCGATTCGTTTGCACAACAACAACAAAAATTGTCATCACAGGACCGATTACGCGCGCGTAAATTCAACTCTTTCTTACAGCACTGCACAGAATTAAAACATCAGATGATCCCAAATAAAAGCTAAATTATGAGAAACTTAGTTTATGAAAACTTACGTTGAAACGCACAAAATAATTAGAACAAGATATCAAAAAATTCATGATGAGAAATAAAGAATGCGATGACACAAAATAAAATAACGGATGTGAGAATTGTGAGTAGGCAGAGAGTAGTTGTGTTGTAGCTCCGCACGTTGGGACTGCAACTACATTTGTAAACACAGCGCCCCGAGCGAGCACTCTTATAACAGATTCTAGAAATAAATGTGCACACTAGCGCGCACTACCGTTTATTAATAGTTCCTATTTATCCTAACCTATTTCTTTCGGCTTATAATGGGCTTATATGTTTAAAAAGAATAAAGATAAACTTATAAAATTACTTTTGATGATTGAAATTAATTTATGAATTAATAATCCGGCACAAAGCCCGAATTAGATTTTCTTTTGTTTTGAAATCTGGAATTTTTTCTGTAGAATCAAACGAAATTAAAAAAATTGTGTAAATGGTGTTAACCATTTGTTATTGTTATAGGTAACACTTTATAACCTTATTTGATAAATATGTATTTATGTAGGTGCTTGCTTCCTACATAAAATACCAAAGTTTATTACTGTGAGGATATTTTTAATTTTTAGTGTAGGTAAGTTTTGTTTCTCTTTTCTTTGTTTCTCTTTTCTTGTTTTTTTAGATAATGGTAAGTGGTGAAGTAAATTTTTATCTTTTTTTCAGTTGTAAATAAAAAGTTTAGGTACCTACACATTTTTGAATCTTCGTCGATTTAATGCAGATAGTCCTTAAAATTCAGATAGCCGAATTATTATTATGAGTTCAGGATCTGAGTGATAATTTTATTTTATTTGTTTTTTCCACTTTGACTTCTGAACCGTTCAACCAATTTACGTGAAATTTTCTATTCAATTAGATTACAGCCCAGAAACGGACGAAGTATCGAACTATCGCGCCGAAACCACGATATCGTCAGCAGACCGCGTTGCCCACGTTGAATAGTAGGTACGTACCTTAAATGTTACTAAATCTACCAAATTAGACTGCGGCGTAGTTCTCTTAAAAAAAGCTATATTTATACTTGTTGCTGATGTGTGAACAGAGCGTTAACCCAAAGGAAAAGGCGACTGTCTATACATAATTAACTTCAGCGGTTTTATAATTCTAATAAATAGGAAAAACTTCGTATCAAAAATGCCAGTAGATTAGTAAAATTAATTTTAATTAGGTTCAATTGATTATTTAACTATTTAATTTTGAAGTTTAATTTATTGTATTCTCTTTAAGTGAACTGTTACGTTATTTTGAGATTGTAACATAATCTACGAACAACCTTCGAATAAATAATGTATTCGCAGATCATAGTATACCTTTACCTACATTATTCATAAAAATGTCATTGATTGTAACCAAACCCAGAAATAAAACAAATCAAAAATTATAAACGCTATTACATCCACAATGGTATCGATTCGGTATTGCCACGACTTAACTTAACTAAATTTATTCCTGTCATTTTCTAACATTTGACTAAGAAAAGAGACAGAAAACCAACAACTGACTTTAGTGCTGTCAAAGTGACGCTACACGCCCAAAAATGACTTAAATAAGATGGCGTGCATTATGATGCCATCTTATCATAGGCCAAGTATTTCGCTTACGCTGATAGACGGAACATCAGTGTAACCGCGTATGATACAGCGATAATTTCATCCAGTGATACCATAGGAAATCAAACTCCCATAAAAATGGGTAAATGAACTATGATATTTTATGTACACACGGCGTGTGTGTACACAAGTGCGATTTTTGAATCTCATTCGGTGAGCTCAGCAGTTGAAAATTTCAAAATTACTTTGGAGATATGCATCTTTCTACTGCTGATTTGACTTTCAAAAATCATTAATCATACATAGCGATTTTTGAAAGTAAAATCCACAGTATAAAGATGCACATCTCCATAGTTATTTTGACATTTACAATTGCTGAATTCACCGAATGAGATTCCCGCGCCGCTCGTAGGGTGAATACTTACAGTCCTTTGAGTCTAGTACGATTTCACTACATGTGCGCACCGCGCCTTCGGCTGCTTAGAAAATAACCAGGGCCTCTAGAAAAAGTACTTTCGATTAGCATTAACGACAGTAGAAAAAATAATAAACGTATGGACTTGACGTATGGTGGAGAAAGAAAACGTCAAAATGTTTCGATCGCCAATGTCAAATCCATACATTCTGTCATTTCTACTAGCGTTTAGTCTATAGCCCCTGTAGTGTGATTTTTGGAAGACACTCGCTGTAAATAGCAGTAGAAAATGTTAAAATTACTATGGATATTATGCGTCTTTCTACTGATGATTTGAACGTGTGACTTTCAAAATTCGCACTGCTGTTCTCGCGCTTTTCAGAGCGTCGCGCTAGCTGCGACAAGTACTTAGTATGGAAAAAATAGAGTCGGCACGCTAGTAGAGAAATCATACTAGACGGGCTGGTAACCATTGAACATAATCCGCCTCCGTGGAACTGCCTCCGTGGTCTAATGGTTAAGAGCAATGGGCTCTTGACACGGAGGTCGTGGGTTCGATTCCCACGGGGGGCACCTAGTGAAATGTCACTTTGTGCGTTTTTCCCCAGTTGGTTAGGACATTGCAGGCTGAGTCACCTGATTGTCTGAAAAGAAAGATGATTCCGTGCTTCGGATGGCACGTTAAACTGTTGGTCCCGGCTACTATCTCTGGTGGTAGTAGTCGTTACATAAAAACCACGTCAGGGGCCGTAAGGCGGTTTGAATAAACTCTGACACCAGGGCTTGCACTTGCAGCCCACTCGATAAGAAGTAGAAGAACATAATAATAACACATTATGCAATATGCAATTATCAATTTATTGTTACCTGTTGTGTCATTATAATAACACGGCGGCCCGATAGCACAGTCTGTAGTGAACCTGCCTGCTGTGCCGAGGGTCGCGGGTTCGAATCCCGTAAGGGACAAATATTTGTATGATTAATATGAATATTTCGTCCCCTTAGAGGGAAAAGTCACTAACTGACATGTGCATAGTTTTGAGATATTGAGGTTTTAAGTTTAAAACGTCATAACAACGTCAAATTGTGATGTATTAAATTTTTTGTAAGAACAAATTAATCGTTGATTTAATCCCCATTTTGTTAAGTAAAGTGTAGATCTCTAATTATCACACGAAAGACGAAAAATAGGTGTAACAAGTGTGTGTCGGACTCGCGCTAAATTGTATGAAATTTTTTTTTATCAAATTTGACCAACTTGTGCTGTCCAGATTTTTTACTTCCCATACAATGAAATGATCCCTAGATAAAACTGAGTCGAACAGCATAAAAAAAAAGTTATAAATTTTATTCAAATTTTTGGACAACTCACGCTTGACCAAAAATTGATGATGCCAAAATTGTGTTCACAAAAAAAGACCGAAGGGTTCCTACGACAGTATCCCTGTATCTCCTGTGGTTTTGGATCTCCCCATACTGTCCTTGTTAAAAAACACTATGTAAAGTTTGGGGGTACGGAACCCTCAAAATAATGGAGAGCGGCAAAAAAAAATGGGTAAACATTTTCGTATATAGTGTAACTAACATAATGCAGAAGGTTTCATAAAAGTTTACTCAAAGTAAATGGGTTCCGAGGTGAAACCCTAATTTGACTCCACTATAGGTAGGTAAACTGGTTTTCGCTTCTTGTATAAAAACAATCATCTCGAAAACATTACTAGAACTAAAAAAAGAAAGCAATGCTACCTAACATTATTTAATAAAGAATCTAACCAGCTTTACCGACATTGCCCAATTAGGACAATGCCTTAGGGCCTGTTTCACCACTTCTGGGTAAGTTCTCGTTAGCTTATACGACAGATAGTTTGACATATTTTGTATGAAATAATGTCAAAATATCTGTCGGATAAGCTAGCAAGAACTTATTCAGAAGTGGTGAAACAGGCCCTTAGTCTTCCAGTTTACAAATAATAAATGACCTATACTCTTTCCTACCTAAACTAGATATACCTACTTTGACTATTATAATTATCTACTTGTGTACTATCTACCGACATATTGAATTTACCTTTATATACCGTGTTGGAGTGTCACTGTATTCCATTTCTCTTATACGTATATTTTCAATAAACAGATGTTCTTCAAATACGCGAATTTATAGTAGGTGACCAATTGAGTCTGCCAGTTGCGAAGACCCATATATTTTTAAAATATTCGTCGCTTGGAAAACTGAAGAAAAAATACATCACTTAAAAACGCAAAAAAGCTACAACTCCCTACCCTACTTATACGAAAAAATTGGTAAAGTAGTTTTTACGTGATGCTCGAACAAACAAACAAACACACAAACAATCAAACGAATAGACAAACAGACATAAAAAAAAACCTCACTTACTATTCTTTATGATCCAACCTTAGACGATTTATATAGGGATCGCCTCGCCTTAGCATTTCCCCTCTGCCAACGTGCCAGATCAAACAATCTTACGCATTTACATACAATTTTATACCTTATCTATCACTAAACAGCCTTTAATTGCGGAACAATAATTTCGAAACTATCGCGTTTGGGGTTCACACGACACAATTTTTCATGAATTTAAACATTCAAAATTAAAATCTAAAGTAATGGAATAAAGTCCAAAGTTGCGGATTTCATGCTGCCTCAAACATACATACCTCATGCTACCAAAAAGTGGCAGATAAGTTTGTTAGTAGAATAAATAAATACTCTAAGGGCCTGTTTCACCACTTCTGAATAAGTTCTTGTTAGCTTATCCGACAGATATTTTGACATAATTTCATACAAAATAGTATGTCAAACTATCTGTCGGATAAGCTAACAAGAACTTACCCAGAAGTGGTGAAACAGGCCCTAAGGATTCAACTCACGTCAACGACAAATCTATCATGGTATGTTTTACAGGTTAACCTAACTAAAGCTTCTGGCACGTTCACAGACACATACAAATGAGTTCGATGAGACATTCTGCGTGCAGTGAGACAAAGGCATTGCGTAAATTTGTGGCACGCGCCAGCTTTAGTTAATCGACCTCTATTTTTAATGCTGTTTTTTGTTGGAGCTTTTAACCCTGAGGCAATGACAGCTATCCATGGTATGGTATGCTTAACTACGTTTAACTAGCGGTTACAAAACTTCCTCATGAAACCTCTTCCGGCTTACCCTTGGCACAGCCCTTGGTGTACCTTATTTTCAAGGTGGAAACAGGGTAATTTTAATTTGACATCTGACCACCCTTATTGAGATTATAAATCACAAAATTTAGCTTTAACTTTTAAATTATTGTCTTTAACACTTGCCCGATGAATGAAACTATTAAAATGCGCTTTATTATTAATGTTTCCTGCAATAAAACGTGAATTAATGTTAACATACCCGTGGAATGAAATATTTTCTTTGCAACGTTCAATGCGGCTCTTGCATCCTAAAACGCTGCACGCTACCATGTTGTGAACTTAAAGTCACCCACTCGCAACAAATTACAATGAATTAAATTATTACGAAATAACTATTCATCGAAATATAGAGCAACAAACATTTTTATGAAATTTTTGTTGACTGACTCCGGAGACAGACCATAGAGGCTAGAGCAAAAATATGGCTACGTCAATAAGGACAGCAATAAGGTAGCGATCTCCTTTTTTAACTAGAGTGAATTTGTATTATGCATCCCTCATTGAGTAAATGAGACAAAACACGTTCTTCGTTCTATTACTTGCTCTTTCTACGCATCTTATTTTGGGCGTGTAGCGTCACTTTGACAGCACTAAAGTCAGTTCTTGGTTTTCTGTCTCTTTTCTTAGTCGAATGTTAGAAAATGACAGGAATAAATGTAGTTAAGTTAAGTCGTGGTAATACCGAATCGATACCACTATCGACACAATATTATACACCACTAGTTTTTAATTACTTACATAAATTTAAGGGTGTAAGGTATTCAGACATTGAATATGAACAACTTTCCCTAAGGAACATGGGTCGAAAAACGACAAAAATGTTTTGACCTCCCATAGCAAAACGATCGGCTGATCCTTTTGGATACACAGTCCAAAAAAAAAATTGTTCGTCCCTTTAGTAGTGTGCTTCAACTTAACGCGCTTTAGGCCTATCCCTTAATTTTACTTTGATCTAAGGGTCTACCTATTGAAAATATTATAACCAGTCTTCGTTTGTATGGAGCGTATTTCTTTATGTTATGTAAGTAGTGGTGTGTTACACGTAAGTGCTACCGTCCACTATCATGAAAAGTCAATGAAGTTCAAAGTGGTCACAGAGAGTCACACAAAATGATGGACAAAATAGAATCAAAATGTATATCGAACATAATAGACACATCGTATGGCGAATTTTGTGATTACTTACCATCGATTCTTGAACCATCTGCATGCCAGTCATCTTCTGGAACAAAATAATTGATTATTTTGGTACCAGAACAGAAAATAAAAACTTGGATAGCATGTGTATGTGTGTATCTATTTCTTTATTTTATTACTATTTTATGAGACCTTAAATTACATATTTCTATGTACTAATCACAAGAGTGGGCTAAGATGACAATGATGACTTTAATATAATACCTATATCTTATTGATATTCAAATATTTTAAGTAAAGGTGTTCTTGTAAAATGTGTGTTTACCTAACTATTTATTAACTATTTTAGAACTTTTTTCCTATATTTTCATAACATATAATAATGAGTTTACAGAGCACGGAGTGACGTCAGTCAGTCACTTGAAAAACAACTTTATTTAAAATAAATGTAGGTAGGTAATCCTTTCATTTTATAAACTCTAACAAGTTAATATTACGATGAATATGGGTATTAATAGTCTTTATTTTCTTCTCAAATACATTAACAATCATGACTATTTTAATGGTAGTTAGAGTACAATATTATAATAGGACGAGACTGGTGCTCGTGATAGATTTATAAACTTTGTATAAGTATAACGATTACAGTTTATAGTTTTTTGACAGATCTTATACCTACGCTATCTACAGTGCGACATAAAGGAGTAGAAAATAAATGAGGGTGATGCCTTCACGCAAGAACGACAAAATCACGCATAAGCTGGTAAGACCGACCTACAATTTGTACTAAAATATTTAGTTCCTGCTGTCACCGTTTTCTACTCTTTTAAGTCGCACTGTAGGTACCTAGATGCACAAATGATTTTTTATAGTTATCGCCTTCGTCGATTAGGTATCTTACAAAAGTACGCAGTGCAGAATTAGAAAAAAATAAAACAAAGTTCAAGGTTAATAGCAGTGGGTTTAAGTGGGATGATCTTATTGATTGCAAGATTGTTATTGAAGACTAATGCCTCCATGGATTCTGACACATTTCTCCGACAGTCGATTGTCCGTCGAATGGTTAGCCTAAAGTACGTTTCGCTATCGAATGTTTCAACAACAGAACCTTTCGCCTGTGAACGATTCGCCGACAAAACGGTTCGCTTCTGAATGTTTCGACGGCAGAACCTTTCGACAACGAACTATTCGTCGACAGATATATGAGTAGGTACCTACTTCAAGCTATAATAACGTTTATTTCGAAACTAGTAATAGGCGTTTGAATGAGGATAAACTTGAATTACTATTTTTATTTATAAGTTAGTTGAATGAATAACATAAATATGCATAGCGTTAAAAAAACGTAACATTAATAGGTACACATACACATGAATGGGGTGAGAAAACTTATATTTTCGGGTGGACAAGGTAAACAGTATCAATTCGGTTCTGGCACTCGCCAGTCGCTTTGTTCGTCGTTCGATTGAGGTTGACTTCCCACCGTGGCCGTGGTGAACGGATTTGCCAATCAGCATTAGAGGTTTACTGGTTGACCAGGGTTCGCCGTCGTCGGACCAATATGTTCCGTGGTCGGACGTATCGACCGGCGGTTCAGTATATCCCTCGGGGAGGTTCTCCTGGCGGCCTCTTAACGACCCTTCCGGCCTCAAAGGTCGTAAACGCCACTTTTGGCCAAAATGAGTTAAAAATGCAGTTCTGTTTATTTTTTGTCGCTCTATCGATCGGTGTATTCCCATGAAAAAAGTCTTTTTAGGCGTTTACGACAATTGAGGCCAGAGGGGTCGTTAAGATACCGTTTTAGAGTAGTAGGTAGTAAGTACTATAATTACGGGGTTTTAGTTGCGTTTGACGTTACTTAAGAGCCTATTATAGTTGAATTTATTTTATTATAATACGGACCTTAGTGCACCCGTGACATTCTTACCTTTAGATAGATAGAGATAGTAATACCTATAGATAGATTATAAATTACTAGAGGCCGCGGCAAACTTCATACTGCCTTAGAATCTTCCCGACACACACTTGGCCGTTTTTTATAGCCTAATATTAATCACTGATAATGTTGCATTCTAATGGTGAAAGAATTATTCAGATCGGTTCAGTAGTTTCGGAGCGTATTCATTACAAACAGACAAACAAACAAAAAATCAAATCTTTCCTCGTTATAATAATATATTATTATATATACCAACCTAAATTATAAGTATAGATAAGTTATAACCTAGTACCTAAATAACCTTTGCTACGGTAAATTTAACTGTCATGATTTTCAATTAAATAATTAATTTAGTAAAACAATTATAAAACAAATGGACATAAAATCCTAACAAAATAACTAACATTAAGTTTTTTTTTTCGAAAAGTACGCTTCTTGTCGTACCTACCACGACCAAAAGTGCCCATTATGCTGGCGGCATTTCCCCGCTGCACCAGGAGGAGTGGGATTTTTGAAACTCATGTAACTGTTTGTAATCCTCACCCTCACCCGATTCAAAAATCGCACTTCAGGGCCCCTAGACAAAGTATCTTTCGATTAGCGTTAATGACAGTAGTAGAAAACACAAAATTGTATGGACTTTGACGAAAGCAAACGTCAAAATGTTTCGATCGCCAATGTCAAATTCATACATTCCGTCATTTTCTATTAGTGAGGGCCCAGATATGAACCAGAGCGGAGGTCGCAACCAAGGTCCCTAAATTTTCGTGTGATCGTTTTTAGAAATAATTTATAAATCAATTTATTAAAACAACAAAGAAGTTATTTATTTATGTTCCTGGAAAGAACGAGTTACGTATTTTCTATTTAATGGATTGAAAAACAGTAAAAATGCTTACCATTATCCCGTCCTTTCCTCTTCTTCTTCCCACTGGAGCTGGACGACTTGCTGGTTTTATCCGACTTATCTTTGCTTTTCCACCGACTAAGCATTTTAATCGTTACTTTCACTATACTACGAATGTTATGTTCCACATTTTTCGTTTATTACAGACCTATCTAATTCCATTCGGTCTTCACTTCGAACACATTCCATCGGATTTGTCCAAATTAACCACTCTGTTTGGTTTCAGATTTTATCTTCACTTCAGTTTGAATCATTTATTATTAATTTATTTTCACTTGTAATTTATTTAAACTAAACTGTTGTTTCGATTACGTTTGTCAGATATGTCGATAGCTTCATAGTTCTTCAATTCCGATAAGTAGGTATTAAATTAGTTATTTATATTATTATGTTTATACCTATAAATTATTGGTTGTGTTCTTGCTACGTTACATTCCTCAGGCAGAATAAAAATATCACTGCGTTTTCCATTATACTCGTACTAGAGTTTATCTCTTAAGAACACGAAAGGAATAAATTAAAAAAAAGTCTGCACAAGCTATAGTCGAATCCGTTTTTTTAATGTCCATAATATGGACCGCGTATCTAACATCGAAATTAGATCAAGACTTATGTGTCGAAGACGTGGAAGCGGAGCACAACGAAGATATGGGTATGGAACAAATATTTACAAATATTTTTGCACCTTACGCTCACTAGAGCAGTGAGCGTCTTTTGAGCCTTTTTTGAATGTCATATCTTTACAACACTCCGAGGGGATCGCACTTTTTCGTGAAATCGGAGCCTATACTGGAGCGAACGAAAAGACATTTCCAATGTCAAAAGAAGAAACTGTAAGACTAATAGAAAAGAAACGAGATTTACGGCGGCGTATCTCAAATGAGCTCGAAATAAGGCAGTAAGTATAAAAAAATACGATTATTGACTCTCTTGTAAAATTTTCTCGTTTGACGTTCCCCCTTTTGCAGCCTAGGCAACGATTTGTATGAAATCAGTCATTTAAAAGATTGTTAACATAAAGAATAACGTTTACTTTGAGCAATGTTTGTAATACTAAAAACAAAAAATTTAAAAATTGTTTAATACCTAACCTTCTATAGGTACTCTACTCTACACTCACCCTTATTTTGGTAGCAAATTAACAGAATTTGTTGACATCCGTAAGGAAATCGCCATCATCGTTTTAAAACTAAAATAACTAGGATTAAAGCATATATAGTAGGCATGTAAATGAGTACGAAAGGGAGGGCAGATGTTAAAAATTCATAAATTTCCTGAAGCTAAGTAGCCATACCTTTGAACTTGTTTGAATGAAGGGAAACATAATTCCTTCAGTGCACGAATCTCGTGGCACAAGTGCGTGATATTCAAATACACCTATACAGGTAGGTACGGAAGTGTTATTTTACGTATTTACATTTTAATTGCATAGGTAATTAAATTTATCAAGTCAAATCTGAGCTCAATCCAATGAATATCTTTTTTAATTGTTTTTTTCCTAATAATTGTGAGAAAAGGATATCTATTTATCGTGTCATTACGATATTTTAATTAAGTATAAGTATTTCTAGTTTTAATAATATGTACTATCTTCCTTCGGTTTTAGCTTGACTAAATTATCTCATTCAGAATCAATGTACTTAGTACATAGTAGTGTGTATTTACATATATGAATATATCCCATTATACTATATAAAGTTACTATACCTTTACCTAATATCCCATATAAATATAGGATCATGGTAAGTAAATTAGGAAGACAATATAATGTTTAGAGATAGAACTTTTTACACAATATCTTCCTGAAATCAGAAATCACGTACGGACAGATTCACAAACTAGTTGAAAAGGGTAGAAATCTCACCACCACCATATTAGGGCAAAGGCATAGATGGCAGGCTAATTGGCGACACACTTAAATAATTGTACTTATTCTATTTTATAGCTTGGCCATAAACTCATGAACGTGGTGACAGGTGGAACTAAAATTGGAGTATGGTGGTGTTGCTAGGTTATGCGTGATTTAGACGTTCTTGCGTGGCGGCAGCGCCCTCATTTAATTTCTATCTTTTTGGCCAAGCTGCAAACTTCTAGGCGATAAATAATGTGGGTGCTAGGTAAACTACCATACTTTCTTATACAGGATGTAAGTGACAGGCTAGCAAATACTGAAACGGTGAACTCAGACCATCAAAGAGATCTGAATCAGCCTTCCTAAGGAAACGCAAAAATAAATCTGCTATCCCATACAATTTGAGTCGGGTAGGTACAGCAGATTTTTTTTCGCTAGTCCTGAGGTAGGCTCCATAGTGATAGTTGTTCAGTTTGATGGTCTGAGTTCACCGTTTCAGTATTCGCTAGGCTGTCACTTACACCCTGTATATAAAAAATTGACACCTCTGTCAATAATGGGTATCAATTTCTAAAATTTAGCGAAACTATGTTTAAACAAGCATGAAGTACCAGTAGCAGTACAATAATCCCAAAAGGCAGCGTTGTACTTGGTTGTGTAGTGTAAACCTTATCACAAACAAACTATTGACATCTAGGGCTAGATTCGCGAAGCTCCAGCGACTAGGCGTGTGCATAGTTAGCTGCAGTCAAAACTTTTAGTAAAAGGGAAAATTCATAGGTGGCGGAATTCCTGTCAGCCAGCCAGGTTACATCGACATCTATGGTTTTATTGAGGAAGCTTTATGGAAGGGACAAGTGTGCTTTATCCAAGAAGCTATTTGGTTACGTTAGTAATTATAATACCTACTCTGTGCTATATTCGGGTTACTTCATGAAGCTGGGGTACTTCCTCTAAGAAGACAGTTTTATATAACTCTATAGATGTCACTGACTGAAGACTGATAAACAGTATGTCAGCCCTTTTCATCTTTCCAACTGGGCACTATGGGCACTTGCCCAGGGCCCCGCGGACGCTGGACCCACCAAGAAAGTAAACCAAAGTAACCTAAGCTTTGTAGATGTTAGTGCCACAGAGAAAGTTGTTCAGTTTGATTGTCCGATCATCCCCTTAAAAAAGTATCAGCATATTAAGTAGGACCCATATTTCTACTTATAGTTGATGTTATAGCCATTAAATCCTTGATTTCAATCATGATTTCCTAATGCATGATGTCTATGCTAGAAACTGAGTACGGCAAATATGTACCTATAATGTTTTATTATTCGTCTGTAATAGGCAGTCCAGTCAATGTATTTATTGCCTACTATGCAAACGCTAAACAGCTAAACTTAAAAATAAAGAGTTTGAAAAACAAAGTAATACTACTTCACATAATATCTAACTGTATATAGCTACCTAACGAAGAAAAAGGATAGGTACAGCCTAACCGGGAACTCCCCTCGCGCACAAGGAGTGCCTCCCTCAGTCAATACTAACAGTACAGGATGAGCATAAGCATAAGCATATGCTCACGACTATATTCCCCGAGGGGATAGTCAGAGATATTCTGAAACCTCAGAACATCCACGTTTCACCGGTAGTACCGAAACTCTGTCCAGTGTGACGGGGCTGAGCCCGTCGCCACTTATAATGGACAGTGGGTACAATACACGCCTCGAAATTGAAGCATGCAGGTTTCTTCACGATGTTTTCCTTCACCGAAAAGCCAGTGGTGTAACAAATCGTACATAAATTCCGAAAAACTCATTGGTACGAGTCGGCTTGGACGGGGATCGAACCATCGGCTCCTGCACGGCAGGCAAGGTTACTCGACACTGGACCACCACGGCACCAGTACAGGATGAAGTGTAGCTTAATAAAACAATTAAGTACTAAATAAATATTTGTATGTTTAGCTTAAAGCCTCTTCTATACTTTACGAAGCTAGTGGCACAGAGTACTATGTAGTGACATGAAACATAGTTTAATGATATAAATGTCATCAACAGTTTCACATGTAAACATCAAGTTTTACGATGCAAGGTATACATCATCATCATATTTTATAAGAATATACGTCCCACTGCAGGGCACCCACGCGTGCCAATGCAATGCATGCAGTAATTAAGATTAATTTGGTGAAATAGTTTCGTGGTAAGCGCAATTTTTTCATGAAACGCAACGAACTAAAAGCTCCTGCTATCTGTGGTCTAAGTATAAAGTTTTGAAGTTTACGGAGCCACTACCTCGGTACTGTGGATTTCACGACACCATTATTATTTAAACGATGTTTCGCAAGTTAACAGTTTCATTTAAACTAGGTGTTTTTTGAAATTATTTTAATCATGCATGAAAATATACTCCATACCAAATAGCAACGAAATTTTAAGGCTATTTTGCATTACGCAAAGAGATTTGAGAAAGGCTCATTAGAGTTAATCCTCCATTAAATCTCTTGCTAGCTTTTACTACGTCAACAAGACAAAAAGTGACAGCAAGAGATTTAATGGAGGATTAACTCTAATGAGCGTTTCTGCAATTGAGCGTTACTCTCATTTATTCTTAGAACAGCTTTTGTACCGTCCAAGATATGTCGGTTAGTACAATATCTATCTAATAAGTAAATTTCATTCGGTAATCAGAATTGGCCAGAAATCTAAATAGAAATCGGAAAATCTTGTCGTCCTTATTTGGAATGAAGTATCATCATCATATCAGCCGATAAACGTCCACTGCTGGACATAGGCCTCCCCAAAAATGGGGAGATTTGCCATAATCGCCGCTTGGCAGGCGGGTTGGCGATCGCAGTTGGATTGAATGTGTGTACTCAGAGGATGCTGCTGCCCATCCTCCGGTAGATCCCTTAGTCGCCTTTTACGATACCCGCGGGAGGAAATGGGAATGAAGTATAGTTTCTTGAAATTATTTTAATCATGCATGAACTAGTTTAAGTAAATTCGGCTACCTATGTGTCGTAGGCAATGGATACATTAACTTGGCTGCTTATGGCAGACGCACGAAAAAACAGCATGGTTGATGGTCGAACACGTACTTACAGCACTACACTAAACTCACTGCACGTTTATGATTGAGATCACGAACACACTACACACGATAAACTCACACGCCGCCTCATTAAAATCACACAAACTATAAATAAAACTAATAAGAGTAGAAAGTAGGAAGACTATAGGAGCATAAAATATTTCGCATAGGGATGGATACAGTTACGCAGCTATAATCAAGTACCTAATCGGTTTAACACTTGTCCTTAGAACCACCACCGCCTCGCCGTAATCCGTTAAGACCTTTATTAAGTCACGCAACGATTGCATTGGTCACTACATCACACTGTACTATAATCACGAACTAGAGAGGTAGTTAGGTACACAAGAAGTTTCCGTTAGCGGAGAAAACGCACGGTGTTATTACGGACACAGGTGGCAGACTTATACGTAATAACAGCGACATCTGCCCTAGCCAAGCAGAATGCATTACATGCAATGAAAGAAGTGCATGACGCAGAATCTGTTAGATGCACTAGAGCTTTTGCAGAGGATGGGCGTCGCGTCTATCTAGCTGAGCAATAAATCACGTGTACCCCCCGCCCGCAGCCCGCAGCAACCCCCCCACCCCCTCCTACCGGCGAGCACGCTCTCGTAAGTGCCATTGAACCACACCCATGGCCATCCCCGACATAAACAACGTGTTACTACTCATATTTATTAATGAGTTCATCATGGAAGGGCCGCTGTCCAGCAGTAAGCGTACCTAATATAATGTTTTGGTGTTTGTTATCACAGTTAGGGGTGCAGATGACGTCGCGATTGGCGATTTTTGCCGCTAGTCGGTGCGAGGTCGCAACGACTCTTTGGCGCCGCCGTCTGCGCCCTCGGACGCCCACTTAGAGACTGGTGGCAGAGTGCTGTACTATACATACATACGGGGTGTTAGATGAGGCTTGTTGCGCTGTGTGCGGCGCTGCACAGGCGCGGAGTGGTCGCCGGCGATCAATGCGGGTTGTTCACCTTGCGCGGAGAACTTACTTCCAGCTACGACGCCGACTGCGCGAGTCGCTCGCCAGTCGGTACCCACCGGAACATCAGCCTCTGTTTCACACCAACATTTTGGCTATCCTTATACATCGAGCGCAGAAGCCGTCTCGCGACTCGATCTATGATTGCCGAAGTCTCCTGCTTCCTACGTCCTACTTAACGAGGTTCCTTGTATTTCTAGGTACTGTTGAGCTGATTGAGGTGGCGGCGGTACTGGCGGTAGGAATCCATAGGCTTCAATCAAATTTATAGATACCTCTACACACTATGTTGATTTATTAAAGAGGTAAAATTTGTTTGTTTGTTTAAGGTGGTAATCCTTGGAACTACTAAACCAATTCTAAAAATTATTTCACTACCTAATAGAGAGCTACACCACATTTTGATTAAAATTAAAATCTTTAACGCTGACGAAGTTGCGGACATCAGCTAGTATGCCTACGTATTCAATAAATAATATTGTTTTTCTAACTAGAAATGAATTGATGTATCATCTTAAAAATCTAAGAAAGAAGAAGAAGAAAGAAGAAGAAGTATGTAAGAAACTGACTCTCATTAAAACTATCAGACTGTAAAAATAACACGAAACATAGAAGATAATAGAACTATACTTAAGTACTTAGTTCAATTCTTGAATATAAAAATAAAATGCAATTTCCAGACAATTTACCCCTCAAGTCCTGAGGTAAAAATTCATTCACCTGCTACACTGCCGGCGCGCGGCGTAGCAATCGCGTAGCAATCTCGTAGCCGCGTAGGTGTGTATAAGCTATTTCTAAACCCTTGAACTTAGAAGGATTTTTAAATAGTTCTTGCCTTGAACCTTTTATTACAGTGCTTTTCAACCTGTGGGTCGCGCCCCCGGCTGGGAGGCGCAAAGTCTTGCTCGGGGGGTCGCAGTCGCAAGCCAGGTAATATTATAAAGCAAGTGTTCTAGGTCCTTCATTAAAAATGTTTATATTCTAATCTCCTTATCCAAAGAAGTTAATCTTTTGCAGAATAAATAAGCATGCCGATGCCGTCTCAGCAACAAAATCTATGTAGGTACATACCTACCTATATCTATCTTTATACATCTAAACTATTATTAAACTGTAGGTAACAGAAGCGTGTCTGTAGGTAGGTACATTGAAGATATTTGACAATAAAAAAGTAAGATATGTTTTTTCAGATGTCCCTTACTCCAAATCAGCCTTTTTATAGAATTGTTGTCTGTCTGTTTGTTTGTTTGTTCGAGCATCGCGCAAAAACCTTTGACCGATATTGATGAAACTTTTTTTCCCTCTGTCCAGTCGGATCCACTATCTCGATCCACCAGTGGATTTTGTTTGATAGCTTATTGTTATCTGACTTAAGATCTGATACTTAATAATTTGTGCGGATGAAGTCGCGGGTAAACTCTGTACTGTGTAAGAGATATTTGCAAAATAAATACAATGTATTGGGGGTGTTTAGAATACAGTAATGGAATACCTAATCGTTCTAGAATGGAATGCATTAAGACTATTTTCAGAATTTTTTTCTGTTTGAAAAGAAATGGGTCTCGTGATTAGACGAGATTACGTCCGTCTTTTTTTCAGGTCCGTGGCCAAGCCCAAAATGATATAAAGGTTACACTAAAACCACAGAGGATTATATTGTAATCCTCTGTGCTAAAACTAGCACTAAAAGACTTAAAAAAAAAGATACCTGTCCTAAATCTGTGGCTAAACAACGTCGGTCGTAAATACACAAGATATAAGTGAAACTTCCGCAGCTGTCAAATTAAAATTTCGAACTTCCGTTACACCAAAAAGTTGCAAATCCGAATTTCAAAGCCCTCCCATAAAAAGTTTCACTTAAAAATTTCCAAACTCAGTTTTTTTCTAGACTATTACGTACTTTAGTACATTGATATCGTTGACTATTACTATACAAATTAATTACTATAAAGCTAAATATGAATAAATAAAGGTCAAAATAGTTCAGGCCTTACGAGGTTAGTGGAACTTGGCGCACACCTAGATTTGTGAAAACAATAAACCTACTTGTGTAATTTTTATGTCCTTACTAGACTTTCATTTTGTGACGACGTTATAAGCTGGTGGTTTCAGTCCATACAAAACTTTGACGTAGAACACTCGCAGACGGTATTACTTAATAAAATATTTTATATATGGAAAAACTTATAAGACCCCTCTTTTTGCGTCGGGGGTTAAAAATAGCTTAGAAAATCTAGATTGCGCGTCTGAAATAACATTTACAATTTATGATATAATTACAAAGATATAAATACTTTGAAATTATTGATACAATTTTTTTTCTCCATATATAAAATATTACTTTTATATAATTATCTATACTTTTATTAATACCGTCTACGATTGTTCTACGTAGAGAGTAGTATATTCCTTGGTTCTACGTGTTCTACGTCAAAGTTTTGTATGAAATTGACTACTCTGAAACCACCAGTATTGTAAATTGTAAGTAATTATATTGAATCGTTTATCATTATTCATCTCACACCTCGTCCTAGGTCTCTTCGAAAAACATCCAACAGCAGGTTTTGAAGAATTCAATTTGTTGGAACGAACGCGCAGATAGCATTTAAAAAAACCAACAAAACAAAGGTCTGCGCAGTCAAAGCCTTGTTCAAGTTGTTCGCTAGCCTATATAACTATATTAGTGCAGATAAAAGAGATTCGATGAAATTATAATCAAATTACCTACAATTCCTACTACACTCCATTTCAAATAGCAACGTAATTTTAAGGCTATTTTGAATTAAAGAAACAGAGATTTGAGACACTTGCTCTCATTTATTCTTAGAACTGCTTTACTAATGTCCAAGATATGTCGGATAGTACATCCTTCTGATAAATAATAGTTATTTGTTATGCTAGGCTGCAAAGTCTTTTTGGCGCGCGTACTTGTATTGGAACCTAAGCAAGCGAAGGTTTCAAAGGTACGAGACGCAGAATAATTTTGCAGCCGAGCGAAACACACAACTTTTCACCTCACAACAGCGAGGGAAAATGTTAGGTGCAAGCACTGAGTTAGATGTGTAGAACATCGTGCTTCATGACGTTGTCCCATTCTATTGATTACATTGCATTTATTTAGTCACTATCTCACTGCGGTCACGTGTAGCAGTTTGATTGAAAAAAAAATCAGCATAAACAATGTCTTGTTGTGTACTGAGATACTGCGCAAATAATTCAAGAAATTTAAACAAATGTTAAGGAATAACTTTTCATAGGTAAACAAGACAAATTAATTATTAAAAGAAAAGTGTGTTTCGCTCGGCTGCAAAATTATTCTGCGTCTCGTACTTTTGAAACTTTCGCTACGCTCAGGATTCAATACAAGTACTCGCGCCAAAAAACAACTTTGCAGCCTAGCATAACAAATAACTATTTCTTATCAAAATTCGCCAGAATGCTAAATAGGAATCGGAAAATCTTATGAAATGGAGTATAGTATAGAACTATATACCAAACCTATTCTGTGGTATAGTGCTAGAGCAGTTTAGTCTTACTACTATATATTTCTTCTCGTCTCTATTTATTCGTGTATTTTCATGCGTTGATACTGACGTTAACTAATTACAATTTGCATTTTGAGGATATTTAACTAGGTACTTGTAGGTGCGTAGTGTAGGGCTATTGTGTAAGAAGGGTAACGTTTTATTACTATACTTAGCAATTTTTGAGTAGGTTTTGCTTTCTCCGATCATAATACCCATTATCTGAAATTGATTGATTAAATATTAAGAAGTAAAATCGCAAAGGACTGTCTGCCTAAAAACACTGTCGATTTTATACCAATCGTCAATTACAGAACCATGGATAGGAAAAGTCAACATTGTGGGACATCACTACTATTATACCTTCCACCTATTTATTTAGTTTTCGATTTTTTTTCCTGTTACTAGGTACTTACATGCAATAAAATATTTATATGACTCATAAAGTAGTAGTTTGGAAATCATAATTATTTTGCGCTTTCACACACGATGACGCATTGATGGAGCGGCAGACGTCAGTCCGTCATTTGTGTGTGCTTCTACGTGCGGTTTCATACAACGCCTTGCTTCACAAATGACGGACTGACGACTGCCGCTCCGTCAATGCGTCATCATGTGTGATCCCACTAAGGGTACAAGGAAATTAGCCTCCCCGAGTGACAAAACCTTGGTAAAAGCGCTACAGCGCATCCCCCTCACCCCCTCCCAATTTCAAGTTGTTTGCCTGGTACTGTATACCTATACCACGCACATACAATTAAAGATACAGGCACCCCCTCCGCCCGTACTATTGAACCACCCACTTTACCCCACAGCAGATATTTCATTCAAAATGTAGAAGTACGGAATTTCAAGGACTCGTTTGAATTCGTAACACCAGCTTGTACGCAGTTAGAATTTAAAAATAACTATAACAAATTACATACAAGATGTACTTATGTTGTATCTTTCTTTTAGACTGTTTATTATGTAAGAATTTAGTCTTTCGCTACATTTTCTTTACGCCTGCCCCTACTAGAGGTACATTTTATGGCATCGTGCCATATCTCCACAAAGTAAGTACAAAAAGAGCAGCTAACGAACGACGTTTCGGCACATTGTCAAACAAGATGCTAAGGGTCTTGGTAAACTGTTACCAAGAGTGTTTCAGGACTACGGTACTCATTCACACTATTAATTTGAAATTGTTATTTACAAATGCAGAACAGTGTACCATGTCCTTAAAACAAGTTCTTCAAGAAGGTGGTCAGATCATAATTAAAGGAAATCTAGTAGGTAATAAAGGTGCCATAGATCTACCATGAGTTTTCACCGTACTTTACTACTGTAGTTCCGTCACTAATTTTGTATTGAATTTCGTACAGCCCTCCTAGTGGTTACGTTGAGAACTAATTTCTGTCATACGAACTGGCGACGTAACTGCAGTAGAAAAGTACGTGGAAAACTCATGGTAGACCCTCTGTATCTTACTGTAGTTTTGCTTCTAGTGTGGTTCCAGCTTAGAATGGACCGCTTCTTCCCGTGGGTCTCGAATGTGGTGACTAAGGGTTTTTTATGTAGTGTTTTTCCACCTATCACGTCATTCCATCGTAAAACCTCAATGGGTATGCTAAAAGTGAGCTTTGCTACAACTGTTAAAATTAAGCGCATAACGAAGGTCTCGAGATAAATATATCAAAGCAATAAATGAATTGAATTGAATTGAGTATAATATGGTATATGGTAGTTATAGTAATGTTCTGAACACGGAATTCGTATGTTTATTTAGGTTAATTTGTGTTAACTATATGCCAGTAATATTTCAATACACATTTGATACACATAATGTAGGTATACCTATATACCTATTTAGATTTCTACATCAAGTCCTTCTAAATTTGTCCCTTAGAGCCCGTAGCCAGTGACCGAGAGCCCCACTTGCCACTAACTCCAGGTCACGTTGGTAACCCATGATTTTTTGTATAGAAAAACATCTGAGAGAGCTATTTTACCCGGAATTAATTGGTAACCTAGCTAAACGCAAGTAGGGCTAAGATCAATATTTATGAATGTTAACTAAATCGATTTCAAGTTAAACAAATAAACAATTTCTAATCGGATATGAGATTGAAACTAGCGAACATCATTGTCGTTCTCCTTCTAGCTTTTTGAAACTAGCCCTGTACCCGGACTTTAGATTTACGATATATTGCAACCGTTTCGGTCCGAACTTCATTGTAATAGAGTTGACATTAGTACGAAAACGTTCACGCAATTGCGAAGTTCGAATGTCCGGGTAGAACCCCTGGTTAGCGAGGAAGCGCGAAGCCATTATTAATGCAACCATCTATGCCCGTCGCGTCGGCGTCAACCCCCTTTAGCTAGTAGAATTGTGAATTTGGTACATAGTTTGTTATGTACAGTTGACTGACAAGTTCCTGCCATTTAATACAAGTTTGAATCGTCTGCCATATTGTTGTAAAACTTTGATTTACTGCTGCCAAGATAGTTTACCCGAGTTTGAGTTACAAATTTTCAGTTAGATGCTATATTTGTGCTATGCACCTAAACGGTACATAAATTGGATACAATTATTTTAAAATCGCCTCGTTTAGCCAATGAGATACCTACCTAGGTAATATTTTTTAATCTGACAAGTACCTACTTATGTTAATTGTATGTTTCATTTACCTACCTATAAACGCTTCAAAAGCAATTAGGACAAAATAATAAGGTCACTGTCACCTACAAGTCAAGAAATTAATAACGTACTTAAATATAATAATTCAAATTCCTGTAAAATATGCCTTCTTTGTTAAGTGTCTTAGCCGCCCTCGAATCTCGGCTTAATACCAATTGAAAATGTTGAAACAACGAAAAGTAATCTGAAAATTCTTACCTTTCTGAGCGTTGCTCTGCAGTATCCTTTGTATTTCTCCCGCCTCCGAACCACTTTCAGACTCTGAGTAAATTGAATTACTTCCACGAACTAGATGAATGTTGTTTTTGTCATTTATAATTTTATTCGCAGCATTTCCAACGCTCGTTGTACGAACAGGCGGGCGCGGTGGAGCTCTAGAAATTGGTTTTGGTTCGCTACTGATTCCTTTTGCTCTATTTGCAGAATCGTCACGCCGAGAAATAATTGGATTGTATCTTTCATTCAACGATTTTAGTATCAGATCGCCAACTCTGTTACTTCCTACTTCGTGCATACTATCTTTTGATGCATAAAACTGTTCTTCAAAACTAACTCTTTTCTGCTGTTGAGGTATTTGTTTCATGCCATAAAACTTGCCTGCCGGAGAATTTGAGCTAGAAATAAATTTTTCGGGATGTCTGTAGACAATGGTTGGATCGTCATAAGAACTACGGTTCGTTAGAAACGAGTCTGTTCGTCTCCCAGGTGCTCCTCTTACAAAAGGCTGATTCGCAATTATTGGCAGCTGTTTCTCATGCGAACTGTTTAGGTTTTGTCCACGAGGTAAACTAAAACTTTTAGGTTGATGAACATAAGAATTCGGAGTACTGCAATTTGAATTAGTATAAGATGTACTGCTCCTCACAGGATTTTTTTGAACGGAAGAATATAACGATTGCCGGAGGAAATAATCGTCTTCTTTCTGTTTCAACTCTCTAAGTTTCTGCCAGTAGAAAGCTTCTACTTTCTGACGTGTTTTCTCTTTTTCTGCGTCTTCAATTTTTTTGTCATTCTGTGGAGTCGACGTTTGACTTCGATGGTAATCCTTATTTCTCTCTGTATTGATAGACGACAGTGGCGATGGTGTAGACTTGTTACGAGTGTTAGATCTGCCCAGCGAATTCCTTCTTTCTTCTACTTCAATCATCGTTTTTCTCACGCGTTCATAAGGAGAAACAGTTTTGGGCATATTTGGAATTTTATGATTTAAAGGTATAGGTGATGTCGGAGCTGAGTAGTTGTATGGTTTCCTATCATATACAACATTCCTTTTCGAATTTTTATTTTCAATCGATGTGTTCACCGGATTATCTGTTTTATTGTCAAAAGATAGACTGCGGGCTCGCGTAGGCTGTAATGTTCTTACCTCGGCCTCTTTTTTCGGCGATATTAGAAATTTTGTACTGACTCTTTTTATTTCAGCCCCCACTGAAGATGGATTAGCTTGTGACTGTGATGCTTTAAATATTTCAATTTCATCGAGAGGTGATATTTTATCTGACAATTTCTCTAGTGAGTGATAATATACATCAGGATACTGTGGGTGCTGGATGAAATTAATCGACTTTGGCAAATTTGCAACTTCATTATGAGGTTTAGGTGGTACCTGCGGCCTTGCAGCATAACTTGTGTATTCTTTAGTCGTATTTACGACAAGTGTGCGTACGTTAGCGTTGTTTCTTGCACTTTCTGAGACTAATGTACTGCTAGAGGAATATGTACTTACAGTCTCATTGTTAAGTATTTCAATATCGTCATTACGACGCGACACTGTTAAGTTTTCATAAATGCGTTCGTTATTGTCGTAGGTTTCTGAGCTACATTTTTCTGAACCAATTAATACAGAACGAGGATTTTGATAGTGATTACATTTCGAAGAACTGTCTGAGACGGTTTTTATTTTGGTCTGCGAATCTTTACTATTTTTTTCCTTTGATTTATGTGAGAAAAAAATACTTGGGAACAGTTTCCGAAAGCTGCTAGTCCGTTTCTTGTTATTTTCTGCCATTTTGAACCGTTACTTTCTTCATAAGATTTTATCTGAAACAATTGAACGAATATGTTAGAGGCAACGATCGTTAGAGGTTATCAGAGGTGAATCTACAGTAGTAGGGATTCGCCGGTTCTGGACCACTTGCTCTGGGCCAATCAGAGGGCTCCTTTGGGTCGGCCGTTTTTGCACCACGCGAATTAAAACCGCGAATTAAATTAATTGGACCGCTATAAAGTTTATCCGCGGGTGATATCAAAGTAATTCGCGGTATCGATTAAATTGATTCGCGTTTTCAATTAAATTGCTCTATTAATGTAGTAGTAGGGATTCGCCGGTTCTGGACCGCTATAAAGTTTATCCGCGGTTGATATCAAAGTAATTCGTGGTATCGATTTAGTTGATCCGCGTTTTTAATTAAATTTCTCGATGAATGTAGTAGTAGGGATTCGCCGGTTCTGGACCAATGTCTGGGCCAATCGGAGGTGGTTATTTCGATGAAATTAATACTTTGTGGTTTTTATATCACATTTATTAGAGAAACAAATTCTGGGTGGTCCTCGTGATGTTACCTGCGTGAGATTTTTGGAAAGCGGCAAAAGACAAAGAGGTGATCTATTGTTAAATGGTACTTTAAGACCGTCCCTTACAAACTTTCACAAAAAACCGACTCATGAAAGAGGCTGGGTACTATTGTATATTGATAATAAAAGCGTGGTGTTTACAACGTTTATTGTTTAATGGTGTTTTAAGACCATCTTGGGCAATAACGTACAAGTTTTAACAAGAAATCTACTTATTAAGTGTCTAAATAAAATGCATGTTTGTGCAGGTTATTTATTGTTCAATCCTGCAGATTGCGAATAATGTTATTTTTAAAATAAAACTGGTTTTTTAGATATAAAAATTTATTTAAAAAATATAGTTTTCAACATTTCAGATATCAGTAAATCATTATACAAAGTGTCATCATCTGAAAACATTTTAAGAAAGTTAGACATCGAGATACCCTTATATCTAAAGTGAATGTATACTAAACAATATAAACCACAAACTGAACTTAAATAGTTTTGTATTACTTTACTATTGTAAATACTTCTTTTCGTATTTCTCTCCAAAAACGTAGCATGATAACCAGTTGGCTTTCGACCAAAAGAATCAAAATATTCGCCAACACCGTCCACATTTATAAAAATAGCGATCCAATGAGAACCAGGTTTTGTATCAGGATCCAAATTACTTATCAGATAACATGGTAAATGAACCCGTACTGGTATTCGATTGGCTGCAAAAACATTAAATTCCAGGCGTGAATCAACTTTTTTCATACATTTTTGAATATCTTGTGTATTCATTGTACCCATTCAAAACAAATTATTAACATTTATTTACTAAATATTCGAAGCTTACATCAGTGATGATAAACGCTAATTAAAAAATATATAGTGGTGTTTGGCATTTATATTTATTTTACACTTAACTATTGTAGTCTATAATAACATCACGGTTTTTATTTATTTCAATAACACTGTCAAATTCAGCGTATATCATACAGTTTACAGTTGTTGCAAGAGATTTATCAAATCGAACTTCCAATCGAACGCTACCACGTTTTATTATATTCCAATGTGAATGTGCGTTTGCACATAAATCAGGAGTCATATCAAAAGCCATTAAACAATATCCATTTGCAAAACTTTCTTTCGAGATTGAATTTCCCTCATTCAGGAAATGAATACCTGTTCCTGAGAATAAAGTGTGATATGCACTTGTAAACACATCAGTACTAAAAGATGTTTGTAATGTTTTTGATGGTATTTGATGGCCGTCTACATATAAGCTAAATAAATTAACACCGTGATTACTAAAGTTAAAGGGATTTGTATTAAGGCTACCATTGAATGCTCCATTATTTACGAACCCAACTACACATCGCTTAGGTACTTGACCCAGGAATATATTGTCTATAGCTTTTCCTTGAATTCCTGCTGGAATTGTTAATACTTTTACTTCTGCACGTGTAATGGGATATTTTGCAGTTGTGGTGGCTAATACTTTTTCATGAGCAAGTAATATTGATGGGTTTATTCTAGCTTTGCGCATTATGAGAGAAGCAGTAGAAATGTGAACGTTGAATTTAGTATCTACCGATGCACACATGAGATTGAAAGTTTCTTTAGTACGTACTAATTTCACACGCAATTCCACACCGTTAATTAAAAACTTTTCTTGATTAAATATATCTGCATGTAAATGTCCAATCATTTCAATTGTGTTACTTTCCTTTGCAATGTTTTGTCTTTTCGTAAATCCTTTGTTTGTAGCGTCACATGAATCCATGTTCCCCGCTGTATCTTCATACCACAACCCGCAAGTAAGATGAGACTCTTTAGCAGCTGGACCATAATTAAGTAAAGTATGTGGATTATATCAAATTACTAATAAAAACGCAGTGATCGAAGACGGTCTGAACGTTCTGTATTTCTTTTGATAACACCGCATGGACTTGCACAAACGTGTTCTTTCCTTAAGTCTACATTAGGAACCGTTTCTTTCTCATTATGCAAACAATGGGTGGATACCTGTCTGTTGTTATCTGTTAAAATAGGTACCTGGTATTAAATGCCTTGTCCAACCTTTTTTTTTTTGTTTTTCGTCAAAAGAGATGCCGCTCTTTTGTTGTGTCCCTTTATTTAAATGAAATATTATTTCTTTAAAAGTGCAAGATGCATGTTAGTGCAGGTTCGTTTTTAATCATGTCGGTGCAGGTTTTTGCTGTTTTGTTTAACGCGCATCTTTTTTTTCCATTGTCTTCGTTCTATAAAAGCGGACTTCGTTCCAAACAGATGCATCAGTTTACCCTACGCAGTTCTGTTAACAACAGTGGTTCTTCAAAGTTATAGTAAAGTTATCTTGTACAGTGTGAGTGAGTGAGCCAGATTGAAAAATGGATGTAAGTATTTTGATTTAATTCACTTATCTTATTTATTTTCAATTGTGTGTCTGTGTTTTATATCTTTAATTATGTTTTCATCGTATTACTTGTTGTGAATATTCTTAGTCAGTTATTGATGTTTCGTTCTTGGTAGTTGTAACATTGTTTCTGACCACCCTGAAGGGGATTACAGTTGAGAGTATATGTATGTATGTCTAGTACCCTTAGTACATTGGTTAGGGCTAGGTGGTGCTTAGTGAAATATCTAAGAATATTATTTAATTTATTGTTTAATGTATTGTTTCAGTTTTCGGAAAATACTTTCAAACAATATTATTACGCAACCCCCGAAGCGAGTGATGAGGAGGGAATGCTTGCTGGCAAAGTAAAGCAAGCAATTGCAAAGAAGAGATCTGCCAACGACATAGACGGATTTTTCGAAAAACAGAAAAAGAAGTTGAAGTTAAAAAAGAAGTCATCGAGTGTGGCCCGAAGCTCTTCCGGAGCCGGAGGAGTGGCGTATATAACATCCAACAATGACGAAGGAGCAGATGCATCTCACCTCGTTAAAATAGAAATATACGATTTAAATCGAATTAAAAACGTTGTGCCATCGGAGCAATGGAAACTAGCTGATGTTCGAGTAAAATATTATGCAGATTGCGAAGAGGATAAACATCTTCAAAGTGCTCGCGATGTAATATTCAATATTACAAAATTATTAGCATCGAAGCAGGACTGTTCGAATTATTTCATAGACAATGACAAGAGTAATAAGAAATACAGTGACTGAAGTGATAAGAAATAGTGACTGAAGTGTTTTTTTATTTAGTTTTAATATTAAGTTCTTATAATTATTGTGTATTATTTTCTTAAACAAAACATCACCATGGACATTTTGAATTGTGATGACTACGATCTTCAACTCAACCAGCTTTGTGAAGATGTTGAAAGAGAGTACAACGAAGACAATCAACTGTACAATGTATGTGAAAATCTGAGTCAACATCAGTACAACACGTGAGTATTATTTTTTAACTTGTTGTAACGTGTAATTCAAGTACCTGCTATAATTTTTTGTTGTAAGACACCCCAAAACCCTTCTAAAGGATGTGGTTGGGGAGCTTTTAAGTATTTAAACAGGGGGTTCTCTGTCATTGAACTCATTCGTCTTGTGACTCTCGTACTTGTATTTCAATTTGTACAAAAAATGTTTTCAATTCATCAAAATACTAGATTAGCTCCACATGAGATTGCAACGCTAAGCAAATCTTTAATATTAAATAAAATGCATAGTTCAATACGGATGTGGTATATTGAAAAAGTGTTACCTATCTCGATGTTAAACGACCCAGATATAGTACCATATTTTACTCCATGTAATGGACATAATAATATGGAAACTAAAAATGAACCCCCATCTGATGAAATAGATGGAGTTATGATAATGCAGGCGTATTGCCTAACCTGTCAAAAAGAGTTCCGTCAGTATCTAAACCATATAATTTTCATGATTTAAGTATACACTAAACTCATAAATATACTCATGATAATTTTTATTTTACAGATCTTCGCAAGACGGAGGAGGATTAAAGAGACAAACAACGACTTCGGAGATAGAAGAGTGCCCACCGACAAAGAAGAAATATGGACCTTCGACTTCACGTTACGATGAAACTACACCGCCGCAAGCGTCGGAGACTAATGTAAGTACAGAAAATAATGATAAAATTGAATGTTCTGTGTGTCATGCGCGTGTGTCAAGGAAATATTTTGTAAACCATTTAAAGAGCAACAAACACAAAAACAATGTGTTAACGTCTGATAGGGAATTTTCTAACGTACAGTTAATCGAAAGCGTATTCGGAAATAGAGTTGTTACTTATAGAATATTACCTGATAGTGTCCAAACATTTGAAACACCGGAACTGTTTTTACAAAATGTTAAAGACCGAATATTTAAATTATTAGATCGTTCAATTATTGATCAAGTTGTCATTAAAGTTAATCTGATTCTTAATGCGAATTTTACTCAAGAAACAAAACAGCTAAATAACACGTTTGATTTTCAAATAAGTAATTATGTTGTTTCTACTGGTGATGATAAAAATATTATTTTTTCATTACTTAGTAATGAAATTTTAAACAAATTATCAAATTTTGAGAGGAAAGATAGTGGGTGGAGTTTAGTTAAAATAAATCATATAGATCTGAACATCAACAAATTTAACCCATTATGTGGTTCGTCATACATCGACTTACCAGTAGACATAAAAAATAAAAAAGCCGTGATTAATGTACAAAATAAGGACCATGAATGCTTTCGTTGGGCTGTATTATCCGGATTATATGAGCCAAAAGATAATAAACATACTAACAGGGTAAGTTCTTACACGATCCATAAAAATAAATTGAAATTTGGAAATCTTCCTTTCCCAATCAAAATAAGTGATGTTTATAAATTTGAAAAACTGAATGATATGAGTATTAATGTTTTTGGTCTAGATTATAATTCCGGCAGTAAAAAACACAGCATTGTGGGTCCATTACACTTTACAAAATGTAGGAAAACTATCCATTTAAATTTATTATACATAACCGAAGGTAACAGAGGACATTATTGTTATATCAAAAATTTATCTCGATTGGTATCTAACCAATTAACGTCATCAGAACATGCACTCCATATTTGTGATGGGTGTTTATTACATTTTTCATCACTTAACAAATTAGTGAAGCATCAGGAAAATGATTGTTTTCATGTATGCACAAATTTACCTTCCCCACAAGATACAAAGAAAAATTGGTTTGATGAATTGACTCCCTCCAGCCAAATTTCTTTCAATAATTATGAACGTAAATTACGACTACCGTTTGTTGTATATGCCGATTTCGAAGCATTTTTAAACCCAATTCAAACATGTTCTGACAACCCAAATAAATCGTCAACTACTAATGTTCAAAAACATGAAATGTACAGTTTTGGGTACTATATCAAGTGTTCTTATAATGATTCCCTATCAACTTACAGAACTTATACAGGTAAAGATTGTGAGCAAACCTTCATGAAATTAATTAAAAATGACTTAGAAATCATTTGCAAAAAAAATACTTTTGTTAAACCTCCATTACCTTTAACAAAGGAAAATAATGCTAACATCGCACAAAGTACTGTTTGTTTTATTTGCACGCAAAATTTAAATGAGAATTCTACGATTTCATACAATTGGCATACTGGTTTATATGAAGGAGTTGCTCATCCTTCTTGTTGTGAAAAATACAGAGCACCTAATTTCATACCAATATTTTTCCACAACTTAAGCAACTATGACGCTCATTTCATAGTGCATGGACTAAGTTTTGAAGATGGTGACATAGAAGTTATCCCTGAGAACAAAGAGAAATATATTTCTTTTTCAAAAAAATTGCACATTAATAATCGTTCAATGACGTTGAGGTTTCTTGATTCATTTAAATTTATGTCTAGCAGCCTTGACAAATTAGCTAAAAATCTAACATCCCAACAATTCAATGAATTGAAATTAATTTTCCCATACGAAGAAGACTTTAAAAGATTAATACGTAAAGGTGTTTATCCATATGAATTCATGACATCATTTGAATCATTAAAATTAACTTCACTTCCCCCTCGCGATAAATTCTTTAGTTCTCTGACAGATAATCACATATCAGAAAACGATTATGAACATGCTATTGATGTGTGGAATCATTTTGGATGTCAGAACATGGGTGATTATTCCGATTTGTACTTAAAAACAGACGTATTATTATTAACTGATGTGTTTGAAAATTTTAGAAACGTTTGTCTTACAACATATGGATTAGATCCTGCTCATTATTACACAGCACCAGGATTAAGTTGGGATGCCATGTTGATTATCACTAAAATTGAATTAGAACTTTTAACTGACATTGATAAAATAGCTTTCATCGCAAATAACATCCGGGGTGGTATATCACAATGCAGTAATAGATATGCAAAAGCTAATAATAAATTTATGCCAGAATATGATCGAAACACTCCTTCTTCATTTCTCATGTACCTAGATGCAAATAATCTTTACGGTTGGGCTATGTCTCAATGCCTTCCGACTGGCAAATTTGAATGGGTTGATGTAAAAACAGATTACAATGTTTCGAACGATGCTGAACACGGTTTTATTTTGGAAGTTGATTTAGAATACCCCAGCGATTTACATGACTATCACTCTGACTTACCATTCTGTCCTGAAAATGTATGTTTAGGGAACACGAAAGAAAAAAAATTGATTCCTAATTTAAATAAAAAAACAAACTATGTCATTCATTATAGAAATCTAAAACAGTGCTTAGGAAAGGGATTACGCTTGCTTAAAATCCATAGAATTCTGAAATTCGAACAATCAGCGTGGTTAAAAAGTTATATAGATCTTAATACTCGCATGCGTTCGTTAGCATCTTCTGATTTTGATAAAGATTTTTATAAACTGATGAATAATTCGGTATTTGGTAAAACGATGGAAAATGTAACGAAGCGAGTTGACGTTAAATTATTGAATCACTGGCAAAATCGTGGTAAAACTCAAGGGGTTCAATCTTTAATAGCTAGACCCGAATTCCACAGTTTATCAATATTTTCTGATAATTTAGTTGCAGTACAGTTGAATAAAACAAAAGTCTTGTACAACAAACCAATTTACCTGGGTTTTTGTATTTTAGATTTATCAAAAACTTTAATGTATCAATTTCATTATGATTTTATGAAAACGAAATTTCATGAAAACCTTAAACTGCTTTATACAGATACTGACAGTTTAGTGTATCAAATTTTTACAGAAAACTTTTATCACGACATAAAACCAGATCTTAACTTGTATTTTGATACATCGGATTATCCCCTTAACAACGAATATGGCTTACCATTATTAAACAAAAAGCGATTAGGTTTTTTCAAAGATGAAAACAACGGACACATTTTTAAGGAGTTTGTGGGTCTCCGATCTAAAATGTATGCAATAGATGTTCAAGATAATAACATTATTGCTAAAGCAAAAGGCGTTAATAAATGTGTTACTAAAAAGTTTTGTCTCGATGATTATAAAAAGTGTTTATTTGAAAAGAATATTCAACGTTGTGAAATGTTGCGATTCAAATCAATAAAGCACATAATATTTACTCAAAAAATTACTAAAATATCACTCTCACACAACGATACAAAACGATATTTATTAGACAATTCTACTGATACTCTTGCGTGGGGTCATTATAGGATATTAAAAACGTCACCTACCGCGGAATCAATCAACTGAAAAACCTTGATACAAAATAAACACACAGAACAAACAATGGTATTATTAGTTTCTGTACAATTATAGAAGTGTATGTCATTTGCCATTCGATGTATTTTGTGTATCTTTTTAGAGATTTTTTTTTAGAATATAATAGCTATCCATTGTTCTTTTAATAATATTGTAATAGTTAAAATGCATGTTTTTAAATATCTAGCATTATTATGTAAATAAATGTAGAAGTAGTTCTTTGTAGAATTTAAGTTGTAAAATAAACAATTCATGAATAATTATTAATTTCTTTTTATTTTCATTATTCTTTCACCTGCTTTCTTTATAAGTAAGAATTTTGTTTAAAATGAATCATTCAAAACTTACTCGTCTTCAAATCAACACACAGTAAATTATTTTAATATGATTCATTTTTGTCATCCTTTCACAACTATTGTAGCGGGGCCAAGTGGTTGTGGAAAAACTAAATTTGTGACAAATTTTCTAAACTATTGCAAAAAAATATGTGACGTTGAATTTCATGAAATAATATGGTGTTATGATGAAATGCAACCACTTTATAATCTAGAAAAAGTTAATTATAATCAAGGTATTCCAGATTTGAATATGATTGATGGGAAGAAACCTAGACTTATAATAATTGATGATCTTATGAGAGAATCAGATGGTCGTATTGTCGATATTTTTACTAAAGGTAGTCATCACAGGAACCTGAGTGTATTTTATATTACTCAAAACTTATTCCATCAAGGTAAAGGTCAACGAGATATTTCTTTGAATTCTAGCTACATAATTTATTTTAAAAACCCGAGAGATAGAACACAAATAAGATATTTAGCTCGTCAAGTTAATCCTGACAATTCAAAATTTGTTGAAGAGGCATATAAAGATTCAACTACGGAAGCTCACGGGTATATGATGATCGATCTGAAACAAAATACTGATGATATGTATCGTTTTAAAACTAAAATCTTTCCATTTGATAACTACTGTATAGTTTATATTCCAAAGAGGGGGTATAAATATGATGTTCATCGACATATTTCATTCAGTTCTAAATAATGTCAGAACAGGAAACAACTAATCACAATTTCCTGAAAGCATTAAATACGTTAAAGTCAGAATACCGCGAAGCATTGTTAGAAATTTGTAGCGACGAAGAAATAAAATATTTTTGTGAATGCATTTTGAAAACATTTGAAAATAAAATTAATATAAAGGAGACCAAGGAATCTATTATTAGTATCTGTAAACTGAACTGTTTTTTCTCAAGTGATATTAAATAGAAATCAATCATAAAAGAACAGTATAAAATAATGATTGGAAGAGTAAAGACGCATCATGGACTATTAAAAGCACTTCTTAATCTCAAACCCAAATATCGAGACGCATTATTAAAAATTTTAGGAGAAGACGAAATAAACTGCATAAGTGAGTGTATATTTAACGTTTTAAAGGGCAAAGTACCGTTAAAAGATAAAGATAAATCTATACTGAAGAAACACAAGAACGTTCTTAGAAAGTTAATATCCAAAGGCGAAAACAAAACTAGGAAACGTTTAATAGTTCAGAAGGGTGGTGCGTTTCTGCCTATCATATTAGGAGCAGTTCTTTCTACATTAATAAATACAATAACCAAGTAAAATGGAGAATACAAAGAAAATGATACTTGTTGATCCAAGTGTAATAGAAAATCTGAAAAAAAAGGAGAATTCTAGTGATGACACTCTTTCAAGGTTGGATCAGGAAATGGATAAAATTATAAGTAGTAAATTGGATGATCGTGAAAAATGGTCTTTATACTATCAAACACTTCAAAGATATTTTCACTTTAGTGATCAAAACAAATTACCATTAAAATTATCGATAGTTAATGATGTTGTCAATGAAATAAAACACGAGAAAGTTGATGCACAAACACAAACCGAACCAGTAGAAAAAGAGGTTTCTTCAGAAGAAGATGTGTTGCACGTATACAATCATGCTTATTTGCTAAGATTAATACCGAAAACATTCAAGCAAAAGGGTCAATTTTTATTAGATTGCATTTTAAAAAATCCAGATAAAATCAAATGGGATGATAAAGGTACAATTGTTATTAACAATAAAACTATTCCTAACAGTAATATTGTCGATTTAATTAACGACATATTAAGACAATTAAAAAGACCAAAACCTTTAGCGTGGGAAGAATTTGCGAAAACTTTGATTGATATTGGGGTACCCTTGTCATGTATTGGTAATCGTGAGACCCAAGAATACCTTAAAAACTATACTATAGAGAACTTAAAGGAGACTCCAACACGTGCACCAACATCGTCTAGAGCTAAAGAAAAAAGAAGAATCGATTGGGAAAGATGGACACCCTATTGAATATAGAAGATATTTATTATGATGTTGCTCACCCAGCGGGGTACGGCAGCGTTAACAAACTTACTGAATCTATGAAAGGTAAAATGAACAAAAAGCAAGTACAAGATTGGCTTCGATCGCAAGAAACATATACATTGCATAAACCAGTGCATAGAAAATTTCCTAGGAATAAATATATTTTGTCTAATTTTAATGAACTTTGGCAAGCTGATCTGAGTGACATGCGAACATATTGTCAATATAATGATGGTTTTAAATATATTCTGTGTGTTATTGATGTCTTCAGTAAATATGCTTTCGCAAGGCCACTGAAGAAAAAGAATTCAGAAACAATTAAAACATGCTTCGAAAGTATATTTGCTGAAGCAAAAGCTACTCCTAGACATATACAATCAGATAAAGGCACTGAGTTTGTTTCAAAAGACGTAAAACAATATTTTAAAAGTCATAATATTAATTACTACACTACGAACAATCCTGATATAAAGGCCAGTATTGTAGAAAGATTCCAAAGAACCCTAAAAATGAAAATGTGGCGCTATTTTACTCATAAAAATACGTATCGATATGTGAATATCTTGCAAGATTTACTTAATTCATATAATCACAGTTATCATTCAAGCATAAAAATGAGTCCATGTGATGTTAATTCTAGCAATATTATGACCGTCTGGTGCAACTTGTATGATAGACTAAAAAATCGAAATAATATCATGGAATCTCCAAAATTAGGTGTCGGTGATCATGTTAGAATTACTAAATATAAACATATTTTTCAGAAAGGATACGAAACAAACTGGAGTGATGAACTATTTGTAGTATCTTCCATAATTAATAGAAAACCTAAGGTAGTATATACCCTGAAAGACCTGCAAAATGAGCCTATCATAGGAACTTTTTATGAAAAAGAATTGCAAAAAGTATCATATGACCCCACCATTGCATACAAAATTGATAAAATCCTGCGCACTCGCTATTCAGGCAACAGAAAGGAATTGTTAGTTAAGTGGAAAGGTTATCCTGACAAGTTTAATAGTTGGATACGCGCATCAGCATTAGAAAAATATGATTGAAGATAGTTTCTACATAACTTTGCTAAGTAATAGTTCAATGTCATATTTTCCTGATAATGTAACGGCAAATTTTTTTACAAAATTACCTAAAACAATCAAATTAGAGGGAGAATGGGTGGTTGGGCTGGTGGAATGTCACTATCCATGCACAATTTTAAACGTTCAAGATCACGAGAATGTCATATACGTTAAGAAAAAGGAACGTGTACCAAACGAATCTAATGAAGATCTTCGGAGCACAGTGGACTACAAATCCCATATACCTGCTACAAACTATGATAGCATCGACAATTTTTTAAGTGCTTTCAATGAGAATAGCTTAATCAAAGATAAAGTAACATTTCAATATGATGAAATATCAAAACTTGTAAAGGTAACAGCATTGAAAAAAAATATAAGTAGCATCATACTTACCTCTCGACTTAGCTTACAACTCGGCTTTGAACCAAACACAAATCTTATTCACAGTGGTATTGGAAAATATCCTGTAAATTTGTATCTTGGTTTGCCATCGCAACTTTTTATTTATTCTGATATAATTCAACCACAAATAGTTGGAGATGTCATGGCATTCTTATTAAGAATAATTCCATTAGATCCTTCCAAATACACATATGGTGCATATAAAATGAACACATTCTCCCCTGCTCATTATGTACCTGTAATGCGCAGAGAGTTTGATATCATAGAAATAGATATAAGAACATGTATAGGTGAAAGGGTACCATTTCAATTTGGAACTTCATCAATTAAACTACATTTTAAACGAGTAAAGTGAATAAAAACTATATTATAATGACTTGCCCATATGAAAGTTATTATACTCATCAAGCTGGTTCAGGAGTTGGAATTATATATAAAGGCGCGCCTCATCAACGTGGTCATGGTATTGGAAGTTTCCTAGGGGGACTATTCAGATCAGTGTTTCCACTTTTACAAAGTGGTGCTAAATTTGTTGGAAAAGAAGCATTAAACGCTGGCATGGGTCTATTATCAGATATGGTCAGCGCACGCCCTTTAGATGAATCTATCAAATCGCGTTTGAAAACTGTTAGTTCAAACTTAAAAAGAAAGGCAGATGAAAAAATTGATTCACTCATGTCTGGTTCAGGTTATAAAATTGTCAGACCAAGTAAGAAGCTTATCACTCTATCGAAAGCATCACAGCGAAGAGGTGTTCAAAAAATACGAAGGAAGAACGTTACCGATATTTTTTCTAAAATAAAATAAAATATTATGTCGTTTTTACACAACCACTCTTGTGAGTGTATCAAATCAGAGCTAGACCTATTTGCACTACCATCAACGCAAACCAGCATTGAAAGTGGACAGTGGCTTCATTATAGCCCTATATCATCATTAAGTGATGATGGACCCATTGAATTTTTGGTACCAGGCTCTGGTGATGATTACATCGATTTGTCTCATACTCTTCTTCATATAAAAGCTAAAATAGTAAACCAAGATTCAACCTCCATTGCTGCAGCAACCGCAGTAGCACCTGTAAATAATTGGTTACATTCACTTTTTAATCAGGTGGATATTTACATGAACCAAAAACTTGTGTCTCCACCGAATAATACTTACGCATATCGTGCATACATAGAGACTTTACTTAATTATGGTCCAGCTGCTAAAGAGTCTCATCTTACTTGCGGGTTGTGGTATGAAGATACAGCGGGGAACATGGATTCATGTGACGCTACAAACAAAGGATTTACGAAAAGACAAAACATTGCAAAGGAAAGTAACACAATTGAAATGATTGGACATTTACATGCAGATATATTTAATCAAGAAAAGTTTTTAATTAACGGTGTGGAATTGCGTGTGAAATTAGTACGTACTAAAGAAACTTTCAATCTCATGTGTGCATCGGTAGATACTAAATTCAACGTTCACATTTCTACTGCTTCTCTCATAATGCGCAAAGCTAGAATAAACCCATCAATATTACTTGCTCATGAAAAAGTATTAGCCACCACAACTGCAAAATATCCCATTACACGTGCAGAAGTAAAAGTATTAACAATTCCAGCAGGAATTCAAGGAAAAGCTATAGACAATATATTCCTGGGTCAAGTACCTAAGCGATGTGTAGTTGGGTTCGTAAATAATGGAGCATTCAATGGTAGCCTTAATACAAATCCCTTTAACTTTAGTAATCACGGTGTTAATTTATTTAGCTTATATGTAGACGGCCATCAAATACCATCAAAAACATTACAAACATCTTTTAGTACTGATGTGTTTACAAGTGCATATCACACTTTATTCTCAGGAACAGGTATTCATTTCCTGAATGAGGGAAATTCAATCTCGAAAGAAAGTTTTGCAAATGGATATTGTTTAATGGCTTTTGATATGACTCCTGATTTATGTGCAAACGCACATTCACATTGGAATATAATAAAACGTGGTAGCGTTCGATTGGAAGTTCGATTTGATAAATCTCTTGCAACAACTGTAAACTGTATGATATACGCTGAATTTGACAGTGTTATTGAAATAAATAAAAACCGTGATGTTATTATAGACTACAATAGTTAAGTGTAAAATAAATATAAATGCCAAACACCACTATATATTTTTTAATTAGCGTTTATCATCACTGATGTAAGCTTCGAATATTTAGTAAATAAATGTTAATAATTTGTTTTGAATGGGTACAATGAATACACAAGATATTCAAAAATGTATGAAAAAAGTTGATTCACGCCTGGAATTTAATGTTTTTGCAGCCAATCGAATACCAGTACGGGTTCATTTACCATGTTATCTGATAAGTAATTTGGATCCTGATACAAAACCTGGTTCTCATTGGATCGCTATTTTTATAAATGTGGACGGTGTTGGCGAATATTTTGATTCTTTTGGTCGAAAGCCAACTGGTTATCATGCTACGTTTTTGGAGAGAAATACGAAAAGAAGTATTTACAATAGTAAAGTAATACAAAACTATTTAAGTTCAGTTTGTGGTTTATATTGTTTAGTATACATTCACTTTAGATATAAGGGTATCTCGATGTCTAACTTTCTTAAAATGTTTTCAGATGATGACACTTTGTATAATGATTTACTGATATCTGAAATGTTGAAAACTATATTTTTTAAATAAATTTTTATATCTAAAAAACCAGTTTTATTTTAAAAATAACATTATTCGCAATCTGCAGGATTGAACAATAAATAACCTGCACAAACATGCATTTTATTTAGACACTTAATAAGTAGATTTCTTGTTAAAACTTGTACGTTATTGCCCAAGATGGTCTTAAAACACCATTAAACAATAAACGTTGTAAACACCACGCTTTTATTATCAATATACAATAGTACCCAGCCTCTTTCATGAGTCGGTTTTTTGTGAAAGTTTGTAAGGGACGGTCTTAAAGTACCATTTAACAATAGATCACCTCTTTGTCTTTTGCCGCTTTCCAAAAATCTCACGCAGGTAACATCACGAGGACCACCCAGAATTTGTTTCTCTAATAAATGTGATATAAAAACCACAAAGTATTAATTTCATCGAAATAACCACCTCCGATTGGCCCAGACATTGGTCCAGAACCGGCGAATCCCTACTACTACATTCATCGAGAAATTTAATTAAAAACGCGGATCAACTAAATCGATACCACGAATTACTTTGATATCAACCGCGGATAAACTTTATAGCGGTCCAGAACCGGCGAATCCCTACTACTACATTAATAGAGCAATTTAATTGAAAACGCGAATCAATTTAATCGATACCGCGAATTACTTTGATATCACCCGCGGATAAACTTTATAGCGGTCCAATTAATTTAATTCGCGGTTTTAATTCGCGTGGTGCAAAAACGGCCGACCCAAAGGAGCCCTCTGATTGGCCCAGAGCAAGTGGTCCAGAACCGGCGAATCCCTACTACTATCTACACACCAAAGTCGTAGTCGCCGACAATGTCACAAAGGATTTGGTATGGGTAAGCCTTGTGGGCGTCATGTCAGCGATAATGTCGGCGGGTCGGCGAGTTTGGTGTGTTAGACCATTCGATACCGACTGAGCCATCGAGCTGTCTATGAACTGAATGAATGACTTATGTTATGAAGAATGACTTATGTTTCTGAGCCCTACAAAATTAAAGTGATTCAATGACCTATGTGAATACCTACCCGCATCAGTTAGTGGGTCTACGAGAAATAAGTCTCCCTCGTGGACCCACCAGTGGGGCAAAGCAGAGACTCCGATAAAACAAATTAATACCTACTCTTATAGATGCCAACGTAAAATCATCGACTACAATAGTTATTAATTCAATTCAATTCAATTCAATTATACTTTATTGCACACCAAAACAGAACATACATTTGAACACAGATAAAGAATTACAAGTAGGTACAAATAAGGCGGTCTTATCGCTTAAGAAAGGCTTAATAAGATTAGGTGTAGACCACGTGTAGACTTATATTATACGTAAAACCCATAGATTTAAGGTGGTTGGAGAGAGCTGTCAATTTCTTACAAAACGTTGTCGTATAACACTCGTAGACGGTATTAATAAAAGTAATGTTTTATATATGGAAAAATAGCTTAGAAAATCTAGTTTGCGCATATCAAATAATATTTACAATTTATAATATTATTACGAAGAAATTATTCATACAAAATTTCAAACCCATATATATATTCTTCGTAATTATATTACAAATTGTAAATATTATTTGATATGCGCAAACTAGATTTTCTAAGCTATTTTTCCATGTATAAAACATTACTTTTATTAACACCGTCTACGAGTGTTATACGACAACGTTTTGTATGAAATTGACAGCTCTCCAACCACCTTAAATCTATGGGTTTTACGTATAATATAAGTCTACACGTGGTCTACACCTAATCTTAACTATTATAAAACCGTAAAATCATGACGAACAAAAAAGTAGCGGTTTACTTCATATAAAATAAAATAACATTCGATAGCGCGATTTAAATGACGTGCAGCGCCATCTATTGACAAAATTGTTAGTTTGTTTGTTTGTCCGCACATCACGCAAAAACTACTGAACCGATTTTGATGAAACTTTTTTTGTTGGATAGCTTATGATCCGACTTAAAATCTGGTATTATAATATGTGCGGACGAAGTCGCGGGAAAACACTAGTAATATTATAAAGAGGAAAGATTTGATTGTTTGTTTGTTTGTATTGAATAGGCTCCGAAACTTCTGGACCGATCTAAATAATTCAGGAAGTCGGGAAGATTCGGCGGTACGAAGTTCGCCGCGGTCGTGTTAATATAATTTTTAGTGGTACAAGAGTACGTAGACGATTTCGTTTTTATTTAAGATGCCATTCTTGCCATCCTTTCATGTCAAAACGTAGCAACCGATAATATGAACACTTTTTTATCTGGATTGAGGCGTGGTACCTAGATAAAGAAATGATAAACATGTAATGTACCTACTGTTAATGAAATAAGGTCACCTTTTTTTGTGCTGCATCTTCTAAATTACTTACTTACAACATCATATTTATTCAGGCAAATGATAAATAGATAAAACTAAACTCAGTCAATCCTGTCCATAAATTAAGTTGGAATTCTAAGAGCAGTAGATAATAGTCCATTTGATTTCTAACTAGAAATTTCCGCCCACTTTGGCCTCGAAAAATTCATAAAAAGTTTGGCCGACCCCTCTTTGCCTCTCAGACTCTCCCCTCTGTCAGACTTTCTTAGCTACACTACGTTGAGTTTAGTTATATAGGTACATTTTCACAACCGGAGCCTCTTGCATATTTTATGTTGAACGCTGTATTTGTCGTTCGCATAAGTAGGTAGGTGCATACATACAAATGAAGAAGAGCAGAGTTACCTGTTCGTACCGTTCGCCATAGTGACAGCAGGGCCATGGGGATACGAAGCCAAAGTCTTCTTTAGGGACCTGGGGCGTCTCTTAAGAGAAAATGGTTGCAACCCCCAACCTGGTTCATATCTGGTCCAAAAAGTGTCCTTAGAAGTGCAGCGGTGAAATGCCGCCAGCATAATGGACACTTTTGGTCCAGGTACAGCCAGAAGCGTTTTTTTTTTACTATAGATGGCTTGCTCTTGACCTCAATCTAGTCCTCAGGACAAAGATGGGGTCGAAGATGTAGCGAGCTTACCCAGAATGTCACTAGCACTCCTGCACACCGACGGAACGCAGCAAGCTGCTTGGCCTTGCGGAGCCAACCACACCGCTGTGGGGATCGTTCAGCCGCCACCACAAACTAGGTAGCTTGTGGTGCCGTTGTCCGGTGTGGACCGCTAGGAGGTAGATCCCCAACCACCCCAAACGTCCCCAGCGTCCTTTTAGAACAATATTTTTATTCCTAATGTTATTTATTTTGTTCTAGTTATATTTTAGTTTTAGGATGTTACGAGTATGTTTAATTGCTTTATAACCGATTTACTAAATTATACGTACAAACGAAATAATCAAATATCAATGGCGCGTCTTATTGCAAACTACGTACGGTTCAATCAATGAATACAGGGTAGGTAGGTAGGTGTGTATTTAAGAGTGTTTAAACGCTCAATTTATCCTGCCGAATATTTTCATCTTGTTTATAAGAAAAGACACACAATTTTAAAGTGTTATAAAGCCCCCGGGCGTTTATAACAGTGCTACAAAATTATACGCATTTTCTTAGAGAATCAAGATGAAAATGTGCGGCCAGATAAATTGGGCATTCAAATTCTTAAGGGGCCATAGGTCCCGAAGAAAATTTTCTATGAGAAACGCGTTACGCGATTGCCGAGCGCTCCGAAAAGTGTGTGCGTGAGCCGTATTTTCGATTAAAAACAACTAATCAAAGTAATTTTTCTAGATTTTATTTATGATTGCACTAGTTAAACTAATGGTGAATATGTGAGTATGAATACCAACAATCGGAAACTATTTTAAGTTCTTCTAAACCGAGAAAAATGTTTAAAAATGCATGAAAATACGTCATCTTTGTGACGATTTTCTATCGAGTGAAGTAATTCCAATCGTGTATTCAGTTGATGATTTCACTAGATGAACTATCCAAAAATACTGAGGTATGACTTTAGTTTCGGTAAATGGTATAAATCTAGTCGTAAAATGAAAAATAAAAGATGCCTCCGAGGTATTTCCACCTACTATTACGTCTTAAATATACATCCAGGTATAGTAAAATACAAGCACGTACCTAGACGCGAAGTGAGAGCAAGTAAAAAGTACCTATCTACATAGGGAAAAGCGGAAGCAGAAGTAATCTTATACTTTGTTGTCCGTCCTTCTGTCTGTGTCGGTCTGTCAAGACCCGAGAGAAGGCCTTCTTAGGTTACTTAGCTAACATTACCTACTTACAGACCGACATGCTACGTTTTTCGACAACTCTTTCTAGTCAGTCAAGACGTTTCCTAAAATATGTAACGTTTTACGTTCAACTAAGTTTCAGTCAGTTCTATAACAGTTTTCACGCATGCGCACCGAAGCGCAGTAGCTGGGTGGGGCGCGGGAGTAGGGGGCGGGAGGTCAGCGGGTCATGACCGGAGGGAAGGGACCTATTATTAGGTGTAACTACGTATATTATACGAGTACGGCACTGACTCCTATTTTTGGAAACACAATTTTTAGGGTTCCGTAGTCAAACATGGAGCCCCAAGGCATACAGGCTAAAGGTAATAAACCACTGTACAGTCCCGATTGTCATGAAATTTTCCTGTTAAGTATGTACCTAGTTACCTACCTATAAGCAGGTAGGTACAATAGCTGACAGACTTGCTAAAAATGACTTTAAAGTGGCAAGGCATGTAGGTAGGCGTATCATCCCTGGACCACGCACGACTCTCCATACCTACTAATCGATGCGAACGAGCGCGTGGCTCCAGCCCGAATTTAGCCGTTTTCTTTGAAAAATTTGATGATTTTTTATTAATTTCGAAAAAGTAAGAAAACCTCATCATTATAAATTGTGTTGTGAACAATATTGTAAATTTTCATTTTCTTCCGATTAAAAATGTAAGAGTAAAATGGTTACAACTGGAAAAAGGGGTGACTTTAGTGACCTTTTCTTCGGTTTTATTCATGATTTCTAGCAAAACCACAAATCACTTCTCATATCCTGTAAGATGGTTCAGTTTATGTTTCTGCTCAAAAAGTGCCATAGTTAATGAATAAAATGATTACAAAGTTACCCAAAACCAGAGGAGGTAGCCCCTATTCAGGCAAGGTTAGATGACAGTACCTACCTACCTACCTACCCATTTCTAAGTACCTACCTAGGTAAAGCCTGACCAGGAAAATAAAAAACCTGGATTGGGGGCGCTGCAATCGACTGTCACCTTTAATGTTAGTGTTCCAAGTACAAAAATTAGTTCCAATGATTTTCCGCAACATGGCGAGGTTTTTTATATTTCTGGTCAGGCTTTAGTTACCTACATTGCCTACAACAAATAAAATAGAATTAAAATGCTTAGGGCCTGTTTCACCACTTCTGAGTAAGTTCTTGTTAGTTAATTTCATACAAATTATGTCAAACTATCTGTCGGATAAGCTAACAAGGACTTATTCAGAAGTGGTGAAACAGGCCCTTAGTGTAGGCACAGTATAAGAAAGAGTATCTAGCACTTACAGTATGGACACTCTCTGCCTCCCACCAACTTTTCTGGTAACTTCATAATTACCTACAGCCAGCGATTACATTACCCAAAATTTCCGCCGCCGATTAAGGTTTCGGTATCGGTACATTGCTTGCTTTGATGGCTACACTATGAAATAGAAAGAACAAATCCGGCATTGTACGGCAAAAGGGCTGTATTTGTCCGGCACAAAAAAAAAAAATCTTAAGTATATAAAACTAGTGTTTTCCCGCGACTTCGTCCGTACAAATTATATAGGTAGGTACCAGATTTTAAGTCAGATCATAAGCTATCCAACAAAAAAAGTTTCACCAAAATCGGTTCAGGTAGTTTTTGCGTGATGCGCGAACAAACAAACAAACAAACAAACTTGTCAATAGATGGCGCTGCACGTCTTTTAAATCGCGCTATCGAGTGTTATTTGAGTTTATATATGAAGTGAACCGCTACTTTTTTATTCCTCACGATTTTTACGGTTTTATATTACCTATATTATTTACTTAAAGTAATTAAAATAAAAAAAAAATTAAAATAATAATAATTAAATAAAATTTATTTTAATCTTGTTTGTTGTGAATAAATAAAAAATAAAATAAATTAAAATTATAAAATTTGTATCAAATGACAGCTATCAGCTGACAGTGTTGCTAGCATGTTACACGTGATCACGTATCACGTCTTTTATCTCGTTCGTTCGCGGGCAAATAGAAAGAGAGCGAAGGTGTGATAGCGCTAATCACGGTGGCATGCTACCTATGCAGGGTGTGGTGTAGGCTTAGATCATCATCAAGAGTAGTCCTCGGTCGTCATCAACTAAAAAGAGGTGGAAGTATAAACTTTTGTTTCACATCGTAATAAGTATAGGTACAAATGGTACAATCCTCTGTGGTATAGGTAGGATACATTTTTTCATTGCTATGCTGACTGTACCTACCTATAGTAGGGTAAAAGCACCTAAACCCGGCCCCCGCCTAAAGTCGGCAGTCTGAACTATTATCGTCCATAAATTATTTCATATTTGACATTGTAATAATTATTTTTGCTCTAAAGTATAGCTTATTTTCTTCTCTTTACGTGTTACCAAAATTACACACAGCATACAAATACAATCGAGGTTGGAAATTGGAATGGTGGCAAGTGCGGAAGAATCTGCAATACCGCGTTTTTTCGGGTAAAATCACTATGCAATCCTTTTTTGGGAAATGGGATTTCTATCAATTTTAGAATTTTTGTGGGTTGCTGATATTTGTTTAAGTTAATTTATAGACCATTTAATGATATCAAGACCTGATTTTATACTAAATATCATTAGTTTTTTAAATAATAGGGTGGCCGGAGTTAGGGTATAAAATTCTCATTAAAAACCTTAAGTCGGCATACATGGCCAGCTTTAGGGAATCAACCTAAATGAACAAATCCTAAAGTCGGCATTAGTAATATCATACCAGCATACAACTATATAAATATAGATTGTTAATTTGAAAACATTTTATAATCTCTAGGTGCCTAGGTACTTAATTAATTATTGAGATTATTAAACCTGTTTTTTGTTATTAAGAAGTAGACGAAAATCCACCAAAAATAAAAATAAAAGCGATAAAAATAAGTTCTAGTTAAAAAAGAGGTATTGAAATGTTTACTTTCTATTGCTTAATTTTGTAACCAATTTTACTTGAGACCACCACCACCCGTAGTTAGTCCCTTAGAAATACGTATGCCGGCTTAAAGAAAAATACTTAACGGAATTAGGGCTAGACCTGCCGATTTAAACCTTAATAACTTAACTTTGGCTTAAATTCTGAAGATTATGAACCACTTCGCAATTTAAAAAAGAATCTTGGAAGCTAGGCCTTACGTAGCAAAACTGTTAAACGTTTGAAATCTCAAAATGGCTTAAGGTGCCGGTTTTAGGGCATTTTACCCTACGAATGTTAATTCGAACTTTGATACAACCAATTATGATCATTATAATTATTTTGTCCTTGGATTTGAATTATTATAGGTAAACATAACCTGACCGCGCGACGTTATATTACATTAGGTACTCTACCTACGCGCGGCCAGCTTATATTGGTTTTACTTTTGCGTAGGTAGGGTGGATGCCCCGAATACCAGCCCTGCCCCTAATACCAGCCCTTTTGCCTTTTTTGCTTGATAATAAGGTTTCTAATAGTTTTAAAGCCTGACCAGAAATATAAAAATCCTGGATTGGGGGCGCTGCAATCGACATTAACCTTTAATGACAGTGTTCCAAGTACAAAAATTAGTTCTAAAAATTTTCCGCAACATGGCGAGGTTTTTTATATTTCTGGTCAGGCTCTTTACATACCAATGTTGTCCTTTAAAAAATACTTTACATTCGGTGGAAAACACATGCCAAATTTGTTAACACTGGCACTTTTGTGTCAGTGTCAGTTCGTAATTGAAATGTGCAGGTGACCGAAATCGGTCATTTTCCTATTTTTTCGCTTAGTTAGGGACTTGGTTAAACAAGGTCTATATTTCACATATTTTCAACTTTACACTTTGTGATTTGTATTATATGGATTAAGTATAGACATGGTAAGGTATGGATTTTTGAGTTGATTTGCGGACTTTTTCTTTTCTATCAGTGGGAATTTATGGGGCTGCAATTAGATACGCGAAATGTATGGAGCACATAATACCAGCCCGGGTATGCTGGTATTTGATTTGATGCGTACCTAATTCCAGCCCTCGTCTAAAAATCAAGGATGCCACAAACTAGTGTATTTATGTCACATAAATTTGAGTAATACTCGCATCATATTATGTCTTAAAAATGTGATTATTTAATATTTGTATCTTGTTTTATAGTGATGCATATTCTTTATAATCAAATAATAATTTCATGATTGTAAAATGAAGCTTTAGCCATCATACATAATAATTAAAAAACGTTAAGCAAACAGTAAATCACAAAAATATTTAGCAGATTATTTAGTTTCATTTATATAAGTAAGCTGCAACACAAAAACTCAAAAGGCATGACCCTATGCTAGGCTGGCATTAGGTACAAGAAAAGCTGGCATTTGGGACAGAGGGGCCGGTATTAGAGCCAGAGGGTCATTTTCCATTTGGATTTTTTTTTAATTGTTTTTCTATCATACAGGATTAAATTTCTAAAATAAAAAGTCTATCGATCAAACCATTCACTTACTCATATTGAGCTATAGTTAGAGCAGTTCGATTTTCTGTAGTTGAAATTTGCAATAAGGGCTGGTATTCGGGGCATCCACCCTGCCTAGCTTGATGTGTCGCCGTGTGTACCTACGTACCTAGTTCATCCTCGTCATTTCAACCGAAAGACGTTCTCTGGTGGATAGAAGAATTAAGTAGGTAACACGTAGGTACGAGTACCTAACTACTTATTCTAAATAAAACAACTGTCAATTATTACGACGAACATGATTAAGTAAAGGTAGTCGGTATGAAGACCTATAGGTAGAGTATAACACACCATTGTCCCACTTACCATGAGTCATTGCACAAAACTCCGTAATACCTACTTCTTAAATTTACCGCATTTATTATGTCATCCACTCACTACTGACAGTCTAACCTATAACTTGACGCACTATTAAGTTAGGTACTAACATAACTGATTAAATCATCAAAAATAATGATTCAAAACACACCGAAAAGTTTTGCAGCACTCAACCACTAATTAATTGCGCGAAACTATGCAAACACAAGTAGGCATTAAAGTTAACACAAGATCAACCAACTACTATTTAAGTTTTGATTAACCTTAACAACTTCTCAACTTTAATTATCAACTTTGTAATAAGTAGAGTTTCCAAACTCTACTTAAGTGCGGAAATGAACTGTCAAACAAACTGCGTAAAGTAGAACATCAACATAAAATAACTTTTTACGTGCATAATGCATCACAGTTCTAACATTTTTTTTTGTATATTTGAAGGCCATTTAAACTAGTTTTTGAGATGCACCTTCGTACATCGGAATAGAGTATATTATTCTTCTCTTTTATTTATGTTTCTTCTGCTACGTTCCGTTTCATTGTATGTGTTGTGTGTTACTAAACACACCTGTTTTTTAACTTTTTATAGTGGGTATACTGTGCTTTAAAACTACAGTTTTCATAGCATTAATTTTATGATATGTTAAAAATTATCCAAGACTAGTAAAACGAAAGATCTGTAAATCCTAGATGGAATTATTAAAAATTTAGAAAAACCGGCTTCGCATGGACCCTTTTGTCGTTCGTACAGGTTTGTGCTGTGTTATCTTCAGTACAAACTAGGTGGAACGCTATTTTCCATAGACAGCATCCGCCATCTATCGGTTACATCGCGAAGTACCTACTAAGTATTGAATTTGGGTTCATATCTAAAGTGTAGAGAAAGCGCACTACACCTCACCGCTGCGCTGTAATAGTGAGAGATTTCACCCGTATTAACCACAGTCGTTTGTCTAGTGGTCTAGACAACCGGCTCACGTTTCAGATGCATATGGTTCGAGCCTTGTGTCAGCCGACCGTCTTTTTTCAATTTATTTCATACTAGGGATCCCCCTGCTGCTAATATGAGGCAACGCCAATAATTAAAACGTCCTAAAATCCAAGGCGACTTACCTATCTATAACCAATATACATATTAATCTATGGCTAAGGGTTTGGCCCTCAGATCAATTGTTTGGCCGAAGCTTTAAACTTCTTGTTGTACCGTTGATTGAGCATAATGAGCGTTTTTTTTTTCGTTTCATAGTAGATCGATAGATGACGCTACGGTCTATACGAATCTATGTCAAACACTGAAAAATTATCTTTCCCCGAAATGAGGGTAAAATTGAAGTGAAAAAAAAACAAAAATCTTTTGGAACATAATGAAACATATTTTTTATGATATTTAACTATATTTCTTATGCTAATTTACTCATTAAGGTGATCAAGACTACAATTTGACTAAAATAAATATAAAAACTCTTTGATCATAAGGCAAAATCTGAAATTGAACTGGCAATAAGAAAACTTGAGCTGTCAAATGTCATTGTCAATCAAACTCGTATCAATGCGTAGAAAGAGAAGGAACTAGAAGAAAGCACGTGTCTTGTCATATCACTCAGTAAGAGATGCACATAGCAAATTAGATCTAGATAAAAAAGGAGATTGCTACTTATTGCTGTCCTTATCGACGTAGCCACTTTTTTGTTCTACGACGGCTGTCTGACTCCGGAGTCAGACATCTATTTTCATACAAATTGTATAGAATTTTATGACTATCGCTGTCTCATACGCGGTTACACTGATGTTACGTCTATCAGCGTAAGCGAAAAATACTTCGCCTATGTATCAATGATTATATTCTCTTTGTTATTGAAGACATCGTCTTTGACATCGGCAAATAGAAACTTGATCTCGGAAATGACACAAGGAAATGACGAAAACCACAGAACGAAAATTAACTTGAAATATGAAGACTTGGAAAAATTATAATTTTATCACAGATCAGGCACATAGCCTTGAATTTATAAAAAAAGACAAAATCAGACTTGGCTGCATGGGCTACGTATCCTTTGCCTTTCCGCAAGGATAAATGTAACAACAACAACAACAGCATAAAAAAAAAATGAGCAGTGTTGCCGTTCTGGCGACTTTGTCGCTAGATCTAGGGGATTTCATGACTGTTTAGCGGGGAAAATTTTCGTTTTAGCGACAAATAAATATTTAGCGACTTTTAGCGTCTTTTGAACCTCGAGCAAAGCGACTTTTTTCAGAAATAAAAATCGTGACAAATGACAATCCAAACAAATGAGTAAAATTAATGTGACTAGTATGTCTAATTTTCGAGTCCACCCATAAGATTAAACCGGAATTCCCCTATCATAAACAAAAACTGAGGAGTCGGTTCAAGTTGAACACCCAGATGACTAAACTTCTTCATTGATTTTGAAATTTAAGTATAAGTACCTAGCTGATTGTCCAAATTTTTTGTAAAGTAATTACTACTACATAATTAATAAGTATTCAACTGTTTAAAGACTATGGATTAGGTGTTTTGTTTGTAACTGAATTTTTTCGATAGACATGTTTCATTTATTTTACCTGTCCATTCTGTTCACACTTTTGTTAGATTAGTATTCATTTATTCATTTTAGTGTAATAAAAAGGTGTTTGCATGAATCAGACAAGTATAAAACTTGATTAGACTTGGACAACCACGGTTTATATAACAGATAAAATCTAGGGACATCTAGCGGATTTTCAGAATCGATTTTTTCGCATATCTAGCGGAATTTTACGGAGTATCTAGCGACTTAAAATTTTGAAGAACGGCAACACTGAAAATGAGATTGGCTTCCCGCCATTAAATTTGTTCGGTCAAAGTTGTATTTGATATTCGTGAAAAATTGGTTTTAGTGATATTTGTGAAATAATTTCGTGCGGATTGTGTGCCAAAAAGTTGCGTAAATCGACCAACATAACAGGAATCTCAAATACATACGAAGAAAGAACAAAAGTTTTGGTGCAAGTTAAATCGTACTGGTGATTTTGGCGGCAACGCGCGTGCTTACAAAATCGACCAAAATTTCATCCTCATCGTTCATCTATCATCCCATCGTCATCAGGAGAGGAGAGTTTTGCTTAAGTCTGTGTTTTGCACAGGAATTGTGAAGAAACAGACGGGCTTTGTTTCTTAATTTTCTAAATTCGTTTTTCGTGGCTATTATTATGTTAATGTGGTGGAATTAGTTTGATAATGTGCCATTAATGGAGAGCAATATAGTAAGAGTGAGAAATAAAGAAGGCGCTCCCGTTTGATTCGGATTGATTCTCGCGTGAAACTCCCCTGACCATTGGAATGTGTGTACCACCCTCGCATTTCAAGAGTTAGGTATTAAGGTTAGGTTAGGTTAGGTTTAAGTAAAAAAAAAAAGTAAGTAAGTTATAGCCTGTAGAATCCCACTGCAGGGCAAAGGCCTAGGTTTAAGTACAAAGAAAAAAAGACACTAATGACCAGGCAGTAAGGGCTAGTTCCCATAGCCTATCCGAAAGGATAAACTTAAAAAAAAAAAAAAAAAAAAAAAAAAAGAGTTGACGTTGACGTTTACCGTTTACTTACGATACGTACGTAAAATTCATACGTGTAATTTCGGTATTTGCTATCTCAAATTTTCGATATTTCTCCCTTATACAATGTAGTTAGTACCTACCTACGTGTCCACTTTACAAGCAAAAGTTAAACGAAGTAACAATTATAATTCACTTTACACTCTTTCATTCAGAATTCAGACTGCCTTTAAAAAAATAAACTCTGTTTCATAAGTGCAAAAGTTACGAAAATGACGAAAACTACGAGCGAATTTAAGTTTATTTTCTATGCCGGTGGCATATTTGTATGCTATTTTGTATACGGAATGTTACAAGAGAAAATCACAAGGGGACATTATGGGGAAAATAATGAAAAGTTTACCAGCTCTCTGTCCCTGGTTTTGGTACAGTGTTTCGTCAACTATCTATTTGCACAGATTTTGATGGTAAGTGTTTTTAGACTTACAATCTTGAAAAAAAGTCGTAACTGGACCCAACCTCTCAGTCTTTAATAGGCTACTACCTTTATGCCTAAAATTACTATTTTAGGCGCAAAACATACACAAAAGGCATAAGGCAAAGGCACGGCACATGCCTATGCCGTGCCGCCTGAGTATAATTCACGACGTGTCGCTTGCATACATTTCGTATGAAAAAGTTTGAAGCATGACCAGGTGGCACCATACGCCTCTTCTGTGTGTATGCACAAAACATACAGAAGAGGCGTATGGTGCTGAGAAGAGCCAGGATTAGAATAACAAAGTTATTGACACCTTAGAAAAAGTATTATGTCTAGAATGAGCCTCACTGTTTTACCGTATGAAACAAAAGGGGCCCAAGTTTCAAAGGTTGGTGTGCATGAGGCGCCATACAAATTATGTATGTGTGCGTGTAGGGTTTAGGAGCCAGTACTGGTTCAAATTTTTTCCGACGCTTACGTATCTTCGACTGTCAATCTTGACATATAACTTTATCATAGATCGACACATACATATTCGCACGCGTGTCTCTCTTCAGGGATGACAGAGACAACAGAACATTGCTTGCTCTAATCCTGACAAACCATTCTCGCTTACTCCACATTCATCAGTCTTTTCATGCATGCTCATCAGTTTCAGATATTTGAAACTTTTAACACTTTCGCTGCTAAGCTCAAAATCATGATCCTCGCGCAGTGCTAAAACTGACGCCCCTCGTAGGTCGTAACGTAAAACAACCAAAGCAGCTCACCTCGTGAGTCGGCCCGCACAGGCGTAAGGTTAGGGTGACTCACGCTGTAGGTCACGAGCTCAGGCGAATCTTGACCCCCCTAGTAGGTCGTGCACACAGTCTTAACCGTGAAAAGATAAACTGGCTCGTCTCGTGGGTCACCGTGCAGGCATAAGGATGTCGGTGCCTCGCGCGGTAAGTCATAAGCATAGCCGAAATGCAATATAACTGACTCGTTACGTGGGTTCTTTAGCACTGCGGCTCATTTGTACGTACTACGTACGCCGTAGGTCGTCAGCAGCGAAAGTGATAACTGACAAAACTTTTTTCGCTCCGATACGAACAATATTAAAAACAATAGAAATTTCAGTTCAATTCAATTCATTTATTGCTTTCATGTACAGTATTAATTTGTCTTATTTATGAGACAGTGGCGTTGTGAGCTCAATGTGGTACGTCTTTTATTTCAGACCATGGCAGTTCAAAGGTTAAGCATATCACCAATTTGATCTGTTACTGTAGTTAGAGAACTACAGTCATAGATCAAATAGAGTTGAGATGTATGTCTTAGGACAACCTAACTGCACATGATTAAATATCCGTACAGATATGAACTTAGACAAGACGAAAGTCATGCTTAATTCTCATGTCAAGCCAGAGGCGGTATACGTCGGTGAGGCGGCGATAGAAATTGTGCAAGACTATGTCTACCTTGGACAGACTATAAGACTAGGTAGAAACAACTTCGACAAGGAGGCCGCTAGGCGTATCCAGCTAGGATGGGCTGCTTTCGAGAAACTACGTCATATATTCTCCTCGGCCCTACCACAATGCCTCAAAACGAAGGTGTTCAATCAGTGCGTTCTGCCAGTGATGACCTATGGTGCGGAAACGTGGACCCTGACGATAGGGCTAGTTCATAAATTCAAGGTCGCTCAGCGAGCTATGGAGAGAGCTATGCTCGGTGTTTCTCTGAGGGACCACATCAGAAATGAAGTGATTCGTCACAGAACTAAAGTGGCTGACATAGCTCAGAAAATTAGCAAGCTGAAGTGGCAATGGGCTGGTCATATCTGTCGAAGAACTGACAACCGATGGGGTGTCAGAGTTCTAGAGTGGAGACCGCGAACTGGTAGGCGTAGTGTGGGACGCCCTGCTGCCCGCTGGACAGACGACCTAAAAAAAGTAGCGGGGAGCGACTGGATGAGGAAGGCCGAGGACAGAGTTTTGTGGCGCGCCTTGGGAGAGGCCTATGTCCAGCAGTGGACGATGATAGGCTGATGATGATGATGATGATGATGACAGATATGAAGCTTCATACAAGCGGAATGCTGTGCAGGAAACAGCCTCTAGACTCGTAAATACACCCTTTTTGATCCATAAAGCAATGGATTACAACTTTTTTCGCGAGTCTAGCGCCGTTGCGCGCACTTTATGAAGCTCGACTTCTAGTCTTATCTATTCATATGCTGACTGTATACTATAGATAGACGATTACATACCTACTTCTATAATAAGAAAACTTTGCAATGATTGTCCATCATTCATTAAAGATATTTGAAAAACTCAATATTGGGGTGGTTCTGGATAAGTAATGGAATATGTTAAGCATTTTATAAATTTCTGTCAGTTTATGCATGCATCACTTGAAAACTGATTTGGATGGGGTTTTCACAAAAACATAGGGTGTACTTCAGATTAACATTCAAAGGCTTTATTTGATTGCAATCGGTTCATTCAATCAAAAGTTGTAAGTATTTAATGTCAGTGGTCTGTGCATACAAAGATGCGGGCTATTCTACATAATTATATTATTTACATGATACTGTACAGTCGTAGATAAAGAAACAATGGTTTTGATCTGAGAATAAAGGCTATTTTATTTTATTTATTTTGATCAATTTTTGTGACAAACTCAAGAAAGGACACATTAGAACAAGCTTGCCAACATTAAAATTGTTTATTTACTTACAGTTGTCATGGAAGCATGATGTCGACACCACCCGAACGGTTTACTACTTCTTTTCATCAATGACATATCTTTTAGCCATGGTTTGCTCAAACATGGCATTGCAGTGGATTAGTTACCCGACACAGGTTTGTAAAAGTATTTTAAAATAGTACTTATCTTATTCTTAACTTGCTGTGGGGGCAAGCCAGCAACACTTCCACCCAGTGGGTTCTTTTGTGTTAGCCCCCCAATACTTTTTGCTTTCTTCACTCTTCAAATACATGGTCAATGAAGGAGGCAATACCATTGGTAGAAACATAAGATCCAGGGGAAGAAACATAAGATCTCCCAGTTTTGGGTATTCATCTCTAACTCATCCACATCTAACATTTGGGGCACATGCGTTTTGCCGGCAAGACATCACAGTGCTTAGCTTAACATTTAGACTTGTAGCATTGAGGTACTAGAGGCGGCGCCGAGCCCGGATTATTTGTAACACTCGTACAGGCCAAATGGTGTATGCATACATGGTCTGTGCCAGGCTTGCCACAACGTGACAATCTCACTGCGTGCCCCACACTGCTTATAGTGGTGCACAGATTTTATTCACGTTGTCTGTTTTAGGTTTTAGTGTATTAATTATTATTTATTTTTGTATTTATTCAAATTAAACATTTTAATAGGTTCCTAATAATAATTTTAATAGGGTTGACTCAATATCAGATACTAAAATTGTTATGAATGCAGTAAGAACCCTTTTATAAATATTTCATTTTAGTTGAAGTAGAACCTAGCCATGTAACTTTCAAATAATTATATAGTTTGAATTATTATTAATTACATAATCCCTTTTCTAGGTCGTTGGGAAAGCAGCAAAGCCTATCCCAGTATTGATTCTAGGAGTACTAGTTGGAAGGAAAGTGTATCCGATGAAGAAATACCTGTTTGTGTTTCTAATTGTCCTAGGTGTGGTCCTGTTTATGTACAAAGATCAGACTAATAAATTAACTGATGACAGTCAAGGCTTTGGGATTGGAGAAGTTCTGCTCCTATTGTCATTGACCATGGATGGTCTCACAGGTGCTGTACAGGTATACATACATTCAGTTTTGTTTTATCATTTATATGAGCTTGAAGTTTAGTTTTTTTTGTTTTATTTCTTTATTATGGACTTTTATATGCATGTACATATCAGTCCCATGACACCCTGAACTTTATTACCACAACCAAAGATAAAACACATCATTGATTCACTCATGAGGTCACAAAGGTAAACAACTTTTTAGCTTCATCTGAACTCTTTGTGAAAAGCAACTTCTCGTTGTTACATCAAATTTGTTCAACTTCAGTTCCCTCATCAGTGAATCCCGAGCTATATTGAACCACAACTTTTATTTTAGCTTATGCTCATGATTGTATTCAAAGGTAGTCAGTGATATTCTGAGCAACATAAAATAATAAACAATAAGATAATGAATTTAGATTTGCATCTCATGGCATGAAACTGGAGCCATGACCCATTTCCTCTCAAAGACAAAAAGGAGGCTACTGGTGCGATGTGATATCCATATAATAATGTGTCAGTTGCAGAAACGCTCATTAAAGTCAATCCTCCATTAAATAAATATCTTGCTAGCTTTTACTACGTCAATAAGAGTAAAAGTGACAGCAAGAGATTTAATTGAGGATTCATAACAATTTTAGTTTCTTATATTAACTTTAATGAGCGTTTCTGCAACTGAATGTATAATTATGTAATAACTGAAATCATTAAATGGATTGTGTGAAGGATGATATGTGTAAGAAAGGAGTGAGTGCTGAAACGACGGCCAAGCGAGATGAATGGAAGAGGATGACATATTGCGCCGACCCCAAATAATGGGAAATGGGCAAGAGAATGATGATTGAATGGATAGTTAACAAATGAATAAAATGTTGTTGTGGTTTTATCTCAGAGAGAAATACATTGTAGCGATAATTTACATAGTGTAGGGTGCATTTCCACTGGAGCAGAGCGGAACTAAGTTGTGTTAAATCAACCAATAAAATAGTTTGATTCCGTCAAGCGAAGAAAATTTAACAATTTGATTGGTAGATTTTTTCTCCGCCTTACCTCGCTGCAGTGAAAACGCACTCTGACCCAGTATCCACAAAAGCAGAGTGGGGGCTGTGTATAATCAACCAATAGAATTGCTCAATTTTACTCACTTATTTTATTGGTCTCATCTTCACTCCGCTCTGCTTTGGTGGATTCCGGGCCTGTTTAGAGAAGTTTGTAAAATACTGAAAGAAACAATTATTTTCCATAGGAGCGGATGAAGACTGAATCATCGCCTAGTGCTTACTCCATGATGTTGAACACCAACTGGTGGTATGTATCTGTCACCGGCCAAACCCGATTTTAGGACAAACTAGTTTTGCCCAGGTCAAACCAGTTCTTTCTATACGCGATAGGATGAACTGGTTAAGACTAGGCCAAACTGGGAGTCCAGTCCCAATGGGAGATGATCGATTATTGTTCTAAGACGAGAATCGATAATGGTTTGACTTTGAAAGTCCTCTGCGCTGTGCTTTGTCAGGTGTGCGCCGGCTCAAATGAATGCTCGCCGGTTCCGGGAACATTTGCTACTTTTTTAAGAAAATCACCCATAACCTACTAAAATGAATACATAGATACATAAACTCACGACCATAATCCCTTTCGGGGTGGTTAGAAACATCGCTACTACTACCACTTGCATTCAGTTGTAACACGGCTCACTTTCAACCAGCAGTGCGATTTTTGAAAATCATACGATCGGTTCGGCAGTAGAAAGATGCATAATCTCCATAGTAATTCTGACACTTTCTACTGCCGAACCGCTCGTATGATTTTCAAAAATCGCACTACAGGCACGTATCCAGGGGGGGGGGATAGGTGGGATTTATCCCCCCCCGAAATCCGAACATTTGTATGGAAAAGTGATTACAGCACTGTCTTTTTCATAGTTTTCTATGAACATCCCCCCCCCCCCCCCGAAAATTAATTACCCCCCCCCCCCGAAACAAAAGTCTGGATACGTGCCTGCTTTCAGCGTATTGAAGGTTTCAAGCACGGACCTGAAAACTGACGTAATGTGACACTAAAAAGATGTGAAACGTGCAAGTTACTACTTTTTCGCTTGTTCTACACTCACACAGATGCACTAGCTCTAGGCGCAGGTCCTACAACCCGCCACCATTATATACCGCGTGACAGTTCGTCAGCACGCACACAAATATAAATGGGTGCTTCACTCGTGATTAGACAAGATTACGTCCGTCTTTTTTCAAGTCCGTGGTTACAAGATGTAAAATTTATATTACTTGTAAACTAATAAGAAAGATTATTTTACGAATGATATGACTAAAATTTATTACAGGTCTACAGTATTTCTGTCGATAGGCGTGATGTTGAGCGGTGAAATATTCCAGTTCATGAGCTTCGTAACAATGTACCCAGAAATTATAATCTACCTCGTGGGCCTAGCTCTTACCGGTGCCTTGGGCCAGCTGTTTATATTCTTCATGGTAAGTTTAATTGCAACTATTAGGTACTTATTATTTGATACTGGAGAATGAACTTTAATTTTTTTTTGTGAAAAAGTTTTTTCTTGCCTCTGGACGGAAAGCGTCAATTCTCGTCCCGCTGCGCTAAACGCAGTTGTCGCTTTCCACCTCGGTTGAGAAGAAAAATAGTATACTAACCTCGGACAGTAAATAAGAAAGCCTCAGATCACATGTTTGCCTCAGACCAAGGCGAAGCCGAGGTCAACAATTACATGAGATATGAGACCTTTCTTACTTTCCTGTCCTCGGTGTGTAATCTACTATAGATAGTCAACTAGTTTCCAAGATATGGAATTTGAAACTATTCGGCCGCCCGGAATGTGTTAGAACGTGACGTCACAAGCAGTGATTGCACGCAAACACGCAGTTTTCGATTTTGGCTCCATTGTGAACGTTGTTCAGTATTATGATCTGAAGCACCATACACCGGCTTCAAAAAGACCCCGATTCCACGGTGTATTATCAAATGGCTTCGAGTACCGTTGGGAAATGTTATTCACTGTCTGAACTAAGATTGACGAGCGGACTGTACTTGTTTTCGTGGTTGTAAAGTAAAAACGTTTCCTGATATCGTAATTAGTCTCTATCTCTATCCTCGTAGATCCTCGCAACTACTGGGAAAAACCCTTTCTAATATAAGTACTATTTCTTACTTGCAGGTGTCAGGATTTGGTCCTCTGCCTTGCTCCGTGGTGACTACAACGAGGAAGTTCTTCACCGTGCTAGCATCTGTCATATTCTTTGGCAATGTATTGATGGGACGACAATGGCTTGGAGCGATTATCGTTTTCACTGGTAAGTTAGATTTATATTTAAAAACCGGCCAAGTGCGAGTCGGACTCGCGCACGAGCGGTTCCGTACCATCTAAACTATTATAAAACTGTAACTGAAGTGTGTCTGTACATTGAAGATATTTACAAAAAAAAGATTACGATATGGTTTTTACTTTTTAGGTATCCCTGACTCGAAATCAACCTTTTTTAGAAATTTTGTCTGTCTGTTTGTCTGTTTGTTTGTTCGTTTGTTTGTATGTTTGTTCGCGCATCACGCGAAAACTACTGAACCGATTTTGATGAAACTTTTCTTGTTTGATAGCTTATGATCTGACTTAAAATCTGGTATATAATTTGTGCGGACGAAGTCGCGGGAAAACACTAGTTATCTATAAAAACGAAAAAATAGTTATTTGGTATGCTAGGCTGCAAAGTTGCTTTTTGGCGCGAGTACTTTTATAACGCTTAGGATTTTTACCTTCGCTAAACGCTCAGGATTCTATTATTTGAACCACTCGCTTCGCTCGTGGTTCAATCCTAGAATCCTTCGCTTGCTCAGGTTTCAAAGGTACGAGACGCAGAATAACTTTGCAGCCGAGCGAAACACACAATTTTTCACCTCACAACAGCGAGGAAAAAAAGTTAATTGCTAAAAAGAACATTTCAAAAAGTTTTTATTTTCGTGCTGGCCAGTGTCATGAAATAGTTATTAAGCATTTTCAGTGCACGTTCAGCGGTATACAAAAACATTGAATAGACAAATTCGAATTTCAAAAACTCTTTGCACGCTAGCGGATAAAATACACTTTTGCACTCAGATTTCGAACGATAAACAGAATCTTTCCGAGCTTGTGAGGTGAAAAAAACGTTTGTTGTATGGAGTCCCCTTAAATATTTATTTTATTCTGCTTTGTTGTATTTGCGGCAACAGAAATACATCATCTGTGAACATTTCAACTGTCTAACTATCACGGTTCATGAGATACAGCCTGGTGACAGACGGACGGACAAACAGATGGACGGACAGCGGGCGGAGTCTTAGTAATAGGATCCCGTTTTACCCGTTTAACCCTAAAAACGATACAAACTCTTATTTTTAAGTATTAGTGACCTGTAGGTCTACCAAGAGTTTTCACCGTACTTTACTACTGTAGTAACGTCACCAATTTTGTATTGAATTTCGTACAGTGCTCCTTTTGGTTACGTTGAGAACTAATTTCTGTCATACGAATTGGCGACGTAACTACAGTAGTAAAGTACAGGGAAAACTCATGGAAGGCCCTCAGGGCCATGCCAGTAACATTTCGATTGGCGTAGACGCTAGTAGATATGAAAGAATGTATGGATTTGACATTGGCGATCGAAACATTTTGATGTTTGCTTTCTCCACCACCAAGCCCATACATTTTTATGATTTATATTGTCCTTAACGCTAATCTACATTACTTTGTCTAGGGGTCAATCAAACCGCAGCAATCATATTTTGCTAACGAAATTCCTCTTGCGGCCTGCACTAACAGTAGTGTTACCTGTTTTTTGGTGTACCTTCATCATAGGATATTGAGATAGGTTGATTGATTGTTTTGTGTCTAAATTGTATTTACTTTTGATTTGCAGGTTTGTTCTTAGACATCTTCTACAGCAAAGGAAAAGGCCAGACGCAAAAGAGAGTTGCGGAAAAATGATTTAACGCCTCGATAAAAGTAGGAATATTTATGACTGCATGTAATACATGTAAGTTTACTTTCGTTGTAAATACCTATTCATGAACTGATTTATTAATATCCTGCATTTGTACAGAACATATTTTATGTAAGTTTAGCAAAGTTGCAAAAGGTAACTTTAGATATGATTAATAATTATATATAAGTACCTAGTTAGATTATATACAGTTTTATAAAGATAATTTATAAAGAGAAAAATCTGATCCTAGATGAGAATATTTTTATGTGTCTTAATTAAGTTTATAAATAGAGTACTAGTTTGTCCTTTGCAATTAAAAAGTCGGTACGTAGACACAAAACAACGCCACATGCTACGATCCAAAATCTTTCACTTCTTCGACATTCATCAAAGTTTTTAAAGGACCTTTTATACTATTTGGGTTTCGTAATAACAATTCTGTGTTCAATGATGGAGTAAAAATTAATAAATTATTTTGTAATAAAATGAAACTACTTGTAAATAGACGAAATAATGTAATACGGTGACACGGTACAATTAAAGTTAAGACTTTAGTTAAGTTGTTCTTAGTATTTGTCAATGAAAATTACCTATTAGTGTCATCTGTCGATAAAAATAATTCTGGTTTCTAACATTCGATTTTATGACCGTGTTTTTTAATCATGTAGGTAACTTAACGTCATTAATTTGATGTCAGTGCAAAACCAACGATACCTCAATTATAGTTTCAGAGTGAAACTGTCGTAATATTGTATTTTTTTGAGATAAATCTACATCGAGATCACTTTGACTAAATATAGAGTTCTTCTTAACACTTATACAGATTTTTTTTAAGGAAATGATCAGGCCATCAAACTAATTAACTTTACGGGACCAAAGAGAACATCACGATAAACCAAATCTGCTGTTTCATACAAAACTGGAATCCTACTCGACCATAATGTATGGGACAGCTGTTTTTTCTCGTCATACCGTTGTTGGTCCCATAGAGAAAGTTGTTCAGTTTGCAGGACTGACACTCTCTTAGACACCGTCAAAATATTAAGTTGGACCCTGTATATTTCTTTGTATGAGTATGAGTGTCCTCATCACGGAAGCTATTTTATTTATTAGGTCATGACGCCACAGTGGGCATGGCCTATGATGCTCAGTTCGAAGCGGACCGCCATCGCTATTCTTTACTGGGAGGGGTTTGCCAATCAAATACATATAAAACAATGAAATACGCTGTTCCTGGGTTTGGTTTTATAGACCGATAGCGCTAGGTTTTGAGGTCTCAAAAATATTAAAGTTGCTTGTTTTTCGCATATAGTTTCCGGACCATTTGCCTAACCTAAGACATTCGTTTGTGTAATCCTAGGTACTTGTCTAGCTATTTGTCTTTTTTATCAGTATTGGACGGAAAAGAAAATTACAGGTGAAAATTTAACTTTCATGATAATAACGAAGTAGTAACTGATATACGAGTACATAGGCATTTTGTGTCATAAGTTCATAACTATTCACGAGAATCCTAATATTTTACCAGTACCTAACACGTCGCCCAACTAGCTCTAAAAGAATATTACAATAGGTCAAATAGGTGTTACGCGTTTTAGAGTACATGTCAGTATGCACTGGACGAAGATGACACAAACTGGGTTTGCACACTCCGCACGCTATCCTAGATTTATGATACCATAATTATTTAAAACTTTAAATCAATTTTGATTTGAATAAAAAGATTCAACCACAAATCATCCAATTAATGAAAATGCAACTGACAGATGTGACACAAAACGCAATAATAAGCTTCATATGTACGACTGTATGCAGGCAATAAATATAAAACTTTAAAATTTTTGAAACTTATGTCATCAAAATAGCCCAGCGCTATCGGACTATTAGAGGCGGAACCTGCGCACCCGTCTTATCCCCCGCTCCTGCAATTTGGCGACACTTACTTCGATACTCGTAGAAATATTGCTTTGCGACATCTCTGTGCCCTAGAATTTGCCCTACTTTGTACTATAGTATCACTGATATAACATTATATCACTACCTGATATCATATGATTACCCCTACGAATTTTATCTCTTTATAATATTCTTGTATAACAGGGTGTTCCGGTAAACAGTTGCATAGGGATGATTAAACCCATGATACTGAACAAAAGGAAATTAGCAAAAACATGTCTCGTCTTTCCTTTCCATACTACCTATGCAATCAGCTGATTGAACGTTTATGAAAAGTCGAAATTCTTTTTGCTATTTTCCCTTATGTTCCTATGGGAAAATTGTTCAGTTTCATGAGTACAATCACCCTTAAAGTAATGCAATTGCCACCCTAACACCCTATAGATATCGCAGCCAAATTGTAGAATTCGACGCATTACAGTGGCTAGCCGTTTAAAAAAACAAAACCGCTTTGATTTACGGCGGATCAACGTACACACGGCGACATATCAAGCTATACAAAACCAAAATAAGCTAGCCACGCGTAGGTCGAGTAACGTATAACGTCGCGCGGCCAGCTTATAGCTTGATGTGTCGCCGTGTGTTCTATCGCGGACTTTTCCGCCTGATCACAAAAAAATAATTTCGGTAATAATTTACTGTTTGGAAACTATTCATTCATTGGTCTATTCATCAAAATGGGGCGAGGCTAGACAGCGCTTTTATTTTTCAGTATGCAAGCAAGAATCTGCTTATTGGTGGTCAGGCGGAAAAGTCCGCGATAGTACATGTAGCTGCATTGTAATTAAGTAGCATTGTAAGGTGACCATGCTAGTGAAATAAAAACAGTGATTAATTCAGTCTTCCGCTTCGATCCATAATATAAGTTACTTTGCTGCACATCTAACTTTTCCTTAAAGTCACTAGTTAACTAATGATCTAGTTAAATAAAGATCTTAACCAGGCCCTGCACCCGGACTTTCGATTTTCGATATATCGCGACCGTTTCGGTCCGAACTTCATCGTCAAAATGTTGAACGAAAACGTTTACGCTATTGCAAAGTTCGAAAGTCCGGGTAGACACTGCCTACACACTGTTGGAGAGTCTGCAAATGCAAAGCTAAGCAACCGTTAAAATAGCAATTAATACTTTACCATTTTTTTCGTACAGTCAAAATTGCATAGCACTAGATATAAGTCGATGCATAGCACTGACGACATTATCTCGAAGCCGTGTTGGGTATTGAAACGTTTAACACTTTTGTTGAATTTTATTAATGACAAAAACGTCTCGTACCATCTATGGACGCCACTCCGTTAATATACGCAACAGGAAATTATGAAGGCTCCATGAATAAAAATTATAATTATTTGATAAGTGTTCAGTTTAACAAAACTCATGCATTTATATCCGTTTATTTATTTAAGTAATAGTTACTCGAGATTAATATTTCTTTTGTTTTAACGGAACAAATGATGTAATTGCACCCGTATAATATGGCTGTTTGCAAATATTATCCGTTGTTACCTAAAAACATGTGATAGCATTATTTTCCAATAAAACATGGACTATCATATTTTTTTAATTAATATAAGTAACCTATTTTCTAATATTCCTTGTGTTACCTCCAATCAAGATGTACAAGTCTACTAACATATATTATTATTATGTTTTTCTCCCCTCCGGACGGAAAGCGTCAATTTTCGTCCCGCTGCGTTAAACGAAGTTGTCGCTTTCCACCTCCGTCGAGGAGAAAAATAGCATACTAACCTCGGGCAGTAAATAAGAAAGCCTCAGATCACATGTTTGTTCAAAAATTATCTGAGACCTTTCTTACTTTCCTGCCCTCGGTGTGTAATCTACTATATTTAGTACCTATTTTATTTTGTTAGGCCATTTCGGGATATTAGAGTTGCTTCTGTAGTAAGCATTGCTTTCCATTAAAAGAATTGAATGATAACAATTATATTCAGAACATCTTTGCCTACACCCTCGGAGAATATAGTCTTGAGCATTCGAGAATTGGACGGGATTTTTTTCAATTTGGAAGCGAACTGTCCTTAATAAATGTATCGTAAAACCATACAACTATAGTCCTAGGGTGCAAGTATGGTCCAATTTTCTGTCCCTACTCAGTTACCCAAATGCGAAACATAACGCCATCTATACAGTTTTTCTTTTAATCTTTATCTTTGTCTACAACAGAACCTTTAAAAATTTATACATGGCGTTATGTGTAGCAATTTAGTACGACAGGAACCAAACTAAAACCTTGACCATACTTGCACCCCAGGACTATTCAGGGTGAATTTGATATCATTAGCATCCTTTTAAACTAAGAGTCTACCCATCAAACTGAACATCTTTTACTATGGGAGCAAACCAATCGGAGCAAAAAAAAATCTGCTGTCCCATACATTTGAGTCACGTAGGCAGCAGCGGCGGGTGCAGTTTAATTTGGGACAGCAGGTTTTTTTTGCTTCCATTTGTTTGCTCCAATAGTAAAAGTTGTTCAGTGTGATGGATAGAAAAAGGTAGTTTAAAAGGATGCTAATGATATCAATTTCACCTTGTAGTTGTGTGGTTTTACGGTACCTACAATTTAGTGACTATAATGAATTCAATAGGGATGATGACATTTTTTTTATTTCTTTAAAAACTCTGCTTGGAAATCGCTAGTGTGAATGGGTCTTTTATGATTACATGAGTAGGTATTATTTAGGTCCATAGCTCGTGATTGTTATGTAGACTAATGTAAACATTAGCTGTACAGTAGCACAGTAACAATTACATTTGTGTGTTCGCTGAGTGGCTACATTTATCAATAGGGTTTTTATTTTCAGTTGTAGTTACGGATTGATTAGTCTCTAACCAGCTATTGTGCAGCTTCTGTATAGGGTGTAACAAAACACCTTAGTAATACTTAGACAACTTTCACTATGGAGCCAACATCGTGAAAAAATAAAAAAAAATCTGCTGTTCCATACATTTTAGTGGAGTTGGTACTGCAGCTTTGTAATGGACAGCAGATTTTTGCATTTTTTCTCGATGTTGGCTCCATAGTGAAAGTTGTCTAAGTATTACTAAGGTGTTTTGTTACACCCTGTATAGTAGCTGCACGATAGCTGGTTAGAGATAAATCAATCCGTAACTACAACTGAAAATAAAAACCCTACTGATAAATGTAGCCACTCAGCGAACACACAAATGTAATTGTTACTGTTCTACGGTACAGCTAATGTTGAAATTAGTCTACATAACAATCACGAGCTATGGACCGAATGTTGTTCAGTTTGATGGTCTGAAGCACCCCCTTAAGTATTACTAGGGTGTTTTACTTACTGTAGAGCTTGTGTCCTACTGGGGACTATTCTAAAGTCAGACAACACTGATACTATACTTTTATTCATACATATATTATATATAACATCGAGTTAAACATTGTATATGTATAACATTTACTGTCGTAAACCACATTTTTAAGTACATTATAAAATTATTTTAAAACATTAATATGACTTATTCAATCGTAAATAGTATATTCTTACAGCAAAATAATTATTTTAAACCATAATAGGTAGTACCAGAACCTACACACATTGAAAGATATGGTATAATACCAACACATTAATATAATACACCATTAAGTTATAGTAAGAAATATCTTTAATTATTGGACAAAGGTAGGATGAGATAAATAAGGAACGTATGGGTAATTGGTTAAAACTATGAAATTATAAGTTAAGTACTTACCTACCAGTTTTTGCTTTAATACATGGATGGTCAAAATGTCAAAACATTGGGTAATAAAATGTGGGCGTCCACGCAGTTGTCGGCATTTTTTAGTGAATACCAAACGAGTACCAAATTAACAATAAAATGATTTTCAGCTTCTAAAGCCGATAAGTATTAATAAATCTCGAATATGGAAGCAGATAGGAATCGGGTTATAACGGACACCTTGCCGATATAGAATGCAACATCATAAAGCTATACTTACCTAGTTACCTATTTTATTTTAACTTAATGTATACTTTTACTTTACTTTAAATACTGGTATGTCAAGCCAATCGTAAGGAAAATATTTTTTTGGCTGTTTTATTCTTTTTCCCGCATTCGAATTATATATTATATAGATTTAAGGATTATTATGGAACAATAATAAAATAACATAATGGATAGGAAAAACGAATTCCATCCCAATTAATATTTAGCTTATTTCCTTTTGGGCCTCTTTTTTCTACCTGTAGGCTTCGATCAAAATAAAATGAATGGATAGGCCTAAAGCGCGGTAAGTTGAAGCAAACTACTGGTGCACTTGGTACATACAAACTAGCGCCATTATCTGTCAAATCTAGGGCACTTTCATACAAGTGACAAGTAAAAATTTCATTTGTTTTGCCTCATTTTTCTGGTTTGAAATGTTCGCTTAAGGCCTATCCATTCATTTTATTTTGATCGAAGCCTGTAGGTATTACATTCGATACAAAAATATAAGTTTTTTTTTAATAAAGACTTAGTTTCCTAAACTTATTTTTTAGAAAAATTGGTAGTTAGGTACCTCCATAATCGTTTGATCTATAGCAGTAGTTGATTCACTCTGTAGCCCGAATTGTAATTATAATGGTAGGTATACCCTTCGATCAAAATAAAATGAATGGATAGGCCTTAAGCGAACATTTCAAACCAGAAAAATGAGGCAAAACAAATGAAATTTTTACTTGTCACTTGTATGAAAGTGCCCTAGATTTGACAGATGATCTACGTTTGCTTCAACTTACCGCGCTTTAGGCCTATCCATTCATTTTATTTTGATCAAAGGGTATACAGCTTGGCAAAAAAGTCGTGATAAAAAATAAGGGCGCTGCCTCCACGCAAGAACGTCAAAATCACGCATAACCTGGCAACACTACCATACTAAAATTTTAGTTCCACCTGTCACCACGATCATGACTTTTTTGCCAAGCTATACCTACCTACTTGTCAATTATGTTTATTAAATGTTTATTTTAAATACTTACTCAAAAATATTTCTTCAAACAAAGTACAATTTTACTTTGATCGAAGCCTAAAGCACAGATTATATAATACTATACAGTACAGATGCCCAACGTCAAACAATGGAACGCGACTGCCGTAACGCGGGCAGTCTTCGGGCAAAGTAAATTGCTTGATTTTCCGAGGCTCACGAGATTTTTTTGTAGTCAGATCATGTATTTTTAGTAACAATTTACACTTTTACGCAAACATTAATTACAAATCGATACCATAACGCCATATATTGCCATTTTTTTTAACAAAAATTTCATTTGTATGAGATGGGACACCATGCCTAAAGGTACCTATAATCAAATGCCCATGGCATTTCCTATGTTACAATCATGTTACAATAAAATGTAAATACCTACCTACCTAACTGTACAGTGTACAGGTACCTACCTACATTTCAAATTTTAAAGCGTTTTTTCTCCCACCTGATGCGTAGGTATCATATTTAAATATCCATCAAGCTCATGTCGGCTCCGCTTCTTAAATTACTTATACGAAATATAATTTAACTTTGTATCTAGTGTACGTTTAATGTAAAGTAGGTATAAATCCATCGATATCATCAAATTTTAATCGAGAAACCAAATAGGTACAAATTATAAAATGTAAGTAATACAATAAATATGCAATAAGTACAAAGAATCAAATAAGTTGGTAAGTACATTGTTTAAAATAAGGTTCTTTGGCCATCACTGTTCTATAGCAACCGATTTTGGTGCTGTCGGTTGAGGTAGAGCGGGAGGGACGAGACATTTATTTTAATGATGTAGTACATACATTTTTGGAATTAGCTAATAGTAGATTATGCACCAAGGGGATAAAGCAGTGTTTTTCGTCACGGACATTGAATCCCGAGCGTAATGAAGAATTCTAGGGTTAACTGGAGAGCTTATTAACTCCCAAGCGAAGCGAGGGGTTTAAGCTAGCCCAAGACGAAAACATGTTTATGCCCTAGGAGCATAGTCTACTTTTCACACCTTCTGCGAGAAAATCAATAGCCCAGATTAGATACAAAATGCATCATAACCAGCGAATTTTGAAACATCATTTTGGATCATTAGTCATTAACTTAAAACCCCCCGCGCCTCCACCTCTTACGTCTCGACATAAGACGTCATCATTTTTTTAATGGTTAGTATGGGTCTTAGTTATCCAGTAAAAGTTGGCTAAATTCTGTATTTTAACGATAGAGGTAGTCAAAATAAAGAAAAAAGTTATTTGGTGAAACGTTATACAATATCAAAGAGCCGATATAATAATCTATCTCGAAGTTACGACTTTGACCATGAATATCTCGGGTTGGAGATGTTTTACGAGATTTGACCAAATAACATTTTAGCTTTGTTTTAATGCCTTCTTATGATGGACGGTTTTGGACGTTGGCCGCTAAAGCATACAATTTTACTACAAAAAATTACTATGCCAGTTCTGTCCTATGGCCTTTATAAATTTTATAATACACTATCAACTGTTTACTTACCTTCACTTTGTATGACCCTTAACGTCAACTAAGTATTTTACATAATTACGTTTATTCAAAAATAGTAAAATTCTATACTTACCAAACTAAGCCCCACTTGCGCCAACCTGCGTTAGCAATAAACTCCGGGTTAAGTTGCTAACCCATGATTTTTTGTATAGAAAAACAACTGAAAGAGCCATTTTATCCGGAGTTAATTGCTAACCCGTGGTTGGCGCAAGTGGGCCTAAGCAAATTAAACAAAACGACTAAGATTTTGCATGAAAAGAATTATTTCTTTGTTGTCGTCCGAGCTGATCCGTTCACTACATTCAGCGTATTATATTTATGTTAAATTTAATAAATAAATAAGTACAAATATTACATCGCTGAAAAACAGTGTTACATAACAATACTGTGTTAATTTTAACTTTAGATACTTTACCTAAGTATCTAATAAAGTTAGGAACAAAATAGTAGGTATTTAGTTAATTATCATTTTATTACGTACGAATTTTATACAATTGACAACAGTACGTAGGTACTGCTCTTATATCTAAACGTTTTTTTATTTTAAAAATCAGGTTGTAGTCAAGCCAAACTAATTAACGTACATACGTACATTTTTAGCAGGAGGTATCTAGGCATAGACTTTACTTTTCTAGGGTTCTTTTTAATTAAGTTCTTAATTTTCTTATATAAATGACTAGAAAAGAAATGGAAGTAGATAGGTTCCATAATTATAATATTTAGGTACTTAAATAAGTAGGTCCTTATATTGTAGGTATACATATCATACTAGAGTTTACTCGCGACTTCGTCCGCACGGGTTCCTGTCATCGTAGCGAGATAAATGATAATACCAGATTTTAGGTCCAAACATAAGTTTCATCAAAAATGATCAAGTAGTTATCGCATGATGCGCAAACAAACAGAAATCAAACAGAAAACATACAAAAATTTGTGATTGAACTTAGGACTCCTCAAAACCTCCTTTTTGGGACAGTAACCATCAGTCTACCTACCTACCTACATGAATTAATTTTATTTATCCGCCTACTTATATTAGCCAGCCTTTCCTTTTTTTAGGTCCAGGTTCCCTGTTAGTTCCCAATTTGTGGCTTTGAGTCCCATTGCGAAATGAATGTAGTTTAGTTACCTACCTATCAATTATTATAATATTAAGTTTCTATCATTGTTAAAATGTTCCTCAATAATATAACATAAAGAGGAAACATCCACCAGAATGTAAACGAAGGGAGGATTATCTGAAAGGAAAATAATTAGAAACAATAGTTCCAAATGACTCGATAGAGGTATTGATGAGAGATGATGTGCAACCATGCATAGAATCTTGAGCATAGCGAGGGTTTCAAAGGTATGAGACGCAGAATAACTTTGCGAAACACACAACTTTACACCTCACTACAGCGAGGAAAATGTTAAGTGCCAGAAAAAAGAGGTAGGCGCAATAACATGAAATAGTTATTAATGCATTTTCAGTGGACTGGCAGTATATAAAAGTGTTGTACCTATAAAAAGATTCTAATTTTAAAAACTTTTTCCACGCTACCGTATAAAATGCACTTTTGCACTCAGATTTCGAATGATAAACAGAATCTTTTCGAGCTTGTGAGGTGAAAAATAGTTTTTTTTTAAATAAGGGAAACATATTAAGTCAACGGATGCGTTAGACTCTGAGAAATGAATGGTTTTTTAAAGATTTGGATGAAGTGTAAATACTTTTTTTGTGTGAAAATGGATTTTCTCAGAGATGAAACCTATCTAGAATAACATGGAAGACGCCACCCAGGTACTGACATAAAAATTGAAATACAATAATGACTTGAATAAAAAAACTTGAGATATCAATTACCTACACCATCCTACACTGAGCAACCAAATTTTAATAAATCCATATACATAACATACCTAACTACTTACATCTTGTATTTATGTATGTAGGTACTACATTCTGGTCAATGTTGCGAAATAATTACAGAGGTAAATGACATACGTGCCAAACTTCAAATGTGTCATGGATTTTAAAGTGGACGTCGTCGGGGTTAGCCATCAAAATGGTAGACAGTTCTGTAAATCCGTCATCATCAAGCGTTAGTCAATCTGCTTCACTGAAACATACAACAGGTACAACGTAAATCACATCTCAATTACTAATCATCTCCACCTATAAAATACATATCTTCAGCGCATCGCATACAGGAGTCGAGGCGGCGTCGAGACGCGGGCGCGCCTTGGCGACCTTGACATACGGTCGGTAATTGTATACCATGAATCCGACCGCTCGGTTTGGTATGATATACAGTTATCGACTGTATGTCAAGGTAGCAAAGGCGCGCGCCCGCGCCTACGAGTAGACGCCGCATAGACTCCTTCTGTATGCGATGCGCTTTAGTCCTCGTTGTAAGTGAGAAGAAGTCATTATCAACTGCGTGCGTTATAAGAGTAACTCGACCTTAAGACGCTGTTATCCGGTCAAGGCCGTTTTTTGAACACGAACGAAAGTGTTTTATACTGTGTTTTAAAGTCTGAAAACCAATTATGTCTTATTTAAGGATCTGGCTGATAGGCGACCGTTCTCAGTTACACGATTAGATTCAGTTTAATAGATAGAAAAAAATCCCAAAGTTACCCCTTTTTGTTATGTTTTTTCAATACAATGATTAAACTGGTGATATTAAACTTTTTATTCTTGTACTTAACTAAATACATTAAATATTTCTAGTGAACTCCGTAGAATTTTGAGCTTAGAAACACCCATGAGCAAAGATATTGATGAAACACACGTTTTTTTGCGATCCTGCTTTCAATGAGCGTTTTTATTTTATTTTTTAAATTTAGTTCATAAAAAACTCGATAGATGGCATGCGGCGAGATCCTGTCAAAATCTTGTCAAGACTGTGCCTGCCTTTTTTTGGAAGGCCAAGGGATCGAGCCCATACAACCAAGTCAGGCGTAAAAGCTTCGAATTTTCGATTAAAATGATTAGTAAACTATGAAATATGCCATCAAAAGATGCGTCGGCATCTTCTTGGTCATCTTTTCCCTCTTTATTATTTTAAAGAAACACTTTTTGAAATTTGGACGTTTATTCGCACAGACCGTAGCGCCATCTATCGATCCCCTAGAAAACCAAAAGAAAAACGCTCATTGGAGAGGGATGGCTAATTGCAAACTTATGCTTGCAAGAAAGAGACGCTTGCACTTGGATAACCTGGCCTTAAGTAAGTACCTTGTAGCCACCGTGTGGTGTCAACTTTAAGATCCAAAAGATTTTTATGAGGTGTTTACTAACTGTTTGCATTCAGCTCTCAAATCAGTGTCCGATGTCTCGTTATTGAAAGTGGCAGGAGCTGTCAAACTCAAGGTGTTCAGTGGATAGCTAGTTTGATTAGCTTCTGGCGTATTATTTCTGAAAATACAGTGGCAATGACATTATTATACCTAAGTATTACAATAAAAGTACTTATAATTATTATGACATTAGTAACATTATAGGTAGTAGTGGAGCTTCGGTATCGGAAACGATCACCGAAGTTATGCAACGTCTAGTCCGGTCAGTCTTTGGATGGGTGACCGTTTAGTGGTATTTCATTTACAACGTCTCCGTGCTTCGGAAGGCACGTTAAGCTGTTGGTCCCGGATATTTCCGTCAGATGGCGGTGTAACTGTTCGTTAAGCCAGGTCAGAGGCCTCTGACCAGATAATTTTCAAGCCTCCAATAGGCCTATTGGAGGCTTGAAAATTATCTGACAGCAAGTTGACCGCTAACTTTCTTCCTCCACTCCGCACTGGACCGGCCGTGGCCTGCTGTCTGCCTGTCTTTCCTACATATTTAGGGCTGTAACTTTTGAACCGTAATAACTAGCTAGACAATTGAAGATTCACAGAATGTGCGTTATTATGTCGGACGGATTTGCTAACAAATAATAAAATGTCATAAAGATGAAAATTAAGGGGGGTCTTCATACATAAAACAAATTTTTATCAACGGTTTTTCTTCTCGCTCTATCGTAAAAACGGTAAGTGTGAGTCGGTCTTGGCCGGTTTTATTTCTACAGTGTTCTGTATTTATTGTGCTTAATAAATAAATGTTCACTTATAACGTTGTGTTAAAACGTTTGTGGAAAAAGATATTTTTTGGATTAACTACTTACTGTTTGCTACATTCAGCCCTCAAATCAGTATCCGATATCACGTTGTTGGATGGCGCAGGGGCTGTTAGTCTCAAGGTGTTCAATGGAAAGCAAGCTTGTATATCTTCCGATTCATTATTTCTGGAAATACAACATTTCGTTTTTTTTTTCGTACAAATCATAAGGTACTAATTTTTAACCAGTAACAGATACCAAATGCGTTTCTTAAGTTTCGCCAACTAATTAAATTTAATCTTATAGATGTAGCATTTAATTGATTTATCATCAATCATCATAGACATAATACATATTTTATTTGCGAATATGAGTACAATTAGGGCCTGTTTCACCACTTATGGGTAAGTTCTTGTTAGCTTATCCGACAGACAGTTTGACATATTTTGTATGAAATTATGTCAAAATATCTGTCGGATAAGCTAACAAGAACTTATTCAGAAGTGGTGAAACAGGCCCTTAATATTCTAAATTTAATAACAGATCTTACAATAAAATAACAAACCAGTCACAGATTTCTATCTGTGAAACCAGTTCAAATCATATTCTACCATTTTGGCATGCAAAAATATTGTTGTTGTGTACAATTTAACTATTTTAATCATTCCTGTCAAGATTACATATCGACCCCTCTGGCCTCAATTGTCGTAAACGCCATACTTAAATGACTTTTTACAATACACCGATCGATAGAGCGAAAAAAAATGAAACTGCATTTTTAACTCATTTTGGCCAAAAGTGGCGTTTACGACCTTTGAAGGGTCGATATGGTGGATTCATGGTGGATTACATTAGTATGTGGTCAATCATCTTCCTGCCTTTATCTCTCTGCATGCACATCTCTCCTTATTGCTCGTCCTCTCTTCATGCAGCCATCCATCCACATTATATTTAACACTCTTCTTGTAAATGACACTCATCTCTTCTCATCGCATGCCTATACCACGATAATCTATTCCTGCGCAGTTTTTAATTCACATGAGCTACTTTAAAACTTCCTCTAATACACTTATTCCTAATCTTGTCCATTCTAGTAACACCACACATCCATCTCAACATTAGCATCTCTGCTGCATGCAGTCGTTTTTCATCCGTCACTTTAACAGCCCAACTTTCCATGGCGACTGGTCTTATGATGGTTTTATATATTTCCCCCTTCTGTTTAAGGGGGATTCGGGAGTCACAGGTCATTTCCGTAACTTGTCGCCATTTCATCCACCCTGATTTGACTCGGCGATTCACGTCTCGATCTACTGGGTGAAATTGATAATTGTTCAGTTTGATGAGTAGACTCTTAATTTAAAAGGATGCTAATGATATCAATTTCACTCTGTATATCGCAATCACGTTGTAAAAGTGAACCGAGATACCGGAATTAGGATTAGCATTTAATTAATTGAGCAATCATATCTATAAACTTTAGCATTCCATAAATCAGTAAGTATCTATAACATTTTCATTCGTTGTTTCTTAGCCAAATATGACGCCCTATACCTACCTACTTTTTAACATAGGCATGGTGTCCCATCCCATACAAATAAAATTTTAGTTTAAAAATTGCAATATATTATGGCGTTATGGTATCGATTTGTAATTAATATTTACGTAAACGTATAAATTGTTACTAAAAGTACATGATCTGACTACAAAAAAATCTCATGAGCCTCGGAAAATCAAGCAATTTACTTTGCCCGAAGACTGCCCGAGTTACGGCAGTCGCGTTTCATTGTTTGACGTTGGGCATCTGTACTGTATAGTATTATATAATCTGTGACATAGGTTAGGTGCATTAGGGTAAGTTCGTATGGTTTTTAGTTCCTTTTGGTATAATTACTATACTCTTTGGTTTTTAGCTGCATTCATAAGAAGTTGGCAATTGATTTTTTCATCAAAATCTATATCAGCTAGTATAATAAAATAAAATAGAATCTGATAATCAACAAATAACCAATCAGAATAATATTTCCACGTTAGCATTGATTTAACGACTGCTGTGTTACGGCAGTTTAAAGTATAGACATTTAAAAATACATGTGAAAGATCGGACGATGTTGGGGAAAGAACGGACTAAAATCACTCATGTGGCTAAAAACACAAGATTTATAAAAAGAAAACATCCGATCTTATACCTACTTCTATTCGTTATTTTGTTTTGAGCGTCCAATCTTACGCCCAGCCATATAACAGACGATCGACACCAAATCACCGAAATCACCGATGCGGGACTGAGGGGAGTAGAAAAAAAGGCGTCTCGCGCCATGTTGCCAGCATAAAAAAACAATCACAGAATCGGTAGATATTTAACATATAGTTACGTTCTTAACCCATTCACGATCTTACCCCATTCACGATCTTACCCCAACGCACCTTACCTATAGGTACGCACGGCGACAGATCAACCTATACATAGTTGGACCTTATGACCCTGAACATAGTTCAACTATGGGTAGGTTGATCTGTCGCCGTGTGTACATGACAATGTAACTTACTGGGTTCGTGGTTGCCTGTTTTCGCCACTGCTCGACATGAAATGAAAGAGCGAGTCGCGATGACGTCGTGTATTAACACGCATTGCCATGTAATTGTTATAGTGCTTCTTAACAACCTGTCGAACCTACAATAAAATAAGGGACATTATTACTTAGGTACTTAGTACGTATACTTACATAATATATTTTTATGTATGTTTTAACAAATTATTATTTAACTTTAAGATCATTAATCATACAAAATTGGGTAACTGTGTAACCATTTTATACATTAACTAGACACTTTTTAAGCAAAAAGCCAAACTGATCAATCTATGAGAGTGATTTGGTTTTTCTCGAAATCTATAAGAAAAAGCAATCTAAAGTCACTTCTTTTTTCAAATTTACTCTTACATTTTTTATCGGAAGAAAATTAAAATTTGCAATGTACCTAAGTAGGACCTACCTACTTCACAATACTAGGTACATAGAATAATTTGGTTTCCTTATTTTTAGAAAATTCTTAGAAAATCATCTAATTTTTGAAAGAAAACGTCTAAATTCTCCGGTGCCACGCGCTCGTTCACATTAACCGATGTGATGTGATCTACTGTTCCATACTAAACTGCAAAGCCTACACGACTCAAGGTATGAGTTTGATGGGTAGAGCATGTGGTTTAAAGGTTTGAATGAAATGGGATTGGTCTCGAGAATCAAAAACACGTTGCTTTAAGTAAATCGAATTTATTCGGCGACAACGGACGCTACAAGCTTTGAGGTCGAACGGCGAGAGGGCGGGCACGATGTTGCCACACTCAAAATTACATTAACGATCGGATACATCGCCAAGTTTGTTGTATTCAACATAATCCCGAGGGGAAACAAACAATATAATGTATAAGTATATGCAACTTAAAAATACTGCTCTTATATGGCTATGAAATAAGAAAATTTTTATTTTAAATGCAAACTTAATTGATTAAGTTTAATTTTATATTTTAAATTAAACTTATAATTTAAACCTAGAGTTAGGTTAAACTAATACCTTAATAACTAGTATTTTAACTTTTTTAAATGCAACTAAATGTATATGTCTCGGCATCGTTTAAAATAACACGACCTTGCGGAAGTCCTACGACGATATACATTTAGTTGACCTAATTTAGTCATAAAGAGGAAGAAGCGAAACCTTGTTAACGGCTACTGTTTTCTCACTCTTGTTAGGAAATTTAATTTTAACGACACGGACTCTATTGTCCCTACCAGGAAACACGTCAACTACAATGGCTAAAGGCCAATCCAAAGGGGACGATTCTTCCCTAAACAAAACTAACTGACCCTTTTGAATATTAGGTACAGTAAGTCGCCACTTCGGTCGACTCTGAAGTTGATTTAAATATGAAGCCTTCCAGATTTTCCAAAAACTTTGTACTATCTGTGTGCATTGATGCCAAAACCTTAATCTGGATATAGGAATGAGGGTATAATCAGGTTCTGGTAGAGCCGTAATAGGCCTGCCTACGAGAAAATGGGCTGGAGTCAAACAACTAAAATCCTGTCCATCTCTAGTCATGGGTGCGAGAGGGCGCGAATTCAGAATGCCTTCGACTTGAACGATTACTGTCTGGAACTCTTCATAAGTAAGTATGGATTTCCCAACTACTCTACGAAAGTGATATTTTGCGCTCTTAACCCCGGCTTCCCACAAGCCTCCGAAGGTTGGCGAATAAGCAGGTATATAATGAAATTCAATTCCCTTCTGGTTTGCGAAATTAATGACATTGTCTCTATTTTTAGCATCATGATGTAACTTATATAGGCTATTTAAGTTACTGTTACAACCTTTAAAGGTAGTAGCGTTATCACAGTAAATTTTAGATGGCAACCCTCTGCGGGAAATAAATCTCTTTAGAGCCGCTAAAAAGGTTTCACTTGTCATGTCTGAGACTAACTCCATATGTATTGCTTTTGTTATAAAGCACACAAATAGAGCAACATAGCCTTTTGATATTACAGGTTTTCTTATGCGTGCCTGTTTGATTTCAAACGGGCCACAATAATCTATCCCACAGACATGGAAAGGCGCTATAGGAGTGACTCTGTCGCGAGGCAATGAGCCCATTAACTGTTCTGACGCTACACTTTTTAATTTAAAACATCTTACACACTTATGCAAAACCTTTTTCACCTCTCTTATACCGCTTATTATCCAGAATCTTGATGAAAGATTAGAAAAGGTTAATTTAGGGCCCGCATGCATCAAGTCAAGATGCTCTCTGATTATAATAGAGCTAGTGATCTGACAATTCTTCGGTAATAAAATCGGGTGCCGTTGGCTATATGGAACATTTGCGTTATCAATTCTTCCACCCACTCGTAGAACACCTTTTCCGTCAATAAATGGTGACAAAGAACTTAGTGATCCTTGAATATCATTATGATTTTTTAAACAATGCAATTCATTTTGAAAATGGTTATTTTGTACATAAATTACAATTTTTTCAAGCGCAACATGAAGCTCGGGCACTGTCAAACGTACATTGTTTGGTATTACTTTGTTTTTACAGCTTAAATAAAACCTGAATACATATGCAATAATGCGCTGTAATTTAGCAATATTTGAAATCTTCTCAAAAATAGGCAATTGACCTTGGTGATCAGGTATAAGACAACCGACTTGAGCTTCAGTTGATTCACAGGGTGGAGCTAAGTCCGTAGGCAAAACAACCGGTTCTACCTTATAGTCAGAACCATTCAAAAACAGTGGCCCATGCCACCACATAGTATTGCTGTGCAGAGCTTTCGGATCGACACCGCGAGACAAGCAGTCAGCTGGGTTATCTACACCTGCCACATGATGCCACAAATTACTATTTGTAAGACTTTTTATGAGATTAACCCTGTTTTTTACAAAGGTTTCTAACTTTCCATGTTTCGATTGAATCCATGCAAGAGTTACCATAGAATCCGTATATAAAACAACATCAGAAATTTTTAATATCTCACTTACTTTTGAAATTAACTGACTAAGTAATACTGCACTACTCAGCTCTAACTTTGGTATAGTGAGCCTCTGTTTCAAGGGCGCTACTCTCGACTTGGCGCACACTAGATTAACAACAATATTATTGCCGTGCCGTGCCCGAACATAGACACACCCTCCAAAGGCATGCTGAGATGCATCACAGAATCCAATTAATTGAACAAAATCTGCATTGTGGATTTTCAAATTTCTAATAATTTGAATAGGTTGCAGCTCACAGACATTAGTGTAGAATTTAGACCAATCTTTTAAAATATGGTTGGGTAATTTATCATCCCAATGAAGCTCACACTGCCACAGCATTTGCATAAAAAGCTTTGCTTTGACTACAATAGGTCCTATAATACCTAGAGGATCAAACAGGCTGCCGATAAATGAGAGTACTGATCTTTTAGTCCATAACATGTTACCAAAAGGCTTTACACAGCAAACCTTAAAATTATCCTTTTTGACATCATAATAGATTCCTAAAGCCTTGAGAAATGCATGCTCACTTGACATTTCCTTCTCCTCAAAATGTTGCCTTTCTACAGGGATTCCCATTAAAATGTCTGGATGATTAGCTGCCCATTTATGCAATTCGAAACCACCCTTGGTTAGTAAATGAATAATCTGATCTCGTACCTGAATTGCATCAGCGACGCTCATAGCACCAGCCAAAATATCATCTACGTACGTGTTATTTGCCAATACATTAGCTGCAAGCGGGAACTCTGCACAAAACTGGTCAGCTAACTCCTTAAGACATCTTGTAGCCAGATAACTGGAACTTTTCATACCATACATAACGGTCTGGAGCTGAAAGCATTTAACATCTTCGTTGAAATTTGACTTCCACAGAATATTCTGTAGGCACTTGTGCGGCTCATTCAAGACTATTTGCCGGAACATAGCTTTTATATCCGTTATAAAAATATATTCAAAGGATCTGAACTGAATTAATATGTCAAACAGATCCCTTTGTGTTAACCTTCCATTAAGCAGAAGATCATTCAAAGAAACTTTTGAATTTGTATTAGCGCTCCCATCAAAAACAACTCTTATCTTTGTTGTTCTCTTATCGGGTCGCAGAACGGGGTGATGTGGCAAAAAATAATGACACTCAAATGGCAAATTACTGTTCTTAATGTCATACAACTTGGCATGCCCTGATTGTACATAGTCATCAATGAAATTAGTGTACTGAATTTTTAAGCCCTCATCCTTTTGAAATCTCTTTAATAAATGGTTTAGTCGCTGAAAGGCTATTGAAAATGGGTCTCCTAACTGCAATGAATCTTGGGACTGAATAAGAGGCAAATTAACATGAAACCTACCTTCTTTCAAGACGGTTGTCTCTTTAAAGACAGATTCGCAGACGTCCTCCGGACATGGCAGGTCCTGTGATGATTCCTCAGGTGACTGCTCCTTGCGACCTTGATCCATGCTGTTATTTGTTAGTGGTTTAGACTCAACCTCCCAAAAACGTTCCATTAAATTGGACAAATTTTCTTGTTCGGTGATAGCATGCAGAACACAGCTTGTTAATGATGTCTGGTTAGTTACACTCTTCATTCCTCCTGCGACAATAAAACCAAATTTAGTTTCAAGAAATGTAAGACCATTAGGCGCTTCAATTTTTTCTGTTAGTATGACATTAAAGAATATGTCAGCTGCCAACAACACTGAAATAGGTTCAGGTGTGTTAAAACTAGCATCAGCCAGTTTGATCCCCTTTGGTATCGATACATTCGACAGAGCAACTTTTTGCTGTGGCAACGGAGAGGTTATCTTATCTACAATAGAGCAAATAACATCCTGAGAATAGGTTCTATCAAGATTGTTAATATTGATAACAACAGCTTGTGATACAGGCCGCTCCCGTTGTCCTAAAGTTGTAATATTTATGTCCTTTTTAAAGGACTTTAATTTTAATTTATTTACTAGGTCAGTGGTGATAAAAGAGGTTTGACTACCACTGTCCAGGATCCCACGGACGGTCAAATAAGTTCCATCCTTACAAGCAAGCTGCAACTTTACAGTAGGCAACAGGACCATACCTGTATCACGGCCGTTGCCCATAGCATTGTGTAAATTAACGGGATCAGGGTTCTCAGAATGCACTTCCTCTTCCACATAATGCAGAAGGCTATTATGCTCATTGGAGTTGCATGATGCACACTTCAATCTATACTTGCATTTAGCATTTTTATGCTTGTTTAAACATATTGAACAAAAACAATTCTCTTTGACAAATTTGATACGATCATCAACAGAACCGAGTTTAAACTCTGTACAATTATACAATTTATGTAAACCTTTTTTGCAATACAAACAATCATTGTTTGGCTTATTTTTATTGTTGACACAATTATTTAGAAAAACTTTAGGTTCTTTTGGCTTTAAATTGGATTTAGGCACAAAAGGGGCTGCCTGTTTTTGACTTTCTTCGTAACTAGAAGCCCTAGATTCAAGAAAAGCTAAAAGATCTGTTACCTTCGGCAGTGTTGATTTAACTCTTTCCATGGAAAACGAACGGGAACTGTATGGATCCAATTTTCTGAGGAGTATTGGAAGTAGTAGCATATCCCAACTTTCAGTTGGCTGGTCCATGTTCTTCAAGGCGCCTAAATGTTGACGCACGTGTGACACCAGACCACGAAGATTTGCAGCGGTACCCTTAACAATGTTTGGATAGTCGAGGATAGTATTAACATGGCTTGAGATTAATACGCACATGTTATCATAGCGTTGCTTTAATAATGACAATGCCTCCTCATATGACTCGTCAACCAGCGGCAATCCATCAATTAGAGCTTCTGCCTCTTTCTTGAGGTGGTTCCGTAAGTGACACAACTTTTGAACTGGCTTTAATGATTTTTCATTTCCGATCACAGCATGGAAAAGCTCAATAAATGGCTTATACTTGGTAACATCTTCTCCGGTAAATACAGGAATATCCAAATAAGGCAATTTGCTGTTATGCACTTGCACTACATCCATTCTTGCAGATTCCTCGGCTACTGCGACCAGCGTGTTTACCTTTGCATATAGGTTATAGTATCTATCTTCGAGATCGTTCGTAAGAAAATCCTCTTCGGTATCTTTTTCCTGTAGGATATTCAATTTCAATTGAATACGTCGATACTCGTCGAGAGTTTTTTCAAGGGCTAAAAACCTGGCCTTTAAAGTTGCAATGCCGATTGCTGAATTGTCCTCCTTGTTTTGCTCGTAATAATTCTCGTATCTGGTAAACGTCGCCTTGCACTGGCCTGCCGAAGCTTTTAATTGCTTTATTTCTTTGTCGGTCGACATGGCTAATACAGAAGCCCTTTAAATTGTGATATAAAGGCCTCCGAAACAATGTTTTGATTTGAAGAACGATTTCACAACAATGCATCGAGTTCGTATGACAGCTTGACAGTGCCTGTCAACCTGACGTTTACAAATGGCAGTCGACAATGCTCTCAGCCAATCAGAAAGCAATGCGTTCGGATACAGTCACGGCAACTTTTGTCAAGTGATGTGATGGATGACCAACGACGCTGCCGCCAAAAAAAATATTTACGACTACCCGAAATTAAACAACCGACACAATGATGGTGCAAATTTTATATAATAGCACAAAATTCACTGTTTTGATCACGATAATCCCACAAATGCACTGCAATCCATAAACTTGCTTGAATATGCGCGAATAGGCGTAACCCCGTGCACAACGAACGACAAAATACAGTCCTTCTACGCGGGGTGGTAACTACGTCACTTGCACTTTTTATTAGTTTTTACAAGTTTTTTGGCACTGAATTTAATTTAACACTTCTCGAAGGACCAAATGAATGAAATGGGATTGGTCTCGAGAATCAAAAACACGTTGCTTTAAGTAAATCGAATTTATTCGGCGACAACGGACGCTACAAGCTTTGAGGTCGAACGGCGAGAGGGCGGGCACGATGTTGCCACACTCAAAATTACATTAACGATCGGATACATCGCCAAGTTTGTTGTATTCAACAAGGTTAATTACACTTTTCCTTACACTCTGTATGGGATGTTAGGGAAAACCAACGATATCAACTCTGAGAGTCTACGTCTATGGGGAAAACAGTTGCATTACTTTAAGGGGTGATTGTACCGGTACCGGTGTGTACAAGGTATAACAGATTTTTTTTGCTCTGATCGGTTTTCTCCCATAGTAATAGTTGTTCAGTTTGATGGGTAGACTCTTAGTTTAAAAGGATGCTAATGATATCAATTTCAACCTGTACTTATAATATATGTATAATACCCGGTATAATAAAATAATGGTATGCATCTCAATTTGATAATACCATCAATGATGGTGTGTATCAAATGAATAAATTGACTCATTTAGCTAAGATGATCCTGTATGTGTTATATAAAGAAAGCATGGACTGGACGAAAGTAAAACTTGTTCTGAATTATGCAAACAGGCATCTCATGTCGCAAATAAAATATGGGAATCTATTTTGTCGTGTTTCTGACATCTGTTACTGTCTCTTTAGGGGGTCGGCTGCTGTCAGTTTTCATTATGCCTCGCGAGCGTAATAATTGATATAAGTACCAAGTGATTTGATAACCATGGTGCGGCCACGTGACGGCGTGTGGGCACCTACCTTAATGTATACAGGGCGAAATGATATCATCGGAATCCTTTTTACCCGACTGCGCGACGCAAAGGAAGGGTAATGTGTTTAACAGCCTATGTATGTATGTAAATGTATGTAAGTTTGTACCTTTGTGGCACACTAGAGACCAAACGTGTGGGCCGATTTTGATGATTCTTGCGTCAATCGATTCGTCTTAATCTTGCGAGTGTCACTAAGGACATGACAGCAAAAATATATATAATATTCTTGCATGACAGTTATCAAAATTCAATATGGCGACTACCAGACGCCATACTGTGAAAAAAAAAAAAAAAAAAAAAGTTGACGAACTATGTCGTGTGGGGTATCATTGAATAGGTATTTGAAAATCATCTTTAAGTTTCTCTTATTATTTTTCATTTCGAATGACCATTTAGGATATATAACGATTTAAATATGAAATAAAAACTAAAAAGTGTAAAATAAAAAAGTAAATTTAAGAAATCAAAAACCCGTCTTCGTAAAAAGTGAACTTTAAATAAAAACTGAAAAGAAGAAAACAAGTCCAGTAGTCTAGAATTCTGTTAGGTATATACATAGGTGTTACAAAAATACAAATAAACATTTAAGGGGGTGGTTAAGACCATCAAACTGGACAACTTTCACTATGGGACCAATATCGAAATCGCGAAAAAAAAAAAATGTTTTATAGTTAGGTACTCTACAAATCGACTCGAGCTAAAATATGTATGGGATATCAGATTTTTTTTCCGCGGGTTCGATGTTGGTACCATAGAGAAAGTTGTTCAGTTTAATGACGGTCTAGTCTAAACAACCACCTTGAGTTTTAAAAATTTATTCTTACTTGTAACATCCTGTATATGTAATATTGAAGCGCCTGATTAACAGTCGGGACCCATTAAAAATTCTAGACCAGATCAAATTTTACGAATAATGGGTACCGACTGTGTGAAAGTCGCTTCAATATTAGGTACATAACAGAATTCTAGACTACTGGACTTGTTTTTTTCTTTTTTTTTCAGTTTTTATTTAAAGTTCACATTTTACGTAGACGGGTTTTTGATTTCTTAAATTTACTTTTAAACTAAGGGCCTACCCATCCAACTGAACAACCTATGGGAGCAAACCGATCGTAACAAAAACAAAATCTTCTGTTCTGTATTGAACACGACCCGGTTGGTGTAATGGTTACCACGCCGGACTGCCAAACCAGGGTCCTGGGTTCGAATCCCGGTTCGGTCATGGATGTTATATGTTCGTGCCGTTGTTGTATGGTTTCCATAATAAAAGCCTTTAGTGCTAGTTTGGGATCATTACAATGTATGTGCCTGTGAGCGTTTTTTTTTTTTTTTTTTTTTTTTTACCTGAAATTTTTACACGACTCAACTTTATGACTCAGGTGATTGTTTTTTGCTACGATCGGTTTGCTCCCATAGTAATCCCGGCTTGCACCAACAAGTTTTTAGGCTTAAACGTACCTATTTAGTGATATAGTTCTGTCACTCACAATGATCATACAAATGACAGTGACAGCATCATATTTAAACATGATTAAGCCTAGTTAAATACTTTTTGGTGCAAGCCAGCCTAAAAGTTGTTTAGTTTGATGGGTAGACTCTTAGTTTAAAAGGGTGCCAATGATATCAATTTCACCCTGTAGTAGTTATCCTACAGTGGGAAATTATTGCCTTTTTTTATTCATAATAATACATAGACTTAAACTCTAGCGATAGACTTGCCCTTGCATAGAAGCAACATGTTCCACTTGAATGAGGTGTACGCACCTGATTGATGTTCCCGAGTTCACTTCGTCACTATGGCAATGACAGACCGCAATGTGTCATTTTGTGGTTTTTTGCGTGACATGTTGTTTGTTTGAACGAGCTTGTCTATCGCTAGAGTAATATGTCTATGTAATAATATCACATGGATAGCTATCTGACGTCACTTTTGACTCTACTACTGCGTCGGAAGGTGTTGTAGAGGAGATGCGGCCAGAAACTATATGCAGCAAACAAATTTAAAAAATATACATAGAAAGTAGGTAGTTACTATTACAACAAAAATAATATTGAATTATACAGGGTGTTTCATAAGTAAAAATAAATATTTAAAACTCTTAAGGGGGTTGTTTAGACCGTTAAACTGAACAACTTTCGCTATGGGACCAACATCGAAATCGCGGAAAAAAATAAACTGATATCCCATACCTACATATTTTAGCTCTAGTCGATTTGTAGAGTATGGAACATCTTTTTTTTTTCGCGATTTCGACATTGGTCCCATAGAGAAAGTTGTTCAGTTTGATGGTCTAAACCACCCCTTAGTTACTTACTTAGTGCAACATTGTCAAAACCAGATATTTTGGTCATTCATATAATCATCGAGTTTTTTTACAGAGGACTTGCTAATGCAATTTTAGATTACGGTATAAGTATCTTAATGTAATAGCGTATATACAGTGACCCATGAAAGATGTGTTTGACCCTACGTTTGACCTTACTGAGTCGAAAATGTGGGAATTTACTAATTTATTTACGAATGTACTAATTTATTTTTATTTCTTGTATTGAAATGTATGGAAAAGTTTGTTCAGTTTGTTTTAACCACCCCTTTAAATATTTATGTTTTGTTACATTACAGCCTGTATGAACCTAACAGAACATAATACCAACTTAGCGTACGTTCCTACCTAATATAACCTGAAAACTACCTACTACCTTCGATCAAAATAAAATGAATGGATAGGCCTTAAGCGAACATTTCAAACCAGAAAAATGAGGCAAAACAAATGAAATTTTTACTTGTCACTTGTATGAAAGTGCCCTAGATTTGACAGATAATGGCGCTAGTTTGTATGTACCAAGTGCACCAGTAGTTTGCTTCAACTTACCGCGCTTTAGGCCTATCCATTCATTTTATTTTGATCGAAGCCTACTACGTACCTACATAATCGCTACAAAGTAAGTATTTCACAAATAAATACTTTACATTTACCTACTTACAATAGACTGTGACCTTCCTTATTGTGACACTGTAGCTGTCATACCTATTTATGTAAAAGTTTCTTGAATAGATAAGTGAATGAGCGACACAGTGTCCCGGGCGGCACTCACAGATACCGGGTTCTCGTTAGGCACCCTTCAGAGAGCGTCGAGGAGCCAACCTTATTTCTGATATAATAGCGTAAGGACCAGGCCGGCAGCGGCACGGGCGCACAAAAGACACGCCCACGACAGCCAAGGTCATAATCCTGCATGATATTATAAAGAAACAGTCTTTCTACTATCTGCCCTACGTAAGGATTCATTTTATTGTAAAAAATTATTATATATTTAACAATAAAATTCATTGGTTCCCCAAGATTGTCGCTGGCGTCGAGGTAAGTAGACACAGAAAAAGGTGGAGAGAAGATGGATGCCTTCCTGCCGAATTGGTAACAGGGGCTTGTTGCAACATTTTTTGGGAAACTCTTGTATGTACAAAAGTATGTAGTTAGGTACATTTTCGAAATTTTGCCTTAGTGTGTTTGTTGAGTAACCATTCGAGCACTAAATTCAAATAATTAACAATCTTAAATCCTCTCCTATCATTCATTATGAGACACTATTTAACACTATTGAACTTTGAGCCTACACTTGAATCAAAAAGGATAAAAATGGAGTGTTACTACTTACCTCTGTTACAACAAGCCCCGGTCTCCCCTACTTGCACATAATATAGAGGATTAGAGAGTTCAGCAGCAGAACACTGAACAGACGACGTAAAAAAATACCATTCTCAAATCGTTTTTTTAAGCAATATGGCCCACACCTTCTCACAAGGGTGAGATCCCAGTATAGGCCAAAGACCTCCTCTCTTGAATATGGATTCATGAGAGGAGGCCTTTGCTCTATAGTGGTATCCTACAAGCTGTATCTTAACTTACTACATCGTGGGAACACTTACCTCCCCGTTAAGAAAACAGTAGATAAGTGAAATGAAGAATCCTTGAAACGACCGCAGGAAGTGGGTTCCGTAGCTCCACAGTCTGAACTTCCACACGTTGCCGTCAAGCGGTGCCTCGGTCATGTTCAACACGTTTGTGATACCCAGGAGGGGCAACAAAACCAGGGCTGCCCGCACCGCTTTCCTGTATAGCAATATCAGGATTAAACAGCAACGAAAAAGGTAAAATTCACAAATATGCCTAAGTATTAATTAGGTAGTAAATTAGAATTACATAAGTATACTTTAACAAAATATAGGCCGGATAGATAGAATACCTACCTACTTGGATTAAATTATAAGGTAATATCACAGAGTATGTAATATCAAAAAATTTTGCTACATGCACCGGCTTCCACAAACATGTTGGCAAACACAAACCTTTCAATTTGATTATTATACAGTGCGAATCGATAGATTTTCGATTTTCGTTATATCGCAACCGTTTCGGTCCGAACTTCATTGTAACAGAGTTGACATTGGAACGAAAACGTTCACGCAATTGCGAAGTTCGGAAGTCCGATTCCTAGTGCTGAGAAATGGCGAGTTCGCTTTATTCGCTCCAAATGTTTCACGTAGATATCATACGGTTGATAGGTACCTACAACACACACCAACCAAGCACGTATCCAGGGGGGGATAGGTGGGATTTATCCCCCCCCCGAAATCCTAATATTTGTATGGAACAGTGGTTACAGCTAAACATTTTTCATCGTTTTTCAGTGAAAATCCCCCCCCCCCCCCGAAATAAATGATCCCCCCCCGAACCCAAAGTCTGGATACGTGCTTGACACCAACTGCTATAATTTAATAATATAATCTCAGCTGTGGCCTTTTCCTTATAGAACTTCCTGTGTACGTACATTATCTGTTCTAGCTACGGCCTGTATCCACACGGAGCGTGGACATCAGATGTTATGTTGACGATGTCTGAAGTGATTAGTTGCCTTTTACTATCGACACATTTCTGGGTTGGATACATATCATACCTACAAAACAACTTCTACCTTAGGTAAGTATACATAAGTAGGTCATCATCATCTCAGTCAAAAGACGTTCACTACTAGACATGGTAGGCCATCTCCAAGGATCGCCACAAAACGACCGGTCCCGCGCTGCTCTCATCCAGCAGGATCTCGCCACTTTCGTAACCACCGGTCGTAAGTACCTATAGTTTGTAATTACATTATCGAACTGTTGTAATATTTGTACTCAAGTGTGAAATGGCGTTACCTGACTTTTTCAACTTCGGTGTTCTCGCTTTGACGCAACTTCACAATAAGGACTCTCATTATATTCAGCAGGAAAACCAAATTTACCTAAAATCAGAAAACCCATTGAGTTAAGTATTTTTGGGTTAATGTTAGGTTGGTACTACTTTTTTATACCTACCTATTTACCTCGATCATAGTTAGTAAACTAAGTAAGTATACCAACCATTTTCTCTTGCTCGAAATACTTTCTTAGGTAGTTAAGTAAGTAGGTATAGCTCCAATCTAAGTGAATTTATAGATCGTATAGTATTTACTTGAGACACATTTATTGTAGCACAGTGTTTTGTACCAGGGTAAGTAACATTGCCTGCCGTGCAGGAGGCGATATGGTTCGATCCCCGTCCAGGCCGACTCGTACCAATGACTTTTCGGAATTTAGGTACGATTTGTAACACCACTGGCTTTTCGGTGAAGGAAAACATCGTGAAGAAACCTGCATGCTTCAATTTCGAGGCATGTATTGTTCTACTGTCCATTACAAGTGGCAACGGGCTCACTCCCCGTCACACTGGACAGAGTTTCGGTACTACTAGTAATAGAGTGGATGGTCTGAGATTTCAGAATATCTCGAACCTCCCCCTCGGGGAATATAGTCGTGAGTATATGCATACATTATTTGTAGAAGTCAATAATTAGTAGGTAAGTAGGTACATGACTTTTAGTATGGTAAAACTGTGCCTTGCTACAACTGCAGAAATATAAAAGTAGTTGGCAGTTAACGGAAAGTTTCTGACAGCGGGATTCATCATCATCATCATCTCCATGATAACCATGATAATTCGATTATGCTCTCGATTCACGAACATCGAACAAACAACTTTTTAGTTTTGCGTTAATTCATTAACACGTTGTATATCCAAAAGTCCGTAGATTTGCCTTGGAAATCCGTAGATCTGTAGGCAAGGCCGAAAATCCGTAGATCTAAGGATATAAATCCGTAGGTAGGTAACTTACCAATATAACAGCCAATCGTGGCCCTTGAACAATCCAATACAGTTGTGAAAAGTTGTAGCCGTACCAGCATCTAAAATTAAATTTTAGTAAAATAAAATTACCTAGGTACCTATTTACTACCTGATTGTAATATGATATAAGTACCTATCTACCTATTGTAGGTATTGCTAAGTAGGAAGCCTTTAAGGTGGTTTCCGTCCATACAAAACTGTCGTAGAACACTCGTAGACGGTAGGTATTAGGGGAAAGGTGTACGAGATGATCCTTTGAGGTAAGATGATCCCTCTCAATTGCAGCGAAACTATAAACCCTATCTGGTTGTTTTGTTTGGTAAAACGTAGCCCACGATACCCCCTCGCATCAGTGAATTCGTCATGGCGATGTGACAGACGAGTAAATTTTTATGGAAAAAAACATAAATTTTGTGACTTTGATCTAAGGTAGGGTTGATTTTAAGCTTAGGTAACTTTTGACCTAGGCAGTCAATCACAAAGATTGTTGTGTAAGTGGCTTTATATAATGCCCCTATTTAGTATTTTGAAAAATATGGCAACAACAGAAAGCATAAAAATTATGTTATCGAACAAAGACTAAGAAAGTTGAAGTTGGGGCAAGATGATCCTTTTCTCGGGTGTATGAGATTAAGTACGGTATTTTAGAAGATTATATAATCTTGCTAAAATTATACACTATACGATTGATTTTATTATAATAATGGTTGTTACTACTTATTTTGTGAGTATTAAGAAGGTTGGCTCAGCTTGAGACTAGTTCTTTAAGATAAAATTTAATTCCACGAAAACATATAATTTTCCTTAACAAGGGGCATGATCATCTTGCCCATACCCTAGGGATCATCTTGGACACCGGGGTGTCCAAGATGATCCTTTCGTAGGGTTTTAGAAAAATTTAAATATAATAATGAAAGATCACTAAATTCAACATTTTGAGTATGACAACAGGTAGACAGATAAACTTGCTATCATTAATCGCTTAAACGTCAGAATTAAACCGAATATTTTTTATACTACGAACATTTTCCCTTAAGGGGATCATCTTGTACACCTTTCCCCTAATAAAAGTAATGTTTTATATATGGAAAAATAGCTTAGGAAATCTAGATTGCGCGTATCAAATAACGTAAATAAATTGTAAATTTACAATTTATAAATAGGTAATTACGAAGATATATGAATAATTTCAAAGCTTGATATCTTCGTAATTATATTATAAATTGTAAATATTATTTGATACGTGCAATCTAGATTTCCTTAACTATTTTTCCATATATAAAACATTACTTTTATTAATACCGTCTACGAGTGTTTTCTTCGACAAAGTTTTGTATGAAATTGACAACTCTGCAACCACCTTAAGACAAACAAAGATGGATTTTAATATAATAAGTATAATTACCTATAAGTAAATAGTCAGGTAAAAGTCTGAAGCACCCTTAGCCCGGCTTGCACCAACAACTATTTATCCTTAAGGTGGTTTCCGTCCATACAAAACGTTGTCGTATAAAACTCGTAGACAGTGTTAATAAAAGTAATGTTTAATACATGGAAAAATAGCTTAGAAAATCTAGTTTGCGCATATCAAATAATATTTACAATTTATAATATTATTACGAAGATATCACGCTTTGAAATTATTCATACAAAATTTCAAACCCTTATATCTTCGTAATTATATTACAAATTGTAAATATTATTTGATATGCGCAAACTAGATTTTCTAAGCTATTTTTCCATGTATAAAACATTACTTTTATTAACACCGTCTACGAGTGTTATACCTACGACAACGTTTTGTATGAAATTGACAGCTCTCCAACCACCTTAAACGTATTTAGTGATAGTTCTGCCTATCACACTGCTCGTACAAATGACAGACTTTTTGGTGCGAGCCAGCCTTAGTATGTAGGTTCTAACGCATTTAATTTTACACCCGGTATTTATGTGAACTTTTAAACTGTTTTGTTTAGTAAGATGCTTGAGACCGAGACCGTCTTCAAAACTCGGAGACTTATTGTAACTTTGTAACTAGTAGATTTTGTTACAAAACCCACTACGGGAAAACTCCGATAGTAGATACATTTTGCTGACAAAGTCCACTGTGGGCACAGATTTCACTGTGTGAGTTTATTGACCAATCAGAGAGCGCGTCAAAAAGTCCCGCAGTGGATTTTGCTTATATGCAACCGGGCATATAAGTATGTACCTACTAAATGTTTATAGTAGGAACCTGCTGTCTATACCTACTCCTTTTAACATTTTGCCTTCATTTATGAATCATATTATATTATTTGCAAGTAGGCCACCAAGTAATAATGTTCGATCTTAATTATCCATTACATTTTCTGGTTAATTAAGTTCGCCGTTTCGAAACTATTTTCCTAGAAATTAATTTGTCGGAATGATTGCAGGATATGAAACCTTACAAAAGTACGAATAAGAATGTATAGAAGTGTAAATGAAGCTCAAAAAGTGGCACCAAAAAAAGTGTACCGTGTTCTAAATTTGTTCTTTAAAAACTGTACCTAGCCGCCAAAACTCATACAAAATGTCATTTTTCATTGGGTGCCAAAAATTATTTCGATTTTGTTTAGAGTTACTCTTCTATAGTTATTCTTATTCGTAGTTACAAAGCCATTTTGTTCTATGAAGATTGCAAAAAAGAATTCACTAGTTTCATGAGGTACCTACCTATTGCTGTAAGATAAGTACCTTTTTGCATCGATATCGATATCGTTTTTTGCACAGTAGCCTAGGTGTAGTCAGCCTCCAAAAAACATACAAACTTGTATACCTACTCACATAAACATTGAGGCAGACCGTACCTACGCTACCTAATAGTACTGTAGCCGCGGGACTTTTTAATTAAGTACCAAAAAAATTACCGATTGCCATTTAGAAATTCTTGTAAGGTACTAGATGACTAATAAAAAAAATAAAGTCTTACAGATCACAACCCGCAGCAGAAAAAAAAATTGTCTAAAATATAGGTACATAAGTCAGTATATAAATTTCGAGGTTAATTTAAAAAAAAATCTACGGCGGGTTGTGTTGTGATCTGTAAGGCTTGGGTTTTTATATTTGTGATTACAACAATTTCTAAACGGCAATCGGTAATCTTTTTGGTAGTTAAAATGTCCCTACACTATAATGTCCCTAAACTATCTACTATAATGAATTGGTTCTAAAAACTTACTGTTTTACACTCTCCTTCTGATAATGTATCGCTGTCATACTAGCCCAAATAACGGTGACAATGACTGGTAGTCCCCAACCAGTTGCGTAAAACATCAAATGAGATATCCTCTCTCTCAGGGCGTTTGCAGTGACCACATTGTGAAGATAAAGCCCTTCAATGAACATCCACATAAACATCACTGTGATCGCGTATTCCAACAGTACGTATGATGATTCGCAAAGATATGGCTGGAATAAAAAAGGGAATTATAAAAATATAGACCATCTATTAATAGTTGTAGGACCGCACCGCTACATGAAAAATTATGCAAAGTGCACAATTCCGGTCAAAAAGTCAATGCCAGTTTCTCTATAAGTATAGATATGGCATTTAACGCCCGCCGTCAAATAACGCCTAAACGTCTAAAAACATACAAAAAATGTAGATATTTGTTTTACACTTCACACGCACATAGAATACCGTAAAGCTACACAACTTAGTCCTAGGGTAAAAGTATGGTCCAATTTTCTGTCACTACTCTGTTACCCAAATGCAAAACATAACACTTTGTCTACTTACAATATATAGGAGCTATAAAAATTAATACATGGCGTTATGTGTAGCAATTAAGTACGGCAAGAAAACTGGAACATACTTGTACCCCAGGACTATAGTTGTGGAGTTTTACTGTATACCAATAGGAACACACTTAACACGATCGCAACTACTCCCACTCCGATATGTTGGCAGCAGCATAACTCGCTACGGCAAGATCAGTAAATTCAGTAACAGACCAGTTATTGTAAAAATTGATCCGACGACATAGTAGTTACCTAAGTTTTTACTTAGTTTGCTGTATATTACTAAAAAAAAAATTGTAATTACATTTCTTTACGTAAGTAAGTAGGTATCTTGCATGGTTTGTCATTATTTCGTGTTAATTTTATATCGAAACTTATGAATTGTATAATAATAACGCCCATTCGGTTGAGGATCATTCACGTTTTTAACCAAGTATGCAGTTTTATAGAAACATCAAAAACAATATATTTGGTGAAAAAAATATCGAAATCGGATAACAAAATGACGAAGTTACAACGATTTTAGTGCTCATGTTTGCCGTACGCTCGATACGTCACGCGATCTGGTGACCGCGCACTTGGTTGGTTGCTTTGCTGCAGTCTGTCTTAATAAATTCGGAGGATCGTTTCGAAGTCCCAGGATTGCTAAAAAAATTATCGACAACAAAATATCGTAGAACTTGGACATATGCAATTTTGAACTACCCGGACAACACGAACAACTTGGTCAACTCGGACAACATGAACAACACTGAGAAATTGGTCATCTTATACAACTTAACAAAAATGGTGGCACATTCACTGTTTTGTCATACTAGTTACACCACTATGATATACTTACTACTTCCATCAACAAAACAACTCGGACAACATGAGCAACTCGGTTGACCTGGACAAAACGAAGAACATAAACAACTCGATAAACATGAAAAACTATAACAAATTGGTCATCTTAAACAATGTTGTCCGAGTTGACAGAGTTGTCTGAGTTGACCAAGTGGTTCATGTTGTCCGAGTTGTTTTGTTATCGAAAGTACTTAATTTGACAACATGAATAATTTTGACAACTTGACCAATTCAAATCAGTTGAACAAGTTTTCAGAGTTGTTCATGTTGACAGAATTGTTCATGTTGTCAGAATTGGCCGTGTAACACGGTCAATTCTGACAACATGAACAATTCTGTCAACACGGTCCATGTTGTTTATGTTATCCGAGTTGTCCAGGTCGACACAGTTGTTCATGCTGTCTGAGTTGACCGAGTTGTTCATGTTATTCGAATTGTACACGTCAACCGAGTTGTTCATTTTATCCAAGTTGTTCAGGTTGTCGGAAGTAGTTATATCATGCATAGTGGTGTGACTAGAATGACAAAAAATTGCGTGTGCCACGATTTTAAAATTAAATTTATTCAGAAACGCATATATCCACATTCTGTTTTCGTCGGGAAAAAAGTGAAGTTTAGGTAAATATGCATCCGATTATCCAATCTCTACTCATTACACAAAAACACTAAAATTCAGTCTTAAACAAACTTATCGCAATAAAACAACGTGAATGTACGTGAGAGTCGCTAGCCGCCGGTCAACTGGCCGCCCGGACTCGGGACCGATCTCATGACTTAACTTTGCCATTTTTTGATGGATTTGAGTCATTCAAAAAGTAATATGCTTATATTTTTATGCTCCATCCGCCTTAGTACTTGGTATTCCAATATTTCGTCTTTATGGGCGTAATAGCTATGCATGGTAATACAATCTAGTATTTTGGAAATTCATTAAACAGCGGGTTATTGGCATTTTATTTTAACCTAAAGTTACTTATATAAGTTCCTGCGATGTAAGTTAACTTTTGTCAGATTTTATTACATTAGACTTGCATAAAAAATGTTAGCGCGTTGAGCTTCAGGGCGCTATTATCCACGTAACAGAGCTTGTATTTGATACATCCTACCTAGCAACTTTTTATCAAAAATATCGTATCAAAAACGATATTTTTGATAAAAAGTAGCTAGGTAGGATGTATCAAATACAAGCTTATTAATTGGGCGAGGCCGCGGATTTGTGCACATTACCATGACCTCAAAATTAACCGATGTTTTTCTTAAAAACTTGCAAACATAGAGATTTTGTATATTTTTGTATCAAACTATAATGTTATTATCCAGCATGGCCAAAGATCAAAATTTCAAAATTATTGCATGCAGTCGAGTAAATTGAATTTTTTCCATAAAAAATGGAGAAAATTTAAGTAAAAACGCCGTGTCATTTTTACCGAGTGCACTTCGAAGATTATTTTAAAAAAACCTGTGTTAGTTACTATTCAATTATTAATTCCTATGGAATAAGCATATAAATCATCGAACTTTAAGTAATGCTATAAGTAAAATAAAGGCTATTCAATAAGTAAATTTAATATTTTAATATTTTTTTACAAAATCATGTTATTGCGTTACTTCTATTGCGTTACCAATATTCACCACAGTTTGTTAGTCACGTTATGTAGATTTATATTCTTTTGAATGGCAATACCAAACGCAATCTATTTCTATGAAAGTTAGCATAATAGGTGCCATAATGAATGAGATATCGTGACATACTTGTGGTGAAGTCAAATGGTCACGGTTTTTTTTATCAAGTTTTTGGACTTTTTGCAAGGTAAAATTGAGATTTCAGCAAATATTTTTACTGCGCATTATTCTTGAAAGGGTGGGAAGTCTTGTAGTGCCTATCTTGTTAGAAAATATAGCATAATTGTTGAGTAACGAGTGTTTATTGTTGCGTTACTCCTACAGTTGCGTTACGTTGCGTTACTGTTGCGGGACCAGTGGCGCAATTACTGCGTGACTTCTACTGCGTTACCAAAAAAAGGATAGTGGTACACTAGTTTCAGATTTCGGATTAAAGTTCCATGCATTTAGTGTGATATTATTTTTTTATTTTTATATTTTGTTCAATTTATCTACCCTTTATAAAAAAATATCTTCAATATACCTAACTACCTATTTAAAAAAATATTTTAGTTTAACAGGCTCAGGAGTGCAATTCTCTTAGCGCAAACATCGGTTGTAACATCGGCGAGCTGTCAATTCGGTATGCATTGTGTGAAACTTAATATGAAAACTTCGACGATCTGAAGGATGTTACCTCAGAGAATTGCAGTCCAGTATACAACAACCCTTATAATTTTGCGCTACTATATTGCGTTACTATTGCGTTACCGTGGCGCAAATTGTTGCGCTATTTTTGCGTCACTGTCGCGCATACTGTTGCGTCACTACTGCGTCATTTGTGCCGAAATCCGCGGCCTCACCCAATTACATCCTACCTAGCAACTTTTTATCAAAAATATCGTATCAAAAACGATATTTTTGATAAAAAGTTGCTAGGTTGGATGTATCAAATACAAAGCTCTGTTACGTGTGTTAAGTTTGATATTTTAATCGTTTTTGATAATTTTAAATGTTATGAAGAAGGATGAGAAATCAGCAACCCAAAATTAAATGAACTAGATAGGTACTAGGATTTTTTTCCCGGGCTCCCGGGACCGGGAATTCCCGGGAATTCAGGCTTTTCCTTACCCAGGAAAAATATTGCTGAATTCTCGGGATCCCGGGAATTATTTAAAATTGAAAATGTTCAGTAATAAGACCTTAAATAACATGCAGTTACTTTAGATCTTCTTTACAAAGCCCTATTTATCAGTCAGTCCTACTTTTTCACTGCTTTTTATGCCGCGGGAAGATTATTTACCAAAGCAAATAATAGGCTCAAAGATACTTCAATTGCCTTTTTGGATGCACGAAAAAGATTTGAATAAGTTTTTATTTTGCAACCGCATTGGGCACGTGTGGTGGACTGACGCCCATTACCTACCTATCTACAGACATGAAGTTATGAGCATATTTTTTTATAGTGCGTTTCACTGTCCACCTCCTGATGGTACTTACCAAACATAGTTAATTAGGGAAGTTTATTTAAATATGAAGGTTCGCGAAAAGAATTCCGCAATCATTTTAGTACTTAGTACTAATGTTACCTACACTCTACACTTAAAAGTTGGCATAAATATGTATTTCTCGATTCAACTGTTAAATTCGCCAAGATCTCGAGGAACAGAAATGACTACTAGAGCATATCTGGAGGGCCACTTGTCTCCAAGTTTTGTCAGCTTCAAACTTTTGCGGTTCAAGAAGCAATAGGCGAGACTCAGCAAGATCTTGATATTGAAGTGCTCTTTTAACTTTTCCCATAGATAGCCGTTACGTGTTCACCGACTGTCGTCGTCGTGATGGACCTAAATCTTAATATGCTGCATGCGACACAGTTCCAAAACACATAATTTAGAAGACGTACATGAATAATATTATACCTGTTGTACCTAGTAAACGTACAAATTACAAAATCTATCGTATCCTAAAGGTTTCTTTGGAAAATTGGTTCGGTATCATGGGTACGATCACCCCTTGAAGTAATGCAACTGTTTACCCTAACACCCTGTACTAACTTAATAATACCTACCTACCTAATTAAATCCTATCATATAGTTCAAAAGGTAAGCAAGAAATATTGGCATTTCCGCCAGTGACAAGTAGATTGAAAGATCTCTATTCCAAATCTCAAGGATTATTGTTGATCAAAAACACAGAAGAAATTGAGAAACCTCGCGGCAATATGCAACGTTATTCCTTAACTGTACTTATACCCTTATTGAACGTACAATGTGACATTCGCAAAGCAAGACATTCGCTTTATTAATTCCGCTAAAGCAAAACTTTTTTTCGCATGCAACTTAAGATAATTTTATTCCGAGAGCGAAAATGCGCGCTGCATACAAACGTACTATGGTGATATTTTCAATACTAACCAATTAAAGTCAATGAATTTTTACAGAAATAATCTAGAAACAAATCTCTATGCTTCTATGGAGTCAGATTTTCGTTAAAATATACAGTTTCTTTGAGGCACTGTAACTTGAAAACTATACCTACATTTTAACGAAAATCTGACTGACAAGCATAGAAATTTGTTTCTAGATTGCTTCTGCAAAATTTCATTGACTTAAATTGGTTAGTATTGAAAATATCACCATAGTACATTTGTATGGAGCGCGCTCCGAATAATATACCCTTAATACAAAACTGTTTTACTCACCATGTTATCAATACCCCTCACTGGGCTATACGATGTTGTATTATCGTATGGATAGTGGTCTCCATGTTTGCTCCTGATAAATGCCTGATCAATATACAATGTCAGGCGGATGAAGACTTGAAGCACCATAGCGGTAAATAAACTCTTATGGATCCTGGTGCGGTTGTTGCGTAACGATCTGCGTAATAAAAACACTAAATAAATATTCACAGTACAAAGAGCAATCAGTGAGAGTGAAGTTAGCCATGCAGGTATAAATATATAAATGTAATTTCACCGGGCCTTCAAAGACTACGTTGAAACTTTGTTGAATTAGGGTTGAAAAACACATGGCCGCACGCGATCGCACTTTTCCGTCGCTCCATCCTTTTCTGTCACTCAGGAACGTCATTTGCTAGAGCATATAAGATAGGCGGAACGCGATCGCCTGCGGCGTGCGATCGCACGCGATCGCGTTCCGTCTATCTTATATATAAGAGCATATATGCTCTAGCAAATAATATAAGATAGACGGAACGCGATCGCGTTATATGCTCTAGCAAATGACGTTCCTGAGTGACAGAAAAGGATGGAGCGACGAAAAAATGCGATTGCGTGCGGCCATGTGTAGTTCAACCCCTACTCTTTCCCTAATTATAAAATAATTACTATGCTCAATATGTTTTATTCCATTATGAAACTAGAAAGCCATTCCAATACTATACCTAAGTAGGTACTATGCATTTAGCTTCCTGGCCAATCGTCTTTAGAAATTATCAAAATACATTTTTCTGAAAGAGAATGCTATTGCTATTTCACTTCCAATTCAAAGAATAGATTTATAGTACAGTCGGCAACGAAAAGATGTAAAAAATAAAGTCACACCTATTAGGTAGGTAGGTAGGTAGGTACTGGATATTTCTCTCCTCACTAGGGAATTACATTATTTAATACCTATTGTAAGCAGAGCGTATTAAATATCTTATTACCTGTAGTAGGAAAATATCACTAGAGATATTATTAAAGCAATCAATGAAATACTGAATCCAACTATTTCCATGTATCTTGTCCGTTGGGCTACTTCAAATTTAAGCTGCAATTTAATTAAGGATAAAAATATTAGATATTGTACAATTTCGGTTTAACAGCATACAAATAGTAGGTAAGGCGTTTCACACTCGCTACGCACACCGCGCGGGAAGCGGTGAAGAGGATCTTACTATAAGTCGATTGTTTTGGTTGTAAAACGCTTCGATCAAAATAAAATGAATGGATAGGCCTTACGCGAACATTTCAAAACAGAAAAATGAGGCAAAACAAATGAAAGGTTTACTTGTCACTTGTATGCAAGTGCCCTAGATTTGACAGATAATGGCGCTAGTTTGTATGGACCAAGTGCACCGTAGTGTGCTTCAACTTACCGCACTTCAGGCCTATCTATTCATTTTATTTTGATCGAAGGTAAAACGTTGCAATTGCAATCCGCGCGGATAGGCGACTCTACAAAATCCGCTTCGCCATCTCTCGCGCCGATCCTGTCTATGTCGTCGCCTCGCAGGGCGGTCCGCGTTGCAATGTGATGATAATCGATACTCATAACCGCCTAAGGCCCTTTTCACATACACACGTTATTCTGTTTAAACGGCAACCGTTCACAAACAATCTGTAATTCCAGTAAGTAGACAGGTAGGTCGTTTTCTACAGTAGAGTCAATGTATGGAATGCTATAAAGCCTCCCACACCATGGGACAGATGAGAAAAGAAAATTGTTTTCAAAATGTTAATTTACCGTTTTGTCGGCGTGATTAACACTTACCTATGTATAGCCATGTCAAAATACAGCTTTCTAGTACTAAGCATTTCTGAGCTAAGCCGCGGATAGACGGATATGGCGAAACTATAAGGGTTCCTTGTTGACTACGGAACCCTAAACATTTGGGAGCCCATAGAAAATCGATCGGTATATCCACACTTTTATTGGGACTTTATGGGAGGAACATTTTTTTTTTCATTTTCGTCCTATGTTTCGTAGGGGAAAGTTGTTTAGAGTCACATTGCAGGGCTTGCCTCGAACACTTGTCTCTCGCGTGGTGTTCGCGCGGTTCGCGTCTCAGCCTGCCACGAGGCTCCAAAATCCTTCTCAGTTGTTCTTACTCAAAAACAATCCTCGAGATTGGATAGACACTCCCTCAAATAACTTGACACTGGCGAAATCTAACAAGGAAAATAGAATAGAATAGAAAGTTGTTTAGTTTCATGTCTGAACACACCCATAATTTTTTTTAGACAATTAAATTTGTAGTTTATTGGAGTGGTACTTTTTTAAATTTGTATACTTTCTTTATTGAGAGCTCTTTAATAATGTGATGAGCGCGCCACTGGGCGGTAAAAGGAGCCTACAGATTCCAAGACAAACCTGAGCATCGGATTCATTGTCCTCGTAGACCTTGACGAGAAGAGTCTGTACTTCAGGGGGGAAGCAAGGGGTGAAGTTGGTCCACCCTATTAGATTAATCTTCTCGTGCGATCGTTTCCCCAACCATATACCTGACTCACCACAGCGGCGGAAAGCTAGGCCTGTAAAGTAAAACGTCAATATTGTAATACAAAAAGATATCTTAATATCTACCTATACAGGGTGTTTCATAAGTAACAGTAAATACTTATTTAAAACTCTAAGCCCCACTTACGTCAACATGGGTTAGCAACAAACTCCAGGTTAAATTGTAACCCATGAGATTTTTTGTATAGAAAAACAATTGAGAGCTATTTTACCTAGAGTTTACTGGTAACCTAGGTTGACGCAAGTGGGGCTTAAGGAGGTTGTTTAGACCGTCAAACTGAACAACTTTCTCTATGGGACCAACATCGAAATCGCGAAAAAAAAATTGATATCCCATACATATTTTAGCTCTAGTCGATTTGTAGAGTATGGAACATCAATTTTTTTTTCGCGATTTCGGTATAGGTCCTATAGTGATTTTGTTCAGTTTGATGGTCTACACCACCCCCTTAAAGGTTTATTTGTATTTTTGTAACACCATGCATGTATAAGTAGGTACAAAGAATCTATCTCTGCCTACTATGATCTGACTTAAAATCTGGTATATAATTTGTGCGGACGAAGTCGCGGGTAAATACTGGTAAATAATAAACTCACGACTTGTATCGCTGAGTCTTGCAGGCGGGCAGGGTTGATAAGAAGGCTCCCCCGCCCGAGCCGGCGGCCAGCACAGGTACCCGTCGAACGTTGCGTTGCAATACAACGAGCCTGCAACAGGTTGCTCATGTTAGAGACAAGTCACGGGATGCGTTGCGGCGACAAAGCACCGGATTTTGTGGCTTGGCTCAGGCTAGCCAAAGAAAGATAGACACGGAATGATATTCAAATGAAAATCCGCATATCACACGTTATGACAGACTTCTCCTCTCTTCTGGCCTACTAATTAATACCAGCCAGCCTCCATACCAGCATAGGTAACAAGAACAACATTTTTGCAATGGGGTGATTGCGGATTTACCTCCTAGTGGTCCACCCCGGGCAACGGCATCACAATAGCTACCAAGTTTGTGGTGGCGGCTGAACGATCACCCACACCGGTGTGGTAGGCTCCGCAAGGAGCCGCCTGGCTCGCGACCACCCTCCTGACGGAGTCTGGCGCCAAGCAGCTTGCTGCGTTCCGTCAGTTTGCAGGAGTGCCAGTGCACTTCTGGGTAACATCGCTACATCTTCGACCCCATCTTTGTCCTGAGGACTAGATAGAGGTCAAGAGCAAACCTATCAATAAAAATAAAAATAAAATAGGCGATAAGAGACATCTATAATAAAAAATAAACACAATATAATTTTCTTGTGTTTTGTTTCTCATGCCCACTTTCTTGAAAAGTACCTAAATGTGGTCAGAATGTACTTCGAAATTTCAAGCTTACTTCGCTCGCTCGGCTTTTTGATAGCATTCTGTGCTTTGAGTCTGAGTTCTCGCTACAACCGAGGTATAATCTTGGTAGGTTTATATTTTTCACACCACCCGCTCGAAAATGGCATGTATATATATAATGTAATTTACTTATCTAACCTAAAGCAAGTCATTATAGCGGTATAGCCCTAAGCTGCACCGGGTCATAATGTTGTACTGAATTTCATTATAACCCGCCGGTCAGTAAAGTGATTTGAATTTGGAACCGCATCCACAGATTATTTAATAGTTACTTCGTCCGCAACTCGAAGTTAGTAAGTATGAAAACTTATCATAGATGTTGGGTAGCTGGATAAATATACAATGTGTCATGTCATATACCTTGTGGGTAAACTATTAAAATTCAGTCAGCCATTACCTTCGCCTTTCATTTACGTTACACTAGCGCGGTTCATTTAGTCCGGTTTCATTTTGAGTTAAAATATTGAAGAATACTTTAAAACATGCCTATCGGTAGTTTAGAACCTTTTGACGCGAATGTGCAACAGCGGCATATACCTATACGCTTCGATCAAAATAAAATGAATGGATAGGCCTTAAGCGAACATTTCAAACCAGAAAAATGAGGCAAAACAAATGAAATTTTTACTTGTCACTTGTATGAAAGTGCCCTAGATTTGACAGATAATGGCGCTAGTTTGTATGTACCAAGTGCACCAGTAGTTTGCTTCAACTTACCGCGCTTTAGGCCTATCCATTCATTTTATTTTGATCGAAGCCTATACGTCGTTTAAAGCAGTACATTCGGTTAAACAAAATCGGTGACGATTTGCGCGTTTCTTTGTTTAAGGCTGCACCGAGCCTATTGTGCTGCCCCCAATCGTATTTTTTTATTTCTTGACAATTCAATAATAATATTTCCAAAAAACAAGAATTGCTTATTTTCAAAATGTGCCAATATGCAAACTCCATCACTACAAAATATTGATAGTGATGTAGTGATGGAGTTTGCATATTGGCACATTTTGAAAATAAGCAATTCTTGTTTTTTGGAAATATTATTATTGAATTGTCAAGAAATAAAAAAATACGATTGGGGGCAGCACAATAGGCTCGGTGCAGCCTTAAACAAAGAAACGCGCAAATCGTCACCGATTTTGTTTAACCGAATGTACTGCTTTAAACGACGTATAGGTATATGCCGCTGTTGCACATTCGCGTCAAAAGGTTCTTAACTACCGATAGGCATGTTTTAAAGTATTCTTCAATATTTTAACTCAAAATGAAACCGGACTAAATGAACCGCGCTAGTGTAACGTAAATGAAAGGCGAAGGTAATGGCTGACTGAATTTTAATAGTTTACCCACAAGGTATATGACATGACACATTGTATATTTATCCAGCTACCCAACATCTATGATAAGTTTTCATACTTACTAACTTCGAGTTGCGGACGAAGTAACTATTAAATAATCACTACAAAATATTGATAGTGATGTAGTGATGGAGTTTGCATATTGGCACTTTTTAGAGTTCATTATTTTAGCTTGGAAAGCCGACAACGTCCTAATATATTCTTCTTTATTTCATGTATTTGGGGTACGGATGACCGTGACTCGAAGCACATTGCGTCGAGATCAAGGAGGACTATCGAGCAGCGGAAAAGATGACCACAGCGAGTCAACCACAACCTTAAAGAGGGCCAAGTACCTATCGCAGCTATTGGGCACAAGAAAGAAAAACGAGTTAACTCCGTTTTATTACGCCGCCACCTCTGAGCGAAGCCCCGTAACATGGGATCTTCCACCAGGCTTAGAGTGACGCCTGGGGACCGGTCGTGGTCCAACAGTTCTTAGTTGGACCTAGTATATATATCGAATCTCTGTGATTATTTCTTTTGCGCGATTTATGTCTCGCATTCGATTGTGAACCTTATTTGTAGTAGGTTACGAGTTACGTATTTACGCTGAACGTTGTCTTCCTATGGAGCATATTTCTGAGCGCGACGGTATCGCCATCTGTTAGCTTCTTTGCTATAACTTGTGGGCGTTGACATCTATGGCAAGTCCCCACAGATCTATTTCGAATAGGCGATTTGAATTTCAGTCAATATGGAAAAGATACGATTTGGGTTTTGGTTGTACTGTACCGGAGGCGGTCAGGCTCATAGAGAAATTACACGCTCCCCTTGGTAGAGATGGTGTAACAAAGTTGCACTGTAGCCACCAATTGTGCACTAGTTTGTACTGCGACCATAGAGAAATGACACGCTCCCCTAAGCTTTTTGTCTCCCCTCGCCCGTCCCTCACCCCCTTTGTCGGCGACATAATTTTCTATAGAAACAAGCCGATATGCCATCTCCTCTTACTCCATGGTCAGGCTAGCCAAAGAAAGATAGAAATGGAAGATTATTCAAATGAAAATCCGCATATGTATCACACGTTATGACGGACGTCTCCTCTCTTCTGGGAACATTAATTAAAATCTAATATGGGTAGGTACGGACAGCATCAGAGAAATCGGACCCCCCTGCGCTTATACAGATTAAGATGCAGGGGTCAGGTTTCTCTGATTCTAACTGTACTAATGCCAGCCTCCATACTAGCATAACAAAAACAACATTTTCGCAATCGACTGCCAAGAACTCTGATCAACTTAATTAAATTGTAATTGTCAAAAACACAGAGACTTATTTAACATAGTTTGTTATAACATAACGCACAAGTGTATGTATATTAGGTAAGGTATTACCTAAGTGTTTACGGAACATACGAGGTATCTACTAAAGTGTTACTGGAAATAATGCATTGTGCGCAAACTAATTAAGTTGGTAGGAATATTATTATGACTTCCTAGTAATTATTATCTACTAAAGTGGCTGACATATAAGCTAAGAAAATTAGCAAGCTGAAGTGGCATATCTGCATGGCTGGTCGTATCTGCCGAAGAACTGACAATCGATGGGGTGTCAGAGTTCTAGAGTGGAGACCGCGAACTGGTAGGCGTAGTGTGGGACGCCCTGCTGCCCCCTGGACAGACGACCTAAAAAAAAGTAGCGGGGAGCGACTGGATGAGGAAGGCCGAGGACAGAGTTTAGTGGCGCGCCTTGGGAGAGGCCTGTGTTCAGCAGTGGACGATGATAGGCTGATGATGAATGATGATGAATAGCCCGTTTACCTATGTTTGATTGGTTACGTTCAGGAAGCTGGTATGTTACGTTATTACGTCATCGCTGTGTTCAAGCCTAATTGAAATACATGTTGCTGTTATTAGAGCAGGAGAGACGAGGGAGCAGTATATTCCTTGGACGAGGGATTTCGTTTGCAAAATATTAGTGGAGTCCAATTACCGTTTTAACTCGGAACCCAATTACTTTGAGTAAACTTTTGTGAAACTTAATATGCTGACACTTTTTTATGGGGATGATCAGACCATCAAACTGAACAACTTTCTCTATGGGACAACAACGAAATCGCGAAAAGCTCTCAGCTCTCCCATACATTTGGCTCGAGTAGGTTTGCAGTTTTGTATGGAGCGGCATATTTTTTCGCGATTTCGATGTTTGTGCCATAGAGAAAGTTGTTCAGTTTGATGGTCTGATCATCCCCTTAAAAAAGTGTCAGCATATTAAGAAGGACCCTATATTTACCCATTTTTTTGCCGATTTTTTTCCAGATTTTGCACTTCCCATACAATTAAATGATCCGTAGGGAGACTGGGTACGGTTGAACCAACGCGAATAACTGGTAAACTATTAGCTGTAGCTGTACGGTGAGGGGTACAATGAGAGAAATACGCGGCCAGCGGGTCTGGGGTCCGGTTCGGTAGGTATGTCAAGTTTTTTTTTGGAGGTCTAAATCGAAAACCATATCGAGATAATTTTCTCAATAATCATATTTTCTATGTCAGAGATTTTAAAATGAAAGGATTACAGATATTTTTAATAAAATAATGTCGTTTTTCGGTCTACGAGTGACGTCATTTGCTGCCCCTGCAAACTCCTTGGTCAACATAAAATCAACTTAAAGTAACTTGGCCATTAAGAAAAAAAATACTTTCACAATGACAGAATTTGACATTTGATGTTGCCGTATCTGTTTCCAGCATAGAGTTAGAAAGAGGAAGCAGATGATTTTAAGTTTTTTTAATATACCATTAGTTTTGCTCCATAGAGTTCGAATAAAATGAAGACAAATAAAAAACTTGACATACCGAATTACAGTGACGCGTCGCACTTGACATACCGAATTACAGTGACGCGTCGCAGGAGTATATTTTTTTCTATGCGTCGCACTTCGCGCGCGTTCAACGCGCGTTGTACTTGTATTTTTTTGACGAAAGTATTATTTTCTATTGTCTTCTTTATCCAATTGCTGCCCGCCCCTGGTATGGGGACGGTTGAAACAGAGGCACTTCTTTTGATTAACCGCTTCCCATCTAAAAACTATGGCAGTTAAGCCTCTAATTATAATATGTATTTACAGAAAAAAGTTGACTCTCTCATTATACTTAAGTGTTTTAAAAGTTTTTTTTATTTTTGGACAACTCACGCTTGACCTCAAATTGACTATGCCAAGATTGTGTTCACAAAAAAAGGACCTAGGTTCTTAAGACAGTTTCCCTGTGTCTCCTATGATTTTGGATTTCCCCATACTACAATATAATCCTCTGTGCCCATACTGTCCTTGTTAATAAATAGGTGGTACGGAACGCTCGGAATAATGGAGAACGGCAAAAAAAGGGTAAACATTTTCGCATAAAACTGCATATAATGTAGGTAACTAATTCAGGTTTCACAAAAGTTTTTTACTCAAAGTAATTGTTTGAATTCTGTAATGTTTGGTAATGTAGGTAGTCTTAATAACGTGACATTTTTGATTTTGCAGTTGCAGGCCAGTTTTGTGGTCTGTAAGTTTGTACTATCGCACTCTTAGAGTATGGTTTTGAAAGTCAAATCAGCAGTACATTTTCTACTGACGAGTTTAACTCGCGAGTTTCAAAAATCGCGGTCCTGCGTTTTCAATAAATATTTCATATTATTTTATTTATTATAAGTACTTAAGTATATATTTCCTATTTATATATTATTATTTATAATATAGGTACAGGATGTAAGTGACAGCCTGGCAAATACTGAAAAGGTCAATTCAGACCATCAAGCTGAAGAACTTTAACTATGGAGAGTAGGATGGAGCCACCCTCAGAAAAAGGAAAAAAAAATCATCTAAGTATTTCATACATTTGAGTCGAGTAGGTAGTACAGCTGTTTTGTATGGAGCGGCAAATTTTTTTTCGTGTTTCCTGAGGGTGGCTCAATAGTGAAAGTTGTTCAGTTTGATGGTCTGAAAAGTTTCAGTAAGTATTTGCTAGGCTGTCACTTACACCCTGTATAATAAATATTTTATATTGCCTGCGGTGTGGTGTTTGTATGCGGCGTTGTAAAAAATTATTATTACTTACCTATTCATAATGTAAGCAGAAACAACGTTTCCACATGCACGCCTATTATGATAGTCTCGAAAGTAGAATGCAAGGAAGGAAATGTCCACACAATTATGTCACATGCAGTTTTATTCTGCAACGTCTATAGTAGCAGTTGTTATATGCCTAAGATTCATCGTAAATCCTATCAAAACTATAAATGTGCAAGTTTTTGAAGATGTTAAGAGGTTTCGCTGACCGAACAACATTGTCCCTTTCAGAGCCGCCTCCCCCTACTAAACTAAGTAGGTACGTCGTTTAAGTAGGTACACCTACTTTTAACTGGCTTGTCCTTCATTATGTCGCTGTGGTGCCTTGTAATAGTTGTAATCCAAGGAAATCAAATTCTAAAATCAGAAGAATTCGCACCAACTCGACATGTTGTGTGTCGAAAGTATAAGTGACTTTAACTTATAAAGTAGCGCACATAATAGGTACCTACATATTTTTTTTTTTCCAATATTTAGGTTTCAAATATTTTAAAGGAAAATAAGATGTACCTATGCATAAAGCCGAGATGTTGAAGATCATATACCTATGTATATTTTTCATAAATTTGTGTCTTTCAAATAACGAGATAGCTAAAAACCAGTAAAATAATAAATATATTATCTGCTGCGTAACAATTAAATACCTACGCATAAACGGCTGAACGGTATTGGTTGAAATTTTTACTCACAGATAGAATTATCAATCGGTATCAAATCGGCATCGACATGGTGGTTTTTGGCAGTTCTTAGCGATACTTGCAGACCGTGGAATTGAGATGATCACAGAAATAAAATAGGTAAGTACCTAGTTCACTTACCTTACGATCATACAAGGATTCTATCCTTCCTAACCTATTCGAGCTATTAATACTGCTGTATCTAGTTTACCTCTCCTAGTTTACAATATACTTTATGCTCTTCAGTAAAATTTATAGTACTCTTTGAGTAAAATTCACTTATTGTTGCGGTGGGTTCCAACGGTTTCCATGGAAATATTATCCTATAAATCGATGAAATAGAAAATGAGGTAGGAAAATACTAACGTGCTATTGTCGTTTGTGCACCTGCTAGCTACGTGTAGAATAAGTAGCTTATCTATGTAGAACGTTGGAGAATGGACTTGATATAAGGAAGCCTAAATACCTGCGATATTAAACATAGGTAGGTGTAACACTTCATACCTAAATTTATTTGTCACCTCACAAGCGCGGAAAGATTCTGTTTATCATTCGAAATCTGAGTGCAAAAGTGCATTTTATCCGCTAGCGTGAAAATAGTTTTTAAAATTCGAATCTTTCTATTCAGTATTTGTCTATACTGCCAGTCCAGATAAAAAGATTTACGTGTATACGTACGAGAGAGACAACAAAATTATGTTGCTAACTTAGCGAACTTTGCATATGTTCGTGCATATTAATGTCTTCTCTTTTTCGCGTACTTATAGGTTTGTCCAAGAACATTAATTATGCTATTATACAATTTTTTTGAGTTTGTCCTTCACTATAATTTATTTGAGAGCAACAAAGAGATTATACCTAAATGTAATCTATTTGAGCGGCAATATCTCTTGTCTTCTCTTTATCGCATATAGGTTTGTCCTTAAGTATTTGCATTTGCATAAACCTAATAATTATTCCAGGGTGGGATAAAAATAATCGTTTAAAATAATATGTAAAATGCTTTAAATAATTAATTCATCTTGTTTATCTATGAAAAGTTATTCCTTAACATTTGCTTACATTTATTGAATTATTTGCGCAGTTGGTATATCAGTATAACACTACAACATTTTTTATGAAAAAAAAATTTAAATTAAAATTCTGCACGTGATTGCAGTGAGACAGTGACTAAATGCAATGCAATCAATAGAATGTAACAACGTCATGAAGCACGATGTACGCTCTGTATATCTAACTCAGTGCTTGCACCTAACATTTTCCTCGCTGTTGTGAGGTGAAAAGTTGTGTATTTCGCTCGGCTGCAAAATTATTCTGCGTCTCGTACCGTTGAAACCTTCGCTACGCTCAGGATTCTATATTTGAACCACTTGCTTCGCTCGTAGTTCAATCTTATAATCCTTCGCTTGCTCTGGTTTCAATGCAAGTACTTACTCGCGACAAAAAACAACTATGCAGCCTAGCATAACAAATAACGATTGCTTGCCAATCGTCGCGCTCAATCACGCCGCCGCCCCCGCGCAGGTCCGTGCTTTCATCGCTTTCATGGGCCGAAACTTCGTGCTCCGTGACGCTTTACGGACCGAAAACATCGAAATTTAAATAATCAAAGAGAATGTAATCTAATCACTGCGGAGAGGAGATAATAAATCACCAGGAAGCTGGCATAGGTATTGTCTATTGTAAATCACTATGAGGAGTTTTCTGACAGCTAGTCAAACGCAGTTCAACATACTGGCGATAGATGGCGTTGACCAGAGAGGGGACCAAAGACGAAAATTGTAGGCTAAAAAGTAAACAAAAATGCATGTCACTGAGTCAGATGGTCGGATGCATCCGTTGACGAAATATAATTATGTTCATATTGTGCTACTTTAAAACACAAATTACTTATTAAGATTTTATTTGTAAATATTTTATTATCTGCAAGGTCGCTCGCCCCTGTCTCGTCAACGCCATCGATCGAGCCACTAGGAACTACTTTTTCTTTTTTAATTAGGTACCTACTTTCTGAAAATCCCTCATTGCACGATTGCACTAAGAACAAGAACCTAAAGGTCCAATTTCTCTGATTGCACCTACTGTAATACCATGGATCTAGAATCATAAAGGATCCCACTCTTCCTTAGAAGCATTGATACAAGAAAATTGACGTTCGACTCCGTCGTCGATATTTCCAATTTTACGTGTGTCCCTTTCTATCCAATGACGTCACAACGAAAATTTAATGACGTCAATTTTTGACGTTGGATTAGAAAGGGACAGAGCTGGGACAAAGTTCGTAAAAAACGTCACTAAAAAAAAACTACGGAGAAGAACGATCCTTACCGACCACAAAGGAGTATTATCATGTTCCCCGTCTTGTTAGGCAGTCTGCACTCCACTATAGAGGATTCCAAACTTCTTGGTAATACCTATGTCTGTGGATTCCACGTAACACGTTAGATCTATGGTTTAAACCTAGATTTGGATTTTGCAGCAATGACAATTTTATTTGTCAATTTTTAAGGTTCCGTACCTAAAAGGTTAAAACGGGACCATAAGCTTCCGTCCGTCCTAGCTTCACAGGGCTGTATTTTCTGAACCGTAATAGGTATTAGCCAGTTGAAATTTTAACAGAATATGTATTATTATATTTTAAAATTGATGACAAATAATAAATAAATAAAAAACGTACAAAGAGACATAATCGGCGATTCATACATTTTTGTCCAAATGTGAAAGTGCCGGCCAAAGTTCGAAATTCGAAAAAGTGCGCGAAATCGGGTTGAGTGCAGTATCTGTTACGTATGGTAGTAACTATTAGGTAATCTGTGGTCTAACTATTACGTATGGGTATTGAACAAAGGTGAATAACACTTTGACTAACTTATATGAGGACTGGTAACGCGTGTAATTCTACTAACAAACATTTCTGCCACTTTTTGCGGGGGGCGAGGTAACATGCAATCCGCAACTTTGGATTTTATTCCCCATAACTTTATATTCTAATTTTGAATGTTAAAAATCATGCAAATTTGTCTAGTGTGAATCCTAAACGTTCTAAGTTCAAAATTATTGTTTCGCAAATTATAGCTTGTCTCGTTTAGTGTTATGGTATAAAATTTAATGTAAATGCACATGATCAATTGATCTTATACCGTGGCAGAGGGGAAATGCTACCGCAAGGCGAGTCCTTATAATAAATAGTCATAGGAAGAACATGACAGTATAGAAAAAAAAAACGGTAACCTTTAAAAATTTCCGAAAATTTTTTTTTTTTTTTCTACGGTGTGTTGTGGTAAGACTAAGTTTTTAAATTAGTCATTTAGTAGGTACCGTACAACAATTTCTAAACGGCAATCGGTAATCTTTTTGGTAGTTAAAAAGTCCCCCGGCTACTAGTAGGTACTATTATTGTTTGTTATGGCATGAAAGCTGTAGCTGTAAGTTTTATTTCATCAAAAATGTATGAAAAGGCAGATTTTTCAAACTTTAATAAAACCAAGGAGGCTGACATGACCTCAAGGTTAAAAGCCCCAATATAAAAAAATTAACGAAATTGGCCCTGTAAAGCTTTGGTGCCATAAAATGCTGCGACGAACTAAGTAGTTCTAACAGAATATAGCCATAGGTACCTAATTTCATCGAAATATACAAGGTCCTACTTAATATGCTGACACTTTTTTAAGAGGATGATCAGACCATGAAACTGAACAACTTTCTCTATGGAACCAACATTGAAATAGCGAAAAAAAAATCAGCTGTCCCATACATTTGGCTCTAGTAGGTTTGCAGTTTTGTATGGAACAGAAGATTTTTTTTTTTGCGATTTCGATATTGGTCCCATACAGAAAGTTGTTCAGTCTAATGGTCTGATCAATCCTCTTAAAAAAGTGTCAGCCTACTATGTTGGACCCTATATACTTAAGTATGAAAATGGTAGATTTTTCGAACCCAAATAAAACCAAGAGCAATGAACCTACTACTACTACTACTACTTTTTGGCTAGCACTTTCACATTTTGGACCAAATTAGAATATCCGATACATGAAACTACTTTTTATCAACGTTTTATCTTCTCGCTCTGTCTTAAAAATGGTAATACCTACGTCAAGCATCAAACTTGGATCTATAGTGCAAACTCTATAGTATAATAACAAATAATAGAAACCGGTCAAGTATGTGTCGAGCTTGCGCTAAAGAACCCGGAGGTTGTCACAATGTTTTGGTAATATTGTATGATGGTGCCGAACCCTCAGTGCACGAGTCCAACTCGCACTTGGCCGGATTTTTGATGTATCGCCCAGGGAGGGCTTTTTTTTATTTGCTGTCAACAAAGCATAAAGTAATTAATATTACCTACCCATACCTACCGTTCTAAATTATTACAAATAGAATCATTAAATACGTTCGGATTCCTGGAATTGTAGGTAGGTATTTCAGTATATTTTTCATCAATATTTGAGGAGCTAATAGAAAGGTGTGGTGGGTAGGTACTTACCATGGACACAGAGGATTGTATTGTACAGAGTTACAGCTTCAAACAAGCTCGCAAAAGCGGCGCATCACTACATGCGCAGTATGATTGTGTGCGCGTTCACCTACGGGTCTCACGAACGAGGCCGAGGGGACACTTTGGCTGTGCTTCGGGTGGTTACGGCGTAACGAGGGTGTGAATTTAATGTGTGAGATATTGTCTATTCTTCCTTTCGGAAAGAGATTGGAGCCACTGACCTCTGCTAATATCAAGATGTCTATGGATTATTTTCTGTTTGATCGTCACTGTCATTGTAGAACGTCATGTGAATTTAATGTGTGAGATACCTATCGTTCATTTTACTCGAGCACGTTTAAAAGTAGTTTAATAATATTAAACGAAATGGTTAATTATTGCACTGTGTGCTTTAATAATACGAGGAGGAACACAAACATCTCCTTCATCATATACCTTCCCCAAAGATCGTGACAGGTAAGTACATACAATTTTTGAGTCACCCGCGTAAAGCGACGGATCGGGCGGCAACGGTTTTTTAATTTAAACTCATTTTATTCAACTAAATAACAAATAATAAATAACACAACAAACAACAACAACAAAAAAGAAAAACAATATACCTCCTACATATTGTAAAACATTATCCTTCATACTTCAATCAAATTTATTTCCTTTTAGACAGCCCTACAAGAATAGGCTAATGTAATCGAAGCTCCTATGAAGCTGTTACTCTGTACAATCCTCTGTGCCATGGATCTATAATCATAAAGGATCCCACTCTTCCTTAGAAGCATTGATACAAGAAAATTGACGTTCGACTCCGTCGTCGATATTTCCAATTTTACGTGTGTCCCTTTCTATCCAATGACGTCACAACGAAAATTGAATGACAATTTTTGACGTTGGATTAGAAAGGGACAGAGCTGGGACAAAGTTCGTCAAAAACGTCACTAATAAAAAACTACGGAGAAGAACGATCCTTACCGACCACAAAGGAGTATTATCATGTTTCCCGTCTTGTTAGGCAGTCTGCACTCCACTATAGAGGATTCCAAACTTCTTGGTACTTACCAAGAGGAGCGTGTAATTTCTCTATGGTACTTACTATAAAAACCACAGGGAGAAATTGTTAGCATTATTGCACAAACTAATAAGACACAGACTTAGGTATTACAGTAGCTAATAAGAGAACCATTATTGGCATGCCTCCCCATCAAACTGAACAACTTTTAATATGGGAGCAAACGGATCGTAGCAAAAATAAATCAGCTGTATCAAACAGCAGATTTTTTTTTATTACCATCGGTTTGCTCTCATGGTAGAAGTCAGTTTCAGGGGTAGAGCTTAAAGGGATGCAAATGATCACGGACTTAAGGTGGTTTAGTTATTATCTACAAGCATAAAACATAATAGTCCGTAATGTTGTTTCGATAAATTGAAAGCCAATCAGGACTACAATAATGTGACATTCTTGTTTTTTGGAAATGTTGTTTAATTGTTTAGAAATAAAAAAATAGGTGCAGCACAATCGGCTCGGTGCCCCCTTAAAACATTTCAACACTCATGATCATGACATGAAGTCGATTAAAACAAAACACATTCATAATCAATGTTTAAGGCTTCCGCATATTGCAGCGATATTATCGACAGCGATATCGCGACATCTTACACACTGCAGCGATTCCGCGATTCGCGTCACGCATGCGCCCTTCACTGAATGTAGTAGAAAGAGATTGCGTCAGGTTGCGATAATATCGCGGCAGTGTGTGGGATCGAGCGCGTCTCCATACAAAATGTACTGAGAACAATTATCGCAAAATCGCAGCGATATTATCGCTCGATAATATCGCGGCAGTGTGTAGGATCGAGCGCGTTCCCATACAAAATGTACTGAGAACAATTATCGCAAAATCGCAGCGATAATATCGCTCGATAATATCGCTGCAATGAGCGGAGGCCTTTATTTCACAATTTTCGTAAAGCATACATTGTAGATATCACGTTTCAGTTATGAGTTATGCACACAAGTCAATCCATTCGGAATACTGTAAGTAACTATTCGTTACGCTTTTCTATACAAAAGTAACGCTAACTGTTTATGGCATTGTAGCGGTTAGTGTAGTTGCATAGAAAAAACTATATTAAGGGCCTGTTTCACCACTTCTCGGTAAGTTCTTGTTAGCTTATCCGACAGATAGTTTGACATATTTTGTATGAAATTATGTCAAAATATCTGTCGGATAAGCTAACAAGAACTTATTCAGAAGTGGTGAAACAGGCCCCTAAGATATTATTTTATTTCCACCTAAATAGTTTATTAGGTACCTACACCCATACAAAACTTTGTCGTAGAACACTCGTAGACGGTAATACGGTATTAATGAAAGTAATATTGTATATCATAGAAAAATTGCTTAGAAAATCTAGATTGCGCGTATCAAATAATATTTACAATTTATAATATAATTACGAAGATATCAAGCTTTTAAATTATTCATACAAAATTACAAAGCCGTTTTTTCTTCGTAATTATATTATAAATTGTAAATGTTATTTGATGCGCGCAATCTACATTTTCTAAGCTATTTTTCCATATTATATGTATAACATTACTTTTATTAATACCGTCTACGAGTGTTCTACGACAAAGTTTTGTATGAAATTGACTCTGCAACCACCTTAAAAGAAATACGGACCGAATATTGCACTAAAAATATGTGAAGCATGCAAGATAATAAAATCTCATTTATTCTACAAGGGACCTACACTCACAAAGATGCACTAGCTCTAGGCGCAGCAGGTGCTACAACCCGTCACCTTATACCCAGCACGCACACAAAAGAAATGGGTGCTTCACTAATGCTTAGACGAGATTAGGTTATGCCAGGGACGTTGTATTTTCCTAGCGTAATGCTATTAATTTCTTCCTGTATAATTTCCCATCTAATGTACAGTCATAGTACATTAGATATCGTTGGTCATGTACCCTTGCTCAGTGCATTAAGAAATGGACACCGAACGCCTAAACGCATGTAATACCTACGTATTGCTTCTAGATACGGCATTAGTTAGTAATTTACTTATGTATTCCATACATAAATAGTTAGTATTTTACATTGATTTTTTATTTGAGTACCTACATTGTTCTTTAGACTTACCTTTTTACTAACGCTGAATTTACTTCAAACCTTTCTGAATTGAGCTGTTTATTTTCGAAGTAAAAACATCAATGATTTGCAAAATTTAGTGTTTGTAACGTGCGTGATCCATTAAAAGATGGTAGCGGATCAGGTCAAGGTCGACACGGTGAAGGATCATCAATGAGCGCTCCAAGTGACACTCGATCGTTGCCGTTGACAGCCCGGCCACCGAGTGAAACCAAAAGTTCTCTCATTTTTCGGCTACTATTTTAGGTCTTATTTTAAAACTTTATAATGTTGGCTTCGTCCGTTTACTTATTATAATATGATTAGTCAAAAACTTTTTTAACTTACTTACAATGACTAGCGCTAAAATGCTTGATTGGGTTTATTTATTTTTGCTCTATACCTTCTTACCTACCTAATATTCACGCTATGATTGAAATAGATTATTATGTTTCCCATACATAGTTACCTAATTCCACTATAATTTACCACCTCAAGAGGTTAAATGGGGAAGCCAGGTGGCCAAAGTAACTTAGACCACCCTGTGCATACAAATTATGAATCTATATGGAACTGGATATATTAAGTCGTTTGTGTGGCTGCTAGTTGTGTAAGTACATATAGAAGAAGGTAGAATAGTTTCCCGCTTATATAGCAAGCATATTATGGATTCTGAAGAAACGGCTTGAGATTTACCTATGAATTGTGTTGTGAAGCAAACAGTACCTACCTACATTATTTCCATATAACTACAAACGTAATTGTTGTTTCTATACAACAACAAAATCGTTTAATTGTGACAAATGTTATATCTGATAATCAAGTATTAATCTTGGTTTTACAGCCTAATCTATAATGGGGGATGAAGAACAAGCTACTCTTGATGGACAGTTCTTTGAGTTTTCCAAGATATTTGACAACGAAAAGAAGAGAGATGGAAAGACAATGAACCTATACCGAAATGATTACTGGATGCGACAGGCTAAAGTAATCGACGACAGGAAGGTTACTATGACAGACACAGGAGTGATCTGGTGGAAATGGAGGTAAGGGGGCGTCCATAAATTATGTGACGCATATTCGCGTAAATGTTGACCAAGTGACATCTTGGTGTCATTCTTGTTCACCCACTCCCCGAATGTCACGTGATGACTTTAAGGCCTCCGCTCATTGCAGCGATTTTATCGAGCGATAATATCGCTGCGATTTTGCGATAATTGTTCTCAGTACATTTTGTATGGGGACGCGCTCGATCCCACACACTGCCGCGATATTATCGCAACTCTTTCGACTACATTCAGTAGTGGGGCGCATGCGTAACGCGAATGGCGGAATCGCTGCAGTGTGTAAGGTGTCGCGATATCGCTGTCGATAATATCGCTCGATAAAATCGCTCGATAATATCGCTGCAATGTGCGGAGGCCTTTATCAAGATAGATTTAAAAGGCGAATAAATTAGTCAACCAATTATTCCCATAGGTAAACGCAGGTTTTTAGAAGCTATCTTCTCGTTATTTGAAAGACATACTTACCTACAAATTATTGAAAAGTGTAGCAATTGCTTGGCTTTGCTTTATTTGCTAGAGATCGTATTTCTTATTTTTCTTACTCTAACCTCGGTTGGTCCGCTATAGTTTATTGATCCTTATAAGAAACAGGATCGATAGGCATCAAAAAAAGTTTTTGTGTAAATTGTCAATTATCTTGCTGACTGTAATTTTTTTCCAAAATCAGTGAATGCAGTTCGAAATGTTTCAAAAAGTTAAGGATAGTCTCTTAAGAACTTTTCGCTGTAGCTACAATGGTTAAGATACCTGCCCTTACTGCCCCGTCTCAAAAATCCACCCTGTAGATATTTCAGATAGATTGTAGGCACATGATTTAAAGTAGGTCTTGTGTTTAACAAAATTGGGTTGATATTATTTAAATCGCAAAATGTCACGTATTTAACATTTGTTCAGGCCCTCTGCGTGACACCTGACACTGGAGTTCTCTGGACGCCCCTTAATGATTATTTTGAAAATACTCTGGATAAACCGAAAACTGTTTGTGTCCCCGAAACATTCGACTTCTTTTTATTATTTAACTTATGGAGGTTAATTGGGAATGTTCCTCCATTGAAAAGGGAAGATCTTCCACCAGGCTTAGTGTGAAGCCTGGGGACCCGCCGTGGTCCAACAGTTCTAAGTTGGACCTTATTATATCGAATCTCTGTGATTATTTCTTTGCGCGATTTATGTCTCGCATTCGATTGTGAACCTTATTTGTAGTAGGTTACGATTTACGTATTTACGGTGAACGTTGTCTTCGTATGGAGCATATTCCCGAGAGCGACGGTATAACCATATTATGTTAGCTTCTTTGCTATAATTTGTGGGTGTTGACTCTATGGCAAGTACCCGAAGATGAGTGAAATAACAACTTTTGAAAAAAAAAAGATGTTATTATATCGCAAGGTTTGAAAAAGAGGGATCAAAAGAGTATTAGATGTTACGCATAACAATGACGAAGCTATAAATGTATAAGAGCATGTAGGTACTTAGAGATACCCTTCGGAAGAAGGTAAAAACGTTGCTCTATCCTGTCCATTATGATGATCAAATTATGTTCTATTTACTTGTTGGACGTAGGTAGTTCGATTCAATCGGTTACGTCCTACAGAAAGGACTAGGTACTCGAAACTGGGCGGGTAATGTATGGGAACATGAAAGGTAGCCCTAGTCTCTGCCTACTCACTTGGAAAGAGTCGTGACGTTGTAAATAGATCATGAATTTAGTACCTACCATAAAATCCTCTATTTCTAATTATCGAAATCGCGAAAAAAAATGAGGAGGACGAGGACGTACCTAGATCAGATCAAGGACGTCATTAAAAAATGCCAGGTTAAAAGCAGCCGAAATCGACGGGAATGTATGAAAAGATGTATGGACTTAGAGGAAGCAAGAGAGGTGTGTCAGAACCGCCCAAAATGGAGATCCATAATCTCTGCCTACCCCTCTGGGAAAAAGGCGTGAGTTTATGTATGTATGTATGAAAAAAAATCAGCCGTTCCATACAAACCTACTCGACTTAATAGTCCAGTAAAAATACGGGTCGAAAGGAAATAATTTATAATAAGGAATTTTTTTTGCTAGATCGTTTATACAAATGATATTAAGATACTTTATTAACGAATCCCACTAAATTTCGTATTTCGTATTTCGTATTTTTAGTTTTTAGTACTAAAATGTAATTTTTTTATTCATAGTGTCAGATTTCTTTCTTTTTTCATTTTTATTGTTTGTTTTAGGTTATGAGCTTACATACACTGTGTAAATTTTGTACTAAAATTGATTTTTTCGTAATTTCAACATATTTAAAAACGAAGGTTCCGCGGGGTGATTTTTCGTTGGATTTACTTGTAATATAAAAGAATACAAATAAATTTAACAAATGGCATAAAAAAATTGCATATACTATTTTTTTCCAATTTTACATGATATTTTTTTCTTTGCTTAATTATTTAATAAACATTTTAGGGGGATTTTCAATCTAAATGATAACTAGAATTATAATCAAAAATATGAAAGAAAAAAACCGGCTATTATAAATTATTTACATTCGCCATACAAGCGACCCGTAACTTTACTGGAGTATAAATGTAGGTATGGGACAGCAGATTTCTTTTTCGTGATTTCCATATTGGTCCCAGAGAGAGTTGTTCAGTTTGATGGTCTGATCATCCACTTGACGACCCGGTTGGTGTAATGGTTACCACGCCGGACTGCCAAACCAGGGTCCTGGGTTCGAATCCCGGTTCGGTCATGGATGTTATATATTCGTGCCGTTGTTGTATGGTTTCCATAATAAAAGCCTTTTGTGCTTAGTTTGGGATCATTACAATGTATGTGCCTGTGAGCGTTATTTATTGATTTATTTTACTTAAAATAGTTACTTAATGGGGTGCTTCAGACGATCAAACTGAACAACTTTAACTATGGAGCCAACATCGAAATCGCGACAAAAAAACTGCTGTCCCATACATTTGAATCGAGTTGGAACTGCAGTTTTGTACGAAACAGCAGATTATTTTTTCTCGATGTTGGCTCCATAGTGAAAGTTGTTCAGTTTGATGGTCTGAAGCACCTCCTTAAGTATTACTAGGGTGTTTTGTTACACCTTGTATACAAGGACGTCCTATAAGAGCAGCATTAAGAGTGCTTAAAGGCCTCCGCTCATTGCAGCGATATTATCGAGTGATATTATCGCTGCGATTTTGCGATAACTGTTCTCAGTACATTTTGTATGGGGACGCGCACGATCCTACACACTGCCGCGATATTATCGAGCGATAATATCGCTTCGATTTTGCGATAATTGTTCTCAGTACATTTTGTATGGGGACGCGCTCTATCCCACACCCTGCCGCGATATTATCGCAACCTGACGCAATCTCTTTCTACTAAATTCAGTGAAGAGCGCATGCGTGACGCGAATCGCGGAATCGCTGCAGTGTGTAAGGTGTCGCAATATCGCTGTCGATAATATCGCTCGATAATATCGCTGCAATGTGCGGAAGCCTTAATTGTTTTTGTATACTGCTTAGTGACCTAGGACATTTGAAAGGACTGGAATTGTGTGGAATATCAGCGGCAATGTATAACAGCCAAGCACAACTGAAGCATACTCAATTACAGGTTTTGTTATTGTATGACGTGGTGAGTCCATTGTGTACCTATAGAATGTCATTGGCTCTACAGGTCAGGTTTTTAATTTTTCAGTAAAACGGAACTGAACTGGGATGAATGGTACGAATTTGTCACTGACCTGTGCGTGTACAAGGAAATTGATCAAGAGCTTGTTGAACTAAACATGACTAACTGCGGCATCCCTGGTTCGGCTGCTGTGGTCGTACCCCAATACAGGGACTTCTTCGATACTTACAAGCCAAAAGAGAAGATGCTGTTTTGATTTTGAATAGTAAAGTGAGTAAAACATTTGAATGAGACTATTGATTTCGATACATTAGGGTCTAAACTTCGGAAGAATAGTAGATTATTTTTAATACAAAATTAGCATTCATAGCATATGCTCACGACTATATTCCCCGAGGGGATAGTCGGAGATAAAAAAGAAAACCAAATAAAAAATAATAATAAAAAAAAATGGAATCTAAAGTAATGGAATAAAATCCACCTCCTCCTACTATCCTCAAGAATTACGTACCAGCTTCGTAAGGGAAGTCGGAGTACTTAGCCAGGCAGTCCTGGTAGCGCAGCAAGTTCGCATCCTGGTCCCTGGAGGGCGACAGTGTGCTCGCCTCTTCGTCCCACAGTCAACACACGCCCTTCGACACTGCCCACTGGGTCGCTGAAACAATTTGAGGGTACAACATTTTGTGCTGTATCGTATGAGTCCTTCTTAATATGCTGGCACTTTTTTAAGGGGATGATCAGACCGTTAAACTGAACAACATTCTCTATGGCACCAACATCGAAATAGCGGTAAAAAAGCAGCTGTTCCATACTAAACTGCAAACCTACTCGAGCAAAATGTATGGGACAGCAGGATTTTTTTTCGCGATTTCGATGTTGGTCCTATAGAGGAAGTTGTTGTTTAATATTTTATATTAGGTCAACGAGTAACTAATAAAGAACATAGATATCCCATAAATTCGGGTCGAGTTGTAGTTTTGTATGGGACTGCCGATTTTTTTTTCGCGATTTCGACGTTGAAGTTGTTCAGTTGATGGTCTGATCATCCCCTTAAAAAACCCCTGGAAGAACCCTGTACTATAGGTATTCATAATAGTGACGCTTTATCTGCTGTAGAAAATCTGCTACAGCAAATCAATCGCAATCGCTCCACCCAGGGCAAACGAGGCTACTGGAGTGCGATTTTTGAAACTCATTCGCTGAGCTCAGCAGTTGAAAATGTCAAAATTACTAAGCATTTATGCATCTTTCTACTGCTGATTTACTTTCAAAAATCATACTTCATGAGTGCGACTTTTGAAAGTCGAATCAGCAGTCTGCAGTAGAAAGATGCATATCTCCATACTGATTTTGTAATTATCAACAGTAACTGCTGCGCTCGGCGAATGAGATTAAAAAATTACACTCCTGGATTAGGAAATAAACAGTTACTAACAGATATTGCACTCTTATACTAGGTGTTTCTTAATATGCAGACGGTTTTAGATGATTAGAGCCACCCATCTATCAAAATGTACAAATCAGCTGAAACTCAATGACAGCTCATAAATTCAGTCGCATGATTTCGTCAAAGCTTTAGACTTAGTCAAAGTCATAGTCAATATAATTTATTCAATATATGAGCTTGAAGCACACTTATTAAGCCTCAACCGCGTCGGAACGTGTTGTCGCTGTAGAGAAGATGCGGCCAGAAACTCTACAACATAACACGACTTAATAACTAATACAATATAAATTCTTAAGCTACGGTTATGGTATAGGTACAATAATACATAGTCTATCTAATAAAATAATTGATACTATACAGTAATGTAAATAAACTATAAGTTTGTGACCGCTCAGACCCAAGCATTTTGATCATTTAAATAATCATTCAGTTTATAATACTTTTTTTTACAGATAACATTTTTGATCTTAGTTTCAAACATGTTTTAGGAAAGATTCAAAATGGTCTCGGGGATTTTATTGTAACAACGTATACAGTGACCCATGAAAGACGTGTTGACCCTATATACTAAGCCAAAAGTGCGGAGATATCAGTTTATTTTTGTTTCGAGTGTTGTAATTATAGACATCACAATTTTTTGGAAACAAAGACAAATTTTTTCTTACATATGTTTTCATAAATAAACTGTCCATAAACTGTTAAAATATTAATTTCCTTAAAAAGGTCGCGAAGCGAATCACGACAGCGCAAACCATATAAGTAGGTAATAGCTCGAATTGCCCGTTTCTGTAGGATAAAGATTGTCTCAATGTCTGCAGCACGATCACACAATAAAATACCGTAGGACATGATACTATGAAAGTAACTGAAATATACGAATCTGGCAGTTTTAATATCAGTTAGTTGTTTAATTTTTCTGACTGCATTATGCTGCAGAGCTTAGCCTATTACCAGCCAGAGTTTCAATGTGGGAACCCCATTGCAGCCTAGAGTCAATCGTTATTCCCAAAAACACTGTATTATCAACAAAATCTAGACTATTCCTGTATACTTCCTGACAGTTGTAGGTACCTACGGTAGTAGTTTGAATTATTCAGCTGGAATAGGTAATATGATTACTTCTTGATTTGATTACATAATAATGTTGATGCCGGTTGTAGCGCGATTTCTGTCAGTTAACGGATGCCACTCTAGAATCTGGTCACAATGACAAACTAAATTTAGAGCATTAATTTTTCAACTGTCGGATTCTATAACGTCACGCCTCTTTACCAGTGAGGTAGCAGAGACTAGGGCGGGCCATTACTCTGCTCCTTTACACACTTAATTACCTCTTTCGCCTCATTCACATCCATACAACTTCACATACTTACATGCCCAGTTTCGAGTAACAGCTCCGCACCTCACATATGAATAGATACAATACAACCATGTGTAATTGACATAAATTTCACTTAAAATTAAGTAGATTTAATATAAAAAGAAAATTTCTGATTAGTCAACTGGTGCTTTCCTAATAAATAATAGTATGAGTTGAAAGAAGTTAAAGGCAATTTTTGCTTCAATTTAATTGGTACCTACCTATCCGAAAGTTCGCGAAAAGATTTAGGTTTAAATTGTTTTTTTATTATTTCAAACCTCTTCAACGAACTGTACAATCGGCTGCGATATTTTATTGAACTCTAGCCAAGAAGTCCAGCGGGGAAGATTAGAAGCACCATCAACCGACACGCAAATTAAACCACAAATCAATTAATAGAAATGTAATTAAACATAGGTATTAGGTAAGTCATACCTTACTAATAATAAATATCAAGCACTGTTTTTAGTGCGGTAGTGGTTTTAGTAGGTAAGGCTAGCTAGTAGCCGGTATGGGCTGCTAACATCTGGATAAGATCATACTTGCTAGGAACGTTAAGCCGTTGGTCCCGGCTACTATCTCTGGTGGTATTAGTCGTTACATAAAAAAGCAGCGTTTTCTCGCGATTTCGTTGTTAGCTCCATTTTAAAAGTTCAATTTATAGACGGTCGGAACAACGAACGCGTCGAAAAAATATCACCCAAGTCTAAGATTCTAGTCTAGGAAATTTTGAATCTTTCCGAAAACATGTTTAAAACTAATATAAAAATGTTATCGGTATACTATGTCTACCATGAGTTTTCACCGGACTTTACTACTGTAGTTACGTCACCAATTTTGTATTGGATTTCGTACAGCGCTCCTAGTGGTTACGTTGAGAACTAATTTCTGTCATACGAATTGGCGACGTAACCACAGTAGTAAAGTACGGTGAAAACTCACGGTAGGCCCTCTGAATGATTATTTAAATGATCAAAATGCTTGGGTCTGAGGTCACTAACTTATAGTTTATTTCCATTACTGTGTAGTATCAATTATTTTATTAGATAGACTATGTATTATTGTAAACATAACCGTAGCTTAAGAATTTATATTGTAATAGTTACTAAGTCGTGTTATTGTTGTAGAGTTTCTGGCCGCGTCTTCTCTACAGCGACAGCACGTTCCGACGCGGTGGTAGTTTAAAAAAGATTTGACGTTTAATAAGTGTGTTTCAAGCTCCTATTTTGAATAAATTATATTGACTTTAGGGTGATAAACCGTGTCGGTATACACGCACACAGAGATGAAGAATAAGTCGTATGACGCCTCACGCACACCAACCTAAGAAAGTTGGCCACTTTTTCTGTATACGGTTGAAGCGTGAGGCGCTATCTAGACACATAGGTACTTTATCTAAGGGTAATTAAGCCACCCTTTTAAATACCTACCTAAGTTACTATAGAATAAGATTAGATTCTTTATTGTCCCTACACAAAAACAACATAATAAATGAAAAATTACAATAACTCGCGTGGTAACTACAAAACTTTCAACAATCAATATTTTACTTGAGATATTTAATTTACTATGGAGGTACATTTCCCATTACTTTTATGTTATATTTTAGTGGCATTGGCTTCATTTGCTTCCGACTGTACCTACTTTAAAACGTGACAACAAATCAAGAAAAATGGGCACGTTGCGATCTCAAACGAAGTCTTTCTCTCCGTCCTAATGAACAATCGCCCTTCCCTCTCCCGAACTTACTTAACATGTGACTCGAAAAAACAATAGGGTATTTCCATTAAAATTTTAGGTAGGTGTATGTACCTAATGAAAATTCAAACAAAGTTATGGGTTGTCGGAAAAAGAAACTGAGCAGAAGTTTATAAAGACATTGTTATTCTCCCCTGACATTTCCATTTATATAGGTGTACCTAGATGACTACACGTAGGTACCTACGGATGAATACTACCCGTTCTTATATTAGAACGGTTATTCAAGAACCAACGACAATAATGATTTTGAAGGCATAACAGGTCGTCCTATTTGTAAATTCGCAAGAACGTGAATTTGCTTGAAGGTAAGTATTCAATATACCTACCTACCAAAACTGTAGCTTATTTGTTTTAGTGACAAATTATAAGTTCGCTCATTTTTTTATGTCAAATCTTTTCCCTTCCCCAAAATAATAAGAAAATAAAAAATAAGTAATCTCGTAAAGTTATTAAAATATAGGCAGGTATATAATAGGGTCCAACTTAATATGCTGACACTTTTTTGAGAGGATGATCAACTGACGTCAAACTGAACAACTTTCTCTATGGAACCACTATCGAAATCGCGTAAAAATAATCAGCTCTTCCATACAAAACTGCAAACCTACTCGAGCCAAATGTATGGGACAGCTGATTTTTTTTTCGTGATTTCGATGTTGGTCCCATAGAGAAAGTTGTTCAGTTTGATGGTCTGAACATCCCCTTAAAAAAGTGTCAGCATATTAAGAAGGACCCTGTATACTATATATTTGTAACGTACTCTTAAAGCCCTTTCATTTGATACGCTACACGGCATGATTAAGTAAATAAAGTTTTCGTTTTATTTTACTTTATATCGCCATCTTCATGACGTCACAGTTTCTATTTAAACTTCCTTTGAACAATATCATCTTAAGACTTTATTTTAGGTACCTACTTCCTCGTGTGAAATGGGTGACTTTCAGCCCTTGGTTAACAATCTACTATTACTTGTAGGTATCTTTTTGAGATAGGTACGGGTACGGCAGCAACACAAAGGAGTGGGAAAATAAGGGGTTGCCCTTGAGGTCAGACGAGGAAGTAGGTACGTAAAATAAAGTCTTAAGATGATATTGTTCATGTTACATTATTTTGACATTGGGAGCTATTATTTTAAACAAAATTTCGGGATTTTGAAACTCATTCGCTAAGCTCAGCAGTTGAAAATGTCAAAATTACCATGGAGATATGCATCTTTCTACTGCTATCAAAATGCATACTTCAGGAGTGCGATTTTTGAAAGTCAAATCAGCAGTAGAAAGATGCATATGGGTAAGGCCACGCAAAATTGTACAAGTAACTCTCGAGACAGTAACACAGTAACATACGTGACAAATAGTAACGCTCGAGACTCATAAAGTAAGGTAACACTAAGGTAACACTCGGTAACTCTCGCAGTAACGCTTGGTTACGCTCGCAGTAACGCTTGGTAACTCTCGCGACAGAAAAAACGTGCGGTTCTAACCTAAAATTGTGATATCTGTAAATGAATCCACTGTACCACCACAATTCGTGGTTCATTCACATCAGTACGAATGTAGCATTGAGTAACACTAATCAAAAACAAAAAATATGCACATTTCAACCTCAAAATGAGTAAATAAATTCAATGAACTTACCAGGTCAACTTGATCGTCACACATGAAATGCAAGGAATATAATTACTCCCTGGCGGGAGAAGAATGAGAACTCCATACATCAAAACTTACCCCTCCATTTATACTACAGAGACATCAGGTTAGAGCAGTGAACTACAGAAGAAAATTTTGGCGGGCTTTTCAAAAACTTTGTAAATATGTTTAATCTTTATTGAGCTAATCAAGTTACTGAATTTCAGCTGGTACTTGCAATTAATGAATTGTGAAATAAAGAATAAATAAATTGTGAATTGAAATTCAGTTTAACTTGATTAGCTCAATAAAGTTTTATAATTATATTTTTGTTTGTAGTTCTACCTAGTATTAACCTCTATAAAAAAAATACATGACAAAAAGTTAAATGTTTTTATTCATATTAGTAAAAGTTTAAAGATGCACTTTTGTGAGAGCTATAAAACCAGTTATTTACATATTTAAGCCAGTTTTAAACCAATTACATACATAATATAAGTTTTAGTTAACAATTTTAAATACGTTTAACGTTTATCCAACTCTAAAAATGTTTTTAAAGACCAAAATCACAATACAATACATTATTGTATAAAATCACACCATACAATATCAAAACTGCGATTTTGCGATATTTGTTCTCAATACATTTTGTATGGGGTAGGTACTTACTTATATAAGGTCTAACAAAATCAGCTGAAACTATTTTAAGGGGAGTATCAGACCATCAAACTGAAAAACTTTCTCTATGCGACCAATATCAAAATCGCGAAAAAAAAATCAGCTGTTCCATACAAACCTACTCGACCTAAATGTATGGGATGGGAGATTTTTTTTTCGCGATTTCGATATTGGTCCCATAGAGAAAGTTCAGTTTGATGGTCTGATCATCCCCTTAAAATAGTATCACCTAATTTTGTTAGACCTTATATACATTTAGTATATCTGACTTCATACGAACATAGAGATTATTATCTAAATGTCGATTTTTGGTGCATGAATGTGTGACATTTTTTTTTTTTCCTATATCAGGGCGAGCATCAGTGTTGCCATAATAACACTGCTTTAAAAAGTTTGGATACATGGATATTAAGCAAGTATTCGGTAACACTCGCAACGTAACTCTCGAGACACCATATTTGTGGACATGGGTATCATTGTGGTAAAAATATGTAAGATATCGTAATATTGTCAAAGAAGCAGTCATTACTGACGTAAAATACAATTATGAAGTAAGTTAAAATGATACTGTTCGAATCAATAGGTTGTTTTAAATATAAAATTCACTTGATAGGTCTTATGGTAGGTTTGGGACAAGTATTTTAGTATAGAGAAAAAAAAGTATAAATTAGAAAATATGCTACTACTATAAATTTTGGTCGTATTCGCCAAAAATAAATAGGTATAACAATAAATTATACTTCTCTTAACCGAATGTTACTACATCAACCACTTTTAGAATTTTATTTTTAAAGTTATGAACTTTAACTTTTATGGGACATGTGAAAGGAAGAAAATGTACAATTTTACGTGGCTTTACCCATATCTCTATAGTAATTTCGACATTTCCACCTGCTGAGCTCAGCGAATGAGTTTCAAAAATCGCAGTCCAGAGTTACTACAGGTACCTACCTACGTTCATCAATAGGTATGTCTACATGCAGAGCTTTTCTATTATGGGTATATTATTCGTAGCGCGCTCCATACAAACGTACTATGGTGATATTTTCAATACTAACCAATTAAAGTCAATAAAATTTTGCAGAAACAATCTAGAAACAAATTTCTATGCTTGTATGGAGTCAGATTTTCGTTAAAATGTATAGTTTTACAGTGCCTCAAAGATTTCCATACAAATCCTAATTTAATCCTAGCACTGAAAGTGTATATTTAATTTTTAACGAAAATCTGACTCCATAGAAGCATAGAGATTTGATTCTAGATTGTTTCTGTAAAATTTCATTGACTTTAATTGGTTAGTGTTGAAAATATCACCATAGTACGTTTGTATGCAGCGCGCATTTTCGCTCTCGGAATAAAATTCTCTTAAGTAAATTTTTAGTCAGTCGTACGTACCTAATTGTTAAAAATGTTTAACATACTTACCTACTTAAACGTAACATTTTACTGGTCAGTTTAAACTAGTTTTTTCAAATATACCTACTAGTGTTTGTATCACACAAGATCACACACAATAAACTAGGTACTTACCTACCTTCCAACTGACTGCAATTAGCAAATAAATGTCCAGGATTGCCTAACGCTAAGATATTTAACAAAGATACCTATTAGATTAGATTCGATTTGCTACAGCCTACAGAAGATACCTGCAACTAGCACGGCTAGCATGCCACCCACGACAAAGCGTTAAACGAGAAAAACGTCAGGGGCGCTTTTTCTGACATACCTACGTAAAATAATAAGGTTGGAGACCCATCTCGATTTTTATCGTTTTCTCGGGAGTGGCATGCGAGGCCTACCTACTGCACGTGTAGCATAATTTCTTTAGACGCGGCAACTCTGTTTTTTCCATAGGTAGGCTCTACATGACGCGGCAAGCGCCGCTTTCACTCTCCGAAAAGTGCGGGAACAGGTTATATTCCGTGCAGCAAGCTTAGATCAAAATAAAATTATTTTGATCGAAGGCAGCAAGGCGCGTCGCGCACGTGTGGAGAAATATATCTACTAGACGTGCTGTTCCCGCGCTTTTCGGAGAGCGAAAGCTACGCTTGTCGCGACAAGTAGTATGGAATAAAGCCGAGTCGCGCGCAAGAAGAGAAATCATGCTAGACGTGCTGCGCTCATAGGTATACACATATTTTCGAAAGTTACTAGGTATTTATGGGAAGCATTATGGTATTTCTTAATAATGTGAGAAAGTGGTTCAGTATGACGGTCGGAAGTCGGAACATCTCCTTAAAAAAAACAGCATATTAAGAAGGACCCTGGGTGCGATTTTTGAATCTCATTCGGTGAGCTCAGCAGTTGTAAATGCCAAAATTACTATGGAGATATGCATCTTTCTACTGCTGATTTGACTCTTAAAAATCATGCTTCAGGAGTGCGATTTTTGAAAGTCAAATCAGCAGAAGAAGGATGCTTATCTCCATAGTTATTTAGACATTTTCAACTGCTGAGCTCAGCGAATGAGTTTCAAAAATCGCAGTCCAGAGTTACTATAGGTACCTACCTTCGTTCATCAATAGGTATGTCTACATGCAGAGCTTTTCTATTAAGTAAATTTTTAGTCAGTCGTACCTAATTGTTAAAAATGTTTAACATTTAATAAACGTAACATTTTACTAATCAGTTTAAACTAGTTTTTTTAAATATACCTACTAATGTTTACGTATCACACAAGATCACACACAATAAACTAGGTACTTACTTTTGCTTTTTCTGACATACCTACGTAAAATAATAAGGTTGGAGCCCCATCTCGATTTTTATCGTTTTCTCGGGAGTGGCATGCGAGGCCTACCTACTGCACGTGTAGTATAATTTCTCTACACGCGGCGACTCTGTTTTTTTCCATAGGTAGGCTCTACATGACGCGGCAAGCGCCACTTTCACTCTCCGAAAAGTGCGAGAACACTAATTCCATACTAATTCCTTTCAATCGGCCGTTATAGCCGATTATTCCCAGTAGTCCCCTCTCGGTTCAAAAAGTCAAAACGGTTCCCGTAGGCCGTAGCACGAAGTAGCCTCCGCCGTAGCGCGAACTCGTAGTAGGTACGTAACTACCTATTTTACGTAGATACTGGGGCTACTGTGAGCTAATGTTCGTTCGTATTTTCCATCACACGACAAAGTGAAATATCATGTTTTCCACATCTACCTACTACCTCTTACTACCTACTTATACTGTCATGTCCTGATTTAAATAAAAATGCTCATGGTAAAATCACGGATGGCTAGGTTTAGGTTGTTCATCAAAAATGCATAGCATAGCATAGCATATGCACACGACTATATTCCCCGAGGGGGTAGTCAGTGATATTCTGAAACCTCAGAACATCCACGTTTCACCAGTAGTACCGAAACTCTGTCCAGTGTGACAGGGGGAGAGCACGTCGCAAAAAAAAAATTAAAAAAAATTCGCTATTGTACCTAATTAAAGAACTAGGTAAGAAAGAAGATGTTTCTAGACCTAGAGTAATGCTGCCCAGTGGCGGATACAGGGGGGGGGGGCCCAGGGGGCCATGGCCCCCCCCACGAACCTCTGAATTTTGAGGCCGAGTAAAGAAATGAGCTCTCTTAATTTCTTTTAATCTTAATACGTGGCCCGAGTTGGCCGATGGGCCCCCCCACCATGAAATCCTGGATCCGCCCCTGATGCTGCCATGCCTGTAGTACTCGTACGTAGTACGTATATACCTTCGTAATATAATTACGAAGATAGGTATATATATAAGATAGGTATAAGGCTTTGAAATTATTCATACAAAATTTTAAAGCCTTAAATCTTCGTAATTATATTATAAATGTTATTTTGAGACGCGCAACCTAGATTTTCTATATACAGCCGCGTCTTTATTAGATATAGCTCTATATCTAATAAAGACGCGGCTGTATTTATTTTTGATTTTATTTTTAGTTTTCTATGGTGTAGGTATTGTTTTGGTGCCCTACGATTTCCATCAAACGTACTTATTTGATCGGTATGAAATAGACATGAATCTTGTTTCTTCGTCGAGGTAGGAACTTCCTGCGGATTTCCGCCCGGTTGGTACGAAAGATTCTGAGAAGTTAAAAAGCTAACTAAACGCGGTACCATTTTACCCTAATTTTTATCAGACCTCAAAAAGGGGAGGATCCAGGAAGGTGGCATAGGTATGGAGGATCTCAATTCATTCAACTTGCAATAGGTACAATTCATTTGTTCAAGCGCGTCGGAATAATTTAAAAGTTCGCGGTTTTGTTGTCTATTCACCACAGAGGTACTATAATTACGTATTCACCAATCTAAACTATTATAAAACTGTAACTGAAGTGAGTCTGTACATTTAAGATAGGTACCTACCTATTTACAAAAAAAAGATTACGATATGGTTTTTAGGTATCTGACTCGAAATCAACCTTTTTTAGAAATTTTGTCTGTCTGTTTGTTTGTGTGTTTGTTTGTTTGGTTGTTTGTTCGCTCATCACGCAAAAACTACTGAACCGATTTTGATGAAACTGTTTGATAGCTTATGATCTGACTTAAAATCTGGTATATAATTTGTGCGAAAACACTAGTTTCAACTAAAATAGTACTTAAGTACCTAGGTAGTAAATAGTACTTGCGCTTCGCTTGGCTTGTCTTGGCGGGGGCACTACCTTACCCCCAGATTTAGTAATTGTAAGTAACTAATTATGATGATGATGATTAACGTCACGCAGCAACTATGGATTTCCCGCTACACACCTCATGCAATTTTAGAGATATTGTGAATTTTTGATGTCAGTAAAAGTTAAAAAAAATTTAAAAGTATGTATAGGTACCTACCTATTAACGATTCGTGTCTGGGCTTGGAGTAATTTTTTGGGCTTGGGATTGACACAGACTTCAAAAAAACAAATTGAGTAATTCAAAAAAACATTCACACGAATTGAGGATCTCCATATTTCGGTTTCGGAAGTGAAAGTCGGGTTACTCGCGCCTATACCCCTAAATTTTTATCTTTTTGTCATTTTTTTTAGCAAATGTGCCATAACAACGCACATTCTGTGAAAATGTCATCCGTCTAGCTATTGTTCAAAAGTTACAGCCCTAAATAGTTAGGACAGACGGACGGACAACGAAGGCTTAGTATAGGGACCCGTTTTCACCCTTTGGGTAAAAACCCTAAAAATATCAAATGGAGAAATGGGAGGATAAACTAAACAGAAATTAGTAGTACCTACAGTAGGTACCTACCTACCTAGGTACAAACTTAACGTCTGATGTTGAGAAATCTACTTCATAAGTGATTCATTCATCACTGTTACATAAAACACATGTTCTGCTTTTCAAATTCACAAGTCAATCACTACATGCACCTAAATGTCTTGCTACTGTAATTTTCACAGAAAAAAACATGTTTCAATTCAAACATTCGGAATCATTTTAAGACTGATATATGGATGGTCGGTTCAAATAAATAACCTTAAATAAATGATCATTGGCTCTTTGAAGGAATGTTAAAGAAGATATAAACAGAAAACCAGATTAGAACAGGTGTTTGTTATAAACAAACTCGCTTTGGAAACAACTTAAAATAAAAGGGTTGTAAGTAAAAGAGCTACCGCATCGCAGAATTTAGTCAAATACTTATAGTTCACTCGAGATGAATATTAGGTGTACCAATGCCTACTTAACACTCAGTTGCAGAAACGCTCAATAAGTTAATCCTCCATTAAATCTCTTGCTGTCACTTTTTGTCTTGTTGACGTAGTAAAAGCTAGCAAGAGATTTAATGGAGGATTAACTTTAATTAGCGTTCTGTACCTGAGTGATAGTCTACCAATTCGAACCTTATTCTTTCCGGAAGGAGGCCTGTGCCCGGTGCCCTGCAGAGGGGCGTATACAGGGTGAAATTTATATCATTAGCATCCTTTTAAACTAAGAGTCTACCCATCAAACTGAACAACTTTTACTATCGGAGCAAACCGATCGGAGCAAAACGCAAATCGATCTACAGGATAGCCGTTCGGCACACATTTCGGTACCTACTTCAGGTCAGAACAATCATTTTGACCGGCAGTTCTTAAAAATATTTCCCTTATTTGTACGGGGAGTTATTTGTACGGGATTAAAAAAAAGTTGTTCTAAAACTTATCGTGTTGGGTATCAAATGAAAGGGCTTTAAAAATATAAGTACTACGCCATTACCTTTCAGCCACTTGTTTAAAAAAATCAAAAATGTACTTTCAAACATAGTTACCAAGATTGAGCTCCTCCAGTTAGGAAACTGCCGAATACGTTTGTGTAAAGCTGACGCCAAATGCGTGTTTATCGGACGACTAGCAACATCCAATCGAAGGGTCTATGTCAATTAGTTACCGAAATGTGACGCTTCGGAAAACAAAGAACAAACAAGGTGTTACAAAAGTAAAAATAAACATTTAAAGCTTTTAAGGGGGTTGATTAGACCATCAAACTGAACAACTTTCACTACGGGATCAACATCGAAATCGCAAAAAAAATACTTTTAGCTGGAGTAGATTTGTTTTTTTGCACAGGGTCCTCGAGGTCCAAAACTTGAGAAAATTTTAATTAACCATCCCTGAACAACATCCCAAAGTCTCATTAACTTCCGACCTTTTTCCACCTAACCATACTTTCTCCAACCTGAACATTAAAAAAAATAATTTTAAATAAAAATCATTCAAAAATATAGCAAGGAGTAAGTAGACTGTAGGTAACTTAATACGACTTACCAGGTAGTCGAAGTAAAAACTGTATCACTGGAGTTGAACAGTAAACTGTTGAGCTACAAAGGTCACTACTTATCGCGCGAGCCTGAAGTTTCAGCTAAGTAAACAGCCGGTCACGTCCGCCTATCTGCGAGCCACGATCCCGAGTGAATTCCGCCTATCGCACGGCAGACGGCATTCTCGCCTAGGGGATGATTTTATATTGTGTACGCCACATTTTTAGGGTTCGCCCAAAGGGTGAAAACGGGACACTATTACTAAGCCTACGTTGTCCGTCCGTCCATCAGTCTGTCTGTCTTTCCTAACTATTAAGGGCTGTAACTTTTGAACCGTATAGCTAACCGTATATACTCTTACCATGATCAAATTATAGTCCTCAAGACACCATTTTGAAAACTTGATTAATGGGCCAACTATTGAAATATCTTTCCAGGTTAGCGTTATACATATTTATAGTTATTGTAGTCTCAAAGATGCCAATTACCACAGAAGTCTGACAGAAAAGTACTTAGTTAGGTGTGGCACTAATCTTTTCATTTAGAATTGGAACCAATGAAACAATATATTCATTATTATTGCATAGCAGGTATTTTCTAATGAAAAAATTAACTTTGTAATCATTTTACGTAAGTAGTAGTTACTTAACTTATTATGATTAATCTGTGTCATTATATCTAAAAGTTTGTTCGTTCAAAAAATCTCACGTAAAATAGGTATTAGATTTATTTTTTATTTTTCCCTGAACAGTTATAAACTTGCCTGTGTATATAATCTTCTATTTTCGGCTTGACGTTGAGTTTTGGGACACGCTCTGTAAAGGATCCTTTCTTAATATGCTGACGGTTTTTTAAGGAGGTGATCATACAATCAAAATGAACAACTTTATGGGACAACCATAAAAACAGCGATAAAAATTGACCATTCCCATTTTCGGTCGAGACATGAGAGTATAATTCTAGTTTTTTAAGAAACAACAGATTTTATTTTCGCGTTTACAATGTTGGTCCCATTGAGAAAGATAAAAAAAAACTTGAAAAGCCGTAAGCATATTAAGAAGGGGAAGTTCCAGTGTACTTTGAAAAAAAGTCAATCGGTCCTAGGCCAGAAGTTTACAAACTAAAATAAAAGAAATACTTTAACGACTTAATTTCATAGTCGGTTTACTTCCAGATCCGAGATGACTTTATAATTTCACGCATGATTGATGAATGAAATTTATTTTTAATTATTGTTGCATTTAGAGCAAATTCACCACAACATTTTAAAATGTTGGATTTTGTTCATTTGTCAAACAAATCTTTCAGTATCTGCTATTCTTTTCCAGTATGCTGCTAATAGTAAGTTTTAATTACTTACTAATTTACTAAAGGAAAAGGCTTCAATCTGTCCCAGGCCAAGAGCTTCAAAGAAACAGTCCCTACAGTGGCTTATATCACACAAGCTATTTTTGACCGTAGGTAGGCTTTGACTGTACGATATCGTCGCGATATTTCTGAGACCAATTAGGGGGTCTCATACATACATAAACTCACGGCCATAATCCTTTTCGGGGTGGTCGGAAGCGTTACTACACCTACCATGTTCATGTATATTGTTGTTGTTTTTTTTGTGTATTTTGGTGTGCAAATAAAGAATATTTATCTTATTTATCTTATCGTATCTACCCTGCCGTGCTTGCAAGCCAGCTTCATTGTAACAATGCTCAACTTTACCTACCTACTTAATTTAAAAAAAAAAAAAACTACGAAAATTACGTACCTACGTTGCGCCTTTGCTGTCTACCACAACACTTAACTAGTATAGTGTAAGATATTATTGTTTATTATTTTTGGACGATTGTAAGTATAACGATAGATTTTTTCTTCTTATTATCTTAAAACTGTTCTCATGTAAGAGACTAGTTTTTAATGAGAATTAAATTCTTTGAACCTTACCGGTAATCTAAAATCGGGATTTTTTTAAATTAATTAACGTAGGTATTGTAGATACCGTACATGTATCTACAACCTATCTAACACTATTAACACGCTAATAACATTGGTATTACCTATACTTGTTACAGATCCAGGTGCTGACTAGTCTTCTAGTGTTAGAATTAGTGCAATCCTTAAAAGTGTTGCCAAAACGAGACGCCATGAAGAATGATAACAGTGTTAAAGCCTTCATTAAATCACTTATGAATACAAAAATAAATCAGAAGACAAACTATGATAAATCTGATCCCATACAGTTAGTCAAGGCAAGAAAGTTGTTCGACACAAGCAATAGTAATATTGGAAGATCAAAAAAGAAGCCACCCATTATAAGCGCAAAACAGAATCATGCTGAAATAGTCGAAAGAGAACTCCAGGACGTAATATCCAGGCAATATTCATCATTAAAAGATAAACCTTACGTTGAAACGCGAGGCCAGAATGATTATCTTGTATTGGGCCAGGATGTCCACGACGATTTTGTCACTGTTGTGCCGAATGACATTTACTATCCAATAGAAAAGAAATGTGTTAATTGGTTAGACGATTGTAGTTTACAGGGAATCAGAGCGAGATTATTGGAAAAAGTAAGGTCGCCATACAAGTGAATCGGAAATATCAGGCAGAGACGATCCCGACACGCATCTTTCTGCTACTTTTATCTTACTAATTTATCCTTCTGCTGTTTTTATCTTACTAATTTATAGGGCTAAGGTAAAGAGTTTCACGAATTTCATAAAACTGTCCTTATCTCGAAAACTAAGAACCTTTTCCTATATTTAAATGTGGACTGATTGTTTTTTTTTTTTTCTTTTGTCATTCTGGTTAGGCTTGACTTGAACTAACCTATCAGCATCCACCGGATTGACGTCGGTTTACGGGACACCCTGTATACCACCTATAGTTAATAATTTTTCAAGGGGTACCTTGAAATTGAAAGGAGATTTAAAATTTCACGTAGGCAAAACCGCAGCCAGAAGCTAAATACAATTTATATAACTATTATATGTACTTATAGTCTTTCAGCTTGTAGCTTTTCAGTTTCTTTTAATAAATTAGATGTGTTTTTGCAACTTTTTATTTTAGTACATTTCAGATGTCTCTAATAGGTATCCTTGTATATTAACGAAAAAACCCAAAGACGATGTGGCTCCCGACAGATAGTGTTGTATTCATCTCTCACTCGCACTCACTCGGCGTACATATAGCCTTCTTCTTGTAAGTGCGAACCCGTTGTATAAAGTTACCAAGGATGTAACTGTGGCGTCGCAGAGGCACCGAGGATTATAATCCTCTGTGGTAGAGGTTTGTAGAAACTGACATGCGTGCTGCCCGCGTGGACATTCATTGTAAAACCATTGTAAAATCTTCAAAAAAGTATATGCACACCGTAGGTTTATTAGGTACGTAAACAACGAATAAAATCAAATCTCAATTTTCATAATTTCAATTATTTTGCACCATATAGGCTTTCCGACTATAAAAACATCATCAAAATCGGTTCAATAGTTTTCGCTAAACGCGATGCTGGAACGAAATTACTACCTAAAAGGGTAAGCATATTTTACCCAAAATTAATAAACAGAAATAGAGTTTACCACAGCTAGGTATTTCTATTTATTAATTTTATAATGTACGAGAAAAAGCGAGGGGTGTTCCATAACAAGTGAGCATGACAAAGACGCAGACGCATCTTTTAATACCTTTTATTCGTTGTTTAATACAACTTAAGTATTTAATTTTTCAACATAGTACATAGTACCTTTTACGTTAATCTTTTTTCTAGACTTAAGAGGATGCACCAGTACAGTTTTCTCCATACAAACGTATTCCCCTGTTTTCGGCCTCTAAGGTACTCTTTCTACCGCGGAAAAAGATAGATATCACTAGGGGCGAGGTCCGGTGAATTTGGAGGATGTTTCATCAGTTCACAGCCAGCATCTTCAATGGCAGCTATCGCAACGCTGGACTTGTGCGCGGGGGCGTTATCTTGGTGAAACAAATCAACTTTAGTCAGTTCGCCACGCCTATTCTCTCGTATTTCATTGCGCAATTTTTGTATTTGTCCTGCTTATAAATTCTCTGTAATAGTGGCTCCATGATTGAGATATATTCGATCATTATCACTCCTTGGCTGACTCTAGTGACTCTCTACATTTTCCAGGTTTTCTTGTGTTTCGAGCAGGTTATCAGAAATCAAGGCAACATCATCCACATATAAGAGATTCCACGTTGTCGGTTTTTTAATTTTTGTACTTCACTATATTGAAGATGCATGCATGCATTGCTATGCATTTATTTCATTGTCTGTTGCTAGTTCTAGGCGCTTATAGTGTTCCTCATCAGCCTTTTCTTTTTCTATTGCCACTGTTCTTCGGGCGCTTTTCTTTGCATCTTCATACACTTGTTTATCGTCATCCTGGCCAGTTTCCTGCCAGATTTTGAACAGACGCTTCGACGCTTCTTTTCAGATACAGTGTCCTTAGTGCAGCCATTCCACCATTTGGTGTTTTTTCCGTTATTTGGAGCTCCTTCTTTAGTTCCTAGTACGTCTTTTGAAGTGGTAACACTGAACTTTCAAATTTAGACCATGTCATGTTGGGAGAGTCATTTTGAGGAGGATAGGAAATCTCAGAAATCTCTGACGTCTGTTTGGAATTTCTTACCCTTTTCCATGCACAGTTCCCTCCACGTAATCCTCCCTATTTTTTTAATTTTCCTTTTAATTTGCGTTTCAAGTTTTAAAGTTGCTAGCCTAGTTCGCCTGGAATTACTTTACAAACCTTGAATTGTTTAAGGTTTATCTTGTCAGCGAGAATATAATCAATTTTTGTTTTTTCTTAACTCAATCTACGCTAGGTATAATCGTGTAAGCGTTATAGCTACAAAATTTGTACTTACCTGCATTTGTGCTACAATTAGTACTGCTCTGGTATTAATTGAACCTACCTTTAGACAGAGTAAGGTACTAGGAACTATCGGGTTTTGTAAAAATCTTTTATTTATATTAAACTGTCGTTAACACCGAGAAATTTCAATTTCCAATAGGCATTAAAATTGTAATTAAGTACTTACCTAACAGTATAATTAAGCAAACTATATTACATTTACTGCGACATTCGTTCACAATATTTGAAGATGATATTACTAATACTGTTGTTAAGTATAACTTTTTTCATTAATTCGTCGATCGCATTAAAAAACGAAGTTATTGTAACTGCTCTATATTGCGTCGACTTGGGAGGTAGAATAATATTAGTTACAGGTACTGTGCCTAAAAGTGTGGAGCAAATCATCAAAGCAGATTTACAAGACAGAATAAAGAAAAATGTTTCAATATCAGTAGTACCACTTTTCCAAAAAGATAGTGTGATACCTAAAAAGAAAAATATTCTTCAACTAATAAAAGCAAGATACAGGTCTATATACGTCACAAGTATATCAATTTTGAAGTCTAAAGCGATTCTTGGTGAAATGAAACAGTTAGTGAAGAAAACATTTAAAAGAAATCTTTTTTCCATTCCTGCTACTACCGATAAACGAAAGAGTAATAAAGATTTAACAGTGCAGGTTACACCAACCATGCCCATGGCTACGCCGATAAAGGATTTCATTGTACACAACATTTACTATGGGATATGTCCTAATGATGCTAGCGGTTGTAAACTCAACTCTCCTCCGTTTTCAGAATTGCTGACACAAAAAAATCCTTTATATCATTATGTAGGCGCTACTCCATTGATACAAGCGCCTACAGGATTTGTTCCATTTTCATCCTATTATAATAACTATTCATACTCGTAGTTTGTCGCACGTGTCGTACCTAATCAGAATATTAGTGAGCAGAGGGCGCATATTAATATTTATGTTTAATTTTATATAAAAAGGAAAGCGTCTTTTTTGCTTATACTTCATCACTACATAGTATAAAACAAAGTCGCTTTCTCTGTCCCTATGTCCCTTTGTATGCTTAAATCTTTAAAACTACGCAACGGATTTTGATCCGGTTTTTTTTAATAGATAGAGTGATTCAAGAGGAAGGTTTATATGTGCATTGCACCCGTGCAAAGCCGAGGCGGGTCGCTAGTACATAATAAATAAGGTTTATTTAAAATGAAGATACGGAAATAATACACGATACGTTCATAATAATTTTTATTTCTTATTGTTAGTTGCATTTGTTCACTTATCAGCAATACAGAGATAGATTATTATCGTTAACATATAGGCAGGTTCATTAATATAGTAATATTATTATGTAGAGTAGAGCAATACCCACATACAATTTTATCAGTACTTTCAGAGTCTTCAGCATCACTTATGTTTATAATGTAGGTAGTATGTAATTACGTCACAATAATCCTAAGCTAAATATAACAGATACATTGAATGCAAATAGAATTTCGTTTGATTTTCTAAAACTTTTAAACTTGATACCCAAATCACTGGTGATTACAATATTGTAAAATTAAGTTAAATGCCACCGCAGTTGATTCCCTAAAGTAATGTACAAAGAATTTAATAGTTCATCCGAACAATAATATTCCTATAAACTTAAACATATAACATTCGTTGCTCTTAAAAGCACAAACAAAGTTATGACTACCTACAGAGTTAAGAAAAGCAATAAAAATGGCAGTGGTAAAAATAATAAGTATCTATAGCATTAAAATCGTTTGGCACATGAATTAATTATTTTGTAAAAAGAAATATAAGTAGTGGATTATATTCTGCAATTTCAATAGGTAACGAGTTTTGAAAAGAAATAATTAAATGATAAGCAATGAGCCCTGCAAATAAACGGGTTGGAAATTAAAATTGACAAGAATAATAAAATTAGTAAAGATTCCTATCTAGAATAACGATTTATTCAAATCTTATGGCACCACAAAACATGCTCTAGCGAGCACCACTTACTTGAGTATACGCCAAACTGTTGCAACTCCTTTAACATTTTCACTTACCTAAGAACTAAGCTAGCTGTATTGTCCTGAACAGTGAAGTTTTCTTAATACTAAAATTACAACATTACAGCCATCTCAATAAAATCTCTACTTATAACAATGATAATGGTTTCGTAATATAGACCTATATAATATTTGGGACCAATATTTTAACAAAATTAGATGAGAAAAGAGGATAACATTGTAATCCTTTTACAATTGACATTTTTCGTTAACATTAAATGGAAAGTAGAGATATTAGAGATGTTCGTTCGTAAAATTCACTTTGTGGTCGTGGAAGGAACTAGCTGGACCCTCATCAGTTGGATCTCGGTCTGAAAATAGAACCATTGCATGAATAGTGAATCAATAGGTACATTCATTCGTGATAGTCGCTGGTGTTCTTGAAGGCATAGGCAACAAGGTTACGGACTACATTCTTAATTCAACCGTACATTACAGGGCGGTAAACCCTTCTGTCAAAGAAAATATATCTTCCAGTGACCGAATTTAGTACAAACACTTGTGTTTCCATTTAGTGGTGATTGACAAATAAGACGGACACTCTAGTGTTAGTTCATTCAATGTATGAACATTAGGCAACAATAGGGGGCTATGACAACCTTAGATGACAACAGAACACTAATTTGTCGCACTGTACAAATACTTTTGATAGGATGGCCGACATGGAACCAAGACAAGCAACGACCACAGTCAGCATTTATAGGCAACTATATAGTTTTTTATAATTCAGCATGGGTAGCATGCCACCGTGATACACCGCTATCACAACTTCGCTCTCTTTCTATTTGCGCGCGAACGAACGAGATACAGACGTATCATGTGTAGCATGCTACGGCTTCTGGTACCAACGTTCCTCGTAAAAACGAAAGCAAATATGCATTTGTAATATAGATCCTTCTTAATTATGCTGACGGACTAATGGGATGATCCGACCAACAAACTGAACAACTTTATCTATTTATAGGACTAACATCGAAACGAATCGACCCAAATTTTTTTACCCAACGATGGTCTGATCATCCTCTTAAAAAACTGTTAGCATATTTAGAAGGACCATGCATAAATTCGGATTGTATTAAGACCTTATTGATCACAGTTTTAATGAATAACGTAAGGACCAATCCACACGATGCGGTGCGGCGCCGACGCTACATAGCACAGTGTGACCTGGCACTTACTCGATTTATCATAAATAAAAATCACACATCCTAATTCATAATCGAAAGTGACATAAATTTCATAGAGTTTGGAATCACTTTCGAAATCGAATTAGGATGTGTGTCTTTCAAAAATAGCACTCCAGATTATTAGATATTTATTATTTACATTAATATTAAAGTTAGTAGAAAGTTAAAGATACTTACTCCATTGTTACCATGTTAGTACCTATACAAAACAAGAGAACTAGTGCAGTGTGCACAGATAGGACGGCATTAAGACGAGATATAGGCCATAGTTAGCAATAGGTCTTGATTTTGAATTAAAATGGTATTTGGGCGGTGGTGATTCAAATACTTCAATTTCTTCGAAAAAGGGATATACGTCGGGAAACATGGAACTTTTTATATCCAAGGCAGCGTGAACATAAGTAAAGCATTTTTTAATTAAGTAGTTTTAATATAGTTAATTATTACAAATACGTTACAAATGAATGAAAAATTTCAGGTATATTAATTATGTCGAAGTCAAATCAAATTGACTTTAGAAATGAATGAGGGAGAACCGTGAGGGAGTTTGAACGCCATAATTTATTTGGTCGAACATTTCATATTTTTTATAAGAAAAGGCCAATTAAAAAGCTATTATAAAGCTTCTGCGGCCGTAGTATGGCAGTGGGAGAGAGGGATATAGCGCTATCGCGCCTTAGCTCTCTTTCTATATGCTCACAACGAACGATATAAAAGGCGTGATATCGTCCAACCAGAGGCCGTAGAATGATGCGCGTGGTATAGTAGATTACACACCGAGGACAGGAAAGTAAAAAAGGTCTCAGATCTCATGTAATTGTTGACCGAGGCGAAGCCGTTTGACGCTTTCCGTCCAAAGGGGAGAAAAAGCCTTAGAACGCGCATCATTTTACGCCTCTGGACGTTTATAACAGCGCTATAAAATTTGATGCCTTTTCTTATAGACAAGATGAAAAAGTTCTGTCAGATAAATTATGGAGATTCACACGTGAACGAAAAACATGAAAACTGTTTTCACAGAAAAAGACAATCTCGATTATTTATAAATTAACAATACTTACAGGATACATTTTTAGTTACTGCGGAAACTATCATGACTTGACTTTACTCATCGAACTGAACAAATTTCACTATGAAGCAAAATTCGAAATTGCGAAAGATAAATCTGCTGTTCCATACATTTGTGTCACGGCAGTTTAGTTTAGAGCAGCACTTAAAAATGTAGATATCCGGTATTTTTTAAAAACTATGAAACTTATTAAATAAAGAAAAAATTAAAAAAAAAACATATTAAACATAATATGAAATGTTAAGTAGGTATTGATGTACTCACTCCCTGCATCGCTGCGGGTTCCTGCCAGCTACAGCGACGTCGTTAAGGATCAGTCCGCGCCCCGAGTTCATCAGTTCGATCTGCTCTATGCAGCCGGTCAGGCCCGGGTAGCGGCGCACGTTGAATCTCTCCGGTATGCCGCCTAAGGGTTTACATTACAATTGGACGCAGTTCTGCAAAAAAGATCCAACCCACTATGGGCTCTATAGTGGGTTGGATCTTTTTTGCAGAACTAACTGATGTAGTTTAAAGGATTTGCCGAAAATAGCTCTTGTAATAAACCTTGTATAGTACTCACGGTTGAGTCCTTTTACAGTTCAGTGGCGCCCTTCCTTATAATGTTAAGTATTTCTCAATAAAGAAAGCCTAATTTAAAAAGTGCTACTCCAATAGCCTTTAGAGGAAAGGCGGGTTCCGTTTAGTCCATATAAACCTTATGCAATATAACTATGGAAAAGTTACGCATGTTACTTTCTACTAACAAACTATTCTGCCACTTTTTGCGAGGGGCGAGGTAGCATGAAATCCGCAACTTTGGATTTTATTCCACTACTTTAGATTCGAATTTTGATTGTTAAAAATAGTCTCGTGTGAAAACCGAACACGACTACTTTGAAGTTATTGTTCCGCAATTATAGGCTGTCTCATTTAGTAATAAGATATAAAATTGTTTATTATTTATTTGTTTACATGATTAATTAATCATTCAAGATCAATTGATCTTGCAACGTGGCAGAGGAGAAATGCTACCGCAAGGCTGGTCCCTAGTTATATGGTGTAAGATGTAAACATCATACCCTGTTTTCTCCCTGGATAAAGACACTAGAGCAAATATTTATTATTTAAGAACTAGGAGCCTTCGAAAATTACGAGAAATTGCGCAATTTTACCGCTGTGTTCAGAAATCCAGCAAGCGAATTCGACGAATTAAAACAATAAAAAGAAAACATACAGACGACATAGCCAAAGTCTTTCTCACATTATTCTTCAAAACATATTAAAATCGGTTTCAGCACTGGAGGCACGGTACCCTCTTAATGAAAACCTAAAATGAAAAAGTGCTATTCCAACATACTACAAAAGCCAAAAAGCTATTTTTTATTGAATAATAGGGAAAGTGTTATACAGGGTCCTTCTCAATATGCTGACACTTTTTCAAGGGGATGATCAGACCATCAAACTGAACAACTTTCTCTATGGCACCAACATCGAAACCGTGAAAAAAAAACTGCTGTCCCATACATTTGACTCGAGTAGGTTTGCAGTTTTGTATGGGACACCGGTTTTTTTTTCGCGATTTCGACGTTGGTCCCATAGAGAAAGTTGTTCAGTTTGTTGGTCTGATCATCCCCTTAAAAAGTGTCAGCATATTAAGTTTGACCCTGTAGAAATAAACATTGATATTGAGAAATCTTAAATATAGTGATGAGGGTGCCACTGAATGTAAAAAGGACTCTTAATATCCAAATTGGGCTGACATAACCTCAGTGCTAAAAGCCCCAATATAAATAAAAAAAAGAATATAAAAAAAAAAAATTCGGGATTATCGAAATAAAAAGTTATCACAGGGTAATAAATACTAATAACTTACCGATATAAACGTTGGAATCAGCGTTCATGAGTGTGGATATACCATTAGTGTAACCAGAAGCGGAGTAGTCCCGATCCACGGTCAGGGAAACCGAACGGTCGGAGTTCAGGTACGCGATCACCTAGTAACAAAAAACGTATTAAATAAAAACCGGTCAAGTGCGAGTCGGGCTACACGCGCACCGAGGGTTTCGTACCACACCACCACACAGCATATTAACTTACGCTGCTTGCTTCTAAGCTTCCTCTAATCTCTACTATTATAAAACTGTAACCTCTTACTATTATAAAACTGTAACAGAAGTGTTTCTTTACATTGAAGATATAAAAAAAGCTACGATGTGGTTTTTAGGTGTTTCTGATTCCAAATCACCAAGTTTTGGATTTATGTGTGTCTGTTGTTTGTTTGTTCGCGAATCACGCGAAAACTACTGAGCTGATTTCGATGAAACTTTTTTTGTTTGAAAGCATAGTTTGCAAAATTCTGGTTCCTATACCTATATCATTTATATCGCTACGATGACGGGAACCCGGACAAAGTCGCCGGTAAACTCTAGTGCCATATAAAATTGAACAAAATTACAGAAGCACCTAATACGCTTACCTCGTGGCGGTCGCCATCCATTACGTTGATATTGCTGGTAGTAACAGTCGAAAGACCACCACCCAAATCCCAGTCCAGTATTAAGTTACCCTGATCCACTGTAAAAATGTAATATAAAACATAAGATTCCGATGTCATTTTGTAGAAAATAAAAACTAAGCAGTATTTTAAAACGATGGTAACTCACCGCGCAAAAGAATGAAGTCTCCACGATCAGCAGGAGCCGAAGCTTCTCTCTGATACAAGAGCACACCGTCGTTGGTAGTGTGGAAGGCGAGCGCGATCACTACAGGCTCGCTGTCGAGTCTCTCATACTGTAGCAACCTCGAAGGCAGCTCCAGATATCCGTTGCCATTGAAACCGACGCTTTGGAGAAGTTCCAGGGCTATTGGCATTTATACATACATTTAACTATTCTGAACAACTGTCACTAAGGGACCAACTTTCAAAAAGTGAAAAAAATAAAACTGTTTTATACATTTTGGTTGAGTATGTGTATGTAGCTATTGTCATCTTCTATTCTATGGGATAGCTGTTTTTTTTCCGCTACTTCGATCTTGGCTCCATAGTGAAAAAAATTATGTTTGATAATCTAAAGCACCCTGTTCGATATGCGAAGCATTTAATTTTATACACTGTATCTCAATACGTAGATGAGATTATGGATGGATACTGGTAGCCTTTGTTATACTTACGCATTTGGCAGTTGGTACCAGCGAAGCGCATTGGGCAGTCGCATGTATAGTTCATTCTAGTGGAGGTGTCGGGCCTGCAGGTGCCACCGTTACGGCAAGGTGTCGCCGCGCAGGGGTCTCCCCGGGAAACGGGAATACTGGACGGACGCCCAGATGAACGTATCTCACAGATCTGGCCGGTGAAGCCAGAGGGGCATATGCAGGGGTAGCGTGGGTCCAGGGAACAACTGCCGCCGTTATGACATGGGCACGGCTCAATCTGTGTAAACGAATAAGTATATTTAGGGCCTGTATGAGTTCTTAATAGCTTATCTGATATATCGTATGACATATTACGTATAAAAGATGTGGGAACGGAACGTAGTGAACGGAAGGGTAAATAAAGTAGATTTTTCATATATTCAAATTCAGGTTTAAAAAACGCAGATATGACTCTTAATTACAGTAACTATGTAGGTACCTAGGTGTGGTTTAAATCGTCTATAGCGATATAAAAAAACAAGCGCGTACGCGTTGTAGTGATATCATTAATTCATTAAAAATTTATAGTTATTTCTCCCCTCCGGAATTGTCGTCCAGCTGCGCTAAACGAAGTTGCCGCTTTCCACCTCTGTCGAGGAGAAAAATGGTATACTAACCTCGGACAGTAAATATGAAAGCCTCAGATCACATGTTTGTTGACATGAGGTCTGAGACCTTTCTTACTTTCCTGCCCTCGGTGTGTAATCTACTATAAAATGCTTACAGGGTCGTCAGGGATGTCACCACGGGAGTCGCGACTGCATTCTTGTACGTTAGCTGATTGAATCGACGAATTCACAATGTCCACGTTTTTATCGTATACCTTGACCTGCGAAACGGATACCAACAAAATTATAAAAATGCTGATTTAGACAGAAATTGCTTTAAAATAAATAATATCTATTGCGTTTTACTTACATCCTTGATACAACCGTTGAATCCTCCTGTAACTCCAGTGTTGTTATTCAAGATTATTGAATCATCTACACCTCCAACGAACATCGGAATGTTGTCCATTTTAGGAACCTAAAATTAAATTAAAATAAAACTGAATATCCAGCAAAAGTTACAATTTAAGATACAAGTAGGTATAGAAAGTAGACGGACAATACTTTTAGGTTCTCCAACTGACCAAAGACAGCATACCTACATTTGTTCCATATTGTACTTAGTAATGGAATGTTAGTTATTAACCGACTTCAACAAAAGGAGGAGGTTCTCAATTCGACCCGTATGTATTTTTTTTGTATTTTTGTTACGCGATTACTCCGCCAATTGTGAATTGATTTTAATGATTCTAATTTTGTTTGGTAGGTCATACTTCCGAGGTGGTCCCACGAAATTGATTCAGCGCTTGTTGAAAAAATCGACAAAATAACAAATATGTAGACAGCTCACGGACTTGAAAAAAAGACAGACGTAATGTTACACTAGAAAGATGTGAAGCATGCAATGTCCTACAATTTCGTTTGTTCTGGCCTACACTCGCACAGATGCACCAGTTCTAGGCGCAGGTCTTGCAACCCGCCGCCGTTATGTACCGTCCGACAGTGCGACAGCACGCACACCATAGACTAAGATTTTTTCTCACTTACGCTGGTAGACGAAACATCAGTGTAACTGCGTATGAGATAGCGATAGTCATAAAATCCTATACAATTTGTATGAAGCTAGACGTCTGCCTCCGGAGTCAGACAGCCGTCGTAGAACAAAAAAGTGGTTACGTCGATAAGGACAGCAATCAGTAGCGATCTCCTTTTTTAACTAGAGCGAATTTGCTATGTGCATCTCTTACTGAGTGAATATGACAAGACACGTGCTTCTTTCTAGTACCTTCTCTTTCTACGACGCACACACATAATACATGGGTGCTTCACTTATATGATTGAAGGATATTACGTCCGCCTTTTTTTCAGGTCCGTGACACAGATGACGTTTTTTGTTTGTCGATTCTCTTCAGGAGTGCGATTTTTGAAAATCACACGTTCAAATCAGCAGAAAATGTCAAAATTACTATGGAGATTATTCATATTTCGTCTTTCTACTGCTAAGTAATTCGAACGTGTGATGTTCAAAAATCGCACTCCAGCAAAATAAATGTTTTGATGGGCTGTCAAACTATGTTTTTTTCAACTGTCATAACCAAGAAGCTTTGTTATATGCCTATATATTTAAAGCTTCTTGGTCATACTGTTGTGTTTAAACGTATAATAACTTTATGGTTTAAACTTCATGGATATAGGTACCGAAACACATATAGATTTAATTGATCATGGCAGCGGTCGATAATGTTCGTCGTTTTTAGGGTTCCGTAGTCAAACAAGGAACCCTTATACTTTCGTCCTTATGCTGTCTGTCTGTATTTATGCCCCGCCTCATTATCTCGCTCATTTTTGCATCTATTGAATCGAAATATGGCATAAAGACAGATAACAGTAACCCAAAAACAGAAATGTTGTACGAAAGATGGGTTGGATTTTTTTTTAAATCGAGTGGGGTGTAGAGCGTACACCGTATCCTTTGCATTTACTTATAACTGATATCTTAGTCGAACTAATGTATTTCAACCTAGATTTCAACACTAAAAATTTTGAAATAAAATTTTAACAAAAAATTAAAACCGACTTCAAAACTAAAAAGGTAAAAATAATAATATTGCAGTCTTTAACTTTTACATTCGCATCTATAAGAACATTAATTTGTTTTATTGGAGTCGGTGTCAAGCCAAGCCAAGCCAAAAAAATACTGCAAGCCCAGTTGCGAATCGTACCGGCTTGACACCGACTCCGATAAGACAAATTAATGTTCTTATAGATGCGAATGTAAAAGTTAAAGACTGCAATATTATTATTTTTACCTTTTTAGTTTTGAAGTCGGTTTAAATTTTTTGTTAAAAATTTTTTATGTATAATAATAACTCCTCACTTTGAGATAATTTTAATTATTTAGATTAGAAAAATATCCTTTTTGTTAAGAAAATAAACGATAATTAATAATTTTATAATGGTTCGCTTGAAAAAGTTGGGATATTTTTGTTTACCTAACGAAACAGATCAACAACAACAACAATCAACAACTATCAGCTAGCGCCTTCGATCAACAACAGCGACTGATCAAGAGTTCTGACCGCCCTAGGCTAATTTATGAGGACGCGCCCCCAGTGGCATAGCGTGGGCACACAGGATTATATGCGTGGGTTTCTGCCGCCCGGGGCACAGACCGATTTTGCCGCCGCCTTACCTTTATTAGAAGACCTACACATAAAAAACAAAGCTAGCGTAGCGAGCTCGAAATTTTTTTGCACTTCAATTCGGGTTGTGGTCAGACATCTTTTAGTTTATCTATGCAAAAATGGAAACTTAGAGCGAGCGAAGCGTGCTCGACTTTTCTCCTCAATACCAATCGGATAGAACCAGAGCCTTTTACGAACAAAACATGTGCAAAGCAACCTAAGTAAAAGCTATGGATTGAGCGAAACAAGCTCGAAATTTTTGGCACCACGTCTTAGCTGTGGTCAGAACTCTTTAAGATTATGTGAAGGCACAGTAATTAAAACAGAAGCGTGCTCGACTTTTCTCTGCTCTACGAATTGGTTATAGAAAGAGCTCAATCAATCGATATTTTTCCCGGCAAAGCACCTCACGCATTATACGACCAAAATCATGACGAGTGACTGCAGGCTACCAAGTAGAAAACCAAATCCATGTTGTGTCCAGGCCGCATGACTTGTATCACGACTTAGCTCTCTTTCTACTTGCTGAAACTAGTTTATGGTTACTGCGTTGTGCAGAAATACTCTAGTGGTTTCCCTGTATCAAGGATTATAATTACCTGTTTAGACCTTAATGTGCCAGTGAAAGTGTATAACAAGTTGGTCTTGAGCTTAACTTCGGTTCCAATACGAGATATTTGCACATCGGTCCATTCGTTGGCTGGTAGAGTTCGGTTGGAAGTTAGGACTAACGGAGGTCTTCCTAAAATCAAAGATTTATGATTAAACAAAATACAATACCTGTCGGATTATCTGATCCTGTCCGAAAGATCCGGTCAGAAAAAATAAAACTATAGGGGATGGATTGTATGTATGTATACCTCCGAGCTCTTCGCATATTAGGAACGGTCGTTGTATGAATGAAGCGAATTATTACACTTGGTTCCACTAACCAATTAGACATAATTGCATATTATTACATTCTGTTAAACAATGTTTCGCGTTTTATTAATTTTATGTCATTGTCTGAATACACCCTTAAAATGTTATTAGAGTGTATAAGGAATAATTGTCATCTTCATTCGCATTTCGCACTCACCATCACCCAGGTCATAGCGGAACTCCAGCCTGCCGTCATGGATGGCCAGAGACGTGAAGCCTCCGTGACCGCGAGCGGACTCAGCGCTGTACATTATGATTCCATCAGTGACTGGCGCAGTAGCCTTTATCTTCATAGACATAAGGAGTACTCGTGCATTCGGCGCGTTGATGGCCAAGTATGCGCTACCCGTGAAGGCTGGATACTCGATTGACTGTTTGACGTCGCAACTAAAAGAAAAAAGCATTTGAGTTTAAGCTAAGTAATCAAGTATACAATAACTGTAACCGTCATCTCCAATGGTCTGTTAGATGTACAAAGTGTTAGTCAGTAGTTTAGAGTTAAACTTTAGACCATCAAACTGAACATCTTTCACAGTGGGTCCATCGGGAAAAACAATTTTGTTGTTTCATGCAAAAATACAGTACCTACTCGACTCAAATGTATGGGACACCTGGCTTTAATTTTTTCGTTTTGTCTCCATAAGTTGTTTAGTTAGATGGTCTAAACTACTTTATTATGTTATTATTATTATTATTTTTTTTTTTTTAGCCTGTTTCATCCCACTGCTGGGCAAAGGCCTCTCCCCTGCTCTTCCACTCGTTCCTGTTTTGGGCAACCTCTGGCCAGTGGTCGTCAAATTTGTCCAGGTCATCGCGCCACCTCTTCCTGGGTCGACCTGGACGCCGCCGACCGTTTTCGGGGATCCAGGGCATGATGATTTTTGCCCATCGCTCAGGATTCATCCGACAGACGATATGTTATACAGGGTGTAAAATTTAATACGTTACGTATTTAAAAGGGTGCGTCATCAGACCAACATACTGAACAACTTTCACTGAAATAACAAATGGCTACTCAACCCAAATGTATGAAATAACTGATTAAAATTTACACCCTGTATTAGGTATCTAATTTGCCGCGAAGCTCGCAGCTAATTAAATTAGATGTGATTCATGCGACAAATTAGATTTTTAATTTAAGGCGCGGTCTATACTGAAGGGACTTGTGGCGGTGGCGGATAGTCAAAACTCAAAGTACAAAATTATAAATCTTATAGTACGTAGCATAGCGTCGTTTGGAGAATTACGCTCGCGCCTCCGAGTCCGCGTCAGAGTCCGCGTCACCTGGAGGCGCGGGCGCGATTCTACTTTACGACAAAAACGACGCTATGCTACGTACTATAAGATTTATATTGTGTTACTTTGACTATCCACCATCGCCATAAGTCTCTTCTGTATAAACCGCGCCTAAAACATATGGGGTGGTAAAGTTGGTCAGTTTATTGAGAGTTAACTTACTTTCTGCCGAAGTATGAAACAGGGCAGGCGCACTGGTAGCCGTCTTCAGTGTCGGTACACTTGCCGGGGCCGCAGAGACCCGGCCGGCAAGCGTCGCCGGTCCGGTCGCACTTCAGACCAGCAAAGCCCGGTGGGCAGAGGCACATGTAACCACGTTCATTGCGCGCTTCCTGTTTTTTACAAAACAAACATCATTGTTTGAGAACTTATGGAAGATTTTTAACACTACTTTTTCGATGAATGAAAACATCGTAAGGAAACTCTTTAATGTCGAGAATTGACTTAAGTCGGGGCATGAAGTTTTCCCACTCTAAGACAGGGGTGGCCAAGACGTCGCCGCGTCGACTTTAATGGTTGCCTTGCCTGCCAGTTGAATAAATTTAAACGAAAAATTAAACAATTATTTAAATCTAAACTCAATTTATCTAATAGAGCATTCGGAACTGAGATTTTTGGAAAGTTTACATAGGTACCTACGAAAACTTGATTTACCTACATTTGACAGCGTTTTTTGGATCCACCTACCTTTGTGAATCAGCGTTTTCTACAATGAATGCGATATAAATTGAACATCAATCACGGTTCACATACGAACATTAAACTATGCCGTTTGGCATCTATGAGATGGGTTTTTGTGGTTTTTCCGGTGTAAGCTACTTAGTATGGAGTATATATGTCTTTTACTCAATGTTCAGGACAAACATTGTCCTATCGTACCTGGCATACTCCATTGTTGAGGCAACTGTTGGGTGCGCATGAGTCACACTCCTTGATCTGTTGCCTCTGAATGCTGTCCACGATTATGTTCTTTTCTTCTCTGCCTAATATCAGCATGCTGACGCAGCCGTAGAATCTGCACGTATAAAAACAGAGAAAAAGTGTCAGAACCAAAAAAGGAACAAAACTCATCAGAGTAACAATTACGCGCCAGGCTTCGATTGATCGACCGTCTACGCGCACCTCTATTATGCTGTAACTAGGTACCGCGGTGCTGTAAGAATTGGTAAAAACTACGCAAGCAAAATGAAAAAGAATTTTAACAGTTTCCATGTTTTTTGGTTGGTTTATATTACCACAGAGTACAATAAAATATTAATAACACGTACTTACATTTGTGTAAGTTAATCTAGGACTACACATTTTTCGAGCATTTTGTATTAGACCAGCATAGGTAGCATGGCGCTATCACATCTTCGCTTTCTTTCTATACGCCCGCGAACGAACGAGATAAAAGACGCGATAGAGCCGTATCACGTGTAACATGCTACGGCTTCTGGAGTCCATTATTTGGTATTTTTATATTTATTTTTATTTATTTGTAAGACAACAAAATACAAGACACAATAATACACCTTAAAATAGACTCAAGTAAGCGTCTCCAATATAATGCAGGTGTTGCAGTAACAACCCAAAAAGACCGAGGCCTATATCAGGGTTAGCTACGAGTATGTGATATAATATACTATTAATTCATCCATTCTTACCCGCCGGCTTGGTTCAGCTGACTAGGCAGCTGGGTGTAGTCGGGCACGCCACCGATGTACAGAGGCTGCCTTAGCTCCAAGATGTCGAATTGGCCGGGAGACTCGGCGACGAACGGGCCAGTGTTGTCAACGTCCATTGTTACTGCAAAAATTACATTCATATTTTAAATATAAACATGTTATAGCCATGTTGTGCTATTTCAATTCAAATTAAAGGTTATAATTTTATTTCGGACTGGACTCAACCCATTCCGTTTTAAGGGACAAGCAGCCATCTACTGGAATTTCTTCAAACCAACCACACCGGTGGTGTGTTGAAGAATTTAGTTCTGTGAAGTAATGGACTCGGTACCCTAATTGGACAAAAACGAAGTTCTGATTTAGCAGGTTGCCGGTTGAACTCCCGTCCGAGACTTATTATTATTACTTATTATGACTTATCCGAGAATATTGTAATTTTTTTATTTTCGTTAGGAAAACTAGACATCCAATATGAGACAGTCAGTACTGTCTAATACATTTTAAGGAGTCGACAGATATAACTAATATACCTTTAGTGTTGGTCCTGCTGACTCTAATCGTGTGCCAACTGTTCCGCTCCAGCGGGCGGTCGCCATTGACGATCACGGGGCCGGCGCCAGCTTCCAGTATGAACTGCGGAACTCCGCTCACGAGCTGAAGAGCCAAGTAGTCTCCGGAACCGTCCTCATTCTGCCTCGTGAACAGGATGAGACCGTCTTCGTCTGAAATATTCATCTTTTATTTAGAAAACATGGCGAAAAATAGGTACTTTGTAAGTGGGACCAATTTAAAAACATTAAAATATTTATTTCCGAATTTTGGGAGGTATACCAATGAGAACGCAAAATTATTGACAAAGCCGGACTAGAAAAATAAAACACCTCGCCATGTTGCGGAAAATCATTGGTATTAATTTTTATACTTGAAACTAGACATTCGTAGCGCCTCCAATCACAATGTGTGACACGATGACTTGAAAGAAATTAAAAGTATATAAAATGATTCACCATTCAAAATCTTACCAGTTGGCTTGAAAGAAATTTCAATGTCGAATTGCTTGTAAGCATCCTTCAAGGTGGGTAAGGAAATCCAGCTGTTGCCATCGAACCTCGGCACGACTCCCTCGACCCGCAGGATCGCACGCGCCTCCACGACGTCGCGACTGTTGCTGACGCGGCAGATGTACGTACCGGCGTCGGCCTCCGTTACATGGTCAATATGGAAAATTTGCTGAAATATACAACATCAGTCATAATAGCATCGAACAAAAAAAAACAGCAGTTCGATACATTTGACTCGAGAATCTAAGAATTATTGCAGTTTTTTAAAAAAAAAATTTTTTGTTTTGACTCTTTAGTGAAAGATGTCAAGTATGACGGTCCAAACCACATTAGCTTGTTTTGTTAATAATGCATATGTTTTATATTTTAAAACAAGTGTTGGTATTGACTCTACACACTGCAGAGTTTCTTGTTGTACCCTTAGATCAAAATAAAATTAATGGATAGGCCTAAAGCGCGGTAAGTTGAAGCAAACTACTGGTGCACTTGGTCCATACAAACTAGCGCCATTATCTGTCAAATCTAGTGCACTTGCATACAAATTGAAGTAAACCTTTCATTTGTTTTGCCTCATTTTTCTGGTTTGAAATTTCGCGTAAGGCCTATCCATTCATTTTATTTTGATCGAAGGTTGTACCTATATCTTCTCCTCAGCCAGCCGAAACCCAATTAAGATTCTGCTTGTGTTGAGAAATTTAATTCAGATGCCAAAGACACACATTGTGACAAGATTCACATTCAAAGATATTATAAAGCTTGCAGTAAGCTGACCAGTGAGCCTAGCGTGCCATCGCTGAAAAAACGCGGAAAATCGATATGTGACACTGTCTTTGTTACAATAATAATAATGATTTGTTGCAGTTTTGTATCATAAAACCCTCAGACCTCTAAATCTTTCAAGCATTAAAAGTCGATCAAAATATTTTCTTGGAATGTATGTAAAGTATGTAGCTAAGTTGGAAAGTATGTAACTGTAGGTTGGCTTTATTATATTATTTTTGTTGGGCTATTGCAAGCAAGGGTCATTAATGTAACACTTGGACCATCGCTGGTCCTTTGTTGCCCCAAACTCACCCATATTTTACGCATACCTCCGAACTTGTGGTATTTTCTTTTCATTCTCGGGAATGCAGGTTTCCTTACGATGTTTTCCTTCACCGCCGAGCTATTAAATGATAAATACAACAATTTCCGAAGAACTTAGTGGTACAGGCCAGGGATCGAACCGCCGCCTCATGATTGAGACGCAAGCTCTCTTCCGTATGGGCTATCATCGCTCTGAAATTCTAGGTTGGCTTAAAATAAATATAAACAAACATATTTCACCTCATTAGCGTTCGCATCTGCTGGCAAAGATGAGTATTCCTTCCTCCATTCGTACACAACTGGTTGCTCTAGGTAGTGGTTGCACGGTAGATCCACTATACTTCCCAATCGCGCAGTGTAAACATCTTGGTCGTTATTTGGGTATACCGGGCTAATTGACACTATAAATAAAACACTCACATTAGCATTTTTATCGGACAGTAAGAAAGATGAAGATTACTTTTAAAAGGATGTTGATGAAAGAAATTGATGTTTATAGATTAAAATCCAAAACAACACGTCACAGATGTCACAATATTATTTTTTCGTGCACAAAAACACCTCAAACCTTATCCCTTAGTCAATAATATTACGACAACACGTCACGGGAAGAAATGGAATGATTCGAAGCCGATACCACAAGGCTACGGCGATATATCGTCTGTGATGCTGATGAGTAAACGCCACCAATTTGATGGCCAATTTTTCAAAATCTATCTCTACCTATACACAATAGCAATCTCTTCCACTCATCGCTATACTTGGTTAACTCCGGCACAGTATAAGAAAGAGACTGGCCTCATAGGTTACGAAACAATTAAATCAGAATTACCTGGTTGTACAGAGAGGTTGAATTCTTCGTAAGAAGTTCTACCGTAATTCGGGTCGCGACCTATGCACCTGTAGACGCCAGCATCCCTCTCTTGCACTTCATTGACAACTAGCAATGAGCCATCGCCATATGTCTGGAGAGTAACAAATATACAGTTAATGATGCAAAGAATTTATTTAACAGAAACAATATAAATGTTAAGCAAATGAATGAACATAATATCCTAAAACTAAAATAAAACTATAAGACTATACAAACTATACAGTTAATTATTTATATAAACAATGATTGCAAAAGAAGTTCTATCATAAACGTATAACCACCAACATACTGTGTCAGTTACCACTTACAGGGTGTTTTGGTAAACAGTTGCAATATTTTAAGGGGTAATTGTGCCATGATGCTGAACAACTTTCCCTAAGAAACCGATAGGAAATTCTCAAAAAATTGTTGCAAATCAAACGTTTGTATGAAAAGTCGATAAAAATTGCGAATTTCCTATCATGGGTAAAGAAAGTAATGCAACTGTTTACCCTAACTATATAGGTACTATTCCAGTAAGACTATAATGCAAACTTGAAATTATTTATAATCCAATCAAAGTATGTGCCAATCACTACAAAAAAAGGGGTATGCAAAAAAATTACAAAGGGGTATGGGTAATATTGGCGTCTTTTTTTTTGAGCGGCCAGTTACCAAATGTTGTGGGTAGTTTAAGGCTAATATTACCTTACATTATTATGCAAAAAAATGTCCTGCGGTGTAAAGTTACAGAGATATTTTAATTTTAAAGATTTAAAAAAAATCAACAAAGCTCGTTAAAAGTTACTCGTTTTGGTTTTTTTACCATTTTTTGTTTGTTTTTGTCGCTCTGAATAATTAGTTCTAATTATATGTGACATGATCACGCACATTTTGTGCAGGAACGCATCGCTATTCTCCCTAGTTTGCGTAGAAACTAATAATAATTCAAACGAGCGACCGCAAACTATTCTCACGATTGCAGTGCATTCCTGCACGAAATATGCGTGATGATGTCACGAATAATAAAAAACTAATAATTCTTGTTTATAGCCAAACAAATAAAGTGGTATAAGAACCAAAACAAGTAACCTTTAATGAGCTTTGTTTTTTTATCTTTAAAATTAAATATCTCAGTAACTTTACACCGCAGGACAATTTTATTGGCATAAGAATAATAAGCGAATATTAGCCCTAAAATACCCACAACATTTGGTACCTGGCCGTATCAGCGTAGAAACTCATACTAATTCAAACGAGCGACCGAAAACTAGCGAGGATAGCGGTGCGTTCCTGCACAAAACATGCGTGATGATGTCACAAATTATTAAAAACTAATAATTCTGGGCTATAAAACAAATAGAGTGGTAAAAGAACCAAAAAAAGTAACAAAAATATCTGTAGTTAATCCTTTCACTTTAAAATTTCAACTTTAGAAAAGATTGTTACTGAGACAATTATCTCGCAATGGTATTCGATGCAACCCTCCAATAAATACTTGACACTGAATTACAGAAAATACCTACCTTCAGTATATTTTGTCATGTAGTTCTAATGTAATCATTGACTAAGAAGTTTCGTTTTCGCTTGGAATTGAATTATAACTATCAATATTTTAGAATTACCAAATGTAGGTTTTACTCACCCTAGTTACAAGGTAGACTTGTTGTTGATCGTTGAATCTATTCCATGTGACTTCAGTTCCTCTAACATTGGCTCGGCACAGAACTTCAACGTTCTCACCAACCCTGAATGACCTGCGAGGCTGGTCGATGCTCACAAGTGCAGGGGGATTGTCGCGAGGTCCTACAACATTCACGATACCTATGATTTATTCTTGTTTATGTAATGGTATTCATAACACCATCATCGTATATTTAGAACAAACTGTTAATCACTGTTTCACTTTTTATCCCATATGGTAATATACAGGTGTCCCAAAACTCAACGTCAAGCCGAAAACTGGATATAGGCCTTAGACTGTTCGGGGAAAAATAAAAAATAAATTGCAAGTTTGACCGTTTTCGAGATTTGGTAATTTTTTGAACAATAAGTAAATCACCAATCTGCGCCGTACTTTTATATGGGGCGACTACAAATAATGTTTTTTGCTGAAAATACTTGTTACGCAATCCTGAATAACCATGCCAGTGGTCCCAATCTATACTATTATAAAACTGTAAATGTTTGTACTTTTTCTTTAGCAAATGTGAAACTACATACCTGTACCTATAAAAATATATGGCGCTAACCTGGCAAGTTATTTCAAAAGTTGGCCCATTTAATCAAGTTTTAAAAATGGTATCACGCTTGGTTGCCAAGTTGCCAAAGAAGAAAATGTTACCGCAGAAGTCTGACAAAAGATAGTGTTTCCTTTTATCTCCTGGAGTGCGATTTTTGAATCTCATTCGGTGAGCTCAGCTGTTGTAAATGTCAAAATTACTACGGAGATACGCATCTTTCTACTGCTAATTTGGCTTTAAAAAATCGCACTCCTGAAGTATGATTTTTGAAAGTCAAATCAGCAGTAGAAAGATGCGTATCTCCATAGAAATTTTGACATTTTCAACTGCTGAGCTCACCGAATGAGATTCAAAAATCGCACTCCTGTTTCCGGCTTGACTTTGAGTTTTGGGACATTCTGTTTACAAAATATATTCAAGAACTAAGTCTGTGAATAGAGTCCCAAATGTACTATGGAGAAACACTACTTACATAAACATACCTAGATATTTGTAATTCCTGAATAAAATAGGAGAAATATTTCAATATTGGAATTAGATTACACAATGAGTTTGAGTAATCCAGTGACATGAATCCAATGCTTAAAAAATGTATGCAACTAATTCTAGCTTAGTGTATAATTTTTAGTGAAATATATTATGCATATTAAATGCCAATTTGTAAAAGCACCACCACCTTGTCTACACAGAACATGCAAAAGCCAAAATGCACACTACAAACACTACAACAAAAATAAATATAACATTATCTAAAAACCTACTTATAAAGCTCACCAATATCTGCGTGAAATATCCAGTTCTAACACAGTTCCAATGCTTAGATCAAAATAAAATGAATGGATATACGAATAAAGAAATTCTTTATTCATTTAGAATGGATAGGCCAGGCCTTACGCGAACATTTCAAACCAGAAAAATGAGGCAAAACAAATGAAAGGTTTACTTCAAATTTGTATGCAGACAGATAATGGCGCTAGTTTGTATGGACCAAGTGCACCAGTAGTTTGCTTCAACTTACCGCGCTTTAGGCCTATCCATTAATTTTATTTTGATCTAAGTTCCAATGCATAGTTTCTTAACAAATATATATTTTAACAAGACATAAATCACAAGTAAAATACAACAGTTCTACTGATTTAAAAGCAAACACGTGAAGGAACGGAAATCTTTCCACCATAATCGTTCACACTTTTGTTATACACGAAATAATATTATTTATCGAAAGACGAACGCATAATTATTGTTTTATCAATGTATAGCAAAAAACCTTTGAACATCCTCAATGATGAAACAATGAACATAAATCCAAACACCCCCACCAGAATTACCATCGAGAGTTGGGTAGTAATCCGAAAGTGTATCTGATTGACGTTGATCTCTTAAAAGGCAGTTCTCTTCATCACTATCGTCCTGACAATGGCTGAATTCGTCGCAAAGTAAATCTTCGTCTATGCAACCAGAATCGTCTAAACAACGAAACTGCGATTCCAAGCATTCAATACCTTTGTGAGCGAATAAAAAATAGTAAAAACATTATGATGAAAGTCTACATTATCATTTATTAGGATATAGACTAAATAGCACTAAAAAGATCAAGATAAGGAAAGGTAAGAGATAGATGAAAATTTTATAAATCCAAAGACTCCGCTAAACATGCCTGGGTTAAAATCGTTTAAAGCGGAAGACGAAAGATTTGAAAGGCCATCACTTGGGAACTTGAAGCTTGAACTACATTTGACGACTGTCACTGACCCTCTATGTGCAAGTTGATGTAATTGCTACTTTTTCTTCCTTCTCGATCTTGAATAAGGCAGACGTAGTGACCGCTGTCTGATTTCTGTGCAAGTTTGATGAATAGAGAGCCGTCGCTCTTCTGTTGCACGGAGCGGGGGACGTTTCTGCCGTTCTTGGTCCACTGTATCCTGTGGTTGGGCTGCGCTTTGCAGCTCAGGTGAACCGCTGCCCCAGCGTGCGCGTATTGCTCGTTTTCATGTGACTCCGATGTCTCGCGATCGGTCTCTTCTATGAACGGTTATTAACATGCAATCAACTGAACTTCTTCAAGCCAGTCAATGGTGAAATGAAAATTAAATGTTAAAGCATTCAAAGTTTACAGTTACGTGATTTAATGAACATCCCATTACATGAAAAACTGTAGATTTCGGGTCGGTTTCAACACTTCTGGATAAGTTCTTAATAGCTTATCTGACAGATCATTTGAAATATATCGTTTGAAAGAGGAGTATGTCAAACGATCAGTCAGATAAGCTATTAAGAACTTATCCAGTAGTAGTGAAACAGGCCTTGTTGTGACTTTGGGCAAGTTTTTCATAGAATGGTAGTAAAATTTGCAGTGTATGTACTCATTGGCATTCAGAGAGCAAGACTAAGTGAATGGCAAATTAACAGGTGCCTTTATAACTGTGCAACCTGTACAATAGTGTCGTGTTAAAGCAACTCTCAACTCTTTTAACCCCTCGTATGTAAACATTTTAGACGCAACAGAAGTTTTTTTTTTCACATACGGGAGATTAATCAAATGTGCTTAAAAACAGTGAAAGTGTCTGTCGACATATTTTGACCTCTCGTACAGTAAATAAATAACTTTCGTTCAGGAAACATGAACACAAAAAGAAAAGACAACGTACCACTGACGATGACTTCAGCGACGGCAGAGGCGTTAGCGTATCTGTTTCTAGCAAAACACTCGTAATTTCCAGCGTCTTGAACATCTATCTGACGGAATATCAGAGTAGACTGGCGAATTTGAACACGTCTGAAAGGATTAAACACTTTAGTCATTATGAACTTTAAGGGTATATTTCACTACCTCTGGATAAGTTTTTATTATGAAATATATACCTACATCAAAAGATCAGTTAGATAAGCTAATTGATAAGTAATGAAATGACTCAGAAGTGGTGAAACAGGCTCTAAATAAACGAAATGATAATTATAGTAATAAACGTCTAGTTAGCAGCCTCAACAATGCAGTTATATCTCGGCTTGTACTGAATCAATATTCATGAAGTTTTGGATATAGGAAGCACTAAATGAGCATTAAAATGTGACTTAAATCACATTGATATACAAAGTATTTCTGAGTGCGACTGCTACCTTGATGAGTTACCCAAATCTTTCAAAATACAGGAGCACCAAATCTGTGCTTTGGGCACTAAATTGCACTAATTAGGCACAAAACCGCGGCTTAGTCAAAACCTTCGAATGAGCTAAAGAGGCTGCTAACCATACGGACACTAATTATTATTTTTTATTTTTTTTCTTGGACAGTGTCACACAAATTATCTAGTCACATTTAAAGTTCCAGAATCTAGCCTGGACTTGTATTATGATAACTAGACAACGATATAGAATACATATATAGATACAAACATCCATGACTCGGGTACAAATATTCATATTCGTCATACAAATATTTGTCCCTTACGGGATTCGAACCCGCGACCCCCGGCACAGCAGGCAGGTTCACTACAGACTGTGCTGTCGAGCCGTCGATATTACAGTTAATATGGTACATACGGAGACAAGACCCTTGCGACGGGTCTCCAGGTAATGTCGATGATGTCATCTCCATCCACCAGACACTCGACGGTGGTCGACTGGCCAGGGAGGACAGTCTGCGTCTTTGGTCGGAGAGTGATCCTAGGAGCTGCCACTATTTGGAGATTTGTGTAAACCGCTTGTTGTACTTCGTTAGTATAAGGGTTAATCACGTTGCATTCATATTGGCCGGAATCGCTCTTTGATACCTGAAATGATAGAAATAAGATTGAAGAATAAAGATTTACTATAAAAGCCAAATCATATAAAATTGTACAGTAGTTCAAGAAGTTGTCTAAACTCAAATTCATAATACAACGACCAATTTTGACGTAACATATGAATGGATCTATTCATAATTACGTATACTCTTTCTTCTATTGCGATTACGTCAAAGTCATTCATAAATTACGTTAAAAAATGAGTCGCCGAATTAACTATAAACCCGAGGTTAAGACAAATACTCACGTTGTAAATGATTAAAGAAGAGCCTCTTCCAACAGCATTTGTTTGCAAGGGCACGCCCACTCGTCGCCATTCCACTCTAAAGTTGTCAGACGCGTTACACCTGTTGGAATATTGTCTAATTGAGTACACAAACATAAAACAAACTTTATGAAACACTAAATTTTGTCCGCGACTTCGTCCGCATTGGCCCCCCGTCATCTTATCGAGACACAGTATTTATCTTCCAGTTATAAGTCTATCATAAGCATTTAAACACAAAATTTCGTTCTCTGGGTCGAGGGCTCGGTGGTGTAATTGGTTAGCACGTTTCCCCGGTTTGGAAGAGCGTGGGTTCAAGTCCCGCCCGAGACAAATTTTTCAATCTTTAATTTGATATTTGATACAAAAAGTTTCATCAAAATAGTTAAAGAAGTTTTTGCTTAATTCTCGAACAAACAAATAGACAAAAATCCAAAAATATGTGATGTAATATCCTCTTCCTATATCCTATGACCTATATCCTCTTCTTTAATATCGTCCATGACAGACCCACTTTTTTACAGTTTTATAATAGTGTTGAAGAAATGCTGATATTACAAACATAATATACTCATGGCCTGTCTCCCAGTTTGATATGCTGAGACCACAGAACACCACCTGCTTAATGTTCTAATACCTACGCTTCTCACTTCAAGCATGCTTTCTAGTTACGATTAGCTTGACTATTTTTAAATATTTCATCTATTCGGTCAAAATATACACGTCGATATTTATTTAGAGCAAACACTGGTTTTCTTGTTTTTGCCAACGGTTAGAAACGTACGTAGGTAGAAGGTATATTTAAAACAATTGATTTTTTTAAAGAAAACTTTTACTTTCTATACGAAAGAAGCTCTGTTCAAATTATCGTAAATATGTTTGGAGACAGGTGGAGAGATAACATGGATGCCTTCTTGGAGAGTTGGCCAGAAGTTGCACACAACAGAGAGGATTGGAGAGTAAAAAGGGAGGCCTTTGCCCAGCAGTGGGACATTGAAGAGGCTACTTAAAAAAAAAAAAAATAGGAGACGTTAATGTTATGAATTATGATAGTTGGTATCAACTTGTGCTGTAGTTTGTTATGGGGCAGCGGTTTAATTGAGTTCTGTAAAAAAATAATGTCTTACTCAATCCTTCCATCTTTTCCTTCGAATACGATCAGACTGCTAGGTTCGTTCGTGCCTGGGTTTGGTTCCTCAATGTCGGGTCTGCGTTCTCCACTACCACCTGAACACATTAATATTCAACATTAGAATAATATAGAAATACTACGTTAACACAGCGACAATGTGTCTAGGAGATGCTTTAATTGTTCCGCAACAGAAACAAGATGGCGTAGGCATAAGCGCCGCCGTCCAGCTCGCACGCACCTCCCAGCTTAATGTGCTGCATGCTCGGCTCCCTAAAGTTACCCTCGAATATGGGGTGAAGTGCGGTTCTGAAGTTAGTGAGGGGAAGGGAGTGGCCGTTCTATATGTAGTACCTAATAATTATACTATTATCTATTCTGTGGCAGAACATTAAACACCGAAAATGTGTCAACAAGACACAAATTTTATCCTGCCAGATACAAATTAAATAAAATCAAATATAAGTAGGTATTTTATTTACAAAAAAAAACAAACACAAGAGGCACAAAAACCAAACTAAAACGAATCATTATCAGCCTTTAAACAACGTGTTAATGAATAAGCGCAAAACGTCATACACCCCAACAATAGAATCCTGAGCTTAGCGAAGGTTTCAAAGGTATGAGACGCAGAATAACTTTGCAGCCGAGCGAAACACACAACTTTTCACCTCACAACAGCGAGGAAAAAAAGTAAATTGCTAAAAAGAACATTTTAAAAAGTTTTTTTTTCGTGCTGGCCAGTGTCATGAAATAGTTATTAAGCATTTTCAGTGGATTGGCGGTATAGAAATATATTGAATAGACAGATTCGAATTTCAAAAACTCTTTCCACGCTAGCGGATAAAATACACTTTTGCACTCAGATTTCGATTGATATACAGAATCTTTCCGAGCTTTCCGTTGAGGTGAAAACTACTTTCTAGTTTTGCGTTTATTCATTAACATGTTGTAGTATATAGTGACTGAGTCCACCACGCGCGCCCTATGCGGATTGGTAGACTTCACAAGCGCATTAGAATATACGTTTTTTTTCGACGCTGTAGAAAAATAATCTTTAACAGGTAAAATACTAACCATTATCGTCAATAAAGGGACCGCCTATAAAGTTATCCACTAAGATCATGAACGGCTCTTCAATGGTAGCAGCGGCCGAGGTCGCCGTACAAAGGTAGTTACCAGCATCGTTTTCAGTCACCGATGGTATGCGGAGCGTTGCGATGCCCGGCGCTTGTGGAACGATCTCTCTGAAGTCCTTTGCAGCTGTAGAGTTATACATAAAGTGTCATTAATTCAACTGTACACGAAAAATAGTCGCACGCACAAAGTATTAAATCTGCGAGGGTTGAGACAAACAACACACGCAAACGTGTGTGTGTGTGTGTTAGTGTTTCTGTGCAAGCTTGCAGCCTTTGTCTAGCTTGCACGCATTGTTATAATCAGTAATAAGCGGGATAGCGGTGTTTGCTGGTGTTTATGACATTGTGATATAAAAAACAGAATGTTCTTAATGCAATGGCAATGCAACTTACATTTAATGGAAACCATCGGCTCGGGGTAGCCGCTAGCTCTGCAGTCGACGTTGACGACATCTCCTATAACCGCTTGAACGTAGCTCGGTGTTATAGTTATTTCCGGCGGAGAACGTACTTTTAGAACGGCACTAGCACTATTCGTTCCAGCTACATTTGTCGCTGAGCATGTGTATTTGCCTTCATCGTTCACATCGATTTTATCAAACCTGTTAAAGACACAATTTTGTTGAAATTGAATGCCGCATGCTATCACTAATAACAAAACTGATATTCTTTATTTCGTAAATACTAATAACGAATTGATATTTTTTATATCATAAAGGAACCTACCTAAGCTGATTTAAATCAATTACGCAACCGCAAATTTTCGTACATATTACACTTTCTTATAGCGACTAAATTTCCCATTATCTTTCGTCTTTATGAAAATGCAATGTAACAGTGTTTATAAAATACTATTCTATTCTATTTTTAAGGTTATGACGTCCATCTTGGTGTAGATGATTTTGCCAATGTCGATATGTAGCAAAAGTGCTTGACGTTGTACGGTTGGTGCCTTCAAGAGTCGTTCTTCGAAAAGCACACTATCTTGAGCCACCACTGGAGCCCCGTTGTAGACCTGGGAGGGGGCAACCAACAATCGACGAGCGACGTGACTACCCAATAGCAGATCCACAAAGCGACTCCTAGAAAATACTAGACCGACGGCCACACAGTTTTTAATGGCTAACATGGCTATGACATTTACAAATCATAATCGATTTATTCTATTTATTACTAAGGACTTCGTCCAATCTCGGCTATACATTGTTGAAAATGCCAGACTGTTAAAAATCAATACCGTCTAAATACATTTTTTTAAGTTTTCGACTTATAAATGAAGCTAAATCTTTTTTATTTAGGGTAATGTTACAGCATTGATACTTTTAACTATCAGTTTGATGAACGTAGTTATTGTCTTACATTTTTATATACTTAAGTAAATACTTCCAATAATTCCAATCAATGAATATCCCAAATTATGAAAAGTTTTTTTTTACTTCCTGACTACCATAATTGACTTTTTGGTAGATTGACGGTATTGATTCTCTGTGCTACTGGATTTGGGGAAAGGCTGTGGAAGCGTGCAGCGAGTGCCTCGCTGCTGACTGGCGGAGTCTATTTACTAACCTTAGTGTGTGCTGCGGTAGGAGATGTGCGTAGGCAGACAATCTACCGCCGCCTTTGTCCCACATGACATCGGGTTCAGGAACTCCCGCAGTAACTCGGCAGTAGAATTCAAATTGACTTCCAAGAGCAACTGCTTGCTCACCCTGAGGCCATATCTCGACAACGGGTGGTTCGCGTTCTATAATATAATAAAGTAAATTAACATTGCGATAAAGGATTTGTGTGTAGTATAATTTGCAAAGAAGTCAAATATTAGAATTAGCACGAATGGATTGATAATTTAAAATAATCATAGCATTGGTAAGAAAAGTTTACTTACTCTCAATGTCGACGTAGACGTAAATACTTGAAACAGGTGATCCATCTACGATGCCTTCACATACATAATACCCTTGATCGTCTTCTTGTGCGTTAGAAATTATGAGGGTATTGTCGCGCTGACTTGTTCCAGATCCAAATTGGGTTTGATACTGTTGACAAGAATTTACAAATATTGTTTACTAGTGTTTACCTGCGACTTCGTCCGCACAAATTATATACCTACTTACCAGATTTTAAGTCAGATCATAAGCTATCAAACAAAAAAAGTTTCATCAAAATCAGTTCAGTAGTTTTTGCGTGATGCGCGAACAAACAAACAAACGGACAACATTTCTTAAAAAAGGTTGATTTCGAGTCAGGGATACCTAAAAACCATATTGTAATCTTTTTTTTGTAAATATCTTCAATGTACAGACACACTTCAGTTACTGTTTTATAAACGTTTAGACTAGTTTAGATAAGATATCTCTAAAGATCAATGAGCAACTATGGTCAATGGGCATTTATGTGCCAACGGGTCACAGCTTTTAGATTGTCTACTACTAAGGTAAGACGTCATATATTTACTGTAGATACGACGCAATATAAGCAAATGTCTGTCTGTAAATAACAGTGTTTTACACATGCTAAAAACATAAAAAATTACGTTTTGCTACCGTGATTTTGACCTTTGGAATAAAATGGTTCTCGGTGAAGAACACAAACTCCCTAGGCTAAAACTAAGAACCATAAAGCGAGAGGAGAGCGAGCGAAGCGGAGTACCATCGAAAAAAAATCTGTTTGTGATTACATACCTGTCTTCTATCCGAAAAAGATTTTACCATATTTTAATGAACAATGATTTTTTCTGACATCCTAGGCTTTATAAGCTTGGCGTTGCTTCGACTCGTAAAAATGAGTTTTTAGGAATACACATACCTACGATTTGTAACACCACTGCCTTTTCGGTGAACGAAAACATCGTGAAGAAACCGGAATGCTTCAATTTCGAGGCATATTTTGTACCAACTGTCCATTATAAGTGGCGACAGGCTCACGCCCCGCACACTGGACAGAGGTAGGTACTGGTGAAACGTGGATGTTCTGAGGTTTCAGAATATCTCCGACTTCCTCCTCGGGGAATATAGTCATGATCATAATGCTACGCTGATATGTAACATAAACGAAGTTCCATTTCAAGTACTATTGTTGTCTTACCTTGCTCCACTTGATCCTCGGTAATGGGTATCCAGTAGGGAAGCAATCCACTGATTTACTTTCACCAGTCGGTATCTTCACGGTTTTTTCACTAACGGTGATATTGGACGGTTCCGGCGGAGGTCCCAGTAGTGCAACAGATACAACAACAGGGACGGAGGGCACTTCTGAGTTGGTGGTCTGACAGATGTACACGCCCTGGTTTTCAGGAAGAGCGCGGTCGATGTACAGAACGCCGTTATCTGAACGAACGTTGTACTGGAACGCAGCGCCGTCTTGTCTGTAAGACAAATTATTTATTGATTCCATTATATCGTCATGTAATGTCATTACCTCAGGGGTAGGCAGGGACAAAGGCTTGCCGCACGCAGTAACAACATTATACAATTATATTATGATCGGACATAAACGTGACTAGCAAATGTGACGTAATAGTGAAAGAACAGTCAATAAAATGGTCATGTTACCTGATCCAATTGATAGAGCCAGCAGGTACAAAAGTAGTTCCAGTACAGACGACTCTAGTGCTTTGACCTTCTGTCACCGAAGGAGCGGTCGGTGAAACCGTGAGCCGGTCGCGGGTCGGGCTCGATGGTCTGGCGCGAACTGTAACTACCGTTGTGCGGTCGGTAGTCCCAGCTTCGTTTGAAGCTATGCATCTGTTAATTTATTAACATTGTTTCAAATTATTAGGGCCCTATTAAACAACGCCTGCCCCTTCTTTTATCGAGTCGATGGCATGTCATTTTAAATCTTTCCAGCCCAGAATTTCGCCACACGGATAACATTTTCGGCAGCGTTCATAAGCTCCATTCGCGTGCAGGAAGGAAGGGCACGATACGAGGTGGGCCATAGTCTGAGGAGTAACATTGCATTCACACCTAAGGTCCGCCCCGTCTGTGTAACCCCACTTAAACAAATTTTCTTTACTCCGGCCAACCTGAGTTCGGAGTCTATTCAAGCACCTCCAAATCGGCATGGGCAGCCCCTGATCGCAACGGTTTCCCGTTTCATCAGATACAGGAGGGTACGAATGAGAAAGTTGTGCGTTATTACGAAGTAGCTTGTCGAACCGGCTGTATAGTTTGTCTATAAAGTCGTGGCATGAATGTTTGAGGAACTAATCATTTTAGTATGGTGGTGTTTCCAGGTTATGCTTGATTTTGACTTTCACCCTCATTTTTTGCCAAGACTTTATAGACAGACTGTAAGTATCAATCAATCAACTATTTTTTTTATTAGTTAATAGCCATGTTCTGCGTGTACCTGTATTCTCCAGAATCCTCTTCTCTGGCGTTTTCTATGTATAAGAAACCTTCGTTGCTCGCTGACGTCAGTGGGAGGGGGCGATTAGAAGCTCTTTGCCAAGTGATCCTCGGTGCCGGAAGACCAGCCAATACCTGGCATTCCAACCGTATTGTGTCGCCTTCGTAGTACTCGTTTATAGGGGGCGTTATTTCGATGGCAGGTACGATCAGATCGTTGCCTGTAAGTGGGTGATAAATAATTGTTGTAGTCTGGAACTGGGATGTGCACAAGATGATCGCATTTTGTTAATAATTGGAAGAAATTCTAATTATGATAGCAACCAATGCCCTGGGCACCGAAACTATCTTAGAGTGCATTGATAGAAGTATCCATTTGGATACTTACTTTTTAACCGGAAATTTACTTTTTTAATGGCAATTAACTTGGGGATTTTTGTTTCGATTTATTTAACATTTGTGTTTGTACTTTTTTTTGTTCCTATAGTCCTTTGTTACAGGTTCTGGTAATTTAGTAAATTATGTGATATATCTACTTATCTACCATACCTTTTGCATAGAAGACCCAATCCGGCACCTCTACTCCGTAAAAGTTTGCATGAACACAAAAGATGAATTATTGAGTTAAGTGACACTCCGGATCTACGTTTACCTTATCTTACTATCTTTCTAACTAATATTATAAATATGAAAGTAGATATTTGTGGCTCAATCATGCAAAATCGGCTGAACGGATTTGGATGAAATTTGGCACACGGAAAGAATATGTTCTGGATTAACGCATAATTTTTTTTTTCTTTATATAGAAATGTCCCTTTATAATGAAAGTTCGAAGTGAAGGCTGAATTCGTGGAAAACAGTGATTATTATTTTAGTTACTTATACCGGGTGTTACATAAATAAAAATAAACCTTTCAAAACTTTAAGGGGGTTGTTTAGACCATCAAACTGAACAACTTTCACTATGGGACCAACATTGAAATAAAGAAAAAATATCTGTTATCCTATACATTTAGCTCGAGTAGATTTGTAGTTTAGTATGGAACGTCCGATTTTTTTTCGCGATTTCGATAACGGTCCCGTAGTGAAAGTTGTTCAGTTTGATGGTCTAAACTAACTGTTTATTTGTATTTTAGTAACACCTTGTATAGTTTTATTATAATCCAAGACTAATTAATAAAATAAACAAAATAGAAACTTACTTGGAACTCCGAGAGTGGCCCTAGCATGTCCCGTAGACATGCCATCACTCGTCTGGCAGACGTACACACCACTGTCAGACGGCACGAGATTTGTAATAAGAAGCGTGCCGGTTCTCGAGTCAACTTGACTTCTGCCCTGGGGCAGATCACCGTTTACTTTAGTCCAGGTGACAGGGAGAGGCCCTGAGGTCATTCTACTCCGGGCATAACATGTGAAGTTTACATTTCCGCCTATTTCTTGAATCTTGATAGTGGGATTTTTGATTGTTACGACAACGGTAGTTTCAGGTGGTGGTGGCCTGGTTGAGTAGCTAGTGTTTACTCGCTGATCTGGGACTGAAACTATTCCAATGTTTTTATCAGGACAGTACACAAATGTTACATAGGAATCAATTAGCGCTCCTTACAGTTGTAGAAATGAATTTAATATAGGCTTTTAACACGTTCGTGGGCAATGAGGCACAATAGAACTTTTACTGTTATCACTGCTAAAGCCAGTCAGTGTCTACGAACGTGTTAAGAGAAATATCTTGATAGCTTTTACTGATGTTTACATTTTCTACATGACAGTAAGAAACACTAATTTGAAGCAGTCGACCAGTCCAGTGGACTGGTTCTTGTGAAGACGAGCAACATCAAAGGAACAATCGACCATGAATGGTTATTATACGAATGGATGTCGGAATCGGAACATACACAATGTTACTGAATGTCATATCATGTTGCAACAAACACTTATCTAACATTTTATTAACATCAGCTCAGGGATTGTACACTAAATGATAAAAAATATAACAATTTTACCTGTAAATAAAATTATTATTAAGCATACTTACCTTATTCCAGGTCTATTATTATATTTGAGAGCGGCTTACTTGACTTCCGTTTCCGAGCGAACATTACCCTAGTAAAGCGCCATCTGGTGGACACAATCAGCAGCCAGGCAGTGGGGGGCACGGCCATGAGGCCGGCGCCCGCCATTTTACTTTCATTGAAGATTTGAATTCAGCTAGCGTTCAGCGTGATCGTGCTGCAGAAAGCGAGCAAACAACACGCTAGTGTAGTGTAGGTGTGACCGTGTCAGAGAGCGAGCACGACCATCACACATCGCCAGCACGATCGTATCCTGGTATGCCTTAAAAGATAGTTTATGATTTCGTTGTTCAAGGTCTGGAAGAACGATATTACAGCAGACAGGTATACAAAATAGACCTGGAATAAGGTAAGTATGCTTAATAATAATTTTATTTACAGGTAAAATTGTTATATTAAGCTTTTATACCTTATTCCAGGTCTATTATTATATTTGAGAAGTGTTTGGTATCGGCTGCTGGATTGTTTCTGGATTGACGCCAATGTGATTTATACGAAGTACATTGATTACTTCATATTGGTTTGCTTTGTGCGAAAACCAAAAACGTTTACATATTCTTTATGAGTATGGTTGGCATGATGCGTGAACCAAAATTGTTTTTGAATTTGGGTGGTTTCGTGTGAGAACCAACATTATTTCAACCTGACATGAATAAAATTAAAAAACACAAGGTATTAGAATACCATTGACACTGGCATAGGAACGCACATGTAATATTAATATCGATAAAAAGACAAATGTAGGGAGCAACGGCAGTCCAGGCCATGACTTGATCTCAACGGGCTTCACCGTACAACGCCGAAAATTACCGAAGGCAGTTAGTGGATGGGTTCATTCAGGAAAGTGGTGGTTTCATGAGGTTCAACTGATGGTTCGTCAGGTACAAATATCGGACTCGCTTTGCAGACTTGTGATGAATCCAGAAATACGACGCGTGACAGTAATAATTCATCAACCAAACTAGGTAGATTTGAACCTTAGGACGGTAGGAAATAAGAAAAAATGTATGTGTGGCGAGTTGACCGAGAAAGAAACTCTTCAAATGCAAAATACATCACTTGTCGTATCAATGGCGATAGCGACAATAATATAAAATTTTAGAATCTTATCTAAGCATTCTGCTCGCATACAATGCACATATTATCCGTAGCCTCCTTGCAGAGGACATAAAATACCTAGACATTACAAAGTTTAGCAGTTATACCAAAGCTTTATTATTTCGGCTTTGGGTTATATTCCAGGCCTGACATCAAGGCAAAATTACTTGTAACTCATTGTTCGGCAGGAATCAATTCCCTCTGTCTGTTATGAACCGGTCTCAAGCCACCAGTCATCGCGAACAAGTTTTGATGATTGATCAGCGAATAATAAAATAGATCGACTGTTAGAATTTCATCTAGCATAATAACACCTGATAAAATAAGGATATCACCTATGATATGCATATAGGTCAGGTATATATCGAGCGACTAGAATGTTTGAAAGTTGCTCAGCAAACCGACAACACCTGGTTAGCAAAAATTAAAGACAGTTTGTAAAAATGACTTCATAGGATCGATTGTCAACCCCTGGAAAGCATATTCTATTTATAACATTGGTTTCATTTATAATTGAGTAGGTAGGTACCTCACTTCACGTAAATGATTCAATCGTACTATTTCATTTATTTAGGTATCTAAAAATTATAAAAATTATTATTTAAATTTATTTAACTATGAATTTATTTAAAAAATGAAAACGACTTACTTTTCAAGGATATTAAGATTTTAACCAATTGTCTTTCAATCACCGCTTTTCAAATCAAAATATAGTAACCATACGCGACACGCGCAAGGCAGAAACATTGTGAGCATACAGCTGATATAGACATGTTTCGGAACATCCACAGAGAAAACATAGCCACCGTCGTAAGAATGCATTTCACAAAAGCCTAGGCATATCACGCAGACACGACACCACAATAATGTTCAACCACCCTCGTAGAAGGGATTTGTTTATGTGTGATTTCATCACAAAGAATATCGGGGAATGTAGTCGTATGCTTTAGTCTCCAAAGAACGTTTCGTCAAATTAAATACACAGTCCTTAGTAAATGTTTGCGATTAATGATAATAATCATAAATAAAATAGCTATCGATATAAGATCGACTGGCCATCTGATAGAATTCGTTGAAAATTATTTTCAGATCAGTTTTCAAGTAATTAAATATGCATGTAAGGCATGGCAAAAAACGTAAGTATATAGAAAGCGTCATTTACAATACGAAGTATGACGAAATATCGGATAGAATAGAACCGTCCAGTGAAACGTGAATCTCAAACAATACAATTTTAAGAAACGCCGGGATAACACCTTTTAGGCAGCTATCGTTCAGCTTGTTTTCATGCAGTTTTTGTGTAACGTGCAGACATTATTTATTACGTGGTGCTAATACTGCAACAGAATAATGGGACAAAATTGCGTGGGGGAATAGCATGCCGACGCAAACATACATAGATAGTTTGGCTATCAGTTATTAGTTTATTACATAAAGTAGATAGATATTTTACCTATTATTTATAAAGTAATGCATTTTATGAAAGTATGCACTTTAGAAAATGTGTGATTTTCTAAAACTGCCCGCATGATATTACAAACCAAGGTATTTAATTACTGATTATTTGTGTTGTGTAACCATCAGATACTCGATTGACTGATTAGAACCCTTGGCAAACATTTTGGTGTTTGAAGAAAGCACCAATAATTAACTAAACTTAATAATACCAAACGTTGGGTTACAAAATTCTGGATTCGATTGCCAGAAAAAACAGTTATATGACCTTCTGTAAACATTTTTATTTCGATCTTTGTACTGCAACTTTATACGTGAATATTCGTTAAACGGACAGGCTGGATCCCTTTATTAATCACTTGTTTATATAATATCATAAACACAAGAACGCCATCCTGATTACACAATCTTGTTTTCACTGAATGTACTATTTACCAAAAAGAACCACCCAACAGGTTCGAGTCAGGATTGCATTATTTAGATTAATATGTGGGTATTGCAAGAAAGTGCCCCACATTTAACAAAGAAATTACGTTTAATAAAAAGGAACTGGTTCAGACGACAGAGTCCAAATAAAAACCACGAACTGTGATTACAGCGCGATAAAAAACTTTCGGATTCCTGTGCGAATTCAGAAAATGTCATGTCAAATCATATTAGGGATTTTGCCTAGTCCTCCGTAGGAACGGGCGGATCTAGAAACGATGACCAGGAAGCATTCGGTACGCTGGAAAGTTTCAGACATAAAATTGGATGACCATTACACAACATGAAAAGAAAAATTTTTTGATATGGCTTTCTGCGTATGTCATGGAGATTGGGGGCAATTAATGTCCGATAGGTACCGGGACCCTTAATTCCCTCCATTCTTTTACCTTTTGTTTGGTTCCCGATGCTATATGCGACGCGGGATACCGAGTCACCATGCAGTAGGCACGTGGTCGGCTGGTCGTCGTGGTGTTGTGCCCCCAGTAGGCACGTGGGCGGCAAGCCATCACGGTATTATGCCGCCAGCAAGCAGGAGCGTGGGCGGCAGGTCATCACAGTATCATGCCACCAGCAGGAGCGTGGACGGCAGGTCATCACAGTATTTTGCCGGCAGCAGGAGCGTGGACGGCAGGTCACCACGGTATCATGCCAGCAGCGGGAGCGTGGGGGCAGCTCATCGTGGTGTTGTGTCTCCAGCAGGAGCGTGGGCGACACGTACTGGCCGTGCGTGGGGAGACCGCCGCACGGTCCAGTGAGCTAAGCGAACACCGGCAGGGTGGGCCGTACCGGGTCGGTAGCTTGTCCAGTGTCGGCTTTACACAGGCAGAAAAATAGCAATGCGACGGCATTACTAACCTTCTTTATATACTACGGTAACCAAACGGTGGGATAATCGTCGAGAGTCGACCCCAGGCCACTTATGTTACCGTAACTTAACCTGATACCTGCTTGGTGAACTGTCGTTACGCACGGACAGCGCAAGCCTGGATATTAAGTCTTGAATGTCTTCACTTCATCCGTAGCAGACCTGTTCCTGTAGATATATCTTTACAAATACCTCCCTGGACGGGAGTAGAAACACAGGAAAAATAATACTACGAACATCTTAGTTAGCTTTAACGACACACACATCTTGTCACTCAATCACGTTCATTAAACAATTAGGAAAACCATGTAGAAATGTTTTTCAATATTTTAACGGTTCTTGCACAGAAAAATGATACCGCTCAGCGCTTCCGCGCGCGCGCGCTTCCGCGCTTTCCTGTTGCTATACAGGAAATTTATTTAGAATCGTATAGAAAAGTTCAGCAAACAGCACCATACGAACAATGGAAATTGTAATCTATAAGTATATGCTCGACGTCTACTTATCCGATTTCTGCAACAAACGCGTATTTGTCCACCTTCGAAGACTCCATCACTCCCGCGACCCGAAGACACGACGACGAAATACGCACTTTACTATTTAAGGGTACTTTTTAATGCAATAACTATGCAAATTAATCAATAACATTCGAAAAACAAATCGATATTTCGAAAAAAGAAATCTAAAATTTATATTTTAAAAATGGCGGTAACGGAAAGGCAGCGCTTTCCGTTACATGTCCGCTCAGTAGGAATTCAAAACGCCAATGAAAGTAAAATGGCGGGCGCCGGCCTCATGGCCGTGCCCCCCACTGCCTGGCTGCTGATTGTGTCCACCAGATGGCGCTTTACTAGGGTAATGTTCGCTCGGAAACGGAAGTCAAGTAAGCCGCTCTCAAATATAATAATAGACCTGGAATAAGGTATAAAAGCTTAATATAAAACATCTAAATGGAAACAAAATTTTCTACCCATGCCCGAATACACATGTTACGATGTTATGGCAACTCTGAACTAGTATTAAACATCGACATCGAAGATGATCGTGTGGCTTCATAGACCACAAAAAGAACGATTGAAATCACAAGAAAGCATGACTTGTTTAGCTGAAACACGAGGACGTACGAAGATGCTTGTAACTCCAGCGGGAATGCTACCTGACTCCGGTAAACTGGTGCTCAATACCCCTAGAGTGAATCCTCGTTCAGTAATAGTGTGGCACTCGAATATCTCTCCTCGTCGGCGGGTGTCCCACACAGTGTGCAACACGTGCTCGCCGTGCCATCCATCGTGGTACAGCTTTGATTCTTTCAAATTTTTTGAGGGCTCCACCTCTCGCCCCTCAAAGAAAAACTTTATGGCGAGAGGCACCGGCGCTCTGTACTTGCAGGTCAACATGACCCTCCTGAGCACTGAATTGAGAGGGCCGTCGTCGTAGATCGTGGGTCGCAGTTCCATGACTAAGCCTATTGGTTGTTTCACAAATAAATCTACATGAAATAGTGTACTAACTAATACTTACAACTCAATTCATCTAAGAAGAGTTCATAAATTAAATGACTTGAAAGTGTGATAAATAACACATTTAAAAACATCAATCTCAAATTGTGCCTCTAAAAAGAGTTTACAAATAATGGAAATTATTTTAAAAGAAGAAAAATCGGTGCTTACCGACGGTGGAACAATCAGGGCCAACGTAAGGCGGTCGGCAGTTGCATCTGACCTCATTGGAACTAGTCAACTGACAATCATGTCCATTACAGTTGCATTGATTGCAAGAACCTTGTTGATCTTGATAATATCCTGGTGAGCAACTCTCACAGCTCGTTCCGGTGTAGCCTTCGGGGCACATGCAAATCTGAAAGGATAGTCGATCCTCAGTTAAGAAGTATAGATCGATAGGAATACGGTGCTACAAATTACATGGCCATGATTTTTTGCCTAAAAAGTACAGATTATGTGGAGTTACGCTGAGAGATCGAGTGAGAAATTGTGTGATTAGAGATCGATGTAGAGAGGATGAGTGATAGTAGATGTACGAAAGAGATTTATGGAGCTAAAGTGAGTGGAAGTGTCGGCAGAGGGCGCCCTCGTAGGACGTATTCTGATCAAATCAGTTGCGTCCTACAAAAAGGGGAGGTGCGGAGTACTCCAAACCAACGGGCATGTATGAAGAGATGTATGGATGTGAATGAAGCAAAAGAGATTTGTAAGGATCGTAGTAGATGGCGCGCTCTGGTCTCTGCCTACCCCGTTGGGAAAGAGGCGTGACGTTATAGATAGATAGAAGTACAGATCATATTAAATAGCTTTCACTCACCTCAACACCTTTAGCGGCGGGAGATTCATTGCCTTCCCTGGCACTATCCATAGACACATCGGCTATTGCAGTTGATGTCAAGCCCGGAGTAAGGGTAGCTCGTACCAATACTCTTCTCAAGTTCTTCAAGACTGACATGAAGTCGTCACGACTGGCGGGAACAGCAGTGTTGAGGATAAACCATCCACTTTCTTGTAGTGGCACTTGATAGCTCTGTGAAATAAGCCATAAGTGGTAAGAACATGCAATTCAAATGCTGTTGCACTAAATTGAACCTAAAACTTAAAGGCATAATAGTTTCTACTTGGAGACTTACTAAGGGTTCTCCAGAAGTGATGGGAACAGGGTTGCTCCAGTAGATGGAGAGCGAATCGCTAACTAGGACTACATCGGTGCCTGGTCTGGACACTTCAGAACGTCCACCGCTTTGGAAAGTTTGTTTAAGGTATAAGTTTCCTCCGTAAGACAAGACGCGGTTTCCTGAAAATAATAACTGAATGAATGTTTTTTTTTTTCATAACAAAATATACTTTAATTACTCCAAATAGCCATAAATACATACTTCTATAACAGTAACTAAATGAAACTAATAATAGTACAAATAAAGCGATCGTTTCGCTAAAAAGCTATTTCTTCCAGATAATTTTACGATAGAAGAGATGTAGCAATAAGGAATAGGCACAATAAACAATAAATTACACTTGAAAGTTGTTTTAAAGTTCAAAGAACAAAATCACATCATAAGCACAATATAAGAAAGAGTATCAATTACTACATAAATCACAAAAAGAATGAGAACAATACTCCACCAAAGAATATTATAGTCTTAAAATTGATTGTGTGTAGGTAGTTGAAGTGCCCTTATTATGCAAATGAAAAAATTACCTGGGAACACGGGCAAAGACCAGTACAGTTCGACATTAGGTGGGAATGAGAAGGAATACATAAGTTCACTCTCGTTCGGAACGGGCACGAACTGATCGTGGATGACTTGCTCGGCATCGAGATCTGTGAGAATGTACCCGCCGTAGTTATCGCCCAGAACTGGCGCCGCCATTGGAATCCGGAAGTAGTGGCTGGCCTAAACATAAATAAACATTATGTTATTTCAGTAATTGGTAACCATAATCAAATCAATGACAAACATACCGCACGTTAAAACCATTACCGTCACTATGCAAAAAATGCAACTTTCGGGAAATGGCGTTCAAAGTTTTTGCAAAACGAATTATTTAATTATATTTTTTTGGTAGTCGTTTTTTATGATTTTATCAATTTAAATGATAGTTTAGGTACTAATCTTGCTATTAGTTCAATGATGTACAGGGTATATTACATTTTCATGCAGTTATTAAAAAATTTCTACTTTTGTGTCATTATTCCTCTAACTTTTTTACTTAGTATGTCGTGGAGAATAGGGTACATTGACTGACACTATTCTAGTAAAACTTAAGAAAACTTAAAAAAACATGCTTTGTATGAGCAATTAACTGGTGTAAATAATAAAAAACAGATGTCAATAGACCGTTCTTAAGCACCGACGTAAAAAGAGGGGTACAATAGGTATAATAAGTGTTACCATAGGACTAATACAGAAATATGAATACTTCTTGCTATTCCATGTACGCATCGTTACTACTTCTATGTCCATGTGGGATATTCTAGATACTCACACTTATACACCGTGTTCAAAGGAAGAAGTACACTAATAAATAGCACTTAAACACGCTGTTAATTCATCAGAAACATAGGTATAAAGAAAATGTACATGGAACTGTGTAGATGTAGATAAAGTAATTCCCCAAATAACTTTGTGTTAGGCACAAAGTAATTTTGGGTCCTACTCCACTTTTATATAGTAAGAGTTTAAAGAAGAGTTCTGTAACCTAATCTGATTTTGATGACGAGCTAGAGCTAGAGGACTGGATCCGGCTACATTTTGGTTTAGCGCTAACATTGTTTCATGACAACTCTTTCAATGTTGAATTTAAGGTCTGACGGGCTTCATTTTGAACACTCGTTTAGTTTTGATTTTGGTATTTAACTCTTGACCAACGATGGCTTTTCAATAGCATTTTCTTCCAAAACATAACCGGATTCGGTTGAAGATTAGTTTGATTTTTGACTTTGGTATTTTGCTATCTTGACTGACGAAGGGCTTTGGGTTTGATACTGGCATAATCTTGCAAATGTTATTTAGATCTTAAAGACGGCCGTCGTAAAATTGTATAGTGGTTCGTAATACAATTTTCCTGACTCCCGTAGAAAGTTTTGAAAAGACAACTACTGGGGACGTTGTTGTCTTGATTAAAATCAAATACTGATTTCATGATCTGAAATGGGGCTTGGGTACTTTGTCCTACGAGAATCTAATACACCTCATATTCTACATACATACATACGTAAGCTCACGCAATTGTCCCATGGGGGTAAGCCGAGACCAAGGACCGCCACACGCTACGACTCTGACACACCTCTTTAGCCTCATTCACATTCATACATCTCTTCATGCACTTCCATCGATTGAGGGTGCTACCCACCTTGTCCGGCATAGATTTTGTTTTGCGGCTTATGAGCTAAAAAGTACTACGTAATTCTATACCACGGGGCTGATTAAGTTTTGGGAATCTCTAAAAGCCGAAGTCAACCCAATTTCTTTTGCAAGTAACAATTCACTTGAGTTTTTAGTTAGGTTAATACCTATGAAATCAAGGTAAAAGAGCTCCTGGTTTTGGCAAAAGAATACAAAACGTTAATAGTAAAAAGTTAAAATGTGTTCTAATTTATTTTTTACATTCACAGTCTACAATAAATTGTGGGTAATATCGACACCAAACGAAACATGACACGGTTTACTTATAAAAGATACAAACAATACTGACTCTAAGAAAATGTTATCATTTTTGTATGAATTTATATAAAATGACAATATTTCTTGAAATTATCCACAAATCTTTTATCTTAAGTAAAGGCAAAATAGGTTTAAAACATAAAATGACAGTCTTGTTTGAATCCCTATGCGTTTTACGCTCAAGAACTAACAAAAAGAACGACATTAATCGTCAAAAATACACTATTCCCAGAAACTGCAACAGATTTTTAGCCTAAAGTAAAAGCAAATATGGCTCTATGCAAAAACGGACAGTATTGCGTTTATTTGTACCGAATTTACGCTATTAAATTAACGTGAAAATGACACTAACCAAAAAATGACGGTACTCCACACATCAAAGTACATTCAATTGGCTGTGTTATTTAATGGAATAACGTTCTTATCCAAAAAATGACACTCTTGCGCTTATAAAGTACTCTGGTATGTCTGACGTTCACGTCACTACCCAAATGGTGTCGGTAAAGCGGTTAGTCGGTGGGTGAATTTTGTTTAAAGTCGGTGCGATACTACTGACATCTATAAGAATTACATGGAATTTCGTTACAGGTGTTTTTGCATTGGACAAAGCTCTGATTGGTGGGAGACGAGGTGCGAAAATCTCAAAATGCGGGTTTTTCGTTTAGTGACGGTATTGGTTTTAACGTGCGATACGATTATTGTAACGACCTCACAAATGAGCTCGCAGAACATCAAAACAGTTTGTACATAGTCGTTAATTAATCAATATCGGAAATGTTTTTTTTAAAATTCTTGGTAAAATTTCGACTCCTCAACGCATCAGATATTAATGAAAATTTAGGGTTGGTAGGTACTGTCGGGACTAAATTTGAGAATGGGGCTCACATAACCTCAGGGTTAAAAGCCCAAATGTAAAAAAAAAGAATTAAAAAAAAGTTGAGAATAGCAAAGCCGAGCTGAAAACACGACATCGTAGCTTATACAGGGTGAAATTGATATCATTAGCATCCATTTAAACTAAGAGTCTACCCATCAAACTGAACAACTTTTACTATGGGAGCGAAACGACAGTAGCAAAAAAAATTTCTGCTGTTGCATTTTGCTCCGATCGGTTTGGTAAAATTTGTTCAGTTTGATGGATAGACTCTTAGTTTAAAAGGATGCCAATGATATCGATTTCAGCCTGTAGTCAATGATCGTTTAGACGAAAAAATTTAATTCTTACTTCATGACATTCAGTGGATGCACCGGAGCAGTAGCACGAAATGCAGCCGAGAGGGTTACTCTCATCAAGTCCGAAGGTCCCAGGCCGGCAGCGGTCACATAATTCACCCTCCACGTTCTGTTTGCACTGACAGTACGAAGTTAGCTCGCAAGGCACTGATACACCACGGCGGTCACATCTATAAAAGCGAAATTCAGATATCATTTTCTAGGTTCTGGTTTAAGTTAAAAACTACAATATTTTTCCCTCCGCGGTGACGCGAGATATCGGGCTAGAGGTCTTAAACGTATTTGATTTTAATATAAATGTATGTTCACAAACTCAATAATGAGCTACGAATGCAACGGTGAAGAATCTGTCATCATCATTATCTCAGCCAATGGACTTCCACTGCTGGAAATAGGCCTCCCCTAAGGACCGCCACAACGACCGGTCCTGCGCTACCCTCTTCCAACGGCTTCCCGCCGCCATCACCAGGTCGTCGGTCCATCTTGGGGCATACCCACGCTGAGCTTTCCGGTACGCGGTCGCTACTCGAGAAGTCTTTGAAAATTCGAGAAAATGATATAGTAATTAAGAAATATGTCTATATCACTTACTGGCATCGTGAATACGGCGTAGTTTCTATATTGTATGCTGGCACACAAACTTGGTTTGCATTTCTTTCGTATCCAGGACTGCATTGTTCACAGTTTTCGCCGGCTGTGTTGTCTTTACAATCCTGCAAATATATTATGGTTGTACAGAACACGGCAAACATACATCTAATATAAACTATTATAAAGCTGTAACATAAATGTAGCTGTGCATGGAAGATATTTACAAAACATTTTGAGTACTTATAACAAACTATTTTTACTCTTAATTTTAGTTTTTCCTTTTTATTTGCCTACAGCACCAGATTTAGGTCAATATAATGTTTTTGTAATCTCTGTAATTATAGTACCTACCTACTCTGTGGTATAAGTATACCAAATTGCAAGTCAATGCTATGAACCGTTGAGAATATCCCTCATCTGGAGACAATTCTGATGATTTCAGGCACAAAATTTCAGCTCTTAGGGTAAAAGCAAGTGGTTGTAACAATTTTAGCAAATTTTGAAATGGGCAACTTACACACACACATACGAACATTGAAAGTTCAATATAATCTTGTAAAAAAGGATACGATATGTTGTTTAGGGTTACCCTAAATCACAGATTTTTGTTTGTCTGTTTGTTTGCAGAATTTGTTTGTCGAGCATTACGCAAAAACTACTAGACCAATTTGATTTGATTTGACCGATTGAAACTTACTCTTGATTAGTCTTATCCTATTAGAAAACTGATATTTTATTTCGCTATGATATGACGAGAGCCGGTGCAGACAATATGTCGCGGCCAAATCTAGTCCAGTAATGTATAAATCGTAATTATTTGCTGTAATACAAAAGGGCTAGTTTTTAAAAGACTAGCCGTTATTTATTGCGGCGTATTCTACTGCAGATTCCAATGGCAGACGAATAAAAAACTGCACGTGTATTCTTTAAAACTGCATGCAAGTACTTTCAAGTCTTCGCCTTAAGCTTAAGGGAAATCAAAGACAATCCGAAGTAAAGTCTACCTCGAACAACGAAACAGGACATGTGAAATACAATTAAATACTTACGTAGCATACACCAGTCTCCGGATGACACATGTTAGAGTGGCCGTTACACTCGCAGGGCTCACAATGCACCAAGTAAATACCAATCGAACTCCTGTGAAACATCAAATAATGGTTTCATTCAAGCAACTAAAGTACGTCAGCAGCTTTAATACGAGCATATGGAATGCTACATGCTAATATGCTTCAATTTAGAGACGTTTATTGCGTCAAATGTTCATTAAAAGCAGCAACCGGCACTGCTTGTCAAACTGGAAAAACGTTGAATACCACTGCCAGGGAAATATTGATATTCTGAATCATCACCATCTTCCTGTCCTTATCCCATTACTTGGGGTCGGGTCTGCGCAATAGATGATAATTTATTCCCTCGCGACGAGTCAGAGATATTCTTGTCTAGTATATTAATTTATTATTATTAGGCACAAGCTGTTTTTCTTTGAGTTGACCATAAACCTAAAATGTTTTACTAACCTAGTGTAACCAGGAGCGCAGTCTTCACAAGAGGTGCCGACGTATCCCCTAGGACAGACACACTGTTCGACGTGCAGCGCAGGCGGCCCGTAGCCATTAGGCTCAGCCGTGTCGATGCTAGCGCTATCTAAAGATGCCAGTTGGGTGCTGGTCGTGTATGTGGCCTTTATTAAGATAGCTTTCACATCAGCCAAAGCTAATAAGAAATGTTCGCGAGATATCGCTATGCCGTCGGGTCTAGAAAGAAAAATGACATTAATGTAGATTATACTCTGCATATTGCTGCTTAATCATAATTAGTTGTAATGAAATTTACCTTCGCCATCCTTTCTCCAAGAACTGCACGGTAGCATTGAGAGTTCCGTCGGTTGCAGGAACAAAGTGGTCAGAGTAGTGGAAAGTAAGTCGGTTCTCCTGTAGAACAATTATCATTTCAATTATTATCTTCAAAAGTATAAGTAATATTATATATATAAATTGATATAGGTAGGCATAGAAACGAAAGAGAGTGTAGATTTGAATTGTCGCCAAGCACGTATCCAGACTTTTGTTTCGGGGGGGGACATTTAATTTTCGGGGGGGGGGGGGGGGGGGGATTTTCATAGAAAAACAATGTAAAAGTAGGTGCTGTAATCACTTTTCCATACAAATATTCAGATTTCGGGGGGGGATAAATCCCACCTATCCCCCCCCCCCCTGGATACGTGCCTGATTGTCGCGCATCATCGTCGTCTTAAGTTCTCCAAAACTTTCATGTTTATTCATTGTTAATTTTTTCTAGACTTTGACGTAAGTTTTTACATTTCACTTACGCTGATAAGTTGAATATCGGCAGCAGTATTTCTGGAGCTTTGACCCCCAGATGTCGGGACGTGTCGTAGAGTGTATCGCAAGTATCCACCGTACGAGGTTACTTTGTCCCCGGCGAAGCTGTGAATAGGCAATACAAGAAGTTATAACCTGTAGGGTGGCAGGAAACACAATATCAATTCGGAAAGTCACGTTTTTTTTTTTAAAGGGCTGAATCGAAAACCATTTCGAGATCATTGGTTGAATGACAATATTTTGTATGTTAGAGGATTTAAAATGAATGGTAATCCTTTAAATAAAATAATGACATTTTTCGCTCAAGCGACCAATCAAGCATTGCGCGACGACCTGCAAACTCCTTGGTAACATCAACCTAAAATCACTGGCCATTAAGAAAAAAACATTTTCTGTTTCCAGCATTAGAGTTAGAAAGAGAAGGCAGGTAATTTTTTTTTTAATCAGTCAAAGGTTTTTCTCCGGTGTTCGAATGATTTTCTCGAGACTACTTTTCCATTTAGATAATACAGATCATATTCATTTAAAAATTCAAATCACATTGAAAAACACGATGAATAGCAAAACTATTAAATTAGTTTCTTTAAATGATGTCTGCTACCCGTAAAGATGTTTAAATAAAGCCAAAAAGGTCGATTTCCTTACCTAACAGGAAGACTCCAATAGTAAATCGTAGGCTTGGACCTGTCAAAGTCACTCAATGTAATTTCACCACGAACAAGTTGAGGTTTAAGATCGGTTTCGACCGGTGAGTTGTATTTGACGACGGCTGCAGGTCCCACGGGGGCGCTGTTGTAAATTTTAACTTGGTCTACGATCTGTGGGGTGTTGAAGCGAACCGTGGTAGTCTTGCGGCGAAGGTTGCTGCTAGAACATTGTTGCGATACTCCTGTGCAGAAACATAATGCGCAGCCAAGACTGAAACAATATTTAAATTGTTATAAAAAAAAAGTTTGTTGTAGCCTGTAGGATCCCCACTGCAGGGCAAAGGCCTCCTCTCACGAATAAAGGTGAGAGGGAGTGGACCATACTCCACCATGCGAGCCCAGTGCGGGTTGGTGGAGGCAGGTTAGTGGTCAACTTGCTGTCAGAGAATTTTCAAGCTGCCAATAGGCCTCTAACCTTGCTTAACGAATAGTTACACCACTATCTGACGTAAATATCCGGGACCAACAGCTTAACGTGCCTTCTGAAGTACGGAGACGTTCGAGATGAAATACCACTAAACGGTCACCCATCCAAAGACTGACCAGACCTGACGTTGCTTAACTTCGATGATCGTTTCCGATACCGTAGCTAATTTGTTATAATAACACATAACACAAAACCTAGTATTAGTCAGGCGAAAATTTACGCGATATAAAATTTTTAACTAGTACGTTGATAAGGTCGCTATCAACAGGATGCAAGAAAAAACGCCCAAGTAATACTTAAGGTGGTGCTTAAGACCCATTCAAAAATCTGCTGTCCCATTTCAGTACATTTGAGTCGAGTCAGTACTGCAGTTTTGTATGAAACAGCAGATTTTTTATATTGGGTGACGGTGATCTAGAAAAACTCGCAAACCTAATTTCAGTTGAGTGAGTGATCCGCAATCTCAACCGACCAACTCGCGTGGATAACACGTAGCTTCCTCACATGCTGACTTTGAGAGAAATATTGACGCTGTCTTGATAACCGGCCATAAAAAAAAGTTCTGTATGCAAAAATGTGTCCTTACCTGAAATCTTCAGACAGATAGAAGGAGTGTGTCTTGCACTGATCACAGTACTTTCCTTGAACGTTCTCTTTGCATTGGCAACTGTCTGGCATGAGAGAACTGACAGTACCAATAGGGTTACAGTTATCAATCGGTTTCGGCTGGCAGGAGTCTCCGGGAACCATAGGGTTACCGATATAACCAGGCTCGCAGTATTCACAGTTCTGACCACCATATCTGTAAAAGAATATTAAAAAATACAAATTGTGATACGTATAATCTGGCATTTGTTATTTTTGCTGCGTTTTAATGACGGAGGAAAGAAAAGGAATATAATTTTGTTACTGTTTAGTCTAATTTAATGTTTGTGTACGCCCAGAAGTCCTTATGATCGCGAGTTTACTGCTGTATGTATGTTTTTTCCCTTAAATTTCGAAAAGACAGTTGAGTCTCTGTCCAATAAATTTAATATTATTTTTATAGATTTTGGAAATCTCTTTTAATGAAATGCAATGCATGCTTTATTAGTTTTATTCCTGCTAATTAGAAATAAAAATCACAATTACCCAGGTTGGCAATCACAGACGACACCGCCATTCGGTCCGATGGAGCAAGTCCTGGCGAATTGGTTGTTGGGGTTCGTGAGCGGACAGGGGCACGGTCTGCAGCCATAGGTCGAATCGCCGTAGGTGCCGGGTGGACAGGTCGGATCCACTTTGCGACAGTGACCAAGCCAGGGTCCCGACTTCTCACGCACGAATCCGGACGCGCATTTCTGAAAATCATCAAAACTTTATTGCGGTTCACAATGGTATAAAAAGGTGGTGTAATGTAATCTGGTGGTGGTGGTTTTGGGGCTGAGTATTAAAAAACAGTTATATATATAACAATACATTGTTCATATAAAAAATGGTGGCACGAGCGTGCTGTAGCCACGCTGTAGCAATAAAGCTTTGATTTGTATCCTTTTCCAATTCTTTCACGGTTTGCCTAATCGGCTCAAAAACTTAGACCATATGTTCTAAGCTCAGATAACGTAATATGCTGAAATAGTATTACGGTATGTATGTCGAAATGTAATGTTTATGTATAATGAGTACAATGACGATGAAAATTACAAGCATTGAAAAAAACTCTATGGGATCACCAGAAAGATAAACGTAACAGTACAGTACTGTTCTTTGCAGTTCAAGGTTCGGAAAAGATCAGGTCATTTAAAAATATATATTGGAATAATATCTCTACATACAACATTCACTGTAAACCTAAAACGAAGTCGTGAATCAGGAATTTTACAGTAATTTGCATATACCACTATAACCAGAACGGTTCCGAAGCTTGAACTTTATTTAACTGTAGGCATAGTAAACAGTAAAGATGTATATCTTTTACCTGGCAAGAAAGTCCTTCGTATCCAGGTGGACAGGTACATTCCTCGACGAGGTTAGCAGCTCCGAGGCTAACGTCGATCAGTTGAGCGGATTCCATAGCGAAATCGGTAATGTTCACACCAGCGTTGTTCTGATCAGCTCGAAGCAAAATCATTTCAATGTTGTCCAAACTGGAAGACAAATTAATTATTAATTTGTGTAGTCCTTCTTTACATGCGCTTTTTGTAAGGGCATTATTATTGTTGGCTTGGCTATTGCAAGCAAGGTTCGTTATGTAACATTGCGACCATTGCTGGTCTATTGTGTTCGCCCCAAAAGTTCACCCATATTTTACACGTACGTACGGCGACAGATCAACCTTCCCATAGTTAAACCTTATGACCATGAACATAGAGCTCAACTATGGGTAGGTTGATCTGTCGCCTTGTGTACATCCGAACTAATATTTTTCCATTCTCGGGTATGTATGCAGGTTTCCTCACGATGTTTTCCTTCACCGCGGAGCTAGTCATCATCAGCCTATTAACGTCCCTCTGCAGGGCACAGGCCTACCCTCTAGGAGGGTGTACGGGCGTTAGTACACCACGCGTGCCCAATGCGGATAGGTAGACTTCACATACGCATCATAATTTCTTCTACTACATATGCAGGTTTCCTCACGATGCTTTCCTTCACCGTTTGAGAGCAATCGGTAATACGTACATAAGTTAGAAAAACTCATTGGTACGTGGCATGTTGTCCGTGCGGTTTCGAACCCGGACCTCATGATTGAGAGTCCATATCTCTCCGCAACGCGCCGCCGAGCTTCGAAATTCCGTGGAACTTAGTGGTACAGGCCAGGAATAGAACCGCTGCCTAGTGATTGAATCGCTAGCTCACTTCCGTATGGACTATCATCCCTCTTAGGGCATGATCAGACCACTAAATTAAAAATTTGTCGTCATCCCCAATGATACTGATATTCTGTTATCTTAGTAGGTACTAATTGAATCGAAAGGCAAAAAAGAAGTGACCAACGGGGTTGATGCTGTCTATTCAGGGATTAAAGGCGATAATAACTTACGCCATCATGATGTCTTCTCTAGACGCTGGGACGGAACCGGTCGAGCTCGGTTTAAGCCAGTTCTCTGGTGTAAGGCGAACCTCGATGTTACTCTCGCTGTCTGCACGTTGTCGATGAATTAGAGTTGCGTATTTACCCTGTGAGCATTGTCGCAGTTTAGATCATAATCTTAACTATTAAAAACAGTAACAAAATTGTGTCTGTACATTGAAGATATTAAAAAACAAAGTTTCAATATGGTTTTTAGATTTTCCTGATTCCCACTTAATTTTAATTTTTTTTAAATTATTTCTGTTTATCTGTTTGTTTATTTGTTCAAGCATCATATCACACAAAAACTACAGAACCGATTTTGATGAAACTTGTTTTGTTTGAAAGCTTATAACTTGACTTAAAATCTAGTAACGATTTGTTATGTTTAACAGAAATTGGCCCCTGGGCGGGGATCAAAACGTCGTCTCGACTCCGGCACGGAAGGTGAGGCTACTTGCGACTACACCACCACTGCTTCTCATCGAGTCACCACCAATTTAGAAAACATGCTTACCTTGATTATAATAACAGGTAGGTTATCGTTTGAACCAGGTCTCGGAGAATGAGGCGCAAGTCTGTACTTGATGCGACCACCATACGAGGTTAGCTGATTTCCATTGTAAGTCTCCGGTAGTGTCAAGTAAGGGTGAGCATCGTTGGCCCCGTGTGGCCAGCTTGAACCGTAGTTTTCTAGTTTAGTGACCTAAAAGTTTTATAGAAATGCGTTATTTCGATTATTTTTCGGTTTATACAAATATACAATACAATACTCTTTATTTGCACACCATAAACATAAATAACAATATTAAAAGCAAACAAAAAGGGTACAAATGGCGGTCTTATCACAAAAGCGATTTCTTTCAGACAACTAAAGGAAGGAAGAACTCTTTAATAATAATTAAGAACAAAACTACGTTTATATTTAAACTGAATAAATTATACTATACATACAATAGTTTATTCGAAATACAATAGAAAAGGTTACTAACTGTAGCACCATTTCTCAGAGGTTGATAGTAATACTGATTGGTGATAGGTTGCGGCTGTATTTCTATTTGTCCGTCGTACTTCTGTTTGACTCCAAGCAGCCTAGTGCCACCTTCTCCTAGAGGAGTGGGCATGTTGTAGGTGAACAAGTCAGCGCTGCGGCACTGCGTGGACTCGCCGAAGCAGAAACAACGAATGCAGTCACTCTGCGATCGGGCCTCGCTGAAAATTTAAAGAATGCAGTAAATACCTGGCGGACGTGACCTGGTTTATAATAGTACATTACTGCAGTGGCCAGCAAAAGAGGCATTGATGGACGAACGTGTAAATGAGGGCCGAGGCGAAGCCTAGGCTAAGGCTTGTATAGTACTTTTCTCAAATAATGCGCGGAAATTAAAATGAATCAACTTTTCAAAAACAAAGACGAACAACGAACAACAACAAAATGTTCTGCTTTAAAGTGTTCATATGTTTTTTTTTTTCAATAAACAGCTTTCTATTGGCAAGCCAGTTTGAAATTTAAATAAAACCTTTGATAAGTTAGGTACCTCCTTGGTTGCCATGTTTTGGAGTAAAAGATCGTTCCATTTTTAAATTACACGACAGATATGAGTTTACTATGTAATTTATTTGGCCGCTAAACCACGACAGATATGGATTTCCATACAACTTTTGCCGGCCGCTGCTCGCATGTCAGTACAGCAATTTTGATTTATCTCGAAGAATGTTGTCAAAATAATGCTCATTGAGAAAAAGTATCTTTTTGCATGCATTTCTTGCTTTGATTTTGAAGATAATTGAAGTAGGTATATAGCTTGAAAATAGTTTTGTAGCAATAGGCTATTAATTACGCCTTCGACAACTATGCAATCATACCTGTTAAAGAACCCTTGACGGCAAACATCAGTTTTCTCAACATGTACAATGGAGTCGGGGGTAGCGAACGTAGTGGCTCTGTTGTTGATAGCCTCACAGGAGTAAGCTCCACTGTCTACATACTGTAATTAAAATAAATAACGTAGCTTAGTTTTTGTTTTAAAACTATAATTGAATGTCATAACTATACAGGGTATAAAATTAAATGCGTTACATATCAAAAGGGGGTAACTTCAAACCATCGAAATGAACAACTTTCAATAACAATGAAATCTCGAAAAAAATATAGTGTTTCCATAAAGTGTGAATAGCTACACGTTAGCTGCTCGACCGAAATGTATGGAACAGCTGCTTTTTTTCGCGATTTCAATGTTGGTCCCTTAGCGAATGTTGTTTAATTTGATGGTCTGAACCAGCAGTAGAAAGATGCATATCTCCATAGTAATTTTGTCATATTCAACTGCTGAACTTAGCGAATGAGTTTCAAAAATCGCACTCCAGTTATAGGAATTATAGGAAAAATGTAGTGTGTGAATAGCTCCCCACACACACAAAGGTTTAAGCTAGTTATAAGTCTTTGCAATGTCCTGCAGCCATGCATTATACGTCTAAACCTTTTACTATTCGTATCCTTTCTACGTCCTTACGTCACACATTCAAGCACACACCGCAATAAGGTGAAATATTTTATAAAATCTGGAGCAATCTGTAGCAGTATTTCAGCGTCCATTTTCGTTTAGTGCGCGAACCAAACTGAACGATTGCGAGTGTGGAGGGATATGTCTTACACGCTGACTTCGCGGAAAATTCACGGCGTGAATTCCAGCATATGCTCACGACTATATTCCCCGAGGGGGTAGTCAGAGATATCCCGAAACCTCAGAACATCCACGTTTCACCAGTAGTACCGAACCTCTGTCCAGTGTGACGGGGGGTGAGCCCGTCGCCACTTATAATGCACAGTGAGTACAATACATGCCTCGTAATTGAAGCATGCAGATTTCCTCACGATGTTTTCCTTCACCGAAAAGCCAGTGGTGTTACAAATCGTACATAAATTCCGAAAAACTCATTGGTACGAGTCGGCCTGGACGGGGATCGAACCATCGCCTCCTGCACGGCAGGCAAGGTTACTCGCCACTAGACCACCAAGGCTTCAATTCAAGGAATTCAATAATGTAATAAATAATCATTGTCACGCAGTCCGTAGTCCTCACCTGCATGTTGGGACACGTCAGTGTACCAATTCCGTTCTCGCTGGTAGACGTACACTTAGCAGGAACGTGTCCCCAGTTCAATCTCCAGGAAATGAGCGGAATCGGTATACCGACTGCTTCACAGACCAGGGTCAGGGTATCCCCGGGGTTCAGTCTGACGTTGGCAGGTGAAGGCGGCTTCGACACGTGGATAGGTGCTATTATAATTAGGAAACAACCATTTAGAAGTTTTCAGTGTTTTAGTTTTAGTATTTAATAGGAAGGCTGAATACGTGATGACTTTAATCATTACGAGAAATACTAATAGAAACAAACCAGCCAAGTGCGAGTCGGACTCGCATACGGATTACGGTTCCGTGTCACCACAAAATATTACCAAAAATTATGTTTTTATAGCAAGCCAGTTTTGATAATTTGTTTATTATGCACTATAATCACACCAAGATTGAAGCATAAAAAAACATTGAAAAAAAAACAGGTTTTCGTACCCAAAGGGTGCTAACGGGACACTTAACACGTACAATTAACATTTTTTGTTTTTGCACTATCGTAAAAATGGTCTAGTAAGCGCCAAACTCGGTGTGATTATAGTGAATACATACACATAATCTAAAGTAAAAAGAAATAAGCATGTTGGTATGAAACCATGACTTGGCTGTTTTCAACCGTCTAACTATTACGTTCAAAAGATGCAGTCCTTTCAGGTCGAACGGACAGACAGACGGACAGAGCGGACGGATAGCGTCGGCTTCATAATAGAGTCCTGTCGGCACCCTTTGGGTATGGAACAAAAAAACACACGCCATATGTACTCGATCATCTATGGAGCGATGAGCATTCTTGGGAAGTAAATTGAATAAAAAAAGAAAAACGATAATTCACAAGCAAACAAAAAAACACGTAGAAAAATTGCATTACCACATCCGATTTCGTCGGAGCCATCTATACAGTCGGTCTGCCCATCACAATGGAAGCTCCTCGGTATGCATTGGTCGCTGTTGAGACACTTGAACTCTACCGGCTGGCAGCCCTGCGCGGACTGACGCGACCCGCAGTTCTTCTCATCAGATCCATCACCACAGTCGTCCGCATCATCGCACAACCATGTCTTGAGTACACATTTACGATTATCACACTGGTATTCACTCGGTTCGCAAACGCCATTGTGATCTGAAATTCATATAAGTAATCGTTTAATCGATCATTGTAAATGACCATTGCCTGCAATCGATTTAGCGTGGGTTTCTGTCGCCCAGCGCACAGACCAATTATGCAGCCCCCTTATCTTTATCAGAATACCTACACAAAAATTAACGGAGCAAGCGAAGCGAGCTCGAAGTTTTAAGCATAATTATTCGGGTTGTCGTCGGACATCTTTTTATTCATCCAAGCAAAAATTTAAACTTAGAACAAGCGAAACGAGCTCGACTTTTCTCTTCTATATGAATCGGTTGGAGCCAGAGCTTTTTACGTACAAAACATGTGCAAAGTAACCTTAGTAAAAGCTATGGATCGAGCAAAGCAAGCTCGAAATTAGAATTCTTTAGGATTATGTGTAGGAAGAGTAATTAAAACAGAAATTTAGTGCGAGCAAAGCGAGCTCGACTTCTCTGTACTCTACGAATTGGTTATAGACAGAGCTGATTGAGCTCTAAATTCTGAAAAAAATATTGATGATTGATTGAATCATCAATATTTTTTTTCAGAATTTGCCGCCCCTAGTAAAGTGCCACCCGGGTCATTTGCCCCCCAGCCCCGACTCGCTACGCTACTGTTGCTATAAAATAATAAAGCTTACTGCAAGCGTCTTCGTCTGATCCGTCTGAGCAGTCTATTTTGCCATTGCAAACGTCAGTCTTCGGTATACACTGTCCGTTGGCGCAGGTCGCTTGGTGTTTTAAACAGGAACGTGGAGCACTCGACATCGCAACTAAAATACAATTATGTAATCAAGAACTTCGCTTATAGTCTGGTTCACTTTTCGACGGATTTCAATTCTAGCGGCATTTTGGGTAAAATTTTGTACCAGGGCATCCTTATTATGATCCCCAAATCTCATCCTTGTACCGTAGGGGGAACCCGTAGATCAATTGGAAGTATCTGGTCGATCCCCACCCCACCATATCTACTTTCCATAGATAGTACCCGGATAATTGTTCAAACTGATTTCCCCCCAACAAACGTATAGTAAAATGATTTCGGAAATCATAATAAGGATGACCTGGTGATAAAAGGAATATTTTGTCTTCCTAAGAAGGTCGACTCCTGACGGATGAGGTCAACGGCCTTCTTAAACTATATGATAGATAGGGTTATGGACCTCGAACAAGTAACATAAAGGACCCTGGTCAGATTTGGTTGGCGTTAAAAAAAATGGAAATTCCAAACGCCAAAGCAGCTTTTAATGGATCACCGAACCGACTAAATATTTGTATCCAGTGGTTTTAGGGGTCGCTGATTAAGAATATGAAATCATTTTGTTTTGATCTTCAACATTCAGGGTCGCCATACACATTTCATAATTTTGGATATGCTGTTACTTTCTCTGCCCTGTAGCCCTCAAAGGTTGACACCACCGAACTTGTTTCGTAGAAAATTTTATCAAATTTAATTTGTCTCTACAAAACTTTTCGATAAAACTTATAAATTTAGAGAAATATGCGAAAAACTTAAAAAAGTTACATTTAGAGCCACCGGGCCCCCTCTTACTGAAACTCGCAAATTCGGGAGTTCCAAAATCGAAATTCGTGTTCAGCAGGTCCGAATTAGTAAAAAAAATAACAAAACACATTTGTCAAAATGTTGCCCAAAATGCCGCTAGACTGATCAAAATTGCCATTTTAGAGAAAAGAGAGGTGAAAAGTTGTGTGTTTCGCTCGGCTGCAAAATTATTCTGCGTCTCGTACCTTTGAAAACTTCGTTGCGCTCAGGATTCAATACAAGTTCTTGCCCAAAAAAACAACTTTGCAGCCTAGCATAACAAATAACTATTTATCGAAGTGTGGCTTTATAGGTTTATGCCTTTGCTCAGTATAGACGTAGGTTTTTTAAATTACTTTTCCACCCTAGGGATGAAATGCATCACTTTCAACCCGCTTCACAGATAAACAATGACCTACTTTCAGAGTATGAGAGATGAAAAAGAACAAAACATAGAGACCAGTAGGGCTCGCATGCCACCCCCGAGAAAACGATAAAAATCGAGATGTGCGTCCATCCTTATTATTTTACGTATGCCAGAAAGCTTAAACGCTTTGTCGTGGCTGGCATGCTAGCTGTGCTGGCAGAGGTAACATAGACTGTACGGTAAAAAAAAATTGCTGTAGTGTCATTATTCAGGGAGGAAATAGGGAATACGTTTGTTTTGTATGGACTACCTATAAACGGAACCCGCCTTTTCTCTTTACTAGCCAACTGTCTGTACAGACAGTTAACAGTTAGTGTGCTAGGGATGGAAAGTTGCAAGGTTTGCAATCTTTTTAAAATGGAAGTACTCACTCGCAGGATTCACGGTAAGTTCAACTTTCAATGCAGATCCTGGATATTGTAAATATCTAACGGCTTGACAGATGTAGACACCGCTATCTGCTGGCTGTAAATTAATAATTATGTTAGTTGCAAATTTATCCAAGGATAATTATAATAAGTTTCCTGTTATCTACTTTATCTCTCTCTACATATTAACGTAAATCACTAAAAATATCATGGATACTGTCACACGGATTATTACAAGAGTAAGTACCAGTTTCTAGCCCGGACTTGACTAGAAAACGATATAGAATAAGTACATACAATTTTAGACACAAACATCCATGACTCGGGTTCAAATATTTATATTCAACATACAAATATTTGCTTCTTGCGGGATTCGAACCCGTGACCCTCTGATCAGCAGGCAGATTAACTAACAACTGAGATATCCGGTCATCAAATCTCGTAATATTGTTGTCATTTTACTCATTCCTATTCCCGAATACTACTAAAATTATAATGAACAATAACACCCGTATTTTTAGTTGTTTCCTTGAGGCTTCGTCACTCGAGTAGAGGACTTTTTTGACATTATATCATACAAATGTGTCACAAACGTCCCCCACTCGAGTGAGGAATCAAGAAAACAACTAAGAATACGGGTGTCGAGTTAGGCTTGTCAAAACGTTTACTTACTGTGACTTTGAACATTTCGAGACGACCCTTTTTATCGGTAGAGCCAGGTTTGAGCGGCCGGCCTCCTTCTCGCACCCATCTGACGGCCGCACGAACTGGTCCCTCGTCACGACATCGGAAAACCACATCTCCACCTATAATAAACCTTTATTTGGTAATTAAGTTACGGCTAAGATGGATACCCGATGATAGACATCTGAAATGATTGTGAAACTTAACTTAAGGATTAGAATTGTTGGTTACCCTTGCATTTCAAACGACATAAGAATGGTGAGGTGAATTTACTAGTTAACTGGCGACAAGAATAATAATTAGAACCATCTTTAATTTCTTAAATCTGAACCCTAATAACTATGTTCTCGCTGAAATGAGTAATTCCAAAAGGAATAAAAAATGAAACGATTGATACCTGTAAAATTATAAATGATTGATGAAAATAAATTAGGAAAAATATAATCTGTTAATAATTAAGCTCAAAACAAAACCCATTGGTTGTGAATACTATTTTCAGTATTAATAGTTAATAATATGAACTAACATGCAGCAATATCTTTAATGACGTATGGCATTAAATTGAATCATTCTCTGCGTCATAAATCATTCCAAAGTTGAATTGAACAAATAAGTTCCACTTTCAAGAAATTATGTAAATTACATAATTTTTTTATATATAATTGTGATGATGAGTTACCCGATGTATTTTTAACCATGTTACAATATGGTAGTATGCGTTATTATGATTATGCGATATATTATTCAAAATTCCCGAATTGTTTTCCGTCCTTTAATGTTGTTACAAGTTACAAAAACCCACAATGCACTCATTGGTACCCAAAGTTAAGGTACACACTGACTCACCACTGCGAGCTTGGTATTGGCCTGTTCCACCACCATGAAAGAAATAACATTAAAATTATTATAATATCTATCACCGACTTGTATTATAAACAGTTAATTATAAGCTAGAATTAAAACTTTGACAGAGATACTATACCTATAAATCCGAATTATTACCACCACCACCAAATATTTTATAAAACAATGAAACTTAGTATATAAATTAGAAACACTTGGGGCATGTTTCACCACTTTTGGATAAGTTCTTGTTAGCTTATCTGACAGCCGGTTTGAACATTTTTGTATTAAAATATGTCAAGTGATATTTGTCAAATAACCTATCAAGAACTTTTTCGGAAGTGGTGAAATAGGTCCTTAAGGGTTGAACCTCATTTAATAGCATCGCATCGCATTTTTCCGTCGCTCCATCCTTTTCTGTCACTCAGGAACGCACGCGGCCGTGCTATCGCGCGCGATCGCGTTCCGTCTATCTTCATTCCTGAGTGACAGAAAAGGATAGAGCGACGGAAAAATGCGGTGCGATGCTGTGTGATGTAGTTCAACCCTAAATTGAAAATATTTTATGTTTTTGATTGCTAAGTAGTATAGTCTGTCTATAAAGTCATGATAAAAAATGAGGGCACTGTCTCCACGCAAGAACGTCAAAATCAAGCATAACCTGACACCACCATACTAAAATGATTAGTTCCTCAAACATTCTTATCACGACTTTATAGACAGACTATAAGTCCCTTACCATAATGGTGCCGTGGTCCATCATGTTTCATATAACGAAAAATTAAAATCTCTCAGTCGACTGAGAGATATGACGGCCTGACCCAGCCACAAACATCAGCAGTTCTCTTATTGGTTTGTGGGCCCAGCAGACTACACAGCCGACATGCTGTCAGCCTATGTCAGACCGTAACAATACATAGACAAAACTAAATTACGAATTATACCTTCAAGTTCGTATTTATCTCCTTATTTCAAACTAGAGGACCGCGGCGAACTTCGTACCTCCTTAGAATCTTCCCGACATACACTTGGCCATTTTTTATAGCCTATGTTAATCACTGATAATGTAGCATTCTAATGGTGAAAAAATTATTCTGATCGGTCCAGTAGTTTCAGAGCCTATTCATTACAAACAAACAAACAAAAAATAAAATCATTCCTCTTTATAATATTAGTAAAGACAGATTATTTATCAAAAGTAATTTAATTTAATGGAGGTTAATTATTGAACACGGGTTTGCTGGAAGAAATCTCTTTAGAGATAAGCTCGCCCTTTGTAATTGTCTATTATGTTGTCTTCATGTATATTTCCGTGTGTACAGTAAAGTGTTAAAATAAAATAAATAAAAACACGTTCGTTGTGTAAGTTCTAAGTATAGTTAGAGTATTCATAAGTCGACTGAGTACCTAATTAATATTTTTATGTTAATCTAAGGTAATCTTCGCAAGCCCCTTGTATGATTGCGTTCATATGTAAGGAATGGGTCAATTTTAAAAACCACTATACATATTTTGATACAATTTTCAATTAACCGCGCGTTGAACATTTCTTGACTAAGATTTCTGTACATGAAAACATAATGCAAGTGATATAACAAACTCTTATTTAATTTTGATCGCATTCGTATACTAAGTACTTACTTGTTTCGTGTTTTATTTAGTGCTATTTTGGAACTCACCTTGAGTTTAGCCTTTTGTGATAGTGCAAATATTAATTCACAGGATAAAATTACAGCACAGTATCGTCCTATATAAAACTAAATAATTATAATAAGTATTTACGATTCAATGATCATGTTACTCACCATATCTGGCAGACTGCTCATCTGGGATGGCTTTCAGATTCAAAGCTATAGGACCTGTAATATATTTTTAGAGTTATTTTTTAAGGTTTCAAATGTTGAATATTTGTGATGATGATAAGATAAATATTTGTATTAAAATGTTAGAGCAAAACAATTATACCTTAAATGATGATAATTACAGTAATTTAGGGCCTGTTTCACCACTTCTGAATAAGTTCTTGTTAGCTTATCCGACAGATATTTTGACATAATTTCATACAAAATATGTCAAACTATCTGTCGAATAAGCTAACAAGAACTTACCCAGAAGTGGTGAAACAGGCCCTTAGTATATCAAACTGACAACTGTGAACGGGGGCCTACCATGAGTTTCACGTACGTTACTACTGTAGTTGCGGCGCCAATTTTGTATGACACAATCATTTTTCAACGTAACCACTAGGAGCCCTTTACGAAATTCAATACCTACAAAAACTGTATAGTTTACTACAGTGAAAACTCGTGGTAGGCCTACAGGTCATGAATAGGCTCGTCTTTTGTCTCTTGTACTATTGATTGTCTTATATCTGTCAAGACCAAGACCAAGGTTAGTTTTAAGACCACACACTTCAGTGAGTTGTGAATCACATTTTGTGGGTGTCTAGAGCTGGTAATCTCAACACAACCATAATAATAATTATTCTTTCTCCTCTATTTGAACTGAGTACAAGTTTAAACTTTCTTTCATATTTGATTCGACTCCAAAATACATACAAAAAACTGTTAGGAGAACATAAAACAATTAAAAAATGCCACTTCACCAATACATTATATCACAGAATAGCTATTAATTTAGGCACTTTCTAAGTTTCTAGTGGCATTACATTAAAAAGAATAATAATGAAATAATTGAAACCGACACCTTTGCATTTTTAAAAAGCGATGCGAAGCGAATTTTCAAACCTCGATCAAAATGTATGAAATACCTAGCTGTTTTCTTCTTCGCGATTTCTACTTTGTTATAGTGAACATTTTTCAGTTTGACGGTCTAATTTAAACGAATTTAAGTTTATTTACACCCTGTACAAATTTAGATATATAGCTTTATTCTTCAATAAGTTGTTGCATAATGAAGTAATCCCTGACGAATGGTGCAACAGCTTACTGGTGCCCATCTACAAAAATAAGGGTGACGTACAGAACTGCAACAATTATAGGGGAATAAAGCTAATGTCACATAGCATGAAGGTATGGGAGAAAGTGGTAGAGAAACGAATGCGAGAGGAGAGTGAGATAACGCAAAACCAGTTCGGCTTTATGCCTGGTCGGGGAACAACGGACGCTATATTTTCACTACGCCAACTGTGTGAAACATACAGGCGTGCACAGAAGAACTTGCATATGGTGTTCGTTGACCTCGAGAAGGCGTACGATCGTGTACCCCGGGAGGTTTTGTGGTGGGCTCTCAAAAGGAAAGACGTGCCGGGAAAATACATCGAGTTGATTCGTGCAATGTACAGCCGATCCAGTACATGCGTCCGATCATCCGCTGGTACCACCGATAAGTTCAATGTGGCTGTAGGCTTGCACCAAGGGTCGGCTTTAAGCATGGAGTAAGAGGAGATGGCATATCGGCTTGTTTCTATAGAAAATTATGTCGCCGACAAAGGGGGTGAGGGACGGGTGAGGGGAGACAAAAAGCTTAGGGGAGCGTGTAATTTCTCTATGGTCGCAGTACAAACTAGTGCCCAGTTGGTGGTTACTTTGCACACTTTGTTACACCATCTCTACCAAGGGGAGCGTGTAATTTCTCTATGGCTTTAAGTCCCTACCTCTTCCTGCTGATTATGGATGCTTTAACTTCGGACATACAGGAAGAGGCACCCTGGTGCATGCTGTTTGCCGACGACATTGTTCTTGTCGGTGAAGATGGACTCGAGGTTCAGAGCAGATTGGCAAAATGGCAGCAAACACTGGAGAATGTTGGCTTGAAAATTAGCAGAACAAAAACTGAATGTTTGTTCTGCGATTTCGGCGGCCTCTCCAGTTGTGTGCCTATTGCCCTTGATGGCGTGCCCTTACCAGTCTGCTCCGACTTCCGGTACCTCGGGTCACTCATACAAGGCGACGGAGAAATAGATCGGGACGTGAAGCACCGAATCAACTCAGGATGGATGAAGTGGCGGCAGGTTACGGGAACGATCTGCGATCCCCGAATCCCCCTCAAATTGAAGGGCAAAATATACAAAACCATAGTAAGACCTGTTGTCATGTACGGTTCAGAGTGTTGGGCCACAAAAGGGACGGATGAGAAACGACTACATGCAGCTGAGATGCGAATGTTGAGATGGATGTGTGGTGTAACTAGAATGGACAAGATAAGGAATGAGTATATTAGAGGAAGTTTGAAAGTAGCACCTATGACAGAAAAATTACAGGGTAATAGATTATCGTGGTACGGGCATGTGATGCGAAGAGACGAGTGTCATGTTACCAGACGAGTGTTAAGTATGAATGTGGATGGCTGTGGTAGAAGAGGAAGGCCGAAGAAAAGATGGATGAATTGTGTGAAGGATGATATGTGTAAGAAAGGAGTGACTGCTGAAGTGACGGCTAGGAGAGATGAATGGAAGAGGATGACATACTGCGCCGACCCCAGATAATGGGAAATGGGCAAGGGAATGATGATGAATATTATATAGGGTCCAACTTAATATGCTGACACTTTTTTAACAGGATGATCAGACCGTCAAACTGAACAACTTTCTCTATGGGACCAACATCGAAATCGAGAAAAAAAAATCAGGTCTTCCATACAAAACTGCAAACCTACTTGTGCCAAATGTATGGGACAGCAGATTTCTTTTTCGCGATTTCGATGTTGGTCCCATAGAGAAAGTTGTTCAGTTTGATTGTCTGAACATCCCCTTAAAAAAGTGTCAGCATATTAAGAAGGACCCTATATAGTGATTATTCTGCCGCGTTTACTGAAAACACTCAGGTTCAGAAACGCTCATTAAAGTTAATCCTTTATTAAATCTCTTGCTGTCACTTTTTGTCTTGTAGACGTAGTAAAAGCTAGCAAGAGATTTAATGGAGGGATAACTTTAATGAGCGTTTCTGCAACTGAGTGTTAGATTGAGTTTTTGATTGGCAAAACATGTTAGTATTCTAAAAGAAATAGGTAAATGTATATTAATAAGTTGTTGACCTTGGCATAAGTACCAAAATTAATTTTAAATTTTCTGCATGACAATAATTATATTCAAATATAAGTACTAGGTACTTAGCATTCTTGCCATTGGAAATTAAATAGACGGCTATAATTTTAGGATGTCACGATTATTATTAGTAGGTAAATCAAGATTATTATATGTTAGAACAAGACGCGTCACACATCACCAAGTGGGGTTATAATTAGAGCGTTATTAACAATTTTCATAACATATTCTTACTGCCTGCTGGACAATCCAATTCGTCACTGCTATCGTACGGACAGTCGACGTGACCGTCGCAACGACTGTATGAACTAATGCATGGTCCGTTTTCACAACGCCACTCATTTCTGTTGCATCCATCTAGTTCCGACATTAGTATTCATTAAATTGAAATATAGGATACAACGTTAAAATTGCGAGAATTTAAGATACTACCAAATGTCTAGCCTTGTTTTATTTATATAGTTTTCAGTGAGTAATTATGATTTATGGCATCATTTATAGGAATAATTAATTGTCATAATATAAGATAGCCAGCATAGATTTAGTACACTGACATATACTCTATAGCGTAGACAGGCCCTTTCATAGAAGCAACATTTTCCACTTGAATGCGGTGGGCGCACCGTATTGATGTTCCTGATTTCACTACGTCACTATGGTATTGACAGACCGCAATGTGTCATTTTGTGTTGTTTTGTGTGACATGTTGTTTGTTTGAACGAGCTTGTCTATCGCTAGAATAAAGATATCTTTATTCGTAGGGCTGGGCACATGTGCCCCTCCAAGAAGAAGAAGTTTAAATTGTATAAGTTATCACCAACTCTATCGCTATCTCATCACACGGTTACGCTGACGTTCTGTCTACTAGCATGATAACTTATCACTATCAATAATCATCATAACAGCCTATATATGTCCCACTCCAGGGTACACAGGCTTACCCTCATGGAGGGTGTATGGGCGTTAGTTCGCCACACGTGCCCAATGCGGATTGGTAGACTTCACATACGCATCGGAATTTCTTCTTCACCGTATGCAGGTTTCTTCAGATGTTTTCCTTCACCGTTTGAGAGCAGTCGGTATTTATAACGCACACAAAAAAAAAATTGTTGTACAAAAAACACGGAACAATATCGATATGCCAGGTAAATTTTTAAGATTGTAATGCCATCCTACCAGTGTCACTAAACTCATTTTCTTAATTTTATGAGTATACAGTACTTTTTTAAGGGGATGATCAGACCGTAAAACTGAACAAATTTATTCATGTCACTAACATCGAAATCGCGAAACCAAAATCAGCTGTTCTATACAAAACTTGAAACCTACTCGAGCCAAATGGTTTTTTTATTTGAGTCTCCTAAAGAAAGTTGTCCAGATTGATGGTCATCCCCTTAAAAAACTGTCAGCAATTATTAAGAAGGACCCTGTATATTTTAGTTACCTAACCAAAAGAATACAACTTAAGAGGAATGTGAACCTGGCAATTCGAAAGTATGGAGCTACACATAGTATAGAGAAAAATGTCATCTTGTTAACTAGAATGTTACTTACTTTCAAAGTCGTCAGGTCTAGGTGGGTCGGGTCTAGGAGGGTAAGGTCTGTATCCTGGGGTTGTATAAACGGGCCTCGTCGTGGTTTGTTGGTCCCACGGTCGGGCGGTCGTCTGTTGGTCCCACGGTCGGGCGGTCGTCTGTTGCTCCCACGGTCTGGCGGTCGTCTGTTGCTCCCACGGTCTGGCGGTCGTCGGTGGGGGGTACGTCGGGTATGGAGTCGGAGGTACCCAAGGTCTAGTAGTCGGACAGTTTTCTTCATCTGAGTTATCGCTACAATCAGGGTTACCGTCACAAAGACTACTATCACGTATACATTGTCCCGACCTGCATTGAAAGCTGCCTTCATCACAAGCTAAAACAACAAAATTTAGGTTAGGTATCCAAAGTTTTCAACAACGTATTCAGAGACATTTAAAATTGAGAAATCATGCATGAGCATAAGGTTTAGTGTAACTAACCTACAAACAAACCTTTTTCAAAATATAATTAAATATTCGGAAGACTTATTATAAGAAGGAAAAAAAATAAATTCTAACTTATAATATCAGTTTTAGAAAATGTCTTAATCTACATCATGTTTAACAATATAAGTAGTATAATTTTATGAAGCAATCGATCATATGTAATCGAATTTTTCTAAACAAAAAGTTAACTATTCAGATAAACTTATTATTTTACATGCAACAACGATTTACCTACTGCAATATACAAGTGGGCATGCCAAAAATAAGTCACTCACTACATAATGATCTGTAAACTAAATACCCTAAGTATATGCCTATTAAATATAATCAAAACGGAGAAACAGGCAACAAAAAAATTCACGCCGGGCGGTAAAAAAATTTAATATAAAGGTTTGGGAGTACCGATACAATCCGGGTTTTTGAACACGCATTCAGCATTCCATAATCAAGGATGTAGTTACATAATTCGCTGTTAGTACCGGAATTGTAACAGTTCTGTTCATCAGAGAAGTCCAAACAGTCATAGTAATTGTCACACCGTCGCAAGTGCGGTATGCACCGGCCGTCGTAACATGTAAATTCTGATTCGTGGCACGGGGCAGAAGTGGCTGGCGAGCGCGATGGCCTCGCCTCATACCATGCTGTACCATCATCGATGGTTAGACCATAGCCTTCCCAGTGAACTTTAACATACTGATGCGAGCATTGTTACATCGTTAATGTACGTCAACGTTCACTGGTTACAGTAGTTTAATATAACCAAAATATTGTAATCCCGAATTATACATAATGAGTAGAATTCCATTGAATATACAATGTCAACGCTCTATATAACGAACCTCCTATTTAATGAAAAATTCCATAAAACATAGAAATTACTTAACTTGGGTTGGTTTATCTTATTACCCAAGTAATATAGTACTCTGTGCCCATGGCTTGATACATTCTATGTAGCGTAAAAATCACTCTCAATAGAAAAACAATACGATTATGTTCTAAGATATGCGGCTACGTGCATTTTTGTGTTTTTTTTTTTGCCTAGCGCGTGTTTTCTTTGTCTTATCGTTTTTTCTCTTCATTTAACGAAAACTCTCAATAACACAATAAAACACCCAGTCCCTCGAGTTTCGCTATATAGAGTTTACACTGTATATACATATATAAATATAGGTACATTCATCTAAAGTGCTCTTAATGCAGTGCTTAGTATCCATGGTGTCAGTAAGTGCGAAGTTAAAACTTGTAATAGATAGGTAATTTAATATATATTCTCAAGTGCTCCATTTGATCAAACATAAGCTGGTTGTGCCTGTGATGGTGCCTGACATATAAAAAGTTATTTTAATTTGAACTTACTTTCTTTTACAATAGTAAAACAACTGCCAAGGGTGGCTTGCACCAAAGGATTTTTTATATAATGATGTTGTCACTGTCATTAGTATGAACAGTGAGAGAGACAGAGCTATCACTAAATACATTTAAGCTTAAATACTTTCTGGTGCAAGCTAGTCTAAGAGCTACCCTTTAAATATTTAAATTTAACTATAGGGAGTTTGCTTAACATTCTAATCATATTGAAAAAGAACTATAGTTGGCGATTGCCAAATGTAGGACATTCATTACCGTGGACCACATACATCCGCTCCGGCAGGTTATACAGAAGACCGAACCTGCTTCTTGGCTTGGCGTTCGTGGACCACGAGAAAGCATTTCATTAGATCGAGAGACTACAGTTTCAGCGTTGCCAATTTGAGTGCTGGTACAAGGAAGAGCTGAAATGCTCAATATGCCAGCCCGACTACAGGACCAGAACTCGAATCCTATCCTACTGCAGCGAAGTGTGAAGCAGGGAGACGTATCTCTCCGAAACTTAACCGCTGCACTGGAAGATGTTTTCAAGGTTTTGGATTGGAAAGCGCTAGGCATTAACAAAAACGGCAAGACTATACAATACTTGATGACCTTGGTAGAGCCTCCGAACGAGTTGGTTTGAAAAAAAATGAACCATGACGATCATGTCAAATGTCCATGTTCTACCCAATCCTGTACAGATCAGAGATTCTGCGTTCAAAGTTGTTCAAAATTGTTCGTTCAACCGATTATGTCTACCTGGGACAACGTATGAAACTCGGCTGGGCAGCGTTCGAGAAGTTACGTAGTATCTTCTCATCCTAAATACCGCAGTGTCTAAAGACGGAAGCCTTCATTTGACCAGTGATGGCGTACGGAACTGAGACGTGGTCGCTGACTCAAGCCCTCATAAAAAGGCTGAAAGTCACCCAAAGCGCAATGGAGAAGGCTATGCTCGGAGTTCCCTGCGATATCGAATCAGAAATGAAGAGATTTATAGAAGAACCCCTGTAGCCGACATAGGCCAAAGACTTACTAAATTAAAGTGACAATGGGCGGGACACATTGCTCGCAAAACCGATGGCCGATCGGGCCGAAGAGTTCTAGAGTGGCGATCGCGTACCAGAAAGCGCAGTGTGGGTAGACCCGAAAAGGTTGGGAACCAATTCACCGATTCGGTAGTCGTGACGATCTTTGGAAGAGACCTGTCCAGCAGTAGACGTCTATCGGCTGAGATGATGATGATGGTGAAATGCAGGACATGTCTAGTTGTTTGACTACATTCTGTAAGCTTTTCCTAGAGTAATAGAATTTGGTTTTGCGAGTAAAGTTCAAGGCAGTTGTTTAACTATTGGTTATTGCACTTTAAATATAATTTGAGATAATAATATCTTTATTTAATTTACAAACAGAAAATACTTACGGCAATTTTCTTCATCTGAACCGTCAAGACAGTCAGTTCTCGAATCACAGAAGAATTCGTCATTAATGCAAAATCCGTTGCGACATTGGAATTGAGTTGGTGAACAGGTAGCTAAGGAAACAAAAATTTAAATTTTAATATAATAACTTAAGTTTTTTCAATGCTAACCGATATAATAGGGTTCCGTAGTCAAACAAGGACAGTAGGTTTACTCCGCCTTATTGCATCCTCATTTTTGCACAGCTATTGATATGAATTTGGCACGAAGACAGACAACAGTAACCAAAAAATACAGAAATGTCTTTTCGACACCCTATCTTGGGCGAGTCCTTAGTCACGCTCTTGGCCGGTTTTATACGTTTAAGTGTCACTTAAAAACCGCAACGTGCATATTTTCACCTATTTCCCATAAGGGTAGGCAGACACGGTCGCCACATGCTGCGATTCATACAAACATCTCTTCCCTAAGTCAATATCCATAAGTCACCTCCATTTGTCTCTCTCTTCATACATGTTCGTCGGTTCCGGGTTCATTTCATTTGGCCCTTTTAAGTAGGTACGCATCTGATTTGATCAGCGTACATGGGTCTAGTTAGGGTCTAAATCACTGTAATTGTCAATTTTTTAACCGACTTCAACAAAAGGAGGAGGTTCTCAATTCGACCCTTATGTTTTTTTTTTATGTTTGTTACGCGATTGCACCGCCAATTGTGAATTGATTTTGATGATTCTTATTTTTTATAGTAATCAAATATCAATTTGTTTGTCTTACGGAATTTTATGTTCCAGAGAAAATACTTCCTTCAATATGTAAGAAAGTGTTTACTGGTTCTGTTTTATTTATAAATATAGTACATAAGTATTAAAAACTTTCCTAGATTATCTCTCCCCCTAAAAAAATCTAATGTCTATCTTTTGATCCCTATGAGTCACCCTGTTGCTCTATTCCTATTTTTTCGTACTATAATTATTGTCACAGCTATTTAAGTATAATATACGTATAAGCATATGCTTACGACTATATTCCTCAAGGGGGTAGTCAGAGATGTTCTGAAACCTCAGTTCCCTAGTAGTACCGAAACTCTGTCCAGTGTGAAACATATTTTTTTATTTTTTATTATCCTATTTCATCCCACTGCTGGGCAAAGATCTTTCCTTTAATCCTCCAACCATCTCTGTCCTGGGCATGCTCTGGCCAAGCGTCATAGAAAGCATCCAGATCATCCCGCCACCTCTTCCTACGACGACCTGGACGTCGATGAACGTTTTCTGGGATCCAGGGCGTGACAATTCTAGCCCACCTTTCCTGATGCATTCGACAGACATGGCCGGTCCAATCCCACTTTAATCTGGCGGTTTTTCCCCCACATCGGCTATTCGTGTTTTGGAGCGCAGTGTAGTGTTTCTTCACGATCCGTTCTTTTGACACCCAGTATACTACGCTCCATTGCCCTCTGGCATACCCTGAGTTTGCACTTTTGAGACTCGGTGAGAGACCAGGTCTGGGCACCGTAGGTTAGGATAGGCAGGATACACATGACGATGAGTCTTCGTTTGAGGGATAGCGGGAGTTTACCCTTCATGGACCAGTTGCTCTTCCAGGCGTTGTCGACACGATGACGTGCGACTTCTTTGTCTTGCCTGTTTTCGAAGGAAATTTTTTGGTCCAAGTAAATGTACTCATCAACATAGTGTATAACCTGCCCATCTACAACGACTCTACGTTTGGTCAATATGTGCGTCTTCGATCTGTTCATTGTGAGTCCAACCTTCCAGTCCAGGGCTTGCCGTGCTCATAGTGAAACAGTTTATTATAAATCGATCGTATTCCATAGTACAGGTGTTAGCCTGCGAATAAGAGTAGGTGTTAGCAAGTCTGATTACCTGGTAAAGGTTGCATTGTGTTGTTGCAATTGTCTTCATCACTGTTATCACTGCAATCAGGTAGGCCATTGCAGTTAAGAGCAGCTTTTATGCATACACCATTACGACATCTATAAACAATACAGAAAAAACAAGGTTGATTCGGTTTATTTTTGTTATAAAACCCAAGCTATAATAATTATAGTGATCGCAATTGCAAAGGCATACATTTTGCAGATTAATCAGATAGTAAGGCCTGAAAATTCGCTTGAGTCACACAAATAAGATATCGATTCGCTTCAGTTAAACAAACAATATTTTAACAATTTAAAAGTAAAACAACGCCGATGATGTGTATTTGTTACCTGAAGTCGTCGGGTCCATCGCAACGATTACACTCCAGTTCGTCACTGCTATCGGAGCAATCCATAACTCCGTCGCAAATTCGATGCTCCTCCAAGCAAATGTCGTCGCACTCAAAGGAGCAGTCTTAAAAGATAATATTGTTTCGGTTAAATGTTGTCAAGTACGTGCCAGAAATACAATAAAATTAAAATAAAAACAATAACAGAGTAACCAAATTATTAGAACTAGTCCAGAACTTTTTTTTTTTATTATTTCAAAACCATCTTTGAAAATGCGTATACAACATTTCCGAAGACGGATAAGCTTTCTATAATGCTGTAATATTTAATTTTTAATGTAACATGGGACAAACAATAAGAATTAAAAGGTACTCAAGTAATTAGAAATCGCAGAAGCTAATATTGTAATTTTATATTATTTAAATATCTTTAAATCATGACAATTATACAGTTTATTTTTCAATCGCAACAGCTTTAAATGACACTTAATTCATATATCTTATTACTTATTAATCAATAATCATTGTAAGTAATTCGCACTTTGAAGCATAAATTCAAAACACACTTATATATAACAAACTTCGCTAAATCGTGACCAAACTTTCAACGCGACTCCCATTCTTATCCCATTATTTGGGGTCGGCGTAATATGTAATCGTCTTCCAATGACATAAATAAGTCGTATTTTGTATGAGATAGCGGCCGGTGTCGGTAACTATCATCTCATCTTTCATGGCATTATCTCATACGTACAATGACATACGTATTACATTAACGTATAGGATATTGCCAAAAGCTATTTGATTTTTAAATTTTTTTTTTCTATTTTTACAATATGTGGTATTCTAAAATAACCCTAGTAGTCCAATCATTTTATTGTTTGACCCTAACAATAATTCATCTATCGCTGAAACTTTGCAGTGTGATAAAGTAAAGTATACAGATTACGGTTGACAAATAATCTAGGTTTAATTTTTTCCGGTCCTAGATTATTTGTCAACCGTAATCTGTATACTCTACTTTATCACACTGCAAAGTTTCAGCGATAAATGAATTATAGGGTGTCCATACAAGGAAACTCTAAAATGACTGGACTATAGAACGCATCGATACGATTTTACATTCTATTTACAAAAAGTTTATTTTTAGAAAGCATTTAAAATATTTCACTTATTGACTATAGGTCTAATGGGTAGTGTCCGACCAAACGGCATGTTTCAGCGCAAACTTGGAGTTTTGGCAGCAAAATTGCCCGTACTACGACCGAAACCGAAACGAAGTTCGTGTTCGCGTTGCAATATTAGAATTTTACCAAAAAGATATTTTGTTATTTCCGGGAACAAAATATCTTTTTGGTAAAAAGTCCTAGCACAAGACCGACACACACTTGACCGGTTTTTATTATTTGTTATGCACTACAATTGCACCATGTTTGACGCTTGTTTGTAATACCGTTTTAACGATAGAGCATAAACAATTTTTACCATATCTACAATCAGTGTTACCTCTGCTATGTCCCTATGTTTGGCTTTTTTTCATTAGGTAATTAATTACTGTATGAACTGGGACCATCGAAAAAATCAATTTCACCGCCCATTTTCAGACATTCAGCAAATAAAATTGACGAATATAAACTATAAAAAGCAAAACATACAGACATAGCTAAATTCTTTCTCATATTATTCTTAAAAGAATTAACAAAATCGGTTTAGTTTTGGAGGAGGAAATAGGGGAAAAAGTTACTGATGACAATTTTTAAATGTTGTTTATTTATACATAAGTACTATTTTAACGCCTGTCTCCCATTAAGAGGATAGGCGGGCTGAAATGCTAATTTGGAGAATAGGTCACTTTTCCAACTGTATACATATTTGTCCGATCCGCCCCACCCATACACCCCACCGACTAGAGTGCGAAAGAGACAACTGCAGCTAGGTCCGATATTATCTACATAAAATCGATGAAAACAGCATTTCGTATACCCCTGTTTTCTCTTCCAAAATTAAACCGATTTTATTAATTCTTTCAAGAATAATATGAGAAAGACTTTGGCTATGTCTGTATGTTTTGATTTTTTTGTTTATATTCATCAAATTTGTTTGCTGGATGTCTGAAAATGGGCTGTAAAATTTGTCATTTTCGAAGGTCCCTAGTTCTTATAGTAATTAATTAATGCAAAAAAGCAAAACATAGGAACATGGCAGAGGTGACATAGATTGTACGGTAAAAAAATATTTGCTCTATTGTTATTATCCAGGGAGAAAACAAGGGAATACGTTTGTATGGCGAAAACTGTACCCGTCTATCCTCTTAAAAGACTGATAGTCATAATTATATGATTTGAAATTTTAAAGACTGATTCTCTGATTATTTAACTGAATAAAATACATACCTATCATACCTTACAGTAGAACTTTTTTTTCACAGCAAAAAAACTATTAATTTATCAAATTAACTGTTTCTTTGAACACAAACACATTTCCAGCTAATTAAAATGAACAGAAACTTATAAAATATAGGAAAGAATTACGTCATCAAGGAAGCTTCGGTTTCGGCGAAACTGAATCAGGAACCAAAAATAGGTTTCCGTTGTAAAAACTAATTTCGGTCGGACACTAAATTTATAGATAATAATAATAATAATTCAAAGAGAAGAGATTGAAAACTCTTTTCAGTAACACAAACATATTCTTTTTTTAAATTTAATGGCTTTTCCTTGTTAGATTTCGCCAGTGTCAAGTGTTGAGGATATATTTATTAGATATTGTACGGTAATAGGATATAGCGATCTCAAAGCCCCGTTTTTAACCAAAAACACACACTCGAAACCGCCATAAAACGGCGGAGCCACGTGGCTGTCAAAATCGCAAGCCGACGACACGTCTACTTGTCACCCCCTCAGCCACGCGACCTCCAAACATATTGTTAGAAAAGTACTAAAACGTTATTAAGTAAATATACCATCGCAATTGGCCTCGTCCTCGCCCCCATCGCACTCAACGCGTCCATCACATCTCTGTGCGCATCGTCTGCTGTTGATCTGCTGAGTTTGAGGACACGTGAAGTCTGCGCATGCCACCGGTTCTGCAATATTCCGTTTTAATTAGTATACAATAGAATAGCAAAGTTATTACCCTTAAGTGCGATTAACACAAAGATTAATAATTTTTATATTATTTTGCACAAATATAAACAATTAAATTAAACGAATACATTTCCAAATCACTATAAGGGCCTGTTTCACCACTTCTAAATAAGTTCTTGTTAGCTTATCCGACAGATATTTTAACATAATTTCATACAAAATATGTCAAACTATCTGTCGGATAATCTAACTAGAACTTACCCAGAAGTGGTGAAACAGGCCCTTAGACACGTAAATTAATTTTGTTTGTCAACCGATTAGATTGATAAACAAATAATTATTAATGCTTAATAATAATACCCATACTATTCATTATAGTAACGTAGCCTACCCCGTTGGGAACGAGGCGTGACGTTATAGATAGATAGATAGATAACGTAGTAGCCAGTCAGGTCACGTGCATTGAAAGTCATGATTTGGTGGTCAAATAATTACAGCATTATATCGATCGTTAACAGTAGGTAGGGTAGGTAGGTACTGTTACTGTTCATACAAGTTGAAGCTTCAGTGCGTTTCGGGTTTTGCTGCTTAAAATTGAAGTAATATTACAAGAAATTAGTTTTTTCTCAAACATGCTTGGAAATTTGAGCATTATTTTGACAACCATCTTCGAGATTAATGGAAATTGCTGTACTGGCCAAATACATGCGAGCAGCGGCCGGCAAAATTTTTATGAAAATCCATATCTGTCATGGTTTAGCGGCCAAATAAATTACATAGTAAACTCATATCTGTCGTGTAATTTAAAATGGAACGATCCTTTACTCCGAAACACTGCAACCAAGGAGGTAACTTATCAAAGGTTTTATTTAAATTTCGAACTGGCTTGCAGATAGAAAGCTTTATAATGATAAAAAAAACGAATGACTACTTTAATTACAGATTAATAATAAGTTACTAGCTTTAACGCAGGTAAAATTATTGTTGCTCGTCATTGATTTTGAAAAGTTGATCGATTTTAATTTCCTCGCATTGTTTGAGAAAAGCACTTTACAAGCCTTGGCCACAACTATAATAGGCATTGATGGACTTATGTATGTGTACCTCGGCTTTGCCTCGGCCCACATTTACACGTTCGTCCATCAATGCCTCTTTTGCTGGCCACTGCAGTAACGTACTATTTGTTTTTTCTTCTCGCCGCGCGGTAATAAAGACATTTACTGAAATTTCAATGTGCGTGCGTGCCGGTCTGTACTACTATCAAATCAAATAATATGTTATGACACTTACTACTATAAATTTTAAATACATTATTTGTCGACTTAATAGCAGAACCACTAATACATTATATTTATTTAAATTAAATATGTAACGTAAATTAGATAGTAACTAATAAATAATAATGAGATTGTACTATCTTTTTGATCCCCAGTTTTAATTAATACTAATTTCGTTCGGCGAGAGATAGGCAGGAATATGCAGAGCTGACTGCTTGCCTCCCGTAAGGGACAGGAACTCTAAGAAGAAGAAATACTTAAGCCATGCAAATTTCCATACAAGCACGTTCTAAGAGCCCCTATTAAAGATAGATGCACCTTTATTTAACGGTTTTGGTTCGTAACAGTATTTCTCATCCGATCGGTCCAGACAGTGGGAACGACCATCACAAAGTTTATTGGGATGGATGCAATCACCGTCTCCACATTTCCAGTAACTACTTGGACACCACCCTAGACATTATTAAAGATATTCTTGTGTAAAGAGGCACACACTCGAAACCACATACCTATCACTGAAATAGAAACCGAAACTAATCGAGACTTACCGCAGTTGTATTCATCTTCCCCTGAAGGACTGCAGTCTTTCTCACCATCACATCGGAATGTACTGCTAATACAAGACCCATCCTGACATTCAAATTGTCCCCTTTTGCAAGGACATTTTCGTTCGTCTGAATTATCGTCGCATTCCGAGGTCCCGTTGCAAAAGGATTCAGCTGGCACGCATTGTCCGCTTGTGCATTTATATTGATAAGCCATGCATTCTGTGCCTGCCGATTATGTGTAATGCATAAACCATCACCATAAAGGCATTCACACACGATGAAGATACTATTATAAAGGGATTGTCACATTTTACTAAAGAGGTATGTCATCGGTCGCCATTTAGTTTTATTTTTCAAATCTGCGGCGCCGCGCACGATAAAAGCTTATATACATGGAAAAAAAAATAGGATTGTAACGCCTTCTCTGTCATTATCTACGCCCCGAGACAAGGCGTAAAAACAAAACTACAAATGTTGAGTAACGTAGTGTCCGAAAGCATCACGAGGGAAATATTTGTTAGACGATATTTTTTTATTGTCTTTGTGTCCTCTATTCATATTATTCTAATATAATATAGGCATTTATCAATTCTGTGATACACGATACAAAGTGCGGCAGATTTGAAAAATAAAATGGCGGAAGACGACAGTCCTACAGACGGACGTTGCGACCCCTTTCATTAAAATGAAACCTGGACACACGGTTAAGATAAATAATATACAATATTTTTAGGGTTCCGTACCCAAAGGGTGAGAACGGGATCCTATTCATAATCCTACGTTGTCCATCCGTCCTTCTGTCTGTACTGCCTATTTAGGGCTGTAACTTTTGAACCGTAATAGCTAGACAGTTGAAATTTTCACAGAATTATTACGGCGGTTTTGCTAACAAATAAAAAAAATTGTCAAAAAGTAAAAAAGGGAGGTTCTCATAAAAGAAACTGGTTTATCATTAACGTTTTTTCTTCTCGCTCTATCGTAAAAACGATAAAACAGACAAGCGTCAAACCCTCCCCCCTCCTCCTGTCTGGATAGTCCCTGGTTCCATATCGCTAAAAGCGTAGTTAAGGGGATGCAACTGTTTTAAGCATTATTAGGTCGAGTAGAGTAGTCATTGACGTTTTCCATGAAACAACAGATTTTATTCGCGTTTTCAATGTTGGTCCCATAGGGAAAGTTGTTCAGTTTGATGGTCCGGAGTAACGCATTTAATTTTACACCCTGTATGACGATACCTACTGTAATTTAATATATTTATGTATGTTAACCGTGTGTAGGTAGCTAGGTAGTGGTACTGGTGTGGTCCATTGAATTGAAATAATGTTCCAATATCAGATAAATATTGTAATTTCTTCATCATGTGTGAATGCCTGAATATTTACCTATGCAGGTAGGTAATTTATTGACTTGTACTCTAGTATAATATGATTTATGTTGAGTTACATTAAAATTTCTGGAATATATTATGCTATTATAATTTACAGGATGAAATCTTAGATCAAAGTCAAATTAATGGATAGGCCTAAAGCGCGTTAAGGCACAATAGTAGGACGGTAGTAGGACCTTGGAGGCATCTTTTAATTTTCATTTTTCTACTCCATTTATACAATTCACCGAATCCAAAGTCATACCTCATTATTCTTGGATAATTTATCTATAGTTCAGTCAAGTTAAACATGAAAAGGGGGCCGTGCTTGCAAAAGGTCAGGTCGTTCTGAATTTTTTATATGTTGTTAGGACCTAAACCAATATTAAATTGCCAAATTTGCAATTTCCAAAGTGATGTGCAAGCGGTAGGGTAACCAAAAAACCATAAAATTTTCGGACTTTTTTCAGTTTTTCGCTTATTTCTCGGAATTTATAATACATATCGAATAGTTTTGTAGGTATAATTTTTTTCTGACAAAATTTCCTACAAAAAAAGTAGTGTGCACTTTCCTCATAGGACTTAACCTTTGAGGGCTAGAGGGACGAGAAAGTAACATCATTTCAAAAGTTATGAAATTCGTATGGCGACCCTCTTGAAAGTTGAAGATAAAAACAAAATGATTCCATATTCTTAATCAGCGACCCCGAAAACCCCCGGATACAAATTTTCAGTCGGTTCACTGAACCTTTAAAAGCTGCGTTGGCGTTTGAAATTTCCATGGCAGCCATCTTGGATTTCGCAATTTTGGATTTTTTTTCACCGCCAACAAAATCTGACCAGGGTCCACTATGACATTGTTCAAGGTCCATACCCCTATCTGTCATAGTGTCCGCGGGCCGTTGACCTCATCCGTCAGGATACGACCTTCGGAGGAAGTCGAAATATTCCTTTTAACACCAGAGCATCCTTATGATGATCTCCAAAATAATTTTAATATACGTTGGTAGGGGGAAACCCGGCGAACAATTATCTGGGCATCTATCTACTATCTATGAAAAGTGGTGGGGATCGACCAGATACCTCCAATTGATCTCCGGGTTACCTTATAGTACAAGGATGAAATTTAGGGAACATTATAACGATGCCCTGATGTTAAAAGGAATATGTCGACTTCCTCCGAAGGTCGAATCCTGACGGATGACGTCAACGGCCCGCGGACACTATGACAGATAGGGGTATGGACCTTGAACAATGTCATAGTGGACCCTGGTCAAATTTTGTTGGCGGTGAAAAAAAATCCAAAATTGCGAAATCCAAGATGGCTGCCATGGAAATTTCAAACGCCAACGCAGCTTTTAAAGGTTCAGTGAACCGACTGAAAATTTGTATCCGGGGGTTTTCGGGGTCGCTGATTAAGAATATGGAATCATTTTGTTTTTATCTTCAACTTTCAAGAGGGTCGCCATACGAATTTCATAACTTTTAAAATGATGTTACTTTCTCGTCCCTCTAGCCCTCAAAGATTAAGTCGTATGAGGAAAGTGCACACCACTTTTTTTGTAGGAAATTTTGTCAGAATAAAATTATACCTACAAAACTATTCGATACGAATTATAGATTCCGAGAAATAAGCGAAAAACTGAAAAAAGTCCGAAAATTTTATGGTTTTTTGGTTACCCTACCGCTCGCACATCACTTTGGAAATTGCAAATTTGGCAATTTAATATTGGTTTAGGTCCTAACAACATATACAAAATTCAGAACGACCTGACCTTTTGCAAGCACGGATGTACATCTTGACTGAACTACTAGTGAAATAATAAATTGAAAACACGATTGGAATTACTTCACTCGACAGAAAATCGTCACAAAGATGCCGTATATTTAAAAAAAAAAATCGTTTTAAAGAACTTAAAATAGTTTCAGATTTTTGGTATTTATACTCACATATTCAGCATTAGTTTATCTAGTGAAATCATAAAAAAATCTATAAAAGTACATTTCTTAATTCTTTTTAATCGAAAATATGGCACGCGCACGCACTTTTCGGAGGGCTGAGCAGTCTCGATTCTCATAGAAAATATTCGTGTGAACTGTGAACCTATGGCCCCTTAAGTTGAAGCACACAGCTGGGCAATTGGTCCATACAAACTATCGCAATTACCTGTCAAATCTAGGGCAAATTGCATACAAATTTGAAGTATACCATTCATTTGTTTTGACTCATTTTTCTGGTTTGAAATGTTCGCGTAAGGCCATTCATTAATTTTACTTTGATCTAAGGGGTGGAATTGATATCATTAGCATCCTTTTAAACTAAAAAACAACTGAACAACTTCTATTATTGGAGCAAACGGATTGATTGATTGATTGATTGATGGGTAGACTCTTAGTTTAAAGGGATGCTGAATGTATGAAATAACCCTGTATAATGTATCGTGTTAAATTTGTTTTTTTAAATGTGCATTGATTAATCGTCCCCTTAAAGGGAAAATTCACTAACTGGCATAAACATAGTTTTAAAATATTGAGGTTTGAAGTTTAAAACTTCCATAAAAACGAAAAATTTGGTGTACTTACATAACTTTTTGCTAGGAATAATTTAAACATGCATATCTCTTATTATCAAACAATAAAAGAAAAAAGGATAATTATAATTTCAAATTAATATTCTACAAAACATGCAGTTAGTAACTTCTGCCATGCAGTTAGTCACTTTATACTATTACAAAATGTAGATTAACGAGTGACCACCAATGTAAGTAACTTTATACCTAGCTCTGTGTTCAAATTTGCCGCTAGCGGCACTGTATCGCTAAGTGTTTGAACGACTGGGACTCTTAATACAGGAATTCCCGTCCCCCTCGCTGCTGCGCCTGGCTGCTGCCTCCGCCACAGCCTTCTAATAAGCCTCTTATCTACCAAAGCGACATCATTTCTCAATGCGACAATGCATTGAACAGTTGCCGCCGCATTGCCATATTAAAGGACACGTGTGGAGTCGGAACGAAGAGAGATTGATGAAATGCGTCTTCAAACGCTCAAATATAAATGCTGGTAGATGGGCGCGCTAGCGCGATGATCGGACGACACCGGAACGACTATTGGGCCGCCCTGTTTGGACTAGCAGATAGTAGAGAGAAGACGCATGCATGGAAAATGATTGGATGCTACCGCGCTAAAGAAAAATAAAACGAACCTTCAGATCAAACAAAAACATTGATAAAAACTCAAAATCGATGTAACTAAAATTATAAGTAACGTTTAATTAATAGTTTTTGGAAGTGGTAAAGAGCCAAAATAACTTCCACATGCAATGCGTTGTTTTAGGAGCATTCTCAAAATCGTATGGAAGGTCAGGACAGGAATACAAATGAGAGTATCCTACAAATTTTATCAGCCTCCTATACTAGTATCAAGTCTAAGAATACGCAGAGATGTTTGTGGTGATGGCTAGGACATGAGTGTACCGTATGGACCCAACATGTTTGCACAGAAGAACCATGCTGAGCCAGTAGCCTACACTAATTCGACATGTTTACCTTTAAAATCGACCAATCCAAGTGGGATTGCCTTGTTAATGACAGAAGTAGGCGAAGGAACGCTTAGCACATTCACTGCCACCGTCAACTTTAGTGGTTTCTTTATCTTTTATCGGATGCCCCCGACACATATAGTGGAACAATGGGTAACACCTATCATACTCCCAGTGCCTCTCGACCACTCTGCGTGTCCATTTTTTATTGGAAATACAAGTATATTCCTATTAGCACTTCATGGTTTGTCCCACAAAAGACACTCTAACATACTAACTCGTTGGTACTGAGTGGAATAAACCGGACAATCCTGCGTGTCGAGAGGCACCCAGCGTAAGAATTATATGGACAAGCATAAGTGTTCAAGGGCACTAAGCATTGCATTTTTTTGAACAACTATAAATGTTCGGGGCACACAGCTTTCTATGTTTTGAAGTGGCACCTGGGTTATTTAGGCTTACGGGGGAGGCAGTGAATTGACAAGCAAAGAATTGAAATGCGTTAAGTAGATGTGTGGCCCACGAGGAAGTTTGGTTTCCTTGCTGGAAAGACAGACAAAAGAAACCCGAACAAGCAGCCTCTGCACCAACAGTGATACCCAATAAAAGAGCCGGAATCTCAGTAAGTCTAATCGCTCCTAATTCAGCTTTTATAGCCAAGTCGATAACGAGACGCTAACCTAACATTTGGAAGGAAAAAAAGCCTAAGGTGATAAATTTATATCGAAATACAAGTTATTAAAGCTTTTTGAAGTGGCAGGCAAGCGGGCATTGTGTATGTGCGGCTAGAAAATCGTTCTAGATGTGCGGACTGAACTAAGTACCGTTAGAGACTGGGTAAAAGTCACTAACTGCTTTTTACTATAGGATTTCGAGCAAAAGGTGTAAGTTTCCAAGTAGGTACTTTTATCTTGGAAAAAGTGAGAGATATCAAAACGGGAGCTCTCTCGTATCAGTATCACAAACTAAACATATAGAGCAGGTTATTCTGAGTAAGGTGGTGTAACTAACTTATTTTGGCCACACATGTCAGTTAGTGGCTTCCTTTTAAGGGGACGAAATATTGCATTTAAGAAATTAAGATATCTCGATATACATTACATTGCAAGTAAAATTAGAAGTAATAATGCCAAATCTTGCTTAGGTATATATGAACACATACAATTTACAAGACATCTTAAACTTCTTTGGTGATAAGTAGTTTTCAAGTGATCATAAAAAATATCACTAGCCACAAAAACTATCCTTTAAAAAAAACTATATTAATGTGCTTCTTCTTATCGAGTGGGCTGCAAGCCCTGGTGTCAGAGTTTATTCAAACTGCCTTACGGCCTCTGAATGTACTAATATGTCTATGTTTAGAAACGTTGAAATAATCTGAATAACAACTGTCTAGCCCAAAAAATGATCACTTGAAATTTACTAACATGCGTATAAAATGGGCAATTATTATTTTACTTTGTTCAACTTTCTAACATGCATTTATGTTGAAATTTCTTTTTACAACGGAACCTTTTATGACTTTTAACGAAAAGTAAGTCAAGTCATATCAGGCAGTAAAAGTGTAACGAAAATGTATGGTCATTTAGTTAATATTTGGAAAAAAAATCAAACCATAAGAGCATTGTCGTTCATCAGAACCATCCTGACAATCATGCGTTCTGTCACAATGTTTTGAAGCTGGTATGCAGAAGCCATTGTCACATACGAAGTCGCCATCACCACATGCTGTTCGGTGAAAGAAAAATGCTACATTCTCGAAATCAAATCATCTATCATACCATCACAATTAATATAGAATCTGACGAATATTATCAGAAGAGCAGTAACTAGAAATTTAAAAGAGGCTACGTAATAAAAAGTGTTGGCAAAGAAATAGATTACTACGTACTATTATATATCAAAGAGATAATAGAGTGAAAGAAGGTAAGTAATAAATAATAATTATGAAGTAACACTTAGGTGTAGAGGATAAAAAGATAGACAAGAAGAGACAACAGTTATAACAAGAAAGGATAATGAAACAGAAAATACGACACAAGGTCCTCGTATAAATCCATAAACTTACGACAATTCTGTTCGTCGGAATAATCTCCTCGCGGGCAATCATAATTTCGATTGCATCTTAGAGCTTTTGGAATTAACTCTCCACTCCTGCATCTAAAGTACTCATTTCCTGTAAATACATGCAAAACTAGTGAACGTCTGGGTTAACTATATTACTAAAATGGAAGTGTGGTAACGCATGCATTAATTTTAAATTGAACATGTAGTAGAGATCTAGGTACTACGATAACATGACCCACGCCTTGCAAGGGTTTACACGTGTTTACACTTTAAAAGTTTTTCCAGTTACATAACAGTCATCGCGCATGCGTGTGCGATAGGACGGACGTTGTACAAAAATAAATACACGGATTTGTTGCTCGACTAGAGGTGTCACTAATTGGCTCATCATTATCACTGAACGCGGTCCATGTTATCGTACCTACTAGATCTCTACCTACGAGTATGAACATTAATAAACAAATATTTAGTTAGGTATTAAAAAAAAAGTTTTAAAGTGATTTAATAGCGATTAAAATATAGACAATTGTCTTTTGTACAAAATAGATAGGTACCTAATTACTTTTTTACTTTGAGTATTTTGGCAGGTACCGATGTAGTGCATTATCAAATACCATCTCAATCTCAAAATCTTCAAATAAAACTAATTATCATCCAATAGACAGACGGCAACACATTTTTCCGGCCTTTTTAATAGTAATTAGTACTAATACTAATAATATAGCGGTCACTGACTATGTCAACTTACGTACAAAAATATTCAAGTACAAGTAGAATTAGTACCTATTCGATTATACCACGGATATCCGGTTTTGTATGCAGTGTTTATTCAGATGAAATATAAGCGCATTACACACAGCCTTACCAAAACAGTTCCTTTCGTCAGACCTGTCGGTAGGACAGTCGACACGACCGTCGCAACGCTTCGTGCGCCTGATACAGCTGCCGTGGTCGCATTGCCATTTATCAGTGCTGCATGCTTTTGAAATTTATTTGGATATGTTAGTAATACCTAATGCAAGGTTAGCTTATATTATCCGAGTAGTTTTCATTTGACGATTAGGTACCCTAATAGCAAAACAAATAGTAAAGTAATTGTACTTACTTACTTATTGCTATTTTTTGCACTTTAAACCAAATGAAAACTACTACTATTAATAAATCAATTGTAAGTATTCTGATTCCATACAAATTATCTAAGTAATAAAACATTTTCGATAGTTATTCTTTACTTCAAAGTATATTCAATAAACATGAGTGTATATCGTATGGAATCTTAATATATTATGAATACTTACGACATTCAATCTCATCGCTGCCATCGCGAGCACAGTCCTTAAACCCGTCGCAACGGAGCAAAATAGAAATGCATGTTCCATCTCGACAACGAAACTGGCCGCTGTCTTTACAAACATGAATGCCTGACCAGTCCAAAATACGAGAAACTTACCATTTAAAAAATCCACATCGAAGCATGCGCAGAAAATAATATGTACTAAATGAAGATGTCTGCAAAAAAGATGGCAACGAAAAAACACAATTGTTTTACATACCACAGTTCAGTTCATCAGAGTTGTCGGAGCAGTGGTTAATACCATCACAAAGTTTTCGCCTTTCGATGCAGTTACCACCTCGGACGCAGCGGAAATCGTCAGCTTCACATTCTGCGCAGCAATAAAAAGAAAATGAAGTGGGTATGTTACTATGATATAATATACTTTGCATTCTTCACTCTAAATATATAATATGCATGTAATGCTTGCTACTTAAGCAAGACTATAAGCACAGTTGGATACAACTCGACTTTTAGATACCCATAGGCTGAGATCAAAATAAAATTAATGGATTGGCCTAAAGCGCGTTAAGTTGAAGCAAACTACTGGTGCACTTGGTCCATACAAACAAGCGTTATCTGTCAAATCTAGGGCACTTGCATACACATTTGAAGTAAACCTTTCATTTGTTTTGCCTCATTTTTCTGGTATGAAATGTTCGTGTAAAAGGCATATTATCCATTAATTTTATTTTGATCTAAGCCCATAGGCACAGATTATTGGCTAAACGATAACAAAAATGCCTGGCATTCTATATAAACATTCGTGATTACCGCAATCAATTTCATCCTCTCCCGAGTTACAGTCAACGATTCGGTCACACCGGCGACTGGCTTCGATGCATTTGCCGTTGCGGCAGCGGAAATCGCCCGCCGCGCATTGTTCTGATGACAACAAATGAAAACAATCTTAGTAAAAACAACTCCATCTACTCTTTTGCACAAGAACTCCCAGTAAATATCGCCACGAAAGTTCCGTTCTGTTGACATTCCAATTCCAATAGCTATATCTAGATGGCGCCTGTTGGCGTTTGCATTCGTCCTACTCGCACATCTTATGGCGACAAAATTAAACCCACTCGATGTTTAACTTCTATACGTTGACGTTTCGAAGTTAGCGATTCAAACTATATCTGCTTGCATAAGCACTTCCGAGAGAAATTGAAGCGAGCCTGAAGAGTTGCAGTGTATTTGAATACTAAATTGACAGTATCATGTGGGCTTATTAACTAAGGAACATCCAATCACAGTACCTACAGTTTTCAAGAACTTTTTGGGACTTTACAGTTAAGTTTTACAGAAGCAATCTACTGTAAATTCGTATCCACGTTCCTGAAATTAAGTTAGGCCTGTACAAATTTATCTAGATCAGCTACTATAATTTCTAGAACATTTGACAAAATATCAGAATCTCATTGAATTTTACAATAGCGAACACGGGCATATAAGCGGTTACAATGCGATCACGTCTCTACAGTCAGTGTACGCATGTTTGCATAAATAAACAATAAAAGACAAAACTGTCGCTTCACGAAAAATTTTGCGACTTTTTTCTTAAGCACAAACATTTTCAGAAACACCTTTGCGTATTTAAAATTCCGCTGCTTGCTCGCGCAGCCGGGACTTGTACGTGATATACTTATGCCTGTATACTAAATAGGTGCGTATTAAGTTAAGAGTTAACACACCACTCGCAAGCATTGCAAACTTAACCTGCGTTACGTATAGTCGTGACGTGAAGTGTTTAGCAGTCTTTTACCGCGCCTTCAGTCGCTCAAATTTTAGAACAACTTTTTAAGGGTAGCGGGATATTCGGCGCACGGTTATGAAGTCTATCCTGGGGATTTAGCAAGCTTATACTTTATTGTCAACAATTTTATTTAAACAAAATAAAGTTCACGATGTATCTGAGTTATTAAAACTAGGTATGTATACTTAGGGTCTTCTTACCGCATTACCTACTGGGTTCTTCTTAATAAGATGTCGGTTTTTAACCCTTAAACAAACACGAGCCGTTTTTAATGATATTTTTTTAACCTGTTTCGTCCCACTTCTGGGCAAAGATCTCTTACACACTTCTCTATCTTTTAATGATTATTATAAGATAATAATAAATTTGGAAGGTTTTAGTTTAGTAGAAAAATAAAAGTGGTAATCATACTACCATTGTTTTAGGGTTAAGGTTTGATCAGGCAGGCCGTCAAACTGAATAACTTTCTGTATTGGGACAAACTTGAAATCGCGAGAAAAAAAAACGACTTTACCATACAAAACTGCAAACCTACTCGAACCAAAGGGAGAGATTTTTTTGCGATTTTATGTTGGTCCCATTGAAAAATGTGTTCAGTTAATAGTCTGGGTCTCCCTTAAAAACCGTCAGCAATCATCTTGTTAAGAAAGACCCCTACCCCTACCTACTGATTAACCCAACTTTAAAAAAAAGGAGGTTCTAAATTCGTCAGTCCCTTTTTTATTCATTCGAAACAGCAATAACAAATCGATTGTATGTCTTGTTTAGGCGTATCTTCGCGTCTGCTGGTTTCATACAAACAAAAGCGATATGCGAAATCGGACGTAAATCATAGTGGATTTAAATAGATCGCCGCGTATACATTCATAGAGGGATGTCATGTCAGGCGTGCTGTCTCTGTCCGCGCCGCTATCCGAATATAAACGCGGTGTTACAAAAAAATAAATTTCTTTCAAGAATTACAATCGCATCTAAGGCCCGATTCGACCAAACGCGAGTAAATTTTATTCTTAGATTAAGTCGCCGGTTAGCGGTTACTATAGAGTAAACTGATTTTGCGTTTTACCAACCTTAATCTAAATGAAATGTCAATGTCACATAATTAAAAAAATTATAATAAAAAGAAACCCAACAAATTAAAACTGTATAACCTCACATTGCAATAAGTGCGGAAACAACGACCTGTTTCTTTAGGTGAATTATACATTCGTTCTTTTAGTAAGGGGTGTGTAAACACCAAAAGTAAAAATTTTCCTTGTATAGTACTCTTCTATACTATTCTTCTATTCTTATATTCTTATATTCTTCTAAGTTTGGTCGAAACTGGCCTTAGTTAGTTGGTTAAACAATTGTTTAGCTTTTACTATTTTTATACCTTTAATAAAAAACTAAGTCTTACCTCTACGGTCAAAACAATATAATCTAAATAAATTAAGTAGGTACCTAAGTACTTGGTTTATTAATTTCCTAAAACTATTAATTGTAATATCCGAGCTCTAAAAATTTATACAGGGTGTAAGAAAAAGTATCATTAACCTTTAAACCACACACTCTACCCATCAAACTGAACAACTTTTACTATGGCAGCAAACATGTCAGAACAAAAAAGAATCTGAACTTTCATACATTTGAGTCGCGTAGGCATTGCAGTTTAGTATGGAACATCAGTTTTTTTGCACTGACAGGTTTTCTCCCATAGTAAAAGTTGTTCAGTATAGGCTTTCACCCTGTAAATCTCTTTTAAATCTCTAACGAACATAGAAGTAGTCGGTAATTCGACTCCGCATGCACCGCGGCAATAATTTTTCATACTACAATCAATCCTTCCAACTTTAGTCGTCATAGTTAGGTTAAAGCACTTTTCATAACCGACTAAAGAAGTGGCCTCACGAATAACGGGGGACAATTTGGTAATAAGGGGAACCCGGTGCCTGGTGCAGCTCTCCGACTACTTATTACACGATTTAATTTATTTGTCGATTCCACCTTGTCTGGAACCTATTACGTTAGTGTCAAGGATTACCATTTTTATTTTAATTCGGATATGGCAGTACGTTAAAAGTACATCTAAAGGATCTAAGTAGCGTTACGATTCGGATGATATGTGAATGTGACGTGATCACTGGAAATTCTAAATTCGATGGCGTTTAATCTGTCTTCCTTGTAATCTGACCTCCATAACCGATGATATCATTTCAGTTGATTCGCTGAGGCTCTAAATGTTAAGTCTTAACCATCCTTTGTTTATTTGATGTATTGTTAATAGTACAGGAATTAAATTTCAGTAATATAAAAAATATGTTACTCGTAGGTGTATTCTTAAAATATTTTATGGGTCCCGTACCCAAAGGGTGCCAATGCGACCCTATTCATAAGCCTACGCTGTCCATCTGTCTGTCTGTCTGTTCTACCTGTAAAGGGTTGTCTGTAACTTTTGAACTACAACAGCCAGACTGTTGAAATTTTCACAGAATATGCGTTATTATTATTATTTAGTATAGCAGAGTTGCTAGTAAAAAAGTAATTAACAAAAACAATTAACATTAAATTAAATTATAAAGTATTTATTTGTCTCTTAAAACTGTTACAAAACAAACAAACAAACAAATTGGTGTGATTATAAACCACTAGTGTTTTCCCGCGACTTCGTCCGCACAAATTATATAGGTACCAGATTTTAAGTCAGATCATAAACTATCCAACAAAAAAAGTTTCATCGAAATCGATTCAGCAGTTTTTGCGTGATGCGCGAACAAACAAACAAACAAACAAACACACAAACAAACAGACAAACAAACAGACAAACAGCCAGACAAAATTTCTAAAAAAGGTTGATTTCGAGTCAGGGATACCTAAAAACCATATCGTAATCTTTTTTTTGTAAATATCTTCAATGTACAGACACACTTCAGTTACAGTTTTATAATAGTTTAGATACTCTCAGATAAAATAACAAATAATAAAAATAGGTCAAGTGTGTGTCTAAAGATCCCAGATATTTTTTTATATATTGTACTGTGGTACGGAATCCTCCGTGCGCAAGTCCGACTCGTACTTGGCCGGTTTGTTACTTTTCCTGAACTGTTTATTACCGCATGTCTATTATCTACTTACAATTAAATAAAATGCAAAAAAAAACTTTTCATAGAAACTTAAACAGGACATCCATTTTAGTTCAAAATAAAAAACATATTTAATAGCATTGTATACCTACTCTTTCGTGCTTTGTAAAAGCTTGCCTAACCTTGATACCCTCGCTTTGAAGGTATACCTATACCTACCTATATTTTTGTGTATTTCTTGGTATCGTCTAGCCAACAAAACCTTTTTTTATCCATTCCTCGAGTAGGATATTTTTATAACGTACATTTTAAAAGTTTCATAAATGCATTTGGTATTACAGTTGAAAATGCCTCATAAGGACTTGGTTACGTATACGTAACCAGGAAAATGGAAGCATAATCAACCCCTACAATTATGGTAATATAGTCTTACCCATTTAACTCTAAACTTATAGATAATTTTAAGGTCTAGGAAATTATTAATTGCCACGTACTGCTTCGATTAAATTGGGATAGGTTCGTTGGCACAACTTGAATGTTGTTTACTGATATGAAATTTAATACGAGTAAAATGAATAACATTGCATTCAAACAGTTTTTCACGGTTCATAGGAAAAATGTGACGGTATGGCTTTTAAATATCATCGACCTATTTATTTGCGAGTGGTGTGTCGCGAGTAAAATCGACTGTATCTCAGAAAGCTTTTAATAAAATATTGTTACCTCATATGAGCGATGGCAAAACCTAATTTTGCGAGTTTTGCGCTTCACATTGCGGGTGCGGGCCAAACATCGGTATCCTATGTCTACCGAGACTCAATAGCGACGCTACTTTACTTGAATTTTTGTAGAATTTATTTAAGAGGGATTCAATTTAATGTATTTGTATTGGTTATCAAACAGTAAATTACTTATTTTATATTACAACAATAGTTCTTCACAGCGCAAATTACATGATAACACTTTTTCTCACAAAGGTACGAACAAATAACGTACAATTTTGACAAATATAAGATGGATAGCATAGCATATGCTCACGACTATAGAGAGATTCGTCAGAGATATTCTGAAACCTCAGAACATCCACGTTTCACCAGTATTACCGAAATTCTGTCCAGTGTGACGGGGGGTGAGCCCGTCACCACTTATAATGGACAGTGGGTACAATACATGCCTCGAAATTGAAGCATGCAGGTTTCCTCACGATGTTTTCCTTCACCGAAAAGCCAGTGGTGTTACAAATCGTACATGAATTCCGAAAAACTCATTGGTACGAGTCGGCATGGACGGGGATCGAACCATCGCCTCTTACGCGGCAGGCAAGGTTACTCGCCACTGGACCACCACGGCTTGAAAAAGATGGATACATTAACATACTTCTTGTATTTCAGATACCTACATATGTTTTTAATGTTTCATAAAAATAAAGTAAGAAGGTAGGTAGGGTACCTATTTTATCTATCGCGTATTTACAAATCCATAAAAAAAATTCAAGGTGTGCTTGCTTTGTGCTTTTATTACAGGCCGTTGATTGACGAAAAGCTGCTCAGCGACAGCCTCCAACTCACACCTATAAATTTTTTTTAGGTGTTTGATTCAATTGCTTGGAGATTTTACTGACTGACACGAAAAGCAGGCTCTATTGACGTTTTGTTCAGAAAAATTACACGCTTAGGTACTCCATGGTTATGCTAAGTTTTGTTATAGTCTATCTCTTTCAATCATAATGCAGAGACGTACGTACGACACTAACAGCTAATAAGATACATTACATTCAAAACTGGTCGATAAATATGACGGCTCATTGCAATGCATTCTTGACTTGCCCAGAATGTTTGGCCTAAATTGTTGACCGTTTACATCATTCGCTTTATTAGATAGTTACAATTACAAGTATACAATTTGAAATGAGACCTTGGCTCGTTCGCTTAATTGTCATTATTAAAGATGCGTCTAATCATTCGTCTAAATTATGCATTATAGGAATGTTATTTAGTAAAATCGTGGGATTACGCATCTGAATGCATGGTAGAGTAAGAAAAATTACACAAAACGTGACTAGGTTGGAACCGTCATCATATGAAAACGGCAGCCGTAGTTTTCCACTCTGAGAACTCCTAATGTGTTAACAGTATAGTGATATCGTGTGTGGCTTATTTGAGACTGTCAGTTCCCAGAACAATTAGTTTCTTCGATTTCAAGTAGCATTCTTCCGGGATACGAAACTCCATAACGGCTGCTTACGATGACAATGCATGACCTGGACATGGTTACTGCGATGTAGGTATATAGGGTGAAATTGATATCATTAGCATCCTTTTAAACTAAGAGTCTACCCATCAAACTGAACAACTTTTACTATGGGAGCAAACCAATAGGAGCAAAAAACAAATCCGTACATTTGAGTTTGTAGGCAGCGGCGGCGGATGCAGTTTAGTATGGGACAGCTGATTTTTTTGTTGCTCCGATTGGTTTGCTCCCATACTAAAAGTTGTTCAGTTTGATGGGTAGACTCTTAGTTTAAAAGGATGCTAATGATATCTATTTCACCCTGTATAAATACTGTAGATACACGTAATGATACCAAGCCGATTATTGATTCGTTAAATTTCATAATATGACTAAGAGCAGTATTGTAAGATCAACAATTTTATTCTCACGGTTCATGTAAAAAAGCTTGTTAAGATTTATGCTGTTTTAAATAACATATTGAAAAGGAGCAGTGAAGGTATTGCATTTTAATTGTTCCATACAAAGCCGAGGAGCGTAGATGGCATGCTATGCGACACTGTTATATTCATCAGTCTATTGTTGTTGGCTAATAAAAATCTCGTTCACAAATTCAAAGCAGTGATCCAGGGTAACGACCGAATAAAAGCTAGTAAAACATACAGTCGCGCGTCCCAAACCTTGATTTAAATTTATAAAGACGCGACAACCCATCAAAGTGAGACAGCGGTCTTAATAAAACCAGTCGGGGACATACTTATTTGAACATCGTTAGTGAAAAACAGAACACAATGGTAATTGATAAAATATGCAAAACAAGCATGAAACGGTCGCCTAACGTAATCCTATTAGAGCAGCTCTGGTTTAAAAGAAAGCTTTTATGAGAATAAGAGCTTCACAGATCGAGCTTGATCCTAAGTACAGTCTTTGCTCTCACTATAAATTAATATTATTAGGTTTAAGCAAATAATTACAAGGAAATTATAATCCTAATGGTTATTTTGGAGTTCAAAATTTTTCCAAATTGAAGTTATATCTTCGAGTCACCCCTAGTAAGGGCGACCTCACTGTTATGCTAATGATATTATATCAACTACGTCGGTGGTTAATCTATCGTGAACCTCGACTACGACGGGTCGTTTCACAAAAATTAGGATGGCTAAAAATGCACTCATATTATCATCATAATACCGGCATTAGCTTCGTTAGGTATTTATTACACATACCGCTACGCTACGGCATAACATTTTGATAAATAAATAGCATGATAGCCTTAGCTTAAAACAATAGACCCTATGTATAAACATATAACTTTAGATTGAATGAACCGATTGCGATGAAATAAAACCAAAATGTGAATCCAAACTACTTAAGTTTTTTTGTAAAACTCCGTCCAAATTGGTTCAGTAGTTTTTAAGTAATGCGTGCAGAAACAAACAGGCAAACAGACAAAAATGCTAAATGGTCGCTATACATTCTATAAATTCCATTATGTATCTTAAATACCCCCAAATATATATAATATTTATGCAAATATCTTCAATGTAGGTACATCCACGCCAAGTTTACAATTTTATTATATGTATAAGGGAGCATATTTGTTTACAAACAGATTCCTAGATAGTTACAAATTCACTAAAGTGCAAACATTTAAAACTTTGCAAATGCATAATACCTATTTAAAAATCTCGTCGCTGTTGACGTTTTTGTTTAAAGCTCTTGACGGAAAACTCCCTATGCTGAAACATGCATTGTTTCGAATGACTGAATTCACTTTATTCTAAAGTACAGCTATCTAAGTAATTTCTCCGTCTACCTCTGTACATTCTAGGCTATTCCAAAAAGATACCCAGGGTTACGGGACGTCATTCACAACTCCGAACACTCCTGTTTTTGTATCTTATTGTTTTTTTAGCGATATATAGGTATGTACTTAGATCAAAATAAAATTAATGGATAGGCCTAAAGCGCGGTAAGTTGAAGCACACTACTGGTGCACTTGGTCTATACAATCTAGCGCCATTATCTGTCAAATCTAGGGCACTTGCATACAAATTTGAAGCAAACCTTTCATTTGTTTTGCCTCATTTTTCTGGTTTCAAATGTTCGCGTAAGGTCTATCCATTAATTTTATTTTGATCTAAGGGTATGTATACCAAAAACTTCAATTATTTGAAGTCTTTGATGTATACCATTCTCTGTTACATACTTCGATCAAAGTAAAATTAAGTAACATATAAGATATCTATGATACCCTTCGAAAATTAGTATACATAAAGCGATAAATAAAGCGATTCGACACCGACGAATTCACGGGCAAAAGATGATTTAAATTTTCTTATTGAATGTAACACTATAGGTCAAAAGTTTCTGGTAAATCATGGATGTCGATGATTTCAAATTCATTCATAGATATAGTTTAGTCCATCCTGTATTCGCCAATGTGTATCGACTCAGGTACCCAGTATACAAAACAAAGCAATTGTTAAACGGAATTTAACTACTTAAATACCTACATTTTTTAAATGTAACATCAGGTCAGCAAAAAAAAACAGAAAGGCCCGAAAATATACAAAATATTTCAACTCTACAGATTAATCGTATTTAGTACAAACTTTTCGTATCATTTCCGTTTTTTGTTCTTGATAGACAACAATAAATACTAGATATTATAGAAAACCACCAAAAAGAGCAGTGTTATACACGATTTTCAATTTAAAAATACATCTAAGCAACTTAACGCTGCGATTTATTAAAAAATCCGCTTTGTAGCAAACACGGGGTGTCACAAAGGAGCCTATGAATATTGAATAGCTTCATCTCATCAGATCAATTACATCGTGACCGACTCGTCTCCACTTAGAATACTTTACTCTCGATAATTTCCTACCTTCAAGTGAGTGAACACGGGCAAGGTCGTTGTTTGCTAACATCTATTTTATAATTTTGATTTTTAACATTTCGTTTAAAATTCTAAACCAGAGAAAGAAATACATTTAAAAAAAATTAAAAAATACCGTTACTTTAAATTTTGTGTTACTTTCACATGTAGGTACTTATTCAAAGATGGGTGTAGGGTGTCGATCAGTGATGGCTGATCATTTTCTCTTGTTTGTTAATGTTAATGGGACCCGTGTAAACTGTCAGTCAAGCAAGATGCATTTAAGTACCTCCTTGTAGCGTGAACTTAATTACTACGAAGATACCTATGCAACTTTAGATTACAAATGGTAACTGCTATAGATTCTGTAACATTTTCGAAGACTTTTTTTATTGCCGATTTAATTATAGGTAAGTATTATGCACCAGTAGCTTGTAAATCCTTGTTTTTTTTTTCAATCCTATATGAACACCTACACATAACAAATATTCTGTAAAAAGTGATTTTTTCTTCCATGACCCCATCGGCAATTCGGCTGTTTTGGCCGACTTAAATCTAGAAATATGTAACCACTTAATTAAGATATCACAAGAGACTACAATAATAGGTTACATGTTACAGATTAAAAAAGTAAGTTATAGCCTGTAGAATCACACTGCAGGGCAAAAGCCTCCTCTCACGAATAAGGGTGAGAGGGAGTGGGCCATACACCACCACGCGGGCCCAGTACGTGTTGGTGGAGGCAAGTTAGTGGTCACCTTGCTGTCAGAGAATTTTCAAGCCGCCAATAGGCCTCTGACTTGGCTTAACGAATAGTTACAACGCCATCTGACGGAACTATCCGAGACCAACTGCTTAACGTGCCTTCCGAAGCACGGAAACGCTCGAGATGAAATACCACTAAACGGTCAACCATCCAAAGACTGACCGGACCTGACGTTGCTTAACTTCTGTGATCGTTTCCAATACCGAAGCTCCACTACTCCAACGAGCGCTTACAGATTAACTTTTATAAATTAAAATAGTTTTCTCGTTTTTCCAAGTAAGCAAGTTAAATAAATCAGAACCAGATTTTTTTAGAGGATTTGTAAAATATGTTATTTCATTTTAAGGGTTCTGTACCCAAAACGGGAAAGCAGGTCCCTAATTACTAAGCCTACGCTGTCCGTCCGTCCGTTCTACCTATTTAGGGCTGTACTTTAAACCGTAATAGCTAGAAAGTTGAAAATTTTAACAGAATATGCGTTATTACGGCAGATTTGTTAACAAATAATAAAAAAGTAAAAAATTAAGGGGGGTCCTCATACAAGGAATTAGTTTTTATCAACGTTTTTTCTCGCTCTATCGTAATAACGGTAATACATACAAGCTTCAACTTGGTGTGATTATAGAGCAAACTCTACAGTATAACAACAAATAATAAAAACCAGCCAAGTGTCAGTCGGTCTCGTTCTAAAGGTCCCGGAGAAAACAACACTTTTGTGTGTTAATACGCGAGTTGCCCGACTCGCACTTGCCCGGTTTTATTTAGATACCTAGAACTTTTGTTCCATATATTGAAACATAAACTCACGACCTTATTCCCCTTAGGGGTGGTCAGAAACTATGCTACAACAACCAATTTTAATTACCTATAGCATGGTGTCCCATCCCATACAAATTAAATTTTAGTTTAAAAATTGCAATATATGGCGTTATGGTATCGATTTGTAATTAATGTTTACGTAAACGTGTAAATTGTTACTAAAAGTACATGATCTGACTACAAAAAAAATCTCATGAGCCTCGGAAAATCAAGCTTGTTTGACGTTGGGCATCTGTACTGTATAGTATTATATAATCTGTCCCTATAGTAAGATTAACATTTAGAATTTTTAAGGTTCCAGGACGGAATCTTACAAATACATAAAAGTATAATTTTCATTTTCATCGCCGTGCAAAGATGAGCATCATTGCTTCATTGAGTCATTGAGCGTCATTGAGTCGTCGCTACGTTATACATTTTTATTCAGAGCAGCAAATATTAAAGTTTTTATTTATTTAGCAACTAAGCATATTATAGCAATAGATGACAGGCCAATAAAACACTTCATAATTATTGTCAATGTTTCATAAAGCTCGTGTTAATCTTCCAAAGACGACTTCGGCTTTGTATAATGGTACGCACGGGAACGTGAGATTTAATTTAAAAAAAAATACTGCATATGCACTGCAACCGCTGTAGATGGGACATATTTGGTGGCAGTAACGCCAGTAACAAAACAATTATTATGTTTTGCGGAGAGATTGGAGCGTGGACCGCAAGCGCCTGATTGTGCTCCTCCCCTAGATATACTCATAGATATACGAATAAATAGAATAGAACAGATTATAATATTAACTTTTTATATTTTTGAAATGCAAACAAAGAAAACTCAACATTGTAGTTATGGGCTTATTTCTGGTATCTATATTATTAGTGTCGATAACTGACTTACTTTTAAGTATAACATACTTTTGAGGCGCTCGTTGGAATAGTGGAACCTCGGTATTGAAAACTATCGGCAAAGTTAAGCAGCGCCCAGCCCTGCCAGTCTTTGGATGGGTGACAGTTTTAGTGGTACAGTATACATCATCCCGAGCGCTTTCGGGTTTCGGCAGGCACGTTAAGACATAATAGTTAAGCCTGGTCAGAAGCCTATTGCGCTAGAAACTTCATTAAAGCGGTAAGAAGATTCATTGACGGCCAGTTGACCACTAACATGCCTCCACCAAACCGCTGGCCCTACGTGGTGGTATTTTATCCCACTCGCCCTTTTTCGTAAGAGGAGGTGTTTGCCAGCAGTGGCTGGATCCTAAAGGCTACAACTGGCTTTGGCTTTTGCTTTTTGAGAATTTGCTTCTAAGTTTTGTTTGTGTTTTGTTGGCTACCCGGAAAGGGAAAGCATGTGTGAGCTTATAGTACATAAACATACAGCAAAAACCCTACAAAATTAAACAAAAAAAATGCAGCCAAAGCTGACAAAATGTTGAGTATATTTTCTATTCTACCCGTTTATTCATTTTATGTACAATGGCAGCGAGGTATAATCGACAGCACGATTTGATTAAACACGCCCTTAGACCGTTTCGTAAAATGTTAACCGCAAATATTCAAACGTATATTGGTCAGGGTGCTCTTACTTTTTTATAGCATGTGCGGATATTCCTGCTACAGATACATATTTGTATATTGTTACAGGAATATTGTCGAAACCGTAAAATAATAATCTTGCTAGTAACATTATAATCGTACGGATTATTGACAATTGACACACAGTTCTTACAATATTACGGACTAGTTTCAGTAATATTGTAATTTTAGTAGGCACAAGATTCTTTTTTTTGCCTGCTACTAGCGATAGCCTCCGAGATACAACCAACCAAGCTACTATTGATAAATACTAGGATTATTATGATTTTACTGATTTTCGCTCAGTTGCAGAAACGCTCATTATAGTTAATCCTCCATTAAATCTCTTGCTGTCACTTTTTGTCTTGTTGACGTAGAAAAAGCTAGCAAGAGATTTAATGGAAGATTATCTCTAATGAGTGTTTCTGCAACTGAGAGTGAGCCTAGTAAAATTAAGATATTATCGATTGCGTTTAATTTTTTTTTTTGTGTAATATAGTTTACAACCCTTGGTGTGCGAAGCTGAGACGCTACTGGCCGTTTTTTGATATAGCTCATGAAGAGGTCCAAAAACGAAAACTATAGTAGGTATACCTACTTATCTAGTACGTCTGTCAAAAACATACATTTTAGAAATCTAAAACAGAATACCAGCTGTTTGTTAGGCAATGAACATAAAATAACACTGCCGTCATCTTTATGGTCCATTCTAGCAGTAATTATGCAACAGCCATGACCTATATATCTGGACTCTTTTCAGTTTAAACACACTATGAAAATTAATCTAAATTTAATTTTTAGTGTAATTCGATTCTGTTGTGAAATTGTTAGTCTCTGCAAAGCACTCACAAAATTTGTTTTTTATACTCTTTTGTTTCTGGTTGCTTATGGACAACATTTTATCAAGAAGAATAATATCCATCTAGAAGACAAATTAACTAATTTGAATATAGCAACATAATATGATACGTACATATGTACATTATGAATTTTAAGATAAGGTAGGTAAACCGATGAAAAGGATGATTCCGTTCAGTTTCCTACCAGTGGCGGATACAGGGGGGGCAGGCAGACAGGAGGCCATGCCCCCCCCCCCCCCCACGAACTTCTGAAAACCCCACTGCTCGGTTAGGCCTCTTCATTTTGGCGCTAATTAGAATAGTCCCACGCTAGTCTCACCCACTGTTTACCGGCCACTTTCAGATGTCGTACGACAATCTGGCTGCCGTGTTAGAAAGAGTATGGTACAAGTATAACATAACTGTGGCGAAGGAACGCGAAGTGACAAGACGGAGGCACAAAACGCTTTGTCGGAGGTCGTATGCACAACGCTCAGGAGCTGTTCAGTAAAATTTTATTTTTCGAATCATCTTAAACTTTTCCATAATTAAAATAAATGTTGATTGTAAGATTGTAATAATAAGAAAAATATACTTACGGTTGACGTATTGGTACTGGGCTTGCACTATACAGCACAGCGAGAGGAGCAGGAGAAGCGAAGCGGACGCTTCTTTTTTTGTTTGCATTTTATTTGTAGCGGGCAACTTTCATCTATTTCATATTTTTGTATTCTTCAAACCAGGCGAAGGCTTCACAAAGTAGTCAATATGTACATCGATCATGTGACAGTCTTCCAATTAGGCTATGAATATTCGACATTCCACACGGTCGATTCAATCAAACAATAAGTGACCGTTGATAGCACAAATTTTACGCTGATAGCACAGTCATTGCATTAATTGAAACAGTGAACAAACGTGAAACTTTTAATATAAAAAGAATGGCGGAATGGCCTGTTATTTATGACCCACTCTTAGAGGTATACTGATCATAAAATGAAACTTACCAAAACGAGTTAGGTATAGAGAAAAATAAAGCTAACAAAACACGGTGATTGGTTATGATCTGCAGAATTTTTAGGACAATGAATTGTATTTTACCTTATAATATTGGTTCATGTATATGTGAACCGGTTACCTTTCTCATTAAATCGTGCATTCAATCTATGAAAGCTCAATCCCACTACACGTACATTAGTCTCTAAAGGCCCTATCTTCTCCTTTAAAAGAGATAACGAGATTTCTTTCTTCTTTTAAAAGAGATAACCGTTAAAATAATTAGGAGAATTGACGAAAACGAAATGAGTAATACGGTCAGTTCAACCATGGTTCAACATTATAGTACTCTGTGGTTCAACTGTAGTCGTAATGGTTACGTTTCGCTTCTTCTTTTTGGCTGACTTGTTTTTTTTCTTCGGGTTCCTCTCCATTACTGGAGGTTCGCACTCAACTCCGCATATAGTGCCTATCTCTTACACTTAAACTAAATAGCACTGACTTGTTAAATTTTTAAATATTTTTATTATTTTTGAATCCGGTCTCTGAAATTGATGTTTTTTTGAGTTTGAGTACACCTGTACGATTTTTAGTTTTTGTAAAAACCACCAATTCATATTATAAGTATATACCTAACAACAGCTTTCTTAAAGTATTAGAGATATAAATATAGATAAGACACTTTGTTACTTACGCGCTATGTGTTTTTTGACTTGTAAAGCGACTTTCATTTCAAATAAAATATTCAAATAAACAGGCAGTATTATCAAATGCTTTGAGCAACCCTACCCACGTTCTTCGTACTCAGTATAGTATTACGGTATAAATGCCAAGCTCGAATCGCGTCCAGAATGCGAATTTACGAATGTCATTTAAAGTTAAAGAATATAGTGTTTAGGTTTACCCTCCGACAATGCTACATTTACTGTCACCCTATGTTCAACGCAAATTATGTATGAACCATAAAGTTATTATACCTTACAGGAATAGAGTCAGTGACATGAGTTGTCAAATGAAACAGTTTTTGGATGTTTTTTGGAGACTATTCGCAGGCAAAAATTCTAGTACTGTCTATAATTCTGAGTCTAACGTAAAATCGTGGATAAATTAATGAAGTAGTGTCAGTATATTTCACAAAATTATCTAAGATTTCACTTTAGATTTCCAATTATTCACGAAAACCGAATTGTAAAAATTGATTAGTGACTAAAAAACGGGTTCTATTGATTCGCGTCACGTATCTCTTTCTATTATACAGTGGTGCCGCTAGGTGCATCTCGCTCTCTCAGCTGTATGTTCCTCTATTCCTACCTCTATGGTATGAACACTTTATTTAAAAATATTGGAGTACCTAGAGTCCTTTAATTAGTCTATTTAAAACAAAATAAAAAATCCAATTTAAATCTGAAAACCAAATATTTGATAGTTTTTTGACATGGTTACCAAAATACTCATACACCAACCCTATCAGTCAGTCAGCATATAAAGATAAACAGTGTAAAAAAGTGCATTGCGCCGCCATCGCTAGTGGGAACCAGACAGAGGTCGTCCATCTTTGTCAGTTCTCGATTAAGCACGCATGACTTTAGCTATCCCCGATCAACACATCTGTCATGTGACTTCTGTCCACAATTTGTTGAAAACTGTTTAGGTCGTCAGTGTGATACTTCTTTTATTTATCAACATTGATTTCATCATCATGATCAGCATATGTTCACCCACTACAGAGTATGAGTATCCATTTCAATCACATCATGTTCAGTCATATTTATCCGGTCCTGTGCTTGTCGCTATGTTGACATGCTTAAATCTAAATTATGATTCTGACATCCAAAATTCCTAAAAGAAGTTTAACAAAATCCGGAAAACAGCAGAAATAAAATGTACTCTCGTTGATGTCTTTTGCTTTGGAATTGCTTACTACGACGTAGAAAAGCTACGCAAGCGTACCTTCAGAATATGGATAACCTACAAATATTTGGTTTGGTTCTCATAAATTTTTTACACTTTAAAATTTTTTATAAACACAAATTCGTAGAAAAAGAAACCGATTTGAATCATGTTGAATAAATGATAAAAATTACAAAATTCCAGGAATGTTTATTATAGTTTCGCACTTAAGTTATTAATGAGTATCAAACTTTAAGGAATTAATTAATAAAAATGTTGTTGTTTTTCTCAAAATTTATACGTGGTTACTTAAATTGTGAATATAGTAAATAAAAATAGAATAAGTGCGATTCAAAAGGCGGTTGTGCGTGGAAGTTTAACTAGGGAAGGGACGACCTGGGCTTTCCTAGATGTCCTAGACGCTGTCACAAATTGGTGAATACCGAATTATACATATACACACAAGAGCAATGAAAACGCGTCACCAATAACATAAACCTTAATATCTCTGAAACTAGGAATGATAGCTTATCCAAATAAAAATTATTTTATAGACTATTTAATATAACTAAGGGCCTGTTTCACCACTTCTGAGTAAGTCCTTGTTAGCTTATCCGACAGATATTTTGACATAATTTCATACAAATAATGTCAAACTATCTGTCGGATAAGCTAACAAGAACTTACTCAAAAGTGGTGAAACAGGCCCTAAACAAATTTTCTGGTTATTATAAAGTAAGTTCATTAGAAAAGTCTAAAAACTGTTTTTTTTTTTTTTTTTAATTTAACATTCATTATTAATTTGGTAATTTTATAACTCACACATACTAAAATGTGGGGAAATGTTATAAATCTGTGACCAAAAATTTTTATTTACAATTGTTGGTCTGCGATAGAATTGACGCATTTTTATTTGTGTTTCATTAAGTCAAACGAATGAAAACTAAAAATGTTATTAATTAATTTAAGAAGTATTAAATAGTCTATGAAATACTTTTTATTTGAATAAGCTATCATTCTTAGTTTCCGAGATATTAAGGTATGTTATGTTGGTGACCCGTTTTCATTGCTGTCGAGTGTCGAGTATACATTACATGTATTCAAAAAACAAAGAGCGCGAATTAAGTCTGGTGTGAGTTAAGAGGAAACACTTAATTGTATTTGTTAAAGTGCTTATTTAAAAAAAAAATTATTGTAGCGGACTAATTAACTGTCATCATTTAGTAAAACCTAAATGTATGTCAGCTGCTGACAAACATTGACAAAACGTTTTCACCGGAAAACAACGCGTCATGATCAAACTGAGATAAATAGTGTCGTCACAGTGTACTCAGTCAAGGTTGATAAGGATTCTCATCTTATCAACGAGATAAAATACCACCGTGCCCGATTATAAAAAAATCATGGTTCTTCTACAACAAGTATAATTAATATCCAGTTTACAAAGGAGGAGTGATTTTACATTTTAAATACTTACAGACAAATGTATTCATTTTAAGACCGGTCCGACCATCCAAGGCTGCCCTCAATAGTTTTGTTTTTAATTTCTTAACAATTATTCCATAAAATAAGCATATCTCATTGTATTAATTGTGGGGTTTTTATACTATATAATTTACACATCAACGCATCATTATTATTTACAAGCGACCCGCTCCCAGTTTCACCCGGGTGGGATCTACAATATAAGAAAAATATTTACATGACAGTGTATCAAAATCCGTTGTGTGGTTTAGGAGGACATAGCGACGTTATTTTATACAGGGTGTAGCAAAACACCCTAGTAATACTTAAGGGGGTGCTTCAGAACATTAAAATGAACAACTTTCACTATGGGGCCAACTTCGAAATCACGAAAAAAATCCGCTGTTTCATACAAAACTTCAGTGCCGACTCTACTCAAATGTATGGGGATAGCTGTTTTTTGTTTCGCAATTTCGAAGTTGGCTCCATTGTGAAAGTTGTTCAGTTTGATGGTCTGAAGCACCCCCATATTTATTTCTAGGGTGTTTTGTTACACCCTGTATACTATGTAGAGATAATCATCATCATCAAGCCTGCTGTAAACGTCCACAGCAGAGCACAGGTCTCTTCTCAGGAGTAAGGGTAAGAGGAAGTGATAAGGATCAACTCATGATCGTATCATAATATGTAGGTATTTGCCACAGTTGTCATACCAAATATCAAATCCTAAAATTGGTTAAGATATGGATTTTGACCAAAACCCATAAAAACGCGGTAAGAACCCGTAAAAATGATATACTTTAGCTTAGATTGTCCTGTTCTCGTTTCGTCCAAAATTATTCAGCTTTCCGTTATTTGTCTAAAAACTTTAAGATAATTTGTTTGAAGCGAGGTAAATATTTAATATACATAGGCAAACCACAATGATGCGCTACACTGTCACAAGCTTTTAATCTATCAACACGAAAAGTGCATTCTTTGTTGACAGTGGCTTTTTATTTAATCGATATTATTAACACGAAAGGCGGACTGTAGGTTTCATTTTAGTTTAATCATACATCTGACTGATGCAGCATGAGATAAATAGCGCAAAAAAGCTGGTTTCATTCTATTATGAAACTTGAAAATGACATTAATTTTTTACAGTAGACAGATTTACATTTCGTTGAGCATAATGAAAGATTGATTGAAAGCTTTAATTAATTATATTATGAAATTTCAATACTATGCACATACCCCTTTGGGGGTGATCAGAAACAATGCTTCAACTAGTCAATTTTTTGTTAGCAGAAGGTATTTTACGAATACTACGTAGTCCATTAAAAATTTATGACCATTCCATGGGAACCAAATTATATTTATCGTACCCGAGTCCTTGATAGAGCGAGCATCTGCTTTTCACATTGTGGGTTCAACTCAAACGAATCAACGATACGATCGAGTTCTCGCTGTTGTTTGATAAAAAAGAAAGAATACTGAACCATCGTACTTTTTTACATTCTGTCTTGACGTTTTTTTAACCTGTCCGACTTAGTTGCTCGAAATTTGATTGAATATAAATTTACTACAAGATATCATCAACAAATCAACACGTGTGCACACCAATACGATAAAGTATATTTGGTTTCGAATTTTACTTACGATTTTATCCTAAACAAGCAATGACTAAAACCTCATATCTCTTATCTTTAAGACGAAAAAAACGAAAATAGTCTAGTGTGCGTCCGGAGAAAGTATGTCATCCCTTTTTACAGTGACTTTGGGCGGTAAGAAAGCCTGCAGTAATCAGAGGCATGATGGTAAAGCCGCTTTGGAATTATTATCTGGAGAGCGTGAATATTCCACAAAAATAATTGTAGGAATATGCTTTGCAAGTTGTATCAGATTTGAAGTACATTGCAAAATGATTAAAGACCTTCTACACTTATCGGCAATCGATCATACCGTGAACATGTATCTTTATGTTCTACTATAAATAGGTCAAAACAAAATTACCATCAAGGCAAGGTTATTCCGAACTATGTAAAAATATAATCAAATAGATTGCCCAAAACGTCTTCGCATGTCACATTAAGGTATTTAAATTAAGCTAGTGTACCAAAGTTGGTACCATTGTTCACCGAGTAACGAAAAGTTCTTGTCATTCCATACTATTATGAATGAACTAAATATTTGGAAGGCATTCTTAGCATACCACCTATTTTTTTTATAAAATCTACAGGACAGAGGGATAAAAACAGACATCTACCTTTAATATCTTGAATCTTTATAATATTGTAGTTTTATAAGCCAATTTAGTAATACTTACCTAGCCTAGCTAGTTAGGTTTCGAATATCCAACAATTATAATTATTTCAGAATATCATTTACCTACGTAGGATTCTCTTAAAATCTATTAATATTAAAAAAAAAGTGTTTAAGAATTTTTTTAACTTTTGTTAAATGAAGTAGATTAATGTAAGAACGAGCAAATACGTGCTTCTGCTTATATAGTATAGTAGATTATGATACGTGCATATTCACATGGGCACATTTAACATGAAAATGTTTTTGGTGGGATTTCAGTTCTTTTTTTGTAAGTTGCATAACAATTTTTATTACAAACTTTTTGAATTTTGTTTTTGTTTGTGTACGAACACTAGCTTACATACCAAATTCCAGCTTTCTAAGACTTCAGGAAGTAGGTACCCTAAGAATTTTGATGATCATCAGTGAGTGAGAGACGAAATCTGAGTTTTTTATATATCAATAAAATCTAAAGTAAGTATAAGAGCTACGCAATTAAAACTTTGTATGTTTAATAATCCATCCATCCATCCATGATGGAAGCCGGGGCCGGGGCAGACCAAGAAAAAGATGGCGCGACGCCAGACCTGGATGCCCATGAAGCAGTATGGCAACTGATGGCACGGGATAGAGAAGGCTGGAAAGGCTAGGGGGATACCTTTGCCTAATAATGGGACGAAATAGGATAAATAAACAAATTTGAAATGTGTAATAAGTCTACTATTGACATCATATCCCGAGAATTTTGTTTATCTGGTATAATCCAAACCCAAGTTATGAGGTTTCAAAAAAACGACGAAGCGCTTCGAGAAATGGTAGGTAGTGCCCTTGCGCTTCGCTTGGCCCGTCTTGGCGGGGGCACTCCCGTGCCCCCAGGTAAAATGATTACACAGTATTTCTTGACTAAATCGAAGATACATACAAACGGGTCAACAAAGCATAGAACCTCCCTTCTTTATAAGTCGGTTAAAGAATAGTAAATCACAAATTGCTTAAGTTTAGCATCGTGAACCAGGACAAAACGTTCATTGCGGGACACTTATTTAGGAACTGATATTAATTTCGCAGAGGGCGGGGTTCGCGTGATTCGACTCGGCTCCCCTGCCTTGTACGGGCGAGAGCTTGGAGTTAGGCATGAGCGACAGGCGAACCGAGCAAGCCTAGCAAACCAACCCTAAGCCTAGACGAAAGTTTGACTCATTTTGAAATCATCGACAAAACAATTTGGCAAAATAACAACTACCTGGCGTTAAGAAATGATTTTGGGACCGGCGGAAATATGGGGATGGTCGATTTTAGCAGAATTTGGAAATAATCACCGAAGCTGGTATACAGCTAGTAGGTTTATCATAAATTCGAGTGCATTATCTTTATCAGTTGAGCAGAGCTTCAAAACTTTTGCATGATTATTTATAATTCAAAATGTTATAAAACCTAATAAGAACATGAAGATACAATACAATACATACAATATACTGCAGTAATGTACTATTGTTGTTGTCTTGTTGCAGTGTGTAACGAGTGAGTCATTTACGCCATGGTAAAGATATTGAACTCAATTTCTTTCGCGGATTGTGATATAAAACCACTTTATATCACAATGTTATTTATCTTTGAATAGGTATGTAAACTAAAAAAATATAAAACGTATTCGATGACTGGGTTTCTTCACGATTCGATCAATACGAAGTATGTAAACCGTTAATATTTGTCCAATAATTAGTGATCTCAACATCAATCGCTAAAGTTCTTTACTTGAAGTGTAAGTGAGCGAGCGAAATCGGTAAACAGTTGCTCTTTATGCAAATCTGTGCATCGGCACGACAGACTTGGCTTTTTAGTCTTTTTAAGGTTATGAATCTGTCTTTCTTTTGTTAGTACCTATATTATTTGTACCTGATTGTCTTTTAACATAAAACAAAGAGTCAAATAATTTAAAGACATTTAATAGTTCTTAGAAAAATCCATATTCGTGACCGGTATAGTAATAAGAATATACTTATATTTTTGTTGGATGTCAATGTCATCAATAAACATGATCATTGTCAAAAAAAATTACTTTGATTTCATTTGGACTTTCAGTAATACTACCGAAAATAACATTAAAAGTGCCTCACCAACTTGTTTTACGGTTATTCAACGAATATAAACTATTAAAGTCTAAAGCATCGATTCACAAAGCAAGTGTGCATAGCTTCTATCATCCTTTGTTTTGACTGGAGTTGGAGCAAATTCCTATAAACTTGTTTACTCTCACGTGGTGTATTTCAATTACCGACATCACTGTCAGAGACAAAAGCATCATAACTTGACGGATTTATAATAAGTTAAATAGTATTGTTACTTCGAAGCTTCGAAGTTGATTGCTACAATTCACTTTGTATTGATGATCGAGAATTGTATATAAAATAAAAAAATTAAAAAGTTGACGTTTTATAGTACAATTAAATGTATGTACAACCCATTGTTTTTAAGGTTGCACGAACTTTGTCATTTTTCGTGCGTAAACCTTCGCGAAATGTTCAGTTATTTAAATATTACTACAGTTTAAGTTTTTCTCGAACGTCTTTATTCGGAAGAACAATCAATCAGATTTCAATACAAATAGTTTGTTGTTTGTTTGTTGATTATTCATTCTTAATATCGAATACACCAAAAACATGTCTTCGTAACCTTCATAATGCATGCAATTAGCATGTTAATTCAAAAGATGGCATTGTTCCCGGCCATTAATACTGGCAAAAGGGGTGCAAGAAATCGATTGGTTATAAATAAATTCAAACAATCTTATATTAACATTTTTAAGTGTTACACGAAGTGGAGATTTCGGACTAACGACACATACATGATGCATCAGAGATGAAGGGATATGGAAAAGCAAATTTAACCAAATATCCGATGTGCCATGTCAATTCAATAGCCGGGTTACTCCTATGAATATTATTAGACAAAACGGTGACTGCTTTACACAGATGAACTCTCTCGTCTTTACCCTCTCCTGAATATGGTGGTACGGAACAAGATTAGAGCATGGGTAGATGCAGTCATTCAAATCGGAAGCCACCGTTTACGTACCAATCTACTTACCCAATACCGTGATAATATCATCATAGTACCAATTAGATGAGTATCTTTTACATGCCTAGGTTGAATTGTATTAACAAAAATGTATTCATCATCATGAGCCTATATACGTCCCACTGCAGGGCACAGGCCTACCCTCTAGGAGGGTGTTTGGGCGTTAGTCCAATGCGGATTGGTTGACTTCAAATACGCATCAGAATTTCTTCTGCATGTGCAGGTTTCCTCACGATGTTATCCTTCACCGTTTGAGAGCAGTCGGTAATACGTAGGTACATAAGTTAAAAAAACTCATTGGTACTTGGCATGTTGTCCATGCGGATTCGAACCCGGACTCTCACGATTAAGAGTCCATACCTCTCTGCGAACGCGCCACCGAGCGCAACAAAAATGTATTATTTAATTTAAATTTAGCACCTGTGTGCGTAGGAATAATATGCGACCGCGACATCTCCAGTAATGAAATACTAAGAAGCACTTGGTAATCTAGCTCTTTATTGCTTACTCTTGAAGCACACGCACACTAGCATTAGTTAGTGCTAGTGTGCTTCGTACTCTTTGTCGGTTTGTCAGTTGACAAAGGGGCAGAATCACTAATGTCTGACCAATTCATCTGGACGCTATTCTTTTTACTGTTTGTTTAATAATTCACGAAATATAATTAAATTCAATGACCCATAAAAATTAAAATTTTCAACATTACTGTGAATCGACTATACAACTAAGTAATATTACTTTACAATAATTTTCCTCAGTCGATCGAGAAAGTACAAAATAACATACGATTTTCCTAGAATACATCACACAATACAAGGTGTTACAAAAATACAAATAAACCTTTAAGGGGGTGGTTTAGACCATCGAACTGAACAACTTTCACTATGGGACCAATATCGAAATCGCGAAAAAAAAAAAATCTCTAAAAATCGACTAGATGGGATATCAAATTATTTTCTTCGCGATTTCTATGTTGGTCCCGTAGAGAAAGTTGTTCAGTTTGACGGTCTAAACAACCCCCTTAAGAGTTTTAAATATTTATTGTTACTTATGAAACACCCTGTATATCGATCGATGCTAATACAGTTACACTAATTAAGCAGCAAAATAGCAAAGTCAGATTATAAGGGTATGGATGGTAGGATTTTTTTCCAAAACGATCCGATGCTTAATGTGGTTTTAAAGCCAAAGAACAGCATATTAGTGGCTATCCTAGGGTACTATACCTATCTTTCAAAATATTTCTTCTTTCAATTGAGATTTACTTGGGATCAAGTTCTAGCCAATGGGTAGACAACATAGGAGGCACAGTTTACCGTGTCAATGATAAGATTATTTATACAATGCTACGTGACCTGCAAACGTGTTTATCGGACTCTAAGGTCCGTTAGGGCCATGTTGTGATATGATAAACTTAAATGTGTCAGGACAAGAGATCTTGAAAAGGCCGGACCTCACAAGGTATCTGTGATAGCACGACATAATCACACAACTGTATAAAGGGATTTGAAATTTTATGAAAAAACTGTATTGTTAGAGTTTCTGGCCGCAACTTCGCTACAACGGAACACCTTCCGACGCGGTGGTAGAGTTAAAAAATTACGTCAGAAACTCAGAAAGCTATTTATGTTTAATTATTATAAAAACAAATTTGTGTTTGATTTAATATAGTCATATACCTAGGTACCGTAAGTACATATTCACTATAGATATATTCGAATACTAGTCGTAGACCGCAACTTTGCTCAAGTTGAGTGTTTTAAATGAAAACTAGGTACGTATGATTTAGCCTAATAATGGTGCACAATTTAAACAATTTTTTTTTTAAATTAACTAAGTAGGTACAACAAATTAAAAAAAGTTGGACATCACGGGACGACCGGCAGATGTGAAAATTCTACCTGCTAGGATATTTAAATAAAGTCGTCTTCTGACTATATTGTTTATATATAGTACATTACTGCAGTGGCCAGCAAAAGAGGCATTGATGGACGAACGTGTAAATGTAGGCCGAGGCGAATCCGAGGCACACATACGTAATTCTTAGTTGTGGCCAGCTTGTATAGTTGTTTTCTCAAACAATACGCGGAAATTAAAATCAATCAACTTTTCAAAATCAATGACGAACAACAATAAATTTTCCTGCGTTAAAGCTAGTACTTAACTTATTATTAATCTGTGGTTAAAGTGTTCATTCGTTTTTTTTTCATTATAAAGCTTTCTATTTGCAAGCCAGTTCGAAATTTAAATAAAACCTTCGATAAGTTACCTCCTTGGTTGCCATTGCCATGTTTCGGAGTAAAAGATCGTTCCATTTTTAAATTCCACTACAGATATGAGTTTACTATGTAATTTATTTGGCCGCTAAACCACGACAGATATGGATTTTCAAACCACTTTTGCCGGCCGCTGCTCGCATGTATTTGGCCAGTACAACAATTTCGATTTATCTCGAAGAAGGTTGTCAAAATAATGCTCAAATTTCCAAGCATGTTTAAGAACAAGTCTTCTAATCTCCCGATTTCGCGCGCCTTTTTCGAAAGCTTACTTCAAAAAGAACCGTTTATTAATTTATATTCAGTCACTAGCACTATAATTTATTCAGCGCATTCAAAGAACACATTAGGATGTTTGATAGAAATTCCCGAAACAATTGGAGGTATTCCATGAAGAACACCGATTTAGGCCAGCAGCTTCGTCTAGTTTTCATATAGCACGGTGTATGAAACGTAAACAAAACATAGAATAGGGCACTCTTGTTTTCCGTATTGGGTAGCGCTAAGACATGGAATTTTATTTAAAACCACTTCTGAAATCGATCATGTGCGTTTGAAGAACATTGCTGTACTTATAGTCGCAGTACCATTGTTTATCTCTTTTGGCTTCATAAGTAAGCCCCCGTCACGAATATATTATGTACAAATGTATAAGTAAACGTGTAAGTATATACATACAAAATGTCACCCATTATATAAACAGTATGGTACTTTTGCTTGTACTATTACAGCGTGTCGTCGTTAGATCGTATTGCTTATCTATTACAAACACCTCATTCACACATCAAAGCTTATTTAAATGTAAGCTACAGCAAAATAACAGTTTGCGGTATTCTCAAGACGTAGGTCGCTTCGCGTCGCGTTAAATAAACCCCTAATTTTCTTTTGTTTGATACTGTTGTTATTCTTCCTGTTTTTTTTTTTTCTATATTCAATACAAATGACATGAGTTTTTTTTCAAACTTTTACTATACTTTCTTTCGAAATAATTTTTATTTTTATTTTGTTTGAATTAAATATCTAAGAACTCGTATGCAATTATCTAGACTAGAGTACGTAACGTCCATACATTTAAATTCTTATTTGGCTTTGTTAACATTAAAGTATTGAGATTGATTAAAAACTCAGGTCAGCGAGTGTGTCGCCCACGTCGACAAGAGGCGACACTGATTTATGATTAAATTTATCTACATACCAATGTAACAGATGGTTGTATTTACATTATGCAACACAAAACTCTCAGAACAAATAGTTAAATGTGATCACTTACTAGAACATAGTAGGTACACATATTTTTATCTCAAACATTTCGGTCCACCAAACAGTCCGATCGGATGAAAAAAATAAATAGGAAAGGATCATTTCACTTTACAATTATTTTGTACCCACAATCCTCTTCTAAAAAAAACCATTGAAAAAAAGCGAATAATTATTATATCATCTTACATTTTAAGAATTTTAATTTGATAAAACTATACACGATTTTTCCTATCAGAATAATACACAGAACCATATCATTTGTAACTATCCAGTCAAATAGGGTTGTTAACCCGATCCTTAGGATACCGTTAGCTGCTGCTGCGCAATATAACACGCTCTATACTAAGCTGCTGCAGTCTATACATGCGGCATTGAGTAGGGACACAGACCTATTATTGTTATCTAAGTAGTAGTTCATTCATGAAATATATATATTCCTCTTCCTGCTCCAGAAATAACATTAATTTACTTTTCTCAAACATGCTTTAAAATTTGAGCATTATTTTGACAACCTTCTTCGAGATAAATCGAAATTGCTGTACTGGCCAAATACATGCGAGCAGCGGCCGGCAAAAGTTGTATGAAAATCCATATCTATCGTGGTTTAGCGGCCAAATAAATTACATAGTAAACTCATATCTGTCGTGTAATTTAAAAATAGAACGATCTTTTACTCCGAAACATGGCAACTAAGGAGGTAACTTATCAAACATATTATTTAAATTTCGAACTGGCTTGCAAAATCATGGCAGCTAGCGCAGTTTTCTTGCTGAAAGCTTTATAATGAAAAAAAAAACACGAAACACTTTGACCACAGATTAATAATAAGTTACTAGCTTTAACGCAGGAAAAATTATTGTTGTTCTTCATTGATTTTGAAAAGTTGATTAATTTTAATTTCCGCGCATTTTTGAGAAAAACACTTTACAAGCCTTGGCCACAACTAGGCATTGATGGACTTACGTATGTGTGCCTCGGCTTTGCCTCGGCCTACATTTACACGTTCGTCCGTCAATGCCTCTTTTGCTGGCCACTGCAGTAATGTACTATAGTTTTTATTTCGAATCGATGTATATAGTTTTAAAATAAAACAGTTTAAATGGTATTAACTATCAAATATACAGGGAAATAATTATGAGTATACTCGGCGACAGATCAACAAAATAGGATCCTATATTTCATCATCATCATCATCAGCACTACCACCGGTATAACTAAGTATAAGATATACATTAAGGAGAGATGCATTGTCTGGAGGTATGGGATATTCACTTTATCGCAAGCTTAACAATGTTATGATGAAAAGGTGGCGCTTTCGAACCATAGAGAAACAAACAGCAGACAATTTTTAGAAGAGCTTTATATCTGCATTCTGTCTGATATACCTAAGCCATAAACAAGATAAAGGAGGGCAAGGACAGGAGTGCGATTTTTGAAACTCATTCGGTGAGCTCAGCAGCTGAAAATGTCTAAATTACTATGGAGATACGCATCTTTCTACTGCTGATTTGACTATCAAAAATCATACTTCAGGAGTGCGATTTTTGAAAGTCAAATCAGCAGTAGAAAGATGCGTATCTCCATTGTAAATTTGACATTTTCAACTGCTGAGCTCACCGAATGAGTTTCAAAAATCGCACTCCAGGAGAGAGCATCAGTGCTAAGCGCAACACGTTGTGCAAATAAAGGGTCCTTCTTAAAATGCTGGCGGTTTTCATGGAGACGATCAGACCAACAAACTGAACAAATTTCTCTATATGAACAACATCGAAACGCAAAATAAAATCTACTATCCTGCGTCGAGTAGGATTGCAGTTTTGTATGGAACAGCAGACTTTTTTTGTTATAAATCCTGCGTACATTACTTTTTTAACCAATTTAAAATAAACCGAGATTTTGTGTTTGACCAGCTATAGTCCAAAATCAACTATGAGCATATTGCCATCATCACTAATACATAGCGCTTTGTATGTAGCCCGTCGGATTGGAGGCTGGTATATCGTCAATAAGTGAGGTTAAGCACTATAGAACAACAATGCGCCACATACGTAATTTAATTATGATGGAATGTAGAGGTTTCATTACGTGCTTTAGTCCGAGTTTAGACACAATAGGTCCTCGTATCAAGATAAATATTTTGTACCTATGTGCATGTACGTACTTATACTTTTATCTACGTAATTTTATTTTTAAGGTTCCTTACCCAAAGGATGAAAACGGGAGTCTATTACTAAGCCTACGTTGTCCGTCCATCCGTCCTACCTACATATTGTACCTACATATTTAGGCTTAAACTTTTGAACCGTAATAGCTAGACCGTTAAAATTTTCACAGAATATCATTGACCTCTGATCAATGCAGAATATATGCATTATTATGGCGGATTTGCTAACAAATAGCGTCAAACTTGGTGTGATTATAGAGCAAACTCTACAGAGTAGAACAACAAATACTAAAAACCGGCCAAGTGTGAGTCGGTCTCGCGCTAGAGATCCCGGAGAAAACAAAACTTTTGAAGTAAATTTTCTTTACCCACGCTTGACTTGGGGAGTAACCTGGTGAATGCGTGACGAGAGCGTTACGAAAAGTGTTCGGGCGAGGCGATATGTATCAGTACAGCTTGGCAAAAAAAGTCCTGATAAAAAATGAGGGCGCTGCCTCCACGCAAGAACGTCAAAATCACGCATAAACTGGCAACACCACCATACTAAAATTTTAGTTCCACCTGTCACCACGATCATGACTTTTTTGCCAATTAAGCTATACCTCCTTGCTAATAGCATAGAGTTTTCGAACGACGATGTAGAAATGGCTTTCGCTGTCATGTGATTACCAATTCCAAATGGTTCAAGGCTTACTTAAAATATTTTATAAGAATTCTAATTTTAGTATTATTTTCTTAAAATTGAGTTTTAAGTATTTTTGAAGTGTGTATTGTGCAAATATGTTTTGCTGGGCGAAGAATCAAGTCGTCAGTTAGTACCTGTTTCTTCTGACAAAATCTCGTGGCTCAAGACTGTTCCGTTATAAAATCGACGGCCCGATAGCACAGTCTGTAGTGAACCTGCCTGCTGTGCCGAGGGTCACGGGTTCGAAGCCCACAAGGGACAAATATTTGTATGATACAAATAGTAGTAGTTTTACAGTCGTGTGCTCTAAAGCACATTTTTTTTTAAAAGTAAATATGTTGTGTGGTGGTTTGGTACGGAACCCTTGGTGCGCTAGTAGCCCGCACTTGACCGGTTTTATTTTATTATCTAAGTATACCAGGTTTTAAGTCAAATCATAAGCTATCAAACAAAAAAGTTTCATCAAAATCCGTTCAGTAGTTTTTGCGTGATGCTCGAACAAACAAACAGACTGACAAAAATTCTAAATAAGACCGGTCAAGTGCGAGTCGGGCGACTCGGGCACCGAGGGTTCCGTATCATACCAACCACAGAACATATATTAACTAGGGATGCAACGATTCGGCCAATACGATTACGGTTACGGTTACGGTTACGATATTAATCGTTATTTATTACGATTATTAAAAAAAAAACTCACAATGAGTTTTCATAGTGTTTCTTTTCATTCCAATGGAAGTTAAATTATAAAAAAATATTCAGAAAAATCAAGTAAATGATCTTTTTTGCTTTTTCTCCGAATTTGAGGTCGAAGTCAAAGGCCCACTTGGTAAGGATTAATATTTTTTACATATTCAAAATGTAAACGAGATAGTACGAGAACGAAAATGCATTCCTTACTTCACACGGAAGATCGAATCATGGGAATCAGTTGAATTTGGAAAAGAGCTGGGTGGGGAACTATACACTAAAACTCAACAAAAAAATAGTTATAGCTCCAAACGAGCTAAAGCGGTAGCAAGAGATCCGATTTTTTTTAATTTGTTTTTGGGCCCTGTAATCTTGTATCCAGGTCTAGTATTTATCAACAAGTGCAATCCGATTGACGTTTTTATTTGATTTAATAATCGCACGATTCTTACTACGGTGCATTGCATCGTTATTAACCGTGATTATTACGATTACAGATGCAAAACGATGCTCCGCTTCGTAATCGTTGCATCCCTAATATTAACTTACAAAAAACGTTTATTATTGTTCTAGTTTCTTGTATGAGGACCCCCCTTAATTTTTTACTTTTTGACAGTTTTATTATTTGTTAGCAAATCCGCCATAATAACGCACATTCTGTGAAAATTTCTACTGTCTAATTACGGTTCAAAAGTTACAGCTTATAGGTAGGACAGACGGAAGGACGGACCGAGGGACGGACAACGTAGGCTTATGAATAGGGTCCCGATTTCACACTTTGGGTAAGGAACCCTAAAAATGTTGATATCGTCAATGTCTTTTGTTATAATTTTATAATAGTTTATATTGATTTGCAGATCGGCTACAAAACACGTAGCTTCTCAGCAAAACTAGCAAAGGAAGCTTTAAAACAGACTGAAGTGGACATAGGCAGAACGAACATACAGGGTGTAACAAAACACCCTAGTAATAATTAAGGGGGTACTTCAGACCATCAAACTGAACAACTTTTACTATGGAGCCAACTTCGAAATCGTAAAAAAAAACAGCTGTCCCATACATTTTAGTCAAGTCGGTAGCAGTTTTGTATGAGACAGCTTATTTTTTTTTGCCATTTCGAAGTTGGCTCCATAGTGAAAGTTGTTCAGTTTCATGGGAGAAACCCCATAAGTATTACTAGGGGGTTTTGTTACATCTTGTATACGGCGCATGCATCCAGAGAGATGAACCAAGATAGCTACAGAATGGGTTCCGCATCCACAAGATGCGTGCTACTGCTGACGCCGAGGCAGACCCAAAAAAAGATGGTGCATTCCTGAAAGGATGACCCGTCCCGTGTATGCAATGCTTAGAAGATTGGAGGAGAAGACGGGAGGAGATTAAGCCTTTGCCCAGCCAGCAGTGAAACACAGAACAGGTAAAAAAAGTTTAATGTTAACGCTATCAATGTAAAAGTTAAAAACTGGGAGGTTCAACATTTTTGCATGTTTTTACTTACCAATTAAATCAACGTGACTTCTGTCGTGGAATTGAAATAAGGCAATATGGCGCTTTTTAACAATATATTATCTTTAAATGGGGTCAAATATGTAATCATCAGAGCAAACCAATCAATAATTTAAAAAAAATCATTTTAAAACATAACGTTCAAGACTGTATTAAAACCTAGTTAATGCGTGCATAGCAGAGGTCACCTACTATTTTATACATGGTGTAAAACTAAATGCATTACATACTTCAGGCCATCAATCTAAACAACTTTAACAATAAGACCAACATTGAAATCGCGAAAAGAAATCTGCTGTTCCATAGAAAACGTCAACTGCTACTCGAACAAAATGTATCGAACAGCAGATTTTTATTTCGCAATTTAAAGTTTGGTCCCAAAGTAAGTGTTGTTCAGTTTGATGGTCTGAAGCACACCACTTTAATTATGTAACGCATTTAATTTTACACCCTATATTATAAATTCGAAAGTTTGGTTTGCTTACATGATTTGAAGGATGTTTTTTAGTCTATGAAACAAAACGGCCGGATCTATAAATTTCGATTAAACTTGGTAGAGACATCGAGATCTAGATTAAGTTAAAAGTATACGCAGATTAAGTAGTGGGAAAGGGTACGCAGAAAACAAATAAAAAATAAAACTTGGACATTGCGCATCCGCAAGTTTTAAAATTTTACTCCTAGAAATACGACTTGAGAAAAAGTGGCATTGAGAAACTCCTACTTTTAGGTTAATAAATAATTCAAACATAAATAGGTAAGTGTCATTGTACTTTTTTTAGTATGTCTTTTATTAAAAAACATTGCCACTCTGATGGTTATTTTTATAATAGTACATACTTATAATAAACGCTGATCATGGGAACTTTAATTCTTAGTCTACCTAATGAATATATCTTATTTTGTAAGTAATGAGTAATTACACAACTATTTCTTAAAAATTGTGCTATCAATATGATCTAACTCTGTTGGCGTTGATAAGGAAGTGATAGCACAAGGCTTTTAAAACTGTGTTAACAAACGCCTTAAAAAATTTGTGTGAAAATTTAGATTAGGTGCTCCAAGATAGAATCATTTTGGATCATCATTTATTTGGTAAGTAGTTGAAAGATTTTTTTTTTACTATTAATTTGATCTAAAATAAGATTTTTCAGGCTCAGACTACAAACAGACTAATGTTGCCAATTTTAAGTTTTAAACTACTAATCTAACTCAGCGGTATCCCAGAAAAGTTTCAGTTTCAATCGTACGGTTAACCCGGCACAAATGGAAAGTCGTTATGAATGACCGATTATAAATCGTATGTGGAGTGTCGACTTTATGCATTGGAAGATTGTCACAAAACTTACGGGTATGTTGTATGATACCGCGCTACTATTTACTAGTTGACGCTCCCGCTAGCGTGCGTTCTACCGCGCGATCGGATACCAACTGACTATAGCCTGTTGGCGGGAATTCAGAGGCAGCTTTGACCGATGATTGCATCGGGTCACTATGCCTTGTTAGGTTCCATCCATTGTACGAAGGAATATACTTAATGCAACGCAACATCCTATTCAATGTTTACTTATCACAACAGTTTGTTAACATTAATCTGAATTCCCACTGGTCGTTGACGAAATACTAGTTTACGCATTTACCACCCTACTTTCGACCTGTTAAAATGTTGCGTACTACACACAACTGCGTTTCTTGTAACCCACACAAAGCAGAAACTAATTAATCTCTAAAACACTTTGAACACAACCTTTTGGAAATGAGCATTTCAGTCAAAGTACTGATAATTAGATGTCATGGTTTCTAGCGTAGAAGTCTTGTAAGAAAGAAAGAATTGTAAGTACCTAGTTATGCATATGTAGTTTTGTATTTACTAAAAATAAGTACCTAACTAGGAAGAGAATCTTTGACAATAATTTTGCGAAAAAGTTTACGCTAAAAGTTTGCCTTTGAATAATTGAGTTATTTGTTATGCTAGGCTGCAAAGTTGTTTTTTGCCGCGAGTACTTATATTAAAACCTGAGCAAGCGAAGGATTCTAGGATTGAACCACGAGCGAAGCGAGTGGTTCAAATATAGATTCCGGAGCGTAGCGAAGGTTTCAAAGGTACGAGACGCGGAATAATTTTGCAGCCGAGCGAAACACACAACTTTTCACCTCACAACAGCGAGGAAAATGTTAGGTGCAAGCACTGAGTTTAGATGTATAGAGCGAACATCGCGCTTTATGATGTTGTCCCATTCTATTGCGGCTATATATTACTCTTGCATTTAGTCACTGTCTCACTGCGGTCACGTGTAGCAGTTTGATAGAAAACCAATTGATCAGCATAAAAAATGTCCTGGTGTGTAGTGTGTACTGAGACACTGCGCAAATAATTCAGGAAATGTAAGGAAATGTAACGGAATAACTTCTCATAGGTAAACAAGATGAATTAATTATTAAAATGCATTTTAAAGAAGTATTATTTTAAATGATGTTTTTATCCCACACTGGAAAAATAATTATATGCAAATGCAAATAAGGACAAATCTATACGTGAAAAAGAGAAGACAAGAGATATTGCTACTCAAAGGGATTATATTTAGTTATAATCTCTTTGTTGACACTCAAATAAATTATAGTGAAGGACAAACTTATACGCGAAAAAGAGAAGACAATAATATGCACGAATATATGCATAGTTCGTTATGTTAGCAACATAATCTTTTTGTCTTTCTCGCACGTATGGTTTTACTATCTTTTTATCTGGACTCGAATGGATTCGAATTTTAAAAACTCTTTGCACGCTAGCGGATAAAATGCACTTTTGCACTCAGATTTCGAATGATAAACAGAATCTTTCCGAGCTTGTGAGGTGAAAACAAACTTATATACTACTTAAAGCCCGACCAGAAAAATAAAAAACCTCGCCATGTTGCGGAAAATAATTGGAACTAATTTTTGTACGTGGAACACTGACATTAAAGGTTATAGTCGAGCGCAAGCGCCCCCAACCCAGGTTTTTTATATTCCTGGTCAGGCTCTACGATTCTTATTCGTAGTCAGGCTTTAAATACAAACATTTAAGAAAAAACGTAAAGCAAAACAAACATGTTTTTTAATTATTTCGAATCTCTTCTTTATTATAAGATTTTTCATGGCACGGCAAACTATGTCCTAGAAGGCTCGTTTGGCGGTTCACGATCACGATAGTGTGTTAGCATTAGCAATCTCGTCTTGGAACAACGTGTTGTAGCTGCAGAGGTTGTCGTCGCTTATTGACTGTAATAATTAATAATAACCATCAACTTAATTATGGTAATAAATAACACATAATTATATTCTTTGAAAATTTCTACTCGCTAACTATTACAGTTTAAAAAATAATCCAGCCCTTTAGTACCAGGACGGTCAGCGTAGTCAAAAACAGCGTAAGTACAAAACCCGAAAAATTAAAATTTTAGTTTTTCGTTGGTAAGCGCATCCTTTGGACACACACGGCTGGACCGATTTTAAATTTGTCGAAATAAGGTTTTTAGACAGGACAAGGACAACGACTGTCGGATCAGCTAGAACTTAATATAATCAGAGAAAACTTATTATGATCATATTTTATGACAAGTGCAAGACCGAGGATCTTATGGGACATGTAAAAATAAAAGTGCAAATAAACTTCAACACATTTTGACGACGTAGTAGGGCACTTATAAAATTGTAAGTGTCTCGTCAGTCACACGTTTTCGATACTGACAAAGTTTTCCTCCGGTTTTACAAGGCTTCCGACACCGTCGGGCTCTAGTGGTCGCACTTTCTGAAGTTTCAAACGACACTTGGGCAGATTACTTAGACGGTCACCTCCCAGTATTCACAAGTGTGCGGAAGGTGTAATGAAACTGGACTATAGGTGCTCGACTTCATTAAAAGGGGAGAAAGGTATTCCTTAATGTTTGAAAACATTCTGCCTTTGTTCGGACTTGATCGAAGTATTAACTACTGGGGTCAACTGTTTGGTCTGGGGTAGGTATTGGGTCCATGAAAAACTTTGTTCGGTAATAGAAGATCAGATAACATTCTTATTGAGTGACGTAAATAAAGAAAACATCATTATTGTAATTTCATTAACAAACTAGCCCTTACCAGCAGTTCTATACGTGGTCTTATCTACGCCATTTGCATAGTTTATTACAGTGACATGCATCTACCCCGCGCCCTTTCTTGCCAACCCCGGCCTTCTCCCCACGGTCTTCAATAGGCTGCGTGCGTTGCAACTTGCATCTATATCTAACCTACCTATACATTATATATAAGTACACCAATTTCTCCGTCACCTCAATCATCACTTGTAAATCATTGCAATTGAAAATAAGTTCGCAAAAATAAATCTGAAATAAGTTTTATATGTATATACACTACTTATCTGATTCTGTTGGCCTCGCATGCCACCTCCGAGAAAACGATAACAAACGAGATGCGCCTCCATCTTTGTTATTATACGTATGCCAAAAAGAGCGCGCATGACGTTCTTCTCGTTTTGTCGCTTGCTAGCCGTGCTGAAGCCGTAGCATGTTGTGCGTGATACGGCTATATCACGCCTTTTATATCGTTCGTTCGCGCGGAAATAAAAAGAGAGCGAAGGCGCGATAGCGCTGTATCACGCTGCCATACTACGGCCGCTGATCATTAAACGTTTCGCGAAGACGCGATATATAGGATCCTTAACCGATTCTGACGATTTTTTTAAAGGGATGCTCAGATCAGACCGTCAAACTGAACTACTTTCTGGTCTGAGCATCCCCTTAGAAACCATCAGCATATTTAAAAGGGCCATGTATGTTAGCGACATTATGTCGTGCTAACTATTAATAAACGTTTTGTTGTCATTCAATATTCCAAAAATTACGCACTCGCATTCAGCCAAACTTGGATCATTTATCATATTGTGTTAAATACCAAAATCTTAGATTATCAAGATAGACAGTCAAAGCTACGAAAGCGTCGAAAAAAATAGGAACCAGTACTGGTTCCAAAACCCTAAACACACACACATACATAATTAGTATGGCGCCTCACGCACACCAACCTAAGAAAGTTAGCCCCTTTTGTTTTATACGGAACAAGTGTGAGGCTCATTCTAGACATATACTTTTTCTAAGACCAAAATCTACAAATCTAAAACTGGAGTTTAATTTCAGAATATTACGATAACAGGGTTGGGCATTCAATTAGGTAGTAGGTATTATATTTATAATTCATACCTACGTATAGATGCAGTAACTAAAAGGAGCAGCTTAACACATTTCTTGGTAAAGGGATTAGCAATGAACTTAGGTGTAAGTGTGAAGAAGCGTGGAGCTGATTTTATACGGGTTCTTTTAGAAAATAAGATAACTTTTTAAGAGAGTAGATCTTCAAGTAACTTGTTAAAAGGTTCGTTTTCTAACTAAAAACCCTTGAAACAAAATTCAGCAATATCTAACATTTTTTAAGTCCATGTGGTTGTCGTTCTGTAAAACGCAGGTAAATGACACTTTCACTTCTTTTTTTTATGCTTCTTGTATCCTTTCTCTGTGTTGTACTGAAGAGGAAAGATTTGATGTTTTTTCTCTTTAACCATTAGAATGCATCCGTGATCAACATAGGCTAAAAAGGCCAAGTGTGTGTCGGGAAGATTCTAAGGGGCGGCACAAAGTTCGCCGCGGTCCTCTAGTTATAAAATAAAGTAAATTGGATTGATTGTGGTTTACTCAGGTTGAGGTCTTCGATCAAAGTAAATTCAACTTTAATGATGTAGATATGAGTATAAGTCAGCAATCACATGACATTGGCTAAGAACAAAGCAGACACAATCAATCTAATGCATACATTCTTATTCGCAGACTGCATAAAGTTATCGTGTAAAAATCTTAACTAGGTATAACATAATCGTAAAAATCGTGAGGAATAAAAAAGTTGCGGTTCACTTCAGTGGCGCCATCTATTGAGAAGTTTGTTTGTTTGTTCGCGCATCACGCAAAAACTACTGAACCGATTGTGATGAAACTTTTTTGTTTGATAGCTTATGATCGGACTTAAAATCGGTAGGTAAATAATTTATGCGGACGAAGTCGCGGGTTAACTCTAGTTTTAAATAAAAATGTAGCACATTTAAAGAAGCGATGAAATAATATTAAAATAAATATGATCGTTGGTACTCATTCTGTTGAAACAGGCGTCTAAGTAACAAAATGTGTACCCTATCTAAGCAGAGGCACCTCGAGGATCACACTTTAAGTAACATTAATCGGGGTTTCTTCGCGATCGCCGTCCACTGACTATTCGCAAAATGTCTTAAGTAAGAAACTGAAAGAACGGGTTCTTTACCGAATAACTTTAGACTGAAAATCGTGTGTCTTGTGAAAGGTTACACTATAAAAATAACGCAAACAGGTTCATGTGATAATATATCCTACTTCTTTAAAATAGCTTTATTCAGAACAGATTTTTGGTCAAGCAACAAGTAGATGATCAGAAATGAGTGTGTTATTAAACGATTAAGGCCGAAATCGACCAAACATCGATTTATAGAAGAGTAAGAACAAGGAAAAATTTTACTTTTGGTGTTTACACACCCCGTACCTACTAAAAGAACGAATGTATAATTCACCTTAAGAAAGAAGTCCTTGTATCCGTACTTATTGCAATGTGAAGTTATACAGTTTTAATTTGTTGGGTTTCTTTTTATTATAATTTTTTAATTATGTGACATTGACATTTCATTCAGATTAGGGATGCAAAATCAGTTTACTCTATAGTAACCGGCGACTTAATCTAAGAATAAAATTTACTCGCGTTTGGTCGAATAGGGCCTAAATTGAGGTAGACATAGGCTTTAGCACTGGCACTACACTCTCGCGAGAAATTATCGGCGAGAACTTCCAAGGAAAATAATTACGGCTCACGACGCCATCGTCACGAGAACAATGAAGGGTGTTCACTCACAATCTTATGTTCTCGGCCTTTCTCGTCTGTTCTCGGAGAGAATGTAATACCTGCCAAACCACAGGCATGGTACAGATAATATAGCCATAGTTCAGTTACACAAGCCGGTTGGTTGCCTAGGAACGGATTTGTTAGGCCAATGACGTCCTAGCATTAGCAAGGTCGCGTCGCCTCACTCTCTGAAATAAGCGATGAAGCAGCTTCTAGGGGAAATTGCTAAATATTTTACAATTTACTCAATTGTACTAGTTCATTCGCTTAACAGCAATTACAATTTTACGTTTGATATAACTATTTAAGAACTGGTAAGTTTATTGTACAGTCACTAACTATTACCTATGGAGATAGAAGCTTTTGTAAGCACACCCCGTCCACATAAAATACAAATAGTCTCCTAACCAGCTACTAACTGACAGATATTAGGAATTAGTCAATGAAAAAAATATTGAAATTGGTTTTTAAAAATTCAATATGCAAATTGAAAAAGTTAACTATACCTGTCTTTTATTTGTCGTCCGTGTGGTTCATGTTAAGAATGGACAACCCCATTTCTTTACGTGGCCTGGGTGTAGTACTAGTCGACTAAGGGATAAAGCTGTCTATGCAGTGTTCTAGTTGGCTTGAAGACTAGCTGTATGACTGGTTCTTTCGGTACTTACTACTTTGTAATTAGACACTAGGAAACATTAAAAACACAAGTTTAATTTACGTCTAAAATCTACACTACATATTAGGTATATAATTGTGTTTTAAAGCTTGACTAGAAATACTTATAAAAAACCTGAATTGGGAGCGCTGCAATCGAATATAACCTTTAATGTCAGTGTTCCAAGTACAAAAATTAGTTCCATTGATTTTCCGCAATATGGCGAGGTTTTTTATATTTCTGGTCGGGCTTTAAATGAGTTTTATTTAAAAAAAATTGTTTGATACATCAAACAAGTAGATCACAAATAGCAAACAATAATTAAAGTAACAATGCACAATCAAGTCTGACACAAACGAGATGCAAGTGTCAAATTTTACGAAGTTAGAGCATGGGACACACTAGGTACCTTTGTTCAATACTGAATGACTGTTGATACTATTCCTTAAACAAGTGGTTTATGAAATGGGATAGCTAGCTCATTAATAATGTTCCATATCAATTTTACTAATAACACCTACTTTACTCAATGAGCGTTTTTCCAGCAATTCGGTATGTAAAGTTTTTTTGGTAACCTACTTCTATACTAATATTATAAAGAGGAAAGACTTTTTTTTTGTTTTTGTTTGTTTGTAATGAATATAGGTAGGATCCGAAACTACTGGACCGATCTGAATAATTCTTTCACCATTAGAATGCTACATTATCAGTGATTAACATAGGCTATAAAAAACGGCCAAGTGTGTGTCGGGAAGATTCTAAGGCGGTACGAAGTTCGCCGCGGTTCTCTAGTATTTTATAATTTTTTTACGTAGGTATAGACGACATAATTTTAAGAAACTTATTTAAATATGTTGCGAGTTTATCAATATAAATTTTACTTTAAATTATTTTGATCAGTAATCTCTCAACGCAGAAAGGTCTGGTCAGAATCAGCTATCATTCTTAGTTTCCAAGGTATTATAAGTGACCCGTTTTCAATGCTCTCGAGTGTAGATGCGGACCTAACCTTTAGAATAAAGAGATCCTTCCTCTGAGCATTGCATGTCTTCTATGGAACACTGACCTCTATTATAAGTTTAGTGTGCTAATAATAAGATGTCGATGCTATGGAATGATAAACAAAATGTCATCTGTTGAGGTATTAGAAAAATAAATTTAAAAAAACCAGCCAAGTGCGAGTCGGACTCGTTCCGTACCATTATCTATAAAAACAAGCTAAACAATCACGTTTGTGGTATGGGAGCCCACTTAAATATTTATTTTATTCTTTTTAGTATTTGTTGTTGTAGCGGAAACATAAATACATCATCTGTAAAATTTCTGTCTAACTATCACCGTTCACGAGATACAGCCTGGTGACAGACGGCCAGACAGACAGACAGACGGACGGACAGCGGAGTCTTAATAATAGGGTCCCGTTTTACCCTTTGGGTACGGAACCCTAAAAAAGGTAAACGCTCATTATTGTATGTAGACAGAATTTTTTTTAGTGTCACTTCAGCCTTATGAAATAAAATAATTCCTGATAGTACAAAATTCCACATAAATAAGGACTAACTAACATTAATACGCTATGAATGGCTTCTCGTCACCAGTAATTTCTAATTGTCAATGTCCTATCCTATCTACATAATTATTCTCGAAAATAGATAATACAATTCGGCTATGACCAATAACCAGTGATTGTGCATTGGACTGATTTAATAATAGAGTCAAAAAATTACGACAGTAGGTACCCAACATTATTTTGAACTAGCGGCGCCCGCGACTCCGTACGCACGCGCAGACCACGTACTTTGAATACTCATAACTTTTGATTGAGTAGACCGATTGTGATGAAACAAAGCCTATATTTTATCCAAACTAAAATGCAAAAGCCAAACTAAACCCCATGCAAATCGTAAAAACAAACAGAAAAACAGATAAACAGACAAAAATACAAAAATGGTCTTAATACATTTCAATACGTATTCTAAACCCATCAATAATTATTTTTGCAAATATCTGTAATGTTTACAATTTTATTGTATATAATATATATAAAAATATATAATGAAGATAAAAATGTTGAGTTTTGATACCAAACAATAGTTTGTAGTTATATTATACCTATATCTCTACATAAACTAATATTATTAAGAGGAATGATTTTAATTTTTGTTTTTTTTTTATTTGTTTGTTTGTAATGAATAGGCTCCGAAACTACTGGTAATTAGGTATGTATTGCATTGCATCGGAATTCCAAAATTACGATTACCTTATATTTTTTAGGTACGTTTATTTTTAAATACAATAATGGTCTACATTTCGCTCTTATATCACTGCGGATAATCTTGTCGGTTTAGTTTCCTATATCTTCTGCAACATGACAAGAAATTCCGGTCAAACGAATCGCGGTGACCCGGCTTTGTTTAACACGTCTCTCTAGGAAGCGGTGTCGTTAAAACTACGAGCCTTGCGTGCCGGGAGCTGAGCTGAATATAATATCGAAACTGCATCATGCTTGTAAATACCTGAGCAATTAAGTACTAACGTTATAATTAAGCCTTGTGGTTCTGGCTCAGAATGGACCACCACATTTCTTCCCGCCTTGTACGAGTACAGGGCGAATAAGGGATATTCTAATAAGCAGTGTTTTTGTTTGCGAGGGGCTGGCTGGCCACTGGCCACCTATCACTACTTGACATGTCATTATATTCTGAATACTTCAATATGCTAAAGGTGAGCCTTCATATGAAAACTTCAAAATATATTAGATAATTGTTCTACTTTGACGTAGAGAAATTGCCTGGTCATTTTTACAAAAAAATTATCAATGATGTTATTTGGTCTTCGGAGCGCAGCGAAGACCATCCAACGATTTTGTACTAAGGCTGGGCACATGCAACCAAGAAGCTCAAATTGTATATCTCCAACTCGTTACGCCAACACGTTCTGTCTGGTTGTGTCTACTAGCGTAATAAATATCCCAGTCATTTTACGGAGTTTTGTTAGGAGGAGTAGGGAGTATTTATAAATGGTAGTTTTAAACTGCTACCGGTACCATTTAGTGACAAAAAGACTACCTGAAGTAATATTTAAAAAAAACACTACGCAACATAGAAATCAAAATTATACCTCCCAGAAGGCTATAAACTTAATAATTTTAATACCAATGCACTCATTTTAATTAGATTCAACAATAAGTATAAATAACTTTGAGCAATAAAATAGTCATCGAAATTTAAAAAATGATTATTTATTAGAAAATACTAACTTATTTTTCAAAGCTTTCTAAGTAGACAAAAAAAAATATTCCGTGTTTGAAGGATGTATAATGGTAAAGCCTTAAAAATGTTTAATTTACCGTCAGGTTTTTTTAGAACGAGATAAGTTAACGCAACATTTTAAATTTGGGGCTGTTGCTGACGTGATTTTTTTTTATTTTGGTATATTTCTATAATAGGCACAAATTGGTTTTTAAATGGTATACCTACTTACTGAAAAAAATACATTTTTTTATTAGTCCCGGCTCAAACCGTAAAATGACTGGGTTATAAGCGAAACTTATTGGTCAATGATTGTCATCTACTTATTTGTCGTAATCTTGGAAAATGCCACATTACAGGATATTCAATCGAAATCACAGCTCCCGGTCTATAATATAGGCTGGTTATTTGTGATCACTGATTTGCGCTGGGCCACATGCAGATGTTGTCACGCTCACGGGCCAGACTCTAAAATACTTGACGTCATGCGGAGATAATTACCGAGAATACTTCTAACATTCCATGGTGCTCGGCTAAACAAACCTTCAGACTAAATATTTATAATGCGACAGTGCAAGCTTTTTAGTATAGATGCAATTGATCAAATGCTAAGAAACTAAGCAAAATGTCGCCAGTTCTCTAACGATACCATCGTTGCCTTCTTCAAAATCATGCAGTGCAAAAAGAAAACTTATGTTCCTCCGTTAATATCTCCGTAGCAGTAGCATTATGTTGTTGTAAATCCGATATTATACTTATTTATATTTGGTTTGAAAGTATTCCTTTCCTATTCTACTTAGCATAGCTATACAGATTATATAACATAGCTATAACTAGTTATGGTTTTAGTTATGCTCTTTTTTGCAGGTACCAAAAGGGGGCATGATTACTAGCGTATGCCTTGACAGACATAGTTTAAACAAAAAGTGAAATACTAAGTCGGAACTATGTCATAAAATGTGTTAAACGAGGCCAGCGCACGCAACCGCCCGCGGACTATACCTGCCTGCTTGAAATGAAGACGGTTCACTCTAAAAATACCTACCCATCTGAAAAAAAAGACTACCGATTTTCCTTTTGTTATTAGTACCTATTACCTTTATGTCATATCATATAGGTACTTTACTAATAAAAAAATTATAACATTGTACCAATACGTTTAGTTACTTTAAGATGTGTTAAATCAATGTCATCGATTTAGGGAAAACCTGTAATGATGATATTTTTGTAAATGTAGAATAAAATAAATAAATAAATAAAATAAAAATACCTAGCAATACACAAAAGTTTTGAAATAAAACGAAAAAAATAATTGCAGTTTCAGTTCATACAGAATGAGTTAAATGATTTACTGATTTATACGACACATACCTAATAGACATAATATAACAATAAAAAACATTGATCAGGCGTCAATCAGGCGTCAGATAATGACATCAGACGACTAGAAATAGATGCAGAGCAATGTATCTATTTATTGGCTTTACCTCATTCTTCAAGATAATTTTATGTAACACAGGAAACATGTCTGTTAGGTAAGTTATTATGATCATGTCATGTTTCTCGCACTTCCAACTTCTTTTTAAAAAGTGAGGGAGAGCGTGGAATATAGGAAACCACAAAAGTAATGCAGAGTGGTGGAAGCCAGTCAGCGGTCAACCTAATGTCAACGTTTTCAAGCCGCCCAGAAGGCCTCCTCCGTCTTGGATAAACAAATCAAACGATGATATAACATTCATATTTTTACTTCTATAGAAACATGGAATCAGTAGGCGGCTAAAGCAGTCAGGGCAAAGTTCACGAATGTACAGTCGGCAACATAAATCAGGTGTGCGAGCGACAAGTAACTGATAACGTCCGCGATCAGAATGTCGCGCCGCTCGACGACGTCGGAAGCGACGACGTCGCGGTGCGTCCAACCACTCGGCTCCAGAAACGAAAAAGAAACTGTCGTAATAAGTGATAATAAATTATCATCAATTCAGAGGGTCCGAATCAGAGCTCTATCTTATAGGGGAAAAAATCCTGAAATGCTTTCCAACAAAAAGCCATATTATGTAGAAAATTAAACCGGATGTTCCATTCTATTTATATTTCTATATCTACTTAAGGTGGTTTCAATCCATACAAAACTTTGACGCAGAACACGCGTAGACGGTATTAATAAAAGTAATATTTGATATATGGAAAAATTACGTAGAAAATCTAGATTGCGCGTCTCAAATAACATTTACAATTTATAATATAATTACGAAGATCTATATAAAGCTTTGAAATAATTTTTTAAGTTTATTATAAAAACAATTTTTTTTTTATTAATTTTTTTATTTATTCATACAACATATTTCGTAATCTTCGTAATCGTTAAAGGAGCTTCTATGTGTTCTCTCTAAATTTCACCTAATTTCATCATTAAAATACTTAATAATCTTAAGAAGTAACATGTTTTAGATAAATGTTTCATTATCAATATGTTATTACAACAATATTCGGCCTCCAAACTTGGGTTATCTAGGTTCGCTCTATCATTGACCAGTAAATTTATCATTATGTTCGAGGCACAATTTCGCCAATTTAATACATATAGGTACCTCATTGTCATTACGGTAGAGACAATCAGTTATGGTAGTGGATAACTCGGAAAATGAAATCGGGCACGCAATCCATTCTCCCTATATTCAATTTCATAGAAACACTTATTTTATGTCAGCAAGGTTACTTACGATAGGACTGAAAGAAAGTCATTTTTAATATGGTATACCTACCTACCATTTCCATACAAGTAAACTATTTATCAATCCATTCGGTAATGTTCTGTTGGACTAATTAGAAATCAGTTCTAGGCTGCTTTTTTATAAGTTTAGAGGTTCTGCGTAACAAAATTCCGGATTATAATATCCGAGCGAATAAGTAACGGGGCACGTACACAGCATAATAGCAGTAAGGAATAATTTTAAGGACAATAGCAACATGCAATTATAATGAATACCAGCTAACTATCGATTGGCGACAGCACGCAAACCGATTGGTTAGGCACAGGATTACTTTTAGGAGTTATCGATATAATCTACATAATATTTATAGAATTTTTTTAGAAACTCATACACGGGTGTTACTGCGACTTTAATTTACTTTAGTGACATTGAGAATATTCTTCCTTTCCTATCCACTTATTTGATGTCATCCTTGTCTATTATTACCTACATCCTTTCCATAGCAAGACTTTCACTGTTTTCACCAATCAATTTAGAAAAACATGTCGATACTGAGAAGTTCGATGTAGCGTTCTATCTATTACGTACCTGACTTACGATGAACAAGCAGTGTTCAATGATGTGACAACATGGACTGAATATCGTTATTACTGCATCAAGTCTATCTCCTTAATGCAGTTTACCCTAAAAATGCACCAAGGTCGAATCCATTACAATCTGATGTACACTCTTAAAACATCTACAAATTGAAACAAAATTATATACTTATTAAAATAGCAATCATGTATAAGTACACTTTTTTAATTGCCAGTGGTGCTTTACTTTTGGTACATATTTTGCTAGTCAACCTAATTCACCACATTAATTCAAATTATAGACTCGATATCGATGTTCTGCATCATGCACATCCCTAATGGAGTTTACCCTAAACGATGCACCCTGGGGTTGGTTGATCTTATTATGAAAATTATTTTCTATGTAAGTATTATATCGCGTTGGTAATACGATTTAAAGATTTTATGTCATGTATCGTTTTAAATAATTTCCCGTAAAACATTTAACTTTACATTCGATATTTAGGAATACGAGTATAAATCTATGTTATCTTCTGATTCTTAAACATAAAATATATTAGTAATCCACATTACAACTAATACGATGTACCTATATAAAAACCGGCCAAGTGCGAGTAGTAATGCAAAGTGACATGTTTTAACCAACAATTATTTAAGACGATATGCGTGACACAATTTATTTTAAATCAGTACGATTTAAAGATGTTATGTTGTGATGTTATGTCACATTTCCAATTTTCACTATTTTTTATCAGATTGACTATTGGTTACGGCACATAAACTTGGTCTTTGACTGATGCTAGTATTTATTCTCTGACGGAACTTCAGAAATATTATCTCACGGTCTCCCAAAGATTGATAGAGCGCAGCATTTCAAGTGTGAAGCTAACCGATAAAACACTGAACTGTGCTGAACCGGCCTATCGGACAAACGCAAAACAGTAAAACAGCTCTGCTGAATTTGGACTAGCTAGGCCGGACATGTCTGTCGCACGCATTAGAGGAGATAGACAATTCTCCATCGACTAGCTACTGTCCCGCAGGTCCCTCGTCGACCTCGTCGTCGTCATCCGAGATAAGCCCAAAAAAGATGGAGATACAACGTAGAAGCGGGTTAGTCCACCAGGATCCCCTAGCCCGATCCCCCAGGGGATCCTGGTGAACCGCATCAGTTCACCAGGATCCCCCTTAGGTAAAAGTGAGTAAAGGCACTATCACAGAGGCGAGGCCTTCCTGAAGAATTAGTAATTATTTGCACCCAATGGAATGGATTGAAGAGAAAGGTGAGGCCTTTCACCAGCTATGGGGTACTGAACAAACTACACACAAAAAAAAACTCGAATATTGGAATTTGTGCAAGTGGAAATACCTAAGGTGCGGTTTTGCTAAGTAACTTTAAAATTAAACCCGGTTTAGACGTAGATTTCTGACCAGGAGACTTAATGCATATTCATGGAGCGTGTCAACACTTAGCACCTGACTTCTTTCACTTAAGTCTTTTCTTAGGAGTCTTATATAAGGGCCAAAGTTTATGAATTAAGAAATAGTTATAGCAGATTACACACACAGTGGAAATCGGCAACTTCGTTTAGCGCAGCGGGACGAAAATTGACGCTTTCTGTCCGGAGGGGAGAAAAAATATATATTTTTTTAAAATTTTTGTCTTTTCCGTAGCTCGGCAATGAACCATTAACGTTATAATTGCAGATTATGATACTCCAAATCCACATTACTTCGATTATCCTGTGATGAACACTTTTCAAGTTACGACCGTGGACAGAGCCCTGCACTATGCGTGGTTAGGCACGCACTTGGCCGGTTTTAGGAATCGTAGTACTTATTTTAATAAATGTATCAACTGTCGAATAGTTTACAAGGCATTCATAATCAACAAACACATTAACATCAATAGTGTTTTGTAGGTGTTTATAAGTGCAATAAGCCGAAGTGCGGTGGCCACGTGGCGTCTTGGGAGTGGCGCACTGTAAAACTCCTTCGCAAGTAATTACTGTAACATTTTAGTCGCTTTCCTTTACTTTTATGTTCATATATAGCGTGTAACACGTATAGTATTATATAATCTGTGACTCTAGTAATACTTATGCTTCAGACCATCAAACTGAACAACTTTCACTATGGAGCTAACTTCGAAATCGCGAAAGAAAAATCTGGTGTCCCATACATTTGAGTCGAGTCTGTATTTTAGTTTTGTATGAAACAACAGATTTTTATCGCGGTTTCGATGTTGGCTCCAAAGTGAAAGCTGTTCAGTTTGATGGTCTGAAACACACCCTTAAGTATTACTATGGAGTTTTGTTACAACCTGTATATCCATGCAACTATTATACAATAGGCACAGAATTGTAGACATACTTTATGAAGTTGCGGATTTGTTCGAAATTATAACGTGTATGTTAATCAGCCTTGGGAGCGTGATGGAATTAAACTAAAAACATACATGAGGCATGTGCCCCAGCAGTGAAGACAATAGATAGAGGCTGATAATGATGATAAAGTACACAAAAAATGCATTTCATCTCTTAACAGCCTTAAAAACAAACTAATCAAAATGTCAGTACACTAAACGATAGCATCAGTACTGAGTGGATAGGTACGTTATGAAACCGAAGCTTACGCATCCCAATAATGTCGAATCAGTGTCCTAACACCGACAATTAGACGTAATTCCTAAGAATGCGTTACAGCATAACACTCAATTTGTCCGCATCAACATTTGAAGGCGCCTCGTCGTCAAGCAGTATGGCCGCGACATATAATGCCTACAATTACATCTGTTATCTCATTTTATTACCACATAACCTTGAAGTGATTAATTCATCACTTTAACTTTATTAATATACTAGTCGAGTTTAAATTGAATCGAACTAGTTTTAATTTAAGGTGGTTGCAGATTTGTCAATTTCATACAAAACTTTGACATAGAACACTCGTAGACGGTATTAATAAAAGTAATGTTTTATATATGGGAAAATAGCTTAGAAAATGTAGATTGCGCGTATCAAATAACATTTGCAATTTCTAATATAATTATGGAAATATAAGGCTTTGAAATTTTGTATGAATAATTTCAAAGCTTGATATCTTCGTAATTATATTACAAATTGTTAATATAATTTGATACGCGCAATCTAGATTCTAAGCTATTTTTCCATATATAAAACATTACTTTTATTAAGGGTATATTTTCGTTTGTGACGTCATCACTTGCTGTCAATTTTCAATAAAAAATGTTGATAATGTTTTGTAAGTTTTCCGTGACCTTTTGTTTGAGCTCCCACCATCGATAAGAAAAGTGTTAAGTATTTTTTGTGAAGAATACCTAGTTAGTAGGTAGGTTTTTTTTCACACAATAAGAAATTCATTACTTAACTAAAACATTTTAAATTAACCAAAGTGGGAAGTTTCGGTTAATTTAAAGTGTAACCTACATACATACCACTTTTTTCAAACTAAATACGATCATCACTGTGGGCAAAAAAGTTGTGTACCTATAGAGATACAAAAATTATGATTTCACAATATGTAGAGTAACGGAATATGCCTACATAACTAATAAAATTTATTAAACACTTATTTTTTTAAATATTTTATAGTTTCAAAATTACACATGTGATATTTTTTACTAACCGACAAGGAGGAGATTCTATGATATATATACCGCCGGTATTCTAATTTTGAACATACTGAAAAAAAAATCACCGACATTTTCGTCAATTCGGTATGTCAAGTTTGTTTTTGGGAGGACAAAATGGAAAACCATTTCGAGATAATTGTCTCAATAACAATATTTTATATGTCAGAATATTTAAAAATATCAACTTAAAATAACTGGTCATTCAGAAAAAATATGTTCAATGTGTCAGAATTTGACATTTCATGTTGCCGTTTCTGTTTCCAACATGGAGTAAGAAAGAGAAGGCAGGTAATTTTTATTTTTATATTAAATTTTTAAACAACAAAATTAACAACGTGGAGTTCGAATAATTTTTTCGAGCCCACTTTTGCCATTTACAGATAAACTTCATGAATTGAAAAAAAAAATGTTTCTTATAATGATATCTTCTATCCGTAAAAAATATAAAATAAAGACAAAAAAATGCTTGACATACCGAATAATTGTGTGAATAATATAGTAGATTACACACCGAGGGCAGGAAAGTAAGAAAGGTCTCAGATGTCATTTGATTGCTGACCGAGGTGAAGCCGAGGTCAACAAACATGTGATCTGAGGCTTTCTTATTTACTGCCCGAGGTTAGTTTACTATTTTTCTCCTCGACGGAGGTGGAAAGCGGCAACTTCGTTTAGCGCAGCGGGAAGAAAATTTACGCTTTTCGTCCGGAGGGGAGAAAACAACATTTTCTATGTTAGAGATTTTAAAATGAATGGATTACGGATATTTAAAAAAAAATATAAGGTCGTTTTCGACCAGGAGTGCGATTTTTGAATCTCATTCGGTGAGCTCAGCAGTTGAAAATGTCAAAATTACTATGGAGATTTGCATCTTCCTACTGCTGATGCGACTTTCAAAAACTGCAGACTTCAGCAGTGCTATTTTTGAAAGTCAAATCAGCAGTAGGAAGATGCATATCTCCATAGTAATCTCCATAGCAATTTTGACATTTTCAACTGCTGAGCTCAGCGAATGAGATTCAAAAATCGCACTCCAGGTCCAGGGCCCTATTCAATAAACGCGACAATTACAGGTGAAAGGCGACAGGCGAAAATTCGACAATTAACCGACGAGCATGCATGAAAGGACTAATGAATGTGGAGGAAGCTAGGGAGGTTTGTCAGGATCGTAGCAAGTGGCGTTCCGTTGTTTCTGCCTACCCCAGTGGGAGACAGGCGTGAGAATATGTATGTATGTATGTATGTATGTCAATAAAAATGTACATTGACAAAATTGTCAAGAGCATTGAGTTTTGCTTACGTAGGTCGTGGGTTCGATTCCCACGGAGGACACCTAGTGACATGTCACTTTGTGCATTTTTCCCCAGTTTGTTAGGATATTACAGGCTGAATCACATGATTCCATGCTTCGGATGGCACGTTAGGCCGTTGATCCCGGCTACTATCTTTGGTTAGGTACATAAAAACCACGTCAGAGGCCCGTAAGGCGGTCTGAAAAAAACTCTGATACCAGGGCTTGCTGCCCACACGATAAGAAGAAGTGTTTAATAAAACAAATACTTATGTCAAGTTTTTCAGGACAAATTGTCATTATGTCTATTCTATTTTTATTAAATGGCGTTTCCTTGTTAGATTTCGCCAGTGTCAAGTGTTGAAGATATATTTATTAGATATTGTACGGTAATAGGATATGGCGATCTCAAAACCCCGTTTTTAAACGAAAACACACACTTGAAACCACCATAAAACGGCGGAGCCACTTGGGCAATCAAATCGCAAGCTGACGACACGTCTACTTGTTACCTCCTTAGCCACGCGACTCTTCTGTCACATGTCACCTGTCAGGAGAAAAATTATTGAACAGAAATATGTCAAATTGTCGCTACAATCCGACAAATTTCTTTTCTCAAACATGCTTGGAAATTTGAGCATTATGTTGACAACCTTCTTTGAAATAAATCGAAATTGCTGTACTATGCGAGCAGTGGCCGGCAATAGTTGTATGAAAATCTATATCTGTCGTAGTTTAGCGGCCAAATAAATTACATAGTAAACTTATATTATGTCGTTTAATTTAAAAATGGAACGATCTTTTACTCCGAAACATGGCAACCAAGGAGGTAACTTATCAAAGGTTTGGTTTAAATTTTGAACTGGCTTGCAAATAATAAGCTTTATAATGAAAAAAAAAACGAATGGACACTTTAACCACAGATAAGTTATAAGTTACTAGCTTTATCGCAGGAAAAATTATTGTTGTTCGTCATTGATTTTGAAAAGTTGATTAATTTTCATTTCCGCGCATTCATAATTCATAATATTTATTGCATAATCATAATAATAACATAATAGCATTGTTTGAGAAAAGCACTATACAAGCCTTGGCCACAACTAGGCATTGATGGACTTACGTATGTGTGCCTTGGCTTCGCCTCGGCCCACATTTACACGTTCGTCCATCGATGCGTCTTTTGCTGGCCACTGCAGTAATGTACTATAATTTTCCACCATGACATTTTGACGAAATTATCAGATTTTCCACCTGTAATTGGCACGCTTATTGTCACGTTTATTAAACCGGGCCCTGTAAACTCCTCGGTAAATTTGAAAAGTACATAAAATAACTGGCCGATAAGAAAAACAAAATTATAATGTCAGAATTTGACATTTTATGTTGCCGTTTCTGTTTCCAGCATCGAAATAGAAAAAGAAGGAAGGTGTCTTTTTTAGATTACCAAAGTTTTTTCTACATGAGCTCGAATGATTTTCTTGTGACCACTTTTGCATTTAGAGATTACCGTTCAAATTCATTTAAAAATGTATTTGTATTGATAAACTAGCTAGCTTTTACGGTTCGCTTTCATTGCAACAAACTATCTTTCATAAAAAATACCTATTTTATAACTATCTCCCATAATCTGTATATTCTTCTGTCTAGCCCCACACCAAGAAATGGTGGTTGGGCAAAAAATCTCGAGAGAAATATATCTCAAGACAATAATTATATTACTACTATTGTATTGTATGGTATAGTCAAAGTGAATTTACGCTATGGTATGGTGCTAAGGGACCTTCCGTACGTGAGTCCGACTCACATTTGGCCGGTTTTCTTTAAATATAGTAGTTTACTTAACAACATTTTAAAAATATTGCTTTTATGACTAGTGGAGAAAAATTTGCCGTGGAATTTAAATATTCCCATTGTTTTGGCAGACGTGCCTAAACCACTGAACCGATTTTGATGGTTGAGATGTCATTTGACTGCAATTTAAGTCTGTGATTGAGTCATAATTGCAAACATGACGTGGATGTACTTTGAAGATATTTATAAAAATGTTAATTGGCGGTGTTTGGAATAGGTACCTACGTAATGGAATACATTGAGACCATTTTTAGAATTTTTGTCTGTTTGTTTGTGCACACGTTATTTTAAAACTACTGAACAGATTTGGATTTCACGAAAGCATAGGGCTTAGTTTGGATTGGCATCAAACTAGTACCTACCTAAGTAATAAAATCTTTTCTGTTCAATTATTCATTGAAATTGGTAGGAAGCAAGTTTTTAGTTGTTTTGATATTATTTGCAGTGATTTAATTTCAGAAGTAAATAAAAATTGCATGATTTTCTTATCAAGAATTTTATACTACGTAGGTAATTTAATCTTCTTGCTTAGAATTTATTTGAAACTGTGCGCGACTGTATTGGTAATTGTATATTGAAAAGCCGACCAAAGAGAATGGTCATAGATTTGGTATACGCTACTTAGACGACACTGACATAATTGAAGTCATTTCAATTTGATTGAACAATATGACAAAAATTATCCTAGAATTCGTTAAAAATTTTTGGAATACAACATAATTTTAGCTTTAGAAAAATACAAATAATGAATTATTCCATTCAATTACCTTTGTATTTCAGTCATCCACAGACGGATCGAGAAAAAAATTATCGCAAATTATTTTTAAAACATTTGACGCGGACGTGCTCCAGTAACGGCATTTCGCCGTACAATGAAAAAAATCAGAAACAAGGATAATTTTGCAGTTGTCACAGGATGTCAAAAGCTTGAATTTGTTCGCCATTTTGTATGGTAATCACAATATTTGATTTTAAAATAATATGTTTTCAAAAATATTAGTGTTTCAGACTGGTATTTCAAAAAATCGATTCATTATGTTTTTTAAACTTATATAAACTTTCTTTTTACGTAAACTGTAAATTCAACCGTGTAACGTAACCCTTCTAAAAATGTTCCTGAAGTAACCCCATTTTTAGCAATATTTCGACGAACAGTGTGCGGATTTTATACGATTACTAAAATAAATTATATGAAACATACAAAAAAACGATTCATTACATTTTTAAGTAAAGGCAGTTCTTTCATAATAAATATAAAACTCTGGATATGCAATAGCATATCACTGAAAACAATGTTCCTAAAAGTAGGGGTTTTAGAAAATATACCCTTAATACCGTCTACGAGTGTTCTACGCCAAAGTTTTGTATGGACTTTAATCTATAAATAAAAAACTAACTTATCTATAAATTAAAGAGGTAAAGTATGGGGGTTGGTAATCTCTGGAACTATTGAACCGATTCTAAAAATTATTTATTATATCTACTCAGTAGAAATCTTCACGATCCCTGAGTTTCATGGGCTATTGGGCTATACATGATGTAAACTTAACTGCATTACATACTTCTGACCATCAAATTGAACAACTTTAACTATTAGAAATCGCGAAATAAACAACTGTTTCATACATTTGGGTCTAGTCACCGTTGTCATTTTCTATGGAACAGCAGATTTCTTTTCCGTTTCCGTCGTAGTGGAAGTTGTTTAGTTTTATGGTCTCAAGTAAGGTCTCAAGCACAAGTATGTAACGCATTTAAGTTTACACTCTGTGTAAATCGCATGTCCACGCGGAAGAAGTCGCGGCCTACAGCTTGACTCCGAATAATTATGGACTTCATTGTGGTCTGAGTCAGCGTAAGTAATATTAAACTATATCGTTATTTTTAATGTATACGTTTCCTTTATGCAAAAAGACTGACTTCTTTTCTTTTCATTTTGCAAAACTTACCAGTAGAAAGTAGCTAAGTTGCAAATGAATTCTAACTAATAGTAATACTAATAACCTATTAAAGTATCTAAATAACTCTAGTAAAATAAACTTTATTTGATATGCATTGTCACTACTGGCACTTTATGAAAAGAACCTTAATATAAAAACGATACAAGAGCAATCGACTTATGATTATGAAAGACTGTAAGAAAAATTTCGAAGAAAATGTTATAACCTACGCTGTGCCCGGCATGCGCGTTGCAACTTGCAGTGCAGTGCTCCCTTTTCCCGACACACACTTGACCGATTTTTATACCACCCCTGTATTAGAGCGAACAACAGAAAAAAATGTATCAAATCGGTTAAGCCGTTTTTGAGTCGAACGGCAATAGATTTTTATATGTTGCATACTACAGGCTGTAAGGAAAAGTATCATTAACCTTTATACAACATACTCTACACATCAAACTGAACCACTTTTACAATGGGAGCAAACCTGTCAGAACAAAAAAATAATCAGCTGTCCCATACTAAACTGTAATACCAACTCCATTCAAACGTATGGGACAGCAGATTTTTTTTGTTCTGACAGGTTTGCTCCCATAGTAAAAGTTGTTCAGTTTGATTGGTAGAGTATGTGGTTTAAAGGTTAATGATACTTTTCCTTACACCATGTATATACAAGGTGTTTCATAAGTAACAATAAATTTTTGAAACTCATAAGGGGGTTGTTTAGACCGTCAAACTGAACAACTTTCTCTATGGGACCAACATCGAAATCGCGAAACAAATAATTTTAAATCCCATACATATTTTAGCTCTAGTCGATTTGTAGAGTATAGAACATATTTTTTTTTTCGCGATTTCGGTATTGGTCCCATAGTGAAAGTTGTTCAGTTTGATGGTCTACACCACCCCCTTAAATGTTTATTTGTAGTTTTGTAACACCTTGTATAGATTACGATATATATTTACAATAAGTATCTGAAGTTTTGATAGGTATTCATTCATTTCATTTATTCATTCATAAACAATAATCGTTATCGTGTGCGAATATAATTAAGTATAATACAAGAAAATCAGGACGCTACATTTCACAAGATAGATACATACACCAATAAAGATTAAATTTTTGGTACAATCAAAAACAACATTCAATACAATATTCGTTAATTACTAGCGAGTTAGTGTATCATTGTAATTATTTGTACCATTAGGTACCTTTATTTATTACGCTTACGCTTATTTATTATCCATAAAGGGCCATTTTGCCTGGCGGTCTCTGCCTTCAAATAATGGTACGGTAAATAATATCAAATCTAAATCTGTATAGTATTAAAACAATAAATTGTTTAACCCTTCAACGAAAACTACTTAACGTAGGTGTAGGTACACGACCGAAAATACGTCATGAACTCATGAGTGCGAAAGTCATCATAATCAAATTGTGGCTGCTCCAGCAATAACGGATGCGATAGTTTATGTATACATATATATATATACGAGTACGTAGGTATTTAAATGTTTATCTTTTGAATTCTTATAGTGTGAGCTCAGGAGGCCCTTGAAACATTTCTGGGATGTGAACTGACACAGAGTTTGACTGGATTACTATTGGAACATTGAATTAAAAAGGTTTCCCTTAAAGTTAACAATATATAACACTAGTGTTTACCCGCGTCTTCGTCCGCACAAATTATATACCAGATTTTAAGTCAGATCACAAGCTATCAAACAAAAAAAGTTTCATCAAAATCAGTTCAGTAGTTTTTGCGTGATGCGCGAACAAACAAAAACACAAAGAAACAGACTAAAAAAAGGTTGATCTCAGGGATACCTAAAAACCATATCGTAATATTTTTTTGTAAATATCTTCAATGTACAGACACACTTCAGTTACAGTTTTATAATAGTTTAGATTAGATTATAACGTAGCGTAAGTCATCATAACATAAGAGTCATAACGGATCATATTACACGAGATTTTTTTTTAAGTTTTCTTTTTGCACGTTAGAAGAAACACAAATTTATTTGAATGGGTAAATTCACGTCAAGGTGAGTACCTACATACACGGCTTTTTAAAATAACAGTTAGATTTGTTTGCAAAAGATAAAGAAAACAACGTTTATCCTAGTCAAAGATTCTAACGCACATGTTTTGTATAGTCGCCATCATAGCATACAAGGTGTTCAAATATTTCTGAGGAACGCTAATTTTCAATAAATTATTTGTAGTAAATGTTACTAATTACATCCACACGTGTATTTTTAGTAATTTCCTAACAATTTTAATTTAAAAATTGAAATGTAATACAACGGAGTTAAAACTTTTTTCCTAAACTGTTCAGATGTTTATGATCATCCTAACTGCAAAGATACATTTGTTGTTCTATACGTTCAGATAAATAATTAAAAATTAGAGCTGCTTAGAAATATCTGACCACCTTGTTTGCTATGATTATATCTGATAGCGACTGTACACAACATATGTTGAAGTCCAGTCCAGAACACATCAATTAATAGTCTTTTGATACTCATGCGCTGTTCCGGTGCGTGCATTCACCGCGGCATCAGTATGGGGGCATTAGCCCTATAGGAACAACTTCTCCAAGTACCATTATTAATGTACTCGTACATTATATTCGTAAGCTATTACCACGGTATGACATCAAGTAATTGACCACCAAACTATTAATACGATTACAACACTTGAGTCTTGCTGTCCGCCTACGGTGCACTCGACATTCCTCTAGCATGAATTTCACGTCTCGCTATATAATCGTCATATATAGCGTCATTATAGAATTGGGATTCATTGAACATGAATGTTTTTATTTCAGATTATAATTAGGGTATTCAACAATCAAAATGTGCAAGACATAAGTACCTATTCGTGATATAATAGCCATGTACCATTTAATGTCAATATTTGTTCCCAGGAGTAAAATTAAATAACTTTACCGATAGAATCAACACACCAGCAGCATAGCAAAGCATAGCGCAGCTCAGCGTGTTGTAGGTATAGGTAGGAGACGTAGTTTATAGTGGTAGGTAACTTGTTGTCAACATAATGTGACCATCAATTTGTCCATGTACTTATAAATCAAACTTTTATTTAGCTCTAATGTAAGTTCTACTAAATGGAAATACTTATATAAAAATACCTGAACATAAAGAAGAAATTGGTTGAAAATTATTGTGATGATTTTCAATTCTTTTTCAATAATATTACAATTGAGCTCCATTCAATGCATATTAAGTTGTTTAAACTGAAGAGGCACTTAAAGTGACTGTACTGCAGTGTTTATTATCAAGTTGCCCACTTGAACCAATTTATCATTATTTATAACTTTAAGCAGTTATTAATTCAGGACACTAGGAAGTTCGATCAGCGCAGAGCCACTTTAACTGTGATTTATGGGGAGAATCGAACGCATTACGATCTTGTTCAATATGCCATGCAGTTATTGAGAAAGAATTAACGGGAAATAGACAGATCCATAACAGCTGTTGATATGTATAATAAGCTAATTATTCGCATCCCTAAATTGAAGAATAGAGCCATAATTATAGCAAACTGCCTGTAGGAGTTGGTAACCGAAGATGAAGCGATACATACAGGGTGACACAGTAAGTGTGGTCATATTTAAGAGGGTACCGAGCCTATTGTGCTGCCCTCAATCCTTTTTTTTTATTTCTAAACAATTAAACAACATTTCCAAAAAACAAGAATGTCACATTGTAGTCCTGATTGGCTTTCAATTTATCGAAACATTACGGATTATTATGTTTCATGCTTGTAGCTATTATCGTTAAAACCGCCAAAAGTGGCCACTTTTGGTGGATTCATACAAAATTTCAAAGCCTTATATTTTGGTAAAATTATTATATTATGACTTGTAAATGTTATTTGAGACGCGCATTAGATTTTCTAAGCTATTTTTCCATAAATAAAACATTACTTTTATTAATACCGTCTAAGATTATATAATGTGTATGCCGTGTTCTACGACAAAGTTTTGTATGAAATTGACAACTCTGCAACCGCCTCAAGACTCTATATAACAATGAAACCTAACACTTCCTAACTAAAATAAATCTAAACACTACTACTATAATTAAAAGGTACACACACCACTTTAGCATCTCCCGACGTAGTGGCCGCTAAAATTGTGACAAAATGTTTAAGTTTTAAACTATCATTCAGCAACAGCCTCTGCGATATTGTTAATGCGTAGCCCAGCAATATCGACAATAGAAGAGAAAGACATCTAAATCGCACTTTCAGGATAATAATAGAGATGCAAATCAAATACGTCCAGTTTAAATTTACCCCTATTTCAAATGAAAATTAAGAGTTCAGCATGAGAACCAAATGATGGGGGTGCTTCATTTGCAAATGGCATACCGATCATATCAAACGGTGAACCAGCTAGAGGTATAGATACTATCAAGATAACTGCTATAATCCGTCTCGGTTTCCCAGAACACATGCGGCTGCTTAATAAAATTGTTGTCCAATGTACCTACCTACGTACGTGCCAACTTAACCAACCGTATGAAGAGTAAAGGCAACCAGTCTGTTAAATATTTCTTGAATAACTTCCCGGCATCATAACCCCTTGAACCCAGGGTTCCTTCCTATCCCAAAAGGCGCAAATACAGCGCTCTGCCCGTAATCTGCCTTTTCAGATTTTTAAACAACTTTTACATTTATAATAAAGAGAGATAGAACAGTCTAACTGTACCACATTCCATCTTGCGTCAAGAAGGCGCATTACACGTACCCATTCAGTTCCATCACTTCACATTGTGTCCAGTTTGTTTAACGCTGCGTTAGTTCGGCTATTTGCCCCTAGAGGGCATCAGTCATCATTACAAACTTTTGAATATAAAATGACGATTTTTCAATCCATTAATTGAAATATTTAATGCGTACCTATAAGCAGTAAACTGGTGTAATAAAAAAATCGTTTAATAATGATAATTTACATACCGCAGTTGGCTTCGTCTGCGCCATCGTCGCAGTCGTTAATGCGGTCGCAGCGTTTGTTCAGCGGCACGCACCGAGTCTCGTCGCAACGCAACTCATCTTTCGGGCAAGCTGCAAAAATACATCGTCTGAGACATGGTAGGGGAAGCCATCAGAGAAATCTAACCCCCTTGCGTTTATAAAGATTAAGATAGAGGGGTCAGGTTTATCTGATGCTGACTGTACGGTTTTCTTAGGTAGAGTATTTGCTAGGACCCGAAAAAGAGAGCATGAAACAATTTTCATAAAATGGCTCTAAAGGTGACGTTTTTCGCTTATTTCTCGGAATATCGAAAAGTTATGCAGGTGACAAAATTTCCTACAAAACCATATGTTTGTCATAGGATACCAATTTTCAGTCGGTTCGGTGAACCTTTAAAAGCTGGTTTGGCGTTTGAAATTTCCTTGGCAGATCATCTAAGACATTTGTTTGAGGTCCACAACCCTATCTGTCATAGTTTCCGCGGGCCGTCTACCTCATCCGACAGGAGTCGACTTTCTTAGGAAGTCAAAATATTCGTTTTATCACCTGGAGTGCGATTTTTGAATCTCATTCGGTGAGCTCAGCAGTTGAAAATTTCAAAATTACTATGGAGATATGCATCTTTCTACTGCTGATTAGCGTTTCAAAAATCATACTCAAGGAGAGCGATTTTTGAAAGTTAAATCAGTAGTAGAAGGATGCGTATCTCCATAGTAATTTTGGCATTTTCAACTGCTGAGCTCACCGAATGAGATTCAAAAATCGCACTCCAGGGCATCCTTATTATGATCTCTGAAATAATTTTACTATACGTTGGTTAAGGTCCCACTGAACAATTATCCGGTTATCTATCTACTTATCTATGAAAAGTGGGGATCGACCAGATACCTCCAATTGATCTCCGGCTTCCATCTACGATATAAGACTGGCATTTGGGATGCCCTGGTGATACAGGGAAAATTACTTCCTCGGAAGATCGACTCCTGACGGATGTCGTCGGCCCGCGGAAACTATGGATATGGACGTTTTATCTCAATCGGTCCACTATTTAAAGTAAGTGGTCCGCGCGTACGGAATCACGGGCGCCGCTAGAAGATACTATATTTGTACTTATATTTTAGGTCCTTTTTTATTTTTCATGTTTTAGTGCCATCTAGATTGACCAACAGACGTAAGTAACAGACGACGTAACAGATCCTATACCGGAAAACGAAATATTTGTGCCCTCACTGTCAACTCCATTTTGTCCCAGGCCAGTTTGGTCGTAAGCTGGCGTAGTTGTAAGTACGTCACGGTCTTGATCCGTATCATCGAGTCCATTCTGATCGCCTCTTTCAGGAGTACCCCATGGTGACCCTTTAGGACGATAAAATAATAAACAAATGAAAAAAAAAAAAAACAATGAAATAAACAAAAACATTATCGACAATTATTGCTTACAGCTTGTCGGTTCAGGGGGAGGCAACGTCGCTGGAATAGCTGGCGGCTGTTCTCGCCTGTACTCTGTCGTATCTTGACCTTGCCCTCCATTGCCAAACACTAAATGATAAATAAAACATAATTTTTAACAAAAGAAAAATAACAAAAATTGTGTTAATTCAAACAATAGACCTAAACCAAACGTAAATATTTTTTGTTTGTATCTCTTTTACAAGTAGTTTAGTTAGTTGTATTAACTGTTATTATTCATGTACACAATTATCTCTATTTATTAACCTAAGCAATTCAATAATCAGTGCCCTGAGAGTGTGTGAGTTCATTGTAGTGTTTCTTGTAATTTGTATTATTGCAACCTGTTACCTATCTATGTTATATATAATATAATAAATAACTGATACGCGGGCCATTATTTTGTTTAGGGTACCTACTATAATCCTATCCCCTTCAAATGCAATGGAACAAAGTCGATTATGTTAGTAAAATACTCGTACATTGGCTTAAAATAGGTAAATATTTAATACGTGAATTATTTTGTTAAATAAACATCAATGAACACAAGAAGTAGCAAGAAAACAGCGCTGCAAATATCTTTAATAATAACTATAAACAATAATGAACAAAAATCTACATAAAACGGTAAAAAGGAACTTATAGAATTTATACCAGGGGTGGCCAAACTTTTCAACTACGCGGTCTTCATTGAAACTCAGATATAGGTATGGCGGGGCGGTATCCATTCAAAAACTGTCCTTCACACATTTATTCGAACAAATTTTTTACTTTTATTTTGCTTGTTTGGTATTTTTAAAGAGTCTGTAAAGAGAGACCGATGTTTCATTACATCATAGAAAACGCTGATTGTCACTTTACTTTTCGTAGGTAATATCAAACTGTGCAGATTTTCATCAACTATGGCTAGTTACCGAAAATCTGCACTTTCAAAAAGTATGTCGTTGTATCCGAGTTTAAATATCAACGGACTTCTCGACTCGATCACAACTTTACTGATTTAGCATCAATATCTAATTTATGAAAATAATCGCCCTATTTTAATAACTGTCAATGTTAATTTGAGCCTTGCTATGTTGGGAAAACCATTAAGATTCGACGTCTTCTAAAATTCTAAAACCGTATTACAAATTCAACAATGTGAACACTGTTCAGCGAAGCTTTGGAATTTTTGGAATTGAAATAGGAAAAACTACGCAACGTTTTAATTTCTTTTTTTTTTTTTTTTATTGAACTCTGTGCCGACTAGGACCATAAAAGTTGACACGGTTGACGTCTTGGCCTCCCCTGATTTATACTATACAATTTTATCCAAATTGGTCCTTTAATAAAATAATGGTCTACTTCATGTTTGGTGCTGGATACTGTATTTTTCTTTCTTTTTAGTTTGATCTTGTATAATAGAGAGCCTTTAATTGAGCTACTACTACTTATTTAATAATTTTTTCTCCCCCTCCGGACGGAAAGCATCAATTGTCGTCCCGCTCCGCTAAACGAAGTTGCCGCTTTCCACTTCCGTCGAGGAGACAAATATTATACTAACCTCGGGCAGTAAATAAGAAAGCCTCAGATCACCTCGGCTTCGCCTCGGTCAACAATTACCTACATGAGATCTGAGACCTTTCTTACTTTCCTGCCCTCGGTGTGTAATCTACTATTTATGCATTGCATTGTATTGGTCTTGCAAAAAAAAGTAGTAAGGTAGTTTTATCATTATGATAAAAATAGAGGTAGTAGTATTGGCCAAATTATTGCGAACATTGAAATAAGTAATGATAAAAATAAAAAAAAAATAAAAAATACCCCGTGCACAGTCGGCTTCATCGGACCCATCAGTGCATTCAGAGTAGCCATTGCAATGTGCAGTTCCCGCCACACACCGGCCGTCATCGCATCTGAACTCTTCTGCCGCGCAGACGTCTATCGTTGAGCTATCCCCTAAAAAGTTGGTATCCAAGGATATTTGAGAATCTTTCTGTTTTTTCTATTAAGCTTTCAATCGTCTTGAGCCAATATGATTTATTACTTGTCAGAATTCATTATTATTTCCACACTGTCCTCATATCTTCGTTACATAGAGAAAGTTGTTCAGTTTGATGGTCTTATACTCCCCTTAAAATAGTTTCAGCTAATAATCGGCTATAAACCAACCTAGGCCACCTTCCTGGCATTAAATAAACAAACTACATCTTTCCATTTATTTTGAGGTAACAAACCAATTTCGTTCATCTAACTATTATTAAGCTTTTTTCGGCCTTCTTTAATCGGACTATTAAAAAAACGATGTATGTTACACAGGATACAGAAGTAACAACCGTTGGAAATCTGCAGCTAGAGTAACCATATCATTTTAAGTTTAACCTTGGCCGATTACCCTTTGCGTCTGTCGATAAAAAGGTAAAAATCAAGTTACTGCAAGCCCTCCATTCCATATTGTATTTAACCATTGAAGAAACCAAAAAACTATGTTGGTGGAAACGCTGACCCCGAATACCTTTGAAAGGGCTATCTAATCTACTCAAAACAAACCTGGATCAATGACGTTTGCGCTGAAGTCATCATCGCTGACTGTGACGGAGCCAAGAGTCCTCCTGTTTCTAATGTGGTTGCGTAGCATGTCTGTGATCCGCGCTGTGTCATCGTAGCCGGTCGTCACGATGTCCAACGTTACTTTGCAAGTAAATTCGTCCAAACGCGACCTGCAATTCAAAGTCACTGTGTTATCATTCGATAGGAGCGCTAGAAGCTAGCCTACTAGCCTAATTATTCCAGTTGTACGTCAATATACTTATCTTAAATTAGTATAACACTGTAACTGTCTGTACATTGAAGATATGTACCACAAAAAGATTACGATATGGTTTTTAGATGTCCCTGACTCCGAATTAAAGGCTTCCGCACATTGCAGCGATAATATCGCTGCGATTTTGCGATAATTGTTTCCAGTACATTTCGTATGGGGATGCGCGCGATCCTACACACTACCGCGATATTATCGAGCGATAATATCGCTGCGATTTTGCGATATTTGTTCTCAGTACATTTTGTATGGGGACGCGCTCGATCCCACACACTGCCGCGATATTATCGCAACCTGACGCAATCTCTTTCGACTACATTCAGTGGTGGGGCGAATGCGTGACGCGAATCGCGGAATCGCTGCAGTGTGTAAAGTGTCGCGATATCGCTGTCGATAATATTGCTCGATAATATCGCTGCAATGAGCGGAGGCCTTTAAATTTTTTAGGGTTCCGTACCCAAAGGATGAAAACGGGACCATATTCATAAGCCTACGCTGTCCTTCTGTCTTTCAGTCCGTAATAGCTACTAGACAGTTGAAATTTTTACTTTTTCTTCTCGCTCTATCGTAAAAACGGAAATACATACAAGAGTCAAACTAGGTGTGATTATACAGGGTTACTGGCAATTCGATACATTCCTTTAAGGATGTGATAGTAGAGATAGTAAGCTATCAATTTAGCCCTAGATTGCCTTATGCAAATGTTAACCGTTTTTGAGTAATTTAGAATTTTAGATTTTTTCGAATAATTCCCAAATTTCAACTTCAAAGTGACGTATGTATGATCAGACAAATTTTGCAAGGCAACATAAAAGTAATACATACGACTCGAACAACGTTGTCTAATTGTCTTAGTCCATACGACTGCCGCTGTGCACCTCATACATAACGGCAACTACAGTTACGACTATTATTGGTGCTGGTTCGCCAATCGAGAACAAAAAAAGGTACGTGTTCCCTTAGATCAAAATAAAACTAATGGATAAGCCGAAAGCGCGGTAAGTTGAAGCACACTTCTGGTGCACTTGGTCCATACAAACTAGCGCCATTATCTGTCAAATCTAGGGCACTTGCATACAAATTTGAAGTAAACCTTTCATTAGTTTTGTCTCATTTTCTGGTTTGAAATGTTCGCGTAAGGCCTATCCATTAATTTTATTTGGATCTAAGCGTGTTCCTCGAATGTTCTAGTCATACCAGAGACAATACATTCAAAATTTCACGTGACCATCTTCTGTCTAGGCTGAGCGTTGTCTATCAGTCAATCACGGAACTGTTTTAACCCTTTGTCGGGCTTGCTCATGAAATAAGCATTGTGGTGATAAAAAGTAATTTTGGACATCTTGCTACCCAAATAAGTAGAAGTGGGTATTTTAGACTTTAGGAAAGATAACATGTGAGCATACTATGCTTCAAAACAGTCAGCACCCGCGGCATGGCGGCGCGATATAGCGTTATCGCACCCTAGCTCTTTTTCATTTGCGCGCGAACGAGCGTGATAGCAGGCGCGATAAAACGTTTATCGGGGCGACATGCCGCGGACGCAGGAAGTCAGGAGTGATATATAGTAGATTACACACCGAGGACAGGAAAGTCAAGACTACTAAGAAAGTCTCAGAACTCATGTACTTAATTACAAACATGTGATCTGAGGCTTTCTTATTTACTGTCCGAGGTTAGTATACTCGACCCAGGTGGAAAGTGGCAACTTTGTTTAGCGCAGCGGGACGACAATTGACGCTTTCCGTCCGGATGGGAGAAAAACGATTTGGAACTTACTGTATCCTAACAAGGCTCGCTCGTTGCGTTCCAGGCAATGTGTCGAACAACAAATTAACAGCGTCGGCCAACGTTTTGGAGAAATCCTGAAACTGCGGTGAATCTCTGTTGGAGTACTCTGTCCTATACGGCTGAATGACCACGAACGTCACCCGTAGGGTTTCTGGAAAAGTAGAAAATGTTCAATGGTTAGTATTGGATATATGATTGGTTATTCTAGGAACCTTAGTGTTATAGCGGTGTCACAATGGGAAATCTTATAAAAATGTTATCTAAATAAAACCGGACAAGTGCATGTCGGGCCAAGCCATGTAGAGTTCCGTAATTGCCCGTCTCAATATACGGACTTAGAAGGGGTTTTTTTGTTTTACTAGCGACCCGCCCCGGCTTTGCACCGGTGCAATGCGCATATAAACCTTCCTCTTGAATCACTCTATCTATTAAAAAAACCGCATCAAAATCCGTTGCGTAGTTTTTAAGATCTAAGCATACATAGGGACAGACAGCGGGAAGGGACTTTTCACCTCACAAGCTCGGAAAGATTCTGTTTATCAAATCATAGTGCAAAAGTGCATTTTATCCGCTAGCGTGGAAAGAGTTTTTGAAATTCGAATCTGTCTATTCAATATTTTTCTATACCGCCAATCCACTCAAAATGCTTAATAACTACCTACCTACCTACATTCTACCGCGATACAACAACACTTATGGAATGCGGACGTGGGAATATTTACTTCCTCAGATATTGAACGAACTTCCCGAAGGAGTCTTGTATGATCTCTGTCAAATAAAGAAACATAAAAAAATTTTGTCAATAGTTAAAAAATACTACTTAACAAATGTCAATGTATCGAGTTAAAGTGACCTCGCCACACCTCATATAAACCATACGTGGTTTTCGTAGGGTGGCTATGTATGATAAGATGTATTATTTTGTTTTAGTTAAATAAATTAAAAAAAAAAACTATTTCATTTCACTGGCCAGCACGAAAAAAAAACATTTTAAAATGTTCTTTTTAGCAAATCATGTTTCGCTCGGCTGGAAAGTTATTCTGCGTCTCGTACCTTTGAAACCTGCGCAATAAGCTCAGGATTCTATTATTTGAACCACTCGCCAGGTTTCAATACAAGTACTCGCGCCAAAAAGCAACTTTGCAGCCTAGCATAACAAATAACTATTGTTTTATACTATGTAGTGATGCTACGGTTAAACGGCTAATAAAGTCTAAAAATTAGGTGCATTTTGCAAGTTGGATGACTATTTACTCGTTAACTTGTAAAGCCTACTTAGCGGCGATAATTTTCCTTTAAAAATCGTTATACACACTACTGCCGTAAATTTTTTCACGTATCCAATGGCACGGGGCTGGGGGTGACACTTGACTCTAACAACAATTATGAAATTTAAAGCTTAATATTTCGCTAACGGATCCCTACATCGAAAAATGGTTTTCCCACACCCACAATATTTTTAAAAGACCTATCTAACGATACCCCACACCATGAGATAGACGAGAAAAAAAAATTGCATCCTCACTTTTCGTTTAGGGGAGTTAACATTCAGCAGCAATAAGTTTATATATAGGGTCCAACTTAATATGCTGACACTTTTTTAAGAGAATGATCAGACCGTCAAACTGAACAACTTTCTCTATGGGACCAAAATCGAAAACGAAAACGAAAAATCTGCTCTTCCATACAAAACTGCAAACCTACTCAAGCCAAATGTATGGGACGGCTGATTTTTTTTTCGCGATTTCGATGTTGGTCCCATAGAGAAAGTTGTTCAGTTTAATGGTCTGAACATCCCCTTAAAAAGTGTCAGCATATTAAGAAGGACCCTGTATACTTCTAGGTTTATACACTTTTGACGTCGTAGTACTTAAGTGTAAATAAGTGATTGCTGCTGACTGTACCATAAAAAATATATTTGTCCAAATTTTATTTCACCACTTTGTCGGCGTGATCGATATGTATGTATACACATGCCAAATTACAGTACAACCTTCTAGTACTAAGCGTGTCTGAGCTAAGCTGCAGACAGACGGACGGACAGGGCGAAACTATAGGAGTCCCTTGTTGACTACGGAACCCTAAAAACAGTTGAAACCATATTGAAATGCATTCTTCTCGAAACACAATAAAAGTAGTTCCAACGCTTGTATTAGGACAGCATCAACATGGCCAACACTACCAACTATTGCGTTGTACCCTACGAATAAAAGATAATCGAATCTTAAAGAAAAGGTTGACTCTCAAATATGGCAAAAAAATAATCTTCATTGATGTTCCTTTCGTAATTTTTGACGACCCGGTGGCTCAGTAGGTAGTGAACCTGCCTGCTGTGCGTGGGGTCGCGCGTTCGAATCCCGTAATGGACAAATAATTTGTATGATGAATATGAATATTTTTACCCGAGTCATGGATGTTTGTATCTATTCTATATCTTTGTCTAGTCGTCATAATACAAGTCCAAGCTAGATTATGGTACTTTAAATGTGGCTAGATAATTTGTGTGACAATGTCCAAGATATTTATTTAATTCGTATCGGTAAGTAAGTCATGAAAGGTTCAGTGGCAGTGTCTGTACCAGAACACCAAGCGGAAACATAAACCCATGTAGCTTAACCAGGCAACTATAAATATTAGTAGCCAGGCAATGACGTTTTACAAATAGACGCGTCATACATTAACATCACTGCACTTTAAAATGGCGCGAGATAGTGACGTGTAGCCCGAACACTAGACGGCGCCTGACTATGTGAAAGCCGGGCAATTACCTTGCTCTTTTGTTGCCATTTTGGTGCGCAGACAACGCATCTACATATAAAAACATCTTAGTAGCCAGGCAACAATTGAAGCGCAACATGTTATGTTCCTCAACATGTAGCCCAAAATGGTGAGCACGCGAGAACGCGTTACTTTTGTTGTGCAACGTTGTCTGTCCATACAATATGGTCAGTCATTAACAACATGTCGCCTGAGGAGACCAATACTAATTGATCTCAGCTCCGATTTAGTTGCCGCGAACGTCTATAGGTATAGTGACACTCAGTGCCGGATTAACCATAGAGACAAAGTAGGCTGCAGCCTATGGGCCCACAGCTGCCAAGGGGCCCCGCGGCTCGGGAGAAAAATAAGTGAAAACTAAAAGATTTAGGCCCACCCCAGACTTAAAAAGAATTACGAAAAATAAGAGACAACTGTATTTTAGTTGACTATTATTTTTCATAATAGCGAAGCGAGCTGGAGACACTGCAATAATTGCAGTAAAATCTTGAGCTTGCTTCTCTCGTTCCAGGATTAAGATTGCATTACGCAACGACTTTCTAATATGGTATTAAAACCTCGAGCTTGCTTCGCTTGCTCCAAGGTTCAGATCACATTGCGCAACGATTTTATAATATTGCAGTTAAAAATCTTGAGCTCGCTTCGCTCGCTCTTGGTTTTAGATGGTGTTGCAATGATCTCATCAGTAGATCCCGCGGCTCGGGAGAAAAGTAAGCGAAAACTCAAAGATTTAGGCCCACCCCAGACAAAGGAAATATGAAAAGTAAGAGACAACTGTATTTCAGATGATTGCAGTAAAATCTCGTGCTCGCTTCGCTCGTTCCAGAATTTTTGTCGCATTACGAAACGTGACTTTATAATATTGTATTAAAACCTCGAGCTCGCTTTGCTCGCTCTTGGTTTGAGACGGTTGTTGCAATGATGAAAAATTCGAGATCGCTTTGCTCGGTCCAGGATTTAGATCGCATTGCGCAACGACTTTATGATATTTAGGCTTTTTACATTCAGTGATACGGTACAAACGACCAAAATACTTACATGAAAAACTGGAATGGTCAAATTTTCATCGGAGATATAACTCTAGAAGGGCCAATTGCTTTATTATGCTAACTCCATTTCATAAGACAAGGGCGTTTGAGGGAAGTTTTCGATACCAAGCAACAAAATGTTGGAATAACCTCCCCCCACCACTGAGAGTACCTCTTTCCAAATCAACCGTCAAGTATCACTACAAGATTCATCTTTTAGCGGAGCAAGCCAAGCTCGTGTAGCAGTTTTTGTCTTCGCCAATCAAACAGTAAAGTTGTAAAGTAATTTTCCTTTTTTTTTGAAACATCAAACACAAACATACACAAAGAAGTTAAAGTAAACAATTTTACTAGCCTATACTTATCCACAACAGTTTCTAGTTTTTATTTTTATTACAAATTTTTTAACATTTATTTTTTTCATCTACTTATCTATTTATTTAATGTTTACGGTGCGTTTTTCGTCTGAGGTGGTATTTTTGGGAGTCACACGTTCAAATCATCGGTAAAAATATCATTATTACTATGGAGATTATACATTACGATTTTGGGGTGTGAGTTTCAGAAGTGGCACTTCTCGTATTTGGGTGCGACAGAAAATCAGCGCTGAGCTCGTCGAGCCCAGCATAATGCTGAGTCGTAACCCTGTTTGCTACTGCGGCACACACTGGTCTTAATTATGTAATTTTTAAATTGTATGTTTTTAGTTTAATTTTTCTAGATAATAATTATGTCAGTGTGTTTTGTTGTGTATGCAAATAAAAATATTTTCTTTCTTTCTTTCTTTCTATATTAAAAGCTCGAGCTCACTTTAATCGCTCCACATTTTAGTGTTTTTATTGTGTTGTTTGGCTGGTGGTTATTTTACTGCGACCATAGGAAAAAAACATTGCTTCGCCCATGGAGATAGGGGCCCCGGGCCTTGCATTGCCTAGGGGCCTCGGCATGGCTTAATCCGGCCCTGGTGACACTTTTTTGAATGGACTTTTTATATGGCACCAAAATCAAAACTGCTAACCTACTCGAGCGAAATGTATGGGACAGCAGATTCTTTTACGCGATTTTGATGTTGGTAGAGAAAGTTTTTTAGTTTGATGGCCCTATTATCCTCTTAAGACGTAATAGTAGGTGGAAATACCTCGGAGGCATCTTTTATTTTTCATTTTACGACTAGATTTATACCATTTACCGAAACTAAAGTCATACCTCAGTATTTTTGGATATTTCATCTAGTGCAATCATCAACTGAATACACGATTGGAATTACTTCACTCGATAGAAAATCGTCACAAAGATGACGTATTTTCATGCATTTTTAAACATTTTTCTCGGTTTAGAAGAACTTAAAATAGTTTCCGATTGTTGGTATTTATACTCACATATTCAACATTAGTTTAACTAGTGCAATCATAAATAAAATCTAGAAAAAGTACTTTGGTTAGTTGTTTTTAATCGAAAATACGGCTCACGCACACACTTTTCGGAGCGCTCGGCAATCGCGTTTCTCATAGAAAATATTCGTCATGACCTATGGCCCCTTAATAAACTGTCAGTATTTTAAGTTGGACCCAAGAACATTGTATATAATTCTGTTGGACCCTGTATACGCTAACATTTGATGCGAAACGACAACGGAGAAAAGTAATAAGACATTATTGTGTCATATTGCGCTCCATCTGGCGACATCGCGCGCTGTTGTGCAACATTGGCAAACAGGTTGAGCGTCACATGTTGCCAACTGAAAACATGGCTTGAATGGATAGTCCTTGCAGCGCGCTCCATACAAACGAAGTTTGGTTATATTTTCAACACTAACCAATTAAAGTCAATACATTTTTTAGACACGGTCTAGAAACTAATCTCTGTGCCTTTGGTTTGTCAGATTTCCGTTTAAATGCACAGTTCCAATGCTAGGGTTAATTTAAGATATGTATGGAAATCTTTGAATGAAAAACCTCCCTTTATCACTCACGCAGACTCGTCAACATGGTATAGTCTGCCTACTGCACTGTGCTCAATCATGGTCTTTAACACAATCACAGAAGTCCAAACTCAAGGTTTCCCGGAGAGCGGAGGAGCGTAGCTTGATGGGGATTAAAATGACGGATCGCGTCAGGAACACCAGAACACGCCAAAAATCGCAAATAGCCCACGTTGATGAGAAAACCGCCTAGTTGAAATTGGATTGGGGCGGCCATGTCTGTCGATTACACCCGGAAAGATGAACACGAAGTGAGGATACAGGGGGAGACCTTTGCTCTGAAGGAAATTATACATTTAAAAAAAATAAAAAGATAAGTTCCTAAATCGTTTTTCTTAAAAAATAATTGGTTATTACTTATTATTATTGAACATTTAATCAAACAAAGTAATCAGAAACTCTTTTCAATTTAATCTTCATTCTAAACTTCGTTTGTATGGAGTGCGCTGCAAGGACTATCCTCTTAAGGTAATATTTTGTGCATTCTTACTTTCTCTGGGTTCGGACTCTCTTTCTGGCTCCGGCAAACCTGAACCGTCAGTATCCAAGTCATCATCTGGCAAGCGGTTATCTCTGTAAACAATAAAAACAAAGTGCTTTTTCAGTTTCGCATATAGTGCTAAAGTTGGTTGAGTGCTTCATTTAGTGTCTACCCTTCCTACTGTGTTTTAGTGGGCAAATAGTACTGTAACCAATCAGCCCGCCTATCACCATATTATATTCTCATCCAAAAGCTTTAGATATATAGGCATATAAAATTTATTGTTAGTTTTAGGCAAATTTTATTCGTTAATTGTCATTTAATCATACAATACTATATTTGAATCTTGCTTCTATTGCACACTTAGGTATAAAGCCGATTAGCAATTCTAGCAAAGTTTTAGACCACCATAAATGCTCATGACGTAGTTATCCATGCATATTACAGAAAGAAAACTAAATTACTATCTAAACTAAAAACTTACCGATCGTCGACCATCGACTGTAGATCTTCAGTGGCGCTTTCATAGTTTACAGTCGTTGTCGCTGGTGTTGTTGCCCCTAATGCTGAAATCCCAAACATTTGTTTATAAATACAATGAGTAACAACCTCGCAAAACCGCAAGCATCAAGAGGATAACAGTAATCTGATATTTGATAAACTCGATATTGCTAATTCTAGTATGAAACAATGCAAGATAAGTATGTGTTTTATACGGGTAATGAACCACGTCGAAAAGGAGTGTTCCCAGCCTCTATTCTAAGCTGGAAACACCCTGTTTTTTCCTGTGGGTGTCGTACGGGGAAGCAAAGGGAAATAAATGGCTTCACTTGTACCTAGTATTTTTCTAGGAGGAAGGCTAGCCTATTAACCACCTTAAACGTCATTAAGTATATCCCGAAACCCTTAACATGCTAAGAGACAACAAAAGGCAAAAACTGCATGCCCAGTATTTAGTTTTTATCAATCAATCAAATCAGCCCAAATCGGCGACCGGTGTGACATCGAAAGCGGCCACCCATAAAATACAAAATGACAGACGCCTCCGGACCGCGACGCGCCCGAACCGCTCTGTGTGACACCTCGCATCGACTACAATGGAACGCTTCCGCGACGACCCCGGCTCGCATCGCGCGTTGTCATAGCGTTCTGAACGGTACCGCGCCGCTCCTGGCCCGGATTTCTGTGTGGCAGGGTCCATATAAACTCGTACATTACAAAAAATCCCGCCTCCGGACCGCCTCCGGTACCGCCTGAGCTTAATGGTCAAATTTGTTCGCAGAGTTTCCGATCTATACTTGAGTGGAAGAACATGGACATTTGACAAGATCTTCTTCTTGTCCATATTCATTTTCAAAGCAAGTCGTTCAAAGGCTCTGCTAAGGTCATCGAGTATTCTACTGAGGCCCTCCATGGTATCCTCCACCACACCAACTGTAGTCGGGCTGACATAGTGGCGTTTTCATACAAGCATTTCAGCACTTCGTTGCTATACAGGTAGTCAAGTTGGCAGTTGGCATCGCTGAAGAGACTGCAATACAACCCATGTCTCGATTGAATCAAAGGTTTCATAGACTGTCTGTAGCGCTAAAGATGATTATGAACTATGGAAGTTAGAAAGGAGGCATGTGCTGAACTGCTTGTTTTCTTAAAATTGAACCTCAAGCGTTTTAAATCTCGTGGCTCACGATTGTTTTGGACCACCTAATATGTTGCCAATCATATCAATACAACATTGTTCGACGGCCCGATAGCACAGTCTGTAATGAGCCTGTCTGCTGTGCCGAGGATCGCGGGTTCGAATCTCGTAAGGGAAAAATATTTGTATGATACAAATAGTAGTCGTTTTACTTCAGTCCTGTGGTTTAAAGCACACTCGTTTTTTTTACTAAACAGTTTTGAAGGTAATTTGACTACTAAGCTAATGTAATATAGTTAAAGGTTTTTAATTACTTACAAAAAAAAGGCCATGGAAAATCCCTTTTTAATCGTCGCAGGTGTTCCCCAATGCTAGTCTCTTCTTCTTTGACTTCTAAGAACTCATTGGATTCATTTTCTTCTCCCTCCCAATATAGGTCCTCTACAGATGATACCTGAAACAAAACAAAATATTGGGAATTCAAGTATATAATTAATTAATCATCTGGGTACTATAATCAGGATTATAGATATACCTCAGGAGACATTACGGAGACAATTTGTACATAATATAAGCTAATACCTACTTTTGGAGGTGCTTAGTGATTGGACAAAGACGCTCGACATGCTCCGCCCAAATAACGATCGTATTTTGGCAGTCCATTGGGCGTAGTTACAAGTATCGGCCAACTTAAATAAATAACGAATTGATAGAAAAACGTTAACGTTATGTTACAAAAACGTAATAATCTGCAATAACACTGATTCAAATTACTGTCTAATTCAACAAACTGCCATCAGATATATCTACAATGTGATCCGTTAAGATGTTGTAAAGAAATTGTGATATCCAAATTACGTTTTTTTCTAACACGGGATCTTATAGTTATTGTCATTAAACGAGCATAAAAGGTCATGATTCACAAATAAATCGGCACTCAAGCCGCAATTAGGGGGCCGTTGGCACAAGAAGGGATTTCTTTGCAATTTTAGTTAGTCCAACATGATCCGCGGACGGGTGTGTGGGACGAGACGTGCAAGCTAATAGGGGCTTGTGTGGTCCCGGACAATATATAATGTCTTCTTGCAGCAGAAACAATGCTTCTGTTTGAATAGACGATGCACGAAACCATACAATTTTAGTAGCGGTCATATAAAATAATTATTCTGCATAAGTTAAATTATTTAACAAAAAGGTTAAAAAAACACGTTTATGGGGGACCCCGTTTCAAAACATACAGGCAGCGTCCCCAACAAGAAATGTATATTTTCAACGTTTTTTATTTTTGCTCTGTCGTAAAACGGTAATACATACAAGCGCCAAACTTGGAGTAATTATAGAGCATACTTTAAAGTAAAACAATCAATAATAAAAATTGGTCAAGTATGTGTCGGACTCGCGCTAAATTGTATGAAATTTTTAATAATCAAATTTGACCAGCTTGTGATGTCCAGATTTTTTACTTCCGATACTATGAAATGATCCCTACATAAAACTGAGTCGAACAGCATATAAAAAAAGATGTAATTTTTTTTTCAAATTTTTGGGCAACTCACGCTTGACCAAAAATTTATGATGCGAAAATTGTGTTCACAAAAAAAGACCTAAGGGTTCCTAAGACAGTTTCCCTGTATCTCATGTGGTTTTGGATTTCCCCATACTGTCCTTTTTAAAAAACACTATGTAAAGTTTGGGAGTACGGAACCCTCGGAATAATGGAGAGCGGCAAAAAAAATAGGTAAACATTTTCGTATATATAGTGTAACTAACATAATGCAGAAGGTTTCATAAAAGTTCACTCAAAGTAAATGGGTTTCGAGGTGAAACCCTAATTTGACTCCACTAATTGTGTAGACATTATTTTATTCATCATCATCATCATCATCAGCCTATATACGTCCCACTGGACGTCAGGCCTACCCTCTAGGAGGGTGTTTGGGCGTTAGTCCACCACGCGTGCTCAATGCGGATTGGTAGACTTCACATATGAATCAGAATTTCTTCTGCATATCGATACCAGAAGTATCAATTAGTGTAAGGGACAAAACTTAGTTTTTCAGTACAGCGAAAATAAGATATTATTTTTAGAAAACTGCCCATATCTTTTTATCTTGTTGTCCTTTTTTTATGGCTCCTAGAGCAAAGTAACTTAGAATACTTGCGTTTTTCACACTAAATAGGCAAAACTATGATAAACGTAGTCATTCCAGAGATAGCATGTCCCTTACATTAAAGAAAACAGTTAAGTTGTACGTTACGCTGCACAATTCATAAACGAAGGCAAACTGTCGATGATGTAAGTTACATGTAGAAAATGGAAATTACGGGTCATTTTAATGTAAGGGTCATTACTGGTGTTGCCATTGTTGTATCTGTACCTAAAAGTATAGCATTCACAACCTTAATGCTATCATATTAGGGTTCATGACTTGTACCACTTTAAACAGAATTCTGTCCAGAATCATTCAACGTGAGCCTTGCTACAACTAAAAATATTGTTGGTGTTGTAGTAAAACTGTGGAATATAATATTAAACCTCGAGTGGGATTATTATCGTGTGTTTTTTTATGTATAAGTATGTACGTTTTCTAAAAATGTATATGTACCATACATGACACGTCACTCAGCTAAACTATCTCCTTCTATACATATAAATCAGTTCGATGTCTGACTGATTGATTGATATACTAACAGTGACAGACAACTCATAGTCTTAACCGCTGAAGACCAGATCTATAATAAGTACCTAATAACACATAATAATAAGAAGATCTAAGCATAAATAATTCTGAAGAAGATTAAGGGCGCATTAAGGATTTTTCCAAAACCAACCCTTGCAATGGGGTGAAATAGGGTGGAATAAATTCGAATGGAAAATCGTACTTAGACAATTCATTTTGAATTTCTTTCAATTAGGGGTGCGGTTTAATCAAACAAAGTTTGTATTCGATATGGATCTCGGGCTAAAGCTAGTTTTACCATAATTTGACAACGAAATGAAAAATGTTTGCAAGAGACTCCGAATTTTAAAATTTAGTTTGATATGGTGCTTAGAAATGGAAAAGCGGGAATCATCCATTCCCGCTTTATATGGAAAATCTTCCCCTTTTTGGCTGGCGATGATGTTGTAACAAGCATGCGTGGTGGGATTTGCTGCGCTAGGTTTTTATGCCAAGAAGGTTTGTACTTGAATTGTAACGTGCGTGGTATTCGTTGCGATATCCCTTCAATATCGTGTAGATTGTGATGTCATGCTGGAGCATAGGCATGCATTAGGTTACAGGACGAGATAACTTAGGATAGCGTATGCTTGGTCGCTGTTGCGTCGCTGATGGTTGCATCGCTGATGGTTGCATCGCTGATGGTTGAATCGCTGGGTCCGCTGGAGAGTCCTCATTTTTTTAAAATTCGAAGGACACTAGCTACGGTGCCCTTTCAACACGTTCGTTCTTCGGGGTCATCAGTTTGGGAGAGGGGAAGTGTGCGGAGAGAGGAAGTTACAGTGGTGGTTAGGGCAGAGAAGTAAAAGCTTTTCATTTTGAGCCTTAGTTAGTAGTCAGTCACTGATTCATTTGGGCATTTGACCAATGTTACAATATAGGGTCCTTCTTAATATGCTGACACTTTTTAAGGGGATGATCCACCATCACACTGAACAACTTTCTCTATGGGACCAACATCGAAATCGCTAAAAAAATATCAGCTGTCCCATACAAAATTGCAAACCTACTCGAGTCAAATGTAAATAAATAAATAAAAATAAATAAATAAAATAAATACATCATGACACATGACAATGGATCTAGATGTTAAATGCTGTAAGTAGTAATATTTTGTATTGTATTGTTTTGTAATTGAATGTAATGTAATGGAATGAAATGTAATATAATGTACTTAATGTAATTTAGTGACATGAATTGTAATTAAATATAATTTCTATTGCGGTGCCCTTACAGGGTATCATATGAGTGCATGTTTTGTATGTAACAATGTATGTACTTGTGTGATGGCAATAAATAAAATATAAATATAAATAAATAAATATAAATATAAATATAAATAAAAATGACCTTTTGCCAAATTTAATGTATGTATAACTAATGGATTGTGTTGTGCTTTCAGTGCTAAAAATACTAAAAAGAAAAAGAAGTAAGACTAAAATGTACTAAAACACTTTATTGGCTTTTTAAATAGACTTTTAAGCCCTTTTTCTGTTTTCAGTTCATCATTCCCTTGCCCATTTGCCATTACTCGTATTTGGGGTGTTTTCAGATATAGAACTAAAAATATACCTACTTAAGTCGTTATAATTATGCTAAGATTATACTGAAACTTGATTTTGGACCAAAGAAAATATTAAATTTGTTTTTAGAGCCTCAATTTGACTTATTTAGTACAGATAATAATAAAAGTTGTCACACTGATCTAGAACATAATACTGTATACTTTGTAAGCAGTTATAAATAAGTAAAATAAAATAAAACGCGTTTAATGTAAGGGACAGCATGCAAAAACGATCAAGGTTTATAATAACGTAAGGTACAATTTTGTAAAAAATTCTCAAATTGGTATGACGTAAGGGACAAAATGTTCAAGCACTGAGACATACATTAAATAACAGTACAATTTTAAATTTAACTGTCTCTTACGTTAACATTATTGGAAAATAATGTTCTAGACTTGTCGAAAATGTGTGACGTAAGGGACATTTTTTTCAAGATTTCGATATTTTGAATACACCAATCGATAGAGCAGAAAATTTGGAATCCAGTAATATAAAAAAGTCATTTTCGACCAAATGTCCCTTAGGTACGTTACTTGATACTTCTGGTATCGATATGCAGGTTTCCTCACGATGTTTTCCTTCACCGTTTGAGAGCAGTCGGTAATACGTACATAAGTTAGAAAAACACATTGGTACGTGGCATGCTATCCGTGCGGATTCGAACCCGGACCTCATGATTGAAAGTCCATACCTCTCCGCAACGCGCCACCGAGCTATTATTTTATTAAGATCTATAAATGATACGAAGTAAATTTTTTAAAGACCAATAGGTATTTAATAAGTTAATAAGACAATTTTAAAATTTGGTGCGAATACTTGATTTCTTTGGATTAGAAGGCACCACCGCAGTGACATAATGAAGGACAAGCCAGTCAAAAACAGGTATACCTATTAAAATGACGTACCTACTATAGTAGAGGTGAGGCTAGGCTGCTCTGAAAGAGTCAAGGTCGTTCGGTCGGGGATACCTCAATGAGGCATATAAATTAATGTATGTATGTCTTTCAAATAACGAGAAGATAGCTTCTAAAAACCAGCAAAATATGGATCGGCGCAGCGATTACCTATAAGTCTTGCTATTGCTACTGCTTTTGCTATTTTCACGTTTTGATTATTTTCTTATAACATGACATCTCCGAAAATATTCGAACTTATGTAGAATAAACAAAAATGTGTCATGTAGGTGATTTGTCTGAAAACTACTCCGTGAAACGGTTTTTAAACAAGCGACGGGCTTATTTATGCACACAATAGTTTAAATGTCGTGAAATGGTCGCATTGCATGTTATGTGTATCTGTCCCACGACACCGTTATTAAAACCAATCTTTTTAAATTGATAGTGACAACAATCAAACTATTTGATTTATTTTGTGAACTATAATAGTTAAGTACTTGTCATTTACACATCTCTCGACCAGCCACCAAAATTAGGTAGGTACTTACAATAGTTATTCGAATTTTTCATAAGAAGAATTGGACACGTAACATTACATCGGTTTACTCGCATGATGTATGACAACATATTACAAGCAATAGTTATTTGTTATGCAAGGCTGCAAAGTTGTTTTTTGGCGCGAGTAGTACTTGTATTGAAACCTGAGCAAGCGAAGGACTCCAAGATTGAACCACGAGCGAAGTGAGTGGGTTCAAATATAGAATCCTGAGCGCGACGAAGGTTTCAAAGGTACGAGACGCAGAATAACTTTGCTGCCGAGCGCAACACACAACTTAACACCTCACAAATGCGAGGAAAATGTTGGCTGGATGAAAGAAAAAAAACATTTTGGCGATGTTTTGGCACAATAAGGCGGCATAGAAAAATATTGAATAGCGAGATTCGAATTTTAAAAACTCTTTCCACGCTAGCGGATAAAATGCACCTTTGCACTCAGATTTCGAATGATAAACAGATTCTTTCCGAGCTTGTGAGGTGGAAAATAACATTACGCAACAATGTTCAGATCGAATTAATAGATTAAATACGTCTACGTCAAAATAATACATATTTATTGCTTACAGAAAAGGCAAAATACAGTGCAAATAGCTTCCTGATTCCTGAACCCTTAAAGCTTTGAAGCAACTAAAGAGAGGCGTAGGCGTAGAGGTAATAAGATAATTTACCTGCCGCCGTTGCGACTCCTTTGCAGCCTACCGTCACATGTTTTCAAACAGCAACACTAATTCACAATCATAATTTAATACAAGGTGTAACAAAACGCCCGCCCTACTGCTATTTAAAGGGGTGGTCTAAAGTTAAGACCATCAAACTGAACCACTTTCTAGTGAAATAATCTGCTGTTAATACATTTGATTCGAGTGGTTGCTGCAGTTTTATATAGGAAAGCTGACTTTAATTTTTTCTTGATTTTGCCTCAATAGTGAGTGTTTTTTTAGTTCTAAACCACCGATCTTTTAATTAACTTTTCTGACAAAATCCGACTCATTTGTAGGTAAAAAAGTAAAACACTTTTTTTGTGAATATGTAAACTTTCATATTAAATGTTCTAACTACAGTGGAGGTTTTCAGGTTACTTATAACTTTATTCATAACTAGTGTTTTCCCGCGACTTCGTCCGCACAAATTATATACCAGATTTTAAGTCAGATCATAAGCTATCAAATAAAAAAAGTTTCATCAAAATCGGTTCAGTAGTTTTTGCGTGATGCGCGAACAAACAAACAAACAAACAGACAGACAAAATTTCTAAGAAAGGTTGTTTTCGAGTCAGGGATACCTAAAAACCATATCGTAATTTTTTTTTTGTAAATATCTTCAATGTACAGACACACTTCAGTTACAGTTTTATAAGAGTTTAGATTTGATTTGTATAATATAGTGTCCTTGTTTTATACAGTACACTTCAAAATTACTAAACTAACTTTGACAATACATGACCCAATAAAGTACTAAAACACTTTGGACGCTCGTATAAGCTTACTTGCTTTACTCTGGGCAAATAAAAAAGATGCTGTTATGTTGGCATTGTAACAGTCTATAAATAAGCACTAGCAAGTCATAATTCATTTTAAGCGAATGTATTAATATTAGCGTTCACATTGTTCGTAAATAGATGTTTATGGAAACTTTATTGAAGCTGATCAACACATAACAATCGCTGACGTGCTCAACAGTATAGTGCTACAATTAGACTTTATTGCTGACGCAGTTTAAGAGCAAAATACTAATTATAGATTAGCATTAATTTTATATTAATTTGATATTTAATAGATTTATTCGATAAAGCCTCTTTCTTCTACTTCTACGTGTAAATTAGGTAATATTTGTGTCGCAAATTGCAAACTTCATCACGTTGGCACAATCCTCTGTGACGTTGGCGTATGCTTAGTAATAGGGTTCCGTTGGCTCCTGTGAGTACGGAAAATGTTCCGTTTTTAGTGAAAAAGTAAAAAATTAAGGGTTTAAAGCTAAGCTTTAAACATACCTTTAAAAATATTGTATAATAAAAATAACTTTAAGGCTTTTGTAGTACGTTAATTAGGTTTTATTAAGTGAGAAATGTTCAATTTTGTGAAGTAGGCGCCACTCCCCTGTGCATAGATGCACAAGAGAGCCATGGAGCGCGCTATTCTAAGATTTTACCTCGGACCAAGGATCAGGACGTCGAGGATTGAATTGTTTGCTAAAGTGGCAATGGACGGGACTCGTAAATAGACAAAGTGGCAAGTGAGTAAAGCAGAGATTTTAGGTAAAGGAGAAGAAAGAGTATCTAGCACTGCTAGTACTATATAATTTTGGTGTTGAAATTGTTTCACGAAAATTAAACTACACAAAAAATGTTAATCCACAACGTGCGCAGGCTTCGCCACCTTGTATTTAATTAGGATTTTTGCAAGATTCTTATACATTTCGTGTATACCTACGTCTGATAGTCTGGTATTTTATTAAGTAAACAAACTATTTTATCATGTGTCTATGAGGTGTCGAGTGAGTATGAACAAGCTAACAGATTCTTTAGTTTATAGAAGTTATAGTAGAACGAAATAAAAATAGGTCAATGCCATCAACACACCACACTGAAACAACTTAGTTAAATAATAATAAAACACAGTATTATAGTAGGTATAAATATAGCAAAAGCCTAATTTATATAACATTTCGTAAAAAGTGAAAATTTTTGAATCGGTACGCATAAAATTTATTTAGCTCTAGTAAGTAGGTAAGTGCTTCGTAAACATGGTGCGATCATTTTATTTCGTCATACAACTGTAACACGATTACTACTTAATTTTTACTGCAGAGATACTTACAGTGATTTTTTTTTGTTAAATTTAAACCAAACTTTGGTGAATTGCGTTTCGAACTATATAACCGACTTTAAAAAATAGGAGGTGTTGGATTCGTCTGTATATCCCTTTTTTAGGTATGTTTGTTACACAATAACTTCCGACATTTTCTTGACCCATTTGAACGATTCTTTTTTTTGTTCTGACGGAGTTACTCCCGAATTCGTTGCATTTTAAATTAGTGAAGATCTAATGAAGGGCTGCGGAGATAAACAATGGAACTCAACTACACAAACTTAGAGCAAATCTTCGGCGATTGAAGTACCTATATAGGTAATTGTTTCCTGTCGATATCATGTTATGAATAGATGTGTCGATATACCCCTTGCATTTAAGGTGCCAAGACAAACCCAAATAGGGTTTTTTGGTGCCATAAAATTAAATGTACTACAACCCAATGTAAACTGAAATGGTAATAAATAATAAAATTTACAATTGATATCAAGGTGAACCCAATATATTAAACAAATAAAAAATGAGAAATAAATTAAAACCGAATTAAAAAAAAAAAAACCAGCCAAGAGCGTGTGGCATCGACCATGATAGGGTTCCGTAGCTAGTCATTTTACGAAAAACTTGTTTCGACAGACATAGCTAAGGAATCTTCAAAAGCAACCACAATAGCGAAATAAAAGCAACCGTTATAATACTTAATAGGTACTACGCGACTTAGCTCGCGTATCAAAAAAAAATAGTCTAGTAGCTTTCTATTAGTGAAAGAATTTTTACAATCGGTCCTGTAATTCCAGATATTACCCCGTAAGTACATACAAACAAACAAACAAATGTTACCTCTTTATAATATTAGTAGGTATACAGGGTCCTTCTTAATATGCTGACACTTTTTTAAGGGAATGTTCAGACCATCAAACTGAACAACTTTCTCTATGGGACCAACATCGAAATCGCGAAAAAAAAATCAGCTGTCCCATACATTTGGCTCGAGTAGGTTTGCAGTTTTGTATGGAAGAGCTGATTTTTTTTTCGCGATTTCGATGTTGGTCCCATAGAGAAAGTTGTTCAGTTTGATGGTCTGAACCTCCCCTTAAAAAAGTGTCAGCATATTAAGTTGGACCCTATAGATACATAATGCATTCCATATAACATGAACTCTTTTATTTAAACTAACAAGATACACAATGTAAGCTAAAATACAAAGAATAACAAAAAAATATATCACCAAAGAAAGCATACAGGTTTGTTAGTATAAACATAAAAGATTGCAGCGAAATCTAGCGCGTTTTGACTTACAAAACGTCTTTAAGCAAGAAGCACAAAAGGAAAAGCGAGGGAAAAGACGAATATATGCCTTACGACTAGCTTGTTCACAGGAAAAACGTGATCCCGCAATTTACCGTCAAGCCTTAGTTTATTACTCCTAATAGGGATTCTGCTATATATGAATTCAAAAGCTCTTCAAACGATTTTTAATGTTTACCAGTATTATTATTTATATTAAACATGAAAATAAAGTCGAGGTAAAATCAGGGAGAGCGCAAGATGGTATTACCTCATTAATGAAAGCAAGGGTCTGTCTAATTGTCTTCTCAATTAGTGAGCGTGAACCTATCACAGGGGGTAAAATTAGAAGCAAAACGGAACAACACTAACTTTGTTGGTACAGTATAAAAGTTACTACGCTCGTGTTCTCTTGAAGCTGGTATAATTATAATGTAAGAAAATTGGTTACTTTAACAAGTAAATATCTTGGACGCGTTCTTACCGCGTTTGTTATTGTTAATAACCGCCTAATTCTCAAAAACTGTATTGGACATTGTCATTATCTAGTCCCATTTAAAATACCAGAATCTAGCCTGGACTTGTATTATGATGACCAGACACAGACAACGACATAGACTATATTATACAGGGTGTTAGGAAAAGTATCATTAACCTTTAAACCACGATTCTATTTCGAACCTCGATGTATAAATGACTTTCGCTTCATGTGATAACCAAAACATTTTATAAGAATTCTAATTTAAGTATTTTTTTTTTTAATTTGAACCTCAAGCGTTTTATACGTGGCTCCGTTGCTTGGGGAGAAAATGCAAAAAATTGTAAGTGCCTAAAAACGAGTGTGCTTTAGACTACCTAAGATGTTGCCAATCATATCAATAAAACATTCTTCGACGGCCCGATAGCACAGTCTGTAGTGAACCTGCCTGCTGCGCCGAGGGTCGCGGGTTCGAATCCCGTAAGGGACAAATATTTGTATGATACAAATAATAGTAGTTTTACTTCAGTCGTTTTCTCTCACACTCGTATTTTTTTTTGTTATATAATATAGTAAAAGTGGTTCAGTTTGATGGGTAGAGTATGTGGTTTAAAGGTTAATGATACTTTTCCTTACACACTGTATGGATACAAACATCGAGTGCAAATATTCATATTCACCTTATAATCTATCCAACGCGGGATTTGAACCCGCGACTCTCGATTATGTCATTTGAGGCATTTTTAAAGAGTTCTAACATTTTTTAAACACTGTTTGAAAGGATGCTTATTAATGCTTTTAAATCAAATATTATACTATTCCAATATCACTTGATTTTATTTTATTTAACTTGTATTAGTAATATTTGATTTCAATCAATGTGTGGAAAGAGCTAATATCCATCAACAATATCACGTGTAATAATACTAATAATAATAAAGAAAGCTTAGTGATATTTCAGAAAATTAGAGTGAATTATTGATACCATAATAATATTGATTTGACCTTATCATAAACCTAGAACATTATATCCCATCAAAAACATTTCATATAAAAAGTAGCCAAGACTCAAACTCAACCCTTTTACTTTGAAAAAGATATGAGATCTCATTTTAAGCCAAGTCCTGAGTAAGTGTTCATCTCGGTCAAATAATGTTATACGCATGGATTTAGAATCATAAAGGATGCCACTCCTCCTTACAAGCATTGAAACTAGAATATTGGCAATAATAGCGTCGTCGATATTTCCATGACAGGAGAGGAGCTACAATTTTTTACGTTGGACTAGAAAAGGACCAAGTTAACGTCACAAAAAACAAGGACGCGACGGAAAAGAATGATCATTACCGACCACCAAGGAGTATTATCATGTTTCACCGCTTGTTTGGCAGTCTGTCCTCCATTATAGGTATTCCAAACTTCTTGGTTTAGGCTTGACTGATATCCTCATCCCATTTAGAGCCAATGCCTAAAGTTGGTATTACTTACTCAGGAGCCAAGACACTCAAACCTTTTACTCTGAAATTTTAATCCAAAAATTTTATCTCATATCTTTTTCAGAGTAAAAGGTTTGAGTGCCTTGGCTACGTTTTACATGATATGTTTTTATTGGAGTTGGACGGGGGGATATTAAAAATGTTTACGTTTTCTATTTAGTTTTACGCTAAACCCAGTCTGCATGCCCAATTTCAGCTTTCTAGGTCTAGTATTCGGGAAGTACCTGTTAGGTTGTGATAATCAATGAGTGAGTGACGAAATTACCGAAGTTTGCGAATTAATAAAATCGAAAGTAGCAGGGCAATAAATATGAAATTGGGTACATTTTATTAACGTGACGACCACACATGCTTTCCTGAAAATACGAGCTCACAGGCACTATCTGGACTAAAGTTATGAGAGCTGGAAAATACACCGAATCGCTTCGAGAAAAGGTACGGAGTGCGCCGCATGTTTGGCTCGTCTTGGCGAGGGCACTGCCGTGCCCCCAGATACGTAGAAGGCACTTCTCACTTCTGTAAGATCAAAAAGTAAATAATTCGATACAGACTAATTCCACTCATCAAACTGAACAACTTTTACTACCGAGGCTCAATTTGATGAGTCGAATTATGCATTTCCATGATCAAACATCTGCTGTTCCAGAGATTAGAGTCGAGCAGGTGTAATACAGTTTTGGTCAGTTTGATGGTCTGAAGCACCTAAATATGACCACAGCTTTCTGTAACACTCTGTATACATTTAATTCTTATTTGAAGTTCATATTTTGTGGGTTTACGTAAGTGTGTAGGTAGGTAATTAGCTATAACAGGTAGAGTAAATTATACTTAACTGGGTGGGAAGGGCAAGCGTGTGAATTCGATATCCCCTACTCTATGTTAAAGTTATAAATATGTAATAGAATATAAGTTTGTACTATTTAATAGAATAAAATTTTCATGTAAGTACGAGCCTTACAAGTTCCTCATGCTTATTCTAGAATTGTAAGATCATCTATTCTCAACCTGGGGTCCCGATCCCCGTACCCGGAACTAAATCACGAAATAATCAAAATATTCAGATCAGATGATTAATGACGTACATATTTTGCTAGGGTTTATTGACACTGATGTTTTTAAAGTACTCAAAAAATATGTTGCGTTGCGTCTACTATACTGTAACAGCTAAATGTTCCTTTTTCTAACCTGTTACATTCATCGCCTTTTTACCATGACTGAAGATGAGAAAACGATAAAGCGACGATGACTTATTACAAGTACAGCATAGGTACTCTAAACCAGCATAAATTACACTCGATTCTCCCACAAATGACCAACTCAAACAGCATTAAGACTCATAGTAGAGTCCTAAAGCATTGTTTGCTCTGCAAACAGATTAGGCAGTCAGTATAAGCGCTCATCGTTCCACGAATCCGACTCACATGACGTAACGTACAACTGTAATGTATTGGCCTCCATGCCACTAATTGGCATCATGGACACATTTTTAAAAGTCCTTTTAAATCACGGGCAGGAAAAATTGCAATGGTATCAAAGTAACAAATTCAAACCATCAATTTATACCTAAATATAAAACTGTGCAAGGGCCTATTTTATCCGCTATGGATAGTTAATTTTTGAGAAGGTATAAACAGTGACGGAAACCATCGGGAGGAAAGCTGCATACGCTGAAAAATAAATGTTGATGCGTGCGTACCTGTGTGAAGTCCTAAGTGTAACGTGTACCAAACATTGGGCGAGCGTGGTGGACTAATGAGGGGACTCTTTTAAGGTAGGCCTGTGCCCTGCAGTGGGACGTATTATGTATAGGTTGCTGATCATGATGATGTTAGTGTTTGTTACGGCTACTCCGGATGGAAACAAATCAGTCTAAAATCTGACAGAATCACATCGTCGTCCAAATCATATACACTGTAAAGTATCAAATCGATACGACAATTAGTAGGATAAAATCGACATCTTAATTTTTTTTCAAATTCTCTCACTCAGTTGCAGAAACGCTCATTAGAGTTAATCCTCCATTAAATCTCTTGCTGTCACTTTTTCTATTGTTGACGTAGTAAAAACTAGCAAGAGATTTAATGGACTTTAATGAGCGTTTCTGCAACTGAGTGTTAGTTTGTTAGTTCGTAGTTAGATAGAACTTTTTTACGCGTTAAAACAACAGAATGATGATAGAGCTATAAGCACGCGGTTCCATTTTCCTTGGTGTCTCCACGTCTAAACGGGTAATGGGAACAGTGTCCCAGAGCCGCCAGTAACATGCAACGTGTATGCAGTCGAGTCGCGTCTCTTGGTATGCAGTAAATGTAATATTGAGAAAGTAATAATCTTATTTCAGCTTCCGATACTGCGTTTCTAGTTTGATATCGCATAAAAGGGTCTTGATTTTTTACTTACGTTCTTATAAATAGAAATGAGAGGCTATTTTTGACCCGTAGATATGTATGGAAGTTCGCAGAAACGAGAATGTTCTGAGTTTTCAGAATATCTCTGACTACCTCTTTGGGGAATATAGTCGTAAGTTATGATAACTTTGAACTAAAGATTATGATGTTTCTTCCACATACGGGATCTCTGTATTTTTAGGAAGATTTTAGCCTACCCATTCACACGCAACGGCGACATAGTCGTAAAAAATAAAAAATAAGTTAATGATTAACTTCTGGATAAGAAAATATATATAATCTATCCATGCCTTCTAGTTAATTTATTAAATTGTTGTATGAACCAGGATGGAAGGAAGAAAAGGAAGAAAATATATTATGTTTTAATATAAATAACGAACGTAACTCTAGGGAATCGACTTCATCTTCCTCCTTTTTTCGTCAGTTAAGAAGATGCATTATGTACCGAGGGTTGCATATTCGCTGACTTTCTGTTTCCCGCGTTGGAGCCATGTGGACCAAATACTCAGAAACTCGCCATGAAGTTTTTTATGAAGCTGAAGAGGATAGAAGAGGCCAGCAGCAGACGATGTCACGATGAATAGGCTGACGATGATGTGATTATTTTTTCTTTTTGACTACTTTTTGTTTTGTTTCAAAATACTTTTTATTGTACTATAATTACTTAATTATGAATCATTTTAAAACGTAATAAATAAATTTGACCTGAATTTATTTAGTAGTTTATCGTTGTAAGTTTTAAAGTTTAATTCCTAGCTGGCTATTTTTCTTAGTCTGCAATATTCGTGTAGTTACAGAAACCTTCACACGTTTTTAAATTGTAAACTGACGATAGATTTATAACATGTTTCAAACAGATTCCTAAACTGCCAGTACTTGATGCTTCCGTTGGTTTTTAAAACAAACACAAGGTACGTAAAATTAGACAAAATTAGTCACTATTTGTACTGTAGTGATAAATATGTACTAACAACTGTTGTGAATCTTTGCAATAATCGTACGTTTAGCAAAAATATACACTATTAAGTAACCGACAAAATAAATCTAAACTGTAACAGATAGTGTTTCTGTTCATTGAAGATATTTAGAAAAAAAAGTAACGAAAAGGAGTTTTATCTTCCTGACATATTATGACATATTTTTAGATTTTTTTATCTGTCTATAAAATTACTGCATCGATTTTGATAGTCTTTTTGTGTTTCAGAGCTAGGTGAATGAGAAGACTTAAAAACTGGTAAGTAAGGATTTATTATATTTTGCTACGATAAACAGAACCGGTGTGGACGAAGTCGCGGGCAAAATCTAGTAAGTATCTAAACTACTTAAGTATTATAAAACTGTAACATAAGTGTGTCTGTATATTGAAGATAAGTAGAAGAAAAAGATTACGATATGGTTTTTAGGTATCCCTGACTCCAAATAAATCTTTTATCGAATTTTTGTCTAACTGTTTGTCTATTTGTTTGTTTGTAACAGCAAAATAAACTACTGAACTTATTTCGACGAAACTTTTTTGTTTGATAGGTTAGATTTGACTTAAAATCTGGTATGTAATTTGTGCAGACGAAGTCGCGGGTAAACTCTATGTGTCTATCAGATACAGGATAAATTTTTAATCGTCGCGGTAACTTTAGACATTTGTATTCTACTGGTCAAACTAAACAACATTCACTATTGAGCCAACTTTGAAATCGCAAAAAAATATCTGCAAATCCATACAAAACTACACATACCTACTTGCGTCGAATGTATGGAATAGCAAATTTTCAAATCGCGATTTCGATTACAAAAAATACATAGCATAGCATAGCATATGCTCACGACTATACTCCCCAAGAGAGTAGTCAGAGATATTCTGAAACCTCGGAACATCCACGTTTCACCAGTAGTACCGAAACTCTATCCAGTGTGACGGGGGGTGAGCCCGTCGAGCTTGTCATGGACAGTGGGTTCAAAAAATGCATAAACAATTAAATTATTATTTTAAGACAACTATTATTTGCAATGGGTAAAAATCCTGTATATATAAACATCAGAATAAAAAAATAAATAACAAAACAGCACGAAATATGTTATATAATATACAAATATATTATATCAAAATAGATGTCGTCCGAAAAAGCTTATCAGTATATAATACCCCATCCATTGAAGAGCAATCAAGGCCTTGTTTAATATATTAATGATCCACCACCTTGACGGATTAGCCTGCTTTTGAAACCATGATGATTGCATTATTAACGATAACTGCACGCTTCTAGTGAACATGCTTTATCTATTGAAATCCGAGACTGTTTACACTTAGGTACCTACCTATATCTCAAAACACTGTGTACTAAATGTTATACATGCTATGCTGTACCTACCTATGAACACAAATGCTAAATGCTATCTATTATTATTGATAGCTGTAATCAAGCAGTACATTTTATTTGGGAGTCACGTTGCAGGGTTTGCCCCGAACACTTGTCTCTCGCGTGGTGTTCGCGCGGTTCGCGTTTCATCCTGCCACGAGGCTCCACAATCCTTCTCAGTTGTTCTTACTCAAAAACAATCCTCGAGATTGGATAGATATTCCCTCAAACCACTTGACATTGGCGGAAATGCGGTGCTAACGCACAAGCAAGAAGTCCATTAATTATAAATAAAAAAAAAACTTTTTATTTGTAATAGGGTAACAGCATGTTATCGATATTGTTGATAGCCTCGTACATAACAGTTAATATGATTCTGAAAAAGAATTCTGCTGTTCCATACATTTCGGTTGAGTAGGTTTGAAGTTTTGTATGGAACAGCAATTTTTTTTTTCGTGAGATGTTGTTAGTCCCATAGAAAATGATTTTTAGTTTGAAGGTCTTATCATCCAATTAAAAAACTGTAAGCATGTCAAGAAAGACTGTATATACCACTATTTTTAGGGTTCCGTACCCTAAAGGTGAAAACGGGATCCTATTGCTAAGCCGTTCTTCCGTCCGTCCTACCTCTTTAGGGCTGTAACTTTTGAACCGTAAATGTATTTAACCTTTGAGTTCAGAGAATGTATTTTTTTAGGTTTCCGGGGAGGCTATTTATGATTTTAAATTTTTTTTTAGTATTCTAACTACGCTTCGGCCTATGAGACAAGCAACTCTGTTCACAAATCGTATTAAATATCAAAACTTTAACTTTTATGAGAAGATACATGGGTAATTTTATCTTATTGATTATAATAATTAATAAGTTAATTTTGCAACGACACTATTAGCATCTAATCTCACAGTAACTAAGTTTCCGTCCAATCACGGTTAGTTTTAGAACTTCTTGACCTATTTCTACAAATATAGCCCTATGTTCTTTATTAAGGCTCTAACATCTAAAGACTTGTCCGGGTTTGTATCTTCTATTTTACCGAAAGTTATTTAATCTATGTTCTCAATCAATTTAAAAAAACAATTCCTTAATAATATAATTAAAATATAATAAACGTTATTTTTACAATAAAGACTATACATAAAACCATAGACTTAAACTCTAGCGATAGACTTGCCCTTTCATAGAAGCAACATGTTCCACTTGAATGAGGTGTCCGCACCTGATTGATGTTCCCGAATTCACTTCGTCACTATGGCAATGACAGACCGCAATGAATGTGTCATTTTGTGTTGTTTTGTGTGACATGTAGTTCGTTTGAACGAGCTTGTCTATCGCTAGAGTAATATGTATATGCATAAAACCATCAAAATAATCAAATAACCGCAGTAAAAAAAATACAGCCTTTCAAAGTAGGCCAGACAGTCGGACGGACGGACGGACGGTTTGCGTAGGCTTAGTAATAGGGCACTACAAATACACCGTGAACTATTGGGTAGATTTTATTAGATTTTAGACTATTTAGAATCTGCTTTCATATACACTGTTGGATTGTAGATAAATAATAATAACATTTTGTTAAATTATGTATAATATATATAATGTATACCTATGTATAAGTTTAGGGGAGACCTTTGCCCAGCAGTGGGACAAAGCCGGTTAAAAAAATAAATAATCTGTTCTGAAACTTGTAACATATAACAGGTTTGGTATATTTTTTAAGAAAGGCTCAGAACTAATACAATATGCTATCGAAATGTAAAACTTGCTGCTCTGCACTCTTGAGCGCATTTTTGAGGCTGACTAAAAAGTCATAAAGTCACCTATTTAGATTTTAAATTTAAAGTTGAAAATGTAAGTCATAATTCACGGAACTTTAAACTAACATTTTCATAACTTTCATCAAAGTCACGAAGCTGATTATTGTATGCATAAAAGTACAACTCATGAAGATACAGATGCAAAAAAAAAATCTCTAAAAAGTCTTCAACTTTTTTTGTAGACATGATTTAAGCTGGTCATGTCGAAGTTCCTCAAAAAATCGGAAAATGAGTCATAACTCGAAAACTATAAAATATCGCGGAACATACATAGGGGTGATTCGGATACCCTACGACATGCCAAACCAAAATATTTTTTTATGACCTCAATTGACCGGCCACCCTGTATAAAAGTTGAGACACTAATCACTGAAAAATAATAAATTACTACGTAAACTAAATGGTTATTATTAAATTATAAAGATAATATGCAATTAAAAATTCTAGTAAACGGCTACTTTTACAGGTAAATCTTGTGGTGCTAGCAAGTCAGACGCCTCGTCGTCACCCTGAGGGTCCTTTGTCAACCACCCTCTCGCCTCCACCCGAACAATTGCTAAAGAATCTCTCACTTGCAAGCAATGCATGTAGATGAGAAAGAATATACAGATTGTAAGTGCAGTGTAGTTATAATGTTATTTGACAAAGACCATTCGAGTCTATCAGGTACCTACTCTAATCACGGTGTGCGTCTTTACTTCATTAAACTGAAACTCTATCAGGATAAAAAGATAAAACTTATTATATTTTTGAAGCGCTCGTTGGCGTAGTGGAGTTTCGGTATTGGAAACGATCACCGAAGTTAAGCAACGTCAGGTCCGGTCAGTCTTTGGATGGGTGACCGTTTAGTGGTATTTCGGAAGGCACGTTAAGCAGTTGGTCTCGGATAGTTCGGTCAGATGGCGTTTTTGTAACTATTCGTTAAGCCAGGTCGGCGGCGGTTGGAAATTCTCTGACAGCAAGTTGACCACTAACTTGCCTCCACCAACCCGCACTGGGCCCGCATGGTGGATTATGGTCCACTCCCTCTCACCTCTCATTCGTGAGAGGAGGCCTTTGCCCTACAGTGGGATTCTACAGACCTTACCTTATATTTTTGACTAGCTTGTACTTCATTAAGTCACTGTGGTGCCATCTAGCAGCTGAGTAAGGAAACCAAATATGGAAAGCACAACTTAACTCATAAAAAAATTTACTTAAAAAAAAATATTTTGGGATATAATTACATATAAGTACTTATCTTAATCTACAGAATATTCATGACAAAATTTCTATTAAGGATAGACTTGTTATACTCAATGTATAACTAATGTCTAAAGCATCAACTGACGCAGCACTTTGATTATGATGACAAATCCAAATGACGAACATTACGAGATCGAATTGCACTTCCACTAATGGCAGGTTATTAGGTTATGTCTGATTAGATTAATGATATTTTAAAACTTATCGGAGCTCATTTTATCGCACTTCCAAATCGAGGTTTATCAATAGACGGTAAAATAAGTTTCAATAACTTTATTCTAGGGATATAAAGAATTACAAAGTTTTGTACTAATAAAAAACCCCAACAAAGCATTTTATTTATTCGTGTAAATCATTTTGTGAAACAGGCACGCTTAGAGATCGGAAGGAGGCTTTTGCCCAATAGTGGGACAGTAACGACAGATACAATATATTAATTAATGCAAAACTCTGAATTAACTATACCTAATGATTAATAGAGCTACATAACACCTCTGATATTAAGCCTTATACACAGGGGTAGGTAGTGATCAGAGAGTGAAGTGTTGAGTCGGAGTTGTGCAGTGCCAAATCCTTTATAAGTGAATCCTTAATACTCCCGGCATCCTTGAGGGACTTATCATTTGACACCGCGTACGCCCCCTCCAAAGGACAAAACAAACGACAGCGCCTACGACACGGATTATAACCTGCATTTTGTAGTATGTGTATATCACTATTGCGACAGCTAATGAAAAATGGAAGCCGAGGGAGAAATTCTTAGAATTGTTAGTTACCAAGGTTTACATTATGTAATTTCGAAGAGATGGGCTCGAAAGTTCTCAACCCAAGACGCGCCATTTTTTTAGGTACCTAGCACTTTTTTGGACTTGATGCATGTGCATGAGCGCGGAAAACATGGCAATACCGCACATTTTGACAATAACTAAGTTTATCATTTTCCCACATTGAATTTTTCCCACATAAGGTACATCGAAGTTAAAAAAAATGGAACCTATAGTTAATGTTATTTTCTTTTACAAATATATGACCGCGTGGATTTTGGACAACTTCAACACCCCGTTCTACCCCTTTAAGGGTTAATTTTCGAAAAAGCCTTTCTTAGTACAGCACTACATCGATCGTCTTTAAAATATGCATTTCAAATTTCTTGTTTCAGTCTTCAGTGGTTTAGCTTAGACTGTGCGTTGTCTGTCAGTCAGTCACGGAACTGATTTATATGTAGAAGTCTAGCTTTCGCCCACAACTTAGTCCACGGCAACGTATAGGTCTTGAGCACAACACAGGCATAGATCTAAATCGATGTCTGTGATCTTGACTTCTTGAGCTATTCTGTACCGTATCAGAGAATAAATACTGCCGTATGTCAAGTTTAATCGAAATGGATGTTCGTAACAAGCATCCTCCAATGTTTTTTTTTATAGTTTTATATAGGAACTATGAATAATAAAACAAAATGTTATTTACAATAGCAAAGCCTTAGAGCGATTTTTTCGAAAGTTGTACTTTATAATAATTCATAGCATCTGTTGCAGGGGTTGAATTTAATAGCTCATGAAATATATGTAAGAAAACGGGGATGTCTGCCACTTCAGCGAGACCGGCAAAAGTAAATAGGTATCTAAAGCTTTGAGGCCCATTGTTAATGCTCCTTGTGATTTCCTTTCGAGTATTAAAATTCAAAAGTCATCTTTTTTGTGAAAGAAGTTGAGATGTAATGATATCTACCTACAAAGGCAATTGTTTCGTAATCGGTGTGTTGTACATTTTACATTTTTTGAAAACATATTTCTGTATCATGTATTATTTATTGTTGTAAATTTCAACAATAAATAATACATGATACAGATTGTAATTGTAAATAAAGATAACAATGAGAAATAATTTAAAAAAAGTATCGTTACTGGATGCATACATACACTCACGACCATAATCCTTTTTAGAGTGGACTTAAACATTGTTTTAACTGACATTTTTGGGAAGCCAAATATAACGAGCAAGACTACGCGGAGAAAAATATCCAGTAGTATATGTGACAACTATTTTTATTAGCACACTTTACTAGAAAATAGCAGACATTACCTAATAGAAAATTTTTAGTTACAAATCTAATTCTGGTAGATTTAACTAGTTATCTATTTACAAGTATAACAACAAAAAATCGAGTAAGTCTTCTAATAAATAGTTACATACTTAATTACATTTCAAGATGTTTTTCTGGGTATCTAAACTATTTTGTTTTCTAAATCTAAACTATCCCATGACTATCCCGATGAAGTAGTGGGTACCGGTTTAAAGAATTATATTGGTTTCCTTAAAATCTAGCAAGAACTACCAACGGGGTACTAAAAACTGTACTGACTGGCCAACACTTTATTTTGACTATTAAATTACAAAGGGTTGTTATGAAAAACACATGTTCGAGTTGAAAAGCGTTTATTAAGCCGCTCAGTATAAAACGGTGCGGGGTGGCTGGCGCGGCTCGGGGCGGCAACGGGATGACGGACAAGCGGAGCTGCAATCCGTTATTAAGTTACCAAGCTTACATCGAAAACATACTCCGCTTCGTACCTTGTCAGAAACAATCGCCAGCCCATTGTTGATATTTTAAACTTGGAAATGCACTTTCCGTTTAATTTCATGTGTTCGAAACCTAGCGTTCTATTAATCCGGCAACTTTTCCGCCTGCGATTAATTCTAAGTGACACAAAATAATTAGACTTGTTTGTTTGTTTTAGCGTTACTACAGAATAACTGCATTATCTAAATGCAGCCTTGATTAAGGATGTTTGTTATATCGAGATAATTTTTCGCATAAGCATTTATGCTTACGACTATATTCCTTGAGGAGGTAGTCAGAGATATTCTGAAACCTCGAAACATCCACGTTTCACTAGTAGTACCGAAACTCTGTCCAGTGTGACGGGAAGTGAGCCTCACTTATATTATAGAGGACAGTGAGGCAAATTGAAGTACGCAGGTTTCCTCAAGATGTTTTTCTTTCACCGAAAAGTCTGTGGTATTACAAATCGTACATAAATTCCGAAAAATTATCATTCGTATGAGTCGGCCTCGAATAATAAAGTGTAGCGCTCGTTGGCGTAGTGGAGCTTCGGTATTGGAAACGATCACAGAAGTTAAGCAACGTCAGGTCCGGTCAGTCTTTGGATGGGTGACCGTTTAGTGGTATTTCATCTCGAGCGTTTCCGTGCTTCAGAAGGCACGTTAAGCAGTTGGTCTCGGTTAGTTTCGTCAGATGGCGTTGTAACTATTCGTTAAGCCAGGTCAGAGGCCTATTGGCGGCTTGAAAATTCTCTGACAGCAAGTTGACCACTACCTTGCCTCCACCAACACGCACTGGGCCCGCGTGGTGGAGTATGGCCCGCTCCCTCTCACCCTTATTCATGAGAGGAGGCCTTTGCCCTGCAGTGGGATTCTACAGGCTATAACTTAACTTTATGAGTCGGCCTGGATGTCGATCGAACTATCGCCTCCTGCAAGGCAGGCAAGGTTACTCGCCACTGGACCACCATACCACAGCGATTTTCGTCAACAAGTTTATAAATCAAAGAAATAGTAGAGATAAGGATAAGTTAGCTATGCATGTACTTCAAAGTTTGAATGGAATTTCTATTCAAACTTTGAAGTACCACACATACCACATCGAGAGAAATATCTTGCACTATGTGAGACAACTTATTTGCGTTTACTGAAGACAACTTTTTATTTGAGCAAACTTTACTAGAAAATGTTTTGTTTTAAGTCGATTTTAGTTAATTCTACCAAAATTTCGATCTATAACAAATGAGTCTAGTAAAGTCTCCTAAAATAAATACTTTCACATAATATACCTAAGTAACGCAACAGTAAAATATACTTAGTACTGTTTGTATCAAATGATTACTTTTACACTACACATTATTGTAGCATTACATCCCTTTCTGATCCACCATACATAAATTCATACGATAATGGTGTGTCCGTGTCGTCCAAAACCAAGCGCGACCCGGGGATCGCTTCTCCATTGTTATTCATCGTCTATATCAACGGTCACCGAATTTTAACATTATAATAATAGTTGTGTAAGAAAAAAGGTTCAGTTTCGGCAGCATATTTTTTAAATTGGACAGCTACTTCTATTAAAAATATTTTTCATGTTCATTGAAATCAATTTGCTCGTTGCCGCGTTGCAATCCCGAATTATCTATTTTAAACTTCTTGCTAATGGCGTACCATAAAAAAAAGTTCAAAAACACTGGAAAGATACGTGCGGGCGTTACAACCGACGACCGTGAAAACTTAGCTGTCAAATCGTAAGTGTTCAGTGTTTTTCTCGATTCCCTAATTTTAGTACATTTATATTGGTTTTAATATGAACGGCGTTTTGATACATAAAATACTAACATTTTCGGTACTCGTAATAGCATTTATTGGTAGTGAACAAAATTTATCCTTGTCTACACCATCACCACCAGAGTTCACCAGACTGACAGGAATGAAGCCATTGCAATTGGCAAAAAAAAATCAAATTAAATCTAGGTAGGTACTTATCTAATAAATATAGCTATTAATTTGCAAAGAAAAATTGTAATTAGTTTCGTTTAGAAAAGGTCATAGTTATCGATTAAAGTTCAACTGACATATTATCGCACAGCTCAGCGTGGTATCTGTAAGGATCAATCATGTCCAGCTTCGTCTTCATGTTAACAAAGCAACGCCAAACCGTTAAGAGGGGTTTCTTGTCCGCGGACACGCTTTCCGACGCCCGTCATCTGTTCATATTGAGATTGATGTTAGGAACGACCGGCTTGAGAGCCAGTCCCGGTCGGAATACTAAGCGAGCAGACCTCGGCCATTCTTCGCTCAATTAGTCCCCGATCCTACCGGGTTTTGTCTCGGGCGACGATGACGCCCTCCGACACTTTGCCGCATACCAAATTAATGCCATATTTTTCATCTAAGCCCTGAGATTAAAGTATCGCAATGAGCACCCTAACTTTGATCTAGTTTCACACTTAGGATGCCAATAAACTCATTATAGGGACATTATCGCCCAGAGGCAAAGAATCTTTTGATTTTCTTAAAACATTTTAGAGGGGATGCGATGGACAAAAACCTAAGGGGATTTACGATTTGTTCACTTTTATTTAAATATGCTTGAGTGCGGCCCAGTGACAACTATTATTAGGCGACAAAAATCGAAATAAAAAGTGGTTAATTCTAAATTGTTAAGGAGTCAGATTTGTCTTGATGGATAATATTTTTTTAATATATACACCTGCCTCCTGATATAAACGGGTAGGTAGGTACTTATTTTACCTCTTAACAAAATACCAATTAGCATAGCTTTATAAAAGGGCGTTAACAACTGGACCGCATACTATTTTACTTTAGCAAATGTATTCCGAGGAACAATAAAAACATTGACGCATGATGACGAACTTAAATTATAAATACACGGCTTCGTTATAGCGTTGTTTAATTTTTGAATTAAACCGTAACTATTATCAGCAGGGAGAGACCCTTCGCTACTAACTGTGCTGGCCTATTCTATACCGACTGCGCCAGAAGGAGGGTTGTGTATTTCGAGCGTGTGTATTTATGTATGTATGTGTTTGTATGTCTATTTCTTTGGCACGCCCTACAGCCTAAACGGGATGTCGTTAGATTCTTAAAAATTGTGAGAGTGACACAGGTTAACTATATTCTTTTAATATGGTAAACATATTGTTTTTGTAAATAATTACAAAATGGGTATCAAATGAAAGCTTGTGAACAGACAGACGATTCCAAATATTTATTATTTATTTAATATTATAGTACTTTTACGCTACCAATATGACACAAGACTAAAAAGTATAAAATAAACTGAATTATTAAGAAAAACAAAAAACCCGACTGCTGAAACTATTAACTAAGGGTCCGGTCATGTTCTTGCAGAATTATTCAGAAAAGAAAGATTTTTTTTCAGTTATTAAAACAACAATAAATTTAATACATTTTGCGTTTATTTAGAGTGTGGTATATGAAGTTTATAAAATAATTTTTTTTATTAACTTTGATGCTACTTTTAATATAAGTAATAATTTGGCTTTGAACAAACCTATATTTACGTTCCCCGCGTTGAGGGTCACTTTCATGCACACACCACGCTGATATTATGACAAAATGTATTCAAATAGGTTACATTTTTCCTCTAATCTTCTACAATAATCATATCGGGTTACTTTTTGGAGAAATGCTTTAGTTTTAATTTAAGGTGGTTGCAGATTTGTCAATATCATACAAAACATTGACATAGAACACTCGTAGACGGTATTAATAAAAGTAATGTTTTATATATGGAAATATAGCTTAGAAAATCTACATTGCGCCTATCAAATAATATTTACAATGTATTATATAATTACGAAGATATCAAGCTTCGAAATTATGCATAAAAAATTTCAAAGGCTTATAAATAAATAAAAAATAAATATTTTACACCAAAACAACATAAAATGAAGAGAGTAAACAAACAGGAAATACAGAAGGTACAAAAATAGGCGGTCTTATCGCTAAAAAGCTATTTCTTCCAGACAACAAGTAGAGGAGAAGGTAAAAGAAGATTGGTAGAGAGATATAAAAAAATCCTCAGTTTTAAGTTTAATCATATAAGCTTTTAAACAGAAAAAGTGTCATCAAAATCGGATCAGAATTTTTTGTGAGAATTATAAACAAAGAGAAACTTACACAGATCCAAAAATCGGTTTTTGGGAGCCAGCGGGGCTAGTACGCCAACCCGCTGATATAGGGCTATCACGCTTCCGCTCTCTTTCTATTTGCACGCGACAGAACGAGACAGAAGACTAAATTTGACAGATGGATGTGTTAAATGTGGTTGGCGTACTAGCCCCGCAGGAACTTCTAAGCCGGAAATTTTTTTTAGTAAATATATTCAATGTACAGACATACCTTCTGTAACAATTTCATTATACCTAGAGTAGAAAACAAAGTAGAAAGAAAATCTATTAAAATACGAAGTTGCGTTAGTAGGTATAGCTGATTTAAATCCTAAATGTGTGCCGCAACAACTCTTAATTGTGAACACATAGTAGGTATTAAATATAGTTTAATCAAATCATGTTTAAGTGGGCAAATTGTCGTCGAATGTCGTCTCTTGCGCAAGGCAAGAAAGAAACGACATAAAAAGTTTTACGCCTGACACACACAGAATTGAATTTCTTATGGATTTTCCCCTTCCAAACCGAATTATAAATCTATACGAAATCGTAATTCCGTCCGGAATGATTCTGCATGTATGTGGCAGGTCTTAAGATTGTGTTTGTGTGAAAATTATTAAGCCAATCTCGAAGTTAAAAAGTGAAATTTTATTCAATAGCCCTACGCTGCGCCGGGTCATAATGTTGTACTGAATCTCATTATAACCCGCCGGTCAATAAAGTGATTTGAATTTGGAACCGCATCCACAGATTATTTAATAGTTACTACGTCCGCAACTTAAAATTCCTATGAAAACTTATCATGGAGTTCTGCACCAAAAAGAACTTAATTCGAAAATAGAACTGACCACCACGAGGATAGAAAACAAAAAAAGAAAAAAAGGCGCTAATTTTGGAAATCACAGTATTGTATTAAAGAACGATTTTTCTAGCAAGAAATAAATACTTTATTGTTATTTATACTCACATTCAAATTATTGGCATTTTTAAAGAGGAAATCGGGAAAGTCATCGAGCGAAGAAATCAAAAGTATTTACAGCTCAAAATGTAGAAACTATTCTAAATGAAGCACCTGACCACAGTTTTCTTGCCGTAATAGTAAGTACCTACCTACATACCTACTGATTGAATTTTAGGTTCCTAAAATAGCTACATAATATAAAGTATGTTAGTAGTACAAACATAACATATTATAGGTAGGTACATATCTTACCGATCAGTGGTCAATCAAATTTAAGAAAGTTTTTATACTTACCTACTTACATACAATAATTATTGATATACTTAGTACTTAACCTACCTTACTTACCTGTCTATTATTTGTTACAGAGGTGGCATTGATTTTTTGGATAAATGGCGCATGTCGTGGAAATGAACTCTTAAAATATGAAATTAAAAGCGAAGATATCGAAAAACTTTCAGATGAGTTACTGCTGGTAAACTTGCCAACTTACAAATAATGTATTCTAAATATACTACAATAATAACTCTAATACTTTGTTATAACTCTAATAAAATACTTTGTTTCTAATAGTGTTGCTTTTAATTTTCTCGCGGAAGGTGTGAAAAGTAGAGTATGCTCCTCGGGGATAAACGTGTTTCCGTCTTGGGCGAGCTTGAACCCCTCGCTTTACTCGGGATTCTAGTCTTAACTCCCTCGCTACGCTCGGGAGTTAACTCTAAACTCCCTCGCTGCGCTCGGGAGTTAACCCTAGAATCCCTCTTATCGCTCGGGATTCAATATAGCGCCCGTGACGAAAAGCACTGCTTTATCCCCTTGGTGCATAATCTACTATTATATCTGTTTTTGATACAGACCATATTCTACCTCGTGAAATTCAATTAAGATAGCCAACAAATCACGGTCATGTACATTCTTATTAGGTAGATTTATTCTGTAGTCGCAGTTTGTGCGCTCAAAGAAAATCTCTATGCCGCTACATCCTATGTATTGTACCATTTCATAACTCATGCGATGAATTGAACTGGGAGGCAGTCGGTCGCCAACTGCCCGCTAAGTGACATGTTTTGACATAAACAAACATCAAGCAGTTAAAGCGAATCTAATTGATCTAGTTCTGAGTACATACGAATACTCATGACCATCATTCCTTTCGGGGTAGTCACATTCTTTGCTACAATTGCCAAATATGTTGCATGCAGTTGTAGCACTCACCTTTAGCATATTTTGACGGCCTGGTAGTTCAGTCGGTAGTGAACCTGCCTGCTGTGCCGAGGGACCCGGGTTCGAATCCCGTAAGGGACAAATATTTGTATGATGAATATGAATATTTGTACCCGAGTCATGGATGTTTGTATCTATATATTTATTCTATATCGTTGTCTAGTTATCATAATACAAGTCCAGGCTAGATTCTGGAACTTTAAATGTGACTAGATAACTTGTGTGACAATGTCCAAGATATTTCTCTCAAATCTTGTTTAGCTTTATATTCTGGTTTTTTTATCTTTTATGTTCCGTACCCAAATGCTACTAACACGGTACCCTATTACTAAGCCTATACGCTGTCTGACCGTCCGTATGTTGGGCTGTATCTTTTGAACAATAATAGGTAGAGTTGAAATTTTCACAGAACATGTGTTATTATGGCGGATTTACTAACAAAAAATTAAGGAATATATTCCTATAACGATAAACTGCTATTTTAAAGATTATTTTTTTGCTCTATAGTAGAACGGGCAATAAAGCGTCAAACTTTGTGTGATTACTGAATATAAATCTCAGTTTAAAAGTAAAATAACAAAGAATAAGAAAAACGGCCCAGTGTGTGCCGGGCTCACCCAAAGGAGCTCCTCAGTGTGCGAGTCCGACTCGCACTTGATGTCTGTCAGTTATGATGATGATGTTGTCTGTATGATCATAATGTCTGTCAGTTGAATTGTTTCATGCAGTGTTCTTTTTTTGGGTAGCTGCGCTGCGCGTTTCGTTGTGGTGACCGATAAAGAGTAACTCATTTGACTAGTTAAAGGGATCTTACTGGCTGCTCTTTAGGATGGAGGAGAAGTAGACAGTAAACGCATTTATTATTAGTTATTTATAATTTACTTTTCACAAAAATTACGTATAAACATATTTATTACACACATACAATTAATTTATGGGTAAATATATATTATTTGTAGCTGTATTTTTGCACTTGTATGCCTTACCTAACTAATTTTATTTACCAGTTTGTTTCGCGCTGCGCGAACGCACGCTCGAACCATAGTGTTCTGGCAGAATTAACAGCGCTGTAGCATTTGCTTTAGCATAAATGCTGAGTCAGAACATTTTTTATTGGCGCAATACGGGTCGCACGGTGTCATATTCTAACAACTATACCTAAAATATATTGTTTTATTGATTGATCCGTCATGGGAGCTCCCTGTTGCTGCTGCGGCTTTGCACGGACCTCCTTATGCGGATTCTATTGTATAATGTTACCTACTGCCTTTGTCTGTCACAGTTTGTCCTGTATTGTTCTGATGAAATAAATGAGTTATCTATCTATCTATCTATCTATCACTTTACCGGTTTCCTCTTTTTCATTACACCTTGCAAAATCCAAAATAAATATTACCTTAAAATTCAATTGGTAGCTAATTGTTGGATTTGGTTGGTTTTGGTCTGAAGTGGTTGACTTTCCTATTCCAGTTCCAAGGGATAAAAAATTTGTATACTTAGCTTTTTCATTTTTCGAGTTTTATGTTTTCGTATTGAGCTTATTGAATCGATCCCGTTGTTTTATATTTACGAACCATTTGTATAAGAACTGAATTCAAATTACTCGTACAGAAAAGATGACAAATCAGAACTTAACAAAGTTTACGATAGGTATAAGTATGAATACCTATAGCCAAGATGCGCGCGGTCATCGGGCGCCATCGCCAGCGCAGACGATGACGAAATCGACCCTCGATCTCGTTAACGATTTGCATGTCGCCAGACTCGCAACACTATGGCGACTACACAACGCCTGGTGTCCCAAAATCGGCCAAGAGCGTGTCGAACTCACCCATGATATGTGGGATTTATCCTCCCCCCCCCCCCCCCCCCCCCCCACCCCCGAAAATGAATGACCAAAGTCTGGATACGTGCTTGGCAGTATCCGTTTTAAGCAAAGAGATTTAAACTTATTACTATAGAGAGGACATCGCGAACCAAATCGTAATCCATGACTTGTTACCTCGAGGTAACAAGTCGTTCTAGTTTGACACGTCCCACAATAAACATTTAAGCTGAAAAAAAATCTTTTAACCAGTACAATAACAGCTAGAAGTGTTATAAACGATGTACAAAAGCGTTAAAATATATTTAAGGCTGTGGTAGAGCATAAATATATTATTTTATACAGAACATCTGGTTTAGGGCTGTATAAAGCCGAAATTATTACTTTTGGCTTTTAAATAGCACCGAAAAACTCTAATATACAGTGTATGGAGTAAAAAACCGCTATAAGCAAGTTTATAAGACTAGAGCAGTATATCGACTGTATAGTGCTCTAGAATTATACTTTTGTGTTGCCTAATTCTGTACAAGAGCATTAAATATTGCTATCTTCTGGATATTGGTGTATAATTACTCTTTAGTGCAGTCAACATATTAGGCTTGATAATAGCTGTTTAATGGTTATCTAGGAAACCCTTATAAAGCAAATTCCTGTACAAGAGTGTAATACAATGCTATCTGCTGCATAAGACTTTAGTCTTACCCTATTCTAAAGCTAACGCGATTAGCGAAATTTTTCCCTATAGTACAGCCCTTAGTTTTACAGTAGATCATTATAACGTTGATAGTGTTTCAACAGATAATTATGCAGCTTATTGAATATTTTAATGCCTAAGTAAAACTGGTGTACCTAAATGTCAGTTTTGCATAGTTAATTATTGTGTTCATTGTGAATTTGTTTTGCGCTATTTTCAAGAGTCAAAAATGAACATCAAACCATGGAAAAAACAAAAAAGAAGTGGTGAAATAAAAAGAAAACTAAACAAAGCATATTCACAATTGCTGTAATATTTACTAAACGTATTCATTTAAGCAGCTACTATAGTAATCAAATTCTAATGTACAACCAAATTTACTCTTTAGGCTGTTGTAAATACTTAAATTACAGCTAAGATACGCAAAAAGCTTCATAATTGAGTACTAGAAAAGCAACAGCTGTATAATTGAAGACGCCATTAAGCCATAACCTAAAAATCACGGCACGATAATTCATAAAATATTTTTACGTATGATTTTGAAAATTTGGGCGATATTTACACAGAATTTTATCTGAATAACATACAAAATTAATTTATTACCAATAGAAAAGTACTGCGTACTTATAAAGCTAGTCTCAAGTTGGGTTACACCGTTCTTATTACACAAACACTTTCGTTAATATCTATTATTTCAAGAGCGCATGAGTTTTTGGCTTACTATTAGCATACATATTCACGAAGAAGTAGCAGCCGCAAGCAAAATAACGACCAAGAAACAAATAATGGGTACAGCAAAATAGTATTTGTTCTATTCACAAATTAAAATATTATGGCCGCCGCGTGTCCGATGATTCGATGAATAAATAAGTCTTAAGAAAATAAGATGGAAGGATTAAACCACGAACATAATTTTATTCTTGTATTCAGACGTTTACAAGCCTGAGACTGTATATAAGAATAAAATACGTAAGATTTGAGAACATTATCTGCATAATGGTATCTAATTACGCTCCAATTCAGCTATTGCGCCGCTATTACACAGCTGTTAGACAGCTAGATCTACACTTAGAGCTGCATAATTTGGGGCCCATTTTGCGGATATAACGGCTGTATATCCGGATATACAGCCCTAATCCAGCCAATTTGTACAGCCTAAACTCTTCAAAATTTTCATTGTACAGCGTTTATACAGTTTCAAATGCTATCTGGGTGACATGATGCATTCAATATTGGCAAAACAATGGGATGAATATTGCAGTGCTCTAACTGAGCTCATGTCATGAACAATTTTAAATTTAAGACCTTTTTGTAACACATGAAGCAATAAAAATATATGACTATGAATATTTTTGTATGAAAACCTGTCCAATGTCCTCTCTATAAGTAGTAATAATTAAATTTCTTTGGTTTTAAGTCTAATATCATCAACAAGATTAGCATAAGTAGATAAGAGTGCGCTCTAGCGTGGATGATCAAAAATCCAGAGTTCATGAAGTTGCAACAATATGACTCACTGCCAGTCATTCACAGTCAGTTACTGACAATTCTCTCAACCCATAAAATGACAACATCGCATTTGATCGGTCTCGCTGTTATGCAGGGTTCTTATTTGTAAGTAGTTTTGGTACATTTGTCCAGATCATAAAATTAAACTTTTAGCATAGGAGCAAAGATTTTGTATAAAAATTATATTATGTATAAAAGACGATAATTATGAATGTTTTTAATAAGAAAAGTACTTCCACAGGGTTCACTCACTCGGTCATAATATGACTGATAATAACATTTAATAATAAGCAATCGTGGCATTTTTATTAAATACAACATGACGGTTTTATAGTGCATGGTTTTATAAAATATTTTTTTATCGATACTCCCTTTGTTACACATTAGTATGTACCTACTACTTATTTTACACCATTTTACCAACTCAAAGTGCATGAAATCACCGAAGGGTCCAAGGCGGACCAGAAACATCTCGATGATGTATAGTTTATTGTTTGTTCAGACACAGCTATTTAAGATTATATTACGATGACAATGACACCGTCGCTGTCGCGAACGAACGGTGAAGCTCAAAAGTTCATCATAATGTTGCTAATAACATGTTTGTTGTATTGAAACCTGAAACGAAAAGTGGTGTGGATTTGTGTTTTGTCAAATATTAATTAAAAGGATTTTGAAAATTTGAAGCCAGCAGTTTCCATACAGAAAGCGAAATATTTTTAAAAATCTAGCTTTACATTGAGAAAATTGAAATGCTAATTTCTACAACAATCTGTCTAAGTTCGAAAAAATCTAAAACTAAAGGTAAACCTGGTTATTTGTCGTACCATGCCAATATCCTTCTTTGTCAAGTAAAAATCATTGAAAGAAGTGAAGATACAGCAATAAAAACATAATATGTTCTCAAAACGAAAACAGAACATGACCGAAGCAGAACATGACTAAACCAGAAAATGACCAAACCAGAATAGACCTAGAACATTAATTTCACATATCCAAGCATAATTTTTTTCTTTGCTTGTAATCGACCTCAATAAAAGATGGGAGGTTATCAATATTGTCTGTTTTTCTGATGTTGGCCACACGAATACATTCGGTATTTCTGGTCCGATCAAATGAATTATTTTGATTGTTTTAATATTTTCTACTTTTTTTTCTATTTTTTTTTTGTAAATTCTCCAAAATTACTTACAAGAATTTTGTAATGATGTTTGTATAGATAGATGATTTTTAAACCTTTTCCGTCTGTTTACCTAACCAACTCAAGGTCTTTGATTTGACGACGCACTAGCTATAAAAACCACTTACGTAAATGCCGAAGTACCAATGGAGACAAATTATTATTGTATGTGCGCCAAATATGACTAAGCTAGCTCCATTACTATCCAAGTGCACAACAAAATGTAAATTTTCTCATACTAGAAAATCTAATTTAAACTATTATAAAACTGTAACTGAAGTGTCTGTACATTGAAGATATTTACAAAAAAAAGATTACGATATGGTTTTTAGGTATCCCTGACTCGAAATCAACCTTTTTTTTAGAAATTTTGTCTGTCTGTTTGTTTGTTTGTTTGTTCGCGCATCACGCAAAAACTACTGAACCGATATTGATGAAACTTTTTTGTTTGATAGCTTATGATCTGACTTAAAATCTGGTATATAATTTGTGCGGACGAAGTCGCGGGAATACACTAGTATTTAATAAAAAGACTACAATCACAAACACACGCATCACGATTATCTACGTTTCTACAGGGTGTAGGTGAAGCCAGTTGCATTAAATTAAAGGAGAGATTGTACTCATGATACTGAACAACTGTCCCAAAGGAACCTAAGAATAAAGAAAACTAGATTTGCCATACTAAATGCACTCAGCTGATCGAGCGTTTGTATAAAAAGGTGCATTTTTATTTGCAAATCCCCCTTAGATTCCTTGAGAAAAGTTGTCAATATCATAGCCCAGTAATTTTAAGGATTTTTGTTAGGAAGGGTGGGGAGTAGTGACGAATGGGACTTTTAAACTGTAACCGGCACCATTTAGTGACAAAAAGACAATGAAAAATTATTTTAAAAAAATCGCTATGCAACATAGAAACCAAAATTGTATCTCCCAAAGGGTTTTAACTTTACAATATTAATTAATACCAATTCACTCATTTTAATTAGATTTAACAATATAATAAACTTTTAAGCTTTTAAGCAATAAAATAACCATCGAAATTTAAAAATTTTGTATTCATTAGAAAATACTTATATAAGTAATGTGTTTTTCAAATCTTTTTAAGAAGACAACAATATTAAACAGGTGGAATAAAAATTTACCGTCAGGTTTTTTAAAACGAGATAACTACATGCTAAATTAAATTAAGTAATTTAATTTGGGGTTGATGCTGACGTGATTTTTTTTTTATTTTTCTACATTTTTAGGCTCATTTTTACTCTTAAATACAATACCGAAAAAAAAAACAATTTTTAATTAGTCCCGGGTCAAACCGTAAAATGACTGGGTTAATCATGAGTACAATCACTACAACCTTTAAAGTAATGCAAATACACCCTGTATTGTATACATCTGTATTGGATAATTGTTTATAATAAGGCTAACCTTAGCCATAAAAACTCCCATCACGTCGCTATAATTATTGGTAACCATAAATATAACGAATCCAGACAGATCCAAACAACCAGTAGATAATTTCAATACAATGAATGTTTAAGTTGTTAATTATGGTCATAGAGTAATGGCGATGAATACGACTAATTTATTTACCTGAATGAACGTTTTTCCTGTGTTTTAGTAGGGGATTGAGATTCGCGAGTAAAGGTCAATATTACAAAAAGTGCTTCTCTTTAATAAATAATAATAAACAGGAAATCGATGATCTTATGGATGTCAACACGTTTTTTGGTTCAATATTTAATTATTTGCGAATCATTGCAATCGAAAATTTTAAACTATAATTTACTTCTGACATGGCTGTACGGGCTTGATCCCTTGGCCTTTAAAAAAAAGGCAGGCATAGTCTTGAGATGATTTTGACACGATTTGTCACACTTCTCTATACTGGGTGTTACAAAAGTAAAAATAAACATTTAAAACTTTTAAGGGGGTTGTTTAGACCATCAAACTGAATAACGTTTACTATGATACCAACATCGAAATTAGAGAAATAGAGAAATTACACGCTCCCCTAGGGTCTAAACCACCCCCTTAAATGTTTATTTGTATTTTTGTAACACCTTGTATATTTATATAGGTATTGAGAGAGCAATAGTACATGCCGTCTATTGAGTTTATTAGGAAGAAATTTAAAAAAGAAACGAAAGCTTCTGCGTACCTACCTATAACAAAATTAGATGTTCGGAATTTTCAGAATATGGACTCGGGGAACGTAGTCGTGAGCATGCTATGCTAATTCATACAATTAGTCTTCTTTATAGTATGACTTAGATTAGATTAGTATTGAAAAGCGCGAAATTAGTATTTCAATTGAAATTTAACTTTAATTGAATCCATAAATTTCGTGCTGCGTTTCTTTTTCATCACGATACGCCTTGGTTCCAAAAGATACTCTAGTCTCCAAAATGCATCACTGTATGAGCACATCCGCTGCATTTAGATTAGGCAACATTGAAAACAAAATGTAGGTCGTAGGCGTTATTATCGCCTTATCACAATTTCTCAAACTACTCGTTTAGAATTAAGCCGTCTACATAAAATCTGATAATAAAACTTTCCTAGAATGAGAAAATACAAATCGCCTGATTAATTATAACTCATCATCTTGAGGGTGAATGTCCATAAAAGTCATGGAGAGATGTCGATAAAAGTCATGGTCAATCAGTTTATTTCTGAATCTTTTACTAGTCTTGTAAGTATATATTTTGGACTAAAAAGATGTAACAATAAGCAATTCATTTGCAGGTTTTTTTTTAAATCTATTCAGTTATAATGAGCAAATTGGTATTCTTATCATTAATAAGTATTGTGCAAGGCGTCAGAGTCGGTTGGGTCACTTGCGATAAACTGGACTGATAACTGTCCCAAAAAATCACAAAATATTAATTTTTTAGTTTATTTATCGCGAGTAATGTAACCGAAATTGGAAGATCGACTGAATGTAAGACGGTTTCGATAACACTGCTGGATAACCTTGTTTAAGGAAATCTTTGAAGCGGTCACTTACTTTTAACATTTAAGTACCTACTCTATTAAATAGTGCTAGATTTTACAAATATTTTATAAATTAATGGCGTTTTTCATGTGTCCAGCATTGCATTTCTGCCATGTTTAATGAGTTTTGGGACTATCGTTATCTCTAGGATTATTTATAAACACAAAATCTTATTTGATTTCATTAACGCAAAGTTCTGTAGATACGAGTAGTGCACCTATGCAAATATTTTACCTAAGGTCTGATCGTTTCTATGCAGATCAGATCGTCTGCAACCCAACCTAAACAAAATTTTTATGTAACAAAAACTGCCAACGTATTTATAAAATTTAGGCAGCGATTCGTACAGAGAAGCTAAATCATTCATTTTTTATTTGTACACAAATAAATGTAATCATGTTGTAATCCTAAATTAAGTAATTCGATGGTCTCCGATAGTTTTAATGAAGGTTTAAACATAATATAACTTCAGTTCGGTTTCATATCTTAGTGTTATCGCTAGCGAAACATGTTGAGGCGCTAAATTTGGACACCGTCTTATCAATGCCAGGAAGTGCTAGATAACCGTAATAAAGATGGAAGTCGATGATTTTTTTTTAGGGTCAAATAACAAATAGCTTTTACTCTTATGAACATACATGTATGCATTTATTCAAATAATCGATCATAGGTACCTATAATTAAATTATGATTAGACCTGAAAAACAAAGCATTATAAACACTTTTATTTAGTCGCAGTGCCAGGCCCTACTGTCATATTCAGCATTTTATGAGTAAGACTTAGTGTAAGAGAAGCACTCTTACAAACACATCAAACAATATAGGTAGTCTCGAAACCATCACTTAAAAGTTGGGTTCATCAAAAGAAATCCGATAAAGATAGCCGATGATTTTAAAACGATTTTATTCAACTTCGAAGCTGTCTATCTCAGTAATCATACAGCTATGAGTGAAGTTTATCTATATCTTCGATATAAGATGTTACCGACATAGTGCTGAATATTGTTGGAGGTCAACGAGTAATTAAGAACATGTTTCTAAAAACAAAATTACTGGCATGTTTACAATAAAACAATCTAATAGATGTGGTAAAAAAAATTTACGTGCCGATTTTTTTTAATAGACCCCTCATTCACACGTTGACCTTCAAAAACACTACGTTTACTATTTCGGTTTCTGACACCTAAGAAATATTAATAAAAGACGTCCCTAACTAACTCATTAACGCAGAGCCGAATCTACTAAAGCTAGATAGATACACTTTTATAACATAAACAACTAAATATTTTTTGGAAATTCAACCCTTGTGGTGAAAAGAAGAGTTTAATAACTATGGGGGAAAAATTTATTATTTTTAATTAAGTTTTATATACTTAGATAAAAAACATTTTTCAATTGCCTAGGACAAACTTACAAAAAGCATAATATACACTTAATAGTATGCAAATTTAAAGCCTGTAGAATCCCACTGCAGGGCAAAGAGGATGCCATTTTTGCCTGTGTGTGTGTATACGCAACCCACCACGCTAGTCCAGTGGATGCAAGTTAGTGAAACTAATTTCTGCCTGACTAATTAATTATAAAACGTTAATAAAAGGGTGTATAAAATAAAAGACCGTTTGATTGTACGCCCAATTTATCTGGCCGAACATTTTCATCATTTTCTAAGAAAAGGCATATAATTTTGTAGAACTGTTTAAAGGTCCAGGGGCTTTATAACAGCGCTTTAAAATTGTACAGAGTTTCGGTACTACTGGTGAAACTTGGATGTTCTGAGGTTTCAGAATATCTCTGACTACCTCCTCGGGGAACATAGTCGTGAGCATATGCTTATGCTTTAAAATTGTATGCCTTTTGTTATAAACGAGATGAAAATGTTCGGCCAGATAAATAGGACGTTCAAACGCTCTTACATATACACCCAAAATAATGTCTGTGCATTACTTGACCTTCTTATGTAGGTACAATCAACCAATTTGAAATGAACCACCCGTAAACCTTGTCACAGCAAACTATTTAGGGACCAACATTTAAAAAAAATGTATTGTCTATACCCGAAAAAGATTAATTATTATTCTGCGTTTCATTACCTATTTCACCTCTGCCCTTTTTTTAGATGGTTGTTGGAGGTATTGGTTGAGGTTCATATTTTTCTATCCTTAAGTTATTTATTTTTTTCGTCATGGTGTAGTTTATAGTTTCGCTCGAGATAGGGTATTGAGACGTCCCTTATACAGGGTGTTTTTTCAAGCATGGTTTTATTTTTACCGTCCAACATAAAAACTGCAATTTATACTTCGAATAAGATGCTAATCATCCCGGATTACACTAAGGGATCTTTATTGATTCCACGCGGACCAAGTCTTGGGCTAAATATAGTGGAAATATTAAAATTGTCCCATAAATAAAAACAGCATTTCCTGTACTTCACAAAAGTATCGACCGACTTGTCAACAAATATTCGTTTGATGCACTTATCTACCATAATAGAATAAAAAGCTTTTAAGAAGTTTGCGGTTGTAAAGAAGGTAAATTGAGTTCACCACGTGAACATATAGAAATTCAGTTTGTGTAAATGGGTGTACAGCGCTGATTGCTACATCAATGTTAAGGAAAGGACTTCCGCTACAATATTACGATAATGTAGAAATTTTGCAAAGCGTAACAAAAGGTCATTGACCATCTACCTAAATAAACAGAATAAATATATATAAATACTTATCAAAGGTCGGCGGGGGCATTATATTGAAAATATGGTCATGGGTCATGGCCGGTTTTTTAAAACAACTATGTAGTTCAGAACGTTTGAAATCACATTGAATTCAAACATGTATGTTATTAGACTTATTATTATTAGCGTAAAACCTATAGAAGTAGTAAAATTCAATCATTTTGATAAATCAATCACTACACTAAATAAATATACACCCATTTTGAGAGAAAGGAACTTGTGTTTTCCGTAAAACCACGAACAGGAGGCAGCTACCTAACAAGTACCAAACTGTGTGCTGAGTGCTCCCCATTAACTTGATAAAGGTTTAGTCTACAGAGTATGGGACTCTTAGGTATGTAGATACCTAACCTATATTATATTGACATATCGTCGCTTTTCTTTAATGCATTACCTACCTATACAGGGTCCTTCTTAATATGCTAACAGTTTTTAAGAGGACGTTTAGACCATCAAACTGAACAACTTTCTCGTTGGGAAAAACATAGATATCGAGAAAAAAAATCGGCTGTCCCATACCGGGTACAGCCGATTTCGGGTATCGGGTTGCCGTTTTGCAAGGAACAGCTGAATTTTTTCGCTATTTCATCGTTAGTCCCATAGAGAAAGTTGTCCAGTTTGATGGTCTGATCATCGCAATAAAAAACCGTCAGCATATAAGGACCCTATACAGGGTGTAAGGAAAAGTATCATTAACCTTTAAACCACATACTCTACCCATCAAACTGAACAACTTTTTCGATGGGAGCAAACCTGTCAAACAAAAAAAATCGACTGTTCCATACTAAACTGCAGCGCCTACTTGACTCAAATGTGTATGAGGTTTGCTCCCATAGTAAAAGTTGTTCAGTTTGATGGGTAGAATTGTGGTTTAAAGGTTAATGATACTTTTTCTTACATCCTGTATATTTGAGCGATCGACCTTATCATCGCATCGTCGTATTTGCGTAGAATATTTATTAAAGCGATACGGTCTACTACTGTTCGGCAATCCTGTAAATAGTACCTCAGTTGGGAGAGAGCGTTATAAGTTTGTGACTACCCCGAAAGGGAATAATTATGGTCAAGTACGCTACGTTAACGTCTAACAAAATATATTGTTTGTTACTTATTAGAACCATAATTTAACCCTCAATAGGTGATACCTTGTATAGAGAGTTGTAAAATAAATACATATAAAATATCTTGGACTTTGCCACACTACTTGCCACATAAATTATCTACTTAGTCATATTTAAAGTAGGTACCAGAATCTAGCCTGGACTTGTATTATTATTATGACTAGACAACGATACAGATAAATACAGGGTTCAACTTAATATGCTGACGGTTTTATAAGAGGATGATCAGACCATCAAACTGAACAACTTTCTCTATGGGACCAATATCTAAATCGCGAAAAAAATATCAGCTGTCCCATACATTTGGGAAGAGTAGGATTGCAGTTATCGCGATTTCGATGTTGGTCCCATAGTAAAAGTTGTTCAGTTTGATGGAATTGATTTTAATTCCCTTTAAAAACCGCCCTATAAATAGATGCAAACATCCATGACTCGGGTACAAATATGCATATTCATCATACAAATATTTGCCCCTACAAGACTGGATCCGAACCCGCGACCCTCGGCACAGTCTACCGACTGAGCTATCGAGCAGTTAATAAGAAAAGTTCTAAAAGGTGTTTGTGTACCTTTAACCACCTTTTTAAGCATTATCTATTGTTGTGCTCGGCAATTAAATCAAAAGGGCTCGTGATACTGAGACCACAAGAATACCTTATGGGAACCAGACTGTAACAGCACTATACATACATCCTTTACCGAACCGGAATGAGATCCCAGAGCCTTTAGTTTGGCAGTCGGTTGAGTGTAACCTTCATCGCCAACAACCGGGACCTCAAATGAAATGTATACTCTCATCAGCTTAGTGATTAACACTAACAACTCCAAAAGGAAAGAGGTACTTAATTAATTACCTACAATGTTGAATCCCAAAATAATCTTATTATTTACAAAACTGAGGTCTAAATAGGTACTTGAAACTGGTAATATTTAAGTCAACAACGCTACATTCTAGTGCATTCAATGATTCACGTAGATAGATTTAATATAAATATACTAGTTAATATATTATTTTGTTGTAAAGAGACGCTGGCCCAAGCTAAGTATTGGCAGTAAACCGAATAGTTACCTACTTATATTTTACCTACACCCCAACCTATTTAAAACAAAATAATTAGATTGAAACAATAATTTCATTATTTTGATAGTTAAAATTTAAAGTCATTCTCATTTTATGTTTTGAGGCAAAAATGATTTGTTATCATTTCAGCAATGAATGAAAGAGCTATCTTGCTCATGGATATATTTTAAGAATCTTGTTTTGGTATTAAATAGGGTCAGTGTGCCCGTGCTGTGGTGGGTTGAGATCAAGTTCAGTAAATTTAAAATTTTACATTCAAATTATTTTATATTTTGAAAAAAATTACCTATGTTGAAACCATGATAATTCGATTCTGCTCTCGATTCCGCGTTTTATTTGTTTTAAGTTTTAAACCATCATCAAGTCGTTCAGAAGTTACACGATTACTAACAGACGCATACCAATACAATTTTTTAATGTTAAAGTAAACATTTTCGGAAATTTGTGCACATACAAAATATTTTGTCTACATAGATAATTAGGTAGGTACATTATGCAAGTGCAAAACCGCAATATGCTTAGTGCATACATTTTTTCTGGTATGTTTGCAAATTGTGTTTAGGTATACTTTGTTAAGTAAATACTTACATTATAATCATAGTTTCCTTACAAGATAGACATTATAAAATCATAACACTATAATTTTCAAACCCCGATAAAAAAATTGATGTAGGTATAATTTGTATAGAATTTAGTTGAAGCAAAAACAGGCTCCGTCCCCAGAAATAAACATTTTAATTTGTCTAAGCAAAACAACACTTTTAATAAATAGGTAAGTATAATGGAAAGTACAACCCGATGACATGTCATCGATAGAAGAAAAGGGTAATATAATTATGTTTTATCCTACTGTAAGTACAAACACATAATAATACAATAGGCAATTCACTCTACATATTGGTGAAAATTTTGAATAAGTGTCCCAGACTGAGCGGCTACGCAGAAGTCAAAGATTTATTCTTCTTAGAATAAAACAAAAGTTAACAGACACAAATATCTTCAAAGCCTTAATGTTGTTGCTAAAATGTTTCAGACGCTCGCGATTTGGTTGATAGACCGGCTTTTGGTGTATTAGCAAAAACTACGTACCTGAAGTACCAAAGAAGCGAAGACCAGCGCGAGAGCCACTACAGGGGCTTCTCCGGCCCTCATGATGTTTCTAGTAATAAAATACGAATGTTGTAAAGTTTAGTTTTGTTGCCGACGAGCGCGCAGTCACCGACCGCGCCTCAATACCGTCGGCCCGCGAATGATGGGCTGCCGCGCCGGCTTGCCTTGTGCCTTGGCCACAATAAACTTTTCGTCCCAACTGTGTAGCTGTACGCATCGCCCATATAGCAACTTGCACCGCAACCTACGAGCCTCGGAATGTGCTTTGTTCCGTCGAAAGTCGAATCCACTAAAATTGTTTTAAGATCATATTATATTAAGTTCACTAATTATGAACTTGAGTGTTTATTAAATATTCAATCGATTCTAGATCATGCATGTCATTAGGGTTTATACCTACATATTTATGTATATAGGCCATTTCCAGTCAAAGCCTCGAGTTGCATCAGATTGGGATAGGTATAAAAGCTTCGTCTCGCTCTCACGGCTGAGCCTGAGCCCTGCAAAGCAAAGTTCCCTGACCCCTCTCCTGCGCTTATCACATTGGCACTATTAAACCTGAAACGTCGTAAGTACAATCTCCTTTTTCGTGATAAATAATTTTAAGAGCAGTGATTTTATAGTCTGAAGTTATACCTTACTGCAAAATTATGATTACTCGGGATATTTACTCATTGCGTTGCGTCGCCGGCGCCGGTCGTTGTCGCGCCGAAATCTTTCCTTTAAATTCTGTTGTAGGGTCTTACCTCATTCTGACTATAATTATTCTTCAACGTAGGTTTTCACAATCGGATATAGGTAATATTATCTATATTTTTCAACAACTCATTAGATTGCGCCTGGCTCGCTGACTTACAAACAGATTTATGTTTTTTGGGCACATCTATCAAAGACTTTACAACCTCCAACTGTGGGTGGTCACTGGACACTTACTATACATTTTGGTCATCATTGGTTTGCCTATCATAGAACTTCGCATTAACAGATCTAAATAGCCATGGAATATAGAATATTTTGTTTGCGACATATCCGTGACGTTTAATGAACTGCAATGGTTTTCACTCCAGTGATGCGATTTTTGAATCTCATTCGATGAGCTCAGCAGTTAAAAATGTCAAAATTACTATGGAGATACGCATCTTTCTACTGCTGATTAGCCTTTCAAAAATCATACTCAAGGAGAGCGATTTTTGAGAGTCAAATCAGCAGTAGAAAGATGCATATCTTCATAGTAATTTTGATATTTTCAACTGCTGAGCTCAGCGAATGAGTTTCAAAAATCGCACTCCTGGTAGAGTCATGTTCATTAATTATTATGTGTTCACCCCTTACCTTAAAACTTAGCAACAAAAAAGTTATGAACGTTTTGTTAAATTGACAGCATTGTATTGTATGACAGATTTTATACAACAATTATACAAGGTGTTACTAAAATACAAAAAAACATTTAAGGGGGTGGTTTAGACCATCAAACTGAACAACTTTCACTATGGGACCAACATCGAAATCGCGAAAAGAAAATGATGTTCTATACTCTACATCTACAAATCGACTAAGTAGAGCTAAAATATGTATGGGATATCAGATATTTTTTTTCGCGATTTTGATGTTGGTCCCATAGAGAACGTTGTTCGTTGTTGACGGTCTAAACAACCCCCTTAAGAGTTTTAAAAAATTATTTTTACTTATGGAACACCCCGTTTAAGGTGGTTGGAGAGCTGTCAATTTCTTACAAAACGTTGTCGTATAACACTCGTAGACGGTGTTAATAAAAGTAATGTTTTATACATGGAAAAATAGCTCAGAAAATCTAGTTTGCGCATATCAAATAATATTTACAATTTGTAATATAATTACGAAGATATATAAGGGTTTGAAATTTTGTACGAATAATTTCAAAATGTGATATCTTCGTAATAATATTATAAATTGTAAATATTATTTGATATGCGCAAACTAGATTTTCTAAGCTATTTTTCCATGTATAAAACATTACTTTTATTAACACCGTCTACGTGTGTTATACGACAACGTTTTGTATGGATGGAAACCACCTTAACGAAATATTACGCTACTCTATATTCGTGATGGATTCCTACTTAGTCGATATCGACTACGGCGACTGCGAATATTTGCTTACCCTCCTATGTCCGATGGAACGGGAGACCTATACGATCAGTGGTGAGTTCAGATGCAGTGGCTATAACTGGCTGCCACATGGTTTGATCAAAGATGAGTAAAACGCCTGAAGGAATTAGATGCATCTTACGACACCCTACTGGTTTGGTGCTATTCGAAGCCCAGCAAACACGACTCTATATACATACTCATCTTATCTTATCTTATAACTATTATAAAACCGTAAAATCGTAAGGAATAAAAAAGTAGCGGTTCACTTCATATAAAATCAAATAACACTCGATAGCGCGATTTAAATGACGTGCAGCGCCATCTATTGACAAAATTGTTTGTTTGTTTGTTTGTTCGCGCATCACGCAAAAACTACTGAACCGATTTTGACTTAAAATCTGGTATTATAATTTGTGCGGACGAAGTCGCGGGAACACACTAGTCAACTATAAACTCGACAATTATTTGAATAGCCGTGGTGGTCCTTTGGCAAATAACCTTGCCTGCCGTGCAGGAGGCGATGGTTCGATCCCCGTCCATGCCGACTCGTACCAATGAGTTTTTCGGAATTTATGTACGATTTTGTAACACCACTGGCTTTTCGGTGAAGGAAAAACATCGTGAGGAAATCTGCGTGCTTCAATTTCGAGGCATGTATTGTACCCACTGTCCATTATAAGTGGCGACGGCCAAAATGTCTGGACTTGACAATGTTACGCTATGTAATTTAATACCTATTGTATTTATTTTTGTAATTTTACTTTGTATATTTTATTTTGTTTAAAAGAAGTGTGTTGTAGAGTTTCTGGCCGCATCTTCTCTACAACGGATCACCTTACGACGCGGTGGTAGATTAAAAACATGACATCTGAAAGTTATCCATGTGATATTATTTTGAAAAAACAATGTTAACTTTGTCAAGAATTTTTGAAGTTTTTGAATAAACCAGCATCACCGTGATACAGCGCTATCACACCTTCGCTCTCTTTCTATTAGCGCGCGAACGAACGAGATAAAAGACGTGATAGCATGCTACCAGAGGCAGAGCAATGACCAAGATAAATTTAATTAACAATCCCTTCAGAATAGAAAATAGAATTTTAAGTGTCAAGATATAGTCCAAGTCAGCAGTGTACTAACTAGGTCAAATTATATTTAAAAAAATACATTACCAATGGTAATTTGACATTACTTTTTAACTTAAGGCTAGGTTATCCCACTGCAAACGTCTCTTTTTTTGCAAGCATAAGTTTACAATTAGCCATCCCGCTCCAATTGAAAGCAGGATCGCAAAAAAACGTGTTTTTCATCAATATCTTTGCTCATGGGAGTTTTTAAGCAAAAACTTCTCCTGAGTTCACTAGAAATATTTAATGTATTTAGTTAAGTACAAGAATAAAAAGTTAAATATCAGCAGTTGAATCAAAGTATTGAAAAAACATAACAAAAAGGGGTAACTTTGAGATTTTTTTCTATCGAGTAAACTTAATCTAATCGTGTTTTTGAGAACAGTCGCCCATCCGCCCGATCCTTAAATAAGACATAATTAAATTTCAGACTTTAAAACACTTTCGTTTGTGTTCAAAAAACGGCCTCGACGGTATAACAGAGTCTTAAATAATTCAATCTTAAAAAAAAATACTACCTATACTTCTAAAATCTCGCACCTTTTGACTCATATTCAGTATGCCACCATGAGTTTTCACTGTACGTAATACTGTAGTTGCGGCGCCAATTTTATATGACAGAATGATTGTACTAAATTCAATACAAAAACTGTAGTTTACTACAGTAATTTTACGGTGTAAACTCATGGTAGGGTTTAAGGATGGAAATTAATGGAATGACGTTGTGACGACCTAGTTATTAGACCCCGTTGGTTGGTACACTAGTGACATCTATTGAGCAATTAATACCTGTTAACTCTCTTTAGTTCGGCGTCCTCTAGCGTCGTGTAGAAAATCACTTTTTTACATTTATCAACTTAGTTGTATATGTCTCCATTTCTTTTAATTCCATAGTTTTTGATGTGAAGTCCTTGTGTATAAAATGTCGTTGGCTAGCATAGATGCTACTCTTTGAATTGATAAAAATATCCAACACTACATTTGCTTGACCTAAAGTTATTTCATATGTTATTTTTTTATTGCCACCTATCCACCCTTTGATCTACTTATACATATAGTAGGTAATCAGTACTCACATCACATCAGTTATTGGTGATCTGCAGGTTCTCCCGCCGAAGAAATGTGACCAATGGTACTTTACCTAAAAATATTAATTGAAAACATTAACGAGGAAAACATACCATGATCAAATCAATGATCTTTTCCGAAAAGGACAAGTGCGTAGCACCCTCAATCGACGGAAGTGCATGAAGAGATGTATGAATGTGAATGAGGCTAGGGAGGTGTGTCAGAGTCGTAGCGTGTGGCGGTCCGTGGTCTCTGCCTACCCCCATGGGACAATGGCGTGAGCTTATGTATGTATGTAACAATAAAATTCATAACATGCAATTACTATCAAAGACGACGACGTGCTCACTCCCCGTCACACTGGACCACGGATTATATAAGAGCCTACAAACTGGACCGAGTTTCGGTACTACTGGTGAAACGTGGATGTTCTGAGGTTTCAGAATATCTCTGACTACCAACTCGGGGAATAGCTATGCTATGCTATGCTACTATCAAAGACCAACGAAATAATTACATATAAAAATCTTGCCAATGTGCCAACCATTCCCAAGTGGTGGGTTTATGGCCCTGAAGGACGAATTTAGGGGGTTGTAGGGGGAAGCGGAAGAGACCATCCTTTATTCTAAAAAACAGGGGTGGCTCCCTTTGCAGGAATGTAATAGCAAAGAGGAACCTGTCCAATAATAGCTATAGGTACAAATATAAGGTAACTGTACATATAACATTTTTACGTTCAGCAGTAAGGTAAAAACATGAACACAGAAGTTATCGTTAGGTGCCACAAGATCCATGTGATACAACAACTTCAAAGTATCAGTTGATCAATTCAAGCATGGATTGGCATTCGCTGTGCCAGAGCTCACACTCCCATTCTACAGAATATGATGAGCAGTCTTTTGAATAGGACCTAATGACAATGTTGGTATAAGTGACACTATATTACACTAAATGCATAAGAGAAATGTAAATTGTATAGGCGTAGCAAGGGGGGGGACTACAAAGTAAATCACTAACAATAAGAGACACATACATTAATAAACTTATATACTTAATTAATAGACATATACATAAAAAAGAAATATGCGTCTTTCTACTGCTGATTCGACTTTCAAAAATCGCACACCTGAAGTATGATTTTTGAAAGTCAAATCAACAGTTTAAAGATGCGTATCTTCCAAGAAGTTTGGAATCCTCTATAGTGAAGCACAGACTGCCTAACAAGAGGGAAAACATGATAATACTCCTTGATGGTCGGTAATGATCGTTCTTCTCCGTAGTGGATTTTAGTGACGTTAACTTTGTCCCTTTCTAATGTATGTCTAGGCATGACGTCACTCAATTCGGTATGTCAAGTTTTTTTTGGTCTTCATTTTTATATTTTTTACGGACAGAAGACAAAATTTTAAGATACCTATTTCATTCTTATTGCGATTCATCGAGTTTATCATTATAAATTTAATTTTTAAATTATTTTGATCTGTAATCTCTAAGTGCAAAAATGGTGGAGAGAAAATAATTCAAACTCCATGGAGAAAAAGTACCTACAGCTGTATTTAAAAAAATTAAAACCTGCCTCCTCTTTCTAACTCTATGCTGGAAAAAGATACGGCAACATCAAATGTCAAATTCTGACATTATGAAAGTATTTTTTTTTCTTAATGGCCGGTTATTTTAAGTTGATTTTATATTTACCAAGGAGTTCACAGGTATGCCAGTGACGTCACTGCACGGACCGAAAAACGACGTTATTTTATTAAAAATATCTGTAATCCTTTCATTTTAAAATCTCTGACATATAAAATATCAATATTGAGACGATTATCTCGAAATGGTTTTCGATTTAGCACTCCAAAAAAAAACTTGACATACCGAATTGTCGTTCATGTAATTGTGACGTCATTGGAATAGAAAGGGACGCAGGGAAATATTGACGGAGACAAACGTCAAATTTTCTTGTATCAATGCTTGTAAGGAGGAGTGCTATCCTTTATGATTTAGATCCATGGTATCTTCTTAGTAATTTTGACATTTTCAACTGCTGAGCTCACCGAATGAGTTTCAAAAATCGCACTCCTGGCTGGGTCTGCCTGCCCCCCTGGGAAAAAATCATTGCTACGCCATGTATATATATTGGGGTATTTCCAAAAGATGCGTTTTACAAATCCAAAGGGAATCGGGAATAGGTAATGTATTCTATTCCCTTTGCATTTTGGCAGAATACTTAACCAATATACATATTAATCTATGAGAATACTGACGAAAGGACCTGTTTATAACTAAATATACAAAGAAGAATTAGTTGTTTTACCTGTAAGTACTAAATGTGAGTCGGCTTGGCTTCTCTTTTTATTAGACACTATAGTTGTATCTCCATCTATCCTAGTTAGGTGTAGCCTTCTTTGGTGCTTAATTAATCACATTTATTTACTTACGAAGACCATACAAAGCAACGCTGAGCTGAAGAAAGTTTTTTTTACAAATAAATTTTCTTTCAATATTTCGCGCTCTTGCACTGCGGCGCGGCTAACTGTCAGTGTCAACTGTCACTTTTTTTTTTATAATTTATCCTTTCGGATAGGCAGTGGGAACTAGCCCTTACAGCCTGGTCTTTAGTGTCATTTTTCTTTGTAAAGCCTGACCAGGAAAATAAAAAACCTCGCTACTGGGAACACTAACATTAAAGGTGACAGTCGATTGCAGCGCCCCCAATCCAGGTTTTTTATATTCCTGGTCAGGCTTTACTTAATACATAACTCTTGAAATGCGTGGGTGGAACACGCATTCCAATATTTCCAATGTTCAAGGGAGTTTTACGCGAGGATCAATCCGAATCAAACGGGAGCGCCTTCTTTATTTCTCACTTTTACTGTATCGTTCTCCATTATTGACAAATTATTAAACTAATTCCACCACATTAACACAATAATAGCCACGAAAAAGTAATTTAGAAAATTAAGAAACAAATCCCGTCCTTTTCTTCACGGTTCCCATGCAAAACTCCCCTATCTTAACCTAACCCTAACACATTGAAATGCGAGGATGGACGCATTCCAATGTTCAAGAGAGTTTTACAGCTTGGCAAAAAAGTCGTGATAAAACATGAGGGCGCTGCCTCCACGCAAGAACGTCAAAATCACGCATAACCTGGCAACACCACCATACAAAAATTTTAGTTCCACCTGTCACCACGATCATGACTTTTTTGCCAAGCTATACACGACGATACAATCCGAATCAAACGGGAGCGCCTTTCTTTATTTCTCACTTTTACTATATTGTTCTCCATTAATAGCATATTATTACACTAATTCCACCACATTAACACAATAATAGCCATGAAAAACTAATTTAGAAAATTAAGAAACAAAGCCCGTCCGTTCCATCATGTTTCCCGCGCAAAACTCCTATCAACTGTCAAATCGATGAAGCAGTGTTGCCAGCACCCTGTTCTCAAAAGCTACGCGAGATTGCTAAAGCTCCGTATACACGGTTGCCAACCACCATCCGACAGAGGTGACCTTCATTAACTCAGAATACATGGCTGCCAACCACCGCCCAACCAAGGTGACCTTGGTCGGCTTGCGGTCGGGACTTATCAACTATACGGTCGCCAACCAGCCTTTCGTATGTAATGTACCTACACACAACGACAGATCAACCTATGCATAGTTGAACTCTATGTTGTACATAGAGTTCAACTCGGTATGTCAAGTTTTTTTTGGAGGTCTGAATCGAAATCCATTTCGAGATAATTGTCTCAATAATCATATTTTCTATGTCAGAGATTTTAAAATGAAAGTAAAATATTTTAAATAAAATAACGTCGTTTTTCGATCCGACCAGTGACGTAATTGGAATACCGGTGAACTCCTTGGTAAACATAAAAAAAACTTAAAATAACTGGCCATTAAGAAAAAATTATATTCGCAATATCATAATTTGACAATGATGTTGTCTTTTCTGTTTCCAGCATAGAGTTAGAAAGAGGAGGCAGGAGATTTTAATTTTTTTAAATTAATTATTTTCTCGCGACCACTTTTACCATTTAGAGATAACAGTTAAACATTAAATTATCATTGATAAACTTGATAAATCGCAAAAAATGAAATTAGTTTCTTAAAATCATGTGTTCTGTTTTTTATCTTTATTATTCTTTAAATTCTTTATAACTGAGATGAGATCCTACAGACAGGGTACGTCTCTGTACAATTCTAATAATTGTCTAACAATTCAGCATTCGTCTTTTTTCCCGCCCTTTTGCACGTTTTGTACAAACGAATAGAAACACGTGTGACCGACGCGACGATTCACAGCGACTATACTAGCGGTAGTTAACCGCAGACTACACGGTTGGCGACCAACCCAACGCCCTCTATTCACCCTTGAGCGCAGCTCCCGCTGCCAAATACGCTGGAAGGTCAAATTCAATTTGGTTGCAAACCGCTGTCTACACGGCTGTAAACCACGAAGGTCACCTCTGTCGGACGGTGGTTGGCAACCTTGTATTCTGCCTATTACAACCTTGTAGAAATTGGATTTGACCTGCCAACGTCCTTTGCAGCGAGAGCTGCGCTAGCGACAAAGGGCGAATAGAGGGCGTTGGGTTGGTCGCCAACCGTGACTGCGGATCTTCGGGGGGCCGCGAGAAAAAATCCACAAGCAACAAGAAAGCTAGTATGTCAGTCGCTGTGAATCGTGGCGTCGGTCACACGCGTTTTCTACCATTAGTTTGTACAAAACGAATGAAATGGTGCAGAATTATTGGGATTGTACAGAGACCTACCCTGTTTGTGGGATCTCAGTTGTAAAGAATATAAAGAATAATAAAGATATAATAAACAGAAGAGCTTTGCTTGGCAGATTTTGTTTGACAAAATTGTACTTATACGGAAACAGATCAACCTTCACACAATTCGGCATGTCAAGTTTATTTTTTTACGGGTGGAAGACATGATTTTAAATAATTTTTTTTTTTTTTTTGCGATTAATTGTGAGTACTGGCTGGCGGTCGGTACTGGCACAGCAGTGACGTCGTTCTATATTCAAATAGAAGATGTCAAATGAATCTATCATGTAATGTGAATTTGTGTTAACGAATAAATATGTTGTAAACTATGGTAAACGTTTCTCGGAGCAAATCCCTCACAAATTGGTAGCAGAGCGTGGTTGTTTACCAGTAAGAACAACCATGACATCAAATACGAGTTACCGCAACATAGAACCGTTGACCAAATCAAACTATGTTACTTGGTGCCTGCAAGCTCAAGCAGTCCTGATTAAAAATGACTATTGGGATATCGTAAGCGGCGAGAAAACATTGCCACCAAATGCGGATGCGTCGGTGAAGTTGGCGTTCAATAAAGAGGACTTGAAGGCAAGAGCTGAAATCCTACTTTTACTGTCGCCTTCTGAATTAAAACAAATTAAAGCCTGCACGACATCTAAAGCTGTATGGGACAAGTTGAGAGCTACTTACCAAAGTACTGGGCCTGCAAGGAAAGCTACGTTATTAAAATAGTTGGTTCTAAAGCGAATGACCACAGAAGAAGATATTCGTGACCATATAAATAACTTCATGGATATCGTTGACAAGCTCGCCGACATGGATATAAGAATACCTCCAGAGTTGCTTAGCATAATGCTCCTCTACAGCTTGCCGATAACTTTTGAAAACTTTAGAATAGCGATTGAGTCTCGAGACACACTACCTCATCCTGAGGACCTGAAAGTTAAAATTCTGGAAGAATACCAGGCCAGGAGTGGTAATGAACAACCCGAAAGCTCAGAAGCATATCACGTCAAGAAAAATAAACAAAGGTTATACTGCAAAAACTGCAAGAAGAAAGGTCACGCTACAGAGACGTGTTGGGGCTTAAAGGAAAACACAAATGAGAAAGACAATGGAGGCAAGTACAAAAACTACAACGTTTGCCTGAACACCGCAGATTCATATGCAAATAAAGAAATATGGTGCCTAGACAGCGGCTGTTCATCTCATATGTGCGGCGACAAATCGATGTTTTCTACAATGTCCCCTGAAAATGGTACCCTAAAGATGGCATCAAACAAATATACAAGTAAAATTCAAGGTAAGGGAAAAGTTACAGTCAGTACAAAGAAACAAGGATACAACTTCAATGAAACTCTCTATGTTCCCGATGTTTCTGTGAATCTTTTGTCTGTGACCAAGATTACGGACAAAGGAAATAAGGTTGTCTTCAGTGAAGATAAAGCCTACGTCGTAGAAAAAGACGGCGAGGTGACACTGACAGCACAAAGAAAAGATGGGCTCTACCATAGGCCAAGTATTTCGCTTACGCTGATAGACGGAACATCAGTGTAACCGCGTATGAGACAGCGATAATTTCATCCAGTGATACCATAGGAAATCAAACTCCCATAAAAATGGGTAAATGAACTATGATATATTATGTACACACGGCGTGTGTGTACACAAGTGCGATTTTTGAATCTCATTCGGTGAGCTCAGCAGTTGAAAATGTCAAAATTACTTTGGAGATATGCATCTTTCTACTGCTGATTTGACTTTCAAAAATCATTAATCATACATAGCGATTTTTGAAAGTCAAATCCACAGTATAAAGATGCACATCTCCATAGTTATTTTGACATTTACAATTGCTGAATTCACCGAATGAGATTCCCGCGCCGCTCGTAGGGTGAATACTTACAGTCCTTTGAGTCTAGTACGATTTCACTACATGTGCGCACCGCGCCTTCGGCTGCTTAGAAAATAACCAGGGCCTCTAGAAAAAGTACTTTCGATTAGCATTAACGACAGTAGAAAAAAAAATAAACGTATGGATTTGACGTATGGTGGAACGTATGGACGTCAAAATGTTTCGATCGCCAATGTCAAATCCATACATTCTGTCATTTCTACTAGCGTCTACGCCAATAGAAATGTTACCTTGTCTATAGCCCCTGTAGTGCGATTTTTGAAAGACACCCGTAACTCGCTGCAGTAGAAAATGTTAAAATTACTATGGAGATTATATACCTATGCGTCTTTCTACTGCTGATTTGAACGTGTGACTTTCAAAATTCGCACTGCTGTTCTCGCGCTTTTCAGAGCGTCGCGCTAGCTGCAACAAGTACTTAGTATGGAAAAAATAGAGTCGGCACGCTAGTAGAGAAATCATACTAGACGGGCTGGTACCCATTGAACATAATCCGCCTCCGTGGAACTGCCTCCGTGGTCTAATGGTTAAGAGCTTGGGCTCTTGACACGGAGGTCGTGGGTTCGATTCCCACGGGGGCATATGCTCACGACTATATTCCCCGAGGGGGTAGTCAGAGATATTCTAAAATCTCAGAACATCCACGTTTCACCAGTAGTACCGAAACTCTGTCCAGTGTGACGGGGGGTGAGCCCGTCGCCACATATAATGGACAGTGGGTACTATACATGCCTCGAAATTGAAGCATGCAGGTTTCCTCACGATGTTTTCCTTCACCGAAAAGCCAGTGGTGTTACAAATCGTACATAAATTCCGAAAAACTCATTGGTACGAGTCGGCTTGGACGGGGATCGAACCATCGCTTCCTGCACGGCAGGCAAGGTTACTCGCCACTGGACCACCACGGCCATTCCCACGTGAAATGTCACTTTGTGCGTTTTTCCCCAGTTGGTTAGGACATTGCAGGCTGAGTCACCTGATTGTCTGAAAAGAAAGATGATTCCGTGCTTTGGATGGCACGTTAAACTGTTGGTCCCGGCTACTATCTCTGGTGGTAGTAGTCGTTACATAAAAACCACGTCAGAGGCCGTAAGGCGGTTTGAATAAACTCTGACACCAGGGCTTGCAGCCCACTCGATAAGAAGTAGAAGAACATAATAATAGCACATTATGCAATATTCAATTATCAATTTATATCACCTGTTGTGTCATTATAATAACGAGAATACATTTTAATAAAGTTATTTATTTGTATCAAATCATAAATTATGTTGTTAACTTATAGAACATTATCATATTTTAATGTAAGATATGATACACACCTTTTCTGGTAAGCTATAGAGGCTCGTATTCTGTACTATAATTGTAAGACCTTGCTAAAACCTACAGTTAAATGTCAAAATCCATAGGTACATTTCGACCCTACTTAGCTCGAACTTGATTACATCATCAATTACATTGAACAATTTGCAGGGAGCCAACATTTAGTGTATGGTAGGTAACCTAGTTTAAAGTGTACAGAATCAAATGAGATCGAAACCCGAACCTGATTTTTAGTAGGCTTAAGTAGGTAAACTGGTTTTCGCTTCTTGTATGAAAACAATCATCTCGAAAACATTACTAGAACTAAAAAAAGAAAGCAATGCTACCTAACATTATTTATTAAAGAATCTAACCAGCTTTACCGACATTGTCCAATTAGGACAATGCCTTAGGGCCTGTTTCACCACTTCTGGGTAAGTTCTCGTTAGCTTATACGACAGATAGTTTGACATATTTTGTATGAAATAATGTCAAAATATCTGTCGGATAACCTAACAAGAACTTATTCAGAAGTGGCGAAACAGGCCCTTAGTCTTCCAGTTTACAAATAATAAATGACCTATACTCTTTCCTACCTAAACTAGATATACCTACTTTGACTATTATAATTATCTACTTGTACTATCTACCGACATATTGAATTTACCTTTATATACCGTGTTGGAGTGTCACCTGTATTCCATTTCTCTTATACGTATATTTTCAATAAACAGATGTTCTTCAAATACGCGAATTTATAGTAGGTGACCAATTGAGTCTGCCAGTTGCGAAGACCCATATATTTTTAAAATATTCGTCGCTTGGAAAACTGAAGAAAAAATACATCACTTAAAAACGCAAAAAAGCTACAACTCCCTACCCTACCTATACGAAAAAATTGGTAAAGTAGTTTTTACGTGATGCTCGAACAAACAAACAAACACACAAAAAATCAAACGAATAGACAAACAGACATAAAAAAAACCTCACTAACTATTCTTTATGATCCAACCTTAGACGATTTATATAGGGACCGCCTCGCCTTAGCATTTCCCTTCTGCCAACGTGCCAGATCAAACAATCTTACGCATTTACATACAATTTTATACCTTATCTATCACTAAACAGCCTTTAATTGCGGAACAATAATTTCGAAACTATAACTGCGTTCGGGGTTCACACGACACAGTTTTTCATGAATTTTAACATTCAAATTAAAATCTAAAGTAATGGAATAAAGTCCAAAGTTGCGGATTTCATGCTGCCTCAAACATACATACCTCCAAAAAGTGGCAGATAAGTTTGTTAGTAGAATAAATAAATACTCTAAGGGCCTGTTTCACCACTTCTGAATAAGTTCTTGTTAGCTTATCCGACAGATATTTTGACATAATTTCATACAAAATAGTATGTCAAACTATCTGTCGGATAAGCTAACAAGAACTTACCCAGAAGTGGTGAAACAGGCCCAAGGATTCAACTCACGTCAACGACATCTATCATGGTATGTTTTACAGGTTAACCTAACTAAAGATGCTGGCACGTTCACAGACACATATGTAAATGAGTTCGATGAGACATTCTGCGTGCAGTGAGACAAAGGCATTGCGTAAATGTGTGGCACGCGCCAGCTTTATTTAACCGACCTCTATTTTTAATGCTGTTTTTTGTTGGAGCTTTTAACCCTGAGGCAATGACAGCTATCCATGGTATGGTATGCTTAACTACGTTTAACTAGCGGTTACAAAACACCTCATGAAACCTCTTCCGGCTTACCCTTGGCACAGCCCTTGGTGTACCTTATTTTCAAGGTGGAAACAGGGTAATTTTAATTTGACATCTGACCACCCTTATTGAGATTACAAATCACAAAATTTAGCTTTAACTTTTAAATTATTGTCTTTAACACTTGCCCGATGAATGAAACTATTAAAATGCGTTTTATTATTAATGTTTCCTGCAATAAAACGTGAATTAATGTTAACATACCCGTGGAATGAAATATTTTCTTTGCAACGTTCAGTGCGGCTCTTGCATCCTAAAACGCTGCACGCTACCATGTTATTAACTTAAAGTCACCCACTCGCAACAAATTACAATGAATTAAATTATTACGAAATAACTATTCATCGAAATATAGAGCAACAAACATTTTTATGAAATTTTTGTTGACTGACTCCGGCGTCAGACCATAGAGGCTAGAGCAAAAATATGGCTACGTCAATAAGGACAGCAATAAGGTAGCGATCTCCTTTTTTAACTAGAGTGAATTTGTATTATGCATCCCTCATTGAGTAAATGAGACAAAACACGTTCTTCGTTCTATTACTTGCTCTTTCTACGGGCTCTACTATCTTGAGTTTGATAGAAAAGAGACTGCAAACTACACACCTAAAGAAGACGGCAACATCATGGAATGGCATCGCAAACTTGGCCACATAAATGAAAAAGATTTAAAGAAGATGGCTAAAGAAGACCTCATGCACGGTTTAAATTTAACTGACGAAAAGTTTGAAACATGCGAGACCTGCATTAAGGGAAAACTATCTAGATTACCATTTACAAGACATGATGACCTCTACACAACGGATAAGCTAGAAATAATTCATAGCGACGTTTGTGGACCTTTCGAGTGTGAGACGCTAGCTGGCTCAAGATACTACGTCACATTCATTGACGATTTCACCCGTTACTGTTACGTCTACTTCATTAAAAGGAAGAGTGACGTATTCAACGTTTTCAAAGAATATAAAAAGGAAGTCGAGACGTTCCACAACAAAAGGATAAAACATCTACAAACTGACAATGGCACAGAATATCGCAACAAGGAGTTTGATGATTTTCTCAAATCGAACGGCATCCAAAGAAGGTTAACCACAACTTATACCCCACAACAAAATGGGATAAGCGAGAGAAAAAACAGATCCCTGTTAGACAAAGCCAGATGTTTGATGATCGAGGCAAATGCACCTAAAAAACTTTGGGCAGAAGCGGTAGCAACCGCTAACTACCTCATAAATCGTAGTCCTACCAAAGCACTGAATGGCAACATACCCTTCAAGAAATGGGTAGGCCGAACACCAAGTGGAAATCACCTTCATGTTTATGGCAGGAAGACATTTGTCCTGAAAAAGAACAAACGAGGAAAGCTAACCCAGAATGCCAAAGAAGGAGTATTCATGGGGTACTCGATGACTTCCAAGGCTTACAGAGTCTACAATTCTACATACCTGAAGATGATGACGTTGTGACGACCAGGGACATAAAGGTCATAGATAAAATGTACTTTAAAGAAGAAAGTCAGAACTATGAAGACCTTACAAACAAACAAGGACAACAAGATAAAAATAAAAAGAGAGAATTAGAAATTGAAATAACAGAAAATAAAAATGAAAACATATTTGAAAATCTAAACGATCAAGAAGATGATGTTTCTTCGCTAGACGGAATAGAATCTCACGATGACGTATCTGACATCGTGGAAACACCTGGAAATGGGAGGCCCCAAAGAGGAAGGCATCCGCCAGCGTGGACCAGAGATTTCGAAATGGACGTGACTGAAGAAAGTCACTTATTCTCGGAAATATCTTACATGTCCGACGAAAATGAGAATGATGAATACTGGCATGATGCAATAAAAGCTGAGATAAGAGCACATGTCAAGAATGGAACCTGGAAAATAGAAAGGAAAAACAAAGAATTAAAAGAAGTGGACTATAAAATGGTTCTAAGAAATAAATTAGGACCAGATAACAGCGTAACAAAGAAGGCCAGACTCGTTGCACGGGGTTTCACCCAGCGACCAGGTGTCGACTACAACGAAACATATGCTCCCGTTGCTAAACTAAGTTCGATCAGATCTGTTATTGGGATAGCAATGGAAGAAGGGTTAAAGTTAAACCAGATGGACGTAACAACGGCGTACCTGAATGGTGAACTAGATGAAAAGATAGTGATGAAATACCCTGACTATTTAGAAGAATATCTGACAGAAATCATGGTCGAAGAAAGTAAACAAAAAGATCTGACTTTGTATAATAAAACAAAGAGTATGCTGAAAGACATAAGAAATAATCCCAAAAGAAAAAGTCTGTCATCTCATAAAAGCTCTGTATAGACTTAAACAGGCAGGGAGGCAGTGGTACAAGAAACTCGACACAGAATTAAAGAACATAGGTTTCAAAGCATCAGAAGCTGACCCATGTTTATACCTACTAGAGAAAAGAGGAGTTAAAGTCATAATAGTAATACAGGGTGGATTTTTGAGACGGGGCAGTAAGGGCAGGTACCTTAACCATTGTAGCTACAGCGAAACGTTCTTAGGAGACTATCCTTAACTTTTTGAAAAATTTCGAACTGCATTCACAGATTTCGAAAAAAATGTACAGTCAGCAAGAAAATTGACAATTTACACAAAAACTTTTTTTGATGCCAATCGATCCTGTTTCTTATAAGGAAGGATCAATAGACTCTATGGGACCAACCGAGGTTTGAGTACTAGAAATGTCAGAAATCGCAAAAAACGTTTCCCATACATTTGGTAGGAAATGAGACTCCAAATTTACTTTTATACATAACAAAACTTTTTATTAAGGACAGATTTGCCGCTAAGAAGACTTTGATAATAAAAACATACTGAAACCGTATTAGAAAGAAATGTATTTTTAAAATCATACAATTTACAACACGTTTTGAAGATTTTCTAATATTATTAATATTTTGATCCTTTTTGTTTATTTTCGAACAAACTTCTTTTTAGCGGCCAGTCTATCCATAATAAAAAAGTTTTGTTATGTATAAAAGTAAATTTGGAGTCTCATTTCCTACCAAATGTATGGGAAACGTTTTTTGCGATTTCTGACATTTCTAGTACTCAAACCTCGGTTGGTCCCATAGAGTCTATTGATCCTTATAAGAAACAGGATCGATTGACATCAAAAAAAGTTTTTGTGTAAATTGACAATTTTCTTGCTGACTGTACATTTTTTTCAAAATCTGTGAATGCAGTTCGAAATTTTTCAAAAAGTTAAGGATAGTCTCCTAAGAACGTTTCGCTGTAGCTACAACGGTTAAGGTACTTGCCCTTACTGCCCCGTCTCAAAAATCCACCCTGTATATGTAGATGATTTATTGATTGCCTATTCATGCCCAAGAAAGCTCAAAGAAGTAAAAGACCTGCTGAATGCAAAATTTGAGTTAAAAGACTTAGGGATACCGAAACGGCTAATTGGAATAGACGTTGCCTATAAGAAGGGTGAAATTAAACTGAACCAAGAGAAGTTCATAGAAGACACTCTCAAAAAGTTCAATATGGAAGATTGTAAAGCAACGACCACACCCATGGAACCAGGCCTCACGCTTGAAAAGGGTGGAAGAGACGAAAGGAGGGATCTTCCTTACAAAAATTTAATTGGAACGCTCATGTACCTGGCGGTGGCAACTCGCCCTGACATTATGTTCGCCATAAGCTATCTTTCCCAATTTAATGATTGCTACGGAGAGGAGCATTTCAAATGTGCGAAAAGAGTACTACGTTACCTTAAAGGAACGAAGGGCATCGGTCTTACTTTCAAGAAGACTGGGCAAAAATTGCTCGGTATGGCAGATGCAGATTGGGGCGCATGCAAGCTTGATCGAAAGTCTTTTTCGGGCTATTGCTTTATGTATGCTGGGACGTCTGTAAGCTGGATGTCTAAAAAAACAAAGAAGCGTTGCCCTGTCGACAGCTGAGGCGGAGTACGTTGCCCTAACCGAAGCTGCGAAAGAAGCCATCCATTTAAAGAGCCTTTATAAAGACCTAGGGGCCAGCTATGACAGCATAGTCGTATTAAATGACAATCAAGCTGCCATCAAACTCGGCCAAAATGCAATGGTGACTTCAAAGTCAAAACATATAGACCTGAAAATGCACTTTATTCGGAACTGCATACAAGACGGCTTAATAGATGTAAAATATCTGCGAACCGAAGATATGGGCGCAGATATGATGACAAAGGCTTTAGCTGGCCCGCGGCTGATGAAACTGCGGTGCAGTTTAGGACTCTCCGACGACCACGTTGCCGTGAAGAGGAGTGTGAGTACTGGCTGGCGGTCGGTACTGGCACAGCAGTGACGTCGTTCTATATTCAAAAAGAAGATGTCAAATGAATCTATCATGTAATGTGAATTTGTGTTAACGAATAAATATGTTGTAAACTATGGTAAACGTTTCTCGGAGCAAATCCCTCACATTAATCATGTTTATCGATGTTAAATGTTTTGCTGCATAGCTATCATGCCACAGTGATACAGCGCTATCACACCTTACCTCTCTTTCTATTTGCGTGCGAACGAACGAGATAAAAGACGTGATACAGCCGTATCACGTCACGTGTAGCATTCTACGAGTGCTGTTATCTCTAAACGGTAAAAGTGGTCGCGAGAAAATCATTCAAACTCGATGGCCTGCCTTCTCTTTTTAATTCTATGCTGGAAACAGAAAAGGCAACATCAATTGTCAAATTATGATGTTGTGAATATTATTTTTTCTTAATGGCCAGTTATTGCCATCATGCATCGCGACTCAATCGATGCTTTTTGCAGCACTTCCGCGCTGCAAACAAAAAGTCTCTAAAACTTGATTTCCCTTTTTTGCCAGAATTAAATCGCTTTGTAAAACGATAACCTCAAAATTTTACATACTTATTTTGTGTGTGATCTGTAAGACTTACAGTCTGTCTATAAAGACTTGGCAAAAAATGAGGGCGCTGTCTCCACGCAAGAACGTCACAATCAAGCATAACCTGGCAACACCACCATACTAAAATGATTAGTTCCTCAAGCATTCATGCCACGACTATCGACTTTATAGACAGACTATAGGTTTTATTATTAGTAAATTTGTACCTTACAACAATATCTATATGTCAATCGGTAATCTTTTTGGTAGTTAAAAGGTCCCGTGGCTACAGTACTATATACATTATGTATGCAAATAACTTGCTTATTGTATCTATAAATGCAAACCTTAAACCTACTTCACCCTTACGTCAAACAAAAAAGTAGAAATCTGCTAAAAGTGGTCACACTATCTGTTCGGGTCCGTTTCATAACGTGTGAAAGTCACTTGATTCCGTGACCTGGGTGCCAATACGAAAGAGAAAAAGCATGCGGAGACATGTACGCAAGAGTGAGATGGATAGACTTCCCGAGTGATTTTTACACGTTTTGAAACGCTCCAGAGTTGTTTGAACTAGAACGAAGCACATGTCTTGTCATATCACTCAGTAAGAGATGCACATAGCAAATTCGCTCTAGTTAAAAAAGGAGATCGCTACTTATTGCTGTCCTTATCGACGTAGCCACTTTTTTGTTCTACGACGGCTGTCTGACTCCGGAGTCAGACATCTATTTTCATACAAATTGTATAGGATTTTATGACTATCGCTGTCTCATACGCGGTTACACTGATGTTCCGTCTATCAGCGTAAGCGAAATACTTGGCCTATGAATAAATTGAATAATATAATTTAATTTTTTTGTTACCGAGCGAAGCGAAATTCACAAAGCAAACTAATATGAGAACGATTGTCGTAGTGATTCCATTCTCTAAATTCAATTCTCTTTGTGATTTGTTAAATATAAAATGTGATGAGTGTACGGACTCGGATGGTGGTGAATAATTTATGTGTGATCGATCATCACTGATCACATGCCTAAAACTGAACTTGTCTTCTATGCTTCTCTAGCATGGAAACATAAATATTGTTCAGAGCAAGGTTCCGCGCCTTAGCTATAAAATGGAAATTGGAAAGAAGAAACTTCTAATCATAGAACCATTCTATGGAGGATCTCATAAGAAATTGATTGATATTATATGCTCGAGTGAGTACCTGTGTAGAATCTATCTATCTATTATAACGTCACGCCTCTTTCCCAGTGGGGTAGGCAGATACCAGGGCGCGCCAACTACTACGATCCTTGCATACCTCTTTTGCTTCATTCACATCCATACATCTCTTCATACATGCCCGTCGGTTTCGAGTACCTACTCCACACTTTGTAGAATGTATTGAAAATAACTCTGTTTACCTTAGTTATAATGCACCTATACTCCGTTCCAAATAGCAACGAAATTTTAAGGCTGTTTTGATTTATAGAAACAGAGATTTGAAACACTTAGGGCCTGTTTCACCACTTCTGAATAAGTTCTTGTTAGCTTATCCTACAGATAGTTTGACATTTTTTGTATGAAATTACCTATGTCAAAATATCTGTCGGATAAGCTAACAAGAACTTATTCAGAAGTGGTGAAACAGGCCCTTACTCTCATTTATGATAGCTTTAATAACGTCCAAGATACTTCAGATAGTATATCTTTCTGATAAATAAACACCATTTGGTAGGTAATCACAATTGGCCAGAAAGCAAAATAGGAATCAGAAAATCTCACCGTCCTTCACGTCCGTTCAAGAGGGTGTGTTGGCACCAACTTTAATGTATGGAAGTGAGAGTTGGGTATGGCAGAAGAAGCATGAATCTAGAATAAATGCTGTTGAAATGCGCTCCCTGCGTAGTATGTGTGGTGTGAATTTAAAGGACCGGTTACGGAATAGTGTGATTAGAGAAAGATGTGGTCTGAAAGAAGATGTAGTGACAAGGATTGAAAAGGGAATGTTGAGGTGGTTTGGCCATGTGGAAAGAATGAGCCAATGTAGGCTGACTTATGAAATTTACAAGGCAAGTGTGAATGGAATGGTTGAAAGGGGTCGCCCTAGGCGCACGTACGCTGACCAAACAGGATGAGTACTGAAGTAGGGCCAATTAAAATGTACCCGGAACCGACGAGCTTGTATGAAGAGACTTATGAATGTTGAGGAGGCGAAAGATGTGTGTCAGAATCGTAGCATGTGGCGATCTGTACGTAATGTCTGGCATTAAATGATTAAAGTGTGAATCTTATCGTTTTCTAAGTGATTTATCTGTTACGAAGTAACTAGTAATAATCAGTGACCAGAGCTGCTGTCAAGGTTCTGTTTGATATAATCACACAGCTAGCTACAGGCCACTATCTCTGGTGGTAGTAGTCGTTACATAAAAATCTCGTCAGAGGCCATAAGGCGGTTTGAATAAACTCTGACACCAGGGCTTGTCCACACGGGAATAAGAAGAAGCAGTAGGTTCAATCAGGATAGGGCAGCTTGCTATTGCTTACTAGGTGGCGGCTCAAGTAGCTGTCATTTCAGACAAATGGGAAATATTTGTGTGATACTGATTGAGTGCAAGCAATACAGGAATACGCTATTGCTAATATTTTATGCCACACTTCTTACCGAAGGCACCTTCCTAAAAAATTGGGGAAGGGAGTGTCCATACTGTATGTATAATAGTATTGTACTAGATACTCTTTCTTACGGCTCGAGCTCGCCGACATATAATATTATGGCCCACTTGAAAAATTTATTTGGCAGCCGAGATCTAGTGTGTGTAGCTTTATTTAGATTTAGTATGTATGCCAATTAGTTTGTGCCAGATTTAGTATCAAAATTGAATATATCTGGTCCATTTCGGTCCAGACCAGCTACATGTTACTAAACAAATCATGAATTGGTACCCAAAAACAGGAAGGCAATATAAAAGATGGGAGGACGAATTAAAATCTTCAGCAGGGAAACCTGGAGCAGACTCGCAAGAGACAGAGAGGAACGGAGGAGACTGGAGGAGGCTTTTGCCAAACTTGGGCAAACAGATGAGATTGTCTATGACATATGAGTCCGAGAGGGTTCAGCGATTAATAGAAATATTCGTTGTTAGAAACAAACAAACAGACTGACACAAATTCAAAAAGAAGGGTGATTTGGAGTCAAGGAGTAAGGACACCTAAAAACCATATTGTAATCTTTTTCTTGTAAATTGCTTCATTGTTAAGTACCCTACTTGGCAGACATCCTTTATTTTAAAGGATGTCCTCTATTTCAGACCCAAAAATTGATCTTGTTCCTAATTTGAAATGTTCAATAGAGGACAATACTTTGTCCCTTATTTTGGGGAAAAGAACGCATGCGTACTCAGTGAGTAGCATCAGCATAAAACTGGACTTCAATATCTATGCAATGCAAACAATTTTATCACTTCATTATAGAAAACGAAGAAGTTCTTAAAGCAGTAAAAAGTAATATCAAGTATACGTACTTATAAATACAAAAAAGATTAATTAGGTCGTACTATCTTCTTGACTTTGATTGACGACAACTATGTTACATTGCATATTAAAATAAATGTTGCTGATACCTACCATAACAGCGTTTTATTAAAAATAATATGATATCCTTTATTTTTATCCTATGTCCTTTATTTTATCTTATCAAATCCTTTAAAACAAAATGGGAGCTGGCAACCCTATTGTTAAGACACACTTCTTTTATAGTTTTATAATAGTTTAGATTAAAAATGTACTTATAGTAAAGTCTGCTAAAATAAATAATACATGATTATCTAAAGTTATCTAAAACTGTAACAAAAGTGTGTCTGTTCGATATCGAAAAGAAAAAGATTATATTTGAGTTTTAGGTATCCCTGACTCCAAATCAACCTTTTTAGAATTTTTGTCCGTCTTGTTTATTTGTTTCTAACAGCATCACGCAAAAACTACTGAAACGATTTTGATGACTCTTTTTGTTTATCAAACAAACGATCTTACGATTTGACTTAAAATCTAGACTGCAAGTTTTGAAACTCATTCGCTCAGTCTGCACAAATTATAATATACTCCTGGTATATAATTTTTACGGACGAAGTCGCAGGTAAACTCTTAAACGTATAAGTTTCATTAATACCAGACATTGAAGGCCAGCGCACACCTGGCGAAGTGCTCTTTGAGCTTTTGATCTGCAGAGCATTTTTTACTGCCAACGTGGGCAACGATGGCGACACAATGTGAACCCCATGATGGAAGCCGGGGCCGGGCCAGACCAAGAAAAAGATGGCGCGACGACCTGGATGCCCACGAAGCAGAATGGCAACTGATGGCACGGGATAGAGAAGGCTGGAAAAGTTTGGGGGAGACCTTTGCCCAACAATGGGACGAAATAGGTTAATAAAAAATAAAAAAACATCGAATTTGCTTGCATTAAAATAACATAGACAGTAAATTAACGCAACTGCTAGTCCCCGAGGGCATTACAGCGACTTGAGGCTAAAGTGTTAATTGATTTTCGATGTTATTTTAACGAAAGTTAAGTCGAAATTGGTGTGGCAGTGTAAAATGCTCTGCGCTGTGCTTCGCCATGTGTTACCGAAACCACAGAGGATATAATCCTCTGTGCCGAAACTCTGCCCAAAGTGATGGGGAGTGAGCCGGTCACCACTTGTAATGGACAGTGGGTACAATATCGGTACAATACATGCCTCGTAATTGAAGCATGCAGGTTTCCTCAGGATGTTTTCCTTCACCGTAAAGCCAGTAGTAAATTTAAATTACATGAAATTATTTGTGTTTTGCAGATATCCCAAGGCACATTTACACATTGATATCAATGACAGCAAAAAAATGGCACTGGAGGGCAAGAACATGTGCACTTTATATATCAATGCAGATTCCCCAAAACCATAACTATGAAGTATTACTCTGCACTTCAGTATTACCTCTGGCTGAACTGTTAGGCCTAAGGCCTGATCTAGTCGGACTCCGCAAAGCTGTGTACTTCCATGAAAACCAATTAGAGTTTCCTGTACGTTTAACAAAAGAAAGAGACTTTCAATATGGATTTAATGAAATTTTGAGTTGGTATGTAACAAATTTTATCATAAAAATATGAAGGTCGCAAAAAATTAAATCAATCAACGGTAAAGCCCGACCAGAAATATAAAAAACCTCGCCATGTTGCGGAAAATGATTGGAACTAATTTTTGCACTTGGAACACTGTTATTAAAGGTTATAGTCGATTGCAGCGCCCCCAAACCAGGTTATTTATATTTCTGGTCAGGCTTTACAAAATAAGCGTTCCTAACACACCTTTCAGAATGAGTGTTTTTCTATTCTTTTTTAAAATTAGTTCCTAAAAAACTCGACAGATGGCTTGTTTATCGCTCCAAAGAGCCGTTCGCGAGATCCTGTCAAAATCTTGTCAAGACTGTGCCTGCCTTTTTTTTTTGGAACACCAAGGGTTCGAGCCTTCGAATAAGAGAATGTGTAGAAGTATAAATGAAGCTCAAAAAGTGGCACCAAAAAAATTGTAACGCGTTCTAAATTTGTTCTTTAAAAATTGTAACTCGCCGCCAAAACTCATACAAAATGACATTTTTCATGGGGTGCCAAAAATGATTTCGATTTTGTTTGGAGTTACTCTTCCTATCCATATTTATTCTTATTCGTAGGATCGAGCCCATACAACCATGTCAAGTGTAAAAGTTTCAAATTTTGGATAAAAATTATTAGTAAATAGTGAAATATGCCATCAAAAGATGCGTTGGCTGGCATCTTCTGGGTCATCTTTTCCCTCTTTATTATTTCAAAGAAACACTTTGACGTTTATTCGCACAGACTGTAGCGCCATCTATCGATTCCCTAGAAAACCAAAAGAACGTGTGTTTGTGTGACGCTGTCCAAGATATTTTATTTATTTTTCTTCCCTCCGGACGGAAAGCGTCAATTCTCGTCCCGCTGCGCTAAACGAAGTTATCGGTTTCCACCTCCGTCGAGAAGAAAAATAGTATACTAACCTCGGACAGTAAATAAGAAAGCCTCAGATCACATGTTTGTTGATTACATGAGATCTGAGACCTTTCTTACTTTCCTCTCCTCGGTGTGTAATCTACTATAGTATTCCCGTTACGATCTTCCTAACTACCACTATGATGATCACTTAGCTTGCAACAAAAAATACTCCACTTCCCCTCACCCTTATTCGTGAGAGAAGGCATGACATAAGAACGACGAAATAATAGATTCATTCTACTAACAATTTCGTTAACTCTTTACAGTTTAGCAGCTGACAAAGTGCTATTCAACTCGTATTACAATCAAGAATCGTTCCTATCACACATCAACAGTCATCTGAAGCTCCAACCGGATTACAAAGTGAAGAATTTAGATCAACTTATAAGATCAAAGTGTCAAGTGATACACTATCCTCTTGATATTAGTACAGCAGATGTGTACTTGTCGTCAGTGATAAAGGAAGACCGGTATGAACTTCACATCTTATGGCCTCATCGATGGGAGTTTGACAAAAATCCTGAAGCATTTTACAGAGTTCTTTGTACATTAGATGAGAATGGACATGCATTCAAGGTGTGTAAATATTTACATATAGGGTCCTTCTTAATATGCTGACACTTTTTAAGGGGATGATCAGACCGTCAAACTGAACAACTTTCTCTATGGCACCAACATAGAAATCGCGAAAAAAAATCTGCCACTCCATACAAAACTGCAAACCTACTCGAGCCAAATGTATGGGACAGCTGATTTTTTTTCGCGATTTCGATGTTGGTCCCATAGAGAAAGTTGTTCAATTTGATGGTCTGACCACCCCCTTAAAAAAGTGTCAGCATATTAAGTTTAATTAAGTATAGGGTCCTTCTTTATATTGTGACAATTTTTAAGGGGATGATCAGACCATCAAACTGAACATCTTTCTGTATGGAACCAACATCGAAATCGCGAAATAAAAATCAGCTGTTCCATACAAAACTGCAAACCTGCTTGAGCCAGTCGTATGGGACAGCGGATTTTTTTTTCGCGATTTCGATGTTGGTCCAATTGAGACAATTGTTCAGTCTTATCATCCTCATCAAGTGTCCGCATATTATGAAAGATTATTATTATTTATTATTTCAGGTCAGCATCCTAGGAGAATCATTCAGTGAAAAGCCGGAGATTTTCAACGAGCTAACTCACAAGTTCAACACAAAGCTACTGCACTGTGGATACATTGATAGTGCTGCTGAGTATTATAAAGTCCTTAAAAATTCTGATGTTGTTGTCTCTACCGCTATTCACGAGTTTTTTGGAGTTGCAATGTAAGTTAATAATAAACAAGGGTGTAACTGCCTCCGTGGTCTAATGGTTAAGAGCATTGGGCTACTGACACGAAGGTCGTGGGTTCAATTCCCACGGGGGACACCCAGTGATATGTCACTTTGTGCGTTTACCCCAGTTGGTTAGGACATTGCAGGCTGAATCACCTGATTGTCTGAAAAATAAGCTTGGATGGCACGTTAAGCCGTTGTTCCCGGCTACAATCTCTGGTGGTAGTAGTCGTTACATAAAAACCACGTCAGAGGCCGTAAGGCGGTTTGCATAAACTCTGACACCAGGGCTTGCCCACACGATAAGAAGAATATAAATGTGTAAACTTAACAACTTTCACTATGGGACAGTTTGATGATCTGAAGAAGCACCCCCTAAAATATGAATGCTTTCAAGTTTACTCCCTACATGTAAACTCAATCTGCTATGGTAACTCAATCTTGAAGTCCAGGTTCGAATCCGCACGGACGACATGCCATGTACCAATGAGTTTTTCAACTTATGTATATACCGACTGCTCTCAAACGGTGAAGGAAAACTTCGTGTTGAAACCTGCATACGACGAAGAAGAGATTCGATGCGTATGTGAAGTCTACCAATCCGTATTGGGTACGCGTGGTGGACTAACGCCCATAAAAGTCCAGTCTCAGTACCTCTATCGATTTATTAAAAACATCAGAGTGGCGCAACAGTGACAAAGTGTTTCGTTGTGTTCCAGATTAGAAGCAGTCTACTGTGGTTGTATTCCTGTCGTTCCGAATCGGTTATCATACAAGGAACTATATGAAGGTAAAGTAGATGAGATGTACAACACGGAAAGTGAACTTTATGATATTTTAGCAAACCTTTGCAATAAGAAACAAAATGGTAGCCTTTGTAAAAGTTATAAATATTTGGCTTTGCCTTTCGAGTCAACTAAATGGATTAAGACTTTGGAAAAAATTATTCTCTGAAATGAGGTGAGCTATTAATTTCTGTACGATTTAAATGTTGGATCTTTTTTGCCGAGTAGGTACCTATATGGTTTATTTATTTAGAAATTCTTAAAATGCTAGTTCTGGTGCTCATGCGTAGAACGAAAACCAAATTTTAAAAAAGGAAGTTCGAAAAATGATGCATTTTGCGTGTGACATTCTGAGCCTGATTCAAGGCAGCTATTTACCTCCGAATTAGTTTTAACCTAAGAATAAGAATGTGTAGAAATGTAAATCAAGCTCAAAAAGTGACACCAAAAAAACTGTACCGTGTTCTAAAGTTCTTTAAAAACTGTACCTTGCTGCCGAAACTCATACATAAAGACATTTTTCAATAGGTGCCAAAAATTATGTGGATTTCGTTTGGAGTTACTCTTCTATAGTTATTTTTATTCGTAGGTTTTAACACTATTTCGGCAGGACGGACTGCCGGCGAAGTCGGTCGTACCCATGGAGTAAGAGGAGATGGCATATCGGCTTGTTTCTATAGAAAATTATGTCGCCAACAAAGGGGGTGAGGGACGGGTGAGGGGAGACAAAAAGCTTAGGGGAGCGTGTAATTTCTCTATGGTCGCCGTACAAACTAGTGCTCAGTTGGTGGTTACTGTGCACACTTTGTTACACCATCTCTACCAAGGGGAGCGTGTAATTTCTCTATGGTCGTACCTACGAAAGCAAGTGATACAGCGAAATGAAATTAAATCGCATAGTGTAATTTTATTTCGCTATATCCACTCCGTCCGTCTAAGCTGACGCTTTTTTCACAAAATAAATATTAAAATTCAAACAAAAGAAATAGGCAATTGTAGCAATCTACCTCTAAGGTAGGTATTGTATTGTATTTGGTGTGCTTTAATATAATCTCAAGGTGGTATTCCTAATATTATTAGTCCAAGAGCCCGTGACGATCAGACCTTCCTTATTTTATAAAAGCTGAAAATTTCTCAGCGCATGCTCCCAACGCAAGTAGGAATGATGGGCAACTATGAACCTAGAGTCATGGTGGCTTTGGCAAGTAGCAGGTTAAAATTGTCTGGCCAGGGGTCGGAAATATCAAAACATTCGGGAATATCAAAATCTTCCCTAATAATAATCACAATCATAATCGTTACCTACCCAAGTAATAACATGTATAAAATTCAGCTTTTGTACTATAAAGCGCATCGCATACAGAAGTAGTCGAGGCGCGGGCGCGCCTTGGCGACCTTGACATAATATACGGTCAAGGTCGCAAAGGCCCACGCCTCGACGCCGCCTCGACTCCTGTATGCGATGCGCTTAACGTAAGTATAGTTAGTTACAATGCCGGACACCCTTTCTTCAATAGCCCGACCTAAGGCCAGTTTAACCTGCTGCCAAAGCCGAGAAACTTTCAAAATAACGAAAGTCTGATCGCCACGGGCATGCGTGCAAACCGCTCATGCTGTTTAATATTTTTGTAACGAAATTATGAATTTTTCAATTCCATGCATTTCATTATTGTAGTAAAGCCTGACCAGAAATATAAAAAACCTCGCCATGTTGCGGAAAATAATTGGAACTAATTTTTGTACTTGGAACACTGACATTAAAGGTAGTCAATCGCAGCGCCCCCAAATTTTATTTTATATTTCTGGTCAGGCTTTACCAAAGGTTTTTTTTTGTATAGACCAAAGCAGCAGCAGCAGTATATTAGGCTGCGCCAAAAAAAATATTTGTGTAGTACCTATATTTTAGTTTGTAGTAGGTACCATAGAGTAAATAATAGTACTAAGCTCCGGCTATTACAGGACTGATTTCAATTGATACCAAAGAATAAATAAGACTTGAACTTTACGCTGTTTATTGTATTTTACATTTTACATTACATTTTACACATATTTTCCGAGGAGGAGACCAAATTTGTACTGTATCCTATGTTCGTAGACTTCGCCAGGGTTCAGTATGGAGTTTGGGAAGTTTTTCTGAAAAGAAATGCATTATAGAAATTAAAAAAAATACGTTTTACTTCTCAGCAATGAGAACTATAAACTTTCTTACAGGGTAACGAAACACCCTAGTAACCCTAATATGCTAGTCGTACTTAACTTCGAAATCGTGAAAAAAACAGCTGTCCCATACATTTGAGTGTACTCGTTTTTTTTTTTCGCTATTTCGATGTTGGCTCAATAGTGAAAGTTGTTCAGTTTGTTGGTCTGAAGCACCCCCCTTAAGTATTATTAGCTATTTAGGTGTTTTGTTTTACACCCTGTATTACGGACATCCAATCGGTGATACTCCAGCCGTGTTGTATTTTTTTGGACATACATTCCATCTCCGTCGTCAGACGAGGCGTGACTGTCGGAACGTGCGTCTATTATACAATCTTAATTGAACTGAAATACCTATTGTCACAACATTTTTGACAAAACTTAGTTCTGGAGAAAGGTTGATTAACTTGGCGCTACAACAATCTTTCTGCGATGGAACTTCCATGGTCTAGGTGCAAAATGTCCAATTCACGAAAGGTCCTCTTGACGCATAATGACTGAATATCAAATGTTATATTAGCAAATTTTCCGAATAGCACATTGCCTGATTCGCGAATTGTCCAATAGTCCCTATATCCGATAGCAGACGTGTACACGGGGTCGAACTTCTATAAGGTCGGTACCTAATGACCTCTTGTACACTTTTGCGCTCCTGGTACATCTCACTCAATGCTCAAACGTGTAGGTACAGTCAGCAGCAATAAGTTAAATATATATACACTTTAGTACTATGACGTAGACGTAGTATGTTGTTAACTTATTGCTGGCTTTTTTTATTATTGCAATTTCTGAAAATATTTGAGCCATCAAAACATAATGCGTATGCATTTATTACGAATATTAATTAATATTTAATATTATCAATATTTGAAAAATATCGACATAATTTAGTCGCCGTTTCAATCACACGTCATCCGACCAGATCTCATCTGTCATAATTACGAAGCTATCTTGGACGCACTAAGCTATCTTGGACGCACTATAAGTACAATCCTCTGTGCTATAAGTACCTTGTTGCCTCCATTATCAAACCATGTGAAATGCGAAATATGTACTAACATGATTAATAGCATCAGGAAAGTTTTGTGGCATCAAACAGAAGAGTCCATGTTTCTTGTAATGTGTGCCTTGTTTACCCATCAGTGGCACGTATCCATAGCTGACTTTACCCTGAAAAGAAGATAAGGATAACAATTAACATACGTTTATGAAGACACCACGCTGGCCGCGGATTGACAAAAATCTTGGAAGGTAGAGAGAAATGTTAACATTGAACTTAAATCAATGACCTATCTACATATTTATACCTAAGTCTAATTTTAAAAAAATCAAGCCTATTCACCTCGCTTCCCTCTTCTAACGCCTCCTCTCTTGCATTCGACTCTTCACTGCCAGTTTCATGACTCGTGGAATCTGATTCTGATTTGACTTCCTCCTCATTCTCCTCCGTCGGCATCTTTTGCCATGTAAAATAAGATTGTTCATACGTTTATTCCCATTAGTCCCGTGGCACACGTTCCGTGTCTTAACTAGTGAAGCTTTATCCGCCTTTAAATATTATCCACCAGCACTGGTAGCATGCGACACGTGATACGGCTGTATCACGTCTTTTATCTCGTTCGTTCGCACGCAAATAGAAAGAGAGCGAAGGTGTGATAGCGCTATATCACGGTGTCATGCTACCTATGCAGGAACTTAAATTATTATTATGTTCGCTCTCACTAGTTGCGTGCAATGCACCTTTTTTATAACAAAGGCTTAGACCATCTGTTTATGGGCGGCTCTGGGACATGGCAGCGCGTTATAGCGAAGATGCGCATTATCTCCTTTTCACTCGGCGCGTAACAAAGCGAGAAGGCGCGGTATAACGTTGTCGCGCGCATCATACTAATCACTCTGGACTACAATATTGTGCTGGGCTGCTTGTGAATTGTAGATATTCTTATGCTATATTTAGAATATCTCTTACTACCTCGTCTGGCACTACAGCCGTGCGCATATATTATTTATTTTTTTCTGTCTTATAGTAGGAAACATTTATTATTTGCAGTCTTTTACAGATTAGACTTTCCATGCATTCTTAAATCGGAACCAACAGTCAACACACATACCTCTATAATCCTATCCGGATCTGGTAGCAGATTTCCAGTGTAAAATTGCAGTCCTGGCTGATTGCTGTAAACCTCGAGAACTCTGCCAGTGTACGGATGGAGAGCTCTGAATGATAACAAAAATGGGTTTAATATTATTACGCAAGTAGGGCGTTGCTGCTGGAGAGCTATAGGATCAAATCCGCACGGACCACATGCCATGTACCAATGAGTTTTTCTAACTTATGTAGGTACGTAATACCGACTGCTCTCAAACGGTGAGAAGGAAAACATCTTGAAGAAACCTGCAAACGCCGAAGAAGAAATTCCGATGCGTATGTGAAGTCTAGTAATCCGCATTGGGCACGCGTGGTGGACTAACGCCCAAACACCCTTCCTGAGGGTAGGCCTGTGCCCTGCAGTGAGACGTATATAAGCTGTGATGATGATGGATGATGCAAGTAGGGCGACATAATTAAATTTTTGTAATGGAATCGGTTTTCTTACCGTGCCTGGAAAGTCAGGTCCTGGGCTGTACCCTGTGTTACACAGAAGTTCATGTCATAACCTCCCATTGGTATCTTAGGAATCATCGTTCTTAGAACTCTTGGTACTCTAAAGTCATAGGCAGTTCCACCCACAACTTTTTTTTCGCCTGAAAAACGTGGCTATTTGAAATTACTGTTCAAGATGCTCTAAGGTTCAAGCATATTCGTACACACGGCGACACATCAAGCTACGCAAAACAAACATATGCTGGCCGCGCGACGTTATACATTACTCTACCTACGCGCGAACAGCTTATTTTGGTTTTGCGTAGCTTGATGTGTCGCCGTGTGTACCGTCCGTTCTCCAACTTATTCATTGCTCGTTAGTATATATTGGCACGGTTAGCACGCATAATGTCAGAAAAGCAAAGGCACGTATAACTTCAGTTTTACCTGTGACTGCTCCAGTATCATCAGTGGCAGTATATTTATCAGCGTTTATAGTAAAAATGTGATCCAACATCGATTCGGGGCCAGAGTGCTGAAAGAAAAAAACAATATTAACGGTTCATACCAAAGTTTATATCATAGGTGTTGCCAGATATACAGATTTCGCGGTATCCATACAGATTTCCAACATGTCATACCGATAAAAAATTGAGAGTGAAATTTATACAGATTTTTCAACATTCCAATTTTTTTCATACAGAATTACCTCAAATTGTAGTTTTTCAGACCATTTTGGCAAAAATTGGTGCACAACTAAGCAATTACTCAACAATAAGCCATACTATGACATAGATATTGATCATGACTTAAGTATTATCAAAAATGAATAAAGATATTTATAAATATTCATACTTAACATTTATTTATTTTTTAGTTAACTACAGATAAAATTATACAGAATACTTGAGAATACCAATGCCAAATACAGATTTTTTACAGATTTTCTTTAATTTACTTATACAGAATTCATACAGATTTTTAAAATCTTCGGTACAGATACTGCTTTAAAAAATCTGGCAACACTGTTAGACCACTGAAACTACTTACATGTCCCGCAAGATTGAAATAAGGAGAATAACTCAGATTAATAATGGTTGGTTCGTTAGTGGTACATTTCATTTCTATCTTAATAGTATTGTCGCAGGTGATCTCGAAGGTGAGCTGAGCCATCACTGTGCCTGGGTATCCCTCAGAAAAACGCTCTGACACATGGCTCATTATTACTTTGTTGTCTATCACGTATGAACGCCAGTTTACCTATAATCATATATTTACTAATTTAGCCTGGCTTGTACCATAAGCATTGATAATAGTACACTATTATCTATTCATATGCTTGTACCAGGAAGCTGGAAATAGGTATTGTCTATACCTGGAGTACCACAGAACATTATTTTTTAGGGGTTAGAAATGCAAAGTAGGCGTAGAACGTGTCGCCAAAGGTTATGCAATGATTTGCATAACAACATAAGGCGCGCGGCGCGGTGCGAGCGAGAGGGCATGAGTAATTGTAGCAGCGTGAGCGGGAAGACACGTGGCGACGCCGTCTCCGAAACAAAAGCTCTACTTTGCATTTCCAACCTCTCTTATAATGTTCTGTGTAGAGTACAGACTGCCTTACAAGCGGTGAAACACGATAATACTCGTTGGCGGTCGGTAATGTTCAACCTTCTTTCGTACGTTTTCATCGTCTTTATTGGTTTGTCCCTTTATAATCCAACGACGAAAATAAAAATATCGGTGTCTGTCCGTCCGTCTGTCACAGGCATTTTTATCATTCAATCGCGACAAGAAACACAGCGACTAATTTGAGGGCAGTACAATTTATGATGATTTATAGTATTACTTATTTTATTACTCTTCTTCTCTTATTGATGGTAGGCACAAGGATCTTACCTTATCGAAACCAATATATCCACCATTGTAGTGATTGTGACCTTTATTGGTAGACAACATGTAAATCCTGCCTGAAGGCCTGACGACCATGGTGGCGTCGTAAATGAAGTTTGCATAACGGCCAATCGTACAACCGAAGTAGGGATTTCTTGGTTGGAAATATTCTAAATGTACACAAATAATTTAAGTTAATTAAATGAGAAATTATCGTTCTTTTCATTTATGAATAGGAAAAAAATACCTTCAAGATTATCAAAACCTGCTATAACATCATCTGGTACACCTTTTCTATCCGGAACTTGGATGGATGTTAGCGTTGCTCCATATGATATTAACTGAACATGAGAAACATTTTGTCAACTAGCTGTGAGAACAGTTATTTAAAAAGAGATTGTAGTCCAATCATTTTAGGGGTTGACCCTAACAATAATTCATCTATCAAATACTCTAGAAAAACAAATAATCTAGGTTTCATTTTTCCGGTCTTGGACTATTTGTCAACCGTAATCTGTATACTTTACTTTATCACACTGCAAAGTTTCAGCGATAGATGAATTATTGTTATATAGGGTGTCCATACAAGGAAACTCTAAAATGACTGGACTATTGTACGTTTGGAGAACGTTACCTGGACAGTCATTCTATTTTTCGTTTTCCACGTGTACCGCCGAACAATATCGATGTTTGTGCTAGATGCGCAAGGGCTTTTTCCTTCTTCCGCTTCAGGTAGCAAGATCTCTTTCAACGACTTAGTAGACTTATCAAATACGTTTGAGGTACGTTTTTGTGCAGACTGCTTTGACTTCGGCATGAACCCAAATCCATCAACAGTCAGTTCTACATCAGGGATCTTAGGAGGCTCTGGTTCGGGAACTGGCTCCAACTTATGTTCAGAACCATCACCACTCCCGTGTTCCTCCGCATCCGCCATTTACACAAATAATTTTAAAAATTGATATTTTTATAAAAGTTTTTCACTTACTTTAAAAATTTTGTTTCTATAATATTTTATGCTTGATTTTAAAATTTATTTACAAAATTTTTCATTTATTTACTGTATAATTTTGATTGTCATGTTTTTCTAGAAAAAAATTTATGTGACCATAAAGATGTCATTTTAGACCATGGATCTATTCCAAACTTCTTGTTTTAGACTTTAGTAAACCTGTACTGCTGGTACAAACTAAGCAAAAAGTTTTAAATCGAAGGGTAACAAACATGACATGTTTTGTCTGTTTGTTTGACTTTTGCATACTAATTACTAAAAGACAATTTTGTTTGGCAAGGCCACAGACGTCTGTGAAGTCTGTGGGCAAGGCAACAAAGTATTTATGTTTTGTCTTTTTTCTACGCCTTCTAATCTACACTCAAGTAATGATAACCCTTAGGGTGCGTCCACATCTGGCGAATGCGCAGCTCACGAGCGGCTCGCGAAGGGATTTTCGAAGGATTTTCCATAAACTTTACGATAGTAGGGTCAAGTGTGTGTCGGGCAAAAAAGGGGCATTGCTACGCATGCCGAGCACAGGCTAGTACTCTGTGCTAGTGTTCTGATACTTCTTCCTAGGTGCTAGTATTGTAGCCTCGAGGGGAGCGTGTATTTCTCTGTGCTCGGGACCTTTTTATCTTGCCTAAGCATTGATGTCTGTTATACCGAGGCATAAAGGTATTATATGGTTACAAGAGGTCAATGTTCCTAAAGCGCATCGCATACAGAAGGAGTCGAGGCGGCCTCGAGGCACGGGCGCGCGCCTTTGAGACCTTGACATACGGTCGGTAATTGTATAACCATAAGGGAGTATTATATTCTTTGTAATTGTATATGACTCGAAAAATTCTTGGTCAATGATCACACCAAATTGTGCGGCGCGCCGCCCGGATTCTTGGTACTTATACAATTATTGACCGTATGTCAAGGTCGCCAAGGCGCGCCCGCGTGCCTCGACGCCGCCTCGATTCCTTCTGTATTTTTTAAACATGACGAAGCGCGCATAGATAAGCTACTATTTTACAATAGCGCGATTTAACTTCCTGCAACGCCATCTAGTTTGTTGTTAGAAATTCAATCTATTTGACTGGTTTTTTTCCGAAACAGCATCCGTTATAATTTTCATTGAAGGTACGTAACTACGATAAGCTACAATATTTTGTAACTTTACACTTTTCTAGAAATAATTTAACTTTTTTCTAACTTTTTATACCATGGGGTACCTTTGGACAGCATTGGCTCTTTCAGCTCCTTTGAGCAAACAAAAAATATCCACGCTTCCCGTGTCACATTAGGGTACCCAGGTATCGGGACAATACCATTATAACTAATTATGTTATTTTCATCCTCTATCTACTAAATAAAGTAAATATTCGATGTTGTATTCGAGGGGCACATTCGTACGAATTCCGGATGAAACAAAAATCCCTTTTATTCAATAACCCTCTAAAATAGTCATTTAGGTATACTTACATTTTTTTTTACAATTAGCCAAATATATTTGCTATTGCAAGGTGATTTCCATAAAGCTATTAAACATTGAGGTAAAAAAAAGAAATTCCCAATCTTCCCCTACTTGGTCAGTTGTTTAAATAAAGCGATACATCCCAGTGATAGTTTATTTTATAGCATAAGTACATAAATAACTATGTCGAAATTACTTATAGGTACCGAACAGTTCGATTCTACTTAAAGAAGCTGTATTCCATCTAAGTAAGTATGTCTAAAAGCTGTAACGGCCAAAACAGACATTTAATGTCCACCAGTTATTTCAAATTATTTGTAAACCTATACATAATAAAATAGGTAGGTACGTAAATATTCCTATGCCGTTATGATTTGTATGAAGTGTGCGTTTGAACTATATTTAATACACGTTTGTACATCGACTATTCAAACCCAAAATACTTTCATTGTTTGTTTTTCTAATTCCATGGTATTTGTCTTCCATTTTTCCGCCGCATCAGAAATATCCGGAATATCTTCCAAATATGCCATCTCTTTACAAGGTGATGGTGGAATTATGCTTATAATTGGTATTCCTATCTCTTGGAATGAACTCATAGAGGAAAAACCACTTTCATCTTCAATAAAATTGGATGAGTTATAGTCGTTCTTTTTGTCAATTGCAGTTTTTGTTGTTTTAGCAATCAATAAGCCCGAACGTTGTTTAAAATTCTGTTCGTTTTCATGGAGCTCGCCAACCGGAAACGAATTTTCCAAAAAAATTCTAGGTGTTGAGGGCGGAATAGTGATGTCGTTTAAGTTTTTATCTGTTACCTCCATAAACGGGTCGGTTGAACCATTAAATGAATCTAAGTCGCAAATTGGGTTCAACATAAACGTGTTGGCATCTTCTTCAATCGAGTTCAGACTTGAATTTGATTCAGAGGGTTTCTGCAACAGATCTCTGGCTGTTGCTTCGGTTACTTTGCTCGAATTAGTTTCTTCTACGTTATCAAGACAGGTGCATGCGAGATCAGGCAGTTTTGTGCTTAGTACTGTATTGGCAAGAGTGATCAGTCTCGACATTTCCTCACTTATTTTCTGACCAGTTTCCGTCTCGGGCGTCAGAGATAACTTCGACTGGCTCCTAAAAATTCAGTGAGAATTATTTTAGTCTAACACTTAAGAAAGTTAAGCTATTACATCACAGAAGTTACTTACCAAATGCCGCTGTAGTCTTTGTAGCCGTTGACATTACTAATGGATTTACTAATTTTCTTGGTACTTATTTTTTTAGACGGAGTCAGAGAATATTCGAGACTTTTGTTGACGTGCAATACAGATCGTGAGCGTGGCAAGTCCGTAAAATTGAAGGGTCTGGGCAGTACCCTGCCTGAGAGATTGTCTGTTTTGGACCCAGGCTCATTCCTCTGACATTCAATATGCTCTTTAACTCTGTTCAGAAAACTTACTATCTGTTTGAGTAAGGCTATGTGCATCTGCCTGTTCGCTTCAGTCTGCAAATAATTGAGATCGTCATTGGTTAAGCGCAATTTGATGTATAACAATAATTAGTAAGCATGAGAATTCGCATCAATAATTCGCTAGGCGTTTGCTCCTTTTTCCGTGACGACGTTTTAAGAACAAAATTCGCTCGCACATTATACAAATCCAACACATAATACAATATTGACATTTTTAAAGACAATAACCGTAGGTAGGTAATATCATTTACCTGAGCCAACTGCCAACGCAACGTTTCAACTTCCATATTCAAGGCAGTGACTTCTGTATGCCGAATATCGGAGGTCTTCGATAGTGGTTTATCGGGAGGCTTGACAGCTTCACCGTTCTGCTCCATGTTGTTACTTTTGGAAAGTTGAGAACTAAGCTCAATTCTTTCTGGAACCTGCAATAAAAAAAAAAAAGCTTTTGATGGACGTGTCCCGAAATCGTAAAAATGTCAGCTTCCGAGACGGCGACAGAGTGTGGCAGTAGGATAAGTAACTCTATAATAACCGAATCATTAGATTTCGAAAATACACGGAAGTTGTAATACGGTGTGAATACGGTCGATAAAAGATTTCTCTAAAAATACAGTTGGTCTCCCAACTTTTGTAGTTGTCTTCATTAGGAACACGACCGTTAGTTGTAGGTAAAGTTAAACGTTATTACGCAATTTGTCCTTCAAACGACGTTATACTACGCAAAATTGCTTTTCTTAATCGTTTTTGAAAATAAAACAGAAAACAACAATAGAAAATTTCTAGGCACAACGGTTCGTAGTAGATTACATAATAAAGTAACGGACTTCTCATCAAACGGTCTTTTGAATGTACGAGTAGCTTGCAAAAACTTTAAGAGCACACGTATAGTAGGTGTAACTGATTGGCAGTGTCACAGCCATCCCACGCTTTTTCTTCGAACATTGTGATTGACCTGTTTGTGAACAATACAAATCGTTGCACTGCTCCCGTTATATTTATTTATCACAATATTCATGAATGTTCTTCAATTGAGACCACCGGCAACGGCTATATGTTACTAAGACTGCCTTCTCTTCTAATAGGTAGGTATTATCATAGTAGGGACCCAGTATTGTATCAGTTTTTGAAAATCGCGTTAAGTATATTATTATTATTCTCCGCAGCAAAAGAAGTTTTTTTTGCATGAATTATTATACCTACATACGAGTAGTAGGTACTAGAACACATTTCTCGCGTAGCGTCGATGCTACTTATTCTTCCAAACAATCGCGCCACAACAGTCAAAAGAAAATATATTTACCACAGTATGTAGAGCTATTATGTAGCTCTAGCTCTATTATGTGAATTGCTGATACCTAGGTGTACCTACTTATATTTTTGGTACTAGCTGTAACTGTGCCCGCGACTTCTTACGTTACGCGCATACAAATTACTTACGAACCGATAACGTTTATAAAACTAATAATTATGCGAGACGATTGTGATGAAATAAAATCTTTGCTAATTCAAGTAAATTCTTTTCCTGCACTATCATCCGAATTGGGTCAGTAGTTTATACGTGATGCGTGCACAAAAAAACAGAAATAAATATTTGCAATGTACAGTCACGCAAAGTTTAGGTACAGGTTTGCTATGTGCACGTGTCCTTCTAGCTGATGATCAATGGGAAGCAAAACGCATCGCATGCTATGACGGCCGGCCTATCCCTACACTTTCATTGAATGCATATAATTGAACAAAAAGGCATTGTCCGGACCGGACAGGAGGTAGGTAAATGGAATCTGAGTAAATCATGATGACCCAGTGTGTTATGTTATGCCACGTGAACCACGCTTATAGAATTTATAACGGTTATTCACAAACAACAATAAAACTGAATAACAAGGCCTATGTTGTTTTCAATTACTGATGCATTCGGTTTGCTATGTTTCCTTTATACATTTGTGAGTGGTAGTTCCGGTCTTGATTATAAGATATATCAGGTTGCTCAGGAGGGCAGTTCTCAGTTTCTCAAGTGTCGGATGCAGCGGCTTGTAACCGAACACGCGTGATCAAGGCCAATGGGCTACAAATCTCATTTTACTTATACGCACAAAAATTTAGTACCTACATAATAACTTAGTTAATTAGTTAATTATACTGCCTTAGTAGTAGCTCCTTTTCAATTCGCAAGGCATAATTTCACCAAGGTTACATAAAAGTGTGACTCATATAGGATTCAAAAGGTGTAAAGCGGGCGAGTTGGGTTGGTCGTCGTCGGTAGACTGTTGCTAGTGTTGGGGTGATGTTAGAATCGGTCGGGTTGATATAGCGTGGTGAGGCAAGCCCGTCATGCACAAGCGGCGACGCGTGACGCCGGCATCCGGCCTGGGCCCTCGGAAGCATTTAATGACTGCCCTACCCCTAGTCCCGACCCCGACCAGCGACCACGAGCACGGCGACAAGTGCACGATGCTTTTGTCTTGTCGCCGTTTGATACCTGTAATATACCTACGTGTGCGGCATATGCTCACCCATAAGCCATAAACAATACTTCCCGAATAAAGGGTGAAACATTGGAAAGCTATTATGTACTTAATTCCAATACTTTCTTTTTCTATTCGTTAATCACAAAATTATCCTAAAATGACAAAAAAATATCGGAGATTACTCTACGCTTCGTTTACCTACTTATAGTCTAATAAAAATCACTATCTATTATTTGTCCCTTATGCTTTCCCAAACCGTTCGTTCCTCCTCCGGGGCTCACTCAGCCAAGCACGTATCCAGGGGAATCTCCCATTCTCCCCCGGCCGGCATTCGTTGCAGTGCAGCTTTTTGTCTGAATTTATTTTGTAAAGAACCTTTCCCGGGCATGTGCAAAACGACCCACCAACGCGTCGTCATCGCAATCGGAGGAACGAACGGTGGGTTTTATTCCCCAAAATTCAGAATATTAGTAGGGAACAGTGATTACAGCTAGAATTTTTCTGGATTATAATCCTCCATACATGTTGTATTGTACAAAGAGAGTCTAACTTTTAATGTATGTGCTTTGAATGCAGTTCGACTCTTGCTTACTATAATAGTATGCTGTCCGTGCGCTTACATTACATTGCATAACACAATAGGATAGTGCTACACAAATCTGGGTAGTACTTATAATTTGTGTGCTTTCGAAATGGAGCTATGAAATGGCAAAAGTAAAAAGTTATTTTGCTAACTTTATTGCCTTCTAAAGTATATTTTTCGTCATGTACTTGAATGTTTAATTTCTAAACTATACAATCCTGTGCTGATTAAGATGCGATACAAGTCATTGCCTACAGGATGGTTTGTGGGTACTATACCCACATTGTATGTGTTTGATTCAAAATATTACCATGTCTCTGTCTCTTTGTTCGTACATAACATATTGCTTAGTTAGTGAATCGACAGCTTAAACAACAACATGCATATCACGTAGGGAGTTCGTGTCGGTGCTTTATCTACTATATTAGATCCGGTAGCGTTTTTGTGTTTCTAATATGTAGTGAGCATTACACAACCGAATTATCCCTATTGATTCACGCAGGAACAGTCTTATAAACATAAAATAACAAGTACCTAGGCTGTACCTAAGTGCATACATGTTATAAACTTATAAAACACACAATTTTGAGACAGTCTAGCAATAGAACACTCTGTGTAACTAATGAGCACGACCGCTACTTCTGTGTGAACTCACAATTTTACCACAATGAAAGATAGAGATTTTTTCCAATGTTCGTAAGAAACCACAATACTATTAGTTACGGAGTCTGACTTATGGTAGATGAGACATTACATCCAAGCCAATTTAGATACATCATTATGTCGTGACAACTTCTAATAAATTCAGAACAAGTAATTACTGCAATGATTTCTTGGTAACCTGAATATTTTATCCTGTCTACACTTATGCTTTCTCAAATAGCTTTGATGAAATTGGGAGTTTCAACTTTTTGCACCTACTCGTATACTTAGATAGAGACATGGAGTGCGATTTTTGAATCTCATTCGGTGAGCTCAGCAGTTGGGAATGTCAAAATTACTATGGACGTATGCATCTTTCTACTGTTGATTTGACCTTCATAAATCGCACTCCTGAAGCATGATTTTTGGAGAGTCAAATCAGCAGTAGAAAGATGCATATCTCCATAGTAATTTTGACATTGTTGAGATTGACAACTGTTGACATTGACAACTGTTGAGCTCACCGAATGAGATTCAAAAATCGCACTCCTGGTGAAGATTCTTAGTGTCCATGAAGGTATAAAAGGTATAATTTCTTAGGAACTTTGTTAACTAACTTTAACTAACTAAACAAACTAAGTTAAAATTTAAAAAACTTGCTTCTTAAAGTAGGAAAGCATGTAGGTAATATGTTTATCATTCTAAAAGCAGGTGGATATGAGTCACTTCGTCCGGATCTAAACTGTTTGAGTAAAAAAATAAGTAGATACTCGTATGTAAGGTTCGTTGTTCAGGCGTTAGCCAGCCAAATGGAACGAAGAGTGTTGCTGTATACCAAGATATCCGTAATATATGTAGTTTCCTATAAGGCTCACGGTCTCTTCGCTGAATGTTATTATGGAGGTCGTTGCTTGGGAATGTTCCTCCATTGAAAAGGGAAGATCTTCCACCAGGCTGTAGTGTGAAGCCTGGGGACCGGCCGTGGTCCAACAGTTCTTAGTTGGACCTTGTCTATATATCGAATCTCTGTGATTATTTCTTTGTATGGAGCATATTTCTGAGAGCGAAGGTATCGCCATCTGTTAGCTTCTTTGCTATAACTTGTAGGTGTTGACATCTATGGCAAGTCCCCACATTATTATAAATACAAAAAAAAAATACGGGTCGAATTGAGAACCTCCTCCTTTTTTGTTGAAGTCGGTTAAAAAAATGGTACCTAACGCGAAATACTTGGCCTATGTACCTAACGAACTCATATTTTTGACATAATATTATGTACCTTCTTAACTTACCAATAGATCATATCTACGAATAAAGATTTCTTTATTCGTACGATCATATACACGATATTCATTTGATAGAGAAAGAATAGTCTACATATTATGTTAAAACTTGTCAAATACGGATCTAGATGTTAGTTTCCTTAGTGCTTAGCATAATTAATTTGTATATTTATTCATTATTAACTTAGTTGTGTTCTGTCGATATCGTAGCAGCAGGTGGTCTGTCTTGTTCTTCGTTATTATTTAATAGATTATAAAACATCCTAAACGACCTATGTCGACACATTTATGTAATCCAGGGTTGCCTTTACCTATATGTATATTAGTTAATCATTGCCGTTCTTCGACAGACATTTATTTCACCCTCATTTCTTATTTGTTATTGTCATGTCATGATACCAAATGACGAAAATGAGCTGCTTTACGATTATGTGAAATAAGTAATTAATATTTCTTAAACAATTAAGTAGGTAGACAGACCTAACTAGTTTAATCGTAACACGACATGATGAAACGACATCATAAAGTTATTAACATTGAAGTAATTCTAATTTACAGCATGACGTAAATACTTAATAACTACCTGCTAGGTCAATGACTGCAAATCTTGGTCATCGAAGTATGAAAATAAAATCCGATAGAATTATGAGTAGACTAATCATTTAACACGCATGAACTATTATTAGACGTAAATAGTAAACATTTTATAATCGATTTAGACAACGTCGTTGATAATAAAAAAAATTTGCTAATAAGGTAACCAATTTAAAACATTACGTACAACGGACGGTTGTCATAGTTTTTTTTTTTTTTTTTTTCGGTTTTTCTATAAAAATATTTAAAACATTACTTAGGTATCCCTCTTATCTAGTTGTTATCAAAAGGTAATTAATAACTATTTATGTCGTAGTTATGTTACTATAATGATAGCCAACCTCTGAAAGAATACTAAATTGAGATGGCACCACAGCACCAGCACCAGAGGAAATTTTATCTGGCACTCGCAGCCAAATAATCATTGGATTGATAATTCTTAATGTTTCTTTAGTAAAGCAGTTATAAAGCAAATGAACATAATATCCTAAAACTAAAAACAATAGGTAATAAATAAAATAGCAGAACGGATAGAAAAAAACGAAACAAAAAAAGAATTCTTAATTGAGTTGTAGTTCATTATCGGATATACGAATAAGTAAAGATCCATATTTCTAGATTGGCTTTGAAAAATTAATCCCGGACAAGTAGAAATTGATGCATGTATAAGTACCTAAGTACTTACCTAGTAAGAAATGTAGTCGGTACGCAACATGGTTGTTATTACTTACCTACTTATTACGTTCACCTAAATACCGATGTTTTATAGCGTCAGTCATAAATTTACTAAAAATGTTACCCTACTAACCTCCAAATTAACTAAAATGAATATCAATGACCGAGATTATGTCATAGCAAGAAGACCCACATTGATGTCATATAACATAAGATACAAAATGCCCCAAAAATTCAGCATAACCTATACTTATTTACATGTAGGTATTCTAACAAGAACTCTGCGAAAATAATTCGGATGCCAATAACGGTATTTGTTAGATTGCTGAAAAACCTATAAAGTAGGTAGGTACTTCTACCTGCGCCGGGCGCTGGACTTGCATTTTTGACTAGATTTTTGAACAATTTTAAATACTTACGGATTTTTAAGGGGATAACCAAACCATCAAACTGTACAACTTCCTCTGTAGTACTGTAGCCGGGGGACTTTTTAATTATCAAAAATATTACCTATTGCCGTTTAGAAATGGTTGTAAGGTAGGTACTAATGGGTTGTGATCTTGAAGACTTAGGTTTTTATACGGCAATAGGTAATCTTTTTGGTAATTAAAAGTCCCCCGGCTACAGTACTAGGTACTACGGGCCCAAAATCGAAATCGCGAAAAAAATCTGCTGTGCCATACAATAATATATCCACTTGTAAAATCAGGTACCTACTTACCAGTTTGTACATAAAGGCAAAGGATAGTGATAACTACTATTATGCATGGGCGTAAAATATTAATTTCACGCATTTGAATTCCTTGCAGTACCTTAGCGTCATTTATTTTGGTTTGGGTCGTCTCCAAAAGTCCAAAATCTTTGCAAAATGTACTAAAATTAAAACAGTCTAGGATTAGTTAAGTTCAGTTTATCAAGTTTTTTATTTTTTTTTTATTTTATATGTTAAGAAAGAAGACTGATACGTGGATGAAGTAAATCCGCATTGGACATCGCGTCGTGGACGCTTATAACGCCATTCTTGGTTATATAATTCCTTAGGTAGGTACCCATCCCTCAGCAGTAGGACGGATAGAGACGGATAATGACCTATGTGTACAAATTATTTATCGAATGTCAAGTCTAACTAGAGCCACTACTACTAGGGCAGTATAAGGTGTTTTACACATCGACAGTTGCAAAATCTTCCTAACTACCTAAGATAACAGATTGTTAAATATATCACGTAGAATTACAAAATCATTATTCTATCATAGTCATGATAAACTACGCATTTTAACGAATTGCACCTCTACTTATTTCAGTTAATATTGTGTGATCGTTCATAATAAATAGGTATTTTCCGATATCTTCTTATCGTGGAGTAGGTATGTACAAGCCACTCCTCTTAAAATGTCGGTTATACAGTGGATCAATGACCTCGCATTCTTTTTGTTGATAAGAAGATGAAAGCGAGAGCGAAAAATTGAATCGAAACCCAAAAGAACTAATGTCTCTTATTATTTAACACATTCTAATACTAAGCATTGCATCTCTTTCTGTCTCATTTTTATCACAGCTACTAAAAAAATCGTATCATACGCAAAGATTGCACCAAACATATCCTACTATTGTTATTATTACATCTACACTCGACAACAATAAAAACGGGTCACCAACAACATAGACCTTAATATCTCGGAAACTAAGAATGGTAGCTTATTTAAATAAAAAGCATTTTATAGACAATTTAATACTACTTCTTAAATTAATACAATTTCTGGTTGTTATAAAGTAATGCCAATAAAAAAGGCTAAAACCTAAGCAAGTAAGTACCTACTTAAATGATATTTTGAATAAAAAAATTTTAGTAAGTACCTATTCAACATTTATTATTAATGCGGTAATTTTATCACTCACATACCTACACTAAAATATGGGGAAATGTTATAACTGTGACAAAAAATGGTAATTTAAAATTTTTGGTCTGCGATAGAATTGACGCATTTGTATTTATGTATTTTTATTAAGTCAAACAAATGAAAACTAAAAAATGTTATGAATTAATTTAAGAAGTATTAAATAGTGTAATGAAATACTTTTTAAGTGAATAAGCTATCTTTCTTACTCTCCGAGATATTCAGGTATGTTGGTGACCCGTTATTTTTGTTGTCGAGTTACTTACTGCAGTTAGCCTATAGGTAACTATAAAAATATCTAGCCCTGAAAATAGGTTGATCCGTTTTTGGGAAATATGGCAACAACATAGATATACTTACACACCTACAAACAAACATCTACAAATTAAATATCAAATAATCGACGTTGCTATATTGTTACCTATCCATCGGACATCAAAAGCTTTTGTTTAGTGGGTAAGTATACCTACCTACTATAAAGAAATGTACCTACGAGTACCTACTTAGTAAGTCAATCCACAGTGAAAAGCAAGTTGCCTATTTAGGTCCTCATACCTATTTAACATGCTTGACTTGAGATGTATGTCAAGATCGACAACTAATTCACGGGATTACTTACATGTTATTATGTACCTATAGGTAGATACGTTTTTCTGGTTATATAAATTAAACTGGTCGAGAAACCAACAATATACCAAAAATGTAAAGCCCGACCAGAAATACAAAAAAAACCTCGCCATGTTGCGGAAAATCATTGGAACTAATTTTTGTACTTGGAACACTAATATTAAAGGTGACAGTCGATTGCAGCGCCCCCAAATCAGGTTTTTTATATTCCTGGTCAGGCTTTAATTATCTTTACCTACGCAGTAAAAATTGCGCTTCCGATGATTAACTAAAATAACGATTTAGTGTAGAGCATTTTGATAAAAAGTCACAATGTCTGATAACAATTTATTAATTATAAGGAAATTACCAAACCGACACGTTTTGTGAAACGAAAACGAAACCTTTCTATGCCTATTAATAATGCATAGCAAATTAGACTTATTACTTTTACTAATGATGCAGAAACTCACGCTACAGAAAACGAAATTGTAGGAAAATAAAAACGCTATGTTCCGTCAGGATAAAAAAAGGGAATTTACGGTTTTGGAAATTACTACTACGGCTACTAAGAACTCGTGGGAAATGAAATACAAAATATCTAATGTAACCTTTAGTAACGGCCGAAACATTCTACTATCTCCAGTTTGACCTGCGAGTGTGCAAGTAGTCGCGTAAACAGGCTTTGCAAATGTCATTTTCCCTTCTGGATATTACGTAGCAAACGAGACTAAGCAAGTTAATATATAACATAACATAACATGAAACGTTAGGTAGTTTTTACAGTACTTATCCTTTATGTTTAATATCTGTCTTAACAAGGACTCGTTTTTTATAGACAAACGAATATTCCTTTAAAATCGTTATCTATACAGATAGTGTAAAATTAAATGCGTTACCTTTATCAAAGAGTTTCAGACCATCCAACTGAACAACTTTCACTAAGGGACCAACATTGAAATCGTAAAAAAAAATCTGTTTCATACATTGTGGATTGGACGTTCTTTTAATTATGTTTTTGTTGCTGTATGTTTTTGGTGTGCAAATAAAGAATATTTATGTTATGTTATGTTATGTGGAAGATAAAGCTATCGACATTTTATACGGAACAGCTGATTTTATTTCTCTTTTTCAAAGTCGGTTCCAAGTTTGTTCATTGCAGTTTGATGGTCTGAAATACCCCGTTCAATTTAGGTACCTATGTAACGCATGTAATTTTACACCAAGTATATATAAAGAGTTGGCATTCGCGTTAGGGGCGACACGGCATCTCGTTAACTCGTTATTTTACCTCCACAATTCACAAATAGGTAGGTATTTACCCTTTAATTTATGATGAATATAGTATTTCTCACATCTATCGTAATGGCAGCACAGCAAGGAGATAGAGCAGAAAACAATGGTTTTTCGCTATCTCCCTTTCATATCGCGAGAATGCTGCGATTCACAATAGTATTGCTTTACCACTTCCGCCGTGTCAAGAATAAAGGCTCCCCGCACATTGCCGCGATTTTATCGAGCGATATTATCGCTGCAACTTTGCGATATTTATTTCCAGTACATTTTGTATGGTGTCGCGTGCGTTCCTACACACTGCCGCGATATTATCGCCGCGACTTCGCGACGCGACGCGTCGCGCCTCGAGTCGCACCGCGATTTAGCGATACGTTTTTGTTTTTAGTACATTTTGTATGGGGTCGCGCTCGATCCTACACACTACCGCGATATTATCGCAACCTGACGCAATCTCTTTAGACTACATTCAGTGGTAGGGCGCATGCGTAACGCGAATCGCGGAATCGCTCCAGTGTGTAAGGTGTCGCGAAGTCGCTCTCGATAATATCGCTCGATAAAATCGCGGCAATGTGCGGGAGCCTTTAACGTTTTGCCGTATTCACACCCTGTAGCTCCACGGTTAATACACAGGTACTAGGTACCTCTGCCACTCTATCTACGCTCCCATAGAACAATGAAATCAAATTGTTTTTAACTCAGTTGTTAATTTGAAATTAGATATCTAGCGGTACATATAATTTAGTGTTTGTGAATTTTTCTATCGTCTTGCTTCATAATCATAACTTAGGGTAAGAAAACGATGTCCTAACCTAACTGAATCCAATATCGATACATTACATAACTTACCACCTACCTACGATATTATAATTTTGTAGAGAATACTACTAATACTACTATTCATTTAATTTTATTCTATTTCACTAGTATTTCACTCTAAATTGTAACGATATTTTTTTAAGGAATTTTGTAAAACTACGCAGTAAGTATTTGTATTTCTTACTAACTAGTTTGTTAGCTAATTGGATTTCATGATTGTTGTTACCTACATCTGAAATGATTAGGTGTGCATGTATAATGTGAAATATTACATTTCTAAGTTTGTAAGTACTTACGTCAATCTCGTTCTATTGTTCAATAAATACAGAACAGGTAATATAGGCACAGAATATAGGTCTCTCTTAAAAGGCTGACGGTTTGAAGGATGATCAGACGATCAAACTGAGCAACTTTTTCAATGGGACCAAACGTCGTGGGTAGTCGTTACATAAAAACCACGTCAGAGGCCGTCAGGCGGTGTGAATAAACTCTGACACCAGGGGACGACATCCTGTGGGCAACCACAGGATAAGAAGAAGAATGGGACCAAACGTCGAACTCGCGAAAATAGAATCTGCTGTTCCCAAAGTCAATGGCATCCATACAAAACTGCATCCTACTCGACCCAAATGTATTGGGACAGCCGACTTCTGTTTTGTGATTTCGAATTTGGTCCTATAGAGAAAGTTGTTCAGTCTGATGCTCTGATCATCCTCTTAAAAACCAAAGGACCCTGTATATATTATACAAGATGTTACAAAAATACAAATTAACATTTAAGGAGGTGGTATAGACCATCAAACTGAACAACTTTTACTATGGAACCAATATCGAAATAGCAAAAAAAAATCGGATTTCCATACCTGTGTCCATACTAAACTACAAATCTACTCGAGCTAAAAGTATGGGGCAGCAGATATATTTTTTTCGCGATTTCTATGTTGGTCCCAGTGAAAGTTGTTCAGTTTGATGGCCTAAACAACCCTCTTAAAAGTATTGAATGTTTATTTTTACTTTTGTAACCCTATTAAAAGTTTTGAATGTTTATGTGTTCTTTTGTAACACCGTATAGGTACAACACTTCCTTTGGTCTTATTTAGTCTTAATTCAATTTAAATGTAGGTTAATACAGAAGAATATGAAATGGAACATGACTTTATGTACCTGTGCGTTTTACTTAACGTTACGCTAGAAAATTATAGTTAGAGATCATTAGATTTTTTAATCCAGATATGTACCTACTTAAATGGCTCTGCCTAATCTAAGTGGTAAAAGTACCTAAGTATGTACCTACCTACCTCCACAATGAATGTATAATGAAGGCGACAAACATTCGTGGTTTAATTGCAACGACTGTCATCCTACTTACTTTGTAACGTAAGCCTTAATCACTAATCATGATTACGGTACCTAATGAAAATTAGATGCTGAATTCATAGTACAGTAACTACAAACGGAACAAAAAACATAATCATCATTTCGTTACACTGCTACTGTGTTACTGAGAATAGTTCAATAACAATCAAACACTTTCACTTCTCTTATATTTGCTTACAACAGACTGAAGAAAAATGTTAATAAAAACTGTTCATCAAAATAAACCGTTAATCGTGACACGATCACAATGTTAAATAAAAATAAAAAAAATTACGCAGAAGCAATTTCGCAGGTTGCTAAAAGAAAACGACAAGTAACTTACTTTTTCAGGGACGTTTTCAGCTTTACCATTGTCATAGGGTCGCAATTTCAATGTGGTATCTTGTCTCGGGGAACAGATTGGTGACCTAGAGATGTAGCGATTAGAGAGCCGCCTCGCAAAATTACTTTTGAAATCCTCACATCTCATTATAGACTCTACTGGTCTACTGAACTCCTCTCCGGATTTAGCTGGTACTGCTTCCCGAAATTGTGTTGCCATTTTTGTTTCAAAATATTTATAAATATCATTATTTTAAACACACGTTCATTGATGAAGTTCGATTTTGAAATTTGAATTGAACGTTCATCGGCGCGCACGCAGCACTGCCGTGGCATCCGATGCGACCGTTAACGTGTGAGGTGAAGATCGTACTGACTACACTTTAAAGTTACCACCTGTCGGCTCTATCGAGCGGAAAGCGCTTTTACTCGTTGATACAAAAGTACAATAAATTTTACGAAAAATAAAGTTATATGTAGAGTATTAAAACTATAATACCGAATTACTTCTTTACTGAATTCCCATAATAAACTAGTTAAAAATTATTATAATAATCTACACTACACAGGTGTTTAGCTTGTTAAACCTGTTATGAGAGCCATCTATCCGAGAGCTAAGCTAACTTTAACTTTGGTGGGATGCCTAAAGTTAGCAGGTTGTATTTTGGTGTTTGTTGCTAGTTATAATGAAAGGTACCTTTCAGAGTAAAATTACTAGTACCTATATAGAGATGTCGTCGTCGTCGATGCTCGATAGCTTATTCCAGGAATTAAAAAAAATGTCTTGTTGATTTTTTTTTCAGGAAGCGAAGGTAAAGGCACTTGAATGCTAGTTTTTAACATTTATTGCGTTTAAATTCGAATTCATCTAAGGACGTGATAGTAGAGATAGTAAGCTATCAATTTAGCTCTAGATTGTTAACCGTTTTTAATTTTAGATTTTTTCAAATAAGTAATTCAAAAATTTCAACTTCGAAGAAGTCAATTTAAAAATAAGAAGCAGCGTACTCTCTCTTTTTTTTCTTTTGGTTCTCAGACAATATGCACTTTGTTGAAAGCAAAAACATTTCGAATTTTCGCTATAACATTGACACAGTGCATCAAAACACTATCAATTAAAATTATTTCGTTACTAAGTATTTTAAATGCAAATTCTTAAAAAATCATTAAGTAACTAATCAGAGGCAAAGTCGTACCGTCAAATCTTCCAACTTTTCCCTCTAGTACGATTTTTGAATCTAATTCGGTGAGCTCAACAGTTGTAAATGTCAAAATTACTATGGAGATATGCATCTTTCTACTGCTGATTTGACTTTCAAAAATCGCATTCCTGAAGCATGATTTTTGAAAGTCAAATCAGCAGTAGAAAGATGCGTATCTCCATAGTAATTTTGACATTTTCAACAGCTGAGCTCACCGAATGAGATTCAAAAATCGCATCACAGGTTCTGAAAAAAATATACAGTCGCTAGTCGGCAAGATAATTGTCAATTTACCCAAAATCATTTTTTGATGCCAATCGATCCTGTTTCTTCTGAATTTGGATTTAAAATAGTAACGAAATAATCAAGAATATTATATATTCCATAATTTTTGGAAATAATAGCTTACTATCTCAACTTTTACGTCCCTAAAACTAAAGCACAGACTGGAAGTCTGTGAGCTAAAGTATAATAAGTAAGTCAATGATAATTATCTTCGATAATTTTCCTCATTTGTGATATCGTGTCGAACAAATGCTAGGTGTATTATGCATGGACGAAAAAATTTTTATGCTACTGTGCTACTGTATAGGAAGGAAGTCTGTGGTCGAACTCGTTTCGGTCGCTTCTGCTTTTGACACATTGACATAAAGTACTCTTTGTCAAGGACTTGATGGGTTCATGACAATGACATTTTTTATCAGTCAACAAAATGTTAAAATAATAAATTAAGTATGTGGAAATAAAATTTTCCGTAAAAGTTTTTTCTAAAACAAACGAGTTACCTTCGCAATGCTGCAAAAAAATTCGATCAAAAAAATGTTCTTGAAAGCCGTGGATTACCGTAAAAAGTTTCCCTTCTCTTAGCGTACAACATACTTACACAAATACTTACAATGGACACAGATAATAAAACCAGTAGGTTCGTTTCTTGATCACACTATTCTTACTGGACCTAATCCCTGTATCTTTATACAACATACTACATACTACCTTCCCCACAAAATTCTCCAGTCTATTAGCCAAAACTAACTCACACTCTAAGGGGGGTATTACAGAACGACACTCAAGTGGAGATCTCTTCTTAAGTAAAGATAAACAAGGATGCATGTATACGTTGTATGTATTTGCATCCTTTTCTATCTATACTCACGAAGAGATCTCCACTTGAGTGTCGTTCTGTATACCCCCCTTAGTCTTGTCGACTTTCGAACCCTAGTCCTTAGGAGACGTGCTGCACTTTCGTGTTCCTGGAATGGACTACCAGTCAGCATTAGGTTTGGTATTTTTATACCCAGCCCCTCTAGCATGCCACCGCCGAGAAAACGACAAAAATCGAGACGTGCCTCCATCTTTATTATTTTACGTACGCCAAAAAGAGCGCGCATGACGTTTTTCTCGTTTAAACGCTTTGTCGTGGGTGGCATGCTAGCCGTGCTGCAGTACTCTAGTGTGCGGTAAAACTCCAACAGTTTCCCGAAGGCACATTATTGTTCCATGCTTCCAGCTCGTTCGCAAGATTGACGAAAGTAAAAAACGTTCTCAACGATAGATTTTATCTTATTTGAATCTGAGGCGATGGTACCTATATCCGATGAGTAAGCTGTTGTTTATTATTATTACAGAATTCTATAAATTTACTATACCGCCACCAATGTTGCTAATAGTACACACTTTTAAATATATCAAGAGAGTGGTATTTTAAGCGGTATGTATGTATAATTTTAAAACTAATAGTTTACACAGAGTTTGTGCCCTGGAGCCTCAGGAGTGCGATTTTTGAATCTCATTCGGTGAGCTCAGCAGTTGAAAATGTCAAAATAACTATGGAGATACGCATCTTTCTACTGCTGATTTAACTTTCAAAAGTCAAATCAGCAGTAGAAAGATGCATATTTCCATAGTAATTTTGACATTTTCCACTACTGAATTCAGCAAATGAGATTCAAAAATCGCACTATGGGGTAGGTAGGTAGGTATATTTAGAAACGGCCCTCAAAAAAAACTTGTCATACTTATCTACCGAATTGAAATCATGCCCCTCGATTACGTCCCATTTGTTTTCATTCATGAATTTCTTGTAGGTAATTAAAATAATACTGGGTGTCAGGAGAAGTATCATTAACCTTCAAACCACATACTCTACCCATCAAACTAAACAACTTTTACCATCGGAGCAAACATGTCAGTGCAACATAAAAATCCACCCTATCCATACCAAGATCCATGACTTTTGGGCCACCCTATATACTCGTATCTTTAATGTACAGACACACTTCTGTTTCAGTTTTATAATAGTTAAGATGCCTTTGTGTAACTTGTCGTTTACTGTATCTTTAATGTACAGACACACTTCTGTTTCAGTTTTATAATAGTTAAGATGCCTTTGTGTAACTTGTCGTTTACTGACCGATATCACATATCAGCAGATATGTGTTTTTGACTGTTTAATAGTGTAGGCGCTTTTTGAGTATGTAGAGTTGGAAGGAAAAGGTTTTTGCAATTTCTGATATTTCTAGTAGTTACCTACTCTAACTCTTGCAGAGTTTTTAAAGTTAACAAAATTGTAGTTAGGACCATAGGAAAAAATTTTAGAATAGTTATATTTTCAGTGCATTTATCAATTTAAGTATCTACCTATTTCAGCACGACCAAAGGACAACAGGAAACATATTCTCCAATTTACCAGTTTGTTTTATGATGGAATTATATTACGACATGAATGGATGACCTTAAATTATTTGAGCTTGTAGCTAAAAATGGAAAGAAAATAGAAAATATAAACGACAACATCAATAATGAAGATAGTTATCACTCTACGTACATCGTGTATTTAGCGAATAGCGAAACCTCAATGAAAGAAAGTGATACTTCCTGTCCCACATGCACTAAAGCTATAGTTGTAAATGTGTGTATGCAACTTATAACAACTAACCACGGACATGAAAAAAAGACGGACGTAATGTGACACTAAAAAGATGTGAAGCATGCAAGGTTCTACATATTCATTTGTTCTACAAGGGACCTACACTCACACAGATACACTAGTTCTAGGCGTAGGTCCTAAAACCCGCCACCATTTTGTACCGCGCGACACGCACACAAATATAAATGGGTGCTTCACTCGTGATTAGTCGAGATTACGTCCGTCTTTTTTTCCGGTCCGTGCAACTAACAAAGTTAGCAAAATTACCAAATTGATTTAGTAGCTAAATTATAATTTAACAGAACAAGTTACTGGGTTTTGTTGAGGCGGTTCTTGGTGAGGGTTGCTGTGACGATGTTCTCTGCTGCACCGGCTTCAGACTAGCCTTATCAATTTGCGCTCTCTTCGGATCAATATTGGTTATATTGCTGTTGATAAATATCTACAAGATCCTGACTTCTTCCCGTTCTCGTCCTGAGCCGCGTAGATAGAAGACAATCAACTAGATCTTAAAATTTATGCAACGGCAAATTTATTACGGCATGGAAACCGCGCCTGAGAAGGACCAGGTAAAATTTTCATTCTGTTCATCGAATTGTGGCAATGCTCATATCTAGCATAAGCTTTTATATGTATCATACCCACCTATAACTTAAGAAACGTATATCAAATGTCATAATGTAAAACTTTAACATTTGGTCCGCGAACGTGAACGATCCATCCCCAGATAAACCCGAACATGTTTTCGTGGGAAGGGTTAAATTTCTTGTGTTATATTGTTTGTAAATGTCATTATTGAAAAAAAAGACTAATCTATGCAACCAATGCGCACGTTTTTTAAATATTTGGTATATACCTAATGGGGTCTATTTTTGAGAAAAACTAAGAACACGTATAGGTAGATTCTCGAAGAAAATCTTCCAAAGGTTTCGTTGTGCAGCTGTGTAAGGTAATGGAAAATTGTAGAGGCAATTCAGTCTGTATTGTCTCTACAATTCCCCATTTCCTTAACCCTCCATTAGTTTCTGTTATAGAATTATGAACAATATCTATCGTTGATAGTTTTCGTTACCGCTATCTTTTTTTTTTAAATCCTTTGGTTTTTCTACTGGAGACACAAAAGGGGGTGGGGGAGAGGGGTTATACAATAATTTTTCGACATGTTCTACATTGAAACTAAGAAGCCGTACTATCTGGAAATTATCTTATCTCTGTACTAGATGTACGCGGCGAACTTCGTACCGCCTTACAATTTTCCCAACACACACAATAATAAAAAAAAAATTACTTGTCTTACTTGTTTTACAGAAGAATCAATTAACAAAATGCTGTGATAAGCTTGTTTGCTGTAGCTCCAAATTCCATAACCACATAGTGTTGGCTACATGCGGACTAGCTTTAATTTTGTTCCTGGTGGTTGTGCAGCAGTTATGTAAGCATGTTCTTCACGGTCAACCGAGAAGAAGACGGTGCCAGCGTAAGAACTACCTACCTATAGAGCTTCTATATAAGGTCTAACAAAATTAGCTGAAACTATTTTAAGGGGAGTATCAGACCGACCCGGTTGGTGTAATGGTTACCACGCCGGACTGCTAAACCAGGGTCCTGGGTTCGAATCCCGGTTCAGTCATGGATGTTACATGTTTGTGCCGTTGTTGTATGGTTCCCATAACAAAAAGCCTGAGGCTTACTTGGGATCATTACAATGTATGTGCCTGTGAGCGTTATTTATTTATTGTTTATTATTAGACCATCAAACTAAACAACTTTCTCAATAGGACCAACATCAAAATCGCGTAAAAATATCTGCTGTCCCATATAAAACTGCCAACCTATACCTAAACGAATGTATAGGACAGCAAATTTTTTTCGCGATTTCGATATTGGTCCGATAGAGACAGTTATCCGTTTGATGGTCTGATACTTCCCTTAAAATTGTTTCAGATAATTTTGTTACACCTTATACAAGGTGTTACAAAAATACAAATAAACCTTTAAGGGGATGGTGTAGACCATCAAACTGAACAACTTTCACTATGGGACCAATATCGAAATCGCGAAAAAAAATATTTATGTTCTATACTCTACAAATCGTCTAGAGCTAAAATATGTATGGGATATAAAAATTTGTTTTTTCGCCATTTCGATGTTGGTCCCATAGAGAAAGTTGTTCAGTTTGACGGTCTAAACAACCCCCTTAAGAGTTTTAAAATTTTATTGTTACTTATGAAACACCTTGTAGAGTAATGTTGATGTTGAACACCTACCGAATATCTGTTCCCCTTCCCACAAAACTGCCAGTGGCCAACCTGCCAAAAGGAACGGACCTAATACAATACAAGATGTAAAAAAATACAAATAAACATTTAAGATGGTGGTTTAGACCATCAAACTGAACAACTTTCATATTGGACCAATATCGAAAACTCGGAAAAAAAAAATCTGGGACAGTAGATTTTTTATGTGCGTATGGATTGAGGAGCCACATTTGCTATTGAAAAAAGAATTCTATGGCCATTTTGTAGGAAATTTGTAGATTTTGTAGGCCCAATCCTGGAATTTGTAGGAAAAGTATAGAGAAGTTACATGAACATAAAGGTGGCTCCTCAATCCATAACGTCAGGATTGAGGAGCCACCCTGTATCTCTGAAAGTACGTGATGAATCTTTTTGAAAATTTTGTAGGATTTAGTAGGAGTTGGAAAAAGATCCTACAAAAAAAATCAGCTCTCTACGACCAAAACTGAAAAAGCTACAATACTTTGATTGTGGCTCCTCAATCCTGACGCATCAGGATTGAGGAGCCACCCTCTATCTCTGAAAATACGTAATGAATCTTTTTGAAAATTTTGTAAGATTTAGTAGGAGTTGAAAAAAGATGCTACAAAAAAAATCAGCTCTGTACGACTACAACAGAAAAAGTTACAATAGATAATTTGATTGTGGCTCCTCACACCAGATAAATGCCTATAACTACATATGTACGTAACGGAATTCACAACCGATGATGCCAATATTTAGTAGAAATTTCTACTAAATATTGGCGTAGTCAAATGTCGCATATCATCAATACCGACAGAGCTACGCGTTTTTTCAATTTTCCATATAAAGTCACCATATAGGGTGACCACTAATAAGTTAAATCCTGAGACACATTTTAGTACTATCAAGTTGGTGGCTTATTATGTCCAGAAAAAGAATGCATAAGATTACCTTTCCCTTAGTCGCCTCGTAAAGTACTTGCCTACTAATTAGTTCAAATTTTTTTAGCTTCTTAACCGCTTGTTCGTTGTTAATTGATCGTAATTTTATGTATAAATTTTCCTTAACATGAGTGTTCTGCGGTATTCAGTGACAACAAAACTCAGTCTAAATGCAACAAATTTTTAGGTAAGTGTAAATTCCTAAACATATAGGAACTTAAAATTATCAGTACTTACTACTACCTACTATACGATCCTGAAATTAGGTGATGCATTCAGGAAACCACAGACAGGTACACACCAAGGTAGGTACTTAACTAGTTTTGAATCATGTTAAGTACTTCATATCTCTTAATTCAAAGGGGATATTACCTTTGACGCGCTCCATACAAAAGAAGTCCGGTCATATTTTAAATACTAACTAATGTATGTTGTCCGATTATAGTTTAGAAATTACAGTGCCTCAAAGATTTCCTGGTCACCCTATATGGTGACTTTATATGGAAAATTGAAAAAACGCGTAGCTCTGTCGGTATTGATGATATGCGACATTTGACTACGCCAATATTTAGTAGAAATTTCTACTAAATATTGGCATCATCGGTTGTGAATTCCGTTACGTACATGTGTAGTTATAGGCATTTATCTGGTGTGAGGAGCCACAATCAAATTATCTATTGTAACTTTTTCTGTTGTAGTCGTACAGAGCTGATTTTTTTTGTAGGATCTTTTTTCAACTCCTACTAAATCCAACAAAATTTTCAAAAAGATTCATCACGTATTTTCAGAGATAGAGGGTGGCTCCTCAATCCTGATGCGTCAGGATTGAGGAGCCACAATCAAAGTATTGTAGCTTTTTCAGTTTTGGTCGTAGAGAGCTGATTTTTTTTGTAGGATCTTTTTCCAACTCCTACTAAATCCTACAAAATTTTCAAAAAGATTCATCACGTACTTTCAGAGATACAGGGTGGCTCCTCAATCCTGACGTTATGGATTGAGGAGCCACCTTTATGTTCATGTAACTTCTCTATACTTTTCCTACAAATTCCAGGATTGGGCCTACAAAATCTACAAATTTCCTACAAAATGGCCATAGAATTCTTTTTTCAATAGCAAATGTGGCTCCTCAATCCATACGCACATGATTTTTTTCGTGATTTCGATTTTGGTCCCTTAGCTTAAATCACTTGTGCACGTCGATAGAATTGTTAACACCTTGTATTCGCTATAGTTTATTCTATTCCAATGAGACGTTTTTAGGGTTCCTTGTCCAAAGGGTGAAAGCGGGAGCGGGACCCTATTTATAAGCCTAATTTTTCAACCGTCCGTCCGTCCATCGGTCTGTCCTAGCTATTATAGGGCTGTAACTTTTGAACCGTAATAACTAGACAGTTAAAAATTTCATAGAATGTGCGTTATTATGGCGGATTTGCTAACAAGTAATAAAATGTCAAAAATTCAAAAATCAAGGGAGATCAGACCACAAAAAATACTAGTTTTTATCAAAGTTTTTTCTTTTCGCTCTATTTTAAAAATGGGCATACATACTCGTAAGAGCGTAGAGCGTCACGTGACTCCCGTGTCGCATACAAGAGTCAAACATGGTGTGATGATTTTTTTTGCGATTTCTAAGTTGGCTCCATAGTGAAAGTTGTTCAGTTTGATAGTCTGATGCACCCCCTTAAACCTTAAATGATTATTTGTATTTTTGTAACAACTTGTATAAGAGACTAGTTTTTATGAAAGGGTCTTCTCGCTCTATGGTAAAAACGGCGGTAGTAGGTACTTACAATACATGCAAGCATCAAACTTGGTGTGATTTTAATTATAGTGCATATTTTAGGATTCTGAATTATGAAACGCCTAAATAATTAAGTGCTTAAGAGAATTTTATTCCGAGAGCGAAAATGCGCGCTGCATACAAACGTACTATGGTGATATTTTCAATACTAACCAATTAAAGTCAATGAAATTTTGCAGAAACAATCTAGAAACAAATCTCTATGCTTCTATGGAGTCAGATTTTCGTTAAAATATACAGTTTCAATGCTAGGATTATTTTAAGATTTGTATGGAAATCTTTGAGGCACTGTAACTTGAAAACTATACATTTTAACGAAAATCTGACTCCATACAAGCATAGAGATTTGTTTCTAGATTGTTTCTGCAAAATTTCATTGACTTTAATTGGTTAGTATTGAAAATATCACCATAGTACGTTTGTATGGAGCGCGCTCTGAATAATATACCCTTAAGTAATTTAATTTAAAATAAATTCTGGTCAAGTGCGAGTCGGGCTACTCGCACACCGAGAGTTCCGCGCAACACACAGAATATTAACTTACAAACAGTTTTGTTTTCTCCGGGACCTTTAGCGCGAGACCGACTCACACTTGGCCGGTTTTTATTATTTTTTGTTATACCTACTGTAGAGTTTGCTCTATAATCACACCAAGTTTGACGCTTGTTTGTATTACCGTTTTTACGATAAGTAGATCGAGAACACGGACCTGAAAAAAGACGGACGTAATCTCGTCTAATCACGAGTGAAGCACCCATTTCTTTTGTGTGCGTGCTGTCACGCAGTACATAATGGTGACAGGTGTCGGACCTGCGCCTAGAGCTAGTACATATGTGTGAGTGTAGGTCCCTTGTAGAACAAACGAAAATGTAGGACCTTGCATGCTTCACATCTTTTTAGTGTCACATTCCGTCCGTATTTTTTTCAGGTCCGTGATCGAGAAGAAAAAACTTAGAAAACACTAGTTTCTTGTATTATTTAATTTTTAACTTTTTGATATTTTTAATATTATATTTGTTAGTAAATCCGCTGTAATACCACAGGTAATACCGCACATTCTGTGAAAATTTACAGCCCTAAATAGGTAGGACAGTCAGACAGACAGACGGACGGAAAACGTAGGCTTAGTAATAGGGTCCATTTTCGCCGTTTGAGTGCGGAACCCTAAAAACACGAAAGTTCCAAGAGTTTCTAGTTTCACTGCTAATAATTTAAAAAAAAATATAAATTAGTATAACTATTTAAAAAAAAACGTCTTAAAATAATGCCAACTTTCACAGGTTGTGAAGAATGTTCATCATGTTAATATTATAATAATATTCGTCCATAAACATACAATTTCAAGTCAAACAAGATTGCAGCGTGCGGACCTAGAACGATGTGCAGCCCCACGGATGTTAATATAACCGTTACTTCTGAAAATAAAGGTTTCAATTTTTTTACAAATTCCTATTAAATTATAATTTATAATTTGTTTTATGTTTGATTGTATTTAAGTACCTACTACCTATTAAAACAAACGTAAGATCTATAAAAAAACATTTTCGCATGTTTTCCCGACCTGTTTTATTAAAATAAATAAATTCTCTGCCAAGTTATTTCTGTTTTTGTTTTTGACAATTTCTCACTTTTCTATCATCTCTTATAATCATTGACCGAGATTTTTTTCTTACTCTTTCCACGCTTATAATAGTTAATATGTTACAGTAAATATGATTGCCCTTTACGATACAACCTTGGCCCATTCATTCAAAGAGCGCCTTTCGCAGCTCAAAAGTCGTTGACTCACTAAGTTAGATTACGTATACAAATTATGTCGTCATAACTGCGCGGTGGAAAATTGTTGCATGTTCTGCTTTTTGCAATTATGTTATGGCTTTTTCACAGACACGACACGATATTTTTTAAGCGACGCTTGATATCTTTGCGGTGGTACAGGCGAACAGTATTTTTTTTAAATTTAAAACTATCCAAGTCCAATAGTTTATTTAACTTTAGTTAAGTAGTAGCTATCAACTAACATACTCGTAGGTAAAAACCACTAGTTTTTAATTACTAACGAAACTTTAAGTGTGTATTCAGACCGTGAATCTGAACAACTTTCCCCAAGGAACATGGGTCGAAAAACGATTTTTTTTTTTGAGATCCCATACAAAAGTGCAGATCGGCCGATCCATTTTCTATGGGAGGTCCAAAAAAATGCTCGTTTTTCGACCCTTGTTCCTTACAGAAAGTTGTTCAGGATCACGGTATGATTAGGTACACCTTTAAAGTTTCATTACTAATTAAAAATTAGTGGTGTATAACCTAAGTAGGTAGTAGGTACCTAAAGTTTTCAGCTCTTGCAGGGCAAAAGCTTCCTGTCACATTTAATGAATCTCTAAGTAGGTATCTAATCAATTTTAGAAGATTATTTCTATTCATCTGATAAAATAATCAATTTCTAGAACAAAATAATATAAGTAGTAGGATGTTACGTAACTACACCCTACTTACTACACATAGGGTGTAGGTAACATCCTATTTTCAATCGCAATCAAATTGAAGTCCAATGGGGCTTGTGGCAACTTCGCAAGACCTCAATCACAAAAACGCGTTTATGCCTCGTTATTGCAGTCAGTGGGTCACTGGCGCCTTATGTCATAATGAAGTAACGTAACTCACTACTTCTCGCTTTCCAGCTCAATCTTATGGTAATTCCCTCGTGCTATCTCAGCTCACCAACAAACTTGTGCAAGGGTATTGTGGCTTGTTGTTAAAATTACTCAAATTTTGTTGGGTTGGTACCAGGAAGCTTGGAATATGTATTGTTGTACCTACAGCATTATTTTTAATAGCCACACCGTCTTTTTCGTTTCGGTTTGAAATAAGATCAGTGAGTGAGTAGGCAACGAAACACAATTATAGGCAAAATCGTATGTACCTATAGGATGTTAGGGTAGACAGTTGCATTAATTTAATGGGTGATTGTACTCATGATACAATGGTACCTAGATACTACTAGTGAAAGGTGGATATTCTGAGGTTTCAGAGTATCTCTGACTACCCCCTCGGAGAATATAGTCGTGAGCATATGCTTATGCTGTACTCATGATACATAGATACACTCGAACTTTGAAACACCTCGTGTGTAACACTTAAATATACTTATTAAAATAAATAATTTAATTTTTTTTTTAATTTTATTTTTTGTTTTATTTATAAGTAATTTTTTTTCTTGCTGATGGGAGCATTTAAAAAATTCAAAATGTACTAGGAGAGCAGACGTGTACAAGAGGTCGAACTTCCATGAGGTCGGAACCTAATGACCTCTTGTACACTTTTGCGCTCCTGGTACATACATCTCAATGCTCAAACGTTACCTACAAGCAGGTACACATGATGGTCACATCACTACTAGCTAGCTTTCAAAAATATCACTTGTGCACTTTTGCGGCCAGCGTGTCTTTTCAAGCACGGGCCACGAGGATTTTAAAATCCTGTTGGACCTACTAGGGGGACTAAGCGGTAGGGCCAACAGTCCGTAAGGAAATATTTATAGTTAAGTCTCCCTTGTGGACCCGTGGGGCAAATTAGTGGGTCCACGAGAAAACAGCGGATTTTAGTTATTATTCTCGTTTCATAATTGGTTTAATTGTATGTTTTAGAAAGAAAATAATAATCAACAGCTTCATGAAATTAGATCATTAATTAAATTAGCAACACTGCCATTCGGATATTTATTGTTGTGTAATGTAGTTAACTCAAAGACGTTTTCGTAATGTTAAAGTCTAGCCTCAGAGTGTAACAAATTATATCAACGGAGAGACGGAGATGGGCTACATGATCGGACTCGGAGTTTCCCTGCGAGATCGAATCAGAAATGAGGAAATCCGCAGAAGAACCAGAGTAGCTGACATAGCCCAAAGAATTTCTAAACTAAAGTGGCAGTGTAGTGGGCGGGGCACTATTAATCGTAGTACCGATGACCGATGGGGCTGAAAAGTTCTCGAGTGGCGACCGCGTATCGGAAAGCGCAGCGTGGGTAGGCCGGCAGAAGGTAGGCAAGGTGGAACGACGACCTGGTGAAGGCGGCAGTAAGCTGTTGGATGAGGGCATCGCAGGACCGGCGATCCTCGGGGGAGGCCTATGTCCAGCAGTGGACGTCCATCGGCTAAGAATGAATCCAGGAGTGCGATTATTGAAAGTCAAATCAGCGGTAGAAAGAGGCATATCTCCATAGTAATTTTGACATTTTCTACTGCTGAGTTCAACGTATGACTTTCAAAAATCGCACTCCTGATTATCCTCTTAAAAAACCGCCAGCCTATTAAGTTGGACCCCGTAGATTAAGTTTATGGGATAGGTAATTGACATAGGATACCTACTTTTAAAGTCAACACAGAGCAGAGAAAGCTAGTAGATAATAGTATATGTTTAGAATATCTGTGACTAGTCGTGTGCTTATACTTAATGACCTAAACACTACCCTGCATAATAGTTATTTAGAGTGGAAAATAAGGTAAAACATGAAGTATTATTTTTAGTTACAAAACAGAAAAGGCTGTGATTGGCGATAGCGAACAATGTTGGAAATACCTAACTAGTAGGTAGGCAAAACATACCTTCTATAATTATTTTCCATCAAATTTCTTAGCCCATATCACGAGCGACCTTAATGTTCTTTGCAACGATACAATTTTATGTAATACACAGAGATGGTCAACATTTTTCTAATCATTTCTATGGACACATTTTTTTAACCTGTTTTGTCCTACTGCTTGACAAAGGTCTTCCCTAAACTCTTACCCTGGTACAATTAAACGTGGTATAAAATGTTATACCAAGAATAAACTAAGAATAAGCAAAATGTATCGAAATTTAACTATGATAAGAACAGTTACACCGACGTTATACTAGGTTTAAATTATTCCGGGTTTATTAGTACAGGGGTTAGTAGTTAGGTACCTATTTAACCTAGAATTTTTTCGACCATGCACAAAATTTGGTATTGCTGTTGAATACCCGAACTCTAGGTAAAGTAGTAGATAGACGACAGAATAGCTTGCCTCATATAAGCAAATTTATATAGCTAGTAAATAGGTAAATAAAGGGACTTTCTTAATATGCTATCGGTCTTACTTACGGGATAATCCTACGGGATGATCAGACTATCAAACTGAACAACTTTCAGTATGAAGTCCAAAACGTAAAAAATATATTTTCCATACATAACTGCAGACCTATTCGACCCAAATGTATGTTGTATGGGACAGCAAATTTTGTTCTCGAATTGAGTGTTGGCTCCATATTGATAATTTGCAGTGTGATCATCCCCTTAAAAAACCGTCAGCATATTAAATTGTGACCCTGTAGAGCCAATAGGACACTGTGAATGTAGTGTATAATTATAAATAAATATAACACCGAAAAGTATACCTACACATAAACTACGACAAAGAATTGTTTTTAAAAGTTTAATCTTTCTTGTATAAATAATGGCTTGTTCATACAATATACCTAGGTAGGTGCTATGTCAATTTCCTAGCATGTGAATGAAAAGTTTAAACAATCATCTATTAAGTTATCGAAATGTTGTCTACTTCTGTAACATTTCGTTAATGGCTTAAAAAATAACGTAATATCTAAGATAGTAGGTCCGAAAAGCAGCATCGCCGGCAAAGAGCAAAAGAGCGGGTTGCCCTGCATTCGAGACCAGTGTCAGTTGGAACGCAGTGGAAGTTGCACGTGGAATCAAGTGCTTTTAGTTCCCAAACAATTCTTTCGGTAGGAAATTAGAACAAGGTGAGTGAAACACTGAAGCATTATCAATCTAATACTTTTGCTATGCAGCTATGCGATAAAACAAACATTATGTCTAAAAAGTTTTGAATTTTAGGTACCTAAGTCAAACCCATTAATATAAGAATCCATAGAAACATTTCAAAAATATGTACCTACCTATCGCTTTCCCATTACTGGCATGTGTTTTAATTAATACTAAGTTGTTTTGTTAAAAGTAGGCGTCTACTCGTAACATATCTAATTATAAAAGGTACTGCTCTGCGATAAACTTTTGGATTTTAATTGAGTAAAAGTTTACAGTGTTCCATCTGATCTTTAGTGTTTAGGTATATCTGATTAAATTGTTAACTAGGTGAACTGAAAATTCGTCTAAGCAGACATGTTATTTTACGCATTTAGGACAAATTTTGTACGAATGATTTGAACTTATTACGTAAAAGTTGGTTTTAATTTTAATTAAAATAATAATGTACCTAATTAATCTAATAAGCCAGAAAATATTCAAAAACAATGTCAATGTCAGAGGTTCACGGTCTAAATTAGCTCGCATCTCTATTTCTATCTATAACGTCACGCACGCCCTTTCCCCTAAGGGACAGGCAGACCGCAGCGACCAAGGCGCGCGCTAAATTTTAATTAGCATAGCGGGAAGGACAACAAAACAAGTAAAGTAGATGGCCAATCCAAGGTTCAGAAAACTAAGAAGCGCCAAGTAGTACTTAGCTCATATCCACAAAAAAAATTACCTGCCTACTCAAACCAATATGTTGAATCGTTTTGCTTTACCTACTGTAATTTGCAATAACTTATCAACCTCAAGTGTGTGCCAGTGAGAGTAATTTTTTTAGATACATTTTCTACCATAACATAACATAGATAAGAAGCCAAAATCTAAGTTGAAGGTGAATTTTATTAATGCCTGGAGTGCGATTTTTGAATCTTATTCGCTGAGCTCAGCAGTTGATACTGTCAAAATTACTATGGAGATATGCATCTTTCTACTGCTGATTTGACTTCCAAAAATCATTCAGGAGTGCGATTTTTTAAAGTCAAATAAGCAGTAGAACGATGTATGAGAACGCTTTTGTATGAGATTTAAAAACCGTTCAAGCTCACCGATGACATTAAAAAATCGCATCCCTGGCCCCATTTTCTTTCAAACTAAATTATAATTAGGTAATTATAATTACTACTCAGTAGATAATATGTCTGTAAGTATAATACCTATAGGCATATTGTTTTTAAAAGCTTTTATTTAACTTGAAATGTTTGTATGTATGTATATTCGGGTCAAATCATGCAAGTTAATTTTGACCCTCTTCTAGATATTCAATCAAGAAGAAAGTTGGTACACATATAAAAACCCAATGACAATGCAATAATACGGTGACAATAAACTGGTGCTGCTGCCGGGAACAGCTCCGTACGAGAAAACTCCGCAAATGTTACTAGCACTAACTTGGGATTTTGTATACCAGTTCAGTATTGATAGCAAAACACAATTTTAACAAAGATCTGCTGCTGCAGCCAAGATGGTATCCGTAAGAGGGAACTCCTCAAAGGTTCATTGTATTTTCCGGGCAGCTTGCGTTTAAATTTATACGACGCACGATAAATTCGCATAATAGGTGGGTGGGATGGGTGTACCAGTCCCTAACCAGTTAAGATGAAATTTTAACTTCCGGTGGTAGTTATGGATTATTCTTTTGACTTAAATATTAGTTTCTGTTTTTTTATGCGTTGTTTAGTTAAAAACGAAGATGTAATAAGATATTATACGTACGTATTTAGTTTTTGTAATTTTGAAACAAATCCAAAAAGTAGTGTGTTCCCTAATTTGACCAGTGAGTTCCGATTATTGACCATCATATTGTACCAATGGTTGACTAACATATCAAATAGGCAGGCTTCATAAAACTGAGGGTTTTTAATATAAAATAACATGTTATTTTGCTATTAAACAAGGATGTATTCCTCCGTACACTGAGCAAGTAATCACTACGTTTTCCTACGTAGGTGTTAAGATTGTTGGAAGGCCAACTTCCCCTTGCACCGATCATTAGGTACGAGTATGTTAAAAAGGGATGTATGGGGAATGTGACATTTTCCACAGAATATTCTCATTTTGGGAATCTCAATCTTTCCAATTTCACCGAGATAAAGAAAATTAAAAGCGTACGGATCTACTGAACCGATTGAAGATAATTGTTTGCAGATTTTTTTCCTTAAATTATACCTACGCGTACTCATCGGTGCTTTTAAGAAAGTAAAATTAAACTTAACAAATACGGGTGCGGTCAATAATAAGAACAAAACGAATGATCCTATAAACAAAGCAGCGATCAATGGTTAAGGTCAACTATAGGAACATTATGACTTTACCAATAACAAACCACTGGTCAATTAATGGGAGCACACTGCATAAAACGATAGTGCACTCGTGCACTCGGTAAAAATAACACGGCGGTTTAACTTAAATTTTCTCAATTTTTTATGGAAAAAATTCCATTTACTCGACTGCATGCCACAATTTTGAAATTTTGACCTTTGGCCATACTGGATAATAACAATATAATTCGATACAAAAATATACAAAACCTCTATGTTTGCAAGTTTTTAAGAAAAACATCGGTTAATTTTGAGGTCATGGTAATGTGCACAAATCCGCGGCATCACCCACATGGGTCAATCAACTATTTTTTGTCCTGATGGTACTGTTTTAAAAAAAAAAATAGTTATTTTTTCTTGACATTGATTAATTTTGAAAGATAATTTATCAAATGTTATGATTCTTCTACACGCATAGGTCCTACGCATTTCACCCATTTCAACATCTGTGTTGAACTACTAGAAGGTTGTCCGATAGACCAAAAAGCGTGGGGACAACGAAATAACTCTTGAAATTATCCGATATAGAGAGAATAAAAAATTTAGAAAATTGTATGCTAATGACGGGGAAAAAATTGGGCAAAAAATTGTTGATTGACCCATGTACTATTACCTATTCTGTGCCTATACAATAAGATGAAGAAGCTAAACCGCATTATTCGCCCATTTCGTAAACTCTCCTTCCCATTAACAAGCCTATAAGACCGACGACCGACACTTTCAATCAAACCTAAGTGTCTTTCATAACGTTATCTATCTGTGCAGACTGCCGATTAGTGCAATGCAAAGTTCCGACATAGGCTGGTACCTACTTATGTAGATATTTGCTAATTGACTCGCCAATGTTACACAATGAACTTAACAGAGATTGGAGAGAACATAATAATCGCTTCGTGTGAAGCCACGCTTTGAATCCGTCGAAATGACCAAGTCACCTAGTTTCGTTTTCGTAATATTCTTAAACTATCAATGTTTGTAATGGAGTAGATAGTTACATAACGATTCACAAATTTGGGTTAATGAAGGTTCAAAGGGATTCTGTCGCTACTTTCTAGAGCTTATCTGGCGGTGGGTTTGGCGGTTTTATACTATCTTATATATTATCTGTCTCGCCCAAAAGAAGAGGAACCTAGCATCTAAAAACTGTAAAGTATCTAAAGCAAGTACTAGGCATCAAGCACATTAAATTAACTCTTGATTGATAACGTCTACATCTTCCTAATCAATGTTTTACATTGTAAATAGGTAGGTATCATTTTGATTCTCACAAATGTGGATAACATGGAGTAGACCTAATGGTTAAAGCACATTATGTAATCCAAATGTGATTTAAACCGAGCGTGTAATTTCTCCATCTTTAAACCCTTGTAATATATGCGTATGTATATATTACACAGTTGGATAAGGAAAATAATTTTGGTCTGCACATTGTCAGACAATACTGTCCAAGCGACTTAACAGATCTGTAAGCTGAGACTACGAAAAATACTATGCAGCCATGGGAAGAATGGGATGGTCATCATAGAGAACAACCGCCAAACAATAGTAACAGTTTATTTCATAACTTAATGTAATACTGGCGTCCGAATGTACCTTTACGTAACTTAAAAATTATAACGTTGCCCAAGAATCTCGATGCAGCGAGCGGTACCATGTTGCCCAACGCTGAATGAGGCGGCCAGGTACAAGACAATCATCTTGTAGCTATGTAGGTTTGCTATGGTATGGTCTCCTCATTTATTGAATAAGTAATTCGCCGACGTCAGTTTACTTATATAGATTTTCAATTAGAGATCGATGTAAATTGAAAGATGTTGTGACGAGAATAGAGAAGGGTAGCAGATGTGCGAAAGAGATATAATATGGAGCTAAAGTGAGTGGAAGTGTCGGCAGAGGGCGCCCTCGTAGGACGTATTCTGATCAAATCGGTTGCGACCTACAAAAAGAGGAGGTGCGGAGTACTCGAAACCAACGGGCATGTATGAATGTGAATGAGGCAAGAGGTATGCAAGGATCGTAGTAGTTGGCGCGCCCTGATCTCTGCCTACCCCACTGGGAAAGAGGCGTAACGTTATAGATAGATAGATAGAGCATGTTAAAAAAATTACTATAGGGTGAAATTGATATCATTAGCATCCTTTTAAACTAAGAGTCTACTCATCAAACTGAATAACTTTTACTATGGGAGCAAACCGATCACAGCAAAAAAATCTGCTGCTGTGTTGCATACATTTGAGTAGAGGAGGGATTGCAGTTTACTATGGAACAGAAGATTTTTTTAACCCCCGACGCGACGCAAAAAGACGGGTGTTATAAGTTTGACGCCTATGACGGTCTGTTTGTCTATTTGTCTGTCGGTCTGTCTGTCTGTGGCATCTTAGAGCCCAAACGGGTGGACCGAGTTCGATGCGTTTTTTTTATAGAAAGCTAATTTATGGCTTCGAGTGTTCTTAGCTTTGTTTCATGAAAATCAATTCAGTAGTTTTCTAGTAAGTAATTTAAAAAATTACGAAATAAAATTTCGCGCTGTGCAAAATAATGTTGTCGTATTCGTTAATATTAATAAATTTTTCTTTCTTATCGAAGTAACTATAAGACAAGTACAGCTCTTGCTTCACGAGAGGATGCCAACGCAAATAAATATGTATTCAGCAAGTTGTGAAACAAAGCACTGAACGCGTCTCTTTTAATGTGACAATGACAACGGATGCTTTCAAGGATTTGTTCGACTGTTGCATGCAATGATGTTGCATGTAAAATAAGTACCTAGTTTTGGTATTTCTAAGAATATTAACCAATACCAAAGGTGTACCAAAGTATGACCAAATCAGGTAGATTGACAAATTCGCACTTCGTGTAAAAGTGCTTAGCTGTAAGTTATATATCCAAAGACAGGACTAAATCTGCACTGGTAGCATGCTTGCAGCCGTATCACGTCTTTTGTCTCGTTCGTTAACGTGAAAATAGAAAGAGACCGAAGATGTGATAGCGCTTTATCACGGTCTCATGCTACCTATGCTGTTCTTGCTTTCTAATGGTCAGTTTATCAGGTGATCAAACATGCGATGAACTTTGCTAAGGGCCTTTTCTCAGTCACGCGGGCGGTCTAAATGATGAAATGTTACGATTGTCACTCTCACTTCTATACATCTCGCTTCATTATACTTTGAGGTGCCTAACGAAGCAATAACTTCTTTCAGCAGATCAACAAGGATGTCGCGTAAACAGTCCAAGCGTTACTTGACACCCGCCGAGGACTACCAGTGCCCTCTTTCAGCGGAGACGCAAGCCATCGCGGAGGAGCAGCTTCGTGAGACCGAGCACTCCAGGTCACAGGCCCTAGAGTCTCTGAGGAGTTGGATGGATCAGAACCCCAAGTTTATGGCTATTAGGATGGGTAACGTATTCCGTTTAAAACTACGTTATAACTATATAATTCTGCTTAGGATTATTCTTTTCATACGCACGCCTAGTAAATATAGTAGTAAACGAAAACGAACTGAATTATTGTGGACATTGTGGCACGAGTAAAATAACAAGGACAGCAGGTCAGCTTCCTCACTTTCTCGTAAGTGCTGCTGTGTAAGATGCTCGTTTTGAGCACTGCGTATGGATCCGATCGGTAATGTCCTATGTCCGTTTCCGGCAAAGACGGTATCGCGCGCAGGTAAGTCGGTACTAGGACGCGTTGCCCCCGGCCCCCGATCACCGCGCACTATAGACCTGTCGCGACCACTAGTTTAATTACAATGACAACATTTTTCACAGATTCAAACTTTCTCCTACGTTTTCTTCGCACGAAGAAATTCAGCGTGCCTATGGCTCAAGAAGCTATCGAACGATACATTCTGCTTCGCCAATCTTGGGGCATCGCCTTCAATCAGCTCGACTACAAACTGCCAGTCATGATGGAGCTCGTCAATTTGGGGTAATATTCAACAATCAAGTACTAATTAGAAAAGTTTTAATTTTAGTAAAAGGAAACTTGTGGAAGGTGGAACTTTCTCTCCCCAATCACAAATATGAAGGTGATCATGATAAAGTAACCAGATTACGGAACGATAGTTCGGTCACAGATTCTGTTAAAGTAAAATATTTCAAACCAATAAAAGTATTGTGCTTTTGTAGGAACGAAAAGTTTATACCACTGAGCGGTAAAAGGCCTCTTAAGTCAGTTCTGGTACTTGTACTGAAACCAAGTGCTCTCGGCGAGCTCTCTAGTTAAATATACTCCTATCTCATTCATTAACAACTCGATGATGATATGCTTTAACGTTTCAGGTACATTTTTGTCAGTCCGTTCAAAGACAAGGCGGGACGTCGCGTTGTCGTATACAGGCCTGGTAGATATACAACTCTGTCTTACAATCACCAGCTATTATATTCACAGTTTATACCTATGTATTATTCAATTCACATTACTTATATATTTTTTAGTTTTATATTATGTAAGTACATATACGTATTAACTTATTTATAAAAAGGTCGCAGGTGCAGTCTTAATAAAAGGTAGTAACATCACAATGTTTGAAAGCAGCCGGTTCTGTTGGAAAATAATTCATCTCAGGAATATGTACCTAAACTATATTTATTTACTTATTCATAAAAACGCTTATGCACTCACTTCACATAGCTCTGCACGGTTCATAAAGTAATGCTTACTTAAGATGCCTCAGCTAAAATGTTCCTTGTTTCTGTAATTGTTTTGTTCCAAAATTAGATGTCTTTAATCTCTAGGTGTGTTCGACCCCTACAAGTTCACAAATCAGGACATGTGTCGTGTAATGGCCACCTGCTACGAGACCCTCATGGAGGACGAGGAGGTCCAGGTCAGAGGGCTGGTGCACTTCGCGGACGGGTCAGGGGTCAGCTTCCCTCACCTTACCCTGTTCACGCCTAAGGAGGCCGTGCGGATTGTCAAGAACGGCGAGGTAATCTATCTAATACTTTAAGCCAGGTAGCATGGACATTTCAGCCTACTGCTATCTCAATATAGACGGCGTTGGGAATAAAACAATTTTTTAATTCATTAAAACGCCTTAAATTTATTGAATACCACAAGTTCTAAGAGTACCCACTAGGAGCGCTGTATCTGATGTAGACATGTAGTTTAAAAGCGTATGAGTGGCAAATTGTGCTAGTCCTGCAGCCATAAAATAGGTGGGGAAACTGGCTAACACTCAGATGCAGAAAGGTTCATTAAAGTTAATCCTCAATAAAATCTCTTGCTAGCTTTTACTACGTCAACAAGACAAAAGGAAAGTGACAGCAAGTGTTTTAATGAAAGGTTGACTTTAATGAGCGTTTCTGCAATTGAGTGTTAATATGGCATAAGTTGTGGATAAAATGGGGGAGCTGTAAGTAGGCAAGACGTATTAGTGAAGTGACATTTTGTCGTGACAATTATATCGAGGACACCGCCAGCACTACCGTGACAGATGGTGCACCAAAACGTAAATCTTTATGACACTTTTTGATTTTAGTACAATTTTATTTTCAGAGAACCATTCCAATGAGACACAAGGAAATCTATGGCGTTAACGTCCACGCAACTATTAAATTCGCACTCGACTTCGGTATGGCATTAATCTCAGAAAAGATCAGAAAACGAGTGAAACTCTACACATCTGTCGATGAAGTGGAGTTGGACAAAAAACTGCTGCCCCAAGAATATGGTGGTGTAATGCCGATGAAGGAAATGATTGGTAAGAAAGGATCTGGAGGTTGCCAGATTTTCTTGCACATAACGACCCTCATATTTATAAAACGTCTTTTTTGAAACGTTAATTTTTTTTTTCAGAACTGTGGAAAGAAGAGCTCGCACAGAAAAGAGATACTCTTCTGATGAACGACAAGATGGCAGTACGACTAGAAATGTACAGTGAAGCGGCGCGAGAGGGCGCTATATCCGCCCTGCGCGCAGGCGCGAACACATGTGCGGGCGCAGACGCAGTGGGTGACGCCATGCGCGGCCTCACCGGCAACTTCAGAAAACTTGAAGTCGACTAATACGAAAATAGTTTTGTAAATCCTAGACTGAAGATACAGCATCTGTTGTACAATATTTTAGAGGCTAAGTAAATTACGTAATTAGTTTACGATATTCGAATAAGTTAGTATCTTACCTATAGTATTATTTACGTATAGTTTAACAGTTACAGTTACTTTACTGTATATTACTTGTTGTTATGGTATGATTGTTACATGATATTAAATAGTTGTTTATTATAAAAGACGTTGTTTTAATTAGTCATTTATTAAAAAATCATTAATTACCTAATAGGTAGAAATTAATACACAATACTAATTTCACGTGGTCACTTACGGAACGTTTAGGTTGGGGTACATAATAGGTATACTAAATGGCACATGAGAGAATCTAGGAAACGATTTAGCATATAAAACAAACAAATTTAATAACTGTTGGAAATAATTTCAAATACCTAATCTATTTCATTAAAACGTATAAACATAAAATGTAAAATACATAAACATAAACAAAAAAAAAGTTACATGTATGTGGCTGTTAGAGGATTTTAACATAACAACGTTTTTCATTAAATTCTTTTAGAAAATTAATAGAAAGATTTATTTATATTACGCGTCATGTTATATAGTACCAAATTACTAATATACATAATAATTTATGCAAAAAAAGTTATAGTTTTCTTCTCAAAATTTTCTTAAATTATTTTGAAATTTAAGGTAAAGTAATTATAACTAAATGCACAGTAACAGCAGGTTAAAATGGTTTTCTATAACATTTTCTATTCTTTCTAAGCACTTTTATTTTAGATCACTTAACACAGGCTTGCCAATCTTTAATTGGCGTATTTGTCTCGGTTTGTTGGCTAATACTTACTTTTATTCACAATAATTCATAACTAATTTAGAAGACAACATCTTGCTTGGCCATCTAACCAAGTACATAATACATTTGTATTGTAAACTTTTAGTAGAAGCTCCGTATGTTCTATTAATTGGCTCTTAATATTTATACAGAATGAAACAAATGTAAATTTTATTTCCTATTTTGTAGGGTTAGCAAAGCGCAATTAGACCAAATATTTTTATCAAGACCAGTAACTATTTGGAGTCACGTATCCAGGGCGGGGAGAGGAATTATTTGTTGAAAAAGTTTTCAGCTCGAATTTTTATAAGCTTTCACGATAGAACAGTTTTTTTTAAATTTGCATTCGAATTTTCTGCCGCCCAAAATATAAATTACTTAAGCATTTTTGGCATCATTTATGTAATTGGCCCATTAATTGCTATAACAAAAGGTTTCAGCTTCCTATGTCTAACATAAGAGACAAGATTGGCGAATACTCCACCGACAAGAGTTAAATAAGATGATGATGATGTCTAACGATAACGGTCTCTTAGAAAAACGCAAGTGACGGACGGACAGATACTAAGTGATTCCATAAGTGTTCCGTTTTGCCAATTTTGATATAGAACACTAAAAACATTACCAGTCAATGCCCATCTGTTTCACTCTATACAACTTATTCATACAACTAAAAAATAAGTACATTTATTTTGTATCTATAAACGCTATGAAATCTACCTTAAAACAAACTATGAAAACTTGTTATAAACCTTAACATCATCAATCTAAACTAGGCACTTTAATATTTAGAGCGGTAAAAATTCTTACAGTAGCGGGAAAACAGCACAGTAAATTGAGACACACAATCAGTCCTTAGGCATACCGCTCGAAACCAAAGCTGGCAACAAAGAATGATGCATATTTTGCTGTCTATGAGTTATTTAACATTCATTCTTGTTATCTAATAGGTCAAAATAGATATGGTATATACGCAAAATAGACACCTGAGACCTGAGACGTAGATATTCGGAAAATGAGCCCGCTCGATCAATACCTCATAACCTTCATAAGACAATAGATTTGCTATTGCAGAAAGATAGTTTACGTCTTTTATCTCGATCAATGTGTACAATATGACACATTGTTAAGGTATGACAGTTATTAATTAGAGCAAATATATGAAACCACTAGTGGGTGGGCCTAGATGCCTTAACGAGAGATCGAACTGTGCCTGTCTTTGACCGAGCATGACGGATTTCTCGTTTTGTCGTGGGTATACTAGCCCTGCTGGTAAGCTTGCCGAAATTGGCCCCAGAGTCTATAAATGTTTAAAAAAACGTGCAACTTTCGCATTGAGTGGTATACCTAGTTATATCAGTTTATCTTTCAAAATACAGTCCGTAGTTATTATAAAACAAGTATCTTGGTATTGTTCGTATTGCTATATTGATGCGTATGAAAATAGATAGCACTAGAAACTTAACAACTAATACTAGACAATTAAGGATTACACATTTTGTTCTTTTGTGCTATGCCTTTGATCGAATTATGAGCTATCAAGATGTATGTGATGGTAGACCATGAATCGACCCGTCTCGTTTCTGCAAGAGCTGCTAATCAATTTTATGACCTGTCTATATTTGCAAATAAAAGCATATCAAATCTAAATGATTCTTTTTCAGATAAGTTTGTGGTCATTCGTCAATAAATACATAGCGAATTTAAAAAAGTGTTGAGTGCAATAATATCGATATCGTGTATGTCGATTATCATCAGCTATGGCATTTTATTCGTGAGCCAAATATATCGCCGTCTTATGATGAACATGCAACGATATGATGTTTTGCTAAGGGGGTATTTTATTAGCTCTCAAATAGCGCACCATAGAATTAATATTAGAGGGATTATATCATTGCGTGCAATTAATATTGAAGTGTACTGTAATGTGTGACGACCCGGTTGGTGTAAAGGTTACCACGCCGGACTGCCAAACCAGGATCCTGGGTTCGAATCCCGGTTCGGTCATGGATGTTATATAATGTTCGTGCCGTTGTTGTATAGTTTCCATAATAAAAGCCTTTAGTGCTAGTTTGGGATCATTACAATGTATGTGCCTGTGAGCGTTATTATTATTATTATTTTTTATTATTTCACTCTGTAGATCTACTCGTATAGATCATCATCGCCAACACATACTCCACAGAAGCTTCACAATAGATATAATTATTATAACACTCACATTCAATATAACCTCAAACTAAGTTCATAATTTCCCAACAACAATATCAGCCTGCATTACAACATAATATAATGTAGGCAACGTTATACAATAAATATTCTGAATATTTGGATTAAATTTACCTAAATTAAAAACGCAATTCACGTTGGGCTGAATTAAAGAAAATGTTTTCTATTGTTGAATTGTGGTATGGTGAAAATGTCTAAGTATGGCGGGTCAGTCATGATATAACGTCGCATGAATTTTGATCTGGTTTTTCCATTGAGGTACTATGTTAACTAGAGAAGCCACCGAGAAATAATGTTTTGTAACACGCGTTAGGGTGCACGCGCTCTAACCCACTTAGCCTGTGTCAGGCGCTCGTCGCAGCCTGACGCTCGCAGCACGCGCCCTTCACTGCTGATCATGGTGCACAGATTTTGTTCGCGTTGTCTGCTCTATACATAATTACTCAATGGGTTTTTCAAGGCATGTGGCAAGACTTAGGAATGAATCAGATGCAATCACTCAATAAAGAATACCACATTTATAAATAAAATTAAAACTCTAATTAATCTAACAGATTTTATATGAAGAATATAGCTTTTATTTAATCTACACTATAACAAAAAAAAACATGCTTATAAAAATTTGGCACGATTTTTGGCAATCTTTTGATTGGGCACAATAGAAGTTATTCTAACCTTTTAATTCTTTAAACCTGCACCTAAATATTAAAATTTCCTCGTGAGATACTTATTCGTACTGTATGTAGTGAATTGGTATCACAACGGCGCCGGCGTCGATTTTAGAGGATTTTTTGGTGCGCTAGATTTCCCGGCCAGCATGTGTAGCGCAATAGCTAACGATACGAAGCTACACTGACCGTCAAGTCTTTGGAATTCGGTGCAGATCATTGGAATCATAGTTAAAAATAAACGTCATTATTAATCTAAATATAATCACGAAATGTCAAATTAAATAAACTCTGACCAAACATTGAATTTACTTAAACACTAACATGTTACTTACTATTTCAATTTACGCAGTCATTTAAAATGCGAGATGATCCTAATAATTAAAATATATAAAACAGTCTGTTCATAATGGCTGAGGTAATATGAGTTAGGGCACCGCACACCTACGACATTAAACCTATGCATTACAATACCTTACGTTATAACACTTATAACGCGTCCGGTTTTATTTAAGCAGCAACTTTGGTTAGCCCTTTAAATATTGATCGTTGACAAAAATCTATAAGGTCTAACAAAATTAGCTGAAACTATGTTAAGGGGATGATCAGATCAGAACAGGATGATCAGAAACTATGTTATGGGACCAATATCAAAATCGCGAAAAAACAATCAACTGTTCCATACATTTGAGTCTAGTTTTGTTTGCAGTTTTGTATGGGACAACTGATTTTTTTTCCGCGATTTTGTTAATTGTCTCATAGAGAAAGTGGTTCAGTTTGATGAACTGATCATCCCCTTAAAATAGTTTCAGCTAATTTTGTTGGACCCTATATAGCGTGATCATAACATAAGAAGTAGATACGCCTTAAAATGTTGCTGGTTAAACAAACCTTACACTGAACGCTCACCATGATCTTATGTTAAATATGAAGACGGCGCGATGGATAATTAGATTATTGCTTATAGTGTAATCTCGCAATTTTCGTATTTGTGAGACACCCTGTAGTTGCTAAGTAGAAAAGGCGTAGGAACTAGATCGACGCCGCGGCGTTGGTGGAGGCGACGGTTGAGTGTGACGCATTTATCGTGATGCGATGTGAGGGCGGCTGTAACACGGTTAAATAAATAAATAAATACTTAATAAACGTAATTCTTTACGAACTAAATAAAATAAATATCTTGAACATTTTCACAGTTTATCTCGTTCCAATAGAAGGACCAGAATCTAGTGAAGTCCACCAAACAACGATATAGAATACATACTCGTAATACATAGATAGTAATATATTCGTATTCACCATTGACTTGAAACTCTAGCTATAGACAGGCCCTTTCATAGAAGCAACATGTTCCACTTGAATGCGGTGTTCGCACCGCAAAGATGTTCCCGAGTTCACGTCACTATGGCAATTACAAACCGCAATGTGTCATGTCGTGTTCTGCGCAGTCAAGGATTTCGCCAAGTGGTTTGCCGGCTATTATATCATAATTGTAATATTGTTGTCCCTTCTAAATCAAAATCACTGAAAATACTACAGAAACTAATTGTCTACCTTGTCTAGGCGCCCTCGGCAGTGTGGCCGAATCCGCGGGTCAGACCCAGTATTGGTTGCGACGTAGCATGGGGTTCGGCGCGACGGCTCCTGTGCGCACTGGATAAGCGGATTCGCTTGCCTCGTAACTGCTCCAATCTTCGGCCTGTATTACAAAGATTGATAATAACTGACTGGGAATACTAAACAAATATGAGAAAGTTCAGTGCAAACCGACCGCAGGGCATATATCACATAAATATAGTCTACCTTGGTGAATAAGCCTGTTTGCGAAAGACTTCCGAGCCGTTCCTTCACCTGACGCGCACATCCTATGTTCTGCGCATGAAACGTTCTAGCTATCAGTTTTTGGCCGAAGCCCAAGCCGATTGTTCGGCTCTTGTCTTGAATAATTGTTTGACGACCCGGTTGGTTTACACAGTTACCACGCCGGTCTACCAAACTAGAGGTCCTGGGTTCTAATCCCGGTTCGATCATAGATTATGTTTGTATCATTGTTGTTTGCTTAATTAAAAGCCTACGTTTGGGGTGATATGATAACAGATACGAAAAGTTTTCACACAAGTTCTTCGTAACAGATACGATTAGAAAACGACAAGTTTTCACGCTTTAATAATTTACTGCCAGACGTTACGAGCGAAAATGTATCTAATGGTGCTTGACTCAGCGTTCTTATTTCGTACAGCGCGCGACGTATGCGACGTTTGGAGCGAGTGGCAGAATTCATACAAGAGTATCGCCTGCGATGTGCCAAAGTGTACGTACTGTAGGAGGTTATATAACGCGGGGTTCCGTACTGGCCGCTTTAGTTTAGGTTTGGAACGCATATCAAAAGAAACAAAGATTCGAAGCGTTTGTATTTTGTCTTAGATCCGGGGGCGAGGGGAATGGACATGTTTCTCTACAAATAGAAATATCTTTTAAATTTAGTCCACTTTATTATAATTACACCGCCACTACTGAGCTAAGCCCCGTCACAGTACTTATCTCGGTTCTTACGACATATGATATTGATATGTGTACTAACACAGACTTCTATTGCACTTACGTCAGTGTGGTCGTCGGCGCCGTAGGGGTACCTCGCGTTGAGGTCGGGCAGCGCCGCGTCGGCCAGCGGGGTCACCTTGCAGGCCACGCTGCCGCCCGACGGCAGCGGCGTGCTGGCGCCCGTGTGCACCGACTGCTCCGAAGACACGTACCTACAACATTACATGTGTGAGAAGAGAAGAAAAAATTATAATAAAGATTTATTATTATTACATACTATTGAACCACTGACATATACTCTAGCGATAGACAAGCTCGTTCAAACAAACAACATGTAACACAAAAGAACAGATAATGACACATTGCGGTCTTTCATTGTTCGTCACTATGGACGAAGTAAACTCGGGAAAATCAATGCGGTGCGCCCACTGCATTCAAGTGGAACATGTTGCTTCTAAGAAAGGGCCGGTCTATCGCTAGAGTGTAAGTCAATGTATTAAACGAACAATTGTTTTTAGGGCTCCGTACCCAAAGGGTGCCAACGGTATCATAAGCCTACGCTGTCCGTCCGTCCGTCCGTCCTAGCTTTAAAGGGCTGTATCTATTGAACCGTAATAGGTATAGAGTTGAAATTTTCACAGAATATTGTATTATTGTTATTATTTCGGATATATTTTCGAATGTTTTTTTCAATGGTTTTTGTTTGCTTGAAAACCGGCTAAGTGTGTGTCGGGCTCACGCTAAGGGTTTAACATTCCTGGTATGGAAACCTAAACATTATATTTTATTAGAGTTTACCCGCGACTTCGTATGCACAATTTATATATTCGATTTTATGTCAAATCATAAGCTTTCAAACAACAAAGTTTCATCAAAATCAGTTCAGTCGTTTTTGCATGATGCGCGAACAAACAAACGGACATACAAAAATTCTAAAAAAAGGTTGATTTGGAGTCAGGTAAACCTAACAACCATATCGTAATCTTTTCTTATAAATATCTTCAATGTACACTTCTGTTACAGTTTTATAATAGTTAAGAATACCGTTAATGTATACCCCAATGGGACACAGGCGTGAGTATATATATGTAAGAATACCGTTTAATAGGCGGCGTGCCCTGCGCAGGCGAAGGCATGAGGTGATCCGGCGGCCGCGGCAGAGGTATCGGAGCAACACCTTGAGTCTGGCCGTGAATCTTGGCGAGAGCGTTCTGGTCTCGCATCAGATACCGTCGACACTTCAGCAGCCCAATGATGACCACGATGGCAAGAATCGTACCAGATAGGGCCATTAAAATCATCATGTAGTACGACGCTGTTTCACCGTTCGCTACCTGTATTAAAATAAGGGAATTCGGTATGTCAAGTTTTTTTTTGGAGGGCTGAATCGAAAACCATTTCGAGATAATTGTCTCAATAATCATATTTTCTATGTCAGAGATCTTAAAATGAAAGGATTACGGATATTTTTAATAAAATAACGTCGTGTTTCGGTACGTCCAGTGACGTCACTGGCATACCTGTGAACTCCTTGTTAAACATAAAATCAACTTAAAATAACCGGCCATTAAGAAAAAAAAATACATTCACAATGTCAGAATTTGACATTTGATGTTGCCGTATCTGTTTCCAGCATAGAGTTAGAAAGAGGAGGCACGTTTTAATTTTTTTAAATATAGCAGTAGGTAGTTTTTCTCCATGGAGTTTGAATTATTTTTTCTCCACCATTTCTGCACTTAGAGGTTACAGATCAAATAATTTAAAAATTAAATTGATAAGATAAAACTCGACGAATCGCAATAAAAATGAAATAGGTGTCTTAAAATTATGTCTTCTATCCGTAAAAAATATAAAAATGACGACCAAAAAAAACTTGACATACCGAATTGGTAATTTAAGGTAAATGCACCTAAACGCTCCGCACGCAGAATTTGTATGAAATGGCCGCCGCGTCCACATCTTACATTTCATACAAATTCTGCGTGCGGTCCGTGCGGCGTGGATAGGTTTGCGTTCAACCTTATTAGTTACAATGGCGAATTCATACGCGCAGATCGTTGCAATCAATGACATTCAATACCGTCACTGGTTGCAATACATAATACAATGTACTCCAAAAATTTAAATACATTTAACTTTTGATCGAGTGAGCCTATTGCGATGAAATAAAGCTAAATGCTAATCCTGATACCTATGGATTTGTGTAAGCTCCATTATAATCGGTTCAGCAGTTTTTCAATGATCCGTGCAACAACAAACAGACACAAATTCTAAAAAAGATAATGTATCCTTCATTCTAGTAATTAAAATGTTTACAATTTTATAATATGTATTCGATTATAATTTATAATGATTATGATAAATAAGTTTATTAACAAACTTACCGGAACTCCCTCGTGACTTTCAGGGTCATTCGGACCAGGAAGATTTTTCTTCGGTCTATTTCCTAATAGCAGTTTAACATCGCCAGTCGCTGGCTGGAATATCGTAGCGGCCAACAAGAAGCGGAAACTGTCTACGATCCCGTTCAATTCGGCCAACTTTTTCTTCGTAACATAGTAAATGATTCCGGCTTTTACGTCCTCGTGAGTGAAGTATGCTATTTCCCTTTCTCTTGCACTAGTTTTTTCTCCCGAGCTCCGAATTATCTTTTTTATAGTCCCGTATCTAGGTTTTCGTATTATTGTGTACACTGGGTCACTAGCAGTGAGAGTAGCGAGGCCGGTAGCATCCATATTTTTCAAAGTTATTTTAGCTTTGTCTGCTTCGACTCTCAAATCTCCTAATGCCATAAGAGGCTGTACGATAACTTCTACAGTAAATGGACGGGTCGAATTACTATTATGAACATACGCTATCAGATCAAAACTATCGTTAGCAGTCGTCATGTCATTCTGCATGTAAATTACTACCTTGTCCATTAAATCTTTATGCGAAAAGTAGGTGACAGGATTCCTTCCAACATAGATCATGCCGTGTAACGGCTGTCGTGTTATATTGTACCATACTTTAGATTTCTTAGCGTTTGTCTCGACGTATACGTGTTCATTTGTTACTGTAGCAACATTATGTCCTTGTTGTAGTTTTATAGAATGCAACGATGTAGCGTTCAGTACTACCGGTATAACGTCTATCGTAAAAACAGTGTATGTAGGCTTGAACTGCCCGTCCCACACTCGAAAATAGAATGTGGCAGTTTGAAGCATTCCAGAATGTTCGTATATTATTCTACCAGCATTGATGTCCTCTTGAGTGAACTTGTTTATCGATTGAGCTTCGTCGACAGTCTGGTTTTTGTCCAACATAACTATTCGGCCTTGTGTGGGGCCGCTGATTATATCGTACAGTATGCCAGAAGGGCCGGTGTCGGCATCTTCTGTCAGTAGATCGTTTCTCGTTATTGTATAATTTTCTCCCTGCACCACTTGTATTTGAGGTGTATCAGTCAGGAGTCTAAACGGTTGGTCGTTCACGGGTATAATGTGTATCGGCAACGTAACATTACATAAAAGCACGTAATCAGGTAAAAGATAAAGTGCCATATCAATTTTGTCTAGCAAGGTGTCAGAACCGTCATGTTCGTAGCTCACATCTCCACTTTCGAGCTGAGCTTGTGTCAGTGAGCTTGTGTGTGGGTTCAGAACACCGTGAGTTGGCTGGGACCACTGAGCTTCTATCTGAGGTTGCCTCAACCCTGCTTGAGTCTCCAAATAAGCTATGACGTTAGTTACATTCACTTTAACAGGTATTTTGTCGCCTTCCTGCACTTTTATCGGTGGTACGTGAACAAACTTCGCTAGACCACCGGACGATACGGAGATATCTATGTTGAATATCTGGTCAGTTATAGGTTTAGCTAGAGCTGCTTCGACTGTGAAAATAAATGAATCGTTCGTGAAAAGGTCGGAGAACGGATGGGTGTGTTCATAGTAGACCAGAGAGTCGTTAACATCTTGTTGTGTGAATTGCTTTATAGATCTGTGGTGAGTGTCTCCACTCAACATGATCAGTCGTCCCAGCGTCGGTGCTCGATCCACTTTATAAACAATAGTTCTAGTCAGATCTGAACATTTGGACATTAGCAGGTAATTATTAAGTGGTTCTCTCATCAGTGGAAATACTCGAAGATTTTGTTTTCGAATCAATTTCAAAGAAACTGATTTGGTGGTTATTAAGAATTTAACAGACGATAACTCGTGGAGCCCATCGGTTACATTGAAAATCATCTTGCCTTTGGAACCATCTGAAACAAAAACACATTTAATATACATAGTATGTATAAATAAACAACATAAAAAAGAATCTGCTATACATTATATCGTCTAACTAGATTAAGAGAAGCGCTTCACTATGTTTGCCCAAAAGAACCACAACTAGAAGAGAGCGCAAAATAAACACCAATATCTTGGCGCTGCCTACACTCAGTTTTTGTCCCGAATATTAATATTTATGTAGATCCTAAATTGTTTGCTTTTAGAACCATACGATAAGTTTTTAAAACGAATCCGATATTTGTTATGCTATAAAACTAAAAAAAGTTTTAAAGCCAAATATTATTTAAAAAATGTCCTATCAAACACAATTAAGAAAATGCATAATGCTCACTTCTATGTACAAATATGACCAGTCCATTGTCAATGTCGGCCTGAGTAAAGTGTTGCACAGGAGTGTCCAGCTCTCCCTTCATGGCGATGTACCCCGACGATATATCCACCACTCTTATTGTCACGTTCTCCAGAGGAGTATCTATGTCGTTTACATCTGTAACACAATACAACAGTATATTTACAAAGATTTTATACAGGGATGATGAACGAAGAATAAAAGGCTAGGCGGACCTAATTTTGCTAAGACATAACTGAAGCACTCATCGCACAGTAAGTATAAGAAAGAGTATTCTCTAGTAATAGATAATGTACATACTGACACTCACTTTGGTCCGGCGTCGCCGGCGAACACATCCAGCGTAACATCTTCGTTTCAGCGACTTAACATCTGATATACATTTTAATTGGGGAGCCGGCCTAATAGTATTTTATCGATTTCTTCCCCAAAACCCCGCGTCATACTATACTTAACTTAGTTATGTGAACATATAGTAATTTGGATACCACTCGTATTTTCATCATCATCATCTCCACCATCAGCCTAGTAAACCCCACTACTGGGTATAGGCCTCTTCGTTTATCGTATCTTCAATCAAAATAAAAGAAAACTGCCCACATCCTCACACTGCCATGCACAGGCCTCCCTTTTATTTTATTACGCCATTCCTCACGGTCCTGTGCCACCTTGTAGCCTTGTACCTGTATTTTAGGTCTGATAAATTGATAGCAGAGATAAATGAACTTACACAGCTCGTTCCTGGTGAAAGTAAACGTGCCTCCCTCCCAGACGCAAAGGCCGGTGTTGGCGGCGACAATAGGCGTCTCATCGTTGACGGGAACTATGTGCACTCGGACGACGAACGTTTCGCTTTCCTTGTTGTTCTCCGTTATTGCGACCGCTTTGAATGCGTCCGAGGATTCTTCCGAACCGTCATTTACGTACTGAAAAATAAAAAATATCATAAATATATGCTATCTGTGATCATTTTGAAGAGTACTACTTGGCCGTTTTGTTTTTGATTTGAATTCACATGCGTCACATCGCAAATATAACGGGATGAGACGTTACTTTGCTTGATCTTCTTTTCTCAGGTTGTAGAGGTTATATATTGTGGCCCGTTCTTTTTAGTAGTTAGAAATTTAGTTTAGAAACAGACAATATTTTAATTTTTAAAGTGCTTCTTAAACTTGGTATTGTATTCATATTGTAGGAACAGACGACAGCGAATGCTAGAATTAATAGTCCGGCCGTTAAAAACCGGTGGATTATGAATGGAAAATTTGTCGCAAATTTTATGTAATGTAAGCTACAATATTAGTATTTTTTTTTACCTGAATATTTCCAGAATTTAGTTTCAGGACAGGGAGTACACTAAGTTCCTCATCAGCCATTACAATCTTTCCACGTTTTGGTTTCTCCACTACTTTGTACATCACCACTTTTCCTCTGTAATACTCTGTCACGGTTCTGAACAGACTGGGTTTTATACTGACTGTACCACCTTCGACCACCGTCAAGTTAGACGCTACGACGTAGAAATGTTCCGGTATTATTATAATAGTTAGTTCTATATCTCTCAACCAGACAATACCGTTAGTAACATCCATTTTTATTTTATCACGAGTGCGATTAACGCCCGATTGTACGTAAACGAGGCGGTTGACGTTGATCATAGATTGGTCGAACATTCTAGTGTGGACTGGCTCTTCGTTATAATTTTCTAATTCAACGGTACCGGGAGTTGATGTGATTTCAAGCCAGCCATGATATGGGCCTTCTGTCACTTGGTATACAATGTTTGATGGTTCTATTTGTGGGTGCATCACCTGAAATAACAGAGAAACGTTAACGAGCTCCACCATGGTCATGTCGGATTCGTCGTAATTAATAAAAAATATATGCACCTCTAGAATATCCTTAGTAATATTGACGCTGGTAGATTCCTCCACGACGAGTGGCATGTTAGCGGTGATTCTGAGAGGCTCCCAGTAACTGGACGGGAATATTTTGATGGGGTAAACGCCCTCTCCCCACGTATCAAGGCACAATACTTTGAACCTACAAACAATAGTAATACGGGTTATTCTTGAGTTATTTCGAGACGTTCTTATTACTTGAAACAGAAGACTATGATAATTTAAGAATGTGTCAAGACTAGGTTGCGATAAGCGGAGCAGACGCGCTTATGGCCCACGTGCCGGGCGGGTCTGTCACCGCTACATGACCTGCCGTCGCACAATTTTAACGTAGTATTTAGAAAATGTTCAAATAATGCTTTTAACCTCAAGTTATCTGTTTTAGTTTAATAAACTTACCCAAACTGATCAGTGGGCGTTTTAGGTTCTCTATGTCTGTAGGCCACTCGACCCGCTGCTATGTCAAGTTGAGTGAAAGTATAGGCGCCCTGACCTTCTCCGACTTCGATGGACCCGTGCTTAGGCTCTTGGACAACTTCGTAGCGGATATCCTCTTCCAAGCAATTCATATTTGTGTCAACCTGATAAAGTTTTAAAGGTAACATAATGTAACATGGTCAACATTTTTAATTTGTAATCCCAGAAAACGGTCATCGGCGTCCAGGTCGTCCTAGGAAGAGATGGCGGGACGATCTGGATGCTTTCGATGACGCGTGGCCAGAGCATGCCCAGGACAGAGATGGTTGGAGGATTAAAGGGGAGGCCTTTGCCCAGCAGTGGGATGAAATAGGCTATAAAAACAAACAAAAAAACCACATAATCACCTGCATATCTCTCGTTGTAATCACAACAGCTTTACCGTTCTCTACAATAGATCCATTTGTTGGATATGTCCTTATAAAGGGCGGCGAAGCTTGGATCTCTAAGTTACCATTAACATCAAACAAGCCGTCTGAGATCCAAAACGCCATTTTACCGTACTCCTTGCCTTGGTGCTTGAATAAGACTAGATTCTTGTTTATATCGTCTTGGGAGAACTGAGCTATTTGCTCTGAAGGATTGTCTGCTCTAAATATACCGCCATTCGGGGGATCTTTTGTGAATCTCTGTACGGTGTAGATGATATCAGATGGTTTAGTATCTAAGTCAGCGTCGTTGTAGCTCAGATCACGAGCCGTGATCAACCTTGCACCGCCGTGCACGATGTGGAACACATTGTCGTTAACTCGCACGGGACTGTTGTCATTTTTCAATATAATATCTATATGAAACACTCCTACGTATTGGAAGTCTTCAGGCTCAGGGCTCAAGGCCATGAAATGGAACGAGTCGTGTCTACTTTCAGAATCATCGTGAGCATAGTAAACTCTGTCGGAGTTCAGCTCTTGCAGCGTAAAATAAGTTGTATTATCTCTCACTATTTTAAGGTTATCGTTTATCACTTCAATTTTGCCGTGTTTCGGCAAATGCGTTATATTGAAGACGAGATTAGTGACTGCGTCTGTTCTGAAATTGAGATGAGTAGCAGGGATAACCATTCTGGAGCCTTCCATGACCTGTAACCTTTCTAACGTCGTATGAACTCGACCGGTAGAGTGATCCGAACTTGGGAAACCAGGAGTGTGCCTTATTGTCATAACACCAGTAATATTTTCACATTCAGTCGCGCCAACGACGAATGAGAACTCGTCTTGTATGTGAGAGTAAGCACGTCTGTGCAGTCGGTACCACAACTGATCGGTATCAATATGGTACTGTGTGAATGTACTATGGCCCTGTAAATGATGTTTCCCTGACGACAGATGGAGTATTCCATATTTTGGTGGCTTCAGTATTGTATATGCAATTCTATCACTGGGTAAACCTAGTGGTTTAGTTTTGAATCGTAAATGTTGAGGAGATATAAAAGCTTCCCTCGAGTTATTCAGCACAAGCTCTTCGTTAACTGACTGATACAGTTCGAGTTTAATAAAAGTTAATCGAAAGTCGTAGAGAGTGTTCGTTCGAATAGTTCCCACGGACGCTTTGAACTGTGAACAAAAAAGGTAAATTATAGTCACACTATAATCACACAAATCTGCATAATAAGTCTTAGCCGTCTCTGTACAATGTTTTCATTTTATGATCTAAAACGAGTAAGTTTCGTTTTAATGTACTCGTCATGACGCTATAAGATCTTTTCGATGAATCGTGGTAAATGGGACCAATTTATAGTATTAGTTGATCCTCACCTTGAATTCATCGTGAGAAGGGTTCCCCAGTAGATGCATGTATCGCACCCTCCCGAACGTCACCATCTCACTGGTAAAAGAGTCCACAGTTTGCCAAGTACCGTCCAACACTCGCAGACGCTCCACAACACCGAACTGTGGTGGTTTCACTATGTCGTATCTGAAAAATTTTAGTAGGTAATTAAAGACAATAAAATTAACCAATAAATAAGATACCCAGCGGTTCCTAAACTTGTAAGGCCACGAAACTCGTCTTAATAAATCCCTTTTATTTTATGGAACACAACACAAAAATCTATTTCTATCATACGTATAAATAAATGTAAGTGGGGTTAGTTACACAATTTATAACTCAAGAAAGGCTGGATCGATTTTTTAATCTTTGATTTATTTGATTTGTCTCCGCCTCGAATCAGAATAACTATTAAAAAATAGGAAAAAAAAATTAAGGTCGGATTGACTGATTCTGAGGAGGTACAGCCAGGCCGGGCCGGGTCAGCATAGTACATAAAGGATAGTGAAATTTGAAAGTATATTATTTGTTACTGTGGAATAATTTAAAATTATCGTATCCAATCTATTATTTCTATTAAAAGGAGATGGAGTGGTACATACTTCGACACTCAGAACCATTTAGAATAGTGTAGTTTTGAAAAAATGAAATGATTTCTTTTATTCTTCTCATTTTATTTATAAAAATATAGCATCAAACTCACTTGACTTGTACGTTGGTCTCATCAGCGTTGGTAGTAAAAGTGAGGTTGTCAGCGGTGACGATTGCGTACGAGTTGTGGACCAGCTGGAGACCCGTATTGTTAACTAGACGGACTTGAAGCGGCACTATTGATACCCGTAGCACCCCCGGGCCACTTGTTTCTATGCCATCTGAAACCTGGTGATACAAAGGAAACAAATTTTGATTATTGATTTGATTAAAGATTTATATAAAACTCCTGTATCATTCATTATTGTTAGAATACGTCCTTCGCGCGTACCCTGGGCATTAGCAAGCATCTAATACTGGTTGGCATGACATACCATAGACTCGACAGATCAAGAAAATTATTAAAATAAAGAGAATAACAGACGAATAAGAACATATCTCGCCCTTTCATATCATCACACCGTTGGTTTTAAAAAGGTATTATAGTTGTCCTCGTCAGTACCTCGAGACTTCATTAGAACATAATAGATTTTTAAAATTAGAAAAGTAGTTGATCTCACCTGTAAAGTTAGCCTGAGAGACGTTTTATTCAACTGTTTGTCGCTAGTGGAACCGTGGACATAAGATATGATACCTGCGTCGATATCTTGTTGCGTGAACGAATCCACGGGCTGACCAGACATCTCGATGTGACCACTGTAAGAATATTTGATCGTATTTTTGAACACTGCACATGGACATAGTGGGACCTATAACATGCATAATCACGAACTTAAATAATACCTAGAGGTGATCAGAAACATACACTACAACTCCTGTCTATCTGTTTAAGCGTACATGTGTAGCAAGGCTCACTCTTAGCATAATTAGAAATAACATGTTAAGTGGTGATAGGTGGCAACTAATAAAACACTCTGAATTGATACGATTGGTCTTTTATTTATTTATTATATATCAGTCCGCACCGTGACCATAATTCATACATCAATTCGGTATGTCAAGTTTTTTTGGGAGGGCTGAATCGAAAACCATTTCGAGATAATTGTCTCAATAATCAATAACAATATTTTCTATGTCATACATTATAAAATGAAAGGATTACAGATATTTTTAATAAAATAACGTCGTTTTTGGTCTAACGAGTGACATCACTCGTTGGACCTGCAAACTCCTTGGTAAACTAAAAATCAACTGAAAATAACAGGTCATTTAGAAAAAAATATAATCACAATGTCAGAATTTGACATTTGATGTAGCCGATTTTATTTCCAGTTGAATTAGAATGAGAAGGCAAAAGGTTTTTCTCCATGGAGTTACAATGATTTTTTCGCGATCACTTTTGCTTTTTACAAATTACAGTTAAAAATTTAATTTGATTGATAAACTCGATGTATTGCAAAGAAAATGAAATTAGTTTCTTAAAATGATGTCTTCTGTCTGTAAAAAATATAAAATAAAGACCATAAAAAAACTTGACATACCGAATTCCCCTCGGGGTGGTCAGAAACATTGCTAGAAGTACCAGCTGCCTTGCATGCAGTTGTAAGACGGCTCAATTTTCAATGTTCGATTGTTGTAGAAAGGCTCGATGGCATATTGAAGGTTTTAATGACGCGCGTTTAAAGTAAAGATAGGAGGCTAGCCTTTCACCCACAGAGACATTGCATAAGAAACCCTTAATTTCTTAGTCGCCTCGTACGACATCCACGGGAAGAAATGGGGTGGTCAATTCGAAGACGGGACCATTATGATATTCTGTGTATCATATTCTTCATGTATTAAAAGCGAGTTTTGTAATATTAGATTGCTGTGTTCTTTCATCGACTCCGCAATTGTCATACTGTTGACGGAACCACTGAATAGCGATGTCTTCAATGGTACCAAGCATACGGACATAATGTTAAATAAATAAGAAGTGATTTGTATACCTATTTGCTTCATTCTTCCCATGTAGCACTGTGTACAAGAGGTCTTCTGGAGGAGTATCAGGATCTTCGGCTTTTAAAACGTCTGAAGTTATCACTTTCCTTGTGCCCTAAAATGTTAAAATTCATTATTATTATTATGTTATAATTATAACAAAGGACATCATCAGAAACGGTTTTATATTTAAGTATTTATGGCAGATACAAAAGACGATGTATCAATTTTTATATAACGTAATATAAATAAAATGGAAATAGTTTAAATTAAACAAACACCCCTAATCAATAAGCTTTTTGTTCGTATTGTCACAATAGCAGTCTTTCCAACGCCTTTTCAGAATCACAATATAATTATCTCATTATTATTACAAGTAGGCACCATAATCTCTACTATTATAAAACTGTACAAAACTCTACAAAAAATAAGTTACGATAAGGTTTTTGGTGTCCCTGATTCCACACCACGTAAAATTGTTTTTTAGCTAAAAATTTAACAAATGTTATGATTGTAATGATGTATGATTTTTCAAGTAACTCCATGCGTAACTTATGTTATATATGTATATATATAATTTATATTTTGTTTATTTTTATTTTAAAATTATTTTCCACACTAAATACTACTTATAATTTACACACTCCAGGCTAATATAGGTCTTTCAAATCTTCTTCTGAAAAATGCAGTCGTATCAAAATCTTGTTAGCATCTAAAATTCAATCAAATACGTGCGGGTTAAATTATTTGCTACAAAGACAAACTAAATGTAAAGCTTTCATCATCATCAACACGTCCCACTGCAGGGAACAGGCCTACTTCAGGGAAAGGTGTATGTTCGTTATTCCACCACGCGTGCCCAATGCTGATAGGTGGACATAGGTGGACTTCACATACGCATCAAAATGTGTTCTGCAGCGTAGGTTTCCTAACGATTTTTTCAAAGTATGTTTGATTTAACCATATAGAAGTGCCCAAACTCTGTCCAGTGTTTCAGGTAAAAAGCCCGTTGACATTTTTATAGACAATGGATACAATAATCCATACTTATAGGTATTTTAAATTTTAAGCGTTTGTGTTTGCTGATCTGTCTGTTGCGTTTTCACGACTATACCACTGAACCGATTTTGAAGAAAGCTATAAAGATAGCTTGAACATTCTGTGCTAGTCGTACCCTAATGTGGCGCATGACTTTTGTTTGTCGTGTTAGTTCTAGTATGTAGTACATCATAGTTCAATGACCTAAGCCCACATTTTGCGTTGGGAAAATCTATCGCAACGGCTAGATTGATTGGAGCTCAAGCGATAGACAAAATGATCAGCAGTTTCCAAATAAAACTTTCTAAGGATTTTGTTAAAGCCATTTAGTTTTCGGCTGGTGGTGTTTAATTGTTTATAAAGCCCGACCAGGAAAATAAGAAACCTCGCCATGTTGCGGAAAATCATTGGAACTAATATTTGTACTATGAACACTGACATAAAAGGTCATAGTCGATTGCAGCGCCCCCAAACCAGGTTTTTTATGTTTCTGGCCAGGCTTTATTATGTTTTTCTATTCTACATTATTAAATATACTCACACATTAATTAAATGTTAAGTAGGTGGCTTTCGGCGAATTTGTGTCAAACAAAACATGCAACTACTCAAAAGCAAATTATAAGAATTAATTGAAGCTCTTGGAACACTCTGAAAATAAACGGAACATAATAAAGAAATAATCATGAACAAAACATGAACTTGAGAGTTAATGAATCACATGCTATGTTGGTTAACTAATTGTGCATTTAAATGTATAATTCTTTTGTTTTCCTCTTGTATTTTAATTTCGATCTAAGATTTTAATGTTACAACAATGTTATCGACATTCGAAATCAATAACCAAAAGGCAAAGGGGAAAAAGTTCAAATATATTGTCGAGGGCGATGCGATGCTTCGGATCATCTCGTTCCTAATAGGAAACATGCGTGCGGTACACAAATATTTCGTATTAAAAGTTTTTAAACACTTAACATTTTCGGCATAATTATATCAAAAGAACAAAAATAAAATCCTAAAACGTATATCTAACTATTACGGTTATTTCATACCTGAGTGAGCCTGAGCACCTTCCCAGGTAGAAGATTGAGTACAGGCGGGTCATTGACCGGCGTCACATTCACGTGCAGAACAAACGTGTTACGTCCTTGGAGGTAGCTCGGTAGAGTGAACTTCGTTTCAGGGATCAGCTCCATGTCTAACACGATCGAGTCTTGATGATTTTCTGAACCGTCGTGGACGTAGCGGACCTATTGTTTTTAAGTCATTAATAAAAGTAAGTTATAGCCTGTAGGACTGCAGGGCAAAGGCCTCCTCTAAAGAATAAGGGTGAGAGCTACGGTGAGAGGGAATGGGCCATACTCCACCACGCGGGCCCAGTGCGGATTGGTGGAGGCAAGATAGTTGTCAACTTGCTGCCAGAGAATTTTCAAGCCGAAAACAGGCCTCTGACTTGGCTTAACGAATAGTTACAACGCCATATGACGGAAATATCTGGGACTAACAGCTTAAAGTGCTTTCCCAAGCACTGAGATGCTCGAGATGAAATACCACTAAACGGTCGCCCATCCAAAGACTGACCTGCCCTGACGTTTCTTAACTTTGGTGATCGTTTCAATACCGAAGCTCCACTACACCAACGAGCGCTACAAAACAAAAGATTATTTTTATAAGAGGTACATAAAGATTTAAAAACCAACCTTATCCCTTGATAAGTCGAAAAGTGTGAAGAATTGTTTCGATTTCCCCTCTCCCTCATTATAGCCAGTATACTGGGGTGCATTTCTCTGTAAGGATAGATCAATAGCAATCCGGCCATGTTGGGGAGACTGGGCCACGTGGAGCAAGACACCTGAAGGTCGCACACCGTACTTGTGGTGGTCTAATACCACGTCGATGTTTTGTGTCGTGATGACAGCCACACCACCTTCTTGGACGGTTAGAGGATAAAGAGCTACCAGTTCTAGCTCACTGCTTGACTTTGAAAATACCTGTAAAATGGCATGATAATTAAATAGATTAGGTGAAGTTTGTGAGTCATATTTTAGGAGTTTATTAGTAGTCAAAGGCACAAAACGTATAGAAGTAGCGTCTTCGGTCTTTTTACATATCTTATAATTTGTTAGGAATTATACTGAAGGAACAAGCCGCGGGCGTCAAAAAGGGGCTAAGCCTTAACGCCACACCTAGGACCACGCTATTTATATATGTTTTGGACCAGAGTTTTAACAACTGTTAATTTTGGCGAAAAGAGAACCAAAATTCAAATTTCAGGAAACATAATTTGAAGAGCTATTTTTTCTAACCTTATATTTTTCAGCATAGTCAGGATTGATGCATAATTCAGAATCGCATTTGCATGTGAAGTGGTCGACGCCGTGCTGCTCGCATACCGCGCGCGACACGCAAGGCGGATTGCCAGGGCTGGCATGGCATGGGTACCACCACACACATTTTGGGCTGACACCATACGTGACAACCGCGTTTGGCAGACCTATTACCTTTTCGTCGACTTCGATTGGTTTAATACAACCCTACAAAATATGTCATTAAATTTAGTGAACATTCTAAAAGTAGGTGTAATAGATTTCTTCGAAAGTATTGTATTACTAATTACCATTATGCTAGAATCAGCAGCTTTGATTCCCTTAGTGAAAGCTCTCTGTCGCTTCTCTGTCTCAATACCGCCGAGATAGAAGGAATCAGATAAGTCGAGATACCTCGTGCCACCGCTTTCTATCCGTGTGCTCATTGCTATGTTATCCACGGAAAGCTGAAATGTGATGTTATAAATAACAAAAACAGTATAACAACGTACATACGCAAAACATAATTATGTTTGACCTGCAAGTTCAATCGTAAATGATGTGCTAAAAGCTAAAAGTTATCTACACTGATAACACAAATGTCATTGTTAGTTTATATTTTTGCATTTGATAACCTAATTATGTAGTCATTTTATTTTAAATAACAAATTGTAAAACATTTGTGCGCCTACTCACCCTATAAAATATTTGGCCTCATTTTAATTAGATATACAATATGAGTAGCTTTTGCTAATAAATCAAGTAATACCACAGGTTAGACAAAAGTATCCAGTTCTACACACAGATCGGTTACTCCCTGCCCCTCTCTAACATCAGATACCGCACCTCACCCCGCATTTTCGGGGACGCTTTAGGGGAGCCGACCAGGAATCACATATAGCCTTAGACTTAGAGCATACACCATGCAGAAGGCGCGCGCGGGCAAGCGGGACGGACGGCATGTGTGCTAGCCAACGCCGTCCGATGAAGTACCAGGGGTGCGGTAATATTTATTTATTCAATAACATACAGGACATTTTTTATTAGTTGAACAGTTCTTGAATAATGAAGAAAACATTGACCGTTTTTTTTATAAGACATGGGTATAAACAAAAAAATTATATAGATTTCACAGAGCGCAAGCAGAATAATAGAAGAAGTAATAAGTCATCAACATTAATAAACGTTATTTTCGCATTGGCGTGACAAGATTAATTAGATTTTCTTTCACATTGCAATATTGACATCCAATTTCATAAGCAAACATTTTTATTCATAGGCGAAGTATTTTTCGCTTACGCTGATAGACGTAACATCAGTGTAACCGTGTATGAGACAGTGATAGTCATAAAATCCTATACAATCAGTCAGACAGCCGTCGTAGAACAAAAAAGTGGCTACGTCGATAAGGACAGCAATAAGTAGCGATCTCCTTTTTTAACTAGAGCGAATTTGCTATGTGCATCTCTTACTGTGTGATATGACAAGACACGTGCTTTCTTCTAGTTCCTTCTCTTTCTACGTTTTTATTCCATTCCTAAACACCATAGATACTCTATCTTATACTGAACGAAAGAGGGATTTTATTTGTGCTACGTCAAAAGCGAAGTGCCAAATTGAGGGATATACATATTAAAGAATCAAGGAAACTAACAGTCCCGCAAGCTCCGTAGTATTTGAACCTTCAAGTGTTATCTAAAAGCTGGGAATGTTATTGATTGATTTCGTTCATACCATAACGATGGAAAACCGTAAGTGGGTTGAAAATTAAGCGTCATCAAGCGCATAAACGTCCCACTGCTGGGCACAGGCCTATCCTGAGGAGGGTAGGTAGTATGGGCGTTAATCCACTACGTGTACCCAATGCGGCTTGGTAGACTTCATACGCATCATAATTTTCTTAATCCGCGTATGCAAGTTTCCTCACGATGTTTTACTCCACCATATGAGTGCAGTTCGCATTTCGTACATAAGTAAGAAAAACGCAATGGTACATCGCATGTCCGTGCGGATTCGAACCCGGACCCCTCATGCTTGACTATAATAAATAATAATACCTGCTTAAGCGTGTGAAAACTCATAATTATACAGCGGTTCAGATATTCTCAGATTGAAAGTTGAATTTTGTTTTTACTATGTGTTACATCAAATAAAACCAGGGATCTATAATTAATTAACAAAAGGTAGAATTCGCTCAGCAAGAAGTTGGTAAGAAATACAACAATAAATTGTTAACAATGCGAGAATCGTCGGGTTTTAATGATGTTGCTAATAAGAATTGTAGTAATACAATCGCCCACATTTATTTCCTCTATTTGATCCGTCGATGGTTCTCGCACTGCTTAAATATACGTGAAAAAACATATAAGAGGTCAATGGAAAAAACACGTTGGTTTTTTCACTGCATCAAAATTGTTCAACTTTGATTTGAGCTTTCAAAGCCAAGGGATAAAAGTTACTTTAATTAGAGATTAGATTAGCTATTTTTAATCATTTGGTATTCACACAGATTAAATATTAAATGTAATTTAGCCAACTGTTAGAGAGAGATTTAAAAACGGTGGTGTAATACTGCAAAAAGATCTACATAGTATATCGTAATACTGTGGTAGAATTGAGATTCAAACAGTTCACAATCCAAACTGACAGTATGTACCTTGCATATATTTGAGGATTCAAATAAGTTGAAAGTAGACAAACACACATTTATCGTTAAGTACAAATAAAGTACAAGTAGGTATAAAAAAAACGCAAAGCAAATCGCAACAAGCATGCCCGTGTTTTTCTAAATAAAAAGAAAGTTTGGAGGTTTAAATTATTGCCATTGTCACTATGATTAAGCCTACGAATAAGATATACCATTCGTAGGATTAGGCATACGATTATTTATACAAACTAAAAAATAGATCAATTGAATAATCTGCAATCTAAAAAAATCCGATCAACTCGCGTGCGCATAACATCGTAGCTTCTTCACACTCTGACGTTGAGCTGTCCTCAATAAACGTCCATAAAAACGATGGATGGCAAGTAGAAGTGTAATTGTCCATCATCCGCCGATAATATCTAGAACTGTACGAGGATAACTTTGCCAAGACGCTGCTTGAATCATCTTTTATAGATAGAAAAGTCAATGACGATGAAGACATCTAAATGAGATATGAAAACTTACCTCTATCAGCGAAGGATTAAATAGAAGATGCATTTTATGCCACTGTCCATCATTAACCCTCACTGTGTGAACGATTTGCCCACGCGCCATTTTGACTCGTACCACCCCTTCTAATATCTCAACGGCCAAGAAATCAGAACCGCGACCGCCGCCAGCATTGTAAAGAACAATACAATTTTGGGTGATTGTTTTAAATTCGATTTGCCATCTGGAATTAGAATTGTTATCAATTTCTATTTTAGTCATACATAAACATAAATTAACATACATATTATTATGCCTGTCTCCCACTGGGGTAGGCAGAGACAACAGTTCTGCTCAACATTATACATAGTAGATATTCTTATTACAAACCTTGACTATTATTTAAATAGTCATCAATCACTATCATCATCATGTTTGATACTAACCTACTTAAGACCAAATGTAACAACATTGCTACATATTATTTGTTTCCCCGTTTGAGTAGCGGGGAGCGACTGGATGAGGAAGGCCGAGGACAGAGTTTTGTGGCGCGCCTTGGGAGAGGCCTATGTCCAGCAGTGGACGATGATAGGCTGATGATGATGATGATTTGTTTCCCCATGTCTATAGTCTATACAGGGCAATATTAAAATGTTTAAGAATGGTTTTATTACTATTGTAGATAATTACTATAGTATGATCATAGCAATTAGAATGAATAAAGTGAGCTACGCCAAAAACTACATCACCAATTTGGGTGAAAGTAAAAAAAATTATTTACTAACCTCTAATATATTTTTAACCATACAGTAATCAATAATCATCTTCATGATTAGTAAGATGTATACCTAAAAGTTTGTCGAATGATTTCAATTTTACCCAGTATAGTCACAAGAGTTATTGTATACATTGATGTATTCTTAGCATTGACTGATTGTTGCTTGGGCTATTGCATGCATGGGTTGTAACACTGCGACCATCGCTGGTCGCCCCAAGCTCACCCATTATATGCATACATCAGAACTTTTTCTTTTCATTCTCGGGTATGCAGGTTTCCTCACAAAGATTTCCTTCACCACCAAGCTAGTGATATTAATAAAACAATAGTACATAAATTCCGTAGAACTTAGTGGTACAGGCTAGGAATCGAACCTCCGCCTCATGATCGAGTCGCTAGCTCTCTTCCGTATCGACTATCATAACTCTTTTTCAGCATAGAAATAAGTATGGTAAAGTATTGAACAAACCTGCCACCAGCCCTAGAGTTGATCTTCGGGAGTATCAAGTAAGCGCCGTCGTCAACAAAGCTGATGTCGGAAGTAATATCGGCATCAAACTCGGGAGCACAGTTCCAAGTGACACCCTCCACACGCACTGATCCACTGCGGCTTCTGGCTTTCTCTATTATTTTTACTCCATTGTAGTAGACCTGGTTTTAATACAAACCCATTATTTAAAAAACGTACAATGTACAAAGCAACAGTGCCAACATAAATCATACATAAGTTCCTGGACGGGGATTGAACCGTCGCCTCCTGCAGCAAGCAAGGCTTCTAGGTCACAATGACCTGGCTTGTTTAACTTGATATATCATTGTATAGATCTTCCTAGACAAAAACTATAATAGAGTCATACTAACATCTTCCATGCAGCCTCGAAAATTTTCCATGTGACCCAAAAACAGTTCAGAGAAGTCCCCTTGTGCACCGAGGAACACACCAAAGTGAATATTCAGCTCAAAGAATCTTCCTGGCAACCTCTTTTTTACAGCACTGTCGTCAACCTAAGACAAACAGTAAGAATCTTCAGAACAATAATTATTAACAGTTTTGACTGATCCCGTTTGACTTGGATCTAGTTTGATTCATACATATTTTTATTCATCATCATCATCACAGCCTATATACGACTGCAGGGCACAGGCCTACCACCTTAGGGAGGGTGTAAGGGCGATAGTCCACCACGCGTACCCAATGCAGATTGGCAGACTTCACATAGGCATCGGAATTTCTTCTTCGGCGTATGCAGGTTTCCTCACTATGTTTTCCTTTACCATTAGAGAGCAGTCGGTATTACGTACATAAGTTTGAAAAACTCATTGGTACATGGCATGTGGTATTTGCGGAATCAAACCCGGAACTCAAGATTGAGTTTCCATAGCTCTCCGCAATGCGCCACCGATGCTCCTTTTCTATTAAACTATCCTAAATAAAATATATTTTGACCCAGACTGTGAGTTCACCTTGACCTGTGGGAAATCAAGTTATTAAAGGCCTGTTTCACCATTTCTGGGTAAGTTCTTGTTAGCTTATCCGACAGATAGTTTGACATGTTTTGTATGAAATTATATCAAAATATCTGTCGGATAAGCTTACAAGATCTTATTCAGAAGTGGTGAAACAGGCCCTAAGGCTTGCTTCATAGAGAAAAGGTGTCTCCTGTCAAGAGAGTAAGTATTGTTTATTTATCCATAGACATATGACAATAGCAGTAAATCACATCAAATTAGTAGCCCATCGGGGCTAGGTCGGGGCCGTCGCGGTGTGGGACTTTGGCAGAGGGGAAATTATGCGTAAGCCTGCTCCTCTCCTGTCAAGGAGTACGTGTTTCATTATTATCAAACTGCATTATTACAGAATTAAGTAACAAAATAATGACTACCTTCATAGTAAGATTAGCTTCTCTTCTGATGATACTGACATGGTGCCACTGAGTATCATTGAGGTACGTCCCCTTCGGAGATGACAGTTCACTTTCACCTGCTCCCAGGTTTATGTGCAGCTTTAGTCTGCCACTTTCAAGTCGAATCTAGAAGCAGCAAGGAAGGTGTATTATTATTATTATTGGGGGACAGAAAACCACTTCATAGGTCCCGAACCCTTTTTCGGCATCCCTAAAAGTCTAACACGGGAAACTTTGAATAAGTACAGCTTCAAGGAGGCGATTGAGACATGGAGAAATGCTCCAGGTCTAAATCACTCCAAAGCACTTATCAAAGGGTATAATCGCAAACATGCGAACAGCCTATTCGCATGTTTCTCTTAAAAAAGACAATCTATGTGCAATAGTGAGATCTCTGACAGGTCACTGCAAACTTAATAAACACATGCACACCTTAAAACTAAGCGACTCCACCTGCTGCAGGTTTTGCAAGGAGGAAATGGAAACTCCCCTTCACATTCTCTGCGATTGTGGTCCACTAATGCACAAACGAAGTATTCATCTTGGCAGACAGGTACTGACTCCAGATGAGATACAAAACCTCCCTGTGTAAAACCTACTGCGATTTCTAACTGCTGTAGGGATTAATAGGGAATTGTAGAAAGGGCGTTCACAAAAGATCAGCGATGGTCGAAGTGGCACAGGCGCAAGTCTGTTAAGGCCCCATTAACCCAATAATAATAAGGAAGGTGTATGTATAGCTTTTTGTAAACATAATGCACGGACACACTCACAAAGATGTGAACATGCAAGGTAATACAATCTCGTTTGTTCTACAAGCGACCTACACTCACACAGATGCACTAGCTCTAGGCGCAGGTCCTCCTTATGTACCGCGTGACAGAACGCGCACAAAAGAAATGGGTGCTTCACTCATGATTAGACGAGATTACGTCTGGTTCTTCTTTTAATTCTGTGACATAATGTTAATTATTATTGTTCTTACCATACAATAGTCTGTTTTTCCAGCAGCCAGAAGAAGCAAAGCATCAGAAAGATGCGTGCGGAATCGAAAATTGATATCAGTAACACCCTTGGCTTCTTGGAGTGGGTAAGACACATAGCTGGCTCCATAAAATGATGCTGAAAACACAAATAGGATGTTCAAATCGCACATAGTAAGTACACATAGGAATTATCAGCACCCAACAAGCACTCACCTTTATCGTAAGCCAGTCCCAAAGAAACAAGAGACAAAATAAGAATAAATTTCATTGTGAGTGTAAATAATATTCGTACATACACTCGCAAAATAATAAATGAAGTCCATGAATTAGAACATGATAAAGATAGATTATCCTGCGAAGAACTAAAAGGTTTGTTTCTTGAAAATAATGATCTGCTCAAACATCGCACTCAACAAAACACGACAGGCGTGGGGCAAGACAAAAGATCTACATTTCTTGCAGTAAGCACCGACTGGAAAATATAATAGGAACAAACTTAGGTCAAAACACGTAAATTATTCACATTTATAATCACATGAACTTTTGCTATAGGTTTATTTCCATCCACCCAAAATTATACCGAAAACAGTCATCGAATTTATAATTATTTTTCTTTTCATTCCTTTTCGTTTATGTTCATCATTCAGCATTCATTCACTCGTACACACACTACACTCATTCATTCAAATATAGAGGTGCCCGTAAAGTGTCCTGCCCTTTAAACGGGTAACTGATCGCTGCTTTCTGTCAAGGCCAAAAAGCAAAAATTTTTGCAGTGCCCTAATAGGTCGAGAACAGATTCGTGATCGTGCTTTCGGCCTTTAGACGGGCAATTTTGCTGCCGAGCGCAGAGAATCAGAGTAGCTGACATAGTCCAAAGAATTGCTAAACTAAAGTGGCAGTGGGCGGGGTACATTGCTCGAAGAACCGATGGCCGATGGGGCCGAAAGGTTCTCGAGTGGCGGCCGCGTACCGGAAAGCGCAGCGTGTGTAGGCCCCACGGTTGACCGACGACCTGGTGAAGGTGGCGGGAAACCGTTGGATGAGTGCAGCGCAGGACCGGTCGTTATGGCGATCCTTGGGGGAGGCCTATGTCTATCTGTGGACGTCCATCGGCTGAGATGATGATGATGACGATGAATAAATTATATTGGCATCGTAGGAGGCCAATTTGATCTACAATTACTCTAAATACCCAATAAACATAATTATCCCATGAACCATAATAAAACTTCTGACCGCCCCCAAGGGCTTATGGTCGTGAGTTTATGTACATGTATACTGTATGTTACACTCAAATTATGCAACTAGAAATAACAATAGGTACGTATACTGATAATAACGTCAACATATGTTGGTAAAAACCACAGACATAGGTATCAGTGGGTAAAAACATCCCTGCAAGCGAGACATGCGCACTCATCTACAGTTGTTGACGCGAAAATAAAGTCAGAAAAAACTTGCGATTCGCCTTTAGACGTGCAATCATTTGTAAAAAGCACGGTAGCGCACCGTCTTTTGTGCTTTCTTTGCAATCGTGCTTTCGGCCTTTAAACGGGCAATTTTGCTACCGCACGATTTGGCCTTGGCAGAAAGTACGCGATCAGTTGCCCGTCCAATGGGTGCTGGTACTATTTTGGTATGGTCCGTAGAAAGAGAAGGAACTAGAAGAAAGCACGTGTCTTGTCATATCACTCAGTAAGAGATGCACATAGCAAATTCGCTCTAGTTAAAAAAGGAGATCGCTACTTATTGCTGTCCTTATCGACGTAGCCACTTTTTTGTTCTACGACGGCTGTCTGACTCCGGAGTCAGACATCTATTTTCATACAAATTGTATAGGATTTATGACTATCGTTGTCTCATACGCGGTTACACTGATGTTAAGTCTATCAGCGTAAGCGAAAAATGCTTCGCCTATGGTATGGTCTCACTGCTTCATGCTTCTAGCTTCATGGGAGTGGTTGAACTGGTTGAATGATTGAGTGAGTGAGGAACGCAGACGCTATGACATGACAATGACAGATGAAATTGTCAGATTACAGATTCGATACTATTCGATTTTCGTTTTCTTGATTGATTTGTGCTGAAATTTCTTGAATTTTATGTGGATTTGATTGCGGTGGCTTTCAAACTGTAGGTTTTTCGCTAAACCGGAGGTTCCCTTCTTCGTTGGCTAGATCTATAGTGCAGAAATTACTTTACCAAGATGAATAATTCAGCTGCCAAAGTGAGTACTTAAGGCACCAAAACGCCAAATTGCCGGAGTTGTGATATTTTCTATTTACCACTGGTCCTAATGTGTCCCACTTGTTTTTAGGTTGGGGAAATATTTCGGGAGGCGGGCACAGCCTTCAACAAGCTATCAGAAATGACAATGCTTTTACACCCCATGGGGGACTCTCAACCTGGGTATGACAACTTGGTATAACTTCTTTAGTCCTAAGTGCATTCCGTAATAACTATGTTTAGGCCACAGTTCATGTACTGGGGTTCGTTCAGAACCTACGCCCAGAGTGCACCCCGAGTGCAACTTTTCGTACTAACGCCGTTCCGAGGCTCGGTGAAAAGCGTTCTATCCATAAGAGCGATCGAGAAAAACAACCGCACCCAAAGGTTCTGAATGCAGCCCTGCTCTGTAAAGGGAGGCAGGGGCAGGGAGGGGGGCAATACACATGCCAGTAGATGGCATGCTAGGTGCTGGTAAGCTAGCATGCCGGGCAATGGCGTTCTGTGCCAACCTCATCTGTGTCATCATCACCGGTGGGATCAGTAAATTGTATGGGGCATGGGAGCAATTACTGAAGGTGTAGTATAGTGGGCAGCCAACATGTTAAAATACTAGATTAATAAATTTTAAAAAAATTTTTCATCTGTGTGCCAAATTTAATCAAAATCCTTTTGCAGTCTAAGCTGTTTAAGCATAATTAAGTCACAAACATCCAAACATCATCATCACAAACTTTCATACTTATATTATTTGTAGGATTGTCTCAATGAAGTCTCTTAATAGGTAGGTACCTACTCAACGACAAATCTTAGGAATTTAGGATGAAATTTATTATTTACCTAAATAAGTGGTGTATGTTACATTAAATAAATTTAAATTTAACAGTGGAAAATGGACTGAAGAAGAGATAGAGATGCTTCGTGCGTGTGTGCATCGTTTTGCTGTAGATCTCAATAAACTTAGTCAGCACATTAAAAATAGGACAGTGTAAGTACTTACTAACATTTATAATTTTTGCATTATTTTTTCATTTAGCATGGATCGGGAAGGATTTTAAAGTAATTTTTGTTTATCAGCGTAGGGCACTCATGGTGGACTAACCCACACACCCTCCTTGAAGGTGTCCTGCAGTGAAACATATACACATTGGAATTGGGGTGGTTTTCAAGTCAGAACCAGGTGATTCAGACCATTAAACTGAACAACTTTTAACAGGCACCTACTTCGAAATCGCTGAAAAAATAACAAGCGGTTTCATACATCTTTTATCGCGTAAGAGGAGAGTGTTTGGTAACAGTATGACGGACACAACCTGCATGTTGTGCCTAGAGCTGTGCCCAACACTATCACTCATACCGCATGTATCCGAACCAAATGTATTGAATAAATATATTTGTATTTGTATTGTCTCTGTAGGGAGAGTTGTTCAGTTTGATGGTCTGAAGCACCCTGTTCCGGCCTCAAATTGACCCAGATTCAACGCTGAATAGGCTGATGATGATGATGACTTATGTTTTTGTATTAGAAATGCATTATTTCTATTTATCATTCATTGGTTTTCAATGAACTAATATTATTCCTTTGGGAGCTAGGCACTGTTTCTTAAACTGTGTTTTAAGATACAACTGCGTTTAAAGTTACTTTTATTTTATTCCAGGACCCAAATACGCACAACTCTAAAGAAGAAAGCGTTTGAGGATGCAGGTATACCTGTAAGGCAGGTAAGCAGCACGGTGACCAGCCTGTCCCAGCCGCAGACACCGCAGGTAGCATCCTCACTGACCGAGCTGAACGAACAGGACATGTTAGGAAACAACGCCGAGGTTCAAATCTTCACTAACTAATGCCAAAATATTACAAACTTTTTGTTAGATGTTGTGCTATCGTATTTTTTTATTTTCAGTTAGTGAAGTTTGAATTTTTATTTTATTATTTTGCTTTTTGCACTCGGCTGTTGATGGCATGCTCGGAAATACATAAATATTTGATTTTTACATAGATTGTTTATAGTTCTTGCATAAGTGTGGTATTTTTAAATTTCACATATTCTACAATATGTATGACAATCAATGGCATTTATGCCATGTATGCTCTATGGTTTATTGGCATTTTTGCTTACAAATTAGAATGTGTGTATTTAGAATTAGCACTACATTGCAGCATTACAGTGATGGTGGATAACTTAGGATGGGAGGAGAGAAGGAGTGTTGTTACTGTACATAGATACAATCATTTTGGGTCGAAACTTTCTTATTCTGGTGCTAAACATAAGCCTATGCACGCTTAAAAAACATAGTTTGTAGTTGCAAAGCTTTAGACCACCCGGAGTGGGTTATGGTCGTGAGTATGAAAATCATTAAAAAGAAAAATATCATCTTTTAGATCATTTTGCCATGGATAAACTGTTAAAAATATAGAATTATTTTAAACCTAGCTTACTAAGCTGACGGTTTTTTAAGGGGATGAACACCTTAAAAGTCAGCATATTAAGAAAATTACCCTGTGTTTATAATAAAAAATTAATGACATCCATTTTATTTTATCAGTTAATGTTTTCCCTTATTTATCTCTGGCTCTCAGTACTTTAGCTTAGCTTTCTTTACTTTTTGATATAACAGTAATGTTGGTTTGTTATAGTATAGTTATAGTATAATAGTTGTGTAGGTATCTTTTAAGCATAAGTAGTACAATGTTTTTTCCAAATAATACAATGCAATGGTCTGTCTGCCGCATAAGTCTGTTCTTGTTATATTGATTATCTAGTCATGTAATACTTAAGAGGGGACAGGGCCTTCAGTGCTGCACTCAATCGTATTTTTTTAATTTCTTAACTATACAACATTTCCAAAAAACAAGAATGTCATATTGTCGTTATTGGTATTCTTCAATTCAGCGAAACATTTACGGATGACTATCTTTTATGTTTGTAATTATTGTCGTTAAAACCGATAAATAGATAGTAACTACAAAGTCTACAAACAATATAAAAATCGAAATCCGTAATGTAATGACCCATAAAATAGAAAATCGGGAATGAATACAATGTGACATTCTTGTTTTTTGTAAATGTTGTCTAATTAAAATGTAATTTAGAAATACAATTAGGGTAACATCGGCGGCTCGGTTCCCCCTTAAAGGTTATTAAAATTTCAAAAGTAGTATACAAGGAAAGTAAAAGTTCAGCTATCCTAAGGAATCAACAGTTTGGATGCAACATTAGAACTTAGCATAAAAATAATCATTATATCACAGTAAACGCACCACAAAAAGAGATCTAGTAGAAATAGCATCAGGACTATTTAGTTCGAGAATTAGCGTGACCAAAAAACAAAAATACTAATCTAAATTCATCTTCATAAGTCTTATGACTAAAGAAAGAACAACAAAAAAAGTCTTATGACCGAATCTTCAGAAATGTATGAAAAGATATGTCATATCGACCATATCAGGGGCACGCGGGCTGCATCTGCATGCTACTTCTATTAAGGCGAAGCTTAAGTTTCTCTCTTCTGTGATACTCACAGTAATAAATTTGTTATTTCAACACATCGTTCACTGTAATGCACCGCAAATTAGATTTTTTTAGTACCTAGAGCTTTGTTTGTTTTTCTTTAAAATGTTTGAGTAAACTGTTAAAGTTGAGTTCCTACATAATTTTTAAGTATAACATTGGTTTTAATTTATCCAGGTGACACTGAATATGCTCAATGCCTCGGAGAACGAGGTAGATGTTGAAGGCCTCACTGGTGATGTCAAGCTGGAATTCGAGGCCGGCAACGAGGAAGTGGCCACCTGAAATTTGTTTAGCTTTTTATATTATTAAGACAGTATTGATAAGTGTCGTAGGGAAATTAATGGCAAAATCAATTAATCGTTTTTATCACGACTGCACTTTTACAAATAAAAATATAATTGACATTTTAGATAGCACCACACTGAACGCGATGTAAAAGGCCAATCTCCGTGTAGGAGAAAAGGTCCGGAGAGTCCCTCCTGGAACCTCCATCTTCTTATCGTGTAGACTTCAAATTTTGAACAAAGTCGCTAAAGTACCTCGCCAGAACCAGGCCCACCAGAATTCTAAGCGATACGGCCGCCCAAACCGTAACCGATTGAGTTACCTTTACTCAAAACGTCAGGGTTCTTGGTCACTTTCTCACAGCAACGTTTTTCAGCAAAATGTTTACTCCGAAAGATTCGTTATGCGCAAAACTGCAAAACCTACACCTCCCTCTTTACTCCTTTACCCAGACTGAAACTTCAAATTTGACACTGGAAACTACAACCCACGCTACCTGGCTACTCGCAGCCCGCGGCACCCAAGCAAAAAAAAATTATGCAAGCGGAACGGAAACGGACAAATCGAAAACATAAATTATTTATTTGATGTATTTGAGTTGAGAATATTTGATCCAAAACTCATTTTATTTTGATTGTGGTCAAACAATAGCTGCGAACTGTTTACGATCAAACGTCTGAGAATTGATTTAAAATTGAATTTTGCTGTTTCCCTGCGACATAATACTGCGACCATAGCAATTATACACGGTTATCTTGAAATTATAAACGAAAACTTCTCTAATTTACGCAAAAATTGTATTAAATTGTATAGGTAATTGTATATAACAGGATTGACAGGCTGATAATTCCTTAATTTTATTTCTACTAACTAGAAATAAAAAATGCTTTTTAAAAGCAGTGGTGACTCATATTTTGTTACCCGGAACGGACATGCGTCCAAGTCTCCACAACTTTTGTTAGTACCAACTACAAAAAGTATTTTTTTGTGACTTTGTCATATGCACAGAACATAGAAACCGCCATCACCTTAAGGCTGCGCCGAGCCTATTGTGCTGCCCCCAATGTGACATTCCTGTTTTTTGGAAATGTTATTTAATTGTTTAGAATTAAAATAAATACGATTGAGGGCAGCACAATAGGCTCGGTAGGCTCTTAATAGAAGTAGCTAATCTAATCTAACTAATATAGTAACTTAACTGATATAGTCGATATTCCACCTGATATTCCATATCTGTTCATACACTTTGTTCACAAAAAGGGTTAAGTCACTATGCCCATTTTACGAAGATTCTGTCATAAGACTTAAGATAGGGTTGAATTTAATTTGAATAGTTTTTTGGTCACGCTAGTTCTCGAACCAAACAGTCCTCATGCTATTTCTGCTGGTTCTCTTTTAAATGATTATATGTAGTAATATTGTCTGAGCTCATAGTAAGCATAACGTTCCGTTTTATACAGAATCCTTTAATATTGTGATCGGATTACTAACTATAGTAGATTACACACAGAGGACAGGAAAGTAAGAAAGGTCTCAGATCTCATGTAATTTCTTATTTACTGAGGCTTTCTTATTTACTGTCCGAGGTTAGTATACTATTTTTCTCCTCGATGGAGGTGGAAAGCGACCATTTCGTTTAACGCAGCGGGACGATAATTGACGCTTCGCCTCGGTCAACAATTACTTGAGATCTGAGACCTTTCTTGCTTTCCTGTCCTCGGTGTGTAATCTTCTATTTCTCCCTTCCGGACGGAAAGCGTCAATTGTCGTCCCGCTGCGCTAAACGAAGTTGTCACTTTCTACCTCCGTCAAGGAGAAAAATAGTATACTAACCTCGGACAGTAAATAAGAAAGCCTCAGATCACATGTTCGGTCAACAATTACATGAGATCTGAGTCCTTTCTTACTTTCCTCTCGGTGTGTAATCTACTATATCGTCTCCCCCAAAAAGTATTCAAGTACGTGGAATCTTAATACCTGCCGGCCAGTAATTTTTTATATTCACTCACAGTAGGTTGGTTAACTAAAGCTGGCGCGTTCACAGACACACACAAACACAGTTTTCCTGTGACTGCGTCCGTGCTTGTTAGAGATAGAGAAACTTTTGAATATGCGTGCAGTGAGACATAGGCATTGCGTAAATTTGTGGCACGCGCCAGCTTTAGTTAACTGACCTGGGCCTATAGAAAAAGTATCATTTCTATTGGCGTAGACGCTAGTATAAATGGCAGAGTGTATGGATTTGACATTGGCGATCGAAACATTTTGACGTTTGCTTTCGTCACCATACGTCAAGTCCATACATTTTTATGTTTTCTACTGTCGTTAACTTTAATCGAAACATACTTTGTCTATGGGCCCTGTAGGTGTGACGCTCGGTGCGTACAGCGTCAGTAAAGAAGCGGTGCGTGTGACGTCATCTAAACTATTATAAAGCCCGACCAGAAATATAAATAAAAAACCTCGCCATGTTGCGGAAAATCATTGGAACTAATTTTTGTACTTGGAACTCTGTCATTAAAGGTTATAGTCGATTAGCTTAGCTATAGGTACATTAAGCACAATTACCGTCTTAATAAATTCACATTTATTATTTTTATGTTATGTTTGTTTCAACATAAAAGATAACCGTGTATATTTACTAAATTGTTTCAAAATTTACTAAATGCCTATTCAGACCCAGGTTTTATTAGTTTTCGCATTGATGAAATACTAGGTACAATCAAGCCCTTTTTACTGATGAATTTCCATATAAAAGAATGAATAAACTTATTTAGTATAAGTGTTTTAGTCGGTGTGAATAGGCATTTAAAAGTCTGTCATTATTTTTAGATATACTTAGCCCCCACTTGCGCCAACCACGGGTTAGCAATTAACTCCGGATAAAATAGCTCTTTCAGTTGTTTTTCTATACAAAAAATAATGGGTTACCAACTTAACCTAGAGTTTATTGCTAACCCAGGTTGGCGCAAGTGGGGCTTAGTGAATAAAATTGAATTAACGTCCTAAATAAGCTCCACTGACCGCAGTGGTTCAGTGACGTAGGGCCAGTCGAAGGGTAGTCGAAATAACGACGATGACATAATGTTTAGAATTGAAAACGTACATTGTAAATTATTGTTAGGCTGTTCTGGAATATACTGGGTCCAACTTAATACGACTGACGATTTTGACGACCCGGTTGGTGTAATGGTTACCACGCCGGACTGCCAAACCAGGGTCCTGGGTTCGAATCCCGGTTCGGTCATGGATGTTATATGTTCGTGCCGTTGTTGTATGGTTTCCATAATAAAAGCCTTTAGTGCTAGTTTGGGATCATTACAATGTATGTGCCTGTGAGCGTTATTTATTATTTATTTATTATTATATTTTTTATTTTAAAAGTATATTAAACTGCAGCACTTTAACTAAGTTTTGTATGAAAAAGCTGATTTTTTTTTGTCGGCTGCAGTAGCTACTCGTCTCTATGGGACAGCCTGTCCCATACATAAGAGTTGAGTAGCTACTACAGTTTTGTATGAAAAAGCAGATTTAATTTTTTTTGTCGGCTGCAGTAGCTACTCGTCTGTATGGGACAGTCTGTCCCATACATAAGAGTTGAGTAGCTACTACAGTTTTGTATGAAAAAGCAGATTTAATTTTTTTTTGTCGGCTGCAGTAGCTACTCGTCTATATGGGACAGCCTGTCCCATACATAAGAGTTGAGTAACTACTACAGTTTTGTATGAAACAGCAGATTTTTTATTTTTTCTCGACGTTTTGACTCCATAGTGAAAGTTGTTCAGTTTGATGGTCTGATCGTCTCTTATTAAAAAACCGTCGGCATATTAAGGGTTGAACTACACATGGCTGCACGCGATCGCATTTTTCCGTCGCTCCATCCTTTTCTGTCACTCAGGAACGTCATTTGCTTGAGCATATAAGATAGACGGAACGCGATCGCACGCGGCGTGCTGTTTCGTGCTGTGCCATGTGTAGTTCAACCCTAAGAAAGACTTTATACGGGGTGTAAACTTAAATGCTTTACATATCGAACTGGGTGCTTCAGACCATCAAACAGAAAAACTTTTACAATGGGACCAACTTTGAAATCGTTAAGAGCCTATACCGAGCCTATTGTGCTGCCCTTAATCGTATTTTTTTTAGTTTCTAATCAATTAAACAACATTTCCAAAAAACCAAGAATGTCACATTGTAGTCCTGATTGATTTTAAATTTATCGAAACATTACGGATTAGTATGTTTTATGCTTGTAGCTATTATCTTTAAAACCTCCAAAAGTGGCTACTTTTGGCAGTTTTAACGATAATAACTACGAACATTATAAAAACAAATCCATAAATTGAAAGTCAATCAGGACTACAATGTGACATTCTTGTTTTTTGGAAATATTGTTTAATGTAATTGTAAAGAAATAAAAAAAATACGATTGGGGGCAGCACAATAGGCTCGGTGCAACCTTAAAACAAAGTAAAAATCATCTGTTTGATACATTTTCTTCTATGGAACAACAGATTTTTTCGATATTTGGCTCCATCGTGAAATTTTTTCAGTTTGATAGTCTCACCCTATTCGATAGATAACGCACATTAAATTTTACAGCCCTTTATAATTTTAGCGCAGAACGTGGCAGAACATAATGTTTCTATAATGAAGGTCGTATAATATGCGTTCATATTTTAATTCCTTAGGAAATAAAGAATAATCCAATTTTCTTGGGAAAAACATGTTATTTTTCAAAAGGACTACTTTTTATCTAAAATATTTTTATGAAAAAAAGACTTTGATAGTAGTTATGTAGGTAAAAATGAAATGAATAAAACAAGTTTTTTTTTCGTATCAATGCATAGACATATACTCTGTGTCAATGCTAATTGCAATAATAACTGTCCGTTACTCAATAATAATTTCATAAAAATATGTTATTAAAAATTACGGGGTTTTTTAAAGTTAAAAGTGAATGCGAAATTTATTATTACTCGCCATGATAAGCAAATGAAATGGATATAAAACAAAAGTACCTATATAATATTTAATAACGAAATAAGATCGTCAGTTTAGCTGTAATAATGATATATACTTCGATCCAGTATAAAATAGGCAATGCATGTAAAGGTAGAAATTAAAATGTACATATGGGTATCGGAGAAGGTATCACACAAGATTTAGAAGTTAGGCCCTTAAATTTAGGAAAAGGGGTTGTAGCCGTTATAAAGAGAAGTTTTAATAGAATTGTTCCAATTACAGTTAAGATACTGGAACTGTAGGTATATTGTTTTAAAATAGAAGAATCTTAGTTACTACTACCAAACACATTTTTTTAAAGTAGGTATTTCCAAACCCTTTTATGAAATTGAAACTGGTGTTTCTTTTTTGTAATTAATTCTTCGTTGGTCCATAAATGCTGTGAGCAATATTATTATAAATGCTACTATGGATGTTTGTCCCGGATTCATGCTAAGACTGCTGTACCGATATCAATGTTTGTTACAAAGATAGAGCGAGTAAGTACCTAGTCCCTAACTAGCATATAAGGTAAGACCTAGTTATGTACTTTAGATTTCGGTAAAAATCAATGTCGACACGGACGAAGTTACAAGCAAAAGCTAGTATTATTTAGGGTGTTAGGATAAACAATTGAATTACTTTATGATTTGAAGACTTTGTGGGTACAATGCCCATGATACTGAATCATTTTCACAAAACAACAAAAGGGAAATTCGCAAAATCAAATGTCAACTTTTCATACAAACGTAATCAGCTGATAGCATTTAGTATGGAATGTTTTTTTTCCAATTTCCAATTCTTAGGGAAAGTTGTTCAGTAATGGGTACAATCACCCCTTTAAGTAATGTTAACACTAACACCCTGTAATATGTCCATTCATTTCGTATAAAAATGTTTATTTTGAATTATGTAAGGTCTAACAAAATTAGGTGAAACTATTTTAAGGGGATGATCAGACTATCAAATTGAACAACTTTCTCTATGGGACGAATATCGAAATAGCGAAAAAAAAAATCAACTGTTCCATACAAACCTACTTGACCTAAATGTATGGGACCGCAGATTTTTTTTTTCGCTATCTCTATATTGGTCCCGAGTTTGATGGTCTGATCATCCCCTTAAAATAGTTTCAGCGAATTTTGTTAGACCTTACATAAAGACGTTTCGACGACGAATATCTCTGACTACACCCTCGGGGAATATAGTCGTAAGCATACTATTTTTTCTATTCTAGTTTGAATTTGTTAACAGAATTTATGGATTAATACTGGGCAATTCTTTAATCTCATTTCTTTCAGGGGTGGTTCAGACCTTCGACGCAAACAACTTTTATTATGGCATGGGCGCAATCACGAACTGGATTAATAACATGTGACTGCAATGTTGTGCTATTCCAAATCAAATTAAAGATTGCGTAATTTAAACTGTAATGCCTACTTGACTCAAATGCATGAAACAGCAGGTTTTTTTTCACGTTTTCATGATTGCTTCCGTAGTAAAAGTTGCCCCAGGACCAGGTTAGTCTGAGGGCCTGAACCACCCCTGAAAAATTCAAAGTGATTTTAAAAACAACCCAGTTAAAGTAATATTAACCAGGCTCTTTATTCGTGTAATTAAGTATTAAAAATAGCGTGTAGGCATTTTGAAATCGGTAAATGAGCCGAGTACAGATCTTGACATTGACCTTGGATATTAAATTTGAATAAAACTGTATTTTGTAGTTTTGTTTATTCTTTTTACTTTGTATTTGTAACTTTCATGCCAAAAGGGATTCTTGCTACAGCAGCACTCTAAAAGCTAGTTAAAACGTAGTTATAGCAAAGTAGTTTCCCTTACGGACTGTTGGCCCCACTGCTTTGTACTACTAGTGGGTGGGTACAGTAAGATTTTCAAGTACTGATGTCTCCACTGATTGACATGGGTGGAGCTATCATTTCTGACCACTCCGCAGCTCCGATAAATGGGTTTGTGAACGTATACACTTGAATTTTGGTTAAAGATTAATAATTCATTACTTGCCAATAAAGAGTTTTGAAGATGAAACTATAGTTCCTTCGACTTGGGCACTCTCTGTGCCTCATTGTTATTTCCTCTGGAATTAGCTTTCGCGGTATTAAAACACACAAAAAAAGGTGCGAACCGCGAAATACTTTTTTTTAGCCCAGGAATTTTATTGTTTAGACACAAACACTCTATACATACAGGATGTAAGTGACAGCCTGGCAAATACTGTAACGGTGAATTCAGACCATCAAACTGAACAACATTCACTTGAGACACCCTCAGGAAACGTGAAATAAAATCAGCTGCTCCATAAAACAAAACATAAAACATAAGACAAAACAGCTGTACCTACTCGACTCAAATGCATGAAACAGAAGATTTTTTTCATGTTTCCTGAGAGTGGCTCAAGTGAAAAAGATAACTGAAATGTTTCAAAATTCAGCTAGTTATGATGCATTTTGCATCTTTAGCTAAATTTTATCGAATATTCCTGGGCTATTTATTTTCTCGCGAGTGTGAAAAGTAGAGTAGGTATGCTCCTTAGGGATAAACGTATTTTCGTCTTGGGCTAGTTTGAACCCCTCGCTTCACTCAGGATTCTAGTCTTAACGTTAGCCTCGCCTAGCCTCCTTCCGCTCGGGAGTAAAACCTAGAATCCCTCGTTCCGCTCGGGATTCAATATGCCCGTGACGAAAGACACTGCGCGCTTTATCCCCTTGGTGCATAATCTACTATTAGCATTCTGGAACCTATCCGAAAGCATGAAAACTAGCTTTCAGAGTGATCAATTTTATACAAAACTTTGACGCAGAACATTCGTAGACAGTATTAATAAATGTACCTAATATTTTATTAAGTACATTGGTAAAATAATTAAGAAAATTTACAGGGTGAAATTGATATCATTAGCATCCTTTTAAACTAAGAGTCTACCCATCAAACTGAACAACTTTAGAATGGGATCGAACCGATCGGAGCAAAAATAAAATCAGCTGTTGCATACATTTGAGTTGAGTAGGCACGGTATGGAACATATGTATATGCAACGGGACCCTGTGTTATAATGGTTTTTTTTTTGCTCCGATCACCGATCGGTTTGCTTCCATAGTAAAAGTTGCTTAGTTTAAAAGGATGCTAATTATATCAATTTCACCCTGTAGATTGCGCGTCTCAAATAACATTTACAATTTATAATTAACTATAGGTAAACGAAGATACAAAGCTTCGAAATTATTCATAAAAAAATCTAAGCTTTAATATGATCAATTGTAAATGTTATTTGAGACGCGCAATCTAGATTTTCTAAACTATTTTCCCATATAATATAAAATATTACTTTTATTAATACCGTCTACCTACGCGTGTTCTGCGCCAAAGTTTTGTAATGGACTGAAACCACCTTGTCCCTGTAAGAAAGCTGATACTCTTACACTCATTTGCAGAAACGCTTATTAAAGTTAATCCTCCATTAAAGCTCTTGCTGTCACTTTTTGTAATGTTGACATGACGTAATAAAAGCTAGCAAGAGATTTAATGGAGGATTATAACTTTAATGAGCGTTTCTGCAACTGAGTGTCAGTCAACCCTAAACCTCAACTTAAAAAAAAGGACTACTCGTAGACCGACTTTTTGGTGATCGCACACCTGTCCGCGCTGAACTCGGAATTAGTATGAAAAACTCAACGGATCGGACTGGTTTGCGATCACATGTAGCATTGTTGCCTTGTAGACCTCTCGTCCTTGTGGGAATGGTTCCCGGACTCGGGGAATTTCCAGGGTAAAGTATCTTATTTAAATAATGTGCCATACGAGTAGAAGCTTTCGAAACGTGAAAATCCCATCACAATGGGTTCTGTAGTTTTAGAGAACAGAGAGAAAAAAAATGTTTTCCCGACTCTTAGCCCCACTTGCTCCAACCACGGGTTAGCAATTAACTCCGGATAAATTAGCTCTTTTTTCTATACAAAAAATCATGGGTTACCAACTTAACCTAGACTTTATTGCTAACCCAGGTTGGCGCAAGTGGGGCTAATAATAGTATACCTACTTTCTATCGATGTGGTTTTTTATTTCGACAGGCAGTACCTCGTCGTCGTACCTAAGCAACGCCCTAAGATGCCTTAGGCTAGTTGCTTAGCTTTCCCCTTGTTCTGTTGACGCCGAATGCTTGAGGTACCTACGATGTGCATGTGGGCGTACCGGGTCGGGTACCCCAGAATCTTCATGGCCCACTCTAGAACTAAAAGTGAATAATTTATATTGTATAACGATATTTTGCTCTAAGTAACTATTTAACAATTTACATAAAAGTTATTATTTTCTTACGCAGAAGCGCTTACAAGATGCCTATCATATCCACTTTCTTGCAAAGTCTGGGAATGGGATGACGTATCACCTACATTGCGAATTGCGAGATCACTGCTAGAAAAAACATGGTTCGCGCCCCGTGCACGCATCGAGTGCGAGAGAGATGGTTATAGTCGGGGGGAGTAGCAGCAAGATGGCGTATACACTGACTGTGAGTGAGCTGTGTATGTGGCACAAAGATAGGGGAGTCAAAAGGTGCAGATAACCTGGAGGAGAAGGCGTGAGGAGACGTAGAAAGAATTGCCGCAGAGAAGTATACTTATTTGGGGTACGGTGGCCAAACCAAAAGGAGTCCCGGGTGAGTCACAAACATTATACTTAAAGATACAGAAAGGTGCCGTTGCGCACTTATTATGAGATGGAAAGGAGATTGGAGGTGCTATAGGGTGGCAAAGGAGGCCCCACCAGCTTACAGGTATATATAAGCTGGAATCCAAACTGGATAAGAAAGAAGCTAGATGAGATATTTCATCAGACTGCGTGGATTCACGCACACAGGTGACACAGGTACATCCATAGGTCAATGACATTACTCATTTACGAATTATAATGATTTGCAGTGGAACCCAAGGCAAGAATTCGTGTAAAGTGTGCGTCAAACTATTCATATTGCATTAACATCTCGAGCTCGCTTCGCTCGCTCCTGATCTACACCAGTCTAGCCTCGTAAAATGCCTAGGCTTTTTCGACAAAACATTATATTACTACACGTATTCTTCGTCTTTTTATAGGTTTTATGGTATATGCATACTTCACATGGTACCGGCCCAGAAGGTAAAATTTTTGAAACGCTCGTTGGCGTAGTGGAGTTTCGGTGTTGGAGACGAATGTCAGGTCCGGTCAGTCTTTGGATGGGTGACCGTTTAGTGGTATTTCATCTCGAGCGTTTCCGTGCTTCGGAAGGCACGTTAAGCAGTTGGTCTCGGATAGTTCCGTCTGATGGCGTTGTAACTATTCGTTAAGCCAGGTCAGAGGCCACCAACACGCACTGCGCCCGCGTGGTGGAGTATGGCCACTCCCTCTCACCCTTATTCGTAAGAGGAGGCCTTTGCCCTGCAGTGTGATTCTACAGGCTATAACCTCCTGTTTTAATGCGCATATCATATAGCACGCTATTTAATATCTTATGTTATGATGACACATTAAAATCAAGTGCCTTTTAAAATGTGGTTGGGCGTCTACTGCATGAAATTGGATTTTATCTTGGGAATTGGGCAAGTATCGCAATGGAACTGTGACCATTTAAAAAGCATTCGGGCGGTACGAGGCTAGACCATAATTATGTCGTAACGACCTAATCATATTGTATTAAAATCTCCTATCCTAAAACATTTAATTTCACACTATACCGAGGAAAAAAATAATTTACGACCTTGATGATTTCATTCCACTGATTTATAGTAGGTAGGTACTTCAGTAGGTAGGTACCTAATTAAATGTTGTAGAATGAATAAAAACAAGTGAAACTACGGGTTGTATCATAATTGTGTTTAATTTACATCAATTTATAAAATTACCGAATGTTCTAGGTAGGTACACATCTAATGCTTGTACACATCTATACAAAACTCCAATAATACCATTGGTAAACAACAAATATGTATTTCACACTCAGTTTGACTAGAAATGTTCAGTAAGTATATTTTATAACTATTATATAAAGAAACTCTTTATAATTGTTGGTTTTAAAATTGCAGACAATTAGCATAACCCAACATGCAATACCTATGCAAATTTTGCCTCGAAGTTTAACAATTTGGTACATTATGTTCCAGTACAGTAGAATCTTAGATAAAGTATATGTCTAGATAGAGTCCCACGCTTCTATCGTATAAAACAAAAGTGGCGAACGTTCTTAAGTTGGTGTGCGTGAGGCGTCATACAAATTATCTCTGTGTGCGTGTATACTGACACCGTTTATCACCCAAGAGTTGTAATATTTTTTTCGAAGCGTTCGTAGCTTCGACTGTCTATCTTGACATTTAACTTATCAAAGAATAGGATGGAGGATACTTTTATCATAATATAATAATCCAGCATGGGTAACATGCCATCGTGATACAGCGCTATCATACCTTCGCTCTCTTTCTATTTGCTTATATATTGCTATACGGCCTCTGAAGCCGTAGCATGGTACACGTGATACGGCTGTATCATCTCGTTCTTTCGCGCGCAAAAAGAAAGAGCGAAGGTGTGATAGCGCTGTATCACGGTGGCATGCATGCTACCCATGCTGATAATGAACCGAATTCTAGGCGGGCGGAGCTAGTAGATACCTACTTGATCCTTTTTGAAAAACTATCATTCATGTAGGGCAGGCATGTCAAACAAGTTATTTGTGGGCCAAATTAATGAAGATCATAATCAGTGGGCCGCAAAGAAAATCGAAAAAAAGCTAGAAAATCGAAATTAGTTATCAATTTTGGAGGTAATTTTGTCTGCGAAAATCAACATCGACACTGCCTGCATCCATGTGTGCGTAGGGCAATCGCGATTTTGTTTCTTTTCATAGTTAAAATAATTGGTCGTACTTTTTGTGTTGCACAAACAAATTGCCGTACCTACTTATTTCTTGGTACAGAACCTTTTCAGGAAGATGTTATTAAAATTGTAGGGCCGCGAGTTTGACATGTCTGATGTAGAGTCTATCCTAATATGCTGACGGTTTGGGGATGAACCATTTTCTTACCCACATTTGGTCGATTAGGTTTGCATTTTGCCCTCTGTCCAGTAGGATCCACTATCTCGATCCACCAGTGGATTGAATACGCTGAAGTTTCTTCGCGATTTCGATATTAATCCCATAGAGAAAGTTGTTTAAAAAGTTTAAAAACTGCCAGCATATTAAGACATCCCTATATTTAATTCGGTTATCAAATAAGTAAAGTAGGCCCTACGAATAAATTATTTGTTCATTCAATCATTTAAAAATCCTTAGGATTTTGTCAGATTTAATTGTTTTGGTAGATAGGCAGGTATTATACAATAATAATTTACGGCGTAGGTACACAATATTTTAACTCCCTCTAAAGTTCAGCTATGCACCTAGTATACTAGATACTCTTTCTTATATACTGTGGTTCAGCTATAGATCTACTTACATATTTACATATTTAATTTGGACGCTGGCGCAGACTAAGTTTCCTTATATTATTTACATACCTACAATGTAAAATTTATAATAATGCCATCGAAAATATGTTTAACTCATAAAGCTAAATAGTTATTGCAATTAGACTATATATCCACAAATTGCCTTTTTTGTATCTAATAAGTAATAAAAGAGCCCTATTTTAATTTAATCATTTCTGTACATCATATTTACAATTCCTACTCTAGATATCTACTTACAAAATATACTATAATCATTGTTTGGTGTCTTTCCTTCAGATGACAAATATTTCAGCATTCACCATAAATTTGAAGCACTTTTGCTATTTAAACTACATACTTATTGGCAAAATCATAATCATCAACACTACGACATTGTGACTCCAATTTTATCGCATAGAGCAACAATTTTTAAAAATTAGAGTAAGTAATGGGTAACTTTGAGGTAATTTCATACTTAAACTTAACAACTCAGATCTAAAAACTGTTCTTCATCATAAGTTGATAACGCAAAAAATCACAAGAATTAGGTATATAGGTCATAGGTACCTAATTTATTCATAGATGTTTTTTTTAATATTGACCGTAATTTTAATGTAGTTATAAATGCGCTGAACATTAACCTGATGTACAGTCAGCATCAAAATAACTAGGCATGTTAAGTGTTAATAAATATCTGGACAACTTTAAGATAGCAAACCTTATGTCAACTCACAAAGAAATCAAATTAATTTATCTGTCATGTTATTATTTGTTAAGTTAAAAACAAATGGTATCTAGTAGGAAATAGGGTTTATTTACGTGTAATTGTTCAGATGTTTTTGAACACCGGAGATTGCTAGATACTTTTGATGCTGACTGTTGGTACAAGAAATAATTAATATTCTCATGCTATTTCAGTGATCGACGTTGAATTCTTTTATATTTATGTTTGAATTTTGTATATTTGAATTTGCGTAGGTTAACGTATGACTATGAGCACTACCACTACTAGTGCTCGATCTGACAGATAAATCTACTGCAGATAATTGCCGTAGTCGCTGGCCTTTTACTCTTCGGCCCGCACCACGTTTGATGGGGAATCAATGATCAGTACTAAAATACGAATTCTGCATAAGGTACAGCTTATCTATAGGGTTGACCACGGCTCCAGTGCCGAGGTTTAGCGGCTCGAGAGCCGAATGGGCTGCGTGCTGATGTGAATGATGTTGCACCTCCAAATTTTGCAAACTCATGGTATCGGATGTTCCTTCATCGAGTTGATCGAAATTGCTTCCGTCTAACGATATATCGGAACTGCAAAAACTGTCACCTGAATGCGTCGGGTAATCTGAAAAAAAAAGGTTCTGTTAGACAGGAAATATAGTGGAACGAAAAAAGCGATAGGCCGCGCCATAGTTCAGCGGCGCGGTTCAAGGGGCGAGGGTAGAGCATCCATTATTTTTGGAGCAGAGAACCAATCTCAGTGACTTTCCATGTGTAACCCAAGAGTGCGATTTTTGAATCTCATTCGGTGAGCTCAGCAGTTGAAAATGTCAAAATTACTACGGAGATACGCATCTTTCTACTGATGATTTGACTTTCAAAAATCATACTACAGGAGAGCGATTTTTGAAAGGAAAATCAGCAGTAAAAAGATGCGTATCTCCGTAGTAATTTTGACATTTTCATAAGCTGAGCTCACCGAATGAGATTTAAAAATCGCTCTCCTGGTCTAGGCCAAACTTCCGCGGTCACTAATTAACCTTTTTTACTACGGAACCCTAACATTTACTACGGAACGAATAACAAGTAGATATTATTTTATTGTAGCAGGCTAGGAGGTAAGTAGATCAAATCTAGATCCTACTAATCAATGATAAATACGTCTATCAACTTACCATCTGGAGAATAAGGTAAGTTAGGATTCAGAGGCTGGCTCGATGCTGAGTAAGATCCATCTAACCCGAGGTAGTTTCCGTGTTCACTTGACGGCGATTCTTGTTTGATGCTCTTCTCGTCTTTGTCTTTATCTTTATCTGTATTTTTATCTCCCTCCTGTTTCGCCTTCCGCTGAATCTTTTTCATTTTAGCTCTTTGGTTCTGGAACCATACTTGTACAACTCGGACGCTCAGCCCTGTGTCTTTCGCGAGAGCTTCGCGTACTTTTCGGCACGGTTTCGGACTCACTTCGAAGGAGGCTTTGAACTGTCTGCGTTGAGCTGAGGTGAGGATGGTGCGAGGTCGTTTTGGCCCTCGTCTTCCGTCGCGAGGTCTCTCTGAATCATCTATTATCATATCGTCCTCGGCGTGTTGCATCAGATACATTTCTTTTTCGAAATCTTGCCGACAGAATATTTGTCCCGCTCTGATGACGTATTGTTCTCCCTTCTGAAGAGGTTGGCAGCACATCACACAGACAAAGCATTGTATGTGGAAGACGTACTGTTGCGCTCTCATCACCATTTCTTGAGGTAGCAGTCGATCGCCGCATCTTGTGCATTTTACCCCAAACAATCTAAGGGACAAGAATCATTATGTTACACCACTAAAATATTAGCATTGCACGCACAGCACTTCGCTCGGCGTTCGCTAGCATTTCGCTATTGCAAATATGGTCAAAGAAGATAAATTCTACTTAGGTTATCATTGTTGGATTCAGTGTTGACTCCTTCAAAAAATCCCAAGTTTTACATTTAATTACCTATCGTAGTCAGGTTTGCAGTAGAGCTTGGCGTTGCGAGTGTAGCATGTGTGAGCGAGCGGGCAGCCGCACACGCAGCAGCTGAGGCAGTGCTCGTGCCAGGACAGCTCGCCCACCCTCATCAGGTACCGGTCCTGTATCTTCTGTCCGCAACCCTCGCATATTTCCACGATCTTTTCTCGTTTGATGCTCGCGTTCAGTTCTAGAAAAACAGATAGTAATCTATGATTAGTAGCATGTGGAAGATCGAAATAAATATACCTAGGTAGTAGACTGTCTTAGACACTGTATTCGGGTGTATGCTCCTAATAATTAGTTGGAAAATTTAAGATACATAGAGGTTAAATATAAATAGCACGTTTAAGATTGTAAACGTCGCGCATTTAGTGTGTAATTGCCAAACCAAACTTGAAATTAAACTAAATTGAAATCGCGAAAAAAATATCGGTTCATCTTGTCCGTTTCTAATGTCTACTGTCTTGTCTAATCATTTGAACATTTTTTTTTGTCTGTGAGTCGGGCGATAAAATACAATAAAATGCCAAGGAACATAATATAAGCTAGCAACAATTACACCATAGACTTAAACTCTAGCGATAGACTTGCCCTTCCAAAGAAGCAACATGTTCCACTTGAATGAGGTGTATGCACCTGATTGATGTTCCCGAGTTCACTTCGTCACTATGGCAATGACAGACAGCAATGTGTCATTTTGTGTTGTTTTGTGTGACATGTTGTTTGTTTGAACGAGCTTGTCTATCGCTAGAGTAATATGTCTATGAATTACACTCAATTCGCATCGCAAATTTAGGTACAAGAGTTTGGTACTAACATTGTTTAGGTAGGGTAAGGCAGGTACTTATGCAGACATGCGTTAAATAAGTATTATTATTTAATTATCATTTATTACCATGGATCTAAATATTCCAAACTTCTTGTTTATTACCCATGTTAGTGGGCCGCCGTAATTCGTAATGAGTCTAGCCAGAGAGACTGCGTAGTCAGAAGCTCTCAAGAGTGCTATTTTTGAAATTATAAATAGGTACCCTATTTCGTATACGAATAATGCATATGCGAATTTGGTACGAATGCTGGAAATCCAAACACAGCATTAAAGTACTGTAGCTCAGGGACTTTTTAATTAGCATATATGCTCACGACTATATTCCCCGAGGGGGTGGTCAGAAATATTATTCTGAAACCTCAGAACATCTACGTTTCACCAGTAGTACCGAAAACTCTGTCCAGTGTGACAGGGGGTGAGCCCGTCGCTTTTAATTACCGAACAAAATTATCGATTGCCGTTTAGAAATTGTTATAAGGTGCGAAATGACGAATATAAAAACCTAAGTCTTACAACAAGCCGCCGTAACAAAAAAACAAAAAACATTTTTTTTTTTTTAATTTTGAGGTTACCGTTTTTTTTCTCTATACTGTCATTTTCTTCACCTTAGTTCAATACCCATACGTAAGACCCAGGGACGTTGTACTTCCTAGGTAAGACCTCACGTAAGACTGTCAAAAGTTGCCAACAAAGCTAATAAGACCAGGAAAATCGCACCTTATACAATATTTTCTTTGCCTTATAACAATTTCTAAACGGCAATCAGTAATCTTTTTTGTCATTTTTAAAAACTAACAGCGGCTTAACGGCTAGGGGATACCCGGGGATCATGTGCCCGGGGCTACAGTACTATTACGTAGGTACTGTATCGGTTTTTTAAACAAACTTCTTGATAGTCTGGTCATGATATGGGAAAAAACATAGAGGTAGGAATAGAGGAACATACAGCTGAGAGAGCGAGATGTACCTAGCGGCACCACTGTATAATAGAAAGAGATACGTGACGCGAATAAATAGAACCGATTTTTAGTCACTAATAAATTTTTACAATTCGGTTTTCGTGAATAATTGGGAATCTAAAGTGAAATCGTAGATAATTTTGTGAAATATACTGACACTACTTCATTAATTTATCCACGATTTTACGTTAGACTCAGAATTATAGACAATATTAGAATTTTTGCCTGCGAATAGTCTCCAAAAAACATCCAAAAACTGTTTCATTTGACAACTCATGTCACTGACTCTATTCGTGTAAGGTATAATTACTTTATGGGAAAAAAGGCCTCCGTTTCGAGTCTAGAAGCAAATTATATTACTTTTAAGTAACAAGTGTTTTCTAACTAATTCGACCCCGTTGAATCCGAAAATGCTTGTTACCAACTCAAAATCGCGGCCATCTTGAATATCTCGCTTCCGGCTGGGATTTTGAGTTGGTAACAAGCATTTTCGGATTCAGCGTGGTCGAATTAGCTAGAAAACACCGATTACCAAAAAGTAATATGATTTGCTTCTTGAAGTCAATTTCTATAACTTTTTGTCCAGTCTATGACTACAATCACTGTAGAAAAAAAAATGAGGCATCCTCACTAGCCTACTTATACACTAGTATACTAGGTACCTACCTCTATAACTACTACCTATATTATTTAGATTAGGTGTCTACATCTATATGTATTGTAGATATTTACGAATCAAAAATTACGATATTGTACTTAGTTTTAAGGTGTCCCTGACACCAAATCACCTATTTTCGTTTTTTTTTAATTTATGTTTGTTTATTCAAGCATCACGCTAAAACTATTGGACCGATTTTGATTAGGTACTTAATCTTTTTGAGTTTGAAAGCTTTATCATTAGATCATCTTTATCATTAGGTACTCATTAGACTTAAAACTGATTATATTTTATCGCTACGGTGACTGTGACGAACAAGTGCGGACGAAGTCGCAGGCAGACTACTGTGGATCTATATTAGGTATTTTAAATGCTACGTCGGTTTAGAAGAATCTTTTAATAAATTAGTTACCCTTACCTTGCTAGATTAAATTATACACTCGAAAAATCTAAGCAAAGATGGCTCACCTAACAACCAATTATATCTCTGCGTATCTATAGTTAACCGAAATCGAAACGGCTCGGCGTTACGAGGAAAATATCTGGCATCTCAACACACTCCTAAGACGGTAGGGGGACACGCCTATAGTGGGAGGGATGGGGCGTTCCCGGGTCACCCGGGTCGCTTTCGCCCCGGACACAAAATGTCGGCGTGAAGCAAACGCTCTGTTCTGACGCTTAATCGATGTTGGTAGTCACGGTCGAACGCGGTCCCGAACTGTACATGCATACTTATACGCTTATACTGAACTGAAGCCTTTGTTCCGTGAAAGCGAAGGTTAAATCGTTTAGCAAAAATTTTCAAACATCCCAAACCGATTTTCAATTAATTCAGGCAATTACGGACAAGTTTTTCTATAGACTTATATAAGGTGTTACAAATATGCAAATAAACATTTAAGGGGGTGGTTTAGACTTTAGACTATCAAACTGAACAACTTTTAATATGGCAGCAGATTTATTTTTCTATGTTGGTCCCGTAGTGAAAGTTGTTCAGTTTGATGGTCTAAAAAACCCCCTTAAAAATTTTAAATGTTTATATTTACTTTTGTAACACCCTGGATAAATAGCTAAACGCTGAAAACTTATTAATAATTTTTAGTTTATACTTCAATCTTCAATCAATTATTATCTTTCAATCTTATCTTCAATATACGCTCAGTTGCGGCTTATTCAAAACCTATCCTGGGTGATTTTTAGGGTTCCGTACCCAAAAGGTGAAAACGGGACCCTACTCATAAGCCTACGCTTTCCGTCCGTCTGTCCTATCTGTTTAGGGCTGTCACTTTTGAACCGTCTGTCCATTGACGTGGAGATAGGCGGCGGAGCGGAGAAACGGAGAAATATTAACCAATAAGATTGTATAAAATCTCGGAGCTGAGATTTTACGGATAGGCGGCGGAGCGGAGATGTCAGCTCCGAGATTTTATACAATCTTAATGGTTAATATTTCTCCGTTTCTATCTCCGCGTCAGTGGACAGGCAGCCTTGGCGGATTTGTTTACAAATAATAAAATTTTCAGAAAGATAAAAACCTCATACAAGGAACTACTTAAGCTAAAGTTAATCATTATAACGGGTTTTTACCGCATTTTGATTAACTTTAGCTAAATTAATAACCGCGTAACTTTCAAAAATTGTGTTAAGGAACTTCTTAGTTTTTATCAACGTTTTTTCTTCTCGTTCTATCGTAAAAACGGTAATACATAAAAGTGTCAAACTTGGTGAGATTATAGAGTATATGTCTACAGAAGACAAACAATGATATAACGATATTATGATGAATGAAACCGTATCAGCATCACCACACACAAATTCATGTCAGTGAGAACAATCCACAGTATTTAACTAACTAACTAACCTAACTAATTTCAAATCAAAGTTATAATTGCGGAAGAATTAATTTTATTTCGATTCTGTTAAAAATTTTTGGCCGAAGCAAAATGTGGTTTTAAATAAAGCATTATAGTACATTATGATACAAGTTCGGTAAGTTGATAATTACAGCCGAGGCGTTATTGCTAGACCGAGCCGTAGGCGAGGTCTACAAGAAAGCCTAGGCTGTAATTATCAAACCGAACGTGTGTCATACGACGTTTTATAACATATTTGCGAGGAAACAAGGAAATAAATAAAACTCGGACATCCATAAACTAATAAATTAGACTAACCTTTTCCGCTGCCTCTGAGACTTCTGGCGGAGTCGAATTAATAAATTCATCACAACTAACGGCATTTTCAAATCAAAACAAAAAAACGTAACAAAAAATTGCGATAAAAAAGCGTGCGGAATAATTTGTACTTGTTCACAAACACAAACTAATAAGAGAACTTCACAAATTAGCGATGCGCGCGCATCAGCGCTTTTTTTTTCTTATTTTAAGAAATTAGAAAAAAGGCAAGGGTACAAAAACAGCCAGTATTACTAATAAAGTAAATTAATATTGTTTGTTTTAGTTTCACATAAATGGTTGTAATTTATTGTCAAAATTTATTAAATTAAAGAATTAAATGTTAACTTTATTATATTTTATCTCCCAAAGTTAATTTTATTCATAAAATGTTGACCACTTTTCTGACATAAAAACTCTTTGCTAAGATTTAAAAAAGTACCGTTCGTTTTAGACGCAACCGTCCGTTTTACTTTACATTACCGGACTTGTCCGTAATGAGATACATTACGTTAGTGAAATTGGTCAAATAAGAGACCATTTACGAGCAAATGTGTTATAAAATTATTTATCATTATTACATCAATGGTTGATAATGTTATAATAATAATAATATTATCAGCCATTGATATGGCCCACTGTTGAGTAAAGGCCTCCCTCCGTCTCTGTTCCGCGCTTCGACAGGCCAATTCTATAGGAAACCATCAACTTCGTCCCGCCACCTTCATCTAGGTCTGCCTCGACGATTTCGTTTCGTTCGGGACTAGTTGGTGGTGATTTTTTCCCATAGGTCATCTGGCACATGGCATACATGACCAGCCCAATCCCACTTTAGATGGGCAATGGGCAGCAGTGGTGGCGAGAGTTTATACCCATTACATAGGTAATCGAAAAAGAATTAGGTACCACCAACAATTTTTGAAAAACCCCTGACTAAAAGGAATTAAGTAACGAAAGATAATAATTCCAACCCAACAAACATTTTGGCGATGCATATTATAGCGAGACAATGGAAGTCCTCAAAAGTGAATAGCAAATCATCGGTTATTGAAGGAATTGATCTGTGTCGATGTTTGCATGTAGGTACAATTGGACGCAGTTCTGCAAAAAAGATCCAACCCACTATAGAGCCCATAGTGGGTTGGATCTTTTTTGCAGAACTGCGTCCAATTGATATCGATGTCAATTCTAAATATTCCTCCACTGAAAAAAACAAAAATGCAACGCGTAAAAACCGATTTTAAAACTATAAATTTGAATAAGTACCTATAAGTACTTAATATAAAAATACATACCTACTACCTATTAATTTTGATTCCATGTTCGGTAGGTGCCACAAAAGGCGATTTACCGAGGCAATTATTTATCTTGTCTATGGTGTGCTTATACCAGTACAATATTGTGTCTACTCATGCGCTATGCTATATACGATACTATATTTGTTTATTATCTAATTATAGTAGTGTACCTAGTTACCTATTCAAAACGAGTAACTTATTTTGTTATTCTAGAAATATTTGTTATAAGGGTTCCGTATCCTAAGGGTGAAAACGAGACCCTATTACTAAGCCTATGTTACCCGTCCGTCCGTCTATCTGTCTGTCTGTCCTACCTATTTAGGGCTGTAACTTTTGAACAATTGAAATTTTCACAGAAGTTGCGTCATTATGGCGGATTTGCTTACAATAAAAAATCGGCCAAGAGCGAGTCGGGCTACTCGCGCACCGAGGGTTCACCGTACCACAAAATAATAAACTAACGAAAAAGTTTTATTATCTCCGGGACCTTTAGCGCTAGACTGACTCACACTTGGCCGGTTTTTATTATTTTTTGTTATACTATAGAGTTTGCTCTATAATCAAACCAGGTTTGACGCTTGCATGTATTACCGTTTTTACAATAGAGCGAGAAGAAAAAACGTTGATGAAAACTAGTTTCTCGTATGAGAACCCCCCTTAATTGTTAACTTTTTGTTATTTTTAGGGTTCCGTACCCAAAAAAAAATTTGGTTAAGTTAATATGTTGGTATGAAACCCTCGGAGCTCAAGTAGCCCGACTCGCACTTGACCGGTTTTATTTTCATTTTACATGTTTTAAAAAGTAAAACCATGAAAAATATTAACTCATTCGTTTGAAGACAGTGCTACGGAACGCTACGCAGCGACACGACGACAAGGACGGGACGCCGCCGCGGGTTCTAGCATTGACCAAGAAATGTCACTTGTCTACGAGTTGTAGCCCGTAGCGACTCGTAGCATTACCGTGTCGCTCATAATTCCTCTAAATTATGACAATTTAAAACGAATTATGGCTAAATTTATATTGAACGATTACATTTCTATACTGATATTTAATTTGATTTTTTGTTTGTTTGTTTTGATTTAATATGCTCCGAAACTACTGGACTGATCTGTATAATTCTTTCACCATTGGAATGTTACATTATCCGTGATAAAAACGGCCAAGTGTGTGTCGCGAAGATTATAAGGCGGTACGAAGGTAGTACCTACCTATATTAATTAATTAATTCATTTTAAAGCAACTTGATTGAGTTGAAGAATGTAAGAAAATCTGGTTTTGATTGTACCACGCACTGAACAAAATATACGTAAGCATAAGCATATGCTCACGACTATATTCCCGAGGGGGTAGTCAGAGATATTCTGAAACCTCAGAACATCCACGTTACACCAGTAGTACCGAAACTCTGTCCAGTGTGACGGGGGGTGAGCCCGTCGCCACTTATAATGGACAGTGAAAATATACGTAGGTATTTAAAAATAACAACAGTCAACTAATCAAACAGTCCCAGATACTTTTTGATCGAAATTACATCAACTCTTACCGACGGACCATATTTTCGATACCGAAATGAAAAAATGGTCGAAGCTCTGAATTACTGCACAATGCACATATACCTTGATTACCTAGATAATTATATTTTTTTTTTGCTGTATTGCACGTTTGACAAAATGCGCATGGACGAACTGCATATTGGACGAAATACGTATTGGAGTGCTACTAGGCCAAATGGTAAATTTGGAAAATGTGACATACATTGTGCAAGGGACTCTACCCCTTGAACGATTACTTTCTACATGGTCCAACTTAATATGCTGACATTTTTTAAGGGGATGATCAGACCATCAAACGGAACAACTTTCTCTATGGGACCAACATCGAATTCGAGAAAAAAAATTAACTGTTCCATACATTTGGCTCGAGTAGGTTTGCAGTTTTGTATGGAGCGGGAGATTTTTTGACAAAATGAGCATGGATGAACTGCATATTGGACAAAATACGTATTGGAGTGCTACTAGGCCAAATGGTAAATTTGGAAAATGTGACATACATTGTGCAAGTCGTTCGACCAAGATAATATATTTTCTATGGTTTAAAATAGTAAAAGCCGAACTAAAAAGTTCAGTTTCTTCATAAATCTAACGCTGGTACTATGAGAAAGTACATCGAATCCTTACACTGTCTAGAATATTGTAATTAATTAAAAACTACAGAAATATATCGCAAACCGGCAATTTTAGAAAGGGTCAGTGGACTTTACTAGTTTGTCAAGCAGACAAGCGGTGACGTGCTCTTATGGTTTAATCTGAGGTAATGCAATCCACAAATATCTCTGACTACCAGCTCGGGGAATATAGTCGTGAGCATATGTTATAAAATAAATAAAATAAAAATAAAAATAATTTATTTCGAGCAACATGGGACTCATAGCGTGTTAGTAACAATATCTTAAACCTAAGTGTTAGTATTTACATGAAGGTTGTTACAGTGCGTTATGTAGGGACAGTCCAGTCTGTCCGCTATCATGCTCAGGATGCTGTTCGGGCTGGCCCGCACCCTGCGCACCAGGGAGGCGGCGCGCTTGCACATGGTCGTGTAAAAACAGTCGACGTGCGCCGCCGCGAACATTCCCGAGGCGCTGCAATACCGGGGCAGCCCCATCAGCACCCTGAACGCGTTGTTATACTGGATACGAAGGGCTCCATACGATTTCAGATTTTTATGATATTCAATCCACCACTGATTATTCAATAGTTACTATTGAGTCCCACCTAAATTTTATTCCAATCCTCTTTTATTTGATTATTTGTAGATCTTTTTTTTTGAAATATAATAAAATCTGTGAAATTGCTGATTCATAGTTGTAACCCGAGCTTGTAGACATATAATGTAGTGTAATATGTTGTCATGTAGTAGATACAAAGTGTAAGTACATCATGCGCAACAAAAATTGCCCAAAAATATCATTTAAAAAAAAAATGTAAAAAAAAAAAAAAACAATTTCATGTTGTCTGAAAATATTTTTTTTTCTTTTATATATAGGTACCTATACTGCAATCCAAATAAGGACGAAAAGATATTCCGATTCCTGTATAGCTTTCTGGACAATTTTGATTAGCAAATATGATTTATTTATGAGAAAGATATATACTATCAAGCGTATCTTGGACGTAACTAAAGCTGTTCTAAGAATAAGTGAGTTCAAATCTCCTTTTCTATAATTCAAAATGGCCTTAAATTTTCGTTGCTATTTGGAATGGAGTATAGGTAACCATTTTTATTTTACATTTAACTTTACGTTGGTTGGTTATGTTTAAAATAATTGATGTGACATGATAATTGATAACAGTGGTCAGTGGTGATGGGTGATAGTGATACAATGATAATATGTTACTACCGTGTGATAGATGACAGACTATAAATATTTCTCCGTGTTTTACATAATAAAATAAAAACAACCCGAGTGTTACATCATTCTAATAGGTATCTTAATACTTCATTCCAAATAAGAACGAAAAGATTCCATATTTAGCTTTCTGGCCAATCCTGATTAGCAATTACAATTTATTTATCTGAAAAACATACTATACGAAATATCTTGAACGTTACTAAAGCTGTTCTAAGAATAAGAGTAAATGTTTCAAATCTCTGTTTCGGTAAGTAAGTAGTTCAAAATATCCTTAAAATTTTGTTGCTATTTGGAATGGAGTATAACCTAATGAATAGTTAAATTTTTACACGTTAATGGACATATACATGCTAATTTACAGTTGTGATTATGAAGCATTGAATTCTTAGAGATGTTACTATTTCACCGAATTTGAAGAAATTTCCCTGAGTGCGTTCACATACGATGACGCATTGAAGGAGCGGCAGACGTCAGTCCGTCATTTGTAAAGCAAGGAGTTGTATGAAACCGCACGTAGAAGCACACACGGTGCGTCAACACGATGCGTCAATCCGTCACCGTGTGTGCTTCAACGTGCAGTTTTCATACAACTCCTTGCGTCACAAATGACGGACTGATCTCTGCCGCCCCGTCAATGCGTCATCGTGTGTGATCAGTTGATCACACTAATACGTATGTAGGCATGATATAGTTTTATTCACATGATCTATTTTCGATTGACATCGTCATGTAGGTACTAACAGTTAACCAATACATCGATGGTTGTATGTATAGAAACACAGATGGGGTCTAGGATAGGGTATCTCACTTGACTCTACATAGACACACGCATAAAGTTGGTATAGTAAACATTGCTACGACATTTCGATGGAAACAGCATAAAACTGATCTGTCTTAAAATTCCATAAGTTTTACTACATACGCTACAGCGGGTATAAGAGTAAATTAAAAAAACCAGTGACACTGACCTGTTCTACCAGAGCATGTGAGGGGTGGTTGCATGCCCTCCTGCATCAATCCTGAATTAATGTTTGTGTAAAACTCCAACATTTTGTTCATGCGGTCCGTCACATACACAGGCACGACACGAGACCTTTCCTATCTGGCGTACGGTCACAGAGTGACGTGGGGAGCGAGGTTGGACCCTCGGCCATGCTCCTCTTTCTCTCCCCTCGTGACGCAGCAGCCAATCACAGGCCTCGCTGTCACCAGCCCCGCCCAACGCACCCATCTCCCAACCTACCTATTATACAAAACAAAAGCTATGATATTTCGCTGCTCACTAGATCGGGCTTCCAACAAATTGTATTTTTTCGTCCGAAAAATTGTTCGTTTTTTCGTGTGAGACTGTCGGTAAATATGATAACATTTACGTTATTTGTCTAGCTAGAACATGTATGCGTAACGTTCGCTATTTTCAATTTTGTCAACATGATGAAATTTAATCATTGAAAAGGAATCGTTGACTGCTATACTGATTCAAAGATCACTACATCGTGTGAATAAACAAACGCTAAACGTTAAACTTTTTTTAATATAACCGACTTGGAAAAAGAGGGGAAGTTGTCGATACAATAGTATTTTTTTCCTTTTTTATGCGTGTGTGCTGATACTTTTTCTGTTCTTACAGAGTTAGGAACTCCCATGTTGGTCCCATTTTATTATATGGTGCAAATCTGATGCTTCGCTTTGGAGCTACGCTATAGGTAGTACCTACACAATAGTACTCACAAAATGACAGCAAACCATCCGCGATGGAAGCCGTTTCTATGTACTTACCCCTTGCGTGTATAAGTGATATCCGAGTCAAACTATAAAAGGTTCTGAAACCGTAAATAGTGAATTTTTATTTTCAATAAAATTTGACCCACTTAAAAACTAAAAAGTTAAGAATAATATGACAGTGAATGCCTTTTACATTCGTATCTATAAAAACATGTTTTTTTTTTATTGGAGTCTTCCCAGTGCCCAGCCCAAAAATGTAATCCAAGCAAACGTTAAAAAGTGAGATCACTTCAACTATTTCATTGGTATCTAGGAATCAATATAAGGGTTGAACTACACCACGTAGCACAGCATCAAATTTTTCCGTCGCTCCATCCTTTTCTGTCACTCAGGATTCGAACGTCATTTGTTAGAGCATTATGATAGACGGAACTCGATCGCACGCAGCGTGCTGTTCCGTTCCGTCTATCTTATATGCTCTAGCAAATGACGTTCCTGAGTGACAGAAAGGGATGGAGCGACGGAAAAATTCGATGCCGTGCTTCCTGATGTAGTTCAACCCTAAGTCGTTTTATACAGGGTGTAAACTTAAATGCGTTACGTAATTAAAGGGGTTACAACACTTTGACGTTGACTCACAAAATTTGATGCAAAATATTAAAATGTGGGTTGAACTATCAAACCGAAAAACGTTCGCTTACTGTTATTGCTTATTCTCCGATATTTTGTAGGTACTGATAATATTAATGATCTGACTCAAATTTATTTATCAAAACCTTAGATCAAAGTAAAATCTAATCTAAGATCATAACTCCATCTCTTTTTTTATTAGTAAAAGTGGAGTTGCGTTGTGGGTCTGCTATTGGGCGGTCGCTTGTCGGTTGTCCCATCCCCGGCCTACCGCGGAATCCAGTGGTGGCTCAGGATATTGTTCTTTTATAAGAACAACCCTTGAAGTCACCAAAATATCAATATAACCGTACAACGTCAAGCACTTTTGCTACAAAAACTCGACATTTGCAAAATCATCTACACCAAGATGGATGCCATAACCTTAAAAATATAATAGAACTAGTGTTTTCCCGCGACTTCGTCCGCACAAATTATATACCAGATTTTAAGTCAGATCATAAGCTATCAAACAAAAAAAGTTTCATCAAAATCGGTTCAGTAGTTTTTGCGTGATGCGCGATCAAACAAACAAACAAACAAACAAACAAACACACAAACAAACACACAAACAAACAGACAAACAGACAGACAAAATTTCTAAAAAAGGTTGATTTCGAGTCGGGGATATTTAAAAACCATATCGTAATCTTTTTTTTGTAAATATCTTCAATGTACAGACACAGTTCAGTTACAGTTTTATAATAGTTAAGATTAGTAAAAGTAATCATTATCAATTTTACGCGGACAAAGCTAGTTATAAAAATTCGTGGATTCGCTTCACAATATCTGAGCGCTACTTGAACCTTCGTATTGATAGATACAGAAATCAATATTGTAAGCATGGGTGTACCTACTAACGCAACGTCGACGAATTCTGTATGTCAAGTTTTTTTTTGGAGGGCTTAATTGAAAACCATTTCGAGATAATTGTCTCAATAATCATATTTTCTATGTCAGAGATTTTAAAATGAAAGGATTACAGATATTTTTAATAAAATAACGTCGTTTTTCGGTCCGTGCAGTGACGTCACTGGCATACCTCTGAACTCCTTGGTAAACATAAAATCAACTTAAAATAACCGGCCATTAAGAAAAAAAAATACTTTCACAATGTCAGAATTTGACATTTGATGTTGCCGTATCTTTTTCCAGCATAGAGTTAGAAAGAGGAGGCAGGTTTTAATTTTTTTAAATACAGCTGTATGTAGTTTTTCTCCATGGAGTTCGAATTATTTTCTCTCCACCATTTTTGCACTTAGAGATTACAGATCAAAATAATTTAAAAATTAAATTTATATTTATAAACTCAATGAATCGCAATAAGAATGAAATAGGAGTCTTAAAATTATGTCTTCTATTCGTAAAAAATATAAAAATGGAGCCAAAAAAAAACTTGACATACCGAATTGAATGCGAGAATTCGAGCAAAGCTTCTATTGTCTGTAAATGAAAGTCCTGGAACAAGTTCTTACTTAGAATGATCTAAAGCCTGACCAGGAATATAAAAAAACCTGGTTTGGGGGCGCTGCAATCGACTATAACCTTTAATGACAGAGTTCCAAGTACAAAAATTGGTTCCAATGATTTTCCGCAACATGGCGAGGTTTTTTATATTTCTGGTCGGGCTTTAGGTATGATATTCACCTACAATTGCTCTGATCCTACTCCTTAGTACCTGCCTAGACCTCGCCAAAAGTATAATTTTTTTTTTTGGTTTTAGAAAATGTACCTATTCCTTAAGCTAGAAAAAAAAACGACCGATAATATGAGGGATGATAGGTAGGTAGGGGAGACTGGGGCTTGTTGTAACGGGGGTAAGAAGTAACAGTCAATTTACAACGCGAATTATTAACATATTTGATTCATGTGTAGGGTGAAAGTTCATCTTATAACATGAGGCATTGTTGAAGTATTGATAGTTCCCCGTAGGACAGCGCAATGAGAGGTGGTGAACCCATGGTCGATTTCGGGCAGGTATTATAAAAAAAAAGACACAAGTAAATTTTGATTTTCATGTTCTAGGTTTAATAAATATTTGATTGTTTTTAACCTAATAGAATAAGAATATATCTTGCTTTTAATTTATGCTTTCGTTTTCTTCCATAGGTTAGTAGTTTTTGAGAAATTTTGACATTATGAAAATATGAGTCAGCGGGGTACATAGTAACAAATTTTCGGGGCAAGTTGTAACATAACAATATGAGTCCTAGCTACCTCAATAATCATCTAAATTCGACAGAAACAAACGAAATCATAAATAATTTGGCATTACATCTTAAAAACCCTAAATTTCTCAAAATAACCCCCAAAAGAGTCTTAAACAATTAATAAGTACACAATTGAAGCTACTGTTCTCCTCCTGGTCCTTCAAACGCCCAAATAAAGCCAACACCGAATGTACCTGCCTTCTAAATCCAAGGATAATCATTCAAAAGAACTTTTCATCCTCTGTGATAAGAAAAACGCGGTCTTGTGTTAACTTTTAACCGGAAAATGATATGTTTTAGAGAAAATCCATAAAAAAAGAGAAAAGAAAGTAAAAAAGAAGACAAGTGTAGCAATAAAGCAAAAGCTAAATCAAAATTTGGTTTACATCTATTCACAATAATTATGATTGAGCTATTTTGTACAGGTATGTTACAAGGAGAAATGCTGTTGTTTATAATTATAAGTATACTTATAGACACGCGGATTAAAATGTTTAAATCTTTTTACTATTAAAAATGTTCGTTAATACTGTTTAGTTAATAAATATAAACGTATATTTTATTGAAATTTAATGGCGGATTCTCATTGTTACAACCTGCCCCGAGCTTGTTACAACTTACCCCAAAGAAGGGGCAAATTGTAACACCTCCCATTTTTTGTTAAATGGTCTCTCACGGAGGATAGGAAGGGATTTTAAAAGGTTTACTATCTGAATATAGTGCTCAAATAGTTACTCAACATACACACTAATTCAAAATTTTGAAAATATTTATGGATTGGAAAATACAAGCATTTTCCCAAAAATTGTTACAACAAGCCCCAGTCTCCCCTACCCAAGTAGTAGGAATATCAAAAAATTATTGATTTAAAAAAAACATCGAAGTCTATTTGCTATTTTATTGTTTTGTATTGTGTACCGTTATCGTTTAATTTAGTCGTTGACATAGACGATTTTTTTTTCGCTTACTCTAGTAGACCGAATATCAGTGTAACCGGGTATGAGATAGCGAATTATATGAAGTGACATCTCGGAGTCAGGTGGTTGATCCATACAATTTATATGAAGTGACATTTTGGAGTCAGATGGCCGAAGTACAAAAAAGTGGATACGTCGATAAGGACAGCAATAAGTAGCGGTCTCCTTTTTTAACTAGAGCGAATTTGCTATGTGCATCTTTTACTGATATTGATATGACAAGATACGGGCTTCCTTCTAGTGCCTTCTCTTTCTACAGTGTTGTATTTTCTTTGCGCACATTTTTAATTGACTCTTGCTTGTTAGCACTGCATTTGTACAACAACAATAATATGAAATATATAATTATGCCGACGGTTTCAGACTATCAAACTTAACAACTTTCTCTAAGGGACGAACATCGAAATCGCGACAAAAAATCTGTTTTTCTATACAAAATTGCAATCTGACTCAAATGTATGAGACACAACCATAAACTTACGTATAAAAGTAATATTGTGTTTATGGAGAAAACTTTTTTTCGCGAATTTAATGCTGGTCCCATAGAGAAAGTTGTTCAGTTTGATGGTCTCACCATCGTCTTAAAAATCCGTTATGTTATGTTAGACCCTGTATGCAATACAATAATACACGAATATTACACACAGGATCCTCCTTTGTATGCTGACGGTTTTTTAGGAGGATCAAACCATCAGATAGATTCAATCTGAAAAACTTTATAAAAAAAAAACATATGTTTGGAACCTACTCACGTTTGTAGATTTGTATGGGAAAGCAGTTCTTCTTTAGTGATTTCGGATGTCGTAGTCGGTCCCATAGGAAAAGTTATTTAGTTTGAAGGTCTAATCGTCTCCGGAGAACCGTAGAACCCTACTTATACAGGGTGACATTGATATCATTAGCATCCTTTTAAACTAAGAGTTTACCAATCAAACTGAACAACTTTTACTATGGGAGCAAACCGATCAGAGAAGAAAAAAACGCTGTTGCATGCATATTATTATGTTAGAGTCACGTAGACATTGCAGTTTAGTATCGAACAGTCGATTTTTGCTTCGATCGGTTTGCACCCATAGTAAAAGTTGTTCAGTTTGATGGGTAGACTCTTAGTTTAAAAGGATGCTTATGATATCAATTTCACCCTGTATAAATAGGTAGGTTACCTACTTACCTACCTATAACATTGCTTCCATCATTGAATTTGTTTATTCAGGATCAAAGGTTTCCAAACGGTCCATTCGATCCCGTATTTATTGATTTTTTATAGACATTATTCTTATTATGTCATATTAGCTACGAATAAAGCATATTAGCTATATACTAAAATTGCGGGTTCAGAAAACTGTCGTATCTCACTCCAACTCGAAGTCTCAAGTAAGTTTCAATCTTACAGAACCAAACCAAACCGTTCCTCAATAAAAAATGTAAAATAAAGCATGTTGGTCTCTCGTACATCCACAAGGGCTATCTCACCGTGAGCACCATAGTTGTATTGTGCATGGAGTGGGCCAATTCTCTCATTGAACCCGTACTTCTACCATCCGCCATGTAAACATCACCGATGCACGTCGGTCGGCGAGTTTGGATGCGGCATTTTCGTTTTTAAAATTTGAAGACCTTTTTTAAATTATTTTTATTATAACAACAATTTGTCATTATAAGTCTTTTAGGACCATTTGCTAACAGGCAAATAACACGACATTTTAATAAATGGGCGTTTTGCTATTAGAAAACTGCAGTTTTCTATGAAATAGCAGATTGTTTTTCATGACGATCATTGGCTCCGTAGTGAAAATTGTTCAGTTTAATGGTTTAAACCACCCTTTAAATATTACTAGGGTCTAGGTTGTTTTGTTACAACCTGTATAGGTATACTTACTAAAAATAGCAGTCTAGAAAAAACGTTAATAAAGTACCATAAACTTATTATACCTTGCAGGAGTAGAGGAACAGACATGAGCTGTCAAATGAAACAGTTTTTGGATGTTTTCAGGAGACTATCGGCTGGCAAAAGTTCGAGCACTGTCTATAATTATGAGTCTGTCATGAAATCGTGGATAAATTTATGAAATAGCGTCAGTATATTTCACAAAATTATCTACTATTTCACTTTCGATTCGCAATTATTCACTGAAACCGAATTTTTACCCTGCGATAAGATCCCCAAAAAAGGGTTCTAGTGCCTCGCATCACGTATCTCTTTCTATAATACAGTGATACCGCTAGGTACATCTCGCTCTCTTAGCTGTCAGTTCCTCTATTAGTAACTTTATGTAAAGTACAGAATACTAAAAGTTGTTTTCTTGATAATTTTGTCCTAGAGTTTCAATCAAACATTCCAACCGGTTCTTACCATATTTATAAGTGTTCGAATACCTTATGCTTATACCTAACTAACCGATTCTTTACCTATTAAATGTTTAAGATAATTATAGTGATTCGACTGCATCACAACCAAATACAAAATAAAATAGCTTATCTGAATAATGCAACCGTTACCATACTTACCAACTCATAGGTGATTGACAAAGAATTATTATTGTGTTTTCATTGCCTCTGCTTTGAATAGCGCTGCGTGCGTTTTTTGCGCCTTTGTACTGCATTGAGCTCGTCCACTTCAAGTCAAACGCTGTGGTGATCACGAAAAATGCTGTGCGCAGTTGACGGGTTATAATCTGGACTTTTTTATGTAAAGGAAATATGCTTGAATCATTCCAAGTATTGCGGTTGTAATTGTATTGGAAATGCAAACGGAATTTATATTCGAGTTTGCAAGAGCGAGATAATCGGCCAAACATTTAGAATTGGATAAAAGCGTAATTTGTGCAAAAAAATACTTCTTGTTCGTACGAAGGTAGATCGTGTCCTTAAGTGTACGAACTTTTTTGCTCATCGATTGACGTGCTTTCAAATATCTTTGAAGAAGGTAATTGTTTTCGTAATGAAGGTATAATTTCCATAAAATAAACTACAATGATGGTCTCGTTGATGTCTTTCATACTGTCGTAGCAAACGTCGTAGCAAGCAGCGGCCTACGTTAAACCAGCTCGTCGGTTTTTTAAATAAATCTTTTGTGTTTTTAATTTTTAAAAAGCCGTGGTGGTTTAGTGACGAGTAACCTAGCCTGCCATGCAGGAGTCGATGGTTCGATCCAAGTTCGATCCCCGTCCAGACAGACTAGTACCAATGAGTTTTCCGGGTTTTATGTGCGATTTGTAAACTGCAAAAATGCATGTATTGTACCCATTGTCCATTACAAGTGGTGACGGACCCCCCCCCCCCCCCCCCGTCACTAGTGGAACGTGGATTTCGGTTGTACTTAGTATTATCACGATATACCTTGTGCTGTGCCATGGGTGTCAACCTTATAATATGTTATTTCCACCGGAATACGTGTCAGTTCCTAAACATATGGGTGTATAAAACTTGTAACAGGATCATGTCTACTATCTTCACGTATATATTACAGTCGCCATCAGATACATCGTAGCATACAAAGGTATTCAAATATGTTCAATAAATTATTTACAGTAAATGTTACCAATTATATCTGAACGAGTATTTGTCATAAAATATCTTAACAACTTATTTCCAATAATTTCTTTTTCACCTCACAAGCTAGGAAAGATTCTGTTTATCATTCGAAATCTGAGTGCAAAAGTGCATTTTATCCGCTAGCGTGGAAAGAGTTTTTAAAATTCAATAATTATAAAAATTTTTGCCTTCAAACATAAAATGCGAATAATTTATTTTTTTTTATTTTTTTTATTTTTTTTTTATTACGAAAATAATGAAATTATTGTTGCGTTAAATATTTTATTATAAATCAGTTGGGGTTTATAAGGTTTTGCGCTCATTCATTAACACGTTGTACCTACATATATCTAATGGTGACTGTACGTCATTAGAATGGAATGGGCTGTGGGATTGCTTCATGGCTGTGGGTTATGTACGACCTGAGAGGTTTTCTGAGTCGAATATTCAAATATAGAAACAAGTATATTTTTAACCGACTTCAACAAAAGGAGGAGTTTCTATCAATTCGACCCGTATGTTTTTTTTAAATAAACAGCTAAATGACTTGAAGTTAAAGAAATCCGCTGCGCTTTGGGACCGAAACGTTTTTGCATATCAATAAAGAGGGCTGTAGTATTTAGGGCAGGTGGAATTTCATTTGCCTCCCTGTAGTGTGTGGGAGGGGCAAGTTCTCCGTCAATAAATGCTGTGCACCACACGTGCCGCCGACACGGAAAATTCCGACCATTTCTGTGTCAGAAAGAAAATTTGAGTCTTCCGACTTCGGTGGAAGGTTGGTTTTAGGTTAAAAGTCGGAGAATCTTATGCGAAAAGGGACCCGCTTTCCCCCATCGTAAACACGGAGTTGTATTTTGTTAGAGATTAGTTATCGCAGTAGAGACAATCGGTTTTGATATACACTTACTGGGTCTGTTTGTGGTATAACAACAGCTAAAAGAGAGACTCCTTAAATTAAATAAAGAATGTAATTATGAATGTAATTATGAATGTCACTAAGTTAAAGTACTCAAACTATTTTGATTCTTAATTTTTATTATATTAGCGCTACTCAAACTATTTTTAGGTATAAATTCACTCCTATTACAAAAGAAACAATCTTTCACAGCAAAGAAGTCAAGAAAACAAATTTTAATTTAAATTTTTCTCTCATTCTTTGGCTTTTTCTACTTTTATTCTTTTCATTCTTATTGAGAAGTGAGATTGGGTGAGATTCGGCTCGACCCCCTTTCCTTCCCCCCATAAAACACCTCACGTAATTAATGGACGCCGGCGCCGCCTAAAACAAGATAAAGTCATAATCATAACTATACCATGCTAAACCAACCAACTTATTTTTTCAATAAATAAATAAATAACGCTCACAGGCACATACATTGTAATGATCCCAAACTAGCACTAAAGGCTTTTATTATGGAAACCATACAACAACGGCACGAACATATAACATCCATGACCGAACCGGGATTCGAACCCAGGACCCTGGTTTGGCAGTCCGGCGTGGTAACCATTACACCAACCGGGTCGTCAATGTAGGTAGGTACTCTTAGAGGCTCTTACGATGAATCTATAAACTGTTTCATTCTGATGTTTTCAACTCTATGCCGGGCCATGAGCATTTTGAACCGGGCCGGGATTTAGAAGGCAGCGCCGCGCCGCGCGCGCCGGCGCCGGCTTGCGGCGTCAATGCACAGTATTTTTTAAATATAACCCGTAATGAAACGGAAGCCGCCGTGAAATCCTCCGGCACGCTTCGGGGATGTGCCTTAATGTCTTGTGGATTAACTTTATTCGCAGATATTGAATAAAAGGGACACAGTAATCGGAAAATGAAGCTGTTAAAAGATGCTTATTCGTAATGTTACAGAGAAATTATTTAAATGTACTTTTGAAAATCAGGTTTATACCTACTTACTCTCTTTTCTCGTTTTACTTGTTTTTTACTAGCGAATGTAAAAATTCGAAAATTATTATAATAACTGGGGAATCAACAATAAATCAAATATTTGATAGATAATCAGGCTCGGATCTAGCCCTCTAGAAAGGTTGTGGTCACGGCCACCCGAAAATCGGCCAAGTGCGAGTCGGACAACGGATTCGCTCAAGATCGATACATTGCATTCTTACAAAGGAGTCGTTTACAAAATGTAGGACGCCCCGGCCAAGACCTTGTAGGTACTATGTATAGGTCGACGACGCGGGGCGAACACTAAATTAATACACCTGTCAAATGGAAATCTATTTGCTTAAGAAAATTACAAAAGTAAATGTATGTTTGTTTGCACATCACAGTATCACATCTAGACTCTAAAAACTGAACCGATTTTGATTAAACTTTTATAGCTTTAAAGCCTATCGAACTCAATCAGGGTTGTGCGCATGCCCAACGTGCCCACAACGGTGGATCTGCGCTTGTAGTTAATCGAACTATAGACTGTTTATTACCTACCAAATTGACTACCAAATTTTCTAAAGCTCAACTAGAATAGAGTATCAAACTTAAATAAAAGTCAATTCAATCGGAAACATTTAATCATCGTGTGATTTGACTAAATCAAAAACCGGGACCGGTTACCCCACGCGATATCTGCTAAACATCGAAGCGTGTCGGGTTTTTTGTTCGTGCTAATCTCTCTGCAGGGAAAAGGGGACACAGCGTGACGTAGAGATTTTCGTATCTAGGATATAATAAAACGCCTGTGGTGCGCAGATTAAAGCGATCTTAGTATAGCGCTAGTTTATTAAAGCATTTATTAGAAAAAAGCCGTCGATGTGTTAATATACAAGGGGTACAAGCACACGTACGTTTTTCGTAATAGTACCTACCTAACCTACGTTACACCTTGAACTAAAATCAACTTGCATCTTCGTTCAATAATTTAGGCTATTGTTTTATCCAATTTACCCACCTAGATGGTATCACAAATAATTTTTCGCTCCTTTCCGAGGACCTCCCCTTAATATCCAATAAGTTTTAGTTAAATCGTGTCGCGTGGCAGACATGCGTATTGTTTCGTCAGGCGGTAGGGGTAATACCAGTCTGATTGTTTCAGCTGATAGTTGTCTTGTGACCAATACTTGTGACTTTGATGATATGATTTTGTGGGGTGTAGCAATCTCAATAGAAATTTATTTGAAATATCGTTTATTTTGTTTGTAGGGGACAATGAACAATAATTTTTTGTTCATCATATCAGCCGATAAACGTCCACTGCTGGACATAACCTCCCCAAAAATGGGGGGATTTGCCATAATCGGCACGCTTGGCAGGCGGGTTGGCGATCGCAGTTGGATTGAATGCGTGTACTCAAAGGATGCTGCTGCCCATCCTCCGGTAGATCCCTTAGTCGCCTTTTACGACACCCACGGGAGGAGATGGGATGGTGCTACTCTTAGCCGACACCACACGGACAACGGACATTTTTTGTTACAATATAAATAATGCTCAAATTCCCAATTCATCCGTTTTGAAACTGGAATTAATTTATTTGTATAAATCGTTCATAATTATGTACAACACTGGCAGTGCATGTGACTTCATAAGTATGCCATAATACCTACGCCCCAATTACTTATATAAAAAAATCGTCTGATTAAGGCAGCGGTAAATACAACACCAGTATTTTCAATCAAGTTTTATCACAGACCTAATAGTTGTAAAGCTTTTAGTTATTTTATTCTAAAAATCTTATCTTAGAATAGGACCTATAAGTAGTAATAGAAACACATTTTTTCAGTCCCGGTCGCACCTTATTTACACACTCCTCAGCCCTCCGTCTACCTGCAATGGAAGAAAGATCTGGGGTGCGATTTTTGAAAGTCATTCGGTGAGCTCAGCAATTGAAATTCTCAAAATTACTATGGAGATACACATCTTTCTACTGCTTATTTGACTTTCAAAAATCATACTTCAGGAGTGCGATTTTTTAAAGTCAAATAAGTAGTAGAAAGATGCATGAGAACGGTTTTGTATGAGATTTAAAAACCGTTCAAGCTCAGCTGGACAAATAGGTATCTATTTTAGTATTTTTTTATTCACAAGTGTGTTGAAAAACGTCGTATGATACACGTGTGTATTGATGATTACCGCACTCGGCTCTCTTAAGACCCTCGCCTACGGCTCGGGTCTCAATAGCGCCTCAGCGGTAATCACCAACATTACACACTTGTACCATAATGTACTATTATCTAGCGTAACTGTGTTTGCTATTGCTTCAAACAAGTTATTATTAACGAGTTGGCCTGTTAAATTCAGTTCGCTCCGCTTGCACAAATTACAATCCTTTTTATATGTTTACTATAGGTACCGTATCTACATACATATTGTTTCCAAAGTTAGTACCTACTTATCTACTCTATCTCGGTTTGAACTGGTCTAGGATGCTTAAAAAACGAGATGGCATAGCACAGACTGTGCATAGGTACCATAAGCCCGCTTAGATCCGTAAACCGACCGGGGGTTTTATTATTACGGCATTAAAGGGATAACCCCCGTGGTGTATCGCTGGCAAACAATATTACAGTTCATCTCACATGGTAAGTCTCGTGAAAGAACCCTTATTCTTCTGGCATTAGAGTTATATTCACCTGATTTTCCTGACCTTGAATATGAAAAATATAGATGTAGGTATACCGCCAGCTCGCTGTTGACTAGACGCTTTTATATCCTTCTTAAACACAGACATGACGTAGTAGACCTTTTGATTAGTTTCATTGTTTTAATGTCGCTCTCGGTGTAAAGAATAAATAATATGATATTGCTCGACAGCATGAGAGTATCACATTTCCTTTTCACAAAAATAGACTATTGCATTTTCTTGCAGAAAATTTATTTAAGGGTATATTACCGTTGGCGCGCTCCATACAAACGTACTATGGTAATATTTTCAATACTAACCAATAAAAGTCAATGAAATTTTGCAGAAACAATCTAGAAACAAAATTCGTTAAAATGTATAGTTTTAAAGTTAAAGTGCCTCAAAGATTTCCATACAAATCTTAAATTAATCCTAGAATTAAAACCGTGTATTTTAACGAAAATCGGACTCCATAGAAGCATAGAGATTTTTTTTTAGATCGTTCCTGCAAAATTTCATTGACTTTAACGGGTTAGTATTGAAAATATCACCATAGTACGTTTGTATGCAGCGCGCATTTTCACTCTTGGAATAAAAAACACTGTAAGTGAATAATATATGGTTAATAAAGATTCTCGTGAAACTTGACATGAGAAATCCCGCTATTTAATTCATTGATTCTGCTACTGAAAGTTATTTATTTGAGAAACCGAAGGCAATTCCATGTAGGATTTTGATCATGGATGGATTTAATAGTTGTTCAAAGCTTCATAAGTATGTAGAATCTCCTCTCTTTTGCCAGTGCACCCCAAACGCAGGAGGATGCCCACCGAGCGAGCGCCGCACCGCGCCTCCAATTGACCAGTTGGTGTGATTGACTGGTCTAAGTGGTCAATATCAAATGCCGACCAACTTGACAGCTCCGCAAACATCGTTGAAGATATCACATGATGGAGATTCGACATTTCGAATTTTTCATTCTCAATATATCTACGAGTATGAAGTTGAAGTGGGTATTTTCGAAGTAAATGATAGGTAAAATTAACATGAAATTGTTTAACACAGTTACATATATGATACCTACTACAGATCAAACTAATAGGAACAGGAGTGCTAATTTTGAAAGTCACACGTTCAAATCCGCAATAGAATATGTCAAATTTACTGTGGTGATTATACATCATTCGATGATGTTGAATTGAGATTCTAAAACAGCACTCCAGGCTGAATGATTGACATGTAGTATATATCTATACCTACGTACATATCCCTCTGCTCGATAAAAGACAAATAATATACAGGTAGAGTCCGCCGCCCGGCCCCGGCGCGGCCGGTACGGCACGCGCGCGCCACGCGTGGGAACGTATGCGCACGAGCATCCAACAATACAGATAACATCTATATTGGCACTTGTCGCGCTTTGTGATAGCGACACGATCTTCAAAGTCCAACGCTTTTGACTGGGGTTGATGAGACGAAAAGTTTTACATTAAATACGCTTTGTCTGTCCTTCTTTTTATTTATTGGAGTAATTTGGGATAGTGATACGCTAAATGAAATAAAATAATTGGTTATAATTTTGAACTTGTTATATCTAGTAACATTAACGTATCGTAGTAGCTTTAGGTACTGTAAATTCTAATAATAATTTGCAATTGTTTTTATGCAAGTACCTAAACTATGTAATAATTATACCTAACTAAGTACAAAATTTCTGGATTAGGTACAATTAAATTACAAGTAGAAACAAAATGTTATTATTAAAGTCATTTTAGAGTGAAAGGACCAAATACAAACTCACACATTTTAATGTTTAGGTTTTTTGCTTTGTTTTTTTTTTCTTCTTAATTTTTTCCGTTTCTTGTATTGTTCTTCGTTTATGTATTGTCTTATACATATTTTTTTCAATAAAAAATACATTAAAAAAAACTATTTTTAGTCCATAAAAATTTTTTCTATTTAGACCTAGCAGTACATAGGTGTGGGAACAGGACATTTGGTGATAAATAGTAATAGCCTATCGTTATCTCTTCGTGGGGCATTGTAACGCTGTGTGCGAAATTGCCTCGAATGTTTGTTCGGCGGGCGAGATACGATACGATACCAACAATCGATACGAACAAATAATGTTTTTGTATTTGTACAGGTGTTGTAATGTTGTTGCTTGTTTTATTGATGGGAAACTGTGATATTTTTGACTAACATTAGGTACAGTTTTCCAATTAGATACAGAATTACATTAATTGATAAATATTTAATGTTTTTATGTACCTAACAGATATAACTTAACACCATCAATTATTAGGAAAAAAATATCCCTTCTTCTTCGTGTGGTGCCTTATCGTAGGTTGTTGGAAGGTTGGCTATCATAAGGCTATTCGGACACTGGAGACTATACAGGGTGTAAGGAAAAGTATCATTAACCTTTAAACCACAAACTCTGCCCATCAAACTGAGCAACATTTACTATCGGAGCAAAACGATCATAGCAAATAAAATCTTCTGTCCCATACGATTGCGTCGAGTAGGTATTGCAGTTTAGTATGGGGCAGCTGACTTTTTTGCTCTTATCGTTTTGCTCCCATGGTAAAAGTTGTTCAGTTTAATGGGTAGAGTATGTGGTTTAAAGGTTAATATACTTTTCCTAACACCCTGTATAGGGTCCTTCTTAATATGCTGACACTTTTTAAGGGGATGATCAGACCGTCAAATTGAACAACATTCTCTATTGCACCAACACATCGCTGCTTATAAACGAAAGGGCCACAAGTCAAAAAATCTGTTTTTACAGGAGAGTCAATCAAAAATTGCATCTTCATTTTTCATCTCTTTTTTAGTACTTTTTCTCTTTAATGCCTAAGTATGATATATGCTTAGGTGCGTATTTTGAATCTCTACCTCTCTTCTATTGATACTTTGTGATAACTATCACACAGAGACGACTAAGGACACAAAAGTCCCTTTCGCACATAAAATTTTGCCCGTATATCAATGAATATTTTGATAAAACGACACAAGTGGTCTAAATAAAAACGATTTTTGTAAACAATCTACTTACCTTTTTTAAATTTATAGTAAATCTTACAATTAAAATAAATTGGTTTCAAACCGCATTAAATGACACATACAAACTTTAAAATATATCGAAAACTATACTTCTAATGAGAAAAAAAGGTGTTGTAGCAATATAGAAGTAAGTAATTTGCAAAATTAAAGGCATCTCAATGGATATATTTTACTTTTCTTGAAGATCGATGGATAGATCTAGGCTTTTTCCCATGACTCTTCGGCCAGTAGGTCGACGCAATCCTGTTCTGCTGACATGCCGGTCCTGACCCATTTTTTTTATGTTGTTTTGTTTGCGGACATTAGTTTTCTCGTCTATAGTATTCGTATTTGTTGTGGTGCAGCCCATAGACCTCAATTAGACAGCCTTTGAAAGACAGTATCTTCAATTTGATATTTTGTGAATAAAAAATATTGAGTATTTTTTTGTGTCATTTTTCATAGGCCAAACCCCACTTTTGGTCACTGAACCGGCAAAGTTTGTTTCTTAAGTGTTGATCCAAGTTCTAAGCTATTACTATGGCTATAGTATCATCAAAGTCCGTGTAGAAGTTGTTACTCAAAAAATAAAACTATCTATATTACTCGTATCCTACGTATTCTTTATATCCCCAGTAACTTTTATTTAGAATATGATCCATTTTAGAGAAATACCAAGTTTACCTACAATTTTACGACAGTGATTGTACCTATATAGAATCGATATAGACTACTCATTCATAAACTTGACGCGATGGCAAATAAAATTCTGCGTTATGTCTTTAAAAATACCAACGTACGCACAGAAATTTAATGAGAAAACGGACGTTTCACAAAATAAACCATTTTAGTTTAAAATAATAATGTCATTTTAAGGTCTTTTTAATTGCGAAACGGACACAATCACTAATATGGCACTTTTGCATAAAAAAAGGATATTTAACTTATTTATAATATTATGCAAAACAGACGTAATCCTAAATGTGGCCCTTTCGTTTATAAAATTTAACGAAAAAAGGGGATTTTTTTTGCGATGTGGCTGTTTAGCACATAAGTTACGTGAGATTACACCGACCAGCAGGTTGCAACTCGAAATATGGCCGTTTTGCTCAGAACTGAACCAACCAAACGCAATAATGCTAAAAGGGCGTTTGCGTAATTTTATGATTTAGAGTCCAAAATCGATGGTTGTCTTTGATAAATATGAAAATATAGGTTGATTTGGCAACATTTTTTAAATAAAAACGATTTTGGAAAATTTTGATTTGTGGCCCTTTCGTTTTGAAGCAGCGACATCGGAATTGCGAAAAAAAATCAGCTGTTCCATACAAAACTGCAAACTAGTGCAAACCTACTCGATCCCAATGTATAGGGACAGCAGATTTTTTTTTCGCGATTTCAATGTTGGTCCCATAGACAAAGTTGTTCAGTTTGATGGTCTGACCAGCGCCTTAAAAAAGTGTCCGCATAATAAGAAGGACCCTGTATAATCTCCAGAATCCGACTAGCCCTAATAATAAAAGGACAGAATATAATAGGGTAAGAAGTAAGAACGCTTTCGTAGCCTGGTCTTCTTATCGTGTCGACTTCAAACTTTGAACAAAGTCGCTAAATACATAGTACCTTGCCAGAAGTGGGCAACCGATACTGCACCGTCGCTAGCGGTCATGATCTCCTCCTGCGTACAGGTGTTAGGGCCCGCAGGGCACGATGTGAGATGGGCCATCGTTTGTGGAGCTCCACACAAGCAACTCACATTTTGCGCATCTGAGAATCTCCACCTGAACATGTTGTACTTACTGCGACCGACCCGGGTTCGAAGTCGGTTTAACGACTTCCAGGTAGCCTGGTAAACAGTACCTATACCTACTATCAAACCTAGGCAGCAATTCAATTGATATAGTTTTATTCCGGTTTCTGATTTTGAATCAGTCGAAAAATATTGTTTTTCCCACAGGCAACAAATGAGTGAAATCGTACTTATTTCTATTGGCAGTGAAGGCAATAAGGTACACATCCCACGGGCACCACGGGGCAATGAAACGAGGTACACAGAGTTGTGCCCGCGTGTGCAAACACTGGCGGGTGTGGGGTTACTCTCGCTTCTACCGTGACATATATATTTTGTATGATATGTATAACGAGTTAATTATCTCCATTCCAGTTCTGTAGTGAAATTAATATCTTCTGAATAATAACCAAACGAAATAAATAGGTATGTAGGGCGGGCATACCTTATAAATTGTGACTTCGCACTACCTAACCCGAAAACATACAATAATATTATATAAAAATATGGGCTTACAAAATTAGCTGAAACCTATTTATGAAGAGGATCAAACTATGTGATCAGACTGAACAACTTTCTCAATGCGATCAATGCCGAAATCGCAAAAAAAAGCAACTGTCTCATAAAACAGCGAGAAAAAAAATCTACTAAATCTACTCTACTTACGAGTAGGTAGTAGATTTTTTTTCTCGCTCTTTCGACATTTGGTCCCATGAAGAAAGTTGTTCAGTTTAATGATCTGATCATCCCCTTAAAACTGGTTCAGCTAATCTTGTTGGACCTTATTATTAGGAATTAAAAAAACGTTAAAAAAAAATTGTTCAGTTTGACTTAAAAACGTTTTAATGGTTCTAAAATTAATTTGTTCACCTTTTGTACATATTCTTGCGTTCTACTTAGTAAGATTTGAATAGAATTTGTTATTTATTTATAATTAATAAAAATCTAGAATGCGGGAAATTCAGAATTTGATTTGTGAAATTAATAATTTGGATTAGGCAATATCTTTGTATTCTAGTATAGATGGGAGTAAGCCGGGTGTAGACGAATAACTCTTGCAACAAATCATTCATCGAAGCGATTTGACATTTAGTGGCGGGTGGCGTCCAAAAGGGCTTAGAGGCGCGTGCCCTTCGGAGCCCTAGGGCGCCGACACGCGCCCGTTTAACGTTGCCCATCTACAGGACCTTGACGAGAGGCCTAACAGAAAATTCATTGATTATGTAGGTGGATTTTGGTAAAATATAGCCGTTTAGAAATAGATACATATGAAGAAAAAAAATCGACGAGATTCTCGGTGATGTTGATTGTATAGTATTATAAACAAGGACTTGACGAATGTAGTATTTGACCAAACAAGAATTTGACGAATGTCGTGGCTACCATATAATCTGTGCCTATAGGTAGGTCCCAAATTAAAAAGATTCAAGCTAGAAGTGGTTAAATCGTTCTAGCGAAAGCGTCACAAACATATCATCCAAGTCTAATGTGATCTTTTCGGTATACACGTACACAGAGATAAGTTGTATGACGGATCACGCACACCAATCTAAGAAAGTTGGCCACTTTTGTTTTAAACGATAGAAGCGTGAGGCTCTATCTAGACATGTGCTTTATACTAAGCGTATAGGTATTTTGGATAGATAAAGCTCAACAAAGAGGAAATTGGATCCAAAAGGAGGAGGCCTTTACCCAAAGAGGGGTCCTTAATTGATTAATATTCAATAATTTTTTTAAGTGTAATGTGTGTAAATTATTTAATTAAATGAAATGTATTGTAATAGAACTTATAACGAGATTGAAATAATAATTTAATTAATGCATGCTAAATGAATTTAATAAGATGATTATTTTGTATTTTGAATTTATTGTAATTGAAATTAAGGAATAAAGAGGCTTTATTATTATAGGTATTTTGCTTAGGTACCTATTTAAGTACTTACAGTCAAGTCTTTTGTTTTTGGTTAACATCTTACTTGAATTTCTACAATGTAGAAATCTACATAGACAGAAACATTAGTTTATCGCAGGAAGGATCCTAATGTTATTATTATGTAGGTATATACTTAAATGACAAAGTCTGATTGTTACATTTTATATCCCCAAACGTAGGCCAGGCTTACTGCTATAGATATAATGAATTCGTTATAGGGGAAATTATTTGATACGCACACCGCAAGTTAAATAGAGTGCTTAACAGAGGCTAAAAGCTGTCAACTAAATTATTTATTGCGAAATTATACCTACTCTGCTACTGTGGGAAACTGCTTGCTGAACACATAGGCCGCTGTACTCTCACGCACGAGTCAGGTGGAGGACGCTATACATCGACTCGTCTGTAAAGCAATTTTCCTCTGTCTGTAAAGGCCTCGCGCGAGAGTGTACAGCCACCTTTAGGTATGTTCTATGTCAACATAATTATTGAAAGAATCCCCGTTATAGTACTGTAGCCATGGGACTTTTTAATTACCAAAAATATTAACGATTGCCTTATAGAAATTGTACTGTTGTAAGGTAAGTACTAAATTACTAATATAAAAACCAAAGCCGCCGTAGTAAAAAACATTTTTTTATTTCGGGGTTACCATTTTGTTTTATACTGTAATTTTTTTTGTTCATTTTTATTTATATGGGGGCTTTTAACCCTGAGGTGTTATGTCAGCCTTATACTGTCATGTGCTTCAGCTTAGTTCAATACCCATCCCTAATAGTAAGACTGTCTAAAGTTGCCATACAAAGCTATAAGACCAGATGAAAATCCAACTGTGATTGGTCTCAACTTTAGACTTTCTTACTATTACGTATGGGTATTGAACTAAGATGAAGACATGACAGCATGGGAAAAAAACGGTAACCTCGAAATATCAAAATTTCATACAATTTTTTTTATTGTAAGACTTATGTTTTTATATTAGTAATTTCGTACCTTACAACAATTTCTAAACGGCAATCGGTAATCTTTTTGGTAATTAAAAAGTCCCGTGGCTACAGTACTATTATAGCTTACTGCTCATTGCAGTTCAAGCTTCCGAAACTTTCAGTAATGTTCTTTTTCGACAGTTTCCGCAGAAATCAATTGCTGAGCTGAGCCCAGGGCGCGCCGGACATATCGGGAGCTCTTCACGCCCCGTATAATATTTTGAAAAATAATGGCTTCAAACAGTAAAGAAACGAATCTCTAATTCCTTAATGTAAAGCCACGGAGCTAAGCGAGTGGCTGTGATTACCATTTTATTAATCCCTGATGTTAATTTATTGAAATAAAATTTTAAATGACTTCGCATTAATTTCATTTAAATTGTGCGAATTTTAAATGCATATTTGACGAGAAGAATTCATAATTTAAAAAACTGATAAAGAGAGGACCATGGCATTATCATTTTTTTAATTAGGTACCTAACCTACTTACCTATACTTGTATACTTACCTATTTATTACGTTTTTCATTTATATGATGAAATATCTAGATTTTTGCAATAAGTGTTATTTTGATAATCCTGCAATGAAACTAACTACCTACTTGTTCACTGCTTTAATTACCTGCAATGAAAGACTAAACCCATAAATGTATTGACGAAAATATTAGATAATTTGCCAAAAGCTGCGCTTCAAAATGCTGATTAATATAGGTATCGATACTTTTTAATATACTTAGTTGAAAATAGTTTGTTCACTTTCGACATAAATCAGCATTATTTTTTATGAAAGATAAATGTCAAACGATCTGTCAGATAAGCTAACAAGAGCTTAAGAAGTGGTTAATAAGGTCCTTAGTTTAGCTTTAACCATGAACTAGGTCCTATAATAGTGATTGTGACGAAGCGTTCCACAAAACACCAAGTGTGACATAACATTAATTAATAGCTCACAACCCTTGCATTTGGCTGCATTGGCAGTGAACAAGTGCAGCGAACGTGCCCGTGAATGAGAGCGATATCATCAATTATATCTAACACGAATTAGTGTCAGTGGCTTATTGTCTCGGTCACCCTTCCTTAACTCCGTCCAGATGATATATAGGTTTCGATATCAAAGTTAACTTTTTTATACCAATCTGTGTTTGTAACAAGTCATAGACAGCGCTTGTTTTAAACTAATATACACTAAAAAATATTCGATAGTGGGAGTTAGGGTTACTGATTTAGTTCTCAGTTTTGAAACGTTTTTCACTCTTGGTAGGAACATTTACAGGTTCTTATTTAGAACGTTTCAAAGCAAATTTAAAATTTGTAGTTCTTAGATCTAAATCAGTAATACATCCCTTTATCAAAAGTCCGATATTTTTTGACTCAATAAATAATACACAAGAAAATAAAATGGGTGAAATATTACTACTTGTTTATAAATAAAACTGGCCAAGTGCGTGTCGGGCCACGCGCAGGGTAGGGTTCCGTAGATGCCCGTCAAAATATACGAACTTAGAAGGGGGCTTTTTGTTTTATACTACGGTTTGACGGCTAATAAAGTCTAAAAAGTACTTTTTTTAAGTTGGTCGACTATTACTCGTTAACTTGTAAAGCTAACTTAGCGGTGATAGTTTTCCTTTTAATTTCATTATATATGTACACTACTGCCATGAATTTTTTCACATATCTAGAAACAACCGTTTAGCTGGCAGAGGAGGGGGACACTCGACTCTAACAAAAATTAGCAGCTTAAAGCTTAATATTTCGCTAACGGATCCCTAAATCGAAAAATGGTTTTCCCACACCCACCGTATTTTTAAAAGACCTATCCAACGATACCCCACACCATGGGATAGACGAGAAAAAAAAATTGCGTCCCCACTTCACGGGTAGGGGAGGTACCCTAAAAAAAAATATTTTTCAAAATTTTATTTTACCACTTTCTCGGCGTGATTAATATGTGTACCCATGCCAAATTACTGCTTTCTAGTACTAAGCGTCTCTGAGCTAAGCCGTGGACAGACGGACGGACGGACGGACGGACGGACGGACATGGCGAAACTATAAGGGTTCCTTGTTGACTTCGGAACCCTAAAAAGACCGACTGAGCGCTACTTTAATTCGAATAAGAAATTAGTGCCCAACTGTATGAAATGCAGAGTGTAAGGAAAAGTATCATTAACCTTTAAACCACTTACTCTACACCCATCAAACCGAACATGGAAGCAAACAGGTAATAGAACAAAAAAAATCTGCTGTCTCATAAATTTGAGTCGTGTAGGCAATGTATTGCAGTGTAGTATGGAACAGCGTTTTTTTTGCGCTGAATGGTTTGCTGCCATAGTAAAAGTTGTTCAGTTAGATGGGTTGAGTATGTGGTTTAAAGGTTAATGATACGTTTCCATACACCCTGTATATATGTAACTACCTAATATCTAACTATCGAGTGTGAATTAGAATATGTAAGGATTTTTGGGGATCTACCTCCTAGCTGTCCACCCCGGGCAACGGGATCCCCCACAGCGGTGTGATAGGCTCCGCAAGGAGCCGCCTGGCTCGCGACCACCCTCCTGCCGGAGTCTGGCGCCAAGCAGCTTGCTGCGTTCCATCAGTGTGCAGGAGTGCCAGTGCACTTCTGGGTAAGCTCGCTACATCTTCGACCCCATCTTTGTTCTGAGGACTAGATAGAGGTCAAGACCAAACCCATCAATAATAATAAATAAATGTGCAATATTTTAATTTATTTTGATAAGATTGGCTTCGAAACATTGGGTCCTTGGGGCCCAGAAGCCAAAAAATTTATTAAAGAGCTGTCGATGCGTCTCCGCGAAACAACCGGTGATCGTAGAGCTGGCAGCTTCCTTGGCCAACGCATTAGCTTGACCATCCAAAGAGGGAACGCTGCCAGCATGCTTGGTACCATGTCTCGCGGAGATGCACCTGACGGCCTTTTTTATCTTTAAGTTGGTTTTTATTTCTATATTCTTGTTGTCTTCATTTCTTCCATATTATATTATAAATTGTTTTTTATCTAATTGTATATAATAATCTTATAAGACTAATTAGTCATTTCTATTATAAATAAATTAAATGTGACATTCAAAAATAGCACTTCTGAGAAAGGTTAGCTAGGAGCAACTGGATGAGGAAGGTCGAGTGTAGAGTCTTGTGGCGCGCCTCGAGGTGTTGATGGAACCTTACATGAATTTGTCGATTTATCCATTAAGTATGTATCGCACTTGTAAATAAATTATGGGGCGATAAACAAGGATTCGATATAAAGATATCAAAAATTATCATAATGTTATATGACAATCGACCACGCCCCCGTTTCTCACGGATTGAACTCAGTTAAACTAACCGCTAAATCCTAGATAGTAGCATTGTATATACATTACTATCTACAGGGTGAAATTGATATCATTAGCATCCTTTTAAACTAAAAGTATACCCATCAAACTGAACACGTTTTACTATGGGAGCAAAACGATAAGAGCAAAAAAAGTCAGCTGTCCCATACTAAACTGCAATACCTACTCGACGCAATCGTATGGGACAGAAGATTTTTTTTGCTCAACCCCAATCGACGTTGTCTTGAGTAGATTACATAATTTTTTTTAAATAATTTTTAACACTATTTCTCCGGGAGGGATAAATGGAATAATCCCTCGTTTTTCCAACTTTGTTATCGTTCCTAAAATAATTATATAAGTATGAATTACAGTCTAAGCTCATTACTGGAGTGTCAAGCTGTGTCAGAGGGACAATTCTTAGAGGCGATGCCGCGCGCCGCGCGAGCTTCACGAATCGCACCGTGTAATCCGATTAGGAACATCTGTCCACAAATAAAAATATTGTCTAAATTCACTATCCATTGTCAAACTTTGCCTCTGCTTTAATTTGTGAATAATTTTTCTAATTAATTGATGAATATACATAGAGATCAGATATCTGAAGAAAATCTATTTTTACCTTGTTAAGGTGGTTGGAGAGCTGTCAATTTCATACAAAACGTTGTCGTATAACACTCGTAGACGGTGTTAATAAAAGTAATGTTTTATACATGGAAAAATAGCTTAGAAAACCTAGTTTGCGCATATAAATATTTACAATTTGTAATATAATTACGAAGATATAAGGGTTTGAAATTTTGTATGAATAATCTCTATTCTTCGTAATAGTATTATAAATTGTAAATATTATTATATGCGCAAACTAGATTTTCTAAGCTATTTTTCCATATATAAAACATTACTTTTATTAATACCGTCTACGAGTGTTATACGACAACGTTTTGTATGGACGGAAACAGGTAAACTATAATTTCGACACGAACAATAAAATCTTAATTTCTGTTGAGACTAAGATAAAATAAGGTGACCTCTTAGACTTAGACCGAAGTAACAGAAATTTCATCTAAGGGAGACAAAAATGTTGATCCTATGGAGTTGTTCAGTTTGATGGCCTAGTCTTCCACTAAAAAAACCGTCAGCATTTAAGAAGGACCATGTATCAATTTTCATATAATTCATGTCCATGAAAGTGCTAGGAACGAACTGCTAAACAAACAAAAAATAGAGCAAAAGCAAAAAAAACGGCGAACCAACTTGAAATGGAATTAAAATTGTATTATAACTGATTTATTTAAAGTTGAACGGTGAACGGACGGATGGACGAACGGACAGCGTGGGCTTATATTATGAATAAGGTCCCGTTTTCTCCCTTTGGGTACGGAACCCTAAAATCTACCTTTCTGCATATTTGTGTCTTAATATAACACTGAATACTAAGTACAACAGGATTACATTAATTCGATGTAAACTATTTGCTTACCTTTTCAATACGCGTTTAAATCGTATTAGTCGGATTAATAAATTTAATAAATTGCACGTTTTACTGAGAACGTAGGGCTGTATAGGGTTTATTTTTGTTTGATTTCGGAGTCGAAAGTAATTTATAGTTGTGAAGCCAATAGGGGTTATTCTCAGGAGGGTTGTAACAGGTGCTGTAGCGCTGGCCGAGACCGATTACCCTTAATGTTAGGGGATGAGTTGTAGTTAAAAATTGTTTTTACTGTGTGCCAGATTTTTGTGATTATAGTCTATAGATGGCTTCTTATGGTGGACGCAAATTCTGAAAACAGAATCATTAACAGAATATGATGGAAAATATGTAACTGATATTTGATGCTAATTATGTCCATTCTAAATAGCAACGAAATATTATTAATTCGCATTATTTGTTTTTATATTTTTCATCCTGACCCGAAATTCAACATTCATCATCATCATCATTTCAGCCGATGGACATCCGCACTGCTGGACATAGGCCTCCCCCAAGGATCGCCACAACGACCGGCCGGGCCCTGCGCTGCCCTCCTCCAACGGGTTCCCGCCGCCTTCACCAGTTCGTCGGTCCACCTTGTTGGGAGCCAACCCACGCTGTACGCTTTTGAGTGGTGATTAGAGAACTTTTTCGACATTACGGATATGTAACTTCGTTTTAAAATAGCAGACCAAATCTATCTTTTTACCTTACCTTGCTAATTAATAAGTGGCGACGAGCTCACCCCCCGTCACACTGGACAGAGTTTCGGTACTACTGGTGAAACGTGGATGTTCTTAGGTTTCAGAATATCTCTGACTACCCCCTCGGGGAATATAGTCGTGAGCATATGCTTATGCTTGCTAATTAACTTTATATTTTCGTTTCATATTGAAAATATTTTGGGATTCAAAGTCGTTACAAACTTAAACTTGATCATAAATAAGCTATGTCTTGTCAGAGATATCACTCTCAAGTCGCAATCATTCCAGGTCACACCTACAGGCGCACAATTGTCTATGAGTGCGTGTTGTATCTGTATTAGTGTCTCTTTGCGAGTGCACGTGACGCCGCCGTGTCGCCGCGCCGCCGCTGCGATATTAAACTAGAAGCCGAAGGCTCTCAAAGTTTGCCGAATTAGTTTGATGCTATTTTTATGTTTTTACACCAATGGCTTTTCGCTGAAGGAAAACGTCTTGAAGAAACCTGCATGCCCCAATTTCGAGGCATGTAACCACTGCCACCCAAGCACCCAACCACCTGGCCTACTGCCCACTGTCGATTATAAGTGGCGAAGGGCTCACTCCCCGTCACACTGGACAAAGTTTCAGCACTACTAGTGTAACTTGGATGTTCTAAGGTTTCAGAATATCTCTGACTGTAGTGAATATTAGTGACTGAAACATGCAGACAAACTAAAACGAAGTGTTCATGATGTGCTCAGGCGTAAAACCAAATCACTGGACATAGCGAGCAGGCATACAAATAGTTCACGCCACGAAGACTCGCCCCACTCTAGTCATGTTCGTTTACAATATAAGTGTGCAAAGAAGATATTACTAGTGTGCTAGTGCTATCGTTACGCACTAATAACGATATTATATTTATAAGATATAACTAACACGGAAGCATGACGAGCAGTCTTAGATTATATCGATTTTTTCGCGAATTACATTCTGTTATCTGTACTTATACTACTTATACAGGGTGAAATTGATATCACTGGCATCTTTTTAAACTAAGAGTCTACCCATCAAACTGAACAACTTTTACTATGGGAGCAAACCGATCGGAACAAGAAAAAAATCAGCTCTTCCATACTAAACTGCATTGCCTACTCGACGCAAATGTATGCAACAGCAGATTTTTTTGTTGCTCCGATCGGTTTGCTCCCAGTAAAAGTTGTCCAGTTTGATTGGTAAACTCTTAGTTTAAAAGGATGCTAATGATATCAATTTCACCCTGTATATTCAGTGACAAAAGCAATAGATGTTTGAGAATCACGGCAACGCTGCTGCTGCCACCGCCGCCTCCCCACAGTGAGTGCGGCGTAGCTTGGCGTACACACTCGGTAAGATCGCGCCAGAAAAATTTAATTGTGAAATACGACCCCCTCCCCTCCTTACTCTAAACACCCACCCCCTCCGACTCTAAGCCCAAAATCAGCCAAGCGTCGGGTGGGCGTGTACCTACTAGTTTTTAATCGTCGGATTGATCTTAAGATTTTAGAGCGTCGCCGTGTCGTCATGTTCGAGGGCCCTCTGTTACTGATATCGATGAGGGACGATGATCAGCTTACATTCCTCTCCGCAGAATTTTATTGTACAATGATAGTAGGGTAGGTAAAACCCGACCAGAAAAATAAAAAACCTCGCCATGTTGCGGAAAATCAATGGAACTAAATTTTGTACTTGGAACACTGACATTAAAGGTTATATTCGATTGCAGCGCCCCCAATCCATGTTTTTTATATTTCTGGTCAGGCTTTAGGTAGGCAGTTTTGAAGCGTTTCAGTGGAGACGAAGGTTAAAAATAGTAGATTACACACCGAGGACAGGAAAGTAAGAAAGGTGAGGCGAAGCCGAGGTCAACAAACATGTTATCTGAGGCTTTCTTATTTACTGTCCGAGGTTAGTATACTATTTTTCTCCTCGACGGAGGTGGAAAGCAGCAACTTCGTCCGGAGGGGAGAAAAAGTACGTAATACCGACTGCTCTTAAACGGTGAAGGGAAACATCGTGTGGAAACCTGCATACGCTGAAGAATAAATTCCAATGCGTATGTGAAGTCTACCTAACAGCATTGGGCACGCGTGGTGGCCTTTGACTACTTAGATGAGGACTGGTAACGCGTGTAATTCTACTAACAAACATTTCTGACATTTTTTGCGGGGGGCGAGGTAACATGCAATCCGCAACTTTGGATTTTATTCCCCATAACTTTAGATTCTAATTTTGAATGTTAATAAAAATCATGAAAAGTAGTCTCGTGTTAACCCCAAACGTTCTAAGTTCGAAATTATTGTTTCGCAAATAAAGGCTGTCTCGTTTAGTACTCGTAGCAATATACGCATATGCAAACGACTATATTCCCCGAGGGGGTAGTCCGAGATATTCTGTAACCTCAGGACATCCACGTTTCACCAGTAGTACCGAAACTCTGTCCAGTGTGACGGGGGGTGAGCCCGTCGCCACTTATAATGGACAGTAGGTACAATACATGCCTCGAAATTGAAGCATGTAGGTTTCCTCACGATGTTTTCCTTCACCGAAAAGCCAGTGGTGTTACAAATCGTACATAAATTCCTAAAAACTCATTGGTACGAGTCGGCTTGGACGGGAATCGAACCATCGCCTCCTGCACGGCAGGAAAGGTTACTCACCACTGGACCACCACGGCTTACGTCTCTTTTAGTGATAAGGAATAAAATTGAATTTAAAAGTACATGATCAATTGATCTTATACCGTGGCAGAGGGGAAAAGCTACCGCAAGGCGTGTCCTTATAATAAATAGTCAAAGTTCAAAATGGTTACGTGTACTTTATAAAATATATTTTTTTTTCAAAGAAAAAATGGTGGCCCATACACCCTTCCTGAGGATAGGCCTGTGCTCTGCAGTGGAACGTAGATAGGCCGATGAATGAATGTAGTTAGACGAAATTTTATTCGCAGTACCGAATTTAATTTACTGTACAACCGACGTTGAAGTCTTTTATATGATATTTTTTTTAAACCTGTATTAAGAATGCACATAGTATTATTTATTATTCACTAGCTGTTGCCCGCGACTCCGTCTGCGTGGACTTTAAAAAAGTATCCTATATTCTATCAGCAGCCCAAATTTCATCCAAATCCGTTCGGCCGTTTGGTGTGACATCCAAACTTTACATTTAATAATATTAGTGAGATATAATATTATTTATGCCCTGTGGTTCCAGCTTAGAATGGGCCACCCAATTCCTTCCCGTGTCGTGGGTGTTGTACACGACGACTAAGGGATAAAGCTTTCTTCCATTTGTTTATTTATGGGCAGTGTCACCTGTCGCCACTATACAGGGTGAAATTGATATCATTAGCATCCTTTTAAACTAAGAGTCTACCCAACAAACTGAACAACTTTTACTATGGGAGCAAACCAATCAGAGCTATAAAAAAATCAGCTGTCCCATACAAAAGTACACCGCCGCCGCTGCCAACACGAAATCGGCTGTCCCATACATTTGAGTCGTGTTGGCAGCGGCGGCGGTGTACTTTTGTATGGGACAGCAGATTTTTTTATAGCTCTGATTGGTTTGCTCCCATAGTAAAAGTTGTTCAGTTTGTTGGGTCGACTCTTAGTTTAAAAGGATGCTAATGATATCAATTTCACCCTGTATTGAAATTACGTAATTTCATCTAGAAACCTTCAATATGCTAAAATTGAGCCTTGAGCCCTGCAAGACAGCTGGTATAGTACCTACTGGTAGCTGTTGCAATGTGTCTGACCATCCCGAAAGAGATTATGGTCGTTAGTTTATGTATGTAACTAGCTTTTGACCGAGACTTCATTCGCGTGGATTTCGGTAAACTTTAACACCTCTCACCCCTTTAGCGGTTGATTTTAGAAAAATCCTTTCTCAGTCACGGACCTGAATAAAGACGGACGTAATGTGACACTAAAAAGATGTGCAGCATGCAAGGTCCTACAAATTCGTTTGTTTTACAAGGGACCTCATACAGACGCACCATTTCTAGGCGCAGGTCCGACAACCCGCCGCCATTATGTACCGGGCGACAGTGCCACAGCACGCACACACATAATAAATGGGTGCTTCACTTATGATGAGAGGAGATTACGTCCACCTTTTTTTCAGGTCCGTGTTCTCAGTGCACCCCTGTCCCCTACGTCCCGTCTTCTGTAGAATGTAGTAATTCCTCATCTTTCTATCTTCAGCGGTTTATGCTGTGCGTTATCTGTCAGTAAAGGAACTACTGTTTTATAATAGAAAAAATATAATTAAACTACGTTTGCAAATTAGGCACTGTAAATTTAATTTAAAACCAAAAAAGACCATAACAGAAACACGTGTGCCCAGGAATGCGGCCGTGATGATACAGACAGCAATGTATGGGGAGCGGTCCAATGAGGGGTGCATAACAATACCCTAGGCGCACCCCTAACAACATATTGCGATCTTGCATAATTATACTTAGTAATTTCCTAAAGGGCAAAATTGTTAAAGTATAAAATGTCATTATCAGTTTTTAAACATTTTGTACCCGATATGAGGCTGAATTGAAGCCATTTTTTGTCTTTTTCTATTGAAAAAAAATATATTTATATTGTGAAAATCCCCCTATAGGTTATACTCCTTATATATAAACATAGGCTGAAAATGATGATACGAGTATTATAAAGTAATGTCTTTTTTGTCGTATAATTAAAACAAGAAAAGGACGATACCGACATATTAGGTCCTCGGTGATATGATAGTCTTAATTCAAAGGTGATTAGTAGGCATAATTGTGTACAATTAGATTGATGTCTGTCTCATTGTGATAGGTACTTAGACAGAGACGGAGATAGATATTCATACTCCGAGTCCTCTGAGTCTCAGAGGAATTACCAAAGATATACAGGGTCCAACTTAATATGCTGACACTTTTTTAAAGGGATGATCAGACCATCAAACTGAACAACTTTCTCTATGGTACCAACATCTAAATTGCAAAAAAAAACAGCTGTACTACATTTGGCTTTAGTAGGTTTGCAGTATTGTGTAGAAGCAGATTGTTTTGACGCAATAGGCTACGGGCGCGTTCTAAAATTCATTGCACTTGCCGTATCGATTGAACCTTTGCATGATTGAAAACCAAGCACAAATGTAATTCACAACACTTAAAAACGTAAACACGCCCTGACACGGCAATTTTGTATACTTATCAATAGTGACATTCTTTTATATTCGAGTATCAAATAACGTTGTGTATCCTTTCACGGTTCCTTTCAATTAGGTAAGGATGATCAGTCACGGGGGTGTGGAGACGGGGCGCGGGGTAGGGGTTGCTAACTAGGTGGAACACATTATACGCAATGTTACGGGTTGACAGACAATTTGCGACGCGCACGCGTTCACTGGCCGTATGCAAGTTGTGGTGTAGCGTACGTAGCCCTAGCTAGTGCATAGGCGTGAATAGCACATTGACTTGAATTGCATGAGTAAACATTGTTTCCCATAATAGTAGGAAATGTACCTATACTTACGTTATTATGCAACCTACCTACTGATACAATACAAGGTGTGAACCACATTTAATTTAAGGTTTCGAAATTCGAAAAACAATCAAACTTTCGATGATGTAGCTGGTAGCGACGATTTTGTGTATGAAAAGTTGAAAAACAAAAATTACTAACCATCTCTCGCAAATTCATCAGCATGGACAATCGAAATCAAACAATACTTAAATGAGTAACAAACATAGTTTGTAAAAAAGAACGCGCATTACCTACTTTAGAACGAACGGCTGTACCTACTGAATTGGGTATTTAATTTTTTAAATACCCGAACAGTCAACGCATACATATTCGACTCGTACTTACTCGTATGTACTCCGGTTATCTGGTTTTAGATTCATTTGTTAGCACGATACATTTGGTATTGGTATCAAAAATAAAATTTCTTCAACACCATGGCCACCCTACATAAACGCACGTGCGACACCCCTACAGACGCATAAATTTAGACTACCTACTATTGTAAGCTGACGTCACTCGTCCCTTCGACTGGCGACATATTGGCACTATAATTGGAGCATCCATTTAAACACAAAAGGATAGGATTTTTTGGAATCATGATGACTATTGGTTACAGCGTATCCTCATCATACCGAATTGCTATAAATTTTAAACAAAATTGTACTGTTACTTTGGGACCTTTTTATTTTTCAGCCTAAATTCTAATACGATTAGTATCGTATCTCTTAGCACAAACGAAGTTTTGAAGCAACCGAGGAGCCATGCATGACCGTGGAAATATACCGGGACTAGCATAATACACGGACGGATATTAAGAGGATGATCAGACCATAAAACCATTTATGGGACCATAATTTTTTAGTTCAACGTATGTCTTTCATAAATACCACTCCTGGAGTGCGATTTTTGAAACTCATTCGCTTAGCTCAGCGTATTCGATATAAGTATTTCGTGATTTCGATGTTGGTCCCATAGAGAAAGTTGTTCAGTTTGACGGTCTAAACAACCCACTTAAGAGTTTTAAATATTTATTGTTAATTATGAAACACCCTGTATATGCATCTTTCTACTGCTGATTTGACTTTCAAACGTCGCACTCCTGCCCGTGCTTCTGTGTTCTTAAAGACACGTGTAAGATAATAATTAATGATTTCATTTCTTCTCAGAATTATTTTACTCTGATTTTGCCTCATAATAGGTTCGAAACTCGAAAATAAGTGTTTGCAAATTTTATTGACTCGAAATTAATACAGGTTCAATTAACAGGCTGAAATTGCTGGATTTCACAGAATCCACTTGTGAAACAAGGATATGTTATGTCGTCATCATTATTGTATTGATATAGTTTGTTCAGTGATAAGCTGATAAGATAAGCGTCTGGTCGTTCATCATATACCTTATCGTTAACACTCGAAAGCTGATCGCGATAAAATCGGTCCAATTGATTTTTCCGACATGAACGAATTAATTTCCATGTGTCAATGTGTCCCATTCTTTTGTTTTATTTAATGAAGATTATAATTTAATTTTAGACTTACCTATTGATTTTAGACTGCCAGAAGTCTGATTGACGTAGAATACTATGGACGCTGGGTCTAATAGAAAATTCTCAAAAAAAGTGTCCGAGACTAACCTACAAGTACGTGTATAGTAATATAATCATTGAAAATGCTCATCAAATCATTTTGTTTGCGTAGTTTTTACCCCATCGCGGCAAGGCGTGCCCCGCGCGCGCTCGCGATGCCTAGTACAAGGACCAATTCTTGGTCCTAGACCTGATCGAATATAACCTATCTAGCTCTCTGACTTACAAAAACAGCAGTTTTCACTACCAACTAAGCTATCGGGCTGCCAACCGCTCAGTTTTGACTGAGTCTGAAGAAAACCTCTAAATAAAACGAAATGTTACAAACCAAAGTGATAGATAATAGACTCTTGCATCACCTAACTTCCCTCGGGGAAGTATTTTACACAGCTTAATAAAAATTTCAGCGTAAAATGTAAATCTTAATCCTGTGATGAGGACGATGACAGTTTTATTAATGTCCAATAACCCTCTCAAATTCTTGTACAAATAATTGGGGACACGCAAAGTAATTTAACATGTCAACACATTTATAAATAAATAGGTGCATCGGTGTTATAGTCGGTCACAATCACGAATAAACACATATGGTAGGATGGTCTGGAAGGCTCTACCAAGGGTTGCCATCCCTACTATATAATATAGTATCCTACTACTATAATTCTGAGAAAAATATGTAGGTAGTTAAAAAACTGCTATATTTTTATGAGCAAATAATTTATAGAGAATTCACATTGGTATTTAGATCCAATAAAAATGCCCAATAACTTAACATTATTTGAACAATTTTCTCTCTTCATTATATTTGTTCCATTTGATCTAGACTGGACTATATAGATACTTCCTTAACAATTTTCTACTAAATCTACTGCTGAAAAATGACAACAAGTTTTCCTAAAGTCAGATTTATCAAATTTTTAAAATCATCTAATATTTCTTTATCAACTCCATCGACTTCTGCGTTTATAGGATGCATTATTTTCTATACTGAATACGAAATGGAAAGATGTCTTAGTCAAAACAAAAAGTCAAAAAATAATCATTTTACAACAAATTCGAAAAATACTGTACTATTTTCCCCCGATCTACTATATTTTTTCGGGCATAGGCTCGAAATACTATATTTGGCCTAAAAAAGTTGGCATCCCTAGACAATATTCCTAACATTTTTATTATTATGTAATTTAGTAAGTTACTTCATGGCAAAGACATCCAACCACCAAAATGGGTAAAACACCGAATATCGTACCAATTAAATGCGACAATATCTAACCTTTACTTCATTCCATATAAAGACGGAAAGATATTCCGATTACTATTTAGCTTTCTGGCCAATTCTGATTAGCATTATACATTTTTATCGGAAAGATAGCTATCGCATCTTACACGTAACAACAGCTGTTCTAAGTATAAGAATAGGTGAGAGTAGTAAGTGTTTAAAATCTCTGTTTATGTAATTCAAAATAGCCTTAAAACTTCGATGCTATTTGGAATGTAGTACTTATCTCGCATTTTTGAATATTTTTAAGTTCACAAAGCTACAACATAAAAAGTTGATCGAAAACAATCGTCAAACCATTATTTTCCTTCTGTTCCGTTATTTTTGTTGCAGATCAACATTCGGAAACCGATATCATTTACTTTGAAGACCTACTTAAAACAAAAGGGTGCGATAAAAAGAATAACATAGAGATTTGGATGTCGAAGTAACGAGTGTTTGATCGATATTCTAAAAGCACTCAACAGGTGTCGGGATATCCGACGGGATGTAAACAAATTCTGGAGATAACTTTATGTGTAACAGAGCAGAGTTACTCGAATTTAGAATTGACTTCAGTAGGTATAGGTACTAACAATGTTCTTGGTAACTATATAGGGTCCTTCCTAATGCTGACACTTTTTTAAGGGGATGATCAGACCATAAAACTGAACAACTTTCTCTATGGTACCAACACCGAAATCGTGAAAAAAAACTGCTGCTCCATACAAAACTGCAAACCTACTCGAGCCAAATGTATGGGACTGAAGATTTTAAATAAAGAAGATAGAGAAAGTTGTTCAGTTTGATAGTCTGATCATCCCGATAAAAAAGTTACGGTAGTTAAGGTGGACCCTGTATAGTAGATAATTGTCAACTTTTGAAATGTGTATTACGTATTGAAGGTAGGTACTACTGGTATATAGGTACCTAGTAGGTATAGTGTGGTATCAAGAATCACAATGCAACGCATTCTCGAAGGGGTTAGTCAGCGATATTCTTATAGTAGCATAATCCAAAAATCCGCATTTCCGCAATCAAATTATACAGGGTGTAAGTGAATACTGAAATGGTGAACTCAGACCATCAAACTGAACAACTTTCACTATGGGCTTTACTCAGGAAACGCGAAAAAAAGTCAGATGTCCCATACATTTGAGTCTGGTAGGTACAGCAGTTTTGTATGGGACAGCAGATTTTTTTCGCTTTTTTCGATTTTTTTCGTATATGGCATATATCTAATCTAAGAAAACTGTTCATAGTTTAACATGTTGTAAAGTGGTTATACCTTTAGAACTTTTTGTTAACATTATACCAAGCGGATTACCTATATTATATTACAAACAACTCGTCATCATCACCACAGCCTATATGGATACGTCCACTACACTGCGGGGCACCAGGCTTACCTTCAAGGAGGGTGTATGGGCGTTAGTCCACCACGCGTGCCCAATGCGGATTGGCAGACTTCACATAGGTACCTACGCATTGGAATTTCTTCTTCAGCGTATGCAATTGCAGGTTCAGGCAGGTTAGAAACATTTGTTTTATTGGAGTCGGTGTCAAGCCAAGCCAAAAAAAAATCCCTTTTTGTCGTTGATTGTCCATAAGCTTTACTCAAGCGCAAGTGACGAAAAGCGAATTTGACGAAACAAGGACTTGACGAATGTAGCATTTGACGAAATAAGAATTTGACGAAACAAGAATTTGACGAATGTCGTGGCTACCCAACTAACTACTCCTTTTTTACCTCAAATACCTACATAGGTATAGTCATGGCTATAGGTTGAAACTGTAGGTATAATAAATATCAATGATGAATGATAGTAAACGTCGAATTTGAATTTTACTTTTGATCCTAAACGTATTAGGCATGATAAGAGTTTTCTACAAATTTTAATTTGTTTTTGTTTTTTGGTTTGGTTACCTCTATGAGATTATTGACTCTGTAAAGTCCTTCAGAAGTTAGCTTTGTTCTCAATCGAAATCGCATGAAACTCGGAGCAATTTTGAAACTGAGATATAAACATGACACTTTGCACAAAATTGTATTGATTTGTAGGTACGTTTGTACTTACAGTTGTAGACTGAAATCAAATACTTAGATAAAAGAAATAAAAATTATTTTAATGAAAAACAGAAAATAAAGAAAATAATGAATGGAAACATTGTTACAAATAAATAATTGTCATTAAAATAGTAAGGTTATGATCCTTCATAATAACTTAAAATTAATTAGGTACTTAAACTCACGACCGTAATAGGTACCTGTCGGGGTGGTAAGAAACAATCAACAACTTTAAATTGATTAAGTAGGTACCTAACTAAGTATAAAAATGTTTTACCTATGATTACGGCGTCTGTTACAAAACCCAAACTTTATAAGTCTGCGATATAATACGATATTCAGTGAAAAACTACGAACATCATTTCGCGAATATCGAATTCGTTTGCTCAAATATCCTACTTTTTTTTTACTAGCCTATATCATCCCACTGCTGGGCAAAGGCCTCCCCTTTAATCCTCCAACCTTTCGTTCAATATCCTATTTACCAGATTTATTTCAAATTATAAGCTTTCAAACAAAAAAGTTTCATCGAAATCGGTTCAGTAGTTTTTGCATGATGCTCGAACAAACAAACAAACAACCTAGGAAGAAGTATACAACGTCCCTGCAAACAACCGACAGGCAAAAAATAAAAAATTGTGATTTGGAATCAGGGAAACCTAAAAAAAAACATACCGTAACTTTTTTTTTTGGAATACCTACCTACTCATACAGGGTGTTTCATAAGTAACAATAAATATTTAAAACTCACCGTCAAACTGAACAACTTTCTCTATGGGACCAAAATCGAAATCGCAAAAAAAAATTTCATATCCCATGCATATTTTAGCTCTAGTCGAGTTGTAGAGTATCGAACATCATTATTTTTTTTCGTGATTTCGATATTGGTCCCATAGTGAAAGTTGTTCAGTTTGATGGTCTACTTTTGTAACACCTTGTTTAATTTAATGTAAAGACAAACTTCTGTTATAGTAACTTTTGGCCCGGTAAACTAAATAATAGTAACGAATCTAACCCTGTTTCCCTGAGGGGACTTGGAACTTCGCCGTCTACGCACGAACCATGTGGGGCAAAAGTAGCTATACGAGTACCTACCTAAGTATCTACATGTGATAGAGTGAACAGTTGCATTAATTTATGGGGATATATAGAGAAACCTATAGGAAATTGGCAAATTTTGTTTTCTACTTTTCATACAAATATTTGGAACGTGCAAAAATTTTTTTTAGGATATCCGATACGTGAGTTGATCAGTATCATGGGTACAATCACTCCTTAAAGAATGCAACTGTTTACCCTAACAGCCAGTATATGGGAACCGCTGGTCGGTTAATTTACAAATCTTAGCCGTTTATTCACGAACCTACCAGATCCGCTCCTCAAACAGAGGAGAGCGACACGCACGTGGCGGACACGCGCACGATCTACTTCTATTCCCAATATTAAATGTTCCCATATTTATTAACAAACATTTAAGTTTGTCATGAATTTATTAATTCGAGATACATACCCAATGCGTTTTAAGAGAAGGTAATGTAGTTACTAGGCAGATGCATAAATAAATATACAAGGTGTTACAAAACTACAAATAAACATTTAAGAGGGTGGTGTAGACGATCAAACTGAACAACTTTCACTATGGGACCAATATCTAAATCGCGAAAAAAAAAAAATGTTCTCGGTATATAAGTACTCTACAAATCGACTAGAGCTAAAATATGTATGGGATATAAAATTATTTTTTTCGCGACTTCGATGTTGATCCCATAGAGAAAGTTTATTTATTTATTTATTTATTTATTTAATAAGGCTTACCAACTAGGCACATACAAAACACTTCTTATATCACTTCTTCTTGTTCAGTTTGACGGTCTAAACAACCCCCTTATGAGTTTTAAAAATTTATTGTTACTTATGAAACACCCTGTATATTGGACATTGTCACACAATAAATTATCTAACAGAATCTAGCAAACGTTACGATGACTAGACAATGATCACACAATGATTACCTATGAAAATTACATGAAACAATCAAAATAAAATTAGGTATAACCTAAGTACCTAGATACGAGTAGGTACCTACTCTGTGGGTCCACGAGGAAGTACCGACTCTATGACTCTAGGTAGGTAGGTACAAATATTCATATTCATCATACCTACGAACAAATAATAACTTATTATTTGTACGTAACATCATACAAAATATTTGTCCCTACTGCATCGATTAGTTTTTTAACTTTATCTAGGCACTTCCGGGTCCACCCAAAATTTAGGGGCCCGGCCCCCTTCATTTCACGGCTTCATTTTCGGGCATTTTGGAAAATGTACATTTTACAAACTAGGCGAGTGAGGTATTATTTTCTATGTAATTATTCGCGCTGAATCGAATGAGACCATCCCATGCTTATAGGACCTTGTTCCGGCGCACTACCGTACCTTTCCTCTAAGAGATTTTGCGTATTTATGACCGCTCATAACTTCGGTCTGGATAGTAGCTGTGAGCTTAAATTTTCAGGGCTGCATGTGGTTATCACTCTTATAAAACTTACTAATTTCATATTTATAGCCCTTCCACTTTAGATTTTATTAATACTTACGCAAACTTCGTTAATTTCGTAATTCCTGACTCAATCACTGTTGATCATCAAAACCTAACAGGTACTTCTCGAAGTCCTAGAAAACTGAAATTGGGTACATTTTATAAGAGTGACAACCATATGCTGTCCTGAAAATTTAAGCTCACTGGTACTATCCGGGCCGAAGTTATTAGCGCTGAAATATACGCCGAATCTCTTCGAGAAAAGGTACTGTCCCCCCTAACCATACCCTCTTTAAATAGTAGGACCCCTAAATTTTGGGTGGACTCTGCAGATCCTCATTTCTAGTGCCAAGTTAAAGTTAAAAAACAAAGTTTCATTGATGTACACAAATTTTGCCTCCAAAATAAGTTACTTTTCCTAAAATCTCCTCTTTGAGGGAAGGAAGCTGGAAATAGTTATTTGTTATGCTAGGCTGCAAAGTGGGTTTTTGGCGCGAGTACTTGTATTAAAAAACCTGAGCAAGCGATCGATTCTAGGATCGATTCTAGGAGAATAAGTGAATTGCTAAAGAGAACAACATTTTAAAAAATTTTTTTTTTCGTGCTGGCCAGTGACATGAAAAAGTTATTAAGAATTTTCAGTGGATTGACGGTATAGAAAAATGTTGAATAGACAGATTCTAATTTCAAAAACTCTTTCCACGCTAGCGGATAAAATACACTTTTGCACTCAGATTTCGAGTGATAAACATAATCTTTCCGAGCTTGTGAGGTGAAAAAAAAATTGTATGATACGTGCACTGACACCTAGCGTAAGCGAGAAATTTTTCGTCTATGACTGACACCATTAAATTCCTTGAAACGGCACCGTTTCCAACATTCTGGATATCGGTCACGACCAGTTTTTAGTACCTACTAGCGACCCGCCCCGGCTTCGCACGGATGCAATGCACATATAAACCTTCCTCTTGAATCACTCTATCTATTAAAAAAAACCGCATCAAAATCCGTTGCGTAGTTTCAAAGATTTAAGCATACAAAGGGACATAGGGACAGAGAAAGCGACTTTGTTTTATACTATGTAGTGATGTAAGCCGACTCTTATAACGTAGTAGGACAAGGAGATTGATTCCTATTTAAAAAAAAAATAAGGAGATTGAGTACAATTTTTTCTATGATTGAGTATTTTTATTTTTCTTATCTGCGAGAAGCCAATTATTTTGACATAATTTTAAAAATCTAATGACCGTGGAAATGCCAACAAAAACCACTTAATAAACACAAACAATGCTTATAAAAAATATAAAAAACATGTAAACATGGAGGAGAAAAAACCGCAAAAATTAATTTAAAAAAATGATATTACCTATTGTCAGTCAATAAATTTTAGTCAAGAGAGTTCAGTCAAATTATAGTAAAATGGCAAGGTATGTTCATTGTAGATAAGGTTATCCAAATCAAGTTATCAGCTTAGAAAAAGTATATGTCTAGAATGAGCCTCACTAATATCCCGTATAAAACAAAAGGGGCTAAGTTTCATAGGTTGGTTGCGTGAGGCGCCCTACAAATTATGTATGTGTGCGTGTATATGTATAGGGTTTAGGAACCAGTACTGGAGAGCCACCCATTGAGTCCGGTTCCAATTTTTTTTGACGCTTTTGTATCTTCGACTGTCAATCTTGACATTATACTTTATCAAAGGTTATCAGTTATCTTGATAACCATTCCCTGCATAACCTTTGTGTTTGGGTTATTGTAACCACTATACGAACGAAACAAAACAAGCGTAAAGCGTAAATGCAGTAAACATTTTTCAACAGTGGAATTAGGGGAAGGTGGGGGAATTACGAACACCAAAGGAAAACTTGTAATAAATCTAAACTGTTTTGTTCAAGCTAATGTTTAATTGCATTTTCAGTAAGTCCGATTATTCTACTATGTAATTAAACAATCATTTTAATGAAATTATAGAAAAATAACCAATTTTTGAAAAAGAACCCTCTGGATTCGTATTTACCCGACGTTGGTTTGGTAATCCTCAACACCACGTGGGGTAATATCAATCGTACGCAAATACCCCAATCAATCGTACGCAAATCTTGGTCGACTTCCCTAATGTGTCCCCAAAAAGTGTGAGGTGAAGTCAGAGAGGGGCATGGATGGAGTGGGCATTCTGTATGTATGTAGAGCATCTACTTACTATTATTCTACAGGCTGGATTCTGGTACTTTAAATGTGACGAAATAATTTGTGCTGTATTCTGTAGGCCTACCATGAGATTTCATTGTAACTACTTTACTACTGAGTTACTTCGCCAATTTCGTAAGGCAGAAATTAGTTCTCAACGTAAACACTAGAAGCGCTGTACCAAAATTGGTGACGTTACTACAGCAGTAACGTACAGTGAAAACTCATAGTAGACCTACTGTAGTTAAGGTCCTAAACAAATGTCATCTTTCAGTTGTTGCCCCTGCTCTGGTCACGGCGGCGGTGGCGCCGGCGGTGCCAAGTCAAATTTGCCGCTCATCTGCCTGGTGCCGCGTGATGACGCCCGCCTGCCTGACCAGCTGGACCGGGGACGAAAGCGGCCAGCTTCAGCGGGCCCAACTGGACAGAGTGGTTTCCAACTCCTCGATGAGGACTACATTAAGCAGCATTTTAATCTTCCTCAGCGTGCTCTCTACCTCGATCCATTCAGGTTATTACTTAATTACCTTAGACAATTTTTAATGAGTTTTAAAATTCAAAATTACAATTTATAGTAATGAAATAAAGTCCAAAGTTGTGGATTTCATGCTGAGGTAGCATGAAAAAAGTGACAGAAAAGATTGTTAGTAGAATTATAAGGTAGGGTAAAATGCCCTAAAGCCGGCACCTTAAGCCATTTTGAGATTTCAATCGTTTAACAATTTTGCAATCTAAGGCCTAGCTTTAAAGATTCTTTTTTAAATTGCGAAGTGGTTCATAATCTTCAGAATTAAAGTCAAAAACAAGCCAAAAAACAGTTTATTGCTGAGTTATTAAGGTTTAAATCGAAAGACACACATTTTCCCCAAAGTCGGCAGGTCTAGCCCTAATCCCGGTAAGTGTTTTTCCTAAAGCCGGCATATGTATTTTGTAAAGGACTAACTACGGGTGGACATCAATTCTCTATAATTGGTTAAAAATCAAGCAATAACGTAAATATTTCAATAACTCTTCTTTAACTAGAACTTATTTTTAGTGCCATTCTTTTTATTTTTGGTGGATTTACGTCTACAGTGAAGGTATCCTTGATATTATAAAATAGTTTCAAATGAACAATCTACAATTTCAGATATTGTTTTATGCTGGTAGTATAATAATATAGGTACTAAAGAAATACTCGTTCCTTACTAATGCCGACCTAAAGATTTGTTCATTTAGGTTGATTCCCTAAAGCTGGCCACGTATGCCGACTTAAGGTTTTAACGAGAATTTTATGCCCTAACTCCGGCCTTTCAAAAACTATTGATATTAAGTGTAAAATTAGGAGTTGATATCATTAAATGGTTTATAAACTAACTTTAACAAATATCAGCAACCCACAAAAATGCTCAAATTAATAGAAAAATTTATAATAAATTGCCGCCTACTCTAAAAAATGATAATAAAGACACTTCTTTCGAAAAAGAACTAAAGGACATGTTATACCAGAAATCGTATTACAAAATTCAAGAATACCTGGATGACGAACTATAAAATACTTACCTTATATCTCACTAAACAGGCATGACATCTCGGTCTACTCTTAGGGTCTACTTGACATACCTGCGAATAATATTTGACTACCTATGTGTTTCTTTTGTAATTTATTTGACTTTGTGATATTTAATTTCTTTCATTTATTATTGTTTCGTATTATATTATCACAATTTGACATGCCTAAATTATTAATTATTGTTGTTGCCTATTTTATTTTCAATTTAATTCAATTTATTCGACATAATATATTTGTAAACACTGTTTGCTAAAATTGCTGTGCCCTAACAGGGTCCCTGAGATTGTACTATACCTATTTTTAAGACCTGTAATACCTCAAGGATGCAATAAAGATTATGATTATGATTATGATTATGAAATCACATTTCCCAAAAATGGATCGCATAGTGATTTTACCCGAAAAATCGCGGTATTGCAGATTCTTCCGCCCTTGTCGCCATTCAAACCTCGATTGTATTTGTATGCTGTGACCGATCGACGTAACTTTGGTAACGCGTAAGGAGAAGAAAATAAGGTATCCTTTAGAGCAAAAACAATTGTTGCATGTCAAATATGAAATAATTTATGGACGATAATAGTTCAGACTGCCGACTTTAGGCGGGGGCCGGGTTTAGGCGCTTTTACCCTACGTTGGGGTAAGTTCGGATGGTTTTTAATTTTTTCATAAGAAGTTGGCAATTTATTTTTTCTTCAAAATCTATATCAGGTAGCGTAATAAAATAAAGTAGAAACTGAAAATCAATAAACAACCTATCAGAAAAATATTTTCATGTTTGAATAGATTTAACGACTGCTGTGTTACGGGAGTTTAAAGTATAGACATACTTTTAAAAATACATGGGAAAGATCGGACGATGTTGGGGAAAGAACGGACTGCCCTCTAAAATCACTCATGTTGCTAAGAACACAAGGTTTTAAAGAAAACATCCGATCTTATACTTCGTTATTTTGTTTTGAGCGTCCAATCTTACACCCAGCCATAACAGACGATCGACACGACGAAATCACCGATGCGGACTGAAGGGAGTAGAAAAAAAGGCGTTTCGCGCTATGATGCCAGTATAAAAAAATAATCACAGAATCGGTAGATATTTAACATTACGATCTTACCCCATTCACGATCTTACCCCAACGCACCTTACATACGCGTAACTGATCCTTATATAAATAGTCTAAGTTTATTACACCTATACGCTCGTGGGAAGTCGATTACCTACTTAAGTACATACCTTATATATTATGAATTATGATAAATAAAACTGTCGATTTAATTTTCAGGCGGCCGCTTATCACGTTTCCTATGCCACAAGAAGAGTCCAAGAACTTCAATTTGGCTAGAAAATATAAGATTAACCAACAGATTCTAGACGGCTTTCTAGATACCAGTGAAGCCATCTCCGCTCCTAGTGTTTTCGTAAGTACACATTTAATAATCAGTTGGCCATTTTTATACATTTTGATTATTAAGTTTAATCCTTAGTCGCCTAGGTAATGGTAACCGCGCGCAACAACGCGCGCGCTCGACAACACGTTTTTTAAAAAGTGTGATTAAATGCTCTTTGCTGCTTCCGGGGTTGCCGCCTCCACTTTACAGAGATCGAGCTCCTATTTATTTAGCACAAGTAGGTACCTATTCGGTTTTGGTCAGAAAGCTTGGTTTCGTCATCGTCCTCTGCTTGGTTTCTCTAAGCGCAATTAAATAGTAGATTATGCACCAAGGGGATAAAGCAGTGTCTTTCGTCACGGGCATATTGAATCCCGTGCGTATCGAAGGTATCTAGGGTTAACTTCCCTCGCGTTGGGTTTTGTTCGTCCACGGGTTTACTTCGTCTATCGACCATAACTTAGCTACTAATTAAGTTAGACAAGCATACTGTATTTACACACATATACATTAAGACAATGTGTTGCCGCCATTTCACTTTCGTCAGATGTAAAATAAAGGAATGGAGAGAGTTCTCGTCACTTGTGTCTTCCTCGCTCTTTTTAAAATGGTCTCGCCAAAATATTCGCTGTAAATTAAATTTGACGTTACGATTACTGAGTTTTCAGTTGAGTGTTATGGCTATTATCTTTTTCTAACTGTGATTAATTAAGGTAATTTTAATACAGTTATTTAAAGAATTTACGGTGCATGGCGATCTACCCCCAGTAGCTTGATTTTTTGACAGAAAAATATGAAATACCTTCTTATTATTATCGTTCAGTTTAATTTGTTTAAGTAAGTATAACAAAGTCTCATTAAATGTTTATTTCCAATCATCTGTTCGTTTTGCTATCCGTAACACTGACAAACTGACAAGCAGGGAAAGATCGTCATACACTCCTGACGATCTTCCCCCGCGCACAAACAAAAGTTCATAAATAGTGGCCCATAAAATTAACAAATCCAACGTTCTTACCCCATAAAGAATAGGGAAATAATATTGGTTCCGACAAATAAATAAATCTCCAGCTATCTCTGTCCGACTTTTATTCTAATTTACCAGCGTTATAATAATATACCGACAAAAAAATTCAAAGCATACCGAATAAAATACCTAAATTTTGCTGACACCTATGAACACAATCAAATTACATTTCTACTTATAAATATATTAAACTTTGAATAACAAAACTAAACTTCTGAATAAAATACTGAACCTCCGACGAGATTACTGGGTTACTGACAACAGAGGTCATGTCAAAATAATCATTCTTTTACGAATTTTATGAGTTATTTAATTTTCTAGTGTTGGTTACCAAATATATTTTTTAACTCTCAACATTGATGAAAATACCGAAACTGGTCGGACCGCGCGAACGGCGTTTGAGCAAAATGCATTCGGTTGGGTTAGCGAGGAGCGAAGCGACGAGCGGGTTAGGTTTCTTGCGACCAGCCCCACGAGCCGAGCGAGCGCAGCGAGCGTGCCGCGGCAGCGGCCGGCGAGTGGCAGAACCGAATCGCTACTGTTTTAAATAGTAGACTAAAAAAAATGTTTACAAAAAAAAAACTTAGGTTAGGTTAGGTTAGGTTAGGTTTGGTTAAGGAAAAAAAAAAAAAAAAACTTTTTTTTTTTAAAGTTGAGATTTTTTTTTAAAAGTTATAGGTTAGGTTAGGTTAGATAGATTAGATTAGTAGTAACTAGAATTCATGATTATAGTAAGTACATTTTTGTATTTTTAATAACTTTCTGGACAAGCGCCAACAATAGAAATTTAAGTATAACATTGTAGTAAAAATAGCACAGAGTTTATGAAAAATTAAATGTAATTGATGAATTTCTAGTTGGCAAGTAAAGGTAATAATTACAAAGCATTGTTATCAGTAGAACATAATTTTATATGGTAAAAAAGTATTACAGCAATTAATAGTCATAAGATTTTTTCTGAGATTTAAGTATATCATTCGGTCGTTTCGTCATTTTTAGTCGGACAGAAGTAGTCGGAGATTTAGTATTTCGGGCAGTAAATATTATATTTTTAGTAAGGACATTTTTAAATTTATTATCGGAGCTTTTATTACTACCCTAAAGAATACAACAACGGAAATTTTGAGCGACACGATCTTTCCCGGGCGACATCTAGTGCAATTTTCAATATTTTTAGCATTGTTTGTCAATGATTTAAGAATATTCTACTTCATCTTCTGAAGTAGCGATGGTATTAATTTTGTTTCGATATTTAGCTATTTACTATCCTCAAAAGTCGGAACGCCGAACCCTGTTTGGCCCGATTTGGGTAGTGCCGCCCCTTCTATCTACAAACTATTATGACACTCGGTCATTTTTTAGTACTGAAAATCTGTCTGAGAATGAACTTTGATTTTTTTATGGCGGTCAAACCCTGGCGCACCTTATCCCAAGACAAAAACACGTTATCCCCGAGGAGCATACTCTACTTTTCACACATTCTGTGAGACAGTAAAAAGAAACGTATAAACGCGGCTTTTTTTCTTTTTTTGTGTAGGTATTAATCGTGGTGGCCAGTTCGATTTTCAAAAGAGTTATTTTTGGTGCAAGTCTCTATGATTGATAAGTTTCACAGATTTTATTCGCGTTGTCTGTTCTAAACTTACCACAGACTTAAAAGAAGAACCAGACGTAATCTCGTCTAATCATGAGTGAAGCACCCATTTCTTTTGTGTACGTGCTGGCACGCAACGTACATAAGGTGACTGGTTGTAGCACCTGCGCCTAGAGCTAGAGCATCTGTGTGAGTCCCACACTCACACCCCTCGTAGAAGAAACGAGATTGTATTAACCTTGCATGCTTCACATCTTTTTAGTGCAATATTCGGTCCGTATTTCTTCCATGTCCGTGTTCTAATACATAATTATTCAATGGTATAATTGGCCATTTTCAAGCGGATGATGTGAAAACAATATTAGAGCAACGTTTAACGTTTTCTCCGGGGTGCAGGTACTCTGTGGTAATACCTACAAATTAATTGTATACCTTCCGGTACACCACCCAAGTAAAAACTGTGGAGCGAGCGTTCCGAGGTCGAAATTTGTAGCAGCAAGTCTGTCCACGTCTGGGCGGTGATTAGAAGGAACCATCTCTTGGGATGATGTATAACATCTGGGGCGGGCATTTAGGCAGTGCTCACCAGACAAGCCCTACGCCAATTGACATGAATGTGTAGTTTGTATAGTCGGATCGGTCAGAATAGTTAGCCCTCCATTATTATATTTAATTATTATTTCTTACTTTCGTGAGATTATAGTTAACCTAAGAAGGTAACGATTAGGTACCATCAATGTGATTGCTGTTGCTTAGTTAGTGATAGCGTTAAGTAGGTACTTTACAATAAACATTATAAATATCTTCCAGCCATATGCAAAGACGGAAGCAGATAAAAATAAGGAAGTTGAAGACGATGAAGAAATCATTTATATTCTTCAGCTACCGGACTGGGAGTACAAGTGTCCAGCACATAACCAGACTATCAGGACACCAAGGTCTCTAAGAGTTTTCTTAACCTTATGATTTCGTATGTAAAGCCTGACCAGGAATATAAAAAACCTGGATTGGGGGCGCTGCAATCGACTGTCACCTTTAATTTTAGTGTTCCCAGTACAAAAATTAGTTCCAATGATTTTCCGCAACATGGCGAGGTTTTTTATTTTCCTGGTCAGGCTTTAGTAGACCTACCTGCACCCTACACCAAACACAGCTACGTAAAAAAACCGGCCAAGAGCGTGTCGGACTCGCCCATGGTAGGGTTCCGTCCGTATCCATCCATTGCAATCAAGTTTCTTATTAGAAAATCAATCAGTGTTACTGTTTTTTTTCGGAACTGGTAGCACTATAGCATTTTCACCCTTTCACCCTAAAAACGATCCCACTTCGGTCAAAATTTCAGATGGAAGGTACCTAGGTATATTTTCATGCCAAATGTTTCAATAGGAATGAGAGAGTACTTAATATTGGTGGTTAACGTATGTAGTAGGTATCAGGTATGTACGAGTGTATACTTACTTACCTACCGACAGAGTGGACGAACCTGTATAGTATACCCAAGGGTCCCTTGTGGGGACCTTTGATAAGCTATTATGTCAAGATAGACAGTCGAATATATTAACACGTCGAAAAAATATCACCGAACTCTTAGGTGATAAACCGTGTCGGTATACACGCACACGGAGATAAAGTTGTATGACGCCCCACGTACACCAACGTAAGAAAGTTGGCCACTTTTGTTTTATTTATACGATAGAAGTGTGAGGCAACAACTTTATCTATGGGACCAACACTTGACCAACATAGAAAATTAAATATTGAATAGAAAGATTCAAATTTTAAAAACTCTTTCCACGCTAGCGGATAAAATGCACTTTTGCACTCAGATTTCGAATGATAAACAGAATCTTTCCGAGCTTGTGAGGTGAAAAAGGAATTGATAGGTAACCATTATGATTTAATTTGTGTATATTTATTTACTCTATGATTTAATCGAGTGTAGTAAGCCATCTGTTAGCCCAGTTCTATAACTTTACACGGCTACCAACACTTATTCGTACATACGCACGCACTCGTCTCTCCAGAGCGCCATCTATTATAATTTTTCAACACTAAAATTTACAAACGGCTGGGACTGAAAATGAAAACATTTTATTCACAGATTCATATGGCATTCTTGTAAGAAACCCACGAAAGGAAAAGGAAACGAAGTGAAAAAGGGAGGGGGGCCTCTAAACAAACCCAAGCCTTGGTTGCTCAGCAGACATACAGACTTTGATTTATTGTCACAGTGGTAAAATTTTACGTGTTAAGTGTGAAATCATTTAAGTACTTATAAAAATATAACAATTAAATTATTCCAAAACGGAATAAGAGTTTCCTCAATGTGTTTTCTATATAATAAAATTGACTAAGTACAAATAATGTGATTTGATAAGTAGGTAAGGTAAGGTACTTAGGTAGGTACCTACCTAGCCTAGGTAACTAAGGTGAGGCGGGGCAAGTGTAGCTACGGGATAAGAGTAGAGTACCTACCTACCCTTTAGACGTGCAAATGATCGCATGCTTTCTGCCTAATAGCAAAAATGTATGGAGAGGCGCAGCGAGCTCTCCTGTGTCTAGGCCAAAGAGATTTAAGTATAAGTAGTAATAATTAAATCTCTTTGGTCTAGGCACGCACGAGCAACTTTTCTCTCCGCAACTAATTTGTCTCTCATAGGGTTTGTATGAAAAGTCTCGTCTTAACATGCGCGCACTTTCATAGTTACAAGCATTACAAGCCCATAGATTTGATGTGAGTAACAAATTAGTTGCGGAGACAAAAGTTGCTCATGCGCGCCTAGTCTGAGATCAAATTTCGGCTTTGATAGAAAGCCAATCGATTGCTCGTCTCAAGAGTGCACCCTTTAGATGAGCAAAAGACAATGCTTTCAGCCAAGGACAGATAGTTTATTAGACCAAACGGTTTGGATTATGATTCTTGGGCAAAACCAGGAAGCTGGCATAGGTATTGTGTATACCTCGGAGTACAGACTGCCTAACAAGCGGTGAAACATGATAATAATACTTGGTGGTCGGTACGTATGATCGTTCTTCTTTTACTGTGCGAGGAAACAATATGACAAGACACGTGCTTTCTTCTAGTTCCTTCTCTTTCTACGACTATAGAGCATTCGAATCTTCTTGGAGACTAACTACAATCGTAAATTGATGCGGACTCTATGGAGATCCTTCCTCTGAGGTTTCACCGCTTGTAAGAGTGGCAGTCTGCTTCCTGTATTAGGCTGCGTTTCCACCAGAGATGTTCGAGGTAGCGAGGCGGTGAGCGAGGAAAAAATTGGCCAACGAGAGTGCTTCAATTTCCTAATGACGTGATCGAGCGAGCGCGCTATTGGCGGATTGTTTCCTCGCTCACCGCCTCGCTACCTCGCCATCTCTGTTGAAAACGCAGCCTTAGGGTTGAACTACACATGGCCGCACGCGATCGCACTTTTCCGTCGCTCCATCCTTTTCTGTCACTCAGGAACGTCATTTGCTAGAGCATATAAGATAGACGGAACGCGAGAGAAGAAAGAGGAGAGAAAGGACCCGAGGACTCCCGGTCCCTGTTCCTGAGTGACAGAAAGGGATGCAGCGACGGAAAAATGCGATCACGTGCGGCCATGTGTAGTTCAACCCTTAGACAATACCTATTTCTAGCTTCCTGGCTGAGATCAAAATTGCGACAGTGCAATTTGGCTAACGGGCGATAAGAAGTTTACACGGTATACCTAACCTATTATATCTCTGACTACGCTCTCGGGGAATATTAGTCGTGAGCGTATACCTACGAGTACATACCCCTATGCTCGTAGGCGTATACTGTGCTACCTTACCTACCTTACCTATTGACATTCACCCCTCGGTGGGTATCGGCCATCAAACTCACCTGAGTTGTAGAGTGAGACAGGCCTGACGGTATTAATTAATAAATAATCTGTGTTCCTGCATGGTAGCATGGCACCGTGCTATAGTGCTATCACACCTTCGCTCTCTTTCTATTTGCGCGCGAACGAACCAGATAAAAAGACGTGATACAGCCGTATCACGTTTAGCAGGCTACCTATGCTGGTAAAAGACCTGAATCATACTAGAGGCGACGGACACCCAGACTAACATTCGTACAGGCCAAATGGCATATATGCTCAAGCGCTCGCCGCAGCGTGACGCTCCCAGTGTACGCCCCGCACTGCTGATCGTGGTGCACTGATTTTGTTCGTGTTGTCTCTAATATACTTATATTACTCTTTGGTGTTGTATGTTCTATAAATATATTCAATGGTTAGACCAACATCATCATCATCAGCCTATCATCGTCCACTGCTGAATATAGGCCTCTCCCAAGGCGCGCCACAAGACTCTGTCCTCGGCCTTCTTTAATCCAGTCGCTTCCCGCTACCTTTTTTAGGTTGTCTGTCCAGCGGGCAGCACGGCGTCCCACACTACGCCTGCCAGCAGGGCTAGCATGATACCCCGCGACTTCGAGTCTCTCTATACCATATCTCTATTTTGGCGCGGCTTCGCCTCCGTCTCTACAGTAGCTAACATGATGCGCGCGACTTACGATGACGCGAGCGCCCAACTGTCATTCGTAGACTCTAGTCTACAAATGCGAGCATGATCACCGTTCGGTAGAGTTTGTGGCTCTACGTTTGACGTTTGTCTTTAGAGATATATGTCTTGCACATTATATTCCTTGGTCTTGCACCGATGGGGTCCGCGACTGTGGTTTTATGTGGACTTTTCAGTAATAATTCATGAAATTTGGCAGTGAAAATAATATTTTTATGGTATTCATTCACTGTAGCGGCTCAAATGACTTGAAAAACACATTAAATATAAAAGATTGCATTAATTAAAACAATGATAAAATCCGCAAGTAAACCTAAGTTTTGAAATGAAAACACACAAACAAAAAACATCTCTCCCTCAAAGCGTATTACTCCATTCCGTCGTGAAAAAAAAGAGCCCAAGCATGTTCTACTAGCCATGTGCCTTCGCAGAGTTCCCCACGATTTTGTACTGCTCCAACATCAGGCCCTCAGCAGTTCATGTACAGAACGCATGTATGAAGCTACTCACCGTCTCACCGAACACTATCAAAAGAGCCCAAGCACGGTCAACTAGCTATGTGCCTTCGCAGAGTTCCCCACGATACCTATTGTTCTGCTCCATCATCAGGCCCGCAGCAGTTCATGTACAAAAGCTACTCATCGTCTCACTGAAAACTATCAAAAGAGCCCAAGCACGGTTAACTAGCTATGTGTGTGCCTTCACAGAGTTCTCCACGATTTTGTTCTGCTCCAACATCAGACCCTCAGCAGTTCATGTATAGAAGCTACTCACCGTCTCACCGAACACTATCAAAAGAGCCCAAGCACGGTCAACTAGCTATGTGCCTTCGCATAACTAGTTCCCCACAATATTGTTCTGCTCCAACATCAGGCCCTCAGCAGTTCATGTACAGAAGCTACTCACCGTCTCACCTTCTAGGTCTCACCGAACACTGTCAAAAGAGCCCAAGCACGGTCAACTAGCTATGTGCCTTCACAGAGTTCCCCACAATGTTGTTCTGCTCCTTCATGAGAACCTCAGCAGTTCATGTACAGAAGCTACTCACCGTCTCACCGAACACTATCAAAAGAGGCCAAGCAAGGTCAACTAGCTATGTGCTTTCGGAGAGTTCCCCACGATATTGTTCTGCTCCAACATCAGGCCCTCAGGAGTTCATGTACAGAAGCTACTCACCGTCTCACCGAACACTATCAAAAGAGCCCAAGCACGGTTAACTAGCTATGTGTGTGCCTTCGCAGAGTTCCCCACGATTTTGTTCAGCTCCAACATCCGGCCCTCAGCAGTTCATGTACAGAAGCTACTCACCGTCTCACCGAACACTATCAAAAGAGCCCAAGCACGGTTAACTAGCTATGTGCCTTCGCAGAGTTCATGTTGTTCTGCTCCATCATCGGGCCCTCAGCAGTTCATGTACAGAAGCTACTCACCGTCTCACCGAACACTATCAAAAGAGCCCAAGCACGGTTAACTAGCTATGTGCCTTCGCAGAGTTCATGTTGTTCTGCTCCATCATCGGGCCCTCAGCAGTTCATGTACAGAAGCTACTCACCGTCTCACCAAACACTATCAAAAGAGCCCAAGCACGGTTAACTAGCTATGTGCCTTCGCAGAGTTCATGTTGTTCTGCTCCATCATCGGGCCCTCAGCAGGTCATGTACAGAAGCTATTCACCGACTCACTATCAAAAGAGCCCAAGCACGGTTAACTAGCTATGTGCCTTCGAAGAGTTCCCCACGGTGTTGTTCTGCTCTATCATCAGGCCCTCAGCAGTTCATGTACAGAAGCTATTCTAACTAGCTTAACTAGCTATGTGCCTTCGCGATTTCCCCACGATGTTGTCCTGCTCCATCAGAAGGCCCTTCAGCAGTTCATGTACAGAAGCTATTCACCGTCTCACCGAACACTATCAAAAGAGCCCAAGCATGGTTAACTAGCTATTTGCCTCCAGAGAATTCCTCACAATGTTGTTCTACTCCATCATCAGTAGACAAGTGACAGTGAAGGAGTTGGTTCTTCACGGTAGTACAATAATAAAGCGATTACTATTGTCAAAGAAAAACTCATATTTTATTAAAACAACAGATTTTATTAAAATTTTTAATATTCCGGACCCAAAAAAAATAAAAAATAAACTTCAAATTAGTATCTTTATTGCTAAGTTAGGTACAGATAGGTACATAATATACTTTGAAAAATCTATGCAGTTTCATCGTCATGTACGACAGCTAGAAATTTTACAATAATAGTAGATTACACACCGAGGACAGACCTTTCTTAGGTCTCAGATCTCATGTAATTGTTGACCGAGGCGAAGCCAAGGTCAACAAACATGTGATCTGAGGCTTTCTTATTTACTGTCCGAGGTTAGTATACTATTTTTCTTCTCGACGGAGGTGAAAGCGACAACTTCGTTTAGCGCAGCGGGACGATAATTGACGCTTTATGTCCGGAGGGATGAAAATAACATTAAATACATTCAATAAATCTAATAAGTACAATTTAGTTGATATCCTTAAGTCAATAAAGTAAAGTAATTACTTACAACTACAGGGTGAAATTGATATTAGCATATTATTAAACTAAGAGTCTACCCATCACACTGAACAACTTTTACTATGGGAGCAAACCGATTGGAGAAAAAAAAATCTGCTGTCCCATACTAAACTGCAAACTGCTAAAATGCCTACTCGACTCAAATGCAACAGCAGATTTTTATTTTGCTGTGATCGGTTTGTTCGTCAATGGTTTGTTCCCATAGTAAAAGTGGTTCAGTTTAAGCTAATGATATCAATTTCAATAATAAACTCCAAAAATTAACTTGCATTACACACAAAGAAAAAAATAGTTATGACCACTTATAAATGATGAACAACTAGTTACAACATTACAATAATTAATAACTAAATGCACTGATGAACAATGATGATCAACAACATTGCAAAAAATGAAAGATTATAATTATTACAAATAAATACAAGATTATAACTTATAAGGTATTACCTAAAAATAATAAGGTAGTTTTAGGTACGGTTTAGAGTCAGCACTACTGACTCCCATGGGAGATAATTTGGTACAAATTATATCAATGGCTACAACATCAAAATTGTGTCCTAGTGACCCGGCCCAGCTTTGCCCCGTTGGGAGTCAATAATATAAGTAAATATACCTACTATGAGAGCTCAGTGGCCCGTTGCGGACAGGTACGGACTCTCAATCACGAGTTCCGGATTCGAATCCGCACGGACAACATGCCACGTACCAATGAGTTTTTCGAACTTATGTTCGTATTACTGACTGCTCTCAAACGGTGAAGGAAAACATCGTGAGGAAACCTGCATATGCAGAAGAAGAAATTCTGATGAGTATGTGAAGTCTACCAATCCGCATTGGACACGCGTGGTGGACTAACGCCCAAACACCCTCCTAGAGGGTAGGCCTGTGCCCTGCAGTGGGACGTATATAGGCTGATGATGATGATGATACCTACTATACACATAAACATTTCAGAAGAAATTCTCTGACAACAGTCTCGACTGCTGTAGCAGTTCTGTCATATTGCATCCTCAGCGCATGGTAATATGTGAGAGTGATTGCTGTGGCATTATTAAAGCGTCCGTTGATACAACGCTGCCGTTGTTCTGGAAGGTCTCCATGTCACCATGCCCTTAACGACATCATCCAAAGGGCTCTAATTTCTGCCAAGATATCATGCGTGCCTTCAGGCCTCAGCCGCACCAACGGTAACAGGCTTGACGGCCTAACTTTGATGCCCTGGCAGAAGGGCAAGTGCCTCCCGTGGGATCCTACATGTATCAGCACCATCGCCGCCAGCTACCTTAGCCGCACCTCACGGACCCCTGGAGCAGCTGCAGAGAGTCTGGTACTCAAGACTTGAAGCGCCAATATCTGTTTGTTCCGGTCAGAGAAGTGTGGGGAGCCTGAAATCGGGCATAAGACTTAGGGAGAGACCATGGCCATAGCAATACAACGCGGCAGCGGTGCTAGCGTTATGGGCACTTTTGCACCTGGATCAATACGGGGCGGGCTATTCGATTAAGTTTAGCTGTGAGTTTCTTTTATTTTGTTTCTCTTCATTTGTTTTGTTTATTATGTTGTATATAAAGGATTTAACACATTATACCTTCATTTAGTATCTCTTAAACTTTGTTCAAATGACTAAGGGCCTGTTTCACCACTTCTGGGTAAGTTCTTGTTAGCTTATCCGACAGATAGTTTGACATTTATCGTTGTTGGAACATGGATACACGAAAAGCTTTTTATAACTGCATCAGTATCTTCTCGTGCCTTCAGTTAAAGACAAGTAATCCCGTATATCCGCCAATGGTGAAGTCTTCAAATTGTCAGAAAGTTTATTTGCTCTCACTGTGCTTAGATTTCTGAAAATTAAATGTAAAATTACGTTAGAACGTGAAATACAAGTAGGTAGAAAGTCGGAAGAAAAATGTATATTTGACATCCAATAATACTTACATAACATTGTTTTCTTTAGCAAACATGCTGACGTGACGATTATTTACTGAAAATCAGCTTTATTTCGCTATTTTAGTTGTGTAAAACTGTTTATTCTTTATTTTTCAAAAATATAATTTTAGTTTTCAAATGTCAAACATATGTCAAGTGAAAAAAACCAATAGCTTTAATTTAAGAATAAAACATAACGAGTAAGCGAGACGTCGCTATACCAACAGTATCTCCTTACTCTTTACTCGAAACATAAGCACTCAAAGCACGCAACGAAATAGGCAAAAGAACGAATGATATTGGGGCAGCTCTAATTACCGATTCAGTGATACCATATTTAAAAAAGATCGTTTTAACCATATGGTATCCCAGCGAACCCGCGCCGCGACTCTGCTTTCTCTCGGTAGAGTGGCTGCCGAGCTGTCAAATCATGCTCACCATCGCGGGATAAATGACAGGCGCGAGTATGATTTTCAAACCCGCAGGCGCGCGTCAAGCGACTAATCATGCTAGCACTGCAGCACTGGTAGCATAGCACTGTATCACTGCGGCATGCTAGCTATGCTGGTTTTTTATTTTCCTGGTAATGAGCGTTTTTTTTTTCTTTTTTAAGCCCCACTTGCGCCAGGTTAGCAATAAACTCCAGCCCTCGTAGTATGCTACACGTGATACAGCTGTATCACGTCATTTATCTCGTTCGTTCGCACGCAAATAGAAAGAGAGCGAAGGTGTGATAGCGCTGTATCACTTCGGCATGCTAGCTATGCAGGTTATAAGTTGGTAACCCATGATTTTTTGTATAGAAAAACAACTGAAAGAGCCATTTTATCCGGAGTTAATTGCTAACCCGTGGTTGGCGCAAGTGGGCCTTAATTTAGTTCCTAAAAACAGCGGGGCTAGTACGCCAACCCGCGATAGCGTGATATAGCGTTATCACGCTTCCGCTCTCTTTCTATTTGCACGCGACAGAACGAGACAGAAGACTAAATTTGACAGATGGATGTGTTAAGCAAGAAATGTCCGTATGCCCAGCGGGGCCCTCGGCCCTAGGGCTTTGAAACCTAGCTAATCATTTAGTGCTCATTTAGTGCTTTCTGAATATGTATAGCTTATATTTAGTGCTTAAAAGATAACGGAGTTATATCATATCTAAGCTAGCGTCCGCCCAGTGGGGCCCTCCTTTATTGTGGACAAAAATGATTAAAATGTTACATCAATATTTAGTGCTCTGAATTCCTATTAAAACTGTATCAAAAGATTTGATCTAGCTGGTTTGGTTTAAAAGTTATAGCATTTTTAAGTTTTTTGGGATTTTTAATTTTAGGCGGACTAGTAAAAATAGTAAAGCTCTCGTATACTTCTGATGCCGACTGTCCACGAAATGTCAATTAATATGAATCAGAATTGCGATATATTATTGCATTTTCCAGGTTTATTAGAAGCAAAATGTGTAAATTAACTATACAGACAGATACCTGGCATCAAGCACTAAATGGCGACATTAATTTCAGCGACTTATATAGTCAAACAAGAGAGGGCCCCGCTGGAAATTAAAAACATAAAAATGCAATAACTTTTAAACCAAACCAGCTTGATCAAATCTTTTGATACAGTTTTAATAGGAATTCAGAGCACTAAATATTGATGTAACATTTTAATCATTTTTGTCCATAATAAAGGAGGGCCCCGCTGGGCGGACGCTAGCTTAGATTTGATATAACTCTGTTATCTTTGAAGCGCTAAATATAAGCCATACATATTCAGAGAGCACTAAATGAGCACTAAATGATTAGCTAGGTTTCAAAGCCCTAGGGCATGACATATCGTGGACAGTCGGCATCAGAACAGAAGTAGATGAGAGCTTTACTTGTCCGTTGTTTTATAGGGGATCGCTAGAGGGCGCTACGATTTTCGTGAGTAAAAGAGAAAATATCAAAATATGTTTTTATTTCCTACATAAAAATAATTAATTATGTAATTTTCATGTCCATCAATTATTTAGATTTATCGTTTATCAGAAACTCGTTCTGAATAAAATTCTAAAAGATAAATGGAATACTTGATGGACATGGAAATTAGCATTCGTTTGTATTAGAAAATGCGATGATTGCCGATGTGCAATATTTTACCACCGGGTAAAAGTCATGATCATGGTGACAGGTGGAACTAAAATTTTAGTATGTGGTGTTGCCAGGTTATGCGTGATTTTGACGTTCTTACGTGGAGGCAGCGCCCTCATTTTTTATCACGACTTTTTTGCCAAGCTGCGCCCGCGGCATGATCGCGCGATAAAGCGCTATCGCGCCCTAGCTCCCTTTCTTTTTGCGCGCGAACGAACGAGTTAGCAGGCGCGATAAAACGTTTATCGAGGCACCATGCCGCGGGCGCTGTACATGGGATCTTTATTTTATTCACCACTGCGAAAGTAAATCGAAATCTGTTAGTCGTTGCATAACAAATCCACGCTTTTTAGGTTTTCGCTTTACTTTGTTTTTGTCGGAGTCTATAGCTTGTTCCTTCTGCTTTGCTTTTTTAGTTTTAGGCTGTTGATCCTTCATTTTTTGAATTTCGCAATCCATGTCGAACGGGCATTGGTCGGCAGAATATATTGGCATCATAATGACTGGCACATAGTCAGACTTGCCTCCCTGTTTCTAAAATTAAACAATGTTACCATAGACGTAGCAAGTTGGGGGCATGGCCCTCTCGTAATTTTTTTAAAGTAATGTACCCTGTACCTGCGGCAAATAAGAGCCTTAATTCAAAAGTTTTTCCCTCAAGCACCTATGACGGACGGATCCAACGAACGAAAATCGAACGGCTTCTGAACGGCCTTCACGGGAACGGGATCATAATAAAGATGTCCGTGATAATAGGAATATTTCGACTTCCTCAGAAGGTCGATTCCTGACGGATGAGGTCAACGGCCCGCGGAAACTATGACAGATATAGGGTTATCGACCTTGAACAGATGTCATAGAAGACCTTGGTAAGATTTGGTTGGCGGTAAAAAAAATCAAAAATGTAGGACCTTGCATGCTTCACATCTTTTTAATGTCACATTACGTCCGTCTTTATCTAGATTATCATGCGAGAGTTAGGTAGGTCATCACTAGGGTCACTACACTCCGTACCACCAGCAGGGCTAGCATGATACCCCGCGACTTCGAGTCTCTCTATACCATATCTCTATTTTGGCGCGGCTTCGCCTCTGTCTCTACAGTAGCTAACATGATGCGCGCGACTTACGATGACGCGAGCGCCCAACTGTCATTCGTAGACTCTAGTCTACAAATGCGAGCATGATCACCGTTCGGTAGAGTTTGTGGCTCTACGTTTGACGTTTGTCTTTAGAGATATATGTCTTGCACCGATGGGGTCCGCGACTGTGGTTTTATGTGGACTTTTCAGTAATAATTCATGAAATTTGGCAGTGAAAATAATATTTTTATGGTATTCATTCACTGCAGCGGCTCAAATGACTTGAAAAACACATTAAATATAAAAGATTGCATTAATTAAAACAATGATAAAATCCGCAAGTAAACCTAAGTTTTGAAATGAAAACACACAAACAAACAACATCTCTCCCTCAAAGCGTATTACTCCATTCCGTCGTGAAAAAAAAGAGCCCAAGCATGTTCTACTAGCCATGTGCCTTCGCAGAGTTCCCCACGATACCTATTGTTCTGCTCCATCATCAGGCCCGCAGCAGTTCATGTACAAAAGCTACTCATCGTCTCACTGAAAACTATCAAAAGAGCCCAAGCACGGTTAACTAGCTATGTGTGTGCCTTCACAAAGTTCCCCACGATTTTGTTCTGCTCCAACATCAGGCCCTCGGCAGTTCATGTATAGAAGCTACTCACCGTCTCACCGAACACTATCAAAAGAGCCCAAGCACGGTCAACTAGCTTTGTGCCTTCGCATAACTAGTTCCCCACAATATTGTTCTGCTCCAACATCAGGCCCTCAGCAGTTCATGTACAGAAGCCCAAGCACGGTCAACTAGCTATGTGCCTTCGCAGAGTTCCCCACAATGTTGTTCTGCTCCATCATGAGAACCTCAGCAGTTCATGTACAGAAGCTACTCACCGTCTCACCGAACACTATCAAAAGAGCCCAAGCAAGGTCAACTAGCTATGTGCTTTCGGAGAGTTCCCCACGATATTGTTCTGCTCCAACATCAGGCCCTCAGCAGTTCATGTACAGAAGCTACTCACCGTCTCACCGAACACTATCAAAAGAGCCCAAGCACGGTCAACTAGCTATGTGCCTTCGCAGAGTTCCCCACAATATTGTTCTGCTCCAACATCAGGCCCTCAGCAGTTCATGTACAGAAGCTACTCACCGTCTCACCGAACACTATCAAAAGAGCCCAAGCACGGTTAACTAGCTATGTGCCTTCGCAGAGTTCATGTTGTTCTGCTCCATCATCGGGCCCTCAGCAGTTCATGTACAGAAGCTACTCACCGTCTCACCAAACACTATCAAAAGAGCCCAAGCACTGTCAACTAGCTATGTGCCTTCGCAGAGTTCCCCACAATATTGTTCTGCTCCAACATCAGGCCCTCAGCAGTTCATGTACAGAAGCTACTCACCGTCTCACCGAACACTATCAAAAGAGCCCAAGCACGGTTAACTAGCTATGTGACTTCGCAGAGTTCATGTTGTTCTGCTCCATCATCGGGCCTTCAGCAGTTCATGTACAGAAACTACTCACCGTCTCACCGAACACTATCAAAAGAGCCCAAGCACGGTTAACTAGCTATGTGCCTTCGCAGAGTTCATGTTGTTCTGCTCCATCATCGGGCCCTCAGCAGTTCATGTACAGAAGCTACTCACCGTCTCACCAAACACTATCAAAAGAGCCCAAGCACTGTTAACTAGCTATGTGCCTTCGCAGAGTTCATGTTGTTCTGCTCCATCATCGGGCCCTCAGCAGGTCATGTACAGAAGCTATTCAATTTCAATTCAATTTTTGTTTAATGGCATCTGATGCGTTATCACAATTCAGCCAATGTCTCGTTATGTGAAGATTATACGTAGGAAAATGATCAGTAGTATTAATTAAGTCTAGAGTGGCAGTTTTGCCAATGTAAGTAGTTTAGAGTCTCAAGTGATTGTTTTAAGGTTAAAACACAAAAGAGAGTTCACAAAATGGTGGAGCCACGTGCGGACCCAACGCGACGATACGTGCTGTGCACACACGACCGTCCTCCGGCAGATCCGCATCGTGACTCCCAGAAGCTATTCACCGTCTCACTATCAAAAGAGCCCAAGCACGGTTAACTAGCTATGTGCCTTTGAAGAGTTCCCCATGGTGTTGTTCTGCTCCATCATCAGGCCCTCAGCAGTTCATGTACAGAAGCTATTCACCGTCTCACTATCAAAAGAGCCCAAGCACGGTTAACTAGCTATGTGCCTTCGCAGATTTCCCTACGATGTTGTCCTGCTCCATCAGAAGGCCCTCAGCAGTTCATGTACAGAAGCTATTCACCGTCTCACCGAACACTATCAAAAGAGCCCAAGCATGGTTAACTAGCTATTTGCCTCTAGAGAATTCCTCACAATGTTGTTCTACTCCATCATCAGTAGACAAGTGACAGTGAAGGAGTTGGTTCTTCACGGTAGCACAATAATAAAGCGATTACTATTGTCAAAGAAAAACTCATATTTTATTAAAACAACAGATTTTATTAAAATTTTTAATATCCTGGACCCAAAAAAAATAAAAAATAAACTTCAAATTAGTATCTTTATTGCTAAGTTAGGTACAGATAGGTACATAATATACTTTGAAAAATCTATGCAGTTTCATTGTCACGTACGACAGCTAGAAATTTTACAATAATAGTAGATTACACACCGAGGACAGGAAAGTAAGAAAGGTCTCAGATCTCATGTAATCGGCCTCGGCTTCGCCTCGGTCAACAAACATGTGATCTGAGGCTTTCTTATTTACTGTCCGAGGTTAGTATACTATTTTTCTTCTCGACGGAGGTGAAAGCGACAACTTCGTTTAGCGCAGCGGGACGATAATTGACGCTTTACGTCCGGAGGGATGAAAAGAACATTAAATACATTCAATAAATCTAATAAGTACAATTTAGTTGATATCCTTAAGTCAATAAATAAAATAAAATAAAAATAAAAATAAAAAAGCCTTTTATTTAGATTCCATAGCATAATGGTTACTACATTTCAAACATTCAAATGTTGTTAGTACTGTTAGTATCTTCACTTTTTAGATTGTTAGTATGGTTAGTCTTCTTCTATGTTTGCGCTATGGACCCCATTTTGGGTGAAGGCCTCCTCCATCCCCTTCCACAACTCTCTATCCTTACCCGTGCTCATCCAGTTTTCTCCAGCTATCTTTGCGATGTCATCGGCCCATCGTTTGTTTGGCCTGCCAACGTTCCTTTTGCCGGCCGGGCCTTTCCATTGTGTTGTTTGTGTTGTCCATCTTTTGTCTTTGTATCGTGAGATGTGTCCAGCCCATTGCCACTTTGATGTCAAGGCTCGTGTTATAGCATCTGTTAGCTTTGTTTTTTGCCTGATTATGTCACTTCTTATTTTCTGTATTTTTCGGATTTTGAGTATGCTTCTCTCCATTGCTCTTTGGGTGGTTACTATCTTTTGTTTTAATTTGTCTGTGTAGACCCAGGTTTGACAGCCATACAGCAAGCTAGGTAAAATGCAGGTATCCATAATTATTTTCTTTAGTTTCATGTCATAGCTTCCTTTGAGAATTTCTTTCTGTGACCAAAATTTCTTCCATGTGCAATTGATCCTTCTGTCTACTTCGTCTTCATTGTTCGTTGTACTGAATGACACTTGTTTTCCCAAGTAGATGTAGTCTTTTACATATTCAATTTGATTCCCAGACACCTGTATTGTTTTGGCTTCGCCATTTGTAATCGTTTTTGTTTTACTTGCATTCATGTGCAACCCTACTTCTTTACTCTCGCTCGCTAGGTTTTGCATCATAAGCTGTAATTCTTTGGCTGAATTTGCAAAAAGGACTATATCGTCTGCAAATCTTAGGTGACTCAAGTGTTGGTTTTGTATTTTAATACCTTTGTTATTCCAATCAATTCTCTTAAAAATATCGTTCAACACTGCTATGAAGAGTTTCGGTGACATCGGGTCCCCCTGTCTGACTCCCTTCTCTATTTTGAAGTTAAGAAATAAGAATTAAGTCAATAAAGTAAAGTAATTACTTACAACTACAGGGGGAAATTGATATTAGTATACTATTAAACTAAGAGTCTACCCATCACACTGAACAACTTTTACTATGGGAGCAAACCGATTGGAGCAAAAAAAATCTGTTGTCCCATACTAAACTGCAAACTGCTAAAATGCCTACTCGACTCAAATGCAACAGCAGATTTTTATTTTGCTGTGATCGGTTTGTTTCAATGGTTTTTTCCCATAGTAAAAGTGGTTCAGTTTAAGCTAATGATATCAATTTCAATAATAAACTCCAAAAATTAACTTGCATTACACACAAAGAAAAAAATAAGTATGACCACTTATAAATGATGAACAACTAGTTACAACATTACAATAATTAATAACTAAATGCACTGATGAACAATGATGATCAACAACATTGCAAAAAATGAAAGATTATAATTATTACAAATAAATACAAGATTATAACTTATAAGGTATTACCTAAAAATAATAAGGTAGTTTTAGGTATGGTTTAGAGTCAGCACTACTGACTCCCATGGGAGATAATTTGGTACAAATTATATCAATGGCTACAACATCAAAATTGTGTCCTAGTGACCCGGCCCAGCTTTGCCCCGTTGGGGGTCAATAATATTAGTAAATATACCTACTATGAGAGCTCAGTGGCCCGTTGCGGACAGGTACGGACTCTAAATCACGAGTTCCGGTATCGAATCCGCACGGACAACATGCCACGTACCAATGAGTTTTTCTAACTTATGTTTGTATTACTGACTGCTCTCAAACGGTGAAGGAAAACATCGTGAGGAAACCTGCATATGCAGAAGAAGAAATTCTGATGAGTATGTGAAGTCTACCAATCCGCATTGGACACGCGTGGTGGACTAACGCCCAAACACCCTCCTAGAGGGTAGGCCTGTGCCCTGCAGTGGGACGTATATAGGCTGATGATGATGATGATATCTACTATACACATAAACATTTCAGAAGAAATTCTCTGACAACAGTCTCGACTGCTGTAGCAGTTCTGTCATATTGCATCCTCAGCGCATGGTTATATGTGAGAGTGATTGCTGTGGCATTATTAAAGCGTCCGTTGATACAACGCTGCCGTTGTTCTGGAAGGTCTCCTTGTCACCATGCCCTTAACGACATCATCCAAAGGGCTCTATTTTCTGCCAAGATATCATGCGTGCCTTCAGGCCTCAGCCGCACCAACGGTAACAGGCTTGACGGCCTAACTTTGATGCCCTGGCAGAAGGGCAAGTGCCTCCCGTGGGATCCTACATGTATCAGCACCATCGCCGCCAGCTACATTAGCCGCACCTCACGGACCCCTGGAGCAGCTGCAGAGAGTCTGGTACTCAAGACTTGAAGCGCCAATATCTGTTTGTTCCGGTCACAGGAGTGTGGGGAGCCTGAAATCGGGCATAAGACTTAGAAAGAGAAATTGTAACCCCCACTCCGGGTTGTTCCTGATGCAAACCATGGCCATAGCAATACAACGCGGCAGCGGTGCTAGCGTTATGGGCACTTTTGCACCTGGATCAATACGGGGCGGGCTATTCGATTAAGTTTAGCTGTGAGTTTCTTTTATTTTGTTTCTCTTCATTTGTTTTGTTTATTATGTTGAATATAAAGGATTTAACACATTATACCTTCATTTAGTATCTCCTAAACTTTGTTCAAAAGACTAAGGGCCTGTTTCACTACTTCTGGGTAAGTTCTTGTTAGCTTATCCGACAGATAGTTTGACATTTATCGTTGTTGGAACATGGATACACGAAAAGCTTTTTATAACTGCATCAGTATCTTCTCGTGCCTTCAGTTAAAGACAAGTAATCCCGTATATCCGCCAATGGTGAAGTCTTCAAATTGTCAGAAAGTTTATTTGCTCTCACTGTGCTTAGATTTCTGAAAATTAAATGTAAAATTACGTTATAACGTGAAATACAAGTAGGTAGAAAGTCGGAAGAAAAATGTATACTTATTTGACATCCAATAATACTTACATAACATTGTTTTCTTTAGCAAACATGCTGACGTGACGATTATTTACTGAAAAACAGCTTTATTTCGCTATTTTAGTTGTGTAAAACTGTTTATTCTTGATTTTTCCAAAATAAAATTTTAGTTTTCAAATGTCAAACATATGTCAAGTGAAAAAAACCAATAGCTTGGGTGCGTTCAGAACCTACGCCCAGAGTGCGCCCAGAGTGCACCCCGAGTGCAACTTTTCGCCCTAACGCCGTTCCGAGGCTCGGTGAAAAGCGTTCTACCCATAAGAGCGAGCGAGAAGAACAACCGCACCCAAAGGTTCTGAACGCAGCCCTTTAATTTAAGAATAAAATATAACGAGTAAGCGAGACGTCGCTATACCAACAGTATCTCCTTACTTTTTACTCGAAACATAAGCACTCAAAGCACGCAACGAAATAGGCAAAAGAACGAATGATATTGGGGCAGCTCTAATTACCGATTCAGTGATACCATATTTAAAAAAGATCGTTTTAACCATATGGTATCCCAGCGAACCCGCGCCGCGACTCTGCTTTCTCTCGGTAGAGTGGCTGCCGAGCTGTCAAATCATGCTCACCATCGCGGGATAAATGACAGGTGCGAGTTTGATTTTCAAACCCGCAGGCGCGCGTCAAGCGACTAATCATGCTAGCACTGCAGGGGTGTGGCCAGGGGTACGGTGGGTCTGTCTGAAGCTATGTTCAAAACAGCAATAGTCCACCTCGCGGGTGAACTACGGGCAATAATTTTCAGCTGTGCCCGTAGTACAGTCAGCAGCAAAAAGATGTATGCACTTTTACTACGTGTCACAGTATAAAGATGTATACACTTTAGTACCACGCGTAGTACTAAAGTGTATACATCTTTTGCATGAGGAGGCATACATCTTTTTGCTGCCCATAGTCCACCCAGGTGGACTTGTCAGGTGGACCACGGGTAAGGAACGCCTTGGGATTTACCTAGTTTCTTATAAGGGCTGGTCTTATTCCCTTCCCGCCTAGCACCTGGCTCTAATAGCACAATTTCTCCTACTTGACAAATTTTAAAGCTCCTAACAAAACCTGCTAAGTTACACGTTATTTTAAAATTATATTTACTATTACTTAACCCTTAAACAGGCCTTGGCCACCATATTTAAATTCAATAATGAACCTTATTGTAAGTTTTTAGTAGGTACATTGTCAGTTACTTTTATGTGGTCGATAAATCGTACTATGCCTGTTTAAGGGTTAAACAAAGGCTACACATTAAAAAATGATTGCGCTTCCAGCGACGCGACCGCGGGAGTTATCCTCTCCTATTGGTTGTCTATGACGTGAGCGTGAGCTCAGATCAATAGCGTGAGGTTCAATTTAAAAAAATATTGGTGTTTTTTTGGGCCTTTTAATGATGTTATATTCCAGTACTTACTAGTTTCATGGGGCGGTGCGAATTCACCGCAAAATTGTCATCGTATAAACCTGCCTTTAGGTATACTTATTTATACGGCGGCCCTTATTTGCCGCCGGTAGGTAAAAATAAATGTTTCAGTTATATTTTAGGGAAATATTGGGGACAGGGGTCCCCATTCTGAGGGCAGAATCATGTAATTTACCCGGTTCTCAGCGGCGCATTGGCAGCAATAACTTTGAGCTGCGGACAGTGAATTCGAGTTAACCAAGTTCTGAACCACCGCTTTTAGTCGATCTTCATCCAGGTTGTCAGGCTTACTGTTCTCCCACTTTCCATTTGGGTTCATTTGTACCAAAATAGGTGCCGACATATCCAAAGCATCGAAGCCAGGTCTTGCAATAGGGCTGCAAAACAACGATTTTTTTATTTAAAAAAATCTTGTTGATTTTTACGACAAATGATTAGGTATATGGTAAGGTGGTGGTAAGTAAAGGCCTCCGCACATTGCAGCGATATTATCGAGCGATTTTATCGAGCGATATTATCGACAGCGATATCGCGACACCTTACACACTGCAGCGATTCCGCGATTCGCGTCACGCATGCGCCCCACCACTGAATGTAGTCGAAAGAGTTGCGATAATATCGCGGCAGTGTGTGGGATCGAGCGCGTCCCCATACAAAATGTACTGAGAACAATGATCCCAAAATCGCAGCGATATTATCGCTCGATAATATCGCGGCAGTGTGTAGGATCGCGCGCGTCCCCATACAAAATGTACTGGAAACAATTATCGCAAAATCGCAGCGATATTATCGCTCGATAAAATCGCTGCAATGAGCGGAGGCCTTTATACTTTTAGGTAGTATAGGTACTTACACATTTGCCAGTTTCGCAATTAATTCCTTGTCCATTATGTGTTATTAAAATTTCAATTTTTTCCAAACTTAAAAATTTTCAAAAATGTCTTTTTGTTTTGCGATATTTTACGATTTAATCATTGTGAAACATAGCTGTGAAATGATTGAACGACACAATGACAAATACAATCAAAATACAATAAATAAAATTATTTATTTTTTACACTTTGCTGCCAGTTGTATTTTGCATTTAAAACGTTCAAAGGAGATTATTATTGGAAAAAATAAACGAATGCGGAGTGCATAGGCCAAGTATTTGCGGAGTGCGATTTTTGAATCTAATTCGGTAAGCTCAGCAGTTGTAAATGTCAAAATTACTATGGAGATACGCATGTTTCTACTGCTGATTTGACTTTCTAAAATCGCACTCCTGAAGTATGATTTTTGAAAGTCAAATCAGCAGGATAAAGATGCATATCTCCATAGTAATTTTGACATTTTCAACTGCTGAATTCAGCGAATGAGATTCAAAAATCGCACTCCTGTGCCTCTGTGCCAGTGCTGACCGATGAAACGTGGACCCTGACGATAGGACTAGTTCATAAATTCAAGGTCGCTCAGCGAGCTATGGAGAGAGCTATGCTCGTTGTTTCTCTGAGAGATCACATCAGAAATTAAGTGATAACTCAAAGAAATAAAGTGGTTGACATAGCTTAGAAAATTAGCAAGCTGAAGTGGCAATGTGGGCTGGTCATATCTGCCGAAGACTAGACCTGCAGTGCTTAGCATGATACCCCGCGACTTCGAGTCTCTCTATACCATATCTCTATTTTGGCGCGGCTTCGCCTCCGTCTCTACAGTAGCTAACATGATGCGCGCGACTTACGATGACGCGAGCGCCCAACTGTCATTCGTAGACTCTAGTCTACAAATGCGAGCATGATCACCGTTCGGTAGAGTTTGTGGCTCTACGTTTGACGTTTGTCTTTAGAGATATATGTCTTGCACATTATATTCCTTGGTCTTGCACCGATGGGGTCCGCGACTGTGGTTTTATGTGGACTTTTCAGTAATAATTCATGAAATTTGGCAGTGAAAATAATATTTTTATGGTATTCATTCACTGTAGCGGCTCAAATGACTTGAAAAACACATTAAATATAAAAGATTGCATTAATTAAAACAATGATAAAATCCGCAAGTAAACCTAAGTTTTGAAATGAAAACACACAAACAAAAAACATCTCTCCCTCAAAGCGTATTACTCCATTCCGTCGTGAAAAAAAAGAGCCCAAGCATGTTCTACTAGCCATGTGCCTTCGCAGAGTTCCCCACGATTTTGTACTGCTCCAACATCAGGCCCTCAGCAGTTCATGTACAGAACGCATGTATGAAGCTACTCACCGTCTCACCGAACACTATCAAAAGAGCCCAAGCACGGTCAACTAGCTATGTGCCTTCGCAGAGTTCCCCACGATACCTATTGTTCTGCTCCATCATCAGGCCCGCAGCAGTTCATGTACAAAAGCTACTCATCGTCTCACTGAAAACTATCAAAAGAGCCCAAGCACGGTTAACTAGCTATGTGTGTGCCTTCACAGAGTTCTCCACGATTTTGTTCTGCTCCAACATCAGACCCTCAGCAGTTCATGTATAGAAGCTACTCACCGTCTCACCGAACACTATCAAAAGAGCCCAAGCACGGTCAACTAGCTATGTGCCTTCGCATAACTAGTTCCCCACAATATTGTTCTGCTCCAACATCAGGCCCTCAGCAGTTCATGTACAGAAGCTACTCACCGTCTCACCTTCTAGGTCTCACCGAACACTGTCAAAAGAGCCCAAGCACGGTCAACTAGCTATGTGCCTTCACAGAGTTCCCCACAATGTTGTTCTGCTCCTTCATGAGAACCTCAGCAGTTCATGTACAGAAGCTACTCACCGTCTCACCGAACACTATCAAAAGAGGCCAAGCAAGGTCAACTAGCTATGTGCTTTCGGAGAGTTCCCCACGATATTGTTCTGCTCCAACATCAGGCCCTCAGGAGTTCATGTACAGAAGCTACTCACCGTCTCACCGAACACTATCAAAAGAGCCCAAGCACGGTTAACTAGCTATGTGTGTGCCTTCGCAGAGTTCCCCACGATTTTGTTCAGCTCCAACATCCGGCCCTCAGCAGTTCATGTACAGAAGCTACTCACCGTCTCACCGAACACTATCAAAAGAGCCCAAGCACGGTTAACTAGCTATGTGCCTTCGCAGAGTTCATGTTGTTCTGCTCCATCATCGGGCCCTCAGCAGTTCATGTACAGAAGCTACTCACCGTCTCACCGAACACTATCAAAAGAGCCCAAGCACGGTTAACTAGCTATGTGCCTTCGCAGAGTTCATGTTGTTCTGCTCCATCATCGGGCCCTCAGCAGTTCATGTACAGAAGCTACTCACCGTCTCACCAAACACTATCAAAAGAGCCCAAGCACGGTTAACTAGCTATGTGCCTTCGCAGAGTTCATGTTGTTCTGCTCCATCATCGGGCCCTCAGCAGGTCATGTACAGAAGCTATTCACCGACTCACTATCAAAAGAGCCCAAGCACGGTTAACTAGCTATGTGCCTTCGAAGAGTTCCCCACGGTGTTGTTCTGCTCTATCATCAGGCCCTCAGCAGTTCATGTACAGAAGCTATTCTAACTAGCTTAACTAGCTATGTGCCTTCGCGATTTCCCCACGATGTTGTCCTGCTCCATCAGAAGGCCCTTCAGCAGTTCATGTACAGAAGCTATTCACCGTCTCACCGAACACTATCAAAAGAGCCCAAGCATGGTTAACTAGCTATTTGCCTCCAGAGAATTCCTCACAATGTTGTTCTACTCCATCATCAGTAGACAAGTGACAGTGAAGGAGTTGGTTCTTCACGGTAGTACAATAATAAAGCGATTACTATTGTCAAAGAAAAACTCATATTTTATTAAAACAACAGATTTTATTAAAATTTTTAATATTCCGGACCCAAAAAAAATAAAAAATAAACTTCAAATTAGTATCTTTATTGCTAAGTTAGGTACAGATAGGTACATAATATACTTTGAAAAATCTATGCAGTTTCATCGTCATGTACGACAGCTAGAAATTTTACAATAATAGTAGATTACACACCGAGGACAGACCTTTCTTAGGTCTCAGATCTCATGTAATTGTTGACCGAGGCGAAGCCAAGGTCAACAAACATGTGATCTGAGGCTTTCTTATTTACTGTCCGAGGTTAGTATACTATTTTTCTTCTCGACGGAGGTGAAAGCGACAACTTCGTTTAGCGCAGCGGGACGATAATTGACGCTTTATGTCCGGAGGGATGAAAATAACATTAAATACATTCAATAAATCTAATAAGTACAATTTAGTTGATATCCTTAAGTCAATAAAGTAAAGTAATTACTTACAACTACAGGGTGAAATTGATATTAGCATATTATTAAACTAAGAGTCTACCCATCACACTGAACAACTTTTACTATGGGAGCAAACCGATTGGAGAAAAAAAAATCTGCTGTCCCATACTAAACTGCAAACTGCTAAAATGCCTACTCGACTCAAATGCAACAGCAGATTTTTATTTTGCTGTGATCGGTTTGTTCGTCAATGGTTTGTTCCCATAGTAAAAGTGGTTCAGTTTAAGCTAATGATATCAATTTCAATAATAAACTCCAAAAATTAACTTGCATTACACACAAAGAAAAAAATAGTTATGACCACTTATAAATGATGAACAACTAGTTACAACATTACAATAATTAATAACTAAATGCACTGATGAACAATGATGATCAACAACATTGCAAAAAATGAAAGATTATAATTATTACAAATAAATACAAGATTATAACTTATAAGGTATTACCTAAAAATAATAAGGTAGTTTTAGGTACGGTTTAGAGTCAGCACTACTGACTCCCATGGGAGATAATTTGGTACAAATTATATCAATGGCTACAACATCAAAATTGTGTCCTAGTGACCCGGCCCAGCTTTGCCCCGTTGGGAGTCAATAATATAAGTAAATATACCTACTATGAGAGCTCAGTGGCCCGTTGCGGACAGGTACGGACTCTCAATCACGAGTTCCGGATTCGAATCCGCACGGACAACATGCCACGTACCAATGAGTTTTTCGAACTTATGTTCGTATTACTGACTGCTCTCAAACGGTGAAGGAAAACATCGTGAGGAAACCTGCATATGCAGAAGAAGAAATTCTGATGAGTATGTGAAGTCTACCAATCCGCATTGGACACGCGTGGTGGACTAACGCCCAAACACCCTCCTAGAGGGTAGGCCTGTGCCCTGCAGTGGGACGTATATAGGCTGATGATGATGATGATACCTACTATACACATAAACATTTCAGAAGAAATTCTCTGACAACAGTCTCGACTGCTGTAGCAGTTCTGTCATATTGCATCCTCAGCGCATGGTAATATGTGAGAGTGATTGCTGTGGCATTATTAAAGCGTCCGTTGATACAACGCTGCCGTTGTTCTGGAAGGTCTCCATGTCACCATGCCCTTAACGACATCATCCAAAGGGCTCTAATTTCTGCCAAGATATCATGCGTGCCTTCAGGCCTCAGCCGCACCAACGGTAACAGGCTTGACGGCCTAACTTTGATGCCCTGGCAGAAGGGCAAGTGCCTCCCGTGGGATCCTACATGTATCAGCACCATCGCCGCCAGCTACCTTAGCCGCACCTCACGGACCCCTGGAGCAGCTGCAGAGAGTCTGGTACTCAAGACTTGAAGCGCCAATATCTGTTTGTTCCGGTCAGAGAAGTGTGGGGAGCCTGAAATCGGGCATAAGACTTAGGGAGAGACCATGGCCATAGCAATACAACGCGGCAGCGGTGCTAGCGTTATGGGCACTTTTGCACCTGGATCAATACGGGGCGGGCTATTCGATTAAGTTTAGCTGTGAGTTTCTTTTATTTTGTTTCTCTTCATTTGTTTTGTTTATTATGTTGTATATAAAGGATTTAACACATTATACCTTCATTTAGTATCTCTTAAACTTTGTTCAAATGACTAAGGGCCTGTTTCACCACTTCTGGGTAAGTTCTTGTTAGCTTATCCGACAGATAGTTTGACATTTATCGTTGTTGGAACATGGATACACGAAAAGCTTTTTATAACTGCATCAGTATCTTCTCGTGCCTTCAGTTAAAGACAAGTAATCCCGTATATCCGCCAATGGTGAAGTCTTCAAATTGTCAGAAAGTTTATTTGCTCTCACTGTGCTTAGATTTCTGAAAATTAAATGTAAAATTACGTTAGAACGTGAAATACAAGTAGGTAGAAAGTCGGAAGAAAAATGTATATTTGACATCCAATAATACTTACATAACATTGTTTTCTTTAGCAAACATGCTGACGTGACGATTATTTACTGAAAATCAGCTTTATTTCGCTATTTTAGTTGTGTAAAACTGTTTATTCTTTATTTTTCAAAAATATAATTTTAGTTTTCAAATGTCAAACATATGTCAAGTGAAAAAAACCAATAGCTTTAATTTAAGAATAAAACATAACGAGTAAGCGAGACGTCGCTATACCAACAGTATCTCCTTACTCTTTACTCGAAACATAAGCACTCAAAGCACGCAACGAAATAGGCAAAAGAACGAATGATATTGGGGCAGCTCTAATTACCGATTCAGTGATACCATATTTAAAAAAGATCGTTTTAACCATATGGTATCCCAGCGAACCCGCGCCGCGACTCTGCTTTCTCTCGGTAGAGTGGCTGCCGAGCTGTCAAATCATGCTCACCATCGCGGGATAAATGACAGGCGCGAGTATGATTTTCAAACCCGCAGGCGCGCGTCAAGCGACTAATCATGCTAGCACTGCAGCACTGGTAGCATAGCACTGTATCACTGCGGCATGCTAGCTATGCTGGTTTTTTATTTTCCTGGTAATGAGCGTTTTTTTTTTCTTTTTTAAGCCCCACTTGCGCCAGGTTAGCAATAAACTCCAGCCCTCGTAGTATGCTACACGTGATACAGCTGTATCACGTCATTTATCTCGTTCGTTCGCACGCAAATAGAAAGAGAGCGAAGGTGTGATAGCGCTGTATCACTTCGGCATGCTAGCTATGCAGGTTATAAGTTGGTAACCCATGATTTTTTGTATAGAAAAACAACTGAAAGAGCCATTTTATCCGGAGTTAATTGCTAACCCGTGGTTGGCGCAAGTGGGCCTTAATTTAGTTCCTAAAAACAGCGGGGCTAGTACGCCAACCCGCGATAGCGTGATATAGCGTTATCACGCTTCCGCTCTCTTTCTATTTGCACGCGACAGAACGAGACAGAAGACTAAATTTGACAGATGGATGTGTTAAGCAAGAAATGTCCGTATGCCCAGCGGGGCCCTCGGCCCTAGGGCTTTGAAACCTAGCTAATCATTTAGTGCTCATTTAGTGCTTTCTGAATATGTATAGCTTATATTTAGTGCTTAAAAGATAACGGAGTTATATCATATCTAAGCTAGCGTCCGCCCAGTGGGGCCCTCCTTTATTGTGGACAAAAATGATTAAAATGTTACATCAATATTTAGTGCTCTGAATTCCTATTAAAACTGTATCAAAAGATTTGATCTAGCTGGTTTGGTTTAAAAGTTATAGCATTTTTAAGTTTTTTGGGATTTTTAATTTTAGGCGGACTAGTAAAAATAGTAAAGCTCTCGTATACTTCTGATGCCGACTGTCCACGAAATGTCAATTAATATGAATCAGAATTGCGATATATTATTGCATTTTCCAGGTTTATTAGAAGCAAAATGTGTAAATTAACTATACAGACAGATACCTGGCATCAAGCACTAAATGGCGACATTAATTTCAGCGACTTATATAGTCAAACAAGAGAGGGCCCCGCTGGAAATTAAAAACATAAAAATGCAATAACTTTTAAACCAAACCAGCTTGATCAAATCTTTTGATACAGTTTTAATAGGAATTCAGAGCACTAAATATTGATGTAACATTTTAATCATTTTTGTCCATAATAAAGGAGGGCCCCGCTGGGCGGACGCTAGCTTAGATTTGATATAACTCTGTTATCTTTGAAGCGCTAAATATAAGCCATACATATTCAGAGAGCACTAAATGAGCACTAAATGATTAGCTAGGTTTCAAAGCCCTAGGGCATGACATATCGTGGACAGTCGGCATCAGAACAGAAGTAGATGAGAGCTTTACTTGTCCGTTGTTTTATAGGGGATCGCTAGAGGGCGCTACGATTTTCGTGAGTAAAAGAGAAAATATCAAAATATGTTTTTATTTCCTACATAAAAATAATTAATTATGTAATTTTCATGTCCATCAATTATTTAGATTTATCGTTTATCAGAAACTCGTTCTGAATAAAATTCTAAAAGATAAATGGAATACTTGATGGACATGGAAATTAGCATTCGTTTGTATTAGAAAATGCGATGATTGCCGATGTGCAATATTTTACCACCGGGTAAAAGTCATGATCATGGTGACAGGTGGAACTAAAATTTTAGTATGTGGTGTTGCCAGGTTATGCGTGATTTTGACGTTCTTACGTGGAGGCAGCGCCCTCATTTTTTATCACGACTTTTTTGCCAAGCTGCGCCCGCGGCATGATCGCGCGATAAAGCGCTATCGCGCCCTAGCTCCCTTTCTTTTTGCGCGCGAACGAACGAGTTAGCAGGCGCGATAAAACGTTTATCGAGGCACCATGCCGCGGGCGCTGTACATGGGATCTTTATTTTATTCACCACTGCGAAAGTAAATCGAAATCTGTTAGTCGTTGCATAACAAATCCACGCTTTTTAGGTTTTCGCTTTACTTTGTTTTTGTCGGAGTCTATAGCTTGTTCCTTCTGCTTTGCTTTTTTAGTTTTAGGCTGTTGATCCTTCATTTTTTGAATTTCGCAATCCATGTCGAACGGGCATTGGTCGGCAGAATATATTGGCATCATAATGACTGGCACATAGTCAGACTTGCCTCCCTGTTTCTAAAATTAAACAATGTTACCATAGACGTAGCAAGTTGGGGGCATGGCCCTCTCGTAATTTTTTTAAAGTAATGTACCCTGTACCTGCGGCAAATAAGAGCCTTAATTCAAAAGTTTTTCCCTCAAGCACCTATGACGGACGGATCCAACGAACGAAAATCGAACGGCTTCTGAACGGCCTTCACGGGAACGGGATCATAATAAAGATGTCCGTGATAATAGGAATATTTCGACTTCCTCAGAAGGTCGATTCCTGACGGATGAGGTCAACGGCCCGCGGAAACTATGACAGATATAGGGTTATCGACCTTGAACAGATGTCATAGAAGACCTTGGTAAGATTTGGTTGGCGGTAAAAAAAATCAAAAATGTAGGACCTTGCATGCTTCACATCTTTTTAATGTCACATTACGTCCGTCTTTATCTAGATTATCATGCGAGAGTTAGGTAGGTCATCACTAGGGTCACTACACTCCGTACCACCAGCAGGGCTAGCATGATACCCCGCGACTTCGAGTCTCTCTATACCATATCTCTATTTTGGCGCGGCTTCGCCTCTGTCTCTACAGTAGCTAACATGATGCGCGCGACTTACGATGACGCGAGCGCCCAACTGTCATTCGTAGACTCTAGTCTACAAATGCGAGCATGATCACCGTTCGGTAGAGTTTGTGGCTCTACGTTTGACGTTTGTCTTTAGAGATATATGTCTTGCACCGATGGGGTCCGCGACTGTGGTTTTATGTGGACTTTTCAGTAATAATTCATGAAATTTGGCAGTGAAAATAATATTTTTATGGTATTCATTCACTGCAGCGGCTCAAATGACTTGAAAAACACATTAAATATAAAAGATTGCATTAATTAAAACAATGATAAAATCCGCAAGTAAACCTAAGTTTTGAAATGAAAACACACAAACAAACAACATCTCTCCCTCAAAGCGTATTACTCCATTCCGTCGTGAAAAAAAAGAGCCCAAGCATGTTCTACTAGCCATGTGCCTTCGCAGAGTTCCCCACGATACCTATTGTTCTGCTCCATCATCAGGCCCGCAGCAGTTCATGTACAAAAGCTACTCATCGTCTCACTGAAAACTATCAAAAGAGCCCAAGCACGGTTAACTAGCTATGTGTGTGCCTTCACAAAGTTCCCCACGATTTTGTTCTGCTCCAACATCAGGCCCTCGGCAGTTCATGTATAGAAGCTACTCACCGTCTCACCGAACACTATCAAAAGAGCCCAAGCACGGTCAACTAGCTTTGTGCCTTCGCATAACTAGTTCCCCACAATATTGTTCTGCTCCAACATCAGGCCCTCAGCAGTTCATGTACAGAAGCCCAAGCACGGTCAACTAGCTATGTGCCTTCGCAGAGTTCCCCACAATGTTGTTCTGCTCCATCATGAGAACCTCAGCAGTTCATGTACAGAAGCTACTCACCGTCTCACCGAACACTATCAAAAGAGCCCAAGCAAGGTCAACTAGCTATGTGCTTTCGGAGAGTTCCCCACGATATTGTTCTGCTCCAACATCAGGCCCTCAGCAGTTCATGTACAGAAGCTACTCACCGTCTCACCGAACACTATCAAAAGAGCCCAAGCACGGTCAACTAGCTATGTGCCTTCGCAGAGTTCCCCACAATATTGTTCTGCTCCAACATCAGGCCCTCAGCAGTTCATGTACAGAAGCTACTCACCGTCTCACCGAACACTATCAAAAGAGCCCAAGCACGGTTAACTAGCTATGTGCCTTCGCAGAGTTCATGTTGTTCTGCTCCATCATCGGGCCCTCAGCAGTTCATGTACAGAAGCTACTCACCGTCTCACCAAACACTATCAAAAGAGCCCAAGCACTGTCAACTAGCTATGTGCCTTCGCAGAGTTCCCCACAATATTGTTCTGCTCCAACATCAGGCCCTCAGCAGTTCATGTACAGAAGCTACTCACCGTCTCACCGAACACTATCAAAAGAGCCCAAGCACGGTTAACTAGCTATGTGACTTCGCAGAGTTCATGTTGTTCTGCTCCATCATCGGGCCCTCAGCAGTTCATGTACAGAAACTACTCACCGTCTCACCGAACACTATCAAAAGAGCCCAAGCACGGTTAACTAGCTATGTGCCTTCGCAGAGTTCATGTTGTTCTGCTCCATCATCGGGCCCTCAGCAGTTCATGTACAGAAGCTACTCACCGTCTCACCAAACACTATCAAAAGAGCCCAAGCACTGTTAACTAGCTATGTGCCTTCGCAGAGTTCATGTTGTTCTGCTCCATCATCGGGCCCTCAGCAGGTCATGTACAGAAGCTATTCAATTTCAATTCAATTTTTGTTTAATGGCATCTGATGCGTTATCACAATTCAGCCAATGTCTCGTTATGTGAAGATTATACGTAGGAAAATGATCAGTAGTATTAATTAAGTCTAGAGTGGCAGTTTTGCCAATGTAAGTAGTTTAGAGTCTCAAGTGATTGTTTTAAGGTTAAAACACAAAAGAGAGTTCACAAAATGGTGGAGCCACGTGCGGACCCAACGCGACGATACGTGCTGTGCACACACGACCGTCCTCCGGCAGATCCGCATCGTGACTCCCAGAAGCTATTCACCGTCTCACTATCAAAAGAGCCCAAGCACGGTTAACTAGCTATGTGCCTTTGAAGAGTTCCCCATGGTGTTGTTCTGCTCCATCATCAGGCCCTCAGCAGTTCATGTACAGAAGCTATTCACCGTCTCACTATCAAAAGAGCCCAAGCACGGTTAACTAGCTATGTGCCTTCGCAGATTTCCCTACGATGTTGTCCTGCTCCATCAGAAGGCCCTCAGCAGTTCATGTACAGAAGCTATTCACCGTCTCACCGAACACTATCAAAAGAGCCCAAGCATGGTTAACTAGCTATTTGCCTCTAGAGAATTCCTCACAATGTTGTTCTACTCCATCATCAGTAGACAAGTGACAGTGAAGGAGTTGGTTCTTCACGGTAGCACAATAATAAAGCGATTACTATTGTCAAAGAAAAACTCATATTTTATTAAAACAACAGATTTTATTAAAATTTTTAATATCCTGGACCCAAAAAAAATAAAAAATAAACTTCAAATTAGTATCTTTATTGCTAAGTTAGGTACAGATAGGTACATAATATACTTTGAAAAATCTATGCAGTTTCATTGTCACGTACGACAGCTAGAAATTTTACAATAATAGTAGATTACACACCGAGGACAGGAAAGTAAGAAAGGTCTCAGATCTCATGTAATCGGCCTCGGCTTCGCCTCGGTCAACAAACATGTGATCTGAGGCTTTCTTATTTACTGTCCGAGGTTAGTATACTATTTTTCTTCTCGACGGAGGTGAAAGCGACAACTTCGTTTAGCGCAGCGGGACGATAATTGACGCTTTACGTCCGGAGGGATGAAAAGAACATTAAATACATTCAATAAATCTAATAAGTACAATTTAGTTGATATCCTTAAGTCAATAAATAAAATAAAATAAAAATAAAAATAAAAAAGCCTTTTATTTAGATTCCATAGCATAATGGTTACTACATTTCAAACATTCAAATGTTGTTAGTACTGTTAGTATCTTCACTTTTTAGATTGTTAGTATGGTTAGTCTTCTTCTATGTTTGCGCTATGGACCCCATTTTGGGTGAAGGCCTCCTCCATCCCCTTCCACAACTCTCTATCCTTACCCGTGCTCATCCAGTTTTCTCCAGCTATCTTTGCGATGTCATCGGCCCATCGTTTGTTTGGCCTGCCAACGTTCCTTTTGCCGGCCGGGCCTTTCCATTGTGTTGTTTGTGTTGTCCATCTTTTGTCTTTGTATCGTGAGATGTGTCCAGCCCATTGCCACTTTGATGTCAAGGCTCGTGTTATAGCATCTGTTAGCTTTGTTTTTTGCCTGATTATGTCACTTCTTATTTTCTGTATTTTTCGGATTTTGAGTATGCTTCTCTCCATTGCTCTTTGGGTGGTTACTATCTTTTGTTTTAATTTGTCTGTGTAGACCCAGGTTTGACAGCCATACAGCAAGCTAGGTAAAATGCAGGTATCCATAATTATTTTCTTTAGTTTCATGTCATAGCTTCCTTTGAGAATTTCTTTCTGTGACCAAAATTTCTTCCATGTGCAATTGATCCTTCTGTCTACTTCGTCTTCATTGTTCGTTGTACTGAATGACACTTGTTTTCCCAAGTAGATGTAGTCTTTTACATATTCAATTTGATTCCCAGACACCTGTATTGTTTTGGCTTCGCCATTTGTAATCGTTTTTGTTTTACTTGCATTCATGTGCAACCCTACTTCTTTACTCTCGCTCGCTAGGTTTTGCATCATAAGCTGTAATTCTTTGGCTGAATTTGCAAAAAGGACTATATCGTCTGCAAATCTTAGGTGACTCAAGTGTTGGTTTTGTATTTTAATACCTTTGTTATTCCAATCAATTCTCTTAAAAATATCGTTCAACACTGCTATGAAGAGTTTCGGTGACATCGGGTCCCCCTGTCTGACTCCCTTCTCTATTTTGAAGTTAAGAAATAAGAATTAAGTCAATAAAGTAAAGTAATTACTTACAACTACAGGGGGAAATTGATATTAGTATACTATTAAACTAAGAGTCTACCCATCACACTGAACAACTTTTACTATGGGAGCAAACCGATTGGAGCAAAAAAAATCTGTTGTCCCATACTAAACTGCAAACTGCTAAAATGCCTACTCGACTCAAATGCAACAGCAGATTTTTATTTTGCTGTGATCGGTTTGTTTCAATGGTTTTTTCCCATAGTAAAAGTGGTTCAGTTTAAGCTAATGATATCAATTTCAATAATAAACTCCAAAAATTAACTTGCATTACACACAAAGAAAAAAATAAGTATGACCACTTATAAATGATGAACAACTAGTTACAACATTACAATAATTAATAACTAAATGCACTGATGAACAATGATGATCAACAACATTGCAAAAAATGAAAGATTATAATTATTACAAATAAATACAAGATTATAACTTATAAGGTATTACCTAAAAATAATAAGGTAGTTTTAGGTATGGTTTAGAGTCAGCACTACTGACTCCCATGGGAGATAATTTGGTACAAATTATATCAATGGCTACAACATCAAAATTGTGTCCTAGTGACCCGGCCCAGCTTTGCCCCGTTGGGGGTCAATAATATTAGTAAATATACCTACTATGAGAGCTCAGTGGCCCGTTGCGGACAGGTACGGACTCTAAATCACGAGTTCCGGTATCGAATCCGCACGGACAACATGCCACGTACCAATGAGTTTTTCTAACTTATGTTTGTATTACTGACTGCTCTCAAACGGTGAAGGAAAACATCGTGAGGAAACCTGCATATGCAGAAGAAGAAATTCTGATGAGTATGTGAAGTCTACCAATCCGCATTGGACACGCGTGGTGGACTAACGCCCAAACACCCTCCTAGAGGGTAGGCCTGTGCCCTGCAGTGGGACGTATATAGGCTGATGATGATGATGATATCTACTATACACATAAACATTTCAGAAGAAATTCTCTGACAACAGTCTCGACTGCTGTAGCAGTTCTGTCATATTGCATCCTCAGCGCATGGTTATATGTGAGAGTGATTGCTGTGGCATTATTAAAGCGTCCGTTGATACAACGCTGCCGTTGGTCTGGAAGGTCTCCTTGTCACCATGCCCTTAACGACATCATCCAAAGGGCTCTATTTTCTGCCAAGATATCATGCGTGCCTTCAGGCCTCAGCCGCACCAACGGTAACAGGCTTGACGGCCTAACTTTGATGCCCTGGCAGAAGGGCAAGTGCCTCCCGTGGGATCCTACATGTATCAGCACCATCGCCGCCAGCTACATTAGCCGCACCTCACGGACCCCTGGAGCAGCTGCAGAGAGTCTGGTACTCAAGACTTGAAGCGCCAATATCTGTTTGTTCCGGTCACAGGAGTGTGGGGAGCCTGAAATCGGGCATAAGACTTAGAAAGAGAAATTGTAACCCCCACTCCGGGTTGTTCCTGATGCAAACCATGGCCATAGCAATACAACGCGGCAGCGGTGCTAGCGTTATGGGCACTTTTGCACCTGGATCAATACGGGGCGGGCTATTCGATTAAGTTTAGCTGTGAGTTTCTTTTATTTTGTTTCTCTTCATTTGTTTTGTTTATTATGTTGAATATAAAGGATTTAACACATTATACCTTCATTTAGTATCTCCTAAACTTTGTTCAAAAGACTAAGGGCCTGTTTCACTACTTCTGGGTAAGTTCTTGTTAGCTTATCCGACAGATAGTTTGACATTTATCGTTGTTGGAACATGGATACACGAAAAGCTTTTTATAACTGCATCAGTATCTTCTCGTGCCTTCAGTTAAAGACAAGTAATCCCGTATATCCGCCAATGGTGAAGTCTTCAAATTGTCAGAAAGTTTATTTGCTCTCACTGTGCTTAGATTTCTGAAAATTAAATGTAAAATTACGTTATAACGTGAAATACAAGTAGGTAGAAAGTCGGAAGAAAAATGTATACTTATTTGACATCCAATAATACTTACATAACATTGTTTTCTTTAGCAAACATGCTGACGTGACGATTATTTACTGAAAAACAGCTTTATTTCGCTATTTTAGTTGTGTAAAACTGTTTATTCTTGATTTTTCCAAAATAAAATTTTAGTTTTCAAATGTCAAACATATGTCAAGTGAAAAAAACCAATAGCTTTAATTTAAGAATAAAATATAACGAGTAAGCGAGACGTCGCTATACCAACAGTATCTCCTTACTTTTTACTCGAAACATAAGCACTCAAAGCACGCAACGAAATAGGCAAAAGAACGAATGATATTGGGGCAGCTCTAATTACCGATTCAGTGATACCATATTTAAAAAAGATCGTTTTAACCATATGGTATCCCAGCGAACCCGCGCCGCGACTCTGCTTTCTCTCGGTAGAGTGGCTGCCGAGCTGTCAAATCATGCTCACCATCGCGGGATAAATGACAGGTGCGAGTTTGATTTTCAAACCCGCAGGCGCGCGTCAAGCGACTAATCATGCTAGCACTGCAGGGGTGTGGCCAGGGGTACGGTGGGTCTGTCTGAAGCTATGTTCAAAACAGCAATAGTCCACCTCGCGGGTGAACTACGGGCAATAATTTTCAGCTGTGCCCGTAGTACAGTCAGCAGCAAAAAGATGTATGCACTTTTACTACGTGTCACAGTATAAAGATGTATACACTTTAGTACCACGCGTAGTACTAAAGTGTATACATCTTTTGCATGAGGAGGCATACATCTTTTTGCTGCCCATAGTCCACCCAGGTGGACTTGTCAGGTGGACCACGGGTAAGGAACGCCTTGGGATTTACCTAGTTTCTTATAAGGGCTGGTCTTATTCCCTTCCCGCCTAGCACCTGGCTCTAATAGCACAATTTCTCCTACTTGACAAATTTTAAAGCTCCTAACAAAACCTGCTAAGTTACACGTTATTTTAAAATTATATTTACTATTACTTAAACAAAGGCTACACATTAAAAAATGATTGCGCTTCCAGCGACGCGACCGCGGGAGTTATCCTCTCCTATTGGTTGTCTATGACGTGAGCGTGAGCTCAGATCAATAGCGTGAGGTTCAATTTAAAAAAATATTGGTGTTTTTTTGGGCCTTTTAATGATGTTATATTCCAGTACTTACTAGTTTCATGGGGCGGTGCGAATTCACCGCAAAATTGTCATCGTATAAACCTGCCTTTAGGTATACTTATTTATACGGCGGCCCTTATTTGCCGCCGGTAGGTAAAAATAAATGTTTCAGTTATATTTTAGGGAAATATTGGGGACAGGGGTCCCCATTCTGAGGGCAGAATCATGTAATTTACCCGGTTCTCAGCGGCGCATTGGCAGCAATAACTTTGAGCTGCGGACAGTGAATTCGAGTTAACCAAGTTCTGAACCACCGCTTTTAGTCGATCTTCATCCAGGTTGTCAGGCTTACTGTTCTCCCACTTTCCATTTGGGTTCATTTGTACCAAAATAGGTGCCGACATATCCAAAGCATCGAAGCCAGGTCTTGCAATAGGGCTGCAAAACAACGATTTTTTTATTTAAAAAAATCTTGTTGATTTTTACGACAAATGATTAGGTATATGGTAAGGTGGTGGTAAGTAAAGGCCTCCGCACATTGCAGCGATATTATCGAGCGATTTTATCGAGCGATATTATCGACAGCGATATCGCGACACCTTACACACTGCAGCGATTCCGCGATTCGCGTCACGCATGCGCCCCACCACTGAATGTAGTCGAAAGAGTTGCGATAATATCGCGGCAGTGTGTGGGATCGAGCGCGTCCCCATACAAAATGTACTGAGAACAATGATCCCAAAATCGCAGCGATATTATCGCTCGATAATATCGCGGCAGTGTGTAGGATCGCGCGCGTCCCCATACAAAATGTACTGGAAACAATTATCGCAAAATCGCAGCGATATTATCGCTCGATAAAATCGCTGCAATGAGCGGAGGCCTTTATACTTTTAGGTAGTATAGGTACTTACACATTTGCCAGTTTCGCAATTAATTCCTTGTCCATTATGTGTTATTAAAATTTCAATTTTTTCCAAACTTAAAAATTTTCAAAAATGTCTTTTTGTTTTGCGATATTTTACGATTTAATCATTGTGAAACATAGCTGTGAAATGATTGAACGACACAATGACAAATACAATCAAAATACAATAAATAAAATTATTTATTTTTTACACTTTGCTGCCAGTTGTATTTTGCATTTAAAACGTTCAAAGGAGATTATTATTGGAAAAAATAAACGAATGCGGAGTGCATAGGCCAAGTATTTGCGGAGTGCGATTTTTGAATCTAATTCGGTAAGCTCAGCAGTTGTAAATGTCAAAATTACTATGGAGATACGCATGTTTCTACTGCTGATTTGACTTTCTAAAATCGCACTCCTGAAGTATGATTTTTGAAAGTCAAATCAGCAGGATAAAGATGCATATCTCCATAGTAATTTTGACATTTTCAACTGCTGAATTCAGCGAATGAGATTCAAAAATCGCACTCCTGTGCCTCTGTGCCAGTGCTGACCGATGAAACGTGGACCCTGACGATAGGACTAGTTCATAAATTCAAGGTCGCTCAGCGAGCTATGGAGAGAGCTATGCTCGTTGTTTCTCTGAGAGATCACATCAGAAATTAAGTGATAACTCAAAGAAATAAAGTGGTTGACATAGCTTAGAAAATTAGCAAGCTGAAGTGGCAATGTGGGCTGGTCATATCTGCCGAAGACTAGACCTGCAGGGCTAGCATGATACCCCGCGACTTCGAGTCTCTCTATACCATATCTCTATTTTGGCGCGGCTTCGCCTCTGTCTCTACAGTAGCTAACATGATGCGCGCGACTTACGATGACGCGAGCGCCCAACTGTCATTCGTAGACTCTAGTCTACAAATGCGAGCATGATCACCGTTCGGTAGAGTTTGTGGCTCTACGTTTGACGTTTATCTTTAGAGATATATGTCTTGCACCGATGGGGTCCGCGACTGTTGTTTTAAGTGGACTTTTCAGTAATAATTCATGAAATTTGGCAGTGAAAATAATATTTTTATGGTATTCATTCACTGTGGCGGCTCAAATGACTTGAAAAACACATTAAATATAAAAGATTGCATTAATTAAAACAATGATAAAATCCGCAAGTAAACCTAAGTTTTGAAATGAACACACACAAACAAACAACATCTCACCCTCAAAGCGTATTACTCCATTCCGTCGTGAAAAAAGAAACCCAAGCATGTTCTACTAGCCATGTGCCTTCACAAGGTTCCCCACGATTTTGTTCTGCTCCAACATCAGGCCCTCAGCAGTTCATGTACAGAACGCATGTGCTACTCACCGTCTCACCGAACACTATCAAAAGAGCCCAAGCACAGTCAACTAGCTATGTGCCTTCGCAGAGTTCCCCACAATATTGTTCTGCTCCAACAACAGGCCCTCAGCAGTCCATGTACAGAAGCTACTCACCGTCTCACCGAACACTATCAAAAGAGCCCAAGCACGGTCAACTAGCTATGTGCCTTCGCAGAGTTCCCCACAATATTGTTCTGCTCCAACAACAGGCCCTAAGCAGTCCATGTTCAGAAGCTACTCACCGTCTCACCGAACAGTATCAAAAGAGCCCAATCACGGTCAACTAGCTATGTGCCTTCGCAGAGTTCCCCAAAATGTTGTTCTGCTCCATCATGAGAACCTCAGCAGTTCATGTACAGAAGCTACTCACCGTCTCACCGAACACTATCAAAAGAGCCCAAGCATGGTTAACTGGCTATGTGCCTTCGCAGAGCTCATGTTGTTCTGCTCCATCATCAGGCCCTCAGCAGGTCATGTACAGAAGCTATTCACCGTCTCACCGAACACTATCAAAAGAGCCCAAGCACGGTTAACTAGCTATGTGCTTTCGCAGAGTTCCCCACGATGTTGTTCTGCTCCAACATCAGGCCCGCAGCAGTTCATGTACAGAAGCTACTCATCGTCTCACCGAACACTATCAAAAGAGCCCAAGCACGGTTAACTAGCTATGTGCGCAGAGTTCCCCACGATATTGTTCTGCTCCATCATCAGGCCCTCAGCAGGTCATGTACAGAAGCTACTCATCGTCTCACCGAACACTATCAAAAGAGCCCAAGCACGGTTAACTAGCTATGTGCGCAGAGTTCCCCACGATATTGTTCTGCTCCATCATCAGGCCCTCAGCAGGTCATGTACAGAAGCTACTCATCGTCTCACCGAACACTATCAAAAGAGCCCAAGCACGGTTAACTAGCTATGTGCGCAGAGTTCCCCACGATATTGTTCTGCTCCATCATCAGGCCCTCAGCAGGTCATGTACAGAAGCTATTCACCATCTCACCGAACACTATCAAAAGAGCCCAAGCACGGTTAACTAGCTATGTGCTTTCGCAGAGTTCCCCACGATGTTGTTCTGCTCCAACATCAGGCCCGCAGCAGTTCATGTACAGAAGCTACTCACCGTCTTACCGAACACTATCAAAAGAGCCCAAGCACGGTTAACTAGCTATGTGCCTTCGCAGAGTTCATGTTGTTCTGCTCCATCATCGGGCCCTCAGCAGGTCATGTACAGAAGCTACTCATCGTCTCACCGAACACTATCAAAAGAGCCCAAGCACGGTTAACTAGCTATGTGCCTTCGCAGAGTTCATGTTGTCCTGCTCCATCAGAAGGCCCTCAGCAGTTCATGTACTGAAGCTATTCACCGTCTCACCGAACACTATCAAAAGAGCCCAAGCACGGTTAACTAGCTATTTGCCTCCAGAGAATTCCTCACAATGTTGTTCTACTCCATCATCAGTAGACAAGTGACAGAGAAGGAGTTGGTTCTTCACGGTAGTACAATAATAAAGCGATTACTATTGTCAAAGAAAAACTCATATTTTATTAAAGCAACAGATTTTATTAAAATTTTTAATATCCCGGACCCAAAAAAAATAAAACTTCAAATTGGTATCTTTATTGCTAAGTTAGGTACAGATAGGTACATAATATACTTTGAAAAATCTATGCAGTTTCATTGTCACGTACGACAGCTAGAAATTTTACAATAAAGAACATTAAATACATTCAATAAATCTAATAAGTACAATTTAGTTGATTATCCTTAAGTCAATAAAGTAAATTAATTACTTACAACTACAGGGTGAAATTGATAGTAGCATACTATTAAACTAAGAGTCTACCCATCACACTGAACTACTTTTACTATGGGAGCAAACCGATTGGAGCAAAAAAAATCTGCTGTCCCATACTAAACTGAAACTTCTAAAATGCCTACTCGACTCAAATGTATGCAACAGCAGATTTTTATTTTGCTCCGATCGGTTTGTTTCCATAGAAAAGTAGTTCAGTTTAAGCTAATGATATCAATTTCAATAATAAACTTCCAAAAATTAACTTACATTACACACAAAGAAAACAATAGGTATAACCTTGGTATAACCACTTATAAATGATGAACAACTAGTTACTACATTACAATAATTAATAACTAAATGCACTGATGAACAATGATGATCAACAACATTGCAACAAATGAAAGATTATAATTATTACAAAATAAATACAAGAATATAACTTATAAGGTATTACCTAAAAATAATAAGGTAGTTTTAGGTACGGTTTAGAGTCATCACTATGACTCCCATGGGAGATAATTTGGTACAAATTATATCAATGGCTACAACATCAAAATTGTGTCCTAGTGACCCGGCCCCAGCTTTACCCGGTTGGGGGTAAATAATATAAGTAAATATACCTACTATGAGAGCTCAGTGGCCCGTTGCGGACAGGTATGGACTCTCAATCATGAGGTCCGGATTCAAATCCGCACGGACAACATGCCACGTACCAATGAGTTTTTCTAACTTATGATCGTATTACTGACTGGTCTCAAACGGTGAAGGAAAACATCGTGAGGAAACCTACATATGCAGAAGAAGAAATTCTGATGCGTATGTGAAGTCTACCAATCCGCATTGGACACGCGTGGTGGACTAACGCCCAAACACCCTCCTAGAGGGCAGGCCTGTGCCTGCAGTGGGACGTATATAGGCTGATGATGATGATGATACCTACTATACACATAAATATTTCAGAAGAAATTCTCTGACAACAGTCTCGACTGCTGTAGCAGTTCTGTCATATTGCATCCTCAGCGCACGACCATGCCCTTAACGACATCTTCCAAAGGGCTCTATTTTCTGCAAAGATATCATGCGTGCCTTCAGGCCTCAGCCGCACCAAAAGTAACAGGCTTGACGGCCTAACTTTGACGCCCTGGCAGAAGGGCAAGCGCCTCCCGTGGGATGCTACATGCATCAGCACCATCGCCGCCAGCTAACTTAGCCGCACCTCACGGACCCCTGGAGCAGCTGCAGAGAGTCTGGTACTCAAGACTTGAAGCACCAATATCTGTTTGTTCCGGTCACAGGAGTGTGGGGAGCCTGAAATCGGGCATAAGACTTAGGGAGAGGAAATGTGACCCCCACTCTGGGTGGTTCTTGATGCAAACCATGGCCATAGCAATACAACGCGGCAGCGGTGCTAGCGTTATGGGCACTTTTGCACCTGGATCGATACGGGGCGGGCTATTTGATTAAGTTTAGCTGTGAGTTTCTTTTCTTTTGTTTCTCTTAATTTGTTTTGTTTATTATGTTGTATATAAAGGATTTAACACATTATACCTTCATTTAGTATCTCCTAAACTTTGTTAAAAAGACTAAGATGACATACTTACATGGTTACTCCTAGATTGTATGACTATGTATGACTGGATTGTATGGTAATTCTGATTCTTCCACTGGTTTATCGTTGTTGGAACATGGATACACGAAAAGCTTTTTATAACTGCATCAGTATCTTCTCGTGCCTTCAGTTAAAGACACTATCAGTAATATCCGCCAATGGTGAAGTCTTCAAATTGTCAGAAAGTTTATTTGCTCTCACTGTGCTTAGATTTCTGAAAATTAAATGTAAAATTACGTATAACGTGAAATACAAGTAGGTAGAAAGTCGGAAGAAAAATGTATGTTTGACATCCAATAATACTTACATAACATTGTTTTCTTTAGCAAACATGCTGACGTGACGATTATTTACTGAAAAACAGCTTTATTTCGCTATTTTAGTGTGTAAAACTGTTTATTCTTGATTTTTCCAAAATAAAATTTTAGTTTTCAAATGTCAAACATATGTCAAGTGAAAAAAACTAATAGCTTTAATTTAAGAATAAAACATAACGTGTAAGCGAGACGTCGCTATACCAACAGTATCTCCTTACTCTTTACTCGAAACATAAGCACTCAAAGCACGCAACGAAATAGGCAAAAGAACGAATGATATTGGGGCAGCTCTAATTACCGATTCGGTGATACCATATTTAAAAATGATCGTTTTAACCGTATGGTATCCCAGCGAACCCGCGCCGCGACTCTGCTTTCTCTCGGTAGAGTGGCTGCCGAGCTGTCAAATCATGCTCACCATCGCGGGATAAATGACAGGTGCGAGTTTGATTTTCAAACCCGCAGGCGCGCGTCAAGCGACTAATCATGCTAGCACTGCTGCAGTGCTTAGCATGATACCCCGCGACTTCGAGTCTCTCTATACCATATCTCTATTTCAGCAGTGCTAGCATGATTAGTCGCCTGACGCGCGCCTGCGGGTTTGAAAATCATACCCGCACCTGTCATTTATCCCGCGATGGTGAGCATGATTTGACAGCTCGTCAGCCACTCTACCAAGAGAAAGCAAAGTCGCGGCCCGGGTTCGCTGGGTTACCATACGGTTAAATCGATCAATTTGAATAGGGTATCGCCGAATCGGTGATTAAAGCTGCCCCAAAATCATTAGTTCTTTTACCTACTTCGTTGCGTAAACGTAGAGCCACAAACTCTACCGAACGGTGATCATGCTCGCATTTGTAGACTAGAGTCTACGAATGACAGTTGAGAGCTCGCGTCATCGTAAGTCGCGGGCATCATGTTAGCTACTGTAGAGACAGAGGCGAAGACGCGCTGAAATAGAGATATGGTATAGAGAGACTCGAAGTCGCGGGGTATCATGCTAGCACTGCTGGTTTGGGGGCGCTGCAATCGACTGTCACCTTTAATGTTAGTGTTCCAAGTACAAAATTAGTTCCAATGATTTTCCGCAACATGGCGAGGTTTTTTATATTTCTGCACAGCTAGCATGCCGCAGTGATACAGCCGTAGAAAGAGCAAGTAATAGAACGAAGAACGTGTTTTGTCTCATTTACTCAATGAGGGATGCATAATACAAATTCACTTTAGTTAAAAAAGGAGATCGCTACCTTATCGCTGTCCTTATTGACGTAGCCATATTTTTGCTCTAGCCTCTATGGTCTGACGCCGGAGTCAGTCAACAAAAAATTCATAAAAATGTTTGTTGCTCTATATTTCGATGAATAGTTATTTCGTAATAATTTCATTCATTGTAATTTGTTGCGAGTGGGTGACTTTAAGTTAACAACATGGTAGCGTGCAGCGTTTTAGGATGCAAGAGCCGCACTGAACGTTGCAAAGAAAATATTTCATCCCACGGGTATGTTAACATTAATTCACGTTTTATTGCAAGAGACATTAATAATAAAACGCATTTTAATAGTTTCTTTCATCGGGCAAGTTTTAAAGACAATAATTTAAAAGTTAAAGCTAAATTTTGTGATTTGTAATCTCATTATGGGTGGTCAGATGTCAAATTAAAATTACCCTGTTTCCACCTTGAAAATAAGGTACACCAAGGGCTGTGCCAAGGGTAAGCCGGAAGAGGTTTCATGAGGTGTTTTGTAACCGCTAGTTAAACGTAGTTAAGCATACCATACCATGGATAGCTGTCTTTGCCTCAGGGTTAAAAGCTCCAACAAAAAACAGCATTAAAAATAGAGGTCGGTTAACTAAAGCTGGCGCGTGCCACACATTTACGCAATGCCTTTGTCTCACTAGTCTCATCGAACTCATTTGTATGTCTCTGTGAACGTGCCAGCAGCTTTAGTTAGGTTAACCTGTAAACATACCATGATATATGTCGTTGACGTGAGTTGAATCCTTAGGGCCTGTTTCACCACTTCTGGGTAAGTTCTTGTTAGCTTATCCGACAGATAGTTTGACATATTTTGTATGAAATTATGTCAAAATATCTGTCGGATAAGCTAACAAGAACTTATTCAGAAGTGGTGAAACAGGCCCTTAGAGTATTTATTTATTCTACTAACAAACTTATCTGCCACTTTTTGGTAGCATGAGGTATGTATGTTTGAGGCAGCATGAAATCCGCAACTTTGGACTTTATTCCATTACTTTAGATTTTAATTTATGTGCGTATGGATTGAGGAGGGTTACCTATCGTACTTTCGAAAAAGAGTTTACCAATGTAGGGTAGGGAGTTGTAGCTTTTTTGCGTTTTTAAGTGATGTATTTTTTCTTCAGTTTTCCAAGCGACGAATATTTTAAAAATATATGGGTCTTCGCAACTGGCAGACTCAATTGGTCACCTACTATAAATTCGCGTATTTGAAGAACATCTGTTTATTGAAAATATACGTATAAGAGAAATGGAATACAGTGACACTCCAACACGGTATATAAAGGTAAATTCAATATGTCGGTAGATAGTACAAGTAGATAATTATAATAGTCAAAGTAGGTATATCTAGTTTAGGTAGGAAAGAGTATAGGTCATTTATTAGGGTTCCGAACCTCAAAGAGGAAAAACGGAACCCTTATAAGATCACTCTCGTGTCCGTCCGTCCGTCTGTCACAGCCACTTTTCTCAGCAACTATAGAAGCTAGCGACTTGAAATTCGGCATAGTGGTCAATCATGCTAACCCAAACGTAAAGCGAGACTAAAAATTTAGAAAAACATTTTTCTACAAATTTTTAAGGTCCAAAAACAGAACACTTTTAAATAAAAAGTTTTCCAATCTAGCCGAGACTAACTACAATCTTAAATGGATGCGGACTTTATGCTTTAGAATTAAGAGATCCTTCTTGTGAGCTGTGAGACATGGATATAAACCAATGTATAGACAATACCAATGCCACCTTGCTGATCATGGACAATATCTTTCCAACGTAGAAATACAATGACTCGAAAAGGCATTAAAATAATAGGAATCGCGAAAACGAGACACGCGTATACGCTATGCTGATGTTGATGAAGTTGAAACTGCTATCAAAATCATACAACTTAGTCGGGCTAAGGTACGAGATTTAATACATTTTTTTCATATCTCCGTCCCTTTCCAGTCTGCGAATCTATAAAATACTCAATCAACGCTTTCCAAGCTTCTTGATCATTAACATGCAATGAAATTAGAGACAATGCCTTAATACATTACAACCTTCTTGATCATGAACTTCTAGCTTATGCACCTTTTATGAAGATTGAACTATCAAAATTCTTGGTTTTAGGCTTTCATACCGAGAAGACAAACTGGAGTAATGTATTTCTTTCCAACTCGGGTGCTAGTACTAATGTGAGAAAATGATAAACCTAGTTCTTCTGTTATTGTTGTTATTCTCATTACAATACATTTTATCTTCTAGAACAGAAAGATGGCATTGTCTATAAGCACCTGGAGAGGAGAGCAAACTTCCGCACAGGCGGTGAAAATGACTTTTCAATTGATATGAAGCTAGATGACTGACTCTGGAGTCAGACAGCGTTTGTAGTACAAAAAGTGGTTACGTCGATAAGGACAGTAATAAGTAGCGATCTCCTTTTTTAACTAGAGCGAATTTGCTATGTGCGTCTCTTTTTGAGTGAATATACAAGACACGTTCTTCCTTCTATACCTTCTCTTTCTACGTTCTAAATCCATGGTTTATATCCATGTTCTAGAATCACAGTTCAAAAAGATTGCTAATGATTGAATGAGATTGCAACGCATAAACTTCTTGGTGAACTTAAAATACAGGTCATTAGAGGGTGTTAGGCAAGGAATATACTCTCTACCGTGTTATGTGTACCCACCCATTTGTTAACAAAAATACTTGGCTATTATCCATCCACTTTCTTTCACTGGAAACAATTCATCACCCACGCAGACGCTTGAAAAATAAATATGTTAAAGAAAATTGATGTCTTACCTACATTTGCATTAAGACTCCCTACCTATTCTCTAATTGGGATATTCAGGGATTTTCTTAGTAATCATATTGAATTCCAAATATTATAGTAAAATTTTTCGTACCTACTGTACTCAAACTTGTCCGATCTAAGTGTTCATGTAGCGAGACCATTGCCACTTCTTTGAGCATGGTCACAATACATCATGTTCTTGAAACATTAAAACTTTAAATACTTACTTAATATTATATAATAGTGTATCGGCTGTAAACTATCATGACATAATTTCTCTATTATATCGTTGCACTTTTTTATGTTGTGCTCGCTATACCACTTTGTACCTTCAGAACAACGGCGGTTTTCGTTAACACTGTTCTCATCTTTTCTTACGGTAACATTAGGTTTGGAACCCTCTATGTGCGAGTACACACCTCGCTCTTGGCCAGTTATTATTTGTAAACTGGAAGACTAAGGGCCTGTTTCGCCACTTCTGAATAAGTTCTTGTTAGGTTATCCGACAGATATTTTGACATTATTTTATACAAAATATGTCAAACTTTCTGTCGTATAAGCTAACGAGACCTTACCCAGAAGTGGTGAAACAGGCCCTAAGGCATTGTCCTAATTGGGCAATGTCGGTAAAGCTGGTTAGATTCTTTATTAAATAATGTTAGGTAGCATTGCTTTCTTTTTTTAGTTCTAGTAATGTTTTCGAGATGATTGTTTTCATACAAGAAGCGAAAACCAGTTTACCTACTTAAGCCTACTAAAAATCAGGTTCGGGTTTCGATCTCATTTGATTCTGTACACCTTAAACTAGGTTACCTACCATGCACTAAATGTTGGCTCCCTGCAAATTTTTCAATGTAATTGATGCTTAAGTTCGAGCTAAGTAGGGTCGAAATGTATGGATTTTGACATTTAACTGTAGGTTTTAGCAAGGTCTTACAATTATAGTACAGAATATGAGCCTCTATAGCTTACCAGAAAAGGTCTGTATCATATGATTCATATCTTACATTAAAATATGATAATGTTCTATAAGTTAACAACATAATTTATGATTTGATACAAATAAATAACTTTATTAAAATGTATTCTCGTTATTATAATGACACAACAGGTAACAATAAATTGATAATTGCATATTGCATAATGTGCTATTATTATGTTCTTCTACTTCTTATTGAGTGGGCTGCAAGCCCTGGTGTCAGAGTTTATTCAAACCGCCTTACGGCCTCTGACGTGGTTTTTATGTAACGACTACTACCACCAGAGATAGTAGCCGGGACCAACAGTTTAACGTGCCATCCGAAGCACGGAATCATCTTTCTTTTCAGACAATCAGGTGACTCAGCCTGCAATGTCCTAACCAACTGGGGAAAAACGCATAAAGTGACATTTCACTAGGTGTCCCCCGTGGGAATCGAACCCACGACCTCCGTGTTAAGAGCCCAATACTCTTAACCATTAGACCACGGAGGCAGTTCCACGGAGGCGGATTATGTTCAATGGGTACCAGCCCGTCTAGTATGATTTCTCTACTAGCGTGCCGACTCTATTTTTTCCATACTAAGTACTTGTCGCAGCTAGCGCGACGCTCTGAAAAGCGCGAGAACAGCAGTGCGAATTTTGAAAGTCACACGTTCAAATCAGCAGTAGAAAGACGCATAATCTCCATAGAAATTTTAACATTTTCTACTGCTGTTTACAGCGAGTTACTACAGAGGCTATAGACAAGGTAATAGACTAAGAGATAAGTGTACTTTTTGCAACCATCAGCAGCAAGGCTGATTTAGTGTTTATGTGGTGTAGAGCATCTCTGTGATGGGGATGGACCAGGTCTGCCTGCATAACTTCAGTCGGTTTAGGAGTTACAGACGTTTAAAGGTCTGGAAAAAAATTACGAACAGCTGCAGGGCTGATCGTATGATATTATTGTAGTATGCACTGTAGCCATGTGAACACTACAAAAACTGACATGGTTCATCAGTCGGTTTCGGAGTTACTGACGTTCAAAGGTCTGACCTTTGAACGGCTGTATCTCCTAAACCGACTGACAGTTCATGTCAGTTTTTATACTTTTCGCATAGCTACAGTGCATACTACAATAATATCATACGATCAGCCTTGCTGTGGATCGTAATTTTTTTCCAGACCTTTAAACGTCTGTAACTCCTAAACCGACTGAAGTTATGCAGGCAGACCTGGTCCATCCCCATCACAGAGATGCTCTACACCACATAAACACTGAATCAGCCTTGCTGCTGATGGTTGCAAAAAGTACACTTATCTCTTATAATATAACATTTCTATTGGCGTAGACGCTAGTAGAAATGACAGAATGTATGGATTTGACATTGGCGATCGAAACATTTTGACGTTTTCTTTCTCCACCATACGTCAAGTCCATACATTTTTTTTTCTACTGTCGTTAATGCTAATCGAAAGTACTTTTTCTAGAGGCCCTGGTTATTTTCTAAGCAGCCGAAGGCGCGGTGCGCACATGTAGTGATATCGTACTAGACTCAAAGGACTGTAAGTATTCACCCTACGCGCGGCGCGGTAATCTCCTTCGGTGAATTCAGCAGTTGAAAATGTCAAAATTACTATGGAGATGTGCATCTTTATACTGTGGATTTGACTTTCAAAAATCGCTCTCTTGTAGTATGGTTAATGATTTTTGAAAGTCAAATCAGCAGTAGAAAGATGCATGTCTCCAAAGTAATTTTGACATTTTCAACTGCTGAGCTCACCGAATGAGATTCAAAAATCGCACTTGTGTACACATACGCCGTGTGTACATAAAATATCATAGTTAATTTACCCATTTTTATGGGAGTTCGATTTCCTATGGTATCACTGGATGAAATTATCGCTGTCTCATACGCGGTTACACTGATGTTCCGTCTATCAGCGTAAGCGAAATACTTGGCCTATGGATACAGCACTATCACACCTTCGCTCTCTTTCTATTTGCGTGCGAACGAACGAGATAAAAGACGTGATACAGCCGTATCACGTGTTGCATGCTACCAGTGCTGGTCAGGCTTTACAAGAAAAGTAGTTCTAAATGGCTCGATAGATGGCGTTGACGAGACAGGGGCGAGCGACCTTGCAGATACCTAGTAAAATACAAATAAAATAGTAAGAATTTTGTGTTTATAAGTAAGCAGTAAAATATAGCATTTATTTCGTCAACGGATGCGTCTGACTCAGTGACATGCATTTTTGTTTACTTTTTAGCATAACATTTTCATCTTTGGACCCCTCCTAATATTCTTGGACCCCTCTCTGGTCGACGCCATCTATCGCCGGTATGATGAACTACGTTTGAGTAGCTGTCAGAAAACTCCTCATTGCTTAAGCTTGCCGGGCAGCACGGCGTGCGTGTGAACCCGGCATAAGATAAAGTAGGGGCCATAGACGAAAAATGAGCGTTTTTTTTTTCGTTTCATAGTAGATCGATAGATGACGCTACGGTCTATACGAATCTATGTCAAACACTGAAAAATTATCTTTCCCCGAAATGAGGGTAAAAGTGAAGTGAAAAAAAAACAAAAATCTTTTGGAACATATTTTTTTTATTATATTTAACTATATTTCTTATGCTAATTTACTCTTTAAGGTGATACAAGACTACAATTTGACTAAAATAAATATAAAAACTCTTTGATCATAAGGCAAAATCTGAAATTGAACTGGCAATAAGAAAACTTGAGCTGTCAAATGTCATTGTTAATCAAACTCGTATCGTTGCATTTACTTTGTCGTGTTTGTTAGTTTACTTCAGAGAGTCACCAGGATTATATGTGTTCTTTGAGAGTCACGTTGCAGGGTTTGCCTTGAACACTTGTCTCTCGCGTGGTGTTCGCGCGGTTCGCGTCTCAGCCTGCCACGAGGCTCCAAAATCCTTCTCAGTTGTTCTTACTCAAAAACAATCCTCGAGATTGGATAGACACTCCCTCAAACTACTTGACACTGGCGAAATCTAACAAGGAAACGCCAATAAATAAAAATAGAATAGAATAGTTTACTTCAAACTGCTTTTCTGAAAAACAACGAAAAAGGACTGTATTTTTGGCTAAGAAAGAAATCGAAAATAATTTCAATTTTTTTTTTATGACGTCTTCCAAATCCGAACCAAAGAGAATGAAATCTCTACGTTTTTTAGTCTATAGGTGACATTGCAGAGGAAGTTTTTGCTTGACAGTTTGTCGTACAGACACTACTGCCATCTATTGAGTTATAAGAAAACGGCATTAAAAAAAAAAAAAAAAACGCTCATTATTCGCGTTGCTCTTTCTAAGGAGCCCATTCACAGTAGTCCTAAAAATACTTGGCCTATGGTAGTCCTACATATTGTAGTCCAAAGAGTAATGGCTGGATGCAGTGGGAGGACATTTGCCTTTTGGCAGGTATCTTCAATGTAGTTTGCATAGAAAGTGCAGCCATCTAGTATTACGTTCTACAAACTACAAAAAAAAAAGATTTTATGGTCTATGTCAATGTCAAATTGCCAAATTCACAAGATGGCTGCCTATTTGTGTTAAGTGCGTGTTGTTTGTAGTTTTAGTTCAATTTCGTGCCGATTTAGTGATGTTCTGGAGTTTCTGTTGTTCTCTAACCAATATACAGATTTCAGAAGTAGTAGGGAGACTGAAATTTAACTGGATCGGTGCGGGATTGAACGAAAACTAGCATTCAAAACAATAATATATATCCGTATGAGTAGATATAAGTAGGTATGTATAGTATAGGTTTAATAACAGAACGGGATCATAGATGGAGTTGGTAGCTTTCAATTTGACATAAGGTGGATGCATAATGTTGCCGCGAGTGGGTTCTCTTTTCTAATATACTTATATTACTCTTTGGACGTCATGAAGGTCATAGATTCGGCTTCAACAAGTTGTTTGTAATGCAATCTCCATCTCTATAGGTATTTTAAACTTATTGGCCTAAGTAGTCAATGATGGCATGTCGTGTGAAATAGGCTTTATACTCATAAAATATGGCAACACTCATGATAGCATATTGGCAACCTATTTTGTAATGGCAACCCTGGGTTCGTCTACATTGCTTATGGTCGATGTGTGAAGTCGACGAAAATTGACGAAATTGATATTGGTGCACATTTCATATTCCTTTTTTATTTCAATCTTTAATTTTAATTATGTTAGTGCAACAGTTACAAAACACACCAGTGTGATTATACATAGTCAGTGTTGGAAAATTGGTAAGTTCTAACAATAGGTACGAGTAGTTGTGGACGTGGGGTATGCAATATAGATCTCATCCCTCTTTCCTGTGTTTTCACACCTTGTCCATTCAATATCCCAGGCACAGCTTATTTAGCTCTGGATGCGTTTCTGCGCATCCACCTGACCTAGGCATATCTAGGTAGGTCAATATTGAAGAAATAAGTGTGCGTGTAATCTAAAATATGCAAAGGTCAGTCAATTTTGCTGTATCGTCTTAATTCGTGACAAATATTTATTTGTTAGCACGAATGCAAGTGAATCCAGCGCTGCGCATGCAAAAAAAAAATGTTCTCACGATCGGGGTCCTTTGTCGAAGTAGTTTTTTTTGTAACCACGACACATGTGATTTTACTTCCTGCATCACGCAAGACGAAACCGTGTATCTAGAGAGAGTCACGTAGAGACATACCTACAGCAATTATATTGTGATAATATTTATATACGTAACAAAGTTTTATACATATCTGTGTTTTTAAAGCCAATCTCTTACCATATGATTGAGGTGGCCTTGATTGTGACATTGGGACATAATGAAACATCTCTACATTGATCATTTTGCAGGTTTTTTGCTATTTTTTGAAATTCTGCTTACATTAAGTCTACACTAACCATTTTTAAGTATTTACACCACTAAATATATAAATTTGAATAACTGTGGTTATGGTATGGTATCACACAGCTTTTGTACACATATTTGATTATATTCATACATTTGGTTATATTAGAACACATTTGTGGCAATAACTAGTCTTACAATTCGTATAACAAATGTTGAAAATCAGAGTTTGCTAAAAATCATTTACTATAAACTTGTTGTTTGTCAAACAAAAAGAATTTTTAGGTTATGTTCAATCTTACACAGATGTTCAGCATAATTAACATTGTATACAATTTGTTTAATGAATAAGCACAAAACCTCATGCATCTCACCTCACTAAAAGATTTAATGAATAATAATTGCATTGGAACAATAATTTCATCATCATATTAATTAAAATTTAAAGTTATTCACATTTTATAAGTTTTCATGCAAAAATAATTTGTTACATTTACATTGATACATTTTATGAATTTTGTTTTGGTAGTAAGTGGGGTGAAGAATCGCGTGGCTAGAGGTCTACCGAGAGGATGTCTGCGTCGGCTCATCATTGTTCTGGCCATGCGAGTCGGCCATTCCGTGAACTCTTTTGTGTTTTAACCCTAAAAGAATCACTTGAGACTCTAAACTACTTACATTGGCAAAACTGCCACTCTAGATTTAATTAAAACTACTGATCATTTTCCTACGTAGAATATTCATATAACGAGACGTTGGCTGAATTGTGATAACACATCGGATGCCATTAAACAAAAATTGAATTGAATTGAATTGAAGTGGGGTGAATGTAGCCATGCGGTGGGCTGATATCGAGTTCAGTAAATTTGAAATTAAACAAACAAATTAAATAATATTTTGAAAAAAATTTTACCATGTTGCAGCCTTGATATTTCGATTCTGTTCTCAATTCTTAACAAACTGTTTTCTAGTATTATTTATTAACATGTTAAAGAAGGTCAGGAAGCTTTAATTGCATCTGCCTCATGAATTGTAGACCAATTCATACTATTCACGATATTCGATACCATTTACTAATTACTTAAGGCCAGATTATCCAAGTGCAAGCGTCTCTTTCTTGCAAGCATAAGTTTGCAATTAGCCATCCCGCTCCAATTGAAAGCAGGATCGTAAAAAAACGTGTTTTTCATCAATATCTTTGCGCATGGGTGTTTCTAAGCTCAAAATTCTACGAAGTTCACTAGAAATATTTAATGTATTTATTTAAGTACAAGAATAAAAAGTTAAATATCGGCTTTTTAATCATAGTTTTGAAAGAACATAAAAAAAGGGGTAACTGGGATTTTTTTTCTATCTAATAAACTTAATCTAATCGTGTTATTGAGAACGGTCGCCTATCAGCCAGATCCTTAAATAAGACATAATTGGTTTTCAGACTCTAAAACACAGTTTAAAACACTTTCGTTCATGTTCAAAAAACGGCCTCGACCGGATAACAGAGTCTTAAACCTGATTATTAACTGGACCATTAGGGTTTGTCAAGCCAGAGAAGCACTAAAGCGGGCTCCGGCTTCAGTTCAGTAACCCTCTATACTGGAGCCTCTGGGTTTTTTATTAAAGGGACCTAAGTACAAAAAAAATATGTATATGTCACTCCCATCGTACCTTATATCAAGACTTTACCTACTGTAACTTTGTTATTTTAATTTACTTGACGTTTCCAAAGGCGAACACTTTTCTAGTGGCATCATAGGTTGGTGACGCTAGGAGCCTCTGGGTATTCAATGGCTTGATCATCATCATACCATACTATCGTACACTGGGATGCTTTGGTATCTCCTGGTGCAGGGCTTGTAACTTGTACCGAAAGTACAGGTTCTGTATCTGCACTTAGCGGCTTTTGCCATTTCGGTACCAGATCCAGATGGAAACCCGTAGTCCAACTTACTAGTACCAGTACCCAATTTAGGTACCCACCGTGTATGAGAATGCAGATTGACTATCCTTTACTACATCTGTTTCTCACTCTAACACTCAGTTGCAGAAACGCTCATTAAAGTTAATCCTCCATTAAATCTCTTGCAGTCACTTTTTGTCTCATTGACGTAGTAAAAGCTAGCAAGATATTTAATGGGATTCGCGTGGCTCTTGAGTGGACGTCAATTCGTTCGGCTCGCGATTTAAGTGGCCACGCGGCTCCGCCATTTTGTGAACTCTTTAGTGTTTTAACCTTAAAACAATCACTTGAGACTATAAACTACTTACATTGGCAAAACTGCCACTCTAGACTAAATTAATACTACTGATCATTTTCATACATCCTCATAACGAGACGTTGGCTGAATTGTGATAACACATCGGATGCCATTAAACAAAAAAATTGAATTGAATTGAGATTTAATGGAAAAAATTATATTTATGTTAATTACACTCAGTTACAGAAACGCTCATTAAAGTTAAGTTAATCCTCCATTAAATCTCTTGCTGTCACTTTTTGTCTTGTTGACGTAGTTAAAGCTAGCAAGAGATTTAATGGAGGTGTAACTTTAATGAGCGTTTCTGCAACTGAGTGTAATTAACATAAATGTAATTTTTTGGTACCAGTGGTATAATACCGATACTGATTAGAAAGTAATAGTACAGGTACTACATCTGGTACCAGTTCCTATATTAAAGGTAAGACATCTGGTACAGGTATCACACCAATGCCAAAAGTACCGATTCCCAAAAATACCATATAGGATAAATCTTCAATAACTAGCCGCCCCCCAATAACTGGGCACCAATAGAAGTCTATGCTGGGCACATTATACTGAAATTGATAAACTAAGATTTATATTTACATTCAAATTAAATTAGTTATTAAATCTATATTATCTTCACCGATGAACATGATGAGCCGTGAAACTGGCCGGTTGCTTCTTTTTCTGGTAGCATACATTCATTTGAAAATAAAAACTTCTATGATAAAAGCCAATTACTAAAAATGGCGCCTTTATTCTTTTCGCCTCTTTTTTTATCACGGCCATCAATCAAACTTGAATATTATAGTTCAGAATAAAGTTACAAGCAAAACTTTATAACAAGTATATCTCTAAACTTTAAACTAAATCCGAACGGAGATATAAAGGCTTGAAGTAACTGTAATGAATATAATATTTTCAACTTCAAACCTTTATATCTCCGTTCAGACTGAGTCCAACACAGGTCAGTATATGTACATGTAATAACAAGTTTTGTATGTTACTTAATTCTGAACTAAAATATTCAAGTTGGGTTGATGGCTGCGCTAAAAACAACGTCGAAAAATAAGGCGCCAACCTTCCATATAAAACCCACATTGTCCTTTGACTTTTGACGTTATGTCATTGTAATAGAGGTGTTTGGCAGGTTATTGGAAAAAAATGGCTAGTATTGAAACTGCTGGCTAGTAACTAGGTTAAAAGTAATCTTCAATAAAACAATTATATAACTTATGAAATAAATAATGTCAGCTTCTTTAGTACACACACACACGTTAATTATTTTCAATATTAACTTCTTCCCCTTAATTATGAATACTAAGGGTGGTATCACTAAGTAAACAAAGGTAGTAAAGTGGCCAGCTATTAACGATTTACTCTAAAGTCATGTGGCTGCAGATTTTTTTTTGCTCTGATCTGTTCCAAGCAATTGCCCATAGCAAAAGTTATTCAGTTTGATGGGTAGAATTTCACCCTGTGCGTAATGGTCCTCTTTTTTTCGAAGCAGTTAATACTTATTGCTTTCTACATTATTTCATGTATTCCAAAGCTTCTCCTTAGCATACAGAAGAAGTCGAAACGGCGGCGAGGTGCGGGCACGCGCCTTGGCCACCTTTACATACCGTCGGTAATTCGGTATGTCAAGTTTTTTTTGGTCTTCATTTTTATATTTTTTACGAACAGAAGACATAATTTTAAGATACCTATTTCAATCTTATTGCGATTCATCGAGTTTATCAATATAAATTTAATTTTTAAATTATTTTGATCTGTAATCTCTAAGTGCAAAAATGGTGGAGAGAAAATAATTCGAACTCCATGGAGAAAAACTACCTACAGCTGTATTTAAAAAAAAAACCTGCCTCCTCTTTTTAACTCTATACTGGAAAAAGATACGGCAACATCAAATGTCAAATTCTGACATTGTGAAAGTATTTTTTTTCTTAATGGCCGGTTATTTTAAGTTGATTTTATGTTTACCAAGGAGTTCACAGGTATGCCAGTGACGTCACTGCACGGACCGAAAAACGACGTTATTTTATTAAAAATATCTGTAATCCTTTCATTTTAAAATCTCTGACATAGAAAATATGATTATTGAGACAATTATCTCGAAATGGTTTTCGATTCAGCCCTCCAAAAAAAAACTTGACATACCGAATTGTATACAAAGAATAAATCCGAGCGCTTATGTCAAGGCGCGCCCGCGCCTCAATTCCATCTGTATGCTATAGGCCTTGGATCTATTTATGCTATTTGTTTTATTAATGCGACAATTTTTAAACCCCATTGTCAGGCAAAGGCCCCCCTTTTGCTAATGAACCAAGCATAAACCTCTAACCTAGTAGATTCATTTCACCGTTTTACCATGATAATGAAATATTCTATACGAAATATTATGCAACTGGGTTTATCATAGAACTACAATGGGATTCCCTCACTGCTAGTCCTTTTAGTGACGAAATAACTCTTGAGTTATTTTCATAATTCCTTTTGGTTTAGTCACTGATAATATTGTGTCCTGTCGTGTCGTGTGTCGGGTTCCTAAGATAGCGTTACTGAATCAGGAATCGATTTATCAAGGTAACCTATTGGACATGGTTGGTTTAATAAAATAATATTTAAAAGAGATGCACATAGAGAGAAAAGTGTGTTACCTTACCATAGACAATAGTTTAACAATTTTATTATGTTGCGATCGTAGAAAGAGAAGGAACTAGAAGCAAGCACGTGTCTTGTCATATCACTCAGTAAGAGATGCACATAGCAAATTCGCTCTAGTTAAAAAAGGAGATCGCTACTTATTGCTGTCCTTATCGACGTAGCCACTTTTTTGTTCTACGACGGCTGTCTGACTCCGGAGTCAGACATCTATTTTCATACAAATTGTATAGGATTTTATGACTATCGCTGTCTCATACGCGGTTACACTGATGTTTCGTCTATCAGCGTAAGCGTAAAATACTTCGCCTATGGTTGCGATATACTTGCACACAATGTAGATTTTTAAAGATGCATCTTTTTCTATGCATCTTTAAAAATCTACTAGCCACCCTACGAATAAGAGAATAAATATGGAAGAGTAACTCCAAACAAAATCGAAATCATTTTTGGCACCCCATGAAAAAATGACATTTTGTATGAGTTTTGGCGGCGAGTTACAATTTTTAAAGAACAAATTTAGAACGCGTTACAATTTTTTTGGTGCCACTTTTTGAGCTTCATTTATACTTCTACACATTCTCTTATTCGTAGTAGCCACCATATTATCAGCCTCACTCCTTTCAAAAAACTTTTTTGATTTCTTAACAATTAAACAATATTTCCAAAAAACAAGGTAGCTCTTTAGAAAATCTTAATTGAAATTTTTGTCTTTGCAGAAATTCATCTCATGCACCATTAACTTTCATTTCACATCAAACGGTTAGTATTACTCAAGATTTCACATGTTACCACTAGTCTAGTGCAAAGGTTATAGCTATCTCTTTGATTACAGTTCACGCCACTCTTTACAATGGATCCATCATGCTCACATTCCAAGTGTGACATATATGAAGGGACAAGCCAAGTCCCTTTCGAAAGCAATGCAGAGAATAAGACTGATAGTGATGCCATTATGGTAGATAAAGAAGCAAGCACTCAAAGTAATGTTAGGCAACAAATCGACGACATAGAACGAGAAGACTTTGAGGAGGAGAACCGGATAATAAAACGTTGCTCTGGCATGATAGTAGACGGCAAAATTGCTGCGACAGCACACTACTCTGGTAATTTATCCAGTGCAAATTCCAGCTTGGCCTCAAGCTCAGAAACAATATCTACAATATCTCAAATAATTGCCAATGAGTTTATCATGCCAGGCTGCAGTAAAAAAGATGATTGCGAGGACAGTAATGCAACTATCAAAAACATGATCCATTCTAGGAAATATGTTGAAGAAACACAGAAGAAGGAAGAATTATTTAAACCAGATTTCATGCAAAAACTTTTGAGTAGTGGTACTCAGGAGAAAAAGGATTTTCCCAAGGGGAAATTGTATAAAGCGGATCAAATGGTTGAGGGCGCATCTGAGAATGAACCTAACGAAACAAGTGAGCTAGATGGTGAGGGCCCATCAGGGAGAACCAGCTCCAATGCCTCTAGTATCGCCAGTTCTAGTTCAGATAGCACTAAGGAATTTACTGTGCCATCTACGTCTAATGCTGAGAAGTTGCTTGGTCTTGATGATGCGAGTAGGAAAGGTGAACCCAGCAGTTCTAAATCCTCGGTGAGTATGACATATTGTTATGATCCAAATTAACTTTCATTTAAAGATAACATTGGGTCCTTTTTAATTAGCTGACTGTTACATATAAAATAAACTCAAAGTAATAAAGATCACATTGGCATAAAAGAACAAATAAATCACACAATTTTTATTTGAGGGGTTACCTCCTGGTTTTACCATGAAATTGGGTAACTTTGTAACCATTTTTTCATTAACTATGGCACTTTTTGAGCTGAAAAATAAACTAAACCATCTACACGATATCATAAGTGATGTGGTTTTTCTAGAAATCGATTTTAATGAATAAAACCGAAGAAAAGGGAATCCTAAGTCACCCCTTTTTTCCAGTTGTAACCATTTTACTCTTACATTTTTAATCTGAAGAAAATGAAAATTTACAATTTGTTTTACAACACAATTGTGTTTGTGTTGTCTTTCTTATTTTCCTACTTTTTCGAAATCGTTCGCATCTATTAGTATGGAGAGTCGTGGTCCCGGGATGATGCGCCTTAAGGAATGAATGTCTTGTTCATCAAATAAATAGTGTATATATTTCTTTATTTTATAAATAACGGACTTGTGCGTTAGCACTGCATTTCTGCCAGAGTCAAGGGTAGTTTGTGGGAGTATCTATCCCAATCTCAAGGATTGCTTCCTGAGCAAAAACACTGTTGAGCAGAGATGGTGGAGCCACGTGGCAGTCAAAACGTGAACCGCGCGAACACCACGCGAATGACACAACCCCTCGCGGCACACATAACTGGCATAAAAATTGTTAACAAATTAAACCTTTTATGTCTTTACTAGTGTTTACCCGCGTCTTCGTCCGCACAAATTATATACCATACTTTAAATCAGATCATAAGCTATCAAACAAAAAAAGGTTGATCAAAATCGGATCAGTAGTTTTTGCGTGATGCGCGAACAAACAAACAAACAGACAGACAAAATTTTAAAACAGGTTGATTTTGAGTCAGGGATACCTAAAAACCATATCGTAATCTTTTTTTGTAAATATCTTCAATGTACAGACACACTTCAGTTACAGTTTTATAATAGTTTAGATTGGTACTGAGGATAGCAAAATGGCAAGGTATTTTCAATGCATGGGATCCGTATTCCGGAGTTACTGTGTTAACTAACTGTTAACTACTTTTTCCAGTTTTCCAGTATTAATGTATTTTTTGTTCCAGAACTACATGCAACAGTATTGCGATGACGATGATTCCGATGACGATGTCAACGAAGAGACATGCTGCACTTGCCTGTCTTCTCATGAAGTAAGATCGCATTGTGATTTATTACGGTTCCGTCCGTCCTACCTGTTTAGGGCTGTAACTTTTCAACCGTAATAGCTAGATAGTTGAAATTTTCACAGAATATGCGTTATTACGGCGGATTTGTTGACAAATAATAAAAATGTCAAAAAGTAAAAAATTAAGGGGGGTTCTCAACAAGAAACTAGTTTTTATCTACGTTTTTTCTTCTCACTCTATAGTAAAAACGGTAATACATAAAAGCGTCAAACTTGGTGTGATTATAGAGCAAACTCTACAGTATAACAACAAATAATAAAAACCGGCCAAGTGCGAGTCGGTCTCACTCTTAAGGTCCGAAGAAAAAAAGTTTTTTTCCAAGTTAATATGTTGTGTTCTGTGGTGGTGTGGTACGGAACCCTCGATGCGCGAGTAGCCCGACTCGCACTTGACCGATTTTAGTATTATTATTATGTACTTACAAAGTGCAGGTTCTAAATAAATTGCTTTTTATTTTCAGGATGACGACGAAGATGATGAGCCCGAACCAGATGAAAGGCTATGGGTAAGAAAAAATATAATTATTTTACTTTTACTTTTGTACATACCTTGGACCATTAGCTCTCATTTCATACAAATAGGATAAATTTACATAAAGAGGATGACTGCGAGGGAGACAGGAATACGCCACTACCTACATTTTACTGTACGTAGTATTAGATACACTTTCTCATACTGTGACATAGTGAAACTTTGGTATTGGAAACAATCACCGAAGCTAAGCATCTTCCGGTCAATCTTTGGATGGGTGACTGTTTAGTGGTATTTCGTCACAAGCGTCTCCGTGCGTGTTGTTAGTAACTATGCATTTAGTCAGGTCAGAGGCCTATTGACGGTTTGATAATTGTCAATAACTTGCCTCTAACAATCTGCGTTTGGCGCGCCCACTTCCTCACACCCTTTTTCGTGAGAGGACGTCTTTGCCCTGCAGTGAAATCCTACAGGCTATAACCACAGCATAACTATAGTTCTCACAGTATGGCAACGCTGTTGATACGCCGCGCCCAGCCGCCGCGCGGTGTAATTACGTTGTCATGCTCAGTCAATCCCAAAATCTTCATACAGATCTTGGGAAAATCCGCGCCGCCCGCTTGCACCCACCGTTGCTCTGCTCAAGTACATCCGTTGCCGTACTGTGAGAACTAATATAGTTATGCTGTGCTATAACTAAATTTTTATGTTACGTTTATTAAATCAATTTATTTTTAATTTCATATTCACATATTATTATGCTTGCATCTATCGGTCAGTTTTCGTATCTTAAAATTTTCAGAGGAAGAGGCGCTATGAACACCCACCATTACCACCGGCGAAGAAGTTCTGTTCCGAAGCTACAGGATCAGGGTCGGAAGGCGCCTGGACACCAGCTCTAACTAATGTTACCAACATCGCGTTACCTGCTGCTTCAACCTCTAATATACAGGGACCACCTGAGATGAAACAGTGGCTTAACAGGTCGGTATTTTATACAATTATTTTCTACTATTTTGGCCTAGAATCTAGAATCTAAACTATTATAAAACTATGTTGACCTAGAATCTAGAATCTAAACTATTATAAAACTGTAACTGAAGTGCGTCTGTACATTGAAGATATTTACAAAAAAAGATTACTATATATTTTTTAGGTATCCCTGTCTCGAAATCAACCTTTTTTTTAGAAGAAAATTTGTCTGTTTGTTTGTCGCGCATCACGCAAAAACTACTGAACCGATTTTGATGAAACTTTTTTGTTTGATAGCTTACGATCTGACTTAAAATCTGGTATATAATTTGTACGGACGAAGTCGCGGGTAAACACTAGTTAGAAATAAATGTCTCCTTAAATTGCAGGTTCCAGTCGTGGTCTAATGGAGAGAAGATTCAAGCTATAGACGCTTTGATAAGGCGCTGCGACGCGAGCCACGTGCGTCACATGATGAAAGCTATAGAGCCGCTGTTTCAACGCGACTTCATCTCTCTTCTGCCGAAGGAACTGGCCCTCACCGTCCTGGGCTATCTTCAGCCTAAGGACTTGCTACGGGCTGCGCAGACTTGTCGGTATTGGAGGTAAGAAACTTTAACTGTCTGTTGAACTCTGTGTGTGCAATTGTTTTAGAGTGGCGGAATGGCTCGTTAATTAGCACCCAATTTTAAGAGGTATCTTAAGGGTGCCTGTCAATTGACGCGGAGATAGGCGGCGGAGCGGAGAAACTGAGTTTTATTAACCAATAAGTTTGCATGAAACTCGAAGATGAGATTTTATGAACAGGCACCCTAAGAGGTAGGATAAAACTTAGCGCAATATGTACATATTTGCAGTGTAAATAATTGTAACAAAACTAAGACGTGAGAATAGAACTAAATTTACATATGACCAATAGATTTTTTTATTATGATTATTGTATTATGACGAGTAAAATCGCATTTTGGCGTGACCAGTTGACTCCGAAGTCAATAAAACTGTCAAAAAAGTGATTGGTTGTGATCTTCAGAAGTTGTAGGAAAGATATTTCTCTTTATGATACCTTTTCTTTCAAGTGATATTAGATTGACCAATCTACCTTCTATTTATTCATATATCATCATTCCATTTATATTGAACAGAATTCACGATGACCGTACATAATATGAGGATTGAGGAAAACGAAATGAGTGACAACCAAACCAAATATGTTCCGTTACTACCAAAAAGTACTCAATTCTGACCAGTGAACTTATTTACGTTCACTGTTCGGCTTGACTTGTTCAATTTGCCTATAAATGCTTTACTTTTGAATCCGAACTACTGAAGATGTAGAGTTTTTAGAATACTGGTCCAGTATGTATGGCGCACTACTTCTCCTTTCACCTTTACTTGTGAGAGAAGGCTTTGGCTCTGCAATAGGATCCTACAATCCGCCAATCAATCCTACAATCCTTTTTCGTCAACGAAATGACACTTCATCAAATTCCATTCAAGTACTTTCGTGTTATGATTTGCGGAATGCACTCAGTTGAGTCACATTTAGAATGTGTTCTAAATCCAGTTTGTTTTGTTTGCTGACAGTTAGGTTGTATTCTATACATGTCAGTAGACGAAGCGTTGTAACAAGAGATGCTATAGCCGAGACGTTTCCAACGAACAGTTTAGGTCATAACATAAATCATCTCGTCGAACCTCTCACTCGTACTCATGGGCTCTATGCAACCGTTTCAATAGAGCCGAAGAGTGCGAGTGAAAGGATCGATGAGATGATTTTATGACCCAAACGAAACGCCCCAGCTATAGTTGAACGACACGGTAAAGCATGTATTGTATAGCATAGCTAGCAGCTATCTATACTATACAATATTCATGTTTCATGTTATTGTGGCGAGCGCCATCGGTGCTGTCCGGTGTCGGTAAGCATATGCTCACGACTATATTCCCCGATGGGGTAGTCAGAGATATTCTGAAACCTCAGAACATCCACGTTTCACCAGTAGTACCGAAACTGTCCAGTGTGACAGGGGGTGAGCCCGTCGCCACTTATAATGGACAGTGGGTACAATACATGCCTCGAAATTGAAGCATGCAGGTTTCCTCACGATGTTTTCCGTCACTGAAAAGCCAGTGGTGTTACAAATCGTACATAAATTCCGAAAAACTCATTGGTACGAGTCGGCTTGGACGGGGATCGAACCATCGCCTCCTGCACGGCAGGCAAGGTTACTCGCCACTGGACCACCACGGCTTTTTTCGGTGTCGGTATCCGTGCATATAAGGCAGGTAGATGTGACGCCTTGAGTATTTTGCAGTAGCAATACGTGTTAGACATGCAATGATCGATTATTTTGTTTATGCTGCAATTTATCTTAGTCCCGATTTTTAGACGCCTATAGAAAAAAACACGATGCGGTAGCTAAAGCCTTTGTCAAACAAAACGCGGGTCGTGAGCATGGCCGGTCGTCAAGGGACCCGTGAGAGTTATAATACAGGGAACTGTGTGGAACACGACCGACACGAAAGGCGAAGAGTGTTGACAAACGACTGGCGGCGGGGCGCGGGCGCGACAGCAGCGCCGCGATTGCGTGAGCTCGACGTTGTAACACAGATTACTAGTTAATACGTACAGATACATGACTTCTTTAGAAAACGATAAATTACTACGCCTAATTACCTAATGCTAGACAATGCGTTATTATTACTTCGTACAACGCGCGACGTATGCGATGTTGCTGTCCGGCTCGGATGGTAGAAATCAAGCATGCGCATCGCTTACGCGTCAAAGTATAGGTGATTATCTCGGTACCTACGGCCCAGTGACGGAGGCCTGGTTGTATCACTATGGCCGCCATACTGACACGTCACACAGATTACATTCTGAAACGTCACACATAGCGGAGAGCGTGGTGCGGGAGTGTGACGAGCTGGTGATTTTTTTTTTAATCGCAAATAAAATATATAAGATTTATGAAAGCTTATGATATCGTATTAAGAATTGAATTATAATTTTTGTAGGTTCCTTGCTGACGACAATCTTCTTTGGAAGGAGCAGTGTCGTCGCATTGGCATCACTACTCTCAAGAAGATGCCTCGCTCGCTGCCTCGCACCGCAAGCCCTTGGAAGGCTGCCTACATGCGTCAGTACTTGATTGAAAACAATTGGCTGCACAAACCTGTCAATAACCCTATTGTGATGAGAGGACATGATGAACATGTTATCACTTGCCTACAGTTCTATGGCAACCGCATTTTGAGTGGCAGCGACGATACCACGCTCAAGGTCTGGTCAGCTGTTACGGGAAAGGTTAGTTCCAATCAATCTACATAATATATTGCAGCAATTTCGATGCCTTCGATCAAAGTAATATGAAACGAATAAATAAGTTAAAACAATTTCTAGCCGATATTGCCTTTACATTGACGAAACGTCAAAGTAAAGTACTTGAAATATGTACCAAGATGAAAGACCAAGTGCACGCCGGCGCCTACATTTTGTGCTTCAATTAAATGTACTTATTGAGCATATCAACAGTGCTGCCCGTAAGCAGTCGATGAGGGAGACTGTCAGATGTGGCCTATAGCCTATACAATGAATTGACAATTTTGATGTAACATTAAAAACCACATGACTTCACTGTTTTTTTTCCTTATAGTGTCTTCGCACCCTGGTTGGTCACTCTGGAGGCGTGTGGTCATCCCAGATGGTAGGAGACACGGTGATCAGTGGCTCCACCGACCGCACGCTCCGCGTGTGGAATGCCAAGACTGGCCAGTGCTCGAAGGTCCTTGCAGGCCACACCTCTACTGTTCGATGCATGCATCTCTATCAGAACAGGTAATTTTATCTATTATATTCAATTGACACACGGCGACACATCAAGCTACGCAAAACAAACATAAGCTGGACGCGCGACGTTAACATTACTCTATCTACGCACGGCCAGCTTATTTTGGTTTTGCGTATGCGTATTGATGTGTCGCCGTGTGTGTTCATGGCTATACACAATACAAGGACTTCGCATCAGCGCGCTGTTAACGGGACTGCAAAAGTGTGCTTAATTGTTTTACTGCTTAGGGACCGAAGACATTTGAAAGGACTGGAATTGTATGAAATGTCAGCGGCATCTATGACAGCCTAGCACAACTGAAGCATACTAAGAGGACATTAGAGACATACGCCATTTTTGGGTTTTGTTATTGTATGACGACGTGGTGAGCCTATGAGTATAGATTGTCATTGATTCTAGTAAATATAACTCTTTCACAGAATTTTATTTAACTTGAAATGGCACACCCACAGCATTACATATAAACTGATCTATTAACATGCTTTAATAATGTGATAGTTATTGATACATTTTATTCATGCGGAATATAAATTTAACAATCAACGTAAAAAAAGAAGGGATGTTATGATTTAAGTTTTGTGGCCTATTATGTATCTGTCTTCTTGTGTTAAAAGTGCATCCACGAGTGAGCCAGTTGGATATATAATATCGGATCAAAATGTTCTTGTAGAATGAGCGGACATAAACGTACTTTTTAAATACATAGCAAATAAAAGATACAAAAATGTCGGGCATTTCTAGTACCTACTGTGGATTTTATTTAGTTTTCCAATGGCTTGTGCGAGTAATGAGCATTTGCGAATGTTATTTTTAACTATAATTATGCAATGCGAATAAATACAACAAAAAGTGTCTTTGATTCTTTATTATATCTAAAATATTAAAAAACTGTAGCAGAAGTGTTCTGCACATTGAAGATATTTACAATAAAAAGATAACGATATGCTTTTTAGGTCTCCCGACTCCAAATCAACATTATTTAGAATTATTGTCCGTCTGTTTGTTTTGATCGAGCATCACGCAAAAACTACTAAACGGATTTTGATGAAACTGTTTTTGTTTGATAGCTTATGATTTGACTTAAAATCTGGTATATAATTTGTGCGGATGAAGTCGCGGGTAAACTCTAGTACTATTATAAAACTGTAAATGTTTGTTTGTTTGTTCGAGCATCACGCAAAAACTACTGAATTGATTTTGATAAAACTTTTTTGGTTTGATATCTTATTATTTGACTTAAAACCTGGTATATAATTTGCGCGGGTTAACTCTAGTTTTAAATATAAATTCTATGTGGTTGAAGTAAAGTGCCTGCATAACACACAATAATTGTCGATTGACAGAGTGGTGTCGGGTTCGCGAGACGCGACGCTCCGCGTGTGGTCGATCCCCGAAGGACGCTGCCTGCGCGTGCTGGTCGGCCACCTGGCCGCGGTCCGCTGCGTGCAGTACGACGGCAAAGTGGTCGTCTCCGGCGCTTACGACTACTTCGTTAAAGTTTGGAACCCCGACACTGGGGAGTGTCTGCACACCCTGGCTGGGCACACTAACCGCGTGTATAGCCTTCAGGTTTGTATATTTTTGTAATTTTTTTCGTTTGGCTTTAATTGCCGCTCTCATTTCAAGCGTCAAGCGGTCGTCAGCGCGCCTGCTCCGCAGTCCGGACGTGTGAAGTCGTGCGACGGACGATCCGCTTAACGCAGCGGACGCTCTAACACTAGTATTGGAATATAATCTACTTCTGATGCTGATCTGAGACGTAATTTATTATTATGATGACAGTTCGACGGCGTGCACGTGGTGAGCGGGTCATTGGACACGTCGATACGCGTGTGGGACGTTGAGTCGGGACAACTGAAGCACACCCTCACCGGCCACCAGTCTCTCACCTCTGGAATGGAACTTCACTCTAATATACTCGTTTCTGGAAACGCTGATTCAACCGTCAAAGTCTGGGATATCACTACTGGCCACTGCCTACATACTTTGTCTGGTGAGTAATTCTTGATTTCCACACTTATTATAGATTTTTAGGGTTCCGTACTTAAACAGGAAAAATCGGAACCCTTATAGGTTCAATTTGTTGTCAGTCTGTCAAGACCCTTTTTTAAATGGTTGTATGTTCTGTTTTGTTCCGCACAATTAGATGGTAATAAAACCTATAACTATCATTTCAGGGCCGAACAAACATCAGTCCGCAGTAACGTGCCTGCAGTCCAGCAACCGTTTCGTGATCACTTCTTCAGATGACGGTACTGTGAAGCTGTGGGACGTGCGCACCGGTGAATTCATACGCAACCTGGTGGAGCTCAGCTCCGGCGGGTCAGGAGGCGTCGTCTGGAGGATCCGCGCATCCGCCACCAAACTGATATGTGCGGTCGGCTCCAGGAACGGCACGGAGGAGACCAAGCTTCTCGTGTTAGACTTCGACGTGCCGGGCGCATGCAGAAAATGCGACGAATAGCATCGACTAAACCGACGCCTGCTGCGTCGCTACGCGAATCTGTACGCGCCGTGGCATTGCTAAGGTGCTTCGGTCCGCTCATATACACTACTAGTTTTTTATTAGTAACGAAACTTTAAGGGTGTATTCAGACTGTGAATCTGAACTTTCCCTGAGGAACATGGGTCGAAAAACGAGAAAAATGTTTGGACCTCCCATAGAAAATCGATCGGCCGATCCGCACTTTTGTATGGGAGGTCCAAAAAAATTTTTTTTTCGACCCACTTTCCTTAGGGAAAGTTGGTCAGATTCACGGTCTGAATACACCCGTAAAGTTTCGTTACTATTTCAAAACTAGTGGTGTATATATTATATACCATCAGACAGATTCCGTTCACCTATTTATTTCTGCCTGGGTATAAAAAGGCAATGTCAGCTGGTTTTGGGGTGATACAACTATTTTTTTAAATATCTGACAGGTTAAGGAATTACATTGCGATTTTTATCTCAGCAGTGTATACACAAATCGAATGCTGTAATAGCTGCTAACAAGCCGTATCCTTGCCATGCTTTGTGTGAATAGTTGGAAATTTACAGATTTGGAAGCAACTATTACATTATAGTGTAATCGCAATTTTAGTACTGTTTACAACTCTGCAAGCGTTTGTTTCTACAGAAAATAATGCCTAATTTAGAAACCATGGTAATCAATGTCAACATACGTGGCTTTGTTAATATCTTTGGTGCTTGTGATTGACTTATTGTGTCACTATTACACGCAGTGTATCAAGGCAAACAGTGCATTAAAAACTGGATTTGTCAAATCTGGAGTCCATACAAATTTTAATATCAAAGGACTACCACTCATAAAATGTTTCTGTGGAATCAAACGACCGTCTAGGGAAGGAACTGAAGATCCCGTGCCGTGCAATCGAGTGGATGAAGTGGAAGTGTAACTATAAATACAAAGTCTACCCACCGGACAACAGTGAAAGTGTGCAAGTAAAAGCTCTTGAACAAAATGTATTGGTTACTTGGACCGATTATATCCATAGTTCGGTCTCTCCTATATCCACATGCTACTCATCATTACTTATTATATATTGCATTCAAAACCATTACACTACCATATTGTAGTATTTAATTATAATAGTATAAAAATTTGTTCAGTAGATAAAAATGGTGGCTCAACCATCTCACATTGCCAAAATTCAAATAAAAAAAAAAGAATAAAAATACTGAGTTCCAAAGAATTTAATGAAAAATTGGATTTTAAGTTTTATGTTTAATTATTATGATAAGGCATCTTTTTTAATTTGTTATTTTATTACTATTGGTATACTTATATATAATTTTTCCCATTGACATGATCGTGTGCAATTCGCTTTTTGTACAGAATGTTTGGTTCTGCTAATATGTGGGAAATAGAAGTCCTATTAGTTCTACGGTAGAACTGTTCAGTAGAACTACTGGGAATGAACGGTATCTACGACTAAATCTAATTGTTCGAATTGAAACATAAATGGTAATATTCCTAAGACGATTTTGAAATTTGAACCTATTTCTTGAATTTTCATTTTGTTAAGGGGCGGCTATCCCATAAAGTTAATATTGTTCAATTCTTTCTTTGCGAAACCAAAAATTCTGTATCATAACATATTCACTGCTGTAGACCTACATCGTAGGTCCGCAGTACCGTGGCCGGCGTGCTCAAGAAGCCTAGCTGGACGGTTTATATCGCATTCCGACGAGTTTCATATGTAACCTAGAAAGCTCTGGGTGGTTAATTATTCTCGGGAATATTTTTGTTTAAGCCAAGCATCACTAACATTTATTGAGCTACGTGTAACATTCCTTCATCTATAATGTATTACTTTTCGGTATTTAATTTATAATTTGTCTTCGTTTTGGCTGCGATGTGTTATTTATCACCTTCGTGAGTTTCCATTATTTACGTTGTTATCCGTAATCTACTTTTTTTTATTTAGATGTGGTTCAGTAAATGCTTTGGTACTCGTCTGCCTTGCATAACATTTGATGATTGTTCAACGTCAAAAACAACGTTTTACATATATCCGACTACTGTTATTATAGTAATTATATTTAGTCTTGTAAAACTTTTTTTTTTTACCGAAATATTTCGGTTCTGTGTTTTTACATCAATGTAAAATTAAACCAAATGTTCATCACTCTGAACCAACATTAACTACCATTTGCAATTTTAATTGCTTGTTTTATTATATTTTTCATACAGGGTGCATTGGGGTTCCTAAGGGTCAGCGCACATCTAGCGGAAAACATTACATTACATTGGTCGTTACTTTTGATAGAATCTTCGCAATATTTGAAATATCCCCACCTGTGGAACCTGTGGAAAAATGCTCGAGCAGTTGTCATTGATAAATTACTAATGAAATCAATGAACATTGAAATAAGAGTTGAAAGTAGCGTACAAGAGTATATCCCCGTGACGTGTGTTCGCGTTATCTCTTGCATGCTATTTTCAACTATTTCAATATTCATTGACGGCCAATGTAAAAATTGTTATTGTTATTGTGCCTAGCCGTGATAATAATATCACTACGTTTAAAAGAGTTTTGACAAAATTCTGGATATCCGCCTGCAGAATAACGCAATGCACCATGACATTTTGGTCATGGTCACCATTTCAAATTTTAATGTTTTTTTGTTGTCACAAGAACGGGGGGGCATAACGACGTTTTATTACAAATCGATAAATATCTTTTTCTCCCCTCCGGACGGAAAGCGTCAATTGTCGTCCCGCTGCGCTAAACGAAGTTGCCGCTTTCCACCTCCGTCGAGGATAAAAATTTATGCTAACCTCGGGCAGTAAATAAGAAAGCCTCAGATCATGTTTGTTGACCGAGGCGAAGCCGAGTTCGATTACATGAGGTCTGAGACCTTTCTTACTTTCCTGTCCTCGGTGTGTAATCTACTATAATTGTCGTTGATCAAATAGCATCCTGTTTCTTCCTGTAAAAGGTAGATTTTAGAACACCGCGGCACGCAGCAGCTACCGCGACAGGGACTAGTCATTTCATAGAAAAGTATTTACTACGAAATGGCTTTGTCGCTGCCGGGCGCCGCGGTGTTCTAAAGTCTACCTTTAGGCGTTTATTATCAGTGGCAGGACATTACATTTATTAACGGTTTTTAACCACAGAACATTAAATAATATTGGGGAGGGCAGAGCCGCCGCATGCATAACATGTCCAAACACGCAATAGTCACGCCTGTGTCATTGCCAAGTAATATAGCCATAATATCGTAATGCATGCTAAAAAACCATACAGAAATCAAAATATAGTATGCAATTTATTGTGATACACACTGGTTTTCATATTAGCTATGTCAGACCACTTCTTACTATTGTTTAATGTTCTGCGGTGAACTGGAGTGTGATTTTTGAATCTCATTCGCTGAGCTCAGCAGTTGTAAATGTCAACATTACTATGGAGGTACGCATCTTTCTACTGCTGATTTTACTTTCAAAAATCGCACTCTTGAATTATGATTTTTGAAAGTCAAATCGTCAGTAGAAAGATCCATATCTTCATAGTAATATTGACATTCTTCTCACCAAATGAGATACAAAAATCGCACTCCTGACCTCTAAAAATGAAGAGGTTGTTCAATTTGACGCGTATACTATTTGTATATTAATAAGTGCAACAACACGTTGAGCGTTGTTAACCCATGTTACATTGCGTATCATTACGGAGTACTTGCATACTTCTCGGCATTTCGAGCACATAATCCCCGTCAATTATGACAAGAGTTTCATTTTCGCAGAAGGGACAAACATTAGCCTGTCCATGCTTTTCTGATATTTATTCAAATATTATCAACTTATTAAATTGATACTTTAATTTTTAATCAAGTTTAGAAATAATAACATGTTTGTTTAATCCTTATTTGATATCTGTTTAAATAAAATTTCTGTGTAATTTATGTTCAATACATTTTATATGTAATTATGTGTCTCATATCATAAACAAAGGCCAGCAATTTTATCACTTAACTTCTTAAAATAAGTAAGATAGTTGTATGTTAATTGAATACACTTCAGACTTATAATAATACCGTATTAAGCTAAAGTTTCTAACACCAATGTATAAATGGTGGTTAGTATGCGCAAATGCAAGCGAGATTAAATCAGAACTTACATAATACTATAGTAAGTAAGTGGCTATTGACTGCGATTGCACTCTTAACTACAGCTATGTTTAAATAATTGTTGTGTATATATACATATTTAATAATTATGTGATCATTGGAGGCGCGGTATATCGACGTCTGTCCATGATAGCGGATCTAATAAATAAAATACAAAGACTGAAGCATAGGTATAACGTAATATTTAAAGTATTCAATAAATGTAGTCACTCTTGTACTACCAACCATCACACTGCTGTATGTCTTTGTTGACTCGCATCTTTTTAATTAAACAATTTGTTTCAAATATTTAATGAAGTATTGGGGCTACGACTCGACTACTTTGGACATTTTTCACTTAGTTACGTTAATTTAGTTTTAGATTTTAGGTTGTTTAAGTTAAATAGGTTATTTTATGCCAAACATCACGAATACTTGAACCTATAAATGATTATAAATCGTTCTTACTGCCCAGAGCACGTACGTGCATTTCAAGTTTTGATACAATATAACACAGGTAATTTAATGTTATAAATTGTGTGGTTTTCACAAGGCCCAAACGCAGACTGACTGATTTTGTCTACGGTGTACAAAATAGTAAGGAAGGTAATAACATTTTGTTCCACAACATTTTGATGCGTCGGCGTCACCGATAAAACTCCGTCGTCTGCGTTGGGTCTAAAACTACGAAAGTCTAAAACAAGCTCTTCATTTGTAGGTTCACTGTTATTTGTTTGTATGTAATGTAATGATTCACAACGTTAACTCCAACGACTAGTTTTCCTTAGAAGAAGTTTGTAGAAAACTAAACGATTGTGTAACTGCGATTCATGGTGAAAAATCTTTGGATGAATAAATTACAATCTGGTTGTTTCAATCACTTAATGGTTTTTATTCGGTACTCTGCCGCGCAAGCCTATCGACCCGCTACAATTTTATCTCGACAACCACGCTAAGCGACAAAGACCACACCCCAGTCAAGAAATCATTGTTGCGGGCCATGGCCGGATAGACGGTGGTTACGCTAACCCACGAACAATGTCTCGTCGCATCGTATTTACTTTTTACATTCGTATACTTAAATTTTTGCTTTGAATGTATAAATAAATAATTATAATATTAATTAATAAACTTAATTGTTTTCAGATTATTTTGTTTGATTAAGTTCTTACTTTTATTCTATTTAAGTAGGTATTATGTTTATCATTTCTCATACTCTGAAAGTAGACCATAGATTGAGCGGATTGAAAAATTATGATGCCTTAAAGTTACCCTCGAAGTGTGAGTTGAGGCACGTTTTCTGGAGTGAGGGGTAGGGAGCGGCCATTTTTTTTGTATGTAGTTACTAAGTCAAATTATTATACTATTATCTGTTCTGGGCTTCTGGGCATAGTTTCAAGGCTTGAGTCTCTGTGCTTGAGTTGTAAGACATTAACATTTCCCCGTCAATCATTTTCCGTTTTTTTATATAAACGTATAGTCCGTTCGCGTTAAGAAAATAGTGATTTCAGTTTTAAAATTGATTGTTGAACGAGTCACGCAAAATACACAACCGTTTTGTTCACAGTGACCAGTTCACAGTGACCAGTTGAAATCTGACCTTCGAACAAAACGGTTGTGTATTTTGCGTGACTCGTTCAACAATAAATTTTAAAACTGAAATCACTATTTTCTTAACGCGAACGGACTATAGTCTGGTTATATTTTCAATTAAAGTCAATGAAATTTTTCAGAAACAATGTAGAAACGAATCTCTACTCTATGTTTGTATGAAGTCAGATTTTCGTTAAAATGTATAGTTTTAAAGTTACAGTGCCTCAATCTTAAATTAAAAATCTGACTTCATACGAACATAGAGATTAGTTTCTAGATCGTTTCTGAAAAATGTCATTGACTTGAATTGTATAGTATTGAAAACCAGACTATTTTTGTATGCAGCGCGCGTTTGCGCTCTCGGAATAAACTTCTCTTAAGAAACTCAAAATTTCAATAATTTTGACCGTTCTTATAGTAGATTACACATAACACACCGAGGGCAGGAAAGTAATGAAGGTCTCAGATCTGAACTCCAAAATGCTCCAAATGAATTATAATTTCCTCAAAGCAAACGAGAATAAAGCCATTTCCAAAATGTTTATGTACACTATAAAGCAGGCACTACATTCTCGCTGAGAACGAGTGTAGATGCCCTTCATTGTTCTCGCGGCAGCCGTAGTAATTTTCCTTTGGAAGTTCTTGCCGAGAGTGTAGTGCCTGCTTAAGACTAAGTGTATCACGCGCGCGATAGACAAGACAACCCTCTTTTAAGGTTTCCGCACATTGCAGCGATTTTATCGAGCGATAATATGCGGAGGCTGCAATGTGCGGAGGCCTTTAATTGGCTTTGTCGTAGTCGGGTAAAAATCACTACGTCTCGCGCCGCCCCGCGTTAGGATCGTGTTCTGTGCTAATACATTAGTACGCCCTAGCTTACCACCGCCGTAACTACTCCTACGTACGTACCCGATCCGTAGCCCAGCTGCATGAGCATGTGTTTACTGTCAAATACACTAGAGGTCGCTAGTGAAAAGAGGCAAGAAGAAAAACAATTTACGCTGAGTTTCCACCAGAGATGTGCGAGGCGGTGAGCGAGGAAACAGTCCGCCAATAGCGCGCTCGCTCAATCACGTCATTGGGAAATTGAAGCACTCTCATTGGCCGATTTTTTCCTCGGTCACCGCCTCGCTATCTCGCACATCTCTCGTGGAAACGCAACCTTACCGTTTGGAAAAATCAATGTATTTTAAAGTATTTAAAATAAAACACCGCCATGTTGCGGAAAATCATTGGAACTAATTTGTGTAACTACTTGAAATATTTGTTCGTAGCGCCTCCAAAGCAGAAATTTTTATTGTTCTGGTCACGCTTTACATAGATGTCTCTAGCATAGCATAGCATATGCTCGCGACTATATTCCCCGAGGGGGTAGTCAGAGATATTCTGAAACCTCAGAACATCCACGTTTCACCAGTAGTACCGAAACTCTGTCCAGTGTGACGGGTGGTGAGCCCGTCGCCACTTATAATGGACAGTGGGTACAATACACGCCTCGAAATTGAAGCATGCAGGTTTCCTCACGATGTTTTCCTTCACCGAAAAGCCAGTGGTGTAACAAATCGTAAGTAATTACATAAATTCCGAAAAACTCATTGGTACGAGTCTGCTTGGACGGGGATCGAACCATCGCCTCCTGCACGGCAGGCAAGGTTACTCGCCACTGGACCACCACGGTTTTTTTTTAAATGATGAGATGTCTCTACCAGTAGCGAATTTCGAATGCGGATGATTCACTGAAAGAATCATGATCATGTAGAGAGAAAAAGCACTAGGAAGGATGGACCTTGGAATAGCTGTAACTCCTAAACCGACTGACGTTGTACTAAACAGGCAGACTTGGTCCATCCCAATCACAGAGATGCTCTACACACACAGACCCAATGAATAATGAATTAATGAATCAGCCTTGCAGCTGATGATGACAAAAAGTACCTACGTCTATCTCCTACAACATCATCATCATCATCTCCTACAACATAAGCTTTCAATTGATTGAATGATTGATGAAATTGAATTGAACCTACCCCAAAATATTTACAAAAAAAATTTTTTCTATTATTCTTTTGAACTCTTAAAATTGCGCCCCAATATAAAAATTTAACCCTTTCGTCTTCATTTATTTTTATTTCTCCCCTCCGGACAGAAAGCGTCAATTTTCGTCCCGCTGCGCTAAACGAAGTTGCCGCTTTCCACCTCCGTCGAGGAGAAAATAGTGTAAGTACTAACCTCAGGCAGTAAATAAGAAAGCCTCAGAGCACAATGTTTGTTGACCGAGGCGAACGAGACCTTTCTTACTTTTCTGCCCTTGGTGTAAGTCTACTATATCTGTGACAAGTTTCAGCTTCCTATGTCTTAATGGAGTCTGAGAAAAATGCCATCCATTTCCATAAGTGTTCCATTTATGCCAATTTTGGTACGGACGACTATCGGTCTATCTTATTGCAGTCCTTATTTTTGTTCAATGGCTGGGCTTCGTAGAGGTACTTAAAGTGGTAATTGTAGGTATGTCTCCAACTCCATATCGATCGCTATTTCATACGCATAAATTCTTGGTCAATGCGTGATCTTGACCCTGACTATTCCTGACAGTGCGTGCGCCCGCGCCAGCCATGATGACAATTTACAATAACTACGTATTACGACTGGAAGGGAAGTCGTCGTCCGTTGCTTGCGTCTCGTACCTACTTAGGTACAGTCACCATCAGATATATCGTAGCAAACAAGGTGGTCAAATATTTCTAAGCAGTTCTTATTTTCAATAATTTCTTTACACATAACCAATCAAAATATTGGAACGCCTAGAACATCAAATATATCTGCGCAGTCAGGGTGGTCATATACATCTGAACAGTTTAGGAAAACAGACCTTACTCCGTTGTTTTACATTTTAATTTTAAATAAGATTATAAAGAAATTATTGAAAATTAGCTGTTCAGATATTTATGACAAAATAGATATACATGTTTTGATATAATTGGTAACATTTAAGTATTAGGTACTGTAAAGAATTTAAAGAAAATTAGCACTGCTCTGAAATATTTGAACACCTTGTAGGTATGCTACGATATATCTGATGGCGACTGTAACTAAATGTGACTAGCAACAGGAGTGCGATTTTTGAATCTCATTCGGTGAGCTCAGCTGTTGAAAATGTCAAAATTACTATGGAGATACGCATCTTTCTACTGCTGATTTGACTTTCAAAAATCATACTACAGGAGAGCGATTTTTGAAAGTCACATCAGCATTAGAAAGATGCGTTTCTGCATAGTAATTTAGACATTTTCAACTGCTGAGCTCACCGAATGAGATTCAAAAATCGCACTCCAGGAGGTCACCACACCACTCAAACGTATAACGGCTTCATGCATTTTGTCTTCGATGGCACTTTTTATTTCACTCGTTCTAATTCTTTAAGCCCAGCTTGCACCAACAAGTATTTAGTGATAGTTCTGTCTTTCACACTGCTCATACAAATGACAGTGACGGCATCATATTTAAACATGTTTAAGCTTAAATACTTTTTGGTGCAAGCCAGCCGTGTAGGTAGCGGGACCCTAGGGGAGCGTGTTTGTAAGGAAACACCTGAGGGCTCTTACAGACGAGCGACACTTTGCGGTCGCCGTGGGTCGCGCTCATAGACTTTACGGTCGCGCGACCCTCTCCGACCGCAAAGTGACACTCGTGTTTAAGAGAATATTATTCCGAGAACGAAAATGCGCGCTGCATACAAACGTACTATGGTGATATTTTCAATACTAACGAATTAAAGTCAATGAAATTTTGCAGAAACAATCTAGAAACAAATCTCTATGCTTCTATAGAGTCAGATTTTCGTTAAAATATACAGTATCAATGCTAGGATTAATTTAAGATTTGTATGGAAATCTTTGAGGCACTGTACGTGTAACTTGAAAACTATACATTTTAACGAAAATTGACTACATACAAGCATAGAAATTTGTTTATAGATTGTTTCTGCAAAATTTCATTGACTTTAATTGGTTAGTATTAAAAATATCACCATAGTACGTTTGTATGGAGCGCGCTCCGAATAATATACTACCCTTAAGACCGCTGAGGAACATTCCGCGCCGAACGTTCGGTTGAATGCGCGCCGAACAATCCGCAGGTGTGTCCCTACACACTTATGCAATATCGTACTATATATATAATACGTAATAAGGATTATTTTGGTACTTATACTTAAGTATAGGAAATAAATAAATAAAACGACATTTGCTCTATTGTTATATTATTCATTCAGACAACGGTACACTGTGACAATAACGAACTTAACATTATTGAATGTAATTTGAGACTGATTACTACATTATAATATTTATTTTTATTCTGATGATCGGTCACATACAAAAATTCAATATTACGGTCAGTTACATAGTTTTTTTAGACGCAGATGAGCCGGTCTGACCCATTATTAAATTAAAACAGGTTCTAAAGACGACGAAAATCTTGCTAGAATAGCAAAAGTTATCTAAGAAAACTTAAGTATTTCTTCTCAAATAGAATACTTAGTAGGTAAAATAGGTAGGTAATACTTAAACTTTTTAATAAACACACTCCCATTAAAAACACTGCATTTACTTTATAAGTAAATTGAAATCTTTTTTCCCGCTTTTCAATTTGTTATCCCACTATTTGGATTTTCCTTGCCTTAAAAAGAAATTGGTTATTCATATAAAGAAATTTTTGTAAACACTTACAAAAATGTATTTATATCCACAAGAAGAAAAGAGAAAACCCCATTTTTTTATGTCTTTTTTAATTTATAAAGGGTGTCTGCGGGCGGCGGGCTTCTAGAGCAGGAGTGCGAATTTTGAATCACATTCGGTGAGCTCAGCAGTTGAAAATGTCAAAATTACTATGAAGATACGCATCTTTTTACTGCTGATTTGACTTTAAAAAATCGTACTCCTGAAGTATGATTTTTGAGAGTCAAATCAGCAGTAGAAAGATGCATATCTCCATAGTACCTACTTTTGACATTTTCAACTGCTGAGTGAGCTCATTCGGTGAGCCGAATGATATTCAAAAATCCCACTCCAGGTATCGATTCTGCTCAACGGACCAACTTTTGTTCTCAACGCCCGACGCTCACAGACATCTTTATAAACTATTTATTCTTAATCATTTTTAAAGGGTGTATAATACCGGCTCTATCGGCTCTAAATTGTCCCCGATTTAAATTTGAAACTAAAAGACAACGACCCCGTTTTATCTTGCACACAATACGATAGGATAACATGCCTATCATTTACCTCTTTAATTAAAACAAAGGCGGTTCGGAGAATGATACAAGGAACTTTCAAACTTGACTGTAATTTTTAAAAAAATCTGATCCAGTTTGTTGCGTAGAGTTCATAAATCTCCAGCTTTTAATATTATTTTCACCAAAAGTCAAACTTAGTTCCTTAGCCCAGTGCCGTAAATAGGGCGGTGCGAGCGGAGCCCAGGCACAGGGCGCAGTCCCTTGGGGGGGACAGAAATGATACCAGGACAGGATAACGTTTTGGTCTATGCATGTCGTGGAGCGATGCCCTGCCTTAAAAATTACCCAGATACAAATTATCTTCACTTCCTGCTTAAGTTTATTTAATACAATCCGACAAAGCATGTTACATCTTTTTCCAGCATTTCTCCGTCGTCTACTTTTAGTAACATTGTAATCTGTCAGAATTCTGGTCACAACTAAGTCGCAGTGCTTTGAAACGGGCTCTCTTCGCTCGTTTTACCCTTTGAATAGTGTTTTAAGCATAAATGGGCTAATGGTACTCGTACCAACACCAAATTGAGTCTTGGTGTAAAATGTCTCACTTCGCTCGCTTTAACCTTTGAATAGTAGTTTGAGCATTCATGGAACTCATACCACCCACAAAATTTTTGAGTCTTGGTATGTGAAATTTCAAGCTCGCTGCGCTCGCTCCAATCTTTGAATAGTGGTTTGAGTATTCATAGGCTAATGGAACTCCACTACTAACTAGAAGTCATCATGTAAAAAACTTCGAGCTCGCTTCGCTCGCTCTGTTTTTATGGCTTTGATTTTCCTGGAAGGATGTTTTCATAGAATCAGTTTGCTTACCTAAAAAATTACAGGCAACCTTTTGCTTCGTATGCCCTAATACTAATTATTAATTTGCTTCCTTAAGAAAATTTCTCGAGGGCGCAGTTATAGTAGCCCGCACCGGGCGCATAGAAGGCTATTTACGGCACTGGTTCTGCCTAGAGAAAGAGTGTAGGTACGATTTAACGTTTTCATATTTGTCAGCAATTTAATAATGTATCCAATGATGTTGTATAAGCTCACTGAATGTATCTAAAAGATCTCAGTAATAGTATCTAGGTACCTAGCTATATCATTCTTGTCAGACTCCAGTAAATTTTGCTTACGTTACGGGTGAAGTGTCCACTTTTACATTTTATAATTTAACATTGCAATTATAATACCTAAGTTTAATACATTATTTTATCCTACCGTACTGTATACATTCGTTTTCGTTCAAAACTTAAGAGCGTTCGTCTATCTTTATTTAGAGTATTTTTTTTTGCAATATTATGTGGATGAAAACGCGGGAGGTCCTCTTTGTTGACGTAAGTATATACAATAAAAAAATAATGGATAATGATTTAAAATAGGTAGTTCAATATTATACAATAATAATAAATAACACAATTCTTCAGGAACACATATTGAAAATAAGAAATCTTAACAACAATAACATAGTCATTAATTATAACTATTTCTGCAATCGCGAACTATCATAATTAAATTATAATACGGGATGAAATGAACAGTTACTCTTGTTTTGGGTTTTCGTCACCCCTACGACAATTTGCACACGTTACAACAATAAATATTGCAATAGAACAGACGAGGTAAAAGTGTATTCGATAATACTGTATCGTTAATCGTTCACACATGATTGACTTTTATACAGGATGACTTTAAAGCCGTAATGCATGACGATTTGAAATTCACCCCATCAACAATACAGTTTCGTCTTAACTCTTACCTTTTCTCTTTCGGTTATAGATACTGTAGGTACCTACTAAGAAAAAAACAATGCCTAAACTTTTTTTAATCGTAAACAGTCTTTTATAATAAACTTCTTAGTAAGGGTTTTTGAATGATCAATTAGTGTTCCGACTTTTGAATAACTTATTGCTTGCCGTAACATGTTCATTATTGTAATGGTAATAGAAAATTACAAAGTAGGTATTGTTATTTTATACTTAATCGAGTACTTTGTGTCGTGTACCGAGTTCGAAAGTACGACTTAGAAATTAACCTGAATATTGATGCTATAACAGAATTAATATTGAAACGTATTATTTATGTCGATTGCAAACAAAATGTCGAAAGTGATTATACAAATAATCGTCAATGGATAATTACCACTACAGAATTTATTGTTTCTTAACACGAATAGCGTCTTTGTAAGACTGCGATTGTTGAGCTCTAATTAAAAATAATTTTTGTAATATTTATTTACAAGTAATCGAACACGAACACATTAGCTAATTGCTGGCTTACAATGTATCGTAAAACAGCATCATCTTACAATGAGCTGCTATGTGACTCGGTTGTTAGTCGCAGGGGTTACACAAACTATTTTAGTTTCCATTACAATATTTTCAATCACAAAGATCACTCAATCATTAGAACCGAAAGCATACTTACTACAGGGGTTTTGTGATTGATACCTACCGAGAACGGTTCTAGGTGCTTAAAACTAAACAGTCTGTCGCATAAGAAAGTAACTAGTTAGTCTGTAAATAATTAGGTACACAATACATCAGCATTTTTTGGTTCGAAACAAAGGTAGGTATCAACGTTTTTGCATTGTTTTTTTTGAGCCCAATGGTTCTCATCTCACCGGCATCTCAATCTAACAATAAATCAAATTATTGTAGAAGTAAGTGTATTATTTAATTAAATCAATGTAGATTTAAAACTTAAATAATTTAATTTATAAAATGTTTAAAATATCACATAAGAATGAGACGAAATATTTTGAAAAGATTGTCATGCAGTAGGTACCTATAGCACAATATAGTGCGAATCGCCAGTATATTTATTCAATAAACAATAATATTTTAAATAATATCTATGCGTAAGTAAATTGTCAACCAAAACCGCCTTTGTATAGGTGTAGGTAGGTTAATACTACAAGTTTTTACTTATCTATCACGAAAATAACGTAGGTACTTATTTATGTAATCGAAATGTATACTTTTCCAGTACAATAAATTAATTCAATATTTAATTACAACTACTAAATCCATATACGTGATACAAAAAGAAATGAACTGTACATTAGTCAGTTCAAACAAATGGCACTTTGCAATGTCTGCATTTTATTTCCAATTAATTTCAGTAAATAATTGTAAAACGAAAAAATAATTAATTTTGATGCCGAAAGTCAGCTAATGCTTGCCTGTCAGGGTATTACCACATCGGCCAAATATATAATTTTATGTATATTTTTTTCTATATAATAGTCATATGTATTTAATTTTATATAATAATTTTGAATTTTTATTACTCTAACTTTTATAGTTAAGCACGTTCTATGCAGGCAGAGGCAGCGGCGCGAGTGAGTCCAGCTCGCCGGCCGCCGCCACCCGGCCACCCCGACGGTCGACGGGTCACGGACGACCCCGGCCGGGGCCGGCGCGACGCGGCCGGCGCACGCGCTCCTGCGCCCGGCTGACTCTGCCTGCAACTAGCCGATCAACGCCGCACCCATCCCAACACTTACTGTGGTCAAAAATTTGGAAGGCACTTTCTACTTTTTCAAAATTTTTAATTTTAAATTACTTTTTGAACACATTAGCCTAGACTTATACAATAGAAAATATGCGTAGTAACATTTACCAAAATTTACGCAATTTATCCGAAACGTATAGGCCATTATATAACTTTTTTTAATTTTTTTCACCTAGATTAAATTTAATTTCCAAAAGGATAGCCAAATAGTTTCAACATTAGATCTGAGTCGCAAATGTATTTTTTATTTGGTCTTTTTAATACACTATTCCAAACTTTAACCGAATCGGATAATCCAAATTCCAAATAATAGTGAAGTATCAAGGCCACTTGGAGACTTATTTTAAAACATGCATCCCGAGCGTGTTTTGCGATGAGACTAGCCCGAGCGGCAGCCGCGGCGCCGCGGCGCCGGCCGTCGTCGGCCGGACTTGCCGGCCGCGCCGGCGCCGCAGCGTCGATGCAGTCGCCCTCCCTCCCAAACTAAGTAAGAACGAACGCCAACTAATGTCCGCCAACAATATCTAAATCATGGTATACCCTTGCAGCAAGAAGATTCCACTATTAATTTCCCGCCGAAACTATGAAACAACACAACTGTCCAGAGAACATATTATTGACAAAACTAATTTTGTACATACATATGTGTATATATAATATATATTTATATAAATACCTTAACTTTCACACTAACAACACTAAAGAGATCGCAAAATACTGAGGCCAACCTGTGGGCACGGATGTCCCCCGCGCGCCACGAGCCGGATTTCTTCTCAAGTCTGTCTTGGTGAAGATTCCAATGTTATTAGCATGAATTTATCTGATCGATTGCTACAAATACATAGTTACACATAGCTAATCTAAGTAAATTGAAAAGTATACTAGCTACGCGTAGGTAAGTTAGCAGACGCTTTGAATGATGAACATTCAATGCTTGGCGTTTTAGTGCTTCTAAACCTAAGGAGGGCTCGCCTGCCTATATCGACGTGTAAAAACGTTTACAAGATAAAACGTAGATACAACTTATTTAATTTGTCTTTTGCTACTACAGTGGAATTACTTCACTTCGAGAATTAAGTTTTTATTACAACAGATAAATAAAATACATAGACTACAGTCGTCAAAGTAGAATGATTGGAATTAAATGGATTTTACACTTATGTTTTCCGAAACTACATCATTAATAAATTGTCTGAAGTAACAAAATCGTTTAGACTAGTAAGAACGAAAGTCCCGCTGTTATCGACGGCCGGCAATCGGCACACAAACATCGTAGACTAGGATTGACCACTGAACCACTGAATTTAGTTCAATATGGTCATCTGTTCCATTTTCACAGTATTTGAAATTTTGAATAAATGTAAAGAAATGATAGGTTCAGTTTGCAAAGAGGTCGGTCGAGCCCAAACGACCTAATTTAGCCTAACATTTGGAACAATCACTACTAGCTAACGATACATCTATATTACATTTGGCGATCACTAAGTCTACTCGTATGTGAATCGCTGCACGGACAGTGAACAATGAGCGGGCCGCGGGCGCCGGGCGGGGCGCACTGCGCACGCCGGCGGCGCGGGACATGCGCCGGCGACGGCGCGGGCGCCTCGGTCACAAGCAACAACACACATTCATTATAACTGCTAGTAGACAAAATTGACATCGATCTGACGATAAGGAAATTATAGATACATCTAATTTTTTTTCATTTATTATATATGTTATATCTAAGACTAATTCATAATTTTGTCTTACACGTATGTTGCTGAATAATGATTAGGTATACCGAACAGTCTTTTGAATCGGGCCAAATAGTTTAATTTTGATCTCCCTATGTTCACAGATGGATCTAAGTTGTAATGTGAATTTAAGCTTACACGTAATATTCGACATTCTACTTCTGAGTAGATAATAATGAATGATACACCGAGTGATAGTGGTGGAAACACGAAGAGCTTCACACGCACTGCCTACTTTTTGCTATTTGAAGATAAACTTAAAAATTAAATTAAAACATTAATTCATAATAATACAAAATTCATAACTAAACAACAAGCATTTTATTGCACAGCGAGTCCACTTTAAATAATAATTAATTAAATATGATAATAAAGTAATGCCGATACTGTGAAAATGATTAAATACTTTTATCGCCGGCTCGGGAGCGACTTAACGCTCTATGATCGTCCTCCGACGCGCTGTCGTCCATGGTGGTCGTCTGCGACGATGTTCAGTGTTGGACGAGTTCCGACACTCGACCACAGGCTACAAACGTTTAGAAGTAGCCAACGGAGTTGCGGTTGGGGATGAAGTATGGGTAAGCGGGCAGCGGCGCCGGTGACACGCCTACAGGCGTGTGAGCTTGCGCCGCGCCCGCGGCCTCGCTTCAGATGTTCTCTGCGCGAGCCTCTGCCGGCGGAGGCTCCATCTTCACCGGTACCGGTGTCGATAGTTGATCCTTTCCGTTCTTTGCCATCGGCACGGGGGTTTTGGGTGGTCCCATTTCAGTGATTTCAGCGACGACGTCGCGCTCGCTGTAGCGGCTATCAGGTCGCGGCGAAGCGAATGGGCGGAAGGGGTCGGCGGGCTTTGGCGGTTCTAGCGCATGACCCGGCGGCGGTGGAGAGCACAGGGGTGACTCGAGCCCTGCGGAGAGCGGTGAGGGGAGACGCGGCGACTGCAGGGGCAGGGGCGGCAGGCCGAGGTGCGGCGGGTGGTCTGGCGGGCGCTGGGCCGCCACCACCATGTTGCACATCTGCCGGCGGAGGCCATGCGCCACGGCGGCTACGGCTGCGGCGGCGGCAGCGTTGGGCGACACTCCACCCTCGCGTCCGTTGCCACACGACACGTTGCCATATGTGTTCTGCACTGCCATTCCATCCTGTAAAACGCATGTGCCCAGTTTGTACAATTTGAATAAAATAAATTATTTTGATATTTACTGGAGGAAATCTTCAAGTATTTGCAACACGACTGAATTAAACGGTGCTTCAGATTCGGAACATAATATTGTAATGTCGCACCCGACAGTCGAATTAATAACGTCCGTATTTGTAGGGTTGCCTGTGTTGCAAACACTGAAGGTGAATTGATAGAATTCCACAAAATAACAATAAAATCTTCGTCGCCGGACCGCTATGGCAATAACTAAGTACCTATAAATTCGCAAAAGCAAATTCGCGTTAGCACAAGGAGAAAAAAAGGTGATAAAATGGCAATGGATTATCACAAACATGGACGTTAAAAGTAGTATAATTCATTTCCATTCCGACTGCATTGTAACTTTTACCTCACAATCGAATGGAAGAGAATGCGCGGGCGCCAGGAAGAAAGCAAGCTAGTAATATTGATATTGTTTACTCGTATTCGCGATACTGACCGTAATAGAAGGATAGACGGGAAGAACCTCCTCCTTGATATGGTGTGTGGTATGGGGAGTGTGAGTGTCCCGGAAGACGACGGCGCGGATGACGCCGCGGATGTGTTCGTCGGGCCACACGCCCAGCAAGATCCTCTGAGGACGCCCGCGACCTTTCGGCCTCAAATCTGCAATGCCATCCAATAATAAAACGTGAAAAGAGAAAGCACCTTTCTGGACTATCTTTTAATGCTTAGTTACGTTAATTTCTATCAAGTGGGATGTATTATATGGGTCTCAGATAATAATATTTAATATTAGTTGTACTCATCTTTGATTAATTCTACTTAGTTATAATTTAATTTGTAGATGTAACTAACTCATAATAAAATGTATAAAGGTCCGCAAAGAACATTTTCATGTTTGTTATAAAAATAGGAACAATGTATAAGTGCATTTTAATTTAGATAATTAGTCCCTTTTGTCATTTAACAGAACATAAAAATTTGAATTTATTACAAAATGCGTTCTAAGATGTTTCTTATAACGTGTTTTGCTATGTACAAATAAAGGTCACTAAAATGGGTAGGATTTTCAAATTATAACTGAATAGAAAGAAATCATTATGCTGTCGTGACAAAAGCACCACTCAGAATGACATAGGTAAAGGACCTTACCAGTTTTGTGTTAGGGCTAGCTTATGAAACATGCCTTAATGGCACGTGTCACGTATTACCTACGTGGTACAAAAATAATTACTTAATAGAATAAATATGATCCATTACAATTTATTTTTGAACAGTCGCATAGCATAAAAGTTCGCATTGCTGTAAATAATTATTCATAATTCGCTTAGGTCCTTACACGTCTTACAACCAAATTATTTCTAAGTAAACTCTATCAATGAAAAGAGAGCGAATGTTGGTTCACAGTTTTCTGTAAAATACTTCGTAAGTAATTTAAAAGAGGCGCGAAAAATAATATATGAAAATATAAAACATTTAAAAGATGAGCAACAAAATCTTCCTACGGTTTTATGGTAAAAATGTTAAAATTCGACAAGAGCATACAACTAATCATTCGACAATATAGTTTGAAACTTAGAAAAAGTATATGTCTAGAATGAGCCTCACACTTGTTCCGTATAAAACAAAAGCATATAGCATATGCTCACGACTATATTCCCCGAGGGGGTAGTCAGAGATATTCTGAAACCTCAGAACATCCACGTTTCACCAGTAGTACCGAAACTCTGTCCAGTGTGACGGGGGGTCAGCCCGTCGCCACATAAAACAAAAGGGGCTAACTTTCTTAGGTTGGTGTGCGTGAGGCGCCATACTAATTATGTATGTGTGCGTGTATATGTATAGGGTTTTGGAACCAGTACTGGTTCCTATTTTTTTGACGCTTTCGTAGCTTTGACTGTCTATCTTGATAATCTAAGGTTTGAAATTACGGGTACTGTAACTGAGAAAGGATGTGGAATGGTATAGTCATTTTTTTTTCTCAACATGCTTGGAAAGAGCCTTATTTTGACAACCTTCTTCGAGATTAATCGAAATTGCTGTACTGGCCAAATGTACATGCGAGCAGCGGCCGGCAAAGTTGTATGAAAATCCATATCTGGTTGGTGGTTTAGCGGCCAAATAAATTACATAGTAAACTCATATCTGTCGTGTTATTTAAAAATGGAACGATCTTTTACTCTGAAACATGGCAAACCGAGGAGGTAACTAATCAAAGGTTTAATTTAAATTTTGAACAGGCTTGCAAATACATGAAAAAAAAAAGTTGAACACTTTAACAACAGATTGAGTAATAAGTTACTTGCTCATCATTGATTTTGTAAAGTTGATTGATTTTAATTTCCGCGCATTGTTTGAGAAAAGCACTATACAAGCCTTGGCCACAACTAGGCATTGATGGACTTACGTATGTGTGCCTTGGTTTCGCCTCGGCCCACATTTACACGTTCGTCCACCAATGCCTCTTTTGCTGGCCACTGCAGTAATGTACCTACTATTAATACGCCTTTAAGATTGGCTATACGTTCAGGTGATGTCATAAATAGACGTGTTATTTTTTAATTGTCAAGGAAAATAAAAGTCTGGACTCTTTCTGAAATAAACTCACTATAAATTTTCTTTATGAACAATTGAACAGTGGTCATGGCATGAGTTAACAAAAATGTAAGTAATTTTATTTTGATAAAGTTTCGGACTTAATAATAACATGAACAATGTATCTTTTTTTTTTCCGATACTTTCATAAAACCGGTACACCTAACTTGTCACTTAGAATAAATGTAAAACTGTGATCCAATATTGCTTTCAATTACGTATAATATTCGTAACCGTTATTCAAAATGAGCAAACATTCAACATACCTGCACCACCATCAGCGCTGGGCCCCAGCATGTTGTGAACCCGGTTGGCGTACAGCACGAACGTCGGGTACGGTATGTCGTACTTCCGCGCCGCTTGGGATAGCGACAGGCCTTCCTTAAGCACGGAGAAGATGGCTTCGGCCATTGTCTCCGGCCGCCAGGACTTCAAAGGGCCACGCTCGCGGAACCGAAGGTTATGGACGAGACTCTGGTTTGTGTTCCAGCATTTCTGCCACATCGACTGAAGTTGATACTGGTAGCTGTCTGCTGAAAATAGAGAGGGAACGTATTTGTATTTTTTTTGTCAAATGAAGGATGTTACATGTTTTTGGATCGAGAGATAACAGTAATAAAGACTGTTTTATTTGCGACTATTGAAAAAAAAAATCTGCTTATAGAGCTAAAGTTTGTAAAGTAAAACAATAAATTAAAATTTTTTGATATTTTTCCGGGGTTAACGATCTCTAATTTTATTAACAAACGAAATACTTAGAGCACGGACTTGAAAGAAATACGGACCGAATATTGCACTAAAAAGATGTGAAGCATGCAAGGTAATACAATCTCGTTTGTTCTACAAGGGACCTACACTCACACTAGCTCTAGGCGCAGGTCCTAAAACCCGTCACCATTATGTACCGCGTGACAGCACGCACACAAAAGAAATGGGTGCTTCACTAGTGATTAGACGAGATTACGTCTGGTTCTTCTTTTAAGTCTGTGACTTAGATGTGATAATTGATTGATACTTAGCTAATAGGACATATAAATTGACCTGCGAATCTCTTATTTATACCAACGATATAACTGACTAAGCAGAGCAGCCCTGCTTACTGAAGAAACGAAAACAAATGATTAAACAATATTAATTTCAGAGAAGTTTCGCTAGTCAGTTTATAAATTGGTATGTACATAAAATGCATGCGGGATAGAAAAAAGAAACTCCTACATACTGACCTCTAGAAAAGCTATATTTAAAAAAAAAAAGATTAAAATCATTAAAAAAACTCGAACAATTAATCTCATTTATTGGAGCAGTCTTATAAAAAAGTACAAAACTAGAAATATTAAGAACCTAACTTATTTTATTAATAAAAAAAAAATTTAATTAAATTTTATTTGGTTTTTTTCTTTGTATTCCTAGTTATTAATAACTAGGAATACAAAGAAAAAAACCAATGTAATGACGTAAAATATAACTGAGAAAGGATGTAGAATGGTATAAACACAGTAGGTACTATAATTACCACGTATAAATTAAACCTACTTAGTTTTTTTCGATAAACCTGTAGGTAAGTATGTATCAGACCACACCTGGCATGTATAAAATAATAAAAAACATACAGTTGGCATTTTTTTGCTACATTTCGACGGATATTTCAAAATTATAAGTTAATTGGGCGTAACGATGCTACTCAAACACATTTCCCATATGCTCACGACTATATTCCCCGAGGGGGTAGTCAGAGATATTCTGAAACCTCAGAACATCCACGTTTCGCCAGTAGTACCGAAACTCTGTCCAGTGTGACGGGGGGTGAGCCCGTCGCCACTTATAATGGACAGTGGGTACAATACACGCCTCGAAATTGAAGCATGCAGGTTTCCTCACGATGTTTTTCCTTCACCGAAAAGCCAGTGGTGTAACAAATCATAAATAAATTCCGAAAAACTCATTGGTACGAGTCGGCTTGGACGGGGATCGAACCATCGCCTTCTGCACAGCAGGCAAGGTTACTCGCCACTGGACCACCACGGCTTTGTTGTTAATAAAAATATTTGTTTACTAGTGTTTTCCCGCGACTTCGTCCGCACAAATTATATACCAGATTTTAAGTCAGATCATAAGCAATCAAACAAAAAAAGTTTCATCAAAATCGTTTCAGTAGTTTTTGCGTGATGCGCGAACAAACAAACAAAGTAACAATTTTGTCAATAGATGGCGCTGCACGTTTTTAAATCGCGCTATCGAATGTTATTTGAATTTACATGAAGAGAACCGCTACTTTTTTATTCCTCATGATTTTACGGTTTTATAATATATTTGTTTATTTGTTTATTGTTTATTGTTTATTTATTTGTTTATTGTTTATTTGTTTATATATATTTGTTTATTTGTTTATGTTTATTTGTTTATATCGTGAGTAGGCAATCTTCGGACTGCAGATTTTATTTTGGGGATTTCGATTTTGGTCCCATAGAGAAACTTGTTCAGTTTGATGGTCTGATCATACCCTATTTGCTGACGGTTCTTTAAGGGTCAATCAGTTGCCCCATACATTTGGCTCGAGTATGTTTGCAGTTTAGTATGGAACATCAATTTTTTTTCGTGATGTCGATGTTGGTGCGAGATAGTTGTTCAGTTTGACGGTCTGATCATCAAATTAAAAAAGTGTCAGCATATTAAGAAGGAGGTATACAGGGTGTTTCATAAGTAACAATAAATATTTAAAACTCTTAAGGGGGTTGTTTAGTTTAGACCGTCAAACTGAACCACTTTATCTATGGGACCAACATCGAAATGGCGAAAAAAAAATGTTTATATCCCATACATGTTTTAGCTCTAGTCAATTTGTAGAGTATAAAACATTTTTTTTTTTCGCGATCGATATTGGTCCCATAGTGAAAGTTGTTCAGTTTGATGGTCTAAACCCCTTAAAGGTTTATTTTTGTAACACCTTGTATAAAGGTTCATATAATTAATAGGTACTCAAAAGGAAACACAATGATGGTCTCGTTGATGTCTTATATATACTGCCTTTGATGTCTACGCCGTAGCTTTATCACAGATTCAAAAATATTTTTGCCTGTGGTTTTAGTATTTTGATCCGACTGCGGCTTTTGATTCAAGATGAATTATTTTATAATATTTTCTTCCCTCCGGACGGAAAGCGTCAATTTTCGTCCAGCTGCGCTAAACGAAGTTGCCGCTTTCCACATCGAGGAGAAAAATAATCTACTAACTATAGTCTAAGATACTAACCTCGGGCAGTAAATAAGAAAGCCTCAGATCACATGTTTGTTCATGAGATCTGAGACCTTTCTTACTTTCCTGCCCTCGGTGTGTAATCTACTATAACCTAACAGAAAATCGCCAAAAATAGCGCAAGTTATGTGAAGGTATAGTAAAATATGATACAATAGCGGTTTGTTTGACTAAGGCTTGACTAAGCCAAAGTAACAACTGTTTTAGACAATGCATCAACTATAATTGTATTTCAACTTTGTTGAAATTACAATCATCATCTCAGCCTTCATAATTGCTTTTAGTTAGTACTAGTGTTTTCCCGCGACTTCGTCCGCACAAATTATATACCAGATTTTAAGTCAGATCATAAGCTATCAAACTAAAAAGTTTCATCAAAATCGGTTCATTAGTTTTTGCGTGATGCGCGAACAAACAAACACACAAACAAACAAACAGACAGAAAAAAAATCTAAAAAAGGTTGATTTCGAGTCAGGAATACCTAAAAACCATATCCTAATCTTTTTTTTGTAAATATCTTCAATGTACAGACACACTTCAGTTACAGTTTTATAATAGTTTAGATAAATTTTGTTTGCAAATTTCCTATAGGATTCTTTGGGAACATTGTTCAATATCATGGGTACAATCATGTCTTGAAATAATGCAAATGTTTATCCTAAAACCCTGTATAGGGTCCTTCGTAATAGTTTGTTGGTCTCATTGTCAAAGTTGTTCAGTTTTATGGCCAGGAATGCGATTTTTGAAACTATATACGTTGAATTTAGCAGTTGAAAATGTCAAAATTACTATGAAGATATGCATCGTTCTACTGCTGATTTGAGTTTCAAAAATCACAATCCAGGAGTGCGATTTTTAAAAGTCAATCAGCAGTTGAATTATCAAATATTAATGCAAAGTCAATCAGCAGTTGAAATTTAATATGCATAACATGTATATTTCAACTGCAGATTGACTTTCAAAAATCGCACTCTTGGATTGTGATTATTGAAAGTCAAAATCAGCAGTAGAAAGATGCATATCTTCATAGTAATTTATCTCCATAGTAATTTTGACATTTTCAACTACGAAGTTCAACGTATGAGTTTCAAAAATCGCACTCCTGATCATGATCATCCCCTTAAAAAACCGTGAACAAAATTAAGAATGAAATTGTATCGGAATGTACTCAAATTACCTTAATTTACCTTAAATACAATTTAACTTAAATTGCCTATCATCTAGTTTATTTTACATTCAAGTACTACTTATAGGACAAGAAATGCTAATAAAACTTAACACTTCATAAGGCACATCAATACACAGCTGTTGTTATTTAGGTTAGTAAAATAAAACTACTTAAGTTCTTACATTACTAAAATGACCAATTTTAAACGATTATTCCATGCCTGTCGTTGCAGAAACGCTCATTTAAGTTAATCCTCCATTAAATCTCAAGTCATAGTCATTGAGGTAATATGTTAACTAGAGAAGCTACCGAGAAGTAATGTTTTGTAACACGAGTTAGGGTGCACGCGCTCTAACTCACTTAGCCTGTGCCAGGCGCTCGTCGCCCAGCACGTGCCCCACACTGCTGATCATGGTGCACGGATTTTGTTCGCGTTGTCTGCTCTATACATAATTACTCAATGGTCATAGTCAACAAGACAAAAAGTGACAGCAAGAGATTTAAAGAAGCTGCTGTCATGTTCCTAATACTACAAATACAATGCATTCTATATAAGTTTATAATAATCCACAGTGGTGGAACGGAACCCTCGGTTCGCGATTCCGACTCGCACTTGGCCAGCCGGCCAAGGAGCCAAAAGGCCGAATTTTAGGAGTCTTATTAATAATAAAAAACCTTTTATTATTGTGATGGGAATGCGGATTTATAATATGACAATCAAAACGGTATGTCACATAAAATGACATAAAACACAACTAAAATCCACGGTACTGTAGATTTCTTACAAATAAACAATTAAATATAGGTACAAATTAAAGATATTCAAGCAAAAATTCGAGTAACTACTGTAGCCGGGGGACTTTTTAATTACCAAAAAGATTACCGATTGCAATTTAGAAATTGTTGTAAGGTACTAAATGGCTAATATAAAAGCCTCACAACCCATCACATCACAAACCCGACGAAATAAAAAAAAATATTGTCTGAAATTTTCAAATTTCGAGGTAACAGTTTTTTTTCTATACTGTCATGTTCTTCACCTTAGTTCAATACCCATACGTAATAGTTACTAAAGTTGCCATACAAAGCTATAAGACCAGATGAAAAAGTCAACTTCGATTGGTCTTATAGCTTTGTATGGCAACTTTAGATTGTCTTACTATTATGTATGCGTATTGAACTAAGGTGAAGAACATGCCAGTATAGAAAAAAAACTGTTACCTCGAAATTTTAAAAATTCCGAATTCTATTTGCCTTTTTTGTTTTTATATTCTAAACCCATTGTTTAAATCTTCTTTCAAACACAATATAAGTTGATCATGAATAAATAAATCAGAATCTGAAACCAATGTTTTTGGGTTAAAAACATTAGAAGTTTTTACAAAATTATACCAAATATAATAATTTTTGCTTATTTATAGATTTATAGTAATTAATGGAAGAAAGGAAGCAAATAAAATGTCGACTTTAATGAAATAATTAATATTAATAAAGTCGGACGTTTCTTTACCTGCGCGTTATCAAGTCTTTACATTACGCATATTATATTGTGATGACCTATCGAAGTTAATTAAGAAGCGAGTCGTTTAAATTTACGCTGCAAATAAAATGTGTATTTTATTTAAATCTGAAACGATACTTCTACTTATTATCATACTTTAGGTCAGTCAACAAATAACTTAAAGGTAGGTATTTTCAAACAGTTTCGTAAGCTTAAACAGTATTTTAAATACATCTTAGGTACTATTAAGTACTTCACAAGATCTTTTTTTACTAATTATTCGAGATCCATCGTTTATCTTTTCCATAAGTACGAGTACAAATAATGAATATGGTCAGCAACGAAAAGATTTTATACACTTTAGTACTATGACATGGAACAAAAGTTAAATGACATCTTTTCGTTTGTACAACCGTCAAGCACTGAGAACGCAATTCGGGTCTTAGAAGAAATTATGATTACATGATTGCCTACTGATGGAAGGAATCATACTATACTTCTTTGCGTAGGTAGTACAATTGTAATGTATTTTATTTTTCGGTTCAAACCCGTCAAAGAGTAACTTGACCCCCCTGTAGGTGAACTATGGCATTTGCTTCACTTGATTACATGAAATTAGGACTCATCGTCTGTAGCATTTTCCGCTTTTACTTTAAGGTTCCTCGTTTTGTTCGTCCCTTCATAATAAAGTGACACTATTGAATGTTTCTTACAGAATGCCCACCACCATCTAAACCCAGTTAAACCGATAAAAGTAAACTCTGGATTCCTACTTCTTCTTAACTTCTCTACAAATGCCAAAACATCTACTAAAGACTTCTTTGTTCTTCTGTTATAAGGTGACACACTGGTTTCGCAACAGAAATCAAGTACAGATCGTTCCTCGCTGGCGGTTAAGCCTGCTTCGTCTAAAACAGCCATTCGCTTAGATTTTCCTAGTATATTATCGTAAAGAGTTCCTTTAGGTATTCCGAAGTGCGTAGCAGCTTGAGTGAATCGCATCCGTTGTGTGACCACGGCTTGAATTGCTTCTTGTAGCTGACTCTGCGTCCACGTCGGTGCTTTCAACTTGAGGGTATGACCGTGGTATTCTGGTCGACAAATAAAAGCAATTGCGCTGACGTAAGGTTAGGGGGAACAGTTAATCATAACCAGTGCGAATGATGCAATACGAGGAATGTTAAAAACCATTTCAGTATATCTGACTTAAAAAGTTTCCCGACAGGAATACAATTTTACGTTTGTTTCGATTTTCCCCGTGTTAAATTTAAGATTGTCTGAACCCGTTTTATAATTAGATATGTTTAAAACGGATAGGTACTATGACAATCTACATTCGTCGACTGCATGAGTCCGACTGTCAGTGGAGCACTAAATAAGGGCAAAATGTAATTAAAAAGATAAATGTGTTCCAAATAAATAAAATTATTCTTTTCTTAACGATATGGCTCAACATTTTATTTTGCCAAAGTACTAGGTATGTAATAACTGTGATATCCGTGTTTCATTCAGTAGTTTCCCTGGGCGTACAATTTTTCCCACGATGTAACAACAGTAACTACTATGTATAATACTTATCGTGTCGGAATATGAATAATGTTACGTAGTGCATCATTATTGGTACTGGTTACGTTATGCTGTCACTGACTGGCATGCAGGTTACACATATATAAACATAGCGTGCACTATAGAATAGAAAACATTTAGGTAGGTACCTAGGAACGAAAATACGTTTTTATAAAAATCTTCAAGTCATTTAATCGAATTAAGAGAATATTATTCCGAGAGCGAAAATACGCGCTGCATACAAACGTACTATGGTGATATTTTCAATACTAACCAATTAAAGTCAATGAAATTTTGCAGAAACAATCTAGAAACCAATCTCTATGCTTCTATAGAGTCAGATTTTCGTTACAATATACAGTTTCAATGCTAGGATTAATTTAAGATTTGTATGGAAATCTTTAAGGCACTGTAACTTGAAAACTATACATTTTAACGAAAATCTGACTCCATACAAGCATAGAAATTCGATTCTAGATTGTTTCTGCAAAATTTCATTGACTTTAAATGGGTTAGTATTGAAAATATCACCATAGTACGTTTGTATGGAGCGCACTCCGAATAATATACCCTTAAGGTAAATTAAATACTATAATTATACGTCTTTAGCTGGCGTTAACATGAGGTAGCTGTTTCTAACGTTATATGTTATTATGAAACCTAAGAACATATAACATAAAGTAAAAAGGAAAAGTAAAAGTAAAGTGTGGTAGTACCTATTGTTTGGCGTTTAGAGGAATATATACAAGATTTAATGAGTGTTGGTGGATTTTCACAGATGGTTAGAAAGAGCTAACGATCCACTGACTGCAACTAGTGACGTTTTTTATATCTAGCCCTTGACTGGGATACTACGGCGTAATTCATGATCATATGTAATTTTAAAATCGAACCTTTTAAATATTTACTTTAGCAGTTTTTTACAATTTAAAAAATATCTTGATTCAGATTGAATAAGAAAGGTTTCATTTGTGAGCAAAGAGTGACCTATCACCACAACACACGTCATTCCACCCTGAAACACTAAATAAAATAAAAGTGCAAATTGCACGCTTAATAATTGGGCATTTTATTGTTGTATGAGTAGCAAAAGTTGCAGTCCATCCCGAACGGTATGGTCGTGAGTGTACCGTTTTCCTCAGAAAGCTGTGCGGTGCGGGAGGGACTTTTCCGGACACTAAACTCTTAATGGGTAAGATAATGGATGTAACAAAATATGAAGATTGTAATATCAACTGACCTGCTATAGATGATGTAGAGGCTCCAAGCCAAGCGTGGGAGTTTTCCATCAATTTTGCCTGCGGACAAAAAATAATTAAATTAATTTTGTTTCTCATACTAGAATATTCAGAAATCTATTTTAAAAAAAAATACGGCTGTCCAATACATTTGGCTCGAGTAGGTTTGCAGTTTTGTATGGAACAGCAGATTTTTTGTGTTTTCGATGTTTGTGGTGCCATAGAGAAAATTGTTTAATTTAGACGGTCTTAACATCCCCTCTAAAATGTGTCAGCATGTTAAGACGGATCTTGGTTTTTAATGGCGATTACAGAAACCTATTCAGGTTTGATATTAATAATATGACAGCAAGTTGGCCACTAACATTGCCTCAACCAATGCAAAAATACAGCGGCGGTTATTGTATTATTGAACTTAAAAATACTGCATCACACAAAAAACCGCACAGCACATAAAAAAAACACCGCTTGTCATTTTCGTGTTGCAAAAAGTTCTGGCGTTTCAGGCAACAGCGACATCTCGTGGCGGGCGGCGGTGACATTTACATAAATACAATTATTTTCAGCATTGTATTTTATTTAAAATATAGGGTTGATGAAGGGTATCAACTATGTCTATACTCGATAACAATTGATTATGTAGGTATTGTGTCTGTCTGTCTGTTATATAAGGGCTTGACGTGATTGTAGTAACAAAGTAGTATCCAATTTTAAAAAAGTAGTAGGTACTTTGTAGCGATCTTCATAAAGCCGCCCACAACTCTTGTAAGCGAGATAAGACAAGCGGTAATGCGATGGACACATTGAAAGTCACGCTATACTTGAGAGGCGGCAGCGAAGGCTTAAACGGACAAATAAATTAAAACTATCACATGAAAAAGAACATTCTTCAGTTAATTTACATTTCCCCATTACACAGGAAGTTTACTATTGCACATTTTATCGATCGCTACTGTATTTCACTCGTAGCACATACCGACGCGTGCGCAGGTTTATTTACGTTCGACGCGTAATTGTACAGCAAAGAGCGGCATTTCTTTGTGCTTTAACTACAACTAAACTTTATCGAAGTTTTAATTGTGGACGCAGACAAAAGCCGGGCCGTAAAATGACTGTAATAACTCACGGTCCAATCTACAAATAAAATCTTTTATTAAGTCAAGCCACGCCAGGGCACAGTGCTATATGTGTTTACGAAACGCGCACGTGCCCTAAGTACCGAAACACGTATGTATTGTTTGTTTACTCGAATAAAACACTAAAATCCATTCAATAACAAAGAATTAAAGATCCCGAAATAAAATTTATTGCTCGGGTACGATAAAATAGATTTATGTACGTGGCGCGCCGCGAAGTTGCGACCGACTTGCCGATATTATTAATACCCACACCAGCATTAATAAATATATTATGTAATCACAACACCCGATATAACAAACTACCCTTCAAAATTGTTATTTTTAATGTAGCTATTAATTAGGTACACTCCTTAATTCAATAACAACAAAAAGCTACAACACGAATTCAGAACGAAAAAACACGAATTCAATAGAATGATCCAAACAAAACTATAATTATTGCAGAATTACCCATTTTCTAATTCAGCAAGTAATTTTTTGTCATAACATAAAATCACCGAAGTTAAGCAACGTCAGGTCCGGTCAGTCTTTGGATGGGTGATTTAGTGGTATTTCAGCTCGAGCGTTTCCGTGCTTCGGAAGGCACGTTAAGCAGTTGGTCTCGGATAGTTCCGTCGGATGGCGTTGTAACTATTCGTTAAGCCAGGTCAGAGGCCTATTGGCGGCTTGAAAATTCTCTGACAGCAAGCTGACCACTAACTTGCCTCCACCAACACGCACTGGGCCCGCATGGTGGAGTATGGCCTACTCCCTCTCACCCTTATTCGTGAGAGGATGCCTTTGCCCTGTAGTGGGATTCTACAGGCTACTACTTACTTTTTTTTTTTAGATAAAATTGAAGACTGCGTGGAATAGAGAATGTGTTCAATGGCAGTTGTGCGGAATCCATATTGTGTAAAATCTCGAATAGGCGGAAAAGGGTTTGTCCAGAACTCAGCTCAATCCACCACAACACCTGATGTTTCACTCTAGTACTTCGCAAAAAGTGAATTTAAAAAATGTTTACAGTTTCAAACACTTTGTCTAAATTATCTTCAATATTAAATTATCTTATAATGCAAGTTTTCTTACAGCCAACGGTATTAATGGTATAAGTATGAAACTGGCAATAGAAACAAAGCTGAATGTAAATACATAAGATTTAAGTAGAAAATATCCGTCCACAATTCCCAAATTGTTATTCTACCTATAGAATCAATCAAACTCGAATATAGCTTTTGAGATGGACGCCAGTAATACGTTAGATTCTCCGATGTTTGTTGAATGAGTGAGTGTATCCTATCTGTTCGACGCAATAAACCTTTTAGGCGAGTAAACAGTGAGTAAAATTATTAGGACAAAGGTCGTCTGTCGAGTCGTATAGGTAAATGACCTCAGCCTCAACGCGTACATATGCATGTTCCTCAATTAAAATCAATTACATTTATTATTTCACTGGCCAATGTAATTTAACATCAAGGCAGGTTGTCTTTTTAAAACGTGACAGTAGAAATACTGAAGAACTTAATGCATTTTTAACTTGTTCTTGCCTTTTCGCAAAAGGATATTCATTACATTTGCCGTTCTATTACTTATTTCCCAGACAATGGTGTTGTAATTATAATAATGTTAAGTAGTCGGTTGGTCGGTTCGCGAGGTCGTTTCACGAGCTGTTATTGTATGGGGAGTATCATTTAGTAGACGCTTAGTTTATTAATAGGGGGTGGTGGGGGTGGCGCCTGGCGCCATTCTTATGCAAACTAAATAAAAAATTCATATTCGTAAATAACAGCGACCGAGACGGAGCTAACCCAACGATCAATAATTTAAATGACGACAGCGGTCGGCGTCCTGCTAATTGTACAACATTGCTGGCAACACTTACTTACAACGCGTCTCTTATATCTATATACAATACAACGCGTCAACAATAAACGCTAACGCACGCATCTGAAAACCGTTCTTTCATAGTCGTACAGGGAGATGTACGAGTATCTTTTAATATCATGCAGTCACAGACAAACAGCTTCAACCCTTTACACATACTTTTTAAATAATTATGTCGATTAGAAATCGATTGAAATCTAGATTATGTGAAGTAAGTTTAATGTTCTTGAAAATAGATAAAAATAAGTGAAATAATAATTGACCAAAATAAATAAGCAATCACTATCTAAATCACAAATTGCGAATGAGCTAAGAGTGTTAAAGTGCACAGTAGCCCAAATAACTTCCTACAAGCAGACGAGTGCAATCCCGCATATTCATTCAGTCATTATTTATCTTATTCCGCCGGCGGTGGTGGTGCCCTCTAATCGAAACTTTCCTGCGATGAACGCAATAATAAATTTCCGCATTGGACCGTAATTACGCGGAATGTGTGCGTAATAAGTTTATCATATGCACATGCCTTAATTTTTATGAAGATTACAAATGTTTCTATCACTAAAGTTCTTTCATTTTATAAACATGTGTTCGTTAATGAGATTTTCAATGAGTAAATTAACTTCAAGTCATTTAGCTGTACTAAACATTGACGTACGTTTTTAATTTAAATTTTAATGACAAATCTATAATCTCGTAATTATCGTTCAACAGATTCAGGCCAAGGCTAACTGATCACTAAGCCAAAAAATATGCAATCTTTCTTGCTAAAATAACTTGATACTTCTTTTTCTTTAAAAACAAGTATTATTTAATTTGAATTGATCATGCTGCGATTCATTTGTGTGACGTAACGAGACCAGGTTGGGAAGAATGAGCCGGATCGAGGGGTGAGGAAAGGGGGTGCGTTGCGGGGTGCTACGCTGTGTGGGGCGAAGGATAAAACTAATCACACATCCTCTCTACGGATGGAATTGAGTCACAGAACGTAGCGATAAAATTCGCTAGGCGCGAAGCACCTACCTATACGGAACGGAATCATCCTGGTAAATTAGGAAACATTCAAAATACTACGTTAGTACATAATATTAACAGTATTATGATAGTAAAATATATAGGTAAGTACATAAATACACTCACGACATATATCTTTACTACCTATATAGTTACATAACACCATGTTATTGTCTATGGATCAACACGTTGTCGATGTTCGTGAAATGTTCATTTGCAAAACCAAAAGAATTTTTAAAATGTTGGTGAAACCATCAGTCGATTACAAATTCATGATTAGGTACTGTATCACATTTACACAGATACTACGTCACTTTAGTGACTTTCGACCTAAATAGTAAAGCGAAAATTTATCTTTCATCGTAAGACTCACCATCAAGAGTAAAGAGTTATAACGTTATTTTACAGTATCTGAGTTTTCCTTATTGGTTGTCAGCGCGATGCATGAGAGCATAGCAGTCAGTGATATACGACCGACCGCGACCGCATTGGATTAAATTAGATGTTAAATTAGATATACTCAATAAGGTCTCTTTCTTGAAGTTTTATTAAATCAGACCCGCTTCAGTCCATCACCTGCACGCCCGCTATCAGACCGCTTCTGCATTATCCATTTCCACATTACTGTCTTTTTGTTCCCCGTTTGATTGTTTAAACGTGCGTCGATGTGGTATCCAGTGGTCGTTATTTTTTCCATGGCGCTTTCACTCGAAATGGCTCCAGTCAATTGTTGGAAAAATGTTGCTCTTATTGTTTCTGAAGAACAATAACCGCCTTCATTTTATATGTTTACAGCATCTGAAGGCTTGATAGGCACTTTGCCTCTCTATTACACATATTTTCCATTGTTCGTCTGTCCGTCGGGTTTGCTTTTGTTCTTAGAACGGTATTTACATATTAGAACGAGTGTTCCACTCCATTTTGTTGTGTTATTCTTTTTTGTCTGATTTATTATGTAACATTGCATTTTATATGATCGCTGTTCGTACATTTTGTGTCATGCAATGTGTAATAAACAGGATTAAAATCAGGTAAAGTAATAAATCCAAGATAATTATCATGCCTGTGGTCTATGCCATATCACCACAGACCTATAAACTCTACGTTCAAACTAAAAGCTAACTGAACTCGCGATAGCGCTAGATTGTTCTGATTTGTAGTTTAAATACAATGAAGGGCATAAAAATAACTACTGAATTCTTGTTTTACACAAGAGCAACTGGTAGCGACGATTCTCAGATAGCGTTGGTTTCAAAAGGTATAACTTGACAGTAGTACGTAGTGTCATCATCACATCACAGCTTCATATATATACGTCCCACTGCTGGGCACCGGTCTACCCTCAGAGTGTGCATGGGCGGGCGTTAGTCCACCCACGTGCCCAATGCGGATATGTAGACTTCACATACCTACACATCGGAATTTCTTCTTCAGCGTACCTATGCAGGTTTCCTTATGATGGTATACTTCAACGTTTGTCAGAAAAACTCATTGGTACATGGCATGTCATCAGTAAGTACTGTAGGTACTTTAGGAGAAATGCACATTCATTAAACGAGCGATTTTATTCTCATAGTCGATCCAAATAAATGGTTCTTACTGAATAAATTATTTTATCTAATAGGCCTTTCAAATAATATTAGAACATGGCGGTAGCGTTAAAATTTTCATAGAAACTTCTTTATGATATATAATATTCGAAAACAACAAAAGTAACATTACCTGTTGCCAGGTTGTGAAACATTTTCATCATCATATTGAGCCGATAGATCCCACAGTTGGGCATATTTCCATCTCCATTCTCATCTCGGACGGACTGGCACCCTTTGGGTATAGAACCCTAAAAAGGCCAACAGATTATATTTAATTGTATCTAATATTTGGAGGAATGTATCTATTTTCTGTACCTATTTATTTAAACGTTAGTAAATTATATCTTTGTTTACCGAGTAGATACCCAATTTTCTACTATTCATATTGTAATAGACCTATGATTTAGAAAACCTGATATTACTTAAATAATTTCGGGACGAAACGGAATGTTTATTTTAAATGAAACAATAAAATAAGTATGTTGGTAATATTATAATATGCTAACTGGTTGCTTGTAATAATATAATTTAAAGCTTTTGCCACTTATAGAAAAATTTACTTCCTGGCATGCTTGTGTAGATGGAAGGTAGTTACTAGGTGCATACGTACTTTTTATTTATTCAGGGTGTTAAATCAACAGTATCAGCCCTGGACTACGACTCTCCATACTAATCGATGCGAATGAGCGCCGTGGCTCCGGTCAGAATTTAGCATTTTGAAAAATTATATGATTTTTTATTAATTTCGAAAAAGTAAGAAAACCACATCATTCTAAATTGTGTTGTGTTGTAAATTGTCATTTTCTTCCGATTAAAAATGTAAAAGTTAAATGTTTACAACTGGAAAAAAGGGGTGACTTTAGAGTCCCTTTTCTTCTGTTTTATAAATTAAAATCGATTTCTAGAAAAACCACATCACTTCTCATATCGTATTGATGGTCCAGTTTATTTTTCAGCTCAAAAAGTGCCATAGTTAATGAATAAAATGGCTACAAAGTTACCCAAAATCAGGAGGTAGCCCCTAAAGAGGTGAATTTACCCATGATACTGAACAACATTCCCTAAGAAACCTTTACCTACGAAATTAGCAAAAATTTTTTGAGCTTTCCTTACTAAATGCAATCGCCGATGGGACATTGTTTTTTTATGAAAAGTCGTTTTTTTTATTCGAATTTCTTAGGGAAAGTTGTTCAGTGTCATGGTTACATTCAGTTTAGTGTCATGGTTACATTCACCTCTTAAAGTAATGTAATGCAACTGTTTACCCTAACACCCTGTTCATAAATTAATGTTACCTTTGCTTGTGCGTCAGCACTTCATTTCTGCAAGTAATTAAGTAATTAATGGAGGTATCTATCTCTATCTCAAGGAATGTTTTTTTAACAAAAACACGCTCAAACGCAAACCACGCGAACACCACGAGAATGACAAAACCGTTCGCGACATAACTTGCAACGTGACTCCAGGTATACGCTTGTACAAAATTCACGTTAGGTATTATGTTTACAATAATTAGTAGTGCCAATATGTATGTATGTATGTGTGTATGTATCTGATCGCATATAACATTATCATGAGTGATGCAAGTCTACTAAAAAATTACGGTTTTATAATTTTTTCCGGCGGTTTAACGTGTGGTAGGTGGTAGGGCTTCGTGTTAGGTACACAATTAACTTATAGGTACTATACCTATAGTAAACTACAAATAGCTACTTTCTAGTCGTTAAATATTGACATAGTGAGTACTGCTTTGTTCCTAAATTATGCATACTTACATAAAATAATTAGACAAAGTCAAATACAAAAAGTTCTCATTCTTAGCATTAATTGCTACGAGCAGACGATAATACTTAAGTCAAACATTAGTACGCGTGTACTTATGCAAAACGACTGAGAATTTATTTGACTTCGGCGTAGTTTCGGTGTTGGCGACGACGTAAGCAAGACAAACATGTTAATTTTCCCCCTGTTTCCCCTTACTCCCTCCATCGTTTTGGGGCCATAAGATAAGCGGTGTTATTTATTAAGATAGACTAAAAGAACGTGACCATTTTTGTATTTTTCTTTTTGATCTAATGTTTTGACGGCGGATTTTAAGAATTTCATAAAAATGTTTAATATGGAAGTTTAAGGATAATTGACTTACATGTCGATTAAACCAACTTGATTTTCAAGGACCGGTTGACTAATTTCCAGTTACAACTTCTGCTATTGAGACACTACGACATCTTGCCTTATCGTCCGCTTCGGGGCCCGATTCTAACACTACCAATTACTACGGGGCTGGGAGGGCGCAATGACTGAATTATTTACACCAAACTTTATCGATCATTTATTTTTAATTTAAAAGACTTTTACGGTACGCGAAACGATCGCTACAAATTATGAAACCGATTCATTATTCACGGTTAAACCTAAGTCACGTATATAACTTCCTGCTTTGCTTGGGGAGTGTTTAATATTAAATTGTACCTATATTTGAATGGTGCATGAAATAAATATTACCTACAGATTCAATTGACCGTGTAGAAGAAACTTGGAGGAACACTGAAAATTTTTTTATGTTAACAACCAAAATTTTGTGACTTGCGATCTATTGAAATCGCGATTCAAAATAGTTCGTATGTCACTATAGTTTGGTCATATTTAAGAAAAAAAAAGTTCATTGAACGGTGAAGGAAAACATCGTAAGGAAACGTGCATACGCTGAAGAAGAAATTCTAATGCGTATGTGAAGTTTACCAATCCGCATTGGGCACTCGAGGTGGACTGACGCCCATCTACCCCCCTGAGGGTAGGTTTGTGCCCTGCTGTGGGAAGTATACCTATAGCCTGATGATGAAGAAACGTTTAAAACGCAGCTTTGGGGTTATGGCTAACAACGCTGTCGCGGCTGCTCGTCCTTCGAAAAATACACAAACATACAACAGGTATTTGTACTCAACAGATAGAGGTCCGGCTTCATGAACGCAAACCGCGTTGGCTTGACCGTACCTTTAGTACTGTCATCGGTCATGGGTGAAAGCTTCGAGCGCTATGTACGTAAACAAGGGGGGGAATCGCAAATTTCTTTATTGTTTCACACAAATCGTAGGTACACAACAATAGACAGGTGATCTCTCTCTGTTATGGAATAATAATCTTAAATTGATAGAAGAGTTGTGGATGAACCTGTTTTTCACACACAATCTTAGAGGTATACATAATTAAAACTTGAAATAAACTTGAGTTAAATAATAAAAACAGAAAAAGTTTATTGGTTGCAATCTGTAACAGTTATAAGAAAAATGTTTCTCCTTATATTATTTTGAATTATGTGTTTATCTCATAGTCTGATAATCCACCCATTCTATAAGGTTAAATTTAATTAGTTGGCGAAACTTAACAAATGCATTTGGTACCTGTTATTAAGAACAATTACGTGGTAACGACCCCCCGCTCGATCATATGATTCTGAGGTCAATGTTCGCCCGCCGGCCGCGCACTGCGTACGATACGCACAATAATAATAATTTTGTAAATCATCAATACCGATTATAAACATTGATAATGCGATCTGTTATCATTAACAAGTGGGAGTTTCGCCAACTAATTAAAATGACCCTATATACATTCATGCTTTTATTTTAAAGAATATTCACGGTCAGGTACCTATCAGGTCAAGTAAGCCGGTCTGTGGGTCAAGTTTAGTAACGACCAAAAATACATCCTATGCGAAGAAAATGGCTTTACGAGTTTTGCTACTGCTTTTTGGCTTGCTTACCTATCCATAGAGTACCTACAATAGAGTGGTAAAGTAATTTTTACTTTTGGCGGATGCCATTTTTAGAAAATTTCTTAAAATATTTTGTTAGCTCAGGTTTCGTGACACGTGAAGGCTCTTTCCTTGCACCAGCTCCAACATTCAAATGACAAATCGGCCAATCAATGGAAATATACAAGATACTTTGTGGGCGGTGTAGTTTTGGCGAATACAGTAGATACGAAGGTACATAACATAAATGATATAAAAGGAGAAAAGATTATGTATCGTAAGTAGGTGAGGCTCCCAAGACTGGGGCCTGTGCCTCGGGGCCGAGAACTAATGGCTCAAATTGAACGATAACACAATTACTAATCGCTTGTAAGATGGCAGCCAAGAAAATTTCCGCAGCGCCTGTTTATAATTAATTTAGAACATTACCACGTGCGTGTATGTATGTATATATTTAAGACTAACTGTCTATTGTTTTGTTTCCATAATGTTTCGAGAGCGCAGTTCGTTCTCTGTTATGTTAAAATCGTCGTTACGTTATTCCTATTTTCCTTGAGCAAACGAAATGAGTGAGCGTCGATCCATCGCACCGTTCGTTGTAAGACTAATGAAACACAAGTATTAACATACAATTTAATTTCAATAACATAAGATCTCAATGTACCTACGTCCTTAAAATAATGTAAAAGTTATTATTGTAAGTTTATGCCTTAGGTACCTACTCTACTGCATAGGTTCAATTTCAGAAAAGTTAACTGATGTAGACGTTGAAAGCGTCTTCTGATCAAACGAACGGGTTTAAAAACATACACAGGTGAAACATTGTTTTCACAAAATATTAAACAACTTTCTAACATTTTAACGCAAACATTTCTGAAATACAAAAAATTAGAGAAAAAAAAGAATTAAAATGAACAAGGCAAACGCATAAAAGTTTAAGCGGCAACTAATTAAAAAACAAAACGTAAAAGAGCTACACTTCAGCCTAGGGAAAAACTGGCTTCCCCGAATTAAAACTCGTTCTTTTTCGCGCGTTTTCACTTTCGTCCAGCTAATGAGGGTAGAAGGACCTTCATGTGTTTTGACATCATTATATTTAAGTGCAAATACGTTTACGAGTGGAAACGTATCAAACGTTTTGATAACTGTCAAAAAATTTAAAAGTTATGTCAGACGTACGTACAACTCGCTTCCCACACAAACTTTTCAATTATTTACAAACCAACTCTGGCGATGTGGGGTGTTTCAGTTTAACATCATCCTCCTCATCGTCCTTTCATTTGATTCTCAATGAATGCATCCAAAAAAATTCGGCACGAATTATTAACGTGGAGCGTCTCACCTGGCAGCACAACTTTAAATCAGTATTAATTTAAAACATTTTGCCTGGGCAGTCGCGGAATTTCGCTACGGACAGGTCATCACAATGCTCCAAACAAAAAGCTAAATATCGCAATTTTTAAAGGAAGTGTTAAAACTGTTAGACAGGTGTCGGCCAGAGTGCCTGGACGCACCTAAATGTTTTCAACAGTTCATTATCAGATGACTGAATTTGTAGCGTTTGGATGTATACCTAAATTAGTAGGAAGTACCTATACCTAACAGGATATTTTCTTCATCCGCATCGCTGACAATTTTAGGTAGTTTTAGTAAAAATCCCTCACAGCAGATGTACATACTTTTTCTCGCAAAGTACCGTAATGTCAGTGTCTCTGGACTTCACTAAGCCACTACACGGAGACACACAATGAATGCTCGTCGCGGGCCCATCTCAACAATATACTCTTGTTTATATTCCCGGCCTATTTCCTTTGAACTCGCATGTGGGCCCGAGGAAACGTAAAATAAACAGAACTTTCTCGTAATGTTTAATTAAATTAATCAGTCGGTTGATTAGTCGATGGTTCGTCGGCGTTGCCGTAAACAAAGCGCGTCGGCGGCGTCGCCCGGCTTTGATCTCGCGAGCTACTCTCACTATTGTTATATATTTGTGAAGATTTCCCCGCCGCCGACGACTGCCGGCGCCTTGGTTGCCTCTTCCTTCTATCTACCAATATATTTTGTCCATATATATTAGCGTCTTCACAAGAATAAAACAGCGTGATAATCCTTGATGTGATATGACGTGTATGAGGTTAACATTTATCTATAGAATCTAACCTATTTGATCGATTTCGGCAGTTACCTTGCCAAATAAACACTTTGCTTGTGTAACGTAATCTGTGGAGGACAATGGACATTTAAACATCGACGTAAGATCGACAGGACCTCAAAGACACAAAGGCGTGTGCGGAGTGCGGACTACAGCGAGGCGATTGCAGCTGAAATTGTAATCATATTTTCCAGAATGAATGAAACGGCTTGTCTTTCTTCTTTAGAATCAGTTTGAATACTAACTATGAAATGGTTTATATTCCATTGCATTTTTAGCTTTGATTTACATCCTATCAAGTTTTACTGTTTCAGTTTTTTGTGTTTTTCTTTTGTAAATATAAAAATCGTTGTAATAAAAATATCTTTGTTTACACAAGAAAACACAAAAAACGTATGGAGTGAATGAAACGGGTTAATTATAATTAATAGGTACTCGTATATAGGAATAAAATAAAATTCTGTAAAGTAGGTATATTCACTTTATTAAAAAAATCGGGTAGCTAAGCATTTAACCTAACCTAGCTAACCTTTAAAACAAATATTCTACCCAACAAACTGAACAACTTTTACTATGGGAGCAAACCTGTAAGAGAAAAAAAAATCAGCTGTCTCATACATTTTAGTCGAGTAGGTATTTCACTTTAGTATGGAACAGCAGATTTTTCTTGATCTGACAGGTAAAAGTATAGTAAAAGTTGTTCAGTTTGATGGGTAGGTAGAGTATATGGTTTAAAGGTTTAATAATACTTTTCCTTACACCCTGTATATCTCTCATACCTAAACATAAAAGTATGACATGAAGCTGGAAAAGGTATTGGTTAAATTCGGTACAAGAAAGAAAGGATGATTTCAGGCTTCATTGATAAAAGAATTATACAGGGTGAAATCGATAGCATCCTTTTAAACTAAGAGTCTACCCATCAAACTGAACAACTTTTAATATGGGAGCAAACCAATCGGAGCAAAAAAAAAAATCTGCTGTCTCATACATTTGACTCATGTAGGCAGCGACGGCGGGTGCAGTTTAGTATGGGACAGCAGATTTTTTTTTTGGTCCGTTTGGTTTGCTTCCATAGTAAAAGTTGTTCAGTTTGATGGGTAGAATCTTAGTTTAAAGGGATGCTAATGATATCAATTTCACCCTGTATAGCTATAGTACCTAAGTAAGTTAAAAAGTAAGTTATAGCCTGTAAAATTCCACTGCAAGGCAAAGGCCTCCTCTCACGAATAAGGGTGAGAGGGAGCGGGCCATACTCCACCACGCGGGCCCAGTGCAGGTTGGTAGAGGCAAGTTAGTGGTCACCTTGCTGTCAGAGTATTTTCGAGCCGCCAATAGGCCTCTGACCTGGCTTAACGAATAGTTACAACGCCATCTGACGGAACTATCCAAGACCAACTGCTTAACGTGCCTTCCGAAGCACGGAAACGCTCGAGATGAAATACCACTAAACGCCAAAACCAAACGTCACCCATCCAAAGACTGACCGGACCTGACGTTGCTTAACTTCGGTGATCGTTTCCAATACCGAAGCTCCACTACGCCAACGAGCGCTTCACCCAGTACCTAAGTGCTGAGTTCAAATGTTTAAGCTAGGCTGGCATGGCATTACTACTGAAACCATTAACTTGGCAAGTGTTTATGGATTAATAATTGTTTCTTATGTATGTTGGTTTCAAAACACCCTGCAGTTCTTAAAAATTATTGACTCTATGAAGAATACTCTAGCATGAGTACATTTAACATGAATATTTTCGCAAAACCCAAAAAATATTAAATAAGTTGATTAATATAACATCAAAGTAAACTTTGGCTCAGCGGCAGCGGACGTTTGTTTATTGTGTGCGTGCCAGTCATGTGGGAATTTTTTAATGGGTGATAGTACTTTTCTAAATAAACAATTTTTGTTTTAATACCAACTTTTCAAGTTTTCAACACAAATAATTGTATTTCGAGTAATAAGTTTTTAAAGCAAAGATGCGTTGTAGCGAATTATTTCACTCGTTGCAGAAACGCTCATTAAAGTTAATCCTCCATGAAATCTCTTGCTGTCACTTTTTGTCTTGTTGACGTACTAAAAGCTGGCAAGAGATTTAATGGAGGATTAACTTTAAAGCGCGTTTCTGCAACTGAGTGTAAGTATAATAAAAAAAATGCACATTTTAAAATTTAAACTATTATATCTAATATCTAATCTAAACTATTATAAAACTGTAACTGAAGTGTGTCTGTACATTGAAGATATTTACAAAAAAAAGATTACGATATGGTTTTTAGGTATCCCTGACACGAAATCAACCTTTTTTTATAAATTTTGTCTGTCTGTTTGTCTGTTTGTTTGTGTGTTTATTTGTTTGTTTGTTTGTTTGTTGGCGCATCACACAAAAACGACTGAACCGATTTTGATGAAACTTTTTTTGTTTGATAGCTTATGATCTGACTTAAAATCTGGTATATAATTTGTGCGGACGAAGTCGCGGGTAAACACTAGTGTGTTATAAAAAGAAAAAACGTATACTTAGCCCGGCTTGCACCAACAAGTATTTAGGCTTAAACGTATTTACTGATAGTTTTGTCTTTCACACTGCTCGTACAAATGATAGTGACAGCATCATATTTAAACATGTTTAAGCCTAGATACTTTTTGGTGCAAGCCAGCCTGAGACGTAAAAGAAAAAAAGCCAGTGTGCTTTAGACCACACACACGACTGAAGTAAAACTACTACTATTTGTATCATACAAATATTTGTCCCTTACGGGATTCGAACCCGCGACCCTCGGCAGGCAGCAGGCAGGTTCACTACAGACTGTGCTATCGGGCCGTCGAAAACATGAACAATCAGAATCAGAAACAAATGGCAACATCTATTTTATACCTTTTCCTTCCCAACGGAACAATCTTGAGCCACGAGATTTTGTCAGAAGAAACAGGTGACACTAACTGACGGCTTGATTCTTCGCCCAGTAAAATATATTTGCACAATACACACTTTAAAATACTTAAAACGCTTGAGGTTCAATTTTAAGAAAATAATATTAAAATTAGAATTCTTAGAACCACTTGGAATTGGTAATCACATGACAGAAAAAGTCATTTATACATCGTCGTGCCCAAGACAAGCATGCGTAAAGAAGTTTTACTTCAAAAATTTTGAAGCAAAACTATTTTTTTGTTGAGAAAATTGATTTTTTCAGGTATAACTTCGATGACATACCCGAAAGTCTTCGAGCAAAGCTCAACCGCCCAGTTACTTATAATAATACGGCTAAAATAAAACAAAAGCACCGTATTAAACATTTTATGAGCAGAACGGCTAAAATTTAACGAAGAACGTAATACGTTGATCAGTAAGAAAAAATAAAGCAGAACGACAATATGCAATCTGCTAGAATTCCACAAGAAACTTGCATCTTAAACGACCGGCGCGACGCGGACGGTTTGATTTCAATAGCATCTTCGCATACCCGTATCTACTTAAGCAATGCAAATATGTATCTTCTATTGTATCTGAAGTAATATATTTTCACAATTTTCGCCGTTCTCTCGGCAATTTTCCAGGTGGCTGGCCACACTTAGTGTGCTCTGTACAATGATGATGTGCGTTCACCCGCGCCCGCAACGAGTACGCTGTCAGAGAAAAGATATATACAGTAGGCCTACCATGAGTTTTCACCGTACTTTACTACTGTAGTAACGTCACCAATTTTGTATTGAATTTCGTACAGCGCCCCTAGTGGTTACGTTAAGAACTAATTTCTGTCATACGAATTGGCGACGTAACTACAGTAGTAAAATACAGTGAAAACTCATGGTAGACCCTCAGCACAGCAACTTCATGCAAGCGCACGAATCGACGCACGCACACAGACGAGCGCCACGTACACGGCACGCTAAGGTACTTCGGGGCGCAACAGTACTGGTAGGCTTACCCTGAGTTTGCTTTGCACTGTAGCAAACTACAGTAGTTAAATAATTAATTATACTCACATTTTCGTATTAAATTTCGTACAATGCTCCTAGTGATTACTTTGAGAAGTGATTTTGACATACAAATGTGCAAGTAGTATACTAGACCGTAGGGCCGTGTACGTTGCCCTCGTCTGTGTGCGTGTGTCGATTCAAGTGCTTGCGTGAAGTTACTTCACTGTATTTACTATTTTCTGTGGCGCTGTTATTTCTTCCGCAGCCCGCGCCGCCGCCGCCGTATCATGTGTATCCTAATTTGAATATTTACCGAGACCTCTTGTTTCATTCAAATATAGCCTTTGGTTATCACGGATTTGGACCTTATAGAAATAAATTCAACTAGTAATGACTTTCATGAAAATTTTTGTAGTAAGTTAGTGTTAGGATTTGTTTATCAAGGGAAGTTGCGGGAGCGGGGAAGGGAATGCTTGAGGTCGTCGGTCAATTTCGGGAGCGAGCTGAGTCGTGTGAGATCATTGTATGAAGAAACTTGTACAGTTAATAAAGGTGTAAAATGGTATTCGTATTTGTTTTCTTTCACTTCAGAAGTGGTAAGTACCAAAAAGTTTTATTACCTATATTATTATAGGCCTACTGACATGTTTTTGTGGTCTTTAGGATTTTAATTTTATCAAGAAAATATTATTTGAAAAACATGAATTTGATTTAAATTAGTATTCGAACATTTATATTTGTTCTCGAGCAGGCACTTAGACAACAAAAGTACCTACCGCGTGCATAATTCTGTGCCGCGTGTTATATGAAAATACCTAACATTTATGTATACTTACAGTTTTTATTTAATTTAACCACATAGGTACCTAGATATTGGTTTGCATAACGGAGTTAAGTGTTTACTAAAAAGTTTACTATAATAATTATGTGTAAATTAGGTATAACCTAAATAATAATAATTTTAGCAACTATCCATTTTCTATTATTTTTATTAAGTATTATTAGTTTTTTTTGGTAAATTTTCATTCAAAATTATATCTTGATGACTCTCTGTTGTTCTTCTTCACTAAGAAGGTTCTTTAGCAGGAATAAATAGTGTAAGAAATAAGACTGTTTTTCATACATTTACCGAATTTCAGTTCTTTGTTAACGATTCAAAGCTTCGTCACTATGGCCTTCACTATTTCTACTTAAAGTTCGACATTCGATATGTTATACAATGAGTTCATTTATCATAGTGTAAATAGTCATGGCGGGGCCAATTTTAATCTCCCAACTGCTAGGTATTGTTTACAGAGAATGGAATGTTACTCTTGTTCTATAGGGGACCAATGTATAGCTTATTGGTAGGTGCTTAGAATGCGACCGTGATGTTTAAAACTTAGTTTATGAAGGTCGAAGAACATTTACATAGTTGGTTTTATTTTCGAGTTCCAGACAATGCCGAACGATGGTAAGGCGCCTCGGCGTAAGGAGACATCAGATGGCGCAGAAGATCGGCGACCTGAGGGCCGGCTCAGCCGCGGTCGTAGTCGACGTGACAGCGAATCCGGGCATTGCCGGATGCGACCGCTCCAGCGCAGCAGTTCCCGTGATTACGGTAGGCTGCACGAGCGCAAGCGGGAGCGCGAGCTAAAACGTCAACGAGATCATCTCTACGAGATCTAGAGGGTAACGTGTAAACGCCGATAGCGACGCACTGTAAGCAATTTTCGTGATGAACCTGTTGCACATGGGGTGGGGCTTATTCCCGAAGCTGAATCTTGTATTCGCCGACGTGAGCGGAGCTTGAATGTTAATAATAAAAACCCTGAAAGACAGCGACGCCGGACAGAACGTTCTACTAGCTCCACGTTTTCTACAAAAGAAGTATTAAAATCTCTTGAAATCACTTAAGAAGTTACCGACTACAGCTGCAGCTGGGACGATAAAACGACAATCCACTTCGCTATGCAAGCTCCAAGGTTTGGATAAGATGTAGTAAGAAACTTCTACCGTCTTACATAGAGCCTTATGAGATAATTGCTGTGATGGGAAATGATAGATATAGCAGCTGTACCAGGGCTGACAGGATCAAAGAATAAGCGTCAAACTACTGTGGCTGCTAACCGTATGTCGCGTTGGATCAATGTGGCTGCATTGCGAGTAAATGAATCTGATACCGATAGTGCTAACTGCTACTGATGGCAGTAGGTACTAATTAATGATTACCTAAAATTGCTGATTTTTATTTGTTATTATTTGTAATTTGTTCTTTGTTCTTCTTTTTCTAGAGCACTGTGATAATATTGATATAGTTTATTTAATTGTGAAAATTATAGTTTTGTACTACTATAATGATTATGAGAATATAAATGGGTTCATAATCATAATGATATGATTGGAGTAGTCCTAAATGTAACAATGGATGGGTTTACTTTTGGGACCGATTCCACGATTTGACGTGATTTTGCAAGAATGGATGGGTTTGCAAATATCGCTGCCACGGTATTGAACTATTATTGGTTATGAAAATGGATGGGTTCATAACTAGATAAATGAATCGCCTGGATGGAATGTATTCTGTTTGTAAGAATGGATAATGGGTTTACTCATATACTTAATACATTCCAGAAAAGTATAATTTTATTATAAGAATTTTTGTGTTAAAGCGTTTTAGTTAGAAGGAATAAGAACATTAATTCACTATTGCTGAAAAGTCACGCTGGTTTATGTAATTCTCGTATAAATGGCCGCATTACAAGTAAATTAATTTGATACCGATAGTGATACTGGTAGCGGTATTGATTAATGATTAAATTGCTGATTTTTATTTGTTATTATTCGTAATTTTATATAATTCACATTAAATTAATTATTCTTTTTCTTTTTGTAGAGTACTGTGGTATATTCGGATGTTAAAATATAGTTTTGTATTACTATTACTGATTATTTGAATAGATGGGTTCATAATCACATGATTTGATTGAAGTTGTCCTAATTGTAAGAATTGATGGGTTTACTTTTGGGACCGTTTCCAGAGACACGTGATTTTGCAAGAATTGATGGGTTTGCAAATATCACTGCCACGATATTTCAAAGTATTTACAATTGAATTATAATTGGTCATGAAAATGGATGGGTTATAACTAGAAACATAATTTGGTTGGAATGTATTCTGTTTGTAAGAATGGATAATGGGTTTACTTATATAATACATTCCAGAAATGTCATGATTTTATAAGAATTGTTATTAAGAATTGAAGTAAAGCAATAATTCAATATTGCTGAAAAGTCACGATGGTTTATGGTAATTCTCGTATAAGTTGTATCTTCATCAATATCTTCATCAATGAAGTCTTAATGTATGTTTAACATAAAACTTAAATTTACTCGTATAACGTAATTGACCGAATGTTAGGATTTGTTCTGGGCCTCATGGTTCTGTGCATGGGGACATGCACGAGGTCAGGATGGACGAATGTTAGGATTTGTTTATCAAGGGAAGTTGCGGGAGCGGGGAAGGGAATGCTTGAGGTCGTCGGTCAATTTCGGGAGCGAGCTGAGTCGTGTGAGATCATTGTATGAAGAAACTTGTACAGTTAATAAAGGTGTAAAATGGTATTCGTATTTGTTTTCTTTCATTAGTTTAATACCTAATGCGTTCACACGCACGCCGTGCAGCCCGGCAAGCTTAGGCAATTCGCTGTTCATTGAGGCTTCTATAAAGTTAAATAGTAACAATCACTTTACAGACGAGACGATGACAATGTACAGCGAATTGGCTAAGCCAGTGTTGCCAACTGGTATGTTAGGGCTGTAGCTAGGTAGTTCACGAAAACTTGCTAGATTGCCCAATTTTCTTTCCTATAAAAGTTGCTAGAAGTATCTAAACATCAAAATCGATTAAAACAACGCCAAACTTTACAATATTTATTGTAATTTCTCAAAATATTATGGGTTATTATCATGTTATAGCCATGTTTTTGCTCATTCTATACAGTTAAGATTGAAAAATGTATGTATCGGACGTAAAAACAGATGTAAAGACAAAACCGACAGTGTTTCCGACTGCTTCCAGAACAAAAAAACAAGTAACAACGAGAGTGAAATATAGTACAAAGGAAAAGAAAATCAAATATTTAGCTATTTTCATGGTTTGCCCTTATTTCTCGCTCCATTTTCGTTCATTTTATGGCTCTGGCTTTGAAAAACTCTCAATCCCAATAGTTGCTAGAAAAAGTAGCTAAAAAGTTTAGCTACAAGATTTACAAATTTGTAGCTGCCAGACCTCCGAAAATTGCTAGATCTAGCTATAATGTTGCTAAGTTGGCATCACTGGGCTAAGCTTGCCGGGCTGCAAGGTGTGCATGTGAACGCAACATTCGATGTTTTGCTCGTTTACTATTATAGGGTCCTCCTTAATTAAATGTGCTGTCGGTTTATAAGGGAATGATCAAACTAAATAACTTTCTATAATCACCAGTTTTTAATTAGTAACGAAACTTTAAGGGTGTATTCAGACCGTTAATCTGAACAACTTTCCTTAAGGAACATGGGTCGAAAAACGATAAAATTTTGTGGACCTCCCATTAAAAATCAATCGGCCATTCACACTTTTGTATGTAAGGTCCACAAGTTTTTATTGATTATCGATCCATGTTCCTTTGGAAAAGTTGTTCAGATTCACGGTCTGAATACACCCTTAAAGTTTCGTTACTAATTACAAACTATTGGTGTACCTACCTGTACAGGGTGTAACCAAACACCCTAGTAATACTTAAGGGGGTGCTCCAGACCATCAAACTGAACAACTTTCACTATGGAGCCAACATCGAAATCGCGAAAAAAATATACTAGGGTGTTTTGTTACAACCTGTACAGAACCAATGTCGAAATCACGAAAAAAAACCTGCTGTTCCATTTAAAACTAAAATCTTACTCGAGCCAAATGCAAGGGACGCTGTTTTCCCGATTTTGACATTGGTCCCAAAGATAAAGCTGTTCAGTTTGATGTTCTGGACCATTGTGCGCAAAAATACGCTATTAACATACCCCTAAATGCAGTCTAACAATAAGGAGTAATTAATAAATATTCCATTGAACATCGTACACGAGATTACCCTCTTTAGTGCAAACGTCTGACCGGTCATTTCCTATTCAAATTTTGATAAATCGTTGGATTGATTGGAAACACCGGGATCACAGAATTAGATTGGGTTCTCATTCGCGCATTGAACCCGCACCTTGTAGAGAAGGGGTGAGGGGGGTATGGGGCTGCGGGCACGAGGTGCGGGGGCAATGCAACGGGTTATAAATAAGGCTAATACGGAGCAACAATGCATCGTTTGAAACGGAGGAATTTTGCATAGTTATCGAACCATGATCAAAACTCCGTTTTCTTGGACTACGCACGTCAAGTTACGGACTTTTTATAAAAATTGTTTTCCATTGTTCTGTTTTTGTCGACAAATTTTCAATCGGTGAAACGACTTAACTAAATTGCTATTAAATAGCTTTTTCTCCCCTCCGGACGGAAAGCGTCAATTTTCGTCCCGCTGCGCTAAACGAAGTTGTCGCTTTCCATCTCCGTCGAGGAGAAAAATAGTATACTAACTTCGGACAGTAAATAAGAAAGCCTCAGATCACATGTTTGTTGACCTAGGCTTCACCTCGGTCAACAATTACATGAGATCTGAGACCTTTCTTACTTTACTGTCCTCGGTGTGTAATCTACTATAAAATATCACCCAGAATAGTGTAACAAAACAACCTAGTAATATTAAAGTAAAGGGTTGGTTTATAGTCTAAACCTACCTAAGTTTGATGGTCTAAACTTTAGACCAGACGACCCGGTTGGTGTAATGGTTATCACGCCAGACTGCCAAACCAGGGTCCTGGGTTCGAATCCCGGTTCGGTCATGGATGTTATATGTTCGTGCCGTTGTTGTATGGTTTCCATAATAAAAGCCTTTAGTGCTTAGTTTGGGATCATTACAATGTATGTGCCTGTGAGCGTTATTTATTTATTATTATTTATTTCTTTACTATGGAGAAAATGTCGGAAAATTTTAAAATCGGCTGCCCCATACCAGTTGAGTAGGGAGATACTACAGTTTAGTATAAAACAGCAGATTATCCTTCGCGATTTCGTTGCCTTCTCCATAGTGAAAGTTGTTCAGTTTGAACATCTTAAAACAACGTACAGCGGACTTTAAATATTACTGAGTTGTTTACACCCTGTGTAAGCAGGTAAATTAGTTGGTAGAGAGATAGATGTACCTATCGTGCGTGCTGCAATCAACTCAAAACAAACAAAAGACAATCAACGAGATCGGAATCCGGTTATCACACTGGTAGGTTAGATGCAAGCAGACTTATACATTCTGTTATAGAAAACTTTGTAATTTCGCAATATCGATTATAGGTCGACCAGAGGGCCTACCATGAGTTTTCCCTGTACTTTTCTACTGTAGCTACGTCGCCAATTAGTATGACAGAAATTAGTTCTCAACGTAACCACTAGGAGCGCTGTACGAGATTCAATACAAAATTGGTGACGTAACTAAAGTAGCCAAGTACGGTGAAAACTCATGGTAGACCACCAGAATCTCATGAAAAAAAGAAAAGAAACAAAATATACATTTTCACATAAGTGTCAAACTGTCATCTGTCTAGTCAAAGAAGGCCGGTACAGACTGCGTCTTTTTGACAGCGATGAAAAAGCGCGTTTGTCTTTCGCGTGACTTTATCGCTAGACTAGCAATTAACAGGCGTTTGTATCGATTCAAACGCATGATTGAAGCGATGCACATACATGTTGGGAAGTGGTCCTTTTTCCGGGACCGTAACGCAAGTCCGATTTACACATATCCGAATGCATGAAGTCCGAAAGAATGCAGCACTTACGCGCTGCAAAACGTCGCAGTGTGTAAATGGCTCATATTAGAATTCCCTATTTGTCATCAGTTTCTGATCCACCTATAGTTAAGGTGAACCGACAGGAAGGTTCTGTTTAGTTGAAATTCAATCAAACTTTATTTGTGAATCAGCAGATGCATAAAATATGTTACACAATGCTGCTGCACAAATGTTCAATGTTCTGCGGATAAGGGCAGGAAGATGATGATGATGATGATGTTCTGCATCAAAATCTAGAACAACTAGATTTACTAGACTTAGGGCCTGTTTCACCACTTTCTGAGTAAGTTCTTGTTAGCTTATCCGACAGATATTTTGACATAATTTCATACAAAATATCTCAAAACATCTGTCGGATAAGCTAACAAGAACTTACTCAGAAGTGGTAAAATAGGCCCTTAGTAAGCGCCTAAATAGATCTCAATTAAATAAATCTCCTGTTAAATGGAAAACGTCAATGGCGACTATTGGCGATTCGGACTGGAACAGAAAACTTTTATAGCCATTTTAATTTTCGTCCCATAGCGATAGTTGTTTAGTTTGACGGTCTTTGTATATCGTAACGCATTTAAGTCCACACAGTGTATACAAGGCGTAACAAAACACTAGTAATATTTAAAGGGGATTTTTTTTAGACTTTTTAGAAATTTTAAAACTCTGTTGTCCCGTATAATTATTTGAGTCGAGTACATCATCAGCCTACATAAATCCCACCTTTGAGTTCTACGGGTTGTTAGGTACCGACGATACTGAACAACTTTCCCTATGAAACCTATAGGATACTCGTATAAGCAGAACGAAACTCAGGTGGAGATCTCTTCTTGAGTAGATAGAAAAGGATGCAAATACATACAACGTATACATGCATCCTTGTCTATCTTTACTTAAAAAGAGATCTCCACTTGAGTGTCGTTCTGTAATACCCACCTATCAGCCCTAACATCCTGTACCTACATGCAAACTCGAGGGTGTAACGAGCACCTTGGTCTTTCCATTATCAATTGAACTTTTACTAACATCCATGAGAAACATAGTTCTCCCATCATAGTCGTGTATAACAAGAGCCTAAAGTAGTTGGAGCAGGCGAGATATTTACAGTAGTTTGCATAAATGCATTAAGTGTAGGACCGTTGAAGGCACGTACAGTCGGCCGGATAATGGCTATAAAAGCCTTGTAAAATTTCTAATGGAACTTGTAAGGTCGTGTCGGTATTTGATATTTCAGTTTGTTTTTATTATTTGTTATGTTCAGCTGTGTTTTCTTTGTGTGCACATGTTTTAATTTAATAAGCTATACAGGGTGTAAGGAAAAGTATAATTTAAACCACATAAAACTGAACTACTTTTACCGTAGAAGCAAACCTGTCAGAACAACAAAAAAATCTTCTGTCCCGTACGTTTGCAACGAGTTGCAGTTTAGTATGGGACAGCAGTTTTTTTTTTCGTTCTGACAAATTAGCTCCCATAATAAAAGTTGTTCAGTTTGATGGGTAGAGTATGTTGTTTAAAGGTTAATGATACTTTTCCTTACATACTGTACACCTACACCATCAGCATGTTATATGTATTTCACATTACAGATCAATAATGATCTTGGATATCGTCACACAAATTACGCAGTACCTTTTGAATACCTAAAATCTAGCCCGCACTTGTAAATTGATGAAGACTCGACAATGATATAGAATACCTACCTAGATATAATATAGAGTCATACAACATCAAACAAAGCCTACATTCCTACTCAACCCAAATATACGGGAAAGCAATTTTTTTAGGCGATTTCGATGTTGGTCCCTTGAAGTTGTTCAGTTACGTGGTCTGTCTGATGGTTTAGTTTAGACCATGAAACTGATAAACTGTCTATATTCAAATTAAAATCTTCTGTTTCATACAAAACTGCGGTACCTGACTCAGATCTCTGATATACGGAACAACACATCTTTTTCAACGTGGCTCCAAAGTGAAAGTTGTTCAGTTAATTGGTTTAGTCTAAACCACCCCTATTACTAAGGGAACATCCATGATTTAGTAATTTGAACAGACGACTCTCGTCTCAGTAGGCAGGTTAATAACTGAGCTATCGGGTCCTAACACAAATCTAGATACTAATTTATTACTTAGACCAATTAAATTCAAATTCATGGAGGATTTAAAAAATGATCCTGCCTTGTAGTACCAGAAAGTTAACTAAAACCAAACAACAAAAAATAGTTGTTTTCAATTCAATATGTGGATATTTTCCAAACAATACGAGCTGCAAATTAATAAAATGGGGCTACGACTTAAATATACGGCATTTAGCTGAGGTGTCATGATTTCATAGGATTGTTCACTAATTTGATTAAATCGTGTTATGCTTCTAAATATTTGATCATAGTCTGTGTTTATATGAGGCTGCAGTTATTTATGTGAGTGACTATACTTAGCTACCCACGTGAAGATATAGCATTGTTCAAAGTAAGAAGAATTTGTTTGTGTTGTGCTGTTTTACTGACGGTTTTGCGATTGAAGCAATTATCCCTAATTTCAAATTGCATAGTTTGTACTATTATACTACGTGTCTATACAGGATGTAGAATTAATTGCGTAGCATATTTTAGAGGGCTAACTGGAGTAGGTACCACCTAGGGATGGGCGATATATATATCATATATAGTTATTGAAACGTATATCACATGAATATCTTATAATCAGATATTGATGCGTACAGAAACTATATATTTGGTGAAACACTATATTGCCACACAAACTCGATTCGCCTCGATTTCAAGATATCTGAGATTCATAGATATAGGATATCAAACCGTATCGCATCGCTATACGGGCTAGCGGCTACCGGTTAGGGTGTCGCAACGAGGGTCCCACACTTGGAAAAATTTTACGCTAATTTTATATGGAGCTGGACTTCGTATGGGCCATCGACTTAGACGATTTTTCGGGTGAAATTTGTATGGGGGCTGGACTTGTAAAATTTTCAAAAAATCATTTTTTTTCATTTTTGCATGCGGAAGGGTGGGTTTCTGGGTACCCCAGGGGTTCGAAAAATTAGCTATTTTTTCGCTAGGATTCACCGTTATCGAGATATTTTATAAATTATGTTTTAGAACGGGAAGGGGGCGCGATCTAACTGTGTTATCTTAGAATATCTTAGTATTGTGTTATCTTTATTCAATAACACATAAAAAAATATGCCGAACTGAACCGAGGAAAGCCGAGTGAAAAAAGTATACCAACACCCTGCTAGAGAGTGAAATACCTAGCAATAATTATGCATTCGTACAATATCAAACCTTAAGTGTATACGGACTGATATAGCGTTACTGGATATCGACCGATATCCAATATATAGTTTCAGAATCAGATATTCAATATCAATATATAGTTTCGATTTGATATTACGAAAATTCGATATTACCCATCCCTAGACCACCTAGTATATTAAACGCATTTATGTTGACACCCTGCATAAATCGCCTGATCACCCTATTTCAGTGGGTGTCGTACGAGGCGACTAAAGGATAATTTTTTCATATGCAGTGTCTTTGTGGGCGAAAGGCTAGCCACCGACTACCACATTATTCGTCATTCCATCTTTAAACTTTCAATATGCTAAACGTTAGCCTTGCTACAGCTGCCTGCAATAACGTTTATTTTAATTTACAATTAATGGACAATTAATGGACTCTTGCTTGTGCGTTAGCACTGCATTACCGCCAGTGTCAAGTAGTTTATCTATCCTAATCTCAGGGATTGTTTTTGATCGAGAACAAGAAGAGATTGAGGATTGCGGAGCCTCATGCCAGGCAAAATCGCGACGCGCGAAAACCACACGAGACAAGTGCTCGGGTAATTGCAACGTGACCTGCAATAAAGTTGGCAGTTGTAGCAGTGTCTCTCGTTACCCCGAAAGGGATAATGGTCGTGAGTTAATGTACTATTGTCTATGTACCCTGTAGGTACAGGGTGTAACAAAACATCTTAGTTATACTTAAGTAGCTGCTCCAGGCCATCACACTGAACAACGTTCACTATGGAGCTACTTCAAAATCACGAGGCAGATTTTTATATCACCATGTTCATGGCTCCTTAGTGAAAGTTGTTTATTTTGATGGTCTGAAGCACCCCCTTAGGGTGTTTGTTACACCCTGTCTAATTTAGAAGAAAATTTCTTTCACAATTTCCAGTCGGTGAGTTATCATATTCTTGAAAGAACTTTAAACTACAGTCGGCTCGAAAAGTAATAACAGAATGTATCAAAAGGAGCTTTGCCTAACTTCTGTGTTTTTATGAGCGTCGGGCACGAGTGCAGGCCACGTATAACATGTTCGAAGCCAGCTATACATCATGAGGCTACGTGAGCTAAATTCATAGTCGGTTGTAAACAATTTCAATCCAATAAATGGCTACTGAACAATGAATGGTTTGATCACGAAAAAATCATCTACAAGACAGTCGTGCGCGGGAGTTTCACGAATGAATACGGTAGTCGTGTACGCTGATCAGGCCCGTGGCGGAGTTTGGTTTTTATTTTAGGGCCCGTTTTCACATGGTACCTACTTGAGAGTAAGACGACACGGGCACTGTTGGCAGGACATTAGACACACCAATTGACCAATTCTGTTTTTATTAGACATCTGTTTGTTTAGCACCGAATCCGAAAATGAAGCCTTCAGCAACTTTAACACTCTGCTCTGCAGAAACGCTCAATAAAGTTAATCCTCTATTAAATCTCTTGCTTAAAGCCTGACCAGAAATATAAAAAATTGGGGGCGCTGCAATCGAATATAACCTTTAATGTCAGTGTTCCAAGTAAAAAAATTAGTTCCATTGAATTTCCGCAACATGGCGAGGTTTTTTATTTTCTTGGTCGGGCTTTAATTAAATGCTTAACTTTAATGAGCGTTTCTGCAGCTGAGTGAGACTGTCGACAATGTAGGTATATCAATCCATCAATCAAATATACTTACTTTATTTTACACCAAAGCATAAGCATAAAATACAGAGAAAAGATATAAATATTAAAATGCGGTCTTATCGCTAACAAGCGATGTCTTCCAGACGTCCAGGTAATTGCATATATTTCGAGATAACGGGCTGTGATATAATATTATAAGATCTCTATGAAACATGATGGCATTAACTAATTGGCATTGTCATCACATCAAACATAACAACATGTTTAACACCTTTTCATATTCTGCCAACATTCAGTTCATGTGAACTCATACGATTTACATTCATTTCAACAAATTATATGGTTGTATAAAGTTTTTAACAAAATCAAAGGGCTATATTTTATAAAATATACAACAGTTTAAATGATAATTTATACCCCATTGTTATTCATTGATGTTATTATATGTATATTTTGCCATTGTTTCAAATCAGAGCATATTTTATGAATTTAATGTTTTGAGCTGTGTTCCAGCAAAAGATACTTGTAATCTCAGTAAATTTTTCGAATTGTTTTATAGTTTTGATATAGATAGTGACTGCCATATTAAACAGGCAAGTAACCTGAATACTTGATATACAAAAGTAAATATTTCAATACTAATTTGGGAAAATAGCAAGTATTTGATCAAAACTCTTCGTAAACTAAGTATGTATAGATAGGTACAAACTTTATTTTTCTCACCACAAACACACAAATATTAATAATAACCGTGTTGTTTATATTTTTCATTGCTTCGTTTCATGATATTTAATTACGAATATTGTGTTTTTGCTTATACAGGGTGTTACATAAGTAAGAATACATTTTTAAAACTCTTAAGGGGGTTGCTTAGACCGTCAAACTGAACAACTTTCTCTATGGGACCAACATAGAAATCGCGAAAAAAAAAAATATCCCATACATATTTTAGCTCTAGTCGATTTGTAGAGTATGGAACATCAATTTTTTTTTAATGATTTCGATATTGGTCCCATAGTGAAAGTTGTTCAGTTTGGTGGTCTAAACCACCCCCTTAAAGGTTTATTTGTATATTTGTAACACCTTGTATAATATATTGATACTTTAAAACCTAAGTGTGTTTGAATTTTTGAATGGTTAGAAAATGTATTCAAAACCATTAAATTCAGAAATTCAGTCTTCGAAGATCACCACCACGACTGCATAGTGCATGCCCATGGCGTGTTCGTTTGACGGATCCTTGCATGGTGTTTAGTCTTTGTTTAGTCAAAAGACCCGATGACGCACGACGAAGCCAGACAGACTCTGTTTCTAGATAAATATAATATTTAAATTGCAAAATAACAATGACGGTTGATGCATAAACGATGGTATGTATAAACCATTCCTTTTACATTGGATTTGTACCGTTTATTACAATATTATATGAATAACAATTTTTAAAATTCAATGCTTTTTGAAATTGTAACAGCGACGAATCATCATGAATAGGATACAATGACGTTAATTTTGTTGCAATACATTTAAAAAAAGTAAGAATTAAGCATAGACATAAGTTTAAGTCTATGGAATTAAGACACCTCTGCCATAACGTTATGTGCCTACGCGCAGGTAGTTTCATTATAGTAATCGAAATAACAATCCTGATACGTAAGCCCGGAAAGATTTTGTCTGGCTTGCACCAAAAAAGAATTTATTTTGTGATCGTTCTTTCTCTTACACTGCTCATACTGACGACATGACAGTGACTGCATCGTAAATTTAAACATGTTTGAGCCTAAATACATTTTGGCACGAGCCACTCTTACAGTACTCAGAGCAGAAGGATACATCAAAACAGAATCCGACAGTCAGTTTTTTTTCATACTAGAGCTACTTCTTGAATATTTTTCAATTTTTACTGCAGTTAAGGGGAGGGACCGAGGCTCCCACCCTATTTTTAGCGGTGATTACCAATATCTATCTAGAGATGGAAGAATTGAAATGACTTAGTCCAAAACTATCTTTATTCAATTTAATATAAGAACTATGTAAATTCCAAAGGCACCCACTGGGATAGGTAAAAGATTTTGTTTACCGATCCCTCTTCGTTTTCGTAATAATGGTCAGCACACACCCAGCGGAGAACTGTTCAAGCAGTTTTCATTAATAAATTGATAATGAACTCAATGAGAATTGAAAAAGAGTTGAAAATAGCGTGCAAGAGATTCCCGTTCCTTGTTACGTGTTCACATTATTTCTTGCACGCTATTTTCAAATCTATTTCAATAGTCATTGAGTTCATTATCAATTGATTAATGAAAACTGATCGAACAGTTCTCCGCTAGGTGTGCGCTGACCCTATGGGGTAAAGTAAACTTTCTTCTTAATTATTAACATTTCAGTTTTTTAGGTTATTATTATCTGTCTTCATGCCAAATGTTATTCGTTTTTATGTTATCTGTCATTAAAAATTCTTGATATCACAATAAAACACTGGATATGCTAATCAATAGGAATTGTTTAGCATGGAATATTGCGTATCGGTGCCTATTCAAAACTCACATAAAACGATAATTAAAAATGATTTCTTAATTAGTAATAATAATTGTACAAAAATCGTTTAAAACCGTCGCCCATAAAACCATGCCCGTTGCAAAAAAGTGCTAACGTTGATAATATTTAGAAAAATTCACCTTAGTTTCGATAATTTTCGTATAGGTTCACAATACAGGGTGTAAACTTAAATGCGTTACATACTTTATAGGGTACTTCAGACCACAGAGCTGAAAAACTTATACTACGGGACCAACTTTAAAATCGTGAAAAAAAATCATCTGTTTCATACATTGTGGTCGAAAAGCTAATTGACGTTTTCTATGGAACAGTTGAATTTTTCATATCGCTATTTAGATGCTGGCTTCTTATTCAGCTTGATGGTATGAAGCACCATGTTAGAATGTGTCGAAGTTCATTATTCACACTGTACCTATACCAAAGCATAAATATAATTAAAACCTATAATGCATGGGAAGCGTAAGTATACCATCGTCTTCGTATCGAATGAGTCCTCATCAGCCTATATATGTCCCACTGCAGGGCACAGGCCTACCCTCTATGAGGGTGTTTGGGCGTTAGTCCACCACGCGTGCCCAATGCGGATTGGTAGACTTCACATACGCATCAGAATTTCTTTTATATGCAGGTTTCCTCACGATGTTTTCCTTCACCGTTTGAGAGCAGTCGGTAATACGTACATAAGTAATCGAAATCGTATCGAATGAGTAATCTTTTTAAAAGCCAATTCCGTACGTCCGTATTACAAATGTTTCATACACACATTGTTTTACACAATCAATAGACGATATGCTAGAAAATTATGTTTCAAGCATTCTATCAAAATGTTTATGTCGTTTGATGATTCTCCGCACATACATACCAATAAAATCATCATATAGTTCACGATATCATAGCTTATAGTGCACCGAGACCGATACGATCGTATTGTTTCGTTCAACTGCGAATGTGTTTCGGCATTGTAAATATACAACAGACGCACACTGCGATGTATTGGTACCGCTATTTATTTATATTTTAAAGACGTTTAAAAGCTATCTGTCCTGAATATGACTACGACTAGACGTGAATATCAAAACAATATTCAGATTATAGGTAACCGTAAGCGCGCTCTATACAAAGTTTAATTTAATTTTAGATTTAACCAATTAAAGTCAATGACATTTTTAAACACGATCCAGAAACTAACTCTGTTCATGAGGTTTGTCAGAATTTCGTAAAAATATACAGTTTTAAAGATACAGACAGAATACTGAAAGACAAAAACAGACTCAAAGATTTCCATACTAATCTTAAATTAATCCTAGAATTAAAACTGTATGTTTCAACGGACATCGGAAAAATAAAACAACAGGCACAGAGATAAGTATATAGATCGTATTGGCATAGGTTGAACGGGCTCATTTTCCGCAACTCGACGACTTAAGCGCCTATTTTGCGTGCGTATTAGATCGGTTTAAAAAATGTGTTTATTTGATTGGTTAGTATTGAAAATGTGGTCTAACTTCGTTTGTATGCAGCGCGCTCGGACGCCCTGCAATGCAACGATATAACTGTACTCGTTCGTATATTAGTTACTCTTTAAACGGTGTTAGTCGCGATTATATGGAATAAGATTACAAAAATAGAAATTAGTAAAAATATAACTGTATTAGTACCAACCTAACTATTGAAAGATTTATTTTTTTATGAATAATAATTATTCAGGTCCTTCTTAATATTGCTGACACTTTTTAAAGGGGATGATCAGACCATCAAACTGAACAACTTTCAATATGGGACCAATATCGAAATCGCGAAAAAAGTTCTTCAGTTTGATGGTCTGATCTTCCCTTAAAAAGTGTCAGCATATTAAGAAGGACCCTGTATACAGGGTGTAAGAAAAAGTATCATTAACCTTTAAAACACATACTCTACCCATCAAACGGAACAACTTTTACTATGGAAACAAAAGTCTCAGCGCAAAATAAAATGCTCTTGTATACTAAACTGCAATGCCTACTCGACTAAAATGTATGATACAGCAGATATTTTTAGATCTAACTGGTTTGCTCCCATAGTAAAAGTTGTTCAGTTTGATGAGTAGAGTATGTGGTTTAAAGGTTAATGATACTTTTCCTTACACCTTGTATAAGTGTATCTTAATAACCGCATTAAAAATTAAGCGGCTATTTAAAAATAAAGTGAAATTATACGTTACTTAAAAAAATAAAGCCATTACAATGTACTCTAAATCATTATAAACTGTCTTTTGAGACAATAAAAATTTAATGTGATGGTATAATTACTGGTCTTAGAAACAGGTGGCCACAGTTAGGTATAGTAACTACTTTGCATTATTTTATTTCAAAACTATACTCCATTCCAAATAGCACCGAAAATTTAAGGCCATTTTTAATTACAAAATACAAAGATTTGGGACACTTGGACGTTACTTATTCTTAGAATATCTTTAGTAACGTCCAAAATATGTCGGATAGTACATTTTTCTGATAAATAATTTATATATTTATAAATAAATACTACTACATAAAAAACTATATAATGATTTTATTGGTATTTGCTTATCAGAATTGGCCAGAACGCTTAATAGGAATCTGAAGATCTCGTCGTCCTTTTTTGGAATGCAGAATAGCTTTTAGCTATACTAATATAAAAATCTAACTCTTACAGATAACAAACCGCCCTAGAACAAATAAAATAAAAAAAATAGTCTGAAATTTTCAAATTTCACCTTCACAATCTAAATTTGTCATACAAAGCTATAAGACCAATCAAAGATTGGTCATTCAAAGATTGGTCTTATAGCTTTGTATGGCAAATTTAGATTGTCTTACTATTACGTATGGGTATTGAACTAAGGTGAAGAACATGACAGTATAGAAAAAAAACAGTAACCACGAAATTTAAAAATTAACGAAAAAAAAATTTTTTTTTTTTTCTACTTCGGTAAGACTTAGGTTTTTATATTAGTCATTTAGTACCTTACAACAGTTTCTAAACGGCAATCGGTAATCTTTTTGGTAATTAAAATCCCCCGGCTACAGTACTAAATGACATAAACACAACCTCTCGCGGCATAACTTGCAATGTGATTCCGTTATCTCTTAAAAAATAGTGGGTACTGATAGCAAACATTATGGTAGAATAGACCATTATCATAGACCACCCTCAAGAGGGAAAACGGACGGAGTTTACAAGATCATCATATAAAATAAATGTTTATTAATGTTTTGACTTACTACGTGAAAAAAATTGGGCAATGTGTAATTAAATGAAGTCTCTTGTGAATATGCAAACATGAATAAAAATATTATGTTACTGTAATACCCGAAAATCTGTCATGTAGTTAACGCAGCAGATTATCAAAAAGTCTATAAAATAAAATCTTTTAATTTAGACCACATAATTCATAGAATACAATAAGTGATAGTAGGCATTAGAAGAAATTGTAAAACGATGTTAGTAGCGTACAATATTAAAACACCAAGTGTACAGAGGAAGCTAACTACTTAAACCCTTATGATCTAAGATTAAACCTGGTAAGAAGGGATCGGTCCCTGATCATCTACAGTACCTACTCTGTTCGAGTTCTAAAAAAAAACTATGGTATATCAACACATGAACATGGTCAAAAATACTTTATTAACGTACCCGTTTGTTCAGACACATAACGTTTTTTTTGTGCTTTTCAAAGTGACAGTATTAACGTATCTCTAAAAAAGGAGATTCATTAAAAGAATATACGTGTAAAGTGATAGAAAGGAGCCAACATTGAAAAAAAATACAAATAATTTGCTGGCAGTGTTGTATTGAAACAGTTGTTACTTTTTTCCGATTTCGATGTTGGCTCCATCTCCAATCTCCACAGTGAAAGTTGTTCAGTTTGATGGTCTAAACCATCTCTTTTAATATTACTAGGGTATCTTGTTACACCCTGTATAGATTTCAATAGTAAAGAAATTTCGTGTCCCGGAATCGTTAAATTAATTGGAGAAAATTAAGTAATTAAATATCTACTTGCTTCATTATGAATAAAATTTCCGCCATCGACGCGACGTGCGCTCTCCGTAATTAAATTAATTAATTAATTTAATTATTTTATAGGCTTAATTCAAAATACAACTGGAAGGTTTAAGAAGAGAAAAACCATGTCTTTTTTATAATTAAATTTTTCTTACATGAAAAATGGGAATGAATATGAATGAAATGAGATGCTCGTGACATAAAATGTCTTCACTATCGTAATCTAATACGCAATACCGTGGCAGATATTTTAAAAGCATCTCATATACAGGGTGACCTAACTACATACTCGACTCAAATGTATGGAACGCCAGCTTTTTTATTTTTATTTCTATGTTGACTCCATGGTTAAATTTGTTCAATTTTATGGTCTAACTAAACTACCCTTTTATATTACTTAAATATTGTTTGTGTTTTCTTCCACCTTGTATATTTAATAAATAATAAATATCTTGGACAGTGTCACACAAATTATCTAGTCACATTTAAAGTTCAAGAATCTAGCCTGGTAACTAGACAACGATATAGTATACATATATAGATACAAACATCCATGACTCGGGTACAAATATTCATATTCGTCATACAAATATTTGTCCCTTACGGGATTCGAACCCGCGACCCCCGGCACAGCAGGCAGGTTCACAACAGACTGTGCTGTCGGGCCGTCAAGTATTTAGTTCGACTTCGATAAGGCGACAAACGTTTCTCGTATTTCAATATTTTTCTGGTAATCTGTATACGTCCACTGATCAACAGACGAAGAAAGCAGACAACATTGGCTCAAGCCAATGCAAATCAATTTTATCAGCATAGTATTTTTCGACAAACGTACGACTATAATAATAAAATCGGTAAGTGTGAGTCAGGCTACTCGCGCACCGAGGGTTCCGAACCACACCACCAAAACATATTAAAAAAAAAACGGGGCCTTTAGGGCGAGACCGACTCACACTTGGCCGGTTTTTATTATTTGTTTGTATACTGTAGAGTGTAAACGTTGATAAAACTAGTTTCTTGTTGAGGACCCCCCTTAATTTTTAACTTCTTCACATTTTTATTATTTGTTAGCAAACCGCCACAACAACGCACATTCTGTGTGAATTTCAACTGTCAAGCTATAAGCCCTACAAAAGTTACAGCCCTAAATAGGTAGGACAGACAGACAGACGGACGGACAGATATACAGACGGACAACGTATGCTTATGAATAGGGTCCCGTTTTCACCCATTGGGTACGGAACCCTAAAAAGCTATGAAACCGAAAGTAATCAAATCATCCTTTCAGAGATACCTACCTAGCTGAATTCATGGTGAATGATGTGATGATGATGACAATTACTTCTAAAATCTCAAATTAATAACGAATACCTCTATCCCAATCTCATTTCAGCTGAGCTGGTCAACATTAATCAATGGAGTTGTTTCCATGAGACGAACCGGATCAGGTTGACCAAATAGAAGATGGAGAGAATGCCAGAGAGCAAGAGTTTGCGTTGTGCAGGGAGGATTGTAAAGACAAAATGAGAGGCCAACGTGGTTTCATACAGCAGTGGAACAAAGAATAAGTCACGAAAAAAATCATAGGACACGCAATTGCTACATTAAAGATTAAGTATATTTTAAATGTAAAACTCCCCTCCGCAGGAAACCGCAAAAAATAAAAAAAACAATAAAAAAATAAGTTAAACCCGTTATAAATTAATACTTACCGAGTAACCGGAGCATGTATTTATTCCGACTAAAGCGATACAAAACATATTGGATTACAGCACACGATAAATAAGCGAAAATAATGTTTAATATGTAAATACGGGGTATTGTTATAGTAACGAGTCTTGCTAAATCACAATATGAAGTTGATTTATATCTCTACGGTTGGCTTGCCTTCATGGGAGGCCTATAAAAACCCTACCAAAATGCAGCGTATACACTTACAAAATCCATATGCCGTGATATGCAAAAAACGATATCTCAATAATAAATTATTATGCGGAAGTTTGAGGAAGAAATTTATTTTGATAGCATACTTTCACATACATTACACATTCTCACGCCTGTCTCACACTGGGGTAGGCAGAGACCTGTCCTGACAAACCTCTCTAGCTTCCTCCGCATTAATTAGTCCTTTCATGCATGCTCGTCGGATTTGATTTGATAGCTTTCTTCTGCTCATTAGACTGGAAATAGGTAGTTTGATCATTAACAGACACTTTTAGGCCAAATAAATCCGAATAGTAATGAGTTCATTCAAGGAGTATTCCTAATTTACGCTAATTATAATTATATAGTTTTATTTAAAACAAAGCACACGTAATACAAGACTTAAATACCAGGTTTATCTGTCAATTCAAATTGTCTTAGATCTGCTGTATTCAATAATAAGCTTGCTCTAAATATTCTTTTGTCTATTATTAAGAAAAAAAAAAGTGTCAGTGTCATATTAAGAAGGACCCTATTATACACGACAAAAATAATTTTAGGAAACATGCGACTATAAGACGAGTACAACAGTTTTCTCTAAAAGCATATTTCGTGAGATACTGCTCTTTGGTACAAGGGTGCTGTTGCATTCACTCCCGTTTCTTTTGTACTTGGGTTATAATTGGTCACTTTATGATGCCACAAAGAAACGCGTAATTCTTGAAATTCTACCGCGAAATGCGACATTTAACTTTTTTTTTTAAATTGAATTGAGAAAAATAGTAAAATGTGTTTATTTCTTATAAGTATGTACTTACCAAAGTTGATCGAATGTTTTTGCTTTCCTAACAAAGGTAATTTTAATGCGCATAAATTAAAATGTTGATTATTCAAAAAATGTTGAGTTCTGAAACTTTATTTTCTAATAGAATACGATGCTCATTATAAGTGTCGAAACTAGGCACAAGATTTTATTCCGGGAAGTTATATTTGTGTCGTTGTTGTACGGTTTCTTTAATGAAGCATTATTTTGACAACCTTCTTCGAGATAAATCGAAATTGCCAAAGCGGCCAAATAAATTACATAGTAAACTCATATCAAATGGAACGATCTTTTACTCCGAAACATAGCAACCAAGGAGGCAACATAACAAAGCTTGCAAATAGAAAGCTGTTTATTGAAAAAAAAACAAATGAACACTTTAACGGACGAAAAAATATTTTTTGTCGCAGGCACGTTGTTCGTCATTGATTTTGGAAAGTAGATTGATTTTAATTTCCGCGCATTATTTGAGAAAAATACTATACAAGCCTTGGCCACAACTAAGGCATTGATGGACTTACGTATGTGTGCCTCGGGTTCATCAATGCCTCTTTTGCTGGCCGCTGCAGTAATTTAGGTACTATATTTCATCAGGAAAACCGGTAGTCTTTTAAATATTTGATTAGTATTGTCTGTGACGCCGTCGTCATCGTGTTCGCATTCGGTTCGGCCAAACAAAGGCGAGCGTCGAGCGGGTGCACCGGAGGAATAGGCTAATCGCATTAACGAACTAATCAAGTGCCACCTGCGCGAGGAAATACTTTAATATCCTGTCTCCACCGGCATCGGCAGCCGAACGGACGGGAAAGTATCCAACAAACAAGAAATCCATGCCAACAAATAACATCTGATGCTTTTGTTAGAGAGGTCAGGGTCAAATTATCTTATTTTATCTTTCATCAGAAGACGGGGGACTGTGGTTCGCAAAAAAGGTTTCTAAAATGTGTGTATGCTGTATAGTTAAATATAAATATAATGTACGTAATATCGTTTGATGCGGTATATTTTTTCTGCAAGAAAAATGTCAGTCATAATCAAGAGGGCGTGTTAACACGTTGTTAAAGTATTTAAATGCATTAAATAACCTACATTTAAAATAACTTTATCTGTAGATATATTTTTTGTGCTAATAATTATATTGCACTATCTGTACTTAACAGTAATTACGATGAATTTTTAAAATAAATGTTAGCGCACACTTTAAATCGATAGTCATTAGGTATAACTTTTTTCAATGCAGTGTTATTATAAACATTTTATTATTCTTACTATAATAGGTAGGTTTACAAAAAGAAATAAAGCATCAATAACTTCGGTTATTTTCGTCCACTTTTATAACACCTTATAATAACAAAATTGAGCAACTCGAGTGAGCATCCGTTATCAAGTCAGAAAATCAGCTCGGAAAATAAACGAGAGACGAGTATCAGGTCCTCGTGGAAATTGCGCCATTTGACGCCATTTAAAAAGGTGTCGAGGCTCCGTCTATCTATTGCCTGGGACTCAACTTTGTTATATGTACATTTATGTACGGCAAATACCATTTATTCAGAAATGGGTATAGGTATATCGCAATATAATATCAAATGAAATTTAAAAAGATGACGAAATCTTGAAATATGATCATTTGAATTCTGATCATATAGAACACTGAAAGTCGATTTCTCCTGATTTTACGCCACAAAACTGTAACACCGAAGTTCGATGCACCCTTAAAATAAATTCCGCGGCCACGGTAACACCCACAAAGGTAGCATGGGTAAGGTAAACGCAAGTAATTTCAATAGTAACAACACAAAACATTACCTTCCTCGTTTGTTCGCGGCCGGGGGAGGGGAGTGCTGGGGTGAGTTAGACCCCGGCTATCGCACACTTGATGCTATCATAATGATTATTAACATGTGAAGCGCCGTGCCAGGCGCCGCCGAGCGCTTCGCCCTAGATATGTTTGACATCAGTCAGTTATTTTAATACAGGCAATTAGAGGTTCCTACTTGATAGCAAACTTCCAAGTTTTCGATTAACTGCGGTTGTCTTTAACTGGGTTTTAAATTGCTCGCGGAATCGATCGCACCTCGGCTGCTCGAATACGAATTTTTAGTTTTAGGGCGTCGAACTTAAAGCAGATACGAAAGTGTAGTCTTCGCTAAGTGCGTCGGGCGATCCATTAGGGCGCCCACCGCAACCTATTATAAGTTGCGAGCTTTCGGGGCTCTAGCTCCCTTCTACCTTCACCATCTACATCACCATCTATTTACGTTACGTTTATCGTGAACAAAGAGTGCAATGAAGAACGTCACTCGCCTTTTACAATTACGGAACAAAGACCGACAAGAAACGTCGAATAATTGAGTTTAAGACTTTAATTTTACTAATCATACTAGAGTTACGCAATTAATTCTTAAATTGATCGATTATACGGACCTCAATGGTATCATTCATTACCATAACAAAAATAATACTGAAACATCCTTAGAGACACACTGTGTGTGGTGATTGAGTGATGCAGTTTTAATGTAAAATGAAGTATGCGGTACCAAAGCCTGTGTGACGTTTACTGTCGTCGACGTTAATATTCATATAGAAAATATTAGGTAGGGGGTTGGTAGTGGTAGGTGGGAGGGGGGATGGTGGCGATCGCCGGCGGCCCCTCTAGCCGGCATCCACTCCAACACGCTCTGCGCGCCTTTAATGAACTTTATGTCACTGTTCCCGAATACGAGTACACTTTTCTTTGCCGCTATCGTATGTTAGTCGAACAAAGCCCATGTGTGAAGTCGTTCGGAAGGGGTAAACGCGAGCCGGCACTTTTGCCTGTTCTTATTGTTCGACGCTTTTTGCAGAGTCAAATAGGTCGCTGAAAAATGTTTGTCGCGCGTACACGCGTCCGCGTCGCTGCACGTTCGTATTCACCGATCACGTTACAACTTTCAAAAAAAGATTTAGGTAAAATGATGGTAATTATTCAAGTGGAATCTGTGTGTCAGGAATTAAGGTGTAAATACATTTTTTCGTCTCTTTGCTGCTTTTCCAACGTTTTGGATTTTTAAGGATCTTTAGAATTCTAAATTGTAAACCTGATACATATAGGCAGTACGGATTTTAATGGCCTACAGTTTTACCACTTCTGGATAAGTTCTTATAACTTATCTGACAGCAAATATTCTTATGCTTGCAGTTCCTTTGGCATATCTTTATGTAATAAATATGTGAAAAGATCTGTAAGATTAAGCTATCGAGAACTTATCCAGAAGGGTGAAATAGGATCTAAGTCTTTCTAATTTGTTAGTAGTATGCTAAAGATAGAGGAGAGGGCGGGCGGGCGTAGAGTTCGTAGCACTTTTACCTTTAACTTTAGGAACCATATGTATGCATGTAATTATAAATACTTTCTGGCTCACTATTTAGAAGTTTAGAGTAAAAAGCACGATAATGACTTAAATCCTCTTTTCCTCATGTTATTAAAATCTTTTCAAAGAGCTTTGAAGTTTGAAGTTATTGCTCTTAACTGTTTAGATAAAACAAAGTTTGTAGAAGTATGAAAATAAAAACAATTTTTTTTCTAATCAAGGAATCTCCTCATTTTTTAAATCCCAATTATGTCATACATAAGTATGCATAGACATCTACTAGTATCAGAAGGTATGACGAATTAGAGGAATTGAACTCCTCTACAGGCTAGTAGTGTAGTGTACGCCTCTGTTCGGCACACAGTGGGGTAGGGGGCGCTAGGGGAGGCGACCGGAGTTAGATCGATTCTATCGCGGGGTATTATTCTGTGGTAATTAGAATCCGCGCTTCGTACGAGCCGTTATAACTGCCACTAAAGGCGTCGAACAAAAGTTAGATGCACTTTATGATGGATTACGTAGTACCTATGTTACAACTTATTTCGCAAATTGTGATGGATGGAGACTAAAAAGAGACGACTAAAGCTTTGAAGAATATAAAGTGGCAGTGTATACGAATAGTACTTTTAATACTTTCAATTAAAAATCAAAAGATTGTGTTTAACCAAGAATCGAGTAACTACGAAAGCTTTCACCAGAAGCAGAAACTAAAATTAATGTGAATTAGGTAGGTATTTGGGAAAATGGGTAGGTTAGGTAGAGATCATTTTGTTCAATTTAGTATAAAATACTTCAGATGATCAATTTATTGGATCACAATTAAAGATTCCATGATTGGTGACACGACACTTTGAATACCGTGGGGAACAAGAGTAGGTAACTAAAATTATGTAGGTATTCAATTCGATATCAAACAAACAAATACAAACCACACCATACAGATTACAAAATGGCTTATGTAATTTGTATTTGGTTATTTAAATATTTTTTTCTTGATTGGTTTCAAAATGATTTTAAATAAGGTCTCTCTAATTTAATCTAATCACTTGAAACCGATCCATATCATAATTACTTAAGAGACAAATAATTCGAGTCCGTACTTTATCCAATATTATATTAGGGTATATTAGGGTCAACAAAGTATATTTGCAGTACGGGTAATCAAACAATTGTAATCAACGTTTCATTCAGGCAATTATTTTTAATTACACTCTTTTGCTCGTTGATCTTAGTAAATGTTCACCTTCGTAATAATGTAATTAGAAATTAAATCGATTCAATGTTCAATAAAACCCTACCTATTAGTACTTCTTCCATATTTTTTCTATTCTCTTTCTCGTTTCTATAACTAGTTTCAGCACGCGTCTTCTACTTTCTTTCTATCTAGTAGAATTAGGTTGGTTTTTTAGAATTCTAGACTAGTTTTAGGTTTTTTTAAATGTCTCATTTGTACGTCGCTACGCCATAAACTGCGACCCAAACGAGCTAGTGGAACAATCAAAACTTTCCCATCACTCTTAATTAGGTTAGGCGACAATCCGAGTAGCGCTTTTTGTACCTAAACTGAATCAATATTCAAACAAAACAGTCAATTTTATTGTGTAAACGTATTTTATTGACGATGAGGATGCCTACGCGAGTAAAACTTGTATCAAAGTACAGTCACGACTAATAACTGTGTACTTACACGTTACCACAATACATAGATACAATTTTAAAATGTTTTAATCAATCGTAACGTTCTAATAAACAGGTACACTGTCATAGTGATTACTTATTAGTTATGACTCTACCACCCTTCTAGGAGCCGAAATTAACCCAATGTTGGGCATCCCTCTCGGTCATATGATAAATTGTGACCCGTACCCGCACCTAATGATTAGATAATAATTTGTATAATATACTATATTCTTATGCCCTTTAACGTCTTCTAACCGTCTTGGTGATCTGCCTACTGACCTCCTATCCCGTGGCTAACATTCCGATACTGCCTTGGCAGATATACCCGATAAGCATAGATAGCTTTATACTCAGATAAGGCAGTTTGCTATCTATGCGTAGGCTGTACAATATATTTATTTTAAATTACATAAAAAAGGAGGTTATCAATGCGATTCGTATGTAATATTATTGGAACTGCAATATATGATAATCTATTGGGACATCTTGTTTGGATGTCCTACTAATAGGTACACAAAATTTTATAGGTATGTTTGTCCACGCAATTCTCAAAAACTATTAATCGGATTGTGACCATTCTTTTTAACCCCCGACGCAAAAAGAGGGGTGTTATAATTGTATTTAGTTTACAAATTCAACTTATAGACAAATTTCATAAAATCGGTCTAGTAGTTTTCAATATATGAACTAATTCAAATGTAAGTGTGATGGCCTGGCTTATTGATACGAGCTGAGTGAATATGCGAGAGTGATACGAGTATATACGAGCTGGGTGTCAAAGGGAAAACATCTTAAAACACCGGTCAAATTCTAGTGCCTAAGAAAAATCTAACTGGCCGAAACTGTACGGACAATATAGTCTATACAACGCCCGCCTTCTTCTTCTTGTATTTGGGTGTATAACTGATATCTGTGTCCAACTATAGGTATTATATTTCACTACTGGAAACCTTTGAACAAAAAATTGATTTATTCTTTGAACAACTTTTTCTATGGAACATACACGAAATCGCGTGAAAAAATACAGCTGTTACATACAAAACTGTAATTCTATTCGACCCAAATGTGTTGGAGGTCTGATTTATTTTTCGCTACCGAGGACTTAATATATGTAGCTCATGAAGGAATACGATTTTTTAGGATTTGACAATGAACCGTTTTGTCGTTGTGCCGATGGCATGTACATGTAGATTGACACCACTTGTGGCTCATTCACACTGGTTTGTTCGCCTTGTCCTACTGTTGCCGTCTAAGTTTGAAACGGATTCGACATTCCTTGAATGAATGAATGAATGAAATATTCGACATTGCTTAAGGGTGACCAGACCACATATCTATCCGCGGCGAAGGTGGCGAACGAAACTAATTTCTTTTTATTTCTTCTGACGATTCGTCCGATTCGCCGCGGATAAGTGTGCGAGGTGTCACAGAATTTCATAGAACCAATTCTAAAATTCCTTAGCCTCCTTCGCCTCTGATAAATGTGCGTACACCTTTAGTAGTCTGCTCGACATATATCTTGCCTCGTAAGATTGATTTTTATGAGTCACAGTGGTGGACGTGTTCTCCAGTTGCTGTTGTAAGTACTCGTATAAAGGATCAAGCCGACAAACGTCACATACTCTGATTAGTCTTTTCTCCTCATAACTATCGACAAGCATTGTGTAAATGAGCCATTATACTTTTTTTTAAACTCCATCTGTGTTGCTTCTGTTATCCTATCGTTAGGTATAACCATAGAGAAATTACACGGTATAACACATCATTATGTATTAAGTACCAGTGCTTCGAGACGAAAAAGTGACAAAGCTGAACTCTGCGATTGATAATGTTGCGAATCGCAGACAAGACATTTTCAGCTGTGCGCAGTGTCTCATTGTGCTGGACGCAAAGGCCTCCGGGCGGCCTACCCAGCAATTATTCAAAATACATCAGGCAATATTAGATAGGTGGGCATCCGATGCGTTTTGCATTGCGAACCAGCCGGACTTTGTGCAACTAGGGTTGTCAATGTTGAAAATGGAGTCACACTCACCAAATGCTATTTAATGGTTAACGCATATCTATCCGCGGCGAAGGAGCCGAAGGAGGCGAACGAAACGAATTTCCTTTCAATTCTTCTGACGATTCGTCCGATTCGCCGCGGATAAGTATGCAAGGTGCATGTCATAGAATTTCATATAAAGAATTCAATTCTTTCGCCTCCTTCGGCTCGTTCGCCGCGGATAAATATGCGAAGAATTAGAACCTATCCCTAACCTGAGGACTTCACTTTTAATGGATACCAGTATTTGAAAATAAACAATCGTATCATCTACCTATTAGCCATGGATTTCCGCAAAGTACCGCCTGATTCAATTAATAAACATTTGTCAAGTCAGACTAAGAAAAGAAAAAACAAATTTTGATTCAAAAATGCAGTTAGCAATTTTGTGCCAAAGGGTACTACAAAATTGTACATGGGTGCGATGAAAACCTGATAACTGCAGAATATAATATAGATGCGAGTTAACCGGTATCAAATGAAAAATATTGCAAATTCTTTCGTTAAATGATGGACCAACCCTATTGACGAGAAGCAACCCTACAGGGAGCGGTTGTGTTTATGCGTTCACGTCACAGGCAGATTGTGGAGTCGACCTTTTGCTGAATTGTCCGCACACTTGGGGATTGGCGACAGCACTTGACTGAACGCTAATGGTCGCCGTTAACAAAACTACGTTAAGGTGAATTGTGAAAAGCGGGAATCTCTCATCTACATTAATTATCGACGCGAACAAATAGAAGGATTTCAAAGGAGTAAAATAATATAACAGCAGTGTATTTTAACATAATATTTACAATGTCTTAAAATCCGAAGATTGTCAAAAGATCATTCTGCCAAAGTGCCAAGTAATAAGGAGATCCAGAATAAAGATGCCAGGTGCCCAAAGGAACTTAGGCCTCCAGTGCACTCATATAAAACTACATGGAAATAATAGTATATAATGCAAGTTATTAAATTAGCAAAAATGGTTTAATAGAAAGTTCATGATTTGCAGTAAAGTTGTACTTTGCGAAATTACGTATATTTTTATTTATTTGTAGTTTTATCTGTTTTCAGGATCCGCTGGCAATAAATGTTATTTAGTTTGCAATTTCATAATGATCCCAGAATCGGTTGGGAGGCTTTTTATACTTAGAGAAAGAAAAAAAACATACAAAAACAATTAATTTTAGATAATAAAACATTACGAGAGAAGGGAGTGACAAAACAACAAGCTGTGGTAACGGAGGTCTGTCTATAAAGAAATGTCTTCGGCCGAGTGCTTGAGACCTCCTTGTATGAATGAATATGAAAGATTGAAAGAGTAAAGCGGAAGATTACGTATGCTAGAGTGAGATATAGACTTAGATAGATTTTAACAAGTTTTTAAATACACCCTAAAACAATAATAATCGTTACAGTATTTTATAATTTTGTAAAACCTAGTTCTAGTTCGAGTGATTAGATATAGTGCGAGAAATTAATAATGCATATTTTATCAATTCTTACTAAATCGAATTGAATGTGCGTGCACTACTTGGGCCTAAATGCGTCATGGCCCTTTAAATTCGAATAAAAGCTTTTACGTTCTAATAAAAAAGCGAATAATACAAATTCTAAATTCGGCTTCTAGGTGGTCAATTCAATAAAAATAAAATAGACGTGAAGGTTTAAAAATAACGTGTTCTCTCCAGGAAGAAGTGCTACTTCGGTCCGTCGAAACTTCGGTCTATCGAAGAGTTTCGCTGGCTCCTATTAGATATAAATGATTGGCTAAATGTTTGATTTTACTTTAGGCGTGCGTTCTGCTTACATTAGTATTCCCTTTGCGCAGTTTGTAGCCGTACCGCACATTATTTGTATACGAGTACACTAAGCATGAAATGTTGCCAAGCAAACGTGTACTATTTGCGTGGAGGTTTAGAAGGCAGGCGGCGTGGGGACCCCGGGTGGCGGCGGGTCGCCCCCTTTGTGAACACCCTCACCCCCATGCGTGCACGGATGAGAAATACCCGCATCACCCACTCTGAGGTTTCAATATTCCATGCCGAAATGCATTCAATTGCAACATTTTTGGACAAGTGAAAAGGACCACGCGTGACTAGCTTTCTTCTTTCATAATTATTCCAAAATGTTGCAAACCAAAACTATCTTGAAGCTTTTCAATTTGTTTCATATTTTGCCTTTGACGCTTCACAAAAAATATGGACTAATGTGTCGCTGCCAAAACTCAAAGCGGCATTCCTTACGTTTCTACGAGTATGTTTGTTTTAAACAACTGGGTACGAGAAGTGCGGTGTCGGCCATAATTATAATTTTAATAATCATTGAATTTTCTTTTGTTTAAATAGTACTTTATCACACAAGTGAGCTAAGCTGGTCATAACACCCGAAACTGGTTTGCAAGCCCGAGCCTTAGGCGAGAGCGGTAAAACGCAGAGGCGGTAATGACCAATGCTCACGCGTTTCCTACGACGTTTTTCAACACACTTGCGGAAAGGAAAAAGTTATAAAATTTCGTAAAACACAACTATTTAAGACAAGTATTTGTGGAAAATGGCGCGGTAAGTACCTACTGCTTTTTTTCGCAGGCCGAGTCTTTTTAGGTAAAAAGGCAATGACTTAGCCGACTTTCAACTAAACGATATTTTGTAGCAAAGAACCTACTATTAAAAATATAACATAATTAATTATTTATGTAATTATAACTCAAATTAATTTTAAATTGTTGACGAAAATAAATTGTGTGATAAAATTAAACAGTTTAATTATCATATTTAAATGTTTGATTTTTTTTAACTTAAAAATGTGTGGCACTAGTGCTGTAAGTAATGTAACATAACATTACCGCACGCATGCTTTATAAGTAGCGGTGCAGTAAGTTAGGTACATTACCCTACATTTAGGGGCCCGATTTCGGCATACATTGCTTGCTTTGATCTCTACACTTTAAGATAGAGAGAAAAAATCAGGCAATGTATGCCGGAATCGGCCCTGCATGTTGGGTAATGTAATCGCTGCTTTAATCTACACAGCCTACCATATACATGAAACTTTCCATCTTCTATCGCTTTCCGCGAGTAGTCTGGCATTTAGTTTTGGCTTTACTCTGCTTTGCCCCACCAAATTAATTTGATTATGATATAAACTATACCTACTCAGTTTTATAGTACATTACTGCAATGGCCAGCAAAAGAGGCATTGACGGACGAACGTGTAAATGTAGGCCGAGGCGCAGCCGAGGCACACATACGTAAGTCCATCAAAGCCTAGTTGTGGCCAACGCTTGTATAGTGCTTTTCTCAAACAATGCGCGGAAATTAAAATCAATCAACTTTTCAAAATCAATGACAAACAACAATACTTATTATTATTCTCTGGTAAAAGTGTTCATTTGTTTTTTTTTTTCGTTATAACGCTTTTTATTTGCAAGCCAGTTCCATTTTTAAATTACACGACGGATATGGATTTTCATACAACTTTTGCCGGCCGCTGCTTACATGTATTTGGCCAGTACAGAAATTTCGATTTATCTCGAAGAAGGTTGTCAAAATAATGCTCAAATTTCAAAGCATGTTTGAGAAAATAAATTAAGGTCCGTATTAAAATACGAAACTCAACTCTGATAGGCTCGGGTTGCTGTCCACAGATGCGGAGCAAGCTCGGCCACAGAACGAAGAGATTCGAGATTCTCTCCGTTTCCTCGCTCCGCCAGCTAGCTCCGCATCTGTGGACAGGCGCCTTTAACGTCATCTTGAGAGGCGTTAGTTAAGGGCCTACGATTCGTAAATAAAACCGGTCAAGTGCGGGTCGGGCTTCTCGCGCACCGAGGTTTCCGTATCACACCACCACACAACATAATATTATCATACAAAAAAAAATTGGTACGGAACCCTAAAAACGAGTTGGATTGTTGGTTGGTTTGGAAAAATATATGTCAACTAAATCAGGCACGAGCATGTTAAACGGCTTGCAATCGCTGCCTGATTCTATGTATTCTATTCGACGATTGTCTATGTTAGTGCTAGCGGTTCATCGGAAATTTCATAAGAATACTGCACTTTTTGTTAAAGGCAAGCCGCTTTGCACAGTGATAGTTAGGACCATTTGGAATGATTTGACCCGTAGTGATTTTTGATTCACCCATTAGGGGGTTATTTTTGGGGGTTGGTGGGGGGTGAACTACTCCTTAAATTCTTAAAATTGCTAATCTTAACCGATATTGACAATCACGGACTCATTTTCGCATAATTTGAGGTCGCCGAATTCGAATTTGGAGCAATTTTGATCATCCGAACTTCTATTTTGGATATTTTGGACCGTAAGGACGTTTATGGGTACGAAATTTTAAGAAGCCATACACTCTCTTATAGGAAACTCTTTTATATCTGATTTCGCATTGTTTTAAGGGTTCCGAACCCAAAAGACGCCAAACAGGACCCTATCACTAAGCCTACGTTGTCCATCCGCGTCCTGTCTACCTGTAGGTACTGCTGGTCCTACCTATAAAGGATCAGGAGGTTTGTATCTTTTGAACCGTAATATCTAGACGGTTGACATTTTCAAAGAATATGCATTATTATGGCGGATTTGTTAAAAAATAATAAGTAAAGCAAAAAGTAAAAATTAAGGGGGTCTCCATACAAGAAACTCATTTTTTTAGCGTTTATAGTTTTTGCTGTATCGTAAATTCGTAAAAACGGTAATACATACAAGCGTCAAGTTTGGTATGATAACAGTATCTAAGCATAACAAGAAATAATAAAAATGGGCCAAGTGTGTGTCGGGCTCGCGCTAAGCGTCCCGGAAATAACACATTTTTTGGTGATTTTTTTTTAACCGTGTTGAAATTTCCAGGGGTGGTTCAGATCATCAAATTTAACCACTATTACTATGGGAGCAAACAACTACGGGTCAAATCATTCGAAATGGTCCTAACTACCACTGTGCAAAGCGGCTTAAAACAAAAAGTGCAGTATTGTTTGGCGTACTATGTGGTTTTTATTATCGTACAGGAAAGAAATACATTGATGCCAACATTTAGATATCCAAATTAAGATCATTTTAAAACTACGAGTGGACATGATTTGTGACGTCTTGCGACTTGTTTTCGTAAATATAAGGAAGGATTAAGAAGCTCTCCAGATGCCTACCTTTATTACGACCGGGCTGCTAAAAGTATCATTTAAATCTGGGCATCCGATCTGTGATTAAAATGTGACATCGAGAACCCGATGAACAACTTTGCTATTTTGATAAAATCACAAAAAATTACTCTTTTCTTTGGCGTATTATGGATGCCTTCTACTCTCCTGCGTGCAGAGATGCTATTTTTGAATCACACACTTTCAAAATCATAATCACTTCCAAATATGAATTAGTGACCACGGACTTGAAAAAAAGACGGACGTTATGTGACATTAAAAAGATGTGAAGCATGCAAGGTCCTACATTTTCGTGTGTTTTACAAGGGACCTACACTCAAAAAGATGCACCAACTCTGGTCGCAGGTCCTACAACCCACCACCATTATGTACTGCGCGACAGCACGTCAGCACGCACACAAATATAAATGGGTGCTTCTTTCGTGATTAGATGAAATTACGTCCGTCTTTTTTTCAAGTCCGTGTTAGTTACATTCAAAAATAGTACTGTTGTAATTTTACAGCCAAATCAGACTGGTTATTCCTTAACTCAATTACACTTAAACATTTTAAGCGCTGGTAAGAATAACATCATACCTACTAAGTTCATAACATAATACTTCAATATCAGTGAATAGAGAAGACATAAAAAATAAGAAACAATTCAATGGCACAAATCACTTTGAAGTAATTCCTCTCCGTGAGCGATAAGATATTGAATATTTAATAAGTGAAACGGTCGCGTATAAACGTGTGTGCATCAAATAGGCATTCTGTAATTATCGCCCGTATTTATACAGCTATACGGCTTGTTCTCGCCGGAAACTGCTCATAAAATGTGTATACAAAATGAGTACACTACACTCATACCATATTAAAAGCGTTTAATTAATAATAATATTAAGAGGACTGGTGGACCACGTAGCCTTAAAAAAAACAATAATTTTTTGAAAGTGTGATGTTGTGTGAAATTGTTTTGAATAGAGGGTAAGTAAATATAAACAGGTAGGTATATGTACCTTAGTTTTCCAAGAACACATGCGTTTACATGACCGCACCACGGCCGACGGTCCCCGACGACGACGTCTAATTTTCATAGCAAAACAAAAGGGGCAAACAATGCGACTCTGCGAGATATACGCAGAGCTACAACGTAATACAACCGTGTTTAGGTTTGATTGAACGCATAAGAATGTGGGGACTAGCGAATATTGTAATGCGTTAGAAAGGGACAGCGCGAGCTCGAGCGAGACGCCTACATCGCAATTACCTCGTGAGATTGTTGAATAAATTTACATTCAGTTGATTGAAATAATAATGAAATTGCTACGGCACACTCCATAGGTTCGTATGCGATATTTAAATTAATAATAAAATCATAATGTTACACAAATCGTGCTTGTGATTTTGCGTTGCGATTTCTATGATAATAAGGTTCCATCTTTTCTTTGAATAAGTAATGCAAATTCAAATCGAAACAAAACAAATTTATAATGTGCTCATTTCAAGTTAATTTTACGAAAAAAAAAACAAGAGTAGGTATTCGCTATATTAATGCATGTTTTTTAGGAAAGTTGAAAATGGATTGTCTTTTTTTTTAATGTTTCAAAGCTTAAATATGATGATGATGATGCTTCATGGCCGTGTCCGACCACGACGACAGATTTTGAATAGGTACCTGCGTTTTTTCCCAAATTTTTTCAGACTTTGACTAACTTGCTTTTACAACAAAAATTTTGATTGTTGTTAAGGTGCGTTGGGGTAAGTTCGGATGATTTTTAGCTGCATTCATAAGAAGATGACAATTTATTTTTTCCTCAAAATCTATATCAGCTAGCGTAATAAAATATAGTAGAAACTGATAATCAATTAACAACCTATCAGAAAAATATTTTCTTGTTTGCCTAGATTTATCGACTGCTGTGTTACGGGAGTTTAAAATATAGACATACATTTAAAAATTCATGGGAAAGATCGGACGATGTTGGGGAAAGACCGGATTACCCTCTAAAATCACTCATGTGGCTAAGAACACAAGGTTTATAAAAAGAAAATATCCGATCTTCGTCGTCCGATTTTGTCTGAAGGGAGTAGAAAAATAAACTGGCGTCTCGCGCTATGTTTCCAGTATAAAAATTAATCACAGAATATTATACATACATAAATATTTAACATATACGTTCTTACCCCATTCACGATCTTACCCCAACGCACCTTACCTATTATACCTATATCATCTTTGATTAATATTAGAAACTTTTCAATAGCACTGTGCTAATGTAATTTAGAAACTAAGATTAATAATACTTTTTACTTTTAAACTATGTAATATAATTTAAAAAAAAATACAATAAAAAAAATACAGTCGAATTGATAACCTCCTCTTTTTTTTTAAGTCGGTTTATAATAGCACTAAATGTGGGAGTTAAAAATGTTTACTTACTGACTGATACAGATTTAAAATAAATAGTTTTCAATTTGCACTTTACAACAAGAATAAAATCGATTCTAACAAAATATAGAGTAACATAAAAAATATCTGATGTCAAGGAATATTTCCATGGTATTCTATAAGTTTGACCAGCTACCGGCACCCTATTTAAACTCAAACATGTCCGTAGTCAGATAAAAACCTTAAAGTCAATTCATTGGAGACATCGAAAGGCTTCAAACCAAACATGTAATGCACTTGACCTAGCCCAAGAGGTCAGCGGACGTGACCCGTAAGGACGTATCAGAGAAACTATTCGAACGGAAAAATCGGGTGAGTCGTCGACGCGGAAAGGCGAGATCCGTCCGCTGAGACTGGATCTACAAGTGGGGTGTAATCGTAGGCGGTGGGGGGTCTAAGTAAGTCGGTAGGATGGCGATGTCGCGGGACGACCCTGACCTAGCCCAAGTGCTGGGCGGGTCACGTGGTCGGGCGGGCGGTTACAATGCAACCAACTCAGGCCGTTCACCTTGAGACAGGGCGTAATACGAGCGGAGGCGAGAGCGACTTAGTTATAGGGCTGCTTCGGCTCCAAAACTAGTTCCGTTCTTGGCAAAGGGTTTCGCTTCTAGGAATAACTAAAAATTCTGTCAAGAATGTAACAGATCCTGAATGATCTTAATGAAAATTTATTAATGACGGAACCACTAATTCTTGTAAAAAACAATAAGAGAAACCTAAAGATCATTTTCACATACCTATTCAATGATACTGTGCAGAAGGCGATGGTTAGATCCCCGTCCAAGCCGACTCGTACCAATGAGTTTTTCGGAATTTATGTACGATTTGTTACACCACTGGCTTTTCGGTGAAGGAAAACATCGTGAGGAAACCTGCATGCTTCAATTTCGAGGCGTGTATTGTACCCACTGTCCATTATAAGTGGCGACGGGCTCACCCCCCGTCACACTGGACAGAGTTTCGGTACTACTGGTGAAACGTGGATGTTCTGAGGTTTCAGAATATCTCTGACTACCCCCTCGGGGAATATAGTCGTGAGCATATGCTATTCAATGATACCCCACTCGACATAGTTCGTCATTTTTCATTTTTAACAATACAGACGCCATATGAATTTTGATTACTGTCATGTCTTTAGTGACACTCGCAAGATTAAGACTAAACGATTGACGTAAGAATCATCAAAATTGGCCCACGCGTTTGGTCTCTAGTGTGCCACAAAGGTACAAACTTACATACATACATAGGCTGTTAAACATATTACCCTTCCTTTGCGTCGCGCAGTCGGGTAAAAACCGATCGAGCGGTGCTAATTTGTATTATAAACAAGGCTATCAAGGATTTTTTTACATTTATTGATAGGTTTATGACTTGAATTAACATTCACTTTAACCCTAGGAGTGTTGAAAAAAATAATTACTTTCCTTCGATACCGTATCGGGTGATAATTAAAAATATATTTTTACCACCCTCGACAAGTGAATGAGGTAAGTACAATAAACAACGAACACCTGTCCAGGCCTAACATGCTGGCAACTGTGAAAGTAGGAGGTTGGAATTTACTCAGTAAAGCTGGATGCTTTATGGTAAAATGTATCTGTACTCCGCAGACAAAAAGAACTGAGATTTTCTGATGAACTCTAAAAAGTCTCAAATATAATTACATTATTTTTAAAGTTTTAAAAGTTTTCAAACCAAAATTTAAGGGTCGGCACTACCCTAATCGGGCCAAACACGGTTCGGCGTTCCGACTTTTGAGGACAGTAAATAGCTATATTTCGAAACAAAATTAATACCATCGCTTCTTTAAAAGATGAAGTACAAGATGAACAAAAAAAATTTCAGTAAAATTGTGTAGTTACATCAGAAAGTAATCGAGAATTTCATGTAAAACTCTAGAATAGCACTGCCGCGTTCCGAGTCCTGTGATTTAATGAAACAAAATAAAACAACAAAATATATTTCTAATCAATGGCAAAACATCAAAGAACACTTTAAACAAATCAGTTTTTCGATACGAATTCTAGTTTTTTTGCAATTTGTTACCAAAAATCACATATTTTTTTGGACTTTTTCTTCATACAAATTACTATGGGCCGTCAATCGTTCGAAATCATTGCGAATAGACCGGTGACCGGCAACACCCAACCCTGTCTAAGAAGATTAATGAACAAATACATTTTTAGCTAAAGTAGGCAAAGTAGCATAAGCATATGCTCACGACTATATTCCCCGAGGGGGTAGTCAGAGATATTCTGAAACCTCAGAACATCCACGTTTCACCAGAAGTACCGAAACTCTGTCCAGTGTGACGGGGCAAAGGCAAAGTAACTTATAAAAAACCGGGCAAATGGGTGTCGGGCCACATGCAGTGTAGGGTTCCGTAGTTGTCCGTCGCGATATGTGGACTTAGAATTAGAAGTACATTTTTTAAATTGGTCAACTATTACTCGTTAATTTTTGTAACAGAATAACTGTAAGTTTATTACTATTGTTACTAGCAAACTAAGGATTGATAATCTGAAATCATCATCATCATCGTCAGATATGTTTCAAATAAGAATGGAATAAGAGTGAATTCTGTACCGTAGTAGGTAACTCAAACGATTGACTTCGAAAATCATTTGCACGACAGAATTTTGCGCGAAAAGACATTGCGCGACACAAGACAACACAAAAGAATTTCACAAAAGTTACTTTCCGGGCATTGTTTGGTAGTTTTTGGTTATTTTGGTAATTTATGGTAGTTTTTGAGTCTTTCGGTAGATTTTGGTAAATTTTCGTACAAAAGTAACCAAAAAGTTTTTTGGAAGATTTTCATACTTTTCGGTAGGTAGTTTTTGGTTATTTTGGTAGTTTCTGGTTTTTTTTGGTAGATTTTCGTACTTTTTGGTCGATTATTGTTATTTTGGAAATTTTTCGTACTTTTTGGTAGTTTATGGTTAATTTGGTACTTTTTGATTCATCTCATTTCATTTAATTTATTTACCTTAAATTTTAGGTCGGTACATAAGTTACAGATGGTAAGTACAGAGTACATAATATTAGTCGCACTACAATATAATTTATAAACATTAAGAAAAAAACAGATTTAAACAATATGTGCCAGACAATAACTTGACTACCACCTTTCACTAATACAGTGATATTCGTTAAATGTTATAAAATCAGTTCAATGTGATTAGTTAAAAATTATTATAACCTATTGAGGTACAAATAATCGGACTGCAACACATTTTTTTCTACTCAGATTGATGCCTTTTTGTTTACAAATACTGAAGAAACTAATGAAAGTCATAGGGACACTGTTCGATTAATAATTCTTTAACCTTCAGATATTTCTTGTCGGCTTTAATGTCATCTGGTATTTTATTATACACAAGAACAGTATTCGACTTTATTTTGTAGTCCTTTGCATCGATGCTAGTCGGTAATTTGGTACCAGTAGCACATTTTTGCGAGTTAAATTTAATCTCTTGCTACGGAATACTACGGGGTATAGTCTCACGATTTTGCACAGATCGAAGATATACAAAGCTATCACAGTGAGTAATTTAAAGTCGGTAAACAAGGATCGGCATGACACCCTTACCGACTGAATTCCGCTTACGATTCGAATGCACGTCTTTTGCAAAACAAATATTTTATTGATATCAACAGACCCACTCCGTAGCCAAGCCGTCAAGAACTCTTTTGTTTTTATGGTAGTTTTTGGTAATTTTCATTCTTCTATCAAATATTACTAAAAAGTATAAAAATCTACCAAAATAACCAAAAACTAAAAAAAAAAACTAAACTACCAAAAACTACCAAAACCTACCAAAAGAACCAAAAACTACGAAAAGAACCTAAAGAACTATTGACATTATACTATTTTTTTTTCATCTTTAACTTCTTGTTAATATCGCTGTGCCCTTTCAGGGTTCATGTACCCACTTTAGCTACTAAGTAACACCTATAATGTTCTTGTGTCGCACAATGTTCTTCAGCGTGACCAAAATTACTGCTGAAATCTACCAAAATCTACCAGTCCTGTTTCAAATTCTACTTAAATTCTACCAAATAATATTTATGTCAATGTTGTTACAGATGGTTAAAATTTAATATAAAACACGTTTTTGAACAAAATATTATCAATTTTATCTAAACGCTCATCATTACACATGTTATTTTCGCATTTTTGTATAATTTTTATTGGTTTTCATCACTTTGTAACATGGATGCTTCAATTTTCAAATAAATATTAAATTTGGTCGTCCCTATGCAAGTTTAAATTTAGTGCAGTTTTCTGTGTCTCATAAGCAGAGTCAGAAATTTTGGTAGCACTTTTAATATGTCAAAGGGATTGCACGTTTATCGACTTCCGATTGTGTCGATATACGGGTAATTTTTTATCACTGTGGATAACTCGAGCATGTATTCTACTCATCAAACTGAACAACTTTCACTATGGAGCCAACTTCAAAAGAGCGAAAAATAATCTGCTGTCCTATACAAAACTGCAGTACCTACATATTCGACTCAAACGTATGGGACAGCTGATTTATTTTCGCTATTTTGAAGTTCGATACATGCTGAAGTTATACGCAGTGATATAAAATTTACCCGTATATCGACATTATTGGAAGTCGATAAACATGCAATCCCTTTGACATATTAAAAGTGCTAGGTACCAAAATTCCAACTCTTTTCAGAAGCCCTCTTTTGTAAAAAAACAACATTAGGCGATTTGATTAATATTTGCTGTACTAGAAGTGAGTTCGGTGGCGCGTTGCGGAGAGGTATGGACTCTCAATCAAGAGGTCCGCGTTCGAATCCGCACGGACAACATGCCACGTACCAATTAGTTTTTCTGACTTATGTACGTATTACCGACTGCTCTCAAATGGTGAACGAAAACATCGTGAGGAAACCTGCATATGCAGACGAAGAAATTCTGATGTATATGTGAAGTCTACTAATCCGCATTGGGCATGCGTGGTGGACTTACGCCCAAACACCCTCCTAGAAGGTAGGCCTGTGCCCTGGAGGGGCACGTATACAGGGTGTTACATAAGTAAGAATAAATTTTTAAAACTCTTAAGGGGGTTGTTTAGACCGTCAAACTGAACGACTTTCTCTATGGGACCAACATCGAAATCGCGAAAAAAAAAATCTGATATCCCATACATTTTTAGCTCGAGTCGATTTGTATTTGTCGATAGAACATAATTTTTTTTTCGTGATTTCGATATTGGTCCCATAGTGAAAGTTGTTGAGTTTGATGGTCTAAACAACCCCCTTAAGAGTTTTAAAAATTTATTCTTACTTATGTAACACCCTGTATACGTGCCCCTCCAGGGCACAGGCCTACCTTCTAGGATGGTTTACCACCCCCTTAAATGTTTATTTGTATTTTTGTAACACCTTGTATAGGCTGATGATTATGATCATGATGTACTAACTATTATGACTATGACTATGACTATGAAGTTCCAGAAAACTTGGAAACCCTGCAATCGTTTTCTCAGCCATTTGTATTGCCAGCTTAGATTTTATTAGCCTGAATCCTTGCATTTTTAAATACATTAACATTTTCGAATACCTACCCAATTTCTACTAAAATCTACTAAACAATGTTGCCCTAAATCTACCAATAAAGAAGAAATCTACTAAAAGTCGTCACACTGATAGCCTTTTGCGCAAATGTTTTTGAAGGCAATCGTTCCAGTTACTGCAAAATTAACTTTTGTAAAATCTGCCTTCCGAGTAGTAGTTACCCTAAATTCGGTCAGACCTACGAACCTGCCAGGATAGGGTTGGCCGACCAGACTTTTTAGTCCTTACTAATTGGACTCTAGACCAACAGACTAGTTACGTCCTTTAATTCAACGAGGTAAAATGTTGTGTCACCGGGTAGGGTTCACTTTTTCCTTCACACCTGTAAACATGCCAGCCAAGCTGCGCCGCGCGCTGCAGCCGACCAAGTTTTTTGCAAGAAATTTATTACCAAAAGCTATCAAATTGATTTGTTCATTAATCTTATAAGATAGGGTTGAGTGTTGTCGGCCACCGGTCTTTTTCTTTTGACAGATATGTCAAACGGGCCGTAGGTAGTGCCGACCCTTAAAGATTAAATGCAATATCGACGGTCATTTTGATTTATTTACACTCACACTCATTAGAGTTAATCCTCCATTAAATCTCTTGCTAGCTTTACCACGTCAACAAGACAAAAAGTGACAGCAAGATATTTAAAGGAGGATTAACTCTTAATGAGCGTTTCTGCAACTTAGTGATGTTAGTTGTATTTTAAATATCTTGCTGTCACTTTTTGTCTTGAAGATATTAAATGGAGGATTAGCTTCAATGAGCGTTTTTGCAATTAAGGCGTATCCTCTCGGAACCACGACTCTCCATGCTAATCGATGCGAACAACCTGGCTCCGGTCAGAATTTAGCCGTTTTCTTTGAAAAAAGTGAGTTTTTTTTATTAATTTCGAAAAAGTAAGAAAACCACATTCCACCGCATTCTAAATTGTGTTGTGAACAATAATTATTGTAAATGTTCATTTTCTTCTGATTAAAAATGTGAGAGTAAAATGGTTACAACTGGAAGAAAAGTGCTTTCCTTCGGTTTTATTCATTAAAATCGATTTCTAGAAAAACCACATCACTTCTCATATGTGTAGATGGTTCAGTTTATTTTTCAGATCAAAAAGTGCCATAGTTAATTAATAAAATGGTTACAAAGTTACTCAACTTCATGGTAAAACCAGGAGGTAGCCCCTTAAGTGTAAGTCTTCGAAACCAATGTCTAAAAATGTAAATTCGAATAATAATTCAGAATTTCAACATTTCAATTCTCATGCCCAAAAATTAAATCGTTTTGGACGCGGCTGCGTTACAGAGAAGCATGTGTTTGTCGCCTTTGTATTTCCTACTTTTTCTAACACTTTGATATAAGAAAAAGAGACTACCTATCTCTGAAGAACCTGAATTAGTTTCTTCTAGCCCGCTGATAGGCACAAAGTGAAACAGAACAGTTTTTTGTCTTTATAAAGGCAATTAACTATCTCAAATAAAGCCTTAAGCTCCAATACCTGTACTAGCTTTGTAAAACAGTATATTTATAGACCAATAATACTGTAATTTTTCACAGTCAATAGCAATAATGTTATTTTGATGGAACTGCTCCATCATAACACGATTTGTCAAAGCAATTAATCGAAGCCTATGATCGTTAAATCATCAATGACACATAGACAGACGCCGCTACAGGTGTGCCCTTCATCTGAGCTGGATTGTCATACCAAAGTACGAAGTCCTCTGATAGCAATCTTATGCAAATGCAATAAACATAAAAATGTCGTGATTCGCATGTCTTCGTACAGACTCGAATGGGAAGGCACTTGCGGATGCCGTCTGGGCCCTATTCAACAAACGTTACAATTGTAATTTACAATTACAATTCTGGGTACATTGCTGAGAATGTTAGGCATATGTTACCTACTGCAAGTTTAGCGTCATAAGTAACCAGCAATGTACCCAGAATTGTAATTGTAAATTACAATTGTAACGGTTGTTGAATAGGGTCCTGGTCGCGTCGCTCTCTAAACGGGAAGCTCGGACAGTGTCGTATGAGTGACCGGATTGGGGGACTGACATTATTCCGCCTTTATCAACTACTAGTGTTAACCCGCGACTTCGTCCGCACCAATTATATACCAGATCATAAGCTATCAAACAAAAAATTTTTCATCAAAATCGGTTCAGTAGTTTTTGCGTGATGCGCAAACAAACAGACAAACAGACGGACAAAATTTCTAAAAAAGGTTGATTTGGAGTCAGGGATCCCTAAAAACCATATCGTAAACTTTTTCACATGTACAGACACACTTCAGTTACAGTTTTATAATAGTTTAGATACAGGTTTTAAACTTAAACTGAACAACTTATACAATGGGACCAACTTTGAAATCAGTAAGAAAATGTGAATAATCGCGTATCGAATTATTCGCGATTTCAAAGTTGGTCCCATAATATGACGTGTCCAGTTTGATGGTCTGAACCATCCCGTATGTAACGTATTTATGTTTACACCCTGTATCCGATAACATACCTATGTATTGTTTAAAGTCTTGTCTTATTGACTTAATAAACATAATACTTGGTCTTTTTTTATAGCCTATTTTGTGTCCCACTGCTTCGCAAAGGCTTCCCCCTCTTTCCCTCCAATGATTGGAGTCCAATCGTCCCTATGCAACGCTATATTTCATATCAACTATTATGTATTATTACGTCAATAAGACAAAATTCCATAAGAAGACTTTATTTTGTTACTTTAAAGAAAATATTACTTACTTAATGTTTGATTATAATTTTACTTAATGTTGTTTTTCTCCTGACTATACTCTGTCCAATTGCTAATGTGTATACCTACCTACTGTTGCGAACATAAATATAATATACTATTATTATGTTTATGGTTGCGAATCAGTCCAGTTGAGAATCTGTCCAAATGCTCCTAAGCCGAATCAAAGGGGAACCTACCTACATACAGACGGACAGAATTTGAGAATTTGACGTGTCGAGTCAGCAAGATGAAAGATTATAAATGCAGAAAGAAGAGAAAATGTGCAGAACAAACACCATTTATATACAGGATCCTTCAGGGGATGGATGGATTCAAACTGGACAACTTTCTCTATGGCACAAACTCGTTCTCTTCTAATCGCGAAAAAAGATCAGCTCTTCCATACAAAACTGCAAACCTACTCAAACCAAATGTATGGGACAGCAGATTTTTTATTGCGATTTCGATGTTGGTGCCATAGATAAAGTTGTTCAGTTTGATGGGTAGAATACATGCTGAAGATATCTGCAGTGATATAAAATTTACCCTGTATTACCGAAACATGTCCTCAAAAACATAGCGAATACGAATATGAATCTCACGTTCATTGAAACTGGCCGCAGGGTTCCGCTAAGACGCGCTACGGATATTCTAACTTCCGGCCGACTACGGAACCTCCCCATGTGAGCCGTTTCCGGTACTATATTATACAGTTTACGAGTTTGTCGCTTAAAATTTGCACTATCTATGCTTGCGGTGGTTAAAGAGACATATTTGTTAATTATTAAAATTATGGGTGGTGGTATTATAAGCCGTGGTGGTCCAGTGGCGAGTAACCTTGCCTGCCGTGCAGGAGGCGATGGTTCGATCCCCGTCCAAGCCGACTCGTACCTATGAGTTTTTCGGAATTTATGTACGATTTGTAACACCACTGGCTTTTCGGTGACGGAAAACATCGTGAGGAAACCTGCATGCTTCAATTTCGAGGAGTGTATTGTACCCACTGTCCATTATAAGTGGCGACGGGCTCACCCCCCGTCACACTGGACAGAGTTTAGGTACTACTGGTGAATCGTGGATGTTCTGAGGTTTCAGAATATCTCTGACTACCCCCTCGGGGAATATAGTCTTGAGCATATGCTATGCTAAAATTATGGGACATCGTATTAAACACTAATAGGAAAATTTGGTAAACAATGAATTTGTTTACCAAATTTTCAAAACAGAAACATGAGAACGTTATAGAAAACATAAATTCCAGCAACTGCAAATTAGTAATAGTCGAGTACACTTAATGATAGTAACTAATGAATGCACATTTTAAAAGGTTTTGTACGCCATAACACCTGCAAGAACAGTAAAATAAAAATTCATACCGCGCATAAAAACGTAAGTATTTTTATAACAAACTACAATATATTCTTTGAAACATAATACACATACGGTATGTGCACTTTTACACATTAAACAGGTAGATAATTGTAGCGATAAAAAATAAAGAGATACGTAGTTACTGTATACCCGCTTTCTCACATCTCATAACATTGTATTACCTACAGTTTTATTAATTAGATACATAATATAATATAATTGACCATTAGATTGTATATGAGATGAGGTAATTAAAAACTAAAGACTGAAATTATAATTCAATGTGTGATGTAAACTGCAAAAAGTAACTTATTTGCAACTAAAATTGGCCTAAGTAGGCCTATGATAAGGTGTCGTTCAAGGTCGATGCAAAGCTAATTCCCGGAAGGTAGGCATCCCGTAGACACCTCTGACGCCTTCCCGTCATTCGGCCACCCGAAAAGCACTTGCCAGGCGCGTCAAGCACTCGACTCGGGTAGAAACGGGGATGGGGGCTCCCCCTGTTCCCCTTCGCTCGCACCACCCGAGAGTTCGAAAAAAGGCGATGCACTTCGAATTGTTCTTTTTATGTCCAGGATCGATCGTTTCGGTAAAGGAGTGAGTTTTTATCTGTCCGGCCTGCAATAGCCTCGGTTACTTCACACGTGGTCGACTAATTGGGGGTGCTGCATTCCGAATTCCTCTACAAAATATAGATACCTAGACGAGAGTTTAGAATAGATGAAGGTTTAGAAGCAGTGCGCGAGCGAGATACCAGCGAAATAAAACCAAAGTCGCGCGGTTTCAACGCTTCTAAGAGTGGATTGTCCACAAAATTTTAAAATTAGTTCAGATCGGGATTGAAAAGTGATAAGTGAAGTTATTTAAAGGTGGACTAATTCTATCTCGACTCATCTATCTGAATATTTTCACTTCACTGTAGTATATTTATTTGCGAATTCGATATTGTCGCATGGAATCTGACAGCAACAGTTAATTCTATAATGTTACACCCTATGTAGAATACTGTTAATTGCTTGTAAATTAAAGTTCAAGTTTTGAACCGTTTAGGTGCTAAGGTATCTAACCTAGCTAGCTATTAGATGTATCCGATATTCTCCTAATAGCTGACCTTATCTATCTATAGTATCCCATAGCAGGATCAAGAATGAGAGTGACAGGGATTGGACCATTACTTCACGACGCGAGCTCAGCGCAGTGGAGGCAAAAGTTAGTGGTCAACAAGTTGCCCGAGTACTTTCAAGCTCCTTAATTGGCCCCTGGCGTAGCTTAACGAATTAATCGACAGCCATCTAATGGAATGAACCGGGACTAGTTGCTAGATAATGTTAATTCCGAAGCACGTAGTAGGCACTAGATATGAAATACCTAACATTGGTCAGCCATCGAAAGATGACCTGATGGGGCTTTGCTTAACTTCGGGTCTTTATGATATACAAAGTCCGTCTTAATATGCTGACAGTATTTTAAGGGGAAGACCAGACCATCAAATTGGACAACTTTTTCTATGGGACCAACATCGAAATACAGGGAAAAAATCTGCTGTCCCATACATTTGGCTCGAGTATGTTTTGTATGGAACAGCAGTTTTTTTTTTCGCGATAACGATGTTTGTTCCAGTGAGAAAAATGTTCTGATTGACAATCAGATCATCTCCTGAAAAAATTTCAGCATATCAAGAAAGACCCTATTTGTATAACGTAGGTAAGGTATGCTAAAAATCTTAAAAACAAATTTGTAGCTCGATTGTTGTTAATTAATAAGAACTCTTCAGTGTGTGGCTTAATCTTAACAGAATAATAATGTTTAGGTACTCAGGTAAACACGGCGACACATCAAGCTATACAAAACCAACATGTAAGCGGCAACACCTAGATTGCATAACGGTATGTATAGCTTGATGTGTCGCTATGTGTACTTTATAATGTCACGATACATAATAGTTATTGTAAAGACTTCTATATTGCCCTGTGGGCAGCGACGAGCGCGACATAGCAAAGTCGCAAATTATTTCTCTTTCAGAGCCAGAAAAAAGGCGAGTGATATTGTTCTCACGAGCGTCATGCGAGGCCCTCTCTCTCTTTTCCTGGCTTTTAATCCCATATGGTGGTGGGGTCAGCCTTCCGTGTCTGTTCTCTCCACCTTGCCCTATTTCTGACGTCGTCTTCGGAGACATTGCACTCGGTCATATCACTGCGAACTGTGTTCATCCATCTAGTTTTCGGACGTCCCCTTGGTCTCTGTCCTGGAATCGACAGTTGCAGTGCCATATTTCCTAGGTCATCGGGTGGCTTCCGTTTCACGTGTCCAAACCACCTAAGCCTATGCTCCTGAAGCTTATCTGCAATGTCACGTACACCCAGGCTACCTCGCACCTCGCACGTACTTGTTGCGGATTCTATCGCGCCTCGTGACACCGCACATCCACCTCAGCATCTTCATTTCGGCTGTTTGTACCGTTCGGACATGAGTTTTTGTCGTGGCCCAAGTCTCACTACCGTACATGAGGACTGGTCTTATTATGGACTTATAGACCAGGCCTTTCATTCGGACCGGCATTTTCCTGTCACAGGTTACACCAGTGACGTCCCGCCTCTTTAACCACGCGGCTGCTATTCAATGCGTCATGCAAGGCCCTATAGTGTCATTACTATTACTTATACTTACTTGAAATATATTAGGTACCGTAGTCCGTAAATTCTTCGATCTTTGTTTGAAATTGATTGAACTTACCTGTAAAGAAAATAAACAACCATCAATTATAAGTTTCTACAAAATCATGATGGGTCACTGCTCTACTGTTTACCCTAACACACTGTAGGTACATGCGTTAGGGTAGACAGTTGCTCACTTTAATGTATGATTGTACCATTGTACCCATGATACTAAATAACCTAGATAGGAAATTAGCAAAACACATTTTGGACTTTCCATACTGAATACAATCAGCTGATCGAAAGTTAATATGAAAAGTACCTTTTTTAATCATGAGTACAATCACCCATTAAAGTCTTTCTTAACATCCTCTATAAATAAAGTTCAGCATAAATAGTTGCCGTATATTTCAAAGGGGTAGTTCTAAACATGAACGCCTAACAAGTTTTATGTTTTTTATGTTTGCTATGAAAACAATGAATGTTCAAATCGCGAGAAAGAATCAGCTGTTCTATAGTTTGGCGTAGGTAGCGCCGATCGACGTGTTGTAAATAATGTGAAATAATTTGCAGGTAGTAGGTTCTATTTCTTTTATTTTAGCCCCCTCTTATTCAAGGAATTTTTCGTTTTGTTATTACTTTCGGTACATAGTCCTTTTTAATATGCTGTGACGGTTTTTTGAGGGGATTATCAGACCATCAAACTAAACAACTTTCTCCATGGGACCAACATCAAATAGCGAAAAAAAGTCAGCTGTCTCATACATACGAGTAGGATTGCGATTTGTATGGAAAACAGATTTTTTTGTCTTTTCTCATACCTAGAGAATGTTGTTTAGTTTGATCTGATCATTCCCGTAAAAAACCGTCGACATAATATGAAGAAAGACCCTATGTTACACCTTTCTACTTTATATAAACCTTTCAAAAGTAGCTCTGTTTCGAGTTATGATATAGGTATACGTTGAAAACAAATAAAAACCTAACGACCAACAAACAAGCAAACAAAAACTGCAGACGAAACCTTACCCCTTAGTCGCCTAGGACAACACCAAAATGAGGGGTGGTAAGTCGACTCGATACCACACGGCTCTAATCTGATCTACTCTAAACTATAGAGTTGAGAATAAGTTTCGCGGTATCATAGCGAACTTTATGCATGAGGCCTATGAGTTGTAAATTGTATTCGCTCCAGTAACTCATACAATGTATTCGTCTTTACTATATTGTGTAAGTCTATATATAAATAACTCGGATGCAACGCGGCGGGGAAAAGCGGACATCGCGTGTGAACACACACTTAGACACCTTACGGGGACTGCACACAACGTACGTCGAAGTCGAACTATCTTAATACAAGTGACCTTTACAACAATTTTGTGGAAATATAAGTGTTTTAATTACGCGGAATCTTTTTATTTTATTTATTACTTGATGCACGCCAAACTGAACATGCACTTTCACGAAGAAATACATTATTTAAAAGAAAAATCAAATTGGCATGAAATAATAATAAAATGTGCATGAATAAAACTTCTCGCTTTATAAGTATTTTCATCCATAATAAACTACGGTCTAAGTGAAGGAGAAATGAGAAAAAACGGATTTAACGTTATATATTGGAAAAATTGTGCTATCCAGCAGACGGTAGCGCGTATAATAACTGCTGTTATTATACGGTTTGCTACAAATAGTCAATAAATTGTGGGTTGTTGCAAAAAAATAATTATTCTTCGGAAACTCAGTGAAACAATACATTCTCATATTAAATCTATCATACAATTGCTACATTGTAATTATTATACATCGAATAATTAGCAACATTGTTTCATCTGTCCGGAACTTTAATTATAACTAGGGAACGGGACATTAGTAATTACTCATGTTGAAATAATTATATTATTGCTTAAAAAGTAATGTCCTTTACAACAAAAGGGGACTAAAATAGGCCTGGATCCTTTGTAATATTTGACTGCGGTCTGACTTCCGCTAGCGGTTCAACTTAGATAATGGTGAGCTCAGTTGGTAAATATAGAGCTGCAACCACCAACTACCGACACGTGCTACGCAAAGTAACTTATTTAACAATAGCTACAAGATAAGTCCCCTTGCTTTCGTAAATAAACATTGCAACCAGCAGAGTGTATGATTTATATACTTCAGATAGTTTTACGCAAGTACAGGGTTCTCTATTCATTTTATATTGAAATACTTTAACTTATGCATACAGCGTTGCCCTAGTTGAAATTGAAACGCATATTTTAAACCTATACTACTAGCAAAGTATAAACGTTACGTCAAAGTTAACAATAGTTTGGAGTTATTATCATATCATCAGCCTATACTCACCTATTTTATAATTATACTAGACACATTTTAAGGGTGTATTTAGATAATAAAAGTAAACAACTTTCCCAAAGGAACATGGGTTATAAACGATAATTTTTTTTGGACCTTCCATACATAAATGCGGATCAGCCGATCGATTTACTAAAAGATAATTTTTTTCTAGGTCTTCGATTCATTTTCCTTAGGGAAAGTTGTTTAGTTTCATTATCTGAATACACTCTTAAAATCCTCGAATGATTCAGGCCAACCCCCAGTGAAGGTGTATGGGCATCAGTAGTGGTGGACTAAACTCGTCGAAGGCCCAGGGTGGCAAAACTAAATGAGGCCCCCTTGCCTTCCCAGAAATTGATATCTACGATTTTTAGAGCCGAAGCAAAAACATGACATTGGAGTCTTTCCTCTCCATGGACGAAGCGATAATTTTTCACCAGAGAGCTCACGATTCATACTATCTAAAAATCTAGAGTGAGAGAAGTGAGATCGTGATTTTGCTGCAATACGGTTAGGTTTCAAACCAGAAGAACAGAAAACAGCTCGAAAATTCGCTATATATCTTTGACTCCATTTCTGACTTTCTTTGACTAGGGGCCAGACCCAGGCCAGGCGGCACAGACCTTAAACTCCAAACTGTCTCTTACTCACTGAACATAATTTTGACCTTGTTTTGCATTTGATAAAAAACCTTTGGTACAAGATTTGGGGGCCCCCAGGACAGGAGGCACGAGGCATACTTAATAGCGGTATCAACTAGTAATATTCGTGGAAATATACTTTACTATGTACCGTAATTTAAAATATAAAATAAACAATACAATAAAAACGTAGATTAATCCTCTTATGGCCTTGAACTTTATTGCATCAAACAGTCCAGCATACTCTAAAAAAAATCTGAAAAGACACCAATTAAAAAGTGGATTAAAAAACACATCCAGCAATGAAATCAGAAGTTTTAATATTTTCTTGTTTTGCCTTCCGGGAAGAGTTGAATGCACTTCATAATAATTCCGTGAAAGAACAACGTAAAAGGATTGGAAGGTATGATGACTAAACCACATGACGACGTACAGAGTACCAATAGGTTTTGTCGATTAACAAATGACATGTTATTTTCACCATATTATGAAAATTCACAAATTAGGAAGCAAATTTTCATAGGTTTGGAATAAAGGGATTTATTAATTAATATGGATGACGAAGTTCCGCTCCACCATTGAAAACGTACTGATTCTACTCGTAATCTGTGATGAGTAGCTTCTGTTCGTTTTGTAATCCAATCTGAATCTACCGCATGCCACCAATTTATGTAGCACGCATGTCAGTGCTTCGTCATCGCTGCTATACGAACCGAACGTAAGGCGAACTGTGAAAACTTCGGAAGTACCAAAAATCACGTTAGAAGTCACGTTAAACTTAAACTTTTTATACAATTACACTTTTAGGTAACAATTGGAATACTTCGAAATTATAGAGAATCATTCCGTAACTTATCAAAAAACAATCAAATGTTAGAAATGGCTTTCACACAGAAAAACGCCAGTTGCCTTGATTGCAACCCCTAAACAAAACAAAATACTTACATTTTAACGAGCTCACATTAGTCATTGATATTTTATTACGTTCCATAATTTCCATATTATTGGCGCCATAGCAACACACATATTATGTTGGCAGTACTGATCAAATTATCATTTTCATGTATTATTCATGCATTACGAAATACCCACTCGAGTATGTAGGGTAGAAGATCGTACCCTTTATAGGTAGCACGTTAGATATTGCTTGGTCATCTAGGAGAACTAGGGGGCAGCGGCACTTGACAGAATATCGTTAAAAGTTAAATCTACAACTATGCAAGTTGTTAAGTTATAGAGCGGTTTAGTTAGGTTAGACTATCAAATTGAACCACTTTCACGTATGCACTAGCTATTGTTGCATAAGTTTCATGATCTTTTATTACAGGACCAACATTGGAAACGCGAAAAAAAAGCCGTTCCATACAAAAATGCTGGTCGACCCAAATGTATGTTGGTCCCATAGTGAAAGTTTTCAGTTTTATGGTCTGAAGCCCCTCTAAAGTATGAAGTGGATTTAAGTTTATACACTGTGTAGGTTTTAGTGGGGGCTAGATTAGGAGGCGACAAAACACAGGTCGTCAACCAGAGGCACAAATTACAAAGCCGCTTCCGTTTGCACCCGCACCCTGTTTACCCCCCGCGCCCTCTTTGCCGGTTTATTCCTATCATTTGTTACGATTCTAGTTTTATAATTCTGATAGCTACACTACTTTGACAATTAATATTTCTATTAATGAATACCTACCTATGTAAACAGAAGTATGCTGATTTCGAAAAAAAGAAATTCAGCAAAATATTTAATGGGAAACTGGTAATAAAGTGTTGTTTTATTAATTATTTTATTTAAACTACTAGTGTTTTCCCGCGACTTCGTCCGCATAAATTATATACCAGATTTTAAGTCAGATCATAAGCAATCAAACAAAAAAAGTTTCATCAAAATCGGTTCAGTAGTTTTTGCGTGATGCGCGAACAAACAAACTAACAATTTTGTCAAAAGATGGCGCTGCACGTCATTTAAATCGCGCTATCGTGTGTTATTTGAGTATATGAAGTGAACCGCTACTTTTTTATTCCTCCTGATTTTACGGTTTCATAATAGTTAAAAGATTATGTGGAGAGGAAAAGGTGAGACGGGACTGGCTGGCATAACCTAAGGCATCGATCAATGTAAAATTAAGGGATCGGCCTTACGCAGACATTTTAAACCGGAAAAATGAGTCAAAACAAATAACAGGTATACTTCAAATATGTACCGAGATGAAAGACAAGTGTGCTAGTTTGTATGGACCCAGTGTACTAGAAACGCTTTGGGCATATCCATTAATTTTACTTTGATAAAAAATTTCATAAACAATGTCATATTAAGAAAAAACGGCCAAGAGAGTGTCGGACTCACCCATTATGGGGTAGCTATTGTACTCATATAAGTATGAAAACTAATAAACCACGCTAACGGTAGCGCGTTGTTTTTGGATGTGCATCTAGATCTAGTAACAGGCAAATTTTCTATATGAAATGTATGTAACAGGTTTTATCCGCCACTGGTTGCGCTACAGCATCGGTTATAATGTTCATTGAAAGTACTTACTTAATAAGAGATACAATGTTGTAGAAAATTTTCAGGTTTTTTCTCCAGTTTCATATTTTTTTATCTAGTTAGAATATAATACATCCCTGTCTTTAATAACATTGCGTTTAAAATCTGAAAATATTAACGGATGTGTACTTTCAATTAGGGTTGTAACGGATGCTGTTCGAAAAAATAGTTAAAAACCCCTATTCTGAAAAAAGTGTGTTATGACTTATGATGACACAGCGTATTTAGAAAATCATTATAAAATGCCTACGGAACCTTATCATGGTCGTGTCTGACACGCTCATGACCCGTTTCTTACTTCAATCTTCACGACTTTTACGTCAGTCTTTCTTTATACTATCTTTTATACATCCGACAGCACAGACACGGTTTAAAAAAAAGGTTAATTACCACACCAATAAAATGTTATTAGCAAATCACGGAACTTGCATTCAAGTAATTGGTGAAATAGGAATCGGAGGGAACGGGAACATCCTCGCCCGTGGTTAATTGCCAAAACAATTAAACCATTTATCAACAATACGAATTTTAAGTGTCCGATTACATTCGACGCCGCTCCCATACGTTCCTAATTATTTTACGAGGCTACACAAATTTCCATTTATTTTCATCTTTGATATTAATATTAGTATTGCGATGATTCGTCGGTATTCAAGCGCAATTATTTTCAATTAGTTGATCATTATTATAGGTCATTATTTTGTGTCTATACAGGGTGTAACAAAACACTCTAGTAATATTTAAAGGAGCTGTTTACACATTCAAACTGAACAACTTTCGGTATGGAGCCAACATCGATCACAAAAATCTGCTGTTTCATACAAAACCGCATTACTAACTCGACTAAATGTATAGGTCAGCCAATTTTTAAAAAATTTCCTCGTTGTTGGCGCCATATAAAGTTGTTCAGTTTAATGATCTAAACCACGCCTTTAAATATTACTATTTTTTTTATCGTGTGGGCAAGCCCTGGTGTCAGAGTTTATTCAAACCGCCTTACGGCCTCTGACGTGGTTTTTTGTGTAACGACTACTACCACCAGAGATAGTAGCCGGGACCAACGGCTTAACGTGCCATCCGAAGCACGGAATCGTTTTCCTTTTCAGACAATCAGGTGATTCAATCTGCAATGTCCTAACCAACTGGGGAAAAACGCACAAAGTGATATATCACAAGGTAGGTGTCCCCCGTGGGAATCGAACCCACGACCCCCGTGTCAATAGCCCAATGCTCTTAACCATTAGACCACGGAGGCAAATATTACTAGGGCGTTTAGTTATACACAGTATAGAACAAAGAACTATTGGACTAGAATGGACAAACATAAACGTCTACATTTCATACATTAATAGAAAAAATTCAATAATTTCCTAAGCTTATTTATGAAGTTGTCATCGTATAGATACCCGCATTACGTATTTATTTACCAATTAAACGGAAATAGGTTAGGAAATAGCATTAAAATTTCATGCAGTCTATCAAAACAACAGCGCCACGCTATTCAACATTTTTAATGCGAAGCATCAAAGATATAATTTTCTATCATGTCATGACTATTCATGACCTAATAATACCCATGAATCTTTTGCAATGACTATACTATATCACATAAGTAAATACCCCACATAGAGAAAGCTACGACACAATCCCGCTAGTGGACAATCAATACAAATATAGGAAGACGATGGAAAAGCGCAAGCATACGTATCCAGGGAGAGGTGGGTCCAAAATCTGGATACGTGCTTGGGTGAGCGCGTTATTCGCGCTAAATAAATCTCAACTGAACCGTGATTGGACCGAGTGCGAACCACAACTTTTTACACATTCGGTAGTATCGCACTAATAATTTGACAGCCGTTAGAGTCGTTCGCAGATCGCTCTTAGACGATAAAGGCTGTCAATCATATAGTAAATAAGTCAAGTTTAGCGCGATACGGAATTCAGCGAAGTTAAATAGTAACTGGATTGCAATGTGATTAAAACTGAAATTGAATAAGGATTGAACTTCGAAGAGTCAAATAAGCCCAATTGGGCCCCTAGCCCTACAAAGACAAAGCTTTTAAGAGGGCACCGAAAATGATCATTTAATGCGCTTGCCCAATGTATATTAGATTGTCTACTAGCACGATTGTGTCGAAGCTCTCTTTATGTGGAGTTTTACTCATATTGTGTTCTCAGAAACACGATAATTAATAGAAGTCAGGAGATAAGATAGTAAAAACTTAGTAATTGGCCACAGTTATTTTTTTTAGTTTCATGCGTTTTTAAAAGTTCACTTTTTCGCAGCTAAATAGAAGCTGAATAAATGCTATCACCCGGTCAGGATTTCGTTTTAATAACAGGACAGACTGATCCGAGAGCAAACATTGGACGGATTTTAGTTGGAAAACTAAAAAAGGCTACCGGCCCGCGGTCCGTTATCGTAAACTAACAGTGATACCGGCCGCGTTAATAATTGGCCACGGCAATTAACAGTGGAAGTGTCGCGTGTGCCGGTCGGGTCGCTCCGGTGGTCGCCAGGCCGCCGGCCGGCCGCCGGCCCGCCGCGCCCCGTCCACGCCGCGTCCGTCCGACACAATGGTTTAATTTGACGAGAGTTTTTAACCGCAATCGGTGCGAAGACCACGTGTGAACAACAGACTATCACGGCTCACTGTTGTAGTTAACGTTGTAGCTCTGTCTGCCTGCATTCTGTACGCGCTACACTCATCATAGTGTGCGGTCGGCGGTGCACGGCACGTGTTGAAAAGTGCATGATTGCCGTATAAAGACCCGACGACGTATTAGAAGAAATAGTTGATGACTAAAATAATGGAGGCTTTAATTCATCAATTTTATAATTATATAATAGTAAAATTATTTCAAGCGTGTAGAAACTCATCCATTAGTAATAAATTTTCACACACAAATGAATAAAATAACTACGTACTGGTAGCGAAAAAAGTTACTGTCGAACACTTTCTTTAGTTATGTGGGTATTATGTGTATGTGGTGCATGTATGTATAATGAGTGCAAAACACGCTTGACTTGGTAGATACCGATTTGAATAGGTACACTTAAGGCCGGATTCGACCAAACTTAGATTTATAGAAGAGTAACTATACAAGGAACAATTTTACTTTTGGTGTTAACAAACCCCGTACTAAAAGAACGAATGTATAATTCACCGAAAGAAAGAGGTCGTTGTATCCGTACTTATTGCAATGTGAGGTTATACAGTTTTAATTTGTTAGGTTTCCTTTTATTATTTTTAATTATGTGACATTGACATTTCATTTGGATTAGGGTTGGTAAAACGCAAAATCAGTTTACTCTATAGTAACCGGCGACTTAATCTAAGAATAAAATTTACTCGCGTTTGGTCGAATCGGGCCTAAGACGTATAAGACATATACTTTTACCTTTTGCGACTGTATTCTGTAATTGAATGGTCATTGATCCGGCGCACATTTTTTTTTTAAATAAATTTAATAGTTGTTAAACTGTTGCATAAACATTTACAAAGACACAAAATAGGTAAGTATAATCGGATATAGTTTCAATATTTCCAAGAGTACCATTATTAATACATACAACAGTCTCTCGGCTGAATGACTGCCCAATGTTGTATAACTATCGTCATTTTGTTTACGTTTCGACATTTAAATGATATAATAAATTTGCATTATCGCCGTTGTGCGGACAAAATTGTTTTCAGACTCGCGCGGCTTAATTCATTAACCGTGCGGATACTGTGTATAGGCGATAAAACTACTTTCAGTGTCCCGACACTCCCGGGACGAGTTCTGGAAGTGTCACGTGAAAGTTCATTTTACACGAAGCCATGCTTCAGTTAGTATCTATCTACACGATCTATTCTACCTAATCTGACATTGAAATCAAAACTTTTGTCTTCCAAGATAGTGTCATTCTTAAAACCTCAATATCACCTTATTATGGATGGTGGTACGTAACAAAAAATAACGAATCTTTGCCAGGATTTGGATACCGCAATAATTTTACATCCGTGGGAGGCACATTATACTTCGTAACATACCTACGCACTATAGCCACCAATCTAATTAAGTTGGGCCTTAATCGGGAAATATACAATAACTAATGCATAGAGCTAATGCGTTTAGTAATGAGAAACGGGCATTAACTTAGGTACCTATCTGAATTTATTTAAAGTCTCTCGTATCTATTGTTATTTTAGATAAAAAATAACGAATGTTTCGGATATTGGTAGTTGTCTTTGCAGTGGTTTCGTGGAAATGATGCTAGCCGTCTTATCACCTGTACAAATGTAACTTCTCTATGAAATCGTACGACCAGGCTGTTGAACTCCTAGAAGGAAGTAGCAATGTTTCTGATCACCCCAAAAGAGATTGCAGTCCTGCCTTGTGCAAATTATTTATGTTGACATTCTAGCTAGCCACCTCTCGCCCAAAGAGATTTAAACTTATTACTAGAGGAGAGGACATCTCGAACCAAATCGTAATCCATGACTTGTTACCTCGAGGTAACAAGTCGTTCTAGTTTGACACGTCCCACTGACATGATGCATTCAATATTGCAAAACAACGGGATGCATTTTTTTGTATGAAAACCTGTCCAATGTCCTCTCTATAAGTAGTAATAAGTTAAATCTCTTTGCTCTCGCCACTTGACACGTCATTCCATCCTGAAACTTAAATTGCTAAATGACTGCATTTCTACTACATTCTTAAACAGAAAGTTGGTATAACAATGTTTCTGACCATCCCTAAAGGGACTACGGTCGTGAGTTTATGTATCACATTCTAGTCCTGTATTTACATTATAGTGAGTAGATACATGGTCGATAGTATATTTTTGTCAAAGCACATGGAAAAAGCATTTTTTTTTAAACTACTTTGTGAAGAATGACACCAAACACGATCACGATCTCTGTAACCACGCTCATAGTACCAATGTTCCATCCCGTTGGGGTGTATGAAAGGAGGCATCCCCAGTGAGTTATCTGCCGTCCACCACTTTCAACTAGTTTCAACCAATCAGGCAGTTTCCCGCCGCCGTGACATCTGTCAGAAGTTTTAACACGCGTGTTTTTGTTTTTAGACACCGTGGCGGAAAACTGTTTGATTGGTCGAGACCAGGGTCACCACCTTTTTCGGGGGTATTTTAGTATGTTTCGTTCTATTGATAAAAATATAATACCACCTTAATTTTATTTTTAATGGTTACAGATTTTTCCAAATTGATAAATGAAAAGATTTTATGAAATTTAAAAATAATGTGTTATCCTTACTGTCTTTTCTCATTAGCTTAGCAAATAGTAAATTTGCCCGAGATATAGTACGATACTATATAATACTTATACTACAGGTGGCAACCCTAGTCGAGACTGATAGCGGTTGACACGACTCACTCGCACCTCACTTTGTCGTTTGCACATCGTGAAAACGGGTCAATATGTGGTATACAAGAATTACTCCTATTTGATTTTTGCAAAACGATTGCACGTTAGATCTACGAACTACTCTGCGAAGTTTTAATATGAATCAGCATAGCATATGCCCACGACTATATTCCCCGAGGGGGTAGTCAGAGATATTCTGAAACCTCAGAACATCCACGTTTCACCAGTAGTACCGAAACTATGTCCAGTGTGACAGTGGATGAGCCCACTTATAATGGACAGTGGGTATAATACATGCCTCAAAGTTGAAGCATGCAGGTTTCCTCACCATGTTTTCCTTCATCGAAAAGCCAGTGGTGTTACAAATCGTACATAATTTCCGAAAAACTCATTGGTACGAGTCGGCTTGGACGAGGATCGAACCATCGCCTCCTGCACGGCAGGGGGCCAACACCTGGGGGTGTAGGGATCCTGGTCTAACACAGTGTGATTGCGGCGAACCTATCCAGTCGATGGGTCATCTGCTAGAATGTCCCTTTTGCCCGAACAAATGCACGAGAGAGGAATTAAATACAGCTATACCTGACGCTATCAAGCTCGCCGGTTACCTGGCCAGTAAACTATGAAAACACCAATGAAGAACATTGACACGACAAAAAGAAGATGTGGATACGTATTGAAACATACCTGACGTTTCGCCAAAGTAGGCAATTGTTTTAACTTATATTTCGTCGTTTAAAAATCAGCTGTTCATAGATACCGTCAACGGCTACTTGACCCAAATGTATGGAACAGCTGAATCCAATTCCATAATGAAAGTTGTTCAGTTTAACGGTCTGAAGCACCCCGTCTAAAATTTAATGCATTCAATGTTACAAACTGTATTATATTATTGAGTCACCTATTAAATAAGTATCGTTAAACGTCTGTGTGTCGTGTTTTCTAAAGTAGCAAATAGTAGAATCATTTAGAGAACTATAGTCCTTCGTACACTACACGTGATTTATTAGGCAAAACACCAAGGACTGATCGAGGATGGAGATAGCGGAAAGAAGATATTATACCACATCTGTTACGAAAAATGCAAGATACTACAAGCAAAATGAACAATTCTACGAAAACGAGCACTGGCAAATTGAATAATGTGGGCACTTACCTTGAATTGAATCAACGAAACAACTAAAAGAGTTTATTAAGGTGGGGTGTTAAATGCTTTAACAAGTTGGAATAATTCGAATTTGCGAGTGTAATGAAATCAAATTTAAATAATGCAAGCCACCAAAAGTGGCTCGAACTTCACCGCTTTTCAACACCCGGAACGGATCAAATATTGACCAGAGTTCAACACGTTAAATTTCCCCGCGAAAAACATTCGCGCAAACAAAATAATTACTAGCTTTACCCGAACGGGGACTGAAAAGCGGACGGTATAGTTCACAAATTAGTTTGGCAGCGTAAAAATTTAATTGAACAGAACGATACCGATGACCGTGCTCCCGTTTGATGTATTAACATTTATTGGTTTACAAATTAAAGATAACCCGCCAACGCTCGTGGCCATCCTGCATTTTCCACTGCAATTTTTTGTAAACAATATTCGCATTCATGGATAGTTCAACGCTTGCTAATCGGCAATAAAACTTTTATTAATTCCTGAAACTGAATTGACACACAAAATTTGTTCGTTTAAAGTCCTCTTTAAAATGTTAACTTTGTTAGTCTTGTTAGTATTATTGTATTTATTACTGAGCAATTACGGTATTAAGTTAAGATTCCGATACGTTCCTAGCTTAGGGAGTTATTTAAAACGATGCCTATCATAAAAGATATCGCACATAACGTAGTAGGTATCTTAATCACCACAGAAAACCGTGGTTAGAACGGATGATAAGACCGGTCAAGTGCGAGTTCCGCACCACACCACCACACAACATATTAACTTACAAAAATGATTTGTTTTTTTTGGGACTTGAAGCGCGAGACAGACTCACACTTGGCTGGTTTTTATTATTTGTTGTTATACCGTAAACCTTGCTCTACAAGCACACCAAGTTTGACGCTTGTATGTATTACCGTTTTTACTATAGAGCGAGAAGATCAAACGTTGAAAAAAAACTAGTTTCTTGTATGAGGACCCCCTTAATTTTTACCTTTTTGTCATTTTTATTCAATATCAAATCAACGGTAAATCTGCCATAATAACGCACATTCTGTGAAAATTTAAACCTCCTAGCTATCACTGGACAAAAGACGTAAGCATAAGCATAAGAATATGCTCACGACTATATTCCCCGAGGGGGTAGTCAGAGATATTCTGAAATCTCAGAACATCCACGTTCCACCAGTAGACAAAAGACGTAACAGCCCTAAATAGACAGACGGACGGACAGCGTAGGCTTATGAATAGGGTCCCGTTTTCACCATTTGGGTAAGAAAACCTAAAATCAAGACATTCGAACAACAAAACATCTAATCATAGGTGGAAGCAACTAACGTGGATTACAATAGTAATACAAGCCCTCCCACACATTCCTCGCTTTTAGAAAAGTAATCGGGCGTGTTTACCCACCAATTACACAGCTTAGTAAACACTATCGCAGTATCGCACCGCACATCTGAGTAGACCAACTCGACACGCAGTTACGACACAGAGGATTATATTGTACAGAGTTACAGCTTCAAACAACCTCGCAAAAGCGGCGCATCACTACATGCGCAGTATGATTGTGTGCGCGTTCACCTACGGGGCTCACGAACGAGGCCGAGGGGACACTTTGGCTGTGCTTCGGGTGGTTACGGCGTAACGAGGGTGTGAATTTAAGGTGTGAGATATTGTCCATTCTTCCTTTCGGAAAGAGATTGGAGCCACTGACCTCTGTTAATATTAATATGTCTATGGATTATTTTCTGTTTGATCGTCACTGTCATTGTAGAACGTCATGTCATGTGAATTTAAAGTGTGAGATATTATTATCGTTCATTTTACTCGAGCATGTTTAAAAGTAGTTTAATAATATTAAACGAAATGGTTAATAATTGCACTGTGTGCTTTAATAATACGAGGAGGAACACAAACAAAAACATCTCCTTCTTCATATACCTACCCCAAAGATCCTGACAGGTAAGTCAATTTCTGAGTCACCCGCGTAAAGCGGCGGATCGGGCGGCAACGTTTTTTTAATTTTAACTCATTTTATTCAACTAAATAACAAATAATAAATAACACAACAAACAACAACAACAAAAAAGAAAAACAATATACCTACGTATTATAAAACATTATCCTTCATACTTCAATTAAATTTATTTCCTTTTAGACAGCCCTACAAGAATAGGCTAATGTAATCGAAGCTCCTATGAAGCTGTTGCTCTGTACAATATAATCCTCTGTGGTTACGACCTGTAAATGTCGTCACACGCTTACAAGCTATGTACAAATGACATTTCAATCTCGTTACGAAACAATTGTGATAGGACTGCGAATTATAGGTATGCTTTGGCCAATAACACTAAAATCTCAAAATACCTAATACGCAAAATTTTAATATCGTCATGTGTTAGGTATGTAAACAGTTGAATTACGTTGAGAGGTGATTGTAACTATGATACTGAATAACTTTCCCTAAGAAATACTATAGGAAATGGGCAACAAAAAATTTGGAATTGCAATCGGATGATTACATTTAGTTAAGGGATCCAACGTTTGTGCAATGAATTGCATTTTTTTTTTTCCGAAATTCCCTTATGTTCATTTGGAAAAGTTGTTCAGTATCATGCATGACGTCATGCATGAGTACAATGACCCATTAACGTAATGGAACTGAATGATAAAAGATGTTAAAAGTAGGTAGGTACCCGAGACTGCTTGCAGCTTTATCTGCTGACTGGTTAACAGTTTTCCACCGACAGCAGTATTTCCGGTTAGTGGCTGATTACACGGAAAATTTGTGAAATATAATGATAGTATATTATAATCGACTAAAAAAAGTTAAGATTTCTGTTAAGTGAAAAAAGGTAAGTATCAGTATTTTGTTTAAAACTATCCCGAAGTTAAGTTGGAAATTCCTGTACACCAATTGAAAAATGCTTCGATTATTATCAGCAACGCGGTTCTTTGAGCGAGTGCAATTGAACACAGCACATAGGGCCACGAACACGCCGCGCCGCCGCCACCAGTCGCGTTATTACAAAACCCATAAAACATTGTGTCCAATGACGACTGTCAACTGAAAAAGCAATAATACAGAACCGAGAGGAATATACTTTCAATTGTGTCCGCTAGAAAAAAATCTCCCACTACAAACGTGGAAAAACCACTTGCAATAACGAATTTCATTCAAATCCAATACAACCGCTAATCCCCAAAACGAAATGTATTTTTTCTTGTTTTGTACAAAATTGCTCATCTTTCCGTATTGATTATAGCCTAAATAGTTGAGATTCTCACACTAATAGCAACTTTATTTATTAAAGGATTAATTGAAAGTTTTGAAGGTTTGTATCCTGAGATCGTTTCTAAACAATTAACTCCATTTATATAAAAATTATTGATTCCATTTATAGGAAGGTGCTGCTCGGATTGTCGTATTTACACGTAACGTGATATGCGATGCAAACAATCACATTATCACAGTGCGCGTAAAATTACAACAGTTATTATATACGTATCTTTGTCAATAAAATCCTCACCTTTCATAGTTCTTTGAGAAAACGATAAGAAGAAATAGATAATTAATCGTAAATTTATAAGTAGTTAATGTTAGGAAGCTCGGAAGGTATGTTGACATTTTCTTTATTCTAAGGTTGACATAGGCTAGAATGGTCTGGACTCTCAGGTCTACAAGCAACATGAATCCCAAAGTTAATACTGAACAACAGCAGGATAGCTCTTGCCATCGTCGGAGCTTTCACCGGGCCACAGGCACTATGATGCAAAAGATAAAGCTCACCCTAGACCCCAGCTGCCGAGCATGCGAAGAGGAGGAGAACCATGGAACATTATATCCTGTGTTACTGGGTTGTCTTGGCGGATAAACGCACGTGCCTCATTGAAGTTCGATATCCAAAATTAGATTACAGGTTTGGGGACCACGGGGGTTTGGGGTGCCGAGGCAAAGACCTTCGTTGCGGAGATTGGCCGTCGACTGAGCGACCGAAATTGTGACCCCCGTTCCGGGTCGTTTCTGGTGCAGAGGCTTGCCATATCAATTCGTTATGGGCTCCTTTGCGCCAGGATCGACAAGGGGCGGGTTATTTGACTGAGCTTGTATTTCATTGTTTTGACGAAGCATGTTGCTGATTTTTGTCTGTTTGTGTATCATTGTTATTGACGACGCTTGGGCTGACCGCTATTTTTTGTGATTATTCTGATTGCTTTTATGAATAAATTGATTTGATTACAGGTTTCTACCTTTCAATGGTATTACCATTGGTCATTTACCATGTTTTCATAGGGTGCAAAAATGTAAGGGTCGACACAAATGATCCCATTGGGTCAAAGTGATACTATTTGATAAGAAGTCGGTATTTTATAGTATCTTATGAGTGTCATACAGGGTAAATGTTATATCACTGCGGATAACTTCAGCATGTATTATGCTCATCAAACTGAAAAACTTTTACTATGGAGCCAACATAGAAATCGCAAAAAAAAAAAAAACAGCTTTCCCATTCATTTGAGTCGAATAGGTACTGCAGTTTTGTATGGGACAGTTGATTTTCTTCTCGCGTTTTCGAAGTTTGCTCCATAGTGAAAGTTGTTCAGTTTGATGAGTAGAATACACGCTGAAGTTATCCGCAGTGATATAAAATTTACCCTGTATTAGCATCCTGCATTTGGTGAGGTAAATAATAAAATAAACATCAATGCAATAAATTTGACCAAGTCCAAAACGTAAAGCAGCTTCTGCGTAAAGCTCTATGGTAGAATAACTTAATGAGTGACCATTACTGGACGTGAGTGGATATATCGTACAGCTCAAAGCCCGTTTGAATCCGGACATTGAATAGTCTCTCTGTCTTTATAATACATTAGTGATTTCCCGCGACTTCGTCCGCAAAAATTATATACCAGATTTTAAGTCATATCATAAGCTATCAAACAAAAAAAGTTTCATCAAAATCGGTTCAGTAGTTTTTGCGTGATGCGCGAACAAACAAACAAACTAAAAATTTTGTCAGTAGATGGCGCTGCACGTCATTTAAATCGCGCTATCGAGTGTTATTTGAGTTTATATGAAGTGAACCGCTACTTTTTTGTTCCTTTCCTCATGATTTTACGGTTTTATAATAGTTATTAAGATTAAGATAAATAGGCGTTGTTTTTAATTTGTCATTATAATATACTAGGTGATGTACGAGTAGATAATTGTGATTAAAAAGAATATGATTAGGTATTTATGCATACATTATTGTTTGTAAAACGAAATGTGTTTATTTACCTACTAGTTTATTATCTTATCGAAGAGCAGAAAAGAAAATTATTCTTCAACCAGACCTTTTTGTAGTGTAGCCTTAGACTATTTATATATGGACAAGTTAGTGTTCCTTGTCAGTACCACAATAACTATGATTATCCTGTGAAGCTGACATTTCTATTGCAATAAGTATTTTTCATTCAAACATTAAACAACAGAAGCAACGATCGATCGATGTGCAATCACCAGTGTTGCTTTATAAACGCTTTTATTATGAAACTAGCTATATACTTTCTAGTGCTTCGCTACGGAAATCCCATACAAACCTCTACCCCTATTTTTTTGACAATCCCCTATGAATCCTGGGGATGACATTATAAAAATCCCTTTTTAGTAAGCACCAAAAAGCTACGAAAAAAATTCTTCCTTTCAAGTTTCTAGATTTGGAGTTTATAGTTTTGGAAATTTCGTATTGAGACCTTAGTGGATATGCCCGAAGCGCGTTTAGTTGAAGCAAACAACTAGTACCTAGACTAGGTCCCGGATACAAACTAGCACATCTGTTATCTCGATAGATATTTGAAGTATACCTGTCATTTGTTTTGACTTATTTTTCTGGTTTGAAATGTTCGCGTAAGGCCGATCCCTTAATTTTACTTTGATCTAAGGTTGAGTTGAGACGGTACGAATCTAGGTTTTATAATATAGAAAGATAGATAATTATGTGTAGTGATTTGTTATCGTGGTAGGTACCAGATAGCGTTACGATTACGAGTTGACCAATAGGTGTCCGTACAATCGGATATTCATCTCTGGACGAATAGAAAACGACGAAGATCAATTAAACCGGTCCCGTACACGTAGGTACCGAGTGGCACTACCTATGTATACGAACCGAGAGCGGAATTAAAGGCTAAACTTCGTTACCGACGAGTTTTGTCCGTCGAATTGAAAGAAACTTGTTACGTCGTCGTCGCCATGATTTCAATTTCAAAAGCGGATCCGACGCCTTGATTGGTTCCCGGTACAAGGACGTATCGAGAGCTACGTGATTCTTTCCTATTAGTTACGGCTGGCAGTTATGTAGATGATATTTCGTTACCATAAACATAATACCTACCTATTACTCATACCTATAGTCGTAGGTGCGACTGCGATCCGACTATCAATATTAAATTAAAGTGAGAACAACCCTACACTTCGTAGATCATATATCAAATATATTTAGTCATACGATCTGTTATAATTGTAGAACAGCCTTATGTACGGTCTGCGAGATGGCGCGATATCGGTTTTAGTTTGGGTGCACTTGTGATTTTGAAATTTTTGGAGCATTTATTAGTTTTCTGGTTTTATTATCTCAATAACCGTGTGGTTCTCTGCTTAGAATAGATCTCGACTTTTCTTCTCGTGGGTATCATAAGAGGCAACTACGAGTAAGTACGGTTTTTTATGTAATGTTTTCGTGGGCAAAAGGTTAGTCTCCTGTCACCACTACTTGAAACGAAGGTAGTTATTGTTCTAGTAGTTACCTCATGTATCCGAACCGAATTTATTGAATAAATATATTTGTATTTGTATTAGTTATATCCTAAAACTCTGAATGTGGCCCGAGATAAACGACATGGTTGATTGTTGTACGAAATGCTTCTGGCCACGAAATAAGTCGCTAGTTTACATGTATGTGCAAGTTTACACACTACGGTGGTTATTTTTTACTTTTACATAATATTTTTAGGGCATTTTTATTTTGAATATTTGAATAATTGCTTATGGATAGCTTTTAAAACATTTAGTTTCATATAAAAGACATCAACGTGACCGATAACCGCGCAAATGTTATTTGAATTTGATGAAGTTCTGGAAGGTCCTACATGGGACTTGGCATACCACAAATTTGATCATTTAACTAAATAATCTACTATCGACTAGTTTTTGATGTTGGCAGTAAAACCGACTCGTGCCTTCACAAAATTAGTATGACGCGAGACCGTGAGACGCCACGTTCGAAATTTTCGATAAAAATCCGCGAAATCGGGAGATTGCTGTCTGTGGGATTTTTTATAAAATCTTTAGTGGCTTTGGATACTTGTCCGTTTCAGCCACACGTATTCTGTATTTTTTTAAATATCTTTAAAGGCTCTGGATGCTTGTCCTTTTGAGCCACTCTTATTTTGTATTGAGTATTGACTGATATAGTTAGTCGCGCGCGGAGTGCTGTATTTCGTTGTTTCACTTCTGCCGGGCATCCCGCGAAGGCCACTATTTTTAAAACGTATTTGGGTTGTAATGAACCCGGTTAAAACCGGTAAAATTTTTAACATGTTTTAAACTATTTAATAATTGGATTTCACTGACGGTAAACCCAACTATAACATGTCTCTTACATTTCAACAAAAGTTTTTAACAAAATAACCTACAAAGTTTCTACCGAATTAAAAATGCATTCGAACACACAGCAAACAAAGTTAAATACTGTAACACGGCAAACACGTTTGTCCCAGTCATTAACATTTATCCGGGCAAACAAGGTACAGTCGCCACTATATTTATATGCAAACTTTAAACGGGTATATGAAATTGGAAAGAATCTGTGCCGGTCCCTAAAAAAAGTGCAATGTGTGTGATAGAAAAGTGCTTGCTTAAACAGGAATAATGTTTTATTTTATTTTATTATTGTACCTACAATCAATTTTTACTTCACAAAAACCTACTGATAGAAAATTAGAAATTCGTTTTATCACATAAAGATATTTACTATCCATGTTCCACGTCTACAGGGTGCAACAAGACACTATGGTCATACTCGAGGGGGTGCTTCAGACCATCAAACTCAGACAATGGAGCCAACTTCGTATGTGTGAAATAAAAATTGAAAGAAAAAATTGCAGTACCTACCGACTCGACTCAAATGTATTGAAGGCTGACTTTTTTTCACGATTTCCAAGTCGGCTCTATAGTGAAAGTTATTAAGTTTGATAGTCTGAAGCACCCCCTTCAGTTTTACTAGGGTGTGTTGTTACACCCTGTATAGCATAATTTATAAAACGACCTTTCTCTTTTTTAGTAGTCAAAAAACCCGACTGCGTAAAAAACTATTAACTGAAAATAGAAAAACAAGCTCTACTACTAATCAGCTATAACAACTTGGTTCGAGCAAATATAATTCGAATGTTATTCGTAGTTATTATATACGCAGAATGTTCAATACGTAGAATGTTCAATACGCAGAATTTTCTATACGCGGTTTGTTCAAAACGTAGAATGTTCAATACGCAGAAAAAAACAAACTCGATAGAAGAAAAAAATGAAACAAATGAAAAAAAAAAACGTTAGCTTATTTACTAATTACTACTTTTCATATTCTTTTTTTTTAACTGTCTCCTGGTATTAATGTGAATGACTGTACACAAATAGTAGGAAAACTATACAAAGTTTGTTGTGTAACTCGGGTATAACCGGGTAAGTTTATTAAATAAAATATAGGTCTGTACTTAGTGCCGCCCGCCCAAGGCGTCCAACTTACACAAAACTATTGCATATTTTAGTGAAACGCGCCGGTGCTTATGATTTATTCAGACTCACATTTCCTAGTCTCGGCTGGCGATATTGACTATACATAATGCATATAAAACATCGTAGTCATGTATATGACAATGAACCTACCTACATCACTTAGGTATAAATCTGTTCAGCCTGAAATAGGTAGCTAATTTTGGTTTCAATTATAAATTCACCATCTAACCTCGTTCCCAGTAAAACAATCTCGGCATTATTATAAAAAAAAAGTTACTACCTACGTTTTTTTAACATATAATTATTGTATCCAAATTCTGGAATTTCGATATCCATACCTAATATTCATGTAATGTATTGTTAATACTTACAAAATTGTATCATGGACATAATTCTATTTCATTAAAAGCTTAATACTCGAAGGTATGTTCTCATTAATTATTGATGGGGACAATTTCATGATTTGATTTACGTCGGAATTTCCATGGCCTTCACTCTACACTGTTTTACTTTATGCTTCTTATGAAAGGACAAAGTTGTGCTTGAACGTAAGAAATTAAATATATTTATATTGGTAATTACTTCTCTATTCTTTTCTTGTATACTTTTACGTATTTAAGAAAACCAAATACTAAGATACTATTCGTATTACATTATATTGATCAATTACTGGACGTATTTCGAAAAATGGTGTACGAGGTTATCCGGTTCAGCCAAAACAGCATTATCTTGAGAGGGATATAGAGAACGTTACGTTAGTCGCGTATAGCTTACATTTTGCATGAACGCAATGTATGCGCTGTGCCTGTGTTAGACAGAGACGTGCAGGCGAAAGAGACGCCCTCTGGATCTACATTTAAAGCGCATTGTAAGCAAACGCATTATTAATGTATCAGTTTTAGTTGTCGGAGAGTACTGGCGCGCCCGGCCGCCAAGAGCGGCCCCGGTTATTCATGTATCATGCATACGCCATTCATATTTGATTCCTTTTAATTCCAGACGTCTTTCGTATGCTTAAACGGTAGTATGTTGCTGACGTTTCATTTTGCCAGGGTGTGCGACTGTGCGTTGTCGCCACGTGTAGAATTGTATATTATTTTGCTTTGAAGCATAGCGAAGTATTAGAATAAAACATTACTTGCAAACGTCATATGGAATGGAGTAGACTATACAGGGTGTAAGGAAACACAAACTACCCATCAAACTGAATAATTTTTACTATGGGAGCAAACATGTCAGAAAAAAAAATGAGTTTCATACATTTCAGTGCAGTGCAGTGTGCCCATTGCAGCTTATTATGGAAGAGCAGATTTTTTTGCGCTGACAGGTTTGCTCCCATAATAAAAGTTGGTCAGTTTGATGGGTAGAGTATGTGGTTTAAAGATTAATGATACATTTCCTTACACCTGTGTATGGTTGAACATATAGTTTGGGCCAAAGAGTTCTCGAGTGGGGACCTCGTACCGGAAGCGGGGCGTGGGTAGGTTACCGACGACCTGGTGAAGGAAGCAGGAGCACGTTCGATAAGCAAGGCGCAGGACCGGTCGATATGGCGATCCTTGGGGAAGGCCTATGTCTAGCAGTGGACCTCTATCGGCTGATGTGATGATGATGATAATATCGCTAAACATTAATAAATAGGAAATTTTCGGGCTTTTAATCCACATTATTTCCGTCCTTCTATCTATAAAAGTTAATGAAAAACTAGCTAAGAACTAACAAGCTATAATATTACGTAACTGCAGTCTACGAAGACACCATTCCATCAGATACCTATTATTTTTATTATTATATCGTCGCTGTCCCATTGTTGGGAAAAAGCCGTTCCGTTCTCTCCATACAATATAAAAATATCAAAGATAGACTTATGCACTCGCTCGCCACAATGTCTAAACTTTGTCATCTTGAGACGAGATCTGGGCATGCGCAGTGCCAGTACGTCACCTAATAAAATATTCACGGCGTCGGCGATTAGGGTATGAGTGCAAGCTATAGACTCTTCGCTTCACGAGTGTCGGTATAGACGAAATCATTTGAGTCTTGAATCTGAAATCATTCCTTTGATAAATAGCATAAAAGTATACGAGTTCGACTTAATTTGGAGACGATTTTTTAACAGGATTATCAGACCATCAAACTGAGCAATTTTCTCTATGGGACCAACATCGAAAACACGAAAAAAAATCAGCTGTCCCATATATTTGCCTCGAGTAGGATTGCAGTTTTATATGGAACAGCAAATTGTTTTTTCGCGATTTCGACCTTGGTTACAGAGAAAGTTGTTCAGTTTGATGGTCTGACCCTTATAAACTATCAGCTCATTAAGAAGGGTCCTGTAAATGTAGCAGTCCTGTAGATATAAAATTATAAAGACTCTGTATTAAAGCTCTACCGCCCGATTTTACCGTAAAATTGGGTAACTTTGTAACCATTTAATACATTAACTATGACACTTTTTAAGCAGAAATCAAAATTGAACAATCTAGAGGCCATGAGAAATGATTTGGTTTTTCTCGGAATCTAAGTATTTTAGTGAATAAAACAAAAAAGGAAAATGAAAAGGAAACCATTTTACTCTTACATTGTTGATCGGAAGAATATGATACAAAATACTTCACAATACAACATAGAATGATTTGATTTTCTGATTTTTTGAAAATTCATAAATATTCATCTCATTTTAGACATTTTCAAAGACAACTGCTAAATACGGACCGGAGGAGCCACGCGCTCGTTCACATCGATTAGTATGGCGAGTCGTGTTCCCGGGCGGATACGCCTTAAGCTTTGTGTTCCAATTATTTACACTCAACAATCGTTCTATAAAACTAAGTTTTTAGACCAAAATCACAGATTAATGTGGCAAAGTACAAGGTGTAAAATTAAAAGCGTTTCATACTTATTAAAAGGGGTGCTTCAGAGACATACCATAAAAGTGAACAACTTTGAAAACACTATGGAGCCAACAAGAAAATTCAGAAAAATAAAAACTACTGTTCCATAGAAAACGACTAACGGCTACTCTACCCAAATGTATGGATGGAAAAGCTGATTCTTTTTCACGATTTCATTATTGGCTGCCAACTGCCTCCGTGGTCTAATGGTTAGAGCATTGGGCTCTTGACACGGAGGTCGTGGGTTCGATTCCCACGGGGGGCACCTAGTGAAATGTCACTTTGTGTGTTTTTCCCCAGTTGGTTAGGACATTGCAGGCTGAGTCACCTGATTGTCTGAAAAGAAAGATGATTCCGTGCTTCGGATGGCACGTTAAGCTGTTGGTCCCGGCTACTATCACTGGTGGTAGTAGTCGTTACATAAAAACCACGTCAGAGGCCGTAAGGCGGTTTGAATAAACTCTGACACCAGGGCTTTGCAGCCCACTCGATAAGAAGATTATTGGCTCCATAGTGCAACCAACAATAGAAACAACCCCTTAAGTATAACGCATTTAAGTTACCACCCTGTATACATACACCAGCATCAGCAGACCACGCGTAGATTGAATCACGTATAACGTCGCGTGGCCAGCTTATGCTGGTTATGTAATATGTATATTAACGTGTAGCCATATGTACATATTTGTTTCTTTTTATGTCAGCCGGCCTTATGAAAAACACTATGAAAAAAATCAATCGATCCTATACAAAAACAAGTGCTAGTCTGGTTGTTACTACAGTAGGTAATTAAATAGTCAGTTTTTTAGACCATACTTGTTTACACATTTCTGTTTTTGCTCAAGAGTTTATTAAAAAGCATGTAGAGCTCTCATCAGTTAACTATACTAGTAATTGAGTTAGATAATTATTAATAAGTTTTAATGTAAAACAGTGAGCGTAGGTGGCGCGTTGCGGAGAGCTATGGAAACTCATACTTGAGGTTCTGGTTCGAATCCGCACGGACGACATGCAATGTACAAATGCGTTTTTCTAACTTATGTACGTGAGAAATGTATATTCATATTATTAGTTATTGCTTTTGTATGTATTAATATACTTACATGGTATGTGAATGTGAGTATTTAGTTCCGATCCTTAGTTAATTTTAATTTTTTCCTTGGCAGATTTTGTTCTGCCATAAAGGATGTGTGGTCGCTGGCCATAAACCTTCCCGGTCATAGCACAACAACCCAAAAAGTTTCATCAATTGGTCAAACGGTGTAGAATTAACTGTCTCTATTTGTGTTTCTGTTTGTGTGGTGTGTGTAATTATTTATCTATCTATCTAGATATTTTTATTTTGTAATAATATATTATACTATCATACACTACAGAGTATAACGCAAATTTTATTTTATTGTACAATTTGACGATCATGTTATGAATGGACATTTTATGTAAAATATTTATGGAAGAATATGATATGTTATAATATGAAATAAATTAATCTAATCTAATCTATAGTAAACTTGTTATTGTTATCAGCTTTATACTTTCTATGGGAATTATAATTGATTTTCAGAACGCACTAAATCAAAGAAAAATAACAAAGTAATATTTAATTACATATAAAAATATTCCTTTTTTATTACTGTACCTACTAATGTTATCTGCAAGTATACGTTAATTTACCGTGAAACATTGACACTTATCAAAATTAACCAAAATATACGGTAATTGGGTAAAGACAATAATGCACTTACATGAATAAATATGTTTAAAACTAACTAATATATGCTGTTTACTCTATACTCCGATATCTATTACGCACGTATTACTGATACTTAGGTAAGTATACCTACTAATTCACAATACATGAAAAATACTTAGTTATACAAACATACCAAAAATGTAAAAGAGCTTTGGAAGGAGACGAAGTGAAAAGAAGATAGACGTAAAGGATAAAGTATAAAGGAAAATGCATGAAAAGCAAATGCAACGGCAGCTGTGTGCAAATAATGTTGACATGCACTAAAAGTACAAAACATACGTATCTACTGATATACATAAACGCCGCTACATCGATTGCATTGCATATGACATTCTGCGACAATACTTCTTATGCCACATTTTAAGCAAAGAGCTTCCATTTTGTGATGGATTGCATGATGTTTAATGGATTTCCTCAATTAATGAAATATAGGTCGAACTGTATCTCATCAAATTCATATTGACAAAAAGTATATTGTATTGTATGTAGATACATTCATATGGGTATGTAGGTATACATATATCTAAGTCTATGTCGCGTTGGGGTAGGCAGAGCCATCTTATCGTCACCTGCTACGATCATGCAAGACAAACGTCTTTTGTTTGCCTTTTCAATATTCAAAAAAATGTCTTTTCGTACATTTTGGTGACAAACAATATTTATAATTTATTCCACTGATAAAACTGGTTTGTTTAATATGACCAAACTTAAGTGAATTGCCAACTGTTTTTTAGCATACAATCAAAATTTGGGTTATAAATAGCAGAACGTTTTGCTATTGTGCTACAAAATAGTGTGCAAGTCACAAAGTTTAGTTATAACGAATTAAGGATAAAAAAAATCCGTGTATACTTTCTTGTGGCTGGCAAAATATTATTTACTACTAGCGGCGCCCGCTACTCATAACTTTTGATTGAGTGACCGATTGCGATTAAACAAAGCCTATACATAATGTTAATCCAACCTAAGCCCTATCTATGTAAAACACATCACATCGTTTGTAAGTGATGTGTGCACCGACAAACAGACAAAAATTCTAATCAAAATCCACGTATTCTGAACAGCTAATTACGAAAATAGTAAATGAAGGATGAAAAAGTAAGTAGAGCACATAAGTGTGATCTTTAGATTGGACTTCAAAAATGATCTTACTTTAAGTATATCTTTACAAAGCAAGTAAAATTAATGTAAAATAAAGTGATGTCTATTTCGTAGGTAGGACGACACATAGCAATATCAAGCTACCCATAATAGAACTCTATGTTCATGGACATAGAGTTCAACTATGGGTAGATTAATTAGGCGCTGTGTGTACAGCACCTTCTTTACGTATTGAACATTCTGCGTGTAGACCAAGTGCAGACGCATTATTTATACACATTGTGCAGCAATCAAAAGTGTATATAGTTTATTTCTTATTTTCTACTACAATCTATACAGGGTGTTTCATAAGTAACAATAAATATTTGAAACTCTTAAGGGGGTTGTTTAGACCGTCAAACTGAACAACTTTCTCTATGGGACCAACATCGAAATCGCAAAAAAAAAATTTCATATCCCATACATATTTTAGCTCTAGTCGATTTGTAGAGTATAGAACATAATTTTTTTTTTTTGCGATTTCGAAGTTGGTTGCATAGTGAAAGTTGTTCAGTTTGATGGTCTATACCACCCTTAAAGGTTTATTTGTATTTTTGTAACACCTTGTATAGAACCTCTGTTTTCTCTTAGTACCATGTGACATACTAAAACGAGAGGTCTACACGACAACGGCCGCGGCTCATTGTAACGTACTTTCTGTAGCAATTGACCAAGAATTTTCGCTTGTTTACGTTAGTAGATAAAGCCTCAACCATAGAATAACTAGAGTATGCCCAAGTGTGCCTGTTATTGGCTTTCTGCTTTATACTCTTGTGACTACTGTATTGTATTGCGGTTGGTTTTCCAATAAAATAAATAAATAAATAAATAGTATTCATTATTCTTATGCCTCAGCTCAACCACGTATGAGATAGCGATATAGAGTTGGACATATACAATCTTATTCTTCATGGAACAAAGATTTGGTAACGTCAAAGTGGTAGCGATATCCTTTTTTAACTAGTGCAAATTTGTTATATGCGTCCGTAATTGAGTGAACGCGTTAACTTCTCTCTCTCGCTGTATGAACACTGAATAATAATTGGTATTCTAATCATTCATTTAGTTTGTTGTCAAATCAAATCACACAATATGGATTTTGTTAAATATACTCACGCCATTGTCCATGGTGGTAGGCAGTGTCTATGAAGCTTAATCGCATGGGGATGTGGTAAAAGTTAATTTTTATACGCGTCATAAACGTAACAAAGCAAAATAGAGTCAGGGGAAATATTTTGAAACAAACTCGCGACTTGAGGCGGCAAAACCAGCTCACAAAGGGCAGCCACGCCACAATTTTCTCTTAAAAACCGCGCCGCGAACTTCGCTCGGAGTGCAATTCAAATGACTCGACCCGCACCTACGACGACGTACATAAGTTATTAAAAAAAGTGTGCCTTTGCTGTAGGTTTTAATAAAAATAGTCGTCGCGCGCTACCCTTTGTCAGAACATCAGAAGAGCTTGCACCATACCTCTATTAATGTGAGGGCTGCCTTCAAGACGCACAGGCCCGTCCGCAGGTCAAACTTCTATTAATTAGCAACCATTATTATAGTTATAATAAGTTATTATAATAATAAGGCAATATTGGTTTGCAGTACTTTTATAGGTGTGCTTTTACTGTCCAATGTATTTTATTTATCGAATATATTTGAATTTACAAATGTGTTCGTAAAAAGATATAAGTACCAAGTTATTTTTAATCACCATATTACTATATACGTCATGTTACATTTGAAAAATTTACGAAAATCCGTCCAAAATACAGATGACTATCAACTTTGAGTAGATACTAGATATAACAGATTCCGCTTCCTGAAAGTAAAAAAACTTAAATGACATTCAAAAAATGTAAAAGTGCGAAAGTAATCAGTAGTAAAACAAATATTTCGTTGCCTTACTCGGCCCTGTCACGCTGTTCCTAGACATGCTGGGAAGTGATTTTTCCTCAGTTCTTCTATGTTCTATATGAATGGGAACACACTGCTGGTCCTTTTACATCAAAGACCGTCATTGCGCGAGACGGTAGAGGGTAACGTACCTAACTTTTATACAACTTTATCTAAATAACATATTTATTTTTTAAGCACTTTGAAGTTCACAGTTTTGATAGGTGTTGGATGGCTGATTGGATTGGAATTGGGACCTACTTTTCGTAAAACAAGGGTATAAATTAAAACTTAGAATTTTCGATGAATCGTGTTGCGCGAGCATTGTGTTATCATGCTTATACATATGCGGGGTGACTATTTGACCTAATTTTCAACGGAAGCAGCAAAGCTTCTTCTCATCCCGACACACCCTTATCGGGGTGAGAAGACCACGACCATAAGGTCGTGAGGTTATGTATTTTAAGGTTATATTGGAAACTCACTCTATCATCATCATCAGCCCTATCATCGTGCACTGCTGAACATAAGCCTCTCAATATAACAAGACAAATTCATTTCCAATATTAAATAATCATTCAAATTGCAAAACTAGTGGTCTATAGTGGCTAGTAACCTTGCCTTCCGTGCAGGGGCGGCTAGTGGTTGGATCCCAGGCTAGATCAGTCTCGTATCCATGAGGATAAAGGAAATTATTTACACATACATATGTATATAAAGTAGGTACACTAAAGCCTACAACAAAAACACTCTTGAAAAAATTTGCATGGGATAGCATCACGTGAATGAACTTTGTTGTTGTTGAATGTTTAAGGTGCATTATAGTCTGCTTTTTTAATGAATTTGTCTTTCATTCTAATAAACTATGAGGTTTATACATAATGGCGATCATACCTGACTGAACACAGCAGTAGCTATACCGGCTTCGGAAGACAGTACACACATCGTACCTTAACTATACTCATCAACGCATGAGTAAATTACCCCACAGAGAGAAAGCTTTGAACAATGGCGCTAGTGCACAATCTATGGGAGACATTTTGTGCGCTCCTAAAACCTTTGTCTGTGGGACCAGGAGCACAAAATGATCACGTGAGGCGTTCGTCTAATGTCTCCCATAGATTGCCAACAGCGCGATTGTTCGAAGTTTTCCTTGTGGGGTATTTACTCATGTGTCAACTCAACACAGAATCGCGTCTTATGAGAACCGAGAATTTTGCTCGGCATTCTCATAATTTGGGGAACGCCTTATTTTGTACTTTGAACAGCAATCTCTCGACAATAAAACTATCAAAATGATTTAGTCCCAAAGGATATTTTATTCCATTTTGTAAGACCTATCCAACGAGACCTTACTCGATAGAGTAGGTAAACGATTTTTGTATTAAGCCCCTTTTCGTTGCATTGGGACAAAAATATTGGACCTCTTAATTATCACAACTCTGATTTTCTTTTTTTTATCGGTCTTTATCTTTATGCTAATTTTAGAAATGAAATGAAATAATATTTATTGTGCATAAGTTCAGGTTGGTGATTGTAGCCGATCTTACTGCAAATTTTATTAGTTCACTAAACTTTACTTTTTTTAGTGTATACACTAATTTAAATAAATTTAATACAATTAAAGTTCAAATCAACATTAAATGTCAAGGCCATTATTATTATTGTATAATTCAAACAGTAAAATAATAATCATCGAATTCATAAAACATAATCAAAACACACAAAACTAACTATCCATGACAATACTAAACAAGGTCAACATACATAAAATATCTATTGTCATTGTCATCTTAGAGTAAATTAGTTTCATTAGGTGCAAAATTTTGAGTCATAAAGACAGGCAGAATGGGATGAAACTATTAGGGTTCTCTAAACCCAAAAAACTTGAAAATTTTATTTTTTCATTCATTCTCATTGACTTCTTATAACAAGTTCATTCTATTGAAATGCTGATATTGTTCTAACACTTATCTTATGCGAGTTTCTAATGTTTGGTTTAATGGCCATCGCTCTTAGCTCAGTACGTATCCTTCGAATGCTTTCAGAGCGCTCCTTTACAACGAAAAACAAACAAATAATGTTTATTACTAAATACGGTAGCTATAACAGCACAGCAGCTATATGCTATAGTCACGCGCTCTCGAGATTTGCATGTGAAACGTTTGCCGGCCGGATGTACCGGTAATGATAATGTTTTTTCATGGGAGGTCATACAAATCGCAGTATTTTTTCACCTGACGTAATCTTAACGCGTGTTTAGCATAAACGGAGACAGGGCAACTAAACTTGACGAGATGAAACTGTAACGTCGAAATATTAAAGTTCAAAGTTGCACAGCGGGACCTCCACACATCACTTAAGATATTAATGAGTGCATCCGTAATAGGCGAAACATACATATGAAATTCAAATTTGTAGCGGGTCGGGAGCGAGCTCTTCTACATATTTTAGTAGGCAGCAGAGTGTGAATTTGAATCTTTTGTTAGCATTTAGAACCGTCAGTTAGTACTGGAAAACAATGTTTTATAACACTACAAAATATTATATATGTATTGTATTTTAACTAAATACAATGTTGACTAAACAGCCTATAGCAGACGTAGCCGAAGCCGTTGATTATACAGGATGTCTATTGGACGCCGAAATTCGATTAGAGTTCGTGAAAGATTTATAGTTTCTACAGAAAAAGTAATTAGTGAAATCGTAAGAAACGTCGGGAAAGTCATTGGATATAATTCATAACAAACAGAAATAACGGAAAGCCCGTTCGGCGTGGGTAGGCAATGAATAATTCTCTAACTGTGAGCACCCTCCGGCCCCCCTCGCCCCAGTCGGGGCACCGCGAAAAAAGTACACGACCCACTCGAGTTTTATAGTCAGGAAAAAATAGGAGGTAGCCAAAATATCTATATACGGCGCATGCAAAAAGTAGCAAAAAAACTACAATCCCGCTCGCATGAATAAGTGAGTGGACCTTCATATTGAAAAAAGTAAGGCAACAAAAATAAAAGTGGGTGTGGGGATGTCGATGCAACAAGGGTAGGAAGGGAGCGCGCCGCTTGCACTCCGGAGCGTGCGTCCGCGCCATTGTCGTCACCTCTGCCGACATTGGCGGCACCGCCGCGCCACGCCGCCTCCGCGCCACCATCGCCACCGCACTCGCGACTACTAATGCCGCATTACTCTGCACTTTCACCTACGCTATGTGCCCGTACCCCGCTAAATTAAGAGCTTACTGCTAATTCTACAACTGCCAAGTCGTCGACCTCGTCATAAATTGACTTCCAACCAAAAAGGAACATCAAGCTTTCGAAATTAGCTCACAGTATTGAGAACCTTGGCGTTACGCCATGGTATTTAATCACTTTATTAAACCAATAAACCCCGGTACGCTACTGGAGACCGGACCGCGGAACAATGGGTACCATATGATCGCAATAAAAAAGTATCGAATAAGCGAGCTACCGCACACAAAATCACTTCTGATATAATTACGTAATACCGACATGAGTCGAATGAATTTATTCGAGTATCGAGTTGACGCGATTATAAAAATAAAAGAAAGGAAACGCACAATGGTTAATTAAAAGTTGGAGTCATGTACTTAGGTTTAATAATTAAAAATGGGTCGTACTTAAGGATTAATGATTGGAAATGATTAAGTTTTACGTCGGAACGTATGTACACGGGTTCCATATACCTACATCAACATAACAATAAAAATATATTTCTTTCAGATAACACGGTCAGAAATCTAAAATATACCTAGAGCATTACTTTTAGGGTGATTGTATTGCATTCTTTGCGAATTTCCCTTAATGTTCCTTTGGGGAAGAAGTTCAGTATTCCATTCAATAAATTAATGCAACTGTTTGCCCTAACACCCTGTATACCCACGTATCAGATGATCTCATCCAGAAAGTTTCATCTACAAATGAAACACCTTACATAATAAAGTAGTAGCCCTCCCGAATATTTTACTTTGACTTCAAATCTGTACGAAAAAGAAATGATACGCGTAAAACCGCGATCTTCATGATTATACGACTTAACCAGTCTGCAATTCTCGTTATGTAAAGTTGCATTTTATTGTAAAACGCAATGAAAAGTTTTCTAAACTTTTTTTACTCGCAACGTAACAAACTTCCCTTTTCACACTCGCGGCTGCACGCGAACCCTATATTAAAGGACAACATTTAAGTGCATTATTGCCGTCGACAGAACGCTTTTTAAATTTTACAGCATTATTAAGCGTGTTTAACTAGTTTTAAAATGCTAGACTATTTATGATTTTGCATTTAACTGAGTTGGTTTCATTTCAAATTTAAAAGGTAGTTGTGTTTTGGTTTTAGAATTGGAATTTTCGGGATAACAGTTTGTTCATAGTAATACTCATTAATAAGGGGAATTTCCAACATGTTTCCTTATATTTTAGTTTATTTACAAACGAGACTAGGTGTTGTTGGAAAATTAAATTCAGATAAGAATGTGTTACTTATTCATAAATTGAATTATTTATGATACTGTCTATATTTAAGAAAATACATAAATCGATTAGATATTTCCTTCAAATGAAAAAACGGTGATTATAGTCAATTAAATGCTAAATGAAGCTGAAAGAGAAAATAAAACATATATTAAAGGCGTAATTTACTTCTTCAACAAAGGTTCTTTCTTATCGATAAAACTAGCAATATTCTGAGAAATCCTGAATTAAAAAGCAAGGCATTCATACGACGTAAGAAAAAAGAAATGTCGCCCGTTGCCTCGATAGATCTGCTATTTGCACAAATAAAGGGTAATTTAGCGAACAAGAAAACACATAGCCTATTAAAGTCGCCGTCCGTTACGCTGCATTCATCATACCATTTCTTTTTTGCTTTTTATTCCTTACAAGCCTTTGAAAAGGTTAATGGTTCCAATCGAGTTTCGTATTATTACTATTTTTCCAAAACAACGGATGGGTACAATCGCGCTGTTAGATGAACTTTGGGGTAACTTTTGCGTAGAGACAAAGCGTCGCGTGCGTAGCATCGGAAGTGGAGAACAAATAGTGCCAGCCCTTTTAATTTTACGCGATTGTCAGATCCTACCTCTAATAGCTTTTATGATCAAGACTGACAGTCTGACTGACTTGACTTATGAATTGGGAAGTATTTTTAGCCCCACGAGCTACAAATACATCCTGATTTTTTTTTGTATTAATTATATAGGCCGTGGTGGTCCAGTGGCGAGTAACCTTGCCTGCCGTGCAGGAGGCGATGGTTCGATCCCCGTCCAAGCCGACTCGTACCAATGAGTTTTTCGGAATTTATGTACGATTTGTTACACCACTGGCTTTTCGGTGAAGGAAAACATATCGTGAGGAAACCTGCATGCTTCCATTTCGAGGCGTGTATTGTACCCACTTTCCATTATAAGTGGCGACGGGCTCACCCCCCGTCACACTGGACAGTGTTTCGGTAGGTACTTCTGGTGAAACGTGGATGTTCTGAGGTTTCAGAATATCTCTGACTACCCCCTCGGGGAATATAGTCGTGAGCATATGCTTATATTAATACATCACAGAAGAAGAACAGAAGTGTGTCTGTAGGTACATTGACGATATTTGCATGAAAAAGATTACGATTATGTTTTTAGGTATCCTTGACTCCAAATCAACCTTTATTAGAATGTTTGTCTGTTTATTTGTTTGTATGTTTGTAACAGAATCACGTAAAAACGACTGAACCGATTTTGATGAAACTTTTTTTGTTTGATAGCTTATGATCTGACTAAAAATCTGGTATATAATTTGTGCGGACGAAGTCGCGGGTAAACTCTAACGTTGATAAATACTTTCTGGATCGGTTTGGATTTCGTTCCGAACATGTATAGGGTTCTTCTTAAATGCTGACTCTTTTTTTAAGGGGATGATCAGACCGTCGAACTCAAAAATTTTCTCTAAGGCACCAACATCGAAATCGCGAATAAAATTTGTTGTTAGATACAAAAATGGAAACCTACTCGAGCCAATTGTATGGGGCAGCTGATTTCTTTTTCATGATTTATTCTATGTTGGTCCCATAGAGAAAGTTGTTCAGTTTCACGGTCTGATCATCCCCTTAAAAAGAGTCAGCTTATTAGGAAGGATCCTGTATAATACAGAATATGCACAGTATGTCGACATATTAAAGCCGAAGAGGTAGTCTCCTCATTCATCGTCCATTGTCTTGGTCGAAACTGGGCCAGAGAATCTTGAAACACAAAATCGGGAATGCATCTTTTCTCACCAGCCACGTCATTAAACCACGCGACAGGCAGACACCTCTGAAGAATGCACTCTTAATAAGTCATCAGCTAAGTAGCGCTCCCTACTAGGTGTCGGGAGCGGGAGGCAGGAGCGCGGGGCGGGGGGGAGCGAGGGTGGGGTGCGGCGCGGCGTTCGCACTAAAAATGACACAAAGTATAAAATCTGCATACAGTAATGGTTGTAGTAGCCTCTGAGCGGCTCACAGTGTGCAGAGATCAAAGGTGCAGTGGCTTTTCTTTACGCTAGTTTCACTTTTAGGAAGAAAAATATGTATGACATCGTATTTTTGTTATGTACCTTGTTAATCTTTTTATTAGGTATATGTCGTAGTTTCTATGGCGGGCGGTATTTCTACCCGGTATTTAAACAGGTACCACAAGTTGTGTAACTCTCCCTCCTTCTTGAAAATAAAAATGGCTGTAATGACAAAAGAGACGGGTTTTTGTGCTGTTCCTATGTTTAAGATATTATATATGAGACACACATTTTCCAACAAGAAAGTGAAGGCAAGTTTGTTTGAGGTTTTAATCAGTTAGTTCGTAAACAACATCGAAAGAAACCTATGCAATTTATTTATTTCCCTTTTGAGTTTGCTCTGCAAATTTCTTTTTGAGAAACCTGCGAAATGCGCTAGTTATAAGTTTGGTAATTGCGTTCTAGGAACTACAAAAGCTGTTTAAAGTCTATGCTTGAATCGCTATTTGGTCTGCGGTCAAAGACATGCAGCAAGTATAGCTACTTAAGTTGTCCTACGAGGTACTTATACCTAAATTTTCTACTGAAAAAGTTATTATGACAAAAACTATTCAGTGAACAGCATAACCTATACCTACAAATGTAATAAATATACGTATATTTGTTTCGGCTTAATTAAAAGCGTGCGAATTTCTATAGAAAGGCAAGGGAGTGAAGTCCCGTTTTTGTTCGATTTAATAATTAATCAGACAGTAAAGTCAGTCTATTGGATCTCGAAGATGAGTACCATATGCCGATTCTTTGATACAAATGATTATCAATTCAAAATGGAGGATCTAACAAGCGGCTGGTTTAATTAGAAGAATCCCGCTCAAGTGGGGCTTGGAAAAATCATATTTAATTAGTATAGGAGACTTCGTTTGCTCAATAGCTTGTTTATCAATAGCTTCTCTTGAGTCCCTAGTAACACGAGACGTGGCAATATAACAAATTGAACTGACTACGGATTAAAACATTTGCAGTAAGCTTTGTTGTAATTCCATATCAATACTCCCTGGATAGTCATCTTGTCCGATGTTCGAGTAAACCGATTTAGGTTTATATATAGTCGTATCTATGTTTATACATTTGGGTCGAGTGAGGGATTGCAGTTTTGTATGGGAGAGCTGGATTTTTTTTCGTAATTTCGATGTTAGTCCCATGTGGAATGGAGATTGGTTCGAAGTTCCTATCATCGCCTTAAAAACTGTCAGCATATTAAGAAGGATCCTGTACATAATAAATTGCAGGGAAAAAATCTGCCCGGAGTAGCAACTTTACTTAGCTAATCTACTCTAGAATTTTACACATAAGTAATAATTTTATCTTTTACGAATTTTATTGAGAATTTGGTGCGGTCTTGCCGTGCCGTTTATTTAATTGGTCACGTTCAAAGTACGTATCGATTTTAAAAGAACTCCCCACTTACGCCCTGAGCGCCCGTAAAAAATAAACAGCATTATATTTTGGAGGTTCGGTTCGGTACGGGAACGATTGTCGCTCCCTCTCGCTTTACTTTCTTCGTCCTTTTCTTTTTAATTCGGCGTATTTTTATTTGCTATGATAAATTGTAACTGTGGCGGACTGGGGGTTTGGTTCAGTCCCCCCTAGCCCGCTTTTGTTTCAGTAATTTTTTATGTCTAGTGTTGCGCTTAATTGCGTAGCGCTAAGCGGAAGCTTATTGTGTCGATGTGGGTCAGAGGAACGGTGTCCAGACAGACGCCCTGACCCCTTTACCTTGCAAGCGAGTCTATTATTATTGACTTTTATCTGTGCTTATACATTTAAAACATCTAATCTTGTTTTTGATGTATACATCAAAGATGACTTAGGGCTTGCTCTGGTCACTGGTGTAAAAACTAAATCGTGATATCAGTAGGTACCTATCTAGTGTTGGAGAATGACTTTTTCTCTCTTACGCTCATTCATGAGATGAACTATATCTATGATGCACGTCATGAATGAATGACCAAAATGTCTGGTCTTGACAATGTTACACTATGTAATTCAATATTTGTACTTTGTATATTTTGTTTTGTTTAAAAGAAGTGTGTTGTAGAGTTTCTGGCCGCATCTTCTCTACAACGGAACACCTTCCGAAGCGGTGGTAGAATCAAAAATGACGTCAGAAAGTTATCTATGTGATATTATTTTGAATAAAAAATTTTGAGTTTGAGTTTGACTTATACTTTAAAACGAGTTACAGCACTTGTCTATTAGGTAGGTAAATGTAGGGACTCTTTCCATGCGGTCGCTGGTTTGTAGTTTTAGCAAAGTTTCTGACAATTTTCTGGGAATACGGCCGTGAGTCTATTTACTTAATTTATTTAACTATGTAGAACTAAAGTAGAAAGATAAGAAAACACCCAAGTAACAAGAAAAACAGCCAAGCAACACTGCACAGTTACGTATGCTCGTATTCAATAGCGGAATAGTACATTGTTCGATCATTATCTTGAGTTTCCAGTAAAAAGTAAACACAATATAATGGGGCAGGATATTATGATCGAGTATCAAAACTATTAACACTGAATGGGACATATGAGGCGGGCAACGCGATACTAACGGCATCCGGATATCAATACCTATGTATTAGAATTCAACGTAGTTACTTATCAATGAAGTTCAGTTTATTTTGATGGCTGTCTTTAAGGTATGCCTAAAGAATAAATAATAAACAATTTGTTGTCTTCATACAAATCACACATTCTTTGTAGCTACGTGTGGGCGCAATTATATTGAGATGCACGGCTATAAAGCGGCTCCATACAAAAAGTTAAATGGTTTTTACCGAATGGTTTTAGTGAAAATGGTTTTGTCAATAAATTAAAATAAAATAAATATATCTTGGAACCAACATCGAAATCGCGAAAGAAAAATCTGCTGTTCCATACAAAACTGCAAACCTACTCGAGCCAAATGTATGGGTCAGTTGATTTTTTTTTCGCGAATTCGATGTTGGTCCTGTATACAGGGTCGTTCTTATTATGCTGAGACTTTTTTAAGGGGATGATCAGACCATCAAACTGAAGAACTTTCTCTATGGGACCAACATCAAAATCGCGAAAAAAAAATCAGCGGTCCCATGCCTTTGGCCAGAGTAGGTTTACAGTTTTGTATGGAACATCAGATTTTACTTTCGCGTTTTCGATGTTGGTTCCATAATATTTTAATTTATTGACAAAACCATCGAGCCTTAGATTATCAAGATAGACAGTCAAAGCTACGAAAGCGTCGAAAAAAATAGGAACCAGTACTGGTTCCAAAACCCTATACATATACACGCACACATACATATTTTGTATGGCGCCTCACGCACACCAACCTAAGAAAGTTAGCCCCTTTTGTTTTATACGGAACAAGTGTGAGGCTCATTCTAGACATATACTTTTTCTAAGCATCGAGCTTTACAAAAAATATAAAATAGTAATGTCAAGTCTATAGTTGAAAATATTTACATTATGTTGATAAGCGGAAGCGGATATAGAAGCGGCAATATAAACGGGACGAGAGACTCGCGCGACGCGTCGTAAGCGTAACCCCATTAAAACTGCTTCGAGCCCCGCGTGCACGTCCCTCTTCATGAAATATTAAAAATTCAATTGCGCTTCTCTTTATTTTAACCCCTCGCCTCCTCCGCTAGACCCCCTCGCGTTCCCGTACAATATAAAATGAAAAATGTATTCGAAAAAATAACGTTCACCTATTATTTATAATTTGTTCTACACGTTGCCTCGTCCCTCACCCCTCGCACGCGCCTACCGAATGAAAGCAGTTTTCTTAGATTAAATATTTTTCTCACCTCCGGGCGGAAAGCGTCAATTGTCGTCCCGCTGCGCTAAACGAAGTTGTCGCTTTCCACCTCCGTCAAGGAGAAAAATAGTATACCAACCTCGGACAGTAAATAAGAAAACCTCAGATCACATGTTACATGTCACAATTACATGAGATCTGGGACCTTTCTTACTGTCCTGTCCTCGGTGTGTAAGCTACTATTAATGTTTCCTACTGAAGTTGATAGAACTAATAGATAAAAAAAAACTTGTCAAGCGTACTTTAGAGGAATAAAATTGGTAGGATATGGTTGAAGTACGCGTGTCTCAACACTTGCGTACGAAGTGTCGGCCACAAAGGTGAGTCTGCCCTATCTACGCCTTCGCTCGGCGCCTCCACCATAAGCCCTCTTTTCATTGTCCATTCCTCCTTGCGGAAAAATGTGCTCAAAAACTCAATAAGTAGATTTAGATTATTACTTTTCACGGCATGCGTTTAGTTTTTATAGTTTTTTTGTTGTTTTAGTACAAGGGGATGATCAGACCATCAGACTTAACAACTTTTTCAATGGAACCAACAACGAAAGCGGGTAAAATTTGGGTCGAGTATGTTTCCAGTATTGTTTGGCTAATAATAATATAAGCTATAATAACAGATGGTCTGATTATATCCTTATAAGCCGTCCGCATGAGTAGAAGGACCCCGTACAATGAAGTTCATATTGATTCTTAAATACGTTCTAGTTAAATACATATTAATTATAAATTATTTGAATTTAAATTTACAGAAAACAGTTACTTGATTAGCACGAGGCAATCATAATAAATGAATTAGGGAAAAAAACGCATGTAGTGCTCTTTGATTCTGATGATTTGAAATGTCCTTACATCATCATAATGAGTTTTCAGTCGGTCGAATTGTCCACCTTTCTTTTGTTTCAATGTGGGTAGCAACCAGTAACTATATTCCCCGAGAGGGTAGTCAGAGATATTCTGAAACCACAGAACATCCACGTTTCACTAGTAGTACCGAAACTCTGTCCAGTGTGACGGAGAGTGAGCCATAAGTGAGTTATCAGTGGCGACACTTATAATGTACAGTGGATACAACATTAATGCCTCGAAATTTAAGCATGCAGGTTTCCTCACGATATTTTCCTTCGCCGGAAAGCCGGGGGTACGAGTTGGCCTGGACGGGGATCGAACCATCGCCTCCTGGACGGCAGGCAAGGTTACTCGACACTAGACCACCACGGCTTATAATAAAGCTTGCGTTGTAAGAATCATAATCAACTTATAAGCGGAAATAAAGCAAATATTTATATGTATCCAGGGGACATCGAATTCGATCTATACAGCTATGTAATTTTCAATGTTTCCAAGAAAACAAAACAATTCAGTCGATTGTATATAGGCATTGTATTTAATGCCCGCAATTTGTAGGTGGGTTATAACAACATTCACATCACAAAGTATACTTACACATTGTTTAAACGTTTTGAAATATCGCAGCGCAATTCTAAACAACTCAAATTTTATTGTGTCCTTACCTGAAAAGAGAAAAAAAATTGAATTAACGTCATTAATAACAAAAAAAAGGAATAAAACAATCGGCCAGTTATTGTGCGAAACAGAGGGGCTATTTATAAACAGGCGAGCGAACAAAGTCAGGGCGAATGATATGAGCGGCCATTGTTGGAGAAACTGAACCAACAAAATGTTAATTACATTTTATGCTTTTGTAACAATTACAATTTAATTACTTTCTAATTTGCAGCGTATCTTTCTTAATATTCTAAGTATTTCGAGATAATTAGACCATCAAACTGAACAACTTTCTTTACAGGACTAACTTCGAAATAAAATATAAAAATTGTACTGTCCCATGTATGTACATTTGGGTAGAGTAGGTTTGCATTTTTGTATGCAGGGTGTGACGAAACACCGTAGATATATTAAAAACGGTGGTTTCGATAAACAAACTGAAGAACGTTTACTATTTAAAATTCAAACTCAATGGCGTAATTTTTGACTCTACCACCGCGTCGGAAGGTGTTTCTTTGTTCAACAATTCATGTTCGAGTTGACCAAGTTGACCAAGTTTGAGTTGCCCACGTTGTTTGAGTTGTTCATGTTGTACGAGTTGTTTGACTGCGTGGAATAGTGAATGTGTTCAATGGCAGTTGTGCGGAATCCATATTGTTTAGAATCACGAATAGGCGGAAAAGCTTTTAAGTCCAGAACTCAGATCAATCCAGTTTGAGCAAGACTTAAATTAAACATTTTTTTAAATTTTATTATTATGTAAGTAGCCGATGTCTTTAAATAAATTAAAGATTACCAGATTTCAATTGATCGTTTCATTATTTTCACGTTTGCATTGATAAATTTCGCAAAACATTTCCACATACCTAAGTATAATTTCGTCGAAATGGTCCGGCTAGGTAAATAAAAATTAATAACTCTGGTTACAAAACATATATCAAAGCAAACTACATACCGTTAGAAAGCTCATACAACAGAGATGTTTTAAAAAAATCTGACGTCTACCACTTTTTTTTTTATTGCAGTGCAACGTTCAGCTTTAAACATTTTCGGAACTCTTTTTTAAGTATGAGGGCCCATAAATTTGTTTCTAGCAGTACCCTGCAACAGGTATCAATTGTAACAGGATCTACCAATCATTAAGATTTCAATAAAAAAATAATTATCCAGATCTGTCCATTAAAAAAAAAGTTATAGGAGTTTAAAGGTGTGCAAGTGACGAATTTCCAAAATCATTCGCCGAAAAAAAAATTTTGTTCCTATGTCAAATCTTTGGGGCTGAGTAGGTAGCACATGACCCCACCTACCCCCCATTTTTGTATGTTCATCGATCTGCAGAACACCCTGTATTAGCCAGACCTTCTGGTCCCATTTCTCATTTCAGTACCTTAACTTTGGGGCAGCTAGCGTCGCACGGCTGTGATCAAAGTTTAGCCAGGTGTAGGTAATGTTACTATCTTAACTTTAATAGACATAGGTACACCACTTAATTTCAGTGCCTGAAGTGCTATTTTTGAAAATCATACGAGCGGTTCGGCAGTAGAAAATTACTATGGAGATTATGCATCTTTCTACTGCCGAACCGCTCGTATGATTTTCAAAAATCGCACTTCTGTTATTTTACAATAAGCCTGTCATCGTCACAGCTGTACGATTTTACTAAAATTTAAATGCAATTACCATTTTTACTACAATTTAAGAGAATATTATTCCGAGAGCGAAAATGCGCGCTGCATACAAACGTACTATGGTGATATTTTCAATACTAACCAATTCAAGTAAATGACATTTTGCAGAAACAATCTAGAAACAAATTTCTATGCTTCTATAGAGTCAGATTTTCGTTAAAATATACAGTTTCAATGCTAGGATTAATTCAAGATTTGTATGGAAATCTTTGAGGCACTGTAACTTGAAAACTATACATTTTAACGAAAATCTGACTCCATACAAGCATAGAAATTTGTTTCTAGATTGTTTCTGCAAAATTTCATTGACTTTAATTGGTTAGTATTGAAAATATCACCATAGTACGTTTGTATGGAGCGCGCTCCGAATAATATACCCTTAAATGAAAGTGCAGACTAAATTTGTGCAATATATGGGAGTATGGGATCCTATTATAACAGTGTGATTGCGGCGAACCTATCCTGTCGATGGGTCATCTGCTGGAATGTCCATTGTGCCCGAAAACCTGCACGAGAGAGGATTTAAATACAGCTACGCCTGGCCGTGTCAGGCTTGCCGAATACCTGGCCACTAAAATATAAAAATAACACTGGAGAACCATTGACACGAAAAGAAAGAAAGAATGCAATTAAGTACCAACATTAGAAATCCTTCACTATCATGATTCGACTCACACTTACTTATCAAAGCAGAAATGCACAATAAGAACGTAACATTCACTAAGCCAAAGTACAACCCTATCTGTATCGGAAGACTGCTAAAATCCGTCATTTTGCTAAATACCTTATCGCATATTCTGATTCTCGTGCGATCTGCAGTGGGATTTTCGAGATTTTCAGCTCCCAACCGGCCTCGGGCCTTGTTAAGAATCCCACTGGTCGGACAATTGAAATTTGAATTTCGGCTGGTTACTGCCGACCACGAGGTATGCCGATATCGTAACTGATAGTTCCTGATTATTGGTTTTCTATTAATAAGCTGAATGAGGAAAGAATTAAACTGCTTCTCGAGAAAGAATATACACTCGACAACAAAAATAACGGGTCACCAACATACCTGAATATCTCGGAAAGTAAGAATGATAGCTTATTCACTTAAAAATTATTTCATTAGACTATTTAATACTTCTTAAATTAATTCATAACATTTTTAGTTTTCATTTGTTTGACTTCATTAAAATACATAAATATAAATGCGTCAAGTCTATCGCAGACCAAAAATTTTAAATTACCATTTTTGGTCACAGATATAACATTTACACATATTTTAGTGTATGTGAGTGATAAAATTACCGCATTAATAATAAATGTTGAATACTAAAAAAATAATTTTCTTAGGTTTTAGCCTTTTTTATTGGCATTACTTTATAACAACCAGAAATTGTATTAATTTAAGAAGTAGTATTAAATTGTCTATAATATGCTTTTTTTCTTAAATAAGCTACCATTCTTAGTTTCCGAGATATTAAGGTCTATGTTGTTGGTGAATGGTGACCCGTTTTTATTGTTGTCGAGTGTATAACTCAAAATGGACCAAATTTATATTTAAGCAAGTGGTAATGTGATTGCAACATTGGAAGGTTCAAGGTTTGTTTACCTACATTTAATTGGTTAGATTAGCATTTTTTCACAAGCATATCAGACGAAGACGAGCGAGAATTATTAAAGAAATTACAACTTTATGTATCGTGAAATGAAAAGACAAATTTCTTCACTTTCATTTAAATGTTGAATATAAGATAGGTACGATTATTACATATCTGAAAACGAAGAAAGTAATTAAAAATAAATCACAATTTTTGATAGTCTTGTTGCCATAAGCTGTCTTTTTAGATTACTTTACGTACGGCTAAAATAGCGCTTTCTATGTTTTTTACTTACTGGGAAAAATAATAGAAATGCAACAATTTTTCGCAGTGTTTTTGAATACAAAAGGCGACAGCGAGCTTTTATATTTGGACAATAGCCCCTCTGATATCCTTACAAGCTAACTGACGTTGTTAGGCTTTATACACACGGTAGACGGAAATGACACGTCTATCACGATCTTCATATGGACAGAAAAGGCTTTAGAATTGATTGAATATTCGAATAATTTCAGACTGTCTATTCTATTGTAAAGATCGTAAGTTATCTGTGATCGGACAGACTGTATGTCTTAACTATTATAAAACAGAAGATGTCTGTACATTGAAGATATAAAAAAAAGTTATGATATGGTTTTTAGTGTAGTGTATATGTGTCCCTGATTCCATATCACAAATGTATTCTTTTTGTTTATTTTTTTGTTTGTTTGTTCGAGCAGCACGCAAAAACTTCTATGCCGATTTTGATTATTGTTTGATAGCATGTGCTCTGACTTAAAATCTGTTCGAATCTTAAAATTTTTACGGACGAAATCGCGTATAAACTCTAGTCTAAACTATTATAAGACTGTAACTGAAGTGTGTCTGTACATTGAAGATATTTACAAAAAATGATTACGATATGGTTGTAGGTACTGACTCGAAATCTTTTTTTAGAAATTTTGTTTGTTAGTTCACGCATCACGCAAAAACTACTGAACCGATGTTGATGAAACTTTTTTTGTTTGATAGCTTATGATCTGACTTAAAATCTGGTATATAATTTGTGCAGACGAAGTCGCAGGTAAGTACTAGTATCCTATAAATATGTTGCTATCGTCAGACGTGTGGTTCCGGCTTAACCACAAGTTTCGTATAAGGCGATTACCTATGGGAAATTATTTCTTATGCAGTGTATTTTAAGAGGAAAGGTTAGCCACGTATCACCATTATTATTATAATAATATAATTATGTCATGTCATCCTTAAACCATAAATATATACTAAATGTGACCCCTACTAAATTGTAGTAAAGTTTCTAACCACCCCGAAAGGAATTATATTCATGAGGTATTGTTGTTCAGTTATTGTTTGTTTACATAAGACAGTTTATCTATTCAAATATAATAGGTACCTACATTAATTTAACTCTGTTGTTTTAAAAAAAAATGAATTGTCTTCAAATCACAGATATTGCGTTTTTTTCGAAGTTTATTCCTTGTTTTCCTTGCTTGTTCGTTTTCTTCTAAATCAATAAGATTTTTGCTGTTTGATGTTTGACATTACTAGCATGGCATAGCATCTGAGACTTAGATGTGACGAGTTGTAGTGGTGATAACGTGGCTTTAGTACAGCAACAAGTGGAAAACAACGTTTATTTTACCGTTTGTTTCCCATTCGTTTTCTCTTTATAAGCCCCAATACCAGGGTCTAAGTGACGGCCTAGCAAATACTGAAACGGTGAACTCAGACCATCAAACTGAACAACTTTCACTATGGATCCTACCTCAGGAAACGCCAAAAAAAAATCAGCTGTCCCATACATTTGAGTCCGTCAGGTACAGCAGTTTTGTATGGGACTGCTGATTTTTTTTCACGTTTCCTGAGGTAGGCTCCATAGCTAATAGTGAAAGTTGTTCAGTTTGATGGTCTGAGTTCACCGTTTCAGTATTTGCTAGGCTGTCACTTACACCCTGTATATTAAAGCTTTGAAGATTTATATAAACCGACATGTACATTCAAGGACTATGTCGTGTCGCTTACAACGCAGTCCTTGAATAAGTATGCACTGCAATGTATGCTACTCAGTGCATGTCGGACTACGCATATTGTAGGGTTCTTTTAGTTATCTTTACACCCAATCAATCGAAAAATATCATAACCATGACTAATATGGGTTATTGCAATTGTCTAGGTCAAACCGTTTAGGAATTATAGTAATAACACTGTCTGTCTTATTTGACAAATTATCATTCGAAAAGACTACATAATAAATCAATCAAGGGGGTGGTGCCGACTTTTCATTTACTTACTTGAAATTCAGACCTAAATCGAAGGTCCTCAATCCAAAAACGATATTCAATTTCTGATCATAACATTAGTAATTACAATGATAGAGCGCAGTGACGGACTGGACAATCTTAAAAGGGTTAATTCCTCGTCGGACTACGGAACCCTCATAACCAAGTCATTCATTCAAACAACTTGCTAGTATTTAGCGATAAGTAGGTAATTACGTTAACTAAAATTGTCTAAGCCTAGCACCCTATATTGCCTAAAAGTGAGCACACACAGAAGCGCGCCACGTACACACCCCGCGCCTACACCCCACCCCACAGCCGTGCATCGCTCTTACACAGCATGTTACTTTATTTATGCTCTGTATATAGAGCACTGATCGAAGAACTAATACAATAACGTTAAGCACTGTTAAGGCAGATTTAAAGGTCTTTAAGAAATTGCGTAGTGATAGAATAACGTTGGGTAAAATGTTGTCGCAAAGCTACAGATTTAGGGTGAAATATTAAAATCACACTGTGCACCGGGGAGGCGCGGCGGACGTCTATTTGTTTTGCCATAGCTTTGCCGGGCTAGGGACATGCAGGTCATTAATTGTTGTGAACGCTAGCTTCTAATCGATAGCGCGCAACGTTCGATTCTAGTTTATATTAATGCTATTTGTGTTCACCGTGCTAACTGCATCTCGTTGAGCGATGACGCAGATTATTTCCTGACATATCTTACTAAATTGCAATACATTTAGACTAGAGATAACCCTAGTAACGCACATCAAAGTAACAAGGAAAGCTTATTTAGTATTCGTCAATAATTACAACCAATACTTTTCGATTATCGAGTGTAAAAATAAGAATAAAGATGAACAAAATTGCTAACGAAGAAAATGGATTATAAACCACCTCGTTCAACAAACCACTTGGAATAAATAAACGGCAATACACCGAGCCTTGTGTAGTTAAAAACAATAACGGCGTTGCATAACCAACGAAATGAAGTGCTCATCCTTCGGAGTGCACCAATTACGGCCATAGCAAAATAATAGCTTCGACACATTAAGAGGTTCATTCGTTTTGTGAAAAAAGATGAATCGACACCATGATCTGACTGTGACCTTCTAGATTGTGTGGTCTAGCAATAATGTGATACTGAAACCAGTTTCACTTATAGTTAGTACTTTTTTATTCTTAGTGTAAAATTTAATGAGTATGAGTATTATTAGAGGGTGCTAACTAAACAACTTCCACAACTAAGCCAACATCGAATATAGAAAATGTCAATAGTTACTCGACCAAAATGTATTGAAATACTAGATTTTGTTCTAGATTTCAAAGTTGGTTATGTATTAAAAGTTGATCAGTTTGATGGTCGGAACCACTCACTCCCTTCAATATATAACGCATTTCAGTGTCCAGTACCCTGTATAGGTATCAATGAGCCATACTCACATTATGAGAAAGTGTATGTGATTTGAACATATTAAGAAATAGTATCTGTCAACAAAATTCTTTCGATTGTCCTCGATGCATCAGACAATGTTATTTAGAAAACTTTTTAACTTCGCTGTAACTCGTTGTTGCTTTATTGTTATGAAATTGTTTGTTACCCAGATTTCAAAACTAGATTGTATTGTATACGGGTATGTAAATGACATTTTCTGAATAAATGTAAACTTTCTTTGTTCTTCATTGTTGATTTTCAGAAATGTTATCGCAGTTGTAAGTGTAAGTGTTAAATGTTATTGGTTAGTTAACTTGTAATATGTTACATTACTATGTGTCGAAAATCGATAGCGAAGTTTTCAACAATGTTTTTATGACTTAATTGTACCTAAAATATTAATAAACGCTTCCGTGTGATAGGTAGGGAAAATTTGTTTCAATTTAGTAATTAGATAATTGATTAATAAATAAATTCGCATTTGTCTATGTGTTTCTGTCTGTTGGGTTGGTCCCTATTATGTCTTGATGTCTTCCTATACCATTAGTCCGATTGCGTTGAAACGTTGTTGGATTTGTGAACATAGCCGTGAGGGTTTCTAACAAACAAACAAATAAACAATAAAAAACCGCATTGCAACGCATGCTGGGTATAGATAGTAAGAATCAGCTTAATAAGTTAAAATTTTCATAGAGCAATCTGGAATTTATGAAGAACGAAAAAGGACCCTGATCTTACCTTAAGTATAACTTACGTTCCTCTTTATTAGACCTTATGCAGTAAAAACAGGGCTATTGTAGATCATATTGAAAGCCAAGATAATAAACAATAAAATGTTGCCCTTTTACGTTAGAGAAATTAATTGTTTCAGAGATTCATCAATAAAACAATCTAAGGCGACACAACGTATGGTCTCGACCGTCCAAGGGGGTTCGAGTCCAAGGGGAATTCGATAATTTCCGTTCCGATAGCGGTCGCTGCGAAAATTGAATCTGAATGCCTGTCTGTTGGATGGTCTAAATGACAAGAGAAAGAGGGAAGTATAGTGTAAAACATAAGCTAAGGAGGATAAGCATTTAGATGGACATTTCCAACACTGTATCGTTATCGGCTTCCGAAATTGTAAATTCTTCCGAGAGCGTAAATTTATGCGATCTGCATACAAACGAAGTCCATTAAATACAATGCCATTTTTCAGAAACAATCTAGAAACTAATCTCTATGTTCGTATGAAGTCAGATTTTCTTTAAAATATACAGTTTTAATGCTAGGAATTTAAGATTTGTATGTAAATCTTTGAGGCACTTTGACTTTAAAACTTTAGGTACATTTTAACGAAAATCTGACTTCTGACTTTCTGAAAAATGTCATTGATTTTAATTGATTAGTATTGAAAATATAACTAGACTACATTTGTATGGAGCGCGCCAACGTTAATATACCCTTTACTAATTTCGGAAGATAAAGGCCAAAGGAAGTGTGAATGGAACTGAACCAGGACAGGGATGCATGGAGGAGGCCTTTTCCTAGCAGTGGGATGAAATAGGCTACGAAAAAAAGGCGAACGTAAGTAGGTAGGAATATAAGAATAATGTTGATACAATATTTCTGGCTCTCCCATATAGCAAATACGCGTGAGTACATGATTGTACCGTGATTGTACCTATGTATTTGGTTATTTAACTAACCGCAATAAAGTCATTATACCTTACGGAATAGAGAAACTGACATGAGTTGTCAAATGAAAGCGTTTTTGGGAACTGTTTGTCAGCTCGTCGGAATGGGGAAAATTTAAGCTCTGTGAATAATTGTGAATCTAACGTGAAATCGTGGATAATTTTTTGAAAGAGTTAATATAATTTCAAAAAAAATATCCACGTTATTTCACGTTAGATTCACAATTATTAACACCATGCCGACAAGCTGTCAAACTGTTCCAAAAATGGTTCTATTGCCTCGCGTCACGTATCCCTTTCAATTAAACAGCGTGCCGCTAGGTACATCTCGTTCTCTCAGCCGTCAGTTTCTCTATTCCTGGTATAGTAACTTTATGGTTAATCGTGTAGTTCTTGAGAGCATTTTAGGGTTCCGTTGTCAAACAAGGACCCAAGAGCTCTTCATAAAACATACAGACAAATAATTATCTTATTCATCTTCAGCAATTCGAAAAAAAAAAGGAAATCTGCGGGCAGAGTAAAACCCCAATTTTGCATGCATATTGCAAATACGAAAAAAAGGAGATTATTTTTGTGCGAAAAAAGAAGATAAATTATTAACAGATTAATGAAAATATATAACATTGAGTTAAATACTTACGCGATAATTATACTTAGGTTAGGTAGGTACATTACGATACATAAAAACTGCAATAACTGCATTTAATTAAGTTTTTCTATAATAAAGGGTAAATAATGATGGCACCATTGTTATTCTAATTACTTACTATAAAGATACTATTAAAATCGCGTGATAGGCCATCTAACTTGTTTTATTCAGTTACGATTCAGCAGACTATAACTAATTATTTCCACTCACAGTTTTATCACGAGTTTAATTGACAAAAACTATTTACTTATGGGATCTATTTGGATTAGAAAATAGACAGAAAACAAAAATTGTATAGTGGTAACATAAGAAAGTTATAACTAGGAGAATCTCATTTCAGGGCAAAAGCTTCGTTTCACTAGCGAGGGAAGAGGCTGGCGAAGATAGAGTTGGCCCAGCCATGGAGCCATGTTAGTGATGAATTTGCTTTCTGCTGCATTAGCCAACCAAGACATACAGTATGACGTCCCAAGCGCAAGCAGGTAGGATAAACGGACGGACGGATGGACAGCGTAGTCTTAGTAATAAGGCCCCTTTGGACAATCTTGTGGTACGGAACCCTAAAAAGCGCTCAAGATAAATACGCCCGTTGCTTGAGTCCGCAGCAGCGCAGCACGTGTGAGCAGCACTTTGTAATATTTGTAGAATTGTCTTATGTAAACTATAAAATATTAATTATTTTCACTAAGGAAAATAGAATATAAGATAATGTGTAAAATGGCAACCCTATCGGTAGGCCGTTGGCGGCGAATCTAAATTCATGAGTATACGGGGCGTGATTAGAATGACGGTGGTTTACGCATGTACGCAGTTTCGTTAGATAAACGCACATCTATCGCCAATTCAATTGTTTATCGCTTGTTTTGTACTCGTAGTTCAAACCCTGAATAATGAGACAGGTACTAAAATTTGACATTAAAATTGATCCAATAGAGCGTAACAGTACGAATTAACTAAACGATTAATTAAATAAAGCAAGTTCATAACTAAATTAGTTTTCTTTGTAATAAATATCTTTAAATTCTATTTAAAGATATTCGTGATTAGTACTTCCTTTAACGACGAATATGTTAATAAATTTCGTTCTCTGCTTTAGTGGGCTCAGTAGCTAAATTGGAAAAAGCAATTCCCCGGTTTGGAAGACTGCGGGTTCAAGTCCCGCCTGTGACATAATTTTTAAATCTTCAATTTGTTTACTAGTCGATAGAAAGTTTGTTTATTCTGTATCCGATTCAGATAATTTCCTATGTAACTTTATAAGTCCTATTTTTCAACAAACTTTTTTCTCGTCTTCTTGCAAAACATTATAACGTTCTTTCTTGCATGTGTGATTGAGTGTATTCTGTAGTAAGTAAATTGAATTTTTAATGCCAACATGTCAGCTCATTCAAGTACCTTGTTTTAACCTTAGTTTCTGGCCGCATCTTCTCTACAGCGACAACACGTTCCGACGCGGTGGTAGCTTAAAAAAGAATTTACGTTTAATAAATGTGCTTCAGGCTCCTATATTGAATAAATGATTTTGAATTGAATTGAATTTTATTAACAATGCTAATTTAACTATTTAAAACTTCTAATGGATTAAAGGGGCGGCCTTTGCCCAGCAGTGGGATGAAAATAGGCTACTACCAAAACTTCTAATCTGTCTATTTTTGATAGGAGTACGCCTCGTTATGCTTTACCTAGTAAAGAACCTAAACCTACGATTAGCAGAGGTTCCCGTATGATCAAAGTTCAAATTATCAATGTTCCACCACACTAAACAATAAGATTTCCGAATCGATTATAAGGTTATTATTTTATCAAAGCACTCAACGTAGGCGCAGGCAAATAGGATGCGAAGCGAAGTTAGTACGGATCGATAATATCCCGTGTAAGTAAAGTAATTGGCAGCACATCCGCAGAGCGTCCTAGGGCAATTGTATTTATTAACGAATTGCCTTCCAATTGCTATGTGTAGTCGGCCAATGACAACTTTAGCCATAGAAAAATTAACTCACAGGCATTAATTACCTTAACGTTGCTAAAAAAAAGGTTAGGTTGGAATCGAACTCGCGCACGGTGGGTTCCGTATCGCCATACAATATTACACAAAAAATGTGTTTTCTCTGTTCTCTGGGATCGTCGTTGTCTTGTCGTTTTTAATTTACTTTAGTGTATGGTCTATCTTTACTATAATCACATCAAGTTTGACGCTTGTATGAATTGCCATTTTTACGATCAAGCAAAAACAAAAATCCTTGAAAAGACACGTTTCTTGTTTACGAGTAAGTCCCCCTTAATTATCTTAGTTTTCATATTTTTGTTATTTGTATTTGCATATTCTGTGAAGATTTCAACTCGCTACCTACTACACGGTTCAATAGATCTATTGAAGTGCCGTGTTGTATCTATACAACCGTTTAAAGCTAGGACGGACTGACGGACAAATGGACAGCGAAGGCCTATGAAAAGGAAGTAAAATAAAAGAACAATCTGAGTTACGGGGGCAGTGGCATAACAAACCAAAGAGATTATAGTCAACCGCTAACCGGGATCATACACAGACTTAAAAGAAGAACCAGACGTAATGTCATCTAATCATGAGTGAAGCACCCATTTCTTTTGTGTGCATGCTGTCAGGCGGTACATACGGACGGGTTGTCGGACCTGCGCCTAGAGCTAGTGCATCTGTGTGAGTGTAGGTCCCTTGTAGAACAAACGAGATTGTATTACCTTGCATGCTTCACATCTTTTTAGTGCAATACTCGGTCCGTATTTCTTTCAGGTCCGTGGGATCATATGCATAAGTGATTTTGCGTGTTTTTTTTTTATTTATTGTTTAATTCACACATTTTTTCACAAATAATTACATATTATATTCCGTAGCAGGAAACCGTGCATCGGTTTATGTTCTTGGAATAAATCGTTACACGTGCGATCGTAGTGCAGGTAAGCAAGTATCATAGTGCATATCGTGATAACAGGTTGCGCGTTGAACGTCACAAATTGGCCATTTCTTAGCCAGGTGTTTAATTTGGAAAGTACTTTAGATATTTATTAAGGATAGATTTGGCTTTCTTATGATTAGTTTTGTTTATATATTGAATGGTAGGATCGCATTAGCTTTTATCTGGTTCATTTGTGTATTAAACTGAAATTCGCACAATATCCTAAGTTCTGCCGATTCCCAAGAGGACGTCCGAAGACTAGATGGATGAACAAAGTTCGCAGTGATATGACCGCGTGCATGCCTCCGAAGACGACGTCAATAATAGGGCAAGGTGGAGAAAAGAGACACGGAAGGCTGACCCCACCACCATATGGGATTAACAAGCCAGGAAGAGAGAGAGAGAGAGAGATAAGCCAGGAAAAGAGACAGACTTATATATACATATATAATATACGATCGTAACATAGTTAACATTATTTAGAATAGAGACGACAAATGTCCACATGTGTATTTTAATACACACCGATGTAATTCAATGTTATTTCCAACAGCTGAATTTTACATCAAAAGTATTAATTTATGCAAATTCTAACAATAAAATTAATTAATAATTACAATTTCTACGCTCGCCGCTCCGACAATGTAGATTGGAAACAGGATCATATTAAATAACAATTTCATGTTTAGAACATTTCAATGTTTATTATAATATGTATCGACTATTTCAAATATAATTAATTATTTACATGTTAAAGCCGTGTTGTGCTATTTCAATTCAAAAAGCAGGTCCCGGAATGGTAGGTTCAAGTTCCGTCCGAGACTAAACTTTTTAATATTTAAGAACACCGCCATAGCATTTAACTCATTAAATAATTGTTCTGTCCACTGGTTGTGTTGAAGAAATCACTTTTAGTGATAAGGCCAGCTTTTATACCCCTAGACGGCACTCTAGTTCGCGTGTTCAAATTCTTGTGTATTTTGGTGTGTGTAATATTTATGATATGTTGTTTACTAAATTTGAAAAAAGCAACGCATTTTCTAATATTATCGTCATTCTAGGTAATGCAAACCTTTGTCCACATACTACAGAAAACAAATTCTAGGTCTATGTATTAAAACAAAATACATAGTACATTACTGCACCGGCCAGCAAAAGAGGCATTGATGGACGAACGTGTAAATGTGGGCCGAGGCGAAGCCGAGTCGCATGTATTTGGCCAGTACAGCTATTTCGATTTATCTCGAAGTAGGTTGTCAAAATAATGCTCAAATTTCCAAGCATGTTTGAGAAATAATTAATAAAAGCTTTAATATTCGACACCTTCTGTGATATAACAGTTTTTGAGAGTTAATCTAAAATTAAAAATGTTTAACGCATTTTGGTTTATTTGAGCTCCCGATATTTCAGTCATCCCGCGATCAGTTGTAACCATAGAGGTATTATACCAGGAATAGAGGAACATACAGCTGAGAGAGCGAGATGTACCTAGCGGCACCACTGTATAATAGAAAGAGATACGTGACGCTAAGCAATAGGACCGTTTTTTTAGTCTCCAATTAATTTTTACAATTCGGTTTCCGTGAATAATTGCGAATCTAAAGTGAAATCGTAGATAATTTTATTAAATATACTGACACTACTTCATTAATTTATCCACAACTTCACGTTAGACTCAGAATTATAGACAATATTCGAATTTTTGCCTGCGAATAGTCTCCAAAAAACATCCAAAAAACGTTTCATTTGACAACTCATGTTTGTTGCTTGCTCTATTCCTGGTATAATACCTCTATGGTTGTAACACTGCTGAAATATAGGGAACTCAAAAAAAACAAAACGCGGTAAGAACACGCTACTAAATGTTTAACCTATGATATACTTATACTTCAGTGTAATAAAAGCAAAGTATAGATAAATAAATAGGAAGCACGTGATCTATCTGGCGCTAACAACATTGCATCACAGCTTACATGCAGTGCGTGATTGAAAATGTCTCGAGATACACAGCCCTGTAGACTGTGCTGTTCTGTAGCGCGCCATGCCGTAGCACCGGAGCTACGAACTGTAGCTACAAAAGATTTACCTACTTACTTGATTCTCAAGTCGTAGTCATTAAGATTATAGCTAAAGTCGGGCCAAGTTAATAGATCACATTTAACATATGTCAGTTTTAGCTTCATAGTGAGGTGACCTGCTTAAAAACATCGATTAAAGTGAATGAATCGATACGGATTTCAAACATATGTGAATTGATTTATATGTGAATATCGCGGTTTGTTGGAACTACGTTTAACATCGATTTTTTTGGGTAAAATCCATAGTGTTAAAAAAGAAAAGGGATTCACTGACGCAACATTGTAACGATGTTCAGTTCTTTAACAGAAATTGTTTATGTTTAGAATGGTTTATTAGTGAAAGTAAATCGTAAAATTACCTTCTTTGGTCATTATTACAATAAATATGTAAACGTAATTTAAAAAAGTAAAGCATTTGTGTAGTTCTAACTTCGATAAAATTAACAATATGCTATGCACGCCGTTACAAGGTTACGTTTGATGAAATATCAATAGATGACAAATGTGATCTATTAACTTGGCCCGACTTTAGTCTCTATACAAATAGCGAAAACGTTTTACACTACTAAATTCAACATGAATTTAAATTTTTTTTAAATGTTTTAATTTAAAATAGAAAGTTGTCTAGTTCGATAGTCGGGTCATCCCCTTAAACCGTTATTAAGAAAGAAGGACCCTGTATCTTGCCTAGCATCGGCGGATTACAAATTATATTCCGTGTGAATTCGCCTTACGTTCGCAGGTCTATAGATTACTGAAATTATCCGAGCCTGTTCCAAGTGAATCCTGCACGGTCTCCAAATCCGGAATAACCGATAATTTATAGATCTAGAAATAGAATGAAAGTGCCTTGCATCGTTATTTAGGCTTTGGGATCCTACATAATACATTTGCGTATAGTTTTGCAGTTTTATACAGGGCTCTTCTTAATATGCTGACACTTTTTTAAGAGGATGATCAGACGGTCAAACTGAACAACTTTCTCTATGGGACCAACATAGAAATCGCGAAAAAAAATCTGCTGTCCCATACGTTTGGCTCGAGTAGGTTTGCAGTTTTGTATGGAATAGTTGATTTTTTTTTCGCGATTTCGAATTTGGTCCCATAGAGAAAGTTGTTCAGTTTGACCGTCTGATCATCCTCTTAAAAAAAGTGTCAGCATATTAAGTTGAACCCTATATGTAACAGCTTATATTCGCTATTTAGATTTCCAGAGACCGTGGTTTAGTTTGATGGTCTGATTATTCCCTTAAAAATCGTCAGCATAGTAAGTAAAACCCTATATTATTTTGTAAATGTAATAAATAACAGTAGCGCTTCATTTCAATCATAACATAATAACGCATTGAAGAGATAATTAAAAACAAAATGTCGTTCTTCCGTGAAGGTGTACATTAATAATTATACACAATGCAATTCAGTTTTGGCGCGCGAAACTTAATAAGTAAGCAGAATTATACGGTATCGGCCACCCAATAATATCGTGTAGGGTGTTAGTGGTTATCGTAGTTGTTATCGATGTCGATATATCCCGCATAGCTCTGATTTGGGCGCATTGTGTGTTCGGCAGAATGCAGCTAAAAGTGAATTAGAAGCAAGTCAGGTGGTCGGTGTGCGCCGCACCGGCGGTGCCCGCACAGTCCCCCGAAGCTTCTATCTAGACAATGGTAGTGGCATATCAGCCCCGTTTTCAACTGTCGATATGTTTAGTATTACGTTCAATCATTATTGCTTTAAGTTTGAATTAATTATCATGTTTGAATACAGGATGTAACAAAACACTCTAGTAATATTTATAAGCTGGTGGTTAAGACCATCAAACTGAATAACATTACTATAAAGTTAAAAATAAAAAAAATATTTTTCATACAAAACTGCAGTACCTGCTTACTCGATTCAAATATACGGGGCAGCTATTTTAATATATTTTTTATCGGCTTGTCTCCATCGTGGAATCTAAACCACCCCTTTAAATATTACTAGGGTGTTTTGTTACACCTTGTATATAAATGAATATGTTAAGTGACATACAACTGAATGACTTAAATTTTTTACACAACTGTTAAAACAAACAAAAAAAAACGGCCAATTGCGAGCCGGGCTACTCGCGCACCGAGGGTTCCGTACCACCACACAATAGGTATATTAACATACCAAAAAAAATATTTTTCGTGGACCCTTAGCGTGAGAACGACTCACACTTTGCCAGTTTTAATTATTTTCTGTTATACTGTAGAATTTGCACTATTATCACACCAAGTTTGACGCTTGTATCTATTACCGTTTTTTCGATAGAGCGAGAAGAAAAAACGTTGATAAATAATTAAATCTTGTATGTGTCCCCTTAAATTTTTTTTTGTCCTCTAATCCAATACAATGATACATATTCTGTGAAAATTTCAACTGGCTACCTAGTTCAGAAGTTACAGCCCTTTGAAGCTAGGACCGACGGACGGACGGACAGCGTTGGCTTATGAATAGGGTCCATTTTTACCCTTTGGGTACGGAACCCTAAAAATATCGTAGTACAGGATAAACATACTGATAGATGTGAATTTTTTCTAATTTAGTAAAAAAACGGGAAAGTCTTTGAAGAGAAGATAAAAGAAGAAGTTTCAACTAGCGGGAGAAAAATTACAAGGAAGATATTAACTTCGTAGGCGTTTTTGGTTATATTACCTAGTATTAAATCTGTAGACATCTCTTGTTTTAGCTTAGGGTGGCTTGCACCAAAAAGTATTTAGGTTTAATCATGTTTAAATATGATGCTGTCACTGTTTGTATGAGCAATGTGAGTGACAGAACTATCACTAAATACGTTTAATCCTAAATACCTGTTGGTGCAAGCCGGGCTAAGTCTTTGTTTTGAGCGAGTTCATAGATTCTACTATCGTAACATTTATTGGTGGTTGGTATGGTAGCCAAAAAATCTTAAATACGCATCCAATGAAAACCAAACGCCATCGATAAAATTTTGTTTCGTATCACTACCGTACCGATGGAACGAGTGGCGGCGTCGGGGACGGTACGACAAAGCGGGGCTAATCAGGCGCATTTGTTCGACAAACCCGGCACGCGCTCCCCTCCGCCCTCGCCTTCCTCCTAGCACCCCCCGCCTCACCCTCTCCCGCGACACACTCCCGTTGATGCAGATAATTAACAGGACCTGTCTATTGTCGAGGTGTCCAATGTCCATTGATTTTGTCCACGTTAGTCATTTTAAATATCGTTTTGGATTTTTGAACCCGATTCATGAACTTAAAATGTACCTACCTAATTATTTTATACAGACAAGGGAAAATTCAAATGCTTCAGCGGCTACAAGGCTATGGGATTGGGCAGCCTTGATCTAGACTAGAACATTTGATATTAATCCTAGAGTGACGAAATAAGCCTCTTAGAGCGCAACTTATGTCGTCTCGCTCTCGTAACGAAATGAGGACGTTCGCTAAGAAATCAAAAGTATTATTTACAAAGAGGGGCGCGAGAGACGAGACATAAAATTGGCATAAATTATTCAATGGTACCATTACGCCGAGCCGGGGCCGAGGATCTCGCCGAGGAAAACTACGCGTCTAAATATTTTAACAGAGACGTTATATGTATTGCAATTTTCATTAATGATTAACAAGGATTTCAGGTGGGGCGGGTGGGACCGCCTTCGACGGTCAGACAAACACCCATACATAAGTTATATCGGCAGTGCGCTTCTATTCGGTTGCTAATCTAAAGGGAGTACTAATACGCTAAGCTATTCATATTGTATGAGAACGCGGACGCCGACCGTGTAGTTTATTTATTGCATCATTATATTTGAGCCAATGCATTGGCACACCTGTATCAATGAGTAAAGTAGTAGAAGAAATTATTCATCTTTGATTTTTTTCAGCTAATTCAATGGTACTTAAACTGGTCAATGTACTTAAAGGAAAAAAAGTTTTAACAGGGTGTAAGGAAAAGTATCATTAACCTATAGGTTAATGACCTGTTGGTTTATAAACCACATACTCTGCCGATCAAACTGAACAACTTTTCCTATTGGAGTACCTAAACCTGTAAGAACAAAAAAAAATATCTGCTGTCTCATACATTTTTGTCGAATGGGCGCTGCAGTTTAGTATTGAACAGCTGATTATTTTTTTGCGCTTTTACAAGTTTGCTAAAAGTTGTTCAGTTTGATGGGTAGAATATGTGGTTTAAAGGTTAATGATACTTTTCCTTAGATCCTATACAAGGTGTTTCATAAGTAACAATAAATATTTGAAACTCTTAAGGGGGTTATTTAGACCGTCAAACTGAACAACTTTCTCTATGGGACCAACATCGAAATCTCAAAAAAAAAAAATTCATATCCCATACATATTTTAGCTCTTGTCGATTTGTAGAGTATAGAACATCAATTTTTTTTTTCGCGATTTCGATGTTGGTCCCATAGTGAAAGTTGTTCAGTTTGATGGTCTATACCACCCCCTTAAAGGTTTATTTGTATTTTTGTAACATCTTGTATAATAATTCATGAAAAATGTATGTTTACCTTAATTACCTTTCTATACAATTCAATACCAGTTTGTTTGCTTCAAAGGAAGAATTCAGGCATTTTTAAAAATTTCGTAGAATCGAAATTTTTAAATTGATATTCTGTTTTCGAAGGAATAGACGGTTTCAGGTTTTTTTGTTTATTTGCAGGCACGTTATTAAATAGTTTATTCTAGTGAAATACTCTGTAAAAATCTAGTGAAAGCAATTTGTAAAAACGTTTTGGTTGTATCGAATAGGTACCTATATATAAAGCAAATAACGAATTTAATGCGATATGGAGCGTGCGAGAGATTAGTGCGAGAGAGAAAAACATCGCATCCCTATATACCCTTGAATGAACCAATAAATAACCAGATATTGACTTAATCAGTACCTTGTAAGTATTCTTATCTAGATCAAGGAAAATACCGACCAGCTACACCGGCGATCCTATGCACGAGACAGGTAACATTAGTCCGATTAATTCCTGCCCCATCAAAGAGGTCCTTTTAACAGAACCTGTCATTCGCTATCGGCTTGTCGATAGCTCAAACTTTACACATAGAACAACAATGCAAACTTCACAACGCCATCAGGCGACAACAATGCGTCTGCACTGATGTCCACTCAATGACGCGCCTATTGTGAAGCAGGTTTCTATTTCATAAGTTCACCTTTAGTTTTTAACCCAAAAGGAACTGGCGTTGTTCTGAAAAGGCTTTGATGGCTATAGTACCTAGCCTTTCAAATGCGGTGTAGTCTGCGGTGTAATCTATTTACGGAGAGAGGCACCAATCCTTCGTATACCTTTGGTCTCTTTCAATGACTCTGACTCATTTTAGTTCAAGATTTGTAGCTTTCATTTGAATTGGTAATGCTACAATCACTAAAACACAATTCTCCGAGCTTCTATAAATAAACGATAATGTGTAAGAAGATATATATTATGTTAAGTTAAATGTGGAGTACTAGTAAATAAAAATCGGTCAAGTGCGAGTCGGGCTACTCGCGCATCGAGGGTTCCGTACCACACCACCACAGAACACAACATAACCAACTTGGAAAAAACCTTTTTTTTCTTCGGGGCCTTAAGCGTGAGACTGACTCGCACTTGGCCGGTTTTTATTATTTGTTGTTATACTGTAGAGTTTGCTCTATAATCACACCAAGTTTGACGCTTGTATGTATTACCGTCTTTACTATAGAGCGAGAAGAAAAAACGTCTATAAAAACTAGTTTCTTGTTGTGAACCCCCTTTAATTTTTTACTTTTTGACATTTTTATTATTTGTCAACAAATCCGCCGTAATAACGCATATTCTGTGAAAATTTCAACTATCTCGCTATTACGGTTCAAAAATTACAGCCCTAAATAGGTAGGAAGGACGGACGGACGGACGGATGGACAATTGGACAAACAACGTAGGCTTAGTAATAGGGTCCCGTTTTCACCCTTTGGGTACGGAACTCAAATAATTGAAGGAAGCGTTTTCTAGGGAATATACGCGACTTTTGGTTTATAGTAGCGTCATTACGAGAGACACGAGGCGAACATTACAATCGTTGTATCAATCGCTATTTGCGTTCAATCCGTGATGTTATTCGAATATTAAATTATTTGTCGAGCTTCTAAACTGGGCACATTTGATGATTGGACACGTTTATTGCGGTCTCTACCGGTGGCAGACACTACGAATTAGAAAGCTTTCATAGCTCTTTTTAACATAGGTACTTGAGGATTCATAGAGTATGTTATTTTTAGGGTTCCGTACCCAAAGGGTGAAAACGGAACCCTATTCCTAAGCCTACGTTGTCCGTCCGTCCGTCCTACCTATTTAGGGCTGTAACTTTTGAACCGTAATAGCTAGATTGTTGAAATTTTCACAGAATATGCGTTATTACGGCGGATTTGTTGACAAATAATAAACATGTCAAAAAGTAAAAAATTAAGGGGGGTTCTCATCAAGAAACTAGTTTTTATGGACGTTCTTTCTTCTCGCTCTATTGTAAAAACGGCAATACTTACAAGGCGTCAAACTTGGTGTGATTATAGAACAAACTCTACAGTATAACAAAAAAATAATAAAAACTGGCCAAGTGTGAGTCGGTCTTGCGCTAATGGTCCCGGGGAAAAACGTTTTTTTGTTAGTTAATATGTTGTGTTGTGTGGTGGTGTGGTGCGGAACCCTCGGTGTAGCCCGACTCGCAATTAACCGGTTTAATTATGTTTCCCCACAACTTAGGCATTTCCAAACCTATTTTGAAAATTGTTTTTCTATTTGGAAAAAGTTACCACCCAGCATAGACTTAAACTCTAGCGATAGACTTGCCCTTTCATAGAAGCAACATATTCCATTCGAATGAGGTGTCCGCACCTGATTGATGTTCCCAAGTTAATTTCGTCACTATGGCAATGACAGACCCCAATGTGTCATTTGTGTTGTTTTGTGTGACATGTTGTTTGTTTGAACGAGCTTGTCTATCGCTAGAGTAATATGTCTATGCCACCCAGTTGGTCACATTTTAATTTGGTATAGATTCGATAGAGCCGTCTGATTCCTGGCTGTACCACTAAGTTCTACGGAATTTAGGTACGGTTGTATTTATCATTATTACTAACTCGGCGGTGAAGGAAAACATCGTGAAGAAACCTGCATAACCCAAAAAGAAAAGATTTTTTTGTCAATGAGATTTATGTGTAAAGCTTGAGTACAATATATCAATAAAATGGTCGAATTTTACACTTCGGCTTGTAAAAGCTCCCCCAAATAATGATGATGACCTCTTTATAGATAAAAACCCATCGACCTACTACCTGATACTAGAAAACTTAGTCAAACTTTAGATAGGAATGTAAAGACGTACGTACGTCTAATTGTTTTTTCTCAAATATCTTACATCCGTTATTTTAGGTACATTAATGCATATTTCTTTGATAACAATATTAAATTGGGCAAGTTTTGTTTACTACGAACACGTTTTGTTTAATCGCCTAAAGGTATGTTGCATCGGAAATGTTCATTATTGTAGCTACGAAATAGTGTTACACGTTTAAATACAAATTTGACTACAATTGTTATCGGTTATTGATACAACAGTAACTAGGAAGGTACCGATGCTAAATATAATATATTTTAGTACTTACCTATCTAAAAGAGAACATATTTTGGTTTGTAAGTGCTAATTCCGAAATGTTGTTGAACAATTTAATTGTTAAACTAAAACGTTTGCAGAGGACAGTTCGACCATTGTACCACAAATAATTAAATTTCAACCTTATCCTATTTAAATAGTATGCAAGAGTTGATAATGTTACGAATGTTACCCGAAAAAAAAATTCCGTTGGTCATACTAGTCTGACTGACCACCAATCTGACCAACGGGAAACACTCCATTTGTTCTAGCGGACAAATCAACTGTACTCAATCCTCCAGTTCTCAGCGTGAGCTTACTTAAGGCCTGGTTATCCAAGTGCAAGCGTCTCTTTCTTGCAAGCATAAGTTTGCAATTAGCCATCCCGCTCCAATTGAAAGCAGGATCGCAAAAAAACGTGTTTTTCATCAATATCTTTGCTCATGGGTGTTTCTAAGCTCAAAATTCAACGGAGTTCACTAGAAATATTTAATGTATTTAGTTAAGTAAGTACAAGAATAAAAAGTTAAATATCAGCAGTTTAATCATAGTATTGAAAAAACATAACAAAAAAGGGTAGCTTTGGGATTTTTTTCTATCTATTAAACTTAATCTAATCATGTAATTGAGAACGGTCGCCTATCAGCCAGATCCTTAAATAAGACATAATTGGTTTTCAGACTTTAAAACACAGTTTGAAACACTTGTGTTCGTGTTCAAAAAACGGCCTCGTCCGGATAACAGCGTCTTAACTAAATATAAGATAGTGTTTTGCCGAAAGCTGCACTCTCCAAGACGAGACAAGCAAACTGAACACATTCATTCATTACGCATGTGATGTAAATAAAATAAATAAAAATAAATAAAAATGTACTTTATTGCCACACAAAAATACAGAATAGGTACCAAAAAATACATTAAACAGATTTTTTCACAAAATAAAAAATAAAAAACACATTGTGGCAATGGGTTAGGACTCAGTGTCCGCTGGCAGGACCTACTAAGACTGCTGCTCAGCACAGATTTGCAATCCCAACCTGCTCTTATATCAGCATACATACATCATACATGTAGACCTGGACTAAGTATCATACTAAATTCAAAATTGCATTTTGATTGACCAAGCACGGAATCCTACTTTCACGCAGGTATGAAAATCGTTCGAGAATTCAAATTCTGATGTGAGTAGTTCCATCTAACTCAGCGAACATATAGGTTTAGAATGCACACGCGTTACCCAAACATGCAGACATATGAAGGCATTGTAAGCGAATTCACGCAAACAGAGAGGATGGGGGCATTTTGCAATTCAGATTCATTCGTGTTTCTAGTAGGTAGGTAGGTACCTACGGACAGATGCGTCATTATTCAGAGACGTCTTTGACATAGTCCATGAGCGGTTTTTCAGGGATCTGTGAGTGTCAGGGCCAAATCGATCTTGTGCGGCTCCATCTCCAGCATGTTCGTTTCAAACGACATGAATCTTTTCAATGCTGTCCAAGTCGTATTCTAATGTATAGTCGTTAAACTTATGATGCTTTAATAAACATTTAAGGGGGTGGTTTGGACCATCAAACTCAACAACTTTCACTATGGAACCAATATCGAAAACGCGAAAAAAAAAATTATGTTCTATAATTTACAAATCGACTCGAGTATGTACTTATGCGATATCAGTTTTTTTTTTGCGATTTCGATGTTGGTCTCATGGAGAAAGTTGTTCAGTTTGACGGTCTAAACAATAAGAGTTTTAAAATTTTATTCTTACTTATGTAACACCCTGCCCTGTAAAGTAGTTAAACACATATTTGATACCCATGCATAAATAAGTTAACTATTGAGACTTGAAGATTCGTCTTGTTCTACAGATATCCGCTTAGAAGTAGGTAACGGGAACAAAGCAAGAGAGGAAATGATTTAAGCTTCCTTCTATTCAAACAAATCGCCAGCGTCCGTTTTCTAGACTGTACAAAAATAATCAATCAAAATGAAATTTCGAAGGATTACCTGGAGATAATCAAATGTTGTTTGGTTATAGAGGGTCCTTCTTAATATGCTGACAAGTTTTTTAAGGGGAGGATCAGACCATCAAACTAAACAACTTTCTATGGGACCAACATCGAAATCGGGATATAAAAATCTGCTGTTCCATACTAAACTGCAAACCTAATCCACCTAAATGTATGGGGACAGCGGCAATTTTTTTTTTGCGGTATCGATGTTGGTCCCACATAGAAAGTTGTTCAGTTTGATGGTCTAATCATCCCATTAAAAAACGGTCAGTATATTAAGCTGGACCCTATAGATGTTGTTTAAAGACTATCAGGTTTTGCGTTCAGTTTTAAGACGTAGGTAATATATGAATAATTAACTCTTCATCAAATCACGTCTAATTCCAACGCAAAACAGTGCGGCTTAAACATCAATCAGTTAGATTGAACGAGCGTGATTCTGTCGATGTATTAATTGTTTTATATCTCGATGGAGTTTAGGTCTGATAGTTGGGGAGGGTTGTTACGGAAGTGATTAGTACATATATTGGGATATGAAATGAGATGACGGTCTCAACTAAGTTTTTTTTGTGTTTGTGTTTTACACTATGATCAAATAATGCTATTTTATTCTCTAACATATTTTGGTAAAATAACATTAAGTACCTTTTTCGTATGGAATTTTCTTTTTAAATAGAAGACCGTGCCGTCTTAAGTTTTAATATGATTTATCGAGAAAACTTCAATTTATTACTTTGCAAGAGGAAATAGAGTTTGAGAAAGATTCAAACTTTTAAAATCCTAATCTGTTGGGCAAGTATTGTTCAGGTACTCTTATGTAGGGTCCTTCTCAATATGCTAATGGTTTTTTGAAGGGATGATCAGACCATCAGACCAAGGAAGGTCGGAATCGCGAAAAAAAGACAGCTGTTCCATACAAAATTTCAATCCGACTCGACCAAAATTGTAGGACAGGAAGAGCAGATTTTTTTTTTGTGATTTCGATGCTGGTCCCATAGAGAAAGTTGTTCAGTTTGATAGACTGATCGTCCTCTTAAAAACCGTCAGAATATTAAGTTGGACCCTCTATTTATACTGAAACTACTAGTAGATAAATTTTGCACCGTATGAGAAAATGGATTAAGTGCTATCTAGGTATACATTTAGGCTGAAACCGCTACAGATCCAAAATGAAGCCGGGCTAATTCGTAGCTCTAGCTAGATGAGCCTAGTGCAGTGCGCTTGCGTTAACAAATCAAGTTTGCTGTGGCGTATCCCTTGATAATTTGTTCTAATTGAAATTCAAGTCATTGACATGGCCAACGGTCGTAATCAAATTTCTCGAAGCACGCTCTCCGAACGTCTGTTTCGAAGTGAGTGTACCTATATCTATGCTTATTGCTTTACATGCAGGTTCAATTATTGGGGTTGTACATAATTTCGTGTTTAATAAAGAACGACATTACCTATATGATCACAAATTTTGGGGTCACCACGATTACCTATAACTTAGCTTTAGAAATTGTCTATTGTTAAACATCACACTTGTCGATTTACCTCAGATTCCTCAAAAGAAGACTGAAAAGAGGAACATGAAAACCAATAAAAAGATCAAATCTTGCGTCTTACCTTAATGAACATAGGAATACATCCTAGTATTACCTATGATGATTGCAGTTCTGTCGATCGACAGTGTACACTAGTTAAAAAGTTAACTTGAAAATCGGAAACTCGTGTTAACAATTCATCGTGTGTATGTAGTTCCCGTTCAGGGTGGCAAAGAGCGGGAATAAAGTTTGGCGGTAAAAGTTGTGGCGGGGATGGCATGCATAGGTAAACGTTGCGTGGGGCGCGAACCACGCGGCGACCGCATCGGCTGTCATCGCTAACAGGTTGCCAGATTTGGCACTATTTTTACGTGTCCCCTGCGACGCGGCTAGTGATGTGACGGAGCACCTGTTGTGGATGATCAACGCTTTTTACATTGACACTGAATGTCTCTGTTTGTTCTTTGAGATAAAAAACCAATGGTTATGCAAACCAAACGCATAAATAGTACCTTATGCAGGGAGTCACTTTCATCATTGTCATTCTAATGTAAGGGGTGCCGAAAAACGTTGTGACTAGTCGTGAGTACATTTTCATGTGGGTTCTTGACACATACCTACATAACAGAAATCACAGGACGTCGAAAAAGTTTAAGAATTAATTACCAATGTAAACCTTGTTAGAGTCAATGGACGCCGTGCTACAGCAAGTTAAACCAGTATATGACATCCTATGTCAAATAACCAATAATACGTTGTAAACGTACTATAATTATTTGATTAAAATGTCTAAGGGTTTTCAGAATCCAGATAAATAAAAGGCCAAGGTAAGCATTTTGTTTCGATTTAGATTTTGAGAACAGCAAACTTAGCTCGGATTTGATGTCAATGGAAACCAACACGATTGTTCGACAATTCGACATCACTATGGTTGTGATTGCGTGCGACCCGTGTCGCGTACAGAAGCCAATTAAACGCTTTTTACGCGCCGGGACATTTTGATTTTGAACGGAATAATTTTCGAACTAACATGTCCCGGTGTACATGGCAATGGGACAACTCTCGCTATCGGTGTTTGGACGACTGTCCACTTTTCTTTTTTATCGTTTTACGCCGATTATGGTAAATGTCTTTACTCACGATGCCGATTGAGGCTCGGTATTATCAATACATAGGCAAATTGCCTTAGTGTCCGTAAATTCAGAAGCACCCGCATGCTTAAAAATATTGTGATATTTGAAACAGTTTTTTTTTATCACGTAGTATTCAGTCATAGTTTCGTATAAAGTCTTCTCCAACGCTACCAACAAGTTGCATAATAAGTATCATGGGTTTGTTTGTTTGGGTCATTTCTTGCAATTCAAATGCGAGAGAAAACTTCCGTTAGTGCCATTGCCTTAAAAATGTATGTACATAATTTAAAGAACAGATCCCAGAAAAATAATCGGGTAACCTTCACCTGAACTAACCATGCTTCATTCTTAGAACTATTGACACGAAAAGAAGAACGTAACGATCTAGAAAAAAAACTAAACATGAGATCTAGGTACCTATTTAACAAAAGCCGAGTTACTAATTGAACTAAAAAGGTTTTAAATCTGAAATTTTAATTTTTAGCAAGTCAGAAGCATTTTTTATTCTTATGTCAGAGGTTAAATACAGCATATTCAAAATATCCACATTTCGCTAGCAATTCTCAAACTCTGTCCAGTGTGACAGGTACCTATTAGTAAGCTTTTCGCCACTTAAACGACAGAAAACGATGGTTACTGCTAAACAACACTAAAATAATCTTTCCTTTGAGTAAAATAATCTTTTACACAGTGTAATTGCACAAAGTAAGTACCTATTATAATTTGTATCTCCAATCCCGACATACAATTTTTTGGGTGCAAAAGAATATGTTCGACTGTTCACTGTAGCGCTAGCATGCCGTGCATGACAAAGCGACAAAATGAGAAACGTCATGCGGGTTTTCGCATACGCAAAGTACCAAAGGAGAGAGGCTCGTCTCGATTTTATTAGTTTTCTCGGGTGTGGCATGCTAGGCGACTACAGTCAAAACATCACTTCCGTTTAGAAAAGAGACAATATCATAATATTCCGTTCGATCTTCAGTTGAAAATTTATCCTTCATCGCCACTATTTCATTTAAAAAATTAAAATACCGCGATCCCAATACACTATTTAAAAGCAATCAGTGCTCTGAAAGCCACAACGTAAAGCGTCCAACATAACATACCAATTTAACCGGTACCGGTGACAGTCCATCAATATGTCAGTTAAATTCGTGGAAATGATGAATTAAATTTCGCGTATAAAAGTTTGTGATCGTCGTACGCTATAATACCCAGAACCCAATTAATTTTTCAGTGCGGTAGTACGTTATACATACATACATAGATAACTTGATATTTCATTTGTATTGTACCTATGTTGAATGTTTTCAAGAAACTCTCATTTTAGGTAGGTTTAGTACAAGTAGTGGTGTGGTGTACTACCTAAAGTCTATAGTAAATGAACAGTGTTCGTTAAAACGACAATCTAAGTCTTGACTTTCGCAGAGGGGACCCGTGAATACTTGGGCCCTGTTTAATAAACGTGACAAGTGTAATTTACAAATACAATTCAGGGTACATTGCTGAAAATGTTAGGTATATGTTACTTACTGCATGTTTAGCGTCATTGCTGACCAGCAATGTACTCTGAATTGTAATTGTAAATTACAATTGTCACGTTTATTAAACAGGGCCCAGGTTAAAAAAATACTATAGAGATAATCTATATTTTTTTTAATGCATTGTAAATTTGAAGAAGGAAGAAAGAAATCCCACTGCAGAAAAGAATAATTTCCATTTCATTGGGAAGTATGATATTCCTCCTGTTTTGTGTATAATTTTAGCTATCCATACTCTTCGTATTCGTTCTTTGATTATACTCATTCGTTAGTTGCTCAACGATTTGAAACGAATACAGTACAGTCACGTGGGCAATGTCTTTTTAAAGCAAAGGTTCTTATAATTATATGTGGCGTCATAAATGCGAAATAGAAAGAGTTACTAAAAATAGTCTTGAGATTAATAACTTGAATTTGAGATAACAATAATGTAAAAATTAATTTGCAGTTCTTGTATGATTACTTAATAATAGGTATTAATAATATCCTTTGTGAACGGCAGGCACCCTAGATGAAACAGATATTATTATTTGAATTATGTCATTAAAACAAATTCTTAAAAAACCTAAAATTTGTTTTCATTCAGTTCAGGATCCTTAGCGCGAACCCGACTCACACTTGGCTGGGTTTTTTATTTGTTATTTTAATTTGCACTATACGTATCACACCAAGTTTGACCCCTATAGACCTATGCATTATTTCATTACCGTTTTTACAATAATGCAAAAACAAAAATTCGTTGAAAAAAACTCTTTTCTTGTATGGAAAGGGGGGTAATAGAGTTCCTTTGGCACCCTTTGGTTATTATCCTTTACAGCTAGAGATCATAGCCATATGGAATTTTCTATCCAGTTATTTTATGTACGGAATGGAATGTCTACCAAAGTAGCTGTTAGGTACCTCTGTATTTAATACAATAAACTCTTCTTCTGGACAGTTTTTTGGGATGACCTTTATTTACCTACTTTACCTGTGATCACGAGACTGACCCCGTAGTGTGACCGTGAGGTAATAATAGATGTTTTGCCGTAGTCACTGGTAGTGTGATCACGAGACTAAAGCCCTGATTCCCTGTGTTAGTAACATAAGAAAAGAGTAAATGCAAAATTTTATATTGCGTAGTTGAAAAGGAATACATCAACAATTTTCTTTTTCAATGTTGGTTTCTGAGCTCGATTGCGAGCTGTAGGAGCGCTATGCTTGCTTTACATACATATAGGTAGATGTGTTTCAAAAATAATCGATCCCCCACCCTACATATAAACAGCGTCTGTTCTCGTCGCGGGGGACCCATCGTTATCGACCAAATTTTTATTATGCATATTTTTTAATTTTATTTTTTGTTCGCCCCCGCGCGCCGCCCCGTTGGGTGACTGTATGTGCCAGTATTAAATCAATACTGGGCGAAGCGACTTGGTGTTCTATTTGCCGGAATGGGGAGAGCTTTTTGGCGAGACTCGGCTCCTGAGCACGCGTGTCTGGGTGACTGTGATTTCTGTCTAATGGAAGGCCGCACGTTATGAAATCCAGTACCAAAGTCCGAAGCATAACGAAAAATTTTTTGTGATGAACGTTACCTACCTAATGCACTGCTAGCTCATATTTTGTTTCGGCAGACATTTTTAGACGTAGATGTAGTAAAAAAGTTTCCTACTAAGAGGAATTCCCTTTTGCACTCTCCCATTCAATTGACCTCTTCATAGATCGGTCTTTTTGTCTATTGTTTGTCTCCCCCAATCGGTCACATTATTCCTTTAGCACGATTTGTCGATTTATAAATTAGTGTTACGTGCTTTGAACATTTACGAGGATAGAAGAGAACACAATTTGTTAATTAATCATAATGTGGATATAATTATAATATCTGTACTAAAGCTTTACGGACACCCTATTAGAAGACTGGTAATTATTGAATGTATATGTTTTAAGTATAAATAAGCTCACGACCGTATTTTCTTTCACGTGGTCAGGATGGATAGACGAGTCAAGTAGTCATACAATCAGTTGCAGAAACGCTCATTAAAGTTAATCCTCCATTAAATCGCTTGCTGTCACTTTTTGTCTTGTTAACGTAGTAAAAGCTAGCAAGAGATTAAATGGAGGATTAACTCTAATGAGCGATTCTGCAACTGAGTGTTAGGTACCTACTCCTTTCGCACACTAAAACACTGTAAACGAAACCTTAGCCTATTAGTCGTTTTATACAGGGTGAAATTGATATCATTAGCATCTTTTACTGAACAACTTTTACTATAGGAGCAAACAAATCGGAGCAAAAACACAGCAAAGACAGCAGTTTTTTTTTGCTCCGATTTGTTTGCTCCCATAGTAAAAGTTGTTCAGTTTGATGGGTGACTCTTAGTTTAAAAGGATGCTAATGATATCAATTTCACCCTTTATGCAGGATCCTTCTTAATATGCCGACACTTAAGGGGATGATCAGACCATAAAACTGAACCACTTTCTCTATGGGACCAACATCGAAATGGCGAAAAAAAAACTGATGGCCCATACCCATTTGGCTCAAATAGGTTTGCAGTTTTGTATGGACCAGCTGATTTTTTTCGTGATTGCGATGTTGGTCCCTTAGAGAAAGTTGTTCAGTTTGACGGTCTGATCATCCCCTTAAAAATGTGTCAGCGTATTAAGAAGGAACATGTATTTGTAATGTATTGTTTAGATTTGATTTAATATTACATCTATACGCTGAAAAAAGTAATAATTTAAAAAACATGATCATTTTTCAGCGCAAGACGAGCATAACAATATTAAACAAGATTATTACCTACGTAAAGTAGAACCCGTAATAAGAGGCGAGTGGGCCAGATCCGCCACCTTTATTTTCAACTATTAAGTAAGTGCCTCAATGGGGACATCCGCCACATGTTCCTGTCACGGCACACGTAAATTAACCCTTGATTTACGGAGCCATTGAAGTGGACGATCCGTTTTGTCAAGGTCCGTTCCGTTAATGTTACAAGGTCACTTTTATACATCTAAACTAAACTATTATAAAACTGTAACTGAAATGTGTCTGTACATTGAAGATATTTACAAAAAAAGATTACGATATGGTTTTTAGGTATCCCTGACTCGAAATCAACCTTTTTTTAAAAATTTTGTCTGTCTGTTTATTTGTGTCTTTGTTCGCGCATCACGCAAAAACGACTGAACCGATTTTGATGAAACTTTTTTGTTTGATAGCTTATGATCTGACTTAAAATCTGGTATAGGTATAATTTGTGCGGACGAAGTCGCGGGTAAACACTAGTTCATATGTAATTACTATTGAATGTAAACAAATTGAGATAAGCATCATTGACAGAAATAAGGAATCATATTATGCCTAAAAGAAAGAAAAATCAAGATACGTATAATCAAGATATTGATAGGTGAGCTTAATTAAGAAATGTAACACAATTTCTTAATTACGGCATTTTAAGTACGCATACAGTACTAAAGGGCTTTCAAAGCTAGATGGATATAAAGTTACATTACAGCTAGTTGGTCTGATATAGCCGTAATATTATTAAACTACGCTAAGTAATATACCATAAGAACAACGAATATCAGTTTAAACAAAACGGAGTGTGTTTAAACGAACTTAATTTTGAGAAAAACAGACTTAGGTAAAGATTTTCAAAAACATTAGGCCATATAAAATTATAAACAGAAATACGAAACGGTATAGAATATACGATATGATGTTAGAAGCACGGGTTGTTGTGGCAAAGCAAGATCCGTTAAGTATATCCGTAATAGAAAAACTAAGGTCGTTGAATGTAATAAAGTATAAATAATAAACACGCTGTCAGCACGCTGAGAAAGAAACTAAGAATGTATTTTTTTGCCTAGCATTGTTGCCAGTGTGTCTATTAACTCATTAGAGATGTCCAACACGATTATTTTTGAAACGCTCACCCTTTCACAAACTCAAACTTTAGCCTATATACTCATTACATTAGTATACATGTGTTAGGGTAAGCTACTAAACAGTTGCACTACTTTAAGGGGTGATTGTACCCATGTTAATGGACAACTTTCCATAAGAAACATTTAAGAAATAAGAAAAAAAAACGAATTTTCATACAAACGTTCGATCAGCAGATTGCATTTAGTATAAAGTCCAACATTTTTAAAGGTTTCTTAAGGTTTCTTTGTTCAGTATCATGGTTATACTCGTAACTACACCTTAAAGTAATGCAACTATTTACCCTGACACCCTGTATAATTGTTTTTTTAACTAATTTCAATTGTAGTCAGGATTCTCTTTTGCAAGGTAGAATAGAGGTTTAATGTTTTTTACTTTACGTTAAAACAAATACTTTGGTGTACTTAATACATTTTAACTTGTTAACCCCACTACCCCGATCCTCAAAGAATTTCAGCTGCGTCAAAATAAACTTAGTCATTCTTCTTTCAAATTTTACGATCGATTTGTCTCTTAAATCGAGAAAAAGGTATTTGACGAATCAATATTTTTCTAACAATGCCATCTGTGTGAAAGTGATATGTACAACTAATCTTGTGTCCACGTAAACGCATTCATTTGAAATCATTTGTATTATTTTATGGTAATTTTACATTCATTTGTTTAAAAGTTTTCTATCTACACTCAGTTGCAGAAACGCTCATTAAAGTTAATTCTCCATTAAATCTCTTGCTGTCACTTTTAGTCTTGTTGACGTAGTAAAAGCTAGCAAGAAATTTAATGGAGGATTCACTTTAATGAGCGTTTCTGCAACTGATTGTTAGGTAGGATGGTTAGATAGGGCACTATACAATATCTACACTGTTATAATAAGTTACTGGAGAACATTTTACATTTAAATGTCAATGGTAATATAGAACTGAATACTAAAACGTGAATTCTTTGTAAAAATAATAATTCGTTCGGTGCATAACTCGCATCGAAATGTCATGTCAATTTAACATAGCAAAATTGTAGTAGTCGATATATAATTCATTGGGCGCGACGAGGGTTACAGATAATCTTCCGAATTACTTTATAAATAACGAATAATAAGAGCTGAAAATGAGCAATTTTAAAAATAGTTTTAGAATCTTACAGATTACTAATGTTTACCCGCGACTTCGTCCGCACAAATTTTATACCAGAATTTATGTCAGATCATAAGCTATCAAACAAAAAAAAAAGTTTCACCAAAATCGGTTCAGTAGTTTTTGCGTGATGCGCGAACAAACAAACAAACACACAAACAAACAGACAGAGAAAATTTCTAAAAAAGGTTGATTTCGAGTCAGGGCAGGGATACCAAAAAACCATATCGTAATCTTTTATTTGTAAATATCTTCAATGTACAGACACACTTCAGTTAAAGTTTTATAACAGTTAAGACAGAATCAACACAATTGAAACTAGACTAGCAGATCAATTAAATTGTGAAATAACTAAAAAAAACTGTCAAGTGTGAGTCGGGCTACTCGCGAACCGAGTGTGCCGTACCACACGATTGTATTATTGGTTGTTATACTGTAAAATTAGATTCTTGTATGAAGACCTTAATTTTAAACTTTTGACATTTTATTATTTGTTAGCAAATCCGCCGTTATAACGAACATCCTGTGTAAATTTCAACTGTCTAGCTATTACCGTTCAAAAGTTACAGCCCTAAATAGGTTCGACAGACGGACCGACCGACAACGTAGGCTTATGAACAGGGTCCCGTTTTCACACATTGGGTACGGAACCCTAAAAAGTATAGTGTAGGTACTCAGGTATACCGCCTCCACTGGCTTGGCTGAAGGATACGAAAAAAAAAACTTTTACTATTTATGTTTTTGTCAAATCAATGTGGTCTAATCTCGCAAGCTTGATTTATGGTTTCTCAATCAGAAAAAAATAATTATTTTTATTATTTATTTATAAGTGCTATTCGTTACCTATTTATAACTCAAAAAATTTTGTGAGGTCTTCCATTTCGGTAGAGTTTGAATTAAAAATTATGTTTAAACTAGAAACTAACATAACGTAACAAATCTGAGAATTATGTACCAAAATCGCAAACTCAAAGAGCGTAGGTTTATCAGTTACTTCAAAAAGCAACTAATAAAGCAAGATGAATATTAAGTCGGATAAAAAAGATAATTTTCCACACGAGTGAAGTTACGGCCACAGCTAAGCCATAAATAGCTGATTTAATTAAACTAGGTATTAATTTTTAAAACAGGACAAGTTTGTTCGCGGGCGATGGTTTATGAAACTACCTACTTAGCTATGTTTGTTAGAAGTGTTCATTCTTGTGTTACGTTTACTACTAGGAATTTAATTGCAGTATAAAAAAGAATGATTAGTGACGGCTGACTTACAATGGTACCATTACTATCATACTTTTGACTCAGCAAGTTACAGTCGAAAGTCAAACGAGGAATAAGTACCTAAAGTAGGGCCAAGTAAATAGATCACATTTGAGATTTGTCAGTTTTAGCTTCATAGTGAGGTGACCTGCTTAAAAACATCGATTAAAGTGAATGAATCGATACGGATTTCAAATATGTGAATTGATTTATGTGTGAATATCGCTGTCTGTTGGAACTACGTTTAACATCGATTTTTTTGGGTAAAATCATAGACATATTACTCTAGCGATAGACAAGCTCGTTCAAACAAACAACATGTCACAGAAAACAACACAAAATGACACATTGCGGTCTGTCATTGCCATAGTGACGAAGTGAACTCGGGAACATCAATCAGGTGCGTACACCTCATTCAAGTGGAACATGTTGCTTCTATGGAAGGGCAAGTCTATCGCTAGAGTTTAAGTCTATGGGTAAAATCCATATTTTTTTAAAAGAAAAAGGATCCATAGACGCAATATTGAAATGACGTTCAGTTCTTTGGAACAGAAATTGTTTATTATGTTTAAAATGGTTTACTAGTGAAAGTAAATCGTAAAATGGTACTGCTGGTGAAACGTGGATGTTCTGAGGTTTCAGAATATCTCTGACTACCCCCTCGGGGAATATAGTCGTGAGCATATGCTATGCTAAATCGTAAAATTACCTTCTTTGGTCATTATTACAATAAATATGTAATCGTAATTTAAAAAAGTAAAGCAATTGTGTAGTTCTAACTTCGATAATATTAATAATATTCTATGCCCGCCGTTACAAGGTTACGTTGGATGAATGAAACATCAATAGGATGTCAAATGTGATCTATTAAATTGGCCCGACTTTAGTGAGTTTAATCAAAAGCAAATCCCTACCTATTAAGCATTGCATATAAGCATAAGTATTGATGCAAAAAATAAAGATAATATGATAAAGGGTGAGCTTCTGAATAATTATTTATGAAGCGATAGGTTTCCACCAACCCGCAACCACATAGGTACATACAACCGTATAGTTAAGTACCTACATAAACTTACGAACGACCTTGATGTTCAGAAACATAACTACAATTCACCAAACTACCATCTAGTAGATACAGATTGTTGTAAGTGCAAATATCACTTTTTGCATATTATTATTTAGAGTATTGAGTTTCAGGCTTAGATGAAAGTACAATTATAGGAATTATATTTATAGGACCAAAGCGCGTTTAGTTGAAGCACACAAGTAGTAAAAAGTAGCATACTTGGTCTGTCATCTCGGTAGGTACGTATTTCAAGTATACCTGACGTATGTTTTGACTTATTTTTCTCGTTTTTAAATGTTCGCGGTGGCCCATCCAATCTATGGTTTCAGGATGGAAAGACGTAAAAAATGTATAAAACGTCGTAGAATTGTTCACTAATTACTACTACATTATTCAAATGTCCTGGAAATCACATCAATCAGACTCATACTTCGACGGCGAAAATAACTCGAAGGAATCGATGAAATGATAAGTTAGAAGCAACCGTGTAATAACAAAGGCGATATAAGACGATAGGTTGTCCAATTATTTTAAATTGCTTGTGGAGGCAACTTTTTCAACGTGAGTACCTACTCAAACTCACACAGTTTTCGCTAAACAGTCAAAACATTGGAGAAGGCAAGAAAGTTAGTAAATAGGTATCTATTAGCTATATCACTGAAAGCTGGCAACGAAAAACTGAGTTTCTTGGCAGACGTCTTGCATGTACATTTAATTAGGTATTAGTTTAATCAGTTACCCAGACCATTATCTTTGATATTAGACACAGAAGTTGGTAGATATTTGATCAAATCATCATTTTTCGCTATAATTATATCCCTTGTAATATTTGTACCCTAGAAATGGATGTTCTTATTCTATACACCACTGGATTTAATCACTAACAAATTGTTAAGGGTGTATTCAGACAATGAAACTTGACAACTTTCAATAAGGAACATGGGTCGAAAAACTAGAAAATTTGTATAGTAACTAGTGGTGTAAATGTATTCTATGAATATCATAGTCATCATAATACAAGTCCAGGATAAAATCTGGTACTTAAATGTAGGTATAACTAGGTAATATGTGTGACAATTTCCAAAGATATTTATTTAATTGTCAAGTTAGTCATGGCAGAATTTTATGGGAACATGAAAAATAACCGACTCAAGATGCTAAGGACTCGAGAATCAAGAATAAGTATAGTGCTTTTGGTATAGAATAAACAAAACAAAGAAAAAATTGGCAAACTTGTTAATGTATTGTATTGTTGTAATACCTATTTCTAGTTTAAGAAAACTTATATTAGTCACTTCGAATTTAACTTTTAACAAAACAATTGACAAGACGAACAAGAATTGTATATACAACGAATAGTTGAAATGAAAAGTTGTGGCATGAATATTAAGATAATATCTACCTATTCTAGTAAAAGTGACAAGATAAATCTTAAACCTAAACCTCTCCACGCGAACTCAACTGGGTACCTAACTTATCCGGAAAAACAATTCATACTAATTTAACTCTGTATTTTACAAATGCGCGCCTTTCACGTAGTTGGTAACACACAAGGTTAAGTGTTTTCACATTTCTAGTACTTAATATCAATCGAGTTTGTAACCTTCATCGACAATACTTACCACGTTTTATACTACTTAATAATAGATAAGCAAAGATAGCACAAAGAAAGACTAGAAATTATACTTTGCAAAAAACGTATACTTATAGTGCTTTTGACTAAAGACTCGAGTAACTAACAACAAGGTAGCGCCTTTTTTGCATTTTAATTGACTAGAAACCCTTTTCTATTTATCTATCTAATTGACCGTTTCTACATTCATATCCATTAGTTAGGTCTAACTTTATGATGGATTCCGATGTACAAGTTAATTGATTGCATAAACATTTTATACAGATTAGTATAAAAGTAGGAAAGTACCTTTCATTAGGTAAACTGACAAAATTAAGTAGGTATACCTAATAAAAAAAATCCAGACTTAATAATGTAAAATAATTAACATTAAAAAAGTCTAACCGCAAAGTTTATACTGTTTTTAATATAAGTCTAGAATGCACCCTATTTTAAAGCGATTAAAAACTCAACCACTTGAGCGTTTAGTAATTAAGCGATCGATAACACCAAAGTCAACCAAAACAGCTCAGCTGTTTCCGCGTGCTTGCTGCAGCTCGTCGCTTGCGCAGAACGCAGAAACTGGCTCACTGCGCAGGCGGCTGCAACATGGCGACTGCAAGTGACCCTGCCTATAATATTTTACATTAATTCCGCGCCCCCATTCATCGTTCATTCGCACCCATAATAATTATATCGAGCGGTACAAAATAAAACAACTAATCTATAGCTAAGTTTATTCGAAGGGTTATTGTCTGAATTTTTACGGTGCTTAGATGGAATATGAAAAGCTCTCACAGATGGTTTCTGGTAGTTGATATTAAAAACTTTATTAACCTCTTTTTCCTTTAAAAAAATAAATTAAGCTAGGTATAACTTAAACATTTAACTAGTAAGTTGTAGTAACAAAATTGATAATTTAGGAATATACCTAGTAACCTACGGGAAAATAGAAATATGTTGTTTTGTTGTAAAATTTAAGATACTTACTTACGTAAGAATTTATGGATGGATAATCATCACGAGAGAGGCGAGAACGAAGCCTACTAAATCATAAATAAATCATGATTTATATTATCAACACAAAACCATGGATGTTCCATTCTTAGGCTAAAAAAGTTTGCTGCAATTCGATGAAACTTAGAGTGGAGATAATTAATGTCATGTCTACGCTGATAAAACGCGAGCAAAAGTTTACTAAACAAATAGGTATATCGATCAAACGCATGATAGCGTTCGTCTCTCTGAACAATTGAACATCCTATACTAGCAGGATACATTTCAGACACTTCTAGAGGCAAGGCAAGGGCCTTACGTACGACTAACTAATTCTTTCAGTTTTTTTCTGAATGTAGCCCAATTACCCCTTTCACTTTCGTCATGCGGAAGCTTTTATTTTATCCGCTCCGCTTGCTGCACATTTTTATATGAACGTCGTAGTATGCAAGTATATCTTTTAATAGCTCTGGGACTACAGGCGTCACGTATAGCCTTTAGAGACTACGCGATTTTTGACGCTTTCCGCGAGCAAAAAAAAAATTACACTTACTTTATGTCGCGTGGTGTGAATTGTCTCTTAATTTGTGGCTTTAAGAGTGTTTAAACGTCTGCGTCGTATAGGGGATCATTGAGCGGCAAAGCTTTGGCTTAGAGCGTGTACGTAAAGTGCAAGTTTTCCCTGCGGATAATGGAGTGTCGCGTGTCGCACCATTCCGTTTGTCAGATACGTGATAATTATCAACTATAAGGTTGTTACGACAAAGTTTTTTATGAAAAACATTATATGCTCCTATTCTAGTGTGTCGATCTTTTTCAGATTTGGTCTATTTTTATTGTTCCGTACCAAAATTGGCAAAACGGATCACTTATGCATATAATTTATTTCTATTTAGATTATCATGCGAGAGATAGGTAGGTCATCACTAGGTGCGCGAGTAGTCCGACTCGCACTTGGCCGGTTTTTATTCGAAACCACTAAGGGTAAAGTTTCAATTCAATGTTAATTAGATTTTCTGGCAATATAACCTTACAAGCGCGACTGGTGAAAAAGTGCCTTCATTAAATTAGTCCGGCGGTTGGAGCACTATGAGTTTTACTTAAGTTGGCTTATGTTACGCACAGATTGACGTAAGTGTGAAACTCGCTCTCTCGACGCTCGTATGAATCAGTGAAACACTGCGTGAATACCTTCTACAGAGTTAATAAACACGACTAGGAATTTTCCCCGACTAATTTTTATTCACACCGCAATAGAGGGTTACGCCATGACACTGTAGCAGACAATGTGATGCGACACAATAAACTCACCTAGCCGATTCCTGGTAAAAGCGTGTAGTAAAAGTGTTCTCTACTGGTATTTCATTCACGTTCATTTTGACACCGGTTTTTATTCCCTACTGTTATGGTTTAGGAAAATCATTTATACCTAGAAAATAACTTTATTATTGTAACTATAATTAAAAGGAAAGTAGTACTTAAAACATTAATTATTTCGTATCCTATTAATAAATATTCCTACATTTACGTTAGTAATCAACTTATTAAAGTAAAGTTATCAAGTACTTTCTGAGCTCATGAAAAACTTATAGTTCGTCTGTTAATATACGATATTGATTCGAATAATTACTAGGTTTCGAAACACGAACCACAAGCACAAAGTACATTGACTATTTAAGCTGGGTGGATAAATTTTTTTGTTTTTTAAGACGCTGTTATCCCGTCGAGGCCGTTTTTTGAACACGAACGAAAGTGTTTTAAACTGTGTTTTAAAGTCTGAAAACCAATTTTGTCTTATTTAAAGATCTGGCTGATAGGCGACCGTTCTCAATTACACGATTAGATTAAGTTTAATAGATAGAAAAAATCCCAAAGTTACCCCTTTTTGTTATGTTTTTTCAATACTATGATTAAACTGCTGATATTTTACTTTTTATTCTTGTACCTAACTAAATACATTAAATATTTCTAGTGAACTCCGTAGAATTTTGAGCTTAGAAACACCCATGAGCAAAGATATTGATGAAAAACACGTTTTTTTGCGATCCTGCTTTCAATTGGAGCGGGATGGCTAATTGTAAACTTATGCTTGCAAGAAAGAGACGCTTGCACTGGAATAACCTGGCCTTAAATACTAGTATGTCGTCATGGTAAACCACCTTTATGTTTTCAACGACATAGTATGTTGCGAGCAATAAAAATTATGAAATTTACCTCAATTTAAGATGACGATGAATGCACTATGTGCATTATACTCGTAGGTACTATAACGTGATGTTCGTCTAAGAATATTTTTAAGTACCTACTTACTTACTAAAGTCAACGAATACGAAGTGTCGCGGGCAACAGCCTGGCTTACCTACTAACTATATTTGTTTAACATTTTAATTCGCTATGTTTTGTGGTGTTTTATAGATTAACAAGCATCAATCTCTATCTATATATATAAAACTTCGATCGTCGCCATATACCTAATTATGTAGAAATCGTAGCCAAAAGTTCGACCTCTTTCAGGGTTCACATCCAGCCCGAGGCTTTAAATATAAAATAGTTCATTGTGATCACGTTTTTGTCTACCGTTAAAGTTAAGCAAAAGTTTAAAAATAAACATTTATCTTATCTTATTTGAAATTAACTTCTATCTCTACACGTTTAAAAATTTACGAAAATAAAAAACTGTATAAAAACACAAACTTACAGTAAACATTACACTAAATGTAGATATTATTTAAATGTAATGTAATATGTCCATATTACTTTGTCCGTACAAAGAATAGCTTGCTTGGAAGATGGGCTCGGCTCTATGTAATTAGACCAATTTAAATCTTAATTAATATTAATTGTCTGACGTCGGAACGAATCTGTCGTATAAAGACCACCGAGGAAAAAACTCTAATGGACTCGCTACATTTTTTTATTTAATTTCAGCGGCTATTGATGTAAAAGGAATGTTTTAAAAATGTCTACCGCATTTGAAGTTCTGTTTTGATCTGAAACGTTCTTGAGACTCGGTGTTATGTGCTACCAGTACAGCTACGGTGTACTCCTCAGACTTTTTCTAACGACTGTACATACAAGTACAAACGTCTCCCTACTTTCATCCACGCAGAGTCCATTGTTGTCGCTTCAATACAATATGATGCCCTGTTAGTTCTCTTAATCCGGATGTAACATTTATTATTCTATTAAATTATAGCTAGCGTAATGAAATGTTCTGTCTATTACGTACCATATTATTATAGTACCTACCCGTGTGTTTTTATGAATAGGTAAGTCGATTTGAGATATAATCGAGATTTTGTAAGATGTTTCATAATGTCTATAATATTATAATCAGTATAGAAGTCATAACAAGTATTTTCAAAAAGTTCAATGTATTAAATTTTGGGAGTGTTTTATGAACATAATACCTATAACATACAGGTTGTAAGGAAAAGTATCATTAACCTTTAAACCACAGACTCTACCCATCAAACTGAACAACTTTTACTATGGAAGCAAATCGATCAGAGCAAAAAAAAATCTGCTGTCCCATACGATTGCGTCGAGTAGGTACCTAGGTATTGCAGTTTAGTATGGGACAGCTGACTTTTTTTTTTCTGATCGTTTTGCTCCCATAGTAAAAGTTGTTCAGTTTGATGGGTAGAGTATGTGGTTTAAAGGTTTCCTAACACCCGGTATAAGCTGGTAAACGGCGTTTTTTGCTATGCTCAAAACAACTCTGTTTGCGGTCGCGGTGGCGGACTTCTGCCCAATTTCCATGTCTAGTAAGGGTTTGAGATTTCCGTTTACAAAGTGCATCTCAGTCGAATATTCATATTTTCCTATGAGTAGGATGCGTCGATACAGAGACCTAAAACAAGAATAAACAATGACAAAATCTGCATAAGTTCAGAAAAGTTGAAGTAAAAACGGGGTGACTATGATTAGTTTTGAAGTTCAAATGGGTGTATCTTTCATATTTTTTATTTTAAAAATTTTGAAAAAAATACAATACTATTACCTTGCCTTATGATTATATTTAAAATAAAAATAAAAATTATGTGTCTTTAATTTCAGAGAATAAAAAAGAAAAACCAGCGTAAAAAAGCTATGTTGAAAATGGAGTTACTTTGATACCAGTCGTTTTTTCATTGCGTATATTTACTACAAACTTTATCCATTTATTTTAACCACTCAGCCTCATGTTACAGTCTTGAAGATTTGGTTAAAAATGGACGAACTATCAATAATGTCAACACAAAAAAGAATATAAGGCTGCGTTCTGTTTTCGCAGTGAAATTTACAATCATGTTGCCATTTGGAGTTATCATCAAAGTCGCCCCAAGTTTCAAAGTCACCCCGTGCGACCGGTACTCACTAGACAATAGGTACCTATACTATACTATTCAGCACGCACTTCATTGACAATTCGTTTGATGACTTACGTTTTTTGGAATGTTAAAAAATCGTTAATCTATAGGTTCCTATACCTAACTAAAACATCAAAGCAGGTAGAATATAACTTTATACTTATCATAACACAGAGAAAGGCGCTTGTGATTATTTAGTGGAATAAATATTCGTGTACAAGGATAATTTATTTTTATTTCTCCATAAATATTAATGAGATTATCCCGCATAATGTAAATGTTATGGTATTAACGTTTACATTTTTCACTGTCTGCAATTGCAATGTAGCAAATGTACTTAATTTTGTTAATGTTTTTATAATACCAAATGAAATCCGTATTATTTGCAGGTAACAGGAAAGATATTACAATTTTTTGTGCAAATGCCTGTTTAGTGCATTCTATTCTATTCTATTTTTAAAAAAATGGCTGCCATCTTGGGTATTTGATGATTTTGCCAATGTCTAGTTTATGTAGCAAAAGTGCTTGACGTTGTACGGTAATTTATGTATTTGGTGACTTCAAGGATTGTTTTTCGAAAAGAACACTATCTTGAGCCACCACTGGAGCCCCGTTGTAGACCTGGGAGGGGGCAACCAACGATCGACGGGCGACGCGACCTCCCAATAGCAAATCCACAACGTGAGTCCTAATAGACATAATTTTACAAGACAATTTAGAATTTACCGAAAGCATATTTGAATGAATTTAAATCATTGGCAAAGATGTTTAGCTTGGACTCTACGTAACCATGAGAGTAGGTACGATCTACGTCACACCACCATGCAGTTGTTCCATAGAGACTCCATTTACGGTTCCTAATAGAACAACTGTTTCTTTTATCCCTGTTTTCAAAGTTTGTCCGATAGTGAAAGTTGTTCAGTTTGATGGTTTGACGCATCCTGTAAAGTATCTAGGTATTGGATCAAAAAAGGAACATCATGAAAATCGTAGCAAATTTTTATCTGAATTGACTTTTTACAGTCAAGGAGATGAAGCAAATAAGACAAAAGAGTCCTCAAATATTCATAGTAAAGTCGGGCCAATTTAATAGATCACATTTGACATCTATTGATATTTCATCAAACGTAACCTTGTAACGGCGGGCGTAGGATATTGTAAATTTTATCGAAGTTAGAACTGCACAATTGCTTTACTTTTTAAATTAATAATTAGGTAATAGTAGGTAATTAGGTAAAATAATTAGGTAATTTTACGATTTACTTTCACTAATAAACCATTTTAAACATAATAAACATTTTCTGTTCTAAAGAACTGAACGTCGTTACAATATTGCGTCAGTGAACCCTTATTTTTAGTAACATATGTTTGAAATCCGTATCGATTCATTTACTTTAATCGATGTTTTTAAGCAGGTCACCTCACTATGAAGCTAAAACTAACAAATGTCTAATGTGATCTATTAACTAGGCCCGACTTTAGTTTTTATTCTTGAATGAAAAATGAAATCGTAAAATTACAGGTAAGGTGAGAAGTGGATGACTTTTGGTCGAGGCTGGCTGGCTGGTGTGCTGGCTTCATGCTGGGCTATACCGTAACGTTAAATCCAAACTAAGGTGGAATTTAAGAGGGGATTTTTTACGTCATATCCAAACCTGCCAACTTTTGCCCTTGCAGGCCTTCGTTTTTTACCGACGTTTAAACACAAAGGGAGTCCTGTGTTCCCCCCATATCATATTCTAACGATGTATAATAATGTAGAGTATGTTTGCGATTTTCTCTGACACTTTTAGACGGACTTTGAGGATTTTTCACTGTTGTATAAAAAATTAAGGGACACAAGAAACTAGCATTACGTACGGTAATAGACACAAAACAAACGTTCAACTTGGTGTAATAATAGTGCAAACTATGAAATAAAAAATAAAGACTAGTTCTATGCTACAATTATACAAGGTGTAACAAAACATCCTAGTCATATTTAGACGTGGTTTAGATCATCAAACTGAACAACTTTCAGTATTGAAACAAGGTCGATTAAAAATCTTCTGTCCCATACATTTGAGTAGAGTCGGTAGTTCGGTACTACAATTTTGTATGAAACCACTTGTTTTTCGACAATTTCTTTTTGAAATTCAACCGCTAAAGCACATCCTGCAATTTAATACGATCGATCAATAATTTATAAAGAACCTCAAATTCGCAACACAATAGCAACGTACTACTTGACCTCACGACTTCCCATACACAAGTTTTCCCCCTGCTACTAAGTTATTACTTTTAATTTACGCCCGGCTTACTTTATTTGTTTTTATTACGTATTTGTACCTGTAGTATCTATAGTAAAGTCCTAGGGGTGAATAACAACGTTGGATTAAAACATTGCGCTGTCGACAGATGTCACCTTTTTGTCACAATAACGGCACTACCCTTGTACAGAAACAATGTGTTTCGAAGAAGCACTAGTGCGGCCCACTTATGCATGTAAGTATTCGGCTAGGTGATAAGGTGACAGCGTTGGAACAGACCGATTTATCAAATAACCTAACATAATAAGTGCTTATGGTTGCGTTTCAACGTACTTAATAGCGACCACATTCCACACTTAACAAGAAGAGTAAATAAAATGCATAAGAACGGTACGCAAACGAAACCTGTAGATATCAACTAACCACAACTTTAAAAGCTTTAACACCGATGATGAGTCGAAATGTTATTGCAACTGATACCCAATAAGGCTTCAATTACAACCAATTCAGCTTTCAGTGAAAGTTTTAATCATTATAATTAAAAAGGTAGTCAATAACAAAATGTTGCACTTAAATACGAAAGGAGGCAGAAGTGGCACGCGTTCGATACGGCATAATGAGCCACAGAGAAAATGGACCGAGACGCACAAATGAATATAAAGGAAAAACAAACAATACCAAGAAAATCGTCGACACATAAACAGTGTTCTAAGCGCGACTAAGTGCAGCGTTAATTATTAGTTTAAGTATTCATAAAAACGTTCTCCTTTACACTAAGGGTCGAGAGTCGAGGCGGAAACCGGCAAAAAGTTTTATTTCGACTTTATGATGGGAGGCAGCTGGGGCGTTTCGGCTCCCGAACACGATCGCCTTCACCACCGAAGGAGTATCTCGTGCGACTGCGGTTTCATAACCTGCTTTAACTGTATCCAATAGATAGATAGGGTAGAGTAAGGGCATGTTTCACCACTTCTGAATAAGTTCTTGTTAGCTTATCCGACAGATATTTTGACATATTTTCATACAAAATATGTCATACTATCTGTCGGATAAGCTAACAAGAACTTACCCAGAAGTGGTGAAACAGACCCTAAGACTATTGGGAGTTTTGTTTTACCGGTAAGTCTACTACACACTGGGTTCAAACTTCCCAGTGGTCTTACTAGTAAGTCTATTGGGAAGAAAATTCCCAGTAGTTCAACTGGTAAAACTACTCGGTAAAACTACTGGAGCCCTAAGGTTCCAGTTATATCAGTAAAACGCAAATTTATAATTATGGACCGACTTCTTAACTATTTTTATAAGTGCTCATTGTTAAATGTTAAAGGTTAATACAATGCAATATGAGGTATCAATAAAATTCAGTCACTTATTTCTTGAAACGATTAAAATGGCCACCGGAACCGCCAGGGTTCAAATTATAATCCTAGTTACATTTATAGTTCATAATGGGTAAATGTTATATTTAGTGGGCTACATCAATGAGATAAAAACAATTATAATAACAAGGTAGATTAGATACATACTCGTACAATGTTAATTAGCCCATTGTTCAGCAAAATGAATAGATCTCCAAGTTTTATTTAAATACAACAGTATGTATTGCAAAAACACAATTCAGTATTCCACTATAATGTCATAGCGTAATAAAAAAATAATATAAGATTATGATTATGCTTACAAAAGGTACAAAGAAAATTATTATTAAAATCGAAATATAACTTTATAAAGATTAATTTTTTTTATTAAAATAGCATTCAAGCAGAACAGATGAAATCTTATTAAACCATGTACAAGTAAAGGTAAGTGATAAGTATTGGCAGACTAATGATTTGTGCAGATAGACAAATATTATAATTATGATATAAGGTGAAATTGATTTCGTTAGCATAACACCCATATTCTTAGTTGTTTTCTTGACATTTCCTCACTCGAGTGGAAGACGTTTTTGACATAATTTGTATGTCAAAAATGTCAAAAACGTCCTCGACTCGAGAACTAAGAATACGGGTGTAAGAGTCTTACCCATCAAACTGAACAACTTTTACTATGGGAGCGAACAGATAAAAAAAAAATCTGCTGTTTCATACATTTGAGCCGAGTAGGATTGCAGTTTAGTATGGAACAGCAGATTTTTTTTGCTCCGATCAGTTTGCTCCCATAGTAACAGTTGTTCAGTTTGATGTGTAGACTTCATTTAAAACGATGCTAATGATATCAATTGCACCCTGTATAAAGGGTGATAGGGTAAACAGCAGTACTTTAAGCGGTGATTGTACCCATGATACTGAACACAGAAGTCTGTGATACTTGTGATAAGTGTGTGAAACCTAATATAGGAAATAGGAAAAAAATGTTCTCGACTTTTCATACAAATCGGCTGATTTGCATTTAGTATGGCAAGTCAGAATTTCTTTTCTTAGGGAAAGTTGTTTAGTATCATGGGTACAATCACCCCTTAAAGTAACTCTGTATGACATCGTTCGCGTGGAATCAGTTAGTATATCGAAAAATCCTATCCTTCGTTGTCTGTTACTGCTACGGTCGTGGAAATTATTATTTCAATACTTCATTGCACACACTATTCGTACCCACTTGTCCCATAGAATATTTAATTATGCAAGCAAAACGTTTGTGTTGTGTGAGTTAGGCACTATAACATTCTCAAGTGAATACGCATAATGCATGTGTGCAAGGAGAAACAATGTTATGGGGCGTTCGACGGAATCGTCGGGAAGGTCGTAGATGGAATAAAAATAAAATGTAATTATAATTATTTGCCCGCATTCGTGCCGGCCGGCATGTTGCTATCGATAGCGTAATAGTGAGGGGAACAATAAAATATACTTTAATTATAATTAGAGTCGACGTCGCCGTCGCCGTGCCGTTGGTTCTGAGGACATTGACCTCGCTTTGTACACAATGGGATACTTGCAACTCGATTATGACTACCTAATTTTAGCGTTATTCTGATTGACAATGTAATACGCAAATTAATTGTGAAATCAAAATGTAATTTCGACATAAAATGTTTCAGAACTCGAAATTTTAGCTGTATCTTCTTTTACGTAACTGTCCTCGAGTAGAAAATGGATAAAAATATTATTTTTTGCTGCATTGAACTGAAGTAAAAAATACAATCTTCCGGTAGAGTGACAAAATCATTGTTCACGTCGTAGTCTACGTACTAGAAATATCACTGCAAGTCGTAAGGCTATCTCATTCATTGTGGCGATATCGCCACACTTTCTTACTGAATCGCTGTCGCGTATTACCTACCTAATGGTATATTGAACTTTTGAATCAACGCTTTACTTATTTTTTTTTATTTATATATTTATTAATGAAAGAAACGTTACAATAAATTGACAGGATTGTGCAATAAAAACCAGTTTAGGTTTATCTATACACTATCGACTCGTCTAGGACAACTTGGCAAAATCAAATTTTAGCAAAGGCCTTTTTAGCATTCATTTTTTCTTTCGTCTTTTTTAACATTTACCGGAACATGTATCTTACCATAACCTGAAGATGAGCAACTGCGCTACAATTCTTCTTCAGGGCTACTCTCTCTCTATTTCTTCAACATACCTATTTCAACGCCACAAGAATCTATTACAGCAGTAACACTAAGGTAAGGACTGTACCAGGCATTCGTTGAATACGTTTCTACGCTACTGTGCAGGTGCTCAAACACCGCGCCGTTGTCCGATGTCTCACCACAGCCAATATTGAAACAAATAAAACCGGTCAAGTGCGAGTCGGGCTACTCGCGCACCGAGGGTTCCGTACCACACCACGACACAACACAACATATAAAATTACAATAAAACTCTTTTTTTCCGGGACCATTAGCGCAAGACCGACTCACACTTGGCCAGTTTTTATCATTTGTTGTTATACTGTAGAGTTTGGTTTATAATCACACCCAAGTTTGACGCTTGTTAGTATTACCGTTTTTACAATAGAAACGTCGATAAAAACTAGTTTCTTGTTGAGAACCCCCCTTAATTTTTTACTTTTTGACATTTTTATTATTTGTTAACAAATTCGCCATAATAACGCATATTCTGTGAAAATTTCAACAATCTAGCTATTACGGTTCAAAAGTTACATCCCTAATTAGGTAGGACAGACGGACGGACGGACAACGTAGGCTTAGTAATAGGGTCCCGTTTTCACCCTTTGGGTACGGAACCCAAAAAACTGGCCACGGACACGACGCGACACTCGCCTACTGTTTTAACGTCGGACACATCTGTCAATGTCCATTTTTGTTATATTATGAACGAGTGTCAATTAAACTTCAATTTATTACAAGTAGGTACCAATGCAATACATTTTTTTACATTTTCTTTAAATTACATACTTACTCATTAAAATTCTCGACGTAGTATCGTCGATTGTTACAGAACATTTAAATGTGCCAAGTTTTTTAATAAACAAAATCTCCTTGGTTTTAAAATACGATTGTTCGTTTGTATTCAGCAAATGTATAGTTATAGATAGGTTCATAGTATAGTTCACATAATATATTCATAAGCGCATCATCTCAATAGAATGCATATTAAAGTCAATAAGAATCAATCGAGTTCAAGGCTATGAATGTTGTTTTCACTGAACTGTAGTTTCTACTGCTCTGGAATAGAGGTTATGTACAATCGTAGTGTAGGTATACACTATACAGTGATTTCATAATTTGCCCACTAATGCTACGCTTGGTTTGCGAGTTCCCAGTAATAAAGAGTAAGTGGATAGTATTAAGTAAAAGTTCACAGTTGTCTTCTATTGACACACCCTTGTTACATATCACTTGCAACACTGTACGTACCCTGACGCTTTCTAGAATTACCTAGGTACCTACATACTGACTGAAGAGTGTACATTATAATTGCAGTAGGTAAACTTATGTTCATCATTCCATTTCATTTTCATTTCGGAGCCAATTCAATACAAACAAACAAACGTAGCCGTAGTATCGTTTGTGCAACCTACCTAGTATACAGGGTGTAACAAAACACCCTAGTAATACTTAAGTGGGTGCGTCAGACCATCAAACTGAACAACTTTCACTATGGAGCCAACTACATTGCGAAAAAAAAATTTTATGTTCTATACTTTACAAATCGACTAGAGCTAAAATATGTATTGGATTTCATTTTTTTTTCGCGATTTCGATTTTGGTCCCATAGAGAAAGTTGTTCAGTTTGACGGTCTAAACAACCCCCTTAAGAGTTTTAAATATTTATTGTTACTTATGAAACACCCTGTATACAGTTTTAAAGCGTATGAATATTGTAAGTCTGATAAGACGCGTAGACGGTGTTCTTACGTACAAGTGGTAGTTGGATCTACTGTTTGGTAAGGTTGTTTGTTGATCAACAACGAAGGAAGGTTTTATACGTCTTAAAAAAAAAAACGTCATTCGACATATACTGTCTTTTTAATAAATCACATAGTAATTCGCCAGCTATCGCAATAGTTAATAAATAAAAAAATAAAACATATTAAAATAATACCGTATGTCGTCCATGACATACAAAAATTCTACTCAATCGCAAAGCCACCCGTGTGGAACGAGCCGACTCCCACATACCTCATTTGTTATAAGCCACATTATAATCACACATTGTGTCGGATAATAAATAGAAAAAGCGACAATAGAAATAACGAGTCACAAATAGGCATCTAATAATGAAATTGTATTGCATATAAATATACGCTTGTTACGAGTTTCTCGGTTCGCCGGACCATTTAATAGTGCGTTGGGTTATTTATTAGGGATGCTTCCGCGTGCGTTCCGGTCAGATATGAAATTGTCTCCGTGTTAAAACGATATCTGACCTATCTCTAACGCAAGAATGGCTACGATATGAAGTCAACGTCTGTACCCTTACACACATACCCCAACTGACTGATCTCCTCACCATGTTTTAAGTCAAACACCTGGGCCCATAACCTGGCATTTGAATTCAGGTGATACTTTCCTCAAATTATCCAGATTGTACCTGTAGGTATACTTATTTAAGGGCCTGTTTCACCACTTCATATAATTTCATACAAAATATGTCAAACTATCTGTCGGATAAGCTAACAAGAACTTACCCAGAAGTGGTGAAACAGGCCCTAAGTGTTTTATAACGGTCACTTGCCTATTATCCAGTGTATGTAATTTAACACTAAGCTCAAAATTAAGACCACATGAAAGTTAAAGAGGTACTTTACTATTAAAATATATTTTTAACGTCGTTGTCTTCTATGTGACTGATATATGGCACGTTCATGCAAATGAGTTAGAATCTACTGCAATTACTGTTTAACAAACAAGAACATATTTCACGTTAAGAAGCCATCATATATGTCATTTTAGCTAAAAACAACGGACATCTTGTATTATTAAGAAAACAGTGTAAGTCTTACTGGTGGCTATTATAAAATTCTTTATGATCATATAAAAAGTTGCATAAGTAGCCAGTAAAATTATGCATAATATATTTCAAGTAGCTAAACGTGTAAAATAATATTTTTATATATTCGCATTTAATTGGCCACATGGGCCTTATATGGCACGATCGTTGCAGGACTTCTTACAAGTTTGTTGCAACCTCTTCGACGGACATGTCATTCAACTATAAGTATACGTGTGTCATATTGATATCAAACATTTTACTGTTATTTAAAATTCCCTATACTTCGGAATATTGTACCTAGTGTTTCCTATTAAATTCGCGTAAGTATTTACTTAAAAGTGAATCTTTTAAAGTCACATCTACGGACCTGAAAAAAAGACGGACGTAATATGACACTAAAAAGATGTGAAACATGCAAGGTCTTTTCGTTTGTTCTACAAGGGACCTACACTCACACAGATGCACTAGCTCTAGGCGCAGGTCCGACACCCGTCACCATTATGTACCGCTTGACAGCACGCACACAAAAGAAATGGTCGCTTCACTCGTGATTAGACGAGATTACGTCCGACTTTTTTTCAGGTCCGTGGTCACATTAAAAATACTTTTATATAGCATTACAATTACAGCAAGACAACAGGGTGTGAGGTGAAACGGACAAGGGGTGAATGTGTTTTACTTTTCACGACTTTAATAGTTTATTAGTGGTTTCTGTAATGTGATACTGTCTATCTATGCAACACCTTTGTTTGTGACAATTCAAGCATTAACCAATAGGTAATCATCTGATTGATAATATCATGTTCGATGAACACACCTACTACTGATATCTGCATTATCATAATTGAATACTCGGCTATTTGATAGCAGTAGCTCGTATCAAGCGGAAACAACAAAAAATCTCGTATGATGCTATTCTAAGGCCGATGTTATGTCAATAACCGTACTATTGTTTCTTACAATCAAAGTTTTGTACTTGGATGCTGACTAACAACACCTTTATGAATTAGTTGCTTGCTAATATCTGTAGGCTTGAAAAGTCCTTGGAATTTTATTACCTCGCCGATTAGTGTTAAAAGTTACGAAGAACTTCTAATTTAAAACGGATCAATAGTTTGAGCACAAACAAAGTTCGTTTCCATGCAGACGGTGCCCGGCAAAAAGTACTTACTTGCTCCGGCTCTTGTATTTTTAATATCACCCCCCCCCCCCCCCCCTCCTTCCGCACCCCCGCTTTAACATAATATAAAATTATAAACGATATGAATCACGATAATGTTCCACGAGTCTGTGTGCGTGGCCAATTCACAACTTTGCCGGAGCAGGGGCCTGGCCCCCCTCGACCGTCTCCATCGCTTCTCCCCACCATAGAGTAAAGGTAACCAGTGGCTTAATAGAATCAAGAGCTGTTCCTTTAAATGGCTTTACATTTAAACGTTTTAATTGCTATTCTCAAAGATCTAGTAAAATTAAGCAAAAGTGAGAACATTTCAATACGATTTGAACTTAGTTAAGATTGAACACTCATGACATGACGAAGAACGCGGCACCCCGCGCGAACGACTATTTGAATGACGATAAGAAATGTTTATTGCGACCGCAGCATAACGAAGATGCTTTTCGACGAAAGCCGAACTTCTGGTTGCATTTACTCTATGACCCACCCCGCGCAATGCCGGCAAAAAGAAAAGTTTTATTTTTATAAGACAAGAAATTTATTATGGCTGATGCTCGTGTCGGATTCGCGTTTCTTCGGAAATAGAACGTAAAACGTTGCTCGCATCGATCCGGCCGCTTTGCGTTTTGGTAGTATCGGCGTAAATTGGAGTATAGGACTCTTGACCACACGTGTAAGTATCCGAAACGTACGGGACCTTACATTGAGCTTATCTTGCACCAACGAGTACGTATTTAGTGAACGCTGTATCGTTCACAATGCTCGTACAAATGACAGCGATGGTATCATATTTCAACGTTTAAGAGGAAATTCAGGCGGTGTTTAGTCCATACAAACGTATTACCCTGTTTCTTTCCTGGATAATGACACTAGAGCAAATATTTTTCTAAGATACAATCTGTTGCCTCTGCCATGTCGCAATGTTTTGTTTATTTTCGTAAATTTATTACTATAAGAACTATCAACAATGACTATAATTTACCCAATTATACCGCCGTCCTCAGACATCCAGCAAACGTATTTGACGAATATAAAAGAAAGAGCCAGACATACAGATATATCCAAACTCATTCTCATATTATTCTTGAAAAAAAATATATATTGGTCTTATATTTGAGGAGGAAACAGGGGAATATGAGATTGTGATTTCATCTATTTTATGCAGGTAAAATCAGTCCGACCTGCAGTTGTTACTTTTGCACTGGTAGCTCGGTTGCTCGAAAATAGCGCGATAGCAATAGATTTGTTAAAACCCATTCTTAAAATGTCTTGCAGACCGCCCAAAACTTTCAAAGCCACCTTCAATGTCGTTGACTTCTTTGAAATAAAATAAGGCACTGGGCCAATGTTTCGGGAATCCCTATTGGGAGTCATACTGATTATTTATAATAAATGCGTGCATGGATCCGCTTCCCATATAAGCGAAAGAGAAGTAAATCCTGTCAAGTAACAGTTAGTAAGGTGCCAACTGCTTTTTCTTTAGATGAGTTTCCATTTACAAAAATAAGAGCGTCAAGATATTCGCACGTTATGTGCTTTGATACCTGTTATAAATATTTACAACATAAAATGTCGTAAATATTTTTTTACACAAAAGAATTAATTTCAAAAATACTTATATTATTGTTTGAAACATGATTAAACGGATTTTTTTCATTATAAATTACAGTTCTCTCCAAAAAGCCAATTTCTTTCATTAAAAGATCTGTGCCCATCTAGTATGAGTTCTCTACACGCGCGCCTTTTACGACGTCGCGTCGCGCTTCGCAACAAGTAGTATGGAAAAAGCTGGGTCGTGCGCAAGTACAGTAATTATACTAGATAGGCTAATCGTTATGCAAATCAAAGATGGAAAGAAGATAGACAGCAGAAACATTCAATAGAACACAAACAAGAAATTAGAATTTGTCTTTAAAGAGCTTCCTAAATATAATGATATCCTAGGAAGGATAACTAACTTCAATTTAGAGGGTACTCCGATGGGTGCAGATAAGTAGGTATGGGTAGTTTTGTTTACTTTCTTTTCCTGAGGCAATAACGCTCTTACCATGTGGTGGACTGCTGTTGTACAAAACCAAAAACAAGCGGACGATCCCGAACGTTTCGGAGCACTATATAGATAGGTGCACCAGCCGCAGACATTGTCGGTAATTACCGGTGCCGCTATAATCGCACTTAATTACAACTATACAACTCACAATCGCGCCCGTTTCAAGTATTCATTATTAATATTAATTCGCAATAAAAACAGGTTTGCAATCCCGATGCCAGGGTTCTCGATACGCCCGTGTAAAACTCAACACTGCATACCCATTATCTTATTTTAATTTTTTATCACTGTGGGATTGCTAACCAATTTTAAGCCTTAATTTATTGAATAAATAATATTATATTCTCTGACTAGCCTCGTAGGCATCAATGTTTAACTTAAGTGCGTTCACACACGATGACGCACTGACGGAGCGGCAGATGTCAGTCCATAGAACCACACCCGGTGCGTCAATGCGTCACCGTGTGTGCTTCTACGTGCGGTTTCATACAACTCCTTGCTTCACAAATGACGGACTGACTGCTCCGTCAGTGCGTCATCGTGTGTGAACGCACTAACTGTAAGTATAGTATTCGGTAGACTACCTACATCTATTCAGAATTGAATATCGAGCGAATGTATCAAGAGCAACAATGAGGCGTTTTCAAGACGAGTAAAACGAAAAACATTTCACATTGACAGCACGGACTTGAAAGAAATACGGACCGAATATTGCACTAAAAAGATGTGAAGCATGCAAGGTAATACAATCTCGTTTGTTTTACAAGGGACCTACACTCACACAGATGCACTAGCTCTAGGCGCAGGTCCTATAACCCGTCACCTTATGTACCGCGTGACAGCACGCACACAAAAGAAATGGGTGCTTCACTCATGATTAGATGACATTACGTCTGGTTCTTCTTTTAAGTCTGTGATTGACAGTAAAAAGTGCTGTTTGTCTGGTTTGCATTATGTCTGACAGGTGTTGGGTGTTGCCAATGGAAATATTGTTCACTGCCAATAAATACCTACGCAATAACACCGAAAATGTTAGTTATACATAAGTGAACAATCGCAGTTCAAAAAGTAGATGAATTAAAAGTATCAAAACGTTTTTCATATTTAAACTATCAAAATCTTCGTAATGAATTAATAAATTTGTCCCTAAAATGAGGGAAACGAGAAAAACAATGAACACTTTCAATCTGACAGCTAGGTTTTCACGATTGTAGCGCCATCCTTCAAGGGTCTATGAAAACATTTTCTTTAAATAACGCCTCATTGAACATTTAAACTTTGATGCAACGAAACATTACATCAGTCTGCCGCTCCGATTAAAATTTACAAATAAATAGAGACAGCGAAAAATTACACGACAGACGTTAAAAATACGTTTACAACATAAAAATTCCATACAACAATTTTATACAACATTTTATTTATCATCTAAATCGGCGTTTACGACGGGGGAACAATGCCGGGCTCCGAACCAAACAAAAGTGGGACGCAAATAAAGAAAACAATAAAATTAGAATACATAAACACATAAAAACGTTCATCCAGAACGTTCCCGTTGCGGCGGCCAGCGCATGCGCCTTGCGTCCACCGCACATTACAGTTTACATCAAATAAATTAAAATCAACTAACAACTGTACGAAGGGTCCTCCTTTGTTTAAAATGTAAGTAATAAGTCTTTAATTATGAAATTACTGTCCTTAACATGGTAATTTAAACTCAGGACAACCATTTGTCGTGGGTACCTAATTCTTAATAACTTTAGAGTTGTTGTTTTGTTTTTAAGTACTTAGAACAAAATAACAAAGAATTCTCAAAGTAAACAGACTATTCCGATTACAGGTAAAGTTTTGTCACTCTTTCAAAAACTAAAAATAATCAATTGTTTCAAGTTAATTTTAAATTAAGGCAGCCATAACTGCGGTAATGTTTTTTAAAAATAGTAAACGTAACATCGTAAGACAGAATACAGGTTGAATTTGAATTCATTAGTATCCTTTCAAACTGAGACTCTAACCATCAAACTGAACAACCTTTTACTACGGTGGGAGCGAATATGACATCGCAAAAAAATCTGCTGTTCATACTGAACTGCAAAGCCTACTCGACTCAAATGTATGACATGTTCAGTTTGATGGGTAAAAACTTGGTATATAAGGATGCTAATGACTTCAAATTCATCCTGTAGGTATAGTTAAACTTCTGCTGTAATGCAAATGTAAGTTTTGTCTATACTTACACTTATAATATTATAATAAAAAGGAAAGATTCAATTTTTTTGTTGTTTTTTTGTAATGAATAGGCTCCGAAACTACTGGACCGATCTGAATAATTCTTTCACCATTAGAATGCTACATTATCAGTGATTAACATAGGCTATAAAAAACGGCCAAGTGTGTGTCGCGAAGATTCTAAGGCGGTACGAAGTTCGCCGCGGTCCTATAGTGTTAACTAAAAACATGAAAACTAATTTAATTGCAAACTTTGCAATATGTAGAGTACAGGAATTAATTTATGAACACCGTCTAAAAACTATTGTGTCGGTGAATGAATGAAATGGGTATGTGGTTTCATTCGAAATTGAACCTTAAGGGTCAGCGCAGACCGACGGAGTGGCGTCGAAGTGACTAATTTAGCATCAATTGAAATTCAACTTTGCAACTGGATCGTGAAATAATACAAAACCAATTTGAGTTGTATTCACAAATATCTTAAGTTTAATTTCAGTTGTTACTAAATTAGAAGCTTTGCCGCCAATCCGTCAGTCTGCGCTGACCCTAAGACCTTTTTAAAAGTACTTGCGAAAAATGGATTACCAAAATAGATTGGTTCTACATACAATATGACGATTTTATTTAAATAGTAAACCAAGGACAATAATGTAAACAAACAAAACAAAAATAGCAAGTTACATCTATCGATTCCGTAAAGTATTCAAGTTTTTTGTATTTGTTTAACACTTCGCATAAAATATGTGGAACTGTCGCAAGTTTGAAATAGATTTCCCTGTGACATGTTTTCCTTTCGGAAATCGGGAAATTTCGTCATTTTTTTCCGCTCTACCACAATGCAAGAAAACGATAGTGTTCAATCAGTGCGTCCTTCTAGTTACCTATGATGCGGAAATGTCGACCCTGACTGTAGGATAGGATCAGTTTTTCAACTGAAAGTAGCTTAGTGAGCTATGGAGAGCTAATGCTCGGTGTTTCTCTGAGAGATCGCATCAGAAACGAGGTGATACGTCAGAGAACTAAAGTGGTTGAAATTGCTCAGAAAATGAGCAAGATGAATTAGCAATGGACTAGTCATATCTGCCGAAGAACTGACAACCTAATGGGAATCTGAGTTTTAGAGTGGAGACCACGAACTCATTCCCGTAACCTTATTGGAGACCTTACCTTAGCTTAGACGCTGATGATGATTATTTATAAGGTCGATTTGATTACAATAAAATGTTACATGCTCAAAACTTCTCCAAGAATTAAGCCCTATTGAGAGTTCCAAATAAGTTTTAAAGGGTTCCGTACGGTCCTCGAAAAGGAAAGACTGAAGTCTTATAACATTACTCCGGTATATTCGCATGTCTGTCTGCCACAGTAACTTTCCTCAGCAACGCATGGCGGTTTTCTCGTTTTGTCACTTTGTCGTGCGAGGCATGCTAGCCCTAAAGGACTGGCACGAATCCCGCTACACGTTACTTTGGTATAAACTCGAATTAATCTATCTATATATATAAAAACGTCTGTCCTGACTGATTCATCATCGCCCAGCCCAAACCGCTAAAGCTACAACTATGAAATTTTGATAGAAGTTGCGTATTATGGCGTAGGCACCCACTAAGAAGGGATTTTTGTAAATTCAACCCCTATGGTGGTAAAACGGGGGGTAACAGTGAGTATGGGAAAATTTTTTTTTAGTCATATCTTTTTGAAACTTTGTACGCATATTTAAAACCAAAAATAAAAATACCCCTGTTTCAGCATTTTTCAAGTAAGCACGCGGATGAAGTCGCGCGGGTAAAGGTGCCGGTTAACAGCCGACCGCATACAGCAGCAGCATACGACGTGTCGCTCCGACACTACTGGTTTGTATGTAGTTCTATGAAATACCCTTCGAAGCATCCGACACGAAGCATGCGACATGCTGTATGCGGTCGAGCCTCGACCGCACACCAGTAGTGTCGTCGAGTGCTGCCAGGCATGCGATAATTATCCTAAATTCACGAATTTATTTTGTGGCATGCGATAGAAAATAAAAGTCAGGTAAAGCACGATAATTCATACAAATTCCACTATAATATTTAATTTAATGAAATCACTATTTTCAACCACATTTTCCGTTATACTGTTTTTGGCGATTGTAGGTATGTATTACCGTTTTTACGATAGAGCGAGAAGAAAAACCGGCCAAGAGCGTTTCGGACTCGCCCATGTAGGGTTCCGCAGCCATTGCATAAGAAGAATAAGAAAATAGTAGTAATGTCGATTCTCTTACCTAAAAGAAAATTTTGTTATTAGAAAATATATTTATGTTAAGGTGTTTTCAGAAACCGAAATCTATATTTTCTCCCCTTCGGACGGAAAGCGTCAATTTTTGTCACGCTGCGCTAAACGAAGTTGCCTCTTTCCACCTCCGTCGAGGAGAAAAATATTATACTAACCTCGGGCAGTAAATAAGAAAGCCTCAGATCACATGTTTGTTTGTTCAAAAGTTACAGCCCTAAATAGGTAGGCCGGACGGACGGACGGACAAAGTAAAAGGGTCCTGATTTCACCCTTTCGGCACGGAACCCTAAAAAGGTGAAAATAAACCAGGCTTCTAAGATCACGGATGTTTGTAACAAGGATTCTGAGTATCCCAAAGGGGAGCACGGTCGTAATTTAATGTGTCACTTTACCCCAAAAAATACCCTAAGTCGGCAACACTGTTTGCAGCTGCTGTATGCTGCTGCTGCGTGCGGTCGGGTTCGAATTCATACCCCTCCGACGTGTCGGAGCGACGCGTCGCTCCGACGTGTCGGATCCGACACGTCGTATGCTGCTGCTGCATGCGGTCGGCTGCCAATTTACTCCTTAAAGCTAGTCAATAAATAAAGAAACTGTAAACAAAATATGACATACCGAACAACAGAATATCAACAAGAATACGTTTTCGCTACAGCGCGGCGCGGCGTCTACATAATATAATAGTGATTGCCATTTATAATATATCGTACAGTCGCGATGTGATCGCGACGATTGTAATATAGTTTAATGTGGGAAAAGAAAAATCTTTTTACAAAACATAATACATTATAGAACAGAGGTTGCATGTAATTTACGATAGCATAATACAATATTTATTTAAAAAAACATTATGTTTCTTCATGTCTTTATTGTTGCATTTCGTAGCACTTTCTTCATTTAGGCACCTAAAATCATAGCTACGGAACCATATTCCATACGTGTTCTAAACGATCTTAACGAATTTGTCTTCTAACTCGTTTAAAGAGGATTTTTCATCAATTTGGCAATGTTTGTTGGTTAAGGCGTATCAGCCGTGGACCACTCTCCTCTCACTCAGACTCCATACTAATCGATGAGAAAGAGCGCGTGGCTCCGGTCAGAACTTTGCTGTTTTCTTTGAAAAATTCGATGATTTTTTATTAATTTCGAAAAAGTAAAAATACCACATCATTCTAAATCGTATTGTGAACAATATAGTAAATTTTCATTTTGTTCCGATTAAAAATGTAAGAGTAAAATGGTTACAACTGGAAAAAAAGGGGTGACTTTAGAGTCCCTTTTCTTCGGTTTTATTCATTAAAATCGATTTCTAGAAAAACCACATCACTTCTCATATCCTGTAGATGGTTCAGGTTATTTTTCAGCTCAAAAAGTGCCATAGTTAATGAATAAAATGGTTACAAAATTACCCAAAACCGGCAGGTAGCCCCTTAACGCCTTCTAAAATGCATAATAACTGCTAGAATGATTTACGAAGCGATGAAAATCTCTGGTAGATATCTGTATCGTTCGTAGGATGTCAAGATAATTATGTGGAAGAAATAAGACTGGTTTTAGCTCCACTAACAAGAGCGTGGCTTACAGTTTACCACGCATACGTAATGCCACTAATATACAATTAGCTGAGAAGAAATTATGTATACACATAATGCATCAAACTTTGAAGAATCGTACCTTTAAAAAATTGGCACTGGCGGGACGGTCGATGTGAAATAACGAAATTTCGCTTTCTCCCGATTACGCGCGCTTTTTACAAAAATTTCAATCTTTCGCAGCTGTCAAACGTGTCTATAATTTCGTCACGGCATACGAGTCGGTATTACTGCCAAAGCGCGCCAATTGAAGTTTCATATCAAAAAGGATAAAAATATTCACAAAGATCCTTAGGTGGAAATTTCCATCTCGAATTCAGCTAATTAGTAGATATTTGATCAAACGCGTTTAACTTTGGTATCAATGCGAAGGATTGCCTCAAAGAGGTTAGGTCTGTGGATCTCGATTGTTTTCAGTAATATCTTTTAACAATCAGTTATAAATAACTCGACGTGACTTACGTCCGTGAGTGTACTTTGGTAAAGCGCAGCCACTACTTATACTTTGTATCAGATAAAATTATTCAAATGATACGATCTATTGTGTTTCAGCAACAATGATTAATAATAAGTACATTTAAATCGTTTGCTTTGTTGTTTTGTTAGCAATCTGGTAAGATAGCCTGCGTATTATTTTAATAAAATGGTAGTCATTTATTTATCGTACCTACCTTTATTTACACGTGTAATGTATCTATCAGAATTACAACAACAAGGTGTTATTAATTTAAATGCAGAAAAAAAAAGTGTAATCAGTAATTATAAGGAAATCAGAGCCTTCGTTCTCCACATTGATCGTGATGATGGGTTCATTAGCAAATCGGAGTTGGTAATTACCTTAAGAATTTTAAAATGAATAGTTTACTTTACATATATCTATCCGTCTAGTCTCAGTAGTTCGGTTCGGGTCCGGGACCGAACTTTTGAGACTTTTTAGTCCCAGTAGTTCGGGCTTCAACTGCTACCGAACTACTAAGACTTTGTCTCATTAGTTCAGGACCGAACTTCTGAGACTTTTTAATCTCAGTAGTAATCTCATCAGTAGTTCGGGCTTCATCTGCTACCAAACTACTAAGACTTCGTCTCAGTAGTACAGGACCGAACTACTAAGACTTTTTAGTCTCAGTAGTTCGGTCTTCAACTGCTACCGAACTACTAAGACATTGTCTCTATAGTTCAGGGCTGAACTTCTGAGACTATAGTCTCAGTAGATCGGACTTCTGCTGCGACCGAACTACTGATACTTCTGCCAAGGACCTGAAAAAAAGACGGACGTAATCTCGTCTAATCACGAGTGAAGCACCCATTTCCTTTGTGTGCGTGCTGTCACGCATCATAATGGTGACCACCATTTAACGGAACCCTAAAATACAAAAAACGTGTCACGTCTAGGTGTTACAATTCCATTTATACATATGTATCAAAGTTCTCGACACACAAACGCATTGCGAAATCTTACGTACATCTATCAAATCATAACATTTAAATAAATTGTAATTTACAATGAACAGAGCAAGTCATCGACCTCGCTGTCTCAAACGTCTAATAGCACACACACAGGCAAGCGTTAAACACGAACGCTAACACACACACACATGGACTGAAAGCTGCGAGGGTGTGAGTGAATGTGAACATTAATATAAGGCAATAACATGTTCAAATACAGGATCGCAAATGAAATCGACCTCCGCCACGTAATGGACGCGGTTTGCTTGTATTTCTTCACATAATCAATATGTTCGGAACCGCAACACTGGAATAAAATCCGTCTTTAACTTAATTACGTACGGTGATCTGTGACAAAATGATACTTTATAATGCGTCTTCTGTACAGAAGACGCAACACAGCAGAAGTTTACCAGCGCCATCGTAAATGTTTTTTTATCTTTCTGTTATCAATTATTTTTAAATGATGATTATTAACAGATTATTTGGCTCTATTCATGGAGCCAAGAATATAAACACGGACATTGTTTTGACACAGTCGATACGTCAACGATCTAGATGTATCAACGACATTATCGCAGAACCTTGAATCGACATTATTTCCAGAAACTTTCAAGTAGTTGGGGTTCCTGGGTTAAAAGTTTTTTTTTTTTTTATTTATTTATTGAAAGAAAAATGACAAAAGATTTAAACAATTAAACTTCCAAAAACCATCGGAGGTTTATCCGGAAGTGAAAAAAAAAAATGAAATTTCAAATCCCGCTACAATCATGAATGTTACATATTTGTGTCATCATTGTATGTTTTCCATAATAAAAAGCCTCGTACCTTACGTTTGGAATCATAACACTGTATGTGTCGGTTTCATTCAATCTAAATCATAAAAAAAGGGTGTTCAAAAATGTTACTATAGGTACAAAAATATCCACAAAAACCAAAGTTCATCCCTACAGTGTTTACTGAACTCCGTCCACCCACCGATTCCTTCCAAGGAACAATGAATCGATGAATAGCCTAACGGAACCCAGTGTGCAGTTTACGGATGTTATTGTCCGTGGAGTCGATCAATCTAGTGTCTTAAAGTTACACGAGCTTGCATCACAGTTGCGGCGATTGTTACTTCACTAGCCGTCTCTTTGACGACCCACAAAGCGCAAGGTGTGAATAGTCCAGTCATTTTAGAGTTTCCTTGTATGGACACCCCAACAATAATTAGAAAGTACAAGTTACGGTTGACAAATAATCTAGCACCGGAAATAATTTAACCTAGATTATTTGTCAACCGTAATCTGTTTACTTTACTTTATCACACTGCAAAGTTTCAGCGATAGATGAATTATTGTTAGGGTCAAACCCTAAAATGATTGGACTAGAATAGAACTAGTGTTCTTAAATATCAAGGGTCTTTCAGAATATGCTGACACTTTTAAGGGAATGATCAGACCATGAAACTGAATAACTTTCTCTATGGGATAAATACCGAAATAGCGAAAAAAAATCAGCTGTTCCATACAAAACTGCAAACCTGCTCGAGCCAAATGTATGGGCCGGCAGATTTTTTTTCGCGTTTTCTTTGTTGGTCCCATACAGAAAGTTGTTCAGTTTGACGGTCTGATCATCACCTTAAAAGTGTCAGCATATTCAGAAAGACCCTGTATACAGAATGTAACAAAACATCACACACGATGACGCATTGACGCAGCGGCAGACGTCAGTCCGTCATTTGTGAAGCAAGGAGTTGTATGAAACCGCACGTAGAAGCACACACATTGACGCACCGGGTGTGGTTCTATGGACTGACATTTGCCGCTCCGTCAGTGCGTCATCGTGTGTGAACGCACTAGTAATTGTCATCCGATACAGCTGATGCTGACACGAAAGACGAAGAATACGTTAGTCTTGTCTAGTTGATGTCTCGAAAGAGACAACGTAAAAAAAACTGCTTGCCCATACATATTTTGAGTCGAGTAGCCCACTGCACTTTTGTATAAAACATCAGTATTTTTTTTCGCGATTACTTTTATTTAATTGGTCCATAGAGAAAGTTGTTCAGTTTGATGGACAGATGCCCCTCTGAAGCTTCGATCAAAATAAAATGAATGGATAGGCCTAAAGCGCGGTAAGTTGAAGCAAACTACTGGTGCACTTGGTACATACAAACTAGCGCCATTATCTGTCAAATCTAGGGCACTTTCATACAAGTGACAAGTAAAAATTTCATTTGTTTTGCCTCATTTTTCTGGTTTGAAATGTTCGCTTAAGGCCTATCCATTCATTTTATTTTGATCGAAGCTCTGAAGTACATATGTGACGCATTTACACCCTTTATAATATACGAGTACATTATGTATATTCACGACCCGATTTACCTAGATACCTAAACGTTCTCATTAAGTGTGTAGCACAACTAGAATTAAAGTTTATTTTTCTTACATTTAGGGCGTTAAGGTTCTGTACCCAAAGGGCGCCAACGGGACCTAGCCTTAGCCTACGCTGTCCATTCGTCCTAAGTTTTTAGAGGCTCCCCACTCCCCATAGGTTAACGCAGGGCCGGGCCATATTTTGCTGGTTTTTAGAAGCTATCTCCTCGTTATTTGAAAGACATACAAATTATTGAAAAGTATTCCAATGATCTTAAACATCTCGGCTTTATTTGCTATAGATCATATTTCTTATTTTACTATAAAGTACATATGAAACCTGTGTTCAAAGGAAACCCTAAATATTGGAAAAAAACTGTATTATGTGCATCTACTTTTTAAGTTGAAGTCACTTTTACTTGAGACTCGCACCTTTATGAAGACAAAAAAAAAAACTAAACCCCGCCTCCCTCCCCTCCTCCTCCTGTACCCCTCTTAATTGTCATTTTTATTATCATGCGCCATATAATAACGCACATTATGTTAAAATTTCTACTGTCTGTCTATTACGGTTCAAAAGTTACAGCCCTAAATAGGTAAGACGGATGGACAACGTAGACTTATGAATAGGTTCCCGTTTTCACCCTTTGGGTACGGAACCCTATAAACAAAAAATAAATATAAGGATGTGTGTATACAAGAAATTAGGTTCGGCTTTTCTCAAAACGTGCCGACTTGAATATGTATGTAGCACGTCTAATTATTATTTTTGTCTGCAACCATAAACACGGAATTCTTTATTGTAAGTATCAAATAGAAACATAATCTTAAACTCAATCAATTGTAATAATATATAGACGCGTTTAATGGGCCTGTTGATAACTATCTAAACAAACTATACCTATAAATGTATTAATAAAGCTGAAATAAATAAAAAAGTTATTTTACGAATGTTGGTTGCAATCGAAAATGTCAAACAACAATGTTGTAGCTCATTTCAACGTTTTACAATAATCGCCTTTTATCGGGCTTTATAAACGAACTAGTTTTTATTGCGGTTTATTATAGATAGAGCTTGCATGCTGTCACCACTGTCGGTTCATAATTCCTTTTCAGGGTTCCCTACATTTCCGTACCCTGCAAGTTGATCACTATCTTCCCTCTCGCACTGGTCCATCGAATATATGCGTTCTCACTCTTACTTCGTTCTTTTTGTGAAAAGACACCAAACTAAATTTTCTCTTATTGTAACATTTTATCTAACTGCTACACGATAATATATCAAACGCTTTTACTCGTCGGTCAGATTTTTATTGATCCCTTAATTTTACTATTACAATGGTTTCGACTCTGAGACTCACTGCGTAAACGATGGATGAAATGACATTCATCCTTCATACATCTGATGTATAATGAACAAACTGTCAAACTGAACAACTTTCTCTATGGCACAAACATGGAAAACGCTAAAAAAATCGACTCCTCCATACAAAAGCTAGCCACTAATACTCGAGCCAAATGTATGGGACAGCTGATTTCTTTTTCTCGATTTCGATGTTGGTCCCATAGAGAAAGTTGTTCAATATGATAAAAATATACACCACTAATTTTTACTTAGTAACGAACCTTTAAGGGTTTATTCAGACCGTGAATCTGAACAACTTTCCCTAAGGAACATCGGTCGAAAACCGAGAATTTTTTTTGGACTTCCCATATAAAATCGAACGGCCGATCCGCACTTTTGTATAGGAGGTCCAAAAATTTTTCTCATTTTTCGAAAATTGTTCAGTTACTAATTAAAAATTAGTGGTGTATATAGGCTCATAGTGATCAATGGTTAGTGTCATCCTTTCAATTTGTTTTCCGATTCTATTAATCGACGGTACGGAACCCTGGGTACACAAGTCCTGTTTTTATGAAAAATTTTGCGGTTTTCGATGTACTTATTCTTGTTAAAATGACTTATTTTGTTTATTATTACTTTAGATGTATAGTTAAGTAGGTACATACGAGTAGGTTGTTTGCGGTTATTCTATCTAAAAACTCTAAAAATACACGACGACTATTTCATTGAACATAACAGTAATTCTAAAGACCACTCTGATGTTAAAACAGGGTGTAACAAAACACCCTAATAATATTTAAAGGGATGAGGTTTTCTGGATCATAAAACTAATCTGTTGTTTCTCCAAAATACGAACTCACAAACCGACTTCAATTTATCTATTTAAAATATTAAAATTATCTTACCGCGTTTATAATGAATAAAAACTATTACTTAAATGAAATGATGTTCATTAAAAATGAAATAAAGTGTGCAGTCGCACACGCAACTATAAATTCTCCTTAACAATACATAATACTTTGTTAGTTCGCATGCAACTATTTACTTTACCTACCTATTGATAAAAAGCAAACTTATTAATATGATCCTCTACGCCGCGTGCGCATCGTTCAGGTGTTGCACAGTTCTTACTCTAGCCCAGCCAATTTACGGAGTTTTGTTAGAAGGGGTGGGAAGTAATCATGTATGGGACTTTTAAACTGTAATCGCCGCCATTCAAAAAGACTGTCTAATAAATTTAAAATTAAAAATGTTATGCAACATAGAAATAAAAATTTTGTCTTATTTAAGGGTTATAACTTAATAATAATAATACCAACGCACTCATTTTGATTTAAATAAATAAAAATCGATATTCAATTGAAAATTGATCGTGTTTTTCAAATCTTTCCAAGTAGCAGAAGGCTCTATAACACAGGCGTTTTATCACCAAATAGTGATATAGTACGCCTATAGTGGTAACCATTGTGACTGCTTGTACTATAAAGTTTTTTAACACAGCGTTTTGATTCCATAAGACAAAAGAGCATTTAAGTTCCATAGTTTAGCTCTTAGAATGCTTACAGGACCATACAAAAGAACCTTTAAAGTGTTGCACTGTAACAGATATGAAAAAAACGATTATGGTACTATTTAGTACTATAGACAACCTTACTAACAATTTTATGTACTTATCTATTTTGCACTAATAACGCCATTATAGTGCTAATCATGAACACTACTCAGCACATTCTAAAACGTTCTCAGGACTTTTATTGTACCAGATTTTGCTACTTAGACAAAAATATTTACCCCGTGTTTGAAGTGTGTAATGTAAAGACTAAAGCCTGAAAAATATGCTTGGTTTCATAATATCTCAGAATAGGGTCCTCGGGGAATATATGTAGAGTCCTCGGGGAGTATAATATGCTTATGCTTAAAAATATGCAAAAAGGTCAGGTTTTTTAGAACGAATTAAATGTTAGATTTTGAATTTTGTTTGCTGTTGCTGACTTTCATTATTTTGATATACTTATTTCTAGACTCAAATAATATACCGAAAAAAATCAATTCTTAATTAGTCCAGGGTCATACCGTAAAATGACTGGGCTACTCACACACACTACATCTTTACATCACACATTGTGCATATTAAAATTAATGCACTTTCGCATATTTCCTTTGTGATTTTTTGTTCACACTTTTCTTTTATGTATTCGAATAAAACGTAATTAATTAAACATTTTATAACTCACTTCCTGTTTATCATTAGGTAATTTAAATAGTTAAGTATATTCTTAGATTCATTATTGTACACAAAAACAACATGATAAGTAAGTACATAATAACAGTTAACTTAGTATTTTATTTATATTCGTATATAGGGTGTAACAAAACACAATATTACACACAAATTTGATACAAAGTAGGGACAAGTTAGCTGTAAACTTATACGTATTTGACGAACTAGGTATAATTTCTATCCATCGAAATTATTATGATATGGAAACGAACGCAACGAACGCGAATTGCGAGAAAAAACGGATTTTCCATGGAAAAGCTAATGCCCGACTATATCAATGGACCATTATAAATGAGAATAAACTATGAATCCTTAGAAACAGAGTTTTATGTCCTAGACATTTTTCAACAGTCCCAGAGATATTTAAAAAAATCAGAACATCCACGTTTCAGAAGTCTAGTAGTAAATAATAAATGTCTGTCTATAAATAATTAAATGTCTTGGACATTGTCACACAAATTAATAATACAAATTTAAATACAACCACGACTTGGGTAAAAACATTAATATTCACCATGCAAGTATATTGTTGCCCATTGCGGGATTCGAACCTGCGACCCTTGACGCAGCAGGTTTACTACCGTCTGAGCTATCCAACCGTATTAACGAACGACTAAATAGTTTTCAATGAACCTACTGCGTAGAACCTAGATCACATATGACGCAAATTCCTTGTACTTATCTATATATACTAATATTATAAAGAGAAATCAAATCTTTCGATTTTTTGTTTGTTTGTAATGAATAGGCTCCGAAACTACTGCACGGATCTGAATAATTCTTGCACCATTAGATTGCTACATTATCAGTGATTACCATAGGCTATAAAAAACGGCCAAGTGTGTGTCGGGAAGATTCTAAGGCGGTACGAAGTTCGCCGCGGTCCTGTAGTCAACAATAAAGACGGTAACTAATACAGAGTGTAAAATTAAATGCGTTACCTATTTAACTTCAGGCTTTGACTACTTATATGAGGACTGGTAACGCGTGTAATTCTACTAACAAACATTTCTACCACTTTTTGCGGGGGGCGAGGTAACATGCAATCCGCAACTTTGGATTTTATTCCCCATAACTTTAGATTCTAATTTTGAATGTTAAAAATCATGAAAAGTAGTCTCGTGTGAACCCCAAACGTTCCAAGTTCGAAATTATTGTTTCGCAATTATGGGCTGTTTTGTTTAGTGATAAGGTATAAAATTTAATGTAAATGCACATGATCAATTGATCCTATACCGTGGCAGAGGGGAAATGCTACCGCAAGGCGAGTCCTTATAATAAATAGTCAAAGACTTCAGGCCATCAAACTGAACAACTTTCAGCATGGAGCCAACATAGAAATCGCGATAAAAAAATGTCAATAGATACTCGACCAAAAAATTTGCTGTCTGAAGCACTCCCAAAAGTTTGCAACGCATTTAAGTTTACACCCTGTATAATACAGCAAGCGGCATTTACTTGCAACATGTATCTGCAGAAAAACAACATCGTCATCTTTATTCTTACCTACTACTTACAAAGTAAGATTGTTTTAATAACTTTTTTATAGTTACTTCTTTAAAGACTGAAAGATGCATAAACATATCCGTATAGCAGCGTAACATTTCAAAGTCTTAATTACTCGTATATCGATTAATTTGCTTGCAAATTTTGCAATATTTAAGCTTGCCTATCTCAGGCTATGTACGAGACTAGATTTCAAGACCACAAGTCCGCAATTGTGCATCGATGAGCATCGTTCAATGCAGTTCGAAACACTGCGTAGGACGCCAATTTACTACTAGCAAGGTAGCAAGGGTATTGATTGATACTAGAACCTTTTCTCTACGTACAAGCTCAGAGGACAAAGTTGCTTGGTTTTCCACTAAAATTTTTGAAGATTTTGAATAGCGCCTGAATTTAAGCACCTAATCTATTCTACGAACTTCACATGGATTTGAGATCTTCGTGGAATCTAAACTATTATAAAACTGTAACTGAAGTGCGTCTGTACATTGAAGATATTTACAAAAAAAAAAGATTACGATATGGTTTTTAGGTATCCCTGACTCGAAATCAACCTTTTATAGAAATTTTGTCTGTCTGTTTGTTTGTTTGTTCGCGCATCACGCAAAAACTACTGAACCGATTTTGATGAAACTTTTTTTGTTTGATAGTTATGATCTGACTTAAAATCTGGTATATAATTTGTGCGGACGAAGTCGCGGGAAAACGCTAGTTTGATATAAAATCACAAAGCTTTTTCACTACATCAACGAAATTTCATCTTTTTAGCGTTCCGTACCCAAAGGGTGAAAACCTAGGTGAAAACGGGACCCCATATAAGCCTGCGCTGACCGTCCGTCCCTCCGTCTGTCCTACCTATTTAGGGATGTAACTTAAGTTACTTAAGTTTGAACCGTAATAGCTACACAGATGACATTTTCATAAAATATGCGTTATTAAGGCGGATTTGCTAACAAATAATAAAAATTACAAAAAGATAAAAATTGTGGGGGGTCCTCATACAAGAAACTAGATTTTATCAAAGTTTTTTCTTCTCGCTCTATCATAAAAACAGTTATACATACGAGCGTCAAACTTGGTGTGATTATTGAACAAAGTCTACAGTATAACAACAAATCATAAAAACCGGCCAAGTGTGAGTCGGTCTCGCGCTAAAAGTCCCATAGAAAAAATCTTTTTTGTAAGTTAATATGTTGTGGTGTCGTACGGAATCCTCGGAGCGCGAGTAGCCCAACTCCCACTTGACCAGTTTCATTTTTTTTATTTATTTCAGTTTGATCCACCAACCCAGGTCAAAATTGTGAACCAGCGAACTCGGTACACATTTTTTTATTTTTTTTACGATGGCAATATTCAACACATTCGTAACAAATGTAAAACATTTACTACATTAAATTATAACAAAACAACATTCGTAGTCTTAATTTACGCTATAAATAATACAGAACCTCTCTTCACTGTAACTTGAATATAAATTGGCTAATTAAAGTTAAAACGATAGGAATATTAACCAAACACAGCGTCGGGAAGCCGGCAGACAACATTGTAACACCCTGTAGATATGTATTTACAATGAACTAGATGTTTTATTTTTGAACAACTTATCCCTAGTACTAAAATAAGTGTGAAATGTCCTCGGTATCGATTCAATGTCAGAACTGGAATGTACAGTCAGCAGCAATAAGTTATATACACTTTTGTTCTACGTCGTAGTACTATAGTGTAAATATAACTTATTGCTGCTGACTGTACATTCGATGAGAAACTGATTTCTTTCGGCCCGCTAGCGACGACGGTGTTGAATTTTAGTGGCTACTGCGTAAGTTTTATTTGTCTAAACACGTGGTAGTGCACTAGGCAAAACTCTGTAATGATGCCGCAGCCAGTATAATTAAATAGGATTATGTGGAGACATCCACCGCGTGCACTTCTACGATCGTATAGAGATGAGCGACACATGCTTTGATTATTTATGATAAGGACTAGCCTAAAAAGTGGCAGAAATGTTTGTTAGTAGAATAAACGCGTAACTAATCCACATAATAAGTAGTCAAAGGCGACATGCAATGAGTGACGTAATTGTTACATTTAAAGATGATTTGTTTATTTTTATGCCCTCTGTTTAAGAATAGACACAAACAACTTTCACTTTCGTACGTAAAAAAAGGATGCGCAAGAATAGGTCAACCGTGCAAAACACCTGTTTATTAGTACCCTACTTTAGAGACTACAAAAACATGTTATTTTCAAAATGCTAGTTATTGCATTTAAGTGTTAAGATATCTTCCTAAGAACCTTTCATTCCAAATAACGGTATCATGTCGTTTATATAATTGAATAGCAGTTATAGAAAATGTATACGAAGCAATTAGATTGAAAAATAAAAAGAGAATTTTAAAAAATCGGTCAAGTGCGAGTCGGGCTACTCACGCATCGAGGGTTCCGTACCACCAATGACGTTTTACAAATAGACGCGTCATACGCTAACATCACTGCACTTTAAAATGGCGCGATATAGTGACGTGTAGCCCATACACTAGGCGGCGCGTGACTATGTGAAAGCCGGGCAATTACCTTGCTTTTTTGTTGACATTTTGGAGCGCCGGCAACGCATCTACATATAAAAACATCTTAGCGTACCACACCACCACAGAACACAACATAATGACTTGAAAAAAAAACGTTTTTTTCTCCGGGACCTTAAGCGTGAGACAGACTCATTTTTCTTGTTGAGAACCCGCCTTAATTTTTAACTTTTGTCATTTTTATTATTTGTTAAATCCGCCGCCGTAATAACGCATATTCTGTGAAAATTTCAACTGTCTAGCTATTACGGTTCAAAAGTTACAGCCCTAAATAGGTAGGACGGATGAACGGACGGACGGACAACGTAGGCTTAGTAATGGGTCCCGTTTTCACCCTCTGGGCACGGAACCCTAAAAAAAAAACTGCAGTTGTCCGCAACTGTACATTAATTCTGATAGTTCAAGGGGAAACTACAAAGTTTATTTAATTTGAAGGTAGAAATAAATACTAGATGTCGTTTTCTATATGTTTTCATACTTTGTAATATAATCCTGTACTATAGTAGCTTTAGTAAAATGTTATTTGCATGCAACATATAAAATATGAGAAATTATTAAACATCTGCAAGACTACTTTCGAATGCCGGTATCTGATGACATGTAAATATTCATGATAGATATAAATACGAAAGAATATTTTTAGGGTTCCGTACCCAAAGGGTAAAAACGGGACCCTATTAATAAGCCTACGTTGTCCGTCCGCCCGTCCGTCCTACCAATTTAGGGCTGTAACTTTTGAACCGTAATAGCTAGATAGTTGACATTTTCAAGGAATATGCGTTATTATGGCGGATTTGTTAACAAATAATAAAAATGTCAAAAAGTTACAAATTAAGGGGGGTTCTCAACAAGAAACTGGTTTTTATCGACGTTTTTTCTTCTCGTTCTACAGTAAAAACGGTAATACATACGAGCGTCAAACTTGGTGTGATTATAGAGCAAACTCTACAGAATAACAACAAACAATAAAAACCGGCCAAGTGTGAGTCGGTCTCACGATTACGGTCCCGGAGAAAAAAAGTTTTTTTCTAAGTTAGTATGTTGTGTTCTGTGGTGGTGTGGTACGGAACCCTCGATGCGAGAGTAGCCCGACTCGCACTTGACCGATTTTTTAGATACTATACAGGTTGCAATGATAACCGGTGTTCCGGCTCTCATCTGCTGCGTATTATGTTATTAGCAATTTAATATCAAGAAACACTAGTTAATCAAGTATGTAAGTATCTAAGATATTATATTATATCAAAGATTATACCCTAAGAAGGCAAAAGCCATTTATAGATAGGTACTATCATTCATTCACATAATAATACTTTTACCATCTAACTTAAAAATCAAGACTCATCATAACTTCGGGTGACATGTTCAGTAATGAACAAACCCTTCTTTAAAAAAAAAGATTTAAAAAAAAATCATAACTTCTGCACGCTAAAATAATAAAAACCGGTCAAGTTCGAGTAGGGCTACTTGCGCACCGAGGGTTCCGTACCCGGCACAACACCATCACACAACATAATATTATCTAAGAAAATGTTTTGTTTTCTCGGGGACCTTTAGCGTGGCCGGTTTTTTTATTGGTTGTTTGTTATACTGAAGAATTTGCTCTGTAATCGCACCAAGTTTGACCATATTACGTTTTTACGATAGAGCGAGAAGAAAAAACTTTGATGAAAATTAGTTTCATGAGGACCTGCCTTAATTTTTAACTTTTTGACATTTTTATAATTGTTAACAAATCCGCCGTAATAACGCATATCATATGACGGTTCAAAAGTTACAGCCCTAAATAGGTAGGACGGACGGACGGGCGGACAACGTAGGCTTAGTAATAGGGTCCCGTTTTCACCCTTTGGGTACGGAACCCTAAAAATGCACCTTTGTGTAATCTCCTGTGTTTGCCATCACTCTCGTTGCGTTACCGACGGTCCAGACCTATTAATCGTTTTAGGTCCAGACTCGCCACTCTTCCTCACTGGAAACATCGTGAGGAAACATGCATGCTTCAATTTCGAGGCATGTACTGTACCCACTGTCCATTATAAGCAGTGATCGGAATCTCGGGGCATTTTTTGAGCATACAAGTTTGGATACGCCTTGATTTCCCGGAAATATCCGGATTTAATAAATATTGATAAAAATTTCACGGGATTTATTGGGATTACCTATTTAGATGTCAAGAGACGTTTTTTTAAATCAAGAGTATTAGCAGCGCATACTAGAGGCCGCGACTTTGAAACACGCTGCCTGGTACCTTTGACATGTACCGCACTTAGGTAAATATGTTGACCGTTATTAAACAATGATATTAAGTAACTAGATTAGTAGTTAGGGCACCAAAGCGTTGCCACTTCAAAGATGTCTGCAGGCTTCTTTGACTTCAGTTCAGGCGTTTATCTATGGTGAGCGGACATATCCGTGACGTTTAAATTAAGCTATCAAAATGGGGAAATGCGCCGTAAAAATTTGTAAATCACAGTCGGAAAAGAATAATAAAGGAAGTGGTGTTACTTTTCACAAGTAAGTTTACTATATTTTGTCAAAATAACATTAAAAAACTAAATAAATTTTTCACGCAATTGTTTTTGCCATCAGTGTTACAAGTAAATACGATTTTGATTTTCCCACACTGTTGGGAGTTTCGGTACCCTCTTCGTTATTTCATACAGGGTTAAGTTTTAATCAGTCCGGATAACTTCACCATTCATTCCCCTAATCAAACTGAACAACATTCACTATTGAGCCAACAACGAAATCGTGAAAACAAAATCAGCTGTTTCATACAAAACTGCAGTACCGACCGACTCGACTCAAATGTATTGGACAGCTGATTTCTTTTTTCGTGATTTCGAAGTTGACACCATAAATAAAATAATTAAATACCTAAATAATAAAAATCTTTATTTGCATAGTGAAAGTGAAGAGATTACAATATGGTGACGTTATCCGATCTGGGCTGATTAAACATCAACCCTGTATAATATGATATACAGGGTGTTTGGAAGCGGGGTGCAAATATTTAAGGGGATGATAGTTGACACCATTTAGAACATTTTGAGCCATACATGTCTCAGACGAAGTCTGATTGTTGATTGTTAAATGCAATTTTTATTTTATTTTTGAAAAAACGCGATTTCTGACAGTTAATTGCCAACAGTGCCCCTGTTTATGTTGGTATGTTAATTGTTTTTTTTTTGAGGTTGTCAGATGTGTATTTCTAATCTAATAATCCGGGGACCCATCTCTTGACCCGCACGGTCCCCGGACCTGACCCCGTGGTTTTCACATCTCGGGATGGAGTAGCCAAGGATCTCTTTTACAAAATAACAACGATCGAAGTAAAAAAAGTGTGTAGGAAATCGAGGTACCTACACATTTTTAATAAAAAGAAAAGGTTGTGTGTACAACACCCATTTTATTTGAATGTTTGATGTTGTACGGTTCTATCAACATAAATAAGTTTTTAAATAATCAGAAGATCTCGAGCCCTTTTAGATTATTTTTAATTGTAACTCAATGTTGTGTTGTTAATTTTATTTTTCTTCTTCCAAATAAAATTAAGGTCAATAAAAAAAATTTGAGGTCGCATCCATGTAATTTGAATGTGTATAGAACCGTACAACATCAGACATTCAAATAAAAATAAGAGATTACAATATGGTGACATATTGTAATCTCTTCACTTTCACTATGCAAATAACGATTTTTATTATTTAGGTATTTATTTATTTTATTTATGGTGTCAACTTCGAAATCACGAAAAAAGAAATCAGCTGTCCAATACATTTGAGTCGAGTCGGTCGGTACTGCAGTTTTGTATGAAACAGCTGATTTTGTTTCCACGATTTTGATGTAGGCTCAATAGTGAAAGTTGTTCAGTTTGATTAGGGGAATGAATGGTGAAGTTATCCGGACTGATTAAAACTTAACCCTGTATGAAATAACGAAGAGGGTACCGAAACTCCCTACAGTGTGGGAAAATCAAAATCGTATATACTTGCAACACACTGATGGCAAAAACAATGCGTGAAAAATTTATTTAGTTTTTTAATGTTATTTTGACAAAATATAGTTAACTTACTTGTGAAAAGTAACACCACTTCCTTTATTATTCTTTTCCGACTGTGATTTACAAATTTTTACGGCGCATTTCCCCATTTTGGTAGCTTAATTTAAACGTCACGGATATGTCCGCTCACCATAGATAAACGCCTGAACTGAAGTCAATGAAGCCTGCAGACATCTTCGAAGTGGCAACGCTTTGGTGCCCTAACTACTAATCTAGTTACTTAATATCATTGTTTAATAACGGTCAACATATTTACCTAAGTGCGGTACATGTCAAAAGTACCAGGCGGCGTGTTTCAAAGGCGCGGCCTCTAGTATGCGCTGCTAATACTCTTGATTTAAAAAAACGTCTCTTGACATCTAAATAGGTAATCCCAATAAATCCCGTGAAATTTTTATCAATATTGATTAAATCCGGATATTTCCGGGAAATCAAGGCGTATCCAAACTTGTATACTCAAAAAATGCCCCGAGATTCCGATCACTGATTATAAGTGACGACGGGCTCACCCCCCCTCGCACGGGGCAGAGTTTCGGTACTACTGGTAAAACGTGGATGTTCTGAGGTTTCAGAATATATTTTTCGGGGAATATAGTCGTGATCATATGCTGGACCCTTAGATCAAAGTACCCGCCCCACAGTGGCAATTCCTTTACTATAACCACGCAGCGCTTTCAGCTAATAAACGCTTTTACAATGTCCAACAAGCCGTACAATGTATATACAAACCGCTTTATTTGTTCGCCGTCAAAACGAGATAACTGACACAATGCTCTCAATGAGTCACACACAATAACGAATTAAGTATTATTTTAAATTGACGTAATTGAAAAATATGCAGTAGCTCGCGCGCAGAGCTCGAATAAATTGATTCATGTATAATGCCAAAGAATAAATAGAGGGACAGTAGGTAGAGTCCGGATGTTCTAGATAATTAGCATGCACTGATACCTAATACGATAATACACGTGCGCAGCCTACACGTAATGATGAATATAGCTGTTGGGAATCAATTGAAGACAGTTTAAGGTTAAATAAAGGGTCATTGGGAGATATTATCTTCACTAGAATACAAGTATAGCACTGTGCCACATTTTTCTTTATGGCATATAACAAACTGTTCACAAGAAAGACTATCTTTCTTTTCTTTAGTGTTTGAATCCTTACAAGAAAAGGATGTTTAGATAGGTAATTAAGAAAAAGATATAATTAGTAGTAATTTCTAGGAAATTAGGCTCTGTAATTGATAAGATGATGATGATAGATTTAATTATACTGAGTTGGAATGGAATTCTATTTTTATAAAAAGACAAGTGTTTACCCGCAACTTCGTTCGCACAAATTATATAGGTACCAGATTTTAAGTCAGATCATAAGCAACCAAACAAAAAAAGTTTCATCAAAATCGGTTCAGTAGTTTTAGCGTGATGCGCGAACAAAGAAACAAACAAACAGACCAAGTTTCTAAAAAAAGTTGATTTTGAGTCAGGAATAGGTACCTACCTAAAGGCCATACCGTATTTTTTTTATATCTTTAATGTACAGACACACTTCAGTCACAGTTTTATAATAGTTTAGAAAAGATAATGAAAAACAACATCACGGATGGAGTATCAAAAGAATAGATATCGTTTAATAGTCTTTATTATAAAGACAATGTTGCAAACATTATTGTTTTGCTATTGCGAGTAAGAATTTATTATACTTCCTACGTCCGTGGGAAATTATAGAATGTAACATTCTGTTTCGATTAATCAATTGTTATAGAGAAATAAAAATGCAGTTATTTTTGTATACATAGAATGTAAGTTCATTTAAATACGTTACATATTGAAATATCGCTAATAATATCACAATACTGCAACCTGCATGCTTCAATTTCGAGGCATGTATTGTACCCACTTGTTCATTATAAGTTGCGACAGGCTCACCCCCCGTCACACTGGACAGAGTTTCGGTACTACTAGTAAAACGTGGATGTTCTGAGGTTTCAGAATATCCCTGACTACCCCCTTCGGGGAATATAGTCGTGAGCATATGCTATGCTATCACAATACGAAAAAATAATTGTTGCTCTCTTTCTTTATGTTGGCTTTGGTGAATATAACTAGATCAAAAAACTAGATAATATAATATTATTATGATCTAAAAAATTACTTTAACAAATTTTAAGACAAATATTTAATGAGTTAATTAGAAAACGTTAAAATTTGGCGCGATATCTTATGATTTTCGACTTTAAATTCCTTGGATTAAAAGGCACCAGTGACATAATGAAGAACAAGCCAGTCAAAAATAGGTATATAGGTATACCTACTAAAATGTCGTTCTTTAGTAGATGTGAGGCGGTTCTGAAAGGGTAAAATTCGTTCAGTGGGAGATACGTCCTAAGGATACTAAACCATTATCACAAATGAAATGTCCATCAACTGTACCTAAACTAACTATCGTTTTCATAAAATCAATTTCTGCGGTGCCCATTGGTTGAGATGCTAACATAACGATGATCAAATTTACGATCTAATTTTAAAATAAGCATCAAGAATTAAATTTAGCACTTCATTTAGCCAAGCAAAAAGTCTTTACTCAGTGTATCTAAAAGTTTGTCCAGAAATGATAATTATTCCTCTTGTAGAGGACATCAGGGGAGCCAGTGAAGATGATTTTGTGATCATCGCATCAAATTGATGTGGATTATAAATTTCGCCTTTCGGAATCGCAATTGAAAGTAACTTTCGTGGCTAATCGAATAACGCGATCCACCTATATGTAGTCTGAAACCAACTGTTTAAGAGGCATACCAGAAAAACTATTTTTGACCGTAGTATTTTCGCAACTCGCTAAGAGAATAGCCTCGATTTCTACTGGGCCCTGTTTAACAAATGCGATAAATGTGACAATGACAATACAGAGTACATTGCAGAGATTGCTAGGACCCATGAAGCACTGCGAGTTAAGCGGCATTAGTAACCAGCAATGTACTCTGAATTGTCATTGTCAATTGTTACTTTAGTCTGGTTCACTTTTCGACGGATGGCAATTCTAGCGGCATTTTGGGTAACATTTTGCCGAATGTGTTTTTTTACTAATTCGGACCTGCTGAACACGAATTTCGATGTTGGCATTCCCGAATTTGCGAGCTCGAGGAAGGGGAGAGCTCTAAAGGTGACTTTTTCCAGTTTTTCGCGTATTTCTCGGAATTTAAAAGTATTATCGAAAAGATTTAAAGAGACAAATTAAATTTGATAAAAATTTCTACAAAACAAGTTCTTTGGACTTAACCTTTGAGGGCTACAGGGCCGAGAAATTAACAGCATATAAAAAATTATGAACCTATTTCCTACCTAAACCTAATTCTAATTGAGGGACCGATAATAACCGAACTACTGATAATAGAGGTTAAAAACAACGTATCCGCCGAACTCAGTTCGATATTATAGCATGACAATGATACATTTTATTGTTATTAAAATTAACATTTTTTTTTCGTGACTATAAAATGTTAATAACATTCGGAACGGCTTATATTGAACATAATTACAGTATTTTGTATCTCGCTCCGTTGAGTTTGGGTTCGATGCCGGATTCGAATCGGCAAGGGTAAATAAATACTATGCCCGACGCCATTTGGTATAAGTATTGTTATGTTTTCGATTAGGGTTACTTCGAATGCCCGCGGCTAATATCCAGCACACAGTCCCCTGTGGCCTAAAGTACACATGTCATTCGTTCGATCGCCTCGTCAAAGAACAACTCTGTTCTGTTGTATTTATCATCGTAAAAATTGACAATTTTTTTTATACTCATTACGAGACGGTGACGCGAGAGAAACTGTTTTGGAAATGTTTGTCGAAAAATATTCATACAAAAATCGAAAATGTTTAATCCCACTAAAACCTACTAGTCCAGTAAACATACGCTATGCTAGTATGGCGTATGGGATTCATTTAAAACAACTGTTTATTATCTTTTTTTTAACTATAAATTATAATTTAAAAATTTAACATCTGACTTTAACTTCAAATTCTATAAATTTGGTACTTGGTAGGAACATATTACAGGTACTTGGTACATAAAACACCATATTTTTATTTAAAGGAGTAGTTTAGACTATCAAACTGAACGACCTTCACTATGGAGCCAACACAGAGAGAAAAAAAAACCTGCTGTTTCATACAAAACTGCAGCGACATGCATACATCGATAGGACAGTGTCATCGTCAAAATACCAACAAACAAAGAAAACTTCAAACTTAAATCTTATCACAAAACAAGAGGACGCATAACGTATAAAATATCAATATAACTTTTTTTTTACTATAGAACTTTCAATAAAAAGGCTTTTTATGAAAATATAGATCATTCAATGATTCTCGATAGTATTTATGAAATATAAATTAGCATATTTGTTTAGGTTTTTAATGTTGTTGGAATAGAATAAACCTATCTACAGTCAACATCTTGAGGTAGTTGCAAAGGTAATCAGTAAAACATTCATAAAATATAAATCGTGTGAAAAAACGAAGGTAACGACAGGAATACAAACTATAGTTAAATTTTATTTATACCTCTAATAATACGATGACTAACAGACATAACAAGTATTATAGCCATATTATTTTTACGTATAATCCACACGCAAGCAATTATTGTTCATTCCAAATGATGGCATAAGAATACATATTACAATTCTAATTTGAGTTCGACCGCGAGGCTTGGTGTATTATAAGTTATAACATAACATTTTAACTTCATCGGAAACATATTTTTTTATTAAAAACTATAATAACTATACTTACCGGAGATCGGCAATCGTTTCTCTGATGGATACAATAAAAATATATTTGCTAAAAGCAGCACATTGTAAGCACATTACGATGACAACTTTATATCTCATTGCAACAGATGCTAACATCGGCATCGATCAATTTCCTTTGATTGCTGTAGTAATGATGGGACCGTGAATCATATCCGTACTAGACCGCTTCCACATAAAGTGTCTGCGAAATATAATGAAAATCCTATGATTGGATTACACCAAACACCAAAGTACTCCGATGAGCCAACCTCATGCGGTCACAGTCACAGCTTGTGTGGTACAGTCACGTGTCACGGATTACAGAGGAGCTAGTGGTGGACCGCATCTTATACTCGGGACAACATGCACAAAAGCGTTTCATGAAAAGATGTAGCATAGAGCCCACCCACGCTATGGGAGGAACTAGCAGCCAAGTAAACAGCAAAATCTACGATTAGAAGCGAGCCGGTGATCACCACTTGATGCCATACAAGATGGATTGATAGCCAGCCGCACCAGTGTTTATGAGAATGCTGTGCTCACATGCCCGCTATGCGCGAAGATGTTCACAAAGAAGATTTGCTATGTTAGCCATATCATAACTTATCAACACCAAGAAAGGAATTAAAGCAGTTGTCGGTGGCCGAAATCGGTCTGAAGCAAATTATCATCCTCAATTGGTATAAAAATTGAGACCTTCAGCGATCTCGTCAGACGTATAATTTATTTTAGGTATTAAAAAGAAAATCTAATAAAATTAACGCTAATTTAAAATGTAAGCGTCTCGTGTTGTGAGTGTTTCAAGCATTGTGTGTTCAATAGCAGCATTATCGTGGATTATTTTGACTAGTAAATTCATGAAGCAAAGAGTAAATAAATTCTCAAAATAACTTTTTCATGTTACGAAGTCACTATAGCAAGTGCTACATAAACGTTTCTTAAATTACAACTAAATATCATAAGTGGCGTTATCACTGGTGTTACTAGGTTAAAAATAAGTAGTTTGTGAAACTTAACTTTGATACGTGGCTGCAAAAACGCTCATTCATGTTATAAAATTGCAATTTATGGGAAGAAATGATGTCATCAAGTCACATTATTAATCAATTGAATATGTGCTGCCTAAGGATATCTTAGAAACACATTTTTAAAAGAAATGTTCGTACCTAACCCACAAATACTGTTATATGATAATGATAACACAAAACTCAAACAACCGAACCAAATATCATGAATGCAGTCACCCTTGTCTCACAAAATATTTAAGATATTCCTAACAACATTTATTTTAGAGAACGAAAAGTAAATACTATGCGTCAGTTGTCGACTATCAAAACAAAGCGAAAGCAGGTTGGACAAACAAAAAAGGGTTTGACAATGACTGCCATTAAAATTCCCCTCAAATTTCCGACCTACATATTGTTCTCTTAAGACAATTATTATAAAATAAAACATTGTGACGAAGGACAAGATTTTTGTTCTAACGTTTGAATGTACCGAAGTTACAGAGATAATAATAAAAACTTTTGTAGGTAGGTATATTATGAAGGAGCCAGTGATGTGATACGCAAACTACTCAAAAGTCAACAAGGCAAATTAGTATAGGGGTTTGTAAACTTCTGGCATAGTCCAGATTTTTTTTTAGTCTTCTCACATTGAAACCTATATATTTGGATTGGGGACCTAACAATTAGACAAGTTTTCAAAATGACTCCAGAATCATCTTTATGTCCAATTATCTCTAAAACGTGACACTGTAGGACATTATGTTTATGTAATTTTTTGTTCGTCTATAATCTCCCCAATCCAAATATTTAGGTTTTATTGTATCCATAGTATCGTACGAGGCGACCAAGGGATAAGGTTGTGAATGGCCGGCCACCTGTACCTGACACATAATTTAATCCTGAAACTTTAAATGTGTTTTGCGTTCGTCATTCGTGTCAGCTCATGACACTTACTCATGCTGTAGTGGAACAACTCATGGAGTCAGCAAGGGTCGTATCGAGGCTGACTGCCCAGGGTACGCCAGACAAACTCAGGTTTAGCCACTAAGGTAAGCTTTATATTTTTCAATAGATTGATTAGTTTCGTATTATAAGGCTAACACAATAAGGTGAGCTTATTTTAAGGGGAAGATCAGACCATCAAACTAAACAACTTTCACTACGGGACCAATATCGAAATAGCAAAAAAAATCTGCGTTCCCATACATTTTGGTCGAGTAGGTTTGTATGGAACAGCAGATTTTTTTTCGCGATTTCGATATTGGTCCCATAGAGAAAGTTGTTCAGTTTGATGGTATGATCATCATCCCCTTAAAACAGTTTCACCTAATTTTGCTAGACCTTATATTAGACCTTAGACATAGGGCAAGGGACCTAACAGAAAATGTCACAATGATTGTAATTCATTTTTATTTTAACTTTACCAATCACCCAATTTAGCATTCTAAATGCTTGTTTCTCATATTGAAATTGAAACAGAAAGTCTGTAATTAGAGGTCAGTCAGTATTTGATTGAAATATAAAATAATTAAACCTAAATAAACCTGAAAACAACAATAATTATCACGCCACAACTTACATTCTACAATGGAACAAATATTGAAATCAATCATATCTTATCTTAACTATTATAAAACCGTAAAACCATAAGGAACAAAAAAGTAGCGGTTCACTTCATATAAATTCAAATAACACTCGAAAGCGTGATTCAAATGACGTGCAGCGCCATCTATTGACAAAATAGTGTGTTTGTTTGTTTGTTCGCGCATCACGCAAAAACTACTGAACCGATTTAGATGAAACTTATTTTGTTTGATAGCTTATGATCTGACTTAAAATCTGGTATATAATTTGTGCGGACGAAGTCGCGGGAAAACACTAGTTTTTAATAATAATTGCTCAGTTACGATCCTAAATACCTTTAATTTATGTTTTAAATCATCTACAAAATATAAGACACCGAAAACGCAACAATATACTTAATATATGTATTTATTATTATTTATGTCTGTATAGAATTTCAAAACACGATACAATGTTATTATTGTATGGAGAACAATAGATTATTATTATAATATAGGTATACGTGAATAGTTATTTGTATGTCTGTAACTCTGTAAGACACATCCGAGGACTTCTTATACTATGTCGAGACATAATAACAGTTATCAAAATGAAGTGATACAAGAGAACGACACTCACGGGTCGGCTGGGCGAGTTCGGTCTCATCTACATCTTACTAACTACACTAGACGTTCGATGCAACAAGGTATGTAGAGCCGACCTCGTCTTTCCTAAGCAAGTGTTCGAATTCCCATAAACTAAGTGCAATTCACAATTGCAAAAATTTGTTTCAAAGTTGATAAATCAAAATCAATAACTTCATTGGGCACTGACGACGGTAGTTGAATAACTAAATTAAAGCGATACTACATTAGGGAAACAAGCTTGTAATAAAACCAACAACGGGATGATATCCACAGAACATTATAAGAGGGGTTAGAAGTGCAAAGTAGGCGTGGAACGTGTCGCCACAGGTTATGCAATGATTTGCATAACACCATAAGACGCGCGGCGTGGTGCGAGCGAGAGGGCATGAGTAATTGTAGCAGCGTGAGCGGGAAGACACTGAAAAATTACATAACAATGTAGGGGTAAGGAAAAGTATCATTAACCTAATTTAAACCACATACTCTACCATCTACCATCAATCTGAACAACTTTTACTATGGGAGAAAACCGATAGGAGCAACAAATTAATGTGCTGTTGCATACATTTGAGTCGAGAGATATTGGAGTTTTGTATGGGAAAGCTGATTTTATTTTTGCTCTGGAATGCGATTTTTGAATCTCATTCGGTGAGCTCAGCAGTTGAAAATGTCTAAATTACTATGGAGATGTGAATCTTTCTACTGCTGATTTGACTGTAAAAAATCACACTCCTAGAGTATGATTTTTGAAAGTCAAATCAGCAGTAGAAAGATGCGTATCTCCATAGTAATTTTGACATTTTCAACTGCTGAGCTCACCGAATGAGATTCAAAAATCGCACTCCTGATCTGTTTGCTCCTAGAACGATTTAACCACAATCGTTCTAGGTTTGCCCCCATAGTAAAAGTTGTTCAGTTTGATGGGTAGAGTATGTGGTCTAAAGGTTAATGATACTTTTGCTTACACTCTGTATAATTATAATATTCACTAGCAATTCAAAAACGTTAACGTTTTAAACCGTTAATACAGAAACACGCGACCATATTATCTTTCAGGGTGTTCAGAAACTTTGCTGCAACCACAACATAACTGTAGTCAATCAGATTAGACCAAGAAACTAGGCCGATAAAAATCTTCGATATGGTACCAATCCATCTATGACATGGGCCGATAGCTCAGTTGGTACATAACCTGTCTGCTGTCTGGTCGCGGGTTCGAATCCCGTAAGGGGCAAATATTTGTATGATGAATATGAATATTTGTATCAGAGTCTCTGGATGTTTCATCATCAGTCTATCATCGTCCACTGCTGGACATGGGCCTCTCCCAAGGCGCGCCACAAAACTCTGTCCTCGGCCTTCCTCATCCAGTCGCTCCCCGCTACTTTTTTTAGGTCGTCTGTCCAGCGGGCAGCAGGGCGTCCCACACTACGCCTATACCAGTTCGCGGTCTCCACTCTAGAACTCTGACACCCCATCGGTTGTCAGTTCTATAATACTGGATGTTTGTATCTACATAAATGTTATGTATATCGTTGTCAGTCATTGACACAACTCTGGGCTAGATTCTGTTACTTTAAATGTGACTAGATAGTGTAAAAATTCAGATTATGTGTGAGATGTGTGACAGACAATGTCCAAGACATTTATTGTATCTCTCGTAGGTAGGTATACACAAAAAGAAAGGGTTGACTTCCATGTCGAAAAAGAAAATAAAACTCTATGTGTTAATGATTCTAGGGTGCCAGTAACAAGTACAATAAATGTCTAGGTAGGTAGTTAAATTAATATTTTTTTTGACAAATTAAATGTGAGAATCAAAGATGACTGTCACTAGACCCGTGCACACGAGGCTCGACGATCCCGCACCCCATTATAATAATCTCCGCGAAAGCAGGACAGCAACACTATTAGAAAGGAACAATCGTTGCCATTACGCCGAATAAAAAGAAAAGTTATTATATTTTTTATTGGAGAGGGCCGCCACGCCACCCTCCGCCGCCAAGAGGGTTATTTTTATTTTATTTGAAAAGTTTATTTTCCATTTGTTTTAACTTCGATTTTTGCGATGTGAGGGGTGAAAGTTGGACGGCAGGCCTCGACTCACGCACGCACTCAATGACTCACTAATGCGTACGCCATCATTTTATTTTTATATTTAAACTTTGCCAGGAAACAACATTAAAATGAGAAAAGTTTCACGAGTATTATTACATCATCGCGCGCAAAGTCTACTACTCTACCCATAGACACACAGCACAGATCGGCTCCACCACATCAATACTTGGTGCTCTTCAAAATGTATATTGTATTGTGTAACTGATACAACTCTATATTATTCTTATCATAAATCTGCCGTTCAATTTATAATATAAGATGAACGTATTTTTAAGTCAACGTAATTTAAGACTAAAATACATGTACCGTCTTATTCTTATACCTACGGTATTTATCGCCTCAGTGTATGTAAATGTAACTATTAACATAATAAAACTAGCACCACATCTAAAGCGATAGCTGCTGATTTTTCCTTCCAGCGCGAAGCGATATTGCGTACAAACAAATGATGCGTTGTGTGGTCAGCCGGCGAGTGACCAGGCCCTGTACCCGGACTTTCAATTTTCGATATATCGCGACCGTTTCGGTCCGAACTTCATTGTAATAGAGTTGAAATTGAAACGAAAACGTTCTCGCAATTGCGAAGTTCGAATGTCCGGGTAGACCCCCAGGCCACCACTGATATGCCACCACCGACGCGACGTGCACCCATGGCCGCTCGACAACTAATGTTAGCATTTCTCTTTAACTCCCGGCCTGAGGTAGTCTATTTGCCCCCCAAAATTAAAGTAGTTCAAGATTTTTAACAAGCAAACCCGAAAACATAATGAACAAAGAGAATAAAGCTTATGGAGTAGCACATCGACTATTGACTTTCTATCAATACAAACTTGTGCGTAGAATAAGGGTAGGTTAAAACGCATCTCTAATTGTTATAAAAACAGTGGAGCCTCCACATAGAATGATTTAAAAGTGATATTCTCAAAGCATAAAGAAGTTTCACATGCCCATGTGAAATATTTATCTTAATATTATAAGTAAACTTAAAGGCTGCCCACCCGTTCTTTCGATACGCTGTTCGAGCAGTCTTGGTGTTTAAAAATAACAATTTACAGTTTTTATTGTATGGTGTAAGCAACATACATCGCGCGCCGTCAGCAGTTTACCCATTATTTAACTTTTTATTGTTATTAGCTTTAGTTATTCAACCAATCAATCAATCAATTATATTTTATACTTTAGTTATTGTAGAATTTAAACGATTATTTTCTTGAATTGATACAATCATATTAAAATGTTCTGTTTCCGTTAATTGGAAAACATAAATATTGGCATAGGTAAGATCTTTGTACATTCTTCATTATGAATATTATATATTCCTGTCTAGCTTCACTTCTATATTATTTGGAATTTATTGCTCATATTTGGAGATTATTTTCAATTTCGAAGTTAAATTTTACAAATTACGAGCTTTCACCCGCGACTTCGTCCGCAGAAATTATATACCAGATTATAACTATTTTAAGTCAAATTATAAGCTTTCAAACAAAATTGTTTCATCAAAATCGGATCAGCAGTTTTTACGTGATGCTCGAACAAACAAACAAACAATCACACAAAAACATTTAAAAAATTTGTGATTTGGAATCAGGGACACCTAAAAATCATATTGTAACTTTTTTAAATGTCTTTAATGTACCTATAGCTTATGTTAAAGGTTTTTTATAATAGTTATAAGATTTATTATTCTACAACCTTACTATACAACGTTTAAAAGTGCTTAACCTATTTTTTTATTTTATTTTACTATCTGTACAAAATTCAGTTTTCGAATATTCGATGGGCATGAAAATAAAAGTTAATACATCTATTTTTTTTATGTTTTCATTACGTTGTGTAGAGTTTGTAAGTAGCACCAAGTATCAAGACAATACAGTCGAAGTGTAAAGCGTTTCAATTAGGCACAATACATAGTAGTAGATGTGGCGGACTCCTTTCACACCGCGGTCTCTGTTGGCCCTTTGTTTGTGAATACATTTAAATACTATTCTGTGGGTTCGATGCGTCCGGTTTTTAAAAAATAAACACTCCGTCCTCAATATTTGGACGATGGTAATAATTTATCAGAATTGTCCTTTTTTGGAAGTGTTAAGTCTGCTTTGTTATGACAACATGATGGTGCATCAGATAAATGCAAAATAAGATAGTCAACTGGTGTTAAAGAGATAATGTAATCAATCACAAGTTTTGTTTGAAACAGTATTTTTCACAGTGTGCCTTTAATGGGCGATGGATGACGATAAAATCGAGCGTGAAAAGTGGAAATGAATTTAAATACAATGTACGTACTCATATGGGTACTCCACGCTACGCACAGCCCAGCCACAGGTTGCTGCCCCACGTGGCCGTGCGTGGCGGCCTAGCCTACTGATAACGTACAAACGTTTCACTCGTCATATTGTTATAATACGGATTGCTTTGTAAAAATTAGTTTCAGCCTGTTTTTATCACACGTGCAACTAATTCGCTGTTTAAATTAAATTGAATTTTAAATATATTACCTCTTTATTAGATTTTATTTCAAAGTATTTTCTTAGTATTCCATCAATATATCGAATCAGCCCACTGTTGAGTATATAGGCCACCTTTAGTTGCGATTGAAAAAAAAGATACGGAAAATCCAATGTTATAGGTACGTCCGTTAACACATTAATTCAATTAATGATACGTGGCACAGAACGTCAAGGTTGAAAAGAGCAAACTAAGTTTAAAGGTATAAGATCAAACGTTTCGAGGTACTTAATTTAATGTGCATTTGTACTTATAATAACACAGAATCACAGGATAAATTGTGAATATTAATCTACAAAACCAAGAACACAAAAATAATTATAGATATAATAAATAAATAAATAAATATCTTGGACAGTGTCACACAAATTATCTAGTCACATTTAAAGTTCCAGGATCTAGCCTGGACTTGTATTATGATAACTAGACAACGATATAGTGTACATATATAGATACAAACATCCATGACTCGGGTACAAATATTCATATTCGTCATACAAATATTTGTCCCTTACGGGATTCGAACCCGCGACCCCCGGCACAGCAGGCAGGTTCACTACAGACTGTGCTGTCGGGCCGTCTAACCGTCCGTATATCATAGGTACTTAAAGAGTACAAAACGTATTGTATAAATTTGAAACCGATAAACTCGTGCCAGTTAAGAGAAATAACCACAACGATTAGACCTTAAAAGCTGGCCCAATACATAACAAGAACCGATTTTACATTCACTGCCATTTAAGGTATAAATAATATTGACTTTTAACTTGACGGGTTTAGCGCCAGATAAATAACTACTTAACCACAATGGAGCAGGAAACGATACTCCTAACTAAGTAATCTGTTTAAAAAAAACCGGTGCTGAGTACTGTCACGGCGGCCAATTAGAATACAGACGTCAAAGTATCAATTTTTAAGAGAAAACAAACTACAACGGTTACCTTTTCATATACGTATTGACAAGGAATGAAATTATACCCCGGCGCGGCGGGATCTAATGGGACGTGAATACGTAATTATTTTTCTCGAACTTTATTTATAACATAATATCCATCACAATATAGTCAAATTCTTCACCTAACCATACAAATTATGAAGACGAAACTTCAACACAATGCTTTGCTTTTGGAATACAAATTTTGATTTCATAAAACACGGTCCAGAGTCAAATTACAGTCCACGATGATGTATAAGTTTGTATTATTTAAAATAGTATTTAATAAAAACTCGGCAATTGTTTAGATTGTAGATTTTAATGGAGTATCAAGGTCATTGGTGTAGACTGGATTCTGTGCCAAAACAATGTCGTGTTCTATGATTAATTTGACTGAGGCATGTAAAAAACGATATATTGTTTTGTCCAAACATAATTATGCCGACATTATCTTATAGTGATTCAAGATGAAAGTCAAAATGTTGAACAAATAAAAATAGAAACGGAATATTATATGACTGTCAATACCTTGAAATGAACAATGTGTGTCATAGGTGGCATCACAAGTGCCTGCAAGTAACGTGAATTGTCTTATTAAAGTCAATAATTGAGGACAAACAGACAAACCGACAAAATAACATAAAGAGGAAACTGGTAGTTAGATTTCTTGACGTGCGTCGTCGTTGGATTAAGGCCGCGCGTCACACCGTAGCATTTATTTTATATCCTAGTAAACTTTTCTTAGAGATGGATTAAAATAAGCATAATTAGGTACGACCGAATATATTTTGAAATCACACTTCGTTCACAACTTGTGAAACGTGGCTGTTCTTATTTTTCAGAATAACTCTCGACTAGGTACTTCCTCGGTAAATATCAGTTGTGTTCATATGCATTGCATGTATCCTACATCCTTCCTCTAAATTATTATAAAACTGTAACTGAAGTGTGTCTGTACATTGGAGATATTAACAAAAAAAAAATTTACAATTATCCCTGACTCGAAATCAACCTTTTTTTGAAATTTTTTCTGTCTGTTTGTTTGTGTGTTTGTTCGCGCATCACGCAAAAACTACTGAACCGACTTTGATGAAACTTTTTTTGTTTGATAGCTTATGATCTAACTTAAAATCTGGTTTATAATTTGTGCGGACGAAGTCGCGGGTAAACACTAGTATTAATATAAGTGTGAAAGTTTAACGGATTTGGATGAAATTTGGCACACTAATAGAATATGTTCCGGACAGGAGACTTTTTTAAAGTCCACGCAGACAGAGTAGGACAAGAGCCTGAAGCTTCACTACACTACCGTCATCTTTTGAAACATGCCGTTTAGCAATGATCAATCATTTTGAAGATAGGAATGATGTAGCGAGATAAAATATAGGTAAACCAGTTTTTAAGTCTCATTATAAGCTTTTAAACTCAAAAGATTATATAAAAATCGATCCAGAAGTTTTTGCGTGACGCTCGAACAAACAAACAGAGAGACAAAAAAAAATCTGTGATCTGGAGTAAGGGACACACTCCCTTACTTAAACCTTGTCGTAACATTTTGTTGTAAATTATCTTCAATGTTCACATATACTTCTGTAACTTCTGTTACAATTTTAAATAATAGTGTAGATTAAAACAAAAATATTCCATCTCCTAGTACCTACATGCAACAACATCTGTTTTTATTAACTAAAAAATGTCTAATAAAATTTGTAAAACGAATTATTTAAAAAAGTTGTTCTACATTTTTATTATTGTACGCTCATTTAACTGTTATAATTAATTCACGGTATAGTAAACAAGATGAGATTAATATATTCGTAGATGGTGTTGTTAAAATGTTGTTTCTGTTACACAAGTCAAGTGCTGACAAAACAATAGGATATCTTACATGTACATTATTACGACCACGGATATTAAACTTAATGGAGACGGCACAACTTTTATAGCAGACTGGATTTGCCCGGCAAGCAGGCAAGTTGCAACTTGCAAGCATTGAGGTACAGTAGGTAACTCGGCGACACCCAGACAACAATTTTTGTAACACTCGTTTAGGCCAATTGGTTCAAACTTACTTAGCATGTGCCAGCCGCTGGCCGCACGATGAAGCCCCCGGTGCGCGCCCCGCACTGCTGATCGTGGTGCAGAGATTTTGTTCGCGTTGTCTGTTCTTTACATAATTATTCAATGGTTGCAAGCGGTTTTTTTGTGTCCCTTTTTTTACCTTCCCAATCGGCGATCATACGCACAACCCACCAAAGTTTCATCGTAATCGGTGTCGAAGCCTATTAATCTCAAACAGATATACCAACATCCATATTGGCAGTGAACAATTATTGTAATAATCACAGGGTGTAAAATTAAATGCGTTACATATCAAAAGGAGTGCTTCAGACCATCAACCTGAACAACTTTAATTATAACGGCAACATTAAAATGGCGAAAAAAAATCAGCAGTTCCATATAAAACGTCAATAGACTCAATAGCTACTCAACCCAAATGAATGGGACAGCAGATTTTTTTTCGCGATTTCCGTTTTCTTTTCAAAATGAAAGTTGTTCATTTTGATGGTCTGAAGCATTAACGCATTTAAGTTAACACCCTGTATTTAGAAAAATGCATAGACACAAAGTGTTACACGAAATCAGAATCAATTTTTACCTATAGATTATTAAGTTTTACCAGAAAAATGAAATAGTGTTTCCATTAAAAATAACTCTTTGAGGTGCCGCTTTGTAAATAATTTTGATCTGTCGGCAGATAACGTCCTAATTACAAAGCAGTTGTATAAAATGTTGTAGTCACATGGCTTAACTTCGCACTTTAAACACGTGTTTTAAAAGATTTAAAAAAAAAATGACATGAAACCAGGTTAAATGAAAATCTGGTCTTAATTTTTTTTTAGGCTCGCCCTAAGGCGTGAAATGACTGGTGGTGCCAACGGAACCCTATTCCTAAGCCTACGCCGCCGTTCTGTCCGTCCGTCCGTCTGTCCTGCCTTTAAAGGGCTGTATCTTCTGAAACGTAATAGGTAGCCAGTTGAAATATTCACAGAATATGTACCTATATTGTATTCGAAAAAACAAAATGAAAATTTAAGGGGAAGATAAGAAACTAGTTTTTATCAACGTTTTTCTTCTCGCTCTGTCGATCGTAAAAACGGAAATACATAAAAGCTTCAAACTTGGTGTGATTACAGTGCAAACTTTACAGTATAACAACAAATAATAGAAACTGACCAAGTGTGAGTCGGTCTCACGCTAAGGGCCCCGGAAAAGGATAATTTTTTTGTTAAGTTAATTATATTGTGTGGTGGTACGGAACCCTCCATGCGCGAGCCAGACTCGTACTTGACCAGTTTTTTTAATAAGTACTTACCTACTTATCTGATAAAGATTTTGTTAATATATTGCGTACGTACCTGAAAAGAAATAAAATAACATTAGTGTTACAGCTTTTTGTAAAATACATAGCATAGGTAGGTATTATCTTGTTTTAAATGGGTAGAAAATATTTTAGTAAGTTTGTTCACATCTGTACCGAGATGGCACGACTTATTCCCCTAGAAAACTGAGAAAATCCACGTTTACTAGAAGTACCGTATCTTTGAACCGTCAAATTAATTTTACTTTGATCGAAGAATGCAATACCAAAAGGGAAGCAAAAGACACGACTAAATGATATTTTTAAGCTTGTTGCAATACATGGCAAAGACAGAAGAAAAAGCCAGTACAAAATTAAACATTAATAAACACTGGCAGATTTCGTTAAAATCTAACAAACAAAGAATACGTGTTATTTTTAGATGAAATTAACGCACATTACGAGCGTACGCGCCGCTTACATCGTGAATCATTCCGAGTTGGGTGCCGACTGCAAGCGGGAACTGGCCCGACATAATATAGGTATAAGGACACATAAGAAAAAGTATGTATACACGCTTCGATCAAAGTAAAATTTTACTTTGCTCGAAGTATACAGGGTCCAACTATGCTGACAGTTTTTAAGAGGATGATCAGCTACCAAACTGAACAACTTTCTCTATGGGACCAACATCGAAATGCTTTTGCGTATGGAACAGCTGATTTTTTTTCGCGATTTCGATGTTGGTCCCATGGATAAAGTTATTCAGTTTGACGGTCTGATCATACCCTTAAAAAGTGTCAGCTTATTAAGAAGGACCCTATATGTATAACAGACAGTCCCTGCTCCGACCAATTTTGACCACACCCCGTCTCGGTGGTACGGGAGGTGGACGACAGTAAACAGTGGAGTATTCCTCTCACACTCGCACTCTCTCAGCATACATGTGCAGCCTCTTCTTGTCAGGTCGAGCCCGTATGTAGATATGAAGAGCCCAGGGTGTGCTACAGTGCAGATGGGAAATTTGGTATCAGAGGGAATCAATCAGCAAAATTAAAAGTTTCTAGTCTTTCAATAATCTTCGTTAAACAGGGAAAAACAGAAGATTTTTTAAACTGAACATCTTTTGTAATTTATAAAGAAACAAACATTATAGGCGGTATGTCTATAGAATTTTTGAAGCATTGAGGAAGATTAAAAAATTTAATAAACGGCGACAAGCTATACATAAACATAACCAGCATAAGTAGGCCAAGCGTAGTTTGAAAGACGCTTTTACCCGCTCCTCTCCTCTCCACGCTTACAGCAGAGACCAACGTTGAACGTCATCGCAATAACAAATATTTTCTAATGTTCCTACTGTATATTGTTAGCGTTTCTTATTAAATCTAGTTTCTTTTAACCTATTTTGAGGAAGATATAAATTGTTCCTACAGCTTTGTTTAGCGGATCTACTTTGAAACATAGCACGTCACTGATAGGTAGACTTACGTAGGTACATTATTAAGTATCTTGAATTAGTAGCTTGACCAATTATTCAACAAAAAAGTTGAGAATAAACGTATTCAGTTATTATGCCCAATTTACAATAACGATAAACATATTTTAGGGTTTACGAAATATTTGGATAACATCAAATTACTTGAAGGTAGGTATAAACCAGGGATTTACAATTTATGTTATAAAATATTGTCTTGGGGTAGGTCTACACTACACGTTAGTAGAACGGCCTGATCGCCAGATATGCAAAATAACCTGTAATTTAAATGCATATACCAAGTTGTGTGAATACATTTTGTATAATTACACGAGAAATGTAATTATCTCTATGTATATAATATAGAACGTAAATTGAACTACATTTCTTAATGTAGTTTTGTTTTATAGAACGTTTAAACCAAAATCACGAATCATGTTATCTTCGTACAAATGGAATACGGCAATTAGGCAATTGTCATCTTAAAGAAAAGTTTATCATTTAGATTTTCTTGCTTAAATGTATTATAGACTCACTCAATTTATTTGCTTTGCGGAAAATTACTTTAAAAAAAACAGTTGTTGCGTTATTTCAATATTTAATAGTCGTCGTGTTAAAGTGTCATAAAACTGCAATAATTGAGAAGCTATTCTTGAAAAACTATAATTAGAGATTGAAAGAAAAACTTAAAAAATTGTTTAATACGTACGGTTGGTTAAGAATAGTATCTTATTAAAGTCGTTGAATTGATGCAAAATTACAGTCTTGATAACGTTATTAAATTATTCTTCCTACTTCTTGAAACGTTTTAATCTTTATAAGTATGGGTTATAAGTATTCATGTTTGCATCTGAAGGTATTACATTTGTTATGTTTTATTGCAGTGACACTTAACTTTTTAAGTTTGAATTAAATAAATGTGTTTAAATTTAAGCATTAGGTCAGTTCATAATCTATGAACAGCCCGGGCTTAATTAGATGAAGCAATATTGAATCAATATAAGCTTCCTTATCTACAAGATTTTAGAAACAGTATTCTTTGAGAAAACAGGTGTTTATCGGCGCCCGTGCGTCGTCGTCGCGATCCTAGTGTGTTCTACGAGCATGTAATAAGGGTTCTTTTTAGGGTTCCGTACCCAAAGGGTGAAAACGGGGTCCCGTATTACTAAGCCTACGTTGTCCGTCCGTCCGTCCTACCTATTTAGGGCTGTAACTTTTGAACCGTAATAGCTAGATAGTTGAAATTTTCACAGAATATGTGTTTTTACGGCGGATTTGTTAACAAATAATACAAATGTCAAAAAAATTTAAATTGAGGGCGGTTCACAACAAGAAACTAGTTTTTATCTACTGTAAAAACGGTAATACCTACAAGCGTCAAACTTGGTGTGATTATAGAGCAAACTCTACAGTACAACAACAAATGATAAAAACTGGCTAAGTGTGAGTCGGTCTCACGTTAAGGGTCCTGGAAAAGGCTTTATTTTTTGTTAAGTTAATTATATTGTGTAGTGGTTGGTACGGAACCCTCTTATACAAAACGTTTTTCTACGGGACCTTTAGCACGAGACCGACTCACACTTGGCCGGTTTTTATTATTTCTTGTTATACTGTAGTTTGCTCTATAATCACACTAAGTTTGACGCTTGTAATGTATTACCGTTTTTACGATAGTGCGAGAAGATAAAAACGTTGATAAAAACTAGGTTCTTGTTGAGAACCCTCCTTAATTTTTAAGTTTTGACATTTTTATTATTTCTTAACAAATCCGCCATAATAACGCATATTCGGTGAAAATTTCAACTATCTAGCTATTACGGTTCAAAAGTTACAGCCTTAAATAGGTAGGACGGACAGACGGACGGACAACGAAGGCTCAGTAATAGGGTCCCTTTATCACCCTTTGGGTACGGAACCCTAAAAAAGGAGTCACATTTTCGTTAAAACATACAGTATTAATGCTAGGATTAATTTAAGATTTGTATAGAAATCTTTGAGGCACTGAACTTTAAAACTATACATTTTAACGAAAATCTGACCTCATACAACTCATACAAGCATAGAGATTAGTTTCTAGATTGTTTCTGAAAAATTTCATTGACTTTAATTGATTAGTATCTATTGAAAATATCACCAGACTTCGTTTGTATGGAGCGCGATACGAATGCGACGTTGCTGTTTGGGGCGAGCGGCAGAATTTATACAAGCGCATCGCTTACGATGCGCCAAAGTGAAGGTACTTATCTCGGTTTCTAACGCCTTATGACGGAGGCCTGTAGGTCTACCATGAGTTTTCACCGTACGTTACTACTGTAGTTACGTCAACAATTTTGTATTAAATTTCGTACAGCGCTCCTAGTGGTTACGTTGAGAACTAATTTCTGTCATACGAATTGGCGACGTAACTACAGTAGTAAAGTACAGGGAAAACTCATGGTAGACCCCCTGCTTAGGTCCAGAGCGTTGGTAAGCATCCAGCGGGCACCTCGGCGGCGCGGACGACGCGTCGCGCACCGCTGCCTGCCGTGATCGACCGACTAGCGCAATTACAAGCCGTTAATTATGTCACAGGCCGTGCCCATCCAACTCGCACATGTCTATTAAAAACATGCATTCTATCATTGCCCGTAGTATTCCGCTAACAAGAGGTCGATCATGCATTATGAACACTGTCGTTACGTTTAATTATTTTAATTTTATGTCATCCGATAATTGTAGCGTACGGTTTGTTATCGCGTACCATTTTGTACGTTTTCTTTTCCTATTGTATGAATGTAATGGATATCAAACACAAACGCCGCTTGTACACGAGGCGTCCGCGTCCGGAAATCGACACACTACGAAACGACTTCTTTTCTAACAAAGAATATATGTCATATGCTTGCATTTTAATGCATATAAATGACACAGCGTTTTGGTAGGTAATTGTAGAAGGTTAAATTCCCAGGTTTTCCAAATAAAGCACAAATTTAGATGCTAAAAGAAAGCGCTCAATTGGTTTAAAATTAGTGCTCAATTTCTATTTTCACGCGAATATCCTCCATATTTTTAATCTCAATGATATACAGGGTCCAACTTAATATGTTGACAATTTTTTAAGGGGATGATCAGACCTTCAAACTGAACAACTTTTAATATGGAACCAACATCGAAATCGCGAAAAAAAATCGGCAGTCCCATAAATTTGGCACGAGTAGGTTTGCAGGATTGTATGGAGCAGCTGTTTCTTTTTTTGCGATTTTGATGTTGGTTCCATAGAAAAAGTTGTTCAGTTTGATGGTCTGATATTCCCTTTAAAAAAGTGTCAGCTTTTAAGAAGGACCCTATATACCAGCAAAGTTGTAGAGTTTTATCTACATCTATACAAAAGATGGGGTAATCTCTGGAACTACACAATTCCTGAGTAACACTATAACTTTTTATACCTATATGATATGCGACCAAAGTCGCGAGCAAAAGCTAGTTTTTGATAAAATAAGAGTCAATTCATTAAAAGAAGAGGAATAATGTGACAATACCACGACGCTATTTCATTAAACTACTTATCCTGTAAACATTTTAAATGTAAATTTTAAACTTAAAAAGCATAAAATGTTAGCGACTTGCGACACTAATAATGCTAAAAATATTCATAAGGGGTATTTTAATTATAATTCCATCTATATTAAAGTTGTTTAATCCCTTGGAATGGGATCAATGGAACCGAACGCGATATGAATTTTAAAATTTATTAAATTTAAAGTAATGCGACTGATCTGATGAGATATCGTAATACAAAACACTTTCCGTACATGTTCGCAACCTCACTGACACTACTTTGCTCCCAGCGCATCTTTTTAGGGTTCCGTAGTCAAACGAGGAATCCTTGTAGTTTCGTCCATTCTATCTGTCTGTATGCCTCGCCTCAATTACACCTCATTTGTGCACCTTTATTGTAACAAAACTGATAATAGTAACTCAAAAACAGAAATGCGTTCAAAATGAAAAAAGTGTTTTTAGTTGAATAGCCCTAATAGAATGGAGCCTCCAAAACAAAACTTGGGAGCCTTGAATAATTATGCAATGAAACGTAACTATGAGAGGGACTAAGATCAGCAGGCAGACTACCAGCATTGGTCCGATTGCAATGTGAGGGTAACGGGTTCGCATTGGATCAGACTAAATAACAGCGAGGCCTACGCCCAGCAGTGGGTCGAAGTGGGCTGATTAATGGATAACGCGTGAAAAATATTACGTCTACAAGAGTCTAGAAGAAAATCCACATTTTTATTGTAGAATATTAATTTGGACTGATTAGATGCCGTTTAATCGAGTGGTAACTGCAGGACAGATTTCGTGAAACCATAACACAGATTACCCCCAATAGATACCGCATGATGACAATTTCGTACAGGCCCGAAGTCACCATTTTTGGCGGTAGGTGCGGGTAGCGGGGCACGAAATAATGCAACATGATTGGCCATTTCAAGGTCGCACTATTCCGATCTCGCTCTATCCCGTTGCTTATATCAGTGCAAAATCATAGATGTGTGGTGCGCGTCGGCGGCCCTGTATGCGGTATCTATTGGAGGTGATCTGTGAACCATAAGCAGGTACAGTAGGTAGGTATACTATAAAAGGCAGAGATTATAAAGTAGCTTGCAAAATAAAGGCAAAATATATACCTACTTAAAACCTATAATAAAACTGCGCACATAATTGAAGATATGTGCAAACATATTAATTGGGGGCATTTAGGATAATACGTAATCGAATGCATTAAGACCATTTATAGAATTTCGTCTGTGTTTTTGTGCACGCATCACTTAAAAACTACTGAACCGATTGGGTTTTCCCAAAAGCATAGGGCTTAGTTTGGATTAACATATAATAGTCTTTATTTCATCACAATCGGTTAATTAGATCAAAAGATATGAGTAGTTAATCATAATACTACTACATACACAATCACAATAATATTTTAATATGGAGCAAGATCAATGACTGCACATCGATTGACCTCTGATTTAGGTAGGTAGTGGAAACGTAATTTATAATATGAAATCTTTTCACAAATAGCGTTGTACTTAATCGTCACCTAATTAAAACTTAATCCTTGGTAAATAAATGCCGAAACAAATGCATGCAAACTACATTTTATTAAAATATGTGATGCACAAGCCTGTTTGTGTGACAAAAATAAGCACACAGGCACAATTCGATCTGCATAAGAAGATTATTAAATGTTTAAAATATTTCGTTGAATACTAATACTAATGTGATACGCAAACCGTTGCGTATTAATATGACTGGATATTATAAAATGTGCATACAAGCTAAGAGTAGGTCATTCAACTAAACCCTACCCTATCCAGCATTAGAAAGCTTCGTTCTGGCTGGATTGCCTACATCGACAGTTTAGTCTGCGTAATTAGCTAACAATTGACGACCCGGTTGGTGTAATGGTTACCACGCCGGACTGCCAAACCAGGGTCCTGGGTTCGAATCCCGGTTCGGTCATGGATGTTATATGTTTGTGCCGTTGTTGTATGGTTCCCACAACAAAAAGCCTAAGGTTTACTTGGGATCATTACAATGTATGTGCCTGTGAGCGTTATTTATTATTTATAATAATAATAAAGTCGGAAATTAATTTTGACATATCAATCGGCCATACTACATCACAATACCGGCGACGACGGATCCGAAAAAGTAGCTTGTATTGCCATGTAGATACATTTTCTTTCCATTAATTTGGTCGCCTATGGCACAAAAACTGTTCAACGAATTTTAACGCCATCTATTATCCCGTACCATTCTGATATTACAATGAATAAAAACATCGACTTCAATGGAAAATTTTTTTTCTTGAGACTCATATCGACCTTTAAATTTTGATAATAAAATAACTTAGAAAGACATAGAATTAATTATTTTAACCCATTTTACGGAACCCGTATTCGAAATCTTGACTCAACCACGATGACGTTATTTTATATCTCTCATAATGATAGAAAATAATAATTTAAAAAAGTGGGCCGTCACGGAACGCCCGGCAGATGTGAAACTTCTCCTGATTTAAATATCGAACTTCAGTCACACAAAAAGGTTCTAGATCAGAATTTCAAAGCGCTCCCATAAGAAGCTTCAATTCAAAAACCTAATTACAGGTGACGTTAGAACGAAGTAAATAGGTATTATCGTTGCATTATATTTGAACGAGTGAAGTTAGAAAGGCTTGGAACAGGTCAGGCAAGTTTGCGGTGCCGATTGTATTGGCAAAAAAAAGTATATTAATAATTAGATTTGTTCCCAACCTAACCTAGGCTCCTTCTTTTAAGTTACGTACGCGTTTGAAGACTTAATACAATCTTAAGACAATATGCTCTGATGCAAGAAACCGATGCTTAAAACTGTCCATTATAAGTGGCTATGGGCTCACCTCCCGTCACACTGGACAATGTTTCGGTACTACTGGTGAAACGTGGACGTTCTGAGGTTTCAGAATATCTCTGACTACCCCCTCGGGGAATATAGTCGTGAGCATATTCTATGCTAAGCTTAAAACTATTCAACACGTGTCGTACACATGGACAGGGATACCTGGGTCGTGTTTGTTTTTATTACACGATTCTTTATTTAACGAAATATACATATTAACTATTTAATTAGCTTCATTTGAGATAATCAGTTTATTGTTTTAGAGAGGTTAATTGCCAAAAAATTATGGTGATAAGATTACGTTAAATAAATATTAATATACAAACTTATCTTATGTTTGTTCGTTGATAATCTCAATTTGGACTTCATTATTTCGCCATACCTAACAGGTTTTTGTTTAAATATTATTCATATTTATATCCTACAGGTGAACATTTTTGTGCGTTAACTTATTATCAATTTTTATCTGTAAATTGTATGGAAATATAGTTTATGCAACACTAGTATTCAGGGTTCGATGATATATAAATCATGATATATATCGTTATATTTATTCTAGGATATATATCAATAATTTTTTTCACAAACGCATAGCTAACACACATCGTCGAGTGGAGTTATTGATTTTTTTTGTATTTCCATTCAAATTTATTTTATCAAATGAGAAAAGCTTTTTTTACACATAATTATGCACTTCACAACTCTAATACATCAAGGGTTAACAGGATTTATTCTGAATGATGTATCGGAAATATATCATAAATTGATATATATCCGATATATAGGTATAACAAATTGATATATATCCGATATATCATAAATATCAGATATTTTTATATTTATTATAAACATCGGCAACAAAGCTATGGATTTCAACCTACCAGAGCCCGCGGCATGATGCCTCGATAAACGTTTTATCGCGCGTGCTAACTCGTTCGTTCGCGCGAAAAAAAGAAAGGGAGCTAGGGCGCGATAGCGCTTTATCGCGTCATCATGCCGCGGGCGCAGGGCAACGTAGCGTAGGCAGGCCAAAACTCAGATGGTAAAGAAGGAAATGTACAGCTGCGAGCTCTCCATCGACGATGTTCAGGATAGAGCGAAGTGGAAGAAACAGACTAGGGAAGCAGACCCCGCTACCCAGCGGGACTGCAGCAAGGAAGATGACGATTATAAATATCAGATATATTCGAACACTGCTAGTATTTATTATGGATACTTAATGGTTTACATTAGTTACAGTGGTAGAAAAAAGACATTTGTAGGAGTGAAAGTGATACAAAAATTGTGTTTTAGAATAACATAAGTTCTATCTTCGTTCTTTTTCGTATTGTCTTTGACGAAGCCTGTCGTGGATACGCACTTTGTCTTTCTTAAATAAATATTAACAATAAGTTCTATCTAATCCACAGCATATATTACAAATTTAAAATTTAAAAAATTGTTGACACAAGAGCGGTCACAAGAATCAGACTGTAAATAAAAACGTTGCCCAAATTCATGTGAACTGGCTCATTAGTGTTATCTGAGTTGTTTTAAATTAAAACTACATTATATAAAGGAAAGAGCAAGTGTATGCACAAGCTTAGTTTAAGCGTAAAAGGAGAATAGCCGATGTTTGTCACGGACAAATTATATGATAAGTGTGAAACGTTATTATCTTGCACAACATGTGCGTTGACCATATTATTTACAAAATATATTCAGATAGGGTTTCCTACTTTTTAACGAAATTCTACTGGATTGTCTATATAGGGTCTTTTTCGGTTTTGGTCGCAGAGAGAAAGTTGTTCAGTTTGATGGTCTGGAGTGCGGTTTTTGAATCTCATTCGGTGAGCTCACCAGTTGAAAATGTCAAAATTACTATGGAGATACGCATCTTTCTACTGCTGATTTGACACTCAAAAATCGCACATGGAGTATGATTTTTGAAAGTCAAATCAGCAGTATAAAGATGCACATCTCCATACTAATTTTGACATTTTAACTGCTGAGCTCAGCGAATGAGATTCAAATTTCGCACTCCTGATCACCCCCTTAAAAAATCATCATCATTATCGATGAACAGTGTTCAAAGCTGTTCATCGATAATGTTAAATTTGACGAATGTCGTGGCTACCCATACATGGTAGAGGTACAGTCAGCATCAAAAGTATCCAAGCATGTTAAGTGTTCATAAATATCTGAACAACTTTACGATAGCAAACCTTATTTCAACTCGCAAAGAAAAAATTAATTTATCTGTCATGTTATTATTTGTTACGTTGAAAACAAATGTTATCTAGGAAGGTAGGAAATAGGGTTTATTTTCGTGTAATTGTTCATTATGTTTTTGAACGCCGAAGATGCTTAGATACTTTTGATGCTGACTGTACATATACTTACGCCTGTTTCCCATTGGGGTAGGCACAGATAACAGATCGCCACCGCTACGACCCTGGATCTTTTTCGCTTCTTCAACATTCATCGGTTAATGCATGCTCGCCTGTTTTGGTTTAACAAAAAACGATTATTGAAGCAACACAACGAAAAGAAACTGCTTTTGGTAGGTGACCGTTTGAGCTGTATTTAAACTTGAGTGTCTTCTCTAGAGTCTAGACGATAAGCAGTTGGTCCAGTAGGCCTCGCATGCCACCCCCGAGAAAACGATAAAAATCGAAATGTGCCTCCATCCGTATTATTTTACGTATGCCAGAAAGAGCGCGCATTAAATGCTTTGTCGTGGGTGGCATGCTAGCCGTGCAGGATAATGCTGGTAGAAAGAGATAACCGAAACTAAATCAGACGTAAGAAGGACTTTGCACTTCGCTGGTAGGTATAATATACCTATAGGCTGTATAACGATGCTCTTCTCAAAAACATATAAATATATGTATAATTAGGTATATAACCATACATGCGAACGAAAAAAATATTATTACGACTACGTAGGTATATGTTAATATTAATCTACAATGTTAAATTAGTTTTCTCAGGCTCCGTAAAATTTAATAATGCGTACATTACATATATGTTTTAATTTCACGCATAAATAAATATTAATTGAAGATTATGAAATCCGTGGCAACGATATTAAATATTACATTGATTAATTTTATTGTGTAACAATTCTATAGAAAAAAATAGCGTACCGTGACGAACCTACCAGTTAAATAATCTAGAGCAGTTTTTCGTCAAAAAAGCTTTCGCGACGTTATTAATTAAAAATCGTTGAATTTCTTTAACTTTATGGTCTAGAGCACTTTGATGATCAATTGATCACCATTAATTAGTAATGTAATGCATTCGTTCGACGATTATGTCTTCTGGAAACATGAGAATATGTTTCTTCATGATATATCACGAGAATCGCGTGGCATGAAGAGCGACCGAAATGTTATTATAGCTTTAATAACGAACAATTTAGTGTCTTTTTACAAAATAGACAAAACTAACCGTATCTCTCTTTATTTTAAATTAACTGTGATGAAAAAACAATTCGTTCTATACACGACTTTCATACTTGTTATGTTCCCTCTGTCCTGTAGGCTCCACTATCTCGATCCACCAGTGGATTGAATAGGACGCTGAAGTTCACTGTGATCCACCATTAGGCTCAGTGGATCCTATTATTTTCAGATTAAGTACCCAGAGTAGTTAAACTATTACTTTCATGCCGAAGTAGCCAAGTCGGTACAACCTTGTACAACCAACTTATTTAACTAATGTAATGGCTATTAACCATAATTTAAAAATAAAACAAAATATTACATCACCCTCATAAAATGGTTAGGTCATAGAGGCTTAATCATTGAACTGCGAAAATAAAGGCGAAATGGACCAACGGTGAATCACACCATTACAAACATAATTATCGTTATCTTTACGACCAATGAACAAGGATTGTTTAGACTTGAGAATATTATTCTAAATCTTTGGCTAGTTTCGATTAGTAACTAAAGGTACAATAGGTAGTTAAAAGTTTGTAATAAAACGTACATTTAAACTAAATTCAAAATTTGACGACCAACTATGATGGATCCATGCATAGTTCGCCAATATTCAAATTTGAATTACGACTGGTTAACATAATATGGTTCTTTGTCTGATTTAGAATTTAAAATATCAGTCGACAATACTTACTCAAGAAAAAGCGCTCGCCCTAAATAGCACAATAACGCCAATACCTTATCATAGTTTCTTCGCTTATATTAACTTACCAGAATTAATCGTAGACCGACAATAATAAATACCTCTTATCGTTTGGCATAAATTAATCTCGGACTAAAACTATATTTTTTTAATTACGTACGTAAATTGAAATATGCACAGCACGTGTACTTTTGCCACACTTTACCCATTTATTGGTTCCGTCTGCAATCAAGTCGAGTACTTATCATTCAAGTGGGCGTTTGATCTTATGTTTTACGTTACTGGTTATATTTAGGGTTAAAGTTTTAGTAGGAATTACACACCAAGAATTTCGAATAATCCCTTCTTACGCCAGCCATAAGCATAGCACACAACTGTACTATGTAGTACAATACTCTTTCTTAAACTGTGACTTTATAGTATTTATTTCATAATTGTAGCTTTGATGATGGGTCAGTGAGAATACGTATTTTCTAGGGGTCCGTGACGGAAGTCCGAATTACACATATCCGAATGCATGAAGTCCGAAAGTTTTTTTGTCCGACCCACCATTATCCGACAGGACGTAGCATCGAATTAACTTGCAGCGAAAGACGATTATCCGAATGCATTAAGTCCGAGAGGATTTTTGTCCGACCCACCATTATCCGACGGGACGTTGCAGCGAAAGACGTTGCATCGACGGACGTTTCTCCGAAAACGTTGTCTGCAGAACTGCCATGGTCCGATCAGTCTAATAATCGATCGGACTGTTCTGCGAAATAATAATGTGGTAGTTATCGTCGTGTTGGTACCTACCTACCTGCCTAATTTAACGTTTCTAATTTTAATGTAATGTACTATTTTTTGTGAGCGCCCAGTAGGCCGGTAAGAGAAAACGATAAAAATCGAGATGTGCCTCCATCCTTATTATTTTACGTATGCCAGAAAGAGAGCGCATGACGTTTTTCTCGTTTAAACGTTTTGTCATGGATGCTAGCCTTGCAATTAACTTTTTTTCCTCGCTGTTGTGAGGTGAAAAGTTGTGTGTTTCGCTCGGCTGCAAAGTTATTCTGCGTTTCGTACTCTTGAAACCACCCGCTTCGCTCGTGATTCAATCCTAGAATCCTTCGCTTGCTCAGGTTTCAATACAAGTACTCGCGCCAAAAAACAACCTTGCAGCCTAGCATAACAAATAACTATTTTATGTTTGTTGTGAAATGATACTTTTATGTTATTTGTGTGCGCCCAGTCGCGAAAATGATTTTTACGTTACAATAAAACAATAATTATAAGTACAATTTCGTATGTTTTTTTTAACTCCCTGTTTGCCTTCAAGAAACGTTAAATTAGGCAGGTAGGTAGGCACCAACACGAGGATAACTACCATATTATTATTTCGCAGAACAGTCCGATCGATTATTAGACTGATCGGACCATGGCAGTTCTGCAGACAACGTTTTCGGAGAAACGTCCGTCGATGCAACGTCTTTCGCTGCAACGTCCCGTCGGATAATGGTGGGTCGGACAAAAATCCTCTCGGACTTAATGCATTCGGATAATCGTCTTTCGCTGCAAGTTAATTCGATGCTACGTCCTGTCGGATAATGGTGGGTCGGACAAAAAAACTTTCGGACTTCATGCATTCGGATATGTGTAATTCGGACTTCCGTCACGGACCCATTTTCTAGGTATAAGTAGATAGCGCATGTTATAATGTAAGTTAAACTTGAATATAAATAAGTATAAGTACTACCTACCTACAAAGTTTTAAATAAATGTTTAAAATTGATTTCTCGGAAACGGTCGGGAATTTCTATGAAATACGTATGCTTTTCTTTTTAGCACCGAAAGACTAATATTATGCTATACTCTACGAATAAAGAAATAAATATGGAACGATAACTCCGAACAAAATCTCCTAAATTTTTGGCACCATGAGTTTTGGCGGCAAACGCCGTAATTGGAGTCGCCATAATGATTGAGTCTTGCGCGCTTGCGTGGTGTACACCAAAGTTCGTGGGGTCATTTTTTGACGTGAATTATATTTCCATATTTATTTCTTTATTCGTAGGCTATACTACCATACCATTATGTAGATAGATAGTTAATTCATAATCGAAGTACGAAATATACATTAGCAAAAATGTTTCACCAGGCAAGCAGTTCAGTGTAAACTATGGTTAACATGAAAACATCAATTTAAAAACACAACAATATTGTTAATTGATATAAATTCTACATCTACATATACACAATATTATAAACGACACTCTATTTAGATGAATACAATTCATTACCAGAACTGAAACAGCCTGCAAACAGCACGAGGCAGTGAAGCCTAGAGCAGTGTATTTAATAACCCGCGACTTTAAAATCATATGTTAATCCAGAACATATTCTATCTGCGTGCCTGCCAACTTTCATTCAAATCCGTTCCGCCGATTACGTGTGATTGAGTGTCAAACATCTAAACATCAAAAAATCTGAACTTTCACATTACAGACCTTGACTTTTCCCGAAGTACAGAATAAGACGAAAAAAGTTTATGAAACAAAATTGTTGTCTACTAATTGGTACTATGTGTATATTTTTTCACTGATTACCAGTGATTTAATCTTCGGTTTTTTTACGTAGGCAAACTTCATTTTTCCAAAGAATAATGTGGACACGTCAATGAAAGTATTTATTTTTATGAAAAAATACCGGGTTCATTTCGAAGTCCCGGGATTGCTATAAATTATACCGAAATATACAGGGTGGATTTTTGAGACGGGGCAGTAAGGGCAAGTACCTTAACCGTTGTAGCTACAGCGAAACGTTCTTAGGAGACTATCCTTAACTTTTTGAAAAATTTCGAACTGCATTCACAGATTTTGAAAAAAATGTACAGTCAGCAAGAAAATTGTCAATTTACACAAAAACTTTTTTTGATGTCAATCGATCCTGTTTCTTATAAGGATCAATAGACTCTATGGGACCAACCGAGGTTTGAGTACTAGAAATGTCAGAAATCGCAAAAAACGTTTCCCATACATTTGGTAGGAAATGAGACTCCAAATTTACTTTTATACATAACAAAACTTTTTTATTATGGATAGACTGGCCGCTAAAAAGAAGTTTGTTCGAAAATAAACAAAAAGGATCAAAATATTAATAATATTAGAAAATCTTCAAAACGTGTTGTAAATTGTATGATTTTAAAAATACATTTCTTTCTAATACGGTTTCAGTATGTTTTTATTATCAAAGTCTTCTTAGCGGCAAATCTGTCCTTAATAAAAAGTTTTGTTATGTATAAAAGTAAATTTGGAGTCTCATTTCCTACCAAATGTATGGGAAACGTTTTTTGCGATTTCTGACATTTCTAGTACTCAAACCTCGGTTGGTCCCATAGAGTCTATTGATCCTTATAAGAAACAGGATCGATTGGCATCAAAAAAAGTTTTTGTGTAAATTGTCAATTTTCTTGCTGACTGTACATTTTTTTCGAAATCTGTGAATGCAGTTCGAAATTTTTCAAAAAGTTAAGGATAGTCTCCTAAGAACGTTTCGCTGTAGCTACAACGGTTAAGGTACCTGCCCTTACTGCCCCGTCTCAAAAATCCACCCTGTATATCGTAAAACTTCTTGTAACAATATTGTTCTCATGTAATGATTTCATGAAAACACTCTAGTTAGTACAATCATTTGGTGGTCAAAAAGGTGGTTACCTGGAAAGATTTCCGGAAGTTTGAAAGTGAGTTGGAAAGGAGATCCTAAATTGTTTTAAGGCGTCATTTTCCAATAAAGGCGGCACGAGCGGCAAAGATAAGAAAGATAGGAGGTGACAATGTGAAAATTCGAAAAAAGCACGTCAAAATCCATAAAAAAAACTCCAAATGATTGGACTAAGTTGTTTAATAGATAATTTTACCACAGAGTAAGTTTAACTAAATGAGTCAATCACAGAAAGACATAATTTTTTTATCATCTTTATTCAGAAAGGTATGTCCATATTATGGGAAAAAAGTGGAGTTTCGATAAATAAACGCCGTATTATCTGATCACTGCTGATTATCCAACCAACAAAAACTTTGTAAGTAAAGCACCCAACATACCGAAAAAAAAGTTGGTAGTCTATAAGTAATATGATAAATTGTTGCAAACTAAACTGGAAAGTGACCTAAATAATAGAATTTTTTTTTCTAGTGTGCTTGTATAATGCAAACATTAACTTATCTATGTTGATTGCATTGCTAATTGTACTGAAACAATATCCTTTTGTTTAAAAGAAAGACCTAGTTTTGGTCGCAAAATACAAAATTATACAACGCTGCTAACAATGGCAGCCTACGTTTCCAACAATTTGAATATCAACAAAAACTTTTAATACTTACCTACCTACTTTCAAAATTTTTAATTTACGTTAAAATAAAACCGGTCAAGTTCGAGTCGAGTCTTTTTTGTAACATAATTAAGTTAAAAAAAAGTTTTGTTTTCTCCGAGACCTTTAGCCTTTAGCGCGAGACCAACTCACACTTGGCCGGTTTTTATTATAAATTTGTGATTAGTATACCTACTGTAGAGTTTGCTCAGTAGAGATAACGCTTCTATGTATTATCGTTTTTACGACAGAGCGAGAAGAAAACACGTTTATTAAAACTAGTTTCTTGTATGAGGACCCCCCTTAAATTCTAACTACTTAATTTTTTACTATTTAACAGTTAAAGTTTAAAGTTACAGCCGTAAATAGGACAGACAAACAGACAGACGGACGGAAAGCGTAAGCTATTGAATAGGGTTCCGTTTTCACCCGTCGAGTACGGAAACCTAGAAATGTAAGCACGTTTATACTTAAAAAATATTTGTATTGCATTTTTACTAATAATTTACAATTCACATTCAAAGAAATTGGAATAGCCAAATTTAAAATGCGGTGTATCCTGGATGCTCTCCATCCTTTATTCCATTACTCCTAGCAAGGCGGCTTCTCTGGGGGAGGGTCACCCTTCTTCCTGCACGTTGGTGGTGGTTCGGAAACTTTCTTGCAGACCTTTGAAGGATCCGGATCAGTTGATCCGGATCCCCGGGAAGTTTCCCGGGGAGGATCCGGATCAACTTCATGTGCGTAATCTTTCGGATTTTTCCTTTTTGATTGCCAATAGGATTTCTCCACATATACATAAATTAGATATGACCCTATAAAAGCTGAAAATCAAAACGAAAACATGTTTACCATACATGGTGTAAGGAAAAGTATCATTAACCTTTAAACCACATATATAAAACAAACAACTTTTACTATGGGAGCAAAACGATCAGAACAAAAAAGAAATCTGCTGTTCCACGTTTGCGTCGAGTAGATATTGCAGTTTAGTATAGGACAGCTGACTTTTTCTTTTCACTGATATATTTGCTCCCATAGTAAAAGTTGTTCAGTTTGATGGGAAGAGTATGTAGTTTAAAGGCTAATGTTACTTTTCCTAACACAACTTATTTTTATCTTATGGGCAGCAAGCCCTGGTGCTAAGTTTATTCAAACCGCCTTAGGGCCTCTGACGGGGTTTTTATGTAACGACTATTACCACCAAAGATAGAAGCCGGGACCAACGTGCTATCCGAAGCTCGGAATCATCTCTCTTTTCAGACAATCGGTGATTCAGCTTACAATTTCCTAACCAACTGGGAAAAACTGCTCAAAGTGAAGTGTCACTAGGTGCCCCCAGTGGGAATCGAACCCACGACCTCCATGTCAAGAGCCCAATGCTCTTAACTATTAGACCAAGGAGGCAGTAACTAACGTTTACTATAATCACGAAGTATCTACGAAATTGTGAAGGACACAATGCCTGGCGAAATTTCACTTCTTCTACAGGTGTTCGGAAAACTATCATTGGTAACCTTTAAACCAACAAACTTTTACTATGGAAACAAACCTATCAGCGAAAAAAAAAGTCTGCTGTCCCATACTAAACTACAATACCTACTCGACACAAACGTATGGAACAGCAGATTTTTTTTTGTTCTGATCGTTATGCTCCCATAGTAAAAGTTGTTCAGTTTGATGGGTAGAGTATGTGGTTTAAAGGTTAATGATACTTTTTCTTACAATTTGTATAATGTGGTGGCTTTCGTGGCTTACTATAGATACTATAATTTAGTTGGATGGAGGCATGTGGTTTCAATTATTGTCGTATGACCACCACTAGCATGCACAATGTCTACATTTCGAGAGTTTACTAATCAAACTTAAGGTGTAACTACATCTATACTAATATTTAAAAAAAGAGGAAAGATTTGATTTTTGTGTTTGTTTGTAATGAATAGGCTCCGAAACTACTGGACCGATCTGAATAATTCTTCCACCATTAGAATGCTACATTATCAGTGATTAACATAGGCTAAAAAACGGCCAAGTGTGTGTCGGGAAGATTCTAAGGCGGTACGAAGTTCGCCGCGGTCCTCTAGAAATTTATAATGTTAACTAGTAATGCCTACGCTACGGCTTTGCTAACCTAGACTTTAGGCACCCCTCAGACGCTTCGCTGTCACTTCATACAAATGGGAAAAACTGACAAGAGTGCAATACTGATTGAGTGCGAGTAAGTGACTAAGTGATGACTTAACTGTCAAAGACTGACGCCCAGTTGCAGAAACACTCATTAGAGTTAATCTTCCATTAAATCTCTTGCTAGCTTTTTCTACGTCAACAAGACAAAAAGTGACAGCAAGAGATTTAATGGAGGATTAACTCTAATGAGCGTTTCTGCAACTGAGCGAAAAAATACCTACTCTTACGCTTATTTTCGTCTTCCCCAGTCTTCCGAGAGGGGTTGAGGTAAAAATTGGTGGGGAGCAGAGAGATGTATGGGAAACGTTTTTTATTTCTGACATTTCTAATACCTACTCCAACCTCGGTTGGTCCGATAGAGTTTATTGATCTTTATAAGAAACAGGATCGATTGGCATAAAAAAGGTGTTTTTGTGTAAATTGACAATTATCTTGCTGACTGTTTTTTTTTTTTCAAAATCTGTGAATGCAGTTCGAAATGTTTCAAAAAGTTAAAATAGTTTCTTAAGAAGGTTTTTTGTAGCTACAACGGTTAACGTACCTGTCCTTACTGCCGCGCTACGAGTACATACCCCTATAGAGACGTAATATAAGGCGACCCAACTCTGTCAACTCATCAGTGACTTGTCACTTATATATTTCGCAACGCCTTTGTTTTCCGCCATTGTTTCGAATAGACTTCGTAGTACTTCGGAGCATTTCCGTCCCCCCCGCACCGCAGCTAGTTGACAGAATTGTTTTCTTTTAAATTCGCATGTATTACGTCTCTATAGGGGTATATGCTCGTAGCTGCCGCGTCTCAAAAATCCACCCTGTATACCTTAACCCGTTCCTGAGGAAAAATGGGTCTCTGTACCTATACCTTTACCCGTTCCTGAGAAAAAATGGGTCTTGACGACAGACGGAAAATAATGTGATATGAGCCTATAAGTGTTTAATTGTTTCTATTTTAGACACGGAACCCTAACTTTTGTACAATCGTTTTTTATTGAATAAAGGCGTGCGAAAAGTTATATAAACTTAGTTTTTAGTACCTACCTATTTATTTAACTCTACGATATGCTTAATAGCGCATTACCTAATTATAATATGCCGGTAAAGACTCTCTTGTTTCGCAATATGTAGTTGGATTCCGTAGAATAATTTATAACTTAACTTTATTCATATTATAGCATCAAAATTCAACACCTTTTTTTGCAGGAAGATTTTCTCAATTATTAATTTATTTATGAGTACAGGTAGGTGTAAGGTTATTCAAACACATAAAACTTGTAATACAAAAATGTAATTAGATGCAATAAATAATAGCAATTTTATCTAATTTTATGCTCAGTTGGGCTAACATGGAGCTTGATGGTACTTCTATGCTCAGTTGGGCTAACATGGAACTTGATGGTACTAATCTATGGTCAGTTGGGTTAACATAGAACTTGATGGTACTAGTCTATGCTCAGTTGTGCTAACATAGAACTTGATGGAACTACGCTATGCTCAGTTGGGCTAACATGGAACTTGAAGATACTGATCTATGCTCAGTTGGGCTAACATGGGCCTTGATGGTACTACTCCATGCTCAGTTGGGCTAACATGGAACTTGATGATACTACTCTATGCTTAGTTGGGTCAACGTCGTGGAACTTGAAGATATTGCTCTACGCTCAGTTGGGCTAGCATGGAACTCGATGGTACTACTCCAGAGGCGGTGCAAGACTTAAATTTTATGTGGGCATGATAAGGCTCGCGCGGCCCCACAGCCTGGATTAGTTTTGATTGCAGGTCACATTTTATGAAGGTACAATTAAAAAACTGCAATTGAGCAATTCGGATCAGTATTATACAGGGTGTTTCATAAGTAACAATAAATATTTAAAACTCTTAAGGGGGTTGTTTAGACCGTCAAACTGAGCAATTTTCTCTATGGGACCAACATCGAAATCGCGAAAAAAAATTGATATCCCATACATATTTTAGCTCTAATCGATTTGTAGAGTATGGAACATTTTTTTTTTCGCGATTTCTATATTGGTCCCATAGTGAAAGTAGTTCAGTTTGATGGTCTAAAACATTCCCATAAAGGTTTATTTGTATTTTTATCACGCTTTGAAATTATTCATACAAAATTTCAAACCCTTATATCTTCGTAATTATATTACAAATTGTAAATATTTGATATGCGCAAACTAGATTTTCTAAGCTATTTTTCAATGTATAAAACATTACTTTTATTAACACCGTCTACGAGTGTTATACGACAACGTTTTGTATGAAATTGACAGCTCTCCAACCACCTTAAGAGCTCTGTCGGCTTCTGTATTATGTTCCTCTGGTATGAAACATGAAAATAGTAAATTTGGGGAGATTGAAACGGGCTCGAAACTTTTCAGCATTATGCTTCGTCTGTAGCCAGAACGCAGATAGTGTATGAATGCATTGCAATAATTATCCTAAAGCGAGAGAAGCGAGCTCGAAATTTTTCAGCAATATAATTAGCTTGAGGCCAGAACTGTGAATTTTAATACAACATTATTTTTCATGAGTATGTAAAAAGCTGCATAAAGCTATGAGGCGCGAGGTGGACCGCGAGGCCGTATGCGCTCGCCCACACCTTCCTCCGCTTCTGTACTACGCTTTGCTCAGTTGGGCTAACATGGAACTTGATGGTACTATTCTATGCTCAATTGGGCTAACATGGAACTTGATGGTCCTGCGCTATGCTCAGTTGGGCTAACTTGATGGTACTACGCTATGTTCAGTTAGGCTAACATGGAACTTGATGGTACTACTCTGTGCTCAGTTGGGCTAACTTTTTTTTTCTCTACTCCCTCGCTCAGCTCACATTTTAGACATCTGACAGTCATGGGACTAAAATTAAGTAGCTCCATTTATTACAATGTTCAGTACTAATATTAAATGCACCATTCGGTATGTCAAGTATTTTTTGGAGGGAATACAAAACCATTTTGGGATAATTGTCTCATTAACAATATTTTCTTTGTTCGAGATTTTAAAATAAAAGGAAAACAGATATTAAAAATACGTTTTTTTTTTCCGTTAAATCAAGAGACCATCGCTTCACTCGCTCGACGACCGGTAAACTAAATAACTGGCCATTAAGAAAAAAAAATCGTAGGTACCTAATGTCTATTTGACATTAGACGTTTCAGCATAGTGTTAGAAAGAGAAAGCAAGTAAGTTTGTAAATCAAGCCGTTTTTTCATTTAGAGATTACAGATCAAAATAATAACAAAATTGAATTTATAAATCGATAATCGAATCGAATTGATAAAGTCGGTGAATACTGAATAGCAAAAGAATTAAATTAGTTTCTTGAAATTATATGTCTAGGTACCTACCTACTATCCATATAAAATAAATAACTAAAAAATCGGTCAAGTGCGAGTCGGACTCGCGTTTACTTTTTATTTTTATTATTTGTTAGCAAATCCGAAATAATACACATAGGTATTATATTTTATTCCGTGAAACTTTTCAACTCTACCTATTACGGTTCAATAGATACAGCCCTTTAAAGCTAGGACGGACGGACGGACGGACGGACGGACAGAGTAGGCTTATAAATAGGGCCCCATTAGCACCCTTTGGGTACGGAGCCCTAAAAGACTTGACATACCGAACTGGGTTTATTGAGTACCCTCCGCTCTATAACCTCAAAATATCCTTTATCTATTGAAAATTTGAAACACAAAATGTCTCTACGTTGACTTTTCCTAATTTATTTTCAGTGGTCAGCCAACAGATATAGATATAATAGGGCACCTTCAATAAGCGGCAGCCTGTATCGCATGCGATACGCGTCGTCGTAGGTACAGTCAGCCTCAAAAAGATGTAAGTATACGTTTACAAAAGATCGAATGACGGATGCAGCTTTTGTTCCAAAATAACGTAACCATTAAAAGTTACATATAACTTAATATACATTATGTTGCACTATTATGACCCAAATCGTTCTATACAAACGAAGTACCTACATAATCATCAGTACAAGCTCTGAACGTAAGTAAGTATACTTAACCAAATTATGTCTCATAATATCATCGAAATACTTCGTGCCTATAACATTCAAATTGATAATTTGACAATGACAAGTAAATTAAAGCTGCCAGTAAAAATTATATTATGGTAAGTCAGCATTATAAAACTTATGAAGTCTCTGAGACGTGGCTCCATAAGACAAAAAATCTAAGAGATCAACAACAAGCTTTGTTTATCTCGTTATTGTACGTAACTGTATACATCTTTTTGACATACAATATGGATACTTAGTTATGTTTATGTTGATATCTTGTATAGATAATTATGTGCTTGGGCTCTATAGAAAGATTTGGTGCAACATAATGTAAAATATTAAGTGATGTAATTGTAAGTGTGTACAATATTTTAGAATAAAAGCTCAGGTACGTCCTAATGATCTTTTGTCTACATATACACCTTTTTTAGGCTGACTGTACTACCTTTTGCTCATAATATTATTGTCTCAAGCAGAGTGCTCTATGCAGAGCTGACTCTATGTTCGGATGGCCCATTTATATACCCTACTCTATAACCAAGTTCGCTTACAGATTCCTTCTCGTATAATAGATATATTGGTTACATAGTACTTAGACTGAGCTCAGGATTTGGTTAGAGCCTTGGGAAGGTATTCAACTCCGTTGATTTTAACTATAAAGGCTGCAGTACCGTAGGTATATCATGCACAAGCAATGCTCTATCGTAGATACGGCCTATTTTACAATATTGGTAGGATGTATCCCGCATATCACAATGGTACATCTATGTCAAAAGGTACATCTAGAGCACAATCTAGAGATACTATTTTTATAACAACCTGTCACCTTAAGTAACCTACGATGACGAATAAACATTCTATTATATTCTATTCACTTATAGGTAACCTGCCTATAAAATGGATAATTATAAAAATGGAACTCACTAGGTAGCCACCGCAGCACTGTCTGAGACGTTCTGGGTATTACGTTCGGAACGCAGTACTGCAACCATCCAGCGAACGGTTTCATCTCATAGGGCGAGAGTTTATAGTAAACAATTCCACGTATAAAAGCTAAATTTCCAAAGTGCTTGCCCATTGTGCAATCGAAAAAAACGATAGCTCGTTACAAAAGGATTGACGAATTGAATAATTGGAATAACTATTCAATGATAGTATGTGATTTTGAGATTTTTGTTTTTTTTTTAATTTATGAAATGTTATTGACAGATAATGTTTTTATCTTTGACCAAGAAGTTTCGCTTAGGTTAGTCCAAAGAATATACTACCCTCTACGGTTACGGGGTGGCGGCGACGCGAACGGGCTCACCCCCCGTCACACTACTCACACTACTGCACTGCTAGCATGCCACCCACGACAAAGCGTTTAAACGAGAAAAACGTCATGCGCGCTCTTTTTGGCATACGTAAAATAATAAAGATGGAGGCACGTCTCGATTTTTGTCGTTTTCTCGGCGGTGGCATGCTAGAGGGGCTGGATAGAGTTTCGGTACTACGTACTACACTGGTAAAACGTAGATGTTCTGAGGTTTCAGAATATCTCTGACTACCTCGGGGAATATAGTCGTGAGCATATGCTATGCTACGGTTACTCAAAAGTACAATTAGTATACATATAGTACTCTGTGGTAGATACTAGTGTAAAAATCAGATATCAAGGTTTAAGCATTTTTTTGTTATTAGATTTTTACTATTTAGGTATTTAACCGTAGGCGATTACAAAGTTTTCTCAGATTATTCATGTAAAATAAGTGAATATTTTTAATAAAACTGCTGAACGGCTCTCATTCATCTTTATACAGGAAGAAAAGTTATCAACTCAGTGCAAGCAAGATACTTGGGTCCAAACAAAGTCCTGTAGGTACCTAAGTGCATTACCTTCCTTGGTGCAATAAGTAGGAAGGTAGTAGGTACCGTCTTAACTCTCCAAAAGTAGAGTTATTATTATTATGTGACTACCCACTCCCTGATGTTGTTGTCTCCCGATATTCATGAAATGTTATTCATGTGGTTCAGTCGTGTATCAATCAATATCAAATAAAAGTCTAGTAAACCTACGACTTTCACATTAGCAATACCTAACAAAGTAAGTGAAGTCTAAAATAAATTAATTACGTAATACGATACGGAATGGAAAGTTTTGCGAAGCGAGGGGTGGAGGGGCGGAAGGACGTGCGGGGGGAACGGGGGCGAACGGCGGGAAAACTTTTACGAGCGCGGCGTGACCGCGCGGGGTTGCAAGTGGTAGTAAGTGTGTGTGACTACTTACCCTTTCCTCCTCGCGGATCATTTCAGCGATGCCGGGCCTGATGTCGACGTCGTCGCCGTGCATAGGGGGGGCGGTCTGTGGCGCGGGCTCCGCCGGCGGGATCAGCTCGGCACCGGCCGCGCCGGCGGGCGTGCTCGGCGAGCGGCGCGGGCTCGGGCCCGGGCTCCGCTCGCTCGACCCTCGCCTCCGCGACTTGGCCGGCGACTCCGTCTCTCGACTCACCGGCCTCTTGGGCGCCCTCGCCTCCACTCCACCCGTCCTCAACACCGCGTGCTCCCCGCTCACATCTGTCAATCCCCTTATTTTAAGAGTCTCCGCCACTTTCAACAACGCCGTGATCTGATCCTGCGACACATTTATCTCGCCGCGGTACATGAAGTCGACCACAGCTTTCAAATCGCAGTATTTAATATCGCGCATTATTATTATAGGGTGCCGGCACGGATTGTCCATAAACAGCGTCTGGAAGTAGGGGCTGCACGCGGACAGGACCACTTTGTGCGCTTTCAGGCTCTGTCCCTCACATGCTAGCGTCACGTCAACGAACGATTCTGTTTGAAGGAGCTGGTCGAAGCAGTTGGCCAAGTTGCTTTGATAGTTGTTCCATCTCAGGCAAAATTGCTGAGGTGATCCGTCGCCTTCGCGGCTCTCCATGGCCGCGGGTTCCTCTTCGGCAGGCATCGCTCTAGCGGCAACGGGCTCGCATCTGCAACGAAACGCGTTGGGGGTGAGAGCGCGCGACACATGCAATGGAGGCGACGACTCGCGAGGCACTGAGTGGCAAGCGGCGTGCGGCGGGGGGCGACGCGGGGAGGCGGGGGCGGGGCGGGGCGCGGCTGAGACGAGCCGGCGAATGGTCGCCGCGCGCCGCCTCCGTCGCCACGCCCCCGCCTCGGCGGCACCTCGCGACCCACCCGCACCCCCGCATCGATCGCGCACCCTCGTCGGCGCCCGCGCATCCCACTGCACTATGCACCTAGCCACTCCATTTCATACGACATTCTGTTTATGAAATCACAATTTATTAACCATAATGTTATAATATATTATAACATTTTGAAAAACTTTGTATCTTTTGTACCTATAATTTATTAGCCCAGTAAAAAAACGGGTGGAAAGGAAATAATGTATACTAAGCAATTTATTGCTAGATCGTTTACAATTGATATTATGATACTTTAGTACCTAACGAATCCAACAATTTTTTTTTATTTTTTAGTTTTTAGTACCACCAAAATTTATTAGCCCAGTAAAAATACGGGTGGAAAGGAAATAATTTCTACCAAGCAATTTTATTGCTAGATCGTTTATACAATTAATATTATGATACTTTATTAACGAATCCAACAAAATTTCGTATTTTTTTGTTTTTAGCACAAGCATAAGCATATGCTCACGACTATATTCCCCGAGGAGGTAGTCAGAGATATTCTGAAACCTCAGAATATCTACGTTTCACCAGTATTACCGTAAGTCTGTCCAGTTGTTTTTAGTAGGTAGGTATTTACTAAAATATAAATTTTGTTATTTATAGATTTCTTAATTTTTTATTTTTATTGTTAGTTTTAGGTTATGACTTTAAATACACTGTGTAAAGTTTGTACTAAAATTGAGTATTTCGTAATTTCTACTTATTTAAAAAACAGTGAATTTTCTTTCGATTTACTTCTAATCTAATATAAAAGAATACAAAAGTTTTTAACAAATGACATAAAAAAAAACATTATTTTTACAATATTATTTATTATATATACTTTTTTTTTGCTATCTATATGATGACTGGAATTATAATCTAAAAACGGCTTGTATAAATTATTTACTTTTGCCACACAAGGGCACCGTAACTTTACTGGGCTATATGCGTATTTACGCAGTGGTGGTCCGTGGATATCTACACCCACACAATTTTATAACTTTATCTATTTATAAAACTATCTAATCAAACTGATTTTTTTAATTTCTTATAATGAATACCTACAGAGTGTAGAATTAAATGCGTTGCATATCGGGCAGCACTCAGACCATCGAACTAATCAACTTTCACTACAGAGCCAAAATCGATTTCGCGAAAAAATCTGCCGTTCCATAAAAAATGGCAACAATAGCTCATCATCATCATCTCAGCCGATGGACGTCCACTGCTGGACATAGGCCTCCCCAAGAATCGCCATAACGACAGGTCCTGCGCTGCCCTCATCCAACGGTTTCCCGCCGCCTTCACCAGGTCGTCGGTCCTACCCACGCTGCGGTTTCCGGTACGCGGCCGCCACTCGACAAACAACAATAGCTACTCAACCAAAATGTATGAAACAGCTGATCTTCCTTCGCAATTTCAAAGTTATGCCCGTAGTAAAAGTTGTTCAGTTTGAAAGTCTGAAGCACCCAGTTCGATATGTAATGCATTTAAGTTTACATCCTATATAGATGACCATATGAATAGAACACTTTATTTATATAAAAATTGAATAAATACAAAATGTAAGCTCCATCTCAATATTTGCAGTTGCTCATCTCACCATGCTCTACCTACTTGTGTTTTTGTTTACCAGCTTTTTAACACGTACAACTCGTAACAGTGTTTACCTACGTGATTTTTATTCAGAGTTCAATTTAAAAATCTACGACAAACCACCACAATTTGTATTTCTTTGTGGAGCCCCTTTGGATGGGTTACCCTGCCCTGGTGGGTATTCCATCTCAAACTTCGGCTGGCAGGTTAAGCAGCTAACTGCTCCAGGTATTGCCGCTAGATGGCATGATTTGTTATGCCAAATCAAAGGCGAAATGAAAATTCAAATTGTAGGTAAGTAGGTACTTTGCATATTTTGTTTTGTTTAAAAGATGTGTTGTTGAGTTTCTGGCCGCATCATCTCTATAACGGAATAGAAAACCTTCCGACGCGGTAGTAGATTCAAAAAATTACGTCAGTAAGTTATCTATTTGATATTATTACACTAAGAAAAAAATTCTACGTATATCTACGTAGCCCGTCGCAGCTTATACGTACCACGTAGATATACGTAGAATTTTTTTCTCAGTGTAGGAGCAAAAATGTTGAGTTTGGAGGCCTATCGGCTGAGCTGATGATGAAGATGCCTCTGAAGTTATCACTAGCATATATTATGCCTCCACAAATCCACACTTTGTGCACAATGTTGCGCTCTGGACGTCTATAGGCTTAAACTACTTAATACTCGTACAAAGTCTTTCTTAATAATTATGATGACTCTTTTTTAAGGGGATGATCAGGGATGATCACACCGTCCAACTGAACAACTTTTTCTAAGGCACCAACATCGAAATCGCGGAAAAAATCTGCTGTTCCATATAAAACTGCAAACCTAGGTATACTTGAGCCAAATGTATGGGACAGCAGATTTTTTTTTACTATAAATGGTTTTGCTCTTGACCTCAATCTAGTCCTCAGGACAAAGATGGGGTCGAAGATGAAGCGAGCTTACCCAGAAGTGCACTTTCACTCCTGCACACTGACGGAACGCAGCAAGCTGCTTGGCGCCAGACTCCGGCAGGAGGGTGGTCGCGAGCCATTTTCCACATTCACGGTGTCATATGCACTAAACTAATTTAGTATACCTATGCACTGAATAATTTGTTCTTTTTTTCACTTTTGTCTCCATGGTGAAGTTGAAGTTTGATGGTCTAAACTAGTACTTAATTTTTTACTATTTGTTATTTATTTTTTAGTAAATTCGCCATAATAACGCACATTCTTTGTCAATTTCAACTGTCTAGCTATTACGGTTCAAAAGTTACAGCCCTATAAATAGCTAGGACAGACAGACCGACCGACGAACGGACGGACGTAAAACGTAGGCTCATGAATAGGGTCCTGTTTTCACCCTTTGAGTACGGAACCCTAAAAATGTAAATAGATACGTAATAGTTGTTAGAGTTACGGCACGTCAGACATGCCCCATTCTACGTAAAAACCAAACATTCTAAAACAAAACTTATCGCGCACACTTTGGACAACGACAAAGCTTTGTTATACTTAAATGAAAGTTGAAGAAATACGGTGGTAACATAAAGTTATTCTACGAAGCCAGTTGTCTATGTTTAGTCAGGGGCATATAAAATATACAGAGAGGGCCCTTAGCTGGCGGTAAACAAATACTAAGACGCATGCGGGGCGCAGACCTGTTAATCTCGGAGACATGCCACGGAGTACTGGACACCGTCGTTTAGTCATTTAATAGAGCTGAATTTGGACATAAAATAACGATGTCAAAACTGTTAGTTGGAACGAAATAACAAACTATATAAATAAATAAAAATATTATACAAACTGTTACGAGGTTCCAATAACAGTTTAGAACGGTATTTTGTTATTTTCAACTCATTAAAAAAAAAAGTTTTAAATTGTTGCATTCGTTTTTTATACCCGTAATTTAATAAACGTCGTGTGGTTCCGGCTTAGAATGGGTGGCTTCCCGTGGGTTTCGTATGAGGTGACTAAGCATGGATTCAAGGTTTCTTATGCAGCGTCGTGGGCGAAAGGCTAGCTACCCCACATGACACGTCATTTCCTTTGCTCAATGTGAGCATTGCTACAAATATTCTTAAACAGAACGTTGGTGGCTGTAGCAATGTTTCTGGCCACTCTGAAAGTTATTATACGGTCGTGAGTTTATGTATGTGTGTACGTAATTTAATAAAAGGTGTAACAAAACACCTAGTAATATTTCAAGGGTGTTTATATTAAGACCATCAAGCTGAAACAGTGAAAGACTGCGGAGACATCGAAAAAAATGTTTTTTCTCTTTTGGCTCCATAGTAAAAGTTGTTCATTTTGATGGTCTAAACTAAACCACACCTTTAAATACTAGGGAGTTTTGTTACACCCAGTATACGGTGTTACATAAGTAAGAATACATTTTTAAAACTCTTAAGGGGGTTGTGTAGACCGTCAAACTGAACAACTTTCTCTATGGGACCAACATCGAAATCGCGAAATAAAAATTGGATATCCCATACATATTTTAGCTCGAGTCGATTTGTAGAGTATAGAACATAAATATTTTTTTTAGCGATTTCGATATTGGTCCCATAGTGAAAGTTGTTCAGTTTGATGGTCTAAACCACCCCCTTAAATGTTTATTTGTATTTTTGTAACACCTTGTATAAGTGCGATTTTGGCTTTAAAGTATTCTCTTCTGCTACTTTCTATTGACTATGGAGATAGGGTTGAAAAAATTCATTATAGGTATGGAACAAATATTTTAATAGTTTTGGCCCTGTACAAATATTAAATAATAATAGGCTAGACCACCAGCAGACTATTGTTTAAGTTCATGGTCAGGGACAAATTTGAAAAATAATGTAGCTCTACTTTAGACTTTACCTAACACTACGTCACAGAATTTACGAACTTTAATGCAAAAAATTAACAATATCATTATTATTTAAACTTTTGGCTTCTAAATGTTCTTTAAAGCTAACCAAACAACAAAGTTTAAACGTAAAGGAAAAATACACTTACAAAACAAATAGAAAAAAATACCTACTAAAATATTTGATAGGATAGTTAGAGATAAGTACCTATAGTAAATATTGCATATTCCGAATAATTGGACTAAAGGATTCCTCACGATGTTTTCCTTCCCAAACAAGAATTTAGTTTACTCGCTGTTTTTTATTCGTCTGCTAGACTTAATGAATCCATTGCCTACAATGCAAACATACCAAAAGCAAAACTAAAACAAAATACTTAAAAATGATATTTATAACAATTTTATCATAGTTTACCTAAAATCTCCTGTATTATTAGTAATAAGGGTTTGACAATCCTTTAAGTGTTATGTAGGGGTTCTCAAAATTAGGTACGTTATCTATAGTATAATTTTTAGTGAATTAAAATATAATGCTTAAACAATGCACTTTATGTAGGCCAAACAAAATGCACATCTCTCCTCAACCTCTTATTTCCATACTTACTCGTATAATTTATTATCGACCGCTACGTATAGTAAATGACTTCATTACTCTATTGTCACCAACTACCTTACCTGCATAACATCTGATTACCATTAGTAACTTTTATGTAAACACATCAAGCCACCGTAAAGCATTGAAGCCCTAAATCAAATGCCTCGCATTAAAATGGCTATCTGGTATTTTTTCATTATTTTACATCGCTCATAAAAGTATGTGACGACAAAACCGTCGAGTTTGGGTCACGCGAGCGAAATGCGAACATCAAATTAAATTGTAGCGCATAAAATGGTCTAAATCATAATGTTGACGTATAATAGTAAGTCGACACACGTTATTAATTAAGTTATAAAAAAGTCATAGCCAAATTAGCATATTTATGGATCAATAAAGTTGTAGGTGGCGATGGCGGTGTAGACAGGGCACTGGGCGAATAGCCCCTACAGTAAAACCATCAAGCAGGACCGACATTAAGCCCAATGCGATCGAACGAGTGTGAGCTGTCTGACTCAAACGGGTATTGTTGCTACCGTAGAAAAGAACCCGGCTCCACCTTACCTAGTTCATCGCACTCGAAAAAGGTCAAAACATAATCATAACATAAGTAACTCACGGACTTGAAAGAAATACGGACCGAATATTGCACTAAAAAGATGTGAAGCATGCAAGGTAATACAATCTCGTTTGTTCTACAAGGGACCTACACTCACACAGATGCACTAGCTCTAGGCGCAGGTCCTACAACCCGTCCCATTATGTACCGCGTGACAGCACGCATACAAAAGAAATGGGTGCTTCGCTCATGATTAGACGAGATTACGTCTGGTTCTTCTTTTAAGTCTGTCAAGTAACTATGGCAATTTTATAAAGATTCAAGTAAGTAAAAGGGGTAAAAACTATTGAAAGTAAGGTTACATTCGATTCTGGTTTTTTGCCAAAATTATTCTCGAATTAAATAATCCTCATGCAATTTTTAGTGTTTCTCTTTTTTGTAGTTGCTACTGCTTGAGTAATATAGTGAATCTCTACTAAGGAAAGCTCGGAAGAGTCTTTGTGTCCGTTGTATCTTTGTGTGTAAACATAAATGCTTTACATATTTTAGGGGTTGTTTCAGACCATCAAACTAAACAGCTTTTACTATGAAGCCAGCGCATCCAAATAGCGAAAAAAACTTTTTTGTTGTTCCATAGAAATGTCAAAGGCTACTCGACTCAAATGTATGGAACTATAAAATATTCGCGATTTCTATGTTGGTCTTATAGTGAAAGTTGTTCAGTTTTATAGCCTGAAGCACCTAATAGTCCAGTCATTTTAGACACCCTAACAATAATTCATCTATCGCTGAAACTTTGCACTTTGCAGTGTGATAAAGTAAAGTATACAGATTACGGTTGACAAATAATCTAATAGGACCGGAAAAAATTAAACCTAGTTGTTTGTCCTAGATGGACCGGAAAATATTAAACCTAGTTATTTCCAACAGTAATCTATATACTTTACTTTATCACACTGCAAAGTTTCAGCGATAGATGAATTATTGTATGGGTCAAACCCTAAAATGATTGGACTATAAAATCCAAGTTTACATCCTCTTACAATGGCTTCTATGCTATAAGATTAATATTATAACAAATGTAAAAAACACATTTATTCACTACAAACGTTTCAAAGAGGACGACAATATTTGTTGTGTGTATTTATAGAGTCGACTTTAATTACTTACTCGTTGTTTAATTTTTGGATTTCTAAGAAATGAACACTTGAAACGTGCCGACTTATGGAAACTAAATGAAGGTACTGATGTATGTAGGTAGGTAGGTACTTATTAACATAAATGTTAAGTCAAATTAAACTGTAAACTAGTTTTAGGTAAAATTATACAGGGTTTACGGGACAGCCCTCCGCAGACTGAAACGGTGAACTCTGACCATCAAACTGAACAACTTTCACTAGCCTAACTCAGGAAACGCGAAATAAAATCAACTGTCCCACACATTTGAATCGGGTTGGTACAGTCAGCAGCAAAAAGATATGCACTTTTACTATGTCGTAGTATAAAGATGTATAGTACTACGCGTGTATACATCTTTATACGATCTTTATACGACATCTTTATACGAAAGTGTATACAGTTTTACACTTTAGTACTACGCGTAGTAAAAGTGTATTCATCTTTTTGATGCTGACTGTACAGCAGTTTGTATGAAACAGCTATATTTTTTTCGCGTTTCCTGAGGTAGGCTCCATAGTGAAAGTTGTTCAGTTTGATGGTCTGGGTTCACCATTTCAGTTTGCGGGCTGTCCTTTACACCCTGTATGAAGAGAAAGACGCAAAAAATTTGTTTTTAAACATTTTCCTTTTTGCAATCAAATTAAAATAATTACTTATTTGAAACAGTATCTCTAGTAATATACGCTCAATGTCAAAAATATGCGTGTCCGACACGCTCTCTTGGCTCTTGGTTTTCATTCGTTTTAGAATCTCTGGTATTCAAAATACTAATACTTATAAATTTAAACACCGTGGAACAGGGATCGTCAAAAAACATATGCTGTTTGAAAGAAAACGTATGCAATTAAAAATGTATAAACTTTTATACGTTTTAGTTCCATAGTGAAAGAAGTGTGTTCACACACGATGACGCACTGACGGAGCAGCAAACGTCAGTCCGTCATTTGTGAAGCAAGGAGTTGTAGGAAACCGCACATAGAAGCACACACGGTGACGCATTGACGCACCGGGTGTGGTTCTATGGACTGACATCTGCCGCTCCGTCAGTGCGTCGTGTGTGAACGCATTAAAGCACCCTGTTCCGGCTTCAAAACGACCCTGAATCCAATATGTAAAGGGTGATAGGGTTGACTGTTGCCTTACTTTTATGGGTGATTATACTCAAGTCATGATACTAAACTTCTTTCCCAAAGGAACATAAGGAAAATTCGCAAAAAAAGGCGACTTTTCACACAATCGTTCGATCAGCTGATTGCATTTAGTATGGAAATCCATTTTCTTTTCCCGAATTTCTTATAGGTTCTATACGAAAGCTTTTCAGTATCATGGGTAAAATCACCCCTTAAAGTAATGCAAGCGATCGGAGCAAAAAGAATATCTGCTGTTGCATAAGAGTAGCATTGCAGTTTAGTATGGAACAGCAGATTTTTTTATTGATCCGATCTGTTTGCTCTCATAGTAAAAGTTGCTCAGTTTGATGGGTAGACTCTTAGTTTGAAAGGATGCTAATTATAACAATTTAACCCTGTATACGTGCCAACACTGGTGTAGTAGTAACAACGTAAAACGTTAGTATACAAACATGTAGATATGAAATAATATCTAGCGAGAAATGTATTGAATGCCTTTGTACTTAAAGCAATTGTACTGTACGTCTAGTAGAACACGAGCCACGAGCACGAGCAGTGTAAAGGGGGATTAGATATTATATTCCACCGCATTGTGAAAATTACACAATATTCTTAAGGCACAGGTAGGTACGGGTAAGTTCGGAAAGTAAGTCGGTACAGTCGCTATCAGATATTTCGTAGCATACAAAGGCGTTCAAATATTTCTGAGCAGTGCCAATTTTCAATAATTTCTTTACAATGTTATTTAAAATTGAAATGTAAAACAAAGGAGTAAGGTCTTTTTTCCTAAACTGTTCAGATGTTTATGATCACCCTGACTTCGTCGATACATTTGATGTTCTAGGCGCGCCTATATTTTTGATTGTATATGTGTAAACAAATTATTGAAAATTTGAACTGCGTAGAAAATTTTGACCACCTTGTTTACTATGATATATCTGATGGCGACTGTACCGGGATGCGCTCCGCTGAGCTTCACCACTAGTAGTTTTTATTACACTATGCTGATCGATTATACACACATACAAAAATAAGTAAAAAGGAATAAAGTAGATACTATGTGTTAAAATAATCGATTGTAAGCGAACAATCGCCAATCAAGATAGGCGATGCAAACTGCTAATCGACTGAAACCGAAAACAAAATAATAACAAAACAAACAAGCAGTGAAAGCTCTAAAAATTACAACCTTCACATATATCGAACCCATATAACATTGTCAAACTAACTAGTCCGCCAATCTATAGAACACATCGAACTAAAATCTGTAAAATGCAGTGCGACAAGGTGCCACGTGTAAACACGTCACATTGGGCTGTGGCTCCATAATAAATTAAAGATACACGGATAGATAGTGTTTATTGCGTTCAAATGAGTCATGTCACATAGTAAATGGCACGTTTGAAATATACACACGCCTGAATTGTGTATAAAATTTTTAATTAAACTATTTTTATGTTCCCTGTGACTTGCCAAGTTATCTTTAATGGGCTGTTATCGCTAGTTAACATAAATTGTTCACCATCCCTACACAGGGTGTAAACAACTCTGTTGGGGGTCAACCAACAACTATTTCTCTCAACTGAAAGTTGGACATGGACCCAACATCGAAATCTCGAAATAAAAAACATCAGTTTCATACTGCAGTAGCAACTCGACTCAAATGTATGGGACACCAGATTTTTTTTCGCGTTTTAGAAGTTGGCTCCATAGTGAAAGTTGTTCAGTTTGATGGTCTGAAGCACCCCCAAAAGGCTCCAACAGGGTTTTTTTTATTCTTCAGACCATCAACCTGAACAACTTTCACTATGGATCCAACATCGAAATCTCGAAATATAAAAACATCAGTTTCATACAAAACTGCAGTACCAACTCGACTCAAATGTATCTGACAGTTGTTTTTAACCGACTTCAACAAAAGGAGGAGGTTCTCAATTCGACCCGTATGTTTTTTTTTTTTTTTTTTTTTTTTTATTTCACGTTTTCGAAGTTGGCTCCATATAGTGGTGGTATATGACGGTCTGAAGCACCCCCTAAAGGCTCCAACGGTTTTTTTTTACATCCTGTATACACATAAATATGTTCAATAGGTGGTAAGTTTAGACCATCAGACTGACCAACTTTCACTACTAACTAATACGGAGACAAAGTCGCAAAATCTGCTCCCAAACATTTGAGCCGAGTCGGTTTGTGTGAAAGGACAGATTTTTTTTTAATTGTGCATGATTTAATCATACGAAATATTCATAATGTCAGTAACACAATCACACTTTGTAATGTTATTAAGCAAAGCGTTGTTGTACGCATATAAGCATAAGCATAAGCATAGCATAAGCATAGCATAAGCATAAGCATAAGCATATGCTCACGACTATATTCCCCGAGGGGGTAGTCAGAGATATTCTGAAACCTCAGAACATCCACGTTTCACCGTAGTACCGAAACTCTGTCCAGTGTGACGGGGGGTGAGCCCGTTGTTGTAGTGAGCGAAAAAGCTAACTCTTTCATATTCTCCGGATTTGTACAAGTGTCGATATGACATGTAGTTAATTGGAACGGTGGACAGACAGACGATGTCGTGACAAGTCCAAAGGCCGAACACGAAATATTAGAGAATTCGTTTTTGAAAGCTTTTCCATCCATGTAGGCAAGACATTAATTGAAATCACGGCACGAGTGTTAGAAGACGGAAATAATCAATTTTTCCGTGTTTCCCTTTTTCATATTGCTTTTGAATATGTAGTCGTGTCGTTCGATAGAACATGAGTTTTATTTATTTTGGTACAGAATCCTATTAATTATATACGTGAATTCCATAAAGGCGCGAGTGTTTTCCTACATACAAGACGAGAAGCCTGTATTTTCAGAATATACGTCCTAATTAATTAATAAAAATAATGGTACAGATCTCAAGAAACTTTGTAAATAGCAAGACTGAGATACTCATAATACTAGACAGTAGGTAACGTCCTTGATAGCGAAAAAACTAGTTCATTATGAAAAAAACTGTGTGTTCTGTTCTTAGGTTCTGTTCAATTAGTAAACGAAAGGCAAAATAAATAAAAAAGATCGCCAACGACATGCACACAATCATAAACCAGACTAATTTCTATTAATGGCAACATCGTGCTGTCAAAGTAATCTATCATCGTTCCCTATTTATGTTGTGTTTCGTAAAATATCTTGTAGGTACCTATATAATAGTAGCCTATCTACTCGGATTCAAGTTAAACAGTAGCATATCTAATCAGATACATTTATGTGATTATTGGTCAAATCAAAAACAACTTTAAAAACGTGGTTTAATTTTCATTTAAAAAAATATGTAAATATATCCTACTAACATATTAAAACATCGACGATCGTTTTTAAACTTATTTTCGTGGACATTGACCTCAGCACAATCATAAGAAAGAGGAGCAGTCGCCCCTCCTTAGACTTTTACATTTCATTCCATAAACCATTTTAATGGAAAATCGATGATATAATTCAATTACTAGATGGCACAGCAACGCCACAAGACCACCATTAATTCATTTCTTCTTTCGTCTTTTAAAGAAAACAATGTCGCTTCAGAGAAAAACTGCAATCAGATTACAACGAGTCGTTTTCATGGACTAAGTGGGGAGTAGTCTACGATTTGTACGAATAAGGCTGACGGTACACGGCCGTGCAGCGAGATACGCAGCTGCTTTTACGTACGTACGAACGCAGTACGCAGTTATAAAACGGACTTCAAAACTGGATGACTTTTACATCCTATCCGTGAATTTTACTAAACGTACAATGCATAGTTTTGACGGATTCGATACGGTGACGCTATCATACTTGAGGCGAGCTACACTAACTATTTGTATAGGTATTTAAACTAACGGCTTAACACAATTTAATTTCACATAATACAGATGTTCAAAAGTTCGAAAATCGTAAAAAGAGGCAGTGTGATGAAATGTAGGTACGAATGTTAATATCGCGACCGCGGCCCACCGCTCCAGTGGGACTTCCAACTGAACATTAATCGACTTACTTATTTTATTACGTTAGATGTGGCATTGTTGAAAAACTTTTAGGTAAATGTCATCCAAATGTGTCCGCTAAATATGTATAATCAATATACGCTCGGCGCAAGTCGGGTTCCGCTACCTTATCATGACCTTAAGTATTTACTTTTTCATTGTTTTCGTTTTGTTATTTGCTACTGGGGATCATAGAAGCCAATACCCCGGGCGGTTGCGTGGGGCTGGGCCTTTGAGTGTGTGTTAGTCTTTATGTTGACGAAGCGTGTAGCAGATTGGTATCCTGTGTCTTTTTGTTAAGCTTTTAGGCCTGTCACATACATACGGAATTGCGATTCGGAATTCCGAATGCAAACAGGTTTTTTGTATATGTGTGAAATACCGCACATCACACATTATATCACACATATACAAAAAACCTGTTTTCATTCGGAATTCCGTTTGACGATTCCGCAAGTATGTGATGGATGAGCCTTAACGAAGCATGTTGCAGATACAGAAATTTTTCCATTTTGACGAAGCGTGTTTTTGTAATTCTTACACCTGCTAATCCTAATACATATTACCGACATAATCCTACTTCTTTAATATTGACTTTTGATGTTTGTCATATCACGCATAAACGGCTGAAAAGAATTTAGTTGAAATTTTCACACTGAAATCTATGTCTATACATCATGTATGGATTAACACATAGTATACCTACTTGTATCTTTCTATCAGATGATAATAAGAATCCAAGAGCAACTGGGTCGTGATAGTGATCACGTAGAGTTGCATTATATTAATGGGCGATGTGCTCATGTGCGAATTCGCAAAAATTTTAACTTTTCACGCAAACGTTCGATTCAGCTGATTGAATTTAGTATGGAAAGTCCAATTTTTTTTTTCAGATTTCCCTTATGTGTCTTAGGGAAAGTTGTTCAGTATCCTGGTTCGTAATTTTAACATATTTAAAAACGAAGGTTCCGGGGTGATTTTTCGTTGGATTTACTTGTAATATAAAAGAATACGATGTAATATGTAATATAAAAGATACGCGTTTTATCGCGCGATCATGCCGCGGGCGCAGGTCTACGGATGTCTATGGGTCTATGTCAATGTCAATATGCCAAACTCACAAGATATTTGCGTAATGTGCGTGTGCGTGTTGTTTGTTGTTGTTGTTTGTTTGTAGTTTTCGTTCAATTTCGTGCCGATTCAGTGATGTTCTGGAGTTTCTGTTGTTCTCTGACCACTAAACAGATTACGGACTATTCCTGTAATCCGTTTATTGGTTAGAGAACAACATACGTAGGGACACTGACATTTCACTGGATGGGTGCGGGATTAAACGAAAAATAGCATTCAAAACAATAATATAAATCCGTGTGAGTAGATATAAGTAGGTATTTATAGTACAGGTTGAATAACTGCACTGGAACATAGATGGAGCTTTCAATTTGACAAAAGGAGGATACATAATGTGCCACGAGTGGGTTCTCTTTTCTAATATACTTATATTTACTCTTTACCTAACACCCTGTAGCACATCCATTTAAAAAGTGAGCGAACTAGTGAACGTGGCTCCGGGGCCTACCGCGCGCCGCTCTGCCGTCGACTTTTGTTCTCTTTGTGACGGGTTCACGTTATTATTAAAAACAATAAATCGCTGAGGGCGCCACCTACCACTATTGCTTCGCTTTCACTTCGCAATACACCCCTCCCCTCCTCCCTGCTCGCCTCCCCTGATAATTACTGAAGTGAAATTATCTAGATGGTGAAAAATAAGAACATGTAATTGCTAAGAGTATTTGGTTTTGAACTTACGTAAGGACAGCGGTGAGTTTAAAGTTTAAATCTGGACAAGTGCGAGTCAGACTGCCGACCGAGGGTTCCGTACCACAATACTTAGCACACAAATATTTCCTGCGTACTTGACTGGATGGAGGCACACTGTCCAGAATAAGGTGTTCGACTTTGAGGCTAAGCGTAGGGCTGATCTCGATGCCAAGCGCGATGAACTTAAGAGGATAGACCAGTACATTTTTTCCATACAAACGTATTCCCCTGTTTTCTCCCTGGATAATAACACTAAAGCAAATATTTTTTTACCATTCAATCTATGTCACCTCTGCCATGTCCCTATGTTTTGCTTTTTTACATTAATTAATTACTGTAGGAACTAGGGACCTTCGAAAATGACCAATTTTACCGCCCGTTTTCAGGTATCCAGAAAACAATTTTGATGAATATAAACAAAAAAAGCAAAACGTACAGACATAAAAGTCTTTCTCATATTATTCTTGAAATAATTATAAAAATCGGTTTAGATTTGGAGGAGAAAACAGGGGAATACGAAATGCTGTTTTCGTCTATGTTATGTAAATAAAATTAGTCCTAGCTGCAGTTATCTCTTTCGCACTCTAGTCAGTGGGGTGTATGGGTGGGGCGGATCGGACAAATATGTATACGGTTGGAAAAGTGACCTAATCTCCAAATTAGCATTTCAGCCCGCCTATCCTCTTAAAGCCAGACCACCCGCGGCCATCCAATACAACTATCGTAATGGAAAATTGACTTGTAGCCTGTGCGGAGTGCGGACGCACTTTCAAAGCCAAGATAGGCTACATCAGCCACCTGAGAGCACATCAACGAAGCTCTCAAAGTCAACAGCCATAATCAGTCGCTGTGGTCGAACACGGCCATGAAGCATCATCATATCATCACTTAGTGCGTTCACACACGATGACGCACTGACGGAGTGGCAGATGTCAGTCCTCAGTGCTTCAATGCGTCACCGTGTGTGCTTCTACGTGCGGTTTTAAGCAACTCCTTGCTTCAGAAATGACGGACTGACATCTGCCGCTGCGTCAGTTCGTCATCGTGTGTGAACGCACTTAGCACACACAGAAAACACACACATGGCCGGTTTTTTTTATTTTGTTTTACTTTAGAGTTGCTCTACAGGGTGCTAGGGTAAACAGTTGCATTAATTTAAGGGGTGGTTATACCCATGATACTGGACAACTTTCCCTAAGGAACCTATAGGAAAAACCCAAAAAAACAACTTTTCATACAAACGTTCGATCAACAGATTGCATTTAATATGGAAAGTTCAAAAATTTTTTTGCAAATTTCCTATAATATGTTTCTTAGTTATTCATTATCATGGGTACAATAACCCCTAAAAGTAGTGCAACTGTTTACCCTAACACCCTGTTTAACCACACAAGTTTGAAGCTTGTATTTATTTGCCGTTTTTTTTAAGAAACAAAAAAAAACCTTGAATGAAACACTATTATTGTATGGGGAATCCCTTAATTTTTAACTTTTTTTCGTTTTTTTAATTTTCGAATCCAAAATAAGTACACATACGAGTATTCTATAAAAATTTCAAATCGCTATCTATTACGGTTAGAAAAAAACAGCCCCTAACAGTTAGGACGGACGGACGGACGGACAGCGAAGGCTTGCTAATAGGGTCCCGTAGGCACCCTTGGAAAAGGGGACAATAGAATCGGCTTCAGACATTTTCCTCAGTAGAAACAGTTTTATACTAAGTTTAGTTATTACTGTTAGTAGTATGGACATACAAAATAATGAACGCCGTTTCTAGTACAAAATTGTCGAAAAAAGTGTCCGAGACTAACCTACACAAACATAAGTACTACGTGTATAGTAATATAAACCAACTAAAAACAGTGAAAACACTGAAATTCTTTTTCATTTTGCTTGCGTGTTTATTCCGTTCCCGCGTGTGCGCGTTGTCGGCCGATCAAACGAAGACTGTCGCGTTATCGGTTCTCTACGTTTTGGTGCTCTTTTGGTTCGGACACTTTTGAGCGCAGACCTTCCGTCCAGTAGTTGGTAAGTCAATGGTTATAATTCGTATTACCTATTTTATAAGTTTATCGCCTCGCAATTTATTTACAATTTGCTAAACGAGCGTGGCTCTTTGATAGCAGTGAGAACGTAGAATCAAGTCAATCAATAAAGGGTGTAATTGTAGTAAGTTGCATAAGGTAGGTACTTTGTGGTACTTTTAAGGGTGATTGTAAGTCTCTTGATACTACTGATACGTTACACATTGATTTCCCTTACGGCGCAACGTCTATAAGACCGAGCTCTTTAAATAATAGTAGATTACACACCGAGGACAGGAAAGTAAGAAAGGTCTCAGATCTCATGTGATCTGAGGCTTTCTTATTTACTGTCCGAGGTTAGTATACTATTTTTCTCCTCGACGGAGGTGGAAAGCGACGACTTCGTTTAGCGCAGCGGGACGACAATTGACGCTTTCCGTCCGGAGGTGAGAAAAGATAATAAAAAAAACCTGAAGGAAATACCTAAGCAAAAAAAGTTTTAGACTTTCCGTACTTAAAATGCAATCAGCTGATCGAACGTTTGTATGAAAAGATGCATTTATTTTTTGCAAATAAATATTTGTTTCCTGGGGAAACTTGTTCAGTATCATGAGTAAAATCGCCCTTTAAAGAAATGCAACTGTCTAAAATGACACGCCGTATAAAGCCTCGAACATACAGAGCCTGCTCCGACGTGGGGCGTATTGGCTATGTGCGTAGTGCATGGTGGTGGCACCGTAAAATCGATCGCAGCGTATTCAAATCTCATTTTAGTCCAAGGAAAGCCTTTGGGTGAAAAATGAGATGGCTATTTTGGCATAACTACCCACGTTCACACTTAAAATATAGTTGGTAGTGGTATCAGCGTTTCTAACCACCCCAAAAGGTACTATACTCCATTCCAAATAACAAAGAAAATTTTAGGCCATTTTGAATTACAGAAACAGAGATTTGAAACACTTCCTCTCACTTATTCTTAGAAAAGCTTTAGTAACGTCCAAGATACGTTGGAGAGTATACCTTTCTCATAAATAAATCTTATCTGCTAATCAGAATTGGCCAGAAAGCTATACAGGAATCGGATTATCTTTTCGTCCTTATTTGGAATGCAGTATAGTATTGTCTATCCAGGTATGAAAGAGCTCTCTCGATTACCTTAGTATTAGGACCTAACTACTACACACAAATGAATTGATTTTATGGAGTTATTTCTGTAAATTGGTGGAAGAAATCGATATAGTGCAATTAGCATAAAATATTAAAGAATAATTTTCCTACTGCTTTGTAAAACTTTGCTATCCATATTACAGAGATATTACTGCCATATGCCATATGTCATTAAAGGCGCATAAATGATTACGTCATGAATCCTATTTACCTCGAGCACCAACTGAGTAGTTTTCTGACGTCAACATTTTATGTTTTTCTTATGTTTTGTATATTGCCCAATAAGAGTCTTAGGGTTGAACTACACATGGCCGCACGCGATCGCACTTTTCCGTCGCTCCATCCTTTTCTGTCACTCAGGAACGTCATTTGCTAGAGCATATAAGATAGACGGAACTGCGATCGCACGCCGCAGGCGATCTGCCTTAAAATTTTCCATAGACACTTCATAGGATCCGTTTGATCATCATCAAACTGAACAACTTTCAATATGGGACCAACATCGAAATCGTAATAAAATCTGCTGTTCCATACAAAACACGCTAGTTACTAGTTATTATTCTGTGACAAAACTGCAATCCTTCCCGACCTGTATAGGCTAGCAAATTTTTTTTTTTCGCGATTTCGATTTTGGTCCAAATTTGACTATGGAGACAAAATCCAATGAAAAATCCGCTGTCCCGGTAAGTCAGGGTACTGCCGTTTTTTGACGGTGACTTGACCCAAATGTATGAAACAGCAGATATGTAACGATATAGGGTCATACTTAATATGCTGATTGCTGACGCTTTTACAAGAGGATGGTCAGACCGTCAAACTGAACAACTTTCTCTATGGCAACAACATCAAAATCATGAAAAAAAAAATCTGCTCTTCCATACAAAACTGCAAACCTATGGGACAGCTGTTTTTTCCCGCGATTTCAAAGTTTGTCCCATAGAGAAATTTGTTCAGTCTGATGGTCTGATCATCCCATTAAAAAGTGTCGGCATATTAAGAAGGACCCTGTATACTATCAGCCTTTATCGTTGTAGAGCTGAGTGAAGGCCTCTCGTAATGTTTCCAGCCTTTCACACCGCACTGCCTAGACACTTCCTTTTCGGAATCATTTGACCACCTAACTGGGAGACGGTTCTAACTAACAAGTGCCAGCACAGAATAAATAATAGGACTGTGTACTAGCTACTGTAAGAAGGGGTAGCTCAGGATCGGTAGATAAGTAAAAGTTCTTGATAAATATTATTGTATTATTTTATTACTCGTACACTTTAGGCACGTTATAAGAAAGAGTTTCCAGTACTACTCACAGTTACGGACACTCCCTGCTTCCCACCGACTAAATTACCTCACCCCCTCTGGTGGAAGTTTTGAAAGAAAAATTGGAAACATATATTTTTAGCTTAGGCTTGTATTTTTCTAAGCTTATGATACCCATACGATATACGAGTGTTCTATGCACGATGTATAGAAAAAAAATATGAATAAATACTTAGAATGAATAAGTGAATCTATAGTTTTCTTTTTTAGGGCTCCGTATCCAAATGGTGCCCTATTCATAAGCCTACTCTGTCCGTCCATCCGTCCTAGCTTTAAAGGGCTGTATATAGGGTAATTTTTAATTAGTTGGCGAAACTCAACCAGGGCACTTGTTAATGATAACAGATTGCATTATCAATGTTTATAATCGGTATTGATTATTTACAAAATTATTATGAAATTATCGTACGTATCGTACGTAGTGCCGGCCGGCGGGCGAACTCTTTTTGACCTCAGAATCATATGATCGAGCCGGGTCATTACCACGTAATTGTGCTTAGTGAGTTTCTTAAGTTTCGCCAATTAATTAAATTTAACCTTATATATATTGAACCGTAATAGGTAGAGAGTTAAAATTTTCACACAATATATTATGTCATTATTTTGGATTTGCTTACAAATAATATATACAAGAAGTACAAATGAAGAAGGCCCAATTACAAGAAACGTATTTTTCAAGGTGTTTGTTGCGTGAAATTTGGTGTGATTATAGTTCACAACAAATAATAAAAACTGGCCAAGTGTGTGTCGGGCTCGCCCAGAGAAAACACATTTTTGTTGTAAATATTGTATGGTGGTACGGAGCCCGTGCGCGAGTCCGACTCGCACATGGCCGGTTTTTTTATGCCTATCGGATTATATTGTATCATATTTCTTTGTAATTATAGTACATTACTGCAGCAGCCAGCAAAAGAGGCATTTGATGGACGAACGTGTGAATGTAGGCCGAGAGTATTGTACTTTTCTCAAATAATGCGCGGAAATTAAAATCAGTCAACTTTTCAAAATCAATGACGAACAACGAACAATAATAAGTTTTCCTGCGTTATAGTGTTAAATTTATGGTTAATAAACAGCTTTCTAGTTGCAAGCCAGTTCGAAATTTAAATAAAACCTTTGATAAGTTACCTCCTTGCCATGTTTCGGAGTAAAATATCTTTCTATTTTTAAATTACACGACAGATATGAGTTTACTATGTAATTTTATTGGCCGCTAAACCCTTTCTAAACCACGACAAATATGGATTTTCATACAACTTTTGCCGGCCGCTGCTCGCATGTATTTGGCCTGACAAAACAATTTCGATTTATCTCGAAGATGGTTGTCAAAATAATGTTCAAATTTCCAAGCATGTTTGAGAAAATTAAATAGACGAACCAAATGTATATCTTATCTGTCTGCACTGTATAGATATTTAGGTAAGGTATTATGAATACCGGTCTAGGTCCCTGGTTCTAAGATCTCATAGCTAAGAGGATTTTACATCGTGTACGTAACTATGTTTGTACCTCAGTATCACCTCACTAAAACCAGGTACTCTGGTACCAACGTTATGATTGTCCCTAACTAACATAAACACAGTTATAATTAATAATGGCGACGTGAATAATTAAACTTAACGCGTAGTTATGGAGCTGTGGATTATAACTTCTCTTTAGGTAACCTCGATTTGTGTTTAGCGTCATGATGTGTTCGTAGCTTGCTTTATGTGACAATATGTCACCGATGAGTGGCTGTTTAGCTTCTAGTTTAGCTATCTCTAAAATATTAGTCCAAAGAGCGCACGGTACGCAATCCGTATGTATTGCATTTACCTATACAGGGTGTAAGGAAAAGTATAATTAACCTTTAAGGGTATAGATTATTCGCTCCATACAAACGTACTATGGTGATATTTTCAATACTAAACAATTAAAGTCAATGAAATTTTGTAGAAACAATCTAGAAACAAATTTCTATGCTTGTATGGAGTCAGATTTTCGTTAAAATGTATAGTTTTCAAGTTACAGTGCCTCAAAGATTTCCATACAAATCTTAAATTAATCCTAGCATTGAAACTGTATATTTTAAAGAAAATCTGACTCTATAGAAGCATAGACATTTGTTTCTAGATTGTTTCTGCAAAATTTCATTGACTTTAAGTGGTTAGGTATTGAAAATATCACCATAGTACGTTTGTATGCAGCGCGCATTTTCGCTCTCGGAATAATATTCTCTTAAACCACGTACTCTACCCATCAAACTGAACAACTTTTACTATGGGAGCAATATTGAAATTGCGAAGAAAAAAATCAGCCGTCCCATACAAAACTGCAAACATAACTCGACTCAAATTTGTGGAACAGCAGATTTTTCTTCGCGATTCCGAAATTGGTCCCATAGAGAAAGTTGTTCAGTTTGATGGTCTGATCATGCCCTCAAATTAGCTAATTTTGTAAGACCTTAACCTTATATACATCTAAGCACATAAAATGTAGATTCTTTAGAAAATACAAAACTGGCGTAAAAAATGCCACAAAGAAGTTTGTGTCAAAGCTTCTGACGTCACACAAAGTGCATTTGAGCTATGCATTAATTTGCAGTGAATGAGCCCACTCCGGTTTATAGGACAGATGATACTTCCCACATTTAATATCCAATCCAATCCAATGCAATGCATTATAACATGAGATCGAACAATTTTAACTGTCTTGATCGGTATTGTTTTTTAAACCGACATTTAAAAGAAGGATATTTATTAAAATTGTCTCTGTCTACCCCACTGGTAAAGAGGCTTGACGTCATAGATAGATAGATTTGTTAAAGAAGAAATCATGTAAATGTTTTTTAGGGTTCTGAACTCAAAGGGTGCCAAAATGGAGTGCAATTAAAAATAAAATTAAGGACGAGATAAATGCTAAATTTTGAATTTGGGGCTGTTGCTGACGTGATTTTTTTATTATTTTTGTACCTTGCTATGCTCAAATGAAATACCGATAAAAACTCAATTATTAATTAGTGCCGGGTCAAACCGTAAAATGACTGGGCTAGTAGGAGAGACAGACGGATACATTACATTGAAAAACGTCGTATGATACACGTGTGTATTGATGATTACCGTCCTCGGCTCTCTTAAGACTCTCGCCTGGCGGCTCGGGTCTCAATGGCGCCTCAGCGGTAATCACCAACATTACACACTTGTACCATAATGTACTATATCCAGATATTCCTAAAAAAAAACATATGAGACCGCTTTGCCCAAGACCTGTAACCGCTTTAGGCACTCCCCTTTGGGCAAAGCGGTTATTCATAAGTGCGTTCACACACGATGACGCACTGACGGAGCGGCAGATGTCAGTCCATAGAACCACACCCGGTGCGTCAATGCGTCACCGTGTGTGCTTCTACGTCCGGTTTCATACAACTCCTTGCTTCACAAATGACGGACTGACGTTTGCTGCTCCGTCAGTGCGTCATCGTGTGTGAACGCACTAAGGGTTTCGTAATTCGCTTACTGTGATATTATTTGCAGATATAAGAGAAATTGAATTGCATATAACAATACCACATTAAATTCTGCTACAATTAGTACCAAGACCTTATTAAATATCTATTCGTTTTTTCGTTTTATCTTTGTTCAAAGTTAAGGTAACCGCTTTGAGCTGACCTATACCATAACCATAATCATGTCTAACCACCGGTCCGAGTATAATTTACAAATAATAACTAATAATATTTAATTGACCATCTACAGTCTAAAAAAATAAACTTGTATGTAAAAGAGGGTCCAAGGAAAGAGCCTCTCCGATTGACGAAACCTGGCGCACCCTGGACAGTAAACCTGGACAAGACCACTGCTGACTGGCTAATCATTCCACCCTACAGCATGAGTAATTGTCATGCGATATGGCTCATGCTGACACGAAAGAAGAAGTTAAAATAAGTAAGCTACTTCGAGAAAAGATAAGTTTAAAAAGGGTTAAGTTACCTGAAAAGAAAATTATTCCAGAGCTTTTTGGTATTTGAGAAAGCGCCAAATGCCCCAAGGCTTCCTCCTGTTGCAGGCTGTGTATCTCCGGTGCCCCTTCGGTGGTCAGCCGCTGCTCCGCCGGTGTCTCCCGAAGTTCCACTCTCCAGCTCCGCTGCCGTCGTGATCCGCTCCGCTCCCGCCGCGATCCGCTCCGCTGCCGTCGTGATCCGCTCCGCACCCGTCGCGATCCGCACCGCTCCCGTCGTGATCCACCCTGTCGTGCGCTGTGATGCTGCCTCACCTGCGATAATAGAAAAATCTTAATTAACACCATAGATGGCAAACGCAGTTACCTACGCTGCATAAAATTACAACAGACTTCTTTTTTTTACATTTAGTTTTGTGTGTGTTGTGTTGTAGACAATGGACACATGAACTGGATATGGCAGACGAATAAAAAACGTGTATTTTGTGCCTTCTGTTTTTTTTCTTTGTGTATATTATTTTTTATTAGTATGTATAATAAGTAAAAGTTAGATTTATTGAATGAATGCCAACAATGCTTGGCCTTTTCAAAGGGACTTTCCCAGACTTTAGATTTTCGATGTAGGTATCGCGACCGTTTTGGTCCGTTTGGAACGAACAAATGTCTGAAGTGAACATTTATGTTCATTAGTAGGTAAACTATGATTATCTTGTATTTCTATTACGTGTTCCTATTACATTATATCCGTAGGCTTAAAGCACGTAGGTATATTATCTGAATACCTATATCACATTTTTAGCAATTCCGGTACAGAGTAGTATATTCCTTGAGCAATTCATTTAAGGATCATGGACTTGAAAGAAATACGGACCTAATATTGCACTAAAAAGATGTGAAGCATGCAAGGTAATACAATCTCGTTCTACAAGCGCTAAGGATCCGAGGGGAACATTTTTTTGTTAATTTTGTGTAGTGGTACGAACGGATTAGCACTTGGCCGATTTTTACAGTATTTTTCCACTAAGTATTTTTCTGTTTTTCTATGTTGAAAAGAATAATTAAGATTAAAAAATTTTAAAATAACAAATGAAATGAGACATCAGAGCTGTAGTACATACCAATCTCAAAATACGTCAATCTAAGTAAGCGTCTAGAACGGAAGGTAGTGCCGGCCACGTGGGTACCCCAATTATTCGATGCCTAATCGAATTCCCGTGTCGACCGTTCCAAGACTATGGAGAGACAAGACTTTGCCGCACAAGTTGCTGCCGATATAGATGGACAGATTCAATCTCTAGCATGAGTCGTACTGTACGTAATCGAATTTGAAACGGTTCCGAGTAGGTACTACAGAGTATGTTTGATGCGTCGCAGTAGACGCGCATACTAATGCTAGATAAAGTTTTACTTAAAAATTGTAAAAAATACGTGGACCTTGCATGGACTTCAATTTTGTATTCAAAGAGAATGGAAATATTAAACTGTAGTCTTTGAATGGAACGTAGACATTGTTTTCGTCTATCGAATAGAATCACTATACCTACTAAGATCAAGAATCCAATTTCTCTGAATCACTATGCAAGAATCAAGAAGTTTGGAATCCGTAGGAATCATAGACATATTACTCTAGGGATAGACAAGCTCGTTCAAACAAACAACATGTCACACAAAACAACACAAAATGACACATGAACTCGGGAACATCAATCGGGTGCGGACACCTCATTCAAGTGGAACATGTTGCTTCTATGAAAGGGCAAGTCTATCGCTAGAGTTTAAGTCTATGGTAGGAATAGACAGTAACACACAGAAAAATGTTCTGTGGAAGACCACGTGGTAGACACATAAATACTTGTTGTAATGAAAAGGCCGCTGCGCTTTCTAAAGTGATGACTGATGACTGATGAGGGAATGTGAGGAGGATATGTGACCAATTAGCAAGCGGTAGGTTTTTAATACGGTTGGTGTAAGATTTTACGACGTTTTGTCCTAATGCCAAATCAGCTTACCAACCAGAGGTCCTAGATGCTCTTATTACCCTAATGTACCGGAAGAACGGTTGTGTTTTTTTTCGTTGTTATTAGGTTTCCATAATAGCAGGTAGCTTCAGGTCGGAACTAGAACAATGTAAATATGCGCCTATGAGCGTTATTTATTTTTATTTATTAATATCAGGAAAAAATCAGCTCTGAATTGAACAAGCCGGACCAACGCCGTAACAAGCATGCGAAAATCGATAGCTGTTATAAATGTTTGAAATGCATAATTTTATTAATTCCCTGTGCACCCCACATACATTGGCCTACTTAGAGACTCTGCCCTCGGAGGGGAGGCCACAAGAGCCCTACAGAGCACAGAATAGTAGGTACTAAAATCAGAACGACTGCGCACATTCTGTATTTTTTCTTTGTGACTAATGCTTTAAACAAAACTAATCTTAACTATCTTAACTATTATACAATCGTAAAAATCGTGAGGAATAAAAAAGTAGCGGTTCACTTCATATAAACTCAAATAACACTCGATAGCGCGATTCAAATGACGTGTGGCGCCATCTATTGACAAGTTTGTTTGTTTGTTTGTTTTTTCGCGCGTCACGCAAAAACTACTAAACCGATTTTGATGAAACTTTTTTTGTTTGATAGCTTATGATCGGACTTAAAATCTGGTATATAATTTATGACGACGTCGCGGGTTGACTCTAGTGACAATATAAAACAATAAACAAACAATTGATAGAGATATAAAAAGCGATACCCAATCAAACAGAATAAGCCGGGCAAAACATGCCATAGCAAGGTATAAAACTGAAGCAACATTTACGTTACTTAAGTACTTATTAAAGTTTTCCTAGTATACAAATACTTACCTAATTACCTATTATATTTTACGAATATACATGGTGAAATTTATCCGATCGCAGCAAAAAAAATCAGCTGTTCCATACTAAGTGCGTTCACACACGATGACGCACTGACGCGACGGAGCGGCAGATGTCAGTCCATAGAACCATACCCGTGCGTTAATGCGTCACCGTGTGTCCTTCTACATGCGATTTCAAACAACTCCTTGCTTCACAAATGACGGACTGACGTCTGCCGCTGCGTCAATGAGTCATCGTGTGTGAACCCACCACTGAGAGCAATGCCTACTCGACTCAAATGTATGAAACAGCAATTTTTTTTTAGAAATATGGTAGATGAGTTAGAGTGGCTTCAGAAGCTAGGTTTGAATACTTGCTTTCCTATTTCAAATATTATATAGGTATTACTAGAGTTTACCCGCGACTTCGTCCGCACGGGTTTTCCGTCATCGTAACCAGTTAAATGATATACGTAGGTACCTACCAGATTGTAAGTTTAATCATAACCTTTAAAACACATCAAAATCGGTACAGTAGTTTTCACGTGATGCGCGAATAAACAAACAGATGGACAAAAAATCCAAAAATGTGGGTTTGGAGTCAGGGATACCTAAAAACCATATCGTAATATTTTAACTACGCGAAGATTAAACAAGGCGAGAGCTGGGATCCCAGAATATCTAAAAGTCCCTCCTCAAATTTTAGTATAATTTATTACCTACTGGCGGGTCTATAGATTAAATCACTGCTATAGTGGCCGACAAACATCTTGGGCAAGACCTGGACTGCGCAGAATAAAATTTGTAGGCGAAAGCGCTAACTACACATCCCCCACGCCCATTTATCAAGTTGTTTGATGGGTACTGTAATGATTAAAAGCAAATTATTCTTTAGTCGTTCACTTCGATGAATATCTTGTTCGGTTCCTATATATATAGTGCCTATCTAATAACAGGAATTTTTTAAAGTGTCTGCGACATACGCATTGGAGTACAATCAATGATATATTAAGTATCTAGTTTTTAAGAGTATCATTTCCCGATGCAAATATTGACTTGAGCAGACCAGTCAATGGAAAGTTACAATTTACGTACAAGCTCAGTGTAAGTACCTAATTACTACAGTGGTTTCAAGTTTTTTTTTTAATGGAAGTATATTTTTTTGATTAAAAAGAGTGCGAGCCTCATTGCTGCATGTCCCCCCTACCTATACCCTCTGGAACGGGTAGGACCCCTAAATTTTGGTTGGACTCTGCAGATATTCATATCCAAGATAAAGTTAAAAAACAAAGTACTTTTACCAGTGCCTCGTCACTCCCGTTTGACAGCTGCGATAATTCGGTATGTCAAGTTTTTTTTGTGTCTTTATTTTATACTAGAGTACTGCGGTGAACTTCGTACCGCCTTAGAATCTTCCCGCCACACACTGGGCCGTTTTTATAGCCTATGTTAATCACTGATAATGTAGCATTCTAATGGTGAAAGAATTATTCAGATCGGTCCAGTAGTTTTGGAGCCTATACATTATAAACAAACAAACAAAAAATCGAATTTTTCCTCTTTATTAGTATAGATTTCCGTAAACGGACAGAAGACATCATTTTAAGTAACTAATTTCATTTTCACCTCACAAGCTCGGAAAGATTTTGTTTATCATTCGAAATCTGAGTGCAAAAGTGCATTTTATCCACTAGCGTGGAAACAGTTTTTGAAATTCGAATCTGTATTTTCAATAACGTCAATCCACAGAAAATGCTTAATAACTATTTCATGTTACTGGCCAGCAATTCTTTTTAGCAATTCACTTTTTTTCCTCGCTGTTGTGAGGTGAAAAGTTGTGTGAATCGCTCGGCTGCAAAGCTGTTCTGCGTCTCGTACCTTTGAAACCTTCGCTAATCTCAGGATTCTATTATTTCAAAGACTACGTATTAGTGACAGATGAAATGACATCACTACCAAAGACTACGTTTTAGTGACAGATGAAAGTTTTACTGAAATACGGGAATATTTTATAGATTTTATTTTTGATTTTGATAATTTTCTTATAATAATGGCAAACTTTAAGTACTGTGCAATTGTTGTGGTTTTTGTCAATGTAACTTTATTCTGTGTTTTCTGCTACTTGATGAGTACTGTTAATCCAGAACCCTCGGCCACTACCGAGGCCAAAGATGCTAGCAATACTCTAACTGGGTCTACGACTGCCCACACCAAGCCATCGCCCGTTCATCGAAGGATGTTGCCTAAAATAAACGTAAGCATTTAACAAAAAAAGAGTGACTTATTTAATATTTTACGGTTTTTGCATACGCACCGATAAAATAATCGTTACTAAAGTGAATTAATTATACTCGCATAGTAAGCATCAATTTTTATTGACTAAGTTTGTTGTATGTTGCGTATAATAGACTGGAGATGGGCGACACGAATGCAGATGTGTCGTAAGCAACGAATAGGATTTCGTTGTTTATCCATAACATCTTCGCTTAGTTTTAGTGGACACGGTTCAAGCTGAGAGTAGAGAAGATCTGTCTCGCTCTAGCCAGCTCAAACCTCCGCTCAGCTTTGGGATATATACCGCTAATCCTCCCCTCTCCTCTCAACCCATCTCCGCTTTGGTGGATTACCGAGCCTAACTCACCTACATGCTATCAATCAAATTAATCTAATTACTGTTACAGAACTATGGCTCAAATTCCGCTTCAGTAAGGTCTTCGTTAACTACCAAGAAATCAATATACCACCGTGTCTTTGATATTCTCAACAACAATTTGGACCCTCCAGGTGCTGCACTTAAACATCAAACAAATTTAAATTTTAGTGTAAATAATAAGACAAATACTACGAACAGATCCGATTTAGTTGTTCCTACATCTCTACCAATAAAACGGTATCCAGTAAAAGGTTTAAGAAGATCAATTTTTACAGAAGCCGATCTTCCAGCAATAGATGTGAAATCAGATTCTGTTATATTAAAAATTAAGGATCACAACGGTGATCCAAGAATAGAAATACAACTGATATCAGTAAAAAACGACCCTGAAAAAAATTATGGTGATGAAAATACACTTAAAACAAAAGCGGAATTTAATATATATGTTCAAGAAAATGATAGTTTATCAGTCAGTGGTGATCTACCTAACAATTCAGTAATTGAAGTTATGCCCAACAGTACTATTACGGTCAACAATGATTCATTTATTATAGCAAAAGCAAATGAATCTTTGAGTGTGTTTAGCGAATTTGACGAAACAATAGGAAGGTCTGACAGCAACGAAATCTATGTACCCGATAGTTCTGATATACCCACTGACATACCAATGCATATCGAAACTGAAAATGTTACCGTTTTCTTAGCCGATCAGCTAGATATAACAGAAAGCAACAATTATTTAGATACCACTGTTGGTGATAGTGTAGCTGGCGATGAAGCTAAACTTATTTCACAAAATAGTGAAACAAGTTACAATATGACAGCATTATATTTTCAAGCATCAGATGTAAGTGAAAAGCCAAATACTTATGAGAACGTATCAAATGTCATTCAAGAAGATGATGAGGAATTTGACGAACACGCTACTTTTAGTGTTTCTTCAGAAAATGTTATGGTTAGTTCATATTTAACCGATTCAGAAGATTCTGATAACATTAACAAAACTGAAAATATTTCCAGTACAACAGATTCTCATACTTTGTTTATAAGCGATGTAGTTCCTGAAAATAATTCTTCAATTGAATTAACTACACCAAATAGTGAAAGAAATAACCTGGAGATCGTCTTATAATTATAAAAAAATAGATTCTACATCTAAAATTATTATTAGACTAACCGTAGATAGTTCGAGCTGTATTTTATTTGTAAAGTACCTTTTGGTAAATAATTTTAAAGCATACAAATTATATACCTTACTCTGTTTATAATTTAGTCTTTCAGACTTTAGAAATGCAGATTCCCTAGTTACTTTTGGAATTTATTTTATATCGATTTACATTGGATGTAGGTAAGATAATATTCACAAATAATTATGGGTAAAATTATCTATGAATAATTGTAGGTACTCATAGAATAGAGGTTTTTAAATTTGAATAAAATAAAACTATATAGGAGGTCGGTTAGATTTTTGAAATGCGCTCCCTGCGTAGTTGTATGTGTGGTTTGACTTTGAAGAATCGGTTACGGAATAGTATGTGATTCGTGGAAGTGTGGTCTGAAAGATGTAGGTGCCAAGGATTGAAAAATGCATTTTGAGATTATTTGGCATGTGGAAAGAATGAGCGAAAGTAGGTTGACGTATGAAATTTACAAGGCACGTGTGAATGGAATGGTTGAAAGGGGTCGCCCTAGGCGCACGTACGCTGACCAAATCGGATGCGTACTGTATTAAGTGTGTGTCAGAATCGTAGCTTGTGGCTATCTGTTGTCTCTGCCTACCCCAGTAGTGGAACATTGGCGTGAGCTTTTGTATGTATGTAGGTCGGTAAATTTTTAGTAAATTAACGCCAGATTTCTAACTTCTAATTAGGTATGGTCTTGCTGCAGTTTTAAGTTATAGAGCCATGTTTATATAGGGTGGATTTTTTTGAAGTGGCAGTATTGGCAGGTACTTATTAGCCATTACCTACCTGTGTACCTACAGGAAAACGTTCTTAGGAGAATGTATTAAATGTTAAGACATAATATTGCAGGTCAAATTGTAAAAGTCTTAAAACGTGTGGGTTTTATTACTTAAAGTTAGTCTTGGAAGACTTGGTCCAAAATAGGTAAACAACGATTTTTAACTTCGAATTCGTTTTCTATAGCTGTAACTGTATAGGCTGGCTTTCCACCAGAGATTTCCGATGTACCTAAGCTGTGCGAGGATGCGTAGCGAAGCTATGAAACTATGCAGCTAATCGCGTTCAACTACTAGGTAACTAAGCTGAGCGTACGAAACGTACCTGCCCGTACTGCCCCATTTAAAAAATCCACCCTGTATAATAGTGAGAAATGCTGTACTTAAAGCAACGCAATACGGTGAATATTTCAGTGGATTTTTAAATAATATTATCTATATTCGTTTTTTCTTGAACTACATAGGTAATGGAATGTAAAATATGCATTTTACAGAGTCCTTAGACATCAGTGAATAACAGTTTTAAAAATCCGTCAAATACCCCCAAAATAGATACGAAGCAGCGAAAGCCATTTCTGATACTTTATTCGATATTATTATATGTCTTACGTTCCGTAATTTATTATTATTATTCGTATGGCTTGTTTCATTTTTTATTCGTTGTTGACAGACAATAACACCCAGATTTTTAACAATAAACCAACAAACCAACCAAACCAACAATAAGAAATGGTTCGCACTGTGTATTTTAATTATCAATGTTATTTAATATGTTTCCTCAGCTCATACCTATTTGACCCCTCTCTGGTCAACGCCATCTATCGAGAAAATAGGAACCAACTTTTTTTTTACTTTTTGAAATTCCTCATTACTAAAACGTTTAGAAATACAAATATAGGTTTAATATGTGGAAGCTAAAACGGTTCGGGGCGCGCCTATGACGCATGGACGTACAAACAAACATCCAGCCCAATAAACTATTACTTTATTATACCAACGCCCTCAACAATCGTTAGGCATGTTAAACATTGGCTTGGACGCTCGCGCTTTACGATTATTTGCTTTGTTCAATGTGAGGTGAGCTTTACAATGTTGCTAGGCGTTACTGTAAATTTTTACTATACACAACGATGAAAAATACTAAAATGATATCTACCAAAATAGTTCATTTTGGTATAGGTACAGGGTGTAACAACGCAACCTACCCTAGTAATACTTATTTAACGGGTGGTTCATCCAACATTGAGAAAAAGATGATGTCTGCATCTTTTTGCGTCGGGGTTTAAAAACGATCTAACGATTTTTTTTTTCTTAATCTTATGGCTCTATGGTGAAAGTTGTTCAATTTGATGGTCTAACTAAACCACCTCGTTAAATATGTCAAGAGTGTTTTGTTACATCCGTATAGTAAAGGTTTTAAAGTGAGACAGCTACTTTGAAATAAAATGTTGTTCATGGCCATAGGCCATCTTCCATACCAAAATCAGCAAACCCCTTTTTTAGAGCAGCATAGATGTTACGATTATTGAGTTTTCTAATCCAAGAAAATATCACATCTCCAGTCCTTCTCAATTGTCGTAGTTTTAGAAAAGGATGACACCTGTGTGATTCGCCAACTTGCTCATCTTTGTAGGAAGTGAAGCCGGAAACGCAATATTATAAGAATGGAGATGCTGCGGAAATCGAACTCCCTTGGTTCTCTTAGAAGAACCAATCACGTCCTTCTAGGATTATTGTTTTAAGATCTGGTTTAAGTGATGTTTGATTTTGCTATACCTTGCTGAAATTATAATAAACCATTACTACATAACTACATTTTCGGATTTGGATAGGTATCCAGAAGAGAGATGAGATTTAAACCCGAAATCTGAATATTATGTGTAGGTATAGTTCGGTTATGATTACAGAGCGATGTAATCTAGAAAGTAACATGAAAATCAAACACTTAAATTAATGTTTTATTCAAAATAATATCACATGGATAGCTTTATGACGTCATTTTTGAGTCCAACGCGTCGTAAGGTGTTCCGTTGTAGAGAAGATGCAGCGAGAAACTCAACACATAAGTATATTTAAATATATATATAAATATATACAAATACTACTTATGTCCACCTGGGTGGACAACGGGTAAAATGTCTGCCCATGGTCCACCAGGTGAACTAAATTGGGTGGATCACGGGACATGTTTGGCATGAACGTCGTCATCCCCTGACACAAAAGTACGAGCTTGTGCTAAATAAATAAATAAATATCTCGGACATTGTCACACAAATTATCTAGTCACATTGAAAGTAACAGAATCTTGCCTGGACTTGTATTATGTTATGATGACAAGACAACGATATAGAATATATAAGGTCTAACAAAATTAGGTGAAACTGTTTTAAGGGGATGATAGGACCATCAAACTGAACAACTTTCTCTATAGGACCAATATCGAAATCGCGAAAAAAAATACAGCTGTTCCATACAAACCTACTCGAACTAAGTGTATGGGACCGCAGATTTTTTTTTCGCGATTTCGATATTGGTCCCATAGAGAAAGTTGTTCAGTTTGATGGTCTGATCATCCCCTGAAAATAGTTTCACCTAATTTTGTTAGACCTTATATTATATAGATACAAACATCACTTGCTCGGTTACAAATATTCATATTCATCATACCAATATTTGTCTTGTGACTGCTATTGGGCCGGAAATAAAAACCATCGATCAAAAATCAAAAATCATCATAGGACATGTCTATTTATCTTCAGTGAACTGTGTTCGATTGCTTATTTGGTTGGGATTGCTAAAAAACTGGAGTTTGAACGGATTTTCATATATGAAAACGAATTCTACGATAAATATGGGATATGTCCCAACTCTATCGGTTAATAAAAAATTATACCAAAACTATGGGGAAAACCTATACTCCATTCCAAATAACATTTTAAGTCCGTTTTGAATTCCAGAAACATATTATATGCTTTAGTAGGTAACGTCCAAGATAAATGTCGGATAGTTTATCTTTCCGATAAAATTTTTTAGTTGCTAATCAGAATTGGCCAGAAAGCTAAATAGGAATCGGAAAATCATTTCCTCCTTATTTGGAATGAAGTATAGTCATACTCGTATTTATACACTTACACATAGTTACATAAACTCACGATACACGACAGACGACACTCACTATACCTACTTAGATCATAATCCCTTTTGGATTGGTCTTAAAACTTTGCTACAACTACCTAGGTACTCTAGTGTGAGTTTTGAGTCAATCTGATAAAGCCTTCGCACACTGCAGCGATATTATCGCTGCGATTTTGCGATATTAATTTCTAGTACATTTTGTATGGGGACGCGCGCGATCCTACACACTGCCGCGATATTATCGAGCGATAATATCGCTGCGATTTTGCCATATTTGTTCTCAGTACATTTTGTATGGGGACGCGCTCGATCCCACACACTGCCGCGATATTATCGCTATCTGACGCAATCTCTTTCGACTACATTCAGTGGTGGGGCGCATGCGTGACGCGAATCGCGGAATCGCTGCAGTGTGTAAGGTGTCGCGATATCGCTGTCGATAAAATCGCTCGATAAAATCGCTGCAGTGTGCGGAGGCTTTAATACATACATTTATAATTTTATATGTACCTATTTCAAATGCATCAGCAATTAGCAGCCATTTAAAAACCTTCCAAGAACGTGTCAGACGGCCCGTGATAGGATCAGTAGGTAGTTATTTTTGCTTGGTCTCTTAAATATTATATTTCTGTTTTTGGTTTATAATAGGCGAAAAAAGAAGAGAGTAAAGGGGAGGGGGGGGGGGGGTTGAGGCGGGACATACAGACGGATTTGCATCATTTGGACAAAACTAAAAGGGGGTTCTTGTTTGACTACGGGACCATAAAATGTGGAGTACTTGCTTGAATTTTTGCTGCAGACAATAACTTACATAAATAATGTGATTAGCGTCAATATGAGGGCCACAGTTATACGTCGTAGGTACTAGGGAAGATGATGCCATTGGACCGTGAGGTACTCGTAAATGTATCCAACAACAAAAAAACATTCTCAAAACATAGGTTATAAACATTTACTTACCAGTGGAGATCTGAAAATTATGATGTTGTATCTTGCTTCGTAGGCCACCAAGACTGCACAATATACCTTGAAAAGAAATGTTTAAATTATTGTCAAAAAATAAAAGGCATCTAACCACTTACCACTATTATTTGCTAGACATTTGTTAGTTAGTATTTAAAATCCACATTTCACCATCGATCCGTTTGACACATTTCAACTATCCCCTAAAGATCGTCGTTAGCGGTAATGCCTAAGGCTCATCACACACGAAACGTCTCGGAAGCGTAAAATTCAATATTCGAATTCTCGAAAACCATTGGCGGTGTACGAATATCTTGAATGCGCCCTTCATTCCTATTGGTTCTTGATAACCAGATATAATTTAAAATATTGTCACCTCACCAGTAGCGGAGATTTTCGCCTTATTGCAATTTATTTTGGGGGGAACTTTATCCAATTTACCGTCTCCTGATATACATTAATAAATAGATATTGGAGGGTGCAATATTATGAAATCGTTTAGATGTTGTACATTGAATTCAGTTAACGTTAAATACAGTTTGAAAATATTGAGACCGTCATTCGTTCTGAATTGATTATGTGCAATTTGAATTGCAATATGTTTATTACTAGCGGCGCCCGCCCGCGACTCCGTACGCGCAGACCACTGACTTTAATACTCATAACATTGACTTACCAAAGTCATTAAGCGAACCGATTGCGATGGAGCAAGTCTATAATGTTTATCCAAACGAAGGCCTACGCTTCTGTGAAAATCTCATACAAATCGGTTTAGTCGTTTTTAAGTGATGCGTGCACAAAAAAACAGTCAAAAATCGGAAAAATTTTCTCAATGCGTTCCATTACGTATTCAAAACGCCCTCTATACATTTTTTTTTTAATATCTTCAATGTATCTTCAACAAACATAAGCTGGCCGCGCGACGTTATACATTACTCTACCTAAGCGTGGCCACAGCTTATTTTGGTTTTGCGTAACTTGATGTGTCGCCGTGTGTACCTCCACGCCAAGTTTAGAATTTTATTAAACAGGGTGTTAGGGTAAACAGTTGCATTACTTTAAGGTTTGATTGTACCATGATGCTGATCAACTTTCCCTAAGAAATCTAAAGGAAATTCTTAAAAAAAATGTTGCATTTTCCATACCTACTAAATGCAATCAGCTGCTCAAAGGTTTGTATGAAAAGTCAAAACAATTTATTGCTAATTTCCTATGTTACGTTTCCTAGGAAAACTTGATCAGTATCATTGGTACAATCACCCCTAAAGTAATGCAAATGTTTACCCTAACACCCTGTATGTGTAGATAGATATGGGATATGGATGGATATGGGAACTTGTTGTCAGCATCTATCAATTTGTCTTTTGAAATCCGACTGTTGTTTAGCTGTAAGTTCTCCAAAATGGAAATAAAAAAAAAAAAATATTTATTATTTATTTATTGATATATGACAATACAATGTTAGTAAATTAACAAATATGGAATAGTCATTGACTGTTTTTAAAGTGACGAGCCATGAAAACATTTAGTGAAGTTCAAGTTCCTTTATTTGCTCGTTTCTACGAGACTTTAAATTGTTTTCATGCTTCAGTAAACTTAAGATCTAGGCAGGAAGGAGTACAAGTAAAGTCGTGGAAAGAAAAATTAAGTAGGTAGGTAATATTATCGGAGGTGTTGGAAGGCAGCCAGTTGCGACACTGAGGGAGGGCTGGTCTCCTTCACTTCCGTTCGGATATTGCACGATTTTCCGCCTAAGCTCTACAATAACTCATACCTATAGGATCTATGGATTGCAGGATAACTGGAACTCTTAGAAAAACAATCATTTTTATTTATGTAATTATCTTTTTAGGGTTCCGTAGTCAAACAGAGAACCCTTAAGATTCGACAGTTTTGTCAGTGCACTGCCTTGTATTGTTCGCATCAAGCAGCTACTCTGTCTTTGTATTCTAGGTTCCAACTCTTCAGTCCGGATGCAGCACGGGTACTGCCTACCCAGACCGCGAAACTTGAGGATCTGCTGATTCTGAATCAGTATGGTTGGTGCCAAACAGAGACTATGTAATTTCTGGTTCTCAACACTTCAGTCATGAACTCCTGGTGTTGCTGGGGAAACAACTTCGGGATCTTCTGCATAGGCTTTGAAATTTTGTATAAATAATTTCAAAGCTTGATATCTTCGTAATCATATTATAAATTGTAAACATTATTCGATACGCGCAATCTAGATTATCTAAGCAATTTTTTCATATATAAAACATTACTTTTAATAATACCGTCTATGTTCTACGACAAAGTTTTGTATGGACTGAAACCACCTTAACACAAACAATGTTAACAGCGGCGACCATCGGAATGGAGTAAGTAGGTATGATGGATGTCACTGTTCTATAATGTCGCAACACTACAACGATCACGAAATAAATTATTCAATTAGTCCGGCAATCACGCATTCATTACCTACCTACTAATGTGCAATGAATGAACATTCGCACAAAATAAAATATCAGTACAGAATGTACACTTGGATAATAGAAAGACAATTTATGAATTTACCTATCAGACAATAAAAATACAACGACACTTATTCAGTTTCAATGAAAAGGCCATTATAAAATCTGATGTTTTACGGAGTAAGGTACGGTTGACTGAAGATTGTTGCAGAAGGTTCTACAAGGTATTACTTGTTTGATTGCGTAAGCGTACATCATTAGAAAGGTGGCACGCGAACAACCACCTCACAGAGAATCAATAAAATGGATGCTACCACCATCCACTTAATTAAAGCTGCCGTTACATGAGAGGTATACAAATAAATAGGTAAGTATTCGTGCGTCACATAGGACATTTTAAAATTCTAATGTCTTGTAACTATATTTCGACTACGGCTGCTTATTTACAAAACTATTGAGGTAAATAATATTTTAAATACATGAGTTGATGAGTGCGCTAAGCAAAGATGCAGGATCGTATCTCGTCCTTATCATCCCGTATCCGTTGGAACAGAGACCGCTGCTACAATCAGAGGTGGAGGTAAGAATTAACGTTAAAGGTGCATGAGCATCGACAGGGCAAGAATACAGTGCGACTCCTGTTCGCTTTATATTTTGAATCGAATGTCGAATGAACGTTTCTAACTTCCAAGCAGCTTTCAAATTGGACATACCTACCTGATATCGGGATGTGCTCGACGTTGGCGAACCATTCTGTAAATGACTCACTACTATGTTACAAATCCCTTACGGGTTTCAAATTATAGGTACCGACGTACCGACTCTAAATCATTTTGTAATACACAATGGATATATTGACATGGATAGCAACGTAAAAACTAGTATTTTCTAGGCAAATTACCTATTGTTTAAGTGGCTTTTCGCCGCTCAGTTGCACCCTCATATCAAAATTTAAGATTTTTCAATCTAGAAAACCTCAGTGCAAAACCATCTTACTGCTTTTGCAGTCGGTACTTAAATCTATTTTTATACGATACTAGTGTTTTCCCGCGACTTCGTCCGCACAAATTATATAGGTACCAGATTTTAAGTCAGATCATAAGCTATCAAACAAAAAATGTTTCATCAAAATCGGTTCAGTAGTTTTTGCGTGATGCGCGAACAAACAAACAAACAAACAGACAGACAAAATTTCTAAAAAAGGTTGATTTCGAGTCAGGGATACCTAAAAACCATATCGTAATCTTTTTTTTGTAAATATCTTCAATGTACAGACACACTTCAGTTACAGTTTTATAATAGTTTAGATTTATTAGTTTCGAAACATTTAAGTTTTAATTTAAGAATATTTTAGTCTTATCGGCTTAATAGCTTTAAGGATTTTGTAGTAGGTAAATGGTGGTATTGCAATTTATTATTTTAGGTTTCATTGATTGAGTAATCTTAAATTTTGTGATAATGGCGCCATTGAGCACTAAAAGGCCTTTTCTAAACGACAATATATTGTCGTATGCTTGTACATTGTATTCACGTCTCGTACCCAATAGGTAAACCAATTCCATCTAGAAATCTATTTTCTCAAATAATTTATGTAACAATTCACAAAGTGGACTTTCTAAAAGGCAATTTCGCATTTTTATTGAGGAACGCATATTGGCGGACTAGTCGGGCAACCAGTCTCGGGCAGGACTCAGGACTTCTCTAAACAATAATTGCGAGGGAGAAATAATAACGTCGGCGCAGCGCGGCCCGTATCCGCTTGCAATAAAAATGTAAAACGCCACCGATAAGCGACAGCCGCGAAAGGCTCGAATGTGAAGCTAAAGGGTTGTGCTGAGTCGTGCAAAGCGTTGTATCGAAAATGACGCCGGAAAAATAAGTACCTAACTGAAAAACGAAAAAATTTAAAACCTTTCTCACATGTTCATTTTAAGTCGCCCTGGTTGGCTTTTTTCCGAATATATTCAATGTACAGACTTTTATGCGTTTACGATTTTATTATTTGTATAGATTAGAAATAATTGTTTAAGGTCGGTCCGGCGCGCGCAACCTTATATAGGGTAGGTATAAGAGACAACCTAGCAAATACTGAACTCAGACCATCAAACTGACAGCTGTTTTTTTTCGCGTTTCCTGAGGTAGGCTCCATAGTGAAAGTTGTTCAGTTTGATGGTCTGAGTTCAGTATTTGCTAGGCTGGCACTTACATCCTATATAGTGCCAAGTGCTCGCTGCATTGCCAAATGGATGGATGGCCAGAGAAAAAAGGTTTGTACCAGATATGCAACCGAGCAGGTGTCACCTTTGGCCCCTGTACGTTGCCCTCTCTCCTGAATGAATCCCGTGACATAAAGGCACGCGAAGGACAGTCTCAAATGCGACTGGAACGAAATCGTAGCCCGACCTAACTAAATGAGATGCCATATCTTTTTCTTTAAGTTAACTTTATTTTTTGCATGTTGTGTTTTCCTGTTATTAGTTGTACATCTTAGACTAGAACTTTTTGTAACCGAACATGTGATTGAATTGATGTAACAGCTGTTATCAGACCAAAAAAATACATCGTTTTCACCCTGTATAGGTACCTATATGTATTTCTATCTATCATTTGAGTCGAGTTATTATATTATGTTTCTCAGTTTTGTATGGGACAGCTGATTTTTTTTCGTTGTTTCAGAACACTGAACAGTGCTAATTTTCATTAAATTCTTTACAGTAAATGTTACCAATTAGGTATATCTAATCATGTTTTTTGTCATAAATATCTGAACAGCTAATTTTCAATAATTTCTTAAAGAACTATTAAAATGTAAAACAATTGAGTAAGGTCTTTTTCCTAAACTGTTCAGATGTTTATGTCCACCCTGAGACGGCGTAGATATATTTGATGTTCTAGGCGTTCCAATATTTTTGATTGGTAATGTGTAAAGAAATTATTGAAAAATAGAACTGCTTGGAAATATTTGACCACCTTGTTTGCTACGATATATCTGATGGTGACTGTACAGTGAGCTTGTTACGGTATAGTAACATTTATCATTGCTTAGGTATCTAAAATCGTAAAAAAAGAACTAAACAAAATACACTTATATCCAATTAGTTATCCACGACTCCGTTTGCATGGAATTTTATGCCTGTGTTCTTCCTCGGGGTTTAAAATATCTCTATCACAAAATTTCATCAAAACTGGTCTAGCCGTGAAAACGAAACTGACCGAAGCACCAACATTATCAGCATTAGTATTCGCACAGTAAAAGTAGTATTAGTATGGATGTAGTATTTTTAAATAACTGGAAACTACTGGAAAGAGCGAATCATCGAATCCCCGAGAGCCCTTCACTAGGAGCGGGTTGTTTGAGTTTTTATGTCCGGATCAAACGGCTAGGTATTTTGTCACACAAAATATAAATGTAGCTTACTTCCTTCCTTCATTGGTGGAGTTTATCTGAGTGATTAATTACGCCTTGTTTTGCGGTGTTTCGCTTTCAGCAAGTCTAATAAGGATTTAACTTTAATATTATGCACATAACATAGGTACGAATACAGCATGTTGTCTTACGTTTTGAATTTTGCATTATCTTAATAATATCTTACGCGTGTACGGGTTGTTATGATCTATGAGATACAAAATGTGTTGTCTATTATCCAATAATCAATTTCATAAACCTTGTTTCGTTCTCGGCCTTTTTAAATGTCGGAAATTTAAATAAATTCCGCATCTATCCGGAGATCGTGAGAAAGTAATAATAAACATATCAATTTGGCGATCGATCCGCTTTCTCGTGATCCTCAACTGTTTATTAGATGCCGATATAAAGGATCGGCTAACTATAGCCAGCCTTCGCAACGGCCATATTTATTGAAATTACTTACAATTTGATTGTGGAGTAATAAGGGACTTCAACTCGGTAGCTCGGTTCACCTTAAAATTAAACCAGCTTTTTGTTTGAAACGGCATGAATTAGATACTTTATATGTAGACGATTTGCATAAATTATTTTGCGAGGCTTCTGCGATGATCACGTAACACGGTAGATATTTTCGAGAAATATAATAAATTGAGAAAAATAATTACAACGCTTGTTCTGAGCGTCACTACGATCCTGCCTACTACAGAAGGTAAAACCAACCATGAGACTGACTAATGAACCCAATGTTTGTGGTAAACCCAATTTTGCTAGGTACCTAAAGCTAGGTTAAGAGTCTATATCTTCCAATCATTCCTTCAGTTCATTCAGCGCCATCTTCACCTTGATGTTACTGAAAGAAATGCATAGTTTCGTAACAATAAGATGAATGGCGTGATTTGTCGTCGGATGCAAAGACCCACATCAGGTCCCTTAACTCAAAAAGATCTTATAATTTTATTAATTTATTGTCACTGGACAGAGTTTCGGTACTACTAGTGAAACGTGGATGTTGAGTTTTAAAAATATCTCTGACTATCGTCGTGAGCATATGCATGCAGTAATTCGTCAGATTTTTTTTAGTTGGTTATAATTAGACCAAAATATTTAAATTTATACTCGTACCTACTTAAAATGGAAAGATCTAGAACACCATCTAATTACTTACCTTGTCCATTATCCTTTTACGAGCGTTTCAAAAGAATACCATATAATTTGTCTAGTTACAATCGTGTGACCATTATCATGGAATAATACATTCGTTATTAGCCCATCATTATATTGTAAGCATCATGCATGCATTCGCGACATTAATGCTTACGATTTTCGAATTAATAGCAAAATACATGCCGGGTCGAAGGCGATTTCGCATCCATCTATCGTTACTATTAGCGGTCAACGCAAATATAGATTTTATTATTTTATAAACAACGAAATAATTTAACGCGAACACGCATACGATTCTGGGAGGTCAGTGAGATTGTGTAAGGACAATTTATAAGAGTATATTCAGATTCATATACACTCGACAACAATAAAAACTGGCCAAGTGCGTGTCGGGCCACGCGCAGGGTAGGGTTCCGTAGTTGCCCGTCACAATATACGAACTTAGAAGGGGGCTTTTTGTTTTATACTACGGTTTGACGGCTAATAAAGTCTAAAAAGTACATTTTTAAGTTGGTCGACTATTACTCGTTAACTTGTAAAGCTAACTTAGCGGTGATAGTTTTCCTTTAATTTCATTATATACACTACTGCCATGAATTTTTTCACATATCTAGAAACAACCGTTTAGCTGGCAGAGGGGGGGGGACACTCGACTCTAACAAAAATTAGCACCTTAAAGCTTAATATTTCGCTAACGGATCCCTAAATAGAAAAATGGTCTTCCCGCACCCACCGTATTTTTAAAAGACCTATCCAACGATACCCTACACCATGGGATAGACGTGAAAAAAAAATGTCATCCCCACTTCACGGGTAGGGGAGGTACCCTAAAAAAAAATATTTTTTAAAATTTTATTTTACCACTTTCTCGGCGTGATTAATATGTGTACCCATGCCAAATTACAGCTTTCTAGTACTAAGGGTCTCTGAGCTAAGCCGCGGACAGACGGACGGACGGACGGACGGACGGACGGACATGGCGAAACTATAAGGGTTCCTTGTTGACTTCGGAACCCTAAAAACGGGTCTGTTGGTGACATTAGACCTTAATATCTCGGAAACTAAGAAGGTAGCTTATTTAAATAAAAAGCATTTTAGGTGACGAAAATAAACAAGTTTCGAAAAACGTGCGGATGCCGATCGATTTTCTATGGGAGGTCCAAAAAAATTCTGGTTTTTCTACCTTGTTCCTTAGGGAAACTTGTTTAATTTCATTTACCCTACCATTTTACAAATATACACGTTATGTCCCTAACACTAACACTCAGTTGCAGAAACGTTCCTTAAAGTTAATCCTCCATTAAATCTCTTGTTAGTTTTTGCTACGTCAACAAATCCAATCAAATGAATGAATGAATGAAATCATACGAAAAAATCAAATTACGAATCAATGTATTGAAAATATTAGTAGTCTCCGGAACTCCTTCACAGCTTATAGATTATTTACTACGTCATGACTACGTCATTAAATTTACTGTATAGAGTACCGGACCACATAGCATTTAAAAAAAAGTTATCGTTTCTTATTGGCAATATCATGAAAAGCAATCATTTTCTTTAGTAGGTACTCTTAGAAATCAATTAAGTACCTGACTCTACCAATTGAAACCTATAAAATATTAATTTCTTTTGGTTCAAGTACTTACTTGACTTGTGAATAGCGAAATAGATTTTTAATTTTTATTCAATTTTCATTAAATACTTAACTTCAAGGATATCAAACTAGGGACAGAGTATGAGAGTAAATTTCAAGGAAACATCAAACTTAATTAATGTCTTCTTAAGTATACAGGGTGATTGTAGACTCTGAACAACTTTCCCTATGAAACTAAACAACTTTTATTGCGGAATTAACGTTTTTTGAACATTGTTTCATACACTTTTGTCGAGAAGCTATTGACATTTTCTATGGAATCGTTATTTTTTTTGCGATTTCGATATTGGCTCCATAGTGAACGTTGTACAGTTTGATGGTCTGAAAAACGTTCCGGCTTCAAAAGGACCCCAATTCCATGGTGTATTAAGAAACAATTTGACTAAAACGAGAATTCAACTATACAGCGTGAAATTTATATCATTAGCATCCTTTTAAACTAAGAGTATACCCATCAAACTGAACAACTTTTACTATAGGAGCAAATTGATCGGAGCAAAAAAATAATCTGCTGTTGCTTACATTTAAGTCGAGTAGGCATTGCAGTTTAGTATGGAACAGCTGATTTGTTGTTCAGTTTGATGGGTAGACTCAGTTTAAAGGGATGCTAATGAGATCAATTTCACCCTGTATAAGTTGACCATATTGCTTGTATGTAACACGACATAGTGACCAGTCTATCGTTTGATGTTAAATGATTAATGAATGATGATATAACAGCAGCAGTAGGGATCAGTCGGGTCCGTGTTGGGGGGGCGAGAGAAGGGAGTAATTATTAAATTAAATTACCACCTACCTAGGCTCACTTGACGGTACGCAGCATTCATAATTTGATTTACAACAGTTTAGCTACTAATATATTACATAGTTTATTGGATTAGTTTAGAATCGTATCTAATATTTAGACAGCGTCACAGATTATATAATATTACTAGTCATAGAGGTAAGCTCTATGTTACGAGTGTTTTCCCGCGACTTCGTCCGCACAAATTATATACTTACCAGATTTTAAGTCAAACAAAGAAACAAACATACAGACAAAATTTCTAAAAAAAGGTTGATTTCGAGTCAGGGATACCTAAAAACCATATCGTAATCTTTTTTTTGTAAATATCTTCAATGTACAGACACACTTCAGTTACAGTTTTATAATAGTTAGACTAGCTGAGGGTTCCGTACCAAACGACTATGAACATAATTATATTAACTTACAAAAAAGTGTTGTTTTCTCCGGGACCTTCAGCGTGAGGCCGACTCACACTTGGCCGATTTTTGTTTGTCGTAATATTGTGTAGAGTTTGATTTATAATCACACCAATTTTGACGCTTGTATCACAGAAGCTTGTATGTATTACCGTTTTTACGATAGAGCGAGAAGAAAAAACATTGATAAAAACTAGTTTCTTGTATGAGGACCCCCCTTAATTTTTATCTTTTTGACATTTTTATTAGGTATTTCGCCATAATAATGGACATTCTGCGAAAATTATTAACCATTACGGTTCAAAAGCTACAGCCCTAAATATGTGGTAGGTACAGACAGACAGACAGACGGACGGACGGACGGACAACAAAGGCTTTGTAATAAGGTCCCTTTCTCACCCTTTGGGTACGGAACCCTAAAAAGCAATCTGTTGATTTCTCAGACATTTATAAAAAAGTAAGTACCTATCTAAGTAATTAAAAAAAAACGATTTCATTCGAGTTGAAATTACTTTGATGAAACATTGATAATGAGCAAGATGTAGCATATAAAACATAATAATTACATTATTTCTTCACAAACCACCTAAAAATACGTAAGTACCCATCCCTTAGTCGCATCACACGAAACCCACTGGATGAACTTTTTTGCATATGGTAGGCAGGATGTCAGGATATCACACGGCTATCTCGTCTTGTTTGCTTCAAAAAGATTAAAATAAGAAAAAAAATACATCAGCGATATCATTTATAAGCTATAAATATATCGTAGGTACCATGTTAAATGTTTATACAAATTGTCAGTAACCAATTAGCAAGAAAAACAGTTCGTCTCAGCTTACAATACACTGCACGCACGGACCTGTTAAAAAGACGGACGTAATCTCGTCTAATCACGAGTGAAGCATCCATTTCTTTTGTGTGCGTGCTGTCACGCGGTACATAATGGTGACGGGTGTCGGACCAGGAGTGCGATTTTTGAATCTCATGCTAGTGCATCTGTGTGAGTGTAGGTCCCTTGTAGAACAAACGAAAATGTAGGACCTTGCATGCTTCACATCTTTTTAGTGTCGTACATTACGTCCGTCTTTTTTTCACGTCCGTGACTGCACGTATTATTTTATTTTTTCCACAATAATTTAAGACAGAACGCATGTTCGAATCGTGCGGGCCGTTCGAATGTACTCCCTCATTAGGAATTATAAAAATATAATAAACTGTTGCACTTTTAATGCTTTATTTTACACCACACACGGTAGCCGATACTTGCCGCAAATTATAATGTAAGTAGCGAGCTCGGGCTTCAGTTACCTAGGTACTAGGGTTGCCACCTTTTTTGGAGGAAATATAGTATTTTATCGATCAATTTCAAAAAAGTATAGTTGGTACTTTCAGAAAATTCGGGAGAAAAAAAATATAGAATCAGATGAATTTTTAAAGTTATTGATTTTTTCAAGGGTACCTACCTACCGTTTTTTGCATTATGTTGGGCTTGACTGAGATTGTATTCTTTTTGAATAATGTATGTGTGGGTTTGGTCCGGTTTAACATCATCATCATTCTACACTTATCTCATGGGTCTGCGCAATATGTAATGTCAATTCAAATGTCACTCATGAACTTACGTACTGATGTTCCAGGAATTTATTAATATAACTCAAATATACATTTACATTCGAGGAATTTGTACTGTCGTGCTTTTATTCAGATTTGACAAACAAAAACAGTATTTTCCGTACTATTTCTTTTCTCAATACTATACAGGGTGTAAGAAAAAGTATCATTAACCTTTAAACCACATACTCTACCCATCAAACTGAACAACTTTTACTATGGGAACAAATCGATCGGAGCAAAAAAAAATCTGCTGTTGCATACATTTGAGTCGAGTAGGTAATTGGAGTTTAGCATGGGACAGCTTTTTTTTTTGCTCTGATGGGTTTGCTCCCGGAATAGTAAAAGTTGTTCAGTTTGATGGGTAGAGTATGTGGTTTAAAGGTTAATGATACTTTTCCTTACACCCTGTAGGTCCTTCTAAATACGCGGACACTTTTTTAAGGGGATGATCAGACCATCAAACTGAACTTTTTTCACGATTTCGATGTTGGTCCCATAGAGAAAGTTGGTCAGTTTGATGGTCTGATTATCCCGTTAAAAAGTGTCAGCATATTAAGTTGGACTCTCTATAGTACAATACAATTCGGTACCTATACATGTTTTTTTTTGGCTTGGCCAGCTATTATAAGTTGATTTTTAGTTTACCAAGGAGTTTGCAGGTCCAACGAGTGACGTTGGACCTGCAAACGACGATGTTTTATTGAAAATAACTGTAATCCTTACATTTTAGAATGTCTGACATAGAAAATATTGTTAGTGAGACAATTTTCGATTTAGCCCTCCCAAAAAAAACTTGACATAGGTACTTACCCGAATTGGTCAAAATATAGTACGATACTATACTATAGTACGGGAGGCAACCCTACTAGGTACGTATGAGAGCGTTGCTTGTCAAGTTCATTTCATGCCTGACGCGTTACTTAGGTACTTACTCGAAAATATTAAATACTTTGTTTTAATAAGTGTGAAATATTTAATTGCACCGTTGTTTTTTTTTTCATTATTAATTGAAACAGATAATAACCCTCCTTGTCCAAGGCTTGTGTTCATATTATTATCCAAGAACCACAAAATTATGAAAATAGGGTAGGTATTATAATTATCTGATTATCCTGTATTAAACGATTTGGCACCAAAACTTCAGGCAGTAACATTCTTAACTATTCAACTAAAGTTGGTCCTACTGTTCAAAAAGAATGCTGTGAATAACTTTACTTGGTAGTTGAGTACGGACTGCATCAAAAATAATTTGTTTAATTGAAATGATATGAAATAGATTTATTGTCACAGCACGAAAAGTTTTACAATACTTAGCCTCACTTGCGCCAACCTGGGTTAGCAATAAACTCCAGGTTAAGTTGGTAACCCATGATTTTTTGTATAGAAAAACAACTGAAAGAGCTATTTTATCCGGAGTTAACTGCTAACCCGTGGTTGGCGCAAGTGGGCCTTACAACATTTATACAACATTGATCTAAAGACCTATCAGACTAAAATGTATACTATATGACAAAGAGACTATACTTCAGCGCATGCTGGTAATAAAGTACCCTAGTGTGATAAAAACACTGACCGTGTTATGTAGGTATATATACCTAAGAAATTCTGCGTTACGTCTTTATATAATGTTTGGCGAATCCTCTTAATTTTAGTTATTAAACAATTTTTTAATGCATACAATTTGGTATCAAGGCTTATTTTGTTTGTAAAAGTAAACCTTTAAAAAATTCTGAAAAAAATGACGATTCTCAACCACTAACAGCACCGCTTTTGAATAGCACCTAAGTTTAAGCACAAAAGCTTAGAGATTCTTCGCTAAAATAACTCGAGTAGCATAACCTTCTAAACACTCTAGCCCTATTCCTATTGTAAATAGAAAATCAAATTCGTTAGACAGCATCTAACTAAAATAAGCAAATAATAACGGTTTTCAATTACATCACCACGGGCGGCAGACAATTTATTTTTCGCATTTTTAAAAGTTTAAATAACACATCAGCGGCCCGCGGAGCACGCCCTGCGGTCTGCAGGAGGGTCTTACGAGTAACAACTGCTCAAAATCATCCGATACACAGCGGGAATCCTTGTATCCAAATCATATGAAAATCTAGTTTGCCAGTGGTTTTAGGGCGTGGTGAACATTCAAGCACCCTCAAAATATTATTAGGAGAGCTTCAAATTGTGTTTAGTCAAGGATGTAATGGTTTTTCCTGCTTTTTAATGGCGCGCAAGGAAGACGAAGGTTTCATTCATTTTAGGATCGTAATGCAGGTTGCTATTTTGCGTTACTTAAATAAATGAAGAGAAAGCTTTTATAATTTGTTTTTAAATTTAAAATTTTCATGAAACTCTTCACTGATAACGAAAAATACAAAGCTAATACATAATTATGTAGACGGAGACAGGACAATTTTTTTTTTTTATCATCTGGAAAAGGAAAATTTTATGGCTCAACTAGAGATAGCCAAGCCAGCTAAACTTCCTTAACTATACACATAATATGTATGTCCACTTAAAGGTAGTTATGGATAGTTAGTATAAAAGCTAAAACGCCGTGTGCGGTTCAAATACGGACTATATAATTCTAACTCATAAATTTGAGCCACAAATAATACATATTCAACTGCAAATCGCTGTCTGACTGATTTGATGTCGGGTACTTGCAAATCATGGAATACTGGTCCCATTACACGGTGTCTTTGTGTCACGATTTTACGTGTAAACTTTCACCGCGAAATAAAAATATAAGTAAATTGGAGTCTGATTGGAGTCAAAGACAATAACTCATTCCATGCAATGCTTGCATGATCTAAATGTCTTGAATGACGTTTTTGAAGTCTAATAATTTGTGACATTGCGATGTGCGATAGTTATAATTCTTGTAGGTAAGTGTTTTATAATAAATGTGCCTAATTTTGTTAGAAAATATTGATATAATGGTTTTCAAACTGTAAAACATGGAAGGTAATTTGAATGCTAACATGTTAGTTAGGGTTTCCTTACCAAAAGTTCGCAGATATGATCTGCAATTTATCCTTTTACTTAGTTTACACATGGAACACGGTCCCGGAAAAAGCTAGGCAACCCAACGTTGGTGTTTTATTGACATACATATGTGAATGCCAAAATAATTTATACTAGAAACTGCATCACCTAAGAAAAAATGGAAAATACTTATTCTATTCTTCAATTAAATATAGCTGTGAAGGGATATCGGGCGGCAACCATTCCACGTTTAGTTTATTCATACAAATTATACATTTAATTAGTGTCGTTGACCAACATACACTATATGAACACCTATTGCCTAGCTTCTGATTCATGGCGCCTTCATCTACTAAACAATATGAGAATAAAAAAAATTTAATTTCCTCCATGAAAAGAAACAATGTACTTGTAGGTATACTCTAAATTGCAAGTAGGTACTCGTATTTAGGTCCAGTAGTTGATGAGTCAGTCAGTTGGCTGATAATTGATGAGTCAGGCATTCCGGGCTCTTGGTTTTTTTACTTTTAATTTGATAACAGAATCAACATGATATATCAACAATATACTTATGTTAGATAGGTAAGTTATTAATTTTAAGTAATCACTTTATCAGAGCATTCGCAAAACACTATGTTTTTAACATAAAACATTTGTCAGGATTTTCTTAGTACTGCAACTAACATTTCTTTCCCTTCTCAACTCTGACGCGGTTCACTGCAGACCTGTCATTAAATTTAGTATTTACAACATAAAATATAATTTGGATGTCAGAGGGAATTTATTTATTGTATAAAAGCAATGGACGATGCCCGCAACATGTAATTTTTATCGTATTAACCATGGATACACGCTAAACGTTTAATATATTGTTGCAAACAATAAATAATCCGTGACGGACAGATTATTGAGGTAATACTAGTACTAATCAAATACCTACCAATTGTTCGTTCGTAAGTGACTATTCAGTATTCACCTTATAGGTATGTTGTATTTGGAGCTATAACTCGATTTATGTTTCATAATACTTCAAATGTCTGCATTGTTTTGGACGCTGCTGGCTGCTGAATTAAAAAATACAGAGGGTAATTTACAGTATAGGTAGGTAGCGGATTTAGAATTTAATTTATATAATTTATGGCTCATATATATAGCTCAAAGTGCAGTAATTAGCTTATATCATTTGTTTGTATATCTGTAACTGCGTTCTAAAAAACGTCTCTAAGGATTTCGATAAACTTTTCAGAACAAGGGTTTATGGGGAAAAAAATCGATCTAGACAGGTCTCGTCTCTGGAAAAACCCCTCAGCGAGCAGAGCTCGATCGACTAGGTCAATCATACCGACATAAATTTAAAAATTTCATCTTTTTCTCTGCCTGTATACAAGGTGTTTCATAAGTAAAAATAAATATTTAAAACTCTTAAGGGGGTTGTTTAGACCGTCAAACTGAACAATTTTCTCTATGGGACCAACATCGAAATCGCGAAAAATTAAACTGATATCCCATACATATTTTTGCTCTAGTCGATTTGTAGAGTAAATGGAACATCAATTTTTTTTTCGCTATTTCGATATTGGTCCCATAGTGAAAGTTGTTCAGTTTGATGGTCTAAACCAACCCCTTAAATGTTTATTTGTATTTTTGTAACACCTTGTATACAGGGTGTCCCGTAAGTCGACGTCAAGCCGGAATCGGGTGATAGTTCAAATCATAATAGTTACTAGAAAAATAAAAAATAAAATCGAAGTCTTGAATTTTTTTAATTATAGGCATTTCTTTTGTTTCGAGAAAATGTACACCTTGTGATGGTTTTTTAGCTCCTGTTGCTACAAATCTTAACTTTTTTTCAATTTTATTTTTCTTATGTAATCCCGAATAGTGCTAATCTAACCTATTACTTAGAATTCTAAGTCAACTGCTCCAGCTTGGACGAAATTGTCACATTATGCCGTACAATGAATAGACAATTAATATTTCGTCCAACTTTAACGGACCGTACTGAAAAAAAAAGTACTACGCCAGGTTGGCAAGTAGCACTAAAAGTTGACGCATTTAATAAGGATTCTAAAATGGTATAATACTTGCTACATTATTTCTTTGATTACGGGGAAAAAAAAATTCCATCAAGAAACCCAGTTTCGAAAAAAATTTCTTTACCTTTTGTCATAACTTTTGTCATAACTCTAGCGATATGTAATATGTCTATGACTGTTGTTGTTATACTGAATTTAAAAAAAACACTTGCTTAGTAGGGCTTTCGAGTACGCTTAGGCCCACTTGCTCCAACCACGGGTTAGCAATTAACTCCGGATAAAATGGCTCTTTCAGTTGTTTTTTAACCGACTTCAACAAAAGGAGGAGGTTCTCAATTCGACCCGTATGTTTTTTTTCTATACAAAAAATCATGGGTTACCAACTTAACCTGGAGTTTATTGCTAACCCAGGTTGGCGCAAGTGGGGCTTAGGGTACAGTTTATCTTGCAAGGTGCAGAAAGGCGTAACTGCACTCTTGCATAGCAAAAGTTAAATTGCTGTAACCAATGTTAAGCAAGGCTGCAAAATATCCATGAAACCCATAGCTTGTTGTCAGCATCGGACCATCAATTTGTCTACGTATTAATCAAACCCAGGAAGCTGGCAAAGGTATTGTCTAATCAAACTGTTATTTAGCAGTAAGTTCTCCAAAAAGGATATACCTACTTAAATAAATAAAAACAAAAAATAAAAATAATGTCACAGAGTTTTAACTTTTCCCCTGACCCTAAGCCCCACTTGCGCCAACCGCCAACCTGGGTTAGCAATAAACTCTAGGTTAAGGGGCCATAGGTCCCGACCTACGAATAAGATTCTTATTCGTAGGTCCCGACGAATATTTTCTATGAGAAACGCGATTGCCGAGCGCTCCGAAAAGTGTGTGCGTGAGCCGTATTTTCGATTAAAAACAACTAACCAAAGTACTTTTTCTAGATTTTATTTATGATTGCACTAGTTAAACTAATGGTGAATATGTGAGTATAAATACCAACAATCGGAAAGTATTTTAAGTTCTTCTAAACCGAGAAAAATGTTTAAAAATGCATGAAAATAGGTCATCTTTGTGACGATTTTCTATCGAGTGAAGTAGTTCCAATCGTGTATTCAGTTGATGATTTCACTAGATAAACTATCCAAAAATACTGAGGTATGACTTTAGTTTCGGTAAATGGTATAAATCTAGTCGTAAAATGAAAAATAAAAGATGCCTCCGAGGTATTTCCACCTACTATTACGTCTTAAGTTGGTAACCCATGATTTCTTGTATAGAAAAACAACTGAAAGAGCTATTTTATCCGGAGTTAATTGCTAACCCGTGGTTGGCGCAAGTGGGGCTTAAAGTATATAACGTACTTACTTAAGTTTAGACCCTGTATGGGGTCCTTCTTTAATAAAACTGCAATCCTACTCGACCCAAATTTTTGGGTCAGCAGATTTTTTTTTGCGTCTTTAATGCTGTCTGTGAGAAAGTTTTTCGATTTGATGTTCTTTTTCGTATTTTATGGATCATTTAGTATACCGACGAATTGTGTTATCTACGTATTAATACTTTGAGCAATTGTTTTGTTCACATTTTGATCATTTATAATTCGTTTTTCGACCAATTGGTGTTCGACTATTTAAGTTTCGATGTGATGTACTAAACCCGTATTTATCTATACGTATAATAATTTATAAATAAACAAGAACAAGATTTATATACGTAGCGCCATCTTTTGCACAAGGGCGGAACAACATAGCAAGGCTACCCTGATCATGTTGCGGTCGTGAGGCTAGAAGGCGCGACCTCTGTAGGGTTGGACGAAATCTAATTCATTTACTTCTTTGCTATCTAGTTGAGTATCACAACCTTGGTTTATAAGTACCGAGACCAAGTCTGTCGCATGTCGCGAATCTTCACTAATCACCAGAAATTCGAAAACAGATCTATGTAACACTGCAGCTGCTACCTATAAGTATTTTATTACTCGACCGTGTACTTAAGTAATCTACAATAAAAGAGTTAGGGATGTGCAATTCGACTAATTATAATACCTTCTAGAATGCCCTCCGATAATCTGCCTTATTGCATTCATTTTATTTCTGAATAACTTGTCAAGAAGAAACGAAGAAATTAAACTGATCAAGGTAAACAGGGACATTATCTACTTCACACAAGAAATTAATATCTAGTTATAGCTTAACAATATCGAAAACGAAATAAAATAACATAGGTACCTAGCAGTCTTTCTCGTTTACTGTGTCATAGATTATTCTGCACGAAGTAGTGCCACATATTTTACCATTTTTACCTAATGAGCCAAAGAACAAAGTAGGTAAAACTTCATTTTATGCGAATGAAGATGATGGCCGATTCGCCGGCTTACATTATTTAGGAAAACATTTCTGACCTATCTTATGCCCAAGTAGGTATACCTTTAGCAAGTAGGACTCCAATTCAATATTCGTCTCCTGAAAACACTGGTTTTTAAAAACAAATTTTTAAGACTATACCTAGGTTGGTATATCACCCAGTTAATGCTGATGAGTAGTTGATCTCGACAAAACAGTGGCCAAAACTTTCTTTGTTATTGAATAAAGACTAAACTGGTTAACTGGGTAGTTAGGTAGGTACTATCGGCGATAGTCTATCGCGGACTTTTCCGCCTGACCACAAAAAATTGGTCGCCTAATTTTGCGCATAATTTATTGTTTGGAAACTTCATTCATTCATTGGTTTATTCATCATTAGGGCGGGCTGGACTGGACAGCACTTTTATTTTTTATTAAGCAAGCAAAAACGAGCCTAGTGGTGGTCAGGCGGAAAAGTCAGCGATAGTACCTGACTAAGCAAAGTACTCTGTGACTAAACAAAGGAATGTCTAGTCTGTTTTAAGTGTAGTCTTTCGTGGGACGATGGCAGGCTTCCCTACCTGAGAAGGCGGCGGCGCGGCGGCGCGGTGGCGGCGGCGCAAGCGCGGCGTCGCGTCCCTTTCGCTCAAGGCTACTGACCTTAACATGCGAATATCAACCCTACAGCTCAAGACATTTGAGAAAGTTTTTCAATGGACTCTAATTAAAAAATTTTGAGTCTTGCATGCGTGCCGGACAATCGAGCCTGGTTTTGCCTTGTCTTGGTCCGAGCGCAACTTGGGAAGTAGGTACCTAGCTAGGTAGTTGTATTTATTCGTCGTTATTGCTTGTAGTATAAATATGTTTTTCTAAGATAGGTTTGAATACGTTTAGTAGGTATATTCCTAATTATGTATTTATTTAGCATTTTACGTAGGGACCTACTTAAAAGTGTTTGGGATCCTTTTCTGTAAGTGTATACACATGTAAAAATGAAAAAATATAGAAGGTAGGTAGGTATATCAAGTAGGTAAGGTAGGTACTTAGGTAGGTACCTACCTACCCCTACTTTATAATTTACTAATTACCTACTCAAACGAATTAGAGCTATACAAATATTTGGTACGCAGGTAGGTAATTAGGAACATAATTATTATGAAAACATATGGATACAAAAAAATTTTTTCTACCTACGAAAGATCTATCTAGGTATTCTATACGAAAGTTTTAACCCAGTAATTTAAATTAGGTAGGTAGGTATAAAAGTCGATCAGGGTACTGTAAGTAACTACCTCCAATCTAAGTAAGTAAGTAGGTACTTAACGAAGTAAGTATGTAAGTACTTAGTTTATGCAAATTAACAGAAGAAAATCAAAAGAAAAACATAAAAACATCTTCCTCGAAAAAAACAAACAAACCCTAACCTGTCAGTTGTCACTGTCAGACTCATGTGCGCGGTCAAAACTTAACGTCAATATTGTTTTGAAAATAAATGCAGTACGTACCTTTTTACAAAACAAACACTTGTTATCACTTCAAAGCACTTACTGACACACACCGTTAGTAATATTACTTGTTTTCTAGTTAAATAATGTTTTAAATGCGCAGACGCTCATAGCAAATGGTTGTATCATAATGGAATCCAGGCGGCGACGCAGGCGTCGAGGCGGTCGCAGTGACAGCCGACGCGACGGTGGCGCCGCGGCGCGCCACGGCGACCCCACGCAACCGTCGCACCGGAGCGGACGCCAGACCCCGCACTCTCCCTCCCCCGCCCCCCGCCTGCATTCATCGAGCCCACTGCCCTGTGTGGACTGACCACTTCATTAGACACTCAGCTATCAAGGAAATAAGTTTAAAAGTCTAATTCAGAATCGGAACTGGCTGGGTTAAATTCAAAACAGTCAAATACATGTTTTATTAGCTTAGATTTACCTGTTTTCAAAACATACGATAAGTAAGTAGGTGGGTTGTAAAACTCAAACTTTTACTAGGTGATTTCTTAAATGCTTCCAAATTTTTAGGGGATATTTTGTTTTGCGATTCCAGTGGTTGTTCTCATAGTTAAAGTTGATCAGTTTGATGGTCTGGTAGGTTGGTAGGTACCTACCTATGTGATAAAAAAACTCACCCAGTAGGTACGTAGGGTCTTTTTTTAGAAAGCGGGTGGTTTTTGAAGGCAATATCAGACCATTAAATTGAACAACTTTCTCTGCAAGATCAACATCGTAATCCTAAGATTTCCAGATGTCCCATACATTTGAGTCAAAAAGGTAGGATTATTTTTCGCGCTTTCGATGTTGGCTCGTAGAGGAAGTTGTTCAGTTTGGTGGTCTTAAAAACCGTCAGCGTATTATGAAGGACCCTGTATAAGTAGGTAATAAATGAATGGACGCTATTGAGGTACCTTATAGTAGCATCATATGTAAAGTAAGTACATATTATAAGTTAATACCTATATTTACCTATACGTACACTGAAAAAACTTAACGGCTGTAAATAAACAAGTTGCTGCTATTTACAACCGAGTAACTTGCTTCGGAGGGAGCCTGCAAAGTTTGTTGCTAAAATTACACAAGTCAACTTTGTTCACGTATGTTGGTAATATGAACCCAGTTAGGTGGTCAAAAAATAAGTATTCAAGGTTTGTTGCTTCTAACCTATTCACTCAGAAAACTTAGCAAACCTTTTTACTGTAGTGAATCCAGTTACTCTGTTAACAATAATCAACGTGCTCTGTGTGTTTAGCAAACTAATTCAGTGGGCACAAATATTTTACTTTGTAAAACTAACTAAGTAGCTTGGTAATGTTAATCCAATAAAGCCAATCTACTTAGTTACTTCTACTCAATTTAAATTGGTATTCGTAGCCAATTTACTGGGTACTGTCAATCATGTCCATTGGGTAACTATACCCAAATGTACTCAGTTATTTCTAGTCAATTAAGATTGGTGTATTTAGCCTAGTTACTTTGTATTCTTAAGCGGATTTATTAGGTTACCATAGCTAAAATACTTTTTTCTTTCTAGTCAATTGAAGTTGGTATATTTAGCCAAGTTACTTTGTATTCTTAAGTAAGTTTTTTCGGTAACCATAGCTAAAATACTTTTTTGGTGGTGGGCAAAAATTTGGCATGTCGGAAAAAAAACTTTCATGTAGTAAAACAACAGTCATTTTGCTGACAGACCAAACTTAAGAAAAAACTGAAAGAAAATTATGTATATTATTGAAATTTGCTTTATTCAGTACACGATACAATCATTTCAAGTAACATACTACACTTAAATACTACTACTCTTAAAATTACTACACAATGTCAAGAAACGAAACTGATGTTCTGTTTTTTAATTTTCGCAATAACAGGTGGAAATTGAAATCATGAGCAAACTTTTAAGGAATGACGTAGACCACGAAACTTAACAGCTTTAATTATAAGACAAACGCCAACATCGCCAAAGAAATATCAGCTGTTCCATATACAGAAGTGGAATATCTACTCTGCCAAACAGGAACTACACCCCCCCGGGGAATATAGTCGTGAGCATATGCTTAAATGCCAAACAGGAACTCCAATGAAACTTTTTCAGGCAGGGTCGCGGTCTGCGTTACTCCTTAAGGCTGCACCGAGCCTATTGTGCTGCTCCCAATCGTATTTTTTTATTTCTTAATAATTAAACAATATTTCCAAAAAACAAGAATGTCACATTGTATATAGTCATTGCTGATTTTCAATTTATCGGGTCACTGCGAATTGGTTTTTATAATGTTTGTAGTTATTATCGTTAAAACCGCGGTTTTAAAGATAATAGCTACAAGCATAAAACAATAATCCGTAATGTTTCGATACATTGAAAGTCAATCCAATTTCAATAGAGTTTAAAGAATCTAGGCAACTCTGGCAAAAACCAGAATAGCCAAAATTCGTTACGTTAGTCAACAAAACGGAACAGTCCACGCACAGACCTCAATCACTCAGGGCCCCATTTAAGGGGCTACCTGCCGGTTTTGGGTAATTTTGTAACCATTTTATTCATTAACTATGGCACTTTTTGAGCTGAAATTTAAACTGAACCATCTACAGGATATGAGAAGTGATGTGGTTTTTCTAGAAATCGATTTTAATGAATAAAACCGAAGAAAAGGGACTCTAAAGTCACCCCTTTTTTTCCAGTTGTAACCATTTTACTCTTACATTTTTAATCGGAACAAAATGAAAATTTACTATATTGTTCACAATACAATTTAGAATGATGTGGTTTTTTTACTTTTTCGAAATTAATAAAAAATCATCGAATTTTTCAAAGAAAACAGCAAAATTCTGACCGGAGCCACGCGCTCTTTCTCATCGATTAGTATGGAGTGTGAGTGAGAGGAGAGTGGTCCACGGCTGATACGCCTTAATAAACTTATACACTTCACTGTAACTACATAAACTTCCTGCGGTGATAAAGTAAACCCGACTTTTGAGACAAGCGCCGCCTCACACCTAGAAGCACGAATAGTTTAGTTGTGGTCTGGTCAAAACAATTACCTATGGTTAAAAATTAATTATGAATCTGCCTTGTAGGTGTGAGGCGGCGCTTCAGCAGACACGTTCGTCACGCGACTATGATTTGATAGAAATGACCGAATTTGCAGGCTACGCAGCCAATTCCTTGTTTAATTTTTACAAGTTACTCGTTCAAAAATAGTGTTTGTTCACTCTATTGTTAATTGCCGAGCTGTGCTTATCTATCAATAGATAAGTTACTTATTTCAAACACGGCCATATAAATCATAGCGAGTTATTTATTTTTAGCCAACTATGATTATATCTAAAATTAAATTAACTACCTATCATTAAATAATAATGTAAGCTGGTCTATTTTTAACCGAACTCTTGTGTAAATATTAGCCAAATATGGTTGAGTCTAAAATTAAATAACTTACTTATCATGACATAATAACATAGACTTGTCTATTTTTAACCGAATTCCGAAAGGGTAATATTTACCGAGTCGGTAATTTTGAAATAGATAAGTACTTTTTAAATAATAGCCAAGAATATTTAGCAAAACTTGCTTGCATAATATTACCAAAGTTTTATTGGACATTTTAAATATGTCTTGTTTGAATGCAGCTGAATAATTTTTAACCGAGCTAAATTGGTACTTTGCTAAAGATTTTTTTTTTCAGTGTAACGTTGCAGTGTGATTAGAACTGAAATTGGATTAAGATTGAACTTCAATGTTTTAAATTAGCGCGATCGCCCTCCTGTTGTATTCCCTGCCTAGGTAAGTACGTTATCGAACTGTTATCGAATACCTTTCAGTATTTTGGACAAGGTTTTATGTTTGCGTTGATGTCTTTTTTACTGGGGATTTTTTTTTAAACAAGAGACATCAACGAGCTATATGGGGTCCTTCTTAATATGCTGTCACTTTTTTAAGGGGATGATCAGACCATCAAACTGAACAACTTTCTCTATCGCACCAACATTGAAATCGCGAAAAAAAAATCTTCTGGTCCATACAAAACTGTAAACCTACTCGAGCCAAATGTATGGGACAACAGATTTTTTTTTTGCGATTTCGATGTTGGTTCCATAGAGAAAGTTGTTCAATTTGATGGTCTGATTATCCTCTTAAAAAAGTGTCAGCATATTAAGTTGGACCCTGTATATTCATAATAGGTAACTAACTATACAGAGTGTATGGGACAGCCCTCCGTAGACTGAAACGGTGAACTCAGACCGATTGGCGTAGCGTGGGTTTATGCCCAATCCTTATCTTACGTACACAAAGTATAACGAAGCGAGCTCGACTTTTCTCCTCAATAGGAGTTGGTTTGTGCTAGTGCTTTTTCCGTACCTACAAAACATGTGCAAAATCGAGCGAAGCAAGCTCGACATTTTTAGCACCACGTCTTATAGATGTGGTCAGAACTCTTTAAGATTTTGTGTAGACACAGTACTTAAAACAGTACAATAAACAGAATGTGATTTCTCCAGGACCCTTAGCGCTAGCCCGACACACACTTGACCAGTTTTTACTATTTGTTGTTTTACCTTAGAGTATGCACTATAATCTCACCAAAGACGCTTGCATGTATTTCCGTTTTTACGATAAATCTAATACTAGAAACCATGATAAAAAACACGTTTCTTGTAACTATGGAAAACCACTTAAATTTTTTACTTTTCTTTTGTTAGCTTAGCAAATGCGCCGTTAATAACGCATATCCTGTGAAACCTTCAACCATTTAGATTTTAAGATTCCAAACATACGCACGTAAGCACGTATCCGATTTTCATGCTTCCTGTGAGGTTGGCTTCATAGTGAAAGTTGTTCAGTTTGATGATCTGAATTCACCGTTTCAGTATTTGCTAGACTGTCACTTACACCCTGTATAGTTAGGGACCCGCCTCGCGTTAGCATTTCCCCTCTGCCAACGTACAAGATTAACAAATCATGTGCATTTACATACAATTTTATACCTTATCACTAAACGAGACAGCAGCCTATAATTGCGGAACATTAACTTCGAACTTATCACGGTTCACACAAGACTGTTTTTCAAGATTTTTAACATTCAAAATTAGAATCTAAACTGGTAGAATTAAGTCGGATTTCATGCTACCTCGCCCTCGCCTCGCGTAAAATGTGGCAGAATAGTACGTTATGTATCATACAAGTGAGCAAAGTTGGTCAGCCGAGGCGGGATTGCAGCACGATCCGCCAGGCGAGTGCTGTTATGCTAGCCGAGCTGATATGCTAGCGATTTTTGAAACGTAAACAAAATCCCACCATTTCTCAGTATCTCTATGTACTAGGTACTTGCGCGATCGCGTGCGCCATGCGTCAGCCCATGATTTTTGTGCATGATTGTATGTAACTAGGTACCCGAAAATCAAATGTTATACATATAGGGTCCAACTTAATATGCTGACACTTTTTTAAGAGGATGATCAGACCATCAAACTGAACAACTTTCTCTATGGGACCAATATAGAAAGAGCGAAAAAAAAATCTGCTCTTCCATACTAAACTGCAAACCTACTCGAGCCAAATGTATGGGACAGCAGATTTTTTTTTCGCGATTTCGATGTTGGTCTCATAGAGAAAGTTGTTCAGTTTGATGGTCTGAACATCCCCTTAAAAAAGTGTCAGCATATTAAGAAGGACCTGTATATTTTTTTGATAAATAGGAAAGAAAATTCTACTTTTCATAAATATCTTAAGAGGCACCAAATTGGGCACTAAATCTGTATGTATTTATCTGTTTCAAATGTGCACCCGTTTCATTGCAATAAACTTCTAGTTAGCAGCCTCAACAATGCACTGTCATATCTCGGATACTATTAGCACAGAGGACAATCCTCTGTGCTATTAGGTAAGTAACTTCTACCTATACTGTGATCTCGGCTTGTATTCTCTCAATATTTCTACATTAAATTTTGGATATAGTTAGAAAGCAATAAATTACATTGATATAACTAGTTAGGTACAAATTATTTCTCAGTGCGACTGCTACCTTGACGTCTACAGCCTCAGTAAGTTACCCAAATATCTTTTAAAATGCAGGAGCACCAAATCTGTGCTTTAGGCACTAAATCGTGGCTTAGTCAAAACCTTCGAATGAGCTGGTGACGCTGCTAACTATACGGACACCAATATGGTGTGGACCTCAAATAGTATCCTGTGTTAATTCCCCTCTGTCCAGTAGGATCCACTATCTCGATTCACCAGTGGATTGAATAGCACGCTGAAGTTCACTGTGATCCACCATTAGGCTCAGTGGATCCTATGATTCTTGCATGTCTTAATGTGCTCCACCAGTGGATCGAACAGAATTCAGGGAGTTTGGTAAGATCCAACACTGATTTCAGTGGAACTGTGATATAAATTATATATACAGGGTGTCCCGTAAATAGTGGTCCAACGTTAAGGGGAAGATAGCATTCTATGTGCGTGCCTAATCTCATCCAAATCAGTTTAGTCCATAGACATATTACTCTAGCTAGAGTTTAAGTCTATGGTTTAGTCGTTTTGCGTGATAGCGAGAAACATCCAAAGATTGACATTACAATATTTATGTGAAATTATAGGGTACGGTGGGTCCGCAGTGTTTCGTTCTCGTGTACTACTACTACAAGACATAATAAAAGTCTGGACTAGAATCTGGTACTTTTGGATTAGATAATCTGTGTCGGAGCTTTCCCGTAACCTACGTTCATAAAAAATATTCTTATGCTATGTCCAAGATTTTTATTAGGTACTGATTAGGGTTGAATTACACCAGACAGCACGGAACCGCATTTGCGATGCTGTGCTGTGTGATGTAGTTCAACCCTTATTGTATTTCTATGTATTGTGAAATAAAAAAATTGGAGTGATGGAAAAATATTTTATTACAACACATTGTTTAGAAAATGGGATTACATGGCTTAATGACAAATTTGTAGCATAAACATTAACACTAAACCGTCCTAAATTTACATTCGAAAAATCACATCTATAAAACTTTACATAGCAACAGATGCATTGCATTTCAAAACTTAATATTAAATTATTACTTCATCTCATTCTAGTCATTATTACAAATTATTTTAATTAACAGTTTGATTTAAGTCCTCGACCCGTCAAGACAGATCTATAACCACTAGACGATCTATTTGGTACATATGTACGCGAATGTGTCGCTTCTAGAATCTAATCACCCAACGCATACGCAACAATTTGCGGTTAATATAATCAGTCGATATCGTATCTTAATTCGACGAACTTATTTCGTATCACTCAAGTGTACAAAACGCCTCAATATTTACTTTTTGTAAAGCCTATTCTAAAATGACCGACAAGTTATGCAGCGAAAGTCATTTCAGAATGGACTTGTTTAAATACAATAGATATCATCATGATAATTACAATCAAAATTTACGAAAAAAAATCAAAAATTATCTTACTTATTTAGATTGATGATCAGCATTTTATGCAAATTATATGATTATGGTAGCTGCAGCTAATAGATACAAACTTATATAAATCAACGAGGTTTAGTAACTATTTAATAAAATAACAAACACTCAGTCGCTAAAAGGAACAAAATATGTATGTGCAATTACCATTAGGGCAAAGTAGGTATACTAAAAAATTAACAAAATCGTACATATTGTAACCAAGACGATTTTATGTACTTCTGTATCTAGAAATAGAATAGTTCCTTTATGCAACTGGCCTTAAATGTTAAACATTTAATATTTCGCCAGAGACATTAAATAAACATATCAAGGAAATCCAGAGTACAACGTCAAGTTGTTAACGGAGATATTACGGAGGCTTTAAAGATAATTTTGACCGTAAACATTGTGATACTAATCATGTTAGTGTCAAAATGCCCACCACGGTCATAATTAAATTACATGTTGTCAATAGGACATCAATTTACCGAATACCGCGTAATTGCGTTTGCGTTTTATATAGTACAAAATATAGGGTATGTATTAGTTTATTTCTTGAAGAGCTTATTCCATTGTAGAACGTGTTTCGGGGGTTGCTGCGACGACGTGGAGGGCTGAGGCAGCGAGGACGTGACTCCTTGCGGCGTCACGGTTTGGAAGCCTGCGCATAAAGGCTACTGTTTAATAAACTGGATAAAGAATACGCGCAGCGGATACATAGATATTAGAGTGCCTACGCCCTGGGAGACCAGGTCGCCGTCAGTGAATTCTGGGATATGCCAGCAACCGCACGCACCTATCGCTTGCAAACCCCAGAATCGACTGGTCGTCCAGTGCGTAGGCACGGTTTAATGGTAGAGAACGGTACCTGTCTCGACAAAGCTCTTAAAAATGTGCTTATGCCGGACGGACTCCCAATTGGCTCGACGCTACTCGGCTATCTCGCGCTCTCCCCCTCCCGCACCCGTCTTGTCAACAATGCACGATCGAGCTACTGACGCGAACAGTCTGAAATAGGAACCAATATTATTATCATGTAACTTTACTTTTATGACAGGAGAACAGGTTTATATTATACTAACTTCTCTATTTCAGGAGCACAATGGACAAACTCGTGCGACCAGAACTTGTAAATCGGATTCTTAATCAATTCGATAAAAGTGATGAGAAGACCCCACGGATGAGGTCGATTCACGATAAGCCTCTCGAGCAGCATCCTGGTGATTTGTTCCTGGACAGCTTCGGAGTTCGCTTCGGCGAACAGGTACAGCAAGCAGCAGCTGAAGTAGTGCGTGTGACTGTTCGGGTACCGGAGCTGGTTAGCTATCGCGTTCAGGAATAGGTACCTGCAAAAATTCATGTTGTAATAAAGAAACCTGACCAACTTTTTAAATTAGGGGCTGGTATCCAAGTGACTGCTTTCCAGCAGTCATTTGAATCCTTCATGGCAGGCCAGTGATGTATTACTAATAGCGTGTTATGCAGTTTGGCATCAAAATTAAATGTACTGTGTTTAGTGAGAAAATAAATAATAATTCTCATCACGCTTTGTTAAGGCCCGCATGACTGAGTTACTACCCCTCTAAAAAGGGAGAAAAAATTAAAGAAAACTAAAAAATAATCTTAACTATTATAAAACTGTAACTGAACTGTGTCTGTACATTGAAGATATTTACAAAAAAAAGATTACGATATGGTTTTTAAATATCCCCGACTCGAAATCAACCTTTTTTAGAAATTTTGTCTGTCTGTTTGTCTGTTTGTTTGTGTGTTTGTTTGTGTGTTTGTTTGTTTGTTTGTTTGTTTGTTTGATCGCGCATCACGCAAAAACTACTGAACCGATTTTGATGAAACTTTTTTTGTTTGATAGCTTATGATCTGACTTAAAATCTGGTATATAATTTGTGCGGACGAAGTTGCGGGAAAACACTAGTAGTAGATATAAACGTTCTTAATTAAAGGAGATTATACGATTTAATTCTATTATTCATTCTTTTGTCTTACAATTAGTAGTAGTAGTTAATAGAAAAGTTTACAAAAGCATCGTATATTGATTATGATCAGCACATAATTAAACTTAGTACTCACCGTCCCTCATAATCAAAGTCAACAGTAAAGTTCTGGAAGATATCCATGTGTGCTGAATGAGCGATGGTGGACATGTTAGGCGTCTGGCCCTTGGTACGAATGTGCGCAATGGCCTGGGTGCCGACATACAAGACGACAGCATTCATCAGTTGGCTGTTGTATCGGCGACCGGGCTCATTTACCACCTGCACAATAAAATAATGAGGGTAAGCCATTAAACAACATTAATTTATAATAAGTTTAGTTCCAAAACATACCTGCATATTGCCCCTCAGTTCGGAGAGGAATGTGACAGGCGCACGAGCCTTCAAATACGCATCAAGGTCCTTCTTGAACTGCGACGATGGAATCATTGTCGCGTAGTTGATAACAGCACGGGGCGGCAAGGTTATTTCCGGTAACAGATCCACCTTCAGGTTTGGCGTAAAGGGGTCCGGTAATCGCATGTTACGAGGGAACGCAGATAAGATCAAATTCCTCATCTGGATGCAGTTTGGGGGAATCTCATCACAGAACCCGTAGTGATAGTCGCACAAGAACTCCGGGAAGTCATGAAGAAGCACTAGGAGCACTTTCAGAGATCCCTTGTACAACATCATGACTGGAGAAGCGAGTTCAGTGTTTCGTAGGAACGGATCGAGGAACTTAAACAGGTCAATCAAAAGTGTTGAATACATTCCCCAGCCCTGAAAAATAAACATCGTTATAAGACACAGGCAGTTTATTATACAGGGTGTAAACTGAAATGCGTTACATACTAAGGGTTGCAAGGTTCTGCCAGCACAGCATCGCATTTTTCCGTCGCTCCATCCTTTTCTGCCACTCTGGAACGTCATTTGCTAGAGCAAAATAGCAGGGACGCGACCGCACGCGACATTACCGGCAGTGCAGACAGAATAGGATAGAGCGTGATAAAATGCGATGCGGTGCTGTCAGATGAGGCTCAACCCTTAAGGCACCCCTTTAAGAATAACCATTCAATTGAACAACTTTTACTATGGGACCAATATTTAAAAAGCTGGTCCATGAGTCGAGTTGACGTTTTCTAGAGTACACATTTTTTCAAATTGTGAAAGTTGTTCAAGTTGATGGTGTGAAGCACCCTTAATTAAAAATGTAATGCACTCAAGTTTAGTCCCTGTTAGAAATATGTTTATATAATGTTAGACAATCAAAGAGAGCTACCGCTTTAATGTAGTCTTAACATAAAATTATGTATCCTGCTTATCCAAACCCCAAACAAGTATCGCAACGAGTTTGTAACGACCAAGCTCATTATTTCGTTTCAGAAACCGTCTCAGAAATACTGCTGTGTTCCAAAATGGCAAAATCTCAAATAACCGTTGGAGAGAAGGACGCCCAAATAGATTTGGGACATGCTAGGATCGTTTCTATTCGGTTTGTTCAATTAAATTACCTTCTGCTGAGGAGTGACCGCAAGCACGCGGTTGATGAAGGCGCGGTGTGCGACCAGCTCGAGCCATGCGTAACAGAATCCAGGCGCAATACTCGGCCGAATTATACGCAGTGTGTGGCAGAAAGCTGTCAGAACCTGCGCCACAAATTAATGATTAAATAACACTTAAAAATCTTTGTTAAGTTATACATAAGCAAATGCTCACGATTACATTCCCCGAGGGGTAGTCAGAGATATTCTAAATCCTCAGAACATCCACGTTTCACTAGTGGTACCGAAAATTTGTCCAGTGTGAGCCCGTCGCCACTTGTAATGCACAGTGAGTACAATACATGCCTCGTGATTGATTCATGCAGGTTTATTCACGATGTTTTCCTTCACCGAAAAACCAGTGGTGCTAAAAATCGTATATGAATTCCGAAAAACTCGTTGGTACGCGTCGACCTGGACGGGGATCGAACCATCGCCTCCTGCACGGCAGACAAGGTTACTCGCCACTGAACGACCTCGGCTCGGCATAGTATTGAAAGTTATGCATTTGTTGACTAATACAACTCAACACTGACCTGATAGTTCATAGATTCTAGTACAGGTTCAGCCATGTTCATGTCAAGAAAGAGGATGAGCAGTAATCGATGGTAGGGAAGTTGTTGGAAATTAACACCATGCTCGTCATGATCTTGAAGCAGGCATCCAGCGATTATACCAAGAATCTGAAACAAGGCGTTAATAGTTACATAATGCCTACCTTTAGAGAAAAAAGAGCACGTGAATATACCATACATTTTATAACATACCTTGTTCAAAAGATTTAGTTTAGGAGTAGGGTTTCCACCATCAGCAGTGTTCTTGATCAGCAAGGACACTAGTTTGATGAATGAGTCACACATTGCATAGTACTTCTCTCTTTTCGGTGGACTCGGAGGCGGATTCATTCTCTCCTCGCTAAGCTGCTGGTGAACATTTTCGATGCACATTTGTGTCGCAATTCGGAAAAATCTTGTAATCATATCGTCGGATTTCAATATGCCGTTCATGTTCATACGGTGTACATAGAGATTGAAATTCTGTGCGATTTCGATCTCTGTGAGAGGGCTGAGAAGGACATTCCTCCATTCACGGAGGAGGTTCTCGGTCTTTTCCTGGAGGCCGGGTGGATCGTCGTAGTCTCGAGCCTAAGCGAGGAATAATAATTAATGTCTGTTATGTCTCTAATTTTCTTGCACTATTATAAAATTAGATAAACTCAGATAAACTAATCAATTTGGTTTGCGGGATTCATTTGTATACTTGTACATGTTTTTACAATGTAATCTCCACTATTATAAAACTGTAAAAGAAGTGTCTGTACATCGAAGATATAAAAAAAAGGGTATCGATACGGTTTTTACGTGTCCCTGATACCAAATCACCAATTTTTTATCTGTTTGTTTTTTCGCACATCACGTGAAAACTACTGGACCTATTTTGATAAATCTTTTTGTGTTTGAAAGCTTATGATTAGACTTAAAATCTGGTAGATCATTTGACGGGAACCCGCCCGGACAAAATCGCGGATAAACTCTAGGAATAAATAAAAAATTACAATGTTTCTTTAAAAGAATAAATTATTAGATAATAAAACAACACCTACCCGGACTTGTAAAATGCCAGAGTGGATATGGGCAGTGGGTCCCAAAGGCGACCTTTCACCGAGGTATGCGCTAGGATCCTGGTTGATACGCAGCATCTCGATCAGCGTAGCGAGACCTTCGGGAGGTGGCTGCCGTGAGTGGGACATGATACGGACAAGCATTTCCGTGATGTGATAGAGATCGGATTCGTTGGCATACATATTGTTCCTGTCGTCTACCAGATACAGCTGCACGAGTTGCATCGCGAACGCTACTGCCATGTAATTATTGCCATTGTCCATCATATGAGCCAAAGCAATATCGTACTGAAACAGACAATTAAGAGTTATTTAGAGACATTTGTGAGTAAAATACATTTCCCAAGTGGACAATTGTCAAAACTACCAATCACCTGAGGCAAATTGATCAAATGATTCCTGATAAGGCAATCGACAGCCTCGAGATTATATCTAAGCTCTTCCCTGCATTCAGTCAGGCAGCAAGTTATTTGTTTGGTGGTCCACACATGACCGTATACTCGTGCGTCTTCCAGGAGCTTGAGGACGCGCAGGTGGATATCACGGTATCTGGTCATCATTTCAACGTGGTCGCTGTTAGCACCTGGCTGTACAATGTGGCCATCGAGTAGGCCTTCCACAGCCTGTGAAATAACAGATAGAACATGATTAACAATCAAGAAGTAATACTCTTAAGACTCTAATTATTAGCAACTGTCTTATCACATTACCTTTTGTAATAGAGTACATCCTGAAACAATGTCACGATTCCGCCTTGCCATTATAAGGCACTCAAGAAGGGAGTGCATGTTTGCAGCTTGTACAGCAAGCGAAGCCACTGCAAGAGAGTTGGCTAGAAACACCTCGGCGGCCGTGATCAATGCGCTCATTTCATCTGTGCCATACACTTGGGTAGGATTCATTACTTGACTGAAAGTCAGTTGAGGGATCTGCTCTTGTGCAGATGGTTTAGGGATAAACATGCCGGCATCACGAACAGGCATGAATCCAGGAATATTACACGCGAATTCTTCGTACACCGCAATCTGTTGGTCGGTGGGTCCACCGACACGAAGTCGTACTCTTTCTGGGATCCTCTCAGTCTGGTAAGTGAGAACGATAGGGTCATAGTATCGTCTGCCTTCTTGTCTCGCGATTTTTCTCATTTCATAGTCGTTCATCAACCGTTTGTCGAGTTCAGGAAGGGCCTTTTCAACAGCAGTCTTCTGAATAAAAGCACACGCCAGCTCCATATTTTCTGTAGCAAGAACTGCTGCAGCACTTTCTATTATCTCTTTCTGTAACAGATAATTAAAGAATAATTGATTCACTGTCTTGGTATTACTAGATTCACAATAATAATTAGTTGACAAGGGACTTGGTCAGAAGCAGTCGGTCATTTACTGAACGATCATAATATAAGGTCTAACAAAATCAGCTGAAACTATTTTAAGGGGATGATCAGACCATCAAATTGAACAACTTTATCTATGACACCAATATCGAAATCGCGAAAAAAAAATCAGCTGTTCCATACAAATGCACTCGACCTAAATGTATGGGACCGCAAAATTTTTTTTCCCGATTGCAATATTGGTCCCATAGAGAAAGTTGTTCAGTTTGATGGTCTGATCATCCCCTTAAAATAGTTTCACTTAATTTTGTTAGACCTTATAATATAACAGAATACCAATAGATGTTATATAAGTTTAAAATTGAACTAAACTCTGGTCTAGATAATTCGAAAAATTACCTGCAGCGGTGTAGTAAGTGCAGTGACGAAAGCTGCCTTCAAGTTGGTGCTGATTGTGCTTATGATTTGTTCCCGGCAGGTGATCATGGCCATACCAGCAGTAAGATTTCGCATCATGTGGTGTGCGCAGGTCCGCATCCGTACTTCGTCCGGATCAAACGCAAAGTCTTTCCGTATAATTTGTTCACAGGTCGTCAACGCATACTTGATTGACCTGTCGACGACGGGATGAATCCATTCTTGAATGGACCGTTCAATAGCTGGTTTGACAAACTGCTTCAAGTGAGGATAATTTTGGAATAGTATGATGTGTGGGTTGAAGCAGATTTTCTGACCAAATGCAGATGTCGATGACACATTCACATCCAAGTAATTGAACCTAGGTTCAGGAAGACCCAGGACACCCATCAAATTAGGATCATTTGATACTAGACCACCTGTAGGAGTTGGAGCAGTGGCTGACATGTCTTCTTGTGGAAGCATAGTCGGCGGTGGAGCCATCATCTGCATTTGTGGAGTTTGAACAATGGTCTGGTTCACGGGCATAGGTGCCGACGCTTCTTTAGGTTGTTTTGGTTGTGAAAGTTGAAATTCTATCTGTCTTAATTTTTCTGGGTCTTTCAAATAGATGGCCGGTTTGACATCTGCTATGTCTAAACTAAGATTTTTACAAAGCACTTCTATTTCAAACTTCAGATTCAGTTTCAAGTCTGGTTCTTGATGCAACTCCGCGAGAACATTCATAAGTGCCATTGTCCAAGGATTTGGTGGTTTGAAGACGATACTTTTAGCGCAAGATTCTAATACCTTCGCCACAAATGGGACGACGTAAAGAAGTTCTTGTTGACCTTTGTGATAAGCTTCAAGCACTAATGCTTTCAGATCAATATCTACATGAAGAATTGGTTGGTTGCGAGATAAAGTTAGCATACCAAGCCAATGACCTAAGTTCTTCAACAGTGATCGGTCAGAAAAGTTCGCAATTCCTTTGTCCGAACGCAATAACACTTTAATGTTTCGATAAGTTTCTTTCGTAACCATTTTATTGATTTCACGTATTTTAAGAACGTCAAGAAAATTTGAATAAAGAGCGTGAAAATTGAGTTCAATCGACGCTCTCTTCATGACCAGGTATTGGGACAGCCATGGATAGTATTCGTCTGTGATGATTTCCTTGAGTTCTTCGCATTTTGTTTGCAGATTTAGCTGGCTGAGGTTATTGAAAATGAATGCAGTTTTGTCTTGCACAGCTTCTGGAGGAGAACTAATCTTTTCTTCTCTGTCAGTAGCAGTAAGCAGAGTGTCAATATTGGTAGCATTAGCAATGGAGGGTCGGCTGCTCATGGCACCCGCAGCGTTCGTAGCTTTCGATATTACGGAAATAGAGGATGGTGCACAAACGACGGCCCTGTAAATCAAACAATCAACATTAGTTTTTGTAAGTTTAACTAACAAAAATAGATTTAAATATAAATAATACACACCTGTATGGAGCTGAGACGGTCACACCTGCGCTTTGGTTTAACATTGCAGCCAAACTAGTAGGGAGCACTGCTCCCTGTGGCTTTGTAGGCGGTTCTTGACTCTGCAGTCCGTATTCGATGTACTCGATCAAGTGTGGAGGAAACTCATTAAAATGAGGAATAGCCCTTACATGCTCACAATATTTATGGTAATCCTTCAAACGCGATTTGAAGCGGTCAAGAGCAGCTATTCCGAAGTAGTACATTTTAGAGCCCTCTGGTTTACGTAATGCATCAAGCACAAATCGTAACGCCAATCCAAGCGAAACGTAACTAGGAACTAGTCCTTTCTCGATTATACCACCGAAGAGTTGGGCTGTTATATGCAGTTCTTTGTCTGGGTATTGAGGAAAAAACTTATATTCTTCAAAGAGATTCCGCAGCATACAAGAGAAAACTTCCCTCTCTCGTTTGTTTGGAGAATCTTGAAATTTCTTCAACATTTCAAGCACTTCGTCTATTGACAGAGTAGGATGCGGCGGATGATTGTAAATTCTTTGGAAATAGCCATTTGCTTCGTCCTCGATTTCCTTTGAAACATTGTGCATCATTTCGGGGAAATGGATAGGATCTGGGATACGTGGTTTGTCCATCACTGGTGCTGGTGCCATTCTGGCTAGGGCTCCTAAATTTGCCACATTACTGTTGTGTTGAAGTGGCATCATAGCAAATGGACTATTTGGTCCAGCTCCCATTAAACGAGAAGGAGATCCAGGGGCTGTCACAAGTGGTCCGAGAGTACCAGGCATAGCAAACGCCGTATTTGCTGGAGCTCCTAGATTCATATTCGCAACATTAGGCGTCAAATTGGTTATAGAGTCAACATGCGGTGTAAATAACTGACCACCTAGTCCAGCAGGGTTGAATGGAGTTTCTAACACTCTTGTGTGTGGTCGGGCTATTCCAGCTATGCTTTGTCTAGTCTTGCTTAAAATGAGAGTCTGGCAGTTAGCTATGACATTGTAGATGGCTTCTTGCAATTCTTGTTGAACACTTTGAATGCATAATTGAAGGCATGCCAACATTGTAGCGATTGTCTCATGAGGCAATTGCGCTGCTTTTGGTAATTGCTCATCAGGTCCTTTGCCCAGTACTTGGGGGCATCGTCGTTGTAGGAACTTCACCATAGCCGAGACGAATGTTTCTCCGTGATCTCTTATTTTGTCAGTCAACCATTTGTCAAGCTTTAGATACTCTCTTCGAGATGCTAAGCAAGCCAAGTCAATGACGAAAGGGAAAGATTGCACATTTAGTAATAGAGACAAAGCCTTGAGATCTTGCGCAACATCCAATATTCGTGATAGTTTCGACTGATCACTTTCTCCTCGTATGTACCAATCGGCCATAGCGTGCATGATGATAGGCTTTATATTCGGATTTTGTGTATGCCAAGCATGGTGCAGGATTATTCCTGAATTCGGATGGTTACCCAAGAATATCGGAATCAATGTTGTCAATAACTCTTGCCTGAATACTGTGATTGGTGGACTGATTTGTAGTAAAGCAAGTAGCAAGATGTCTGGACAATGCTGAAGCGGAAACTTAAATAATTCGTGTACTTGCATGTAATAGCCACGCTCTGAGGCATACAGAAGAAGTTCGACCAGGTAGAGGCATCGCCACGTCGAGATTTCTTTGTTGTCCGTTTCAGGGGGCGATTTCAATAAGTCTATTGACACAGGATGAAAAGGATGGTCAGCAAAACTGAAGATATCTGGATGTTTGAGAATATTGGTAATCAAACTCATTTGTCCTTCCAAGTTGGTCCATCGACGGCAAAGATATTCTACAGGGAATATATTAGCAGGATATCCAGCACTTTGAAGACCCAGTCGCAGTATGGTGAATAATAAGCTTAGACCTTGTCTATCAGGGACAATCAACTCTGGATGGTCAAGCTGGAGTATTACTTCTTTCCAATTCAGGTTTGATGCAAGTTCTTTCAGAGTCTGCACAAATACTTCGGCGTTCCAAGTATCACCGTGTCCGTGTGTGATAGGATCTTTCTTGGCTTCATGGCTCATCCAGAAATTACCGGGCGTTTGTATCTGTGGACCATCCGGCATAGTAGCGTGGTAGCGGATCATCATCGATATAATCCTGGCTACGTCTATCGCAGTCGGCTCCCGCGCACCGAAGTTCAGCATGTTGGTCTTGCATTCTTCGACGGATGATGTAAACGAGTAACCGATGTCTCGGATTATCTCCGCTAATGAGTTATCCATCATGGCCGATGACATATCATCAGCTGTGGTCATTTCCTCTAAAGGTGTCTGAGTATCGTCGGGATACAACAGCGGCGCGAGTACTATGGGCACTACTTCACGGGGGAAATCGCTTCGCAATCGTTTTAAAAACAAGTCTTTAGTCACAGTTGCTAATCGAAAGTTCTCATGTGCGAGACTAGTTAGAAGAGTCTGCAAAACTTCAGGGCTGCATTCCTGAAGACCTGCACGCTCAACTTGATGTCCGCGTTCTGAAATGAAAAAAAATGTATTGAGAATTTACGTTATAGTTCACTCTATAATTATATTTGGGAAAACACACATTGAGAAAATAAAATGAAAGTGTAGGTACTGCTGACAAGTTGGTTTTTATACTTACTTGTCGTTTATCAATTGAAAATATGATACAATGTCAAATGTATCTAAGGGACTGCGTCGTGAAATTAATTGTAGAGTATCTTATGTGCATTTAAGGATTAAGTTTGATGACTTTATTGTGATATCACGTTGCTACTGAATGCATGCCAGTATATTTTCTTACCTGCGTCAAGGTAGCACTGCACGAGATCCAAGAACCTCTTTTTCAGATGTTGCTTTGCTAATGCTACAATCTCGGTTTTTGAAGAGTTCCTCCTCAAAACCAAAGAAAATGCAACATCCTCTGCAGTGGTTAGCTTTAACAATCTTGAAAGACGATTGAGTAATGTATTTGAGGGCTTTAATATCTGAAAGTAATAGTACGATAGAAGCATAAAGTTTTACTAACACTACCTAGCACTACAGATTTTCAAGCATCACTTTCTACACCACACTACATTATATCGTCCATTTTCACCCATATTGTCAATTAAATATTTGAAGAGAAATTATTAAGTTTAAAATACATTCAATTAATATTTTAAAATATGGACATTATAACAAAATTTTAAGAGTACCTACATCAGTCTAGTGTCTGTTATGTCCATGTGTCTATCAAAATCTTCATGGCCTCCAGGCCAGCTGCAGTTAACAAAACATTTTTCACAAAACAAACATTTAATTATTCTTCTGAAGCTATAAAACAGTTAGGTTACTTAGGTTACTTTTGGGTTGATCATAATGATAAGTTATTTCTTTTTATAAATTACAGTAAAACCATTGACTTGGTCAATGGGTAAAACAGAACTTTGAGCTACAATTTAAAAAGATTAATAGGTATATATTTCTAAACAAAATTGAGACAAACTGAACCGACACATGAGTCTTTCTTAATTTCAAAACAATGGGTTAATGGAAACTAAAAAAACAATGTGACTAAACTAGAAGGATCTAGAAGAAACTACATCTACAACTACAATTTTACTCACTTACCTTTTGGAGAGAGCGGTTGGGTTGATCAACGGCTCGGCAAACCACTGTAGACTTAGCTGGATGATTCAACAACGACGCAAGGTGTTGGGCGAGAAGCGACGCATGGATGCTATTGTTCGATGACGATCCGGAACGATCACTATCCCACGATGATTTCGCCGCCTCGGTGAGCAGGCACCTCAAGAGCTGATTTTCTGCTTCCAGCCCATATAGACTGACAAGCTGTTAAACAAAAAAATTGTTTAGTGCATTCAATGACATATGAATACAAAACATAAGTAGGTACATTTTATTATAGAGGGTCCAACTAAATATGCTGACACTTTTTTAAGGGGATGATCAGACCACCAAACTGAACAACTTTCTCTATGGGACCAACATAGAAATCGCGAAAAAAAAATCAGCTGTCCCATACATTTGGCTCGAGTAGGTTTGCATTTATTTGTTTTGTATGGAGGACTGATTTTTTTTCGCGTTTTCGATTTTGGTGCCTTAGAGAAAGTTGTTCAGTTTGATGGTCTGATCATGCCCTTAAAAAAGTGTCAGCATATTAAGTAGGACCCTGTATAAAACATAAGTATAACTTAACATAAATACTCTTTATTTGCACGCCAAGAACATAACGATAACAAAAACAGAATGAAATAATGAGTATGTGAGCATAAGTATCATTATTTCTTAGCCTTTCGCTTAAACTGTTGCAATTCGCAAGCATTATTTACACTTTCAAATTAATAATTCGCAAAGCAGTTTTATGTAATTTAAACAATACAACTAATACAGAAAAAGCAACAATTTTTATTTATCTACCAATTTAGATTGGCATGTTGACGCAACTTTTTCTTTATTATTTATTATATTATCTTTTAATAGTTGTGTAATACCTTGGTTTAAATCTATATCTGCCTACATATCTGCATAATAAAACTGTAAACTTTATTTGAGAAAAATTATAAAGTGCATTATGATCCATCCATAATGTACAAAAAGAATTGATGACTGCTTGCTGTGCCGAGGGTCGCGGGTTCGAATCCCGTAAGGGACAAATATTTGTATGATGAATATGAATATTTGTACCCGAGTCATGGATGTTTGAATCTGTATATTATATTATGTATTCTATATCGTTGTCTAGTCATCATAATACAAGTCCAGGCTAGCTTCTGGTACTTTAAAATGAGACTAGATAATTTGTGTGACAATCCAAGATATAAAAAAAAAAAAAAATAGGAGTAACATAATTTTTTTACTAATTGAATTTAAACTTTTGAAAAACTTTGTTTCAAGTGTCTGCAGCATATATAAAATCTCCGTTGGTGAAACATGCTATGGACACCTTTGTGGATAAGTTTGCTTATTATTAAATATAAAAACATTATTATCAGCCCTTAATTATGTAAATAATATACAACAGAAGTAATTTCATATCTTGTTAAAACAAAATCAATAATTAACAAAGTTAGTTTCACAAGTGATATTGATAATTAAGTAACTTCGCTTAACAAATTAAATGATATAAAACGATATCTCTTTCTTAAAGACTAGCTTTTTTCTGTGACTTTCGCTCAGTTGCAGAAACGCTCATTAGAGTTAATCCTTCATTAAATCTCTTGCTGTCACGTTTTGTCTTGTTGACGTAGCAAAAGCCAGGAAGAGATTTAATGGAGGATTAACTCTAATGATTGTTTCTGCAACTGAGCGTTTGTCTGCGTTGATTTTAAATAAAATCGGTCAAGTGCGAGTCGGGCTACTCGCGCATCGAGGGTTCCGTACCACACCACCACAGAACACAACATATTGACTTGGAAAAACAATTTTTTTCTTCGGGACCTTAAGCGTGAGACCGATTCGCACTTGGCCGATTTTTATTATTTGTCGTTATACTGTAAAGTTTCCTCTATAATCACACCAAGTTTGACGGTTGTATGTATTACCGTTTTTACTATAGAGCGAGAAGAAAAAACGTCGATAAAAACTAGTTTCTTGTTGAGAACCCCCCTTAATTTTTAACTTTTTGATATTTTTATTATTTGTCAACAAATCCGCCGTAATAACGCATATTCTGTGAAAATATCTAGCTATTACGGTTCAAAAGTTACAGCCCTAAATATGTAGAACGGACGGACGGACGGACGGACAACGTAGGCTTAATAATAGGGTCCCGTTTCCACCCTTTGGGTACGGAACCCTAAAAACATCATATGAGTTAATCCAGAACACATTCTAACTGCGTGCCAAATTTCATCCATCCAGCCGTTTATATGCATGATGTATGGATGCTGTTTGGATTATTGTGACTCAGACAAACATCCAAACTTTGTGACAAACTTTCACATTTATAATATTTGTGAGAAGGATCACATATGAAATGTGGTTATACATATTTTTATGCATTAGCATTTATATACAGGGTGTTAGGGTAGACAATTTACCTACTTACCCAAAGGAACAGAAGGAAAATCACAAAAAAAAATCAACTTTTCATACAAATGTACGATCAGCTGATTGCATTTACATGGAGAATCTAAAAAAAAGATTTCAGATTTCTTTTGGTTTCTTTGGGAAAATTGTGAAAATTATGTAGATATTTATTCTTACGTAATGAATAATGTGATGACAAATTTACAAAATAAATTTAAAAATTGACAAGTGTTGGTAATGAGACGGATTTGTGTAACCACAAACCTTCATTTAATTCCCACAGATATTCTTTCAATCTACAACGACTTTCTGATCAGCAAAATAGTACTGTAGCCCGGGAATTTTAAATTAACAAAAAAGAGTACCGATGGCCGTTTAGAAACCAAGTCTTACAGATGACAAACGACCGTAACAAAAAAAAATTAAAATGTGTCTGAAATTTTAACGCCAAGTTTGACACTTATATCTTTTACTATTTTTGGAGAGGGTCAACAAGAAACTTTGGACTGACAAATGGACAGACGGACGATGTAGGATTAATATAATAGGTAAAAATGCAAAACCTATTAATCACACATCAGGTTGAACAAAGACACCTTAACAGTTATTTTATTTTTGCCTTGTTCTGATGAGTTTGCTGTGTAATTTTGAGGAGATAAACAGATTTATGAAATAAATGGGTACTTCTCTACTAATTGAAAAGTTAGTTGTTAGTTGTCATCAAGTTGTCCCACAGTATTTTTATTGTTTGAAATAAAAAACTATGATGTAGGTCAAAGAGCAGCAATAAATTAAATAATTGTTTTTAAAAAGCTGACAGATTATGTCTTTATTTTTCAATTTAGTAAATACTGGCCAAATGAGACTGGAAAATGTGAGAGACTGGAAGACGGGATGGGACATACTTTTTGCCGAGTACTAAGGCTATAAAGCCTGTAACGCCTGTTACAAAAAAAAAAGATGATAAATTTTGCATAGCTTTCTCAATAATGGACCCGTAATGAATGGTTGGGGAAAAGTAAGGATATGACTGCAAGGAAATTACTGATACACTTTTCTTTCATGCAAACCTATGGAAATATGGTTCTTTCATGGGTTAACGTTTGTAACACCCGTTACAGAATGGATGGTACAGATTTTTTATTTCGGATTTAAAACGAATAGAATAGTTAGTAGTTAGTAACGAATAGTTTTTGATATGGTTACGGATTCTTGTTACGGGTTTCAAGATTTCTAGGCTTTTGGAGACTACGAAAACGAAAAAAATTTTACAGACAGCCGACATTTGCCAAAAATCTGGTCACAGAAGATTTTGAGGTAAAAATCTTGTTTTTGAAGATGGCAACAAAAGCTATATTCAAATGATCTAAAATTAATGTTATAAGAACATTAATAAGAACATATTTACTAAAATTCAGTAATTAATGTTATTTTCAAGTTGCTATACAAATTCTGTTCAAATATGTTTAATTCTCATTTTCAATGAGTGGTGACATTCATTTCGTACGCGTAACACCCGTTACAAAGGAATGTAACACCCGTTACACATAAAATTTTGGCAGAATCGTTATGATAAATAGTATAAGGGACCACCATTTCATTATTATTCATGTGTAAATTACTTTTCATATTAATACCTCCAAAGCTGCAGATATTTGGATTTATGTAAGATCATCTGGAAACGAGAGGCAAAATTATGTAACACCCGTTTGTTACGCATACTAAGGGTTGAACTACATCACATAGTTGCTTATATTACTATCGTTTTAAGTATTAGAATGTGGTAATTAATAACCTCTTATGAATAAAAATGGCATGGGACACCGATATTCCAATTAGTAGAGAAGTACCCAAATATGGAAAGTAAACAATTAGGTACTATCAGTTTAAAATAAGAATGTGCATGACCTGGAAGGGCCGTTGGTTAACTTCACTCGGTTGAGTATAGTCTGCACAACAATCGTTTTAATTACTTTTCGTAAGAAATGACCAACAGTTAATTTCACTCTCTAAAAGCTATGAAGTCATATGTTTTGTTTTTAGTTGTTATTATATTAAAAACACAAATAACGGAATTTCGTTAATTGGCTTTTATCTCAAATGGATATTTTGTTTCCAAAATAAATACCTGAAATAGATGTGTTTTGATTATTGTGTATACTTATCCATGTTTATCGTGGTAAAATACTCCAATATCACAACACCATCATTTAGGTTTATTCAAATCAACCATTATTTCTTATTCGTCTTTTTTTGCATGCTGTACTCAAAATGACTCGAGTGAAGTTTGTGTGATTCACTTACATCACACTAGCGAGCGAGGTCATGCTCATTGCTATTTTAAACTGATAGCACTCATCATATGTATAAGGAACAATAATCAACTTTACCATATTAACAAAACATTATTAATTATGCAAATAATCATATGAAAATATAGGTTAGAATATAATTTATTGACATTAACACTTCATCATCAGACAATTAAGAGCATTACTAATAGTCCAGTAGTAACTAGAGTTCACCTACAATTTCATCCGATAAGCTATCAAACAAAGAAAGTTTCTTCAAAATCGGTTCAGTATTTTTTGCGTGATGCTCGAACAAACAAACAGACCTGATAAATCTTCAACATTATACAGACAGTCACAGTTCTGTTACAGTTTTATAAAATTTTAGATAACATATTTTAAATTGTCCATCAACTAATGTACAGCATGTAATAGCGGGTGTTCACTCTCACGTGAGGCATGCCGTGGCCACTATATTATATTGATTTATCTTTATTGTAATTGTAACTTGTTCTGTTTACAAATACATCAGTGTACATGACTGTGTAGATTATAATACTGCCAATGTCAAGTTATCATTATAGTAGTATATAGTCTATCATTTGATTGATAGTGTGGAGTTCATACTTTCTGAAAGATTCTTTGCAATTTGCAATGCAATCACCTCACATCCTATTCCTCAAGAAAAGTTCTAAATTGTGAGCATCTACTAAAATAGCGAAGGATTGAATCTCAAGATTCACAGATAGTTGTGAAGCTTGGGATGGCTTTGATCGAGCTCAATTACTTCATCTGCATAACATTCACTTGCATTTAATTTAAAAACGTATTATGGCTATGTTTTATATCGTTTGGAAATTACTAGGGGTGCGGGTGTATGTTAGAGTGAGATAGACTACCCCTGACTGATTTCCACACAATATGAAACATAGCCTAGGACAAGCAGCACTCGTAGCATGTTACACGTGATACGGCTTTACCAACCTTTTATCCCGTTCGTTCACATGCAAAAAGAAAGAGAGTGAAGATGTGATAGTGCTTTATCACGGTGTCATGCTACCTATTCAGGTACATCTTACCTCAACAAGATCGTAAATACGTTACTACACAACAATTATCACCATAATATTTAGATAATTACCTGATTGTCGCACTATTTTCACATTCCAGCCAATTTTATGATAAAACATACTTAAATTTTCACAATACATACATTCTTTCCTAATGAGATAAGATATTACACATAAACTGAATATCGAAATTACAAAAAAAACTGTTTTGGATCATTTTGAAGAAACACTGTGCGGAACACTGTAGGTACAGCTACATTGTTCAATTGGACACCTAGGTACTACGTCACAAACATCAATGATGTTATGTTTTACTTATTTAGGTAGCGAGTGATTTGGCAAGAAACAGGCTTTGCGATATCAGATACAATTATAGAAATCCAGAACAAATAAATTAAGTCAACACGATTATCAAATCAGCTCGTGGCTTTCCGCACTTCACAATATGGCGACAATTGAAAACAAAGACAAACTGTAAAATGGAGCACATCCTTACCTGAGACAACTCTTGACTTGTCTGCTTGAAGTTCTTCTTACTTAAATTTACAACAAGATAATTGATTTGCGATAAGCTAAACGTTAAAGGGTCCAGGTTCATAGTTCCATTAATGCGAAACCGAAAGCTTCAAACACGTTTGAAGCTTTCTCGATTTTTGACGGATTACTACAGTAAACGTATGTTCTTTCACAGTTTTTTTGCGAAATAACGATAAGCCTAAGGCCAACATCACCAATACTATTATTCACTTCATTAAAATCAACATAATTTTAGCACCCCACTGCATTCAATAACTCTATAACGTGAAATATAAAATCTGCACACGATGACGAAGGCACCACTCTCATCGCTTCCCGACTCGCGCTCACCAGAGAGAAGAAGATTACATCTCCAAAGCTACCAACATAGAAAAACATAATTAAAAACCATAGTCAATGAAATTAAGCATGCTACACACTATCAGTCATTGGATGTATAGAGATAGGCGATGGGTAAATCGTACCCAATTTATGCGGGTAAATACCCAAATGGCGGGTATTTTCATGATTTATTAATTTAATGTATAAAGATCGTGAATCCTAGAGAAAATTATGTGTACCAAATTATGAGGAGTTTTCTGACAGCTACTCAAACGTACAGCTTGGCAAAAAAGTCGTGATAAAACATGAGGGCGCTGCCTCCACGCAAGAACGTCAAAATCACGCATAACCTGGCAACACCACCATACTAAAATTTTAGTTCCACCTGTCACCACGATCATGACTTTTTTGCCAAGCTATAGTTCATCATACCGGCGATGGATGGCGTTGACCAGAGAGGGGTCCGAAGACGAAAAATGTAGGCTAAAAAGTAAACAAAAATGCATATCACTGAGTCAGACGCATCCGTTGACGAAATATACGCTCATATTTTGCTGCTTACTTAAAAACACAAATTCTTACTATTTTTATTTGTATTTTATTATCTGCAAGGTCGCTAGCCCCTGTCTCGTCAACGCCATCTATCGAGCCATTAGGACTACTTTTTCTTTTTTAATGGCTTTCTCAAAACCCCTCATTATAGTCATATTACAGTGCGACATAAAAGAGTAGAAAATGGTGACAGGAACTAAATATTTTAGTACAAATTTTAGGTCGGCCTTGCCAGCTTATGCGTGATTTTGAGGTTCTTGTGTGGAGGCAGCGCCCTCATTTATTTTCTACTCTTTTATGTCGCTTTGTAAAAGAGTGTTGAACTGAGTATAGGTATTGAAAAAAATATACGTAAAATCGCTAAATTACAACCACATTCTTATGCAACCTTCCCGCGAAGTTTGGGTAGGTAGATCAAATATGAGTCCCGAAACTATGTTTCAATGCGTGTTGTTGCAACTTTTTAACCAATGTCAAAAACTGCATGGGTAGCATGCCACCGTGATATTATAACACTATCACACCTTCGCTCTCTTTCTATTTGCGCGCGAACGAACGAGATAAAAGACATGATACAGCCATATCACGTGTAGCATGCTACGGCTTCTATAGTTACTCCTAATTATATTAAGGTGCAATTACATTAGCCAATTTGCACGGACCAACATCAAGGGAAGCCAATATGTAGGGCGCAGGGTCTACCTATTTTATTTTACACCTAAGCACCTAATATTCAATAAACTTGACAAGGAAATTCACACTGATGTCTTCAGAATCGGAACTATCTTTTTTGACCTGCACTGGTAGCATGCAACACGTGATACGGCTGTATCACGTCTTTTATTTCGTTCGTTCGCACGCAAATAGAAAGAGAGCAAAGGTGTGATAGCGCTGTATCACTGCGGCATGCTAGCTATGCAGTTCATCATCAGACTCAGAAAATTTTATCAGAATATTCTTACACTAAAAAAAACCGCATTAAAATCGGTCCGGTCATAGTTAACACCTAGTTACATAGATATGACATTCATAGCACCGAAAACGATGAGGAGGACTATGCAAATTGTCGCTATTTGTCGTCTGATTCCAACGCGGTGCGAACGCTGACTCACTGAGCAAGTAATCACTATGCGCTGACTGACGAAAATTGATTGATGTAACGTTAGACACTCAATCATGATCGCGATCATCGGATCACGATCGTTGATTTCAAAACATCTAGATATTTGCGATCAGCGGGGCTAGTACGCCAACCCGCGAAAGCGTGATATAGCGCTATCACGCTTCCGCTCTCTTTCTATTTGCACGCGACAGAACGAGACAGAAGACTAAATTTGACAGATGTGTTAAATGTGGTTGGCGTACTAGCCCCGCAGATCTCACGATCCGTCAATCATCAACGTTACATCATCAGTTTAGATCACGATCATTGATCACGATCTAAATTGATAGTGTAATGGCACACATTGAAGGAAAATAATTCTTGTTGCATAGAATTAGCGTTTATTTTGCATTCTCGATGAAATTCGAGTTTTCGGTCCACCTATAGAATATATAATATTATATAATTTTCTTGGTCTTGGGTATTGGCCCTTGGCAGAAAGCATGCGTTCGTTTGCACATCTAAAGGTTACTTGAAGAATATATAATCGAATAGCTCAAAAGGACAAGCACCCAGAGCAGTTAAAGAAATTAAAAAAAGAGGAGTTTGCGCGGGAAACAAGACGAAACGGACGGACTTTGTTTCTTAATTTTCTAAATTAGTTTTTCGTGGCTATTATTGTGATAATGTGGTAGAATTAGTAAATAATGGAGAACAATATAGTAAAAGTGCGAAATAAAGTAAGGCGCACCCGTTCGATTCGGATTGATATCCCCGCGTAAAACTCCCTTTAACATTGAAAAGTGTGAACCATCCTCGCATTTCAATGGGTTAGGTTTAAGTGGATAAAACGAAAAGCTGCGGAGGAAAAGGATTCTTGACAATATTGAAAAATATGTATTGAAGACATCGGATGTAATTCAGAATATGACAAGACCACAGAAAAACTAATATTTACTTGGAATAGGAAGATAAGAAGGACAAATTATAATAAACATAAAACAGACCAGGCACATAGTGCCTTTAATACAAAATCAGACTTGGCTGCATGGGCTATGTACCATTTGCCTTTCAATTGATTCTCTTTTTTGATTGATTTTTCCAAAATGAAACAACAACAACAAAAAGTAAAAGGGTTTTGCGCGGGAAACAAGACGTAACGGACCGTAGAAAGAGAATCAACTAGAAAAGGCATTAAAATAATAATAGTCACGAAAACGAGACAGCCTTATACGCTAATTACACAGAGTGAATGCGACAAAATCCATTTCGTTTGTCCCTTTCTGCGTATGCGATATTTTTGTTTGCCACAGTTGAAATTGCATACAAAATCTTGCAACTGTGGCAGACAAAGGCACGATTTCTCATACATTTTTGTCATATCTCTGTCCCTTTCGAGTATACGCTGTCAGGAAATCTATAGAATACTCAACCTACGTAACGGACGGATTTTGTTTCTTAATTTTCTAAATTAGTTTGTCGTGGCTATTATTGTGATAATGTGGTGGAATTAGTATAATAATGTGCCTTTAATGGAGAACAATATAGGAAAGGTGAGAAATAAAGAAAGGCGCGACCGTTCGATTCAGATTGATATCCCCGCGTAAAACTCCCGTAAACATTGCAATGTGTGAACCACCCTCGCATTTCAATGAGTTAGGTTTAAATTACGATAAAATGAAAAACTTCTAAAGACTACAAATTCCTGTCGATATTGAAAACTTACTAAAGACATCGGCCACTAGAAACTTGATCTCGGAAATGACATAAACCACAGAAATTACATTATTACGGATAAACAACAATTTACTTGGAATATGAAGACTTGGAAAAATTATAATATTAACACAGATCAGGCACATAGTGCCTGTATAATGGATTTATAAGAAAAGACAAAATCAGACTTGGCTGCATGGGCTATGTACCCTTTGCCTTTCTGTAAGGAAAAATGAAACAACAACAACAACAAAAAGTAAAAAACCCAGGAGATTGGCTTCCCGCCATTAAATTTGTTCGGTCAAAGTTGTATTTGATATTCGTAAAAAATTGGTTTTAGTGATATTTGTGACATAATTTCGTGCGGATTGTGTGCCAAAAAGTTGCGTAAATCGACCATCATAACAGGAATCTCAAATACATACGAAGAAAGAACAAAAGTTTTGGTGCAAGTTAAATCGTACTGGTGATTTTGGCGGCAACGCGCGTGCCTCCAAAATCAACCAAAATTTCATCGTCATTCATCGTTCATCTATCATCCCATCTTCATCAGGATTCAGGAGTGTTTTGCACGGGAATCGTGAAGAAAAAGACGGGCTTTGTTTCTTAATTTTCTAAATTTGGGTTTCGTGGCTATTATTGTGTTAATGTGGTGGAATTAGTTTAATAATGGAGTCATTAATGGAGCACGATGTAGTAAAAGTGAGAAATAAAGAAGGCGCTCCCGTTTGATTCGGATTGATTCTCGCGTAAAACTCCCTTGAACATTGGAATGCATGTTCCACCCGCGCATTTCAAGAGTTAGGTATTAAGGTTAGGTTTAAGTACAAAGAAAAAAGACACTAATGACCAGGCAGTAAGGGCTAGTTCCCATAGCCTATCCGAGAGGACAAACTTAAAAAAAAAAAAAAAAAGTAAAAAACCCACCAACTGCGATACTGACACGCGCCCGGAGGGTTCCGAATCGAATATAATTATATTACTCTTTGGTTCCGAAATGGTTCAAAGAACCATACAATCTTACGATTTTTTTTGGTTTTTTGTTTTTACCTTCGAGTCAGTCCGTCATGCTTTGTTAGCTTACTAGCCACATGAGAGGTCATCAACGCCAACAACACAACGGTGTTGATGCAGTCGCCGTGGCCAAAATCGGTCAGTAGCAATCATCATCATCACCTTAGAGTATGTCAACTTAGGTTTGAACTACACATGGCCGCACGCGATCGCATTTTTCCGTCGCTCCATCCCTTTCTGTCACTCAGGAACGTCATTTGCTAGAGCATATAAGATAGACGGAACGCGATCGCCTGCGGCGAATCTAGCAAATGACGTTCCTGAGTGAAAAATGCGATCGCGTGCGGCCATGTGTAGTTCAACCCTTACACTATACTGCCCTCCAAAGAGTAATATAAGTATATTAGAAAAGAGAACCCACTCGTGGCAACATTATGCATCCACCTTATGTCAAATTGAAAGCTACCTAACTCCATCTATGATCCCGTTCTGTTATTAAACATATACTATACATACCTACTTATATCTACTCATACGGATATATATTATTGTTTTGAATGATAGTTTTCGTTCAATCCCGCACCGATCCAGTTAAATTTCAGTCTCCCTACTATTTCTGTAATCTGTATATTGGTTAGAGAACAACAGAAACTCCAGAACATCACTAAATCGGCACGAAATTGAACTAAAACTACAAACAACACGCACATTACACAAATAGGCAGCCATCTTGTGAATTTGGCAATTTGACATTGACATAGACCATAAAATCTTTTTTTTTCGTAGTTTGCAGAACGTAATACTAGATGGCTGCACTTTCTATGCAAACTACATTGAAGATACCTGCCAAAAGGCAAATGTCCTCCCACTCATATAATCGCACCAAATATGACATTTTACATACAAGTTGTCGTTTTACGATGTTGGTGCCATAGAGAAAGTTGTTCAGTTGGACGGTCTGATCCCCTTAAATAGGGACCGATTACACAGATTAATAATTAAGTTACTACGTAACGTTAGTTATGTCCAAAGAGTAATATAAGTATTTATGTCGCCGCCGTGTGTACATGCAGTGGCGGAGCTGTGACCCTATGTCCGACATGTTCTTCCAAAATTTCTACCGGCTACTATAGTACCTACCTATTACAGTTCAGAAGGTATCTCTGTACTCTGTAGCGAGGACGGACGAACGGACACGAAGGCTTTTGAATAGTGTCCCTATGTTTACCCTTTTTGTAAGGAACCCTAAAAAAGATGGTGACAGACAACTGACTGACAGTGACAGTTGACACACTGACTGGCATCTCACAGCAGGCAGAGTTTGTAGAACGACTGTTCTTCGGATTTAGGTTAGTTCTTTTAATTATTTGCGTTATTTATTTCTTCTTTGGGTACATAATTAAACCACGTTGAAGATTGCACATTTATTTTATATAACATCATTGAACTATGAACGCTGTGCATGTTGCTGATGGAGTGAACGCCTTAACATTTTATTTTGTAAAAGAATGCGATTATCTCCAATTTGAGTACTTATATTTTACTCCTATTCTAATTAGATTGGACGTAAATACATAATTTCTTATGTTAATGACAATAAGAGGATCAGTACAGTGATGTGGACTTATATTTTGTAGGGCTGTGTTACATAATAGTTTCATTAAATTTCGTTCTCAGTGAGGTGGAACCACACTTCGTTATGTGTTATTAGTTATGCGCGTTATTCGGCCGCATACGACGAAGTATGAAGGGCTCATTCGTCTATATTTGCTTCATTCGCATGCTCGTGTGGGTGGATGGCATGTTTGTTGTTCAAATATTTGGGTGAATACAGCGTAGCCGCATAACAAATAACACATAAAGAAGTATGGTCCCACCATATGACTAGGGCTGTCAAATGTACGATGTCTAAATTAGGAAGTTTTGCCCAAGAAATGTTTTGTATCTTGAATCTCCCTCGACACCTCCCAAACTAAAACAGATCCAAGGAAACACATCATTGCAATAATATCATAAAGGTATTATACCAGGAATAGAGGTTCAAACAGCTGAGTGAGCGAGATGTACCTAGCGGCACCACTGTATAATAGAAAGAGATACGTGACGCGAGGCCATAGGACCGTTTTTTAGTTTTTTTTTTAGTTAGTTAATTTTTACAATTCGGTTTCCGTGAATAATTGCGAATCTAAAGTGAAATCGTAGATAATTTTATGAAATATACTGAAACTATTTCATTAATTTATCCACAATTTCACATTGGACTCAGAATTATAGACAATATTAGAATTTTTGCCTGCGAATAGTCTACAAAAAACATCAAAAAAAGGTTTCATTTGACAATTTATGTTTGTTGCTCTATTCCTGTAAGGTATAATATACTGAGAAGATAACAAAATTATAATGTTGTACCTTTTTTAGCACTGTCATCATATTCTATTTTTCACATTCACTGCTGACGACTTACCTTGTGGGTCTGCGATAACGGAACCTGCGGTATAGTGTATAGTGTAATAAAAACTACTAGTGGTTAAAATTTTGCGGTCATGACAGGTCAATCGAGCATGGGGGACCGGGGGGAGCGCGTTCCGGTAATGACTTTGCGAATTCAATGCCAGTGCCCTGAACCCAAACTGCAAGCATAGACCCGCCTCGACCGCTGAGTTTCACCACTAGAAGTTTTTATTACATTATGCCTACGATGAGCAGAACCTGCCTGGTGGGTCGGTTTATATTGCATTCCGGCAGAGATAGCACACCAAATAGTTTCATGTGTTGAGACTATCTGTGAATATGTGAGTATGTGGCTTAACACTGAATTGTTTTATGTTCCAGTTTTATGGCGATTGGTCAGTTCCTTCGTCGGAACCTGGTGAGCATTACCTTTCCGACACTAACTCTGACATTGATTTATTTGGATTGGAGCCATACAAGGGAGTGGAAAGCAAAACAAAAACAGAACTAACATGGCCATCTTCGGGATAACAACCCGCTACGTGTGGTTTGCAGTTCCGATGACAGGATATTTCATTGGAAAGTTTCTGGATGATCAAGAAACCTTGAGGATGACCAGTTTCAGAGACAAGTCCTGCTTGTATGGTGGAAGGGTTAAACCAGGGGAAGCCCCTTCATGGCCTTGAAAGTTTAATTAATAATTATGCAGTTATGATTTTGTTGTAATAAAGAGTAGTGTATCATGTATGTTATTGTTTATTTTATGGAAAAACCTAGTTATAATAGGGCACAAGTTGGTTAACTAAAGCTGTCACGTACAATACATGTACAGGGTGAAATTGATATCATTAGCATCCTTTTAAACTGAGAGTCTAACCATCAAACTGAACAACTTTTACTATGGGAGTAAACCGATCGGAGCATAAAAAAAATTAGCTGTTGCCTACGAATAAAGAAATAAATATGGAAATATAATTCACGTCAAAAAATTACCCCACGAACTTTGGAGTACACCACGCAAGCGCGCAAGACTCAATCATATGGCGACTCCAATTACGGCGTTTGCCGCCAAAAATTAAGGAGATTTTGTTCGGAGTTATCGTTCCATATTTATTTCTTTATTCGTAGGCTGTTGCATACATTTGAGTTGAGTGGGCGCTGCAGTTTAGTATGGGACAGCTGAAACTAAATACATACACAACAGTCACTGCAGGGTGAAACGCATTGAAATCCTTTTAAACTAAGATCTACCCATCAAACTGAACAACTCTTACAATGGGAATAAACATGACACCACAAAAAATCTGCTGTTTCATCCATTTGAATCGTGTAGACATTGCAATTTAGTATGGAACCCATAGTAAAAGTTGTTCATTTTGATGGGTAGAATTGCCAGTTATTTCATTTTCAGCCTGTACTTACCTAAAATAAAATTTTGTTGGGTTATTTTTTGGGGACAGGGAAGTTGTCTATGTAAATGAATATCTTCAAATAACGAAAAACAAATGTTTATTTACTAATCATTATACTTTTAAATTACAAAGTTCTCTTTGCCATAGCATACCAGACAATAAGGAAAGGAGCCCAATATCCAAGTCCAAAGAATACTACAAAGAAAATTGATACAGCGGCTCTGAAAATAAAATCTTTCTTGTTAATGGGGAATTTTCTGATAGTCAAAAATAAAGTATATACTTCATTAAAATACGGACGATACGATTTTCCAATTCCTATTATGCTTTCTGACCAATTCTGATTAGATCAATAAATATAAAATGATAAATAAATATTAAATCGATAAATATTGCACACATAATTTTGTTCATCTTGCCATTCTAAGACAAAGTGGCCGAAACATACCTATGGTTTTTGTAAATATGGCATAACTGTTGCCCGCGACTCCGTCTGCATGGACATACATTAATATCCTATGTGTCAATCCAAAACATATTCTATCAGTGTGCCAAATTGTATCAAAATCCGTTCAGCCGTTTAGCGTGATTGAGCCACAAACCTCATCACAAACTTTGATATTTATGCAAGGTGTTACAAAAAAAATACAGAAAACATTTAAGGAGGTGGTTTAGACCATCAAACTGAACAACTTTCACAATATCGAAATCGCGAAAAAAAATCGGATGTTCCATAACTACTAACTACAAATCCGCGATTTCGATGTTGGTCCCATAATGAAATTTGTTCAGTTTGGTCTAAACAACCCTCTTAAAAGTTTTAAATGATTATTTTTACTTCTGTAACACCCTGTAGAAGTAGGCTGTGGTTAGTGTTTTCAATCTACTATACTTAAGTATATTATTATTTTTTGCGAAAAAGGTAGGTAAAAGTGTCCAATACTGGTGCCCTGTCCATTACTGGTGCCTTGTCCAACACTGGTGCCTTGTGTTTATTACTGGTGCCACCACATATTCTAAGCTGGTCGCTAAACTGAGTAGCTTAAGTAGGTATTATACAATACAGACCTGCTGTTTACCGAAAAAGGCATGTTGTCAAAAGGCTGTGGTGGCCCATCGTGACTCTGCTTTCTGATAAACATGCGTTCTGGCCCTTGGGGGGTTTTCATGACCAGAGCCTTGGTTCGAACAGCACCAGCAATCATGGAACGTAAGTAACCCAACATTTTGGTAACTAATTTGATTGACTTTGGTGTTCTTTGGCTAAATATTATATTCTTTGCTAGGTATAACTAATTTCTGTTACAATGAATGACATTGATTTGACGTAACATGTTATTCATTTATTTGTGATCATAGGCCAAGTATTTCGCCTTTCTACGTTTGTGATTTATTTCTTAAATCACTAGCTTAGCTTTTTAAATAATTATCTGCTTGACAATGTAGGTTGTATACCTACGTCATGTATACCTACGTAGAAAGAGCAAGTAAGCGAAATACTTGGCCTATGACCTATACCTATTTTACATAATGAAAGGGTAGTTTCCAATCATACAGGGTGTGAGGAAAAGTACTTATCATTAACCTTTCGACCACATACTCTACCCAACAAACTGAACAACGTTTACTATGGGAGCAAACCGATCGGAACATAAAAATCTGCTGTTCCGTTTCAGTCGAGTAGGCTACAGTTTAGTATGGACCAGCCTTAGATCAAAATTTTATTTTGATCGAAGGGACCAGCAGATTTTTTTTTGTTCTGACAGGTTTGCTCCCACAGTAAAAGTTGTGCTGTTTGATGGGTAGACTCAATGACATTAGTAAAGAATGCAGTCATTGGGTAGAGAATGTGGTTCCGGTACCTAAGTCTGTGGTTCCGGTATAATAATGTACTCTTCGATGTGGTTTAAAGGCAAGAACATTATATATATTATTATATTGGCTGATTTAGGGGGTTGAACTACACATGGCCGCACGCGATCGCATTTTTCCGTCGCTCCCTCCTTTTCTGTCACTCAGGAACGTCATTTGCTAGAGCATATAAGATAGACGGAACGCGATCGCGTGCGGCCATTTATGGAAAAATTTCAATTTACTCGACTGCATGCCATAATTTTGAAATTTTGACCTTTGGCCATGCTGGATAATAACATTATAGTTTGATACAAAAATATACAAAATCTCTATGTTTGCAAGTTTTTAAGAAAAACATCGGTTAATTTTGAGGTCATGGTAATGTGCACAAATCTGCGGCCTCACCCATGTGTAGTTCAACCATAAGAATAGTTAATAACTATTCTTATGGTTCAACCTCAACAGAAAAGGATGGAGCGACGGAAAAATGCGATCGCGTTGCGGCCATGTGTACCTAGTTCAACCCTTATGCGATTTATTTATGATACCTTTCCTTACACTCGCTCTGTTAAGGCTTTTGTATTATGTTGGTGAAGCGTTTTTATTAATTTAGGTTTCCCAAATCCTGGGTAGGTACCTATTAGCTAAGTGTATTTTTTATTTTTCCTTTTTTTCTTAGGTAGTGTACCTATTTATACACTATGACATCATATATTTATGATAGTATAATTATTCTCGCTCTCAGAGATCCTTGCTTGTTTTCTGAAATGGATTTTGAATTTTTATGGAATTTTCTGAATAATTTAAAATGCGCCTTTAACTATGACTATGAGCGACATCTAGCGAAAAAGAACAAAAAATACATATCTCTACAGTGACGTCGGTCGTCGTCGTGCTGCTTAAAGTTTAACAATTATAAATACAGATGTCGCTAGTGTCACAGAGAACACAGTAACTTTATTAGGTAGGAACAATGATACTAAATACAGATGTCGCTAGTGTCACAAAAATTGATGTCGATATATAAAAAAAATATAAGTAGTAAAGAGAAAAACAAGCTTTTAAATTTATTTTCACCTCACAAGCTCGGAAAGATTCTGTTTATCGTTCGAAATCTAAGTGCAAAAGTGTATTTTATCCGCTAGCGTGGAAAGAGTTTTTGAAATTCGAATCTGTCTATTCAATATTTTTGTATACCGCCAATGCACTGAAAATGCTTAATAACTATTTCATGACACTGGCCAGCACGAAAATAAAAACTTTTTGAAATGTTCTTTTTAGCAATTCACTTTTTTTCCTCGCTGTTGTGAGGTGAAAAATTGTGTGTTTCGCTCGGCTGCAAAGTTATTCTGCGTCTCGTACCTTTGAAACCTTCGCTAAATGCTCAGGATTCTATTATTTGAACCACGAGCGAATTCGCTTGCTCAGGTTTCAATAAAAGTACTCGCGCCAAAAAGCAACTTTGCAGCCTAGCATAACAAATAACTATTTCACCTCACAAGCTCGGAAAGATTCTGTTTATCATTCGAAATCTGAGTGCAAAAGTGCATTTTATCCGCTAGCGTGGAAAGAGTTTTTGATATTCGAATCTGTCTTCAATATTTTTATATACCGCCAATCCACTGAAAATGCTTACTAACTTTTTCATGACACTGGCCAGCACGAAAAAAAAACTTTTTGAAATGTTCTTTTTAGTAATTCACTTTTTTTCCTCGCTGTTGTGGGGTGAAAAATTGTGTGTTTCGCTCGGCTGCAAAGTTATTCTGCGTCTCGTACCTTTGGAACCTTCGCTGAGCGCTCAGGATTCTATTATTTGAACCACGAGTTTCAATAAAATAAAAGTACTCGCGCCAAAAAGCAACTTTGCAGCCTAGCATAACAAATAACTATTTCTCTCGTCCGGCCGGAAAGCGTCATTTTTCGTCCCGCTGCGCTAAACGAAGTTGCCGCTTTCCACCTCGGTCGAGGAGAAAAATAGTATACTATAACCTCGGACAGTAAATAAGAAAACCTCAGATCACATGTTTATACATGAGATCTGAGACCTTTCTTACTTTCCTGCCCTCCTCGGTGTGTAATCTACCCTACAAGAATGCTAATAGAATCGACGCCAAAAACATGGTGATCTGAGGCTTTCTTATTTACTGCCCGAGGATAGTATACTATTTTTCTCCTCGACGGAGGTGGAAAACGGCATGGAGAAATAATCATTTATTATAGGTAGAAGGTAGGTAGGTACCTACTTAAACTGAGTTTTTATCAAGACTGAAAGATAAACCTAAAATTATTGGAATAGGAAACTACCTAATTATAAATATTTACGATTTCCCTAAGTATTTACGGATGGTGGGGTTTCGGGGTCCCCCCTTGGATTTAAGTAGGTAGTAGGTAGGTATTTTTTTTTAATTTCTCAAAACCGGTTAACATTTAGTTATGGCAATTTAGGGCTAATTTGATAGCTTACCTAGCTAGCTACACTTGTGCACTTTTGCGGCCAGCGTGTCTTTTCAAGCAGTAGGACCAATCCTGTTGGTCCTACTAGGGGGACTCAGCGGTAGGACCAACAGTCCGTAAGGAAATAAAGGAAGTTATTGAATTACCAGTACCTACCTAACCCTGCATAGACTTCCGATTAGTACCTATTTCATGATGAAGTCCCATCCCTTGGCACACCGAGAGGGCAGGAAAGTAAGAAAGGTCGCCTCGGTCAACAAACATTTGTGATGATCTTCGTGGGAGATAATATCCTCTGAGTAAAACGCTAGGTAATGCTGTGCAATTACAACCTATTTGGTAGTGTCTAGGTAGGAGGAACTTGCATTAAATAAATACTTAACGACATTTCATTTGTTTTATTCATTTCCAAATACAATAACATCTATACAATGGTACTCTACGACTAAAATGATTTTATTAAATCGACACATGCATTTTAAATAAATAATATTAACTAAATTTGACGACATAAATTAAATCCAATAAATACTAAAATTATAAAAATTCCTATCGACTGAATTTTGGTCACAAAGATCACAAAATTGGTAACATGAAAATAAGTATCTAAACAGGTAACTATACGTCAAACTCAATTATAATTATATAATTACTCTCTGACTAGGTAGTGTGCAAAACCGCCATATAAATTATATTTTTTAGAAAAAATCTTATTTTATACTCAACAGAGTGCTCGAGAGGGTTTTTGATAAGATAGTCTGACGGAGTCTGACCAGAAAAATAAAAGCCTGCTTTGCGTTACAATTTGTTAATTAATTAATTTACGTTACGTAGGTACGTTTTACGTTAATTTGTTTTCCAGTTAGGCTTTAAAAGTATCGGTTTGGAGCGCCCAAGCGCGCTACACACAAACTTAGGTTCGAGCCTATTTTCAATCTTAATAAATGATATTTTTATAAATACGTTTGAGATACTTAAGCTGTGGTTTGCCAGATTTTCGTCATGCATGTTAACAAAAATCTAAAAAACTTCGAGCATAGAGATTAGTTTCTGTATCGTGCTTAAACATTTCATTGATTGATATCCCAAATATAATAAAATTAAACTTCGTTTAATGCGCTAACCATTATAAAGCCCGACCAGAAATATAATAAACCTCGCCATGTTGCGGAAAATCATTGGAAGTAATTTTTGAACCAGGTTTTTTATATTCCTGGTCAGGCTTTACCAACAGTACCTACATCTTCCTTCTGTACAGTATGTCTGAAGTACATACAGTACTTTAACCATCTGAAAAAAAAATGATGGCAGTTTTAACTAAAGGCTAAAACGAAAAAGTAGGTATTTGTAATCGGATGTGATCAGTACTTTTGCTAAATCTAGTAGGTAAATTTTATTAAATTATTAGTAATAAAATAAGTTACTGCTTAAGAAATAACAAAACAGTTCTTAATTCTAGCTAAAATAAATAAAACATAATATACATAATAAAATAGGTTAATAATTGTATTACTACACTAGTTATCATAATACTAGTACGATTGCACTTTTTAAAATTAATCCTAATATTTTATATACAGTTCATAAAATAAATTCACAGGATTAATTTATTCATAAATAGTTAAAAAGATATTACTTACTTAACTCGTGGGTAGTAAAATTTTACAGGTAATTAATTAATAAACCAATCCTTTACAAGACAAAGGAAGTCTGAGCGTAGTAAGGGTGGCTTGTACCAACAAGTCTGTCACTCACACTGCTCATACTAATGACAGTGTCAGCATCATATTTTACCATGTTTAAGCCTAAATACTTTTTGGTGAAAGCCACTCTAAATACAGGGTCGAACTTAATATGCTGACACTTTTTGAAGGGAATGATCAGACCATCAAACTGAACAACTTTCTCTATGGGATAACAACTAAATCGCGAAAAAAAAATCTGCTGTCCCATACATTTGGCTTGAGTAGGTTTGCAGTTTTGTATGGAGAGGCTGATTTTTTTGTCGCAATTTCGATGTTGGTCCCATAGAGAAAGTTGTTCAGTTTGATGGTCTGATCCTTCCATTAAAAAAGTGTCAGCATATTAAGAAGGACCCTATATAACAGGAATGATCACGAGAATTAATTTCGCAAGATTGATAAAGTTCCTCATACGTAGGTAACTATGTATTTTTATTTATTTGAGCTCAATCTTATGTAGTTAAGAGTTCCTGCATAGTTAAAATTAGATACCTGCACACTAAATTCTATAATATTTGTGTAATAAAATAACAAAACTTTCTTTCGGTTTGTATAAAACGTTTTTTAAATGATAAAAATATACCTAGCTATCTTTATGATAGGTATAGGCATAAAGTAAGGAGAACTCTATGGTATTAGGTAAACATTTATCTTTCCTTGTAAATACTTTACCGAGACCCGAATACATATTTGTAAGTATAGAAAAGTTATTTAAGTAGTTAGTTTTATTTTCAGTTACAGCTATTTCTTTTTCATTGTTTTCTGTGAACATCCGAAAATGAATCTCCCCCCGAACCAAAAGTCTGGATACGTGCTTGAATGCCTGCGTAGTTGATTCAAACCTTGTTTTTAGGGCTCGTTATTCAAATAAGAAACAGTAAAGGTACAGGTCTTCTTAATATGCTTACACTTTTTTAAGGGGATGATCAGACCGTCAAACTGAAAAACTTTTTCTATGGCAACAACATAGAATCGCAAAAAAAAGCATACAAAACTGCAAGCAAACCATCTTGAGCCAAATGCACATCAGATTTTTTTTCTTGATTTCGATGTTGGTCCCATAAAGAAAGTTGTTCAGTTTGATAGTCTGATCATCCCCTTAAAAAAGTGTCAGCATATTAAGAAGGACCCTGTATGTTTAGTAGGTAGGTACATAATATAGTTTGTACCATTTATCTAAGTATCTCACTTGCGAATTAATTGTAGAGGTTCACGGACCTGAAAGAAATACGGACCGAGTATTGCACTAAAAAGATGTGAAGCATGCAAGGTAATACAATCTCCTTTGTTTTACAAGGGACCTACACTCACACAGATGCACTAGCTCTAGGCGCAGGTCCGACAACCCGTCACCTTATGTACCGCGTGACAGCACGCACACAAAAGAAATGCTTCACTCATGATTAGATGACAATCCGTCTGTTCTTCTTTTAAGTCTGTGTAGAGTTTATGAAAATTTTGTATAATAAAGTAAGTAAAGGAAATTCGAATACCTATTGTTGTAATATAAATTTAAATAATTTTTCTAATAGTCTTTAAGTATGAGGAAGATTGCTTTTTTTAATACTGTCGTTTATATTTTATTTACATTGTAGGTTTATTTACCCATCTTACACACAAACTATTATTTTATTATTTACTTACTGTGTTCTCTTATTAAATAATTCGAAAAAAAAAAAACATAAAGCTTGGAATCAAAATTAAACATGTCTTATGCACCTATATTACCTACAAGATGTTAACAACAGAATCCAACACTTTTTGAAAACCAAAATTTGTTTCCCGATTCTTCATGTAAAATATAATGTGGATATCGATTCTGAAAAAAACATTGTTTTTATATCTACACAGATTTATAGCTACTCGTACTTACTATTTATTCTGTGGTAATTTTGATACCTTACAGCTTGTGATTGTAAAACGTTGTAGTATTTAAGCATTTAACTTAGGTAATAAGTATTGTACAGATTTATAGATAAGAGGTGCGTAAATACTTGGTAGGTTGCGGTCGATTAGTTTACTTGCATCTATACAGGGTGTTACAAAGCATAGTAATACTTGAGAGGGTGCTACAGACCATCAAACTAATCAACTTTGAAGCCCACTTCGAAATTGCGAAAAAAAATGCAGTTTCATACAAAAATGCAGTACCGACTCGACTCAAAATTTGATGGTGGCTCCACAGTGAAACTTGTTTGATGGTCTGAAGCACCCCTTTACGTATTATTAGGGTGTTTAGTTACACCCTGTATTAAATAGCAATTACAACACATTAAAACACATAGCAAAAAAAATATTGGTTCTAAAAATATTAAGGGGCTGTTATAATGAAAACAGGTCTGGACCGTGGTTTAGCCAAATTTCAGCATGGCCTTGCAATGCAAGACCAAAGTTAAAGAGCATTGTTAAAGTGTATATGTATCTATGTGTCTTCGTTAAAAAATTATGTAGGTAGGTACATATGGAGGTACTATACCCGTATGTTTATAGTAGATTACACACCGAGGACAGGAAAGTAAGAAAGGTCCCAGATCTCATGTAATTGTTCAACAAACATGTGATCTGATGCTTTCTATTTACTGTCCGAGGTTAGTATACTACTTTTCTCCTCGACGGCGGTGGAAAGCGACAACTTCGTTTAGCGCAGCGGGACGACAATTGACGCTTTCCGTCTGGAGGGGAGAAAAAGTAAATAAAAATCTTGGAAATTGTTACTCTGATTAATTAGTCTCATTTAAAGTACGTTGGTCTGATCACTTTGTACGAATAAAAGATCGTCACCGTCATTTTATGATTTTGTATTTGATCGTTTAAAAAGTGTTGTAGATGGGAAACGGGGGTATGTGCGTATACCCGGTGACAGCGTTTAGTTCGAATAAATGCCAGTGCGCTACAGACTACCGGCTGTTTCACTCGCTACCCAAATCCTTATATTTATCAGTGGCGACGAAAAAAAATTACCCTCGTTTAATAAAAACTAGGAGTGCGTGTAACATTTACTCGTTTTTAGTAAAATGTTATCGACAGCAGGCAGTGGAATGTGTTCGAGTTGAGCTTGTTTTCAGTTTTTATTATTTATTTGAGACATTTAAAGTAAAAATAAAAATTATTTGCATAGGTACCTACCTATAGTTAAATTATTGAAGAACCGTAATATTGATTCACATCTAGAAAGGCATGCATCGCATGCGTCGGTCAAGCTTTACAGTCCTATCAAACGTTACATTTTTACAAGCTCCCAAGCACCGATCTTTTGTAGCGCGTTGAAATCAGTGTGTCAATTTACAGACATACCTCGCCTTAATCACAAGCATGGTGTGTTTGAAAACAGTGTTAAATTATAGCAAAACACAACTTCGATATACCGAGAAGTAGGTATACTCGTAAATTTTACATTTAGTTATGACGAATAATAAAATTTCGTTATTTGATATCCTAAGTAAATAATTCTACTTAAATTTATGAATAGGTACCATCTATTATTTACAACATTCTTTGATAAAAGACTAGTCTTGCGGTTCGCAAACAATTGCATTTTTCTTTCGATAAAATACAGGGTGTTAGGGTAAACAGTTGCATTACTTTAAGGGGTGATTGTACCCTTTATACTGAACAACTTAGACACTAAGAACAACTAAGACACCTACAGGAACTTCGCGAAAAAATGTGACTCTCCATACTAAACGCAATCAGCGGATCGAAAGTTTGTATGAAAATTCTAAATTTATTTTTGCGAAGTTTTCTTAGGGAAAGTTGTTCAGTATCATGGGTACAATCACCCCTTAAAGTTATGCAACTGTTAACCCTAACACCCTGAAAATAAGGTCTATCAAAATTAGTTGAAACTATTTTAAGGGGATGATCATACATACCATCACACTGAAAAATTTTCTCTATAACTCGACCCGAATGTATGGGACCCTTAAAATACTTAGTTTCAGCTAATTTTGTGAGACCTTATAATTATGTATATAAATAAACAAATTGGCAACCATAAGGTAAACATGACCAGGAAATTACCTAAACTTACAGTCATGTATTATTATTTTTTGTTGATTACTATGCATGTAGTTTCTATGTACCTATGAGTATCATTCAAGGTTATTTTCAAGTCCTCAATCACGTTTTGATTGAAGAAGCATGTAGGTAGGTACATGTTGCAGTCCTCTCAACTAATTATACATTTGGAACAACAAAACAAAAAGGATAGAATGTCGCTAGTCTTACTAAACGACGTAACTAACATAACTAACATCGAGGTGATGTCTCAGACGATACTTACCGCTCAAACGAAAATAGCCTGGTTTTTTCGTTTGAGCGGTAAGTATAAATTGTCAGATTACGTCTCGTCTACTTGTCAAAATGTGTTTTCTCGGTTACGCTCGAAGATACAGATACGTCAATTAGACCGATCGATTCGACTTAGAAAATGGATTCGCCCACAGTGAATAAGTCAGTTACGTCAAAAGTGTCAGATACGTCGTTTAGTAAGGCTAGCGACGAGATGTTAACACATCTCATGAATGTAAGACATGTTAACTTGAATTAATAATCGTTAGACAAATGACACGACAATTTGTTAAAACAAATAAATAAAACAAATAATAAACTTGTACAGGTCTATGTAGTAACGAGTGTGTAGTCGTCGTCAGGCATGCCGTCAGTTTATATGGCTGGTCATGCGTAGTGCGGGTAGGAGCCCAGATGTGACGTCACGTGCGGGGGAGCCATGGAGTGGGGGGAGTAAAGGTTGCTCCCCCCACCGCCCCAGTTGCTCCATGATGCCGATGGGAATATTGAAGCTGGAACAATGTAGCTGGACTCAGTTAATTAATGAAGCCTAGGGCGGAGTGCCCTTGGGACAGGAACAGGCCATGTAAAATTAATATGAAATGGGCATGAGTTCATGAAAATCTACTGTATGTAAGTATTGTTATGTTAGTAGGTACAAGAGAATACAAGTAGTAAATAAATCATTACAATTTGTTCGCAAATAATTATAGTGTCCTATAGGAATAACCTGTGAAACTGATTAATTAGTAGGTAGCTTAGGTATAAAAAGTAGGTAATAATTATTTTATAATTATTTTAGATCTGTAAAGTTAAAGAGACGCAAGCTCAGGTTGGAAAGTACTAAGTACTTGCTGACTGTATACTTAGTTTATAGAGGAAAATGATGATTTTCCGTTTCTTCCAATACGCCAAGCACAATGCAGAAATAGTTTCCAAATGCATAGCCTCCTCGGATACTAATACTAAAATCTAAGATTATAAAACAATCAGTCACAGGGTTTATCATAAGAGTAGGGTTGCCACATGTACCTACTTTATTTTATACTGTAATAGTATCGTGCTGTTTTTCTGTCAATTTTACGTAGGTATAGGTACTTTAAACTATTAAGAGCAAAAGGCGGTCTGGAAGAAAAGACATCATCCGATTTGGTCCAACAAAGTGTCGGCCAAAAAAACGTTACCTAATCTGATAGAACTTGTCAAGTCTGTCTCAGTATTTTTTATTTTGGCACCAAAGCTGTAGGGCCATTTTTCCTTAATTAAGGTTTGATAAATGACTTTTCGTACATTTTTGATTTAAACTTACAGTTACAGCTTTCATTAATAAATGCATAGACGGACAAGTTATAACAGAATTCAGCATTAGTTTTAGTTGGCTTTCACATTTGGACCAAAAATTTATGAAACGCTGATGATGATGTCTTTTTTAAGAAAAGTTTTTCAACAGATCTCTTGCCATGTCATGTTGTGTCCGAGCAACCGAGCTACCAGTGCGAAAGTGACAACTACAGGTCTGATTGTACCTACTACATTTTTACAGCACTGAATGTGCTGTAAAAATATGACAAACTGCTGTTCCATACAAATTTGCAGTTTCTACTTTCTATCCTACCTACCTACATAAGAATAATTGCACCTATTAGTTTTTCTATGATCTACCTAGTCGGCTCAAAAATATGTATCTGCAGATTTTTTTTTTCCTATTTAGGTATGTTTTTTTGTGGCTCTTTTATGAAATTTGATCCGTTTTGTTGTCTGAAACAGCCCCTAAAATATGAAACGTATTAAATTAAAATTTACACCCTGTATAATTTTTCCAAAAAAGGTGGCAACCCTAATACAGAGTGCAAAGTTTGTGTTGTCCATTAAGTCAAGTGTGTGAAGACTGGATCCAAAATCCGTGCCAATGACAACCCGTTTCGAGTAGCGTGCCAATATTTGTGCAAGCAAGTGTACCAGGGCATTAGCACTGAAATGCAGGTTACACTTCAGTGTACACTGCTTTAGAAGGGTGCATGATATTAACTCCATTTGGGGTGACATTTTATGCATAAATATGTTTTAATAGTTTCTTTAGAAGGTACCTACTAATTATTTATTTTGCTTTATAGGTATGTCTCAAAAGAATAAAAGACGAGCCTGCATTTTAGAAACCATTTTTGCATAAGACAGTAACACTCGCAAACGCGTAGCTTAGCATTGAAGAATAAAACATTGTTTACCTGTAGATGTCGGCATTGCTGCATGTGGAGCCATGAAAGACGATAACTTGGCAGAGTGGTGGTATGAGCTCATGAATAGGTCACTCTGGTATTTATAGGCCGGGTCGCTCGCCGCCGGTTGTGTGGCAGCCGCTAGCCCTTGGAAATCGAACTTGTATGCATAGCGTTTCCCATGCACTTTTGTCATAATATTCTTGTCATAGTAGTATCTGCACAAATTCACATATAAATTAGTAATGTTAGAAAACATCTTATTGGCAGTACTCGACTGAAATTATCAGGTTAGCCAAGCCAGTTATAAATCGCAAGAACTTAAGAACTAATTCATTAACATCGCATAGCATAAACGGGTACCCGATAAGTCGCATTGGCGCGCAAATTTTTGTATAATTCGTTACTTGTTACCTCAACGCTCGACTGAGTTTGTCGTAGTTCATATTTGGCTTAGACTTTCTTTCTCCCCATCTCCTGGCCACCTCGTCTGGGTCGGTTAGCTTGAACTCTCCGTTGGTTCCCTCCCATGTGATGCATCCAGCGTTGCTTGAATCGCTCAGAAGCTCGAGTAGGAACTGCCATAATTGGATCTGACCGGAACCTGTGGGTCAAGATAGAAAATCTTGGAAAAGACATCATCGGATTTGGTACAAATTGTGAAGGTGCCGGCCAAAAAAATAAAATGTGATATTTTGTTAGGACTTCTAAGATAAGATAAGATAAGACACTGTTTATGTTATACTTTAGCTTAAAACTATTCGAGGCTAGGCCTGATACGCGATGTCTACGATTAACGATTGGGTATCTTTAACAATAAACAAAGTAAAATGCATTTTACAATTCAAAGTGAAAGTGTGTGTGTGCGTATGTATGTAGGTATTTGCCTTGTACGTAGAAAGAGAAGGAACTAGAAGGAAGCACGTGTCTTGTCATATCACTCAGTAAGAGATGCACATAGCAAATTCGCTCTAGTTAAAAAAGGAGATCGCTACTTATTGCTGTCCTTATCGACGTAGCCACTTTTTTGTTCTACGACGGCTGTCTGACTCCGGAGTCAGACATCTATTTTCATACAAATTGTATAAGATGTTATGACTATCGCTGTCTCATACGCGGTTACACTAATGTTTCGTCTATCAGCGTAAGCGAAAAATACTTCGCCTATGGCCTTGTATGTTAAGTTATGTCCTTTATTAAGTCTTCAGTCTAAGTAAGTCTGCACGGCGTACTGACAATGTTTTTACGTCAAGAACTTTCCGGGGATGTAGAAAACGCTGAATGCGATTCGCAAAATCAGTGTTAATTTTGGGCAAAGGCACGAAAATACACCCTTTTGGCAAGCAATGCAGGGTACGCATAGATTAACCGTCTAAACATTTATTATTATGGCACCAAATCTGTGGGTCCATTGTCCTTGGTTTTATTTGGGTTCGAAAAATCTACATTTTCATACATTATCGATGAAATTATAGCTAAGGCTTATATAGGGTCCAACTTAATATGCTGACACTTTTTTAAGGGGAGGTTCAGACCATCAAACTGAACAACTTTCTCTATGGGACCAACATCGAAAACTGCAAACCTACTCGAGCCAAATGTATGGCACAGCTGATTTTTTTTTCGCTATTTCGATGTTGGTCCCATAGAGAAAGTTGTTCAGTTTGATGGTCTGATCATCCCCTTAAAAAAGTGTCAGCATATTAAGAAGGACCCTGTATATTCTGTTAGAACTAATCCGTCGCAGCATTTTTTAGTATGGCACTAAAGCTGTAGGTAGGGCTATTTTCCTTGGTCTGCCTTTTTCATATTTTTGATAAAATATAAAACTTACAGCTTTCATGCCATAACAATATATGCTTATACTAACAAGTTCTAACAAATTAGTTTGCCGGCTCTTTTACAATTGGACCAAAAATGGATGAACCGGCGATGATATCTTTTGGAGGTTTTGGTTATGTAAGCAAGATGTAAGCTAAAGATCGAGAATCGTATTCATAGGGTATAGTGTAGAGCATCTCTGTGATGGGGATGGACCAGGTCTGTCTGCATAACTCCAGTCGGTTTAGGAGTTACAGCCGTTCAAAGGTCTACCTATCATTAGCATTGGCATTGGCATTGGCATTAGTAGGTACCTAATGCTGCTAATTATACAACAATTATTTCATACTTAGGTATACATCTCTCTCACTTTGTGTCTCTTAGAATGGAAAATGTAGGAAAGTTGCACTCTAAGTGAAAGGGAGCCAGTTGTTTGTCATTATCCTTATCTACAGTTAAGCATCATTGAAATAAAAGGTTCTTTTTCTCATTTTATATTACACTGAATATCTAGGTACTGTTTACAGAAAAATAATTTTCTAGAACAATTAAATCGTACTAGAATGTCTCTGAATCATAGAACAATTTTTCATCATTTCTTTTTTCTAATTGGCGTATTGATTTTTTATATAACTGGGACAGGAACACTATCTTTATGTACCTAGCCCGATTGATCAGTCTAACTATTCGTATTGTAATCAATATCACGTATCATCGCTAAGGAAATTTAATAAGGTTTTATTGTAACAAATGTTTCAATTATCAAAGTAGCCGAAAAAAGCTTCTATCTACATATCTATAACGTCAAGTCTATTTCCCAGTGGGGTAGACAGAGACCAAGGAGCGCCATCAACGAATAAGTACGATTCTTACATACCTCTTATGCCTCATTCACTCACATCCATACATCTCTTCATACATGCCCGTCGGTTTTGAGTACTCAGCACCTCCCCTTTTTTGTAGGACGCAACCGATTAATCAAACTGAAAAAAGCTTGTCCTGTAAAATTTACTAATAGGTACCCTAAGTATAATTCCGATCGGTTACCTAAAAATCACTAATAAATGATAATTTTTCACTGTCATACACATCTATGGAAGCGAGCATGCGAGAGTTTATAACACTTTAACCTTTAAGTTAATTGATGTGACATACTCATCTAATCTAAACTATTATAAAACTGTAACTGAAGTGTGTCTGTACATTGAAGATATTTACAAAAAAAAGATAACGATATGGTTTTTAGGTATCCCTGACTCGAAATCAACCTTTTTTAGAAATTTTGTCTGTCTGTTTGTTTGTGTGTTTGTTTGTGTGTTTGTTTGTTTATTTATTTATTTGTTTGTTTGTTTGTTTGCTCGCGCATCACGCAAAAACTACTTAACCGATTTTGATGAAACTTTTTTTGTTTGATAGCTTATGATCTGACTTAAAATCTTGTATATAATTTGTGCGGGCGAAGTCGCGGGAAAACACTAGTTATTTTTAAAAGTGATATTAAATACATTTTAAAACATGATTGTTCCATAATGTAATACTTAAACGGGGCGTATGGTTTTCAGAATAGGTTAATAGTCGGGGTCGATCCCTCCACTATGTGGAAACATGTTACGATATTGGGTGGCCATGTCAGGGGCTTGCACGACCGATCTGAGGAAGAGTGCGACCGTGTGGAACGACCCTTGTACCGTTAGCAGATAAATTGTAAGCTGTATTCGAATTATGAATACAAAACCTTAAAGTTTTCAAAATCGTCGTCGACGTAGTACTGTTTGGACGGGTGTTAAACTCAATTCTACGTCATGCTGATTTGGACGGATTTAGATAAAACTAGTGTTTTCCCGCGACTTCGTCCACACAAATTGTATACCAGATTTTAAGTCAGATCATAAGCTATCAAACAAAAAAAGTTTCATCAAAATCAGTTCAGTAGTTTTTGCGTGATGTGCGAACAAACAAACAAACACACAAACAAACAGACAAACAGACAGACAAAATTTCTAAAAAAGGTTGATTTCGAGTCAGGGATACCTAAAAACCATATCGAAATCTTTTTTTGTATATATCTTCAATGTACAGACACACTTCAGTTACAGTTTTATAATAGTTTAGATTAGATTTGCCTAGCCTTTGTGTCGAATTTAAAGATACCCGATACCCGTACCAAAGTCGAGGGCAATTGAAGGTAGTAACTTTGATAATGTTTATCAGCTGAACAGAAATTCGTCATCTATACTTATAAGTTATGAAACAGTTCCGTGACTGACTGACTACGGCGCACAATCTAAACCACTGAAGATAGAAACATGAAACTTAGCTGGAATATACAGGGTGAAATTGATATCATTAGCATCCTTTTAAACTAGGATGTTCTGAGGTTTCAGAATATCTCTGACTATCCCCTTGGGGAATATCGTTGTGAGCATATGCTTATGGTTATGCCTTTTTAACGAAGAGTCTACCCATCAAACTGAACATTAACTTTAACTGTAAGAGAAAACCAATGGGAGCAAAAAAAATATTGTTCCTTAAACTGCAGCGCCTACTCGACTGAAATGTATGAAACAGCAAATTTTTTTTACTCCGATCGGTTTGCTCCCATAGTATCTAATAGTTGTTCAGTTTGATGGGTAGACTCTTCGTTTTCAAGGATGCTAATGATATCAGTTTCACCCTGTATATTCTATAGAGGATGTAGGGGTGCACTAAACTAAATCGACCCCCAAATGGGTTTTCCAAACTCCATGCGAACGAAGTCGCGGGCAAAAGCAGTTTTTTTTATTTAATAATGCTTCTGTTAGGAAATAAAATTATTAAAACTGTTAACAATATTTTTACTCACTTGAAGTCGGCTGTAGCTTTAAGTATGGTACAGGCATTTGATAAATTTCTCATTAGACATCATACATCATTCATGTAGGTATAGGTACTCGTAGGTTCTTATTGCTGCAGCCGACCGTACAAACGAGTACACCTTTAATATTTGAAGAAAACGAACATTGTGACCACTACAAAATAGTTTTTAAGCGCTTTATAGGCTTTATTTGAAATCTTCAAACACTTAGTACAATAAGTAAAACTCACAAATCTTGCGTGACCACCTCACATAATATTACCAACCCTACTTGTAAGTGTAAGTGCACACGAGCGTGGCATCCGCGCGATTTATCTCCGGATCGGTTCACGTTACAAGTCACAATGTTTGCAACGCATCTTGCTTCGCTCGGCTCGTTCGGTCCATTGTCCGTACATGCCTCATCGATTTTATGGCTCGCAAAGTCACAAATTAATGACTTGATCGACAAAATATTGTGCTTTGGCTCTATTGAGGTGGAAAGAGAGGGAAAGATGTTTCTTTTAGATTTGACTTGAAACGCCAAGATGAATTGTTCTAAAGTCAGCTTTATGAGCAAGAAAAAACATAGTAGATTCAGTTGTGTGCACAAGATCAGCATGTACACTGCACATTGTACAGGGTGAAATTGATATCATTAGCATCCTTTTAAACTAAGAGTCTACCCATCAAACTGAATAACTTTTACTATGGGAGGAAAGCGATCGGAGCAAAAAATAATTCGAATGTTGCATACATTTGGTCGAGTAGGCATTGTAGTATTTGCCGTTTAACAACTTTTACGAGCAAAGCGATCGAAACGAAAAAAAAAATTTGTTCCATACTAAACGGCAAATGTAAGCAACATTACAATTTTTTGTTGTTCCGATCTGTTTGCTCCCTTAGTAAAAGTTGTTCAGTTTGATGGGTCTTAATTTAAAAGGATGCTAATGATATCAATTTCACCCTGTATTTAAAAAACTAGAACATGGCGCCTGTGGGCTAAAACTTAATTAGAGAGAGAGCGTTTATAACTATTATTTTTAACACATAAAATTACAGGATATATTTATTAAATTAGTCCGCACCTAAAACGCACGGCAGGTAAAAGCGCTTACGCAGGGGTACGGCGCGTGTGAACCACATCTAATCATGAGCCAGGGCTGCCACGTGCCGTTAATTGTCTTTAGATTCAAACTGCAGACATTGGGGCCCGCGTCTACAGACGTCGTATAAAGATTTATTGTTACAAAATTACATGCTTTGATTTAAAGGTGAAATAAAATTGTGGGCTGAGTATTAGTAGTGTCAGACGAAGTCGGTTTGTAGGGGGTGTTTTTGTTCGGTTCATTAAAATCGAACAAATGGGTTTGTTAAAAGAATCAACTACTAGGCTTAACCTAGTATCACGGTAAGATATAGAAACACATTTATTTTGTCTTATTGCTGGCTTAGCTAAAAGACGTCATCCGCGTTTCATACATTTATGGTCTAAATTTGAAAGTACAAACTGTGAAAAACCGACAAGTTCTAACAGAGCTAATTTCATTGAAAAATTATGAAAAGGCAGATTTCGAAAACCCAAGTAAAACCAAGGACAATGGACCTACGCTTTTGGTGTCATAATAATAAATGCTTAGACCAAAAAGTTTAAAATACCTACAGAGATGGAGATTGCATTACAAGCAACTTTTTGAAGCCTTTGACCTTTATGACGTCACTGATGTCTCCCATCTCATTTCCTCTTTACATGGAGTTGTCAATCTCAAGGTCATTCTAAAGTCATGTCATCTGAGTAAATGAGATGGGAAACATCATTGACGTCATAAAGGTCATAGATTCTGGCTTCAAATAGATGTTTGTAATGCAATCTCCATCTCTGTAGGTATTTTAAACTTCTTGGCTTAGACGTACAAGTCCTAACAGAATAACACACAGTTTTTTTTTGGCCGACACTTTCTCATTTTGGACCAAAACGACGACGACTTTTATAACATAAAATTCCTTGACACCGATGACTCTGGTTACAGTCATATTCGTATTTGCCTCTCTCTTACAGGATTCGAACCCGCGGGCCCCGGCACCTGCAGGTAGGTTTATTACAGACGGAACTATCGGGCCGTCAACGATGATAACATACATACCCCAGACATACATACATATTTTATATCCCCATTCGATACAAAAACCAATTTAACATATAACAGCCTTATAAATACCCTGATACGTGTTTAATATCGATATAATATCAGCAATTTACATAAATCTAGGTGCCATGATAAGTGAATGGCGTGCCCTGAATCGACACAACGTTGTTAGCCTATTTAACATTTTGACTTTCATGAGGGCCGATCGCAGACAGATAATGTACGTAATATACATAAGTTCGTGACGTCAACAACGTTCTCACATGAAATAAGTGACGCTTTATCGACACCATCTAAAGTCGCGTGTGCCGTAGTCATTTCAACGTGATTTAAAGTTGGGATTGGCAGCCCTAAATATGCTATCTTGGTGTATGGACACTTTAAAATCTTGTTAACATTAATTTATGGCAACTTTTATATGAATATATTGATTAAAGTGTTTTATATGGGCAAGATTATTATTGGAAAACCTACAGTAACAAAAGATAGAAAGAAATAAAATGAAGGGTGGGTATCAAAAATCATAGAATAGGTACGGCTGCCAAACGAAAGGTTAATGAAATATGACGTTATTTTTTTTGGATTGTGCTGGTTTTTGTGATTTCGGGAGCTTAAGGGTATATTATTCGGAGCGCGCTCCATACAAACGTACTATGGTGATATTTTCAATACTTAACAATTAAAGTGAATGAAATTTTGCAGAAACAATCTAGAAACAAATTTCTATGCTTGTATGGAGTCAGATTTTCGTTAAAATGTATAGTTTTCAAGTTACAGTGCCTCAAAGATTTCCATACAAATGTTAAATTAATCCTAGCATTGAAACTGTATATTTTAACGAAAATCTGACTCTATAGAAGCATAGAGATTTGTTTCTAGATTGTTTCTGCAAAATTTCATTGACTTTAATTGGTTAGTATTGAAAATATCACCATAGTACGTTTGTATGCAGCGCGCATTTTCGCTCACGGAATAATATTCTCTTAATCACGTAGGGAAGTGATTTTAAAACTACCTCGCTTTTTGAGATAAGACCACCTTATTTGTAGCTAAATACTTGTTCTTTTGTAACTGTTTAATATTTTGGTGTCTTCCTCTCACTTTTATACATGAGGCCTCTGCACTGCAGTGTGCTCCTACACTATAGGCTACATTAAAATTAATACGGGCTCATCCATCCTCATCTACAGTGATCTGATCTCTGACAATACGATTTCCAAGTCTAACATTGATCTGGTGTCATAAGTAATTTTCATAAACCCTTGAACGTAGGTTCGTTATCGTGATCTCGCGTGTGTTGCGGCCCGCACGACACTTTGCTTGGTCACCCTATTTTCTCAGGGGTTACCTGCCAGGTCACCCTTGGTCACTTTCACTCGTGCAATTATATAATTGCTGCGAATTCAATGGCTATAAGAGAAATAAAATTTACTTATTATTGACATCAGATTTTTATAATGTTTATGTTTGTTTTATTACCAGTGTTTCGATGTTGAATGTTAAATGAATATTATATTATATTACCACAACTTGAACCCGTCATAAGATTCTACATTACTGTATGCTAAAAGTGACATTAGATTTAACAACGCTTGGCATTAAAAATTATGGAAGTTTCTCAGTTCTGATTACCCTGAAACGAAAATAGGTTCGTGACTTATTGAGTTTAACCACAGGTTTAACTTATGTATCTACTTACATAAATTTTTAATAACTTGATTATCCTTAGAGGATAATATACGAAAACGAAAAACCGCTCGCGATTTTTTTCTATTTGTTAGCAAAGACGTAATGATACACATATATACTGTGAAAATTTCAACTGTCTAGCTATAAGATAGAGCCTTTCTAGCTTTATAAGTAGTTCAGACAGACGGACGGACGAACGGACGGACAACGTAGGCTTAGTCCCGTTGATAGGGAACATAACTGTTTACTGATTTCAAGCGTTCAGGTTTTGAAACCGTTTTGTGTTAGAATATGTTTACAATGAATGAAGCAGATACCTAAAATATTTTCATACAAAAGACAATTTTGTTGAAATTTTCAAAAAACTAGAAAACCCCAACATTTCCGAACCTTGAACTGAAATGAAGAGTAGCTGGTGTAGTCATACTAGACTTACATACCTGAATTTGCTAATCGACTGCTTGTAGGACCGAACATCTGATATGGATCTGAAACAAGAGAAATATTTTTGTGTGTTTTTTGTTCTTTATTTATTTACATGGGGGCTTTTAACCCTGAGGTTATAATTATCGGGCTATATAGGATATAGACACGTCATCAACAAGATAACCTTGTAACGCACATTTGCATTTTGCAGTAGTATAGAGCCTATAAAATATAGGTAAAATTTTTTTCAACAAATTTGCTCTTACATTATGTTATGATACAAGTTCGGTGAGTTGATAATTACAGACGAGGCGTTATTGCTAGACCGAGCCGTATGCGAGGTCTACAAGAAAGCTGAGGCTGTAATTATCAAAGCGCACGTGTGTCATACGACGTTTTATAACATATTTGCGAGGAAACAAGGAAATAAACAAAAATCGGACATTCATAAACTAATAAATCTTTAAAAAAATAGCGATAAAAAAGCGCGCGGAATAATTTTTTCTTATTTCTTAAGGCAAAGGCACGAAAACAGCTAGTATTCTAATAAAGTAAATTAATATTGTTTGTTTTGGTTTCACATAAATGGTTGTTGTAATTGATTGTCATAATTAATTAAATTATAGAAATAAATGTTTATTTTATTATATTTTATCTCCCAAAGTTAATTTTATTCATAAAATGTTGACCACTTTTCTGACATAAAAACTCTTTGCTAAGATTTAAAAAAGTACCGTTCGTTTTAGACGCAACCGTCCGTTTTACTTTACATTACCTACCGGACTTGGTCATGATGAGATACATTACGTAAGTGAAATTGGTCAAATAAGAGACCCTTTACGAGCAAATGTGTTATAAAGTGGCTCGTATTGCACCGCTATTAGGTACATACTCGTAGGTAATGCATCTTATAAGTATATTTTATATATATAAGTAAGTAATGTGTATAACGCTTAGCATATTTTGCTGTAATGTTATCCATGTATTCATTTTAATAAATAAATAAAATAAAAATCTTATAGAACACGCGTGCGAAAATGATTATATTACCGCACTAGTGCGCTAATGTTACCTTTTTTTCGATTGTTTGTTTTTAAATCTCAGCAAAGAGATTTCATGAAAAAAACAATATTTTTTCTGAATTAATTAATCGGTTATAGTTAAAATATGATAAATAAACGCTTCATTTCATCAAACAATTAATTGTAAATACAAATTAACATTAATTTGCGTTATAAATACATTAATATTAAGTTTGTAACGTTTTTCATATCAGGTTGTTTGCAACAAAATGTCGTTGGTTAAATGGCGGCTACAGTCATCGCTTCTTTATTAAAAAAAAGAACAGCTCCATTTTCAAGAATAATTCTTTCTATGGCCATTTTCCTCAAACATTTGTCTAAAATTGTTGTTTCATGGAAAACTGCCAACCATTTCAATCAAAATGTGTGGCACATCTGATTTTGTTTTTTTATAAGTATGCGAAAGTAAAAATGATTCTGCTAAAACAGTTTTAAAATTATTAGTTTTGAAGTCGGTTTGATTTTTTTGTTAATTTTTTTATTGTTGTTAAAGTTGTTGTTATTTGTGTACTTCGACACTCTCTAACCGACCCTACCGAAATACTCGTAACACTGTAACTCAGTTTATAGCTGTGTCGATTGTTCTTTATAATATTTAATGGTTTTTTAAGGAGATAATCAGACCATCATACTGAAAAACTTTTTCTGTGGGACCAACATTAAAATCACAACAACAAAATCGGTTCCATAAAAAACTGCAAATCTGCTCGACCTAAATGTATGGGACAGCAGAATGTGGTTCAGTTTGATGGTCAGATCATCCCGTTAAAAACCGTCAACATATTAAGAAGCACCCATAATGTACTTAACTTATGCAATAAAATTTAAAAAAAGTGGTTTAGGCCATCAAACTAAACAACTTTCACTATGGAGCCAACATCGATACAAAATAATTAATCCCTACAAATACAAATCCACTGTCGATGACGCACTGACGACGGAGCGGCAGATGTCACTATAGAACCACACCCAGTGCGTCAATGCGTCACCGTGTGTGCTTCTACTTGCGGTTTCATACAACTCCTTGTCACAAATGACGGACTGACTTTGCTGCTCCGTCAGTGCGTCATCGTGTGTGAACGCACTAACTACTTGACTCAAATGTATGGGAGAGTACCCTGAAACCTATGTTTGAAATCGTTCTAGGTTGAAATGTACCGGACAAGTTGCCTGACACGTCAATACTCCACTGCTTTACATAATATACATAATTATTACCAGGGCATTTTGTTACACCTTGAACCCATTACAAACATATAATTTTAAACGGAATATGGCAACGTTTTTAATAATTTTATGCCTAGATTATTTACCTAACTATGACTAGGTACGTCTATAAATTCAAAACTTTGTTTTTAAACAGATACTAGATAACTTTAGACATCGTAAAGATAACAGTAACCATAGAAACAGTACTACCAACACTATATCGACCAAAAAAAAACATCTGATACAGTGCATAGATTGCATTTCAAGTAGGTATAATGAGAATAGTAGGGGACTTGTGGGTATCTTAATTTGCATAGATAGTCGAGCCTTAGTGCCTGGCGCTGTCGTCGGAGGAAACTTTCTACGTGCTTTGGATTGCTTTTGATTGCATTTTTAGAGCGCTGGTTGCTGTTGATTTAAACACGATTACTTGATACCTACCTACTGCTATTTTTTCCCATATTTGTTCAGCAAGAGTTTTCTAGATCATAGACATATCATAGACGTTTGTGTGATATAAAATTTAAATTCGTAAAGAACAAAAGAACAAAATATTTGCTACGATTCGTTCTGATAGCGATAAGTATTATAGTAAAGTCGTGTTACCCTTGCTAGATTAAATATTTAATAAAAACGCGTCTCTATACTCCGTCATCCTAATTTTGATTTACTTACCTAGTTGATGCATTCACATAAATGCTATAGAACTCAAGTCTCATATAAAATCTAAGCAAATTTTTGAACAATAACACACTAATCAAGTATGCAATGCTGTTAGGTGGCACTAAAACGTTGTACTTGTTGATAAATAGACTTTTCACCCCTCCGGACGGAAAGCGTCAATTTTCGTCCCGCTGCGCTAAAAGAAGTCGATAGTATACTAACCTCGGGCAGTAAGTAAGAAAACTTCAGATCACAATATGTTTGTTGACCTCGGCACAATTACATGAGATCTGAGACCTTTCTTACTTTCCTGCCCTCGGTTTGTAATCTACTATAGTCTTATTTGGGATGTTTAATGTCAGCTAGTTGGAAAAAGAGCTCTTTAGGAGCTCGTTTGACTGCCATTTTCGCAGCGTTGGTTTTTTATCTAGTTCTGTTGTACGTAAGATATCAATGACGATGCTCTTGATCGTCAAAAATTATAACGGCTAAGGCTCTAAGGCTATTAGGTAAGCTTATTTTTGGTGGTTTATTTATGTATACCTAACCGTATATAACGTTTTAAACTGCCTACCAATTTCAATGAGTTTGTTAATATCTTTCGTACTATAAAATTCTTAACCATTAAAAATAAACCCCATAACTTGAACAGGGTAGGCCAGCAGTTATGCAAATTATCGTAATAATTCTCGAACTACATTCAAATTGAAACAAAAGCGCCCCCTAACGACAATTCTCGCCTTTTGTTAATATTATAATAAAGTAGTAATTGTTAATGACACTTGAGTTAGCTCTCGGACTATAAAGCGGGGGATTTGTGACGAATATGCACCCCTAACTAATAATTGTGACGTAAATGACCCAATGGTTTAATTGCTGTATTTGCGGCCTGTTTGCTTTTTCCAACGCGTAGGGAGTTTTTTTTATCAAATTAGTCAACAAATCAGTAAATTTATGTGTATCAGTTCTAGGATCAATGTGACATTCCTAGTTAGATATAAAAGTTACGTAATCAAATATTATATTTGTCTGCCCAGCACAGCTAGCATGCCACCCACGACAAAGCGTTTAAACGAGAAAAACGTCATACGCGCTCTTTCTGGCATGCGTAAAATAATAAGGATGGAGGCACATCTCGATTTTTATCGTTTTCTCGGGGGTGGCATGCGAGCCCTACTGGTCAGAAAGCGTCAATTGTGATCCCGCTGCGCTAAACGAAGTTGTCGCCTTTCCACCTCCGTAGAGGAGAAAAATAGTATACTATCCTCGGACAGTACATAAGTAAGCCTCAGATCTCATGTTTGTTGACCTCGGCACAATTACATGAGGTCTCACCTTTCTTACTTTCCTGTCCTCGGCGTGTAATCTACTATAGAAACAATGTTGAAACGTTTGTAAGTACATATATCATTTTGATATCATCAACGATTTAAACTTGTATCTTCTTTTCCAACTTCCGTACTCATAAATCGCAAACAACTCTTATTGCCGAGTTAAGTTAAGAATGATATACATGTTTGTGAAACTTGTACCTTGTACACGCAAACTCAACACCGTGACGAGAATTTCATAAAATGATCAGTATATTTTCTTTAACTCAATTTTTCCTGCAACTCGACAACATAATTTTACTTCGAATTTAGTTATCAAACAGCATAATAAGTGGTTATTATTATGGTTGTATTTGCATAAAATAAATTCAAGTAACGACTTCATGTTACAGACGAAAATAGATAGGTAAAAAGAAGTTTAAACTGAGATTTGTGGTTAAAATGTACAGTTAAAATTTAGTCATGAATACTCATGAGACTAAGGGCCTGTTTCACCACTTCTGAATAAGTTCTTGTTAGCTTATCCGACAGATATTTTAACATAATTTCATACAAAATATGTCAAACTATCTGTCGGATAAGCTAACAAGAACTTACCCAGAAGTGGAGAAAAAGGCCCTAAGACTCAAATAAGATGATGATTTTATCTCTATGGTAGGTTTTAGTGCCATCAAAGACTTGTCTTCTCATTTGCACAATGTATATTTGCTCTCTAAAACCAAGTAAGTAGAGTTTAACTTGAACATGCTACAGGCTCCTGTAGCCAACCCGGTTCCACAAGTATCGTCTCATTGTTCCTGTGGAGCTAGGCTGAGTTGGTGCCACAGGTAATGGGCAACCCCCCGCTTTCCTTAAATATGTCCTAGGCGATGCAGCTTTTACGAAGAAAACATTAAGCCCACGCCCCTGCTTTGTTGCGTGGAAAAAATATGGGGAGATACTTTGATAGTACGTGACGTAGATAGGTAGTAAATGTGTAGGTAAGTTTGAACGCCGGGGAATACTTTCAGCAGTTTACTTGGCTGACCTCCCAGCACTGGAGCATTGACCAGTTATCGCTCGCTTCAAGCTGGGCAGCTCCCGGCCTTAAAGTTGTGGTCTGCCTCGGCATTGATTGTTCCTTTGAGGTGTAAGGAATCCTGGGCTGGTGTTTATTTCAGACGTTGATAACGTAGACCAAGAAATGAACGACAAACCAACTGACATACAGTACAAGAACATTTTAATCTTTAAACCTTTCAAAATTTATGTAACATGAAACATTCTGCAACCAAATCTTACAAATCACGTAGGTATGACTAAGCTTTGTAACAATAGACACGTCCTGATTCAAAAAAATGTTCACAATAACAGTTAATCGAGGGTGGTTAAATGGCTCCCGAGTCCCGCGTCTCGCGCAGGGGCGAGGCGCGATCTAATCGAGATGATTATGATAAATGACTACTCGTCGGTAAGGATCGTTTTCAAGCGGGAGTAGAGAAGCGATCAAGCGACGTGGAATGTAGCGTGGCGGAGCGGAACACAAAGCGAATATCAAAAAGATGATTGCATATTGATAACCTTTAGTTAGCGATTACAGTCTGAATTTTGAAGGTGTACTCAGTAGTCCTGCAGTATAGTTTTATTCACAATGTTTGTACGCTCCTTGTTACATTGATACTATGTTTATTTAGTGTAAAATAAAGTATAAATTGATTGATTGATTGTAAACTAATCATCATCATCATCATCATCATCAGCCTATCATCGTCCACTGCTGGACATAGGCCTCTAAACTAATAGTGTTATGTAAAGTCGCGTCGTGTGAAGTCGTCATTTCCAGAAATTGACGGTTTAAAAATAATTTAAAGGCGTGAAGTAAGAGTCGATATTTCATGTTTTACATAATTGCAATAAGAAAATAAGGATTTGTACCAACCTAAGAATTAACACAATAGCATAAAAAACTCCCTATACTAAGACGACATTCAAATCCCCCGCGATCCGCCCCGTTTAAAATAGCAACCAATTTGAATTGTTGACACGTTTGACGCTTTGGCCCTCTACGATTGGCATTAGCATTCGGATGGACGAGCGAAATGATTATATTTATAAGCCAGACAAAAGACAGAGAGATTTCGAATTATACTATTTTAGATCACTGTAATCGTTTTATAGTATAAAGTGATTTTTGAAACATGTTATTAGTAATGTTATATTGCTCTATACTCTTATATTATCTTATATTTAAGAACTACGCTCACTACGGAGTACCAATTCGCTAATCCTATCTTTTTTCCGTTTTTCCCGGTTAATCTGAATTATGTTTTAGAAGGTTTTTTTGTAACAATCTTTAACGTCATAATATAATTTATTACAGCATAAAGTTAGGTACTGTATAATAACTTTATGATATACAGAGACTGTTCGTTCCACCTGCAAATGTCACAAACGAAGTTACATCCCGTGAACTTGCCAAATAGAATTGTGGAAAGTGATTACGTTTTCCATTTGCGATCGAAATTGATGGGATGAACGGTTGGGCCTTACTTCTGTCTCGAGTTATAACTAAAATGATCGGATTGTTTTTATATTTTATTTCTCCTTGTACTTGTAGACATGGGATATTTTATTTGATTTCGATTCTAAAGATATTGTTTTAGTTCTTATTTATCTGTAAAGCAAACGAGTATCGGTATACGTATTTCTAAAGACTTCAACAACACTATGTTTTTTCCTAGTACTTATAACCTAGGGTTAATCTATATTTACTCAAATTAAGATAAACGTTCTGAACGTTTACTGAAGTAGCAAGCAGAATTCTCTCGGATCAAATAGGACAAGCCATCTAAATCTAAAATACCCCTATATAACGGTGAATGAAGAAGGGTATAACTCACCTATCTATTGATTTATCTGAGTCTCAATGTCATATTTTGAATACTATCTGTTCGTGATTTTCTTCTGCAAATAAAGAATTCGACTTTTGCAAGCAGTTTCGACCTTTAATAGACGATATTTCTCCCCCCGCAGTGTTGACAGTGGCGCTCCGTCACTTCCCCGCGACATTGGGTCAACAAAACATTCCGATAGCAAACACTGCTCCCGTCTATATGAAATTTATTGTACTACCGTAGGGCAAGTAGAAAAGAAAACGATTTTTATGTAGCTTTTCAACTGCTCGCGCTTGGAGAATTAAGTTTTGTAGTTTTCTTTATAGCTCACGACGATATTCCCCGAGGTAGTCAGAAATATTTTGAAACCTCAGAACATCCATGTTTCACTAGTAGTACCGAAACTCTGTCCAGTATGACGGGGAGTGAGCCCGTCGCCACGTATAATGTTTTCTTTATCTGTCTCATTTATTGTTAACCAGTCTTTCCCACAATTGGGCACAAGCATGAGCTACTCACGTCTATATTAGCGGATTAGTCAGACATTTTTAGTTTTATACAGGGTGAAATTGCTCGGATCGGTTTGCTCCCATAGTAAAAGTGGTTCATTTTGATAGGAAGACTCTTAGGTTATAAGGATGCTAATGATATCAATTTCACCCTGTATACCATCAATCTCAGTACAGCGCGTCAGGTAGTGCGCCGAAATTGTAGCATTTCATTTCATAGTCACATACAGTACAAGAACATTTTAATCTTTAAACCTTTCAAAATTTATGTAACATGAAACATTCAGCAACCAAATCTTACAAATCACGTAGGTATGACTAAGCTTTGTAACAATAGACACGTCCTGATTCAAAAAAATGTTCACAATAACAGTTAATCGAGGGTGGTTAAATGGCTCCCGGGTCCCGCATCTCGCGCAGGGGCGAGGCGCGATCTATTGAGCCATTGTCTTAGGGTCTAGGTCATCCACACGTGAACATGAAAATAACAAAAGGTCTCGTACCAGTTGTTTGCCTTAAGTGAATAAATTCGAGGTGAGTGGCATCGGCCTTCGAACCCCTTTAGCGGACATTACGACTGATTGGTGCACCTAATGAAGCTTACGATGTTAGCCTTTTCTCCTGTAATTACTTGTCCATTACCAACACTAATCTTTCACCGATGTTCCTATACACGCAAAATGGGAATCAAGCCTTATTCACACGCAACACAGAGTATTATGCCATGAACATAAGATGTGAACTTCCTGGTCAGAACTCTATTTACTGAACTGAAACCGTCCTTATGGCGTTGGCTATAAACACAAAATCCTCTATAAAGCAAAACACGCGTAACTTCAAGCAAACTTTTACTGTAATCCATTGATTTAGAGTCTTTTTTACGGCGTTTCATGTTGTCAATTAATATAGGGTGTAGCCAGAGGCTCGAAGGAGTTAAATGCGTGACGCACAAAAGGCCAAATCACAGCCCTCCCGACGTGCTGCCGCGTCAAAGAGAGAATTTGTATTCCAATTATGACAACACCATAGACACCCGTCGATCAATAATTATGTTGTTATTTTTTGAATTTTTCTTCATTAGATAATGTGTGTGATTTAGAAATGTATTTTACTATCTAGAGGTGCCGTTCCGAAATATTCTCTGGGATAACGTTTGGCCTTTACAGTTTCAAGATGCGATGTTGCTATCCGCACTGTCTTCCAGTTATAGAAGACAATGAGTCTGATCGAGAATTATGGGACTGCCGGACAAAAGATTTCTGCAGCGAGGTCATAAAATAATAATAAAAGGATAATTAATCGATTTCAGTGCATTACTGGGAAGTCCCCTCCGCAGTCGTTAGTGCAATTCCGAGGCCCCTATAGCATTAGCTATTTGATTGCGATTCGCCGAGCCCCAATCTCGGATTCAATAAAAATCACCCCCGGCAGATATATTTTGACATTTCTATTTGTTAAGACATGATTATAGGTTGGTAATTGTTTTATACGTGCGATCGATTGCTCGACAAAATATTGGAGAAATTGAAGGCCGATGATATCCTGTCGGTTAATAAATAAATAAATACCCAAGAATACCCAGCAACATCGTTCATTAGAAAATTTAATTTAATGGTTGACAACGAATGATTAGAAGTAGATAAACTAGCATAATATCATGTCGTAAACACTTATATTATTGATTATAAACATGTTACAGCCATGTTGTGCTATTTCGAATCAACCAATCAAACAGAGCGAGCGAAACGAGTTCGACATTTTTCTCACCATGACTTAAAATTAAAACTATAACCACCATTTTGACCACCGCACATAAGATAATCATTGTCTTTTGTTGGCCAGCTGTCGAGTCAATTAGGTAGTTTGTCAGAAAATAACTGAAGTAATTCCACAAATCTCCCGTTTTAGAATTTATATAGAGAACACTAAATACAATGATTTGCCACACGATATCACACATAAAATGATATCAAAATTAAAAAAAAATCTTTTGAACAACCTACCACCTTCAAGCGTGGGTAAAAATAACATTGTGATTTCCTTAGTTTTTTCATTCAGTTTGTTTGCATGAGCTCTGTTTGAGTTTTCGGTGCGGTTGTCGGGGTTGTTAGATTTGGGTGGGACCGATCAAACGCTAAGCACACACCGCTGTGATAATATTGTTTTAGAGGTACAATTAAAGGTCGTGTCAGACGAAGGCGATGACGTCTAGGGTTGAACAAATTGATTGATTGTCAGGTGCTTAAATTCTGTATCATTTAGAAGGTGAAAATGATATACTATGTTAACAATGAATAGAATGAGCATATTGAAATTGCAATAGCATTGCAATGCTATTCGGTTGGGAATAATTTGTTCATAATATCTAATGTGCAGAAAAACAGTGCTGTTGATGTGTGAAATTGAAGTGGACCTATTTCATCAAACCGAACAACTTTCACTATTTCAAGACAACGTCACATTTTTTTTCAAAGTCAGCTGTCCCATACATTTGAGTCGAGTTGGTTTAAGTAGTTTTGTATGAAACAGCCGTTTTTTTTCTCTACGTTGGCTCCATAGTGAAAGTTCTTCAGTTCGATGATCCATATTATTCCGAGAGCGAAAATGCGCGCTGCATACAAACGATATTTTCAATACTAACCAATTAAAGTAAATGAAATTTTGCAGAAACAATCTAGAAACAAATCTCTATGCTTCTATAGAGTCAGATTTTCGTTAAAATATACAGTTTCAATGCTAGGATTAATTTAAGATTTGTATGGAAATCTTTGAGGCACAATAACTTGAAAACTGTACATTTTAACGAAAATCTGACTCCATACAAGCATAGAAATTTGTTTCTAGATTGTTTCTGCAAAATTTCATTGAGTTTAATTGGTTAGTATTGAAAATATCACCATAGTACGTTTGTACTGAGCGCGCTCCGAATAATAATACACTTAAATAACAGTATATAGTGTTTTATTACACCGTGTATAATGTATATGCAGCATTCGGATAAAATACGAAGTAGGTAACAAGAACATTCTTACGATAAAAATTACTCCGGGACTTACTTACTACCTCAGAGATTTATTGTACCTATTTATAATGGATAAAACGAGTGTTTCTCGTAATTTACATGAATTTCTTACAACGCTATCTCCAATAATATAATCCGTGGACTATGTATACTTGTTAAAAAAATAGTAGTTAGTTCTAATTCGAATTCAATATTTTAATCCATCATCATCAATGTAATACATATTTTGATAAAATGCAAACATTTCGAAGATGAATACGTCACTGCCAATGTCGTAATTCTAACCTCACAAAAAGTATGTAAAGTAAGTACCTACATGGAATTTGTAGAGCTTTGACTTCGTTGCATGATTTCAAGTCGTTCAATATTTACTTACTAAACCAACACGCGTAGTAATATCCGAATCTATGTTTCGAGGCGCCTTTTTTGACTTGCTACACATTTAAAATACTTTGGTTGAATACATTAGTTTGAAATAGGTATAGCAATTCACACAAAACCTTTAAATTCTAATTTCGAAACCAACAAATTGAAATTACTTGTTGTAAATGTTCCGAAATAATGAATGAACCTTAGAATGAACAAGCTTCTGTTTTCGGTGTGAAAATCAAGAAACATCTCTGTTTGTAATGAAGAGTTTTCATTAGACGTTGTTCGCTAACAGCCATCAAGTTAACTATACCCTACTTTACTCAGTACGTGACTGTTTTATCTAACATTGTCTACGAAACGGTATTGAAGAATAGACGAATAGTTCTAGCTATATCGCTATGATGTTTGTAAGTTGATAATACGATCTAGGTCGAGTCTCGGAGGAGGTTTATAAGAATGCAAACAACTCTAAAAACTTACCACTTACGACTTTATTAATACAGCCTTAGTATTTAGTGTTCGAGTGAATATTGTAATTAAACAAGGACTAATTAAAAAATGTTAATCGAATGTAGAGGAGAATTATTGTTTATTAAATAGTTTATAGTTTAACCCGATATCAGTCGAGCAAAGCAAGTATAGCATAAATTGTTTCCTTCGGAATTTTCCGAAGGAAACCCCAAAATCCCAAAGTTACCCCTTTTTGCGATGTTTTTTCAATACTATGATTAAACTGCTGATATTTAACTTTTTATTCTTGTACTTAACTAAATACATTCAATATTTCTAGTGAACTCAGGAGAAGTTTTAGCTTAGAAACTCCCATGAGCAAAGATATTGACGAAAAACACGTTTTTTTGCGATCCTGCTTTCAATTGGCGCGGGATGGCTAATTGTAAACTTATGCTTGCAAGAAAGAGACGCTTGCAGTGGGATAACCTAGCCTTAATTAGAGAACGTTGTGGTCTGAAAGACGATGTAGTGACAAAGATAGAGAAAGGTATGTTGAGATGGTTTGGTCATATGGTAAGAATGGATGAGAGCAGATTGACGAGTGCAACCTATAAGGCAAGCGCAAGTGGAAATATAGGAAGGGGACGGCCTAGACGTACATATACGGACCAAATTGGCATGTGCGTATGGATTGAGGAGCCACATTTGATATCGAAAAAAGGATTCTATGGCCATTTTGTAGGCAATTTGTAGATTTTGTAGGCCCAATCCTGGAATTTGTAGCAAAAGTATAGAGAAGTTACATGAACATAAAGGTGGCTCCTCAATCCATAACGTCAGGATTGAGGAGCCACCCTGTATCTCTTTGAAAATTTTGTAGGATTTTGTAGGAGTTGGAAAAAGATCCTACAAAAAAAATCTGCTCTCTACGACTAAAACTGAAAAAGCTACAATACTTTGATTGTGGCTCCTCAATCCTGACGCATCAAGATTGAGGAGCCACCCTGTATCTCTGAAAGTACGTGATGAATCTTTTTGAAAATTTTGTAGGATTTTGTAGGAGTTGAAAAAAGATCCTACAAAAAAAATTTGCTCTCTACGACTAAAACTGAAAAAGTTACAATAGATAATTTGATTGTGGCTCCTCACACCAGATAAATGCCTATAACTACATATGTACGTAACGGAATTCACAACCGATGATGCCAATATTTAGTAGAAATTTCTACTAAATATTGGCGTAGTCAAATGTCGCATATCATCAATACCTACAGAGCTACGCGTTTTTTCAATTTTCCATATAAATCCACCATATAGGGTGACCACTAATAAGTTAAATCCTGAGACACATTTTAGTACTATCAAGTTGGTGGCTTATTATGTCCAGAAAAAGAATGCATAAGATTACTTTTCCCTTAGTTGCCTCGTCAAGTACTTACCTCCTATTTAGTTCAAATTGTTTTAGCCGCTTGTTCGTTGTTAATTGATCGTTATTTGATGTAAGTATACATTTTCCTAAAAATGGTGTTCTGTGGTATTCAGTGACAAAAAAACTCAGTCGAAATGCAAAATTTTTTTAGGTAAGTGTAAATTTCTAAACATGTACTTAAAATTATCAGTACTTACTACTACCTACTATACGACCCTAAAATTAGGTGATGCATTCAGGAAACCACAGACATGTACACACCAAGGTAGGTACTTAACTAGTTTTGAATCATGTTAAGTACTTCATATCTCTTATTTCAAAGGGGATATTACCTTTGGCGCGCTCCATACAAACGAAGTTTGTGTATATCATTAATACTAACTAATTAAAGTCAATGACATTTTTCAGAGACAATCTAGAAATAAATCTCTATGCTTGCATGAAGTCAGATTTTCGATAAAATATACAGTTTCATTTCACATGTCAGAATTAATTTAAGACTTGTATGGAAATCTTTGAGGCACTGTAACTTTTAACTATAATCGGACAACATACATTAGTAAGTATTTAAAATATAGCACACTGAGGAGGTCAGAGGCACAGAGGATTATATTGTACAGAGTTACAGCTTCAAACAACCTCGCAAAAGCGGCGCATCACTACATGCGCAGTACGGGACACTTTGGCTATGCTTCGGGTGGTTACGGCGTAACGAGGGTGTGAATTTAAGGTGTGAGATATTGTCCATTCTTCCTTTCGAAAAGAGATTGGAGCCACTGACCTCTGTTAATATTAATAATATGTCTATGGATTATTTTCTGTTTGATCGTCACTGTCATTGTAGAACGTCATGTCATGTGAATTTAAATTGTGAGATATTATTATCGTTCATTTTACTCGAGCATGTTTAAAAGTAGTTTAATAATATTAAACGAAATGGTTAATCATTGCTTTAATAATACGAGGAGGAACACAAACATCTCCTTCTTCATATACCTTCCCCAAAGATCGCGTGACAGGTAAGTCAATTTTTGAGTCACCCGTGTAAAGCGGCGGATCGGGCGGCAACGTTTTTTTAATTTAAACTCATTTTATTCAACTAAATAACAAATAATAAATAACACAACAAACAACAACAACAAAAAAGAAAAACAATATACCTACATATTATAAAACATTATCCATCATACTTCAAATAAATTTATTTCCTTTTAGACAGCCCTACAAGAATAGGCTAATGTAATCGAAGCTCCTATGAAGCTGTTGCTCTGTACAATATAATCCTCTGTGTCAGAGGTGTGTGTCAGAATCGAACCTACTGGTAATCTATTGTATATGCATGCATTACCACAGGGACATAGGCGTGTACAAACTACAAATCTTAAATTTGTATGGAAATCTTTGAGGCACTGTAACTTTTAAATTATAATCGGACAACATACATTAGTTAGTATTTAAAATATGACCGGACTTCGATTGTATGAAGCGCGCTTAAGGTAATATCCCCTTTGAAATAAGAGATATGAAGTACATAACATGATTCAAAACTAGTTAAGTACCTACCTTGGTGTGTACAATTGTACATGTCAGTGGTTTCCTGAATGCATCACCTAATTTCAGGATCGTATAGCAGGTAGTAGTAAGTACTGATAATTTTAAGTACATGTTTAGAAATTTACACTTACCTAAAAAATTTTTGCATTTCGACTGAGTTTTTTTGTCACTGAATACCACAGAACACCATTTTTAGGAAAATGTATACTTACATCAAATTACGATCAATTAACAACGAACAAGCGGCTAAAACAATTTGAACTAAATAGAAGGTAAGTACTTGACGAGGCGACTAAGGGAAAAGTAATCTTATGCATTCTTTTTCTGGACATAATAAGCCACCAACTTGATAGTACTAAAATGTGTCTCAGGATTTAACTTATTAGTGGTCACCCTATATGGTGGATTTATATGGAAAATTGAAAAAACGCGTAGCTCTGTAGGTATTGATGATATGCGACATTTGACTACGCCAATATTTAGTAGAAATTTCTACTAAATATTGGCATCATCGGTTGTGAATTCCGTTACGTACATATGTAGTTATAGGCATTTATCTGGTGTGAGGAGCCACAATCAAATTATCTATTGTAACTTTTTCAGTTTTAGTCGTAGAGAGCAAATTTTTTTTGTAGGATCTTTTTTCAACTCCTACAAAATCCTACAAAATTTTCAAAAAGATTCATCACGTACTTTCAGAGATACAGGGTGGCTCCTCAATCCTGATGCGTCAGGATTGAGGAGCTACAATCAAAGTATTGTAGCTTTTTCAGTTTTAGTCGTAGAGAGCAGATTTTTTTTGTAGGATCTTTTTCCAACTCCTACAAAATCCTACAAAATTTTCAAAAAGATTCATCACGTACTTTCAGAGATACAGGGTGGCTTCTCAATCCTGACGTTATGGATTGAGGAGCCACCTTTATGTTCATGTAACTTCTCTATACTTTTGCTACAAATTCCAGGATTGGGCCTACAAAATCTACAAATTTCCTACAAAATGGCCATAGAATCCTTTTTTTAATATCAAATGTGGCTCCTCAATCCATACGCACATAAATTGGCGACGTACTTAGAAAGGGCCAGGTCAGATCTACCCGAAACCGACCAGCATGCATGAAAGGACTAATGAATGTGGAGGAAGCTAGGGAGGTTTGACAGGATCGTAGCAAGTGGCGTTCCGTTGTCTCTGCCTACCCCAGTGGGAGACAGGCGTGAGAATATGTATGTATGTATGTTAGTAGGGGTGAGGCGGTTTTGAAAAGTTCAAGGTTGTTCAGTGCGGGATACGCCTTAAACCTATCTAGTACCGAGTCCACTAGCATTATATTAAAGCCAGCATAAAATGGTGGCAGTCGAAGCGAGTGACGGTGCAACACTTCTCGATTTCATTAGAAAACAGTGGGTCTGCGCCTTCTGTTTGCACTCGTGGCGGCCGCGTGTCGTTTGACGTGTGACCACGGGACTCACGGATCGTATTACACCATGGGGATGGTTTTGATTTTTTTCAATAGATATACTATCCGATAAACTACTGTCAAGCACTAACTACGACTGTGCGAGCTGTGATACGAAAAGAACCTCCTCCTTTATTAAAGGCGGTTGATTAAATATAGGTCCTGAAATTATAAGTTTGTCCGCAAAAAGAAACCTTTATGAAACTAGACTATGAAAAAGCACAATTTGTTTAGGTTTGTTATAGGTAGGTATACTCGTACCTTCTGTTACATTTTCAAACTGTAAACAGAAAAAAATTTTCAAACACAAAAAATGAATTGTCATAAAAATTTACAGCATTGTTACTTTGTTACCTTATTTTGAGACACAATGGATTGTTTTAGGGAAATTAACAACAATGCTTTTATAAAGCCGTCAATATTTCACAAGTCTTTCAATGAAAGCCGCCCCGAGCTCGGGTCGAAAAGAATGTATTTGGACATACGGACCGAGACACAAATAAGCTTTTATGTGCCCTGGGTAACTGACCGTGGACAACAAACAGAGGTACGAGTGTTTGGCGAGGGACCCGACTGTAATGGCCGAAGAAAATTTATAGTTCGTTAGATATTTCAGTGGGCACAATAGTTTTATTTCCTTCTTGTGAAAGTGAAGTGCTAAGATTGAATGTGCGGGTAGGTACATACAACCGGCTGCATGCATTGCTTTATTATTTAACGACCTAGAGTGCTATATTTGAAAGTCACACTACCTAATTCGTACACGAAAGTGATGCCAAACTCTATGTAATAAATTTTTTTAATTTAATTACATAGAGTTTATTTTAAAACTCTGTGTAATTTAATTTATGCAATATTCGTATACGAATTATGATGTTTGACTTTCAAAAAAACTCCAAGCGTCGTTGATTCTTGTATAATAGGCGTAAAGAACTGAATAAATCTTGATTTGTTTCATGATAATTATCTGTATGAAAATTTCAGTCAGTATAAGCGGAGGGCATGTACTACAATATATACTTTTTATAAGCACTAAGTGTAAACACATATTTTATTTTAAGTAATTAGGTAGGTAGTGCATTTGGAAAAGAATTGACGTCACTTACCTGGTTGACGAAGATGACTGTGAGCATCGAGCGTCGATTTCGACATAGCCGATAGCGAATTGGTGCCATATCCTGCAAGTAAAAAAATATTTTTTTACACTTTTATTACTTTCAAACAAAAAACTCAATAAATGGAACTCTCTCCTATATTTATTATATTAACTATTATCGCTATTTTTTCTATCATCATAAGCATAAACGTACTTTTTAGTACATTGATATCGTTGATCATAAGCGATGTTTTGTTATGACATTTTCATATTTTTCCATCATGAAGAAAAATGTATTGGTGTGCTTAAACATAACGGATAATTAGTCTACACATAAAAAAATAATCAAAAACAAGAATAGGTACACAGAAAATTAAGAAACCAAAAAATTTTAAGTATCAAATATTGAAGCCAATTGAAACAATACTTTTAGTTGTTCTACGAAAAAGCCGAGCCATTATGATAGATTGAACAGAGTTTTCTTTGTAAAAATCTATTCAATACTTTCGCAGACAGAAAATTATCGTCCTTCTAAATTGTTTTATAATTATCACAGCGCCACCTCGTCAGGCATTTTGGTGCATCAAAATATACTATATTGGCCCTTTGTTCATTGCAGGGCCCGACGCCTCAGGCGGCTTGGGGCATTGTGCCATTCAAATTCCTATCTAATCCTCATTCAGGAAGGGTGTCCTTTTGGTTGAAAGTTATTGTCAAGAATCAGATTTTCTCTTTGATGCTCACAATCAGATTTCACGCGTTGTTAGTGCTAGAGCAACATTGTGGAAACTCCTTTTGATTCTGGGTGTATTTTTGATTTCATGTCTTACGGCCTTTGATTTTTGGGGGAAAACTAAACGCTGTAATAGTGACAAGTCTATGTTGAATGTTTGAATGGAGCTTGAAAATAAAAGGTTGACTATTATAGTCTGGTATAGTAAACGGAATAATTTTCTACTTAAATATTACGGAATAGCAAGGAATTTGTTTTAAAAATCAGGTTAAAGTGCATTTAGATATCTAGTGTCCTTTATATAAATAACTACGAACTATGCTGCCAATATCTGGCATCAATCATCCGTAACACGATACTCATGTGTACGAAAACCATTATCCTCTGATGCATTACTATGGCTAGTTCATAGCATAATATTGGATTGTATGAGATGAAAATGTTAGAGCTAGCTAGCTAGTGTTTCAAAAAAGGCATAAATATGGCTGAAAGTTCAGCCGCGATATCGCTTTAAAGAGCTGAAAACTTACACGGTTTTGAACGTCTACACTATTATAGACTAGGTATGGTTGAGTCCCACCCTACCACCAGGGGTATGGCGTATGGTGGGTCCGCAGGGTAACTTTTCTCTAGTGTAAAAGTCATGCATTGACGGAGCAGCAGACGTTAGTCCGTCATTCATTTGTGAAGTAAGGAGTTGTATGAAACCGCTCGGTTCATCGCTCGGTACGTGCGGTTTCATCATGGTGTGTGAAAGCGCTTAGATAATTTGTTTAATACAAATTCGGACAATTCAATATCTATTTAATTAAAAGCACGAGTACCTTGTATACAATGCATTACATTCTTTAAAGAATTCACGAAAAATCTGCTGTTCTTTTAATGTTGTGGTCTTTTTTCAATTTTGGAGCAACAGTGAAAACTTTTCAGTTTCGGTCTGTAGCACCCTCCGGCATTCAAGTATAAGTATATAACACCTTGTATGCTTATAATTGCAAACCACAAAGTGTTTAGACAACCTCGATGCGGCAAAGTTTTCAAAGAGGACGTGCCACAACCACAAATTAAATATCTCATTACTTGAGATCAAAGGATTGTCGTGTCAAAACTATTTGTTCGAAGCGGCTGCGGCGGCTGTCTGATTTCACGCCGAGGGTGGTGATGTGATGAGCTTACAATGCTCTGAATATAGTAATGCTCTTTCTAGATTATCTCAACGCTTGTATTGATGGATATTTTCAATTAAAATTTTTAGTTTTTCAACTAATTGTTAGCTTTTTTATTAAAATGTCAAAAGGTAAAAAATTAAGGGTCCTCATAAAAGAAACTATTAGTTTTATCAACGTTTTTTCTTCTGGCTCTATCGTAAAATCGGTTTTCATAAAAGACTCAAACTTGGTGTGATTATTAACATATAATAAAAACCGGCCAAGTGTGAGTCGGTCTTGCGGTAAAGATCCCGAAGAAAACAAAACTTTTTTGTAAGTTAATTAATATGACGTGTGGTGGTGTGGTACGCAACCCTCGCTACGAGAGAAGGTCGACTCGCACTTAGCCGGTTTGGCTTTAGGAGAGCATTCGACGCGAGCAAACAACGAATTAAGAAAGGATCTAATAATTGATGACGATAAGAAGCATCGTATAAATTATTTCCTGAAAGAAATATCTTTTACGTCACGTCGTGTCGTTTAAATCCAAAACATTGAGCTCATTTTAGATTCAATCATAATTTTAAAAAATCGGATAGCAAGCCGGATAGCTTGCTTGATTTCCAGAATCTACTGTTCAATTTGGTCTATTTGCTGTTCGATTTATAATTTTTTTTCGTGAGTTCTTTGGCTAACAAATAACTTCCCGTCCGTCGATTTTCCTTATTATGAACTGACGATATTGTAAACTCTTTTGTATTTTAAGTAGGTAATATCTAGTATTGTTACGCCTAGCATTTGGTTAAAAGTTTATACAAATTCATTCAAATTTTAAATTACAATTCTCTCTTTCTAGCCTATTCATATATATTATACCTATTTCTCGTTTTCACTTGACGGGACGCAAAACAATAGGGTGCTTACGGTTTCCCTTCTCGCCTGAAGCCGTTTTTCCTCCATCACGCTCCCTCTTTCAAGTTTGCAAGTGAGGGTGAGAAGCACAGAGAATGGACGATGAAAGCCACTTTCAGCTAATTTTCGCAGCCGCCGCCGCTTGCCTCCTCATTTTAGCTCAGTCTCCGATTTTTTACATTGGATTATTTTTCATATTTATTGTTTTGGCTATTTTTCACTTTTTACCGGTGTGTTTTTAAAATGTTGTGCGAGAAATAAAACACAGTTATGATTGAAGTAACTTGGTGTAGTACATTTATGCAACTTGGGTCGAACGACAAAGAGGAAGTTATGGTAACACTTTCATTGCATCTTTGTTGAACGTTCAGGTCGTATCACAACCATGGAGCGTCTGTCGAAATACTAAAGGTATTGTCAAAGCTTGGCCCATCTTGTATCCTGCCCTTCCTGTCTGGACACCTGCATGCGGAAAGAGTCTATGGACACTGCCAATTGTGTAATCCGTGTGGCAAACACGGACCTAAAAAAAAGACGGACCCAATGTGACACTAAAAAGATGTGAAGCATGCAAGGTCCTACATATTCGTTTGTTCTATAAGGGACCTACAATCACACAGATTCACCAGTTCTAGGCTTAGGTCCTACAACCCGCCACCATTTTGTACCGCGTGACAGTGCGTCAGCACGCACAGTGCAAAAAAATAAATGGGTGCATCACTCGTGATTAGACGAGATTACGTCCGGTTTTATTTCAGCTCCGTGGTTGCAAAATGCTGTGATTGAAAAATTTCGAATAACATTATGTCATCGTCTTGATAGAAGAAGAAACCAAAGCTAGAAACCAGTTACAAGTAATGTTCCTAGTGCATGTTTTTTTAGTTATAAGTATCGGTTGAGATGATGATGATGATGGAATGGTAATAAACCTAATCGAATGTTGTACCTACTATGCGTGTCTAGTAGATAATATTTGTATATCACACTTTGAAATAAAAGTAATCAGTGCGATAGAATTAGTTTTAAAATAGTACCTATTTCAAGTAGTATCCTAACATTACAACAATTAGCGACTAGTCTCACAAAATCTCAGTGAATAAATGTAGTTTGATTTAAATGTGCGTTTAGGTTAATTTATAGTTCATTTCGTAAGGCCACTGGGGAGGCCGGGTCAACGAGGGTTAAAGGGGAGCTATTATAAAAATGTCTGCTAAATGTAGCGTGTGATTCATACAGCAAAAACATATATATTTTAGTTGATAAACCTAATGCTTACCTAATGAGGTCTGAAAAGGGTATCTAGCTAGAGGGTTTACGATTATTCGTAGCAAGAGGCAGATTGATTTACCTACCATAAACTGTTCAACCGAAACATTACCTACCTAGTAGGTACATAGAAAAAAGAAAGAAAGATAGAGAAAAGAAAGATATAAAATTGTGTGCATAATGTTGTAGGTACCGTTGTTATGTTGTAAGTTGAAGAGATTAAGTCATACTCATCAGACAATATTAGCATAAGATATTACAATCGAAGAATGATAAAGAACTGTTTTTTTGTTAAAGAAAACGATTTATTAGCAGATGGGTAGATCAACTATTTTTTGTCCATACCTAGTCCCAGTCATCTGCATAAAATTTTCTCAATGTTCAGGCTCAGGCTTAAGCTCAGGTTTTGCTTGCTCCAAAAATTAATGTTTGTTGAATAACTAAGGATTGCATTTATTAAACACACACACGGTTTTGCAAAATTACTTGAATTTTACTTGAATTTTGGCGGTTGTCCAATGGACGCTTTATTTCGTTGTCCCCACGCTTTTTGGTCTACCGGACAACCGCTAAAAACTTCTAGGAGTTCAACACAGATGGTGCAATGCACATGTGTGTAGAAGAATCATATCATTAGATACAATATCTATCTTACAAAATTAATGAATGTCAAGAAAAAAGGAATAAAAACTTCTTTTTATACAGTACCGTGAGGACAAAAAATAGTTGATCTACCCAGATATACAAATAGGTAACAATAAGATAATAAATGACTGACTAACTAAAATGTTTTTTTTATAAGGCTTACTGTAGCCTTTAATAAAAAAATATAATTTTTAAATTCTATTAAATTTCTGTCCAAGCACAATGTTAAAATATCGTATAGTGAAAATATTGCATAGTTTGAAGATAGGACCCCAGCACAATCGGTCCCCAGGGCGCGGTTAGTAAATCGTTTGTAACTATTATGCGAGCGTTAGGCGTCACGGTCTATCGCGACTTTATTAAACTCAATAGCTTTGATATTATTTAATTATTATTCATTTTGGTCACAGTTCTTATCTATAAACAGATTTATAACCTACGGGCTACGAATAAGAATGTATAGAAGTGTAAATGAAGCCCAAAAAGTGGCACCAAAAAAACTGTACCGTGTTCTAGTTCTTCAAAAACTGTACCTAGCCGCCAAAACTCATACAAAATGTCATTTTTTATTGGGTGCCAGAAATGCGGAGTGCTATCCTTTATGATTTAGATTCATTCATTCATTCATTATAGGTACATTAAAATATTAGATGTTCTTGGTAAACAGTAAATCATTTCAAATTGCAAAAAGGTGAAATCTGATTTTTTTTTAAATGGTTCAGTTTCCTTCATTTGTTAAAACGTTGTCTATAGTTTGTATAGGTATTTGCAAAGGTATTTGTTAAAAATTTAGGCATGTTTCACCTTTGATTGTGATTGTTACATTGCGAAATATGAAACACAAAGCTATAATTTGCAATTTTCACATTCGACAGACGAAGTCAAGAGTGAGGATCAGCAACAATAGGACGCGGTGAGTGAAGCGTGCGAAGCGATAATGGCTCCCGCTTCCCTCTGTGATAATCATCAAAATATTGCATCACTTACCGAAATATTGTAAGTGTCAATCAAAGAATTAAGTTCGTATTGTAGGGTATGACGCGGCGCGTGTGCGGCGCGCGGCGGCGGAACGCTCGCCGGTCGGCGGCGTTGCGCTCGCGTGCTACATTTTAGGGCGCATTGTTTTGATTTTGAGGCATATAAAAAATGTGCTCACGCTATTTTTAGAACGGCACGACTGGACTACACTATTTTATAAATTAGAAGGCCTATAGCAGTGAACCAGCGCCACTTCTAATTTTTATAAATTCAAGCCCGGTTGACTGTAAAAACTAATTTTTTGGAACATGACTGTGTTACTATAGTTAAAACAATTAAGGTAACAACGGAAAAGATCGGGGCGGTCAGAAAACTACAACTACACTCACTACCTATATGTCTCTCGAAAATAATATCGTTTTTGAAGCATGCTGTTGTAGAATAGATCCTAGAATAGGTGTCCCCCGTGGAAATCGAAGCCACGACCTCCGTGTCAAGAGACCATAATGCTCTTAACCATCAGACCACGGAGGCAGTCACACCCTGTGTTTATATTCTGTGTTACAATGACTTTCTAGGAAATCTCAATACAAACAACACACCATTGACCAAGAAATGTCGCCTACGCAACATACACACAAGAGTCAATAGACAATATAAGCATAAGCATATGCTCACGACTATATTCCCTGAGGGGGTAGTCAGAGATATTCTGAAACCTCAGAACATCCACGTTTCACCAGTAGTACCGAAACTCTGTCCAGTGTGACGGGGGGTGAGGGGTGAGCCCGTCGCCACTTATAATGGACAGTGGGTACAATACATGCCTCGAAATTGAGGCATGCAGGTTTCCTCACGATGTTTTCCTTCACCGAAAAGCCAGTGGTGTTACAAATCGTACATAACTTCCGAAAAACTCATTGGTACGAGTCGGCTTGGACGGGGATCGAACCACCGCCTCCTGCAAGGCAGGCAAGGTTACTCGCCACTGGACGACCACGGCTTTTAAGACAATATGGTTGGATATTTTTGTCTAACTCGTAGAGGGAGAAGTAATAGAGATCGGAACGTGTTTTATCCTCTTCACTCAAAAAGAGATGCAAATAGCAAATCAATCTAGTTAAAAAAGGGATCGCTACCCATCTACCACTACATTTCTGTACTGCGCTGCGTCCACTGACCAAGAAATGTCACTCATATAAATTGTATGCAATTGTATGACTATCGCTATCCATACGTGGTTAACACGCCTCCTGTGTTGCGCTAAGAGCAATAGAAATTCATTACAATATAGTATGAAGAACAATTGTTGTTCTCTTTTTGAGCGGCCCAACCAGCTAGGAACATTGAGCTTGGAACATTATTGGGCCAAATATAAAATTGTACCTACATTATAGTACTCTGTGATAATACTTACCTAAGTACAGGCTTTTAAAGGTCCTTTCAATATACATTTAAAAAAATAGTCATATTCATTCATTCATTGCTAAATCGAATCGGAATTGTAATTTTTTTCAATATCTTCAAGGCACTCACAAAAATTCGAACACTTTGAACTTCGAACACTTGATACAAATTAATAACAAACAAAAACCCAAAATCGATTATACTTACCTATAAAAGAAATACAGAAGTCCAAATAATAGGTTCCGAATCCGCGCCAAAAGTCTACTAAAAAAGTTCGTGTTGACTTTAAGGTAAAGGCACTTTTATTTTTATTTACAACGAGAAACCGACATCCCGACATCAGAAAAAAAAAGACATCAGAAATTTACAAAAATGTTTTTCTTCTTTTTCAGAATTTGGTATCCAAAGCGATTTATTTCACGAATAACAGCCAGTCATACGGATAAAAAATCACACTTGGAATCCTAGCAGGAGATATCATTTCTTTTTAACCGACTTCAACAAAAGGAGGAGGTTCTCAATTCGACCCGTACGTTTTTTTTTTTTTTTTTTAACGGATTGTAAGGCTGGTTTACATCACCGCTCTGTCTCTTACACTGCTCATACTAATGACAGTGACAGTATCACATTTAAACACAATAATACTATACCCTTAACATAGTATAAAACGGACAAGACTAAAATTCCCAAATCCTGGAATACATGTAGACTGAAATTTAAATAACCTGTCATCATGTCTAGTTTTTTAGGGTTCCGAAGTCAATAAGTAACCCTTATAGTTTCGCCATGTCCGTCCGTCCGTCCGTCCGTCCGTCTGTCCGCGGCTTAGCTCAGAGACGCTTAGTACTAGAAAGCTGTAATTTGGCATGGGTAAACATATTAATCACGCCGAGAAAGTGGTAAAATAAAATTTTGAAATATTTTTTTTTTTAGGGTACCTCCCCTACCCGTGAAGTGGGGACGCGATTTTTTTTCTCGTCTATCCCATAGTGTGGGGTATCGTTGGATAGGTCTTTTAAAAATACGGTGGGTGTGGGAAAACCATTTTTCGATTTAGGGATCCGTTAGCGAAATATTAAGCTTTAAGGTGCTAATTTTTGTTAGAGTCGAGTGTCCCCCCCCCTCTGCCAGCTAAACGGTTGTTTCTAGATATGTGAAAAAATTCATGGCAGTAGTGTATATAATGAAATTAAAAGGAAAACTATCACCGCTAAGTTAGCTTTACAAGTTAACGAGTAATAGTCGACCAACTTAAAAAATGTACTTTTTAGACTTTATTAGCCGTCAAACCGTAGTATAAAACAAAAAGCCCCCTTCTAAGTTCGTATAATGTGACGGGCAACTACGGAACCCTACCCTGCGCATGGCCCGACACGCACTTGGCCAGTTTTTTTTAAAATAATTAATGGACTTCTTGCTTGTGCGTTAGCACCGCATTTCCGCCAATGTCAAGTGGTTTGACTATCCAATCTCGAGGATTGTTTTTGAGTAATAACAACTGAGAAGGATTGTGGAGCCTCGTGGCAGGCTGAACACCGCGCGAACACCACGCGAGAGACAAGTGTTCGGGGCAAACCCTGCTACGTGACTCCGTTGTCTAGTAATCATAATACAAGTCCAGGCTAGATTCTGGAACTTAAAATGTGACTGGATGATTTGTGTGACAATGTCTAAGATATTTATTTATTCTGGGCCTAAGACATTTTGAAAATTTATTGATTTGGACTAGGCCATTTGGATTTCAGGCAATATGGGATAATTTGGGTTTGAGTCATACTGTACCGGAGGAATACAGCATTCCACAACAGGTTACCCATTATCTTTTGAAGGTGAAAGGGAATATATCATTAATGCATACTTCACGACGCTTTCGACTGTTCTGTACCTGTAGCTGGAGTGCGATTTTTGAACATCACACGTTCAAATCAGCAGTAGAAAGATGAATAATCTCCATAGTAATTTTGACATAATCTACTGTGTGTGATGTTCAAAAATCGCACTCCTGGTTGACGGACGCGACTTAGATTAATAATTAACTGTTATTTAACTAACCTTGTGAACCTTGTGACGTTGCATGTGTAGACCAAGTACTTTTGTAAGACGCATCTGAAAATAAACAAATAATATAACTTTGACATATAATTAAACACAAAAAATTACCACACTATCACAGTTTTATCTCTATTATTTTCCCTTTAGGTTTTTGGTAACAATTAGTAGATATTGTGACAACATGGTTTTTTCTCTGTCTACTATATTAGCTACGCTTCTTAACATGATTTTTATATCATAAAAGATATTCTAGATACCAGAGAAAAAAATCTGCTGTCCCATACTAAAGTCAAATACCTACTAGACTAAAATGTATGCAACAGCAGATTTTTTTCTTCTCCGATCGGTTTGCTCCCATGGTAAAAGTTGTTCAGTTTGATGGGTAGAGTATGTTGTTTAAAGGTTAATGATACGTTTCCTTACACCTGTATACATGCAACTGACCGTTAGACTATAGTATGATGACACAACAAGTTGCAGCCAAGACAGCCGAATTCCCATACCACCGAGTAGAATTATCCTGCAGAGAAAACGCTTCACCGCCGGCGTAGCGATGTTTGTTCCAAACTGCCGCTGATTCTCGTACGTGAACGCTCATGGACAAGAGTGAGCGGAAGCAGTATGAAGTTGTTTCTCTGTATGATATCTACTCGATGACAATACCCACGGAAGGTGGCAATCCCATGGATGCCATCGACGCGCCGTCGGGCCACAGGTCGGGCGGCGGATATGTGCCTTATAGCTTTTTGCCAAGGCCAAATCGCCCATTAGCCAAATTGCAGATATATAGACCGATTTTACCATTGCAAACCCAGATTTAGTCAGATAAGAAAAAATAGAAACATTAATCATGTTTTTGGGGCTTCCCCAAGACCTAAAAAAAGCCTACAAAACAAGTAATATGTACTTTTGTCATAGGACTTAACCTTTGAGAGCTACAGGGCCAAGAAAGTAACAGCCTCAAACAAATGCCATAGACCTTGGTCTGATTTGGTTGGCTGTAAAAAAATCCAAAATAGTGAAATCCAAGATGGCTACCATGGAAATGTCAAACGCCAAAGCAGCTTTTAAAGGTTCACCGAATCACAGATTATATAATACTATACCGAATCAACTGAATATTTGTATCCGGAGATTTTCGGGATCGCTGATTAATAATGTGAAATAATTTTCTTTTTATCTTCAACTTTCATGAGGGTCGCCATGCTAATTTCATAATTTTTAAAATTAAGGCTGGCTTGCACCAAAAAGTATTTAGGCTTACCTAATCATGTTTAAATATGATGCTGTCACTGTCATTTGTATGAGCAGTGTGAAAGACAGAACTATCACTAAATACGTTTAAGCATAAATAATTGTTGGTGCAAGCCGGGCTAAGTCCTATGATAAAAGTACAAATTAATTGTTTTGTAGGATTATTTAGGTTAAATTTGTACCTACAAAACTTTTCGATATGACTTGTAGTTGCCGAGATATAGACAAAAAACTGAAAAAGTTTACCTTTTTTCCAAGATGTTGGCTCGAGCAGAACAGAAATTACCGGGGATTTTTAGGATGTCCAATGCGAAGCCCCAATAAACATGTATACCTACCAAAATTCAGATTTCTATCGATTATTGTTTTCATTTATCGAAAATTGGTCCTCTAGCCATTTTTGCGATTCGGCTTTGATCGTAAGCCTGCAATCAGTTTCCCGTCTAAAGAGTACTTTAGACAGTTTTTGCTGGTTGAGGGAATACCAGCGTGTCACTGCAAGCGACTTCACGCATAAGTCCTACATAGACTTTGGCACAAGGACGTGAACAACAAAACATTGTTTTTTTATTTTGACGGAGTATATCTAGTTTGGTGATGAAATCAGAATTGTTAAGTGGCTTAATTATTTTAAACTTAGTTTTGAGTGATTAAGGCTAGGTAAGTATTCTTAACCTTTTAAAAGCACAATTTTGTTAAGCAAATTATTTTGCCGACTTAGTAGGTATAATTTATTAGGCATTAATAAAAGAACTGTTAGTTAATTAAATACATACTTTGTTTAGTATAGTTATATTTTATTTAAAGGATTTGTTAATTTGCTTTAAGTACCTAACTGTTTTACTGAATAAAAGAACAGTGTAGGTACATAAACGAACAATGACTGCACAAAAACTGCAGTCAATATTCATTCAAAGTAGCAAAATATCTTTCACAGTATAACCATCATAAAACATAATATAATCGAAAAAAAACACTTTAGCTATGTTTTTGCGATTGTTACGATATCTAGATAGATAGATAGATCCTTCCGAAGCCTTTGACGAACATTTATTTTTAATCAAAACTTCATAATCGAATGGTAATGATCTAGATTAGATTGAATAAAAATCCTAGACAATTTTTTCCCATAAATTCGGAAATAGACTGTGATTACACTCATTAACAAAAAAAGCGCAAGTTTCGCTATTAGAAGTAGCGGTGGAACTAATGGGGCTGCCCAAGAGATACCATCGGATCCCTTAGCTTAGGGTAGCCCGCCATGAGTCCCCTGATGCGAAGCCCCTCGTGATTATGACACCTCGAGGAGAGCTTTAACGCTTCTCAAGTGTCATTATCTGTTAATAGTTTCATTATCCTCTTTAAACCGTCAAGATTTTTGCATTAGTTACTTTAGAAGTGAAGCTTTATACTCCATATGAATTTTTATTATCATGTTGTAGTAAATCATTTTAAATCTGTAGTACCTACTTAGTATACCTATTTTATTTTGTTAATGTTATCAACATAACAATAAGATATTACTTAGGTATAGGTTCACATTACATTACACCATTATTTGTGGCATTATAGCTCTTTAGCTACCAAGTTATAGACAGCTTAATTTTACTTTCATCTATTAGACACTTAAATTAAAACACGTATGACATAAAATATTTTTTTTAGATTGTTTTTACTAAAGTTAAATTTCACGGAATTTAACAAAAATGGCTACTTAATTTCGAATGCACGGCATAAAATAATAATTAACATAACAAAACACAAATCTTTTCTACAATTATATTATTAATACCTGGGGGCGACCAAGCTTCAGCCAGAGTCTTTTTTTACCCGACTGCGCGAAGCAAAGGAAGGGTAATGTGTTTAACAGCCCATGTATGTATGTATGTAAGTTTGTTACCTTTGTGGTACACTAGAGACCAAACGCGTGGGCCGATTTTGATGATTCTTACGTCAATCGATTTGTCTTAATCTTGCGAGTGTCACTAAAGACATGACAGTAATCAACATTCAATATGGCGACTACCACCCGCCAAATGGCCGCCCGCCATGGACTGTAGGTAATTTGATTATTGCTTGATTTTAATAATAGCTATCCATGTAATGTTGCGTTAGGAATGTACAAGACTTCATCCATGTCGCTAGAGCTGCTTCCGAGAAACGAATTTTATATCTAGGTATACAAGAAGGGGTTGATCTGAGTTCTTGACAAACGCTTTTCGCAAAACAGATTTTACGCGGTTGCTTTGTTTGATGGTTTAATCATCCCCTTAGACCTTATACAGGTTAGGAAAAGCATAATTAACAAACCACAAAGGTACTCTACCCATCAAACTGAACAACTTTTACTATAGGAACAAACCTGTCACAACAACAACAAAAACAGCTGTCTCATACATTTTAGCCATACTTAGGTATTGCAGTTTAGTATGGATCAATCGCTTTTCGGTTTCGGTTTGCCTCCATTAATAAAAGTTGTCCAGTTTGATGGGTAGAATAATGTGGTTTAAAGGTTAATCATAATTTTCCTAACATTCTGTATACCTCCCATACAAAAGTGCGGATCCGATCGATTTTCTATAGGAGGTCCAAAACAAAATCTCGTTTTTCGACCCATGTTCCTATTGGAAAGTTGTTCATATTCACGGTCTCAATACACCCTTATAGTTTCGTTACTAATTAAAAACTAGTGGTGTATTATATTAACCTGCCTAAAGCTGGAGCTAAAGAAACAAGTACGAAAATTTTACAATGATAATACCTGCTTTAAATTCTTTTTATTATTTTTCTGGATTGTAGCAACCAAAACGGTATGCAAAAGCAATTTCAAGACATCAAAAAACTCTTTAGTGAACTCTACATAGGAAATTATGTTTAAGCTTCAAGTCCTGATATTAACAGGCTCTACAAGATGATACCTAAATTAGGTACAGGGTAGAAAATAAAATGCGATACATATCGAACGGGTACTTCATACCATCAAAATGAACAACTTTCACTAAGGAACAACATTGACATATCGCGAAAAAACAAAACAGCTGTTCCACAGAAAATGACAATATATGTAAATAATAGACCAAAATGTATGAAACAGCCACTGACATATACTCTAGCGGTAGACAAGCTCGTTCAAACAAGCAACATGTCACATAAAACAACAAAAAATGTCACATTACGGTCTGTCATTGTCATAGTGACGAAGTGAACTCGGGAATATAAATGCGGTGCGCCCACCGCATTCAAGTGGAACATGTTGCTTCTATGAAAGGGCCTGTCTATCGCTAGAGTGTAAGTCAGTGGAAATAGCTGATTTTTTTCGCCATTTAGGTATTTTGACGAATGATGGTTAGTTAGGGTCTTTCCTGCTAAGTCTATTTACAAAACGATCGACTTATCGTGGCTCGGCTGACCAAAACGGTGATCAAACCAATCAACAACCTACACCGCTCCAACAACACCTAATAAAATGGTCACACACAACACAACACTTCACGACACGTCACGTTATTAAAAAAGAGATATATTCACCCGCAAACAGCATAGAGAAGTTGGTAAATGTGCCAGACCGACTGAGGTAGTCGGCGGAGCTTTTGATATCAAGCATGGTTACGGTTGCGGCGACCACATGACGGTACGCGCGACGCGCATGACGCCGTTCAACTCAACGACCGTCGACATCCCGGGGGCGGGGCCTGGCCCTCAGCCACGCCCCCAACCCACCCCCGCCTCGCTCGACACACCACCCCGCCAATCGCAAGGCACTCTGGCTAATCTTTATCTGAGAAAAATAAACAGGGTGGGCGGGAGATAATGACTAGGAGCTTCGACGGCGTCGGTAATCAGGACGCTTTGTGGCCCGCGACAGCCTGTTAGCTAGCGGCTTATCCACCCGACCGTTTGGCAAAAATTGTTTTATGTCGTTTGAATTTCGATTTTCCAATGTTTTAGCGTTCCCCTTAATAGTACTCGCCCGGTGGATGATCTGTTTGAAACTTGCTGATTTTCAAACACTTAGAAATATACTAGCTTACGAATAATGAAAAATAATTCGTAGCTAAATTGCTACGGAAAAATGGAACCTTCAAAAATGGTATCGGAAAATTTTTGGCATTCATTAGTTTTTATAATGACAATTCTTCGACGCCCCGCATCAAATAATTGTCCGAAGCTTGGCTCGGGCTCGGAGCAATTGTTGTCGTCATCGCCATATTGTTTTTATTTCCAATTCGACTCCGTATTTTTGGACTTTGGAACAATGACAGCGCCGGGCGAGGCCTTTTGTGTTCGCTTTTATTTATTTTTTTACGATTGCAGCTCTGTCCGACCTTTTTCTGTTTCAATAATTGTCCATGTAATTGGCTGAATTTAGGCATATTGTACGTAAAAATTAGGGATGGTTCTTTCAGATGTGAAGCTTTCATTTGATTGCCCTGAAATATAACACCTAGAAACAAATAGAAGGAGAATATTTTGAGGATATCAATGTCACCACCAGAAGGCTCATTTTTCATATTACGTCATCGTCATCGCTACGATACGTTTCAAAGTTAATAGCGCTACGTCGTAACGCGTCGTAGCTACTCGTAGACATGGTCGTAGCCATTCTATGGTCGTAGCAGCTTCGTAGTTTCATAAGGGTTGAGACACATAGACCGACGGCGTACGAGGAGACGGCGCGCGGCGGGCCCATTAAAAAAACCACGATTAGTACGGGAACGCGTTCGGCGTCGACGGTGGAGGATGCGGCACCGTGCCATACTAAACGTGTCGGTCGGTCAATGTGTCTCAACCCTGACTCTTATTCATGTCGTCGGTGAACAATCAAATTGGCAAAATACCTTTAGATAAAGCAAATGATTTATCTATTTGCCTAACCTATATGAGTAGGCGAAGGAGCCGAAAAGAACGAAACGAATTTACTTTTAATTCTTCTGACGATTCGATGATTTATAGATTTATACTTTGATGAAATTAGATTGCCAAACGTAAGGTTTTCGTTAGGTTTCTTTATTTATTTTGTTCAGGATAAAAATAAAAGAGATATTGTACACCAAATAATGCGACAACTTTGAAATATCACGGTTCTGATATTTTACTATCCGCAAAAATAACTGGAAAAAAACCGGCCAAGTGCGTGTCGGACCAAGCGCAGTGTAGTGTTCCATAGTAGCCCGTCACAATATAATGGACTTAGAAGGGTGCTTTTTGTTTTATACACCGTCTCCAAGTACATTTTTTAAGTTGGTCGCCTAAAACTCGTTAAATTGTAAAAACGTAAATTTTTTCACATCTCCAACCGGTTAACTGGGAGCGGAAGGGGGGGGGGGGGCCCATGACTCTAACAAAAATTCACTAACGGATCCCAGAATTGAAAAATGATTTTCCCACATTTTAAAGGACTTAGGCCCGATTCGCCCAAACGCGAGTAAATTTTATTCTTAGATTAACACCCGTATTCTTAGTGGTTTTCTTGACATTTCTTCACTCGAGTGGAGGACATTTTTGACATAATTTGTATGACAAAAATGTCAAAAACGTCCTCGACTCGAGTGAGGAATAAGCCTCAAGGAAACAACTAAGAATACGGGTGTTAGTCGCCGGTTACTATGGAGTAAACTGATTTTGCGTTTTACCAACCCTAATCTAAATGAAATTGCACATGATCAATTGATCTTATACCGTGGCAGAGGGGAAATGCTACCGCAAAGCGAGTCCTCATTACAAGTAGTCAAAGATATCACAGAATTAAAAAAAAATTAATAAAAAGAAACCTAACAAATTAAAACTGTATAACCTCACATTGCAATAAGTACTGAAACAACGACCTCTTCCTTTAGGTGAATTGTACATTCGATCTTTTAGCACGGGGTGTGTAAACACCAAAAGTGAAATTGTTCCTTGTATAGTAGTTACTCTTCTATTCTATTCTTAATTAATGGCGTTTCCTTGTTAGATTTCGCCAGTGTCAAGTGTTGAGGATATACTCATTAGATATTGTACGGTACAATAGGATATGGCGATCTCAAAGCCCCGTTTTTAAACAAAAACACACTAGAAACCGCCATAAAACGGCGGAGCCACGTGGCTGTCAAAATCGCAAGCCGACGCACGAGACGTCCTCTTGCCACCCCCTCAGCCACGTCACTCTCTAGTTACTCTTCTATAAATCTAAGTTTGGCCCTATGACAGACGGACGGCCAACTAAGTGGAATATCGAAGTCATTCCATACGTTTCATTTTCATTTTGCAATAAAGATTAAAATAGGTTGTAGTAGGTAAATTAGGTGGTAGTACCTAGTAGTAGTAGTAGTAGTAGTTATAGTAGTAGTTTTTCTTTATAACTACTACATTTCTGTTTTTAGGTTACTGTTATCTGTGTCTTCCATAGGCCAAGTATTTCGCTTACGCTGATAGACGGAACATCAGTGTAACCGCGTATGAGACAGCGATAATTTCATCCAGTGATACCATAGGAAATCAAACTCCCATAAAAATGGGTAAATGAACTATGCTATATTATGTACACACGGCGTGTGTGTACACAAGTGCAATTTTTGAATCTCATTCGGTGAGCTCAGCAGTTGAAAATTTCAAAATTACTTTGGAGATATGCATCTTTCTACTGCTGATTTGACTGTCAAAAATCATTAATCATACATAGCGATTTTTGAAAGTCAAATCCACACTATAAAGACATTTACAACTGCTGAATTCACCGAATGAGATTCCCGCGCCGCTCGTAGGGTGAATACTTACAGTCCTTTGAGTCTAGTACGATTTCACTACATGTGCGCACCGCGCCTTCGGCTGCTTAGAAAATAACCAGGGCCTCTAGAAAAAGTACTTTCGATTAGCATTAACGACAGTAGAAAAAAAAAATAAACGTATGGACTTGACGTATGGTGGAGAAAGAAAACGTCAAAATGTTTCGATCGCCAATGTCAAATCCATACATTCTGTCATTTCTACTAGCGTCTACGCCAAAAGAAATGTTACCTTGTCTATAGCCCCTGTAGTGCGATTTTCGAAAGACACCCGTAACTCGCTGTAAACAGCAGTAGAAAATGTTAAAATTACTATGGACATTATGCGTCTTTCTACTGCTGATTTGAACGTGTGACTTTCAAAATTCGCACTGCTTTTCTCGCGCTTTTCAGAGCGTCGCGCTTGCTGCGACAAGTACTTAGTATGGAAAAAATAGAGTCGGCACGCTAGTAGAGAAATCATACTAGACGGGCTGGTACCCATTGAACATAATCCGCCTCCGTGGAACTGCCTCCGTGGTCTAATGGTTAAGAGCATTGGGCTCTTGACACGGAGGTCGTGGGTTCGATTCCCACGGGGGGCACCTAGTGAAATGTCACTTTGTGCGTTTTTCCCCAGTTGGTTAGGACATTGCAGGCTGAGTCACCTGATTGTCTGAAAAGAAAGATGATTCCGTGCTTCGGATCGCACGTTAAACTGTTGGTCCCGGCTACTATCTCTGGTTGTAGTAGTCGTTACATAAAAACCACGTCAGAGGCCGTAAGGCGGTTTGAATAAACTCTGACACCAGCACGGCTAGCATGCCACCCACGACAAAGCGTTTAAACGAGAAAAACGTCATGCGCGCTCTTTTTGGCGTACGTAAAATAATAAAGATGGAGGCACGTCTCGATTTTTGTCGTTTTCTCGGCGTTGGCATGCTAGAGGGGCAGGGCTTGCAGCCCACTCGATAAGAAGTAGAAGAACATAATAATAGCACAGCATTATGCAATATGCAATTTTCAATTTATTGTTACCTTTTGTGTCATTATAATAACGAGAATACATTTTAATAAAGTTATTTATTTGTATTAAATCATAAATTATGTTGTTAACTTATAGAACATTATCATATTTAATGTAAGATATGATACACACCTTTTCTGGTAAGCTATAGAGGCTCATATTCTGTACTATAATTGTAAGACCTTGCTAAAACCTACAGTAAAATGTCAAAATCCATACATTTCGACCCTACTTAGCTCGAACTTAAGCATCAATTACATTGAACAATTTGCAGGGAGCCAACATTTAGTGTATGGTAGGTAAGGTAACCTAGTTTAAGGTGAACAGAATCAAATGAGATCGAAACCCGAACCTGATTTTTAGTAGGCTTAAGTAGGTAAACTGGTTTTCGCTTCTTGTATGACAACAATCATCTCGAAAACATTGCTAGAACTAAAAAAAGAAAGCAATGCTACCTAACATTATTTAATAAAGAATCTAACCAGCTTTACCGACATTGCCCAATTAGGACAATGCCTTAGGGCCTGTTTCACCAATTCTGGGTAAGTTCTCGTTAGCTTATACGACAGATTGTTTGACATATTTTGTATGAAATAATGTCAAAATATCTGTCGGATAACCTAACAAGAACTTATTCAGAAGTGGCCTTAGTCTTCCAGTTTACAAATAATAAATGACCTATACTCTTTCCTAGCTAAACTAGATATACCTACTTTGACTATTATAATTATCTACTTGTGTAGGTACTATCTACCGACATATTGAATTTACCTTTATATACCGTGTTGGAGTGTCACTGTATTCCATTTCTCTTATACGTATATTTTCAATAAACAGATGTTCTTCAAATACGCGAATTTATAGTAGGTGACCAATTGAGTCTGCCAGTTGCGAAGACCCATATATTTTTAAAATATTCATCGCTTGGAAAACTGAAGAAAAAATACGTCACTTAAAAACGCAAAAAAGCTAAAAAAATTGGTAAAGTAGTTTTTACGTGATGCTCGAACAAACAAACAAACACACAAACAATCAAACGAATAGACAAACAGACATAAAAAAAACCTCACTAACTATTCTTTATGATCCAACCTTAGACGATTTATATAGGGACCGCCTCGCCTTAGCATTTCCCCTCTGCCAACGTGCCAGATCAAACAATCTTACGCATTTACATACAATTTTATACCTTATCTATCACTAAACAGCCTTTAATTGCGGAACAATAATTTCGAAGCTATCGCGTTTGGGGTTCACACGACACAGTTTTTCATGAATTTTAACATTCAAAATTAAAATCTAAAGTAATGGAATAAAGTCCAAAGTTGCGGATTTCATGCTGCCTCAAACCAAAAACAACCATGCTACCAAAAAGTGGCAGATAAGTTTGTTAGTAGAATAAATAAATACTCTAAGGGCCTGTTTCACCATTTCTGAATAAGTTCTTGTTAGCGACAGATATTTTGACATAATTTCATACAAAATATGTCAAACTATCCGTCGGATAAGCTAACAAGAACTTACCCAGAAGTGGTGAAACAGGCCCTAAGGATTCAACTCACGTCAACGACATCTATCATGGTATGTTTTACAGGTTAACCTAACTAAAGCTGCTGGCACGTTCACAGACACATACAAATGAGTTCGATGAGACATTCTGCGTGCAGTGAGACAAAGGCATTGCGTAAATGTGTGGCACGCGCCAGCTTTAGTTAACCGACCTCTATTTTTAATGCTGTTTTTTGTTGGAGCTTTTAACCCTGAGGCAATGACAGCTATCCATGGTATGGTATGCTTAACTACGTTTAACTAGCGGTTACAAAATACCTCATGAAACCTCTTCCGGCTTACCCTTGGCACAGCCCTTGGTGTACTTACCTTATTTTCAAGGTGGAAACAGGGTAATTTTAATATGACATCTGACCACCCTTATTGAGATTACAAATCACAAAATTTAGCTTTAACTTTTAAATTATTGTCTTTAACACTTGCCCGATGAATGAAACTATTAAAATGCGTTTTATTATTAATGTTTCAAGCTATAAAACGTGAATTAATGTTAACATACCCGTGGAATGAAATATTTTCTTTGCAACGTTCAGTGCGGCTCTTGCATCCTAAAACGCTGCACGCTACCATGTTGTGAACTTAAAGTCACCCACTCGCAACAAATTACAATGAATTAAATTATTACGAAATAACTATTCATCGAAATATAGAGCAACAAACATTTTTATGAAATTTTTGTTGTCTGACTCCGTCTGACTCCGATGTCAGACCATAGAGGCTAGAGCAAAAATATGGCTACGTCAATAAGGACAGCAATAAGGTAGCGATCTCCTTTTTTAACTAGAGTGAATTTGTATTATGCATCCCTCAATGAGTAAATGAGACAAAACACGTTCTTCGTTCTATTACTTGCTCTTTCTACGGTGTCTTCATGCCAAATTTTGATTCAATAATAGCTGCAAATGAGCGAGTTACTGAGGCGGGCGGGGCATACAAGACAGACAGAAAAAAGAAGGCGGTACCGGTAATATTCGATATTGCCATTTACTTGTACGTGATTTATTTAACTTGCAAAGTGGATGTGGTGTATGTTCAAGAAAAAATATGTAATTTGGTTAAACATTTTTCCATTAAGTACTTAAATTTAAAATTCTTATTCCTTATAATTATAGTAGGTGAGTACTGTATTATATTCATATATTAACTTGATGCAAAGATTCCTTAAAAACACCATTCAGGTCCTACGAATAAAGAAATCCCATGATCAAATTATATTTGTAATTTCGTACCTTACAACAATTGGTAAACGGGAATCGGTAATCATTTTGGTAATTAACAGAAAAGTCCCGGGGCTAACAATTGAAAGAAAGAAGAAAAATTTAGAGGATATCATTGGCAAAACCAATGGCACCAAAGCAAATTTTTCATATATAACTTCATCGCTACGATACAAATAATGCTACGAACAAAGATTTTTTTGGTCTACAGTGATGACCAAAAAAAAACTTTGACTACGAAGATGCTACGTGTCGCGTCGCGTCGTTAGTCCAGTAAAAATACGGGTCGAAAGGAAATAATTTATAATAAGCAATTTTTTTTGCTAGATCGTTTATACAAATGATATTAAGATACTTTATTAACGAATCCCACTAAATTTCGTATTTTTAGTTTTTAGTACTAAAATGTAATTTTTTTATTTAGGTAAAGTGTCAGATTTCATTCTTTTTTCATTTTTATTGTTTGTTTTAGGTTATGAGCTTACATACACTGTGTAAATTTTGTACTAAAATAGATTTTTTCGTAATTTTAACATATTTAAAAACGAAGGTTCCGGGGTGATTTTTCGTTGGATTTACTTGTAATATAAAAGAATACAAATAAATTTAACAAATGGCATAAAAAAATTCATATACTATTTTTTTCCAATTTTACATGATATTTTTATACTTTGCTTAATTATTTAATAAACATTTTAGGAGGATTTTCAATCTAAATGATAACTAGATTACTAGAATTATAATCTAAAATATGAAAGAAAAAAACCGGCTATTATAAATTATTTACATTCGCCATACAAGCGACCCGTAACTTTACTGGAGTACGTAGCTACTCGTAGAAGTATCGTAGTCTCAATTTTTAGGGTTCCGTAGTTATTAATGTACGTATTTTGAGAAGACTATAGCAGAAGCGATTTTGAGCGCAGCCGTTGATGGAGCGATGTCGCGATATTTCTGAGATCAATAAGTTGCGAAGTCGTTGCGGTGCAGTTGCTAAATTTTAATCGTCTAGTATGCTCTAGTAGATAAGTCTAGACTATAGTAGATTACACACCGAGGGCAGGAATGTAAGAAAGGTCTCAGACAGATCTCATGTATTGTTGACCGAGACGATGCCGAGGTCAACAAACATGTGATCTGAGGCTTTCTTATTTACTGCCCGAGGTTAGAATGCTATTTTTCTCCTCGATGGAGGTGGAAACATAAAGAAAATATTTTTTTTTTTATGAAATTTTTAAATTTCGAGGTAACCGATTTTTCTATGCTGTCGTGCTCTTCACCTTTGTTAACCCATACGACGTAATAGTAAGACTGTCTAAAGTTGCCATACAAAGCTAAAAGACCAGATGAAAAAGTCCACTTTGATTGGTCTTATAGCTTTGTATGGCAACTTTAGATTGTCTTCCTATTATGTATGGGTATTGAACTAAGGTGAAGACCATGATAGTACCAAATCAGCAGTAGAAAGATGCGTATCTTCATATTAATTTTGACATTTTCAAATGCTGAGCTCACTCCTGTAAGACTTTGGTTTTTATATTCGTAATTTTGTACCTTACAATAATATCTAAACGGCAATCGGTAATATTTTTGGTAATTAAAATGTCCCGTGGCTACAGTACTATAAGAAAATAAGTTTTTTCTTGGATAAATATTTACCGAGATATCAAAAGTTGTATGTTAAAATCCGAATTTTGTTATCATAAGCAATAACTCAAAGTTGAGATTTGTACTTAAGCCAATTGCCACTTTCACCATCAAGGAATTATATTAAGTTATGGACTCATAATTACCAGATACGATGTTGATGGATTCCTAACCACCGACCCCATTAAGTGCAGACCGCAGCGGGAAGCCTGATGTTTGATGCCACAGCGTGAGCAATCTGTCGCCATGTATCTTTTTGTAGAACAAACATATCAACCGTGGAAAACACAACGAGAAAACCGTATTCTCTTTACTTGACATACCTTAACTGGAGTATTCTAGAGGCGTTTCAATGTACAGACACACGTCAGTTACAGTTTTATAATAGTTTAGATAAGTGTTTGTGATTTGTCAGATTTTCGTCAAAATTTATAGTTTCAAAGTTTAGTGGCTCAAAGATTTCCATACAAATAAGAAATTTATCCTAGCATAGACGAGACCTTTCATTGAAGCTATATATATTCCACTTGAATGCGGTGCCCGCACCGCATTGATGTTTCCGAGTTCACTTCCTCACTATGTGCAATGACAGACCGCAATAGTACTGTAGCCGGGGGACTTTTTAATTACCAAAAAGATTACCGATTGCCGTTTAGAAATTGTTGTAAGGTACTAAATGACTAATGTTTTTTTTTTCATTGCAGCTATACCTGTATTGTACCGGAAATCTGACCAACCAAAGACACAGATTAGTTTCTAGATAGTGTATTAAAAATGTCATTGTCTTTAATTGGTTAATGATTGAAAGTAGGATCACACTTCGTTTGTAGGCAGCGCGCTCGGGCGCGCTCACAGGAATACCCCCTTGATCAGGTCTCAGGTCGCAGGCGCAGGTTGCAGGACTCTACGCCATCGATTCGACAGAATAATTTACATCTTTAGATTTTTAACTTTATTTTCTTTGTCTACGCTTACCTTATTATTGTTCAAGAATAATTTAAAAAACTGTATATCACCACTTCCTATTTTTGGGGACACCTGCACTTCTAGCATGATTCTCTACACGCGCGCGACGCGCCATCGTTGCATACAAAATAGCCTGCAGTGCGATTTTTGAAAATCATATACGAGCGGTTCGGCAGTAGAAATTGTTAAAATTACTATGGAGATTATGCATCTTTCTACTGCCCAACCACTCGTATGATTTTCAAAAATCGCACTGCAAGTGTGCGATTTTTGATTCTCATTCGGTGAGCTCAGCAGTTAAAAATGTTTAAATTACTAAGATACGCATCTTTCTACTGCTGATTTGACGTCAAAAAATCGCACTCCTGTTCCAGCGCTTTTAGGAGAGCGTAAGCCGCGCTTGCCGCGACTTTTAGTATGGAAAAAAGTCGAGTCGCGCGCGTGTAGAGAAACCATGCTAGAGGGTCTGTTGTTTACTATACAAAATATTAATTACCCGGTCTTTCAGGTAATACAAAACTCATTTCAAGTAGATACGACATTTAATTAAAACGATCTGTTTTTTATTTGGTTACATTGCTCGAAGCTATGGGATCGACCATTCAGTCCCGGCATTGCCGGCATTCATAAAGGCGTTTTTGTTTGCATTGGTTTCATAGCGTTCGTAAAATTGAGTTTTTCATCAAGAGACGAGTTTTCAAACGAAAAATCCTATTTAAATATCGCTGATCTTTATGAAACTGTGGGACCGTATAAATTTCTTTCCATGTTTTATCATAATGCAATTTTTAATATATTTATTTTGAAACAATAAAAGTTACTCATCGACAATAAATTATCATTGAACACAAATAATTTGCGATTTTTAGTCTATTTGTTCGTACATCACACGAAGACTACTGGACCGATTTCGATAAAACTTTTTTGTTTTAAAGCTTATGGTTTATCATTTATGTCGCTACGATGACGGGAACCCGTGCGGACAAAGTCGCGGGAAAATGCTCTATGCTTATCTAATCTACTGTACTGTACTGTAATCTAAACTATAATAAAACTGTAACAGAAGTGTGTCTGTACATTGAAGATATTTACAAGAAAAAGATTACGATATGGTTTTTATGGACCCCTGACTCCAAATCAACCTTGTCTGTCTATTTGATTATATGTTTGTTTTTTGTTTGTTCGCGCATCACGCAAAAGCTACTGAACCGATTTGATGAAACTTTTTTGTTTGATAGCTTATGATCTGACTTAAAATCTGGTAAGTATATAATTTGTGCGGACGAAGTCGCGGGTAAACACGAGTAATTTATAAAACAGTCCCGTGACTGACTAAAAGCCAAAGCATAGCCACAGAAAAGGTATATTTAGCATAGCCTCAGATAGAGTCATGGAATCTGTAGTATTGTATACTCATGTTAGGCCTATAGTTGTTCTAGCTATTATGATATTGTAACGATTATATTATGTAGATGTAGATGATGGTCTTACTTACTGTACCAATTATGTAGATGTTGCTCTAATGCACAATCAATGTTAAGCTGATTGTTATTACATAATTATTAAATCTGAATACATAGGTACCTAGCTATAAGTTGTTATGCTTTTCAGTAGCGATGCTTTTGAACTATTTTGAACCTACGTTCTACCTCATAATTTCCCTGCCAGATCTACCTTTACTCGCCATGGTAAAGTACTTCAAATTTCAAACCAAATTTTGACCGCAACTTCGTCCACTTGAAATAAAAATGTCGGCCAATACTTTGCACCCCTACTCCTCCATAGAATCTATATAGGGTCCTTCTTAATATGCTGACACTTTTTTGATCAGACCATCAAACTGAACAACTTTCTCTATGGGACCAACATCGAAATCGCGAAAAAAAAATCAGCCCCTCCACCATACAATACCTACTGCAAACCTACTCGCGCCAAATGTATGGGACAGCTGATTTTTTTTCGCGATTTCGATGTTGGTCCCATAGAGAAAATTGTTCAATTTGATGCTAGTGATGGTCTAATCATCTCCTTAAAAAAGTGTCAGTGAATTCCAATTTTCATGTTTCTATCTTCAGCGGTTTAGGGAGTGCGTTGTCTATCATTCAGTCAGTCAGTCTAGATAGCAATATCGAAGTTATTTAAAAACTCATGTTTTTTTATGAATATATTCCCATAAACAGTTATCTCGAAAACTCATTCAATCAATGAATAAAACAAAGCTTGAAAAAGGTCACTTGAAAAAAAACAACGATAAAACAAGGAACATACCCTTTGACACCTTGAGGCGTTGAGAATTTTCATTCTAGTGTGCGTGTTGTACAGACAGGGGGTGATATTGCGGGGGAGTGTGCGTGAGTGTAGCCATGATCGATGCCGAGGCGACGTTGCCGCAGCGTGCGTTTCCGGTGGACCGACGTTGCCGTTCCGCTGCTAGGCGGCGAACTCGCTTGGATTAAAAGCCTTTTTCTATTCATGATATTTAATTTTTCTGCCTGTTAGGTAGCGTTAGATTGGTTTGATTACCGGAGAGGACAAGTTTTAACAGGGTTGTTTAGTTTACGTTCGATAAAGTGAAACAGTGCGTAGGTAAGTATCAATATTTGGTAGAATTGGTTATAGTGTTTAGCTAGGTCTACTTTTAGTAAAAATATAGAGACATTTGAAAAGTGCCTCTTTAGAAAATAAAGAAAAATTATGTACCTGCAAAATTAAATAATGCGAAATTGTATGATTAAGTACTTGATTGGAGATCGGTGTAAATTGAAAGATGTTGTGGCAAGAATTAAGAACGACGTGTTATAATATTGTATGCTTCGTTGTGAAGAGGATGAATGCCAGCAGTTGTAGAGAATGGTAGTGTCGGTAGAGGGCGCCCTCGTTAGACGTACTCTGATCAAATCGGTTACGTCCTACAGAAAAGTGAGGTGCGTAGTACTCATGTTTGAATAGTTGTATGGATGGGAATGAAGCGAAAGAGGTATGTATGCCAGTATCGTTGTAAATGGCGCGCCCTAGTCTCTGCCTAACCAAATTGGGAAAGAGGCGTGCAATTTTAGGCTGCGTTTCCACCAGAGATGTGCGAGGTAGCGAGGCTGTGAGCGAGGAAACAATCCGCCAATAGCGCGCTCGCTCGATCAAGTCGTCATTGGGATATTGAAGCACTCTCATTAGCCAATGTTTTCCTCGCTCACAGCCTCGCCACCTCGCACATCTCTGGTGGAAAAGCAGCCTAAGATATTGACTCTTTATTTGTAAATCACAGAATGTTTGATCCAGATTCAATTTAAAAAAAAACATAACTGTGAATATAAAAAAAACTACAATTCGAAAATTTTTGATTACCAACATGATAAATCCATGTTGTGGTATCTAAACTATTATAAAACTATTACAGACGTGTGTCTGTACATTGAAGATATCTGCATGAAAAAGATTACGATGTGGTTTTTAGGTATCCCGGACTCCAAATAAACCTTTTTTAGAATTTTTTTCTGTCTGTTTGTTTGTTTGTATGTTTGTAACAGCATCACGCAAAAACTACTGAACCGATTTTGATGAAACTTAATAACTTTAATAGCCTATGATCTGGTATATAATTTGTGCAGACGAAGTCGCGGGTTAACTCAAAATTAAAGATTGAAAAATTTAGTCTCGGGCGGGACTTAAACCCGCAATCTGCCAAACACTTTGGTAGTTTGAGAAAACGCCATTAGATGGCGCGACGTCCCTTCCGACGGAATAGGTTGAATTAGTAGCGTTTGTAGCTGAATTCGGTAAGTCAAGTTTTTTTTTGGAGGTCTAAATCGAAAACCATTTCGAGATAATTGTCTCAATAATAATATTTTCTATGTCAGACATTTTAAAATGAAAGGATTACAGATATTTTTAATAAAATAACGTCGTTTTCCGGTCTACGAGTGACGTCACTCGCTGCCCCTGCAAACTCCTTGGTAAACATAAAATCAACTTAAAGTAACTTGGCCATTAAGAAAAAAAATACTTTCACAATGACAGAATTTGACATTTGATTGACTTTGTTTCCAAAATAGATTTAGAAAGAGGAGGCATGTTTTAATTTTTTTTATAATATTGCAGTAGTTTTTCTCTATGGAGTTCGATTTGTTTTTTTCCACCAATTTTGCACTTGGAGATTACAGATCAAAATAATTTAAAAATTAAATTCATATTGATCAACTCGATGAATAGCAAAAAAAATGAAATAGGTGTCTTAAAATTATGTCTTCTATCCGTAAAAAATATTAAATGAAGACAAAAAAAAAACTTGACATACCGAATTGGAAGAAAGCTCAGCTCCGGTTTGGATGGTTGCGGGTTCAAGTCCCATCCGAGACATAATTTTTCAATCTTTAATTTTATTTGTTCAACTCTAAACCAAATTCAGCTCAAGTCATTAGCCACAATGCATTTTAGCCTAAAAGTGATTAGGCAGATTTCAGACCTAATAATGCGCGTCTATCAGCGAACATAGACACCTACATTTTAGGTTTAAAGTTTTCAATACAGGGTGTAAGGAAAAGTATAGCCTTAGGGTTGAACTACACATGGCCGCACGCGATCGCATTTTTCCGTCGCCTTTTCTGTCACTCAGGAACGTCATTTGCTATAGCAGACTTATCTGCTATAGCAAATGACGTTCCTACCTTAGTAGACGGAACGCGATCGTCTGCGGCGTCCGATCGCACGCGATCGCGTTCCGTCTATCTTATATGCTCTAGCAAATGACGTTCCTGAGTGACCGAAAAGGATGGAGCGACGGAAAAGTGCGATCGCGTGCGGCCATGTGTAGTTCAACCCTTAACCACATACTCTACCCATCAAACTGTCAAATGAACAAGCAAAAATGTCAGCGCAAAAAAAAACCTCTATTCCATACTAAACAGCAAAGCGTACTCGACTAAAATGTGTGGGACAGCTGTTTTTTTTTCTGACAGGTTTGCTCCCATAGTAAAAGTTGTTTAGTTTGATGGGTAGAGTATGTGGTTTAAAGGTTAATGATAATTTTCCTTACACCCTGTATAAACGAACGCAAACGAATTTAAATTTACTCAACCGACTCCCAAACGTGTGTTTAATATAGGTGTCTATATTAAATGTTTGTTTACATTTCATTCGACAGCTCGTCGCTTTATCCGTACTTAATTTAAAATTAATACAACCAGGCGGTGCACAGGAAATGAGCTTAGAGTTATATTACGGGAGGGAGGGGGGAGAGGGGGGTGCAGAGGGCGTGGGGGCGTCGCTCGGAGGGGGGACGACCTCCGAATTAGTTGGAATCGTCGATATAATTCGATAACCGACGCTTATTGCGCGGCAAATGCCGTCGTCATGTTTTCCTGTGAAGCCTTCCATGAGTTCTGAGAGTCACTAGCGACCTGTCATTGTACAAACATACATAAACTCACGACCGTAATCCCTTTCGGTGTGGCCAGAAATATTGCTACAACTAACAACATTCTGTTTATGAATGTATTTGTATCTTTACATCAATTTTTAATAGGTCGTTTTTGCTGTATAACCTTATAGAGCCAAAATGTACTGTCAAACGCTTTTACACAACAACCAGTCACCGCCAAAACCTTTATCCATCGTTTACCAAGCTTTTTTGAGATATAAGGTTTGGTTATAGGGCAAAATTGCTGGTTGGGTAGTTTGTATGAACATTCACACTAAAAGTGTTTACAATAACAGTAAGCAGATACCATGTACATAAAACTCATAAAAACGATGAAAAATAAAAATGTGCTACGAATTAGCTCCAAGCCTACGGCGTAGCATTTGTAGGCCCCGTAGGCCCGGATTGCTACACTAATAATTCAGTTCAATGTTCATAAAGAGCAATTCAAGAAATGCCGTTTTTAGGGTTCCGAATCCAAAAGGTGAAAATGGGGCCCTATTCATAAGTCTTCGTTGTCCGTCCGTCCGTCTGTCGAACCTATTTAGGGCTGTAACTTGTGAATGGTAATAGCTAGACAGTTGAAATTTACACAGAATGTGTGTTATTACGGCGGATTTGATACGGACGGCGGATAACTTTTTAAGGGTGTGTCTAAATACAAGAGACTAATTTTTATCATATGGTTTTCTTCTCGCTCTATCTTAAAAACGGTAATACATACAAGCGTTAATCTTGATGTGATTGTAGAGCAAACTTTACAGTATAAGAACAAATAATAAAAACCGGCCAAGTGTGAGTCAGTCTTGCGATGACCTTCCGGGACCTTCCCGGAGAAAACGAAACTTGTTTGTTGTTGTATCGTTACTTTGTAATATTATTAGGTACTACCTAGAATTCTAGGGTACTACTTATAACATTAGGTACGATGGGACTGGTAGCATGTAGGTATATACAAACAACATGTATTAAGGCATAATAGTAGGTGGAAATACCTCGGAGGCATTATTTTTCATTTTACGACTAGATTTATACCATTTACCGAAACTAAAGTCATACCTCAGTATTTTTGGATAGTTTATCTAGTGAAATCATAAACTGAATACACGATTAGAATTACTTCACTCGATAGAAAATCATCACAAAGATGACGTATTTTCATGCATTTTTAAACATTTTTATCGTTTTAGAAGAACTTAAAATAGTTTCTGATTTTTTTGCATTTATACTCACATATTCACCATTAGTTTAACTACTGAAATCATAAAAAAAATCGAGAAAAAGTACTTTGGTTAGGTCTTTTTAATCGAAAATACGGCTCACGCACACACTTTTCGGAGCGCTGGGCTATCGCGTTTCTCTTCGAAAATATTCGTCGGGACCTATGGCCCCTTAAGCCCAGCACTTGTAGTATACTACCCTAGTACTTTTGTCTCGTTCGTTCGCACGCAAATAGAAAGAGAGCGAAGGTGTGATAGCGCGGTATCAAGGTGTCATACTACCCATGCTGATACAAATAAATAAAAAAAACTGCGCCGACCCGCTAAATTACATTACGGCTAACGTATTTAAGCCGTGTTAAAGAACGCGGAGCGCTGATACAATGCGGCGGGCATTCGATCAGCCGTAACACATTCCGGCTAAACGTTGATCCGCCGTAATACAAAACGTTTCTGTTTTTAAAATGCCTAACTGTTATGTGATGCGGCGTATTCTACATTTTGGCTGTGATATACGTTCATACGCCTATACTATTTCTTCTTTCATTTATGTCCAATCTTGATAAAATATGAACGAGCGTAGCTATCATGCGGTAGAATCTTATTCAAATAAATATAAAGGAAGATTTACACGAATACTCCCCTATGTATTACTGGGTATTACATTCCAAAGCGCAGTCTCAAACAAAAGGACGTCTGATTCTATTGAAAAACTTTAAGTTTAATTAGTTTACCCGGACCGAGTTGAAGCCTGCTTTGTGCACAAGTCTTGTCCTTACGTGCCTTTTAGAACAAACTTCCTCTTTTACTTCCACAGAGAAATTGTTAAGACGTAGTTTTAGTATTATAAACAGTATTAAAAATGCTGTTTTTAAATAAGATAGGACTAAGTAAATAGGACTTTATGAGGTACCTCAGACCATCAAACTTAATGAATTTCAGTATGAAACCAATATCCATGTCGCGAAAAAAGAATCAGCTATTCCATGTACACACGTCGACACATTAAGCTATCCGCTACGCGAAACAAATATAAGCTGGCCGCGCGATGTTATGCATTTCTCTAACTACGCACGGCCAGCTTATTTTGGTTTTGCGTACCTTGATGTGTCACCGTGTCTACTTGGGTCAAATCGCCATTGACGTTTTCTATGAAACAACAATCAATTTTTGCTTCAAAAAAGAATCTGAATCAAACTGAACAACTTTCTAATGAATGGTTCGGTATTATTTGGATGGTCTTAGCGGTCTTAAGGATCCCAAAGCACGTAACGTATTTAAGTTTAAACCCTGTATAATTTCAAAGTGGTTTAATTTGTGTGATAAAGTTAAAGTGTACATAAGTATATGTAAACGTTATAAATGTTCCAGTATTAAAACATAAAATACAGATTTAAAAAATCGTGCTTTCTCATGCAACTGCTACAACCAGCCTGAACACTAACCATACGAGCTCACACAAAGGAGTGTACTAATCATATTATCAGCTACTAGATTAGCAGTAGGAAGATATAAAGGGTCTATTGTAGCTGCGGCGGCAGTTGGCGGAAGCCCCCCTTTCCCCCCGGCCGACGGAAATGGCGGCGGGGAGCGGAGACAGCGGCGTCCGGAGAGGTGAAGCCAGCGGTAGTGGGGTTCATTCTACACCCGACCATTGTTCGGTAAGCACCTATCTACGACCCACTTTTGGTAAATTAGGGATGCGACAAACATTCGATGAGGATGTCGATGGTTGACTTCTTCTTCTTATCGTGTGGGCAAACCCTGGCGTCAGAGTTTATTCAAACCGCCTTACCGTGGTTTTTATGTAACGACTACTACCACTGGTGATAGTTGCCGGGACCAACGGCTTAACGTGTCATCCGAAGCACGGAATCATCTTTCTTTTCAGACAATCAGGCGATTCGGCCTGCAATGTCCTAGCCAAATAGGGAAAAACACAAAGTGACATATCACTAGGTGTCTCCCGTGGGAATGGAACCCACGTCCTCCGTGTCAAGAGTCCAATGCTCTTAACCATTAGACCACGGAGGTAGTTTGATTTTAGCTGGAGGATCGTGAAGCAATGAAGAAAATGCAATGTCCGTACAAGAAAGGAAAGTTTTCAAACACTATCTGGAAACCAATACCTGTGGTCTACATTTGTCAGACAGATTTCCGTTAAAATATACACAGGGTCCTTCTTAATATGCTGACGGTTTTTAATAGGGTTGATCAGACCATCAAACCGAACAACTTTTTCTATGGGCCCAATATCAAAATCACGAAAAAAAAAACAGTTCCATACAAAACTGCAAACCGACTCAATCCAAATGTATGAGACAGATGATTATTTTTCGCGATTTATATGTTGGTGCCAAAGAGAAAGTTGTTCAGTTTCATTTTCTTGGTCTTTACCTGAAAAAAACCGTTCGGACATTAAGAAGGACCATATAGATATATAGTTTCAATGCTAGGAAGAAACATTTGTATCTATCGCATTAAAATATATAGTACCTACTTTTTTTTTTATAATTAATGGCTTTTTGCTTGTGCGTAGCACCGCATTTCCGCCAGTGTCAAGTGTAATTTATGGGAGTATCTATCCCAATCTCAGGGATTATTTTTGTTCAAGAACAAGAAGAGATTGAGGATTGCGGAGCCTCGTGGCAGGCAAAAACGCGACGCGCGAAAACCACGCGAGACGTGTGCTCGGGTCAATTCCTGCAACGTGACTCCCTAGTACCTACTTATCAACTTTGACCCATAATAACTTTGATAAGTATATTTTAAAGGAAATCCAGACATTGGTTTCTAGATTGTGCACATGTTTTGTTTACTTTAAATTTAGGACGGACCTTCGTTTTGTATGGAGCGCCGCGCCGTACGAATTGTATCTTCTTAATAGTCTAGTTAAATGTTTTCAGTTTATTGTTAAGACACACTCATGGATGGCGATCTACGATTTGTCCATAAAAAAGATTAGTATGGTATGCTTAGGTATAATCAATCATGCTTTTTGTACGGACAAAAAACGTCAATCGCCATCGATTAGAATGTAACCGTTCTACGCCCTTATTCATCAACAACATAATTTATTTCTTCGACCCAGTTATCGATATTTAGTGTAATGTGCATCCCTATGGGAAATTTGTGTTATTGGCTACCACCGGAGCTTTGACAGACGAATTGCGACGGCGACGGTTCCTTGCATTTCTAAACACATGCAAAATGGTTATATTCATATTAATACACCACTAGTTTTAGATTACTAATATAACTATAAGGGTGTATTCAGACAATGAAACTAAACAACTTTCTCTAAGGAACATTGGTCGAAAAACGAGACAATTTTTCGGACCATCCATAAGGATCAGCCAATCGATTTTCTATGGAGAAAAAATGCATCCCCACTTTACGTGTTGGGGAAGTACCCTAAAAATGTTTTTCACGATTTACTAACTAAATCGTTTAAAAAAATATGTTTCGTAAACTAATGGAATTAAAGTAATTCAGACACACAATTTCGTTGATATTTGGAATCGTGAGATCTAAAAGATTAGACTTCAGAAAAATTTTGTTACTTATTAATATATTTTGAGAATATTATAAATAGAAGATAAGATAAATAGTGTTTCATTATTAGGTAGTGTAGGGTGTAGGTAGGTATCGAATATTTATTAAATGCGAATTTACCATATTATGGAAATATTAATTGTTCCATTTATAAATTGCCTCCTAAAGACAGAACAGAACAGCCGCGGAAATTTTTTAGAATGTTCTCCCAGTACCAATTAAAAATAAAATTATACCATTATACGCATTATACAGTAGATAACAGCGCCCTCTCTGAAAAAAACGATGCTTTTGCGTAATACACAACCGACCAAACCCAAAGGCCTTCCTCAGCGCCATCTGCCAAAATTGTTCTAAACTAAACTACGTTATAGCTCAGGACTGAGATTCGAACCCTCCCTTACTCTTTGAACCCTCCTATCTGACTCGAGTGAGGTATTTTTGCGTACTGCTATTATATGTGGGACCGTGTGGAGCAGACCCAAGCAGCACAACTATATCTTATAAGGGGTTTATTGGATAACTATTATACATACTAGAATTTGAAACCGTTTTCTTTCTTAACCTCTCGTATGCCGCAATTACAGATTCAACAGTTAGAAAACGGTTCTCTATTTAATAATCAGGTTTAAAGAACTTGAAAACATTTTAGAACATCAAATTGAATAACTTTCTCTTTGGAACCAACATTGGAATCGCAAAAAAAAGTCTCCAGTGTCGTACAAAACTGCAATTCTATTCGATCCAAATGTATGGGACAGCAGATTTTTTTTGTCGCAATTCTGATCTTGCTCCCATAGTGAAAGTTGTTTAGTTTCTTGGCCTGGAGTGCGATTTTTGAATCTCATTCGGTGAGCTCAGCAGTTGAAAATGTCAAAATTACTATGGAGATACGCATCTTTCTACTGCTGATTAGATTTTAAAAAATCGCACTCCTGAAGTATGATTTTTGAATGTCAAATCAGCAGTTGAAAGATGCTTATTTCCATAGTAATTTTGACATTTAACACTGCTGAGCTCACCGAATGAGATTCAAAAATCGCACTCCTGGAGTGCGGTGAGCTCAGCAGTTGAAAATGTCAAAATTACTATGGACCTACGCATCTTTCTATGCGGATTTGTCTTTCAAAAATCGCACTCCTGAAGTTTGATTTTTGAGAGTCAAATCAGCACTAAAAAGATGCGTATCTCCATGGTACCTATTTTTGATATTTTCAATGGCTGAGCTCACCGAATTGAATTTCATTCGGTGAGCTCAGCAGTTGAAAATGTCAAAAATACTATGGAGATATGCATCGTTCTACTGCTGATTTGACTTTCAAAAATTATACTTCAGGAGTGCAATTTTTGAAAGTCAAATCAGCAGTAGAAAGACGCGTATCAACATAGTAATTTTGACATTTTCAACTGCTGAGCTCACCGAATGAGATTCAAAAACCGCACTCCTGATCATCGTCTTAAAAACCGTCATCATATTATTAAGTTGCAGTTGTATATTGTGTCTATGACGTGAAATAAAAAAAAAAACAAATAAATAGGTACTCAACATAAAAATTTTTTTTATGTTGAGTAGGTATTTATGAAATTGTGTCTATGTGTACAATAAGTGTTAAAATAAAATAAAATAAATGTAATTCCTATAAGAGTTTATTTGTAGGTAGGTACTAGAATTTCAGTGTTTGTTGTCGTATTAAACATTTACGCTTTCTTTTTTTTCTTATCCGCTTTTAATTTACATGCATATTGAGACTCGAGCATTATCATGTACTCCAAATATTTCGTTCCCCATGGCGAGTACGACAAGTACCATTGTTTAAACATTTCATTATCGAAGCTGTCTGTGTATGAAGCACCTTCCATTTCCGTCACAGCTCTTACGACTTCCATGGGCTGCAATGGTCTAAAGCCTAATTCAGCGACACGTTTTCCATCCAACAATAACTTAATGCCTTTTCTTATAGAGTTAACATCATAACCTCTTAAAGCTTGTGCAACACTATGCACGTCAAACTCGCGATCAACACCATGGTATTTCATTAGCATCTTTGTTAAAATAAAAGATATACTGCCATAGTCAGTAATCGGAATAAGAATCAACGAGGGAAATGCTTTAGACATAGGACCTGTTTTGGCAAGCCATGGTTCTGTAGCTGTTCCTAATACCAATACTTTGTCATTTCCTTTGAGACCCTTTACTATTTCTTTATAAAAATCTTTTGATAGTCGCGTTGGGTCGAAATTTTTTTCTTCTTTTGGAACTTTCTTGTAAAATAATTTATCTGCTTCACTGACTAAAATGACGGTAGGTTGCATTATCCGACTCACTTTGTTCACAAGATTGAACATAGTTTTCATACCTTTTGCTCCTGGAAGTTTGTTATAAACGTTCATCGGTGAAAGATCTATCAAAATAGAGTTTGTTTCTGTTGCTATTGCATAAGCTAGCGTTCTTTTGCCGGCACCTTTAGGACCAACGAGTAACTGAGATCTCACAGCATTAGGACAAGAACTTCCGAGGGTTAAGAGACACCGAACTCTAATTTGTTCTCTGACGTCACCGATACAAGCTGGAGGAAATGTTGGTGTCCACAATACAGCTCTCAAATCTGCAGCAGCAAAGTTCCTGTCACCCCAGTAGTCATCAAGGGTTGTATGTGGATATTTTCGAACTACTCCAGCATCAACTAAACGCTGAAATAAAACTTCGGGACGTATTTTCCCAGGCTTAGGGGATTTCACCTTTTTAGGCTTCTTTCGTTTTTTAGTAATAGGTATAAGTGCATTCGCGTATGCATAATCATTTTTCAGAGCTTTCTTTAGTAAGGTTAACTCTATGCGCATCATATCATCTACAATTGGTCGTAATTGAAGTTGTATTTCGCTATATACATTTTCTGTTATAAGCTTCCTTATAAAACCTCTAATAACTTCTAAAGGAGCATCTGCAGTATCAATTGTTTTCCATTGACACTCATAACTGAACCATTCTTTTTGCAACGCTTCTACATTTTTTCCAATGGATACATAAACACCAGGGTCGTTATCTGGATTTAGACGTTGTTTCTTATAGTCAATTATACGTTTCTTCTCTCTATCTTTGGCTTCTTGAGCCAGGCGTTTTTTTTCTTCTTTAGCAGCTATCTTTTCATTTTTAATATCTTCTTTGCTTTTAGGATTTTGAGCTGCTTTCTTTAATCTTTTCTCTTCCTCAGTTCGCCACTCAATATATTCTTCAATAGAAAACGTGTCTCCATTTGCAACCACTATTGAGCCACCTTCATCGGGAAAAGGAAATTCGTCAAAAACACGAACTTCTGCGTACCAGTCTTTTAACCACGACCTTATTTCAACTGTGATATCTTCTATTATGTCATCTTCCTTCACCCTCAGAACACGCGATTTTTCATTAATATGCGCTTTTACCCATTGTTCGTGGTATTTTCTCCTAAAATTGCGACGTGCTTCTTTTACCTTCTCTAATCGAATCTTAGCCGACGGAGGCATGTGAGCGGTCATAACCATTCCAAGTTTTGCTTTCAGACGATAATCTCTCTCATGTTCACGTTTCACTTCCATAAATCGTCTATAAACTTTTTGTATGAAAGAGGCAGCTCTATTTCTTAGGCTCTCTCTTACTTGTGGTGCTTTTAGGCCGGCAAGTTCTAAATACAAATTATTATCTTTATTAATTTTTTGAGTTTTGTATAGCGTCACTCTACGCACTTTTTCCATGCGTTGAATGTTTGAAACGTGTGTTTTGTACTCATCTTCCAATCTAATTCGCTCTCGTTCTTCGGGACTCAAATGCAATGATTCTACAGATTCAGTTATATCTTCACCCATTGCCATTTTTCTTCTTATTTCTGCTTCTTTTTCCTCTCGTAGTCTTTGTTCTTCTGCCAATCTTTCTTCTTCACGACGTTCTAATTCAGAAGGTGTGGGTTCAGGGTCACCCAGGCGGTTACCAGAAAATATTTGATCTACGATATATTGTAGTTCTTCTTGTCTCGTCTCAAAGGGGTAAAAGAAAGGACAAAGTATTTCTATATCATTTGGTGTCATCAACATTTGCTGTAAAGCGTTATCAGGATATGTGAATTCGAAAACTTCTACTTGCTCTAATGTAGATTTTAATTCAAGTAATCGACAAGTGATAGCATCTATAATTTTTTTAATGTATTCTTGCCTCTGGGGCTGTTCCATTTGATCGTATATTTCACATAGTTTATTATAGATATCACAATACTTGCAATAAACCCTGGAGACTATTTCAACAGCAGTTGCCTGTGGCTTAATCCCAACAAACCCCTTAGCGAGATCTTGGAGACGGGCATCTTCAATGAGGGAAGTGTTTAGTTGGTCCTTTATCTTTAACCACCTTTGATAATACTCTTTGTTTGCCATTATATTACTATACAATTTTGTAAGATATCATAACTAAAAGCAAAAAATAAATTACCTAACTTAGTTTTTGTTTGTTTAAATATGTAATTCTTACATTTGATAAGAAAAATATGAAATAAATGATGTAAAAATAACAGCACAAATTCGCAAAGAACCGCTTGATATCAAAATGACACGTTGTAACTTATTTTGAAAAGAAGCTCCAAGCAGTTCATATCTAATATAATTTAACTTTATGGTTCATTGATATAGAGCCGTATTTAGTTTTTGTAGATTACATACAGGGATGTTAAATTTTTTAAGATTTTGAAGTTGGCTTCATACTGAAAGTTGTTCAGTTTGATGAGTATAATACATGCTGAAGTTATCCGCAGTGATAAATCATATAATTTTCTTGATTATATTAGTACCTACAGCCTACTTTAATTCTACTAGCAATAACATGGACATTCAAATATCGTACCAAAAACATAAATTTGAGGAACGTCACCTTTTGTGCACGAATACTTCAATGCAAAGCCAGAAGAAGTGTGTCGTAGGAGGCGACTAAGGAATAAAGGTGGCTGATGCACTTATCTACAATTGACATCCGTTGTGAAACCTTCAATGTGCAGATCGTTTAAATTTGTAGGTAGATGTAGCAGAGTTTCTGACCAACTCGGAAGGGAATATTATGGTCGCGTATGTATATGTATGAATTTACAAAAATATGTTCCAGTGCCCAGTTAAGTACAAAAATTACTGTACCTACCTACCTATACTGACGAAAATTGTTGATATTTATCTAAATTCTATACAATTATTGCATAATATAATGCAATGGTACCTAAATTAGGAGAACCAAGCTATGGTATACTAAAGGCATATGCATAAATACGACTAGAAGTCAAGCTTGTAAAACCGCACGCAACGGCGCTAGACTCGCGAAAAAAGTTGTAATTGTAATCCATTGGTGTATTTAAGAGTCTAGCTGCGGTTTCCGGTGCGGCTTCCCGCTTGAATGAAGCTTTCGATCTGTAGGGATATTTAATCATGTGCCTAAAAGCTTTTCGGATTCCTGCAGGTATGGAGTGTAAGGTGAGACAGGCTGAGCTCGGGCTCAGCTCGCCTCTGCTCTTCGGCCTGTGATAAATACCATCCGTATACAGCATAGGTAGCATTCCACACGTGATACGGCTGTATCACGTTTTTTATCTCGTCCGCTCGCGCGCAAATAGAAAGAGAGCGAAAGTGTGATAGCGCTGTATCACGGTGGCATGCTACCCATATAAAAAACCTGGTTTGGGGGCGCTGCAATCGACTAGAACCTTTAATGCTAGAACGGTTAAATCGTTCTAGCTTTAAAGGTACAGATACACATGCTCATTAGTAGCACGAGAGCATGCTAATTTCGAGCAAGTGCATCCTTCAGATCATCTTCAGATCGTCGAAGATGTCATATAAAGTTTGACACAACGCGACGACGCATCGCATACCAAATTGACAGCTCGCCGATGTTTGCGCTTCGATAATTGTACTCCAGGTCCTGTATAATGGATGGTCGATCATTGTCGTCGGGAAATAATTCGAGATAGTGAAAAAAAAAAAAATGTTCACCTTTTTAAAGATCAACTAGAGAGCTAGAGCAACAGGTAAAAAAAAAAACTAATAATTTATAGCAATACTTGCATATCGAAATATTCCTTAAAAATGTAAAGGGGGATTTTCAACAATGACCGTCTCCCTTTAACTGGTTACAATAAAAATGTTTTAAGTGCGCCTCCGTACGTTCCATTGAACATTTGAATCGACGCCGGCGCACGCTCGTCGTTGTACATCCGGAGAGCGACGCGTGCCGCTCGCTATTCTACCATCTACGGTATAAATTATAAGAGGGCAACGATAAACTTCATTCTGGGACGTACATTGCATTCTTATTCTATGTGAGAGCAAGTTCTATTTGATGCGACGAAATGGAAGAAACGCGCAATTAAATGTACGATTTTTTTCAAACAGAAATTCTATGTTTAATTTTTTTTTTTCAGTTTAAATCAAATCTTAAGTAGAAAATTAGTATCAGAGCTCTAGTCAGAACTGCCTCTTTCATGATCTCCGCTCCGCTTGTGATTTAAACCTCATTACAAAAAGCATCGTCCAAAATGCAACGTTACAATGATTTATTCAGTATCCCTCTGTATTCATTACGGGTGTAGAAATTTAAGCCATTTATTTTGTTAACTCTGTCTCGGGCGATAAAGTTTGCTAGGGGTTGGATTAGAGGGATCACGGAGCACGAATAGTTTGTAATCTTAATGTTTGTATTGATGTTGTTTCTAGTTTATTAGCATAACTGGTCTGGTGTGCGTTGTTCATTAATTTTGTTGAAGGCACAGTAGATGTCAACCGAGATGTGATGTTGATGTGTGATAGAGTCGATGTAAAACCAATGTACAGAGTGTTTCATAATCATAAGTAACAATAAATATTTTAAACTCTTAAGGGGGCTGTTTAGACCGTCAAACTGAACAACTTTCTCTATGGGACCAACATCGAAATCGCGAAAAAAAAAATTGGATATCCCATACATATTTTAGCTCAAGTCGATTTGTAGAGTATGAACATCAATTTTTTTTCGCGATTTCGATATTGGTCCAATAGTGAAAGTTGTTCAGTTTGATGGTCTAAACCAACCCCTTAAAGGTTTATTTGTATTTTTGTAACACCTTGTATAACTACAAAGCACTATAATAGCCGGCAAAATCAAAATTTGGCAAAAATCTTGTCTGCGCAGAACAAAATAATTACCTATATACCGAAAACACTACTGCGCACACCCCTCACCCCCGACGCCGCCGCCGGCCCGTTGGTCAAGTTGGTCAGTTTGCCGGATACAGTATTTTCATTATTTGTTGAACATCAATGATGCGAGAGTGACACAAAGAAGAACAAGAGTCCTTTTCACATCCGTAAAACTGACCGATATTTACTAAGAGATAAAAAGGACAAATATTAAAAATCAGAATTTGTTTTTACAAATAAACAGGCGCTGTTCTAGCATTGCCTGTTTATTTGTCATTCTACAACCAATCTTATATCTCTGTAGTTATAAAATAGTTCAGTGACCGTGATAGACAATGCAGTGCCAATACACTGAAGATATAAACATGAAACTACTGGAATGCATATTTTACAGGTGATGTAGGGGTGAGCTAAGAAATGACTTTTCGAAAATCAACCTCTAAAGAGGTGCAACGGGTGTTGAAGTTTCCCGAAATCAACGCGGACTAAATAAAAGCTAGTGTTGAAAATAAATCTTAACAATTGTATAAAAGCTTTCAAAAAAATAGCAACATCCATCAATTCATTTTACGTTCTCACGAGCCAATCTCTTCATTAACAATATCAATAAAAGCTAATCCGAATCCATGACAAATTAGCGACTGTCGGCGGCGACTACGGCAGCCGGCGACCGGCACCAGTGCCGGCACCACCCAGTCAGTTATATCGGGACGAACCGGAACCAAATGGCAGAATGATTGACTGTCTAATAGAGTACTAAGAGGGATCGGGATTTGATGCGGTGAAAGTAATAAGGGAGTGTGTATTTACACTACCTATGGGCTATGGGTATAAAAGAGGTCAGGATTTAAATTTATATATACAGGGTGATAGGATAAACAGCTGAATTACTTTAAGGGGTAATTCTTCTTCTTATCGAGTGGGCTGCCAGTCCTGGTGTCAGAGTTTATTTAAACCGCCTTACGGCCTCTGACGTGGTTTTTATGTAACGACTACTACCACCGGAGATAGTAGCCGGGACCAACAGCTTAACGTGCCATCCGAAGCACGGAATCGTCTTTCTTTACAAGTAATCAGGTGACTCAGCCTGCAATGTCCTAACCAACTGGGGAAAAACGCGCAAAGTGCCATTTCACTAGGTGCCCCCCGTGAGAATCGAACCCACGACCTCCGTGTCAAGAGCCCAATGCTCTTAACCATTAGACCACGGAGGCAGTTAAGGGGTAATTGTACCAATGACACTGAACAACGTGCCCTAACACCCTGTATACAGGGTACAATTTAAGATTCTGACGGTTTTTTAAAGGATGATCAGACCATTAAAGCAAACAACTTTCTTTATGGGACCAACGTCGAAATCGCGAAAAACAATTCAGCTGTCCCATCTGGGTCTAGTAGGACTGCACGTTTGTATGGAACAGCTAATTTTTCGTTCACCATTTCGATATTGGTCTTATCATCTGTTTAAAAAACCGTCAGCATTATTAAAAAGGCCCTGTATCTTCGTTGGACACAATTTGTCGCATTTCGAATGAAGAAAATGCTCATGTGAGCGAACGAGGTAATTATTTTAGTACGGGGTTTAAAAGTCGATTCCGATACTAATGAAAAACATGTACACACGGCAACACATCAAGCTACGCAAAACAAACGTAAGCTGGCCGCGCGTCGTTATACATTTATCTACCTACGCGCGGCCAGCTTATTTTGGTGTTGCGTAGCTTGATGTGTCGCCATGTGTACTGACGACCATAATTCCTTTCGGGGAGGTCAGAAAATCTGTTAAAACTGCAATAGTTATTTGTTATGCTAGGCTGCAAAGTTGTTTTTTGGCGCGAGTACTTGTATTGAAACCTGAGCAAGCGAAGGAGTCTAGGATAAACCACGAGCGAAGCGAGTGGTTCAAATAATAGAATCCTGAGCTTATAGCGAAGGTTTCAAAGGTACGAGACGCAGAATAACTTTGCAGCAGAAAAAAAGTGAATTGCTAAAGAGAACAACATTTTAAAAAGTGTTTTTTTTCTTTCTGGCCAGTGACATGAAATAGTTATTAACTACGAATAAAGAAGTTATTAATGCATTTTCAGTGGACAGGCGGTATAGAAACATATTGAATAGACGGATTCGAATTTCAAAAACTCTTTCCACGCTAGCGGATAAAATTCACTTTTGCACTCAGATTTCGAATGATAAACAGAATCTTTCCGAGCTTGTGACGTGAAAACTATATTTTTAAGCGTGCATTTGAAGGAAGACTCAGCATTGACAGTTTTAGGATGGAAGAATTTGACGAAACAAGAGTTAGACGAATGTTGTGGCTACCAAAGTCTATGTACAAAAAATTACTTAAAATAATTAACAAAATTTTTTTCAACAACGATAAATCAAAACAACGATTTAATTAAAGTTTAGCCGAGCGAAATCAATTACGATTCTGTAGATTGATTCTCATCAGATCACTACAATGCGGAAGTGCGCAGAACAATTACCGAACTTATCCAACCCTAAAATATCTACTATCATCGTTTGTACCCCTAAATTATAGGGATCTCTTATTGTTGAGTGTATGAGAAAAAATCTGGAAAGGGCACGGTTGTCACCGCAAATTGCGACCATTGCAGGAAAGAGTCGCACGCGCTATAATTCGATATGCGTGGTAGGGGTTGATTTGCCCCTACCGCTCATCCTCATTAAAACTCGAAAGATATGTTGCACTACACGTTTTCGATTATAAATATCCATCTCTTATTATCAGAAGCTTTTATCATCATATGAGCGATAAAGGACTAAAAAAGAATAATTTATTCATAAAATCATTAAGATTAATGTTAATGCGCAGAGATGAAGAGCACGTGGTTAAGAAAACTTGATGCCTGCCAGAAAATAAAAGAGGCAGAGGACGTCCTCCTTTAACGTGGTGGACCAGTATGACCAAACTTATTCAAAAGGAGAATTTACCCGATGCGACAACCCAAGACAGGCTGTCTTGGCGTCGCCAAATTAGGAGAGCCGACTCCACCTAAAGTGAGATGGAGCAAAGGGAAAGAAGAAGAGAAAAACACAAAAATTATAGCAGTTAGCACCAAGCGTCGTCAAACAAGAATGCACAAACAGACGAACGACGACGAAGGCCTAAATATGTTAAATAAACCATGAAAAGTAATTAAAATATTTTTTTCCCTATACAGGGTGAAATTGATATCATTAGCATCCTTTTAAACTAAGAGTCTACCCATCAAACTGAACAGCTTTTACTATGAGAGCAAATCAATCGGAGAAAAAAAAAACTGCTGTACTCAAATACATTTGAGTCGTGTAGATAGCGGCGGCGGGTGCAGTTTAGTATGGGACAACAGATTTTTTTTTGCTCCTATTGGTTTGCTCATGGGTAGACTCTTAGTTTAAAAGGATGCTAATGATATCGATTTCACCCTGTATAATAACGTTAGTAAGAAATATACATACACATACATAAACGACCTTAATCCCTTTCGGGGTGGTCATTGCATTTCAGGGTGGTGGAATGACGTGTCATGTGATGATAGGTGGCTAGCCGCTCGCTCAAATAATATAAAAACTGCATGAGAAAACGCACCATTGTGTTTTCTGCATTTGAAGAAAAATATTTCTCTAAATTATTCGACCATCACAAATAATGAACTCAACTCAAAATAATTAATTTTACATAGGAGCTTACTTTACGACCAACGAACTAGTATTTATTTCTTGTCCATAGTTCACGACAGATAGAAGTCAGTCGTATGTAATGCATTAAAGTTTACATCTAATCTAATCTAAACTATTATAAAACTGTAACTAAAGTGTGTCTGTACATTGAAGATATTTACAAAAAAAAGATTACGATATGGTTTTTGGTATCCCTGACTCGAAATCAACCTTTTTTAGAAATTTTGTCTGTCTGTTTGTTTGTGTGTTTGTTTGTTTGTTCGCGCATCACGCAAAAACTACAGAACCGATTTTGATGAAACTTTTTTTGTTTGATAGCTTATGATCTGACTTAAAATCTGGTATATAATTTGTGCGGACGAAGTCGCGGGAAAACACTAGTTCTGTATAATTATGTGTAGGTACATTGGCGATTACATTTATTTTCAACTGAAAACTGTGTTAAAGACCGATCAAACTTATCCTCTTTTTGCGTCAGGGGTTAAATATAATAGTAAATTCCAAGATTGATCTTCTAAATCATATTCGATAACCTCTGGGCATGAAGTGCTAACGACTCTATTACGATTGAAGAGAATTGAATAAAAGCATCCTCAAGTGCCGAGTGCTCTTAATTAACGTCCAAACATGCGACGGCACGTGGCAAAGTTTAGTTATACGGCCTCTTTTAAACGACTTCAAATGTAAGAGGCTGATTTAATACTACTTACACTTGCTGAACCGATAGGAATATTTAGGAACATTGTAAAAAATAATTGTCAAATCGGTTCAGCCGTTCTCAAGTACCTAACGAGCTTACCAAAGAAACAGCAGTTTTTAACAATAATTTTGACTGAAGACTCTATTTCGTACTCAGATAAGTTTGACCGGTCTTTAACATACAGTTTTCAGAAGTATTTTAAATAGTTGTATTCAGATATTAAAGCTTAGCAACTTCCCTGAGGAATATGGATCGAAAAGCGAAAAAAAAAATTTTATCCTTCATTCTTCAATTACACAAAAGAGTGAAACAGCCGGTCAATTTTCTATGGGAGGTTCAAAATTATTTTTTTTGTCTTTCGTCCCATGTTCCTTAAGGAAAAAAAAGTTTCCCTTGCTTAAACTTTTTCTAGAAATTAACAAATGCAGGGTTATCATCATCAGAGGGTTGCGATGTTTATCAGTTCTAAAATTTTTCGCGACTTCGTCCGCACACATTATGTACCAGATTTTAAGTCAGTTCAGTCTATCAAACAAAAAAAGTTTCATCAAAATCGGTTCAGTCGTTTTTGCGTGATGCGCGAACAAACACACAAACAAACAGACAGACAAAATATTTAAAGAAGGTTGATTTCGAGTAAGGGGTACCTAAAAACCATATCGTAATCTTTTTTTTGTAAATATCATCATTGTACAGACACACTTCAGTAACAGTTTTATAATAGTTTAGATTTTATTAGATTTATATTTATGACAAAAAACTGATTATTTTTCGATCCTGACTTAGCTCAACCTTGGTGTAATTCAAGATGTTCGCACATCCTTTTTCATAAAATAATAAATAACCCACGCACAAAACTCAAAGATTGAAACATTTATAAACCGAGATGTAAAATTACACCTCTTTCTCTACCAACATGTCCCCTCTTTCGCAACTACTATTTAACTGCGTCACCAAGCGAAATGAATATCGCTTTGATAGCACAAAGGTAACTTTTAATTGTCCTAGTCTGATGGCTCTGATCTTTACGAGTGCTTTGAGTTAACGCTTCGGCTGCTTCGCTTTGACGACGATTGGTGGCAAGATGAATGCTCCCAACTGTTTTTTTCCGAGTAGTTAAATTTTTTGACTATGCTGTGTCGGCGTAATACCTAATGGTGGACGATTAGATGTAAAAGTAAAGTCAAAGATTTAAGTTTTTAGAGTAGGTACTCCGTGACCTACACCTAAGTAGTCCATTATTTTATTACACCGACCGTTCGAAAATGAATATCTACTTATTGCACAGATGCATAATAAACAAAAGAAGGTACTTTTAAAATATGTCCTTTGACACCAATTCTGATTGCGATATATATTAACGAAGCCCGGACCCCCTTCGTCCAGGTTCGGTTAGTATACATGTTCATAAAATTGATAACTTCATTATTAAAGAGAATTCTAATGAATTAAATGTTGGCGGGTTTAGTTCACTTGAGCTATAAAAATTTTATACGATATTATTGCACGGCGTTTATAGCCCTCGCTACGTTCGGGCGATAATGAACTGCTCATAAGTCACAGTGCTTAAGTCACACGTATTGTAATGTAAAAAAGACAAACTGTGCGCGTATAATGGAAAGGGATGGGGATAAAAACAATAATGTATAGAATCGTGCCTTTGTTTGCAAGATTTTTTAAACAACGAGCTTTTACCCGCGACTTCGTCCGCAAGTGTTCCCGTCATCTTAGCGAGATAAATGATATAGTACCTACCAGATGTTAAGGTTTAATCATAAGCTTTCACAGCAAAAAAGTATTTCAGCTTCGTTGATGTCTTTTCCACAAGGAAAAAGAACTCTGATCTATTCAAACTATGTTATACTACGTTACGTCGTATAATAATTACTTACAATCAGCAAAATAATAACCCTCTTTTTGTAACACAGTACTTGCTCACTTAGGCCCCGTTCTATATGCCAATAGAAATAGTCTTCAAAGTATTTACTTTATATACCGGGTGACGTTATTAATCAAGTTGCCACTATGACGTCAGATAACCAAAACGAGGAGAGTAGTCCCAACGTGAAGAGATAGTACCTACGTACACCCCGCCCCCTAAGCGAATAAATTACTGATAAAAACTTTGTAACGATGCAGTTGCGCGGTAGGATTGAATTATAGGTGTAGGATAACAATTTTAACTGATCTTGGAATAGGGAAAGGATTCTGTATAACCAACCAAGTTAAGAGGGAGTTTATTTTGTCCGCCTAACACAGGGACACTTTAAATGCGTTACATACATACATAAGGGGATGCTTTAGGTTAGAAAGACCTATGAAACAGCAGATTAAAATTTCTTAAAACAACATTTCCAAAAAATAAAAATGCCACAATGTAATCATTGTTATTTTTCGAAGCATTACGGATGATTATAATATGTTTGTATAACTATACATACAAACGTTAGAAAAACAAATACGTAATGACCTGATAAATTGAAAATTAGCAATAATTATGATCACAGAGTAACATTTATTACCAATTTTCTCTTGTTTTTTGGAAATTTTGTATGTTTGTTAAAAATAAATATTATAATTAAAGGCAGCTCGCGGTGCCCATTTAAGTATTTCCTTGTGATTAATCAGAATACTAAAACAACGAGAGGCACAGTGTATTTGAAAGTAAGTAGATACGCACAATACCCACATGCTACCAATAGATATATATTGTATTGTGTATGTGTGGCACTATATTATAATGGTTCATTGTATTCAGGAAGTATACCGCGTCCCGCTAATGTGCGCCGACAGGTTGTCGAGTGTGGGCAATACAAACTTCTGTTTCCCTAGCCGGCCGCGGCTAAAATACAGAAATTGCAGAGTAAACACACAAGTGTCACGCGCTTCCTTTCCAATGGTACGTTGTGTGTGGCATGAAATTAATACTTTTTCCATTGTTTTCCTTTGAACAGGATCGTCGCGTCGGCTCTATACGGGGTGACTAGTTAAACGAAGAATTTAGCAAAGCACCATTTTTCATTAGTACGTATCGTCTGCTGATTCTTATTAAGGTGGTTGCAGAGTTGTCAATTTCATACAAAACTTTGTCGTTGAACACTTGTAGACGGTATAAATAAAAGTAATGTTTTATATATGGTAAAATTACTTAGAAAATCTAGATTACGCGTCTCAAATAACATTTACACTTTATAATATAATTACGAACTTATAATTACGAGCTTTAAAAACGATTATCGTTCTAGGCTTCAACGCTTCAAATTCCCACCATGTAACAGTGGAAAGATGGTATAAAATTCGAAGAAAAATGCACGTCTTGTTCGGCTCCGATTTATCGATGTTCTGTTGAAGTGTTGATATTATAACTGTGATGTTACTGGTTGAAAAGAAGTCTCTTACCTGTACATTTTGTAGCCCGCAGCGTATCAGAGAGCGAAGATGTGGAATAGCCCTTGCTGAGTCCCCCTGATAACTTTTCAGTGCCTGAAAGACATTTTAACAGATTATTAAATGTTTCCTTACCGTTCAAGCAATATGCGTCCAACAGCAGGGCACAGGCCTGCCCTCAAGGGGCTGCATGGGCATCATTCCACCACGCATCAGAATTTCTTTTTCAGTGTATGAAGGTTTCCTCACGATGTTTTCCTTCACCGCTAATGAGGGGTCGGTATTACTTACATAAGATAGATATCGAAACTCATTGGTACATGGCATGCCATCCGTGCGGATTCGAACCCGGACTTTCATCAATATCTCTCCACAACACGCCACAAACGCACTCATGCTATCGAATACCTGCTGGCTTAAAGGTACTAAAGTCGCGCTTGAAAATAATATTTGTATTACTTAGTTGCAATCATGTTATCATAGAATGGTATCAGTAACTTAACAAAAGTAATTCAATAATAGATAAAACTAAGTTCTCCCACGATTAAAAACCTAATGCATCACTTCAAATTAAAATCACTCCGCACAATATGTTTAATGCTATTTATTTGTATAAAATAAGTCGGGGCACTTTTCGGGTGGTCATAGTCAACTCATAAATCTTTAGAGAGGGGGAACTATCATTACTGGTGTTTCAATCGCACAATTAACTTTTATTGTCTGCGTCATGGTTCCCATGAAATGGCATCATAACAAACGTGCGCGAGCGCATCGTCTGCGACTCGGCTGCACTGCGTCTATTGTCACGGGGAACTAAAAATGATGTCACTCTACGATTCGCGCCATTATTGACTTGATTTATATTTTGTGCGCGTGAGTGGCTATTGATTGTACAATAATTGTTTGTTTGCGTTGGATGGGGATGATGCGGATGGTGTGAGAATTTTCAAGTGGCTGGCTTAGTGGTATAGTAAACAGATTAACAATGTTTATTACGTTGATCGTTTTATTTGTTTTGTTCGACTGTATAATACTAAAATAAGGTCATGTGGTTTTTAATGTCTCTCCCGGCTGTTTTTCCAATTTTCAATACCATCAGGATATTTTTAAAAGAAGGGTTATAGGCTTTTTCTGGGTGAGCGCGTTACGTTCTCGGCTTCATAAAATCTTAAAAATAATATGTAGATTGTATTTTCTTGGAGAATCAAATGCTGGGAGATTCTACACTTTCCATCATACAAATTATACAGTGTGACGCAAAGCTTCGAAACCATTTCACACCATCGATAATTGAACAATTATTTACATTAAATAATAAGTGCGTTCGCACACGATGACACATTGACGGAGCGGCAGACGTCAGCCGCTCCGTCAATGCGTCATCGTGTGTGATCCCACTAAAATATTCGATATACCAAATTAATGTGTGTGTGCACTGAGAGCTCACCTCGCAAATTACTATTATAACTTTTTTAAACTTAATAGAAAACATTCCATACAAATTGGTCGCGTAACGGTTTTCGAGTCTCATTGCAGAATAGCTAAAAAATTACGAATGCACAAAACTTTGTAGGTATTTTGTTTTTGTTAATACAGGGTGTAATAGAAGATTTCTTATTCCTGGTTTCATTTATTGGCCCCATTGTGAAAGTTGTTCAGTTTGGTGGTCTGAAGCAGCACCCCCTGTAAATAAAACGCAGTTAAGACACCCTGTGTACCTACTATCTAAGTTTTCACCTAAAAGAAAAGTTCAGTGTATTAGCTTTCCATTTAGGACACTTAGGTTGATTGTAGCTACCTTTAAAATAAACTTAGTGAAAGGTGAACTAATCACTAACTGGACCACACCTGGATTCAAGTATCGAGCGATCAGTTTCCCGAAACAACATTTCGAACCTGGGACGAGCCCCTTCTGTCTTCTTTAATGAATATAAATTGTGAAACAACAAACCCGAGCCCCAGCCCTTTCGCTTATGCAATAAACGTTAAAAAAATCAATAATACGCGTATCAGGGCAGTTGTAGAATGATTTATTGATATATATTTTAACGCGATAACATCTAAAGTATGGCATCATAATTGATGACAATTGCACCGTATACTGTGTAGATATTAAGTGTGATAGACATGGAAAGCGCCGCTAACCACCACTGGGGGGCGTTCCACAATCATTTTCGTGTTAACAACTCTTTAGCTAAGCCCCTGGGTGCTTATAAAATTAAATATGTTGCTCTCTTAATGACTGTTAGATTGGGGCTAGCTAGAGTCGGGAGAACGCGTGAATTTTTGCTCTGGATTTGAATATTATGTAAATTTGATCGTTTGTTATTGATAAACGATTCTGTTTATTATAGACTAGTTTAAAAATAAAGAAAGCAGCGCTTAATATCACATTTTTTATTAAGAAATCACTGTGTTGTTCATTATATTCCTAGATAGAGCTGTCTATTTTATAAAACTATATATATTATTATGTTTTATTTTCAGAAACAGCTCGTAGTGGGGTCATGGGGTGTGGTATTGAGAAATAGGTAGGTACGGGTGTGATACTTAACTGCAACAACGAAATGATCAACAGTGAAAACATCAACACCATGTTATCAACAATTGATTTGGTCAAACATTTACCTAAAAATATATTTATTTCGTTGAATGTTTTTTCCTTTTTGTTTATTTTTTCGAACATCATGAAAAATAAACTGTTATTTTTGACGCGGTTTTAACTGTTCGATAGTCCATTAGTGGCTGACTTTTAAGAACGACGATAATTTTTATCACGGAATTAAACTAAGGCATTGTTATCGATTCCAAGCGGACTTTGTTGAGGGCAAAAGATAATAAACGACATACTAAAATAAACCTTTTGATCTGAAAATTTTAAAGCGTGAAGACGATTGAAATCGTCGATGAAAATAAAAATAAAGTTAAATAGTAACTTTGGACAGTCGCGTTGGCAACATTTTCCAAAAGCGTTCCGAGCTTGTATGATAAATTTATCAAATTTAAGAACGAATACCTACCGAACGTGAATTTAGGCAAAAACATTTGAAATTTTAAGTGGTGCTTTCATTTCGTTAACCTCGAAAGCGGAAAGATTTCATCGTCTCTCGCTGGAAACCACCGCGCCCCTGCCAAGGCAACAATGGAAATCATTCTTTGCCGAATTTACATTTTTCATGAATTCTGAAGTTTATTACTTTTTCAGTGGATATCTTTTGTCTTCTTTGGGTCATAACTGCTGCGCTTACAATTTATAGCTCGATTTCATACCTTAACATCGGTATAAAACCTTTAGTGGAAGAAGTAAATATTTCTGCGACCTTCAAACCACATACTCTACCCGTCAAACTGAACAACTTTCTCTATGGGAGCAAACCGATCGAAGCAACAACAAAAATCAGCTTTGCATACATACAAGTGTTTCATAAGTAACAATAAATATTTAAAACTCTTAAAGGGGTTGTTCAGACAGTCAAACTGAACAACTTTCTCTACGGGACCAACATCGAAATCGCGAAAAAAAAAATGGATATCCCATCCTACATATTTTAGCTCTAGTCGATTTGTAGAGTTTTTTTTTTTCGCGTTTTCGATATTGGTCCCATAGTGAAAGTTGTTCAGTTTGATGGTCTACACCACCCCCTTAAAGGTTTATTTGTATTTTTGTAACACCTTGTATATTTTGAGTAGAGTAGGATTGGAGTTTAGTATGGAACAGCTGAATTTTTTTTGCTCCGATCGGTTTGCTCCCATATGAAAACTTGTTCAGTTTGATGGGTAGAGTTGTGTTAATGATACTTTTCCTTACACCCTGTATAGGTACGACCCGGTTCGTGTATTGGTTACCACGTCGGACCACCAAATCAGGGTCCTGGGTTCGAATCCCGTTTCATTTTGAATTTGTGCCGTTGTTGTATATTTTCCATAATAAAAAGCCTAATATATGTTGTGTCTGTGAGAGTTATTTATTAAGTATAAGTACTTAAACACTGCATGAATAGCAGAAAATAGGTAACTACGGCCTACAGCTCTAGATTCTTCACTACCTAGGTACCTATTACTACTCGGATTTTAGTCAATTTCATGTTGGTGCAAGTGTATGAACATACTATCTATGTATAGGTACCTACTTACTACGAGTATACCCAACCTACCATACATATGCCAGGTTCCTGTCCTGATACCTACTTAAATAAAAAAAAAATATGAAGAGTTCTCCTTGGTTTCATTTCACATCCAACCCAGCTGTGGTACCATTCATAAGATTTATAACTCAATGCAAGTGCAACAGAGAAGAATTTTTAAGTTTGAAAATTTCCCTAACAATCAAGCCCCTCGTTAAAACCCGGGAAACTCCGCTTACCCCAGGCTAAGTTTCAAAATAATGAACTCTACGGAGACAATAAAATTTTATTTTTACGTCTAGTATTTATTAAGGCTGTGTGCGATGCGATGATCTCGAGGGCGGGGTTTGGGCGGTTGCGTCGCCATGGTAACCATGGGGTAAAATCCCGCACGCCCCCGTTTCACTCCCTTGAGAGAGATTGTTATCTGTGTGGAAGACGCTCGCTCCCCACCTTGCCTTCCGTCTCTTTATACCTACGCAGTATTAAAGCATAATCTGAAAGGGTTCAACGCACTACGTCTTTCAACGCGAATTTCAACTTTATACTCTGTCCTCAAGAACAAATTTCGCAGGGAGTTTACTCACTGCGCACGTGAGGCAATCGATAACATTCTTTGTAGATAGCGTGCTCTTAGGTAGTTGAGGATAACAATAGATCTCAAAATAGAGATGCCAGCGTAGAACTAAAATGTACAATTACAAGACGCTGTTCTGTCCTACTCCAGTCATCGAATTCGTGTTTCTAAAAACACTTTGGGAAGATGCGAAATGTTAAGCGGTGGAAACTGCTTGACTTGCTACAATTTTTGCTCTAAAAAAACGGCCTGGCTAGTTTAGGCTATCATACATACATACATATTCTCACGCCTGTCTCCCACTGTACGGTAGGCAGAAACAACGGAACGCCACTTGCTACGATCCTGACAAACCTCCCTAGCTTCCTCCACATTCATTAGTCCTTTCATGCATGCTCGTCGGTTTCGGGTAGATCTGACCTGGCCCTATAAGGCTATCATTATAAGTATATTTACCTAATCTGTAAATTTTTGAGAGAAATGAAAAAGAGAGAAAGCTATTTCCCAGCCACATTAAAGAAATTTTATAAATAATAAAGTAGTTTAATTTAGCGTTTTCCATTCTTGTTAAAGTAACGGATTGTGGAACTAATATATCACAAAGCAAAATACTCACCGAGTGATTTATTCCTGTCTATTGATCCTAGCATCGATTCATCTGTCCTCGCAGTCCTTCCAAAACCTATAGTGCTGGAGGCATCTTGTCCCAACTGTCCTCCGTAGAAGTCTCCGAAAGCAGTCGCCGATCCCAGGAGTCCAGACCTGTCCTGCAAAGCGGCTTTGGCTTTTTCGACACTTTGTTTTAGCTGTTCGAAGGTGGATTGGTGGAGACGGTACGGGGACCATTCTGACGTCGGCCAGGGTTCCTCTTTTAGTGCGCTTCGTTTCAGTTCCAGAGCGCCCGCGTAGGAGCAACTGCTTTCGTACATTGCAGCTTTTACTCCTGCACGGAGGGCGTTGGCACACTTCAGTCCGCGGACGTCGACTCTGCTGACAAACAGTTAAAGTTGAAATTGGAATTCATATCTATACGTATACATTTTGCAACCAATGAGTACAACACCTGTAATTTATTTTTGTTTATTCAGAATTCACAAGATTTACCAACCAATCAACCAGATGGTACGTTATTATACAGGATGTTTGGTAGTTAGATGCATTTCTTTTAAGGTGATGATCAGACCATAAAACTGAATTAACTTTCTACATTGGAATAACATTGAAATCGGGAAAAATAGCAGTTGTTTCATACATTTGAGTCGTACTGGAGTTTTTTGTGCGATTTCCTATTTGTGATTTCCCATCGTGAAAGTTGTTCAGTTTGATTGTCTGATCATCCCCTATCAAACACCCTATTTAATGGGCATAATTTATTTATTTTATTTTAACACTTTACTATACACACGGAAATATAGGTACATGAAAACAACATAATAGACAATTACAAAGGGCGAAATTTCTCTTGCAATAAAAGAAACATTTATTCACCATTATCGGCAACGGTGTTGCATTTTGTGAATAAGTCTATTCATGTATGTGATATTTATATGTACGTATATTATGACTTTCTAAAAATCTCTTTAAGGAATTGAAATAGTAGGAGGAAGGTTTAATCATAGTTTAATCAAACCCTTCATTAACAAGCTTTAGAGGATATACGATGACATCATTCACCTCATGTCGGAAATCCGTTTGCGTTTCGGTCGCTTCAAGTCTTTCATGACCTTGTCCGTGGTGAGGGATTTCTGGTGGTATCACATTGCAGTGATACCACTATGCCACTAAAAAAACTGCACTACTTTTAACACTATCAAATTAATAACGATATTTTTTATCTAGAGGCGACATTTGGCTTTTGTGCTCTGACACTTCCTGGACTAACACTGCACTATTTAGATATAAATCCTTATTTTACTGTCCACGCAACAGATTTTTTTATTTGATAATGAATAATGATCATTTATATGGTCTTTAGTTAATCCGGTCAAAAACTGATCTTACGATGATCATTTCACAGTGGCCTTTCGACGACTGTAGGCGACGCGCTTGCACAGCGTTCAAATTGATTGCATCCGGCGTAAGGGAAATGTGTCGTATAACTCATATAACCAATTTATATACAGCTCGATTTGACCACAGACCTAAATTGGTTGTTAAAACCAACCAACATCCATAAAATAATAGATAGGAGTCTACCTTAGTTTGATTATCATTACAATTTTACAAGATAAAATACTAAAATCTGGATGCACCTACAAGAGAAGGTCATAAAGGGGAGTTGTTACCCAGGTATCAAATTTAAACAACACGAAGATTTTTAAAACAATTTAACATAACATTATGGTGTACTAGTTATTCGTTTTCAACTTCCGCGAGCCCAAGTTTTTGTAAAATATTCACATTTGTTTTGAATGGTTTGGTTGCTCTTTAAAAATATATAAAATGTAATGGCGGAACCCTGACAGCTAGAGAGCAGAGTGTCCACACCACGTGGGCGAATATTGTACAGTCAATAACAACTATTGGGATCAACAACGATAGGAACTGTATACTTGCTTGCTATTTGCATTAATTGAACTGTAGGAATTCCAAGCTCATCCATCTTATCAACAATCAAACTATTCGTACTGGTTTATGACAAAATTGTATACCTACCTAGATTTATAATTTTGTATTAATTTAGTTCATGTTACAGAGCCACCTGGCAGTAAGAAAAATACTTTAAACAAAATAATGATTGGATAGTTTGGATTCTTTTTCTTTCTTGACAACATGAGCTTTTATCGCATAACAATCACTCATGCAGTAGTGGAATGATTTGCCAGTCGGCAATGTTCGTTTTTCTCAATCTAACTAGTATATTTTCTTAGCACCAGATGAATTAGGTTTTTGGAGGCTCGGCGATTAACAGCCCTAAATACTTATTATTAATTTTAGCAAAGTGAAAAAACTTTACGTCTCTTCATAAATAATCTTATTGACATACTGAAAAATCGTAGTTGTAAATATACCTCAATCCAATTATTTAAACTGACACATACGATACGAATCTCTCAATGGTATTATACTCGTATATGCTGTTTTCATATTATGTAGTACTAACTCCGTACGCGAGGAACACTGACTTTAAATACTCATAACTTTGGATTGAGTCGACTGATTGTAATAAAACAAAGCCTAAATGTTAATCCAATTCAATCCTGTGAAAACCTTATGCGAATCGGTTTAGTCGTTTTTAGGTAATGAGTGCACGAACAAACAGACAAACAGACAAAAATTCTAATAAGGGTTTTAATACATTCCATTAAGGACTAAACGGAACGGACGGAATAAAGTGTAAAATAAATGAGATTTCAAATAGTCTGTCAGAAGTTTAAAACATAATGAATTTATGACGCTGACAGTACCGGCGCGCGCGCCACTTTGCCGCAGGAAGTCTGAACATTACCTTATTATAAGCGGCAAAAAGCGTCATCCGTTGTTCAATCGGAGCCGGTGTTCTATGCGTCCTCACAGGTGATGGCCTTCAACTCACTCTTGACATAGGAACACATTTCTAAATTAATAAATTATGGATAATATACTAATCGGGTAATTAGTTCTTTATTTGGCAAATAAATGCAACAAAATATAACCATTCCTTTACATGGGTAACGTATGAGGCGACTAAGTTTACAATTAGTTATCTTTATACATAAGTTTTTCTATGGAAGATTTTGTTAGCGAAAGACTAGCGACCTGCTAGCGACCTCTCATTCTTTGACACGTTATTCCATCCTGGAACCTTCAATGTGCAACTGCAATGTAAAGTGCCACGTGATAACCCGAAGTGCTAGTTTTTGGTTACCTACCGATACACAGGATGAAATTGATTTAAATTTGTAGATTATATTCAGCGTTAAGAGAGCTAATTAATCACTTTTTAAAAATTTATCCACATTTTTCATCTTATTGGTAGGTAGGTACTGTGCCTATTAATTTAATGATGCCAAAAAACGTTTATTATTATTAACAATAACCTTTTGCCCGCCATTTCGTCCACGTGGATTACCCTTTGAAGGCGATTTTAGAAAAATCCTTTCTTAGTGGATCCCTACATACTCTGAGTCCCAATTTCATGTTTCTCTCATTAACGGCTTAGGCTGTGTGTTGTCTGTCAGTCAGTGAGTCAGTTCAGTCAGTCACGGATCTGCTTTATAAGTATAGAAGATAACATAACAACATGGTCTACTAGAGCTGTCGAGTTTTATAAAAGGGAGGTGGATGTAAAATAGATATTGATTCTACTTAGCTGTGTAGCTTTAAATCGCATGTGGTGTTTATACAATTTGATTACAGGCACCTAATGTTGACAGGGCAACCAGGTTTTTTCTCAATTTTTTATTTTGGATAAATTTAATATGATTCACATATTCATACAACCTTTTAAAAACAGAGTTGCGGAGAGGTATGGGACTCAATTATGAGAGTACTCGTTCGAACCTGCACTGACGACATTTATAACATGTACCCTTTATTCGTAGCATGTACCAATGAGTTTTTCTAACTAACCAATTTACGAGTACGTAATACAGACTGCTGCTCTCAAATGGTAAAGGAAAATATCGTGAATATATGTAAACACAGAAGAAATTATGATGCGGATGTGAAGTCTACCAATCCGCATAGGGCATGTGTGATGGACTAACGCCCATACACCTTCCATAGGCATGCCTGTGCCCACTGTGCCCTGCAATGGGACGTATACAGGGTGTAAGGAAAAGTATCATTAACCTTTAAACCGCATAAAATGAACAACTTTTACTATGGGAGCAAACCTTTAAGAACAAAAACAAAACAGCTATTTCATACATTTGAGTCGAGCGGAGTAGACGCTGCAGTTTAGTAGGTATGGAACAGCTGATTTTTTTTTGCGTTGAAGGGTTTGCTCCCATAGTAAAAGTTGTTCAGTTTTAATGGGTAGAGTACTGGTTTAAAGGTTAATGATACTTTTGTTTATAAACCTTCCCTGGCATGTGCACAACTACCCACCAACGTTTCATCACAATCGGTACAGCCGTTCTCGATTGATATCGTGACCAAGGGAAATAGGGATTCATTTTTATACATTTGTATATTATGTATTAGATAGATAGACTAGATGACCGCGGCGAACTTCGTACCGCCTTAGAATCTTCCCGACACACGGATGGCCATTTTTTTATCCTATGTTCATCACGGATAATGTAGCATTCTAATGCATTCTAATGGTGAAAGTATTATTCAGATCGGTCCAGTAGATATGGAGCCTATTCAATACAAACAAACAAAAAATACAATCTTTCCTCTTTATAATATCAACTACCCACCAAAAGGTTTGCTGACATCAGATTATTTGGTTTTTCTAGACAAAGGAAAATATTATATTTCTAAGAAGAAATATTTGATAAAATATCTGATTTGTTTCGCAATAACCGTTTTACAGTGAAAGTAAGTCTATACATAATTATAGCAATCCGTCGTGTTATCGGTATAACTAAACAATCCTGAAAGGGATCTACTCTAATACGTTGGCGTGGCTTGAAGAAATAAAAGATTTCTGCAAGCAAAGTAACCCTGCAGTAGTTTGAGTCCAACAGTCACTTTATCACGGAGCAAATCGTCCGCGAAATCGGTCTCGGACTTGCCCCTGAGGGTTCTTTTTCCATGTTTGATGTAAAGAAAACCCAGTATGTAGGTAACTGGCATGTCGCTACGTCTTGAGAATTTAATAAGCTTTACATTATAACATTGATTTCACGGCAAACATTAAGGCCGGGTTATCCCAGTGCAAGCGTCTCTTTAAGCAAGCATAAGTTTGCAATTAGCCATCCCGCTTCAATTGAAAGCAGGATCGCAAAAAAACGTGTTTTTCATCAATATCTTTGCTCATGGGTGTTTCTAAGCTCAAAATTTTACGGAGTTCACTAGAAATATTTAATGTATTTAGTTAAGTACAAGAATAAAAAGTTAAATATCAGCAGTTTAATCATAGTATTGAAAAAACATAACAAAAAGGGGTTAACTTTAGGATTTTTTTCTATCTATTAAACTTAATCTAATCGTGTAATTGAGAACGGTCGCCTATCAGCCAGATCCTTAAATAAGACATCATTGGTTTTCAGACTTTACAACACAGTTTAAAACACTTTCGTTCGTGTTCAAAAAACGGCCTCGACGGGATAACAGCGTCTTAAAAATAGGTAAACTATGTGCTGTAGATATGTGCGTAAGAAAAGCGTCGGTGGCGAGTTGGAGAGCTATGGAAACTCAATCTTGAGGCCCAGGTTCGAATCCGCACGGACGATATGCCATGTACCAATGAGTTTTTCTAACTTACTAACTGCTCTCAAACGGCGAAGGAAAACGTCGTTAAGATACCTGCATACGCTGAAGAAGAAATTCCGATGCGTTGTGACGTCTACTAATCCCCATTGGGCACTCGCGGCGGACTAACGCCCATACATCCTCCTGAGGATAGGCCTGTACCCTGCTGTGGGATGTATTAGGCTGTGATAATGAAGCTATGTGTTTGAAGGAGCCACTTTTGTAATAAATATCGTCTTCTAGCTTTTACCGCAGTTTTTATGACCTTACCACATATTATTTAACACAGAACCGTAATTATATCAGCAGTATTATAAGTTCGATGCAGTAAAGGTATTTAATTAATAAGGTAAATAGGTTTTTTGTTTCTTTTGTCAAGTCTGTGGCATTGAGTTTTTTTGACCTTAACAATCGTGGTGAAGAGATTATTTTGTAATTCTAGTTAGAGGCTTACTGATTGCTGAAAGTGCGCGGGGTTGTTAGAAGCAATTATTTTTTTAAATGTTAACGGTGTAGATATACCATTAATTTAGGTATTTTTATGTAAATAGCTTTAGGAAGATTTGTGATTTGTTTTAATTTAACAATATACGAGCGTGATTGGGCACTTTTCAACCGGGTTCGAATCGAGGCGGGCTCTTCGACTGTTCACAGTTTAGTTCTTAATTATTGTATTGTTTAGATTAGGCTAGGTATTGTATTAAGTAGTAGGATAAATTTTATAGTATTGTTTTGTTTAGCTTATGGTTATTTAACAATATTATTGCGACTACATCTTTGATTCTTTATCACACCTTTTATTCGTGATTGAAGGACTACAATACAAAAAAACACAACGAAAAAAAGTTACAATAATTGTTCGCATTCTTCGCATATACCACCTGTAGTCACAAATTTTTCTGTAGATATGTTATTTAAAGCAAACATGCAGCCAAATTCCTGAGAACATGCATTGTTTTAAATTACCAAAACATGTTATTATATGGCAGTAACAGCATTTCGGGTGGTAATGTGGATCGGCTTGGCACACTCTCTGGAAACATGCACCAAATGAATGCAGCGCTGCACGCACGCCATAATAACAGCCGTCGGTTCTTGTAAACACTTTTATCAAGACATTTATCATTCCTAATTTTGATCGTATAACAAAGTTATGGGAAGATCAACTTCGAAAGAACAAATTTAGGGTCTTACTTATTACCGACTTCTTTTTGTCATAGGAACAGTTTCGAATAGCTTAGATTTTTTTTTTCAACCGTCCCCAAATGACTCGAATCAAAGAGTTACAAATTGGGTTGAAGCCGCTGCTAACATAAAATATCTTGAAATCAATATTATACAATAAGTGAAACATCTATTAAGTATTATTACCATCGCAAAGTATTGACGGGCGTTTTGTGTTTTAATACTTACTAGTGTTTTCCCGCGACTTCTTCCGCATAAATTATATACCAGATTTTAAGTCAGATCATAAGCTATCAAACAAAAAAAGTTTCATCAAAATCGGTTCAGTAGTTTTTGCGTGATGTGCGAACAAACAAACAAACTAACAATTTTGTCAATAGATGGCGCTGCACGTCATTTAAATCGCGCTTTACTTATTTGATTTTATATGAAGAAAACCGCTACTTTTATGTTCCTCATGGTTTTACGGTTTTATAATAGTTAAGATGAGTAGGTAAGTCCTTTAATTCGGATTCAGAAATGTTTATCTGTAACATTAATTAACGGTATCTGAATCACGACTAAGTAACCTCTAATTGTGTAGGGTTGTAGGCTATGATAAGTAATAAGAAAGTTATTAAATTTGGTTAGATTTGACTGCAAAGTCTACGGTTTTGTTACACACGTCACGCTAAAAAGGGTGAATCGATTTCGATTGAACTTATAACCTTAGATCAAAGTAAAATGTGATCTAAGCTTGTGACATAACAAGCTAAGCTTGTAGCAAAGAAAATAAAGGACAGCGTGGGACGAAATACATTTTCATACTCACCTAGGATAGGTAGGTATTAGGTACTTAGGGTTTTATACTTTGGAGTAAAATTGTATACTCAACTACTGGGCCAAGTAAAAAAAGATAACGAAGGTTTATTTTAATAGTGTTCTAGTTACAAACGCAAATGTATTCCAAGCACCATCAACATATATTACCATAGAAACATAAATCTAGCGCGATGTACTTGAAGTTAGCGCGATGTATGTACTAACTGGCTTGAATATTCGCATAAATCACATTGGAATTAATTATTGCATTCTGGTCTTTGTAGAGCTAGATAGCTACCGATTATGGGTATGGTTACACTGGGTCTATTTTCTCCTATTAATTTTTTTTAGCATTTAAGTTACTCCACTGGCTCAGCGACCCAAAAAAGGTCTTGGCCTCCGAAACGAGAGAACTTTCTGTTAACTTTGTTTGTTTTTAAATTACTATGTAATAATTGTTGTATGATACGTCGTTTAGGTTATTTTCGTGACAGTGAGTGATAGCCTATAGGACTTATTGTTAGGGCAAAGGCCTCCACGTATCAATTAAGGTGAGACGAAGAGCATCTTTCGTGATAATTCAGGTTTTTCCTGTAGCTGTAGATAATTCCTTAAAAGCAGTGGAGGTGTAGTGGACAGAGGAGGTGAAATCGCGGCGAGGTTCTAACCTCGCCTCGAAATATCTGTTTCAGGCTGGAATATATTCCAGCCTGAAACAGATATTTCACAATCATGAACAACCTCTTCCGCTGGTTTCAGAGTCAAGCTTACGCCACAGACTTAAAAGAAGAACCAGACGTAATCTCGTTTAATCATGAGTGAAGCACCCATTTCTTTTGTGTGCGTGATGTCACGCGGAACATAAGGTGACGGGTTGTAGGACCTGCTGTTGGTGATTACCGCTGAGGCGCCATTGAGGACGGTAATCATCAATACACACGTGTATCATACGACGTTTTTCAACACACTTGTGAAGAAAATAGTAGGTACTAAAAAAATATTTTATTTAGTAGATAAAGTTTATTTTGTACTATTGAACACGATCTTTTTTTTTGTATCAAACTTTTTAAGAACAAAGCAACTCAAAACTGAACCAATCAAAAAGAACCTACAACTCATTATACATTGCTATACTTATATAGTGAATAATAGTAAAGAAAAAGTAAGTCACAGTTTGATTACAGGAGTCTTTATGTGCGTAATTGCGGTGAAACTAGAGCCATTTTATGAGCAAGTGTGTTGAAAAAGTATATTTTAGTGCAGGCCATCATAATATACAATATTAAGGGCCTGTTTCACCACTTCTGAGTAAGTTCTTGTTAGCTTATCCGACAGATATTTAAGATATTTTGTATGAAATTATGTCAAAATACCTGTCGGATAAGCTAACAAGAACTTACTCAGAGGTGGTGAAACAGGCCCTTAACGTAGTATCGGACTAAATAGTAACCGATATGTTCAGGTCCGTTCAGTTGCGTTGGTTCCAAGAAGTTTGGAATCCTCTATAGTGGAGTGCAGACCATATTTACCTTTATGGTGCAGACTGCCTAACCAGAGGTAAAACATGATAAAACTCCTTTGAGGTCGGTAATGATCTTTCTTTTCCGTCGCGTCGTTGTTTTTTGTGCCTTTAACTTTGTCTGTTTCTAATCCTACACTTCGATCAAAATAAAATGAATGGATAGGCCTAAAGCGCGGTAAGTTGAAGCAAACTACTGGTGCACTTGGTACATACAAACTAGCGCCATTATCTGTCAAATCTAGGGCACTTTCATACAAGTGACAAGTAAAAATTTCATTTGTTTTGCCTCATTTTTCTGGTTTGAAATGTTCGCTTAAGGCGTAGAAAGAGAAGGAACTAGAAGAAAGCACGTGTCTTGTCATATCACTCAGTAAGAGATGCACATAGCAAATTCGCTCTAGTTAAAAAAGGAGATCGCTACTTATTGCTGTCCTTATCGACGTAGCCACTTTTTTGTTCTACGACGTCTGTCTGACTCCGGAGTCAGACATCTATTTTCATACAAATTGTATAGGATTTTATGACTATCGCTATCTCATACGCGGTAACACTGATGTTACGTCTATCAGCGTAAGCGAAATACTTGGCCTATGGCTTAAGGCCTATCCATTCATTTTATTTTGATCGAAGATCCTACATACAAAATTGTAGCTCCTCTCCTGTCATATTCGTAACTACGTCATTGGATAGAAAGGGACACACCTAAAATTGGAAATATCGACGACGCCATTGCCAATTTTCTTGTATCAATGCTTGTAAAGAGGTGTGGTATCCTTTATGATTTAGATCCATAGTTGGTTCCAATCAATCATAACCAAATTAGTTCTATAAGCCCCACTTGCGCCAACCTGGGTTAGCAATAAACTCTAGGTTAAGTTGGTAACCCATTATTTTTTGTATAGAAAAACAACTGAAAGAGCTATTTATCCTGAGTTAATTGCTAACCCGTGGTTGGCGCAAGTGGGGCTTAGTATAGTATCGGAAGAGCAAGTAACTAAGGCGAAAGAATCTTTGTGAACTCCATCGAATTGGATTAGCTATACGCTTAAGACAAGGTTTGATCGTATTTTATGGCAACGGCGAATAAGATAGTAGAACTACGATGATGTGGGTCTTCTGGTGTCTCTCTGATGTGATGAGGCAAGCACAACAATCAGAGGCGTGCGTCTCGTTTCTTGAGTAAACCCAAACATGAAGTTAACGAAGTTTTGGCACATGAGTATTAATTAACTCATGTCCACTAGTGCTTTCTCTCTGTGGGGTATTTACTCATGTGGTTTTGGTCTGAATTGACATGTTTACTGTAAGCGAAATGGCGCAATACTAAGTGTGCTTTAGGTTTCTTTGCTCTTAGACTAAGTGCCCTCATATGTTTGTTTGGCCTTATGGAAAACTTTGGAAAAGCAATAAAAATCACGAAAATTACAACCATTGGTAGCTGCTGTAACCAGAAAACTCTCTATTGTATCCGTAATGAACGAATGATGATAAAACTTTAATACGAGTAAGTATCCTGCTTAATTTTGAAAGAAGGTACCTAAAATCCTGTGATAGAATCTTCTACTCTTTTTCTTGTCGCAATGATATAGGTTTTAGTTTATTCTGTTCATTCATAAGTTAAGCAATGATGATGATCAGTACCAGTTTGTTAGCGTCATCTATGTACCGACTCACCTTTACTTAATACAAGCCTCCATAGCGCCACGTGCCCGAGCGTCCGGAGTGTGGTGCGTCCATGCCCGCCGTCGGTCGACGACTTTCCTGGCCGGACCCGGATCCGGATCCACTGTCACCTTCGCCCTGCACGACACTCCAAAGGTAACACTAACACGCCCGCACTATTTGTCTTGTTTGCGCGGGAAAAAAATAAACAAATCGATATATTGGAGGAGCAGGCGAGTGCTCGCGGACAGGAAGCAGGGATAATAGAAAGGCGCCTCGTCCGGTCGTCAGCGACGACAGGGGTTCGGGGGCGGCGGGGGTGGCTCGCAAGGTGTTAGCCACGCCCCCAGGCGGGGTCTGCGCCCGCCTGCGCATGATTATCGCCCGCCTGGGCCAGGGAGCCAGGGAGGCAGCGTCAAGGGTAGTTCGGAGATGTGCCGGTTGAAACCAAGTATGCCTTTCGGTAAATAACATTCAAGTAGAAGGTAACAAACATTGTTATCCCACTTTTATTTGCGGTTAGTTTACGACGGATCTTTTGTTGGAAATGTAAGAGCAAATCTTTTGTTTGTGATATTATAATAATAGATTAGATGTGTACACACCGCACATTATTCATTTTCGGGAGTAGCTTTTATTTGCTAATTTTTTCTTTTTTTCTCTGGCTGTGAATGCAAGTGCGAAGTTCTAATTAAAAAAAGCGCTAGTGCGATCGTAGATTTAAATCGGGATACTACGAATATTCTGGATGCATTATTTTGATATTACATAAAAATCCCAACCATTATTATTGTGTAGAAAGCAAGTTTATTATAAAACAAATAACATTTTCCTTATTAGGCATAGGTAAATTTGATTCGCTGGAGCGTAGCGAAGACCAATCATTTATTATACAGGGTGTAATGGACAGCCCTCCGCAAACTGAAACGGTGAACTCAGACCATCAAACTGAACAACATTCACTATGGAGCCTTCCTCAGGAAACGCGAAAAAAAATCAGCTGTCCCATACAAAACTGCCGTAGGCTCAAATGTATGGCTGAGGCTGAGCTTCGCGTTTCCTGAGGTAGGCTCTATGGAGCTTTCACTATGGTGAAAGTTGTTTAGTTTGATGGTCTGAGTTCACCGTTTTAGTTTGCGGAGGACTGTCCCTTACACCCTGTATAAAAAGCTCTGGTGGTCCAGTGGCGAGTAAAACATGCCTGCCGTGCAGGAGGCGATGGTTCGATCCCCACCCAGGCGGCCGATTTTCAAAATTCATGTACGATTTGTAGCCACCACTGGCTTTTCGTTGAAGGAAAACATCGTGAGGAAACCTGCATGCTTCAATCTCGATCCATTGACACTATAGATTGTTTCAGTGCTACTAGTGGAGCATATTATAAGTTTTCAGAATATTTCGGATGGGTAGTGTGAGATATTCTAAAAACTCCGGTACCTAACTGAAAACCTCGTGTAACTATTCAATAATATGTGACCTCGTGGAATATGCTTAACATCTGTATTTTACATACCTAATAGTAGCCAATCTTGCTGCACTTACAGTTATTTAGAAGTTATTCTACTTCTACTTGTTTTGTTGACATGGAATTAGCACTCTATACAAGGTGTTACAAAAATACAAATAAACATTTAAGGGGGTTGTTTAGACCATAAAACTGAACAACTTTCACTATGGGCCAATATCGAAATCGCGAAAAAAAAAAATGTTTTATACTCTACAAATCGACTCGAGCTAAAATATGTATGGGATATCAGATTTTTTTTTTCGCGGTTTCGATGTTGGTCCCATAGAGAAAGTTGTTCAGTTTGACGGTCTAAACAACCCCCTTAAGAGTTTTAAAAATTTATTCTTACTTATGTAACACCCTGTAAATAAGGTAAATCTGATAGTCACCTTGATCTGACGCCGGAGCCAGGATACTTGCATTGCATTCAAAGATATTTGTATCTCCGAAATGGGTAGGTTGATCCTGTAGATCAATAGTGTTTAGGAAAAGTATCGTTAACCTTTAAACCACATACTCTACCCATCAAACTGAACAACTTTACTATGGGAGCAAACCTGTCAGCGCAAAAAAGTCTGTGGTTTGTTGACAGATTTATTATTTATTTATCTATTGATATTTGACAATACAATGTTGGTAAATTAACAAATAAGTATACCATTCCTACTAGCGTTTTCCCGCGACTTCGTCCGCACAAATTATATACCAGATTTTAAGTCAGATCATAAGCTATCAAACAAAAAAAGTTTCATCAAAATCGGTTCAGTAGTTTTTGCGTGATGTGCGAACAAACAAACAAACTAACAATTTTGTCAATAGATGGCGCTGCACGTCATTTAAATCGCGCTATCGAGCGTTAATTGATTTTATATGAACTAAACCGCTACTTTTTTGTTCCTCATGATTTTACGGTTTTATAATAGTTAAAATAATAGATCCACCGTAATAATGCATATTCTGTAGGTACTTTGCATATTTCAACTGTCTAGCTATTACGGTGCAGCTCTAAATAGGTAGGACGGACGGACGGACAACACAGAGTCGTTACCCGTGGACCCGGTGAGTTGACCTAGGGTCCCGTTTTCACCCTTTGGGTAAGAAACCCTAAAAAGGTTGATTTAGAGTAAGGGACACCTAAATCCGTATAACGTAAATTTTTCATGTAAATATAATTATCTTCAATTTACAGACACTTCTGTTACAGAGCTCGCTATACATTATTTACTTGTCATCACTAAGACATCATTCAAATTAAGTGTTCATTTCAACTCAACTTCGAGTCGAGTGTGCTGGTAGGTACTATCATATCGAAGCCGTAATGGCTGCAGATAACAACTCGGTATAAAAACCTAACTAGTGGTAAGCTTAAAGGGCACTTAACGCGACAGAGGCGTAAGGGGTGGTCCCCGCCCTCGACGCCCCACTGATTACACGCTGAGCTTTCATTGAGCATGCCTAATTACCTACCGTCTACCGTACCTACCACTTAAGTAAGCTTTTATAAATATATACCTAGGTATTCGCCGACTGTTTTATTCATTTTACCGACTTATTAAATAGTTGGTTATCACTATTGCAGTTGCAGAAACGCTCATTAAAGTTTATCCTCCATTAAATGTCTTGCTGTCACTTTTTGTCTTCTTGACGTAGTAAAAGCTAGCAAGAGATTTAATGGAGGATTAACTCTAATGAGAGTTTCTGCAACTGAGTGTGAGTTTTACGGGATGTCGTCTCTACTCTACGATAAAAAAAAGGTAATGGTAGAGTATGTGGTTTAAAGGTTAATGATACTTTTCCTTACAACCTGTATAGGTAAGTACTAGGACATTTTAAAGTTTCCAGATGAACCTATTGCAAAGGAAAGTAAAGTATACTATACGAATACGCAAGGTGTGTTGTTGTTGTGGTGTGGGATGTTAGGGCAAACAGTAGCATTACTTAAAGGGGTGATTATAGCCCTGATACTGAACAACTTTCCGTAAGAAATAAATATAGTAAATTTGAAAAAGAAAATGGTTTTTCCATACTAAATGCAATCAGCTGATCGAACCATTACTCTGTGGATCGAATAACTCGAACGTTTGTATAAAAGTCTGAATTTTGTTGTTGCTTATCTTTAGTACATTGATATCGTTGTTGCTTATCTTCCGTTTTTTTCCCCTAAGTTCCGTTAAGTTTTTCAGTATCACGAGTCATCCACTAAAGTAATGCAACTGTCTTCCCTTACATCACCCTGTATAATGCTACCCTTCGAGGCATTCCCGTCAAAACAAAAGAGCGATGACCTGGCGCGGCGTACCAACGTAATGAATTGATCGTCAATACACCGCTAATAGATAGATTTGATAGATTGATGTGCATGATACAACACCTGGCAGTTACCAAGGTGTGGCCGCTATCGCGCGCACAAGCACGGCTTGCTATAGCAAGCATACGCAGGCGCTTTCCCCTTTTGGTTTACTTGTACCTAATATCGTAGGTATGCGATAGAAAATTTATAATGCAGTGATATCATCACTTCACTTGCAAACTTTTATTGAAGTGCTGCTTCGTAATACCACAGATAATTCCTACCTAACCAACCTACTTCGAAAAAATATTATTTACCCATTACCCGTGGTCCAATTCGGTATGTCAATTTTTTTTTGGGTCTTTATTTTATATTTTTTACGGATAGAAGACATCATTTTTAAGAAACTAATTTCTTTTTTTTTGCAATACATCGAGATTATCAATACAAATTTAATTTTTAACTGTAATTTATAAAAGGCAAAAGTGGTCGCGAAAAACTCCATGGAGAAAAAACTTAGCTTAAATTTAAAAAATAAAAATCACCTGCCTTCTCTTTCTAACTCAACTGGAAACAGAAATGGCAAAATCAAATGTCAAATTCTGACAATATATTGTTTTTTTTTTCTGTAATGGCCAGCTAGTTTAAGTTTATTTTTAGTTTATTAAGGAGTTTGCAGGTCCAACGAGTGACGTCACTCGGTGTACCGAAAAACGACGATACTTATATTATTAAAAATAACTGTAATCCTTTCATTTAAAAATGTCTGACATAGAAAATATTGTCAGTGAGACAATTATCTCCAAACGGTTTTCGATTTAGCCCTCCCAAAAAAAACTTGACATGCCGAATTGCGTTCACCCACTATTAATAACATCAAAGAAAGAAATAGAATAACGGAATAAAATCAGACAAAACCTGCGTCTGCTATTTTGCGTTATCTGTTACTACCTACTTTTATTATTTTGTGTTTTATCATGGCATGGGACTATCAGACGCATTGATACCGAGGTTATTAATTCGGTTTTCCGAAAAGTGGTAAAAATAATTTGTATTGGGTGATGAGAAAATAGTAGACAAAACCAGAAAGGGGGTAAGTAGCGAACAGACCAAGGAATGATATTCTGTCCACAGTGAAATTAACCAAAATCAATGTGTACCGTATCTACAAGTAGACCACCGTAAATGAGTCTATAAATTATCTGAAGTACCTACCTACCATCATGGAACTAGCAAATGGAACTAACGCGAACGAAAGAACGCAATGGGACCACGGGTTTTTCAGTTGTCTACTGTTTTCAATACATATGCTATTTTAATACCAATGATGAAAATAAAATAAAGAAATCGTTTTTCAAAACATAAATAAGTAGTTTTATTTACTTTATGGTATTTAAATTTAGCAAAGAATAAGAGGCAATACCTAAGTAGACAAATTGTATGTGTAGAGATTTTAGTAGACACGAGGCACGGGTGGAATCCATTCGACATCACTGTTCAAGGTCTTATCAATCACGGGGCGGTAAGTGATTTTAACTGACCCGTTATTTAAGTCAGTCTGTGACAAGCTGTGTTTTCTCCAATGCTGCTCTATCGGCTTTTTAGTCTGTGGACGAAACAAGTTTGGTTGTTTTCTCGATCATCATCAGCCTTTATTGAGTAACTAGAAATTATACCTAAGTATACCAAATTTTAAGTTAAACCATTCAAACAAAAAAGTTTCATCAAAATCGGATCAGTAGTTTTTGCGTGATGGTGTTACAAACCGACAGATTTTTGTTTCTTTGGAAGTTTTTGGTTAGTTTTCGGTATATTATAGTTTCTTTGGAATTTTTGGGTAGTTTTCGGTAGTTTTTGGTTTCTTTAGAATTTTTTGGTAGCTTTTGGTTGCTTTCGGTAGTATAAAACTTCTAAAAAAATCAAAACCTACCAAAACTACAGAAAAGAATTTGAGATTTTGAAACAGTAGTTCTGTTCTGACTACAGCTAAGTTGCGGTGCTAAAAATTTCGAGCTCGCTTCCCTCGATCCGTAATGTTTCCTCAAGGAAACAATATGTTATGTGTATCGAAAGACATCTGGCTAAAACAGATTCGTATTGAGAAGAAAATTTCCCTCAAGTTTCTATCTTTGCATGGATAAAACAAATTATATCTGACCACAACCCGAATAGTTTTTATAACAATCTTGAGCTCGATTAGCTTGCTCCATAATTTTTTCATATACGTATTTTTTATCGGAGAAAGGGGCGGCAAAATTGGTCAACCCAACCACCCGCCACTGTTTTAAAAGCAATGTACAGCGTGCGTGAATACATCCATACCGATTACTTTCATCTGTTGAATTTAAATAGGTATCTTCAAACCTACCACCTTTTGTAAATTACCTCTACATGGTGGCAAATGAAATGTCTTTAAAACTCTAGATTCTTAACTTTGTGGTCGCTTTTAACAATAAAACAATGAAAGCGGTCCTTGGTCGAAAAAAGGCTTTTAACCCTTAAACAGGCATAGTACGATTTATCGACCACATAAAAGTAACTGACAATGTACCTACTAAAAACTTACAATAAGGTTCATTATTGAATTTAAATATGGTGGCCAAGGCCTGTTTAAGGGTTAAACTAAAAGTCTACATCAAACAGATTTTTTTACTATGGGAGCAAAACGATCGAAGCTAAAAAAAAATTTAGCATTTCCATATTAAACTGTAATGCTTACACGACTCAAATGCTTATTTTTCTCCAATCGGTTTGCTCCTATAGTAAAACTTTCCGCCTGATGGGTATCCTTATTTTAAAGATGCCAATGATATCCATTTCACCAGTAGATAGATCCTCGTAGATAGAGACAATTTTGTTTACCTGCCCTTCTGTTGGTTTGCTGTAATCCATCTCGTCTTGTCTGGTCGGGAAGTCGTCTCTGAAATGAGCTCCTCTGCTCTCGGTCCGATTCTTCGCGCAGGCTACCACTTGGACGGCGCACTGCAGCATGTTCTGCAGCTCCAGGGTCTCAATCAGATCAGTATTGAAATTTTTACTTTTATCTGTCACTTTGATGTCCTTAAAAGCGTTGAACCATTTTTGTATTTCGATGTGAGCTGCAAAGAACAAATTGCTGCCGTCTGAGTCCACTATGATTGACTATCTAACGGTCTTGCCTGAACAGCGGATTTTATTATTTATTACAATGACTTTCTTTGAGTGCTTTTATTTTTTAACAGATAAAAATAGAACATTTTGCGTTTTCAACGTTTTACGTATTGCACATTCTGCGTGTAGACCAATAAAACCTGTCAAGGGGGAGTCGGGCTACTCGCGCATCGAGGATTCTGTACCACACATTTTAACTTACAATAAAGTTTTGTTTCCTCCGGGACCTTTAGAGCGAGACCGACTCACACTTGACAGGTTTTTATTATTTGTGTTTATAACTATTTGAGAGTTTGCTCCATAATCACACCAAGTTAGTCGCGTGTATGAATTACCGTTTTTACGATAGAGCGAGAAGAAAAAACGTTGATAAAAACGAATTTCTTATATGAGGTTGAGGACCCCTTATTTTTAACTTTTTGACATTTTTATTATTTGTTAGCAAATCCGCCATAATGCGCCCATACTATGAAAATTTCAACTGTCTAGCTATAACGGTCCAAAGTTACAGCCCTAAATAGGTAGGACAGACAGACAGCAGAGAGACAGACAGATGGACGGATGGACAACGTAGGCGTAGTAATAGGTTCCCGTTTTCACCCTTTGGGTACGGAACTCTGAAAATGATAGTAGCGACGCCATGACAGGTTGCCGGGTTCTTCTAGGGTTAAGTTTATTTGTTTACCTTCGCTTAGAAGCTTTTCTTCTCTAAACACACCGCACTTGTTCTGCATTGTCTGCCGCATGTTCTCTCGTAGCTCATGCGGGGGAGTACCCCCTTTAGCGTTTCGAATTTTTTCAAGATTGTCTATTGACATGTCACAAATGTTCTGAAATACCATTTTAAATAAAATTAGTGAAGAGTCATTTTACCGTTCAGTGGCGCCCTCATCACAATAATTTAACTTTTCTCATTCAGTTTGATCGTCTTAACCTTCATGTAAATACTAACACTTAGGTTTAAGATATTGTTACTAACACGCTATGAGTCCCATGTTGCTCGAAATATGTATATATATATTTTTTTATGAACCCCCTTAAGTATTACTAGGGTGTTATGTTACACCCGGTATAACAGGGGTTAAAAGTGCAAAGTAGGCGTGGAACGCGTGCCACGGGTTATGCAATGATTTGCATAACACCAGAAGGCGCGCGGCGTGGTGCGAGCGTAGTTGTAGCAGCGTGAGCGGGAAGACAAGTGGCGACAGTCATCTTTGCATTTCTAGCCCCTCTTAGTATGTTATGTGGTAGTAACTATTTAATAATCTGTGACATTACCACTACAAACTCCTGTCAACTATCTATCTATTTTAATGGAGATGGAATTTAAATATAGAAAGCAAGTATCTAATGTAAAAGGACAATTTTCACTGGGATGCTGTAGAAATAAGTATACACGGTGTTAGGGTAAACAGTTGCATTACTTTAATGGGTGATTGTACCCATGATACTAAACAACTTTCCCTAAGAAACCTAGATAGGAAAGCAAACAGAATTTTGGACTTCCCATACTAAATGCAATCAGCTGATCGAACGTTTGTATAAAACGCCGAAATTTTTTATGCAAATTTCCTTTAGGTTTCTTTGGGAAAGTTATTCTTTAACATGAGTACAATCACCCCATAAAGTGATGCAACTTTTTACCCTAACACCCTGTATAAAACCAAACTTACGTCTTTCAAAACCGGTTGTTTATCGCCAGGTTTCGAAATTTTCCCAACATTAATACCGATGGCTCTTCCAAAGACGGAAACATCAAGTATAGAGTTAGCGCCGAGCCTATTGGCGCCGTGACAGTTGCTCACTGCTTCCCCAGCCGCGTGGAGCCCTTTGATCACGTTGTCTTTGCCATCCTTGTAAACTATGCACTGCACAGTGGATATAAACGGTTGTGGTATTTCGTATCATAAAAATAATAAAACCGGTCAAGTGCGAGTCGGAGTCCTCGCACCGAGGGCTATGTACACCACCACACAACATAATAACTTACAAAAAAGTTTAGTTTTCTGCGGGACCTTTCGCGCGAGATTAACTTGGCCGGTTTTTATTATTTGCTGTCTTACTGTAGAGTTTTCTCTACAGGGTGTTTCATAAGTAACAATAAATTTTTAAAACTCATAAGGGGGTTGTTTAGACCGTCAAACTGAACAACTTTCTCTATGGGACCAACATCGAAATCGAGAAAAAAATAATTTTAAATCTCATACATATTTTAGCTCTAGTCGATTTGTAGAGTATAGAACATTTTTTTTTTTTCGCGATTTCGATATTGGTCCCATAGTGAAAGTTGTTCAGTTTGATGGTCTACACCACCCCCTTAAATGTTTATTTGTAGTTTTGTAACACCTTGTATAATCACACCAAGTTTGACACTTGTATGTATTTAATGTTTTTACAATAGAGCGAGAAGAAAAAACATTGATAAAAACTAGTTTCTTGTATGAGAAACCCCCCTTAATTTTTAACTTTTTAATATTTGTTAGCAAATCCGCCACGCACATTCTGTGAAAATTTCAACCGTCTAGCTATTACGGTTCAATAGATACAGCCCTAAATGTGTAAGACAGACGGACGGATGAACAACGTAGGCTTATGAATAGGGTCCCGTTTTCACCCTTTGGGTACGAAACCCTAAAAAGCCTTTATTTTTAGTCAAGCCGAAAGGGCCGGAGCCAGTTCCAACCCACTATCTATTTTCCAATCACAATAAACAAGAACTGCATACTTACAGTTTATAATATATTAATTACTTAAAATTATCTACGTGAATCAAGACTTTCTAATTATCAAGAAGTTTTCATGATATACAAGGTGTTACAAAAATACAAATAAACCTTTAAGGGGGTGTTGTAGACCATCAAACTGAACAACTTTCACTATGGGACCAATAAAGAAGTCGCGAAAAAAAAAATTGATGTTCCATACTCTACAAATCGACTAGAGCTAAAATATGTATGAAATATCAAAAAAATTTTTCGCGATTTCGATGATGGTCCCATAGAGAAAGTTGTTCAGTTTGACGGTCTAAACAACCCCCTTAAGAGTTTTAAAAATTTATTCTTACTTATGAAACACCCTGTATGTATTTAAAACTGCAATATAAATATTTCATAAAACGTAGTAGGTACTTCAAAATCTAGCAGAAGTTAATTAAATATGTGCAGACCGTGACTGAAATAGTACAGGATTTTTAAAAACGCGACCGGGCTTAAGGGTATATTATTCGGAGCGCGCTCCATACAAACGTACTATGGTGATATTTTCAATACTAACCAATTAAAGTCAATGAAATTTTGCAGAAACAATATAGAAACAAATTTCTATGCTTGTATGGAGTCAGATTTTCGTTAAAATGTATAGTTTTCAAGTTAAAGTGCCTCAAAGATTTCCATACAAATCTTAAATTAATCATAGCATTGAAACTGTATATTTTAACGAAAATCTGACTCCATACAAACATAGAGATTTGTTTTTAGATTGTTTCTGCAAAATTTCATAGACTTTAATTGGTTAGTATTGAAAATATCACCATAGGTACGTTTGTATGCAGCGCGCATTTTCGCTCTCGGAATAATATTCTCTTAACACAGTCAAAATGAAAAAGTCTATTCGAAGTCAGTTTAAAGCTCATCACACACGGGAAATATAAGATATCATTGTGTCTAGGTCGTACTCTTCTAAAAACGCAAGTTGCTAAAGCTTCTTCTAACTTATACAGGAACGAGACGTGCTTTATGTAATTTTGTGTCAGTTACAAGAATACAACCGTCAACCTCGCCTTTAAGATATCTTAAAGCCACCGTGTGTGGTCATCTTAAAATACTTACTTCTCCTTTGTAGTTAATAGGTATTCCTCCCATGGTGTAGTGGACTGTCGGTATAATAGGTACGGGTTGGGTGAACACGTCAGTGCCAGTAAAGGTGTAAGCCGTCTCAGAGATACCCGGCAGCCGGTCTCTAAGAACCTCTGGTGGGAGGTGGTGTAGTTGGAGGTACATGTGATCTTTCTTCGGCCCCACTCCACGACCTGAAAAGTGCAGAACCATTTAAACTATTATGAAACTGTAACAGAAGTGCTGTACATTGAAGATAATTATTTATAAGAAAAAGATTACGATATCATTTTTAGGTGTCCCTAACTCCAAATGACCCTTTTTTTGAGAATTGTTGTCTGTTTGTTTGTTTGTTTGTTTATTTGTTTGTTCCAGCATCACGCAAAAAATACTGAATCGTTTTTGATGACTTTCTGTTTTTCTGTAATGATTGATTAAGTATGATTTGATTTGCTAAATTCTGGTATTACAGGGTGTAACAGAACACCCTAGTAATACTTAAGGGGGTGCTACAGGCCATCAAACTGAACAACTTTCACTATGGAGCCAACTTCTAAGTAGCGAAAAAAATATCAGCTGGTCGAGTCGGTACAGCAGTTTGTATGGGACAGCTGATTTTTTTTTCGCTATTTCGATGTTGACTCCATTGTGAAAGTTGTTCAGTTTCATGAGCTGAAGCACCCACTTAAGTATTACTAGTATGGTGTTTTGTTACACCCTTTATAAGGAAAAGTGCAATCATTAACCTTTACACCACTAAGGGCCTGTTTCACCTCTTCTGAATAAGTTCTTGTTAGCTTATCCGAGAGATATTTTGACATAATTTCATACAAAATATATCAAACTATATGTCGGATAAGCTAACAAGAACTTACCCAGAAGTGGTGAAACAGGCCCTAACTCTATTTTGCAAAAACGTAACATAACCTTGTCTGATTTCTGTAGCTATAGACCTAGATACCACATCACGGCTGGCCAAGTCTTTAGCTTTGGGAGCATATTTTTCCATGAAGCGTGTGCCTTCGCTGTTGACTATGTAACCACCTTCTCCGCGGCAACCTTCAGTCATGAGACAACCAGATCCGTACATTCCTATGAACAGAACAGTATACATTAGTTAAGAGGATTTATAATCCGTACGGCGCTCCATTTCAAACGAAGTCCCGTCCTCGTTTGAACATTTATAGTAATTAAATTAAAAATAAGCTTTAAAACAATCTACACATCGAGCACATCAACCTTAAAAATCGAAGTGCGATATTGTTTCTTATTACGAACGCCATAAGAACAGTATGAAGTCCAAGGTGTCTAGCTTACGTGCTCTTGACTTGCACACATAGACATCTTATATACAAACAAGACTCACAATCAACGTTCGAAAAATGGCACAACTAAAAGAGCTCGGATCCCAACTAGCAAAATACTCTTACAAACAAAAGCTTATAAGATCTATAGTCTTATATAAGGGTTATATGTGTTCTGATTAAGAGTGAAACCCTTATAATGGCATGTTATAAGTCTATTTAGGCTATAAGAGATTTCATACTTGTAACACATTCTTACAGACGTATATAAGAAAACGTAATAAGACATTTATAAGAGTAGTGGTATTATAAGCGCATTTTATAAGCCTTATTGCCCTTGATTCTTTATTAACACTTATACAAGCATTTTGCAAGAGCACTCGATCTTAGAAGTTACTTTACTAAGTATTTATTAAGAATGAATGACTTACTAGGGCATTTCATAAACCTGTTGTAAAACCAGTACTTATAAGTGTGATTCATCTTACCTAAGACATATTAAAGACTAGTAGCACGTTCAAAGAGTCTTAAAAGTGACTGATCTCTATTGACGGTTATTCTAATTATTTCTGCTTGTGTGATTGATGATGATGATGTGATTTCATACTTGTAACACATTCTTACAGACGTATATAAGAAAACGTAATAAGACATTTATAAGAGTAGTGGTATTATAAGCGCATTTTATAAGCCTTATTGCCCTTGATTCTTTATTAACACTTATACAAGCATTTTGCAAGAGCACTCGATCTTAGAAGATACTTTACTAAGTATTTATTAAGAGTGAATGACTTAGTAGGGCATTTCATAAACCTGTTGTAAGACCAGTACTTATAAGTGTGATTAATCTTACCTAAGACATATTAAAGACTAGTAGCACGTTCAAAGAGTCTTAAAAGTGCTTTTTCTGCTTGTGTCAGTTGTTTGGCCAAGATGGCGGAAAATAGATGTCCTATTTAGCTTGCTTAAATAACTGTTTTTTATTAAGGATGAATTTACTCAAATGGAAGCGGTTTAAGAGAAGTGGAGCGTTCCGAAGAAATATACGTATCTGCAATATGGCCGTATAGCCAAAATGATTTGGTTTATTTTGACTTCACAAGTGCGATAAAAGCCTTAAATAAGAGTACCGCTCTTATTTAGTTCTGATAAATCACTTATAAATCATAATTGGTGGTAATGGCCACATTTTGATGTATTTCACAAATAAATAAAATAATTTTTAATATTTAAGACACGTTTTTGAAAAGGCCCTTCGATAATATTATTATTTAAATTTAAAAATGATCGAGAAAATCTACTTCGCAACCGCAGTCGCATATATACTCTAATAAACAATTATGCAAATATAGACACACTACGTTTCATAGGAAAGTGAAATAAATTATAAAATATTACTTACGTTTTTGATGCGTCTTAATAATTATAATCCAAAAAACATTTCAGAACACACGCGACTAGACCTCTTCGGCGAATTGTGATAACACTCTTACTAGGGGATCACAAAGAGGACTACAAGCGATATTACACTTAGAGCAGCACTAGTAAGAGGACTATAAGGGCAATTGCCCTTAAAGCATGCCATTGCAAGTCACTTGTAAGTTTGTTTGTAATTATAAAAGCATCCTTAAGAGTTTTGTAAGATTGAAAATACACTTCACAAGACCATTATAAGGCAACACAAAGGGTGAATAGACTTATAAAGTGCGCCCAATTCCACACTTACAGCAGACTGTAAGTGTTATATAAGACTGAAAAAAATATGCTCTTGGGATATTTATAAGAGTAAATTTTGCCAGTTGGGATGAGCTCTTTTTTGTACTAGCTGACAGTTAACAAGCGAAATACGACTATGTTTATGCATCAAATACAACGTATTAGTGACAACCAGCAGCATGCATACTTAATTTGTGCGGTTTTTTGCGTCAATGTGCACAAAAATTTGCTAAGATTTTATATGACACTGTGGGTCTAGTATAGGAGGTCAATGCTTGCACAACATAAAAAAAAATCAAATTTTAGTGCCTCAAAACACTATATTAAATTTTTTTCGTAATTTTCTTACTGTTTTAAATGCAAATTATTAAAAAAAAATCACTGAATAATTAATTGTACAGTCTATTAAAAACTTAATCTACCTATACCTACCTACCTATATCACAATAACTATATTTTAACAATGTTTAAAAGAATCTCTTTTTTGGAAGAATTTGTCTCGGAAACGAAACATAACACGTGCTGTTGTTTTTTCACTAATGTGTTAAACTTAAGAAATTTAATATTATACAGGGTGTTACAAAAGTAAAAATAATAAACATTTAAAACTTTTGTTTGGTTAGACCATCAAACTGAATTATGTTTTTTTCGCGATTTCGATATTGGTCCCATAGTGAAAGTTGTTCAGTTTGATGGTCTAAACCACTCCCTTAAATATTTATTTGTAATTTTTTAACACCTTGTATAGAGATGGTTTGAGCACCCGTATTTCTGGTGCATTTTCCTAAATCTGTGTCGTATTTCAGTCCTGGTGACCCGTAACCCTGATATACGTCATCATCGAACCTAATAAGAATATATTCTACAAATGTTAGGCATGCATCGCTACACACTCACCTGTCGGGTGGAACTGTATGAACTCCATGTCTTGGAGCGGCATGTCCTGTCTGACCATAAACGCACACCCATCCCCGGTGCATGTGTGGGCCGCTGTGCACGAGAAATACATCCTGGGGTAGCCTCCAGTCGTTATTATTGTATTTTTTGCTTGGAACCTGAGCAAATTTCATATGCTTAATATCATGCTAAGTATAAGATCGCCTTCCCAGAGAGGTTTTTTGGTGATACCGTTCAGTGACACCCTCATCACTATACAATCGGTTAACTAAAGCTGGCGCGTGCCACACATTTACGAAATGCCTTTGTCTCACTGCACGCATAATGAGTTTCTCTATCTCTATCAAGGACGGACGCAGTGACCGGAAAAAACGCATTTGTGTGTGTGTTTTTAAACGCGTCAGCTTTAGTTAACCAACCGGTATTGATGATTTTTCTATAATGAAACATTTAAAAGTGCTACTCCAACTTATACTATCAATACCCTTAAAGCTCTCTTTATACAAAATGGACTCTTTAGAGCTGTGCGTAGGTACCCTTTACAAAGATTAGACCTATCGTCATCGGCTCGACGTAGGGAGACAAAAGCGACAGTCGATGTTCAGAGACTCACTGTTGGGAGACTCGACGTACGGAGACGATCGACGTAAAGGGAATGATTCTGTCATTGTACGTCTACAGTAACAAAGTATAGTACATATGGCAATCATTTATACAGGGAAGGACCCTGTATAATCTGCTGACAGTTTTTTAAGAGGATGATCAGACCATCAAACTGAACAACTTTCCCTATGGGACCAACATTGAAATCAGTTGTTGTTTGATGTTCAGTTTGATGGTCTACACCACCCCCTTAAATGTTTATTTGTATTTTTGTAACACCTTGTATTTAAATAACAGGCATATACATAATTACTTCGTGGAAAAGAGTTATCATTCAGTCAATAATTTAATTTCTTAATGACAATAGCAATGTCTGAAAATTGATATAGAGATTTCAGGTTTTCTCCCACATTAGATTGTGTTGGGTCAATTAGCCACTCTATTTTCGCCTACCTCGTCATCATACAATACGAACCTGAACTAGACCTGAAGAGGATCTGTGTGACAATGTCTAAGGCATTACTTCTTTTTTATTTAGCTAACAAGTTTAATACCTGTGAATACTGCTGTCATCCATATCCATTGCAATAGCACCGACAGCAGCTCCATCTTGCATCAAGATGTCCATGACGAAGAACTCGGAGTATAAATCAATGTTCGTAAATTTGCTGCTGTACCCGTACAATGTGTGAAGGAGTGCATGCCCAGTCCTGGAAACCACACGTTTATTTCATTACTACCTAGATTTAACTTTTTTCATTGACGTATCAACTAAAGATAAGATAAGATAAGATAAATATTATTTATTTGCACACCAAAATACACAAAAAATAATAACAATAAACATGTACAAGAAGGGTACAAAACAAAGGCAATATCATTTTTGAAAAACCGTGAAAAAGTTGGGGGGAGGGTGGATAGTAATTTGGGGATTTTGGGGACCCACCTATCCCTGGATACGTGCTTGTGAACCATTGTCCTTGGTTTTTTCATACATTTTCGATGAATTAGCTAGGTACTTAAGGCTATATTCTGTTAGAACATGTCATTCTCAGCATTTATTAGTATTTATTATAATAAGCTCTAGAGCCATGATTAGCCATGATTGTCGGATACGCCATGCAGAAGTGCGATTTTTCAACATCATACGATCAACTCTGCAGTAGAAATATGCATAATCTCCTTATTAATTTTGACACTCTCTACTGCTCGATTGAACGTGTGATGTATAAAAATCGCACTTCTGGACTGCGACAACATTCATGATTCGATATTAGCGTCGGACTGCAAGACGGGCTGCAGTAAATGAGCCCCTTTAATCACAAGGTACGATTTAAGAGTCGGGAGTTCCATACTAACTAAAGTCACCACAGAAAGTGACCGATATCGAGAATATATGAAACATGCGCTAATATTCAAAGGAATTAATATGTAATTAGTGCACGTTTCATTTAAAAATATTATTAGGTTGTTGCGCGAGTCTGCAAAATAATACAGCGCCCTCACTTGACTAACGTACTTATTAGGTACTAACACCACGAGGGGGTTGCAAATGCTAATACCCGCCCCATTTGTTTATAAGACCGAGTAACATTATCCATGTTTCTCACTAGATGGCGAGGCGTCCACTATTCCACTACACTCGTTTGTAAGTGTTCTCCCCTCCGGACGGAAAGTGTCAATTCTCGTCCCGCTGCGCTAAACGAAGTGGCCGCTTTCCGCCTCCGTCGAGGAGAAAAATAGTATACTAACCTCGGGCAGTAAATAAGAAAGCCTCAGATCACATGTTTGTTAACCTCGGCTTCGCCTCGGTCAACAATTACATGAGATCTAAGACCTTTCTTACTTTCCTGCCCTCGGTGTGTAATATATCTCTAGCTAGAGGTCTTTTTCATAAGCGTGACAATACATTAAAAAATAATAACCCTCCAGCTTTTTACAAGCTTTTATTTATTACCCGACTGCCCCAGAAGGAGGGTTATGTTTTTCGAGTGTACGTATGTATTTATACTATATGAAAAAAAATGTATAGGTACGCTCTGCAGCCTACGGACAAGCTACGCACAGACGACGGACGGACAACGTAGGCTTAGTAATAGGGACCAATTTTCACCCTTTGGGTACGGATGCCTAAAAACAAGCTTTATCACTAATCATAATCAGCTATAACAACATTGTTTGAGCAAATATAATTTGAATGTTATTTTATTAGGTAGTATACTTTTTTTTTAAAGAACAATGGCGAATTTGGACCCAGTGTTTTTTACGAAAATGACAAGCTGTACTTTGTCGGCGGTCATAATATTTTAAACAGAAAAAATTTAAGGATTTTTTTGGAAAAAATTCATCGCATCATCCCATGTAGAGTCAATCAATCTAAATGACAAAATAAATACCGAGATGTAGGTGTAATACGTGGTAATACTGACTTATAGGTATTAGCTCTAGGTACATGGCATGATGATGTCGGCCAAACCTTATTACTTTATTTGACCGAGATGAAAACTTACATAAGACTTGGCTTAAAATGAGATCTCATAAGATCTCTTTTTAAGAGTAAAAGGGCTGTGAGTCTTGCCTACATTTTTTACATGAAATGTTAGTGATGGGATATGGATATAATAACCTGTCTGCAACACAGCAGGTCCTCTTAGCAGGTGATTTCCCATTCTTAACAGTTCCACCTCCAAAAGCCCTTTGATAAATTTTTCCTTCTGCAGTCCTCGAGAAGGGCATGCCCATATTTTCTAATTCATACACAGCTTTAGGCGCTTCTTGCGTCAGATATTGAATAGAGTCCTGTGGGAAAGCATTTAACAAATGTTTATAGTTACAAAAATACATTCAACATCAGCAAAATTTCTCTAGATTTCGAAGGTAGGCTCTGTTTATAAAAATACATCAGCCACAAAAAGCGATTTGTACAATTGGACAGCCATGTCGTGAATATTTTCCATGGACATCAGTAGAGAAATTAAATATAATTTTGATTTGAAATTACATTGTAAATTTGCAGTACCTATAGCAGTCGTTGCAGGCGGCAAGGCAAGCGGCGACGCCATGGTCTAACTTGGTCTAGTTTTGGAATCTATATCGGAAACGCTGACCGAATTAAAGCTGCATACGGACTACGGAGAGTCAGTTCAGTTATAATTAAATCAATCGATAGTTACCTGATCTCCTAGCCAATCGGAACCTTTGACGGTATCGTAAAAGTGCCACTGCCATTTGTCTTCGTGCATACTCCCTGTTAAAAATATACGTAACGCAATAAGCATTAGGTATTTTCAAAAAACTGCTTATTTTTTATAACTACTATTTGTTACAATAACGCGTCTGTCTCTTTACATGTAATTCATGTTTGGTGCCAGGAGAGCAGAATTGTACAAGAGTCATTTCCGCTCTTCTTGTACCTTTATCTTTAGGAAGTTCAACCTCTTGTATACTTGTGTGATTTAGGCGTAGTAACTAGTAATATAATAATAAAATACTATTCGAAATCTAATAGCATTTACCAATAGACGCATTCATGCCGCCTTGAGCAGCGATAGTGTGAGACCGGAATGGGAACAGCTTGGACACCAGAGCCACCGAGAACTTCTGCTCAGCAAGGCCCACAGCCGCACGAAGGCCTGCTCCTCCAGCGCCCAGTATGAGGCAGTCATGGGTGTGGTGCTGGATCACATACGACGCTTTACGCCAGGGTACTGCATGTTTGAGTACCACATTAGTCACTCCAACACGGTTAAAAGAGATAATCTATAAGACTGTTAATACCCTGGTGCATGTATATGCCTTCGTTTCTAGTATACCAGATTTCTGTTGTATTCACAAACCATGTTTGTTTTTATTAATGTTAGTAGTTACTATCTATAAAATCGCCGAAATTGGCAAAAAATTTTGGGTTTTTAAGATAGTAACTTACCAACATTAAAGGACAAAAACAAATCCGATAAATTAAAAATCAACCATGCATGACTAAAAAGAGGGCAGCACTGCTGTCATGGTTGCGTTTTGCTAATGCTTTCTAACTTGTTTAATTTATAGTTTGACGATTGAATCGGAAGTTCTATAAAAGTATTTTTTTTAGAAAATTCCCTAAACACGTTTGAAAACAATTATTGGCCCCGGCACGTGTAGGTATAACTTGTAGTTTTTGTAAAAATACTGTGTCTACATCTACATTCATCATTTAATTCTTCTTTGGTTCCACGTTCGAGTCTGACTATCAGCTTCACGTTCCGATTCATTTTATTAATTCCTTGCTTTTTTCCGCGACTTAGTTCTCGTATAAAAATAAAATAGGTATAGCTTTGCTCCCCAGTGATAGTGTAGCTTTATACAGGGTCCAACTTAATATGCTGACACTTTTTTAAGAGGATGATCAGACCATCAAACTGAACAACTTTCTCTATGGAACCGACATCGAAATCGCGAAAAAGAAATCAGCTCTTCCATACAAAACTGCAAACCTACTCGAGCCACATGTATGGGACAGAAGATTTTTTTTTCGCGATTTCGATGTTGGTACCATAGAGAAAGTTGTTCAGTTTGATGGTCTTAACATCACCTTAAAAAAGTGTCAGCATATTAAGAAGGACCCTGTATGTATAGTGAAATAATTTTTAAAATCAGTTCATTCTTTCCAGAGATCACCTCCTACATACAAACAAACAAATAACCTCTTTATAACATAAGTAAAGATTACTTCTTAAAAGTTGTTTACCTTTGGATGGTAGCCGTCTACTCAAATTCCTCTTTAATATATTAATATATTCCTGGAAAAGAGATAACAGTATTAAAAATCTTACAAAGATTATTGTGTCCTCTGTCCAACCAAAGTGGGCATGTCCGTATGCCCAGCGGGGCCCTCGGCCCTAGGGCTTTGAAACCTAGCTAATCATTTAGTGCTCATTTAGTGCTCTCTGAATATGTATGGCTTATATTTAGTGCTTCAAAGATAACGGAGTTATACCAAATCTAAGCTAGCGTCCGCCCAGCGGGGCCCTCCTTTATAATGGACAAAAATGATTAAAATGTTACATCAATATTTAGTGCTCTGAATTCCTATTAAAACTGTATCAAAAGATTTGATCTAGCTGGTTTGGTTTAAAAGTTACTGTATTTTTGAGTTTTTAATTTCCAGCGGGGCCCTCTCTTGTTTGACTATATAAGTCGCTGAAATTAATGTCGCCATTTAGTGCTTGATGCCAGGTATCGGTGTGTATAGTTAATTTACACATTCTGCTTCGAATAAACCTGGAAAATGCAATAATATCTCGCAACATTGATTCATATAAAATGACATTTCGTGGACAGTCGGCATCAGAAGTAGATGAGAGCTTTACTTGTCCGTGGTTTCCTAGGGGATCGCTAGAGGGCGTTACGGTCTAAGCTTTCAGACACAAAGTTTTATCAAAATCGGTCCGGTAGTTTAAGTTTAGGGACACAACTGCGGAACGTTCCGTGCCGAATATTCGGTTGAATACATGTCTACAAGGAAATATGGTGCGTAATGGTGCGTACTGGTGTGTCGCAGGTATAGTGAAATGCTTTGCGCTCGTATTTAACCGAATGTTCGGCGCCGAACGTTCCGCAGGTGTGTCCATACACTTACATTTAGACATAGTGTGATACGCCAACAATCAGACAAACCTTTGTAGTAGGTATTATATTATAATAATAGATAGATAATAATACTTACCTACACACACGCGCACTTTCATGAACGTGATGGTACTAGTAGAAGTCATACGGCAGCGAATAATTGATAATATCACAACAAGAGTCACCAGGACTAAAATACGACGTAGATGTAGACAATGTACCAGAAATACGGGTGCACAATTTTAGGCGGACTAATAAAAATAGTAAAGCTCTCTTATACTTCTGATGCCGACTGTCCACGAAATGTCAATTAATATGAATCAAAATTGCGATATATTATTGCATTTTCCAGGTTTAATAGAAGCTGAATGTGTAAATTAACTATACACACCGATACCTCGCATCAAGCACTAAATGGCGACATTAATTACAGCTACTTAAATAGTCAAACAAGAGAGGGCCCCGCTGGAAATTAAAAACTTAAAAATGCTATAACTTTTAAACCAAACCAGCTATTTCAAATCTTTTGATACAGTTTTAATAGGAATTCAGAGCACTAAATATTGATGTAACATTTTAATCATTTTTGTCCATAATAAAGGAGGGCCCCGCTGGGCGGACGCTAGCTTAGATTTGATATAACTCCGTTATCTTTGAAGCACTAAATATAAGCAATACATATTCAGAGAGCACTAAATGAGCACTAAATGATTAGCTAGGTTTCAAAGCCCTAGGGCCAAGGGCCCCGCTGGGCATACGGACATAAAGTGGGCCACTATCTTTCACTCTTGGTCAGGTCGCGAAGTGTCGTGAACTTCAGCATGATTATTCTGCGCTTATAAGTATGATCTTATCAGGGTCTTATCGATTCTTTTTATGACAATTTTAAGAGTGTTAGTGGCGCGTTGACGAGAGGGATGGACGTGGGATGGACACTCAATCATTAGGGTTCGTAGCTACCAATGAGTTTTTCTAACTTATGTACGTAATACAGACTGCTCTCAAACGGTGAAGGTAGGTAATTACGACCTTACCCGATTAAAGGAACGAAAACATCGTAAGGTAACCTGTATACTTACACTAAAAAAGCAACCAGTCTAGCCATCCGCATTGGGAACTCGTAGTGACTAATGCCCTCCCTGAGGGCAGGCCCATGCTCAGTAGGACGTGTAAAGGCTAATGATGATGATAGTGAATGACGAAATTTTGATGATGCGTGTTTGGACCACGGACTTGAAAGAAATACGGGCCGAATATTTCACTAAAAAGATGTGAAGCATGCAAGGTAATACAATCTCGTTTGTTCTACAAGGGACCTACACTCACACAGATGCACTAGCTCTCTAGGCGCAGGTGCTACAACCCGTCACCTTATGTACCGCGCGCGTGACAGCACGCACACAAAAAAAATGGGTGCTTCACTCATGACTAGACGAGATAACGTCTGGTTCTTCTTTTTGGACTCCTAATTCCAAGTCCAATTAAATTGACTATACGCACATGGGTTTGGTCCCCATTGTGCGGTGTCCGCTTCGTAGCTGTGTGGTGGAAAATTTTTAAATACCTTTTATTTTAGGTACCTACCTACTTACCTTTGCGAAAATAATCATTATTTAAAGCAAGTGTAAAGCAAGGAATATAATTACTCCCTGTGTAAAGTAATTTTTTTATCAAAGGAACTTATTTTATACTTTCGCACAAATCAAAGAACTTAATCACAAACTAATAAGAGAATAATGTCAGTTTCGGTGACAGATCGACCGGCAGTTTGTTATTCGATTTTTGAATTAAGTAAAAATATTGTAATTGGACCTCAGAGGAAGTATCCCTTTATTACAGGTATATTAATCTCTTTGAAGCGGACAGTTGAAAGATTTAACAATTTAACCAATTAAACTTAGAGCGGTCTTGAAATGGGGTTCTAAATAAAAATTATTCTTTTTCAACTTAAAGTGGCTCTTTTTGCACAGCTTTTAGGTACATAATAGAGCTTATAGAACACGCGTGTGCAGTAAGCGAAATACTTGGCCTATGGTGTGCAGTATGCTACTTTTTTTCTACAGTTTGTTTTTAACAAGAAAATTATATAAATTTTTGGTTTTTAAATCTCGGCGAGAGCAAGAGCAAGCGAGTTTTTATGTACTAAAAATCAAACTTTTTTCTCAATAAATTAATCTTCAATAAACATTTCATTGCATCAAGTGTGCATCAAACAATTTTTGTGTTATATATACATAAATATTGAGTTTATTACGTTTATTTAGGTTTTTGCAACTAAATGTCGTTGGTTGAATGTCGGCTAAAGTCATTGCCTCTTCCTTCGTCGACCTGCGCGCGCATAGAGGCACGGAACGTAAAAAAAACCAGCGCCATTTTCCAGAAATAATTGTCTAAAATTTTTGTATTTTATGAAATTTTATAACTTTTACCTCGCAAGTACTTATTTTGAAAAACGTCGTATGAAACGCGTGAGGGTTGGTCATTATAGCCTCGGCTAACATAATAGCACTCGCCTAGCGGCTCGTGTTGCAATCCCGCTTCGGCTGTAATGTAATGAATGACCAACATTGTTCACTTGTATCATAAATCATAATGTAGTAAACTACTAATTTCGTACATGTTTCGCACACCATTTTACCATGATTTCCTCCTCCCATATTTATCCAATACCTACCTATGCCAATTGCCAGCCAACTTCATGAGATTTCCTATTTCTATGCTCCTTCCTTACTTGGCATTGATAGGGTTCCGTAGCCAAAATTTTATTTGATAATTTTCTATAGGTTTCTTAGGGAACGTTGTTCAGTGTCAGTGTCAGGTAGGTGCACAAACCCCTTCAAGCAATGGAACTGTTTACCCTAACCACCCTAACCCCCAAGCCTTTCCAATAACTTTTTTCGACCCAACGATATCAATGCCCCTTTTCGTTGTAAGCATGGACCAGAAAAAAAGACGGACGTAATCTCGACTAATCACGAGTGAAGCACCCATTTCTTTTGTGTGCGTGCTGTCACGCGGTACATAATGGTGACGGATGTAGGACCTGCGCCTAGAGCTAGTGCATCTGTGTGAGTGTAGGTCCCTAAACGAAAATGTTGGACCTTGCATGCTTCACATCTTTTTAGTGTCACATTACGTCCGTCTTTTTTTCAGGTCCGTGGTTGTAAGTATATAAGTTTTTTAGCGCACTACATTGGTACGAAAGAAGTTTGATTAGGTATATTTTGAATAATAACCAATTAAAAACGATGACATTTTTAAACACAATCTAGAAACTATTCTCTGTGACAAATTTTCGTCTTCAAAGATATCTGTACAAAATTAATCAGAGAAATTGAACATTTATTGTAAATAAATTATTTGTATTTGTATTTGTATTTATAGTTGTTCTTAGAAATTAATCCTAGCCATAGACATAGACTCCATTGATATCGTTGATCCTAGCCTTGAAACTGTAGGTATCTTATCTTAATCTTATCTTATCTTCTTATCTTATTAACTATTATAAAACCGTAAAATCATGAGGAAAAAAAAAGTAGCGGTTCACTTCATATAAAATCTAATAACACTCGATAGCGCGATTTAAACGACGTGCAGCGCCATCTATTGACAAAATTGTTAGTTTGTTTGTTTGTTCGCACATCACGCAAAAACGACTGAACCGATTTTGATGAAACTTTTTTTGTTTGATAGCTTATGATCTGACTTAAAATCTGGTATATAATTTGTGCGGACGAAGTCGCGGGAAAACACTAGTAATACATAATTGTACATTTTTAACGGAAATCTGAGAAACCAAAGACACAGAGATAATAAGTAGTAGGTAGGATCTAGGCGTGCTGCAGGGACTATAGGACTAGAGGTCTTAACTAAATATAACATTAATGTTTTAGGGTTTTTATTATGTCTTCATGACTTTGTTTCAATATAAGTTGCATACATGAGATACCGTGAAATGTGGCGACTTTACCAACGGACGTTGACTTTGCCATCAGTTACGTGCATTCATAAAATCAGATTAACTTAACTAGTCCAAATTCCGTACTTCCGAAGGCACGTTAAGCAGTTGGTCTCGGATAGTTCCGTCAGATAGCGTTGTAACTATTTGTTAAGCCAGGTCAGAGGCCTATTGAGGCGGCTTGAAAATTATCTGACAGCAAGTTGACCACTACCTTGCCTCCAACAACACGCACTGGGTCCGCGTGGTGGAGTATGGCCCACTCCCTCTCACCCTTATTCGTGAGAGGAGGCCTTTGCCCTGCAGTGGGATTCTATAGGCTACAACTTAGTCCAAATTTAACTTTTTTAAAGCTGTGCCACTTTTAATAGAAAGTTAAATTAGATAAATAGAAAGTTATAAGTTAAATTTGGACTAAATTTAATCTGATTTTATAAATGCTTGTGTTAAATCGTTCTAGTGCACGTAGCTTATGGAAAAGTCAACGTCCGTCGGTAAAGTCGCCACATTTCACCGGTACTCAAAAAGTAGATATTTTATGTTGTTTTATCACCCTGCAGCGTTTGCCGATACCGCAGTTTAGTTTCCTTCAAAAGTTCATTCCACTTACTCCAGCAGCGCATGTGCCTGTATTGATCGATATCCGTCAAGTTAACTAACACAAGTTCATCCTTCTTATTGTGCCAACTATAAGAAGCTGGGAAAGGTATTGTCTTGGACCATAACGTTAGGACTTGGACTTACTAAAGCTACTACGTCTCGGTTCGAAATCAATACTAACGAGTACCTAACGAAAGCGAAAGTTGCGGCTCATTACTTAACCTGCTGAAACTTTTTTCCTTTAAATAATACATTTTATGTACAAGATATTACACGACCAACCTACTTCATGCGACTCAAAACGTAAAGCTTAGAATATAAAATAAACGAATGTTTTTCAAAGGCAGTATAGTTAAATATTGTTTAAAGGGTACTTTTACACCCTGCTTATGCGTATGTGACGTCATCCATTGAGGGATCAAACAAGAGGGGCGAGGCCCGCAAGTTACGCGCATGCGTAGATACGCATGGTAGTGATGTTGTTCTTGTGGCAGATACGAGTCACTTCAACTGATTCTTCAATATCTGCTGTTGAAAGCCGTTTATCGGTTCCGTGACTGACTGACAGACGGACAACGCACAGCCTAAACCGCTGAAGATAGAACCATGTTTGGAATAGATTCAACGCAGGATGTAGAGCATTGTAGAGGTGCACTAAGAAAGGCATGCATATGCTCACGACTATATTCCCAGGTAGTCTTAAAACTCAGAACATCGACGTTTCACTAGTTGTAACGAAACTCTGTCCAGTGTGACGGGAGTGACTAAGAAATAATTTTTCGATTTTCTAATTTCGTGCGGACGGCGTCGCGGGCAAAGTCTAGTACCTATTGTTATAAGAGCAAACTCTCTTAAGACAACCCGACGTCTTGGGCTCATGCGCCTGTATCACTCCAACGAAGGAAATTTAACTTTATAATGTAAGCTACAAAACGACATTAAAAATTTAACAAATGTACCGAATCAATAAATCATAAATGAGTCTTGGCAAGAGCGAGAGGCAACTCTTTGGAAATGATGATGTCCCATCTCTACGTTAACATTAGGCGCCTACCGATTACGCGCCTAGCCGTCCTCAATATTCACTTGTGACCGTAGAACCAAATCAAGACAGTGCCTTAACCAGTGATAACAATATTTCATAGTATTGTGGAATTTATGATTTTGGACGTCGCGAGCTACGGAAAGGTATGTTCTCTAATTTTCAGCTAGAGTCTTAAAAATTTTCCGAATCGATATTTGTGTGCTAAGTAAGAGTTTGAGGTTGTGAAGTTGCTAAGATTATGTCGTAAACGTCGATCGAACATTCTTGAGGTCTGATACAGATTTTTTCTACAACATTTTAAGGTTAAGCTGGCAGAGTAGCGTAAACTTCAGATTGATTTTCGATTTCCCTAGAATTTTAGAGTTTCATTCATTGACCTCTTTTAGGACGTCAATGAGTAGGTAGGTATCAAGAAGTTTCGAATCGAGGTGTATTATAATAATATAAGCACAGAGTACTATAAATATAAGTAAAACAGAACTTCCTCGTTCGTTTTAGAACAGGTTTAGAACAGGAAGCTAGAAATAGGTTTTGTAAATCAATGGTTTAGAATAAACACGTTTAGAGACTTTTCATTTGCCTCTGAGTTTGAGTTAGGCCCCGCTGGGCATACGGACACGGAACCTACCTACGATAATAAAACATCATTGCCTTAGATCATTCTGATATAAGTATAAGTAATCAATGCCTACGATAAAATATATGAATGTATTTAATCACGTCTCCTCAATTTATAAATTTAAATGTATTCTATTCGAAAATCGAACTGAGCAAGCGAAGTCAGTTTTTTTCTGGGATATAATTCGGGGCGCGCTCCATACAAACGAAGTCTGGTTATATTTTCAATACCTTAATTTTCATAGCCTTAAAGATATCGACTCCTTATAAATGCTTATACTGACAGTTTTTCAAGAGGATGATTATACCATCAAACCACAGCTAGAAAAAAAATCTGCTGACCCATTCATTTTGCTCATGTATTGAAGATTTGTATGGGGGAGCTGTTTTTTTTTTGCGATTTCGACCTTGGTGCCATAGGCGAATGCTACACGCTCGATATTTATTACTCGATATTGGTCGATATTTATCAAGTCATATTCTGGAACGGCAAGTTTATTCCGTGATACGCTATGCTAGACACTTGATACAATCTCTACGATCCAAATTTTGCGACAAATATCGAGCGTGTAGCATTCGCCATAGAAGAAGTTGTTCAGTTTGATGGTTAATTATAATATAAAAAAATAGGGAACGTCAAAGAAACTATTTAAATATTTAAGCATTAAAGCAGCTCGAAAATCAACGGATAATTTATTTCAATTTATAAATACATTTCCGTAAACAAATCGGTCTAATAATTCATACAAACATAGCAATAAATATGGTCAGTACAAATGACGCTAATATTGCAGCATACGCAGTCGTGTAAGAGGTTTTTATATCCAACAATAGGCCTGCATTCCACAAAACAAATCTTATGCCAATGAAGTAATGAAATGCAAAAGGCCATCCAAAAATAGCTTTTATTCCAAATATCATGGGTTCTGCCAGATTCAAAGATTGAATTGCAGATATGTAGGTGTCTACACCGTTACGGCAAAACAAAGGTGCAGCAGCCAGCATGAGGGCGTAGAACGATAATATAGTACCTGAAATAAGAAAAACAACTTGCTCATTTATAGCCTCACACACATCACAGCCTAACTGTCCTGTGTGGCCCTATTAACATAGTAGTGAGAATTTTTTTTTTTGCATGATGTAATAAAAAGCCGTGGTGGTCCAGTGGCGAGACTCGAAGAGAAGGCGGCGAGAGAAGGCGAGTAACCTTGCCTGCCGTGCAGGAGCGATGGTTCGATCCCAGTCCAGGCCGACTCGTACCAATGAGTTTTTCGGAATTTATGTACGATTTGTAACACCACTGCATGGCTTTTCGGTGAAGGAAAATATCGTGAGGAAACCAGCATGCTTAAATTTCGAGGCAAGTATTGTACCCACTGTCCATTATAAGTGGCACTGGACAGTATTTCGGTACTACTGGTGAAATTTGGATGTTCTGAGGTTTCAGGATATCTCTGACTACCCCCTCGGGGAATATAGTCGTGAGCATATGCTATGTAATAAGTAATAGGTATAATTATGATACGTAATTGTATAGAATGGCATTGTATTGTAATGAATGACTGACAATGACAAATCGGAATATGTGAATGAGTTTACTGTCTCCTTATATCCGAAGGGCTTTCGAGGTGGAAAACTTGGATTTTTGAATACCCTATCATCACTACCAAGATATAAAAAACAGAACTACCTCATTTGATTTAAGGCAACACCTCTTTTTGGTACGACTTCCATTCACTAGTTTGGATATTAGCTGTGCTTTACATTATTTCTCAGATTTCCGTTAAAATATACAAGTTTCAATGCTAAGATTAATTTGAGATTTGTACTTACAAAACTTTAAGACACGATAACTTTGTACTAGGTATATCCATCTTAATATGCTGACACTTTTTTAAGGGGAAGATCAGACCATCAAACTGAACAACTTTCTGTATGGGACTTACATCGAAATCGCGAACAAAACATCAGCTGTCCCATACATTTTGGCTCGAGTAGGTTTGCAATTTTGTATGGAGCCGCAGATTTTTTTTCGTGATTTCGATATTGGTGCCATAGAGAAAGTTGTTCAGTTTAATAGTCTGATCATCCCCTTAAAAAGTGTCAGTACCTATATTAAGATGGATGTTTTAACAGACACATGACAAATGTAAAGCACAGATACCTATTGGTTTCTAGATCGTGTCTAAAAAAATCATTGACTTAAGGGGGTTGCAGAGGGCAAGACACTAAACTAGATGGCGCTCGGGAGCATTATTCCTGATTTTGTCACATTTTATTTTATATCTTCGTAATTATGTTATAAATTGCAAATGTTATTTGAGAAGCGCAATCTAGATTTTCTAAACTATTTTTCCAATCAAATATTACTTTTGTTAATACCGTCTACGAATGTTCAACGTCAAAGTTTTGTATGAAATAGATCAAAATTAAAATGTATATCAAATTCGTACGAACAATAAAATTACTTTAACTTGTAGCTATATAGATCAGTAAAACATAAACACAAGTGCGCGCTTAATTGAAAATTTTGATTGAAATCATCACAATTACGAGATATAAAATAAGCATAAGCATAAGCATATGCTCACGACTATATTCCCCGAGGGGGTAGTCAGATATTCCTCAGAACATCCACGTTTCACCAGAAGTACCGAAACACTGAAATATAAAATAAAATGTGATAAAATCATGAATATTGCTCCCGAGCGCCATCTAGTTTAGTGTCTTGCCCTCTGCAACCCCCTTAATTAATAGTATGGAGCGCGCTAACGGTAATAACATCTCACCCGTAGCTCTTTCTGCTATAGAAGTCATCGCCGGCACTGTAGGACCATAGACTTCTAAATGAGGCGACATGGGTCTCCCGAGGGCCATATTCTTGTGATCATGATCCATTTCCGCAGGCCGCACATATGCCTTGTATGTAATTTGATGTTTTCCGCTTGATCCCGTCTTACAGGTCCCAGCACTCTTGACACTTATGAATGGTAATCCTAGCATGCCATGATCCAAAATGCGGCTGTAAAAACGATATCGTCATAAAATTCATAAGATTGATGTTCTAATCTCTAGTTTAATTTAAATACTTAACTCTTTTTATATTTTGTGAGTTTCATACATTGCAGCATAATCTTAACTAGGTATTATAAAACTGTAAAATCATGAGGAATAAAAAAGTAGCGGTTCTCTTCATATAAATTCAAATAACATTCGATAGCGCGATTTAAAAACGTGCAGCGCCATCCATTGACAAAATTGTTAGTTAGTTTGTTTGTTCGCGCATCATGCAAAAACTACTGAACCGATTTTGATGAAACTTTTTTTATTTGATAGCTTATGATCTGACTTAAAATCTGGTATATAATTTGTGCGGCCGAAGTCGCGGGAAAACACTAGTAGTTGAATAAAATATGAAAAAATAAGTATTCCATAGATCCTTAAAAACTTCAAGAACACACATTTATAGTATAGGTTGTACTACCTACTACAGCTAAGAACAGGAACAACTTAAGGTTCAATTTCTCTACTATAGGTACAGTCAGCATCAAAAGTATCGAAGCATGTTAAGTGTTCATAAATATCTTAACAACTTTACGAAAGCAAACCTTATTTCAACTCACAAAGATATCTAATTAATTTATCTGCCATGTTTTTATTTGTTAAGTTGAAAACAAATGTTATCTAGTAGGAAATAGGGATTATTTTTATGTAATTGTTCAGATGTTTTTGAACGCCGGAGATGCTTAGATACTTTTGATGCTGACTGTACTACATGACTACATAGTTGTACACTGTGAATGCAGAAGTAGCAGCGGTTGCGCACTACGAACCAAACAGAATGGAACTACGTTTTACTACCCACTGCATCCGATCCGAATCCGATCCGTCAAAAAACGCATAGAAAAAAAAAAGTTTTTTATTATAGATTATCCTTACGGACTGTTGGTCCTACCGCTTAGTTCCCATAGTAGGTCCAGTAGATTTTAAAATCCTCATGGTCCCACTGCTTGACGTGGGTGGATTCCTATAAGGATTTGTGAATCCTACTGGACCCACTCGTGTTGAAAAGATACTGGCCGTTAAAGTGCACTGACTGCAATGAATAGAATGATTCGGATGGGACGTAGTACGCAACCGCTCTTATGTACTCCAAAAGTTAGATTAGGGCTTGTCTCCTAAGAAAGTTTTCTTGTAAAGTAGCTATAATGCTTCTGGTAGCTGCCCTTTGTGTCCCATCTGACTATCATGACTTTTCACCCTGTATACCTACTTACCTACCTACAATAAGTGTCTAAACACATTATGCCGAAAGTACGCGACCGAAGTTCGGCACGATTACGCCAGCAATGCTATTTGAATGAACGACGACACATTATGCCGAAATTACGTTGCGTTATAGCGTACAGCCGAACTTCGGTCGGGCGTAAGTTCAGCGGCAACTTAGTCTGTAGTGCACACATTATACGCGAGTTTACGCGACCGAAGTTCGGTTCGATTGCCGACGAAAATCCGGGGGCGGGGACTGAACAAAGTTACGCAAGTTTACGCAACTGAATTTCTGCCGCGTAAGTTCGGCGCTTATGGTGTGTCATATTACCCGAATACGTCGGAACATGGTCGGAACGTAAACTCAGCCGCGGATCTTCGGTCGCGTACTTTCGGTATAGTGTGTTTAGACACTGATAGTTCATAACAATGTCACAATGTGACTCACAACCATAAACTTAATATTACTACCGTGCCAACAATGGTCACAACATACCTTTTGTCGATATTCAACTTCAAAAATGTCGAAGTGGGTCTAAATCGATATAAATTGGCCGCAAACATTTTGAGGTGATTTTGGGCTTAGGTACAAGCAAGAATATAAGTTCTATTTATCTATGCAGGGAAAGGAAATAAATACAATAGATATCCTATTTTGTAGAAATAATGGAAAGCACAAACTAATAAGAGAACTACCGTTATGGAAAGTCAAACCAAACGTCATTTAATAAATCATAGAAACATAGAAATAAATATATTAGCCTGTGTTTATAAAATAGTTTTTAATCTATGGTGCCGAACCTCGTTAGACCATGGCCAGCTTCTCGGTTATGTATGTGTTATGTCTTGGTTCAATGCTACGAATAATATAAGTTCAATGTCGTAAAAAATCTCTACACACGCACTCATACATACCCGCCAGATACACCCGGAGTTCCGTTACGAAATTCTGATTCGTCTCACAAATATTTCCGTAATCTGCACGGGGCAAATCAATAAACAAAATAATCCTAATTCCGTTTTAGATACTTACGGAATTCCGGATGCATGTAGCAGGCCTGAGGTCGAATGTTCGATTCGAAAGATTTTGATAATTTGGGTTTTCTATTTACGGATTATACTAAATATTATCCACGTTAGTGCTTTGTACGAAAGAACACTCTACCACAGCTGTACGTACAATAGACCTTCGTAATATTGCAATGAGAAAAATTTACCCGCGGATTGGAAGATTGAGGGCACAAACTAATTAGAAGAATTACCGTTTTAAGGGGTTCAAGTCACGTGAATTTTTCAATTATTATGATCTAAGATTTTCTTTGGTATTCGCTGCTCTCCATCTTTGAATATGATTTTAATACTTTCAAAAATAAATGTAATGGGGCTAATAATACTTTATTATTAACTTAAATATAAATAAAATACATAATATAAAAAAATCAAATGTCTTAAAACTAAATTAACCTAGGATGTGGTGCAGGTTCGGTCCTTGTGGGAGGGTCTCCAAACGCTGGCCGCATTTCCTCGCTGAAAGGCTATGCTGATCCGTTTAGCGAGGAAAGCGCCAGCCCTAGTGTTGAGTCTATCAGGCGCTTTGTTTAAAGAGCCCCTGCACTTTAGGTCTCCAGCCCGAAAGCCCATATAAATGGTATTGAGTGCCGATATCCCTGTACACATCGTATCCCAGTAGGCCTTTCGTTTTTCGGCCAACTCTGCCGCCGCACCAGTCTTGAGACTCGTAACTGGGACGTGGGAACGAACCCTGTAAGTGAGACGTGGCCAATGTGTCCACGCAAGTAGCATCCCACACTAGCACCCGATCCATCTTCCAGTGGACGATTGACAACCCGTCTGGTATCTTATACTTGACAAGTGTGTCAAAGGTGGTATTGCTAGTGATAACATCCCAGCTCCTCTGTATTTTCAGATCGGAAGGAAAATTTTGATTCGGGCCAGCAGCAAGCCAAGCTTGTCTGGCCTCATCCAAACACACGACTTTATAATTTGAGGATAAACCTGGGATATTTCCTATGAGGTCTGACGTGCTGCTGTGGACGGCGGAGAGAAAGGCTGGCAGTGATTTGCCGTGATGATGTTGCGCATCCCATGGCACCATGCCTTATGGGGAGCTATGCCTATTCGTCCAAGAACAATTACAAAACCGAAAGATATCTGAGTTTGTGATAATTTTCATTAATCGGTCAGAATTTCGATGAAATTTTGTAACTGAATTATTTATGTAGGGTTCTACAGTCTCGTCAAAAATTGGGGACCCTAAGAGAGTAAAATATTCATATATATCATTCCAAGACCCTATATAGTATGGACAGACACTCTCAAGGTACCTACTCTTTTAGTTATATTGAGCAGGTTAATGATTTTTTGGAAGAATTTTCTTTTAAAACTGTAAAAACCAAAAATAAAAACAACGAAACGCCAAAATAACGAAATAATTTTAATCGATCGTGTTTTGAGGCACTGTGTCGATCATAGATAAGCTAGTGTCGATGCTACACCACAGGCTACACTGAGCATGCTCTAAGAGGCTACAGCAAAAAAGTTTTTTTTTTTTTTTTGCTTTCTTTTAAGTATTTAAAACATGTTGTCTGAGGTACCAGATGAAAAAAAAATTAGATATAATGAGCTGCCTACTTTTTTTAAATTGACTTTGAAGATGAAAGAGAATTTATAATATAATTACGAAGATATAAGGCTTTGTGTATGGATAATTTCAAAGCCTTATTATCTTCGTAATTATATTATAAATTGTAAATGTTATTTGAGACGCGCAATCTAGATTTTCTAAGCTATTTTTCCATATCTAAACAATTATAAAACTGTAACTAAAATGTGTCTGTACATTGAAGATATTTTCAAAAAAAAGATTACGATATGGTTTTTACGTATCCCTGACTCGAAATCAACCTTATTTAGAAATATTGTCTGTCTGTTTGTTTGTGTGTTTGTTTGTTTGTTTGTTTGTTCGCGCATCACGCTACTGAACCGATTTTGATGAAACTTTTTTTGTTTGATAGCTTATGATCTGACCTAAAATCTGGTATATAATTTGCACGGACGAAGTCGCGGGAAAACACTAGTACCTATATAATATTACTTTTATTAATTCCGTCTACGAGTGTTCTACGTCAAAGTTTTGTATGGACTGAAACCACCTTAAAGGAACGTTTCAAACTACGCTATATGAACCCTGTATAATAGTTATGTGTTATGCTAGGCTGCAAAGTTGCTTTTTGGCGCGAGTACTTGTATTGAAACCTGAGCAAGCGATGGATTCTAAGATTGAAATAATTCAAATAATAGAATCCTGAGCTTAGCGAAGGTTTCAAAGGTACGAGACGCAGAATAACTTTGCAGCCGAGCGAACTTTTCACCTCACAACAGCGAGGAAATTTTCGTGCTGGCCAGTGTCATGAAATAGTTATTAAGCATTTTCAGTGGATTGGCGGTATAGAAAAATATTGAATAGACAGATTAGAATTTCAAAAACTCTAGCGGATAAAATGCACTTTTGCACTCATATTTCGAATGATAAACAGAATCTTTCCGAGCTTGTGAGGTGAAAAATATCTTTCGGTATTATTATTACGTACTGAGATGCACGAAATTTGGTATAGGTATACTTTAAAGATAGATCTCAAGTAAGAAATATAATTCATATGTACATTTCGTACATCTCTTAGATTCTTCTTGAGACAATCAGTTTTAAAATGTCTACATTGTTGTATTTATGTTATAACTAGTCTTTCCCGCGACTTCGTCCGCACAAATTATATACCAGATTTTAAGTCAGATCATAAGCTATCAAACAAAAAAAGTTTCATCAAAATCGGTTCAGTATTTTTTGCGTGATGCGCGAACAAACAAACAAACTAACAATTTTGTCAATAGATGGCGCTGAACGTCATTTAAATCGCGCTATCGAGTGTTATTTGAGTTTATATGTAGTGAACCGCTACTTTTTTGTTCCTCATGATTTTACGGTTTTATAATAGTTAAGATAGAACATCCTCAAGAACATGTTTCATATGGAACATAAATTGACAACATCCACTTTCTTAAAGATACTATACAGTACGCGCCTTTACGCGCCATTTTTCCTAGTAGACAGGTATTCAACCGAACTTTTGGCGCCATACATTCCGCAGGTGTGCCAAACTTAGCCAAAGAAATTGAATTTGATAAAAGCAAACCAAAAATATGTCTTATTAATGAAATTTCTCTTTATTTTTCATATAGGTAGTGCAATCAGCGCACGTGAGTGGTAATTGTCTCCCCGCTACATCGATTATATCTGACGAATCTACCCCTGCACAAGAACAACCACCGTCTCAAAATCCACCATCGCTGTTATTGCAACCTGCTCCTGAATCTGTAACAACATTATCTGCATCTACACTGAATGTTGCGATCGACTCTAGGAATGACATCTATTGAAAACAATCAGACTGAGTCATCGACTTTAGCAGCCTGATAGCAGGTTTGATCTGAAACCCATAACGAAACAATTTGAATCAGAGCATACATCAGCGGAACAGCACCAGAAGGGGAGCGTGAAAATAGCTCAGACACTGAACTTTCTACTCCTGATACTGCAATAGACCTAAGTTACTGCTGAGGTGTACCCATCAACGTTATTAAATACAGAACTTAACAATCAAACACAACAATCTGCATTTACCGAGTCGTCAATATATTTATCCAGATCAAAAGGTGTAATCCCCAAATTCACAGCAAATACAAAATTGCATCAAATACGTGCTCACATTTAATTTATACTGTAAATATATCGCTTCATCGCTACCTGCCGATTTGAATACTACTGTATGACCCACTATACGAGACAGGAAAACATCACGCCTTCGGAATAATCGTGCCCATTCTACTTCACCAGTGTTTCTACTATCGCCGGCACCAGGTATTCCATTCGAACAAATTAGATCTGCCCCGGTATCTACAAGAACGTGCCCCGTTACTTACAAGAACGGACTCACTTTATCCAACAATCAACAATTTGGGTGGATCTTTTTCATCAGTACATGAAAGAAGTCTAAGAAGAGACACGGGACCCCTGTTATTCGAATCAACTTTTGCCGTGCCGCTAGATCAAGGGCACTATTCAGAGGAAACCATTTCTTTAACAGAAGAAGAAAGGATTCTAAATAGGGACGCAAACTTATTAGATGTCGCAGCAGGTTTTTCCGCGCACCTTCCTCGTGGAGACTCGGAAGAATCTCTATTGTCAATTGAGATTGATAGAATCTTAGAAAGGGACACAAACGGCATAACACATGAAATTAATAATCGTAAGACAAAGAGAGGCAACTCCCGATCCTCCAGATTTGACCAAAGAAGGCGGCGTGACGAACATCAGCCAATGGGGAGAATGGAACGAAATCCACTAGAAGATCATGAAAGAAAAGTCATAATTGAATTTTGCCACTTATTGGAAAAATCTAAACAACTGTTTAATGGATTGAGGTAAGATATTTGAAAAAAAAGCGCTGAAACGAATGTTATTTAAAAATTTGTGTTATATTAATACCTAAATTACATCTGTGATTTTTATTTTTTATTTTTAAATCTAAGCGACTTCTTGCCCAAAATTGATTCAAATCTGTTGTCCTGAAAAATTCTGAAAAGAATAATCATTTTGTAAAATTTTCAGAGAACTACCACAGTACGGCCACAAGCAGTGGCATTCGTACTTTGGGAGGACATTTGATGTTTACACAAAGTTATGGAAATTTCAACAACAACATCGGGCTATACTAGATACTAAATATGGGCTAAAACGTTGGCAAATAGGAGAAATAGCCTCAAAAATAGGCCAACTCTATTATCACTTTTAGTAAGAAAATTTTAATTAATTCTTTTCATACTAAATGAAGAACTGGTTTCAAATTATTTGTTTTTCTTCTTACAGCCTGCGAACAAGCGAAACAGCGTATCTTAATGAAGCTTTCTCATTTTACTACGCAATTAGAGGAAGGTGTTACTACACGAAGGCTTGTAAGGAAGATAGATGCGAATTGATGGTGAAAAAACTCAGATATTATGCCAGATTTATAGTAGTATGTTTGCTTTTGAAAAAACTAAAATTAGTAAGAGAATTAATCAAAGAGTTAGATAGGCAAATTATAGAATATGGAAACACTTATGACCCTGATGATCAGATGGAATGGACAGTAGTTGTTGACGAAGTGAAAGCATTCATCCAAGCAGAACCAGTAGTATCAGTTATACATCATGACAATTATCCTGTCATACTTTCACACAGGTAAATTGCTTATAAAAAAAGTTGAAATAAATTTTTTGTTAATCTTTGAACAATTTCCTAATAAATGTTTCGCCTTCAGGTTAAGTCCATTAATTACACCTCCCGTGGAGCGATCTCCTCAAATGAATTTAACCCTACAAGAAGTGCTCATAGTTGGAAGTAGCTCACAACAAGTGAAATTTTCTGAACTAACAATGGATATGTTCCGCATGCTACAAACCTTGGAACGAGAACCATCTGGAGAGTTGCAGCACATGTATGACGATTCGCCTCGTCAACGGTTCATTTCTACGCCAAGCGCTCCGACGGCTAAAGGTAAAAACTTTGCGATTGCTTCTATATTTACCGCCTTTAGTGAGTGAAAAATAACATAAATATCGTGTGTAATGCGAATCATTCAAGCTTTTATAGCGAAAGTATATGATTTTTTTATTAACATTTAAAGATATAAATGTAGGTATACATATACAGGGCCCTTCTTATATAATACATGCTGACACATTTTGAAGGAGATGATCAGACCGTCAAACTGAACAACTTTCTCTATGGGACAAACATCGAAATCGCGAAATTAAAACAGCTGTCCCGTACATTTGGCTAGAGTATAGGTTTGCAGTTTTATATAGAACAGCAGATTTTTTTTTCGCGATTTCGATGTTGGTGCCATAGAGAAAATTGTTTAGTTTGATGGTTTGATCATCCCCTTAAAAAAGTGTCAGCATATTAAATAGGCCAACATGTACCAAGCCTAAGAACATTATAGCCCTATTTATATCTTAGGTTTAAACATGTATAAATAATTATCATTCTGACACTGTTATTCTGACATTGATCAGCATGAGAGATAGAACGTCACTGAAAACGTTTAATTATATCTCTCACGTTGGTCAATACTGGGCGTAGCGATGTAAAATTTTGTCAATGTCCTGTGCTATGCGAATTAATAAGGTTGGTAATAAATAGCAGCTAGACTCACTTGTTTTTTCTAGGTCATAACCTAGAGAACGGGCCACGTCGGGATAATCCGCACAAGTATCTCCTGTTCAAACCATCTCCAAGTCAAGTGCTCGTGTACTTGGCTAGCGGTTGCAATGACTTGCCACCCAGTGGGGCACTGCTTCTTTATATATCGGCTGAAGGACATATAGTTCAAAATCCAAAACATCCTGAGGACGGTGAGTCAAATTTTAAATGATTAATACTCTGAAATGGAATGGAATGGATTCCATTTCAGAGTATAGGTAGCTTGCTTTTTTATATTTTTTTAAATAAAGTAGGTATCACAGGTAGGTAGGTATATAAACAGAAAGTTGGTTTCTTTGTGTACTCGTACATAACCTACTTTCTTTTTATCCACCGAGGTAAGCAATTAAACTAACATACACCCGTACTATAATAGTACTACTAATATTTATTCTGTGCGGTACCTTTTATTATAAACTAGCTGTTGCCCGCGACTCCGTCTACGTGGACCTTAAAAAAGTTTCCTATGTGTTAATCCAGAACATATTCTAAAATTCTATCTGCGTGTGAAATTTCATCCAAATCCATTCAGCCTTTTATGCGTGACTGCGCCACAAACATACAACCTTACAATCATCGTCACAAACTTTCACATTATATTAGTGAGATCGTGAAAATTTGTGACTACGGAGCTTCTACGGAGGTTCTACGGAGGATTCATAGGAGTGCACTAAGAAAGGATTTTTCAATATTCGCGGTTATTCGCGGGTGCTAGTTATTTATTAATATTTATAATTTATTTATACTGATAACATTTCAGTGGCCTATGAAATCGGAGGTCTTATAACCACATCAAAGAATGACATATACCGCGAATGCAGCAAGGATCCCAAGGCTCCGCAGCTGGCTAAATATAAAGAGCTGCAGTGTCTTCACCCTGGCGATATCTACCCGTTTACCAGGCGCCCGCTGTTCATAATCATTGACTCTGATAATTCATACGTATTCCAACACATTCCGAGACACTTTGGACAACCGCTTGTGATATTGATGTCGCCATTAGAGATGCCATCGCCATTCCACGGTTTGTAATTGAATACTGTTGACTCTACCGTCCTACCGATTCATTATCGTTATTGAATATTTTAAAATATCATGCATGTGAATTTTATATTTTGGTGATTCGTCATTATTTATAACTTATAATATACAGGGTGTTTCATAAGTAACAATAAATTTTTCAAACTCATAAGGGGGTTGTTTAGACCGTCGAACGGAACAACTTTCTCTATGGGACCAACATCGAAATCGCGAAAAAAATAATTTTATATCCCATACATATTTTAGCTCTAGTCGATTTGTAGAGTATAGAACATAATTTTTTTTTCGCGATTTCGATATTGGTCCCATAGTGAAAGTTGTTCAGTTTGATGGTCTACACCACCCCCTTAAATGTTTATTTGTAGTATTGTAACACCTTGTATACATACTAAAACTGTTGCAGATCGCAAGCAACAAGGCAGCTTGTTCACACTGTTCCTTCACTCTCCTCTGACAGCATTCTGTTATTGCTGCGATATTCATAACTTATCGCTGGTGCAATGGGACCGCGCCCAGATTTTCATTGACACTTTTATGGCAGAGGCTTCGCAGTTGGCTATCAGGAGTCGAATTGGTAAGTTTTGGAATTTAATTATACAGGATGAAATTGATATATATTGACATTCCTTTTAAACTAAGTTTCTAGGTACCTATCAAACTGAACAACTTTTTGATGTAGAAGCAAACCGATCGTAGCAAAAGAAAATCTGCTGTTGCATACATTTGAGTCGAGTAGACATTATACAGTTTAGTATGGAACAGCAGATTTTTTTTTGCTACGATAGGATTGTCCCCGTAGTAAAAGTTGTTCAGTTTGATGTCTTTAGTTTAAAAGGACGCCAATGATATCAATTTTCCCCTTTTTGACTTTGAATTGATTGAGTAGAAATTGCCTTTTATGGACTCGATTTCATAAAATTTGATAAGTCACTGAAAAACGCACTGAGTGAAGTGGTCCATACATACCTACCCACTGATGGTCCCTCCGGACCGGACTCATCCAAAGATAGCAGAATCGGGTGGAGGTTACTTGACCTAGCACCCCATTGTGTTTTAAATCCAGAAATATAATAAAACTGGCTTGGGGGCGCTGCAATCGACCTTTAATGTCAGTGTTCCAAGTAAAAAAAATTGTTCCGATGATTTCCGAAACATGACGAGCATAGATTATGAACATTTCGCTTGTTCTTTTAATTACCATCGATCTATATTAGATCGATTATATTACTCATCCAAAAATAAATGAATGCTTATTTTATTGTAATTTTCAGATGCAATGTTTATTGCGTTTATGGGCGACGATTTCCTACGGCTGCTGCTATTGCGTTTCATATTCTGCGAATTGACCCTGCGCATGCACCGTGCATTCCGCGTGCGCACGCATCTCACGCGCTCGTCTCCACCGCTGCCTGACGACTTGGTCGAACACCCGGCCCTGGTGCACATTGTCATGGATCTAGCTTCACATTTACAGGTTAATATACAGGGTGTAACACAGAGTTCGGTGGCGCGTTGCGGAGAGGTATGGACTCTCAATCATGAGGTCCGGGTTCGAATCCGCACGGACAACATGCCACGTACCAATGAGTTTTTATAACTTATGTACCTACGTATTACCGACTGCTCTCAAAAGGTGAACGAAAACCTCTCGTGAGGAAACCTGCATATGCAGAAGTAGAAATTCGGATGCATTGTGAAGTCTACCATACCAATCCGCATTGGGCCCGCGTGGTGGACTAACGCCCAAACACCCTCCTAGAGGGTAGGCCTGTGTCCTGCAGTGGGACGTATAAAGGCTGATGCTGATGATGATGACAGGGTGTAAGTGACAGCCTAGCAAATACTGAAACGGTGAATTCAGACCATCAAACTAAATAACTTTCACTATGGAGCCATTCTGAGGAAACGCGAAAAACATTATATGCTCCATACAAAACAGCTACACCTACTCGACTCAAATTTATAAAGCAGTTTATTTTTGAATTATATCAATGTCACCCTGTATACAGGGTGTAAGTGACTAGGAAATACTGAAACGGTGAATTTAGACCATCAAACTGAACAACTTTTACTATGGGAGCAAACCGACCGGAACAAAAAACAAATCAGCTGTACATTTGAGTCGAGTAGGTATTTGAGTTATGGGACAGCAGATTTTCCGTTTGCTCCCATACTAAAAGTTGTTCAGTTTGATGGGTAGAGTATGTGGTTAAAAAGGTTAATGATACTTTTCCTTACACCCTGTATTATTTGTGCGGACGAAGTTGCGGGTAAACTGTAGTTTGTAATATTTTCAGGTGCGAGGCCAGATACACGACCCGACGGTCGGCGCCGGCCCCGGGGCAGGAGCAGCCGGTCCTCCCCCTCCCAAAGATTGATATCCCAGGGTTTCCTCTGTGAGTTTTGCTATACCTACAGTAACGGCAAACATTCCAAATTGATCCTTTTATGTTTCCTTTGAATCATTTCTATGATTTCGATGAAATCTGATATTGATCAGTGGACACTTTGTATTTGATCGAAATAATTTGTGACTGAAGAAATTATTCGTTATGTTGTTATTTGAGTGAAACTATTGGGACTAATTGTGATCGTCTCATAAGATAGATTTCATAAAAATGTGCATAAAATGTGCACTCCTCGAAAAGTCGAATGATTTTTTTTATTTCTTCGTACTTGGAGTGCGATTTTTGAATCTCACTCGCTGAGCTCAGCAGTTGAAAATGTCGGAATTAAGGAGATATGCATCTTTCTACTGCTGATTTGACTTTAAGAAATCGCAATCCTGAAGTATGATTTTTGAAAGTCAAATCAGCAGTAGAAAGATAACAGCGTATCTTCTTAGTAATTTAGACATTTTCAACTGCTGAGTTCAACGTTTAACTTTCAAAAATCGCACTCCTGTACCTATGACTGCATCAAGACTGCATCGAAGCAATATGAGACAGGAGTTGGTGAGCAAGGTATAAATTAATGCAACCGATAAGATTATTACCTCTGCTTAGCTTTGTGATCCATCCTGGTGGTCAAGCGCCCTAATAGTGAATTACTGTCATTATTACGGAAACAATGTCCTATTATTTTGACAAAAAAGTAAAAATGTTGGAAAATAGGTACGAAGTTACAAACAAGATCAGTTAATTAATAATGAATTTATAATTATAAATTTAATATACAATTTGTATCAATTTATGAGAACAATTTATGTTCACGATTTTCTGAAATCTAATCCTTACCCTTCCCAAACTTACATCTACCTACTGTCTACCAAATTGTATTTTTATTATAGATAGATAGGTATATTTTCAAAATATTGATAATTGTGTATTTAAACTATGATAATAATAATGGAATTTATTGAATTCAAACAAGCTGTAATTTTAGACAATTAGTAGCTAAAATTGTATATTTTTTTTCTGTAATTATTTATTTCGATTAATCTTCTATTTAATTTAGCACCTTTATTACCTATACTTTCCAATGATCACATTCACATGTATTATTTTAACATTGTGAGAAAAGTTAGCCCAACAAACATCATTCTCCAAGTATTTAGGCAGTAGAACCCTTTGGACGTTCAGACATGTGAAAAGCCACTTCCCGGAACGTTTTTTTTGTAGGTATTGTATATTTAATTACTTTATATTATATTTATAACTCTTTAAAATTTATATGTTTTAACCGAGAAAGTACCTACTTATATTTTACTATTGTTTAAATATTGTGCATTTTATTTGAATCTGTGTTATAATTATTAAGACGTTTTTACCTTTTCAACTAAAACTAAGATAACATTAGTCCATTCTAAGGTTGTCTGGAAAAAATAAGTGAAAAAGAACCTTAGATTAGAGAGCTTACAACAAGTTGTAAGTAATAATTTGTTGTAAGCTCTAAGTTCGCTTCGTTTCGTTATTTGTTTATGTTTTCGTTGTATAAATAAAGAATATTGTATTGTTTATTTGTGAAATCACTTGGTGTTTTTAAATATGTAATAAAAATAGTATTCAAAACTAGGTGTAGCAGTAAATGAAATCTGTATAATTACCTACGCAACAACACAATAACAGTGGAAACACTGATACCTACAAACAACCTATAATGTGCTTGGCTAAAATTATTGTATGTTTGTATGTATTGCTTGCTCCTGACCGATTTCGGCCACCCACGCCCACGGGGACTGATTGAGTCAAATCCGTTGTGGCGTTGACTAGGGCGTTGATGACCTCTCTCGTGGCTACATAGCCAATCTTCTTACAGAAGATCCTCGCACATAGCGGGCACGTAAGCACGGTGAGCATGCCACCGCTCTCATAGTGACATAGTTTAGCCGCTGGTGGTCGGGCTTTCGGCTAAATATAATAACAATGTTAAATTGAAAACCGTTAAAAAATGTACTTATGTATAAGAGATATCACTCTCACACAGCTCTCTCTGCTCTCTTGCACAACTTTGTAATTTGAACGACTATGGAACTTACGATGTCATTAGCTTGCTCTTATTTTTCTCTCCCTCTACCTAATTATTGTTGATTATTGAACGTTATAATACGGATATTTTAAAAATAATTTCCCTGTAGGAAGGTTATGGCCTACGGTATAATTAAAGACAGTTTTTGTAAAGTTACAAAAAGTTTGTCAACATCCTATTGCACATTATGACTATTTGGGATATTATAAGTCAAGCCACAGAATTTATATGTAACCTCTGATTTTATATGTAAGCAACGGGAAAATGAGTAAGCTTCTAATAAACTTACAACGGCAAATAAATATTTAAAAGAAAGTGTCAAGAAAAGAACAACAATTATTATTACTTACTTTGTACTGGAGATTTATACATCACCATCTGATTTACTAAGTCACCCACGAATATTACAACATTTTCTGATTCAGTCGGTTAGGTTAGCGAGGAGCGAAGCGACGACGAGCTAGATTTTTAGTTTTACTCAATTTTAATCGTACTGAGTTATAAAATTATTGGTGTCATCATATAAATAAGTTTACTGCTTGAATATATGTTACAAATTTAGACGCTATAAAATAACTTCCATGTTTGCTGGGTCGTACTAGTATATATCGAAGATTAATAGTGGCTAAGATAGTGTTTTTAGACGTGCATGAATGGTGGCTGACCTAGTAATTCAGAGGACAGTGTCATTTTTCAGAAGATAATTATTATGCTATTAAATAGAAGTCGTATTAATTACCACCCTAATTTGTTGGCTAGCTAACCCGCAAATCATAAATCTTTACGACCTTTAAACCGCACTGCATAGCAAGGCAATTAGCGGAACACCTATTTGATTTCACATTTAGACAAAGTTTCAGTTTTTCGTTTTAAATTTTACTCTATAAACTACAAGTTTTCAAATTATGTATAGGTATTGCTATCAAAAAATTTATTTATTAATTTTGTAAATTATGTTTTGTTGCATTGAACTTGCATAGGAACTATATTAATTTTGTTGTAAATTTTACATAGAATATGAGAAGAGTAAAGGTTTAGGTTTCACAAAGATGTTACCAAAAGTACCCATAACTTACATAATATTGTAAGTACACTCTTTTATAAAAAAACATAACATATTCACTCATTTTATTCGGTGAGTTACTTAAATAATAATAATTGATGGTAATCCCTTTGCAAATCAATAATTGTTAAGCTTTTACTCCTTTTTAAACCAACCCAATGTGTAGCATATTATGACAAAGTTGTAAAACCCTTTCTATATTAAAACTTTCACTGCTTAAAAACGCTTTGTCACAATCTTGCATCGCAGTAATTATTCAAGTGACAACATTTTAGAATTTAAAGTAGAGCTAATCATTCGCATTTTATTGTTAAGGAAAATATTTATTATAAACGACTATTATTCACTGTTACAGACTGTTACTTATTCTTGAGCATCAAATATATCAGAGCGGCTAGGGTAGTTATCTTCTAACAACTTACTAAACAGCAAAAGTATTCAATCAAGGTGGTAAAATAATATCTAAACAAGTTACGAAAAAAGATGTTATCACTAGAGCGGAGCGTAGGTACCTACTGTATGTTTTGACGCAATGTAAATACTTACCTATAATAGGTACATAGGTAATATAATGATTTTTTGAGCGACCTAATTCTTTTGAATCATTAATAATTTTACAGTTCGTTCTGATGAACTGATTGCAAAACTTTTTCTGTCCAGATATAATTAAGTAGTGTGGTTTTTTGAATCTCACTTTCGAATTTGTATACGAACGGTGCATTAAACTGCATAGTTATGTTGACATTTCTGTTTCATATCTTTCATTCTTTATACGAATTAGAATGTTTGAAATTAAAAAATAACACTTCTGGACTTCTGGACAACCTTGCTGCAAATCGGTGGAGTCATTCGAATATGAATTAGATGATACTCTATTTGCCCCTCCCCTTAACCCCTCAGATACATTCGATGTTGACTGTACCTCCTTCCTATCTATATAGTACCAAGTGCTATCTATTTTAATTTAAAACAACCCTCTATGAAAGTTTAACATTTACAGGTTATAATTTAATGTTGGTGTTGTAATTTAATTGGTGTTTTATGGATAATATTAAATATTATATATAAGTTATTTATACATTATAATAACAATAACTTATACTATTTACCGTCATTTAACTTTACCTTACCTGGAAAGGAATTGGAAACGAGGATAGGTTGATCACCCTATGCCAACTTGGTTCAGATTTGATTCATTTTAGATGACGTAGAAATCATACACGACTCCGGTCGCACCCTGGGGTCCGGGGTGACGGAATGACGGGAGCAGAGTTGCTATAAGTGAAGCAATGACATAAGTGAAGCATGAAAACATTAATTAATTTTTAAGGCCAGGTTTTCCGGGAAATGCGTGTTTTCAGAACAACCAACAATGCTTTTTTTATTGTAGAATATAAAAATGTGCGCTCCATAATTATGGTTAGCTAGTAATTTCGTTTAGGCGTTCGGTATTTTACGTATACCTACAAAGTAAATTCATTCTTTACTCTTATTTTACTTTACCTACCTGTAAAAACATAAATCTCAGACGTACTTACTTACGATCAGGCAGTAGATTTTTGTATTTCAACTTGTTTTCGGTCTTCAAGAATTTATCGAGTTTTATTAACACTCACGACTATAATCCCCTGCAGGTGGCCAGGACTCTAGAGACTAATGTTTTGAAGCGTGTAGTTATCGTTACCAATTATATCTATTCGGTGGTTACTTTGTTTAAGTATGGCAAGGCTTATACTTTTAGCATATTTAAGGTTTCAGGATGTAGTGATAGCCACAAAAACACTGCATGAGAAGAAGTACCTATAGCCATACCTTAGTCGCCTCGTTGGACACCCACGGGAAGAAATAGGGTTGCTCATTCCAAGCCGAAACCACACGACTTTTAAATGTTGATTGTTGATTACTTTAAAATAATGTCCACACTCACTAGGGGCGCGGTTGTGTTCTGTGGTATCCGAAGTCGAACTAGGAACCCTTGGTGCGTTCACACACGATGACGCACTGACGGAGCGGCAGGATGTCAGTCCATAGAACCACACCCGGTGCGTCAATGCGTCACCGTGTGTGCTTCTACGTGCGGTTTCATACAACTCCTTGCTTCACAAATGACGGACTGACGTTTGCTGCTCCGTCAGTGCGTCATCGTGTGTGAACGCACTTATAGGTACTTTTCTCCATTTTGTCTGTCTGTATGCCCCGCCTCAATTACTCCCTCATTTTCGAACATATTGAATCGAAATTTGGCAAGAAGACAGAACAGAATGACGTGGTTGGGTTTGAGCTGTGATATCGTATCATTTATTTATTGCATGATTATTTGAATATGTTACACATGTTTAAATAATATTACCTTACTTATCGATGTGGTTTTAAATCATAATTTCTACGTTTTTTATTTTTGGTCCGTATTTTAAGATTAAGGTAGAGGTTAATTTTCGAAGAAGCTTTGGGCAGGAATTATACCTAGGTACTCCCATTTTGACGAAATTGCCATTTTCGCAGTGTATTAACGTTAGCCGCTATTTTTTGAATCAGCCATCTTTTTTCGTGTGTTCTTCATCTTCGTAATTATTTTTTGAAATATTTTTCATGGAATTAGGAAAAGAATCCATGTTTTTATAAACACAAAATTAAAAAACTACACGTTTTACCTTTGTTTTGTAAGGAGATATAAGAATATTACGTAGGGAGATAAAATAAGTAGCAATACCAACGTTTGATTTTGTTTTGGATATTATTAACCAATTAAAGTCAATGAAATATTATGTTGCTTTCAAAATTATAAGTTTCATCATTGTGTCTTTGTTTGGCTATGTTGATTTCAATACCTATGCACATTTTCGGAATAACCTAGCCTTAATTATTAGATTTTTGCTGTTCTGCATCTTAATATTTTGACTTGAAGTCTATTCTATAGCTGTGTCGAAATTTAATTATTAACTGAAAGTAAATAAAAAGATTGCGAGAAAGCGACTAAGGGTGTCTTGTACCAAAAAGTATGATTAGGCTTAAACGTGTTTAAATATTATGCTGTTCTCATTGTTATCAGTGTGATAAGTGGGAGACTAGAACTGAAACCGTTCTACGTGGGAGAGCATAAACTTAATATACTAGGGGAGTAATATTACGTTTATGTGTGAGAGATAGAGCGCTGACTTAAATGTTTAAGCCTAAATATATTGATGCAAGCCAAGTCTTAGGTAATTTATAAAACTGAATATCGTATGGTTTTAGGAAGAGAGTTTGCTCAACGGAATTGATCTGTATTTTAGCTAGTTAATATATAAAAGAATATAATTATCTTTAATATAAATAAACGCTATTAAAACTACTAAATCGCACTTGGCAGTTACTGACAGTAGGTACCATCTAAAGTTTCTGCAGTTTATGATACCACTCCCATTCTTGTATATTTTCTCTTTAAAAAAAAAAAGATTTGTAGAACACGATGTCATCGATAAAATCGAAACAGTCTACCAATATGAAATTTAGGCCACGACAGAACCATGTCAGGGCAAACTATTTGCAGTAGGTACTATTATTATATTTTATTCTGTGGTTCTCATTGATAGACGCTTAATGAGACGCTAATACGGGTGATTGTGACAAGGTTCTAAGGTGGCCCATAATTAAGTTTGATTGACTAAGTACTTATACCAAAACAATGCGAGTGTCTCAGTCTTCCATACTATACCGTGCGCAGGTGTACTTAGATCTGTGACATAGTTTATAACTATAATTTGCAGTAAGTTGGAACTATATGCTATGCCTACCTACTTGTACTAATTAATAATGATTGCCCCTAGTTAAACGTCTATAATGTATTGGTACATTCAAGGCACATTTAATAAAATTGTCTAACTGTTCTAAGCGTAGGTACTAGGTACTACTGTAACCATGAGGCTAAGGTTTGCCCCCAGAGGAGTGTGTAATTTCTCTGTGATTTGCCCTCATAAACTAAAATAGATGACTGAGATATCTTTATCTAAGAAGCAACATAAAATGCAGTAACTTAAGTGAATACCTAGTTAATTGTCAATTGTTAAATATACCTACTAACTTTTAATTAGTAGCATTATAATTATTTTAAAGCGTAACTGCTTGACTATTATACCTACCAACCTACTGAGTGGACCATAACGACCACACTTTTCCGAAAACGTTGCTTTGTTTTTACAACATTATCCCCAAGGGAACTAAAATAAATATTTTTCAATACACTTGCTCATAAATGGCTCTAATTTCACCGCACATAATGACCTGTAAACAAGCTGTGACTTTTTTATTACTATTATTCACTAGTGAGTTATAGGGTTTTCATTACTATTATTCACAAGTGAGTTATAGGGTTTTCATTACTTTATTCACAAGTGAGTTATAGGTTTTTTTTTATTGGTTAAGTTGCTTTGTTCTTAAAAAAGTTTCGATACATAAAAGATCGTGTTCAATAGTACCTAATAGAACTTTTTATCTACTAAATAAAATGATTTTTTAGTATTATTTTCTTCACAAGTGTGTTAAAAAACGTCGTATGATACACGTGTGTATGGATGATTACCGTCCTCGGGTCTCTTAAAGACCTCGCCTAACGGCTCGGGTCTCAATGGCGCCTCAGCGGTAATAACTAACATTACACACTTGTACCATAATTTAGGTACTATTAGTGGTCAAGATGCAAGCATTTGGGGAGTTCGCAAGCATAGTGGGCGCGATAAGGTTGTTTTAAAAAAAAACAGCCAAGAGTGGGTCGGACACGCCTAGGATAGGGTTCCGTAGCAATTTTTAAGTACTAATGGCTGCTCAACTTTTGCACTTAAAGTAGGTACCTACTTTATTGAGAAGAGGTATTTTATTCTTTATTCTGACACTATATTATTATTATGATCTAGATTGTCGAATATATTCAGATTGTTTACTCCGTAACCCTCTTCGTCGTATCATCGTATGGCGGGTCAAAACAATTAGTTTCCTTCTTAACTACCACATTTCTATGACTGGGTTACCTATACCACTAACTTATTATCATATCTGTCTTCATGCCATGCCATCTTCATGTCAGGAAGAAGAAGAAGTGATCCCAGATGAATGGTGCAACAGTTTACTGGTGCCACAGATACTGGTGCCCATCTATAAAATAAGGGCGACATACCTACAGGATTGCAATAACTATCGAGGGATAAAATTGTCACACATGTCACACAGTATATGACGCATGGGAAAAGTCTAAGGTAGTAGAGAGACGAATAAACATAAAATTCGGTTTGAATTTTATTTAGAAAAAACACACACGTTACCGGTTGCGATTTCGGCGGTATCTCCGGTTTTATGCCTATTGCCCTTGCTAGTCTTACTTTGCTAGTCTGCTCCGAATTCCGGTACCTCGGTTCACTTTTACAGCAATGGTGAGATAGATCAAGATGTGAAACGCCGTATTAAGTATGGTGGATGAAATGGTGACTAGGTTACGGGAATTACCTGTGACTCTAGAATCCCCCTTAAACTGAAGGGGAAAATATACAAAACCATCATAAGACCTGTCGTCATGTATGGTTCGGAGTTGGGCCGCAAAAGTGACGGATGAAAAACGAGTGAATTCAGCTGAGATGCGAACGAATGTTGAGATGGATGTGCGGTGTTACTAGAATGGACAGGATTAGTAATGTGATGCGGAGAGATGAGTGTATTAAAAGACGAGTTTAAATATGAATGTGGACGACTGCATGAAGAGAGGACGACCAAAGAAAAGATAGATGGATTGTGTTAAAGTTGGCATGTGTTGAAAAGGAGTGAACGCTGAAATGGCGGCTAAAAGAGATGATTGGAGGAAGACGACATATTGTGCCGAGCCCAAGTAATAGGATAAGGGCAGTAAAAAGAAGATCTGTCTTCATGCCAAAAAATAGGTACCTAAGTAGGTAAACAAAACGGAGGCAGTAAAACCGAGGCGAGGCGTACAGATCGGAATAGACGATAGTAGGTATAGTCCTTGTTTTTACGGAAAAGCATTTTTTGTAAGTACTTAATAACAATTTATATTTTTTTTAAATCTTAATTACTTACATGACATTTTCGGGAAAGTGACTCGTTACGATCTACCCAGTCTATATAATAGAAAAAGATTATAATTATGGTGACAGAAACATAATACTTATTATAATTTCGGAATGTAGGTACTTTATGTAAGATCTGCTAAGAAGTGTTATAAAAATAAGAGTAAAGTTTTAACACGGTACCTAACTTTATTATTTAATTTATTTCGAAATATATTTACCTGCATAGTTATATTATGTACATAATCATTGTTAAAAGTGGAGAGTTATAGATGGTTTTAAATTATAAGTACCTACTCAAAACTACATGTTATTAATTATTACCTACCCAAGTACAGACGACGTTTAAAGGTCAGTAAAAAATTTACGATCAGGAGTGCGATTTTTGAATCTCATTCGGTGAGCTCAGCAGTTGAAAATGTAATAATTACTATGGAGATACGCATCTTCCTACTGCGGATTTGACTCTCAAAAATCATACTGCAGGAGAGAGATTTTTGAGAGTCAAATCCGCAGTAGGAAGATGCGTATCTCCATAGTAATTTTGACATTTACAACTGCTGAGCTCACCGAATGAGATTCAAAAATCGCACTCCTGTTGCAAGGCTGATCGTATGATATTATTGTAGTATGCACTGTAGCTATGTGAACAGTACAAAAACTGACATGGTTCATCAGTCGGTTTAGGAGTTACAGCCGTTCAAAGGTCCGACCTTTGAAGGGTTGTATCTCCTAAACAGACTGGCAGTTCCTTTTAGTTTTTGTATTGTTTACATAGCTACAGACGCTACAGTGCATACTACAATAATATTATACGATTAGCCTTGCAGCTGATCCTTAATTTTTTACTGACCTTTAAACGTCAGTAAACCGACTGAAGTTATGCAGGCAGTCCTGGTACATCCCCATCACAGAGATGCTCTACACCCCATAACACTGAATCAGCCTTGCTGCTGATGGTTGCAAAAAGTACACTTATCTCTTATACTGTTAGTCCACCAAGCGTTTATTCACATGGTGTAAAAAAACTTTTATCTCGTTCGTTCGCGCGCAAATAGAAAGAGAGCGAAGGTGTGTTAGCGCTATATCAAGGGTGCCATGATACATATGCTGGTTTGACAACGGAACCCTAAAAAGACGTAACAAACCACGTACTTACACTTTAGGATTTAGAATAATTTAGTTGATTCACAGATCAATCTGTGAAATCAGATGTAACTACCTAATGTCGATTCAACGTATCTACCTACTATTGTTTATTGCTAAAAAGATATTGAGTTACTGACATAGTCTAAATTGGACAATAGCTATAACTACCCCCCGTTTGGAAGATTGCGGGTTCAAGTCCCACCCGAGACTTAATTTTTCAATATTTAATTTGTTTTAAACATTCATGAGATTAGTTACTTACTCGTACCTACATAAAAATAAAAAATTGTTTTTGGTAGGTAGCCTTTTCCTAATCCAAATCTAAAGTACATAACCATCACTACCTCTTAATGCGAAAATACTCTAAAATTACGTTGTGAGCCTAACCTATAACCTATACCTAATAACTATATAGTTATAATATGCAAACCAAACGTAGATACCTACAGTTGAGCATGCTACGCGCAGGCGCACACGCCAGGGAAGAGGACTTTGTACCCACACGAAAAGGTAAGTGGAATAATTAATTTCTAACGAATATTATCTCTACATTGAAATTTATAATTGAAAACACGGTTGATCTTTCATAACAGCCAAGGAAGTTCTTAACATCTCTTGTTTTAGAAGATCTACTAGTACTTTTTCCACGCATCTAAGACCGTGCAGTATTACTGATGACGTGAAATACTTACCAAAAATAAATTCAAGCTCAATCTTATATTTAGCACGCTTGCTCGGATCACGACGTGTCGGCCAGTTGAACGGAGATTTTGTGCCGATCACAGATCATTTTCTAATCAAAAATATTCGAATCTGCGACAGTAGTGATTCCAGTGTAGGTAAACAATAAATAGCAGAGATGGTGAGGTGACCTTAGTGAGAAAAGTGGTCCGAACGCTTCAAGGTAAAGCCGTAATACTAGTCCAGTATAATCCGTCGAACAGTGTTCATAGTACACAACTTATTCACACCTATTTCCATACATGCCCACGCAAACAAAACGTGTTTTCAGTAGCAGATGCTCACATTGAAACGAAATGTTGTGTTCTTAGTTAAACGGTGAAAAAGATAAAACTTTGCTGGATGTGGTGAAAATCTATGGGTTGAATTAAACTGAGTGCTTATCGAGCAAAGCATGTTCTTTATCCGGCAAAGCTTTACTTTTGAAAATTAGTTGGTAAAAAATTAAATATATGGAATCTGAATTGTCACCAGATAAAAAAATAAGACCGCCGGTGCCGATTAAAACATACCAATGGGAAGACTTGCGAAGAGATCGTGAGGCGGGCTGTTATCCGTGGACTCATCTACTGAAAGTTCCTTTAGAAGGAGAAATAACCGGTGAAGATATTATAAGAGAGACCACCCCAAGAAGAAGCATGTCTCGTGAATTTTCAAGATCTCGAACGCGTTCTCCAGTCGAAAGAGATGTCCAGAAGATTTTAAACCTTGATTCATCGCCTGGAAGTAGTCGCAAACATGCCGACGAAGGTGAAGATGCCGGGATACAGATACCAAATTTTTCTAAAGAAATTTCTGTAGATTCTGAAGATGACGCTATTAATCAAGCAGTTGATGCATATATTGTCTCAAGGCCAGAAAGTCACAACAGTTCTAGTTTAGGAGCACCTGTTGAAACACCGAAAAATGTTTCTCCTAAAAGTATATTGAAACGTCGTGTACCTGAGCAACAGTATGTCTGCGTTACAGAAACCAGAGAAAAAACTAAATGTTGTCATCCGTTAGTAAACAAAATCAAACACTTAGCGGATAAGACATTAAGTAAACTAGAAAAATCGGAAAATGAAAAGTCCCCGTTGACGAAACGCAAGAAAAGTGAAGAAATACAAGAAATCAGACAGCTGAAAACGTCTCCCGGAGCAGTGAGAAGGCAAAAATTTGGAGCTATTAAGCTAGGAAGCTCGGATGAAATGAGCAAAACCATGTGCATAGAGACGCCACCTCCAAGAAAAAAGAAAGATCACATTTACGAAGACATAGAAGAAAAGAATACTGAAACTGAAAAAGTACTCAACTTTGCTCCAGAAGTCGAAAAGAGCGATTACAAAAAACCAGAGTTTGAAAAGAGAAGTGATAGCAATAAAGAAACTGAAAGCTATTCGGAAAAAAAATCGAATGCATCACAAGATCCAAGTTTAGTTACAGAGGACAACACTTCCCTCAAAGCCGAAGAACATGTTATGGAAAAACTACATAAAAAAGATGATGTTAACAAAGAAGCAATGTTATTAGACGAAGAAATGGATCCAGATGAACCTAATGTAGATGAGATATTTCAAAATCAATTGGATGAAACGAGACCGAAGAATGACTCGCCTAATATTACCATTACAGAAATAATCGATGACGAAACAGAATACACTGGAGAACCATCTACTGTACCTATTGAAACATCCCCCAGCCCTAGTCCACGTCAGACTGAAAGACAACGAAAGGAGATCGAAAGTGAATGGTCTAAACCCAACAGGTAAATTATTCACTAATTATACTTAGATTTTTTTTTAATAATCATCATAATAATTGTACATTTAAATTACGTTAACTCAAAAAAAAAAAAAAATTTAACCATGGATAACAGTGTGTATACAATACGCAACTGTGACATAACAAATGTATTTCAACACACGCAAAGCTGACGCGCTAGCTTCTCACTGCCTGTTTTAAATATAGATCAGCCTAAATGTCTTCCTACACATTGGGTAAGCTCTTTAAAATTGTCATCAGTGATCAACGCTCGCGGCTGCTTTCAAGCCAGTGATTAGTTCATTTTCTGCCCGGCTTTTACAAACATATTAAATGACTCGATGTTAGAGGCAAAATGTCTATTGAACTCGTGTGTAGTTTACTGGAAGATCGTAACTAATATGCCCTGGTTTTGACATCTTTTCGGTAGTCAATAGTTATGAGCAAGCTTCGGCGATGGACATCAGAAGGTGGAACTCCCATAGAAAAACCTGTGAGGCCAACCAGAGAAGGCAGTGTCCGGGTTTACACGCCAGATGTTCGGTGTGCTTGTCAATTTTTTCAAAGTGATTCTTTACTACCGGAAAGAGTCAATCCAGTGGGTACTAGACCAACGTCGCGGGCTAGTAATATTATTTCGTATGAGAGGTAAGTCGGGGCAATGTATTTATTTTTCGAATTTTTGATGACAATTTTATGACTGACATTACGAGCTAAGAAAATAAATTCAGCCACTTGGAAAATATTGCGCCCGGCGACTGCTGCGGCTAAAACGAGCAGCGACGCTTGGCCTAATTGTGACTCAAATAACGCGTATGTGTAGGTTAAATATAACTCACTTCTGCGATGAATTTTAGTTTTTGCGATTTGTCTTTTTCATTTATATATTTGTGAATGTACTAGTTTTATTAAGCTCAGCGAATTGTAATTTCATTTATATCTTTTATGCGCCATACTTAATATACAGGGTGTTAGGGTACACAGTTTCATTACTTTAAGGGGTGATTGTGCCTATGATACTGAACAACTTTCCCAGAGGAACAACTTTAAATTCGCAAAAACACAAATCAACTTTTCATACAAACGTTCGGTCAGCTGATGGCATTTAGTATGGAAAGTCCAAAAAAATATAGTAATGCAAGTGTTTAACCTAACACCCTGTACAAGTAAGTACATTATGTCGATTAAATAATTAAATGCCGTTTATATTATTTCCAGTGATCACGAATATGAAATCATCGAGAAACCACCAGCGAACATTGTTTACAATGTTCCAAACTTAAACGAAAAAGCAACGATGGTTAAAACTGATGACGAGTTGTCTAGTACAACATCTTTAGAACGAAAATATCTGCAACATACATCAGATGAAGATGATCAGATGGAAGAAAAGGAAAATTTACCAGATGAAAAACATGAAGGCATAACAGATGCAGAAGCTTTGCAAAAAGATATTGAATCCCGTTTTTTTGTAAATACTCCATCGACAGTCTCCAGAACGGAATGTGACCTGAGCACTAGTCAAGTAGATTCATCTGCTTTAGAAAATTTACCATTAAAGCGTGACAGCCGACCCAAAAATGGAGAAAGTATAGATAGTAAAATACAACAACGAATTCGAGAAGGAACAGGTAAATTGAAAACGCAAGCTGGAAAATTGAAAACTAAGTTACAAAGCATAAAATCAAAACAATTTTCAATGCCCGAGAGGCCTAAAATCCGTTTTCCTGAACGACCAAAATTTAAAATGCCAGAAGCTCCTAAAATAACATTTCCTGACAGACCAAGGTTTAGCCTTCCGGACAGAAGAAAATTTAGCTTACCAGACAGACCAAAATTCAAAAAAATTAATATTTCTGAAAAACTGAATCTTGGTGATCGCAAGAAATTTTCAATGCCAGAAAGGCCCAAGTTCAATGTCCCCGAAATGCCCAAATTTAAAATGCCTGAAAGACCTAAAATAAATTTTCCCAGTTTGGGTAAGAAAAAAGAATATAAAGTGGAAACTAATACGACAGGCTCTGTCTCAGATTTGAAAAACGTTGCTACCGTAGAGTTTGACGCTAAAACTTACCCCAGATTATTTGGTAGGAAAAAGAAATCTGAACTCCCGAAAACATCGTCGTCCCCAACGTTAAACCGAGACGATACTCCGCCTCCAACGTTTACATTCACGCGTATGAAGAAATCTACACAAGAGCCCTCTTCATATATTCCGGACAGTCCAGAACAACCTCGAGAATACGGTAATATAGGAGTGGATGCTGGTTATGAGGGTGAAATGGGAGAAAGAAAACAATTCAATACTACATACGATTTTGATAAGCTGAATACTGACGACTTTATGGATGAACCTGAACCATCAAATTATAATAATAACTATAATTCAGCTTCAATCCCAGACATTTCACCGTCTAAGCAAGAATACACACATGTAATCAACGAAATAGATAACGACGAATTTTTTGTTCGACCGAGAGGAATTTCTCGCGAAAATATTCAGGTTAGAGAATACTTAAGCGATGAAATCCGACAAGCATTTAAAATCCCAAAGAATGTTCTCGCATCAATGGGAAGCAGTACAAGGGTTAACGATGATAATGTATACGTCAACGAACCAGAAGATGACCCGGAGCTTATGGTTGACGATAACAATGAACCGATTCGGTATTCTACCGAAGATTTGAACGATAAAGATGATGGCTATTATACATTCCCACCGGTGCGGCCATCTCGTGCTAAACGCAAGAAGAGAGAATCAGACCCAATCCAGTATATCGATGAAAGCGTTAATGTCAGCATGCAGTTTAGTGAAGTGGACTTGGGTCTACTTGAAGATCATGAAATGAATATCATGATGTATAACGATAATTTGGATCAAAATGAGCCAGACAATCAATTGGATTTCCCTCCATTAAGTGATTTGCATTCTATCCACGAATATGCAAACGATGACATGATAGAATATCCGGAAAACGTAGCCATTCAATCTCAGACTTTGCCAATGCCACCAAAAAGAAAGAAAAAAGTTGAGCAAAGTGATTACCGACATTCATCGATGAACGATTTCAACAATATATTACAAGGCAATTTGTGGGAAGAGCCTCCTGTACGAGAAGACGTAAGTACACCTATGCTAAATAATACTAAGAACGACATTACTCCTACATAATATACAGGGTGAAATTGATATCATTAGCATCCTTTTAAAATAAGAGTCTACACATCAAACTGAACAACTTTTACTACGGGAGCAAACCAATCGGAGCAAAAAAAAAATCTGCTGTCCTATACATTTGAGTCGTATAGGCAGCGGCGGCGGATACAGTTTAGTATGGGACAGTAGATTTTTTTTTTGCTCCGATTGGTTTGCTCCCTTATATATAGTAAAAGTTGTTCAGTTTGATGGTATGGGTAGACTTTTAGTTTAAAAGGATGCTAATGATATCAATTTCACTCTGTATTAGTATTGTTTTTTTTTGTTAATATAGTTATTTTTTAAACTAAACACATTTAAAATAAATATAAACCTAGGCTATGGTAAAAAGGGCCTAGATCTTTGGACTTAATAGCTTACTAGTCAAATCAGCTACTCTTTATCGGACGACAAAACGTGCGCTATTTATGAACATTCTTTACTTGTTGTGACGTCATCAACATTTCATTACTTTTACTAAAAACAGTTAAAAATTATTGAAAATGTGAGTTTAGTGATATCTTCTAACCTTTTTTATCGGAGAAGAACAATAAAATGTATTTTTCTCCCCTCCGGACGGAAAGCGTCAATTGTCGTCCCGCTGCGCTAAACGAAGTTGTCGCTTTCCACCTCCGTCGAGGAAAAAAATAGTATACTAACCTCGGACAGTAATTTAGAAAGCCTCAGATAACATGTTTCCTGTCCTCCGGTGTGTAATCTACTATTATGTAGGAAAATATCCTATTCTGGTATTTTTACGTAACTGTTGGTACCTAGTTCTTTAGTTAGGTCCAGTAAGTTATAATTCAAGAGCGAGATAGAATCCGTGACTTAAGTAATCGACATACGTCTTACATAAACTCACAACCATATTCCCCTCCGATGGGGTGGTCAGAAACGTTGCTACAACTGCGAACTGTCTTGTATTCTTTATTTATTTACTGTACTTATTTGTGTTTATGTGTGTATAGATCTGTTTTCATTCGGTAAAATTAACGCGGTTATGAATTTCTGATCGAGCAAATCTTTCTTGTGTACTTTTATTTTATGCATTAATCGAATGATTTCTTTTATTTACAGATTATAGTGTATCGAACTGAACACGAATATGTCGTTCCTCAAACCGAGGCCACTGTAGCAGAGCAAAGCCCTAAGCCTCCACGACGCAACCGTTCAAGGAGTTCTCGAGGCACCTCACTTTGTGATGATGACCGAACCTCCCATGGCGCTGAATCATTGACTCTTGATACTCATTTACCACACACTGAAGATATTATACTAGATACGGTTGAAAGAGGAGATAATCAAGAAAGTCCTGGGTATGCTACTGTAGACAAATCTATCTACCCACCAAGTAAAGGAGTAAGACGATCGAAAAGCAAGACCCCACCTGTGAGGCGTCGTAAAAGTAACAGCTCGGAACGTAAGTATTATACAGTGGGAGCTTCTAAAACTGCTATACCTGATCGTCCACCAAGAAAAAAGTCATCAACAAGTCTCATGACTCTGGACAGCTTCATGAAGCGATCTGTTAGCGCTGATCTTACTCAATATGTTGAAATTGATGAGCCTCAGCATGAAGAAGTGCATAAAGATTTGGAGTCTGGAGAAGTGTTGAGTAAAATGAAAGATAGGCCATTACCTCCTCCGCCACGACCGCCGAGAGGATCAAGGAAAGAAAAGAAAAAGAAAAGCCAAGATACAGAGTTCGACGAAGATTTTAAAATGGAAGCTACGATAACATCAGAAATGTCTCCCGACTATTGTAAATACCAACAAACATCTGATGAAATAGTAGAAATTGAAGTTTCAACTCAGACTGATCCGCTTCCAGACGATGTCGATTTTGAGTTGGGTATTGATGAACATCTGGATTTATCGATGTCCAGTTCATTGAGAGATATCGTTGACGATGATATGCTGAGGAGTAAAAGCCATAGCAAAGCAGCAGAGAGTCCTCATTTCTCGCGTCCTACGTCTAGATCTGAAAAATCTTTTAAACTTTCTGATCCTAAAATAACGGAATTATCCAAACCGAATGTAGGGCGTACATCACCGACGGTGATATTAGTAGAAAGACGTGTTTCAAGTCCTACGAGAATTAATGAACGAGAGGAAATTCTGACTGAAGCCTCTCTCACTGTTCAGCACATCGATATTGATGAATCGAAAATTCCAGATTTACCACCGTTACCGAAATCGAGAAACGTATTGACAGAACCAAAGAGTTCTAAAAATATAGTTCCTTCAAGTGATGAGCGAGCTCTTGAAAGAGTATCTGACACAAGTAGAGATATACAGTTGGATAATTTAGTTACACAAAGACTTCAGGTGAGAGATTTGGATGTTGGTCGACTCAACGTGTCAGAACTTCAAGCTAGTAAGATCTTGGTATCAGATATTGAAGGTATGACTCTACAGGTCGCAGAGTTGGACTCGAAATCAGGGCATATCTCTGTAAGCGGCATTGAATTTTCACAATCAGTTATTGACGAAATCGTGAAAAAATTTGCTGAAATAACAACTACTCATGCAGCATCAGTTCAGTCTCACGATGCTACTGATTATCAGAGACCAGAGAGCAGATCAGAACAAACACAGACAGATGTTCCTGAACCAGAAATAAAGGTAGAAACAAAAACGTCGTTTGTAGAAGACGTCTCCCACACGCCGTCGTCATCAATCAGAGCCGAAGAACAAACTCAACCTCCACCGCCTCCACCTAGACCTGCTGGCACAGACGATACTGCTGTTCCCCCGCAAAGACCTCCACCTCCTGATTTGACGCCGCTTTTATACTCTTATTTACAAGATATAACTTTACCGCCCGCGACTTTCTACGCCAACCGTTCATTACGAGACCGACCATTTACGGAATTCCATGAGTCTCAGCACCAGACTCCTCCGCCACCAACTCGAAGGGCAAAGAGAAAACCTGCTGCGCCTCATACTGAATCCAGTTCTGATGACAGCAGGCCTCGTCCTTCGCCTAGGCGGATGCCTCCTATTAGACCGCATGAGCCTACAATAACAGAAGCTGGAGCTCAATTTTTCCGCGTTTGTCAGAACTCGATTAGTAGAACGATGAGAAACATTTTTCACACTTTTATGTCTTATATTAGTGGAACGGAAGACAAAAAAGACATGCAAATGGCTTTGGTTATATTCTTGGTATTGATTGCTGGATTGATAATGTTCGGGCTAAGCGACAGCAGAACTATACATCATCATCACTGGGAATTCTTTAATCCACCAGACACCAAACAGTGACATTCTTAATTAATAAATTAACAGAAAGCCAAAATAGGTGGACATTTTAAAACATTTTGATTATTTTAAGATTTATAAGCTCTGTTGTTATAAAAGTTGACGTCATTCGACGTAAATTTTACTTACAGTACATAACAATAGTTAAATGGAACATTGCATGCATTTCGTGTAAACCACACTTTCCAATAGTTTACAGTAAATTCGGGGTCGTAAGGATTTTTTTTTAGCTTAGTTTAAGAAATAATAATATCTGTCATTTGTCAGAAATTGAAACATAACACGCTGACGATGTTTTAAGGCTCATTATAATTATTGAACACCAATTGAAGAAATAATATTAAATTAACAAGTTTGATGAAATCCGGTATATACCTGGACTGGACCTACCTACTCGTACATACTTCGATCAATGATCGAAGCCTACATAATAAAAAGTAGGAACAACAGACATAGGTACTGGAGTCGTGAAGGACTGACTGTAATGACTACGGATGACCCAAACAAACCACAGCATAACTAGGTATATAGTTATGCTGTGCCCAAACGGCACGGACTATAAAAGTGTCAAGCAGGGTTATCATCATAAATGGTACCTGTTAAGAGCTAAATATACTTAATAATTATTAACCATACCTATAGGTACTTAACTGTATTACCATGTTATCTAGTTGTACGTATTCACATTATTTTATCTCCCCTCCGGACGGAAAGCGTCAATTTTCGTCCCGCAACGAAGTTGCCGCTTTCCACCTCCGTCGAGGAGAAAAATAGTATACTAACCTCGGGCAGTAAATAAGAAAGCCTCAGATCACATTAATTGAGATCTGATTTGAGATATTTATTACATGAGATCTGAGACCTTTCTTACTTTCCTGCCTAGAACGATTTAACCACGTTCTAGTTTCCTGCCCTCGGTGTGTAATTTACTATAACCGCACTGTTAATACGTAATTGTAGTGTGTGGGCTGGTGTTATGCATTTTGTATTATTGTCTATTGTTGTGTAATTCTAATAAAAATAAATATTGTAAAGAATTGTCTAAATTTATTCGAAATTTTATTATAATTTAATAAAACCCAATACCTACGTGCCTAATACAATCAACTCAACATTGTCATGTTGTCAGCAACCTGTAATGTAAGTAACTAACTATTACCTACCTTCATAAGTAGGTATTGTATTGTTACGGTAGGTAAGTATGTTCGCTGGCTGTGAGCACGACACTTTGGGTGCGGTTGTTTTTCTCGCTCGCTTTTATGGGTAGAACCTTAGATCAAAATAATAGGTACTTAGAACGCTTTTCACCGAGCCTCGGAACGGCGTTAGTGCGAAAAGTTGCACTCGGGGTGCACTCTGAGCGCACTCTGGGCGTAGGTTCTGAACGCACCCCTGTGTATACCTTAGGTTGAGGTGTCGCCATAAGGTAGAAAAATATCGTTGGTAGGTACAAAACCAAAATAATCTGGTCTCGCCTACCTAGCTACCGTAGCAATACATACCTACCTACTTACATTAGGGTAAACAAGCGTTGATTCTACCCATGACAGGCACTACTGAACAACTTTCCGACCGAACCTATAGGAAATAGGTAGGGATTTTTTTCGACTTTTCATACAAACATTCGATCAGTTGATTGCATCTAGTAGGGTAAAAGCGCCTAAACCCGGCCCCCGCCTAAAGTCGGCAGTCTGAACTATTATCGTCCATAAATTATTTCATATTCGTTTACTCTAAAGTATGCCTTATTTTCTTCTTCTTACGTGGTACCTGGTAAATAACGGCGATCGGTCACAGCATACAGATACAATCGAGGTTGGAATGGCGACAAGTGCGGAAGAGTCTGCAATAGCGCGTTTTTTCGAGTAAAATCACTTTGGGATCCATTTTTGGGAAATGTTATTTCTATTAATTTTAGCATTTTTGTGGGTTACTAAGATTTGTTAAAGTTAATTTATAAACCACTGAATGATATAAAGACCTAATTTTATACTTTATATCATTAGTTTTTGAAATAATAGGGGGGGGCCGGAGTTAGGGAATAAAATTCTCATTAAAACCTTAAGTCGGCATACGTGGCCAGCTTTAGGAAATCAACCTAAATGAACAAATCCTAAGGTCGGCATTAGTAATGAACCTTTAGTAGCGGTCAGTTATTTATTATACAGGCATACCTACAACAATATCTAAAATTGTAGATTGTTCATTTAAAAACATTTTATAATATCAAGGTAGTTACTTAATTAATTATTGAGATTATTAAAGCTGGGTTATACTGTCGACGAAAAGCCACCAAAAATAAAATAATACATTAAGATCTAGTTAAAAAAGAGTAGGTAATTGAAATGTTTACGTTTTATTGCTTAATTTTTTACCCAAATTAACTTGAGACCACCCGTAGTTAGTTCTATAGAAATACATATGCCGGCTTTAGGAAAAATTCTTACCGGAATTAGGGCTGCCGACTTTGGGGAAAATTGGTGTCTTTCAATTTAAACCTTAATAACTCAGCAATAAACTGTTTTTTGGCTTGTATTTAGCTTTAATTTTGAAGATTATGAACCACTTCGACATATAAAAATAGTTATTTGTTATGCTAGGCTGCAAAGTTGTTTTTTGCCGCGAGTACTTATATTGAAACCTGAGCAAGCGAAGGATTCTAGGATTGAACCACGAGCGAAGCGAGTGGTTCAAATATAGAATCCGGAGCGTAGCGAAGGTTTCAAAGGTACGAGACGCGGAATAATTTTGCAGCCGAGCGAAACACACAACTTTTCACCTCACAACAGCGAGGAAAATGTTAGGTGCAAGCACTGAGTTTAGATGTATAGAGCGAACATCGCGCTTTATGATGTTGTCCCATTCTATTGCAGCTATATATTAATCTTGCATTTAGTCACTGTCTCACTGCGGTCACGTGTAGCAGTTTGATTGAAAACCAATTGATCAGCATAAAAAATGTCCTGGTGTGTAGTGTGTACTGAGACACTGCGCAAATAATTCAGGAAATGTAAGGAAATGTAACGGAATAACTTCTCATAGGTAAACAAGATGAATTAATTATTAAAATGCATTTTAAATAAGTATTATTTTAAATGATGTTTTTATCCCACACTGGAAAAATAATTATATGCAAATGCAAATAAGGACAAATCTATACGTGAAAAAGAGAAGACAAGAGATATTGCTACTCAAAGGGATTATATTTAGTTATAATCTCTTTGTTGACACTCAAATAAATTATAGTGAAGGACAAACTTATACGCGAAAAAGAGAAGACAATAATATGCACGAATATATTATGCATAGTTCGTTATGTTAGCAACATAATCTTTTTGTCTTTCTCGCACGTATGGTTTTACTATCTTTTTATCTGGACTCGAATGGATTCGAATTTTAAAAACTCTTTGCACGCTAGTGGATAAAATGCACTTTTGCACTCAGATTTCGAATGATAAACAGAATCTTTCCGAGCTTGTGAGGTGAAAACGGGTGGGTAGGCCCGGTGGGTAAAATAAGACGGGTGTTAATAAGTTTCTGTCCGTTCGTGGTTTCGTAGCTCCCAAACGGGGGTTAGTGCCATCTCTCCCCGTTCCCAGCTCCACCCGTCCCAACTGAACCCGATTTTATTGCCCTACTATAAATGTAATTAAATACCATATCAAAAACAAATTCCCAACTGCACCCGACTTTAAACGTTTTAATAATAAACTGGTACACTGAAGAAGAAAAATGCTGAGGTGTTTTCTTAATCGTGTTTATTATTTATCTACTCGTAAATCACAGATTTCGTTATCACAATTACAATTTACATAAATCAAATAATAAGGGCAACTATTGGTGTAAGTAACAAGTTTTATTTACACCAATATAGGGTCCTTCTTAATATGCTGACACTTTTTTAAGGAGATGATCAGACCGTCAAACTGAACAACTTTCTCTATGGCACCAACATCGAAATCGAGACAAAAAATCCTGCTGTTCTATACAAAACTGCAAACCTACTCGAGCCAAATGTATGGGACAGCTGATTTTTTTTTCGCGATTTCGTTGTTGGACCCATAGAGAAAGTTGTTCACTTTGACGGTCTGATCATCCCCTTAAGAAAGTGTCAGCATATTAAGAAGGACCCTGTATATGCCCAAGTGAAAGTAAGTAGATAGGTACGTACTTAAAAATCAATAAGATAAAAACGATCGTATAGTCTAGATTGTCAAAGAATACAATGCAAAAATACGAGAACCATATAATAGTACCATGTAATGTTTATATTTTTTTCTGACTAATCTCGAAACAACGAAAAAAAATATTTTTAATTAAAAAATAAACATTATAAAACGGTAAACACAAACATCAACATTAGGAAATGAGAAATAGTAACTTTCTAAAATTATTAAAAATCAACAAAAATAAAAAGGAAATAAAAAAGGAAAAATGTTAACTATATAAAATATTTTTTCAATGTAATAAAGAATTGAGCTAATTGTGTGTAAAAATCTGTGGATTGGTAATTGTTTTTACTTATATTGTGCAGTTAATGTGGCAATAGCTTGATCGGTTTGTTTCGGAATGTTTATATTTTTTCAGATTAATCGCGAAAAAACTAAAAAATATTTTAAATTAAAACATTTGCAACGCTACTATGTCTATCTCTTTTCTTCACCGACAGCGCTTAAGACAATAGGGTTATAGCTGGTAAAAAACAATCTGAATGCAACCCTACAAACTGAACGACAAATTAGATGTGTTGAAAGGTTTAATACACAAGGACAGATATTTTAACTGCAACAACTAAATTACTTACTTAACTTTAACTATATCGATAAAAGCACAAATCAACATTAAGAAATTTCCGTAAATATGTCCTTAATTAAGTCTTTTTAAAAATGATTTAACCGAAACACTTTTTGACTTTGACTGTACTAAAATGAAACCAATTTAAATTATGGATATATCGTAAAATTCTATTTTAATAAAATTGATCGAGTGTAAATAAAATCGGGTTCAGTTGGGACGGGTAGAGCTGGGAACGGGGAGAGATGGCACTAACCCCCAAACGGGTGGACCGATTTCGATGCGGTTTTTTTAAGTAGAAAGTTAATTTATGCGAGAGTGTTCTTAGCTTTGTTTTATGAAAATCGGTTCAGTAGTTTTCATGTAACTTTAAAAATTATTTAAAAAACCCCCAACGCCAAAAACGAATATTTAAAAAGTAAAAAATAATGCGGTCACCAAGAAGTTTGGAAGCTAGTATACAAAATTTTTGGTTTGGAATCCTCTATAGTGGAGCACAGACTGCCTAACAAGAGGGAAAACATGATAATACTCCTTGATGGTCGGTAATGATCGTTCTTCTCCGTAGTGGTTTTTAGTGACGTTAACTTTGTCCCTTTCTAATGTATGTCTAGGCATGACGTCACTCAATTGTCGTTCATGTAATTGTGACGTCATTGGAATAGAAAGGGACGCACGTAAAATTGGAAATATCGACGACGGAGACGAACGTCAAATTTTCTTGTATCAATGCTTGTAAGGAGGAGTGCTATCCTTTATGATTTAGATCCATTCTATCCCTAGCGTAAGCGAAAATTTTTTCGTCTATGTTCTATCCCCTCTATTTTTTTTTTTTTAATTACTTTATCCTTTCGGAAAGGCTATGGGAACTAGCCCTTACTGCCTGGTCATTAGTGTCTTTTTTCTTTGTACTTAAACCTAACCTTAATACCTACCTAACTCTTGAAATGCGCGGGTGGAACACGCATTCCAATGTTCAAGGGAGTTTTACGCGAGGATCAATCCGAATCAAACGGGAGCGCCTTCTTTATTTCTCACTTTTACTATATCGTTCTCCTTAATGACACATTATTAAACTAATTCCACCACATTAACACAATAATAGCCACGAAAAAGTAATTTAGAAAATTAAGAAACAAAGCCCGTCCTTTTCTTCACGGTTCCCATGCAAAACTCCCCTAACTTAACCTAACTAACCCTAACACCTTAGCCTAACACATTGAAATGCGAGGATGGACGCATTCCAATGTTCAATAGAGTTTTACACGGGGATACAATCTGAATCAAACGGGAGCGCCTTTCTTTATTTCTCACTTTTACTATATTGTTCTCCATTAATAGCACATTATTACACTAACTCCACCACATTAACACAATAATAGCCACGAAAAAACTAATTTAGAAAATTAAGAAACAAAGCCCGTCCGTTCCGTCATGTTTCCCCTCTATCCCCTCTATTTATTTAATGTTGTTGTTACATTTATCCTTGCGGAAAGGCAAAGGGAACATAGCCCATGCAGCCAAGTCTGATTTTGTCTTTTTTTATAAATTCATTATAAAAGGCACTATGTGCCTGATCTGTGTTAAAATTAAAAAATTTCCCATGTCTCCATATTCAAAGTAAATTTTTGTTTTTCCATAGTAAGTAATGTCATTTCTGTGGTTTTCGTCATTTCCTTGTGTCATTTCAGAGATCAAGTTTCTATTTGCCGATAATTAGAAAATTAAGAAACAAAGTCCGCCCGTTTCGTCTCTTGTTTCCCGCGTAAAACCCCTATCCTCTATTTAAGGGCAGGATCTTCCAAATCGCCTGTTTTTGGTTGAGTTTTAAGGCATGAAATAGTCATTGTTTTAATCCAGAAAAAATATATGTTGTTGTTCATGATCTGTTCTTGATCATTTTGTGGCTCAAAACACGATAGTTATTACTTCTCTCGATCATAAATACATGCAAAGATAGGTAGTTTATTACTATTTTTCAAGTTTTAGTTAAAGGTTATTAACACTACAAATAAAAAAAATACACTGAAAAATCGGAAATGACATTGTCTAAATTATTCTCAGGCTAGTTTTTTCCCCCACCACCAGAGAGAAAAGATATTGATGAAAAATAAGTTTTTTTGCGGACCTGCCTTCACTTGAAGCGGGATGGCTAATTGCAAACTTATGCTTGTAAGAAAGAGACGCTTGCACTCGAATAACCGGCCCTTAATGTGTTTGCACCATAGACGAAAAAAATATCGCTTACGATCATAGGCGAAGTATTTTTCGCTTACGCTGATAGACGAAACATCAGTGTAACCGCGTATGAGACAGCGATAGTCATAAAATCCTATTCAATTTGTATGAAAATAGATGTCTGACTCCGGAGTCAGACAGCCGTCGTAGAACAAAAAAGTGGCTACGTCGATAAGGACAGCAATAAGAAGCGATCTCCTTTTTTAACTAGAGCGAATTTGCTATGTGCATCTCTTACCGAGTGATATGACAAGACACGTGCTTACTTCTAGTTCCTTCTCTTTCTACGCTTACGATAGTAGACCGAATATCAGTGTAACCGGGTTTGAGATAGCGAATTATATGAAGTGACATCTCGGAGTCAGGTGGTTGTCTGTCCCATACAATTTATATGAAGTGACATTTTGGAGTCAGATGGCCGAAGTACAAAAAAGTGGATACGTCGATAAGGACAGCAATAAGTAGCGGTCTCCTTTTTTAACTAGAGCGAATTTGCTATGTGCATCTCTTACTGAGTGATATGACAAGACACGTGCTTCTTTCTAGTGCCTTCTCTTTCTACGATTTGCTCGAAACACATCAAGAGCAATGGCGCCAAGCAAACTCTTGGAAAGTACATACTACCCTACTAGTCAAAGAGTACGTTTCATAAAGTGTGAAAATCACATGGGGTGCCGATACGATTGAGAAAAAGCCACAGAAAAAGCATGCGAAGATTTGTATGCTATAACCACTGACATTATATTCTATACTCCATTCAGCACTGGTAGCATGCAGCACGTGATACGGCTGTATCACGTCTTTTATCTCGTTCGTTCGCTCGCAAATAGAAAGAGAGCGAAGGTGTGATAGCGCTGTATCACTGCGGCATGCTAGCTATGCAGGAATTAGAGCGACAAAATGTAAACAACGGTGATACCAGTGTGGAAAATACCATCTCGAGATGGAAGAAAACTTATCTCCGGAATGAATAACAGTAAATTATTTACTCTACTCGCCAAGGATTACGACAAATGATATGTTAATTGTGTATGGAATATAATTTAAAAATACGCAAGCTATAATTTATTTTAGATAAAAAGAAAGCGTGACTGTAAATATTTTATTTCGTGGTCTGGCAACAATCAGATATTTGAGACCTTTGGTTCGTTTTAACAAAGTTCTTAAAGAAAAAGATTTTTTATTTTGTAAACGCATCTCTTGATTGTTTAATACCTTCGTCTGAGTCCGTACGCTATGTGCGGATGCTACGTATAGCACAAAAAGCCCACACAGACAGAGAAGCGGGCTACATAGCATAATTTAAAAATTTCATTCAAATTGTCACGATTGTTTTTATTATTTATAGATAGATGATAATTTTTTAATGGCAACGCAATTTATTAAATGCCGTGCCGACATAATTGTTTTCTTAAAAAATGTACCAAAGGTTTCTGACCACGTAATGTCACTTTGACAGTGACGTTTCTTTGTTTACATTTTGTCGCTCTAATTCCTGAACGGAGTATAGCGATAGACAAGCTCGTTCAAAAAAACAACATGTCACACAAAACAACACAAAATGACACATTGCGGTCTGTCATTGCCATAGTGACGAAGTGAACTATGCGGTGCGCCCACCACATTCAAGTGGAACATGTTGCTTGTATGAAAGGGCCTGTCTATCGCTAGAGTATATGTCAGTGGCTATAACGAGATAGACCCGAGTGATTTTTACACGTTTTAAAACGGATCCCTGGTAGGGCTGGCAACACTGCTGGTTGGGCTTGTGTGTGTAGCGTAGTAAGCGAAAAATACTTCGCCTATGGTGTGTAGTAGTAGGGATGTGACCCTAGCTACAAAAAATCGATTTTTAAATAATCTATTTTATTGCACGATAATATAGTCGATTAATTAAAAACCGATTTATTCTTTAAAAATAATCGATTTATATTAAAATCGATTTTTTTTTATTTTTTACGAAAATACGACAGTGTGTCATTTATTTATCTTTTTCAAAGGTAATAAAACAAACGTTTTTAATTCATAAATCAAAGAAACAAAAAACAAAACTTCTTGAAATTATTATTGTAAATAAAACTTACTTAACTACAGCCACAAATTTGTAGGCAAATAATGAAAAAATAAATGCTTGGGCAATCTTTTGCCCAAGATACGGCTTCTTATCTTGCGGACAATGTTGAACGGGCAAACAAATTTTTTACCCGAGTTTAACCGATCGGTAAAACTGTTTTGTTTTCTCGATTATCGAGCTTTTGAAATATTATTCTTGTTATGCAGTACTGCTGCTGACCTCTCACTCAGGAGAGTGTGTGAACCTGGTAATTAATAGGATCGTTCATAGATGGATCTGATACAAAAATCGAAATAAAACATTGTGAAAAATAAAAAATCGATTTTTTAATAATCGATTAAAGATAATCTACAAAACGATAAATAAAAATCGATTTTAAACGAATAATAAGCGATTTATAAAATAATCGATTATTTTTTCACATCTCTAGTGTAGTGTAGCGTTGACTGACATCGTTGTTGTGTAGCTGTAGTCAAGTCAGTCAGAATTCAGATCCTGAGTTGCCTTGCCAGTCCTTGATATCTCGCTATTCGTTTATCGTGTGTTGTTAGTGTTACATCTTATAGTTTTACAAAAATATATATTCGAAATTAAAGAAAACGTATAAAGCAACTATGAGACTGTGTCGATACGTTGATACTCGTACATGGCACAATTACAAAGTACGCGAAATCAAAATGTGATTGCCATTCGGATTTACGGTCGAGGGTGAATGAGATAAATATTTCGTTATTCGTAGTTTCGTTCGATAGCTGATTTCTGAAACGGAGGAACTCGATTTGTTGGTTAGGTTCGTGGATAAGGTAGAACTATGCAACAATGTGGGTTTTGTTCAATGATATCTGGGCTTTTGAGAAGAGCTATGTGTGTTGGGAGCCGACGAGGTAGCAGCGAATCATATTACAGGGAACTAGGCGATCAGGATACGCTGGTAAACATCGTCACTTCTGTATTATACACCTTTGTTTCTCTGACTGACACTTTCCATTAGTTAAAGTGAGTTTAATTTTATAAAGTAACGCATATCCTACATGGCATAACTCGTCATAATATAAAACTAGGTAATCATGTTGTTTGTAATGGGTATTTATAGTAAATTGGAAATATTATGCTATCAACGGTACCTACAATAATATCTGCTTATTTGTGTTACATAAACATATTCTTATAAGAAGTCAACATGTTTATTATATCTAAAGAGTAGTTGTGTATTCACATTTAATTTATCATGACGTTTGAAATATGTCACCTAAAATTATTAGTTGAAAGTCAGCGTCACAAATTAATCTATAGGGCCCCTAGGCAAAGTATCTTTCGATTAGCGTTAACGACAGTAGAAAACATTAAATTGTATGGACTTGATGTATGGTGAAGAAAGCAAACATCAAAATGTTTCGATCGCTAATGTCAAATCCATACATTCTGTCGTTTTCTACTGGTTAACACCAATAGAATGTTACTTTGTCTAGGGCCCCAGTCAGTTAACTAAAGCTAAGCTAGCACGTTCACAGATACACAAATGCCTTTTTCCCGTAGGTTGAGTATTCTATAGATTTCCTGACAGCGTATACTCGAAAGGGACAGAGATATGACAAAAATGTATGAGAAATCGTGCCTTTGTTTGCCATAGTTGCAAGATTATGTATGCAATTTCAACTGTGGCAAACAAAAATATCGCATATGCAGAAAGGGACAAACGACATGGATTTTGTCGCATTCACTCTGTGTAACTAGCGTATAAGGCTGTCTCGTTTTCGTGACTATTATTATTTTAATGCCTTTTCTAGTTGATTCTCTTTCTACGCTTTTTCCTGTCACTGCGTCCATGCTTGATAAAGATAGAGTAACTTTTCATTTTGCGTGCAATTGAGACAAAAGCATTGCATAAATGTGTGGCATGTGCCAGCTTTAGTTAACCAACCTATAAGTTGGTGTTAATTTCTAAGGTTGGCTTGCACCAAAAAATATTTAGTCTTAAACTTATTTTGTCATCACCCTGTCTCTTACACTACTCATACTGGTTACAGGGACGGCATCATATTTGACAGGAAAGTGGCAACCATGAATGATATTTAATCAGATGTAAGCTATGACATTCTATACATAAGACTCACCACGTCATACAATAACAGTACCAAAAAATTACACATGTCTCTAATGTCTAGTTTGTATGGATCAGTTATGCTCGGATGTCATACATTGCCCCTGACATTCAAGTCCTTTCAAATCTTTCATATGAATTCAGTCACATAACAGTAATGTAAAACAAGTAGGCATGACTTATTGGTCCCGTTAATAGCGCACTGAAGAGAAGTCCTTGTGTATAGAATGTCATTGAGTTTAAGCTTTAATAATTTTTGTTGCAAGCCACCACTAGACAAATGTGTAGTTAGTTCTAATGCAAATTCAAAATACTGCTTCCGCTAGGTAACCAACATAATTCTCAACCGTGTTAAGATACACAGTATAATAAGAAACGAAACAGTATGCTCATAGTATAAAGGTGAACACAGACTTGGCCGTCTCTTTGTGTATGAACAGATAGATGCGGCTACAGCGTTCACATCTGTCAGTTCATACAAAAAAAGACAATGGTGCGTCCAAGTCTGTGTTCGCCTTAAGAAAGAGTGTCTAGTTCTAGGTGCATACAGCACAACTCCAATGCTCAGCGACTTTGCTGTGAAATGGTATTCACATTTTTCTAATGATCTTTTCTTTATCAGCCGTGTCAGTTCACTGGGATAAGGATTGGAATCATGTAAAACCCTCCATTACAGTTGACCTGGGCAGAGAATTTACTATTTTCTAGTATGTCACACATGCCCACCATCTAAACCTCCTCACACTAACATTTTTGTCATTAACATGTTAAAGGCCATTGAACCTCTTTGTATGGGAGGCTGGCATAGTGATGACCATAAATTTTCAGGAATTTCAAAAACGCGGCGCACCCTGAAACCTATGTATATCGATAGAGGATCTATAGACGAACATAAAATGTCCAATAACATATAGTCCCAAAGTGCAACGTTTTCGAGATAATCCATGTTAAGGATCTTGTATAGATAAAAATCCTAACACATTTTCCTCCAATACCAATCTCCGCGGTCCAATGGTTATAAGACTTGGGATCTAGACACGGAGGTCGTAGGTTCGATTCCCATGGGGGACACCTAGTGATATGTCACTTTATGCGTTTTTCCCCAGTTGGTTAGGGTAATGCAGGCTGAATCACCTGATTGTCTGAAAAGAAAGATGATTCCGTGCTTCAGATGGCACGATAAGCCGTTGGTCCCAGTTACTATCTCTGGTGGTTATTATTCGTTATATAAAAACCACGTCAGAGGCCGTAAGGCGGTCTGAAAAAACTCTGACACCAGGGCTTGCCCACAAGATAAGAAGAAGAAGATGTATGGAATAGAAAATGTTTTTGGCATAAACAAGTTCTATGACACCTTTCTGTAATACCCAGTATGAGAAATATACCGAGGTAGGTAGATACTTATTGATGATAATTTATTTCGAAAAAAGTTCCTGTATTAATGGCAAACATTTATTTCATCTGTGCAGGTAAACACGTACACACGGTGACACATCAACCTATACAAAACCAAAATAATAAGCTGGCCGCGCGACGACTCATAAATGTCATGCAACCTAAACCTACTCGCGGCCAGCTTATTTTGGTTATGAACAGCTTGATGTGTCGCCGTGTGTAAGTACAAATACGCCTCACGACGCGCTGCATACTTCGCGGTCAACTTATACTGGCAGTGTGAGAAGCAAAAAAAATAAAAAATAAATACTGGCAGTGTGTAGTGCGTCGTCGTGCAGGTTGTATTTGCTATTGTACCTCAACAGATGAAATAAATGTTTGTCTGGGCTATGTCCACATGGAATATATTTTAATCATGTGCTATGTCTATGTTTTTCTTAATTGCAATTACAATTTAATTGAAATAACAAAAAATCGAATGAGAACTTTTTTCGAAATAAAGTACCTACCGCTGTATTTTTTCACCAAAAAGAGAAAGGTGTAATAGAAAACGTTTATACCTAAGCACGGACTTGAAAAAAAGGCGGACGTAATGTATGACACTAAAAAGATGTGAAGCATGAGCATGCAAGGTCCTACATATTCGTTTGTTCTACAAGGGACCTACACTCACACAGATGCACCAGTTCTAGGCTTAGGACCTACAACCCGCCACCATTTTGTACCGCGTCAGCACACACACAAAAATAAATGGGTGCTTCACTCGTGATTAGACAAGATTACGTCAGGTTTTTTTTCAGGTCCGTGTACCTAGGTAGGTATCATAAACATCAACCAAGAAGGGGTGGTATCCCGCGGTGCGTCTGGAAGTCCGATGATAGTAGAAAGGGGAAGGCGGGATGAGCTCATGCAGCTCTGGTGCACACTCACCGAAGTACAATCTGTAGAAGACCGACAAGCAGGCTACTCTGCGGCGGTGGGCTAGGCTATGAAGCTTGGTTTCCACCAACCAGATTACTGTCGCCAATGAGCCTCTAGTTGATAATTAGCTGAGCCATCTCACATGTGGCAGCAATACTTCATACACGATCGGACCTGAGCTTTATGCAACATTAAGAGCTGTCCAGGAGTGAAGTACCTTGTTTAAGATGCCCAGCTTTTTGGCTGCACTTTGAGCCTTAGACTCGATGTCAGCGCCGAAGTTGAGTTTCGTAGTCAACCCATGCTCAGAAGCTCAAGACTGTCGGAAACAGGGACAGATTTATCTTCCCCGGAAAGTAGGAACCAGAATAAACGAACTCCTTTTGGCGTTGAACAGACAAGCCTGTGTTTTGGTGGCGTTGAAGTTGACTAGATTATTGTCACCCCATTGGGAGACAAGACTTAAAGACAAGTTTGTCCGCTCCACCATGGCTTCCCTCTGCGAACGTATTTCATCCTCGCCCCAAGCGCCGGATAGATATCTCTCTGTGACAGTACTGTCATCTGCATACCCAATAATACCTGACACAAAGAGGTCAGTGATGTGTAGCAGGAAAAGTCTCGCAGAGAGAACAGACCCTTGAAGAACTTGAAGAACCCCAGCATCAATTGCCATGAGGTCTTCCGACCTCTGAGCAGCTGTCAATGACAACTCTAATCGACCGTTCACTCAAGAAATCAGATATCCAGCTGCAGAGATCAGCAGGGATGCCATAAGCAGGAAGCTTGCTCAGCAATCTAGCGTGCCATACCCTGACAAAGGCCTTCGAGATGTCAAATTACACAACTAGTGCTTCGCTGTGTTTCTCGATGGCCTCGCCCCACCAGTGCGTGACATACATCAATTATTAATTTAATTAAATAGACTATGTATTACTGTTTAAATAACCTTAGCGTAAGAATTTATATTGCAATAGTATTAAGTCGTGTTATGCTGTCTACAGCACGCCGCGAGTTTCTGGCCACATCTTCTCTACAGCGACAACACGTTCCGAAGCGGTGGTAACTTAAAAAAGAATTAACGTTTAATAAGTGTGCTTCAGGCTCCTATATTGAATAAATTATTTTGAGTTTGACATAAGAAGATCCCCAGTCGATCGCCCCGGCGAAAGCCATATTGACGATCACGGTGTAGATCATTATCTTCTAGGTATGTCCGCAACTTACTGTTAAGTACTCTTTCCATGACTTTACAGAGAATGGAAGTGATGGCTATAGGTCGGTAGTTGCACAGGGGTCGGAACGAATGCCCTTCTTGGGAATCGTTCTTGTTCTGACAGAGAGGCGACACAGGCGTGTTAAAACAGGAGACAACTCAGGTGCATTATATCTCAGCACTCTTGCAGGTATTCCATCAGGACCTGGCCTCACATGCAGACTACGCAATGCTCTGCGGACCTCTTTCGTGTGTATTGTCATCTCCGGCATGTGTGGCTGTTTGGCACGAGCGTCCAGACGTGAATTGCTCCTAAACAGAGAAGCATATAAATTCGCTTTCTCAGTCAGTGACCCACCAGGTTTCTGCATGGGAGGCAAAGGGGGACGGTAGAAATTGGATTCGACCGATTTTGAAAGGGACCAGAACTGTTTACTACCAGAAGAAGGGTAGGATGCCAGTCTGTGCAAAGACCGACACTGAGTGCTTGTCTGGATCTGATGTCAGCAGAAAGTCTAAACGATTGGGCGTATGGCCATCGACATCCGTTACCCGCGTTGCTTGATTCACCAGCTAGGTGATATCTAGCGATAACGCAAACTTACGCGTCTCTCTGCCAGCATGGTTAGTTTTCTGGAACAGGAACAGCCACTCGCTGTGGTAGGCATTTAAGTCCCCCAGAAAAACAAGCTCCGCTCCGTCGAGATACGCTCCTCAGTTACCCTGATGGACCTCTTGGGCTCGACTGACTGATGGGAAACTCACTTGTAGACTGCGGGGACGCCCGATCCCCCCTGCAATGGCCACCGGGACCTCCCTTCCAGTCGCCAAGGCTGCAGTGGGGCAGCCTTTCACACGTGGCGAGCGCACTACTTGGGCCCCCTACTAACTGCGGTAACGACCCACGACTGTCACCGTGCTTCGGATCCCGCTACCCTCCAGAATGAGTTTCCCGGTACAGTGTTGCTCAGAGGCCAAGACCGGTTCCGAACAGCACAGCTGATTTTCTCCCATTCCCCAATAGCACTGGCACTCCTGCACACCAACGGAATGCAGCAAGCTGCTTGGCGCAAGACTCCAGCAGGAGGGTGGGCGCAAGCCAGGCGGCTCCTTGCGGAGCCTGTGGGGGATCGTTCGGCCGTCACCACAAACTTGGTAGTCTGTGGTGGCGGCGTTGTCCGGGGTGGAGGAGGTAGATCCTTAACCACCCCAAACGTCCACCACCTACGTCCCACTGCAGGGCACAGGCCTACCCTCATGGAGGGTGTATGTACGTTAGTCCACCACGCGTGCACAATGCGGTGCGGTAGACCTCATATACGCATCGGAATTTCTTTTTCATCGTATGCAGGTTTCCTCAAAATGTTTTCCTATGCCGTTTGAGAGCAGTTGGTGCTACGTAGGTACATAAGTCAGAAAAAACTCATTGGTACATGGCATATGACGTCATCCGTGCGGATTCAGACCTGGACCTCAAGATTGAATTCTATAGCTCTCTGCAACTCGCTACCGACGGAGCGTTGCGATTCTATTGATATATGATCGCATCTTATAGGTAATTGGGGGGGGGGGGGGGGGGGGTTGTTAGGATTTTATACAGGTATTTTTAGTAAGTGACAGCCTAGCAAATACTGAAACGGTAAACTCAGACCATCAAACTGAACAACTTTCACTATGGAGCCTACCTCAGGAAACGCAAGAAAAAAATCTGGTGTCCCATACATTTTAGTCAGGTAGGTATAACAGTTTTGTATGGGACCGCAGATTTTTTTTCGCGTTTCCTGAGGTAGCCTCCATAGTGAAAATTGTTCTATTTGATGGTTTGAGTTCACCGTTTCAGTATTTGCTAGGCTGTCACTTACACCCTTTAGGTAGGTACAAGGTGTTACAAAAATACAAATAAACATTCAAGGGGGTGGTTTAGACCATCATACTGAACAACTTTCACTATGGGACCAATATCGAAATCGGGAAAAAAAATTAATATATTGTATGAGATATCAGATTTTTTTTTTCGCGATTTCGATGTTGGTCCCATAGTGAAAGTTGTTCAGTTTCATGGTCTAAACAACCCCCTTAAGAGTTTTAAGTATTTATTTTTACCCTGTATACACAACATCTTTAACATGCATTATCTCGAAAACGATGCACTTTAGGACTATAGTTTATAGGACATTTTTTGTTCGTCTATACATACTCTATCGATATACATAGGTTTCAGGATGCGCCGCATTTTTGAAAAATTTCCGAAATTCCTGCAAAATTATGGTTACCACTATGCCAAAAAGTTCAAAGCCCTTTTCTAGGCTTTTTTTTGTGAGCATCAGAACAAATTATAATGATTGTTTTATCGTTTCATTGCATGATACAAATTATGTTTCATTTAGAAATTTTTACTAATTATGGTAATATGAATACCCAAAAGAGGTCGATATTCACAAATTGGAATGACCAGCTCAAATCCCAGCCAGACCTAATCCCCATAGAGCACATCAGGGACTAGCTCAAAAGCCAAATCAAAGCCAATCCACAAAACCACGGGGAGCTGAGAAATGCAGCATGGGTCGCTTGGGATGACATCCAGCAAGTCGACATCGGATATGTTATCCAAAGCATGCAAGACAGAATTGAAGCTAGAGGAAGTAACACCCCTTGTGAAATTATTGGAAAATTAAATAAAAACACCCTACATTTAAAAAAAAAATGGGAAATTATGTAAACTTTAGTAGTGTGGCAGAATTTGTCTCTGGCCAAGTTTCAAGAAAATATAACAAAAAGTTAAAGAATTTATGTCTGTGTTCATATTATCATAGGGCTTACATTGGAGTAACATTACAGTATTTCATTGAAATTAAACTATCCATAAATAAGGCAACATTCCCACCATATTATATGCATCCTACACGTTGAAATTATCTACACGGTTTCGGTTGTATGCAAGAAGCTTGTTGTATGTTTATGCCATTAAGTTCGACGGATTTAAAAATTGAATTATAAAGGAACAAAAAGTAGTATATCAAATGGTGTTTAAATTAGAATAGAAATCTGGGTTTATTTCATAAAAATAACATCACCTGCATAGGTAGCATGACACCGTGATAAAGCTTTATCACACCTTCGCTCTCTTTCTATTTGCGCGCGAACGAACGAGATAAAAGACGTGATACAGCTGTATCACGTGTAACATGCTACGAGTGCTGGGTCTGTCCCATTTCGCTGCAAATATCTTCAAATCAGAACGTCTAGCATGATTTCTTTACACCCGCGCGACTCGGCTATTTTACTACATGTCGCGGCAAGCGCGGCTTTCGCTCTCCGAAAAGCGCGCGAACAGGTTATTTGTAACAGCGAAGCTCGTTACGCGCGTGTAGAGAAATCATACTAGACGTGCAGGTTCTCAATCTGGTAAAATCTCACTCATATCGCGCCGAGGGAATATTCCATGGCCGTCCAGGACTCCAGACCTTGCTCCACTAGACTTTATTTCTGTGACGATACATGAAGAGTAGAATTAACTGCAATAATCCAACCACGCCTGCCCAGCTGAAAATGAATATCCGAAAAGAAATAGACGCTATTCCGCGCGTAATGAATGTGCCAGTGAGTTTTTACCAACTTGTGGACCAGATTTGAAGAGTGTTTGCAGCGACATAATTCACACCTAGGTGATGCTATTTTTATGAAATAAATTTCCCAGATTGCTATTTTTATTTAAATACGCATTTGACTTTTAGCTCTTTTTAATTAAATTTGTAAATCCGTACAACTTTATGGCCCACCATACATAATGGTATCTTTGAATATGTGTATTTATTTGGTTATCTCTATCTCAGTTGCCCATCTCCTTCTTATGCAAACTGTACTAAATACTAAAGATTCGATTACACTGCCAATTTGTCAGGCCCGATCTAGGCACTGCCTGATTTATTATCACTATTTTAAAGCGTAGCGATCAAAGCAAGCAATGTATGCCGAATCGGGCCCAATAAAAGGCAATTTAATCGCACCTTAATCTTTCTAGTCTAATCGTTCTGAATATGTCACAATGGGTCCGGTACCTAGTTTCGAATGATGCTATAGCGACACACGCTGTGGCGAAAATCTTTCAACGTGGTACGCTGGAGCGAAAAATTATTGAAGCGAAATCCACGACCATCGGACCACGGTCACGGATGACACTACTGCGACAATACTGAAAAATTAAATTTCATACTAACTGATGATTTCTTTAATTCCAGAAAATCGAAGACAAAACTTCGGAATTATCTGATGACTCTGAAGATATACGTAAGTAATACTTAAAACTTTTAAAGGGGTTACAACACCTTTATACCAACACCAACAGCTGAATTAAAAAGAAACGCATTTTTCAACCATTTTTGCTTTTGTTCTATCGTAAATACATCTAAACAAGCGTGAAACTTGGTGTGATTATAGTGCATACTTTAAAGTAAAATACAATTTTAAAAAATCGACCAAGTAACTGTCCAGCTCGCGCTAACTAAATTGTATGAAAAAACATTTTATTACCTTTGACCAACTTATACTTTCCAGATTGTTTACTTCCCATACAATGAAATAATCCGTAGGTACCTACATAAAACTGAGTCGATCAGCATAAAAAAAAGTTGTAATTTTTATTATTAATATTTTGGACAACTCACGCTTGGACAAAAATTGAATATGCCAAATAGTGTTCACAAAAAAAGACCTAACGGTTCCTAAGACAGTTTCCCTGTATCTCCTGTGGTTTTGGATTTCCATAGGTAGGTACTGTCCTGGTTAAAAAACTCCATGTAATGTTTGGTGGTACGGAACCCTCGGAATAATGGACAGCGGCAAAAAAAATGGGTAATCGAGGTCATAGCATTTTCGTATATAATGTATAAGCATATTCCCCGAGGGGGTGTCAGAGACATTCTGAAGCCTCAGAACATCCAGGTTTCACCAGTAGTAACGAAACTCTGTCCAGTGTGACGGGTTGTGAGCCCGTCGCCACTTATAATGGACACTGGGTACAATACATTCCTCGAAATTGAAGCATGCAGGTTTCCTCACGATGTTTTCCTTCACCGAAAAGCCAGGAGTGCGATTGTTGAACATCATACGATCAACTCGGCAGTAGAAAATGTCAAAATTACTAAGGAGATTATGCATCTTTCTACTGCCGAGTTGATCGTATGACGTTCAAAAACCGCACTCCTGTGGTGTTACAAATCGTACATAAATTTCGAAAAACTCATTGGTACGAGTCGGCCTGGACGGGGCATCTAACCATCGCCTCCTGCACGGCAGGCAAGGATACTCGCCACTGGAACACCACGGATATCTATACAACGTGTTAATGAATTAAGACAAAACTAGAAAGTAGTTTGTTTAGAATCGAGAACAGAATCAAATTATCATGGTTTCAACAACATAGGATTTTATTACAAAATATTAAATTAATTGTTTTTAAAATTTAAAATTTACTGAACTCGATCTCAAACCACGGACCGGGTACACTCCTTACTACCAAAACAAGAGTCTTAAAATGTATCTATGAGCAAGCTAGCGCTTTCATTCATTGCTGAAATGGTAACAAATCATTTTTGCATCAAAACTTAAAATGCGAATAACTTTGAATTTTAACTATCAATAAATAATTAAATTATTGTTTCAATCGAATTATTTTGTTATAAATCAGTTAAAGTGTATGAGGTTTTGCGCTTATTCATTAACACGTTGTATATTTGTATACTATCTGTTTATAACGTAACTAACATAATTCAGAAGGTTTCACAAAAGTTTACTCAAAGTAATTGGGTTCCGAGGTCATAGCATTTTTACTTGACTCGATTAATTGTTTTCTTGAAACCTGTTACCTGACTTCAAAGGCAGTCTGTGAAAAAAAAACCCAAAAAAGTGACCATATATTACAAAAAGTTAGTAACTCATGCAGATTCTAAAACTGTAAAACACTGTTTTTTTTTAAATGTACCTTTGGAATAGAAAATGTTTCCAGACGATTCAACAAAGAAATATTTCTTTTGTGCAGATCCTGCATCTTTGGTTACAAAACAAAAGCAAGCAGTTTGGTGCGCGCTTATTTTGTGACTGTATATCTGGGTGAAAAGACGAATTTAATTTAATTATTAGTATTTAATTTTCCTTTTGCGCTAATTGGCGTAGTGGAGCATCAGCTGATCACCGAAGTTAAGCATTGTCCGGTCAGTGCCGGTCAGTGTTTGGAAGGGTGACCGCCCGCGGGTGGTCGTAGGACCACTTGTTCTCGTCCATTTCGGACTACCACTTCTGGGACAACTGGTATAATTTCATCTTCTAAAATAGTTATTTGTTATGCTAGGCTGCAAAGTTGTTTTTTGGCGCGAGTACTTGTATTGAAACCTGAGCGTAGCGAAGGTTTCAAAGGTACGAGACGCAGAATATTTTGCAGCCGAGCGAAACACACAACTTTTCACCTCACAACAGCGAGGAAAATGTTAGGTGCAAATATTAACTTTAGATCATCATCAGATACATTGCGCTTCATGACGTTGTCCCATTCTATTGCGGCGATATAGTACTCTTGCATTTAATCACTGTCTCACTGCGGTCACGTGTAGCAGTTTGATTGAAAAAAAATTGATCAGCATAAAAAATGTCCTGGTGTGTACTGAGACACTGCGCAAATAATTCAAGAAATGTAAGGAAATGTAAAGGAATAACTTCTCATAGGTAAGCTAGATGAATTAATTATTAAAAAGCATTTTAAATATTATTTTAAACGATATTTTTATCCCACATACTGGGAAAATAATTATATGCAAATGCAAATAAGGACAAACCCATACGTGAAAAAGAGAAGACAAGAGATATTGCTTTTCAAAGAGATTATGTTTAGGTATAATCTCTTTTTTTCCCACTCAAATAAATAATAGTGAAGGACAAACCTATACGCGAAAAAGAGAAGACAATAATATGCACGAATATAAGTATGCAAAGTTTGTCTGTAAGCAACACATAAACTTAATAATAGTATATTAAGTTTATGAAGCAACATAATCTTTTTGTCTTTCTCGCACGTATGGTTTTTACTATCTTTTTATCTGGACTGGCAGTATAGACAAATATTGAATAGAAAGATTCGAATTTTAAAAACTCTTTCCACGCTAGCGGATATTGCACTTTTGCACTCAGATTTCGAACGATAAAAATAATCTTTCCGAGCTTGTGAGGTGAAAACAATATTTTTTCACTGTCTAAATGTTATGTAAGCGCTCGTTGGCGTAGTGGAGCTTCGGTATTGGAAACGATCACCGAAGTTAAGCAACGTCAGGTTCGGTCAGTCTTTGGATGGGTGACCGTTTAGTGGTATTTCATCTCGAGCGTTTCCGTGCTTCAGAAGGCACGTTAAGCAGTTGGTCTCGTATAGTTTCGTCAGATGGCGTTGTAACTATTCGTTAAGCCAGGTCAGAGGCCTATTGAGGCGGCTTGAAAATTCTCTGACAGCAAGTTGACCACTACCTTGCCTCCACCAACACGCACTGGGCCCGCGTGGTGGAGTATGGCCCACTCCCTCTCACCCTTATTCGTGAGCGGAGGCCTTTGCCCTGCAGTGGGATTCTATAGGCTATAACTTAAACTTTTTAATGTTATGTAAGCCGTGGTGGTCCAGTGGCGAGTAACCTTGCCTGCCGTGCAGGAGGCGATGGTTCGATCCCCGTCCAAGCCGACTCGTACCAATGAGTTTTTCGGAATTTATGTACGATTTGTTACACCACTGGCTTTTCGGTGAAGGAAAACATCGTGAGGAAACCTGCATGCTTCAATTTCGAGGCATGTATTGTACCCACTGTCCATTATAAGTGGCGACGACGGGCTCACCCCCCGTCACACTGGACAGAGTTTCGGTACTACTGGTGAAACGTGGATGTTCTGAGGTTTCAGAATATCTCTGACTACCCCTTCGGGGAATATAGTCGTGAGCATATGCAATGCTAAATGTTATGTTATCGACTTTGCATGCATTGAAATTACACTTATGCCTCAAGTCGCTTCGATGCGCCGCGCTTCGCCAGGTGTGCACCGGCCCTTACATGTTCTGATTGTATGAATGATATGATACAGGTAGGTTATAAGTTGGAACTAATTGCTTGCATGTGAATAGTGACTTTTGAATATTGATCAATCAAATAATTTATGGAGGATAATTGATGACGATGACGTAGTGCTTTTGATAGATTGGAAGCAGTGATTCTTTGATAACTACATTATCATTATCGTATCATTAACATAATGTCCTAGATGTTTATATTATCAAGAAATTATGACGAGTTTGTAAAACAAGATAAAATTTTGTAAGCACGTCTGATTTAGGTAGGTACTTTGATAAACACGTTATCGATGTTATCTAATAAATGACCTGAATTTTAATCGATATATTTCCATAATTTGTACTTATAAGAAACGAACCCTTAGTGTAAGGTGGAGCACAGTGTTACAAAAAAAAAAATCCTGTCTATAGTGAACATAATATTTATCAAATCTACTTTTATTTGGTTTGGAAATAATCTACATTTTCTCAAACATGCTTGGAAATTTGAGCATTATTTTGACAACCTTCTTCGAGATAAATCGAAATTATTGTACTGACCGAACATGCGAGCAGCGGACGGTAAAAGTTGTATGAAAATCCATATCTGACGTGGTTTAGCGGCCAATTACATAGTCAACTCATATCTGTCGTGTAATTTAAAAATGGAACGATATTTTACTCCGAAACATGGCAAACCAAGGAGGTAACTTTTCAAAGGTTTTATTTAAACGAACTGGCTTGCAAATAGAAAGCTTTATAATGAAAAATAACGTTAAAACACTTTAACCACAGATTAATAAAAATAAGTTACTGACTTTAACGCAGGAAAAATTATTGTTGTTCGTCATTGATTTTGAAAAGTTGATTGATTTGAAAGCACTATACAAGCCTTGGCCACAACCAGGCATTGATGGACTTACGTATGTGTGCCTGGGCCCACATTTACTCGTTCGTCCATCTAAGCCTCACGTAGGTGGAAAGCGACAACTTCGTTTAGCGAAGCGGGACGATTTTTTTCTTATCTGCAATGTCCGTATTATTTCTACAAAGTAACGTCCATCCTTCATTGTTACAATACAGTGTAACATAGTGCCCCATATATACCGGAAAAAAATTAAAACTTGTGAATTTTTTTGAGGTTATGTTTTACGTTAAATTTTTGACACGCGGTTAACACTTAATAAACATATTATTTTATGACAAAATAACAATCGCTTGCCTAAAATCAATCAAGATATCAGGAGTTAAATGGAAAAGTCTTCTCACGATTTTTTCACGAATTTGCACTGAATAACCTTTTTTCATAGAAAGCTGTACAAATCTATATGACAACTAACCCATAATCACAGAATAGGTTTGGTATATAGTCATAATGGCCGCTCCAAAGATAAACCCTGGGCCGCTCATGTGCTTGTCAAATCAGTATAAAAACACAATCAAAATGTTAGACAGAGACGAAGATATTCGATTTGTAACAGAGTGCCCCTTGTAACAGAGACCACCACTTGACTCTACCACAGATTATAATTATATAATACTGACCCTACTCTATTATATACCTTCCGATCGGACTTGCGTTACGGACCACAACCGAAACAAAAAACATTTTGCAACAAACATGCATCGCATATTGCAATTCACAATAATACGTATATGTATCGAATTGGATATATCTTCATGAATTTTGTATATGCCTCGATTACCTAATTCAGGCCTATCAATTATCTGGAATTCTGTATCTTGAACAATTTTCTTCGGTAATTTTTATCATAATCGGTATAGAGGAGAGGTATTCAGAGATATTCTGAAATCTCAGAACATCTCGAAACTCTGTCCAGTGTGACGGGGGGTGAGCCCGTAGCCACTTATAATGGACAGTGGGTACAATACATGCCTCGAAATTGAAGCAAGCAGGTACTTTGAAGGTAGCAGCACTTTACTAAATATTTAAAATAAAAGTAGTGGGAATTATTAATTTGCATGTTGTAGCAGTGTTGCCAGACCAGTTTTTGAGCAAGTCGGGAAATTATAAAATAAATCTTAAATAAAGTATAAAGTGCGTTAATAAAGATAGATAAAAATTTAACATTAAATAATTGTTAATATAGTACACTACGCGCACGTCTATAATGTCGTGCCGCTGTGCATTATTAATTTGTAAAAACATAGCAAACTAAATGTTTTTAGTATGTTCATAAAACGTACTTACGTTTATGTTGGTTAGTCTAGGACACTTGGAGAATTTTATATTAGACCCGGCGTCCATTAGCTAGTAAGTCTATTAAAACTGTTTAGACGCGACGATGCAGCGCATTTTAAAAACAAAAATTCGGCACTTTGACACCCTCTCGTCGCGACCAGTTCCACGATGCATCGCATTTTAAAAACAAACATTCTGAACTTTAACACCCTCTCGTCGCGACCAGTTCCACGAAGCAACGCATTTTAAAAATAAACATGCGAAACTTTAACACCCTCTCGTCGCGATTAGTTCCACGATGCAACGCATTTTAAAAACAAACATTCTGCCCTGTACACCCTCTCGTCGCACCAGTTCCACGATGCAACGCATTTTAAAAACAAATATTCTGCACTTTAACACCCTCTCGTCGCGACCAGGTCCACGATGCAACGCATTTTAAAAACAAAGATTCTGCACTTTAACACCCTCTCGTCGCGACCAGTTCCACGATGCATCGCATTTTATGAAATAAACATTCGGCACTTTGACACCTTCTCGTCACAACCCAGTTCCACGATGCATCACATTTTAAAAGGGGCCCGTGCTCCACCTAGGCTCTCCACCTGGGTGGAGCATGGATACTTACAGGTCGTCGTGCTCCAACCGATGACGTCCGGGCCCGTGCTCCACCTAGGCTCTCCACCTGGGTGAAGCATGGTATATTTACAGGTGGGTCCGTACCCGTGCTCCACCTAGGCTTTAAAGGACAAGGAATTTTATTTTTAATATAACTATATACTTAATAATAAAACTAATAAAATTAATGACACCCTCTCGTTGCGCGCGACTAGTTCCACTTTTCAAAAATAAGCATTCGGCACTTTAACACCGTTTCATCGCGACTAGTTCCACGATGCAGCAACAGATCAGTCCCATCTCGATATCTCGGCATTAAGGGGCTACCTTATGGTTTTACCATGAAATTGGGTAACTTTGTAACCATTTTATTCCACCAGTGATGTGGTTTTTCTAGAAATCGATTTTAATGAATAAAATCGAAGAAAAGGGAATCTAAAGTCACCCCTTTTGAAGAAAATGAAAAATTACGATATTGTTCACAACACAACAGGTGTCGGCGTTGATTATCTTATAGGTGGCGGAAATTAGCCGAGGCTGAATCCTTTCACCACGGAATTGTTACTCGATTATCAACACAACGTGATTTAAAAAAAGATGTAATGAGGGGTCACACGTGATTTGAAAAGAAGAAGCTCATTGACAGGGACCTTCGCTTAGATTCTATGAACTTTACTTTTAACAATGCACCATGTTACATGGATCGCAAAGTATATTCACAACTACTACTTTATAAACATTGTTTTATAATGATAATGAATCATCTTTGATTCCATACCCCATATAGAAAAAAAATCGATATAATACTTACAAAACGTATGCTACTACATCTAATCGTTAAAATCTCATTTTATCAAACCTGTAATAAAGAACGTACTCGATAATCTCTGATAGATGTTTATCGTTATCGAGTTGTTTAGTCGAGGTATATAGGACAAATTTTGACATTAAAGTCGGGCCAATTTAATAGATCACATTTGACATCTATTGATGTTTCATCAAACTTAACCTTGTAACGGCGGGCATAGAATATTGTAAATTTTATCGAAGTTAGAACTGCACAATTGCTTAACTTTTTAAAATTACGATAACATATTTATTGTAATAATGACCAAAGAAGGTAATTTTACGATTTACTTTCACTAATAAACCATTTTAAACATAATTAACAATTTCTGTTCCAAAGAACTGAACGTCATTTCAATGTTGCGTCAGTGAATCCTTTTTCTTTTTTTAAAACTAAGATTGTTATAAAATAAAACGATGTTAAACGTAGTTCCAACAAACCGCGATATTCACACATAAATCAATTCACATGTGTTTGAAATCCGTATCGATTCATTCACTTTAATCGATGTTTTTAAGCAGGTCACCTCACTATGAAGCTAAAACTGACAAATGTCGAATAACTTTAAAATTAATCCTTACATGCGGTAAATTCTTAATGTTATACTAACGTAGTAATTTTTTCCAGATCCCGAAAACCAAATGCCCTGTCGACAATCCATAGATCAAAGTTCCGAGCTTTGTAATATGACTAAAAAAGGCCTCTGCACCGGCCGGTTTTTGACTATTCATAAAAGACGTAAAAAGAGGCTTTTGACGAGGTCACTGGGCCAAGAAGCTGGTTTACTGGACGATCTACATCTGGGACAGGTGCAGGTGAGTGTACTTTTATTATTTTATTTAAAGAAAAATACAGGTAAATACAGCTTTTACCACAAGTTTCGATTGGACACGTACTTATCTCCCCCTTTTTTATTTAGATAATATGTACGCAATAATGTCTTTACTAAATCATCATCATCATCTTCCTAGCTGCTGTCCCGCCGGGTAGCGGGGTCTGCTTTCCTTGTCTGTTTGTTCCACTTCTCTCTATCCTGAACATCGTCGATGGAGAGCTCGCAGCTGTCCATTTCTTTCTTTACAACATCACACCATCTGAGTTTTAGCCTGCCTACGCCACGTGTACGCCACGAGTTCAATGTCTCTACTACATACAGGCTGTTTCATAAGTAACAATAAATTTTTAAAACTCATAAGGGGGTTGTTTAGACCGTCAAACTGAACAACTTTCTCTATGGGACCAACATCGAAATAGAGAAAAAAATTATTTTAAATCCCATACATATTTTAGCTCTAGTCGATTTGTAGAGTATAGAACATACATTTTTTTTTTCGCGATTTTGATATTGGTCCCATAGTGAAAGTTGTTTAGTTTGATGGTCTACACCACCCCATTAAATGTTTATTTGTAGTTTTGTAACACCTTGTATATCCAGCTAATATTTTAACAGACCAACTAATATTTTACCCAAACTTCAACAAAATCATACAACTATGCTGACACTTTAAATGACCTATTTGGCAAATATCATGCAACAAATACGCTTCTACGTGAAAATATGCAATAAAACTATAAACACGTGGATCCCAGGCTCCCAGGGGATGTTTTGGTTGCATATTTGCCTATTTCACTCCTTTTGATATGTGCTTCAAAAACCGACAGACACAGGGAAACTCGTACCTATTTGTCATGTATGATATTTGCCAAATAGGCCATGTGAAGTTCAAGCATTACACATACACAAACTCACGTGTGTAGGTACTTGTTCAGAAAATTTGTTATAACTCTATAAGTACGTATCATTTGAGCGTGCGCTTACAAGGTACATGGTACAAACTTTTCCGTAATCAGTGATTCAAAAAAATACTGCGTGTTACAAAAGTAAAAATAAACATTTAAAACTTTTAAGAGAAGTTTATTCCGAGAGCGCAAATGCGCGCTGCATACAAACGTACTATGGTGATATTTTCAATATTAACCAATTTAAGTCAATGACATTTTTCAGAAAAAAACTAGAAACGAATCTAAAATAAACAGTTTTAATTCTAGGATTAATTTAAGATTTTTTATGGAAATTTTTGTGGCACTGTAACTTTAAAACTATTCATTTTAACGAAAATCTGACCCCATACAAGCATAGGTATTTGTTTCTGCAAAATTTTACTGACTCTAATTGGTTAGTAATGTTAGTATTGAAAATATCACCATAATACGTTTGTATGGAGCGCGCCAACGGTAAAATACCCTTAAGGGTTGTTTAGACCATAAAACTGAACAACTTTCACTATGGGACCAACATCGAAATCGCGAAAAAAAACCAGCTGTCCATATTAAATATATGCTAGAGTAAATTTGTTGTTCAGTATGAAACATCAGATTTCGGTTTTGGTCCCATAGTGAAAGTTGTTCAGTTTGATGGTCTAAACGACCCCCTTAAATGTTTATATTTGCAACACCTTGTATACCCCTACCCCTACCCATGAAAATAAATACAACATAGGAAGCACATAAGTATGATAATTAAGTATTAGTTACGACTAGAAAAGTAGGCATTCGTGAAATCCCGTGGAAAATATTCAAAATTATACGATGGAAATCTTGAGAAAGCTTAACTATTGATATATTTTCAATAATGCAGTTAGGTAGTAGTAGTTTTTCGTGTGGTCCAAATAAAACTTCTGCATGTCGGTCGTACGAAAGGGTCCAGATTTTACCAAAGAATGGGCAGGATCTATCTCCATCGCTGAGTTCGGCAATACGTCTGCGAAATGTTTATGATGGAGACCCATGCCCAGCAGTCGACTTCTTTCTTTTTGACATGATGATGATGAACTTAAGTGTCAAGATTGTGACAATTATTGGATCATTTTTGCCTACTTCAGAGATATAAAATAAAATTATTTGTCCTGTGGTTAACAATACCATTGAAACAAATGTACAAGTGTACCTTTAGGGTGTGATATGAAAAAATAATTGTAACATGTTAGTGTTCTAGAAGATACTACATATTATTTCCATGATATAGAAGTATTGTTAGTTCCCAGCATGGTCATTCATAGTCCTTCACGTTATCGCAGTGTATTGTTCCGAGAGTCGCTCGTCGCCACAAATTTAAATGTCGTTTGTTTATATTCATGGTGCGTCCACACGCACTATGTGTAGGTATATTCTAGTGACATATTGTAAGATACAGCTCTGCGTTCCAAGTAGTACAAGCAAGGCCGTTGCGTTGATGCGAATGAAAAACGCTGCGTTTAATCTCGAAAGTGTTCTGCTACTATGTTTGCTATGCTTTGAATTGTGTCCTTAACCACATTGGATCTAACAGATTTTGGTGACTAACTGTCTTAAATGTTAAAACATCATGTTGTACATAACACACAGGGTACAGACGTTATTGTAGGTCTGACTGTGACAAAAGAGTTAATGTAGTGTTTTGTTTACCTAATCTTATTACAGACTTATCTCTTAGTCTAAGAGAAGACAATAAGTTGTAGAGATGAGCGAGCGAGCGTAATGCGAATTAACATTTGTATAAAGTTATTTTAAATTGTAGATTTATGTGTTTACGTGTGTTATGCCAAGATATATGAACATTAATTTACCTCTATTTGATATTATTGGTTACTGTAAATATTCCATAAAAAGAAAAAAAAACACTCAATTGCTGATAATTTATTGTTGACATGTGTTATTAATGTTTTTAAATAATCATTTGAGGAAATTATGGTGTGGAATTATACGAACAACATTTACCTGAAACGCACACCTCTCTATATTTATGTTTGTGTGGCTGATATTGTGTGCAGTATTGACAAGAATTAAAATTCCTTCCTGGTGTTCTCGGTCATTGACAATCAGCCAAGAATCTGGTAAACAACTGAACGTCTTTGTTTAGTAAGTTGTATTTAATTCACACCACACTTTCAATCCTGCAAAAGAATATCAAAACCTGAAATGGTTTTGTAATAACATTCGACGATAGCCATGGGCAGTTAATTATTTCCAGCTCTTGCGAATTATTATTAAATAAATTATAAAAGAATGATTTTGGTTGATGCGTGATTGTTATTATTTATTATACAGACCAAACTGACCATGACCTAAATGTTGATGTTTCTTCATAGATATCATAACATTTTTTTCTTTTTGCAGTGCATCCTCGATCAGTCAGTGCAGTGGAAGTTCAATGCATTTACACTAGAAAATGTATCTGGAGGTAAAATATTAATTGTGATAATAATATCGCTTTGTCATTCACCCACATACACTCATTATGATAGCTTTTTATTAATAAAACTCTCCATTATAATGTATATTCTTATCAATCTTAGGTATAGCTTACTTTAGCCGGGCTATAATTATAATGACGCATCGCACATAATTTCCCAACGCATGAAGCATTGATTACATTACCCTACATGCAGGGCCGATTTCGGCATACATTGCTTGCTTTGATCGCTACTCTTTCAAATATTGAGAACTAATCAGGCAATCTATGCCGAAATCGGCCCTGCTTGTAGGGTAATGTAATCGCTGCTACAGTTATATCGCGCCCTGTAACTCGGTCATAGCAATATTTCTATTTGCGTTTCTCTACCATAGATGGCTTTAGTGTAGCGCTCACTACGATATGTACAACGACAAATCGCGACAGACCTAAATATAGGGTTCTCATTAATATGCTGATGGTCTTTTACGAGGACGATGAGACCATCATACTGAACAACTTTCTCTATGAGAGCAAGGTCGATATCGCTAAAAAAACTGTTCATCATCATCAGCCTATATACGTCCCACTGCAGGGCACAGGCCTACCCTTTAGGAGGGTGTTTGGACGTTAGTGCACCACGCGTGCCCAATGCGAATTGGTAGACATCACATTTGCATCAGAATTTTTTCTTCTGTATATGCAGGTTTCCTCCCGATATTTTCCTTCACCGTTTGAGAGCAGTCGGTAAATACGTACATAAGTTAGAAAAACTCATTGGTCCATGGCATGTTGTCTGTGCGGATTCGAACCCTGACCTCATGATTGAGGGTCCATGCCTCTCCGCAACGCGCCACCGAGCTCGTTAAAAAAACTGTTGTTCGGTACAAAAATGCAACCCTACTCGACCTAAATGTACGGGACATGAGATATTATGCAGGGTCCAACTTAATATGCTGACGGTTTTTAAAGGGATGCTTAGACCATCAAACTCAACAACTTTCTCTATGACGCCAACATCTAAACCGCGAAAAAACAATACTCCATACAAAACTGCGAACCTACTCGAGCCAAATGTATGGGACACTGTCCCGGAGGACAGCAGAATTTTTCCCATTTCGATTTTGTTGGTCCGATAGAGAAAGTTATGTAGTTTGAGGGTCTGATCATCCCCCTAAAAACAGTTTGCATATTAAGAAGGACCTTGTTTATTCTTAAACATTACAACATTGCATCTGCAGATTTGCAGCCTTGGTTTGAATAAATAAGCTTCGGATTGCTAAATAGGAAAGCGTCTCTATTTATAAGCGTCTAGGGCTGATTGGTTAAGCGGATTGTTGTTTTAGGTTTCCAACCAGCTGAAATGCTTTGTTATCGATGTCTCGTCTAAACAATAACGTTTAGTATTGTTAGATAGACTAATGTAATTTTGTAATACTAAAATTATTACAAAATATTAAGGAGCAACGTATACAGTATGTAAAGGATCATGCCCAAAATTCTATGAAAGTTAGGCTGACCTTGCGTCTGGTCAAATTGTCACCTAAAGATAGGACATGTAATAAGCCTTATTTTACAAGAACACGTTCTTAGGAGACTATTAGTATTTTTTTTACTTCTGCATTCAAACATTTTAAAAAAAATTTACAGTCATCGAGAAAAACTGCAATTCTCACAAAACTTTTTTTCGTCTCATTCGATCCTCTTGCTAAGAACACAAGTCTATGGGAGCAAAACTGAAATCACCAAAAAAAATCTGCTGTTTGATACATTTGAGTCTAGTAGGCATTGGAGTTTAGTTGCTTATATAGTTATTCAGTTTCATGGCTTAAACCACTCCTAAAAATAAGGAACGTGTTTACAAAATGACAACTACTCGTATACCTACTCTGAAATGGAATTCGGTATGTCAAGTTTTTTTTTGGAGGGCTGAATTGAAAACCATTTCGAGATAATTATCTCAATAATCATATTTTCTATGTCAGAGATTTTAAAATGAAAGGATTACAGATATTTTTAATAAAATAACGTCGTTTTTCGGTCCGTGCAGTGACGTCACTGGCATACCTCTGAACTCCTTGGTAAACATAAAATGAACTTAAAATAACCGGCCATTAAGAAAAAAAAATACTTTCACAATGTCAGAATTTGACATTTGATGTTGCCGTATCTTTTTCCAGCATAGAGTTAGAAAGAGGAGGCAGGTTTTAATTTTTTTAAATACAGCTGTATGTAGTTTTTCTCCATGGAGTTCGAATTATTTTCTCTCCACCATTTTTGCACTTGGAGATTACAGATCAAAATAATTTAAAAATTAAATTTATATTGATAAACTCGATGAATCGCAATAAAAATGAAATAGGTATCTTAAAATTATGTCTTCTGTCCGTAAAAAATATAAAAATGAAGACAAAAAAAAACTTGACATACCGAATTCGAGATCAAAAATTTTAAATCTCGGATTCGATTTCAGAGTATCATGATTTTGTTATTACGTCATCAGTTGGTGCCTAGGTGGAGCACGGGCCCTGACCCGTTATTTCCCTACTAAATGTATGGGAATTTAATTTTGCGGTGTCTGAGAGTTCTGATACCTCGACCTCGGTTGATCCCATATATAGAGACTTATATTCTTTATCTGTAAGAGGATCGAATAGGTCGAAAAAACGGTTATGTGAAAATTTCAGTTTTTCTCGATTTCTCTGTACGTTTTTTCAAAATTGAAACGCGCATTATAAGGCGCATTTTGGTTTTCGTTCCTAAAGCGCAAATTCGAAATTCGAGCGTGCGTATGCGTAACTATTGAATAATCTGTGACGTAGTCCTCTGTTTTCGTCGTAAGACTTGATCGACGAGACGATAGTGTGCGATAGGTCTAAAGTATGATACTGTATGATCCTAATATGGTAGGTATGTTTACTGCATTGTAGAATTATAGGCTGGCTAATTATTATTTAGTGTATGCACTTATCTGTCTGTATACATAGTGTAATGCAACGTTAGCCAATAGTTACTATACTTCTTGTTGGTAATTATTTGATAAAATAACAAGTGGGAGTTTTATTAACATCCAGGGATATTTATTATTGTGTGGTCGTGGTCTTTGTTCTGACCAGATTTCCGTGTATACATTTTCCACACTAATAGGTTAAAGTGTTTAAATAAATGATCGAATATTTCCATGTTACCTACAACATTTAACGGAGTTTTACTTGTAAAATTTTAATGAAACAATACTTTTTCCAAATACCAATTCAGTAAAATAATAAAACTTTAGAAGGTACACGTGGGTTGAGTAGGCATTTTCTATCGAACTGCTGATATTTGTGCTGCGATTTTGTTCTTCGTCCCATAGTTGTTCAGTTTGATGGTCGAATCCACACTCTTATGTTAAGTGACCACGCTTTAAATCAACAGTGGGTGTAAGTGTGTATTGTTATCAGTAGGAACTTCTTATAAATTTAGTGGTCTACTCTCAGCAAACAGAATCATTCACACTGGAAGTAGAAATCGTCTCAAAAAGGTCGCAACAAATAACTTTTTGTTTATTAGAAGAACAACATAAATTTCACAAAGCATTTAGTTTACAGACACCTATTTGCATTACAATAGTAGTGGTAGCCTGTTACAAATTAACATGTTTGGAACAATCCTACATATTTGCAACACACACCGGAGTAACAATGTTAGTAACGTGCCCACTTCACGGACATTAGTATAATGACGGTTATGTCAAACCTTACAAAATTTTACACTAATACGTTTCACAACCTTGAAGAAAACTTAAAGAAGGACAGTGTAGCGTTAGACTGCACTGTCGATTTCTACATACGCTTAAAAAAATATTATTACATTCGATTCTACTTTTTTTTCGCTACAACACGTACCTAGGCTGAGCCGTAATTTTACTTTCATCTAAGGGTTGAGCCACATTCTGTATTAGGGTTGAACTACACCACACAGCACAGCATCGCATTTTTCCGTCGCTCCATCCTTTTCTGTCACTCAGGAACGTCATTTGCTGGATTATATAAGATAGACGGAACGCGATCACGCGCGACAGCACGCACGTGCGATGCTGTGCTGTGTGGTGTAGTTCAAATCTTAGAAACTATTATCTTTTCTGTGGTATTAGTCACTTGAAACTGCTCTCGATATTCGCTACAAGAAATAAAATTCACGTAATTTTTTGAACAGTTAATTAATCATATCCCCGCACCTTCTCCACACCTCCGCCCTCAATACTACGCGAAAGCGACGATTCCATAATTTACTAAAATAATAAATATATTTTCATGTAGGTACATTGACGTAGTAAGTCAATGTGTAGGTAATGAATAAATTAGCAAACAGGCAAATAAAATAACATGGACGTGATGATTGTATTTAAGCTATATGTAGATGAACGAATACTACTGTTTGTAGGTAATAACTACACATGTGTCTTATATGATCAAAACTGAATTTCTAATTTTCACTAGGTCGCTGCCTACCAGTCCTGTGTATTCACCTATTTCACATCTACGGATTGATATCTTACTTTAAACTTGATGTGGCGAAGGCATGGAAGCTATTCAGCCTCATCGAGGAAGGATACCACAGCACAAACCCCTATCACAATTCAGTACATGCTGCAGATGTCACTCAAGCAATGCATTGCTTCTTACAACAAAAACAGGTACTTATTGGTACCTACCTATAGTTGTTATTTATTTAATCCATACCTTGATGCAATAATCTTGTAAGTGTCAAGATTTTTTCATATGTTATATATAGTAGATTACACACCGAGGACAGGAAAGTAAGAAAGGTCTCAGATCTCATGTAATTATATTGACCGAGGCGATGCCGAGGTCAACAAACATGTGATCTGAGGCTTTCATATTTACTGTCCGAGGTTAGTATACTATTTTTCTCCTCGACCGAGGTGGAAAGCGGCAACTTCGTTTAGCGCAGCGGGACGAGAATTGACGCTTTCCGTCCGGAGTGGAGAAAAATTTGTTTTGAGGCTAAATGATAACAATCAGGAAATAATTAGTCAACATATTTTTTATTAGATCCGGGATCACTTGCAACCTTTGGAGATTATGGCATCACTTCTGGCCGCCATTGCTCATGACATGGATCACCCGGGAGTAAACCAACCATTTCTCATAGCCACATCAAACCATCTCGCCGCATTGTATCGGGTAAGCGCTTCGACTGTTCTTTGTCTGTTCAGATATTTTTTTTCTTGATTTCGATATTGGTCTCATAGAGAAAGTTGTTTTATGGTCGGATCATCCCCTTAAAATAGTTTCAGCTAATTTTGTTAGTCCTTATAATTATATTCACAATGTCAAAATTTGACATCTGATGTTGCCGTTTCTGTATCCAGCATAGAGTTAGAAAGAGTAGGGAGGTGATTATATTATTTTTAATCAAGCAAAGGTTTTTCTCCATGGAGTTCAAATTATTTCTCGCGACCACTTTTACCATTTAGAGATATCAGTTAAACATTAAATGTATATTGATAACTCGATAATCCGCAAAAAAATTTTATTAGTTTCTTGTAACTAAAATTAAGACAAAAAAAAATTGTCATACTGATTTGTTTAGTTTGATGGTCTGATCATTCCCTTAAAGTCCCCGTCAGCATTCTAAGAAGGATCCTATATTTAATAAAGCTCACTGTAAATGCTGTAAACACAAAATTGTTTATTTGGGTTTTTTAATAGTATTTAAGTATAATATGTATTTGAAGACCATTATCACCCATATGATTGTTTTATTTCCTTAAAGTTATCGAATAGACGATAATGTTATAATTTTAGTTGAAAGACTTCTCGGTCTAAAGGTATTTCCACGACCGATCTGTTCTCTATAGTCTTTCGAGTAATTTCAAGATTCATCTCTACCCTTATTTCCCATGCAGGTTAATATTTAATCAGGGTTCGAAAGGATAATTATCAATTTATCAATGATAATTTAATACATTATTATTTCTCCCCTCCGGACGGATAGCGTCAATTTTCATCCCGCTGCGCTAAACGAAGTTGCCGCTTTCCACCTCCGTCGAGGAGAAAAATAGTATACTAACCTAGGGCAGTAAATAAGAAAGCCTCAGATCACATGAGATCTGAGACCTTTCTTACTTTCCTGTCCTCAGTGTGTCATCTAATATTATTAACCCTATATATATAGGTACGATGTTTCAGTCTGCAATAAAGTTTAATACATTTACTGTAATTTTAACCTAAAGTTGGTTGAATGTTTTCATTTTCACCTGTACCAATACGTAGATGCAATAAAATTATTAAGTACGACACATAATCTAGATTACTTTCATAATAATTATGGAAAGAATAGCAATCTTGATTTGCTTGAACTATTTTCTTGATAATTTTGAATTAACTTGATAATTATAAACTTCATTGAGAAAACAAAAAGCTTGCGCTAGCAATATCAGGTCATGTGTATCCTATCACTATTCGCGAAAAAAGAAGCTCACAATCACGAAATCATTTTTCTCACTGTTTTCTGTTTCACGACACGAAAAAAAACAGCAATTTTAACACTTTGTTAGAAATTTTACTCAAAACGAAGAAACAGCTTAATTATCCGATAATTATCATGATAATTATCAAAGAAAATGATTATCTTGATAATTTCGAACCTATATTTAATTAAACACATTGTGTCTCCAGAACACTTCGGTCCTGGAGAATCACCACTGGCGCTCGGCCATCAGCTGTCTCATAGAGAGTGGGCTGTTTGAGCAGATGCACGATCTACAGTCGACGCTGGAACACCAGATCAGCTCACTTATCCTTGCGACAGATATCACTAGGCAGCAGGAGTACTTGAGCCAGTTTAAGGTAACAGACTTGTTTTTTTGTGTTAACATCTTAACATTTATCGTATTTAAGGTGACATAGTAGAAGGAAATACGTTGGAGGCATCTTTTATTTTTCATGTTTCGACTAGATTTATACAAATTACCGAATTATAAGTCATACCTCAGTATTCTTGGATAGTTTATCTAGTGAAATCATCAATTAAATACACGATTGGAATTACTTCACTCGATAGAAAATCGTCACAAAGATGTCGTATTTTTTAACATTTTAAACGATTTTTTTCGCTTTAGAAGAACTTAAAGTAGGTTTCATTCTTTTTAATTTATACTCACATATTCACCATTGATTCTTCTAGTGAATTCATCAACAAAAGTTATAAAAAGTAATTCCATTATTTATTTATCCTCAAAAATACGAATGGCGTACCAAATATTCTCGGAGCGGGTCTTAGCGGGGCGCGCTCAGACGGCTTTTAGCCACGGTCGGAGACGGACGCTCGCCAATTTTTTATTTTTTGACTTTGGAGTACATTGACTCGTCTAGTAAGTGGTTGTTACTAGTTCTGCCCACAAAAACGTCGATGTACAGCGGCCCCCGTCTAGGGTTGCATGAGCTAGACATATTGTGTCACGTTCGCTAAATGCTGACGTTTAGAGTTGCCACCTTAGCTTATTTTGAGCTAGATTTTGGATTTTTTAAACTCAACAGGGGAATACGTTTGTATGGCCAAAACGGTATCCGCCAATCCTCTTACCCAAAGTGAACAAACAATTACTTCTAAACAATTACTTACGTGATTAAATTGATATACCTACTTAATCTCACATTAATATTTACAATAAAAAAAGATGAACACTTTTCACACTAAATATTGATTTTTGACGATGGTTTGAAATACAATAAAGTGGTAAACAATTTTTAATTTTTTTTGTTAAGAATTTATCCTTTCGGAAAGGCAATGGAACTAGCCCTTAAAGCCTGGTCTTTAGTTATATTTTTCTTTGTTCTTAACCTAACCTAGCTAACTCTTGAAATGCAAGGGTGGTTCAAACATTCCAATTAGATGAGTTTTACACGAGGATTAATCCAAATCAAACGGAAGCGCCTATCTTTATTTCTCACTTTAACTGTAATATTGTTCTCCATTAATGGCACATTATTAAACTATAAAACTATATGTCAAATAAAGACGAAAATAAGAAGATGACAGCAGCAGGGCTACGAAACCTTTTCAGACCGTGATCGTTTTATAAAAAATCAAAATACCGATTGGCAGTGTTCGATAGAAGAATGTTATATAAATTCCAAATAATTATAGGAACATTATCTTAAATTAAAAAGAATGTCGTCTAAATTAAAAACAAGTGCATGTTAATTTTAACATTTCACTCGTTCGGTGTTGATGGAAACGAAAGAAAAAATCAGTTTTGTGCTCACTAGGTCCGTAATTCCGTATGATTAAACCGGACTGAAAATAGATTTTGAGGGCGAAATAAACAAGTTTTCTAAAGCCTTGAACGACATCTGTAATCAATCAATCAATCAAATACACTTTATTCAAAGATGAATAACATCAATCCAAGTATTTATACGTCCTTCACATTGTTTGTAACTACCTAAATCTTACTAATGCATTAAAAAAAATCTCCCTAAAGTTACGGAATCGATAAAAACACGAAAGACTATAATTAATCTAACAAAAGATTGCAACACCACCTTAAATTCAAATTCTCTCCAAAGACTCCAAGTACGGATTATTTTTTTTCTTTTTCAGTACCTATTAACACCAATAATGTCACATTGCGTAGAAAATGTCAAGTTACTCTGTGAATTTTACCTATTCTATTCTTATTTAATGGCGTTTCCTTGTTAGATTTCGCCAGTGTCAAGTATTGAAGATATATTAATTAGATATTGTACGTAATAGGATATGGCGATCTCAAAGCCCCGTTTTTAGACAAAAACACACACTCGAAATCGCCATAAAACGGCGGAGCCACGTGGCCAATCAAATTGCAAGCCGACGAAACGTCTACTTGTTACCCCCTTAGCCACGCGACTGCGAATTTTACCTATCTTGGCCGCCAGCAGCGTGATGACGTCTAAGTCACGAGCTCACGAGTGACAGTTGATAAATTACATACAGAATCATAAACATACATAAACTCACGACCGTAATCCCTTTATGGGTGGTCAGAAATATTGCTACTCCTACGTACTTTCTGTTTAAGAGTGTAGTTATACTCGTAGTAATGCTCACATTTTAGCAATTTAAGTTTCAGGATGGAATGACGTGTCAAGTGGTGAGAGGTGGCTAACCCTTCACCTATAAACACTGTATGAGAAACCTTTAATCCCTTAGTTGCCTCGTACTATACCCACGGGAAGAATTCGGGTGGTCCATTATAGGCTGGAACCACACAAAAATGTAACTCCTTGTTCGTTTTTAGGGTTCCGTAGTCCAACAAGGAACCCTTATACTTTCGTCCATTCTGTCTGTCTGTCTGTCTGTCTGTTGCCCTACCTCAATAACACGCTCATTTTGCACCTATTGAATCGAAATTTGGTATGAATACAGATAACAGTACCTAACCCAAACAGAAATGAGGTAGTCATAATCATGAAGCAAGTAATTTTTTTTGAAAATAATTTTTTTCCAACCACCTTTTCGTTGTATGGGATACAACGAAAAGGTCGTTAAAAAAAATATTTTTTTAATAAATCGAGTGTGGTGTCGTTGGATAGGTTTTGTCCAATGGAAGAAAACTCCTATAGAAACTAAATCATTACAATGCTTGTGTCTCGAGATATTTGCGCTCAAAGTCAAAAATAGGGCGTACCCCCCTCTAACTTCTAAAATATAGCTAGCTCTCTGTAAGTACTTTCAAAGAAAATTATAACGGAAGCTTTAGCCCAACTAGTTTCGGAGAAATCAAATAAAATATCGACCGTCGACCGCCGTGTCGGCGTCTATCAATAGATGGCGCTGAACGAAATTAAATCGCACTATTGTTTGCTTCTTGAGGATTTATTAGTTATTTAAGCTATGTTAAGAAAAGATTTTCATATTTATTACGGAACCCTACCTTGGGCGATTCTGACATGCTCTTGGCCGGTTTTTTATTTTTGTTTAGTAGTTGCCACAGTACCTCAGGCAGGACACAAGAAGGCATATTTTTCGAGGCTACGAACTTAGCACTAGGAAACTTGTCATCAGAGGTGTAGCTACCGCCGTATCTGCCGTATGAATTATACGGGGCCCCCGACGTGCGTAAGCAAAAATTAATAAATACTTCCCAAATTTCTTCATCAGCTATAAATGAATAATAAATCAGTTTGCCGAAAAAAGGTAAGGAGAGTGTAATATTCCATTTGAATTGTTTGATTTTTTTTTGGAGAAAGTGACAGATACTTAGATAATTATGATGAATAAATATTTCTTTAAATTTTTATGAAAACATTTTTTTTCTTTTGTGAGAAATCTTTAGCCTTCATAAGGTACCCAAACAAATCGCCGAGGCACGCTACGCCACTGCTTGTCATTATTCATTTTAGAAATTAGTCGCCTAAATCCAGGCCTGTACGTGTGTTCTGTGGTTTTGTGTTACAAACTATTAAATCTCTGCGCCTACTCTAGTAACTACCTCAATAACTTGCAAAAACATTTTTCTAGATTTTTCAGATTTATATTAGAGACAAATCTATTCATAAATAAATACAACGATGCTCAATAACGATTTGAAAGAAGTTCTACTAATCTTAGTACATTTTTTAGAATTTTTAAAAATATTAAGTTTCCATATGGCTACTACTAGCTCCACCTGACGGATATTTTTCATAACTATCTTTAAAAAAGCTTCATTGAAAGGAAAACGAACCACATGTGTGCACCACTGCTTCTTTAAGTCTTTCAACATCGCCAATCGCTTTGCAACATTGTTGTTTGATACAATTTTTCATATTTCTTTAAAGTGTGTACTATAAAGAACCTTTTTTTCCTTCTTTTCGCCCCTATTTGTAATGGAGTATAGTATGATATTAAATTTCACATAGTTAGTAAAAAAAATGATTTATTTAAATTTCCGGAAAAATCCCGGAATCGGTGGTCAATACGGTTGGCAACAGAATATGAACCCAGAGCCGAAAACTCTTTCCAAAAAAAAAGTTGACGCGGGGTGCCACCCGCCGATGGGCGGGACTACTCTCCCGTCACTTCCTCTGCTTCACCCCCTCAAATACCTAAAGAGCGGCGCCGCATTACGTCTTAAGTAGTTCACTTTGGTAATCTTAATAAACAGCATGAAATCCTGAATCAATCGTGTCGTGCCATGTCTCATGTGTTATGGTCATAGAATACTAAAGTTATAGTTAGATAGAACCTCATTATATTAGTACACCTCTAGAGGGCGCCCTCGTAGGACCTATTCTGATCAAATCAGTGGCGTCCTACAAAAAGGGGAGGTGCGGAGTACTCGAAACCGACGGGCATGTATGAAGAGATGTATGGATGTGAATGAGGCAAAAGATGTATGTAAGGATCGTAGTAGATGGCGCGCTCAGGTCTTTGCCTACCCCATTGGGAAAGAGGCGTGACGTTATAGATAGATAGATAGACCTCTAGTTTTTAATTAGTAACAAAATGTTAAGGGTGTATTCAGACAATGAAATTAAACAACTTTCACTAAGGAACAATGGGTCGAAAAACGTAAAATTTGTTGGTCCTCCCATAGAAAATCGATCGGCTGATCCGCACCTTTGTATGTTTACAAAGAATGCTCTCGTTTTTATGCCCATGTTCCTTAGGGAAAGTTGTTTAGTTTCATAGTCTGGAACCACCCTTAAAATTTTGTTAGTGATTAAAAACTAGTGGTGTATATTCCATAGCGACAATGTACAGTCAGCAGCAAAAAGATGTATGCCTCCTCATGCAAAAGATGTATACACTTTAGTACTACGCGTAGTACTAAAGTGTATACATCTTTATACTACGACGTAGTAAAAGTGCATCCATATTTTTGCTGCTGACTGTACTGAAATACAATTAAACTAGAGTTTTACCACGACGGAAAGCACGGGTCCGCACGGGTTATACCAGATTTTAAGTGTAATCGTAAGCTTTCAAACGCAAAATGTTATCGAAATCGGTCCTGTAGTTTCTGCATGATGCACGAACAAACAAGCACAATTAAAAAATCTAAAAAATTTTGGTTCAGTGACAGGGACACCTCGACACCTTTATTTTTGTAAATATCTTCGAGTCATAGACATTCTTCTGTTACATTTTTATAATAGTGTGGATAGATACTTTATGATCCGATAAAACGTTTTTGCACGTGCATTTGTAGAAGCAAAATGTAGTATTACATTATATCTTATTGATCGCTTGAAGTGAATACGAAAAGGTCAACTAATAAAATATTTAATATAGCCACATACATATCAACTGCGTCAGTTAGAAACAATCTATTTACCTGTCATTACAAACATTCGTGGACATATTAGCCAGAGCGTATCCACCCAGCACACGTTGGTCATTTAGCAAATTACTGGCTATTTGATGGAAAAAATAATCAACTTAATCAAGAAAGGTTTGCTTTGTAGGGTTCCGTTCCCAAAGGGTGCCAACGGAACTGTATTCGTAAGCGAGTGGCTGTTCTTCCGTCCGTCCTAGCTGTTATGGGCTGTATCTAATCAACCGTAATAGGTACAGTAGTACCAGGTTTATAAGAATTACTAGTGTTTTCCCGCGACTTCGTCCGCACAAATTATATACCAGATTTTAAGTCAGATCATAAGCCATCAAACAAAAAAAGTTTCATCAAAATCGGTTCAGTAGTTTTTGCGTGATGCGCGAACAAACAAACAAACACACAAACAAATAAACAAACAGACAGACAAAATTTCGAAAAAAAAATTAATTTCGAGTCAGGGATACCTAAAAATCATATCGTAATATTTTGTTTGTAAATATCTTTAATATACAGACACACTTCAGTTACAGTTTTATAATAGTTTAGATAAGTCTTACCGATGAACCTGCGCAGTTGACAAATTGTAATAGCGCGCGAAATTATATTGACCAATCAGGATGTGCCACCTTTAATCCGTTTACTCTATTGGCTAATTTTTCGCGCACTTTTCGCTGCTATCCGGCTCTGCGCAATCGAAGATTGAGCGGACTTATTTTCCTGGTCGTACTGTAGCGAGTTGACATTTTTAATGAATTTATGTTTTTAATTTGAATTAAAAAATTCAAAAAGTAAGAAGGGGTAAGGGGGGTTCCAATACAAGAAACGTGATTGTTTCAAGGACTTTTGTTTTCGATTGATCGCAAAAACAACAGCAATATATACAAGTGTCAAACTTGGCGTAAAGTAAGAAAAAAACCAGCTAAGTGTGTGTTGGCCTCGCGCTAAGGATCTCGGAGAGCATTTTTTTTGTAGGTATCGAACCCTCTGTGCGCATCCGACTCGCATTTGGCCGATTTATACACAATCAAGCTACTCCGAATTAGTTGTGTACGTAGATCCTATCGATTTTGCGAAAGACGAGGTGTAATACGTAATTTAGAAAGAAAACATTAAATCGAAAGAGACTAAGTTTTTCTGTTACGTTTTATCGTTTATTAGTGTTCTGGGACAAAAATGGAATCTCATCGGTGTCTGTCGTCTGTCCCTTCGCCCATCCCTCCGTCGGTCACAGGCATTTTTCTCGGAGACCGTAAGACATAGAACGCTGAAACTTGGTACAGTAATAGTAGATTGTTAACCAAGAGATGAAAGTCACCCATTTCACACGAGATGTTTGGCGCCCCGAACGAAGTGAGGCGTCGTAGTTCGAGTGTGAAATTAGTGACTTTAAACACTCTGCTTTTCATTTCGACTACGAGAAAAATAAACAAAAGCCAGATATATTATGCAAAATCCATTTCTGAATCGGTCGATGAATTCATTTTAGACCTACTTACTTTTAGACTACGTTTTCAAAACGTTTGAAAATATTGCATACGAAGATCATTATGTATCCTAGAGTGAGACAAATAGACTTCCCGAGTGAGACAAATACACTTCCCGAGTGATTTTTACACATTTTGAAACCGATCCTTACGATAAAGCTTGACGCGGTTTTAATCGGGATCATTTTAATCTGTCTGCTTATAATTTTTACAAAACTGTCCAAATGACAAAAAATATTGGTATCGAAATTGACTACCGGTGAAACGAGGTGACTTTGAGAATTGGGGCGACTTTGATGATAACTCCAAATGACAACAGGAATGTAAATTTCTCTGCAAAAAAGGCAGCCGTATATTCTTCTTTCTGTTGGCATTATTGACAGTTCGTCCATTTTTTACCAAATATTCAAGGCAAAATATTCGCAGAAAAAAGTTTCCTGTTTGGGGTGACTTTCGAAAGCAATAAAAAAAACTACTAGTATCAAAGTAGCCCCTCATCCCATTTTCACTTTTCAGTATAGCTTTGATACGCTGGTGTTTCTTTTTCTTTTTCTTTTTCTGCGATTAAATTCGCAGAAAAAAAAAGAAACACACATATTTTTTATTGCACCTGCATGCTTCAATTTCGAGATATGTTTGTCGGCGGGCTTACCCCCCGTCGCACTGGACAGAGTTTCGGTACTACTGGTGAAACGCGGATGTTCTGAGGTTTCAGAATATCTCCGACTACCCCCTCGGGGAATATACCTAGTCGCGAGCATATGCTATGCTATGCTATGCTATGCTAATTTTTATTTTAAATATTATCATAAGGCTAGTCGTCACTACTGTATTTATTTCTAATTTTTAAAACCAAAATTATGAAAGATACATCCATTTAAATTTCAAAAATAATCTATGTCACCTCGTTTTACGGTACTGTAATCTTGTTCCTATGAATATCTTGTTCCTATGAACAATATTGTATTTATAAAAATTAAGAATAAATATAATGCACACAACAGAGAGGATTGGAGAGTAAAAGAGGAGGCCTTTGCCCAGCAGTGGGACATTGTAGAGGCTACGTAAAAAAAAAAAAAATGTTATCGAAGTGTATCTGTGTAGGTTTCTGCCTTTGCTCAGTATAGAGACAACAAGCATCACTTTTCACCCATCAAACTGAAAAACGTTTACTATGGGAGCAAACCGATTGTAGCAAAAAAAAGAAATCAGCTGTCAATACAAAACTGCAAACCTACTCGAACCAAATTCATGGGACAGCCAATATTTTTTCGCGTTTTCTACCTTTGCCCCTTAGAGAAAGTTGGTCAGTATGATGATGGTCTGATCATCCCCTTAAAAAACCGTCAAAGGTGATACCGTGATAGGGTAAACAGTTGCATTACTTTAAGGGTTGATTGTACCCACGATACTAAACAACTTTCCCTAAGAAACCTATAGGAAATTCGCAAAAAAATTGTTAGACTTTCCAGCAATCAGCTGATTGAACGTTTGTTTGCATGAAAACTCTTTTTTTGCGAATTTCCTGTAAGTTCCATGGGGAAAGTTATTCAGTATCGGGGGTACAATCACCTCTTAAAGTAATGAAACTTTACCCTAACATCCTGTATATCAACATTATCAAAATAATACAAAATTTGGGAGAAATACAGAACCGAAGTTTTCACACGTCGGTGACGATAACATAACTGTAGATGTAGAAGATGAGCTGGAATACTTTTTTTTTTAATTCAGTGTTATTTTGCAAATGTAGGTCACAGTGACACAAACAGTATAAAATAATAAGGAGCTGTTACAGGAACATGTCCTAGATACCACAAACAAAAGGTTGATACGACGCCGACACACAAACGCTATTGTATGTTGTCACTTTGTTCTCGGATCGAATACATTTATTTTTCTAGCAAGGTTTTACCCGCGACTTCGTCCGCACGTCAAATATGTACTAATTTTTATGTCTAATCATAAGCCTTGAGCAAAAAGTTTTACAAAATCGTACCTGTAGTTTTTGCGTGATGCTCAAACAAACAAACAGAGAGAAAAAACATTAAAATTTTGTGATTTGGAGTAATGGACACTAAAGTTTAACAATGTAGAATTCATTCAAGATAATTATCTCTTCCATTGCTACATCTGTGCTGTGCTAAATTAAATTAGTTTAGGTATACTATAGCATCGTTTAGATAAATTAGTGATACCACTGCAGAAGATCAGCAAAGCCTCACCAAAGCTCCTGGTAGGTACTAAACCTTAAAAAATCATCGAATAATATACATATAAAAGTTCGAGAATCATGTGAGTTTACTTAACATAGTGCCAGTGCGAACCGTGAGCGGTTCATTCACACGTGCCGGTATAGGATAAAGATAACCTGTTGCGTTTCGCAACCGTGTTTTCGCAACGAGGCGCGAGCTCGGCCGACGTACGTTGCCCAGCTGTTTAGAATCGAAAATATGCAGCGGACATTTATTACATTATTTATGATGATTGCCAAGTGTGGTCACGGGTTCCTTTTGAAGATCCAAAGAAAACATAGAATCGTAAACACTTTGTTACTGCACTACTTACTACTAGTGAATCGGGACAATAACGTCTATAAACATTTTCGATTTAAAAAAAAATCGTTCGGATACATTTAGGTAATAACAATGACCAAGATTAATACCTACCTACACATTTTTTAAATAGCCTACTTAATTTCTATTTTTAATAATACGGCTAATCTCTGATATGAGATATGACATTTTCATGCGGCAAGAATGACCCAGATTCGTGGCCAAATTATTTAGTTTTATCTAGGATTTATGTCTCGCTTGTAAATGAAGCGTCCTCGTTGCAGAAAAGTAAGATACACAAATGTTTACGAGCTATACGTATAGAATGAATATCCGTAATCTTTGGACCTCTTACAATTTCGTCTCTTTTATTTTGCTGATAGGCTTTTTAAGACCCAAGTGAATAATATTTAATTATTTGTCGCAGACTGGATGAAGAACAGTACTGATCCCTGAACTCAATCTTGGATAATTAAAGTCAAAAGTGGTCTAATGCACCGCATTGCTAACATGACAAGCTACGATGTTTATTTATAAACCAGTGTCGCCGAAGTAACACAAAATATTTCACGCATTATTTTTGAAAAAAATTGAAGGCATTATACCATTCAATTTTTTTACCTGAATTCAATAGCATTTACGTCGTTGTGGTGTTATTCTAAGATCAATGAACTAAAGCAGTGTTATTATTTCTCACCGATCCCCGCTACCCAATCCGCCGCGTAGCCCCAGCAACGTCCTATGCCGAGGTCCGTACCCCTCTGGTCCCTAGGTCGGTTGCTTAAGTTCATTCATTTGGATCGGTAGACCCTTCGTGGTCCCTCCAATAGTCCGCAGTAAAAAGCAGTAACTGCTTCCTGAGCAATGCTGTATTAATCATTTCCCAAAAAAAAAAGTGTTGTTATTTGGGTAGTTATAGAATAGAAGATTACACACCGAGGATAGGAAAGTAAGAAAGGGTTCAGATCTCATGTTGACCGAAGCAAATCCGAGGTCAACAAACATGTGATCTGAGGCTTTCTTATTTATTGTCCGAGGTTAGTATACATTTTTCTCCTCGACGGAGGTGGAAAGCGACAACTTAGTTTAGCGCAGCGGGACGACAATTGACGCTTTCCGTCCGGAGGGGAGAAATATAATATTATTATGGCCAAAGTCGCGATAATATGTCATATTATCGCGACTTCTGCCAATATATTAACTATTATAAAATCGTAAAAGTCATGAGGAATATAAAAAAAGTAGCGGTTCACTTCATATAAACTCAAATAACACTCGATAGCGCGATTTAAATGACGTGTGGCGCCATCTATTGACAAGTTTGGTTGTTTGTTCGCGCATCACGCAAAAACTACTGAACCGATTTTGATGAAACTTTTTTGTTTGATAGCTTATGATCTGACTTAAAATCTGGTATATAATTTATGCCGACGAAGTGGCGGGTTAACTCTAGTATATTATATTAAGTAGGTACTTTCTACCCAGTAGCACGTGAAATCCGCTCAAAAATTCCTAGGCACTTCTACCTATCATTTAAAGTAGGTACTTCTTCTTCAGTTCTTTTTAATTCAAGAGACACTATTTTGTGTATTTTGCCTAGGGAAACTGAGTGATATCGTAGGTGATATCCCTAAAATAACGTAGATAAGGTAGGTAACTACCTATATAATTTGTTGTCCAGTGAAATAAAATAAATAAAATAATTTTTAAAGACGTTATTTTTAAGTTTAGCTTTACGTATACAACGTTGCAATGGATACATAAACTGGACGGCCTGTGGCAGACGAATAAAAAACAGCGTATATAATTATAGCCCTTATTTTTGTCAACACTACCCATCGGGACTGTGATAAACCGTTAAGATATTCTGATGTGGCAATGGCATCCGACATTGTGGGCGACAGCCAATATTTTTATAGAAGTTCATGTAGATATTTTACTAACGCTACTATTGTATCTCGTTATTGCCTAATATTTTAAGGGTTGATCTGATACTGAATATCGTCGCCGGCTGTTTTTATTGCCTAGGACTTACATATCGGTAAATATGTAGTTTCAAATAACCAAATAAAGTTAAGTTTTTTTGAAATTAAGATACCGATAATATCTTTGTCACCTGCTGTAAATGTTAATAGAAGCACATTAAAATCAGCGCATGGATAAGCGTTTGTAAGATACGATGTTTTTGTTTATTCCAGGGTTACCTTGACACGAATACTCTCGACTTGTCTAAAAGAGAACACAGGCACCTGATTTTGCAAATAGCCCTCAAATGTGCAGATATATCAAATCCCTGTCGGCCCTGGGAAATCAGCAGAAAATGGAGTCTGAAAGTGTGCGAGGAGTTCTTCCGGCAGGGTGACTACGAGAGGAAACTGAATCTACCTGTAACAGCGCTGTGTGATAGACACACAACATCCATACCGAAAATTCAAACTGGTACGATACAATTTGTGTCATATGACGTTACCTCAATGTTGGCTTTGCAGTATTTCAAATATGTTGAACCACATCTGCGGTCTGTACCTGCGTGCTTTTTGACCTGCTTCGTGCTTCGATACTTTCGAATTAGCTTCCGTGGATGTGGCGTCAATGTTAATATTGTAGGCGGCTCTGTGTAGGGCTCACTATCTAATCAATCACTAACATCAACGGCTAATGGACACCTGCTGAGTTCTATTGACGCCATGGATGCTTTTAAACGTTCTTAATACTATTTCTAACGCAAACCAATTGGCTTCATTAGTAGTAATATCGCACAAGAACGATTTCTGGATATCTTATCTGTTGTCAATATTGTTGTTAACATGTTAATAATTTCACAAATATATTTCAGGGTTCTTCAAATTCGTGGTCACTCCGCTCATAATGGAATGGCACAGATTTCTACAAAATGATCTTTCATCTCAAATGCTAGAGAATTTGCTTTACAACCAAAGTAAATGGGAGATGCTGGTTGCTCAAGAAATAGCAGAAGAGACTAGAACAGAAATATCTGACGCGGACTTGGTAGACGATGACCTTGAAACTTGTTCAGGAACTAATATATCTGATAGTTCCGAATTGCTTTTGCCTTTGCGAAGAAGTTCCCTTAATCCCACCAAACAAGTTGGTCTCAAAGAACAGCTACGACGTTTTTCCGTTCCTCTAAATGTGTTCCAAGATTGCAAATTTAAAAACAGAGACAAGAGTAGAGCTTCTTCAGTAGCCGAATCGCGCAGTCGCGGTAATGGAAGTCTTATGGGCAGTGAACACTCGATCCACTCTCAGTTGAGTGTTCGCGGTCACTGCGAGCACGGCCACGCCATGTCCGAGAAGGTGCTCAGTTCGGAGAAATTGCTTCCCGATTCTTCCATAGCTTCGATCACAACACCAGTTCAGGCTACTCGGCTGAACACAGTCTTGAAAGAAGGCGGGACTTGGAAGCTGATTCGTCAGCAAACCTTCCCCCCGCTGGAGACAGCCGCTCGCGCTCACTCACTAGCCGCCCGCCCGCTTCACACGAGCAACGAGGATGCCATATACCCGTCCCGATTCTCCAAGACTGAAAATGGAAAGTTTGATAAAAAAGACGGCAGATTTAGCAATATATTCAAGAGAAATGATACTGATAAGACTGATAACGATGACGCTTCTGAAAATATTAATGTAGATGTAACTGAGTGTTCACATAATTTAGAGAAAGAGAATCTTGACCCGTTAATAAGGAGTTCGGGTGGAATGCGACGCGATTCTGCTGGAGTAGGAAGTCAACTTAGAGAAAATCTGACAGCCGTGCAACTTGGAGTCTTCGCCTCGGACCAGCTGCTTCGCCGCAGGAAATCAATGCCTACTGAAACTATCCCGTACAGTAAGTTTTCATTGCTATGATCCTCTATGAAGTATTAACACATTATCTTACTAATATTATAAATGCGAAAGTGTGCCTCTGTATGTTCGTTACCTTTTCACGTATTAACCGCTGAAGCGATCATAATGCAATTAGATAGGGACGTAGCTTGCATCCTGAAGATGCACATATGCATAAAAATTCCACGCAGATGGAATCGCGGGTAACAGCTAGTCTAATAAAGTAAATATGAAGTATTATGTGTAATTTCAACGTTTCAATGTTACAGGCGAAACTCACTGTCTCTTGTTGTCTTACAGCTCCCAAAGAAAAGAAGATGCGCGAAATGACGGCTGCCATCCCGGAACTACTTCGAAGGACTCTTTCTGGAAAAGAGTGTTGGTCGCGAAGGAGGGGTTCCGCCCCGGCTCCCGTCGCTCCGTCTGAGTTCAGGGGCCTGGCTGCCCTGGGAGCTCTGAGACACAGCGTGAACGGAGGACGTCGGAAACCCAACCCCATAGTAACATGCCAGCAGTGGCTCGCTAAGGCCACCTACAGTGTACAAGAGAGGACTCTGCAGCAACTGCCACGAAGAAGCTCGCTTCCCGTTGAGGTGATGACAGGTGCTTTAATTACTCTTTATACAGGTTAAATTTTATATCACTGCGGATAACTTCAGCATGTGTTCTACTCATCAAACTGAACAACTTTTACTATGGAGCAAACTTCGAAATCGCGAAAAAATAATCTGTGTGTCTACCATGAGTTTTCAGCGTACTTTACTACTATAGTTACGTCACCAATTTTGTATTGAATTTCGTACAGCGCTCCTAGTGGTTACGTTGAGAACTAATTTCTGTCATACGAATTGGCGACGTAACTACAGTAGTATAGTACAGGGAAAACTCATGGTAGGCCCCCCTGCTGTCCCCTTTGACTACTACTTATATTATGTGGACTAGTAACGCGTGTAATTCTACTAACAAACATTTCTGCCTCTTTTTGCGCGGGGCGAGGTAACATGCAATCCGCAACTTTGGATTTTATTCCCCATAACTTTAGATTCTAATTTTGAATGTTAAAAATCATGAAAAGTAGTCTCGTGTGAACCCCAAACGTTTTAAGTTCGAAGTTATTGTTTCGCAATTATAGGCTGTCTCGTTTAGTGATAAGGCATAAAATTGAATGAAAATTGCACATAATTAATCGTTCTTATACCGTGGCAGAGGGGAAATGCTACTGCAAGGCGAGTCCTTATAATAAATAGTCAAAGGCTGTCCCATACAAAGCTGCAGTACCTTGACTCAAATGTATGGGACAGCAGATTTTTTTTTCGATGTTGGCTCCATAGTGAAAGTTAGTTGTTCAGTTTGATGAGTATAATACATGCTGAAGTTAACCGCAATGTGATATAAAATTTGCCCTGTAGATTCTCTAGTACCTTACGCAACAACTCTTTTTGAATGTTTATTTGTTTTTATTTTCGAACATTTTCGATTTTCTGTTTAGTCGTATTTCCACTCTCATTAATTTTCCACTTAAATTTTGTGTTGCTGAAAGTAAAACTTTATTTATTTCTAAAACAGGTATTTCGTCCCGCTGAAGTGATGAAGTCGTCGGAATCAAAATAAATAGCGCAAGTTTACTCTGGTAGGCTAATGTTGCTCAAGCAGGATCCATATTTAGAGGAAATTCAATCAAACCTACATATGTAGTATAAGTTGGTTATGACAAAGCTTTTATCATGTTGTGACATAAGAGGGAGAAACAAGTGATAACAATATGTCGCATTGTGGAAAATATTTGGACATAAGGAGAATAAGTGATTCACAAACGTAAACTTATTTAATTAAAACGCTTTGTGCACACCTGAAATTAAAACGGCTGGACCGGTAAGTGTCACAAATAGTCTAAACATGTATATTTTATTTAATAATTAAGATTGAAAATAATGTAATATTAGCTTCAGGTGCACTTAATTCGGCTATCACATTAATTATGAGATTGCCGAATAAGGCCGTCCGCTGCGTTAAGCGTGCAGCTGTGTGCGTGTACCCACGTTTTCTAGTTTCTACTAAACTCAGCCCACGCCACGCAGCGGCGCACTTGAGGTTGCCGAAAACAGGAGTTCGACTAGGGGTCTGCCTACCGATTATATTATCATGTAAAATAAGATTTATAAAAAAATATTGGAGAACTTTCCCGCGATCACGATTTCTATTTAAGAAGGACCGCGATGAATACCGTAACTGTAAGGCAAGTAGCAGTTAATCTCAAAACATAACATGAAAACTGGTATAAAATAAATCATATGTATTAATAATACAAATAAATATACTTGGTATTCTGTTTCAAGTTTGCTAGCATTAGGGTGGCAGCTGGTCAAGGCACCTGGGACGTTTAAATCTGATGAACAGTTTTAGTTTTTCTTGCTAGGTACAATTTCAAACTAAAGCAACGCAAGTACGAAACTAACCTTCATAAAACACCGTACAATAAATTATTATTTTGCTTATCGGTTTTAACCTAAGGTCCCTTTACTCACCTGCAGCCTGCATTAGTATAGTATACTATATTGTATTGGTGTAACCTGGACTTTTTAATATGTGTAAGAAATAGTACATTATGATACAAGTGAGCTAAGTCGGTCACTACATTCAAGGCTGCATTTTAGCCCGAGCCGGAGGCGAGGGCGTTATTGGAGCAGAGAGTGTAATGAATAGCAGAGAGTGTAGGTAATGAATGACCAATGCTCACGCGTTTCATACAACATTTTGCAACACACCTGCGAGGAAAATTTAAATAAAATGTCATAAATAATTGTTTATGTAAATAGCGCGCAGACTTTTTTCTCGCGCGCCGTGCGCCTATGGTCAAGTTAGTTATGCGCACGCAGGTATTATATAAAATAAAATGCACGCGTGTTTAATACACTGCATTATGAGACTAAAAGCTGTGTAATAAGAGCCACATTACGAGCGTGTTGAAAATTATCTTATATACGGTAACACCATGAAGAATAAAATTATGATCCATGGGTTACAGGTAAAGAATGACTTGTTATAGTAAATATAGTTATTATCATCACATTTAAGATCGGAAGTAATCGCGGTTAAATAGTTGTTCACATCGTGGTGTTGTAATGTGTTCCTCCGACCCAATAGGATTACTTATCCTTATTTTTGTAAATTATGCGTCAAATTTTTTTGGTCAAGAGTGATTACAATTTTAGTTAAAGCCTCTTCTTTAAATTCTTTACCATCTTTTATTTAAGGGAAGGATCTTCTTTTTTCACTGATGTCAAACTAAATCTTCATACGTCCTTATATTTTAGTGGCCACGTATTAGAACCTTTTTACCACTTGGAATGGTTGTCTACTTTATCCATTAGGATAACTATTAAGTAAACAAGCACTTTGCCAAATTACAATAAAATAGGTCAAGAGTAGGGGTTCCGTACCACACCACCACACAACACAACATATTAACTGACAAAAATACTTGTTTCTCCGGGACCATTAGCGCAAGACCGACTCACACTTGGCCAGTTGTTATTATTTGTTGTTATTCTGTAGAGTTTGCTCTATAATCACACCAAGTTTGAGGCTTGTATGTATTACCGTTTTTCCAATAGAGCGAGAAGAAAAAACGTCGATTAAAACTAGTTTCTTGTTGAGAACCCCCCGTTATAACGCATATTATGTGAAAATTTCAACTATCTAGCTATTACGGTTCAAAAGTTACAGCCCGAAATAGGTAGGACGGACAGACGGACAACGTAGACTTAGGGTCCCGTTTTCACCCTTTGGGTACGGAACCCTAAAAAACATGGTACCCTGTGAAACAACGTGAATTGCCACTAAACACCTAAACAGATACAAGTCAGAAGCTCTATGGCGAGCGTGTTTTCGTGCCTGGTTGTTTTTTATGTATACTATAATGTATATAATATAATAGCCAATGCACATCTAAACTATTATAAAACTGTAACTGAAGTGTGTCTGTACATTGAAGATATTTACAAAAAAAGATTACGATATGGTTTTTAGGTATCCCTGACTCGAAATCAACCTTTTTTAGAAATTTTGTCTGTCTGTTTGTTTGTGTGTTTGTTTGTGTGTTTGTTTGTTTGTTTGTTTGTTCGCGCATCACGCAAAAACTACTGAACCGATTTTGATGAAACTTTTTTTGTTTGATAGCTTATGATCTGACTTAAAATCTGGTATATAATTTGTGCGGACGAAGTCGCGGGAAAACTCTAGTAATATATGAAGTGGTGCGGTACTACAGGTTGATATGTAGGTATATAAAAGGAACTGAACCGTACCGCGCGCTCTCGGTGTATAAAGAAGACTTCAAATTAGGTTTCCTGTCAACGATTTAAATATTACTTTTTCATGTGCGTTTACTGTAGTGTACTAGATGGGAGTTCCAATATTTGTGAAGTGGTTGCAGAATTGATATAAATTAATGTTTAAGTTAATTAAATGGTACGAACTTGTCGAACATAGGGTACAATTAACACAACCATCATGTAGTAACATTATTGGTTTACAAGTGAACAAAATAATTGAACTAATGAGTTTTTGTAGAAAGTAAAGTAGTTACAAAACTTAACGTCGTCAAGCCGAAAACAGGAGATAAGCATACGAAAGTTTATAACTGTCCAGGAAAAAAAGTAAGTTTGACAGATTTCGAAATTTTGAGATTTTATGAAACATTGTGAAAATAACCAACCTGCGCCGAACTTTTAGATGTACTTTTATATACTATATATTTTTCAGGAAAATACTTTACAATAATTAATAATTGTTTCAGTGATTGCAATTCAAAATGAACTAGCCATACTTTCTAAAGAAAACACTATTTTCTGTCAGACTTCTGCGGTAAAAAAATTTTCTTTGCCTACTTTGAGACTACTCACTGTATAAAAACTGTATAGTGCTAACCCAGCAAGTTATTTCCAAAGTTGGCCTATTTAATCAAGTTTTGAAAATGGTACTTGGTATTTCAGTTTAAAAAAAGAAGAAATCATTGTTTTTTTGCTGAACAACCCGGTTTAAAACAAATAATTCCATAGTAAAATTTCGCGCGTTGCAAGTCTTTTAATTTTATAATGGAATTATTGTTTTGAAATCGGGATGTACCTACTGTGAGAAAAAAATTATGACTACTTTTGGAAAGTTAGAGATGTGATAACATTTTAAAAACTTCGTTAAATGGGCCAGCTTTCGAAATAACTTGCCATAATAGCGCCATACATTATTATACAGGGTCTAGTCTCAAAGATGCCAAAGGAAAAATGTTACCGCAGAAGTCTGAAAGAAGAGCCGGTTTTCTTTAAAAGATATGGCACTAATCCATTATTTTTGGGTCCACTAAATAGATTATTCAGGATTCAGGACAAATATTTTCATGAAAAAATATAAGTAGGTACAAATTTGGTCACTACATTAAAAATTTCGGCGCAGGGTGGCAATTTTACCAGTGTTCAAAAAATTGCAGTCTCGAAAACTTACTATGTACTTACAGTCTCGAAAACAAACAAAATATATTATTTTCGTATTTTTCCCTGAACATTTATAAACCTGACCGTCCCCTGCTTTCGGCTTGACGTTGAGTTTTGTGGACACCCTGTATAAGTATCTACTTTTTAATTTAGTACATGAAACACCAGTTAAGCTTTATTTATTATTTTGTAGTTTTGCTCGTTTTGGATCAAACGGTCAAACTTTAAAAGTATCTGATGTAAAACAAATTTTGATACTTATAATTTCACCATTATCGGAATTAACACTTTAACTGCTGACGACCTACCTGGTAGGTCAGCGACCTATGGGCCGCAGTGCTCATGACTCACACCTTGAGTCAGAATCGTATAGCATTCCAGTGTTAGCACTGCGCGAATGTCATTGTTTTGAGCTTAGCAGCGAAAGTGTTAAAGGAAGACTACTATTTCTCCTTTTTATATTATACTTGTAGTTTATTGACTTATTTCAAGTATGTACCATGTATAAAATAATTCTATAACTCATTAGTTCGAAGCAAAAACATCATTAGAATGGCAACTAAGCTAATGTTAGTTGGCAATCGTGTAGAATTAGGTAGGTACGAGTACTGTACCCCTACAGAACATGCTAGTTTCATTAACACCTAAGTACAAATTATTTCTACGTTACTATGAAATTTATCATATGTTATTTTTATATTAAGGGTATAACTAAGTATTTAGTTTTTGCCATATTGTTTAAAATTTTTGCTATGTCCTTAACAATATTAGTTATTATTTTTAACAGATTGTTTTATTTTCAAATGATTACTTACAAAATATCACTGATATGCCAATAAAATGCTGCATGCTATTTGTTATTTCAATAAATTAGAAAAAATCACAACAGTGAGTTAGAGTCTCATAATCTGTAATTTAGGATTTGAAAGATAAATAGTCATAGGTTTAAGTACGTATTGTAGTTAATATTAAGTTAGTAGTCGCTCTTTTTGAGCGAACTGTTTTTAATGTATTGTTAATATTTACATAGTATTATTTTATAATTTATAAGATGAATTCAGTATTAGACGTGTTAAACACAGAACGATTCAGTAGTTAAATTTTTACCGTCAGGTATTTATTTGGATTATTATTTTAGTCAGACGCAAAAATCAATGTTTCGAATTCTACAGTAGTCTCACAAATGTTATATTATTTTGTAGTGGATGAGACTGGCATAGTATACAAATTTGGAGTGGTCTGGACCCGAAGAGAGAGAGAGCTACCGAGCAATTAAGTCTCTAATTAAACGTTTCAAGATCTTAACGGATTTAATATATATACCCATAGACATATTACTCTAGCGATAGACAAGCTCGTTCAAACAAACAACATGTCACACAAAACAACACAAAATGACACATTGCGGTCTGTCATTGCCATAGTGACGAAGTGAACTCGGGAACATCAATCAGGTGCGTACACCTCATTCAAGTGGAACATGTTGCTTGTATGGAAGGGCAAGTCTATCGCTAGAGTTTAAGTCTATGTATATACCCCTAATTTTTTATTACTAACAACATTTTAAGGGTGTATTCAGACAAACTAAACAATAACTTTCCGCAAGAAACATGGTGGGCCAAAAAACGAAAAAATATTTCGGACTTCCCATAGAAAATCTATCGGCTAATCCTACCTTTGTATGGATGGAAGGTCCAAAAAATTCTCGTTTTTACCTAAAGGAACATGTTCCTTAGGGAAAGTTGTTTAGTTTCATCGTCTGATACACCCTTAACATTTTCTAGTAATTAAAAACTAATGGTGTACCTTTATACCACAATCAAATATTTATTTGAAAGAGTTGAAATAATGAAGCATGAATAAAACATATAATATTTTAAATTCATTGGCATAATACTTTCTGTACATTAAATTATCGGCGGTTAACGTTCCACTGACGATCTTTTTACAAAATATATTATCTACTAAGTATATTTTTTATAATTCATCTAATTTGTTAAGACTTTCAAGTGAAAAGAAAAAACGGTGTTCTATATAAAAATTGGTCAGTTTTAAGGCCGGAACTCACGCGAGTTCTGACGCTCGCGCTCTAACGCATAGTAAACGTGAGCTTGGGACCCCTTTGAGAGGTTGGTGACATTGGTAAGGCACTGGTAGAAATATCCAAAATTATGAAATTTGACTAGTAATAATTGAGTAAGTTATAAATAATTGTGATGTTAGTGGTTGAAGTATTGGCCACGTTGTCTCGTCTGGTTCTTAGATTGGGCATAGCGTCATAATAATATGGTGGAACGGCGGATACCCGGGAAAGAGTATCTATTACTACATACAGTATGGGCCTAGAAAATCGTTCTAGGTATGGGCACTTCCTGCCTGAACTTTTTACCTTGTTTTCTCCGGGACCTTTAGCGCGAGACCGACTCACACTTGACCGGTTTTTATTATTTGTTGTTATACTGTAGAGTTTGCTCTATAATCATACCAAGTTTGAAGCTTGTACTCGTATGTATTATTACGGTAGAGCATGAAGAAAACACCGTCGATAAAAACGTTTCTTGTATGAGGACCCCCTTAATTTTTAACTTTTTGAAATATTTATTATTATTTGTTAGCAAATCCGCCATAATAACGCACATATGTGAAAATTTCAACCGTCTAGCCATTACGGTTCAAAAGTTACAGCCCTAATAAATAGGTAGGACAGACAGACAGACGGACGGACAACGTAGGCTTAGTAATAGGGTCCCGTTTTCACCCTTTGGGTACGGAACCCTAAAAAACGAATCGCTACATTACGAAAGAGAAGTAGGTACTGTCCCCGGCCCCGGCTTATTTCGAGGGTTGTATTTTACTGTATTTATTCCTTATTTCTTTTGTCGTCCAGCACGTCTAGTATGATGTCTCTCTCTCACGCGCGCGACGCGCCTTTGCTCCATATAAATAACTAGAGGACCGCGGCGAACTTCGTACCACCTTAGAATCTTCCCGACACACACTTGGCCGTTTTTTATGTTAATCACTGATAATGTAGCATTCTAATGGTGAAAGAATTATTCAGATAGGTCAAGTGGTTTCGGAGCCTATTCATTACAAACAAACAAACAAAAAATCAAATCTTTCCTCTTTATAATATTAGTATAGACTAGATGGGTTTTTAGTGCTGTCTCGGAGAGGTTCATAGTCGCCATCCTACACAAAATCCACCAGGACAGGGGTAGGCCGGCCTTTATCATATCTTCTAATGGTAAATAAACTATATTAAGTACTTCAAAACTGAAATTTTCATTAGTTCTATAGGTACATGAATATATTATGTATTATAAAACTATGATGCTATTTATACATTCACACGTTTAATTCGTATAACAAAATGGCATAAACTCGACGATGTTGACAGCTTCGTACACGAATTAGAATGTGTGATTTAGAAAATAGCACTTTAGTTACCTAATATTCTCGTATTCCGTTTAATTTGTGCCATATAACGATATGGTAGATACCAACTAAGACTCCTTTATGCTCTTCATGATAATCATTAATACGAGTCTGTGAAACGACGTGTTAAGATGACGTGTAGTACTCTTGTACAAACTTTCATTCTTTTCGGACTATAGTACCGTTAATAACACTTTATGTAAAAAATGTGACGTGTCGTAAGTAGTAATGAATATAATTGTTGTTTTTTCTCTTATTTTAACAGTAGTTCATAAGGTATTCGATTGTAACGTGTTAATCAATCTAATCGTGTTAACAGTCAGACTGCCATTACGCTTGAGTTCGAAACCTTTCGAGCGTGTCATTTGAAGGACTTTTTAAAATAAAATCACGATAACCACGTGAAGTGGCTGAAGTGCATAGTAAGAAAACTTCTGATAAGAAGTTTGAACTCTTCAAAGGAAAAAAATTCTGTTGTTTTCTTTGTACATTGTAATTTTCGAAGATTTTTTTGAACCTAACTTCAATTACCTACCAGCTTTTGTGGAAGAATAGAGTAGATAAGTAATCATGATTTTACTACCTATTTTAGATTCGTGTCATACATAATCGTCTTCAGTCAGTAAATTGTTCCATCTTATACCTACTGTTCATTGCAGTTCAAGCTTCGGAAACGTTCTAATTTTGTTGTTTTTCTAAAAATATTGGTAGATTTTTTCCATGAGTGTTGTGGATAAAAGGATAAATAGCTCTATCTATGGGATTAGTTGTTGTCAAACATAAGTAATTCGAAGTAAAAATTACTGACTTATTTTGCGGAAACTTGTAAATAACAACTTATCTCGAACAACAGTTCAATGAACAGTAGTTACATGTATACTGTAGGTACTGCCCAAAAGTGGGATTTTAATAGTTTGACACGTTTTGATATTTTAAATACTATGCCAGACTTAAAAAGGTCACCAAGATAAATATTAGGCTAACTTTAAGTAAAAGATAACAATGTGCTCAATGAAAACTTTTTAGTAAGTATGATTTTTTCCAAAAACCTAGATGGGAGTTAAATATCGAAGGCACAAAGTTATAGTTTTTTTTTAATTATTTTTATAAAATTAATTAGGTAATTCTATAATTCAGGAATTTGAACCATGAATGACAAAAAGTACCTACCTAAGTACCTACCCTTCACGGTTTATCTACATACTTTTTTAAATTACTATTCTAAAATTACTAATTCCTATCGTCAAAAATTAACAACGTACTTATTCCATTAGATTAACTCATTTATTAATTTTGTTGCTCATTCGTTCAGACTATGATATTATTAGTAGGCAATTGTTTTAGTAAGGTAAGGAGCTACACACACCAAAAGCTTGGTCCTTTCCTTCCTCCTTGTTGCGCCTAGGATCGTCAGTGTCAGTTACCTACCGAAACGGTTTCAAACAATAGGTACCTTTAGGTATTCAGTGTAGACGAGTTAATTGTTAAGTTTGTTCATCCTGAAGAAACGTATTGCTACATTTTACTATGGACTCTGGCATACCTAGTCATCGGCCGCCACGTTGTTTTTTTTTCATATTAGCTTCGCTCGATTAAGCCGAGTAGGCATTGCAGTTAAGTATGGAAACGCAAATTTTTTTTCATCGATCGGTTTGCTGCCATAGTAAAAGTTGTTTAGTTTGATTGGTAGGTACTCTTAGTTAAAAAGTATGCTAATGATATCAATTTCACCCTGTATAGTATGAATAGAGGGCACAAGACAAACAAAAAAATGCATATAGCATAGTTCCCTAAAGCGTCAAGTTGGTCCGAGATAATTTTTGGGTCATCGTGCGACATGCGTAGCAGTAGAGGTAAGTGGTTTCAAAAGATCACGATTTCCACTGACGCGACGATGACTTTATCAAAGATGTTCCATTCCAACCCCTACTGACTGAACGATACCCACGGCGCCGGCCGGCCGGGCCGGGCCGACCACGCGAGACGCTGCACGCATGTATTTCGCTATTCGCACCGAATTTGGTGTGTGGGGCTTTAGACATAGTGGAGCTCCTTTACACAGGCGATTTGCACGCGTCAAGGGAGAATGGAAGATAGCTAACGTACCGGGGAGGCGATAATATTATAGTAAAAAGAGAATTTAAACGCCAGGTTTCACCGTTCCCTTTTGTATCATCATAAAATGTGATAAGTGACACAGCCTCTCAAATCGCCAGTGTCAGGACCAATGAGCACTATACATTTTACAATGGTAGTCTGGATGTTATTTTACTGATTAAATGTGTTACAGAAGTTACTAATAACTAGGTACTTATTCTTATCTTTTTTGCCTTCACGCTCTGTATTGATTGAGGGAATGTGGCACATTTTATTCCTAAATTGTATTAGTTTTTACCGTTCAATAGCCCTCATCACAATATTAAAGATTTCTCCAAAAAGAAAGCCTAAATTAAAAAAGCGCTAAGTACTCAAATATTTCTAGTTTTGCTTTAATTCATTAACACTTATAAATATTCTATAAAAATAGCTTTTAGTTTTTTTCATTTTAGGTTGTCATTATTGAGCAACATTTAATATTGTGATAAAAGGTCTGCAAGTACATAAGTAACTTCCATGATAAACAATTAACCTATTTATCATGGATGTAACAAAATCTTCGTGCACAAAAAACCTATAATGACATATTAAATTTAAGTAACTAATTAAACTTGATAATTGTATTTTCTCCCCTCCAGAAGGAAAGCCTCAATTTTCGTCCCTCTGTGCTAAACGAAGTCGCCGCTTTCCACCTCCGTCGAGGAGTAAAATAGTATACTAACCTCGGGCAGTAAATAAGAAAGCATCAGATCACTTGTTTGTTGACCTCGGCATGAAATCTGAGACTTTTCTCACTTTCCTGCCCTCCTGCCTCTGCCCTAAAATCTTTAATAAATAAGTACCTACTGCATAATGTTTATGAAAAATGTAATGAATAATATTTAGCCGATTTATTTGAATAAAAAGAATAAGGTCTACAGTATGATGAATAGTATCCCGTACGACTTAGCAAAAGATCGTTAAAATTAGTTGAACAAGGTGCTAACAAAATGAACGCAAACCGTGCAGTTTATTTTTTGTTCGTTAAATGTATCAATGACTATTTATACTAGTCTTACAGGTTTGTCTGAAGTAAAGTAAAGTGCAATATTTAATTGTACACATTTTTTTTAAATAAATGTTTTAAACTCTTTTGTTTTTTTTTGTTTTAACGGCTTTAGCTGTATTCATCGGTGATGTATAAGAGATCAATGGTGACGGATCAATGAGCTTTTATTGTTATAAATACTGACCATCTGGAATGCAGGCGTATTATTACCTTCGAATTTATTTTTATTAGCGATGTTATACTTATGTAAATTTTTGGAATAGGTGTCCCATTACGACTTATTAATGTTTAATTATGTACTTTTAAAGACTGCAATTTATTTGATATTAATATTCGGGTAATCCTGTGTTAATGTAAGGTTTAGTAGTCTTATATTATAACTTGTCTAGTTGTACTAATATACCTACTGATTAGTCTCTTAGATTAGACGTAACGTTGAAGTTGTAATATTGTAATTCTTGGTATAACTATCTATTTTCAAACTGTCGAAGATCAGTGTTTGCTCCGTGTCTTACCCCTTTTGATTGTGAATAAAGTCGTTTCACAAAATGGTCGAGGGTTTCCTTGTACAATAATTCTCCTTTTATAATATTTAGGCCCGATTCGACCAAACGCGAGTAAATTGTATTCTTAGATTGTCGCCGGTTACTCTAGAGTAAACTGATTTTGCTTTTTACCAACCCCAATCTATGAATAACTTGACAGTAAATTGTACACTGCCAATTTTGACGATCGCGATGTAAAGCTTGTATCGAGACTAAGGAAATGTCAATGTCAAGTAACTAAAAAAATGTAATAAAAAGAAACCTAACAAATTAAAACTGTATTGATACATTGCAATAAGTACAGATACATTGACCTTTTCCTTAGGAGGATTATATACATTCGTTCTTTTAGTATGGGGTATTATGTAATCTGTGGTATGGGTTAGTATGGTAGAAGACAAATGAAGTTATTTCGGAGTAAACACCAAGAGTAAAATTGTTCCTTTTAGTAAAATTGAAAGATCCCACTGGGTCGAAGTGTTGCTGGCCTGCCAGCCCCCACAACAAGATAAGAAAATTGTTCCTTGTACTCTTCTATAAATCTAAGTTTGGTCGAATCCGGTCTTAGTAGAATATACAGCGTGAAATTGATATAATAACTAGCATCCTTTTAAACTAAGAGTCTAGCCATCAAACTGAACAAATTTAACTATGGAAGCAAACCGATCGGAGCAAAATAAAAATCAGCTGTTGCATACATTTGAGTCGAGTAGGCATTGCAGTTTAGTATGCAACAGCTGATATTTATTTTGCTCCGATCGGTTTGCTCCCATAGTAAAAGTCGTTCAGTTTGATGGGTAGACTCTTAGTTTAAAGGGATGCTAATGACATCAATTTCACCCTGTAGTTATTGATTTTAGTTACATATCTACATCGAAATTTTTAGAAATTGTTGTCTCTACATGTAGGTACAATTTTAATTAGTAATTTGACTATCGCTCAGTTGCGGAAACGCTCATTAGAGATAATCATCCATTAAATCTCTTGCTAGCTTTTTCTGCGTCCGTCAACATGACAAAAAGAGTGACAGCATGCGATTTAATGGAGGATTAACTCTATTGAGCGTTTCTACAACTAAGTGTATGCCATGGGATAACTAAGGGTTGAACAACAATGGCCGCACGCGATCGCACTTTTCCGTCGCTCCATCATTTTCTGTCACTCAGGAACGTCATTTGTTTGCTAGAGCATATAAGATAGACGAAGAAGAAGAAGAAGAAGGCGTGCGATCGAACTGCGCTTTGTTCAGTTGAAGTCTATTTAACAACAATTTATTAAAAAAAAACGTTTAACATTCAAATATTATGATTATATTTCTTGCATTTTGGACTAGTTTACAATCTTACAAATAGTGTAATTAAATTTACATTTTCATGCCTTATCTACATCTACACTACCGGCGCCTGAGCATTTGGATTAGCAGATGGAGCACCTATTGCTGAACTTTCTTCACCCGAGCCCGAAGCAGACTTTTCTAGGTTTTTAAGGCTGTTTTCAAATTCTACGGGGTCGATGAATTTCTTCCTGGGAAACGGAGGTGGTCCTAATAGAGCCTCAACTTGATGGAAGTTAAGTGTTTCTTTCTTCAGTAGTTCTTCCGCTAACTGGAATAAAATGGTGACATAAAACAATTAACATGGCCGAATTATACATTAAAAACCTTAGTCATTTTACCATTCAGTGGGCCCTCATCACAATATTTAAGATTTATCAATAATGAAACCCCAAAATGAAAAATTGGTAAGTAGTAGGTACTCAAACTTACAACAAAAGTTAAAGCTAAAGTAGTTAAGCTTATAATAAAAAAAAATCTGCTGTCCCATACATTTGGCTGAAGTAGGTTTGCAGTTTTGTATGGAACAGTAGATTTTTTTTTCGTAATTTGAATGTTGGTGCTTTAGAGAAATTTGTTCAGTTTGACGGTCTGATCATCCCGTTAAAAAAGTGTCGGCGAAGGACCCTATTATAATACTTTTAAAGTGTCCGTGTAGCTAGCGTACACTTGAAAGGGATCAGGCTAGAATCAGTGCCTAATTAGCTTGACGCCAAGCTAGGTACCAGGAAAAAAAAATCGGTATCTCGTAAAGTACAGAGGCACTATTTATTTGACCTAGGTACTAATTAGGCACTATTTATTGGCACTGATCCTAGCCGAATCCCTTTTTTTGTGTACGCTAACTATACGGACACCTTTTAAAGGTTCTAAACATTCCACTTTTTAATATCTAAATAAACCTAGAAGTGGCGGTATTTTTTCCCTTCTTTCGTAACTATACCTAAGAGGAATGGGATTGTTTTAACCATAAACTTAATATACTATCGTTTTTAAACCTATAAAATAAGGGTGCCAGTCCAGTATCCATTGACGCTGAGATGAACGTCGCGGAGCGGAGAAACGGTAGTTTTATTAACCAATAAGATTGCATGAAATCTCGGAGCTGAGATTAAAATAGCTTAAAGGATTTTGTAATAAGTTGGATTAGCATTTTTTGAATTTTCTTGATTGAGAAATAGCGATGAGGGCGCTACTGAACGGTAAAATGACTCATAAGTTAGATAACAAACAGTAGACTTACAGCCTTAAGTTTATCTTGGTTCGCTTTCAATAGGTTCTCTGTTCTGTAGTACGCGTTCGCAATTAATTTCCTTGCTTCCAGGTCTATAAGGTTCTTGAGAGACTTACTGAAGGGACTCTTGCCGCGGTCTTTCATATCCGGGAATGACACCAAGCCCACTGCCGGGGACATGCCGTACACTCTGATCTGTAAAATAATTAATTTGCAATTACAAAGTGGTTCATAGAATGGTAAGTTAACGTTTACGAACAGTGATGCCCTACATCGTATGTTTTTTTTATTACTAGACAATTTACATTTCCAAAAAATAAGAATGTCACATGCTGCTGATTTTTAATTTATCAGGTCATTAGTCATTACGGATTTGTTTTTATAATGTTTGTAGTTAAAACTGGCAAAAGTCACCGTCGCCACTTTTGGCGATAATAACCAGTGGCGGCGTAGCGTGGGTATCTGCCGCCCGGCTGGCCACATGGCCCGGCACAGACTGATTTTGCCGCATCCTTATCTTTATAAGACCTACTGTAGGAAGGTTGTATGCTTGTTCAAGAACATTGGCTGGTTATTATCGTATTAATATGTATTTGAATTTAGAACGCTTATATTTTGTCTGGACGTCTATTGCTTGGGGAAGACAGATTGGTTTTGTAGAGTGAAAAGCTATGAAGAAAATGTAAAAAAAGTTATATTTATCAAGATCTGTTGATTATCTTTCATCCCCGGAGCACAAAAAATAAAGAAATGAGCTCGAATTTTTTTGCACATCTATTCGGGTTGTAGTCAGACATCTTTTGTTTATCCATGCAAAAATAAAGCGAGCGAAGCAAGCTCGACTTTTCTCCTGAGCCTGAGCTTTTTACGTACAAAACATGTGCAAAGTAACCTACGTAAAAGCTTTGGATTGAGCGAAACATACTCGAAATTTTTAGCACCTTAACTTTGGTTAGAAGTCTTTAGGATTATTTGTATAGGCACGGTAACTAATTAAATCTCAATCAGTCGATATTTTTCTCGAATTTGCCGCCCCTAGTAAAGTGCCACACGAGGCATTTGCTCATATCAGCTGTACCAACCATACACTTGAGCCTAATCATTTCACTAAAGTTTTGAATGAAACAGGATATTTTTTAATTTTATCGCCATGTTGGCTCTATAGTGAAAGTTGTTCAATTTGATAGTCTACCTTAGATCAAAATAAAATGAATGGATAGGCCTAAAGCGCGGTAAGTTGAAGCAAACTACTGGTGCACTTGGTACATACAAATTTGAAGTAAAGCTTTCATTCGTTTTGCCTCATTTTTCTGGTTTGAAATGTTCGCGTAAGGCCTATCCATTCATTTTATATTGATCTAAGGTCTAAACCACCCCTTTAAATATTACTAGGCTTTTTGTTACAACCAGTAAATGCATAATGTACCTGTGCATATGCAATCTTGGTGACTTTCTCCAAGTCATTCTGAGCTCCACTAGTGATAGAGTTAAAAGTAATTGCTTCTGCAGCCCGTCCGCCCAGCGCCATACACATGCGGTCGAAGAGCTGAAACATTAAGTATAAAGAATAAAACCGGTCAAGTGCGAGTCGGGCTACTCGCGCACCGAGGCACACTGTAAGAAAATCGCAATCTAGCGGGATTTAATTCAAAATTCGAACAATGTTTTAAATCGCAATCTAGCGGTATGTAATTCAAAATTCGAACAATGTTATATAGCACGAGCTACGCGTTTTCCACCCTTCGATCAAAATAATATTTTGATCGAAGTTTCCACCGTTAATTTGTGCCAATTACGTTTACGATTACGAAGCGATAGTGTTATTTAATTTATTTATTAAAGTGTTTGTGTTTAATACGTAAGTACATTCACATCTTGTTCGATTTATAATAGGCAATTATAGGCAAAAACAACCATTTCTGTTAGGACACGAAATATACTTCGATTTTTTATATTTTAAATTCATTGGACCCGAAAACACATTATATAGCGAAGTATGTACCATCACAGTAAAGCTGATGATTTTAACTTACAGATTGTAACTAAAAAATTTTGCGCTTTTTTGCGGCACCAATATATTTTTTAAATTTTCACCATGGCTATCGAAATAACTAAATTGCAAATTTACAATTTTTTCACATTTTTTAATTACAAAAATATACGAAAATGATTTTATAAAACTATAAGATCACTTATTATAACTTATTTCAATCAAATTAATGAGTTCCGTATCATCAGAATTAAATCCCGCTAGATTGCGATTTTCTTACAGTGTGCGAGGGTGCCGTACCACACCACCACACAACATATTAACTTGCAAAAAAGTTTTGTTTTCTCCGGTACCTTTAGCGCGAGACCGGCTCGCACTTGGACAGTTTTTATAATTTGTTGTTATACTGTAGAGTTTGCTCTGTGGGTAGATCAACTATTTTTTGTCCTCGCGGTACATTTTAAAAAAAAGTTTTTATTCCTTTTTTCTTGACATTCATTAATTTTGAAAGATAGATATTGTATCTAATGATATGATTCTTCTACACACATGCGCATTGCACCATCTGTGTTGAACTACTTGAAGTTTTTAGCGGTTGTCCGATAGACCAAAAAGCGTGGGGACAACGAAATAAAGCGACACCACCAAAATTCAAGTAAAATTCAAGTAATTTTGTAAAACCGTGTATGTATTTAATAAATGCAATCCTTAGTTATTCAACAAATATTAAATTTTGGGGCAAGCAAAACCTGAGCTTGAGCCCGAGCCTGAACATTGAGAAAATTTTATGCAGATGACTGGGACTAGGTATGGACAAAAAATAGTTGATCTACCCCTATAACCACACTAGGACGGATAGCTTAGGCTTATGAATAGTATTCCGTTTTCTACGGGTACGGAACCGTAAAAAATACATATTTAACTTTTCAATAAATCGAATACTTATTACTTAGATGAAAAACGAACCTCTTCCTTAGAATATAGTTTCTGATCGGACGTCGTGTACTGAGCGAATCCAAGTGCCATGTTAGTTCGCGGTACTATGGTCACCTTGAGCAGAGCATCGGTGTGCTCTAGTAGCCATCCAACGAGAGCATGGCCTGACTCGTGATATGCAACTATCTTCTTTTCTACCGGCGACATAGCATGGCTACGTTTTTCAGTACCGCCTGAAAGAGATTCATAATCATTCATCGCAGCCTATCCATCGAACTCATGGATTTAAATCATACAGGATGCCACTCCTCTTTACAACCATTGAAACAGGAAAATTGGCCATGGCGGTCGGTAATATTCAATCTTCTTTCGTACTTCTCCGTCGTCAAAGAAAATTTACCGTCGTCAATATTTCCAATTTTAGGTGTGTCCCTTTCTATCCAATGACGTAACAACGAAAATTGTGACGTTGATTTTTGACATTGGATTAGAAAGGGACAAAGTGAACGTCGCAAAAACAACGACGGAGAGGAACGATCATTACCGACCACCAAGGACCAAGGAGTACTATTATAATGTTTCACCGCTTGTACGGAGGATTGGGATCCATTTCATTCTAATATTCTTGGTTCAACCGCAGGGCACTGGCCTACTTTCCGGGTGTATATGTGCCACCACTCGTGCCCAATGCTGTTTGGTAGACTTCACATGCGCATCGGAATGTCTTCTTCAGCGTATGCAGTTTTCCTCGCGATGTTTTTCTTCACCATTTGAAAGCAGTCGGTTTTACCATAGCAGAGTAAAGGAGACAAGGAGAGTGCTAAGCTCAGAGTATGTATTTAACATATCTCTTTGGTGCTAAGTCTCCATAGGTACTAACTTTTACTACTTACGTCAACAAACAAAAAGTGACAGCAAGAGATTTAATGGAGGATTAACTCTAATAGTTAGTTAGATGTCGTTATGAGCATCATTTCGCTATTTTTGCATCAAAAATTTCAGATCTACTACTCTTTTGTTACCTAAACTAAGTACCTCTCTTACGTAGTTGGTTTGGTTCATAATATTAGAAGACTAATCAATTTTTTAGCGTATATTGGCAATTCATCTACTCGCTGGCAAGGAGTCACCACGTCACATCTATGAGACGGGATTTTGAGCTTTTTCCGAGGTACGCCACTTAGTATGGAGAATAGCACTCTTGTTTCCTTTACTCTATGGTATTACGTACATAAGCTAGAAAAACTTCGTACATGGCATGTGGTCCGTGCGGATTCGAACCCGGATCTCAAGATCGAGTTTAAATTTCAGGTCTATAGATTATCAACAGTTTATCCAAAACAAATTTAAAATTTTCAGTCTTTGCAACTTACCAACAACCCTTTCAACAGCGTACTCCAGGTTACCTGCTTTTACAATGTTTTGTTTGTGTCTAGCGGCGTGTAATGCTGCCTCATTGCACACGTTTGCTATGTCGGCACCGCTGAATCCCGGAGTCAAGTACGCTAAACTATAATAGACAAATAATTATGTAGGTGACAAATCAAGTGAAAAAACAGAAACATAAGCTACACCGTGGAACCGGGGTCGTTTTGAAGCCGCAATAGGGTGCAAGACCATCAAATTGAACAACTTTTACTTTGAGACTCGTTTGAAATCGCGAAAAAAATCGGCTGTTTCATACATTTTTTTCGAGGATCTTATGTCATTTTCTATGGAACAGCTGTTTATTTCACAAATTAGTAAAAGCTGTTCAGTTGGAATGGTTGTCATATATGTACTTACCGTTTGACATAATAACTTGGCAATGTCTCCAGCACAATGTTATTGAGATGTCGTTGAAATATCTCCTCTCTTTCTTGCAACGTCGGAAGATCGATTAGGATATGGCGATCGAAACGTCCCGGACGCAGAAGTGCCTTTAAATATAAAACAATTAAGTTAAAAACGTGCACTAATAAGCAGTGTCAGAATCGTGCCGTGCGGTGGTCCGTAGTCTCTGCCTGCAGCCCATGGGACAATGGCGTGGACTTATGTATAACTAGTGTTTACCCACGACTTCGTCCGCTCAAATTATATACCAGATTTTAAGTCCGATCATAAGCTATCAAACAAAAAAGTTTCATCAAAATCGGTTCAGTAGTTTTTGCGTGATGTGCGAACAAACAAACAAACAGACAGACATTTCTAAAAAAAAGGTTGATTTGGAGTCAGGGATCCCTAAAAACCATATCGTAATCTTTTTCTTGTAAATAAAAAAAAAAATCTTCAATGTACAGACTACAGACACACTTCAGTTACAGTTTTATAATAGTTAAGAATTTAGATAAATAAATAACTCGGCTTCATCTACATTCCAGACTTGTATAATGATGACGATATTGAATACAACATAACACAGATACAGAGACGTCCATGACTCGGGTACAAATGTTACGGGATTCGAACCTCGGATTATCAGGCAGGTTCACCACCAACTGAGATGAATATGTTGAGTGAGGCATATATATACGCAGGGGATATGTTTTGTAGGGTTCGTAAATAAACATGTTTTTTAGGGTTCCGTGCCCAAAGAGTGAAAACGGAACCCTATTGAGTATTAGTGAGTCGGTTTTGCTCTAAAGGTCATGGAGAACACAAAACATTTTTGAAATTAATTGATATGTTGTGTGGTGTGGTACGGAACCATCAGTGCGCAAGTAGTCCGACTCACATTTGACCGTTTTTTTTTTACATACCTTATCAAGAACGTCAGCTCTATTTGTCGAAGCCAGTACCACAACACCTTCTCGACTCTTCATGCCGTCCATTTCAACTAGCAGTTGATTCAAGGTTTGCTCCCCTTCGCCCCCGCCGGGGCCCCAGGAGGAGGTGCCCGTGGCCCTGGCGCGACCTACTGCGTCCATCTCGTCAATGTAGATAATACACGGCGCTCTGGAGCTCGCTTCTTTAAACAAGTCCCTAAAACATGGAGACAATTAGGCTTTTTCCAAGTTTGATAGTTATGAAATGAAAGACATGGCGTTTCTACTTATTGAGGAACATAAAACCTAACCCCACTCCTCTCAAACTCTACTATATGAGGGATTTTCCGAAAGCCATTAAAAAAGAACATTATATTTTCAAATGGCTCGATATGTGGTGTTGATGTGAGATAGATGTGCAACCATGCTTTTTAATAAAATACAAATAAATAGTATAAATAAACTGTATTTAAAATAAGCAGGAAGACAGTCCGTCAACAGACACGTTTGAACCAACTGTTGACGCAAGTATTTATTTTAAGATTTTTGCCTCAAAAATAGCCCTTGGGCGATTCGCACCGCAGTCCGAACTGAGCGAGGTGCGAAATTCCCAATTTATTCGCAGGCCCCACTACCTAAATTATTATCATCATCAACGCCATCTATTGATGCACTAATCAAATACAAGCATTTCGAACTACGTTTAACCCCTCGTATGCGACAATTCCACACACAATAGAAAATACATTGTTCTACGTGCAGATCTGCACTACAACACACAAAATGTTAAACTACCTGCCAGAAAGCTCCTCATTACTCATTACACAAGTATAAAGAAAATATAAAATCAACTTATGAACCATACACTTAGTCGCGCGCATAGCCATGTAGCTTTCTCACACTCAGACATTTGCAGAATTATAGAGGCTATCTTGAAAACCGGAAATAACATTTAAAAACTCATGTATTTAAATCTAGTGTTCATTATAGATTTTTCTCCCCTCCGGACGGAAAGCGTCAATTCTCGTCCCGCTGCGCTAAACGAAGTTCCTGCTTTCCACCTCGGTCGAAGAGAAAAATAGTATACTAACCTCGGAAAGTGAATAAGAAAGCCTCAGATCACATGTTTGTTAACCTCGGCTTCGCCTTGGTCAACAATTACATGATCTCTGAGACCTTTCTTACATTCCTGTCCTCGGTGTGTTATTGTGTAATCTACTATACCTGACTCTCGCAGCTCCGAGTCCACCAATCATTTCGATAAATTCAGAACCATTCATGGAGAGGAACGGCACATTAGCTTCAGTAGCGACTGCCTTCGCTAAAAGGGTTTTGCCGCATCCAGGCGGTCCTAGCAACAATGCTCCTTTTGGTACCTGCATAAAAATCATTTACATGGTATCAGTCAGTACGATGACGATATGAAATTGTTTATAAAATCAGTCAATGGGGAAATTTCTGTCAGCTAATTAAAAAGAAGAGTTCTCAATGGCTCGATACATGTTGTGCAACCTGGCTGTTAATAAAGTACTTACCAATAAAGTAACTAGCAAGAAAAAGTTTTTTTCACATGAGAAAATCAACTGATTCCTAACATCTTCGGAGCCATGTCACACGCCATCTATCGAGGCATGTTGAACAACGTTTAAACTAGCCTATTTCTTATAACAGAGTTATTTGCAGTGCTAACGCACGCAAAAGTCAATTAATTATAAATAGAAATAGAACAGTGTAATTACCCTGGCGCCTAAACTCTTATAATGTTCAGGCCTTTTCAAATAGTCCACAAACTCCATAACTTCAATTTTAGCTTCACGAAGTCCAGCCACGTCCTCAAATTTGACGCCCTTACCCTGTCCGCTCATTGAATCTACTAGGGTGAATTTGGCACGACCCAATTGACTCTGCATAAATGACATAAATATAAACATTAAAACTTATACACAAAGACAATTATGCCGTGATTATTCCAACGCAGCATAGTTACTTACGAAACCTCCTAGGTTTATGTTCATTTTTAGAGACTTGGAAGAATACAAGAATGCCAATATGATGGCTCCAATGAGCATTGTTGTTATCAGTTTCCCTGCTAAACCACCATTCCTGTCATATATCACTCGCACACCTACAAAAAATAAAAAAATATTAATAAGTGGCGACGGGCTCACTCCCCGTCAAACTTGCTGGACGGAGATTCCGTACTACTAGTGAAACGTGGATGTTCTGAATATTGATAATATAGTCGTCAGCATAATTTTATTTATGATTAGACACATTGACTTCTTAGACGTCAAAAAATACAGGGTGTCCCGTAAATCGACGTCAAGCCGGAATCGGGTGATAGGCCAAATCATAACAGTAACCAGAAAAATAAAAATAAAAATCTAGGTCATGAATTTTTTAAATTATAGGCATTTTTAATGTACGTCTTGTGAGTTTTTTAGCTCCTACTGCTACAACAAATCTCTCCTTTTTTTTTATTTAATCCAGAATAGTGCTAATCTAACCTGTTGCTTTGAATTCTCAGGCTGTATATTTTCACGAAAAAAAAAATGCCTATAATTTAAAAAAAAACGATGACTTCGATTTATTTTATGATTTTTCTGGTAACCATTATGATTTGGCCTATCACCCGATTCCGGCTTGACGTCGATTTACGGGACATCCTGTATATTGATAGTAAAGTAAAGTAAGTATCATATAGGGTCCTTCTTAATATCCTGACACTTTTTTAAGGGGATGATCAGACCTACAAACTGAACAACTTTCTCTATGGGACCAACAACTAAATCGCGAAAAAAATATCTTCTGTTCCATACCCATTATAAGTGGCGACGGGCTCACCCCCTGTCACACTGGACCGAGTTTCGGTACTACTGGTGAAACGTGGATGTTTTGAGGTTCCAGAATATCTCTGACTACCCCCTCGGGGAATATAGTCGTGAGCATAATATGGTTATGCTGCTCCATACAAAACTACAAACCTACTCGAGCCGAATGTATCGGAAAGCTGATTTTTTTTTTGAGATTTTGGTGTTGGTGCCATAGAGAAAGTGGTTCAGTTTGATGGTCTGATCATCCCCAAAAGTGTCAGCATTGTTTAAATGCAATCAGCTGAACAGTCTGTATGAAAAGTAGTAATATTTTTCTTTTTCGAGACTTTAGTTTCCTTGGGAATCGTTGTTCATTATTAAGAGAACATTTCATCACAACTTTAAATCTACACTACATACATTACATTACATATTTGAGCGATTTAATTATCAAAACACCCTAGTAATATTCATTATTTAAAGGGGTGGATTAGATTAGACCATCAAACTGAACAATTTCACTTTGAAGAGTATGCAGACACCATAAAAAAGAGTCTGCTGTCCCATACATGTCGAGTACTGCAGGTACTGCAGGTTTGTCTGAAACAGCAGATTTTAAAATTGTATTTCTGTTAGCTACATAGTCAAAATTTTACATTTTGATGGTACTATACTAACTTTAGTGTGTTGGATGACTGATGTGATGACACTTGCCGAACCTGACGACTTTACGCGGCGTAATTTATGTGTCTACTAGGAAAAATGGCGCGTACTAATGTCTCTCCGGTATATGGAAAACCATTATACGCGTATTCATCTGAACGTTCGGCGCCGTACGTTTCGCAGATGTGTCGTAACACTTAAATATAACTACCAGGGTGTTTTTGCACCCTGTACGAACCTACTCATAATAATTCATCTTAATAATAACTGTACCTTCTTTGACACCCAGGTTCTTTTCTGTTTCACGTAGTTTTTCTTCGAAACGATGAATATCACCAACGTTCATATGGTATACTCGATGAGTTGCCTGAAATCATGGACTAATTAATACACAATTTTAATTAATAACAAAAAACGGCCCGCCAGGCCAAGCCTTGCCAATATCCATCGACTACCTACAGAACCTTTCAAAAAATCTATAATTATAAAAGAATTAATGAAGCACTTACCCGCTTTCCCTTTATAACGGCACCTTCTTGTAGTACAATAGTAACTACTTCCAAATCTGGTCGCACTATTAATTCTTCAACTTCACCTTTCGATAGCATTGAATATACAAACTCATTCCATGATACATATCGGATCAACTGAAAATTTTATTAAGATTAATGTAGGTAAGGAAAAAACACGAAACAAATGTGTCACGTCAGAAAGAAGACAGCCAGAGAAGCCCGCTCCGATCTGCCACTCCGGCTGTTACTCGGTTGATTTGCACCAGACTGAGTACATCATTCATATGCACAGGAGATGGTCAGACTATAATTCAAATGTTATACAGGGTGTAAAAAAACCCTGTTAGGGCCTTTAGGGGGTGCTTCAGACCATCAAACTAAACAACTTCACTATTGAGCCAACTTCGAAATCGGGAAAAAGAACAGCTGTCCCCAAACATTTGAGTCGTGTTGGTACTGCAGTTTTGTATGAATCTGGTGTTTTTTTTTTCGAGATTTCGATTTTGGCTCTATAGTTATTGTTGTCCAGTTTGATGGTCTTTTTTTATATCCTGTATATTACTTTTGTTACAATGATGCCAAATATCTACTCAAGTTTAATTGATAGATCGATTCGATTGACATCTGCAGTTACACTGAAAATCATTTTGTGACTGAAAACTAAATATAATCATGTTTTCTCCCCTCCGGACGGAAAGCGTCAATTGTCGTCCAGCTGCGCTAAACGAAGTTGTCGCTTTCCACCTCCGTCGAGGAGAAAAATTGTATACTAACCTCGGACAGTAAATAAGAAAGCCTCAGGTTACATGAGATCTGAGACCTTTCTTACTTTCCTGTCCTCGGTGTGTAATCTACTAAAAATGAGAAACTTAAGTGGTTCACTCCTGTAGGAGTTACAATATCTTAAACATAAACAGAAAAGAAATGTTCATACCTCATTCTGTGTATTGTCTCCTGGTACTAAAAGTGAGCTTGTGATGATAAGTATACATGTTGTAATCATCCAAAATGCTGCTTTCACAAACAATGATGGTAAGTTCTCCTCATCCTTTTTATTTTTGTCGTTTTTGTCCTAAAAACAAGTTTACCATTTCATTCAGTGAAATTTATTTACATGCTGCTTCTGCGATGTAGCACAAGTTGTATAGATAGGATTAGAATGTGTTTAGCGAAACGTAAAAGCTGGTTCCCCAGAAAAAAAAATGTTCTATTATTGATTCTGTAGTGTAGATACATAGCACTTGTACTGCTTGGCTAAGAACTAACAGTACAGTGGCCAGTTTTATCTAGATAGACGTTCTTGTAGTGGCAACCTCATTTTTTCCAAACTCTTTTTTTGTCAATTTGTACATGCTATGGTTACGCTTAAAACATTTGCTGCTGATGACCCTGCCTCGAGGGACCTCAAAAAACGGCCGACATGTTCAAGAACCAGTCAAGTCAGACGCTTTATCACATTCTAGCAGTATTCTAGTATTGAATTTCGTATGTTGAGATGAGCAGCGAATGTGGTAATTCTTTTTTATCCTTCAATGTACATTAGTGTAGGTATATAATTAATGGGCTCCCCATTAATTGAGCCCTCGTATGGTTGTGAGTTAAGATAGGTGTGTATGTTGAATAACCTATAACTAGTAAAATGCTAACCTTATCTTTATCACTTTTTTCCTGGTTGAAATAAGACGGAGTAGTGTGCAAGCTTCGAGAACATATAATACTACTAAAACTGGAATTCCATCTCGGCAAGTTCGACCGCTGAAGTAAAGCACAAGCTGCTTTGTACTCTGCATTGAACTGACGAAGTTGCTGCAAATGACATTTCAAACGGTCAGTCTCATTTAGCTTATCATCATTATAACCATTAGGGTTTATTTCCACTGAAGAAAAGAGGAGCCGTGGTGGTCCAGAGCGGAGCGAGTAACCTTGCCTGCTGTGTAGGAGGCGATGGTTGGATCCCCGTCCAGACAGACTCATATATATGATATTTTAAGAATTCATGTACATTTTGTACAGACCAAACCTAATAATGCCAATGAAGTTTAGTTCCTGTTGGCTATGACTGGAGTTTATCAATATAAAAAATAGTTTCTTTCTTTCTTTCTTAGTCTACAAAAAACAAGCAGTCAGCACATGCTTCATCAATCAAATGTACAAGATACAACAGCTAGTAATCAGCAACATGCTTCGTCAAAACCTTAAATAATCAATAAGAGATCTGAAACATGCTTTGTCGACTTACTAAACTAGAATGTACCACAAGCTTCGTCAATAATAAAACAGAAACCGACTTAAAAGCCCTCCGCATTACGGAATGCACCTGGCTCAAAGGAACCCATCACAATAGTAGCATTCACGCGCTGAATGCCTAGAGAAATCCTTTGGACCAGATACGATCCTGACTGACCGGGATCGTGGTGGTGGTTGGCTATGAATGTTTGTTGGCAATTGGTTATATGCACACTGGCTAATAAAGGTGATTGAAGCCTTCATTAAAACTAGAAGAAGCTTTAATGAATGTTCAGATCGACAATAGGTCCTGTTCCAAAGTAGCCTTACACGAGCCTCGTTTTGTAATTCCACATATTCTAATTTGTACCTTACATGAATCTACATCACTACGTAATATAAAACAAAGTTGCTTCCCACTATCTGTCTGTCCCTATGTATGCTTAGATCTTTAAAACTACACAACAGATTTTGATGCGGTTTTTTTAAAAGTTAGAGTGATTCAAGAAGAAGGTTTATATATGCATTGCGGGTCGCTAGTATACTCATAAAACAGTTCTGTGACTGACTGAAAGACAATGCACAGCCTAGACGGCTGAACACAGAAACATGACATTTTGAATATAGATTCTACGGAGAATGTAGGGGGTGCACTAAGAAAGGATTTTTCGATATTCTTATTTCAAGCGGATGAAGTCGTGGACAAAAGCTAGTAATGCATAACCATTGACGATAACATTGCCCCGCACAAATTAGAATTTGTGAGATTTTTCCTTCCGATCTAATAAAAAGATCCCGTCCATGACATAAGTCAGGAGTAGATAATGAATATCCTAAATGAATATCACTAGATAGGTATAGTAGATTACACACCGAGGGCAGGAAAGTAAGAAAGTTCTCAGATCTCATGTGATCTGAGGCTTTCATATTTACTGCCCGAAGTTAGTATACTATTTTTCTCCTCAACGGAGGTGGAAAGCGGCAACTTCGTTTAGCGCAGCGGGACGAAAATTGACGCTTTCCGTCCGGAAGGGAGAAAATACGATATTTCTATCTCTTGCATAAGATTATTATTATAGGAGTGAAACATCAAAACCAATGAATAAAACGAAATACCAAAGATTGTACAAAGGACTTACCGGGTTCTGCGATTTATTAGTCAGATTGTGTAACATGGACACAGATTTACAAAGATTGACTAAACTTGTTTGGCAGTGTTTATTTATTTGCTTCTCAAGAATCCCTTTGCTAAGATCGAGGTAGATTTTCGATTGAATTTTCGAAGCCGACAGGGTCGGCAACCTTTTTATTGATAACATTTTGGATTTAGCCAATCGTTCATCTAAGGATGTTATGGTAGAAAGACGAAAATGTTACAAATTTTATTATTTTGTAAGTTGTCTGCAAACGTGCATGGAAATGAAATTGGAATTTGGCTGACTTGACTTGCTTGACTTTGACATGACAATTACGAGAAGTGTGAACATCGCGAAAATAGAGAATCTGCCACACACTAGCTAAAAATCTGCCAAACACTAAAGAAAAATGACAAAAATAAGCCACAATATATTTTAGGGTGCCCAAACTATAGATGCGGGCAGGAAAGTTTCCGAATTATTCCCACGGAATACTTCCGAAATATTCGGAAAAATTCCGAAACTTTCGGAATATTTCCCATAGCATATGCTCACGACTATAATCCCCGAGTGGGTAGTCAGAGATGTTTTGAAAATTCAGAATATCGACGTTTCACTAATACCTACTGAAATTTTTTACAGTGTGACGGGTAGTGAGCCCATCGCCACTTACACTTGACAGTGGATGTGCCTCGAAATCGAAGCATGCAGGTTTCTCATGACGTTTTCCTTCACCGAGGCCAGTGGTGTTACAAATCATATGTAAATTTTAAAAAACCCATTGGTACGAGTCTACCTAGACGGGGATCGAAACATCAAAAATAAATGATAGGTGATTGCTATTAACCGTTGAAGAATTCCCACGCATGGATCCTGTCTGCAGCACCAGATATTTATAATTAAGTAAGGTCAGTTTGGGTAAGTGAAACACCGGGGCAAGTGGGACACATTCAAATATCTTCAATAATTAGAGCTTTTACTTAGTTCTGTAGGTGTCGGTAAGGTGTTTTTGTTATTATAGTTCCGGGTATAAAACAGAGATGTCGCTACTATGCTTGAGTGAAGAGATAAAGCATCGCAAAATATCAGTCTGTAAAAAACAATTTTTGCGAGTGCGAGTGAGTAACGGAAAATATTCATAATTCTTTTAAAAACCGACGTATCGTCTTTGTAAAATGATAGTTACATATAATATTAATTTGTCTTCCCCCTACGAATATTTATTTTACGTAAATGTAACAGGTTTCGTCATAATTTGACGATGAAAAACGTAACTTCAAAATTACGTAGTGGGGCAAGAGAAACAGTGCAGTGTGGGGAAAGTGAAACGTATGTTTCACTTACCTCAGATCAGAGGTTCTAAACCTTTTTAATAACCTAATATTTTTAGAAACTTGATTTGCTCATTCAGTGTTTTTGAAGTGAAACACTATTTATGGGAGGGCCTAAAAATTTGAATCCGCAACGTTTTCATGTAACGGAAGTTCGAAATTTTTATTTGACAGCTGCGGAATTTCTATAAAAATCTATGAGTCTTTACTTATACGGAAACGGATAACATTCATTGTTTTGTTATGATTCAAATTTATTAAATTGATACTTTCTCTAAGAAATTGCTTATAGTTTTATTCATAGTCAGCTACAAGTTTTCAAATTAAAAGAATGTTGAGAACCTCTGATTTTTGATATATGTTTCACTTGCCCCAAATTACTTTTTTTACTTTTCCAAGCCAAAATAAACATTATTTCCATGTGGAAAGGACTAAAATTGCTTGAATCGCTATTGCATTTACTACCCTTTGTATCAAAAGCTCACTTATTGCTAGTTATGAACAAAAAACATAGACTGTTTCACTTGCCTCTTGCAAGAGGCAAGTGAAACAGTTTCTGTCCGTGGACTTTATTTTGGATTTTTTATCTATTTTTAATGCACCTATGGTAATAGTTTATAAAATTTTTAAATCTCAATACTTTTCATGACGTAAGTAACACATTGTCACTGTTCTAAGACTAATAGTTTAGTCAGGCCAATCGATTTTCCTTAGAAAAAAATAAAGTATGTTTCACTTACCCAACCTGACCTTACCTATTTGGTTTTTAATAAAAATTAATGGAGCTTTCCAAATTGCAAGGCAATGCTATGAACCGTACGAGAAGTTCCCTCGTACGGAGACGATCCTGACTTCAGCACCAGGAATCAGGCCGCTATCACCATATCATATTATGTGTACCTATACCAAGTTGTAGCTCGGTTGCAATACCTAGAAGTGGGGTAAAATCACTTGCAAGATTTCTACCAAACAAACTAACAAGTAAATAAAAGCTTATTGTAATATCATTAATACAAAATTACGAGAAACGTTCACGATTTATTTATAAACTTTCATTTGAATGTTGAATAAACAGGCGGGTTTAATAAAACTCTGACACCCTTGCCCACATGATAAAAAGAAGATTTGAATGTTTCGCTGCGGGGTGCGGTGTGAGGTGGAATTATTCCGGGGGGAGGGAAGAAAGATTCCGAGGCGGCCGCGCGCCGCGCCGTGACTGGCAGCGCCATCTGTTGGTTTGCGACTATAACTGCCGCTTGCAACTCTCTCGAATATTGTAGTGTGACATGTGGTGCCATCTGTGTCGCAAGCTGTTACACTATTCACTAATAACCTTAAGCAGCGATTACATTACCCATAATGCATACGTTTCTTTGCTTTGTTCTCTCTGTTATAAAGTGAAGCGATCAAAGCAAGCAATGTATGCCGAAATCAGCCCTGCATGTTGGGTAATGTACTCGCTGCTTTACAATTGAATGTTTCCTTTCGCGGGGTGCGGTACGAGGTAGAAACTTTCCGGGAGGGGTATAGAATCTTTCGCTGCGGGGTGCGGTGTGAGGTGGAATAATTCCGGGAGGGGTATTGAATGTTTCGCTGCAAGATTTGATTCTTTCCGCGCGTGACGCTTCGCGCGCTTTGTATTAAGTTCTTTTCTTAGCTTTGTTTTTAGAAATATTTATTAATAGGGTGTTTTGAAACTAAGAAGATAATATTTTATTACTATTTTTATTCCATTGAATACTTCCGAGGAATCGAAATATTCAAAGAAGTATTCCGGAATAATTGCGAATAATTCCGGAGTTTTCCAACTATTAGCCCAAACACTTATTCTAATGATATTGTGCACGGTTCACCTTAAGGGTGTTGTGCCTCATCTGGCAGTACCGAATGTCATTTTTAATGATCTATCCTTTTCTGTTAATCAGGAATGGAGATGGCCAGAGCGAGAAAGGTCACAGCACTCCCGGTGCAGCTGCGTGCCATCGTATTCCTGCTATCTTCCTTGCTCTAGCATCTTCCAAAGTAAAAATTCGATTGCCAAAACTGCCAAAATGGCAGAAGTCTGCCACAAATGGTCACACACTTATTTTTTTTAAATAATTTATCCTTTCGATAAGGCAATGGGAACTAGGCCTTACAGCCTGGTCTTAAGTGATATTTTTTACACCTAAACATAACCAAAAATATATTCTACTAGTGTTTTCCCGGACCTTACAGGAAGTTATTATACCTTACAGGAATAGAGTCAGTGACATGAGTTGTCAAATGACACTGTTTTTGGATGTTTTTTTGGAGACTATTCGCAGGCAAAAATTCTAATACTGTCTATAATTCTGAGTCTAACGTAAAATCGTGGATAAATTAATGAAGTAGTGTCAGTATACTTCACAAAATTATCTACGATTTCACTTTAGATTCCCAATTATTCACGAAAACCGAATTGTAAAAATTGATTGGTGACTAAAAAACGGTTCTATTGATTCGCGTCACGTATCTCTTTCTATTATACAGTGGTGCCGCTAGGTACATCTCGCTCTCTCAGCTGTATGTTCCTCTATTCCTACCTCTATGGTTTTCCCGTGACTTCGTCCGCACAAATTATATAGGTACCAGATTTTATAAGTCAGATCATAAGCTATCAAACAAAAAAAGTTTCATCAAAATCGGTGCAGTAGTTTCATGTTGCACTCGTAGAAAGAGAAAGAACTGGAAGAAAGCACGTGTCTTGTCATATCACTCAGTAAGAGATGCACATAGCAAATCCGCTCTAGTTAAAAAAGGAGATCGCTACCTTATTGCTGTCCTTATCGACGTAACCACTTTTTTGTACTACAGCCACCTGACTCCAAGTTGTCACTTCATATAAATTCGCAATCTCATACCCGGTTACACTGATATTCGGTCTACCAGCGTAATAGAAAATTCTTTGTCTATGGCGTAAGCGAAAAATACTTCGCCTATGGTCGCACCACAGATCAATTAATACAAGTAGATCTTGATGACGTCACACCGTACTACCCAAAACGTCATTCTGACTCCTAAAGACCTCTATCCATACTGCCAAATAATAAAGGCTAATTTAATCTTGGCGCCATTGCTGTTTCTGTGTTTCGTCGTATTTACAATTCGTGTAAAAAAATGTTTTTTTGTGATATTTGTGCCATAATTTCGTGCGGATGTGTACCAAACATTTGCGTAAAGTGACCGACGTACATAGGCCAAGTATTTCGCCCGATGTAACATGAATCTCATATAAATACGATAACAGTGGTTTTGGTTCAAGTTAACTCCTTTATGGTTTCTTGTTCATGGTCATTTTGGCGGCAACGCGCGAGCTTACGAAATCGACCACAGATTCATCTTCATCTATCATCCCATCATCAAATTAAAGGAAAAATTCTTTTTTCATAAAGAAAAAAAATAACGAATGGCTCAAAAGGACTAGTATCCAGAGCCGTTAAAGACATTATAAAAAATTTAAAAAATATGGCGGTCATATTTCAAAATTCATGAAATTACCTTAGACTAGAAATTACAATTTCAAAATTGTTGTACCTACTAAAATTGTAAATTGTCGAAATGGTGAACTTTTGCTATGTAGTTGGATGCAAAAATGAATACTACTCCGGCTGTGGTTTTTCTTTCCACAGGTTAGCTATTATATTGTTCAGAAAACTTTTCTTAACTAGGGTGACCAATTGACCATTCTATGTAACTATGTATACTTCTTAGAAAAAGTAATGTCTAGAATGAGCCTCAATGTTTTACCGTATAAAACAAAAATCAATTCGCAATTGGCGGTGCAATCGCGTAACAAACATAAAAAAAAAAAAACATGCGGGTCGAATTGAGAACCTCCTCCTTTTGTTGAAGTCGGTTAAAAAGGGGCTAAGTTTCATAGGTTAGTGTGCGTGAGGCGCCATACAAATTATGTATGTGTGCGTGTACCTATATGTATAGGGTTTAGGAGCCAGTACTAGTTCCAATTTTTTTCGACGCTTTCGTATGTTCGACTGTCAATCTTGACATATTAGGTTATCAAAGGTAAGTATACTTTAAACCAAGAAGTTTAGAATCCTCTATAGTGGAGTGCAGACTGCCTAACAAGACGGGAAACATGATAATACTCCTTTGTGGTCGGTAAGGATCGTTCTTCTCCGTAGTTTTTTTTAGTGACGTTTTTTACGAACTTTGTCCCAGCTCTGTCCCTTTATCCAACGTCAAAAATTGACGTCATTCAATTTTCGTTGTGACGTCATTGGATAGAAAGGGACACACGTAAAATTGGTAATATCGACGACGGAGTCGAACGTCAATTTTCTTGTATCAATGCTTCTAAGGAAGAGTGGGATCCTTTATGATTCTAGATCCATGACTTAAACGCAAAATGAATTATCATTGTTAAGTAGACGAGATGTTTTATTACCTTTACTAGCTGTGCCCCTGACTTTGTTAGCGTAGATTACATAAATGTATACAGGTTTTTTTTGTTTGATAGTTTATATGATTGACTTACTTTTACTTACTTTATTTACTACGGGAGCAAACCTGTCAGAACAAACTAAACAGCAGTTTAGTCACAGAATAGGTTTATACAGAACGGCCACTCCCCCCCCCCCCTGACTTCAGATACCCCACCCCCTCACACTTGAGGGAACTCGAGCAAGGGAATGCAGTCAGGCGCGCGCACCCGTTAGATTTATGTGCGTATGGATTGAGGAGCCAGATTTGCTATTGAAAAAAGAATTCTATGGCCATTTTGTAGGAAATTTGTAGATTTTGTAGGCCCAATCCTGGAATTTGTAGGAAAAGTATAGAGAAGTTACATGAACATAAAGGTGGCTCCTCAATCCATAACGTCAGGATTGAGGAGCCACCCTGTATCTCTGAAAGTACGTGATGAATCTTTGTGAAAACTTTGTAGGATTTAGTAGGAGTTGGAAAAAGATTCTACAAAAAAAATCGGCTCTCTACGACCAAAACTGAAAAAGCTACAATACTTTGGTTGTGGCTCCTCAATCCTGACGCATCAGGATTGAGGAGCCACCCTGTATCTCTGAAAGCTCCTCAATCCATACGCACATTTAGATTTGACTACATAAAATTGAGTCTTTTCAGTGCATAAAAACGTTAAAAAATAACGCTAAATTCATATTTTCATTAACTCTTTAGCTCAAATACAATTTTTAATAACTGAACGAACAAATATATAAAAATATATTTATATATTTATATTATATAAAAAGTAATGAAATGTAGATGATGTTTATGCAATAATACATAATATATGTCAATGACGATTGCACCAATTGCGCATGTGCGAACGTCATCATGTCAAATCCAAAACGTTGTTAGAAGTGCCGGACCTGTGGTTTAGTGTAGGACAGCAGACATTTTTTTGTTCTGACTGGTTTGTTGGTTTGCTCTCATAGTAAAAGTTGTTCAGTTTAGTGGGTAGATTACCTAAGTATGTGGTTTAGAGGTTAAGAGAATATTATTCCGAGAGCGAAAATGCGTGCTGCATACAAACGTACTATGGTGATATTTTCAATATTAACCAATTAAAGTTAATGAAATTTTGCAGAAACAATCTAGAAACAAATCTCTATGCTTCTATAGAGTCCGATTTTCGTTAAAATATACAGTTTCAATGCTAGGATTAATTTAAGATTTGTATGGAAATCTTTGAGGCACTGTTACTTGAAAACTATAAATTTTAACGAAAATCTGACTCCATACAAGCATAGAAATTTGTTTCTAGATTGTTTCTGAAAAATTTCATTGACTTTAATTGGTTAGTATTGAAAATATCGCCATAGTACGTTTGTATGGAGCGCGCTCCGAATAATATACCTTTAATGATACTTTTCCTTACACCTTGAATAATTTGTGCGGAAGTATAGCTTGGCAAAAAAGTCATGATCGTGGTGACAGGTGGAACTAAAATTTTGTATGGTGGTGTTGCCAGGTTATGCGTGATTTTGACGTTCTTGCGTGGAGGCAGCGCCCTTATTTTTTATCACGACTTTTTTGCCAAGCTGTAGTCGCGGGTAATAAACTCTAGTTAGGTGTTACCAACTATTATATTTTTTATTTTTTTTATTTTGAGTAGGTATACCCCCAAAATCATATTCCAGGATAAAAAGATATTATTGAACCCTCAACAATGATGGTAAGAAACAGGCTTGAATAAATAATGCATATTAGGTATCCCGTCAAATTTGAGAATGAATGGACACCCTAACTAGTTAGAAAGGGACACACAAGGATTTGCTGGGTTCACATCTAGGTTCACATGCACGCCGTGCAACCCGGCAAGCTTAGGCAATTCACTGTACATCGACTCGTCTGTAAAGTGATAACTACCTAGTTACTATTTAACTTTATACAAGGTGTTACAAAAATACCATGTAGACCATCATACTGACTGAACAACTTTCACTATGGGACCAATATCGAAATCGCGAAAAAAAATGATGTTCCATACTCTACAAATCGACTAGAGCTAAAATATGTAGGTATGGGATATCAATTTTTTTTTTCGCGATTTCGATGTTGGTCCCATAGAGAAAGTTGTTCAGTTTGACGGTCTAAACAACCCCATTGAGTTTTAAAAATTTATTCTTACTTATGAAACACCCTGTAGAAGCCTCAATGTACAGCGAATTGCCTAAGCTTGCCGGGCTGCACGGCATGCATGTGAACCCAGCACTTGTCTCGTTGCTAGCACCGTAGTGTATTGTCGTACTATCTAGCTATTATACAAGATTTTTGAACCTTACCTACTTAAACTCTTGAAATTCGAAGGAGGTATAGGTCGCCCATGCATGCAGCCAAGTCTCCTTTTGTCTTTTCTTATAAATCCATTTTAAAGGGCACTATGTACACACGGCGACATATCAAGCTATACAAAGCCAACATAAGCTGGACGCGCGTAGATTGCATAATTATAACGCAAAATATGAGCGTATATTTCGTCAACGGATGCGTCAGACTCAGTGACATGCTTATACAAGGTGTTACAAAACTACAAATAAACATTTAAGGGGGTGGTGTAGACCATCAAACTGAACAACTTTCACTATGGGACCAATATCGAAATCGCGAAAAAAAAAATGTATGTTCTATACTCTACAAATCGACAAAATCGAAACAAATCTAGAGCTAAAATATGTATGGGATATAAAATTATTTTTTTCGCGATTTCGATGTTGGTCCCATAGAGAAAGTTGCCCAGTTTGACGGTCTAAACAACCCCCTTATGAGTTTTAAAAATTTATTGTTACTTATGAAACACCCTGTATATTACTTATTACTATATTTTTGTTTTCTTTTTAGCCTACAATTTTCGCATTCGGACCCCTCTCTGGTCAACGCCATCTATCGCCGGTATGATGAACTACATTTTAGTAGCTGTCAGAAAACTCCTCATTGAAGTCTTATTTTTTAATGTTTGCACTACACTAGATGGCGCTCGGGAGCATTATACCTTATTTTATCACATTTTATTTTATATCTTCGTAATCACTACATAGTATAAAACAAAGTCGCTTTCTCTGTCCCTATGTCCCTTTGTATGCTTAAATCTTTGAAACTACGCTAGTTACCTGTCAACGTCTCTGCAACCCCCTTAAGACGTAATAGTAGGTGGAAATACCTCGGAGGCATCTTTTATTTTTCATTTTACGACTAGATTTATACCATTTACCGAAACTAAAGTCATACCTCAGTATTTTTGGATATTTCATCTAGTGCAATCATCAACTGAATACACGATTGGAATTACTTCACTCGATAGAAAATTGTCACAAAGATGACGTATTTTCATGCATTTTTAAACATTTTTCTCGGTTTAGAAGAACTTAAAATAGTTTCCGATTGTTGGTATTTATACTCACATATTCACCATTAGTTTAACTAGTGCAATCATAAATAAAATCTAGAAAAAGTACTTTGGTTAGTTGTTTTTAATCGAAAATACGGCTCACGCACACACTTTTCGGACCGCTTGGCAATCACGTTTCTCATAGAAAATATTCGTCTGGACCTATGGCCCCTTAAATATCAGGCAGCTGGGAAAGGTATTGCCCATGACCCATGAGCAATGTATTAAATAATTATGTACCTACTCACCTATTAGAGCAGATAAGGCGAACAAAATCTGTGCACCATGATACCAGTGCGGGGAAATCCAGCACGTATCCAGGGGGGGATAGGTGGGATTTATCCCCCCCCCCCCCCCAAATCCGAATATTTGTATGGAACAGTGATCACAGCTATGACTTTATATCGTTTTTCATCGAAAATCCCCCTACCCCCGAAATTGAATGTAAAAATTGATGCGGATCCCCGTAAGGTATAAAACTTTATGCTCTTTAAGAGGATAGGCGGGCTCAAATGCTAATTTGGAGAATAGGTCACTTTTCCAACCGTATACATATTTGTCCGATCCACCCCACCCATACACCCCACCGACTAGAGTGCGAAAGAGACAACTGCAGCTAGGACCGATTTTATCTACATAAAATCGACGAAAACAGCATTTCGTATTCCCCTCTTTTCTCCTCCAAAACTAAACCGATTATAATAATTCTTTCAAAAATAATATAAGAAAGACTTTGGCTATGTCCGTGTGTTTTGCTTTTTTTGTTTATATTCGTCAAATTTGTTTACTGGATGTCTGAAAACGGGCGGTAAAATTGGACATTTTCGAAGGTCCCTAGTTCTTACAGTAATTAATTAATGCAAAAAAGCAAAACATAGGGACATGACAGAGATCACATAGATTGTATTGTAAAAAAAATTTTAGCTCTAGTGTTATTATTCAGGGAGAAAACAGGGGAATACGTCTGTATGGAGAAAATTGTACTGGTCTATCCTCTTAAGCAACCTGCTGTGGATTATAATTTAAATAACAAATTGTCAAACTATAGGTAAGTACTTAGTTGTTTCATTGCGAGCGCAGTGCAGCTTGACTTTCCAAGTTGCATCGTGACATGATACCTACCAGTGACGAACGGCTTTAGTTGGGTTCTCTTAATGGATTGCCAAAAACTGATTAATTTCCTTTATGTAACTAAATCCTTGAACTAACTGGCACACTGCCATAATGTGGAAGAAACATAAAGTAGGTAAGTAGGTTTAAATGGAAAAGAATATGTATATACGAATCTGGCTTATTTCCGACCTTCTGTCACATCGATATTTTTAGGGTTCCGTATAAAGGGTGCCAACGGGACCCTATTTAGTAATAAGATAGTTCTTATCTTATTATGGGGGCTGGCAAGCCATCAACACTTCGACCCAATGTAATGGGATCTTTTGAGTTGACTCCTAGACTCCTAGATATTTGTTTTCGTCATCATTCAAAAACATGGTAGGTAGTTAACTAGTTAAATGTTTTCTACTGTCGTTAACGTACCTATTCGAAAGTACTTTGCCCTGTAATCTCCCGGTTTTGGATATCCATCTCCAAGGAGGCACATGCGTTTAACCAAGATATCGCAGACACACAGGATAATAAATGTTCCATGGTTTCTTCCTCCCCTCACGCTCGGCAGGTAGCTGGGGTCTTGGGTGAGCTCACAGATAACCCCCAGTAGATTCCGCATACAGGGCCGCCGACGCGCGCCAAACATCTATGATTGATCACTGATGTAAGCTAGTCAGTGATCACGCCACTTCAGTACCGACCAAGTATTGGATCCGTGAACACACAAATAAAAAATAAAAATCACCTACTTATTACGATTTTCTGAGCATAAACTTTCAGTTTGTGTTATAAAATGGTGTGGGAAAAACTCTTGGACATCCAGCTACGAGAAAGATGGCATTACATTAATTAATTTTCATTATTTTGTTTGGTTTGCGGAGTTCAAGTTATAGTGGGCGGTACAATGGTTGCCTCTACAAAATTTCAGCTCACGTTGATGTCTTTTTGAAATGGTCCCTTTCTCTCATTAGTTAATTTGGTAAATCTATCACTTTCGTGCATTGACACGTGTAATGCTAGTGTTGTTCGTCTCTGCATTCGGGCCGGTATCGATATTTTTATAATATATGCCATATTATTACAAAACATTTTTAGGCGAGGATTTTAAAACGGTAGTATTACATGTTAGGCACATTGACACGTGCTATAATAGTGTTCTTCTCCTATGCGTACTGACCGCTATCGATAGTTTTATCATTTACCTACTTACAAATTTTGTTTCTTATTTTATTGTTATCTTAATCTTATCAATTTTACAAATATTATAAATACAAAAGTATGGATGGATGGATGTACTTATGATTATCACTCAATATCGATAAAGCGACTGAACGGATTCAGATGATACTCGGAACAGTGATCATAGGCTATTTTTCACATTATCTGATTCTCACGGAAGAATCATTTATCGTATCGGAAAACAAGAATATAAATCAAGATCTATATTTATACTATAATACCTACTATAAAAGGAAAGATTAGATTTTTTGTGTGTTTGTGTCAAGAAAACTCAAAAACTACTGGACCTATTAAAAAATTGTTCCAATAATGGAAATCTGCATTTGTTAGCGACTAGCGAGTAACACAGACTATGTTTTAATTTTAAATTCCTGAGGGAAAAGCTTTTTAGTCACAGATGGAACCGCGAGGCGGAAGCTAGTTCGTTATTATACATTATAGGATCCTTCTTAAAATGATGATACTTTTTTAAGGGGATCATCAGCATCACCGTCAAACTGAACAACTTTCTCTATGGCACCAAAATCGAAATCAAGAATAAAAATCTACTCTTCCATACAAAACTGCAAACCTACTCAAGCCAAATGTATGGGACATCTGATTTTTTTTCGCGATTTCGATGTTGGTCCCATAGTGAAAGTTGTTCAGTTTGATGGTCTGATCATCCCCTTAAAAAAGTGTCAGCATATTAAGAAGGACCCTGTATAATACGCTATCTGTACATCTGTGCACGTAGTGTCATTCTGAATTAAAGAGGAATAATAGTAATTTTTTTATGAATCGAATAAGTTTATTGTTGTGTAATATTAGTAATTTAATCACCTGCCTTAGGATGAATAATCATGGCAAAATTTATCGATATTTTTTATACACTGTCGCATCACTAGTGTACACGCTCGGAGTAGTGCGACCTTGAAATGGCCAATCATGTTGCATTTGTTTCGTGCCCCGCTACCCGCACCTACCACCAAAAATGGTGACTTCGGGCCTGTACAAAATTGTCATCATGCGGTATCTACTGGGGGTTATCTGTGGGTGAGCTTTATCTTGTGCGTCATCGTGCCTGTGGCGTGGTGCACGATGAAAGCTCCGACGATTGCACGAGCTTTTCTCCTTCTCTGTATGAACCTTGGGATTCTGGTTGTCGTATTGCTGATAATTTTTAGGGTTCCGTACCCAAAGGGTGAAAACGGGACCTTATTCAAAAGCCTACGTAGGCCGTCCGTCCGTCTGTCGTACCTAGGGGAAAGGTGTACGAGATGATCCCTTGAGGTAAGATGATCCCTCTCAATTGCAGCGAAACTATAAACCCTATCTGGTTGTTTTGTTTGGTAAAACGTATCCCCCGATACCCCCTCGCATCAGTGAATTTGTCATGGCGATGTGACAGACGAGTAAATTTTTATGGAAAAAAACATAAATTTTGTGACTTCGATCTAAGGTAGGGTTGATTTTAAGCTTAGGTAACTTTTGATCTAGGCAGTCAATTACAAAGATTGTTGTGTAAGTGGCTTTATATAATGCCCCTATTTAGTATTTTGAATGGTATGGCAACAACAGAAAGCATAAAAATTATGTTATCGAACAAAGACTAAAAAAGTTGAAATTGGGGCAAGATGATCCTGTTCTCGGGTGTATGAGAATAAGTACGGTATTTTAGAAGATTATATAATCTTGCTAAAATTATACACTATACGATTGATTTTATTATAATAATGGTTGTTATTACTTATTTTGTGAGTATTAAGAAGGCTGGCTCAGCTTGAGACTAGTTCTTTGAGATAAAATTTAATTCCACGAAAACATATAATTTTCCTTAAAAAGGGGCATGATCATCTTGCCCATACCCTAGGGATCATCTTGGACACCGGGGTGTCCAAGATGATCCTTTCGTAGGGTTATATAAAAATTTAAATATAATAATGAAAGATCACTAAATTCAACATTTTGAGTATGACAACAGGTAGACAGATAAACTTGCTATCATTAATCGCTTAAACTTCAGAATTAAACCGAATATTTTTTAAACTACGAGCATTTTCCCTTAAGGGGATCATCTTGTACACCTTTCCCCTAATTAGGGCTATAACTTTTGATCGGTAATGGCTAGACAGGTGAAATTTTCATCGAATATGAGTTATTACGGCGGATTTGTTAACAAATAATAAAAATGGCAAAAAATTTAAGGGGGGTCCTCATACAAGAAACTAGTTGTTATCAAATTTTTTTCTTCTCGCTCTATCGTAAAACGGTAACAGATACAAGAGTAAAACTTGATTGAGCAAACTCTACAGTATAAAAAAAAAAATTGGCCAAGCGTGAGTCGGTCTCGCGCTAAAGGGCACGGAGAAAAAATAGTTACATTTTGTTTGTAATTGTAAGTCGTCTTTCTTGTGTGGTGGTGTGGTACGGATCCCTCGGTGCGCGAGTAGCCCAACTCGCACTTGACCGTTTTTTAATTTATATACAAATACAAATACAAATCGTTTATTTGCCAATTAATAGGGTAGGTACAGTAAATGTTACATGTTAATATGGCAAAATTATTGAGAACTCCTATTTAGCCATAATTAAGAATAGCATGCAAATATTAAATTATCCCTAAAATTAAAATTTTTCAAGTTATAGGCATTTCCAATTTATCCTGATTACATTAAAGCTCAGGTAAATACATTTAAATGAAAAATAATAATAATATCAATGTCACAAATATTGTTGTGGACCTGAGGGCCAGACCATTCTAATCCATGTGTCTTTTATCAGCCCATTCTTTAATGGTCATTCTATTGTTGCCTTTCCAACACTTGGTTCGGGTCCGACTATCTCATGTTCTGATCCGGCGCTCATCAGTAATCTCACAACCCTGGATACTGGTATGCCCCGGGACCCAAACTAATCTTACTCTATTGTAAATAAGGTGAGCCGAGGCAAGTGTGACTCTTGCGAATAACACCGCTCAACGTTATTATACTTTAAACCGCCATGTATCAAACGTTGCACGAACTATTCGCTGGCGGTACCGCGGTAGGTACCTACTATACACCACAAATTTTTAATTAGTAACGAAACTTTAAGGGTGTATTCAGACCGTGAATCTGAACAACTTTCCCTAAGAAACATGGGTCGAAAATAAGAAAATTTTTTGGACCTCCCATAGAAAATCAAACGGGCTAATACTTTTGTATGGGAAAACTAAAAAAAAATTTCGTTTTTCGACCCATGTTCCTAAGGGAAACTTGATTAGATTCACGGTCTGAATACTCCCTTAAAGTGTCGTTACTAATTAAAAATTAGTGGTGTATAGTACCGCTGAACACTTAGGTAGGTAGGTACTATCTTTTTGTTGAAAAGCGAATGTTATTGGCTTGTGATCTGTGAATATGACAAAATGTATACCTTCTACCATGAAGCGGAAATGTTTGACGCTTTCATATATCGCCAGCAGCTCTCGGTCTTACTGTATTGCTGCTGGGCTTTGTTCATTTTCTTAGAAAAGAAAGCTAGAGGTTGCCATTTTCCTTCTACCAATTGTTGTAGCACCGCGCCCAGGAGTGCGATTTTTGAATGTCATACGTCGAATTCAGCAGAAGCAAATGTCAAAATTACTCTGGAGAAATGCATCTTTCTACTGCTGATTTTACATTCAAAAATCATACTACAGGAGAGAGATTTTTGAGAGTCAAATCCGCAGTAGAAAGATGCGTATCTCCATAGTAATTTTACATTTTCAACAGCTGAGCTCACCGAATGACATTCAAAAATCGCACTCCAGGGCTGTGTTGGAAGCATCAATTACCAGGGCGAGCGGTGAGTTGGGTTCTGGGCGAGCTAATAAAGTTGAGCTTACCATGTTGGCTTTGCATTTCTCGAATGCATCAAGACAGTCCTTGTCCAAACGAGTGGTGTGGTACCCTTGACTTTTGGTCCCGAGAGCATGTCGTGCAGCATCGCCTGGTTCTCGGCAGCGTGTGATATAAAACGTCTGTAAAAATTTATCATACCAAGAAATCTGCGCAAACCATTCACTGTTGTGGGTGGTTGATAGTCTTGGATGGCCTTGACCATGTCATCAGTTGGACGTGTGCCTTCTTCTGAAATGATAAAACCAAGGAAAGTTATTTCGCTCTGACCAAAAGAGCATTTATTTTCGTTTATTAACAAGCCATATTCCTGAAGTCTATTGAAAACTTGTCGTAAGTGGTCCATGTGCTCTTCCTCATTTTTGGATAATATTAATATATCACCTATGTATGAGAATGTAAAATCTAAGTCTCTGAGCACCTCATCCAGGAAACGTTGGAAGGTCTCTGTGGCATTGCGCAAACCGAAGGGCATGAACGGAAAAATGATTTAGTCATTAAACAGGGCCCTGAAAGTAATTAAAATTAGTGTATTGCTATTAATATTATTTAAGTTAAAAGCCAATGGGAGACACAATTGATTTCTATGTTGCGTAGCTACTTTTTATATGTTTTCAGAGAGTCTTTTTGGCACTAAATGGTGCCGGTTAAGTACAGTTTAAAAGTCCCTTCCATTCATAATAACTTCTCACTTCGACTAACAAAACTCCTTAAAATGACAGGGCTATTAGTCTAGTGCGGAAATAGCCGATCAGATACTGCTGTGCGGCCATTCGTACCTACCTACCTACTGTTCTTTGCATTCGGGGCACACACGAATTCCACGGCTATCAGTAGGCAGAGTTTGAACATTTTTTCTGTAGGTACCTACCTCCTATTTACCTAATTAGGTACCTATGTATTTTTCATTAATTTGGTTTTAATTAAGTAAAAAACAACTAGTAACATTTATTTAACTACTCCAATATCATAAAATTATTAGGTATTGGAAAAACTTTTATTAAAACGAAACACAAGTCATAAGTTTTCACGTTTGTTATGCCATGCGTGCCACTTCCATTTTGTTGCCTATATTGTCTACAGGTACCCTATACAAATATTCAATTATTGTCTTATGTCCGCATATTCATTTTATACTAAGCGCTCATAGAAAAGCGTTAAGGGCTTGAGTTTGGTTTATAGTAGACTAGTGTTTTCCCGCGACTTCGTCCGCACAAATTAGTTATATACTTACCAGAAGCTATCAAACAAAAAAAGTGTCATCAAAATCGGTTCAGTAGTTTTTGCGTGATGCGCGAACAAACAAACAAACAAACAAACAAACAAACAAACACACAAACAAACAAACAGACAAACAGACAGACAAAATTTCTAAAAAAGGTTGATTTCGAGTCAGGGATACCTAAAAACCATATCGTAATCATTTTTTTGTAAACATCTTCAATGTACAGACTCACTTCAGTAACAGTTTTATAATAGTTTAGATTACAAACCAAGGGCAGAAAAGTAAGATAGGTTTCAGATCTCATGTAATTGTTGACCGAGGCGAAGCCGAGGTTACGGCAGCGCTTTCCGTCCGGAGGCGAGAAAATATAATAATACCTACCGGGCCATGGTATCACTTAAAATTAATGATATAACTAAGTCTCTGTACTTTGAGCTCAAGCTTCATAACATTATCGCGGGAGAAAAAGAAATCAGAGCTCATTTGACGCAGGCTTGTTGTCCAAGGTAAATTGAATGAACGTTTATTTACTTGCAGACCATGTGGAAAGCTGGCTGGTTTCTATTGTAATGATAGTAACCATTTGTAACAAATTGAGACTTCAGCTTCAGGTAAAGAAAGGTAGAGTTCGTATCGAAAACTCGTGTGACAGCGACGAGGTTCGTAATCTCGTAGTAAGAAGAGCGCGCGAGCGAGCGAACGGCGAACGGGCTAAAATAAATAAACAATACTTTCGCCGAGATGGGGTCAGGCAGGCCTGAGCAGGATGTAAGAAAGGTGTGAATTCTATTCCACTGCAGTACAACTAAAAATTAATGAGAAGTTTAAATGTGTGCGGTTCTTTGTTATCAAAACTGAAACGGGCGGGGGACGGGGCGGTGCGCTAGGTGCGCGCGCCGCGAAGGGATGCGAAATGCTCGAGCTTAAGATGTCTTTCCGTATCGATATTAGATATGGGTAAACAACAGCTCTTTTCCGCATACCTGACTATTTTTTTTACTAAGTTTTAGAACAAACAAAACTTTCTTTTTACCACTTCCGCTTTTGGCTTCTGCGCCCGGGGCATGATACATCGATAAACGTTTTATCGCGCCTGCTAACTCGTTCGTTCGCGCGCAAAAAGAAAGGGAGCTAGGGCGCGATAGCGTTTTATCGCGCGATCATGCCGCGGGCGCTGATTTGTTTAAAACCATCATTCTTCATTTAATATTGTTACTTAGTATGTAGGTAGCTATTTAGTAATACACTATAATATTTTAAGATTCGTATATTTTTATCATTTTTGATATTTAATTGCACAAAATGTGCTAACGAGTCTGCATGGATACCTACATGTTAAACCATATAATTAATGTAAAGTTGAGCATAGTTTTATCGATAGGCTAGGCACGTTGTAACGCGGACGTAACTGGTCCATCCCTATTAATTGCGATACTGCGGCATTGGAGGTTCACTCAGCTTGCAGCGGTCTACCAGAAAAGTTCCTTCGGAAAACTTGTTGTATATTATAAAAAAAAGTTTCACGTATTACCCGCGTCCGGTTTGAACGTAACATGGTTCGTCGAAAAAGTTATCTATTTCAAACTATGTGTTGTGTGTCCGACTGTACTTCTTAGTGTTGACGTCTTTTACGCTAATGTGTGTTGTTTATTTGGAGTTGGTTTGTGTCCATGCATGTTGATGTCCGTGTTGTTGTATGTGGGAACGTGTGGCCGAGCCTCGTGGTCGACTCTGGCCCGAGCGGTCAAGGTGTATTCGCACCGACGTATGCTCTTACTCATAATGCCGGTAAGTTTATAAGATACTTGGACCGGCAAGACGTGCTCATTGTATGGAGGCTAAATCATTTGATATTATTAAGTTGCAGCTTGTTCAATCCTTTATGTTTACCCTCATAAACAGAAACTTGAGTAAGATAACTTTCCAATCTAATTTATTCCATTCCAAACTTGCGGCCTGCGAAGAAAGTTTCCGCCGCGTATTTAAACCGTTTCAGTTCTAGGCAAAGGGGATGCACAAGGAGGAATAATATGTCTAACTTAATTAGTATTTTTCAATCTTCAGCATTTATAAAAAAGTAAAGTTGCTATTAAACTGGCATACCAGCCACGTGCCACAATCGTGCTAAACAAAGGTGCCACGAAAAAACATTTCAGTGGTCGCTATCGCACCTCCGATCGACTTTAACATGTTGACGTGAGCTTATTTTTATTAGGGCGATCGCGGAGCGATTCCGACAAGCTACCCGTTCGTTGCCATGTGTACTTAAGTATTTAAAAAAATATATTTAACTACTGTAGGTAGCTACATATAAGTCCTAATTATTTGTCCTTTACCTTCCTACTATTCTGTAATTAACGCACCTACCTAGTAGGGATGGAAATACAGGAAGAGGAGACCGAGGGGAGTTGAAACAATTTTCAGATTATGATTCATAACAAAGTTTCAGTTTCAAATCCCCTTATCCTAAGGTGGGTTGAAATAAGGGTTGAGGTGAATTGAAACAGGTAAGTTTTAGTATGAAAAAAGGAGAATACATTTTTATTTTTCACTCATTGAAAAAACAGTAGCAACTTCCGTCCGTAGCAACGTCCCTTTAAAATTATTTATTAATATTTTTTCTTCCCTCCGGACGAAAAGCGTCGATTTTCGTCCCGCTGCGCAAAACGAAGTCGTCGCTTTCCTAATCCGTCGAGGAGAAAAATAGTACACTAACCTCGGGCAGTAAATAAGAAAGCCTCAGATCACATGTTTGTTGACCTAGGCGAAGCCGAGCCGATTACATGAGATCTGAGACCTTTCTTACTATCATTTGGGTGTGTTGGCTATCTTGTCCATCCGTCCGTCCGTCTATCTGTCCTAGTAACTTTTTAACCGTAACAGCTAGGGAGATGAAATTTTCACACAATGTGCGTTACTATATGTTTACATTATATTAGTAAAGAATTAAAAATTAAGGGGGTTCCTCTCCTCATACAAGAAACTAGTTTTTTATCAATGTTTTTTTCTTCTCGCTCTATCGTAAAAATGGTAATACATACAAGGGTCAAACTTGGTGTGATTATAGAGTAAACTCTACAAAATAACAACAAATAATAAAAACTGGCCAAGTGTGAGTCGGTCTTGCGCTAAAGGTTCCGGAGAAAACAACTTTTTGTAAAGTAATATGTTGCGCACCCATGGTCCTTCTTAATATGCTGACACTTTTTAAGGAGATGATCAGACCATCAAATTGAACAACTTTCTCAATGGCACTAACATCGAAATGGGGAAAAAAATCTGCTGTTCCATACAAAATTGCAAACCTACTCGTGCCAAATTTATGGCACAGCTGTTTTTTTTTTTCGCATTACGATGTTGGTCCCATAGAGAAAGTTGTTCAGTTTGATGGTCTTATCATCCTTTTAAAAATACTGTCAGTGTTGTGGTACGGAACCCTCGCACCTGACCGTTTTTATTGTTAATTAATTTAGGTTGTTCAGACATATCTATCTAGTCAGATTATTTATTTCGACATTATTTTAGAGAGATTCGCAAATAATTAGTAACTAACAAGCGTAACTAAGTACCAACTTTATACGACAGTAAAACACGATGTTAAGAGGACAGGCGGTCTGAAAGGCTAATTTGGAGAATAGGTCACTTTTCCCACATATTTGTCCGATCCGCCCCACCCATACACCCCGCCGACCAGAGTGCGAAAAAGATAACTGCAGCTCTGACCAATTTTATTTACATGAAAGTGACGAAAACAGTATTTCGTATTCCCCTGTTTCCTCCTCCAAAACAAAACCGATTTTAATGATTCTTTCAAGAATAATATGAGAAAGACTTTGGCTATGTCTGTATGTTTTGCTTTTTTTGTTTATATTCGTCAAATTTGTTTGCTGGATGTCTGAAAACGGGCGGAAAAATTGGTAATTTTCGAAGGTCCCTAGTTCATACAGTAAGTAATTAATGAAAAAAAAAAAAAAAAACGTAGTGACATAGCACAGGTAACATAGATTGTATGGTAAAATAATGTTTGCTCTAGTGTCATTCATTATCCAGGGAGGAAACAGGGGAATACGTTTGTATGGAAAAAACGGTACTCCCCTATCCTCTTAAGGTGGTTGCAGCGTGGTCAATTTCATACAAAAAACTTAGTCGTAGAACACTCGTAGACGGTATTAATAAAAGTAATGTTTTATATATGGAAAAATAGCTTAGAAAATCTACATTGCGCGTATCAAATAATATTTACAATTCATAATTCGTAATTATATTATAAAGTGTAAATATTATTTGATAGGTACGCGCAATCTAGATTTTCTATGCAATTTTCCCATATACAAGGTGTTACAAAAATACAAATAAACCTTTAAGGGGTGGTTTAGACCATCAAACTGAACAACTTTCACTTTGGGACCAATATCGAAATCGCGAAAAAAAAAAATTGATGTTCTATACCTCTACAAATCGACTAGAGCTAAAATATGTATGGGATTTAAATTTCATTTTTTCGCGATTTCGATTTTGGTCCCATAGAGAAAGTTGTTTAGTTTGACGGTCTAAACAACCCCCTTAAGAGTTTTAAATATTTATTGTTACTTATGAAACACCCTGTATAAAAAATTATAATTCGTAATTGTATTATAAATTGTATAAATTATAGATTTTCTAAGCTATTTTTCCATTTATAAAACATTACTTTTATTAATACCGTCTACGAGTGTTCTACTACAAAGTTTTGTATGAAATTGACAACTAACGATCTCAAAAGTATTATCTCCACTCTCCAGTCTCCACCTATGTAGGTAGCTAACATTGAATTAAGAAGCACATTTACTTGAAAATACGGACAAAATCCATTGCTCCGAGCCTCACTGTCTCGACGGTTGTCGCAATGCGTGGAACCCACTAAAATAATATGGGTCGCACATTGAACACCGGCCAACGATGTTGTACCAGCTCCATTAATCCAATGCGCTGAAGTTAAAATGAAATTCACAATCCAAATACCAAAATAATGAATGTGGAGGAAGCGAGAGAAGTTTGTCAGTCAGTAGGTATAGTAGCAGGTGGCGTTCAGTACGTTGTTTCTGCATTTATTGGAGTTCAGGCGTGAGAATATGACGTATGTAAACTATACAAAGGTGCTACAAAAATACAAATAAACATTTAAGGGGATGGTTAAGACCATCAAACTGAACAACTTCCACTATGGGACCAATATCGAAATCGCGAAAAAAATATAGTTAACCAAGGAGTTTATATACAGGTCCTGCGAGTGACGTCACTCGTTCGACCGAAAAAACGACGTTATTTATTGAAAATATCTGTAATCCTTATTGCCATTGAGTAAGATGATTATCTCGAAATGGTTTTCGATTCAGGCCTCCCAAAAAAACTTGAAATACTACCGAATTGCTCGCTACGTATTTGTTTTGCTTTGCAAATAAAAGCAAAGGCTGTTGTTCTTTGCTACGCCACGCTACGCTGCCACGCTACGCTGCTACGGGTAATGCAAACATTACAGTTCCCGTTTACTTCTGTCTTAAACTATGATAAATACTTCTACACTAATATTATAAAGAGGAGAGATTTTATTTGTTTGTTTGTTTGTATTGAATAGGCTCCGAAACTAGCTAACTAGGGACCCGCCTCGCCTTAGCATTTCCCCTCTGTCAACGTGCAAGATCAAAAAATCGTATGCATTTACATACAAATTGTACCTATAGGTCTTCGAAACTGCATAATGACTCCCGTAAATACCTTATAACTAAACGCGACAGCTACAATTATATTGCGGAACATCAATTTTGAACTTATCACGTTCACACGACACTGTTTTTCAAGATTTTTAACAGTCTAAATTAGAATCTAAAGTAATGGAATAAAGTCCAAAGTTGCGGATTTCATGCTACCTCGCCCCCCGCAAAAAGTGATAGAAAAGTTTGTTAGTATTATTACATACTCGTCCATATATAAATAGTCTAAGATTATCCGTGATGAACATAAGGTATATTTTATACTATCTACACGTGCAAAACCGGGGCGGGCCGCTAGTAACAACCCAACCAAGAGCGAATTAGACACGTCCATGACTGGGTTCCGTAGCCATTCTTTATTGATTGTTGATCTATTTTTGCTCAGTCCTAGTTTATTAACATAAAAGTAAACTTCCCTGACACATATTTCTTGTTTGACTACGGAATCATCAAAACTGATTTAAGGACAATAAAAGTTATCTCTCACCTGTGTAGACAGAAAGAATAATTTTTTTTCTCGGTTTCTCTTTATTTTCTCAATTTAAAAACGGATGTCGACCTTCCCTTTAGAAACAGCGTAGGTACTCTTGGTACCTACTACCTGGATAGGAAGCAAGTTGCAGATTGCGTATCGGAATAATATAGACGTAGGTATATAAATAACACCCACGCCCCACTACCTGCACCGTGCCCGCGCCACAAGTACTGTTATTTATATCGTGAATCCACCGTGTTGCTTGCTAGTCTTTATCAAAACTTGTAGTCAAAAAAAAGTTTTGTTTTTAGACTGGCTCAGTCCAGATTTGACAAAATAGGTTGGTTGGAGGACAAAAAAATTGTAGGTAAGTACTAGGAACAGTATAGAGTATAGACGAACAAAAAATGATCCTATTCTGTAGATCGATAGGTAATATCTTTGGGCGATTAAACGCCATCATTTATCTGGCCGAACGTTTTGGTACACAATTTTATAGGGCCGATATCTGGCTGGTATCTGGCTGTTATTAAAATCCAGGAGCTTTATAGTGCATTCTTATAAACTACTAGTGTTTACCCGCGACTTCGTCCGCACAAATTATATACCAGATTTTAAGTCAGATCATAAGCTATCAAACAAAAAAAGTTTCATCAAAATCGGTTAATTAGTTTTTGCGTGATGCGCGAACAAACAAACAAACAAACAAACACACAAACAAACAGACAAACAGACAGACAAAATTTCTAAAAAAGGTTGATTTCGAGTCAGGGATACCTAGAAACCATATCGTAATCTTTTTTTTGTAAATATCTTCAATGTACACTTCAGTTACAGTTTTATAATAGTTTAGACTACCTACGTCATTCGGGAAGGATCTCTACTAAATCTCTACAAAAGGGCAGACCTACTGTTTCATACCATTCAACCACAGACCTAGTATTTAATATTGGTCTGACCATCAAATAAAAGATTTTTTAAAATTGGTTATAGTTCCTGTATAGGCAAAAAAAAAAAAATTGACTCATTTTAATTATATCAACTCGCCTTCACTCGCTTTTGCTTAGTCGATTACTAAGCATCCTACCGTGCGCGAAAGAGCGTGAATAAAAGCAGTAGCTTCAGCAAAAGTTGATCATTTTCTTGAGTACCTCTTTAATAAGCCAAAGGATTTCAGTAGCACCCTTTATAATAAGTGGTTTTAGTCTTGAGCTCTTGATGAGGTCAAGTCATATTGAAGTTAACGTAAATGTCAGTTACTTCAAATGAAATGCAAACGTTAAAGAAAGCTGGCTGGCTGGCCCATTTCGCGGATGTATGACAAATAAGCGTATGTTATTTATCTTTAGAGTAGGCTCGGAAAAAGGAGCTGCTGACGTTATGCTTATTTGCCAAAGTTCCGCAACACGGTTAAGCCTTATAGCGTTCTTTGACCAATATGAAAACTTACTCAAGAGTTGGCTCTTTAAAAGATCACGTAACTTTTAAGTTTAAAAGGATGATTCTTGTCTATATTTTTAACATTAAATATTTTTGATAGGATGTACGCTATCTGAAATTCATTGCCTGGGAATTATTCCAGAATAATAGGCCGATTCACTCGCTGCACTTTAAATATGTCGTATTTGTCTTTGACAAGTTAAACAAAGGTTGTCGTGAGAGTCAGAGTGGTGACAGTGGCAATGACATTATAGTAGTTTACACACCGAGGGCAGGAAAGTAAGAAAGGTCTCAGATCTCATGTAATTGTTGACTAAGGCGAAGCCGAGGTTAACAAACATGTGATTTGAGGCTTTCTTATGTACTGTTCGAGGTTAGTATACTATTTTTCTCCTCGGCCGCGGTGGAAAGCGGCAACTTCGTTCAGAGCAGGCGGACGAAAATTGACGCTTTCCGTTCGGAGGGGAGAAATAGGCATATTAACTGTTACTTTACCACATACATACATAAACTCACGATTGTAATCTTTTTCAGGGTGGTCGAAAACATTGCTACAATTACCATTATCCATTATGACGTTGTAGCCTTCAATGGAACGTAGGTCACAGTCAATGAATCGTGCTTAAAAATGTTCATGTGTCTATACCTAATTATGTTACAAATTTCAACGCAGTCGCAAATATTTTGGTGTGTAGGTATACTAATCATAGTAAGTTATAATTAACTGCTTGAAACACACAATTTTTCATTGAAATTGTAAATTATCTCTAATTCAGTAACTATTTTGAGTTAAGTATTTGTGTTCGATGCAGTTAGTGTATTTTGATTGAGAAGAACTAGGTCGATTCGGCAACATGTGTAACATTCCGCAAGAATATTCTATTTTAGATATCTAAATGTCAAGATTATTATAATTAAACATTGGTTCTAAATATATCGGATAGACGTAGGTATAGGAATTAAGAAACGTATGCGAAAATAATTCAGTCAATTTGTAGTTCATTTGTAGTTACAGTCCGTGAGATTTTAGAATAGGATTGAGCTGTCGGGTAAAATCGTTTATATTCGTACAATTTACTTCGCGAGGGTTTAATTGTTACTGATTTCAAAAAGATCGTCATCGGCCGCGATCACGAAGGTTATATATATATACTAGCCGCGATCTTATCTATTATACGAATATAGCTGATTTTAACCGACAGCCCAATCCTATTCTAAGAGCTCACGGACTGGTAAGTATACCTAATTCATTTTTGCTATTTATCAATATTGGTTACCTTTTTTTAAAATCTTTATTTGAAGAGCTTTGTCGCAAGGCGACTATGCCGCTCATTGGTTTGGTTCCCATTCAGTTGATCATTTTCTTAGATCAGTTATTCATTTCGATCGTCGAGGGTCGTCACATTAGAAGAACATCGGCGCGCAGCGGCCGGAGACAGCAATCTTGTCACTAGTGAATAAAGTTCAAATTTATTTAAAGTGATAGGGTAGCGTGGCGCCGCGAGCAGCTGACGTGCAAATAAATTTGATCTTATTCACTAGTGATAAGATTGCCGCTACGCGCCGATGATCCCTTAAGCGCCCCTTTAAGTAAGTAACGCATTTGTTTTAAGTTTACACCTGTACGTATAATAATAATAAAGATGTAAACTTTGCTTAAATTATTTTGCAATAAGTTTATTTGGGGCACATAGTCGGGGCATAAATAATAAATGACAGGCGATTTTAGATTAAGATTGGTCTTCGTTGCGCTATGCAGCCATTAATCTAAGGGTTGAACTACACATGGCCGCACGCGATCTCATTTTTCCGTCGCTCCATCCTTTTCTGTCACTCGGGAACGTCAATTGTTAGAGCATATAAGATAGACTGAACACGATCGCACGCGGCGTGCTGTTCCGTGCTGTTCCGTTCCGTCTATCTTATATGCTCTAGCAAATGACGTTCCTGAGTGACAGAAAAGGATGGAGCGACGGAAAAATGCGATCGCGTGCGGCCATGTGTAGTTCAACCCTAAGTAGACGGTAATGAGACCATTTTTGTCTCTGTTTATTTCTCATTCTTTCAGTGTGTGTTTGTGCAAGCATCACGCAAAAACTGATGCCGCTGAACGAAATTAAATCAGTATATTAATTGCTTTTGAAGATTCCTTAAGTTATCTAAGCTTTCATAATTATGACTACGGAACCCTATCCTGGGCAAGTCCGACACGCTGCGCACATGGCCGGTCTTTTTACCGGTCTACGGAGTCATGGTTCGGTCGCCACAGTCTATAATATCTTAGTAGGTATAAAGTTTTGGAATCAGATGCAATCCTAATGCTATATTAATGAGATAAGATTTATTGCAACAAGCATGAGCGATTACAAGCGTTTTGTTCGGTCCGGATATTGCACATGCCGCTACTCCACCCCTGCCGCCTGCCCACGTTCTAATAGCCGCCGAGCCAGAACATAAATTGCTCCTTTGAAAATTTATACTTTTACATTATTTCTTTTTCTTTCAAAACATTTTTCCTTTAACGCTTTCAAAACTTTATAAATAAGGCGATTATGACTAAATTCTTTAATTGAATAGTCAGCTTTGTCTTAGTATACCCAAGTTGTTATTAATTGATGAAATCTTAAGATCGTTGATTATTTTTAATAAAAATATTTAAGAATGAATTCCCCTCACATAGGTCTCCTCGCCATTGGGCCTAGCAAAGAGAAAACGACAAAAATAGAGTCCTCTGACTTTGCTACTTTGCATATGCGAAAGCGAGTGCTCATGATTGTTTTCACGTTTTGTCGCTTTGTCACAACTCTTTCTCAGTCTACACTCTAGAACGGAAATCGTTCTATTCTTCACTGCATTCGCATACGGGTCTTTCACCAATCCGCATGCTTCGCTCGCTCCACGGGTACTTCCTCGTGGACACTCCAGGCTCGCACGCTCGTTCCGCTCAGGACCACCTCGTGAGCTTCTGCGCTCTGCGGTTTTGGATTACACTTTTGGGGTAGTACAGACAAGAAGGGTAGACGTGAGGGATTCTCTGATTTGATTCCGGCATAAACATCTCACTAAAACCTAACCCAATGAAGTAGTTTTGGCGTAACCTGCATAAACTGATCCACAGTTCTAGTATGATTTCTCTTCTTGCGCGCGCTCGGCTTTATTCCATACTACGTGTCGCGGCATGCGTAGCTTTCGCTCTCCGAAAAGCGAGGGAAGAGGCCATTTTCTGTGCGAGTGAAGGCGCCTGGCACGCGTTTAGAAAAATCATACTAGACGAAGATGGAGTTGTTTACTAATTGTAGATTGTAGTTTTAAACATAGCCGCACGCCCCACCCCAGGCGGTTTAAAACCTACTTTTGTGTATAGAAAACTATTTCTAACTAAAAACGGTTTTACTGTAAAACGATTAGGTACCTACATACATTACTGAAACAATTTAGTACATCCTACAAATACAAAGACCGAGTTAATGTTGTGATACTGTTAGGAAAAACAATGATAACTTGGGAGTTGAGAATATATTTACTTTGTAGGCTAATAAAACACGATAGAACCAGGTCTTCGCGAACCCATAGATAACTTGCAAACTGGAAGTTGCTCATATACCTACTGCCGCATGAAAATAACCAAAGTTTTATTGAAATCGGGCCACTTTTAGCGAATTTTAATGATATTATATTTTATCATGCTACTTTTGTAGGTTCAATCTACATTATACGAGGTGTAAAAAAATCGTTACATACTTATTTTTAAAAAACCGGCCAAGTGCGTGTCGGGCCACGCGCAGGGTAGGGTTCCGTAGGTTGACCGCTAATAAAGTCTAAAAAGTAGGTACATTTTGAAAGTTGGTCGACTAATATCTACTAAGCGGTGATCGTTTTCCTTTTAACTTCGTATTATACACTACTGCCGTGAATTTTTTCAGGTATCCTGAAACAACCGTTTAGCAGGCCCGGTCCTTGTTGACCAAGGAAATTGCTGTTTCATTAATTATAAATTTTTGCTAGTTATTTCGTATTGACTCCATAGTACCTTTACCTACAAAAGTTGTTTAGTTTGATGGTCTGAAGAACACCTTAAAAACATGTTTACGTATTTTAATGTATACTCTCTCTATACAGGGTCCAACTTAATATACTTATATGCTGACCCTTTTTTAAGGGGATGATCAGACCATCAAACTGAACAACTTTCTCTATGAGACCAACAAATAAAATCACAAAAAAATAATCTGCTGTCCAATACAAATGGCTCGAGTAGGTAGGTTTGCAGTTTTGTATGGCACAGCAGATTTTTATAGAGAAAGTTGTTCAGTTTCATGGTCTGATCATCCCCTTAAAAAGTGTCAGCATAATAAGAAGGACCCTATACTATTTTCCAACCCCTCCTCATTCGTTGTATGGGAATGGGGTAGATTTTTTTTTTCAACAAAATTACAACATTTCGGTTTTTGGGTTACTGTTATCGGTCTTCATGCAAAATTTCGATTAAATAGGTGCAAACACGAGCGAGTTATTGAGGCGGGGCATACAGACATACATAATTATGGACGAAAGTATATAAGGGGTCCTTGTTTGACTACGGAACCCAAATAACCGTATTGTACGCAGAAGTTGTTAATTCTTGTGGAAATAAATATGGATATTTAATAAGTAATTTTTATTACATAGGTACAGTCAGCAATGAAAAGATATATATATTTCTCTTCCACGGTGTAAAGTGATACATCTTTGCGTTGCTGACTTACCTCCATATTTTACAAACACCACGCAGTGTGTGAAAAGCTTTCACTGAGGAGAAAACGTCGTAAAAAAATCTGCCGTCCCATACATTGGAGTCGAGTCAGTAGTGGGGACCTACTGCAATTTTGTATGAAACAGCAAATTGTTTTTATCTCGATGTTGGCTTGGTTCCATAGTAAATGTTGTTCAGTTGGGTGGTCTAACTATAAGTGCATCACACACGATGACGCACTGACGAAGCGGCAGATGTCAGTCCATAGTCAATGCGTCACCGTGTGTGCTTCTACGTGCGGTTACATACAACTCTTTGCTTCACAAATGACGGACTGGCGTCTGCCGCTGCGTCAATGCGTCATCGTGTGTGAACGCACTAAGGAGTTTCGACACACCTTGTATAAACCTACAGTTTATTGAAGAAAATTGGGTCTACAGGGTGTAAAATTAAATGCGTTACCGCTACATATTAAAAAGTGAACTGAAAAACGTTCACTTAGGAACCCACACAAAACGCGAAAAAAAAAACATTTAGGTCGAGCAGTGATTGACGGTTTCTAAGGAACAGCTGATTTTTTTCGCGTTTGTTCCCATAGTGAAAGTTGTTCAGATAGTCTAACTCTAAAGTATGCAACGCATTCAAGTTTACACCCTGTAAAGAAGAAAACAATAGTTATTTGTTATGCTAGGCTGCAAAGTTGCTTTTTGGCGCGAGTACTTTTATTGAAACCTGAGCGTTTAGCGAAGGTTTCAAAGGTACGAGACGCAGAATAACTTTGCAGCCGAGCGAAACACACAATTTTTCACCTCACAACAGCGAGGAAAAAAAGTGAATTGCTAAAAAGAACATTTCAAAAAGTTTTTATTTTCGTGCTGGCCAGTGTCATGAAATAGTTATTAAGCATTTTCAGTGCATTGGCGGTATACAAAAATATTGAATAGACAAATTCGAATTTCAAAAACTCTTTGCACGCTAGCGGATAAAATACACTTTTGCACTCAGATTTCGAACGATAAACAGAATCTTTCCGAGCTTGTGAGGTGAAATAGTTATTTGTTATGCTAGGCTGCAAAGTTGTTTTTTGGCGCGAGTACTTGTATTGAAACCTGAGCAAGCGAAGGATCCGAGGATTAAACCACGAGTGAAGCGAGTGGTTCAAATAATAGAATCCTGAGCTTATAGCGTTTTTTTTTCGCTCGGCTCCAAAGTTATTCTGCGTCTCGTACCTTTGAAACCTTCAAAGGTACGAGACGCAGAATAACTTTGGAGCCGAGCGAAAAACAAAACTTTTCACCTCATAACAGCGAGGAAAAAATTTGAATTGCCAAAGAGAACAACATTTTAAAAGTGTTTTTTTCGTGCTGGCCATAGTGACATGAAATAGTTATTAATGCATTTTCAGTGGACTGGCGGTATAGAAAAATATTGAATAGACAGATTCGAATTTCAAAAATTCTTTCCACGCTAGCGGATAAAATGCACTTTTGCACTCTGATTTCGAATGATAAACAGAATCTTTCCGAGCTTGTGCGGTGAAAATGTTTTTTAAACTGCATCTTCCTTCTACCATGTGACGTCAAAATAAGTACTGCACATTTTAACTACAGATACCTAGATAGAAATAAAGCGGAATGCGCTAGATATGCGAAAGGAGCCAGCGAGCCGCAGTTTCTTTCAGACCTGAACCATTGCGTGGTGCACGCGATTCTACCCATCACCGACTGTGGAACTAACCCTACTATACCATGAGTGTGTACCTACATGTTTTTACCTCATATACACTCGACAACAAAAATAACGGGTCACCAACATACCTGAATATCTCGGAAAGTAAGAATGATAGCTTATTCACTTAAAAAGTATTTAATTTGACTATTTAATATAGGTACTTCTTAAAGTAATTCATAACATTTTTAGTTTTCATTTGTTTGACTTAATTAAAATACATACCTAAATACAAATGCGTCAATTCTATCGCAGACCAAAAATTTAAAATGACCATTTTTTGTCACAGATATAACATTTCCCCATATTTTAGTGTATGTGAGTGATAAAATTACCGCATTCATAATAAATGTTGAAAACGAAAAAAATCATTTTCAAAAAATCATTTACTTAGGTTTTAGCCTTTTTTATTGGCATTACTTTATAACAACCAGAAATTGCATTAATTTAAGAAGTAGTATTAAATTGTCTATAAAATGCTTTTTATTTAAATAAGCTACCATTCTTAGTTTCCGAGATATTAAGGTCTATGTTGTTGGTGACCCGTTTTTATTGCTGTCGAGTGTAGTTACTATTATTATATGTAGAGTTTAGGAAGTTTATTTTACGGGAGAATTATTGGTCTCTAATGTTACAGCGAGTCTCGAAAACCGGCCAAGAGTGTGTTGGACTCACGGACGGAGGGGTCCGTATCACCATACAGTATTACCAAAAAATCGTGTTTTCTCCCGCATCCTTATCGCAAGCCCGATACAGAACTGACCGGTTTTTATTATTTGTTGTTTTACCTTAGACTATGCACTATAATCATACCAAGTTTGACGAGCGTATGTATTTATCGTTTGTACAATAAAAAAATAACAAAAAACCTTGAAAAAGCATGTTTCTTGTTTGAACTTTACTTCTACATAATTTATTAGGTACTTTTAGTTTTTTAATTATTGTTAGCAAATCCAAAATAATATGATTATTTCATCTCTCCACCTATTATGGTTCAAAAGATACACCCTATATACAACGTGTTAAGAGGATAGACGGGCTGAAATGCTAATTTGGAGAATAGGTCACTTTTCCAACCGTATACATAATTGTCCTATCCACCCCACCCATACACCCCACCGACTAGAGTGCGAAAGAGACAACTGCAGCTAGGACCGATTTTATCTACATATTGAGGTTGGGGCAGGGAAAGAATAAAAGTTCCTTGTTTGACTACGGGACCCTAAAAAGTGGTTCTTCAAAGGCAATTTTAAGCAGAAATCAACTTCCGAAGTAAGGTGAAAAATTTTATATGAAAAAATGTTGTTCCAATGTCGTTTTAAGCAAATTTTTTTCATTTTTATGGCTAAAGTTAGTCAATTATCACCAAAAACACACAAACTGAAATTTAACGACCGTGAAACATAAGTATTTTTGTTAGTGGCTCGTGGTATTTTTGTGTTAATCCTAAAATGTTTCACTGATTTCAGTTAATTAAATGGTTTTGATAGTATTTTATTTAATAAAGTACCTACCTAGCCATAAGAATGAAAAAAATAAAAAAATAGCTAGGTAAATAATATTTTCGACAAAAAAACAGGGTCTTGACTTATAGACCACTTAAGTTAAAAAAAAATGTTTTTAATTATTTGTTGGCAAATCCAAAATCATACCATTGTGTGATCAACTCGCTTCCCATTTCGGTTCAATAGATACAGAGCTCTTTCGAGTTAGGACGGATGACATGTTGGATTATGGACGGACAGGCAGCGTAAGCTTAGTAATAGGGTCCCGTTGGCATAGGTCCCATTGGTCCCATTGGGCACGGAACCCTAAAAAGTGTTTTCACAGTATTTATGATTGTTTGTTTTGCAGTTTGTTTATTCGTTTGTTTATTTGTAGTACCATCATCCATCACATAGAAACTACTGGACCGATTTTGATGAAACTTTTTGTGTTAGACTAACTGGTATGAATATATTAAATTGGCTACGATCGATGACGGGAACCTGTGCGGACGAAGTCACGGACATAAGTATAGTAAAAACTTCTATTCAGCCTATCTACATACATATACAAGGTCCAACTTAATATGATGATACTTTTTAATGGGATGATCAGACCATCAAACTGAACAACTTTCTCTTTGGGACCAATATCGAAAACGAGAAAAAAAAATAGCTGTCCCATACAAAACCGCAAACCGACTCTGAGCCAAATGTATAGGTACCTAGGACAACTGATTTTTTTTTCGCGATTTCTTGTTGGTCCCTTAGAGAAAGTTGTTCAATTTGATGGTCTGATCATCCTCTTAAAAAGTGTCAGCATATTAAGAAGGACCCTATAGGGTATACAGGGTATTACATAAGTAAGAATACATTTTTAAAACTCTTAAGGGGGTTGTTTAGACCGTCAAACTGAACAACTTTCTCTGTGGGACCAACATCGAAATCGCATCGCATCGAAAAAAAAATCTGATATCCCATACATTTTTTAGCTCTAGTCGATTTGTAGAGTATGGAACATAATTTTTTTTTCTCGATTTCGATATTGGTCCCATAGTGAAAGTTATTCAGTTTGATGGTGTAAACCACCCCCTTAAATGTTTATTTGTATTTTTGATTAGATTGAAACCATAAACATAATATACTATCGTAAATTATGTTTATGATTGAAACAATAATTTCATTATTTTGATACTTAAAATTTAAAGTTATTCGCATTTTTAATATTTGAGGCCAAAATGATTTGTTGTCATTTCAGTAGTGAATGAAAGCTTTAACATGCTTATGGATACATTTTAAGAATCTTGTTTTGGTAGTAAGTGTAACTGTGCGGTGGGTTGAGATCGGGTTCAGTAAATTTTAAATTTTACACACAAATTATTTAATACTAGTGTTTTCCCGCGACTTCGTCCGCACAAATTATATACCAGATTTTAAGTCAGATCATAAGCTATCAAACAAAAAAAGTTTCATCAAAATCGGTTCAGTAGTTTTTGCGTGATGCGCGAACAAACAACCTAACAATTTTGTCAATAGATGGCGCTGCACGTTTTTAAATCGCGCTATCGATATGTTATTTGACTTTATATGAAGTGAACCGCTACTTTTTTATTCCTCAAGATTTTACGGTTTTATAATATTATTATTTAATTTAATTTAATTATTTAATTTAATTAATTAAATATTAATTAATTAATTAATTATTTTATTTAATATTTTGACAAAAATTACCGATGTTGAAACCATGATAATTCGATTCTGCTCTCGATTCTAAACAAACTACTTTCTAGTTTTGCGTTTATTCATTAACACGTTGTACCGATACGTCTTTGTATAAAATGGGGGTCATATTACACGGACAGGCAGAATTCTTATAAAAGGTTCCTTGTTTGACTACGGTACCGTAAAACGAGCGTTGCATTTTCAGCCACGTATTCAGGCATCTTGCTTTTTAGACAGCTTGGGAAGAATTTTTAGCCTTTCTAATTTAGGTCACCCACCCATCACAGCTTTGAATCACGAATTTCACACACATTCTCATCGTAGTTATGATGAAAGTTGACCTTGAATTTATCTTGATACAAGATACAAGTAGTAATATGGTTTCACAATTAAACTAAGGTTCGCTTCCGCGTTCAGAGATTGTCATGCATGGATTCAATTAATTAAGGCAGTGTAATGTGCATTCTATACATTATTAGTAGTGGGTAGTATAAATACCTTTACCTAGATTTGGTTCATCACGGTCGGTATACCGTGCACCGATGCATAGTCTGAACTGAGCCGAGTAAATCTACAAACCTGTCCTTGTGCAGTAGTTGTAATGAGACGAGATATTATTAAATTTATCGTTCCTTTAATCCGCATTGGGCATGCCCCCCCTGGAGGTGAGGGAAGGTATTGCAGTGGGAGGTTTATAGGTTGATGACGACCCGGTTAGTGTAATGGTTACCATGCTGGACTGCCAAACCAGGGTCATGGGCTCGAATCCCGGTTCGATTCTCTTAAAAACATGTAATATTAATTAATTAAAATTGTCGTGTTTAGTTCGTTCTCAAATATTAAATACTTAGGTAAATTAAATAAGGTTAAAAATAAATAAAGCCCATTTTACCGGCGGTATAAAAAATGTTATACCTACTTACTGTGTTTGTTATAAAAAACATAATTGTAACTTTTCATTGTTTCAGGGCGAAGACGTCAGCTACAATACTCCATTCATAAAAAAATATCTTAAATTATTTATCACTTCCCTGTCTGCTGCCTATTGTGTAGATTAACAACATAATTTCTTTTTTATTTCTCTTGAAAATATTCAGACGAATAAGTTTTTTATAAGCCATGAAGCGATTTCATTTATTTTATAAAGTAAAAAATTTACATTTCTTATCTTTAATAACATTGGAAAAAAATAAAACATTTCAAACCGAAATTGAACCAAAAAAAGGGTTCAAGCCACGCGCTCCCGATACAACAACAAACTTTTCGCATACCTTATACTTACTTACGTAAATCCAATTTTATTTAACACGAAATATTATCGTGAACAATTACTAAAATTTGAAAATAAAATCGACATTCAGGATACATGCCAAAGCCAACGAAACCTTTTAGTTCGTAGCAGAAATGCCATGGTGCTTATGAACTGGACTTAACAACTACTATAGACAAATAGAGTCAATGTAAAGGGTGTTTAAATTAAGACAGAGCGTGCCCCACCCCGACTGTCATCATGACGATGTGGCAGTCGGGAATGGGTCACGGCTCGAAGAACCCATGGATCGGCAAGTTTATGGGACTCGTCCACGATAAGAGGCGAGAACAGAGCTCTGGGACATCCACGGACAAGACTCAAGAAAGGTGAGTTTCTTATTGAATCCAGTAAGAAGACCTCTCGCGAAAACAAAAAGAGGTCAATATTATGACTAACTTTTCTATAGGATAAACTAGGCAACTGTGTGAACTAAAAAAAAGTTGCAGCATTATGTGAAACTTCTACCTGCGAGGATCATTAAATCTTTAAATTAATAAAGTCTTCTTCGAGACGGTCTTTAAATAAGTCTTCTTATCTCCCGATTTCGTGCGCTTTTTTTGAAAACTTAATCGCAGCTGTCGATACGGCACTCCTGATTTAAATTTGGAGCTTCCGTCAGACGAAAAGGTAGCGGTGTATAAAATGTTTCACTTCAAAAAACAGATATTAAAATTTCATTCTAATAAGCAGATTTTTTTGAGTTCTCGTAGTTGGTCCCTTAGTAAAAGTTCTTCATGAAGACCCCAAAAAATGTATGGGTACTTACCCCTTTGAGTTTTCGGGAGAGGTCTTCTTACACCCTGTATTATAAATGGATAACAATAGCCGTTTCGTTTTCTGTAGAACAAGACTTATTGTTGACGCAAAACGTGACATGATAAAAAATTTAAGCCCATCGGTACGTGTCGATTTTCCATGGACATAGAGAGAATATTCTGCATACAAAATTCTTCAAAGAAATGCCACTTATGTTATTATAAATTAGTCTTGTGTCAAAATGGTTGCATAAAAATACTATAATATATATATAATTGGAATCTGCTCTTCACCAGCTTTCATTTGATACCCATATTGTATTTTTTTACGAAAAAAATTTTATTCTCCCCCCTCTCTTTTTTAATTCGCATACGCCACATTAAAATAATGTACCCTATGTCACTCTCACGATTTTTACGAATCTAACGACACCTCCTATGTTAAAATCCATCAAGCCGTTTAGGCTGTAGGGCGTGCCAAAGAAATAGACATACAAACATACATACATACATACATACATACATACATACATATTCTCGAAAAACATAACCCTCCTTCTGTCGCAGTCGGGTAAAAAACCGGTCAAGTGCGAGCCGGGCTACTCGCGCACCGAGGGTTCCGTACCATCAACACCTTTTTCTCCGGGACCTTTAGCGCGAGTCAGACTCATACTTGGCCGGTTTTTATTATTTGTTGGTATACTCTAGGTACTCTATTTTGACGCTTATATGCATTACCGTTTTTACGATAGAGTGAGAAGAAAAAACGTTGATAAAAACTAGTTTAACCCCCCTTAATTTTTTACAGCTTAATTTTATTAATTTTTAATTAAGTAATTTTTTTTTAAATTTTTTAACAAATTTTATTATTTGTTAACAAATCCGCCGTAATGACGCATATTCTGTGAAAATTTCAACTATAGCTATTACGGTTCAAAAGATACAGCCCTAAATAGGTAGGACGGTCGGACGGACGTACAACGTAAGCTTAGTAATGGGGTCCCGTTTTCACCCTTTGGGTAGGGAACCCTAAAAAAAGACACGAGTACATTTCACAATAAGGTATTCATACAATTTTTGAAAGCCTCCGTGGCGCGTTGTGGAGAGCTATTTAAAATCAATCTTGAGGTCCAGGTTCGAATCCGCACGGACTACATGCCAATGCCATGTACCTACCAATGAGTTTTTCTAACTTATTTACGTAATACACCGACTGCTCTCAAACGGTGAAGGAAAACATCATCGTGACGAAACCTGCATACGCTGAAGAAGAAATTCCATTGTGAAGTCTACCAATCCGCATTGGGCACGCGTGGTTGACTATAACGCCCATACACCCTCCATGAGGATTGAGGATAGGCCTGTGCCCTGCAGTGGGACATGTATAGGCTGTGATGCTGATTATGGATGACGAAAATTTTAGCGTATTGAAAGTTTCGAGATGAAATTACTTGTAACGTAGTGATAGGCGGATATCCTTTTGCTCACAATTACACTGCATCATCATCATCACAGCCTATATACACCTACGTCCCACTGCAGGACAGAGGCCTGCCCTCAGGAAGGGTGTATGGTGTATGGACTGACGTCCATCAACATGGTCAATGCGGATTGGTAGACTTCACATACGCATCGGAATTTCTTCTTCAGCGTATGCAGGTTTCCTCACGATGTTTTCCTTCACCTTTTTAGTTAAATCGTTCTAGCCTTTTTAGCTTAGATTAAAATAAAATTAATGGATAGGCCTAAAGCGCGGTAAGTTGAAGCAAACTACTGGTGCACTTGGTCCAAACAAACTAGCGCCATTATCTGTCAAATCTAGGGCACTTGCATACAAATTTGAAGTAAACCTTTCATTTGTTTTGCCTCATTTTTCTGGTTTGAAATGTTTGCGTAAGGCCTGGCCTATCCATTCATTTTATTTTGATCTAAGCTTTTTAGAGCAGTCAGTATTACGAACTCAAGGGCTAAAATTTGTAACCCAGTATGAACTAACATCCAATCGAAAAATTCCAAAATGGACAAGAAATGTACACACGGCGACACATCAAGTTAAGCAAAACGGAAATAAGCTTATATTTGTTTTGCGTAGCTTGATGTGTCGCCGTGTGTACTATAAGTAGGTACATAATTCTTTATGTTACCTTCCGTCGTGCCATACACGCTTATTCGTGTTTTATTATTTACAGGTAAAGTCTCCTAAGGGATCATCTTGCTTGCGTCTCTCAACATATTTTTATCAGAGAAAGTAAACAAATTTACATCTAGCACAGAGTACTTACTATATGTCTTTGACCATTATAACTATGGACGAGTTACGCGTGTAATTCTACTAACAAATGTTTTGCCACTTTTTGCAGGAGACGAGGTAGAATGAAATCCGCGGCATTGGATTTTATTCCATTACTATAGATTATATGTTTGATTATTAAAAATAGTCTCGTGTGAACCCCAAACGAGACTGGTTTGAAGTTATGGCCGCAATTATTGACTGTCTGGTTTATTGATAAGGCATAAAATTGTATGTAAATGCACATGATCAATTGATCTTGTCTTGTTACTTGGCAAAGGGGAATGCTAACGTGTGGCTGGTCCCTAGTTATATGGTCTAAGCTCTATGCAGAGTCTAGCCTTCGTCTCCGTGCAAAATGGTGAGTAACTATATTTTTTTATTTTTCTGATAAGTTTGGCAACACAATGTTTTCTTAATAAATACATTAAACCAAAAGTTAATCGTTAAGATAAGTGAAAAGTTTAATGATTAATTAATTACACAATAGCAATAATGCCTAGAGCACTAGATTGATAGAGATACTATTTCCGCTAGCACTATACTGTACAAGATTGTCCAATCTCTGTCTTATCGAAATGTACATGTTTCGTGTACAGTCTGAACATTCACGTCTTCCTTTTTTTGTTTAATCTAAGAGAAAATCGGAAACTCATAACATAGTATTATCCACCTCAGCAGGCAGGTACGAGTTCAGTCATCAGTTTTCGAGATAAAATTGTTTTTCAATCCATTTATGCATTGCAGCACTGTACTGACGCAGAAATTTAAGACTTATTCGTTCGGTCCTATTTGGGTAGTTGCTATTTAAGATGGAGCTCACATATCATTCTCCATAAAAATTTCAAATACTGTCAAGAAACGTGGAAGGATAGGGTAGGGACGAAAGTAACGTAAAGAACAACGGAAATGGATAACACTAATCTTCTTGTTGTGTAATTGTTGCAAAAATATTAATGAATGCATGCATTGACTGTTTTTTAAAATTTTTGTTTGTTGGTCTATTTTGCTTGTGCACGTAACACATAAAAACTACTCAACCGATTTAGATGAAGTTTTTACAAAAGCATAGGGCATAGTAATTAACATTCATATACGATATATTTCATCGCAATCGGTTTATTTAATAAAAAGTTATTTTAATTTCAAGTCAGTGGTCTAGTATGTACGAAATCGCGGTCGCCAATAATTAAAAATAAATACAGTCTTTCTTAATAAGCTGACGGCTTTTTCAGGGGATGATCAGACCATCAAACTAAACAACTTTCTCTATGGGATCAGTATCGAAATCGCGAAGAAAAACGGGTGTTTCATACAAAACTGTGAATCTGTCATCAGAATTTGTTTTTGCGATTTCGATGTTAGTCCCATGTACAAAGTTGTTCAGTTTGATGGTTTGATCATTTCCTAAAAAACCGTCAACATATTAGAAAATACTCTATACCTATGTACAGTATGTACAATAATAATCAGTGCTATCCCCGCTCAAATGTATTTTGAAATAATGATACTAATCTATTTTTGTAAGAAATGTTTTAAATTGTTAAACATTTTTCTTACTTACATTTCTGGAAATAATAATGACCTAGGTATATAAGTATCTATCTACATTGTTCTGTAAATCTTACCTATTATAAAATCGTAAAATCGTTAGGTATAAAAAGTAGCGGTTCACTTCATATAAACTCAAATAACACTCGATAGCGCGATTTAAATGACGTGTAGCGCCATCTATTGACAAGTTTGTTTGTTTGTTCGCGCATCACGCAAAAACTACTGAACCGATTTTCATGAAACTTTTTTGTTTGACAGCTTATGATCTGACTAATCTGGTATATAATTTGTGCGGACGAAGTCGCGGGAAAACACTAGTATATATATATATTTTAAATTCTGTTCGGATAACGATGCGTGATGCTTTACCTTAAGGGGCCATAGGTCCAGACGAATATTTTCTATGAGAAACGCGATTGCCGAGCGCTCCGAAAAGTGTGTGCGTGAGCCGTATTTTCGATTAAAAACAACTAACCAAAGTACTTTTTCTAGATTTTATTTATGATTGCACTAGTTAAACTAATGGTGAATATGTGAGTATAAATACCAACAATCGGAAACTATATTAAGTTCTTCTAAACCGAGAAAAATGTTTAAAAATGCATGAAAATACGTCATCTTTGTGACGATTTTCTATCGAGTGAAGTAATTCCAATCGTGTATTCAGTTGATGATTGCACTAGATGAACTATCCAAAAATACTGAGGTATGACTTTAGTTTCGGTAAATGGTATAAATCTAGTCGTAAAATGAAAAATAAAAGATGCCTCCGAGGTATTTCCACCTACTATTACGTCTTAAGTCAATACCGAGTGAAGAACATCGTAAAATTGAGGTTAAATTCAGCATTAGTACCGTTAATGGGGCCAAATAACTAAACCCAAAGAGAAATTTCGAACAGTTTTGCTTCGACTAATATTAAGTGGTAGCACGCAACCTTTATAATATCCAACCAAATTCTTAGCTTTAACATCTGTTCGTCTGTTTGAGTGTATTGTAAACCAATTAGCACTATTCAGAGATTTCAGAGCCATATTCTTCAATCTTATTTCAAAATCTACTAATTACAGAATAATTTCAAAAGCATATGCATATAATTTTCTCTACATCCTCAAAATCACTTGTTTTTTAGGTCCCTTAACAATAGTCTAATTTTTAGAGCAGATTTTTGTGTTTATACATGGTGTAAACTTAAATGAAGAGGTTACGTACATACTTAAATGACTTCAGACCATCAAACTGAACACCTTTTACTATGGAACCAGAAATGTATAATGTCTACCCAATCAAAATGTAGGAAAAAGCAGATTTTCTTTCGCAGTAGAAAGTTGGTCCCGTAGTAAAAGTTGTTCAGTTTGATGGCCTGAAGCACCCCATTAAGTATGTACCAACACATAAGTTTACACCCTCTATAATCTCTGCGTGAGTCTAAAGCCGACCTTTTATTGTATTATGGAGATCTAAGTACAAGGCCTATGTTGCAGAAACGCTCATTAAGCTTAATCCTCCATTAAATATCTTGCTAACTTTTACTGCGTCAACAATACAAAAAGTGACAGCAAGAGATTAAATGGTGGATTAACTTTAATGAGCGTTTCTGCAACTGAGTGTTTGTACATAAAATTAATGTAAGTAATAATATGTGATCAACAATGATTTTATTGTAGTTCAAGCAAATCTAGATTGAATTCTTTCCATAATTATTATGAAGGTAATCTAGATTTTGTGTCGTAATAATTTAATTGCATGTAGGTACTGGTACAGGTGTAAATGAAAACATAAACTAACTTTTAGTTAAAATTACAATCAATGTATTGTAGACTGAAGGGGTATTAGGGGTAATAATAATAGCTAGTCAGACCCATTGGTTGGACCCCAGTGGAACGTTTATGCCCCATAACAATTGTTTATGTATTGTTTTGTGTCTATTATATAAGGGCTTGACGGGCTAATTCCCGGTGGCTAAAGTACCAAGTATGTAGCTAAAGGCTAAAGCTTTGTAGGAAGTGTGTATTTTATTTTTGGTGTGTAATAAAATAAAGTAATATTGTGTTCTGCTTAGCTAAAGTAATGAAGAAATCAATGAAGATGTCTCAAAAATGTATATCACATTCCAGACCACACAGTTTCTGTATCAATTTCACGCCCTTAGCATCATTGCCTAAAATCTATATTCAACTATACTATACCTATACTACACAATTTGATATGACTTAATTATTATCCCATAAAACTCTAGTTTGAAATTACGCAAATGTAAAAATTGTCGGGATCAAAAATAAAACAAGCAGACGTCGCGCGCGCAGACACAGAGGGACGCGCGGTATTAGGTCCCGGAATACTTCGCGTACTCACCTAAAATATTCCGAGAAAACGTCCGAGCGCCGCCGCTCGTTACAATACCGTGTGTAAAACTTATGCCACTAGCCCAACATAAACAATGACTGCAATCCCCTTTTACGCTCTGTAAATAGTAGTTTTGAACAATCGGTTTAAAGGGTCAAGGAATGCTCAATCCAGTGATAACGCTACTTTAATGGTGTTGCCTTGAATGGTGTGTGGAAGTGTCAGTTTGTGCTCGTTTGTGCAAATCGCCGGCATTAATGTTTGCGGGTGGTGGAGCCGGCTTTCAAAAGCAATCCAAGCCGCCCTGGGAGAATCCAAACGCCAACAATAACGCTGGAGCGGATATAACACCGAGTTGGTACGTGCCTGTTATCATTATCCGTATAATTAGCAAGTACTTATAGAAGACACTGGCCAATTGCATTATTTCTGGGTCAGTAGCTTTGCTCTTTCTAAATTTTGTATGTTTGTGTATAGACGCTAATCTTAGAGTGACATGACGTGACGTTCGTGAAATCTCCGGTCAATGAGAATGTCATAGTCTACACCCACATGTCTGAGAGGTGTGTGCGTGTGCATTTCCGAGTAGCAATAAATCTCATAATTCAAAAGAAGCGGCTGCTGTCGTAGCTCTGCTGTCAGAATTATATCAAACACAATGTTTTTAGAGTGTATCTACAATTGATCAACATAATCTTTTAGCTTTTCACGTCGTCGTAGGTAACCCTTTTTCATTTTAACTTTAGCACAAAAATGATTGGCTGTAGTTTTTCGAAAGCAACTCTGTTACGTTAAATAATAGTAAGTGGCAATCCTATGTTCCTTTAGATAATATTGTATGTAAACAAGTACTTGTATAAAAAAGCGAGCTTGTAAGGTTAAAATAAGATAATTCTACGAAAGTAACTACTTTAGCCGCATTATATCTTTTTTTAAATCTATAGTCCGTTAGTTGTCCGCAACCCGCAGCGGGCCAATGTGGCGCAGTGTTTTGCATAGCTTCCGTCGCGTCGTCGCCGCAATCTCCTAGAATCCCATCAATAGTCATTGAGTCGCGGAGCTTTTTTTTTCACGTTAAATATTGAAGATGCCACATCAGAACATACCTACATACATAAGAATGCCGTTTTAGATAATTTTTTACCATATGATGGCAACAACAACAAAACCATATAGCTTCAGTATTTAGGTACTAGGTATCTGAGGATTTTATACTGGGAAGTGAGTAATTTTAAAAACTTCAAAGGACCTCTTTTATATATCGATCGCAGATGGGGGACGTTAAAATAAACATCACATCAATAACCAAACTGGTCAGTAAATATATTTCGTACCTATTCAGGGTGAAATTGATATCATTAGCATATCTTTTAAACTAAGAGTCTAATAGCTATCAAACTGAACAACTTTTCCTAAAGGAGCAAACAGATCGGAGCAAAAAAAAATCTGTTGTTGCATAGATTTTAGTCGAGTAGGCACAGGTTTAGTATGGCGGTTTTTTTTTTGCTCCTATCGGTTTGCTCCCATAGTAATAGTTGTTCAGCTTGATGGGTAGACTCTTAGTTTAAAAGGATGCTAATGATTAATTTTACCTACATGTACCGGTAAAGGGTCCAACTTAATATGCTGACACTTTTTTAAAGGGATGATCAGACCATCAAACTGAACAACTTTCTTTTGTTCGTTACGTTGGCAGTTTAACAAACATTAGTTAGTCTTTTGATGTTTTGCTTTTTAATATTAGTACCTATGGACAAAGACTATGTAAATATCTAGAAAGACTTTGGTATGGATTAAGTAGAAGTGAAGACAAATAAACATGTTTAAGCATCATCATAAGAGTTTGTTTGAAAGTTTGGAACACAAACAAACAGTAGAAGCAAGCAGCCGCGCCGCCGCCGCCGGCCGCCGGCCGCGCCGGCCGCTTTTCGTATTTCAAAGTCAATTCGTTGTTTATATTATAATCACGCAAAGACCACTGACCTAATTTATTTTATTACTTCTTATATACGGAAAGGTTTTTGGCTACCGGCCGGTCATTAGTTGACACACATACCTTTACATACGGGCATACCTACCTGTGTGAAAAATTATTTAGAATTATCATGCTTTAATCTTTCTTGTTAAAGTTAAAAATGTAATTAATTAATTAATTAAGTTAAAAATTTTAACTTTAAAAATATGTTTCCAGCTTAGCAAAAGTATCTTCTAGATAGAAACTCTGACCTAAGCGCGGGAAAGGTTTTTTTTCGACGTGTTCGCAGCTTCGAGCCTTCGTCTTCGACTGTCCATCTATGATATACTTTATCTAAGGTCTCCATCTATTTTTTCACCTGAAATTGATATCATTAGTATCCTTTTAAACTAAGAGTCTTCCCATCAAACTGAACAAGTTTTTCTATGAGTGCAAACCGATCGGAGCAACATAAAAATCTGCTGTTCCATAAACTGCAATGCCTAACTAGCTAACTACTCGGCTCAAATGTATTCAACAGCTTTTTTTTGCTCCGATCGGATTGCTCTTATAGTAAAAGTTGTTCAGTTTGATGGATAGACTCTTAGTTTAAAAGGATGCTAAATGATATCAATTTCACCCTATAGAACCACAAAAAGCTTTTTCACCTCACAAGCTCGGAAATATGTTGTTTATCATTAGAAATCAATTATTGTATCCTCTAGCGTGGAAAGCATAAGCATATGCTCACGACTATATTCCCCGAGGGGGGAGTCAGAGATATTCTGAAACCTCAAAACATCCACGTGTCACCAGTAGTACCGACCGAGACCGCCGTGCCGAGTTGTAGCGTGGAAAGAGTTTTTAAAATTCGAATCTTTCTATTCAATATTTTTCTATACCGCGCCAGTCCACTGAAAATGCATTAATAACTATTTTTTACCAACCTCTTTTTTTTCCTTGCACTTAGCATTTTCCTCGCTGTAGTGAAGTAAAAAGTTGTGTGTTTCGCTCGGCAGCAAAGTTTTTCTGCTTCTCGTACCTTTGAAACCCTCGCTACGCTCAGGATTCTATATTTAAACCACTTGCTTCTCTCGTGGTTCAATCCTAAATTCCTTCGCTTGCTCGGGTTTCAATACAAGTAGGTACTTACGCCAACTACGCCAAAAACTTTGCAGCCTTGCATAACAAGCAAAATTTTGTTTGCTTCTCTGTTATGATTATGGATTATGACTTTATTATGTTCATCCAGAGAATATAAATTTTGTAAATTTTTATAGCAACTTATATTTAAATTCAAAATTGATTTTTTTCAGAAATGATCTCTGTGTCTCTCTTTTGTGATTTCCTCTGATTTAATGTTTGATAAAAATAGGTACCTACTAGCATTTGAAGAATCGCTATTCACGTTTATATGGGCTTATGACTGTCTGTCCGAGAATTTAATTTCATTTGCACGCACTTCTATGATATAATTATAATCTAGGTAAAAACATCTTAAAGAGTTCAGTCCTAGAAAACCGTAATAATAGGAAGTTTGTGGATGATGCAAAAACTTGCATTGAAAAGTTCGAATTAAATAAGTAAGTATATAAAACAAGGAACAACATGTTAAAAGTACATGCTTGTATTATTATTTATTATAGAAAGTTTTAACAACGCCTATCCCTGCCTGACACACCAACACCACCGCATTCTCCTATTGATTCCGCTCGGCTTGATTAATGTGCATGTAACCTTTCTTTGGACACAAAGTAATATGATACCTACTTGGGTAGGTATCGTAATTTGAGAGGTGACTGCGCAGAATTGTCTTACAACCTACCATTTCGATATTTTAGATAATTTTAGTCTTGTTCAATCTATTTAACAAGCTCAACAAATATTGGATTTGACCTGAGAAGAGGGGAACCTGGCTCTGTCTGTGGATTTGACAATGAATTAATTATGAGGGGATGTTTCATCTCTTTAAGTGATTCCAGTTTTCGATATGGATTTACTCCTAATTATATTAGATACCCGCTAACTTTAAAGACTCATACTAGTATTGGTGCAAGTGAAGCTAACACGTATTTTGCTACGTATAGGTAATAATAGCTTGATTGTTGGTGTTTATGCCGAAATAGAGTTAAATTTTGTGTTAAACAAAAGATTGACCGTGATAGCTCAATATCAGAAGGCAGAACCAAAAGAAAAAACCTCCGTTAGAAAAAGAATGAGATGATAATTTAAACTTTTTCGAAAGGATTGGGGTGAGAGTGAAATGAAAATGGAATGGATGGAAATAACCTTTTAGACAGTCAAGGGCAATTACCGCATAACCTTGCCATTTAGGAACACAGGTTTTCGATCAAGCTGAAGGATTATCTAAGACAGGCATGTCAGACATGCGGCCCGCACCGCAATGTCTTCCGGTCCGATCCAATTTTAAGAATAGCTTCCTTTCGCGGCCCGCGAGCATGCTGACTTTTAGAAGTAAGCATCGTACGGCGCGGTGGTCAAAGTAGTTGGTGATAGTTTTAAGTCATGGTGAGAAAAATTTCGAGCTCGCTTCGTCGCTCTGTTTTTTGTTTGATTTTACTACTAAAATAAACGATTACAGCACAGATTATAGTCTTGTTCCATGATCGATGCAATGAGTTTTATTTCTTTATGTTCTTTGCGGTCCGTCCACTGATTCTACTATCATTATGCATGTGGCCCACAAATGACTTAGAGTTTGACATACCTGGTCTAAGACGAACTGAAGCCATGTAATGTAAGATTTCCTTCTCGAGAATACTATTGCCTTAGTAGTACTATATTACAAGTACCTGCATTGAGCGTAATCCTATAATATATTGTACTTACCTACCCTTTTTAACAGGCTTAACACTCTTCCTTGTTTTGAAAAATGTTTACACAAATAATCGTTATTTTTATCTTCATACATGTGGGATATTATACGTTCCTAGTTGAACTGGTGAATTGATGTGAAAAATAATTCTTCTCACTAATCTTACTTCATTACTAACGTTATTTACCTACTTTAGATCTAACACGAAAATAGCAAAATAAAAATTATGGTCTCCAGTCGCACACCGGCCAGATTACCAATTTCTATGCTGAAATCAAAAACATTTATTCGTCATTAAACACAGATATAAATATACAATATTTGGAGTAGGTATAGTTTTATAGAACCACTATGATGTAAGTATACCATAACCATAAGGCATACGAATTTACTAAAATGTAAAAACGTCTTACTTACAAAATAAAAGTAAATTACTTATCAGTTAGTCCGTGTGGTGTCGGCTAAGAGTAGCACCATCCCATTTCCTCCCGTGGGTGTCGTAAAAGACGACGAAGGCATCTATACCGGAGGATGGGCAGCAGCATCCTCTGAGCACACACATTCAATCCAACTGCGATCGCCAACCCGCCTGCCAAGCGTGGCGATTATGGCAAATCCCCCTCATTTTTGGGGAGGCCTATGTCCAGAAGTGGACGTTTATCGGCTGATATGATGATGATGATGATCAGTTACTAACGCTATTTGTCATATCTACTCTCAACTTATAATAGTAACGACCGGGCTTATTGATGCATCTACGTTTGCTTTCTAAAGATGCCACCAATAACTTCGCAGAGCCAGCAAAACCGTAAAAATTACTGTTACTAAATATTATACCTACCTAACCCACCCACCAAAAATCATTCTTCAGGAGTGCGATGCGATTTTTGAAAGTCAAATCAGCAGTAGAAAGATGCATATCTCCATAGTAATTTTGTCATTTTCAAATGCTGAGCTCACCGAATGAGATTCAAAAATCGCTCTCCTGTAGAGCAGAAAACCCGGGGTCTTATCGGTTGTGACCTTCCTTGGAATTGAGCAAAGTTAATTAAAAAAATAGAGTCATACGCACTGTGTTTAGAAATTGAATTCAGTTACTTGAGGGGTTTACGATATTATGTATGCTTTAAAATCCTCACAAGTTATCAGTCGTGGATTAGAATTAACATAACTACCTAGTATGCATAGTTACCTTTTGTTTTCATGTTGTCATAAACCCCTTACCTACGCTCTGGGCTCTGGCTGCTGGAACATTTGATCAAATTCAAACATTAATATGTAGGTAGGTATATTATCACTTTGGCATCGTGCTTGAAGGCCTCTAGACATTGTGTCTCCAGCGACCAGTCAACCGTGCGAAATGGCTCTTTCAGCCAAGAAGCCACATAAAAATCGCACTCTATAGTCAACGCCTTCTATAGGAGAGTTGCGAAATTTCCAAAACCTGCTTTTGTACCCACAAAAGAAAGTCTCATATGTTTTGTATCAACGCCATCTAACAGAGGGTTGTGAAAATTCGTAAAATGAAAAATTAATACGGATACCTATACATTTACACCGTTCGTGGCGCTGCCTCAACCACCCCAACGTTTTTTAAACTGTATAGGAACGCCATCTATGAAAATGCCTTAGGGGTAGAAACAAAAGCGCCATCTATCGCAACGTTGTATCTGGCCAAAGACTTTCTTTACCTTCTAGGTTTATAACACTGTTTTGTTTGAAGTTTGTATTTGTGGTAAGGGTTAGTTATACAGCGCCATCTGTGAGGAGGAGGGAAAAATAATCTTGTACAAACATTTTTGTCAGTCCAGGGTATGTTAGTTAAATGATCTTCAGGTGCTTGCCCAGAGGGCACCACAGTGGTGTACATGCCACAATTGGGGTAGAACTTTCACTGTCTGTCGTAAATGTATACCTATACCTATATAATTATGATGCAACGCAACGGTATCTTAGGGATTTCATAAAACAAGATAACAACGAACCTGCTCTTGTCTCTAGCTACAAAATATGCTTTTGCAAAAATATATTTTTAATTAATAATAATTTATATTCATATGCCGTAGGCGTTTTGTTAATAGAGGTACTTACATCTTAGTACATTACGATACAAGTGAGCTAAGTTGGTCATTACACTCGAGGCTGGATTGCTGCCCGAACCGGAGGCGAGGGCGTAATGGAGCCGAGAGTATTCCGCTCTCATACAATAAGGGGGAAAAGGGGATTAAAACACGGTTTTAATCATGGAGGAACACTATATTAGAAATTACCATCTACTGAGTTACCTATAGGGTTATCGACAAACACTTTGACCTTTACAAATACAATCACGTGACTTCATTAAAAATGGCGATGCACGGTATGCCTAGGCCTTAGCCGACCTCTAAACGTTCTATCAATGAAAAACGCCTATTGTAGTAGAGATGCCAATTTAAATAAAGTCTTCAAATAAAGATTTTCGTAGGACTGAGTCGTTTTATACCGACATGTGGTATCGTTGCATTCGGTAGAGTTTCCTGAGTAGGAAAAATGACGGTGTCACTTTCTCAATTGGTGGAGATAAGACATCATAAATTTTTTGGTATAGGTATTGGTTGGGTATCAAATGAAAGGGCTTCATGAGCCGGTTCTAAAAATTATACTACACTATTATCGTTCAGACACTGGTTTTCAAAAAATAAAATCCAAAAAATATTTATGTTAAGCCGTGGTGGTTCAGTGGAGTAACCTTGCCTGTGCCGTGCAGGAGGCGATGGTTCGATCCCCGTCCAGGCCGACTCGTACCAATGAGTTTTTCAGAATTTATGAACGGTTTGTAAAACCACTGGCTTTTCGGTGAAGGAAAACATCGTGAGGAAACCTGCATGCTTCAATTTCGAAGCATGTGTTGTACCTACCCACTGTTCCTTATAAGTGGCGACGGGCTCACCCCCCGTCACACTGGACAGAGTTTCGGTACTACTGGTGAAACGTGGATGTTTTGAGGTTTCAGAATATCTCTGACAACCCCCTAGGGAAATATAGTCGTGAGCATAATTATGATTATGCAAAAAAATTTAATTGAGAGAGCGACACCGTCATTTTTCCTACTCAGGAAACTCTACTGAATGCAACGATCGATAGGTACCACATTTCGGTATAAACGGAATGTTTCTTTTAATTAATTGGCATCTCTCTACTAATGAGCTCATTGTCTCGATTGGAGAATGATTTCCGTTTTATCGTTGACCTAGAACTAGATCGTTCCTCTGAAAAAAAATTTTTTTCACCTCACAAGCTCGGAAAGATTCTGTTTATCGTTCGAAATCTGAGTGCAAAAGTGTATTTTATCCGCTAGCGTGGAAAGAGTCTGTTTATCGTTCGAAATCTGAGTGCAAAAGTGTATTTTATCCGCTAGCGTGGAAAGAGTTTTAGCGAGTTTTAGCGCTCGTGGTTCAATCCTAGACTCCTTCGCTTGCTCAGGTTTCAATAAAAGTACTCGCGCCAAAAAGCAACTTTGCAGCCTAGCATAACAAATAACTATTAATTCCCAGTTACCTACTATTAGTTTCACTCTTTAGTAAAGCTATTTTATATTTATGTATTGGAATCATCATCTTTACCCATACTGAAATTTTATTGAACGTTATTTTGCTTGCCAAAAACAGATTTGTTTGTAATAGTTTCCACCACTCCCAGTCTATCTCACTTACTTGAAGTCTACTACTACTAGTCCAATCATTTTAGAGTTTCCTTGTTAATAATTACCTACACCTTAACAATAATTCCTCTATCGCTGAAACTTTGCAGTGTGATAAAGTAAAGTATACAGATTACGGTTGACAAAATAATCGAGGTCCGGAAAAAACGAAACCTAGATTATTTGTCAACCGTAATCTGTTTACTTTACTTTATCCTACGAACAAATAATTATTAGTTCGTAGACTTTATCACACTGCAAAGTTTCAGCGATAGAGGAATTCAGCGGGAGAGGGTCAAACCCTAAAATGATTGGACTATACTGGGTCCCTGTGAAAGTCAATGCTTAGATTTTCATTTCATCGAACACTGTTCATCGAATGTCTGTTAATGGATGGTGCGCTACATCGTACTACTCCGTCCACACCCCCGACACTTTACATATATCCTGTTACTACTACAAGAGCACGACCTGTCCGCACTACTCCTCACACATTTGTGTGTGTACAAGGCGTGCTGCTATGTTGTAGGTTAGAATATTTTGCTGGTTCGGTTGACCTTTGAAAAATGTTGGTAAGTTGTATTTATTATTGTCTGTCTGTCAAGTTTCGAAGACATATGTATCACGTAAAATATACTTTAACTTAACCGATTTTGTTCAAGTTTTCACTGTTTGAAACCATAATAGTGGTGGGCTCAACCTAAAAAGCTAAAGCCGCGGGCTAAAGCTAGTAAATGTACATCCTCGTGCATTTAGTACAAAAATTGCACGAGCGAATTCTGAAACAATAAATGTTTTCTACCCTGTTGCTGTGTGCAACAGTCTCATGACGTCACTATATGAAATCGCCTGCAAACACGTAACATGCTAAACAAGCTTTGTTACAAGAACAAAATCAATGCGGCCTCTGGTGTACTTTCACTGTATGTCTGAGGGTTCTATTCTGAATGAACCACAAATTTTTAAACTAGGTACCTACTTTATAATGGTTCATTCCTTCAAGAAAAGATGAAAATGAAACATAGGGGAGTTTTACCAGACAATATGACTTCGTCCTTAATCATCGTAGTGAGATATAAATATATATACCTACCAGATTTAAATCTACTTTAACAAACTTTAAAACACAAAAAGTTTCACAAAATCCGGTGGAGTCGTTTTTGAGTGATGCTCGAACAAAGAAACATAAACAGAGACAAAAATTAAATATGTGATTTGGAGTCGGGGAACCTAATATCGTAACTTTTTTTTGTTGATAAGTTTAATGTGAAACACACTTCTGTTATAGTTTTATAATAGTGTAGAATAGGAATAGATTTGAGATAAATCAACTGAATATAATAATAGTAAATAAATGAAGTATTTTACTAGCTGCAAACTCCTTGATGAAAAAAAAAGAATGAATGTTGGAAGCTGGCGGGTATTGCTGAAACCTAACTATAAATTATGTAGTTTTTCTCTCAGGTTTTTTTAGACGTTGGACCCTAAAAAGAATAATTTGGTATGCATTATGCTGCTGAAAGTGGGACGGCTTTATCGATTGTTGGTTATTTTAGTACTTGCGGAAATAATACATGTACAATGCCTATAGTTAACCGATTGGAGGACAGTGATTGCATGCTAGTTCGACCTCCGTGATAGCACTTAGAATAAATTATTCTAATAACTAATTGGAAATACCCTTCAAAACATCCTTGGCACCCATTGCCATCGTTCGTCCCTGAAATGCAGTTAAATGCACCTAGATAGCGATAGCCTAGTCAGGTTTCTCACTAACTAAACAAACCAATAACAAACTATCTACCTATGCAGATACTAACCCAAACCCTGGGGGTGTTCGGAATAATTAGATAGATAGTTATCCAGATACCTATAACTAATACGGCTGCTAATATGTTTACTGGCTGTACCGTCCATAACTAAGCTAATGAATGCATGATAATGAAGTATGTTTTCTGTGTTTACGTTGTTTTCTTTTGTAACGAGATCTTCCTTAACTTTTAGAAACAATTCTCTGTTTTTATATCTTGCCATACCTTGCAGTTGCATCTTAGTGACTTATTTTATTACACTACCTTGCCCTGCTCTGCTCTGGGGTGCGATTTTTGAATGTCATCGGTGAGTTTGAACGGTTTTTAAATCTCATACAAAAACGTTCTCATGCAACGTTGTTCTACTGTTTATTTGACTTTAAAAAATTGTACTCCTGAATTATGATTTTTGGAAGTCGAATCAGCAGTAGAAAGATGCATATCTCCATAAAAATTTTGATATTTTCAACTGCTGAATTCATCGAATGAGATTCAAAAATCGCACTCCAGACCCCTTCGTTTGTCATAGATCATGAGTTCATGACTCATGGGGCATCCATCGTGTGCGGGTTGGAGCCCACCGGTTGAGTGATGAATCGAGTGGTGAGTTTTGTGAGAAAACGGTTATATTTTTCCATGTATGTACTCTATTATCTCTTCTGTGTCGTTATGTACAGTACAGCTCACCTTCGCTTCCTCAGAAGGCAACATTAGTCAGAGTCCAATCCAGAATTCAATAAATTGTGCCTATTACTTTTCACTTTACCCTCTGTGATGGGTGTATCTTAAAAACACCCAGCTACGAGTTATTACTTATTGTAGGAAATTTAGGGTTAGTCCACCAGGATCCCCTAGCCCGATCCCCCAGGGGATCCTGGTGAACTTACATAATCTACATACTTATAGCTAGACCAACCTAGCCAGGCACCAGCCAAATTCGAAATGAAGGAGAAAAAAGTGGGTATAGTAAATGGACATGGGCTGATATAACGATAGACTGCAAAACAAAGCATGTCAAGGTTGCATTTTGAATAAGATCTCATGTTCCCTACGTATAGCTTGGACGCTATCACAGAATAGGTTTGGTATATATGACGCTATTTCCCACGCATCACTTTCAGCGTGGCGTCTGCAACGTGCTGCCATTTTTACGTTAAGTAATGTAACGGTATTTCATACTTCTTCTTCGGTGCTGGGGTGCTGACGTGCACCAAATGTGGTCGTACATTTGCAAAATCGAGTACATCATCAGTCACCTGAGAGCTGATGATGGTGAGACTGCATTTTCTGTAGAGTCGATGGCATGTTGTTAAGTTTGTCTGTCACGGTGAAGAGATTTGACAACCAGCAGAGGCTGCTCATTGCCCAGGGTGCGCCGAATATATTGGGGGTTTTAATACGTTACTAGAGGACGCTCTCTTTGTGCACCAAATGGTGCACATGTGACTCCCCAATTTCTTCATAAATTAGTGTAGAAAGCTAAGCAGCGCGTTGTCTGTCTGAAAGCGCTGCGTGGACTATGATTCTTTGTGATATACCCACGTAGTTATAGAGATACACTAGCTTAACGTTTTTAGCTTCACATGGGAAACAATAGCGATTCGCTCGCGCGATACATCCGCTTCGCTAGTCCCCTATGAAATACAACTAAATGTTAGGCCAAGGTTTTTATTCCATAGCTTTAACATGGTTGAAACGGTTTAGTCTTGCTTTGTGAGATTTTGCGGTAGGTAAACATTTTTTTTTTCATTTATACATGTTCTAAGGAAAAGTATCACACATTCTCTACCCATCCAACTGAACAAATGTATTATGGGAATAAACCTGTCAGAGCAAAAAAAAATCTGCTGCTCCGTACGTTTGAGTCGAGTAGGTATTGCAGTTTAGTATGGAACAGCTGTTTTTTTTGCGTATGACTGGCTTCCTCCCATAGTAAAAATTGTAGTTTGATGGGTAGAGTATGTGGTTTAAAGGTTTAATGATATTTTTCCTTACACCCTGTTTAATTTGTCAAAGAAAATGTGATAGGTACCTAGTCCTTTTACAGGTTCATTCAGAACTTTTTTCAATATTGCATGATTGTTCTAAATATAATTCTTTATTGAATATTTAGCGATTACGGTGAATTATTGATGGGTGGATATAAGCTAGGTCAGTCTTATTACCTATCTCTCGAGGCCGTCACGTCACTGATACCTAGGTCTCCCTTTACCTTGATCGAAGCCTAGGTCATTCTAATTATACAGGGTCCGACTTAATATGCTAACGGTTTTAAGGGAATGATCAAACTTAACAACTTTCTCTATGGGACCAACACCGAAAAAGAAAATCAGCTGCCCCGTACATTTAGGTCGAGTAACAACAGATTTTTTTTGCGTTCTTAGCATTGGTCCCTTCGAGAAAGTTATTCAGTTTAATGCTCTGAAGGACCCTATATAAAGCTGAGTGCACCTATAAGTTTACTAAAATAATATCCAAATAAAAATTAAAGAACTTAGATTTTTTGTATAGTTTTGTGTTTTATTTCATCATCATACAGCCTATAGGTACCTATACGTCCCACTGCAGGGCTCAGGCCTACCCTCAGGGAGGATGTATGTGTAGAAAGATTTCTTAGGCGCAAATTATTTATGTTTATTATTTATGTGGAACTGGCTCAGGACAGGGATGCATGGAGGATAAGGGGGGAGGCCTTTGCCCAGCAGTGGGATGAAACAGGCTATTAATATATATATAGGTATATATATATATTTATGTTTATTATTTATGTTTAAGGGAGGGACAGAATAGCAGTGGCAGACGGCAACCCCGACTGTTAAACTGATTCCCTTACCTTTTTGTCTCTATGCTATTTTTAAAACAGTGCTATACTTATTCATTGTGTTTGTAACAGTTTTAAGAGACAAATAAATACTTTTTAATTTAATTTAATTTAATTATCGCAATCTGCCTTACAACCGTTCGTAAGCTTATATCATATCATAATGACTTCCCAACCCAACGTTTTGCCCTCGAGTACAATTTTTACTCCTTTTTATCCCCCGTCCTTACCCCGCCCCTCCCACTTTTAGTCTGCTACTGGATTCAGCACAAAATGTCTGATTGCGCTAACTAAAGCAACAGCTGGATCAAGTAGGCCACGGTCACCGTTATTACAGGTTTTCGGCCACGAAGAAAGCGAATGGTTAAGAGAGATAGGTTAGCAATTTATTTTCCCGCTTTAACTTTTACCATACGTATTCGTAGGTGCATATTGTATGTAGGTACACACGGTGCCACTTCGATCGACACAGCGATTATATTATATTGTATGTAGGTACCTACATCGCGCGTAGGTCGAGTACAGTACCACAGTACGACCAGGAAAATATGGCCGTTCGTTAATCTTCGTTTGCGCATAGAGCAGGCCTGAGTCCCTGACCATACCCGAAGTCACTTAACTAGTACCTAATAAAAAAGTGCAAAAAGTCGGATAGCAGCGAAAAGGGCGCGAAAACAAATTAGCCAATAGCGTAAAAAGATTGAAGGCACATCCTGATTGGTCAATATAATTTTGCGCGCTATTAAAATTTGTCAACTGCGCAGGTACATCGGTAAGCCTTATAAACCTGGTATACTGCAAAGTAAAACGTCGTCCGGCCATATGTTGGTTTTGTATTGCTTGATGTGTCTCCGTGTGTGTGTACGTATACAAACCTAAACCTTGTTTTACCATTATTTAAACTTCAGATATATACGTGGTTAAACGCGTTCGTAATTATGTAAGTTTATTTGTTTTCAAAGCGGCAATATAGGTACATAATTTTAAATAAACATTAATTTACAGACTATTACATAAAATAGACTGTGAAATGATTGCGCTGGATAGAAAAAGCGAATTCCTATTAGTTACCTCAATTTTCAACAACGTTAACATCCTGTGTCAGAGAGATTGTCTGATGCCCTCGCTCGACCGTGTGGCTGCCGGTTAAGAGGATAGGCGAGCTGAAATGCTAATTTGGAGAATAGGTCACTTTTACGACTGTATACATATTTGTCCGATCCGCCCCACCCATACGGGGTGTATGGCACCGACTAAAGTGCGAAAGAGACAACTGCAGCTCGGACCAATTTCATCTACATAAAATCGACGAAAACAGCATTTCGTATTCCCCTGTTTCGTCCTCCAAAACTAAACTGATTTTAATAATTCCTTCAATAATAATATAAGAAAGACTTTGGCTATGTCTGTATGTTTTGTTTTGTATTGTATATATTTATATTGTCTGAAAACGGGCGGCAAAATTGGTGTTTTTCGAAGGTCCCTAGTTCATAATAGTAATTATTAATGCAAAAAAAGAAAACATAGGGACATAGCAGAGGTAACATAGATTGTATGGTAAATAAAACATTTTTTGCTCTAGTGTCATTATCCAGGGAGGAAACAAGGGAATACGTTTGTATGGAAAAAACGGTACTCGCCTATCCTCTCGCCACAACATCCGACCCTACCTCTGATCGTATCGGATTCAGCATCGAAGTGCGTATTATGAAAGTATTCAGCACACACACTTTTGCACTTAAAAACATCCAGCGTACCTACCTGACTGTTTTCCTAATAAAGCAGTCGCTGTATAAATTATCTGGTTTTATCTTGAATAATATACGAGACAATATTTTGTGGGATTGTTTTGATAGAAAGTTCGCCTAATTGCTCTATTAAGATTCGCTTAAAGGTGTACGCATATATTTATCAGAGGCGAACGAATCGAATTTTAGAATTGGTTGTATGAAATTCTACCTCGCACACTTATCCGCGGCGAATTGGACGAATCGTTAGAAGAACAGGAAATTCGTTTCGTTCTCCTCCTTCGGCTCCTTCGCCGCGGATAGATATGCGATCACCCTAAAGATTACCTTTTATAATTTGTTTACCGAATGATTTATTTTTATTTCCGGGGTAATCTGTTATCGTCCTTATTCTGTGTTAGTTAAGCTAAGCATTGCCACATTTATGTCCGTATGCCCAGCGGTGCCCTCGGTCTTGGGCTTTGAAACCTAGCTAATCATTTAGTGCTCATTTAGTGCTCTCTGAATATGTATGGCTTATATTTAGTGCTTCAACGATAACGGAGTTATATCAAATCTAAGCTAGCGTCCGCCCAGCGGGGCCCTCCTTTATTATGGACAAAAATGATTAAAAATTTACACCAATATTTAGTGCTCTGAATTCCTATAAAAACTGTATCAAAAGATTTGATCTAGCTGGTTTGGTTTAAAAGTTATTTCATTTTTAAGTTTTTAATTTCCAGCGAGGCCCTCTCTTGTTTGAGTATATAAGTCGCTGAAATTAATGTCGCCATTTAGTGCGATTTTGTTTGGTGTCAGGTATCTCTCTGTATAGTTAATTTACACATTCTGCTTCTAATAAACCTGGAAAATGCAATAATGTATCACAATTCATATTAATTGACATTTCGTGGACAGTCGGCATCAGAAGTATACAGTGATATAACTCCGTTATCTTTGAAGCACTAAATATAAGCCATACATATTCAGAGAGCACTAAATGAGCACTAAATGATTAGCAAGGTTTCAAAGCCCTATAAGACCGAAGGCCCCGCTGGGCATACTGACATGTCACATTTTGTAACGCTTTTGATTGCCTGAATAAATAAATATTTAAAAAATCAGGATTTTTTTCGGGAATCTAGTTATAATTCTTTGTCGTTCTGTATGCGATACCGAGCTGTGTTAGATAAGGTTTCTTTTTGCACCGATTTTGTGAGCAAATTACGCGTTCGAGCGATTCCTGTGTACTTCAAAGCCCTACACGTTATACCTACATGTCCAGGCGATGTCTGGCGGTCACGCGAGCATTTTGTCAGTACATTATGTTATACATACTCACTTAATTGAGAGGGCATAATGTGCTTTATGCAAATTTTAACAAGTACAAACAAATAAATAATATATATGGGATTACTGTTTTCGATGTTAGTTTAATAGATAGACAGTTTAAGTAGAGTACTTTAAGGGGAGATTGCACTCATGATACTGACCAACTTCTCCAAAAGGAAATAAAAAAAACTTTTCATAGTCAATTTATTTTTGCCTATTTCCCTTATGCAACTGTCTACCTTAACACCCTGTAGTTCCGACATTATAATTAAAATTTTCTGCAGGTCAAGTTTTAGCAAAAGAGCGAAGTGTGTACTCGCACATAGAGGGTTCCAAAACGAATGTTACCGTAAGAAGTGATGAGAACAGTGTTTACAATATTATTATGTTATCTTTGATTTAACTACGTCCGCCCTTGGTCTAATGACTAAGAGTATTGGGCTGTTGACACTTAATTTTATTTTGATCTAAGGTTGACAGGAAGTTCGTGGGATCGATTCCCACGGAGGACATCTAGTGATATGTCATTTGTGCGTTTTCCCTAGTTGGTTAGGACATTGCATGCTGAATCACCTGATTGTCTGAGATTCCGTGCTTCGGATGGCACGTTAAGCCGTTGGTCCTGGCTACTATCTCTGGTGGTAGTGGTCGTTAAATAAAAACCATGTCAGAGGCCGTAAAGCGGTTTGCAAAAACTGACACCAGGGCTTGCTGCCCACACGATAAGAAGATCTTTGATTTAAAATTATTTGTGGACGAAAACCACCGTTGTTCTGAAGGTGCAAAGTAGTACAGCGAGTAGTAAAACATTAAAAAAAGTGCAACGATATAAATCATCATGACATGATAATTTGTTAGCCTACAGCCGTTTATAAATATCATAATATGACGTGTTTAAAGTTCTAGAGCTGTAGAGCTTTAGAGCGTGAGTTGCTTCACAAATGACGGACTGACGTCTGCTGCTCCGTCAGTGCGTCATCGTGTGTGTCCCACTTATTATATAAAGAACATGATGTATTATGACCATGCCTAAAGAAGTGGCAACGAGCTCGCTATATGAACACTTACATCGGACAAGTTTGGGTAGTAGTTACCCAAACTTGTCCGATGTAAGTGTTCATATAAGAAAAATGCACGAAATATGTTACCTTATATTTGTAATTCGATATGATTACATAGAAAATCCCTGAATATCCCAATTAGAAAATAGGTAGGAGTCATAATGCAAATGTAGGTAAGCACAAACCATTTTCTTTAAATTATCTATTTTTCAAGCGACATCGTCTGCGTGGGTCATGAATTGTTTCCAATGAAAGAAAGTGGATGGAAAGTAGCCATAAGTATTTGTTTTGAAAATAGGTAGGTACACCTAACACCCTCTATTAACTAACCACCATTCACTACCACCATTTTAAGTTCTTTATGCTTTGCAATCTCATTCAATCATTATTAGGTATGCAATCTTTTTTAACTATGATTCTAGAACATGCATTGACTAACACTCTAGCGATAGACAGGCCCGTTCATAGAAGCAACATGTTCCACTTAAGAATGCGGTGTCCGCACCGCATTGATGTTCTCGAGTTCACTTCGTCACTGACACTTCGGCAATGACAGACCGCTTGTGTCATTTTGTGCTGTTTTGTGTGATATGTTGTTTGTTTGAACGAGCTTCTCTATCGCTAGAATATAATAATATGTCAGTGAGAACATGGATATAAACCATGGATTTAAATCACAAAGGATGCCACTCCTCCTTACAAGCATTGAAACAAGAAAATTGGCAATGGCGTCGTCGATATTTCCCATTTTAGGTGTCTCCCTTTCTATCCAATGACGTAGTTACGAAAATGACAGGAGAGGAGCTAACATTTTTGACGTTGGATTAGAAAAAGACAAAGTTAAGGTCACGGCGACGGAAAAGTACGATCATTACCGACCACCAAGGAGTTCGTTTTGTTGAGTTTTATGATTTTGTGAAGTAAAATACATTGATATTGCGTTTTTTCGTTTTAATTGTTTATTTTTGTTATTCATCATTTTAGGCACTGGTTGCGAATTAGGAAATGCTTTTCTCCCATCGCAACTATGTAAAGTCGAAAAGATATCTTATTCTGTGTTCGCAACCAAGTTGCAATTAAAGAAAAAATAACAGAATAAAAATTCTTAATTCGCAACTGGTTACGAATCGCAGCTACGAAATTTCACCGCTTGTTAGGCAGTCTGTCCTCCATTGTAGGTATTCCAAACTTCTTGATATACCTAAACCTAGATAAACCAATGGATACCATCCTCCTTACAAGCATGGAAATACGAAAATTGGCCATGGCGGTCGGTAATTTCTGACCTTTTTCGTACGTTTTCATCGTCGATGTTTCCAACTTTATGTTTGTCCCTTTCTATCAGAACAAAAATGTTATAAAAACTCCTTTATTTTTATTTTCGTCTAAACCTAAAGTTAGAAACATCGACTATGGAAACGTACGAACGTAGGACATTACCGACCTCCAAGGAATATTTTCATGTTTCACTGCTTGTAAGGCAGTCTGCTCTCAAGTACTTATAGACAATACCTTAGCAACCTTCCTGTTCTAGAAGTTAAAATGTATTGTAATGAGGCGGTATATTGTTGAATATGTCTTTTTCTCAGATTTATAGCACCCAGGTTGGATAGAAATACTAGAAATACAACACTCCAGTTTGTTTACTCGGTATGAAAGCCTAAAACCAAGAAATTGTATATTTTATAACTTAATTTTCTTGCTTAAAACACTAAATGGCTAGAATAAATGGTGATAAAACTTCTTGGTCAACTCTACCTAACTAAACTCTTATAGAATATATACAATGTTCTTGACTAAACTATAGTTAATTGACACTCAGACAGACCCATGCTGGCAGCAGCCCCCTTTAAATAGCCAAGTTAATTCTTTGGCCTCCAAGGAAGTTAAGAGAAGTTTATTCCAAAAGCGCTAATGCGCGCTGCATACAAACGAAGTCTGATTATATTTTCAATACAAACCAATTAAAATCAGTGACATAGAAACAATCTAGAAACAAATATTACATTAACAAACTAGATTTGCATGGAAATCTTTGAGGCACTGTATCTTTAAAACTATACATATTAACGAAAATCTGAGACCATACAAGCATAGATATTTACTAGCTTGTTTCTGCAAAATTTCATTGACTTTTATAATAATATATCGTTTATTTTCTCTAACTTTAATTGGTTAGTATTGAAAATATAACCAGTTCATTTGTATGAAGCGCGCCAACAACGATAATAATACACTTAATCAGATGAGTAGAATCCCCACAGGGATATTATACTTTCCTAACCCCACAGAGACATAGCTTTAAGGAGTGTACAGCTTGGCAAAAAAGTCGTGATAAAAAATGAGGGCGCTGCCTCCACGCAAGAACGTCAAAATCACGCATAACCTGGCAACACCACCATATTAAAATTTTAGTTCCACCTGTCACCACGATCATGACTTTTTTGCCAAGCTATACTAAATGATCACTCATGACGCGCTCGCGCGTCCAATGTCTCCCATATAGATAGTGCTCTAGCGCGATCGTGTCGAAGCTTTCTCTCTGTGGGGTATCTACTCATGTGGCTAAACATAACTCTAAAAATCTAATTACACTTTGCACGCAACTTGGTCCGCGTGGATTCGATGGATTCCGTCTTGTCCAATCCCAATAGGAATTATAAACCAAAGTATAAGGGTTCCTTGTCTACGGAACCCTAAAAATAATAGCTATATGCTTACGAAAGCAGAGATAATGATAAGATAATCACTCATACTCTTAACCGTGAATATCTCTCGTGATGTTCAACTTGACGGACAAACATTTTTAGCGGATACGCCCCAATAAAAGCCTCCATCTAAAAGTTTTCTGTAAGATCTTGAAAGTATACCTTTCAATGTATAATGTTATATATACAGGGTCCTACATAATATGCTGACACTTTTTTAAGGGGATGATCAGACCATCAAACTGAACAACTTTCTCTATGGGACCAACATCGAAATAAAATCAGCTGTCCCATACATTTGGCTCGAGTAGGTTTGCAGTTTTGTATGGAAGAGCAGATATTGTTTTCGCGCTTTCGATATTGGTCCAATAGAGAAAGTTGTTCAGTTTGATGGTCTGATCATCCTCTTAAAAAAGTGTCAGCATATTAAGTTGGACCCTATTATAATGTAGTATATGTATAATGTTATGATCATGGATTCTAATCATAAATACTACGCAAACTATGCAAGGCTCATGTTTTAAATAGAAAACCGTACAGTTCTAAACTTTTTCCGTGTGGTAACAATGCCCCCGGTCTCAGACGCCACTTCAAGCACAGTGTCAAGGTCACCCGATACGGCGGGCGGCGCGCGGCGATAACATCTAAAGGATGCGTGCCTTAGTAATCCTGCGGTAGGAATTTCTGACCCCGAGAAAGGTTAAATACAATACCTACGGCATTCTAAGCCTCACTTGCGCCAACCTGGGTTAGCAATAAACACCAGGTTAAGTTGGTAACCCATGACTTTTTGTATAGAAAAACAACTGAGAGAGCTATTTTGTCCGGAGTTAATTGCTAACCCGTGGTTGGCGCAAGTGGGCCTTATTGTGTTCAGTAACATTGGACTTTTGAAGCTTAAGCACTATCATTATGAATGTCATTGAAAAAATTAAAATGAAGTTGGTGACATTTTAAAATCTTTTTGAAACTATTATAAAACTGTAACTGAAGTGTGTCTGTAAATTGAAGATATTTACAAAAAAAGATTACTATATGGTTTTTAGGTATCCCTGACTCGAAATCAACCTTTTTTAGAAAATGTGTCTGTCTGTTTGTTTGTTCGTTTGTTTGTTCGCGCATCACGCAAAAACTACTCCACCGATTTTGATGATGCTTTTTTTGTTTGATAGCTTATGACCTGATTTAAAATCTGGTATATAATTTTTGAGGACGAAGTCGCGGGTAAACACTAGTAATACATAATATCATGGGATTCGTCAGAATTATTGTCTACTAGGGGTAGAGAACAAAAATTCTGACGAATCCCATAACCCTTAGTATTATAGTAGTGCTAATTCAGAAGCCAATTGATCGACGCTCCGCCTTCTCATTGACTCGGTGTAGTTGCAATAATTTGTGTCACTAGAACGCTATTATCCCGTCGACGCCGTTTTTTGAACACGAACGAAAGTGTTTTAAACTGTGTTTTAAAGTCTGAAATTAAATTATGTCTTATTTAAGGATCGGGCGGATGGGCGACTGTTCTCAATTACACGATTAGATTAAGTTTACTAGATAGAAAAACATCCCAAAGTTACCCCTTTTTGTTATGTTTTTTCAATACTATGATTAAACTGCAGATATTTAAGTTTTTATTCTTGTACACTAAATACATTAGGTAAATATTTCTAGTGAACTCAGAAGAATTTTTAGCTTAGAAACTCCCTTGAGCAAAGATATTGACGAAAAACACGTTTTTTTGCGATCCTGCTTTCAATTGGAGCGGGATGGCTAATTGTAAACTTATGCTTGCAAGAAAGAGACGCTTGCACTGGGATAACCTAGCCTTAACTGCTGTACGTGGTCCTAAAGATGTTCGCTTATCTGTTGACCGCCTATTGATAATACACGGTGTATATTTAAATGCGTTACATATTAAAAGGGATGCTTCAGACTATCAAACTGGCCATATGGAGCCACCGACATTAAAATCGCGGTAAAAAACCATCTGATAAATTTGGGTCGGGTAGATTTTATTTTATACTTACCCTTTATATTATACTTACCATTATCAATAATATACACCACTAGTTTTAATTAATAACGAAACTTTAAGGGTGTATTCAGACCGTGAATCTGATCAACTTTCCCCAAGGAACAAGAATCGAAAAACAAAAAAAATTGGACCACCCATGCAAAAGTGCGTGCGATTTTCTATGGGAGGTCCAAAAATTTTTCTTGTTTTTCGACCCATGTTCCTTAGGGAAAGTTGTTCATATTCACGGTCTGAATACACCCTTATCGTTTCGGTACTCATTAAAAGTTAGTGGTGTAATTGGTGGGCAATTAGAGTTAAATTAAAATTACCATAATGCATAAAATTTTCTAGACGTTTCTATTTCCAAAACCTGTTTTAAAAGCACCTACTGACAGGATTGGTTCATAATTTTCACTACAATTTAATTAGCATGGAATTTTCGTAACGTGCGTGCGTCGCGTCGCCTGCCTCGTTGAAAGGAACAAAGAGTTGAAAAAAAGTGTTCAGAAAATAATGCAAATAGGCGTTGCCGTCGACGGACGGATTGGTTGGCGGCGTGGCGCGATTTAAATTTTATTATTCATCGCAGGCTAACACCGCAGTAAGTGGCCTTGCCCCAGAAAGTGCGAGCTTGACGTTAACACTATACTTGGTCATTTAAAGCCTAGCCTGTGTTAATTAGTAGTCCGTATGTTCCAAAATAAAGTATTTAAATGTATATGTAAAAAAAAAAACGTATTAAAGTAACAAGGACTAAAAAAATAGTATTTATTCATTCTAAATGCAACTCTGAAAAATAGCATAGCATAGCATATGCTCATGACTATATTCCCTCAAAACTCAGAACATCCACGTTGCACCAGTAGTACTGAAACTCTGTCCAGTGTGACGGGGGTGAGCCCGACGCCACCTATAATGGGCAGTGGGTACAATACATGCATCGAAATTGAAGCATGCAGGTTTCCTCACGATGTTTTCCTTCACCGAAATGCCAGTGGTGAGTACAAATCTGACTCTGAAAAATACTTGCCTATAAATGGTTCAGTAGAGGTATTTGTCCTTTGCTTCGCTGTTCTCCTTCAATTTTTGGGGGTGATTATTGTCTCCCCGGATTAGCACTTGGTATTCAATATGTAAGGATTGCCAATTATCACCGCTTCACCTTTCAAATCAACCCACTGCTGGAGGCCTCCTTATTATTGCGTCACTCCTCACGGTCCTGTTCTATGCCAATCACCATTTCTGACCCGCAACCCAATACATGTCTGATGAATTACAATGTCTGACCACCGCATCGGCATCGGTGATCTGCCCACTAATAAAATATTCTTTTAATAAGCATATGCTCACGACTATATTCCCCGAGGGGGTAGTCAGAGATATTCCGAAACCTCAGAAAATCCACGTTTCACCAGTTGTATCGAAACTTTGTCCAGTGTGACGGGGGGTGAGCCCATCGTGTAATGGACAGTGGGTACAATACATTCCTCGAAATTGAAGCATGCAGGTTTTCATGAAAAGCCAGTGGTGTGACAAATCGTACATAAATTCCTTCTTCTTCTTATCGAGTGGGCTGCAAAGCCCTGGTGTCAGAGTTTATTCAAACTGCCTTACGGCCTCTGACGTGGTTTTTATGTAACGACTACTACCACCAGTGATAGTAGCCGGGACCAACAGCTTAACGTGCCATCCGAAGCACGGAATCATCTTTCTTTTCAGACAATCAGGTGACTCAGCCTGCAATGTCCTAACCAACTGGGGAAAAACGCACAAAGTGACATTTCACTAGGTGCCCCCCGTGGGAATCGAACCCACGACCTCCGTGTCAAGAGCCCAATGCTCTAACCATTAGACCACGGAGGCAGTAAATTCCGAAAAACTCATTGGTACGAGACGGTTGGTATTTTTTAATAATTAAACAATATTTTAAAAAATACGTCTCTGTGTTTTGTTGTCATATCATTTATTACTCGTATCTACCCATTTAAGAAGGCTTTCGCGTGTTTGTTGAGCTATTTCGGAACGCTAAAGATTTTTCGATTTCAGCCCAAGGTATTTGAATCGGTTTGGTTCGGCAGTAATACATTCAAGGCAGAACGAATAATTTGGTTCTGATTTGATAATAATTGCCATATCAAATTCACACAAAAGGTAATGTGGTTCCAAAGAAATTTCTTTTTGTACATTTTATAATACATTCTCAGCATAGCAATAAAGAGAAATAAAATTTACGAGCTTTTACCCGCGACTTCGTCCGCACAAATTATATACCAGATTTTAAGTCAAATCATAAGCTTTAGAAAAAAAAAACATCAAATCCGGTTCAGTAGTTTTTGCGTGATGCTCGAACAAACAGTCAAACAAACAAACAAACGGACAAAAAATCTAAAAAAAAAATATTTGGAGTCAGTGACACCTAAAAACCATATCGTACTTTTCTTGTAAATATTTACTGACACGCTTCTTTTACAGTTTTAACTTTTTCTTTTTTTCGTAATCTCGATATTGGCTTCGTAGTGAAAGTTGTTCAATTTGATGGTCTGAACCAGCCCTGAAGGTTTCGGAACGGTAAAAACAATCATCCAGTATATTTTTTTTAATTATTAATCATTCACTTGAAAGTGTTTGCAGCAGAAATAGTTTACCTCTAATTATACCTTCAGTTTCAGTATCAAAAATAATACAACCAAACTCATAAATATGTGAAAACTTTTATGTCATAGGAATATGTATTTTATTATGAGTACTGAACGATCCGCTTTCGCGTTCTAATTTATTCTGCAAATATAATCACAGGTTAATTTTAATCAGTCACATTAATATTTTGAAACCGTAGTTCAATAAACATTGTACGAGCTACTTACCTACGTCTTACAAAGGCTTTGTTATAGTTTGATCCTTTGCCCGAGTTCTTTGACTAACCAAAAGCTATCAAGCTCGTTACGCGGAAGACTACGGGCTACAAGACGTAGGTACTACGAATTTCGTAGCCGATGCTACGGATGCTATGCGGTTGTAGGCATTAGGAATAAAACGTGTTTTCATGGATTTTTTTTAAGTGATACTTCTTATGGGAGGGCTTTGAAATTCAGATCGGCAACCTTTTTGTGTGACGGAAGTTCGAAATTTAAATCGGGAGAAGTATCATAACTGCCGGGCGTCTCGTGACGACCAACTTTTTTTGTTGTTGCCGGCTGTATTTCATACGCCTTTTGCTTTATACCTATTATGGTATTGGTTATTTTCAACTGTACCCTATTAATAAGCCTACACTGTCTATCCGTCCGTCCGTCCGTCCGTCCGGACTTTAACGGGCTGTATCTTCTGAAACGTAATAGCTAGACGGTTGAAATTGTATGGTTTTTATGTGTTATTATGGCGCATTTGCTAACAAATAATTAAAAAAATCGGTCAAGTGCGAGTCGGGCTACTCGCGCACCAAAGGTTTCGTACCACACCACCACACAAAACAACACATTAACTTAAAATATTTTTTTTTTCCAGGACCTTTAGCTCAAGACCGTCTCACACTTGGCCAGTTTTTATTATTTGTTGTTATACTGTAGAGTTTGTTCTATAATCACACCAAGTTTGAAACTTGTATGTATTACCGTTTTTACAATAGAGCGAGAAGAAAAAACGTCGAAAAAAACTAGTTTCTTGTTGAGAACCCTCCTTAATTTTTAACTTTTTGACATTTTTGTAATTTGCTAACAAATCAACCGTTATACCGCATATTCTGTAAAAATTTCAACTATCTAGCTATTACGGCTCAAAAGTTACAGTCCTAAATAGGTAGGACGGACGGACGGACGGACGGACAACGTAGGCGTATAACTAAATGTTTAATATTTTACGACTGAATTGATGTAAACAAATAATCAAATTCCAATATCAAATGTTTTTCCCCGTCTATGCAGAAGAGTTGGCAAGATTCTCAATTCCTCCCACGTTTTGTCGCTCATGCCAATGACCTCATGGGACTTGCGATTGTCCACTAATGATTAAAAGATAAAAACTGGTCAGTAAACATTTAACGAACCTAGCAACGGAAAAATGTTTAACCATTTTCTCTTATAATGTGCGCTCGTCTCGTACAAATTGTTACGCAATGCGTCCAACACAGCTCACTCATAAACTACACCGAAGTAAACGTTCATTCCGCGACCTTGAGACCCTACTGCCATCCAACCCAATAAAAATATTATTGGGCGACGCAGCCTCCCACCGGCTGCGTTTAACAGAGATATTGTTTTGATAACTAACGAAGCTAGATTCCAAGGGGAGGATTATCGTATATCATTTCTGAGACAGTCTATCTCAGATGTATGATAGTGGGACATAGTGGGTGTCAAAAAAGTATAGTGTCAATATGAGTAAGGACAATGGCGCTAAAATGTCCTCGGTAGCCGCTACAGGTAAAGAGGCGGGTGGACGACGTTATCAGCGCGGGTGGCATGCGATGCGAGAGGCGGCGGCATAGGACGGGAGCGGGGGGCGCGGCTCCATGCGATGCGAACGAAGCCTCCGCGACACTCGCGCGCCCGCCGTCGTCGCGCACCTACGTTCGCGCGCTGGGTACGAGCTCGTTACGTAACCGTATTTACTCCGCCCGGCATCTGTTGAGTCCGGCGCGGCGCTCGCTCCGCACGGCCACCGCTCGCGCGACACGCTTGCACCGCTGACCATCCCGCGAGCACCGCGCACCGCCATGCCGACTGACGCGAACACTGCCAGGACCGATGCCGTCGTCATGGCTACCTCCATGCACCCGAACGATACCTAAGACATGTAGACTTGACACCATACTGCCGACACATTCCTGCCAAATAATTTTAAGTTATACTTAAGTAGTGTTTCTACGCTTGTTGCTTGTGTGGAGAATATAGTGGAATCGAGAAGTGAAGACTGATCAAACCAAACATTCCTTCCAATTGTGATATAAAGGGACCGCAATAAATTGCTGAGTTCACTGCCATTTTCGCTTTAGATTGTCAAGCTTTCACTGCCAGCTGAGCCTGCCACTAGTCCGTTAAGATAGGTTTAAGAAGACACGAAATTTGTACGGTTTCGGTCAATAGATCGCTGCTGAGGACGCGTGCTTGCCGTCCGCGAGATTAGATCTTGGCGTCGGGTCGAAACCAAGATTCGCGACAACATCAGCTCGTGGGTGCTGTGGTGGCGTCAACGCCATCTTCGGATGGGCGCACCGCAGACCCCTAAACAGATTGAGGAGGATGACTGCGTGCCCCAAGTGGCCGTAGAAGAGATCCCGGAGGCGCAATCAGAGCGCAAGCTGGAGCGCCGGCGAGGGGCTCCGGCTCCACGGAGACGAGGTCATGAGAATGAACTCGAGGGGGAGCGCCGGAGGCCGAGGCGCAAGCCCAGGAAGAGGTGAGTTCTATACTAGCGTCGAACTACTCACGTTTCTTTACATCTTCAAGATACAACAACTTCGTCGTAAAACAATCTGTGACTGCATTTTACTCGAGTATAGTTTACAGAAACCAGGGGTTTTGTGCTAGCTTTAACATAAAATTATTTACGAGGTTGGTAGCTATTCGTGCAAACTACCAACGGAGCTAGAGAAAGCTTTCAGAGGTTAGACATTATGTGTTATCGTGCTAGGCATTTGGTATACTTAGACTGTCGCGTTGCCAAGGTCGCCAATTTAAGGACAGGTTCAAGTTCGTTTTTAGTCAAGTTTATAACAAAAGAATTGAACTTTTTGCTAAAGGGGCGTGCTAAATATGAATGTCCACATTTATAGGAGTAGATCTGAGTTTTGTCTATTTTCGGGAGTACCTACCGAACCGTGAAAGTGGGTGCTGTTTGAGGAGTTTTCGATTTCTATTTAAATTTGTAGCAGAGAAGCGCCTTCACATAAAAATAGTAAAAGACGTCTATGTAGATATTTGTTAGTAGGGTTGATACGTAACTAATCAAGAAATATTAATTTGAAAGAATTATATTCAATACATAATATACAGGTTGTAAGGAAATTACCATTAACCTTTAAATCACATACTCTACCCATCAAACTGAACAACTTTTACTATGCGAGCAAACAAGTCAGAAAAAAAAACTGCTTTTCTACACTAAACTGTTATGTAGCGCTTACTCAAAAGTATGAAACAGCAGATTTTTTTGTTCTGACAGGTTTGTTCAGTTTGATGGGTAGAGTATGTGGTCTAAAGGTAGATGATACTTTTCCTTACACTCTGTATACTATTAGATTCTATTCACACACTAACCTAACATCCTTATTCCTAGGGTGGGTAAAAAAGTTGGTACAACTGCCAAAAACCTAAAGAAAGGCTCGCTATTAGCCAAGTTAGGTTTAAGGATGAAACGTGACATGACGTGTCAAGTGGTACTCCATAAGAAACGTTATCCCTTAGTCACTTTCTACGGTACCCACGGAAAGAAATTGTGTAGTCTTGACCTAACCTGACCTGGGAACCACTTAAAATATTTACATGAAAGTGCAAAAAAAATTATAAACTTTAATTCGAATATGATACAGACTTTTGGTCCTTTTGGGACTCATCGGAGTTTATTCATGTTGCTAGAGCCATCCTTATCCTTTTTTTGAATTGATTGAGCGACAAATTCAATAAGCTTATTACCTACGTAGGGACCTAATTACTTATAAGGATTAAAGTAAAATTGGCAAAGGTGTTGCTTACACACTTAGGTTGACATCATCATTATCCTCTTGCCCATTTCCCATTGTTTGGGGTCGGCGCAATATGTCATCCTCTTCCATTCATCTCGCTTTTCCGTCTCGTTTCAGCACTCACTCTCTTCTTACACATATCATCCTTCACACAATCCATCCATCTTTTCATCGTCCTTAGTAAATAATTGAAGCGACTATGTGATTTCAGACATTTATTTTGTAAACACAATTAAACATAATTTTTACTCTCATATCGAACATCCTGTATCTACGTATAAACACTTGCTCACAACACACACACACACACAAGAACGTAATTCATCAAATCATTCATTCATTAATAATTCTTCACAATGTATTTTATTTACTACACACATAAACTCTTAGGGTTTTATAACGTTCAAGTAATCAATCTGTTTTTGCTGATGTCTCCAAAAATTACGGTGATTTAAAAAAAACGAAGATGATTTTTATAGTCAAGTTAAAAAACCGCATCTAAAAACAAACGAACGAAAAACATACTCACGACTGTATTCCCAATCGGGTGGTCAGAAACATTTGCTCCAATAACAGATTAATCTGTGCAGTAATTACCAAAGCGATAGGCTTCTGATGGTAACCTTCATGTGAAGGAAGTCATGTCTCTTCCGGTCACACTTTTTAGTATTCTCTCTGCATCTCGCTTCTACCAAATTACATTTACATTTTGAAACGTTTGGGTGATTGTCAATTTGTGTAAATCGACGCCTAAGAGGCTAGAACTAGTTCAAATAACATAATAAATGGTACTACATTACTTGATCATAATAACTCTCTAACGTCTAACGTATGATTCGTTAGTAATATCACAGAGTATTATAATTACTACAGTAATTTAGAATGAAAGTGATAATTTAGTTATAATCATCAGCCTATAAAGGGTCCTTCTTAATATGCTGACACTTTTTTAAGGGGATGATCAGGCCATCAAACTAAACAACTTTCTCTATGGGACCAAAATCGAAATCGCGAAAAAAAAATCAGCTGTCCCATACATTTGGCTCAAGTTGGTTTGCAGGTTTGCGATTTCGATGTTTGCTCCATAGTGAAAGTGGTTCAGTTTGATGGAAGTGTCAGCATATTAAGTTGGACCCTACGGGTGTTAGTCCACCACGCGTGCCCAACGCGGATTATAGCGAATGTGATGTAAGGCAGTTGCGTGGAATTAATATTGTGTAGAATCGGGAGTAGGAAGAAACGCGTTTATGTCAAATTGACACAGACCAGAGGTCTGTGCAAATTAAAGACTGCGCGGAATAGAGAATGTGTTCAATGTCAGTTGTGCGGAATCCATATTGTGTAGAATATCTAATACCTAGACGAAAAAGCGTTTGGCAAGAACTCAGATCAATTCTACACACGCATCGTCATCGTCACGATGTTCCTTTACCGTCTGAGAGCAATCTCAAACAAAAATTAAAAATGTCTTCAAATGTCGTAAAACTGAAAGGATTTCAATGTAAACATTAAATGCTGTTTGACGGCAACTGCTCGTAATTCGTAATTACTGACATTTGTGCATCACTTGGGAACGGCTGGACCGACTTGGATTATTTTTTAAATGTACCTACTGTATCGTCCGTATAAGATTTTTTGATGTAGGGTCAGCCATAACCATCGGAGAACGCAGAATTATCATTAATCTAAGCATAGGTAGTTAACTCAAATAAATAAATTTAACGAAACCTCAATTCAATTGGAATTTAATAGTTCGTTTAACATCGTTTACCGGCTATTGCAAAATTGAGCCATCTTTAAGTAAAAGAGTAAGTAACCCTTACATAGTCACCTTGACTCAAAAGAAAGTTATTTGCGAAATCCCTAGAAGGTCTACCGCAACGACCTCCGTCTGGCGATCGATCTAACATGCCCAGCGCCGAGGTCTCATTAACTCACACCTAGCCATGTTTTTTTATTGCTACTAAGTTATCACAGCGAACAATCTTTGTGACGATCCTTTTAGAAATGTGAAACACGCAACAGACTTTTTGCGAGTTTCAAACGTGCCTAATTACAGAGAATATGTCAAATTATGTAGGCAGGTCGCTAGAAGTTCGTGCCTTTCGTATAATTCATATCTTTTGGATGTATAATTTTTTAAATAAGTACGTATATAGTGCAGGTAAAGTACTGAATAATGTCCCTTTGGATTCAAAATTTGTACATCAATGAAACTTTGTTTTTTAACTTTATCTAGGCACTAGAAATGCGGATCTTCCGAGTACACCCAAAATTTAGGGATCCGACCCCCTTCCAGGGGGAATGGGTATGGTGCATGGTGCATTTTGGAAAATGTTCATTTTACAAACTAGGCGAGTGAGGTTTGTATTTTTTTGGGCTGAATCGAATGAGACCATCCCCATGCTTATAGGACCTCGTTCTGGCGCACTACCGTACCTTTCCTCTAAGAGATTTGGCGTATTTTTGCCCACTCATAATGTACCCAATTTCATATTAATAGCCCTGCTACTTTAGATTTTATTAATACGCAAACTTCGTTGATTTCGTCATTCACTAACTCAATCACTGTTGATCGTCAAAACCTAACAGGTGTACATCTCGAAGTCTTGGAAAGCTGAAATTGGGTACATTTTATTAGAGTGACAACCAAATACTGTCCTGAAAATTTGAGCTCACAGGTTACTATCCAGACCGAAGTTATATTAGCGCTCAAAAATACTCTGAATCTCTTCGAGAAAAGACCCCTAAATAAAAAAGAGAGAAGGACCCCTTAATTTTGGGTGGACTCTGCAAATCCTAATTTCGAATGCCAAGATAAAGTTAAAAAACTAAGTTTCATTGATGTACAAATTTCGCCTCCAAAATAAGCTACTTTTCCTGCACTAATAAGGAATGTAAAAATACCAAAGTGATATATGGTTCTTCTTAATATGCTGACGGTTTTGAAGGGGTGATCTGATCATCAAACTAAACGACTTGCTCTATGGAACCAACGTCGAAATCATAATAAACTGCGACAATGATATTCAGTTCGACCCTGTCTAACAACAAATTTCTGCCGTGTGCCTGGATTAGGTACCTAAGTGGCACTGAAAGGCTGTCAGCAAGCATTTTAAAGCAAGTCGTCGCGACCGCACAGTCACTTTCTTACTAAGTACCTATCTACTTGTATTCTAAAAGCACAAACTCGAAACTGGAAAGTGAGATGCGCAGGAAATTAATAAACCCATTTTCTAATAGTACCGTACCTATTTACTTATCTGACAAACTAATTTAAAAAATTACATTTAGTTATGATCATGTTGTCAGAAATATATTACCAAAAATCTTATCGACCTAAGCTACAAATTTTGTTTTAAGTTTTTTGATTTAATTTTATTCGTCCGTTTATCGGACGACTAGTAAAACCATATAATATTTTCAATACCTTAGGTACTTATTGGTTTTGTTTCAATTGAATGAAGATACCTATATAATTACAAAATTTATTGAAATTGTTTCTCTATAACACAACTAATAAAATAAAAACCCGTCTGCGTAAAAAGAGAACTTTAAATAAAAACTGAAAAGAATAAAACAAGTCTAGAATTCTGTTAAGTAATTTGAAGCGACATAAACAGTGGATTGTTTTTTCTTTTCAGTTTTAATTTAAAGTTCACTTTTTACGCAGACGGATTTTTTGATTCTTTAATTTTTTTTTTTATTTACAACTTTTTCGTTTTTTCAACTTCAAATTGTTATAAGTAGATCCTAAATGGTCATTCGAAATGAAAAATGATAAGAGAACCTAAAGATGATTTTTAAATATATACCTATATACCTATACAGGGTCCTTCTTAATATGCTGACACTTTTTTAAGGGGATGATCAGACCGCCAAACTGAACAACTTTCTCTATGGGACCAACATCGAAATCGCGAAAGAAAAATCAGCTGTTCCATACTAAACTGCAATCCTACTCGAGCCAAATGTATGGGACAGCTGAAATTTTTTTTGCGATTTCGATGTTGGTCCCATAGAGAAAGTTGTTCAGTTAGATGGTCTGATCATCCCCTTAAAAAAGTGTCAGCATATTAAGTTGGACCCTATATATATAGATCGCAATCAAAATAAAAAATTTGGCGTTCAGAAATTTGTGAATATCTTAAATCCTGACATAACCACAGTAATTAATTAATGACCCAAACAAAAACTAACAAGCTACGTCAATGAGTCAACTATAATAGTTAATAACAAACCTCATTAGGTATAGTCCTAAATACCTATATCCTATAACAACTACATTTATATTTACAGTATGCAAATGCATGATCAAAATGACTACCTTCTATCTACCCCCCAGGGGAATATAGCTGGGAGCGCAAGCCGCAAGCTTATGCTCCTCCATCATAACAACTCCACGTTCCTGATAAACAGCTGTTTACCCAGGCCATCTGTTCGCCAACAATAAAACTTTTCCCTCTTTTCCCGACCTTGTTTATACAAGATACTATGAAGTGTCATTGAAGATGTTTTTTTCCCTAAATCAAATATTATTTCATAAGTTATTCGTAACTTTTTTTGCATTCTTCTCAACATAATAATCTTTTAAAAACATAAGTGTTCCGTTTTGCCAATTTGGTACAGAACACTAAAAAGGTTACAGATGGCAAAGTTAATCGTAAATAGTCTATCTATTTATACTCCATATCGTTTACTAAGTACGAAAGCATTCAGGTCTATTCTGGTACTTTCATTAATATGTGTGACCAATGTCCAAGGTTTACCAATCTAACCTGCATAAACGAAAGTTCCGAAGTGGCACACACGATGAAGATTGACGCACGCGGCAGACGTCAATCCGTCATTTGTGAAGCAAGGTAAATAGAAGCACTGAGAAGCACACACTTCTACGTGCGGTTTCATACAACTACTTGCTCCACAATTGACGTACTGACGTCTGCCACTCTGTCAATGCGTCATCGTGTGTGTACGCACTAAGTTTTAGTCGTATGTTTTAGTATAGTAATAATCCAACTAAAAACACTGAAACTGATGAATTTTTAATTTGCCTGCGTAGTTTTTATAAATTCTTACAGCACAGCAGCACGGCATACAGACGTGCGCGTAGTTGTTTCTCTTTATGTGTTTTGTTTCTTTTTTGGTCTTAAGCTGAACCCCAGTAGTTGGTAAGTACGAAAACATGTATTGTGACTCCTTACTATGACTATAACAGTAGACCGTCGGGGCTAGGTCGGGGCCGTCGCGAGACTTTGGACTTTGGCAGAGGGGAAAGTATAGGAAAGTACGCGAAAGCCCACTCCTCTCCAGGCGTTGGAGTCACGTGTTTCTCTATGGTCAATGAGCATATTTTATATTTGAGTCAATGAGCAGACTTTATATTTTCGCCGGGTGATTTCATACATTTAGTTACAGTACTCTGTGCATTTAGTATGGAATGATAAAGCGCCGCGTTGTATTATTTTATGTGGTTTTGTAAACCTTGCATTGAGCATAAGCATAAGCATATGCTCACGACTATATTCCCCGAGGGGGTAGTCAGAGATATTCTGAAACCTCAGAACATCCACGTTTCACCAGTAGTACCGAAACTCTGTCCAGTGTGACGGGGGGTGAGCCCGTCGCCACTTACCTATATAATGGACAGTGGATACAATACATGCCTCGAAATTGAAGCATGCAGGTTTCCTCACGATGTTTTCCTTCACCGAAAAGCCAGTGGTGTTATAAATCGTACATAACTTCCGAAAAAACTCATTGGTACGAATCGGCTTGGACGGGGATCGAACCAACGCCTCCTGCACGGCAGGCAAGGTTACTCGCCACTGGACCACCACGGCTTTTTTGGCACCTGGCAATGAGAACGTTTCTTTTGATCTGCTAAGCGTAGGTGTAAATAATAGCTATGTGAATTGTAATGATTTGTCACGAATTCTAACTAGGCTTTCTAATACGGCTTTTCTAATGGTAATTACAGACGTAGTTCTTTGTATACAAGAACATGCAAATAGAAATAGCTTATAAGCTTATTATATGACCAACATGTATTGTTACAAGGACTTTTAGTATGCTTATTATACAGTGGGTAAGCGTTAGTTTACTATTTGTCATCGTCTAGAAGACGACAATTTTTAAATAATAATTTGAATACTTAGTTATTATTCAAAATTTATAACTATTTGTTAGATTATGGAAAAAAACTTAAGGCTAGGTTATCCCACTGCAAGCGTATCTTTCTTGCAAGCATAAGTTTACAATTAGCCATCCCGCTCCAATTGAAAGCAGGATCGCAAAAAAACGTGTTTTTCGTCAATATCTTTGCTCATGGGAGTTTCTAAGCTAAAACTTCTCCTAAGTTCACTAGAAATATTTAATGTATTTAGTTAAGTACAAGAATAAAAAGTTAAATATCAGCAGTTTAATCATAGTATTGAAAAAACATAACAAAAAGGGGTAACTTTGGGATTTTTTTCTATCAATTAAACTTAATCTAATCGTGTAATTGAGAACAGTCGCCCATCCGCCCGATCCTTAAATTTCGTTCTTGTTCAAAAAACGGCCTCGACGGTATAACAGCGTCTTAACAGTTTAATTGTATTGTGACGCATTTGATACGATGGTGATAAGATAGAAATATTGTACCTACTGCGATGCAGATAATAGCTCCACACTCAGTCTCGAGATATATCATTCAGTCACTCATGATCATGAGCGCAGAAAGGAAGAATCTAGTGGTGGTTAGGGCAGAGAAATAAAAGTTGTTGTCGCGTCTATGACAAGTCATTTTAAATCTTTCCAGCGCAGTATTTCGCCACACGGATAGCACTGCCGGCAGCGTCCATTCGCGTGCATGTGTCAGGGCAGGAAGGGCAGGATATGAGGTGGGCACAAATAAAAAAAATAAACATTTACAACTTTTAAGTGGGTTGTTTAGACCATCAAACTGAACAACCCCACTAACAAAACTTCCACTATGGGACCAACATCCAAATCGCGAAAAAAACAACTGCTGTCCCATACATTTGGCTCAAGCAGTTTTGTAAAACAGCAGATTTTTTAAAAATGGTAATCCTTTGCCTCACGCTGCATTCGTCGTCAAATCGGTTTGGTTCGAAACAATTGGGAATATTGGGATGGACTAACTAATCACGTAAATTGGAGTACCTAATTCAGATGAAGGGAATATTGATGATTTTGTAAATGCAGCGATATTTGCATCATGTTTCGGATTATGATGAAAGGATAATATCCATCCCACTGGCTTCATTCGTGGAGCTACAATCTGTACGAGTATATATAGGTAGATCTAGAATGCTACAATTTCCTAAACTAACTTAAAGCGATCTGTTGAAATGTTGGATCTGTCAGGAAATGGCTTTAGGGATGATTTCCCAGGTGCTCTATAAGTTGACCTCTACGACGTACTGTACCTAACAGTCTAGACTGGAGAACTAGGTTAGGTACTGTTTTTCTTTCACTTACTTAGATTGTTATGATATTGTGAAAATTATTGTTTAATTTGTTGTTGGTTATAGTGATCTCGAGATCTTTAGTACTTACCTAACCTACCTATTTTGATAAATTTAAACATATGGGGTACAATCACTCCTAACATCCTGTATATAAGGTTATTTCAAATTAGTTGGCGAATCTGAACCCTGGGCACTTGGTAATGATAACGGGTTGCAGTAAGAATTTTTATAATTGGTAATGATGATTAACACAATTATTATTATCTTACGTAAGGCTGCAGTGCGCGGGGCGCGGGCGGACATTGCCCTAATATGACTGGGCGGCGGGTCATTATCACGCAATTGTACTTAGTAACAGATACCAAATGCATTTATTAAGTTTCGCCAAATAATTACATTTAACCTTATATACATAGGTACGTTCATATTCTCACGCCTGTCTTCCACTGGGGTAGGCAGTTAGCCTAGATTCTAGCAATTAGCCTAGTGTTAAAATAAGCCATAAAGTATAATAATACACAGAGTACTATAATTACATGATAGGTATAGGTACAGTAAAACATAAAAGTTGCTACGCACTTTCAAATGTACGGAAAATTTTGTATTTATTGATATTGTTTTAATGTATTAGATTTTATTTATTAAATGTGCTAATACATACATACATAAGCTCACGCCTGTTTCCCAGAGGGGTAGGCAGAGGCTCCACTTTGGGCGGTTCTGACAACCACTCTTTGTTTCCTCTACCTCCATACATCTTGTCATACATTCCCGTCGATTTTGGCTACTTTTAACCTGGATTTTTTTAATTAGATCTGATCTAACCACGACCTCCTAGGTCTGCCTCTATCAATGATTCCCTCCACACACGCCTTATGTGTGAACGTTTCTGTTTCGTAAGTCGACTTTAATTCATCCTTTCCATATGTCCAAACCATCGAAGCATTCCCTTCTCTACTTTAACCACTACATCTTCATTCAAACCACAACGTTCACTAATTATAGTATTTCTCATTCCATCCCTTATAGTCACACCACACATCTAACTAATATTATTAAAGGGAAAGATTTGATTTTTCGTTTGTTTGTTTGGCTCTAAAACTACTGGACCGATCTGAATAACATAACCACAACACAACAGGGACAGAATAGCAGTGGCAGACGGCAACCCCGACTGTTAAACTGAGTCCTTAACCTTTTTGTCTCCATGTTATTTTTAAAACCGTGCTATATTTATTATGTACCTGTGTAACTGTAATAAGAGACAAATAAATACTTTTTAATTTAATTTAATTTAATTTAATTTAATAACATAACATAACATAAATATTCTTTATTTGCACACCAAATACATACAGCAACAAAAACAGAATAAAAAGAACGTAAGGGTACAAATGGCAATAATTCTTTCACCATTAGAATGCTACATTATCCGTGATGAACATAGGCTAAAAAAACGGTCAAGCGTGTGTCGGGAAGATTCTAAGGCGGTACGAAGTTCTAGTCTTGTACGAAGATCTAGTCTTGCATAAATCCATAATTTCCACTGCATTTATTCTGCTTTCATTCTTCTACTGACACATCCAACTTTCACTCCCATATATCAAAGTCGGAACCAACACTCTATAGTGGAAAGCCAAGCGAGCATTGGTAGACACATTTTGGCTCCCCATAAGTACGCTGGTGGCACCATTTACGTGCGTTCCAGCTTCTATATTCCCGTCACATTTCCCATCCCTAGTTACATACTTCCCAGACAAACAAACTCCTTTACCTGTTCCAGTATTTCATACCCAATCTTTATACTGCATCCATCCCGTTCAAACACGATCACCTTAGTTTTATTGGCATTCACTTTCATTCCATTTTCACTTAAATTTGCATCAACAGTGGCTACCAATTCTGTAACTCTGACTCCGACGAAGGAATCTAAATTTGGTCGTTAGCATACGAGAGACATCGACCCAGTAATTTATCCATGTTTAAACCCCATTCACTCTCTCTCAAACTTAGTAGACAATTTGTCCAAGAATAGTCCTGTGTCTGACTCCTCTATGGATGTCAAACCAGTCTGTGTAAGTTCCATTGATTCTAATACAGGCTCCGGAATTCTCATAAAGGGATTTCAGAGCCCGTATCAAATCGCTGTTCACTCCAAAGAGAATTGAAATAACTATGGTTCACTCCACACAAGGACAATGTCGACCACAGTTCATCCCTCACCCTGTCATAGGCATTATCCTTCATGCTGTACAAGTAACACACATAAACACACACACACACACATAAAACACATTAAAAAAACGTAGATATTTAATATTCCATTACCAAGCTAAGGCTTTTTTCTCAAACATGTTTGGAAATTTGAGCATTATTTTGACAACCTGCTTCAAGATAAATCGTAATTGCTGTACTGGCCAAATACATACGAGCAGCGGACGGTAAAAGTTGTATGAAAATCCATATCAGTCGTTGTTTAGCGGCCAAATAAATTACATAGTAAACTCATATCTATCGTGTAATTTAAAAATGGAATGAAATCTTTTACTCTGAAACATGGCAACGATAAAGGTAACCTATCAAAAATTTTGTTAAAATTTTGAACTGGCTTGCAAATAGAAAGCTTTATAATGAAAAAAACGAACGAACACTTTAACCACAGATTAATAATAAGTTACTAGCTTTAACGCAGGAAAAATGGTTGTTGTTCGTCATTGATTTTGAAAAGTTGATTGATTTTAATTTCCGCGCATTGTTTGAGAAAAGCACTATACAAGCCTTGGCCACAACTAGGCATTGATAGACTTACGTATGTGTGCATCGGCTTCGCCTAGGCCCACATTTACACGTTCGTCCATCAATGCCTCTTTTGCTGGCCACTGGAGTAATGTACTATAATTACGATTTCCTGCTTGTCCTTGGTAATTTATTTATCATACAGGGTGTAAGAGACAACCTACTAAAGGATGTAGGTTCTTACCTATACAAGTTGTTTGTATTTGCAAGATAAGTGTAACATTGAAAATAGATTCATAAACTAATACTTTGATAAAAAAACATTGCACATGAAAAAATAAGGAAATTGAATTTAAAAATTTCGCGTTAGTAAGTTAGTAACTTTCCGATCCAATTAAATAAATAAGAGGAGAGATTCTCGGCGAGTTTTTCATCGTAGTTGAATTCCTGTCACTGGAAACTATTAACTTTATTTTAGTTGGGATGCACATTGCAAAATATTCTGTAGCTTAATCGAAATGTTATCGATTATAGTTGCGTAATCTTGGCGTAATAGTGATAATTTGGCTCAAAATTAAATAAAATCGTTTAAAAAAAGCATAACGAAATGTAGAAACCTACCTGTAAGCCGAACATAGAACCTCCTCCTTTTTTATGTCGGTTAAAAACGAATACATACCTATTTAATCTAATCTAAACTATTATAAAACTGTAACTGAAGTGTGTCTGTACATTGAAGATATTTACAAAAAAAGATTACAATATGGTTTTTAGGTATCCCTGACTTGAAATCAACCTTTTTTAGAAATTTTGTCCGTCTGTTTGTTTGTTTGTTCCCGCATCACGCAAAAATTACTGAACCGATTTTGATGAAACTTTTTTTGTTTGATAGCTTATGATCTGACTTAAAATCTGGTATATGATTTGTGCGGACGAAGTCGCGGGTAAACACTAGTCTGATATAATAATGTCATTTGATATAATCCTGCGGGGTAGGTACTTATATTAGGTACATTGAATGTGTGTCCTATGTGGATGAATGTGGATGTTTGTTACCCAATCACGCACCATGCTGAACATATTCGTATGAAATTGGGCACACAAATGTCACATCAGCTGTTCCATACATTTCAGTAGATTAGGTACTTACCTCATAGTTGTAAGTCATACAACTCAATAAATTATTTTAAAATATTCACTATGGTTTTAGACCATCAGACTGAACAACTTTCACTTTGGAGCCAACATCGATAAAAATAAAAAATCAGCTATTGGCAACCCTACCATCGAGTAACAAGATGTATACAAGGTGTTACAAAAATACATTTTACCGATTTCGATGTTGGTCCCATAGAGAAAGTTGTTCAGTTTGACGGTCTAAACAACCCACTTAAGAGTTTTAAAAATTTATTCTTACCTTATGTATCACCCTGTACAGGGTCCTTCATAAGTTAATATCCTGACATTTTTTAAGGGGATGATCAGACCGTCAAAATGAACAACTTTCTCTAAGGGACAGAAGTGTCAGCATATTAAGAAGGACCCCTGTATGTAGGTATTGGCACGTCTAAAAGTACAGGGTTGCCTAGCTAGTCTTATTTTGTACAGTGATAAAAAAAATTGTCTTGTTTTTGGGTTAAATTACCTCATCTTGTTTTGAATAAATAATAAATCCTAACCTACGATACGTTTTAATGTACAAAATTAACTGCAAACCAGGTCAATGTGAAGTGGACAATCAATCAATAAGCCACTATTCTATCACTTCTAGGTCGGCCTATGTCAATTTGTTTCGCATACCAGGATAATTCATAGATATGTATATAGACGGAATTGTTTATTCGACCTTCAAATTGCCGGCGGTCATAAAAATTAGGTTTTGCTATTTTCGATAGAAGATTAGAGAGATTTTGTTCTTACAATATTCTGTAATAGACAACATTTCATTTTAGAAAACGTACCAAAACTATAAAACCGTTTCATAGTTTTGGTCCGTTTTGGTTTGTTTTGGTATTACTAATGCAGGGTGTTTAGGGTAAACAGTTGCATTATACTTTAAGGGGTAATTGTACCCATGATACTGAACAACTTTCCCTAAGAAACCTGTAGAAAATTAGAGAAACAAACATTTTTACTTTTAATACAAACGTTCGATCGGCCGGCTGATTGCATTTAGTATGGAAAGTCCAAATTTTGTTTGCGAATTTCCTATACAGGTTTCTCAGTGAAAGTTGTTCAGTGTCATATGGGTACACCTATTTACCCTAACAACCTGTTTTACAAGGCGTTACAAAAATACAAATAAACATTTAAGAGGTAGTAAGACCATCGAACTGACCAACTTTCACTATAGGACCAAAATCGAAATCGCGAAAAAAAACTGATGTTCATACTAAACTACAAATCTTAAATGAATGGGACAGCAGATTTTTTCATCGCGATTTCGATGTTGGCCCCATAGTGAAAGTTGTTCAGTTTGATCATTTGATGGTCTAAAGAAACAACCCTCTTAAAAGTTTCAAATGTTTATTTTTAACACCCTGTATAGTAGGTATTTATCAGAATTTTCTATCGAGTTTTACTGAGAAATTACAAGCTTGGCTGAATGGATGCATTTTCTTTGCCTGAGTCTGAATCCAATTATTTCCTTATATTTCCTTGAATAGTCCTTGAAGTGACCATATTTAACAATGGCCATGATGTATAGGATGTCAGAAACATTCAATTTTCATTAAAAAAAGAAGTAATGAATCGCTTATTTTAACCATATTTTTTTATTTATGCAATAGATAGGTGATAATAGTAGATTACACACCGAGGACAGGAAAGTAAGAAAGGTCTTAGATCTCATGCCGAGGTTAACAAACATGTGATCTGAGGCTTTTTTATTTACTGTCCGAGGTTAATATACTATTTTTCTCCTCGACGGAGGTGGAAAGCGAAAACTTCGTTTAGCGCAGCGGGACGACAATTGACGCTTTCCGTCCGGAGGGGAGAAAAAAATATAATGTTGTCCATTGTTATCTTTTATAGTACTTGCTGCCTGATCTACAGAACATTGTGATTAAATTACTATCGAAGCTGTACCTATAAATTAAGCTAGTATTATCTATCTATACTATATGTTTAAGTACATATAATATTATAAAGAGGAAAGATTTGATTTTTTTGTTTGTTTGTATTGAATGGGCTCCAAAACTGCTGGACCGATCTGAATAATTCTTTCACATTAGACTGCTACATTATTCGTGATGAACATAGGCTAAACAACGCCCAAGTATGTGTCGGGAAGATTCTAAGGCGGTACGAAGTTCGCCACGGTCATCTAGTAAGTAATAAAATAAATGAACAGTGACCTGCCGTACTATAAGTCTGTTTGTAAGCTAATCAGAAGTACCCTTCGGCAGTGTTGCCACCTTAGACCTTTTAGGGCTAGATCTATAGCTCTTTTTTACTGTAGGTGAACCCGTTGTCTAATGATTTAGCCCGAAAAGGGCCCTTTTAATTATCTTAAGGCTAGGTTATCCCAGTGCAAGCGTCTCTTTCTGGCAAGCATAAGTTTACAATTAGTCATCCCGCTCCAATTGAAAGCAGGATCGCAAAAAAACGTGTTTTTCGTCAATATCTTTGCTTATGGGAGTTTCTAAGCTAAAAATTCTTCTGAGTTCACTAGAAATATTTAATGTTTTTAGTTAAGTACAAGAATAAAAAGTTAAATATCAGCAGTTTAATCATAGTATTGAAAAAACATAACAAAAAGAGGTAACTTTGGGATGTTTTTCTATCTAGTAAACTTAATCTAATCGTGTAATTGAGAACAGTCGCCCATCCGCCCGATCCTTAAATAAGACATAATTTAATTTAAGACTTTAAAACACAGTTTAAAACACTTTCGTTCGTGTTCAAAAAACGGCCTCGACGGGATAACAGCGTCTTAAAAATATTGTACCAAAATCTGAAATTTGCGCCATGCTAACATCACAATAAGATCGAACTTTCGCGATACTTATGTGTAATTTTAATTTTTGAACCTATTGAATTGGTAAAATTTTTCTTCAAATTCAGTTTAATTTTGAAAAATATTCGTGTGATTCAAACTAAAAAAATAAATACATAATTGAAATCATTAGTACAGGTGTTTTTTAGCCTTTTTTTACAGCAAGTCTTTTTTATTGGTAATTTGTGCTCCATCTAGACCTATCTAGCCCTTTTTAGCTTCTTCAACTGCCCCCATTACTAAAACTAAGGTGGCAACACTGCCCTCCGGATTCGCAGGGGTGATTACAATTCAGGGGACGAGAGCCATTGGGTTTGTCCACTCGGATCACGTGATCCGTTGCTAGTGGAAACGGATAACGCGCCAAAGGTGCACTCCACGATATCGGCTTCTCTTTATAATGGGTGACGACTGAAGTACCTAAATGGAATGGGACCACTAATAGGATTATATTATTTTCGATGGTTTCTTTTTGTTTGCAGCATTAATAAAATAATTGTACCTTTTAATCCTTGATACTGTAAATAAGTTTGGTAATATTGCATTGTATTCACTGGCACCAACTACGCCTGAAAGTTCGTGGACTTCATTCTAGAACTTGGACTACCCACCGGTTGTCAGTTCTTCAGCAAACATGACCGCCCGTTGCCAGTTCATCCTGCTATTTTTCAGAGCTGTTAACTTTAGTACTTTGCAGTTTCACGTTATTCCTAGTGTGATCTCTCAGAGAAACACCGAGCATGGCTCTTTCTTGTCTTTGAATTGATGGACTAAAACTATCTTCGTGTCAGAGTATATAAGGCGAATATCCTTTTCTCTTTCTGACTCGAAATATCGTGAGGAAACCTGCATGTTTCAATTTCGAGGCGTGTTTGTACCCACTGTCCATTATAAGTGGCGACGGACTCACCTCCCGTCACACTGGACAGAGTTTCGGTACTACTGGTGAAACGTGGATGTTCTGAGGTTTCAGAATGTCTCTGACTACCCCCTCGGGGAATATAGTCGTGAGCATAATGCTATGCTATGCTTTCTGACTCTCATTTTTATCAAGAAATTACACTACGATACGACAGCGGCGACATAGATTCTACGCGGACAATATGACAAAATGTAGTCTTTCATTGAACAATGTGAGTAATCTGAAAGCAGATAAAATCTCAATCTGAAACTGCATCAAAATCGATATCGTAATATTTTGGTAAAACAAAAAACTTTAAAAAATAATCTGTTACGAAAGGAAAAATGTTTTAATGTATCGCAAGTTATTTTTTATATTAATAAATATAGGTCTTTTATTTGATTTGTTTGATTTGTGAAAGTGATTGATTTTGAGGAAACTTTTTTTGTTTGATGATAATTTGTGCGGACGAAGTCGCGGGTAAACTCTAGTAATGAGTATAAAATAAACAATTTTTATTACTTTAGTTTCCGTGATATCAACGTTTCATGTTCACCGGGCTCGTGACAACCCTCCATCATTCCAAGGTCAAGTACAGTGGAATTCAAAATAAAATTGGTTCCGAAAAAAATAGATATTATTTTTACATTTATGATTAAACTTTGGAGCATATTAAATATGAGTCGTAGCCCGTTGGTTACTAAAACCTTAGAAAAGTAATTCTTCGGCGATATAAGCTCTTCTTGTACTTACCTATTTGATTATAAAAGGTTTTATGGATTCCTTCCTGTAAAAGACAAATTTAAATTCTAAATCTTCAATTTTGTACTATTATAGTTTTACTTTATTGGTTCTTATACTCACGTCAGTTTGTCCATGATATAGTCAGTCATCCTGGAAGAGACTATAAGGGTTGAACTACACATGGCCGCACGCGATCGCACTTTTCCGTCGCTCCATCCTTTTCTGTCACTCAGGAACGTCATTTGCTAGAGCATATAAGATAGACGGAACGCGATCGCGTGCGATCGCACGCCGTAGGCGATCGCGTTCCGTCTATCTTATATGCTCTAGCAAATTACGGTCAACCCTAAGAAGAGCTCAGTATAATGCTCGATGATCTTAGCAGAGCAGCCACCGAACCAGCCGTCTAGCCGTGCCGCAGCCTTAAATGTTTATTTGTACTTTTGTAACACCTTGTATAACCGTAATACTGCATTCGTATGGTATACATTGGTAATACATTGTTGAGTTTCAAGAAATAAACGCCACAAATTAAACGTTTCGTCATTCCATTGGCGTTTTAGTAGCCCGCAAATCGCAATAGTCCATTAAGTGTAAAATTATTTCCTAACTTAGTATTTGTACGCATTCTACAAGTATACTCTTCAATTTGATAAATTACAAGAGGAAGAAAGAAACCGAGAAAAGATAACACGCCTGAATGTTAGTGGGAAGAACCAGAGTAGCTGACATAGCCCAAATAATTGCTAGACTAAAGTGGCAATGGTCGGAACACATTGCATGCAGAACTCGAAAAGTTCTCGAGTGGCGACCGCGTACCGGAAAGCGCAACGTGGGTGGCTACAAGGTGGACCGACGACCGGGTAAAGGCGGCGGGAATCCGTTGAATGTGGGCAGGGGCAGCACAGGACCGGTCGATGTGGCGATCCTTGGAGGTAGGCCTAAGTCCAGCAGTGGACGTCCACCGGCTGAGATGATGATGATGACTGACGTTTAGGATTTAATGGTTTGTCTTTTGAATTTTTACTCTACGTGGAACTTACAATAGGTACTTGAAGATTCGTTTTTATTTTTTTCTATATTGTATAGCCACGTATAGCTTCTCCGGCAGCTAGATGTCAATATAGTATTTATTATAACATTTAGCCGACTGTACCACAGGTAACAAAGTATTCCTAGGGACGTCATTGCTGCAGTACGCTGTACACGTTGAAATACAATATTATTTTTAACGTCAATTATTTTTATAGGTTTTACTATAAAGAACCATGTTTAATTCGGGTATCCGGTATTCTGTGCTTCAAATAAAGACTGATATAAAAGGCTGTTGCTAGTCGTCTGATAAACGGACGAATAAAAGAAAAATAAAGTCTTAAAACCAATAAAAGTAAATTAGTCGTCCGACTGTCGGACGAATCAAATACAATTTTGGAAACAGTAGCGATCCGGTTCTGGCACTCGCCGACAGCTGCCGCGGCACGCTCGATTCGCTCGCTCGGCTCGTGCGCTGTAGTCAACATTAAACATGCTCGTCGCTTCGCTCCTCGCTACCCGTAACTGACTGAATTGGATAATGTTGTAAAATCCGTGGCTGACTTATTAAATTAGACGGCGATGCATAAATCACCAGAACAAGTAATATCATCCGATAGTTGGACCTCTAGAAAATAGTAGACGATAATTTTATTCATCCGTTTATCGTACGACTTAGCAACAGCCAATCGGAGTGTTTTGTCATCCGTTTATCGGACGACTATGCAAGGCCGTCAATGGTTGTCAATGTTTATAATCGGGCCGGCATAGCCTTCAGGTTAAAAGGCCCATATAAAATATGAAAAAGAAGTTGGTCATTAAGGTTTCATTTTTCTAGATAAGCCGTTGATTGTACGTGACTATACGTCATTCTTATGGCTATCACTATCCAGCTATTGTACTGTAGTCATAGTTCAATATAAGGACATACAATTCAAAAACATTTCAGTTTCATATCACGATGTTGCATAGTTGCATCGTTTGTATTGTTTCAAGTTTTGTCAGATACACATGATAGAATCCTTTTTTATAGGTAGGACATAGACCAGAGATAATAAAACCTCCCCCTTTACTGTCTCGGTCTGTATATATGTTGACATTTCCACATAATATTTGCTTACAAATAATTAAAAGCAAAAAGTAAATAAAAACGGGTAAGGGCAAGTCGGGCTACTCACGCACCGAGGGTTCCGTACCACACGACCATACAACATTTACGGTACCTTACAAAAAAGTTGTTTCTCCGGGACCCTTTGCGTTAGACGGACTCACACTTGGCCAGTTTTTATTATTTGTTGTTGTACTGTAGAGTCTGCTCTACAAGGTGTTACAAAAATACAAATAAACCTTTAAGGGGGTGGTGTAGACCATCAAACTGAACAACTTTCACTATGGGACCAATATCGAAATCGCGAAAAAAAAAAATGATGTTCCATTCTCTACAAATCGACTAGAGCTAAAATATATGTATGGGATATCAATTTTTTTTTTCGCGATTTCGATGTTGGTCCCATAGAGAAAGTTGTTCAGTTTGACGCCCCCTTAAGAGTTTTAAAAATTTATTCTTACTTATGAAACACCTTGTATAATCACACCAAGTTTGACGCTAGTATAACCGTTTTTAAAATAGAGCGAGAAGAAAAAACATTGAACGGACAACACGTAGGCTTATGAATAGGGTTCCGTTTTCACCCTTTTGGTACGGAACCCTAAAAATTCAAGGGGGGGGTTCCTATAAGACAAAACGTGTTTTTTTACGTTTTTTTTTATTTTTACTCTAGGAAAACGGGTAATACACAAGTGGCTCGCGCTAAGGATGCAGGAAACTTTTTTTTTGTAAATATCTTGGGATGAAAACCGCAGTGCGCGAGACCACTCGCACTTGGCCGGTTTTTCTTAATTTAGCTTTACGCATTAGGCCAATGACAAATTAACGTGACTGCCTGATGATTAAAACAGCTTACGTGGATTACCTAACTAAGGTGAGATGTCCATCAATGCACCAGGCAGATATAATGAACCATCATAGGTATTTCACTAAAGCGACACGTATTCCATTCTACTCACTTATCTTATCTTATTACCGTCCCTTATATTACACCTCGAGTCGCCAGCGAGCTATCTAGGTAGTCAAACGAGTGTGTTATGATAATTTTTGTGATTTTGTAAAGCAAAAGAAAAAAAACTTGTTTTTTTGTCTTTCTTTCGTAATTTCAGTGATTGAATATTGTTATTTTGATATTTTGTGCTTGTAGTATGTTTATTGGGCCTTCATTTATAAATTTTAATAACCGTTATGGTAAGCATTTATTATACAAATATCTTGAGATGGCAGTCGTTTACAATTAACTAAAATTAAACGGTCTTTAATGAATCACTCGTTTTATGGTTCTAATTTTTTTTTTAGAAATATGTTGTTATTGAAGTGGCAAGTTATTTACTGTTTTAAGTTAGGTAAAATTTCTGATCTCTAGAAACTATCCAGCGACTGTCGTAATAAATCGTTTTTATATCAAATATATGGGCCTTTAAAAAGTATTACCTATTAATCTATTAATAGCTATATTCTATTTGCAACTACTAGTTTGTGTTTTTAAAATAGATATATATATACCTGCAATATTTAATTTACAGGATGAAACTTAAAAAGCTTGGCCGCGAAAAATTTACTTAAAACTCATGATATGCGACGTTCATGTACCTAAGTGCCTTGTATGAAGATTCATAATAAAGAGATATATTACCATTGATAAATATAATTATTGTTGTGAAAATCATGATAAAATAATAATACGTTTAAAATTATAATGTCGAAAGTTCTTGGAAGGAATCTGTTGTTGATTACATTATTCATAAATTACTAAAATATTGATAAAAGATTCTCTTTATTTCTTGTTTTTGTTAACTAAATAAAATAATTAAGACGACACTAAAACATTTGTTTATCATAATTTTTAATGAAGTTGGTTTGTTTTTCAGTACTGGTTTATTGATTACACAATGAACCAATTTTCTTTATTTTTAAATACTTAAGCTCGTAAAACCAGTTGTTAGGAAATAAATACAGAGTGTAACAAAATACCTTAGTAATACTTAAGGGGTTCTTCAGAACACCAAATTGAACAACTTTCACTATGGATATGGAGCCAACTTCCAAATCGCGAAAAAAAAATCAGCTGTCCTATACATTTTAGTCGAGTCGGTACAGCAGTTTTGTATGGGACAGGTGATTTTTTTTCGCGATTTCGAAGTTGTCTCTATAGTGAAAGTTGTTCAGTTTCATGGGCTGAAGCACCCCCTTAAGTATTACTAGGGTGTTTTGTTACCCCCTGTATAAAAATGTACACTAAATGAACTACAATTTGGTATAATTATATAGAATAGTCCGTGGGATTAAAAACGATGCTGTAGGAGTTTGTCAAAAAAAAAATTGGTTCATTGATGGGCATCCCGCCCCACGTAAATAAAAAAAGTTAAACAAACATAGACAGGTGCATAATCCTTCCTGTGTTCTTCACTACTTCTCACACTATTAAAACAACCAGAAAATACTTGTTCAGCATACAAACCTAAAAAGTCAATAAACGATTAATCAGCTGAGAATGAGTTTACACTTAAGTGCATCTTAAACTGATAAGTGCGCACTTAAAGTGCATTTATGCGAACATCATCTGGTGTGTAGCCAATTTTCCGCGTACACATCTGGCATCACTTGGCAATGCGCCCGACGCAATTTGCGAATTTCGGATACCTATAGTCAGCTGAATACTTTTTAGTGTTCCGTACCACAATTGGCAAAACGGACACTTACCTACGGAATCACCTTGGTGTATGTCCGTCCGTCCGTCTGCCACAGGGATTTTTCTAGGAGTACGTAAGGGTCAGCGCACACTTGCGGAGAATTGTTCGAGCCGTTTTCATCAATTAAATTGATAATGAAGTCGATGATCATTGAAATAGAGTTGAAAATATCGTGCAAGAGATACCTGTGACGTGTCCGTATTATTTCTTGCATGCTATTTTCCAATCTATTTCAATAGTAATTGAGTTCATTATCAATTGATTAATAAAAACTACTCTAACCGTTCTCCGCTAGGTGGGCGCTGACCCTAGGACACAGGAAGCTGAAACTTGGTTCAGTTATAGATGGATACAGTCAAAACACTTAATGATTATAGTGGGGGCGGGCAGTTATGGTCGACAGAAAGAGATAAGTAAACAACTTTTTTTTGCAAATTCGTGAGGAGTAAAATGCAAGTCTAAAAATAATTTCCCAATTTTTCTTTTTATGAAACGTTTGTTATAAATAATAAACTTAGAAAAACTGCTGTCCTGCGCTTTCAAAAAATACTTATAAGACATCTAAATCTGAAAGAAATCACGAATATAAGAAATAAGGTGATGGCGGGAAAATTATCATGATGGAAATAACTTGATTGGTTTTACATAAAAAAAACGTTTACCAGTGTAAATTGATCTTCAGTTACTAAGAGCTTATATACTTAGTGAGTGTCATTTTATACTCGTTATCACTTACGACCCATGTAAAAAACGGTACCTAGTACGGAACACTAATTGCCCGAGTCCCGACTCGCACTTAGCTGGTTTTTTATATTTTGTTGACATTTAGCTTGAGTACTATCTTTGCTATCAATGTTAATTGTTGATTGATAAAAAATGCATACATTTTATAAATATTTAGGTACTAGACTTGCCAGGATTTACAGGGTGGGTAAGGGACGGGACAGCCCTCCGCAGACTGTAACTGTGAACTCGGACCATCAAACTAAACAAGTTTCACTACGGAGCCTACCTCAGGCAACGCGAAAAAAATCTGCTGTTTCATACAAAAATGCTGTAGGTACCTACCAAAAGTATGGGACAGCTGATTTTTTAGCGTTTCCTGAGGTAGGCTCCATAGTGAAAGTTGTTCAATTTGATAGTCTGAGTTCACCGTTTCAGTCTGCGGAGGGTTATTTCCAGTTCTAGACCTGTATTACGTACCTACTTTTCATCCCTTCGCTGATCAGGGAAATCATAACATCGATATTATTTGATAAGATAAACCCGAATAAGTTCGGAGAATATCTTCAAGTACAGTTACGCAAGAAGCTTGTAGCTCTGCGTTACGTAATACCTACTTCGCATTCGCCCTTTGTTGACTTTGGAAACCCTTTGTCTGCTGTCTCAATACAGCATACTGTAAAAACCGTTAAATCGATAACAGAGACTGAAAACAAAATACCAGTAAGTGCATTCGCGTGTACACATTAACTATTCTCTTGCAGAATAAATTAAAAGTAGTCCGGTGATTGATGACGGGCGGGAGTCCACCTCAATCATCCCTGCGTCTGTTTTGATATCGACGCTGGAAAGCGGAAACGCTGTAACCCACAAAAGGCAAACTTTACACCAGGCCCGAAAAACTTTTGCGATTTCAGAAAAAAAATCATAACTTCGTTAATGTTAGTCCCACATATGCCATTTTTGGATAGAAAATATAATTTAAGATAAGCTATGATACGAATTTCCCCGATTCCGTTAAATGTTCCTACTATTAATTTTAATGTGGGTTACAGCATATGGACTTTTTTTTTCAACCCCAAAGAACGCTGTAACTGAAGACGATTATTGTATGGATTTCATAAAATAATACTTTATTTTGGAAATCGAAATCGTTGTAACCCACTATTCTGTAATGTACCCAGTACCATAATATTGATGTAACAATATAACCTTTTTAATTTGTATAGTCATGTAATGGTTTAACCACAAGAACAGCGAACAAATTTGCTAAATTGAAATGACGTAAATAATAAGTCAAAAATGTTTACTGTGTTATTAAAAAGTAAATACATCAGAAAGTAATTCAAAATATAATATTAGGTTACAAAAAAGCACAAAAAGCTTAATTCTTAATATTCGAATAGTCGAAACTGGAATTAACTGGAGCGCGGAAGCGTTCTCGATAAATTTTTTCTCAAGGAATTCATCTCAAGGTAGGATGCAAAATCTGATTGATTATTTATCATAATTGACAAATCACTATCACATATTTGGAGATGTATCAGTACTCAATAGATCAACAATATTCTAAGTAACACTTTTTAAGGGAATGATTGAACCGTCGAACTGAACAACTTTCTCTATGGAACCAACAACAAAAACGCAAAAAAAAACTGTTGTTTTATTCAAAAGTGCAGTCCTACTAGAGCTAAATGTATGGGACAGCTGTTTTTTTCGCGATTTTTATTTTGGAACCATATAGAAAGTTATTCAGTTTGAAGGTCTGGTCATCCTCTTAAAAAACTGTCAGCTGTCTGTAAGTTAGGTATACGAAGAACTCCGTAATTCAATCCGTAGTCCTTCAAACATGAAAGAAAATCATTACCTATTACAATGATAAAATTCTGCTTGAATAAAACATTTTCCAAGTTATCCTCTAAATCTGATGCAATTCGCAATACCACTGAGAACAAGGCTACAAACCTGCTGAATATTACATAGTAGGGAACAAAATTTACTCACGACCTCTCGAACGAGACTGGAGTAAGACACGTGAAGTATTTAAGGTTTTCGATAATAATAAAATAAAATTAGTAAAAAATGCAACGTCCGACACACAAGCCCCATAAAGGAGACCATGAGCAGATTTGGCAGTTCAGTAGCTTCGGAAAAGCCCAGAATCGTATAAGTGAGGAAGACTACGAGGGTCGTGATACTTCTGGGCCGGATTTTCTAGCTGAAGTTTAAAATTACTATGGAAGTAAGTATAGGCGATACCTTCCAGGTGCTTCATACTACAATAATGGGCAAAAGAAAAGTAGATAGGCTACGAATGACTTGGCTCGCAAGCCGGAACAAACAGTAGACAGGCATCGCCACCTTTAAAAAGCTTTTTCGTTTGGCAAGAGACAGCCAGGCATATACAGAGCTGACTGCCGACCTCCAGTAATGAAGAGAAACCCGAAGAAGAAAAAAGTAAGCCAAATACACCACTACATTGGCGACATGCTGGATCTTAATTTGAGTCAGATTAGGAAGACTCCCGCTGCTCAAAATAAGAAGGAGTTGGATGAAGGCTCTTGTCACTCAGGTTTCTTTGCGAGGGACCCAGGGCAGTGCTGTAACCCGAAGTAGTCCTATCCCGAAGGTGTGAAAAGAGCTCTTAATTTTTTTCATTTGTATTGTAATTACTTATTACACTGCAAAGAAGAAAAATCGCATTTCAAGAACTAAAGACCGATATGAATCCTAAACCAAGTTCACAAGTTGTTTTTCGAGGATTCAAATTAAAAAATCTTACGATGCTGATATGGCGGAATCTCTGCTCCGATGGAGAGATGCTAATCAGCTTAAACGAAGCTTACTGACGTATCGGTCTCGGCATGAACTTGGATAAAACGAAAGTCATGTTCAATTTTCATATAAACAACGAATTTCACTGAAAGTTGTACAAAAGTGTATCGCACAGGCAGCGGGCCATTAGAATAGGCAGAAACAAATTCGACAAATAGGCTGGTAAAGCGCATTCAGTCGAGATGAGCTGCTTTCGGGAAACTTCATTACATATTCTATCTATCCGAATACCTAGAACGAAGAACTTATTCAACCTACCAATATTCACCTTTAGTATTTAAACGTGGACGAAAATAGTAGTAGTAGACGACGTAGAAACCCTTACGTTAACGTGATCTAACGTCTATAGATTCATAGTCGATTAGAGAGCGAGTGCGAGCGATCTTAGGCAGCAGCTGTAAAATAAGCAAGTTAATGTGGTGAAGTGTTGGTCATTTCTGGCTATGAATCGACGGGGAGTCCGAGTTCTCAGACGGAGACAACGAAGATAGGCGTAAAGTGGTTGAGTATTTTCCCCTCCAGTCCAGTGGACCGAGAACCTGAGGCAACATTTCGATATGAAAGGGCGAGGATAAAGTTTTGTAGCGCATCTTGGGAGAGCATTATTGAACAGTGGGTGACGATGATGCGCTTTTTCAGAACCCTGTATTTCATAAAGGGAATGATGCAATCCAGTTCACTTTTTTAAATAACGTAAAAAATAAGGGAACACAAATTTACTAGTAAAAATGTCAAATAACAGTATCTAACAAGTAGACTTTACCATTCAAACGAAACCAATTACGCGCCAAAAAATACGAACAACAAAAGTAAGACACCTTTTTGACGGCCATGGACTGATTTGGGACGCAGTAAATGGTAGGCCATAGCGGTTCGAGCGCCAAATCTATGGTGGTAAAAGCAATCACTTTGTCGCGAATACTACATTTAAAAAAGCGTAAATTGATTTGATCTAGAAAACGAGATTTCAAATGAATGTTTTAACACGTCAGGTAGCCATAATGTTGGTTACGTTAAAATGTAATAAGCCACATTCGTTGGTAACAATTGGACAACAAAATGTCATAAATGTGGTGCACTAAAATTTTTTGTCCCGCAAAAACGCTGTAACCCACATTGAATAGTATATCACGAACGATGTAACTAGCTTGTTGGTTTTTTCTACGGAACTCGATTTTGACGTAAATGCGAATCGGTAAAAATTTAGAGTTTTTGTGCTATTTACAGCCTACCAAAATCTATGTCGACCAAAAATAACAGGCAATTTCAACGCTGTACAAAATTTTCTAAGGGCCGTAGAGCTATGGGACTCAGACCATTCGACGCAGAATTTTTTTCTGATTACGAATCTGCAATAAAAAAAATTTGACACTGGTGTCAGTTACAGCGTTTTCGCTTTCCAGCGTCGATATCATTAAGCGCGTTCACACACGATGACGCTCTGACGGAGCAGCAAACGTCAGTCCGTCATTTGTGAAGCAAGGAGTTGTATGAGTCACGTTGCAGGGTTTGCCTCGAACAACTTGTCTCTCGCGTGGTGTTCGCGCGGTTCGCGTCTCAGCCTGCCACGAGGCTCCAAAATCCTTCTCAGTTATTCTTACTCAAAAACAATCCTCGAGATTGGATAGACACTCCCTCAAATAACTTGACACTGGCGAAATCTAACAAGGAAACACCATTAAATAAAAATAGAATAGAAGGAGTTGTATGAAACCGCACGTAGAAGCACACACGGTGACGCACTGACGCACCGGGTGTGGTTCTATGGACTGACATCTGCCGCTCCGTCATGCGTCAGTGCGTCATCGTGTGTGAACGCTCTAACTATTATTGTGACAGTAAGCTGTAAGCTTTTCGAATAAAATAATAATAAAAATGCAAATTACCTACGTATTATTTATGTTGTACGATCTTGGCAGCTATCGACCTTCGTCGCATCAATGATTGAGTAGAATCATGAATGACCGAGCTTTTTTGTGTCGCGTCGGCATTTTTTCTTTCCATACTAATTAACTGAAAACCGCTGTAACCCACCCACGACATGTCGTTTTACGTGCGTTAAGTAAGCGCACATTACGACGCGCCGTATCGGGGCGGTCTGTAGCGCAAAAATTAGCCCAAATTGCTTCGCGTATCAGGCGTGAAATTTTTTTTTGACTCGGGCTTGTTGTTTTGAAAGGGATCACTTTTTTCTGTCTGCTTATTTTACAAAAGTCTTCAAATGACAAAAATTTTGTTATTTAAATTAATATCTATTATATTATAATTCAAATTTGTTGATCATAAACCAAAATCAATATAAAGAAATAAGAATTAATATAATTTTATAGATATTTGCTTAGTAAAGACATAGTTTTTTTTAATTCAAATTACTTTTTCACCCTAGGGAGGAAATGCATCACTTTCCACCCGCTTCTTAGATAAACAATGACCTACTTTCACAGTATGAGAGATGAAAAGAAACTATCATAAGTTCGGAGGTGTGTAAAAATAAGAGCCAGCATGAGCATGAGGAAAACAGAATATACCAACAAGCACCAATAGTCGCAGTGTTATAAATAAGCCTCGGCTTGCAAAAGCCGTGGTGATCCAGTGGCGAGTAACCTTGCCTGCCATGCAGGAGGTGATGGTTCGATCCCCGTCCAGGCCGACTCGTACCAATGAGTTTTTTGGAATTTATGTACGATTTGTAACACCACTGGCTTTTCGGTGAAGGAAAACATCGCGAGGAAACATGCATGCTTCAATTTCGAGGCATGTATTGTCACCGTCACACTGGACAGAGTTTCGGTACTACTGTAGAAACGTGGATGTTCTGAGGTATCAGAATATCTCTGACTGCCCCTCGGGGAATATAGTCGTGAGCATATGCTTATAATAATAATATAATAATAAATAATAATAATTTTATTTCAGGCAACAGTACAAACTTATCATAACAGGCCCATTATTATAAATACAGCACTGCTGGGCAAAGGTCTCCCCTAAACTCTTCCACATATCTCTAACTCTATCTCTATCTTTTAATGATTATTATAAGATTGGTAGGTTTTAGTATAGGTAGAAGAAAAATAAAAGTGGTAATCATACTAAGGCATTGTTTTCTTAAGGGTTAAATCTATTGACCTTATTAGTCCTACCACTTGTTGATGGCTTCAACCTACCCATCGATTCATTCATTCATTCATTTTAATTCTACTCCATTCTTTATTTTTAAATGGCTGCCATCTTGGGTACCTATGTGATGATTTTGCCAATGTCTAGTTTATTTAGCAAGAGTGCTTGACGTTGTACGGTAGGTAGTTTATGTATTTTGGTGACTTCAAAGATTGATTTTCGAAAAGAACACTATCTCGAGCCACAGTTGGAGCTTCGTTTAGGCCCGGGAGGCCCAACAAACGACGAGCGATGCGACTACCCAATAGAAGATCAACAACGCGACTCCGACATTTTAATTTATCCACCATTCGTTGACGACCTATGGAGCTTCGACCTTTCAGTGTGCCTACCATACCCATTATGAACAAGGACAGAGCAAAATTAGTTAAACAATCATTATACGATCACTACACAGGGCCCATCATTGAGCATGTCCGAAACGCTCATGGCCGATTTTTTACCCGACTGCGTGACGCAAAGGAAGGGTAATATGTGTTTATCAACCTATGTATGTAAGTTTGTACCTTTGTGGCACACTAGAGACCAAACTATTGAATAGGTATTTGAAAATCATCTTTGGGTTTCTCTCATCATTTTTCATTTCGAATGATCATTTTAGGATCTATAACGTATTAAAGTTGAAAAAAACAAATTTATGTAAATATTCAAAATCGATATTTGATTGCAAATTAAATGACATTCTTTTGTCACGACCTGTCTAAGTCTAAGTCACGTCAACTTTTTAGGGTTCCTACGGGTACAAAGGGTGAAAACGGGACCCTTTCGTATAGCCGTATTTTAGGACAAATAATTTAAAAAAATAAGTAAACAATTTAAGGGGAAAGAGTAAAGAAACAAGTTTTTATCAAATTGTATCTTTTCGCTCTATCGTAAAAACGGTACATAGATACATTCAAGCTTTAAACTTGGTGTGATTGTAGTGCAAACTCTACAGTATAATAACAAATAAAAAAACTGGCCAATTGGGAGTCCGTCTTGCGCTGAGGGTCTTGGAAAAAAAACATTTTCAACACACTTGCTCATAAAATGTTTCTAATTTCACCGCAATTAGGCACATAATGACACCTTTAATCAAACTGTGACTTTTTCAATACTATTATTCACAAGTGAATTATAGGTTTTTTTTATTGGTCGAGTTGCTTTGTTCTTAAAAAAGTTTCGATACAAAAAAAAATCGTGTTCAACAAAATAAACTTTTTATCTACTAAATAAAATTATTTTTAGTATTATTTTCTTCACAAGTGTGTTGAAAAACGTTGTATGATATACCTACGTGTGTATTGATGATTACCGTCCTCGACTCTCTTAAGACGCTCGCCTCACGGCTCGGGTCCCAATGGCACCTCAGCGGATATCACCAACATTACACACTAGGAAGTTTTTAGTTGGTAAAAATATGTATCTTTTTTTCGTGTAAAATAAATTAAAAAAAAAAAAAAAAAAAAAAAAAACTTGTACCATAAAATTTTTGTTGTACGCTAATATAGTGTTTTAGGAAAAGTATAATTAACCTTTAAATCACATACTCTACCCATCAAACTAAACAACTTTTACTATGGAAGTAAACCGGTCAGAACAAAAAAAATCAGCTCCTTCATACATTTGAGTCGTGTAAGCATTGCAGTTTAGGATGGATCTTTTTTGCTCTGACTGGTTTGATAGTAAAAGTTGTTAAGTTTGATGGGTATAGAGTGAGTGGGTGTTACGGAACCCTCGATGCGCGAGTAGCCCGACTCGCACATGGCACAGTTTTTTACACAATTTTGGTATTCTTTACCATCAAAACATTCAGGCTGATTTGCATTTGCTTACGTGTTCTGTTTTATGACGCTTGTACACGATGCAAAAATGACGTTCCGCACGCGGTTGCACTTTATAAGGATGAAATAAATTGAATATGCTTAGTGACTGTTTTCCCCGAAGGCACTATAGCTAGCCCGAGCCCCACCATATGAATAGAGATACGACTAGAAGTCAAGCTTCTTAAAGCGCGCGCGACGGCGCTATACAGGGTCCTTCTTAATATGCTGACACTTTTTTGAGGAGATGATCAGACCATCAAACTGAACAACTTTCTTTATGGGACCAACATTGAAATCGCGAAAAAAAATCAGTTGTCCCATACAAAATTTCCAACCTAACTCAACCCGAATGTATTGCAGTAGCTGTTTTTTTTTTCGCGATTTCAATGTTGGTCCCATATAGAAAGTAGTTCAGTTTGATGATCTGATCATCTCCTTAAAAAAGTGTCAGCATATTAAGAAGGACCCTGTATAGACTCGCAAGAAAAGTTGTAATCCATTGCTTTATGGATCAAATGGCGTATTTACGAGACCCGCTTGTATGTAGCTTCCGGATCTGCCCAACTATTGAATGATCTGTGCCGAGGGTTAAATAAACGGAGTAGGTATCCACTTAACACTAACAGTGACCAAACTCATCCCAGGTCACCTATACAGGGTGTTAGGAAAAGTATCGTTAACCTTTAAACCACATATTCTACCCATCAAACTGAACAACTTTTACTATGGGAGCAAACCGATCGGAGCAAAAAGTCAGCTGTTCCATACTAAACTTTAACGATCAATTTTGTGATTCATAATATCGTCGTATCCTAAGAATAAAGGCGCAACTCCAAACTGACAACTTTTCAGGAGGAAGTTTTTTGTATTTTATTTCAATACTAACAGATATTTTTGAGATGTTAGCTTTTAAAACAATGTTAAACTACTCTGGGATTCGAACGAAACTGTAACTAAGACTATTATTTCATGATTTCTGGTAAATTTGTCCCTTATGTCCTTATTCGCTGGAGTAAAATGTGTTCTCTTAGACATAAGTAACGTTATGCCTTTCTTCTCCGGAATATGCCAGGTCGTAAGAGCATTATGGGCTATTTATCGTTTTCATCTGAAAAATATGTTAATGAATCTTTATTTTTTGCGTATCTACAACCACATGACAATTAGTCAAGAAATGAAATATAGTGAAGAAAAAAATAAAAAGCACTTTAATATCAATTAAATCACAGACATATTATTATAAATTAGTACAATACCTTAAACTAAAACAACTAGAATCCATAATCATATTCAGAATTACCCTTGACCGATATAATTTTAAATAGAAATCATTGTTCATCTATTATCGGTAGAACTAAACGTTTCTTAACCGATACATTTTTATATAGACAGCACGGTTCGCCGAAAGATCTTTAGAAATTGTACATACTTGACCGATACTATTATGTATAGATAATTTAGTTCGCCGAAAGTTTGGTTAATCAAATTAGCCTTTCAGCGAAAGGTGGTATCGCAGATAGGGGTGCGTGCACAACTCATATGACAAAGAAGCTAAAATAAATTGCCACTAGACTACAGTTGCGAAATTAGGCTGTACTATCTTGGTAAACATAAAAATACTAACTATACCTACCTCATGAGTCATGACACAACATTCATTTTATACTTTGAAAATATCTGCTATACCTACATATTATAATAATAGTAAAAATAAAAATTATGAAAGACGCTGATTTATAGTTGCAGGAGTTTTAAGTCGTTAATGAAGGCAAGCAGCTTGCTTCTAAAAACCTTTATTTTTGTAATTTTGTAATGATATCTTAATAAGATAATACCTAAACACTTCGAGAGTCAATACAATTTGGTTGATTTTCTAATAAAAAGATTGGTTTTCTAATAAAAGAAAATAACACGACATTTTTGACAGACTACAAAAATCAACAAAAAACATAAAAAATAACAATCATTTTGGTTTCCCAATTACAAAATAAGAATTGTATGAAACCCACTCAATCAACAAAAATACAACAATCAACAAATATATTATGAGGTAGGTACATAAATTGTTAGCGAGTTTTTTATTTAAAAAAAAACAACAAAATCCCTTTGCTGGGTTACAAAATAAACAACCAAAGTGATTGTTCTTTTTTATATTTTTTGTAGATTTTTGTAGTCTGTCAAAAATGTTATGTGTATGAAATCAAACGTTTGTTTATGTTCCTATTCTGTTTATTTTTTTTTGTTTATTTTGTCACCCAGCAAAGGCAACAAAATTGTATTGACTCTCGAAATGTTTAGGTATTATATTGTTAAGATATCATTACAACATTACAAAAATAAAAGTTTTTTAGAAGCAAGCTGCTTGCCTTCATTAACGACTTAAAACTCCTGTAACTATAAATCAGCGTCTTTCATCATTTTTATTTTTACTATTATTATACAGGGTGTACGAAGTACGTACATCGATTATCGAGGTCAGTCGATAGATGTTATTTCGCAGCACCTAGCTCAGCAGTTGAACATTGAACGCGGACATCATGCGACCTCGATAAAAGTGCATCGTACATAGGGCGCTAACATTACCTTTTAAGAGCATTTATACTATCAAAGCAGTGTTTGAATATACGTCGATACAACAGCATCTCTCAGCCGTTTCATTCCTGTCGGCCGTATCCGACTTCAGCACTCACATCATAGCAAGCATTAGCATTGTAGCATATCATTAGCATTATCCTTAGCATAGCATACTAGCATTCTCATTAATGTGAGAGCACAGCATACTAGCTCTCACACAGGGTGTAAGTGACAGCCTAGCAAATACTGAAACGGTGAACTGAGACCATCAAACTGAACGACTTCCACTATGGGCTTTCCTCAGGAGACGCGAAAAAAAATCAACTGTCCCATACATTTGAGTCGGGTAGGTACAGCAGTTTTGTATGGGACAGCAGATTTTTTTTCGCGTTTCCTGAGGTAGGCTCCATAGTGAAAGTTGTTCAGTTTGATGGTCTGAGTTCACCGTTTCAGTATTTTCTAGGCTGTCACTTACACCCTGTATGTATAGCAGATATTTTCAAATTATAAAATGAATGTTGTGTCATGACTCATGAGGTAGGTAGTTAGTATTTTTATGTTTACCAAGATAGTACAGCCTAATTTCGCAACTGTAGTCTATCGGCAATTTATTTTAGCTTCTTTGTCATATGAGTTGTGCACGCACCCCTATCTGCGATACCACCTTTCGCTGAAAGGCTAATTTGATTAACCAAACTTTCGGCGAACTAAATTATCTATACATAATAGTATCGGTCAAGTATGTACAATTTCTAAAGATCTTTTGGCGAACCGTGCTGTCTATATAAAAATGTATCGGTTAAGAAATTTTTAGTTCTACCGATAATAGATGATCAATGATTTCTATTTAAAATTATATCGGTCAAGGGTAATTCTGAATATGATTATGGACCGAACCGATTATACCTTTGGTACCGGGGACTTTTTTCGCATGCGAGTATCTAAAATCCAAAAAAATGCATTCGAATTTGTTAGTAAAGCTAAAAGAAAAATATGCAGCACACACAATTCCTAATGGTAAAAAGCCCCAACCACCACAAAGGCTTCTCAAAAAAATCATTAACAAAGCTATAAAATATGTGTTATCTTGTATTTTACATTATTTTCAATTGTAAAATGTTAGTTAAACTGGTAATTTCATACATACACACTGCATAATGTGCAAAAAACATACAAAATAAAATTAGTACGTAGAATAAGGCCACAAAAGCGATTAGGGCTGAAAACTCTTCATACTAATTATTTTACCACTTTATTAGACAATTCCGTGGAATAAAACCACTGATGCAATAGCGCCTTTTTTCTACGGAGTTCCTAAAATTACATTGAAAACGATGAATACATTTCTTAACATCAAGCGAGCTCAAAATAAATCACTATACAACCTAATACCCTTAAAATGTTTCGGTTATCATTTAGGTATCGCGAAGTAATTATTGTTACAAAACAACAGCGACGACAACGCAAACGCGCGGGAAACCAGCCAGGGAGTGAGTGCGCGGAGAAATGGCGGAGTGGCACGTGCGTCCGCCCCGCCCCCCGCACGTCGTCATGCTCCCGGGAAGAAAAAAGTCACTAGCACTGTTGTGGCCATTTTCGTCGGATAATTCCAGAGATAGCAATAGTGGCTTTTTTTAAACCTTGATTTTCTTGTTGATTAATTAAATTTTTAGGTGATTTATTGAATGAAGTTGATGTAAAAAGGGTAGCTGATTTTAAATAAGCAATAAAAATAAAAAGGCACAACGGCAAGAGTGCCTTTATTCGTAGGATACGACGATATGTGACGTGAAAATTGATCGTCGGATTGTGAATTTTAGTTTAATTACTACAAGGTTAACACAATTATAGGGCCCTTCTTAATATAAAATAAAATAAAATCAATTTATTTCAGACAATGTTCATAGTATTGTTGTATAAGATGACAAAAATAACATGGATGACAACGAAAAGCAGGGTGCCAACACTGCCAACGCGTCCGTGTTGTATGGAACAAATGATTTATTTTTTGATCTGACAGGTTTTCTCCCATAGTAAAAGTTGTTCAGTTTGATGGGTAGGGTATGTTTTTTTTCGTGATTTCGATATTGGTCCCCTAGTGAAAGTTATTCAGTTTGATGGTCTAAACCACCTTTTCAAATGTTTATTTGTATTTTTGTAACACCTTGTATAACAGAAGTCAAACCGCGATCCTTATATTTTGCAAACGAAATTCCTCTCTTACGACAGTCATTGAAAATATAATTTTAGTATCGTGCTAATTACATATGTAGTGAATAATAAAGTTATGTTATTCTACGACAAGAAACTAAGATAACGTTTCCACATTGGCTGTAATAAGATGATTGACCGTAGTTGCCGGCAATACTTGGCAACTCTTCAACTCTACAAGATGCAGAGAGATTCTGATTAACAAAAACGACCTATTATCGTTTATCAACTTTGTATCTTTTCTGCATCGCATTGATTTCTAGAAAACTGCAAGCCCACATTATACATTACAATCACTGATTGATTTTAGTTTTATAAAATCTTGTCTAGCTTAAGAAGATCTAGAGTAGTATCGTTTTGTCCATACAAACGTATTCCCCTGTTTCCTCCCTGGATAATGACACTAGAGCAAAGATTTTTTTACCATGGTACAATCTATGTTACCTCTGCTATGTCCCTATGTTATGCTTTTTTGCATAAATTAATTACAGAAAGAACGAGGGACCTTCGAAAATGCCCAATTTTTACTGCCCGTTTTCAGACATCCAGCAAACACAAAAACAAAATCAGAAATAGCCAGTCTTTTTCATTCTTGAAAGAATTATCAAAATCGGTTTAGTTTCGGAGGAGGAAACATGGGAATACGAAGTGCTAATTTCGTCCATTTATTGTCGTTAAAATCAGTCCGAGCTGCAGTTATCTCTTTCGCACTCTAGTCGACGGGGTTTGTGGGAGAGGCGGATCGGACAAATATTGTATACAGTCGGAAAAGTAACCTATTCTCCATATTTCTTCGAGAGCCCGCCTATCCTCTTAAGCGTTTCAGTTAAAAGTAGGAACATTTATATTCTACGGCGCCGAAATTATCCTTGACACCAGTCACAGACACCAGCAATTCTAACTGATCGGTCTCTTGCGTTCTACCACTATTTATAACGATGGGAGCCGTCTGTGTGGATTCGAACCCAGATCTCAAAATTGTGTTTCCATTCTTCTCCACAACGGCAACGCACCACCGACGCTCTCAAATAATGATTTGATGAATCATAAGCAGTATTACTCGGTGGCGCGTTGCGGAGAGGTATGAACTCTCAATCATGAGGTCCGGGTTCGAATCCGCACGGACAACATGCCACGAACCAATGAGTTTTTCTAACTTTATGTACGTATTACCGACTGCTATCAAACGGCGAAGGAAAACATCGTGAGGAAACCTACCTATGCAGAAGAAGAAATTCTGATGCATGTGTGAAGTCTACCAATACGCATTGGGCACGCGTGGTGGACTAACGCCCAAACACCCGCCTAGAGGGTAGGCCTGTGCAGTGGGATGTATATAGGCTGATGATGATGATGATGAATCAGTATTATATTTATATAATAAAAAGAAAACAATACTCTACAATTGTGCTAGAGTTTTGATACGACAAACATACAAATTTGCATCTGAAATTATCAAATGTCTTATTTGGCAATGATGTATTTAAAAATAAATAACAACTCTGACTTGTATACTAAAAAAACATTTGGTATTGTTAATTTCGAAATTATGAACGATACGAACTTGAGAATTAACATTCTCGAGTTCATATCGTTTATCATATCGTTTATATATCGAAAGTCATACGAAAGCTGCTAGAAAAATATCAGAATCAGTAGGTACCTACATAATGTACTTTCCGAAGCCAGTAATAAAGTTAGCTCGTTAACAGTTAATTATGCCAAGTACACTAATTCTGTTTAACAGTCAACTATAAAATATCAATTTTAAAGAAAAACAATTTAGCTCAAGTGTGTGTATAGGGTCCTTTTTAATATGATGACGGTTTTTAAGGGGATGATCAGACCATCTTACTGAACAACTTTTTCTAAAGGACCAATATCGAAATCGACAAAAAACAAATCTGCTGTCCCATACCTGCAATCCTACTCCATCCAAGTACAGGGACACTGGACAGCTGCTTGTTTTTCGCGATTTTGATGTTGATTCAATAGAGAAAGTTGTTCAGTTTGATGATCCATCCCCTTTAAAAAACCGTTAGCATATTAATTTGGACCCTACCCGAATTGAATTGATTCATTGTTTAAAGAACTGAACGAAATTGTGTCATTATGTTATTATGTGCACTAAGGCCATATAATCATGTGCTAAGGCGCTACGTAAACGATGGAACCGCGGGCACCCCGACGAGTCCGGAACGCGACGAATCCGGAACAAATCGCCACGGTCACTACGTCGACGTCGCTGTGGCGCCGCACAGTGGCGAATGGGCGGAAAAAACTACTATTTGTGATGGTCAACTGTAGTCATAAGTATTTCATGTTTCAGATGATTATTATACTCTTTGTACAACCCGGTCCTGTTCGAATTTTCAGTCAATTTTATTTAATAATATAAAAATAGTATACTAACCTCGGGCAGTAAATAAGAAAGCCTCAGGTCACATAAGATCTGAGACATTTCTTACTTTCTTGCCCTCGGTGTGTAATCCACTATATAACAGACTTCTTTTCTCGCATTTGAGGTTGTTTTGTTTAAAGCTCTTTTGTGCCCCTTTCAATCTTGCTAGCGATTTCCAACCATTCCAACCACAGCCAGTTTCCATAATATCTTCATATTGGACGCTGAATTATACGGAATACAAACGGAATACACTGACCGCAACGTTCTTAAAAATGGTCAGCAGTGCAATTTTTGAACATCATACGATCAACTCGGCAGTAGAAAAATGCATAATCTCCATAGTAATTTTAACATTTTCTACTGCCGAGTTGATCGTATGATGTTCAAAAATGCACTCCAGGTCCTGTACCCGGAGTTAATAATGACCGTTTCGGTCCGAACTTCATTGTAATAGAGTTGACATTATAACGAAAACGTTCACGCAATTGCGAAGTTCGAATGTCCGGGTAGACCCACAGGGGTCTTAATGTGTAACTACCCGATTCTACCGGTATCAAATCGGTTTCAGTTTTAAGCGAATCTTATGTTTTTCACAATGCCTACCGACTCAAATGTATGCAACAGCTGATTTTTAGGGTTCCATAGTCAACAAGGAACCCTTATAGTTTCGCTATGTCCGTCCGTCTGTCTATCCGTCTATCCGCGGCTTAGCTCAGAGACGCTTAGTACTAAAAGCTGTAATTTGACATGGGTATACCGTTTTAATCACGCCGAAAAATATTTTTTTTAGGAACACGAAAAGGGGAGTTGGGGAGCAATTTTTTTTTCGTCTGACCCATGGTATAGGGTATCGTTGGAGAGGTCTTTTAAACATATTGTAGGTGTGGGAAAACCATTTTTTGATTTAGGGATCCGTTAGCGAAATATTAAGATTATAATATTTTATCTTATATTATTAGATTATAATTGTTAGACACAAGTGTTAATTAGGGGGTACAGTCATATTACGTTACCGATCTTGTAAACGATATAATGGGAAACTTACACAATAGCAAACACGCCACATCTACCCGAAACCGACGAGCATGCATAAAAGGACTATTGAATGTGGAGGAGGCTAGTGAGGCCTGTCAGGATAGTAGCAGGTGGCGTTCCGTTGTCTCTGCCTACCCCAATGATAGACAGGCGTAAGAATAATGTATGTATGTAACTATGATAAGCATTAGCATATGCTCACGACTATATTCCCCGAGTGGGGGTAGTCAGAGATATCCTGAAACCTCAGAACATCCACGTTTCACCAGTAGTACCGAAACTCATGTCCAGTGTGACACATGTGTGGGGTGAGCCCGTCGCCACTTTTATAATGGACAGTTGGTACAATACATGCCTCGAAATTGAAGCATGCAGGTTTCTTCACGATGTTTAATATGATAATGTAAAAAATTACAGTTATATAAAAGTGTAGATAGATAATTTATTTTTGAGGTAAATCTTCAGTCTTGCAACAAATTCCGAACACGGCAAACTTCAGTACTATTACAACGTGATTTACGTAAGCAAACTCGTAGTTCCATAATACTGTCAGCGCAGTAATTTAATTACCTCAGTACTTATATGTAATAAGTGCATACATGCCAAGAAAGCACTTATATTGCCTCCGACTTGCAAGAGCTGAGAGTATGCAATTGGAATTCGAGTACCTAACCAACTCTGTTTGGTATTCGAAGCACGCAAATTAACCTTTCGAAAGCCTGCCTGCCTAATATTCGCGATTTATCGGTTTCATTAGTTTGCTCAATTTTTATCACAGTCTTTAGTGATTGCACATATAGACGGCTCTATAGCTCAGTCGGTATTGAACCTGCCTACTGTGCCAAGGGTCGCGGGTTCGAATCCCTCAAGGACTTTCCGATGATCTGGTACTTTAAATGGGACTAAATAATCTGTGTGACAATATCCAAGATATTAATATTATACCTTTGATTGTTAGTTACTTTATTAACCGACTTCTTTTGCAAGACAATCTAATCGACAATGTCACGCCATCTATTGCGTTGCTTGCAAAATAAATCCTGCGACTATACGCACCTTTGGAGATGAATAAAATTGGAGTAGGTTCAGTCAAAAAAAGTCTAATTTTCAATCTGAGCAGTAGGAAATACTTCAGTTTTCGTACGTACATGCCACCAAAAGTCATATTTATTCATGACGAAAAAATGGGGTGCACGCAAGGTGTAAGGAAAAAGAATTTCCTCGAGTGACGAAACCCCAGTTCGTCTAGTGCACTCTGGGCAGTCAGCCTCGGAACGATTATTGCTGACTGGCTAATCTTTCTACTACGGCAAAAGTAATTGTCATGCGATCTCAACGACACGAAGGGAGGAGACGACAAACAAATACTAACCATAAGTGCGTTCACACACGATGACGCACTGACGGAGCGGCACATGTCAGTCCATAGAAACCTCACCCGGTGCGTCAATGCGTCACCGTGAGTGCTTCTACGTGCGGTTTCCTACAACTCCTTGCTTCACAAATGACGGACTGACGTTTGCTGCTCCGTCAGTGCGTCATCGTGTGTGAACGCTCTTACCTATGTGGCTTACTTTACTTCACAGTTGAGACTACTTACCCACCAATATTATTAGGGGTAATTGTGTTCAAAATTTCGTTCTTTGCCTCGTCTTCCAATTTTCTGGACCAGTGAAGCGATTAACGGGGTTGATTAAACGCTGAATCATATTAAAAGCAAGACATTGGTTTTCATATGAATTGATTTTTAATTGATATGGCGATGGCGTGGCAAGACAATTTGTTAAGAATGCTAAATGTCGAATTCATCAGGATTTTATTAGCATTCCGCATAGCCTGCGACCGCATTGCGGGCCGATATTTGCTCTCGCTCGCCTTGTGACCTTCAACTTGCAAACGAGAGCGAAGTAGGTATAATAAAAACAGCTGGAACTAGATATAGGTACCTTGAGGAGAAGATCGAACCGTCTGCTATTTTTTTTTACGATTGTGTATCCTTGAGGTACATAGGCTGTGTGGTCGCTGGGTACATACGACCCAGCAGCTATATTCTCTTTGATTTGACCGACCATACAGGGTCCTTCTTAATATGCTGACACTTTTTTAAGGAGATGTTCAGACCATCAAACTGAACAAGTTTCTTTGTGGTACCAACATCAAAATCACGAAAAAAAATCTGCCGTCCCATACATTTGGCTCAAGTAGGATTGCAGTTTTGTATAGAAAAGCTGATTTTTTTTTTCGCGATTTCGATGTTGGTTCCATAGAGAAAGTTGTTCAGTTTGATGGTCTGAACATCCCCTTAAAAAAGTGTCAGCATATTAAGAAGGACCCTATATGTATTGGTATATCTATGCTATTCGTTACCTACCAAGTAGGTACCTATGTAAAGTTTATTTCGAATCGAATTTTGTTGAATCGAAAGCCATTTCGAGATAATTTGTCCCAATAACAAATATTTTCTATTAAGATTATAAAATAAAAGGATTAACAGATACTATTTTTAATGAAAAAATCAGCTGTCCCATACATTCGGGTCTAGTTATGTTGGCAGTTTTGTATAGGACAACTTTTTTTTTTTTGCGATTTCGATGTTGGTCCCATAGAGAAATTTTTTCAGTTTGACGGTCTGATCATCCCCTTAAAAAAGTGTCAGCATATTAAGAAGGACCCTATACAAGGTGTTACAAAAATACAAATAAACCTTTAAGGGGGTGGTTTAGACCATCAAACTGAACAACTTTCACTATGGGACCAATATGGAAATCGCGAAAAAAAAATTTATGTTCCGTACTCTACAAATCGACTACCTAGAGCTAAAATATGTATGGGATATCAGATATTTTTTTTCGCGATTTCGATGTTGGTCCTATAGAGAAAGTTGTTCAGTTTGACGGTCTAAACAACCTCCTTAAGAGTTTTAAATATTTATTTTTACTTATGAAACACCCTGTATATTAACCATTTCTATAGTTTTGTCTTGTGAACAAATTGTTTAATTTGTGATAAAGTTCATAAATTTTGAGTTAACTTCTTGAATGCAATACAGGATTTCGATGTTAGTCCTAGAAAGTTGTTCAGTTTGATGGTCTGAAGCACACGAAAACATGTTTACTTTACAGGGTGTAAGGAAAAGTATCATTAACCTTTAAACCACAGACTCTACCCATCAAACGATCAAACGATGGGAGCAAAACGATCAGAGCAAAAAAAAATCAGCTGTCCCGTATGATTGGTAATGCAGTTTAGTATGGTAGAGTATGTGGTTTAAAGGTTGATAATACTTTTCCTAACAACCTGTATAAAAACAAACGATCATCATGTAAACAACATTTTCATAGTAACTATAATAGTATTGTCGCATAGGCCGTAGACCGCTGGCCGCGCGCGTCAGTCGCACTTTCGCACTGACATATACTCTAGCGATAGACAGGCCCTTTCATAGAAGCAACATGTTCCACTTGAATACGGTGCCCGCACCTGATTGAGTTTCCGAGTTCACTTCGTCACTATGGCAATGACAGACAGCAATGTGACAAAACATGTATGACATGTTGTTTGTTTGAACGAGCTTATCTATAGCTAGAGTATACTCGTATGTCAGTGCACTTTCGCATCATCGGCCGCTACGCTAGCCTCAGAAGTCCACCTTTAGGGTCTGCCACCCGGTTTTACCGTGAAATTGGGTAACTTTGTTACCATTTTATACCTTAACTATGGATTTTTTTAGCAGAAAACAAAACTGAATTATCTAAAGGGCATTAAAAGTGATTTGGTTTTGTCTCGAAATGCTCGCTTTTGTCTCGTTCGCTGTACATTGAGGCTTCTATATAGTTAAATAGTAACAATCACTTTACATACGAGTCGATGTACAGCGAACTTCTTAAACTTGCCGGGCTGCACGGCATGCGTGTGAACCTGTATTACATTGTTGATCGGAAGAAAATGAAAATGTGCAATATATACTTCACAATTTATGGTTTTTTAATTTTTTGAAAATTCATAAAAAATCATCTAATTTTTCAAATAAAACGCCTAAATTCTGACCGGTGCCACGCGCTCGTTCACATCGATTAGCGATTCAAATGGCAAACACAATGCGATACGACACGTGGCAAATCTTCAGTATACACCCATCAATATGAACAACGTTTACTATGGGTCCAACTATGAGAACTCAAAATAAATCAGCTAGGTATTTCATTGAATACTAAAATTAAATACCTTGTACCGCGCAAAATGGAACGGCATATTTTTATTTATTTCTAACAGTTAGTCCTCTAGTAAAAGTTGTTTATATATTGATGGGTACCTTTAGAGTTTACGGAAAGTTCTTGTAACACCTTGTATAAAAAAGCAAATTTATAAATTTTGAAAAAACTCACGACGTGGACGGATGTAAACGTTACGTTGTAATCGAAAAAGGATGAAATAACAATTTTGAAAAAGCCTTGACTGAAAGAATGTTGGTAAGTAACGAAAGATAATAACCCAGACTCTATAAAACCGTCGAGGCTGCCAATGACAATTTTTTTCTAACATATAAAATGATTTCATAGATAGGTAGGTAAACTGTCCTTAAACCGTTAAACACGCGTACCTAACGAATCACGACAACGCAGACCATATTATATAGCTCGAATTGCCCGTTTCTGTAGGATATCGACTGTCTCAATATCAGCAGCAAGACGCATATGCTCACGACAGTGTTCCCCGAGGGGGTAGTCAGAGATATTCTGAAAACTCATAACATCCACATTTCACCAGTAATACTGAAACTCTGTTCAGTGTGACGGAGCCCGTCCCCACTTATAATGTACAGTGGGTACAAATACATGCCTCGGAATTGATGCATGCATGTTTCCTCTCGATGTTTTCCTTCACCGAAAAGCGAGCCCTAGCACGGCCGCGAGCGATCGAGTTCCGTCTATCTTATTTGCTCTAGCAAATGACGTTCTGAGTGACAGAAAAGGATGGAGCGACGGAAAAATGCGATGTGGTGCTTTTAGATGAGGTTCAACCCTTAGCATCCTTTTAAACTAAGAGTCTATACCATCAAACTGAACAACTTTTACCATGGGAGCAAACCGATAGGAGCAAAAATAAAATCAGCTGTTCCATACTAAACTGAAATGACTACTCGACTCAAATATATAATTATATGCAACAGCAGATATTTTTTGGCTCCGATCGGTTTGCTCCCATAGTAAAGGATTGTTTCAGTTTGATGGGTAGATCTTGGTTTAAAAGGATGCTAATGATATAAATTTCACCCTGTATAGAAGAAGATTGCTACTCTGTTGCCTTTCTGAGAAGTCAGAAACATTGGTACCTACTAAATACAGGGCCCTTCTTAAGAGGTTTCCCTGATTGAACGACCTTGACCCTTTCAGAGCCGCCTCACCTCTACTAAACTACGTAATATTAGTAGGTATACCTATTTTTGACTGTCTTGTCCTTCATTATGTCAGAGTGGCCTTCTAATCCTAAGAATCTAATCTAATTAAGTAACACATTAAATATTGGTCTTAAAAATGTAGGTACTTTATAGCATTATGAGATCTTAATATTGTCTACACTTATAAAGTAGATGCACGTACTACAGAGTTTTTACAATATTTAGGCTTTCCTTTGAAGACAGGTTTCATAATGTGTTTTATTTTATAGAAAAATGAGATATTTACTTCATGGTACATATGCTCACGACTATATTCCCCGAGTAGTCAGAGATATTCTGAAATCTCAGAACATCCACTTTTCACCAGTAGTACCGAAACTATGTCCAGTGTGACAGGGGGTGAGCCCCCAATAAAACCGAGATGTTGAAGATCAATGCTATATTTTTCATTGATTTGTATTGTCTTTCAAATAACGAGAAGATAGCTTCTAAAAACCAGCAAAATATGGCCCAGCCCTGCGTTTACCTATGGGGAGCGTCTTATTAATTCGGTATGTCAAGTTTTTTTTTGGCGGGCTGAATCGAAAACCATTTCGAGATAATTGTCTCAATAATATTATTTTCTATGTCAGAGATTTTGAAATGAAAGGATTACAGATATTTTTAATAAAATAACGTCGTTATTCAGTCCGTCCAGTGACGTCACTGGCCGACCTGTGAACTCCTTGGTAAACATAAAATCAACTTAAAATAATCGGCCGTTAAGAAAAAAATAATACTCACAACGTCATAATTTGACAGTTGATGTTGCCGTTTCTGTTTCCAACATGGAGTTAGAAAGAGGAGGCAGGTGATTTTAATCTTTTTTAATATAGCAGTAGTTTTTCTCCATGGAGTTCGAATTATTTTCTCTCCACCATTTTTGCACTTAGAGATTACACATCAAAATAATTTAAAAATTAAATGTATATTGATAAACTCGATGAATCGCAATAAGAATGAAATAGGTGTCTTAAAATTATGTCTTCTATCCGTAAAAAATATAAAAATGAAGACCAAAAAAAACTTGACATACCGAATTAGGTATACAGTATGCTGACGGTTTTTTAAGGGGATGAGAAACCACCGAAGCCGGGTAAGGTTCTGTCTGTGATCGAAATCTAATCTAATCTAATCTAAACTATTATAAAACCGTACATTCATAAGGAAAGGAATAAAAAAGAAGCGGTTCTCTTCATATAAGTTCAAATAACATTCGATAGCGCGATTTAAAAACGTGCAGCGCCATCTATTGACAAAATTGTTAGTTGGTTTGTTTGTTCGCGCATCACGCAAAAACTACTGAACCGATTTTGATGAAACTTTTTTTGTTTGATAGCTTATGATCGGACTTAAAATCTGATATATAATTTGTGCGGACAAAGTCGCGGGAAAACACTAGTAGTTTAAATAAAATCAGCTGTTCCATAAAAAACTGCAAATCTACTCCACCCTACGAATAAGAATTATTCGTAGACTCCACCCAAATGCTCCATTTTATGGACTCTATAGTCAACTATAAACCACATACTCTACCCATCAAACTGAAAAACATTTTCTATGGGAGCAAACCTGTCAGCACAAAATAAGTGAGCTGTCCGATACTAAACTGCAATACCTAGTCGATGCAATCGTATGGGACAGCTGATTTTATTATGCTCTGATCCTTTTGCTCCAATAGTAAAAGTTGTTCAGTTTGATGGGTAGAGTCTGTGGTTTAAAGGTTAATGATACTTTTCTTCCCACCAGGTATTAATTGGGGTGCTTCAGACCATCAAACTTAAAAATTTAGGTACTATATGTGACCAACAATGAACACTAAAAAATAATTGTTGTTCCAAAGAAAACGTCAAAGGCGACTCGACTCTAACGCATGGAGCAGCAGAATATTTTTCGCGTTGTTTGTATCAAATTGTCTGGAAAATTTTTAGATCGTTACTCGTAAATCACTAAAGTCGCTAAAATAAAAACTTTTTCACCTCACAAGCTCGGAAAGATTCTGTTTATCAATTGAAATCTGAGTGCAAAAGTGCATTTTATCCGATAGCGTGGAAAGAGTTCTTAAATTCGAATCTGTCTTCAATATTTGTCTATACTGCCTGTCCAGATAAAAAGATATAAGGCTAGCCCGTTCATTCAATGTCGCCATTCAATGAACGGGCTAGCCTTTAAATCAAATGAATGAATAGGCCGGATCAACTAGTTGGCTGATTGTAAGCTAGCCCTTTGAAAATGGCGGACGTAAAATCAGCCAGGTGATTTAAAATCAAACAAATCAATCAAATGGCAGATTTAAACAGATGGCAGCGTCATATACATGACCATCACACTGTACAACTTTCATTATAGCACCAACGACGAACTCTCAACAAATATCTGTTGAACTGGGGACTATTTACAGCTTTTCTCTTCTTGGCGCTTTCAGCAGCGGCGCGTTGGCAACGCGCTTCTTTCTCTTTTCATACTTTCATACTGAAAACGCTGCGTGGGAAAAGGATCATATTCTATACACACGACCGTAATCCCTTTCGAGGTGGTTAGAAACAATGCTACAACTACCAACTTTTTGTTTAAGAATGTTGTAGCAATGCTCACATTTTAGAAATTTACTTTTCAGGTTAGAATGGCGTGTCAAGGGATGGGAGGTGGCTAGCCTTTTGCCCACATAAACACTGCAAGAAACCTTCAATTGCTTAGTCGCCTCATACGACACCTACGGAAAATTTGGGTGGTCCATTCTAAGCCGGAACCACATTCTATTAATTGTTACTTTACCTTGGCCCGCGGGCTGCAGTTTCTCGACTGATTGCCAAAATAATGAAATCAGTTTAACATAAAATTAAATAGAACTTGACATAAACGAATCAACACAATTTCAAAGTGTAAATGGTTACGTAAATATCCAGGGACGTTGGATCAATCTTCCTAGTAAATATCTATTGTTTAATTCTAAAGTTTTACATGACAGATGCGTCTCCTTTGATTTAGCTGATCAATTTCAGATAATGTAGATAATGATCGAAGAAACACAGTCATGGTTATTCTGCGAAACTTTTCATTCCCTTAACCTACCTCCTGGTTTTGGGTAACTTCGCTGAAAAATAAACGGAACCATCTACAAGATATGAGAAGTGATGTGGTTTGTAGTTGTAACCATTTTAATCTTACATTTTTAATCGGAAGAAAATGAAAATTTACAATATTGTTCACAACACAATTTAGAATGATGTGGTTTTCTTACTTTATCGAAATAATTAAAAAACCATCAAAATTTAAAAGAAAACAGCTAAATTCTGACCCGAGCCACGCGCTCGTTCAAATCGAGTCGTGGTCCAAGGATGATACGCCTTAAATACCGGTAGGTAAACAAGCAAGCAAGCAAGCAGCATGCAAGATCACATTAGCAAGCTGTGGGCGGGGCACATAGCTCGCAGACTGTATACCCGATGCGAGAAAATGATTCTGGAGTGGACGAAAACATAAATGGGGGTGAATTATTCACTTCTTATGGGGTGAAGTCATTGGAGGATAAGGAGTTGTCTATGTAGGTAGGTAGGTACGTCTATTGGGCCTTTTGATTGAAATGATAAGCTAACTGCATTTATCTTTATTTTCAGCATGTTTTTATTGTTTGTTTTAAATTTGTTTTTACCCAATGCGCAATGACATAAACATTTTTTAGATCGTTACATCACAAAACTATATAAATAATAACAACCTTTTTAAATCACCCTCCATGTAAGTTCATATCTGTAATCGTGTTCTACATACATTGCAAAAGAATCGTCAAAAGACATCATCAGCGTTTCATACATTTTTGGGTCAAATTAGAGACAATTTCTAACAGAATATCAATTTTTTTTACATTTTGGACCAAAATGGATGATGTCTTTTTTTAGGGGTAGGACAACTTTTACTATGGGAATAAACCTCAAATCAGAAAAATAAATCAGCGTATAGTACTAAACTGCAATGCCTACTCGACTCAATGTATGAACAGCAGATTTTTTGTTCAGTTTGATGGTCTGAACGACCCTAAAAAAATTTCGACTCATTTAAATTTCACCTAGTATAAAAAGGCTCTAACTACTACTTACTTCTATTTGAGCTCGATAAAACAATCAGGCAGACGTTACAACTTATTGTCTTTTTATCTTGTCTCAGAAAATTGACCTTGAACAACGGTATAATAAGCTAATTCAATATCCTGCCGAGGATAAGGGTTCGTAGTGTGACTGATGTAGGGTTCACAGACAGGGGTTTTCGGATATTACAGGAGTTTTATTTCTGAATCTATTCGAGTTCTTTGCAGGCTGGACAGACCACGTTTTAAGGCCTCCGCACATTGCAGCGATATTATCGAGCGATATTATCGACAGCGATATCGCGACACCTTACAAACTGCAACGATTCCGCGATTGGCGTCACGCATGCGCCCCACCACTGAATGTAGTCAAAAGAGTTGCGATAATATCGTGGCAATGTGTGGGATCGAGCGCGTCCCCATACAAAATGTACTGAGAACAATTATCGCAAAATCGCAGCGTATTATCGCTCGATAATATCGCGGCAGTGTGTAGGATCGCGCGCGTCCCCATACAAAATGTACTGGAAACAACTATCGCAAAATCGCAGCGATATTATCGCTCGATAAAATCGCTGCAATGAGCGGAGGCCTTTAACGTCGAGCATGTTTTTTGTTTTTGAACATTTACGAAAATAAAATAGGAAACAACAAAATTATTTGTTTAATTTTTAATATATATAGGGTCCTTCTTAATATGCTGACACTTTTTTAAGAGGATGATCAGACCATCCAACTGAACAACTTTATCTAAACATCGAAATCGCGAAAAAAAATCAGCTCTTTCATAGAATACTGCAAACCTACTCGAGCCAAATGTAGGTATGTGGCAGACAAATTTTTTTTTTTCGCGATTTCTGATCTCTGATCTGATCTGAGGTCTGATCATCCCCTTAAAAAAATTTCAGCGTATTAACCTTAAATATTACCTACTGATTTAAACTAATTTTGGAGTTAATTTACCTACTTAAATATATTAAATAATAATAATATTTATCTTATCTTATCTTATTACATATTGGAAGAGTAATCTGCAATTCAATCACTTTTGTCTAGATTCCTATTAGGTAGCCCTACACTACTGGCTCAAATCGTTCATTTCATCTTTTCGGAACTGCTCTCACCAAAGAGCAAGATTACGTAAGAAAGGAAAATGGCTTTCGTAGGTGCAATGTAATTCAGTTTATACCTAACTATTTTATTCATATAATTATTACTTTAGTACAGTTGCATCTACATCATCTATAGGTAAAATTATTTAAAATTAAAACTTAACATTACTTGGTAACAAATAGCTTGAGAAAAACGAAGACTAGACTACCGAGTTCCTGGTTACTGATTTGGAGAAGTACCGAATAAGGTCATTACCGCAACTGGTCACCCATACAACAGAAGAAAGTATTCGTGAGTTTAGGCATCACTTAAAATAATTAAACGTCGGAGGGTATTGTCACCTTTTCATAGAATATTCTATGTAGTTCGGGAACGCATGCGCGGCGGGAGACTCACGCAACCCCACTCGTGGTGTCCCTCCGTGTGTTCAGTAAACAATTGAGAATCGCGGGAAACGCTCGCATTGCGTTACCATCAAGATTTTCCCGCGCAAACTATCGGTTTACACCAATCGCGTTTTCCGCGATGAATCTAACACAGCCCTTAACATTAAAAATATTATCTTGTGTGGTGATAAGTTACAAAACGTTTCGCAAACGTGCGAATAATGACTAGAATACCGTATTACATCATACGTTTGCGCACTACTGTATAATTACTTTGGACGTTGTTATCACTTTCAGGCTCTTTCGACATTTGAGTCTGTCTGTTTAAAAAGTTTATTTCTTTTAGGGTTACATCACGTTTTTTAACAATCAGAGGTAACACTAATCATAGTGCATGTATCTTTTCGTTCAGTATTTTCTAGTACCTAGTTGTCTGAAATACTGAAATACTTGAATTTCAGTAACCTATTAAGTAATTCAGTTATCTACCACACTTTATTATTTTATCACCTAAAATTTCAACATTTCATGTAGTAAGTAGAATTTCAGTAGTTTCAGTAAGTAGGCAGCTATATGACCCTAAACAGTTTTAATCAAGAAATTATTTAAGTATATAAATAATGCTTCTAGAAAAAAAAAACACTGTCTGACTGTTTGTATGACTAATTAAAAATTGAACTCAAAAAACAACTAAGTATTTTGGTAAATAGTTTTGAGAATTCGAAAAAGTCCAGTTAGAAAGACTACCAATTATAATCAATCTCTTAGGGTTGACAAAGAGGATTTCAGAGCCAATGTATACGAGTCGACTGAATCCTAAAATATGCTGATCCTGAAATCTGAACGCACGTCAGCATCGCTTCGTACGAGCATTCTGAAAAAGTATGATTCGAAAAGATATTATTGTGTATGCAGTAGGTAGGTACCTACTGCTGAACCGATACATTTTTTCAATGTTGAATTAAGACTCGGAAAGTTTTACAACCTGAGGTCATCCTAAATATCAACTCAGGACACAGCTGTACTTTTCCACGTTTTATAACTTAAGGCTCGAGCTTTATAAATATGTAATACAAAATCGAATCTCAAATATCATTATGTATCTTATAGTACAGATTATACTTATAGTGATAATAAAAAGGTTACTACTAAATTATTTAAGAATATTTCTTATTTAAATAGGTATAGTTAGGTATAAAATGCAAGTTATCGGTGACCTGTTAAAATGTACTAAACTATTTTCGAAATTACGTTCTACTATATAGTTAATAAGACGGAACAAATAAATATTTTAAAATAACATCAAAAGTAATGTACTTATCCAATATTTACTTTTATTTTATTTTATTGTACCTATAGGTACACGTACAGATCACAGTCAAGAAGAAACCATTTTACATTGCAATAAGATATGTAAGAACTAGATTGTAATCCAAATACACATCTGTCATGTACACAAATTATCACTATCTTTAAAACATGGCGGAATGAGTATGGTACATAAATTAAAATCATAATTAATTCGTAAAACATCGAAACAAAACAGATACGTTTTGGAATAGGTTGGTTAGGTTAGGTTAGGTTACTTTTCCCCGACCATCTGTCGTCCGAATTTCTTATACGTTAATTTCAAGATGTTTTAATTTATTTTTCAGTTTCTAAAGGCTTGACTTTTTGCTAAAAATAATAAACTGCTGGCCGATTGCGAAGTATAGTCACTTTGAGAAGTAGTCTTGAGAATTTGGGCAGCCGAAATGATACACTGGCCAATTGCGAAGTATTCACTTTGAGAAGTCATCAAAATAATAAACTGGCCAATTGCGAAGTAGTCACTTTGAGAAGTAGTCTTAATGAGAAATTAGATAGCCGTAATGATAAACTAGTCAATTGCGAAGTAGTCACTTTGAGGTTGAGGAGTAGTCAACATGATAAATTGGACAATTGCAAAGCAGTCACCGGGCGTCTATACAGGGTTACCTCGAAGACAGTGCGCATTTTTCTTCCATGCAATCAGTATCGTTAATAGAACACATTCCAGGAAAAAAATCTTTTTTTTTGCGTTTTCGTCTTCGGATTCCTATGAATCTCAGCCGGGATTTGACAATCGGATTTCTTTCTTTATAATCAGACGGTCCAAAGCGCCATGGATGTCAAACCCAACCCTCATAACTGTAGTAAGACCCTAATCCGAGTTCTGGAATTTTTTCTGTTATCTTTGGAACTCTTTTGTCACTACTATTTTAATATTTTTGTATGAAACATGATAAAATAAAAAAATACGTGTCTTTTTATTTTCATTGACCTTCATGTACGTAAAATTTGCACACTGTCTTCGAGGTAACCCTGTATAAACGATTAAATTTAAATCGGCGCTTTGTCTTCGGTATTATACACTGTAGGAAAATCTAGTAGACATCGACATAAAGTAGGTAAACATATTTGATATCTTTGAATTACATAAAGTTAAATACAGTCACTATAGTGATATATTAAATTTCGCAAATTCTCATTCGTACGTACCTATACGAAACTATGAAAAAACCTATTTAGTTTAGCTATACATTATTATGTGTTCAATTCAAAAATAACACCCTCGGTCCTTCTTCATATCACTTTATATTTAATTATTGAAACCAAAAATGTGTTTTTATATCTCCACCTACGGAATTAAATATTATTGCTTTAAAATATTATTAATTATTATTTAAAGATTCAGGTAATAGCGCAGTATTGTTTGTACATTATTATGAAAGTGAGAAACCTGGATTACCCATAAATGAGTATATTTAAGATTTCCATTTTGGGTAAAAACATTACCTAACCAATTGTGAATATTTTCTCTAACATTTCTGCAACCAGACTGCCCATGCGAAGTAGCAAAATTCGTGAGCTAATTAATTTACAATCCAATAATGCGCTCTAAACGTTGTGGTCAAATTCTCATTATCGTTGTAAATCTATTCTGTGTTAAACGTGAAGGTAATTAATTTCATACCTCGGTCCAAGTATAGTTTCTATCTCTATTATTAAATGTTTCATGCAAATTCTAGGAAAGCAGAAAATAGAGGAACCCTCTCAGTTTACTCAACCTTAACGAATGTGCTCGAGATTTGAATTTCATCTTTTAGCGCAATTAAAGTTCAGAAATCCGACACGTATATAGTTCAACATTTATGAACATTGTGTAGTTGGATGTAGTTTTGGTCTGGCAACAAATAACACAATATGTGAAAAAATATTTCAGCTCTCTCAGTTACAAATTCAGACACAAAGAGTAATTAACTTCCATGAATGATACCTAGAACTTTATTTCAATCGATATACAATATGTAAAGAATATAAATTAATAAACACAATATGAAACAAAATTTTTCAAATAACAATGTCTCTTGTCGACCCAAGGTTGCTTGTGCTAGTGCACTTCCATTACATCGGGGAGATATTAGGGTAATAGGGTATTATTTAACACAATGTGTACAAAACTTCAAACCTAAAGCAACTTGCTTGCAGCGTTGCCTCTTCATGTATCAGACTGATTCGCTGGCCGCGGTAGCTACAAGCGGCCCTCTGGTCACCCAAAACCTTGACCAGGCGCGTCGATGGATATATAACTACTTAAATAATCGTCCCAACAGAGTTTTCGAAATTTACTCTAGATATACCTATACAGGGTAAACTTGATATCATTGGCATCCTTTTAAACTAAGAGTCTATACCTATCAAACTAATTAATTAATAAAATAAGTAGGAACAAAATAAGGAATGTGTGAAGTACCTGTAGGTACTTAATAGGTATAAAGAAGTGATCCCAGTTGAAATGATACAAATTAACTTCTTGAGCTTTAGATTGTAGCAGATATTACAATTAAAACATGAAACGGTAAATGAACTTGAAACAATAGAAAAGGAAGTAGGGTAAGTGGCTCAGATTGTCAACCTACCCGTGCCGTGTAGGTAGAAGAACCAGAAAGTTTTATGTGAATAGTACTCGTATCTACATGAAGTAAAATAAATTTCCCGGAACGTTCACTATTTTATTTAACACTGTAAAAGTCTGCGTTTGTTCGAGCATCGCACATAAACTACTGAACCGATTTTGATGAAACTTTGTGTGTTTAAAAGGTTGTGATTAGACTTATACTGATATATATTATATTATCTAGCTACAATGGTGGAAGTTGCGTGCAAAAACTAGTCCTTAATATCGTGACTCTTTTTAAGGGTATGATCAGACCATCAAACTGAACAATTTTCTTTATGGGAATCGCAAAAAAACTGCTGTTCTATAAAAAACTGCAAACCTAATAGGTACTTGAGAAAAAAATATAGGACAGCAGATTTTTAAACATGTTATAGTTTTTAAAGCTTAGGATTAGACTTAAAATCTAGTATATATTTAATCTCGCTACGATGACGGGAACCCATGCGAAGTCCAGGTAAACTCTAGTGCTTAATATTATCAATTATTTTATTCCATTTGTAGTTTAATCGTTTTATATACAAATGGAACAGCTACTTTAAAAGCGCCTCAACCTCAAAGCGTAACAAAAACTACATACTTGCGTAACAATAATTTTAGTAAATAGAAAAACCATTAAACTAATTTCATACTTGTTTATTTGTCTGTAAGATAATAGAATAAAACCGGTCAAGTGTGAGTCGGGCTACTCCGATTGTTCTCCGTTGTACTCCGAGGGTTCCGTACCAGACCACCACACAAATATATTACCTTACAAACAGTTTTGTTTTCTCCAGGACCTTTAGCGCGAGACAAACTCACACTTGACCGGTTTTTATCATTTGTTGTTATACTGTAGAGTTTGCTCTATAACCGCACCAAGTTTGACCCTTGTATGTAGGTATTACCGTTTTAACGACGGAGCGAGGAGAAAAAACTTTGATAAAAATTTGTTTTTTGTAAAATTTTACTTTTTGATATTTTTATTATATTTAGCAGATCCCCACAATAACGCACATTCTGTGAAAATGTCAACTGTCTACCTATTACGGTTCAAAAGTTCTAGCCCTAAATAGGTAGGACAGACAGACAGAAGGACTGACGGAGAGACGGACGGACGGACCGACAACGTAGGCTTTGTAATAGGGTCCCGTTTTCACCATTTGGGTACGGAACCTTAAAAACGAAAAATCTGCAACCTCTACCGTATAAGAAGCTTTACTAAACCCGTAATACGTTGCATAACTTACATACAGGCAATCAATAAGTTCTGGCAAAAACTGTGGTCTTTATGTCAAAGGTATGGTGCGACTCACAGTAAAAATATTGCAATAAAACAAAGTTATTAAATTTTTGTAGAAAAATATACATTATAAGAGCTATATAAACTGAAGTTTATAGTCTGACGCAGCGCGACGCAAAGCGAAGATTTTACAGTGAAATCCTAACTGGTTATTTAATTATAATTTATACCTATACTAATAATGTATTAAATTTATTTCATATTACCATGTAATTTGATATGCCGATAATCTTAGGATATACTTTTGATTCTCCTAATAACACATAATTTTCACTTCGTTTCTCTTTGTACACACACAATAATATATTAATAATAACACAGAGTAGGTTCGACTGCAATTACTAATTACATAGGTTATCTATAATAGTTGATTTTTCAATTTTCGCTTCAGAAACCTAAAGTATGCTAGGCAGAATCTAATATTTACCTTAACTAACTATGCTATATCCACATATGTAAAAAAGACAAGAGTAAACCTTCAATCATTTATTAAATGTTATGCCATAAAACCATAGCTAGAATAATTATGTGCCGCATCGATAGGATAGTAATTCGTCGTAGATATGGCCTCGTTTCCGAGGAGAGCAGACTGGCAAGTCGCCACCCAGTCTGGGTATGAAGGCGCCGTATTGTCTCGGCTTTTTGCTGCAGTGGCCAGATTCTGCCAAAGTCGAAAGCTTGGACTTACTAAATACCTAACTTAGTGAGAACTTTATTACGACACATTACTTTACTCCATAATCTGGACTTGTTTTTAAGACTTTTACTGGCCACTTTAAATGAAAACGTTCTTTTGTAAATTTATTAAATATTATTTTTCTTTGGGATAAGACAATATTGTAGATAATTAGATTTATATTAATTAAAGTCCATGTTAAGCTTCACTTAAACGGTCATTTTGGGCTGCCCTGCCTGGCCCTCCATATTGACTGGCCATGTTACTAACAGATGCTTGCTAGCTTGGTATTGAATCTGATCAATGAAGCGTTTAAATAAAAAAAAGTCACGTTGCAGGGTTTGCCCCGAACACTTGTCTTTCGCGTGGTGTTCGCGAGGTTCGCGTTTCAGCCTGCTACGAGGCTCCATAATCCTTCTCTGTTGTGATCTTACTCAAAAACAATCCTCGAGATTGGATAGATACTCCTTCAAACCACTTGACACTGCAGTGTCAATTCGCTTGCTCAGGTTTCAATACAAGTTCAATCTTAGAATCCTTCGCTTGCTCAGGTTTCAATACAAGTACTCGCGCCAAAAAACAACTTTGCAACCTAGCATAACAAATAACTAATTCTAAGATTAAACCATGAGTGGAGCGAGTGGTTCAAATATGGAATCCTGAGCGTAGCGAAGATTTCAAAGGTACGAGACGCAGAATGATTTTGCAGCCGAGCGAAAGACACAACTTCACACCTCACAACAGTGAGGAAAATGTTAGGTGCAAGCACTGAGTTAGATGTATAGAGCGAATATCGCGCTTCATGACGTTGTCCCATTCTATTGATTGTATTGCATTTAGTCACTGTCTCACTGCGGTCACGAGTAGCATTTTGATTGAAAAAAAACGAAAAAAAAGAGAAGACAAGAGATATCGCCACTCAAATAGATTACATTTTGGTATAATCTCTTTGTTGCTAATCAAATAAATTTTAGTGAAGGAAAAACCTTTAGGTACGCGAAAAAGAGAAGACAATAAGATGCATGAAAATATGCAAAGTTCGCTAAGTTAGCAACATAATTTTTTTGTCTTTCTCGCACGTATAGTTTTTACTATCTTTTTATCTTGACTGGCAGTATAGACAAATATGAAATAGAAAGATTCGAATTTTAAAAACTCTTTCCACGCTAGCGGATAAAATGCACTTTTGCACTCAGATTTCGAATGATAAACATAATCTTTCCGAGCTTGTGAGGTGAAAATAACTATCGTTACGTAAAGTGACCTAATATTCACATTTTATAAGCGCATGATGTAAGTATACTTAGCTTTCCATTGTTTTGTAGATAATAATGTCGAAGTCAGCAGGTTTCGAATTCTAAATTATCCATGTTTTAGTAAGACACACGCAATTTGGTCACTTTATATTATTAATTAAACAAATGGGATACAGGCTGCTAGTTAAAAGGGAATAGGTGTTTAGTTTATAGTCACGCAAAAACTACTATAATACATACCTCATACGTGTTTGTTCGATTTAGAGTTCATAGAAGGTTATAAATGACAAATAAAGACAAAATGTTGGTTGTTGACAATAAATTGAATTAATTAAAATCGTTAGATCTACACCAGTAGCAAAGCAACTACTTTTCACGGTACCTACCTACTTACCTATTTATTGAGCCTTTAACGTTTGATAATGTCATAATATGGAAAGATTGACACTCGAAGATACGAAATGAAAGCGTCAAAAAAACCTAAACCCTATCCATATACATGCACACATACATAATTTGTAAGGCGCCTCACGCACACCTATCTATGAAAGTTGGCCCCTTTTGTTTTATGCGGTATAACCGTGAGGCTCATTCTTGATAATATAATCTATTTTTTCTAAGGTAAGTACTATGAATATCAAAAATTCCGGTTCATAACTGGATAACTTGCTAAAACGAACGTTACCGGTAAAAACAGTAGAAACTATTACCCGCATAGAAATTACACGCTCTCCTAGGCTATCCTATAACCTAAAAGATCACGTCAAAAACTTCAATGTCCTAAAAATCAGGTTTCCTATTTGACTGTTTCATTGACATCCATTTTCTATCAAGTCTGTTTTTTGAAATGGCCTTTCTTTTCCAAATATGTCTGGTAGAGCGTTAATCATTTTACATAAGATCCGCTTTAGAAAAACGGGGTACTATCTAGGTATTTCCCTTATAATTATGTGTTAGGTACATGGCAGTGTATCAGTGGCAGTGGTCTCGATTGGTCCTTTCCACTCAAATAGGAGCAAAACCTTTTATACGTCAATTCGAACTGCGTCTCTTTAATCGGTAAGAACTCGTACATTTCATGCCAATAGAAAGTCGAATAGAAATGAAATGGCATTATACAGTAAATGCGTACATACTTTAGGGTCTGCTTCAGACCAGACCATACTGAACAACTTTCGCTATTGCTCTCACATTCTCTCAATTTATATAGTAGGTATTTTTGTAGCATTAATCAATAATCGCATTGTAAAATTGTCGTAAAATTATGTCCCAAAAAGCATCTAAAGCATGGCGAAAAAATGTATTGGTTATTCCATAGAAATTGTCATTTGGTAGGTAATGAAGCAGCCATTTATATTTGAGAACGTGCTGACGTTCTGTCATGCTGTACATATTGGTGGCGGGTTGTCGGACCTGCGCCTAGAGCTGGTGCATCTGTGTAAGTGTAGGTCCCTTGTAGAACAAACGAAAATGTAGGACCTTGCATGCTTCACATCTTTTTAGTGTCACATTACGTCTGTCTTTTTTTCAGGTCCGTGGGAACAACCAATAATTTATTTTTGTAATTTCAATATTGGTTGTTCAGTTTGAATGTCTGAGGCACTTCCTTAAGTATGTATGTAACGAATTTTATTTTACACCCTGTATAGCAGCAAGATTTCCAAGATTATTTGTAGGAATAAAAACTCGTGCATTCCCCGCCGCCGTGTGTGAATCAATTCAATAAAATATAAGCTCATACAAATCGGTTATCTTAAATACATGTAGGTAGTTACATGAACATTATTTATTTATCGTTATATAATATTGGAAGGTTGCCATTGCCATGCACCCCGAATTTATGGTGTAGGTTCCGGTCAAGTAACAGGCCTTACTAGTATATTCTAGCATAATGTACATGTAGCATACTCTTATTAATGCGATTGTGTGTTATTCAATTAGTATCTCATATAGAGATATTATTACATATTTTTTATTTTTTTACGAATTTCTCTATGGATGCAACATTGATAAGTGTCTTTATGCAAGAGTCATAATCATTTAAAATCCTTCGCCACACTGTGAAATAATATAACTTGAGCTAAAGCTGTTTACTGGATGATTTCGGAAACTTGGTTTGTTAGGAAAAGTTGTCAACTACATGGAACTAATACCGATAGTAAAACTATTTATATCGTCAAACATTCAAGTTAATGATACCTATCAATTACGCGGTGCGGCTAATTTCGGCCACAAAAATATTTTATTCACACCAATTATTTTGTTTTCTTAAAAAAAGTAGTATACTAAGCCCCACTTGCGCCAACCACGGGTTAGCAATTAACTCCGGATAAAATGGCTCTTTCAGTTGTTTTTCTATACAAAAAATCATGGGTTACCAACTTAACCTGGAGTTATTTGCTAACCCAGGTTGGCGCAAGTGGGGCTAAGGGGGGTATAACAGAACGACACTCAAGTGATCTCTTCTTAAGTAAAGATAGACAAGGATGCATGTATACGTTGTATGTATTTGCGTCCTTTTCTATCTATACTCAAGAAGAGATCTCCACTTGAGTGTCGTTCTGTAATACCCACCTTAGCCTGGCTTGCACCAACAAGTTTAACCTTTGGGCGGGAATGATGCGGGGTCTGTTTATTAGTTTTATTAAGGTATTTAGTAAATTTGATTTTAATTATTGATTGTTCATTTTATTCTTTATTAAGTTAGTATTATTTTAGTTTGTCATTTATTATCTTATTGTTACCTGTTTACATATATTATCAATTTCTCTTCTCTTCTTAGCCGTTTTCAACCGTAGTGGTGTAGGTCTCCTTCAGTCTATGCCATCCCTCTCGATCTTGTGATCTTGACCATTTCACTCCAGCTGTTCTTTTGACATCGTCATACCAGCGCATCAATTATTTTATTCTCATTATCAGTATCAATTTTGATTGTCTGAAAAGAAAGATGATTCCGTGCTTCGAATGGCACGTTAAGCTGTTGGTCCCGGCTACTATCACTGGTGGTAGTAGTCGTTACATAAAAACCACGTCAGAGGCCGTAAGGCGGTTTGAATAAACTCTGACACCAGGGCTTTGCAGCCCACTCGATAAGAAGAAGATCAGTATCAATTTATTATTGCATAATTGAAAAAAAAAGTTCCTTTTCAACTATTCGACGGCAGATGGCTCTCAATGGTAATGGGCTTTGACTATGTAGAACTATACAATATACTTTGACCTATTCTGTGCTTTGAGTTAATTTAATTTAAGTTATTGTAATGAAGAGATGGAAGGATGGATGTTAATGATATCAATTCCACCCTGTATCATAAATGATAACAGTATCTCTAACACTGCTTATACTAGTGACAGTGACATCATAAATTATGGATTTCGCAGCATCATTTATCTGTGGTTTAAACCGAAATACTTTTTGGTGCAAGCCATCAATAATATTTTTATAAGTGTTATAACCTGATGGCATGGTTGATTACGTAGAAATCATAAAGGTATTATACCAGGAATAGAGGAACTGACAGCTGAGAGAGCGAGATGTACCTAGCGGCACCACTATATAATAGAAAGAGATCGTGACGCGAGGCAATAGAACCGTTTTCTAATCTCTTACCAACTTTTAAAATTCGATTTCCGTGAATAATTGCGAATCTAAAGTGAAATCGTAGATAATTTTGTGAAATATACACTACTTCATTAATTTATCCACGAGTTCACGTTAGACTCAGAATTATAGACAGTATACGAATTTTTGCCTGCGAATAGTCTCCTGAAAACATCCAAAAACGGTTTCATTTGACAACTCATGTCAGTTGCTCTATTCCTTTAAGGTATAATACCTTTATGGTAGAAATATGGCGGGTATTTCGCGAGGCCGACACTTACCTGAAGCATTCCTTTGTACGCATAAAAGAGAGCTGAATGCTCATTTGAATAACATCAAAATGTTTTTATTTCTGTACGATTTCAGTAATTTGCCCAAAAATCAATATTGTGTGAATCTTTATTTAGCCTTGACAAAGATATTAAGTATGTAATTGTTTAACTATAAAAGACAGTTTTACAGAAATGTAGTGGTAATGTTCTACTGGATGTTGGAAATCGTATTTGTTCTGCACCTCCCCATTTCGAATTCTAGTTTGCTCGCGTCGAATGCTTCCCGGCGCTATAAAAGTAGAGCAATCATTTACTCCATTGACATTACATATATAGATTCATTTAAAGTTATCAAGTAGACATCATAATCTTCTTAGTATGAAAAATTTATTGCGGTATTAAACTAAAAACCTAAATGTAAAAATGAGAAAGTAGGCTGACAGTGAAGTCTTATAGAGAAAAACTTTTTGACTATGAAGTGACCAGTGCAATGAATAATATATTCATAAGAAGAGGAAGACTCAAATCGTGGCAGGATGCAGATGATATTGGTGGCTGGTGGAGGGTGAGTGAACTGTTACTATTATTGCTAAAATAAATAAAAAAATGTAGAACTACAGGGTCCTTCTTAATATGCACTTTTTTAAGGGGATGTTAAGACCATCAAACTGAACAACTTTCTCTATGGAACCAACATCGAAATCGCGAAAAAAAAATCAGCTGTCCCGTACATTTGGCTCAAGAAGGTTTGCAGTTTTGTATGGAAGACCTAATTTTTTTTTCGCGATTTCGATGTTGGTCCCATAGTGAAATTGTTCAGTTTGATGGTCTACACCACCCCCTTAAAGGTTTATTTGTATTATTGTAACACTTGTTTGTAAGTATGGTATCTTTTGGTTATAAGTATGTAGCTAAAAGCAAGGAAAAATGTAGTATTTAACGTAGTTACTTCGTAGGTATTCATATGCTCACGCCTATGTCCCACTACTGGGGTAGGCAGAAACAATAGATCGCCACATGCTACGATTCTGACACACATCTTTCGCCTCCTCAACATTCATAAGTCTCTTCATACAAGCTCGTCGGTTCCGGGTACATTTTATTTGGCCCTTCTTCAGTACGCATGCGATTTGGTCAGCGTACGTGCGCCTAGGGCGATCCCTTTCAACCATTCCATTCACACTTGCCTTGTAAATTTCATAGGTCAACCTAGTTTGGCTCATTCTTTCCACATGGCCAAACCACCTCAACATTTCTTCTTCAATCCTTGTCACTACATCTTCTTTCAGACCACATCTCTCTCTAATCACACTATTCAGTAACCGGTCCTTTAAAGTCACACCACACATACTACGCAGGGATAGCGCATTTCAACTTCATAGGTAGAGTACATCACATTATTCAATTTCAATAAAATAAGCTAATATTATAATGCTTAACCTAAAATTTGGTTGTAACTGAGATCTTTACAGAAAAGTAAATATAACATGAACCGGTGAATGATGAATACATTCATAAACTTATCTTTATTGTACGGTCCCTGAGTTTCCTTGCCAAGTCTTCTTTGTTGCCAATTCTGTTGCGTGAAGCCTATTTATGACAAAATTCATGGTTATTTCTTATATTAAATTCAATAACATTACAAAATTGATATAATATTCATAGGTCGCTTAAGAGGATATAATTCGTAGGTACGGCGCTCCAAAAAAAACGAAGTTCCGTCCTAGTTTGAACGTTTTGAACCTAATTAAAGTATAAAACACCGGTCAACCGCACCGACCGACGGTTCCATAGGTACCACACCAACAAATAACATATTAACTTAGAAAAAAGTTTTGTTTACTCCGGGGCCTCTAGCGTGAGACCCACTCACACTTGGCCGGTTTTTGTAATTTTTTGTTATACTGTAGAGTTTGCTCTATAATCACACCAAGTTTGACGCTTTTATTTATTACCGTTTTTACGATAGAGCAAGAAGAAAAAACGTTGATAAAAACTAGTTGCTTAAATGAGGACCCCCCTTAATTTTTAACTTTTTGCGTTTTTTATTTTTCCTTCACAAATCCGCCTTAATAACGCATATTCTTTTGAAATTTCAACTGTCTAGCTATTACGGTTCAAACGTTACAGCCCTAAATAGGTAGGACGGACGGACGGACAATGTAGGCTTTGTAATAGGTCCGGTTTTCACCCTTTGGGTACGTAACCCTAAAAAAAGGTTTTTATCACAATCTAGAAACCAATATCTTTGCATTTGTCAGATTTTCCTTTAAATATTTAGTTCTAAAATTAACGTGGCTCAATGTTTTCCACACAAATATAAATCCTATGGCATTGAAACATTGAAACTATATGTTTAAAAGGAAATCTGACGAATGCAAAGCACATAATTGGTTTCTAGATCGTGTTTAAAATATTTCATTGACTTTAATTGTTTAATAATTTAGAAAATAGGACGGCACTTCGTTTTTATGCAGCGCGCTCAGGAGTTTTCGGAATACAGTTATTTTAGCGAACTGCGTCAGTTTAGAATGTCAAGAAGATTTATTACAGTGTAGTTTATTTAGTAGTTTTCATGATCTATGGGGCGTTTTATTAACCCCGCCGTCATTTTTGTTTTTCAAAGGAGCCATAATACGAAATATTGAATTGAATTGAATGGATCAATAGCAAAAAATCTACGTCAATATCAGTATCGTGCACGCTAATATAGCTGGCTGTATATGATATTTTAACGCATGCATGTCTATATGTCTAACTATCCTCTCGGGGAAATAGTCGTGTGCACATGTAATTATAATATACATACAGAAATAGATTGTCGTAGTTCAAAAGCATTACTCTTTGCCTGTATCGTAGCTAGAAGTAGAAGTTTACATAGTTTCAGTGTATTTCCCGTATTTGTACAGCAAATAATCAAATAATACAGAAATGTTATAATATAGTTATTTGTTATGCTAGGCTGCAAAGTTGTTTTTGGCGCGAGTACTTGTTTTGAAAACTGAGCAATCGAAGGATTCTAAGATTGAACCACGAGCGAAGCGAGAGGGTTCAAATATAGAATCCTGAGCGCCACGAAGGTTTCAAAGGTACGAGACGCAGAATAACTTTGCTGCCGAGCGCAACACACAACTTTTCACCTCACAACGGCGAGGAAAATGCTGGATGGATGCAAAAAAAAAGAAATAAAACGTTTTGGCGCAATAAGGCGGTATAGAAAAATATTGAATATTGAATTATAATTAGAATTAGAATTTTAAAAACTATTTCCACGCTGGCGGATAAAATGCACTTTTGCACTCAGATTTCGAACGATAAACAGATTCTTTCCGAGCATGTGAGGTGAAAAGTATATTATTATCTTAGATTATCAAGATAGACAGTCAAAGCTACGAAAGCGTCGAAAAAAATACGAACCAGTACTGGTTCCAAAACCCTATACATATACACGTAGGTACACATACATAATTAGTATGGCGCCTCACGCACACCAACCTAAGAAAGTTAGCCCCTTTTGTTTTATACGGAACAAGTGTGAGGCTCATTCTAGACATACCTATACTTTTTCTAAGATTATTATCGTGTTTTGGTAAAAGTAAATATCATTTAGAACCCCTCTCTGCGGCAATGATCAAATTGAAAAGAATAATGTTTTGTTCGTTGTAGTGTTTGAAACAAAACACACCACTGTGCGCATAGTTTAATTTTTGTGTGCAAGGGATCTTTGCCCACAAAAATAAAACTATATGACAACTGGTCAAGTGTGAGTCGGGCTACTCGCGCAAATAAGTTTTCCGGGACCCTTTAGCGCGAGACCGACGCATAATTGGCCGGTTTTTATTATTCAAAAAATTTCATCAAATTCAGTAAATTTTTTTGCGTGATGCTCGAACAAACAAAGAGTTAGTGTAGTTCGGTCACAGTGAAAATTCGTCACAGATTTTGATTCCCATATGTTGAGTGAAAAATCGTCACAGGTTAAATTTAAAAGATTTAAATAACATATTTTGGTGAAAAATGGTCACTGGTGTCGATATTTTTATAAATTGTTGGTTTTTTTAGTGAAATTTCGTCACAACTAACTAAGGACACATTATCAGCTGAATATTTTTTTATTTAAAATAATGTGTAATAGGTACCAGTAATGTAAATAGGCAGCGATGTATTACATAATTTAATTTAATTTAATGTAATTTAATTTAATTTAATTTAATTTAATTTAATTTAATTTAATTTAATTTAATTTAATTTAATTTAATTTAATTTAATTTAATTTAATTTAATTTAATTTAATTTAATTTAATTTAATTTAATTTAATTTAATTTAATTTAATTTAATTTAATTTAATTTAATTTAATTTAATTTAATTTTCATCATAACCGGTTTTGGCGCCACCGTGGACCTACCTAACTAAATATTTTTATTTACGGCTATATTAGTTAGGTAATACAGTAGCTAGTAGGTACCTATACCTCTTATGACGAATTTGCACTTAAAATTATAAACAAATAGGCCTGTGACCAAATTGCACTATTTATTATTAATAATTAAATTAAATATTCAGTTGTGACGAAATTGCACTCATTATACAGTGTGACGATTTTGCACTGTGACCAAACTACACTAACTCCAAACAAAGTATTGTAGTCAAACAAGGAACCCTTACGTTTTCGTTGAGTCTGTCCTGCCTGTACTTACGCCGTGCCTCAATTACTCCCTCATTTTGCACTTATTGAATCAAAATTTGGCATAAGTAACCAAAAAGAAAGAGAAATAAGAGCCCTTGTTAACGAGACGGTTTCTACTCGGTCCGGCGTCGGCTAAGCTTGTTCACGAGCACGGTACCCGGCGTGTACCCGGTGGCTAGCCGGCTGAAGTGCGGTCTCATTAGGTCGTTTTTCGTTGTTATGTGCACACGCTTATACCAATTATGATCATTACTAGGCAGAATTTTTTTTTATCCCTTGGTATATTATGCACACAAAATTTAAATAACGAAAATCAAATCAAGTTTTATAAACACAGTATTGGATCCACCCGATTGTAGCTGAAATACAAGAATTTGGTGCGTTTCATGCTTTGGTTAAAAGGCAACTGACGAAAATTTGCTAAGTATGGAAAATACTTAAAAAAGAATCATTTCAGAAAATGTTAAATAGTTTACACAATTATTTCCATTTTGCATAGGTAGGCGGGACCGCGCCGCGCTGTGCTTATGGCCTCGTCAAGAAGCTCTAATCTAATAGAATGACATACACGCGCCGGCGCGCCGACCGGACGTCGGCACGGTTTAAGACCGTGAGTAGCCTCGGCGGAAAACCGTCTCGTTAACAAGGGCTCTAAGGATATGACATAAAAAAAATAGGATAAGGAATTAAAGAAAAATAACAACTCTAATAAAAGATGATGATAACGAACGTGTGTAATTAAAAAATAGTACTCACCGGACATTTTTTGTATAAGATGCAATGCTGCGATATAATTATTAGGTACCTAATTACCTACCTATCCTAATTCATTTTAGTTTCATTACTTTAGTTTTGTTTATGCAAATGCAAAGCGATGTTTAAATTACTTCCATCATTTTATCTAAATACAGAGAAGTTAGAATATTTAAAGCGACGTATGGAACTCAAACAGGAGTTACCCTGCCAACCAGGGTTGGCAGGCAGCTAACATTCCGCTTCTGGATATGACTTGGCAGAATTTAACATAGGTACCTACCACTAAACGGTTGCGTTTAATTGTAATTACATTCGCGGTCATGAGAAATGCATCTTATCGCCATTTCAATTTCATACTGTTTTTTACTTGGTTTACTTGGTGTTCCAGACCAGATGGGTGTACCTAAATTTTTTTTAGATTGCTGGCTTACCAGGGAAAAAATCGGTTCCCGCCCGATTACAAGAAACCTGTTTAAGGCGTATCAGCCGTGGACCAGTCTCCTCTCACTCACACTCCATATTAATCGATGAGAAAGAGCGCGTGGCTCCGGTCAGAATTTTGCTGTTTTCTTTGAAAAATTTTATGATTTTTTATTAATTTCGAAAAAGTAAAAAAACCACATCATTCTAAATTGTATTGTGAACAATATAGTAAATTTTCATTTTGTTCCGATTTAAAATGTAAGAGTAAAATGGTTACAACTGGAAAAAAAGGGGTGACTTTAGAGTCCCTTTTCTTCGGTTTTATTCATTAAAATCGATTTCTAGAAAAACTACATCACTTCTCATATCCTGTAGATGGTTCAGTTTAAATTTCAGCTCAAAAAGTGCCATAGTTAATTAATAAAATGGTTACAAAATTACCCAAAACCGGCAGGTAGCCCCTTAACGCTCAGTTGACCATACTTTGTTATGATCCCAAACTGGAGCTTTTATTATGAAAACCAGAACTACACCTTTTTAATTGAATTTATCACCTAGGTATATCCATTATAAAACAGGGAAACAAATAAAGACAGGAAAAGAGATATTTGCTGACAAAATAAACAACCCTATAACAAATGGAAATTTCCTTCGCAAAACGGGAGATATCTGCATTTAGATTTATGATGCCAAATGCCATGAAAGTCAATCAGTAAAGATATTTTGCCTCACGGTTTTCTCGTAGGTACTACGGAAACCTTACAAATTTTACCAAACCGGTTCTGAAATACTGACTTAGTCTGACTATGTATTTCAGGGTTCGGCCACCAGGGTCCCCAGCGAATCCCTGTGAACCTCATCAGTTCATCAGAATCTACCGAACCCGCATATCAAATACTAAGGCTCATTCACAAGGTGCCAACTAAAAAGTCTCATTCGCAAATCATTCAGATCATCAAACTGAACAACTTTCATATTTATGAAGACAACATCGTAATAGCGAAAAAAAAATCTCCTGTTCCATACATTTGAGTTTAGTAGGTATGTTTTCATCTTATTTGAGACCTCTCTTACTTTACTGCCCTTGGTGTGTAATCTACTATTATATAGTAGTTGTAACACAGACTATTACGAGTATGTAGTTATAATCAATAATAAAAAAGAAGCAAGAACGGGGAGAAAATTTTGTCTTTCGAGATGCATATTAAATAGCATGAGAAAATGGTGGAGCTAGATTCAGAATATTTGAAAAGCTTCAGTGTCTTATTTTACCGCTTAAAAAAATGTCACTGCAATATCCATTACTTTTTTTCACATCAGGCAAAGACAGGCTTCGAAGCAAAATACTTAAAAGTCACAGCGAAAATCAAGGCAGCCACTCAATTTTTTTTTTCTTTTATAGTAAGGTGAGATAGTAGGTAATATTATAAAAGTCTTTTTAGGGTTCCGTAACCATAAAGTGAAAACGGGACCCTATTCATAAGCCTACGCTGTCCGTCCGTCCGTCCGTCTGCCCTACTAGTAAAAGTAGCTTATTTTGGAGGCAAAATTTGTACATCAATGAAACTTTGTTTTTTAACTTTATCTTGGCACTAGAAATGAGGATCTGCAGAGTCCACCCAATATTAATTTAGGGGTCCCTACCATTTCCAGAGGGTATGGGTAGGGGGGACAGTACCTTTTCTTGAAGAGATTCGGCGTATTTTTGAGCGCTAATATATTCGGTCTGGATAGTAAGTACCTGTGAGCTCAAATTTTCAGAACAACATGTGGTTGTCACTCTCATTAAATGTACCCAATTTCAGCTTTCTAGGACTTCAATGATGATCAACATTGATTGAGTCAGGAATGACGAAATCAACGAAATATGCGTATTAATAAAATCGAAAGTAGCAGGGCTATAAATATGAAATTGGGTAAATTTTAAAAGAGTATTAACCACATGCTGCCCTAAAAATTTGAGCTCACAGCTACTATTCAGACCGAAGCTATGAGCGGTCAAAAATACGCCGAATCTCTAAGAGAAAAGGTACGATAGTGCACCGGAACAAGGTCCTATTCCTATAAGCATGGGTCTCATTCGTTTCAGTGCAAAAAAATAATAGAAAATGATACTTACATAAATACAAATACGTCAATTCTATCGCAGACCAACAATTTAAAATTAAAATTTTTTGTCACAGATATAACATTTCCCCATATTTTAGTGTATGTGAGTGATAAAATTACCACATTAATAATGAATATTTAATACTAAAAATTGCATTTTCAAAAAATCTTTTACTTAGGTTTTAGCCTTTTTTATTGGCATTACTTTATAGCAACCAGAAATTTTATTAATTTATGAAGTAGTATTAAATTGTCTAAAAAATACATTTTATTTAAATAAGCTGCCATTCTTAGTTTCCGAGATATTAAGGTTTATGTTGTTGGTGACCCGTTTTTATTGTTGTCGAGTGTATTTGCGCGCGATCTAACGAGATAAAAGCCGCGATATAGCCTTATCGTGCACATTGTGCTACTGCCGCTGGTACCTAAAGATGAAAATATTTGCTTTTGCAGCAGTACCTACTCCATCTCCACCGCCCCGCAAATTGTCGACCTTTGAAAGTTCAACGATAAAAGTTATAGTATACTCGTAAGTTACAGTGCACTGCCATCTGTGAACATTTTCCCAAACTAACACTTTTTTTATTATTCTTCGATGTCTTTCTAACTAAATAACTTTATTATTTAAGTTCACCATTATAGAAAGTTTATTATAGTAGGACTGTAGCCCAGGTACTTTTTAATTAGCAAAAAGATTACCGATTGCCGTCTAGAAATTGTTGTAAGGTACGGAATTATTTATTTAAAAACCTAAATCTTACAGATCACAGCACTCCGTAAAAAAACAAAAAAAAAAAGAATTGACAGAAATTTCAGAATTTCGTGTAAGTATACTTTTTTTTTCTAAACCGTCATGTTCTTCACCTTAGTTCAATACGTAACGTAATATTAAGACAGTCTAAAGTTGCCATAAAAAGCTATATAAGACCAATCAAAATGTACTTTTTCATCTGGTTAACTGTTATTTATAAAATTTAAGCCTTATTATCCGTACTAGCCTTATTATAAAATCTGTAAATGAATTTAAAATTAGCTGTAACATCGAATATAAGAATATTTTCCCTTTACAACAAAAATTTGTACCCTTTATAGCCCATAAACGGCTCAGCAGACAAAATATGTCATGTATTGAGAGCTTTTCCTCTTAGAGGGTTATCTATAGCAAAACCGCACGCATTTTGTCATTACCATATTTATGGCTTCAGCACGAGCTCACACCATTTTATAAGTTGAATGTACTAGCAGTTGGTAGCGTGTCTTGTATGAAAGTGAAAATTTTATTTAATGTTCAAGAAAAAGATATCATCCAATAGATAATGACTAACTAGATGTAGAGTCGCAACGCAACCCTAACCTATCCTACTATGTAATATTAAACGTGTGACGACGATGTTTGGGTGTTTGTTTCTTAATAAGCTTGAAACGACTGAACGTATTTGGATTAAATCCGAATAAGGGTTGAAACACATTTACCGACGGCGACCGACCGCGTTGACGGCGGACGGCTACCCGTACTAAATTACATTTTTGAATGGGCCAGCGTCGGTCACCGTCGGTAACTGTGTCTCAACCATAAGAATTTTCCGTTCTAAAATAAGTAGTTACCCGAGCAGCGCCATCTGCAGATACTTTGTAGAATCTCTTGAACATATTTTCTTCAACCAGTAGGTACACAATGTAGTAGTAGGGAAATATTTTAGTTTAGTATAAATCCGAACCTGAATGAAGTAGCTAGCAAAGTAAGTCTTGAATTTTCCGGAAACAGCGCCATCTGTTGACTTTTTCATACCGTACACCGTAAAACTCGCAGTGAGCAAATTGAAAAAGGTTTTAGTTCGAATAAAATCTGTATGTCTGATTACGACGGTGCTGCTATCTATGCATGATACTATTTTTCCGAACTAACAAAATTTCCGTGCAGCCATCTGTGGATCTTTTCCTGAACTACATGATAATATTACAGCAGTGCACATAGCAGGCAGAGACAGGAAAATATTATAAGAACCGTATGAATTCCGTCTCTGAATGTAGATAGCGCCATAGGACCTAAATGGGGAACAGTACGTACCTTAAAGCAACGTCAACGAAGCATTTATTTACTGCGATAATTTTATACATACAAACACGGACTTAGGAAGAAAAAATAATCTGAATAATTCAATTTTTCCTGACATGATAGTTTGATTGTTTTTAGCACGAATATTTTATAGCCTAAGAAACCCTGACGCTTCTTTAGAAAACCCGTACATTACGTAAGCTACATAACATAATGTCTTATTTAACCTAACTGTCAACATATTTCAACATAGTCAGGAATAATAAGCATAGCCCACTAGGTATAATATAAGAAAGGTTTAACAAGATAGAAATAAAAAAAGGCCTGAAGCTTTGTCTTGCTTAGTACCGCCACTTCCCGCTTGATGTCTCTGCCTGTCTACTAACGTAACTAGTATCGACTGTTTTTACGTGCATTTCATACAACCAGGCTAACTGTACAGTATTTTCTGGGACAAATACAATTTACATGACTCTTGAAAGAAAAATTAACATTATTTCAAAAGATACCTAATTGCCTTTTGTTTGAATTCCATTAAATGTTGTAGATAGGTAATTCAGTTCTCAGTGATCTTCTATTTAAACGACACAAAACAATAAAAGCAGAACCAAGGCCACCCACCCTTATTTTAAAATAATCATTAGGTCTTCTACTATAAAGTTTTGTTATTTTGGATGCGCTAAAAATAATGTAAAACTATACTTATTCAGAATATTTAGTTACCCATTTAAGGTACAAATTGTGTCGATTGCTTGTTTCGTATTTTGATCGATGCTGACTTTCTTGCCTTTGTTCATCCGTTACGTAAACCTTTGTTCCTCCATTTGGGTACAAAAAGCTGCGTGTCTTTTTAGAGTTTTGGGGCGGTTTATCATTTAAATGTTAGGCATTGTATGGGCTTCGACAGAATTTCGTACTGAGTGGAGGTACGAATTGATAAAATATCCTCGTGTCCCTTGACAATAATTCAATGTGAAATCTGCTGGAAAATAACAATACTCGATGTAGGTAGGCACCTTCATATCGCTACGTTGACGTCACAAGTGACGTGTGTTGTATTTTCAAGGTAAAATTTCGGATGCATGCATGTGAATTAAATCGATTTGTAAAACAGTACTCATATTAAGTATAATCAATTGATTTTACGCGTGGTTCCACTTTCCGGCTCAAAATGGGCCACCCAATTTCATCCAGTGGATGTTGGTTGTGAGAAGCAACTAAGGCCCCTGGTTAACGAGCCGGTTTTCCGCCGGGGCTACACACGGTTTTAAACTGGACCTACGCCGGTGCTAGAGACAGTCCGGGCCCGGCGCGCGCCGTGTTTCTTACGTGCGGCGCGCAGTGTCGTGTATATGAGAGCTTGTTGACGATGCCGGGCGGCGCGGTCCCGCCTACCTACGCAAAATGGAAATAAACCAAGATTTGCTCTTTACATTAATTCAAGAATGTCCAAATTAGGTATCAATAATTATATTTTTTTTTTTTGCTCCGATCGGTTTGCTCCCGCAGTAGAAGTTGTTCAGTTTGATGGTTAGACTCTTAGTTTAAAAGGATGCTAATGATATCAATTTCACCCTGTCTTATGAATTTTCTGTTAATGTACCAAGCGATAAATAAGGTTTTTTCTGTGCTAAGCATTAAGCATGAACGTGTAGTATTTAATGTACCTACCTACGTGCGGACAAAAAGACAATCGACGGATTGAGGCCGCACTTCAGCCGGCTTGCCACCGGGTACAAACCGTGCTCGTGAACAAGCTTAGCCGGCGCCGGACCGTGTAGAAACCGTCTCGTTAACAAGGGGCCTAAGAGTTTATGATTTCTATTGCACTGTATTTTAATGCTGGCTTGCACCAAAAACTACATGCATACACCACAATATAAAGTCACGAACATAATCCCCTTCGGGGTGTTCAGAAACATTGCTACAAATACAACTTTCTGTTCAAGAATGTCGTTGCAGAAATGCTCGCATTTAGCAATTAAAATTTTAGGACGTAACACATAAACACTGTATAAGAAACCTTTACAAGTACCCTTAGTCGCCTCGTACGCCACCCACGGGAAGAATTGGGGTGGACAATTCTAAGCCGGAACCACACGGCTATATCAAACTATATAGGTATGAGCAGTAGGCCTAGCGTGCCACCCACGAAGCATATGCATATGCTCACGACTATATTCCCCGAGGGGGTAGTCAGAGATATTCTGAAACCTCAGAACATCCACGTTTCACCAGTAGTACCGAAACTCTGTCCAGTGTGACGGGGGGTGAGCCCGTCGCCACTTGTAATCGACAGTGGGTACAATACATGCCTCGAAATTGAAGCATGCAGGTTTCCTCACGATGTTTTCCTTCACCGAAAAGCCAGCCACCCACGAAATGAAACGAAAACGATAAAAATCTAGATGTGCTTCATCTTTGTTTCTTTACGTGTGCCAAAGAGAGCGCGAATGACGTTTTTCTCGTTTAGTCGCCTTGTCGTGGGTGGCATGCAAGTTTAGTGTGAGAGACTGAGCGATCACTAAATATGTTTAAGCCTGAACACACTTTTTGGTGCAAACCAGCGGATTACTGTTCTAGTATTTCGCAGTGCTCAATGAAATGTCGTCCTAATCTAATTAAAATAGAGTTGAAAATAGCGTGCGCCAGCAAACTCTGCCGTCAGCTGGGTAAAATTATAACTTGACACTTATTAACAACTCTATTTCAATTGGATAAGGACGACATTTCAATGGTCATAGTAAAATGGCCGAGCAGTGTTCCGCCAGATGTTCTCTGCACCATCAGCTGTGCTACTCCCGTCTGATATAACACCCAATCTTTAGTGCCCATTGGGTACCGGGTGTACATACCTACTACAGGGTGTTAGGAAAAGTATCATTAACCTTTAAACCACATACTCTACTCATCAAACTAAACAACCTTTACTATAGTATATGGGATATATGGGAGCAAACCTGTCAGCGCAAAAAAAAAGTCAGCTGTTCCATATATACTAAACTGCAATACCTACTCGACGCAATCGTATGGGACAGCAGATTTTTTTTTCTCTGATCGTTTTGCTTCCATAGTAAAAGTTGTTCAGTTTGATGGGTAGAGTCTGTGGTTAAAAATTAATGATACTTTTCCTTACACTAGTCCGTACCTACAAAAATAGAAGAATCGTAAAAGTACTCAGGGGGTTTCAGGTCAGGGGTCTCTTATTGTGTAAGTACCCGATTCAATCGATATCAAATCGACACGGTAGTTATTGGCAGTTCTTAATTATTCTGTAGGCCTACCATGAGTTTCCACCGTACTTTACTACTGTAGTTCTATTTCTATTTTTATTTAATGGCGTTTCCTTGTTAGATTTTGCTAGTGTCAAGTAGTTTGAGGTGTCTATTCAATCTCGAGCATTGTTTTTGAGTAAGAACAACTGAGAAGGATTTTGGAGCCTCGTGGCAGGCTGAGACGCGAACCGCTCGAACACCACGCGAGAGACAAGTGTTCGAGGAAAACCCTAGTGCAACGTGACCCTACTGTAGTTACGTCACCTATTTTGTACCTATGTCAGAGATTAGTTCTCAACGTAACCACTAGGAGCGCTGTACCAAATTCAATACAAAATTGGTGACGTTAAAGTACTGCTGCTTCTTAATATTGAGTTAATTTATTTCAGACAATCGTCAGCGTCACCTCTAAGGTAGAAAGACTGAAGCGCCTATGATGGTCACAGAGAAAAATATTACTTCAATCTTGCCTAGTACCTACAGTCATAATACGTAACCGATCTTTTAAACGATATAACTCCACAATAGCCCTGCAGATAGTGACGGTATGGTTTCCGACTTGGATGTTACAAGTTGACCTTGACCACTATGATGACCTTTCCACTGGAATACGTATCGTTGCCTAAACATATGGGTGGTGTATATAACTTGTAGCGGAATCTTGGGTTAACAGTGTTAGATATAATAATCTTTCGTTTAAATATTCATTGAATACGAAATGTATTTTTAGGGTTCCGTACCCAAAGGGTATATCAATGAGACTCTGTTCATAAGCCTACGCTGTCCGTTCGTCCATCTGTCCTACCTATAAAGGGATGCATCTTTTGAAGTACTCTGATCTGCAATACTATGTACTACACTTTTAATATTAAATTTTTTCTAAACTATATAAATTAGAGATTTAAAATAAAAACATTTTATAGCAAATGTTGTCAGATTTCTTTGTAACAAAAGTAAACCATATACTCTTTTTCGAGTCCTTTTTATTTCGAAAGTACCTATATCTTGTGTAAGTACTAAATCGTTGTTGCAATTTTAAAAGTTTAAAAGTTTGCAGGCCAGTGTATATAATAGCTAGACAGATTAAATTTTCTCATAATATTTATGCGTTATATACCTTTTCAAAAGTAAATAGATAGTCCATGGGTTCCAGTACCTACAAGAAATTGTGTTTTTTCATAGTTTTTCGTTTTTTATTTACCGTAAACCGTTAATGCAATCATACAAGCGTCAAGCTTAGTGTGATTATATGCATACTCAAAGGTAAAACCACAAGTAGAATAAAAACCTGTCAAGTATGTGTCGGGTGACCGCTAAGGATCCCGCAAATATACATATTTTTTATATTGCATGATGTTACGGAACCCTCCGTGCGCGAGTCCGACTTTCACGTTTGGCTGGTTTTTAGAGTTCCGTATCAAAGGGTGAAAACGGGACCCTGTTACTAAGCCTACGTTGTCAGTCAGTCCGTCCGTCCGTCCTACCTACTTAGGGCTGTAACTTTTGAACCGTAATAGCTAGACAGTTGAAATTTTAGGCGTTATTGCGGATTTGTTAACAAACAATATAAATGACAAAAAGTTAAAAATTAATAGGGGTTCTCAACAAGAAAATAGTTTTTATCAACTTTTTTTCTTTACGCTCTATCGTAACAACGGTAGTAGATCCAAGCGTCAAACTTGGTGCGGTTATAGAGCAAACTCTATAGTATAAAAACAAATAATAAAAACCGGCCAAGTGTGAGTTGGTCTCGCGCTAAAGGTCTCGGAGAAAACAATGTTTTTTGCGGTACGAAACCCTCGAGTAGCCCTACTCGCAATTGACCGGTTTAATTTTATACTTTAGTAGAGTTCGATAGTGTGCCAAGTCCCCACAGTTTCGTCCGTCGCCGGTCGTACCGCACTGGGTGACACCGTATTGCAGTAGCATTCGTAATGTTAAGAGAAGTTTATTCCAAAGGCTGTAGACCGCGCTGCATACAAACGAACTTACGTCCTATTTAAAGTCAATGATAATTTTAAAACACCAATATCTGTGGTTTACATTTGCCAGACTTCCGTATAAATACAATTTGTTAGGTAATGAATAAGCGCAAAACCTCATACATCCCAACTGATTTATACAAATTAATAAGATTGAAAAAATAATTACATTATTTTGGTAGTTAACATTTAAAGTTATTCGTATTTTAAGTTTTGAGGCAAAAATGATTTGTTATCATTTCAGCAATGAATGAAACCGCTAACGTGCTCATGGATACATTTTAAGAATCTTGTTTTTTGGTAGTAAGTAGGGTGAGTGTGCCCGTGCGGTGGATTGAGATCGAGTTCAGTAAATTTTAAATTTTACGAACAAATTATTTAATATAAAAAAAAACCTATTTTGAAACCATGATAATCTAAACTATTATAAAACTGTAACTGAAGTGTGTTTGTACATTGAAGATATTTACAAAAAAAAAGATTACGATATGGTTTTTAGGTATCCCTGACTCGAAATCAACCTTTTTTAGAAATTTTGTCTGTCTGTTTGTCTTTTCGTTCAATTTAATAATGTGCTTTAAGGGGCTACCTGCCGGTTTTGGGTAATTTTGTAACCATTTTATTCATTAACTATGGCACTTTTTGAGCTGAAATTTAAACTAAACCATCTACATATGAGAAGTGATGTGGTTTTTCTAGAAATCGATTTTAATGAATAAAACCGAAGAAAAGGGACTCTAAAGTCACCCCTTTTTTTCCAGTTGTAACCATTTTACTCTTACATTTTTAATCGGAACAAAATGAAAATTTACTATATTGTTCACAATACAATTTAGAATGATGTGGTTTTTTTACTTATTCGAAATTAATAAAAAATCATCGAATTTTTCAAAGAAAACATCAAAATTCTGACCGGAGCCACGCGCTCTTTCTCATCGATTAGTATGGAGTGTGAGTGAGAGGAGAGTGGTCCACGGCTGATACGCCTTAAAAGACAGAGATACTTAATAGTGACAAAACGGTAGAACCTAGTGGATGGCGTACGAGTAAAAGAGCAAAATAAAACACTAAGGTCCGATTCGACCGGGCCTTAGTTGGATGCTATGTCTGTACGTTTTGATTTTTTTGTTTATTTTCGTCAGAATTGTTTACAGGATATTTGAAAACGGGCTGTAAAATTGGTCATTTTCGAAGGTCCCTAGTTCCTACAGTAATTAATTAATGTAAAAAAGCAAAACATATGGACATTGGCAGCGGTGACATAGATTGTATGGTAAAAAAATATTTGCTCTTGTGTTATTATCCAGGGAGAAAACAGGGGAATACGTTTGTATGGAAAAAACTGTGCTGGTCTATCCTCTTAAGACATTCCGAATCGCGCTAATCATTTGACAGCCATTAGATCCTTTTTAACACATCTCTCTGACTTTAAAGGCACTGGCAGGCACATAGAAAAAGGTTATCGCGATACAGAATACAGCACAGTTGAATAGTAATTGGATTGAAATGCGATTAGAACTAAAATTGGATTAGGATTGAACTTTGTTACCGATCGAACGAAGCTCTTCCGGCTGCGTCAATTTTTTTCATTTTTATTGTAACCCTAAAAGCTTTTGATCAAAAACATTAACAAGCCTTTGTGTGCAATTTAATTGAATTCTCTTCAAGGTAATTCGATAAACTGTGTATGATTAAAATATGACTTATCTATTTTTCAGGTAAGTCCACAAACCGACTCATAGTCTACGCTGAAAGTGACTACTGAAAGTAAGTAATAAGTAAGGAAGTAAGTTATAGCCTGTAGAATCCTACTGCAGGCCAAAGGCCTCCTCTCACGAATAATAGTGAGAGGGAGTGGGCCACCGCGCCGGCCCAGTGCGTGTTGGTGGAGGCAAAGTGGTCAACTTGCTGTCAGAGAATTTTCAAGCCGCCAATAGGCCTCTGACCTGGCTTAACGAATAGTTACAATGCCATCTGACGGAACTATCCGAGACCAAATGCTTAACGTACCTTCCGAAGCACGGAAGCGCTCAAGATGAAATACCACTAAACGGTCACCCATCCAAAGACTTACCGGACCTGACGTTGCTTAACTTCGGTTAAAGTAAGTAATGGTTCACGCAAAGTTGTGAATAACATTTAGCACTGTAATTAAAGCGCAACCAGAAGTGTAGTAAGTTGATGTTATGAGACGCGCCACAGTTGATTCTGTTTGTTTATGAAGGTACACGCTGTAAAATGTAATGCATACATAACGTGACCGTTTACGCTTTCACTCGGAACGGAACATGGTACAGGTTTTCAACGATATTAAAGTTCCCAAAATACACAGACACCGTACGAATTAATTACGTACCCCTTATACATACTTAAGAGGATGTCCCCGTTAGCGTGATGAGTAATCCATACAAAGAAAGTTTAATTCTATTTTGAACATTAATCAATTTAATGCAATAAGTTTTATTAACACGATATAGATAATAGTATGTGTGTCCGTAGTTTGTCAGATGTTCGATAAAAAATACAGTTTCAAACGACGACCTGCGTAGAAAAAGATATCTAAGGTAGGTCGCCGAAATGAAAATTACAGTGCTCAAAAATTTCCATAAAACCTTATATTATCTCTATACAATAATTGTATAGAGATAATATAAGGTTTTATGGAAATTTTCATAACCTAACAATTATTGTTAGGATAAACAGTTACAATACTTTAATGGTTGATTGTTCCCATGATACTAAACAACTTTCCCTAAGAATCCCATAGGAAAAAAAATAAAAATCGAATTTTCAAACAAATGTTCGGTCAGTAGATTGCATTTAGTATGGAAAAAAACATAATTTTTTTGCGAATTTCCCATAGGTTTCTTTGGGAAAGTTGTTCAGTATCATGGGAACTGTTTACCCTAACACCCTATATAATGTTAACGGAAATCTGACGAACCACAGACGCAGAGATTAGTTTCTATCTGTATCGTACTTAATTAAATTCATTTACTTTATTTGGTTAACATTGGAAATAGAATCAAACTGCAAGCAAACCTGAATTCGTAAATCAGCTGTCTCATATATTTGAGTAGGTATTGCAATTTAGTTTGGAAAAGCTGATATTTTTTTGCGATAACAGAGGTTTGCTCGCATAGTGAATTTTGTTCAATCTGAAAGTTTCGGAACGGTAAACAAAATCATCCGGTACCGGTAACTCTAATGAAGATCAAATTGAAATTATCGCCTTTGAAAATTTCTTTAAAACATACTTTAATTTGCAGTTCGGGTTTCGACTTACACTTAGCCAGTTTGTAACTATTTGAAGGGGATGATCAGACAATCAAACTGAAATTTTTTTCTCAATGGCACCAATATCGAAATCGCGAAAAAAACTGCTTTCCCATACATTTGGCTCAAGTAGGTTTGCAGTTTCGTATGGAACAGCTGCTGTTTTTGCAATTTAGATATTGGTCCCATAGAGAAAGTTGTTCAGTTTGATGATGTTCATCCCCTTAAAATACCGTACTTTCAGCAAATTTTTTTAGAACTTATATGTGAGAAAAAGTAGTTTTTTTTTTTATCTGACAGGTTAGCTCCCATAGTAAAAGTTGTTTGTTCAGTTTGATGGGTAGAGTATGTGGTTCAAAAGCTAATGATACTTTTCTTTACACCCAGTATAAAAACTAAATAAAACTTAGCGCTCTAGTGGTGAGCCTCACGTTACGTCAACGTAATTTATTTGTGACTAGAGTGCCATGTCTACACTTGATGTAAGTGTCAGTCAGACTATAAATCAGAGCTTATCTCTCCGAGACCACTGCATCGAGATGACCAATTCCTCAAATCTTCCTAGTCACTCTTGATTAATTATCTTTAGCTTAATACAATCCTTATATAAGTTTGATAGAAGTGGAAAAATGTTTATTACATAATTGTAATATTAACACAAAGGCACCTTTTTTTTTAAAGTACCTACGAATTGTATAGGTTGACTTTTAAGAAACAATTTGAGTTTCAGAACAATTTTTTTACAACTCGGTTTCTGAATAACGAAACTTTGCAGTTTAGCTTATTTTTTTATAATAAACAGAGTGTTAGGGAAACAGTTGCATAACTTTAAGGGGCGTTTGTACCTTTGATACTAAAAAACTTTCCATATGAAAACTTTTGGGAATTCAGAAAAAAACACAACCTTTCATACAAACGTTCGATTAGTGGAATCATACACGATGACGTATTGACGAAGCATACGTCAGTCCGTCATTTCATTTGTGAAGCAAGGAGTTGTATGAAACCGCACGTAGAAGCACACACGGTGCGACAGTTCTATGACGAACTAACGTCTACTGCTCTGTCAGTGCGTCATCGTGTGTGACAGCTCTTAGCTGATTGCATTTAGTATGGAAAGTCCAGATTTTTACATTGGAAATGTCTTTTCGTTCGCTCCTGTATAGGCTCCGATTCACGAAAAAGTGCGATCCCCTTATATCTCGGAGAGTTGTGAAGATATGATATTCACGAGAACTATAATCTGCAAAAAGAATTGTTCGAGAAAGTCAAAAACGAAAAAGTTATAGCCGAAATAGTTAGCAAAAAAATAACATTTTCTTCCGAATTTTTGTTTTTGGCGCTAGATGTTTTGGAAACGAAGAATGTTATATCAACCAATTGAGAAATACTCCTCATTTTAACATTAGTTTAGAATATAGTCAGCTACAATTTGAGCCTAAAACAAAGGGGTTTGCCCTGTTGCCTAACAATTTGAAAAAAGACAAAAAGTCAGAACGACATATTCAACGTTGTAGTTTTATTTTGTGACCTTTTCCTTATCCCGACTTTCTCGTCGCTCAGCGACAGTATTTTTTCGAATTCCGTAGATTCATTTCCAATGTGCTCGATCGTCGTGTGAGGCACGAAATCTGTGAATTTTTTTGCCAATTTCCGTTGTTCAGTATCATAGGTAAAATCGATGCAACTGTTTACCCTAACACCCTCTATGTCTATTCGAATGTTATATTAAAAAACGAATAATAAGAAATTTCAAACAATTAATTTTGTTACAAAAAAAGGCTTTTTAACTTGATTGTACATATGCAGTAGTTCATAACAAGAAAAAGGAACGAGGCATTAAAAAAGAAAAAAAAGAAGTCCGACTAATAATAAGGCTAGAATTAACTAGAGGCACTAATGACATGATCAATTACAGATCCTTAATGACATGAATCTGAAGCCATCATCAACTAGTACAGGTATGTCATGATGGTATCCGGTATTGTAATAACCGCAAACCGCATTTGGTTTGACTATAGTTTTACCTCACCTATCCTAATAACAGATCGGTCGTGTTTTCAAAACGTAGCATTGAAAATGTTTTTTTTTCGATTTGGTATACCTAGGCCCGATTTTCAGCGGAAGTGCGACATCGCCCCGGTGTTGTGGGTTTCGGAACTACGTGGCTGATCAGGGTTCCAAAAAAAGGCGCGCGCCGTCGAGGCCATGAAAAGCAAATACATTTTTGAAAATCGAAAAATGTTTAAAGTGCGGTCGTTGTTCGTCCAGTTTCAGTCAGAAAAAAATTTTTTCACCTCACAAGCTCGGAAAGATTCTGTTTATCATTCGAAATCTGAGTGCAAAAGTGCATTTTATCCGCTAGCGTGCAAAGAGTTTTTAAAATTCGAATCCATTCGAGTCCAGATAAAAAGATAGTAAAACCATACGTGCGAGAAAGACAAAAAGATTATGTTGCTAACATAACGAACTATGCATATATTCGTGCATATTATTGTCTTCTCTTTTTCGCGTATAAGTTTGTCCTTCACTATAATTTATTTGAGTGTCAACAAAGAGATTATAACTAAATATAATCCCTTTGAGTAGCAATATCTCTTGTCTTCTCTTTTTCACGAATAGATTTGTCCTTATTTGCATTTGCATATAATTATTTTTCCAGTGTGGGATAAAAACATCATTTAAAATAATACTTATTTAAAATGCATTCTAATAATTAATTCATCTTGTTTACCTATGAGAAGTTATTCCGTTACATTTCCTTGCATTTCCTGAATTATTTGCGCAGTGTCTCAGTACACACTACACACCAGCAGGACATTTTTTATGCTGATCAATTGGTTTTCAATCAAACTGCTACACGGGACCGCAGTGAGACAGTGACTAAATGCAAGAGTAATATATAGCCGCAATAGAATGGGACAACGTCACAAAGCGCGATGTTCGCTCTATACATCTAAACTCAGTGCTTGCACCTAACATTTTCCTCGCTGTTGTGAGGTGAAAAGTTGTGTGTTTCGCTCGGCTGCAAAATTATACCGCGTCTCGTACCTTTGAAACCTTCGCTACGCTCCGGATTCTATATTTGAACCACTCGCTTCGCTCGTGGTTCAATCCTAGAATCCTTCGCTTGCTCAGGTTTCAATATAAGTACTCGCGGCAAAAAACAACTTTGCAGCCTAGCATAACAAATAACTATTTCTCGAAAACGAAATGATATATGGAAAAAATAAACAAACCCTAGCCTTTGGGCTTTGAGCTATATTTAAAAAATATATTTAGTGGTGCATATCGCTGATGCAGGTTATTCAGAAGTTGTAGCTTTGTAACGCGTTTAATTCAGGCTTTTCAATTTTGGCAGATTCATTTTCAATGTACCCGAAAGTCGTAGAAGAGACGAGATCTGTGAATTTTAGTTATGCTAGCACTTCACATGGCGTATTCGGCAAATATCACGCATGACAAATACGCGTTTTTACGTGAAAATAGGCAATAAAACGTGGATCCCAGGGGATGTTTTGGTTGCATAATTTGCCTATTTCACTCTTTTTAATGTGCGTCGAAAACCGGCAGACGCCGGGAAACGCGTGTTTGTCATGAGTGATATTTGCCAAATACGCCATGTGAAGTGCTAGCTATTGTATGGTGGTACGGAACCCTCCGTGCTCGTGTCTGACTCGCACATAGCAAAAATGACACCACATGTAAATTGCGCCGATGCTCGCTAGTTAGGCACATTATAATAACCGGGCCGAAAATTTACAGCCGCTTTAACGAGGGTGTCATTAAGCAGTTTTCGCCAGTTCCTATCGGCGGAAAAAAGCTTACAATCTATACGTCATTTCCTCGCCACTCGAAGCACGCAACTCTCGCTATTGTGAAGGTTTCCGATTAGGTATATCGTTTACAAGATCGGTAACGTATTATGACTGTACTAGGCTATTTTAAGTAACATTTTGTTTCTGTGATCACATCATATCTAAGCGCTTTCACACACGATGACGCATTGACGGAGCGGCAGACGTCAGTCCGTCATTTGTGAAGCAAGGAGTTGTAAGAAACCGCACGAAGCACACACGGTGACGACTTGATCCCACTAAGAACTACCAAAAACCGGCCAAGTGCGAGTCGGTCTCACGCACCGAGGGTTACGTACCAACATATTTTAGCAACAATATATTTTTTCTTGGGTCCTTAGCGCGAGCCCGACACACACTTGGCTGGTTTTTTATTAGCTGTTTTGCTGTTTGCTGGGTATAATTACACCCAGTATGACGCGTGTGTATTGCCGTTTTTAACGATCAAGCAAAACCTAGGAAAAAACACTTTTTCTTGTATGGGGATTTATTATTGTTAGAAAATCCGAAATAATAAGACATGATTATTTCCACTCGCTAATTATTCCATACTATGGAATCCATAGACTTAGCCACTTAAACTAGAACGAACGGACCGACAGACAGAGCGTATATTTAGCAAAATCTGGTACTATAAAAGTCCTGAGAACGTTTTAGAAGTGCTAATTAGTGGTCATGATTAGCACTATTATGGTGTTGTAAACGTTTACAGAACCCCAAAAAGGCCCTTGTTTTATCACTAATTTATTCTATAAACATTACATAAAGGCTCTCACGGTGATAAATCTACTACTATAAAAGTAACCAAAACATGTTTTAGTGCTATTTTGCACCGTAAACGATTCTGTTTCGCCAACGTAAGTGTTCCCAACTCCTATAGAGAAAGTTGTTCAGTTTGATGGTCTGATAATCCTCCTAAAAAACCGTTAGCATATTAAGTTTGAGCCTATATTCGTTCTATGAATGGTCATGAGCTACATAGAACATGGTGCTGATTAATTCATAAAAATATTTTCACCTCATAAGCTCGGAAAGATTCTGTTTATCATTCGAAAACTGAGTGCAAAAGTGCATTTTATATTTTATCCGCTAGCGTGGAAAAAGTTTTGGAAATTCGAATCTGTCTATTCAATATTTGTCTATACCGCCAATCCACTGAAAATGCTCAATAACTATTTCATGTCACTGGCCGGCACGAAAAAAACAACTTTTTAATGTTCTTTTTAGCAATTCACTTTTTTCCTCGCTGTTGTGAGGTGAAAAGTTGTGTGTTTCGCTCGGCTTAAAAGTTATTCTGCGTCTCGTACCATTGAAACCTTCGCTAAGCTCAGGTTTCAATACAAGTACTGGCGCCAAAAAGCAACTTTGCAGTCTAGCATAACAAATAACTATTGTTAAATCCAGTAAAAACCACGCTTATTTGGCGATTGTTTTACAAATTTTTAATAAACACTTTTCAAACTGCATCAATCAAAATAAATAGTTCGACACATGAATTTTTGCGCATACTCATGAATACTAACTTTTATAGCTTATAATAAAACGTTTTAATGCGGTTTCTACTTTTTAGAGGTTTTTAACTATTCGAATAAAGCTGAAGGTTGGTTAGGATTAGCTAACAATTAAGAATCAAACACGAGCAGCCTGAAGACCGCTAAACCGATTTTGAGACAGAAGCTTTCCAATTTTGAGCCAGTAACTTTCCGATTTTGAGACAGAAGCTTTGCAATTTTGAGCCAGTAACTTTCAGATTTTGAGACAGAAGCTTTGCAATTTTGAGCCAGTAACTTTCCGATTTTGAGACAGAAGCTTTCCAATTTTGAGCCAGTAACTTTCAGATTTTGAGACAGAAGCTTTGCAATTTTGAGCCAGTAACTTTCCGATTTTGAGACAGAAGCTTTCCAATTTTGAGCCAGTAACTATCCGATTTTGAGACAGAAGCTTTACAATCGTGATGGAGGTATCCAGGCTGCAGGGCAGGACCCTTCTTGATATGCTAACGGTTTTTATGGGGACGATCATCAAACTATCAAACTGAACAACTTTCTATACGGATCAACGAAGAAATTAAAAATAAAATCTATTACTTGTTACAAACTACAAACCTACTCGAACCAAGGTGTTTTTTTTTTTAATTTTTTTTATTTTCTAAAATGTCTATTAATGTTTGTATACAGGGTGTTTCACAAGTAAGAATAAATTTTTAAAACTCTTAAGGGGGTTGTTTAGACCGTCAAACTGAACAACTTTCTCTATGAGACCAACATCGAAATCGCGAAAAAATTTTTTTTATATCCCATACCTACATATTTTAGCTCTAGTCGATTTGTAGAGTATGGAACATCAAATTTTTTTTTCGCGATTTCGATATTGGTCCCATAGTGAAAGTTGTTCAGTTTGATGGTCTACACCACCCCCTTAAAGGTTTATTTGTATTTTTGTAACACCTTGTATTATCATTTATATCTCAAATAAAATATACTTATGAGTCGACCTAAGCACAATTCCCCTTATCGTAGTGTGGTGATTTTTAACGTATTCCAAAATTGTAACCATTATTATTTTCAGTTTGAAGTTAAGGGGTGATACCTACGGTTAAAGCCTGACCAGGAATATAAAAAACCTAGTTTGGGGGCGCTGCAATCGACTGTCACCTTTAATGTTAGTGTTCCAAGTACAAAAACTAGTTCCAATGATTTTCCGCAACATGGCGAAGTTTTTTATTTTCCTGGTCAGGCTTTAACCACTCTAGTTGTTGCATAATTGACTGGAAAGTTATGTTCCATCCATTAACCAATTTGTAAAATTTTCTAATGTTATTTGCTTTAGTACACCGCTTGTAAATCGGTCAGTATTTTCGTACCTAAAAGCAATGTCATCTGAGTAAAATACGTATGTAATGTTCATAGGTAGCATCTTTATAGTACCTATAATTATAAATAACATTTTATGTTTGTCACGTTCGATGTGTAGGTAGGTAGTTTTTTATTTCGCCAGATTCAGTGTTTTGGTAGTTGTTGTCTACATAATCAGATAGGTACTGTTTTATATGTTACCTAAAGATAAGGAGCTAGCTAATTGTAATGTTAGATTTAAGGTGGTTTCCGTCCATACAAAACTTTGTCGTAGAACACTGATAGACGGTATTAATAAAAGTACCTAATATTTTATATGGAAAAATAATTTAGAAAATCTAGATTGCGCGTATCAAATAATATTAACAATTTATAATATTGTTACGAAAATATCAAGCTTTGAAATTATTCATGCACAATTTCAAAGCCTTCGTAATTATATTATTAATTTTAAATGTTATTTGATACGCGCAATCTAGATTTTCTAAGCTATTTTTCCATATATAAAACATTACTTTTATTAATACTGTCTACGAGTGTTCTACGACAAAGTTTTGTATGAAATTGACAACTCTTGCTAAAAAATATTGTTTACTTACATACATCAAACGCATATGCCCATGGCGACAATGTGTGAACAACTTGACCTATACTGAGTGCGTTCACACACTATGACGCACTGACGGAGGGGCAGATGTCAGTCCATAAAACCACACCCGGTGCGTCAATGCGTCACCGTGTGTGCTTCTACGTGCAGTTTCATACAACTCCATGCTTCACAAATGACGGACTGACGTTTGCTGCTCCGTCGGTGCGTCATCGTGTGTGAACGCACGTTTGCTACGCCTATACTAAAAGAATCAAGAGAATCCTCAAGAAATAACTAGTATTGTGTGCAATAATAATTAACAGTGGGTCAATAAGCTTGTCTGACCAATCGATTACGTACACCGTCGTACACCACACTTTAATGACAACCTGCAAATATTGTTGTCTAAAATCGATAAGTATTGAAATAGCTTTGCGCGTTTCATATCGCTCCTCCTTCCTTCCTTCTTTCGAAGTTAGGGACGTTTTACTCAAAACAATTGATGAAAGAACATCTCACTAATATTATAAATGCGAAAGTCTGTGACGATGTTTAGATGTTTGGATGTTTGTGACGCAATCACGCAAAAACGGCTGAACGGATTTGGATGAAATTTGGCACACAGATAGAATATGTTCTGGATTAACACATAGGATACTTTTTTAAGATCCACGCAGACGGAGTCGCGGGCAACAGCTAGTAACTAATATAGATAAGAGGTTTGAAAGGACTGCAAGATTACTTGTCTAGAACGTAGGCGCGTGAGTATGTATGTAAAATAACCTATACTTAGCACGTCTACAAATATATCCACAAACTTCAAAAATACGTCGTTAGTTCATGTAATAAATTGATAATGGTCACGTGGCGACCGATGGCGACGCGCCACGCTTCGTGTGACCTGAACACCTCTACAAGTCAATGAAATATCGTTTGATGTTTATTTCAACAGGCTTCGAGCTGTTAATAGTGCGCAACAAAAGCTGAGAGCAAAATTCAATGTCTTTCTTGTACCTAGGTGTCGACTTTTTCCACGACGTATAACAATTATTAGCTAGATTATTCTTAAACAGGGTCCAACTTTATATGCGGACGGTTTTTTAAGAGAATGATCAGACCATCAAATTGAACCACTTTCTCTATGGGACCATCTGCCAGCATCTGTGGAAACGATATACGTATGTATACTGTCACGAAATATAAACCATGTTCCTTCTCATCGCCGCCATAGCCCACCGAATTACAAAAACATCATCTTGCCATTTATTTGTCAAAAATATGAGTATATAAACAAGAACAAAACTTACGTTAGGCTCGGTTTCTATTTTTTTTAGTATTGGTACCTACAGAAATAATAGCTTTGTTTGCATTGCTTTCTCGGTACCAAATATCTACGATAGGTATTATAAAATTAAAAGATCGAAAATCGGATTCCTAAGATTTTAAATCTATCTTAGGCAATTAATAAAACGCTACGATTTTTTTAAAGTAGTCTTATGTTCTAGCTCATCTTTGTAAATAGATCCAATTTACAAAGTTTCGTTCTTTATAAAATTACTTATAAATAGAAATAAAATGTGAATTGTTTATTATTTCGCTTTTGATATGTAAGAAGTACTATGCAATATCCTCTGAATGAAATATTTGAAACGAACCATGAATCCATGGCATTGCTTGGTCGTTAGTCTTTGGTAGGTACTTTCAATTTACCACGTTCCGTCCCCCTCCTCCTCTGGTAGTAAGTACTGTAAGCGCGCATGGTACATTAAATGGCATATTTTGACCCGCAGTGCCGCACAGTACGTAGCTTCTTTACAGCCTTGCAATGCGGTAAACGTTGAAATTGTGCTCTGCTGCGGCAAGCGGAACGGCGCGAACTTATTTTCGCTACTGTGATGAAATTATAGATAGGGTTAGCTTTTTCTTGTGCCATTTTATCATGCCATTTGAGATAGGAGCCATCTTCGAGGTTTGTTTTTTTGGTTAGACTTAACAATACAGAGTGAAATTGATATCATTAGCATCCTTTTAAACTAAGATTCTACCCACAAACTGAAAAACTTTTACTATGGAGCAAACCGATAGATCGGAGCAAAAAAAAATCAGCTGCTGCATACATTTGCGTCGAGTAGGCATTGCAGTCTAGTATGGAACAGCTGATTTTTTTTGTGCTTCGATCGGTTTGCTCCCATATAGTGAAAGTTGTTCAGTTTGAAGGGTAGACTCTTAGTTTAAAAGGATACTAATGATATCAATTTCACCCTGTATAAGTCACATGTTTGAGTTTTAAAAGAACGATCAGAATTTTAAATATGTAGCAGCCCCTACACAGGGTCGTTCTTAATATGCTGATACTTTTTTAAGGGGATGATCAGACCGTCAAACTGAACAACTTTCTCTATGGAAACAACGTCGATATAGTGAAAAAAACTAGCTGTTCCATACAAAACTGCAAACCTACTCGAGCCAATGTATGGAACAGTAGATTTCTTTTCGCGATTTCGATGTTGGTACTATCGAGAAAGTTGTTCAGTTTGATGGTCTGATCATCCTCTTAAAAAACCGTCGGCATAATTATTAAGTTGGAATGTTCCGCAGATACCTTCTTCTTTTTAAATGATTTTATTTATTTCATAGGACGACACACGTGTTGAATTCAAATGTCTTCGCGACAATAGACATATTATTATCTGAACTATTTATAAAACTGTGACAGAAGTGTGTCTGTCTGTGCATTGAAGTAAAGAAAAATATTACGATACTTATTGTTTTTAGGTAGTCCAAATATACCTTTTTTTTATATTTTTGTCTGTCTGTTTGTTTGTGTGTTCGAGCATCACGAAAAAACTACTTAACCGATTTTGATGAAACTCTTTTTGTTTGAAAGCTTTTTGACCTAAAATCTAGTAAATAATTTGTGCGGACGAAGTTGCGGGTAAACTCCAGTTTATTATAATAGTCTCTACCAAATACCAAACATTAATACTTTAAAGCTGTTTAGCTTCGTCTAGCTTGTTTATCTTTAAACTCGTTGGTAATGTTTAGTTCCTACACATTCCCCATTAAATATTATTATGCTAATAAAGGTATAGGGTACAGAGAGTAGGCAAACGATATTATCATTATGAGCAGAGCCAACCTTTGCAAACAAGCTATAGACACTCGAACACAAACTACGGCGACGTTTATAGTAGAGCTCACTTGATTGTGGTTTACCTGGTTACCGCGCAATTTCAAAATGAACTATGTTTAGCTCTCAGATCTAAATCGAATACTTTAGGTGACCTATTCTTGCACATAGAGTCGACTTATTCTTGTAGTAGAGCGACAACAACAAGAATAGCTATAATATGCTGACGGCTTTTTAAGGGGACGGTTTTGAGAGTCACGGATTTTCGATACTAAGGATTCTCCGTTCAGAAAAGTTTTTCAGTTTGATGGGTAGACTCTCAGTTTAAAAGGATGCTAATGATATAAATTTCACTCTGTAGAATAGCCGGCAAACATCTTGAATATGGCCTTGACTGCGTTGAACAAATTAAGTAGGCGAAAGTGCTACTGGGCATACCCCTCACCCCAGCCCATTTTTTAAATTATTTGCCGGGATTGTATCTAAACCTTACACAAATAGAAGTCACGAAAATCTTTCAACTGATAATAAATAGTTATGTAGAATTATTTAAAAAATTCCACGGCATGCTAAATAGTAGGTAGGTTTCTTCTTATAGAAGACTGGAAGAGACTTAATGTCTCTTATATTATGTTTTAAAAGTTTTAGAAAGTGTCTTTCAACAATGCAAGATAACGAAGCAATAGTAAATTAAGCCAGGTTAAATTTGATGGTTGTCTACTAGACTATGTCGATATCGCTTAATGTCTTTAATATTATGTTTTAACAGTTTAAGAAAGTGTATTTTAACAATGTAAGATAACGAAGCAATAGTAAATAGTAAGCCAGGTTAAATTTGAGGGTTCTCTTTGTCGATATCGTTCAATAGTACTCACATAATGAGGCGGGTACGGCTCCTGTAGCCGGCGCGGCGCGGCGCCAAACGGTCTCTAGCGTTTCATAACGCCGAGCCCCGGCTCTGCTCTCATGACTACCTTACTGCCTATTTCATTGCTATGTGCCTAAATAAGGGACGGAAGCGCTTAGACTTAAATACTTACTTCATTAATTCGCACTATATTAACCTGTTATACAACTTCGAATTGATAATTGATCAAAATAGGTAATCATGATCATTAGGTGAATATGTCTGTTTTTCCGTGTAGGTTCAAGTGTAGGTGAATATGTCTGTTTTTCCGTCGTTTTTCTCAGCTTCTCTCTATCCAGGGGGCCTAGCATGCCGTCCCCAAGAAAACGACAAAAATCGAGACGTGCCTGTCTTTATTATTTTGCATATGCGAAAGCGAGCGCGCACGAATTTCTCGTTCCTTCGTCGCCTTTTCTTGCGTGAGATGCTAGCCCTACAGGATATCGTCCATTGTGGGGAAAATAAATTTGTATGAAAATCAAAGTAAGCACCGTCTCGACTCTCGACGCGACGCGACGTGGTGGCATGGCGGCCTGGCGGGAGATCCCTCCCTCTCCCGAGATAACATTTCAAGGACAACTACGTACTTGAACATCGACGCCGAAACGTGAAGGTAACTCGTCCAAAAACATACAAATTAAACAGTAAGGCTGGCTTGCACCAAAAAGTATCTTTTCGTACCACTTGCTCAAAAAAGTGACATTCTACGCCACAAAAAGCGAACATAACAATAGTCATTTTTAATCTGTTAAAAACAGGGAAAGAAAATTGTACTGAATTTCATTCATAGGGAGAGAATGTGATTTAACAGAGAAACTGAACTACATCTGTGTTTACACCATTGAGTTTGTATATAAAGCATTATACATCTTTTTGAAAAAAGATTTATTTTACGGACGCATTTATTTTTATGAAATATCTCGATAACGGTGAATCCTAGATAAAAAAATAACCATTTTTCGCACACCCATAAACCAACCCTTCCGCATGCAAAAATAAAAAAAAAATCATTTATGTCAAAAAAAAAAACATAAAATTAAGAAAACCGACGAGGCCGAATGATCTTGATGCCTTTGCAAACAAAAATGTAACTCTCTCTATCAATAATTGGACCAATGTTTCGAATGTTAACTTTTACTTTTAATTGTCATTATTTTTAATACATAAATGCTTAATTTCATATTATTATTGTGTAACTTTTTTCGCAAATGGTACGAAAAGTAGAGTATTTTTCTCGGTGATAAAGCTGTATTAGTCTTGGGTGAACTTAAATCCCTCGCTACACTCAGGACTCGTCTTAAATCCCTCGCTTCGCTCGTGATTTAAGTTTTTAACACCCTCGCTACGCTCGGGAGTAAACCTCGAGTCCTTCATCACGCTCGCGATTTAAAACCCCACCCGCGACAGAAGACACTGCTTTATCCCCTTGGTTAATAATCTACTAATTTAGGCCACTGTCATTTGTATGAGGAGTGTGAAAGACAGAACTATCACTAAATACGTTTAAGTCTAAATACTTGTTGGTGCAAGCCGGGCTTAATGTTTGTTTGTTTTTAACAGCATCACGCAAAAACTACCGAACCGATTTCGATGAAACTTTTTTTGTTCGATAGCTTATGATTTGACTTAAAATCTTGTGCGGACGAAGTCGCGGGTAATCTCTAGTAGTATATAAATGACACAATTTGTAGAAACTGAATATTACAAACATATAAAATTATCACGAAAATAGTGACTCTTTGAAATAATAAACGAAAAATAAATGTCAACATTTAACTTTTTTTAACTATAATAAATTATCATATACAAGCGCCCAATATTAAAGATTTCAGTAGGTATCTACCTACACTATGGGTTCCCCGTCATCGTCGGTAAATCTGTCGTTGTGTCCTCGATACGCGTTGTTTTCGGCCAAGTATCTGACAAGCAAGGCGATTTCGTGACGAATGTCTCTATGTTAGGGTTCCATACCCAAAAGGTGAAAACGGGACCCTATTCATAAGCTTACGCTGTCCGTCCGTCTGTCGGTCTGTCTGTCGATCCTTCCTATTTCGGGCTGTAACTTTTGAACCGTAATAGCTAGATAGTTGAAATTTTCACAGAATGTGCGTTATTATGGCGGATTTGCTAATAAAAATGTCAAAAAGTATATAATTAATGGGGGTTCCTCATACAAGAAACTAGTTTTAATCTCTTACCTTTGCAGTGATTTCTCACTGCATCGAATTCTCTCTGCAGTGATTCTCTCTGCGACGAGTCTCTCTGCAGTGATTCTCTTTACGGTGAGTCTCTCTGCAGTGACTTATTATCTTTATAGCACAGCCTAGTGAACGTTTTTTCTTCTCGCTCTATTTTAAAAACGGCATTACTTTACAAGCGTCAAACTTAGTGTGATTATAGAGTAAACTCTATATTATAACAAAAAATAATAAAAATCGTCCAAGTGTAAGTCGGTTTCGCGACTAGGATACTGGAGAAAACAAAACTTTTTTGTAAGTTAATATGTTGTATGGTGGTATGGTACGGAACCCTCGGTGCGTGAGTAGCCTCGCACTTGACCGGTTTTATGGTTACTATATATACATACATTATAAATGCCAAGAAACAGCTTGTAGTTACAGTATAATATAAATGTCAAAACATTGTCACATTGGCTATAGAGATTATCGTTCATAATATTTTATCTATTTTATCAAGTGTCCGTATTTATTTATTATTTGAGCCTTCTTTTGGATTTTTCTTTCCCTTTGCTCCATCCCACTCTAGATGGGGTCGGCTCTCCTAATTTGGCAGCGCCAAGACAGCTTGTCTTGGGTTGTCGGATCGAGTAAATTCTCCTTTTGGATAAGTTTGGTCATACTGCACTCGTAGTATGTTACACGTGATACGGCTTTATCACGCCTTTTATCTCGTTCGTTCACGTGCAAATAGGAAGAAAGGGAAGGTGTGATAGCGCTTTATCACGGTGTCATGCTACCTATGCTGGTCCACCAGTCACCACGTTATAAGAGAACGTCCTCTAGGGTACCTCTTTTGTTTTCTGGGAGGCATAATTCATGACCACGTGCTCATCAATCTCTGCGCATCACGAGGTTATACCACCTCAAGCTAGTTTAGTGCAGTTTTTCGAGCCATATTCAAGCTACCATGGACATGGTCATTCCGGTCTTTGTCGAGGATTGTTGCGGGGGGGGGGCATTTAATTTTCGGGGGGGGGGGAGGGGATATTCATAGAAAAACATAGAAAATGTTTCTGTTTGCTCGTCCAGCATTTTGCCCCGCATAACAATGTGGGCCTCACCGCCGTATTACACACTATGCCTTTTTATGCGACAAGGCATACTAGGGTCACATAAGACCCCAGTCAAGTTACGAAATGTATTTCATTCAGTCTGCAAGTTTATTAGTATTCTCAAGGTTCACTTATTCTTAAATTCACCCTCCTCCAGCTTATACTACTTCAGTCTTACTTTACCTTACGTATCCACCGGTTTACAGACCCATGTATTGAATGACTTGGAAAATTACCTAAATCATACATAAACCACAGAGTACTATAACATAAAGTTTGCAAAAAGCTACGAATCAAATTCACGTACAAAAGTTACGTGTGGGTCTTATTAATAATACTAACATGCGTCTTTCTCTCCCACAGCCCCACTCCACTATATCCGCCGAAATTTGGATATTTATATATTGTCTTTGGTATATTTTCGTTGTCAATGTCAATAAAACTAACGGGGAAGTGTTTCATAAAGCTGTGTTCATACAAGCTATTTTTAAATTGAAAAAAATTACGGTACCTTATGTTATGAACTTATGATGTATCAAATTTATTCAACAGAATAAAATTGTAAAAACACTAAAATAAGCAAAAAACTAAAATCTATCCTATTTAATCTATCTATCGATAAAAATTTTACCATTTCACATCACATGGACTTGGAATAAAAGTACCTTAATTTTTTTTTTACCTACCAAAAAAAGGTTTTGAATGGTAACATTCGTTTTCCTTAGGCACCTACCTAAATCCAAGACTAGCTATTAAACTTTATCTCGACTCGAAAGCTGACATACGTAAAGTAAACGTGTGAGATATCCCATCAAAACTTGTGTTATTAAGTTTCAGAAATAAGAGCGAAAAGTCGTACATCGTCGTTCTAACACACACCGACGACGCGACGCTAGCTCTGTTAGTGCGTTCACACACGATGACGCATTGACGGAGCGGCAGACGTCAGTCGGTCATTTGTGAAGAAACCGCACGAAGAAACACACACGGTGACGGAATGACGCACCGTGTGTGCTTCTAGTGCGGTTTCTTACAACTTCTTGCTTCACAAATGACGGACTGACGTCTGCCGCTCCGTCAATGCGTCATCGTGTGTGATCACACTTACAATTACAAGTAAACATGCTGTATTGTTAGATATTATAATAATTATACTGATGGTTTGTTAGATACAACTTAGGTAACTTAGGTATACAAATATTGTATGATTTGGACACGTAGACAGAATGAATGAAAGAAGACTTCTGAATGAAATATATCAAGAAAATGACGGCCCGACAGCACGTCTGTAGTGAACCTGCCTGCTGTGCCGGGGGTCGCGGGTTCGAATCACGTAAGGGACAAATATTTGTATGACGAATATGAATATTTGTATCCGAGTCATAGATATTTGTATCTATATATGTATTCTATATCGTTGTCTAGTTATCATAATACAAGTCCAGGCTAGATTCTGGAACTTTAAATGTGACTAGATAATTTGTGTGACACTGTCCAAGATATTTATTTATTTATTTAAAGGTGAGCGGAAGTGTTGGGAGAGGCCGTCCGAGGATACTTACCATGATCAAATCAATGATATTTTCCGAAATGGAGTGCGTAGCACCCTCAATCGACGAAAGTGCATGAAAAGATGTATGAATGCGAATGTGGCTAAAGAGGTGTGTCAAAGTCGTAGCGTGTGGTCTCTGCCTATCCTCTTGGGACAATGTATTGAGTTTATGTATGTGTGTACGACCACGTCTTCATCCGCGCGGATTACCCCTTTAGGGGTCGATTTTCGAAAAATCCTGTTTTAGTGCACCCTGTAGAATTTCAAATTTCAACATTCCAAATTTCATGTTACTATCTTCAGCGGTTTAGTCTGTGCGTTGTCTGTCAGTCAGTCAGTCACGGAACTCTTTTTTAAGTATAGATGTACTTAGGTATACTTCTTAGCATTAGGCCAGATAATAGCCACAAAACACCACTTCATCAATGTGTACCGCAGTTATCATGAACTACAACAGTTTTATGAGTGTCACCTTTATAAAGCGGTGTCGACACGGGCCCCCACGCAGCAGACATCACGTCAACTGCACGCTACTCCTCTATTAAATTAATAAAAAGTTTTGTGACGCCAATGCGCGCTCGTCGAATTAAGTTTTATTAATAGAAAATTGAGTGCTAGGCTCATATTTTAATCTGGGTCTTTTGCATAGGTAGATAACGTTTATGTTAGGTGCTTGAATGACAAAATATAAAGCCACACGACATAATAAAGCTAGGAAAAGTATTTACCTTTAAAAAACCTACTCTACCCATCAAACTGAACAACTTTTATTATGGGAGAAAACCTACTAAACCAGCGCAAAAAAAATGCAATGCCTACTAGACTAAAATGATTTCCAGGTTCCTGCTAAAATGTATGAGACAGTTTTTTTTTTGACAGTTAGTTCCCATAGTAAAAAAAACAGTTTGATGTGTAGAGTATGTGGTTTAAAGGCTAACGATACTTTTCCTTACACCCTGTTTATAGGACTAGCTTACATAAGATGGGTAGTTACATAATCTCAAGACTGTGCTATATTGTATTTAAGTTTATAACAAATACTTTATTCTTCTGAAGCATAAAATGTCTTTTGTTTTCTTTTAATTTGGGGTTTCCTCAAGGTTTTCTCTAAAAATATGACCAAATTTCATTTTCACTGAAAGAATGGAACATTTATTTCTAGAAACGTTACACAATTATGTTCACAAAGTCTAGGTACCAAGTTACTTTATAAACATACTAGTTGTGCCTGCGACTCCGTTTGCGTGAACCTTAAAAATTTATCATAATTATACAGGGTATCCCGTAAACTGGATGCTAGGTTAGTTCATACCTAACCAGCATATACTAAAATAAAAAAAACAGTCAATCAATCAATTTATCAACATTTTAGTTACTTTAGGAAAAGGTTCTTAGTTTTCGAGATAAGGACAGTTTTATGAAATTCGTGAAACTCTTTACCTTAGTCACTATTTTGAGTGCCACGGCTACAAATGTTCTATGCAGTATCTGTTTTAAAACTGCCAATATCTTGAAAACTAAGACACTATTACCAAAGTCAAATTTTGATATTCTGCTTAGTCATGACCAAACCTATCAGCATCCGCCGGGTTGACGTCGGTTTACGGGACACCCCTCTATGTGTTCATCCGGAATATACTCTATCTGTTCCCCAAATTTCATCCAAATCCGTTCAGCCGTTTATTGCGTGATTGATCGACAAAATCCAAACTTTGTCATTCATAATATTAGTGAGATAATTTTTATAATAATACTTAAATATTCCACGGGCACATCAATTTGATAGGGACTGTTGATACCACCGATATGCCTATATTGTTCCACATAGCTTCATTTATTAAGAAGTAGGTACCTAAATCTAACGCACCAATTACGGCAGACTTAGCGTAATACAATACTTACCTACTGCCGCTTGCTCCGCATCGTTATTACTTCCAGTACATTATTAAATTTTAATGTAAGTCGATTAATTGCATTAATCGTAGCAAATTAAGACTGATAATAGCCACAAAACACCACAAGACTGCAAACCTACTCGACCCAAATGAAAGTTGTTCACTTTGATCATCCCCTTCAGAAATTACAGAATACGAGCTATACCCTGTCAGTTTCTAAACCTGGTACTCTTGGGATACTTACATATTTACCAGATATATGGTACGTGTGAAGGAGACATAGAGAGGAGAGTGAAAGCGGGAAAAAGAATGAGCGATGCACTCATTCATGAAAAGTCACAATGTGTCCAAAAAGGCACGTTTGACAATTCATGACGGTGTGCTGGCACCAACTTTAATATTGGCAGAGAATGGTGGGTATGTCAATAGAGGAATAAATTTAGAATAAATGCTGTCGAAATGCATTCTTTACGCAGACCACGGCGACACATGAAGCTACGCAAAACAAACATAAGCTGGCCGCGCGACGTAATACATTAATCAACCTACGCGCGGCCAGCTTATTTCGATTTTGCGTAACTTGATGTGTAGATACCTAAGTGTGGGACTATGAATGACAGAATACGGATCAGGGTAATTAGACAAAGATTTGGAATGAAAGAGGATATAGTGATAAGGGTTGTAAAGGGAATGCTGAGATTATATTTTGGTCTTGTGGAAAGGATGAGTGATAGTAGACTGACGTATTAAATATATAAAGCGAGTGTGAGTATAACAATCGAAAGAGGTCGCCTTAAGCCCTAAAAGTACGTATGTGGACCGAATTATCTGCGTACTTAAGAAGGGCCAGATCAAACGTACCCAAATCCGAAGAGCGAACTATAGATAGGTACATTAAGTGAACTGCCTATGTCAGAAGATTAAAAAAACAGTGTGTATATATACGTACGTATACGTAGTTCCAATGTAAATAATGAGTTGTAGACTGTATAGGGACCTACGCAGCGAGTGCCAATAATTGGACCCACCTGCAGGATCTTGGAATAAGTAGGTACCTTCATTTCTCGGGCGTCTTCATCCAATTTCTCCGACCTAAGTACCATTGTCAAATTATTTGTAAGGGCACCATCCTTAATGTCGACATCAGAGCTATCATCAGCCATTCGATTTCATTTCGTAATTAATATTTAGGCTGAACAGAGAAACTGATTGATTATTAATTTCCACTAGCAAATTCTGCAAAAAGAGCTTTAATAGACCACACCATATAGGTTAAGGAGTTTACTAAAGAAACGCAGGCTATTAATAGTGCGTCGAGGATTGTTATCAAGTACTTTATTTTGTTTGTAGAGCTCAGAGCTATGAATGAGCCATTCAATAGGCGATGCGCAATATGGTTGTCGTCAATGGTACTTATTGGTAGGCTAAGTTCAATTCCCATAAAAAAGATTGATGCAATGTGCAACAGACTACTCAGTGTTATTTGGAAACAGGTGTCAGATAAAGATAAGTACTTACTTCAGGTTGATTTACTTTTGTTATCAAGACTAGAATTTTGTGGCGAGCATGATGCTAGGTGAGGGTTCTCTTCTCAGATCATCCAAGAGAGTGGTGTGGTGTTAGAGCTCTTTGTGTTGGTGGTTCCACACTCTAGGGCGGAACGCAAGAATGCGGCGTGCGTGCGGGTGGTGGTGCGGCAGGGGTGAGACGCGGAGGGGGCGGCCGGCCGGGGGATGCGTCGGTAGCGCGGGGCCGCGCGGCCTGGCGCGTGCCGCAGTAGCGTGGAGGCACAGCCGCGGCCGCTCGACGGCTCCTCCGCTCCGGCGTTCAGCCGCCGCCCGCCCGATGCGAGCGCGAACCCTCCGCGCCGATTCGGCTCGCGCCGCCGCTTGCCGACGAAGGCCAGTTCTCCACACTGGTGGTTCCCCCATATCGAACGACTAATCTGCCCAAATTTGACACGTGGACCGATTAAGAATGTGCTGCTAAAAGCTTTTTTATATTTTTGTCAAGTGCAACTTAAAAAAAGAGTTTCGTCGAAGAGAGTACTGGTAAATTCTGACAAGATACCTATCGTACTGTGCCACTATGGGCTCAAAGACTCAATTCCTATTTTGTTGTCTTTCGTTCCAACATACCGTACGATCATAGCATCGATTTATTCTGTCTAAAACTTGGTGTCCTCAGAAATGTTATAACTACTGGAAATGGTAAACTCAATAAGTGATATAAATTTGACTTGGCGTTCTAGGCTGTTTATCAAGTTATCATTGTTATTTATCATAATAGACATACCTATTATAGGCATTGCTTGCTAGAACTAATCGAAAATTTTCGGATTTAGGTAAGTTCTATAAAACCTGGCCGCATTATTTTCAATACAGATCATTTTATTAGCTGCAATATAGAGGTATCTAATACACTGCATGATAGAAAGGCAGAAAATATTACGGTTAAGAATAATCAATCAGTATCGAAAATATTTGCAATGTCTTCCGTGTCCGGAACTCCTTCACTGCTGGCGACACACAAACACACACATCGAAAGCTCTTTTAATTATTTCCTTCGTCATTTTATTTATATACAGTTTAACTATCTCTTATAACATTTTTATCGGTACTTAGAGACAATATCATGAAAAGCTATTGTTTTCTTTAGTACTCTTAGAATTCAATATAGCTATCTCTATCAGAAATGAGACGGAGGTTCATCTTACATGTAAATGACGAAATGATTTTTTATTAAATTTTCAATAAATACCTAACCTAAAGAATATTAAACTACAGAGATATGAGAGCTATTTTCAAGGAAACCTCTTAACTTTATAAATGTCTTTCTGAAGGTATTATTTTCGCGGGAGAATCCGTTGGTTGGTTGGTTGGTGTAAGCTGGGCAGCAGTGTACCGGCTTTTTATGTAACAGTCTAATAGTTATCACACATTTGACTAATACTTACATTGAATTTGTTTGAAAAGCAGCCAAATTTACAGCAAGAATATTTAGAATAATGACTTTTAAGCCCTGGCGTATATCCTATGGTCTAAATTTGTAACTATTCACAATTTTTTTTGCTTACTTACCTATACTTATATTTCTAACTTTTGGGCATTTAGGTATCTTAGTTGTTTTTCTTTTCCCACTTAAACCAGTAATAATAGCTGCAACTGGCTTGGTTTTGGTAGTCGAACACAGGTCATTTAGATTGTCTAAGCTATGCGCAACATTTTTAATATCGTACGCAGTGCATGTGGTTAAAGTTTTATGCCGCGACGGTAATCTTTTACCTGTAGTAGTACTTCTGCTCAGTATAATTTAGTTACGTATGAAACGTACTACCTATATTTTTACTTTGTACTTTATTTATCTATTCTATATTAAAACGACAAATCTAGATAAATCTAAACTATTATTCAACTGAAGCAGAAGTGTGTATGTACATTTAAGATACATAGGTAGGTATCTGGTAATTGTATATCATTTGTGCAGACGAAGTCGCGGGTAAATTCTAGTCTGTAATAAAAATAGTCCAGTCATTTTAGAGTTTCCTTGTATGGACACCCTAACAATAATGCATCTATCGCTGAAACTTTGCAGTGTGATAAGTAAAGTATACAGATTACGGTTGACAAATAATCTAGGACCGGAAAAAATTAAACCTAGATTATTTGTCAACCGTAATCTGTATACTTTACTTTATCATACTGCAAAGTTTCAGCGATAGATGAATTATTGTTAGGGTCAAACCCTAAAATGATTGGACTAAAAGGTTCTGAAGATTGGCAGAGAACCTGGAAAAGAGAAGCAAGCATTTGTCTCACTAAAGCTCTCACCCTGTAGTAGCCAAAAAGGGTTGGTGGCAATAATGATAATTGATAACGAATTTTCATGTTACTTTTACTTACACCCAAACAGTGTTTCCCAACAATCTTCCGAAATTTCAAGTCTACCTATATGATTTCAAAAGTTCTCATAGTCCGTTTCGAGTAATTTAATTTAAAATTATGCAATGCGGATGTGCCAACAGCTGACCCGAGATACAGATTTCTTAAGGCGACGATATTAGCAAAAAATGTTTCGTCCATGATTGATTTCCAGACCTATATTATAATTAACACTTAACACCACAGATTATTTAATAGTTACTACCGTGCACATACCGTATTATCCTCTGACACCTGGTCTTATGAACTCTGAGCTAACTTAAATGCAGATTCATTAGATTGATAAAATAATATTGTTAATATATATCTTGTCGGTTCATACGTTGGACAATAACCTAACCTACCTACAAAAACAAAAGAGTTTTGGTATTTCAGACTACATACACATAGTCCATACAACAGGTGTTGGTAGTACCTAAGTTTGTATTTCATTTCTTTTAATTTGGCAAATCGTTAAATCTTCATTTTCCTGACAACAAAATATTCAAGTTCAAATCGACAGATTTGAATATTTTGCTATTTCTTTATTACTTGTTGTTATTCTTTTCCAGCGCTTTCATACACGATAACGCATTGACGTAGCGGCAGACGTCATCCGTCATTTGAGTGAAACCGCAGGTAGAAGCAAACACACATGACGTCAATGCGCCACCGTTCCGTGCGGTTTCCTACAACTCCTTGCTTCACAAATAACGGACTGACGTCTGCCGCTACGTCAATGCGTCATCGTGTGTGATCCCACTAAACGACCGGAGATTGTTGTCGGAACAAGCGTTGCTAGAGCGTTGCAGAGAGGACATCTTATGGGGCCAGGTCCGAATCAGCACGTACGACAAACCGCATGTATTCAACACCTACCAAATATATAGATATTTTAAATTATTAATAATGAAATACCGACTACTCTTAAACGGTGAAAGAAAACATCGTAAGGAAACATGCATACTTGGCCGAGAAGAAATTCTGTTGACTGTAACTATGTGAGGTCAACAAATCCGCATTGTCGACTAATACCCGTACACCCTCACCCGGAGAGTAGACTTGTTTCCCCAGTACAAAAGACGATAGAGACTGATGATGATTAACTATTTATACAGGGTGAAATTGCATGCTCGATGCTCGAATCAAATGTATGCAACTTGTATGCCGCAGCAGATTTTTTTTGTGCTACTATCGGATTGCTCCCATATTAAAAGTTGTTCTGTTTGATGGGTAGACTCTTAGTTTATAAAAGGATATTATGCCAATGATATAAATTTCACCCTGTAGTGACGTTTATTATAATTATGAAATTATGTATGAATAAGTATTCGAAAATATAAGGGTTTGGTCTATAGTTTTATCAAACTAGATAAGTCGATGCTAAATTTTCATGCAAAGCCCGGAAGGTTAGGAATATACAATGGAAGTTATATATATATCATGCATGTCATATCTCTAATCTTTCTTCCTGTAAGTAATAAATTCTCGTCGGTTTCTGCTACTTTTGATCTAGCATTTAGGTAGGTACTATTGACGTCCCCAATTTGTGCCGAGTCTGTAACACATTTCCCTGTTTCTACTTCCGTTACTTAAATTTTCATTCACACCACATCGTTTCCCTAATCACCATAGATATTCATGAATCCAGTGACTAGATGGAGTACCGTTCAAAAACGAGTGTCGAAGAACATACAAATGTCTTGCCAAGTCCCACAGTTGCAGTTTGATTATTCTATCTTCATTATTAACATATCAAACACAGACAAAACTAAGCTTGACCACATCTTACTCGTTCTACAAAGTACCAAGTAAGTTTAACCAAGTTCGTAGTTAGTTCAACTGTTTACAATCTGAATGTGGGAACAATTTTCTAAAATACGTCGTATGTGCCTGCAGCGCGAGTTTGATTGGACTTTGATTAGAATATTTAAAGCACTATTGTACACAACATGAAATGGAGTTTGGTACGTAAAATTTCTGACCAAATGCAATTATCAGGATCAACATATCAAAAAACGTACAAAAAAAGTTAACTCGCAGTTCTTTTTCCATCCATTCACAGCTGGAAAAGAAATTATAAATCTCATTGCACATTCAGTTTACTGGTAGCGAAGCAATTTCATTTCAACGGTTTTCAATCAAGATTATTATTTAAACTGTTTAATTACTTTTCAGAGCGAAATTGCTGAACGTATTTAAAATACTTCAGTTTCATTAGGTTCTGTAACTATAAAATGGAATAACATAGGAATATAATTATAATACATCAAAACCCGCTAATCGCAATCTCATGGAGGAATCAAAATCCGAAAGAAATATTTACAATTCCACGTGAGTTTCAGTTTGCACGAAACCGGTGCCGGTGATCGATCCAGAATACCACCAACAATTATTTTTTACGGCAAGGACTGAGAACGTATCTCGTTGCAGCCAACGGTTCTTTTCTGAAATCTAGATTCCCCAACCCAACGAACGTCGTGACCTACAGCACTAACAATTTAATTTTAACGCCCATTGACGCTCTCTCCGATTCTGAATCTGAATTTCAGAGATAGTTGTCAGAAAAAAACTCCTTTATATATAAAAATCCTATAATTATAGCAAAAATTGTTATCTTTGACTTTTGATAGTTGTCAGAAAAAAACTCCTTTATATATAAAAATCCTATAATTATAGCAAAAATTGTTATCTTTGACTTTTTTTATTTTTATTATCATCATTATCACAGTTTTAAACATTGTTTTTTGATAGCCTTTAATCGGTATTCCATTTCTGTAGGTACTAATAAACAAATAAAATTGCCATAATTTTGCATTTTTCAATAAGAGTAAGTTTAGTATAAATATCGAGTGTGACATAAATTATATCAAGCCAACAGTCATTATCATCAGCTTTCACGTCCCACAGGGCACAAGCCTACTCTGAGGAGGGTGTATGGGTCAACCTTAAGGCTAGGTTATCCCAGTGCAAGCGTCTTTTTCTTGGAAGCATAAGTTTGCAATTAGCCATCCCGCTCCAATTGAAAGCAGGATCGCAAAAAAACGTGTTTTTCATCAATATCTTTGCTCATGGGTGTTTCTAAGCTCAAAATTCTACGGAGTTCACTAGAAATATTTAATGTATTTAGTTAAGTACAAGAATAAAAAGTTAAATATCAGCAGTTTAATCATAGTATTGAAAAAACATAACAAAAAGGGGTAGCTTTGGGATTTTTTTCTATCTATTAAACTTAATCTAATCGTGTAATTGAGAACGGTCGCCTATCAGCCAGATCCTTAAATAAGACATAATTGGTTTTCAGACTTTAAAACACAGTTTAAAACACTTTCGTTCGTGTTCAAAAAACGGCCTCGACGGGATAAAAGCGTCGACCTAAAAAAAAATCGTTGCTATGGGCGTTAGTCCACCACGCGAGAACGCGGATTGGTATACTTCACATACGGATCGGAATTTCATCTTCACCGAATGCAGGTTTCCTTATGAAGTTTTCCTTCACCGTTTGAGAGCAGTTGTTACCAACTTACGGCTTGTCGTCCGTGCGGATTCGAACCCGGACCTCAAGATTGAGTTTCCATACCTCTCCGCAAACGCGCCACCGATGCTCTCTACAACTAAAGCCAACAGTATTATCAACTATTACATTATGTGGTAGCCCTGATAGGGACGGTTAGGATGCCGGCCCAGCCATACGGTGTGGTCGGTAATGGCCTTCAGCCAAGGCGTTGCATGCGCTACGCTTAATTGCATTACGCCTGTTTCACACATGTTGGTGACAGGTGATATAGTGTAGGTTATATTCCATTTTAACTGCTTGTTGGTTTGGTTTCGAAGCTATTTCTCCATTCGATGTGGTTGGTAAGAGAGACAAAACGCTACTGGAAATCTATTTTTGATTTCATCTGAATTATTTCGAGCAACAGTGACGTAGATTAAAGAGATTATGTATTTGATTCTTAAATAAACCACACGCCAGTTCGTTCATATTTTATTAAAATGAATCATTTACTTATAATTAATTAATTTGCGTAATTGTAATACATTGATTCGTAGTGCCTGTGCTCGCGTCTATCACTGCCCTTATCTCAGAAACTATTAGAGGTACACAAATGAAATTTGGCACAGTGATATATTGTGCTCTCCCAACATACCTATGACACTGCTACAAAGCAATGGGGCATTGCCTCATTAAGATAAAAATTTATGTAGGCATAAAAATTTTCTGTCTTCCGATTTTAATTGTTTCAAGACCACGCGAGTGCTCGCGATCGACGATACAGGGACACGGGGCGTGACGACATAGGTTTCTGTAGTGACTATATCAGTTTCTAATAAAATCCGTAATCTTGTATTTAACATCTGATATTGATGAAAAAATGCAAATGTTTATAGTAAATAACTCAACTAGGCATATCTGAGTTCAAAATCTGTGAGAGTTTTAGTGAAATATGTGAACTATTCGATATAGGTCCCGTAGGTATTTCTAAATAAATTAAATCGCGCATATCATCGCACCACCAGATAAATTGAAAAATGGAAAAAACTAGTAAAATTGAAATTAATGTTTACACAATTTAACTCTATGTTTACGTTAAATGTTTACTTTACTAGGGGCTGCAAATCTGAGAAATATAAATTGATTGGCCTCTATAAGGTCTAACAAAATTAGCTGAAACTATTTTAAGGGGAGTATCAGACCATCAAACTGAACCACTTTCTCTATGGCACCAGCATCGAAATCGCGAAAAAAAAATCAGCTGCCCCATACAAAACTTCTTGTCCCGAATGTATGGGATACCTGTTTTTTTTCCGCGATTTCGATGTTGGTGCCACAGAGAAAGTTGTTCAGTTTGATGGTCTGATACTCCCCTACAAATAGTTTCAGCTAATTTTGTTAGACCTTATATATTAACCGATTCGTAGAGGGAAGAAAAGTCGAGCCTAGAGGGATCTAGGTTTCTATTTTGCATGTATGAACCAACAGATTTCTGAATTCTGCCATCAACCTGAGTTGTGTTGAGTTGTGTTGTAAACAATTTACTTCTATGTTCTAATCGAGTGAGTGGATTGAGATGAAATAAAAACTGAATGAATACCTAATACAAAATAAAGCAAAACTATGCACTTTATTTACTTTATTTACACCAAATATACAGGGTGTTTCAAAAGTAACAATAAATATTTGAAACTCTTAAGGGGGTTGTTTAGACCGTCAAACTGAACAACTTTCTCTATGGGACCAACATCGAAATCGCAAAAAAAAAAAAATTGCATATCCCATACATATTATTTTAGCTCTATAGTTGATTTGTAGAGTATAGGACATCTTTTTTTTTCGCGTTTCGATGTTGGTCCAATAGTGAAAGTTGTTCAGTTTGACGGTCTAAACAACCCCCTTAAGAGTTTTAAAAATTTATTGTTACTTATGAAACACTATGTATATATATACATCATTAATACGTATACATGACATTCAAATTTAATAAACATATTTCTTTACATCACTATCACTTTACTAGGTACATAGTATAAAACAAAGTCGCTTCCCTCTGTCTGTCTGTCCCTATGTATGCTTAGATAGATATTTAATACTACGCAACGGATTTTGATGCGGTTTTTTTTAATAGATAGAGTGATTCAAGAGGAAGGTTTGCAAAGGTCGTTAGGTATACCAGAAGTAGTGGTCCAAAATGGACAATGGTGTAGTGGAGTTGATTTCCAATAATTTCAATCCCATTCACATAGGTCCGGAAATGAACGTTTCAAAAATTACATTGATTTCTTAAGAGATTTCCCTGACCGAATGACCTTGACTCTTTCAGAGCCACCTCACCTCTACTAAACTACGTTATTTTAGTAGATATACCTATTTTTGAATGGCTTGTCCTTCATTATGTCACTGTGGTGCCTTCTAATCCAAGGAAATCACATTCCAAAAACATAAGAATTCGCACCAAGTTTAACAATTATCTAATTAACTCATTAAATATTAGTCTTAAATTTTTTTTGCTTTATAGTAATTTTAGATCTTAATAATTTGTCTACACAAAGGTATGTCTCAAGTAAAAGTGACTTTAACTTAAAAAGTAGATGCACATAATACAGATTTTTTCCAATATTTAGGCTATGTATTTTATAGAAAAATAAGAAATTATGATCTATAGCAAATAAAGCCGAGATGTTGAAGATTTTGCTACACTTTTAAATAATTTTTGTGTCTTTCAAATAACGAGAAGATAGCTTCTAAAAACCAACAAAATATGACCCGGCCCTGCGTTTACATATGGGGAGCCTATTAACTAATTGTGAAAAACTCGACTTGTCACTACAAAAATAATAATTTAAAAAGACTATGAAACCTTTCCAACTTTTTATTTTATTAATATGTTATACAAGGTGTTTCATAAGTAAAAATAAATTTTTCAAACTCTTAAGTTGTTTAGACCGTCAAACTGAACAACTTTCTCTATGGGGCCAACATAGAAATCGCGAAAAAAAATTCGGATATCCCATACTTAGGTACATATTTTAGCTCAGTCGAACATCATTTATTTTAGCTCAGTCGAACATCATTTTTTTTTCGCGATTTCGATATTGGTCCCATAGTGAAAGTTGTTCAGTTGATGGTCTAAACCACCCCCTTACATGTTTATTTGTATTTTCAAAAATACATATTTTTTTGACAAATTGTAAAACACAATAGAAATCTATTATTTTTCTAGACTAGAACTTCTGTAATAAACTTTTCTTTAGGGAATTTTAAAAGAAAACAATTTAGATCCAGATTTAGAAAGTGTTTTTCGAATTTCCATAGTTAGCTAGCACATAACGGAAGTATCCGAGACTAACTACTTAACGCGCCAGCCGAAGCGCGAAGACGCTCGAGATGAAATATCATTTAAACGGTCACCCATCCAAAGACTGACCGGACCTGACGTTGCTTTAACTTCGGTGATCGATTCCAATACCGATGCTCTACACAACCGGCGCCAAAGGAAAACATTATTACATTAGGGGATTGCAGAGGGCAAGACACTAAACTAGATGGCGCTCGGGAGCATTATTCATGATTTTATCACATTTTATTTTATATCTCGTAATTATGATGATTTCAATCAAAATTTTCAATTAAGCGCGCACTTGTGTTTATGTTCTACTGATCTAGCTACAAGTTAAAGTAATTTAACTGTTCACACGAATTTGATATACATTTTAATTTTGACCAATTTCATACAAAACTTTGACGTTGAACATTCGTAGACGGTATTAACAAAAGTAATATTTTATATATGGAAAAATAGTTTAGAAAATCTAGATTGCGCTTCTCAAATAACATTTGCAATTTATAACATAATTCGGTATGTCAAGTTTTTTTTGGTCATCATTTTTATATTTTTTACGGATAGAAGACATAATTTTAAGACACCTGTTTCATTCTTATTGCTATTCATCGAGTTTATCAATATAAATTTAATTTTTAAATTATTTTGATCTGTAATCTCTAAGTGCAAAAATGGTGGAGAGAAAATAATTCGAACTCCATGGAGAAAAACTACCTACTGCTATATTTAAAAAAATTAAAACCTGCCTCATCTTTCTAACTCTATCTATGCTGGAAAAAGATACGGCAACATCAAATGTCAAATTCTGACATTGTGAATGTATTTTTTTTTCTTAATGGTCAGTTATTCTAAGTTAATTTTATGTTTACCAATGAGTTCACAGGTATGCCAGTGTCGTCACTGAACGGACCGAAAAACGACGTTATTTTATTAAAAATATCTGTAATCCTTTCATTTTAAAATCTCTGACATATAAAATATGATTATTGAGACAATTATCTCGAAATGGTTTTCGATTCAGCCCTCCAAAAAAAAACTTGACATACCGAATTACGAAGATATAAAATAAAATGTGACAAAATCATGAATAATGCTCCCGAGCGCCATCTAGTTGCCTGTGAACGTCTCTGCAACCCCCTTAAATTTGAATTTTCATCCAGAATTAAAGTCTCTAAATTAAGTTCTCAACTGTTTTGTAGCCAAAGTTGCAGGATCTAATAATTTTCTCTTAGAATTAAAAAAAGATAAATTTCTTAGAACAGTGGACATGTCTGGTAAAATAATCTATTCCAAAGGTATCTTGGAAGAAAATGCATGTGTTTTACAGTTTTAGAATTTGCATGAGTTACGCAACTTTTTGTAATAGGTCACTTTTTAGAAGTAATTTTTTTTCACAGCATTGCTTTTGATGTCAGGCTATTGTTTTCAAGAAAAACGGTAGATGTGTATCACAAAATCGTCTCCTGCTTATCATCCACGCTAGTGATTTTATTGAAATAATATGATTACTATTATTAAGTTGGAAATGTTTCATAGTTTCTTTGAAATTATTCTTTTGGTAATGGCAAGTTGACTTTTTCATAAAAAGTTGAGAAATCTATGTAACTTTTGAACCGTTCATTTCCGGACCTACGTATTCTGTCTCTACGTATATTGGAAATCATCTCCACAACACCCTCGTCCATTTTTGACTATCGCTTCGATGTATGTATGACAAGAAAACAAGAATTTAAAACTAAATAGCTTATCCTAAAAAATTTCTCAGTTTGGGTCCCCCAAGATGCTGGCAGCGTTTCCTTGCTGAATGACGAAACTGATTCTATGAGCGAGGAAAGCGCCAGCTGCTGCATCCCTAATTGAGTCAACCAGGCGCTTTGACAGCACTCTAATAAGTGCCTCACACCAGACACCAAATATTACGCGATTGTACACGTTTTTAATTACTAACATAACTTTAAGGGTGTATTCAGACTATGAAACTAAACAACTTTCCCTAAAGAACATGGGTCGAAAAAACGAGAAAAATTGTTAGACCTCCCATAGAAAATCGACCGGCTGGTCCACATTTTTTTGTTTGGGAGGACCTAAAAAATCTCGTTTTTCGACCCATGTTCCTTAGGAAGTACTACAGAGTTTCGGTTCTACTGGTGAAACGTGGATGTTCTGAGGTTTCAGAATATCTCTGACTACCCCCTCGGAGAATATAGTCGTAAGCATATGCTATGCTATGCTATAATATGCTATGTTCCTTAGGGAAAATTGTTTAGTTTTATGGACTGAATTCACCCTTAAGGGTATATTACCGTTGGCACGCTCCATACAAACGTAGTCTGGTGATATTTTCAAAACTTTCAAATTGCAGTCAATGAAATTTTTCAGAAACAATCTAGAAACTAATCTCTGATTGCATGAAGTCAGATTTTCGTTAAAATGTATAGTTTTAAAGTTACAGTGCCTCAAAGATTTCCATACAAATCTTAAATTAATCCTTGCATTAAAGTATATTTTAACAAAAATCGGACTTCATACGAACATAGAGAATAGTTTCTATATTGTTTCTGATAAAAATTTCATTGACTTTAATTAGATAGTATTGAAAATATCACCAGACTTCGTTTGTATGCAGCGCGCATTTACGCTCTCGGAATAAACTTCTTTTAAAGTTATGTTAGTAATTAAAAACTGGTGGTACGTACATAATTATATACCTACCTATATATATTGACGTTCCAGTTGGTGTATTGGTCATCGATGCTATATCACAATCAATCAATCTATCTTGGGATCATTAGTAAGCAATATACCAGGCTTATTATGGAAACCATACAACAACGACATAAATTACAATGTGCCTGTCTTGCAATGTTACGGAAACAAATAATTTTTCAAGATTCGTCCGATTAAAGTAATATCTAATCTAATCTAAACTATTATAAAACTGTAACTGAAGTGTGTCTGTACATTGAAGATATTAACAAAAAAAAGATTACTATATGGTTTTTACGTATCCCCCGACTCGAAATCAACCTTTTTTAGAAATTTTGTCTGTCTGTTTGTCTGTTTGTTTGTGTGTTTGTTTGTTTGTTTGTTTGTTCGCGCATCACGCAATAACTACTGAACCGATTTTGATGAAACTTTTTTTGTTTGATAGCTTATGATCTGACTTAAAATCTGGTATATAATTTGTGCGGACGAAGGCGCAGGAAAACACTAGTTTAGTTATAAAATAGTATCTGACTATGCAGCCTGTGCACATCATATTTGTCGGCTTGATAAACGACCGCGCGTTGGTGCCATGTTTCATATAGGTATTCATTTCACATTATGGATCACAGCTCAGTTGGAAAATCTATTATACACTCGACAACGTTCATAAACTATCTTCATAGTACATGTTCAACCATACATTTACATTCTATTATATTCCACAAGCTTCTAATCACAGAATGTTTCATTTCTTTATCATTATCATCCCGGTAAACCCCACTGCTGGGTAGGTATATATTATATGCATCTTCATTTTCAAGCCAATTAGAACGATCCCACGCTAGTCTCATCTAATGTTTTCCGGCCACTCGGACCCGACCTCTCAGATCTGGCTGCTGGTCTGCCTACTGACCGTCTCCTATTTCTTACTAGGTGCATAGATTTAAGTGCGAAGCGAGAAAATTTCTTCAAGTGGCGATACATTATTTCTGCCTACGCCGAACTTGTGCTATTTTCAACAAATCGATCGCCGCACGTCCCCGATTGAAAATTTCGTTCTCTGGTTAGTGGACTCGGTGGCGAAAAAAAAACGCATTTCCCCGGATTGGAAGAGTGCGGGTTCAAGTCCCGCCCGAGACTTAATTTTACAATCTTTATATTGTAATAATTCCCAAGTAAGCTAGTTACTAAGAATGTTATTATGATAACCATACATTGAACAACCACACAAACATAAAATCCATGACCGAACCTGGGTTCGATTCGAACCCAGGGCCCTGGTTTGGCAGTCCAGAGGGAACAGTGGCTAGGATTTTTTCAACAGGTTGTTGTATGAAAAATATAAATCCCTATGTGCTTGTTTTTGCAAGCACAAAGCACAGTGCAAACATTTTGCAAACACAATATTACACTTTCATATGTAGCAAATAGAGTTGCTATTACTTTCACCAAAAAAAAGATAAACATTCTTCTTTTTAAATTGAGTTTCGAGCTAATGTGTACTACGACCAGTAGTCAGTGACTAGTAACCCCTAGTAAACAGTGGTTCTAACCTTAGATCAAAATAACAGTTCTAACAGTACACAGTGGCTACGTAGGTATCGAGCCACTGTGTACTACGACCAGTACACAGTGACTAGTACCCCCTAGTAAACAGTTCTAACAGTACACAGTGGCTACGTAGGTATCGAGCCACTGTGTACTACGACCAGTACACAGTGACTAGTACCCCCTAGTAAACAGTTCTAACAGTACACAGTGGCTACGTAGGTATCGAGCCACTGTGTACTACGACCAGTACACAGTGACTAGTACCCCCTAGTAAACAGTTCTAACAGTACACAGTGGCTACGTAGGTATCGAGCCACTGTGTACTACGACCAGTACACAGTGACTAGTACCCCCTAGTAAACAGTTCTAACAGTACACAGTGGCTACGTAGGTATCGAGCCTGATGGTGATCTGGAGTGCGATTTTTGAATCTCATTCGGTGAGCTCAGCAGTGTTAAATGTCAAAATTACTACGGAGATACGCATCTTTCTACTGCTGAGTTGACTTTAAAAAATCATGCTTCAGGAGTATGATTTTTGAAAGTCAAATCAGCAGTAGGAAGATGCATATCTCCATGATAATTTTGACATTTTCAACTGCTGAGCTCAGCGAGTGAGATTCAAAAATCGCACGCCTACTTTATTTATTGTAAAGTGGCTAATAGAGTACACAGTGGTTCGCGAGCCACTGTGTACTTTTCCGTAACGAACCACTGTTCACCCTGTCGCCATTTTGGATGTTAGATCAAACTAGAAACAAACACCAAAACTGAGGGCCTTGAATTATCAGCCAATACTAAGTAGATTAGACACACTCTTAGACACAATCATAATTAATTTAAAATGTCGTACTGCTTTAAGAAAAAAAATGAAGTGAAATTTACCTGAACATGTAATTTTGAGAGTATTAAAACAAAAACGCATTATAACACATTCGAATGGCGCCGGAGCGGCTCACTAACTAGTTCTTGCACATAGGCGAAGTATTTTTCGCTTACGCTGATAGACGTAACATCAGTTTAACCGCGTATGAGACCTATACAATTTGTATGAAACGGAGTCAGACAGCCGTCGTAGAACAAAAAAAGTGGCTACGTCGATAAGGACAGCAATAAGTAGCGATCTCCTTTTTTAACTAGAGCGAATTTGCTATGTGCATCTATTACTGAGTGATATGACAAGACACGTGCTTTCTTCTAGTTCCTTCTCTTTCTACGTTCGTGCATGATCGGGTACCGAAAGCTTTCGATTAATGTAGAGGGCAGACATAAAGCTCTTTTTCTTTCTCGTAAAACACATTCGAGCCACTGTTCCCGCCGAGCTAGTGTGTCCTTGACCCTACACCTACCAGAAGTGTTATTTATTAATCTCACACATTAAAACTCATGCATATTCGAATGATGCATAATCTACATAGTAATTTTGACATTTACTTCTGCTAATTTGAACGTGGGGCTTCCAAAAATTGCACTCCAGGATTTTAAAAACCCAGATAAGTGCGATTAGAACGCGCGCCTTGAAGGTTCCGTAATAAACTGAATTATTTATGTAGATACCAACAGCAAAATGTAAGTTAGTCTACGCAAAAAAAAATTGTTTCCTTTTACTTGTGCTATGAGACCTATTCTAAGGTCAACGGGAAGTATCTATCCAATAGGTTTAGATGAGTGAGTTTGCGAGTATCGAAATCGTATCTTCTTCTGATTGAGTCGACTTAGAAGCTTTGAACCTTCCGATACTATAGACCTTATTTCAACTTGATACCTAACTCTACCCGCTCCTGAGAAAAAGTGTATTGACGGACGGACGGACAACAACGTGATTCTACAACTGAGTTTCGTTTTTTCTTTTGAGGTACGGAACCCTAAAAATATTTAATTTTAAATGGAACTGCATGGTTTGACCCGTGTTATGAAGTTAGCGTGTCACAGAAAAAGGCTAAACGGATTTTGAAAATAGCATTAGCTTCGTGAGTGGTCAAAGGGCTCGGCTTAGATAAAGTATATGTCGGGTGATTGAGCCTCACGCTTCTACCGTGCTAAAATAAATGGACCAACTTTCTTATGTTAGTGTGCTGCGTGACAGCGTCATACATCTTATCTCTGACACGAAGCGCGGAAAAGGATTTATGATTCAACAGTTGGTTGAAATTTTTTCGAAGCGTTCGCAGCTTCGACTGTCCATCTAGAGGCATGTCAAACTCACGGCCCGCAGAGCATTTTCATGCGGCCCTATCTAATTTTAAGAACAGCTTACCGATGCATCCCGCGAGCGAAGGTACAGACTTTTGGAAGTAGTTACTTAGGTAGGTACCATCACTGCATTGAGCCATGATGTGGATAAATTTCGAGCTCGCTGCCCTCGCTCTTTTTTTTATATGGTATGTAGCGCTTATTACAAAGGTTCTGTGTAAATATTGCCTTGTAATGTAATATAAGTACCGACTTGTTATACGATAGACGCAATAAGTTTATTATTTCTTTATTCTCTTTGCGGCCCACTGATTCTACTATCGTTATGCATTTTGCCCACCAATGACTTTGAGTTTGACATGCCTGATATAGATCCATATACCTAGGTACTTTATCGAAGGGGCTCTGGTGGATATCCAACTAACACAATTTTGCTGCATAAAAGCTTTTGAGCCAATCCGTTTTGTAACTCAAGGTTCTAAATGCACTATCAATGCACAGGCCATTTGCAACCACTATGCCGCCAAAGGGAAGCTTTTTACGCAAGGTCTATTAAAACTGAAGGATCTATTTTTGCTGTAATGCGCATATGCATATAGAATCAGTCAAGTCAGGTTAGTTTATTATTATCGTGTTGAAGAATGTAACTCCTGAACATTTTAGTGTATCCACAAATTAAACAGGGTGTAATATTTAAAGGGGTGGTTTAGATTACTAATCTGAACTGAACAATTTTCACTGTGGAGACAAAGTAAACAAAATTTAAATCAAAGTGTCGTCCTATTATCAATAACCAATAGTAGGTATAATTAGTTTCAATGCTAGGATTAATTTAAGATTTTGTATGGAAATCTTTCAGCCACTGTAATTTTGAAACTATCCTTACATACATATTTTAACCATGCCAAATTGACCATTTCTTGCTGACAATATTTCTTATTTCAAAATCTGCGAATGCAGGTCTAAATGGTTCAATAAGTTAAGGATATATATGATGAGGTCTTCTAAGAATGTTTTTCTGTAGCTACAACTGTTAAGGTAACGTACGTACTCCACTGAATTCGCGAAAGTACAAAAACTACACCAACTGTACCCACCTAGGTACCCACCCTTTACCTTTCTCTATTTTAAGACGCTCCCCATAGGGTAAACGCAGAGCCGGGGGCGATGTTTTGCTTTTTAGGGTTCCGAAGTCAACAAGGAACCCTTATAGTTTCGCCATGTCCGTCCGTCCGTCCGTCCGTCTGTCCGCGGCTTAGCTCAGAGACGCTTAGTACTAGAAAGCTGTAATTTGGCATGGGTACACATATTAATCACGCCGAGAAAGTGGTAAAATACAATTTTGAAAAATATTTTTTTTAGGGTACCTCCCCTACCCGTGAAGTGGGGACGCAATTTTTTTTTCTCGTCTATCCCATGGTGTGGGGTATCGTTGGATAGGTCTTTTAAAAATACGGTGGGTGTGGGAAAACCATTTTTCGATTTAGGGATCCGTTAGCGAAATATTAAGCTTTAAGGTGCTAATTTTTGTTAGAGTCGAGTGTCCCCCCCCTCTGCCAGCTAAACGGTTGTTTCTAGATATGTGAAAAAATTCATGGCAGTAGTGTATATAATGAAATTAAAAGGAAAACTATCACCGCTAAGTTAGCTTTACAAGTTAACGAGTAATAGTCGACCAACTTAAAAAAAGTACTTTTTAGACTTTATTAGCCGTCAAACCGTAGTATAAAACAAAAAGCCCCCTTCTAAGTTCGTATATTGTGACGGGCAACTACGGAACCCTACCCTGCGCGTGGCCCGACACGCACTTGGCCAGTTTTTTTGTTTTTTAGAAGCTATCTTCTCGTTATTATAAAGACATACAAAATAATGAAAAACATATCAATGATCTTCAACATCTCGGTTTTATTTGCTATGAAGTATATTTCTTATTTGTCCTGTGTTCAAAGGTAAAGTAAGTAGGTATATTGTAAAAAATCTGTATTATGTGCTTCTATACTTTATCAGTTAAAGTCACTTTTATTTGCGACACAATTTTTAAAACCAATATTTAATGAGTTAAGTAATTACGAGTAGATAAATGTTAAATTTGGTGCGAATTCTTATGATTTCCTTGGATTAGAAGGCACTACATCAGTGACATAATGAAGGACAGGCCAGTCAAAAATAGGTATTCCTACTAAAATGACGTATTTTCCTGGGGTGAGGCGGCTCTGAAAGGGTCAAGGTCGTTCGGTTAGGGAAACCTCTTAATTAGAAGAGGTACAAAAAATGTTGTCTTGAATATGCAAATGCATTGCTGTGAAGTACCTACTCATTTTTTGTTTGTGTCTGTAGTTTAATGAAGGTAGGTACTTCGTTTTTGATAGAGCCGCAATTTATAGGAACCCTCAGCAAAATTGGAACTGAGCCAACAGAAGCGAGACCTTAGGGCAGTAGTCCATAGCCTTGAAAATGTGTACTCTCTGATTTATAGCAGATGTATAGAGAATTCTTATTCTATATTTACGGTTATAGATTAATATGCATTAATTAAACAGTAAATGCAATAAGTAATTATACCTAGTTGCGAGGTTCAATGAGGTTCCCGAGTTTACATAAATTATATGACTTTTATTTATTTACAAAACCTCGTCTAGGTATATAAAAAAGTTTCCTTCTGGTAATTTTTGACATTTGCTGTCATTTTGACACCGCCTGTCACCATTGACACCGCCTTTTTATGCAACGCCTGTCATTCTTGACATTTAATGTCATTTTGAAACCGCCTGTCACCATTCACATTGCCTGTCATCTTTGACATCTGTCAGTTTGGCAGTTTACGTACTACTGTAATAACATTATCTTTTGGTACTAACGCTTGACCCACCTATCAGGCATACATATTGATATACGTTTGGCCTACCTAGAAAATGACCTACTCAGAAAATGTCTTGACAAGATAAAGACAACATTCTAAAATGACGTGCATAGAAAAAGATCTAGCTCGCCTAAATGTAGCTAATGATAAGTAGCATGAAACACATTTTTATAAAAAGCACTGAATACGTCAACTTCTAGAGAATTGATCGGTTATTAGATGAGGTACAATTAATCTACACTAACATTATAAAGAGGAAAGATTTGATGTTTTGGCATGGGTACATGCATATTAATCACGCCGACAAAGTGGTGAAATAACATTTTGAAAAATATTGTTTAGACCTGAAACATTTTTTAGGCTACTCGTGAAGCGATGATGATTCTTTTTTCGTCTTTCCCATGATATAGGGTATAGTTGGATAGGTCTTTTAAAAATATTGTGGGTGTCGGACAACCATTTTTCGATTTAGAGATCTGTTAGCGAAAAATTAAGCTTTAAAGTGAAAATTTTTGTTAGAGTCAAGTTACCCCCCGCCCCCCCTGCCGGCTAAACGGCTGTTTCTGGATATGTGACAAAATTCATAGCAGTAGTGTATATAACGAAATTTAAAAAGGAAAAGTATCACCACTAAGGCTTTACAAGTAATAGTCGACCAACTTATAAAATGTACTTTTTAGACTTTATTAGCCGTTAAACCCTAGTATAAAACAAAAAAAAACGTAGTATAAAACCAAAAGCCACCTTCTAAGTTCGTAGGTATATTGTGACGGGCAACTACGGAACCCTACCCTGCGCGTGGCCCGACACGCAAATGGCCGGTTTATTTTTATTTTTATTCTAGCACTGATTACGCTATACTGTAACCAGTAATTTAACGTGCAACTTCTTCTTTCTTGTCAGCATTGAGTTGAGTATATCGAATGAACGTATGCCTTATAAACATGCTATAGAATAGATATTATGGGAAGTGATATATCTTGGAGAGGAAAATTTTGGGAAGACGAATGCCTAGTAGAAGAAGGACTTCCTGGCTTCGATATGAACTCGACCGCACTATTCAGGGCAGCAGTCTCCAGGGTCCGAATAGTCCCTAATGATAGACAACCTCCGATAGGATGGCACTAAAAGAAAAAGATAGAATGGATTATAACGTTAATATTATTAATGATAAATTATTAATTTTTTTTTTAAATAAAACCAGCATTGTAAAAATAGCAATACGTGGGTCACACGATACCATTCGTTCATGCAACTGTGCCATTTCAGGCACTTTCCAAGTATCCCAACTCGATTCATAATTAATTGAAACTCTCACTGAAGCGATTAACGGATCCACAAGTAACACAGAAGCTTAACGTCTGCTGCCCAGCGGCGTGCGAACACACGCTTTATGTTGGTACCTATGTATTATGATATCAATTGGACGTAGTTTTGCAAAAAAGATCCAACCCACTATGGAATGGGTTGTGGGTTGGATCTTTTTTGCAAAACTACGTCCAATTTAGAGAGAGTTTTACATTTAAGAATATGCTCACGACTATATTCCCCTAAGGGGTAGTTAGAGATATTCTGAAACCTCAGAACATCCACGTTCACCAGTAGTACCGAAACTCTGTCCAGTGTGACGGGGGGTGAGCCCGTCGCCACTTATAATGGACAGTGGGGACAATACATGGCTCGAAATTGAAACTTGCAGGTTTCCTCACGATGTTTTCCTTCACCGAAAAGCCAGTGGTGTTACAAATCGTACATAAATTCCGAAAAACTCATTGGCTGGAACCATCACCTCCTGCACGGCAGGCAAGGCTACTCGCCACTGGACCACCACGGCTTTACGTTAAAATTAAAACTTTTGTATTAAAATCCGATTTTAATACCTCTACTATCCGTAACGTTGTTGTAATTACAAAGAAATATTAAAACGTTTTATAGATAAAAACTTATTACTTATTACACACTTTGAGTGGATGGATAGATGTTTAAGTGTTGATATTCGCAGTAATATAGGGGACCCCTTTAATTGATACACCATCACGATGAAATATATTTCGTATGATAACGAAAACAGTAAAAAACTAGTATTACCATAGAGGTATTATACCAGGAATAGAGGAACATACTACAGCTGAGAGAGCGAGTGTACCTAGCGGCACCACTGTATAATAGAAAGAGATACGTGACGCGAGGCAATAGAACCATTTTTTAGTCACTAATCAATTTTTACAATTCGGTTTCCCTGAATAATTGGGAATCTAAAGTGAAATCGTAGATAATTTTTTGAAATATACTGACACTACTTCATTAATTTATCCACGATTTCACGTTAGACTCAGAATTATAGACAGTATTCACATTTTTGCCTGCGAATAGTCTCCTGAAAACATCCAAAAACGGTTTCATTTGACAACTCATGTCACTGCCTCTATTCCTGTAAGGTATAATAACTTTATGACTTTTTTAAGAGGATGATCAGACCATCAAACTGAACAACTTTCTCTATCTCTTCTCTCCAACATCGAAATCACGAAAAAAAAACAAATGTCCTATACATTTTGCTCGAGTAGGTTTGCAGTTTTGTATGGAGCAGCAGTTTTTTTTTTGCGATTTTGATGTTGGTACCATAGAGAAAGTTGTTCAGTTTGATGGTCTGGTCGGATTGATCTATGTTCTTGCCAAACGCTTTTCCGCCTATTCGATATTCTACACAATATGGATTCCGCACAACTGACATTGAACACATTCTCTATTCCACGCAGTCTTCAATTTGACACAAACGCGTTTCTTCCTACTCGCTATTCTACACAATATTAATTCCACGCAACTGCCTTTCATCACATTCGCTATTCCACGCATCTATTGTTATTTTTATACAATCAATCAAATACACTTTATACTTAGGTACCTATGTGTGTTTTTAGGCATGTATACATACAGTTGTGGGCATGTATGAATGTAACATGAACAACTTGGCCAACTCGAACAACATGAACAACTTGGTCAACATAAACAACTCGAACAACACGAACAACTCAGATCAATATTTGTGAGCATCCCCTTAAAAAGTGTCAGCATATTAAGAAGGTGAAGGTTGAAGGTTATCGGTTTGACGGACAATCACTTTTTGCTGTTTGTTATCTTATAGGCTCGAAAAATCAAATAATAGGGAGATTATTTCATTTCCTTTTATTTCTAATAAGTATCGAGGCTACGCACGGCACCCTTTTGTGTAGCCGATCAATATTTTATTAATGCATCAGGCGATCGGTAATAATGAACCAAATGTGAATGAGTTAGTCGTTATTTGACTTTGTTAGAAGTACCTATTATTGATTCATATCAAACAATAACTGTAAAACAGTCATATACATAAAAAGGACTAGTATACATAAAAAGGATATTCGAACCACAATTTAATCATGTGGTCGAACGACGCCGCCGCTCTAAACAAAAGAAGTCTGACTCTATTTTGAATATTAAGTCTACAAACTAGTCTAGTATTTGTGTCTGTGGTTTAACAGATTTGCGTTAAATATATACAAGACAACTTTTTAATTACAAAAAAAATGAGAAAAATTGTTTTGGTCAAACAAATGATGACAACACTTTAATTATTAAAAATGAAATACTTAGGTGAAAAAAGTTAGGTACTGAGTAGACATTAATCTCGAAAGCTTTTAGCCCATTCTGTTGTAATAAACAAACGTTGAAGAAGAGAAAAGAGATCATCTCTTTATTACATTCCCATAATACAGTCTGTTTCAATGGTCTAATATGGATCTATTTTTTTCTCTATTTTCTTATCACTAGTAAAAAATATTAAGGATCACTCTTAATCGTTTTCTAATCATACCCATACATTTGAGTCGTTGAGGTATTGGAGTTTAGTAGGGGACAGCTGTTTTTTTCCTCTGAAAGTTATTCATTTTGATGGGTAGGGTATGTGATTTAAAGGTTAATGATACTTTTCCTAACACCCTGTATAGTGGTAATCTTAGTGCTAGTTTTTGTTTCATAGCCCCAGGTAGCCCCTCTATATCTTTGGAGTTTGGATTCTGAATAAATCCGCTTATACCTACTTGTATGTCTCCTTCGTTGCAAACAACAGTAACTAAGGTTAAGAAACCTCTAAAGTAGCAAACAGGCTTTGTGGTTTTATTATGCAAACACAAACTAAACTGTCTAGCTAACACAACGGTATTTTCCTTAATTATCCTTACGAAAAATTATTCGTTATACCTATTAGGCTGCGTTTCCACCAGAGATGTGCGAGGTAGCGAGGCGGTGAGCGAGGAAACAATCCGCCAATAACGCGCTCGCTCGATCACGTCATTGGGAAATTGAAGCACTCCCATTGGCCGATTTTTTCCTCGCTCACCGCCTCGCTACCTCGCACATCTCTGGTGGAAAAGGAGCCTTAATCTGTTTAAATTATTATCCCTTTGCACAATCGCATCGTGAGGAAAACTGAATGCTTTAATTTCGAGTCATGTGTAGTAGTTATTCCTGTGTCCATTACAAGTGGGCTCACTCCCCGTCACACTGGACAGAGTTTCGGTACTACTAGTGAAACGTGGATGTTCTGAGGTTATGACTATAGTTATATTATTACCCTCGGGGAATATAGTCGTGAGCATAATTTGCGTATGCCATCGCATTATAAACTTTTTCACTGGCTCCGAAACATTTTTAATATTAACGATCATCTATTATGTTAGGTACTTCATAGATATGAAGCCTAACTAAGGAAAAGCTAACTGCTCTAAGTAGATTAGAAAAGGAAACTTAAATTATACAATCGCAACTGATAAGTTGACAGAAGGAAGTATTTTTAACTTTTACCGCGAGTAGCTGAGTATTTTCGGTGCTTCCTTTTGAATATAGGCCCCTTTAGGGAAGGGCATGGAACAATAATGAAGGTCATCTGTAAAAATGCTACGGTGCGCGGCTTAGTCATCGATTTTTCCGTCTCAACTTGCCGGTCTCTCCGCATGACCTCTCGATTAGATGGTTAGGTATGGCAACTCATTTGTAGTGATTCCACAAAGTTATATTTCACTAATTGGCTAAACTTATAGTTTACGCACTGGCTCAAAAGGAAATCTGCTTTGTAGAAAATTCACTCGCGTAATGTCGCTTTAAATGCAGCGCTTTAAATGCTTTAAATGCAGGTTGATACTTATGAGGAAATGCAGGCGGCGTCTAGTCCATATAAACGTATTCCCCTGTTTCCTTCATGGATAATGACACTAGAGCAAATATTTTTTTACCATATAATAATGATCTATGCTACTTCTGCCATATTTTTTTTCTGCCATATAGTTTTATACTATATCATAGGATACTGCCCTGCGAAGAACTAGGACCCTTTTAAAATGACAAAAAATTCTCAATTATACCGCCGTTTTCAGACATCCAACAAACAAATATTATCTAATATAAAAATAGAAGCAAAACATACAGACATAGCCAAACTGTTTCTAATATTGTTCTTGAAATATAAAATTGGTCAACCAGTGGGACTACGAGGCCGAGGTTGTGATTTTGTTTATTTTAAAAATAGAAGGTAAAATCTGTCCGAGCCGCAGTTGTCACTTACGCAGTGGTATTTCGGTTGCTCGGAAATAACGTGATAATAATAGATCTGTTAAAACAGATTCCCTCCTAAATTCCCTCTCAAATGAAATAACTATAGGCTGGTCATGGCGGTGGCACTAGCGTGCCCCCTTATGCAGTTGCATCTTTTGTGAACCAAAATGAATAATGGTGTGACTTCACGATAAGCTGATTTGGATCACGCGATTCTGCCGACTCTACTACGTTTATCCATGCCAAACTTTTACCGTGCCTGCCGTCTTGTGGGTAAAATCGATTGCGCTACCTACTACTACTACTACTACTTTTTATGTACAAAGCAGTAGAGTGATTCCCTTAAACCCATTGGCGAATACTTGAGGCGTGGAATCCAATTTGGAGGATGATAACGATACGGAACTCTTTCAATATAGATAATATCTACAAAAAGTTGGATTGTCCTTTCAAACTCAGTGATTTATCTGCCTTAGTAACAACTTCCATTTCCAGACTGACCCCATGAACGTATTTTTAACTAGACAGCCGTAGATCACCCTTATCATAAACGACAACTAGAAAATAGCGACACTAAAAGACATTTAGGTGACTTTGTGGCGCTTCAAGAGCCCCAACAGAAAACAATAGTAGTATGAGGGCTGCAAGGCAGCTGTGAAGTGTTCTCTCGACAGCAACTCGTTATTTTAAGGGTCCGAGCAACAAGTATCGACTATAGATGGAGTCACTAAGATATATGTTAATATCTTTGTTAATATCTTTGTTACTACATTGTATTGAAATTAATATTTGTGTTTTTGATTACAAAATCGGTGTTAATGTTAAAATCTAATCAAATTTATTTGTTGAGCCAACATCTAAACCGCAAAAAAGATACTTCTGTACCCAACTATTCGACTCAGCAGATTTTTTTCGCGTTTTCGAATGGCTCCATAATGAACGTTTTTCAGTTTGGCAAGTACTCGTAGAATGCATGGTCAGCTTGTTAACCACTATTGACTTGAAAGTTATTAAGGCCTCTACACACCGATTCCGCCTGCACAGCCCGAAGCCGAAATTGTATGATACGACTGTGCCGGCGGCGGGTTCGGTGTGAAGAGGCCTTTAGATTTAGTGTTGTCATGTCAAAGTCAAAGTCAATACCATTTATTCAATATAGTACCTTGAAGCAAACTTATTAAACGTCGAATCTTTTTTAAAGCTAGCTTTTTAAAGCTAGCTAGCAACAAAAACCTTAATATCGATTTAGAGTTGCCTCCATCAAGCAACTACTCAAATACATGGTGACGGATTATTTCGCCACCATCCCCCATCACTCTAACCCTCTAATCGAGGCAAACGCCACCTACCTCTGTAGGACAAATAGGCAGAACAAACATCGACCCCGTAACGTCCTCGACGATCCAGACGATGAGATCACGGTTGCCGTACATGCGGCCCAACAGACACGACTCACAATCGCAAACTCACAACACACAACAACAGGTAACACAATATCAATGCGTCGACACCGTAATCAACGTCGGGGACAGTCGCGACCTCTGCCCACTCCTTTCTCTTCTGGCGTCTACAGACGTTACAGGCACATCCCAGGCCGCTTCTCACCGACCCCCGCTACCTAATCCGCCGGCGCCGTGTAGCCCCAGCAACGTCCTATGCCGAGGTCCGTACCCCTCTGGGTGTCCCTAGGTCGGTTGCCTAAGTTCATTCATTTAGGTCCCTCCAATAGTCCGCAGTAAAAAGCAGTAATTGCACCTAAGCAATGTAGTCATTTCCAAAAAAAAAAAAAAACTAGTCTGGCAGTTTTAATATCTGTTAGTTGTTTAATTTTTCTGACTGCATATGCTGCCGCTGCTGGGAACCCCCATTGCATCCTAGAGTCAATCGTTATTCCCAAATAAACGGTATTCTTAACAAAATCTAGACTATCTCTGTTTAAAGTTACTTGATACTATCTACAGTTGGTACATTTGGCAAAACTAATTTTATACATTTAGTTTTTTTTTTCTTTAAGTGCGAGATTATTTGCGTTAAACCAGTTCAAAACTTGTTGACGGGAATCATTTACGTCGTCAAGTTCTTGGCCCTTCCTATTTACTTTAAAAATCAGAGAAGTATCGTCAGCAAATAATACTTCGACAAGTTTTGTACCATAATATGTAGCAAATCATTTATGTAGACCAAAAAAGGAATGGGCCCAAAATTAAACCCTGTGGCACGCCTGTTTGCACATGTGATCCAGATGATTTAGATCTGTTCACTAACACTTTTTGGACTCTGTTTTTTAAGTAGGAGTCCATCAAATCAAGAGCTCTGCTATTAATTCCGTAATGTGTTAGTTTTAACAGCAAAGTTTTATGATCAACGCAATCAAATGCTTTGGAAAGATCCTAAAATGTGTGATGTGCTGAATCAGAGTAACTCCTGCGTCTGTAGTCGAGAGTACTTTGGTAAACCCGAACTGTTGATCATGCAGCAGTTTATTTAGTTTGAAATGAGACAGCATTTGATTGAGAATAAACTTTTCAAAAACCTTGCTGAGAACTGGTAAAATTGAGACAGGTCTATACTTGTTGGGATCATGTCTATTGCCTGATTTAAAGAGAGGTACGACTTTACTATGTTTCATAAGATCGGGAAAATACCTTGATCGCAGCAGATGTTAAATATTGATGTCAAGTAAGGTGACAGGACAGGACACCAATGACGGATCCAAAAAACTTAACCGACATACCCCATATATTATCTTCCGAGTTTTTGAGATTAAACTTTTTATAAATTTTAACAATTGTATCAACATGCCTAAATCTATGCAAAGTGCAAGCATTTACATTATATTGTAGTATTGTCTCGGCCAGAGCAGATGAGGAACCTAATGGCTCTGTAATCTTTACTGGAATGTTAGTAAAGAATGGTTTCATATTCCTGAGCTACTCCCTCCTCTGAGCTGATAATACCGTGATCAGTTTGAATGGTTGTCTGGATCACGTGGTTTTGTTTTGAATTTTTCATGATTTATTACTTTCCAAACGGCTTTGATTTTGTTATCTGAACTCTTAATTTTTCTGCTAATGTGTAGTGATTTTGTTGTGATGCAGACTATCTTGAAAGTTTTTGAAAAAAGTTTTACAAATTCAAGAAACTCATCATTATCATATAGACCAAAAAGGGTTTCTCTACTTTTACGGACTTCCTTTTGTTGCCCAATCGCTGAATTTAAATTTAATTGTTTTACAATATTCCGAACCGTGAAAACCTTGTCATATTCTTTTTGCAAAATATAAAAAAACTAATTGTAGCATGACTTCATAATTATCTAGTATGTTACACAAAAAATGTTTTTAAGACAAATGTAGGAAATAAAAGTTACTCGGCATCTCCATTCATAGTTCACTACAAAGTTTTAATCAAAATGACAAGCTGTCGAACTCGTTTATCAGCGGCTAGGCATGTAATGTAGGTACGTTTTTTCGACAGTGTCGACACTATTATGCCAGTACGTGAATAAGGGGCTATGCTGAAAATTAGCGCTGGTCAAAGAGTTTTATCACACTACCAGCAAACGCTGAAGCCTAGTCCCTTTGTCATATTAGGGCTCTTACAGACGAGCGAAAAATGCAATACGATATGATGACGGTCACGCGACTGTCCTCTGCGACCACAAAGTGTCGCTCGTCAAGGTACTAACTAATTTTTAAGCTTATATTTCATTTATATTTAGATGAAATTATGTAGTAAAACTTTTAGTGGTGTGGCAATAAATCTCTTTCAAATCAATTCAAACATACGATTATAAAATTAGGTTAGGTACTTTGTATTTTCAATCTCATTTTATTTTTAAATTTTACTTCTTCGATTTCTGCATATTTTTATAATTCCGGTAGGTACATATTTTCCTACATGGATTTTTTGGTTCCTTATTTTTAATGCGATGTTTTTGTGTAGTTTGTTGCTTGGCGTCAAATGACACCATTTTGTTACATTGGCGGTGAAAAGGTTAAAGTATCCGCACTATTCCGCACTGACAAAAAATTGATCCTGTATAAAACTTGCAGAACTTTTGTTGTAAAAGTACTTTGGTCCAAAGAGACTAACCTAGATTTTTAGGCACTCTCCGTGATATTTAAAGGTCGTTCAATTCGTCGTCCATTTTGCATATTACCTACTTAGAAAGGTGAAATAAAAATATTTTTAGGCACTCAAAGTAGGTAGGTAAATTTTTCATCAATTTTTACCTGCAAATTAATGAAATAATGATAATGCCTTTTTTTAAAGTCGGTTATTGCAATCATAAAAGGTGTTGTATTAAATTTTGGGTACCTACTGTGAGACGATTATTGCTCGACAGTTAGTCAAAAAGTATAAAATAAACTGTTTAACTCTTTAGATAGGTATAAAGAACATAAAACACCAAATAGGTGTATATTTAAGAGCGTTTGAACGCCCAATTTATCTGGCCGAACATTTCATACAATTTTGAAGCGCTGTTATAAAGCCCCTGGACGTTTTAATAACATATGCCTTTACTTATAAACAAGATGACTCGGCCAGATAAATTGGGCGTTCAAACGCTCTTAAATATACACCCAAATGAATAAAATTGTTCAAACTTCACCAAAAGTATAAAATTGTTATTACTTATACAGGGGGTAAGGAAAAGTATTATTAATTTTTAAACCACATACTCTACTACTAGTGCGTTTGACCGTAGTAGGGTCATGGTGATAAAGGTTTTTTTTATAGACCGACACCCTACTTATACTTATTGCGGGTGGAGGGCAGGGCAGTACTTACTGGGGTTATGTTAAGACGCTCCCCATAGTGAAACGCTGGGCCTGGAGTGCGATTTTTGAATCTCATTCGGTGAGCTCAGCAGTTGTAAATGTCAAAATTACTATGGAGATACACAACTTTCTACTGCTGATTTGACTTTAAAAAATCGCACTCCTGAAGCATGATTTTTGAGAGTCAAATCATCAGTAGAAAGATGCATATCTCCATAGTAATTTTGATATTTACAACTGCTGAGCTCACCGAATGAGATTCAAAAATCGCACTCCAGGCCTTATTTTGCTGGTTTTTCGTAGCTATCTTCTCGTTTTTTGAAAGACATACAATAAATGAAAAATATAGCAATGATCTTCAATATATTTCTTATTTTTCTATAAAATACATATGAAATATGTGTTCAAGGGAAAGCCTAAATATTTGTAAAAACCTGTACTTACTGTGTGCATCTACTTTATAAGTTGAAGTCACTTTTACTTGCGACACACACCGTTATGTAGACAATATTAAGATCTAAAAATGCTGTGTTGTAATGTTTTTAAGACCAATATTTAATGATTTAATTAGATAATTGTAAAATTTGGTGTGAATTCTTATCATTTTTGAATTTTATTTAAGGTGATTGAAGATTTGATTTACGACAGATTTGTAGCTCGATCTACGGATTTGAATGCATTCTTGGCACTAAAATAACAATTTTCCAAAAGAAATTAGGTACACTTCTCGCCGACAGTAAATGTTTCAATTCAGACAATTGAGCCTCAGATTCCCATAAGACAAAGGGAGAGCTCATTGGAACAAACCTATGAAGGAAGCTCTCATAGAAGACAATTTTCACTCATGGTAGTGGATTATTGTTTTAAAAAACAGATTGCCACGGTGCAGATTCAACACAAAAAAAAAAGAAAAAAAAATTCAGACAAAAAAAATCCTAATATGAGACTGCAATATTTGAACAATGTATTCAAACATTCATCATTGTTTCGTAGGTATAGCTCGCGTTACACCATATCCAACTCAAATTATAACAGGTATATATATAATATATTATGAAATAAATAAATAATCTATGCATTATTTATTAATTTATTAAGTCAATCATTTACTATCTGTGAATCTGATACCTAATTGATTTTAAGCATAACCTAAAATGTAAATAAGCTTTGTATAGGACACAAAAATAATTAATAGGTACAAACGATAATTTTATCGTGACCTAACAACTCGTCGAGCCCCAGCTCTCACCGTTTCACACAGAAACACACAATTAGACTTTCATTCACGGCGTAGACATCCGCTACGAAATTATTTCCTCTAATTAAGCACCATGGGGAGAAAAAAGGGTAAAACGTTTTTCTAGAGTCACCGAGCGAAACTGTGGCTTGTCAAATATGCTACCTAAGTACCTACTTTTAAAGTTAGAAATTAAAGTTAGTGAAAGCTCAAAGCCTCCTCCACTTTGATGGAGATTGGAGCATGTCACACCACAGCACACTGCTCTACGGGTTTTAGTGTACATACAACAAACTGAAGTTGCATGTATTTGACAGATGCACAGTATTAACTACAAAGTTGCAAATGCAAATCATAAATGAACACGAACGTTTACGTTTGTTTAATTCCTTTGCTAAATACACTGTTTGCCAAAACCATAAAGTGAAATTAATTTCCGAATATTTAAAAATAATCGATACATAAAGTATTGAAGAAGAGAAGGCTAGAAAAGCTTGGGGGACCTTTGCCCAACAATGGGACGAAATAGGTTAAAAAAAAGTATTCAAAATCAACGATCGAAAAGAAAATCGCGAAAGAAATACTTTTCTCGACTCGACTCAAATGTCTGGGGCTCCTTTTTTCGCGGTTAAGATTTTGGCTCTATAGTTAAAGTTACTCAGTATGATTGTCTAAAATTTATACGGTAGCCTTGGTTTAGACTCTAAACCAAGGCTGCCGGAATCCAGGGCCCGTGAGCCAAATAGTGGCCAGCCGATATATTTAAATTGGCCCACTTACACCCTGCATAGCTTAATTATAATACTTAAAATAATTCTGCATTGTTGGCACTTTGGCACTTATTCTGTACAAAAAGTATTATAAGTAGGAAGTGTTATAATATATTTACGAGTATATTATACAGATAGAAGAAAAACGTTAATTATACCACTCGCTGAAAGGGTGTTCCGTTACAGAGGATGACATTGATAACTGATAACATTAGTATCCTTTTAAACTAAGATTACCCATCAAACTGAACAACTTTTACTATGGGAGCAAACCGAAGGTAGTTAAAAAAAATCTGCTGTTGCATAAATTTAAATCGAGTACAGCATTGCAGTTTAGTATGGAACAACTGTTTTTTTTTTGCTACGATCAGTTTTCTCCAAAAGTTGTTCAGGTTGATGGGTTCTTAGTTTAAAAGTATGTTAATGTATCAATTTCACCCTATAGATTATTGAAAGTGGTGTTGGACCATAACAACAGGTGGACTGCGTCGCCATCTGCCGGCTGTCGGTGGCACTTTTACCATAGTGTAAATATAATAAAGTGGGTGCGCTTAGTGGTCGCGGCGAAACTATGCTCGCGCGCAGTGCGGGGGGGCTCGCGTGGTGTGCGGAGGGGTGAGGCACCGGCCGTTGGGGTACAGCGCGCAGGTGATGGGGTACTGGGACCGCTCCCCCCGCCGCGCCACCCGCACCGCCCGCACGATAGTCCTGTCGCAACCCGAGAGCGCCCTCACTATTATTATATTCACTTTGGCACAACTATTATATTATAGTTATGCTGTGCTTTTACAGGTATCTAATGAAGGTACCTTTGTACAGTGTTTTCAGAAATTCGAATACAGCTTTGTCAGATGATCAATAGGTACTATTTGTTGCGTCAGATATTCCAATATTCTCTGTAGTTGGTTGGCCAAATACACTTTGAAATACGTTACCTATTGAAATCACCACCAATCCCTTTACCGTCTGTGTAATACTTACCCTCAGAGGAACAGATTAATCAACGGTTACTACCGTAATCAGAGGTACCAATTAACAGTCTGATAACATTTTCATAAATTGGAACAGCTATATTTTATGTGGATAAAAAAAATATATTTTCAAAGTCAGACTCTCCTCCAAAATAAAACTTGACGTAGGTACGGAATTAAGTTTTTCTATATTTTTAAAGATTATCCGATTAAGATATCATTTTAACCATTATTTGGGGTCGGCGCAATTCCTCTTCCATTATCTTCTTCTTCGTCGTCTCTTAGCCGTCATTTCAGCACTCACTCCTTTTTTTACATATAATATCATCCTTCATACAATCCATCGATCTTTTTTTACATTTAGAATAAAATATATAGGTACTTACCTAGATCTATGATTGGTTTTTATCTATACAGATAACTATTGGCAGGCAGGTATTGTGCAAATTGTTTCAAATGCACAATATTATTCAAACAGGAACTGCAAAAGACATTATGATATGAATTATGAGTATTTATTACCTATTAAAGATTAGGTACCTACGTGGTACCTACCTACCTAATACTCACATCATTTGTATTTAAATTGACAGTAACTTTGTGCAAAGTAGAGGGGAATCTCCACTGTAATAAGCAGATTATCATTATACAAGGTGTTTCATAAGTAAAAATAAATATTTAAAACTTTTAAGGGGGTTGTTTAGACTGTCAAACTGAACAACTTTCTCTATGGGACCAACATCGAAATCGCGAAAAAAAAATCTGATATCCCATTAAATCCCATACATTTAGCTCTAGTCGATTTGTAGTAGATAATGGAACATCTTTTTTTTTTTTTCGCGAATTCGATATTGGTCCCATAGTAAAAGTTGTTCAATTTGATGGTCTAAACCACCCCCTTAAATATTTTTTTTGTCTTTTTGAAACACCTTGTATAAACTAAACAACAATCTTATCAACAAACGACTACATAGGTACTCAGGCGATGGGAAAATGCCAAGTGACTCAAAACGTTTAAAACCGCTTTGCAGAATAAGCACATTTATCTACGAATAAGAATTGCTATTTTCTAAAAGAGAGCCTTCGTAAAGATAGCATAAATTGTAGGCTCTATGTGGAATCCTACTTGAATTGATATTTCCTAAACAAGGCATCGATACAGTAAACGGTCAACCCTGAAAAGCGTTTGTCCAGAATCAATAACTGAAAAATATTTAATAGGGTATTATTTTTACTTTTCATTCCTAAAGCCGCATCTGTTTTGTTGTTTGTATGTAAAGTTATAAAAAGGAATTAATATCTGAGCTATGTACACGTGAGAATGAAAAGGAAAGAGAAGTGAGATCATAGTTTTTTTCAGAACTCGGCATAAGACCAAGTCGAAAACAGACTAGTCTTGATCTTACACCGGAATCGTTCATCTTTGACTCAGCCTTGCACTCGCAGATTTAGTACACTATAGTACAGTATATAGTACCTAATGAGCCCCGTATCCTGCGCCAAGATTCTAATATCTAACGTCTCTAGCGGCCGCTTATGCAACAAAGAATACTATCTATCTCTATCTATAACGTCACGCCTCTTTCCCAATGGGGTAGGAAGAGACCGCGCCATCTACTACGATCCTTACATACATCTTTTGCTTCATTCACAACCACACATCTCTTCATACATGCCCGTCGGTTTCGAGTACTCCTCACCTCCCCTTTTTGTAGGACGCAACTGATTTGATCAGAATACGTCATTCTTGACAGACTGACTTGACATGACTGGACAGACGACCTAAAAAAGTAGCGGGGAGCGACTGGATGAGGAAGGCCGAGGACAGAGTTTTGTGGCGCGCCTTGGGAGAGGCCTATGTCCAGCAGTGGACGATGATAGGCTGATGATGACGTCATTCTTGAATATACCTATACTAAATTATGCAATAATATAAGCCCAGAATTTTGATTCGGATCTTTATAAAGGGGTTGTAGGACTATCTCTCAGTTGCATTGCAGAAACGCTCATTACAGTTAACCCTCCATTAAATCTCTTTTGTCTGGTTGACGTAGTAAAAACTAGCAAGAGATTTAATGGAGGATTAACTTTAATGAGCGTTTTTGCAACTGAGTGTAAGCAACACTAAGGTTATAGACCAGGAAAATTAGCTCAAAATTGGAAAAATTTCGTGAAATAAAAAGCCTTCGTCTGGTTGAAGGGGCTGTTTGTCCAGTTCTTCGCTGAAATCTCGGCAACCTTTAGGATTAGCTTTATGACTGGGTACTGTTTCGTAATAAGGCTGCATAAAATGGCTTGAATTTATTCTTAGCCTGGCTTGCACCAACACGTAGGTATTTATTAGGCTTAAACGTATTTAGTGAACATTCTGTCCCTCACACTGCTCATACTAATGACAATGATAGCATCATAATTAAACTTATTTAAAAGCACATAATTTGAGGCGCGCTCCATACAAACGAAGTCCGGTTATATTTTCAGTACTAACCAATTAAAGTAAATAAAATTTTTCGATTTTCGTTATATATAGAAATTATGTACAATTTGTAACACCACTGGCTTTTCGGTAACGGAAACCTGCATGCATCTTATACCCACGCCATTATAAATGGCGACGGGCTCACCCCCCGTCACACTGGACAGAGTTTCGGTACTACTGGCGAAACGAGGATGTTCTGAGGTTTCAGAATATCTCTGACTACCCCCTCGGGGAATATAGTTGTGAGCATATGCTTATGCTTATAAAATCAGGAAGGTGGCGTGTATTGTTATTAAATCCATGTCTAAATTACAGATCTTTACCATAGACTTTACATTCTACCTATTGTACTTTTTTCATAAACGTCTGAAATCTTCCTTTCTTGTTCGATTCTATTCTGCTTCCACCAAACTCTTTTAGCATGTTATTGAAACATTCAAAATACTGCACTACTTACAAAACAACGTGGATTAATTAAGCGATAATCCGCTATTATTTATTTCATCAGCACTGGCAGTTCATGAGGACTGAAATATCGTAGGTACCTAGTACCTAAGTTTCATTTCCATCAATTGGTGGCCTGAAATCAATACCTACTCCTCTTAATCTCTCCTCGGTTCATTATTTCGTGTGTCGTTCGAACGAAATAAAACTAGAACATTTGTGGGAACCATCACGCGTTTGAGGCAAGAATTAATAAAATAATAAGTTATAAAACTATGTTTATCAAATTATATCTACAGATGCAGCAGCCACCACGTAACTACTGAAACAAAACAATTTAAAACACTCCTTATGAAATTTCAAAGGAAGCCAATAAAACCGTAACAATAACAATAAAGATAAAATTATAAAAAGAAAATTCGCTATGTAAGAATACTCTGGCTTATTTTCTCAATTTAACTTATGACAAGATACAATAATTAAATTGTGATTATTAGATGAAGCTACGTACTGTACCAAAAAAAAGCGTCCAAATTTTTCGAATTAGCTAAAATTTAATCATAGATTATACGAAACAGTTGTGATGCGCGGTCCATCTGTGGTCAGCCGAGCTGTCGCAGTAGTACGAAAGACTGTTTGCACACGGGTTGTGATGTTAGCGCGGCTATAAAGGTTAGGTTTGGTACAGACATGACATTTAAGTGTACGGTATCGCCAGAGAGATATAGTGACTGTGCGCCCGGTGGAGAGCCGGTAATGACTATGTGAGTGATATCCAAGCTGCGTTCTAACAATGGGCGAGTGACGGGGTGTTTGGGCCGACATGGCGGCGGTTGCCGGCCTCTACGGGCTGGGCGACGAGCAGCGAGCGCGGCACCGCCGTGGACAAGCCAACGCAGCCGAGCGCTCTGAGTCCAGAGATGACAACACTGAGGCGTAAGTTGTAATCTAACCTAACCTAACCTAACTGACCTCTGACTTTGTTTTGACGAGCTGCATTGTTTTTATCCCCAAAGCTTTATTCTGATGATGGAATCCAATTCAGATTTTAACTGCTTACGCAGAGGGTGTAAAATTAAATGAATTACGTGGCGTTACATATCAAACGCGCTTTAGACCATCAAACTGAACAACTTTTAGTATGGGACAAACTTTGTCATACATTTGGGTCGAGTCGCCATTGACGTTTTCTATGGAAATGCAGATTTTTTTTCGCTATACTATTGGGGACCAGCATTAGTTATTCATGGTTCGACGCACCCCCTAAAGTATTTAACATAATATTTTAGTTTACAACCTGTATACAAGGTCAATAAAAATGAACAACTTTTACTATGGAGACAACGTCGAAAAAAACGGAACAAACTGCTAACCCATGTACAGAAATTTTATAATGCAACAGCAGATTGTTTTGATTTTGGCTCCGAAATGAAAGTTGTTTAGTTTGACGGTCTAAACTTAAAACCACCCTTTTAAATATTACAGGGTGTGTTACACCCCGTATAAGTATTGACTGTTACTTGCCGTGTTAGGTAGGTTATATAACTATATATTATGATACAGCTACATTGTTGTCATACTCTGTACATCCAATTTCAAAGATGTCTGGTTATAGTTAACAAAGTTAATCTAGTCTTCTATAAATGCTAACTTTGTGTTTGGCAAAGACGACAACTAACAAGAGAATGGAAACTATTGAAAACATCCATCTCCTGCAATTTAATAAGTGTATGTGTACCTAGAAGCAGAAATACTGATGCGTATGTGAAATCTACCAATCCGCATTGGACAATGTGATTGTGATTTAACGGTCTCACTTCGATAGATGATGATCTATCGAAAAATAATGCGTTAAATTGTAAGCAGCAGTTACGGTTCACAATCTTTCGACAGTTTACAATCTCGCGAGATAGATTATAATCTAAAGGTTTTTACAATTTTACGGTGATATATCCTGCATGGTGCAATTCTCTACACTTACAACCTGTAGAAAAGTGGAAATTTTGGAGTATCCATCCATGAGTGGCATAAGATCATGTTTGGAAAAACAGAATATTGTCACATTTCTAAACCTTTTAGTAAATATAAATATTTACTAAGCGTACGACATTTATAATTTTGGTCTCTTATTTTTTAGTAGTTTCATATTTATTTACACAGAATTTATTTACACGGAATAATCCGATAGATAATAATAATGGATAGTAATTGTTATATGTTGCTTGGTCAGACTCTTTGACCATCGCGACGACAACTCCTTGAAGAAGGGCGTGTTTCCAGAGTCCACTTTAATTTAGGTACGAAATTACAAACAAAATTGTATAATGCAGTACGGCATATTTTCTTCTTCATCTCTTCCTGTTACCCCTAAGTGGGGTACCTATAGGGCTTGGATAGTAGGTGTCCACCGGTTGCGAACTTGGACAGCACTGTGTCTGTGTGATATCCTCCCAGGTCATGTTGATACTTTTAGCCTCTACTTCCACAGAGCGGCGCCAGGTTATTTTAGGACATCCCCTCTTTCGTTTGCCTAGTGGGTGCCATTACTAAGGCTGTCTTGGATGGGTGATTGCCAGGCCTCCTTAATACATACATAGCCACTGCCACTTTCGAGCAAAGATCACTTTCTCAATACGCTGCTCACCCGACCGACTCCAGTTTGGCCGGAATATCTTTAAGATTTGTGTGAGGCATTTGTTGATAACTTGGAGTCTATCTATGATACTCGTAGTAGAACAGTTTTGACATTAGAGTTAAGACGCTGTTATCCCGTCGAGGCCGTTTTTTGAACACGAACGACTGTGTTTTAAAGTCAGAAAACCAATTATGTCTTATTTAAGGATCTGGCTGATAGGCGACCGTTGTCAATTACACGATTAGATTAAGTTTAATTAGATAGAAAAAAATCCCAAAGTTACCCCTTTTTGTTATGTTTTTTTTCAATACTATGATTAAACTGCTGATATTTAACGTTGTATTCTTGTACTTAACTAAATACATTAAATATTTCCAGTGAACTCCGTAGAATTTTGAGCTTAGAAACACCCATGAGCAAAGATATTGATGAAAAACATGTTTTTTTGCGATCCTGCTTTCAATTGGAGCGGGATGGCTAATTGCAAACTTATGCTTGCAAGAAAGAGACGCTTGCACTTGGATAACCTGGCCTTAAAGAGCCTAAGCTTTTGCCGTCCTAGTGATAGTGGTAGTAAGCCATTTGGGGACGGATGTTCTCATAATTACAAAAGCGAAAGCGATCGCGGAAGGCGAGTGCCCTTCACTTTGCTATCAGTAGGAGCGCACTCGACCTATCTGATCTTCAGACGTCAGACATCTTGTCAGTATTTTGACTCCAAGTGCATTTTGCTATAGGTATGTATTAAGGGTCCCTCTTAATTTGTAGACGATTTTTTATGCTCAGGCCATCAAACTGAACAACTTTCTCTATAAGACCAACATCGAAATCGCGGAAATATAACTGGTTTTCCATACAAAACATCAAACCTACTCGAGCGAAATGTATGGACAGCATATTTTTTTCTAGGTTCTAGGCTTAGGTCCTACAACCCGCAAATTTTGTTCCGCGCGACAGAGCGCGTCAGCACGCACAAAAAAATAAATGGATGCTTCACTCGTGATTAGACGAGATTACGTCCGGTTTTTTTCATATCCGTGTCTGCAACATAATAGTTAATAAAAAAAACAATTGTAGGTACCTAAATGCAAGTTGACTCTTGTTATCTCTCTTTCTGTCAAATGCTTGATAAAAAGAAAATAGAACAAGTACACATATTGCCGGTAGACTTTACCCCTCCCAGTTTACGAGCCAATTTGCATATATTGCAAATTCGTATAGCCTTTTGGGGGGTTATTACGTAATCCTCACGACCGAGGCATGTGTGTGCCCCCTCCCCACAAGGTCAAGGGGAGGAGCAATTCTGTAAAAGGTATTCCACCTAGGAACAATTAAATCTTTGCGTCGATTTACTCATGCTTCCAAAGACAATTTGAAATTTTGTAAAATATTCTTTTCACGAACTTTCCAGCCTATGATCACCCTTATTTTCCATGAACCCTTGTATTTAACCTAAATTTAGCTCCCTAACGAGAGGGAGAGCCCCTAGCAACAGGTGTATAAGGATATTTCTTGTCGTATGAACTTCCTTTTGTTAAATATGACATGAACTTTATACCTTATCATTCATTATAGATATAAGCTCTAATGTCGTTCAGTTCAGAGTTAAAAAATGAAAACATCAATAAAGTAGGTAGTATGTAGGTATAATAAAGTAAACATAGACAGTTAATAAACCCCAAAATAACAGATACTTTGCAAATACGAACGCCTATAATCGCGTGATATATCACTTTAAGTATTTGTCGCGGCAATCTGACTTTATTGAAACGGATCAACGGAAGCGCAGCGCAGCGCAAAAACAAACGTTTCATCATTATATGTAAGTATGGGTTGTGGTTTAGTGTCTTCGAATTGTTTACCGTTATTATTTGGGACGGTAACTATGCTATCGCATGGAATTGAATCGGAGGCTAAAAGAAAAGCACGAGTTTATTATCGTAACACATGATTTCATGGAAATTCATATTAGTCCAATCATTTTAAGGTTTGACTCTAACAATAATTCATCTATCGCTGAAAATAAAGTAAAGTAAGTATACAGATTACGGTTGACAAATAATCTAGGTTTAAATTTTTCCGGTCCTTAGATTATTTGTCAACCATAATCGCTATACTTTACTTTATCACACTGCAAAGTTTCAGCGATAGATTAATTATTGTTAGGGTGTCCATACAAGGAAACCTTAAAATGATTGGACTATATTCTCAACGGGCGTCGTATCAACATTTTATTGTAAAAGATGGACGAACACATCGTGGAAGACAAAGACTAAAGAGCAGCCGTCGCCCGAAAAAGGGAAACCCACCTTAATTTAAAAAGCCGGTCATGTGCGAGTTGGGCTATTCGCGCACCGATGGTTCCGTACCACATCACCACACAACATAATTATTAACTTACAAATAGTTGTATTCTCTCCGGGACCTTTAGCGCGAGACCGACTCACACTTGGCCGGTTTTTATAATTTGTTTTTATACTTTAGAGTTTCCTCTATAATTACACCAAGTTTGACGTTTGTATGGTTGATTAGGTTTGTATGACCTGGTTTCCCAAAACCTGCAAACGCAGAAGATGAAATTCTGATCATCATCATCATCATCTCAGCCGATAGACGTCCACTGCTGGACATAGATAGGCCTCCCCCAATGATCGCCATAACGACCGGTCCTGCGCTGCCCTCATCCAACGGATTCCTGCCGCCTTCACCAGGTCGTCGGTCCACCTTGTGGGGGAGCCTGGTCGCCAATCGATAACTTTTCGGCCCCTTCGGCCATCGGTTTTGCGAGCAATGGCAACCGTGTGATGGCAATGATGACCGTGGGCAAGCCACGGTCACTTTAGTTTAGCAATTCTTTGGGCTATGTCAGCTACTCTGGTTCTTCTGCGGATCTCTTCATTTCCGATTCGATCTCGTAGGGAAACTCCGAGCATAGCCCTCTCCATTGCCCTTTGGGTGACTTTCAGCCTCTTTATGAGGCCTTGAATGAGCGACCATGTCTCTGTTCCATATGTCATCACTAGCAACACACACTGATCGAAGACTTTCTTTTTAAGACACCGCGGGATTTGGGACGTGAAGATACAACGTAGCTTCCCGAATGCTCGAAACTCGAACGTCTAACGTCCGAAATTATTTGCGTATGTTATAAACTAACACTAAGACTCATATTGCTACGGTTTTGGCTTATGTTTTACAGCCGGCCGCCTGCCTGACGCCAACCCTCTTTGGGAATGCAATTGTAGTGGTTTCCTCGCCACTCTACGGGTGACCAAGGACGCAAGATGGTATGTGTCCAGGTCAAAAGGGACTTTGCCCCTCTCTTAGTCGCCTCTTACGACATCCATGAGTAGAGATGGGGTAGTCCTATTCTTTTCCGAGAATGGACAAGATTAGGAATGAGTATATTAGAGGAAGTTTGAAAGTGGCACCTGTGAATGAAAAGCTGCGCGGTAATCGATTATCGTGGTATGGACATGTGATGAGAAGAGATGAGTGTCATATTACAAGACGAATGTTAAATATGAATGTGGATGGCTGCATGAAGAGAGGACGACCAAAGAAAAGATGGATGGATTGTGTGAAGGATGACATGTGTAAAAAAGGTGTGTCAGCTGAATTGACGGCTAAAAGAGATGAATGGAGGAAGACGACATATTGCGCCGACCCCAAATAATGGGATAAGGGGAGGAAGAAGAAGTTATAAACTAACGCTCGGACACTCTCCCTGAGGTTAGGCCTGGTGCCCTGCAGTGGGATGTTAGGCTGATGATGATGATTATTATTTGAATGGGTTTTCTTCAGTTTATTGGACTTAAAAACTCATGCTGTATGCAAATACAGAATACGTTTTTAATTATATACATACAGCATACTTGTATCGTATGAAAATACACATTAAGTTATAATTGTATTTACAAAACTCATAGAAACGAAAACCCGTATTCATAGTCGTTTCCTCAGTCGGGTCGAGGATGTTTTTGACATAATTTGTACGCGAAATATGTCAAAAACGTCCTCAACTCGACTGAGGGAATCTCAAGAAAACATCTTATGGGTGTTACAGAGTGTTATATTTTTATTTTCTTTCGTATTACTGAACCAGCGTTACACAAATTACTTCTCTTGGTTATAAAACGGCATCATATTGGTAGTAAGTAAGACATTGTTTCTGGTGTTCGTCCTGGCAAGGGCTTTCGGAAAGAGCTATAGGGTGACAGGAAAAGCGTAATTTCCAACGCAAAATATGCAACTGAGTCACCATGTTGCGGAAAATGATCCCGCTATACCAATATCAATCTAAATTGATCCGTTCTGGAATCATCCTAAAGTCCTCGCAGACAGCTCGCGGCGGGAGGACCTCTTCGGCAGGATGTAGTCACGGGACATCCTGAACCGACGCGGACGTGGGTCATTGTTAGGGTGGTTTAATGATTTGCCTTATAATGTACCTTATTAACTGACTGCCAGTTAGTACGTTCATTAAAGTTAATCCTTCCTCCATTTAATCTCTTGCTAGCTTTTACTACATCAACAAGACAAAAGGTGACAGCAAGAGATTTAATAGAGGATTTTAACTCCGCTAAGACACCAGATTTTCAATGAATATCGTTGGATATCAATTTGTTTAACATATTTTACAAAAGTAAAAGTCGTGTAAAATTTGTTTAAACCCCTAAGCAACTTATTGAGAACTTATTTTAATTAAAGAGCTCTTCCAACCTATGGTTGCCTTGTCTGGAATTAATAGCTCTTAATGATAAGACCGCCACTTGTACCCTTACATTCATCATATTATGTTGTCGTTGTTGTATGTTTTGGCGTGCAAATAAAGGATATTTATGTCATGTAACGTTGCTATGTTTATTGCAACGAATGACAAAAAACGTGTCAAATCGTCCGTGGCCGGCAGAATTGCATCTTAGCGTTTTCCTACGTTAGAGTTAACTTTTTATTAAAATGTTATTACATTACCACCGTACGGCTTCGGTTCACAGTTATTCCGACACTCCTCAACAAAACAGCGCATATTTCAGACGAATACTTCTGAACTTTAATAATAAAATTTAAAAAGGCCTAGATATATGATGCAACGTCAATGTTGGATGGTTCGCCACCTTCTATAATCTGGCGTAGGTACCTACATTGGCTTCAGTTACATATTAAAGAATTCCGCAGAGAATTCTCAATAGAACTATTTCTTCAGGGACTGTGAATTTCAACACAAGATCTGGCGTACGACGGAAATATAAAGGCCGCGGTGCAATTTTGCCGACGACATTTTGCCTTATTGAACAGATACCGATGTAAACGAAATCATTAGATTTGTCGCTCGTAAGCAAATATTACTGTTTTTACCCGACTGCGCGACGCAAAGGAAGGGTATTGTGTTTAACATATGTATGTAAGTTTGTACCTTTGTGGCACGCTATATAGAGACCATAAAAGCGTGGGCTGATTTTGATGATTTTTACGTCAATCGATGTGAATCGATCTTGCGAGTGTCATTTCATTACTCATTAATCAAACAGTAATCAAAATTCAATATGGCGGCTACCAGACGTATATTGGTAAAAATAAAAAAAATATATGTTGACGTACTCGTAGGTACTATGTCGACCATAGGCCAAGTATTTCGCTTACACGATGTCGACTATCGGTAAGCGACTCGGGTATCATTGAATAGGTATTTGAAATCATCTTTAGGTTTCTCTTATCTTTTTTCCTTCCGAAGGACCATTTAGGACCTAAAGTTGAAAAAACTAAAAAGTGTAAAACTAAAAAAGTAAATTTTAGAAATCAAAAAACCCGTCTGCGTAAAAAGTTAACTTTAAATAAAAACTGAAAAGAAAAAACAAGTCCAGTAGTCTAGAATTATGTTATGTACCTAATATTGAAACGACTTTAATAGTCGGGACCCATTAAAAAATCTAGACCGGATCAAATTTTCCGAATAATGGGTCCGACTGTGAAAGTCGCTTCAATATTACTTAAGTACCTAACAGAATTCTAGACTACTGGACTTGTTTTTTCTTTTCAGTTTTTATTTAAAGTTCACTTTTTACGCAGACGGGTTTTTCGATTTCTTAAATTTTTGTGTGAGTTGTCAATCCATAAAGAAAAACGTTGTACCTTGGTATACAAGGTGAAATTGAAATCATTGGCATCCTTTTAAACCAAGAGTCTACCCATGAACTGAACAACTTCTACTGCGGCGGAACCGCGGCGATGTCACGCCGATAACGCTCTGTACCAAAACACCTGTGCTTAAAAATCGCGGCGATTCAGTTACGACGTCACGGCAGGGCAATTGCAACATCGTTACTGTGCAGTTGCGACATCGCAAACGCTCAAAAATCGTTGTGTGATAAGTCTGGACGGTGACGTAACACGAATTTCGAGTGGCTACCAAGCGGCTACAAACAATGGTGATAGTACTTCGAATCGTCATTACCTTCTGATAGTTTGTTAGTTTGCTGTAAAGCTAAACTAACTAATCAATAGTGCACTTATATCGTGTTACTCAATAATTTATTATACATATTTATTTCAAACATTTATCGACCAATTTATTTTTCTTCCACGTTCTAATACGAAATAGGTAGTAATCGAAAATCATATCGGTCATTTTTAAAACTATAGGTACCTAGTCTGAATTATTCAGCAAAGTGTAACCTTGACGTCACAATTTCTCCGCCGCCCTCTAGCGGCTAGTAGCAAAACTACCACGAACTAACTAGGGACAACACACAATGGTTTTGTTAAATGTTTATGAACCTTTTTGTACTGCAATTGACCTTCGTATTAAACAAAATAATCAGAAATTCATTTCAAATCTTTATTCTAAGCATGATTTTTAAATTATGGAAAACATTACTTAAAGTAAAGTCTATTAAATAACATAATTTAATAATCTATCAACCAAAATATAGTAAATTAATATTTTTATGCCCAAATAATGCGGAACAAACTTCAAAAGTAAAACATAAGAATGTTGATGTAAGGTTTAGTTCCGCCGCTCGGCGCTTGATGTCGCTGCGTCACTGAAGCTTTCAGTGAGTTTTGTCTTAGCCCGTACAGGTGGCAGCAGCTGTAGCGCAAACGTCGAAAGGCGAGGTTTCCAGTTTCCCACTCCACAACGTTAAATAATATTGCTCGCGCTCCATCCGCCCCGCCCTCGAATCGAAATCTGCCGTAAGCTCTTACGCTGAACGCCGATAATCCTTCAAAGCAAAGATTAATATGTATTATTGGATAGGTAAGTACTTCAAAGGCATATGCAACAGATTTTTACCATGGGTTGGATCATAAAGGTATTATACCAGGAATAGAGGAACATACAGCTGAGTGAGCGAGATGCACCTAGCGGCACTACTGTATAATAGAAAGAGATACGTGACGCGAGGCAATAGGATCGTTTATTGGTCGCTAATTAATTTTTACAATTCGTTTTCCGTGAATAGGTAATTGCGAATCTAAAGTGAAATCGTAGATAATTTTATGAAATATACTGACACCACTTCATTAATTTATCCACAATTTCACGTTAGACTCAGAATTATAGACAATATTAAAATTTTGCCAGTGAATAGTCTCCATAAAACATCCAAAAAGGTTTCATTTGACAACTCATGTTTGTTGCTCTATTCCTGTAAGGTAATAGTACCTTTATGTGTTGGATGGTGTAAGTGTAACAAAGCACCCTATAGTAATATTTAAAGGGACCATCCCTTTTGGAGGGTTTAGATGGTTTTTTTACTTTCACTACAGAGCCTGCTACAAAATCGCAAAAAAATGCATCTATTTCATACTGAAATACTCGTATACAACATCCTAAAAGCCATTGTTTAAAGTAGGTAACCAGTGTCCACTGCTACGGCACATGTCCCAAATTACGAGTTCCGTTTTTAGGGTTCCGAAGTCAACAAGGAACCCTTATAGTTTCGCCATGTCCGTCCGTCCGTCCGTCCGTCCGTCTGTCCGCGGCTTAGCTCAGAGACGCTTAGTACTAGAAAGCTGTAATTTGGCATGAATACACATATTAATCACGCCGAGAAAGTGGTAAAACAAAATATTGAAAAATATTTTTTTTTAGGGTACCTCCCCCACCCGTGAAGTGGGGATGCAATTTTTTTTCTCGTCTATCCCATGGTGTGGGGTATCGTTGGATAGGTCTTTTAAAAATACGGTGGGTGTGGGAAAACCATTTTTCGATTTAGGGATCCGTTAGCGAAATATTAAGCTTTAAGGTGCTAATTTTTGTTAGAGTCGAGTGTCCCCCCCCCTCTGCCAGATAACGGTGGTTTCTGGATATGTGAAAAAATTCATGGCAGTAGTGTATATAATGAAATTAAAAGGAAAACTATCACCGCTAAGTTAGCTTTACAAGTTAACGAGTAATAGTCGACCAACTTAAAAAATGCACTTTTTAGACTTTATTAGCCGTCAAACCGTAGTATAAAACAAAAAGCCCCCTTCTAAGTTCGTATATTGTGACGGGCAACTACGGAACCCTACCCTGCGCGTGGCCCGACACGCACTTGGCCAGTTTTTTGTAATTGTTTACTAACTATAGTTTCATAAGTCTTATTGCTACTAACACTTTTGGATCTATGTTGTCCTTAATTAAAAGTTTTTTTTTATTCATACCAACTAGCAGTATATACTTACCTACTCGACTCAAATGTATATCCCATACAGGGACAGCTTATGTTTTTTTTGCCGTTTTCTTCATAGCGAAAGGTGTTCCGTTTGTTTGTCTAACGCTCAGTTGCAGAAACGCTCATTAGAGTTAATCCTCCATTAAAACCATCTAGCTTTTACTATGTCAACAAGATAAAAAGTGACAGCAAGAGATTTAATGGAGGATTAACTCAAATTACCGTTTCTGCAACTTAGAGTACCTACCTTTAAATATTAGCAGGGTTTTTTGCTGCAACACCTGCATAAAGGGTGTTAGGGGTAAACAGTTGCTTTATTTTAAGGGGTGGTTGTACCTATGATACTGAACAACTTTTCCGAAGAAACCTATAGGAAATTCAGAAAAAGCTTTTTGAACTTTCCATACGTTTTTCTGAAAAGAAAAGTCGAATTCTTTTTTGCAAATTTCCCTTTGGCCATGTTTTTCAGTATCAAGAGTACAATCACCCATTGTAGTAAGTTGGTAAACCGCCGATTAAATGTACATGTGGGTATCTCATCCCCACACATCTTTAAGAACATTAATTTGTTTTATTAGAGTCGGTGTCAAGCCAAGTCTAACAATTACTGCAAGCCCAATCGCGAATCGTACCGGCTTGACAGCGACTTCGCTAAAACAAATTTAGGTAATATTCTTATAGCTGCGCAATAATATGTTTTAGTTTTGAAGTCAGGTAGAATGTATTTGTTTTTTTTTTTTATATTTAGACTTCTAATACATATACCTGTTACCAAGCTACTGTTTCCTGTAAATCGGATTACACTGCGGTTCCAGAAACGTTTTATTTACCTACTACCTATGCAGCAGATAAATCCCGCAATGCCTTCAAAGCGTCTATATTGCGAGTATTGAATAAATTATCTGCCCTCAGGGGTATATCATCTTTCTCATTATGTATCGATACTGAAAACTTAATAGTTTCTTATAGGTACTATGATTTATATTTAAATCATCATTAAACTGTATAAAAGCTGTGTTGTACATTAAAAATAATATTACAAGGTTTAAACTTAAATGCGTTACATACTTCAGGGGGTGATTCAGACCATCAAACTGAACAACTTTCACTAAGGGCCCAAAATAGAAACCAAAAAAAAATCTGCTGTTCCATAGAAAATGACAATGGCGACTAAACCCAAATGTATGGAACAAATTTTTTTGCGATTTCAATGTCTTATAGTGAAAGATAGTTTGATAGGTCAGATGTACCCCCTCAACCATGTAAGACATTTAAGTTTACACCATGTATAGAATCAATAATACCTCTCTGAAGACACGCTTAATTTAATTTGTTTGTTCGAGCATCACACCAAAATTACTGAACTGATGTGTTATTGTGTAAATACCTGATTCAATCTTTATCACATCGACATGTTGTTTTTCGCAGTTCTTAGCAATATTGCTTCTTAATACCTTTTAATTCGAGACAGTATATATATACAGGGTGTAAGGGACAGCCCTCCGCAAACTGAAACGGTGAACTCAGTCCATCAAACTGAACAACTTTCACTATGGAGCCTACCTCAGGAAACGCGATAAAAAAAACAGCTGTCCCATACAAAACTGCCGTACCCACCCGACTCAAATGTATGGGACAGCTGATTTTTTTTCACGTTTCCTGAGGTAGGCTCCATAGTGAAAGTTGTTCAGTTTGATGGTCTGAGTTCACCGTTTCAGTTTGCGGAGGGCTGTCCCTTACACCCTGTATACATCATCAAAATGTTACTTAAAATTGTCTAGTAGAGTCATAATACTTACCTTATCAATCATGTAAAGTGTAAACGATATAATCGTTAATTTTACAACATCACTACACATCCGATATGTGGAAGGAAAACATCGTGAGGAAACCTGCATTTTTCAATTTCGAGGCGTGCATTGTACCCAACTGTCCATTATAAGCTAAGATTATAAGTGGCGACGTGCTCACCCCCCGTCACACTGGACAGAGTTTCGGTACTACTGGTGAAACGTGGATGTTCAGAGGTTTCAGAATATCGCTGACTACCCCCTCGGGGAATATAGTCGTGTGCATATGCTTATGCTTATTACTACACAGTAGGGTTCGCATGCCACCCCGGAGAAAACGATAAAAATCGAGATGTGCCTCCATCCTTATTATTTTACGTATGCCAGAAAGAGCGCCCATGACGTTTTTGCTCGTTTACACGCTTTGTCGTGGGTGGCATGCTAGCTGTGCAGTTATTGTTACGGTATCACTGGTCGACAGCCCATGGCCACAGTTTTCTAAAGATTGACCGCAAAAACTGCAATAATTTCTGTTCCAGAAATTGATCGATCATTATCAGCCATCGATTCCATGCAGGCAATTTCTAAACTCCCTAGGAATAACATTGTAACTCACTTTTGCATTTTACAGGAGAGCTAATATAGTAGATTCAATTTTATCTAATGATCTGGAACTAGAATGATCCGGTCCTGGATGGACCACATTTAAACCAAGTAAATGATTGATTGCGCCCGCGACTGGGTCTACACGCAGAATGTTTTATACGTAAAACGTTCAAAACGCAAAATGTTCTATACCTACTGGTAAAAGGTCTGCGCCTTTTGATTGAATGAATCGATTGCGATGAAATAAACGCAAAATGGTAATCCTAACGAAGTAAGTTAACAGTAAGTAAGTCTATGCTGTTATCCCATCTAAATCGGCTCAGTAGTTAAAGTAATGCACAAGCAATTTAGCGGGCAAAAGCTTAATAAAATGAACAGATACTAGAGATGAAAGTGATGACAATGTGAAATCAAAATACGAACCAGTGTAAAGTTATTTATCGTCACAAAGAGAAAACCCATTGGTAAACAATAGTTTGATTGCGAACTCGTGCGAGGGGAATAATTCATTTATTTGTGCAGTTATTTTCGAGGAACGAGTGTTTTTCACCCGCTGTTTCTACTGAAGGGCGACATATTTTCATGATTGCTTCTTGAATATATTTGTTTATTTAATGCTGACCGCGAAATGCTACAGCGAGTTTTTAATCATTCTGATAAATCATTTTGTTTAGATCTAGCAAAAAGTTATCATATATTATATACATACATATATATAGCGTTATATATAGTTAGTTATATTTAGATGATTTCTAATTGTTATACCTACTAATTGGACTTTTTTGGTTCCTCATTTTCCTTTTTTTCTTTTCCCACAAGTTTGATTAAGTTAGGTATTAATTTAGACTACCTGCAAATTTTTTTTTTTTTTTGCAAATGTATTTAAATTTCTTCAGTCCGAAATGAGTTTGAATAACATTTTAAATTCTAATATTTGTTTATTACACTTTAATATTTCAGCCATTCAAACCATCGACATCGTTCCTGTAGCTCAAAATTCATGGTCCTACCAACCTAGGTTCAAAGTTTCAATTTCCTTGTTATCTTATTTCTATGGAATTTGAAAAACGACATACATAGGAATAATACAGTAAAATGTTTTATCTAAAGGACAATTTGAATAAACATAAAACTAAGAAATACCTAACGACCGCGCGGCCTTACGATTTTGATCTCTTTAGAAGGCTACGGCTACGTTTGCCGTAGACCATTGCTACGAAATTCGTAGGCATTTCATAAACGCTACGTTCTGCAAACTTGCAATATCAAATGTGTTTGCTGGGAAAATCTCGCGTTCAAGAGAAAATAGCGCACGGATAGAGCGACTACTAAATGAAGGCTATTTTTACTCTATTCATAAAGAGTAGTGCATATCGCTTCATGCTAATGACGGACACGCGGCACCGTTTTGTGAAATATTGCTTTTCAGTCTACCATCACAAAGTGACATACTCGTATCTTTAGAACTTTTATCTTTACTACATTATATTTATATTGTTATAATTTAACAATATTATTAATATTATAATATTATAATTCTGATAACAAAAAGGATTTAAATAAAAAAAAAATTAAAATCCCATACTCGTATAGCACACAGGGTGGAAAAAAAATCCCACGAAATTTCAAAACAAAAACCATTTTCATAAAAAAAACTGCAGTACCAACTCGACTCAAATGACAACACATTTTTTTCTCGTAGTTTCGAAGTTGGCTCCATAGTGAAAGTTGTTCAGTTTGATGGTATGAAGCACCCACAAGCTCCAACAGGTTTTTTTTACACCCTGTATAATTTCTCTAACGAGAAACAACCTCGTTGTGACAAAAACTTTGTCATGATTCGCAACGATCTTTCGTGATGTGTGAAGAGAGGCCCAAGTTAGTGCTTTCCGAGAAGGAGCAAGCCAGCGTGGCGCCGGTCGGGGGCTGAGGGGAACGCGGGGGCGAGGGGAGGCGTCGCCAGGGGATCCCTCCCCCCCCCTTCCCCCGAACTCCCTCTACACCTCGGGAATGATACAGCAGTGCGACGCTGGGACAGGATAGAAACAGACGTTCTGACGCACAACGACCTTGAAGTCTCAGGGATGCATGTTTCTAATCGCCACTTAGGATCACGAATCGTTTGGCTCATACTATGGTTATGCTGAGGATTTATATCATTATATCAATTGTTCTGAGGTTTCAGAATATCTCTACCCCCTCGGGGAATATAGTCGTGAGCAGATGCTTATGCTTATACAAGATTTGTTGGAATAGCTTCATAGATGTGTGTTGAGGAGATGATATCTTGAAAAGATTCGAAAATGAAAGTAATAAAATAAGTATATTTTTGATAGTGATCAAATATTGAAAGAGACATCATTATTCAGATGTTCGAACTTCTAATCTAAGAAAATCTAAAATTTTAATGTTAATTCGATGTTGGTTTAAGCCAGATGCTCGAGTCATCGATGTTAATCAGTTTGTATGTAATTTATTGACCCATCGATATCTAAGGCCTTATTATTGAAATCTTATCAATCTACGCATATATAATAAAATTTTAAACTTTGCCTGTCCATAGGCAGTAAAGAAATTACTGAACTAAGATGTGGGATTATCTTGCAGTAACATGGTAGAGAGCACCAAAACGTTTTATAATAATGACAGTGACGTCATTATATTTGAGTATGGTGAACTATATACTATTACCTTCTGTGATTTGAGGTTGTTTAATCCTAAATACGTTTTGGCACAAACCACCCATAGCCTTTATTTTAAAAGTTATCAGTTATAAGTTTCCGGAAATTTGTATTGGTCTGCTCGTACGACCTCTACCCTTATCTAGACTAGTTTATCAGTGGCGCTATTCAAAAATAAATATTATAACTTGCCCTACACAACACATATGCCTAAAACTTTAATTATAAGAAAACCTTCCGAAAATCCAGGACAGAGACCCACTTTTTCCGTTCGGGGTAAATAGGGCAGGCTCCCCCCGCGCCTCACCCGGCCCAATGACGTCACACCGCATCGCCCGCTACTGCAATACAGCGCAGTGTGTCCACTCCACTCCACTCCACTAGCTACTCGCGATCCCGCTCACGTTGTATTTTGGGCGAACTGACTTAGAAAATAAAGGTGCTTTCAGACTACGCTATACTACATATCATATAGTACCTATAAGCACTCATTATAGCTTACGTATCACAACAATATCACAGCTTACATTTCATATGGAAACATTCACACATAACTTTACTTTACAACTTCTTGAAATATGAACGCAAATCCTAAAAACCTGTACATACTCGTACTCTACAACAGGCATGTCAAACTCAGTCATGGTGGGCAACATGCATAATGATAGTAAAATCTGTGGGCCGCAAAGAACATGAAGAAATAAAACTCATTGCACCGATGATCATAGAACATGACTGTAATCGTTTACAAAAAACAGAGCGAGCGAAGCGAGCTCGACATTTTTCACACCATGACTTAAAACTTTCACCACCATTTATCCCATCATGCATAGTATGCCTACTTCTAAAAGTCAGCATGCTCGCGGGCCGCGACAGGAAGAAATTCTTAAAATTGGATCGGGCCGCAAGAAAATGCAGTGCGGGCCGGGCCGCATGTTTGACATGCCTGCTCTACAATAACCAGATTAATATATTATAATATTTATCTTTTTGTTGGTCTGACGATTTTGTTCGGTTTGCAGGTGCGTTCAATTGCTAATATAAAAATCCTAACCTATTTAATTCCATACCATTAAGGAAGCTACTCGCCAGAAACTAGAGGCTGTAGAAACGTGGGTCTACCGAAGAATGCTGCGAATTAGTTGGGTTCAACGAGTCACCAATGCGGAAGTTCTACAACGTGCCCGGAAGTCCCGAGAGTTGTTGCAAACCATTAAAAAGAATGAGCGATACCAACTGCTCCAGACTATAATAATGTCGGTAGGCCACGAATGTCATAGCTCGCAAACCTGAAAGAGTGGACAGATATCGCTAGCGTCGAAGAGCTGTTTCGTTTGGCGAGAGATAGACAGGGATATGCAGAGCTGACTGCCAACCTCCAGTCATCATCATCATATCAGCCGATAAACGTCCACTGCTGGACATAGGCCTCCCCAAAAATGGGGGGATTTGCCATAATCGCCACGCTTGGCAGGCGGGTTGCCGATCGCAGTTGGATTGAATGTTTGTACTCAGAGGATGCTGCTGCCCATACTCCGGTAGATCCCTTAGTCGCCTTTTACGACACCCACGGGGGGAAATAGAACCTCCAGTATTGGAGAGGAACCCGAAGAAGAACCTATTTAAAACCTATTTTTAACATAGCTATCCTGACTAATATTGTAAAATCTGGAAGTGAGTTTCTTTATTTCACTCTAAGGTCTAAACCATGGAACCGTAAAATGTTGTTTGAAGGTAGCCTATGATGTACCTAACCCAAAAACCTAAAGTGAATCGAATTCTTCGCGGGCGAACCCGCCTCCAAGATATAGTACCTACCTAAGTAGGTATTAAATAAATTTGAGCGAAATGTTATCGTTATGCTAGCTCGCTCATCCCTCGGTCGGTAGTCGAAAAGCAAGACAGCAGTCAACTGAAGATTAAAATATAGCAACACTAAATAAGTTTAGATACACTTTACTGTAATAAAAACGGTCAAGTGCGCAGCCCGTACATGCGCATCGAGGGTTCCGTACCATACCACCACACAACATAGGTATTGACTAAGAAAAAAGTTTTGATTTCTCCGGGACCTTTAGCGCGAGACCGACTCACACTTGGCCGGTGTTTATTATTTTTTGTTACTGTAGAGTTTGGTCTATAATCACATCAAGTTTGACGCTTGTATGAATTACCGTTTTTACGATAGAGCGAGAAGAAAAAACGTTGATAAAAACTAGTTTCTTGTACCCTTAATTTTTAAATTTTTGCCATTTTATTATTTGTTAGCAAATCCGCCATAATGACGCAAATTCTGTGAAAATTTCAACTGTCTGGCTATTACGGTTCAAAAGTTGCAGTCCTAAATAGGTAGGATGGACGGACAGACGGAAAACGTATTCTTAGTAATAATGTCCCGTTTTCACCCTTTGGGTACGGAACCCAAAAAAGTACATATCGTACGGGACTCTTACGGAAAGAAATTAATATTCTAGGCTCTCCATTCTTAGAAAAAGATGAAAAGTAAGATTCTCAAGCCCGTTTTATTTCCCTGTCACTCAAGCTCCGGTATCAACAGCTGGAAGTGGAACTCCAGTCATTAAGGCACGTGATTTATTAAATATTATTATTATGTTTGTCTTTTCCTATCACGAGACATACAAGTAGGGTGCCTTTGAGAGACGTGCGTTGGGCCTGAGCCAACCCGAATGAGCCCCCAAAATTTATTATTAATGTTTATTCCATTGACAGCGCTACAATAATCTCTTTGTTTGTATTGCATATACCTACCTTGGACTTTGTCACACGGATTAATGTACGTACGTACGAGAATCTACTCCAGACTTGTACCATGATGACTAGACATCGATATTAAAAAATACATGTATTTGTGCCCAAGCCATGGATGTTGGTATCAGTATAACATTGTTATACTGATACCAACATCCATGGCTTGGGCACAAATACTCATATTCATCATACAAATATTTGTCCCATGCGGAATTCGACCTCGCAACGCTCGGCTCAGCAGGCATGTTCACAGCCACAACCTGTGAACTATCGAGCCAATGAATTCAGAAACATTACTCAAATACTTCCTAACTTGCTATCGTTTCGAATGAATACAGCTTCATTATGAATTCAGGTCCCAACACCATCGGTTACTATTATTATTATGCATACCAATTACCAAGTTCAAAGTGGAACAAACAAATAAACTCAATTTCACATTTATTATTTTTGTAAAATAGGTGTAATCGATAACTGATCAACAACTGATATGAAACTATTTATAACTTTTGATACCAACAAACTCGTACCGACTCGTTTAAAGTACAAAGATCTTTTATAAACATGACAATTTGAAACAGCTACCTCAAAAATGTTGCACAAAAATGAGGTTTTCAGATTTGCACATCTCACGTTCACGTTCTATATTTAGAAATTAGGGTGCCTTCAATTTAGTCGCTATGTGTCGCGACGGCGCAGCTCAGCTAAAAAATCATACAACCATGCAACATAAATTGTAGGTACTAAGTAATTTGAAGGCTCGAATAAAGCATTTTGCATTTATTTAAAAACCTTTCCCACGTGATTCTTTATGAAGCGTTACATGGCGTCACATAGGAAAGGTTTGGAGTGAAAAGACAAAAGCACCGCCGCGTTGCCAAAGCGACGCTGAAACTCGCTGAAACGTCACGTTGGAAACTTTCAACGTCGCGTTGGCAAAGAGGTACTTTGTCTTTTGACATTGGAAATGTCTTTTCGTTCGCTCCAGTATATGCTCCGATTCACGAAAAAGTGCGATTCCCTTATATCGCGGAGAGTTGTGAAGATATGATATTCAACGCTCAAAAGACGCGTATTTACGAACCTACGCTATCCGTCCGTCCGTCCGAACTCCAAAGGTTTCCGTGGTCACGCCCGCCTCAGTATGGGATTTTCTACATATCTGTGCGTTACCTACGCACACATCCTTAGATTTGTTCAGAGAACGTGGCCGCGGGCAAGAATATATAGTCTGCCTGTAAAGTCGTAGCATGAATGTTTGAGGAACTTATCATTTTAGTATGGTGGTGTTGCCAGGTTATGCTTGATTTTGACTTTCTTGCGTGGAAACAGCACCCTCATTTTTTGCCAAGACTGTATATAGACAGACTGTACCTCGTCTGCGCTGCCCCTAATCGGTAGCGAGTTGAAATCACAGAATAATGCAATAGATATCATTTTGTAGTTGCTAACAAATAATAATTTAAAAAAGTATAAAATACTAGACCGTATTTTTCAAAGTTTTTTGTGTTGGCTCTATCGTAAAAACGGCAATACATACAGGTTTCAAACTTAGGTATTTTTGAGCTACCTATGCTCCTAAACTCTCGAAATGAAAACAACATAATATATAATAAAATCCGGCCAAGTTTGTGTCGGGCTAAGAATCCTTAGCGCGAACCAAAATTCCCGAAAAAAAATTGTTGTTTTTGGTGAATATGGTTATAGGTAGGTACAGATAACACGGTTACGATATGGTATCCCTGACTCCAAATCAACCTTTTTTAGAATTCTTGTCTATCTATTTGTTATCAGTTATCTTATCACGCAAAAACTACCGAACCGATTTTGACAAAACTTGTCTGCTTGATAGCTTATGATTTGACTTTAAATCTGGTATATATAATTTGTGACGAAGTCGCGGGAAGCCTCTAGTAATAGATAAGATCGCAGCCATAATGACAATATTTTTGAACTCGGTATCAAATGGGGCGTTTGTCCGTAGGAAAAGTGCCGTTTGCGCTTTGGAATACTTACTATGCGTATCTACAAGGTGTAACAAAACAGCCTAGTAATACTAAAAGCGGTAGTTTCGACCATCAAACTGAACGACTTTCACCATGGAGAAAACTTTTTTTTTTAATATTATCTTTCTCTTACATTTTGAGTCGAGTAGGTAGGTACTGCAATTTTGTTTGAAACAGCTGATTTCTTTTTTTTCTCAATGTAAGTAAGTGAAATTTGTTCAGTTTGGTCTAAACCACTCTTTTAAATTTGTTACGTATCCAGTCTTAGAAAAAGTATATGTCTAGAATGAGCCTCACTGTTTTACCGTATAAAACAAAAGGGGTCAAGTTTCATAGGTTGGTGTGCGTGAGGCGCCATACAATATAGGGTTCAGGAGCCAGTACTGGTTCGATTTTTTTACGCTTTCGTATCTTCGACTGTCAATCTTGACATATAACTTTATCAAAGCATTCTATATAATAAAACATAACAGTTATGCCAGGGGATAAGTTCATGGCTTTGAGACATTTAGTAAGAAGTTACCAATATTGTCACAAACTGCCTTTCATCTGGTTCTAGCACTCAAAGTAGGTAATTCAAATTTTTAGAACTAGCATCCGAGGTGCAAATATGTCCTCAGAATTCCTCATTTATCAGACCGGGAAAATGTTTCAGCCCCTAAAACAGGTTTCAGCAACCTGTTTTCGCTAGTTGTGCCAAATCGATATTATCACTTCTCTTTTCCATCTCTCTCGCACTTGTTAGACACGAAACCTCGTGGTCACAATTACAGGATCTGATACGCGAGATAGAAATTGTTATGTGTTACTCTTGACTTTCTAGAATGGTTAATATTATTTGGATAAATTTAATCACATGAGTTATATGCCAAAAGATACCTAGTCTCATAAACGAATGTCCTTGTGGTATTTAAAAATGCATTATTTATATGTAGATACTCGGTTTATTTACTTGATGCAATTTTTAGCTAAATGTGCTCCTGTAAACACGACAGACGGTTTCAGTGTGCAAAAACAAGCAAAAACTTAGCATAGCATTTTTAGCGTCCTATGCTCACGACTGTATTCTCCAGGTGGGTAACTAACAGATATTCTTGATATACCTTTTATAATTATAAACTAAGTAGGTATTATAAAACTGTACCTAACTGAAGCTATTTACAAAAAAAGATAACGATATGGTTTTTAGGTATCCCTGACTCGAAATCAACCTTTTTTTTAAATGTTGTCGGTTTGTTTGTTTGTGTGTTTATTTGTTTGTTCGCGCATCACGCAAAAACTACTGAACCGATTTTGATGACACTTTTTTTGTTTAATAGCTTATGATCTGACTTAAAATCTGGTATATAATTTGTGCGGACGAAGTCGCGAGTAAACACTAGTATTTTATATTATTATTGTCATTGTTGGCTGGACTAGATTTACCTAGCATGCCTATTCAGAATAATCCCATTTCAGCAGTGCCTCAGCTCAAACACTGGACATACACGACTCTAAATTGAAGCACGCAGGTTTCCTCACGATGTTTTCCTTCAACGAAAAGCCAGTGCTGTAAATGTATTGTACATAAATATGAAAATTAAAACGACTGTCTGATTGAACTTTATCGGAAAACGCTGGGTTTGAATTGAACAGCTGCCTGGTAACCACGATCTGTCCGAGCAATCCAGAAGTGGTGAAACAGGCCCCACATCTTATAATTTCATAACCCAAATTACGTACTTTAGTGAAAACAAGTTTAAAACTTTAAAAAAGTATCATCATCATCATCTCAGCCGATGGACGACCACTGCTGGACATAGGCCTCCCCAAAGGATCGCCATAACGATCGGTCCTGCGCTGCCCTCATCCAACGGTTTCCCACCGCCTTTACCAGGTCGTCGATACACCATGTGCCCACGCTGCGCTTTCCGGTACGCAGTCGCTACTCGAGAAGTTTTCGGCCCCATCGGCCATCGGTTCTGCGAGCAATGTGCCCACTGCCACTTTAGTTTAGCAATTATTTGGGCTTTATCAGCTACTCTGGTTCTTCTGCGGATCTCTTCATTTCTGATTCGAACTCGCAGGGAAACTCCGAGCATAGCCCTCTCCATTGCCCTTTGGGTGACTTTCAGCCTTTTCATGAGGCCATGAGTGAGCGACCATGTCTCTGTTCCATATGTCATCACACACACACTGATCGAAGACACTGCGGTATTTGGGACGTGAAGATACTACCTACGTAGCTTTAAAAAAGTATCTTACGTTAATCCAGAATGTATTCTATCTTAAATCCTCTTCATTAAAATCCGATAAGCCATTTATGCGTGATAGTTTTTGATGGAAGTAAAATAATTAAGTCATCAAACATCTAAACTAAACACATTCATAACATTCTTTGTTCTGTCTGTCTAGTCGTCCGATAAACAAAGGAATAAAATGATCGTCTACTATGGTCTAGTCGTCTGAATATCGGATGATATTACTTGTACTGGTGATTTATACATCACCATCTAATTTACTAAGTCAGCCACGGATTTTACAACATTATTCTATTCAGTCGGTTAGGTTAGCGAGATGCATGTAAGGATTATGTTGACCACAGCGCACGAGCCGAGCGAGCGAAGCGAGCGTTCCGCGGCAGCAGTCGGCGAGTGCCGGAACCGAATCACTACTGTTTCCAAAATTTTGAAATAAGGGTAATGGTCACTGGATTCATAACCTTCGCGGATGACTAATTTATTTTCTTCATCCGATAGTCGGTCGACAAATTTATTTTATTCGTCCGTTTATCGGACGACTAACAACAGCCTATAATAGAACTGGTAGGAAGTGGTAGGTAATATCATATTTTAATAAATTAACGTGAAAAGTTTAATCTTTCCTAATGAATCTTGCTGGATAACAGCTGTTCATAGTAGTTAATCATTGTCCGTAGTCCGAGCGTGCTATCTTCCTAGGTTGTTTGGTACTGTCTATGTCACGACCGCACTTTGTCTCACTGTTCATCCACTTTCAATCATGCGAGACAAGTGTGTATCAGACATAAAACTAAACAAATTTCTCGATGGTACAAAACTGTAAACCCGAATGTATCAGACACCAGATTTTTATTTCGCGATTTCGACGTTATTCCCATACAGAAAGTTATTCAGTTCGATTGTCTGACCATCTCTTTAAAATATGTTCAGCTAATTTTGATCGACCTTATACATTTATGTACCTACCTATTTAGTACCTAAAACGAGAAACTAAGAGGAACTTTTGTGAGAGTGTACGAGTCGGGTAGTTATGAACTTGTAATGTCTTTGAAACTTTTACCATAGAACCGATATTGCAATCACAAAAATTATATTTGAAATCGCACTGAATTTTCTGTCGAGAACAAGTTTCTTGCGATTTCTGTATTTGGTCCCGTATAATAAAAATAGTTCAGCTTGATGAGTCCGGTCACGTTGCCCTTATTCAGATAAGATAACCATCCACATTCTAAAAAGGACATGATTCTGAAAAATCTTAATTGTTTTGTAAAATTGTGTTAAATTTCCATTTTCATACAAAATTCAGAGAGAGCTTAAAGATAGGTACTTAATTAGATATAGGGTATGTCGTGAGGTGTCTTTGACCAATGACATTATAGTAGATTACACACCCAGGACAGGAAAGTAAGAAAGGTCTCAGATCTCATGTAATCATGTGATCTGAGGCTTTCTTATTTACTTTCCGAGGTCAGTATACTATTTTTCTCCTCGACGGAGGTGGAAAGCGACAACTTCGTTTAGCGCAGCGGGACGCCAATTGACGCTTTTCGTCCGGAGGGGAGAAAATACAATAATCGAGCAGTGCCACTGAAGAAATAGGTATAAACTACGTAATACCTACTAATAAGCAAAGATTGTGTCAGCCCGTCACAGGCGGGCGTCATTTATTTATACAACAAGTCGTGGTGGTCCTAGTGATAAGTAGCCTCGCCTGCCGCGCAAGGGGTGACTATGTGGACTATATTATGGTGTGCCTGCCTGGATAAAACTAAGTAGTTAGTTCTATTCGAATGAGTTTTTATCGTTCGAGGCTTGTGTTGTCCTACTGATCATCAAAAGTGGTGAAGGGCTCGCTAGAGATTTATATGTTGAAAAAGAATCATAATTTTTATTTTCTCTACACAAGACAATATTAGGTACTGTTTTAAGAGAGCAAGCTAAGTTATTACAGTGGTATATGTATAAGGTACCTAGTATTTCTAATGCTAACTTATAATTATAAGTGTAGAAATACTCGTAGTAGGTACCGACCATAGAGAAATTACACGCTCCCCTTGGGTACCGACACATAAGCAGATTTATTATATTATGCAGTGTCTTGAAATCAGATACCTCCGCAACGAAAGAATCTTGTTTTCTTGGCTATGTTAGTTACGTATTGTTGTAAATTAAACTAATACTACGAGTTTCTATTAAAGTGCTGAATTCAATGTAACTAACGAAATACGTAAGTATACTAAAAATCAAGGGAAAGTGAATAGAATTCATTCAATTAAGAAGGGCATGGAAAGTGAATGTTTCCATTAGAAATGTGTAGCAAGCCGGCAGAGGTGAAAAGCAAGCCGTGCGGGGCCGGCGGCGGCGGCGGCGGCAGCGGCGGCGGTGTGGCAGCGGCCGGCAGGCGCGCGCGTGGCAGGCGAGGGGAGCGCTCCGGGCGCGATGCAGTGGTTGGCGCGCGCGTTGTCGATACGCATGTGGCCGGGAGCGGGGCTGCGCGGGCTGCGGGGCCTGTTGCGGGGGTACGCAAGCGCCAGCAGTACGCCGCCGCCGCGCAACGGCGACACACGCGTCCGCCCGCGCCTCGCGACCGCCACGCGGCTTTCTGCCGAGACCATGACTCGCCGCGCCCGGTGAGGCGCCGCCGCACGCGCCCCGAATACGCATTACGTAAGGACTCGCCGCTACGGACACCGCCCGCGACACATCTCACGGCGGTCGCATACCGACACATATCTACATTATATCGAACTTTCTCACATAATCAACGCAATATCGTTTATAGCTTAATGATCGTCGTTGTATAGTTATCAGACACGCGGACGTGATCGCGCGCTGTGGACGGGCGGATATTAGGCGGCAAAGTTGCGCAGCTTACGGCGAGTGCGCGGTGCGCGGCTCGCTGCCTGGTGGCGCTCCGGGTGTGCCGCAGTGTCTGCGGGCGGGCGCGATGCGATCGCCGGGCCCCGAGCTGCTCCGTTCCGCACTCTGAACTCATAATGAGGAGCTTCGCGGAGGTGTTCGCGGCCGCATTGGCATAGCAGGGATCGAGAGAACGCGCAGCGCGATAGAGCACGGCCAAGGGCATGGCTCGCGAGTAAGGTGGCGGCCGCGGCGCGCGCTACGAGCCGGCCGGGGGGCGCAGCGGGCCAGCCGGCCTCTCCGCCGCGTCCCCACTGCACCGCCGCACCCGCTCCGAGCCGATGACATATTGACATTGAGCAGCCACCATTGCTCGCATAGAGTTGGTCGAGAAATGGGGGCTGACGCCTGTCCTCAGGCCGAGGCAGGAATGCCCCCGGGCCCAAGAGCAAGGCGGGGACCAAAGGTACGTATCACCAGACGTAGTGTAGATCACGTTAGGTGAGAACATTATGGGGGCGGCGTTGTATACAAAGCGGTCTGCGGTGAGGATGTCTCGTTTGCGTCACAATGTATTAAAACCGCCGATGTGGTGTTTCGTCGGAAGCCACACGACCGGTCGAGGTGCGCCCGGAGCGCGCGTGCTGCTCGTTCAGATCGCCTCCGCTCGGCACACATGTATATCGACGTTGTTATGGAATATTTCGACATGTGTTGGTGAGTGCACCATCTCGAGAAGGCGAAGTCAGCTAACATACTCTCCTTGGCTCTATGGATGAACTAACAAACGTAGTAACGATTTACGTCTGGTGAGTGTAGTCTCAAAAAATCAATTCATTTACTTTAACATTTCATAAATCTTCATTCGCAAATTTTGACCTCCACGTATTCAGCATATCTACCGCAAACACGGTTATAGGTCGAGTGCAGAGCAGGCGGCAGGGCGATAACGGCGGTGATATTGAGGACGGTCGCATAGCAGTTCTAATTTCTCAGAACGCCTTTTGTTCGCCTTTCCCTCTTGTTTCTCGCTCGAGTTTGAATTCCTGACGCTGTCGATTCAATAGATAGGCATTATTCAATCTGCTAGAGCATCTGCGAACGCTTTTAACGAGATACCAACATATATGATCTCAGTGAAATGACGAGGCATATGGTTTCGACTGAAACTGTAAAATAAAAATATCGATGACTGACGTCGTAAGTATGTAAGCGCTGGAAACAGTTTGTCGGCCAAGTGACGCCGCTCGAGACCTTTACCAGAAGTTGCGGTAAAGGTGAACAGTGGGAGTAGCATTTTCTGTCTGTAAGAGGTTATAGTTGAACATGAAACAAACCGGAAAATATCCTATCGGATTTGTATTAAACAGGAATTAAGAAAATTTCAATCAACTTTCGATTTACACTATTTTTAGGTGCGTCGACAACGAAATATGAATGTTTCCATTCGAATAAAATTCAGCCTCCCAAAAAAACAGAAATGTATCAATTTTTTCCATAGCTATTAAGATTTTCTTAAGAAGTAATTTTATAAAGTAAAGAATAAGCTAACTTGTTCTGCATGCAGACTTCTTTCTATTACTCAAATATTAATATCTCGAAAAGAAAAACTTAGTCAACCTAGAGGTACCTAATCAAGAGGTCAAACGCCGTAAAGTAGGTAGGTATCCTAATTTTGTCAAGCTACAGAAATGTACCCGTCAGGACGTCCGAGCACGCTGCAAACAAACAAAGTTTCGTCCTATTTTCAATATTTACCAATTAAAGTCAATGAAACTAACGATCTATAAAACAATATCCATATTTGTCAGATTTCCGATAGAATAGTTTCAATGTTAGGATTAATTTAAGATTTGTATGGAAAACTTTTAAACAATATGTATGTATTTTAACGGAAATCTGACCAGATACCGATACAGATTGGTTTCTAGATTGTGTTAACAACTTTATGTAACTTAAATTACCAAATGTTCAATGTAGGACGTAACTTCGTTTTGTATGGAGCGCTTTATCAGGAATATCCTCTTAAGAAGCATTTACTACTTACACACTTCATTACAAAATTTAAGATTTCTCAATCAAGAAAACCTGAAATAAAAAGTGCAACACCTACCTACTTACGAAAAAGCCTAAAAGCTACAATACTGATTTTTAGGGTCCAACTTAATCTGCTGACACTTTTTTAAGGGGATGTTCAGACCATCAAACTGAACAACTTTCTCTATGGGACCAACATCAAAAACGCGAAAAAAAAATCAGCTCTTCCATACAAAACTGCAAACCTACTCGAGCCAAATGTATGGGACAGCAGATTTTTTTTTCGCGATTTCGATGTTGGTCCCATAGAGAAAGTTGTTCAGTTTGATGGTCTGAACATCCCCTTAAAAAAGTGTCAGCATATTAAGAAGGACCCTGTATACAAGGTGTTACAAAAATACAAATAAACATTTAAGGGGGTGGTTTAGACCATGAAACTCAACAACTTTCACTATGGCACCAATATCGAAATCGAGAAAAAAAAAATGATGTTCTATACTCTACAAATCGACTCGAGCTAAAATATGTATGGAATATCAATTAATTTTTTTCGCGATTTCGATGTTGATCCCATAGAGAAAGTTGTTCAGTTTGACGGTCTAAACAAGAGTTTTAAAAATTATTCTAACTTATGTAACACCCTGTATAATATGAAATGTTTCTTATAAGAAAATAAATACAAATAGTAATTTTATATTTTTTTAAATTGATACGTGAAAGAAAACCTATAAAAGTATTGTACATACATATATATATATACATTGACGCTTTTAGGCCTTTGACGGTAAAAGGTCTCATAAACACAAGTTGATACCAAGCACTTAAAAAATTTGGCCTCGACTTCAATTTTTAGTTTTCTATACAATTGTATTTACATTTGTATTTTGTTTTCTAGTTTTTTATTACACATCGATAACATACAAAAATAACAAAATGAAGCAAACCGGTACAAATGGCAATCTTATCACTAACTACGATTAATTGTAATAATATTTGACCCTTAATCACACTCATTGCAAACTACACTGCGAGTAACGACTACAATTTGTTTAGTACGCAATAAGCATACGCATTTTACGTAGGTATTATATGGACGAATATGGCGTATTATTCAGTTTCAGAACGCTAAAATCCAGCTATCGCGTGGAAGCACTGTTGGCCTCATTACATCTCATTGTCGCACTTACTCTCGACAACTAACACAAGAGCTCTCCACGGATCTCTCTTTTATTATCCTCTATACATGGTGTAAGGAAAAGTATCATTAACCTTTAAATCCCATACTCTACCAATTAAACTGAACAACTTTTACTATGAAAGGATACCAAAAATTAAGTTTTTCCATAATAAACTGCAATGCCTACTCGACTAAAATTTAGCAGTTTTTTTTTGTTCCCATGGTAAAAGTTGTTCCGTTTGATGGGTAGAGTATGTGGTTTAAGGGGTAATGATAATTTTCCTCACACCCTGTGTAACAATTACAGCACGATGTGTGAAGTACGCCTGCGCGAGTATGCAGTGGGTCCGAGTACATAAGAGAGGAGAAACCGTGAACCACAATCAGCAACTGAGTCTTTCGTAAATAAGGAAGGAAGGAGGTAGGATCCTACTGCAAGGCAGTCTCTCACGAAAAAGGATTAGAGATGGGCCACATTCCACTACGCAAGCGCATTATGGATTGGTGGAGGAAAGTTAGTGGTTAACTTAGGTAATGTCAGAGTATTAATTAGTCTCTGTATCTTAACGAATTGATACCACATCTAATGTTCATCTAGTGTTTCGTTCGTGTTTCGTGAGCGAGTGACATTCCAGAGACGATTCCAGACACAATATGATTTTTTTTATTTTTGCACAAATCCGTTACGAACCCAAATGAGAGGTTACTTCCTTATTAATAATCCTATAGATATTATTAATTAAGCACTTCATTATTTTAACGATTGTAAACGGGCGTTAAAATCTCACAGTTTGTCGGATATTCAATATCATAGTTCGCACAAAAATTACGATAATAATAAATAAATAAATTTAAAAAAAAAAATTATTATTATCGTAATTTTTTTTCAAGTATTCAACGAATACCTACTGATTCCCATATTCGTAGCCTATTCCTAAAATCCAATCAGAAAATCCATGCAAAATTCGTTTTACTCCGATGAAACGCGTCATCATATTTATAATTAGCCTTTGATTTAACCACAACACGACCATCTGTGACACGAGTTGAATTTGACGATCTCGTTACGGTCGCTTCTGTTCTCTAAACGGAAAAAATATATAATTAATTCAAATACAAATATCATTAACAACAAAAATTACGCTCAGTTGTAGAAACGCTCATTAGAGTTAATCCTCCATTAAATGTCATGCTGCCACTTTTTGTCTTGTTGACGTAGTAATAGATTTAATGAGTCACGTTGCAGGGCACACGAGCACACGTCTCGCGTGGTTTTCGCGCGTCGCGGTTTTGCCTGCCACGAGGCTCCGCAATCCTCAATCTCTTCTTGTTCTTGAACAAAAACAATCCCTGAGATTGGGATAGATACTCCCATAAATTACACTTGACACTGGCGGAAATGCGGTGCTACGCACAAGCAAAAAGCCATTAATTATAAATAAATAAAAAATAGATTTAATGGAGGATTAACTCTAGTGAGCGTTACTGCAACTAGGAGTCAGTGCACACGATACAATGGACCCCGCATGCGGCGAGCCAGAATCTCGGAAATCCTTTACGATTAATCAGGCAAACATTACTATTTAACAACAGAGTGAGCGAAGTTAAAATGTTTCAGTACTGAACTAGGTATTCAAAAATTAATAATACAGGGTGTTAGGCGGTTAACAGTTGCATTACTTTAAGGGGTGATTGTACCCATGATACTGAACAAGTTGCGAATTAAAAGAAAAGAAAAATTCAATTTTTCTTATGAAACTTATAGGAAATTCATAATAAAATGTTTGTACTTTCCATACAAAATGCAATTAGCTGATCGAAAATTTATATGAAAAGACGAACAATTCGTTTTCTCTTTTCCTATAGGTTTCTTAAAAGTTGTTCAGTATCATGGGTATAATAACCCCTAAAAGTAATGCAACTGTTTACCCTAGCACCCTGTATAAAAAAAAATTCGTACCTATGCGCAAATCAACAGTTTTTATGTATTAGACAAAAAGAAAATCTCTTTTCACTTTGCAGACCTATTGAAGAACATTTCCGTGTTCTCTGAATTTTATCTTCAAATAAAACGACGATTGATCTTATTCCAATCTCCAGTAGTAGGACTACGACGGAATTGGGACGCGCCTTTGCTAAGAGCATTTCATTAAATTTCAATTTCTTGGAGCTCTGCAGGACAAATACGAAGAGGAATAAAAATAAAATAAGTGGTAATTCTTTTTTTATTTATGGAACGGCCTGATCTTAACTATTGGAATTTATCTAGAATTTATCTATTTATATTAATTAACTTAAAAAATCATAAATACTCGTTACAAGAACATTTTAAGTAGAGAATTTAGAGCCAGTTTCACAACTTCTTTGTAAGTTCAATATTATAATTTACTAGTGTTTTCCCGCGACTTCGTCCGCACAAATTATATACCAGATTTTAAGTCAGATCATAAGCTATCAAACAAAAAAAGTTTCATCAAAATCGGTTTAGTAGTTTTCGCGTGATGCGCGAACAAACAAACACACAAACAAACAGAGAAACAGACAGACAAAATTCCTAAAAAAGGTTGATTTCGAGTCAGGGATACCTAAAAACCATATCGTAATCTTTTTTTTGTAAATATCGACAGTGGAAATTTCAAATGTCGTAAGGGACAAACCCCTACTTTTGAGTAGAGCCAAAAAACAAAATTTTTGCAAAAAAACATCATAACTTCTTTATTTTCTTTCCTATTAAGGTGATTTCCAGACAGATAGTTTTAAAATTACTTCATCTATAGAAGACTATTGATCAAACCTGGATTAGCACAATAGTTTAGAAGTTAGTGTCCCTTACACAATAGAATTTTTGAACAGATGTCCTTTACACAACCGAATTTTTGAAGAGATGTCCGTTACGACGTGGAAAAAATTGCGATTTACAACAAATCTATTTTACGCCCTACCATACCCTACGCTTAATCATAATAATTTTGTTGTAACTGCCTACCAGTCTTGTCCACTCCTATAATTGTATGTCGTAAAGCTATTATAAAAAAATAAAAGGAAGTTACAATAAAAAATTTCGATCCAATCAAAGAGATTATTGCTATGTCATAGACAATTGCTTGTCCTTAATCACTGTTTTTACCGGTATTTGACACGTTTTTTTTATAAGAACCATTTATATAACCGAAACATTTTCTACAGGGTTCAACTTAATATGCTGACAGTTTTTTACAAGGATGATCAGATCTTCAAACTGAAAATCTTTCTCTATGGGACCAATTTTCAAATCGCGAAAAAAATATCAGCTGTCCCATACATTTGGCTCGAGTAGGTTTGCACTTTTGTATGAAACATCTGATTTGATCCCATAGAGAAAGTTGCTCAGTTTGAACGTCGGATAAACCCCTTAAAAAATTGTCAGAATAATAAGAAGGACCCTATATGTTCGACACCATTGTTGTTGTTACGGCCTACTGTACACCTATCTCCCTAGCTGCTCTGACCTAGCGGCGCTGTGTCAGAAAGGAAACTAAAAACTGACAAAACGGTGATTCATAACCCGCTAAATGACATTACGTCTAGCTTGTTATAGCCGTATTGAAGAACGCGAAGCGCTCATACAATGGCATCAACATCCCAATGGCCTCCCGTCTCAAAGGCGACTGGAACAAAATCATAAACCTACTCCAGGTTGGTAGTTCCACCCGCTAAAGGGGCACCGAACGTGTATATATACTGGTCTCGTTCCAAACCAGACAACCGCCTTTTTTGCCAAGATAATGACGCCATCGATGCGGCTAAAACCCAGGGGCGTCAGGATACACAACACGTCTACAGACACAAGCGCATGGTGAATTATGTAATTTAAGGCTTGATGACGGATATACTTACATTCCAGCACTACGCTGACATCTTAATTTATGACAACACTTTTCTCCACCCAACACTACAAATATATTCGGACTAGCTTACCTTGCAATCTGGATGTAAGACTGTGGCAACTTTCAAAGAATCATTGTAGAGCAGCTTTCCCAAAATGAAGGAAGGGAGAGAGTACCTACAACCAAATTAGCGTATGACTCCGGCTCCATACTATCACTTTTTTAAGCGGGAAACATTAGCACCAACAGCGCTACTCACAAACAGTGACAAAGACAGTCTTGCCGCGATATCATCCCTGCTTGCACGGCCAAGTTTTCAGGGCGCTTAGTGTTTGGAGAAGAGGTTGCAGTTGCAGTTGCAGTGGTGGTTATGGCAGAGTTGAAAGCTTTGGAATATCTGTGTACGCTCATTTATTTGGGAATTTCCACCTTGTTTTATACAAAACGGCGGTTCCCTATTCGTCTGTAACTTCCAACTTCCGAGTAAACTGTTCATGTGGGTATCCCCACTACCTACGTGCGCCCAGCTTATTATGGGTTTGCGTTGCTTGATGTGTCGCCGTGTGAACCGACGTTACTGAACAACTTTCTCTAAGAAACGTGTAGGAAAGTAGCAAAAAAAATTGGGTTTTTCACACAAATGTTCGATCAGCCGATTATCGAATATTTGTATGAAAAGTTTATTTTTGGAACTTTCCCTTCTTCCTTTGCGAAAGTTATTCAGTATCATGGGTACAATCACCCTTTAAATTAATGCACCCGTGCATAACAATAAACAGTTGTCTAAATAATGTTGCCGAACCATGGTGCCTACGAAAGCTAGCTTCTTTAACAAAACATACTAAGCAAAAGGTAACATACTAAGCAAAAGGTAAAGGAATTGTTGTTTTGTGTATTTTTATTGGAACCTGGAACCTGAAATTTGAATATTTATTATAAATTCTTTGATTATAGAACTTTTTAAATAGCTTTACAACATTTAATTTTAGAGTGAACTAGACTGGCAGGTTAGTTACACCAAAATAATTGAAAAAATGAAATGAAAATGAAAATTATTTATTTCTCTTCAGAGTAGGTGGGTACATTTCGAACTAAAACTAAACTAAGATTAAACAACGAACTTAATATTAATACATAACTAAATACTGATTACTGATTAACTTTATCATTTTGGGAGAAATGTACATCGACTGTTACCAGGGGTCCTCAATACAGGCAAGGCTTGAAATTTGAGGAACCAATTACAATTTGTTTCTTTGACAATAATTGGGCTGCGTACAAGTAACTGGGCAGTACTTGGTGGTTATCTTAGTAATAAATGTCAACACACTAATGACTATATAGCAGTACATAATAGATAATAAAAAATTCGAATAACTGATGATTAACATGGTGATATTGGTGAGAGGTGAAGGGAGGATTTATAGATAAGTAGGTACTTTTGATGAACTTAGGTTAGGATTATGGTTATGGTTTTGGTTATGATACTATTTCATGAGGGCATTATGGATTCAGTGCTATCGTAGTCCAGAGTCTTTACGATTACGATTTTACGATTATTACGATAATTACGATTATTCTTAGGGTGTACAATATTTTTTATTACAATCACAATTTTTGTAACGTCGTAACGGACACGTGTTCCAAAATTATATGGTTTAGGGACCTAATCTTCTAAACTATTATCCTAAGCGAGATTCAATCAATAGTTTGCTATAGATAAAGAAATTCGAAAACAATTTGTCTAGAAATCATTACAATAGCAACAAAAATTTAAAAGTTATAACGTTTTTAGGCAATATTTTGTTTTTGGTTCTTCTGTAAAACATACAAGTTTATTGCCGAAGTGTAAGTTTACTACCGAAATATCGGGAATATAGATATCAAAAACGCGGTAAAACCCCCTTTTAAATGTTTAATTTTAGTTTTAATAAGAACCGTTGTCATGACTTTCGACAACAACTTTAAAATTATTTGTGAAAATAACGTCGTAAAGGACATACTGTATTCAAATTATTTGTGAACATAACGTCGTAGAGGACGTAATGTAAATAGCTTGTTGCTACTTAAGACAATATTTATTCAACATTTTAAAATATTTTACCAGAATTTTTGTTGTAAAGGACATAATGCAATATTTTTTGCTACTTACGACAATGTTTATCAAACATTTTAAATTACGCTTTCAGCCGATATTGTCGTAAAGGACATAGGGTAATAATGTGTTGCTACTTACAACAATATTCATTCAAAGTTTGAACTATATTTTAAAATAATTTTATGTTGTAAAGGAAGGTTATTTTTTTTAATGTGGGTTACAACGTTTTAAGGCAGGTAATTATAAAGAGTTACGACGTTGCATAAAACTATATTACAGTTTGAACCTAAAATTTGACCTATACGACATAAATTTTTAATATTTTTGTCACTTACTACAAAATGATGGTCCTCGTATCTCCTTTATTTGAAGAGATATCAAAATTTTAAATACACAGATCGATAGAGGAAAAAATTCTGAGTTCAGTGGTATATTCAGTGGACTTACGACAAAATGTCCCTTACGACATTTGAAATTTCCACTGTCGATATCTTCAATGTACAGACACTTCAGTTACAGTTTTTTTTATTTATAATTAATGGCTTTTTGCTTGTGCGTAGCACCGCATTTCCGCCAGTGTCAAGTGTAATTTATGGGAGTATCTATCCCAATCTCAGGGATTGTTTTTGTAAAAGATCAAGAAGAGATTGAGGATTGCGGAGCCTCGTGGCAGGCAAAAACGCGACGCGCGAAAACCACGCGACACGTGTGCTCGGGTCAATTCCTGCAACGTGACTCCAGTTACAGTTTTATAATAGTTTAGATTAGATAATTCGTCACCAACGCCGACGTGACCTGAGAATATAAATTTTAAACAAACAGCACTAGCGATACACCTGATATTATGGAGCAGATTAACTTCCTGATAACAGTACCTCACATTGGATATTGCTAATAAAAATCACATATAACAAAGCTTCCGTGAGAAGGGCTGCCTACTAAATAGCCTGGTTGTGCGACCCCGCTAACATTTTGTTGACGAATCAAGGTAGCTTTTTAGAGCTCCGTACCCAACGGGATTACGGGACCCTATTCGTAAGCCAACGCTGTCCGTCTGTCCGCCCATCCTAGATTTAAAGAGCTGTATCTATTGAGCAGTAATAGGTAGCGAGTTAAAATTTTCACAGAATTTATGTATTATTATTTTGGATTTGCTAACAAGTAATAAAAATTAAGGAGGGTCCCATAGAAAACATGATTTTTAAAGGTTTTTTGTTTTTGTTTAATCGTAAAAAGCGACAATGGTATCGATTCGGTATTGCCACAACTTAACTTAACTAAATTTATTCCTGTCATTTTCTAACATTCGACTAAGAAAAGAGACAGAAAACCAACAACTGACTTTAGTGCTGTCAAAGTGACGCTACACGCCCAAAAACGACTTAAATAAGATGGCGTGCATTATGATGCCATCTTATTTTGGGCGTGTAGCGTCACTTTGACAGCACTAAAGTCAGTTGTTGGTTTTCTGTCTCTTTTCTTAGTCGAATGTTAGAAAATGACAGGAATAAATTTAGTTAAGTTAAGTCGTGGCAATACCGAATCGATACCAATGTCGATGTGATTTAGAGCATGCTCTTAACCAAAACTGGCCTAGCTGTGTCGGGCGCTAAGAATCCCGTAGTAATATGTTGTTTGTTTGTACTGCACCCTCGGTGCGCTAGTCCGACTGTACATGACCGTTGACCTTAGATGGGCACCTAGCGATCTCCTTTTTAGGGTTCCTTAGTCAAACAAGGAACCCTTATACTTTTGTCCATTTCAAAAATTTCTCTGACGTGATAAACAGGTTGATTACTTTTCTCCTTATTCTACTTATACAATGGTTACGAAACCCTATCATGAGAGAGTCCGAAACTCTCTTGGCCGGTTTTTATCTATGGTAAATTCATTTCTTTTTGAAAGAATAGAACAAATAACGTACATCTTAGCGTACATCAAGAAACAGGCATAGGTATTGGGTATCCATGTAGAGACCTCTATGACTTCTCTTTCTAGGTATTACTATTCTTTGTCTTTTCGCTGTCCCGTTGACGTGTAAAAAACCTTCAAAAATATTAATGCGCGTAGCTATTCAATTACAAAACACATTAGCTCGTCTCACTCACTGTCACACAGCACGCTAAATATGTTTTGTTTCACACATTATTTTATTTCCGACACATAGATACAAAAGTACGAGTAAACAAACATCGGGAGTTAAAATGCTCTTCAAAAGTGGAATTATACTGAAACTAGTTTCTAACACATTATCTCTTATCTTACCTTGTTTTGGGAGAACACTTTGACCCAATGGGATCTTTTGTGTTGTCCCCATACATATTTATTTCTTCACCCTTCAAAACCTTGGTAAATCAGAGAGGCAATTCCGTTCTGTAGAAGAAGCCTGTAATCTCCCGGTTTTGGATAAGAATCTCCTTGGAGGCACATATGTTTAGCCGCCAAGACATCACAGTCACAAATGATATGTTCCATGGTTTCCTCCTCCTCTTCGCACGCTCTGCAGCTGGGATCCAGGGTGTGCTTCATCTTGTGCATCATCGTGCCTGTGTCGTAGTGCCCGGTGAGGGCTCCGATGGTGCAGGAGCAAATGCTCCTGCTGTTGTTCAGTATGCACTTTTGTTGATGTTATATTGCTTATATTCCTGCAGTGTTGCAGACCCGAGAGGCCAGACCATTCCAGCCTGTGTCTTTTATCAGCACATTCTTTATTGGCCTTTTTAATGTTGCATGCCGGAATTCCCACACTTGGTTCTGGTCCAACCATCCTTCGTTCTGATCTAGCTCTCGCCAGCTCGTCAGCATTCTCAGTAGGTGCCCCGAACACCAGTATGCCCCGGAACCCTAACTAATCTTACTCTAATGTGAAGACCAAGTTTGTTTAGGGTCTTCACTCCTTTCAGAATTAATTTAGAACGTACATAACAGGAGTTCAAGGCTTTGAGAGCTGCTAGGCGGTCACTGTGGTCTTATTGTTATAATGGCGTACGTCTCTGTTTGAAAGTCAGTTGCATACTCTCCCTGCACCTGTATGTACCTGACTCGGTTTATAATCCATCAGTCTGTATGCAATACAAGAGTGTTCAATCCCTCCCTGTGAACAGCCATTCCTTGTTGTGGCTTGTACCTCATCTCCTAGGAGAGTGGACGCAACTTTTAGCATGCAATCGATCCATCTGCACAGAGTCCGGTCGAAGCCTCCAAATTAGCTACGATAGCGATTAGCAACGAAATTCTATTTCAGCAATGAATGAAAGCGCTAGCGTGCTCATGGATACATTATTTAGGTAGTAAGTAAAGTGTGCCCGTGCTGTGGGTTGACGTCGAGTTCAGTAATTTTTAAATTATACAAACAAATTGCTACTAAACTATTTTCTATTTTTGCGTTTATTCATTAACACTTGATATAGAATGCTGCGCTGGCCTAATCAGTGTACAAAAAAACAAAGTCTGATTAGTTAGTTAATCTATTAGATTGTAGATTAAATCACAATAGTTCGATAAAATTATGTTTTATTCAAAACTGTCCATTTATTAGCTAGCAGTGACAATAATCATTTATTATCGTTAAAAAAAATACTTCGTAGATGCAAGACTACGAAAGGGCTACGCAGGCTACGAATTCGTAGAGGGACCGTAGACCTCGTAGCTGGTAGACCTCGTAGCACAAATTACCCAAGAGATTACGATATTTGAACATAATTATTAACTTAACGTTTTTAGGGTTCCGTACCCAAAGGGCGAGTAGCCCGACTCGCACTTGACCGGTTTCTTTTATTTATTCGTGTTATGTTGCGAAACGGCTTTTAATCAAATTATGACTTTGTCTAATTAGGCATTTCTCTTGAGTGATGTGATGAGATGAAATCTGTCACTCAGGAACGTAATTCCTAGAGGATATAAGATAGACGGAACGCGATCGCACGCGGCGTGCTGTTCATCTTTCATGTACAGTCAGCAGCAAAAAGATATATGCCTCCTCATGCAAAAGATGTATAAACTTTAGTACTACGCGTAGTACTAAAGTGGATACATCTTTATACTACGACGTAGTAAAAGTGCATCCATCTTTTTGCTGCTGACTGTACAATGACTTAGAACCATATCATAGTAGATATTTATGAGCCTAGGTGTTGACGGTCCGATATCATCGCGATGTCAATGCGACATCGCAATATCACTTCGCCGCTATATTTCTGAGGTAGATCAGTCGAAGTGGAATCGCTTCGATGTCGCGGCGATAACGTTCAGTAAAAATTGCGACGATTCAGTTGCCGTTACGGTGTAGTTGCAAAATTGCCTACACTCAAAAATCGCTTGTGTGATTTGGCTTTTAATGATAAGACAGTCTAACCTCGAATTTCTATAACAGTTTGAGCACGTGAGAAATATTTGGAATTCGTTGCTGGTTTATTGTGGAAAAATGAAATGCAATAAAAATAATTGCTTTACTTCATTTCTTCTTATAATTATAAGTAGTAGGTAATTATAGTAAACTCTGTGTTTTTTATTAGTATACAAACTGAGCTTCTTACCTCCACCTATACGTCCAATAAAACACTAATTTTTAGTTGATTATTAGGTACTGAAGCGGTCGTTGGCGTAGTGGAGCTTCGGTATTGTAAACGATCACCGAAGTTAAACAACGTCAGGACCGGTCAGTCTTTGGATGGGTGACCTTTAGTGGTATTTCATCTCGAGCGTTTCCGTACTTCGGATGGCACGTTAAGCAGTTGGTCTCGGATAGTTCCGTCAGATGGCGTTATAACTATTCGTTAAGCCAGGTCAGAGGCCTATTGGCGGCTTGAAAATTATCTGACAGCAAGTTGACCACAAACTTGCCTCCACCAACCCGCACTGGGCCGGCGTGGTGGAGTGTGGCCCACTTCCTCTCACCATTATTCATGAGAGGAGGCCTTTGCCCTGCAGTGGGATTCTATAGGCTATAACTTACTTAAGTACTTTTTTATTAGGTATTTTAGTATAGGCAGGTACCTATACCTACAAAACCTGGTACCTACAAAATTTCACTTGAAATTGGAACCTACATAGGTATCATGTAGGTTCCAATTTCAAGTGAAATTTTGTTGTGATAATAGTTTTGTGACGATGAGTTTTATTGGACGTTTAGACGCCCATCTTAACCAACTACGTGGGCTATGAAGGTTATGTATGAGCATAGAGATAGGAAGTACTACGTAGGTACTATGTGTATGAGTTATGGAAACGTTTTTTTTCTCATCATCATCATTTTCAGCCTGTATCTACCCACTGCAGGGCATAAGCCTCCTCCATATTTTGCCATTCTTCTCGGTCCTGTGCCAGTCGCATCCAGGTCTTGCCTGTACTTTTCCAGATGTCGTCAACCCACCTGGCTGCCGGACGACCCACTTCTCTTTTACCTAATCTCGGCCACCACTCTGTTAAGGCTTTACTCCACCTGCCATCATTTCGTCTAGCTACGTGTCCTGCCCACCGCTGTTTTTTTTCTAATTCTAATAAATCCATGATACTGAATATGCACTTTCTAGTTTAATTTATATAAATCTAAACTATTAGCATAGCATAAACATATGCTCACGACTATATACCCCGGGGGGAGTCAGAGATATTCTGAAAACTCAGAACCCAATTTTTGATTACAAAATGTTTAATTTGGTGGTACGTACTTTTAATAAGAGTTCTTACGTTTTTTAATGAACCCTTTCAGCTTGTTATCAAGATCTCTCGTCGTGTGATACTCAGTAGTTATTTCGAGAGATTTCATGTCAGCGTCGCGTTGTGAAGTTCTCAAACCGCTTTACCGACTTTTGCAATTTTACTTCATTAAAATAACAAACAAACTGAGAGTCAGTCACTCGAATCCAAATATTGAAAACGTTCTTGTGTGGCATCATAATTAGTATAGCTTAACGTCCACTTGCACCACGCAACATTTAAGCCCATTTAAGCTTAATTTATATTTAAATATGCTGCTTTCACTGTTTATCATATATTTGCGTTTAAATAAGGCATGGTGCAAGACAACCTAAATATGTATATTTACACTAGCGACCAGCCCAGCTTTGCCCGGGTGGTGCCACCTATCGGGTCCAAAACTATTCTGTCTTTCAAGCTGGAAAAAACCAAACTCATTCACAAAATTTCATTGAAATCGGTGATATGAAATCGGTATAGTGATTAGAGAAGTTTATTCTGATAGCTCCAGAGCGCGCAGCTAACAAACGAAGTTCCGTCTTATTTTCTATATTAACCAATTAAAGTCAATGAAAGTAAAAGAAACTAATGTATGTGCTTTGCATTTGTCAGATTTCCTATAGATGCTAATAGGATATTCAAGATTTTTATGAAAAACTTTGATCCACGATAATATTGGAACTAAATATTTAAAAAGAAATCTGACAATAGTACGGCACAGATATTGCTATCTAAAAAGCAAGCCCCAAAAATTAAAAGACACCTATCCGCCACAACGTATTATAACCTCCGTTAAAAGCTATCTCAGTCTCAGCTCGCTTTGCAAAAGCGTGTGTAAGACCTGCCACACACATACGGAATTGCGATCCGGTATTCCGAATGAAAACAGGTTTTGCGAACGGAATTTCAAACATGTGACAGGCCTTAGTTGTAAGTATATTCAAATTCCCCCGTGGACTTACGCCCATACACCCTGACCTGTGCCCTGCAGTGGGACGTATACAGTTTGTAAGGAAAAGTATCATTAACCTTTAAACCACACACTCTACCCCTACACCCTGTATAGGCTAATAATGATGGAAAAAAATTGTCTCCTTAAGGTGGTTGCAGAGTTGTCAATTTCATACAAAACGTTGTCGTAGAACACTCGTCGACGGTAATTTCTTGATATCTTCGTAATTATATAATAAATTGTAAATATTATTTGATACGGGCAATCTAGATTTCCTAAGCTATTTTTTTATTTTTTCCATATATAAAACATGACTTTTATTAATACCGTCTACGCGTGTTCTACGACAAAGTTTTGTATGGATTGAAACCACCTTAATGGTTTATTAGTGAAACAAAATACAAGAAAAAACAAAAATGATGATATTTAAATTCAACTTAAAACCAGAAAGTAAAAAGATAACTCCTGTCAACGTCGGGAATCGTATACAAAGAAAAAACTAAAACACGACCGGACCGAGAATGAGTCGTTGTGTGTCCCAGACTTGTCGCTTTTTGTCACAATAAGCTATTTGACTCGTATTTTAAAATATGCTTTAATTTCCAAGAGATGTAAACAACATTCAAAAATGTATAGTGATCCACATCTCTGGCAACTTGAATATCTATAAGCCGCATCAAACATGCTAATCGGTATTATTTATCGCTTTGTAATTTATCATTAAGAGGATAGGCGGGCTGAAATCCGAATTTGGAGAATAGGTAACTTTTCCGACTGTATACGTATTTATCAGATCCACCCCACCCATACACCCCGCCGACTAGAGTGCGAAAGAGACAACTGCAGCTCGGACTGATTTTATACACAAAAAATCGACGAAATCAGCATTTTGTATTCCCCTGTTTTCTCCTCCAAAACTAAACCGATTTTAATATTTCTTCCAAAAATAATATGAGAAAGACTTTGGCTATGTCCGTACGTTTGGCTTTTTTTGTTTATATTCGTCAAATTTGTTTACTGGGTGTCTGAAAACGGGCGGTAAATTGGGTAATTTTCGAAGGTCCCTAGTTCATACAGTAACTAATTAATGCAAAAAATCAAAACATAGGGACATGGCAGAGGTGACATACATAGATTGTACGGTAAAAAAATATTTGCTCTAGTGTTATTATCCAGGGAGAAAACAGGGGAATACGTTAGTATGGAGAAAACTGTACTCGTCTACATTAAATACTCGCCCACATTAAATCATGTTTAGTAATATTAAGCCTGATCAGAAAAATAAAACACCTCGCCATTTTGCGGAAAATCATTGGAACTAATTACTAAGGGTGCCCATGGGCATATCGCTGTCCGTCCGTCCGTCCTTCTAATTGTCCTACTATCAAGCACTGTATATTTTGAACTATAATAGCTAGACGGTTGACATTTTCTCAGAATTATGGCAGATTTTCTAAAAAAAAATATAATAACGAAAGGTTAAGGAGGTTCCCATACCAGAAACGTTTCTTTTTCCTATATCGTAAAAACGATAATATTTATATTCAAGCGTCAAACGGTATGATTTTAGTGCATGCTCTAAGGTAAATAAACAAAATCAACAAATAATAAAAACCGTACAAGAGTGTGTCGGGCTCGCGCTGAGGATCCCGGATAAAACATATTCTTTAGTATAATCAGCGAGTTTCCAACTAGTCAAATTAACAACTCTTTATCAAACGTCAAAACGCGTGCTTTGTATGAAATATTGTACTAAAAATTGAATAGTGACGTCATTGTTTTTCATCGTCGTTTTGATACTTTTTATAGTTTATCCAGTTATTTAAAATAGTATTCAGTAGTATTCAAGCAGCAGAATTACTGAAAATGTGAGTTAAGCGTTATTTTCAAACGGTTTATTTACTGAGCAGTTAAAATTAAAATATATGTTATGTAGTAAACTCCCCTATTGTATGGTGGTACGGAACCCTCTGTGCGCGTGTCCGACTCACACTTGACCCGTTTTTTTTACTCGCAATATTAAGGGCACCTTTGACGCTCCATACAAACGAAGTTTGGTTATATTTTCAAAGTTTTCAGAAACAATCTAGAAACTAATCTCTATTCTTGAATGTTGTTAGATTTTCGTTAAATGTATAGTTTTAAAGTTACAGTGCCTCAGATTTCCATACAAATCTTAAAATAATCCTAGCATTGAAACTGTATATTTTAACGAAAGTCGGACAACATACAAGCATAGAGATTTGTTTTTAGATTGTTTCTGCAAAATTTAATTGAGTTTTATGGGTTAGTATTCAAAATATAACCAGAATTCGGATAAGACGGATTGTAGCGCCTCCGAAGCAGGTGTTTTATATTTCTGGTCAGGCTCTAAATCGCAGATAAACATAGTTCGGATCATAGAGGTATTATACCAGGGAATAGAGGAACTGACAGCTGAGAGAGCGAGATGTACCTTGCGGCACCACTGTATAATAGAAAGAGATACGTGACGCGAGGCAATAGAACCGTTTTCTAATCTCTTATCAATTTTTACAATTCGGTTTCCGTTGATAATTGCGGAACTAAAGTGGAAACGTAGATATTTTTGTGAAATATACTGACACTACTTCATTAATTTATCCACGATTTCACGTTAGACTCAGAATTATAGACAGTATTAGAATTTTTGCCTGCGAATAGTCTCCTGAAAACATCCAAAAACGGTTTCATTTGACAACTCATGTCAGTTCCTCTATTCCTGTAAGGTATAATGACTAATAGTACGCGGAAAGCCGATCAAGGCCCGTCCGAGACTTGTCATTCTTTAGACGTCATTCTTTGTCACAATTCTCTCTCGACGCGACGGACGCTCCGCCTACGCGATAACAACGCGTGCTTCTATTTACTGTGATTTTCCAAACCGACTGCATGCTTTAGAACACCGCGGTATAATTAGACCAGTTTTATTTTAGAATGGCTGGATGCGGCTTACGGTATCGCAATGTATAATTATTTAAGTTAATTGAATAATATTTGTATAAAAGCATGTAATTTTTTCTGTGAATATATAGCACAAACTGCGAAAGGAACGACCTATTTATTCCCATGCATATACATCCAATTAATACGGAGTTTATGTGGGGAGAAATTTATATCATTAGCATCCTACCTAAGAGTCTACCCATCAAACTGAACAACTTTTACTATGGAAGCAAAGCGATCAGAGCAAAAAAAATCTGCTGTCCCATTCTAAACTGCAATGCCTACTCGACTCAAACAGCAACAGCAGATTTTTTTTGCTCCGCTCGGTTTGCTCCCGTAGTAAAAGTTGTTCAGTTTGATGGGTAGACTCTTAGTTAGGATGCTAATGATATAAATTTCTCCCTGTATAAACTCCTTATTACTTAACGGGTTCGTAAGGAACTTTAGCAACAAACAAAGGTGCAATAATAACGAGGTTCAATGATGTGTTACCTGAGAAGATACCTGAGTTACGTCTTGGTACCTGCCCAAGAAAACAAAACATGTAACTAGGTTTCTCGATTAAATGTAGCTATTATATGAATGAATGAAATATATTTACAGCAATCACAAAAATACATTGCTATTTGTTATTATAACGAAGCCCTACTGTCTATGAATTAATACTATAAGGAGGTGACTTTCGACTACAAATACACCAAAAATCGTGTCCCTTAATATCAATATAAAACTAACCTCCTGGTAGTCCTGGCATTGACTTACCTATGCGGTGGCGGCCATCGATCATATCAACGATACGACCATTTCGATACGAAAAGTGTCATTACCACTGACACAATCACCGTTTCAGACATTCGCACTCCGATGCTTTCATCTGAATCAAATATTCAACTTCATTTTGCTTTCAGAATCACTTATCTAATAAATCAGCAGTATGCAAACGTTTCTCTCCATGGCTTTACGCAAATTTATATTTAGAAACAACACGTTTTGTTTGTATCAAACGTCTGGCTGCAATCCTGTACAATATGTAAAAAGCTCTGCAAAGTACATACAGTGTTGCTGCTGTCCCCACCTTCCCCTCTCTAGAAGACGACATAAAAATGGGCAATAAATAAATGTCACTACCAAAAATGTTGAGTATTTTCAAAATGTTACTGGTTACCTACCTATTGTCTTTTTAGGGTTCTATAGTCTGAACTGCCTCCGTGGTCTAATGGTTAGGAGTAGGAGTTAGGCTCTTGACACGGAGGTCGTGGGTTCGATTCCCACGGGGGACTTCGGATGGCACGTTAAGCCGTTGGTCCCGGCTACTATCGTCCGTCGTAAAAACCACGTCAGAGGCCAAAAGGCGGTCTGAAAAAACTCTGACACCAGTGCTTGCCCACACGATAAGAAGAAGAAGTCTGAATAGAAGACCATTTCCCAAAACGTCTGTTCGCAAGTCTATCCCAGCGTAAACTAAATAAATACACTAAAGATAAGTATTTGACGGTAGTAATATTATACTAGTAGTACTCTGTGGTATTGAGATGAAACCTTGGAGGGTTTTTGTAGCACAATTAATAGCCCGCGAAGGTTTCTGATCTAACAAAGCCGCATTGCTACGCATGTGCCGGGCATAAATAGTGTTTTATAAATTGTACCGATATGGCGAGATTTGTGTCGTTGCCATCCCCCGTAATTTATGGACCTAAAAACTTGTAATCACCCATGTGTGGAGGACGGTAGGGACTCTTAATGACAGTTATACCGGGTATCCTATGATAGGAGGGAAAATTATGTTATATGCAGGGTGTAAACCATGCGGCGCCCAGAGAAGTGACTTCGGAACCCTACTCTATGCGTAGCCAACAAATACTTGGCCGGTATTTCATTCATCGCTCATTATAAACGGAGCGAATGAATGTTTACGACTAGAATGTTTGCTTCATTCGTTTTTCAATACCAAAACGTATTGACCAAGAAGTTTCATTTCGCTTAGAGCAAAACGGCAGCGGCATTCAACAATCAAATCAAAAGACGGAATAATAAGAAAGCTTGTTTTTTGTTATAACACCTTGTCGATTTTAATTATGAAGTTTCATTAGAAGGTTATTATTTATTAAGGTTAAATTAAGGTAGGTAGAGTACTCTAAAGTTAAAACAGCTTATTACATTCCTATTTACGAATATTTTTCTCGCACAAACGACCGGTGGAAAATAACTTTTAAATCTTTAAGATATAAAGTGTTACCAGTTTACAAATACGTATAGTACCACACTGCAGCCGAAAGTATTTATTATGCGAAGAATTTCAAAAACAAACTGATTCATCTGAACATGACTTGAATAAGAACGAAGTGCGATAAAACGGGGTGCTACTCATATTAAAAACAACGCTTATCGACGCCGGCGCCGCTTGTCGTCGACTCAAGTGCTGAAGCCAGCACTTTTCTGACACCACCACTTCATATAGGGTTGTCTCAATGAAAGTTTAAACCTTTTTCACTTGGTATGGAAAATGGAGTAGAAAGTATGATTTGTTAAAAACGATGCCTACAATAATATTAATTTGATGCCAATTCTACAGGGTGAAATTGATATCATTAGCATCCTTTTTATAAACTAAGAGTCTACCTGTCAAACTGAACAACGTTTACTATGGGAGGTTTCATACATTTGAGTCGAGTATGAATTGCAGTTTAGTATGGAACGCCAGATTTTTTTTTTTGCTCCGATCGGTTTGCTCCCATAGTAAAAATTGTTCAGTTTGATGGGTAGACTCTTAGTTTAAAAGGACGCTAATGATATCAATCGCCCTTTATACGTTTCGCATACTTCCGACTTAGATACGATTCAGACCTACCGACTCGCATTGGCCCGGCCCGGACGGCATTTTTAATGCGGCAAAGGATATTGAAATGTGTAAACAGGAATTACAGTTCATATTTGCATGCAACTTATGCATATCGTCTCCGTTTTAATTTCGCGACGCCTCGCGAAGAGCCGAACGGCTGCCGACGGATTCCGCGACATATAACCGGTTCCGTTGACATGCGATCGACTGCCTTCGCGTTGGTAGTATATATTTTCTTTGGTGTTGGTCCGGTGCCGCGGCACGCGTACGGCTCCGTTCCGGGCCGGGCCGATGCGAGCCGTAGCTATAGTAATTATGAAAAAAAAGCTGCACTTTGTGATGGAAGCAAGCCGCTTTGCATAGTGATAGAAGGGATCAAAATAAGCGATTTGACCCGCAGCAGCGCAACTTTCATCCCTTAGGAACACAGATGGCGCCACTTCTTTACATGAAACTTCAAAAAATTCTACAAGCCTGACGGCTTCACCGATTTCATTCATTAAGGTGTCTATCGAAAGAACATTTATTAATAAATGATAAAAAAAAATAAAAAGTAAAAAATCCATAGTGGCTGTAAAAAGCCATGCATTTTTGTAAATTTTTCAAGTTATTTTTCAGTTTTTTCTTAATAATATTTAAAAAATGTATGAATTGGGTATATTTTTAATTATTCACATTGTTAATAAATCAATAACACGTTTAATGAAAAAAACTACATGTCAATATCTTTAATAGTTAGGAAAATATTTAAGATTTCATAAGCAGGCACGGTGCGCCCCAGTCATAGTAATTATGAAAAAAATACAGAATTTTGTGATGGAAGCAAGCCGTTTTGCACAGTGATAGAACGGACCAAAATAAGCAATTTTACCCGTGGCAGTGAAACATTCATTCTTTAGGATCACAGATGGCGCCACATATTTTAACAATCTTCTGAAAGTTACAGAAACTAAACGGCTACGCCGATTTTAATTATTTAACTGTCAAACGGTTCGTATTATTAAGTTTCAACTTAAAAAAATAATAAGTCAAATATTTTTAAAAATTAAGTGCAAAAATAAAAAAAATATGTACAAAAAATTTAAAATTACTTACAAGTTTTCAATAAACTACGTTGAACAATGTATGTGTGTATTTTTTATTTGAGACTGATCTATTTCGAATCTAAAATAAAAACTGCATCGAAATCGGTTTAGTAGTTTTGTAGATATTAGCTTAGATCAAATAAAGTTAATGGATACGCGAACATTTCAAACCAGAAAAATGAGGCAAAACAAATGAAATGTATACTTAAAATTTGTATGCAAGTGCCCTAGATTTAACAGATAATGGCGCTAGTTTGTATGGACCAAGTGCACCAGTAGTTTGCTTCAACTTACCGCGCTTTAGGCCTATCCATTAATTTTATTTTGATCTAAGGATATTAGGTATTTCTGTCGATAAACGTCCGCTGCTAGACATAGGCCTCCTGCAAAGATCGCCACAACAGAGCCGGTTCTGCTCTACCCTCATCCAACGAGTGTCCACTACCTTCACCGGATCGTCGGTCCACCTTGTGGAGGCCGCACGATACACTTTCCGGTACGCGGCTGCGCGGTTGCCACTCAAGAATTCTTCGGTCCCATCTGCCAGCCAGCCGTTCTGCAAGCAATATGCCCAGCCCATTGCCACTCTAGTTAACAATTCTTGATTGTGTCGACTTAATTTCTGATTCGATTTCGGAGGTTTGCCCTTTGGTTGACTTTCAGCCTTTAAACTATGCCTTCATTTAGTGATAGACCACGTAACAGCATAATTTATTATAATACATTAGTATAGCATTTCAAAATATATCTAGGTACTTACGTTTGATTCCCACAGCCGCTTTTACAGAATATTTTGAACTGCAGGGTGCAAGGCAGGTCGACGTTTCGGCAACTACAGCGCATTGTGTCCGCCGCAGCCTGATTTACGAGCGCATTGGTCGAAGAATTTTTGCAATATAATAGTTCCCATCCCATGTCTATCTTTTTACGATGTTGTAACAAGACCTTCTAAGGTTGATGGACTCCACAATGGCCAAAAGTTACTGCGATTTGGTCAGAATTATCCCTCTTCGACTAATACACTTGTAGGTAAATCAGGCTGTGACGACCATTGTATATTTTGACTATTGTGGAGTCCATGGAGTCCATACATCTTAGGAGGTCTTGTTACATCCCTAAAATAAAAAGATAGACATATTATGGGAACTATTAAATAGAAATCATTCTTCAACCAATGCGCTTCTACATCAAGCTGTGACGGACACAATGCGCTGTGGTTGCCGACGCGTCGACATACTCGTAGCTTCTGCCCTGTAGTGTAAAAAAATCCTGCAAAGGTGGCTGTGGAAATTATACGTAAGTAAATAGATATCTTTTGAAATGCTATACTAATATACTTAATACAATAAATTATGCTGTTACGTCGTCGCTAACAAAATAAAGGCCAAGTAAAAATGCTGTAAGTCACTCGGAGGGCAATGCACAGAGCTAGATTGTCCCTGCGTGATCGAATAAGAAATAAAGAGATCCGAAAGGTAGCCCGGGTAGCCGACAGCCCAACACAACACGGAGAATTGCTAACTAAAGTAGCAATGGGCTGGGCCACATTACTCGCAGTACGGATGGGCGATGGGGCTGAAAAGTTCACGAGTGGCGACCGCATAGCCACGTACCGGAAAGCGTATCGTGGGTAGGCCTCCAAAAGCTAGACAGACGATCCGGTGAAGGTAGAGGACACTCGTTGGATGAGGGTAGTGCAGAACCAGCCCTGTTGTGGCGATCCTTGCAGGAGGCCTATGTCTAATTTTTAATTTTTCGTATAAATTTTTTTTTTGCACTTTATTTTTAAAAATATATGACTTATTATTTTTTTAAGTTGAAACTTAATAACACGAACCGTTTGACACAATTAAAATCGGCGTAGCCGTTTAGTTTCTGTAACTTTTAGAAGATTGTTAAAATATGTGGCGCCATCTGTGATCCTAAAGAATGAATGTTTCACTGCCACGGGTAAAATTGCTTATTTTGGTCCGTTCTATCACTGTGCAAAACGGCTTGCTTCCATCGCAAAATTCTGTATTTTTTTCATAATTACTATGACTGGGGCGCACCGTGCCTGCTTATGAAATCTTAAATATTTTCCTAACTATTAAAGATATTGACATGCAGTTTTTTTCATTAAACGTGTTATTGATTTATTAACAATGTGAATAATTAAAAATATACCCAATTCATACATTTTTTAAATATTATTAAGAAAAAACAGAAAAATAACTTTGAAAAATTTACAAAAATGCATGGCTTTTTACAGCCACTATGGATTTTTTACTTTTTATTTTTTTTTATCATTTATTAATAAATGTTCTTTCGATAGACACCTTAATGAATGAAATCGGTGAAGCCGTCAGGCTTGTAGAATTTTTTGAAGTTTCATGTAAAGAAGTGGCGCCATCTGTGTTCCTAAGGGATGAAAGTTGCGCTGCTGCGGGTCAAATCGCTTATTTTGATCCCTTCTATCACTATGCAAAGCGGCTTGCTTCCATCACAAAGTGCAGCTTTTCCTTAAAATGTCTCCATAATAACTAGGACTACCGGTAGGTCTGAATCGTCCCCGATAGTACAAAGTAAAGATATTTTACACGTCAGTATAATGCGAATAAAATGTTTCGGCTACGGTCTATTACTGTAATAAATGTAAATGAGATTGTATTTTCGTAAATTTACACGTGTTAGAAATACTTCGCTGTCTATAGCTTATCTTTTTAATCAAAACGACTTATTTCAGAAGCCAAATTCTTAGAGGCAGTTAGAGGACGATCTTTTGTTTTAATTATTAAACATTGTCCTATGATAGTCAACCCTGCTAAAAGTTAATAGGACTGTAAGCAATCGCAGCAGCGAAAAATGGTTGTCGGTAGAAATATTGAAGAGTCCTCGAATCTGGCATGTATTTGAGCACGTCCGTCCGCTCTTTATCTCAACTACCATCCCAGCAGCTTACACAGCTGGATTTTATTGCAATGCCACTAATTAGCTCATTAAATTGTGCCGACTGGGGAAACGATTAGTATCTATTATAGGGCTATTGTATAAGCTTACGAATATATTGATACAAGATCTATAACGCATTTTTCTCCCCTGCGGACAAGCGTCAATTGTCGTCCCGCTGCGCTAAACGATGTTGCCGCTTTCCACCTCTGTCGAGGAGAAAAATAGTATACTAACCTCGGACCATAAATAAGAAAGCCTCGGCTTCGCCTCGGTAAACAACGGGGAATACGGGGTGTACAATATTAGTAATTGAAAACTAGTGGCGTACTTATACTTATTATTAGTTACAGTTTAACGTTTAGTTGCAATTAAATGGTTTAACAAGATGACTAATTCAGTTTGGTGTTTCAGGTCGCTGCCCAAACTGTGCAATCAAGAGGAAGAGCAGGGCAGGCCACCGCAGGGCGGCGTGGTTACCTTCGAGCCGATACAGCACGACCACGATTTTTGCGAAAGGGTTGTGATCAATGTGAGTACTAATTCCTTACATCATATTTCGACAAGTGAATCACGTTCAGTCGTCGAGTTGAAAATGACAAAATTACTATGGAGATATGCATCTTTATAATGCTGATTTGACTTTCAAAAATCACACACCTGGAGTATGATTTTTGAAAGTCAAATCAGCATTAGAAAGATGCATATCTCCATAGTAATTTTGACATATCTTATTCTGCTGCTGAGTTCAACGTATGACTTTCAAAAATCGCAACCTGACTAAAAATTCGCTGGCATATACCCTAGAACGATTTATATACCCCATCCATCCTTCCCTGTTTCCCTCAATCTGATTATCGTGTTCCGGCAATTGATACGACAGTTAGTTAAACTTTATAACTAAATAGGTCAAATGTTTACCTCAATTTACGACGGAAGCGTGCAACAGTAAACACTGTGCCGGTACAATTTCATCGTAAACGATCAGGGTATTAATAAGCCCGATATAATAACACAAGCAGAATAACTGCAAATATTTTAGCGCCACATTATTCAGAACGAATTGACATAATTTTTCGCAATATTACATAAACTTATCTACTAATGTACCTATATTGTCTTTTACGTTTACTCTAATAGGTTTATTATAATACAGGGTGTAAGGAAAAGTATCATTAACCTTTAAACCACATATTCTACCCATCAAACTGAAGAACTTTTACCATAGCAGTAAAGCGATCAGAGCACAAAAAAAACTGCTGTTCAATACGTTTGCGTCGAGTAGGTATCTATTGCAGTTTAGTATGGGATGGCAGACTTTTTTTTTTTGCGCTGACTGGTTTGCTCCCATAGTAAAAGTGGTTCAGTTTGATGGGCAGAGTATGTGGTTTAAAGGTTAATAATACTTTTCCTAACACCTGTATAAAACTAATATAAAGTTCACTGAATAAAGAACCGCAGTGAAAGAGTATGTCCAAAATGTATGTAAGGATAAAGAATAATTTGATCTAATCTGGTTTTAAAATCGATAAAATTATTTTTATTTATTTACAGATTTTTTAAATTTCCGAAAACCTAGAATGTCATGTTATGGTAAATTTATATTATATAAATTTACCATAACATGACATTCTAGGTTTTCGGAAATGTTGTAGTATGAAAAATTCAAATAAAACTACTGAACTACAGACCGTCGTCTCGTGACGTCTGTACGCTCGAACCCTCAGAACCGAGTGTTTTATATCGTAATATAAAAAAAGTGTTAGGGTGATCACTTTTCTTTATATCTATTCATTCCCGCGCAGCAGAATCACGATACCCCATGATGATTCCGCTGGAATAAATGTAACGCCTAAGAAAATCATTTAAGATCCGTCGTTGTTAATAAATCTATCAACCTAATTTAATATATATTCCACGACGAATAATGTCTACTGAATGAGAATTCACTACACCTATCACCTGTCTATTACCTACCTATTTATGAATTTCATAAACGAACCGTAACGGAGTAAAAATAGTTAAGTTTTTGAGTTTTTGATTATATATTATCTCGAGTTTCTTAAATGTACCTTGTGATTTTTAATGTACCTACTATTCTTGAAATAGGCAAAAACTATGGTTAACTTTGTTTTTGCACTTTTTATTATTTAAATTATTATTCTTCATACAATTTATGTTATGATTATGACATTGTCAATTTTATAATACAATTTGACGATCATGTAGAATAAAATGAGAATGTGACATGTTATAATGAGAAATATGTGAATCTAATCTGGTCTTTGGCTTTACCAATTAAACGATTGTTTGTAAACTACAAAGTTCTCAGTATTTCTTCTTTACTACAAACAACAGCGCGGTCAATACGTGTTAAATGAACGTGACCAAACCATTGCAGACTGAACCTCGTACTTTATTAACACTTTCGCTGCTAACCTCAAAACAATGATACTCGCGCAGTTATAACACTCTCGAATGCTATACAATTCTGACTCAACGTTTGAGTCGCGCGCACTGCGGCCCATTTGTCACTGACCTACGACGTAGGTCGTCAGCAGTTAAAGTTTCGGGAGTATTCGTAGAAAAACAATGAAAAAGTAGGTGCTGTAATCACTTTTCCATACAAATATACGGATTTCGTGGGGGGATAAATCCCAACTACCCCCCCCCCCCCCTGGATACGTGCCTGGCCCCTGACACCTAAAAACCATGTCGTAATCTTTTTCTTGTAAATATCTTCAATGTACAAACATTATAGGTAATAGTTTAGATATAATTTAACTGACCACAATCCCTGGGTAGGTTCGATGGAAATCATAGATAGTTTATAGTATCGTACTATAAACTATCTATGTTTTTATAGCATTCATTTTAAGGTGTTTTATTCATGTTAATCCGACTAGAGTCTAACAATAACCGTTACATTAATAAAGTTAAGACATATCCGAATTCGTATGTCAAGGTCACAAGGGCAGACTTTATGCTGAGTTGCTATCAATCAGTTGCAGGGGTGCGATTTTTGAATGTCACCGGTGAGTTTGAACGTTTTTTAAATCTCATACAAAAGCCTTCTCATACCTATGAGTTCAATACGAGTTGGTAGGGGCACTCGTATCAATATCGGTTATTTTACTCAGCCGGTGACATTAAAAAATCGCACTCCTGTTAATCCTCAATTAAATCTCTTGCTGTCACCTTTTGTCTTGTTGACGTAGTAAAAGCTAGCAAGATATTTAATGGAGGATTAACTTTAATGGGCGTTTCTGCAACTAACTGAGTGCTTCAGTAAGCGCCGAAGGCCCGAAGCGCTCCATGGTTCGTTCGGCTTAAAATTTTTACAACTGGTACTCTACTCTGGTATTTTACTCACATGAATGAAGTGTAAGGTACGTTTCCGTAGAATGTGAGGTATTTAGAGCTATCTCAGAGGTGTTTACTGGCAGTCATCACGCGCACTATAATTTAACGATCAAACACGAACTGAAAGTTAGGATACGATGACGCGAAGCTTGGGTAGGACTTCGAATTCATAACATAGGAATACCTACTTTTATACAGGGTGTTTGGTAGAACGATGTAGATATTTTCTGAGCTGATTGAGGGCACCTTTATGATCATTTTAGGGTTGAATTACACATGGCCGCATGCGTGCGATCGGTCTATCTTATATGCTCTAGCAAATGACGTTCCTGAGTGACAGAAAGGGATGGAGCGACGGAAAAGTGCGATCGACGTGCGTGCGACGAATTTGGGCGGTTAGAGGTCAATTACATAAAAGTTAGTGCCTCAATCAGTTTTATTTTGGTTTTGAATTAGTCCTTAGTACACTAATATATATTTATGTAATAGTACCATAAATCATCATGGTAAAGCTACTTGCGGCAAGATTTTGCTAGATCTTGCGGGGTTGTATGAATCCCTGTCACTTAAATCACATTTCGTTCACCAAACATATAGGTGCATAAATTTATGGTCAGATCTTGGGCTATTTTAGGGCAATCGTAGAAAGCCAAATAAAATTCAATGGCGTTTAATTTAAAGGGGTGGTTTAGACCATCAACTAAACAGCTTTCACTGTGGCGAAAACATCGAAATTTTGTAAATAAAATCAGCTGTCCAACACATTTGACTAGAGTGGATAGTTTTGTATGAAAACGCTGATATTTGGTGCTTCGTACCCGAAGGGTGCTAACGGGACCCTATTTACATAGGTTAGGTTAGGTTAGGTTACGATAGTAGGTATTTTGTTTTTGCTGTATCGTAGAAATGGTAATAAATACAAGCATCTTTGGTGTGATTATGGTGCATACTCTAAGAATAATAAAAACCGGTCAACTGTGTGTCGGGCTTGCGTCCTGCCTAAACGAATCCAACAAACTAGGGATCTAAACAAATCCTTAAAGAGCTAAACACCATTCAGGAATTCGAGCGACAAAATGTAAACAACTAGTGTAGAACTTACCATCTCGAGTCGGAAGAAAACTTATCTCCGGAATGAATAACGGTAAATTATCTATTCTACTCGCTAAGGATTACGACAAATGATATGTAAATTTTGTATGGAAAATAATTCAAAAATACGCAAGTTATAATTTATTTTAGATTAAAAGAAAGCGTAACTGTAAATATTTTATCAGTCAGATATTTTAGAACTTTGGTTCTTTTTAAGAAAGTGCTTAAAGAGAATGATATTTTATGGCATACAATAACGCGTCTCTTGTTTGTTTAATACCGTCGTCTGAGTCCGTACGCTACGCGCGGATGCTACGCATAGCACAAAAAGCCCACACAGACAGAGTAGCGGACTACATAACATAATTTAAAATTTTTTTTCAAATTGTCACTATTGTTTTTATTATTTATAGATAGACAATAAATGTTTAATGTCGACGCAATTTATTAAATGCCGTGCCGACATAATTATATTCTTAAAAAATGTACCAAACATTTCTAACCACGTAATGTCACTTTTCTTTGTTTACATTTTGTCGCTCGAATTCCTGAACGGAGATTACCATAATTTTCTCACAACCAATCTTACTTGTTTCTAAGCGCAAGATAAAATAAATTACCAACTACCTAGTTTTAGAGCTCATTGAAGCTTAAGGCTCTCTTATTCAAGTGCAAGCGTCTCTTTCTTGCAAGCAGAAGTTTGCAATTAGCCATCCCGCTCCAATTGAAAACAGGATCGCAAAAAAACGTGTTTTTCGTCAATATCTTTGCTCATGGGAGTTTCTAAGCTAAAAATTCTACGGAGTTCACTAGAAATATTTAATGTATTTAGTTAAGTACAAGAATAAAAAGTTAAATATCAGCAGTTTAATCATAGTATTGAAAAAGCATACTTAACAAAAAGGGGTAACTTTGGGATGTTTTTTTATCTAGTAAACTTAATCTAATCGTGTAATTGAGAACGGTCGCCTATCAGCCAGATCCTTAAATAAGACATAATTGGTTTTCAGACTTTAAAACACAGTTTAAAACACTTTCGTTCGTGTTCAAAAAACGGCTTCGACCGGATAACAGCGTCTTAAGGTTTCTTATTTACGTGCACGTCTCTAGGAGTATAGAACGACGAGTGGGCGAGCATCTGAAAAGCGCCCAGAGTGTTTACTCCCTGCTCCCATTTCTGGCAAAGCCTAGCTTTTCTAGCTTGACTAGTAAATGTAGCAGAATGTAATGCACTTTTTAGGGTTCCGTACTTAAAGAGTGAAAACTTGGTTGGTTGTCAGTCCGTCCGTCCTACCTATTTAGGGCTGTAACTTTTGAACCGTAATAGCTAGACAGTTGAAATTTTCACATAATATGCGTTATTACGGCGGATTTGTTAACAAATAATAATTAGTGATACCGTCCCGTTTTCACCCTTTGGGTACAGAACCCTAAAAATGACACAAAAAGTTAAAAATTAAGCGGTGTCCTCATACAAGAAACTAGTTTCTTCTCGCTCTATCGTAAAAACGGTAATAAACACAAGCGTCATACTTGGTGTGATTATAGAGCAAATTCTACATTATAACAACAAATATTAAAAACCGGCCAAGTGTGAGTCGGTCTCGCGCTAAAGGTCCCGGGGAACACAAAACTTTTTCTAAGTTAATGTGTTGTTTGGAACAGAACCCTCGGTGCGCGAGTAGCCCGACTCGCATTTGACAGGTTTTATTATAAGTACAATTACTTATTATTATCGAACAGGAGTCACGTTGCAGGAATTGACCCGAGCACATGTCTCGCGTGGTTTTCGCGCGTCGCGTTTTTGCCTGCCACGAGGCTCCGCAATCCTCAATCTCTTCTTGTTCTTGAACAAAAACAATCCCTGAGATTGGGATAGATACTCCCATAAAATACACTTGACACTGGCGGAAATGCGGTGCTACGCACAAGCAAAAAGCCATTAATTATAAATAAAAAAAAATAAAAAAATATTATCGAACATGAAATATTGTTCTTTGGTGAAAGAAATAAGTTATTACTAATTATAACATCAGGTTTATGGGTGTTAAATTTAATACGTTACGTACTCAAGGGGGTGCTTCAGACCATCAAACTGCTGAATAACTTTCACTATGGAGCCAACATTTAAATCGCAAAAAGATCTGCTTAGTCCTTTTTCGCCATTTCCATGATATTATTATCATTGCAGTAGAAAAGATAAAGCCTGTACAGTTAAGGACTCAGTCAGATTTAACGATTTAGCAAAAATATTAATTGGGGGCGTTTAGGATACGTAATGGAATGCATTGAGACCATTTTTAGAATTTGGTATGTTCGTTTGTACACGCATCAGTTAAAAACTTATTTCATTGCAATCGTTTCATTTAATCAAAAGTTATGAGGTGTTTTAACGTCAGTGGTCTGCGCGTACGAAGTCGCGAGCGCCGATAGGTAGTTTAGAAATAAAATTGCTACTATATTTGCTGTACGAGAACAAAAGATCCAGTTGTTTGTTCCAATGCAGTTTGTTTACTTAGACTTAGCTTAGAAGCCTTTTAATTTATAATTAATGGACTCTTGCTTGTGCGTTAGCACTGCATTTCCACCAGGGTCTATCTCAGGGATTGTTTTTGGTCAAGAACAAGAAGAGATTATGGATTGCGGAGCCCCGTGGCAGGCAAAAACGCGACGCGCGAAAACCACGCGAGACAGGTGCTCGGGTCAGAATCTGCAACGTGACTCTCTAGAAGCCATAATATTAGTAACATAATGTATAAAAAAAACATACATTCGGCGACGAAAAGATGTAACTACCTATAACACGTGAAACAAAAGTGTAAACATCGTTTCGTTGCTGACTGTTCCTGTCCCCAGCTGTAAGGTGAAACTATTATTGATTTATACTTATTACTGAAACGAAGTTTTCGTTCGCGTGTTACGTTTTTACAATCTTAGTGCCGTAGGCTGATGGTCAACGACTCCCATAATTACATTACCTGTTGATTTATAATGGCAGTTTTTATTATGAAGTTCAGCTGCCCGCTTGTTAGTAAACTTTGGAAGTTACTAAAATATTATGTTTGTTATTTTATTTTCTCTAAAATTTAGATCACGGTTCTTAAGAGCGTTTTTCTCTATCTCTTATTGTTTAGAATTTCCCCATACTGACCCTTAAAAAAACTCACCCTGTATAATTTGTACGGACGAAGTCGCGGGTATTAGGTAAGATGTAGATTGGAGATATTCGCAAAGATATTGATTGGGGGTGTTGAGGATACCAGTACGTATTTAGAACTTTTTCTGTTTGGTTTTCACACAAGCTTAGGATTAGTTTAGATAATCATTTAGTGTTTACTTCATCGCAATCGGTTCACTCATACAAAAGTTATGTGCTTATGAGTAGGTACCTATTTAAAGTTTACTACTTCGCGCGTACAAAGTCGCGGGTGTAGTGGCACCCTGTTACATAAAAGCACAAAATATTATTTTCACTTAAGGCGTATCTGCCTGGGACCACGACTCTCCATACTAATCGATGTTAACGAGCGTGTGGCCGTTTAACCAGTTTTCTTTGAAAAATTAGATGATTTTTTATGAGTTTTGAAAAAATAAGAATAGGTACCACAATATCATTCTATATGTAGTATTGTGAAGTTACTAGGTATAATTATTATAAATTTTCATTTTCTTCCGATCAACAATGTAAGAGTAAAATAGTTACAACTGGAAAAAAAGGGGTGACTTTAGAGTCCTTTTTCTTCAGTTTTGTTAATTAAAATAGATTGCGAGATAAACCAAATAACTTCTCATGTCCTGTAGATTGTTCAGATGTGCCATAGTTAATGTATAAAATGGGACAAAGTTACCCAATTTCGCGGTGAAACCGGGCGGTATGCCCCTTAAAATAAACATAAATTACGTCAATCGTAATTTTATGAATGAAGAGAACTTTCGGGTATTGTCACATCGAGAGCCTAATAATAAAATCTCACAACTTCTTACGGCGAAAATGCGGCAAAAGAGTAGCGTGACTGGCATCATTTTTAGGGTTCCGTAGTCAAACAGTAGGAACTCTTAATTAGGACCGAAAGACCCTCTGTCTGTCTAAATGCCCCAACTCAATTACTTTCTCATTTTTACACCCAACGAAACAAAATTTTGCATTAAGAGAACCCATACATAAATGTACCTAATATTATATGAAAAACAGTCGTTTTATCTCGAGATATTTCCACTCAAAGTGCAAAGAAAAAATAAGGAACCTGGCTTAGTTAATAGTTACACCTCCATCTGACGGTACCTACTATCTGGGACAAACAGCTTAACGTACCTTCCGAAGCAAGGAGACTCTCGAGGTGTACCATACCTAATAATACAATTATCGTTAGTTCCACTACGCCAACGAGCACCTAGCTCTTAGCAAATAGGTACAAAAAATTAATATCACCTGCCTTCTTTTTCCTACTCTATGCTGAAAACGAAAATTGCAAATCAAATGTCAACTTCTGACATTGTGAATATAAGTAGGTACATTTTTTTAATGGCCAGTTGTTTTGACCAAGGTTGGCGAGTGACGTTTGAACGAATTAAAATATCTGTAATCTATTCGTTTTAAAATCTGTAATCACGGACCTGAAGAAATACGGACCGAGTATTGCACTAAAAAGATGTGAAGCATGCAAGGTAATACAATCTCGTTTGTTCTACAAGGGACCTATACTCACACAGATGCACTAGCTCTAGGCGCAGGTCCGACAACCCGTCACCTTATTTACCGCGTGACAGCACGCACACAAAAGAAATGGGTGCTTCACTCATGATTAGATGACATTCCGTCTGGTTCTTCTTTAAGTCTGTGTCTGTAATATAGAAAATGTTGTTGTTGAGGCAATTATGTCAAAATAGTTATCGATTCAGCCCTAAAAAAACTTGACATAACTACTTACCGAATTAGTGTTCGAAAAGAAAAAAACCTCTTCTGAACCTTTCTGAACAATGTCATGTATGTAACATGAACAAGGACGGATCATCATTATGCAATTGCTACAGAACCCTACCAGGGCGTGTGTCTGACACGCTCTTGTCCGGCTTTTACAATAAACGTTTTCATGGGATTAAATAAAGTGTGACCTTAAAACCCGAAACAAATCGCGGTTTCGGTTTATAGCTCTGTACCGCTGGAAAATTAATTAAAATCTTTTCATAAAAGCGTGTTCCATGGACGAATGGCGCGTGTTAGCGGTTGCAGTACGCGCACCTCGCCCTTGGAGAACTCACAATAAAATGTATTTTTGGAACGATCCATTGCCAACCGCAGAGTAACATCCGCGGCGTCGAAAGAAATATCGTGTGAAACAGCACTGGACCCGTATATATCGTAAAGTGAATTTACGCGTAGATCGCGTGCATTCGCATCGCTTGTAAATATTGATTCGATTAATTTTTCTAACGCTGAAACGGTAGGTACTGTTAACATCCAATTCAAGACAGACATACTATAACTAATAATAATGATACTCTTCGGGAAAATTTTGCTGGCAATAACTTTACTCTGGGTCGTTACCCGGCTCGTTCCATAATGTCATTGATCTGGCGAGACTTTTTTGACATGGAATCTATTCCGTGTCTTCACTCGCTATGGGGGTGTTGTTAAGAAAAGTGACCCTAACAAAAACACGTACTTACTTCTCTGAGAGCTATAACTTCTAGGCATAAATTGAAACTAGTAGCGATCAACAGAGGAAGGTGGCTAAATTGTGAGTGATGGTGATGGAGATGGAGATGAGGTGATCCTAAGAAGTGGTATATTTATTGATATATATTTTCATTCTCAAAACTTCTGTCCTTCTTCAGAGAAGTTGGAAAAATATTGTCAACTTTTGACGCTACTTGTTCGGAACAAATTTAAATATTTCTACGACTACAAAAGATATAATAAAAATTGGTATAAGTACTTTTTCATTCGGTATGAAATGGTCTATCTAGTGATATATTCAACGTTGCATTGAAGCAACAATTTGAGAAACAGCAGCCGTCAATAAAGTTAAGAGGCTTAGTTTGGAGTGGTTTGGATTAACATTAGGTACTTCATCCCAATTGGCTTATTCAATCAAAAGTTAAACACGCGTGTGTTTAAAGTTTTCAAGTGTCGCGGGCATAACAAAACACCCTAATAAAATACCGTAAAACCATACAACTATAGTCCTGTCCTGGCGTGCAAGTATGGTCCAGTTTCTTACCGTAATAAATTGGCATTGACACACAACGCCATGTAACAATTTTTAAAGATCCTATTGTAGACAATGATAAAGATAAACAGAAAAACTGTTTAGATGGAGTTATGTTTCGCATATGGGTACTGAGTGACAGAAAATTGGACCATACTTGAACCCTAGGACTATATTTGTATTTTTTTTACGGTATTTAATTAGACCATCAAACTGAACAAATTTCACTATGGAGCCGAAATCGAGAAAAAATTAAAAGAAAATATCAGTTTCATCAACTCAAATATATGGGACAGCAGATTTTTTTTCCGACGATGTCTCCATAAAGACAGATTTTCAGTCGGATTGGTGAACCCCTAATGATATCGTTGCCTAAAAGCTGCTTTGGCGTTTGAAATTTTCATGGCAGTCATCTTGGATTTCAATATTTTGGATTTTTTTACCGCCAACCAAATCATAGTTTCCGTGGGCCGTGACCTCATCCGTCAGCAGTCGATTAGGAGAAAAAGTGAAGTTTGTTCAGTTTGATGGTCTGCAGCACCCCCTAAAGCATTTAAGTTTACACCCTGTATAATACGTAAATGTGCGTTTGTGTAAGAAGATATAATTGATAATAATGCTTCTGCTTCGGTTGTAGGGTACGGAAGCGCCTCCCATTGGGTTCAGAGGGCCTACCATGAGTTTTCCCTGTACTTTACTACTGTAGTTACGTCGCCAATTCGTATGACAGAAATTAGTTCTCAACGTAACCACTAGGAGCGCTGCACGAAATTCAATACAAAATTGGTGACGTAACTACAGTAGTAAAGTACGGTGAAAACTCATGGTAGACCCTCAGTTATTTTAAATGTGAAAGTGAGTTTGGTATGACTACCATGGCCACAGATTACTTAATAGTTACCCATGGCGTTGAGAGAGGTCACGGTGTTAAAAGTCCTGTATAAGATTAAACTAAACATGTTATTACGTATAGGACTCAGTTATCTAATTATCTTAATCAAATTATCTTCTGTTGTTGGCAGGTAAGCGGTCTCAAATTCGAAACCCAGTTACGTACATTAAACCAATTCCCAGAAACACTGCTGGGGGATCCCTCAAGAAGAATAAGATACTTTGACCCCCTGAGGTGAGTTCAATCCACTATTCAAAAATTTTGTAAGTAACTATAGATTTTGCTAACCGGCTCCTACTAATATTTTAAATCGTATAGGTTAAATTAAAATAACTTTCTCTAAGCTTCAGTTAACAATTCAAATTTTCAGAAACGAGTACTTCTTCGACCGCAACCGGCCCTCCTTTGATGCCATCCTCTACTATTACCAAAGTGGTGGACGGCTCCGACGCCCTGTAAACGTACCTCTTGACGTCTTTTCAGAGGAAATCAAGTTCTACGAACTCGGGGAGCAGGCTACAAACAAATTCCGGTAAACAATAAACACAATGTTTTTTAATAGATTCGAAACATCCGAGACTAACAGTTTTATTTATATTTCAGTGAAGATGAGGGCTTCATAAAAGAGGAAGAAAAGCCCCTACCATCGAACGAGCGTCAGCGCAAAATCTGGCTCCTATTCGAATACCCCGAGAGCTCCCAGGCTGCCCGAGTTGTAGCTATCATCTCCGTGTTCGTCATCCTTCTGTCTATCGTCATCTTTTGTCTGGAAACACTGCCTGAATTCAAACACTACAAAGTTTTCAATACAACCACAAACGGCACCAAGATCGAAGAAGACGAAGTTCCCGATATCACGGATCCTTTCTTCCTGATTGAAACGCTCTGCATAATTTGGTTTACCTTCGAATTGATAGTGCGGTTTTTAGCCTGTCCGAACAAGTTCAATTTCTTTAGAGACGTGATGAATATTATAGACATAATAGCCATTATCCCCTACTTCATTACCCTCGCCACTGTGGTCGCCGAGGAAGAAGACACGCTAAATCTCCCGCGAGCTCCTGTCTCCCCACAAGACAAGTCCACCAACCAAGCAATGAGTCTCGCCATACTGCGTGTAATACGTCTCGTGCGAGTCTTCAGAATCTTCAAACTGTCCCGACACTCCAAAGGCTTACAGATCCTAGGGCGGACACTAAAAGCATCAATGCGCGAGCTCGGGCTTTTAATATTTTTCCTGTTTATCGGTAAGTTCCAATTCACATTTTCTAATATTGTTAAACTATTATGTACTTACTTAAGAGTTAAATTTAAATTTGGTGCCGCAAATACCAATGATAAGGTATGCTCACTAGCATTGACTTATCAAGATCTGTCTTTTAAATGATTTCAATATTTGATCGAAGTTGAAGATTTCCAAAACCCCCATTACTTAAAATGAATAAAGGCAATACAAGCATCAGTACAAGGAGATGGCAAGGCACATAGTTGGCGGCAGAAGCAACCAGCGAGGCACGGGCGGTGCGCGGTCGACGCAGGGTGGCGCAGGAGCCGGCGCGGCGCGGGCCCGCCACGAGCTTGCGTACACAATGTACTTTGTGTTCGCAGGGGTGGTCGTGTTCTCCAGTGCCGTTTTCTTTGCCGATAAAGATTGCCCCGATACAAATTTTTCCTCCATACCCGATGCATTTTGGTGGGCCGTTATAACGATGACCACCGTCGGCTATGGAGACATGAGGTAACCCGCGTCGCACCCTCTCCCCTGCCCGCTCGTACGTGCGCTCCCTGGCACTGTATGTCGCACTGTATTCTCCGTTGGTATGTGCTTGTTCTTAAAGGTGTGGTGCTGTTTTCATCTGCGGTGTACTTCGCTGAAGCCGGAAGTGAGAACAGCTTCTTCAAATCCATACCTGATGCGTTTTGGTGGGCGGTCGTGACAATGACGACCGTAGGATACGGAGACATGACGTATGATACAGCGACTTCACCCTAAATTTCATCTTTGCCTTCTCGTCATCCCATTTTATCCTAAAACTATACATTGGTATTTTAACACGATTGTGATTTTCTTTCGCCACCTCATGTAAACTACTTTCGCTTCAATTTAATTTTGTCATCGGTTAGCTTAGAACTTAACCGATCACTTCACATTTTATTCACTCTTAAGAAATATTGCACGTTCAAGAGCGTTCGTTATATTGTCTTGTTATTATTTCCACCAGTCTACATTTTTCATCAGTCTCTTCCTGAACGCTTACAATTTTACATAGAAGCTAATTCGTAAAATTTTCCATTTCCACGTAATGGATTTCAATTCTTTTACTGAAACGTACAAACAAAAAGATGTTCCAAATTATTTGGCATATTCGTGTACCACATGACATGTCGTCGGTGTGACAATCGCCCTTCCCAAAGCGTATTCACATGAGAGAACAGCTTTAATTGTGATAGGTACTAAACACTTCAACTTAGATATATTGTTGTATCTTACCAGAAATAAAAACAATCAGATAAAAAAATTACCTTGTAGTCGAGTTGAAGTGAAATTTGCCGGTGTCTTTAAAACCCACGTTCACGATGTACGCTCCTCTCCTCTGTAACGCTTTCGCTAAAAATAAATGTTCACTTACCCCTTGTTACCTGTATTGGTGTTGTGTTGTAACAAATGATGTTGACATTATAGCTCATCGAAAATGGTGATCGATCATCTTAATTGTGTGCTATCGTTAACATCATTATGAGAAACTATTCTTCTTCCTAGAGGGCATTCAACTTATTTTGCTTTGTTCATTCAATATAATTCCTTTTCTGACTCTAATTTTGTCTGTCTCTAAACCTTTTTAGTTTGGAATGACCTGCAACCTTACAACTACTTATTCTGATTCCCATCAAAGATGGTAAATTTTACACATATATGCGACTATGTAAAATTGATGTTCAGATTTTATCATTGCTTGTTTTTTTGTAATTGGCTTCCCATCATTAGCTTTCACACCATTTTCGATAGAGAGTACATGTTGTGTACTTAAATGTTAGGAGTTATGTGCCTAGTGGATAAATGCATGTTTAAATTGGTTTCTGTTAAAAATTCTTTGACGGTAGGTAATCTATGTCGTATGTAGTACGAATACAACATTTATAAAGATGTCAAACACTTTTTCTCTGACTACAATAGGACAGGCACTGCAAGTTATTATTCCTACAGGGTGAAATTGATATGATTAGCATCCTTTTAAACTAAGAGTCTACCCATCAAACTGAACAACTTTTACTATGGGAGAAAACCGATCGGAGCAAAATAAATCAGCTGTTGCATACATTTGAATCGAGTAGGTATTGCAGTTTAGTATGGAATAGCTGACTTTTTTTGCTCCGAGCCCACTCTACTAGGTGAAGCCCAGGGTGTCGCCGTTGACGGATACGTCAAGGAGGACATCATCATCATCAAATGTGTTGATTGGTCGATTCTTAGTTCAAAAGGATGCTAATGATATCAATTTCACCCTGTATTATGGGTCTGTTTATTTCATCATACAGAGTGTTTGCATTACTTTTAGGGTCGATTGTACTCATACCGAACAGCTTTCCCAAAGGAAAGTGGAAAATTAGCAAAAAATACTATTAAATTTTTCATACAAACGTTCGATCAGCATCGATCGATCGATTCGATTGCATTTAGTATGGAAAGTCCAAATTATTTCGCTAATTTTCTATAGATTTCTTAGGAAAAGGTATTCATTATCATGGATACAATCACCCCTCAATGCAACTGTTAAACCTATACAGGGTGGTATAAATAAAATAGTAGGCACCTACCACAAATATAATTACCAACGAAAGTGTCTGTTCTCTATTACACATCATCGCTGGCGATAACCTTCGATTTGCAATGCGATAAAATCCAATGTTACAGTTATTCTGTAGCATGCTGGCGTGTGTGAAAGATGATGGATGATATTGTATTGCTTGCGTTTAATTGAAATCTTGCATTGCGAATGGTCTTACAACTATCAAACTTGTACTCTTTCATGACATAGGAGGAACTGTATTCTTGTTGATATAATGGGTAGGTACATCTTTTTTTGTCATTATACGGTACGAAAATGGAGACCAGTTTATTTATCTTTTCTATTACCAAATGAACTGTTTGTTAACTACTTCTGTTTCATTTTAGTAGATGAAATCCATTATTGCAATCATTAAAACAGCTTATTAAACGGACAATCGAGATGGGGTATGTATAACGCATGCTATTCGCGTCCACGTTGTAATCATAGACACCCTGGTTTTAGTCCTCTCATTTTTGGTTAATCAAGTTTTTGACTCTGAATGGGTTCTAATTGACGTTATATTTATAAACAGGCCCGTTGGAGTATGGGGCAAAATCGTCGGCTCGCTTTGCGCAATTGCTGGTGTGCTCACCATTGCATTGCCTGTACCTGTCATCGTGTCCAACTTCAACTACTTCTATCATCGTGAAACTGATCAGGAGGAGATGCAGTCACAAAACTTCAATCACGTAACCAGCTGCCCATACCTGCCTGGGACAATGGGGGAGCCCTACTTGAGTAAGTACTTACATACTTGGAAATTTGATAAATTAAAATAGGTCAATTAATCTTTTTCACGTTCATCACCCACTGGATGTAATAGTTTGTTACTTAGGTATGTTTACCTACCGTAGTGTTTTATTTCGCACACTGCATGAACGATTCAAGCTTATCTAAGTTATAAACTTTGATTGCAAATTTATCTTTTTAGTTTGTTGATTTCTTTTATGTTAATTTTCGGTAATTTCAGGTGGAAAGGACGATGAAAAGGACGAGATCGGCAGCGATCACTGACTAAATTGGTGTTATGTTTTATTTTAAGTGAACTACTCTTAGTAATAATCGACAGAGACGATATTTGTGATATTAATGGATAAGAGGCGAAATAGTGCGATGTGTTTTTGTAAATATTGGTTGAAGTTATGTGATGAAATAATAAAATTGTTATTTATTTTCTTTTTATGTTTCGGTGAAAATGTCGCAAACTTTTTATTTGCAATGTTATATTTGCTCGTACTGAATAATTTTAGTCACTTAGGTAGGTAATAGTAGAATTACACACCGAGGGCAGGAAAGTAAGAAAGGTCTCGGAGTTGCTCTGTGGCTCTGCTATTGGGTGGTCGTGTCGGTTGCCCCATCCCCGGTCCACAGTGGAACTCCAGTGGTGGCTCAGGATATTGTTCTTTTATAAGAACAACCCTTGAAGTCACCAAAATATCAATATAACCGTACAACGTCAAGCACTTTTGCTATAAAAACTCGACATTGGCAAAATCATCACATACCCAAGATGGCAGCCATTTTTTAAAATATAGAATAGAAGAAAGGTCTCAGATCTCATGTAAGGACATGTGATCTGAGGCTTTCTTATTTACTGCCCGAGGTTAGTATACTATTTTTCTCCTCGACGGAGGTGGAAAGCGGCAACTTCGTTTAGCACAGCGGGACGAAAATTGATGCTTTCCGTCCGGAGGGGAGAAATAATAATTTATGTACCTATAGGTACCACAAATAATTTATGCCATCTATTAATAATAATAACAGTTTATTTCATAAAATCTAGGTAACTTAGTTAGGTAGGTACTAAACTTAATTAGATTAGCTTTATAAAATAGTATAAGCAGAAAATAGATGGTAGGTGCCTGCATAAATTGCCTATATCATATCTGTTAATAATAATATTGTGGAATTCTATTGTAATAACACTTACCACATACATACACTCTTATTTCCGTGAAATGGATGACATGCGTATGCAAAAAAAAATTTAGTTACAAAATTCCTTTTCCGACACAAAAGTCGTTAGTAACAAATTCATTTAATTACTTTATTTTAACTTTTAGCACCGTTATTTTAATTTAGCCAATGACAAGTAAGTTGACCAAAGTAATTATTATTTATATAATGTACCTAACAGTTTTCTGCTACCTACTTTGGTGAAATGCACACTTTCTAATCAGTAATGACTAATGAACTATACAATACACGTGGGCTATCTTTTTTCTTCCTAGAACATTTTGTTGAAATTTATCCTTTGGTACCAAATTGTATGAAAGACATTTGCTATTTTACTTTCATTGATGTAGGTATTATGTTGAATTGTTTACATACTAGCTACGTTGATGTTGTTGTGATTGTTTTATGTTCGTAGCAAACGATACGAACAAGTTTTCTAGCATCCTCATTGAAAAACGACAAATATTCGGATTTCGGGGGGGGATAAATTCCACCTATCCTCCCCCACCCCTGCATACATATATTTGTCTGATTTCACATCTGTGAATGTTGAGTGAAAGAGAAGGGTTAGGAATGAGTTTATTCGAGGAAGGTTGAAAGTACTTAATACCTATGACAGAAAAATATGTTGTGCTGGGGCTATCCCCAGTCTTTTGTCTATACAAAGTGCCATATTACGAGACAAGTGCTAAATAAGAATGTGGATGGATGTAGTAGGAGAGACCGTTTTAAAGATAAATTGTGTAAAAGACGACATGCATAAGAAAGGAATGAGTGCTGACAAGACGGCTAAGAGAGATGAATGTAAGATGATCACATATGACACCAAATAATGAGAAGGGCAAGAGAATGATTATTATGTTTTGAGTAGCACACTAATTTTGCCATTATAACAACATTATATATACTTATGCAACATTGTAGTCTGTTTGCTAGTTAACTAAGTAGATCTGTGTTTTACTTAACATAACCTACCCCATTTCGATAACATAATTTCAATGTTGAACAATTACTGGAGTAGACTGGACAGTTTCAGGGCCTATCCAGAAGAAGTCATCAATGAGCGATGATTCCTCCTCCGAGATGATGGAGTTGGACGAGACCGCTCTGGTGGCAGATCCTCACCTGGAGCAGAATCTGCGGAGGCTGCAAGAGGAGGAGAGGTTACTGTTAGAGCAGCAGGCGGCGATGGAGTCCGGCACTGTTGACGACATCGCGGCCCTGGAGCACCAGGATGCTCTGCGTCTCAACCAGGTAAAAACAATCTAGAATACAGTACCTACACTAACTGATTTAACCTGAATGTCACGCTCGCTCTTGCTTTCCATCAAATTCCTGTCACGAAATAGGACATGGACAAGCATTTTTAAATAATACTTGGGTCGTGTCTCACCACTTCTGGATAGGGTCCTAAAATCTTATCTGACAGATCGTATAACAGATCTTTCATACGAAATGTGTCTTACCAATTAAGAACTTATCCAGAAGTGTTAAAACGGGCCCTTACTGTCGTTTTGGCGCTTAAACGGATATGTGGTATGATCAGTTGCAGCAGCAAGAGCTGCAGAAGCAGCAGCAGGCGGCGGCGCAGCGGTTGTCGCTGCGCGTGTCGGGGCCGGCGCACGACGAGCTGCTGGGCAACAACGCGCGCCGCGAGCCGCGCCGCCGCGCCGCCTGCACCGTGCGCGTGAACAACCTGCACTCCGCTGAGGCTATAGAGACGGACGTCTGACCATTAGGTGAGTTGTCATCGTGCTCCGTTTATTAGATCCACCCTATGTACAGTCAGCCTCAATAATATGTACGTGTAGGTATACGTGGATAAAATATCATTACGTTACGACGCATACGCTATTGTTCCAAAATATTGTACACACATATAGTTACATAAATGAATATACCTACATTATGTTGCACCACATCTTTCTATACAGCCTTAGTACATAACCATTTATACAAGCTATCAATAACATAACTAAGTAACCCAATTATGTCTCAAAAAGACTTATCCAGTTATGTACAATAACGAGGTAAACAATAAGGCTTGTTGTTGGTTTATCTCTTGGATAGTTTTTCTCATGGATCCACAACTGCACAAAGACTTCACTACTTTTATAATATGCACACTTAACATAATACTTACTGGCTACTTTAGTTTCACTTGTTATCGTCAAAAATAATGATCAATGTAAATGCATGGGCGTAGCAATGATTTTTTCCTAGGGTGGGCCAAGCCCAGGTGAGGTTGATGTAATAAAAACTAAAACCTAGAGCGACTGAAGCGAGCTCGAGAGCCCGAGAGCCCGCTATTTGAGCCCAAGATTTTAATGCAATGCATCTAGGTCTTTGTGATATAATCGTAGCCAGGAGTGAGTGAAGCGAGCTCGACATTTCACCGAATTCTGGATTCGAGATTTTACTGCAATGTGTCTAGCCATAAGCGAGCAAAGCGAGCTCGACATTTTACTGCAATATAGTGAGATCAATATAATACGATTTAAATCCTGGAGCTCGAGTTTTTTACGACCTAAAAGCTGGAACGAGCAAAGAAAACTTAAAATTAACTTCTCTATGAAAAGCGAAGCGAGCTCGGCATTTCACCCAATTCTGTGAGCTCAAGATTTTACTGCAATATAAATAAGATCAGAGCAGCATGTTCTAAAAACAGGAGCGAGCGAAGCGAGCTCAAGATTTTGCGAAAGTACCTTATTCTGACCACATCATTGACTTTTCAAGAAAGTTGACATGAGAAACGAAACACAAGAAAATAATATCGTGTTTATTTATCATTACCTATTGATATCTCTTATTTTTAGTAATAGTAAGTGATTCATTTGATTTCTGGGGTGGGCCAGAAGCATTCTGACCGTAACGACTTAGTTAACTCTACGTCAACTCGAACAATCATTGAATCACTACAAAGGCTATTTTCGCTTGCAATCATATTGTATCATCTGTACTTCGATCAAAGTACCTAAAAGAACATAATCTATTCGACGAATGTATAACGATGAATGGCAGACAGATCTTCTTTTATCTTCAGATTTTTCAGTGTCATGATCAGGATCATGATCTAACACCTCTTATAATGTTCTGTGACTAACACGTCATTCTGTTACCTAAAAACAAATTATTTACTGGTATTACTGGTATTACATATTAAAATTCCGAGTGGAATACTGGAGTGGGCAAATCCATACGAAATCCTATTCTGAATCGGAATTCCGTGGGTATGTGTGTGGCAGGCGTAATAAACTCACGTCCAAATCTCATTTCGGGTTGATTAGAAACTTTGCTACAACTACCAACCTGTTTTTTAATTAAGCATGCAGTATGTACAGCAAGGCTATCCTTTAGCATATTGAAGGTTTCAGGCTTAGGTTTCAGGACGCAATGACGTTTCAGATGTTAACAGTTGGCTAGTACCTATTTTATCCATAAATACAAGGTACTTATAACAAAACACCCTATTAATCTAAACTATTATAAATCTGTAACTGAAGTGAGTCTGTACATTGAAGATATTTACAAAAAAAGATTACGATATGGTTTTTAGGTATCCCTGAGACGAAAACAACTTTTTTATAAATTTTGTCTGTCTGTCTGTTTGTTTGTGTGTCTGTTTGTTTGTTTGTTTGTTCGAGCATCACGCAAAAACTACTGAACCGTTTTTGATGAAACTTTTTTTGCTTGATAGCTTATAATCTGACTTAAAATTTGGTATATGATTTGTGCGGACGAAGTCAAGGGTAAACACTAGTATAAAATGAAACGAAATAACTTTCACTAATTGTGAGTCACGTGACTCACGGGGTGTAGTTATGAAAAGTGAACAGCAAACACGTAACTCTAGGAAAGCTATAACTTCTAGTACCGCACCACCACACAACATATTACAAAAAAGGTTTGGCAGCCCGATACAATTTTAAGAATAGCTTCTTTTCGCGGCCCGCGTGCATGCTGACTTTTAGGCCGGGAATAGACATCCGATTTTGTTTCCGATTGTCTGATCGTATTCACTGTATGCACATCCGATTCTTGCGTCAGACTTTTTCTGAACTCAGTCGTTGTCGAGCTATCCATACGGAGCAGAAAGAAACGGCACTAAATCGTACGCTGTTTCCGACTCGGGCGTCCGTTCCGACTATCGGATCGGACGTGTAATGAGTGTACAGGAAATTATATGGTACGAACGCCTTCCGATACCTACTCTGTTGAGACTATCGGATCCGACCTATCGTATGGAAAAATCGGACGTCTATTCCCGGCCTTAAAAGTAAGCATTATATGTACAGTGGTCAAAAAGGTGGTAATTGTTTTAAGTCATTGTCAGAAAAATGTAGAGCTCGCTTCGCTCGCTCTGTTTTTTGTTTGATTTTACTATTAAAATAAACGATTACAGTCGTGTTCCATGATCGATGCAATGAATTTTATTTCTTTATGTTATTTGCGGCCGAATGATTCTACTATCATTATTCATTACATTACTAATGATTTTGAGTTTGACATGCCTGGTCTATTACCTACGGTTCAAAAGTTACAGCCCTAAATAGGTAGGAAGGAAGGACGGACGGACGGACAACGTAGGCTTAGTAATAAGGTCCTGTTTTCACCATAGAGGTATTATACCAGGAATATAGGAACATATAGCTGAGAGAGCGAGATGTACCTAGCGGCACCCTGTATAATAGAAAGAGATACGTGACGCGCGGCAATAGAACCGTTTTCTAGTCACTAATCAATTTTTACAATTCGGTTTCCGTGAATAAATGGGAATCTAAAATGAAATCGTAGATAATTTTGTAAAATATACTGACACTACTTCATGAATTTATCCACGATTTCACGTTAGACTCAGAATTATAGACAGTATTAGAATTTTTGCCTGCGAATAGTCTCCTGAAAACATCCAAAAACGGTGTCATATGACAACTCATGTCACTGCCTCTATTCCTGGAAGGTATAATAACTTTATGGTTTTCACCCTTTGGGTACGGAACCCTAAAAATCACCTCGATTATCCGACATGTCTGACGGAAACCAGCTTGGTTCGAGTTCGAGCACGCGACAAGAAAATTTTAAATGTGGTGTCAATGTCAACCGCTCCCGATAACTTCGGCATTTCTAGACCGAATTGGATGATGCTTTTTTACCTAGATAGGTAATACTCCCGAGTTTGTCTTATTTTAATTTAGTGAAGATTTGATGTAGCGCTTCGGAGATAGACAATGGAACTCCTCAAAACTTAATAGCAAATAATTGGTGATTGAAGGAATTGCTTTTTGCATGTACAATTGATATTGGTCAATCCGAAATAGGTATGCCACTACCCCCGAAAACTGTAAAATAAATAAATTCAACGCGAAAAAACCGATTTTAAAACTAGAAAATTGAAAAAAAATATTAATGTTCGGCGGGTGCCACAAACGGGATCATGCGTGAGGATGTTTCTGCGTGTGACTAAGTGGGTAGGTATATTCGCTTTTCCAAATTGTATCTGAGTAAAACATTTTGTTCCTTGTCAGTGTTAAATCTTATATCTACTGACTAAGTTGTGAGCTACGTACATCTATGCCTGCCTATATATTGCTGTACTTACCTACCTAACTTCTTTAGAAATAAATATTTAGAATGAAACAGAAAAAACAAATTTCCAGTTGGAAAGTTTACGAACCCATAGTCGGTTTCTCTTGTAGGTACGAACTTTAAAGTCGTGGTGTACCTACCTACCCAGTATGTAAGTAGGTAGGTACGTTATAAATATCTGAAGGTGAATAAACATTATGCTGGTTTGGCTTGGAAACGAAGACCTAACTAACAATCTTAGAAATAATTGTTCCGTAATAATTTGTCAGTACCCACTTTCATAGCATGTCGCTATTGTTCTACATCAGAATTCATCGGCAAAATAAAAAATCGGATTATTTACTAACACAGTAACACTGGATCTTTGCTGTCTGATTAATAAACATATTTTTAATTTGAAGTAGCATGACGTGCATAGGTTTATAGGTAGCTAGTTGCGGTGAGTGAATGGCGCTATAGGCACCATTCAAGTTCGACACACATGCCAACCACGGCACAACGGTGCAGCGGCCGCCCTTCGATCCGACTTGAATGAATGCGGAGACTTGTGCCGGGATCGATACCCGCTGCGGCAACGCGCCGGCAGCCCCGCGAGCGAGCCCGTGACGTCACGCACGCGCCCCCTCTCCCCACCGCCACGTGCTCGGATGCAAGGGGTCGCTCGCTCGCAACCCTAATCGATGCCAGGATTCATCACGCCCTCACTCGGGCTGCTATATTATACAATAACCGATGTAGTGGCATTCGCGTATCTTAAAAATCACACATTCAAGATATTCCACGACTGACTACGAATAGTTTGGACGTAAGCGTAACTGACCGCATTCGCTCAAACATTGAAAATAAAAACATTTAGACCTTCGTCAATTCTTTTGAGAAATATCGCTCAAAAGTACCTATGGCACCTACCTACTAATTGATTCGTTTTTGCGTCCCTTCAGGCTATATCGAGCTAGGATCAATACAAAACTAAGTGTAAGTTACATAATATAGTAAAGTAACATGACTGTATGCATGTCCCTTTAATGCGGTATCTGCCAACCATACATCCAATCAGATCGTAGAATATTATTCCGAGAGCGCAAATGCGCACTGCATACAAACGTACTATGGTGATATTTTCAATACTAACCAATTAAAGTCAATAAAATTTTGCAGAAACAATCTAGAAACAAATCTCTATGCTTCTATAGAGTCAGATTTTCGTTAAAATATACAGTTTCAATTCTAGGATTAATTAAGGATTTGTATGGAAATCTTTGAGGCACTGTAACTTGAAAACTCTACATTTTAACGAAAATCTGACTCCATACAAGCATAGAAATTTGTTTCTAGATTGTTTCTGCAAAATTTCATTGACTTTAATTGGTTAGTATTGAAAATATCACCATAGTACGTTTGTATGGAGCGCGCTCCGAATAATATACCCTTAACTTTCAAACAAGTACTTTGAAGCCGATGATGCAGGGATCTCGCAGAATCTGTGGTGAGCCAGAACAAAATTTCTCAAACAGGATATTGGCATCCAGATCCATAATAGTATAGACTGGGAGGCAATGAAAAAAAAACACGTGATTTAGTAATGAAAATACTGTGATTCATCGTATTCTAAATCTAGTTTCAGTTACTTTAGTCAAAGGCTGGCAAGCGACAGCGGTTGCGTTACCTAGAGGGGGTCCAGTAAGTACCAAAAAACCAAGGAGTAAATACGTGATAGTGACGAGGGAATTTTAGGTGTTAGATCGGGTACTTTCATAGTATTTTATATATTCGTAAGGATGTAGTAATGTTGCCAGATCTAGTTGCTAAATCTGTGCCAAACCTATTTGAAGTCGAAAAAAGGGGGACCTCTTTCACATGATAAAGACAAGGCTTATTCTTTTATATGTTACTGTACCTTCAGCAAATATACGGCATTCGAAATGACAGACCGTCACTGCGGATTTGTTTTTATAATTTTTGCAGTTATTATCTTTAAAACCGCCAAAAGTGGCCACTTTTAACGATAATACCTACAAGCATAAAATATAATAAACCATAATGTTTCGATAAATTGAAAGCCAATCAGGACTACAATGTGACATTCTTGTTTTTTGGAAAACAAATTCGGATCTCCGGGACATCACAATTCAGAATGCGCAGACGTACGGCACGCGGAAACTCCCACACTCTTCCGATATATCCTATCCCTTAGTTCGTCTTTAATTTTCATCTAGTCTTAACAACATCTACTCTTAACTACATAACTCTATCTTCTGGAAGTTCAGTAGGTAGGTACTAAGCAAACTGTCGCATGTTGAAATAAGTACCTACTCGTATTGCTGTGAAGTGAACTTAATCATATTTGTCTAGTCTACTTGTATAATTATTAGAGTGTAATTCGGAATCTTGATACACAAACCATCAATGAATGTTAACACGATGATACAAGATTGCGATGCACTTCGATGCACGGTACCGCGGCAGACCATCACTGCGAAGCCACTTCGCGTATTTTTTTGTGTGTGAACAAAACCGATTTTTTTTGTTACATTCAACAAGTTTTACACGTGAAACTTTGATCAACTATTAATTCTGTAAACGGTTTTCATGCTTGATGTTCTTCATGTTCGAATGTTAACTATTTACCTACAGTTACAGATACAGTGATGCTGGTTAGGTTAATGAATTTGCACATTGTGCATTAATAAACGAAGTAGAAGTATAGTAGATGTAGCGGCTCTAGTTTCTTGCACAGAAATAAAAAAATGCATATGATGTCATTTACATTATTCAGATTTGGTTATCAATTAATAATTAGGGTAGTTTTATACAGGGTCCAACTTAATGTGCTGAAGGTTTTTTTAGACGATGATCATATCATAAAACTGAACAACTTTCTCTATGGGACCATATCGAATAAAAATCACTGATCTCGAGGTCTCCACGACCTTCGGGTACATTGTAAATGAACTCAATAAATGTACAATAAAATAAAACAAAATTAATATTAATAATATTCTCGCTACGTAAAACAATTAACAAACAAAAATATTTTTCTAAGATTCGTCGCTAGTTTTACTAAACGACGTATCTGACATTTTTGGCGTAACTGACATATTCATTGTAGGCGAATCCATTTTCCAAGACGAATCGTTCGGTCTAATTGACGTATCTGTATCTTCGAGCGTTACCGAGAAAACACATTATGGCAGTTAGACGGAACTGGCAATTTATACGTAGTTACCTAGCGCTCAACCGAAAAAAGCTTGTTCTGAAAAATAACCTCGATGTTAGTTACGTCGTTTAGTAAGACTAGCGACGTATTGATGAATTAGTATGTTGATTATCTTAAATAATTTATTTAAATCTGAGTTTAAACTAATTGAACCCATTAGCGCGTCACAAACAGCGCCGTCGTCGTGGGGCGTTGCCGAGAGGTCCGGGTTCGAATCCGCACGGACTACCATGTGTACCAATGATTTTTCCGACTTATGTACGTAATACCGACTGCTCTCAAACGGCGAAGGAAAACATCGTGAAGAAACCTGCATACGCTGAAGAAAAATTGCACATGTGAAGTCTATACCAATCCGCATTGGCATGCGTGGTGGACGAACGCCCATACACCCTCCCTGTGCCCTGCAGTGGACGTATCATAAGCTGGTGATGAAGAATTAAAACCATCATTAATATTAGTTACATTGCAAGATAAAGTAACGCATAACTCATGCAATCGCAACTCCAGCAATTTAAAAAAAATCATAACTTTGGAAATTTCAATTATTTCCAAAAATGAAATAAACCACCAGGAATCAAAGAACACTACAAAATATTTAAAAACTTTAGAAATTAATATTTAAATGCGTTAAAAAGTGCCCTTTGGAAGACCCCTAAAAAACGAACAAAACCAGGGCGAATTCGTACTTAATCCCTGAAAACTTTAGTGAAGCGATCGAAAAAACAATTTCAATGTTAAAAACAGCTGTCCCATACATTTGCAGTTTTGTATGGAACAACAGATTACTGACTTTTTGCTTACTTTCAATTTTGGTCTCATAGAGAAAGTTTGATGGTTTGGTCGTCCCCTTAAAAAACCAACAGCATACATACATCCCGGGACCAAGACTCTCCATACTAATTGATGCGAACGAGCACATTGAACGAACAAATTTTTCAATCTTTAATTTTATTTGTAAAATCTCACATTGCAAAAAGTACGGATACAAATTACATTACAATTATACATTCGTTCTTTTAGTCCGGGTTGTGTAAACACCAAAAGTAAAATTGTTCCTTGTGTAGTTACTCTTCTATAAATCTAAGTTTGGTCGAATGTCAGCATGTCCAGGCAGCATATTCGTAAATACCCGCTGCTTCATCCAGCCGATGAAGCCTCGTAAATACCCGACGCGTTAGAGGCATGTCAGCGTCAGAAAATCGCCCATTCTCATCGTGTAAAATATTGTCTTTCAGAAAAGGCGAGCCGGCGCGAGGGCGCGCACGCAGTGTGGCGCGGCCGGCTGCCCGCGCGCTCGCCTCCCCCTTGCCACGTGTGACGCGGCCCTGAAGTCGCCGACTCCGCCCTACCCCCCACCCCCCACCCTACAACACCACTCACGCTCCGAGTGTCAAACGAACTTGTGAACTTTACTACTAGGTGCTTCACTTAAACAAATTTCGTCAGCGACCCGTTGTATTAGTTAGATTAAAATTTAGCGGCGAAGTGTTTTTGAGTACTATAAAATCTTTTAATACGCTTGTACTGAGCGTTCAACGCGCTCGCCTCCTATTGTAAATAAATCGAGACAGCTTACTACCGCTTCATACACTTTCTACATTTTGACACACGTGTATTTAGGAAATGGTTCTTCATGACAAATAATAATAATCAAAATAGGCCTATAGAAGTGTTCGTTCCGTTCGAAGGGGACGTTCTCGAGTGTCGCTTGAATGCTTAAAGAATATAGTTGTAAATAGTCAGTTGGGCGGGAGGCGCCTGCGCCGGCTTTACCCGGACCCGGACCCGGACCTGACGCCCGTGACAGACTGATAGAGGAGCTGGCGGCACGCGAGGCGTCGAGACCGTCACCGGCGCTCTCGACGCGCTCGCCTAGAACCGTCTCTGAATCAACCACGGACTACACGGAGAAATTGAAATTATTCTGATATGTTTTGATATTTCATTGACAAGTCTTTTTTACATCTGAGACGACTGACATATAATTACAGCCGGGAAAACATTGTAACGATAAGATCTTTAACGGCACCTACTATTTTTATGAACAGACCAAATTATTGAAATAATTCAATTTCCCCCTGTTTAGACTACCCAGACTTGACAGCGGCATGAAGGCCTCATAAGGCGTCATCCAATAGACCTAATGGCCTAATATATTTAGGCTTACTCCTTATGGAAAAAATATCGATCCGAATTGCCTTCCAGCTTCGGCCATCAGATAATAAGTTAAACCGAATGACAACCAACCCACTCTGTGCTGTGCTCGTAGCACATCAATCGTAGGTTTTGCGCATAGCCTCTTATTAGCTCAGTCAACATAGGTTTTTAATGTGATATGTTTAGTATTCGTTTCTAATGTCCGGGCAAACCCAGTCTCGGTTAAATGTAATGCATTTACGAGGTTGTGACTAAACTTATGTCAACCTCGTCAAATCTGGAAAATAGTTCTAAGTTATTTATGTTGTGTACCTATGTCGAGCGTGAATCAAATTCAATGTAATAGTCATACAGTATCGGGCACACTACAGGCTACAGGACAGAACCTACCCTCACTCAACCCCGAACCCTACTCCGTGTGTACCGTGCAACAGCCTCGGATTCCAACATCGATCCGTACAGAACGTTCTCAATGTTATAGATTACATTATAGTATTTAGTCGACTGTAATGAAACCAGTGTTCACCCTAAAGGGTTGTTTATAATCATCAAATTGTTGTTTCTTATTAATGATTTTATCGATGTTATATTCATTATAATATATAGAGGATGGTTGTGAGGCGACAACTGCCAGACGACAGCACTGATATCATCTAAGGCTACAAAGGAATGTTATATTTTAAAGCAAGGACGGATATTGCTTACGATTTAGCTTATAATGTTACCTTTAAAACATATCCAATAAGTCGTGAATTTATAACTATATGTGTTTATTATACGTTGTTGTCGGACAGACTGGTTATCTACATTGGCAATTTAAATGTAACGCAATTGATATACATACAAACATATAATATAATAATAAATCTATATGATTAATTATGTAACGTACGTTAACTACGTAATCAAAAGTAAAGTGCATATTCGTGCTGATTATAATATCGTTCCGATGCATGTACCTACACTACACGTCACAGTGATCATAGCCTACGTCAACTAGTCTGTCCTTGTAGACTTATTTTATAAATATAACAATTATTATTGGTATTTGGTAGATATAAAACATCGGAAATAATTTTCATCATATCATTGTAACACATTTCATAGCGTTTAAACATCTAGATGAAAAGACATTAATATTTACGCCCTATATTTAGATTAGTGTAGGTTTAGCGATACTAATTATAGTGTTTAAGTGCTGCCCTTTTACTGGGCCTGAAGTTTAGTTTGATGCTGGATCATTTGTCCGCCTTTGTTCGATATTTATATTTTGAAAAAGACGAACATAGAACAAATGTTTTATTCTTCATCCTCAAATTACAATAGGTACAATTCATATTTAATCAAAGTAATGTAAGGTAATGTACAGTCTATAATAGCTAGCCATTTAGAAAGAACGTGAAGCCACGCTAATCTGCCTTGTGACCGAATTCTGTTACCTAATCAGTGCGAATAGCTGTTGTTATACACAACTAATCAGCAGAAGGAGCGACTGCTTCTGACTGAACCAATACTAAAAATAAATTACTTATCTATCGCTCAACGGTATAGTGAGTGTTGCATCTGGGAGCGTATTCATATTTAGTTTTTTCTCTATTATCTTCCTACTTAAATTCAAAACAAATACACTAATTTACGATGGGCGAACAACATGATTCAAATTTATATAATCTGGATTTATCTTCAGTTTTCTACATTGTATAACTGCATATAATATGTGTAATAGATAGTACGATTTAATATAAACAGACGTGTCAATCCGTGTTCTAGATGTTGATCAATGTTAAAGTAAATAAGTATAAGTTACGCGTGTTTTTATTTCTCGTGAATAGCTGATACTAACATAATTAAATCAAAAATCAATGCGATCTTTTACAAAGAGCCTATTTATATACCTATTTGATTACCTAATTTAAAATGAGGTTTACTATAAGAGTTGTCAATTAAAAACCTTAATTGAAAATAGTTAACGGATGATAATGGTACCTCATACCATAAAACAATTAATTTACCTAACGCTTCACGAAAATAAAATCGCGTCTTAATTATAGGTACTTACATTGTAGCACACCAGCCCATGTACTCGCTTACTTACTGACAATCGCCAAACACGTTCGGTTTAATATAATACTGTGCAAACGTTTCGTAAGGCGCATGGCGGTCTGGCGTTTCCATTTACCGCGCAGAATGATAGTGTTAAGCGACAGTCAAATTATAGTATTGACGAGACATGGGTTCAAGAAATATTTCTTTAGGAAGCTGAGGCTGTTGCAACGAGCTGTTATGTGTTGAAGTTACGACGATGTTACAATTTATTATGTCTATATAATGTAGTACAAACTGTTAGAACATTATTTGAGACGATAAGCACACGGGTCCAGATGACTAATCGAGTATGGCGAACCTACTGCAGTCAAATATATTTATCGTATAAAAGCTTACTTCAGTTCAAGTTCAAATTTATTTATTCTGACCCCCATTTTATAACTTATCTATTTTTAAAATACTTACTAATAGTGGAATAAATGTAACTAAATTTATTTGTGATTCAGGGTCACCTATGTAGTACCTAGTTATGCCTGACTGAACAGGTTACGTCCTTGTGTTGCAGTTATATTGTTAATGCTAAAATCAAAGTCTGTCACCCTCAACTAACTCGATAAAATAGTACCTATTAAATGGAACTAAAGAATATTTGTGGAAGGATTGGTCAAATCTCAGCGGGACTTTATTAAACATTATGTATGATAAAAATGTAGGTATGTCCACAACCAGTTAAAAAGTTTAAATGAAAAATACTGTTGTTTGTGAATTACTCGTATTGGCCAAAATTGTAGCTACGCCACGTTCATTAAGGCGTATTATAATTTTCGCTCAGTATTATTAGTTGATATAATACATCAAACGTGTACGTAGTGTATGTTATGGATAGGTGCGGGATAAAATCGCATGGGCCCGGTGCAACTTCAGCTATGTTTCACTCTTGCAAATTAATTTCTCTAGAGATGACTCCACTTCGCAATCTCTAATACATTACGTTTGTAACGAATTCTTGAAAGTTATAATGACATTTTATTGTAGATAGACAAACCCACCTAAGATTTCGCTGAGGAAATCACGTTTTCCTATTTTCTTGAATAATATCAATCTCGTAGTTAGGATGGAGTTGGCAAATTTTAAATTTATTAAGAAGTCTGAAAATGTCCGTTATTTATAACAGACTGTATTTAATATGGTCTTTAGGAAACAACTGTAATCAGTAATCTTATCTGTAAATTAAATTCAATTTGATTTAAGATTTATAGTTAGGCGACATCTGCAAGTCTAGTGGTGTGTGCTATATCTAAAAATTCTTTTAGATATATTGGCTTAAATTGTTTCAGCTGAAGAAAGATTACGACGTTACGATTACATGAATTCCGAAACCTTTTATTGGGACCTGACTATGTTTCGAAATTTTTATGAAAAGTGCCAGGTTTTTGTCCGTGACCGCTTTAGACGCGTCTTTTTGCGCTTAACATTATATGTCAAGCTAGCCATTATAACGCGATGTTTTGTATGCTAGAAACGCCGATCACTCTTTTAAGCTACTTTGAAACAAACTCTTATTGTTTCGTTTAAAATCTATAGGTATTTCAATATAGTTAAATGTACACCGGCTTTTTAGCTATGTGATAAACGATACACACAACAATCAGTTACAATGTGGACACAATACTTCTACAATGTAACAATGATTAAATTGTAATACTTAATAAGCTTTGTCCAAGTAGTTTAATTTTCTTTTTCACTTGCCCCCTCTCCGTCCAGATTGAAGCGTGTTCATAATGTTGGATATAAAATCACAAATCAATTGAAAATCATATTTAAATTAGCGACGGTAATATCTTTAAAATACATTTAATTTCTGAATTAATTAGAGAAATCATTGCTTTTGAAATTTTCATAATTATGTACTTATTTTAAATTATGTATATGTTCTTAACCACCCCACTGGCTAATTTGCTTAATATTTTAATATGTATTGTTTTAAAGTCAGCCTGTCCTAAGTCCTGAGCCCGATAGTGAAGAATATCAAAGAGAAAGACAGTACATGTTGTCTTAGGTGATAGTAGGATAGCTAGGTACACATAGATTATACTATAAATTATAATACATGTCACCGTACATTATGTGCAGGACGATAGACAGACTACACAAATGTTATTTTCGTTTTATACAAGTTTAATATTAACTCGGGTTTTGCTAAAACTTTGCTATGAGCTTAATCATTATTTCCATTTAAATAAACACTATTTTAATTCAATCACCTAAGATACGATAAGATTAACAAGGAGCGAACTCTCTAGGTACATAATTACTTATCCTCTTACAAATACATAACATATAAATAAGGATTTATAATATTAAGAGCTTTTCGACTAGTATACTAACAAAAAAGATGAGATCTTATGAAATAATCTGAATTTTTCGCGATAATTTATTATATTTAATATCCATCCAGTATTATTAGATAAATAGGTGTAATGGTCAAAAAGACCATTTTCTAGCTCCTATAGTATATTAAGTAACATAGGTTCACTAATTGGCCAATATATTTATAATTATTAAGTACAAAATGTTTTAATTAGTTTCACATTGTTGGTCCCAAAGCTACATAGAAATGTATTTACTAATGTGTTTATAGTGACACGTTGCTCCCCGATGCTAAACGGATCGATCGGTTCACTTACTGGATATTGTTTTTTTTATAATAAAAAAAGATACATGTTGGCACATTTATTACGAAAATATAAATTTTACAAAACCTGCCTAATTTTAATTTATAAATAAAACAGGTTACTTTCATTACTAAAACGATTATTATATACATTTGAAATCTATCTTCTGGATTTGGTGGTTCAAATTCACTCCATTTTACAAAAAATAAAATAACATTCAAAAAATATATTACTTATATTTTAAAACTACTGTCATCGGCGGAGTAACTAAGTCGTAAATTAGTATAATATTATTTCATATTTAACTATTTGCGAGCAAGGATTTCGGAATTCATAAAATCAAACGTCTTTTTATGAGGTATCTATACATCGTGTACATTATGGTGAGAGATTCCCTTTAGTAGTCCTATGTAAGTCAAAATTATTAGTTCAAAACAAGAAAAGAATAACATTGATATTAATATTTTTTCGGAGATAGTGAGAGTATTGTGAGTGTTAATATAGTATTGTAAAACGAAACATTAACTCACAGAAGCTATGCAGCAGTAGGTATGCTGGAAAAAAAACAGTTTCTTAATTTCTCGATATCAAAATACATGTAAGTATAATAAACCGTGGAGATAAATTATCAACTTTCTTAAAGTCACGCAATAATATAAATAGATATTGCGTTTTATGGGCCCACTTGTCATGACTTATCAACGTCTACTCTAGCCCAAATACTTAATATTAAAACATATACTGAATATTTCAGAAACCGACCAAAAAACGTAACAGTATTCATAATTATGTTAACACATCGTTAGTGACGCTTACAGCACACTATTAATCTATTTACCTAAATACCTAAGATTCACATAACAAATAATCAGATGAAATCTAGGTACGTGGTTATAATTATTATGATGATAAGAACCCGAGATACAATACTATATTGATCTGAGTGATACGTTCTGTTTGGTATAAAAGGATCCCGCTGATAGTGACCTACACTGTAAATGTTTAAACACATTTTGCCATACGTATTGTGTAAATAAATTTCAAAGCACTACAGTTGGTGATCTACTTTTTTTAAATAATAATGTGACGATTGCTAAGAAATTGCGACACGCATGTATGATAACACTAATAAATCTGCATTTTCATGGAAAAATTTAACTGTTAAGTACATAAATCTGATACTGATTCGCGCTTTATCGAGGAGCCAAAATCTTAATATTTTCAGACAAGTAAACTTAGCGATGGTTATGGTATTTTGAAGAGACAACATAAATTGTACACTTTTACTTAAGCCTGAAGTAAGTTTATTGGTCTGAACGATGTCATACATGTTTTTGAAAACATTTGGGAACGAATAGTTTGGACGAAGATCTTACTATCTTATTTAATTTACTTTACCAACTATTTCGTCGTATGGAACTAATTTTAGGGGACTACGTGCTTCTTCAGAAAATATTTGAGATTTAATTAAAGGGTGACATTAAATTTGCAATTGATATAATCTACATACACGTTCTACGTTCCGTCTTGGGTAAATAATAAGTATATATATAACAAAATAAGATATTGGTGAGTAAATCCAAATTTAGAAAGAAATTAATTGCAGCTAGAGCAATTAATTCAAAATATCAAATGAAATTGTAACTTGGTCAAAGAAAACAGTTCTAAGATAAACACTCTACTCTTTATTACGATGTCGTGACCCCTTAAGTATTATTCTCTTCTAAATGCTGAAAGAACGCGAGAAGCCGGAAGGGAAAAAGATATTAAATTACGTAATTAACATTTACGTATCACGACTCATGACTTTTTGTTCGGAAACTCAATACAATGCTTACATGTACATGTAATCACGATTAAACATGATATAATAAACCTAAAATTCTAATTAATTTCGCAGTTATTAATTTAATGTCACACTTTTAGTTTGATTAAATCCACCAAATTTTCTTAGCAAAGAAATTAAGTTTGTTGTACTTACTATCCAAATTGATAACAAGCGGTATTTTAAAAAGGACGTATGTCATGTCTATCAGTCTAGTTTATTAGATTAAAATCCGAATGTTTTTGCTCGAAGAGAGTCTGGACCTATTTACGAATTTTGGTAAACTAGATTTTTTTTAATTTAATTTATTTACACCGATAACTCAGTCAAAAAAATGTGTGTAGAGCGAGATCTTAACTCTAGCGACAAAAAATCGGTAATTAAACACTATATATTTTGAGGCTTTAGAATCAGTTGTATCGAAGTAGAAAACATAATAATACTTATAAATCCAAGTCATTAAGCCGATTAAATAGATATATTGTAGATGAAATAGAATAAAACAGTAATGTATTAAAACACAATATAAATACATACTAGCAATCAAGATTAATTTTCTGTCATCATTCTCTTACATCAACGAAATCATGAAATCGTGTCTACTAATTAGTAATAACTAGAAGGCACGATTTAAGATCTAAAAATAAGAGTTCAGTTCTCGCTTCATCTGAGATCAACATTTGAAACGTATAATTTGTACACTATGGTTAAATATTTATTTATATTCGTCCGAACTACTCGTATCCCTTGCTTACAATAACCATTATGATATTCCCATGGTATGTATGGAGCTTTTTCCAATTTTTATACTTGAGTTGTAACAGTGCTATGCTGTACGAATGTAATTTTTTTCGTTGTCGAATGAGTTGTAAATCGAAAAATTGTATAAATGATTCAATAAAGTGATATTGTAGTTTTATTTTTACCCGTCCATACCATTAAGGTACTTCTGAGAAAGATCATTTCTTGACCATAAAAAACGTGTAATTACTTTACATTCGCGGTTTTTCTTAACACTTTCTTAGCACACACACAGTATAACGAGATCTAGTACTACATAAGGTGCGGATACAATGAAAATGTTTGTCCCTTAAAACTTTATTTTATAACGAGCTTTTGACCCGCGACTTCGTCCGCGTTGAAAACCCCTTTAGGGGTCGATTTTCGACAAATCCTTTCTTAGTGCACTTCTTGCAGAATTATTCCAAATTTCATGTTTCATTTATCAAATATTCTTGTATACTTATAGTGTTATAAAGGGGTCTATATTAGAATCCATAATTGAAAATGCCAATATTAAAAACGCCTAACACTTAAAACACAACAATCATTAAAATCCATAATGTTGAAATGTATACCTACATTTAAAAAGAATATCACTACATAGTATAAAACAAAGTCACTTCCCGCTGTCTGTCTATCCCTATGTATGCTTAGATCTTTAAAACTACGCATACGCGTTTTTTTTTAAATAGAGTTATTTAAGAGGAAGGTTTAATGTGCATTGCACCCGTGCGAACCATGGGCGGGTCGCTAGTCCTTAATAAGAATAACATAAATATCTATATCGTTAAAAAAACTTAATTAATAATTTTAACACTAATAAGTACTAATAAACCCCATTGAAGGCGGGTGAAATATCGTATATCTTCGGGTGGACTAGGTAAGGTAGCTAAAACCTTCTGTCAAAATCACGAAACTATCTTGGACGCACATTACCGATAACTGGCGCTCACGCCCGCGACTTCGTACGCGCAGAGTCCACTGAAATATAATGTACTTACTTTCTAACTTTAAGGACCTGTTTCACCATTTCTTAGTAAGTTCTTGTTAGTTTATCCGACAGATAGTTTGACATGTTTTGTATGAAAAATATGTCAATATATCTGTCGGATAAGCTAACAAGAACATACTCATAAGTGGTGAAACAGGCCCTTAGTACTCATAAGTTTTGATTTAGATAGCAGACAACAATTCATATTACGTATCTTCAACGCCCCAACAATTTTTTGTAAATATTATCGATGTACAGACACGCCAAACCAAGTTTACAATTTTATTACATACTTATAGGGTCCGAGGTACCGAGCCTCCAGTGCTGCCCTCAATCTTTCTGCTGTCCCATACATTTTGGTCTAGTACGTTTGCAGTTTGGTATGGAACAGAAGATTTTATCTGCAATTCCGAATGTTGGTCCCACAAAGAAAGTAGTTCAATTTGAAGGACAGTTCATCCCCGTAAAAACAGTCGGCACAATTGTTAAAAAGAACCCTTTATATAAATAAACTATATTATAAAACTGTTACAGAAGTGTCTGTACATAGAAGATATTTACCTACAAGAAAAAGATTAAGATTATGTTTTTTAGGTATCCCTGACTCCAAATAGAACCTTCTTTTTAGAATTGTTGTCCGTCTGTTTGTTTGTTTGTAACAGCATCACGCAAAAACTACTGAATCAAACGATTTTGATAAAACTTGACTAACTTAAAATCTGGGAGCATAGCATATGCTCACGACTATATTCCCCGAGGGGGTAGTCAGAGATATTCTGAAACTTCAGAACATCCACGTTTCACCAGTAGTACAGAAACTCTGTCTAGTGTGTCTCGGGGAGCCCGTCGCCACTTCGTCAAAATCTGGTAAACTTATAAGGTTATTTTAAATTAGTTGGCGAAACTGAACAAGTGCACTTGTTAACGATAACATTTTGAATTATCAGTGTTTATAATTGGTAGTGATGATAACAACATTATTATTATCGTACGCGTAAGGCTGCAGTGCGCGGGAAGCGGGCGTACATTGACCTCAGAATCATATGATCGAGCGGCGGGTCATTAGCACACAATTGTATTTAGTAACAGATAACAAATGCGTTTGTTAAGTTTCGCCAGCTAATTTGATTTAACCTTGTATAATTTGTGCGGACGAAGTCGCTGGTAAACTTTAGTGTAGTTATAGATATTATAGATGTACCTACATCGGTCCACGTCTTTTCGATATTCCTTGTTCATGTTAACAAGTAGTTCATATTCAAGTTAGTAAAGTAAAAAGTGATAGTATTTTGTTATTAAATAAATTAAAGATTGTTGTTATCATTATTTATTGAGAAGAATACAAAAAATATTTTAACTCTGAAAGAAATGAACAGTCATGTAACTTTTAAACAATAACATTTCTCACAATACTATAACTACCATTAGAACTTCGAGTTCCGAAATTGTTTCCCTTGACGATCATTTATGTAAAGTATCTGAAAACTTTTACCTCGATACCGGCGTTCTACCTAATGACCAATGAGTCTTATCTGAAAACATCTGATTAATAATAAAATGCTTTTGGAACTCGTAATAGAACGCAATGGTAACGTTTAAGACTAATACGTCACAAAAGTAAGATAAGCATGAAACATCAGTGCAGACATTTTCATTAATTTATGACAAATAAGCCATCGAAGCTGACTTGTGTTGTTAATATTACATATTCTCAATTATTTAAACAACTTTTGACGGCATGGGGATGAAAATTACATGAGAGGTGTATCGGAAGGGCCGGCGCACACCTGGCGAACGCATTGCAGAACATTTTTCACTCCCAAACCATTATCAACATTGCTCGAGTTGAAATAACATCGAAAATCAATTAACACAACTGCTAGTCCCCGAGAGCATCGAATCGACTAGAGTCGAAAGTTGTGTTAAGGGCAGGATCTTCCAAATCGACCTGCGCCCGCGGCATGATCGCGCGATAAAACGCTATCGCGCCCTAGCTCCCTTTCTTTATGCGCACGAACGAACGAGTTAGCAGGCGCGATAAAACGTTTATCGATGTATCATGCCATGGGCGCAGTTTTTGGTTGAGTTTTAAGGCATGAAATAGTTGTTGTAAAAAATAGTACATTATGATACAAATTCGGTGAGTTGATAATTACAGCCGGGCGTTATTGCTAGCCCGAGCCGTAGGCGAGGTCTACAAGAAAGCTGAGGCTGTAATTATCAAAGCGCACGTGTGTCATACGACGTTTTATAACAAATTTATGTTGTTGTTCATGAACTAGCTGTTCTTGATTATTCTGTGGCTCAAAACAAGATAGTTATTACTTCTCTCGATCGTAAAAGCATGCAAAGATAGGTAAGTTTATTACTATTTTTCAAGTTTTACATAAAGATTACTAACACTACAAATAAAAAAATACGCTAAAAATAGGAAATGACATTGTCAAAATTATTCTCAGGCTGGTTTTTTTCCCCACCACCCATAAAAATACGTTTTTTCGCGGACCTGCCTTCAATTGAAGCGGGATGGCTAATTGCAAACTAATGTTTGTAGGAAAGAGACGCTTGCACTCGAATAACCGGGCCGAATAAATGGTATAAATCTAGTCGTAAAATGAAAAATACCATTGGCCCATTGGGCCTTAATTGATTTTCGATGCAAGCAAAGTTGATAATGGTTTGGCAGTTAAAAATGCTCTGCGCTGCGCTTCGCCAGGAATGCGCGGCTCTAACAATACATTTTACTAACCATATCCAAATACAAAATATAAATTAAGCAACGCAATTAAAATAATTCAAGCCTGAGCAGGTTTTTAAGATGTTAACCTAATCAGAATTTATTTCAATTCCAAACCCAACCGACATAATTCAGTCTTTTTTTTTTAATTCCGCATCTTTTTGTTCATAACGTCGAGAACGAATCGCAGCTGGATAAGAAAAATTACACAATATTTTACGCAGCCAGTCTAAAAACTTTGAATTTACTTTTATAATAACCCTCTTTCTGACGCAGTTGGGTAAAAAAACGTTGTTTAGACATTACATACAGAGTGTGACAAAAAGGTGTCTTATTTGAAGGGGTAACCCCTTAGTGACAGGTTGTCCAGTTTGATGGTCTGAAGCACCCCTTTAAATATGATACATACAATATTTTTACTTTAACAACCTTTTTTTCACATAAAATCCGAAATTGTTTAATCGCCTGATTAGGCTTTTCTTAACACAAAAAATCATTTGTTAAAGCTGTTATTTTCCTATCTACACATATTCAAAAATCTACTAATTGGTGAGTCTTTTAACTTACACTCGTTAATCCGTATTATGGGTGCGAGTGTAGATAGTTGTATCACTTTCAAGGGTGATTGTACAGTCAACATGAAAGGAAAATCATGACGAAACTTACGTAAAAAATTAGTATCTTATGTTATATTAATTGTAGTAATTTCTTCGTTAAAGCGAAGTTAATTCAACGCTCTTTCGCATAATATCGACATATTAAATTAAAATATCGATTTGTTCGAAATAAATTTTTTTACGCATTTCACCATGTTGACCGTACTCATGATAATGACAAATTTTTCCCAAGGAACGTATGGGAAATTAAACTACCATACCAGCCACGTGATAGAACGTTGCCGTTGGTATGAAAAGAGGAAGTTTTTTTTGTTTATTTCCCTTATTTTTTCTTGAGGAAAGTTGTTCAGTATCATGAGTACAATACATCCTTTAGGGTTGAACGACACATGGCCGCACGCGATCGCATTTTTCCGTCGCTCGCGATCGCACGCGGCGTGCTGTTCCGTGCTGTTCCGTTCCGTCTATCTTATATGCTCTAGCAAATGACGTTCCTGAGTGACAGAAAAGGATGGAGCGACGGAAAAATGCGATCGTGTGCGGCCATGTGTAGTTCAACCCTTAAAGTAATGCAACTGTCGACTCTTACACCCTGTATATATAATTACGCCCATTATAAACAGTTTCAATGTCAACTTTACTGTCATAAACCGGCTTTGTGAATTTAAAAAGTAATATTTTCAACTGAATTATCCTTTGTTTGAACAAAATTTTAATTAAACGTAGGTATCTCGCACGGTAGACGACAAATGTCGACTAGCTAAGTTCGCGATCAGTTATTATTTAAAATCTGTCTCTGACCCTTCATCATTATCATAGCCTCAAATAATTGAACTATTCTTATGAAGTCTATCATTTAATTATTGGTGTTACTGTTAGGTTAAGAGCTGCTGAAGAGACTCAAGTCTCAACTCTTGAAATATTGCTCCTATTATCCTCACAATTATATTACCTTGGTAATTATAAAGAAGACTTGCATGATTTTAATTCAAAAGCAGCTGCCAGCGCCAGGTGATCAGAAGCGTAAAGGTCGTTGGGCAATCGGCCAAGGACTTCGCACTCATCGGCCGTGGGTAGACGAAGACGTTCCAGAAGCCTGAGGTTACTGCAGCTACTGGTGAAAAAAGAGATAAGCATATGTTTAATTACACTGCAGGACAAACGACTCCTCTCACAAAGAAGGTGAGAGGGAGACATTGAAAAAGTGTTATTGTGCAGACAGAAAGTCGGTACAGTAACTACCCTCGTCAATCTTCATTTGCGATGAGTCCCCCGACAAAACCCGAAGTCGTTTAGTAATCAAAGGGCGGGTGGTCAATATAATTTCGCGCGCTGTTAAAATGTGTAAACTGCGCGGGTACATCATCGGTGTAACTTATAAACCTGGTACTACTGTTGAATACAGAATAGTTACTATCACTTGGTTAGTCCCTCTAATGTAAGCAACCCAAAATTATCCCAGGGAAATTCGATTAGGGCCTTTTACACATACACAGAGATTCCATCGTATGCGACGATGCATAAAACGAAACAGAGGCTACTTCTCGAATTATTAAAAGTATTCCTAAACTCCTACTTCGATCTACTTTTTGTTGTCGAAAAACTTTCAATTTGACCCTCGTAAAACTCAGTTTCTCCGCTCCGCCGCCTATCTCCGCGTCAATGGACAGGCACCCTTATGTCGTTATAAAAAGATGAAGCTCTAAGGCTAATAGAAAAGAAAACAGATTGACGGCATATCTCGAGATAAACGCGTTAGGTATCAGAAAATAAACTATTATTGACTCTCCTGTAAAATGTTCTTAATTGAGGTTCGTCCCTATGCAGCAACGAACTGTTTAACGTGGCTTCTGGAAACATTTACAGAATGTGATGCAAGTACCTAAAATATATGTAATCCACAGTGACCCAGTAGTCTTGAAACGTAGTGGCTTCTTCGTGTCCATTCAACTTAATCTTGTTATAAGTGGAAGTGAGTTTGAGGGAGTGGCCTATTTGTCCACTGTTGAACAGCTCACTGTAGCTCTCTGAATGTTCTGGAACACTCTGAATGTCTGGTTCGCTGCTGCTGTAGTCCGAGTTGTATATCTGGAGATTGATTGTTGAAAATATTAAAATCAATCATTTTTCTCAAACATGCTTGGAAATTTGAGCATTATTTTGACAACCTTCTTCGAGATAAATCGAAATTGTACTATGCGAGCAGCGTCCAGCAAAATTTGTGTGAAAATTCATATGTCGTGGTTTAGCGGCCAAATAAATTACATAGTAAACTCATATCTGTCGTGTAATTTACAAATGGAACCATCTTTTACTCCGAAACATGGCAAGCAAGGAGGTAACTTATCAAAGGTTTTATTTAAATTTCGAACTGGCTTGAAAATAGAAAGCTTTATAATGAAAAAAAAAACGAATGAACACTTTATTCACAGATTAATAATAAGTTACTAGCTTTAACGCAGGAAAAAATATTGTTGTTCGTCGTTGATTTTGAAAAGTTGATTGATTTCATTTCCGCGCATTGTTTGAGAAAAGCACTATACAAGCCTTGGCCACAACTAGGCATTGATGGACTTACGTATGTGTGCCTCGGCTTCGCCTCGGCCCACATTTACACGTTCGTCCATAAATGCCTCTTTTGCTGGCCACTGCAGTAATGTACTATAACAATTTCATTTGGTTTTGGTCAATGGTTAATTGAGTATTCATACCTTGGTCATTTTGAAATCGGTATTAATGCCATGGTGGCGGTTCAAATAAACGGACAAATGTTGACAGTTATCCGTAACGCCTATCCGTTTCCAATCGGAGCTATCACGGTCGGAACTTGCACTGTAATCCAACACACATTATGTTTAGTACCTGGGCGACCGAGCTTCGCTCAGTCAGCGTTTTCTATTTAAATAAACAATTTTTATCAGAAAATCAGAAGCAAGATCGATTTCTCGGCCCAAAAAACTCCTATTCCATGTGATCGAAATCGTTAAAGCAGTTTTCGAGAAACCGATTACAAATATACATACAAATAAAAATGTCGCATTTAATTATAGGATACATTACAACAGGAAACGATGACTTTATAAGTTCCACTAATATTTAACATAATTGTACAATAATTTCATCTCACAAAATTCTTCTTCTGTTATTAATATTTAGAACCACGTCATGACAATTATGATGAATTCTACATTAGTTTCGTCGCGCATTTTGTGTATCAAAATTAGTTCTCAAGGTAGGAAACCCCTAGGGCTCCTAGGAGCCCTGTACGAAATTCAAAACAAATAGGATAAAATGAACTATGGTCAAGTAAATCACCAACTTGGTCTGTGTTCGTACGCCTAAGCTGTTATCTAATGTATATAAATCCAATGCAATTCTTACCTAACATGTCCTCTATCTAACAGCTTTACGACAGCGCTGTCTGGTGTCGAGTTGAAGTCTCCTGTCAAAATTATGGGCAGGTGGTTGGACCTACAATAATAGAAAACATAATTACATTGCAGTTCAGTGTAAACTACTCAGTCATCTTCGAAGATGCGTATATTAAGCGTATAGTTTCTGGCCGCATCTTTAGAACGGAACACCTTCCGACGCGGTGGTAGATTCAAAAATATGATGTCAGAACTTGTGGTATTATTTTGAATAAACAATTTTGACTTTGACTTTGATTACAGGTTAGGTTAAAAGCAGTACTTGAGCTATCTATGGCATGGTATATAAGGTCTAACAAAATTAGGTGAAACTATTTTAAGGGGAGGATCAGACCATCAAACTGAACAACTTTCTCTATGGGACCAATGTCGAAATATTTTTTTTTTAAATAATATTTACACTGATCTACTAAATATTTTGCTATCATCCCTGAATAGGGACCTGTGTTTTGTTTACTGTGCACGCCGCACGCATGCGGCGGCTTCCTTTGAACTCAACGCGCCCCCACTCCCGCCCTTGCTTGCGTTGCGACCTTTGACGATTTGACGTCTTCAGTAGCGAGCGCACGCGCACGCCGACCGGTCGAAACGTTTTGCAACAATTGCAACTGTGGAATATCGCGCGCCTCACTCAACCTCTGGCAAGGTTATGTCATTACGTGAAATGCTTTTGTTAGGTTTGATTTTATTTTAAAAGAATTATCATATCTTATATTAAAAAGTATTTTATTTGACTCCTGTGGTAACACAGTATCGCAACGTGATTGCAACGAGTGGGGCAATAGTGGGAAATAATTGTTATAAAAGAGGGAACTCTGGGCTGGTGGGGGCATTCTATCCTAGACCATAGTACTGTACGGACGTGTTATAGTCGTGTCATAGTGTTTTAAAATAAATATCTGTTAAACAAGTTCAAGTGGTTTCTTCTGGAGTGTTGAGTTCCCTACAATTCAGCAGTGGGACTTTCATCGCTATACTGCGTAAGTACACGCCCATTATTTTTTTTACTCTGTAAATTTAAAATAATAACGAGTTTTTCTATTCAAATTTCCAAAGTAAAAATTTTTTGTTTTAAATTCAAATGCATGCTTACCAACCCTTGTTGTACGTAAGTGACAGTATTGTTACGATCAGAGGCGAACATATGGTCAGGGCTACTCCCTGATGATGATCGTGCTGTTCGGGCAGTCTGTTATTTGCATAGCAACGGGATTTCTTTTTGATCAGAGCCGATAGTGTCGGCCTAGTTCATGTGGTCGGGGCTACTCCCTGATGGTGATCTGGGCCGAGTGATGGTACTGTAACGGTCTTGTGCGAGCATATGGTCAGGGCAACTCCCTGATGATGATCGTATTGGACCACCAGTCTATTATATACATTCGGAGCCGATCCTGGCAGCTCGGTTCATGTGGTCAGAGCTACTCTCTGATAATGACGAAGGCTTTCAGCGATCTGTACAGCTTGATTAATAAGTAATCCAAGGAAAATTGCTTTTGATAAATCTAGAAATATTTTAACGAATTGTGTCCGTGTTTTGATAAATCTTATTTTAAAACTTATATTTTATCTTGATATCTGTCATCCCTCCATGTGATTTCACATTCGGTCGGGGCTACTCCCCGATAGTGTGAGTTTGTGGGTGAGGTTTACTATCCTATGTACTATATTAGGCTTCTCTAGAAAACTGATTAAATATTATGAACGTAATAAACGAATTGCATAATATATATCAAATGTATCACTAATAAACACAATATTATGTGAACATTTAAAAGGACACAGTAGTAACATATTTTTCTTTTTGTATGCGAGTTGCAGATCATGGATGACCATAACAGCCAGGAGCAAAGTCAAAGACGCAGACTGCTGGAAACTCCAGTACGTACGCGCAATTCACCCCAGCAATATGAGGGTGTGGCCCAAGCTCGCGACCGCAGCCGCAGTCCTTTGGGGCGACGGAGCCGCAGTCGCGGCGGCCTAGAGAGACGTAGCGGCAGTCGAACTTCACGTCATCGAAATAACAGCATTCGGGAAAGAGAACTTGAACTAGAAAACGTCCGTGCTCGATTGAAAATGCTTGAAAAAGATTTTCAAATGGACCACGAGCGAAGATCTCGATCTCGAACAAGGCGACAGAGAGAGACAGCGACAGAAGCGAGACGACAATCGTCGCCTAGGTCACGTAGTCGTCATCACAGTAAAGCACTCTCTGTCAACGCACAGATCAATCCCGAGACCAGCTATGGATCCATCAAGCGGAAAAGGTATGATAGATCACGTAGCCCTAATTTTTCAACTAATGACATTATACAAATTGTTAACTCTATTAAAGGAGTCCTGCCGCCTCAACCACCCACACATAACACATCGAACAGTAAAAATTTTGATCATAAAAATATTCTCCCAAATTTTGACCCCTCTACGAAAAACCAGCGCATTATTACCTGGTTAAAGAAAGTAAACGAATGTGCTTCAGTGTATGGTTGGGACGACAAAACTACGATACATTTCGCTATGCAAAAGTTACAAGGTTTGGCCAAGATTTGGTACGAGAGCCTAGATACTATTTTATTTTCGTGGCAAGAATGGCAAGTAAAGCTAACTAATGCTTTTCCCAGCGACCAAAACTATGGCCAAATCTTGGAAGAAATGCTCAGAAGGAAAAGTAGATATAATGAACCAATAGAAACATATTATTATGAAAAGTTGGCACTGTTAAACCAATGTGAAATCTCGGGGAAAAAAGCAGTAGACTGCATCGTCCACGGTATAAGCGACAAGACCATGAAATCGAGTGCTTTGGCATTAAGCTGCTCTAATCCGGATCAGTTATTACAGTTTATGATGAGTAATAAGGATATCAATATCCTTTTTGATCGTTCGCATGTTAAAAATAAAAATTGGCAGGACAATTCGAATAATGGTGGACAAGGTGGAAAGTCAAATAACAATAAACCTCAGAATCAAGGCACCTTTTGTTTCAACTGCAAAGAAAAAGGTCATCATTATTCGCAATGTCCTAAGCCTCTGGTTAAATGCAGTCATTGTAATAAAATCGGTCATAAAATAGAAAATTGTTTTCATAAAGTGGACAGCAAAAGTGGCATTCCTAAGACAATGTGCATATTCAGTTCTGGTCAAAATTCAAAATTTATTAAGCAGGCTAATGTCAACGGTGTTTCCGTAGACGTATTTGTTGACTTTGGCAGTGAAGTTACACTTGTTAAAGAATCTTTTGCATTAAGCTTAGGAATGTCCCATGATTGTGTAGAGTCGATAATGAAAGGTTTCGGTAATGGCCTCGTTAAATCCTTGGGTTGTATCACACTGGATTTTGAAATCGATGGCGTCAAGGCTAGAGTTCAGTGTAAGGTGGTTGATGATAATCTTTTGGACAAAGCCATACTTGTTGGTCAATCCTTTACTGAACTACCACACATCATTGTTTATAAAGATCTGTCTCAACTACGTTTTCTAGATATCGGCAATGAAACTACACAATTAGAACCGATTAATGATAGTCTGATAAAAATCGTGGTTGCCAAGGATATGGAGTTGTATGGGTCTGCTTCTATCAAAGGTTGTGCTGAGGAGAATTTCAGCGGGAGTGTTTTCATTAAAGAACGATTGATAGGCAAACCAGGTCAACAATTTGTTGTATGTGGAGGGTTGCATAAGGTTAAAAATGGTCAAGTAAACATTGTGATTATTCCGTGCTGCAGTCCATGTTTATTGATGGAGAATTTTATGCTATGTCGTAGTGAGAGAGTAAATTCAGTAAATAGAATTATGACACATTCTCCAATAATACTTAAATCGAATGAGGTTGCGGAAGACTTAGATGAATCTAAACTTAGAATGGGTGAGACAGTCTCCGAGGAACACAAACTTAAACTTATTCAAATACTCGAAAAGTATAAACATTGCTTTGCCTCTAGTTTAGATAAGCTCGGTTGCACTAATGTGACGCAAATGCACATAGAGCTTAATGATGCACGTCCTATAGTTTGTCGCCCTTATAGGCTGTCTCATCACGAAAGGGACCAGGTACGTAAAATGGTCGATGAGATGTTAGAGTCTGGGATAGTTAGAGAGAGTATTTCCGAATATGCCAGTCCGATTATCTTAGTGCGAAAACCCGATGGTAGTTTACGTATGTGCATCGATTACCGGAAACTGAATTCTGTAACGGTGAAGGAGAGGTACCCGATGCCCATAATCGACGATGAAATATCTCGTTTGTCTGGACAGGCTTGTTTTATTACCCTGGATCTGACATCTGGGTACTATCAGGTACCGATAGCAGAGGACAGTAAACAGCTTACCTCTTTCGTCACCCCAGATGGTCAGTTTGAGTTCAACAGGATGCCGTTTGGACTAGCAAACGCTCCAGCTGTATTTCAGCGAATGATGAATCGGATCCTTGGTTCAGCTCGATTCACTAAAGCTATGGTATACATTGACGATTTGCTGATTTTTGGCAAGGACCCTGCAGAGTGTTTGGAGAAGTTGGAAGAAGTTTTACAATTAATGGAAAAGTCCAACCTAACTCTTAACTTATCTAAATGTAGTTTTCTACAGGATAACATAGATTATCTAGGTTATGAGATTAGCGCAGAAGGAGTGAAGCCAGGTAAAAAGAAAATTCAGAGTGTACAAGACTTCCCGCTACCTGTCGATGTGCATAGAGTAAGGCAGTTCCTTGGTCTAGTTGGTTTTTTTAGAAAATTCATTCAAAATTTTGCTCATATTGCTTTCCCATTGACAAAATTGTTGAAAAAGGATGCGGTCTGGGAGTGGACATCAATCCAGGAAGAGGCATTTAATGCTCTCAAAGATAAGTTAGTGAATAGGCCAGTTCTAGCAATCTACGACCACACAGCGCAATTTGAATTACACACTGACGCAAGTAAGAACGGCATTGGTGGCATCCTTTTGCAGCGCAAGGATGACAGTAAAGATCTGAGACCCATCGCTTATTACAGCCGACAAACTTCCCCCGAGGAAAAGAACTTTCATTCATATGAATTGGAGACATTGGCAGTCGTCTGTTCTCTAAAAAAGTTTAGGGTCTTCTTGCTCGGGATGGAATTTAAAATTGTTACGGATTGTAGTGCTTTGCGTTCTACGTTTTCAAAGAAAGATCTCATACCCCGTATTGCCCGTTGGTGGCTAATGTTACAAGAATTCAATTGCTCTGTTGAATACAAAGCTGGATCAAAAATGTCTCACGTCGACGCTCTATCCCGCAATCCAATAGTCGATGCTAATTTTAATGAAATTGATTCTTTTCCGACTGTGATGACTATTGAAAATGATGATTGGCTCCTTACACTTCAGTTAGGAGATTCCGAATTATCTAGGACGCGTGATATTCTCCTAAATGATTTGGACCCCAAAGACTTGCAACATATTAAAGATAATTACTTAATCAAGGACAATAAATTATTCAGATGTATTGACGGTAGTAAGGATGATCTCCGCTGGGTGGTACCAAAGGGTGCAAGGTGGCAAATATGCAAGAAAAATCACGATGATATTGGACACTTCGGAGCAGAGAAAACCTTAGACAGAATTAAGAAACTTTACTGGTTCCCAAAGATGTCTCGATTTGTGAAGAAATACGTATCAGCTTGTATTGACTGTGCGTTCGCAAAACAAAATAAAAATAGTCGTGAAGGTTTACTGCATCCCATCGCTAAGGTAGAAATTCCCTTTCACTCTTTGCATGCTGATCACCTTGGACCCTTTGTTAGGTCAAAACAAGGAAATTCGTATTTATTAGTAGTGGTTGATGGCTTTACGAAGTTTGTGTTCGTCAAACCAGTCAGGAATACAAAGACATCAAACGTGATAAAGGTTTTAGACGATATATTTTATACGTTTAGAATCCCTGTACGTTTGATAACTGACCGCGGCAGTTGTTTTACGTCCCATTTATTCAGGAGATATTGCCTCGATAAGGGAATAAAACACATCCTTAATGCCGTGGCCAGTCCAAAGTCAAATGGCCAAGTAGAGCGCTACAACCGCACAATACTAGACTCTCTAAAAGCACAGAATATTAATAATAATGAAAAAGAATGGGATTTACAGGTAGGGAAAATTCAGTGGGGAATTAATAACACTATCCATAAGACTACCGGTAGAATGCCATCTGAAGTGATGTTCGGAACTACTATGAATGGTGAGATGAACCCTTCTCTTGGAGAAATCTCTCAGGAGACTAGAGAAAGTAACGATACAGATTCTATCAGGAAAGAAGTCAAAGATAAAATTGATAGTGAACAGGAAAAACAAAAAGCATATTATGACAAAGGCAGGCGACCGGCGCGAAGTTATAATGTAGGCGATCTTGTTAAAATAACCAAAACATCCTTTAACAATGACGGTAAAAGTAAGAAATTGTTACCTTCATATATAGGACCGTTTAGAGTTAACCGGGTTTTAGGAAATGACAGGTATAAGATTTCATCTGTACCGGGGTTTAGTAACATGAAAAATAAACGTAGTTCTACAGTGGCGGCGGATCGTATGCAGCCTTGGATTCATGTGGCTGCACTGGAATTAAATGACAACGTTGATACTGATGATGATGATGAGGTCAAATAAAAAGTTTAAGATTTTCACATTGATTTAGCATGAACTCTAGAATTTTATAATTATGAGGATTTTATGTGTATTGGTGGTTACATAATATTATCAATATTGATTAGTACAGTACTAATCATAGTAAAGATAATAGTAACTATTATCTACCATCCAAATTATAATTTCTAATGAGTAGTTTGTTTTAATTTACAAATATTATTTATTATTATAAATTATTTAAAGTCTTATAATTGTTAATCATGTTTTTCGTATCTGAAATATTAAGTTATGTACAGATTGGCTTACATAAATATGTTATTTATACCTAGGTACTTAATTGGTTGATACATGTATGAATTAGATGAGAACAGGTTTGCTCATGAATTTATATTTAATGTAATCAAGGTGTACGTGAGAACAGGTTAGCTCACATATTTATTAATTAAATAACAATTGCGTGAGAACAGGTTTGCTCACAATTAAATAAAATTGTTAATTGCGTGAGAACAGGTTTGCTCACAATGAAATAAAATTGTAATTGCGTGAGAACAGGTTTGCTCACAATTAAATAAAATTGTAATTGCGTGAGAACAGTTTTGCTCACAAACTACAATTCGAAATCAATTTAGCGAGAACAGATTTGCTCACTAATATGATTTATTTATTTAAAACCTATTTGATAATTGTGGATGTTGTAAAATACCTACGTAATTACATATACCTACCTACAAATTTTGTTATTGTTATTACTAAGTAAAATTATTTGTATAATGTTATGTAGAGAAAATTCGTGAGAAAATGCTCAAACCAGCCTAGTGTTAGGTTGTCACATGACTCGTGTACGGGGGCGTACACGTCATCAGGATGGTCGAGTGTTAGGTTTGATTTTATTTTAAAAGAATTATCATATCTTATATTAAAAAGTATTTTATTTGACTCCTGTGGTAACACAGTATCGCAACGTGATTGCAACGAGTGGGGCAATAGTGGGAAATAATTGTTATAAAAGAGGGAACTCTGGGCTGGTGGGGGCATTCTATCCTAGACCATAGTACTGTACGGACGTGTTATAGTCGTGTCATAGTGTTTTAAAATAAATATCTGTTAAACAAGTTCAAGTGGTTTCTTCTGGAGTGTTGAGTTCCCTACAATTTACCATTATGAACGTGACAACTAGTGACAAGTGTACGGACCTAGCTACTTGGACGATACTTACGGACTTCGGTGAATAGGCAGAGGTATTGAGTGGCCTGACCTGACCTTACGCCACTTGATTTCCATGGTTGGCAAAAACATTAGTGCATTAAGCAAGTAATCACTACGTTTTACATTAGTGTACAGACGAACAGGACGACGGTTAGATGGTGAGAACCACCAGTGAGCTCCGACAACGGATAGTGACCGCACACGTGATGTTATTAATACGATTGAGACGTTTTAATCAAAAAGTGCAAAGACACATCCAAAGACGTGCAATAAAGTTCATTGAGAAAGGTGTGGGATATGTACAAAATTGAATGTAAGTACAAGTATCTACTTACCACTTACCTACTTACCATACCATTTGGATTACATTTTTTAAGCAAAATGCTACGTTCATTATCTACCTAAACATCTAAACTTAGACGTCCCCAACTGCATAGTCAACCCAGCCAGCTCGCGGGGCCCCGCGTAGGTTCAGTGACCTCGCCTCGTACCGCACGCCCGCTTCGCCACACTCGTTCACAGCAGAACAGGGCCAAATCCAGTGGTAGATATTATTATTTTTTTACTTTTAAACAGCAGATTTTTTTTCCGCCGATTTCGATATTGGTCCCATAGAGAAAGTGGTTCAGTTTGATGGTCTGATCATCCCCTTAAAATAGTTTCAGCTAATTTTGTTAAACCTTATATATCATTGTTATGTTGATTACTCTCAAGGGTGCGGAGTCTCGTGACGCTGCGCTCTACGCTCTCACGTGAACAATAAATAAATGTTCGGTGCAATAAGCAACGCGTGTTGTTTTCTTATCCCTCAGGTCCGGGTCCTCATCTTGGGTTCAAATCCGCACAGACGACATGCCATGTACCAATGAGTTTTTCTAACTTATGTACGTAATACTGACTGCTCTCAAACGGTGAAGGAAAACATCGTGAGGAAACCTGCAAACACCCTCCCAGAGGGAAGGCTTGTGCCTTGCAAAGGGACGTATTATATAGGCCGATGATGATGATAATGAACAAATAAAAGTTTGTATGCTTAGTCAATCATTGGAAGGCGGCCATTAGGGTTATTACAAGGGCTCTATTTAACTCTAACCCCAAGCGTTCCCATCGTTTAGAAAAATACTAATACAATTTGCGAATGTATAATTTCGAAAATCATCATTTTGGACCATTCATTGTTATTAATATCTGTCTTTGTCTCTTTGGGATATTACATTCCGAAACTTTTTTCAATTTCGTAATTTTAAATCGAGAAATGATAATTTGCAAACTGTTGTTTTGTAAAACATAAAACCCAAAAAAAAGATGAAAAGATACTCACTGTCGTTCATTGTTGTAAAAAGCAAATCTGTCTATTTCGGCAAGGAACACCTGTATTTGAGCCAGCCTCACATCGGTCCGCTTGGGGTTGTAGAGTAAATGTGTCGTAGCGACCACAATTGGTAGCCCAGGATAGTTTTTAGGCGCTAATTTGACCATTATTCCTATGTTATCTCGATTCAGAATAGGTAGCCCAGGTTGATAAAATTCTACCTGAAAATCAATACAACAACATTTAGGCAAAGACCGTTGACTGTAATTTGTTACAGGCTTGCCCTGACTAGAGGAGGCGGTAAGTTACGGTAAAAACAAATAAGTACCAAGCTTCCTGAAAATATAATTTATAAAAAAAAAACTAAGTAGGATATCAGAAGTCGCATTTTTGTTAGTGCCCGCACAATTAGGTATTTGAAAACATATGTGATCTATAACTTTGGAAACAAAACAAACTCGATAGCATGATGTATTAAAGGATCAATAAGGGATATGTAATTTTCCAATCAAAGATTTTTTTTTGGTATGTGGGAGCGCAACGAAGACCAAAAAAATTCTTTATTTATATCGTTTACAAAATCGGTAAAGTTTTAAGGCTGTACGTAAGAAACGTATTTAGGAAACTAAGTTATATTTTGTATCTGTGATCATAAGATCCATCGCATGAAATTAATTAACGAAATATTAAGAAGCAGAATATCTAGGGCTATTGCCATAAAACACCATGTCGACTTGATACCGATTGAATCGGGCAGTTAAGTTAGTTACACAATATGGCCCGTTTCATTAACGTTTTTACCTTCAGACGTAAGACGTATAAAATTACAACGGTAAAAAAAGAATTGTAAAAATAGATTAAAACGTTTGTTTTCGAGAAAATTCCAAACTTACATATAACATGACAGGGGTTTTTTTTTAAATGACTAACACAACATTACTCAGGGAGCAGTTACAGCTTTTTACTGCGGACTATTGTAGGGACCACGAAGGGTCTACCGATCCAAATGAATGACCTAGGGGCACCCAGAGGGGTACGGACCTCGGCATATGACGTTGCTGGGGCTACGCGGCGGATTGTGTAGCGGGGATCGGTAAGAGGTAGCGGGAATCGGTGAGAAGCGGGGATCGGTGAGATCATACCAGGGAAACAAAGAACTTCAATATTTTGAAGAAGCGTAATATTTTTAGTTAGATTGGAATAAAGAAGGCACTACATTGGCGTGGTAAAAGGTAACATCAGTCGGTTTAAAGATTCCGCAGTTCTATAAACACAAAATCTTAACATAAATTTATAAAATACATGTTATTAATAATCTAATACTTTTACGGCGAAGCCACAGTAGTAACGATGCCGCAATGATGTACGATGTTTTTTGTCTGACGACGAAGCTGCGACGTCACTGCGACATCTCACTAATATTATAAATGTCAAAGTTTGGATGTTTAGATGTTTGTCACTCAATCACGCTTAAACGGCTGATGGGATTTGGATGAAATATGGCACAGGTATAATATATGCCGGACTAACAAGAAAATCCTTGGTTAACGGCCATGCAGACGGAGTCGCGGGCAACAGCTAGTTCTAAATAAAACAAATCTGACGCTATGGCACCGCACCCGTGGCTTTGCCCTCAGGCCTTCTTCTGTATAATTCCAACATTAGTAGAACTATTCATTCGTGTTCAACTGTTCATCACATAACGCCTTGTGAGGTCCAAACCCATTCATGCCATTGAAGCACCTAGTACGTGTTTTTTTTGTAGAAAAAAAAGCAAAATACTTATACTTTAAAATAATAAGGAATCATATGAATGTAACAAAACTGCATAGCTTCGATGAAAATAAAGCAGCGCAACTCCTTTCGCTTTTTATAATAATTACAGTTTATTATAATGGTATGGATGGTCAGCCTCAAAAAGATGTATACATTTTAGTACTATGACATGAAACATAAGTGTAACACATGTTTTGAGGCCGACTGTACTCATTAAAACAATGAGTGAATGAAATTTAATTACACATTAAGAAATGATAAGCAAAGCGTACCTACGATAAGTAGAATAATGTTTATCGATTTGGGTAATCAGAACGTCTCAAGGCCCTATTGCGCCCTGATGTCAGAGTTCAGACTACTTGCAATACATCTGTTTCATTCAAGGATATTTTAGATCGATGATTATTTTAAGTCATTCCATCCTGATACCTTATATAAGGGTAAGTCAGACTGGCTACATTTAAAAAGATAGTAGTAATAGCAAAGTTTCTGAACACCCCAAAAGTGATTATAGGTGTGTGTTTATATTTGTATGACGATTATTTTATTTAGACCCTCGTCACATGTCATAGGTTTTCATCGTCCACTACTGAACATAGATAGGCCTCTCCCAAGGCATGTTGGGAAGAAAAGCTATAATTGCTGTAATTAACGAATCCTTCAGAGGACTAAGAGCGGGTGTGGTGTCAAAATATCGTCAAAGTAATATCTAAAACCATAACAAACTCAGTTCGGCCAGTCTTCAGTTGTAAAAGAAACACGACTTCATTCGAGATTCAACAATTCCTTAATGTATTCTCAAGGTACGAACCAAAACCGCATCAAAATAAGTTCGAGGGCGTCCGATCGAGCCATAATCATCGTGGTGGACTAACGCCCAAACACCCTCCTAGAGCGTATGCCTGTGCGCTGCAGTGGGATGTATATAGGCTGATGATGACCTGTGTACCGTGTCCACACTTCGACTTACATACCAAGTTATAGATGTGTCATGGAAAAACGTTGAATGAACTAGATCTAAAACTAATAAAATTACTAGAGCAAAACTTTCGTCATCTTTTACTTTTGATGTTGGGTGCATTCGCATGCTAAGTAATTCACAGTGCATCCACAAAACAACAATACAAAACAAACTTGCACATAACATTCTAGGACCACGAAGCTAACAAACAAAAATGCATAATGAATATCGCTAAGCAGCCATTTCTATCTTCTACGTGACGCCAGCAAACAAGATAAGAACTACTTACAATAGTGAAATTATTTTATGTTCATGCATCATCAATACGACTGATTATGAAAAATGATTCATGTTAAACGAAATAATAAACGCAAACAATCATAATAAGTAATTTATATAAAATTAACAAGCATGTCGTAATCACGGACTTGAAAAAAAGACGGACGTAATATGACACTAAAAAGATGTGCAGCATGCAAGGTCCTACATTTTCGTTTGTTCTACACTCACAGAGATGCACCAACTCTAGGCGCTGGTTCTACAACTGGCCATCATTATGTACTGCGCGAAAGTATGTCAGCACGCACACAAATATAAATGGGTGCTTCACTCGTGATTAGACGAGATTACGTCCGTCTTTTTTTCAAGTCCGTGGTCGTCATAAAATAAATTATACGTACGCTTATATGATCCTTCATTTCAAATAGAGATTGTTTAAAATAAATAGCACAACCATCACGCCGGTGCCCGGTTTTTTGTTTGAATACCCCAAAGTAGCCGACCTGTTCAAACTTGGCATAGAAACTATTTAAATGTGACGCTTGGACTTCTTGAAGACACAGTATCTGTAAATTAGATTTAAAAACAATTCATCATCATGATCTTATTTAAGGGCTCTTACAGACGAGCGACACTTTGCGGTCGCCGTGGGTCGTAGCATATATTGTTGTAATTTTACTAAGCGGCATAAATAAGGCGAGAATTATATTAAAATTTTTGCTTTATACAAACTTTTGGAATTAACAAGATGGCGTCTGCACACGCTCAGTTTGTGCAAATTGTGCATGATGTGTAAGGCTGAACGAACGAGTTAAAAATTGTTACTGAAAATTTTAGTTTATCGTTATTTTAAACGTTTATTTTTACTGAAAAGATTAATTACGTAAAATGTATTAATCTAGTCAAATAGTAGGGGTGCGCGCGCCTGACTGCGCCCTTGCTCGGTTTCCCTAACGTGTCCCCAGAAAGAGTGAGCTACTTTATCTAGGTATAATAATAAAGTAAGCACTACATAGACATACATGACTACATAAAATAGGCACATCAATTCAGGAGCGATTTTAGAGGTCCTGAAACAAGATGAGGTCCCCATCGCCATCTTTTTTTCTGTACCAGTACTATTCAAGCATCGTGTAAAACATAAAAATCTGCTTATTCTTACATCTGGATCCAAGGTCATTATTTCGTCAAAAAGTCTATCCGCTCTCACTTTCCACTTCAAGTTATGTGAGGCACAGTCAGTGTAGAGGTACGGGTGACATTCCAGTAAATATTGCGCCAGAACATTGTATGACAAGATTTTAAATTTGAAGGATTTCCCTAAAACAAATAGAAAATTTGAAAAAAAATAACGATTATGAATGATAATGAGTAATGAAATTACATTGATTACACCATCAAACTGAACCAATAATGTTATTTGTTTTTTGAGACACATAGACCGACGGCGGACGACGACGGCGGATCCATACAAACAGCACGTTTGGTTCCTATGGGACACCGTCCGCATCCTCGGCCGTCGACGCGGCGATCGACGTCGAACGCGTTCCCATACTAATCGTTGTTTTTGTGGGCCCGCCGCCATTCGCCGCCGGTCAATGTGTCTTGACCCTTATGCATTAGAAATCGAGAAAAATGAATCAGCTGTTCCAGACAAAACTGCAATTGTTGATTTTTTTTCGCTATTTCTATTCCCACAGAGAAAGCTGTTTAGTTTGATGGTCATATCATCTAAAAACCGTCCGCATAATTAGAAGGAATCTTTATAGGGTCCTTTTTAATATGTTAAAGGTTTTTGTCCACCAAAATCACGAAATCGCGAAAAAGAAATCAGCTGTTCCATACAAAACTACAGCCTTACTCGACATGTTATGGGACAGCAGATATTTTTTCGCGATTCCGACGTCGATCAGCCCCATAGAGAAAATTGTTGAGTTTGATGCGCTGATCATCCTCTTAAAACCGTCAGCATATTAAGTTGGACCCTGTTACATTACAGACTTGCCCTTCCATAGAAGCAACATGTTCCACTTGAATGAGGTGTACGCACCTGATTGATGTTCCCGAGTTCACTTCGTCACTATGGCAATGACAGACCGCAATGTGTCATTTTGTGTTGTTTTGTGTGACATGTTGTTTGTTTGAACGAGCTTGTCTATCGCTAGAGTAATATGTCTATGATAATATAGGTATATAATATCATTAATTATTTTACTAACCATCGTTTGTATCACTCTTCTTTAGGACAGACTCCCAAACTCTAAAATCTTGTGGTATGCATAAAGCTTTGTCAATATTTTTCTTAGAGTCTGATTCACCATATTGATATTCACATCCAGGGCTTTTATCGTCGGTGGATCTAATGCACAAACAATGTAAATGATAAACTGTTAGGTACAGTAATGATGACTGAAGTTATAACTTTGGAACTGCTGTGGCTATTTGTGAATTCCCACAAAATTCAACAATTAATGCTGCTGTATCAAAACGAGGTGAACAACATTTTTACGGAAATTGTTGAAAAATACTGCAATAAACATCATTAACTTTTCAAGCTTTAGATCCGTTCGGGTTTTCGGTGTTATTTAAAAATTTACCATTAAATTAATGAATTTTTCGATTTCGTATTAATTCTCACGAATTAAAAGTAGGTAAGTACTTATCTTTCCAAAGAACAAACTGAAAAGATAAGTTTTGCTTATTGTTGAATAACAACAGGACCCGAATCAATAATCAAATTAGAGGAACATTACTCATATTATGAGTATTAGATACAATGATAGTTATAATTTTTCCAATAATAAGTTATGAAGGCAATTGGGTACATACATAAAATCACGCCTTTTTCCCAGAGGGGTCGGCAGAGACTATGGACCTCCATTTTGGGCGGTTCTGACACCCTTTTCTTGCTTGCTCTAGGTCCATTAGCAATTTTAAATTGAAAGAAATAAATTTTTCTGATACTTACATATCAAATTGGCCTCCATAACTGACATGATTAAGTGTTGGCTGCAATGATTCACTCATTTGTTTGATATTCTTTGATTCATTTGAATTAGGTAACTTCTTGAGACAAGATTTTTTTTTAATGTTTGCTAGGAGACGTAGTGGTTGCCCAATACAAATGACTGGATTAACAAGAAGTTTTTCTACTATGGGTGGTTTTCTAACTAGGTTTGTGAAACTTTTTACATGTGTCTTGTTATAATTAATTGTCTCACATGTGAGCTTCAGATATCTGCAAAAACTATTAGTCAATTTCAGCATAGCTTCATACAATTTGTGATCTTAAAAAATATCATAATTTCAAAAATAAATTATTGATGTGTAAACCTATGACATTTGTTTTGCACATGCATTACAAGTTTTCCACCATTTTCTTATGAAACGTGAAATTTTTATTGAAGCAGATGACATGGAATTTGCTCTGTAGCATTCAATTTTGTTCCTGAAACAAATATATTGTTATTGGTATGATTTTGAAGCAAATTTGATTATTTTTACATACTATTAAAAATATGGGTTAGTCCATCTAGTTATACTATTAGTTATAAATACAATATAACAGAATGGACAAAAAAAGTCCTATTTGTTATACTGCTCAATATAAATTATTGGATTCGAAAAAAAATATAGAGGTTTGTCTATGTAGTAGTTATATCTACATATAAACCGTTCGTAAACATTAAAAATATGATGATCATTTAGAGGCTTTGGAGGCATAAATACTTTTGAACTGTGTCAATATAGTATGTTGTTAAACTACAGGTAGTACACAATTATAATCCCTTTAGGCCAGAAACTTTCCTACAACTGCTAACAAGTATCTTCTTTAATCCATCAAGCCCTTTAGTTACAAAAGTAAAAATAAACATTTAAAATGTTTAAGGGGGTTGTTTAGACCATTAAACTGAACAACTTTCACTAGAGACCAACATCAAAATCGCGAAAAAAAAATCAGCTATCCCACACATTTAGCTTGAGTAGATTTCTAGTTTAAAACCTGACCAGGAATATAAAAACCTGGTTTGGGGGCGCTGCAATCGACCGACTGTCACCTTTAATGACAGTGTTCCAAGTACAAAAATTAGTTCCAATGATTTTCTGCAACATGGCGAGGTTATATATTTCTGGTCGGGCTTTAATATGGAACATCTGATTTTTTTTTGCGATTTCGATATTGGTCCCATAGTGAAAGTTGGTCAGTTTGATGGTCTTAAATGTTTATTTGTATTTTTGTAAAACATCTTGTATACCAGACACAATACAATAAACAATTGTTTTCACGGCAAACACATTCCACCAGTTCCTGACAGTTACATGTAATTATCGCATGGCTTTTTAGAATACTTATGGTTTCAGAATGGAATTATGTGTCAAATGGTTCAAAGCTGGAAGCCTTTTGCACAAAAGAACTTAAGAGGAAAGACAGCCTGCAAGAAATTTAAAGAATAGGTATTCTATTGCTGGTGCGCTGTTCCCGACCAACCGAGCTACCAGTGTGAAAGTGACAACTGCAGCACAAACTGATTTTACCTACATAAAGTCGACAAAATTAGTTGCATAGGTATTCCCCTGTTTCATCCTCCAAAACTAAACAAATTTTTATAATTGTTTCAAGAATAATATGAGAATGGCTATATCTGTATGTTTTCTTTTTTTTGTTTATAGTCTTCTAATTTTCTTTATTGATGTCTGAACACAGCGTTAAAATAGAGTAATTTTCATAATTTTTGAAGGCTTCTAGTTCTTACAATAATTAATTTATCGAAAAAACAAAACTTAGGGACATGGCAGAGGTGATATAGATTGTGCGGTAAATATTTGTTTGCTCTAGTGTCATTATCCACGGAGGAAACATGGGAATATGTTTGTATGGACTAAAAGGCACTTGTCTTTCCTCTTAAGTACACAATTATGTTTTAATAAAGCAAAGTACAGTCTGTGATCTTAACCAAAACCCAAGTTCTAAACTCACTTTCCCAAAAATGCAATAACTTACAATATTAAGTATCGAAATAGACAGTAAAGGAGAACAACACTGAACTGTTTAACAAAAACTGGTTAAGAGATTGAAGATAAGCTGACTGTTATGGTCCTGTAGTAACTAAAGGCATGACCGTTTCAAAATAGACTGTGAGACATATGCTATTATGGTCACAAGGATATCTGAATAATAACAAGTCAGACTGTTTTGTGGTGTATAGTTTCATGTACTCTCATTCTTTGTAAGTTCCTCTTTGGTAAACAAAGAGAGCACAAAATATCGCTAAATACCTACAATAAATACATGATAACCAAAATTGTAGTTAGGTATGTAGATAAATAATAGGCTGTAAATAAAATCCTCGCCGAAAGTACACAAACGTACGATCTTTTTATGTTTATATGGATTCTACAATATAAGCCAATGGGATTTTAATACGTACTACAGTTATATAACTTTAGCTCTGCATCACAATCCAATTGGAAAGGGCAAGAGGCAACAGGCAGCTTATCTATGAGACGCAGGTTTACACACGAGATACATAGGTAGTACGACAAACAAGAATAGCTGTGGTAAAAAATACGTTTTATAACTTTCAATAATAAGCAAACTTACGTGTATTCAAAGCAAGATATTTTAAACATTACTTTGAAAGCAAAGAGCAAAATCCATGACGAGCAACATAAATCTATTAGGTATGTAATAAAAAATACATTTTATCTGACCCACCGACCTGTCGCAATATTCGATCACGGACCGTCTGTCATGCGTGACGTGACGTGACTGTCATTTCCCAGTGTGACCGTTTTCATTCCAAATTCAGGAACATACGGAATGTCTGCGGAATGTATACGAAACTGTGGTACGAAATCATATAGTCCAGTAAAAATACGGGTCGAAAGGAAATAATTTATAATAAGCAATTTTTTTTGCTAGATCGTTTATACAAATGATATTAAGATACTTTATTAACGAATCCCACTAAATTTCGTATTTTTAGTTTTTAGTACTAAAATGTAATTTTTTTATTTATAGTGTCAGATTTCTTACTTTTTTAATTTTTATTGTTTGTTTTAGGTTATGAGTTTACATACACTGTGTAAATTTTGTACTAAAATTGATTTTATCGAAATTTCTACTTGTTTAAAAACGATGGTTCCGTGGTGATTTTTCGTTGGATTTACTTCTAATATAAAAGAATACCAATAAATTTAACAAATAGCATAAATAAATTGCATATACTATTTTTTTCCAATTTTATATTATTTTTTTTACTTTGTTTAATTATTTATTAAAATTTTTAGGGGGATTTTCAATCTAAACGATAACTAGAATTATAATCTAAAATATGAAAAAAAAAAACCGGTTATTATAAATTATTTACATTCGCCATACAAGCGACCCGTAACTTTACTGGAGTAATAGGTCTATGTACGAAATGATCATTCTGTCATGTCAGTAGACTAGGTAAAGGGTAAAAGGTGTTATTACACTTGGCTAAATTTAGATACTAACAAGAGGGACAGAGCTATAGGTTAGAACGGGAGGTACTTACAACGTCACGTTCTAACCTATAGCTCTGTCCCTCTTGTTAGTATCTAAATTTAGCCAAGTGTATAACACCTAAAGCCCTACCAAGGCCCTACCAGCGGGGCTAGTACGCCAACCCGCGATAGCGTGATATAGCGCTATCACGCTTCCGCTCTCTTTCTATTTGCACGCGACAGAACGAGATAAAAGACTAAATTTGACAGATGGATGTGTTAAATGTCGCTATCGCGGGTTGGCGTACTAGCCCCGAAGCTAGCATGCCGCAGTGATACAGCGCTAGCACACCTTAGCTCTCTTTCTATTTGCGTGCGAACGAACGAGATAAAAGACGTGATATACAGCCGTATCACGTGTAGCATACTACGAGTGCAGCACTGCACTGGTAGCATGCAGCCTAGAACGATGTGGTTAAATCGTTCTAGCATGCAGCACGTGATACGCCTGTATCACGTCTTTTATCACGTCAGTGAATGGGCCCCACAAGCGGTAAAACATGATAATACTAACTACTTGGTGGTCGGTAATGTTCTTCTTTCGTAAATTCCTGTAGTTGTTTTCTCGTTTTTTTGTTCCTTTCTAATCCAACGATAACGTAGAAACGAAAAAATTTTAGCTCCCGTCATATATGACGACCATAGATATAGTAAAGCGTAAGCGAAAAATACTTGGCCTATGTATAGTAACGAGATGAAACCATAACGTGGCCGCACATGAAACAGCAATAGTGTGACCATAGATTAATATGTATATTGGTTAAGTGTGACTTTTGCATAAGTACTAAAAGACAATTTGTTTGGCAAGATGTCATCAACATTCCATAGGTTTGACATCTTGTCAAACACAAAAACTGGCCACGGTGACCGAAACAAAAAATAATGTTTCTGTCTAAGTTTTCATAACTGACCATAGGCGAAGTATTTTTCGCTTACGCTAACTGACTATCTTGCTCTCTCATTTCTTGGCTCCATCTTTCAGCGTAAGCGAAATGTTTTTAATCTAAGATGACGACTTATATGATAGAAAGGGACACAAAAACGTTAAAAATATCGACGACGGAGACTTACGAAAGAAGGTTGAATATTACCGACCGCCATGGCCAATTTTCATGTTTCCATGTAAAATATAAATATAATGTTCTTGTTTCTATGCTTGTAAAGGAGCCCATTCACAGTAGTCCTACATGGCTGGATGTGCCCACACACAGTCGTCCGACAACTCCATTCACTATCCAACCATGTAGTCCGACGTGCAGCATAGCTAGCATGCCGCAGTGATACAGCGCTATCACACCATACCATTTTTATTTGCGTGCACCAAAAATTATGGCGTGCACACAAGTGAAATACTTGGCCTATGCCACACACTGTCCTGTCGTCCTGCAAGCCGAGTGTCGGTATTCTAGCAATCATGATATAAAACAAAGAAAATAGCTATTCGTCAGAGGAATTGCAGTTGAGCCTGTGATACCACGCTGATAAAAGTCGGTGTCGACCATTGTAAACCTAGTTGTAAACAAATAAAATAAAAAATATGGTGGTCTGCAGTCCCGCGTCTCATTTCACCATAGATAGGCCAAGTATCTTTCTACGGTTTATAGTGAGTTTTGGTTCGTAAAGTTTGTGTTGTTTTGCGTAACAAAGTGTCGTACAAGTGAACAATATACAGTTCAGTGAAATATGATGGTGTGTGGGTCGTAAACAGGAAAAGCGTTCCGTGATTTTAGCACGGTAAAGCGGTCGGTTCACCTCTTTCCTGTGGACTTGTCTGCGTTTCCTGCGTCTTTCGATTGTCTCCAAAAACTCCAAAGAAGCGTCAAAACATCGAACACCGACGTTTTAACGTGAAAACAGAAGATAAATTAAAATAAAATAAGATTTAGCCAAAAGGTTTAGTAACCAGGCTAGTAAAAATATCGAAAAAAAAAAACCCTGCCTGCCTGGGCTGCATGCCAGCCACGACAAAGCGTTTTAAACGAGAAAAACGTCGTGCGCGCTCTTTCTGGCATACGTAAAATAATAAGGATGGAGGCACATCTCGATTTTTATCGTTTTCTCGGGGGTGGCATGCTAGCCCTACTGGGCTGCCTGTCAAAATTTAATATTGGTATTTTGTTTACGTGCTGTTTTGTGCTGTGCTACTGAAAATATGATAAATTTTTTGTGTAAGTACAGGTAGCGTTTCATTAATTTGTAGTTATTTACATGTTGAAGTAGGTACTAAATATTTTTGAAGTTGTCTAGCCTAGATAGCCTGATACAGTCTGATAAAATTGATAAATGAAATAACCAATTTATTTACAAAAGGGCCTTACATTAAATGTATTAGGCTAACAATCTATTTCTTTATTCGTACCTTACAATAAAATAGTAATTTAATTTTTTTAAAAGTTGGAATTACATCCATACAAAGTTGGAATTAGATCTCTATAATGATTTCAACTCATAATATTTAAAACAGTTTGTAATGTTGCAATATTATAAAGTGTTTTGCAATTACTCATACTGTATTTAAGTACTTGTCCAACATCTAACATAGTACCTAATATCCCATGAGATCCCACTGATGTGGGATTTACAAAGGTGTTTATTAGATCCCTCCAATTAGACATATATCACTTAGACCATGTAGCTAGGGACATGCATCACATTGGCATTCACCTCTGCCAAGTTACCAGATCAATTGATCATGTACATTTACATATAATTTTATACCTTATCACTAAACGAGACAGCCTATAATTGCGGTACAATACCACAGGTCCGGCACTTCTACCAACGTTTTGGATTTGACATTATGACATTTGCACATGCGCACTTGGTGCATATTGTCCTTGACATATAGGGTTGACTTTGTTTATACATCATCTACATTTCATCACTTTTGATTGTTCGTTCAGTTATTAAAAATAGTATTTTAGCTAAAGAATTAATGAAAATGTGAATTTAGCGTTATTTTTCAACGTTTTTATGCACTGAAAAGACTAATATTATGTAGTCAAATCTAACGGGTGCCTGACTGCATTCCCTTGCTCGAGTTCCCTCAAGTGTGGGGGGGGTGGGGTATCTGAAGTCAGAGGGGGGCGGGGAGTCGCCGTTCTGTATATAGAACTATATACCTAACCTATTCTGTGACAATACTTCAAACTAGTCCCGTTTGGGGTTCACACGAGACTATTTGCAACAATCAAAATAATAATCTAGACTAAAGTAATGGAATAAAATCGAAAGTTTTGAATATATCAGGATAAATGAAATTAACAACATTATCATATCCGCAGTTCATGTAAGCAGATTGTAGTGTGGTAATGTGCAGCAGTGCACATAACAATGTTTAAAATAGAGTCTTACGTGACTCCCATACTGCTGAGCTATGTCGACAAATACGTGCGTGACTTCAAGCCCGCTGATGCCCAAGTAAGTACTAATAGGTATTTATACAACCGCATGTAAAGTATTATTATGGATTATGGATGCATCTTATACTGGAGTGTCCGGAATGCAGGCTTAAATACCAGTTTGTTGGGCTGTCCCTTGCCCTAGATCTGTAAAAAAAAACGTTTGTATAAATCTATGAGGCTGACATTGTCACGACCAAAAATTACTTACCTACCATTTATATTTTTTTTTTTTTTTTAATTTATTGTACAAAACAAATAAGAAATTACATGGAGTTTTAAGCATAGTCCCTATCGAACAGAAACCTCTAGGGTTTATGTGTTGTGTAGGTATATTGGTGCATAAAATTATTGTATATTTACTAAGCTTAAGATTTTTTGATCAAAGCACTCTATAGCCAATGCTTTAATATACTATGCATGCTCACTTTACTGAATAGGTTTCATGCTCCATGAAATATTATCTTTGTCAATATCAATAAATGTCCTATTTCAACGCCTCCCGCACCACACCGCTCGCTAAGAAACCTACTCAGTAAACCACTAGACCTGTCAATGAACTCTTTGCTTAAGTTTTAACTAAATTAATGTCACATATTGTGAAGGAATCACACACTATTCTACAACTAGATAACAGACTTAAACCACAGAGTACTTAGACCTTATACTGGTAAAATGAGTGTGTTTTACCAAAGACTGGCTCACTGGTAAAAGCTAACTTCTGGATCATCATAAAACTGCGGTATTATGAGTCAAAAAGCCAGGCAAGAGAGTCAGCATTGTATTGTTTAAAATTCATACAATGGACACAATTATTAGGTGAATGTACTGCGCAGCCCTCTCAGCCCTCTTCTTTGCTGAAGATATTTGCCGGGTACTGTAACAAATTGTCTCAGAATAAGTCATTGTAGCAGGAACGATGAGCCAGGAGTCCATCTTTTTCGCAAGGACCAGGACCATAAGGCAAATTTATTTTGAAAAAAAGAAATAAGTGTAATTTTGTCTTATCTATGAATTATTAATGAATGAATTTAAGTGGACTTCCGAAACAGATTTATAAAGCGTGTGTGGAAGGAAATATTGGTAGAGGCAGACCTAGGAGGACGTACCTAGACCAGATCCGGGACGTCATTAAAAAATGTCAGGTTAAAAGTAGCCGAAATCTACGGGAATGTATGACAAGATGTATGGACCTAGAGGAAGCAAGAGGGGTGTGACAGAACCGCCCAAAATATATATCCATAATCTCTGCCTCCCCTCTGGGAAAAAGGCGAGAGTTTATGTTTTGTTATATTATATAATTTTAATGCATTACATTTGCAGGTGTCATTATGGGGCGGAGGTGTGGCACTTCACAATTTAGTCCTCAAGCCGGATGTGCTGCAGCAGGAAGTGGCACTTCCGTTCTCTCTCATATCTGGCCGAATCCATGAGCTTCTCATTCAGGTGCCATGGACAAAGATCATGTCGGAGCCCATTGTTGTAACTATTGATACGATCGGTAAGTATACTCTCCAACTGACTTGCATATTTATTACCAGTGATCGGAGTAGGTAGATTCGATTAGGGCAAAGGCGTATATATTTCTGTGATGAATATTAATATTTGTAATCGATTCGTGGGTGTTAGTATCTATACAGGGCGTAAAATATATGCATTGTATATTAAACAAAACCCTTTATAGATAAAAACACCCATGAATCGAATACAAATAATAATATTCATCACACAAATACAGGGTCCAACTTAATATGCTGACACTTTTTTAAGGAGATGATCAGACCATCAAACTGAACAACTATCTCTATGGGGCCAACATCGAAATCGCGAAAAAAAATCAGCTGTCCCATACAAAACTGCAGACCTACATGAGCGTAATGTATGGGACAGTTGTTTTTTTTTTCGCGATTTCGATGTTGGTCCCATAGACAAAGTTGTTTAGTTTGATGGTCTGATCATCCCCTTAAAAAAGTGTCAGCATATTAAGAAGGACCCTATATATAACTACGCCTTTACTTTACCCTAATCGAATCTACCTACTCCGATCACTGTTTATTACAAGTGTATTTTAAATTGAAATGTGTTTTTAACTGTATTTTCAAATGGGACATGTTTTTACAGAATGTATATTAAGTCTCCGGCCACCAACACCCCTCGAAGAGGGACCACCGTCAGATTCAAGGTAATCAATACCTACTATTATACATTATACCATAGACAATGTTTATGCATTATACAGGGTGTTAGGGTAAACAGTTGCATTGCAGGGTGATTGTACCCATGATACTGAACAATTTTCCCTAAGAAAGGTATAGGAAATTCGCAAAAAAAAATCCACTTTCCAAATCATACATCATGGGTACAATCACCCCTTAAAGTAATGCAACTGTTTACCCTAACACTCTGTAGATGCTAGTACCTATATATGTGATGTGATGTGATACAATAATTGTAAAGAAAACCTAATAAGTTAGAATGTATAATAAAAACCGGTCAAGTGCTAGTCGGGCTACTCGCGCACCGAGTGTTCCGTACCACATCAGCACACATATTATTAGCTTACAAAACTGTTTTGTTTCCTCCGGGACCTTTAGTGCGAGACCGACTCACACTTGGCCGGTTTTTATTATTGGTTGTTATACTGTAGAGTTTGCTCTATAATCAGTAATCACACCAAGTTTGACGCTTGTATGTATTACCGTTTTTACGATAGAAAAGAAAAAACGTTGATAAATACTAGTTTCTTGTATGACCCCCCTTAATTTTAACTTTTTGAAATTTATATTATTTTGTGAAAATTTCAACTGTCTAGCTTACGGTTCAAAAGTTACAGCCCTAAATAGGTAGGACGGACGGACGGACGGAAAGCGTAGGCTTAGTAATAGGGTCCCGTTTTCACCCTTTGGGTACGGAACCCTAAAAATTACTAGAATACTTTTCCACTACTTCCACATATAAGAAATGGGATCTAGATAGTCTAATTAGATGGCCGCCGTGACCTGACTTGAATAGCTTGAATATAATTACTATACTCGGATAATAAATAATCACAAACAAGTTCTAGCAGAATGTAACATTATTTTTCTTTGTCATACTATCGCATTTCGACCAAAATGGATTACGTATTTTGCAGGTTATGATGATTTAGGGTTGAACCCCATCTGCCAGCACCACATCGCATTTTTCCGTCGCTCCATGCTTTTCTGTCACTCTGGAACGTCATTTGCTAGAGCAAATAAGATAGCGGGAAAGTGTCTGCACGCGGCAGCACCGGAAGTGCTGCGACCTTTCTCCCTCTAGCAAATGACGTTCCTGAGCGAAAGAAGAAGATATAGCGTGGAAAATTCGATGTAGTGCTGCCAGATGAGGCTCAACCCTAAAACTTTAATAAGTTACCACAATAAAATAAATCTTTCCCATTTCAGTTACAAATCTCAAGTAGTGGAAGCGCCCCCGGGCTACATGCAAGCACTGGTGCGCCGCATCGTCAGCAACATCACTCTTCGTGTGCACCACCTCATCGTCAAATATGTGCAAGATGATATTGTGCTTTCACTCAATGTGAAGCATCTCTCTGTCGATGCTGCTGGACCTGACTGGCAGCCAGCTTTTGCAGGTTAAGATATAAACTTCTTTTGCATCCCCCCATCTCGGAAAGAGTATTTTTGCTCTTCGATATCTGAGTTCCAAAGCCGTTTTTATCCGCTAGAGGATAAAGTAAATTGAATTTAGAACATCGTGTGCACTAAGTTTGTGAATTCAAAACGTCATCAAACCTATTGACTTCTCCCTCCATGGTGCCGAATTTATCATACCTTTTTTTTTGCATTTACTCATTTCCTTGCTCAGGTGGGATGAAAAGTTACGTGTTGCACTCGAGAGCAAAGATTTTTCACCTCGTGCTCTTTTGATTCCCTCGCTAACGCTCAGGATTCGAATTTTTTAATCACTCGCCACTCTTGTATAAAAAAAAACTATTTTGTTATGGATTTTATGTTCCTACATTAGAATTTTGAGCCTCGTATCCACTAGGCAACAATTGACGCGCAACGTAAAGAGAAGAAAATGTGAAAGAAGCAACGACGCCGAACATGTTGAGCAACACATATTGCACGTCAATTCGGTATGTCAAGTTTTTTTTGGTCATCATTTTTATATTTTTTACGGATAGAAGACATAATTTTAAGACACCTATTTCATTCTCATTGCGATTCATCGAGTTTATCAATATAAATTTAATCTTTAAATTATTTTGATCTGTAATCTCCAAGTGCAAAAATGGTGGAGAGAAAATAATTCGAACTCCATGGAGAAAAACTACCTACTGCTATATTTAAAAAAATTAAAACCTGCCTCCTCTTTCTAACTCTATGCTGGAAAAAGATACAGCAACATCAAATGTCAAATTCTGACATTGTGAATGTATTTTTTTTTCTTAATGGTCAGTTATTCTAAGTTAATTTTATGTTTACCAAGGAGTTCACAGGTATGCCAGTGACGTCACTGAACGGACCGAAAAACGACGTTATTTTATTAAAAATATCTGTAATCCTTTAATTTTAAAATCTCTGACATATAAAATATGATTATTGAGACAATTATCTCGAAATGGTTTTCGATTCAGCCCTCCAAAAAAAAACTTGACATACCGAATTGTTGCCTAGTGGATACGAGGCTTTAACCAAGCAAATCATAACATTTGTAAATTAATATTTACGATTTCGATGAAATGAATATGAGTAAGGTTGTATGGAGAAAATTGAAATTGTTTTTGTGGAGCTGGCTGTAATAAAACGGAGGACCTTTCAAAATACAATACGTTATAAAGCCAACTATAGTCCGTTCGCGTTAAGAAAATAGTGATTTCAGTTTTAAAATTTATTGTTGAACGAGTCACGCAAAATACACAACCGTTTTGTTCGAAGGTCAGATTTCAACTGGTCACTGTGAACTGGTCACTGTGAACAAAACGGTTGTGTATTTTGCGTGACTCGTTCAACAATAAATTTTAAAACTGAAATCACTATTTTCTTAACGCGAACGGACTATAGCTCTTATTCACGTAAGTGTGAATGCTGAATGCTTGTACTGAAAAGCACACAAAGATTTAACTTTTTTATTTTGTTTTCTTATCTTAGATATTGATCAAAACGTACCATTGATCAGAAGACTAGTCCGCCTAGACGATTTTACACTCTGCTTAGACCACTGTGACGCGGATGGAAAAATAAGGTTTTACCAAGAACCATTACTTTACCGGTGCCAAATTGATCTCAGGTACCGTATTCTACTATTGGTATTGATTGATTAATAAGATGAACTGATAGAATAAAAATTATTATTAGAACTTTTCAAGAACTAAAAAGTAAAAAGTGGCGAGTAACCTTGCCTGCCGTGCGATGGTTCGATCCCGTCCAGGCCGACTCGTACAGATGAGTTTTTCGGAATTTATGTACGATTTGTAACACCACGGCTTCGGTGAAAGAAAACATCGTGAGGAAACCTGCATGCTTCAATTTCGAGGCATGTATTTTATCTACTGTCCACTACAAGTGGCGACGGGCTCACTCCCTGTCACACTGGACAGAGTTTCGGAACTTCTAGTGAAACTTGGATGTTCCGAGGTTTCAGGAAATAGTCGTGAGCATATGCATGCAGCTTTTGCTCGCGACTTTATTCGCGTATCAAAATAATAAACTAATAAATATACTCGGCAACAGTGTAGCTTTCTATTAGTGAAATTCGAACCCGAACCTCAAGATTGAGCCATACCTCCGCAACGAGCCACCGACGTTCTGTCGTTTTATGCTGTTTACTAGTTTGTTTAATACATTGTGTTTTTTATTGAACGAGCAGAGTTCTCACACGCCTCGTGTCGGCCAACACTCGTCGTGCAAAAAGTCTAAGTGTCCACCTTCGCTCCTCCAAACTAGCGTGGGGGGTCACCAGTGACCAGCTTACTCTGCTCCTAAGGCTATTGAAAGAACGCATTTTGGAAGTCAAAAGTCCACAACCGGCTACTAATTTAACGTCAAAGTCACAGACGACACCATCACGTGAGTATTAATTGCGGAATATTAATTGTGTTTACCTATTTCTAATATTCGATTTATTTTTACTATATAGGTGGAACATAATAATCAACTTTTTCGACATTGTCAGATTATCTCATATAAAATGGCTCTAATTTCACTGCAATTAGGCACATAATGATCGTGATTCCTAAGTTGGCTCCATAGTAAAAGTTGTTCAGTTTGATAATCTGATTATTTGCATTTTTGTAACATCTTGTATAATACAGTAAAAAACTTATTTTTACGGTATAAATGTTCGTCTGTAACACGAATATACATTGAAACTAAAATTAAGCATTTAAACAGGTTCTTATCTTACCGCTTTCAACATTATTTAAGTTTTCGATATTGCCGTTATGCGTTTTATGCGTTTAAATGGTAAAACTCACGACATTTTCGGGAAAATATTCATTATGTTCGATCCAGTAAGTATACTGCTTCTGCTTCAATGAATTTCTTTTCTGACGTGTTATTATATACAAGGTGTTACAAAAATACAAATAAACCTTTAAGGGGGTGGTGTAGACCATCAAACTGAACAACTTTCACTATGGGACCAATATCGAAATCGCGAAAAAAAAAAGATGTTCTATATGCTACAAATCGACTAGAGCTAAAATATGTATGGGATATAAATTTTTTTTTTTGCGATTTCGATGTTGGTCCCATCGAGAAAGTTGTTCAGTTTGACGGTCTAAACAACCCCCTTAAGAGTTTTAAAAATTTATTCTTACTTATGAAACACCTTGTATATCTTGCTAACTTATAAGGGTTGAGACACATGGGCTCATACAAAAACCAATTAGTAGGTATGGGAACGCGTTCGGCGCCGTTCGCCGCATCGACGGCGGAGGATGCGGACGCTGTCCCATACTGAACGTGCTTTTTGTATGGACCCACCGTCGTTCGCCGTTGGTCAATGTGTCAACCCTAATCCGGTTCTTACAGGCACATCATCATCAAACACAGCGGAGCCGGCGAGGAGCGAGAGTTGGTCGGAGTGGGCGTGGTCGTGGCTGCCCACATGGATGGATCGCGAGGGCGGAGTCGAGGAGGCACCGACGCCGGCCACTTGTACACCCATCTACTTTGTTGCGTTTTTCGATGACGTTTCTCTGGTATATAAGGTAAAATATTAAAGTTATTAGTTGACGACCCGGTTAGTGTAATGGTTACCACGCCGGACTGCCAAACCAGGGTCCTGGGTTCGAATCCCGGTTCGGTCATGGATGTTATATGTTCGTGCCGTTGTTGTATGGTTTCCATAATAAAAGCCTTTAGTGCTAGTTTGGGATCATTACAATGTATGTGCCTGTGAGCGTTATTTATTTATTTTATTTATTTATTGATATTTGTCGGATGCAGTGGTGGCTCGCACGGGGCGATACCAGCCTAAGTGAGATTTTTTACAATGATTTGAATTAATCACGGTGTTTAACACTACTTTCATAAAGGAAAACGTGTGAAAACCTACAAGGTTCGATTCGAATCAGAGCCTAATTTCGATTAAACGTGACTATACAGTGTACATATAGTAACTATAATTGCTTAATTACAATATTTTTCTTAGGTCATGGAAACAGACGGATCTAATCGCAAGCGTGCACGAGGAATTTTAGAATTGCAAGCAAAATATGCGGCAGTTAAAACTACAGTAAGCGCGCCTACTTTGATATCCACAAGAATCGGAACACGTTCTTTTATTATTCAATCACATGGCAAGTGCGCTTGTGGGTATCTCAATTACAACGCGGTAAGTTGAATTCTACAAACTATTCAGTTAGGTAGGTCCAACTTTGAGAAAGAGATCAACCGTCGAATTCAACTCGGCTGGGCAGCGTTCGGGAGGCTGCGGAGTATCTTCACGTCCCAAATACCGCAGTGTCTTAAAACGAAAGTCTTCGATCAGTGTGTGTTGCCAGTGATGACATATGGAACAGAGACGTGGTCGCTCACTCAAGGCCTCATAAAAAGGCTGAAAGTCACCCAAAGGGCAATGGAGAGGGCTATGCTCGGAGTTTCCCTGCGAGATCGGATCAGAAATGAAGAAATCCGCAGAAGAACCAGAGTAACTGACATAGCCCAAAGAATTGCTAAACTAAAGTGGCAGTGGGCGGGGCACATTGCTCGCAGAACCGATGGCCGATGGGGCCGGAAGGTTCTCGAGTGGCGGCCGCGTACCGGAAAGCGCAGCGTTGGTAGGCCCCCCACACGGTGGACCGACGACCTGGTGAAGGCAGCGGGAAACCGTTGGATGAGGGCAGCGCAGGACCGGTCGTTATGGCGATCCTTGGGGGAGGCCTATGTCCAGCAGTGGACGTCCATCGGCTGAGATGATGATGATGAAGTTGAATTCGAAATACTACTATCCTAATTTATCCTACTAATATTATAAATGTGAAGTTTTGTGACGATATTCGTATGTTTATGACTCAAACGCGCTACTGATATAATCTGGCACAAAAATGAATTTTCTGGAATACAGCTTTACTTTTTTAAAGTCAAAGCAAACGGAGCCGCGGGTAAAAGGTTGTTATAAATATTGTGAATGTATTCACATGTGAGTATGTATCTACATACAAAAATAAAAATGTTAACTGTCACTGCTAATAAATTGTAGAAACAAACACCTCTCGGGGAATTTAGTTGTGAGCATTAGCCATGCTATGCTACTTTATTCATTCGCTAGAACATGATTGCTAAAACGCATTCAAAGTAGCAAGCACCCGAATGCGTTTGCTATTTATTACCTCGTTAGCTTTATAATCACTTTTTCTGATTAGAATGATAATGTTATTATTCTACTTCCAAATGTGTCCTGGCGTGCGATCTTTGAATCTCATTTGGTGAGCTCAGTAGTTGAAAATGTCAAAATAACTATGGAGATATGCATCTTTCTACTGCTGATTTGACTCTCGAAAACATGCTTCAGAAGTGCGATTTTTGAAAGTCAAATCAGCAGTAGAAAGATGCATATCTCCATAGTAATTTAGACATTTTCAACTGCTTTGCTCACCAAATGAGATTCAAAAATCGCACTCCTGCTTCCCGAAGTATGGCCTACCGGAGTCGTGTTTAGACGCTTTAGGGCAGCGAGGACAATAAACCTTAGGGTCGCACTTTTCCTTCGCTCCATCCTTTTCTGTCACTCAGGAACGTCATTTGCTAGAGCATATAAGATAGACGGAACGCGATCGCGTGCGGCCATGTGTAGTTCAACCCTTAAATGTTAAATGCTAAGATAATTTACTTATATTTTTATGTATTTTAGGTTAAGGTATATAGGTCATTCCGATACGAACCCTATATTATGGGCCCGTGATAATGTTACATTGTACTATTGCCTGATGCAAATAAATAAATAAAAATAAAATAAAATCTTATTGTAGATCAACGATAAACCAACTGTATATGTTGCGAAAACGCAAACGGAAGAATGCGAAGAAGCTTGGGAATGGCCCGAGGAAACCTTCTCTGATGACGTAGAGACGGCTGAAGCAGTCGATGAAGAGTTTCGAGATGATAGACCACAGGTAAAGTCTCTGAATTACTTATTTTTATTTATGTTGGTTTGTTATAAAGTCTGATCAGTAAACAGCAATACAGGGTCCTGTTTAATAATCTGACTGTTTTCGGTGCCAATCTAAAATGCGAATAACTTTATATGTGAACTATCAAAATAATGAAATTATTGTTTCAATCGAATTATTTTGTTATAAATCAGTTGCGGTGAATGAGGTTTTGCGCTTATTCATTAACACATTGTGTAGGGTCCTACCTATCGAAATTGCGAAAAAAACCAGCTGCTCTTTACATTTTGGTCGAGTAGGATTGCACTTTTATATGGAACAAATGTTGGTCCCATAGATAAAGTTGAGTTCTATGAGTTGAGTCTGATCCTTAGAAAAAGTATATATCTAGAATTAGCCTCACTGTTTTACCGTATAAAACAAAAGGGGCTAAGTTTCATAGGTTGGTGTGCGTGAGGCGCCATACAAATTCTGTATGCGTGCGTGTATATGTATAGGGTTTAGGAACCAGTCCTGATTCCAATTTTTTTCGACGCTTTCGTATCTTCGACTGTCAATCTTGACATATACTTTATCAAAGGTCTGATCATCCTTTTAAAAAACCGTCAGCATATTAAGTTGGACCCTGTATGTCGGGGAAGATATGTCTTCTGCAATGCTTATCTTTAAAAAAAACATGCTTATTTCCTTCTCTCTTAGGATTCGGCAAATCTGAAGACTCAAAGTAATGAGCCTTTTCGGTCCGATAATATTTCGCTTATCGATAACAAATCTAACGAGGGGACAGAATGGTTCTGGTCTAAGATGGCACCTCTAATTTACTTGGAGTTTCTGCATGAAAGGTCACCACCGACAGCTTATACGAATCCCTATGATAACCCGCCAATTGATTTTCAATATAGGTAAGTATTGGAAGAGGTAATTTATTACTAATGTATAAATATGAAAAAAAAACGCATTTACTCACGTAGAATAATTAGAAATCAATGTATTGTGTGCGTAATGCATTGATCTCTTATAATAATATAACAGAACAGGTCAATGACATTATTTCAAGAAGTTGTTAAAGTGTCAATTTGGTATGTCAAGTTTTTTTATTTATTTATATTTTTACGAATAGTAGACATCATTTTTAGACACAAATTTTTAGCGTTCCGTACCAAAATTTGCAAAACGGAACCCTTATGGAATCAGCTCGGTGTCTGGATTGTTTATATCATACTAGGTTTATACATGTTTGTACCCAAAACCACTAGTGTAAAATGATCTTCAGTTACTGTGTGACCACATACTTAGAAAGTGTCAGTTTATAGTGGATGTTATCGACGACCCATGTTACACAACTGGTAGAACTGAACACTAATTGCCCGAGTGCCGACTCGCACTTGGCCGGTTTTTTTGTTTAATGCATTATGTGAAAATATGAAGAAAAAAAAAAGTAATGAATCGGTGAGAATGGAACCGTCATTCTTAGGGGCTAAAAGTTTGGAAATTACCTCCGCCACACCCCTGTTTGATTTGATCCATTCTTCCAGGGTCACCCTGTATTACTGAGAAGCGTTTACATTGGTTTGAGTCAAATGTCCCTTCAATTAAACTATCCATGCTTTAATTAACCCTATTGTTTCTAGTGATTGGGAAGAGGAAAACAATTTGAACATCAGTCTTCAGCCAATGGATATCTGGGTGTCCATGGATCTCATCCACCGCTTAGAAGCATTCTGGGTCGTTTACCGGGAACAAGCGGTAGTAGTCAATGCAGGTAATATAACTTTACATTTTTAGCCGACTTCAACAAAAGGAGGATGTTCTCAATTCGACCCGTATGTTTTTCTTTTTTTGTAGTTCATGAGATTGATTATTACTAATGTCATAATGTGTCATGCATGAATCATGACACATTATAATCAATTTATTAATAACTAGAGGACCGCGGCCAACTTCGTACCGCCTTAGAATCTTCCCGACACACTTGGCCGTTTTTATAGCCTATGTTAATCACTGATAATGTAGCATTCTAATAATGAAAGAATTATTCAGATCGGTCTAGTAGTTTCGGAGCCTATTCATTACAAACAAACAAAAAATCTAATCTTTCCTCTTTATAATATTAGTATAGATTCAAGTGAATCTTGTGGTCTGAGTGGTCCGACGCGTGACCTGAATATGAATGTCATTGAAATACAAATTTAATGTGGATTTTCCTCCAGGCCCACATAGCTTCCTGAAATAAAAATGAGTACTGCAATGAATAGTTACGAATTTGGATGTCACGATATACGTTATTCTTAATACGATTATGTACCTACCTATCTAATACTAAAATATAATACACTCTTAAATTTGTTCTGCGCGAGATCGTATCTCGAGTGTCCGTCAGGGTCTGGCAGAATAACAGCGCTGTAGTTAACGCTGCAGCAACATGCTGAGCCAGAGCCTGGTTCATTGGAACAGTACAGGTCGCAGACTGTGAATGATTATTAATTAATGTTTTCAATTTTATTGTATCATTTCTTGTTTGGTTCACTTTTATGTATTGTGTACTGTTTTTAATGAATAAAGTTTTATCTTATCTTATCTTGAAATGAAATTAAAGAAATCAGCTGTTCTAAACATTATAATCGAGTCGCTATTACAGGATTTACTTACACGTATTGTATGAAACAGCAGATTTTTTTTCATGTTCGATCCATAGTGAAAGTTTTTCAGTTTGATGATCTAAACCACCCCACAAAGTATTACCACATCCCGACACTGCCTACAAAAAATTTAAATTGACAAGATGACGTCGGCACATGCGAAACAGAGTCTAGGGTTGCAATAACTTTAGCTGCTACTTTTTCGTAAATAAAACGTATATTAAAAAAAGAGTTATTATCCTTCGTCCTGAGATTATATTCTATTTGTTTCGAAAACAAATTCTAGCGTGTCAATAGTGGTGTCAGTCTAGGCTACAGGTAACCGCGCGCCGAGGTAACCAGAGGGCTTTAGAGGGGGTGAGGTAAAAAGTTGATGGGCGGCAGGGAGTGTTCATACTGTATGTAGTAGTACTAGGATACTCTTTCTTATACGGTGGTATTGTTAGGGTTTTTTGTTACACCCTGTACATTTACTAATTGAGAATAGATAACGAAAGTAAGAAATGTTTTTCCTTACAGAAACCCCCCGGACATTAACGGTAGAAGAACGTGACGCGTTATATGAAAACCTACCCCAACGTCGTATTAATGTTGATCTCAAAGGGTTGCGCGTACGTCTTGAACCCTGGGAGCATAGTCTTTCTGATAAAGCTGTTCCTATTAATCTGGTGTTAGATTTGGATTTGCCGAAGGCTAAAGTAGCAATAACGGGCCCTTTGTATCCAAACAGGTAAATAATGTTATTCCTACATCAACTATATTTTCTATCCGTCATTTGTTTTGTTTTAAGACGAATAATAGTAGGTACATTAGTGTTTACCCGCGACTTCGTCCGCACAAATTATATACCAGATTTTAAGTCAGATATTAAGCTATCAAACAATAAAAAGATTCATCAAAATCGGTTCAATATTTTTAAAAACCACATTGTTTTTTTTTTGTAAATATCATCAATGTACAGACACTTCTGTTACAGTTTTATAATAGTTTAGATTATGATACAAGTGATCAAAGTTAGTGATTACAACCGAGGCGGGATTGCAGCACGAGCCGCTACTTGCGAGGAAAAAGTAATAAAATTTCGTAAAATACAAAAAATTTTGACAAATATTTGTGGAAAATGGCGCTGTTCTTCTTATTTTTTTCTTTCCTTGCCTTTTGGTTGAGATAGCTATGCGCGCGCAAGTCGACGAAGAGGCAATGACTTTAGCCGACATTCAACCAACGAGACTTTGTTGCATTTTTGTATTTTTGTAACACCTTGTATACTGATGATAATGATATTACTGTTAACTTGCAGAGTCTGTTCAGCGGCGTGTCAAATGCCAGAAACAGGCCCCTTGTGGCAGGGAGCACGGTTACACATAACCGCTACTTTCCCTGCCGTAGAAGCCAAGATTTGTTCGCCCAGCGACGGAATACCGAAGTCATGTGCTCGCGCAGACTTGAAGTTTGTTGTACATTTGTTATTGAACCAGCAATACTTCACTAAAAAAGAAAGCGTCCTATTTAGCTATACATTGAAAGCACGTAAGTTTAAGGTCCACCACAGACATACGGTATTGCGATCTGGAATTCCGAATCAGGATTACGATTTCGTATGGATTTTCCCCCTCCACAATTGCGTTCGGAATCGCGGAGGTGTCAAATCCTTTACAAAATCACAATTCCGGATCACAATTCCGTATGTATCCGAAATTTGTATTGTGCTTCCGGCTTAGAGTGGGTTTCGTATGACGCGACTAAACAGCAGCTTTGCAGTTTTATTATAAGTAGAAATGCTAGCTACATATCATCAGTTGACACTTCATTCCGTCGTATAGTTTGTTCAATGTGCTAAAGGTGAGCCTTGCTACAACTGCAAATTTAAACCTTTTTTTACTGCTTAAAATAACCCTTGATCGGTAACTTGAAGTTACCATTCCGCTTCTAACGTAGACCTGCATAGCTAGCATGCCGCAGTGATACAGCGCTATCACACCGTAGCTCTCTTTCTATTTGCGTGCGAACAAACGAGATAAAAGACGTGATACAGCCGTATCACGTGTAGCATACTACGAGTGCAGGTACTAAAACGAACGGGCTGACTTTCTATGTTGGTGTGCGTGAGGCGATATACAACTTATATCTGTGTGCATGTATAGTGAAAGGGTTTATCACCCTAGACTTGGGTGATATTTTTTTTTGTCGTGGTCGGAGCTTCGACTGTTTATCAAAGGTTTCAGGATGGTAGTGGTGATAGCCTTTCGCCCACATAAACTGATCACTATTCAATTCTTAGAAAAAGTATGTCTAGAATGAGCCTCACACTTGTTCCGTATAAAACAAAAGGGCTAACTTTCTTAGGTTGGTGTGCGTGAGGCGCCATACTAATTATGTATGTGTGCGTGTATATGTATAGGGTTTTGGAACCAGTACTGGTTCCTATTTTTTTCGACGCTTTCGTAGCTTTGACTGTCTATCTTGATAATCTAAGATTCAATTGTAGTTTTATTTTCTAATTTGACACAGGGGAAGTAAATATTTCCGGATCTAAAGCACGGTTGATGTCCGCCGTTAACATACCCCTGTCGCTTATAAAACACAAAGTTTGTTTGGAATTACGATACACATCTCTACCTGGGGATGCTATCAAGGATGAAGGTAAATCTAGTACATATATAATACTTTAATTTTCATCTGCCTATTTCCAAATCTCTCAAACTAAAAATAAACACACAAAAACTATATAGGGTCCTTCTTAATATGCTGACACTTTTTTAAGGGGATGATTAGACCTTCAAACTGAACAACTTTCTCTATGGGATCAACATCGAAATCGCGAAAAAAAAAATCAAACCTGCTCGAGCCAAATGTATGGGACAGCTGATTTTTTTTTCGCGATTTCGATGTTGGTCCCATAGAGAAAGTTGTTCAGTTTGATGGTCTGATCATCCCCTTAAAAAAGTGTCAGCATATTAAGTTGGACCCTGTATTGTCAATTTAATTTGATTACTTTTAGAATCAGTAGCGTTGGATGTCACTTTTGAAGAGTTCGCCATACGTGGATATGTAACTAACAACGTCAACACACACATTATGACACTTCAGTCGACGCGAGCCACGTTAATTCACGCAACGGGTAAGTTTACAATAATTCATAACATATTTATTGTTTAATTTAACTCTCAATCTGTAATGTTTCCATTTTTTTTTAGAAGGAAATGAGCCGAAGCAAGCTTGGCTTTTTTCTGTACGAGATGTGCCTTCAACTACGTAAGTGCAACCGCTTCTTTGTTATTCTTACTTTCTAGTGTCAATAATATTAAAATGCTAAGTTTAATTGGTTTGCGAAACTTAACGAACGCATTTGGTATCTATTACTAAGTACAATTGCGTGATAATGACCCGACGCCCGATCATATGATTACAGTACAATATACGCCCGCGCGCCCCGCGCTCTGCAGCCTTACGTACGATAATCATAATTTTGTAATCATTAATACCAATTATAAACATTAATACTGAAATCTGTTATCTATTTCGCCAACTAATTTGAAATAATAGTTTGTTCCACATAATTAGGTTCTTGGGCACAAGAGTACAGAACTCCTTCCATGACTTAACATGGAACTTCTTAAATAAAGTAAACTTGTGTGGAATCTTTTAGTTGCCACTTTTATTTATCTTATATATTTAATAATTTTACTCTATTTTGTACGGTCGCGGTCGGTAACGAATTTTGATCGATCCTTATGCTCATACAACAACTTTTGTTGTCGACTGCACCTAGTCCGTAAGTTTCGCCAGAAAGAAACTAAGGAGATCTATTACAGATCAGTAAGTCAATTAACTGATCGCTATAAGACGTGAATGTAGTTTTTTTCTTTTGCAGACCTTTTCTTCGTATGGCAGTTCAATGGTGTGCGGAACAGCTCCCCAACTCTGTAGATTATTTGGGCATTTGGACCGAACCCATAGATTTTTGTGTCGACCCCCTCTTTATTAAGTGGCTTGGATACAAACCTACTTTTAACCCTACTAGTGGTACGTATATTATACCTATAGTAGAGTTTCGGATACATTCTTATTTCAACAATAATTTTATGGGGACCGCTGCCACCATCATCATCAATAATTTTTTTTCCCGAACCATGTTAAGACTATTTGACTATTTATCCTCTGTTATACAATTTCACAGATATGCAATCACATATATCTTTGTCAAAAGCGTTGTCTTCGTCGCAACACGCCTTCTTGCGACGCCGGCCTATTCCTTCAGTAAGTTTATCCTAACTATTATAAAACCGTAAAAATCGTAAAGAATAAAAAAGTAGCGGTTCACTTCATATAAACTCAAATAACACTTGATAGCGCGATTTAAATGACATTTAGCGCCATCTATTGACAATTTTGTTTGTTCGCGCATCACGCAAAAACTACTGAACTGATTTCGATGAAACTTTTTTGTTTGATAGCTTATGATCTGACTTAAAATCTGGTATATAATTTGTGCTGACAAGTCGCGGGAAAACACTCGTTTTATATATTTTCTTAAACAGATTGATAATAAAAAATTATTCTATATAATTAGTTGGAATAGTCCACTTGTGAGCGCAAACAACATTTGCTATAAAACAACATGAAGTTAAGAAATGTAGGTATTAACTGGTGTCCTCTATTCTACTCTCTTTTTTAAGTGGAGTAACTGCTAAGTTCACACTCTTAACTTCATATTTAGAGAGATAGTCGTTGTTCTACTCTCTTTTTTAAGTGAAATAACGGCTAAGTTCACACTCTTAACTTCTTATTTAGAGAGATAGTCGACTATTCAACTCTCTTTTTTAAGTGGAGTAACGGCTTAGGCTCGGGACAAATATAAGTGGCGTCGGACGCGGGCGAGGTGTCGGTGAAGCGCGGGCGTAGCGCCGCTCATTACGTGTTTCATATGAATTGTATAGAAGCAGCGGGGCGCGGCACATATACAGGCGGCGTGGTGCGAGCGTGGCGTGGGCGGGGTACCGCCGCTTGGATATGTCCGGCGCCCCGCCGCTTCTATACAACCCGACGCCTTTATATTTGTCCCGCGCTAAATTCCACGCTCTAATCTTCACATTTTATGAGAGATAGTCGACATGAGTCTCCCTAAACAATGTCCTAGATGATTCTGAGAATTTAGTACTGCAAATTTATTGAGAGATGAGCTTGCATTTGTGTGAGTGTGCGCATAATGTACTGGAAGTGAAGTGCGTGTCTAAATGTGTTACTCTCACAAACACAAAGCTCTTGTCTCAATAATTATTAATGAGAGCATGTAACACATAGGTTCCGTCGTCCAGCGGGCGCGGCGGCAGTCGGTCGGGTTCCGGCGCGGAGCTGATCCACGTGCGGCCTCGCAGCGTCGAGTCGAGCAGCGAGCTCAGCGACAAGAAGGACAAGCCGCCTGTCCAAGCGGTGCGCCCAATTTATTACATCCATAGACTCGCATTCGTGCTCCCTTTTGGAGCGAACAAAAACCTGGCTACAACCACCAAAGGCACCTTCTAAGGTTTACATTTAGCATTTTAAGGTCACAGACTGGTATGACGCATCAAGTAGCGATAGCTACATAGCTACTAGGTGGCTGAGGCTTCTTATGACAACCAACCTGAAAAAACACATCTTTGACCGAACCGGGAATCGAACCCATGACCTTGTTTGGCAGAACATAGTAGTAACCACATAAAATTGAACCAGTAGAAATTGGATAAGGATTATTGAGTTCGAGAACTGAGAAACCAAAAAAAAAGTAACCAAATTAAGAACATCTTCTTCATAAGTCTTATTATGACTGAATCTTCAAAACATTCGCATAGTGACTTATGACTATTTTGGTAATCAAATGAAGGAACGGATGCGGGGCGGCAACCCATATCAATGACACTGGGGCTACACCTTCATGACACTTTTATAAAGGTGGAGCATTGTCACTGCTGTGGAAGCGTGGTAGTAACAATCACACCAACTGCAACCAGGTTGTCGTCATCGAGAAGGATATACATACATACATACGCTCACGCCTATGTCCCACTTCTGGGGTAGGCAGAGACAACAGATCGCCACATGCTACGATTCTGACACACATCCTCCTCAACATCCTCAACTGATATCCTGACTCGCCTCCTCAACATCCATAAGTCTTAGTATTTAAATATTGTATCCTATTGTTCCAGGCTAAACCAATAAAGGCTTGGCTTAATGGTGAACAAATGATACAACTGCACCAGAGACTGCGACACATCCTCATCAACGTTGAGTTAGGCCTCGTAGTCTTGTATGTGACTATGACGACCGCCTCGGCAGTCGACTGCGCCACCCCACACATGACTATGGAGAGACATGCGACTTCCTCCAATCATGTACTGGCTATCAAGTAAGCAAATCTTATAATGAAATACACTATTAAAAGACATTGCCCACGTGACGGACTGAATACGTTTCAAATCGTTTCACTGCCGACGAATGAGTATGATAGCTAAAATTATACCCACACAAAATAGGAGAATATTATACTTACCAAGGAAATGGAAATTATCCTTTTTATTGTAGCATTTAGGAGAAATATTATGCTCCCCAAGGAAAATTTACATTTTTGAGGTTAGTTAGGTTAGGATAGAAGATAATATGCCCTAAGCACACGGGGCGGGGCGTGTTTGACGGCGCGGCGCGGACGACGACGCGCTTGTTTCCCGAACACGCGTTTACGACTTTACGGCGACCTTTAGATGCAAAAAGCTGTTTGTTGCATAGTGTATAGTGTATCGATGCACAGGCGCGTTCAAAGCGATACATACGCACTCTTGTGCGTTTGTGCCCGGATTTTTATGTCGCGATTTCGACGTTGGTTCGATAGAGTTTAAGTGTTTCTGTTTGAAAAACCGTCAGCATTTTAAGAAGGACCCTATATGTTCCTAAGGGTTCCTAGACATTCAATGCAACATTTTGAATGATCTTGATCGATAGGTACGCTATTATTACGTTGTTAACCTGTAAAAAGCATATAGCATAAGAGTGTTTTTACTACTATTATTATTAATGTAGTAGTTTTCAATATCTCTGTTATTTGTGGCAGTATCGGACGCTGGAGTTTGCATTCAAGTTCTGCGACAAGAGATCTGTGGCAAGAAATCAGACACGACGGCCCCACATTCATTGCCGCGAAAACAGAGCAAACCCGTAAGTACAGTAGTAAATAAATAAAGTGAATTCTTTATACAACGTGTTAATGAATAAACGTGATACTAGAAAATAGTTTGTTTAGAATCGAGAGCAGGATAAGATAAATGATTTGTTTGTATAATTTAAAATTGACTGAACCCGATGGACGAAGCGTGTCAAACCACCTCACGGGCCGAAACAAAATTCGTCAAAGTCAAAGTCAATATAATTTATTCAATATAGGAGCTTGAAGCACACTTATTAAACGTCAAATCTTTTTTAAGCTACCACTGCGTTGGAATGTGTTGTCGTAACCTTGCCTTCCGTGCAGGAGGCGATGGTTCGATCCCCGTCCAGGCCGACTCGTACCAATGAGTTTTTCGGAATTTATGTACGATTTGATACACCACTGGCTTTTCGGTGAAGGAAAACATCGTGAGGAAACCTGCATGCTTCAATTTCGGGGCATGTATTGTACCCACTGTCCATAATAAGTGGAGACGGGCACACCCCCCGTCACACTGGACAGAGTTTCGGTACGACTGGTGACACGTGGATGTTCTGAGGTTTCAGAATATCTCTGACTACCCCCTCGGGGAATATAGTCGTGAGCATATGCATGCATGCATACATGAAAACTTGAAATAATGAAATTATTATTTCGTTATAATAAATCAGTTGGGGTGTATGAGATTTTGCCTTAGGGTTTTGCGCTTATTCATTAACACGTATAACCTAGGCTTTTCTTTATCTATGGTTTATTGTATACTGTCGTATTGGACATTGATGGGTTGGTTTAACAATACATTATTCTGCAGCAGCCGCACCCGCCGATGATGACATATCGTTCCCATGGAAATTGAAACTTGCGGATGTGGCGTGCTATACGATGGTAGTCCACGCCGGGGTCGACCGGGGCGGCCGTGAGAAATCTTCCAGCGGACTACGTTCTCAGCTCAAAACAAATCCTTCACTAGTACAACTTAACACCATTCTAGAACCCGTCTCAACTACAGTCACATTGTCCGTCGTCACAAAGACCTTACAATATAAAACATTTGTGAAGAAACCGGAACGTAAAAAAACGGTGGATCCTACCAAAGAAGAAAAGGTTAGAATTTAATTTCATTTATTAGAAACCTTTTGTATTTGGTTTTGTTTCTAATTGTTGGGCTTGTTTCAGAAAATGAAATATTTTACTTCTGGTTCAGACTTCAGACCAACCACTCTCAAGGAGTTTGTTCGAGGACCAGCGAAGTAAGTAGATTCGTGTATATGGCACAAAATTTTTTTTTTACTAAATACAGGGTGTAACAAAACACCCTAGTAATACTTAAAGGGGTGCTTAGCCCTTGAAACTGAACAACTTTCACTATGAAGCCAACTTTAAAATCGCCAAAAAAATCTGCTGTCCCATACAAAACTGTTGTACCGACTCGACTAAAATGTATGGGACAGCAAATTTTTTTCGCGATTTTAACTTTGGCTCCATTGTGAAAGTTGTTCAGTTTGATGGTCTGAAGTATCCCCTTAAGTATTACTAGGGTGTTTTGTTACCTGTATAAACTTTTCTTCATGTTTGTTCACAGGCGGACGAGGTCAACCGCTGATGTAAGTTATTTGCTGGTTTTTACATAACATCACATGTTATTATGTTTTCAATGCTCCTTATTTCCGTATGCTCAGTCCTTATTTGCGAATTTTATAATATTGTTGTTATGTACTCTTCTATTTGTGGCAGCAAACTGAGCCGATTGTACAAGATCCAGATCCAGACCTCAAGATAACCAGCGGTCCGATAGTGTCTTTTGGATTCCATGTCCATGCCGATACGCCCCCTGTAATTGTCAGGCTGGAACAAGATCAGGCATGTTGTATTTTTACATAATATCGAGTATTAGTCCTTTATACATTTTTACCCCCCGACGCAAAAAGAGGGATGATATACAGGGTGAAATTGATATCATTAGCATCCTTTTAAACGAAGAGTCTACCCATCGGAGTAAAATTTGTTCAGTTTGGAACAACTTTTACTATGAGAGCAAACCAACCGGAGCAAAAAAATGGGTAGACTCTTAGTTTTAACGGATGCTAATGACATCAATTTCACCCTGTATAAGTTGCCAATAACTATACTCCATTCCAAATATCAACGAAAATTCAAGGCCATTCTTTTAATTACAGAAACAGAGATTTGAAACACATATCTTTTTCTTAGAACAGCTTTAGTAACGTCCAATTTATGTCGGATAGTACATCTTTCTGATAAATAAATTATATTTGTTTATCAGAATAGGCCAGAAACCTATAATAGGAATCGGAAAATCTCGTCGTCCTTATTTGGAACGCAGTATAGGTATTTTTTTAGCAATTAATATAAGTAATTCACCATTTGACAAACAGATACACGTAGTAGCGGCTGCAGTTCATTGCTTCAGACATATCGTGGAGTTATTAGGACGCCCACCCTTGATTATGCCAAAAGGCTACGTTCCTGGGGAAATTTCACAAAAATCATTCATCAGGTAGGTCTTATAAAGGATTTCCTTTGTTCTTGTTTTGAAAAAGCGATGCATGAATGTAAAAAAACCGGTCAAGCTCGAAACGAGCTACTCGCGCACTTACGCTACTTACAAATCAGTTTTGTTTTCTCCAGGACTTTTAGCTAATTAAATAATGAAATTTTTGTTTCAATGCAATTATTTCGTTACAAATAATTTGGGGTTATGAGGTGTTGCGCTTATTATAACACGTTGTATACTGATCTAATCTTAATATTTATGGAAATGCAGGTCTGTCTCTGAGATGGATGAACAGCAAAGTCTATCGGAGTCTGCTCGTAGTGAAAGCAGATCGGAGTTGATTCCAATATTCGATCCCCATGCAGATCGTGACAGTAAGTCAGTGATGACGGTGCCAAACACCATTGAGTTAATAACATAAAGGTATTATACCAGGAATAGAGGAACTGACAGCTGAGAGAGCGAGATGTACAGCTTGGCAAAAAAGTCGTGATAAAAAATAAGGGCGCTGCCTCCACGCAAGAACGTCAAAATCACGCATAACCTGGCAACACCAACATACTAAAATTTTAGTTCCACCTGTCACCACGATCATGACTTTTTTGCCAAGCTATACCTAGCGGCACCACTGTATAATGGAAAGAGATACGTGACGCGAGGCAATAGAATAGAAGTTTTCTAATCTCTTACCAATTTTTATAATCCGATTTCCGTGAATAATTGCGAATTTTAAAGTGAAATCGTAGATAATTTTGTGAAATATACTGACACTACTTCATTAATTTATCCACGATTTCATGTTAGAATCAGAATTATATACAGTATTCGAATATTTGCCTGCGAATAGTCTCCTGAAAACATCCAAAAACGGTTTCATTTGACAACTCATGTCAGTTGCTCTATTCCTGCAAGGTATAATACCTTTATGGTTAATAATGTTAATATGTTCCACGTTCTTAAGTAGACAGTTCACGCAGTGATCGAGGGGGGGATAAGACCCTTTGATTTGAATGTGTAACTGTGATGTAATTAATATTGTAGTATTAGCGATTTGTCCTTCGTTAATTTTCTCTTTTATAACAAACATAAACGTTTTTTTATTGTATTAAACATAAGAGTTAGCCCGCGACTTCGTTCGCACAAATTATATACCAGATTTTAAGTCAAATCATAAAAAAAAGTTTTATCAAAATCGTTTCAGTAGTTTTTGCGTGATGCTGTTACAAACTAAGAAACAAACAAACAGACGGACAAAAATTCGAAAAAAGGTTGATTTGGAGTCACGGACACCTCATAATCAGTGATCGGAATGTCGGGGCATTTTTGAGCATTGTCTTTAACATGGACATGCCTCGGGATTCCCGGAATCGCGGGATTTTTTTTAATAGTCCCGGGATTATTTAAACGTAGAATGAGTCTGACCAACACTTTTTGTTATTAGCATCAAAATAATCTATAAAAATCACTGGAAAAATTGTGTTTTTTTTTTCTATCTTTAAAAAGGGCTAAGATATTGAACACCAAAGTGCTCATTCTCGCTAAAAAAACTCCTCTTGACATAATAAAAATAATATGAGGAAATAAACACGTTGTTCAAGACTCCATTTATTGAAAAGACAAAACGTCATCATAAAAACTAAACATTTCTTCACTATTATTGGAAACAAAATTACAACAAAAACAAATGGAAGTGAAAAATTTTTTGTTGTAATTGTAAATGATGTGGTCAAATTAACGTTTTTATTACTATTATGTAAGTATATGGATATAACACAAATAGTTGAATTATGTTTCAGATGTTAAAATGAGTACGTTCTTCTGGTTCCAATGGGTCGTCAGCCGGGCTGCGTTAGTAGTAGCCACCTATCAGGTGAAGCTAGCTTTCGACGTCGATGACATTATCTCGACGATTGACTTACAGGAACATTACAATCAAGGGAAGCTTAAACTGGCATCAGCTACTGTTAAACATTATGAAAAGTGAGTGTCTATATCCTATGGTAAGTTATATGTCAAGATAGACAGTCGAAGCTAAGAAGGCGTCGAAAAAAATTTCAACCTGGCCTCTAAACCCTATCCTTATACACGCACACAGACATAATAATGTGTAAATAAATAAAAAATAAATATATAATTTGTATGACGCCTCACGCAAAGAAAGTTGGTCCCTTTTGTTTTATACGGTAGAAACGTGAGGCTCATTCTAGACATTCATGGTGTAAGTGACAGCCTATTATACTGAAACGGTGAAATCAGACCATCAAACTGAAAAAATTTTTACTATGGAGCCTACCACAGGAAAGGCGAAAAAAAAGAGCTGCCCCATACAAAACTGCTTCAAATGTATATTTTTTCGCGTTTCCTGAGGCCTTCCTCAGTCCTTTCACTATGGAACCTATTCCATTGTGATAGTTGTTCAGTTTGATGGTCTGAGTTAACAGTTTCAGTATTTGCTAGGCTGTCACTTACACCCTGTATACTTTTTCTAAGACCCTACCTTTTATTTTTAAGATTTTTTTTTGCACTACAGTTTTGCTTTCATAGTAAAAGTTGTTTAGTTTGATGGGTAGAGTATTTGTTTTCAAGGTTAATGATACTTTTCCTTTGGTTCCTAATTGGTTATGTCAAGTTTTTTGGGAGGGCTAAATCGAAAATCATTTCGAGATAATTGAGTTAGTTCTTAGTATAATGAAAGTATTACAGATATTTTTAATATTATTATAATGTCGTCTTTTGTTAAAACGACGTGATGTCACTCGAAGAACAGAACTGTAAACTCCTTGGTAAACTTAAAATATCGGGCCCTTAAGAAAAAAAATCTCATGGTCCGAATTATTTATTTATTACAGATTAAAGTAATTTAAAAATGAAATTGATGTTGATAAACATACGCTAAAAAATATATTAGATATCAAAATTATGTCTACTATCCGTAAAACATATCAAATAAATATCAAAAAAACGTTACGTTCTTACCGAATTGGTAGATTTAGATGTAGATGTAGTAATTTGTGATTTTTCAGAATAATGCTACTTTATTTGATTGTAATAAGCATTAATTTAGTATGTACTTACATGTACCATTTTGAGCTTTAATACTATCGTTTGTTTACTGTTTCAGAAATGAGAACGACGAATGGAAACCTGGTGTTCTAGGCGGACGAGTGTTGGAAGCGCGGGAGCCGATTAATGCTAAACAAGAAAATAATTTCCTATGCATCACTATAACACAGGCACAGTGAGTTTCACGGCTCGCTCATAAATTAGCGAATTTAGCTTAAAATAGCTTTTTCTATGTATATTTTATTATACAGGGTGCGGTTCTGGTCAGCGACGGGCATTTAGGGGGTGCTTCAGACCATCAAACTGAACAACTTTCATTATGGAGCCAACGACGAAATCGCGAAAAGAATCAGGATTTTTTTTCCCTAAATACGCTTCGCTGACCAAAACTACACCCTGTATTTAAGACAATCATCTATCTTAACACTACGACTATCGCATATACCAGCTGAGATTATTTTTGTTTCAAAGGATATCTAATCTACCTGAAAGTTGGAAAGAAGAGCTGCACCCTAAGTTGCTTCAGCAAAAATCAGTGAGTTGTTCTTTTTATTTCCCTTGTTTGTTAGAAAAAAAACTTCATATGAATGAAGTTGCCAAAGTGATTACCTATGTTGTTTGTACAGACTGTAGATCGAGTATGGGAGATATACGCCACTCTGGCGCCGCTCGAAGCCGTCCTGCAGCCATCGATTGTAGACAACATTATTTCCCTTGTAAATGAGATGAAACCACGCGACTACTGTTCCCTTCAAAATGAAGTCAAAAGGTAATTAAATATAAATCATGGTTGAAGTTTATGTAGCACGGTGATCCGTCAGATGGGTTCACCTAGTTCGAGCACCGGTCTCTCACAAAGGTCTAATAAACTACCCCGTACTACTAGTACAGATAAATCCAAATACATTTAAAGTCCTTTAAATACCGTCAGCATATTTAAAAAGGACCCTATACGGAGTCCAACTTAATATGCTGACGGTTTTTTTATGAGCATGATCTTATCATCATATTAAAAAACTTTCTTTATGGGACCAACTTCTTCTAATGGGTTTCTCGGATAGTTCCGTCAGATGGCGTTGTAACTATTCGTTAAGCCAGGTCAGAGGCCTATTAAGGCGGCTTGAAAATTCTCTGACAGCAAGTTGACCACTAACTTGCCTCCACCAACACGCACTAGGCCCGCGTGGTGGAGTATGGCCCACTCCCTCTCACCCTTATTCGTGAGAGGAGGCCTTTGCCCTGCAGTGGGATTCTAGAGGCTTAACTTACTTACTATGGGACCAACAAACATCGAAGTCGCGAACTATTCCATATAAAACTGCAGATCAGTAGATCTGCACCGATCTGGCCAGTCTGATCTGTTCAGTAGAACATAAATGTATGGGACAGCTGACTTTTTTTTCGCGATCTTGCCGGTGGTCCCAAGAAAGTTAGCATATTAAGATGGACTCTGTATATTTTTTAATTCATTTAAAATAACATTTCATTCAAGTACGTGTGTTCTCTATGTTTGTAGGAGCACTACATGGCAATGGCCATACTGTTACCTCAGCGCTGGGGGTCTGCGACTCATTGTAACCTGCAACAAACTTGAGACAAAAGCTGACGATACTTTAATGTTCATCGTATGTTCTTTTTTTTAATTAATAAAATATTTTCAAATTTACATAAAGTTTTTATAAGTGTTGTAACTTTTGAGTGTGATTTATTCTTTTATTAATTTTCTTTCAGTTTGGTAAAATCACTGCCAATCCACATCCAGAGAATCCGATTTGCAGGTATATTAAATTTAATTAAACACCTTTTTTTAAACTTCAATCACTTTTTGATTTACAATACAAATTATTTTGGAAAGAAAGCATAGTTTTTATTAAAATATGGTTAACACAGACCTCTATAGGTCAGTGATAGCTAACTAACCTACAGCACCCTATAGTATGACAAATCCAGATTCTGAAAAGCGAGAAAAATTTGCCAATTCGATTGTTTGATTTTACACAGCTCCGCTCCGCTTTGGTGGATACCGGGCTCCATTTTTATCCACCCATACACATACATCACGCTTGACTTTTTCAGGCGTCCAATTAACTCATGTGATGCTGGCTGGGCGACTGTGGACGGAGGCTTCGAGGGTCGTCAGTACGAATTGCTCTTTAGGAATGTAGCTGTGCGGTCTGCCCAGTTCCTCCAACTTGTTGATCAAGAGGTAACCTCTTAGCTTCTTATTAAACTAGATGACCGCGGCAAACTTCGTACCACCTTAGAATCTTCCCGACACGCACTTGGCCGTTTTTTTAGCCTATGTTCATCACGGATAATGTAGCATTCTAATGGTGACAGAATTATTCAGATCGGTCCAGTAGTTTCGGAGCCTATTCAATACAAAAAAACAAAACATCTAATCTTTTCTCTTTATAATATTAGAATAGATATATATTGTCTAGCCTTCATCCTCTAATGATGCTCAGGGATAATGTAGCATTCTAATGGTGAAAGAATTATTAAAATCGGTTAAGTAGTTTTTGCGTGAAAGCGTAACAAACAAACTTACATTCGCATTTATAATATTAAGGGATTGTTATTCCAGTTTAATAACTTCAAAAATGCATGTCATTGAGTCAGACGGTATGCATCCGTTGTCGAAGTATTTGTTCATATTGACGAAACAGCTAATTTGGCACACGCAAGAATGAGACAAGGCAATACATGGCTTCAAAACAATTTACTGACACTCAATGCTGCAAAAACAAAATAAATAATATTTTGCTTTTATGACGGTCCAGTAAAAGCCAGTGAAGAGGGAAAGAGTTATTATCTCTTTTCATTGCGGGAGACATTTTTATTTGTATTCCTGTTTTCTGCGAGTGCAAAGATATCCAGCTATCTACTGTTTACTCTATCTACAGTTGGTTGCTTATTATTAGAACCCTTGACACTCTACTTTTGATTTTAGCTTAAATTTTATTGCAGCTAAGCGAATCGATGACTATTAATACCGGAGAAAATCCAGCACACAAGTGGAGTCAACCTGTTATATCGCCCGTCATAACGCCTATTCTTCATTCGTAAGTTTAACCTTCTGTAATATGCTTTTACGTTGACTAAATCGGTTACGTTGTTGTATATCGGAGACGTGCAAAATACTCGAAACCAACGGGAATGTATCAGAATATGATTGTAGCGACGTGAATGAAGCGAGAGTGGGCCTACTCGACTCCACTGTGGAAGAGGTATAGTGATAGATAGATGCTCCCAACGCAGTTCTCTCTTGTTAGTAGAAGACTACAGTATGAAACACTCATAATTACTACTTATTGTTATAATAAAGTCAGATGGAAATTGACTCATACACAAAAGACAGAACGCTGCCCTCCAAAACATAAAATGACCTGAAACCTTGAATTCTAGATAAACTAGCTTGGAGAACAGAGGTTCTTCAATCCATCTTTGGTGTAATTAAAACTTTTTTTCAATTTTTTCTTTGTAACAAATAGCAGAACTGTAAACTGTCCTTTGCCCTTTAAAAGCATGCTATACCTATTACAACGGTAATAGCTATATAAATTCCTACTTTATATGAAAAAAGTTATGATTTTTTGAAGCAGCTCTCTTATTGTCATAAGATGTTCCATGTCATGTGATTTTTCAGTTTGGATGTGGGATGTGTACTAGCGCCTGCGCAGTACGTGGCAGACGCAGTTGTATGTGGTCCTGGTATAGAATTGAATCTAGTGTCGGACTGCGCCGTCGAACTCAGTATAGACCAGTTGGTCCTCGTGCAAAAAGTCATCCGAGATATGGATTTCTCATATAAGCAGGAAGAGTAAGCATTTATTTATTTAATAAACCTGTTCAATTCCCCATTCCTATAGAACTGGCTGAAAATGTAAACAAAGTGCGACACACAAAGCTACGTTTCTTCGCTCAACACTGTACATCCAGATTTCCAACCTTACGTAGAATACAGGGTGGATTTTTGAGACGGGGCAGTCAGGGCGGGACAGTAACCGTTGTAGCTACTGCGAAACGTTCTTAAGAGACTATCCTTAAGACGCTGTTATACCGTCGAGGCCGTTTTTTGAACAAGAACGAAAATTAAATTATGTCTTATTTAAGGATCGGGCGGATGGGCGACTGTTCTCAATTACACGATTAGATTATGTTTACTAGATAGAAAAACATTCCAAAGTTACCCCTTTTTGTTATGTTTTTTCAATACTATGATTTAACTGCTGATATTTAACTTTTTGTTCTTGTACTTAACTAAATACATTAAATATTATCATAACAAAATCTAAAAAACTACTTCTATCGTCTACTTACTCAAAAGAATAGGATACACCATCATCTTTTTTCACATGGCTTGAGTAGTTTTTACAAATTTTTACAACACAGTACGGCATCATGAATAGGCGCGTGTTCGGCCGATCAAACAAAGACTGGCACGCAAATGGTGCTCTTTTTGAATGTTGGTTCTCTTTTGATTCGGACATTTTTAAGCGTGGACCCAAGGTCCATAGTAACCTACGTCAATGTAAATAAATGACAAAACTATAGAAAATTCTAACGCAAATCTATTATGTGTTTATACATATTCTACATATACATACATACATATCTAGTCGAGCTAAATGTATGGGATAGCAGATTTTTTTTTCTCTATTTCGATGTTGGTCCCATAGTGAAAGTGGTTCAGTTTGATGGTCTAAAGTTTAGACACAAACAACCCCCGTACAAATTTTAAATGTTTATTTTTACTTTTGTAACACCTTGTAGTGTAGATCTTGATCGTTATGCATTAGTTATGCATATTTGCCTTCTACAGGATGAAATTGATATCATTAGCATCCTTTTAAACTAAGAGTCTACCCATAAAACTGAACAACTTTTACTATGGGAGCAAACTGATCGGCGCAATAAAGAAATCAGCTGTCCCATACATTTGCGTCGTATAGGCAGCGGCGGCGGGTGCAGTTTAGTATGGGACAGGTGATTTTTTTTTCCTCCGATTGGTTTGCTCCCATAGTAAAAGTTGTTCAGTTTGATGGGTAGACTCTTAGTTTAAAAGGATGCTAATGATATAAATTTCACCCTGTATACAAAATGCTAATCATATTGATAACGTTAGTAGTAAACGGAGCAATCCATCTTTGGTCGATATCAGTTAGTCTATTTACTTTATAAACAATGTTTTTTTCAGCATAGAGTCTGTAATGATTTTCGACTATGAAAAGCATGGGGTATGTCCTTATACATCGATGTCTCAAGAAAATAAAATAAATTTAGAGGAACCAACTATTCGGAATCTCAGTAATGTGACAGTCGTAGAAGGTAATATTATAATATAAACTACAGTGTGTTAGGGTAAACAGGTGCATTACTTTAAGGGGTGATTCTACCCATGACACTGAACAATTTTCCCTAAGAAACCTATAGGAAATACGCGATAAGAATTTCGGACTTTCCATATATTAAATGCTAGAACGATTTAACCACCGTTCTAGACTAAATGCAATCAGCTGATCAAACGTTTGTATGAAGAGTCGATTTTTTTTTCGCGACTTTCGTTAGTACAGGAAAGTTGTTTATCATGGGTAGAATCACCCTTTTAGGGGCTACCTCCTGGATTTGGATAACTTTGTAACCATTTTATTCATTAACTATGGCACTTTTTGAGCTGAAAAATAAACTGAACCATCTACACGATATGAGAAGTGATGTGTTTCTTCTAGAAATCTATTTTAATGAATAAAACCGAAGAAAAGGGAATCTAAAGTCACCCCTTTTTTGCAGTTGTAACCATTTTACACATTTTTAATCGGAAGGAAATTAAAATTTACAATATTGTCCACAACACAATTTAAAACGATGTGGTTTTCTTATTTTTTCGAAATTAATAAAAAAACATCAAAATTTTCAAAGAAAACGGCTAAATTCTGACCGGAGCCACGCGTTCGTTCGCATCGATTAGTATATGCTTCGATCAAAATAAAATGAATGGATAGGCCTAAAGCGCGGTAAGTTGAAGCAAACTACTGGTGCACTTGGTACATACAAACTAGCGCCATTATCTGTCAAATCTAGGGCACTTTCATACAAGTGACAAGTAAAAATTTCATTTGTTTTGCCTCATTTTTCTGGTTTGAAATGTTCGCTTAAGGCCTATCCATTCATTTTATTTTGATCGAAGAGTATATGGAGAGTCGTGGTCCAGGGATGGATTACGCCTTAAAGTAATGTAACTGTTTACCCTAACACCTTGTATACCGATTACACGTTCATTATGCTGTTCATTAAGTTCTTTGTCAAAACAGAGGACCCCCATAATGCGCAGAGTGACAAAGGTCGGAGCGTCACCGACTCTGGAGCCGAAACCTTTGCATCGCGTTCAACGTTCAAATCTAACCGCTTCGCTGAAGACAATACGTCTTTAAAGAAGAAAATGTCTGTTGGATTCTCAGAAACCCAGTGAGTTTGTTATCTTTGAAATTTTCTTTTGAACTTTAACCACTCCACAACCTCACCAATCATCGTAAGCCCGGTAAACCCCACTGCTGGATATAGGCCTCTTCATTTTCACGCCAACCAGAATGGTTAGAGATCATTATTTTTAGGGTTCCGTACACAAAGGGTGAAAAAGGGTCCCTACTCATAAGCCTACGCTATCCGTCCATCCGTCTGTCTGTCTGTCCTACCTATTTAGCTAGACAGTTGAAATTCACAGAATGTGCGTTAATAAAAATGTTAACATCTGTTTTTCTTCTCGCTCCATCGTAAAAACGGTAATACATACAAGAGTTAAACTTTCTGTGATTAAGATTATAGAGCAAACTCTACAGTATAACATAACAACGAATAATAAAAACCGGCCGAATAATAAAGTGTGAGTTGGTCTTGCGCTAAAAGTACCGGAGAAAACAAAACTTTTTTTGTAAGTAAATTTATTATGTTATGGTGGTGTTACGGAACCCTCGGTGCACGAGTAGCGCGACGTTATTTCTCTATGGACAGAACTCTAAAAATGTACTATTTCCATCAGATTTAATTCGTCAGATTACCTCGAAATTTTCGTGACGATGGGAACTATCGAGTTGTCTTTATACACGGTGGACGACGGCTGCCCTGAAGTGGTTGCACTCAGGCCCTCGAAGATAAATGCTCGTGACACTTGTAGCCCTGCCGCAACACCAGTGCCCAAGGACAACCAGGTTTTCATTTGTATATATTTTAGTCTTCGAATTAAGCTTGACGGGGATTTTTTTTATCACTACATGACAGTAATTTGTAGAATTTAAAAGTAATTTTTATCCCAATTAGCTTTATAGAACACGAAACAATAATGACTTGAATGGAAAATATCGGTAATTGGTTATGATGATTGGTATTTAAAGCATAATTTTTCCATGTTTGTGCTAAAACAATATATATTTTTCAACTCTATGTCAGATCCTAAAACAAGAGCCAACTAAATCAAGCGAGGAAGAAGAAATGGATGGACGAAGGTCTAAAAGTTTAACTGAAACTGTTAGAAATGTGGATATCGGAAAAACTACTCTGGACATCGCAGTGAGTCCTGTTGATTTTGACCTTGATGCTAATTTATAGTGAATGAAGATATTTATTGAAAAATAAGGTAATTTTCGAATAAAATTGCTTCGCCATCCAGTAAATAATGCTTATTTTAATTTTCAGTTGCCCCTGCCGCAAGCCAGAAAAAGTGAAGGCAATTTACCGCTGATCTACGTAACATTTCACCAACCGAATTTTTATTACTGGAAAAAAAAGTCTCAAAAAAGTTTTCAGGTTAGGTTAGATCTATAATCTATTTCAGCTATTCGAGTGACAAGACCACACTTAGAACTATGACAATTATTACAGGTTTCTCTGTTCAACGCATGGATCGGCCTTGGCGCAGGATTGTCCGATGACCAATGGCACGAAACGCTACTGTCTACAGCTCGCGGCGAGCCTGATCCTGTTACTGATATACCTCCTGCGCTAGCTACTATGAATCTTACGTTGCCTTCTTCAGGTTAGTATTTATCATCTCTCATACTCTGAAAGTAGGTCATTGTTTATCTATGAAGCGGGTTGAAAGTGAAACATTTCATCCCTAGGGATGAAAAGTAATTAAAAAAAAACCTATGTCTATACTGGGCAAAGGCAGAAAATTATACAGCCACACTTCGATAAAATGATATTAATTCTTCTTTCTTTATAATGATAATGATCAATAAATTTGAATTTTATTAGATGTTAATTTAAATAACATATTTTTTTGTTATTTGGAGACTTTTGTAAAAATTATAAGCAGACAGAAAAAAGTGATCCCGATTAAAACCTCAAAACCGATTAAAAAAAATGGCGGGCTGGCTTAAAAAAATATAAGAGCCAGATGCGCGAAAAAGAAAAAAAGGAAGGGAAAGGGAAATATTGCTAATTTTTCGGATCAGTTTCAAAACGTGCAAAAATCACCCGGGAAGTCTATCTGTCTCACTCTAGCATACACAATCTTCGTATATTTTTCTCCTTCGTGTTGAATGAATTCATCGAGCGATTCACAAATTGATTTTGCATTATCTAATTTTTGTTTACTTTCCTCGTATTCGAAATGAAAAGCAGAGTGTTTAACTCGGGAGAAAGTCACCCATTTCACACTCGAATCATGGCGTGTGAAATGGGTGACTTTCATCCCTTGGTTAACAATCTACTATTGATACCTACCTACTTAAATCTCGAAAGACAAAGCCGAACAGGCAATGCTTTAGGTGCTAATTAATCTTTGCTATTTTCACAGGTAATCCAGCCTTGGGAAGCAACAGCTCGATAAGTTCTCGCGGCTCGTTTCGACTAGACATTGAACGGCCCGTTTTGTTAGAGATATCCACTGATAGACTGACCCGTCTTAAAGGAATACTTTCATTAGTAAGTGTTTAGGTTACTCCGTTAGAGGCAAGTTTATTTCATAGTTACGTACATTTATTAAAATGCTTGTTTGATTTAGATACAAGGGAGGCAGTTACATGTTCCCAAACACGAAGCTGATGAGATCGGAGTGCCAATACTGCACAAAGTACGCCGTTTCATGGGTATGTCTCAACTGTGTTCCTTTTCCTTTGAAAATTTACTGTCTAATAATCAATATATAAAACTGTAATAGAAGTGTGTCTATACATACATCTTAACTATTATAAAACCGTAAAACCATGAGGAACAAAAAAGTAGCGGTTCACTTCATATAAACTCAAATAACACTCCATAGCGCGATTTAAATGACATGCAGCGCCATCTATTGACAAAATTGTTAGTTTGTTTGTTTGATCGCGCAGCACGCAAAAACTACTGAACCGATTTTGATGAAACTTTTTTTGTTTGATAGCTTATGATCTGACTTAAAATCTGCTATATAATTTGTGCGGACGAAGTCGCGGGTAAACACTAGTTGAATATATTTACAAGAAAAAGATAATGAATATGGTTTTTAGGTGTCTCTGACTACAAATCAACCATTTTACGATTTTGTTGTCGGTCTGTTTGTTAGTTCGAACATCACGCAAAAACTACTGAAATGATTTGTGAAACTTTTGGTTTGAAAGCTTATGATTAATTTGAGCGGACGAAGTCGCGGGTAAAAGCTCGTATAATATAAATGCAATTATTGTTTGTTTAATTATAGTCCATCATTCGATCGAGAATGCAACGGTGCAAACGAGCCAGATAGGTGTGATCGGGCCGGACGGCACGGCGGGGTGGGACAGCGCGTCGCTGCAGGTGTCGTGGGGCGCGCGCCCCGAGCGGCTCGCCGCGCGCACGCTCGTCACCGCGCTGCTCGTCGCCTCGGGGCCCTCGAGCGACGCGCGCCTCCCGGTGCTGCAACCACTACAGCTCGGGTGCGTTCCTTTATTTATTCAATACCCAGTAGAGTCAGGCCTCCATTACTCGGCCGTAGGAACCGAGATACGTACAGGTTGGTTAACAAAAGCTGTCGCGTTCACAGACACGCACAAATGCGTTTTTCCTGTGTCCGTGCTTTTCGTTTTCATTATGCGTGCAGCGAGACAAAGTCATTTCGTAAATGTGTGGCACGCGCCAACTTTAGTTAACCGACCTGTATCTACACTTTGGCGCATCGTAAGCGATGCATCATCATCAGCCTATCATCGTCCACTGCTGAACATAGGCCTCTCCCAAGGCGCGCCACAAAACTCTGTCCTTGGCCTTCCTCATCCAGTCGCTCCCCGCTACTTTTTTTAGGTCGTCTGTCCAGCGGGCAGCAGGGCGTCCCACACTACGCCTACCAGTTCGCGGTCTCCACTCTAGAACTCTGACAACCCATCGGTTGTCAGTTCTTCGGCAGATATGACCAGCCCATAGCCACTTCAGCTTGCTAATTTTCTGAGCTATGTCAGCCACTTTAGTTCTGTGACGAATCACTTCATTTCTGATGACGTGATCCCTCAGAGAAACACCGAGCATAGCTCTCTCCATAGCTGACCCATAGAACTTAGTGGTACAGGCCAGAAATCGAACCGCCGCCTCATGATCAAGTCGCTAGCTCTCTTCCGTTTCAGAATAATATAGTCGTGAGCATAAGCCTTCTTTCATTGATTTAGGATGGAACTAGAAGCGACATGGGAAGCGTGGCGTCGTGCTGAAGGCGGTTCATCGGCTCTACATCCTACCGTGCGAGTGGGCCTCGAACTAGACCGCGTGTCCATCGACGCACGCCCCTCTGATCTCGCTGCTTTAAACAACATTAGAGAGACTTTCACTACCTTATTTACTATAGACAAGGTAAATCTGATCTCATTTAAAACTTGGAGTGCTATTTTTGAATGTCACATATCCTAATTATCATACTCGAAATTGATGCCAAACTGTATCGAATTTACTAATGTCACTTTCGAGTATGAATTAGGATGACTGACATTCAATAAGCTAACAGCACTCCAAAACACCAATTGTGTTTTTGAAATCGCTATACAGGGTGTAACAAAACACCCTAGTAATACTTAAGGGGGAGCTTCAGACCATCAAACTGAAAAACATTCACTATGGAGCTAACTTCGAAATCGCGAAAAAAAATCAGCTGTCCCATACATTTTAGTCGAGTAGAGACAGCAGTATTGTATGGGACAACTGATTTTTTTTACCGATTTCGAAGCTGGCTCCATAGTGAAAGTTGTTCAGTTTCATGGGCTGAAGCACCCCCTTAAGTATTATATAATATTATATAATAGTATAACATAATCCTTCCTAATATGTGCTGACAGTTTTTTAAAGGGATGATCAGACCATCAAACTAAACATATTTAAACTAAAACTAAACAAATACCGGAATATCCCTTAAAAACCGTCAGTCAGCGTATTAATGGGTCATGCATACAATTGATTCATTTTGTTATTAAAATGTAAACTCATGAAGTATTATGTATTTTCATAGATTAATTCTTCAGAAAGCATGGAACATGCATCCATGAATATTCCTGCATCTGTGTCCGAAAAAGGACTGAAGTACCGAGGTTCTATCTCGACGATTTCCTTTGATGACGATTGCAACGACCATTACTACAAGGATGATTTGAGGTAATAACACAACCAAAAACAAACATGTGTAAATAATGTTTTCATAATTATCATATATTTATGCATGCTGCGGTTGCTTGGCGGTGTGTAGCGATTCTGCCATGGCTACACAACGAGTGACGTCACTCGTTGGACCTAAAAACAACGGTATTTTATTAAAACTATCTGTAATCCTTTCATTTTAAAATGTCGGACATAGAAAATATTGTTATTGAGACAATTATCTCGAAATGGTTTACGATTTAACCCTCCCAAAAAACCTTGACATACCGAATTAATGTTCTTATGTTTGTGCTTTTATATGGGTTCATGGTGACCTGAAATCTACGAATAAAGAAATAAATACGGAACGATAACTCCGAACAAAATCTCCTTAATTTTTGGCACCATGAGTTTTGGCGGCAAACGCCGTAATTGGAGTCGCCATAATGATTGAGTCTTGCGCGCTTGCGTGGTGTACACCAAAGTTCGTGGGGTCATTTCTTGACGTGAATTATATTTCCATATTTATTTCTTTATTCGTAGCCTGAAATAAATACAATTTCATTTCATTAAAACTTACAGGAGCGGCGCATTCAAGATAGTTAACGGTGGTCAGTTACCAATGGCGTACCAGGTGACATTGCATCGAAATTCTGTATCGTGGCGATATCCCCACCCGCGTGCTATCACGAGGCTCATCGCCTTCCCACTACCTGGACGAGTATGTTGGAACCAAGCACTACAAACTGAACAACTTTCACTATGGCGACAACAGAAATAACATATTAATAATCCGCTGTTCCATACAGAGTCTAGTCGGTACGAAAGTTTTGTAAGAAACAGCAGATTTTTCTTTTTTGTGTCCATAGTGAAAAATTTTCAGTTTCATGGTATAATCGAAACCACCCCTTTAAATATTATTGGGTTTTTATTATACTCTGTTTACAATAGCCGTGGTGGTCCAGTGGCGAGTAACCTTGCCTGCCGTGCAGGAGGCGATGGTTCGATCCCCGTCCATGCCGACTCGTACCAATGAGTTTTTCGGAATTTATGTACGATTTGTAACACCATTGGCTTTTCGGTGAAGGAAAACATCGCGAGGAAACCTGCATGCTTCAATTTCGAGGCATGTATTGTACCCACTGTCCATTAAAAGTGGCGACGGGCTCACCCCCCGTCACACTGGACAGAGTTTCGGTACTATACGGGTGAAACGTGGATGTTCTGAGGTTTCAGAAGATCTCTGACTACCCCCTCGGGGAATATAGTCGTGAGCATATGCTTATGCTATGTTTACAATAACCCGCCGCAGTGGCGCCGCACCGCATCGTGTGACTTGGCCTTTGCTTAATATGCCCCTTATGTTAATGTAGCGGATGCAAATTAAATCCAATGTGTTCTATGTTGACAGGACAAAGAAATAGACTGCGTTTTAGAATTGTATAATTCGGTTTTTTCACAATGGGAGCCGCACTCTTACTTCAAGGTGCCCGTCAATGAACCAAGTGAACTTCACCTCCACGTCGCACCACCAGGTACATTTTTTAACTAATGAATGATAATTTCACGCAAACCCTTAATAATAAAAAACCGGCCAAGTGTGTGTTGGGCCACGCGCAGTGTAGGGTTCCGTAGTTGCCCGTCACAATATACGAACTTAGAAAGGGGCTTTTTGTTTTATACTAAGGTTTACAGTACATTTTATAAGTTGGTCGACTATTACTCGTTAACATGTAAAGCTTACTTAGCGGTGTTAGTTTTCATAAAATCTTTCTAACATGTTCAGTTACTGATTTTAAGTCGCTTTGGTTGGTTTTTTTTTTCCGAATATTCAATGTACAGACTTTTTTGCGTTGCCGATTTTATTATAGGTATAGATAGTACTATTTTTTTCACATGTCCAAGAACAAGCGTTTAGATGGCAGGAGCCACTTCACTCTTACAAAAATTATGAATCATAATGTAGTTTATATTGTTTCTTTCTACAGAAGCGGTATTCTCAACCATATGGAGATTCCGTGTGCATTCTAAGGATGAAACGAGAACGCCATTCGAATTCAACATGAACAAGTTTTTGCCAAATACAGATACAGTGGTTTGTATTTATGATACTTCACTTTTTTGCGATTTTATATTTGCTCCCATGCTAAAAGTTGTTCAGTTTGATGGTCTGAACCACCCCTGAAAATTTCGACACGGTAAAAAAATAATACGGTAAGCCCCACTTGCGCCAACCTGGGTTAGCACTAAACTCCAGGTTAAGTTGGTAACCCATGACTTTTTGTATAGAAAAACAACAGAGAGCTATTTTATCCGGAGTTAATTGCTAACCCGTGGTTGGCGCAAGTGGGGCTAAGTATGCGTTTAAAAAAAAATCCATGACGTAATTGAATGTCAGTTTTTTTAATGTTATAAATAGGCTTATTGTATGATTTATTCAAATAAATATGTGGGCGACAACGCAAAAAGAATCAAGTGGTCGGCATTTTATCCCAGCTTTTTTATCATTTCATATGATCATGCCAATGATCTAGAGGCCGAATCTCACCTTAACCATACGAGTAGACGAAGACGCGTGCGTCCCGCACTGCTGATCGTGGTGCTCAGATTTTGTTCGCGTTGTCTATACATAATTATTCAATGATTCTAAGTGGTCACGGACTGTACTAATGTCGGCAGATAACGGAACAAGAGCCGGACAAGGCAGATCCCATGGGCGTGAGTGAGGTGACCGCGGAGGAGCTGTCGGGTATACTGCGCGTGGACTCTTACTTCGCGCCGCGGATGCTGCCGCGCGTCCGGCTCGGCGTGCGGCTGACCGCGCTCGATGTCCACGTCCACAACTATCTGCTCTCACACTACAGGTAACCTCTCTGTAGACAAGACAAACCAACGATTGAGATCAACGTCATCACCCACTAAACAGGGTCCATCTTAATATGCTGACGGTTTTTTAAGGGGATGATCAGACCAAAAAACTGAACAACTTTCTGAATGGGACTGACATCGAAATAGCGAGAAAAAAATCAGCTGTCCCGCCATACATTTGGCTCGATTAGGTTTGCAGTTTTGTATGGAACAACTGATTTCTTTGGCGCGATTTCGATGTTTGTGCCATGGAGAAAGTTTTTCAGTTTGACGGTCTGATCAATGGTCAGCATTTTCCCACTGGTAAATCAATTTCATCCTTATCAATTTCATATTAAGTTGTAAATAGCGTGCTCGAGCAAACGCCGCAAACGTTTGCTAAAGCAAATTATCTATTGCACACTATTTACAACTCTATTTGTATTAGATAAGGACGACATTTCATTATCAAATTAAAGATTGAAAAATTTATTCTCGTGCGCGACCTGAACCCGCTCTCTTCCAAACCCCCGGTTTGGAATTGCGTTTTCCAATTTCGCCACTGAGCCCACAACCCAGAGAACGAAATTTTCAATCTTTTGCGTCTTTAGGGACGTGGCGCCATCTTCTGGCAGTTATTACAAACTAACCAACTCGTAACATTTCATTATCATTTATCAGTATCCCACTGACCAGACTGCATGCTTATAAAAGGTATTTTGTTCCAGTAAAACAAGTAATTTGGAAGGTTACTACGTATCGAAGCCTCTGATGCGGAGTCATCGAGTCGTTACTTTTACCGGTCGAGACGCCGCTGTTCACGGTCATTTTGGCTGTATAGCTGGAAAATTAATATTAATTAACACACAAATATCGTGAGTAACAGATTTACCTAACACTTTAGGAAATAAATTATTATTTCCACTAAGCCAGATATTTGAAACAAGAGCGGAGAGCAGAGCGATGTTTATTTTACCAATTTAATATTATGATCAAAATGTTCTATGTAGACAAAATAGTAGTAAAGATAAAGGAAATGCATGGGTTGAATGAGCCACTCCGATCTGGTCACCGCTTTGGTGTTGTTGTGATCTTTGAAATTGTGTCTCAAATATGAAGTAATCATAAGAATTTAAGTAGATTATTCTAATTATCCGTAAACCTAGGAATTTCCCCCTTAGAAGAAAAAATTGGAATCGAAAATGTTTTTTAGGGTTCCGTACCCAAAGGGTGAAAACGGGACCATATTACTAAGCCTATGTTGTCCGTCCGTCTCTCTGTCTGCCTACCTATTAAGGACTGTAAATTTGAACCGTATAGATATTTAAAATTTTCACAGAATTTGCGACGTATTTGCTAACAAATAATAAAAATGTTAAAAACTAATCCACATACAAAAACGATTTTTCTTCTCGCTCTATCGTAAAAACGGTAATACATACAAGCGTCAAACTTGGTTTGATGATTATACAGGGTGAAATTGATATCATTACCATCCTTTTAAACTAAGAGTGTACCCATCAAACTGAACAACTTTTACTATGGGAGCAAAAAAAAATCTGCTGTCCCATACATTTGATTCGTGTAGGCAGCGGCGGCGGGTGCAGTTTAGTATGGGACATGGGACAGCAGATTTTTTTTTGCTCCGATTTGTTTGCTCCCATAGTAAAAGCTGTTCAGTTTGATGGGTAGACTCTTAGTTTAAAAGGATGCTAATGATATTAATTTCACCCTGTAGCAGAGAAAACTTTACAGTACTTATAACAACAAATAATAAAAAAATCAGGCCAAGTGTGACTCGGTATCGCGCCAAAGGTCCGCGAGAAAACAACACTTTTATATGTTAATATGTTGTGTGGTACAGAACCCTCGGTGCGCGCCCGACTTGTACTTGACCGGTTTTATTCATTCAAATTTTCCCAAAATTTTCCTAAGGAGGATTTCTAGGAAGAGATAATTGGAATAATCCAAGAATTTATAATGTTCTCACTCACCCTAGGGGCGATGTTCTCGACTGCGCAACTGGCACTATGGAGCAACTAGTAGATGAGTTCAGAGTACAAGCGGCGGTCTCAATGCCCCGGGAGGGCTTGGAACACCTTCGGCTGCGGTTCCGTACCTCGAACATACACGCAATGTTACATGTACCGCGGTTGCGTACCCTTCACGCACTGGCCATTGACTGGAAAATTGCTTTGGAAGAGGTAATTTAAATAATTATTTTGTAATAGCGGTTGCCCGCGACTCCTTTTGCTTGGACTTTAAAAAAGCATCCTATGTGTCAATCCGGGATATATTCTATCAGTGTGCGAAATTTCATCCAAATCCGTTCAGCCGTTTATGCGTGATTGAGCCACAAACATCCAAACATCGTCACAAACTTTGACATTGATAATATTAGTAGGAAGTAGGATTGTCAACCCTCTTGGGTGGATTAAAATACACAAACAGCTGCTAACTGCGGTACAGTATATAAACTGAAAGTGATCGCTATCCGTTTATATCACAATCATTATATCGAGAAAAATGTTTACTGTACCGCACCTCGTTATAATGACCAGCGAACAACTTGGCAAAAAACTTGATACGCAGAACAAAATTTGGTGGCGAAAGCCCTACTGCGCACACCCCTCATACACGCGCCCCATTGGTCAAGATGTTAGGCGCCAAGCTGAAACTTTCCTTATACTTACGGGGTGTTTGGGTTAACAGTTTCATTACTTTAAGTTAAGAGGCCATCTTACAACTTTCCCTAAGAAACCTAGGAAATAAGGGGGAGTCCATTAATTACGTGAGGCGTTTAGGGGGGAATCCCACCCAATCTCACGTGGGGAAGAGGGGATCGAAAAATCGCCAAAATAAACTCAATCAATATACACCCCCTTAGCAAAAGAAAATTGTGATCTTTCCATACTAAATACAATCTAGCTAATCGAACATTTGTTTGAAACCATTGAAGTCAATGTTTGAAACGTTTTTTTTTCTGCGAATTTCTCTTGTTGTTTAAATCATGAGTAAGTAATCAAATCACACATGAAAGTAATACAACTGTCTACCCTCACACCTTGTATATGTACTAATCCACTTCTAGAGTTTACTGAAATCAGCGTCGTCGCCCGAAACCATAGAAGATTCTCTGGAAAAGAGTAAATTAAATGAGGACGTAACAACCGCGTCGTTAGAAGGTCGCATTTCACTTTGGGTGGAGAATCATTGCGCGTCCGCCCTACGCGTGGGACAAGAGGGTACTGACGAAGTGGTTCCACTGGGGCCTGGCGCCACGCTTGCTTACCGGTGAGTCAATAAAAGAAATATTACTTCATTTATTATTTGTTTTTAATAATTATAGGTAAGTACATCATAGACATCTTATATACAAACAAGATCAAAATCAACGTTCGAAAAATGGCACAACCAAAAGAGCTCGGACGAGCTCTTTTTTGTACTAGCTGACAGTTAACAAGCGAAATACGACTAAGTTTATGAATCAAATACAACGTATTAGTGACAACCTGCAGCATGCATACTTAATTTGTGCGGTTTTTTGCGTCAATGTGCACAAAAATTTGCTAAGATTTTATATGACACTGTGGGTCTAGTATAAGAGGTCAATGAGGTACATACATAAACTGACTACCATAACCTCTTTAGGGTGGTTAGAACTTTTGCTACAACTGTCTTTTGAAGCATGCATTTGTAGTAACGCTCACTATTAGCTATTATTATCTATTCATATGCTATTAGCATAAATATCGAAGGTTTCAGTTTGGAATGGCGTCACAGATTACTATGTTACTACGTAACAGATACATCCCTTCCTTAGAAAACGATCAATTCTTACGATTTAATTACCTACTGCCAGACGGTACGCGCAACAATGTGCGCGAGACGTATGTGACGTTGCCGTCTCTCGCGAGTGCGAGAAATCAGGCAAGTGCGTCGCTTACGATGCGCCACACACAGTGTAGGTGCTTACCTCGATACCTAACGGCCGTGTAACGGAGGCCTGATGACGTGTCAGAGTGGGCTAGCCGAGGGAAGATATGGAATGCTCCACTTTAAGCGTTCCGGCTTAAAAACATGGCTATATTATTATATTACAATCGAAGAATAGGCAGATACCTATGTTAATAGGCTGATACCTATGTTACGAATTTCATTATTGCTTGCGTAATACTGGAATTTGATTGTGTTGATCTAAGGTGAAACGTCAGTACCAAACTACCAAACCTTTGTATAAACGGGTTCGCACTGACAAGAAGTCGTGCCTACCGCATGTGCGATGCCGAATGATTGAGTGAACTACACCACTGCTTGTACTGCTGGTAACCTCGCGGAAGACCGAAAGAGGGTGAGGTCGAATCTGGTAGGGGCAGGGAGTGCTCTTAATTGATGATTCTTCCTTCTTATACGATGACAGAACATTCCATATGCTGTGTGGACACAGTGTAGTAACGAGTACTACGTACTGGTGTGGATGATACCCATCAATATCATCAATGCTCCAATTTGCAGATGGCGTAGTCCTGCTGCGGTGAGAAAATTACGATTTGCTTTCGCTAATCCTACCGCCGACTGGCACTGGTCTAATAGTAAGTATGATGGTAGCAGGTACGCAGTATTTATATAAATGCATAAAGTGTGCGCTAAACTCATTAAAGCTCCTACTACCTAAAATAACGTCAAAGGCAGTAACTTTGTAACTATTTAACTATGACACATTTTATCTGAAAAAAAAAACAATAACCTCTATAAGATTATTTTAATTAAAAAAAACTGAAGCAATAAATAACTTAAGTCATCCCTATTTTTTCCAGTTGTAACCTACTATCGCATTTTTAATCGAAACAATATATAAAGATATATAATCTTCTTTGCAAAACAATACAGAATGATGTTGCTTGCCTATTTTTTGAAAATTCTTAAAAGTGCATCTCATTCCTCAAACGGCTCATTTATATAGAAAAGATACTTCAATACGTTCCCACACCAAAGAGGAACTGAGTTAGCGTTTCTAATCGGTAAACACGCGTAAATGCTGCTTCAAATGCTGTCTCAGTGCGTACTGCAGTAGGATTTCTAAGTTGATACGCTTTTAGATAATCCAGAATAGGTCACGATTGATAGTACTTAACGAACAACGTATTCTTAGCTGTTGCCAATGCTAGTTTAGTTATATTTTTTATGGTTTGAATACATAAAATTATAACAATTTCAGGTACATCGTTTACACCTGGCTGCAGTCGCGTCCGCCTGGAAGACGTAGCGCCAACGAACAGCGACGCTCTCCCCGCGGCGGGTGTGAGCGCGTACGTGAACGTTACACAGACCGGCGCCAACCGCTACATGCAAGTGTCCGGCAGGCTGGTACTCGCTAACATGCTGAGGTTCGGCTTACACTACAAGGTGACTATTCGTTGATTTTAAGATTGTCTAAAAACCCGATTTTGATTGTTGGGATAGTTTTTGCTGCGCGCTCCATACAAACGAAGTTTGATATGTTTTCAATACTAACCAATTAAATTGATGAGATTTGTAATTAGCGTACAGTTATTTAAGGGAATAAACACTTATTCTATAATCAAAGCTGTAAATCTTCCTAAGAATAATAAAATAAAAATAAAAAATAAAAAAATAAATAAGAAGTCGATTATCATTTTCAGCAAAATCTCTATACAGTGTGTTAGGGTAAACAGATGCATTACTTTAAGGGGTGATTGTACCCATGATACTGAACAACTTTCCCTAAGAAACCTATAGGAAATTCCCAAAAAAAAATTCGGACTTTCCATACTAAATGCAATCAGCTGATCGAACGTTTAGTTGAAAAGTCGAAAAAAAACTCGATATTTCCATAGGTTTCTTGGGGAAAGATGTTCAGTATCATGGGTAGAATCACCCCTTAAAGTAATGCAACTGTTTACCCTAACACCCTGTATAGAGATTACTTTCTAGAGTTTCGTTAAAATGTATTTAGTTTAGTAGTTATAATGCAGTGCGTCAAAGATTTCCATACAAATTTTAAATTAATCCTAGCATTGAACCATACAAGCAGGACAGAGATTAGTTTCTAGATTGTATCGGAAAAATTTTATTGACAAATTGGTATTAATTAGTTAGTATTGAAAATATAACCTAACTTCGTTTGTAAGGAGCGCGCAGCAAAAACTATCGTCTTAAATTAAATAATACATTTTAGGTGCGTGCGCGTTCATTAGAAACTAAAACATGGCGCGCATTGACTGCGGGTGAAATAGCCGCCGAAAGTGTGGGACGAAGCGTTCTCTGCAGCGTCAGCTGTGAATTGGTTCTCAAGTGAGTTATTTTTGTTTTACTGCACTGTCAAAATAATGTTTATACTCAGGAGAAATACGGTTTGGTTCCTCCTTAGATCAAAATAAAATGAATGTATAGGCCTTACGCGAACATGTCAAACCAGTAAATTGAGGCAAAACAAATGAAAGGTTTACTTCAAATTTGTATGCAAGTGCCCTAGATTTGACAGATAATGGCGCTAGTTTGTATGGACCAAGTGCACCAAGTAGTTGGCTTCAACTTACCGCGCTTTAGGCCTATCCCTTAATTTTATTTTGATCTAAGGGTTCCTCAGTAGACCGATAAGTTATTAGTAGTAAAGATGTTATCATAATAAATCAATAATAATTAGTTTCATAGCGTAGTAAAAAATGTATATTATAAAATCGCGACTGATTAGTAGGTATAGTTGATCTACAACGTTTTATCAGTACAATTATGTTTATAATATTAGCATATACAAATAAAACCTTTATTTCAGAATCAAACTAACAGAACAGAATAGTGGCTGGTCAGGAGATATACCCTTAAAGGAGTGCCCGAAAGAAAATGTGCCTTGGTTGGTTAAAGGTAAGAGTGAACAATGAATGGATTGAAGTGGATAGTCCATGCAGTGTATTTAATTAAAACCTGCCAAGTGCGAGTCGGGTTACTCGCGCACCGAGGGTTCCGTACCACCACACAACTTACAAAAAAAATATTTTTACTCACACTGGGCCATTTTTTATTATTCGTTGTTATATGGTAGAGTTTGCATTATAATCACACCAAGTTTGACGCTTGTATGTGTTATCGTTTTTACGATAGAGCGAGAAGAAGCGTTGAGAAAAACTAGTTTCTTGTATGTCCTTAATTTTTTACTTTTTGCTTATTTATTATTTGTTATCAATGATACATATTCAGTGAAAATTTAATCATGCTTCCTAATACGGTTCAGAAGATACAGCCCTCTGAAGCTGAAGGAAGGACAGCAGAGTAGGCTTATGAACAAGGTTCCGTTTTCACCCTTTTTGTACGGAACCCGAAAAATGAAACATAAAAGCTAATATATTAAAAGCGGGTTCTACTGTCCTTCAGTTCCGAGTGAAGGCGAGGTGCCGTACGTCTCCGTCTGGTGCAGAGTCGTGCGCGCGCGTTCGGACGCACGCATTCTAGCTACGATTTGGCCCCTTTACGTACTGCGCTCCAATTTACCCTTGGACACTGATGTAAGTTTTATGATGCCAAGAGATGAGTGTCACATTAAAAGATGAGTGCTAAATATTAATGTGGAGGGCTGTGTGTGGACGAAAAACGAAAAAAAACGAAAGAAGAAAGTCAGAAAAGACGGATTATTTGAAATATGTTTGAAATGGATGGAAAACATTAGGTAGGTCCGTTAAAATATACAGGGTCCTTCTTAATATGCTGACACTTTTTTAAGGATGTGATCAGATCATCAAACTGAAAAACTTTCTCTATGGCACCAATATCGAAATCGCGAAAAAAAAATCACTTGTCCCATAGATTTGGCTCGTGTAGGTTTGCAGTTTTGTATAGAACAGCTGTTTTTTTTTTCGTAATTTCGATGTTGTTGCCATAGAGAAAGTTGTTCAGTTTGATGGTCTGATCATCCCCTTAAAAAAGTATCAGCATAATATTAAGAAGGACCCTTAATAGTTTCAAAGTTATCGTGACTCAAAGATTTCCATACCAATCATAAATTAATCCTAGCATTGAAACTATATATTTTAACTGAAATCTGACAAATTTAAAGCTCAGATATTGGTTTCTAGATCGTATCTAAAAAAAACACTGATTTTGAATTGCTTAATATCCAAAAAATAATGAAACTTCGTTTGTATGGAGCGCGTTAACTGTAATATCCTCTTAATAAATAGTAGTGCGTTCGCTCAGTAATACTTGTATTGTGCTGCAGGTACTAATCGTGACGGAGACGAACGTATCCACAACCGCGCTATCCGAGGAAGAGACGAAGCCGCCTTCTATCATACAAGTGGCGCCGGGCCGCGGGCGTAACATACATTTATTGGCGCCTGGCACTACATCTGCAAGGCATACTCTTTCTTTCCAGTACAGGTATTTCTTTCAATGTCTCTTGTCTTGCTACCTAATAAATCGAGTGAGGTGACATTGGATAGGTCCAATACTAAGTTTACTAACTTTTCTCACCTCAGATTACATGAAATCTGAGACCTTTCTTACTTTCCTGTCCTCAGTGTGTAATCTACTATATCTTATCTTAACTATTATAAAACCGTAAAAATTGTGAGGAATAAATAAGTAGCGGTTCACTTCATATAAACTCAAATAACATTCATAGCGCGATTTAACACTTTAACTGCTGACGACCTACCTGGTAGGTCAGTGACATATGGGCCGCAGTGCTCATGACTCACACCTTGAGTCAGAATCGTATGGCATTCCACAGTGTTAGCACTGCGCGAATGTCATTGTTTTGAGCTTAGCAGCGAAAGTGTTAAACAACGTGCAGCACCATCTATTGACAAGTTAGTTCGTTTGTTTGTTTGTTCGCGCATACTGAACCGATTTTGATCAAACTTTTTTTGTTTGATAGCTTATGATCTGACTTAAAATCTGGTATATAATTTGTGCGGACGAAGTCGTGGGAAAACACTAGTAGCCTATATTATCATAGGCGAGTCCGAAATGCTCTTGTCCGGTTAATTTGTTGAATGTGTGTCAGCAATTTGTAGGACGATAAGTCTTAATCGGGCCAAACTAAAATGGTACCTTATGTGGTAGGCCGCAGAATAAATAAAACCGGTCAAGTGCGAGCCGGCTATTCGGACACCAAGGAACCCACCACCACACAAAATATGAGCTTACGAAAAATTTTATTTTTAACCACCGACGCAAAAAGAGGGTTTTCACCCTTTGGGTACGGAACCCAAAAAACTGAATAATTTAAAACCTTTCCGCGTTTTATCTTTATAATGTGAAATAGTGGTATTATATTTTGGTGAATTGTTCGGTGGTCTATGGTAATGAATTTAGTCTGTATAAAAAAGAACTTGAAAATGAGAATCGATAAAAAAAGATACCAATTTCATTTGTAAATTAGTGGTGGTCCGAGTACAAGACAACAAGCATATGCTCACGATTATATTCCCCGAGGGGGTAGTCAGAGATATTCTGAAACCTCACAACATCCACGTTTCACCAGTAGTACCGAAACTCTGCCCAGTGTGACGGGGTTGAGCCCGTCGTCACTTATAATGGACAGTGGGTACAATACATGCCTCGAAAGGCAGGCAAGGTCACTCACCACTGGACCACCACTGGCAAGAGAACAAGTTTGATTATAATATGATTGTTAAGTAGAAGTTGGTAGGTATGGTTTATTTTAAACATGACATTTATTGTTTCTGATACAAAAAGGGACATAGAGTGCCCCGTGACGCGGGAAGCAGTCCCGCTGCACTACGGCGTGACCGATACTTCAGTGTTCGACAAGAGAGCTCCTGTCAATAATATCCATGAGGTCACACAAGATGTTCACGCCTGGTACGTACAGCTGCTTCTTCATTTTAACTACAGTTTGTTAAAATAAATGAAAATAGGGGTAAATAGCAGGTACACACGGCGACAGGTCCGGTTACCCTGTTTGGACTATTAGAAGTTGAACGCTGCGAATCGTGCGAGAGGGTGCGGTATGTTGTTGTTGTTTCGTCTCACGGCACGCTGCGCCCGCGCCGGCAGCCGCGTCTATGCAGGGTCTCTACCGCACTATTTTGTGTTTTGTACGTAGTGTAGCTATGGGTATGGATGCGTAACATGATGTGTCGCCGTGTGTACATTAAAGTTGATTTTTCCAAAATTATCTTTACAAATGATCGGTGATCCTTGGGGAGACCTACGACCAGCAGTGGATGTCTATCGGCTGATATGATGAGATGATTATAAGCTCTACGAATAGAGTTAATAGTATGTATAATTAAAAACCTGAAAAGAATAAATAGAATTGCGTTATCTTGAGTACCCTATGAGTACCAGAGAGAATAACCAGCGTAACGGATGAACATAGAACTGATTATTACCGAGAGATTGTTCTCTGATAGCAGAAATCGAAAGATGAAGCAGCAAATCACAATATCGCTAAACTATTTTTACTGACCAGAGTTTCACTCATTTAGCGTCACACATGGTTTGCATTATGCAAGCAATTAAGCAATAAAGTAGCAAACCTTAAATTTTATGTGGGTCGAACTTTTTTATCTCTGCCTAAATTATTTTGTTCATCTATCTGCTGTAGGCTAGAACGATCTGCACGAAGGGTTACTTCCCCTTGGCCTTATTCGATAGTATCAAAACACTGGCCAGGAACATGGCAGCCAGCGCAGTTGCAGCCTCGCTGTGACGTCACTGTAAGTACCCCGCGCAAACTTCAGACCCTTAAAATCCACACTTTGAGAGTCTTAAGTTTGCAGAGCTCCTTTTGTATCCTTTTAGAATTTTCTTTTATTGGTTCCTATTTATTCAGTTAATACAAAACTAAAAGTTGTTAAAAACTCGCGGGCAAAAGTTTGGTTTATGCGTTGTTCATACCAAATAACTACAGCTCTAATTTCTAAAATAACAACTTAGTAGAGAGGTCGTCAACATTACAACGTTGTATTAGTGTATCCATGATAACTTGGACAACAACAATAGAATATCATCAAAGACAATGATTGGCGCAAACACATCTCGTGAGTCTACTCGAGAAGATAATATTTGCGGTATTATAGTTGTGAATATGTTGCAGGTTCGATACCAAGCAGTCCGCGCGGGGGGCGGATGCTCTCTCGAGGTCCAGCTGAGTCCAGTGCTCCTCCTGTGCAACGCGTCACCGATAGCCTTGACGATGCGAGCTCACGACGCCTCGCCGCTTTGCAAAACTGAGCCTGGATCAGCTATATCTCTCCCTTCTTCGATGCTCCAGGTGGGTTAACGAGTAATATTTATAACAGTGAAGATACTTAATATTTATAACAGAATTGTATTATGTGGCAATCTATTGTCACTAACTACTACCTTAGACGTAAGCATTTTTACGTATGTATTAATAACAAATCTGTAAATACAGGGTGTAAGAGACAGCCCTCTGCAAACTGAAACGGTTAACTCAGACCATCAAACTGAACAACTTTTACTACGAAGACTATCGCAGGAAAAGCGATAAATAATCAGCCGTATGGCATTTGATTCGGGTACCTACATCGGTTTTGAATGAAACAGCTGATTTTATTTTGCATTTCCTGAGGTAGGCTCCGTAGTGAAAGTAGTAATATTCGTAGCATATTTGATAATCGAAAAAGCGACCGAAGTTGAGTGTGGATCATAGAGGTCCTACTTTTTTATACAATGGTTTATTTTAATTTTTTCTAGACTGAAGTTTTTAAAATTTAGTGGAATTTAAATTATATCGACAGTGGAAATTTCAAATGTCGTAAGGGACATTTTGTCGTAAGTCCACTGAATATACCACTGAACTCAGAATTTTTTCCTCTATCGATCTGTGTATTTAAAATGTTGATATCTCTTCAAATAAAGGAGATACGAGGACCATCATTCTGTAGTAAGTGACAAAAATATTAAAAATGTATGTCGTATAGGTAAAATTTTAGGTTCAAACTGTAATGTAGTTTTATGCAACGTCGTAAGTCTTTATAATTGCCTGCCTTAAAACGTTGTAACCCACATTAAAAAAAATAACATTCCTTTACAACATAAAATTATTTTAAAATATAGTTCAAACGTTGAATGAATATTGTTGTAAGTAGCAACACATTATTACCCTATGTCCTTTACGACATTATCGTCTGAAAGCGTAATTTAAAATGTTTGATAAACATTGTCGTAAGTAGCAAAAAATATTGCATTATGTCCTTTACAACAAAAATTCTAGTAAAATATTTTTAAATGTTGAATAAATATTGTATTAAGTAGCAACAAGCTATTTACATTACGTCCTCTATGACGTTATGTTCACAAATAATTTGAATACAGTATGTCCTTTACGACGTTATTTTCACAAATAATTTTAAAGTTGTTGTAGAAAGTCATGACAACGGTTCTTATTTAAACTAAAATTAAACATTTAAAAGGGGGTTTACCGCGTTTTTGATATCTATATTCCCGATATTTCGGTAGTAAACTTACACTTCGGCAATAAACTTGTATGTTTTACAGAAGAACCAAAAACAAAATATTGCCTAAAAACGTTATATCTTTTAAATTTTTGTTGCAATTGTAATGATTTCTAAACAAATTGTTTTCGAATTTCTTTATCTATAGCAAACTATTGATTGAATCTCGCTTAGGATAATAGTTTAGAAGATTAGGTCCTTAAACCATATAATTTTGGAACACGTGTCCGTTACGACGTTAAAAAAATTATGATTGTAATAAAAAATATTGTACACCCTAAGAATAATCGTAATTATTTTGGTGTAACTAACCTGCCAGTCATGTTCACTCTAAAATTAAATGTTGTAAAGCTATTCAAAATGTTCCATAATCAAAGAATTTATAATAAATATTCAAATTTCAGGTTCCAGGTTCCAATAAAATTACACAAAACAATTTACCTTTTGATTAGTATGTTTTGTTAAAGAAGCTAGCTTTCGTATGCACCATGGTTCGGCAACATTATTTAGACAACTGTTTATTGTTATGCACGGTGATTAATTTAAAGGGTGATTGTACCCATGATACTGAATAACTTGGAAAGAAAGAAGGAAGAAGGGAAAGTTCCAAAAATAAACTTTTCATACAAATATTCGATAATCGGTTGATCGAACATTTGTGTGAAAACCCCAATTTTGTTTGCTACTTTCCTACACGTTTCTTAGAGAAAGTTGTTCAGTACCGTCGGTTCACACGGCGACACATCAAGCAACGCAAACCCATAATAAGCTGGGCGCACGTAGGTAGTGGGGATACCCACATGAACAGTTTACTCGGAAGTCGGAGGTTTACAGACGAATAGGGAACCGCCGTTTTGTATAAAATAAGGTGGAAATTCCTAAATAAATGAGCGTACACAGATATTCCAAAGCTTTCAACTCTGCCATAACCACCACTGCAACTGCAACTGCAACCTCTTCTCCAAACGCTAAGCGCCCTGAAAACTTGGCCGTGCAAGCAGGGATGATATCGCGGCAAGACTGTCTTTGTCACTGTTTGTGAGTAGCGCTGTTGGTGCTAATGTTTCCAGCTTAAAAAAGTGATAGTATGGAGCCGGAGTCATACGCTAATTTGGTTGTAGGTACTCTCTCCCTTCCTTCATTTTGGGAAAGCTGCTCTACAATGATTCTTTGAAAGTTGCCACAGTCTTACATCCAGATTGCAAGGTAGGCTAGTCCCAATATATTTGTAGTGTTGGGTGGAGAAAAGTGTTGTCATAAATTAAGTTGTCAGCGTTGTGCTGGAATGTAAGTATATCCGTCATCAAGCCTTAAATTACATAATTCGCCATGCGCTTGTGTCTGTAGACGTGTCGTGTATCCTGGAGCCCCTGGGTTTTAGCCGCATCGATGGTAAGCGTCATTATCTTGGCAAAAAGGCGGTTGTCTGGTTTGGAACGAGACCAGTATATATACACGTTCGGTGCCCCTTTAGCGTGTGGAACTACCAACCTGGAGTAGGTTTATGATTTTGTTCCAGTCGCCTTTGAGACGGGAGGCCATTGGGGTGTTGATGCCAATGGCTTCATTCGGGAGCAAGGGCAGCGTAATGAAAGCTAAGTGAGTTGATCTTCGCTAAGAGTAAATAGGTACATACTTAATACAAAAAAATTCTTTTGGCCATCCCGAGGAGCAATTTGGCTAGCATTTTGAGGACTTTTGAGCAGGGAAGGGTTAGACTCGTGAATATCTCGCAGTTGGTTTGTAAAACTTATTAGCTGCATTAGATAGGTAACGGCCACCATAAACCACTCGATATCTATCGCATTTTAGCCTGTGCCCTGTGTCATGCGCCCTCCAGGACGTAGCAGAGGGTTTTCCTCGAGGAATAGAGGTATAAGAAGACATAACAGCTAGCCGTCTAAAACGAGCCGTTTCGTATTACGGCTGATCAAAATTTAGCCGGCTGATCGAACGATCGTCGCATTATATCAGCGCTTCGCGTTCTTCAATACAGTTATAACAAGCTAGACGTAATGTCATTTAGCGGGTTATGAATCACCGTTTTGTCAGTTTTTAGTTTCCTTTCTGACACAGCGCCACTAGGTCAGGGCAGCTAGGGAGATAGGTGTACAGTAGGCCGTAACAACAACAATGGCGTCGAACATATAGGGTCCTTCTTATTATGCTGACACTTTTTTAAGGGGTTTATCCGACCTTCAAACTGAGCAACTTTCTCTATGGGATCAAATCAGCTGTTTCATACTAAAGTGCAAACCTACTCGAGCCAAATGTATGGGACAGCTGATATTTTTTTTGCGATTTGAAAATTGGTCCCATAGAGAAAGATGTTCAGTTTGAAGATCTGATCATCCTTGTAAAAAACTGTCAGCATATTAAGTTGAACCCTGTAGAAAATGTTTCGGTTATATAAATGGTTCTTATAAAGAAAACGTGTCAAATACCGGTAAAAACAGTGATTAAGGACAAACAAAACTAAACTGAACAGTTGCTGATCAGAAACTTGTCTCTGACATAGCAATAATCTCCTTGATTGGATCGAAATTTTTTATTGTAACTTCCTTTTATTTTTTTATAATAGCTTTACGACATACAATTATAGGAGTGGACAAGACTAGTAGGCAGTTACAACAAAATTATTATGATTAAGCGTAGGGTGTGGTAGGGCGTAAAATAGATTTATTGTAAATAGCAATTTTTTCCACGTCGTAACGGCCATCTCTTCAAAAATTCGGTTGTGTAAAGGACATCTGTTCAAAAATTCTATTGTGTAAGGGACACTAACTTCTAAACTATTGTGCTAATCCAGGTTTGATCAATAGTCTTCTATAGATGAAGTAATTTTAAAACTATCTGTCTGGAAATCACCTTAATAGGAAAGAAAATAAAGAAGTTATGATGTTTTTTTGCCAAACTTTTGTTTTTTGGCTCTACTCAAAAGTAGGGGTTTGTCCCTTACGACATTTGAAATTTCCACTGTCGATATTATGTTGAAAAATAAATCGAAAAACGTGTACAAAACTTTTAGCTATGAGTGATGTAACAACATTTGAAGAATTACAAATACTTTTTAGGCCTATGCGATCCCTGCTCATTCGTTTTGATTAGGTCGAACATATTAAGGATCATGTCCTTTATAAAACAGAAACCGTTCTTCATGTCCGTGGAGACGGGGCGGGAGGCCTTCGTCAGTGGTCCGCTGGAGGTGTGCTCGACGAACCCTGGCAGGTACGGGGCGCCGGCACCTGGCCAGGTCGCCATCGACCATTCCGCTAACTTCGCCATACAATGCAACCAGAAGGTTAGTTACGAGTATAAATAGTGATCATCGATTCGTCGTCCAATTCGCGTCTTCTTCTTATCGTGTGGGCAAGACCTGGTGTCAGACCGCATTACGGCCTCTGACGTGGTTTTTATCTAAAGACTACTATCACCAGAGTTATTAGCCGGGACCAACGGCTTAACGTGCCATCCGAAGCACGGAATCATCTTTCTTTTCAGATAATCAGTTAATTCAGCCTGCAATGTCCTAACCAACTGGAGAAAAACGCACAAAGTGATATATCACTAGGTTTCCCCGTGGGAATCGAACCCAAAACCTCCGTGTCAAGAGCCCAAGGTCTTAACCATTAAACCATGGAGTATCAAATATCATTGGTTTAGAATTACGATCAATGTATGCATATCGTTTTCTTTTGCGTTTCTCTAATACGGCCCCAAGTTAGGTATTTAATTTTACTACGGAATAACAGTTTTTTCTGAGTTCTCATAGTTGGTTCCGTTTTAAAAGTGGACCCCTTAGAGTTTTCGGGAGATGTATTTCCACACTCTGTATAAGATCTAACAAAATTAGCTGAAACTATTTTAATTTTAAGGGGATAATCAGAGCATGAAATTGAATAACATTCTCTACGGGACATATGTCGAAACAGCGAAAAAATCAGCTGTCCCGTACATTCGGGACGAGTAGGTTTGCAGTTTTGTATGGAACAGCTGTTTTTTTCGCTGTTTCGATATTAGTCCCATAGAATAAGTTATTCAATTTCATGGTCTGATCATCCCCTTAAAATAGTTTCAGCTAATTGTGTTGCACCTGATGCAAGGTCATCGAGCGCGCGAAACAATGGAAGGTGCAATAACAAGGACAGCTAGATGTGTACGAGCGAGAAAGCATTCGAGTTCATGCGCATCTCGTTACATTAATTGTTTTCTAGTGTGTAAGTAATTGAATTTGTAACCACTTTCTTCACGTGACAAAACTAATACAAACATTTTGTTATTTTAGGTGGCGTTGCTTACATTATACTACGAAATAAAGGAAGACATAAACATTCTCGGGATTACCTCACCGTATATGCTAATAAATAGGTTGGATACCGATATATTGGTAAGTTAGAGTAATTACCATACATTTAAATTTCAATTAAAAGTTCAGTTAAGTACATCCTTTGACTATTTATTATAAGGACTCGCCTTGCGGTAGCATTTCCCCTCTGCCACGGTATAAGATCAATTGATCTTGTGCATTTACATAAAATTGTATACCTTATCACTAAACGAGACAGCCTATAATTGCGAAACATTAATTTCGAACTTAGAACGTTTGGGGTTCACACGAGACTACTTTTCATGACATTCAAAATTAGAATCTAAAGTTATGGGGAATAAAATGTAAAGTAGCGGATTGCATGTTACCTCGCCCCCTGCAAAAAGTGGCAGTAATGTTTGTTAGTAGAATTACACGCGTTACCAGTCCTCATTTAAGTAGTCAAAGAGTACATCTATCTACAGGGTGAAATAATTGATATCATTAGCATCCTTTTAAACTAAGAGTCTATCCATCAAACTGAAAACCTTTTACCATGGGAGCAAACCGATCGGAGCAACAAAAAAATGTGCTGTTGCAAAACAGTCGAGTAGGCATTGCAGTTTAGTATGGAACAGTTGTTTTAACCGTAGTAAAAGTTGTTCAGTTTGATGGGTAGACTTTTCCATTATCGAAATCGAAAAAAAAACTGCTGTCCATACATTGGCAGAGTAGGATTGCAGTTTGGTATGGAACAGCAGATCTTTTTTTTGCGATTTCGAGAAAGTTGTTCAGGCAGCCCTCATACTAATGCTACTCTTACCCACTGCTGAGCATAAGCCTCATTTTATTACGCCATTTGTCACGACCACGTACATAGTATTGTTTATTACCACCAGGTGTCATCAATAGCGGTCCCGAAAGATATAGCAAAAGAAGTGCAATTGCGTACAATGTCGTTCAAAGTAGTGCATAAATGTCCCGAAGGGAGGTACGTTTCTTTTTCTGACTTCTTCTGTCCCTGACGTTTGTTTTACCAAATATTTTGAAGATAGATGGAAAATTGAATCTACACTTGAAATACTAGAAATCCATCATCATCATTTATGCTCATGAATATAATATTTATTTATAATTGACAATATTTCATTTTAGGAAAGGTACCAAAATTATAACCGTTTGTAGATTATTGTAAGCTTATATAAAAATGAACCGCTTTTTTTTTATCCATTATTTGAAAGAGTTATATTTAAAATTCTCTAAAATTACTGTTACAGCTGAATGGGATACATTTCCTTTGCCTGAATCTGAGTCGAATCCTCATTTGACATTTCTTTATTATTTCTCTGAAATTTTCTTAGGGTTGAACTACACCACGAAGCACAGCATAGCATTTTTCCGTCGCTCCATCCTTTTCTGTCACTCGAGAACGTCATTTGTTAGAGCATATAAGATAGACGGAACGCTATCGCACGCGGCGTGCTGTTCCGTGCTGTTTCGTTCCGTCTATCTTATATGCTCTAGCAAATGACTTTCCTGAGTGCCAGAAAAGGATGGAGCGACGGAAAAATGCGATGCCGTGCTTGCTGATGTAGTTCAACCCTTAACCTCTTTCCGGCCAAATTGACTTCAGAAAAATTCAAATATCATTAAAAAATTAAATAAAGTCGAAAAAAATACGTTTCGCTTATTTTCAATTTTTTTTTTAATTTATTAAAAAAATAGCACAGCATTTATGCTCACGACTACATAAATAGGTGAAAAGAATAAGTGATTAAAAATGTTGTCCTTTGTTTATGACAGTATTCACGGAATACCACTATGTCGGTTCTGGCTGCGTGATCGGTGGCGGGGTGGGAACGCAAACGAGCTGAACTTGTTCCTCTGCCTCGCCTTGCCGAACGACTCGTACCCGGCGAGCGCCCCGGTGCCCGTGCGCCTCGGCGCCGCGCCTGTAAGAAGAGCTCTGGCTCTCATCGATAGCAACAACAAATCCGTAAGTCCTGCACCACTGGTTTGATCTGCGTTCCAGCTGTTATACTGGGCGGATTTTTATCATTTTACTTATTTTCAGTACCTAATAGTTCAGTTTATCAAACGTTTACAAACGTAAAATTATTATCATCATCAGCCTATAAACGTCCCACTGCAAGGCACAGGCCTACCCCCAGGGAGGGTGTATGGTCATTAGTCCATCACGATGCGGTTTGGTAGACTTCACTTACACATCAGAATTTCTTCTTCAGCGTATGCAGGTTTCCTCACGATGTTTTGATAATTCGGAAAGTGAATTAATGATGGAATAACTTGTGTTAGGACGACGGGACTTGAACCCGTAACCTGCCAAACCGGGGCATTGCTTAAGGCTAGGTTATCCCAGTGCAAGCGTCTCTTTCTTGCAAGCATAAGTTTACAATTAGCCATCCCGCTCCAATTGAAAGCAGGATCGCAAAAAAACGTGTTTTTCGTCAATATCTTTGCTCATGGGAGTTTCTAAGCTAAAAATTCTTCTGAGTTCACTAGAAATATTTAATGTATTTAGTTAAGTACAAGAATAAAAAGTTAAATATCATCATTTTAATCATAGTATTGAAAAAACATAACAAAACGGGGTAACTTTGGGATGTTTTTCTATCTAGTAAACTTAATCTAATCGTGTAATTGAGAACAGTCGCCCATCCGCCCGATCCTATTATAAGATGTAACATCAGTGTAACCGCGTATGAGACAGCGATAGTCATAAAATCCTATACAATTTGTATGAAAATAGATGTCTGACTCCGGAGTCAGACAGCCATCGTAGAACAAAAAAGTGGCTACGTCGATAAGGACAGCAATAAGTGGCGATCTCCTTTTTTAACTAGACCGAATTTGCTATGTGCATCTCTTACTGAGTGATATGACAAGACACGTGCTTTCTTCTAGTTCCTTCTCTTTCTACGGTTCCATCACATATACTTAGTGCAAGAAAAAACGCCTCCAAAGCAGGTTTTTTGTTTTTCTGGTCAGGCTTTACATGCATATCTATGTACATAAATAAGTGAGTGCTACATACAACACGGAATAGTGACATGAAAAGGAAGCAACAGTAAGAGAAGAAAAGTGAAGTTAATTCTATCCGACCTTTGATTTCCGCCGTGTTTTCAGCTGGCAGTAGTGGTGATTCAACACAAGCACGAAGGCAGGTGGCTTGTCACCATCGCCCCCGACCCGTGCCCGCAGTTCGTGGTACACAACCGCACTCAAATATCTTTAGCAGTTGCGCAGCCTGTTATTGTTGGCGACGAGCCCTCTTCCTCAGCCGTCTCTGTAAGTTTTTATATTTCACGACTTCGTCCGCATTATACGGTGTTTCATAAGTTTTTAAAACTCTTAAGGGGGTTGTTTAGACCGTCAAACTGAACAACTTTCTCTATGGGACCAACATCGAAATCGCGAAAAAAATAATCTGATATCCACTACATATTTTAGCTCTAGTCGATTTGTAGAGTATGGAACATCAATTTTTTTTTTCGCGATTTCGATATTGGTCCCATAGTGAAAAAGTTGAAGTGAAAAGTTGTTCAGTTTGATGGTCTAAACCACCCCCTTAAATGTTTATTTGTATTTTTGTAACACCTTGTATAAGGTCTAACAAAATTAGCTGAATGAAGCTATTTTAAGGGGATGATCAGGCTATCAAACTGAACAACTTTCTCTATGGGACAAATATCGAAAACGCGAAAAAAATCAGCTGTTTATACAAACCTACTAGACCTAAATGTATGGGACCGCAGTTTTGTTTTTTAGTGATTTCGATATTGGTCCCATAGAGAAAGTTGTTCAGTTTGATGGTCTGATCATCCCCTTAAAATAGTTTCACCTAATTTTGTAAGACCTTATATACCGCTTTTTAAGAGAAGTTTATTTCGAACGCGCTAATGCGCGCTGCATACAAGCGAAGTCTTGTTATTGTATTTTCAATACTCACCAATTGAAGTCAATGAAATTTTTCAGAAACAATCTAGAAATAAATCTCTATGCTTGTATGTTGTATAATTTTCGTTAAAATATACAGTTTCAAAATATGTTTGATGCATGTTCGGTATTGGCAGGCGGTGCCAGACTGTTCCGGTGTGCGATGGTGGTGTACGGTGGGGCCGGGCGCAGTGACGCACTACTCGAGCCCGGCGCACTGCGAGCGCTACCCGTCGCCGACAGACTCCACCACTGTGCCGCTGCCTTTCCTCACCTTCGCCCGGATGACTGGTACGACCTGTTGATTTCACTTATCATAGAAGGCCGTATTGCTCCGACTTAGTATAAACCAGCACATTTATTCAAGTAGGTTTCATGTCTGGAACTATTTTAAGTTATTAAGGTGGTTTCAGAGTAGTCAATTTCATACAAAACTTTGACGCAGAACACGCGTGGACGGTATTAATAAAAGTTATATTTTAAATATGGAAAAATAGTTAAGAAAATCTAGATTGCGCGTCTCAAATAACATTTACAATTTATAATATAATTACGAAGATATCAAGCTTTGAAATTATTCATAAAAAAATTCAATTTATATCTTCGTAATTGTATTATTAATTGTAAATGTTATTTGACACGCGCAATCTAGAGTTTCTAAACTAGTTTTCCATATACAAAATATTACTTTTATTAATACCGTCTACGCATGTTCTGCGTCAAAGTTTTGTATGGACTGAAACCACCTTAAGGTTTCATGGATACATAGGTACAGCAAAGCAACCAATATATGAATATGAATAGGTGTCTTAGGGATATCGTTTCTTTTGAAGTGTTTTAGGTTTGCGTTACGTCACAATTTTAGAACTGCCAGCACTTCGGCATGTTCCAGTTTTGAATTTAAAACTCATGCGGCAATAGACGCAATATTCCGTTACTTGACGGAATCGAGAGGAGTAGGAGGGGAAGGCGGTCGAAAATTTGAGATGTTTATAAGATTGAAATCACTTCTACATCACGTTGACATTTGGTGCAGAAGACGATCACGAGCACTTTTGGTGTTCCCCTGTCGCGGTGGCGGATGGTGAGCAACTGGTTCAACTTGATTCCGGAAACACAGCCAAGCTGCGCATACGCACACACCCCCATTCTACGCTCATCGAGCTACAAGATGTTGACCAGGTTCGCATACTTAGGGCCTATTTCACCACTTCTGAAAACCTAAGTTCTTGATGGCTTATTTGACAGATCGTTTGATATATCTTTCATAAAAAATATGTCAAATGGGCTGTCAGGTAAGCTAACGAGAACTTATTAAAAAGTGGTGAAACAGGCCCTTAGACCACTTTTATGTTTTTGTTTATTTGCTTGACGTGGAATTTTAAATATAATTGTATTTTAGTACAAGTTTGTTTTAATGTTTCGGAAGTCTTGCTGAAAGTTATTTTAAGCTTTACCATGTTGAAAATGTTCAGTCTCCATATAGGCAATGCTTTTGACTGCTACTTGTTCTATTGTTAATAGGTTTTTTGGCTACAGTAAAAAGAAAATACATTATTGTATTTAAAATAACGCTACTCTTATTGCATAAATGTTTTACCTTTAATACTATTTTAAATAAACAGGAGAAACTATAAAAAGTATGATGTATTCATCAATAATAATTATCACGTCATATAGTAGTTACTTATTAAGTAAAATTTGCATACAAAGCGCGCGTTTTGACGTTCCATAAAGAGTTGCTGATTTGACTAGGTAGGTAAATACCCTATTAGAAAAAAATATGAATGTCCTAAATGTTTGTGTTATTTGTAAAATTATTCTTCCACAGCACGACATATCGGCGAGCGACATTAGAAAGCGCCTAGTTGGCCCTATTTCTTCAGAACAAACATTGGAGTCATACGACATTGATGTAAGTTACATTAAATCACTGAAAACACACTGGGGGCGGTCGGCAGTGGCGGGCGCGCTGGCAGGCAGAGGTGTTATACGGGTAGTCTATGGAACGTGCACACAGGCGCGGGCAGGACGCGGTCTACAGGCGATGTCGGCTCCACCGCAAGCACGTCGCGCGGGCACGACGCGGTGGCGGGAGCGATCAGTTGTAAAAATTTACAATTGATCGAAATTTCAATCTTCTTAGTATTTTATATTCTATTTGTATAAACGACAAGGACTTGATTTTTATATGTGCAATTTTTACAATAAACAGATTTTGAGAACAATAGATATACAAACGTGGATGTTCTGAGGTTTCAAAATATCTATGACCTAGGGGGTCCTCGGGGAATAAAATCGTTAGCATATGCATAATATGCTGTACAGGGTGTTTCATAAGTAAGAATAAATTTTTAAATCTCTTAAGGGGGTTGTTTAGACCGTCAAACTGAACAACTTTCTCTATGGGACCAACATCGAAATCGCGAAAAAAAACAACAATTTTGGAACATCAATTTTTTTTTTCGCGATTTCGATATTGATCCCATAGTGAAAGTTGTTCAGTTTGATGGTCTACACCACCCCCTTAAAGGTTTATTTGTATTTTTGTAACACCTTGTATATAACGATAAGGACATTCATAAACTCACGACCATAATCCCTAAAGGTGGTCAGAAGCCTGGGTACAACTACAAATTATCTTTTAAAAACTAAATATGAACGAGTTTTCTGTTATTAGTCCGTACTCGGACGTCTAAATATGATGAACACTTGTCTTCAACTGAATAACAAAATTTGGCCACCGCCACGTGGCAGTGTGAGCTATGCATGCGCGCGCGGGCAGACCGCCTCCTCGCCCGCCACCCCCAGCGCCACCTCCCCTGTGAGTGGGAGGCTTTATAATTTCCACAAATGACACTTAATTTGAATCGAGTAAAATCAAATTTGTGTTTACAGACAAATATACATCATGATGATAAACAATTGGAGCGGGTGCACGGTGACAATAAACGTGAGTAATTTTGCATACATTTTTTGTCAATAAAATAAAATAAAAAAAATACGTCCATCTATCGCCAAATTTAATATTTCAATGTTGGTCCCCTGAACTGAACAACTTTCAACGCAGTTTGATGGTCAGAAGCAGCCCCTAATGTATGTAACGGATTTAAGTTTACACCCTGGATATGTAAGTGTATGAATAGATTTTAAATCACGCACACCCTTAGGGAGTTTGATTCCTGCTTCATTCTCATATCTGACTTAGACATAGAAGAGATAGGATTGTCGTACTTTGTTTTAATGGGCCTTGAGACTATGTCAGCTCTTCTTTGTTACTGTAAGAAAGAAATAAATATGGTGCTAGGTTTCAATTAGACTACTACTCCCCAATTTAATTTGATGAAGAAGAAAGTGAAATAGTTCCCCTCTTTATAGTACTAGAAAGTGTTGGAAACCAACGAAGGCCAACTCAACAGAGTCTCCTAATTCATTCTGAGACAAGTATTGGGCTTCTGAAGTTACCATTGACTTCTGCACATAAAAAAGAATATAAACCGACTGACAGTCTTAAAGTAATAAATCCCGAAAGTAATGAAGATGGAAATCTGAATATTATAGAACTAAAAACTGTCAAAGATGATAATAGTAAAATTAAAGATTTACAAGTTGATAATCAATACACAAGTACTAGCTCGGGAGCAATTAAAGGAAAAAGTATTAAAATTCAAGAGTCAGAAACAGTAAAAGACGAAATCGATAACAAAGAATCAACTATAGCAACAGGTGAAAATCTAAAAACGAATGTCTCGGAAACTTTAAAAGACGAAACAGTTAATATCGACGAAATCAGTTATATCGACGTAACAGTTAATATCGACGAAACTGTTAATATCGACGAACAGAAACTACGTGATAAGTCAGGTGAAATAATTAATACCGCTTTCACAGTAGATTAGCAAAATAGTACTCATCCATCTGTGTAATTCATTAATTAGCTCGTACACAACGAATATGTTATATTGTATGTGAAAGTGCATACACGTATTTCACGATTAGTTTACTTTATTTCTTTTCATGAATATTTGTCAATGCTGACGTAGATATTAAAAGAAACATTAAGGGTCGGCACTACCTACGGCCCGTTTGACATATCTGTCAAAAGAAATAGACCGGTGGCCGACAACACTCAACCCTATGTTATAAGATTAATGAACAAATAAATTTGATAGCTTTTGGTAATAAATTTCTTGCAAAAACTTGGTCGGCTGCAGCGCGCGGCGCAGCTTGGCTGGCACGTTTACTGGTGTGAAGGAAAAAGTGAACCCTACCAGGTGACACAACATTTTACCTCGTTGAATTAAAGAACGTAACTAGTCTGTTGGTCTAGAGGCCAATTAGTAAGGCCTAAAAAGTCTGGTCGGCCGACCCTATCCTGGCAGGTTCGTAGGTCCGACCGAATTTAGGGTACCTACTACCCGGAAGGCAGATTTTACCACATAAAATTAATGTTGAATGTCTGGTTTTGCATGGCAATACTCCTGCAGCATCTGGATTTGAGAGCCGTAGGTCGAAATTGACATTTACAGCAACAGAACAGTACCGTGATGGACCTATAATGTGACTGATCAAAGATCATCCCTGGTGGTAGGATAGGATGGGTCCCAACTAATTAGATCACAGTAATACTCAGGCTTAAAAAAAACTTAAAATTATTATAACAGAACAAATTAAAACTTTTAACAAAATAAAGAAATTATTATAAGTTTAGGTATTAGCAAACTAAGGGTTTGTAATCTTTTATCATCATAATCATCGTCAGATATAATATTTTAAGCACGGAATAAAAGTAAATTTTGCAGTAACTGGAACGATTGCCTTCAAAAACATTTGCGCAAAAGGACATCAGTGTGACCACTTTTAGTAGATTTCTTCTTTATTGGTAGATTTAGGGCAAAATTGTTTAGTAGATTTTAGTAGAAATTGTGTACCGTAATCGAAAATTTTTATGTATTTAAAAATGCAAGGATTCCGGCTAATAAAATCTAAGCTGGCAATACAAATGGCTGAGAAAACGATTGCAGGGTTTGCAAGTTTTCGGGAACTTCTAGTACATCATCATCATAATCATCAGCCTATATACGTCCCACTGCAGGGCACAGGCCTCTTCTAGGAGGGTGTTTGGGCGTTAGTCCACCACGCGTGCCCGATGCGGATTGGTAGACTACACATATACATCAGAATTTCTTCGTCTGCATATGCAGGTTTCCTCACGATGTTTTCGTTCACCATTTGAGAGCAGTCGGTAATACGTACATAAGTTAGAAAAACTCATTGGTACGTGGCATGTTGTCCGTGCGGATTCGAACTCGGACCTCTTGATTGAGAGTCCTCTCCGCAACGCGCCACCGAACTCACTTCTAGTACAGCAAATATTAATCATCGCCTAATGTTGTTTTTTTTACAAAAGAGGGCTTCTGAGCAGAGTTGGAATTTTGGTACCTAGCACTTTTAATATGTCAAAGGCATGTTTATCGACTTCCAATAATGTCGATATACGGGTATATTTTATATCACTGCGGATAACTTCAGCATGTATCGAACTTCAAAATAGCGAAAATAAATCAGCTGTCCCATACATTTGAGTCGAATATGTAGGTACTGCAGTTTTGTATAGGACAGCAGATTTTTTATTCGCTCTTTTGAAGTTGGCTCCATAGTGAAAGTTGTTCAGTTTGATGAGTAGAATACATGCTGGAGTTATCCGCAGTGATAAAAAATTACCCTTTTATCGACACAATCGGAAGTCGATATACGTGCAATCCGTTTGACATTATTAAAAGTGCTACCAAAATTTCGGATTCTGCTTATGAGACACAGAAAACTGTACTAAATTTAAACTTGCATAGGGACGACCTAATTTAATATATTATATTTGAAAATTGAAGCATCCATGTTACAAAGTGATAAAAACCAATCAAAATTATACAAAAATGCGTAAAATAACATGTGTAATGATGAGCGTTTAGATAAAATTGATAATATTTTGTTTTCTTTTTTGACGTTCTTGCGTGGAGGCAGCGCCCTTATTTTTTATCACGACTTTTTTGCCAAGCTGTAAGTAGAATTTGAAACAGGACTGGTAGATTTCAGCAGTAATTTTAGTCACGCTGAAGGACATTGTGCGGCACAAGAACATAATAGGTGTTACTTAGTAGCTAAAGTGGATACATGAATCCTGAAAGGGCACAGCAATATTAACAAGAAGTCAAATCAATAGTTCTTTAGGTTCTTTTGGTAGTTTTTGGTTCTTTTGGTAGGTTTTGGTAGTTTTTGGTAGAGTTTAGTAATTATTTTTTGTTGCTTCTGGTTTTTTGGTAGTTTTAGGTTAGTTTGGTAGTTTTTCGTTGTTTCTAGTTATTTTGGTAGATTTTCGTAGTTTTTGGTTATTTTTGTAGATTTTTATACTTTTTGGTAATATTTGATAGAAGAATGAAAATTATCAAAAACTACCATAAAAACAAAAGAGTTCTTGACGGCTTGGCGGGTGGGTCTGTTGACATAAATAAAATATTTGTTTTGCAAAAGAGGTGCATTCGAATCTCAGAAAGAATTCAGTCAGTAAGGGTGTCATGCCGATCCTTGTTTACCGACTTTAAATTACTCACTGTGACAGCTTTGTATATCCTCGATCTGTGCAAAATCGTGAGACGATACCCCGTAGTATTCCGTAGCAAGAGATTAAATGTAACTCGCAAAAATGAGCTACCGGTACCAAATTACCGACTAGCATCGATGCAAAGGACTACAAAATAAAGTCGAATACTGTTCTTGTGTAGTAAAATACCAGATAACATTAAAGCCGACAAGAAATTTCTGAAGAAGGTAAAAGAATTATTAATCGAACAGTGTCCCTATGACTTTAATTAGTTTCTTCAGTATAAGCATGAATATGACATTTTTGTTAAAAAAATTGCAATATATGGCGTTATGGTATCGATTTGTAATTAATGTTTACGTAAGTGTAAATTGTTACTAAAAATACATGATCTGACTACAAAAAAATGTCATGAGCCTCGGAAAATCAAGCAATTTACTTTGCCCGAAGACTGCCCGCGTTACGGCAGTCGCGTTCCATTGTTTGACGTTGGGCATCTGTACTGTATAGTATTATGTAATCTGTTGTATAAGTAAACAAACAGGCATCAATCTGAGTAGAAAAAAATGTGTTGCAGGTTGCAGATCGATTATTTGTACCTCAATAAGGTTATTATAATTTTTAACTAATCACATTGAACTGACTTTATAACATTTAACTAATTTAATTGTAGCAGTGAAAGGTGGTAGTTAAGTTATTGTCTGGCACCTATTGTTTAAATCTGTTTTTTTCTTAATGATTATAAATTATGTTGTAGTGTGACTAATAGGTACTCTGTACTTACCATCTGTAACTTATGTACCTACCTACAATTTAAGGTAAATAAAAGGTACCAAATTAACCATAAACTACCAAAAAGTACGAAAAATTACCAAAATAACAATAATCTACCAAAAAGTACGAAAATCTACCAAAATAACAATAATCTACCAAAAAGTACGAAAATCTACCAAAATAACTTATTGGTTACTTTTGTACGAAAATTTACCAAAAACTACCGAAAGACTCAAAATTACCAAAATAACCAAAAACTACCAAACAGTGACCGGACAGTAACTTTTGTGAAATTCCTTTGTGTTTTCTTGTGTCGCGCAATGTCTTTTCGCGCAAAATTCTGTCTTGCAAATGACTTTCGAAGTCAATCGTTTGAGTCACCTACTACGGTACAGAATTCACTCTTATTCCATTCTTATTTAAAACATATCTGACTTAAAACTATCTGAAACTTACAGTTATTCTAATATAATAAAGGGGACAAAAATTTACGAGTAATAGTCGACCAATTTATAAAATGCACTTCTAAGTCCACATATCGTGACGGGCAACTACGGAACCCTACACTGCATGTGGCCCGACACCCACTTGCCCGGTTTTTTATAAGTTACTTTGCCTACTTTAGCTAAAAATGGAATTGTTCATTAATCTTCTAAGACAGGGTTGGGTGTTGCCGGTCACCGGTCTATTCGCAATGATTTCGAACGATTGACGGCCCATAGTAATTTGTATGAAGAAAACGTCCAAAAAAATATGTGATTTTTGGTAACAAATTGCAAAAAAACTAGAAGTCGTATCGAAAAACTGATTTGTTTAAAGTGTTCTTTGATGTTTTGCCATTGATTATAAATATATTTTGTTGTTTTATTTTGTTTCACTAAATCACAGGACTCGGAACGCGGCAGTGCTATTCTAGAGTTTTTCATGAAATTCTCGATTACTTTCTGATGTAACTACACAATTTTACTGAATTTTTTTTTGTTCATCTTGTACTTCATCTTTTAGAGAAGCGATGGTCTTAATTTTGTCTCTAAATATAGCTATTTACTATCCTCAAAAGTCGGAACGCCGAACCCTGTTTTGCCCGATTAGGGTAGTGCCGACCCTTAATATTTAAACATGATTCTAGAGGCAGATTTTGCAGACGTTGGCGACCAGTACAATGTGAATATGTTGTCAAGTGCACGGACTATAACTCCATTTGATCCCGCCCCTGATGCTTGCTCGTACATTTACCAAGGAAACCGTGAGTCAGGTAGGTAGACATAAAACACTATACAGGGTGTAAGGAAAAGTATCATTAACCTTTAAACCACAGATTCTACCCATCAAACTGAACAACTTTTACTATGGGAGCAAAACGATCTGAGCAAGAAAAGAATCTGCTGTTCCATAATGTTTGCGTTGAGTAGGTATTGCAGTTTAGCATGGGACAAGGCCTTGTTTTCTCCGGACTTCTAAACTTAGTATGAGATAGCATATTTTTTGCATTTCTCTTACACCCTGTATAACGCTTTGAACAACTTCCCAGTTCCCTTGAGATGAACATTGCCATTATACAAGTTCTATTTTGCCGAAAAACTGGGAAGCCGAAAACGAAATGATGCACATTAGTGCAACAAATTTTGATTTATATTAAATACAAAAAAATACTAACGAAATGACATCACATTTGTTTGGTCCACAGCCGCGCCGCGGTGCGCATATTTTGCAAAGGAAATCTCTCATGCGACCACTGACATATACTCTAGCGATAGACAAGCTCGTTCAAACAAGCAACATGTCACACAAAACAACTCAAAATGACACATTGCGGTCTGTCATTGTCATAGTGACGAAGTGAACTCGGGAACATCAATGCAGTGCGCCCACCGCATTCAAGTAGAACATGTTGCTTCTATGAAAGGGCCTGTCTATCGCTAGAGTGTAAGTCAATGCATGCGACCTACTTTACATTGGTTATAAAAGCTGTAGAAGACCTTTGCTGATTACGAGACTACGACTAAAATATACTATTTATTGAACAGAGTGGGAAGAAGATTGTCAACTGGGATCGGAACGGATCCGTTGCGTGGTGGCCAGCGTGGCGCTGGAGATGGCGGTGGCCGGCGACACCAGGCCGCTGTTCGCCGTGCACCTGGACCGAGCTACGCTACAGATATCCGCTCTCTCTAAGGTATGTATGCATTTTAAATACATACGTAGATACAGCCGTGGTGGTCCAGTGGCGAGTAAACTTGCCTGCCGTGCAGGAGGCGATGGTTCGATTCCCGTCCAGGCCGACTCGTACCAATGAGTTTTTAGGAATTTATGTGTGATTTCAAACACCACTGGCTTTTAGGTGAAGGAAAACATAGTAAGCATGCTTTAATTTCGAGACATGTATTGTACCCATTGTTCATTATAAGTGGTGACGGGCTCACTCCCCGTCACACTGGATAGATTTTCGGTACTAGTGATGAAATGTGGATTATTATTATTTATTAAATGAATACATGAATAACATTACAGCAAAATATGCTAATGTTGTAGTGTAGTACTGTGTACATGTAGTACAGTGGATGTTCTGAGGTTTTAGAATATCCCTGACTACCCCCTCGGGGAATTTAGTCCCGATGCTTATTCTTATGTTATCTACATACCACGTGAAGCTTAACATTAGTAGTTCAATTTCATATTTTATGGTACGGAAATAAGATGAGCATAAAGTCCAGTTTGCCGGTCGGCAGTCACTGAATGTCACTGGCTCTCCATTGCATTGCAACCATATTTTTGTTTATAAATACGATGATAACCGATCTGCATCAAATTAGACACACGGCAAATCCGTAAAAATAATGCCGCTTCAAAAATATAATAAAAAAATACATGATAACCTTTTTCATTATTTATTAGAAGACCAAAACGACACTCTCAATAGCGGACATCCAAATAGACAATCTGCAATACGACAGCGGTCAGTTCGATTTCGCTGTAGTGGCTACGACACGGGCCGAGCCCCTAGAGACCGACCAGTGGCCAGCGCTTTGGAATATGTTCGCAGACCGAACAGCCTTCGCCACGAGGGAGAAAGAAGCAAGGCTACTACTCAAGATAACTCACGATAAGTGGAGAGTTGTCTCTTATAAATTCAATGGTAAGTTTTTAATCTTCAAGTATAATAACCGGCAAACAACTTGGCAGAAACCTTGAATGGGCAGAACAAAATTTGTAGGCGAAAACGCTACTGCGCACACCCCTCAACCTCAGTATAAAAGAAAGAGTTTAAACGTTCTAGATATTACTACATACAGTATGGACACTCACTGCCTCCCACCAACTTTTTACCTCACGCCTTCTATTGCGCTCTAGTTACCTCGGCAGTTACTTGTAGCCTAGACTGACTGATGTAAGTCTTGAATTGACACGCTAAAATGTATGTTTTCGACACAGAGAGAATATAATCTCAGGACGAAGGATAAAAACTCTTTTTGAATAGACGGGTGTCAAAGAGTTTTATTTACGAAAAAGTCATGTACCGCACGCAGCTACAGTCATTGCAGCCCTAGACTCTGATTTGCATGTGCTGACGTCATCTTGTCAATTTCTGTTTTTTGTAAGCAGTGTCCGGGGTATGCCTCAGTCAACCCCGCCCCACTGGTCAAGTTGTTTGGAGGTAGCATACTACAGTATAAAACTTAATTAATTTAATTGTAAAGCCTGACCAGCCGCCGTAGCCGTGTGATACGGTTATATCACGCCTTTCATGTCGTTCGTTCGCGCGCAAATAGAAAGAGAACGAAGGCGCGACGGCGCTTTATCACGCTGCCATACTACAGCGATAGAAATATAAAAAACCTAGTTTGGGGGCGCTGCAATCGACTATAATTCAGTGTTCCAAGTATAGCTTGGCAAAAAAGTAATGATCGTGGTGACAGGTGGAACTAACATTTTAGTATGGTGGTGTTGCCAGATTATGCGTGATTTTGACGTTCTTGCGTGGAGGCAGCGCCCTCATTTTTTATCACGACTATTGCCAAGCTGTACAACAATTAGTTCCTATGATTTTCCGCAACATGGTGAGGTTTTTTATTTTTCTTAATGGGCTTTAAGTATAGTCTTCAATATGTATGGAATTTTTTCTTCATGCTTGGATAGGGGGTGGGGAGTTAATTATAAATGTTTTTAACATTACTTTTACAGAACTGACAGAATTCGACATCCGATTGGGACCTCTGGCTCTTTACGTCGAAGACGCCTACGTGACAGCTCTGATCGAGTTGTTCCAACTAGCATCACCTTCCGCCAAAGCGTCAGAATTACAATCTGTATTGTCAGAGGTGCATGCTCTGCAGTGTCCGTTGCGTTTTCGGTTGCTGTATATTCATCCTTTGGAATTAACTCTTACATTACACACAGCTGTAAGTTTAAACTTTATGCCTTGTTCTTGTTAGTTGTATATCTCTAAATCAGGCAATACACTCTCGCGAGACCGTCGGGGACCTAAAAGGAAATCTATTCTAATTGTAAAATAATGGCTCGGCTCCATCGTGGTGTTGTGTCGATGTTTTTGCCAATGACCAGTTGAAATGAAATTTACTTACAAAACACAAACGAGCTTGACAGTTGTACTGTAATGTAGTCTAAATATTCATCCACTGTGCCCTCTGCTAATCAGAGAGGGACACGCCCACACCCCACGTCATATATTCGCCGTAAGCCAGTAAGATCCCACAAAGAGAAGTCACTGCCCAAGTTGCACCGGCCCATTCCCAATGCTGGTCCCCCCGGACTCATCGAAAGAGACCAAAAGCAAGTGGGTACACGTGAACGTTACCAGACTTAACCCCTGGCGTGGCATAGTAAAGCAAGAAAGTACTACAAGTTGGTTTGTTACGTCATGTCGTCTGTTCTTATCGGTAAAAAACTGTTTCAGGTGCGTGTGTATATTGCTTTGGATCAAAGTCCTTTGCATCTGAGTGCGTTTGAACTACGGAACACGATGACGTCAACGGAAAGCCTGGCACATGCGCTTACTGTCCATTATCTTTCTGCTGCGATTCTTGGTGCAGGTAAGTTTTTCTTTACTTAAGACGAAGCACTGTTGGTACCTATACTAAGAAGTCTGTGGAAGTAACTAGATATAATAATTCGATGCTGTAGGATCCAGAACAGGGCAGAACTTTATTATGTTGGAGGGCTATTGCAAGCCGAGGCTAGGCATAGCACTGCGAACATTGCTTGTCTATTGTGTTCGCTCCTTTCTCACCCATGTTTTTACATAATATACCTCCGAACTTTCGGTATTTTCATTACATAAACTCTAAAGAACTTGAAAAATCCTAAAGTCTGTGAGTTAGAGTCAGGGTCACGGGACACATAAACACCACACCGTAACCGTTTTTTGTGAATCTTCAACGTACAGACACTTTTGTTACAGTTTCATAATAGCGTCGATAAAGACGATATTGATGTTGCAAATATTGTATCCAGGTTGGGTAGTCGGCGGCTTGGAGCTACTGGGCGCGCCCGGAGCGTTAGCAGCACGAGTGGGCGGTGCTACTGGAGGAGTCAGGGGCATCGCCTCGGCCGCGGCCGCTGCGCTCCTACGGTCACTCAGCGCGTGGGCGGGCTCGCTCGCCAGGAACCTGGACCTTCTGGCCGGCGACGAGGAGCACGCGAGGCGAGCCGCGGCAGCCAGGAGACGACCGCCTGATAGCTTAATGGCTGGACTTATAGCTGGCATTACCAACTTTGCTATTAATATTCTGGGTAAGTCGCTGTATATTTAGCAGATTTTTAAGTTATTCATGTCGGTTATTTTTTTATTTACCTTGCTCTGCGTCCTGCTGGGCGAAGGGCTCCCCTCTTTTACAATCCTCTCTTTGCAACAAAATCTCTAGCCAACCCTTCAGGAAGGTATTCAAGTTATCGCTCCATCTTTTCTTAGGCACTCCCCGTCGGCAACCATCTTGTGAAACCCATTTGGTAGCCATCTTGGTCCACCTCACCGTTTGAATGATACACATTATATGCATCTAATATGTTACGTTATTTTCCACGCGGATTTCGACGCTGATCTGGGAGTGAAAGAAAATCTTACAATCAATCAACTGATTATCGTCCGTCTTATGTCGTAAAAGTTTACTTAGAGAATGGGCAACAGTGTTTCGAATTATAGACGACAAACTGACTACTTTGTCACTATGAGAGACAATATTCAAGACAACTTGCTAGCCAAATAACATGTACCCGGAACCGACGAGCTTATGGATGAAGAGGAGGCCCAGAGATGTGTCAGAATCGTAGCATGTGGCGATCTGTTGTCTCTGCCTACCCCAGTAGTGGGACATTGGCGTGAGCATATGTATGTATGTGTACTTGTTAGCCCATGCCTATTTTTGTCATAAGTGTCTTCGGTGTGTACGCTTTGGTGTACACCAGAGGTTCTGATCTCCACTTTAGAGATAAACAGCGTGAGTATATGTAAGAAATGTATAGCCTAATGAGTATGGTTATTTTACATTTGATCTAAATTTACCAATGAAATCAACTTAACTGTAATCGTGCTCAGGCGCGGTGGGTGGACTGGCTCATCACCCACTGGTCGGCGTGGCGGTGGGGGAGACGGAGAGCGGAGCGGCGGCGCTGAGGCGCGGGCTGCTCGGCGCTCTGACGAAGCCTCTCAGCGCCACCGCCGACCTGGTCGCCTACGCCGGCCACGGCCTGTTGAGGCAGACCGGCTGGGACCCTGTACCTCAGGTAATATAGTCGACCGTTATTAAATACCAATTATTTTAATAGGAGGCTGAGGCCTAATATTTTGTTGCGTTGCTAGTGAGGAGTAACAAAGCGTCAGCGCAGCATTTTTTCCACTGATAATTAAAGTTCGTCCTCATAGAATTTAAATAGAGTTGTAAATAGTATTGAAAGATACAATTTGTTCTAGCGAATAGTAAAATTGGCTCGCGCACGCTATTTACTGCTCTATGTTCTGCGTGGTGGAATATGAAATGATCCACTCCCATTCATCCTTATTTCCGTCCCATAGAGAAAGTTGTTCAGTTTGATGGTCTGGTCATCCCCTTAAAATAGTTTCACCTAATTTTGTTAGACCTTATATACTAAACTGCAAACCAACTTGAGCCAAATGTATTGGACATCTGATTTTTTTTCGCGATTTCGATGTTGGTCCCATAGAGAAAGTTGTTCAGTTTGATGGTCGGATCATCCCCTTAAAAAAGTGTCAGCATTAGGCCGAGATTCAGAGACGATTTTTTTTTGGCTTAGTTCGAGCTAAGTAGGGTAGAAATGTATGGATTTTGACATACGGGAGTTCGAACTATGACTTACAAATCGTCTCTGAATCTCGGCCTTAGTGTAAAACATATTTCAGCCGCGCTCTTCGTGGTCGCATAGAGAGCTGGCATCGGCGGGCTGGAAGCGTGATTGCGTGCGTTGGACCTTCAGGCTGGCAGAGCTGAGTGCGCTCGCCGGGTTCGAGGTCCTGCTAGACAACGCCTCACTACAACTACTGCTCACTCATAAGGTATAGAATGTAATGCCTGGCAAGAAAAATATAACAACTCTCCCGCCGTTTTGCGCAAAATCATTGTTACTAACTTGCAATGTTAACAATACAGGTTATAGTAGATTGTAGCGCCTCTACGAGTAAAGCAGATTTTTTATTTTTCTGGTCAAATTCTAGCCGCCAAGGATGATGTCAAGTAGTGCTAGCGGTATGCCAAACAATACTGCACTGTTTGTTAAAAAAAAAAAAATTCAAATACTTTATTTCAAAAAATATTCATACATTGTATATTTTATGAAAGTCTCACAAAACCGTTTCCACGGTTTGTCTGTGAGATCAAGAGTCTCAGAACAATAATATTTTTAACATAAAACAATACTTAATACTTATCTATTTATTGAATGGAGTTGAGCAGATGGATTTTAAATAATCTACCGAACCTTCGCTTGCTTTCTTCGGTTCTTAAAGGCAAGCCGCTTAAGCCCGTAGTGATTTTTGATTCACCCCTTAGGGGGTGATTTTTGGGGGGTGGGGGGTGAACTACTCCTTAAATTCTTCTATTCTATTCTATATTTTAAAAAATGGCTGCCATCTTGGGTATGTGATGATTTTGCCAATGTCGAGTTTTTATAGCAAAAGTGCTTGACGTTGTACGGTTATATTGATATTTTGGTGACTTCAAGGGTTGTTCTTATAAAAGAACAATATCCTGAGCCACTGGATTTCCACTGTGGACCGGGGATGGGGCAACCGACGCGCACGCGACCACCCAATAGCAGAGCCACAGAGCAAATCCCTTAAATTCTTAAAATTGCTAACCTTAACCGATATTGACAATCAGGGACTCATTTAATTAATGGTTCTAATTCTTGAATAGAAAAAACGATAGATTCATCTTCACCCTTTTTAATTTGCTAATGATATATTTTAGAAGAGAACTTATTGTTTGATGTAATGTGTTTATAGTTTCTAGTGGTAGCGGATTCCGATTCGGAGCGTATTGTGGAAATGATTGATTTTCGTTTCTGCGAATTACGACCCTACCAAGGAGCAATTATTGAGGTAAGATTGTTATTCTAGCGTGTAATTTATGTTATAATTATGATAAAAGTTTACTGAAAAACGTTTATTTTTTTCAGTTGTGTGTTACACAAAGGCGAACACCAAAAACATCGGAGTCACGAGGCGTAGATGAGGATGATGAATATCAGGTAATTATAGATCCTTTTTAGGGTTCCGTACCCAAAGGGTGAAAACGGGACCCTATTACTAAGGCTACGTTGTCCGTCCGTCCGTCCTACCTAATTAGGGCTGTAACTTTTGAACCGTAATAGTTAGATAGTTGAAATTTTCAGAGAATGTGCGTTATTACGGAGTACTTGTTAACAAATAATACAAATATCGAAGTTAAAAATTAAGTGGGGTTCTCAACAAGAAACTATACTCCATTCCAAATAACAACGAAAATTTAAGGCCATTTTGAATTACAGAAACAGAGATTTGAAACACTTCCTCTCACTTATTCTTAGAACAGCTTTAGTAACGTCCAAGATACGTTGGATAGTATATCTTTCTCATAAATAAATCATATTTGCTAATCCGAATTGGCCAGAAAGCTATACAGGAATCGGAATATTTTTTCGTCCTTATTTGGGATGCAGTATAGTTTTTATCGACGTTTTTTCTTCTCGCTCTCTGGTAAAAACGGTAATACATACAAGCGTCAAACTTGGTGTGATTCTGATTATAGAACAAACTCTACAGTATAACAACAAATAATAAATACTGGCCAAGTGTGAGTCGGTCTTGCGCTAATGGTCCCGGAGAAAAAAGTTTTTTTGTAAGTGAATATGTTGTGTTGTGTGGTGGTGTGGTACGGAACCCTCGATGCGCGAGCAGCCCGACTCGCACTTGACCGATTTTATTAGGTAATCATGGAACCCATTTGACATAATTTTTAACCAGATATTGTATGTAACAGATCAGCGCGGCAGCCATGGCGAGGGTGGCTCGCTACACGGGTGCGGAAGGAGCGACGTCGGCTGAATCTCGTGTGCTCTCCCTCCTGCCCATGCCGGGACAGTCACACGCGCTCTATGCTGCCCTTGCGGCTGCTATCCACCATAATGCCGACTCACACTTCGCATTACTGTGACGTCATAATCAGTTAATGATTATATGACGCGGCAGACTAGTTGATTAACGTTTTCCAATGCCAATTAAATTAGTTTTAAACGGACATTAAAAATTGCATTACATTTGAGAATTGGCGTCGTATCCTGACTAGTTGCTTAAATTGTTCGTTTTTGTTCATCAAAGTAAACTGTTTTTTAATGTTCAAGTAAGTATGTGTTTTTATGGTGTTCAAGTATCTTGGAAATTTAACAATATTTTGTATACCACCATTAAAAGTCTCAGAAAAAGTGAATTACAGCCAAAAAAAGGCTATCTCTTGAAACTATTGAAACATAAAAAACGCAACGTATAAAAATGTTGAAATTCCTTTTCTGTGATACCTGTAGTAATGTTGGGTCGACATGTATGTCTGTCTACAATGAAGCCTAAGGTTTATACAGAAGAGACGTGTGCCGGTGGCGGATAGTCAAAGTAATAGCGTCGTTTGGAGAATTACGCCCGCGATTCTCCTTTACGCCAAAAACGACGCGATACTATGTACTATAAGGTTTTTTCTCAAACATGCTTGGAAATTTGAGCATTATTTTGACAACCTTCTTCGAGATAAATTGTAATTGCTGTACTGGCCAAATACATGCGAGCAGTGGCCGGCAAAAGTTGTATGAAAATTCATGTGTCGTGATTTAGCGGCCAAATAAATTACATAGTAAAATCATATCTGCCTTGTTATTTAAAAATCGAACGATCTTTTACTCCGAAACATGGCAACCAAGGAGGTAACTTATCAAAGGTTATATTTAAACTGTCTTGCAAATAGATAGCTTTATAATGATAAAAAGACGAATGAACACTTTTACCACAGATTAATAAAAAGTTACTAGCTTTAACGCAGGAAAAATTATTGTTGTTAGTCGTATTGAAAAGTTGATTGATTTTAATTTCCGCGTATTGTTTGAGAAAAGCACTATACAAGCCTTGGCCACAACTAGGCATTGATGGAATTACGTATGTGCCTCGGCTTCGCCTCGGCCCACATTTACACGTTCGTCCATCAATGCCTCTTTTGCGGGCCACTGCAGTAATGTACTAATATTGTGTTACATTGACTATCCGCCACCGCCACACGTCTCTTCTGTATAAACCGCGCCTAAAGGCTTAGATCAAAATAAAAATTAATGGATAGGCCTTGCGCGAACATTTCAAACCAGAAAAATGAGGCAAAACAAATGAAAGGTTTACTTCAAATTTATATGCAAGTGCCCTAGATTTGACAGATAATGGCGCTAGTTTGTATGGACCAAGTGCACCAGTAGTGTGCTTCAACTTACTGCGATGTAGGCCTATCCATTAATTTTATTTTGATCTAAGCCTAAAGGGCATTTAATCAAAAGACAGTCTTTAATTTTTAAGTTTTTAGTTTGTGCAATATTAAGTATTTATTACGTATAGTCGGGAAGAGACGCGACGTTTTCCTAAAGAGAAAGAGTTTTTTAAATTTTACTTTCATGTACAACAGTTTAGTATGTAAAATCTACCATTGACAAAAATCTATAAATAAAACATGTAAATAGATACATACTTCGCTAGGATTGAACAGCACATTAAAATTACGGCACACACCATGTTGGTTCATTATATTTCATCTTAAGAAGTTTGTTATATATTCAACAGGGCTCTAGATGTATTTATACTTATATTATAAAAAACACTGAACTGAATAATGTAATGTTTTTAAGCTTACTGATAAACGTTCTCTCGTTGCAATTTGTAAAGCAAATCAATAACATTTTCTATTTAAATAATAATTATATTGTACAATTTAATACACTTCTAAAGGGGTTGGAAAATGGGTTGGAACCATAAAGTTACTATAGTGACTGATAGTTGAGAGAGCGAGATGTACCTAGTGGCACCACTGTATAATAGAAAGAGAAACGTGACGCGAAGCAAAAGAACCGTTTTTGGGGATCTTATCGCAGGGTAAAAATTCGGTTTCCCTGAATAATTGCGAACCGAAAGGGAAATCGTAGATAATTTTGTGAAATAGACTGACAATATTTCATTAATTTATCTACGATTTCACGTTAGACTCAGAATTATAGACAGTGCTGGAATTTTTGCCTTCAGATAGTCTCCTGAAAACATCCAAACAAGGGTTTCATTTGACAACTCATGTCAGTGCATTTACTCCTGTAAGGTATAATAACTTTATGGTTGGAACACCTTTGGCATAGTTAGTCCTTCGCTTCCATGTTGATTTTATTTTCAAATCAGCTGCGCACGAGCACTTTATACAGGTTGTTAGTTTAGATAATAGGTACAGTCACATGTGCTCATAAAAATGCATGCTTGGTTGTGAGCGTGCCTCAAACTAGCTCTTGCATGTTTGAAGCATGCATAATGTTAGGCATATCTACATGTTTTGATTGAGCATACTCTGCATTATAGTTCCACATAGTTAATACTTAATTATCTCGAAAACGTGACGCTATGTTATCTAAGGGTTGATCTACATCACACAGCACCTCATCGCACGCGGCCGTGCTATCGCGCGCGATTGCGTTCCGTCTATCTTATATGCTCTAGCAAATTACGTTCCTGAGTGACAGAAATGGTTGGAGACCTTAATTTGTTTATTTGTGTTTTCTATTTTATCATGCACCGCAGATGTGAAAAAGTTATCAAAATGACGGCCGACGACTATGTCAGCTTCCATATGAAAACAACCCCTTAGATGAGCATTCCGAAATTTATTTTAAATTAATGGTATTTTAATTGATTTTCTATTATTGAATCAATAACCTAATTGGTATGTATTATTAAAGTATTAATGTGCATTTAGTTACATTTGGAAACGGTCTTCTACACCGATACATTTACACAGTAGGATGTATTTTACATTGAGAATAAATGTTCAAAAATATTTCCTTACTTTGTCGGCACTCTAAAAAGATTTAGGGCCTGTTTCACCACTTCTGAATAAGTTCTTGTTAGCTTATCCAACAGATATTTTGACATAATTTCATACAAAATATGTCAAACTATCTGTCGGATAAGCTAACAAGAACTTACCCTGAAGTGGTGAAACAGGCCCTTAATCTATACAAATATCACAAAATTTATGGATAAATTAAGATAAAAAGGCCAAATTATTATAATGTATGTTTTAGAAACAATAACGGTATTGTTTAATTTATTATTTGGTTATGTATACTATAATATAATTGCAGATTAATTTAATAAATGATTGTAATATGTACAACTAGTTTTGATTTTTCGTCAATAAGTGCTAATTTCTGAATTTGATCAACGTTTCTAGCCCATTGATTTTACGGTTTGGCCCGGGCGGGACTAATTAAGAAAGAATTGTTCAGTATATCATTTAAAAGCCAATTGGAGCCTGGAAATGTAGAAAAATTGCCGGAAACAGTCCCAAATTTTATACTTATTGCATTTTATCTCGTTCTATAAAACCTTTTGGTAATTTTTTTCCCACAGTTTTATGGCTTTACCCTTGAAAACACTTCAAACACGGAATAAATATTTTTGTTGATTTAGGCCCGATTAGACCAAACGCGAGTAAATTTTATTCTTAGATTAAGTCGCCGGTTACTATAGAGTAAAGTAAACTGATTTTGCATTTTACCAAATAAAAAAATTATAATAAAAAGAAACCTAGTTACCAAATTAAAACTGTAATATAACCTCACATTGCATTAAGTACGGATACAACGACTTCTTTCTTTAGGTGAATTATACATTCTTTCTTTTAGTACGGGGTGTGTAAACACCAAAAGTAAAATTGTTCCTTGTATATATATAAATCTAAGTTTGGTCGAATTCGGCCTTATTTATATATTAAGGTACATCAACAGCAATAAGTAATTTATAATATATAGTGCTAGCGGTTCATCGGAAATTTCATAAGAATACTGCACTTTTTGTTAAAGGCAAGCCGCTTTGCACAGTAGTAGTTAGGACCATTTGGAATGATTTGACCCGTAGTGATTTTTGATTCACCCCTTAGGGGGTGATTTTTGGGGGGTGGGGGGTGAACTACTCCTTAAATTCTTAAAATTGCTAATCTTAACCGATATTGACAATCAGGGACTCATTTTCGCATAATTTGAGGTCGTCAAATTTGAATTTGGAGTAATTTTGATCATCCGAACTTCTATTTTGGATATTTTGGACCTTAAGGACGTTTTTTGGTACGAAATTTAAAAAATGATAAAAAGTCATACAATAGCCATATTAGAGTCAATTTCGGGAATTTCGATTTAGCGCCATCGAGTTAAGATCGGGTTAAGATTAGCAATTTTAAGAATTTAAGGAGTAGTTCACCCCCCACCCCTCAAAAATCACCCCCTAAGGGGTGAATCAAAAATCACTACGGGTCCAATCATTCCAAATGGTCCTAACTACCACCACAGAGGATTGCTACCACTGTGCAAAGCGGCTTGCCTTTAACAAAAAGTGCAGTATTGTTTGGCGTACCGCTAGCACTAATAAGCATGCGGTATCTTATCTAATGCACATGCCAATAACAGATGTACACAACATTCATTTGTTTAAAAATCACCACGATACATCAAAGCTTTGAAAAATACATTGGTATTTTCTAATGAATAACTTATTTTGGAGATACAATTTGCGTAGCAAATTTTTTTTAAGTTATCAGATACCTAGTGCCGGTTACAGTTTAAAAGACCCATTCATAATTACTCCCCAGTAAAACAACGTAATATGACTGGGCTATTCTTGAAGGTGAATCCAAATCCGAATCTGAAAATGGTTAGATTCGTTTATTTAACTGGACTTAATTCAAAATGGTGACCGACTTGTCCATTCCAATCCTCTTTGTTACAATTGATGCAAAAATGAGAGAGCTGTAATTTATGTGGACAGAACAGACAGAACGGATGAAAATATAAGGGTTCGTAGCAGTAGTAAATACCCTACATACCCAATGTGCGAGAGTTACTTACAATTATATTATTGTATGTAGACAACGCTTATACAATAGGTATAACCTTAGAGTATCTATTACAGTTCTAAGGGTATAACTCTGTGACTAGGTACATCACCATGTCAGAATCGTAGCACGTGGCGATCTGCTGTGCCTAGCACAGTAGGACATAGGACATACACTATGTACAAACATACATAAGTCACCATAAACTATGGTTTCTTGTAGAACTTTAAAGAAATGGAGCAGAGAGCAAAATGCAGCTATGAGCTAACGTCAAACATACGTTGCTAGTGCAATCGATTGCAATTAGTAGTATCAACTTGCCAAACCAGTTCTCGTATAATCGTAATGTTATCCAGTATCCTCAAACTCAAAGCGAAGGGAAAGGAGGTCGGTGCAGTGAAGTGGAGGGGAGGCTGCATTGAAAACAGGGATTCCCCTCCCGTGCTCACTATGTATGTATGTAATTTTGTGTATGTAACCATTTATGTAACCTAACAAGACAATGATTCAAAAGTTTAACCTTTTGTACTATTCTGCTCTCCTGGTACTTCTCAATGTTTATTAGCCTTTTAACTGATGTATAGGATACTGCACTAACAATCACCCTTAGTAAAAAAAAAAAAAAAAAATATTATTTAATCTAACATGGAAATTTTGCATATTGATATTGCTTACTGTACCTAAAACAAAACGCTATCGTCATCGGCTCGACGTAGGGAGACAAAAGCGACAGTCGATGTTCAGAGACTCACTGTTGGGAGACTCGAAGTACGGAGACGATCGACGTAAAGGGAATGATTCAAATAAAGACCATGTTGAGAATGAAAAAACTAAACTAAAAACCTGACTTGTGTATAAATAGGTAACACTTATACGAGCAGGCAGATACCAGAATACAAAATGTTAACAAACAATGCAAAACCTGCAAACACTCCAATATCGATACACAAAAACATTTGGGTAATAAATAATAAAATAAATTTGAATTTGTTGAACTTATGGAAATCTTTTATGTTGGACTTACGCGTAAATTGGTATGTACATACTTACGATTATCGAGTGTATAAGAAAATTCTAAAAATAAATGGTGTGACAACGTGTGAATTTATAAAAGCTATACCTACAACATTATTAGGTACCTACTTGTCATTAAAATATACAACCACATACAACGGCAACTACCTTGTCATCACAATATTGATCAGTTATTCCTAAATTATGTTTATAGATTTTGCGCATACCATACCAGCATGCCAGCTTCCTGTTTTTTCGTTAGCGATATAATGCTCGCCTCGCTCGGCTGGCAGATTGACCCCGGAGACTAGGAGTGCGATTTTTGAATCTCATTCGGTGAGCTCAGCAGTTGAAAATGTTAAAATAACTATGGAGATACGCATCTTTCTACTGCTGATTTGACTCTCAAAAATCGCACTCCTGGAGTATGATTTTTGAGAGTCAAATCAGCAGTAGAAATATGCATATCTCCATAGTAATTTTGACATTTTCAACTGCTGAGCTCACCGAATGAGATTCAAAAATCGCACTCTAGGTCCACAAGGTTCCGGGGGGCCGCTTCGGAGCTTCGCTCCTACGCGTACCTCGGCCTTCGGCCTCGCAAAAATGACACGGGGGAATGGAGACGGGTGGTTACGGATGTGTTCAGGCAGTATACAGGGTGAAAGTGATATCATTAGCATCCTTTTAAACTAAGAGTCTACCCATAAAACTGAACAACTTTTACTATGGGAGCAAACCAATCGGAGCAAAAAAAAATCAGCTGTCCCATACATTTGAGTCATGTAGGCAGCGGCGCCGGGTGCAGTTTAGTATGGGACAGCTGATATTTTTTTTGCTCTGATTGGTTTGCTCCCATATTAAAAGTTGTTCAGTTTGATGGGTAGACTCTTAGTTTAAAAGGATGTTAATGATATCAATTTCACCCTGTATAGGGTCCAACTTAATATGATGACAGATTTTTAGGAGGATGATCAGACCATCAAACTGAACAACTTTCTCTATGGGACCAACATCGAAAAAAAAATCAGCTGTTCCATACATTTGGCTCGAGTAGGATTGCAGTTTAGTATGGACAGCAGATTTTTTTGTCGCAATTTCGAAGCTGGCTCCACTCCATAGACCATAGTGAAAGTTGTTCTGTTTGATGCTCTTGAAACACTTCTGCGCTGCAAAAAGTCGCTATGTGTGAAAGGCCCTAATCTAATTACCCCAGTGTTCCTTACTCTAAAATTTTACTTCCCTATTTGTCATCTGATTCTGGTCCACCTTTACCATAGGACATGAACTCAATTATACGAGTGTGGCAGTTTCAATATCAGTTTCTTAGCTGTTTAATTTTTCTGACTGCATACCTTGCTGCAGAGCTTAGCCTACCAGCCAGAGTTTCAATGTGGGAGCCCCGTTGCAGCCTGGAGTCAATCGTTATTCCCAAAAACAGGTAGTTAGGTATTATCAACAAATATCTAGAATATATCTGTTTAAAGTTACCTATTGGTTATCTAGAAACTATAACTCATGATGGTATGGTGTGTGACTGATCTCCGTTAATATATCAATCTTTGGAAATACCTACCTATAAATAACATTTGTTAGTACCAAGGACTTTGTATTTATGTTAGTACCTACCTACTTACAAAGAATAGGCTAGGTTCACCTTCACCTCTGTTATAACGGCAATCATGGACATCCTGTTGACGCCCTATATTCTTGGACGTTGTCTCTTCTAGTGTCAAGAAGCAAATTGTACCTGTAAACACCGTCGGATCGGGGTCGTTTGAAGCCGAAACTGGGTGCTTCAGACCAACAAACTGAACAACTTTTAGCATATGAATAGATAATAGGTACCTAGTACCGTATAGAAGCGAAACTATGGTTAAACCCGCGTATTATATTACTGCCTGATGCGATAGAAAGAGAGGAGGCGCGCGCGCCCGAAACGACGCAAGGGCAAAAACAAACATTATTTTATTGTGATTGTACTAATTAAATAGGTAAGTTCAATTCTGCGCTAATCAAAATTTATAAAATATCTGTCTATTTTTATACATAATGTTTCGTGTTTTCATTATTCACCGTTTAGCAGTTCCAAGCGTTTATCGATAAAAACGGAGGCTACTTTGGCTTGTTTTTCTATCCATAAAATGTCGTGTTTTGGCTCTAATCAGACTAACTATAACATAACCTAAACATAAATATTCTTTATTTGCACACCAAAAACATACAGCAACAAAAACATAATTAAAAGAACGTAAGGGTACAAATGGCGGTCTTATCACTAAAAGCGATTTCTTCCAGACAACCATGGGATGGAAGAACTCTTAAGTATAAAAACTTGCTGTGGCGGTGTAATAATAATAGATACGATATCAAATATAAATAGCTTGAAATATATTTAATACTTCTTAAATTAATTCATAACATTTTTAGTTTTCATTTGTTTGACTTAATTATAGTACATTACACACTGTGTAATGTTGGTGATTACCGCTGAGGCGCTATTGAAAAGATTTTAAGCAAAGAGGTCTTAAGATAGTCGAGTGCGGTAATCATCAATACACACGTGTATCATACGACGTTTTTCAACACACTTGTGAACAGTGTTGCCGTTCTTCAAAATTTTAAGTCGCTAGATACTCCGTAAAATGCCGCTAGATATGCGAAAAAATCTATTCTGAAAATCCGCTAGATGTCCCTAGATTTTATCTGTTATATAAACCGTGGTTGTCCAAGTCTAATCAAGTTTAATACTTGTCTGATTCATGCAAACACCTTTTTTTACACTTAAATGAATAGTAATCTAACAAAAGTGTGAACAGAATGAACAGGTAAAATAAATGAAACATGTTTATTGAAAAAATCAAGTTACAAACAAAACACCTAATCCTTAATCTTTAAACAGTTAAATACTTATTAATTATGTAGTATTAATAACTTTACAAAAATTTGGACAATCAGCTAGGTACTTATACTTAAATTTCAAAATGAAGAAAGAAGTTTAGTCATCTGAGTGTTCAACTTGAACCGACTCCTCAGTTTTTGTTTAAGTATGATAGGAATTCCGGTTTAGTCTTAGGCCGAGATTCAGAGACGATTTTTTTTGTCTTAGCTCGAGCTAAGTAGGGTAGAAATGTATGGATTTTGACATACGGGAGTTCGAACTATGACTTACAAATCGTCTCTGAATCTCGGCCTTATGGGCAGACTCGAAAATTCGACATACTAGTTACATTAATTTTACTCATTTGTTTGGATTGTCACGATTTTTATTTCTGAAAAAAGTCGCCTTGCTTGAGGTTCAAAAGACGCTAAAAGTCGCTAAATATTTATTTGTCGCTAAAAGGAAAATTTTCCCCGCTAAACAGTCATGAAATCCCCTAGATCTAGCGACAAAGTCGCCAGAACGGCAACACTGCTTGTGAATAAAAAAATACTAAAATAGATACTTACCTATTTGTCCTTGGAGTTTTCAGGTAGGTAGTAAACTTTCCATAACGTTAAGGGCTTCACATCTTATATCGGGTGGTGTACAACATAAATCGTTTTCTTCATAACTAGTAACTTGTAGACATTTTAATTAACAAATAAAAATAAGTAAGTACTTAATTAATTTTAAGTTTTAACAGTGAAAACGAGTTGTGAAAAAAAATTGCAATGGCGGGAAAAATTAATAAGTTTTCCTATGCGCGCGCATCTAGCAATGGCGATCGTCCATAGACTAAAAGAATGAGGTTTCTTTTTTTTTGGCTTTTCGCGGATAGCGTTTTAGCCACGTACAAAATGGGGACTTTAAAGTTTTCTTTATTACAGAGAAAACAAAAGTTATATTTGAGTGAAAGTTTTATTTACTAAAAACGTACAAGTTGAAATTATCTATTTAAATACGAAGTTGCATGAAATGAGGAAAAAATCCTATAACTCACTAGTGAATACAGGGACGTTGGATCATAGAGTGAATAATAATAATGAAAAAGCGTAGCGAAATACTTGGCCTATGTGAAAAAGTCACAGTTTGATTATAGGTGTCATTATGTGCCTTATTGCGGTGAAATTAGAGCCATTTTATGAGCAAGTGTGTTGAAAAAATACTTACATAAATACAAATGCGTCAATTCTATCGCAGAAAATTTAAAATTATTCGTGTTTTGGTTCTAATCAAAACTTCAATAATATGTTCAATTTACACAATACATATCCACAAATCATACTCCTAATGTTACATTAGTTAAATTAAACTGCAACTTCACACTCAGACGCAGAAACGCTCATTAAAGTTAATCCTCCATTAAATCTCTTGCTAGCTTTTACTACGTCAACGAGACAAAAAGTGACAGCAAAACATTTAATGGAGGATTAACATTACTGAGCGTTTCTGCAACTGAGTGAGACCATCAAACTGAACAACATGTGTAGTCAACGTCGGAAATCGCGACAAAGAAATGTGTTGTAATCGACAGAAAATTCTGGCTGCAATGGCCGCTCGATCTTGCCCCAAATGTTTCATACATTTTGATGTACTTAAAGCCTGACCAGAAATATAAAAACCCTGGATTGTGGGCGCTGCAATCGACATTAACCTTTAATGACAGTGTTCCAAGTACAAAAATTAGTTCCAATAATTTTCCGCAACATGGCGAGGTTTTTTATATTTCTGGTCAGACAAAAATTAGTTCCAATAATTTTCCGCAACATGGCGAGGTTTTTTATATTTCTGGTCAGGCTTTATAGCAGATTCGATCACAGATCGAGATTTCAGTTTTGGCTCCATAGCCAAACCATCAATCTGAAAAAAAAGTTTTTCATTTCATTTTTAAACTATTTTATATAATGTACTTAACACCTTAAAAATGTACACCCTAATATTGATCCTACTTACTGTTGAGTCTTTTTTTGTCTGTATTTTTTTTTTCAGGAATAGCACCCCAACATCTCAACCCACCAAAGTTTCATCACAATTAATCTTGCACGTACAGATCAGGAGTGCGATTTTTAAATCTCATTCGGTGAGCTCAGCAGTTGATAAAGTCAAAATTACTATGGAGATACGCATCTTTTTACTGTTGATTTGACTTTCAAAAATCATACTTCAGGAGTGCAATTTTTTAAAGTCAAATCAGCAGCAGAAAGATGCGTATCTCCATAGTAATTTTGACATTTGCAACTGCTGAGCTCAGCGAATGAGATTTAAAAATCGCTCTCCAGTTTCGCCAGAAGTACCTAGATAGTTAGGTACCTACACAACATAACGTGTTCTTCCGCATTGGTCTTAAACCGCCTAATAGTTACGCAGTAATCTAGTACTGATGTTATTGTCCACTCTGTTGAATTAAGACTGACATTATAGCAGTTCTTTATAGATACCTACCCAGTGATACACTGCCTTGGGAAGCCTGGGAATCCCTGACATATTAAAATGCGATTTGTAAACACTCATTGAGTTTAATAAGTGTTTCCACTGCCACTCCTAACGTGTTTTCGTGAAGAAAACTCTGTTCTTGGTACATCTCTCCGTAACTTGTTACAGGTAGGTACCTAAAATGTTGCACATAATAAAAAATCGGCCATATCCTTAAAATGCATTCGCATTTGCATGGATACGCATAATGAATGGTTTTAGTGAGAAAATTACCTACGCGTGAAATGGGCTAATAGCTAGATAAATAGGTACGACAGACAGACGGACAGACGGACGGACGGACAGCGTAGGATTGGTAATAGGGTCCCGTTTTCACGCCTTGGGTACGGAACTATTTGTTAGTTAGTCACGCGGTAAATAAGGTGACGGGTTGTCGGACCTGCGCCTAGAGCTGGTGCATCTGTGTGAGTGTAGGTCCCTTGAAGAACAAACGAGATTGTATTACCTTGCATGCTTCACATCTTTTTAGTGCAATACTCGGTCCGTATATCTTTCAGGTCCGTGAGGTGTACCTTGTAATTCGGTACTACTAAGTATGTCAAGTTTTTTTTTGTCTTTATTTTATATTTTTTACGGATAGAAGACATCATTTCAAGAAACTAATTTCATTTTTATTGCAATACATCGAGTTTATCAATACTAATTTTATTGTTAACCGTAATTTATAAAAGGCAAAAGTGGTCGCAAAAAAATCATTTTAACTCCATGGAGAAAAAACTTTGCTTAATTTAAAAAAATATAAATCACATGCCGTCTCTTTATAACTCGACTGGAAACAGAAACGGCAACATCAAATGTATCAAATTCTGACAATATATTGTTTTTTTTTTCCTTTATGCTCGCTCTATTACTCGCGACTATTTTTTCGCTCAGGGGCCCTATTTTTGAATCTCATTCGGTGAGCTCAGCAGTTGAAAATTACTATGGAGATACGCATCTTTCTACTGCTGATTTGCCTATCAAAAATTATACTCAAGGAGTGCTATTTTATAAGTCAAAACAGCAGTAGAAAGATGCGTATCTCCATAGTTATTTTGAAATTTTCAACTGCTGAGCTCACCGAATGAGATTCAAAAATCGCACTCCTGGATTCTATATTTAAACCACTCGCGAACAAAGTTTCTTAACAATGTCCACCCCTGATTAACTGGGCCAGTTATCTAATCTGAATGTCCCATCCATGGTATGGGATAGCTACTAGTATAGTATTATATTATCTGTGGTAAGTATAGCTATAATGTTTTACTGATTTTAATTTGATTAACAGCTGTCGAATAGGTACTCAACTACACCACCACTCAAAGTGGTGTGGTAGGTTCGATTATTTAAACAACACCGAGTTAAAGTGGTAAACAAGAAATTTATCTTTAATTATTTATCTAAGGTAAGGCACTTGAATTTTTAATTGTTTTATCTTTAGAAAGTAGTACAGTCGCCATCAAATAGGTATATCATAGCAAACAAGGTGGTCAAATATTTCGAAGCAGGTCTAATTTTCAATAATTTCTTTACAGTAAATTTTACCAATACCTACCTAAGTATATCTGAACGAGTATTTTGTCATAAATATCTGAATAACTTATTTTCCATACATACATACATAAGCTCACGCCATTGTCCCATGGGGGTAGGCAGAGACAAGCACGTATCCAGGGGGGGGGGATAGGTGGGATTTATCCCCCCCCGAAATCCGAATATTTGTATGGAACAGTGATTACAACTATACATTTTTCATCGTTTTTCAATGAAAATCCCCGAAATTAATTATCCCCCCCCGAACCCAAAATCTGGATACGTGCTTGGGCAGAGACCACGAACCGTCATGCCACACGCTACGACTCTGAAACACCACTTTAGCCTCATTCACATTCATACATCTCTTCATGCACTTCCGTCGATTGAGGGTGCTACGCACTTGTCCTTTTCGGAAAAGATCATTGATTTGATCATGGTATGTTTTCCTCGGACGGCCTCTCCCAACACTTTCGCTCACCGTTGTTTGATAAATTTCATTCGTTAGTCTTCTTTCATTCATTCTCTCTACGTGACCGAACCATCTAAGCATACCCCTTTCAATCCTTGTTACTATATCATCCTTCAACTTACACCAATCCCATAGCACACAGTTCTTGATTCGATCAACCAAAGTACCTAATACCACACATACTTCGTAAGGAGCGCATTTCAACTGCATTCACTCGACTTTCATTCCTTTTATTCCATACCCAACATTCACTCCCATACATCAGTGTAGGCACCAACACAGGCAACACACCGTTGTGAACAGCCAGACGTGCCCTTTTTGATACAGACTGGCATATTTATCTGTTAATTAATGTTATTTAAAATTGAAATGTATAACAAATTAACAACGGAGTACGGTCTTTTTTCCTAAATTGCTTAGATGTTTATGATCACCCTGACTGCGTTGATATATTTTATGTTCTAGGCGTTCTGATAATTTTGATTGGTTATGTGTAAAGAAATTATTAAAAATTAGAACTGCTCAGAAATATCTGAACACCTTGTAGGGTAGACCCGGGCTAATAGTAACAATTTTTACCTCGACCTCGATTGCGGAGAAACTCTTAGAAAAAGTATATGTCTAGAATGAGCCTCACTAATATCCCGTATAAAACAAAAGGGGCTAAGTTTCATAGGTTGGTGTGCGTGAGGCGCCCTACAAATTATGTATGTGTGCGTGTATATGTATAGGGTTTAGGAACCAGTACTGGTTCCAATTTTTTTCGACGCTTTCGTATCTTCGACTGTCAATCTTGACATATTCTTTATCAAAGGAGAAACTATTCATATCTAAGAAACGTTACAAATTACACTTTAAGAAATTTTTCATTTAAACAGTTCTGTAGTCTTATAGAACCTTTCGTAAAAGTGGTGGCAAGTTAGTGCTCAACATGCTGTTAGATTATTTTCAAACCATCTTAATCTTAATGGTCAATTTTATACAAAACTTTGTCGATATTAATAAATGTAATGTTCCATATATGGAAAAATAGCTTAGAAAATATAGATTGCGCGTAGGTATTTATGATTTCACTAGATAAACCATCCAAGAATACTGAGGTAGGTAGGTACCGCTATGACTTTGGTTTCGGTAAATTGTATAAATCTAGTCGAAAAATTAAAAATAAAAGATGCCTCCAAGGTATTTTGTCCTAACTACCTACTATTGCGCCTTAACGTCATCGATGCGTTTTGTCATTTATGGAGGACGAATTTGCAATTTATTTAGTACTGGTACTTGTATGATTGTATTTATTATAAAGGTATAAATACCTTATTGTGATTTATATAGAGTAGGTATAATTACTCGTATAGGTACCTGAATTATTTAAACCCACAGATAACCCCTAAATGGTTCTTAATTTTCAGTTGATGTAGGTATAAGTACTAGAAAATTCCGAGCCAGAACCTCATCGACCTCGTTATTGTATCATGTAAAACTAGCAACAATTATCTACTAGAGAGTCACTTAAAGTATTTTTTACTGCGCTCGATGTGGAAAATTTACCTAGGTGCTATAATTTGTTGTTTCTGTAGCAGAGGAAAAACACTGCAACCTGAAAAATTTCGGTAAGTAGGTAGTTAGTAGAAATTTTCTCTTCAGGTCAAGGTGGTCAGATATTTAGTGTAGGTAGGTACTATCCAATTTTCCGATCAGCGTTCGATAGGTATGACTGCCTAGCAGTGGGTTGATGTGGGATATTATATTTACCTAATTGATTGATTGAATATAAGTTAGATTTATTGTAACGTTTCTTTCATTAATAAATAAATACATAAAATAAAAGTTTTTTTGTCTTGTCTTAATTTGAGGCTTGGAAGTGCGTTAAACTTGACTTGCCTACTTATTTATTTTCCCAGTCACTATCGACATCTTATATTGAAATAGCAGATTGACTAAAATAGAATGTCGGAAATATATCGATCTAAAATAGCATTAGGTAGGTTAGCTACCTAGTTCATTGCAGTATGTAGTTATCGCAGTAGAAGCTTTTGTCAAAGAGAAATAGAACACTACTAGTGTTTTCCCGCGACTTCGTCCGCACAAATTATATACCAGATTTTAAGTCAGATCATAAGCTATTCTATTCTATTTTTATTTAATGGCGTTTCCTTGTTAGATTTCGCCAGTGTCAAGTTATTTGAGGGAGTGTCTATCCAATCTCGAGGATTGTTTTTGAGTAAGAACAACTGCTGAGAAGGATTTTGGAGCCTCGTGGCAGGCTGAGACGCGAACCGCGCGAACACCACGCGAGAGACAAGTGTTCGAAGCAAACCCTGCAACGTGACTCCGATCATAAGCTATCAAACAAAAGTAGTTTTTGCGTGATGTGCGAACAAACAAACAAACTAACAATTTTGTCAATAGATGGCGCTGCAGGTTTTTAAATCGCGCTATCGATATGTTATTTGACTTTATATGAAGTGAACCGCTACTTTTTGTTCCTCATGGTTTTACGGTTTTATAATAGTTAAGATAAGATAAGATAAATTCTTGAAAAAATATTTGTTTCTCTCCTCCGGACGGAAAGCGTCAATTTTCGTCCCGCTGCGCTAAGCGAAGTTGCCGCTTTACACCTCCGTCGAGGAGAAAAATAATTTAGGTACTATAATAACCTCGGACAGTAATAAGAAAGCCTCATGATCACAAATGTTCAACAATTACGTTCGAATTCGTAATGATACATAATTTCCATAGAGTTTGCGCGCCAAGCGCCGTCCGCTGGGCGGAGTAGGTAACAACTCTGTTGCGAACGATCACACCAAGCGCCGACCGTTGGGCTGAGTAGGTAACAACTCTGTTGCGAACGATTATACCAAGCGCCGTCCGCTGGGTGGAGTAGGTAACAACTCCGTTGCGAACGATCACACCGAGCGCCCGCCGACCGCTGGGCGGAGTAGGTAACAACTCTGTTGCGAACGATCACACCGAGCGCCCGCCGACCGCTGGGCGGAGTAGGTAACAACTCTGTTGCGAACGATCACACCGAGCGCCCGCCGACCGCTGGGCGGAGTAGGTAACAACTCTGTTGCGAACGATTACACCATTCACACCAAGCGCCGACCGCTGGGCGGTGTAGGTAACAACTCTGTTCCGAACGATCACACCGAGCGCCGTCCGCTGGGCGGAGTAGGTAACAACTCAGTTGCGAACGATCACACCGAGCGCCCGCCGACCGCTGGGCGGAGTAGGTAACAACTCTGTTGCGAACGATCACACCGAGCGCCCGCCGACCGCTGGGCGGAGTAGGTAACAACTCTGTTGCGAACGATCACACCGAGCGCCCGCCGACCGCTGGGCGGAGTAGGTAACAACTCTGTTGCGAACGATCACACCAAGCGCACGCCGACCGCTGGGCGGAGTAGGTAACAACTCTGTTGCGAACGATTACACCATTCACACCAAGCGCCGACCGCTGGGCGGTGTAGGTAACAACTCTGTTCCGAACGATCACACCGAGCGCCGTCCGCTGGGCGGAGTAGGTAACAACTCAGTTGCGAACGATCACACCGAGCGCCGTCCGCTCGGCGGAGTAGTACAACTCTTGCGAACGTTCGTCGCCGTTGGTCTATCTCCTGAGGATGAGCTATTGGCGGATTGTTTCCTCGCTCACCGCGCTACCTCGCACATCTCTAATGGAATCGCAGCCTTATAGGGTTCATTAATCATTCATATACATGCTGTTAAATTAAATACATTAAAAATCGAAGGGGGTGTTCAAACCATCAAACTGAACAACTTTCACTATGGAGCCAACATGGAAATCGCGACAAGAATATCGTTCCACATTTGGTTCGAATAGCACTAGAAGTTTTCTATGGAACAGCAGATTTTTATTCCGCGATTCCAGTATTGGTCCCTTAGTGAAAGTTGCTCAATTTTATGGTCTGAAGCACCCTTTTAAGTACAGCTACGTAACGCATGTCAGTTTACATCTGTATAGTAGCGAGTTGGTGAAGTGACTGACTGTCACGTTGATTTTTTGCAACTGTAGACGTTTCGTGAAAAACGGTGTCATTATGAAAAAGAGTCATTTGGGGAAGTAGTCATTTTGGTAAAGTAAACACCTGATGTACCTGATCGATTGTGAATTTTATTGTTGATGACTAATTGACTATTACTTCGCTGTGACTATTGTTCACGACTGTCCCACTTCTGCCTTAACGCGAATCTGCCATAACGCGAATCTGCCGTAACGCGAATCTGCCATAACGCGAATCTGCCTTAACGCGAATGCGAACGCCAGCCAACCAGATGCTCAGTAGCCTTAGTAATTTATAGTACCTCCTACTCTGTGAAGATAGCTTAAAACGAAACGATAGCGCGATTAACACCCAGTTGCAGAACTTCTCATTAAAGTTAATCCTCCATTAAATCTCTAGCTGTCACTTTTTGTCTTGTTGATGTAGTAAAAGCTAGCAAGAGATTTAATGGAGGATTAACACTAATATAAGGAGAGTTTCTGCAAATGAGTGTAAATTACGTTCAACGCCATATTAGCTATTTTAATATTTATGTACAGGTTTTACATTGTTTTTTATAACTTTCTTATTCATTTATAACGAATGCTGTAGCACAAAGCACAACCAGTCTTGGTCATTGAATGTATATACCTACCTATACCTACTTACTGAAAGTTTCCGTTTTTTTTACTACAGTATTTTAAAAGTTAGAGGAGGGTTACGCCCTATTTTTTTACTTTTAGTGTACAGCTAGCTATCATCGTGTAAGTATATCTGTCTACTACGTTTGTACACTAAAAACGTATAAACAAAGTGAAGAGGTAGGATGTGAGAAATACCCTTAGAAGGGTATGGCGGAAAAAATAACACGTCGTATTTTAAGAATAATTTATAACCAACCTTGTGGGAAATTTTAATAAACAATTTATTTACCCGTACCATTCGGAAAAACCTCAAGACGTTATTGCTTATATATATATCTTAACATCAAACAGATAATTGACGATGTCAAACCTGTAAGCTGTAATCATGGCTGTTACTGTCAATCTACTTACATATTTGTAAACTTTTATTTAGAAATAGAAATATTTATTTGCATTAAATAGGATTTAGGAGTCAAAGTCGCCAAACATAAAGCTTTTCCTCCAAAACCCCCAATATATTATCTTTTATATAACACTGCACTCACGAAATACAATTACTTTGTATTGTATATCATGGACAGGATTGGTTGAACTATGGAGGCTTTTGGCTGCGTAAAGTCTTCACCCGCAATTACGAGTGACGTGACGTCACTTACGAGCAAAACTTTATAAAATTGCGCGAGCGCAACCGCGCGCTCATTCGGCTGTCAGCGCGCAAGTCGCGCACCTCGCGTCACCCTCGGCCTGACGATATAGTGTAGCAAGCACGAATTTTACATACTTTTATTGAGTGACTAATAACTAGTGCCCCAAAATGCCGAAGAATATTTTAGCGGAAATGGGATCCCAGGTGGGGTTGACGCCCGCCAGACAAAACAAGAAGGTAAATTTAATATTATTGATTTTGTTTTAATATAAAACATTTGATCCCAATATAATTATTTATTTAGCATAATATAAGTAAGAATTGGTAACTTTAAAGATCAAATGATAAACTACAACAAGAAACTTTAAGTATCAGCCCCCTCATACATAATTATCTCCTATTTACGTCTACGGAGTTTCATACCCGCTAGTGAAAAAATGTTGTTGATATGTAGTAGGTACCTAGTTACCTACAATTTATCAGAGTCGTGTGGCGCGGCGCCTGAAGAAACGTTGGTATTTTCAGAGCTAAGCGATTCGGCAAAATAAACTACGAGCCCGATGAATGGGTATACAGACGGACGGTCTCACGGCCAGCCAGAAATAAACCCTACCCACACTGCTATACGTCATGTGGCTGAACTACAATGTCAATACCGCATACCTTCCTATCTAGTGGCAGAAAGAAATAATAACGAAAAAAGATTGTAAACAATACGAAAAACACTGTTTCTGTTTACGAGTAGGTGTTACGCAGGAACTTTACAAACTACTTATTATATCTGATCATTTAGACACCTGCGGCCGTAGCATGGGGCGCGATATATATCGCTGTCGCGCCTTAGCTCTTTCTATTTGCGCGCGAACGAACATGATAAGAGGCGCGATATAGCCTTCTCGCGTGCATCATGCTACGGCCGCTACTTCTTTTTTGTCCAACGTAACTTCTTTAAACTTGATAGATAATAATACTAGTCTCAAGAAGTCGCTGCGATGAATTGATTATGATTACCTACATGAAATAAAAGTTTTACCTTAAATCAATTTGTTTATTAAAGATAAAATATGCAGGATAACTAACAATAAAATATAACTAACTAAAGTTTTACCTACATTTATTACTTAGGTATATTAGTAACAATCGCCGTGAATATTCCTAGTGTGGGACTTTATTTTAATGTCATTCTAGTACCTACTGTAGCCGGGGGGACTTCTTAATTAGGTACCAAAAAGATTACCGATTGACGTTTAGAAATTTTTGTAAGGTACTTACTAAATGACTAATATAAAAATCTAAGTCTTACAGATCACAACCCGCCTTAGAAAAAAAAATTAAAAAAAATTGTCTGAAATTTTTAAATTTCGTGGTTACCGTTTTTTTTCTATACTGTCATGTTCTTCACCTTAGTTCAATACCCATAGACTGTCTAAAGTTGTCATACAAAGCCAGATGACAAAGGCAACTTTGATTGGTCTTATAGCTTTGTATGGCAACTTTAGATTGTCTTACTATTACGTATGGGTATTGAACTAAGGTGAAGAACATGCCAGTATAGAAAAAAATGGTAACCCCGAAATTTGAAAATTTCAGACAATTATAAGAAAAAATCTACGGATGGATCAGTTTTTATATTAGTCATTTAGTGCCTTACAAAAATTTCTAAACAGCAATCGGTATCTTTTTGATATACCTAATTAAAAAGTCCCCCGGCTACAGTACTATTCGCTTCAAGCAACTCTCTAAGAGCCTAGTAGGAAAAAATGTGATGGCTTCAACAGCCGTCAACATGAAAAGTAACATTTCAGTAAAAGGTGCCACCGACAATAATGACTTCAGGATACCACGAGGCATTGCGCATGATTGGACACTTGCCAGCTCTTCATTTATTTGACAAAAATTCGACTTACATGTTATTTAATGTCTTGTAATCTTTGATCTTATGTTTCTGTGAGATTCAAAATTGCTATGTACCTACTTATTAGAAAATATAGTATAATATGTGCAGGCTAGTGATAGGTACTTACAGGTATAGGTAATAACGTCCCCAATGTTAATTTAGACACTTAGCTGACTTTGTAGCAAGGTACCAACCAAAGCCAGTACCTAAAGCCACTTAAAATGCTCCTAGAATGGCAGATTAATAATGTATGATTTAGTTTACACATAAATAAAATAAATATTGAGCTGAGCTTGGTGTCAGGGCCAACCAGAGCAACGCGTTATGCGGCTGACACTCGTACTTATTACCATATTTTGTTTTAAATCCTCCTGGTTATAAAGCAATATCCGTTAAAATGTATAGGTGCGAAGGAGTGGGTAGGTACATCAAATCCGATCCGATATAAATTACTTCATATTTATACAGAGTCCTTCTTAATATTATGCTGACACTTGGAGTGATTCTACCCGAAATACTGAACAACTTTTCCTAAGAAACTTATAGGAAATTCGCAATAATACTCGTATGTTCGGACTTTCCATACTAAAATGCGATCGAACGTTTGTATGAAAAGCCGAAATATTTTTTTTCGAATTTCCCTTAGTTCCTTTGGGAAAGTTGTTCAATATATATTGGTATTTTTATATACTTACATCAAATATAATTCAAGATAATTTTGAATTTCCAATTGAACTTATTAATACCGAATACTGATGAACTGACTAGGTATTTAAATCAGAGAATTGTGAACATTTTTATTATTTTAGGTACTTACCTATATAGGTACCTACCTAATTGCTAACCAGGCCGGGCCGAGGAATAATCCTGTGTGTATATATAGTGAATTTTTTTAAAGGAGGTTTGTACTTGTTCAGACTAACTATGTTTTCCAGTGCATACGAACTACAATACTAATGTATCAACACAAGTAGGTACAAAAAACCTCTGTGAAATAAAGTTGTTAATTAGCTACCTACAAGTAAAGCATTGCATTACATCAGTACCTACTTCATAAGTGCTAACATGAGCTCAGTGCTGCTAACGAACCTATCACACCGATGCTGTTATCGAGACCCGAATCACATTTTAAAATAAGTAGTCCTACTAGGCTATTATTTCAAGGAGGTAGGTGGCTATAATTTAACATAATAACTTAATCAATCGGACAACACAATTGAATCCCATATCGCTGAAGTAAAAGTAGTTACAATGTTCAGGGACGAGTAGACACAATTCACACACTCAGATCATTCCACCTGTTAGGTATTTAACTTAGGTATATAAGTACTTACTGGCTTTTCGGTTAACGAAACCTGCAGTTCTTCAATTTCGAGGCGTGCCTTGTTACCCACTATCCATTGCAACGGGCTCACTACCCGTACTGGACGGAGTTTCGGTGCTACTATAATGAAACGAGGATGTTCGTAGTCTTCAGAATATCTCTTACTACCCACCCCCTCGAGGAATAAAGTCATGATGTAGATATTGAATTCCCAACTGTGTCATACTCATCAATTACTAGATCGAACTATATTCATACAAAGATTATGGTTATGTTATGAGAATAATGCAAACACGTGAAAATCCCAAAATATAAATTTCTACGCGAAGCGAAGTTGGAAATAGCTTTGCGAATAATGCTTAGCGATTTGTGTTCTTTTAATTTGTGTTAAGTAGGTACCTACCTATTACATTTTGTTGTGTTCTGTTGTGGGTTTTGTTATTATTACCAACTACAATAACTATAGTCACTCAGTCAGATAAATCACGCACACAATCTACACCTAGGTACCTTTAAACTACTTACTTACAGATTATTTACCTACATTCAAAAACGTTCACAAGTACAATCAAATCTATTATCCATGAAAATATCAATGAAAGCGTTAGGGTAAAACAAGTGACACGAAATCGTGGGAAAATTATGCATCCAGGAGAGCGATTTTTGAATTTCATGAGCTCAGCAGTTGAAAATGTCAAAATTACTATGGAGATATGCATGTTTCTACTGCTGATTTGACTTCCAAAAATCATAATTCAGGAGTGCGAGTGTTTAAAGTAGCAGTATAGGTATGCTTTTGTATGAGATTTAAAAACCGTTCAAGCTCACCGATGACATTCAAAAATCGCATCCCTGGCCCTTTATTTTAATCTGTGACAGGAATACAATAATTTACAGTTTATCGCTCAGTTGCAGAAACGCTCATTAGAGTTAATCCTCCTTTAAATCTCTTGCTAGCTTTTACTGCGTCAACAAGACAAAAAGTGACGGCATGAGATTTAATGGAGGATTAACTCTAATGAGCGTTTCTGCAACTGAGCGTTGTTTTTATTTAAAATAACTAACTTTGTTGGAAACAAAATAATGTCGTCAATACCAAGGCCAAACATGCAGGTAACTAGGTAACTTTTTTATCTATACTAATATTACAAAGAGGAAAGATTTGATTTTTTGTTTGTTTGTATTGAAGAGGCTCCGAAACTACTGGACCGATCTGAATAATTCTTTCACCATTACAATGCTACATTATCCGTGATTAACATAGGCTAAAAAAACGACCAAGTGTGTGTCGGGAAGATTATAAGGTTGTACGAAGTTCGCCTAGGTCTACTAGTTTATAATAATGTACTTAAGTACGTAAAATACATAAAACAACCGACCAATAAAAAACATGTTGTATTCGTTTTAACATTTATAAAATCGGCCATCTGGATAGGTGACAACAAATTGGGCCCCTTTTAAAACAAGAAAAATCTGCACCTAAGTATAATATTATGTATTTACTTGGGTATGGTTTCAATGCCAGGATTAATTTTAAGATTTAAAGGTATCGAAATATTATTTGAGCCACGGTAACTTTGAAACTATGTATTTTTTCTCTCCTCCTGATGGAAAGCGTCAATTTTCGTCCGGCAGCGCTAAACGAAGTTGCCGCTTTCCACCTCCGTCGAGGAGAAGAATAGTATACTAACCTCCGGCAGTAAATAAGAAAGCCTCAGATCACATGTTTTTTGACCTCTGCTTTGCCTCGGTCAACAATTACATGAGATCTGAGACCTTTCTTACTTTCCTGCCCTCGGTGTGTAGGTAGGTACATATACCTATGGAAAAATCGCGTATCAAATAATATTTACAATTTATATTATTATTATTATTATTTATATTAAGCTAGTTTTATTTTAGTCAGTTGTATTTTAGTGTTATTTAAGTTTAGTTAGTTATATTTTATTGTTAGTTATCCTGTATATTACTTTTATTTAATAAAATGTTTTATAATTTATATTATTATTACGAAGATTTGCATTTTGTTAGATTTCCGTTATAGTATAACGCTATAACGGAAATCTAAAAAATGCAGAAACATAGGTTAGTTTCTAGATCGTGTTTAAAATGATTGAATTTAAGGTGGTTGCAAGTTGTCAATTTCATACAAAACTTTGTCGTAGAACACTCGTAGACGGTGTATTAATAAAAGTAATGTTTTATATACTTATGGAAAAATAGCTTAGGAAATCTAGATTGCGCGTATCAAATAACATTTACAATTTATGATACGAGTATAATTACTTAGATATAAGGCTTTGAAATTTTGTTATGAATAATTTCAAAGCTTGATATCTTCGTAATAATAATATAAATTGTAAATATTATTTAATACGCGCAATCAAGATTTTCTAAGCAATTTTTCCATATATAAAACATTACTTTTAATAGTACCGTCTACGAGTGTTCTACGACAAAGTTTTGTATGAAATTGACAACTCTGCAACCACCGTAAATAATTGGTTATTATTGAAAATAGGACGAAACTTTGTTTGAACGGACCGCGCTGCATAGCTTTTATAACTAATAAATACCTACCTAGCCTAACGATCAAACAACTGAGTTAGGTACCTACTGTGTATACTTATACCGAATAAACCTGCCAAACAAGGTCAAGCGCTCACTTAATAGTAGTTTAATGGCTTTTAAATTAGTAGTTAACATTAACACTAAAGTTCTATTGACGACAATCCAAATCAAATACACTAGCACTTGTAGTTATGTGTACTTACCTACTTATTTTGTAAGTAAGGTCAGGTTGGGTAAGTGAAACATACTTTATTTTTTTCTAAGGAAAATCGATTGGCCTGACTAAACTATTAGTCTTATAACAGTGACAATATGTCACTTACGTCATGAAAAGTATTGAGATTTAAAAATTTAATAAACTATTACCATAGGTGCATTAAAAATAGATAAAAAATCCAAAATAAAGTCCACGCACAGAAACTGTTTCACTTGCCTCTTGCAAGAGGCAAGTGAAACAGTCTATGTTTTTTGTTCATAACTAGCAATAAGTGAGCTTTTGATACAAAGGGTAGTATATGCAATAGCGATTCAAGCAATTTTAGTCCTTTCCACATGGAAATAATGTTTATTTTGGCTTGGAAAAGCAAAAAAAGTAATTTGGGGCAAGTGAAACATATATCAGAAATCAGAGGTTCTCAACATTCTTTTAATTTGAAAACTTGTAGATGACTATGAATAAAACTATAAACAATTTCTTAGAAAAAGTACAAATTTAATCAATTGGAATCATAACAAAACAATGAATGTTATCCGTTTCCGTATAAGTAAAGACTCATAGATTTTTATAGAAATTCCGCAGCTGTCAAATTAAAATTTCGAACTTCCGTTACATGAAAACGTTGCGGATTAAAATTTCAAGGCCCTCCCATAAATAGTGTTTCACTTCAAAAACACTGAATGAGCAAATCAAGTTTCTAAAAATATTAGGTTATTAAAAAGGTTTAGAACCTCTGATCTGAGGTAAGTGAAACATACGTTTCACTTACCCCATACTGCACTGTTTCTCTTGCCCCACTACGTAATTTTGAAGTTACGTTTTTCATCATCAAATTATGACGAAACCTGTTACATTTACGTAAAATAAATATTCGTAGGGGGAAGACAAATTAATTTTATATGTAACTTTCATTTAACAAAGACGATACGTCGGTTTTAAAAGAATTATGAATATTTTCCGTTACTCACTCGCACTCGCAAATATTGTTTTTTACAGACTGATATTTTGCAATGCTTTATCTCTTCACTCAAGCATAGTAGCGACATCTCTGTTTTATACCCGGAACTATAATAACAAAAACACCTAACCGACACCTACAGAACTAAGTAAAAGCTCTAATTATTGAAGATATTTGAATGTGTCCCACTTGCCCCGGTGTTTCACTTACCCAAACTGACCTTAAGTACTTTTTTTTGTAAAACGTTTTGTTATTTTTGTGGACAATAATTGTGGTGGACAAAAAGCAGATGATTTATAAAGAAATAATTTCATTCAAAGCGAAGGTAAATAATAAAACCGCGTCTGGTCAATATCTGCGGTTATAGTGAAACATTTCGTACCATTTACGCTGAGACATAGCTATAGCCACAAAATAGATAATAGTAATACCTATAGTTCTCAACCTAAATGCCATTCATAAAAGTTATTTAAGTAGGTACCTTTATATCATCAATTCATCATTCATCAAATCACAGTTATTTGCTAATTCAACACATATATATGCATGCATGCATATGCTCACGACTTATTAACCGAGGGGGTAGTCAGAGATATTCTGAAAACTCATAACGTCCACGGTTCACTAGTAGTACCGAATCTCCATCCAGTGTGAAGGGTAGTGAGCCCGTTGCCACTTATTAAGGACAGTGGGTACAAAACATGACTCGAAACTGAGGCGAACTCGCTGGAATGAACCATTTAGTCGAAAACCATCACTTTCTCTTGACACGTAATTTCCTCTGAGGCCACAATAGTGGTCATCATCATCAGCCCGGTAAACCCCACTGCTGGGTATTGTATAGGCCTCTTCATTTTCACGCCAACCATTAACACAATGTAAAAGTGTTACCACGCTTAAGGGTATATTATCGTTGGCGCGCTCCATACAAACGAAGTCTGGTTATATTTTCAATAATAATCAATTAAAGTCAATGAAATTTTTCAGAAACAATCTAGAGACTAATCTCTATGCTTGTCTGTTGTCTCAAAGATTTCCATTACAATCTTAAATTAATTCCAGCAGTGAAACTGTATATTTTAACGAAAATCAGATAACATGCAAGCTTAGAGATTTGTTTATAGATTGTTTTTGCAAAATTTCATTGATTTTAATTGGTTAGGAATTTAGGATTGAAAATATAAAAAGACTTCGTTTGTATGCAGCGCGCATTAGCGCGTTCGGAATAAATGTGACCCCCCCTAAACATAATACGGTCGTGTCAGGTATATTCCATTCCGAAGTCGACTGTCGACTGCGACTGCAGGCTGCAGTGCAGTCGGCAGTAGGTACTCATCATCATTCTCTTGCCCATTTTTCAGTACCTATTTGGGGTAGGCGCATGTCATCATTCCTCTTAGTCGTCATTTCAGCACTTTTACACATAATATCATTCTTCACACAATCCATCCATCTTTTTTCTTCGGCCTTCCTCTCCTAGCCGACTATATTTAAAATATTTCCACAGATATTGTACTGCCGATTGCAAGCTTGCATCGAAATAGCTGTTTTTATAATTTATTTAGTTTTAACACAGAGTACTATGTTTTAATAATTATTTATCTATACTAATCACCAAACAATAATTGTTTAATCATGCATAGCATCAATAAAATTGACCGTGACGTATATTTACTGTCTATAATTGCAAATAGGTCCTACTTAAGCAGTAAATTATTATCAATTGAAGTTTTAATTAAAAATACCTCAAGATGCATCCTTTTATTTTCTTTAGTATTTTTCCTTGAGGGAAAAAAGCAAATAAAAAAAATTACGCAGCTTCGTTCTAATAACATACCTACAATCATAGACCTATACATTGATTGATATCGTTGCCTACAATACACTACTTACATACAAAATAGGTGTAAAATTGTATATGTTAATTAATCAGTGTTAATTAATCATCGCAGACCATCAAACTGAACATCTTTCACTATGGGACCAACACTAAGATCGTTGCACAAATTTGAGTCGCGTAGGCATTGCAGTTTAGTTTGGAACAGCTATTTTTTTTGTTGCTCCGATTGGTTTGCTCCCATAGTGAAAGTTATTCAGTTTGATGGGTAGATTCTTAGTTTAAGGATGCTATAATGATATAAATTCACCTTGTACATATAATTGAGTATAAATGAGATATAATAATTATGTTTCCATCGGTAAAACGTAGTTTCCCCAATTATACACGTACGGGACCCTTATGTCCTCATTTGATGGTGATGCGTAGGTGCGTAGTCTACCACAGAGGAAAAACAAGTCGAAAATTAAAATGACGTTCTTTATTAAAACCTGACTGCTGAAACCGGTTGCATTTAAATACATTTTATGACAGCATTATTTTTATGTTATTTACAACATTTTGATGTAACTATTTATAGGTAACATGTAACTTTAACGCAGTAGTCGGTGGACATTGATTTTGTCGTTGTGTACTAACATGTAGATATATATATAGATAGAGAGTTAAAAACATGTTTTTTTTACCTACTAAAATGTTCAAACTTCGTTTGTTTGGAGCGCGCTTCTCTCATCGTTCACTGGCGCCCCCATCAAAATATTTATGATTACTCAATTAATTATGCCTAAATTAAAAAGTGCTACTCAGGGTGCGAAGTGATAATTATACGTTAATAATTATAAAAAATTTCTGAAACACAAAGAGCATGCGCTAGCAATGTCACGCCATGTAGGTATTTCCGATCACGATTCGCTAAAAAAAGCTCCCAAACACAAAATAATTTTTCTCACTGTTTTCTGTAGTTTTTCTCAATTATTTGTTATTAATTGTGATAAGAAACTATGATGCCAAAGACAAGGTGTTGTTTGGTCTGGATAAGAGTATATTAAAACAAAAAAACAATTTTAGAACTTTTAGTTCGAAATTTCTCTCAAAACTAATAATCAGCTTGGATAATTATCCGATAATTATCATGATAAAGAAAATAATTATCTTGATAATTTCGAACCCTGGTGCTACTCCAACTTACTACAAAAAGCTACTTTTAGGTTTTTTTTAATCGAAACCTACGAGTACAAATCTGCAAAAGAATAGAAACAGTCACTTTTTAACATTTAATTCGATGTTCTTAAAAATCCAGGGAAAGGACTAGGATTGTTAGCTGCCACTGTGCATGGTGCTTGCTGAAATAAACGTAATACTTTTAGGTAGGTACCATAGTAATTATCCTGTAAACTATCCTTTAGGGAAAACGCGAAACGAAAAGTTGACCAATATATTGTATTATGGTCCGACGTCCGACACCCATTCTAGTTTTGCCACATGACATGAGCACATAATAGGTAATACCTATACAACGTGTTAATGAATATGCGCAAAACCTCATACACCCCCAATTGATCTATAACAAAATAATTAGATTGAAACAATAATTTCATTATTTCTATAGTTAAAATTTTAAGTTATTCGCATTTTAAGTTTTGTGGTAGGAATGCTATTTTTGAAACTCGGCAGTTAAAAATGACAAAATGGAGATATGCATCTTTCTACTGCTGACTGACTTTCAAAACTCGCATTCCTGAAGTATGATTTTTGAAAGTAGTAACATTTTCAGTTGCTAAGCTCAGCGAATGAGATTCAAAAATCACACTCCAGAAAAAAAAATGCACAAGTATTTCGTAAACTGTACAGAAGCACTATTAATTTGACCTTATTCCCGGCATGTGTACCTACTGCTATTGGCCACCCAAATTACAAAAAAATATAAATTGAAATTATTAATTAATTAAAACATATATATTTAATTTAATCAATAAGTATAGGTACATAGGTATTAAAAACATCACAGATGTATGATATTTCCCCCAGAGCTTATAAACCATTGCATAGGTACATTATATTTCATGCAACCTGAATTTTGTTGTATAGATAATAGTCAGTTTCAATTGAACACTATATACACCTAGGTTTTTCAATACTACCACCTACTAACCACGTGAAGCGACCGCGCACGTGTCCATTGTAAAAAGCCTAACAATAAATTGTATAAGTTCCCATTCCGCAATTCCGCATCATCCTATCTTCAATACTATTGACACATCTATTGACGATTCATCAGGAAACAAAATTCTAAACGTAGAATATGCCAAAGATTTTTTGTTATAGTCTACAAAATTTACAAGACAAAAGGTCTTCTCTTAAATACTTACAACAATAAATAATAAACTCAACATTATACAAATCTTTGAAACCTGTGAGTAATTAGTTAAACAATACGCATGTAAAAACATCTTTGCTTATTTGTTTTTATTTGAATCTTGGGTAGGTCGAATTTACAGAATACCTAACAACAATTTAATTCAGCGTTGTAGGTTATTGTACCTATTGAATTCTGAAGGTAAAAGCGTTTGAAACAATAATTGAATGTGCCTTTCCATTTAGCCTTGCACAGTAATCTGTTTGAAACAGTACAGTACATCAAGTACATGATACAGGTACATAGGTACATAAACGTCGCAGTCCCAATATTAGGATACCGGACCGAAGTGCAGTGGCCACAGTCACATGGTGCAATGTATGCCTGTGAAGGATAACCACTTCAGTTCCGCGTTCTATACTTATTTACAACCGGTTGGGCGTAGAAAAAAGACCAAAGACATAATATACGCCCATTATTCGGTTTGTCAGGTATCGCCATTATTATTAGACTAGCTTTGCTCGCGGATCTGCTTGTGTAGATTACACGATTTGCATAGTAATGATGCGCTGCGTCTGTGCTGTGAACATTTCAAAGACAGCAGATACCTACATACCTACTTATATTACATTATAGGCCCATCATATCGAACATTAAAATCGCAAACTAACGTCTAGTTCTGATTTTTTAATATGTTGCTAGGACCACTACCAGTAGTGTATATCCAAGTTTGCAGCTTCGAAAGATCTGTGCTAACTTTGCAGCATTTGAAAAACCATCCCGCTTTTTGGTTTTTTGCTTACATCTCGAAGTCTATAAGTAGTATCGAAAAGTTTTGTAGGTACTTACAAATTAAAGCTGATAAAATGCAATTTTTTAACAAAAATTTTCCTTTGTATGGGATAGGACACCATGCATGTCCCTGCAAAGCTATTTACGGTAGGAGTAATAGGAATATATTTGTATTTCCAATAAAAATGGACACGCAGACTGGTCAGATGCACTGGCAGTATAAGGTTTTACCCATTGTTCCACAATACTTAGTGTCGGGGGCATCCGATAAAAGATAAAGAAACCACTAGAGATGACGGTGGCAGTGAATGTGTTTAAAATCATTGACGATTATAGAAATACAAATAGAAACCACATTTATATAAGTACTTGTATGTTCGATCCTATAAAGCTCAGCCTCTTTTTTCTGTGTCTTTACCATAGTCTTCCACCGACAAGATTTTTGTTCTTAAAATATTCTTAAGTACTTACATTTTTATAAAGCATAATTTATAGGAATTAACATTGAATATCATTATTGGTAAGTACTTACTAGAACAGCCTTGATACAAGTGAAGTTTATGATTAGAGTTGAATTGCAAATGAAGGCGAAATCGTAAAAATCCGTTACTTACTCAAGATTCGATCAATCGAATGAATTGGAAAAGAATTTGAACTTTTCATACAAATTCATCACGGATTCGATTCCATGCCTATACCTACTGCAGGCAGTTTTTTTTTTGGGGCTAGTTAGACCATCAAACGGAACAACATTCTCTAATAGACCAAAGTCGAAATCTCAAAAAAAAACAACTGTTCCATAAATTGGGGTCGAGGATTGAAGTTTTGTATGGAACAACATATTTTTTTAACGCGGTTTTAACTTCGTTGGTCAAGTAGACAACGTTATTCAGTTTGATGTGTGGATCATCCCGTTATACTTAATGGTAAAGGGATTGGAACATTTTACTATGGAGGCTGGCATAGTCATTCATCGGCCGCCATTTTGATTTTTTTTATCTGCGGCGCAGGATACAACCAACATCCCAATGAATGAAAGGTACAAAGGAAGGAAGGAACAAAGCGTACCAAAAAATGTCATAACAATATATTATCCTAAACTAAAGCGTGCTGTACCTATATTACTTACTCTAATTATTTATTTAGCGAATACCTGCCTGGTGGTAGCAGGACTTTCAATTTTCTTCAAGGACAGTGCTCGATCAGTGGTAACTCTACATTGTGAATGTAACTTCACCTCAGTTACTACAGTAGTGCGCAGCATAGAAAATGCGTTTGCGTCTGCGCAAACAGACCGGTTGGCGCGCGCGACCGGTCTGTGCCGACTTAGTATAGTGGAAAATTTCCACGCTTTCCTCATTCACCTTCAAGGCTTGAAGGAACACCTCCAAATGTTACCGTGTCATCTCACCAGGATGCGTCCGTTTTCGTCATGGGATATTTAACTGTCCCTAGTTATTTGTTTTTTAACATGGGTAGGTTAAATTTCAGGTAGGTCAATTTTTAAGGATTTTCAAATCGGTGTACCTATAGGTAGTTACACCAACTATAATATTGAGTTGAATGGATTTTATTCATTAAGTTTATACAACATGCACTATTATTTACTGCACTGGCGCTCAATTACAGTCTGGAAAAAAGGAAATCCAGTGAAAACTCATTGCCAGTTCAATGCCCATTCGATACATTTTCGAACAATTGCAAAAATATTTCAGTTGCGATTTATTATGCGCGGATCGTTGGCAAATTTAGAATGACGGAATTAGCATCGCTTAGGATTCGTCCAAACTTGAATGGGCAAATATGTGAGGGACGCGTGCCAACAGCATCGCTGTGGCGCGTCGCGTCTTGACGTCGACCTGGCCTTCAGCCGACGGCGGCGGCGGCGCCTCCTGGCCCACCAATTGAAACACTGCAGCTGTACTCTGTCGCACCTAACCCTGTTTTAATATAATTATGTGTAAGTAATATAAGTAGGTACATAATTGACTGATTGGTTGGCTTCGAATGCTAGAGTTTACCGCACGGGTCCCGTCATGCATCGTAGCGAGATAAATGAAATGATATATATAAGTAACTTACTTACCAGTTACCAGATTTTAAATCTAATCTTAGAGTATCGATCTAAGAGTCTAATCATAAGATCTCAAACACACAAAATAATAATCAAAATCGGTCCAGTAGTTTTCACGTGATGCGTGAACTATGACCAACAAACAAAAAAATCGATAGACAGACGAAAAGTCTAAAAATTTATCATTTGGAATCAGGAACACCTAAAAACCATATCGTGACTTTATTTTTGTAAATATCTTCAATGTAACAGACACACTACTGTTAGGCCCACTTGCGCCAACCACGGGTTAGCAATTAACTCCGGATAAAATGGCTCTTTCAGTTGTTTTTCTATACAAAAAATCATGGGTTACCAACTTAACCTGGAGTTTATTGCTAACCCAGGTTGGCGCAAGTGGGGCTTACAGTTTTGTAATAGTAGCATTATATTATGACGAAAGAAGGATTTGACGAATGTAGTAGGTATTTGACGAAAAAAGAATTTGACGAATGTCGTGGCTACCGTATACCTAGTAGCTAACAAATAACAAATTATGTAAGTATACTTATTTCGCCGTTTCTTGTAAGGTACCTGTATTTAATTTGCAAATATATGCGAGTAAAGCATCCTGCGAAGGTATCGACATAATAATATTTTATGGACTAACAAAAACAATGTAGGTGTTTTTTTCCCGTTGTGGATTAAGTATGGAAAGTTTGGTGACGCACGTGGACTCAGTAAACCGGCACAGTAAACTGATTTTATCATTATTTTTAGATTTTTACGCATCTATTCCAATATACTTGGGAAAACTTTTTACAAATAGACTGAATTAAGTAGGTACTTACTTACCTGTGTTCCGATAACTGTTCATCTTACCGTTTTTTGTCTATTGCTTAATAATACCTACCAGTCAACTACTTACCAGTTTTATCTGAAGCTAATTGATTATAAATTGATCCTCGTTTATCATAATATTCATATTAGAGCTTACGAAACAACTTCGTAGTTAACTAATTAAGTACTAGTGATTGTTGTAGACCTAAATGCAGTACTAACTTACTTAGTTATAACATCTTTTTTTTATTTATGTTTATTACTTTATTATGTCACGTTTAGTGTGTAGTTGAGTGTCAAGACCACGTGCACAACGTTAATTCTAAACATACAGTTCCCGCAGCACAGCGCAGGCAAGGCGCTGCGTTACGATGCACGCAGGGCATCCGTCCAAGTGCACATTATTCTGACATTCTAATAAATACTTGTCTGGTCACGCGACTTATTAACCACTCTGATATTATAAATATTGAGTGTATTTTATGTACAAGCGTTTTCTACTTCCTTAAGGGGGCACCGAGCCTTCGGTGTTACTCAATAATATGACTTATTTAAATTTCTCAAAAATTTTACAACATTTCCAACAAACAAGAATATCACATTGTAGGTAGGTATTGCAGATTTTTAATTCCTCAGTTAATTCCGGATTTGTTTTTTTAATCTTTGTAAGTAGTTACCAACTATCTTTAAAACCGCCATAAGTTACTACTTTTGGCGGTTTTAACGATAATCTGATAGTAGGTATACCTACAACATTTTTTAATTTCGCTTTCCCTCCCTTTTTTCTTTTCCACGCATTTTATTTTATTTTCACCTCACAAGCTCGGAAAGATTCTGTTTATCGTTCGAAATCCGAGTGCAAAAGTGTATTTTATCCGCTAGCGTGCAAAGAGTTTTTGAAATTCGAATTTGTCTATTCAATATTTTTGTATACCGCCAATGCACTGAAAATGCTTAATAACTATTTCATGACACTGGCCAGCACGAAAATAAAAACTTTTTGAAATGTTCTTTTTAGCAATTCACTTTTTTTCCTCGCTGTTGTGAGGTGAAAAATTGTGTGTTTCGCTCGGCTGCAAAGTTATTCTGCGTCTCGTACCTTTGAAACCTTCGCTAAACGCTCAGGATTCTATTATTTGAACCACTCGCTTCGCTCGTGGTTCAATCCTAGAATCCTTCGCTTGCTCAGGTTTCAATAAAAGTACTCGCGCCAAAAAGCAACTTTGCAGCCTAGCATAACAAATAACTATTTTTTTAGCCAGCCAGCCCGTTTTATTGACTCGGTTTTGAGGTTTTAATCGGGATCTCTTTTTTCTGTCTGCTTATAATTTGAAATGAAATAAGTAGCTAGTAGATTACACACCGAGGGCAGGAAAGTAAGAAAGGACTCAGATCTCATGTAATAGTTGCCCGAGGCGAAGCCGAGCTCAACAAACATGTGCCAGAGCAACAACAACAACAACAACACGCCCGAACAACTGCCCGAGTTTAGTTTACTATGTTTCTTCTCGACGGAGCCGGAGGCGGAAAGCGTCGAAAAAATATAAAAGCTAGATGCGCGAAAAAGAAAAAACTGAGGGAAAGCGAAATGTTGCAAATTTTTCGGATCCGTTTCAAAACCCTAAAAATCACTCACTCTACACAATCTTCTTATGCCTTTTTCTCCTTCGTATTGGCACCCTGAGTGACTTCCAAAAGTTTTGAAACGTAGCCTAAAATGAATTCATCAAGCGATTCAGAAATTGAGTTTGCATTATCAGATTTTTTATTACTTTCCTCGTAATCGAAATGAAAAGCAGAGTGTTTAACTCGAGTGAAAGTCACCCTTTTCACAAGAGATGTTTGGCGCCCCGAATGAATGTGAGACGGTACCCTTGGATAACACTGGGAGAAATAGTATATTGTTACAATATACTATTTCTCCCCTCCAGACGGAAAGCGTCAATTGTGGTCCCGCTGCGCTAAACGAAGTTGTCGCTTTCCACCTCTATCGTATCGAGGAGAAAAATAGTATACTAACCTCGGACAGTAAATAAGAAAGCCTCAGATCACATGTTTGTTGATATTGCATACGAAGATTTTGTATCTTAAAGAAGTATTAAAAATAAAGATAAGTAAATTTGTTATGCTACGCTGCAAAGTTGTTTTTTGGCGAGAGTACTTATATTGAAACCAAATAATATTGGTTTCAAAGGTACGAGACGCAGAATAATTTTGCAGCCGAGAGAATCACACAACTTTTCACCTCACAACAGCGAGGAAAATGTTAGGTGCAAGCACTGAGTTAGATGTATAGAGAGAACATCGCGCTTCATAGCGTTGTCCCATTCTATTGCGGCGATCATGGCGATACAGTCATAAATGTATTATACCAGGAATAGAGGAACATACAGCTGAGTGAGCGAGATGTACCTAGCGGCACCACTTTATAATAGAAAGAGATACGTGACGCGAGGCAATAGAACCGTTTTTAGTCACTAATTAATTTTTACAATTCGCTTTCCGTGAATAATTGCTAATCTAAAGTGAAATCGTAGATAATTTTATGAAATATACTGACACTAATTCATTAATTTATCCACAATTTTACGTTAGACTCCGAATTTTTGTCTGCGAATAGTCTCCAAAAACATCCAAAAACGGTTTCATTTGACAATTCATGTTTGTTGCTCTATTCCTGTAAGGTATAATACCTTTAGGTATGGATCATAGGCCAAGTATTTCGCTTACGCTGATCTTTCTACGACTCAAATAAATTATAGTGAAGGACAAACCTATACGCGAAAAAGAGAAGACTAATATGCACGAAAATATGCAAAGTTCGTTAAGTTAGCAACATAACTTGTTTGTCTTTCTGGCCCGTACAGTTTTTACTACTTATCTTTTTATCTAGACTGGCAGTATAGACAAAGATTGAATAGAAAGATTCGAATTTTAAAAACTCTTTCCACGGTAGCGGATAAAATGCACTTTTGCACTTAGATTTTGAATGATAAACAGAATCTTTCCGAGCTTGTGAGGTGAAAAATAAATTAAGGTGCTAAATAAGTATTATGAGCTCAATGCGAAAAAATTTGCTGTTTGTACAGATGCTAGATGTTCTTAAAATCATTGTTATAATTGGTCTTTGCTTCACATACACCGGTTAGTACTTAGGTGCTTGGTTACTTACTCGTGCTTATTATTTGCATTGAGTAATTATGTACCTCAATGATTATTTGTGGCTATACCTACGTTACGGTAGTGTTATTTAATATGTCACGTAAAAAAGTACGAAAAACAATGTAAGTAATAGACACCAAAGTAACAGGGTAGGTACTACAACATATATCTTAGTGATGTTATGCTTGTGAGATGAAGATATCTACCTACTCTACAACGTTCACGGTCAACGTCATCTTTATTTAACGTTTAACGAACTACCTATTTGTCCGAGTCGGACTCGCGCACAGAGGGTTCCGTACCACACATTTACCTAAAAGTTTGTCATGAAACTCATTAAGCACAGCAGCTTACGGTAAGCAAGTCTCTAAAAAATATTCTTTTCACCTCACAAGCTCGGAAAGATTTTGTTTATCATTCGAAATCTGAGTGCAAAAGTGAATTTTATCCGCTAGCGTGGATAGAGTTTTTAAAATTCGAATCTTTCTATTCAATATTTGTCTATACTGCCAGTCCAGATAAAAAATTATGTTGCTTAAGGGTCGGCACTACCCTAATCGGGCAAAACAGGGTTCGGCGTTCCGACTTTTGAGGATAGTAAATAGCTATATTTAGAAACAAAATTAATACCATCGCTTCTTTAAAAGATGAAGTACAAGATGAACAAAAAAAATTTCAGTAAAATTGTGTAGTTACATCAGAAAGTAATCGAGAATTTCATGAAAAACTCCAGAATAGCACTGCCGCGTTCCGAGTCCTGTGATTTGGTGAATCAAAATAAAGCAACAAAATATATTTCTAATCAATGGAAAAACATCAAAGAACACTTTAAACAAATCAGTTTTTCGATACGACTTCTAGTTTTTTTGCAATTTGTTACCAAAAATCACATATTTTTATGGACGTTTTCTTCATACAAATTACTATGGGCCGTCAATCGTTCGAAATCATTGCGAATAGACCGGTGACCGGTAACACCCAACCCTGTCTTAGAAGATTAATGAACAAATCCATTTTTAGCTAAAGTAGTCAAAGTAACTTATAAAAAACCGGGCAAGTGGGTGTCGAGCCACATGCAGTGTAGGGTTCCGTAGTTGCCCGTCACGATATGTGGACTTAGAAGTACATTTTATAAATTGGTCGACTATTACTCGTTAATTTTTGTCCCCATTATTATAACAGAATAACTGTAAGTTTATTACTATTGTTACTAGCAAACTAAAGATTGATAATCTGAAATCATCATCATCATCGTCAGATATGTTTTAAATAAGACTGGAATAACAGTGAATTTGACTTTGTAAGTCATTTGCACGACAGAATTTTGCGCGAAAAGACATTGCGCGACACAAGACAACACAAAGGAATTTCACAAAAGTTACTTTCCGGGCACTGTTTGGTAGTTTTTGGTTATTTTTGTAATTTATGGTAGTTTTTGAGTCTTTCGGTAGTTTTTGGTAAATTTTCGTACAAAAGTAACCAAAAAGTTATTTTGGTAGATTTTCGTACTTTTTGGTAGTTTATGGTTAATTTGTAACTTTTGGTTCATCTCATTTCATTTTATTTATTTACCTTAAATTGTAGGTAGGTACATAAGTTACAGATGGTAAGTACAGAGTACCATTAGTCACACTACAATATAATTTATAAACATTAAGAAAAAAACAGATTTAAACAATAGGTGCCAGACAATAACTTAACTACCACCTTTCACTTACTACAATTAAATTAGTTAAATGTTATAAAATCAGTTCAATTTGATTAGTTAAAAATTATAATAACCTATTGCGGTACAAATAATCGGTCTGCAACACATTTTTTTCTACTCAGATTGATGCCTGTTTGTTTACTTATACTGAAGAAACTAATTAAAGTCATAGGGACACTGTTCGATGAATAATTCTTTAACCTTCTTCAGAAATTTCTTGTCGGCTTTAATGTCATCTGGTATTTTACTATACACAAGAACAGTATTCGACTTTATTTTGTAGTCCTTAGCATCGATGCTAGTCGGTAATTTGGTACCAGTAGCTCATTTTTGCGAGTTAAATTTAATCTCTTGCTACGGAATACTACGGGGTATCGTCTCACGATTTCGCACAGATCGAGGATAAACGAAGCTGTCACAGTGAGTAATTTAAAGTCGGTAAACAAGGATCGGCATGACACCCTTACTGACTGAATTCCGCTTACGATTCGAATGTACCTCTTTTGCAAAACAAATATTTTATTTATGTCAACAAACCCACCCCGTAGCCAAGCCGTCAAGAACTCTTTTGTTTTTATGGTAGTTTTTGGTAATTTTCATTCTTCTATCAAATATTCCCAAAAAGTATAAAAATCTACCAAAATAACAAAAAACTACGAAAATCTACCAAAATAACCAGAAACAACGAAAAACTACCAAACTCACCAAAAACTACCAAAAAACCAGAAACAACAAAAAATAATTACTAAACTCTACCTAAAATTACCAAAACCTACCAAAAGAACCAAAAACTACCAAAAGAACCTAAAGAACTATTGGCATTGTACTAATTTTTTTTTTAAATTACTTCTTGTTAATATTGCTGTGGCATTTCAGGATTCATGTACCTAAGTAACACCTATATGTTTTTGTGTCGCACAATGTCCTTCAGCGTGACGAAAATTACTGCTGAAATCTACCAAAATCTACCAGCCCTGTTTCAAATTCTACTTAAATTCTACCAAATAATATTTATTTCGTTACAGATGGTTAAAATTTAATGTAAAACACGTTTTTGAACAAAATATTATCAATTTTATCTAAACGCTCATCATTACACATGTTATTTTCGCATTTTTGTATAATTTTTATTGGTTTTCATCACTTTTTAACATGGATGCTTCAATTTTCAAATAAATATTAAATTTGGTCGTCCTTATGCAAGTTTAAATTTAGTACAGTTTTCTGTGTCTCATAAGCAGAGTCAGAAATGTTGGTAGCACTTTTAATATGTCAAAGGGATTGCACGTTTATCGACTTCCGATTGTGTCCATATACGGGAAACTTTTTATCACTGCGGATAACACCAGCATGTATTCTACTCATCAAACTGAACAACTTTCACTATGGAGCCAACTTCAAAAGAGCGAAAAAAAAATCTGCTGTCCTATACAAAACTGCAGTACCTACATATTCGACTCAAATGTATGGGACAGCTGATTTATTTTCGCTATTTTGAAGTTCGATACATGCTGAAGTTATCCGCAGTGGTATAAAATATACCCGTATATCGACCTTATTGGAAGTCGATAAACATGTAATCCCTTTGACATTAAAAGTGCTAGGTACCAAAATTCCAACTCTGTTCAGAAGCCCTCTTTTGTAAAAAAAACAACATTAGGCGATATGAATAATATTTGCTGTACTAGAAGTGAGTTCGGTGGCGCGTTGCGGAGAGGTATGGACTCTCAATCAAGAGGTCCGCGTTCGAATCCGCACGGACAACATGCCACGAACCAATGAGTTTTTCTAACTTATGTACGTATTACCGACTGCTCTCAAAAGGTGAACGAAAACATCGTGAGGAAACCTGCATAATGCAGACGAAGAAATTCTGATGTATATGTGAAGTCTACCAATCCGCATTGGGCATGCGTGGTGGACTTGCCCAAACACCCTCCTAGAAGGTAGGCCTGTGCCCTGCAGTGGGACGTATACAGGATGTTACATAAGTAAGAATAAATTTTTAAAACTCTTAAGGGGGTTGTTTAGACCGTCAAACTGAACAACTTTCTCTATAGGACCAACATCGAAATCGCGAAAAAAAAATCTGATATCCCATACATTTTTAGCTCGAGTCGATTTGTACAGTATAGAACATAAATTATTTTTTTCGCGATTTCGATTCGATATTGGTCCCATAGTGAAAGTTGTTGAGTTTGATGGTCTAAACCACCCCCTTAAATGTTTATTTGTATTTTTGTAACACCTTGTATAGGCTGATGATTATGATGATGATGTACAAGAAGATCCGGAAAACTTGCAAACCCTGCAATCGTTTTCTCAGCCATTTGTATTGCCAGCTTAGATTTTATTAGCCTGAATCCTTGAATTTTTAAATACATTAACACTTTCGAATACCAAATTTCTACTGAAATCTACTAAACAATCTTGCCCTAAATGTACCAATAAAGAAGAAATCTACTAAAAGTCGTCACACTGATGTCCTTTTGCGCAAATGTTTTTGAAGGCAATCGTTCCAGTTACTGCAAAATTAACTTTTATTCCGTGCTTAAAATATTATATCTGACGATGATTATGATGATAAAAGATTACAAACCCTTAGTTTGCTAATACCAATAATATTAAACTTATAATAATTTCATTATTCTGTTAAAAGTTTTAATTTGTTCTGTTATAATAATTTTAAGTTTTTTTAAGCCTTAGTAATACTGTGATCTAATTAGCTGGAACCCATCCTATCCTACCACCAGGGGTGATCTTTGATCAGTCACATTATAGGTCCATCACGGTACTGTACTGTTGCTGTAAATGTCAATTTCGACCTACGGCTCTCAAATCCAGATGCTGCAGGATTATTGCCACGCACAACCAAACATTCAACATTAATTTAATGTGGTAAAATCTGCCTTCCGAGTAGTAGGTACCCTAAATTCGGTCGGACCTACGAACCTGCCAGGATAGGGTCGGCCGACCAGACTTTTTAGTCCTTACTAATTGGACTCTAGACCAACAGACTAGTAGTTACGTCCTTTAATTCAACGAAGTAAAATGTTGTGTCACCAAGTAGGGTTCACATTTTCCTTCACACCAGTAAACATGCCAGCCAAGCTGCGCCGCGCGCTGCAGCCGACGAAGTTTTTTGCAAGAAATTTATTACCACAAGCTATCAAATTGATTGGTTCATTAATCTTATAAGATAGGGTTGAGTGTTGTCGGCCACCGGTCTTTTTCTTTTGACAGATATGTCAAACGGGCCGTAGGTAGTGCCGACCCTTAATTATCGAACTTTTGATATATTCGTGCATATTGTCTTCTCTTTTTCGCGTATACGTTTGTCCTTCGCTATAATTTATTTGAGTGGCAACAAAGAGATTATACCTTAATATAATCTCTTTGAGTAGCAATATCTCTTGTCTTCTCTTTTTCACGTATAGATTTGTCCTTATTTACATTTGCATATAATTATTTGTGCAGTGTGGGATTAAAATATCGTTTAAAATAATATTTAATATGTTTTTTAATAATTAATTTATCTTGTTTACCTATGAGAAGTAATAACTTTACATTTCTTGAATTATTTGCGCAGTGTCTCAGTACAGACCAGGACATTTTTTATGCGGATCAATTTTTTTTCAATCAAATAGTTGTTTCCACAAACTCTCATTAAAACTGTTATGCAAGTTACCAGTCCTCAACTCTATCTACTCTCGTATACCTAAGTAGGTATAGAACTAGTAACAAAAAAAATCCGCAGTTCCATCCATCCATAACTCGACTCAAATGTATGACACGGCTTATTTTTCCCCCGATTTGCTCCCTTTGTAAAAGTTGTTCAGTTTGATGATATATCAATTTCACTCTGTGTTTATACAGAAGTTTACGTTTATAATGAATTTACGTTCATTTGTGAATTCCAAGTTAAAGGAAAATAAAGCCTGCGAGTGGCAAAAACGTTCAAAACCTGTTGCGTAAGAAAAATTATAATTTTTCGAAGGCTGGTCCACTCAAATTAGGTAGTCGCAATTATGCGATGTGGCGGCGGTGGGGATGGAGACATGTGCTACCGGTATTATAATGATCGAGCTGGAATTGGCGCAAGCTCAAAAGGGTTATTCTACGCATACTAACTAGTTACTGAAACCGTATACCATGCGCCATAAGCAAAAAGTTTCTCGATTTTACTCATTGAGTAATTATGTATAGAGCAGACAACGCGAACAAAATCTGTGCACCATGATCAGCAGTGTGGGGCGCGTGCTGGGAGCGCCAGGCTGCGACGAGCGCCTGGCACAGGCTAAGTGGGTTAGAGCGCGTGCACCCTAACGTGTGTTACAAAACATTACTTCTCGGTAGCTTCTCTAGTTAACATAGTACCTCAATGATTTTACTGCATATTATTAAAGCAACTGATAAATCGTGGTGAGTGTTTATTAGATCCCTAGATAAATTAAAATACAATAATTGTAAATGTTAGCTTATTACTGCCACTGTCATTTGTATGAGCGTGTGAAAGACAGAACTATCACTAAATACGTTTAAGCTTATAGGTGCAAGCCGGGCTAAGTACCTATAGCACACTAAGCAACATAAAAGTTGAATTTTGCGAAGTTTTTTGAGAATAACTCCTCGGGTTGACCGCGGTTTATTGAATTTCCCAACCAGCGTTCGTCACTCTCGGTAGGATCCAGTTATATCTGGTTCGAGAGACCGCTCGACCGGTAGCCTTAGGGCCCGTCCACACTTTACTCGCACTTGACATTTCGTTTTTCTTTATTCTATTTGGCGAGGTCTTTTTATCGTTCTATACAACATGTTAAAGGCCTCCGCTCATTGCAGCGATTTTATTGAGCGATAATATCGCAGCGATTTTGCGATAATTGTTTCCAGTACATTTTGTATGGGGACGCGCGCGATCCTACACACTGCCGCGATATTATCGAGCGATAATATCGCTGCGAGTTTGCGATAATTGTTCTCAGTACATTTTGTATGGGGATGCGCTCGATCCCACACACTGCCGCGATATTATCGCAACTCTTTCGACTACATTCAGTGGTGGGGCGCATGCGTGACGCGAATCGCGGAATCGCTGCAGTGTGTAAGGTGTCGCGATATCGCTGTCGATAATATCGCTCGATAAAATCGCTCGATAATATCGCTGCAATGTGCGGACTGCGGAGGCCTTAAAGGTCTGCTTATCAATATACAGAGTATAAGGAAAAGTATCATACTCTACTCTACCCATCAAACTGAACATCTTTTACTACCTAAGTTAAGTACCTGTTAGCGCTAAAAAATCTGCTGTTCCATACTAAACTGCAATACCGACTCAAATGTATGAAAAACCAGATTATTTGTTCTTACAGTAGGTTTGCTCCCATAGTAAAAGTTGTTCAGTTTGATGGGTAGAGTATGTGGTTTAAAAGTTAATGATACTTTACCTAACAACATGTATGGCTAATTAATTAATAAAGTCAACTAGTTAACACAAGTAACTAACATTCAGTCTTTTACAAATTAGTATGGTAAGTGAATATTTCCCCGTAAATTTGGGGAAATCCCTTCAGCAGCGTGGACCTCCACGTCTCATTCTGAAACTACCTACTTTTCAGAATGTCATTCGTTTCTAGGGTGGTGATTAGGGTTGCCAACCTGGTGCTAGGTGGTTCAGTCAGGGAAGCGTTTTAAATGTAGGTAAGTACAACAGTAGTACCAGGTTTATAAGTCTTACCGATGTAATAGCGCGCGAAATTTTACCTTCAAACCGTTTACGCTATTGGCTAATGTGTTTTCGCTCCCTTTTCGCTGCTATCCGAATTAAATGACTTCGGGTTTTCTCGGGGACTCGGGTCTGCTCTGCGCCAACGAAGATTGACGAGTGGAATTATTTTCCTGGTCGTACTGTACAATACTATGGTCGAAAGAAAGCTACAGCTCCACCATAAAAAAAGTAGTTGTTTACGTTAACTCACACCTGATTTTAGGATGAGTTATAATTAGAACCGCCTCAAGGTTTAGCAATAAAATGGTGCGTTTAGTTATACTACAGAAGTGAACCGCTAACTCGTCTGTCACGCGTTCTAAACATTAGTTCCAAGAATTTTCCGTTGTACGTAATAAATCTGCCAAGTAAACAAATGTCATATTTACCAAAAGCATTAGTAATCCTATATGTAAGTATCTAAAAATCAATGTTTGTTTGTTTGTCAGTCCGTTTGTTCCTTATGCGTTCTTATAACATTAGTCCGATTGCGATGAAACTTTGGTGAGTTGTTGAGGGATGGCCCTGGAAGGTTTCAGACAAACAAAAAACCGCATTGCGACCCGTGCCGGGCACCGCCAGTAACTATAAGATCGCTGTCGTATTTTCCTCCATACTACGTCCCTTTTATTATTTTCCAACGAGGCATTTACTTCAATAACGTCAGTTGCTTTGCTAATGCCAGTGAAAATGTTATTTACCTAGCTACATCTTTGCAAATATCCGTGCATGAGGAAACAACAAGTACCTAACTGCAAATCCATGACTTTACCTCAACCAAACCAAAAAGTTATATCGTAAAACGACAAAAATGCGCCACATGCGGGTTGGAGGACGGTGGCCGGCAGAAAGTGAGGTGATATCGCCACATTGAATAGGGACAGCGCTGTAATGTGCAGTGTTATTTCTAGTACGTAACAAAGAACAATAGTAGTTCAATGCCCTAAAATTAGGGAATCGAAAAAACACGAAACACTATCGATTTGATAGATACATTTTTATGATTGTAACGCCATCCAGCCATAGTGTCACGGAACTATTTGTTTATATGGAAATGCCTCTAAGGGTTGAACAACACATGGCCGCACGCGATCGCACTTTTCCGTCGCTCCATCCTTTTCTGTCACTCAGGAACGTCATTTGCTTGAGCGTATAAGATAGGCGGAACGCGATCGCGTGCGATGATCGCACGCCGCAGGCGATCGCGTTCCGTCTATCTTATATGACTGTCAGACACAGATATCCTGAGTGACAGAAAAGGATGGAGCGACGGAAAAGTGCGATCGCGTGCGGCCATGTGTAGTTCAACCCTAAACCCCTACCCAAGGGTACCGCGTACCTAAGGGTTTCTTGAAAAATATACTTAGGTGATTAAAATTTATTCAAAACATGTTTGACAATGTTTTATAAAAACTCCCTCCACAAAAATGCAATTTAATATTTTTAAATTCGAACTCAATAGAAATAATTCCTGTAGGTATAGCGCTATTTGGCTGCTCATAATAAATCTCTAAGTAGGTACCTAAACAAAATATAACTGGTCAAGTGCGAGTCGGGCTACTCGCGCACCGAGGGTTCCGTACCACACCAGAACGTTTTTTTTTATGCGAGACTGACTCACACTTGGCCGGATTTGATTTATTTATTACTATACTGTAGAGTTTGCTCTATAATCACACCAAGTTTGACGCTTGTAGGTATGTATTACCGTTTTTAAGATTAGAGCGAGAAGAAAAAACGTTGATAAAAACTAGTTTCTTGTTTGAAGATAATTTTAAACTTTTTGACTTTTATTATTTTTGACTTTTTTATTTAGATTATTTAAATGATCAATATGCTTGGGTCTGAGGTCACTTAACTTATAGTTTATTTAAATTACTGTATAGTATCAATTATTTTATAAGATAGACTATGACGTATTATTGTATACATAACCGTAGCTTCAGAATTTATATAGTAATAGTTATTAAGTCGTGTTATGTATGTTGTAGAGTTTCTGGCCGCATCTTCTCTACAGCGACAACACGTTCAGACGCGGTGGTAGCTTAAAAAAGATTAGACGTTTAATAAGTGTGCTTCAAGCTCCTATGGTCCTATCTTATCTTAACTATTATAAAATCGTAAAAATCGTGAAGAATAAAAAAGTTGCGGTTCACTTCATATAAACTCAAATAACACTAGATAGCGCGATTTAAATGACTTGTGGCGCCATCTATTGACAAGTTTGTGTGTTTGTTTGTTTGTTCGCGCATCACGAAAAAACTACTGAACTGATTTTGATGAAACTTTTTTTTTTGTTTGATAGCTATGATCTGACTTAAAATGTGGTAAGTATATAATTTGTGCGGACGAAGTCGCGGGTAAACACTAGTATTGAATAAATTATATTGACTTTGACTTATATTATTTAGTTAGCAAATCCGCGATAATAACGCACATTCTGTGAAAATTTAGTGTGTCTAACTATAACGTTTCTAAAGTTACAGCCCTAAATAGGTAGGACAGACGGACGGACGGACGGACAAACGTAGGCTTATGAATAGGGTCCCGATTTCATCCCTTGGGTACCGAACTCTAAAAGAACCATTCGGGAAACTGCAGTAAAAACAACTGAAAGACTAAATATCGGGAACTCCAAAATAAATAAAAACGCGGTAAGAACCCGTTATAATGATTAACTTTAGCTTAACTGAAAGACTGTCAGTCAACACGGCAGTATCTATTTCTTTTCGGTTAGAATTTTACAACAGTCCTACTGAAATGCGATATCATCAAGTTCATCTAAAGTCGAATTAATTACTTACGTCGAAATAATGAAAAAAACGGACTTACGATTGGCTCTTAAATAAGATAATTATGAAGAAAAAACCAGGAAAAGTCTTAGTTTTTCCGTGTCTTTATCTAGTTTGTGTATCTGGCCAACAATTTAATGTAAGTAGGTAATATATATTCTGTACAGATCTACGGAAATGTAGGTAAGGTAAGTACGTGTAAGTACTGTCATGTAGGACTGCATACCTACTTATTATTTCTTAGCACAATTTCTTAGCGATAGAATATTCTGAAACATTGTTCTGAGGTGCATCACCGCCATCATTTGCAAGGCAACGAATTTACAGGAAATTCGATACATTTTTAAACTTAATAATTATAACGCTCAGGCCAAGGTAGCCGTCAATGCCACGTGCACTGCGCACACGCAATGAACGTCTATTTCCCTATAGTAGAGTTTGGCAGTCGAATTGCAGTCTGGTAGATATTTCGCGATTTGTCCTAAGAGAAGGGGCAATTGGTATTTACCGTAGGTACAAATTAAACATTTTTGTCACTTCATTGAATTGACACTTATTTTTTATTTTATTTTATTTTTTAGGTCTGCCTATAGCTAATACAGCCTTTGACACTTATATGTGGACTAGTTACGCGTGTAATTCTACCAACAAACATTTCTGACACTTTTTGCGGGAGGCGAGGTTACATGAAATCCGCAACTTTTGATTTTATTCCCCATAACTTTCGATTCTAATTTTGAATGTTAAAAATCAGGAAAAGTAGTCTCGTGTGAAGCCCAAAAGTTTGTTCTTATACCATGGCCGTGGCAGAGAGGGGAAATGCTACCGCAAGGCTAGTCCTTATAATAAATAGACAAAGAATATAGCTAATAGGTCTGCCTACAGCTAACACAATCTTAGGCTAAGTTGTATAACTACATTGCGCACATCTAATAAGTAATTTACACAAACTTACAGTATTGCGGCTTATCTACTATGCAAATACTTAAGATTGATTTGTTAGGAGCACATATCTCGTAGCTCGTAGCTGATATCGATTTACTTACATTAAAATTTCCAATAATAAATCAAATCGCAACAGAAATTCGAGTTAATCTACAAGAATCTTTAGGCAAGCAAATAAGATAGCTACAACTGTATGGAAGGAAACCTACAAGGTGCAAAGATCAACTCGTCTGCTTTACTGTTCTGGTTCAAAATGATTCCTTTATGTCAGGCAGGTCTTTAATCAATGTTGATTACTCTATAACCAGTACGTTCAAAGGCGACTTGTACTATCCCGTTATTATGAGACAATAACGATAAAATTAAATTGCTATAGTGATTGCAAATGGTACCTACTCTACAGAGTACCTACCTTGTATGTTAGATATTCATATAGAATTAGTTCTTACTACGTGTAGTTTTAGGCGATGTTAGTTTTAGTTTCGATGACGAATAACTTCCCAACCTGTTTTAGTTAAATTATATCGCATTGGAAATAAATACATGTAAGTACTTAAGATGTTAAGGAAAATTACGTAGGATACCTACCTGTTGTATTTTCCTTAAGAAATAAAACCAGTTCTTTAAAAGAACCTCTTTTTATTATTTATCTTCCAGCATCGCAGCATGAGAATTATTATTAGGCTGTATAGACGGCGCAATATGTACTGTCGTACATGTATCTAAGTATATTGTTTACTTGGCTTTCAGCAAAAAAATTAAGGCCTACTAAGTCCTTCTTTTCCTACGTCTAGACGTAGAAATATTCCCACGTTATTAGGGAACAATGGAAATAAAGTATTGTTTTGAAATTGAATTGAACAATTTCAGTTTATATTTTATCAGCATAGGTAGCATGACACCGTGATACAGCGCAATCACACCTTCGCTCTATTTCTATTTGAACGTGAACGAACGAGATAAAAGGCGTGATAACGCCGTATCACGTGTAGCATGCTACCAGTGCAGATCTATTATCTAAATGAACCTATGCCTATCGGTTAGTTTTAAATCAAGATTCATGTCCTGACAGACATGCTTACTTTATTGGATCATAAACTTTTTATGAACGTGATAGAATTTCGACGAAGGTTCTTGAGTTGCTTTACATGCATAGACATATTACTCTAGCGATAGACAAGCTCGTTCAAACAAACAACATGTCACACAAAACAACACAAAATGACACATTGCGGTCTGTCATTGCCATAGTGACGAAGTGAACTCGGGAACATCAATCAGGTACTCAGGTAATCAATCAGGTATCAATCGTACACCTCATTCAAGTGGAACATGTTGCTTCTATGAAAGGGAAAGTCTATCGCTAGAGTTTAAGTCTATGTTTACATGTTACAAAATTACTTAAAAACTTGTAAGTAAACAATTGCATAATTTGAAAATAATTTAAAATGACCGCTAAATGATTAGATTAGCTAGCTTTCAAAGCCCTAGGATCGAAGGTCCCGCCGGGCGTACGTCTACTTTATTGAATACCTACCTGGCTATACGTGTTAATGAAAAACTAGAATGTAGTTTGTTTAGAAAAAAAAAACAGGTGTTCCATACATTTAGGTCGAGTAAGTAGCCATTGACATTTTCTATGGAGCAGATTTTTTTTTCGATGTTGGCTTCATAGTAACAGTTGTTCAGTTGATGGTCTGAAGCACCCATAGACATATTACTCTAGCGATAGACAAGCTCGTCCAAACAAACAACATGTCACACAAAACAACACAAAATGACACATTGCGGTCTGTCATTGCCATAGTGACGAAGTGAACTCGGGAACATCAATCAGGTGCGTACACCTCATTCAAGTGGAACATGTTGCTTCTATGCAAGGGCAAGTCTATCGCTAGAGTTTAAGTCTATGGAAGCACCCCTTTAAGTATGTAACGCATTTAAGTTTTCACCCTGTATAAACAATCATACCTAGGTATTGTACGAGGGCCTGCAGGTGTAGTACAATACCTAAGCACGTCGGTTCTTTCATTAACCAGCTGCTACGAATAAGAATAAATATGGAAGAGTAACTCTAAACAAAATCGAAATCATTTTACACCCAATGAAAAATGTCATTTTGTATGAGTTTTGGCGGCTAGTTACAATTTTTAAAGAACAAATTTAGAACGCGTTACAATTTTTTTGGTGCCACTTTTTGCATTCTCTTATTCGTAGCCCAGCTGTTTCTAAAGGAGGTACTCTTCGAAAGAAAATTAAACTTTAAATGTGGTGTAAATAAAAAAACAGGCCGATATTTTTACTTCATGCTTCTTCTTATCGTTCAGGCAAGCCTTGGTGTCAGAGTTTTTTCAGACCGTACGGCCTCTGACGTGGTTTTTATGTAACGACTACTACCACCAGAGATAGTAGCCGGGACCAACGGCTTAACGTGCCATCCGAAGCACTGAATCATCTTTCTTTTCAGACGAAGTGACATATCACTAGGTGTCCCCCGTGAGAATCGAACTCACGACCACCGTGTCAACAGCCCAATGCTCTTAACCGTTAGACCACGGAGGCACTTCATGTACTCAAACTTAAATGCGTTATATACTTTAAGGGGTCTTCAGACCATCAAACTGAACAACTTTCACTATCATCATCACAGCCTAATATAGGTATACGTCCGACTGCAGGCCTACCCTCAGGGTCGGTGTGTTCAGGAAACGAACGATTCTAGATGGAAAGTCGAAAGCAGGATGTTTGACTACGGAACTTTATTTGGACTAGTTAGGAGACAAATATACTAAAAGTCCTGACCCCTCTGAGGTGAGCTCGAGGGGGGGATCGACCGATCGATCAGATAGGGTTATCGACCTTGAACAAATATCATAGAAGACCTTGGTCAGATTTGGTTGGCGGTAAAAACAATCCGAAATAGCGAAATCCAAGATGGCTGCCAAGGAAATTTCAAACGCCAAAGCAGCTTTTAAAGGTTCACTGAATCGACTGAAAATTAGTATCCGAGGGTTTTCGGGGTAGCTAATTAAGAATATGATTTTTTTTTTATATAAATAAATAATAAAATAAAATAAATAAAATAAAAATAAATAAAATAAAAATATTTTATTTTTATTTTATTTATTTTATTTATTTATATAAATAAATAGGTAATAAATAAATAAATATAATGCTTTTACTTTCTCGGCCCTGTAAGTCCTATGACAAAAGTACATAGAACTAGTTTTGTAGGAAATTTTGTCAGATTTAATTTTTACCTACAATACTTTTTAATACGACTTATAGATTTCAAGATGTAAGCAAAACACCAAAAAATGGGACCTTAATTTTGTGCTTACCTCAGAGGGGTTCAGGACTTTTAGTAAGTATATTTGTCTCCTAACTAGTCCAAATAAAGTTCCGTAGTCAAACTTTCTGCTTTCGACCTTTCTCTCTACACCCCCTTTTGAGCACTCATTTACTGGACTATAAATATTTCGTTGTCCCATACATTAGAGTCTAGTAGTTAGGTAGGTACTGCCGTTGTGTATGAAACAACAGATTTTTTTTTTTTTTCTCAATGTTATCTCCGTAGTGAAAGTTGTCAGCTTTGTGGTCCTAACCACCATAGATAGTATCATACTAGAGTGTTTTTTTACACCCTGTGTTTTAGGGTTCAACTTGATATGCTAACAGTTTTTAAGAGGATGATCAGACCATCAAACTGAGCAACTTAATCTATGGGACCAACATCGAAATCGCGAAAAAAATCTCTTTTCCCATATACTTATTTGGGTCGAGTAGGATTGCAGTTTTGTATACAGAGTGAAATTGATATCATTAGCATCCTTTTGAACTAAGAGTCCAAACTGAACAACTTTTACTATGGGATCAAAACGATCAGAACCAAAAAAAATCTGCTGTTCCATACGTTTGATAAGTTTGCTCCCATAGAAAAAGTTGTTCAGTTTGATAGGTAGAGTTTGATACTTTCCCTAACATCGTGTACCTATACCTAGATCCAGAGCTTCGATATCCCGCCCTTTTCTGTTCTAAACCTCATAGTTGACCCTCGAATAATTCCCAAGGAGGATGTAGAAAATCATGTCCTACACAATCATTGAAGTTAACCGTGTCGGATAGGATACATGTAATTGAGACATCTGCATACTACTCGTCCGAGTATAGTCGCGAATCGGGCAGGAAGACGATCGTTAGATACGTCTACCTAAAGAGACGGGTGGAATATATTGAGGCCGAAGAGTTGCTAACTTTAGATTGTCTTCAGGTTTATTTTCGTGAGAATGGACATCGTAATTCGGCATGTCAAGTTTTTTTGGATGGCTGAATCGAAATCCATTTCGAGATAATTGTCTTAATAACAATATTTTCTACTCACATTTTTGTTTTAAACTTTTTGCGTTTTAAACGTTTTACGTATTGAACATTCTGCGTGTAGACCCTTTTAATTTGGTTTCATCAATCTGTTAATGGATTTAAACCAAAATAACATAATTTCAATTATTTCAAAAACTCCTGGGGTTATGATTTTTGAAACTTAAGTCGGCAGTAGAAGGATGCATATCTCCATATAGTAATTTTGGACTTCAACGAATGAGTTTGAAAAATCGCACTCAAGGCAACTACCCTTAATTAAAGCATTTATTTATTACACTTCACCTTTATTGAAGTTTATTTACAACAATACAACATAATAAACAAAACTAAAAAGAAAAAAAAACATTTTAAAGTCGGTTAGAAAAAGGGGTAATCTAATAGCCTACTTTGCGTAAACATATATAGGGTCCTTCTTAATATGCTGACACTTTTTTAAGAGGATGATCAGACCGTCAAACTGAACAACTTTTTCTATGGCACCAACATCGAAATCGCGAAATAAAAATCAGCCCCTCCATACAAACCTGTAAACCTACTAGAGTCAAATGTATGGGACAGCTGATTTTTTTTTCGCGATTCCCATGTTGGTCCCATATAGAGAAAGTTGTTCAGTTTGATGGTCTGATCATCCCTTTAAAAAAGTGTCAGCATATTAAGTTGGACCCTGTATAGAGGTATAGTATACAATACATGCTATATAATTGTTGCATAAAGTATCAATATGAAAGAAAAATGGGTAGATTCCCATTGTCAAGTTTTCTAATAATGTTGTACCTACTTATTATATACATAATTATAACATTAAAGAATATATGGGAGCCAATAGCGTCACACTCTCTTGGCAGTTATTATCGCCTCAAAATACACTCAACCTAAAAAATTAACGTCTGTGAATCAGCATTGATGTACGCAAATAAACATAGGAACAATATGCAAATTACTTCATCACGTTAAAACTACAGTACATGGCATTTGATCACTGGTTATGTTTACATGGGCTTAAAATGTTTTCAGTCATTTTGTGCACAGTAATTGGTTGGGAAAACCATGTTGATTTATAGCGAATGTCGAATATTCTAGTGACTAGTCTATAACAGCTGGCACACGTCACACGTTCCAATATATAAGTAGTATTATATTATAAACATCGGTAGGTAGCATCTATAGTTTACATGACGTCACAATGTAAAAATTAAACGTCTTTTGTACAAATGTCTAAAATACAGGGTGAAATTGATATCATTAGCATCCTTTTAAACTAAGAGTCTACCCATCAAACTGAACAACTTTTAATATGGGAGCAAACCGATCGAAACAAAAAAAAATCTGCTGTTCCATACTAAATCTGCAATGCTTACGCTTACCCGACTCAAATGTATGCAACAGCAGATTTTTTTTTCTCCGATCGATTTGCTCCCATATTAAAAGTTGTTCAGTTTGATGGGTAGACTCTTAGTTTAAAAGGATGCTAATGATATCAATTTTTACCCTGTATAGGTACACCGTGGAATTGGGGTCGTTTTGAAACCGGAGCAGGGTTCTTCAGACCATCAATCATATCGAAATCGCGAAAAACAAAACCAGCTGTTCTAGAAAATGTCAATAACCTCTCGACAAAAATATATGACACAGCACAGCTGCCTTTTTATCGCGATTTCAGTGTTGGTCCCAGCCATAGTAAAAGTTGTTCAGTTTGGTCTGAAGCACTTACCCTGTTCTGGCTTCAAAACGACCCCGATATGATATCATGGTGTATAATAAAGGGTAAGGGACAGCCAGGCAAACATTGAAACGATGAATTCAAACCATATAGGTACTCCCTGTTGCCCTTTACTTCGATCAAGCTCGTAACTTTAAAAAATAATTAATGTGTTAATTCAGAACATATTCTGTTTGCCAAACATCCAAATCCGTTCAGCCTTTTGTGCGCGATTGGGTAAATAAAATCATACAATTTACAATGCTGGTTAGTATAAAAACCGACATCAAGAAATCGCACTTTTGATCACAATATCATAGAGCATAAACGAAAAATTTCTTGCAATGAAAAAAGTAACATAGGTTACCTACAACAGAATTTTCTTGCCGACTATACCAACTTAAGTTTTTTTTCAAAATCAGTGAATGTAGGTCAAAATGATTCAAAAAGAGAATAACAGTCTCCTAAAAACGTTTAATACTAGGATGAAGTATCAGAACGTCGTACCTGGTTTAATATGAGTTGTACACGGCCGTCTTAAAACATGACAAAAAACCGACATATTAAGAGGGTACCGAGGCTAATGTGCTGCCCTCAGTCGTATTGTTTTATTTCTAAACAATTAAACAACATTTCCAAAAAACAAAAATGTTACATTGTAGTCCTGATTGGCTTGTTTTATGCTCGTAGCTATTATCGTTAAACCGCCAAAAGTTGTTAGAGAATAATACCTAAACTACACACTTTATAAAAACAAAACCGCTATGACCAGATAAATTGAAAATCAGCAATGACTACAATGTGACATTCTTGTTTTTTGGAAATGTTATTAATTGTTTAGAAATAAAAACAATACTATATTGAGGGCAGCACAATAGGCTCGGTGCCCCCTTCAATCGCCAAGGACTTGCATGTTTATAATTAGGTATCTATGCTTAGTAACATACAAAACAACTATAAACTTGGCGTAGATTTACGTTACTGTATACTTATATTCTTTGGCGTGGATGTACATTGAAGATATTAGCAAAAATATTAATTGGAAGCTTTTAGGATACGTAATGGAATGCATTGTGATCATTGTTTGTCTGTTTGTTTGTGAAAACCATCACTTAAAAATTACTGAACTGATTCAGACGGGTTCTCACAAAAGCATAAGACTTAGTTTGGATTAACATTTGGGCTTTATTTCATAGCAATATCAAAAGTTATGAGTATTTTAAGAGAATATTAATTATTCCGAGAGCGAAAATGCGCGCTGCATACAAACGTACTATGGTGATATTTGCAATACTAACCAATTAAAGTCAATGAAATTTTGCAGAAACAATCTAGAAACAAATCTCTATGCTTCTATGGAGTTAGATTTTCGTTAAAATATGACAGTTTCAATGCTAGGATTAATTTAAGATTTCTATGGAAACCTTTGAGGCACTATTACTTGAAAACTATACATTTTAACGAAAATCTGACTCCATACAAGCATAGAAATTTGTTTCTAGATTGTTTCTGCAAAATTTCATTGACTTTAATTGGTTAGTATTGAAAATATCACCATAGTACGTTTGTATGGAGCGCGCTCCGAATAATATACCCTTAAGTCAGTGGTCTGCGCGTACGAAGTCGCGGGCGCCGCTAGGATAGAATAAAATCTATTACATTTCTATCGTCACCTGTCTTAGGCATTATTTCGCTATTTTGTCAATATTTCAACAGAAATAGATAGGTACCTACAAACGACAACAGTGAAAATACAGGATGAAATTTATATCATTAGCATCCTTACTAAGTCTCCCCATCATTCTGAAATTTTTTTACTATAAAAGCAAACCGATCGGAGCAGAATTAAAATCAGCTGTTGCATACTTTTGAGTCGAGTCGGCATTCGGTTTGCTCCAATAGTAACTAAGTCAGTAAGTTGTTCAGTTTGAAGTGTTTAAAAGGATGCTAATGATATAAATTTCACCTTGTATAAATCTGAAAAATATGCAAGTAACCGATTGTGTGTGTAGTACCTACATCAATGTGCCACTACACTAATGCCACACATATCTACTCAGTAACGTGTTCATTCATAAGTATAATAACAATGCAGTGTCATTGGCATTTATTAAGACCTATTTAGTAGTAGGCGGGCGGGTTTTCTTTTATTTCTATAACGGTTGAACGTCTATTGTGAATTTGTGATTATTATCCTGTCGTATTCACTTTACATAGGTATCTAAAAGATAGATAGAAGTTTATGGTAGTCCGTATTTTTTGACATGTTTCTATTAATTAAGAACTTGTTTTGGTTACGATTATAAATGTATGTTTTCGAAAGTAAAGAATGATTAGCCATATTTAATAATATTACATTATTAATCGTAACTAATTGAGTAGGTACTCGTACTTGTTGCAATTAACAATTACAAAATTTAATTTTAATGTAGTAGGTACCTACTTAAGTACAAAAATGTAGTAATGTAGTAAGTAAGGTTTAAGACGTACTTAATTACATTTTGCCTAACACTTAGAAAACTTAGAAAGAAACACCTCTGAAACCTTCTGAAACAGATAAATTTATTTTGGATAGAATTTCTCCGGGTTAAGTTTTGAAGATTCAGATCTTCTTCTTATCGTGTGGGCAAGCCCTGGTGTCAGAGTTTATTCAAACCGCCTTACGGCCTCTGACGTGGTTTTTTATGTACCTAACGACTTCTACCACCAGAGATAGTAGCCGGGACAAACGGCTTAACGTGCCATCCGAAGCACGGAATCATCAATTTTTTCATAAATTAAGGTGATTCAGCCTGCAATGTCCTAACCAACTGGAGAAAAATGCACAAAGTGACATATCACTAGGTGTCCGCCGTGGGAGTCGAACCCACGACCTCCGTGTTAGGAGCCCAATAATGCTCTTAACCATTAGACCACGAAGGCAGATAGTATTGCGTATTGGAATCGGAATTTTATTTTTCTTTTTTTTAATACTCATTTTATATAAATTATTATGTATCTGATTATACTGTAGAATGAAATGACAAATATCTATTTCCAACGCTGTTTATTTATGGAAACGTTACTATCTACTATTATAAAACTGTATGTCTCTACGTACATTAAAGATATTTACAAAAAAAAGGCTCCGATACATAGTGTTTAGCCGTCCCTGACTCGAAATCATAGATTTTTTTGTCTGTTTGTTTGATTGTTCGAGCATCACACAAAAACTACAGGATTGATTTTGATTTGACCGTAGCGCTCTTTTAACTTGAAGCGACCAATATTTTGATACCTAATAATAAATAAAATACGATTAGCTTTAAAAATGAGTATGTGTGTAAGTTTAATGTGTTACACACTGAGGTGCTTCAGACCATGAAACTGAACAACTTTTACTATTTGATCACCTTTGAAATCGAGAGTTGTTCCATGGAAAATGACAATTGGTCCCTACCCGACCCATATGGAAGGAACAGCTGATTTTTTTATCTCGTTTTCTATGTTGGTCATAGTGAAAGTTGTTCAGCTTGATTATCTTGGTTTACACCCTGGATACTTTATCTCGCTACGATAACGGGGGAGCCGGTGCAGATGAAGCCGTGGGCAAAATTTAGTGATAAATATTTTGCATGTATCTTTGCTAATACTTATTGTAATTCTAATGATTACTGGATATATCTTAATAGAAGTTGCGTATTAGATTCTATAATTAATTATTATAATTACCAATTCGCACACAAACGTTTAAGAAATCGGAGAATGGGATAATTATGTCTTAGTCAATGATGATAGTGTTATATTAATTAATGACTACTTAATAAATTCCTGTGGAATTTTTTCGACTGGTACAATAAATACTAACATCTATTAATACCACATTATTTTCCACCCGCGATTTAGTGAAATATGAGCAATATGGCAAGGGTTCAAATATGACAAATATTCAAGAACATGTAGTACATAACACAGATTACCTAATAGTTCATACTCATTATTCCTACCGTTATTTGGGTAATTTCTTGTTCGACTGACATGATTAAAATTTTTGTTTTAGGAAGCAGAAGAATGGGCTCGACGGCAAAGTGGACCTATGATCAACCCTTCATTCGAACCAGACGACTTTCTTCCTCAAAGGTATAAATGACGTAACTTCTAGCTTTGTTAGGTAATCGAAAGTAACCATACACATATAAGAACAATTACTGGTACGAGTAATACCTAGTTTTACCTTAGATAGGTAGGAAAAGTTTTATTTTCTCCCTTGATGACCCTGACTATCCAGGTGGGATGACATCAATTCTTAACCACTTCCAGTTCCTATCACGTCAATCTTAATTACCCATTGTACGTTTGTATTTGTTGCTAGCTAGAGTCGATTGTGAATTATAAAATCTTTCAATGAGATATTGTAAATAACTTCAAAGACTTAGCTTATCCAAGCATATAAATGTACAATAATATAGATCAATATTACGTGCAGTCCTAACAACTGCCGTATCCTAGCAAGCAATCAACCAATGTGGAGTTGTATTCGTACCTATGAGCGGGTAGGTTATACAATACTTAAAAGAAATCAAGAAAAAAACAATTGAATTAAAAATTATTATGTTATTTTTACTGCCAATACACTGTCCGTTTGAATGTACAAAAAAATATGCTAGTGGACATGAGTTATGTGAATGAAAGTGTTAAGTGATTTAATAAAATAATAAGTTCAAAAAGCTGACTTACGTACCAAATTTCTAAGAAATTCTTGTACTTAACTTGTAACATTGTTATTTTGTTGTTTCTAATTCACTTTCTTTGTTATAGTTTATCACCGGTAAAGGATGAGAAGAAGAAAGGCGTGGACAAAGGCATATTTCTGGTTAACATGAAAGAAAAGAACATGCAAGAGGTAGAAGAATATGAACCTTACGATAACAGAGTCGTGGAACATCCTACCACGTAAGTATTCTGTTATACAATTCACACCGGCGAAAAATCGATCCAGTTTTAATACTACAACACGGTTATGTGACTGAAAATGGTATTAGACTAGGTCATGGACTGAAGTTAGTTTAATTGATTGAGAAATTACCACACTGCTTAAGACCTATAAATAAAGGCCAATATAGGTCAGTAGGTACGTACAAAAAGTAAAAATCTTCGGGTCAGACTAAATTAATTATAGTGTTACTTGACAATCTTAGAAACCGATAGTTAATTCTATGTCATCCTACTAAGGTTTTTTAGAAGTGAATACAATTGAATAAGTGAATTTCATTGCGACAAAGGAATATCAATGTCCGATAAATAAAATACGCGACCTTCCGAGAAGGCAGAACATTTCCTCGCTTTACTTCCGCTTGCAATGAGGTTATGGATCCAATCGGGCAAGGTTTTATCCTATGACGTTACCATGAATCATTTGCTAAGATTATGTACATAACATTACTTTCCATCTCTACAGGTTTTGTAAAGAAAACAATAAACGTAAAGCTAGGTAATTCTTGGCGTGACAGGTATCGATCCTGCAACCTTTGCGTGTCTAGTGCCTTAAAGTCATCGATTCAATTGTGAACTAATGAAACAGCTCAGTATTTAGTATGACAGTCACGAAGTCTTTATGACCTTAGCCAGCAATTGCTAGAATATCCATTCTTATGTCCATATCTCAGCAAATAAACATGATATGAATATCATTCCAAAGGCTCGATCTGTATCAATGATAACGGTTTATGCATTACATCTACGAACAAATTTGTTCGTAGCATTACATACAAATGTCAGTCTCTGTCAGTTTAACACCGTGATGGCAAAGTTAAGCGCCAATTAGATGACACGTAATTAAAAAAATTGTTTGTTCCAGAAATACAGAAACCCTACTCCACCTGCTAAAAGGCAGTTTAGGAACGGGTATTTTGGCAATGCCGAAAGCATTCGACAACGCGGGCTACGTGGTCGGAACAATCGGAACCATTGTAATCGGAGTACTATGTACATACTGCATCCACGTGCTATTAGACTCGTGCTACGTTCTATGCAAGCGGCGGAAAGTGCCATCCATGTCATATACCGCAGCAGCAGAGGCTGCGCTTTCCGAGGGACCTGACTGGTGCAAAGCCTGTGCGCCATATGCAGCGTAAGTTTTATTTAACTATTCAATACCATGAGGGTAGGCCTGAGCCCTGCAGTGGGATGTATATACGCTGTGACGATGATGATGATTCAATTCTCCAATCATTAATAAACAAAACTAGATTCACAATCACCTGTAAAATCTTAGTCAACGAAATGGTGCTATACTAAAACCACAGTGCACTCAGATATTCGCTTGAGAGCATTTTGTGTACCTATCTAATCTTATATTAAGGGTAATACCCCATGACATGAAGTGGGTGGGTACCTACAAGGGGAATTCCTGTTTCACCGTGTACCCACTATATTAACGTAAGACTGAGAGTATGTTGTTTATACCTTGTTTATACATAGGTACTCTAAGTCTAAGGGGTAAAAAATAAAATAAGTAACCGAAGATTCAATTATAAAAAACAATACTGCTTTCTTAATCAGACGGCCCGATAGTTCAGTCGGTAGTGAACCTGCCAGTTGTGCTGAGGGTCGCGGGTTTGCATCCCGTAAGGGACAAAATATATTTGTATGATGAATATTTGTACCCGAGTCATGGATGTTTGTTTCCAGGCTAAATTCTGGTACCTATTTTAAACGTGACTAGATAATTTGTGTGACAATGTCCAATATATTAATTCATATATTATTTTATTAAATTTATGATTAGTCTTCGCTACGCAACAAAAATCAATCATTCTGCGTCATAGATGCAATATTTTTTTAGTAAAACAAATGAACGTGTGTATTCGGTACCACGTTTTCCTTAATCAGAACACGTTTTGTCACTGAAAGCGTTATCAATGAACTTGAGTAATTTGTCCGAGTAATGTTATTATTCAGTTTTGCGATACACAGTGTACTTGTTAAAATATTATAAATCCTCTTTAGTACCTGCAAGTAAAAGTTCCAGGTAATAAGAAATATTACATGCACCGTCTTGTACACTACATCGCAGGGGATATTTTTGATGCTGCTGCTGACAGCTGATTTATCAAGATTCAGTCCATAACCACTTATTGAAACGAGACATGTAGATCTATGAGGTCATCAGAGACGTGTTTCCCTAAAAAATAAACAGTTCCGAGTTCTTCTGTCCTTGTTGTACTTAAGGATCGTCAGGAACATTGACTTACACTCTAGCGATAGACAGGCGCTTTCATAGAAGCAACACGTTCCACTTGAATGCGGTGCCCGCACCTGATTGATGTTCCCGAGTTCACTTCGTCACTATGGCAATGACAGACCGCAATGTGTCATTTTGTATTGTTTTGTGTGACATGTTGTTTGCTTGAACGAGCTTGTCTATCGCTAGAATATATGTCAGTGGTCAGGAAGGATAAGTTTAATGTTTAATTTCTGTTTCAGGAACGTAGTAAACGCTTTCCTTCTGGTATATCAGATTGGAACTTGCTGTGTTTATGTCGTATTCGTGTCAGACAATATCCAGTCAGTGCTGAAGAACCAATTCGGTTTGGATGTGGATGTCTTTCAAGTGATGTGTTGCATTCTGTTACCACTTATCCTGATAAATTGGGTGCGGGATCTCAAGTACTTGGCGCCGTTCTCAGCGATTGCTAATGCTGTGACGATAGTGAGCTTTGGCATAATTCTGTACTACATCTTCAGAGTAATGCCAACATTCGAGGGCAAAGCGCCGGCTGGAAAATTGGCCAATTTCCCACTATTTTTTGGAACTGTCCTATTCGCGTTAGAAGCTATTGGCGTGGTAAGTAAATACAAAGACGTATTTTGTATCTTTTTTTAAATGCAATGTCAGTTTAAAAAAAGACTCTGTTTCGTATATACCTACTATGAAAGTGTTTTAGTTACATTTTTAGGTTTTTTGACTACAGGGTGTTAGGGGAAACAGTTGCATTACTCTCATTTAAGTGGTGATTGTACCCATGATATTAAACAACTTTCCCTAAGAAACGTACTATGAAATTCGCAAATAAAGTTTTAGCATTTCCATACTATATACGGATAGCCGTGGTGGTCCAGTGGCGAGTAACCTTGCCCGCCGTGCAGGAGGCGATGGTTCGATCCCCGTCCAAGCCGACTCGTACCAATGAGTTTTTCGGAATTTATGTACGATTTGTTACACCACTAGCTTTTCGGTGAAGGAAAACATCGTGAGGAAACCTGCATGCTTCAATTTCGAGGCGTGTATTGTACCCACTGTCCATTATAAGTGGCGACGGGCTCACCCCCCGTCACACCGGACAGAGTTTCGGTACTACTGGTGAAACGTGGATGTTCTGAGGTTTCAGAATATCTCTGACTACCCCCTCGGGGAATATAGTCGTGAGCATATGCTTATTTTCATAGTAAATGCAACATGGGTACAATAACTCCTTAAAGTAATGCAACTGTTTACCCTAACACCCTGTATAATTACTTAAATCCTTCTGTACTAATGTTTATTTTTGTTTTCCATAGATTCTGCCACTTGAAAACGAAATGAAAACACCACGGGACTTCGTGGGCAAATTCGGTGTGCTGAATCGGGCAATGATCAGTATCATTATACTGTACGTCGGCATGGGTCTCTTCGGTTACCTCCACTATGGACACGCTTCTAAAGGCAGCATCACGCTCAACTTACCTTCTGACACTGAAGTGTAGGTATTCTGCAAAGATTTTATTTGGTACTAGTGTTTTCCCGCGACTTCGTCCGCACAAATTATATACCAGATTTTAAGTTAGATCCTAAGCTATCAAACTAAAATGTTTCATCAAAATCGGTTTATCGTTTTTGCGTGATGCGCGAACAAACAAACAGACAGTCAACATTTGTAAAAAAGGTTGATCTCGAGTCAGGGATACCTAAAAACCATATCGTAATCTTTTTTTTGTAAATATCTTCAATGTACAGACACACTTCAGTAACAGTTTTATAATAGTTTAGATTCTGTTTTCAGCGTGTTTACAGTCAGTTGCAGAAACGCTCATTAAAGTTAATCCTCCATTAAATCTCTGGCTAGCTTTTACTAAGACAACAAGACAGGAAGTGACAGCAAGAGATTTAAAGGACGATTAACTTTAATAACTTAAACGCGTTTCTGCAATTTTCTAAGGGCAGTAAAAACAAAAATATTAATCAGCAGATGGCGTTTTAGTAAATTTGACAAAAATGACTGTCAATTCGAAGATTAAAGAAGTTGTCTTTAATAAAATGTTTTGGTGTTGACAATTGAAAAACTGCTCATTACCAATATACGAAATAAGATACGAAAAATCAAAAAACAAGTTAGTCGGTTGTAAATAAAAATTATGTTCCGAGTAACGAGATAAGAAAGAGACAAAATAGTAAGATATAAGTAATAGTACTAAAGGTAGTAGCAGACCAGTAGTATAAAGTAATAAACATTAATCAAAATCTTATTATCGCGTAGGCATCAAGCCCTGCATGGGTAGAATGCCACCGTGATACTGCGCTATCACGCCTTCGCTCTCTTTCTATTTGCGCGCGAAAGAACGAGACAAAAGACGTGATACAGCCGTATCACGTGTAGTATGCTATGAGTGCTGGTGTCAGATTTTTCAAACCGCCTTATGGCATCTGACGTGGTTTTAATGTACCGAATATCACCACCAGAGATAGTGGCCGGGACCAACGGCTTAACGTTCCATCCGAAGCATTATTCTAAATGAACATCAACCGCATAAACAAGCGATCAGTTCAAGATATCAATAAGTCTTTCACATTGTAACCATCAAAATCGTATTAATGAATTCACGAATTAATCCCTAAATTAGGGAATCAAGAAAAACACGGAACACTATCGATTTCACAGCAAATTTTTTAAGACTGTAACGCCATCCTTCCAGTGTCACGGAACAATTTTTTTTAATATAAAATCGCCTCATTAGCAGAGAAGACTATAAATGCTATAAATAGAATGATCATATTTTGTATATTTCGAATAGTAATAAAATAGACTGATCAATGCTTTTAAATATTGTTCCTCAGACTTGCGAGTGTTGTCCAGTGCCTGCTAGCGTTCGCCATCTTCATCACCCACGGCCTGGCGTGCTACGTTGCCATCGACATCCTGTGGAACGAGTACATCGGCGTGCGTCTGCTCAACAGTAAAAGAAGACTTATCTGGGAGTACCTGCTCAGAACTGGAATCGTTCTTGTTACTTGTGAGTTAAAAATCTCAGATTCCTCAATTGTCATGATTATTCGATTGTACATCATGAATTTGTTATTTCTTTATTTTCTTTAAATAAATTGTTTTTTATGACAGTTGGCATAGCCGCTGCGGTGCCTGAGCTGGAACTCTTCATATCGCTGTTTGGTGCTCTGTGCCTGTCCGCACTCGGGCTTGCCTTCCCCGCCTTCATCCAGAGCTGCACCTACTGGTACTACGTTTCACGCTCTGAACGCATCCGCATGATCATCAAAAATGCCATCGTAGTCGTCTTTGGAGTTTTGGGTCTGATTGTTGGCACCTGGACGTCTCTCGAAGGTATAATAATAAAATTCTCGGGCCACGAAAGCGGATCTGCGGTCGAAGCCATCGTATCAAGTACAGAATCAAGTTTTCACAACGCAAGTGTTCTACCTTGAGCTGAGCACGCGTTGAAGCGCCTACAGCGTACTTTAACGTAGCGATAATATGACAGTGCCATCATGATAGAACCGTCCGTGGCATTATAATAAATATAGGCAAATGTAGGTACTCACTAGGTATGCTTATTGTTTCATTTAGTGTTATTGTTAAGGATTTATTTTAGAAGATTTACATTGCAAATAGTGTTAACGTTAATTTTTGAGGTGGAACATACAGAAAATTTAAGTATTAGAATGTTGACTTGTTAAATGACTTTTTAATCTTAAGGCTAACACATGTATAATTGGCTCATGTAATTGGTCTAATTGAGATATTTAAAAAATCGTGTCCGCATTAGCTTAACCTGATATTTATTGTATAGTAATAGAGTGATTAAACACAATATTAATCACTCGCTTAATCCGTAATTATTAGAATGGAACCCTTGCAATACTGTAAATCATGTCGACACAAAAAATATATCAATCTGAATGTGTTTAGTCAATATTACATCTTCAAGTTTGTAATATTTATTCATTTCCTTATAAACTAGAGAATGAATTAAACGTATTGTACATATTGTAGAACTAATAAACAAATGTTATAAATTAAGTTGTAAATTAACGAGGCAGACGAGAGGCGTTGTTTGTTATTAATTTGAATTCAGTATTGTATAAGACATTATTAATATTTAGTAGTGATAAAGAAGTTCAGATTGTTACAAGTTGGTTTACTGTCCATCTGCAGACTCAGCGCCTCATGTTTGCCAGTAGCCTTAGTGCAAAAGCTAACCATCCTACGACAGTGAGATTCTATGTCAAGTTAAGCATGGCATTTTGATAGTCTTAAGTTTTAATTTAAGTACAATCGGGAGAATGATGATGAGATATTATCTACAAAAGTTATCAAATTATTTATTTTTGCGTTATTATATCACTGGTTAAATGGTACCTAATACCTGTATCTGACACGGTAATGTTTATTTGTTATGTAGTACAATACTATTATATTGGACCTCGCGGAAAATGTTACCAACGATAATTTTTACCTATTACTTTATTATCGGTCAGACGACGCGCTTAGTTTTATTTATTTTGACTACTTATATTTTACAAAGCATCAGCCGTCATTTCACATGCTGAAACAAAGTGTTTTTTCTTTGCGATTCAGTTTAGTAGATAATAGATAGATAGAGATTCAATAATAATCATGAAAAAGTACAAATACCTAAAAGTTGGTCGAGAATTACAAATCCGGTCATGGTTTACTATTGAATTAATCTGTGATGTTGATAGTTGATAAAATATTTATTAGGAATTATTTTTGGTTAACTATTTTATTATACGATGTGTTGTACACGTCAGTGATATTGTGCTCAGAGAGATGTTTAAGGGTTGAATCCCATATGAATAAAGTTTAACCTATTTAATAAATGTTTTTTGTGTCATTTGCATTGCCACGTTCCTTTTTTTCCGTTTGTTTAAATATGCCATGCCATTTATTGCCTCTGATAGTTCAGTGAAATTAGGTGAAAAAGGGGAATAACTCCGAATGAAAGATAATATTATAATTGATTTACCTATGCAAGAATATCTCAAGAACAAGAAATTGTAAAAAAAACTGCCTAGAACCAAATTTGTATTTCAGGTTCTACAACTTTTCGAACCACACGCCCACGTCTAAACTAAAGTCATTTAGGAAACAAGATATTGTCAAGAAAAACAGTTTTGCTACCTTTGGCCTTGAATATCTTGCCTAAACGAGATTCTATGAGACTTTTGAGCTAACTTATAAAATGTGTAAGATTTTTTATTATTTTTCATTCCAATATTGAATCCCTATTTGACTGGACTATGATATAAACCAATTACATTGACAATAGTTTCTATTCTAATAGAAAGCTAACAAGGTCGATAAAAACTTGTTCATGTACACAAGAAAATCACAATGATTCTGAACAAAGTATTATGCCCAAACATAGAAGAAATATCGATTTCTCAAAGAGCTAAAGCACAGAGGATTACAATATAATCCTCTGTGGCTAAAGTAAACGCACGTAAACGCAAAGTAGATGATATTGGAAGTTAATTTATCCAAATAAAACATAAAGGCTACATTTTAAAACAAATTTATTAATTGCATTAACATAACTAGTAAAAATGGAATCCAAAGCGGTAACCACGTGAGCACACGCATAGCGGCGTGCACCAACAAATGCCCAATCATATCACATGTTCTGTGTATCAATTCTGTGCTCACAGTTCGTGACTAAACTTATTTTGAATCATCGCATTTGCAATATTCGTAATATAATAAAAAATACATGATTGCTGGCGCACGCTGGTACTGTGTTTACATTAATCAAACTTATAACAATGCAATTCAATTACACGTATAATGAATTTTAATTAAAAACTAAAGCATCTTTCACTTGGGATAGTTCGTCGAACCAACAATTATATTCCTACAAAACTAAAATATTTATACTTAATTGAATAACATTGGAATAGTGCTGCCTCTCTGGAAAAACATACCGAGTATAAAAGAACCGGCCCTTCTCTAAATCATCTCACATGCAGTTGTGTTAAAACCTTAGACATAATTATAAGTTATAAACATATAAGTATTCAAACAAATACGTTACCATGAAACATAATACGGGTGAAAGTTCGAACGCTACCTGGAGGAAAAGTTACTACCCTAAATATAAGGTCTAACAAAATTAGCTGAAACAATTTTAAGGGGATGATCAGACCATCAAACTGAAAAATTTTCTCTATAAGACCAATATCGAAATTGCAAAAAAAAACTGCGGTGGTATCAGCTGTTCCCTTAGATCAAAATAAAATTAAAGGCCCAATGCGCGGTAAGTTGAAGCAAACTACTGGTGCACTTGGGCCATACAAACTAGCGCCATTATCTGTCAAATCTAGGGCACTTGCATACAAATTTGAAGTAAAGCTTTCATTTGTTTTGCCTCATTTTTCTGGTTTGAAATGTTCGCGTTAGGCCTGGCCTATCCATTCATTTTATTTTGATCTAAGGCTGTTCCATACAAACCTACTCGACCTGTTTGTATGGAACAGCCGATTTTTGATTGATGTGATTTCGATATTGGTCCCATAGAGATAGTTGTTCAGTTTGATGGTCTGATCATCCCCTTAAAATAGTTTCAGCTAATGGTGTTAGTCCTTATATACCGGATGTTTTTTTTTCCGAAACTTTCAGTGGTGATTCAGACCATCAAACTGAACAACTTTTACTATCTATGGGAGCAAACCTGAAATAGAAAAAAAATCTGCTGTTCCATACTAAACTGCAATACCGAGTCATATGTATGAGACAGCTGTTTTTTTTAAGAATTTAGGTTTGCTAGATAATAATAAAAGTTGTTTAGTTTGATTTTGATGGTCTGAATCACTCCTGAAAGTTTCGGAACTGTAAAAAAATCATCCGGTATAGAAGATAGAAAATTTTACTCAAAAGGAACATGCCTTTTTTTGCAAATTGTTTTAACGACATACAAATAATGTTTATTAAAGGTTTCGTCCCCGATTGATGGCATACTATTTTAGGGTAAAGTTTTACGTATTCTCGTTGGTTCGATTCCTCGCTCAAGCAAGCTAAAAATTTGTTGTTTGCAATTACACATTTTTTTTAAATAAATTTGTTTTACGAGTACAAATTCGCTATTTCAATATTTAGGGTACTTTCCCTGTCGGTGGCGATGGCGATCTTTCCACCCCATACATAGGGTCAATTCACGCTCCGCATTCGATGAACAGTTACAAACAGTTTAATTGAGAAACAATATTTTGTAACCCAAGAAATATTATTTTAATTTGTACTATAAATCTTCGATCAAAGCTAAATGATACATCACAAAAATATGTGTCTATCATTTAACTTAACTTAAAGACTAAAACTAAAATAAAATAAAGACGTAGAGCGCGTTAACTGCATTCGAAATACAAACATGCGAAAAACGATAGATCGAAATATCTTTGTCAGTAAATTGTAAGACGACAGACTGTTATACAGGGTGTAAAGGACAGCCGGGCAAAAACTGGAACGTTGAATTCAGACCATCAAAAAACCACTTTCATTATGAAGCTAATCTTCGCAACGGAATTGCGAAAAAAATAACTGCTGTTTCATGCATTTGAGTGGGATAGGTACTACATTTTCGAACTCCATCGTGAAAGATGTTCAGTTCCGTTTTATTGTTTGCCTGGTTGTCCCTTACATCCTGTATTATGGTATTACGAAGAAAGATAGTGCGAAAAATGGTGTCGGCACATGAAAGGAATCAGGATAGGATTAGTGCCAATAAATAATGCCTAAATTGTACCTAGGTCAAATAAATAGTGTCTCTGTAATTTACGAGTTATAGATTATTTTTTTACCGCGCTAGCTTGACGTCAACGTAGCGTATACATTTTCTGTGGGAAAAACGGCTTGCATTACAGCAACGAGTAAACATACAAAAATAGTGCTCAAATAGTGCCCTAGGGCATCCAAAATCGCAGTAGGATAGGTCTTCAGGGAACGGAGATATAAATAAGTCTTTTGAATAAAATATGGAGGTAGCATCGCTCGAGCGTACATACGATATGACACCATAATTCTTACATAAGGCGACGTTTCTTTTTTATAAAAACGACATCAAATAAATAGTGCCTGAAATAGTGCCTCTGCCAGTACACATTTTTTTGTAAATTCGTAATGAAACAATATAAACAATAGATGCAAAGTTTTACGTACTACGGTAGTATCTATTACTCTGTGTACGTACTAAATCTTTAGAAAAATCGAATACCGAAAGATGGCGCTTTATTTTCATTTAAGCGAGTTTAGAGTTAGCTGATAAGTAATTAGGAGTTAATAGAGTAATTTTTTGTGTGTATAAGCGATTTCACACTACTGCTCTGCCAATACATTTATACGCAGAACTTTTCATCGATTTTTATATTGTTTCACTACGAATTTACAAATGTTTGTACTAGCAGAGGCACTATTTATTTGATGTAGTTTTTATAAAAAAAAAGTCACTCCTGATCTCTTTTATGTCTAGCTATACGGACACGAAAAATTATAACTAGTGTGAGGTACCATGTATACACACACCGAATTTTATTACGACGAACAGTCTATCGACTAACAATTTACAGAAAACATTCTACCAAACAATGATTTTGTATGTTTGTATTTCGGATCAAGATTACACACTCGACATTATATACAAAGTTATTATTCATAATCAGAGATCGGATAATTGGATGTATATTTACCGAAAGTTGAGGAGTTGGCTATTATGGAATGCACTTTAGTATTAAAAAAAAGGTTTTTTTTAATCGCTTCCATACTCTGCATCCGATCAGTTATGAAACTTATGAATTCCCGGATTTCCTGGCATGCCGAGATTTATTTTACCGAAATAAAACTTAATTTTTAAATTGACTAAATAATTTTAATACTATGCATCCGATTAGTTATGCATTCTCGTATTTCCTGGCAGTTTGGGATTTATTCTTAGATGAAAGTAAAATAAATGGATGTATGCCCAAAGCGCGGTATGTTGAAACACACAAGTAGAACACTTGGTCCATAACTTTAATTTCTTGTAAGGATATTGGTCCATAATTTCATAACATAATATAAATTTTAGGTATATATGCATCCGAATATCCGATCTCTGTTCATAATCGGAGATGATTAAAATCGCTATCAGCTAAAGATTAAATTAGATTAGAACATAATAGTTAAAAACATCAAACATCGCAGAGATGCTTTAGGGTCGAGAAAAATAATTTCATAAATCAATCTAAAAAACAATGTAACCTTATGGTGAATGTGTTATATAGAGGTAGAGTAAAATAACTAAGTAATTAATTAACAACCAGTACTTGAGGACTTTGGCAATAAGGTACCGTAAACAAATAAAATCACCTCTTTACGAAGATCACAAGGCGTATGCAATTCGCTCAATGTGACGCGCAACCTTGATAGTTTACAAAGAGAAACTTTCGATTATAATATTGACACCGTCTTCATAAAATAAATTGCAGATTTCTTCTATGAAAAAACAATGATATTATCTTTTACTGATGTCGCCTTTGGAAATAACGCATTCCGCAAGATCACGTTCGTCAGCGTGGAGGCGCACCAGAAGAACATGCTGTCAACTTGGTACCCTTTTTTGAGGAAAGTCGACATGGACGCGAAAGACAGGCACCTTCATGAATCTAAATCGTCCCTCTCGTTAAATCCCTAGATTACGGCTCGGATTAATATTTCGCGAATCACGGTCTATAGTATAGACTCTATACTATCTACAATACTGATTCAGTAGTATATTCGAGTATTTTACTGGATAGCTCACTGACAATCTTTCGAAAATCTATAATTTTCTTTCAATGTCTAAATTTTCTATTACACCATGTCAACGTTTTATGCTATATCAAATAAAATACAAAAAGATGTTCTTCATTTAGAAATATTTTGTTATTATCATATTGAACCGCTCTTACTTTGCTCACACATTGTATGTGCACTGAGTATTGACGTGTATATTGATCGGCACTACAAATTCGCATTTGCATGCACATAACGGGGAAAATACAAATGATTGCCCCTACGATATTAACGAATTCAATAAACTTTATAATCTAAACATCATGATAAAACATGGAACGTACTAAAAAGATCTGAATCATAAAAAAAGGTGGTTGTGACCAACACATACCTGCCTTGTTATTTCAAATTTACAAAACGATGTCTTGCTCAATAGGCTTAGTTTTAAAGTTTTAAAATTGAATAGGTACGTAACTAAAAATAAAGGAATTGACAATTATCACCATGCACATACACATACACACATTCACTACAACTTGTTAGCCCATACCAATTTTATCATAGTGGGTTCCGAGTACACTTGAAAGTATACATGTGGCTCTGCTCTCATTACGGATGACGAGCGTTACTATATGTGTGTGTACGAACATTTACCTTAACACCTTGTTGTCCTACTTCTTGCCGGCGTCGTACCCGGGCAAGATGCGCTGGAGAGCGTTCTTAAGATTTTCATTCAGCTCTGGATCATATTTAGTGAGATTCTGCCGGCAACATGGACATGTTCGAGTGCCAATTGACTTGAAGGAGAGTTTCATGCATGCCTGGAAATAATTGTAAATAGTAAGCTATGTTATGGAGTATGACTCGCTTTCGTGAGAGGCCTGTTGGGCGTATATAAGATAAAACAGTAGTTAGTAAAATCTAGCATTAATGTGCAAAAGCATGGTGTCCGATCCCATACAAATGAAATTTTTGTTAAAAAAATGAAAATATATGGCGTTATGGTATCGATTTGTAATTAATATTTACGTAAAAGTGTAAATTGTTACTAAAAATACGTGATCTGACTACAAAAAAATATCATGAGCCTCGGAAAATCAAGCAATTTACTTTGCCTGAAGACTGCCCGCGCGTTACGGCAGTCGCGTTCCATTGTTTGACGTTGGGCATCTGTACTGTATAGTATTATAATAATCTGTGGCAAAAGCAACCAGAATTCATTTCTAAGTAATGTCTAAGACCTGTATCAAAAAAGTGTAGTGATGCACTTACCAGACAAAAGTTGTGTAGGCATGGTGTCGTCACTGGACTAACGGCTACTTCCTGGCAAATGATGCAGAGGAATACCTGAGTGACGTTTTCTATAAATTCCTGAAAACAAAGTAGCGTTACATTAAATTAAATTCTTCAATAATGTATCGATCGACCTTAATATTCCCCGAGGGATATTCAGAGATATTCTGAAAACTCAGAACATCCAAGTTTCACTAGTAGTATTGAATATCATTCCAGTGTGTCGGGGAGTGAGCCCGTCGCCACTTATAATGGGCAGTGGGTACAAGTACAATGCAGGCCACGAAATTGAAGCATGCAGGTTTTCCTCGATTTTATCGATATCGCTATCGAATATTGACGCTCCGATACGATCGTTGGCGTAATAGAGCTTCAGTATCTCGACGGCCCGACAGCACAGTCTGTAGTGAACCAGCCTGCTGTGCCGGGGGTCGCGGGTTCGAATCCCGTAAGGGACAAATATTTGTATAGTGAATATGAATATTTGTTCCCGAGTCATAGGTGTTTGTATCTATATATGTATTCTATATCGTTGTCTAGTTATCATAACACAAGTCCAGGCTAGATTCTGGAACTTTAAATGTGACTAGATAATTTGTGTAACACTGTCCAAGATATTTATATTTTTATTTAAATTTAGTATCGTTTTCAGGTCACCGAGGTTAAGCAATGCCAGGCAGGTCTGGCCAGTCATTAGACGAGTGACCATTCACCATTTTCTTGCCTCCGCCAATAAGCACTGGGCCCGCGTGGTCAAGTATATCACACTCATTTTTAGGGTTCCTATTACTACAGGGTGAAATTCTGCAATGTCTACTCGACTCAAATGTAACAGATGTATAATATATCGTTCTTTTATTCCCCTCGCATCCTTATTCGTGAGGTGTGCCGTTTGCCCTGCAGTAGTATACTACAAGCTATATCTTAATTAAGGGGCCATGGGTTCCGACGAAGATTTTCTATGAGATGCCCGGCCCTCCGAAAAGTGCGTGCGTGTGCCGTATTTTCGATTAAAAAGAATGAAATAAGCAGATTTTTTACGATTTCACTAGATAAACTATTGGTGAATATGTGAGTATAAATACTAACAATAGGAAACTATTTTAAGTTCTTCTAAAACGAGAAAAATGTTTAACAATGCATGAAAATACGTCATCATTGTGACGATTTTCTATCGAGTAATCAGTTTATGATTTCACTACATAAACTATCCAAAAATACTGAGGTATGACTTTAGTTTCGGTAAATGGTATAAATCTAGTCGTAAAATGAAAAACAAAAGACGCCTCCAAGGTATTTCGCCCTACCATTGGGCCTTAAAGCCCCACCAGAAAAATAAAAAACCTCGCCATGTTGTGGAAAATCATTGGAACTAATATTTGTACTTGGAACACTAACATTAAAGGTTACAGTCAATTGAAGCGCCCCCAAACCAGGTTTTTTATATTTCTGGTCAGGCTTTACTTAACTTATAAATATGTGTTAAAGAATAAGCGCAAAACCTCATACACCCCAACTGATTAACAAAATAATTAGATCGAAACAATAATTTCATGATTTTTTTAGTTAAAATTTAAAGTTATTCGCATTTTAAGTTTTGAGGCAAAAATGATTTGTTATCATTTCGACAATGAATGAAAGCGCTAACGTGCTCGTGGATACATTTTAAGAATCTTGTTTTGGTAGTAAGTGGGGTGAGTGTGCCCGTGCGGTGGGTTGAGATAGAGTACAGTAAATTTTAAATTTAACAAGCCAATTATATAATATTAAAAAAAAAAATACCTATGTTGAAACCATGATAATTCGATTCTGCTCTCGATTCTAAACAAATTACTTTCTAGTTTTGCGTTAATTCATTAACACGTATTTCAAAATATAATAAATGTAGGCACCTTTTTTCCTTTACTCTCGCAGATATCGAGGCATTCTCTCCACAGTTTGCTGTTTAATAAATCGGCCTCAATTGCTTCGTTCTCTTCAGCGCTTAGAATGTTCTCTTTCTTAACAAGTTTCTTAGTTTTCGGACTCTTTGCAGCGAACATAGACGGAATCTTCGTTTTCGGACTTTCTGTGACACTTTTGTTCTTCGAAACTGAAAGATTAGACATATAAGCAAATATGCACGCCACAGACGTAATTTGATCGCACATTGCATTAGCATGCATTAGCATATGCTCACGACTATATTCCCCGAGGGGGTAGTCAGAGATATTCTGAAACCTCAGAACATCCACGTTTCACCAGTAGTACCGAAACTCTGTCCAGTGTGCCGGGGGTGAGCCCGTCGCCACTTATTGGACAGTGGGTACAATACACGCCTCGAAATTGAAGCATGCAGGTTTCCTCACGATGTTTTCCTTCACCGAAAAGCCAGTGGTGTTACAAATCGTACATAAATTCCGAAAAACTCATTGGTACGAGTCGGCTTGGACGGGGATCGAACCATCGCCTCCTGCACGGGCAAGGTTACTCGCCACTGGACCACCACGGCTTTTTTTGATCGGCTTCTTTTGATCACACATTGTATGCCATATAATACAGGGTGTGAGTGACAGTGAAGTACATTCAAGTCGGGTAGGTACAGCAATTTTGTATGGGACAGCAGATTTTTTATCGCGTTTCCTGAGGCAGGCTCCATAGTGAAAGTTTTTCAGTTTGATGGTCTGAGTTCACCGTTTCAGTATTTGCTAGGCTGTCACTTACACCCTGTATATCCAACGCGCTATTATTTTGCGTGATTTTCGCGTCGCGTAAGTCAATGTAGTGAAGGTATAAATCAATAAGTACTCACGTCTAGTGTTTTTCTTGGAATTGGGAGTCTCTTTGGAAGTTTTCCTTTTCTTTCCCGGGGGCGTGTCGTCGCCTTCAGATCCCGTTGACTGGTTGCTTTCTCTAAGCGCCCTCTTTTTGCCAGTCTTATTTTTACCGTTCTTCTCTTTCAAAGCCTTCTTTTCGGCTTCCGCTTCTAAGTAACCGTCTGGGTACTGTTGAAAACGATAAGTGATTAATATGATTTAAGCTCAATGCGTGGCTTATAGCGCGCAGAGGGTGCGTTGTAAAATAATACGTATTTCAATACCGGTAGAGTTCATCCCTGTATGTCCCAAAATGTATAAAAAAATTTGCAAGATTTTCTAAGCAATTTCACCTTCGCAGAAATACCGCATACGCAGAAAGGGACAAACAGCATAGATTTTATCTTGGTCACTCAATGTGATTAGCGTATAAGCCCGTCTCGTTTTCGTTTTGTTCTCGCAGGGAGTGTCTGTACAGTATGTGTATACTCTTTCTTATACTGCGGCTTAGAATACTCAAAAATACTTACAATAATAGTATACTGCGTCGCGCCGGGTTCCCAAGGGGCTGGGGAAGGGTCATCTCGCCTGAGAAGATACTTCCAGACACGGAAGCCGGACAGTCCCTTCTCAGGGTAGTATTTCACTACTTTGTAAATACCATCATATCTGTAATTAAATAAATTACTAGAATCAAATTAAAGATTGAAAAATTAAGTCTCGGGCGGGACTTAACCCGCACTCTTCCAAATCGATTGCGCTATCCAATTTCGCCACCGAGCGCGCTACACAGAGAACGAAATTTTCAATCTATTGCGTCTGTAAATTACCACAATAACGCACATTCTGTGAAAATGTCAATTGTCTAGCTATTACGGTTTAAAAGTTACAGCCCTAAATAGGTAGGACAGACAGACAGACGGCCGGACGGACGGCGAACGGAAAGCGCAGGCTTAGTATTAGGGTCCCGTTTACACCCTTTGGGTACGGAGCCCTAAAAAGTAATGTAGTATTGATGACGTCACTAGTTACCATAAAGGTATTATACCAGGAATAGAGGAACCACATACCTTTATGGTAGTTACCAATTTTAATACAAAACGCGCGTTTTGACGTCGGATAAAGAGTTGCTGGTTTGACTAGCAGTCAACTAGCGGATTACTTATTCTACACCATGTTAACATTTAGAAGCTTAATGTAAATCGCAAACGGAACAGAACATAAAAGAACGTTCTATGAAGAAAATATAAAAAGAGCCAATAGCGTTAGGGTTAAACCGAATCTGCCAGCACCGCATCGCATTTTTTCGTCGCTCCATCGGCAGCACCCCGCCCGCGTGCGATCGCGTTCCCGCTATTTTATATGCTCCAACAAATGACGTTCCTGAGTAACAGAGAAGGATGGAGCGACGGAAAAATGCGATGCGGTGCTTCCAGATGAGCGAGGAAACAATCTGCCAATAGCGGGATCGCTCGATCACGTCATTTATTGAGAAATTGAAGGACTCTCATCGGCCGATTTTTTCCTCGCTCACCGCCTCGCTACCTCGCACATCTTTGTTGGAAAAGCAAAGTGCTTATAAAATTTTCATTGTAAACTAACCGTATTCCTTCCCTGGGCGCGTATTTAGGAAAATGTTTCATCATTTTATAAGAGCGGACAACTCGTACAGGCCTGCCAGTGCGCCAGTTGTCGCCCGCATCGCCACCGGAGTCGCTTATCTGTTTCACTGCACAGTTCCGCGCCAGAGCCCTTCAAAAAAAATGTTTAAAGAACGCTAGTAATTTCAACAAATCATCATCGAAAAAATTCGCCGGTGGTTCAACCGCAGGTCTACAAATTTTGATGCTCGTGTCCCGTGAGCCCGTGACTCGTGACCAGTCGGAGCAATAGAACTGTAAATAATAGTAACTTCAATCCGAACATTGGAATATTCGAACTCACCTTCTACGTAGGTATGCACTCTTAGAGGTTTTAGGATACTTAGATGAATAATGTATGATTAATTTTTTAACACAATAAATGATAAAGTAACTAGCAGCAAATATTCCTCACTCACTTATTTTCTCTAGTAAGAGTCTGATCGCAGGACTGCTCGGCAGTTCGCTTGTTACCAGATAAGTCGCGGCCGCCGCTGCCCGTGTACGTAAACTCGTAGCCGTTATCGACATCGTCTTCATAACCTCCTGCCGAAGTCACAATGGGTGTAAATCAGGCATGTCAAACTTGCGGCCTGCAGGCCGCATGCGGCTCGCAGTGAGTTTTCTTGCCTTATCCAATTTTAAGAATAGGTTCCCGATGCGGCCCGCAAGCGTGCAGACTTGACGTAGGTACTCATATTATGTAGGTTGAGTAATGATGTGAAAAATTTCGAGCTCGCTTCACTCGCTCAATTTTTCATATGATGTGTAGAGTTTTTACAGGGGTCCTAAAAATTTTACCCTTGTAGGTAAGTAGATACCGTCCTGTTTTACGATAAATGAGTATTTAGCAATAGGTTTTTATTTTTTTATGTTCTTTGCGGCTCACTGATTCTATAAACTATCGTAATGCTTTTGGCCCACCAGTGAATTTGAGTTTGACATGCCTGGTGTAAATGATAAGTCTAATATGAAGCCTTACCTGAGAGAACAATGCTGTAAGCGCCCTCTACATCACGACCGTGAATGCCCGACACCGGTGGTCTATGAACTCCTGACTCTGAAAGCTAAATATAAGATTTTGAGAAACTGAAGTCTTTCAAAAGAAGCCGACATTTATGTACAGTTGCCACCACAGAAGAGAGAATCCGGCTCCGCCTAAGTAACATAGTAGGTGAAGCCCGTAAGACTAGACAAAGGAAACCCAGTATAATTTTTTCAGAAAAAGGTCATACGATCGATTCATACAAGTGACTAATGAAAATAAGGATGTGTTCAAGATGAATTTTTTTTATTTCCCGATCTATGTAGCAGTCGTCATGTGAGTTTTACTGGTTCTCTTTTCTGTGGTTGTCACAAATAGGAAATCAGAAATATCTAGAAATAAGTTTAAAACGCACCTGTATGCGGAATCTCCAACACATGCCAACCTCGATTCCAGGAATTGGTCCAAAATGATTAGGGGGCATAGCACACGTTTTCGTTTTACCTAGTACCAAAGAATAATTCGTAAAAAATTGTTAACAATTCAATGCAAACAAATAACTTTATTATATTCAGGGTTCGAAAGGATAATTACCATTAATTATCATGATAATTATTTTGATAAATATACATTGATAATTATAAAATTAATTGACAAAGCAAAAAGCTTGCATGTATTCGATCAAGATTCGCAAAAAAATAAGCTCCCAAACATTAAATAATGTTTCTCACTGTTTTCGGTTGTTTTTCTCAATTATTTGTTATTCATTGTGATATGAAACTAAAATCCCGAAGACAAGTTTCTGTTTGGTCTAGATACAAGTTAATTAAAGCATAAACACCAATTTTATTACTTTTAGTTAGAAATGTTATACTCAAAACCAAGAATCTAGCTTTGACTACTATCGGAGTTAATTATCTTGATAATTTCAAACCCTGATTGTATGAGAAAGTAAACAATGCACATTAAGCAAACATTTCTCTTACCGACGCAAGCCATTCCTCTACCCCAGTCTTTGCTACTCTTCGAAGCTTTCTTCGTTTGCTTAGCGGCTCCGGGCGCGATGACGTCGTTGGGATCACGCTTACAGGATGGGCAGTACCAATCTTCCTCGGGAAGCTCTTTTAGGGGCGGACTGAGACATTTCATGTGGTACCCTTTGTTGCATTCGTCGCAGAGGACTATCTACAAGATTTATAAAAATTGTTGTTTATGCAGGGTGTGGCACCAACAGTGTGGTTCAGGGATGTAGCACCAAATAGAGAGACCTTTGCCCAGAAGTGGGACAAAACAGGTTACAAAAAAAACGGTGAAATTGATCATTAGCATCCTTTTAAACTAAGAGTCCTTCATCAAACTGAATAACTTTTACTATGGGAGCAAACCGATCGGAGCAGTATCAGTTTCACCCTGTAGTTTCATTCATGCTATTTATACCCTAGAAAAAATACCACAACCTGGCTATACACATTTATGTAAGTAGATAATTATTCATCTCCAGAAATCATAAACATATGCTTATCAGATTGACACAATTAGCAATATGTTAAATGTACTCTTTACTTTTCTTTTTTCTTACTACTTACTTTTTCAGGATTCTCTTTCCCTGAACATAAATAGCAGCCACAGTCTTTGCATTGGGCGTCCTCATCATCTCTACACGTCAAACAGTTTAATGGAAGATTGCCTGAAAATTTAAAAATGTTGGAATGTGCTCTCACTTCTTTTAAGTAGGTATATTTAGAAAACTCGGAAATGTTTTTCAAATTCAATATGATCTTTTTAAGAACCTAAAAGTGTAACTAGCTAGTGGGAAGGTAAGAAAGATGGTAGTCGAGGTCGAGGCAGACCCTAGAACAGGTGACGCGACGAGTTGGATGCCTATTGCAGCGAATGGAGGGATACCGCGTTGGATAGAGATATGTGGAAGAGTTTAGGGGAGACCTTTGCCCAGCAATGGAACGAAATAGGTTAAAAAAAACTAATTTAGAATTACGTTTTTCAGGTGGTGTGATCATCATTGTTTTATAATTTTCTGTCCTTTGCGCTAACGGTACCACTTCTTCAATCGCGAATATTTTATCGTTGAGCTTCACTTTCGTATCATTTTGTGGCACAGCATCAGGTCCCAGGTATAGAGTTCCGATAAGTTCATGAGTTGTGCGCAATTTCTTTACTTCATTAACTTTGAAGTCATACCTGAAATTAACATTAATTATAAATTGTTATCTTGAGTTGATGGCATATTATATTTTTTATTTTTCTAGTCCAGTATAAATTATTTATAATTTCTCTTCAATTAAGTTTTTTCTGGTATTTCTTACTTTTATAAAATGAATTCTTTGTTAATGAATAATTCATTCATTACTTACCAATAGCCCTTTTCATGTGGTTCTTCATTATTGTAGTTGATCATAACTTTTGCTCCTATTTTCAGGTCATTAATTTCTATTGCTCTTCTGGCTCTAGGTCTTATTTCATGTAGCTTACAATAAGTATTTGAATCTTCTTCTCTAAAACAGCAATGCCCGCGTTAAATAACTAAGATTAAAAAACTTCCCAATTCAAAACTGTTACGTACCTCTGATGATCAACCACAAACATCCACACACATACACATTTAGAGAAATATTGGCCCATAATTTGATATCCAATTATAAATGTGATTTCTCGCTATATCCCTTGACATATCAACTAAGTATTGTAACTAACTCACAAAAGGCATTGATAATAATAAAAAAATATAAATCACTCGCGTTCTTATGGAAACAAATTGTGACTTTAACAGAATGAAATCCAAATCAAACACAGCATAGAAAATAAGGTCTACTTACTCTGCATCAAGGTGTACTTTATACAATAAGTCAGTGTCCGGTGTAAGACTTCGGGCGGCATCAACATTAGCATCTTTCTCTATTTTATCCTGTTTCTTCTTCACATTGGAACTTCTACCAAAATATTTTGCTATTCCCTTCTTTTTTGACTTAGATGGACTTCCTTCACTAGATTTATCCGATGGTGGATTGTTCTCAGAGTCACTTTCTTTGTCAAAGCTTGTCTTATCACTTGTTTCTGTTATATCTGATAATTCTGCTTCTAAAGTACTGTGCTTGTCAGGGTCATAAACAATTCTGGTTACTTTTCCTTCATACCATGCACCTTGTTCTCGATCTTTCATGTCAATTAAATCACCTACTGCATAAAGTAAGCTTTGGGCATCTGATAAAGAAGAAACTTTATATTAATGTTGCTTAGTTAGAGCAACGTATTTTACAATCGAATTTATTGATTCTACATGTATGCCATGTTAGCTTAATTTAATTGAAGATCGGGAGCAGAGAGCGAGAGGAGAGCATGCCCCAGATGGGCAGGTCGTGGGTTCGAATCCCACTCGCCGCCCGACTTTTTCAATCTTTAATTTAACATATTTCATAAATCAAAATAAATAGCCATTGTGGTGGTCTAATACCACCGCTTTCTGTGCATGGTGTCGGTTCATCTTATAGCTGGAATCAGATGAGTCTTGAGTCTTGAGTATGAGTACTCAATGAGTTTCTAGGAACTTATGTACAATTCATATGATTTGTAATGCCACTGTCTCTTTGGTGAAGGAAAAAATTGTAAAGAAACCTGCATAGTGAGGGACCCTGTCCCTTAGTGTTTCCTGTCAAAGTGATAATTATCTTAATAATTATAAAATTGATTGGAAAAACAAAAAGCTTGCGCTAGCTATGTCACGACATGTATTTCTCATCACGGTTCGCGATAAAAGAAGTTCACAAACATGAAATAATTTTTCTCATTGTTCTCTGTTGTTTTTCTCAATTATTTGTTATTCATTTTGATGAGAAACTATAATTTCAAAGACAAGGTGCTGTTTGGTCTGGATAAGAGTTTATTATAGCACGAAACAGCAATTTTAGAAATTATTATCAAAAATTCTCTCAAAACTAAGAATCAGCTTGGATAATTATCGGATAATTATCAAATAATATCAAAGAAAATAATAATATTGATAATTTCGTTCGAACCCTGCTAAGAGATGCGTATGTAAAGTCTATAAATCCACAATCCTACTAATTGCATGTTCTAAATCCATACTAATGTTATGAATGTGAAAGTCACTGTCTATTTGCCTGTTCCATTTTCACAGCTAAGCAGCTTAAGCAGCTGAAACTATTTTTGAACCCTGAAGGAAAAAAAAATCAATACAGACGAAGTCACGATACAGCAAGGCAAAGTGTATGTATGACACCATCTGCAATAGACAGAATTCTTCTTCTGTGTGAGCTAAGTGTGAGGTTTATTGCATTCACATTAGCCCGACTTCAGAATATGGATGCTTTGCTGCGCTGTATTTTCCATATCTAGTACTTAAGATGTTATGTAATGCAGTCAGAAAAAACTAAGTTAAAATCGATATTAAATAAGAGTTCGTCCTTGATGAGTTAAGCTACCTCCACTTCGGAACGTGTTGTCGCTGTAGAGAAGATGCGGCTAGAAACTCTCAATACAACTCAATGACTATTAAAATATAAATTCTTAAGCTACTGTATAGTATTATATAATCTGTGCTTAAGCTAAGGTTATGTATACAGCACAGATTATATAATACTATACAGTACAGATGCCCAACGTCAAACAATGAAACCCGACTGCCGTAACTCGGGCAGTCTTCGGGCAAAGTAAATTGCTTGATTTTCCGAGGCTCATGAGATTTTCCTGTAGTCAGATCATGTACTTTTAGTAACAATTTACACGTTTACGTAAACATTAATTACAAATCGATACCATAACGCCATATATTGCAATTTATTAACTAAAATTTTATTTGTATGGGATGGGACACCATGGTATACAGTAATACATATCTCTATTTAATTAAATAATTGATACTATACAGTAAACTATAAGTTAGCGATACTCAGATGGTTAGAATTTCACCCTGTGTATGCAACAAGTTCCTAGATTCTTCGGGCATACAGTAAGGATATTCAGGCCAGTATACAACGGGCCCGAGATGCCTGCAGCCTGGACAGCTGAGGACACAACTATGAAGAAAATGAAAATAGAACAAACCTTTGTAAATTATTTCTTTCTTGCTTTCAATAACTTGTTTATTTGAATCAGGTTCTGCCAGGACCTCCTGTTCTTTGTCCTTTGTTTCGTCAGTTTGGATTCTTGCCATAAGTTGGATGACATCATTCAGCTTGATGTTGTAGTCATGGAATGTATAGCCATCTTCTAACTGAAATATTAACTATCCTATTTAGGGTTCTGTACCCAAAGGGTGTCAACGGGGCGCTATTACTAAGCCTCTGCAGTACAACTGTCTGGCTTACCATCCTTATTCTTATGCAGACCAATGGGAAATTATTTTTCATACCCAGGCGAGACGCGCATATTTTCGATAAGTAGAAAAGGTACATGGACACACTTTGCCCCATGACATGTACACATCAGAAAAAATGTTTGTGGTGTCTGATACCGGTTGTAGGTGGTTAAGGGTTTAGACAAAAGCTTTGCATATACAATCGGTTGCAGCCACTATTCTTTTGAGACTAAAACGAGCGTGTATTTTCTCTATGGTGCAAACTAATCAGTTAGTAATAAAATAAGAGAATTTTTGAGAGTTACGCGGTTATTAATTAAGCTTTAGCTTTAACTTTAGTTAATCATTATAACGGGTTCTTACCGCGTTTTTATTTATTTTGGAGTTCCCTATATTTCGTCAGTGTTACAACTGCCATGATCACGGGATGACTGTAGAACTGAAGGTAGGTTTTTAAGAGCAGACAAATCTGTCTATCCTCATTCTTCTTCGTTTGCTCCGACCACTATTGGAACTCATTCAAAAGTCATCCTCACCTTTTCTCGGTTTTTATTACTTAACGACACACTTGGTCCAGCACGACAAACCACACTCACTGTGTCACTCCTACATTTGTCTGACCGAGAGTACGAAGGTCTTATACCCATCTTTACCACCGAATTCCACGTACTAGATAATTTAAAACCATCCTCTCTATTGAAATGGCAATGTTTTTTAATTTCATAAATTCGGGAACTAACTCCAAAATAAATAAAAACGCAGTAAGAACCCGTTATAATGATTAAGTTTAGCTTAAGTAATAAGAGAGCTCAACATTTTAAACACCATCATTCTGCTGTGGTCAAAACCCTTTTAGATTTTGTATGCAGTAATTAAAAAGTAAATCAAAGCCACCAAAGCAATCTCGACTTTATGAATACTCCACACTACGAATCGGTTCTGCCCTACGACTCTGCTCTACAATTCGGTCATTGTATCTGCCTGGTTCACTGATGGACATCCAACCCTATCTACCTCATCAGCATCATCATCTAACTAGCGTATATGAATTACATAGTATACAAGATGTAGACGAGATTTAATTAGGTACCTCTTTGATATATCCTACCTAGTGACTTTGTATGTTCATACAAAGGGGATTTTAAAATTAACAAATAAAATTAAAGGTCCGGCCGCCCGGAGTATAGTGCTGCCCAGGGCACTTGCTAGGGTTGCCAACCATAGTGCACGGATTAGTGGGATTTTTGCAATCAAAATGGGGGACGCAGCAAAAAAAATCGGGACCCAGCTCTCAACGAATAGGAAAGTGAAAAATACAATTACAAATTATTTAGCATTACATTTGAAGAAGTTTTAATGAATATATATACGAGTAGGTATTTTACTTTGGCGCACAAATCAATATGTACTTAAAAAAAGGAGCAGGACCAGGTCTTTCCAATGTCTGGAGTGAGCATAGCGAGCTCAAGTTTTTTACGACATTTAGGGCCTGTTTCACCACTTCTGGGTAAGTTCTTGTTAGCTTATCCGACAGATAGTTTGACATATTTTGTATGAAATTATGTCAAAATATCTCTCGGATAAACTTACAAGAACTTATTCAGAATTGGTGAAACAGGCCCTTAATCTGGAACGTGCAAAGCAACTCGAGATTGTACTACACAATGAAATGATCAAAACCGAGAGCGAGCACAGCAAGCTCGAGATTTCACTGAATTATGGAGAGAGTGAAGTGAACTCGAAATTTTACTGCAACGCGTCTAGGTCCTTGTGATACAATCATAGCCAGGAGCAAGCGAAGCGAGCTCGAGATATTACTACAATATAGTGAGATCAGCGTAATACGATTTAAATCTAGGACAACAGACTACATTACTGAAATAGTTCTACTGCCTAAAGCCGTATGTACCATAAAACGGGACAATTGGCGTCCCGCACACATCTTTCGCGGGACGTATCCTTTAAGGCTCTACAAACGGGACGTCCCGCTTCTCGCGGGACGGTTGCCAACCCTAGCACTTGCCCCACCTGCTCCCTACACTGGAGATAAATAGTGTGTGAAATAGAAAGCAAGCAAAGCTACAAGTCATCATTCACAAAACAGCTTGTGCAAATTATTCTAGACTACAGACAATATGGTACTCTTATTCCAAACCAAATTGTACTTTCGTTCAGCTAGGTGATTATTACGAAAAATTACAAGTAATCTTACCAGCTTTCCACCGTAGAATAACCGTTGTAACTTCACATCAACATCAAACTTATCCCGTACTATTTTACGGAATTGTTCAATTTTCGTCAGTTTTGATTCCACAACTACAATTGTATCTGGTTTCCCAAATACTCGAACACGCACGTGCATTTTGATTTAATGTTTTTCAGTAGTATTTCGAGCAAAACATATCATCCAAAATAACGAAAATCAAAAAACAGGAAAATATGATTTGACAGATTTGAAAAGGCGCGAACACATTTTTTTTCAGCACTTTTTTTAAATTCTTCTTCCTTTCTGAGAGGCAGTGGGATTTAGCCCTTACAGCCGTTGTCTTCAGTAATTTATTTTCTTTTCCCTAAATCCTGATATGCGAGGGTGGGGGTACACGTATTCCAATGTTCAAGGGAGTTTTACAAGAGTTTTTCAATCAAAAATCGAATCATTTGCGAATTCATTATTTCTCACTTTAAATCGATACCATTTCGATCGATAAATATTATAGGACCGTTAAAAGCCAAAAATCTTAAACTGGACGCCTGGCAATCCTACTTGGGAGAGACGCGCGTCATGCACGCGTACGACGCGCGTTTTAAGGGCGACAGCCAGCACTTGCTTTAATCCGTTGCCTTGCACAGGCGATCTTGAATGTCACACGTTCAAATCAGCAGTAGAAAATGTCAAAATTACTAATAATTTAGCTAACGAGCGATTTGGCCTTGACAGAAAGCCTGCGATCGATTGCCCTTTTAACTTATACAGCTTGGCAAAAATTTTGTACTCTTTTATGTCGCACTGTACGCAAAACTAATATAAGCTGGCCGCGTGACGTTATACGTTACTTTTACTACGCGCGGCCAGCTTTTTTGGTTTGGCATAGCTTGACGTGTCGCCGTGTGTACCTACACCAACTACTCATTATTAAAACACGATGGTATTGCTTCTAATTTTCAAATTATGCATTATCATTATTTTAAATGATTGATGTTTTTTTTTTTTTTTTTTTTTTTTTTTTTAGTTTCGGTACTACTGGTGAAACGTGGATGTTCTGAGGTTTCAGAATATCTCTGACTACCCCCTCGGGGAATATAGTCGTGAGCATATGCTTATTATATTAAATAACCTCCAAAATATGTCACTCGAGCGGCAGTAGTCAAAAACTGTAAAGGTGCGTTCATACGCGTGCCGCGCAGCCCGGCAAGCTTAGGCAATTCGTTGTACAAAAAATTGAGGCTTCTATAAAGTTAGGTAGTAACAATCACTTTATAGACGAGTCGATGTACAGCGAATTGTCTAAGCTTGCCGGGCTGCACGGCGTGCATGTGAACCCAACATAACAATACCTGCGCGGGGGATATTTTCCATTGCCGACGGAAAACTACAAATATCTGTAGACATACAAAATTGTATGTGACCACGCCCATTTGTGTCGTGTTTGCTAAAAAACAAGCGCAAGAGACAACGCTTTAGAGCAAAGAGTAATATTTATAAGTATTGAGGCTGAGATTCAGAGACGATTTGTAAGTCATAGTTCGAACTCCCGTATGTCAAAATCCATACATTTCGACCCTACTTAGCTCGAGCTAAGACTAAAAAATCGTCTCTGAATCTCGGCCTTAGAGTTCATTTTTGAGGGCGTCGAGGTAGACCGAGAAAAAGGTGGAGAGATAGCATAGATGCCTTCTTGGAGAGTTGGCCAGAAGTTGCACGCAACAGAGAGGATTGGAGAGTAAAAGGGGAGGCCTTTGCCCAGCAGTGGGACATTGAAGAGGCTACGTAAAAAATTTAGAGTTTAGACGGGCAATTGATTGTATGCGTTCTGTCAAAGCCAAATTGCACGTGTGATGCCAGATCGCACCATCGCAAACCCAGCCAAGAAGGAGCGCGTATTCCCCTTCACCCGCCTTTGCTATTTCGCCTTGACAGAAAGTATGCGATTGATTGCCCGAATAATTTACTAGACAATCTCATAATAATCGTAAAACCGGTACTTCACTGAAATAAACTTTACATCACTGGCTACATCCGCCGATTTGTATAAAATGGCGTCAGCCGAGTTTTTAGAGCAAGCTTTGTCTACAGACGTTGACGAGAACGCAGTCAACGCGATCGTAGGTTCTTTGGAAAACCAGTTAGTTACGTCTGTTTCCTCGGCTTCGTCACAGACAAACAAAGTTAATGTGATTCCAAGTCAACTTAGTAATATTACGTCAAGTGGGAATTCTATTATTGGTGTACAAAAATATAACACGGACCAAATCAGTGCTGGAATAGAGAGTGGAAACTTTCAATCCATAAATTGTAGTGCCCCTAATGCGTTGTACAATAATATACCAGCATCTGTGCAATCTCTTACATCGCAATCTTTGACTGGAACTGTATCAAATTCCAATGAAACACTAAAAGTGATATATTCGCAAACTTCTCAGAATTTATCAAACCCTACGAACCGTGTGACATTTCCTACACAGTCTATAGGGAACGGTTGTATTGGCTTGTCATCACAAAACCAAATTATAGTACCACAATCTGCTAACAAGATAATCACTATGCAGCCACCACTGGTAATAAAGCAAGGGAGTACTGCAGGGCAGGTGGGCATGCAACCTGGAATGGTGACAGTGCCAATGACAGTTAATTCAAACATGCCGACGTCCATACCTAATGTAATGACTATAAACAAGCCGGGAGGGCAGAATGTTGTGGTTACAACTCAGAACTTGGGATCAGCACAGCCTACTATAATACCTAATGTGCAGATAGTAAATATGAGGCCGGGGGCGCCTTCTGTGGGCGCGCAGAAGTCTGTGGCCACCGTCTCTCCGAGAGTAGTAATTGGAACACCGCAAGTAGTTGGAACGAGGGCGACGGCACCTGGAGTAAGTCTATCTCTGTTTGGCATTGTACAGACACTATTTTGCACATACTTGTTACTCTAATGTAATGAAGCTAAATCACTACACAATCTATCTACTCACTAATGTATTTGAGGACCTATTACTATATTTTGGACTAACTGATAACAATATTTGTCTAGGGTTTTTTTTTTATTTGATTTTGAGAATTATGAACCCATGAGTGTACCTACTAATCTAAACTATTATAAAATTGTAACTGAAGTGTGTCTGTACATTGAAGATATTTACAAAAAAAAGATTACGAATTGGTTTTTAGGTATACCTGACTCGAAATCAACCTTTTTTAGAAATTTTGTCTGTCTGGTTGTTTGTTTGTTTGTTCGCGCATCACGCAATAACTACTGAACCGATTTTGATGAAACTATTTGTTTGATAGCTTATGATCTGACTTAAAATCTGGTATATAATTTGTGCGAACGAAGTCGTGGGAAAACACTAGTAATATTATAAAAATGAAAGATTAGATCTTCACTTGTTTCTGGTTTACTTGTTTGCTGGATGTCTATGTATCATTGCAGTAGGCCTCGCATGCCATCCTCGAGAAAACGAAAAATAGATACATGCCTCCATCTTTGTTATTTTAATGTATGCCAAAAAGAGCACACACTACATTTTTCTCGTTTCGTCGCTTTTTCATAGGTGGCATAAGCATGCAAGCGCCATGCACATATTGTTTACAATAATATGTGATATTTACATTTTCGGAGGCAAAAGAAACTTAAAACATCCATTTGAGCATAGATTTACACTCTAGATTAAGCCATATCGTGGCCTCACATGGAACAGCAATAGTTTGACTTTTGCATACTAAAAGACAGTTTGTTTGGCAAAGATTCTATAGGATTGACAGCTTGCCAAACACAAAAACCAGCTTTTTTGTTTACATAAGGTTTCACAACTGGCTATCTCACTCTCGATTTCTTGGCTCCACCTTTCAGCGCAAGCGAAAAGTTTTAAATATATGCATTTGAGGATACTCAAATTGCTTAAATTTTTTCATTAAAATTAATTTTAGCCTCAGAAACAATTAAAAGATAACAATATTGTTGTTATCAGGTCCAAATTTAATTGAACCATTGACTGATTGATTACCTAAATACAAACATTGAACTATATACATTATAATAAAACAGTAACTTAGCTTTTCCCATACTTATGTAAAGCCTGACCAGGAATATAAAAAACCTGGTTTGGGGGCGCTGCAATCGACTATAACCTTTAATGACAGAGTTCCAAGTACAAAAATTAGTTCCAATGATTTTCCGCAACATGGCGAGGTTTTTTATTTTCCTGGTCGTTCTTTATAATACTGTATCAAATTGTTTCTTCTGTGAACTGCAAAGTTTCAACATAATTGGGATAAAAAACTAAAGAGTAGGGAACAGGGTAGAATACACATTCATACACATAAATATTCTAAAAGCCTAGAATCAAGAAGACATCAAAGTCACGTTTTTTAAGCTGTGCACAACATACACAATGACTGTTATAATAACCCGCAAACAACTTGGTAAAAATCTTGACAGCTCAGAAAAAAATCTCCTATTTGTCATGTTGTTTGCCGCGTAGTGTACCTGTACTCTTATGTACAAAATACAGACACTAACCATTATGTTAATTATTAATCAAAAATATAATATTTGCACCAATCAGCATTAAAAGATTAATCTGGGTAAATCTATGCATATAATAAAACTAAGATGGCACTCTGACCTAAAATTGTCTCTAATAAAAACTCTTCATGGAAATACATAGAAAATATTACAAAAATATTAATTGGGGACATTTAGGATAATATGTAATGGAATGCATTGAGATCATTAATTTTAGAATTTTTGTCTTATTGTCTGTTTATGTACAAAAACATTGCTTAGTTCAGCATTTCAAGGCAACATAGGCTTTATTTCATTGCAATCGGTTCATTCAATCAACAGTAAGTGGTTTGCGCGTACAAAGTTGCAGGCACCGCTAGATTGGAATAAAAATGTTATACGATGGAGTCATTTATGTGACAATCTTGATGTTTGATCACAGTAAGTATGTATCATAGGTCCTCAAATCACTAAAAGATGTTCTTAAACACATGCTTCTGTATAAATATGCCTATTTCTCCGGTCAGTATTTGTAAGCTTATACCTACCTGCATAACAACAACTTAACCTGTATCTACATGTAATGTTACTTCATGTGGTGTTGTCATTTCAACATTAAATATTATTTATACTCGACTACAATAAAAACGGGTCACCAACAACATAGACCTTAATATCTCGAAAACTAAGAATGGTAGCTTATTTAAATAAAAAGCATTTTATAGACAATTTAATACTACTTCTTAAATTAATACAATTTCTGGTTTTTATAAAGTAATTCCAATAAAAAAGGCTAAAACCTAAGTAAATGATTTTTTGAAAATGAATTTTTTAGTATTCAACATTTATTAAGAGGTTAGACAAGTACAGTTTTTTCCATACAAACGTATTCCCCTGTTTTCTCCCTGGATAATAACACTAGAGCAAATATTTTTTTACCATACAATCATGTCACCTCTGCCATGTCCCTATGTTTTGATTTTTTACATTAATTAATTACTGTAGGAACTAGGGACCTTCGAAAATGACCAATTTTACCGCCCATTTTCAGACATCCAGTAAACGATTTCAATGAATATAAACAAAAAAGCAAAACATACAGACATAGCCAAAGTCTTTCTCATATTATTCTTGAAAGAATTATTAAAATCGGTTTAGTTTTGGAGGAGAAAACAGGGGAATACGAAATGCTGTTTTCCTCGATTTTATGTAAATAAAATCGGTCCTAGCTGCACTTGTATCTTTCGCACTCTAGTCGGTGGGGTGTATGGGTGGGGCGGATCGGACAAATATGTATACGGTTGGAAAAGTGACCTATTCTCCAAATTAGCATTTCAGCCCGCCTATCCTCTTAATGCGGTAATTTTATCACTCACATACACTAAAATATGGGGAAATGTTATATCTGTGACATAAAATGGTAATTTTAAATTTTTGGTCTGCGATCGAATTGACGCATTATTATTTATGTATTTTAATTAAGTCAAACAAGTGAAAACTGAAAATGTTATGAATTAATTTAAGAAGTATTAAATAGACTAATGAAATACTTTTTAAGTTAATAAGCCATCATTCTTACTTTCTGAGATATTCAGGTATGTTGGTGACCCATTATTTTTGTTGTCGAGTGTATTTCAGTTATGCAAATTTGTAACCCAACAACACATTTTTCATCCTAAAATTCATCTTGCATGTTACAGTAACACACGCATTAACAATTCATCTACCATCTTCAACATAGACTCATTTCAGGATGTGAATGATCTAAAATGAATTAAAATTGTAAAGATAAAAAGATCAGTCATCCTGTTCATTTTATCAAATCAAATCAAATATTCTTTATTTTACACCAAAATATAAACAGTAAAATACAGAGAAAAATAAAACAAGAGGCACAAAATAAGGCGGTCTTATCGCTAAGAAGCGATTTCTTCCAGACAACCTTAGGGTAGAGGAAACGGTGAACGAAGAACGGTAGGCGGTGTTTCCAGACAAATGATAAGAAAGGAGCAGTTATCAACAAAAAGCAATTATACATAATAAACCTATTATAAATACATAATATATATACCAAATACATTATTAAATTTATCTTATACAGTATTAAAGAGACAAGAATAGGGTACAATGTTCTTAAACATCATACTGTAATATTGTCTAGTAGACAAATTTTGCTCAACTGGGTATTGGATGTCAGTGTCAAATTGATCTTTAGCTTTATCACTTAGTCATGTAAAAACCACAAGTAATCCATTGCTCTAAGAGTATTGTGTATTTTTTAGTTATTGGTTTGTAAATTCTGTGCATTAAATCCGATAAAACAAGAAATTAATTGTAATAGCATCTTGTGAGAGACTAGTCCTTTCTATTTTTAAATGGCGGTAATTCACCCACTGTAACATAAACAAAATATAAGAAAACTACTAGTTTACGATTTGTGAGTTAAAAAAATGAATTTACACACTATTTGTTTTAATTTTATTTCAATTACATCACTACATGTTTCTGTAGAATACTGGTAATTCTGCTACATGAACTTGTAGAATAGCTTAAACTTTCACTCACATAATAGCCCAGTCATTTTACGGAGTTTTGTTAAGAGGGGTGTGAAGTAATTATGAATGGGCCTTTTCAACTGTAACCATCAACATTTAGTGACAAAAAGACTATCTGAAAACTTATTTAAAAAAAATCGCTATGCAAGGCTTTTTAACTTATAATATTAATTAATACCAATGCACTCATTTTAATTAGATTCAACAATATAAATGACTTTTGAGCAATAAAATAGGCATCGAAATTTTAAAAATGAGTTATTCATTCAAAAATACAAATTTATTTTTCAAAGCTTTCTATAAGTAGATATTTTTTTTTATTCATTTACATGTACAAGAACCATTTGATATCTATTATGATTATGATCTACATGATATTTATATATTTGTTTTTATTACCATTTGAGTGTAAAATAAGTTTATTTTAATTCACATTTCACCAAAACCTCCCCTACAACATAATCTTGAACGCAACATGTTATGTTTTAATTAGCATTACTTTGCAAAATATTTAATTTTGTGGTCTTTACTCATTATGTTCTAGCAGATCTAGTATTTCACATTACTCCATGTCCTGTAATTTAAGTCGGAACATAACAATGTCGTATTATAGCCATGTTTGAAAATGTTTGCTTAAAAACTCAAACAAATCATTTTGACATGACATAACAACTTGTTTTTAAATTATCAGGTATTTTAACAATTTCCCTGAGACTTCACGACTGCATATAATTCTTTTTGTTTCTTTTTTTAACTACGAACCATCATCTCGACAAAACAAATATATTGTGTGATTATGACTGCAATCAGTCATGCCGTTCAGAAGTTACATGATTGATTACTAACAGAAACACCAACGATTATACAGCTGAAGATATTGCATATTCAGCACACAAATAATTATTATGTTGTTATGTTGTAGTCCTACCTCAAATAAAAATAACAAAACTGAACTTTATACAATAGTTCTAGTTCGTTATCACAGGCATATATCAGGCCTACCATACTAACCACTAGATGTCACTGTAGATATGTGATTCCATGTATTGGTATGTCAAATTGATTGTTTTCACACAGTTTAATTCATTCACTTGTTAACATTAAACGTCATTAAGTGTATACCTAACAAATGACCTGCTTTGATTTAGATTTTTTTCTTGGATTTTAAATTCGTTTTGTATTTTTATGAGACAACTATTTGCACAAACAGGATTGTCTGTGACTTTAGTTAAATTGAAACAAGGCGTTCATTTTTAGATAACGCTGCAAACTCTGCAGAGTCTACAACCGGGGCAGCAGGGTCATTTGTTGTTAAAGACTGAGAACGGTCAATACCAGCTCCTGAGGGTGGGTCCCGCGCCTACAGCCAGCACTCTCACGGCGCCACAGGGTCAGACCATCCGGTTGTCGACCGTGCCGGCAGTAAGTAGGCACCACTCCGCTACTCACCCCCCACCCCCCAACTCCCTGAAATTGGACAATCGCATACATCCTAATCTCATGTTCTAGAGATACTATAGTTGCATAGTTGTATAATTTCGTTTGTCCAGTTTCAATTGGACAGTCATGCATGTAAAAACATGGTGGAGGTGCATGTTGTAAGGTAAGAATCTAATCAGAATTCCTTCAATTTTTTTTTGTATTTAGAGCAACTAATTGCCTGTAGCGTAGTTAACAATAACTTTTTACCAAATATATGTTTGGTGCTAATATCAAAATAATGTTGATGTAAGATATTTTAGATTTAATGTACTCTTAGTTGTTACTAATAAATAAATAAAAAAAGTGAAAACAGAAATATTACAAAACAATGTTATTGAAAAAAATCGGTCTGCTGATTTAGTGGAGGAAACTACAAAGCATTTTTCAATGATTTTTTGGTTAAAACGTACATTCTTCTGTATTTATATATCGTCCCAAAATCTATAGCTTCAACGTAACCATTGTCTTTATTTCTTCCTAGGCTAGTTATATATCACAGTGACCTTCCTACCACTCTTTAAAGGTGGAAGCTATAAAAACACAAAAATTAAATTACTCATTTGTCTTGTGAGAAACATTTTCGTTTGGAATTATATAAAATGGTGATCAGTCAGTTTTATTAGTATAACAATCATATTCCGCTTTTCGTCGTAATCCAGAAATGATTCTACTTAATGCACTATTATGAATCATGATACAGTATGTTTCTGATATGATCATTTGCTTATGCATGAGTGGTTTAGATTTTAGATATTTCCGTCGCTTGTGTGGAATTAGTCTGTTACGCAAATCTATATGAATGTCCCTATGAATGCCTCTATTATGTTAAATCATATTCTGTTAATTATCTATCACAAGTCAAACTATGCATGCTTATTGCGTAGTCTAAAAAAAAAGAGATGATTAGAATGTTATTTTTTTCGTGTTTGTTTTCAGCACCCTGGAGTGTCGACGGTATCGACGAGTGTTGCTGCGCCTGGGCCTCAGATCCCGGTGCAGATGTCAGCGGGGCCGGTCTCGGCGCCCGTGGTCGCGGCCCCTGTGGCTTCGACCCCGCCTCCTCAGGCGCCTACGGTTACTACACAAGTAAGCTCTAGGCGTTTTTTAATATACAGGGTGTCCCAGAAGTGGTGGTCCTAAATGAACGAGGGGTAGTGGAGATCATTTCTAATAACTTTGACCCCATACACATAGGCCCGGAAATGAACGGTTCTAAAGCTACACTGAATTTTCTACTTTTTGGGAGGAAGTCGACTTGTCACTAAAAATACTAATTTAACTAAAACAATGAATCATTTCTAACTTTTTGTTTTAATCTTTAATTGGATATCATTTTCAATAAAATCACCAGTATGTGACAGACTATCGTTTTCTTGAACATAATTGCCTCCTTTCGGAACTACAGAAGCATGCAGGGAAAAAAAAATATTACAGAAAAGTGACAGTGACCCTGTTATACAAAAAGTTGCGCCACTAATGAAGATTCTAAAACTGTAAAACATATGCATTTTCTTTCAAAGGTACCTTTGGAATAGACTATTTTTCCAGGCAAGTCAACTTTTCTAAGAAATTTTTCATTTGCGAATTTAAAAAAAAATCGAGTAGATCCTGATCCTTTTATTACAAAAACTGTTTAGCAAGTAGGCACACTTAATTTGCGCTAATTTATTGAGTGTTTTTTTGGATGAAAAGGCAAATTTAGCCAGGTTAGTCAGTTTCGATACGCAATCACAGCATGAGTAATCGTCATGCGATATAAGCCCATGCTGACGTGAAAGAAGAAAAGAAGCATGCTGTTACCTGACACTACAAGTAACTTATGGGCTTTTCAGCATACATGCCAGCACCGTCTGACCTCCGTAGCCTTGTGGAGACGTGATATACCAGGTTTAGTTCAGTTATCTATCAGGGCGCTTCTTTTGGGCACCTGTCTCTGTCTAGCAAACCATCTTTTATCAAACTTATTGTAATTTGACTCCCCATGAAGTCTATTTTCGAATTTTATAGAAACCTTCGGATAACACAAAGGAGAAGTGCAGAAACTTCTTGGCCAACCTACTAGATCTGTCCAGCAAGGAACCAAAATCAGTTGAAATAAATGTGCGGAATCTCATTCAAGAACTGATCGATGCTCAAGTGGAACCTGAGGAGTTCTGTGACAGGCTGGAACGGTTGCTGAATGCCAGTCCACAGCCATGCCTAATTGGGTTTCTTAAGGTAAGGTTGCGGCCTTCTTTACAACTATTATAAGTCTTGATATTTTTAAATAAGTTTAATAATCATGTTCTTATACTTTATAGAAAAGTCTGCCTCTTCTTAGACAATCTCTTGTCACAAAAGAGCTCGTGATAGAAGGTATCAATCCCCCTTCGCCGCATGTGGCCTTCTCAACTATACCAGCGCCTGTACAACAAGTTATGACATCACAGAACATTCAGTTGGTAAGTCCTGATTCCAAATTCATAGTTTGATCGAATTAATTTATGTTTTCCTGACAGAGACGTAATAATAAGTACATAGCACACATTAGGTCGCACCCAAATGATAATAGCAATTATTTGTGGCTAGCACAAGTAATTTAAATTGCATAAGTATTTTTCATAATATGTATACATGTATATTCATTTTATTAACACAATTTTTGCAAGGGAGGAAATATATAAATAAAATAGTATATATTAATTATTATGTTTTATAAAATGTACTTAACAATGACATTTATTATGTAGCCTTGTAACCTTAGAGCATTATTTATACGGTTTTATGGAGGTTAATCTAAATCTAAACCATCGTTTCTCAACCTGGGGGTCGCGTTTAGGTGCAAGGGGGTCGCAATACTCGCACTCAATTAAAAAAAAATGTTTTAAACAAATCATCCTTTTCTCTAAACAGTATATCATCTCATTAATATTATAAATGCGAAAGTTTGTAACGATGTGTGCATGTTTGTGGCTCACTCAAGCATAAACGGCTGAACGGATGTGGATAAAATTTGGCACATTGATAGAATATGTTCTGGATTGGATACTTTATATCCCGGTAATGCGTTCCTGTAGGATAGTTTCTGATGTTTTACCACGCTGACATCTGGGAAGAGCTCAGTGGTAAATAGTAATGCTTTTTTCAACCGTGCACAGTAGATTATAGAAGCCAAAAAAGTGACATGGTTGAGTTAAGTCCAAAATCTGCTGGGTCTAGTCATTTAAAACCCACGACGAGAACTCCCGCTTGCCAAAAATGCGTGGTTTTTTTTTTAGACGAACTTCTAAAAGTGAATTTCCAGCTTTGACAAATCGGAAAAATCGTTATAATTTGTAATCGGCGCCAGTAATTGTAAATCTGATAGCATAGTATAGTAGGCCTAGTTAACAGCTATATTTCAAACGTTGATTGGTAATCCTACTCGCAGTATTTTAAGAGTAATTCAATTATTTGTGTTTTTGTTGTGAGCATTTTTAATTTAGGTATCAAGCGGTTTCGGTCTAAGTTATATACACGAATATGTAAACATAACTATGCTCTACATGTAAAAATTACTCGCGTTTCCCGAAAAGGCGTAACACCATAGATAATTGACTTTTAAAAAATTTTTCAGGGTTGTCACTGTTCAAGGAAATTGAAAAGCCTAAATTAATTTATGAGCAAATGATACACAAACATTTTACTATGATACCTTTGAGCGAAGATGTTCAGTAATATTCAATTGTAAGGTCAATTATTTTTATATTTGTTGTTTTGAATAAAAAAGTTCAAGATGGCATATGCCTTGTGATTTCTAATTAAACTTAAGAAGATATTTTTACGTTTGTTATCATGTGTACAGGGAGTAACTTTAAATTAAAAGACAATGCGGGTTAATCTCTAATTATTTTACTTAAGAATTTAGTTATCTATTTTAATCCCATAGCAAACTCCCAAATCCAATAGCCCCATACATTTAACTCGAGTACCTAGATATTTTGTAGTTTAGTGTGGAAAATCAGTTTTTTTTTCGCGATTTCGTCATTGGTCCCATTGTGAAAGTTGTTCAGTTTGATGGTCTAAACCACCCATTAAATGTTTATTTGTATTTTTGTAAAACCTTGTATAGAGTAACTTTTAATTAAAATTTTAATTTTTATGAAACTACCATTTTGAATGTTATAACTAAGTTCAACTGAAAGATTGTTAACACCCATGACTGAACCGAAATTCGAACCCAGGATCTCTGGTTTGGTGGTCTGGCAATGGCATGCTGGCAACCATAACACCAACTGGGTCGCCAAAAGTGAATTTGTTGTATCAAGATAATTTATTAGCAGGTTACTGAAAATGGCGACAAGTTGATGAGGTTTCAGAAATAAAAGATTAAAATCCTTAAAATCCAGTAATTAATGTTTGAATTATTTAATACTTAGATTTGTTAATCAAGTAAGTACTACTATTGATAAGTAGTATTTTCACTATGTAAAATAGTCCGTTCAATTATCAAAAGAAATTTCTTTTTTCTAGTGACAACCCTAGGCGCGGAAATTGTACGAAAAAAAGGAAATCGTTTTATCTCTGGTGTTACGCCTATTTGGGAAACGCAAAAAATTGAACATATAGATCATATTTATGTTTACATATTCGTGTATATAACTTAGACCGAAACCTCCTGATACCTAAGTAAAAAATTCTCACAACGAAAACACAAATAATTGAATTACTCTTAAAATATTGCGAGTAGGATTACCAATCAACGTTTGAAATATAGCTGTTAACTAGGCCTACTATACTATGCTATCAGATTTACAATTACTAGTATCGGTTATAAATTATAAAGATTTTTTCGATTTTTCAACCATGAAATTGGCGTTTTGGAAATTCCCCTAAAAAAAAATCTACGCATTTTTGACACACGGGTGTTCTCGTCGTGGGTTTTAAATGGATAAATCTATCAGATTTTGGACTCTTCTCAAGGATGTCACTTTTTCCTCTTCTCAAAAGTCAATCTTTCAGTTGAACTTAGTTATAACATTCAAAATGGTAGTTTCATAAAAATTAAAATTTTAATTAAAAGTTACTCTATACAAGGTTTTACAAAAATACAAATAAACATTTAATGGGTGGTTTAGACCATCAAACTGAACAACTTTCACAATGGGACCAATGACGAAATCGCGAAAAAAAAACTGATTTTCCACACTAAACTACAAAATATCTAGGTACTCGAGTTAAATGTATGGGGCTATTGGATTTGGGAGTTTGCTATGGGATTAAAATAGATAACTAAATTCTTAAGTAAAATAATTAGAGATTAACCCGCATTGTCTTTTAATTTAAAGTTACTCCCTGTACACATGATAACAAACGTAAAAATATCTTCTTAAGTTTAATTAGAAATCACAAGGCATATGCCATCTTGAACTTTTTTATTCAAAACAACAAATATAAAAATAATTGACCTTACAATTGAATATTACTGAACATCTTCGCTCAAAGGTATCATAGTAAAATGTTTGTGTATCATTTGCTCATAAATTAATTTAGGCTTTTCAATTTCCTTGAACAGTGACAACCCTGAAAAATTTTTTAAAAGTCAATTATCTATGGTGTTACGCCTTTTCGGGAAACGCGAGTAATTTTTACATGTAGAGCATAGTTATGTTTACATATTCGTGTATATAACTTAGACCGAAACCGCTTGATACCTAAATTAAAAATGCTCACAACAAAAACACAAATAATTGAATTACTCTTAAAATACTGCGAGTAGGATTACCAATCAACGTTTGAAATATAGCTGTTAACTAGGCCTACTATACTATGCTATCAGATTTACAATTACTGGCGCCGATTACAAATTATAACGATTTTTCCGATTTGTCAAAGCTGGAAATTCACTTTTAGAAGTTCGTCTAAAAAAAAATCCACGCATTTTTGGCAAGCGGGAGTTCTCGTCGTGGGTTTTAAATGACTAGACCCAGCAGATTTTGGACTTAACTCAACCATGTCACTTTTTTGGCTTCTATAATCTACTGTGCATAGTATAAAACATCACTACATTGTATAAAACAAAGTCGCTTTCTCTGTCCCTATGTCCCTTTGTATGCTTAAATCTTTGAAACTACGCAACGGATTTTGATGCGGTTTTTTTTAATAGATAGAGTGATTCAAGAGGAAGGTTTATATGTGCATTGCATCCGTGCGAAGCCGGGGCGAGTCGCTAGTAATATTATAAAGAAGAAAGATTCGATTTTTTGTTTGTTTGTTTGTAATGAATAGGCTCCGAAACTACTGGACCGATCTGAATAATTCTTTCACCATTAGAATGCTACATTATCAGTGATTAACATAGGCTATAAAAAACGGCCAAGTGTGTGTCGGGAAGATTCTAAGGCGGTACGAAGTTCGCCGCGGTCCTCTAGTTTATTATAACAATTGATCAAAGTCGGGCTAAGTAGGGGCGGGAATAAAAGTATATTAATGAGACTGTGCACCAGCCAGCCGCATTGTTCATGCATTAATAATCATTAAAATTTATTATGCGGTTCATTGTGTATTGCAATTCACGAAGTAGAGATAAAACGCGATTATTTAGATATAATTACTACAACATAAATAGCTTTTTGGCCTTGTTATCTTTTCTTAATTTGGGAGTGGGTACCACCATAGTTGGTACTATACATTAGATTTTCAATTAAATATAATATTTCAAATATGAACATGTTATTATATTAACATGTTAAAACTTGTGCTATTTCAAATCAAATTAAAGATTGAAAAATAATGTTTTATATTATATCATAACACTTTATTGTAAACACAGACATAATATTACACAAAGTTGAGAAAACATGTACAAAGGGCGCCGAGCTTATGTATGAAGAGATTTCTTCCAGCAGACCCGCAAAGAGACGATAATAATTACAAGACAAACTTATCTATCTATCTCTGTTTACGACGACGGCCACGTCCCAAAGGCGAAAGGATTTATGTTTTTTGGGCGCAATGGCTCGTTATCGAGGACCCGGTTGGTGTAATGGTTACCACGCCGGACTGCCAAACCCCCTGGTTCGAATCCCGGTTCGGTCATGGATGTTATATGTTAGTGCCGTTGTTGTATGGTTTCCATAATAAAAGCCTTTAGTGCTAGTTTGGGATCATTACAATGTATGTGCCTGTGAGCGTTATTTATTTATTTATATTTATATTTATCTTTCTTTTTGGAAGGTTTGGAAGGTTGCGGTTTGGAAGGTTGCTGATTTCGTCCGAGACAAAATAAAATTTATATACATTGTAATAGTTGACATTGACGCTTCATGATAGAATGAAGTAGGTAAGGTGCTCAACATTTCTACTCGTGCATCATAGACATTGCAGTCTCTTAACAAAACATTCAAGCAGCTACTGACAAGAGGTTGCGCAGGATCGGGAAAAGTTGTGTTCTCTCGTTTCAGATGCCAAACCCACTTTGGGTAGCATAGCTAGTGGAGTTAGTTAATAATAATAACAACCAATTTTTATATTTAGATTTAAATTAGTTCCCTAACACAATGGACCAATAAAGGTTGAAAACAACGATTGAGAATTTATGCATGTATGGAAAATATTGAAGACTGGCAAATTATACAGGATGTGTTGTTTCATACTTTTAGGTCAGCTATTCCATACATTTAGATCGATTCACCATTTACGTTTTCTATGGAACAGCTGATTTTGTTTTGTTTGGTTTGATGGTCTGAAAGATCCTCTTAAGTATGGATAGCATTTAAGTTTAGACCCTGCATAATGTAAGTGATGTTTTAATCCGAACCTGGCGAACATACTATCTTGTGTGAAGTATCGGTAAGACAGGGCTCGCGAGGTGATTGACTATATTTTTGACCTTGCGACGACTATTAAAAGGTTGGGATGCGATGGCTTACATGGAGGAAAAATGTGTAATAATTAGTAATGAATGACGTTTATTGTTTTTCCATATTGGTTAAGCAACTTAATGGAGTAACGTATTGTAAGTCTCTCTGTAAGCTGAGCAGAATTATGAAGATAATTGAACATGATTTTCCTGTTCTGGTCTCAAGACTAAATTGATAACATTGTTGAGCAATATTTTATTACTAATCTCATCTCTTGTTTATTATTATTCCGATTTAGGCTTATTACATGACTGATTTTGTAATCGAGCAATTAAAGCATTCTCCGTAGTCGAAATCGAAAAGCGTATTTCGGGTTATGTTTGTGTAGCAGGCATATTTAATATTTTGTCTGGCAAAAACAACTGAATCGAGTCTCGTTTTAAGTACCAGCATCGTAAGGTACTAAGGTAACCTCGTAAATGTTGGCTGACGAATCGGCATTCAATCGGAAGACATGACCCCAGATGTTCAGTTGTTTTCTGCCGTTAAAGCAAGTGAAATTAAAAGAGCGTCATGTTGAACCCAGCTGTCGGACGACGAGGGTTCAAGCCCGACCCTTACCACCCTCTTGCCGCCGGTGCTACCCATTACATTAGCACCCTCTCTCGTGCCCTCATCCAAAACAATAAACGTTGTACCGGTGCAGCAGCAGACGTCCTCTGCACAGGTTTGTCCGACTACCTGTAGATGTTTCCGTTGCTTTAGCGTTATGTTTTGAATCATTCACGTAAGAATTTGCTACTAACTATATAACTCAGGAAAATAAGGAACCTCGGAATGAGAGATAATAAGCTATATATTTGCACAAACCATCGTTAAGACAATATGTTAGGTCAAAGATCACATAAAATCTCGTGAACGCGAGTCGAGATATTGGTTGGTTAGTTGTGATAAACTTCTTTTATTTTTATTATTTTTAAGATTTTTATATTCAAGGTCAAATGTCAAAAAAACATATAATCGTTTTTTATACCTTGTTTCCTATGCTCTAAATGACTTTAAAAGTTATTGGCTCTTCATACGACACTAGCGCAATCAAGCGCACTACAGGCCCATGAATTATTTGGATATAAAATGTTAGGATAAATTTTGTTATTTTATATTAAATCTATCTATCTATAACGCAGGGCCGTAGCTAGGACTGGATTCAAGGTAGGGCATAGGAGGTTTAAGGTAGGGCGGAAGCAAAGAGCAGTTTTTTTGGATGAGATGAGAAAAAAACATACCAAGTCTCAAAACGATGGTGATACTGAGTTCCATTAGCCTACCTATCCCCTTCAACACCACTCAAAGGCTGGAGCGAGCGAAGCGAGCTCGAAATTTCACACTCCAAGACTCAAAACGGTGTTGGTATGCGTTCCATTAGTCTACCTACGCTCGTAATATCATAGGCTGGAGCGAGCGAAGCGAGCTCGAAATTTCACACTCAAAAACTCAAAACTATTTTGGTATGCGTTCTATTAGTCTACCTACGCTCGTAATATCATAGGCTGGAGCGAGCGAAGCGAGCTCGAAATTTCACACTCAAAACTATTTTGGTATGCGTTCCATTAGTCTACCTACGCTCGTAAGATCATAGGCTGGAGCGAGCGAAGCGAGCTCGAAATTTCACACTCAAAAACTCAAAACGGTGTTGGTATGCGTTCCATTAGTCTACCTACGCTCGTAATATCATAGGCTGGAGCGAGCGAAGCGAGCTCGAAATTTCACACTCAAAAACTCAAAACGGCGTTGGTATGCGTTCCATTAGTCTACCTACGTCCGTAATATCATAGGCTTGAAGCGAGCGAAGCGAGCTCGAAATTTCACACTCCACGGCTCAAAACGGTGTTGGTATGAGTTCTATTAGCCTAACTACGCTCATAATATTATAGGCTGGAGCGAGCGAAGCGAGCTCGCAATTTCACACTCCTAAACTCAAAACGTTGTTGGTATGAGTTCCATTAGCCTAAACTACGCTCATAATATGATAAGCTGGAGCGAGCGAAGCGATCTCGAAATTTCACAGTCCAAGACTCAAAACGGTGTTGACATTTGTGTTCCATTAGCCTACCTACGCTCATAATAATCATAGGCTGGAGCGAGTGAAGCGAGCTTAAAATTTCACACTCCAAGACTTAAAACGGTGTTGGTAACTCATACGGCATTCCGAAGCGGTGGTAGCTTAAAAAGAATTGACGTTTAATATGTGTGCTTCAGGCTCCTATATTGAATACATTATTTTGATTTGATTTGCACAATATCATAGGCTGGAGCGAGCTCAACATTTCAAACTCCAAGGCTCTAAACGGTGATGGTATGAGTTCCATTAACCTACCCACGCTCATAATATCATAGGCTGGAGCGAGCGAAGCGAGCTCGAAATTTCACACACCAAGTCTAAAAACAGTGTCAGTCCGAGTTCACTTAAAAAAACAATATAAAGGCTGGTGCGAGCGAAGCGAGCCCGAAATTTTACAGCAATGGAACTTTGTTGTGACCAGAATTCTGACAGTTTTGTAAGGGAATTTGCCCTACTTGCCCATATAGTAAAGACGTTGCCCATGTAGGAAAGAAGTAATGGTTGGGTGATTTTTAAGGTAGGGCATTGGAATTTTAAGGTAGGGCATTGCCCCACGATGCCCCCCCCTAGCTACGGCCCTGCTATAACGTCACGCCTCTTTCCCATTGGGGTAGGCAGAGACCAGAGCGCGCCATCTACTACGATCCTTACATACATCTTTTGCCTCATTCACATCCATACATCTCTTCATACATGCCCGTCGGTTTCGAGTACTCCGCACCTCCCCTTTTTGTAGGACGCAACTAATTTGATCAGAATACGTCCTACGAGGGCGCCCTCTGCCGACACATCCACTCATTTTAGCTCCATTTATCTCTTTCGTACATCTGCTATCACTCATCCTCTCCACATGACCAAACCAACGAAGCATACCCTTCTCTATTCTTGTCACAACATCTTCTTTCAATTTACATCGATCTCTAATCACACAATTTCTCACTCTATCTCTCAGCGTAACTCCACAGATGCTTCGCAAGGAACGCATTTCAACAGCATTAATTTTACTTTCATGCTTCTTCTGCCATACCCAACACTCACTGCCATACATAAGTGTAGGCACCAACACACCATTGTGTATAGCAAGTCGAGCCCTTTTGGACACCAATTGGCTAGCCACAATGGTATGCAAAGCACCGTTCACTTTATTTCCCGCTGTTACTCGCCTATGCACATCACCCTCAGATTTCCCGTCTCTAGTAAACATACATCCTAAATACACAAACTCATTAACTTGTTGCACTTTTTCATTCTCAATCTTTATACAACAATCAGTCACACATTCATCCCTCTCCATTACCATTACCTTCGTTTTATTCACATTTACTTTCATACCTTTCTTTTTCAATGCTTCATTCATTAGAGTTACCATGTCCTGTAACTCTCCCGCCGACGATGCAAGTATCACTTGATCATCAGCGTATAAGAGGCACTTGACTAATAATTCTCCCATTCTTAAACCATTTTCACATTCTTTCAGACCAGTCAGACAGCTATCCATATACAGGTTAAAAAGCCAAGGGGACGCAACACATCCCTGTCTAACACCACTGGTGATGTTAAACCATTCTGAGTGCGCCCCGTTGACCCTGACACATGATCAATGTTGTCGATATTAAAAACCTTATTATACCTAACTAGCTGGAATTCTCATTCTTTGTTTCGAAATTCTCATACAAGCTTTGGGGATTGAATTCTGAAAAATCTTATTTTTTGTGAACACCTAGATGGCAATATATAAATAAATATCTTGGACATCGTCACACAAAATATCTAGTCACATTTAAAGTACCAGAAACTAGCCTGGACTTGTATTATGATGACTAGACAACGATATAGAATACATACATAGATACAAACATCCATGACTCGGGTACAAATATACAAATATTTGCCACTTACGAGATTCGAACCCGCGACCCTCGGCACAGCAGGCACTACATGTGCTATTGGGCCAGTAAAAACCTGTCTGCCATATTTTAAGTTAGTAGTCTTTGTAGTTTTGGATATTTGAGTGTTAGTGAGTGTGTGACACAGAATGCGCTGCGATAGACTTGTCAGTTCCCAACACCCACTTCGCACTTAGCCAATAGAGCTTAAATTCTCTACGATAAGGTACAATATTTTATACAAACAGCCGTTCTTGAGATAGAACGCGTAAAGTGGAAAGCGCTTAGCTGTATCTATGACAAATAAGGCTAAGTCGGTATAATCAATATTACGTGAACACAATTAAAATAACTGGCCAAGTGCGAAACGAGATTTTATGTGACTTTTGTGGTTAAATCGTTCTGGCTTTTGACCTAACATATAGGATGTCATAACTATGATTTATACAAGTTAGTAGCTTATTATCTCTCATTCCGAGGTTGACTCCTTTCTTCATCTAATTTTACTGGGGCAATAGCTCGATTCAGATGTTAGGGACTTCTTCTCTTTTTCGATAATCTCTAAGTACATCCTTTCTGTATATTTAGAACTACCCAGTAAAGCTTAAAATATGACTTTGCCTCAACAGTGCAGAACTTAAAGGCGAGTTCGTTCTTTCTGCCAATGAATGATTCCAAACAACTTTTTGTTGTTTGTGGCTTTAAATATTAAATTCGTTAATGTTTTATTCGGTTTATAGCGGCTTTCTTATTAATTTAGTTTTTAACAATAAACTTCATATAAAATTACGGTCATCACTAAGTCATAATTATTAACAAATAAAGATTTGCATGAACTTAGTATTTATTAGCTTTTGCAACATTATTTGTAAAGGTTTATTATAATTATTAATAAATGTATTTTGTTGTCTATTTTTATAACATAAAATTGTATATAATACCTATTTTATTGCCAAATGTCGCGTTCTAATTTAAACATTTATTAATAGCATGTATTTTAACGTATTTTCATAATAATGTTAAGTATATAACTTACTTTAGTTTTAATTTGGCAAACATTTTTAAATATACATATATTGGATGGCGGAGTTGTCTGTAAAATACATAACATGTATGAAATAGCTTCACTGAAATAACTACTACCTGTTTGTCAGCTTTCTTTTGACTTGAAAAATACACAACGGATTTAAAACAGTTCACTGTTACATTGATAATGTTTTAAGGATGTTTCGTGTAAATAAATAATAGTCTTAATTATTATAAAACTGCAACAGAAGTGTCTCTGTACATTAAGGATATTTAAAAAGAAGTTAAGACATGGTTTTTAGGTGTTCCTGACTCCAAATCAACCTGTTTTAGAATTTTTGTCTTTCTGACTGTTTGTTCGAGCATCACGCAAAAACTACTGGACCTATTTTGATGAAACTTTTTTGTTTAAAAGCTTATGATTGGAATTAAAATCTGGTATATAATTTCTGCGGACGAAGTCGTGGGTAAAAGCTCGTGATTCAATAAAAATTGTGTTATTAAGTGGATCCTTATAATAAACTTGGTTCCGCTCTTTAGCTCCGACCAGATTGTCATTATGCATGAAAAATACTTGCTTTTGCATGCGTTTAGTAGGGAACATGCACATTGTTTTCAACTTAACATAGAGTCTGATGCATAAAAAGATATTCAATAAAAAAATTATAATTTTCATAGATTTTTTAAAGAAAATGTGATGTCAATAGTCAAATTTGAATATTATTTATATATTATAAAGTGCATTATTCGTGCCAAAAAGCCTCAATATCTGATGGACGGCGTCATCAGAACCGATCTTGTGAACAAAAAAACAAAGTCCTGTGTTGTCTCTCTTTGGCGCTTGTCCACGGGTAGAGATGATGATGATAGATGCTTTTGACGAAAAAACATCGCAGCTTGGCATTTCAAAACAAATTCAAATATTGAGTAATCATTCTACTGTTGCAATTTTAAGTGCTTTTTTTTTTTTTTACAAAATATCGAAACACCTTTTTGATGCAAGTTCCCTATTATCTTCATGTATTCCATCGATGTTTCGGAATACCTACTTATGTATATTACTACAATATTCTTTATATTGTATTATCGATTACGATTATTGTCCATGGGATAAACAAAAGTCTACTAGAACAATTTATTTTATTCTAGTTTTCGATTATTAATAAAAATCTAGATCTGATCTCTTCTAAAATCTTAGCAAGCTTTTGTCCGAATTGACAAGTTTACAGTGATTGAGATAGCGCGATATTAAGAACGTACTGTAATTAGATATTCATTTGAGTGCACTTTTCATTGTGCTGTTTTTGGAGCGTGGATTGTATATCTAGTTTTATTAGTGATCGCAGACTAGATTATACAGGATGTAAAGAAAAGTATCATTAACCTTTAAACCACATACTCTACCCATCAACCTGAGCAACTTTTACTATGGGAGCAAAAGGATCAGAACAAAAAAAATCTGCTGTTCCATACGTTTACGTCTTGTAGGTATTGCAGTTTAGTATGGAAAAACTGACTTCTTTTGTTCTGATTGTCTTGCTCCCATAGTAAAAGTTGTTCAGTTTGATGGGTAGAGTATGCGTTTTAAAGGTTAATGTTATTTTACCTTACATCCTGTATAAATTATGTAGACTCATTAACACCTTAATATTTTTTAAGTTATGACATTTTAGAATATAAGTAGATGAAGCTAACGTTCCTAATCTAATTAACAATTTGTTCTTACAGCAGAAGTCAGCGGTCAAATCTGGTAGTTCAATAGCAGTCTTGCAAAACATACCTGTTAACACGAAAATTAATGTTAATAAAGTGAGCAGCGGCAAATCAATGACTGTCAATAGTAAAGCTAATTTCAACCGACCTAATGCTGCTTCCGCGGCGCTCTCTACAGTGCTCACACCGGGAAAATCGCTGCTAAAAGATAAAGAGAAGAAATCTTCAATGCAGTATTCATCACAGCCGTTCGTCGATGATAAAATGGCAGGCGATGATGATATTAACGACGTCGCTGCTATGGGCGGCGTTAACTTGGCCGAGGAAACACAAAGAATACTTGGCTCCACTGAAATGATTGGCACCCAAATCAGGTAAACGCCTAAGCGTAGCAGATTCATGCAAAATTCACCCCTTAGGAGGATTTTCCCGGGGGGGATAAATGGAATAATCGTAATATTATTAACAAAAATGTTTAACAGGTCATGTAAGGACGAGTATCTAGTACCGATGAGTTTGATGCAGTCCCGGCTAAGAGCTGCAGCAGCGAAACATGGACTTGATGAGCCGTCAGGTGAAGTCGCAGGGTTGATCAGCCACGCCGTCCATGAACGACTGAAGAATCTTGTGGAAAAACTGGCCGTCATCGCCCAGCACAGGATAGACCTTATAATCAAGGTACTTAAACATTAGCGAAGATATTCCTATGCGACTACTCGAGTTTTTCATTTGAAACTGTTTGATTCTATGCTAATTTGCATTTGAAGTTTGCTCTGTGAATGATATCGTATAATTTGTATTGTATTATTTGTTCTTAATTCGATTTTGCTAAGCGAAGTAAAATATTGGAAACGGTATTTGTAAAATTTTATAAAAAAAAGAAAGCAACTTAGATTGTTCCATTGCTAAGTTTTTTGACTTTTCGCCACACCGCAAGAAATAGACCTTATGCATTTATTAATAATAATGTTATATTTTAAATAGTATCTGGCGATGTCTAAATATATATTATACATATAGCTATGCGATGCGAATGTTACCAAAGAATTCTTACAATTTTGGACGGTATCGGTATTGCCTCGGTCGTAAAATTATTGACATTTAGAATAAAATAACTGAAACATACTCTAGCGACATTTTGTCACAGCACAAAAAGTTTTACAATATAATTTCATCCAAAATATAAATGAAATATAACCTTAAACATTTATAAGCACGATCACAAAGGGACTAGGCTTCAGCGTTTGCTGATGGTAGTGTGATAAAACACACTGACCAGCGCTGTTTTTCACCATAACCCTTTTCTTCACGTACCGGCAAAATAGTGTCGCTAAAACACACGTTACACAATGGTTCATGTTGCACAATACCTTAGCCGCTGATCAACGAGTTCGATAGCTTGTCATTTAATTTTCACTTTGATTAAAATTGTGTAATGGGCCATGAATGGAGATGCCGAGCATATGCCAATTATTTTATGAGGTGTGGTGCAATAGCCTTGAAAGTACAAAACAGTATGTATGTATTTATATGCCGTTTAATTTAACTAATAAGTTCATGTTTTATTGATTTTGCACGACTTGCTATAAAATAATTTATGTAGACACCATATCTGAGTTCATTATATTGTGAATCGACTACACGCAAAGTAGTATAATTACAATCTTGGGGGCTTCCTTATGTGGCATACCGTTGATTTGTTTCTAGCTTTTTCCCGTGACTTCATCCTCGTGGATGTCGGAAAACTTAAACACCATACCTTGTTGCACCCCTCGAGGAGTTGATTTTCGAAAAAACATGTCTTAGAGCACCCCTCCATCGTCTGAAGAATATGTGTTCCAAACATGTTTATATCTTCAGTGGTTTAAGCTGTGAGTTGTTTGTTAGCCAGTCGGTCACAAACTGGGTTATCTCTACTATTATAAAACTGTAGCAGGAGTGAGTCTGTAATTGAAGATATTTACAAGAAAAACATTACGATATGGTTTTTAGGCGTCCCTGACTCCAAATCAACCCTTTTTAGAATTTTTGTCTTTTTGTATGTTTGTTCGGTTCAAGCATCACGCAAAAACTACTGAACCGATTTGATGAAACTGATTGATGAGACTTAAAATCTGGTACATAATTTGTGCGGAAGTCGCGGGTTAACTTTTATCGCATCCGCACGGACCACGTGCCTTGTACCAATGAGTTTTTCTAGCTTATGTACGTATTACCGACTGCTCTCAAACGGTGAAGGAAAACATCGTGAGGAAACCTACATACGCTAAAGAAGAAATTAAGCGTAATGTGAAGTCTACCAATCCGCATTGGGCACGCGTGGTGGACTATCTCCTTAGACAACTTGTCTAAGACTATCACCCATACGGGTATGCCTGTCCCTGCAGTGGGACGTATATAGGCTGTGATGATGATGATGATTATTGTATTAATATCTCACAGCTGATGCCGTCCCATTATTATGAATTTTTAGTTCATAATTGTCATATAATTAATTGTGTATTAATAAAAAGTAATTGTAAGCTTTTGATATGTATGACCAGTAATTATTATAATATATATAATAATAATTTTACTAAGCGAATTAAAGATGTACAATTCCATAGTACAATTCTAATTTATTGCAACCAAATTATGAAATTGTGTATGTATCGCAATCGTTATGCGAAAGTAAAATTGTTGTATTTATCGTATGCCACATACTAAACTTGATAAAAACAAGCTGACAAACGCCTTAGAAATATATTGAGAGCTTAAGGGTCGGCACTACCTACGGCCCGTTTGACATATCTGTCAAAAGAAAAAGACCGGTGGCCGACAACACTCAACCCTATCTTATAAGATTAATGAACAAATAAATTTTATAGCTAAATTTGGCAATAAGTTACTTGCAAAAAACTTGGTCGGCCGCGGCGCAGCTTGGCTGGCATGGCACGTTTACTGGTGTGAAGGAAAAAGTGAACCCTGGTGACACAACATTTTACCTCGTTGAAGTCTGTTGGTATAGAGGCCAATTAGTAAGGCCTAAAAAGTCTGGTAGGCCGCACCCTATCCTGGCAGGTTTATAGGTCCGACCGAATTTAGGGTACCTACTACCTGGAAGGCAGATTTTACCTCATTAAATTGATGTTGAATATTTGGTCGTACGTGGCAATACTCCTGCACCTGCAGCATCTGGATTTGAGGGCCGTAGGTCGAAATTGACATTTACAGTAACAGTATAGTACCGTGATGGACCCAAAATGTGACTGATCAAAGATCACCCCTGGTGGGTCCCAACCATATATACAGTATTACTAAGGCTTAAAAAAACTTAAAATTATTATAACAGAGCAAACTAAAACTTATAACAGAATAATTTTATTATTATAAGGCCGGATTCGACCAAACTTAGATTTATAGAAGAGTAACCTATACAAGGAGCAATTTTACTTTTGTTGTTTACACACCCCGTACTAAAAGAACGAATGTATAATTCACCTAAGGAAAGAGGTCGTTGTATCCGTACTTATTGTAATGTGAGGTTATACAGTTTTAATTTGTTAGGTTTCTTTTTATTATAATTTTTTTAATTATGTGACATTGACATTTCATTTAGATTAGGGTTGGCAAAACGCAAAATCAGTTTACTCTATAGTAACAAAGCGACTTAATCTAAGAATTAAATTTACTCGTGTTTGGTCGAATTGGGCCTAAGTTTAATATTATTGGTATAAGCAAACTAAGGGTTTGTAATCTTTTATCATCATCATCATCGTCAGATATGTTTTTAGCACGGAATAAAAGTTAATTTTGCAGCAGTAACTGGAGCCTTCAAAAACATTTGTGCAAAAGGACATCAGTGTGACCACTTTTAGTAGATTTCTACTTTATTGGTGGATTTAGGGCAAAGAGAACGATAATTTAGTAGTGGGAAATTCTTTAGCAGAATAGAAATTCGGTATTCGAAAATTTTATCATAAATGCAAGGATTCAGTCTAAAAAAAATCTAAGCTGGCAATACAAATGGCTGTAAAACAATTAAACAAAAAAAAACCATCCATTGCAGGGTTTGGAAGTTTTCCGGAACTACTAGTAAAGCTTTAATGACTGGTTCACTTTTAGACGGATTTAAATTCTAGAGGCATTTTGGGTAACACTTAGCCAAATGTGTTTTTTTTACTAATTCGGACCTGTTGAACACGAATTTCGATGTTGGAACTCCCGATTTTGCGAGTTCAAGGAAGGAGGGCTCTAAAGGTGACTTTTTCAGTTTTTTACGTTTTATCGAAAAGTTTTGTAAAGACAAATTAAATCGGATAAAATTTTCTACATAACACGTTCTTTGCACTTTTGTCATAGGACTTTAACCTTTGAATCCATGATACAAATTTGAATCGATGAAAACCAATAAAAATTATACAAAAATGCGGAAATAACATGATGAGCGTTCAATAAAATTTATAATAAATGTTGTTCAACATACATACATACATATACATATTCTCACGCCTGTCTCCCACTGGGGTAGGCAGAAACAACGAAACGCCACCTGCTACGATCCTGACAAACCTCCCTAGCTTCCTCCACATTCATTAGTCCCATCATGCATGCTCGTCGGTTTCGGGTAGATCTGACCTGGCCCTTCTTAAGCACGTCGCCAATTTGGTCCGAATATGTACGTCTAGGCCGTCCCCTTCCAACATTTCCACTTACGCTTGCCTTATAGGTTGCACTCGTCAATCTGCACTCATCCATTCTTTCCATATGACCAAACCATCGCAACATACCTTTCTCTATCTTTGTCACTACATCCTCTTTCAGACCACAACGTTCTCTGATTAAACTATTTTTCAATTTGTCCATAACAGTTACACCACACATACTTCTCAATGAGCGCATTTCCACAGCGTTAATCCTACTTTCGTGCGTCTTCTGCCATACCCAAGATTCACTTCCATACATCAATGTTGGGACTAACACTCCGTTATGAACTGCCATCCGTGCCTTTTTGGACACGTGTTGACTTTTCACAAAAGAATGCAGAGCTCCATTTACCCTATTTCCTGCTTTCACTCTTCTCTCAATATCACCCTCACACTTACCGTCTCTGGTAAACATGCATCCCAAGTACACAAACTTATTCACCTGTTCCAATTTTTCATCACCTATCTTAATACTGCATACAGTACGTTCGTCATCATCATTCCTCTCTAGCACCATAACTTTTGTTTTACTTACATTCACTTTCATTCCTTTCTTTTTAAAAGACTCATTCATGTTGTTCAAAAACGTGTTTAATATTAAATTTTAACCATTTGGAACGACATAAATATTATTTGGTAGAATTTGAAACAGGACTTTGTAGATTTTGGTAGATTCTCTGAAAAAAGTGGTCAAGCTGAAGGACATTGCGCGACAAAAGAACACACAAAAGAATTGCAAAAGTTATTTTAAAAACTAAAATGTTACTTACAAAGGGCACTGTTTGGTAGTTTTTGGTTCATATTCATATTAATTTATTCGCATTCATGTACAGTTACAGCATAGGTGTTACTTAGTAGCTAAAGTCATGTACTTAACCATGAACCCTGAAAGGGCACAGCAATATTAACAAGAAGTATTACAAAGATAAGAAAATAATTATTACAATAGAATTTTATTATTTTACATGTATGCCATGTTAGCTTAATCAAATTAAAGATTGAAAAAGTCGGGCGGCGAGCGGGATTCGAACCCACGACCTGCCTATCTGAATTATTACAATGTCAACAGTTAGGTTCTTGTGGTAGATTTTGGTAGTTTTTGGTTCTTTTGGTAGGTTTTGGTACTATTGGTAGTTTTTGGTAGAGTTTAGTATTATTCGTAGTTTTTGATTGTTTTGGTAGATTTTGGTACTTTTTCGTTGTTTCTGGTCATTTTGGTAGATTTTTATACTTTTTGTTATTATTTGATAGAAGTATGAAAATTACCAAAAACTAACATATAAACAAAAGAGTTCTTTATGGCTTGGCTACGGGGTGAGTCACTGAGCAAGTAATCACTACGGTTTAGGGTGAGTCTGTTGACATAAAATATAAAATATTTTATATTTTATATTAAACAAAATATTTATATATAATAATTATTATTTATTTAATATTTAATATATAATTTATTTAATATATAATATATTAAATAAAATATTAAACATATTAAACAAAAAGTACCGAAATAACCATAAACTACCAAAAAGTACGAAAAAGTACCAATATAACCATAAACTACCAAAAATACGAAAAATTACCGAAATAACAATAATCTACCAAAAAGTACGAAAATCTACTAATATAACCAAAAACTATGAAAATTACCAAAAATTACTGAAAGAACCAAAAACTACCATTAATTACCAAAACTACCATAATAACCAAAAACTACCAAACTGTGCTCGGAAAGTAACTTCTGTGAAATTCCTTTGTGTTGTCTTGTGTGTCGCGCAAAATTCTGTCGTGCAAATGTCTTTTGAAGGCAATCGTTTGAGTTACTGCTACGGCACAGAATTCACTCTTATTCCATACTTATGTACAGGTTGAAATCCGATCGGTTTGCGCCCATATTAAAAGTTGTTCAGTTTGATGGGTAGACTCTTAGTTTAAAAGGATGCTAATGATATCAAATTCACCCTGTATAACATATCTGACGATGATGATAATGATAACAGATTATCAATCGTAAGTTTGCTAGTACCTACCAATAATAATAAACTTATAATTATTCTGTTATAATAATGGGGACAAAAATTTACGAGTAATAGTCGACCAATTTATAAAATGTACTTCTAAGTCCACATATCGTGACGGGCAACTACGGAACCTTACACTGCGTGTGGCCCGACACCCACTTGCCCGGTTTTTTATAAGTAATAATGGGTACAAAATGGATCTGTTCATTAATCTTCTAAGACAGTGTTGGGTGTTGCCGGTCACCGGTCTATTCGCAATAATTTCGAACGATTGACGGCCCATAGTAATTTGTATGAAGAAAACGTCCAAAAAAATATGTGATTTTTGGTAACAAATTGCAAAAAAACTAGAAGTCATATCGAAAAACTGATTTGTTTAAAGTGTTCTTTGATGCTTTGCCATTGATTTGAAATATATTTTGTTGTTTTATTTTGTTTAACTAAATCACAGGACTCGGAACGCGGCAGTGCTATTCTAGAGTTTTTCATGAAATTCTGGATTACTTTCTGATGTAACTATAAAATTTTACTGAAATTTTTTTTGTTCATCTTGTACTTCATCTTTTAAAGAAGCGATGGTATTAATTTTGTTTCGAAATATAGCTATTTACTATCCTCAAAAGTCGGAACGCCGGACCCTGTTTGGCCCGATCAGGGTAGTGCCGACCCTTAATTGAACCGTGCGCGCTTTGCGAAAGGAAGTAGATATTCCATTGAACCAGTGTATGCCATCTCCATGCCAGTAAATATAAGATTTTTCACTATCTGTTACACTTTCAGTCGGATTAACGCTGGCCTGCTATGGGGTCTTTATTTAATGCTGAATCCTGAAATTACTGCCTCGCGAATTTTAATATTTGGGCCCGAAATAAATTTTCGTAACATTAAAGTACAGTTACAAAAAGGTACAAGATTAACTAAGATTTTCATATAAATAAAATTAAGAACTAATTTTTTTTAAATATTAGTTGTGCCATTCTTGAAATAGCTTAGAGCGAAATGTACAGCTTAGCCAGAGTTGAAACAAATAGAGGATGTAAGTTTAATTTGCAAGAACGTCAATAACACTCATAAACTGGCAAGACCATCCAAGATTACTGATACTCACCGTTTTCAACTCTTTACGACCAAGTTGTAAATCAATTTTTCATCCCTCCGGACGTAAAGCGTCAATTATCGTCCCGCTGCGCTAAACGAAGTTGTCGCTTTCACCTCCGTCGAGAAGAAAAATAGTATACTAACCTCGGACAGTAAATAAGGAAACCTCAGATCGTGAGATTACATGAGATCTGAGACCTTTCTTACTTTCCTGTCCTCGGTGTGTAATCTACTATTACATTCTGCGATTTATTCTTCTCCTTATCGAGTGGGCTGCAAAGCCCTGGTGTCAGAGTTTATTCAAACCATAGAGGTATTATACCAGGAATAGAGCAACAAACATGAGATGTCAAATGAAAGCTTTTTTGGATGTTTTTTGGAGACTATTCGCAGGCAAAAATTCGTATATTGTCTATAATTCTGAGTCTAACGTGAAGTTGTGGATAAATTAATGTAGTAGTGTCAGTATATTACATAAAATTATCTACGATTTCACTTTAGATTCGCAATTATTCACGGAAACCGAATTGTAAAAATTAATTGGAGACTAAAAAAACGGCCCTATTGCCTAGCATCACGTATCTCTTTCTATTATACAGTGGTGCCGCTAGGTACATCTCGCTCTCTCAGCTGTATGTTCCTCTATTCCTGGTATAATACCTCTATGATTCAAACCGCCTTACGGCCTCTGACGTGGTTTTTATGTAACGACTACGATTTATTATATGACAAAATCGATGAGTTCTGCTGTGTGAAACGCTGAGCTTAGTATTTATTATGCAGCTGAGTGCATTATAAAGTCATGGGTGATCAAAAAGTTACTGGTAATGAGAAAAACAAGAACTTTTATGTTGTATCTTAACTTTTAAAGCTATAGTATTGGCTATGTGCATGACACTAGCGCCATCTAGTGCATTACGGATCAGTTAATTATTTGTACATAATCTCTTATCCTAAAGAGCAAATGATTTAATTTGAGGATTAACTTTAATGAACGTACGTGCTGACCGTCAGTTGCAGAAACGCTTACTAGTGTTAATCCTCCATTAAATCTCTTGCTTTCACTTTTTGACTTGTTGACGTAGTAAAAGCTAGCAAGATATTTATGTCCATTGCATGCGATGCGTAGTAGCTTGCGCAAGTACTGATCATAAGTACTTGCGCCAGAGTTCATACGTATCGTTCAGCGATCACGTCGAAATTATATGCACAGAACAGAAGTAGTACTTGCGCAATAGCCACGCGCATCGTCTGCAACGGGCATTAATGGAGGATTAACTTTAATGAGCTTAGTGTTAGGCTTTTTTTTTAATTTTTGTCTATCTGTTTGTTTGTTTGTTCGAGCTTCACGCAAAAACTACTGAACCGATTTTGATTAAACTTTTTTGTTTGATAGCTTATGATTTGACTTAAAATCAGGTAGGTACATAATTTTTGCGGAAGAAGTCAAGGGAAAACTGCGCCTCCTAGAATGTGAACTTAGCTTATATTTTCCTTGTTAAGGCGTTTACGCGAAAAAAAAAATCAGCTGTCCCATACAAAACTGCTGTACCTACCCGACTCAAATGTATGAGACAGCTGATTTTTTTTCGCGTTTCGTAAGGAAAGCCTATAGTGATAGTTGTTCAGTTTGATGGTCTGAGTTCACCGTTTCAGTATTTGCTAGGCGGCTGTCACTTACACCCTGTATTTTTAATGTACTTATAGAGCCCTTTCATTTGATACCTCACACGACATGAATAAACAATAGTTATTTGTTATGCTAGGCTGCAAAGTTGCTTTTTGGCGCGAGTACTTTTATTGAAACCTGAGCAAGCGAAGGTTTCAAAGGTACGAGACGCAGAATAACTTTGCAGCCGAGCGAAACACAAAATTTTTCACCTCACAACAGCGAGGAAAAAAAGTGAATTGCTAAAAAGAACATTTCAAAAAGTTTTTATTTTCGTGCTGGCCAGTGTCATGAAATAGTTATTAAGCATTTTCAGTGGATTGGCGGTATATAAAAATATTTAATCATAGACAGATTCGAATTTCTAAAACTCTTTCCACGCTAGTGGATAAAATGCACTTTTGCACTCAGATTTCGAATGATAAACAGAATCTTTCCGAGCTTGTGAGGTGAAAAAAAAATTTTACTTTGTATGACCATATTTATGACGTCACAGCTTCTACCCCCACAGTCTGAGCGCTTGTCATCTCATATATTTGTAATCAGGAGGTCATACTGAAGCCATTGATACCAGATAACACTATAAAAGAGATGACTTGAACGGAAAGTTCCGAAACATCGTTTTACCGACACTCTATTTAGAACGCGAGTGTTCTCCTCGTGAATTTAGAACAAGAGTGTTCTACTGGTGAATTTAGAATATTGACGCCTATTAAATATCCGTTCATGGACAGAATAGAAAAAAAAAAAAGGAAATCTGTTAAAATTTCTTGCATTCATGTTGCGTAATAAGAAAAGTTGAACGGTTCGCCAACAGGATCCTATTCATAAATCTACGCTGTCCGTCTCTTTCTGTCCTACTTATAAAGGGCTGTATCTTTTGAACTATAATAGCTAGCTAGATAGTAAACGTTTTCACAGAATGTGTTATTATGGCGGATTTTCTGTCAAATAATAAAAAAGGAAAAACCCAAAAAAATAATGCGTTCCTCATACAAGTGACGTTGTTACGCCGATGTTTTTTCATCTATCACACTTATCATAACAACTGTAATATATACAAGCTTCAAACTTGGTGTGATTGTAGTGCTTACTCTTAGGTAAAACAACAAATAATAAAAACCGGTGAAGTGTGTGTCGGGCTTACTATGAGGACCCAATAAAAGTTTTTTTAATTTTTTAAGTTATTTTTTTTTATGTTATGGATCCCTTCGTGCGTGAGCCCCACTCACACTTGGCCGGTTTTTCTAATTAGCCTACTTCTAATATAATAAGCTAGTGTTTACCCGCGACTTCGTCCGCACTAATTATGAGTCAGATAGAAGAGCTAGAGAGATAGAGAGCTAGAACACTGTTTTCACTAAAAACGTAATAAAGGAAAGTAGAACTAAATCTTGACCCCCATTTGGAGTTCCTGTGACTTATAAATAAAAAGTGTCCCGCTGGCTGGAGGTTTTTTTTAAACCAATACTGTTCTTCCATTTTAAAGGAACAAATTTTAATTCTGATTGGATTCGATAGAACAAATTCGGAACTAAATCCCAGATATACTCGCATCGTTCTAGGACATACGTGGAAATAGGGTCCCGCTGAGTGTAGCCACACGTTGTAACTATGAAATTGTATGTGGGGCGTCAGACTAAATGCAGTGCATGGACTTGTGTGGTAAAGCTACGCGGTAGCCACCCGGCCCGGCCTTAGTGACAAACAGAACGTGCGCTTGCGGCGCCGCGCCGTTCCGGTGTCGGAAAGGCAACAGCGCAATGTGCAGCGGTTGTATTTCTGCATGTGTCAATTGTATTTATTTACAAAAATTTACGCTTTTAAACTGGGAGGGGGAAATAAATGGAACATATTAAAAACTATGATAATCATTTATTTCACCCCGTTTAGTATTGATTTCGTGAAACCATAGATTTTTTCCTTGATTTCCGGCTCTGATGCATGAAGTAAAACTAACAATTCTGCTTCGTCGGATGAGCTAAATCCTTTAAATAAAAAAAAGAAGCGGGATGTTCTAATATTACGTACTCGAAAAACGGATCTCGTACTAACACAGATACATATACTCACACAAAGTAAGCTTAATATTATACATCAAAAATGAAAAAGACTGTATGACACAAACAGATGGCGCACGAGCAGGACGATATAATATGGCCGGGTACGCGGGTAGCGACAACGCGTGACCGTGCATCTTAACTGGCCGCACACTTACGTATCGTATATCTTTGTCCCGTTCTCAAAATGGCGATGAAATATAACGAATCGAGGCATTTATTTTAAATTTTCATATACTTACGAGTGAAAAGTAATGCCGTGAGATTTGTTTGAATGATTTGTGCAACGATTAAATGCACACGAAGGCATTGTGGTACCTTCATTCCACCGAAAAATAATAAAGATTTCACTCACGCACCTGTGTCATCCAAATACCGCTCGGATTGCGACGGAGTCGAGTAAGCCACGGGGCTCACTTTATGCGGTCCATGCGCTGCATCAATGGCTAAATCCGAATTATGTATCAAAAGAACTGCTGCTGTCACACTTCGCACTTGTTGCCAGTTTGGATGATAGTGAGTAGCGAAATACGACATTAAACTGCTGCAGCTGGGGTCAGCGACGGACCGGCCGCGGAACAGCGACGCCATCGCCATGCTCCGTGTGACATGAGCTGTTCCGCAGGCGGTCCGTTGCTGTTCTGTTCCGGCCCGCAGCTGTACTCAGTGAGGCCCAACCTTAGGCTGCGTTTCCACCAGAGATGTGCGAGGTAGCGAGGCGGTGAGCGAGAAAACAATTCGCCAATAGCGCGCTCGCTCGATCCCGTCATTGGGAAATTGAAGCACTCCCATTGGCCGATTTTTTCCTCGCTCGCTACCTCGCATATCTCTTGTGGAAAAGCAGCCTTAACCCGTCGTGTGTCGATATTTCAGACACAATAGAAAATGTATTATGCCTGGACGGGATCTGCGTTCCGACAGACGAGGGTTAAAGTTAGAATAATTCAGTAGGAACCCATAGGACACTTTTTAGGGTTCCATAGTCAAACAGAGAACCTTTATACTATCCTCCATTCTGTTTGATGTATGCCTCTCCTCGATTACTCCATTATTTTTGTTCCAATTGAAATGTAATTTGGCATGAAAGCAGATAATAGTAAACCAGAATATCTCTGACTACCCCCTCTGGGAATATAGTCGTGAGCATATGCTTATGCTTATGCAAACAAAAAAATGTGGTAGTTAAGAGGAAAAAAAATCACAGTTTCCCGTCATCGTTCACCAAAATCAGTTCAGAGTTTTAGAGATGCGCGAACAAACAAATAAACTGGCAAACAGACTGGTGGCTTGGACTCAGCCTAAGCACCACATCGTAATTTTTTTTTCAATGTACATACACTTCTGTATAATAGTACCTAGAGATATTGTAAAACAGAAACCAACTGGAATATTCATACATTTTTTCATTAAGAAGAAGTACAAGTTCTAAATATCGAATACCAGAAACTTTTTGATCACCCCTCGTATTTCTCCCCTGTTGTGCAACATTATCATCTCCAAATTTCATTTTGTCCTAAAAGATACCCCATGACTAAAGGCTGCAAGGTCCCGATTTCCCTGAATAAGTCTTCACTGAATCGTGATTGGATCACGTGCGAAGCTCAATTTTTCACACATTCGGTATCGCGCTAATCATTTAATAGTCCAATCATTTTAGAGTTTCCTTGTATGGACACCCTAACAATAATTCATCTATCGCTGAAACTTTGCTGTGTGATAAAGTAAAGTATACCGATTATGGTTGACAAATAATCTAGGACCGGAAAAATTTAAACCTAGATTATTTGTCAACCGTAATCTGTATACTTTACTTTATCACACTGCAAAGTTTCAGCGATAGATGAATTATTGTTAGGGTCAAACCCTAAAATGATTGGACTATAACAGCAGTCTGACAGATCGCTTAGACGTTCTGTCAATCACATACTAAATAAGTCAAGTTTAGCCAAAACATATATTCATATTCATTTATTCATGCAGAATCATATGGTACAATGTAGGTCTTAAGTAGTAACATCATGGTAAACCAGCACATGATACCCATTGTGGGCATAGCACATAGTTGAATAGCAAATGAACTGAAATTTAATAAGGATTGAACTTATATGTTTTAATATCTGAGTCTAGATCTTAAGTCTTACCCTAACTACGACAACAGACGGGAAAAGATAAACAAGTCATGTGCTAAAAGTGTGATATTAATTTGATTTGAATTGTGTATGAAAGACAGTTTTTGGAAGATAGTCAGAATCATGTTTTTCGACAGACTGATTCCCGATACGAGGTGGCGCAAGACGTCAAAGGGCAATTGAAGTTTTTAGAAGAACTGGATCGCGTTGACAAGAAGCGTCGTGAAGAATCGGAGAGAGAAATGCTGCTGCGCGCTGCCAAGTCCAGGTCCAAGAACGAGGACCCAGAACAGGCTAAACTAAAAGCCAAAGTAAGTTATATTAATATAATTCATTACTACAGCCGTAGAGCCACATATTATAGTTAGTTACTTCGTAACAGATCACTTTCAAATATTATTGATTTGATTATAAACATGTTACAGCCATGTTGTGCTAACATGCCATGTGTTGCAGTTTTTGAGAGTTAAGCGGTTATTACATAATCTAGAATTAATCATTTTAACGGGTACGATTTGAGTTCCCGATATTTCGGCATTGTTACAACTGCCATGATCACGGTATGACACGGGATATCGGGAACTAAATATACCAAAACGCGGTAAGAACCCGTTAAAATTTTTAATTCTAGATGCCATGTGTTGATTGTAATAACTTCTCGTAGCGCTCACGTTCCCTGAAGACGCAATAGATTGAAAATTTCGTTCTCTGGGTAGTTGGCTCGGTGGCGAAATTGGATAACGGAATTCCCCGGTTTGGAAGAGTGCGGGTTCAAGTCCCTCCCGAGACTTAATTTTTGAATATTTAATTAGATACATCACTTCCTTAGAAAACAATAAGATTTCACACTCTAATCATTTACTACAAGACGGTACGTTAAACTGTTTTGTCATCCCATAATTCACGTTAAACATTTTCAGGCCAAAGAAATGCAGCGTGCTGAGCTAGAAGAATTGCGACAGCGCGAAGCCAACTTGACAGCTTTGCAAGCCATCGGGCCTCGTAAGAAGCCAAGGCTCGACGGCCCGGGTGGAGCTGGCGACTCGGTCTCCAACGGCGGAGGACAGAGCAGCAGTGGAATTGTAAGTATCTTTACTGATACATATTGCTCTGTTTCAGCTAGTTATAAATATATATTTGTTAGGTTTCTTTTTATTAATTTTTTTTTAATTATGTGACATTGACATTTCATTTAGATTAGGGTTGGTAAAACGCAAAATCAGTTTACTCTATAGTAACCAGCGACTTAATCTAAGAATAAAATTTACTCGCGTTTGGTCGAATCGGGCCTTAAACCCCATTTACTTTTGAGTTTAGACCATCAAACTGAACAACTTTTACTATGGGACCAACATCGAAATCGCGAAAAAATGATGGCCCCATTGTGAAACTTATTCAGTTTTATGGTCTGAAGCACCGTTCAATAAGTAACGTATTAAATTGTACACCCTGTATATTGACGGAATTGTAATGAATCGTTTTTGCAGACTGGCCGCAGTCAAATGGCGCTGCGCACGCGACTGAAGCGTATCAATCATCGAGACATGGTGTTTCTGTTAGAACAAGAACGAGAAACTGCTCATTCGCCCATGCTCTATCGCAGCTATCTTAAGTGACATTATGCCTACACATTTTTGTATGAGTGCCGAACTAGCGATCACCATGAATTAGTGTAAATAGTATTGTGACAGTGACAATTAGGTACGTTATAATAATGACAACTTATCGTGAAAGAAGCAGCAAGTGCTACCGCAAGTGACCTTCTGACTTTATCCTCGTTATAAAGCTAAAGTGAAGAACAATGAACGTTAGTGACAGAATATATTTATGTAGATTATAGAAAGAAATATGTAATTTTCCAAAAATATCAGTAAGTCGTTCTTCTTAAAACGGCGAACATATGATTTTTATGAACGTCAAATGAAACTATAGTCTATCCGTCAGCATACAGCTTACAGAAGTCATCACCCGCTCTTGTTCTGTGGTCCTGCAATAACGACAGATACAGATAACTATCAGATAACTAAAAATACCTACGTGGATTTAAAAAATAAAGTTATTTTAAAGCCAAACATTTTACCATTGTGACGTATATCTCATCTTGAGAATAAATAAAATCTTGAATCAATCGTAACTCTGTTTTACATAAAAAGTTATGTTTAGTTGAAATAAAAGGTAAACTTACTTGATAGGATGATTTTTGTCATCAAATGTGAACAGTGGTAATAATTTAACAGTCTGTACACGTGAGGGAATATAACGTTTTTGGATATCATTCGATACTGATTAGAAGCACTAACCGAATTTTAAGGTACAGAAAAAAATGGTTCGCAATGTGTACAGTTGTTGGCCAAAAGTGGTTTACGGTTGAAAATTGTTCGCTCGTCATAAAACTACAGTCTAGCTCTGACATATTGTTTTTAATTTGAATTTGAATTTAAACAATATAATATAAAGAGTGAAAATTTATAAGGCTGACATAGCCTCATTTAAGATTTAATCTTAACTATTATAAAACCGTAAAATCGTGAGGAATAAAAAAGTTACGGTTCACTTCATATAAACTCTTATAACACTCGATAGCGCGATTTAAATGACGTGTAGCGCCATCTATTGACAAGTTTGTTTGTTTGTTTGTTCGCGTATCACGCAAAAACTACTGAACCGATTTAGATGAAACTTTTTTGTTTGATAGCTTATGATCTGACTTAAAATCTGGTAGGTATATAATTTAATAAAAACAGATAAACCGCACTTGACCGACTGTACATGAAAGGCGTTTATTGTGTCCGTTTCAGTAAGAAATATCAGCCTTTTGTGCTTCTTTTGTGCCAGTATTGCCAAACTGCCTTTCGAGCATAATCGACAGTTTTCATTCTAATGGTGTCTACACACCGCACCCGCGACACAGCCCGAAGCTACAAATAAAATGGAAACAGCTGTGTCGGCGACATGTCGGCGAGTTCGGTGTGTAGACACCATAAGAATAACACATTCCTTAATAAATCTCCATGTATATGTTATACATATGACAACATTGACTAATTACAAATATTGAGGTATTATGTATGACTTTAGAGAATATTCATCATTATTATATATTTAATAAAAAATATTACTTTGGAGAATTGAGACTTGTCACAAAGTAAGATCAGAATGGATTTGTTTCATAATTTTTAAATCTTATTGTTCAACATAATGTAGTTCAGAAGTTAAGTTCTATGAGATAGGAGTACAACTTTGTTTACTGCTACCTACTATCATTGTTTCATTAGCAGTAAAATCTGTGTTAATAACAATGTGTTAATAAATAAGTGTTAGCTAATTTTATGAACTCGTGAGAAGAGGAACAAAATAATCGGATGTGTTAGATTACCATCTATTATGTCGTGCATGTTAATGTTTTGTTTTTACGATTATTATTATTATTATTGGCACTCATCACCATCCTACTATTATTTGGGAATGGCGCAATATTTTTGGCACTTTGATCTGAAACTATTATAAAACTTTACTGTAACGGAAGTGTGTCTGTACAAGAAAAAGATTACGATATGATTTTTAGGTGTCCCTGATTCCAAATCAACCTTATTTCAAATTGTTGTGTGTCTGTTTGGTTGTCTGTAACAGCATCACGCAAAAACTACTGAACCTATTTTGATGAAACTTTTTAGTTTGATGGCTTATGATTTGACTTAAAATCTATACGATTTGTGCGGGCGAAGTCGCGGGTAAACATTAGTCATTTAATAAAATTACACAAAATTTTTTTTTTAACGGTACGGTCTAAATCTTGATTATTGACATAAACTTGTATTTATCAAATATTTCAAACTCCTTTTCATTTCATTAAATATCTACGCCATTTAAATCTATGAATGTTAAAGAGGACCTATCTTAGGTACAGTGTTCTTACGTCTTATGTTTTACTTAATACATAAATTTTTGATTTAATTTTACTGTACTGTGAAGAAATTAAACTTGTTACTTATTTAATGTAACATAAATAGTCATGAAGTCTTAAATGGAGATTGTTGCCAGCTACGAAGTAAGTGTTGCCAACCCTAGTAATGATGTTCCCATTACACTTAATTTAGCCATAATGGAAATGTACTTGTAATTATATGTAATTATTTAAATAAGGAAACCATGTGTACATATTGTAGTTATATACAAATAAAATAAAATATTAATGGATATATTTGCAGATATGCTTATTCTATTGTATTCTATTAAGGTACCCGTTGTGTTATTTATTTTTCTTGTTGATTAGATGTGTTACCGTTATTCAGTGTAACACAATCTTGAACCAAAGTTATTTAAACTTTAGCAAAATTTTAGGTACTTATACTAACTGTATTTGTTTCAGACAAACCTGCAATACATTCCAAGACGAAATGATAAATTAACAATATTTTATTATGTCCTAAAATGTAAATGTAATAAATATGATTTTATATTAAATGCATCAGAATATATTAGTAATATATTTTGTGTTAGTTCTATTTGTAGTTAACTCGCGCAGACAAAGAATGGGGTTGGCTACCAGGAATAGAATATCCATGTCTCTTATCTCTCTGTGAAAGTGTGAGCAAGCCAACTATAGTTTTCTTTACTTCAGTCGATCCCATTCTTTTATGCGCGGGTTATAATTTGTAAATTAGTGAATAATGTGCGACTTCATTATTCGATGTTATGTGCAGCAAACATTTGCGTACAAGTGTTTTAAGTTTCAATTACTACTATAGTAAAATGTGCACTGGCTTGCACATAAATCGGAAAAATATTTGTATACATAAATAAATAAATCAAAGCTAGTTGCATAAGCGAGCCGTTAAAAGATTTATTTTATTTAGCGTCTAACATTCAAAAGTCAGGCGGAATTGATCGAAGTATTTACCTACTCAAAACAAAAACATTTTGAAGACACGTCTTTTGCCTTCTTCTGTTTATACACACAGAGAAATGACTCTTGGTCCTCTAGGCCACACCTAGATAAGTTACCTTTTCGACTATGTTGAAACCCCGGCTTATATTGGTCACGTTTGTTGCGTAGTATACATACATCCCTTCAAAGATTTTGTTTGGAGCGCAGCGAAGACCAATTAAAATCTTTGCATCCCTTAATATTCTAAACAATTATAAAACTGTAACTGAAGTGTGTCTGTAAATTGAAGATATTTACAAGAAAAAGATTACGATATGGTTTTTAGGAATCCCTGACTCCAAATCAACATTTTTTTAGAAATTGTGTCTGTCTGTTTGTCTGTGTGTTTGTTTGTTCGCGCATGACGCAAAAACTACTGTACCGATTTTAATGAATTTTTGTTTGTTTGATAGCTTATGATCTGACCTAAAATCTGGTATATAATTTGTGCGGACGAAGTTGCGGGTTAACTAGTAATATTATAAATGCGAATGTAAGTTTGTTTGTTACGCTTTCACGCACAAATTACTTAACCGATTTTAAAAATTCTTTCCCCATTAGAATGTTACATTATCCCTCAGTAACATAGGCTATATAAAACGGCCAAGTGTGTGTCGGGAAAAACTAATTCTCAGGCGGTACGAAGTTCGCCGGGTCAGCTTGTATAAATATAATTACAATTCACCCTGAATTCGGTATGTCAAGTTTTTTTTTGGAGGGCTGAATCGAAAACCATTTCGAGATAATTGTATCAGTAATCATATTTTTTATGTCAGAGATTTTAAAATGAAAGGATTACAGATATTTTTTATAAAATAACGTCGTTTTTCGGTCCGTGCAGTGACGTCACTGGCATACCTGTGAACTCCTTGGTAAACATAAAATCAACTTAAAATAACCGGCCATTAAGAAAAAAAAATACTTTGACAATGTCAGAATTTGACATTTGATGTTGCCGTATCTTTTTCCAGCATAGAGTTAGAAAGAGGAGGCAGGTTTTAATTTTTTTTAATACAGCTGTAGGTAGTTTTTCTCCACGGAGTTCGAATTATTTTCTCTCCACCATTTTTGCACTTAGAGATTACAGATCAAAATAATTTAAAAATTAAATTTATATTGATAAACTCGATGAATCGCAATAAGAATGAAATAGGTATCTTAAAATTATGTCTTCTATCCGTAAAAAATATAAAAATGTCGACCAAAAAAAACTTGACATACCGAATTGTAATTCGACCTATTCTTTGAAAGAGGTGATTATCTGCCCTGGACCACGACTCTCCTAATCGATGCGAACGAGCGCGTGGCTCCGGTCAGAATTTAGCTGTTTTCTTTGAAAAATTCGATGATTTTTTATTAATTTCTAAAAAGTAAGAAAACCACATCATTCTAAATTGTATTGTGATCAATATTGTAAAATTTCATTTTCTTCCGATTCAAAATGTAAGAGTAAAATGGTTACAACTGGAAAAAAAGGGGTGACTTTAGAGTCCCTTTTCTTCGGTTTTATTCATTAAAATCGATTTCTAGAAAAACCACATCACTTATCATATCCTGTAGATGGTTCAGTTTATTTTTCAGCCCAAAAAGTGCCATAGTTAATGAATAAAATGGTTACAAAGTTACCCAAAACCGGCAGGTAGCCCCTTAAGCTCAGTTAACAAACTGGTGGTCAAAAATGAATGGTTACCGAGGTTTTATGTTTTAAGATTTTTAAGAAATCGGACCGGTCCCGAAAAAAGATAATTGTAAACAAAGTCTCAATCCTGCCTGTCCATTGATACTTTTCTATATTTTGAAAGTAAAAGCATAGATATATACAGGGTGTTCGGCAGATCGTTGAACATACGAAAATTGGGGGTAGGTGGGGTCATGTGCTACCTACTCAGCCCCAAAGATTTGACCTAGGCCCTATTTTTTTTTAATGTTACTTAATTATTTTTTGAATTTTTGGAAATTCGAAGGAACTAGAAGGAAGCACGTGTCATATTCACTCAGTAAGAGATGCACATAGCAAATTCGCTCTAGTTAAAAAAGGAGATCGCTACTTATTGCTGTCTGCTGTTTTTTATATTTCTGGTCGGGCTTTACAGCTCAATACTAGCGGATATTGTACAGAGAAACAGCTTCTTTTTTTTAAATTATTTATTACGTAGTTACTTCTTGCTTGTGCGTTAGCACCGCATTTCCACCAGTGTCAAGTGGTTTGAGGGAGTATCTATCCATATTAAGTTTATGATCTATCCAATAATCTCGAGGATAGTTTTTGAGTAAGAACACAACTGAGAAGGATTGTGGAGCGTCGTGGCAGGCTGAAACGCGAACCGCGCGAACACCTCGCGAAAGACAAGTGTTCGGGGCAAAAAGGCTTACAGTAACGTAGTACTGTATTCTCTTACTAGAGCTCGAGGAGTTTTCCGACAGCTGCTAAAACGTAGTTCATCATACCGGCGATAGATGGTGTTGACCAGAGAGGGGTCTGAAAACGAAAATTTTAGACTAAAAAGTAAACTAAAATGCAAGAATATTATATATTCCATAAATTTTTGCTAAAATGCATGTCACTGAGTCAGACGCATCCGTTAAGGGGGTTGCAGAGACGTTCACAGGCAACTAGATGGCGCTCGGGAGCATCATTCCTGATTTTATCACATTTTATTTTATATCTTCGTAATTATGTTATAAATTGCAAATGTTATTTGAGATGCGTAATCTTGATTTTCTTAACTATTTTTCCATATATAAAATATTACTTTTGTTAATACCGTCTACGAATTTTATACGTCAAAGTTTTGTATGAAATTGATTAAAATTAAAATGTATATCAAATTCGTATGAACAATAAAATTACTATAACTTGTAGCTAGATCAGTAAAACATAAACACAAGTGCCCGCATAATTGAACATTTTGATTGAAATCATCACAATTACGAGATATAAAATAAAACGTGATAAAATCAGGAATAATGCTCCCGAGCGCCATCTAGTGTAGTGCAACTCCCTCTGCAACCCCCTTAACGAAATATATGTTCATATTTTGCTGCTTCAATATAGGTTGGTGGGTCGCCTGCTGGACGCGCGACGTTATGCTGGGCTGAGTTCGTAGTTCATCATACCGGCGATAGATGTAGATGGCGTTAACTTGCATAGGTAGCATGCTGCAGTAATACAGCGCTATCACAGCTTCGCTCTCTTTCTATTTGCGTGCGAACGAAAGAGATAAAAGACGTGATACAGCCGTATCACGGGTTGCATGCTACCAGTGCAGAAAGGGGTCCGAAGACGAGAATTTTAGGCTAAAAAGTAAACAAAAACATGTCACTGAGTCAGTCAGTCATCCGTTGACAAAATATATGTTCATATTTTGCTGCTTACGTAAAAATACAAATTCTTACTATTTTATTTGTATTTTATTATCAGAATCTGCAAGGTCGCTCGCCCCTGTCTCGTCAACGCCATCTATCGAGCCATTAGGAACTACTTTTTCTTTTTTAATGGTTTTCTGAAAATCCACCTGAGGAGTTTACTGACAGCTAGTCAAACGTAGTTCAACATACCGGCGATAGATGGCGTTGACCAGAGAGGGGTCCGAAGACGAAAATTTTAGGCTGAAAAGTAATCAAAAATGCATGTCACTGAGTCAGGCGCATCCGTTGACGAAATATATGGTCATATTTCGCTGCATACTTAAAAACACAAGTTCTTACTATTTTATTTGTATTTTATTATCTGCAAGGTCGCTCGCCCCTTTCTCGTCAGCGCCATCTATCGAGCCATTAGGAACTACTTTTTCTTTTACACATTGCGACTTTCTGCAGCGCAGAAGTGCTGCAAATAGCTTTGATTGAGTCGCGATGCAGCATCGATGTAATCGCGATAAAGCATAGATGCAAACGCGCTACCAGCCATGATGCAATTATTTGATAATTTAATTTAATTAAAATTTAATTTTTAATAATTTAATTTAATTAAAATTTAATTTTTAATAATTTAATTTAATTAAAATTTAATATTTAATAATTTAATTTAATTAAAATTTAATTAATTAATTTCTTTACTTGCGCGCGACTCGATTTTTTTCCATATAACATGTCTCGCTCCGAAAAGCGCGGGAACCGCTTATTTTCCATCATACTAGACGTAGGTACAGGAAGCTGGTAAAAGTATTATATACTTTGTACTAAGAAGCATGCAAGGTATTGGAGTGCTTTCAGGAAGCTGTCAAAGGTATTGTGGTGCTTTATAAAAAATGTAAAAACCGGTAATTTCCGTAATTTGAACATCACTTCGACGTGTATCCGAACATGAATTTGGACAGAAAAAAAATAAAGTGACACGTCCACCCACCCTGTCAAACTTCCACAGTCGCTCTGAATCTGCATGACGATTTTTCATGTTTTAACTATTAAAAATGGTAAGAATTAATCTTAATGCATTATAAAGTAGCCAATATAATGTGTATACACATCTCCCTAGTATAAAAGATGCTGTGGCCACGTAGTTAAGCGATTGTCAGTAGTGTGTCATCATTCACCGTCTATCGGCGTACATTGGATGTAATTCTGCTATTTTAGTGTAAAATACTTAGTATTACCTAGTTCAATGAGTTCCTTTGTTGTGTTCTTGAAGCCGTTGAGACTGGACATCAAGAGGAAGTTGACTGCGAGGTCGGACCGCGTCAAGTGCGTGGATCAACACCCCACAGAGCCATGGCTGCTCTGCTCGCTCTACAACGGCGACGTCAACATATGGAACTATGAGACACACTCGCAGATCAAGAGATTCGAGGTAAGAATGTGCACTATACTTTATATCCATACAAACATTCATATCATACCCGACATGTCACCTCACCCACTTCACAAGAAATATAGTTTTTCTTTATCACATTAGTTTCTTGTGAAATGGCACGAGAGAAACTGACCCCTTATCACTTTTGCTGCTAAGCTCAAAACAATGAACCTCGCGCAGTGCTGACACTGTGGAATGCTATACAATTCCGACTCAACGTTTGAGTTGTGCGCACTGCGGCCCATTGGTCGCTGACCTACAACGTAGGTCGTCAGCAGTTAAAGTGTTAAGGAAAACAAGTGTAAGGTAATGACAAATGGAGACGTGAAATGAAAAAAAATATTGTATATTTTCTATTTTATTTATTGGGATCCAAAAGTGGATACCCTATACATGAGAACAAAGTTTACTATACTAATGATATCTGAATGTACCAGTATTTACAGGAACCCATAACAAATACCAACTATGTATAAAGTGATTTTTTTATTAATAGGTACTAATAAGAATTAAAAAGACCTAGTACCTTGTACATATATTGGCCTATAATTGATTAAACTTGAACTGAAGGCAGCCTGCTGATGTTTGGTCTAATAGGAAAGTTAATATTTTGAAGCTGGGCTATTTCACAATAATATTGCAGTTACAGTAATATTGTTGATACTGTGTTTGTTTAGAATGTTCTTTAGTCGTTACATCTGTTGTGAAAGATGTTCAAACAAGATCATGTTTCAATATCGGCAATTGATTTAAATGTTTAAACAGCCTTTAGATAAAAGGTAATCTAATTTTTAGAATAAATCATTGTGTTTTTTTCTTGCCATTTTATAAGTTTACTGTAATTTACTTTATTTCATAACCATTTCAAATCTTGCTGTCTAGTTTACATAACTTTTTTTAAAATGCAGTAATTATTCATTTCCTTAGGTTATATACAAGTACAACTTAAAAAAATGTTATTAAAATAATAGTCTTTCATAATCAAGAGATAGATAGTAGTTATCCTGTTTTTTAACTGACTTCAAAAAAAGGTGGAGGTTCTCATTATTATTAGCAATGGTTCTGTTAATAATGGAACAGCAGCTAACATTGTTTACAGAAAAACTGAAACATTACCTCTAACTACTACATAAAAATGTTAAACAGATTTGTTAATAAACACTAACAAATCTGTTTAACATTTAAGCTTTTAAAAAAGCCAGACTGGCCATTTTTTTTTAATTATTCGCTGTAGCATTTAATTTTTCTTATTTTTCAAAATAGAGACAGCACCACAAAACATGTATCGGAAACTTGTAACAATTATTATTAGAAAACAATACATAATTATGATTTGGGATAAAACACATAGGTATAATTTTATTCATAATTGTATTAATTTGATACAAATCGATTTAACATATTTTTGTTGGCAGTCTGTGGGCCTTTCCACTGACAAAACCAGAAACATCGAGATGTGCTTCTGCCTATGTTAAAGTGCATGGGCATGACAGTTTTCTCATTTTGTTGTGCGTGGGATGCTGGCCCTACTGGTCTTCATACAAAGTTCACCATATTTAAATACTCGTTCTTGCAAAAAGTGTTAAAGTGTTAGGGCCTGTTTCACCACTTGTGGATAAGTTTTTGTTACGTTATCTAACATATCATTTGACATATTTTGTCTGAAGAATATGTCAAATGAGCTGTCGAATAAGCTCACAAGAACTTATTCGGAGGTAGTGAAACAGGCAAATATTCAAATACAGCATGATTTTGCAGGTATGTGACTTACCAGTCAGAGCTGCAAAGTTTGTGCCCAGAAAGAACTGGGTGATCACGGGCTCAGATGACATGCAGATTCGTGTCTTCAACTACAACACACTAGAAAGAGTTCATGCTTTTGAAGCTCACTCAGATTATGTCCGTTGTATTGCTATCCACCCAACACAACCTTATATTCTCACTAGTAGTGGTAAGTCATTTTTATTCAATTGCAAGCTGGCACCTCTGTGAAGCAATGTCTTTAATAATTTTTAATTTTGTGCAGTCTCTAACCTTTTGAGTGCTAATTTCAGATGATCTGCTGATCAAACTATGGAACTGGGACCGCAACTGGGCCTGTCAGCAAGTGTTTGAGGGCCACACCCACTATGTCATGCAGATTGTTATAAACCCAAAAGATAACAACACATTTGCCAGTGCCAGCTTAGACACTACTGTCAAGGTATTTCGTTATGTAAATTTTTGTTTGATGTTTCCAAAACTGGAGTGAATTCTGCTAATTATAGTTTTTTATTTCAGGTCTGGCAGTTAGGATCGTCCATCTCTAATTTCACTTTGGAAGGTCATGAAAAAGGCGTCAACTGTGTGGACTACTACCACGGTGGGGACAAACCCTACCTCATCAGTGGAGCTGATGACCGCCTTGTCAAAATATGGGACTATCAGAACAAGACATGCGTCCAGACATTGGAAGGTGCGTTTCATAAACACTACTCAAATGTTTCTTAATTTTAGTGAGATCAGCCTAACCTGCTAACAAATTTTGTCTCTATACTAAAACCTGTGTTATGTAATCTAGTTATTTGAATTAAATTATGTATCTCCTGTTTAATTTCTTCTTTCTAACATGTCTCTGAGTATCCTATGGACTAACTAACCTATGTAAATGATTGAAATTTTGTAGGCCATGCTCAAAATGTGTCAGCTGTAATGTTCCATCCGGAACTGCCTATCCTGCTGACTGGATCAGAAGATGGTACTGTCAGGATATGGCACGCTGGTACATACAGACTCGAGTCTTCTCTCAACTATGGGTTTGAGAGAGTTTGGACAGTTTCATCCAACCATGGCTCCAATAATGTTGCTATTGGGTAAGATTATAAATGTTGTATTACAATGGCCTGTTTCACCACCTCTGGATATCGTCTAAGCATATCTGACAGATCGTTTTACATATTTCGTATGAAACATATGTCAAACGATCTGTCAGATAAGCTAAAGGACTTATCCAGAAGTTATGCAGCAGTCCCTATTGTAAATTTTACAGTACAAACTATATTTCAATAATTTCTTTCCCTACAGTTATGATGAAGGGACAATCATGATCAAAGTAGGCAGAGAAGAGCCGGCCATATCTATGGATGTCAACGGAGGCAAAATTATCTGGGCCAAACATTCTGAAATGCAGCAAGTCAATTTGAAAGCACTTCCTGAAGGTTAGTGTCTTTATTGATGGAAGGAGCGTTGTTTTAATGCTACTCATTCAGAATGGAGCTTCATAAGTATAAAAGCCTTTTTAAACAAACACTTGTTTTTATAAATTTTAGGTACGGAAATAAAAGATGGGGAGCGAGTGCCGGTTGTGGCGAAAGACATGGGGTCATGTGAGATCTATCCACAAACCATTGCTCACAACCCCAATGGCAGATTTGTGGTGGTATGCGGCGACGGCGAATACATTATTTACACTTCCATGGCTTTGAGAAATAAAGCATTTGGCACAGCGCAGGAGTTTGTTTGGGCCTTCGATAGTTCAGAGTATGCTACTCTGGAAAATTCCAGTACAATAAAAGTGTTTAAGAACTTCAAAGAGAGAAAGAGCTTCAAGCCTGAGTATGGAGCAGAAGGTAACTGTTTTAATGCTAGTTTTTTCATTTTATATGTTGTTCTGTTCTATTGATTATGTTAACAATGTGTTCCGTTTTTTGTTATTTAGGCATTTTTGGCGGATTCATGCTCGGTGTGAAGTCCATCAGTGGAATGGCCTTCTCCTTCTACGACTGGGAACACTTAGAGCTGATTAGACGGTAAGTGTGTGTTTTAGAAATATTACTGTAATGCTTCGAAATGCTGGCGAGTATCCACCCCAATTAAATATCCCGGCAGAAGAATAAAAATCTATGTAAATATGGATGATTTTCATTTGAGAATATATAAAAATTTATAGAGAGTATTCATATAACACATTATTTAATATTTGCTACTTTTTATAGAGATGTAAGCGAAAGTTACGACGACCCGGTTGGTGCAATGGTTACCACGCCGGACTGCCAAACCAGGGTCCTGGGTTCGAATCCCGGTTCGGTCATGGATGTTATATGTTCGTGCCGTTGTTGTATGGTTTCCATAATAAAAGCCTTTAGTGCTAGTTTGGGATCATTACAATGTATGTGCCTATGAGCGTTATTTATTTATTATTTATTTTTATATGCAAAAGAGAGGAGATAATATCTTCAAATATAAATGTTTCCCAATTGCAAGTGCAAACTGTAAACTCGACTTAATCTTATTATTATAGATTATAGTATATGCTGAGGCGAACATATTTTTATGGTTGTAATTGAGAAGGAAAGTTGCATTACACTAATTTAACTACCTTGTATTGCAAGTAAGAACTGCACGGTTTGGTTGGTATTCGATTCTGAACAGTGATCGATCACAGATTTATGTATGTGTTGCAAATTGCAATTCCTGAAAAGGAATGTGTAGGATTGGCTGAGGTGGATTGATATCATGAAACTTAAAGTGCAGTGTCCCTGATGAGAAACGACAGGTTGTTGATATTGCAGGTTGAGAACAGTCAAATGTGTAAAATATATCAAACATTGAGATTGGAATGTCATTAATCATAATAGAATAAATAATATCGCTAGAACTTTAGGTTAGTTAAAAAGTATCTCTCTTTGGAAGTCTCTATTGTAATAGATTGTAATATCATGTAACTTTATACAGGGTGTAAGGAAAAGTATCATTAACCTTTAAACAACATACTCTACATCAAACTGACCAACTTTTACAATGGGAGCAAACAATTCACCGCTAAAAAAATACGCTGTTCCATACTAAACTGCAATGTTTACTCGACTAAAATGTATGCGACAGCTGTTTTCTTTTTTTTCTGCCAGGTTCGCTCCCATAGAAAAAATGTTCAGTTTGATGGGTAGAGTATGTGGTTTAAAGGTTAATGATACTTTTGCTAACACCCTGTATTTAGATGTGACGACATCTTAAAAGTCGAATCTGTTTAAAATATGTAGTTTTTAAACTGAAAGCATTGTGAATTACATTATTATGTAACATTTCTTTTTTTTTTTAATATGTAACTTGGGCTCAGATAAATTAACAGGAATGGATGCGATATTACGCGCGTACCCCTCTGCCAAAGACGCATGCTCAGTGAGCATACCCGTCATATAAAAATAGTTGACGCGCGTCCCGCGCCAGTATATAAACCTCCCCCCTCACCCCCGCAAAATTGACAGACTTTTTTGCGTAGAAATGAGAGATCATTTCCAATCCATTCCTGTTAATTTATCTGAGAACTTGGGCGACGATACACAATTATTTTGCTATCTGTTTGAATAGACTTATAATAAAATTGTCCTACGACTTGTTAGTGCATCCTTCGTCAAATATTATAATTTGACACTGTAGCCAGTAAAGTCTGTAGATAATCGAGCTTTTCCAATAAAGAATTGTGATTTTGTTAAAGCTGATATTTTTTTAAATTTATCCAAATACAAATACAAATAATTTATTGCAACCATCCCATGTTCCATTTCTGGGTAAAGGCCTCAAAATCCTCCAAAAACTGATTTGTTTTATTTAAAGTGTACAAATATCTAATGAATTATAAAAAAAAAACATCCACATCGTTGCATTGTGATTCAGCAACTGCGAAAGTATGCGATAGTCTTAAATGTATAGCAATATGATAGTTTCTAGTTAATCCTAACAAAAGTTGCATTATCGTTACTTAATGAACCCTTTGCTTGAATGTCGGTGGCAACAGTATCGAGATCACGCCTCGCCACGTGTACTGGTCGGAGAGCGGCAACCTGGTCTGCCTCGCCACGGACGACTCCTACTACGTGCTCAAGTACAACACGGCGGTCGTCACCCGCGCCCGGGAGACCAACACCAACATCACTGAGGACGGCATTGAGGACGCTTTTGAGGTACATACGCTCCTACCATTGTCCTACGAAAGGCAGACACGACTGCTCGCCACACGGTACCCCTTGCTTCCTTTGTCTTACGGAGAAGAGATATGGGTTTGACTTGCCATTACCACACACATAGACATATTACTCTAGCGATAGACAAGCTCGTTCAAACAAACAACATGTCACACAAAACAACACAAAATGACACATTGCGGTCTGTCATTGCCATAGTGACGAAGTGAACTCGGCTACGAGTACATACCCCTATAGAGACGTAATATAAGGCGACCCAACTCTGTCAACTCATCAGTGACTTGTCACTTATATTTTCGCCTTTGTTTTCCGCCATTGTTTCGAATAGACTTCGTAGTACTTCGGAGCATTTCCGTCCCCCCCGCACCGCAGCTAGTTGACAGAATTTTTTTCTTTTAAATTCGCATGTATTACGTCTCTATAGGGGTATATGCTCGTAGGAACTCGGGAACATCAATCAGGTGCGTACACCTCATTCAAGTGGAACATGTTGCTTCTATGGAGGGGCAAGTCTATCGCTAGAGTTTAAGTCTATGACCACACACTATTTAAGTTACTAGTAACTTAAACCGATCGAGAAACCATAAATGTGCTAAAGTTGAGCCTTGCTAGAACTGTACGCGTAAAGGTATAGTTGGGTGTTGTAGCGGAGTTCCTGACCACCCCGGAAGGGATTGTGGTCGTGAGTTTATGTATTTCTGTGTTTAATTAAAATAAGATATATTGTCAACCTAGTCAAATCAGCAACTCTTTATCAAACGCCAAAACACGCGGTTTGTATGAAAATTTTACTTTAATGAGTATGACGTCATATCATATTACTTATCATACTTTTTATTTATCCTGTTAAAAAAATTGAATTCATCATCATCATCATCAACCTATATGCATCCCAATACAGGGCACAGGCCTACCCTTATGGAGGGTTTAGGCCTTAGACCGTCACGCGAGCACATATAAAGGCATCTAAATTTATTCTTCTGCGTATGCAGGTTTTCTCACGATGTTTTCCTTCACCATTTGAGGGAGTTAGAAAAAGTCATTGGTATATGGCATGTCGTCCGTGCGTATTTGAATCATGATTGAGTGCCTTTGCCTCTCCGCAAAACGACACCGGCGCTCTAGAAAAATTTAATTCGAGCTACCCTACGAATAAACAGAGCTACCTATTGTAATAAAAATATATTTCGAATAAAACATATTTTTGTAGGCAAATGTAGGAGGGCAGCTCAGAACATGTCATTATGGCGATCCTTGGGGGAGGCCTATGTCCAGTAGTCGACGTCCATCGGCTGAGATGTTGATGATGAGGCAAATGCCTTATTGTCATTGTGTTTGATTACATTACTGTTTATTCTCTGTACAATTTTTTTGATGTTAAAATAATTATCCGTTCCATTTGGTTTCTCTCTACTAATTGAGCATAAAATGTGGTGGTAACCAACAGCGTGAGCCTAATATGAATCAGTTGCGTTGATAAGAATTGCTGATAAGGCAACAGTTTGCTAGGCGATGTGTTCCGCCTTATCTCATGTGTTTATGTTTCCATAACCAACATACAAGTGGCGGAATTATGTATGCGACAAGAATTCCGTATAATTTTACATGATTTTAAACTGAAGAAATAAATGAGACGATGAAGCAATAACGAATTCCTCGAATCCTCGTGGATGAGAGCGTCCACTGCGCTAAGCGTGCTTCACCCGCGTGCGGGTCGGTTTGAGGGAAATCAAAGAGCACAGTCAGACTTCCTTGACCTGTCATTCGGCCGTAGGAACCGAGATAAGTACCTACACTTCGGCGATCCTAAGCGATGCGCTTGTATGAATTCTGCCACTGGCTCCTGACGAAAACCTCGCATACGTCGCGCGCTGTACAATGTAATAACAACGCTGAGTCAAGCGTCATTAGATACATTTTTCACTGATAGCTATTTCTTTCATGCAAACATAGGACACTCTTTAACAAAAATAACAATCAAATGCTTAAAATCTCTTCCGAAGCCCGAAAGGGCTTGAGATAACAATGAATCAGTTTGAATTCAATCCATCAATAGACGTCCTCTTTGCTTCCTCGTCATCATCATCACCATCAGCCAGCCTATATTAGATAGATAGAGGGCAGTCGGTATTACGTACATAAGTTAAAAAACTCACTTACCCATGGGACACTTGAAGACAAGACATACATAGTCACGGGCAACATCTATGTTTAATATTTGTCATTGTATCAGGTGGTCGGCGAGGTAAACGAGACCGTGAAGACTGGCCTGTGGGTTGGTGACTGCTTCATTTACACCAACTCGCTCAACAGAATAAACTACTACGTGGGCGGCGAAATAGTCACCATCTCCCATCTGGACCACACCATGTATATCCTCGGTTATGTGGCCAAGGAGAACAGGTAAATAGTTCTTTTGTTAGTAATTATTCTTTTAGAGGATATATCTGCTAGCGATGCAAGGATTAATTTAAGATGTGTATGGAAATCTTTGAGCCATTGTAACTTTGAAATTATGCCTACAATTTAACGAAAATTTGACAAACCACAGGCACATATTCGTTTCCGTTTAAAAAAATTGCATTGAATTAAATTAGTTCATATTTATAATATCATTATAATTCTTTTGAATAGAGCAAGCTGGCAGGTATATCCTCTACAGCCTGTAAATGCTGTGCGAAAAACATTTTTTCTTAATTATTTTCTTCACTCATTGTGTGAGAACCACAATAAGAGCTGTTTCTATTAATCATACGCTTGAGCAATTAAAATCTTAGGCAGAGGGAATCTTAGCCAGCAGGACTTTATTTTCTCCGTAAACTGTACATATTCCACGTAAGTATGACCGCGTTATCGAATACGCAGCGTGGGTAGGCCGGAGTAGGCAGTAGGACCAATGACGACTTTATGAAGGCGGCAAGACGTTATTGGATCTGGGTCGTAGTGGCGATCCTTGGGGGAGGCCTATATCCAGCAGTGGTCGTCTATTGGCTGAATAAGATTAATATTTTTTTTAATATTCGTATGCGTCATGAATACATCATAATGGTCATATAAAAACACTTCAACTATTGTATAATTTGTCGAATGTACTTTTTACCCGTGATGACGAACAAATGTTTCTGACATGATGATTAAAGTCTATTTGCTGATAATGAATAATTTCCACCAAATTAAAGTTGAATATGTCCGCAGACTGTACCTAAACGACAAGGAGCTGAACGTAGTGTCGTACTCGCTGCTGCTGTCGGTGCTCGAGTACCAGACGGCGGTGATGCGGGGTGACTTCGAGACTGCCGATCGCGTGCTTCCTACAATCCCGCACGACTACCGCACAAGAGTCGCCCATTTCTTAGAAAAGCAGGTAACTGTCGTTCAGTGTGATAAGGCGTTTCCTTTTTTAAATTGTACAACATGTTTACTTCACAGGGTGTAACAAAACACCCGGGTAATATTGAACGGGTGGTGGGTGCCCATCAAACTGAATAACTTACACTAAGGATCCACGATCGAGAAAAAAATCTGCAGTTTCATACAAAACTCAATATCTCGGGAATCCTTTACAGTTAATAAGGCCTAAATTAAAATTTTGGGAGTAACAGATTATTCAATAGTTACTACTGTAGTAAATAGCGTAATAAAGTGTGATGTTGTTTCTAGTAAGTACCTACATAATAATACAATGGTTTCAACAGGGTTTCAAGCAACAAGCTCTCGCAGTTTCCACGGAGCCGGAGCACCAGTTCGAGCTGGCGTTGTCGCTGGGCGAGCTGCGGCGCGCGCGGCAGCTGGCCGAGGAGGCGACGGCCGCGGAGGGGGTCGCCACGCGCACCTCCGCCGCGCGCTGGTCCCGCCTCGGCGCCGCCGCCGCCGCCGCCGCCGACACCGAGCTCACCAAGATATGCTACCAGAACGCGCACGATTACAGCGCCTTACTACTGTTCGCTGCCAGTACTGGTGAGTACACACGTGTGACAGAACAATGTTGTGACCAGTGCCGCGACACACAGAACTAAATCGTGATTGTATGAAATGCCCTAGATTGTATGGGCTTCAAAGGTAGAATGCCCTAGCTTCATACTAATTTAGATTTCGAAGCTAGTTAGACGGTGCGGTCTCTTAAAATGTAGTGATTCCATTCTCTTTGGTTGTGACCTAACATCTACACTATTGGCTATGTGTGAAGTGGATAATGGGAACTATCAAATCGATCGCAGCGCCCGATTTGTGCCGCCACTTTCTTCTAGGTCTGCCTCGACGCCGATTTTGTTTTACTGTGGACCAGTTGGTTGTCGTTTTTGGCCCATAGGTCATCTGGCATGCGGCAGACATGTCCAGTCCAATCCCACGTTAGATTGCTAGAGGTGCCGGTGGTGGCGACGTCTGTCACTTAGGTTCTGGCGCGGATGGCCTCATTTCTGACCCGGTCGATTAGTTTTAAGCCAAGGATGCTGCGCTCCATAGCCCCTTGACAAACCTTGTAAACCTTGCATTTATCTATATAGCATCAGATTAATATAAATAATGTTTGTAGGTGACAAAGCACTGTTACAAGAAGTAGCGAGGATGGCAGCGGAAGAGGGTGACGATAACATCGCATTCGTAGCCTATTTCACTTTGAACGACCTGGACACATGCTTGCACTTGCTTATCAAGCGGGAAAAGCTTCCAGAAGCCGCGTTCTTTGCCAGGTAACTTTATATAAAAAGCTTAGACCATATACATGGACGATTTACGCGTGTCATTCTACTAACTGTCTGTGTGGGGGACGAGGTAGCATGAAATTCACAACTTTGGGTTTTATTCCATTACTTTAGATTCTGATTATGATTGTTAAAAATAGTCTCGTGTGAACCCCAAACCAGATTAGTTTGCAGTTATTGTTCCGCGCAATTATAGGCTCGTTTGGTGATGTGATGAGGTATTTTGTATGTAAACGAACATGATCAATTATTGATAGGGTAACTTAGCAGAGGGGAATGCTCACGCGAGGCTGGTCCTTACTTATATGGTCTAAGTAAATGAGCTATTTTTTTCTAGGGATAATTGACGTAATCGTAATCATTTATCAACAGATCTTACATTCCATCTAAAATGTGTGACGTTGTCAAACAATGGAGAGAATCAGTCAGCGCTACAAATAAGAAGTCGGGACAATCGCTCGCAGATCCAGAACAATACGAGAACTTATTCCCAGAGTTTGCTGTAAGTTCGTCTTAAATATCCTGCCAATATAACACGAAGTTAATTTCATTGAAAACAATCCTTTTATTTATTGCTTAAGTTTTCTCTTTATTTTTTGTTATAAATAACATAACTTATGAAAATATATATTTTTTAAATAAAATCATTAAAATAGAAAATATTGTTATTGAGACAATTCTCTCTCAAAAAGCTTGACATAGGTACTGAATTGGTCTTGGAGACATTGTCTCACGACTACATGACTCTGCGTACGCCTGCTTCTAATCACCTGCACCTTAGCTTTTTGCTGAATTATTTTGACGCAGATAGCTGGTATGCGTAAAAAATAAGAATAGTTCTTATGGCTATTATAATATCTACCAGTTTACTATAAAATGGTCTAATTTCCAGGAATCGCTAGCACTAGAGCAGTATCAAAGGGAATTCGGCTTCGAGCAAAGTTCAATCCTAGCTAACTTACCAGTCGACTCAAAACTGTGTAACATAGACAGAAACCTGCCTGAAGAGAAGGCGGCGGCTGAAGCACAGGGCCAATTCGAGGCCGGCCCTTCCGTAGACAAAAGAAGGTCAGTACCAGCGAACTAAAATACTATGGAAGAATAACTTCAAACAAAATCGCGTTGCTAACCACGAATAAGAATAACTATAGAAGAGTAACTCTAAACAAAATCGAAAAAATTTTTGGCACCCAGTGAAAAATGACAATATTATGTTGTATGAGTTTTGGCGGCTAGGTACAGTTTTCAAAGAACAAATTTAGAACACGGTACACTTTTTTGGGTGCCACTTTTTGAGCTTCATTTACACTTCTATACATTCTTATTAGTAGGTTGCTAAGTGTCCCATCAATATTTAGAACCTATGTTTACTTCTTTATATACTTACTAGTGTTTTCCCGCGACTTCGTCCGCACAAATTATATACCAGATTTTAAGTCAGATCATAAGCTATCAAACAAAAAAAGTTTCATCAAAATCGGTTCAGTAGTTTTTGCGTGATGCGCGATCAAACAAACAAACAAACACACAAACAAACACACAAACAAACAGACAAACAGACAGACAAAATTTCTAAAAAAGGTTGATTTCGAGTCGGGGATATTTAAAAACCATATCGTAATCTTTTTTTTGTAAATATCTTCAATGTACAGACACAGTTCAGTTACAGTTTTATAATAGTTAAGATGGCTGACAGCCCATGCCAAATTCGACCTTACCTTATTGCAATAGGTACTAGGTAAAATTTTATTAGGAAATACAAACGTCGTTAGGACAACTGCAGCCAACTAGCAGTTTTAGCAATGTTTCCTTCCGACCACCCCGAAAGAGATTATAGTCGTGAGTTTATGTATGTATGTACATTTAATTCCAAATAAGTTCAGGTCAGGTTGATATAGATTACGATTAATATTGGAGAATCTTACTAACGTTATAAATTTCAAAGTTTAGATGTTTGTCACTCAGTCACGCATAAACAGCTGGATGGATTTGCATGAAATTTGGCACGCAGATAAAATATTTTCGCTAGTATGTAGCTAGTCGTTTTTATAAGTTTCTTTATAAACTTAAGACATTTTTATACTGGGAAAGTATTACGCTAGGTTAGATATTGGTAAACAATATTGTGTTAATGTTAACTAATAGTCTATTTAAAATTGGTAGCATTACACAAGCCGAAGCCGACAGCACGACGAATCAAGCTCCCGAAGATGCAAAACTGAAACGTAAGGACTCCCTCGAAATCATGGAGGAGATAGAGCGGGAAATCGACGAGATGGCGCTCGAAGACACGGTGGACAGCGTGGTCGGTATTTGTTGATGCACACAGCGTTAGGGTTGCCATTTTAAGAAATGATTCAACTAGAGTTTTAGGTAGATATTTTAACTAAAACCACAGGCACAGTATAAGAAAGAGTATCTATTACTACATACAGTATGGACACTACCTGCCTCCCACCAACTTTTTATCTCACCCCTCTATTGCCCTATGGTCACCTCGGCAGCTACCTGTAGCCTAGACTGACACCATAATTGATACGCTAGAATTTATGTTTCGAAAAAGTGATGTACCGAACGCAGCTAAAGTCATTGCAGCCCTAGACTCCGTTTCGCATGTGCTGACGTCATCTTGTCAATTTCAGTTTTTTGTAGGCAGTGTTGCCAAGGTGTTGCCACAGACCGCCCGTTTTCAGACATCCAGTAAACAAATTTGATGAATATAAACAAAAAAAGCAAAACGTACGGACATAGCCAAAGTCTTTCTCATATTATTCTTGAAAGAATTATTAAAATCGGTTTAGTTTTGGATGAGAAAACAGGGGAATACGAAATGCTGATTTCGACGATTTTTTGTATATAAAATCGGTCCGAGTTGCAGTTGTCTCTTTCGCACTCTAGTCGGCGGGGTTTATGGGTGTGGCGGATCTGATAAATACGTATACAGTCGGAAAAGTGACCTATTCTCCAAATTAGCATTTCAGCCCGCCTATACTCTTAAACTCAATTGAGTTCATTATCAATTGAAAACTGTTCGAGCAGTTCTCCGCTAGATGTGCGCTGACCTTAAGAAAGTCATAGTTATAGATACAGTTTTTTCTAGGTTCGACCTAAGAGGTATTGACAGTGGTTTTAATAAAATAATTACCTAATCCTCGAGATTTGTTTACAGTTTAAATAAAATTCCTGGTTTTTCCCAGCAATAAAATCCGGCAACCCTACAATTTTGAAACTGACAAACTTTATATTAATAATATATTAACTATCTGTATGTTATTGCATGAAATCGTACATAAGCCAATAGTTGCTATAAATTGTCATAATTACGTCAAAAAGTTTAATTATATAGTGTTGAATGTATTTAACACAATGCCGTCTAATTGTATGAATAGAAATATTATAATTATTATAGACAGTAATTAAAAATAAACTATGTAGGGGGTAACAAGACAAACTGTAGTATTTAATAGGGGCGAAATTTAGACCATCAAAACTGTGTAACACTCACTATTGCGCCCACATCGAGAATAAAATTAAGATTTTTAAATGGCCAAGTGCACAGCGGGTTCCTTAACAATATACTAAAAAAATCTCTGATATCCTTTGTGTGGCCCGACACACATTGCCGGTTCTTTAATTATTTGTTGTTTTACTTCTTCAGAGTATACTCTAAAATCGCACCAAGTTTGAAGCTTGTATGTATTGCCGGTTTTACAATAGAGAAAAACCTTTAAAAACACGTTTCTTGTGTGAGGACAGTCCTTAATTAAATTTTTTACAGTTTTTTTAATTATTTGTTGTTCGCATATCCAGAATAATATTAATAACACATATTCTGTAAAAAAATTCAACTTGCTATCGTTATTACGGTTCAAAAGATATAGCCCTTTAAAACTAGGACGGACGGGCGGACGGGCAGAGCGTTTGTTTAGTTACAGGGTCAGTAGTTCAGTGGCGGATACAGGGGGGGGGGGGGGGGGGGGCCAGGGCCCCCCCCCCCCCCCCCACGAACCTCTGAATTTTGAGGCCGAGTAAAGAAATGAGCTCTCTTAATTTCTTTTAATCTTAATACGTGGCCCGAGTTGGCCGATGGCCCCCCCCCCAACATGAAATCCTGGATCCGCCCCTGCAGTAGTTGGCACCCTTTGGGAACGGAACCCTAAAAATCTGCTGTTTCTTACAAACTGCAACCAACTCGACTCAAATGATGACAGCAGATTTTTTTTACCCCTTTAAATATTACTAGGGTGTTTTGTTACACCTTGTATATATTTTATGTTTTACGGTATCTTAAGGAAAATAAATTTAAAGGTAAACTGATTTCCATATGATTCAGAGATACATTTCGCTAGAATGTATTTTTTAGTTACTTAAATAACTTGCTGCAACTGAGTATAGAATGTCCCTTTTACATATTAAGCGTCGACAATGTAGTACCTATTAGTATTAATTGTATACATAGCACGTTACTAGTAGATGTCATAAATGTATATTTTTATTTTACTTATTTACGATCTTTCACACATAAATGTGGAATTGAGGCGTTTCAGTAAATTATCACGCTAAATATTGCCCATCGATTTGTCTCTTAAACAAATTTTATGTGACTCGTATCTATGTATTTAGTATTACTTATACAATTATTGTATTGAGAACTGAAGCTAACATAATTATATCCCTTTAGTGCAGTTTTTAATCAACAACGATTGAAAAAAACATGTTTGTTGCTTCACTTTGTAACATAATTGTTTCTTGTATCTAAGCATGATTAATATTTTATATTTCTGCAGTGTCCAACGAATATTTCGTTTGTTGTGAAATGTAAAAGCAGGCAGAAGACAAAAGCTCACTAAATATTGACACTGTTTATGTAATAAGTTGTTTTTGTTACAGGATTTGTCGGATGAAGCTGATTTGATCGACTAATGGATAAGTGTATTTAGATTTTTTATGTTATATTATAATTATAATGATCATTAAAACCTATGTATTTCCTAAAGTGCTAATACATTTTAAGATAAAAGTATTATACAGATTTTCTTTCCCATGTTTTCGTTTATTGAAGAAAGAGCCTTGATTTCGGGGATCATAGCAATCAATCATAGGGGGAGCCACCACTGAAAATTTGTCGACGCATTTCAATTACATCCTGTAGACAGGTACCGTTGTAAATATTAGGGTTGAACTGCACCAGGCAGCACAGCATCGTATTTTTCCGTCTCTCCATCCTTTTCTGTCACTCAGGATATAAGATAGACGGAACGCGATCGCACGCGGCGTGCTGTTCGGTCACCGCACCGTGGCCGGTTTTTGTGTTTGGCAAGATGTCAATCCTATAGAATGTTTGCCAAACAAATCCGCTTTTATTCGTAGAAAGAGAACGAAAAATACTTCGCCTATGCTTTTATTAGTATGCAAATGTCAAACTATTGCTGTTCCATGTGCGGCCACCAAGAAGTTTCGAATCCTCTATAGTGGAGCACAGACTGCCTAACAAAGCGGTGAAACATGATAATACTCCTTGGTGCGGTCGGTAATGATCGTTCTTCTCCGAAGTTTTTAGTGACGTTACCTTTGTCCCTTTCTAATTTATGTCTTGGGATGAAGTCACTCAATGTCGTTCATGTCGTTGTGACGTCATTGGAATAGAAAGGGACACACGTAAAATTGGAAATATCGACGACGGAGACGAACGTAAATTTTCTTGTGGAGTGAAGATCCATGTGGTTTTAATATACAATGCAACGGGACGCAGTGAGGTCAATATACCTACAGGGTTTAAGGGTCGGCACTACCTACGGCCCGTTTGACATATCTGTCAAAAGAAAAAGACCGGTGGCCAACAACACTCAACTCTATCTTATAAGATTAATGAACAAATCAATTTTATAACTTTTGGTAATAAATTTCTTGCAAAAAACTTGGTCGGCTGCAGCGTGCGGCACAGCTTTGCTGGCATGTTTACTGGTGTGAAGGAAAAAGTGAACCCTACCTGGTGACACAACATTTTACCTCGTTGAATTAAAGGACGTAACTAGTCTGTTGGTCTAGAGTCCAATTAGTAAGGACTAAAAAGTCTGGTCGGCCAACCCTATCATGGCAGGTTCGTAGGTCCGACCGAATTTAGGGTACAGGCAGATTTTACCACATTAAATTAATGTTGAATGTTTGGTTGTGCGTGGCAATAATCCTGCAGCATCTGGATTTGAGAGCCGTAGGTCGAAATTGACATTTACAGCAACAGTACAGTACCGTGATGGACCTATAATGTGAGTGATCAAAGATCACCCCTGGTGGTAGGATAGGATGGGTTCCAAAGTTCAAAGTTTCCAACTAATTAGATCACAGTATTACTAAGGCTTAAAAAAACTTAAATTATTATAAGTTTAATATTATTGGTATTAGGGTAGATCAACTATTTTTTGTCCATACCTAGTCCCAGTCATCTGCATACATTTTTTTCAATGTTCAGGCTCAATCTCAAGCTCAGGTTTTGCTTGCCCCAAAAATTTATGTTTGTTGAATAACTAAGGATTGCATTTATTAAATGCAAACACGGTTTTGCAAAATTACTTGAATTTTGGCGGTTGTCTGATGGACGCTTTATTTCGTTGTCCCCACGCTTTTTGGTCTATCGGACAACCGCTAAAAACTTCTAGTAGTTCCACACAGATGGTGCAATGTGCAAGTGTGTAGAAGAATCATATCATTAGATACAATATCCATCTTTCAAAATTAATGAATGTCAAGAAAAAAGGAATAAAAACGTTTTTTTAAACAGTACTGTGAGGACAAAAAATAGTTGATCTACCCATTAGCAAACTAAGTGCGTTCACACACGATGACGCACTGACGGAGCAGCAAACGTCAGTCCGTCATTTGTGAAGCAAGGAGTTGTATGAAACCGCACGTAGAAGCACACACGGTGACGCATTGACGCACCGGGTGTGGTTCTATGGACTGACATCTGCCGCTCCGTCAGTGCGTCATCGTGTGTGAACGCACTAAGGGTTAGTAATATTTTATCATCATTAAATCATCGTCAGATATAATATTTTAAGCACGGAATAAAAGTTAATTTTGCAGTAACTGGAACGATTGCCTTCAAAAACATTTGCGCAAAAGGACATCAGTGTGACGACTTTTAGTAGATTTCTTCTGTATTGGTAGATTTAGGGCAAAATTGTTTAGTAGATTTTACTAGAAATTGGGTATTCGAAAATGTTAATATATTTAAAAATGCAAGGATTCAGGCTAATAAAATCTAAGCTGGCAATACAAATGGCTGAGAAAACGATTGCAGGGTTTGCAAGTTTTCCGGAACTTCTAGTACATCATCATCATAATCATCAGCCTATACAAGGTGTTACAAATAAACATTTAAGGGGGTGGTTTAGACCATCAAACTCAACAACTTTCACTATGGGACCAATATTATATTTATGTTATATACTCTACAAATCGACTTGAGCTAAAAATGTATGGGATATCAGATTTTTTTTTTCGCGATTTCGATGTTGGTCCCATAGAGAAAGTTGTTCAGTTTGACGGTCTAAACAACCCCCTTAAGAATTTAAAAAATGTATTCTTACTTATGTAACACCCTGTATACCTACGTCCCACTGCAGGGCACAGGCCTACCTTCTAGGAGGGTGTTTGGGCGTAAGTCCACCACGCATGCCCAATGCGGATTGGTAGACTTTACATATACATCAGAATTTCTTCGTCTGCATATATATGCAGGTTTCCTCAAGATGTTTTCGTTCACCATTTGAGAGCAGTCGGTAATACGTACATAAGTTAGAAAAACTCATTGGTACGTGGCATGTTGTCCGTGCGGATTCGAACGCGGACCTCTTGATTGAGAGTCCATACCTCTCCGCAACGCGCCACCGAACTCACTTCTAGTACATATTAATCATAATACAGCAAATATTAATCATATCGCCTAATGTTGTTTTTTTTACAAAAGAGGGCTTCTGAACAGAGTTGGAATTTTGGTACCTAGCACTTTTAATATGTCAAAGGGATTGCATGTTTATCGACTTCCAATAATGTCGATATACGGGTAATTTTTTATCACTGCGGATAACTCCAGCATGTATTCTACTCATCAAACTGAACTTTTGACATATTAAAAGTGCTACCAACATTTCTGACTCTGCTTATGAGACACAGAAAACTGTACTAAATTTAAACTTGCATAGGGACGACCAAATTTAATATTTATTTGAAAATTGAAGCATCCATGTTACAAAGTGATGAAAACCAATAAAAATTATTCAAAAATGCGAAAATAACATGTGTAATGATGAGCGTTTAGATAAAATTGATAATATTTTGTTCAAAAACGTGTTTTATAATAAATTTTAACCATCTGTAACGACATAAATATTATTTGGTAGAATTTGAAACAGGGCTGGTAGATTTTGGTAGATTTCAGCAGTAATTTTGGTCACGCTGAAGGACATTGTGCGACACAAGAACATATAGGTGTTACTTAGTAGCTAAAGTGGGTACATGAATCCTGAAAGGGCACAGCAATATTAACAAGAAGTAATTTTAAAGATAAAAAAAAATTTGTACAATGTCAATAGTTCTTTAGGTTATTTTGGTAGTTTTTGGTTCTTTTGGTAGGCTTTGGTAGTTTTTGGTAGAGTTTAGTAATTATTTTTTGTTGTTTCTGGTTTTTATTTGTAGTTTTTGGTTAGTTTGGTAGTTTTTCGTTGTTTCTGGTTATTTTGGTACATTTTCGTAGTTTTTGGTTATTTTGGTAGATTTTTATACTTAATTTAATTTATTTAATTTTTATTTAATATGGCACACCAACAGTATACATATTAAAACATTTACAATAACGTAGGAACATTACAAATCTAATTCTAATACATATACATATAACAGGCGCACACAGCATTGGCCACTTATACTTTATACTTTTTGATAATATTTGATAGAAGAATGAAAATTACCAAAAACTACCATAAAAACAAAAGAGTTCTTGACGGCTTGGCTACGGGGTGGGTTTGTTGACATAAATAAAATATTTGTTGAGGTACATTCGAATCGTAAGAGGAATTCAGTCAGTAAGGGTGTCATGCCGATCCTTGTTTACCGACTTTAAATTACTCACTGTGACAGCTTCGTATATCCTCGATCTGTGCAAAATCGTGAGACGATACCCCGTAGTATTCCGTAGCAAGAGATTAAATTTAACTCGCAAAAATGAGCTAGGTACTGGTACCAAATTACCGACTAGCATCGATGCAAAGGACTACAAAATAAAGTCGAATGCTGTTCTTGTGTATAGTAAAATACCAGATGACATTAAAGCCGAAAAGAAATTTCTGAAGAAGGTTAAAGAATTATTAATCGAACAGTGTCTCTATGACTTTAATTAGTTTCTTCAGTATAAGTAAACAAACAGGCATCAATCTGAGTAGAAAAAAATGTGTTGCAGACCGATTATTTGTAGGTACCTCAATAGTCAATAGGTTATTATAATTTTTAACTAATCACATTGAACTGATTTTATAACATTTAACTAATTTAATTGTAGTAGTGAAAGGTGTTAGTTAAGTTATTGTCTGGCACCTATTGTTTAAATCTGTTTTTTTTCTTAATGTTTATCAATTATATTGTAGTGTGACTAATAGGTACTCTGTACTTACTTACCATCTGTAACTTATATACCTACCTACAAATTAAGGTAAATAAATTAATTAAATGAGATGAACCAAAAAGTACCAAATTAACCATAAACCACCAAAAAGTAAGATAAATTACCAAAATAACAATAATCTACCAAAAAGTACGAAAATCTACCAAAATAACTTTTTTGTTACTTTTGTACGAAAATTTACCAAAAACTACCATAAATTACCAAAATAACCAAAAACTACCAAACAGTGCCCGGAAAGTAACTTTTAAGAAATTCCTTTGGGTTTTCTTGTGTCGCGCAATGTCTTTTCGCGCAAAATTCTGTCGTGCAAATGACTTGACGTTACCTACTACGGTACAGAATTCACTCTTATTCCATTCTTATCTGATGATGATGATGATTTCAGATTATCAATCCTTAGTTTGCTAGTAACAATAGTAATAAACTTACAGTTATTCTATTATAATAAAGGGGACAAAAATTAACGAGTAATAGTCGACCAATTTATAAAATGCACTTCTAAGTCCACATATCGTGAAGGGCAACTACGGAACCCTACACTGCATGTGGCCCGACACCCACTTGCCCGGTTTTTTATAAGTTACTTTGCCTACTTTAGCTAAAAATGGATTTGTTCATTAATCTTAGTAAGACAGGGTTGGGTGTTGCCGGTCACCGGTCTATTCGCAATGATTTCGAACAATTGACGGCCCATAGTAATTTGTATGAAGAAAACGTCCAAAAAAATATGTGATTTTTGGTAACAAATTGCAAAAAAACTAGAAGTCGTATCGAAAAACTGATTTGTTTAAAGTGTTCTTTGATGTTTTGCCATTGATTATAAATATATTTTGTTGTTTTATTTTGTTTCACTAAATCACAGGACTCGGAACGCGGCAGTGCTATTCTAGAGTTTTTCATGAAATTCTCGATTACTTTCTGATGTAACTACACAATTTTACTGAAATTTTTTTTGTTCATCTTGTACTTCATCTTTTAGAGAAGCGATGGTCTTAATTTTGTTTCTAAATATAGCTATTTACTATCCTCAAAAGTCGGAACGCCGAACCCTGTTTGGCCCGATTAGGGTAGTGCCGACCCTTAAGGAAAAGTATCATTAACCTTTAAACTACATAAGACCTAGGGTTGAACCTCAATTAATGTTTCACCGCTTGTCTGTGCTCCACTATAGAGGATTCCAGACTTCTTGTAAAACCCTAAAGATAACTGTTGATTTTTTAAATATTTGCTAAAACCTAAAAAAAAATATTAAGCGGTCTTTAATCAAATTGTGGAAAGCTAGCAGTTTATATTCTCTTTGGCTAGCAGATCGAGTTGGGAACTTGTTTTTGCGTCACGTGTCGCGTCGTCGCTGAATTTGCGCATCGAAATGTTGAAAAGAACGAGTATCAACCAGTCTATCGCAACTGCATACATGCGAGAAAATATATGAGACGGAGGAGAACTTTGATGGGCGTCTATATTCGTCTCTTTTCATGACGGTCTCTTTCATGAAATGTCACCTGACGTAATGAGTCTGTTTCGAAACGGTCTCTGTTAAGATGTCTGCCCGTGGTGTGATAACTTTTGGAAATTATTTAAAATGTTTATTGGGTGAATAAACCTGAATATAAAACTGAAAACACAATTAAATACAGTGTATTACGTGATATTGCACCATAAAAGCTTAAAATGAAGAACAGGAAATGCGAGATATGCAGTGAAATGTCGGAAAGAAAAGATGGTAAAAAACGTAACATCATAGCAAGATTTTCGCTGGATAAAACTCGGTAAGCATAAATTTATCCTATTTATCAGCCCTGGTTCTTATTTAGGCAAACATTTTAAGTTTGAGAAATGTGTCTTCATTTTCGGGAGCGGTATTTGTAAAGTTAGGGATTTGAAGAAATGTCGATATCGATATTTTTGATAGGTACATACTACATGCATACGCATACGTATGCTCACGACTATGTTCCCCGAGGGGGTAGTCAGAGATATTCTGAAACCTCAGAACATCCATCATACATAAATCATCCATCATATTTCTGCACTTCTGGGTAAGCTCGCTACATTTTCGACCCCATCTTTGTCCAGAGGACTAGATTAAGGTCAAAAGCAAACCCATCTTAAGCAAAAAAAAAAAAATTATCATCTGATAAAATTATACACAGATATGTTTATTTTCAGATGTACAAAATGGTTCAAGTTACTGGAAATGAAGACATAGCGAAACGAGGACACCGCATTTACAGGAGAGGCCGTATTACCGATTGAATGAACCCCAAAGTAAAGTACCTTACACGCCAAAGATAATGATGACTAGATTTTATCATTTGTCTACTCAGCAACATTGCAACATTGGCAACTTAGCAAGGTCTCGCGGGCATTTTGGAAGAATAAAGGTACAGATACACATGCTCATTGCTAGCACGAGAGCATGATAATTTCGAGCAAAATTAATGCTTGTTAGTAGTATGTGTAAACATACTTTGCTAGAAATTAGCATGCTTATTAGAACCTTGCTCAAAAATCGACCGGCTGTTAATTTTCGAGCATGCTAGCTACCTGAGGCGCGGGTGTAAGAGGGTGTGCTCTATGCTGTATTAATAAGCACGTGTAGACGGTTGAAAAGCATGCTCTTTCAGGAGTATGCAATTTAGTATGCTTATTGCTAGCAAATGTAAACAGTTCAGAGCAGCCTCATTTTTAGCATTTTTAACATGTCTATCTAAAGAGGCCCATTCACAGTAGTCCGTCTTGCAGGACTACAGATATAACTATGAACTGTTTACATTTGCTAGCAATAAGCATGCTAGATTGTAACATACTTCTGAATGAGCATGCTTTTCAACTGTAAATACGTGCTTATGAAGCATAGAGCACACTACTTATATTATTCTTAGATAGATTTTTAGCATGCTCGAAAATCAACAGCCTACCGATTTATGAGCAAGGTGATAATTAGCATGCAAATTTTTAGCTAAGTATGTTCACACATGCTACTAATTAGCATTTGCTCGAAATTAGCAGGCTCTCGTGCTAGTAATGAGCATTTGTATATGTACCTTTACAATAGCATTGGTCTGTGGTTCTTGTGCTGTGTCTGTTTAATTTCTGAATATTGATTGATTGATTGTGTTAAATAAAGAATAAAATTGTTTAAAACGAATACCCGCTTCTCATTTGTAAAAATAGGTATATCGACTTATTCAGCCAACCATAATCGCCGTTTTTTTTTCTGAAACTATCGACATCTTTAGATATTCATAGCACATCACTACCCTACACTTGTCATTTTGTTTTCAAGGTTGGCAACATGTTGCTCTATGGTTGGCTATGGATGGTAGCCTTGAGTTGACGTTTTGTAGGATTATTTTGCTCCAAGGAGTCCCGTCTCTTAAATGTAATGATTATATTCTCTTTGGTATCAACACACTCTTAATACCGTTAAAACTCGTTTTTATTTTTTAAAGATTTGCGAAACACATATTTTTGTTTTGGTACCGGCACGATTGAATCGATCAAGGTGCATGTCGTCATGCGAAGTGGTATTTCCAGTAATTCTTTTTATTCAAAACATTTATATCAGAATAATCCTTCGGGCTATCTGGACTTATTTATTTATTTATTTAAAGGTTTGCTAACGATACATTCACAATTATACATATTTTTAAACACACAATGGTTTTAAAGAAGATGAATACATCACTTATAAGCAAACACAACATTCACTATAAAATAACATAAGACAAAGCAATGTAAGACCAAATAAAATAAAACAAAACAATAACCAACAAAAAATGAAACATACAAGTCATTTAGAAAACGATTGCAAGGTAGCAGCCGTCAACCATGGGTTGGTTTTCTCAACTAAAAATTTGAATATATTTATTGAATCCGCAAATATATCAATACTATGGTTCTGTGAATGTATATTGTTATAATAAATTATCATTCTATTTAAGGGACAAGTCAAGCGCAAATTTGTGCGGAATGTAATTAAATGGAATAGTATACGTCTTTTTGTACACCTAACATTGCAATTTCGAGGAACGACTATATTAATTTGGCTCAACAATTCTGGGATTAGCAGCTTGCTGTTGATAATTTTATGAAAAGTTACTAAATCAACGAGGTTCCTACGGTGTTCCAGTGAACTCATCTTGAAGTGAGATAATCTTGTCACATAATCTGTGTCCTTGGAACATGCTCTGTCTTTGTATGTCATGTACCTCGTAAACGGCCGATTCCACTACAAAAGTGCATTCACATTAGCTATGACGAATTATGTTTCCAATAACATTTACCTACCACAAACAATGCAATTGTTTTGCTATAGTACAATAGGGACGAATCTGTAAAATTGTGTTTATATATATAACTAGTGTTTTCCCGCGACTTCGTCCGCACAAATTATATACCAGATTTTAAGTCAGATCATAAGCTATCAAACAAAAATAGTTTCATCAAAATCGGTTCAGTAGTTTTTGCGTGATGCGCGAACAAACAAACAAACACACAAACAAACACACAAACAAACAAACACACAAACAAACACAAACAGACAGACAAAATCTCTAAAAAAGGTTGATTTCGAGTCAGGGATACCTACCTAAAAACCATATCGTAATCTTTTTTTTGTAAAAAACCGTAGCATAGCACCCTCAATCGACGGAAGTGCATGAAGAGATGTATGAATGTGAATGAGGCTAAAGAGGTGTGTCAGAGTCGTAGCGTGTGGCAGTCCGTGGTCTCTGCCTACCCCCATGGGACAATGGCGTGAGCTTATGTATGTATATTTTTTGTAAATATCTTCAATGTACAGACACACTTCAGTTACAGTTTTATAATAGTTTAGATTACAGTCGTATCGTATCGTGTTGTGTGGCGGTGTAGTACGGAATCCTCGGTGCGCGAGTAACCCGACTCGCACTTGACAGTTTAGTAAATATTGTTGTGTAGGTATTAGAAATGAATATGTTGAAGGTAGGTGTGGTAGTTAAAGTAGGTAGTCTAAATTGTAAATTGCTGTCCTCGACTTTCATTCTCATATTATGAATTTATGACCATTGTTAGGGCAATTTAGTAAAAAGTGCATTATTGATGCATAAAACCAACAGGAAATGGCAGATGAAGGTTATCGAGATCGTTAGAAACTGGTTCCTAAGGATATTATTATGATCTCTACCGATTTGATTTGATAATTTTAACATGGTTAAAAGCCCCCATATAAATGAACAAAGAACAAACAAAAAATCAAGTCCTAGGTACTTTGTAGGTAATGCAAAGAACCAATACCTACGTTACATTAGGTACCTACACTGACATAGGTAGACATAGGTAGGTAGGTAGGTACTTCAGTCATAATAAGTCTAATAAGTCCTAGGTAGGTACCAAATTGATGGTCGAAACTGACTCGTGCAGCTAATAGGTGTACACAATAACATAAACTTCGTCATGGGGTCATGGTGTTGTGTGGACGTTATGAACTGTGTTCCACTAAACATTGCAACCTATTAGTTTCTGTCTTCACCCGTAGGACAAAAGCGCGAGCATAAATATTATGTAAGTACGTAGGTACTTATAGTTAAATATCAGCATTAGTCCAGTTTGTGTAAATCAACAAGCTGTAGCTGAAATGATGCCTACTTTATAACTTAATTAAAAAAAAATGTTAGTACTTAACTACTATAAGTATTGTATCTAACTGCATGGTGTAAATTCATTAAAGTAATATAAATAAAATAATAGTGTGTCCTGAGATGAATGCTCGTTGAAGTGTCGAGTACCTGAGTATGAGTACCAACGTAGTAGCCGGCCGACCCAGCGTGGCACTGGCATGCGCTTGCGCTGGCTGACGCTGAGGCAGTAACCACCGAGCGCGCGAGATCAACGCGCACGCGCCTTCACACCGAGCTCTGGCGAAATCAAAGCCCTCTACGGATTTACGATAAACCAAGGTAAGAATCGAACGACAACATTTTTACGATTTATTTATAAATGCCACGCTGTACGATTTTAGTATACTTTTAAAACTAAAATTTTAACTAATTTGATATCAAATCAGTACCTACCTAAGTAGTTATTTGGGGAAATTTTTGACACAAACTCACTCAGATTTCCTTATCATCTTTTCGTAGTATGTAACCTGTACTTACCTAAAAAACCTGTTGTCTTATTGTGGTAACTACCCAGTTCAATCGGTTTTAAATCGAATGGTGTTTTCTGTCGATTTTGCTTTTTTATATTTATTCAAATCAAACAATTCCAGACAATGCAAATGGATACGATGATCGAAAACCATAATAACTTATAAATTGCACAGTCTTGTATCAATTTAATCGGAAACTTACACAATAGCCCTAGTGTCAGGATTAGCCACAAAGCCCCCTATTTAAATAAATATCTTGGACATTGGTATCGATTCGGTATTGCCACGACTTAACTTAACTAAATTTATTCCTGTCATTTTCTAACATTCGACTAAGAAAAGAGACAGAAAACCATCAACTGACTTTAGTGCTGTCAAAGTGACGCTACACGCCCAAAATAAGATGGCATCATAATGCACGCCATCTTATTTAACCCGTCCCATGTCTGAGGGTCCGACGTCGGACCCAAAAATTTTTCATACGTAGAGTGTTTGTGGGTCCTACGTCGGACCCGTAAGCATAGTGCCGCCATTGGCTGGCTTGTGGTGCCGGTGCGTTCCGTTCTACCTCTATTTATATTTTTTATTAGATTTATTGGTTTTCATTGGTTCGTTTGAATACAATTCTGTGAAAAACGGAACAAGTTTCATCTCAAACAAAGAAGAACTAGTGAACCATAGTGAATTCACGGACCAAGATGGCGGAAGTCGTGTCGGAACTATTTCAATGTTTACCAAGTTATTCAATTGTTTTTAAACAAAGTGTTGTTCATAAATACCTCGTAATATTGTCAGCTTTTAGATTATTATATTGGTTTTGTGCTTTGTGAAGTGTAACAATGTGTAAAACGGTAATATCATGCAGACGGATTCCAGTTTTTTTCCGAAAGGTAGGTAATTAACATAACACGGAATATTTTTGTTATTGTTTAATAATGTAAATAATGTCAATTGTAAGATGTATTTAGAATGATAGGAAATTTTATTTACTTCACGTAGATATATAATTTATTGCCATAATTTCATAGCATAACATCGATAAATATTTTTTTCTCCAAGGTGGTAAAAAAAAATTTCATTGTATAAAACACAGCGACACGCGAGCCATTTTTGTTTGGCAGAGCCTCGACACGGGATGGGTTAAGTCGTTTTTGGGCGTGTAGCGTCACTTTGACAGCACTAAATAAAATTTATTCCTGTCATTTTCTAACATTCGACTAAGAAAAGAGACAGAAAACCAACACCTGACTTTAGTGCTGTCAAAGTGACGCTACACGCCCAAAATAAGATGGCATCATAATGCACGCCATCTTATTTAAGTCGTTTTTGGGCGTGTAGCGTCACTTTGACAGCACTAAAGTCAGGTGTTGGTTTTCTGTCTCTTTTCTTAGTCGAATGTTAGAAAATGACAGGAATAAATTTAGTTAAGTTAAGTCGTGGCAATACCGAATCGATACCATTGTCACACAATTTATATAGTCCCATTTAAAGTACCAGAATTTATGATGACTAGACAACGATATAGATTATATAAGTAGATACAAACATCCATGACTCGGGTGCAAATATTTGTCCCATGCACGAACCCGCGACACTTGGCACAGCAGGCAGGTTCGCTATGGACTGAGCTATCGGGCCGTTATTTAATACCTAAGAAAATAAAAATAGTGGTTAAAAGTAAAACTTTGAGCACAAACTAATTCGAAAAATACTGGGTGAACTGATTATTTACCGTTTCGAAATTAGCAGGGTGTGGTTCGGAACATCAAACTGAACAATTTTTACTATGGAAGCAAACCAGAATTCGTAAAAAAAATCTGCTGTCTTATCTCATTTGAATAGGTATCTAGGGCATTGCAGTTTAGTATGGAACAACAGTTTTTTTTTGCGATTTCATTGTTGCTCCTATACTTAGAAAAAGTTGTACAATTTGATGGTTTGATGTGGGTTTGATCTACTGATAATTTCAAAACTAAAAAAATCACCCAATAAATGGAAATCAAAGGATAGGGTAAATATCTACAGGGTGAAATTGATATCATTAGCATCCTTTTAAACTAACAGTCTGCCCATCAAACTGAACAACTCTCACTATGGGAGCAAACCTACGAACAAATTTGTTCGTAGGAGCAAACCGATCGGAGCAAAAATATAATCAGCTGTTGCATACATTTGAGTCAAGTAGGTAGGCATTGAAGTTTAGTAAGTATATATGTAACAGCAGATTTTTTTAGGTAGGTAGTAGTTAGTTAACTCTGTTAACCACATGACGGTAATAATGATTTAGGTAGGTAGGTAGGTGTATGATTGTAAACAGCAATATGTGCTTGAATTTACTTTCTCGTTAGGTACCTATTACCTTCTGTGATCGTTTCCGTCAGAACCTTGAACCATGAATGGCAAGGTTAAATCGCGGTTTAGTTTCCAATACCTACCTACACTACAACGTACGTTGTACAGCAGGTACCTACACCATTCAGTAACTTATTATAGTAGGTCTACTCTATTGAGTAAAACCTAGGTTCTATGTTTTCTATTTTGAAGAAAAATCATTCTTTTAAAACTATGCTATCTATTATATGGCCCGTTATCGAGACCTTATTCAAGACAGAGCCTTGATAATATTTCTTTCATAGTGATTTTTTTCTGTCGCCGTGTTCAGTTATATTATAACGTGATTATAACATGCTGACGGGTTTTTAAGGGTTGTGTTTTCGATTTTGATTTCATAGAGCAGGAGTGCGATTTTTGAATCTCATTCGCTGAGCTCAGCAGTTTAAAATTACAAAATTACTACGGAGATACGCATCATTCTACTGCTGATTTCACTTTCAAAAATAACACTCCTGGAGTGCGATTTTTGAATCTCATTCGGTGAGCTCAGCAGTTGAAATGTCAAAAATACGCATCTTTCTACTGCTTTATTTGACTCTCAAAAATCGCTCCCCTGTAGTATGATTTTTGAGAGTCAAATCAGCAGTAAAAAGATGCGTATCTCCGTAGTAATTTTGACATTTTCAACAGCTGAGCTCACTGAATGAGATTCAAAAATCGCACTTGTGAACACAGACGTAATCTCGTCTAATCATGAGTGAAGCACCCATTTCTTTTGTGTGCAATTGTGCATGCTGTCACGCGGTACCTTCACTGGTTGTAGCACCTGCGCCTAGAGCTAGTGCATCTGTGTGAGTGTAGGTCCCTCGTAGACCGTATTTCTTTCAAGTCCGTGCTCCTGAAGTAACTATGATTTTTGAAAGTTAAATCAGCACGAGAAAGATGCATATCTGCCTATATCTGCATAGTAATTTTGACATTTTCAACTGCGAGCTCAGCGAATGAGTTTCAAAAATACCACCCCTGATCTTCTCCTTAAAAAGCGTCAGCATATCGAGGAAGCGTGAAAATTTATATCATTGGCATCCTTTTAAACTAAGATTCGAATACCCATCAAACTGAACAACTTTTATGAAGGTAGCAAACCGATCGGAGCAAAAAAAAATGTTGTTCGGTTTAATGTAGACTCTTATAGTTTAAAAGGATGCTTAATGATATCAATTTCACCTGTATAAGAGATCAATGGTCGTCGTCTGAAGGTTCAGTCAATTTCATAGCCTTTCGAGGAACTGTCGTGTCAAAGCTCGTCATATTCCGTCTCTTTGGTCTGCAAACGCTATTGATAGCTAATGTATCCAGACGATCTAAACCCAGGAATATCTCATCAGGCGCGCCGGCATCGGTACGGGACTGTTAGTGAGCTCATTCGGAATGCCATCTCAAACGTTAACATTATTTATAACATAAATATCAAATATCATTGTTTCAAACTAGATAGGCAAGGTACGGCTACTATGATGTAATTCGTTATAATGGATAATAGTTTTTCAACACACTTGCTCATAAAATGGCTCTAATTTCACCGCAATTAGGCACATAATGTAATCACTTTTCCATACAAATATTCGGATTTCGTAGGGGGGGGGGGGGGGGGATAAGTCCCACCTATCCCCCCCTGGATACGTGCCTGATTGTCTAATACAACTCGTAGGTATTTATGTTATTGGAAATTTGTTGGCTTCAGTAGGTATTAAGTACCTACTTATACAGTGCTATAATGTCAATATTTTTTACGTGCTGTTTGTACGTTGCATTGTGTCTAAAAACAATGTTGTATTCAATGGTAGGTGGCGTCATGGCGTGACATTGGTCTACGCATCCATCACGGTTGGATGGGATACATTAATCGAGGCCCTTACATAGCGCGAAGGCTTCGTGATGGAATCAATAGAAAAAAACTGGTACCTAATTATAGTTAGGTAATGTAGGTTTAATTACTATGCTTAGTTATGATATTTTGTGCCCGCTAACACACATAGATACAATTATATATTTAGGTACTTAAAGTTAATTTTAAAGTTAAAAAAGTTAATAAAACCTTTTACCGGGCGGCAAATTAGGGAAACATAGATTGATTGAGCTTTTTCTATAACCAATTAGTAGAGCAGAAAAAAGCCGAGCTCGCTTCGCTCGCTCTAAGTTTCTGTTTTAATTACTGTGCCTACACATAATCCTAAAGAGTTCTAACCACAGCTAAGACGTGGTGTTAAAAATTTCGAGCTTTGTTTCGCTCGATCCATAGCTTTCAACTGTAGTTACACTAATGTTTAGTAGGTACCTACGTAAAAAAAAAGCTCTGGCTCTAACCGATTCGTATTGAGTAAAAAAGTCGAGCTCGCTTCGTACACTCTAAGCTTCAGTTGAAGTGTGTTGACCCAATTCAAGGTGAGGCTCCTCAAGCTAGACGCGGTCTCTGGCGGGAAAACACCACTCTCCCTGACCCATTCGTCCCTCTTACGGAGAGCCTCCCTCCAGGCCAAGAGCTGCCCAGGCCAATTTGGAGGTGCTTAAATAGACTCCGAACTCAGGTCGGCCGGAGTAAAGACAACCTGTTCAAGTGGGGTTACATAGACGGGTCTGATCTCCAGTGTGAATGCGGTGTTGCCCCACAGACTATGGCCCACCTCATATCCTGCCCTTCCTGCCCTGACACCTGCACGCGAACGGAGCTTATGGACGCTGCCGCCAGTGCTATCCGTGTGGCGAAATACTGGGCTGGAAAGATTTAAAATGACTTGTCATCGACTCGATAGAAGAAGAAGCTTCAGTTTTTGCAAATCGATGCGATGTGCAAAAAAGTTATTTTTTGTGTGGATAAAATAAGGGGGCGGCAAAATCGCTCTTTGCCCGGGCGGCAGAAATCCACGCTACGTCACTGATTAAGACACTCCATTTGTCCTATAAGTACCATTGAGGCTCTATGGCAGTCATACTCAACTTTTTTTTTTCTTGGGTTACATAGTTACACAGAACAGCTATTTCAAGCGGGCCACAACATTACGAATAAAATTGAGAAAAAAACGCAAATAAGTAGTTTTTAACAATTACACCTACCTAGTCAGACTTTTGATTAGTGCTTGCTACTCGTGAAACGTCATCCAGATGATTATCTGAAAGCTGGTCGGCTTCTATTAAATATTTTTATTATACTTCATTTTTGGGAACGAAATAATGTAGGAAAACTTATGCACTTTTCCCATATGCACAGACCAGGCACTATATTCCCGAATTCGGCGTAATCCTTATCCGTCCACTTCACTTTATTAAATAATACAGGGTGTAAGTGACAGCCTAGCAAATACTGAAACGGTGAACTCAGATCATCAAACTGAACAACTTTCACTATGGAGCCTATCTCAGGAAACGCGAAAAAAAACAATTGTCCCATACAAAACTGCTGTACCTACCGGACTCAAATGTAAGGGACAGTTGTATAACTTCCAGATTTGTGTATTTTTCTTTATCTCAATAAATTCTTCAAATAAACTCGTGCGTCTCCAGCCAGTTCTGATATTTTGGCCCTAAAACCATAGTAAAAATATAAGCTAAAACATTGTAGGTAACTACTAGTAGTTTGCCGAGAAAATATTAAACTCTCTGTGTTTAACACCCGGTTCTGTTTAGATTGAATTTTAATGTTGGTCGGAAAATTTTGCACCATTTACTTTTGTATCTCATAAATTATTATTATTATTTTATATCTGTTTCTTGTAAATGTTTAGTTTTTTTTCGAAAGCATCTATTTTATTTGCCATAAATAGTTATTTGTTATGCTAGGCTGCAAAGTTGCTTTTTGGCGCGAGTACTTGTATTGAAACCTGAGCAAGCGAAGGATCCTAGGATTGAAATTCAAATAATAGAATCCTGAGGTCAGCGAAGGTTTCAAAGGTACGAGACGCAGAATAACTTTGCAGCCGAGCGAAACACAACTTTTCACCTCACAACAGCGAGGAAAAAAAGTGAATTGCTAAAAAAGAACATTTTAAAAAGTTTTTTTTCGAGCTGGCCAGTGACATGAAATAGTAAGCATTTTCAGTGAATTGGCGGTATAGAAAAATATTTAATAGACAGATTCGAATTTCAAAAACTCTTTCCACGCTAGCGGATAAAATGCACTTTTGCACTCAACCCACGGGCCGTAGGTTGAGTATGGCTGTTCTACAGCGTAACATCCGGTCACCCCCCAATTATTGGTTGTCTTTGTACCTACTACATAGCTACGTAGAGGTCTGAGGGTCTACCATGAGTTTTCACCGTACTTTACTACTGTAGTTACGTCACCAACTTTGTGTTAAATTTCGTACAGCGCTCCTAGTGGTTACGTTGAGAACTAATTTCTGTCATACGAATTGGCGACGCAACTACAGTAGTACAGGGAAAACTCATGGTAGGCCCTCTGGTCACTGTAATAAATAAATCACTTATTATGACTTGCATCACAATAATAGCTGAACTCTGTATCAACTGCTGCAGTCTTTTTATAAAACTGATTACACAACAAATAGCTAGGACATCAGTAGTAGCAAGTGCCTAGGGCACCAGCGTAGTTAACATCAACCTTGAGAGTGGTAACGGCAATTTATAGCCCAATAACCAGTAATTGGAATTATGAGTAGTCTGATTATTATAGCTTTTCTTGTGGATTTTTAATTAGTGATACCTTGATAAGCTATTTCGTCTGTTAGTACCGGGTTGGAAACATACCAATAAGCAAGCCAATCATTTCAAACAGGCGGTTGTCCTGCATTCTTCTGAGACGCTAGACTGTGGAGTGAGTACATGAACAAATATTGTTTATCTGCTAGTTTAACTGCATTATGCGGTCTATGGTAAGGCTCTAGAGTAGTATAGGTTCAGTTTATTTAAATAATCTTACTATAGCTTTAATGGTAAGGTAATAGGAACTTCTTAGATACGCAAGCAGCCCAAACTCCCGGCTTTCTGACTATTAAGTAATATATATTTAGGTATTGCCCCAATTTTTGGGCGATCTTCTATAGATTAGTTATATTAACCGCAATAACAATAGATAAACAATGGGTGGTTCAATAAGGGTTCACTATTATCGCGTCCACGCCTTAAAGGGTTAAGCAGTCGGCCTAATTTTGCTGAAATAAAGTGTCGTTGGTGAGGATGTTCTTACTGTTGACCTGGTAAACTGGCTCCCGTTCACAGAGGCGGAAAATAACTAATCAGTTTGGTACTAGGTACATTGGCTGGAAGCCAGGTGGATTTTTGTTCAGAGCTTTGCTCGACTGTCTATCCCTCGTAGTACTACGTAGGTAACATGTCGCTCGCGCGCGACTAATAGGTTTGTTCCTATTAATATTATGTGGTGTACAAAACACTCAAGCTCCGCTGTCCCATACATTTGAGTCGAGTCGGGAAGGGCGGATTTTTAAGGTGACCGCTAAATGTTAAATATTTTTAGACTTTTTTTTTCTTTATATTCCTATAAATATATATTTATATATATTTTTTAATTTATCTTTTCTAAGTACGTATCCTTAATTTCTCTGTGGTGGGTACTCCTTATTATATTGAACGGACGAAAGAATTAAAATAAGGGTTCCTTGTCTGACTACTGAACCCTAAAATATTTCAAAGTTAACCGATTGCGAAAGCGTTCGAGGGGGTCGCTTATCTAGCCTGTATTAAGAACGAGAGATCTTTACTTAGGTAGCTGTACTTATCATTTGCAACAGTGTTATTGGAAGTAGAAGCACAGAAAAGATAATAGTATACATATAGGTATCTATTTAAAAAAAGTATATGTCTAGAATGAGCCTCACTGTTTTACCGTACCTATAACTTGGAGCAAACTTGGAGCTTTTTGTATTGTAACTTTTGATTACCTACTTTTACTAAATCTAAATTTGTATTTTCACACAAATAAGTAAAACGAATGATATTTATCTGTGGAAACTTTTAGTTGGCAATGTTGGTTTATAAAAAATGTTGATATCTTACTATCCTGTAATTAATAGTCCGTAAGTTTTCCTAAAATGTATAAAATAAAAATAAAATAAATAAAATAAAATAAAACAAAAGGGACCAAGTTTCATAGGTTGGTGCGCGTGAGGCGCCATACAAATTATGTATGTGTGCGTGTATATGTATAGGGTTTCGGAGCCAGTACTGGTTCCAATTTTTTTCGACGCTTTCGTATCTTCGACTGTCAATCTTGACATATAACTTTATCATAGGTATCAATATACAATATACCTAGGTAGTTCTACGTGGTAGGCTGATGATAATGCCGTAGAGTAAACTGTTTGAAGTGATATTCTGTCAACAGGATCCTTGGATACCTAACGAGACCTTGCCGATTGTGTAATTTGTCGTGCAAACACTAGTGATAAATAAACACTATGCGTAGGTAAATACCTAAGTACTCATACGGAAAATTTTAAGAGTCTTTCTTGAGTGAATTCCCACTTGTTTTCGATAAGGAGTAGGGGAAAGGTGTACAAGATGATCCCCTTAAGGGAAAATGCTCGTAGTTTAAAAAATATTCGGTTTAATTCTGACGTTTAAGCGATTAATGATAGCAAGTTTATCTGTCTACCTGTTGTCATACTCAAAATGTTGAATTTAGTGATCTTTCATTATTATATTTAAATTTTTCTAAAACCCTACGAAAGGATCATCTTGGACACCCCGGTGTCCAAGATGATCCCTAGGGTATGGGCAAGATGATCATGCCCCTTTTAAAGGAAAATTATATGTTTTTGTGGAATTAAATTTTATCTCAAAGAACTAGTCTCAAGCTGAGCCAGCCTTCTTAATACTCACAAAATAAGTAATAACAACCATTATTATAATAAAATCAATCGTATAGTGTATAATTTTAGCAAGATTCTAAAATACCGTACTTAATCTCATACACCCGAGAACAGGATCATCTTGCCCCAATTTCAACTTTTTTAGTCTTTGTTCGATAACATAATTTTTATGCTTTCTGTTGTTGCCATACCATTCAAAATACTAAATAGGGGCATTTTATAAAGCCACTTACACAACAATCTTTGTAATTGACTGCCTAGATCAAAAGTTACCTAAGCTTAAAATCAACCCTACCTTAGATCAAAGTCACAAAATTTATGTTTTTTTCCATAAAAATTTACTCGTCTGTCACATCGCCATGACGAATTCACTGATACGAGGGGGTATCGGGGGCTACGTTTTAATAAACAAAACAACCAGATAGGGTTTATAGTTTCGCTGCAATTGAGAGGGATCATCTTACCTCAAGGGATCATCTCGTACACCTTTCCCCTACCAGCCGTATTGATATCGCATACTTATTACTGATTCATTATTTTATGAAAGAATTTTAGTGTATTTGGTACCTACTAGTCCTACTAACTCTGCTCTGCGTTGCAATGCGACATTATTTTTGTTAGTGTTTTTTTAAACCTTTGCATGCTCACAAACTCAGCATATTAAGTTGGACTATAGACAATACCTATTTCCAGCTTCCTGGTTGAACCCTATAATTATACTTAGAAGATAGATTATGTTAGTAGGTAGGTACCTAGATTTAATACAGGTTGTAAGGAAAAGTGTGGGAAAAGTATCATTAATCTTTAAACCACAGACTCCACCAATCAAACTGAACAACGTTTACTATGGGTGCAAAACAATCAGAGTAAAAAAAAAATTCCTGTCCCAGACGATTACGTCAGTAGGTATTGCAGTTTAGTATGGGATAGCTAGGGGATAGCTGACTTTTTTTGGCGCTGACAGGTTTTCTCCCATAGAAAATGTTGTTCAGTTTGATCCTGTATTGTGGTTCGCATAGGACTTGGACTATTATATGCGCCTTACTGTTAAATTTAAAAACAAATCAAATCAACAGAACCACATTCGAAACTAATGTGAAATTATTTTTTAAACATTGTTGTTATTGTGTTCATTGTAGTTACTAATGGGGTTTTTGGTCATGTTACTTATTTAGGTATTGCTTTTCATTGTACACAAATTATTGTTATGTCCTGATATTATTATACAGTTTTCTTTATATCTATCTCATTATACGGGCATTGTGTTACCTGCATCTAAAGCATCGGCGGATCGTTTTGTGATGTTCCTAATTGTTTGCTTTTCGAAGAAAAACAAAGTTTAGTTGGATCGGTTGGAGTATAATCACATAGAGAGCGTCGGTAGCGCGTTGCGGAGAGCTATCGAAACCCAATCTTGAGGTCCGGGTTCGAATCCACACGGACGACATGCCAATGATCTGCGTATGTGTCGATCTGCGTATGTGAAGAGCTGCGTATCTGACGAGCTGCGTATGTGACGAGCTGCGTAGGTGACGAAATGCGTTCAGCGTGTAATCCAACCTACCTACTGACTTCTCTCAAACGGTAAACGGAACGGAACGGAAAACCATCGTGAGAAAACCTGCAGACGCTGAAGAAGAAATTCCGATGCGTATGTGAAGTCTACCAAACCGCATTGGGCACACGTGGTGGACTAAAGCCAATACACCCAGAGGGTAGGCCTGTGCCCGCCCTGCAGCCCACTGCCCACTGCTTACGTCTCAACGTAAGTGGGTTGTTCATGATGATGATAATCACAATGAATGAATACCTACCTATTTAGCTCTACGATTCTCTCGGTACGGTACCTACCTACTTATTAACTCGACGCTATAGCGCGTTATCATCAAGAACTGAATAAATTACCAACTAAGCACAGTATTGTTTTAATAGGTACCTACTTACTAATTACCTACGCTGTTATTAAGATAAGTATGCTTATTTCGAGTGGGTAGTTACTTCATTAAAGTTTTGATTGATAATAATAAACCTGTTCATATAATACGAAGCAGTTATCGATATTAGATACGCAGAGCCAGGAGGCTCATTGGCGACAGTAAGCTGGTAGAAACCAAAGCTTCATAGCCTAGCCCACCGCCGCAGAGTAGCCTGCTTGTCGGTCTTCTACAGATTGTACTTCGGTGAGTGTGCACAAGAGCTGCATGAGCTAATCCCACCTTCCTCTTTCTACTTTCGGACTTGGAGATGCACGGCGGGATACCTACTACGTATCCGCACTAAGCGCCTTTCTGATTCTTTTATAATGCGCACAGCCAAGGAGTGGAATGCCTTGCCAGCGTCAGTATTTCCGAGCGCTACCACCCGAATAACTTTTAAGTAAGAGTGAATAGGCTTCTTCTGGGTACGCTCGCTATATCTTCGACCCCATCCTTGTCCTCAGGATTGAGGTCAAGAGCAAACCCATTTTTTAATATTAAAAAAAAGAAGATAAAATGCCTGTTTTTCGATCTTTGATTGATATCAGCGGTCTTATTGTGTAACTACCTATAGGTAGGTAGGGTAAACTATACAATGATTGGCACCTTAAGGCTTAGCCAGACTTAACTTACATATAACTAATTAAATTTTATGTTTAGACATAATTAACCAATTTCTAATTATCGATTGGGGTATAGGTTATTAAATAAAAGAGTATTTTAGTTTACATTATCAGGGCTTTAATGAAAAATTTGCTCATTAAAAAATATGTACCCGAAATTATAGTCATTGGCACCTCAGGTACAAACATTGGCACTATGTATCAGTCATTGGCACTAAACATAAATATCTTTTATTTTTACAATTTTGTACAAATCAATGAGTACAAACCAACAAAATTATAATTTTACTGAATACTACTCATGTCTCTACTTAGCAGCCTTAACATTTTAGTAGATTTCTTTAATTATCTGAGTCTTGAAAATGTATCAACAAATTCGATAGTTTATCTTCATTACGGAAAGGTCTGTTCCTTTCAAATATTTTTTTCATAGGTTTAGGAAGCACAAAATTCTGTGGTGATTTTCCCTGTAAAGTACCTAGTTTTGGTTTAAACATTTTTTTGAAAATAATGTTATATTTTATTCAACTAACTTGCTATCAATTTCTGCCACTGCCAATTATTATACTCAGGTGCAGTGCCAATCACTGTAATTCGTGATGTAATCAGAGAAAGGTACATATCTAAACTTAGATATTCCTGTACCTTTACAAGATACTAGTGTTTTCCCACGACTTCGCCCGCACAAATTATTTACCAGATTTTAAGTCAGATCATAAGCTATCAAACAAAAAAAGTTTCATCAAAATCGGTTCAGTAGTTTTTGCGTGATGCGCGAACAAACAAACAAACTAACAATTTTGTCAATAGATGGCGCTGCATGTTTTTAAATCGCGCTATCGAATGTTATTTGAATTTATATGAAGAGAACCGCTACTTTTTATTCCTGAATTTACGGTTTTATAATAGTTAAGATAAGGTTTGCAGAATCTTGAATCCCAGGAGTTTGTGTAGTCGCGCTGATATCTTCCTTATTGTATTTTGTAAGTGGTTGATCAAAAGTAATCATAATTTCTTCCTCCGTGCCGTCCGTCTGCCTCCGTGGTCTAATGGTTAAGAGCATTGGGCTCTTGACACGGAGGTCGTGGGTTCGATCCCCACGGGGGACACCTAGTGACATGTCACTTTGTGCGTTTTTCCCCAGTTGGTAGGCCATTGCAGACTGAATCACCTGATTGTCTAAAAAGAAAGATGATTCCGTGCTTCGGATGGCACGTTAACCCGTTGGTCGCGGCTACTATCTCTGGTAGTAGGTAGTAGTCGTTACATAAAAACCACTTCAGAAGCCGTATGGCAGTTTGAATAAACTCTGATACCAGGGCATGCCCACCACACGATAAGAAGAAGATTGGAGTCACGTTGCAGGGTTTGCCCCGAAAACTTGTGTTTCGCGCGGTTCACCCTGCCACGAGGCTCCGCAATCCATCTCAGTTGTGTTCTTCCTCAAAAACAATCCTCGAGATTGGATAGATACTCCCACAAACCACTTGACACTGGCGGAAATGCCGTCCAATTATAATAAATAAAAAAATAACTTCTAGACATTTAGTAGGTGTTTTAAAAATATTTAACAGTAAATCATCATCCCTTGACACCATGACAACAATTGCAACGATTGGCACTCAATACAATTACAGTGATTGGCACTGTACCTGAGTATAATGATTGGCAGTGCCAGAAATTGATAGCAAGGTAGTTAAATAAAATTCTAACATTGTTTTCTAAAAAACGTTAACTAGCAATACGTCTCTTGGTCTAATATTGAAGGCTAAATGTTAGAATTGATTTTTAGTGATTGGCATAGGTGCCAATGAATTATACTATAATACAAAATTAAAACTATTGATTGGCACTCTATTAATTTAAGATTTTGTTAGAAAAATTGTCGTAAAACCAATTTAAATCTATTATTTGTCGTAAAACAAAGCAAAATAACACACTTAATATCTTATGTTTATATATTTATACGTAAATAATTGTCGTTCAAACTTACCCAAAGCTAGTTAATTTTTTTAAAAATTGCGCCATAATGGTTCTTTCTCCCGTCAAGGAATTTGTTTTTTATACAGCGTAGTCAGGTTATATGTTACAAAAATTACCATTGAAATTTATGAATGTAGACATTTGAAAGAACCCAAAATAAATACCAAAATGTATTTTCTGGTAAAACAGTTCTTAATATTTGTGTTGAAAACGCCAAGTGCCAATGACTAGTGGTGTGCCAACAATAGTATAGTTTACCCTACGTACTATTCGATCGGCATCCAACCGACGGCGACATTATGTTTTTTGGACGGACAATGGTGATCAGGATCACAGAAACAAAATTGTTGATTTGGAGTCAGGGACACCTAAACATCCAATCGTAATCTTTTTTCAACACACTTGCTCGTAAAGTGCCTCTTATTGCCACTCTTTTAGGTACATAATGCAGCTATAGAACACGCGTGCGGAAATGAAACGCCCGAGCGTTGGTCATTACTCATTACTGTCTCGGCACGAGTATACAGGGTGAAATATATCATTAGCATCCTTTAAACTAAGAGTCTACCCATCAAACTGAACAACTTTTACTACGGGAGCAAGGAGCAAACAGATCGGAGCACAAAAAAATGTGCTGTTCCATACAAACTGCAATAATATCTCTTTAGTGCCTATTTTTGAATGAGCGATCCAACTGCTCCAGACTAAAGAAATTGAACCTAACTCCAGCAGAGTACTATAATAATGGGCAAAGTAAAGGGCAAAAGCAGCGTCAATAGGCCACGAATGTCATGGCTTGCGAACCTGAAAGAGTGGACAGACATCGCTGGCGTCGAAGAGCTGTTTCGTTTGGCGAGAGATAGCCAGGGATATGCAGAGCTGACTGCCAACCTCCAGTAATGGAGAGGAACCAGAAGATTCCGAAGAAAAAGAAATTAAACAAAAAAAACGTAACACGCACGTGTCTTTAGTTAGTATTATTTGGATTGATTTCTCGATTCCTCGAGTTGTTGAGAATTTTTTCTTGTCTCGACTAAGGCTAGATTTCTCGAGAGTTATCGCTTCGAGAAATCTCGAGCAGAAATCCTTCTACCAACTGAGCCTTAGGGCCGTCAAATAAATGATTAGATACAAATACCTAAATGATATGATATGGTACCTACCATACCATATTTAGTCAGGTAGGTGTAAGTACCTATACCGGTGGGGTGTTCTCGCTGTTAATTTAGCCTTATAAATCACTCATGAATTATTCAAAATGTCCACTATGGTATGTAACTTCGTTCAAGTAAAATTGTATATTCATGAAATCATTTTCTTGCGACACGATTATCGTTTAAAATCCCAAAATCCAGTGGTCATTTTATTGCAAAAATCTTCTATAACTAACTAAGAGGTAGATCATGTTATTTATAAGAATAATGATGACGTAGGTACTGCGGTGGTTCGCCATCATTTCGAGAAAATCGCGCCTAAAGTTTTTTATTTTTTTCTATCGTTATGATTTTTCCATAGGTATTTGTTTTATTTTTACTGTATATAGGAAAAAATGAATAGTTTTAACTGAACTGACCTTCATTAGCACGGCTGCAATTTTGCAAAAAATTTTCTCTTTCAGACGTTCCTAATCAAAAGTGCAGTAAGGCTTGTAACTGCACTTAACGTTTGTAAGATCATATTTAACGAATGCACTGGGTACTTATTATAAATGCAGTAACTCACATGGTATTGTTTGTATTAGGTAATATTGGTAAAATTGTGGTACCACATAGTGCAGTAGGGATACTTGCTACATTTATTGTTAGGATTACGATAAGTACCTACTAGTAATTAAGAAGACTAAATAAAAATTAAGCAGTCTATCATACTGCAATTTAAATAAGTATGTTTAACGAATCGTTACGATACCGATGCTAAGAATAAATGCAGTAAATCATCTGACTGCATTTTTACGTAGTATCTTATTATCATATGATCCAATCGCGTTGCTAACAAACAATGCAGCAATCAATTTGACTGCACTTTTTCTTAGTGTGCTGCACTATAAAGAACCCAATTCACTAGTGCTATTAATGAAGCAGCAAATTATATAGGTACCATACTGCATTACTTATTAGTCTGAATTGACAGACGCCTTTGAAAATTAGGTAATGCTAAGTGCAGTGGCTATGCTTACTGCACTCATAGTTAGTAATTTACGTTTCTGGTGAAAACCTTACTGCACTCTTCATATAAAAACTATCGGTTTCTAAACATGCTAGCTAACTAAATAGGGATCAAATCATCATATAGAGCTTATTTTCACGATCTCGAATCTGACCGAACTAATTTTTTGAATAAACCTTACTTACCTACTGCACTCTTTGTTAGCACGGCAGGGTAGGTATAGGTATACGTTTTTTTTTATTAAATTTTATTTATATGGGGGCTTTTAACCCTGAGGTTATGTCAGCGGGTTGAAATGAATGTAGAGATGCGAAATAAATACGTACCTACTTACATTGAATAATTATGTATAGAACAGACAACGCGAACAAAATCTGTGCACCACGATCAGCAAGTGCGGGGCGCGCACCCGAGTCCCCAACGTGGGGCGAGCGGCTGGCACATGCTAAGTAAAGTTTGAGCTAATTTGGTACAAAAAATTTAGTCTGGGTGTCGCCTCTAGTAGTTACCTCAGTGGGTACCTACTTATCACTCTCAATCGCATCCTTCTTTATATACTTACACATAAGCACATTCTTTGTTAGGGTTCCGTACCCAAAGGGTGAAAACGGGACCCTACTACTAAGTCTACGTTGTCCGTCTTTCCTACCTATGTCCCTAGTGAAGTTTTTACAGAATATGCGCTATTACGGCGGATTTGTTCACAAATAATAAATATGCCAAAATGTTAAAAATTAAGGGGGGGTGGGTCCTCATACGAGAAACTAGTTTTTAAAAACGTCTTTCTTCTCGCCTCATCGTAAAAACGGTAATACCAACAAACTCTACAATACAACAACAAATAATAAAAACCGGCCAAGTGTGAGTCGGTCTAGCGCTAAAGGCCCCGGAGAAAAAAACTTTTTTTTAAGTTAATATGTTGTGTTGTGGTGTGGTACGGAACCCTCAGTGCGCGAGTAGACCGACTCGCACGTGACCGTTTTTATTTAAATATTTAACTTTTAAAAGTTAATTAACGGTGTGTCGCATGCTATCAAGCTGGCAGGTAACCAAGTAAATAACTATCGGTATTTAACCAGCAGCATATTATGCCAGCAGGTAATAACTTTTACAACCGGATCTCTGAGATACAGTTGCGAAACCTTGTAATATCTTGTAAAGAATCTTAAATTATAATTAAAATACAGGGTGTTACAAAAATACAAATAAACACCTTTAGGGTGATTTAGACCATCAAACTGAACAACTTTCACTATGGGATTAATATCGAAATCGCGAAACAATCTGTATAGTCAGTTGATATTTCTCTAGCATAGCAATCGTTGTCTAACGTCTCAGTTTCTACACAATGAGAATCTAAATATAATTGGCGCACTACACTACGCCCAGTTTGATGAACTTACAGGTAGCTATTTTTATCTATCAGATAATACAGGACCGATTTCAGTGTGAAATTTATGTTTTGATTAAATGAAAGCTCTACGAATGAAGTAGGACCTAAACTTAAATATACCGATACGTAATTATTACCTACGTATACTTAAGTACACAATTATGTAGGTACTTACATTATTTAGTTATACATAACTAGAATTTCAACAAAGCTGACAGCGCAAAAAAAAAGAAATTAGCTCCATACTAAACTGCAATACCTACTCGACTCAAACGTATGGAGCAGCAGATTTTTTGTGCGCTGACAGGTTTGCTCACATAGTAAATTATTTCCCATAGGTTGTTCATTAAAATTGGTTCAGTCTTGACATAATTATACTCTAAAGTAGCGATAGACAGGCCTTTTCATAGAAATAACATGTTCCACTTGAATGCGGTGGGCGCACCCGCATTATGTTCCTGAGTTCACTTCGTCACTTTGGCAATGACATGTTGTTGGTTTGAACGAGCTTGTCTATCGCTAGAGTATATGTCAGTGGGTTCAGTATAGTTTTTGCGTGATGCTCGACAAGGAAACAGACAGACAAAAATTTTAATAAAGGTTGATTTGGAGTCAGGGACACATAGGAAAGCAAGCTGGAAATAGTATTGTCGTGGGCATATGTTTTATTACCAAAATGACAGCTTCGATCAAAGTAAACGTAATAGTCATTGTCTTTTCTGTAATGATATGTGTAAGTACAATAAAATGTTAAATAAATAAACGCAATGTTTTAACTTAGGTATTTATCTCGTTTGAAATGTTTATGGGGCCAATAAAATTACATTCGGCCAATCTATTAATTCCCTAAGAAACTAATAGTTAATTAGCAAACAATTTTTGGACTTTCCATACTAAATGCAATCAGTTGATCGAATTCTTGTGTGAAAAGTCGAAAAAAAATTTTGCTAATTTCCTCTAGGTTTCTTTGGGAAAGTTATTCAGTATCATGGGTACAATGACCCATTAAAGTACTTAATGCAACTGTTTACACTAACACCCTATTATAATTGAAATTGGTATCTTTCGCATTGTGGTAGACTCTTTAGAATCTTAGTTTAAAGGATGCTAAAGATATCAATTTCACCCTGTATAGGTAAATATATTATACACATAAACTTTCCAGAAGAATGATTCTTTAGGAAAACCTTATCAAAATCCGTTCCGTGATTTATAAGTAAGTAATTATACCTACGGACCTAAGCGAAGAAACAGAAATGATGAGGAAAGACGCGGATTTCGACTTTGTTTATTACTATTCAGAGATTAATACCTACCTAACAGAACAGGTCCGTGCTACCTAATTGTGATTTTGTAAAAAGAAACAAGTCTTTTGTTAATTTGGAAGTTATTGACGCTAATGTCGGAATAAATTTGCAATTTGCGGGTTAGTCCCGGCTGCGTGTGATACTAAATACAATCTGATTGATCGAATAATTAATAGTATAGTAGGTAAATTTAGCACATTATATACTGTATAACTAATTGTATAACTAGATGGACTAACCCTTATTTACTTATCTATGGTCGCGTAGGACATGTTTATAAATTACTAGAGTTTACCAGCGACTTCTTCCGCACAAATTATACAGGGTGTAAGGAAAAGTATCATTAACCTTTAAACCACATACCTACTGAACCACCATACCTACATCAAACTGAACAACTTTTACAGATCGGAGCATAAAAAAAATCGGCTGTTCCATACTATACTCCATACCTACTCGACTCAAATGTATGCAACAGCGGTGTGTAAATATACTATAAGTATAATAGTTTAGATTTTTATTGTGCAAATAAATAAATCTTAACACAATAGACACATGAATCGCAATTGTATAAAGTACCTATAACAACTTGTTTTCACGATAGCAATAAATGTTAGCTTATATACTTACCATTTTTTTACAATGTTTCAACTCTTCGTCAGCCAAGCAGAGGCATAATGGAAATAAATGAATTCTTCTTCAATTATATAATAATAATTATATAATAATTCGATAAATTGTATCCGTGTAACTAAGTAGTAAACCAGCAAAACGATAACTACCTAGTTTTTCTTTTCATGGAAATATCTGTAGGTAAGTATTAAAGCCAGGAAAAGAATTCACAAATAATATTTGCCATAGTTTATTTACTATAGTAAGTATAATAAGCCATAGTAAGTTTACTTCTAGTATTTAGTACGTAGGTACGTCTAGCTAACTATAATTCATCAACAATAAATGCACCATAAGGATAGTTTACAAAATGTTTTATAGATGTCAAGGAAGCCCTAGCCAGAAGGTTTTCCTCCCTGCTTGTTTTGAAGTGCTAAGCGGTAGCATCATAATATGAATAAACATTACTAGAAGTCAAGCTTCTTAAAGCGCAACGGCACAAGTCTCGCGAAAAAAGTTTTAATCCATTGTTTTATGGATCAAAATGGCGTATTTACGAGTCTAGCGGCGGTCTCCGTCTCGGCCTCCCGCTTGTATGAAGCTTCGTACGGATATTTAATCATGTGTAGTTCTAGGTCGATGATGTGGTAGCATTGTGTGTTCTCATTTGTTTCCTAGTCGTACCGACGAGCAAGTACCAGAGCGAACGTGATAAGTAGGAATTTCCTCAATTTTTCTCAGCTGATTTGATGCGTCATGCGACACGAATTCTAAAATAACGCTCGTGAATGTCTGTGCGACCAACATAATTATAAGTAGTCTATACATAATACAGGGTGTAAAAATAAATGCGTTACATACTGAACAGGGTGACCATAGACTTAGACACTTTAGTACATTGATATCGTTGAGGGTGACTGAACAACTTTCAATAAGTACGCCACTTTCTTTCGTTGGCTCAATAGAGCCAACATGGAAATCGCAAAAAAAATCTGTTGTTCCATTAAAAATGTCTATTTGATTTCAAAGTTGGTCCTCAAAGTTGTTCAGTTTAATGATTGTAACGCATTTAACAAAACACCCTAGTGGTGCAGGAAAAGTAGCATATTTTGGGGGCAAAATTTGTACCTACATCAATGAAACTTAGTTTTTTAACTTTATCTTTCCACTAGAAATGAGGATCTGCAGAGTTCACCCAACATTTTGGGTCCTACCCGTTCCAGAGGGTATGGGTAGGGGGGACAGTACCTTTTCTCAAAGAAATTCGGCGTATTTTTGAGCGCTAATAACTTCGGTCTGGATAGTAGGTACCAGTGAGCTCAAATTTTTAGAATGATGCCACTCTAATAAAATGTACCCAATTTCTGCTTTCTTGCACTTCGAGAAGTGCCTGTTAGGTTATGATGATCAACAGTGAGTGAGCGAGTGAATGAAGAAATCAACTAAGTTTTCGTATTCTTAAAATCTAAAGTAGCAGGGCTATATAAATATGAAATTGGGTACATTTTTTAAGAGTGATAACCACATGCTGCCCTGAACATTTTAGCTCACAGCTACTATCCAGACCGAAGTTATGCGCGGTCAAAAATACGCCAAATCTCTTAGAGAAAAGGTACGGTAGTGCGCCGGAACAAGGTCCTATAAAGTCCTATAAGCATGGGGATGGTCACATTCGATTCAACGCAAAAAATTACGTAGAAAATGATACCTCACTCGCCTAGTTTATAAAATGTTTATTTTCATTTTTTTTCGCTATTCCGAAGTTGGCTCCATTGTGAAAGTTTGATGGTCTGAGGTCTTATGCACCCCATAAAGTATTACTAGAATGTTTTGTTACACCCTGTAGAACGGGACAGGGTCTCGAGGAATAGAACTTTATTTGATGCGATCATTTGTGTGAAAGTCTTTGTTATCCAAATATCAGGAGTATTAGAAAGAGTAGGAATAGGAGGTAGGAGTAGTACAAAACCAGTCATACTTCGTAAATGTCTGTACTGTCGTAAATGCACATGTCCGATATTCAGACCAATTTAGGTATCATTACTGTATTGTATTGTATTGGTACCTATACTGCATTCCAAATAAGGAAGAAAAGATATTCCGATTTCTGTACAGCTTTCTGGCCAATTGTGATTAGCAAATATGATTTATTTATGAGAAAGATATAATATCCAACGTATCTTGGAGGTTACTAAAGCTGTTCTAAGAATACCTAAGTGAGAGGAAGTGTTTAAAATCTCTGTTTCTGCTATTCAAAATGGCCTTAAATTTTCGTTGTTATTTGGAATGGAGTATAAGTAGGTATAATATTTATGTACCTATTATTGGTACTGCGTGTTATTGAGCTTTTAGGTAGTAACAATGAGTAGGTACCTACCTACTTACCTAACATTCGGTTTACCTATTTCATCGTTAAAACATGAAATTTTGTATGTTCACAGACTTCGTCTATCACGATGAAGAACAAGGAAAAAGTGAACATTAGTCAAATAAGTGGGAGCGTCGTGTCCGTCAATCAACATGAAAGGTTTGTTATGTATCTATCTAAGTAGTTAGGTATTATATACCCACCTTCGTATCTATTGTGTTGGACGCAATCTTAGAACTACAAGATGCCTTCCGAATGATAACATCACTGACTGATGCTATCATTGCTGTTGACCTGGAATTTAAAACATTTGAATAGGATAATATAATAAAAAATATTCTACATACTGTTACTTCTCTTAAAAAAACAGCGTCTTGTACATTTCAAACACGCTGAATGTACAAAAGAAATGAAAATTCACGCAACTGCGTGTCCTGGCCCCTTCCAATGTGGTAGTGTTTTTAACCAATTCTTGAAGTCCAGTTTATCAGCCAAATACAACATCAACGGCAACGTTACCGTTACCTACAGCAAGTGGCGGATGTAAAACGACGTCTCTGTCTTATGGAGTCAAGGTTAAAAAGCAGAGACTGAGTTCATTACGTTATGCGTAGGAGGCTTCTTTTGCAACACCTTTATAAACGTGCTTACGAAAGTGTTTACGGTTTTTCCAAAACTGGCTCTAAAATCCTTTCGCAAATACCTATAAGTACAAAAACAATAATTTATAGACAAAATCTGTGAATCGACTCTTAATCACAAAATCGTTTGCTTGAACCTCTTCTTGATTCTTATGCTTAGGTTTTTTTGATCTGCAAATGTAGGTAAGCACAGATTACCTAACTGCCACTCCATAAATGCTTTGTCGAAATGTTTTTATCCCCAAATAAAACAAAATTTATCACGACAGTACAGCCGGTTCACAATTCCGTAACCTGCAAGACACATTAGGAGATTTATTCACCCACAATGGCAAATTGTTGCTTAAGTCTCCCATGCTCTAGCGGCCCGAATGAATAGTCATATCTACTTTATTCGTCATCAGTTGCGTTATTGTACCTAATATAATAATATAACTTTAGAGGATCGGTAACATACTTTCACTTTCAACATCGGAATCCCCCAATTTGGGCGAACACCGAAGTCAGTCGAGTTCAGACCAGCAGACCTGGTAGCCGAATAACAACAATCTAATTCTGAGCAATCAGTATGGTGAGTCTTGTATAACGTCTTGTTATTCGAATTAGTAACCCATTCTTGATGTTTTGAAAATCAAAGTTATCAGCATCTTTTTTTTCAGAAACCCCTCCTGATAGTTCTACTCCTGCACTTGATTGGATTTTTAGTAACAGCAGAACAAGCTGAAACAAAAGATCTGGAAGTCGAGGACAATGAAGACCTGGAGAGGCGGCACCGAAAGCGCAAGAAAGGGCAGAATAGTGGCCCTTGCGGTGGCGGCGGCTATGGGAAGACCTTTGGCGAGAAACTGTTTGGCTTACACGACTATACATATGTGTCTGCTCCTGTGATGAATTACTTCTTTGGTTGTGGAGTAGCACCGCTGCCGATCGCGGCTCCTGTCGCCTCCTATGGACCCGTGCACGCTGCCCCATATCCTATCAATATAGGAGTCAGCCAGAATCAAAATCATGGATTGGGAGGACATGGCGGTCATGGCCACGGAGGCTTCGGTGGTCACGGTGGCCACGGACACGGTGGCTTCGGTGGTCAGGGTGGTCATGGCAACGGAGGCTTCGGTGGTCACGGTGGACACGGACATGGTGCCTTCGGTGGTCATGGTGGTGACGGCGGTTTTGGTGGATTTGGTGGTCCTGGAAATTATGGAGGATACAATTCTGGTTACAATCAGCAAACGTACAATCGGCCTTATAATCAGCCTTATAATCAAGGACAATATCAAAGGCCCCTCCAAAATGTAGTTTCGGCCGCAGCATCTGGATTAGGGAACGTCCTTGCTGATTATATTAGTCGTCCCAGAAAAACGTATAAGCAAATCAACAAGCAAGTGAATCAGTTTTTAAAACCGTTGTATAAGTTGTTCTGAAAAGTGGTTATTGTTCATTATACCTACCTACATAGACATTGTAGTAAGTAGTAGGTATTATTCTTACTTATCTCTTGTGCGTGAAGTGGTTATATGACAATTTCGGTCAGTTACAGTGTGTTACAATACAATACCTACATACTTCAGATGTTTTGAATATCTATCTAGCTATAAAGAAATCTTGATTGCCAATGTAAGTAGGTAATGTTGTTATTCATTTGTTATTACTTATTTCAAATGCAGTTATATTGTGTTTTTGTCAGAGCTTTAAATAATAGTGACTTGAGAGAATCTATCAAAAATCCTTTTTAAAGCCGCCACGCCAACTGGTGGAACGTGTGTGCCGCGCTAACAATTGTTTATGTAATGTGTCTGATTTGTATAAGGACTTGTCGGATAAATTCATAGACTTAAACTCTAGCGATAGACTTGCCCTTTCATAGAAGCAACATGTTCCACTTGAATGAGGTGTACGCACCTGATTGATGTTCCCGAGTTCACTTCGTCACTATGGCAATGACAGACCGCAATGTGTCATTTTATATTGTTTTGTGTGACATGTTCAAGCTTGTCTATCGCTAGAGTAATATGTCTATGGATAAATTAGAATATTTATGATAAATGGTAGTTAGTAGTTATATTTTTTACGAAGAGCTAATATGCTGAAAAATAGGTACCTACAATTTAAATAAAATTATTGTAACAAAACTGACCATTTTTTGACCCTTCTTCCCAATGAAATATTGACTTTACAAAAAGAAATCGTATTTAAAAGCACCATAATTAACAACTAGGTATACCTACCTATATACCTATCTACATTGTTTATGCCAAAGCTACGCTAAGCGATTGTTAAGGGAACACTAGCTATGTACTAACTTACTGCTAATAATGTGCCAAAGATACCCAAATACAAATTATTGTAAAGCGAAATTGTTTTGTATACGCTTAGTACATTGATATCGTTGGTATACGCACAATAAAATGTGACGTTTTGTGCTGAGCGACATATTGTTGCACGACACTACAAGGCTATTTATACAGGGTGAAATTGATATCATTAGCATCCTTTTAAACTAAGAGTCTACCCATCAAACTGAAAAAAATTTACTATGGGAGAAAACCGGTCGAAGCAAAAAAAATATTAGCTGTTCCCATACTAAACTGCAGTGCCCGCTCGACTCAAATGTATGCACCAGCAGATTTTTTTGTTGCTCCGATCGGGTTGCTCCCATAGTAAAAGTTGTTCAGTTTGACGGGTAGTCTCTTAGTTTCAAAGGATGCTAATGATATCAATTTCACCCTGTAAGTATATTATTATTAAGTACCTATATTGCTGTGCTGTCTACCTTGGATGGAATGATGGATAATAAAATAGAGCAAAATACATAAAAATTTAAAACAAAACAAGTAGGTAGGTACGATACAAACTAATATCCAAATATAGCAAAGTACCTACTTAGATAAGTACCTGTTACTGTTAAGTAAGTACATTTTCTTTACTTATCCTATTACGCGTAACTATTTATAAATTTATTCGCGGTCACAGTAACTAAGCTATTCTACGCGTAGCTATAGTCAGGTAAGTATATACCTAGGTATGTTACAATTATTACAGTAAATACCCGTCATCATCAGTATAAACCGCTTCAAATTGTGCTAGCTACACGATTTACCTAACGACTAACAATGAGGTAGATAGGTATTATAGAAGATAATTCAAGTTCAAAGCTGTGTCGGTACCTAACCTACCTACCTATTTGATGTTGATTTGTGGTTTCCTAATGTTAAATAAATAAAGGAAAAAAAGAAACGCCCTTTAAAGACGATACCTACCCGCCGGGCTGTAGCTATGGATATGGATAGCATCTTGGGGCAATGCCCTACCTTAATATGGCGATGCCCTACCTTAAAAATTACCCGTCCATTAATACCGTCTTTACAATAAAGGTACGTGTAACGTGGGGCTCGAGGTACGTGTAACGTGGGGCTCGAGCTCAGAGCCCAGGATCGATTGATAGACTTCTAGTCGAAATTACGTCGCAGGCCAATAATTCACAGAATTCTGGTTACAACTAAGTCACAGTGCTGGAATGTGTCGGGCTCGCTTCACTCGCTCCAGCCTTTAAATTGTGTTTTAAGTATTTATACATCTAAATGGGACTCTTATCAACACCGTTTTAGTCTTGGTGTGAGAAATGCCGAGCTCGCTTCGCTCGCTCCATCTTTCGAGTGGCGTTTTACGGATTCGTATCCAAATAAAACTCGCACCAACACAGTTTTAGTTTTGGTGGGTGCGATTTCGTGCTTGCTTCGCTCGCTCCTGCCTTTGAATGGCGTTCTATGCATAATTACCAGGCTAATGGAACTCGTACCACCACCGTTTCGAGTCTTGTTGTGTGATATATTGAGCTCACTTCGCTCGCTCCAGCCTAGTATGGTGTACTTATTCGGTATACATAGGCTACTGGAACTAGTAGGTACCACACCTTTTCGAGGTTATGGTGTTTGGTGTACTTACCTATACTCACCTAAAAATTAATAAGTACCTTTAAAATTTGATTTTCTAAGCACAGCTTTTAACTAGTCATTTTAATTTTTTTCAGCAATGTCTCCGAAGGCTACGGTGTGTTTCAATCCCGCGAACAGATATTGCCTGTGGACAGCAAATCTCAATTGGAACTAGAAAATGGAAAGCAACAAAACGGGTCGTCCTTGGAACACAAAATCAAACATCCCACCTCGTAAGTTAAAACCATAATCATCACCTACCTACAACACCTAACTACAAAGCATTCGTTTTGGTTAATATTGGCATACACAGATTTAAAGGCGATAAAACCACAACAACTGGTAATATTTACTTGCCAACCTGCTAAACATGAAGCGACACATATCTTACACTACTTTATATTTAAAAAATAAGCGTGATTTGGATTTTGTAAAATTTATCATATACCTTATTATCTATTGTATTACCTATAGGTAATAAGGTATTAGGTACGAGTACCTAATCAATATCACTTACTTACTCGTACTATTCAATATGGAACAGTCCATAGCATACGCTCACGACTATTATTCCCCGAGGGAATAGTCAGAGATATTCTGAAACCTCAGAACATCCACGTTTCGCTAGTAGTAGAAACTGTCCAGTGTGACGGGGAGTGAGTCCGTCGCCACTTATAATGGACAGTGCCTCGAAATTGAAGCATGCAGGTTTCCTCACGATGTTTTCCTTCACCGAAAAGCCAGTGGTGTTACAAATCGTACATAAATTCCGAAAAACTCATTGGTACGAGTAGGTCTGGACGGGGATCGAACCATCGCCTCCTGCACGGCAGGCAAGGTTACTCGCTACTGGACTACCACGGCTTTCTCTAGTAATCTTGTCGTCTATATGGGCTTGACAATTATAAAGGTAAATAAATTTTTGCCGTCACATTTACTTATTTTAATTCGTTACCTTTCTCCCAAATGATAATTTTCTAGGTATATGGACACAATGTTGCACATTTTCAAAGGGAACATAGGGTCCGGCCTGCTCGCAATGGGAGACGCGTTCAAGAACGGCGGGATCGTGTTTGCTCCCATCATGACGGTCGTACTCGGGGTCATCAGCGTCCACGCACAACATATATTGGTAATACACCCGATTATTAGCTTGTTAGCTCATTCCAAATATCACGTTTTTAGATCATGCATGAGTAGCATTACCACCGTGATACAGCGCTATCACACCTTCGCTCTCTTTCTATTTGCGCGCGAACGAACGAGATAAAAGACGTGATACGGCTGTATCACGCGCGCAAATAGAAAGAGAGCGAAGGTGTGATACAGCCGTATCACGTGTCGCATGCTACCGTGCTGCATACGTAGCATGACACCGTGATAAAGCGCGATCACACCTTCACTCTCTTTCTATTTGCGCGCGCCGCGTACGCGTACAGTCAACAGCAGCAATAAATAAACTTTTGCGAAATTCGTATTGAAATTAATCTAGAACAAATCAATATTTTACTACGCAATAGATTTTACATGACAGAGCGGTACACAAACCGGAACTAAAAAAATTTGAATTAGGGCCTTTTTCACCACTTCTGGATAAGTCATTGCTAGCTTATACCTATGACTGATAATTTGACATAATAAGGGCCTGTTTCACCACTTCTGAGTAATTTCTTGTTAGCTTATTTTGACCTACAGATATTTTGAGATGTATTGTATGAAATTATGTCAAAATATCTGTCGGATAAGCTAACAAGAACTTTTGACATTTTCAACTGCTGAATTCATCGAATGAGATTCACAAATCGCACTCCAGACAATAATTTTGAAAGTTAATTTGGTTGTCATTTATTTTTGATTTTGACTGTACCTACTACTATTATACCTACGAAAAAACATTTGCTGCTCCATTAATTTGGGTAGATACGCGCCATTGGCATTTTCTATGGAACAACGATTTTATTTTGTGATCCCGCAGTGAAAGTTGTTCAGGTTGATGGTCTCAACCCTCTGAAGTATGTAGCATTCAAGTTGTGTACTGACTGATGGCAGTTACTGACAATAAAGTAGACTGGAAGAAAACATTGTACATTCAGAAACGAAAGTTTATGAATATTTTTCACCTTTATTTGTATGGCAATAAGGTTTTAAACGGGGATAGGCCCACCACACATTCCCACCATTATACTGCCTCCGTGGTTAAGAGCATTAGGCTCTTGTCACGGAGGTCGTGGGTTCGATTCCCACGCGGGCACCAAGTGATATGTCACTTTGTGCGTTTTCCCCGTTGGTTAGGACACAGCAGGCTGAATCACCTGATTGTCTGAAAAGAAAGATGATTCCGTACTTCGGATGGCACGTTAAGCCGTTGGTCCCGGCTACTATATCTGGTGGGTAGTAGTCGTTACATAAAAACCACGTCAAGAGGCCGTAAGGCGGTTTGAATAAACTTTGACACCAGGGCTTGCACACACGATAAGAAGAACCATTATACTCCTGTAAACCAGGATCAACAGCAGTAAGTTAACTTTAGTCAACTTTGGTCCTTATTTATAAAATAATTAATAACAACCTATTTCTTTTCAGTTAAATTGTTCAGAAGAAATGCATCGGCAGACCAAAAGACGTAAGCCTCCGGGCTTTGCGGATACTGTAGGCCTGGTGTTCGCTCACGGGCCCGTCAGACTGAGACCCATTGCCAACACCATGAAACTTATTGTGAACATGTTCCTCTGCGTCACTCAGCTGGGCTTCTGCTGCGTTTATATTGTATTTATAGCCAATAATGTTAAGATGGTAAATATTACAAATTAGTATACTATCTAAGTACCTACCTACTATAGACATTTTAATTAAAACTTGATATAATTTGCAGATATGTGATCAATATGACATTAACATAGACCTCTCCATCCATATGATAATCGTGGTGATACCGGTTCTGTTTTCCTGCATGGTGCGGAACCTCAAATACTTGACTCCGTTCTCAACGGTTGCCAACATACTAATGGCAGTGGGAGTAAGTGTGGTGGTTTACGAAGCTACTCAGGAGCTGCCGCCTGTATCCACCAGGGAGTACATCGGCTCCTGGCAAACGATACCTTTATATTTTGGAACTGCGATCTACGCCTTTGAGGGCATTGGCTTGGTAACTTTACTGTGACTTAAATAAAATATTGAGGTATTTTGTTGTAGCAAAATTCTTATCTGTGTATGTTTACAGGTGCTGCCCTTGAAGAATGAAATGAGACGACCAGAGCTATTCCAGAAACCTTTTGGGGTATTAAATGTAGGCATGGTCGTTGTCGGATGTATCTTTATCGTGGTGGGCTTCTTGGGTTACCTCAAATGGGGAGACGACGTGGCTGGAAGTCTCACTCTTAACTTGAAGCCTGGACACGTGTAAGTTACCCTCATGTGATTTGAGATAAGAATCAAACTAAAAATATATTAAGTACGGTAAACTAGATTTTTTTTTTATTTCAGCCTAAGCAACGTGGTACAAGCGGTTATAGCTCTTGCGATGCTATTTACTTACCCTCTCCAATTCTATGTGCCAATCGAAATAACATGGCCAGGCCTTAAGAAGAAGTGTGGCACTACAGCACTGGTCGCGAAGGAGTTAGGCTACAGATCATTGTTGGTGCTTTTGACTTGTGAGTATTCATTGTTATGAGGAAAGGCGGTCTGCAAGAAATGAGAAGAATTAAGACATCAATGAGAATAATAGGTTTTCAAAAGATATTTTGCTATCGCGCTGTTCTCGAGCAACCGAGCTCGGAACTGTAGCTCGGACTGATTTCACCATAAAATGGACGAAATCACGATTTCGTATTCCCCTGTTACCTCCTCCAAAACTAAACCGATTGAAATCATCAATCAATCAATCAATCATCCTTTCAAGGATAATATGAAAAATACTTCGGCTAATATATGTTTTCGTTTTATTGTCTAAGGGTCATTTGAGTCGGGTAGGTACAGCAGTTTTGTATGGGACAGCAGATTTTTATCGCGTTTCCTAAAGTAGGCTCCATAGTGAAAGTTGTTCAGTTTGATGGTCTCAGTTCACCGTTTCAATATTTGCTAGGATGTCACATACACCCTGTATATTCGTCAAATTTGCTTGCAAGATGTCTGAACACAGTCGTAAAATTTAGCAATTTTTCGCCATTTTCGACGGCTGCTCCTAGTTCTTATAGTTAATTAATATAGAAAAAACAAAACGTAGGGCCATGGCAGAGGTAACATAGATTGTATGGTACAAAAACATATGTTATAGCATTAACTATTCTTATGGTTATAGTCTGTATCCAGGGTAGAAACCGGGGAATATGAAACCCGAGTTAATGTAATTAAGCTGATTAGCTGATTGCCATTATCGTATTTGCTTTCAGTCATCCTAGCGGAGTCAATACCACAACTTGGGTTGTTCATTTCCTTGGTCGGCGCAATCAGCAGCACGGCGCTTGCTCTCGTCTTCCCGCCACTCATCGAGCTCGTCACATCCTCACAAACAAGCAGCGGCATAACTGTCTTCATGGCTATCAAGAACGCAATAATGATCCTTCTAGGATTATTCATTTTTGTAACGGGGACATTCGAAAGTATTGCTTCTATCATAAGAGCTTTTGAAGCATGATCTGAAAGTTAGTTGTTATTGGCATTCCATTCACTTTACCAAGGTACTTATGTAAAAATGTACAGGTTTTAAAATCATGACATAATATTGTGTTAAATAATAGGACATGTAAGTATAATAAACGAATGAGACTCTTGGATATGTCTCGGATCTCGTCGCAAGGCGAAAGAAAACATAAGCACTTACTAATTATAATGCGACATGGCCTTGATTTGTACATAATGAACATAATTTATAAATACTTTTGTTAAACAATTTGCAATAAAGGGTTTTTTTCACCACTTCTGAATATCCTTCGTTTGACGTACGAAGCGTGTAAAACGATCCGTCAGATACGCAGAAGCGGTGAAACAGACCCTTGATCAATTTTATTACGTACCTATTAGAGCATGAGGTGACACGACAGTAAAATCTTTTCTTATCACAGCTATTAATCTGGTCATGTATTTTTAATTTTAGTTAGGTAAAATTTAGACATTTTTAATATATTTATTTTCTAGTAATTATTTATTAAAAAGACAATAATAAATAAGTCTGTGATAATGTGGGATCGGAATGATGGCTTGTTAACTATAATGTATTATATAAATGATATCTAATTGATGCTCTAAGTCTAATGGTTACCTACCTATATACCTATATATCATGAAATTTTAGTGGTACCTAATACCTAACCTAGTATAATACCATAAGTAGTACTATCTATTACGCGAATTGAAGTTGTTACTTAGCACTTTTTCGTGAAACCGAACATAGAACGTCAGTGGCTCAATCTTAGAAAAGACATCGACAAACTTTTCCCTCTCTACTTTATTCTACCACAGAACTATAATAACGTTCTTCTACGTACGTTCGTTACGTTGTGCTTTGATTAATAATTCTTTTCCGGAAGATTTTCCAGAATAAATGGCTAAAAATATGGATTTTTTTTCGGGAAATACCTATTTTAATCGATAATACTACTTAATTCATATTAACTGCTTAAGTTGAACCACTAAAATTTCTTGGATCAGAAATTTAATAAAATTGCATAGTAACTAATTATGTATGACGGCAAGAGGGAATGAGGATTTTAATTTTAGTTTGTGACAGACAAGAAATGTTTTTTTTCTGAATTATAATGTGAAAAGAAAGAAGATAGTTAGATAGCAGTTTAAATCCGTCTGTTTGACTAATTGTGATAGAATCCTGAATACTGTACCGACCGACCTTAGTTCCGGAAAGTTAAGAGGGGAAAATGGTCTAAGTAACTATAAAATAAAAAATTTCATTTGTAACTAATAAACCTGGTTTTATTTGACTACATTTACAATATGCATGCATTCATATAAATTTATTCCTGATACAAAATTAAAGTTAAATTCGCAATACTCAGAGAAAAAAATGTGTTTTAAAACCAAAGGTAAGATTAAATTAGTAATCACGAGGGCCGTATACAGGGAGAGAATGCATTATACAGAAACATATTTCCGATGTAACTTGTTACCACCGCGACCAACTATTGTAACGAAGTTTACAACGGGCAACATAACGTTTGGTTGACTCACATCTCGTAAACCGGCAGCGGAAGATAGTTCCTTTTCCTCTACCAAATATCATTAGGTAAAATTTGAAAACAGGTATATAATAAATATATTTTACAAATTATTTTACGGTTATTCGTATGACACCATTTTTTACAAACCAAAAATTATGATTTATCCTTTGTTACTTTGTACTAAAATAAAATAAATACTACATTTAAATAAGTACACCATGTATCATCTAAGTTCTAAGTAGTCATAATACTGCAAAACGTGACCGTTTTATAACGAATCACTTACTTAAATACATTTAGAATTTGTCAAGAACATTAGAGTACTACACAATATCTTCTGCACCATTATGTTAAGCAGAGTGTGTTATATATATTATATATAACATGCGGGTTATGTTATGCTTACGTGTATAAATTAAAGTACAATCAGCATCAACAATCAAAATACTCATAAACACTAGAACTACAAAAATTATCCAACTATTGACATGCTTAGATATAACATAGAAATGTAGTTTGCAAGTACATGAGCTGCATACGTTTAATCGTTACACTCTACTTACATACTTATGGTTTACCATAAAATAAATTAACATGTAATCGTTAATTAATAAAATAAATTAATAAACAGAGTCTGATGCTCCTCCAACCACAAAATAAATAATAGTATCTACACCGCGCACTAAAGTTGATGAAAATATACGCGCATCGCTCAAGGTAAATATTTACACGGAACTGGTGTAGGCCCTCCATGCGAGGACCACAAGGTAAGGCGAAATGTATGAGTTTTTCTTCGTTGAAGGAGTCGCGCCGCTTAGATACGTTTTTATGCCTACGGCCTACACTATAGTGCCAGAGTGAGCAAGGCCTGCCCCAACTTATCTTAGTTGGGTGTTACACGCTCAGTCTCGCGTTAGTCTAGTCCATCACGGCAGACTGACGAAAATTATTAATATATTTGAAAATCCATCAGTCAGTGGGTTAGACGATAAGCCTGACAACAGTTTAACCAAACTGATGGATCAGACTGACGCTTGTAACACCCGTCTTAGGCTTTGTAACGCTGGGGTGGGCCTTAGCCTGGTCAAGGAAGTCTCTTCAAGTTCAAGAGGTTAATTATCACGATAATTATCTTGATAAATAAACGTTGACAATTATCTTGATAATTAGAAAATGCTTGTTGGAAAAACAAAAAGCTTGCGCATGCGTTGTCACGCCATTTGTATCACGATTCGCGAAAAAAGAACCTCACAAACATAACATATTTTTTACTGTGTTCTGTTGTTTTTTTGGTATGGATATGAATAAGATACGAATGCACTAAAGCAAAGACAGCAATTTTATAACTTTTTGTTTGAAATTTTACTCAAAACTACGAATTAGCTTGGATAATAAATATCAAAGAAAATAATTATCTTGATAATTTCGAACCCCGCTCTAGAACAATCTGTTTTGGTATCTCTGTCTCAACTCCTCACACCAACATTTTTGCAGTATCGGTTGCCCAATTCTAGCAAGGTACTATTTAGCGACTTTGTTCAGAATTTGAAGACGACAAGAAGAAAATTATAAAAATCTTGTTCGACGTCATCCAACCGTCTACGTCTAAGCTTGGGTCGGCTTCGACTTCTACGGCCATCCGGTTGACTCTACAGGAAGCGTTTTGGTACTCTGACCTCGTCCATTCTTATGACATGTCCTGCCCAGCGTAGCGTAGCGTAGGCGCCTAATCTTTATAATCTTAATGACGTTAGGCTCATTGTAGAACTGACATAACTCGTGGGATGTATCGGGTACGTAATCTTTCGTTTTCCAACATAACCAGTCTAATGTTAATGACTGATCGTAAAAAAAAGGTTACATTATTTTCACGACACGTTAGGTTTTGCTAGATGGCGAGAAAATTTCAATCTCAATAACTCCTGAAACCGGTTAGCAAAAATGATTCCTTGTAACGCGATGATGCGATTCACCGACAGCAACAACTCATTCCGCATGTTTTATCATTTTACTTTAGTCGCATCATAGTTCACCAGTTTTATTGGTCCGACACGCGGCTTATGCAGAGAGTGGCGAAACTGGAAAATCAGTAGATGACGATGAAAGTCAAAATTAAAAAGAAATTGACTAATTGAAGGTATAGAAAAGGCTGGTTGTCAAAGTATCAATACGACTTTCTCATTGTACCTAACCATCATAATCAAATTATTTAATTTCTCCCTAAAATTAGAGAGCAGAAAAAAAGCCTTAACATTTTAGATCAGACAGCAATTTTTTGATATTGCATCGCCATCCAGGAAGTGTCAATGAACTTCTTTTTTTTTGTCAGTGAAAAAGCCTCATTATTTTAAACAAGTTTTATTACGAGGGTTCGTGTTCGAATCCTCACGGACGACATGCCATGTACCAATAAGTTTTTATAACTTATGTACGTATTACCAACTGCCCTCAAACGGTGAAGGAAAACATCGTGAGGAAAGCTGCATACGCTGAAGAAGAAATTCTATTGCGGCTGCAGAAAAAAATTCTCATGAGTATGTGAAGTCTACAAATCCGCATTGGGTACGCGTGGTGGACTAACGACATATTTTCACGCTCCTTTAGAGTAGGCCTATGCCCTGCAGTGCAACCTATACAGGGTGGAAAGTTGAAAAGGGGCACAAAGGGCAGCTACCAGAAGCATTTATAGCTACAAGAAAACTTACTCCGGAGACTAACCCTATTTTACTATTATTTGTGGTTGGGCTATTGCAAGCAAGGGTCGTTATGTAACACGTCGACCATCGCTGGTCCTTTGTGTTCGCCCCAAGCTCACCAATATTTTACGCATACCTCCGAACTTGTGGTATTTTCTTTTTCATTCTCAGGAATGCAGATTTCCTCACGATGTTTTCCTTCACCGCCGAGCTAGTAAATGATAAATACAACCGTACATAAATTCCGAAGAACTTAGTGGTACAGGCCGGGAATCGAACCGCCGCCTCATATTTGAGGCGCAAGCTCTCTTCCGTATGGGCTATCATCGCTCTTGAGAGAGAGAGACTAACCCTAACTTTTGGAGTAAATTACATGGAGAAAAACTGAAATTTTCACAAAACTTTTTTTGTTCCCATTTTATCCTATTACTGGCTTGAAGTAACAGGCCCTTCCCCCGTTCATCTTTCAATTTACTTACGACAAATAGTTTAAATCGATCACATCATATTAATTTAATACCGATAAATCACTCACAGCTCTATTTTCTCACTACTAGTAACATATTTCACGATTATTTTTTTCTAAATAAAAAACATATTTACAAGGAACGCATACCACAATACTAGATGCAGTGCCCAGCTGGTTATTTTGTTGATATCATTAACACTAGTTAAATTCAGGCATGTTCATGCTAACTTAAATTGTAGAGATTTATATTATTCACTAACTACAAAATGTTTTAGGTGTAAGTAATACTAAATTATAAAACAGTTTTTACACGGTCACTGGTTTGTAAGTCGCTTTGTACGCGATTATAAAGGCCGCATTGGCCGCACCTACGGTTCCAAACAAAATAATTTACTTTTACATACATACATCGTTGACCATTTGAGTAGTGGACTTGGCAAATGGTCGTACACTAGAAAGCACTTGAATGCCAGCAATAATTTACATTATTTTATTAAATAGGAATACGCTATCGCTAGTTAAACTAAGTGTTTTATAAATAAATTTATATAGGAAGCAGCATATACACATGTAACTAATAAATAAGTTTCTGATCAAGTAGGCGGTGAAACTAAAATAAGGTCTTAGACGTGAGAGCCATAAAGATCGCTTGAAATATTAGTAATGATTTGGTTTAAAGGGGCTCCGAGCCTCCAGTGCTGCCCTAAATCGTATTTTAAAAATTTCTTAACTATTGTACAACATTTCCAAACAAGAATGTCTCATTTCAGTCATTGTTCGTTTCCAATATCGAAACATTACGAGCCATTAGGTATGTTAAAAAAACAAATCCGTAATTCTTCGATATATTGAAAATCAGCAATGACTACAATGTGACATTCTTGTTTTTTGGAAATGTTGTATTGTTGAAAAATAAAAAAAATACGATTGAGGGTGGCTCGATACCCGCAAAAACATTGAAACTGTCTAAACATATTCGTCCTGCCTCAAATTAAAAACTTTAAATTACTTATTGTCTATAATAAATATTTTAACTACGATTACACTAATGAACTCTTGAATACGAAGTTAAAATAACCAATCACCCGTACTATTATAATGATATTGAGATGAAAAGGATAGTATAGCTTCCGTTATACATAAAATAGTAATACAAAACGTCATCTTAGTAGATAGAAATAACGGCATGTCTGAGGCAGTACATTATAAATAGTTTATATCAAAGATAGTACGCAACTTTTCATCTCTTAACGCATCGTTTTATCCTGAAACCCACATGTTTAAACGTGAACTTTGCAACAGCTGCACGCCCAAGGTAGTGCCTATACTTAGTAAAATTCCTGCCTACCCCAAAAGGTGAAACGTTCGAGAGTTTCAACAGCATTTTACCACTAAAACAACACTCAATTAAACACTAGTCAGGCTGAATTTTACATACATAGCATGTTCAAGCACCATACTTCTTTCTTCACCTCATTTTGTTTTGTGATTTTAACATATTTTAGACAAAAGTAAAATTATTGTTGTTATAATATGTTTAGCATCTACCTCCAGATGATAGCGACGTTGGGATCGTCTTCAATGATTTGGTCGAGGGTGTCGAGGTCGATGCGCGCCAGGCAGCAGATCTCGTCGGTGCAGTGTCGGCCGGTGAACAGTCGACGGATGCCCAGCATCGGATCCACGCGTTTGTTGAAACCATTCGGCCGCGGCGTGCTCCGGAGGTACACCGGGTATCTGAGTGCAAAGTAAAAGTAAAGTAATCTTTATTTGCTATTGATCAGGGTACACAAAAATTACAGGTGGTCAGTACAGTAGAGGATCTCCTAAATCAGCCACCAGGCGTTTGCTACTATTAGGGCACGTTTATTTGTTAATCACGAATTTATTCGTGCGGCGGCCAAGCTTTCGTGTTCATTGTTGGCAAACGAAAACTCTATTTTGTAAGGTTGTTGCCTTAATTAAATCTAATCCATTCAAATTCCTCGCAATCACCTAACCACGCGGCTGCCGCAAGAAAGTTTTCGCGCCGTTTGTCTGCGGCCGGCGGGGGCTTAGAACTTCAACAAAAATAGGCAGGGAACTTAATCTGTGTTTACGCAGCGATAATTTCAGATGGCGCCACCGATATGGTAGTGGACGATCATTACAGCATTTTACATAGCACATGCTCACGACAATATTCCCCGAGATATTCTGAAACCTCAGAACATCCACGTTTCACTAGTAGTACCGATACTCTGGTCCAGTGTGACGGGCAGTGTGCCCGCTGCCACTTATAATGGACGGCTGTGTAGAATACATGCCTCGAAATTTAAGCACGCAGGATTCCTTCACCGAAAAGCCAGTGGTGTTCATAAAATCCAAATCGAAGCCGAGATCAACAAACATTTTATCTGAGGCTTTCTTATTTACTGCCCGAGGTTAGTATACTATTTTTCTCCTGGACGGAGGTGGAAAGCGGCAACTTTGTTTAGAGCAGCGGGACGACAATTGACGCTTTCCGTACGGAGAGGAGAAGTCATTAAAATTCAAAATGAGTATGCTACGCACCCTTTCAGGCACTTGATGAGGCTGTGCAGCTGGGCGAAGACGACCAGCCGGCGGATGTCGAAGCAGGCGCCGCCCGGCGAGTTCGCGAACCGCTCGCACACCGCCCGCAGCGTCGTGCCCTGCTGCAGCGCGCACAGGATCCCCAGCACGTCCGACAACATTGGCTGCAAATTAAAATTGAAACGCTCAAAACTTCCCAAACTTCCACCGCAGAATAAATACTAGTTAAGCCGGACCATCCATTCATAGCCTATATTCCCGGGGTAGTCAGTGATATTCTGTATCCTCAGAACATCGACATTTCAATAGTAGTACCGAAAACGTGTGACGGGGAGTGAGCCCGTCGCCACTTCTAATGGACAGAAGGTACAATAAATGCCTCGAAATTGAAGCATGCAGGTTTCCTTCATCGACAAGCCAGTGGTGTTACAAATCGTCAATGAATTCCGATAAACTCAATGGTACGAGTCGACCTGGATGGGGATCGCACAATCTCGCCTCCTGCACGGCAGGCAAGGTTACTCGCCACTGAACCACCACGGCTTACACCAAAGCCTGTCCAGAAATATAAAAAACCTGGTTTAGGGGCGCTGCAATCGACTATAACCTTTAATGTCAGTGTTCCAAGTACAAAAATTAGTTCCAACGATTTTCCTCAAAATTGTTTTTTATTTTTCGTAGAGTAAAGCCTGACCAGGAAAATAAAAAACCTCGCCATGTTGCGGAAAATCATTGGAACTAATTTTTGTACTGGGAACACTAACATTAAAGGTGACAGTCGATTGCAGCGCCCCCAATCCAGGTGTTTATATTCCTGGTCAGGCTTTAAATAACGATTTTATTTTTATTTTAAAGTTTACAGTCAAGACAGTCTCTGGTTAATATTGAGGTTATTTGGGTACCATTTTTTGGAACAAATCAAACTACTTGAACTAGCAAGTTATCGTTGTTATTATTAGTAACCACTATATGCCCCGAGGGAGTAATCAACGCCATTTTAAATAATAGACCATATTTAAAACGTAACTATGTTCGTATACATATATAAAAAGTAACGGAAGTGACGTAACTATAGCTTGGCAAAAAAGTCGTGATAAAAAATGAGGGCTCTGCCTCCACGCAAGAACGTCAAAATCACGCATAACCTGGCAACACCACCATACTAAAATTTTAGTTCCACCTGTCACCACGATCATGACTTTTTTGCCAAGCTATACTCTTTTCAGTAATTCAGGTTTATAGAAAAACTAGTTGTTTCCCGCGACTTCGTCTGGGTGGAATTTATGCCTATGTCCTTCCACAGGGTTCAAGCTATCTATACCAAAAATCAATATCAGTTCAGCGGTTTAGGTGTGAAAACGTGATACAGACAGACTTTCGAATTTATAATATTAGTATGAACTATTGAAATTATTTTTGCTAATTACCTTCTCCTTAGAATCGGAGCCCTTTGTGATAAAAGTGATACATGATTTCTGCAGTTCCTGATCACTAAACAGTCTGCTCAGTTTTGGAGTTGCTCTGTACATGTTGCTGAACTTTAAGACTGGTATCAAAGTTACCTGTCAATAGAAATTGTTTGTATAAAGATCGAACCAAGATATAATTTGTTTGTTTTATAACACAACAAAATATGACATTTTAAAACCTACTACTCCATAGTAAACTAAGTTCTGGATGCAAGATTTCACCAATGTTTTCTCCACATTAGTGTCAGCTGCTATCTTAGAGACGTGATTGTATCCATTGACGTACGGCAGCAGCTGGAAATAACAATTTGTTTAAAACACATTGAGTTTAACCACATAACATGATAAGAGGGGTTAGAAATGCAAAGTAGGGCTTTTGCTTCGGAGACGACGTCGCAACTTGTCTTCCCGCTCACGCTGCTACAATTACTCATGCCCTCTCGCTCGCACCACGCCGCGCGCCTTATGGTGTTATGCAAATCATTGCATAACCTGTGGCGACACGTTCCACGCCTACTTTGCACTTCTAACCCCTGTTATAATGTTCTGTGAGTTTAACAATGGTTATTCACAATAGCTCACTTCAAATAGCGAATGAAAACAATACTTTAAATTCATTGTTATAATTATTTAAAGCCCACTGTTCCATCTATTATATATTTCGTTATTAATCTTATTCGTCACCAAATGAAGCAAATCACATAGTATATTTATCACTAAACATCAATTATCAGAACATTGTTAATTTTCAAGCCAAATAATAATGAGAAATTATAAGTCAAGCCACAGAATTTTTTTTTGGCCACGTGATCAAACTTCTCATTGTTTAACTAAGCAACGGGAAAATAAGATAGCTTCTAATAAACTAATTCGTCTTTTTTACATCGCCAACTAAATATTCCAAAGAAAGCGTCAAGTAAAGTTCAACAATTATTTTAACTTGTCCTACTGATGATTTGGCACTGATTCATCTAATTAGTGACAAACAGTGTAACAGAGTAACAAGCTACAAACCTGTCTAGTGGTGAGGTCCCAATCAGCATCCATATCGACCTCAAATGGTTCCTCATCCTCCACGTCCAAGTGTTTGGGATTCTGTATGGGCTCTGTGCCCTCGGGCGGCGCAGTCCGGGGAGGCCGGCCGGGGCGCGGGAGTCCCACTGACGCGACCAATACTGGCACATCGTGATCGTGGACGGGAGGAGGGTCTTTGCGGATTTCCAATACTTTCAGATGCATTACTGTGTCACCTTCTATTGAAAAAAATTATGTTAAACTTATTTTAGTTGCAAAATCCTTTACAAGATTAGAAAATCTTCGAGACATTTAGAAACTGTGAAGGATATAATATGTACCGAACAGCATACTATTTGGTGTACTGGTTGGTACACAGATATTTTTGATAACGCAAATGTTAAAACACCTCACTTAGAGCCTTTTTCATCACTTGTTTGTAATTTCTTGTTAGCTTATATGATAGATCGTTTGACATATTTGATATTTTGTATGAGAGTTATGTCAAACAATCTGTACGAAGCGGTGAGACAGGCCCATAACCTATTATAAATCTTCTATGCATTCTTTTAAAACCTGACCAGAAATATAAAAAACCTGGTTTGGGGGCGCTGCAATCGACATTAACCTTTAATGACAGTGTTCCAAGTACAAAAATTAGTTCCAATAATTTTCCGCAACATGGCGAGGTTTTTTTATATTTCTGGTCAGGCTTTACTTAAAATAGTATAATAATAAATAACGCTTACAGTCAATTATTGTAATGATCCTACTACTACTGGGCTTTTTATTATAGAAACCATACAACGGCACAAACATATAACTTACCGACTAATGTAGCTTTGCGGTGTGTATTCAGATCGTGTAGCAAATGTGCTAGCAGTGTCGGCAGCTTGGTGGAGCCACTTGAAACAAATCTGGTTTCTTCCTCTAGTGTTGTCTAGAAATTTTAATTTGTAATTGATTAACGTAATGCAGGGCTAAACATATCATCATAGAACTAGTCTGTAGAATTAGCTTTGTAAGTCAGCATGGTCACACTTTAATCAAAACAGTGCCTAATATAAGTTAACAACCACTTACCAAATGTTCACCAAGCTTCTTGACGACTGGTTCATATTGAACAGTTTTGGACCAACTGTCGCACACAAAGCACAAGTTGAAGAGATAAACATTGCGCTCATATCGGGAATTGTCTATCCTTATTGGATAGCCAACTATCTTGTGACCCAATGCATTTCTGAAATATAATATTAAAGAATCTTGATTTAGAACAGATAAAGTAATATTACAAATACATAATGCGTCGATGCTAAGTTCATGATAGCAATAGTATTTAGGTATGACTGTAAAGTTTACATGCTACGAACAATTACTTTTTATTTTATTAATTTTTAATTACTTATTACTTATTATTTGTTCGTAGTTTACATGCTGGAGTGCGATTTTTGAATCTCATTCGATGAATTCAGCAGTTGAAAATGTCAAACTTTCTATGAATCTTTCTACTGCTGATTTGACTTCCAAAAATCATAATTCAGGAGTGCGATGTTTTAAAGTCAAATAAGCAGGAGAAAGAAGTATGAGAACGCTATTTGTATGAGATTTAAAAACCGTTCAAGCTCACCGATGACATTCAAAAATCGCACCCCTGGAGTTGTAATTTTCACTTGTGCCAAAAGAAACATATTCACTATGTTTCTTTTGGCACAAGTGAAAATTACAACTCCAGGGGTGCGATGAAAATGAATATACGCCTATGAATATTAGAATTCTGTTCACTAGGTTCATGTTCTCATTGGTGGAAATGCAGTTTAATTCTATTTAAATCAGTTTTTTTTTAAATCTAGGCCATTTTACCATATTGTTTGCCAAGTACCACTGGACAAGGTAGAGCTCTGGAGCTTAACTATGTTTTAAGGATCTCTAATCCTACCATTCTACTTATATTATAAATGTGAAAGTTTGTGTATCAATTACCATAAAATGTAGTTGAATTAAATTTAACACACAGATAGACTATGTTCTGTAATTTAGACGTGGTAAAGTATTTATTAAAGATAACACAGAAAACGTCGTTGGCAAAGGCTTGTTAAAATAATAAAACACATTTTTTTTACCATTGACAACTATTGTTTATCAGTAACTTTCACCTGTGAATATTCTCAGAATAAATTCTCGTTCGTATAATAATATATTAGTATTTACATTTTGTTTTGAACTAAGTACCAAGATATAAAAATATTTTCTGCACTGTATTAACTAATAGAGAAAGTAAATATATATTATTTAAACTCACATTGTCATTGTACATTTCTGGATTTGTGGCTTAGGAATGATGTAAGCACTTATTGAATCAAATACTTCTTTCGAAATATAATCTTCAGGGAACTGTAAATAAAAGACAAGTAATTTAAATGCAATGTTTGTTTTTTTTTAATCATGTATTTAATTTAAACTAACAAAGAAAACAAATTATAGAAAAACATTATTTATCACTTTAGCTGCTGGCTCATTTAAGATGAAAAGGCCTAAAAAGGTGGCATTATAAACCTACTGCAGCTGCAGGGTACATCCGTCGTCTCACAAATAAGCATGAGAGGGGCAGGCAATACTCCACCATACAATCATCATCATCATCATCACAGCCTATATACGTCCCACTGCATGGCACAGGCCTACCTTCAGGGAGGGTGGCATGGGCTTTAGTCCGCAACGTATGCCCAATGCGGATTGGTAGACTCCACACACGCACGATTTTACATACATGTAAAATTGACTGCTCCAAAACGGTAAAGTTAAACATTGTGAGGAAAACTACATAATTATGCTAAAGAAGAAATTCCAATGTGTGTTTGGAGTCTACCAATCCGCATTGGGCATATGTGGCGGACTAAAGCCCATGCCACCCTCCCTGAAGGTAGGCCTGTGCCCTGCAGTGGGATGGCTGATAGGCTGTGATGATGATACATTAGAAAAACTCATTGGTACATGGCATGTGGTTTGTACGGATTCAAACCCGGACCTCAAGGTTGAGTTTCCATAGCTCTCCGCAACGCGCCACTGACACTTGATACAAGCTAAGTGCAAATAGGTGGTTAATGTGCTACAAAATATTACAATAGTGTCTAACTACACCTTTGTATGGTACTGAGGGCTGGGTATGGCAAGGCTTTATGCTGAGAGATACGTTGTGAAGCTGTGTGATTAGCAGTGATCGGAATGTCGGGGCATTTTTTGAGCATACAAGTTTGTATACGCCTGAATTTCCCGGAAGTATCCGGATTTAATAAATATGGATAAAAATTTCACGGGATTTATTGGGATTACCTATTTAGATGTCTAGAGACGTTTTTTTAAATCAAGAGTATTAGCAGCGCATACTAGAGGCCGCGACTTTGAAACACGCCGCCTGATACTTTTGACATGTACCGCGCTTAGGTAAATATGTTGACCGTTATTAAACAATGATATTAAGTAACTAGATTAGTAGTTAGGGCACCAAAGCGTTGCCACTTCGAAGATGTCTGCAGGCTTCTTTGACTTCAGTTCAGGCGGTTATCTATAGTGAGCGGACATATCTGTGATGTATAAATTAAGCTACCAAAATGGGGAAATGTTTTAGTAGGATTATATTACTAATATGTTCTTTCGTTATGTAGGTTAGTACGTCCTGTACTTTTTTCGTAAATTTTGTATTAGACCCAGTGTCCATGAGTTAGTAAGTCAATGTACCCACCGAATAAATAGATAAACTGTCCCACAATAGGTAGCATGCTTTGTTTTTGCATAGTATCTGCAACATTGTAATGTGCATTGTGAGGTAATCAAATTTAACCTCTGTATACACCTACTACTACTTATTATGCAAATAAACATTTGATTTGAATTGGGCTATTTAACATTCTGATGCTTCTCAGGTGCGGATCCAGCGTTGTGGGCACAATGGGCATGCCCACAACCCTACACAACCTGTAATAGTTTCATGAAAATCAGTTCAGTAGTTTAGAGTCTAGATGTGTAAACAAACACTTTAGTTACTTTTGTATTGATCTTTAGGAGTCGCGTTGTCGATCTGCTATAGGGCAGTCACGTTTGTTGGTTGCCCCCTCCCAGCTCGACAGCGGGGCTCCAGTGGTGGCTCAAGATAGTGTTCTTTTCGAAAAACAATCCTTGAAGTCACCAAATACATAAATTACCGTACAACGTCAAGCACTTTTGCTACATAAACTAGACATTGGCAAAATCAAGCTGGCAGCCTTAGATTATCAAGATAGACAGTCAAAGCTACGAAAGCGTCGAAAAAAATAGGAACCAGTACTGGTTCCAAAACCCTATACATATACACGCACACATACATATTTTGTATGGCGCCTCACGCACACCAACCTAAGAAAGTTAGCCCCTTTTGTTTTATACGGAACAAGTGTGAGGCTCATTCTAGACATATACTTTTTCTAAGCTGGCAGCCATTTTTTAAAATAGAATAGAATTGATCTTTAGTTATCAGATGAACATTTTACAAGTTAACTATTTTACTAGTTGGTCGGGGGGTGTCGTACATTTTGTAAACCTCTCCTTGTAGGAATGCAATGTATCGATCACGTGCGAGTCCGTAGTCAGACTCGTACTTGGCCGATTTTCGGGTGGCCGTGACCATAATCTTTTTTGAGGGCTGGATCCGAGCCTAATCACTCTGGTAACTACAGTTATATTGATTCTATAGATAGATAAGTTACTCCAACACTAAGTTGTTTCGGTTTTATGATGTGGACTTAAAAGTTATATGTCAAGATTGACAGTCGAAGAAACGAAAGCGTCGAAAAAAATTGGAACCAGTACTGCACTCGTAGTATGCTACACGTGATACGGCTTTATCATGTCTTTTATCTCGTTCGTTTGCACGCAAATAGCAAGAGAGCTAAGGTGTGATAGCGCTGTATCACTGCGGCATGCTAGCTATGCTGGCTCCAAAACCACAGATATACACGCACAGATACATAATTGTAACCTATGAAACTTGGCCCATTTTGTTTTAAACGGTATATACGTGAGGCTCATTCTAGACATATACTTTGGCTCAACTGTACAATGAGAACCGTCGAATTTGGGGGTGGGGATGGGTGGGGGGGATAGGGGGGGGTCCCTACATGCCCCCCCTAAAGGGAAAAAGTTCGGAAACCCCCCTTTTTTTTGCCCCCCTGCAGTCCAAAAATAGCTGGTAGAAGGCGTGGGAGGACCCCAGATCTTGTTGGTTAGGTTAGCGAGGAGCGAAGCGACGAGCATGTTAGGTTTCTTGCGACCACAGCGCACGAGCCGAGCGAGCGGAGCGAGCGGTGCCGCGGCAGCGGCCGGCGAGTGCCAGAACCGAATTGCTACTGTTTACCTGGTCGCCTCGAATCCCCCCCCCCCCCTTTGGGGTGGTAAGGGGATTTTCCCCCCTCCACCCCCTCAAATTCGTGCAGCAGGATACAAAAAATTTCACTTTTTATAAAAAAAAAGGGGGGGGGTTCCGTACTTTTTCCCTCTAGGGGGGGCATGTGGGGACCCCCCCCCTATCCCCCCCACCCATCCCCGACCCCAAATTCGACGGTTCTCATTGTACAGTCCTTCCTATACTTTTTCTAAGATGAGGACATTTGGTACCTACCTACCATGTCAGTCACATGTTAGACAGGCAATAGTCCCAAGTTTCAGAGCACTTACTTGACATGCTATTTTGGGCCCAGCCACTGGATGAAACTCGCCCAAAAATATACATCGTATAGGCCCCTCGCGGCCGCATCCCTCGTAGTAACGAGTTTCCATCATTTTCGAGGACATGAAGCCGAATTTTGTGTCTACACTTTCAACATAAACGTGTTGCGGAAATGCATTAAAACGTTGCACTAGTATTGAATCACTTCTGCTGCACATTAAAATGTAGAATACTTAGAAACGAAATTGTGAATTATTTTAGAGATATTGAACATGCATCGTGGAATATGGGAGTATATATTTTCTTTGCGTGTAATATCATGACAAAAATTTCCTAGAAATGTCATCAATGCAGGGATTAGGGATGCCAGGCCAGACGAGTGCGAGTGAATGAGCGTTTTTCTTTTTGTTTTCTAGGGGATCGATAGATGGGGCTACGGTCTGTACGAAGAAACGTCAACATTTAGTGTTTCTTTAAAATAGTAAAGAGTGAAAAGATGAACAAGATGATGCCAACGCATCTTTTAATGACATATTTCATTATTTACTATTCATTTTAATCGAAAATTCTAAACTTTTACGCCTGATATGGCTGAATGGGCTCGATCCCTTGGCATTAAAAAAAAAAGGCAGGCATGGACTTGACCAGATTTTGACAGGATCTCGCTTACGGCTTACGGCTCTATAGGGCGATAAACATGTCATCTGTCGAGTTTTTTAGGAACTAAATTTAAAAAGAAAAGAAAAACGCTCATTATCGTACCAATATTCGAAAATTATCGTACTAGATGAAAAATTATCGTACAACTGCCAGAACCGCGCGGAACACGCTATTTCGCAAAACTAGAAATAGAATAGGAATTTTAGGAAGTTGTAGAATAAGACAGAAATTTTAAAAATAACTTATGAATTTTATAAAAGAGTGGGATCATCGGAATTTACTATCTAACTCTACCTCTAGATTCGAGGAGTAATCCTCGTTTTCGACCATAGACATTATTTTGTATTTTTAGATGATTTTAAGGCACTGGATAGTACAGCTTGGCCAAAAAGAGTAGAAATTAAATGAGGGCGCTGCCTCCACGCAAGAACGTCAAAATCACGCATAACCTGGCAACACCACCATACTCAAATTTTAGTTCCACCTGTCACCACGTTCATGACTTTATGGCCAAGCTATACCTATACCTAGTCTTTTCACCCCACTTCGGAGGGGGGTTGGAAATTATCGTACTTTGGCGTACGATAATACATTTTGTATCGTACATCGTACCGGTGTCGAAATTATCGTACATGTACGATAATTATCGTACGTCTGGCACCCCTGCATCAATGAAATGACGGAGGGGTTGAGGGGTATTCCGGGTTTTTTAATTCTTTTTTTTTTCATGAAAATTATATAAAAAAGAAAAAGAAGAACTTTTACGCGGGAACCGTGAAATAAAGGAAAAGGACGGGCTTTGTTTTTTAATTTTCTAAATTAGTTTTTCGTGGCTGTTATTGTGTTAATATGATGGATTAGTTTAATAATGCGCCATTAATATGGAGAACACTATAATAGCCCAGTCATTTTACGGTTTGAGCCGGGAATAAATAGAATTTATATTTGTTTCGGTATATTATTTAAGAGCCAATTGGAGCATAGAAATATACTAAAACTAGTGTTTTCCCGCGACTTCGTCCGCACAAATTATATACCAGATTTTAAGTCAGATCATAAGCTATCAAACAAAAAAAGTTTCATCTAAATCGGTGCAGTAGTTTTAGCGTGATGCGCGAACAAACAAACAAACACACAATTTTGTCAATAGATGGCGCTGCACGTCATTTAAATCGCGCTATCGAGTGTTATTTTGAATTTATATGAAGTGAACCGCTATTTTTTTATTCCTCACGATTTTACGGTTTTATAATAGTTAAGATTTAAAAAAAGCGTCAGCAACAACCCCAAAAAAAAACTGACGGTAAACATTTTCATTCGCATTTTAAAGGCTTTACCATTATACACACTTCAAACATCGTGTAAATATATATTTTAGTTTACTTGGAAAGTTTTGAAAAATACATTTGTATTTTCTAATGAATAACTAATTTATTATTATTAAATGAGGGATTTTCAGAAAGCCATTAAAAAGAATAAGTAGTTCCTAATGGCTCGATAGATGACGTTGACGAGACAGGGCGAGCGACCTTGCAGATAATAAAATACAATTAAAATAGTAAGAATTTTTGTTTTTAAGTAAGCAATCGCCGGTATGATGGAGCAGCAACTACATTGGAGCAGCTGTCAAAAAACTACTCATAACTTTTTTATTGCTCAAAACTCTTTTATATTGTTGAATCTAATTAAAATGTTATATGAATATTATTAAATTAAAAGCCTTCTGGGAGGTACACACCTCGACACCATGTTACGCACCCTATATACCCATAACTACACTACATACAAAACACAAAATAGTGCGGTAGAGAGCCTGCATAATAGACGCGGCTGCGCCGGCGCGGGCGCAGCGTGCCGTGAGCCGAAACACCAACAACATACCGCACCCTCTCGCACGATTCGCAGCGTTCAACTTTTAAAAGTTCAAAGTCCAAACAGAGTAACCTGACCTGTCGCCGTGTGTACAATTTTGATTTCTATATTGCGTAGTGAATTTTGTTTTAATAAGTTTTCAGATAGTCTTATTGTCACTAAATGGTACCGGTTACAGATTAAAAGTATCATTCTTAATTATTCCTCTCCACCCCTTCTAACAAATCACCGTAAAAGCGAGAAATAAAGTAATGCGCTCCCGTTTGATTCGGATTTATCCTCGCGTAAAACTCCCTTAAACATTGGAATTTGTGAACACCCTCGCATTTTTAACGTTTACGTTTAACGGCTGCAAGGGCTAGTTGCCATTGCCTTTCCGAAAGGATAAATATAAAAAAACGATAGTAGTTCCAAATGGCTCGATAGATGGCGTTGACGAAAAATGGATAAGCCAAAAAAGACTACAGGGATAAGCGACCTTGCAGTTAATAAAATAAAAAATTGTATTTTATGTAAGCTGAATAGTATGATACAAGTCAATACAAGTGAGCAAAGTTGGTCATTACCAATATTACCATAGAGGTAAGTATCCAGGTATACTCTAAGGTCATTAGTCATTACAGACGAGGCTGGATTGCAGCACGAGTCGCAGACGAGTGCTGCAATATAAAGCCTGACCAGAAATATAAAAAACCTGGTTTGGGGGCGCTGCACTCGACTATAACCTTTAATGACAATGTTCCAAGTACAAAAATTAGTTCCAGTGATTTTCCGCAACATGGCGAGGTTTTTTATTTTTCTGGTCGGACTTTACCTAAGAGCAGAGTCTGTAATGAATGACCAATGGTCACGCGTTTCATACGACGTTTTTCAACATACTTGCGAGGAAAAAGTACGAAAATTTCGTAAAATACAACAATTTTAGACAAATAAGCATAAGCATAAGCATATGCTCACGACTATATTCCCCGGGGGGTAGTCAGAGATATTCCTCAGAACATCCACGTTTCACCAGAAGTACCGAAACACTGTCCAGTGTGACGGGGGGGTCAGAACATCCACGTTTCACCAGAAGTACCGAAACACTGTCCAGTGTGACGGGGGGGTGAGCCCGTCGCCACTTATAATGGACAGTGGGTACAATACACGCCTCGAAATGGAAGCATGCAGGTTTCCTCACGATGTTTTCCTTCACCGAAAAGCCAGTGGTGTAACAAATCGTACACAAATTCCGAAAAACTCATTGGTGCGAGTCGGCTTGGACGGGGATCGAACCATCGCCTACTGCACAGCAGGCAAGGACAAATGTTTGAGGAAAATGGCCATAGAAAAAATTATTCTTGAAAATGGAGCTAGACTATTTCGTCTTAGTCAACGTGAGACAAACTGTTTTATACATATTTGTTCAAATATGTAATAAAACAGCAATATTTGTTCTCGTAGATCCCGTGGGAATGAAACTCGGAGGGAGTATGGGAGGGCCATGTCGAACTTGAACCAGAAAACTGTCAACCTTCCGGAAGGTGGAAGGGGTCAACGGTCTGTGGAACCTATGATATATATGGGCCTGGAACTAGGTAATATTGTACAGAACCATATTATGGTCAGATTTTCGGGACGGTGTAAAAAATCCAAAATGGCGGAATACAAGATGGGTGGAAAGAGTTTTTGAAATTCGAATCTGTCTATTCAATATTTTTCTATACCTACCGTCAGTCCACTGAAAATGCTTAAATAACTATTTCATGTCACTGGCCAGCACGAAAAAAAAAACTTTTTAAAATGTTGTTCTCTTTATAGTTCGGGCGGCGGTGACGAAGTCAATACCCATAAAGCTCATGAATAATTCAGTTTTCATGTAATAGTTCACTATTAGAAGATGCGAAAACACTTGGTCGGCCGACCCCTATCCTGGTGGGTTTTGCGCAGGAGGGTGACTAGGAACCTCTCTGAGACGATACTAATTATTACCCATCGAGCTCATGGACAAAATTATGCTTATCCGATTGGTTTTAGTTAGTGTAACGAAGTACACTCGGTCGTCCGCCGGATATCCTGGCAGGTGGTGCTGGCCAACCAAAAATGGTGGTGAAATTTTGGAGTACTTCTCACCCATCGAGCTCATGGATGAAATGTATGCCAAATCAGAGGTTTGACCTTCACCTTCAATATTTCATCGGTCGTCTTGGCCAAAGCCTGGTGGTTTTTGGCGGCCAACCATATTTATCTGTCAAAGTAAGATCATGCGTTTACACGTTCATCCAAATAAATACATTATTGAACTGATATATGCAGTTCTTTTAACATGAACGTGAACGGTTGTATGGTTTGAAAGTACTTATTACAAAAAAAACTTAAAAATAAAAAAATGTGTCGATACGTGGCGATTAAAAAAAAAATGTTTTTTCGTCATAACTCCGTCATTTCTAAACTGGTTTGGTTGATTGCTTTATCGATCAAAAGATTGTATTGCAGAGTTCATCCTACCAAAATTTGGTGAGGATCTGAAGAAACGTTATAATAAGTACTTTTAAACCATACAACCGTTCACGTTCATGCTAAAAGAACTGCATATATCAGTTTAATAATGTATTTATTTGGATGAACGTGGAAACGCATGATCTTACTTTGACAGATAAATATGGTTGGCCGCCAAAAACCACCAGGCTTTGGCCAAGACGACCGATGAAATATTGAAGGTGAAGGTCAAACCTCTGATTTGGCATACATTTCATCCATGAGCTCGATGGGTGAGAAGTACTCCAAAATTTCACCACCATTTTTGGTTGGCCAGCACCACCTGCCAGGATATCCGGCGGACGACCGAGTGTACTTCGTTACACTAACTCAAACCAATCGGATAAGCATAATTTTGTCCATGAGCTCGATGAGTAGGTACCTAATAGTGTCGTCTCAGAGAGGTTACTAGTCACTCTCCTGCGCAAAACCCATCAGGATAGGGGTCGGCCGACCAAGTTTTTTCGCATCTTCTAATAGTGAACTATTCAATGAAAACTGAATTATTCATGAGCTTTATCGGTATATGACTTCGTCACCGCCGCCCGAACTAGGTATTAGCAATTCACTTTTTTCCTCGCTGTTGTGAGGTGAAAAGTGGTGTGTTTCGCTCGGCTGCAAAGTTATTCTGCGTCTCGTACCTTTGAAACCTTCGCTATAAGCTCAGGATTCTATTATTTCCTAGGGTCCTTCGCTTGCTCAGGTTTCAATACAAGTACTCGCACCAAAAAACAACTTTGCAGCCTAGCATAACAAATAACTATTTTTCACCTCAAAATATCGGAAAGATTCTGTTTATCATTCGAAATCTGAGTGCAAAAGTGCATTTTATCCGCTAGCGTGGAAAGCGTTTTTGAAATTCGAATCTGTCTATTCAATATTTTTCTATACCGCCAATCCACTGAAAATGCTTAATAACTAAGTATTTCATGTCACTGGCCAGCTTAAAAAAAACTTTTTAAAATGTAATTTTTAGCAATTCACTTTTTTTTCCTCGCTGTCTCGTGGTTCAATCTTAGAATCCTTCCCTTGCTCAGGTTTCAATACAAGTACTCGCGCCAAAAAACAACTTTGCAGCCTAGCATAACATACTATTTTAAATTTATGCAAACATTTTTTTTTCTTTTATGAGCATAACAAATTTAATAACGATTTTAATTTTATGCAAACATTTTTTTTCTTTTGTGAGGAATTTTTACCCTTCATAAGGGCCCCCAAACATATTCATGCAGGTATAGGGGGCCCCGCCAAGGCACGCTACGCCCCTGGTAGGTAAGTAGGTACCTAGTTATTCCATGATTTACACAATGTAGTATGTAGGTATGCAGTAGGTATTCCTATCTCTAACTAGTAGGTAGTCTACCTCCCCGACTCAAATGAAAACCCGACCCGCATGACCCTTCTCTGGCAGTTTTTTTGCTATTTCGAAGTTGGCTCCATAGGTTGTTTGATGGCTCAGTGGTTTAGTTTGATGGTCTATAGGTAACTAAACTAAACCAAAGTTGTTAAACATTCCCACCCACTTCTGTCACATACCGTGAATCTTTATTCTTTACTCAAAGCAGCACATTTTATCAGTGCCCTCGAAAATAGGGAAGGTTCATAACGGTAATAGCTTTGCACAATTTATTGACGCGCTCTACGGCTCAGTAAGTAACTATACCTACCTACCTACCTACGTACCTACTTTATAGGGCAATCGGTACTGGAGTGCCAATGCCAAGCCGGCCGGCCGGCATTTTTACGTGTAGGGTGGTACTTACCTAATTGTACTAAACCTATTCTCCTAGTGTTTTCTACCCCTAGAATCAATCGCCCCTCCTCCAAAAACATTTTTGGCAAAAGAAGATAGCTCGACTTGTAATATAAACTAGAAACACAATGACCTAGAAGGTGACAGAGTTCTGCCCATGAACCGGGAAGTATTTTCAAGGTTAAATTGACGCATGCGCTCCACCTATCTTCAGACGTAGCGGGTGACTTTGTAAAAGCGTAGTACAAATAGAGAATCCGTGCTGTTAGAAGATCGATGGTAGTAATTCACAGTAGTAAAAATATCGGCAATGATATATCTTTCTATAATAGAAGTAGTTACAATAATAAAAAAAAATTAACTTGTGGTCCCTCCACATAAAATGAATCTAACAAAATTAGACATGTATTTAAGGGGCAGATTGTTTTTCTACAGATTGTACTTCGGTGAGTGTGCACAAGAGCTGCATGAGCTCATCCCACCTTCCCCTTTCTACTTTCGGACTTCCAGACGCACCGCGGGATACCACCCCTTCTTGGTTGATATCCCACGTATCCGCACTAAGCGCCTTTCTGATTCTTTTATAATGCGCACAGCCAAGGAGTGGAATGCCCTGCCTGCGTCAGTATTTCCGAGCACTTACAACCCGAATTACTTCAAAGTAAGAGTGAATAGGCTTCTTCTGGGTAAGCTCGCTACATCTTCGACCCCATCTTTGTCCTCAGGACAGGATTGAGGTCAAGAGCAAACCCATTTTTAAATAAAAAAAAAAAAAAAAAAAAAAAGGGTCCATAGGTCCCGACGAATATTTTCTATGAGAAACGCGATTGCCGAGCGCTCCGAAAAGTGTGTGCGTGAGCCGTATTTTCGATTAAAAACAACTAACCAAAGTACTTTTTCTATATTTTTTTTATGATTGCACTAATTAAACTAATGGTGAATATGTGAGTATAAATACCAACAATCGGAAACTATTTTAAGTTCTTCTGAAAAGAGATTTTTTTTAAAAAATGCATGAAAATACGTCATCTTTGTGACGATTTTCTATCGAGTGAAGTAATTCCAATCGTGTATTCAGTTGATGATTTCACTAGATGAACTATCCAAAAATACTGAGGTATGACTTTAGTTTCGGTAAATGGTATAAATCTAGTCGTAAAATGAAAAATAAAAGATGCCTCCGAGGTATTTCCGTACTGTTGGTACCGGAGTCACGTGACGCTCTACGGTTGGTATGTAGGTACTAGGGATGCAATGATTACGCAGCGGTGCATCGTTTTGCATTGTAATCGTAATAATCACGGTTAATAACGATGCAATTCACAGTAAGAATCGTACTTACGATTATTAAATCGAATTAAAAACGTCATTCTGATTGCACTCATGCTTGAACTGAGCAGTAGAAAATGTCAAATTTACTATGTAGATTTACATCTTTCTACTGCTGATTAGACTCTCAAAAATCACAATCCAGGAGAGCGATTTTTGAAAGTCAAAACAGCAGTAGAAATGTTGCATATCTCGATAGTAATTTTGATATTTTTAATTGCTGAGCTTAGCGAATGAGTTTCAAAAATCGCACTCCAGATCTCGCGGGATTGAACATTTGGAAGTCTCGCGAGATTTAGGCCAGGTAGGACTGTAGGACCAACCAAAATTTTGTGAGATTGCCTAGTGTGAAATTGTTAATACTTTTGAGGATAATCTTATTTTTTTTTAATAATAATTGTAATGCATCGGTTATCGTAAGGATTAATATCGTAATCGTAAGGGCTGAATAGTTGCATCCCTAATAATATCGTCACTCCATTCTTTTTAGTGTTCTTTCACCCCACCGTACAAAGTTACATCTTTCAGAAGTGCCCTCCGCGCTGCCTGCCTACAGAGATTTCTATCCCGAAACTCGGTTACCTACCAAACGCCGGAAAGAATGTACACTTCCCTTCCGCTTTCAAAAAATGTGAAATTGCTACTTTTATTACAGTTTGATTACCACATACCTAGAAGTTATGGCGTCATAACTGTAATAAACTTTTATAATAAGGACTATTAAGCAATATTTTCCAAAGAGATACCTACTACCTAGGTATCTCTTATAACAAAATAAAATAAAACAGTGATGAGCTGCTCTGTGTTGGTTGAAGCTACAAGTTCTTCGAACATCGAAGACGACCTATACACGTAAGTACTATTTAATCAAATTATCCTTTTAATTACCTATTACTAGTTACGATAAATCAATTAATTTTTAATAAATGCTCCGTAAACACATTCAATATTTGACGTAGGTCCCACGCGCAAAATCGATAAGCACGTCAGCTGGGCTTTTACATGGCCTTCGTAGCGTCCTTGTCAGATGTTCGTAGCGTTTATCTGCGTTTCATTTATGCTACATTTTATTCCTATTGGTTTAGGCCGCGGACTATTTATTTAAGTCTCCGAAAATGTTAAAATCTAAAGCAATCAAGGCCATGGTTAAGAGTGTCCACACGGGAATTGTTTATCTATAAAATCGATGATGGCCTTGAAATTGATAAAGCTTTCTTTCCGTTATATATTTTGTATGTAGGTGTTTTGTTGGGTTTCATGGTGCTTACCTACTTTTTAATTTGTGTATGTTTCTTTATAAACTGATGGCTTGCAGTAAATTAGCAGAATAAACAAATCACGTTAATTATCCCTACTTTTTTGACAAAATTGGGTTTATTTGGGCTAGGTACCCACCTACCTATCAAGTTATTTGAAAGTGGCAAAATATAATATAAAAGTACCTACCTACCTAATTATGTAGTACCTACCTACCTACTAAAATACTATCTAAAGAACTACAACAGTTATTTGTTATGCTAGGCTGCAAAGTTGTTTTTTGGTGCGAGTACTTGTATTGAAACCTGAGCAAGCGAAGGTTTCAAAGGTACGAGACGCAGAATAATTTTGCAGCCGAGCGAAACACACAACTTTTCACCTCACAACAGCGAGGAAAATGTTAGATGCAAGCACTGAGTTAGATGTATAGAGCGAACATCTCGCTTCAGGACGTTGTCTCATTGTATTCTTTGCATTGCATTTAGTCACTGTCTCACTGCGGTCACGTGTAGCAGTTTGATTGAAAAATAGTTATTTGTTATGCTAGGGTGCAAAGTTGTTTTTTGGCGCGAGTACTTGTATTGAAAACTGAGCAGCATATATTTTTTGAAAAGCACTAAATGAGCACTAAATGATCAGCTAGGTTTCAAAGCCCTAGGACCGAGGGCCCCGCTGGGCATACGGACATGAGCTGAGCTTAGGCTCAGCGAATAAATTTAAAAAATCGCACTCTTGTAGGTAAATAAATATTTCGTCGATTGGTTTGTGATATTTATTATTGATTACTGATAGCCTTTGAAGATTTCTTAAGATATCTCTATCTAAGTAGGTAGGTAATTTCAGGATAAGCTTTTCATAATCATGGGCGAGTTCGACACGCTCTTGGCCGGTTTTTGGATATAGAAATAAAACTATCCAAGGTAGGTAGTAGCTGCAAGGTACCTACTACCTAACAACAGAATAATTTTAGGTATATCTTGTACACCTCGTTTCCAATGTTATCTACCTTGCCTGCCGTGCAGGAGGCGATGGTTCGATCCCCGTCCAAGCCGACTCGTGCCAATGAGTTTTTCGGAGTTTATGTACGATTTGTTACACCACTGGCTTTTCGGTGAACGAAAACATCGTGAGGAAACCTGCATGCTTCAATTTCGAGGCATGTATGTTGTATCGTGTACCCACTGTCCATTATAAGTGGCGACGGGCTCACCCCCCGTCACACTGGACAGAGTTTCGGTACTACTGGTGAAACGTGGATGTTCTGAGGTTTCAGAATATCTCTGACTACCCCCTCGGGGAATATAGTCGTGGGCATATGCTTAAGCTTCTACAGATTTTTTAAATTGAGACAAGAGCGGACTGCACATCTACCATATATTTTAGTTTTATGTTCTTAGTAAAAAAAACGTTTGAAAATAACGCTAAACTCTCATTTTCTGTAATTCTTTAGATTGAATACTATTTTTAATAATAGGATGAAGTATAAAAGTAATGAAATGTTGATGACGTCACTTGTTAGTAGGTATCTATAGGTACCTACTCTGAAATCGAAGTAATCAAAAATTTCAAACTAAAGAGGCTCTTTTGTTTTGATCTCAATTTTTCCAAAAATTTTGTATACTAAATATAATATTCTTGAATTTTTCATACAAAGCCCACGTTTTGACATTCGATTAAGAGTTGCTAATTTGACTAGTTGTCCGCTCCCCTATTATTATCATACTGAGATATTAAAAAACTTGTTAAAAAGTTATCATTCGAACTAAAAAAAATATACCTACCTAACTCTCACTGGTGTTTCTTTTTTTCGGTATATATAGGGTCGCCCAAACCAGATAGATATAGTTAAACATATTTTTCGTACCACTTGCTCAAAAAAATGACATTCTATGCCACAAAAAGCGAACATAACAATAGTCATTTTTAATCTGTTAAAAACAGGGAAAGAAAATTGCACTGAATTTCATTTATCCTCTAGGGGGAGAATGTGATTTGAATTTGGAACAGGACTGCGATTTTTGAATCTCATTCGCTGAGCTCAGCAGTTGTAAATGTCAAAATTACTATGGAGATATGCATCTTTCTACTGCTGATTTGACTCTCAAAAATCATGCTTCAGGAGTCCGATTTTCGAAAGTCTAATCAGCAGCAGAAAGATGCGTATCAACATAGTAATTTTGACATTTACAACTGCTGAGCTCACAGAATGAGATTCAAAAATCGCACTCCTGAACTAGATCTGTGTTTACACCATTGAGTTTATTTATAAAGCATTATACATCTTTTTGAAAAAGGAATGTACGCATTTATTTTTATTATGCAGTTATAATCTAAACTATTATAAAACTGTAACTGAAGTGTGTCTGTACATTGAAGATATTTTCAAAAAAAAGATTTAAGTTTAGGGTTTTTGCTTTTCTTAAAGTTGCAGATAATAACAAAAACTGTTCCTCAAGATAGAGATACTTTCTTGTAATCGGGTGGGATGGGAACCGATTTTTGCCTGACGGCTCCTGGGGTGCGATTTTTGAATCTTATTCGGTGAGCTCAGCAGTTGTAAATGTCAAAATTACTATGGAGATACGCATCTTTCTACTGCTGATTTGTCTTTCAAAAATAGCACTCCTGAAGCATGATTTTTGAAAGTCAAATCAGCAGTAGAAAAATGCGTATGTCCATAGTAATATTGACATTTTCAACAGCTGAGCTCACCGAATGAGATTCAAAAATCGCACTCCTGGTAGTAAATCAGCAGTCAAATAGTAAATTATTAACACCCTCGCTACGCTCGGGAGTAAACCTCGAGTCCTTCATCACGCTCGCGATTTAAATCTTCACCCGCGACAGAAGACACTGCTTTATCCCCTTGGTTAATAATTTTCTATTTGACTGCTGATTTACTACCAGGAGTGCGATTTTTGAATCTCATTCGGTGAGCTCAGCTGTTGAAAATGTCAATATTACTATGGACATACGCATTTTTCTACTGCTGATTTGACTTTCAAAAATCATGCTTCAGGAGTGCTATTTTTGAAAGACAAATCAGCAGTAGAAAGATTTCAAAAATCGCACTCCAGGAGCCGTCAGGCAAAAATCGGTTCCCATCCCACCCGATTACAAGAAAGTATCTCTATCTTGAGGAACAGTTTTTGTTATTATCTGCAACTTTAAGAAAAGCAAAAACCCTAAACTTAAATCTAACCATTCTGAACAGAACCACACAATAAGTAGGTACCTCTACTACCGACGCAGGGCTAAAGAAACGAAGGTTCGTACAAAAAACATTTTTTAATTTTATTTGCCGTACCTATAAAAAAAACGTCCGATTGGTTGATTTTAAAGTGCAGTAAATTTTAAATTAATCTATAAATAAAAAGATGTTTTCAGATTTTTTTTTTCCGGCATGTCCTGGTAGGCCAAGTCAGCAATCTAAACCAAATTTTGATATTTATCTGGTATTATAGAATATATTAACATAATATCTAACCCTGCAATAACAAAATCATCATCGTTTTATGTAAGTAGGTACTAGTGTTTACACGCGACTTCGTCCGCACAAATTATATAGGTACCACATTTTAAGTCAGATCATAAGCTATCAAACAAAAAAAGTTTCATCAAAATCGGTTCAGTAGTTTTTGCGTGATGCGCGAATAAACAAACAAACAAACAAACAAACACACAAACAAACAGACAGACAAAATTTCTAAAAAAAGGTTGATTTCGAGTCAGGGATACCTAAAAACCATATCGTAATCTTTTTTTTGTAAATATCTTCAATGTACACTCAGTTCAATCACTTCAGTTACAGTTTTATAATAGTTTAGATTAGATTAGATTAGATTAGATAGTCACCTGTAATCTACGCGAGCGAAGCTAGTCTTGGAAGCAATTTAAATTCTACACCCAACACCCATTCTGTTAATGTTTTGGTCGACATAGGCACTTTTATTGGATTTTTGTATCTGCTACAGTTGAATTTATTAATATAAACGGGACTCCGGCTCGAGATATCGGCTGGCATATAATACATAACTGATTTTTGTCAATTTACTTTACAATTCAAATAGGGCGATTCGGTCCCCGAATCCCGTCAGTTTTGGTATATCACAGAAAAAAATCGAATAAAATCCGTGATTGTCCTTGAAATAAAGACTCCCCAATAACCCAGTGCCCGTATTCACCTACCTAGCCTAAATATACTCAATAGAATAATAAAGTCATTTGTTGCTAGGAGGTTCAGGAAAACACGTAATAATATACAATTACAAGTACTAGTACAGGAACTGTACAATACCTATAGAATTTGCTAGGATTACGGACGGGTTGGATATTCGAGTGAGAATTACTAACAGTGATTTTTGCTTCTTCATACCTACGGTACGAGTAGTAATTATAGTACTCTGTGTTCATTTCATACTAGCTGAAGCTCCTATAATGAGCAATGTCGAGGCAACGTTGGCTACAGTTTGTTGAATAGGCCAATTATATTGCTTTTTCAGGATTCAGGATATAGGGATCTGAAAACTGCCGAATGCAACCTCGTCCGTGTGGACATTTTAAACACTTGATAGGTACCATGACGATACCCTATGCCAAGTAGCCTTACTACTCAGGCACAGATTAAATAAAGTGCACTACTACATTATAATAATGTACCTATCGATGCTACATCTCCTAGACTAGAAGATTAGTCCCTTTCTAACGGGGACTACCCTTACGCCCCATGGTGAAGATAGTGGTGTGGGTGAGGACCATGAAGCAATAAAGTGAGGACGTACCCATACCATGTCCTAGTGGAGTGTGTGCGGAGCGAGGCTCTTAGGACTTTTAGCAGACAACATTGTCGATCCGCGTACTGGGCGTAGTAAAATGCCTTGCCTTGCCTTGCACCAATATGTCGGTTAAGATTTTAAAAAAATTAGATCTCTAGCTTTTATGTTGAAAACATTGTAATGAATATTAATCTAATCTATCAAACTTTCTCTTACTGGTAAATTTGCGTAGTTAACCTACATACAAAAATAAATTCTTTGAATTGTACCTATGTTCGAGTAAACGCCATAAGGTGACAACACTCGTTATAGATGTATTTTTACTCTCGGTAGAGAGTAGTATATTCCTTGATTTTTACCTTATACTCTAGTTTTTCTAAATATGTAACTATTGTACGACCAGTTTTACAATAAAAACATAAGTGAAATAGTTATTTTTGTAGTTATTAATATAATATTCGTAACATGAGCTGTTTTTTGTCCACAGTTTCAAAGAAGAGCCGTGCTCTCCTACCTCAGGTAAATTATATATACCTATTATACGAAGATAATTTCTATAGTGCACATAGTGATATTTTTATTTTCTACTTCTATATAGGGCCCTTCTTTATACTTTTTTAAGGGGATGATCAGACCATCAAACTAAACAACTTTCTCTATGGGACCAACATCGAAATCGCGAAAAAAAATCAGCTGACACATACATTTGGCTAGGCCGCTAGAGTAGGTTTGCAGTTTTTCGCGATTTTGATGTTGGTCCCATAGAGAAAGTTGTTCAGTTTGATGGACTATGATCATCCCCTAAAATAGTTTCACCTAATTTTGTTAGACCTTATATAGTAGGTACATGGTACCTAGGTATTTTGCGAACCCGAGCTATTACAAATACCCAAAAAAATATAGGAACGTAATAGTAGAGGAGGTTGGTTATTGGTTCGTTAAACAATTACAAAATACGCTTTACTTAAACACCTAATTAAAATATAAGTACTTACAAAATGGGTAGGAACTATGTTTGTATTTAAAATACAAGTATTTCCCTGACTCCGAGATGTCACTTCATATAATTCGCTATCTCATACCCGGTTACACTGATATTCGGTCTACTAGCGTAAGCGAAAAAATTTTCGTCTATGCTAGGAGTGCGATTTTTAAGAGTCTAATCAGCAGTAGAAAGATGCGTATCTCCGTAGTAATTTTGACATTTTCAACTGCTGAGCTCAGCGAATGAGATTCAAAAATCGCACTCCCAGTCTTCATTAGCAAATTCCTACCAATGAATGATAAAATAATTTGTGAATTTTTTTGTAAAACTTGTTACATTCAGTTCTTATGGTCAATGTTGTTGGAAAACTAATGATAGTGAAATAATAAACAAACCTAGGTAATTAAATACTTAATAAAATAGTAGAATACCGATCTACTGGATATCAAGAAGTGCTGATAAGGGAGAGTAAACATGGCCGGCAAGAACACCTACCAAGTTTTTATAAGTACAAAGCTCTTGCTTCAAGCGCCACTGGAGAAGGAGTAAAAAATTGTTAATAATTAAAGCTAGATGCCTGGAACGGAATCATGATTTGTAATTGCGTTTGAAAGCTTTCTAAATTGCTATTTTGTAGAAGATTCAAGTTGCACTTTTATCGTTGTGGATTATAAATCTATTATCCAGGATTTCCCCTGGATTATGATTAGAAAAAAAAAGGTTATTATTTATTTTATAACTTTTTTATATTGGGCTTTTAAACCTGAGGTTATGTCAGCCCCTTCATGTGTTATTCTTGAGAACCGAAAAGGTTCTCAACCACTATTACTAGTACCTAAGTACTCTGTGGTTTAAGTTACACTTATACATGTGTTCAAAAGTAATGACGCTGCATAGGTAGCTATTTTTTTTAAACTGCTGAATAGATCACGTCTGAGAACCCAAACTAGATTTCACCGATTGATACCTAAGTAGCCACGTGGTCCCACAACAGACCAAGTAAAATAAAAAAACCAATTCCTGTACCGAGGTCCTTACCCTTCTGTTCTTTCATTGGTAGTTCTCGACCTTTCAGGGCACTTTGTTGTCACTGATGGTGTGGAGTGGAGCCCACAGGAATAAATTATGTTATATTTGTCATTTTGAAAAACCCCCAAACATGTAAATAGTTTGCTTCTTTGTTTCTGTCATTCAAACATAAGGTTTTCGGGTCTCCTCTCAATAATTACTAATCCACAAAAATAAATTATCCTCACATTTTAGATTTGGGAAAGATTAGGGAGCACCTTTACTTCCTTCCCTAATGATTTTTTTAGTTAATTTTACGTGCACAACACTACTAGAGTCCCGGTTTTATTTCCAGGAGTGCGATTTTTGAATCTCATTCGGTGAGCTCAGCAGTTGTAAATGTTAAAATTACTATGGCGATATGCATCTTTCTACTGCTGATTTGACTCTCAAAAATCATACTCCAGGAGGGCGATATTTGAGAGTCAAATCAGCAGTAAAAAGATGCGTATCTCCATAGTAATTATGACATTTTCAACTTCTGAGCTCACCGAATGATATTCAAAAATCGCACTCCAGGAGTGAGATTTTTCAAAGTCAAATCAGCAGTATAGAGATGCATATCTCCATAGTAATTTTGAAATTTTCAACAGCTGAGCTCACCGTATGACATTCAAAAATCGCACTCCAGGAGAGCTATTTTTGAATCTCATTCGGTGAGCTCAGCAGTTTAAAATGACAAAATTACTAAGGAGATACGCATCTTTCTACTGCTGATTTGACTCTCAAAAATCATGCTTCAGGAGTGCGATTTTAGAAAGTCAAATCAGCATTAGAAAGATGCGTATCTCCATAGTAATTTAGACATTTTCAACTGCTGAGCTCACCGAATGAGATTCAAAAATCGCTCTCCAGACCTCTCTGCATTTAGTTTTTAGGTCGTCGGGAACTATTATTAGGTAAAGTGTTTTTAGCACGGTTAGGTCAAAGTTGAATTTTAGAATGCCTACTATTTGTGAGACCAGCCTGATTCAAAATGGGGACACTTCTTATGTGTAAGTATGACAGAGTCAACTTATCGAGAAAATTTATTTATAATTAACTAATAATACAGTTGAATAAATAATAACCCTAAACACGTTTGTTTAGAAGCTAAAACTTTGCGTATTCTGAACTGTATTGGAATCTACACTGTAAAGAGCGAATACAAAGTTTACATTGCGTTGTCGGTTATTTGCTAACAGCTATGCCGGGTTCAATGAACTAAGGCTTGCTTCCTTTGCGAACGCCATTGCCGGAGCCAGCATAGCTTTTTACGCGACATCGTGCATCCACACTATTCCACACATACCTCCTGCTCTACAAACATCTGTGCAGTCGTGAGCTGAGAACATACAACTTTAAAATGCCATCCTAAACGGTAGATCTAGTTTGCGCGCGAGGGCGTATCAAACTCACAACTTTTTATTCAAAATAAATCACATTAGATCAATAACTTTCTGACGTATTTTTTTGGTTATTGTGACCATACCCACAAAGTCTGTGGACCATACCCCATTCTTATCATACCCCGTCTTATGACGAGTCATCTTACCATACCCCGAAAGCGTGCCATTTGAAGCCAATGTAGGTAGCATTGGCAGCTTAGTCTGCCTTCACTATTCTATGAAGACGTGGTGGTCCAGTGGCGAGTAACCTAGCCTGCCGTGCAGGAGGCGATGGTTCGATCATTGTCCAGTTCCAAAGAGCAAATTTGTCATGAGCTTATTCAGCTTTTACGTCATATAAAAGTCATATAAACGCGACTTTTACAGGATATTTGTTTTTCCTGCATATCGAATATTTGTGTCCGTATAGCTAGCGTACACATGAAAGGGATGCTAGGATCAGTGCCAATAAATAGTGCCTAATTAGTACCTAGGTCAAATAAATAGTGCCTTTGCATTGATTGTTTATATTGTTTCACTACGCTTTTACCAAAAATATTAGTACTGGCAGAGGCACTATTTCAGGTAGGTACTATTTATTTGATGTAGTTTTTATAAAAAAAAAAAGTCTCCTTCTGTAAGAACTATTGTGTGAAATCCTGTGTACGCTAGCGCAACGCCATCAGCTCCGTGTTTCGTTCAAAAGACATATTTATATCTCCGTTCTCTGAAGACCTAGCCTCATGAGATTTTGGATGCCCTAGGGCACTATTTGAGCAATATTTTTTGAGCGTAAAATCGTTGCTTTAATGCAAGCCGTTTTAGCCACAGAAAATGTGTACGCTACCTTGACGTCAAGCCAGCGTACCAGGTAAAAAAATCGATATCTCGTAAAGTACAGAGGCACTATTTATTTGACCTAGGTACTAATTAGGCACTATTTAGGCACTATTTATTGGCACTGATTCTAGCCTGGAGTGCGATTTTTGAATCTCCTTCGGTGAGCTCAGTAGTTGAAAATGTCAAAATTACTATGGAGATACCTCAGGGAGATACGCATTCCATAGTAATTTTGACATTTTCAACTGCTGAGCTCTTCGATCAAAATAAAATGAATGGATAGGCCTAAAGCGCGGTAAGTTGAAGCAAACTACTGGTGCACTTGGTACATACAAACTATAGCGCCATTATCTGTCAAATCTAGGGCACTTTCATACAAGTGACAAGTAAAAATTTCATTTGTTTTGCCTCATTTTTCTGGTTTGAAATGTTCGCTTAAGGCCTATCCATTCATTTTATTTTGATCGAAGGCTGAGCTCACCGAATGAGATTCAAAAATCGCTCTCCTGATCCCTTTCATGTGTACGCTAGCTATACGGACACGAATTATTGGCCAAACGCGCCCTGACACGCAAAAACAGCAAATAAACAAAGTTAGTGGACGGTTTTCAGAGCATTTTGCATACCGTTAGAAAGAGGATAGACTAGAAAAGTTTTTAAAAAATCAGAAGATCTCGAGCGCTTTTAGTTTTTCGCATCCATGTAATTTTAATGTTGATAGAACCGTATAACATCAGATATTCAAATAAAATAAAAATTGGAGGTTGTACACACAACTTTTCGTTTTATTCAAGCTTAAATGCTGACTTTCGGACATTTTTGAGAAAAACACTACAAAATTCAGCTAAAAAATCCGTGCTGAATAGTTAAATTTTTTTTTCGTGGGTTGCGAGTTAGCAAAAGACCTCTTCTATCCACCAATTCAATTTGGCCAACGATGCAACAAACACCCTGTATACCTATGCTTTAAAAATATTAGCAAATCGCTCTAATTAGAGTTAAGTTCGAGCCGTTTGACGCCGCGTTCACCTTACTTATGGACTACCGTCCGTTCCATCTATCCGATCCCACCCGTCATCCGAGGAACTCAGCACTTCAGCAGCATAATTATGCAGGGTGTAAGTATCAGCCTAGCTAGCAAATACTGAAACGGTGAACTCAGACCATCAAACTGAACAACTTTACCTCAAGCTGCTGTACCTACCCGACTAAAATGTATGGCACAGCTGTTTTTTTTTTTGCATTTTCTTTTGCTAGGCTGTCACTTACACAGCCCGTATGACGACAGCATAGATCATACTATTGACACCATAATACCCTAACACCCTGTTAGGGCAAACAGTGGGTGATTCTACCCATGATACTGAACAACTATATAAGGAAATTCGAGAAAATTGTTTTCGACTTTTCATAAAAACGTTCGATCAGTTGATTGCATTTAGTATGGAAAATCCGATTTTTTGAGAATTTCCTATAGGTTTCTTAGGGAAAGATGTTCAGTATCATGGGTGCAATCAAACCACAGTATGTGCACGACAATAGCGAGCGCTACCATAGTAGAGATTAACTCTTTAAGAGTTATGCTCGCCTTTGTACATCATGATTTACCTATTATAATTTTTCATATAATTATGTTGTTATCTGTACAATAAAGAATCTAAGCCCGGCTTGCACCAACAAGTATTTAGACTTAAACGTATTTAGTGATAGTTCTGTCTTTCAAACTGCTCATACAAATGACAGTGACAGCATCATATTTAAACATGTTTAAGCTTAAATACTTTTTGGTGCAAGCCGGCCTAAGAATCTAGATGTAAATAATAATTATTAGCAAACATGTTAAATTTTCCATGACATTTGTACTTGACCGATTTCCCGAATTATTCTCTATGTTGTCGTCACCATTACCTATTTCATTTGAATTTCAAGTTAAAACCATGTTTTGTGTTACGAATTCAGTTTGAATTTTTATAACGATTTCCGTTTGCTGCTTCAGATATTGGTAGGTATCTAAATACTATTTATTTTATTCTGTTTTCTATTATTTACTTTACAAAATGATATCGAAACGGAGACAAAACGAATGACGGATAGGATACGCTAATGACGGATAGGAGATAACCCAGCTACGTACCTACCTACCTACGGCTCTGACATTCGGTTGCAGAAACGCTCATTAAAGTTAGTCCTCCATTAAATCTATTGCTGTCACTTTTTGTCTTGTTGACGTAGTAAAAGCTAGCAAGAGATTTAATAGAGATTTTTCAACATACTTGCCCGTAAAGTGGCTCTTTTATGCACCGCTTTTTGGTACACAATGTAGCATAAAGAAGACTCGTGCAAAAATTATTATATGTATTACCGCACTAGTGCGGTGCGGTAATGTTACTTTTTTTTCTGTTGTTTGTTTTTAAATCTCAGGAAAGTGTTTATATATTTAAAAAAAAAACTGAATAAATTAATCGGTTTTGGTTAACTAAATATGATAAATAAACGCTTCATTTCTTCAAACAATTTATTTTAGTTACAATTTAACATTAATTGGTGTTATACCTACTTAAATACATAAATATTAATTTTATAACGTTTTTCATATCAAGCTTGTTTGCAACGTAAATGTCGTTGGTTGAATGGCGGCTAGTCATTGCCTCTTTAAAAAAAAAGTGCATCTTCGTTTTCAAGTATATTAAATATTTTTTTCAATGGCCATTTTCCACAAATATTTGTCTAAAAGTGTTGTATTTTACGAAATTTTATTACTTTTTCCTCGCAAGTATGTTGAAAAACGTCGTATGTGCGTTCACACACGATGACGTACTGACGGAGCGGCAGATGTCAGTTCATAGAACCACACCCGGTGCGTCAATGCGTCACCGTGTGTGCTTCTACGTGCGGTTTCATACAACTCCTTGCTTCACAAATGACGGACTGACGTTTGCTGCTCCATCAGTGCGTCATCGTGTGTGAACGCACTATGAAACGCGTGAGCATTGGTCATTACAGCCTCTGCTAGAATATAAGAATATATACAATACCGCCTCGGCTGTAATGACCAACTTTGCTCACTTGTATCATAATATACTATTCTGCAAATGAGTGTTAGTTACCTATCAAGGGGTTTTATTATCTTTATCGACGTGGAAGAACTGAGTAGGTAGGTAAACACTCCTATCCGAAAAAAAGGAAATTTTACAGGAGACAATAGTAGATTACACACCGAGGACAGGAAAGTAAGAAAGGTCTGAGGTTTTCTTATTTACTGTCCGAGGTTAGTATACAATTTTTCTCCTAGACCGAGGTGGAAATCGACCACTTTCCGTCCGGAGGGGAGAAAAAATAATAACTGCTTTGGAGGAGCTATTTTCAGAAGCAAAATATACTATTGTCTATTCTGTAACTCGGTTCTGTCTATAGCCGAGTCACAGTATGCCATGCTCATAGGTTGTTTTGCCAGAACCAAGAAGATAGATACTTCATTCAATGTTGAGTCTAATTATAATAAAATAACTGAATAGGTATTTCCAAAAAGTCAGATAGGTGAATTTAGTTTTTACTCGTCGCATGTAATCATATTACACCTGTATGTACCTAACTTTTAAACAAATTGCTATAGTTCTCGAGTTATCTTAATCTTTAAAATCATGAGGAATAAAAAAGTAGCGGTTCTCTTAATATAAATTCAAATAACATTCGATAGCGCGATTTAAAAACGTGCAGCGCCATCTATTGACAAAATTGTTAGTTTATTTGTTTGTTCGCACATCACGCAAAAACTACTGAACCGATTTATATGAAACTTTTTTGTTTGATAGCTTATGATCTGACTTAGTTATTTTATAATTGTATGTACCTACCCATATGTATGCATGGGTGTATGAGTAAGGTTTATTGCTACTTGCTACCCTCCCCGGCTTCGCACGGGTGCGTATTATGCATTTATTTTAAACATATAAACCTTCCTCTTGAATCACTCTATCCATTTTTTTAAATCATCAAAATCCGTTGCGCTGTTTTAAAGATCTAAGCATACGGGACAGACAGACAGCGGGAAGCGACTTATATGTAGTGATGTGCTTAGGTTAAAAAAAATAGCTGCTTCTGCCAATTGTTTTATATAATACTAGTGTTTACCCGCGACTTCGTCCGCACAAATTATATAAGTACCAGATTTTAAGTCAGATCATAAGCCATCAAACAAAAAAAGTTCCATCAAAAACGGTTCAGTAGTTTTTGCGTGATGCGCGAACAAACAAACAAACACACAAACAAACAGACAGACAGACAGACAACATTTCTAAAAAAGGTTGATTTCGAGTCAGGGATACCTAAAAAAGAATTCGTACCTAATCTTTTTTTTTTTAATATCTTCAATGTACAGACACACTTCAGTTACAGTTTTGTAATAGTTTAGATTAGATTAGATTGGGTCCAACTTAATAAATGCTGACACAAAGGGGATGATCAAACCATCAAACGGAACAACTTTCTCTATGGGACCAAACCAACATCAAAATCGCGAAAAAAAAATCAGCTGTCCCATACATTTGGCTCGAGTATGTTTGCAGTTTTGTATGGAGAGCTGATTTTTTTATTCGTGATTGATGTTGGTGCCATAGAGAAAGTTGACGGTCTGAACATCCTCTTAAAAAAGTGTAAGCATATTAGGAAGGACCCTATATTATAGGTACTTAGTGGTTTTTATAAACCAAGCGTCATTTTTTACACCTAATAACTATATTATTATGTGTAGGCGAGTGAAAGAGTCTTGTATTTTGATGTAAAAAGGTGATAAAGCTATTCCGACGGTATAAATTTGGATGAGTCGCGTTGGTCTGGCGTCACGAACAACACTGCTGGCGTATAAGAATTACAAATTTGAGCTTGAAATTCAATTTTTGTTTTGAAGGTTCCACCCAGGCCGGCTGCGACGGACGTTTATGTATGGCACCGTTATCGCGTGAAACTACATCTACATTATACTGGATTCATTTACGTTTAGATGTCTGGGTCCTTATAATCAATTCATAACTTTTTCTATAAGTCCATTAAACAGAGAAGAAAATATTGGCTCGCGAAAAAAAATCTGCTGTCTCATACAAAACTGCAAACTTAACGTATGGGATAGCAGATTTTTTTTTCGCGATTTCGATGTTGGTCCCATACAGAAAGTGGTTCAGTTTGATGGTCTGATCATCCCCTTAAAAAAGTGTCAGCATATTAAGAAGGACCCTGTATATTGGTAACCTACTGTGCTCAAACATGGTATTTAATAGAATCACAGAAGTCCAAACTCAAGGTTAGCCAGAGATTGGGGATTAATAAAAGACAGATCGCGTTAGGAAAATCACAATACGCCAAAAAACGCAAATAGCCGATGTTGGTAAGAAAACCACTGAATTGAAATGGGATTGGGCCGAACATGTCTGTGCATTATACCCGGATAGATGGACCAAAGTTTTAATACCTTGGATCCCGAAGAATAGACGTCGCCGTCAGGTTCGACCCCGGAAGAGATGGAGAGACGACCTTAGACGACTTTCGACGAAGGGTGGATGGAGATTGGAGACGATAAAGCCTTTGCACAGCAGTGGGATGAAAAAGGTTAGGGAAAAAGAATAAAAATTTTAGTAATTATAACTTTTTGAATAATATCCGTTTCTACAATAATTTCATGTTACAGTAAGTTTAGGTTGTTTGACTGAAACATCTTGTGTTAGTATTGGTAGGTACCTACAAACTGTATTAAAAGTGCAATATTTGGAAAAAGTAGAAAATTTAAAAGGTTGAGAGGATTATATAGTATAGTATATATAGTAATAAGCATTACCTATCTTGCTACATGCTTTTAAATAAGGTGTCACATTTTAAACTAACATTGGATTTGACGATTTGAGCTGAGATCTTTCAGGACATAGGAGTAAAATATATCTAACAATGCTCCTCGGGCTGGGTCATTCCTGGCCGACGCATATTTTCGATTCACAGCACATCAGTAGGACCAACAGAAATAGGTGTCCCTGGTGGATTTGACAAAATATTAGGACCATGAGAAAACGCCGATTCAACGCGGAAACGCGGCCAGCATTATGGGCTCCTTCAGGCCAGGTATAACCAGGTGCTTTTCATTTGAGTTTAGGGTAAGTTTAGTTTGTTCTAGTGCTTTTATTATTTTATTTCTTTAACAAACATTGTTATCTCTAAATGGAAAAACGGTCATTGGACAAAAGCAGTATGAGAATGGTGGTCAAGGGAGGTACCAGTATTCAGCAGAGTAAAGAGTACTGTATACCAACCAACCAACCGTACCCGTAAGGAAATAGCAAATCATAAAATAAAAATACTTACTTTAATATTATTATCAGTATCATAGAGTACCTACTATATGCTACCGTACGTTATTATAAATATACTATGGCTCCAGAATTTATTGTGAACGGAAAGGAATCACGAGAAAGGCTAGCCTACATTTATTTTATTTATTGATCAGTACAATGTTTAGTAAATTAAATTATCATAACAAAATAATTATATGAAATTTTCTCGTTTTGACTCGTGTTCCTTAGGGAAAGTTGTTTAGTGAGAAATAATAAAGAATTTTACCAAAGAAACAATTTTACCGCAGGAGTCTGACAGGAAATAGTGTTTTATATAATATTATTTCAGTATTTATTGATTTATTGCATAGCAAGTATTTTAATGAAAATTTTTGTAGTCACTAGATTATTATTATTGTTGGTTGGGCTATTGCAAGCAAGGGTCGTTATGTCACACTGCGACCATCGCTGGTCTTTGGTGTTCGCCCCAAGCTCACCCATATTTTACGCATACCTCCGAACTTATGGTACCTATTTTCTTTTCATGCTCGGGTATACAGGTTTCCTCACGATGTTTTCCTTCACCGCCGAGATAGTGTTAATGATAAATACAACCGTACATAAATTCTGTAGAACTTAGTGGTACAGGCCAGGAATCGAACCGCCGCCTCATGATTGAGTCGCTAGCTCTCTTCCGTCTGGACTATCATCGCTCTTAGTCACTAGATACTCTACATCTCAAAGTATGGCGCATGGTGGCGAATTCATAATCTTAAAAAATTTCGGTAAATAAGTTTTAGTTTTTTTTGGTATTTTTCCCTGAACAGTTAAAATGAACTTGCTTGCCTATCTCCCTGTTTTCAGCTTGACGTTGAGTTTTAGGATACCCTGTAAGGTGCGTTGTGGTAAGATCGTGAATGGGGTAAGAACGTATACTTTATGTTAAATAAGCCACATGAGTGATTTTAGAGGGTAGTCCGTTCTTTCCCCAACATCGTCCGATCTTTCCCATGTAGGTATTTTTAAATCTTTAAACTCCCGTAACACAGCAGTCGTTAAATCTATGCAATCATGAAAATATTATTCTGTTAGGTTGGTAATTAATAAATTATCACTACTTTTTTTTTTAAATAAATTGCCAACTTCTTATGAATGCAGCTAAAAACCATCCGAACTTACCCCAACGCACTTAGCCTAAAAGCGCGTCATCATAACTGACTACCTAACTATACAAAAAACAAAAAGTTATTCTGTACCGAATTCAAAAACTCTCACTGCTCCGTTTGCGGCGAGCCGGTGCGGCGCGGCAGCGGCACGGCAGCGCAGCGGCGGAGACGCCCCCGCACTCCGTGGGGCTTCGTTCAAAGCCTGAAGCTCGAAAGCTCAGTGCTCAGTTCGTTCTGACGGCCGGCAGTCGCGATCGGCCGACGGAAGCGGCTAGGCTACGGTCATGCGCGGAATATGGACGTGTGGAGTGCCCGCCCGCCCGCCTCATGCGTACGCGCTTCACCGTCGCTGAACATAGAGACAAGAGAAGGATTCGGTCTAGCATTTTTTGAAAATAAGGAAGAAACGCCCGCACCGCCGCCGCAACTGAAACAAGGTGTGTTGTGTTAGTTACTTCTTATAGCGGAATGATGTTTTGGATGGTAAGCTGCTGATTATACAGGGTCCAACTTAATATGCTGACAGTTTCTTAAGAGGATGATCAGACCACCAAATTGAACAACTTTCTCTATGGGACCAACATCGAAATCGCGAAAAAAAATCAGCTGTCGCATACATTCGGCTCGAGTAGGTTTGCAGTTTTGTATGGAACAGCTTGTTTTTTATTTCGAGATTTTGATTTTGCTGCCATAGAGAAAGTTGTTCAGTTTGTCGGTCTGGTCATCCCCTTAAACAAGTGTCAGCATATTAAGAAGCACCCTATGTAGGGTCTTTCTAAATATGCTGACGGTTTTTAGGCGGATGATCCGATGATCAAACTGATCAACTTTCTTTCTGGGACCAAGGACTAAAACCGCAAAAAAAAAAATCTGTTACGTTCCAAACAAAACTGCAATCTTACTTAACCCAAATGAAAGGGACAGTTACAGACTTTTTTTTGCGGTTTCGATGTTGGTCCTACAGAAAAAGTTCAGTTTGATTGATGGTCTGATCAGTATAACAAGAAGGAACATGTATAGAGATAAAAAGTCAACCTGAGCAATCAACTATTATGCATAGAGTTATTAGCATAAGCATATATGCTCACGACTATATTCCCCAAGGGGGTAGTCAGGGATATTCTATATAAGTATAAGCAGTAACCAGATTTTTAGTCAAATCATAATAAGCTATCAAACAAATAAGTTTCATCAAAATCGGTTCAGTAGTTTTTGCGTGATGCTCGAACAAACAAACAAAGAGACGGACAATAAAGTAAAAAAGATAAATTTGGAGTCAGGGACAGTTTTTAAACCATATCATAATAATCTTTTTTTGTAAATCTCTTCAATGTACAGACACACTTCTTCTATATATAGGTATACTTCAACAAACATGTGATCTGAGGTTTTCTTATTTGATGCTCGAGGTTAAGTGTACTATTTTTCTCCTCGACGGAGTTGGAAAGCGGCTACTTCGTTTAGCGCAGCGGAACGAAAATCGACGCTTTCTGTCCGGTGGGGAGAAAAATCATTTTCGATTGACGAAATCATAATAATAGCCGGACATATCGGCATCTTATCTGGCACACAGGCACAGAATAGGTTTGGTATATAGTTCACACAGGTGTATAATAAAATCATAATAAGTTTTGACTTGATCTTGGCCTTTTTATGCTACCTATAAATAAGTATAAATAATAAGTCTCATATTAATAGCGCGGAAGGAAAGATACCTACACGGATTGTATGAATGATGAAATGTATAAGATAGGAGTGAGTGCTGAAGAAGAGATGACATATTGCGCTGATCCCAAATAATGGGTACCAATGAGTTTTTCGGAATTTATGTACGATTTGTTACACTACTGGCTTTTCGGTGAAGGAAAACATCGTGAGGAAACCTGCATGCTTCAATTTCGAGGCGTGTATTGTACCTACTGTCCATTATAAGTGGCGACGGGCTCACCCCCCGTCACACTGGACAGAGTTTCGGTACTTCTGGTGAAACGTGGATGTTCTGAGGATTCAGAATATCTCTGACTACCCCCTCGGGGAATATAGTCGTGAGCATATGCTTATGCTTATGCCAAATAATGGGATAGTACGGTTCTGAAGGACTGAATTTTAGGAGATCCTAATTTCGTGATTTCATTTGTCAAGAAATATAATCACATGTAAATCTATAAGTACTAATAATTATAAAGAGGAAAGATTTGATTTTTTGTTTGTTTGTTTGTTTGTATCATTTGTCCTCGGTTTTCATTTGACCACTATAGCGGTCGACTCCATTAACCTCCCGCGGGGAACCTGGCCCAAAGGCAGGATTACTGCTATCTTTCCGGGGAAGGATGGATAGTGCGGCTGGCCGAAGTAAGCTCAGCCGCCGGAATATTGGAACGGCCTTCCAGGAAGTTAGTGCGATTGCCGCTGAATTGATTAACCCTTGTTTTGATTTGTAACACCACTTGCTTTTCGGTGAAGGAAAACATCGTGAGGAAACTTGCATGCTACAAGTTTCGAAGCATGTATTATATCCACTGTCCATTATAATTATAAGTAACGACGGGCTCACTCCCCGTCACACTGACTGGATAGAGTTTCGGTACTACTAGTGAAACGGAGATGTTCTGAGGTTTCAGAATATATCTGACAACCCTTCGGGGAATGTCGTCCTGAGCATATGCTACGCTTGTTTTGCCCTTTATTCTAAGCCTTTATGTTACTTTGTCTCCTCAGGAGTTTAGGTCTGCAACCTCCTTTTGGTTTCTCTATGAAAGTTCAAGTGTTGATGAGCAGTCATTACTTGTTGTGTAAATAAAGATTGAGGTAGGTAGGTATTTCGTTTTCCTTTTGGTCCCAATCAAATTATATAGGTCTTATATAATAATAATAGTGAGACCAAAGTAGTTAGATACGACCAACACACAGGACCATACAAACGGTAAAAGTAGATTATAAAATAGGTAAGAATATTAAAATTTTCGATCGGGTATAAAAAGATCATGCTTGCAGCTTTTCCAGCGCTGCCGCTGTAAATGTTAAGTAAACATCTTTATGAATTTTCCTACATGTTCACTACCTACCTATTCATTATGTGTACGCTATGTGCGAGGATCTTCTCCAAGAAGATTGGCTATGTTAGCCACATGAGAGTTCACTAACTCCAACCATGAAGTTGGCAGTCGCCGTGTCCGAAATCGGTCATGAGCTATATAGTAGATTACACACCGAGGACAGGAAATTAAGAAAGGTCTCAGATCTCATGTAATTGGTGCAAAAAACATGTGATCTGAGGCTTTCTTATTTACTGTCCGAGGTAAGTATACTAATTTTCTCAACGACGGAGGTGGAAAGTGACAACTTCGTTTAGCGCAGCGGGACGAAAATTGACGCTTTCCGTCCGGAGGGGAGAAAAATACATACCTATTCAGTAGAATGTTGAAAAACAGTGAAACCTGCATGGGTAGCATGTAGCATGCCACCGTGATACAGCGCTATCACACCTTCGCTCTCTTTCTATTTGCGCGCGAACGAACGAGATAAAAGACGTGATACACCGTATCACGTGTAGCATCAGTTCGATACTAGTTTAAACCTACCGGTTGTTTTTAAATAAGAATAATATTTCTAGAAATAATGTGAACGAAAATTAATGTCACAATATGGTGAAGGAACGTCGAAGAACGACTGGTGTTGCTTATACTCTGTTTCAGTGTACCTATATACCTGTTATATACTAACCTACGGTACTTTTACGTAACTTAATTTACTAACAATACCTAACAGTGACAGGTACTCGTAGCACGTAAGCACAGTCTACACAACAAAATAGCAGCAAATAAAAACAAAACAATTAATTATGTAGCCGCTGGAGACCCCAACCGCTTACCGTTAGGTATTTGCAAGGCGTCGCGCGCGCGGCGCTATGATTGCATTTATCAACTTACTTTATCTTTGATTCTATTTTTGTATCGTATTAGGTCCGCCACACACATACGGAATTGCGAACCGGAATTCCGAATCAGGATTACGATTCGGTATGGATTTTCCCCCTCCACAATTGCGTTCGAAATTGCGGAGGTGTCAAATCCTATACAAAATCACTATTCGGATTAGGAATTCCGGATCGCAATTCCGTATTTATATATGGGTAGGCCTTATGGCAAATTCATACGCGTGGACCACTGATGTTATTTATTATGCAGAGAATAATTAACCTTTAAACAACATACTAACGCTACCCATCAAACTGAACAACTTTTACTATGGGAGCAAAGTTGTCAGAACAAAAAAAATCTGTTGTCTCATGGCCGTCTCATTAAAGTAAAGTAGGCATAACATAACAGTTTAGCATGGAACAGCAGATTATTTTTTTGAACTGGTTTGCTCCCATAGTAAAAGTTGTTCGGTTTGATGGGTTCAGTATGTGGTTTAAAGGCTAATCATACTTTTCCTTACACCCTGTATCCTCATAACTTTTGATTGAGTCATCATCATCATCATCATCTCAGCCGATGGACGTCCACTGCTGGATATAGGCCTACCCCAAGGATCGCCATAACGATTGAGTGATTTTGATTGAGTGACCCGATGAAATTCCAAACTAAGCTTTTGTGAAAACCCCATCCAAACCGATTCAGGACAAACAAACAAAAATTCTAAAAATGGTCTCAATGCGTGTTGAATCTCGAATAGGCGGATAAGCGTTTGTGCAGAACTTAGATCAATCCCATTCCACTACGTTCCTATCCTAAACGCCCCTAAGGGTTGAACTACATATGGCCGCACGCGATCGCACTTTTCCGTCGCTCCATCCTTTTCTGTCACTCAGGAACGTCATTTGCTAGAGCATATAAGATAGACGGAACGCGATCGCGTGCGGCCATGTGTAGTTCAACCCTAATACTTTTTTTTGCTAATATCTTCAATTACATCCACGCCATGTAACCATAAAGTTTTTAGGCACAGTTGTTTGTAAATAGGTAACTAAAAAAACTGAAGATGCAAATTAAGCAGTTTTAGGACAAGTCTCTTTTTGATTTCTCCACCCTCCTACCAGAATAATGTAATGTAGAAAGGCTCAATTCAAATAATCTAGAGTGAAAAGCGGAAGCAAGACTATTTGGAGGTATCATTGTGTTCTTATTTTACAACTGTATAAGCAACTGAGGAACGTTCATAAGTACCTACCGTAGGTATATACCTACATACATCCCTAGTTTCAATTAAACTACATTTATACGATAAACTTTTGTACGATATCATAACACAAAAATTATGTAATGTACATATCACTGTATAAATAACCTCAGCAAGAATTTATATTGTAATACTTCGTGTTACGTTGTAGAGTTTTTGGCCGCCTCTTCTCTACAACGACAATACCACCAAAATAAGTACAAAACGTTCAGTCAGACGTGGTGGTACCTAGCTTGATAGCTTAATAGTAGATTACACACCGAGGAGAGGAAAGTAAGAAAGGTCTCAGATCTCAATGTGATCTGAGGCTTTCTTATTTACTGTCCGAGGTTAGTATACTATTTTTCTCCTCGACGGAGGTGGAAAACGACAACTTCGTTTAGCGCAGCGGGACGAAAATTGACGCTTTCCGTCCGGAGGTGAGAAAAAAAAATGTTTCATAACAGTGGCAGTGGGCTTCAAGCTGTTGAATAAATTACGTTGAGTTTGAGTTTGAATTTGACAAATCAACCTATGACACAAATGCAGGAAGCTGGCTCACCCAGTTGGGTAAATAGGCTACTTGAAAGTATACTATGCAATAGACAGATTGACAACAAAGCACCTTTTAAACATAAGAAATAGCCACTTTGTTCCTTGTCCGGTCGATAAAGTAGCTATCACCGGAGTGATTCCTGTTTTAGAATCAACTCCATAACTTTTTCCTTCTCGGAAGTTATTGCAAACCCGTGTAATGGCCGATCGCGATCGTTGGCAAAGACATGGTGGGAGATCACGGACCGGTGAGACGGCACTCGGCGGGGGGGGAGGGGGTCGATGACCGCACACGTTATGCAATGGAGTAAGCCTCTGATAAAGACGCTCGTGATGTTGCACCTTCGCTCTTTACTTGCTTTGGTTGGTCAAGTTGGCACACTAGGTTATGATAGGTTAGGGTTTCAACTACTTACCTAAGTAAATTAAGAGATTCGCAACCACCTGCTCCAGTTTGGTACCTACGTTCGTTCCTAGGTACCTATGATTATTGTTCTATACGACGACGTGTTATCATATAGAGACAAAACATGATAACAGTTTACAGAATCTATAATTGAATTTATAACAAAAATAAATTCAACATTTATTTTAGCTAATGTTAGTGTATATTTTTCAATAGCCTCCTTAAATTGTGTGATTTTATTTTAATTATATGTACTTAATACTTTTTAACTCGCATTTTTTGGAGTACGTAATTTACCTGTGTTAATACAATAAATAATCTTTCTAATTCATTTATTGGATAGGAATATAATTAGGTAGGTAGGTAGTAAAGTAACACTCAGTAAGTATACCATTATGTAATATGTAACATCGGTACGAAGAAATAGGAACCTACTTAAATCGCAGTGCACTAATAAATTGTGAAGAATTCAATATCGGAAATATGAAATTCTTCTGTCGTTTTTCACAGGAAACACGCACCGGAATGGGAGCGCAGCGCAGTATGCATACTGGAATTATCAATTATATACTCTCTACTATAAATTTTATAAAACATAATTTACCTCCAATCATTCAGTGATTTTCCCTTAGTAAACAGATTTTCATCCCTTGTGTTCCGACGGTTGCTTTCAATTCCGATTCACATTATGAACAGATAAGTACCTACCGGGCCGATTTCTTAATTTGTTTACTTGTTGCAATGCGATTTAATTTTGCACGGCGCGTTTGATTGGCTTAGCGAACTGTTACATGAAAAAGTTTATAATATTAGTGGGATCACACACGATGACGCATTGACGGAGCGGCAGACGTCAGTCCGTCATTTGTGAAGCAAGGAGTTGTATGAGACCGGTAGAAGCACACACGGGGCGTCGCATCAATCCGTCACCGTGTGTGCTTCTACGTACGGTTTCTTACAACTCCTTGCTTCACAAATGAAGGACTGACGTCTGCCGCTCCGTCAATGCGTCATCGTGTGTGAAAGCGCTTATGTAACATACTTACACTTCTTGCAGTTTAGGTACTTACCTAGTTCCTTTATACTATTCTATTAAATATTTAAAAAAAATGGCTGCCATCTTGGGTATGTGATGATTTTGCCAATGTCTAGTTTTTGTAGCAAGAGTGCTTGACGTTGTACGGTAACTTATGTATTTTGGCGACTTCAAGGATTGTTTTTCGAAAAGAACACTATCTTGAGCCACCACTGGAGCTTCGTTGTAGGCCGGGGAGGGGGCAACCAACAATCGACTCGCGATGCGACTACCCTATAGCAGACCTACAACGCGACTCCCTAGTTCCTTTAGCTTCTACCGACTAATAGTATAATAAATAAAACAACCTATTCTCATCTTCATTCCTCAGTCATATAGGGCATGTGAATAACCTTCATTTGATACTGTACCCATTTATTTATTCTGTGGTGGCTCAAAGGGCAGAGGCAGCCCAAATTGCATTCACGCTCCCTGTGAACCATGCTGCTACTAGATAAAATAGTATATATATTAAAATTTTATTAAAATACAAGACCTCTAACGGTTTCCAAATTTTCCAATGGGCTCTAAAGCATGGGTGTCTTTTAGACGATAATACCGATCGCACATAATACAGATGAAGGTGTCTTCAGTCTGTCTTTTAAGACGCTGTTATACCGTCGAGGCCGTTTTTTGAACAAGAGCAAAAGTGTTTTACTGTGTTTTAAAGTCTGAAATTAAATTATGTCTTATTTAAGGATCGGGCGGATGGGCGACTGTTCTAAATTACACGATTAGATTAAGTTTACTAGATAGAAAAAAATCCCAAAGTTACCTCTTTTTGTTATGTTTTTTCAATACTATGATTAAACTGCTGATATTTTACTTTTTATTCTTGTACTTAACTTAATACATTAAATATTTCTAGTGAACTCAGGAGAAGTTATAGCTTAGAAACTCCCATGATCAAAGATATTGACGAAAAACACGTTTTTTTGCGATCCTGCTTTCAATTGGAGCGGGATGGCTAATTGTAAATTTATGCTTGCAAGAAAGAGACGCTTGCACTGGGATAACCTAGCCTTAAGTACTTAATAGATAGGTTCCTAATAAAAATTTTCCCTTAACCCATGGGTGCCATGGTGGGCAAGAGTAGGTTTGTAATTTACCTAATAGTATGCATTGTTTCTTTTGTGCAAAGTTACTCGTATACTCGGTGAAGGAGTCGTACCTATGTCCCGACCAAAATTGACTTTTATTCACAAACCATCATTTGACTTTTACTATGATTTAAATAAACGAAGGTAATTAAACATTTTTGATAATATCCAGTAAGTGATTTTTATGTTTTTTATGTGGCCGTTCAGTGTTGAGCAAAAGCCGGTTCGTTTCACACCCTTGCTGGAAATACCTTCAAAGCGGAGGGAGGAATTCCGCAAGAGCAATTAAGATGACATTGAAACTTTTTGGAGCGAGTGAAGCGAGTTCTCGATCGTCGCAATTAGATCTGAAACCTGAAGCTAGCTAAGCGAGCTCGAGATTTTACTGCAGTATGATTAGGTGGCTTCAATATGGTACAAAAAACTGGAGCAAGTGAAGCGAGCACGAGATCTAAGTGCGTTCACACACGATGACGCACTGACAGAGCGGCAGATGTCAGTCCATAGAACCACACTCGGTGCGTAAATGCGTCACCGTGTGTGCTTCTACGTGAGGTTTCATACAACTCCTTGCTTCACAAATGACGGACTAACGTTTGCTGCTCCGTCAGTGCGTCATCGTGTATGAACGCACTTACTACTATATGATTAGGTCAATTTAGATCGCTGCAATAATGGACAAATTAACGTTACGAAATTTTAAATGTATTATTAGGTCGCTGCAAAACGATCTTAAAGTTGGAGCGACCGAAGCGAGAAAGAGATTTTAACTGTGATGTGATGCTATACGATCAAAAACCAGAAGCGAACTTGCATTTTATAAAATTATATTACCGTTGGGGCGCTTAATAGGTACAGACGAAGTTTTATTTACAATACTAACCAATTAAAGTCAATGAAACTTTTTAGAAACAATCTATGCTTAATGCTTACATGTATGTCGTCAGACATTGGGATTGCTCCCAGGAGTGCGATTTTTGAATCTCATTCGGTGAGCTCAGCAGTTGTAAATGTCAAAATTACTTTGGAGATATGCATCTTTCTACTGTTGATTTGACTCTAAAAAATCATACTTCAGGAGTGCGATTTTTGAAAGTCAAATCAGCAGTAGCAAGATGCGTATCTCCATAGTAATTTTGACATTTACAACTGCTGAGCTCACCGAATGAGATTCAAAAATCGCATCCCTGGACATTCTGACTAGGTATATCGATAGAAAATTAATAATGACTTGCGGTACCAAATTACAAAAAAAATCCTGAAAACAATGACATTTATACTCTAGCGATAGACAGGCCCTTTTATAGAAGCAACATGTTGCACCTGAAAATAAAGAATAGGTGTACTTTCTAAAGTTGTTTAAATTACAAATAAAAAACACCCAACTCAAAAAAACAAATGTATACAGGGTTTAAGGAAAGTATCATTACCCTTTAAATCACATACTCTACCCATCAAAGTAAACAACTTTTACTATGAGAGTAAACTAACCAGATCAAAAAAAATCAGCTGTCCCATACTAAACTCCAATACCTACCTACTCGGCAGATTTTGTTTTTTCTCCGATTGGTTTGCTCCCATAGTAAAAGTTGTTCAGTTTGATGGGTCGAGTATGTGATTTAAAGGTTGATGATACTTTTCCTTACAACCTGTATAAGTAAATTTGTTTTTTTAAATTGGTTTTTTTTTATTTGTAATTTAAACAACTTTAGAAAGTACCTACACTTATTCTTCATTTGGTACCGCATGTCATTATTCATTTTCTATTTCCTACCTTGTTTACCTACCTAGTTCTGATCTAACCGGGCTAGATAGGAAGTAAAGTTCTGAAACCCTTTGATTTCGAAGATTGTACCTCTAATCTTAACTATTATAAAACTGTAACAGAAGTGTGTACATTAAACATGTTTTAAAAAGTTAAGATTATGGTTTCTAGGTGTCCCTTATTTCCAAATCACAAATTTTTGGATTTTTTGTCTGTATATTTGTTCGAGCATCACGCAAAAACTACTGAACCGATATTGATGCAACTTTTTTTATTTGAAAGCTTATAATTTTACTTAAAATCTGGTAAGTATTCAATTTGTGCAGAAGTCGCGGGTAAAAGCTCGTAATGTGTAATCCGGAAGTAGATTTTGAAGTTACAATAGTACCTACCTACTAAATATGATATCTAGTGATGCCGCCGGCGGCAAATTACCTCTGCACCCTATTAAGTTTTGTTATTGCTAAACGTCAATTAGATAGACGATATACATTGAATAGTTATTATGCAGAGTCTAGTTTCCCAGAGAACCATAACTTCAATGGAAATAGTTGTAGAAGGCATATTATGTGTCAGACAGAGATAAGAGGTGGTTAAAAGGCGGGTGAGTGAGAGAGATACAGCAACGGTTAGTGCAGGTTCAACGATCTACTCGTGCGCAGTTTGTTGAACTGTAATCATTGCTTTGGAAAATTGGTAGGGCTAGCGGTAGGGACTTTACAAAACCTCTGCAGTGTACATTTTTCAGTATGATCTGGTATTATCAGCTGAAACTAAACAACTACTGGCAAAACAGAAATACCTACGATTTTTATAGTTTTTATAAAATGTTCTTACATTTGTTTATTTTTTTATATCATTAAACACATAATTGTGTTATTCCTTTACTTTATTCCTGAGATACAAAAAATAACAAGCCATACAATCATAGCAATAATGACCTAAAATACATTCATGCGAATAACATAAGTACCTAAAAATATGCACAATTTTTGTACAGTTACCAAACCAAAACACTTCGTAGGTAGGTAGAGTGAGAATTTGAATACCTTTTGACTGTCTTTAGAACAATACTTTAAAATATAGGTTGCTTTAAAAAAACTAATTAAAATATATTAAAGGTATTTTATTTTTGGTAGGAATGTCAGCAAAAGTGTGTTCTTATCAACTGGTAAACTGGAACTGTGTTATCTGTATTTTCAATAAAGTTTAACATTAAAGTTTTTCCAAAAATCAAACTTAAGGAACACAACCCTACAGACAGTCTCCGGGAGTTAGCGCGCTTCTCGTTCCCGCGAGCGATTAGAGCGGGACGGAAGATTCGCGGAAGAAAGCACGGCGATAGTTACGTAACTTAAACTTGTTGCTGTATCGCCAATCCAATCACGCTGTACTTAACTTACTTATTGCGCCAATGTGCCTTTAAATATCAATAAGCATTGCCGACTAATGTTGTCTGAGCTAGTCATCGATTTAGCAAACATAGCATATTTAGAATATATTTCACTAGTAGTGTAATATTTATACAAAAACTTAGGTCTCTGATAGTATTTAATTTGTAGGAGCGACTTAGTTATACTTACCTACATTTTTTATATTGCCAGCAAATTTAATCTATGACATTGAATTAAGGGTGAATATGAATACAGGGTGAAATTGATATCATTAGCATCCTTTTAAACTTAGAATCTACCCATCAAACTGGACAACGTTTACTATGGGAGCAAATTGATCGGAGCAACAAAAAAATCTGCTGTTGCATACATTTGAGTCGAGAAGGCATTGTATTATAGTTTAGTATGGAACAGCAGACTTTCTTTTGCTCCTAGGTACTAGCTTTTAAGTCAAATCATAATAAGCTATCAAACAAAAAGTTTAATAAAATCGGTTTTGCGTGATGCTGGAAAAACAAACAGACTGACAATGACAAGTTTTGTCGAATCCCATATTAAGCTAAAAAGGCAGGGTATACAGGTTGTAAACTCAAATGTGTTAAATAATGGTTAAATACGAACTTTTGGGACCATCGAACTGAACCACTTCACGGATTTTTTTCGCGATTTCATTATTAAGTCCTAGTTGTTCAGTTTGATGGTCTGAAGTTGGTTTATTACTTATGTCACAATTTTCACACTGTATATTACGCACTTAGAAAAAGTATATGTCTAGAATGAGCCTCACACTTGTTCCGTATAAAACAAAAGGGGCTAACTTTACATCCGTTAAAGCCTTTTTCAGGCACCAGTCTCCGCAAACATAATTATTATATGAAGCTGTATGTAATTTGCTAAAACCTTACTTGTATGTTTGTGGTGAAAATAAATGATTTTTAATTTAATTTAATTTAATTTTAACTTTCTTAGGTTGGTTTGCGTGAGGGGCCATACTAATTATGTATGTGTGCGTGCATATGTATAGGGTTTTGGAACCAGTACTGGTTCCTATTTTTTTCGACGCTTTTGTAGCTTTGACTGTCTATCTTGATAATCTAAGATTACGCACTTGAATCTCAAACTAATACCCAATATTAAATAGCACAAGTTCACCGAGTAAGAGGTCGTTGATGTCTTATATACGCAAAGGATTTTTTTCCATACAAAAGACATCAACGAATCCTCAACCCAAACAAAACCACAATGAGGAGTTTTCTGAGCTAGTTTAAACCAAAGTTCTACATGCCTCGATAGATGGCGTTGACGTGACCTGGTGCCGAAGATATAGTAACTATACTTCATTCCAAATAAGGACGACGAGATTTTCCGATTCCTATTTAGCTTTCTGGCCAATTCTGATAAGCAATAGTTATTTGTTATGCTAGGCTGCAAAGATGCTTTTTGGCGCGAGTACTTGTATTGAAACCTGAGCAAGCGAAGGAGCCTAGGACTGAACCACGAGCGAAGCGAGAGGTTCAAATAATAGAATCCTGAGCTTATAGCGAAGGTGTCAAAGGTACGAGACGCAGAATAACTTTGCAGCCGCGCGAAACACACAACTTATCACACCACGACAGCGAGGAAAAAAAGTGAATTGCTGAAAAGAACATTTTAAAAAGTTTTTTTTTCGAGCTGCCCAGTGACATGAAATAGAACTTATTCAGTGGATTGGCAGTATAGAAATATATTGAATAGACAGATTCGAATTTCAAAAACTCTTTCCACGCTAGCAGATAAAATACACTTTTGCACTCAGATTTCGAGTGATAAACAGAATCTCGCCAAGTGCGAGTATTAGTAAGTCCTATTAATAAAACAAGTTTAGTAGGTACACATAGATATCTAATTAATTTAACTACACGTACCACATTACTTAACATAAAGTCTACCTACCTGTAAAGTCTACTTTCAACTTGAACATAAAGATAGCGCATCAATACTCTGCGCATTACATTGTTACTTTCAGCATTAATCTGTAGAATAACTAGGTAAGTACTAACTGAAATTATACTACGGATATCGTAAGGATGTGGTCACATTGATGGATTACTCTTACGCACGAAGTGCTAGCTATCTGGCCGCGCAAAGCTCGTGCTCCGCGCACGTAGGTACTTCATGTGCTCCGCATGTGAACCACGCTGGTAGGTACGCATGCACCACTGCATCTAGTCTATGTGCCACAATCACCTCACACGCGCAGATCGCACCCATCTTTTAAGCCTTGCTTGAGTTGCGCCAGAGAGCTGTATACCTACGCTGAAGCTTCTGCCACAGATTCAATCGTTACTACTATAGAGCGAGAAAGGTCGCAGCACTGTCGGTGATGCCGCGTGCGACTGCGATCGCATTCCCGCTATCTATCTCGCTCTAGCAAATGACGTTCATAAACGACATAGAAGGAAGGAGCGTCAAAAAAAAAGTTGGCAGTCAGATGTGAAACTACGCTTTAAATTTCGAACTTCTGTCACACTAAAAGGTTGCGAATCATTATTTCTAAGCCCTATCCCGTAAGAAGTTTCAGTTCAAAAATGCGATTCCGTGCTGCCAGACAAGGTTCAACCCATACCGCACCACAGAGGATTATATTCCTCTGTGACCGCACTCTCCTGATTTTACGCGCTTTTTCAAATTTCAAACTTTGCGATTCTGGAGTGCGATTTTTTAATCTCATTCGGTGAGCTCAGCAGTTGGAAATGTCAAAATAACTATGGAGATATGCATCTTTCTACTGCTGATTTGACTTTAAAAAATCGCACTCCTGAAGCATGATTTTTGAGAGTTAAATCAGCAGTAGAAAGATGCGTATCTCCAAAGTAATTTTGACATTTTCAACAGCTGAGCTCACCGAATGAGATTCAAAAATCGCACTCCAGGAACGTCGAACTAAAATCTGCATTATGCCAATGCGCGAAAGCCTGTATCGCGTGCGATACGCGGCGCTGCCCGCCGTAGGTACTAATCGCAGCTGAAAGGCTGCTCCACCAGACATGTGCGAGGTAACGAGGCGGTGAGCGAGGAAACAATCCGCCATTAGCGCGCTCGCTTGATCACGTCAATGGGAAATTGAAGCACTCCCATTGGCCAATATTTTCCTTGCTCACCGCCTCGCTACCTCGCACATCTCCTCCTCCGTGACGGTGCCCTGATCACCTTCTGCACGCATTTACACAGTAAGGGCGGCTGCGTCCGATCTGAATCCAAGAAAAAGTATTGATTTTGATAGTCACATCCACGAGAAATTTACGTCTCGGATGGGATATCTGTACATTTTTCCAAAGATAAATAATTATTATGTCCACATAATATGAGGTACGTGATTTCTTGGATTCGATTTTATGTAACGACTACTACCACCGTTAACCAGAACCAGATTAACGTGCCATCCGAAGCACGGAATCATTCTTTTCAGACAATCAGGTGATTCAGCCTGCGATGTCCTAACCAACTAGGGAAAAACGCACAAAGTGACATATCACTAAGTGTCCCCCGTGGGAATCGAACCCACGACCTCCGTGTCAAGAGCCCAATGCTTTTAACCATTAGACCACGGAGGCAGTCTCTAACAGTTCTTCAGCTCTAACAGTTATACATTCAGCGCATTCGTCAATAATTGTTAACGCACCCTAAGATCGCAGGTCATCTGATAATAGCCAGTACCAAACATACCTAACACACTTGACAATAGAACAAAATTACGGGTAGATACGAAATCTGAACTTCGATATTACCTATAACAACGTAACACATTTCATGTTACGTTGGGCAGACTGTTAGGACGCGCCAATTATTTTATTTATTCTAGATTGAAATTAATACTACCTACCTCAGCGATTAAAATCAGCTATTAGGTACAATTATCAACTAATAATGTGAACTAATATGCACCAAACAACCACTACTCGATACTTACATAATTCTTAATTAATAGACATATCTACATTAGTGTTAAATTCTTTCTTCCCTTTTGTTTCGAAGTACCTATGCAGTCGGACAAAAAAATTGATGTAGAATGCTCGGCATGGTATCATAGCTGGGTAATTAGCAGGAGAAATGAAGCAAAAATACAAACAGTGTGTTATTTTGACAGAGCAACAGTACGCGGCGGACAGTGCAAGCGCGGGCAGCGGGAAGGCGGCGGCGCCCTGCAAGGTTTGCGGCGATAAGGCGTCCGGCTACCACTACGGGGTCACCTCCTGCGAGGGCTGCAAGGTGCGTTCAGTCTTTACTTCTCTTCTGGAAAGTGTTAAATCGTGAAATACTGTCTTACAGCTAATCCCTGTCTGGAACTTTTCTCGTTCGAACTTTCTCCACACATGTTGTAAGGACAGAATAAGAAATTACGAATACTTTTCTTCTGAGGCGCAAGTTTATTTCACGATGACGATGACGTTCCCATATTGACCTGAGTTTAAACGAAATTTAACTCAACTAAGTATATAACAACAAAATGTTCCAGATATTATTTCTTAAATACGTCGGTACACTACCTCTATAAATTGTTAACGTTTCTTTTAAGTTGTACTTTATATTTTACTCGAGTTATGCGGTAAACAAGTATACTTAGTAATAGTAAAATACAAAAGAGAAAATGAATCTTGGCACCGCTCTAGTCTATTATCGTCGCGCTACACCTTTAACTCGAAAACGGATTGCGGAAATTGCAACCAAGTAGAGCAGAGGCGAATGAAAAGTGTGTTTGCTTCTTGATTACTTTCTCTGTTTTTACCTTTCCCAACGACATTACATCAAAATATAAAGTTAATTGCAAATATTAATTAAAATCGTTGATTTGCTAATCTGTTATTACTTTAGTAAAATGATAAAGATTCTCTCATTTCCAGGGATTCTTCAGACGAAGCATTCAGAAACAAATAGAGTACCGCTGCCTAAGAGACGGGAAGTGTATCGTCATAAGGTTGAACAGAAACCGCTGCCAATTCTGCAGATTCAAAAAGTGCCTTGCCGTCGGCATGAGCCGTGACTGTAAGTACTTACCTACCCTATTAGCATAACTAAAGTCATATTCTTACCGTATAAATAACAACATGCTATTCATATGTTTTTCACATAACTAAACTGCGTATGTCCGCCATAGATCAGTCGATAAGATTCAGCACTTACTTACGTTACTGTGATTTTTATCTGAAAAAAAAAGACTGTCACTTTTCAGGATTTGGCTGTTTTTGTTAACGGCTGTTAGTTTACATTTTAGTGCAGTATTTTTCGCAGTCCGACTTTTCGAACTATTACCTAGTCGTCTTCAAGTCAATGATATTAGTAAAAAACAGTAATATCATTGCTTCAAGTCAGTATAAAGGTAAATACAAATAAGTGTCCACAAATAAAAAGAGAATATGAAGAGACTTATGGATGTTGAGTAGGCGAGAGATGTGTGTCAGAATCGTAGCATGTGGCGATCTGTTGTCTCTGCCTACCCCAGTAGTGGGACATATGCGTGAGCATATGTATGTATGTATTTTTAATGTACCTAGTTACCTTTATTTGTTTTGTGTTAATAAAGGATTTAACATCCAATATGTATGTATGTAAATAAAAAGAGAAAATCGAATGAAGACGGAACAATTTTATAGCGGGCGGGACTTTAACTCTCAACCTGACTATCCGGAACTTGCTCACTTTGCCTGTAGATATCAAGTAGGTACACACATAATTTATAAACATGACTATGTATACAATGAACTCTAGTAAATATCTACATACAATGAACAAACATAAAAAACACATACAGACGACCATAGAACCAACTTTTTTTAAGTGGTTAAAGAAAAGTGTAAGATAATATACAAGTTTAAGCACATCAGTTGTACTCAAAAACACCAGTGCAACTCTCTAAACGTATAGATCGACGAATGTAATAATACATCGTTACATCTATTTTCCAATTGAACTGTGGAGCCCCCAATACGAGCTGCATTATGCAGTCCGATGCATCGACCCAATTCGTTCGCACACTTTGCCGATATTACTATTTGACTAATGAATATTTCTTCAGCCGTGAGGTACGGACGAGTACCAAAGAGACCCAGAGAAGTTGTCAGCACCGATAGTATGCCTGACCTGGCCAGGAACCTGAGCGTAGCTGGGATTCTACCCATTCCCGGGAAAGAGGACATGGATCCCGAAACACTACGCCATGGGGTCGTAAAGGAGTTGACGAAGATGGTGACGGCAGCGCATAGAAACAACAACACATACACAGAGGAACTGAGGCGCACGCTGCTGCATCACACCATCATATTGAAAGTCGATGATTCTGATAATGAAGGTAAGTTCGTAGTGAAAAATATGTTCAACGATTATCCTTGCATTATACCTAGTTTCTTATGTAACTAACTAGAATGTAACTGTTTTTTGTAAATCGAATTTTGTACTTTTACTTGCATCGTTATTATGCTATTATTATGCATCTCGCAAATAAACACCTAACTAAGCGTTAACGTGCAGTTTCCAGTCACTACCTAACCTAGTCACAGTATAAGAAATAGTATCTATTAGGACAGGTACTAACCACAGAACATATAAAGAGAGGTTAGAAAGAAAGGCTAAGTAGTGCTTTTGCTTCAGAGACGGCTGTCACCACTTGTCTTCCCGCTCACGCTGATACAACTTCTCATGCCCTCTCGCTCGCACCATACAAAAGATACGAGCGTTGCTCCTATCCTTGGCGCGCCTGCCCCGCCCACATCGCCTTTCTAACCTCTCTTTATATGTTCTGTGGTACTAACCTATAGAAGAAAAGAGATAAAAGAAAAGAAAAGACAAGAACGACGAAAAGATAAACGTGACGATTGTTCGTAGCCGATTTCTATTACAGCAACTCATTGACTTACTAACTAGACGTACCTACGCGCTCTAAAGTGTCCGAACCAAAAGAGATAAAGAAACAATTAAAAAACACATAAAGAGAAACAACGGACAACGCGCATGTCGTGCTGCTGTGCTGTAAGAATTTGTAAAAACTACGCTAATAAAATATAATAAAAATGTCATCAGTTTCAGTTTTATTTGGATTATATTACTAACACGTACGTTTATGTGGGTTAGTCTGGGACCGTGAGTGTTAGACCCGGCGTCCATAAGTTAGTAAGTCAATGCAGCCACTGCTTATTTATAAAGAGCAGGTGCATGCATGTGATTAACACTGATGCTGATGCACTCTCCTGTCCTTACTCCACTCCACACCCTCCGGCCGGAATCAGGAGTGCGATTTTTAAATATCATTCACTGAGCTCAACAGTTGAAAATGGCCAAATTATTATGAAGATATCATTGACCTTGGAAGATATGCATCTTTCTACTTCTGATTTGACTTTCAAAAATCATACTTCAGGAGTGCGATTTTTGAAAGTCAAATCAGAAGTAGAAAGATGCATATCTTCATAATAATTTTGACATTTTCAACTGCTGAATTCATCGAATGAGATTCAAAAATCGCACTCCTGATTGGAACATTTACTGTCCGAGGTTAGTATACTATTTTTCTCCTCGACGGAGGTGGAAAGCGACAACTTCGTTTAGAGCAGCGAGACGACAATTGACGCTTTCCGTCCGGAGGGGAGAAAAAGAACATGTTTCATTTCTCATAGGTACCTACTCTGAAAGTAGGTCATTGATTATGTACTACGAAGCGGGTTGGAAGTGAGTGACGCATTTCCTTTTTCTCCCAAGTCCGGAAAAGTAATTAAAAATAAAATCATCGTGTATTGTATACTGAGCAAAGGCAGAAATCTATACAGCCACACTTCGATAACATTATAATATTATTAACTAAAAAATTAACTTTTTCTCCCCTCCGGACGGAAAGCGTCAATTTTCGTCCCGCTGCGCTAAACGAAATTGTCGCTTTCCACCTCCGTCGAGTAGAAAAATAGTATACTAACCTCGGACAGTAAATAAGAAAGCTTCAGATCACATGTTTGCATTACGTGCATGAGACCTTTCTTACTTTGCTGTCCTCGGTGTGTAAACTACTATAAACAAAATATTAATAGTTGGTGATTGGCGACACCACGGACCCGATTCTCCAGAGGGCCCGGATTGATTTGGCCCTCACCTCCTGTCTTGCCTTAATCGGCCGGCCAGGAGTGGAGTCGCAAGAGCGGAACCTATGCTCCAGGTTGGAAGTGTAAAATGTCATAACGCCGGGACCTGCTGACTGGTGCGCTTAGCACCGGGAACCGGCGCCCGCAGACTCACCTCTCTACAACCTTAGCCGCTCACTAGATGTTGCTGCCTTGTCGCTCCTTGCGAGCGGTCGTTTTGGGGGGCCCATCAAATGAATTGGCAAGTCACCGTCTGCCATTTTTGACAAACTTAGAGACATTTGTTACGGCAGGCGTCCCGAGTCTCTCCGCAATAACCCAGATTTCCCAGTCCACCCAGTTCAACCCCATAACCCGAGTAGTTTTTGTCCTTTCTACAATAGTCTCTGCACCGAACGTGGTATGTCTTCTGGTGCATTTGCATAATGCATTCAGAGATAGACCACGGTTGGTGCATCCCATTGCATTCAGATAAAAGTGTCTCAAAGGGGCCTCTACGTGTTGGACCTGTGTCCCCATGCAAGCCTTCCAAAGGTCCGGGCTACGGCCCGTGAAATACCGTAAGAGATACAATAATAATAGGTATAGTATTTAATTTAAAAAGCAGGTTACCTATGGGGAAAAAGCATCGAATTGAACCCAAAACAATATTTTATTAATTTTGAGAGAGTAGCACGGGAAAACTACTGAACCGATTTTGACGCGGCTATCACCACCCTTAGCAATATCAGGCTGCAATAATCTATATGCCGGAATAGTCACGGCATTTCCAGTGGACGAAATAGTGGGCAAAAAGTAGTCGGATATAAAGATACCTTTTCGTCTTTGATTTTAGGAAGTGGGGGCGAAGAAGCAGCCAGCTCGACCACGGATCGTGTGACCGACGTCCGTTCCGTCCTGTGGTACAACGTGGCCCTCCGGATGACGCCCGCCGTGCAGCAGGTCGTCGAGTTTGCTAAGCGACTGCCTGGCTTCCACACTCTGCCCCAAGATGACCAGCTTATACTCATCAAGGTATAGCTTGGCTGCGAAATTTGATTTTCATATAGGTAATGTTCAATTCGTTCAAATGCTCGCAGTGTCATGCTAGTCAATATTAACCACTACAGAATCTGATTCAGATATTCGTTTTATCCATTTTGGGGACGCACTATAAAATACATTGTGTAACAAAACACCCTAGTAATGTTTTTAGTCTTAAAGTTTAGACCTTGCTGAAGGTTAAGGTACGGCAACAACAACTTTCACTATTGTGTCGACATCGAGAAAAATAACAAAATCTGTTTATTTCTTACAAAACTGCAGTAGTGCCTACTAGACTCAATTGTAGGTATATGGGACAACAGATTTTATATTCTGTTTCTATGTTGTCTCCAAAATGTAACTTGTCTGGTCTAATGGTCTAAACTACCCCTTTAAATATTACTAGGGCGTTTGGTTACACCTTGTAACCTTTTTTACTAACAGTTCCTTACTCATTAGCAACAGCGAATCTGTATTTATTGTATTATTACCGCGCTACAGCGAATTACCCGTGCATTCATCACTCATTCATCAACATCGCAGCTATGCGCAGACGAGGTGAACAATGGATCCCTTCAGATTATTTAATATTTACAGCTAGGCTTCTTCGAGGTATGGCTGACCAGGGTCACGCGGTTGTCCACGCCAGACTGCATTGTGTTTGATGATGGTACCGCTATATCCCAAAGCCAACTCGAGATCGTTTATGATGTAAGTTTTTTGCACTTTCCTAAAACAAACTTTATTGTACAAGTCAAATCAGAAACAAATTTCCTATCGTTTTCTCAGACGATGTTAGCTTCACTAATCTGTTATATTAAATCAAATGTCATTTTATGTTACAGTCTCCATTCGCCACGGCGATGCTCACGTATGTGCGTTCAATAATTAAAATGCAGTTGAGTGAAGAGGAGATGGCAATATTTACGGGAACTCTGCTCCTGTGCCCACAACGAGGGGGTCTCAGCGACCCCGACCGTATAAGCGGACTCCACCGAGCTATGAGCGATGCTTTCCATCACGTTGTAAGTACAAATCCGTTCAAACATTTGTTATAGAATACCTATTTCTAGTGCTAAATTTTTCGAAAATGCCTGGGACACTTTTTCGTCCATGGAAAAACAAATGATTAGGAGATCACCTATTTCCACTCAAACTTCAACGCAAGAAACAGACGTTGCTACCACCGCACCGCGACTGGCACCGCTGTCAATCTAAAGTGGGATTGGGCTGGACATTTCTGCCGCATGCCAAATTACCCATTTGCAAAAACCACTACCAACTGGTCCCCGGCAAAACGATCGAATCATCGTCGAGGGAGACCTTATGAAGGTGGCAGGACGAAATCGATAGCTGGAGTGCGATTTTTGAAACTACGAATGAGTTTCTCAATCGTACTTCTGAAGTATCATTTTTGAAAGTCAAATCAGCAGTCGAAAGATGCGTATCTCCATCGTAATTTTGACATTTTCAACTGCTGAGCTCAGCGAATCAGTTTCAAAAATCGCACTCCTGGCCTATCGAAAAACCGGGACTCAAGGAGAGAACGGAGGGACGCCTTTGCCCAACAATGGGACAGCGACGTCTTACATACGACTGAATCATAATAATAATATTGTCATTGATTATAATCATGTTATGTTCCATAGGTTATTGGGAGTGGCGTCACCGACGTGTCCGGTCGCCTGGAAGCATTCGCCGCAGCAACGCACGAAGTTCGCGCTTTAGGGCTTCGTCACAACGAGTTACTATCGTGGTGCCGCGACCACTGGCCGCGGCTCGTCCTGCCAGCACTCTTCTCGGAGATCTTCGATATCCCCAAGACCGAAGAAGACGACACAGCCGAGTCAGAAAGGGCATCGGCTTCCGTATCACAAGTACACGGATAAATTATTTTCTTGAACAGGTTTCAATTGGGGATCCATTAGCAGAAAAGGACATCGTATGTCCCAACATGCTCTACGGTTCACGTAGCCTTTTGCGGCTTTGGATAAACGTAAATGTTGTCAGGGCTTATACAGGGTCATTCTTAATATGCCGACCATTTACTTACCAACTACTGGACGTAGGGTCAGCGCTCAAAAGTGTCCGAACCAAAAGAGAAACAAAACACAAAGAGAAATAATAACGTGACAGTCTTCATTTGATTGACGGACTATGCGCACGTCTGCATGCCGTATACCTGTGCTGTAGGAATTTGTAAAACTACGCAAGCAAAATAAAATTTAAATGTCATAATTTTCAGTGTTTTTAGATTGATTTTATTACTAACACGTACTTTCGTTTAGGTATGTAAGTTAGTCTGGGACAAATTTTTTCGTAAATTCTGTTTTAGACCTGACGTCCATAACTTAGTAAGTCAATGATGCCGAAGGTTTTTAAGGCAATGTTCAGATCATCAAACGTAGGTATAAACGTTCTCTACGGGACTAATGTAGACAACACGAAAAAATCTGCTGTTCCGTGAAAAACTGCAAACATACTGGACTCAAATCTATAGGAAAGCAGATGTTTTTTTCTGTAATCCTATGTGAAAGTTTGTTTAGTGTGATGATGGTCTGATCAACCCTTTAAAAAATCGTCAGCATATAAGGAAAGACCCTATAATTATGTTTATTTAGATATCTACTTAATTTTATTAAACTGAGTTAGCAATAAACAATTAATTGTAAAGCCAAGGTAAAGCCTGACCAGAAAAATAAAACACTTGGACGTGCGGAAAACCATTCGAACTAATTTCCTCTAGTTGCATCATTAACATTAAATGTTTATAGGTAGAGCTTAGCAGAATTTTATTTTTTCTGGTCAGAATATATTATCTCCTTCAATCACTAATATAATAACATACTAGGTGCACAGCTGCCTGTTTAACAAATTTTTGTCTGAATTACTTACTTTCAGCGGGAAGGCGCCGTACTTAGTGCATATGGTATAAGTGCACTTTTGGTTCGGCCCAAGGAGGACAGAAAGGAGCGGAGGTGTCGCAAGGCAATTAGGTCTGCCCTATGATGGTCAGTTCGTACCGGACCGCCATTCTTTTTGCTGAGATGGTTTTTGTCAATAAAATACAATATCTAAGCTGTCACCCGCCTTGTCCCTTCATTTTGACGACACTTACTTCGATAGAAATATTGCTTTGCTACTTCGCTCCTTTGGTTCGGCCATTCTGGGGGGCTGATTGTGTAGGTGTAGTCTTTTATTAGTGATTGAAGATTATCTCATAGAGACCGACAAATATTATTTTCTTAAAACGGTCGTTCGCACTATTACTAACCTACTAAGATCTCTATCAGTGTCTGATTAAAGTTATAGACTTATTGTGTATTTATGTATATTGCAGGCACGTAATGAGGAATAGTAATTTAGTTTATTACGTTATTAGGGAATGGAATATCCTAATTACGTGTCTGATATACGAACAGAGCCTTCGTCTTACCAGGGAATGTAATTTCAAATATTGTTGGTGGTGGATTCACAGACTTAAATTTGTTACAATATTCGCGTTTTGTTTTTGTTATGTATCCCCATCATGATAGTTTGTAGAAATTCATGTAGAATTGTCATTAAATGTAGAATAACGCTCGCCTAAATACGTTTATATGTTACGATATGACTATCGTGAACACATACCCTACTCGATTTATTACATTATTTGTTAAAATTTAAGTTGCAAGTGTTAAAGACTTATTACTATTAGATTATTGAACTAAAATAAAACTGTTATCTTTTATAATTTTTATTAGGTATTTATAAAATAACTGTTTCCCTTTTCTAATAAAATAATACTGTTTTCGAATTAGTCAAATTTTTGTTGTTATGTTACTTATATTTATTTCTAAATGTTGCGCATATCTTTGAGAGTCGCATGGAACTGAAATGACTTGAGTTGTGGAAGAGGAGCGCAAGCATTGTCACCGTTAATTTACAATGTCTATTTTATTTACTTACTAAATACAATTTGATTTAAATTACTTACCTGTCTCAACTATACGCAGTAGGTACGCAGTTATACATATCAAAACTTCGAAGTTAAATATTTAGTAGCAATAAGGATTATTATCGTACACTCTTTATTTTGCTCAACTTTTGCGGTGTAGGGTCCATATTCTATTGATGTGTGGTATCGTGATCGTCACGATTTTAGAATTATATTCGTAGATAAAGAGAAGTTACATCTATGTCATACACTCGAAGTTGTAGTAAACAAAGTATGACATGTTGGCATAACAGAATTTTCAAAGCACAAAACAATCCTAACAATAATAAAAATCACGAAACTAAGTGATGATAAGAAATCGTGATAAATAGCATTAATTGCCGACAATGAGGGCAGTGCAGGGCCGGTCGTTATGGCGATCCTCGGGGGAGGCCTATGTCCAGCAGTGGACGTCCATCGGCTGAGATGATGATTGCCAACAATCTCTTCTTTGAAAGGCCTAGGCCTTCCACTTTATCCATATTCAGACGATTGCGTATCGCATGTTTATATTTTGAACAGACTGGATGATTCATTATTAAAATATAGTTTAATCGCGATTGCATTTACTCAGCATTTGCGCACCTTCGAGGTTATTAGAATTAATTTCGTTTTTTACGTAATTATGTCTGTGTTAATGACAAAATCGTTCATGTGTGGTTTATGTTGGTGGTGTCAAGTAAAGGGGAATGAAAGGACGAAAAGACATAAGTACCTAATCCTTTTTGGTCCAAAATGTGAAAGAGCCGGCTAAAAAAAAAAATTTTACTTGTCGTCTGTCGTCTAAGCATTTATTATCATGGCACCAAAGTTGTAGGGGCCACTGTTCTTGGTTTTATATAAGATTGGAAAATCTGCCTTTTCATACGTTTTTGGTGTAATAAAACTAACAGCTTTCATGCCATACTTAATAAGAAATGCATAGAAGTACTAACAGAATATAGGTTTTTTTTGGCCGTCACTTTCACATTTGTACCAAAAATGTATGAAACTTGGATGATGTCTTTTACTCTTAATACATGACTACCTTAGTAAACTAAAAATAATGGGAAAACAGGAAAGGTATAAGTTACAGACATTATATAAGGACTGACACTCAGTTGCTGAAACGCTCATTAAATTTAATCCTCCCTCTTGCTAGCTTTTAGTACGTCAACCAGAAAAAAGTGACATCAACTGATTTAATGGAGGATTAACATGAATGAGCGTTTTTGCAACCGAGTATAAGTCAAATTCATCATAATGATAATTTTGACGTAACTTATAAATGGACCCCATTCATAAATACGACAAAGTAATTCATAAGTTATGTCGAAATTGGTCACCGAATTATGAATGCGAGTATAGCTAGTATAGCTAGTTATTCTACTGGCCCCATAATAAGTACGTACAAAGGTGATTTTATTTTGTGATTTCATTATTACTCTCATAATAAAAATGCAGTGTTCAGTTTGATATTCTGAACAACCCTATAAAAATATCGTTAATTATTGAAGTTCGATCTTATTATGAGAAAGATATTAATTACTTCACAACTAAAAAAAAAAGACTGCAATTAACTCTTTTTATTTTAGTTGTTTGATTATGTTGTAGAATCCATGTGGTTTTCAAAAGGGCCACTTTATCAGGGTGTTAGGGACATAAATCGACATATTTTTAGGAGACACTCATGAAAACGAAATACTTTTGCTAAAAATGTATGACGAATAAAGATGAAAAATCTACTATGGCATGGACTAATCAGAGCAAGTTTATTTATATACAATAAAAAATAGATCATGAAGTGAATCGAATGGAATGTATATTTAGCAATTTATTGTGTTTGTCTATAGTTGCCCGAGTGCAATTGACAAGTAAATGTTTTAAGACTTGTTTTAAAATAATTAGTATCGATAGACAATGTTCGCATACTACATTAAGTATACTATAATATACTATAACATTGAGGCCCGTAAAATAAACCAGATAAGCGTTTATGCGTTCTTAAGCCATTTAACACATGATCATAAGAGACCGCATGCGCTTAGGATTCGTTTATTTATACGGGCCTAAATGCCTGAGTCAAACTGGACCTTAAATCACTGAAGTAGTGATAATAAATATTTTCATCCAAGTTTGACTTCAGTCTAATACGATGATCGGTGACGTTGTTTTAGTTGTTTACAAAATAATGGTCAATAAATACAATTACAGAAAACTATGCTTCAGAATTTCACTTTCTGCTTAATGTAAGTCATATTCAAATGTATGGGAATACACGTATAATTATAATTTGTGTTTTATTTTTATTGCATTTTTTGTAGTTCTCAGTTCAACAAGTTGAATGTCGAAGAAGCAAGAGCTGTCCCACCAGAGGTGCGAATACCCTAATAAGATATGCAAGACTAAGCGATACACCAGTACCTACGTAACACAAACAAAATTTCAATCAAAATGGCGAATCGTAGTTAACGTCACGCATTTTTTCTAAGCGGTAATCAGCCTGCTTTTTTTCTTACTACATTTCAGTCCGACTGGTACCTTTAGTAATATGTGCAAGTACAAGTGTATAGGGACACGCCTGCGGAACGTTCCGCGCAGTTCGGTTGAATACCCGCGCAACGCTTTTCCCTATACCGGCGACACACCCGGGGCCCTAGACAAAGTGACATTCTATTGGCGTTGACGCTTAGTAGAAAATGACAGAATGTATGGATTTGACATTAGCGATCGAAACATTTTGACGTTTGCTTTCGTCAACATACGCCAAGTCCATACAATTTTATGTTTAAAGCCTGACCAGGAAAATAAAAAACCTGGATTGGGGGCGCTGCAATCGACTGTCACCTTTAATGTTAGTGTTCCAAGTACAACAATTAGTTCCAATGATTTTCCGCAACATGGCGAGGTTTTTTATATTTCTGGTCAGGCTTTACTGTCGTTAACGCTAATCGAAAGACACTTTGTCTAGGGACTCAGGAGTGCAATTCTCTAAGCGCAAACAACGAGCTGTCAATTCGGTATGAAATCTTCGACGTTCTGAAGGATGCAAGAAGGATGTTACCTTATAGAATCGCACTCCAGTACGCGCCATTTTTCCTAGTAGGCGCGGAACGGAACGTTCGGCGCGGAACGTTCTGCAGGTGTGTCCTTACACTATGACCGAAATATCACTTTACTATTGCCGAAATACGGTTTTGAGTTTTGACTGGTCTAAACTATTTAACTATAGTAACTCCGGTTAATTTAAAACACGTCGTCCATAAAAGGTCTTAAAACACCGAAACTTAAGTCTAAATAAAATAGTACCGTAACCGAGGGACTTTTTAATTACCAAAAAGATTACCGATTGCTGTTTAGAAATTGTTGTAAGATAAGGTACTAAATGACGAATATAAAAACCGTCTTACAGATCACAACCCGCAGTAGAAAAAAATTAAAAAAAAATGTTCGAAATTTTTAAATTTCGAGATTACGCTACGCCACAAATCATCAGTACCTATCTTAATGAATAATGTGAATGTGAATTCATTGTAAAAGTCGTCTAAGTAAATAAAATTACAAATCACTTTAATGCTTATTTGTATTGCCACATTCTTTAATCACATGGAAGAAACAATAAGTATTAAAATAAATACTTTAAAACGTACAATTTCAGAAATTAAATAATTCATATTTTATTTTCAATAACAATAACAAAGCAAGTTTCTAATTTTAATTAAATAGTAAGCTATTCATTGAAGCATTTCGCATGTTAAAACAACTCAAAAACAACACGGAAACAACATAAGTCTACAAAATATGGTAGGAAAATTTATTGCCTAAACCATCAATTACGTTAGACGTCAAAAGATACGTTTAAGGGTTGAACCTCATCTGCCAGGACCGCATCGCATTTTTCCGTCGCTCCATTATTTTTTGTCACTCAGGAACGTCATTTGCTAGAGCAAATAAGATAGACGGAACCCGATCGCACGCGGCAGTGCTGTCGCGCGCGTTCGCGTTCCGCCTATCTTATTTGCTGCGATTAATGCGATGCGGTGCTGGCAGATGAGGTACAACGCTTAGTAGATCGTTTAAGATACCTATCGTATTACAAAATTTGAATACAGCGAATTCGCATTCTGTAGTAAGAGTGTATTACACCTAACCTAAAAGGTCTAGAACCAAAACGTACCAAATGTGCCCACGAGAAACTGATACATGTAATGTCATTTACAGTGTACTATTACATTTTAATCCGTGATATGTCTGTAGTATATTTAACATTGGATTTAATAAAAGGAAAACAGTACAAGGTAAAATTTAGAATCTGATAAAATTTAAACACTACATCACTAACTGTCTATTCAGAGTAGCTATTAGATGTATAGCGAAGAAAGATGATATCTTCGTTTCAGAATAAATAAAATCTTCTTATGATTTGATCAAATGTTTAAATTGAACACATTTATTATTTTAATACTCATTCTATTTAAAAACTATCTGAATAGACTCAAATAATTTACTTAAATTAACGTTGATTAGTCCTTAATAAACAAATCGATCCAGAATAATACATAATGTTGAAAAACTAGTTTAAATTAAAAATTATACAACACCAAAATTGTTTAACAGAGGATCTACACCGAGTAACAGGTTACAAAATAATTTACAAGAGTTTCATTACATATATTATAAACGTAAACTTGTGAGCAAAGTAGCGTGCTATATATTATATGGACGTGTTAGGTACGTGTTTCACAAGATAACGTGTTAGTCTGCGTGGGCCCTCTGACATAGTTTTATACTAAGCACGAACGTACAACTAAACATGTACTGATTTCAAACAAAAACATTGATTTTACTTTGTACAGGTTCATATCCTTTGAATAATTATGTAAGTTCATATTACGTAATAATATGTGAAAAGAGGATCCTATCCTAGTGCAAAAATATCATAGTAATTTCATATATTTGTTGGCATGTAATAATGCACTGCGTTTAGAATTTGACATACCTACTTAAATATTTTTCATACAATTTAGCAGTTTTTAGTGAGTGACAAATAAAATAATACTTAATTATATTTTATGTCATGAACCACTTTTACGTATCATCTCGCCTTAATGGGCATATTAAACTACTACCAGAACTTTAGGTTAAAGTATCCATTAAGACAAATCCTACACATGATTTTAGCATACCACCACCATCCAATACTAAACACTACAAAAACTTTGTACTTAAGCTACCGGCAAGAACTACCGCTGAAAAATCTAACCCAAACGCGAGCAATTAAAATGGATATGAAATTTGTAAATTTTTGTATGACCGAATATGTGTTTGTTAATTGTTAATCAAAATATATCAAAAGACAGCATAGTGATTACCTTGGTTAGAAATGTTATTGTTATGCAACTGAAAACAAGGTCAGGTGACCTTTAATGCAGGTTACACGTGGAAGATATTTAAAAATTAATATGTTTGACGTACGCGGGACGGAATCAAACTAATCGATAACCGGTAAGTATTCAATTTAATAATATATGTTTCTAGATCCAGTAGCTTTTTATACAAATAGATATAAGCAATGAAAAATTCCTTGACCAGCAAGTTGCTAAGTAAATAATCATGTAATATCTATCTGGATCAATATTTGATATTTATTACACGAGCTGGTTCTTTTTTAATCAACAAGCAAATCAAACTAAATATTTATTTTATTTTGGTAAAGATGAAAAAAACATGGCGGCATTGTAAGAATCAAATATGAAAGGAATATCATTGGCAACACATTTTCTATAGGTATTTGTTAAAGTGCACTCCGCAGAAGTACATACGCCGCAGCGCTGTGCGTCTTACGGCGCATCCAGACACGGGATAACCTACCGAACCTATACCATTTTGTTATTAAATATTTTGGCACTTGAAATTTATTTTAATTAATTGAGTACCTACGCTCGCAAAACTTACTATTCGAAATGCTTGCCTTTTATCGTTCTTTTGTACTAATACTGAGGTGTATCATTCATTATCAATAATAAATCTACATTTTGAAGTGAGCACCTAGGTGTCAATAGCAACATCCATGCAAAATTTTAAGATAGTAGTCTTTATAGTTTTGGAGATTTTTAGTTTAGTGTGCATACATTCGCGTCGGTTGCGCTTTGTGGAGAGAAAACAAAATCGCCATCGTTAGGAAACCTGCATACGTTGAAGAAGAAATTCTGATGCGTATGTGTAGTCCACCAAACCGCATTGGGCACGCGTGGTGGTTCCACACACCGTTTACTCCATTTCTACATCGTTGAGGGTAGGCCTGTGCCCTGCAGTAGGACGATATACGTCCTACTGATAATTATGCATACGTTCAAGAAATTTTGCAAATTTCTGCCACATCTGCGCTGCGATATATTTGACAGTTCCCACCATCCACTTCGCACATAGCCAATGAAAGCACTTGTATTTTACGGCCCCTAATTTAATAAGACGGCCCGATAGCTCAGTTGCTACTGAACCTGCCTACTGATCCGAATGTCGCGCGTTCGACTCCCGCAAGGGGCAAATATTTGTATGATGAATACTAATATTTGTGTACCCGTGTCTTTGTTGTTTACATGTATTTATCGTTTTTCTGGTCTTCATAATACAAGTCCAGGCTAGATTCTGGTACTTCAAATGGGGCTAGATAATCTGTGTGATAATGTCCAAGATATTATATTTATAATAACCACATCATAATTGGACGGAATGCTATTGTGTTTATTAATTTAAATAACGTAGGTATTTAATTTTGTTTTATTACGACGCGATTCGTGATCAATTATGTACATTATTTCACTCAATCAAAAGCTAGGAGTATCTAGTAAGTGGTCTGCGCGTACGTAACCACGGGCGCTGCTAGTCGTTTAATAATTCTATCGCTCAGTTGCAGTAACACTCATTAGAGTAAATCCTCAATTCGGTATGTCAAGTTTTTTTTTGGAGGGCTGAATTGAAAACCATTTCGAGATAATTGTCTCAATAATCATATTTTCTATGTCAGAGATTTTAAAATGAAAGGATTACAGATATTTTTAAGAAAATAACGTCGTTTTTCGGTCCGTGCAGTGACGTCACTGGCATACCTGTGAACTCCTTGGTAAACATAAAATCAACTTAAAATAACCGGCCATTAAGAAAAAAAAATACTTTCACAATGTCAGAATTTGACATTTGATGTTGCCGTATCTTTTTCCAGCATAGAGTTAGAAAGAGGAGGCAGGTTTTAATTTTTTTAAATACAGCTGTATGTAGTTTTTCTCCATGGAGTTCGAATTATTTTCTCTCCACCATTTTTGCACTTAGAGATTACAGATCAAAATAATTTAAAAATTAAATTTATATTGATAAACTCGATGAATCGCAATAAGAATGAAATAGGTATCTTAAAATTATGTCTTATGTCCGTAAAAAATATAAAAATGAAGACAAAAAAAAACTTGACATACCGAAATAAATCTCTTGCTAGCTTTTTCTAAATCAACAAGACAAAAAGTGCCAGCAAGAGATTTAATGGAGGATTAACTCTAATGAGCGTTTCTGCAACTGAGCGTATATCTGGAAAAAGGTTCATATATAAAGGTTTCTGCGGCAAAAATATAGTTAGTACAATACCAAGGCATTACAATCAGTCATTTTAGGATAAGTGGGTCGCTAAATTGAGAACATTTCATTTTTTTAACCACCAGTTTATAATGAAAAATATAAAAATTGGTAAAAAAATAAGAGATACGTATTTTTTCGATTTAATTTTTACTGATATTTCTATTTGATACCTTGGCCTCAATGACATTAAAAATAAAAACTGTCAAATACAATAGAAAAGCCAAGCAGGCAAAGGAATAAAATCTCATTCAACCTATATTATATTTCTCAGTATTTTTCAAATAACTCGAGAAATAATGGATAGAAAAATCTTATAATTTTGATATAAGCTTTGAATCATATAATCTCCAAATTGTTTTCTTATTTCGGTACCTTTCTTAAAATGAAATGTTGTCAATTCCACGCAGCATATTTACATTTAGACAAGCATTTCCAGAATCGCAAACATACGAGTACTATGTAATAATGTATTTCATAACACCAGAATACTAATAAATAATAAATTAAAATGCGTTAACATTAAATTTAGGGCTTTTTAAGCTAAAAGAAAACTGTTGTAATTAATACTTAATTAAAAAGCAACCACTAATTCATTGATTAGGTTAATCTTCGTGCTAATAGGTTTTGATCCCTGGACATAATATACCAGAGCCTGCATAGACCCTTCTGTATTCCTCACACATTTAATTCAAACTTGAAGGACATTGGTATCGATTCGGTATTGCCACGACTTAACTTAACTAAATTTATTCCTGTCATTTTCTAACATTCGCCTAAGAAAAGAGACAGAAAACCAAGAACTGACTTTAGTGCTGTCAAAGTGACGCTTCACGCCCAAAATAAGATGGCATCATAATGCACGCCATCTTATTTAAGTCGTTTTTGGGCGTGTAGCGTCACTTTGACAGCACTAAAGTCAGTTGTTGGTTTTCTGTCTCTTTTCTTAGTCGAATGTTAGAAAATGACAGGAATAAATTTAGTTAAGTTAAGTCGTGGCAATACCGAATCGATACCATTCGTTATATTCACGTTATTGACCAAAAAAAATGAAACAATCTCGTGTCGTTTAAATATACCCATTACAATTTTGAAGACAACGGTTTCCCAATGTTATCATCGTACGATTTACATGGGCATTCCTTTACGTAAACTATGAACGTTTAAATCTTGAATAATATCTGTACAAACGTTAACTCCATTCCTGATTTATGTCATCTCACTCACTATAATCAAAATGAAAAATAACTACGTAATAAAGATAACAATACATATTGTATGATACTTAAACAGCTAAATCAATGCGAAATGCGAACGCTAAATTATCTAAATCCTTCTCAAAGTATACTTCGTGTTTTGATCACTTTAACTGGAGCTCTCCCATTTGAGCACGCCAAGGAAATGTTGCATTAAGGGGATATAATTCGGAGCGCGCTCCATACAAACGTACTACGGTGATATTTTCAATACTACCCAATTTAAGTCAATGAAATTTTGCAGAAACAATCTAGAAACAAATCTCTATGCTTGTATGGAGTCAGATTTTTCGTAAAAATATACAGTTTAATGCTAGGATTAATTTATTATTTGTATAGAAATCTTTGAGGCACTGTAACTTTAAAACTATACATTTTAACGAAAATCTAACTCTATACAAGCATAGGAATTTGTTTCTAAATTGATTCTGAAAAATTTCATTGATTTTAATTGGTTAGTATTGAAAATATCACCATAGTACGTTTGTATGGAGTGCGCTCCGAATTATATCCTCTTAATCGAACTATAAAATGAGAGCCTTTTCATGACATGAGCAGTCTTTGTGAGTCATAATGCGGTTTTAACCCTATGAATGATCGATGATGAACCCTTTCTACTTATGAGTGTAAAACAATAACCCCACGGGCGGTTTGGCATAGTGTATGAAACCTTACATTTCTGAAATGTTTGTGGGAAAGGTATCTATTCCAATTTGCCAGCTGTACGCAACATACGGCAGCAAAATATTCACAATTTCTTTACTTAGAAATATATATGAATAACGTGCTATATTGGGTGTCATGTATCAAAAAGGCTACGCGTTATTAGTATTGCATGACCAAATGATTTCATAACAATATGTACAAACATTAAATAAATCATCAAATTATATCAAAAGTAAATAAACAAGTTCCAAAGCGTGCCCCTATCGAGAATTTAAAAATATGAGCGACATTATTCGTAGGTACCTATATTCTTAGCCACAAAATAAATTTCTACAACAAATTAATTGTATAAGCTTTAGAGGCAAGTGATCACTTGAAATTTAGTTTCTTAAATGATACCGACCAGTATAAATTAACATTATAAGTTAAAATTGCTTAGAACAGGTACTGTGTTAATTTCCTTTATTTCCGAAAGAGGTTTCTAATTCATTTTTAAACATTTATTCAGCTCATTTGAAACAGTAATAATAGTAAATTGAAATATAATCTGTATAACTATCTCGTATGAAAATAGCAGGAGACTTACGCAATGTTAGTTTATACACGGCGGCAGCAAAATGGCTGATTAGGAGCCGGGTAAATTCACTTCTTAGTCGGCGTGCCACGCTGGGTGAGCCCCTCGAATCTCTTGAAGGTGTAGTTAATAAATACCCAGTCTTTGTAAGCCACCTCACCTTCCTGCGCTATCGGTGCTGCAGCTGGAAAAATTAAACCATTAACATTATTATAATGTTGAATTGTTACTATTGTCCAAGTATCATGTGATATGAATGCGAACGATAAAAATTGCCTGAATGCATGTTGCAGCATAACAAGTTACTCCTTTCCCTTTACAAAAGTTTGTGACTAAGGTTCGTATTTTAAGCGTAGGCGTTGATGGAACGATATCGTCGCGATATCCCCCCGCCGCGATATTTCTGGGATCAATCCTGTCGCGACATTGTTGTGACGTCGAAATCGCTTACAAGCAAAAATCGCTTGTGTGATAGGTTCCTAATCTGTTGTCAGAATATCACTTCTATGACCTAAATGAATTCTGTAATTATGAATTTAGTACGTAGCAAATAATTAATTACTGACATTAGGGATAAAAATTGACATGTAATTAAATTGTCGTGATTCGTACCTACTGTGTTGTACTAAAAATGTAGTAGATTTTTACCTTTTCCTATTTTTAAATTAAGTGTTTGGCTTCCTTCATTGCTTTGTTTAAATGCATGATTGGTTAATTTGTATCAAATGCTACACCCACAGCCCCACTGGGCTAAAATTACATTGTGACAGTCTTATTTGTATTGTACATAACATCATACAAAAACATGTAATTTAGAGCAATAAAGAAATTAAAAAATTAAAAATTTATCTATTTTTCACCGGTCATAAATCGTCAGATTTATTGGCACAGTATGTTATGTCAATTAATGTGTACATACGTATTTCAAGCTTGACGTCGGGGAAGTCGTCAAAGTTGGAGGTGTCATCGATGGAGCGAACCTCCACGCAGATGGCGGCAGGGCGCTCGCGCACGTGCGACCAGTCCACGCCGCGGAAAAACGACACTGACTTGACATCTTCTATGCCGCGCTGAGAGCCCAATCTGTTGGATACATACAATATTCAGTAAAATATGCCAATATAGGAAAACATCGTGAGGAAGCCTGCATGCTTCAATTTCGAGGCATGTATATTGTACCCACTGTCCATTATAAGTGGCGACGGGCTCACCCCCCGTCACACTGGACAGAGCTTCGGTACTACTGGTGTAACGTGGATGTTCTGAGGTTTCAGAATATATCTGACTACCCCCTCGGGGAATATAGTAGTGAGCATATGCTTATGCTTATACATACTTATATACCAATAAATAACATAACATACATATAATAAATGACTGTACACATTATTATATCAACGGTAATAGGAAGAAGTAGCAAAAAATATGAGCGGGATACAATCTAGCATCTTCTCTCCTATCGGCCCATTGCCGCTCTGCTTTATTACTATGTGGAATCATACCCGTACACCATACGAACTGTTCGAACCATTGTGGTAGGTAGGTAGGTACACGTTTGAATAAGTTTTGACACCGCTGCAAGTGCGAATTGATTTATCGCGATTCAAGTCGGTACCGCGCGCAGGCAGACGGGGCCGGTACGTGCTACGTCACCCGCGCCTCGCGCACGATCGGCCTGTCGCGACCGCTGACCGCGCTCACTTTATATTATTTACGCTATGTCGTGGCTCTTTAGTTTCTACTGAGGGCAGGCGGGATATTGGGAGTTTCTCACAAATGACTCGCAAGCTTAATACGATTCTAATCTATGTATTTACCTGCGGTCAGGCTCCGAGCAGAAGCGCAGTATGGTCTCCCTCGCCTCCTCGCTGATGGGGATCTCGGGCGGGAAGGTGAGTGACTCTCGCCACGACATCACCTTGCGATAGGTTTCTTGCGGAGACTCCGAGCAAAAAGGCGGGTAGCCGATCAGCATTTCGTACCTACAATTAAGAAAAGATATCTTGTTACTCTGTGTTCTTAAAAATGCATTTCATGTCATTCCTTTTTTTCTAAAGGCTAGATACTAGGCACGACACATAGTTAATATGAAATAACACTCGTACATATCTTATCGACTTTGTCACACAAATTATCTAGTCACATTTAAAGTACCAGAATCTAGCCTGGACTTGTATTATCGTCACTAGACGAGGATATAAAATACATATATTTATTCAGTCACGGTGACATTGATATCATTGGCATCCTTTTAAATGGGTAGACTACCCATCAAACTTTTACCACACCTTGGACACTGTCAGCTGATAGCTGTCATTTCATACAAATGGTAAAAATAGAAAAGAAGAGTTAATCATATGCAATACTACTACTGTTGCGTGCGAGCGAGACAGGAATACGCATTTGCTTAAGAGATAACCACGAAGTAACCGGAGTTGGTGAGGTAAAAAGTCGGTGGAAGGCAGGTAGTGTTCGTACTGTATGTAAATATGTCCCTTACGGGATTCGAACCCGCGACCCTTGGCATAGCAGATAATAATTCGCATCATAACTTAAGTTCGCAATATTAATTCGCAATATACAGATTCACTGAGACAGAGCTTCTTTGAGCGAGATTTTTTCACATTCTATGGAATACATGACAGTTAAAAAACAAAAACATGCAATTTTACCAAAATGTTAAAATAACAGGAAGTTTAAATTCGCATTGCTTGAACTAAAAACATAAATGGTTTCGTTACGCCATACAAGGAAAAACAAATTACATACTACTGCTTTTCATAATTATTATTATGTTTTGTGTTCAAACTACATTACCATTATTGACGTACATATTGACATACATACATAAACTCACGGTTCTAATCCTTTTCGGGGTGTTCAGAATCTCATCAATCATCATTTAGTGATAGCAAATTATAAAACTGTGAAAGCAGTAAGCCTAAAATACTCTTTTATTTAGTTTAGACTGCGGCGTTTAGTCAAATTAAGCTATCGACACTTCTGATGATTGATTAAATGGTGATTTTGATATAGAAGATTTATTTAATAACAGTTACCTAATATTGGATAACAATATTTTTCTTTTTATCCCACTGCTGGGTAAAGGCAAACTTAATTCACTATGTAGAACGTTACCGCAAGACATGTGCCCAGCAAGCATGCAGCATTCCTTCTCTGGATGGAGAAACTAATTCTCTATGCCAGAAAGTTGCCAGCTCGGCAGTCGCCATAGGTTTCAGTATATATATTTTTTATTACATGTACTTTACTTACTTTTATTTTCTGCACTGTTTTTTTTGGAATGGATCTATATTTATTTATTTACATATCATATGGATTTTTTCATTACTTGACTTTCATGAAGTATGAATGATGACTCCAAAAGCTAAACTTTTAAAAGTAGGACTGTTCAATGCTCAATCTTTAAATACTAAGGGAGATGAATTTGTAACGGCCATGGAAAAACATTTACCAGATATTGTAGCCATCAATGAGTCCTGGTTGCGTGAAGGACGTGAAGCTCTGGCGCCTAAAGTCCCAGGTTATCGTTTCCGAATGCTGCCGCGTCCCGCTGATATGCGTCAGGGACGGGGCGGAGGCGTTGCTTTTTATTACCGCCGTAGCTTAAGAGTGTACACACTACAACACCCATCGTCTTCGATTGAGCAATGGTGGCTGAAGGTGATTGTCAACGGTATGCGATTTGCCATTGATACTGCTTACCGCCCCAGATGGGTGTCAATTGATACGTTTTTTGACTCAATCATAGAATCAGTTACCTCTTTTTCGTTTCTGGATGGAACTGTATTGCTTGGTGATTTTAATATTGACTTCCTTGACACCACTAATAGCAAATTCCGTGAGCTCGCTAGTTTTTTACAGTGTACTGGGCTCACGCAAGTAGTCACGGAACCTACCCATTTCACAGAAAACAGTGCGACACTTATAGATATTGTTTGTACTGATGTCACCGTAAATAGAGTTGATGTGTCAAACGTTGTAGGAATGAACGGTCATGCAATGGTCAATGTGACTCTTAATGTGAAAAAACCAAAACCTACGCCTAGATTTCTCACCTATAGGCCCATTAAACACATTGACATGGATGCTTTCAATAAAGACTTGATACATTTAAATTGGGACTCTATATATCATCTTCCATCAGTAAATGATGCATTGGCAGCCTTCGACGATTTTGTTGTGCAATTGTTTGACAAGCATGCTCCGTCCAAGACAGTATATCTTAGGAATAAACATACGCCCTGGCTAACAGACAATCTAAAGATGATGATCGACTTACGCGATAAAGCACTGAAAAGATATCGTTCAACGAAACAGGAAGTACACAAAGAATATTACAAGTCACTTAAAAAAGTAGTTTTGAATGCAATTAATAGTGAAAAACGAGCCTTTTTTGACAGAACGATTAATAACAACATCAATGACTCAAAAACCTTGTGGAAAAATCTAAAACGTAATATTTTACCAGAAACTAAAACACACGAATGTCTACCAGAGTTATTGAGTAACCCTGATAAAATTAATGACTTTTTCCTTAACTTACCAACTTCAGAGAGTGTTCCTCTTTCCTTACTTACTTTCTTTGAGTTTAATCGGCTGGGTAGCATGTCTTTTCAGCTGAGGCCAGTAGATGAGTCAGAGGTTACAAAGGCACTTCTATCGATAAAATCAAATGCACCGGGTGCTGACGAAATAAACTACGATATGATCTTGTTAACCCTGCCGCATACCCTCCCATACATTGCAGCAATAATTAATAAGTCGCTTTCCACATCTACGTTCCCTACTGCATGGAAGACAGCACTTATCACGCCTTTGCCAAAGACTTCCAATCCAACGGAATTTAAGGACCTAAGACCTATTAGTATATTGCCCTGTTTATCGAAGGTCCTGGAAAGGATAGTTCACAATCAACTTTCAAAATTTCTGGAGGATAACAACATTCTACCATCGTTGCAGTCTGGTTTCAGGAGAGGTGTCGGCACCACCACAGCCCTACTTGACGTAATTGACAATGTACTAGTGGCCCAGGATAGAGGTATGAGCACAGTTATGACCTTGTTAGATTTCTCGCGCGCCTTTGATTGCATCAGCATATCGTTACTTCTGTCCAAGATGAGTTACTATGGTCTGAATTCATCGAGCGTACAATGGTTCAACAGCTATCTCAGTAACCGACAGCAAATCGTTAAAATCCGTAAAGAAAATGGCACTGCAATCTGTTCGGCTGCTAGAGCGGTCCATAGAGGCGTACCACAAGGCTCGATTCTTGGTCCTCTACTCTTCATACTATATACTTCAGATCTAGTTGAACAAATTCATCACTGCCAATATCACCTGTACGCTGATGATACGCAAATTTACATTCATTTGGACCCGAAGGAAGATATTACTGCTCCCGTTGCCAACATCAACTCCGACCTCGACAGAATTTCTACTTGGGCTAGGCAAAACGCGCTAGCATTAAACCCCAGTAAATCCAAATTTATGGTACTGGGAACAAAGATGCAGCTAGAGAGAACATTGTTGCAGCCCCCTAGCATTTCTATTTCAGGAACCACAATAGAGCGAGTTCAGGAAGCTAGAAATCTTGGTATTCTCATGGACGATCGTCTCCGTTTCGTGAAACATGCAATGGAAGTTGCTAAAAGTTGCTTCTTTCGTTTGAAGGTTCTGTATAAGGTTCGGCTTCTTCTCACAGAAAAAGTCAGGTTGACGCTATGTGAATCGATCATTCTGTCTAAACTTAATTATGGTGATGTAGTTGTTGGCCCATGTCTGCTTGCTCATACTAAACGCATTTTCCAAAGAGTACAGAATTCTTGTATAAGATACTGTTATAAAATACCGCCTCGCAGTCACATCACACCCGAACTGAATAAACGTAGTCTGCTCAATATGGAATCTCGAAGGTCTCTCCATATGGCTGGTTTGATTCATACCATTATCAGATATAAACACCCGAAGTATCTGTACGATAAGCTCCAGTGGTCCACTTTTCATAAAACCTACAATTCCAGACGATATGACTGCTACCTGCTGGCAACGCCGTTTCACAAAACTAGAGCATTTGAGGGAAGCTTCCGGTACCAAGCGACAAAGTGCTGGAACAATCTTCCACCACCACTTAGGCGACCTCTTTCTAAGCCAACGGTTAAAACACATTTCAAGAAGTGGTTGCTCGAAAAACAAGCACAGCCAGGTGCCTGATGCGGAGGCTAGGGTTTGGCGTGTGTCAGTAGGTATAAATTAACGGCTATATTGTACGCGTTTAGAGGTGGGTCTTATTATTGGGTAGGTATAATATCATACACACACTATATACTATGTACACACACTATATACTATTTACATACATTATATTTATTGTAAATTATTTATTACGCTACATATTTATAATATTCTTAGCACACAATTGGTTTTCGGAGAGCAACACAGCACAGGAGTGGTATTTTTGAGTCACACGTTTATTAGTAGTGTGAAAGTGTCATATACTACTATGGAAATTATGCATCATTCGACTATGATTTTGAAAGTGTGAGATTCGAAAATTGCACTCCTGCTCTGTCAGGCACGGCAGAAAATCAACGCCTTGCTTACCAAGTAAGGCACTATGTTGAGTCGTGTCCTTTTTACCATCGCGGCACACACCGCTACCACCTACTATTTCTTTTACTGTACTGTGTTTGTTTCGTGTGTGCCTTTAATGGTGAATAAAGTTTTTTCTTTCTTTCTTTCTTTCTTTCTTTCAGTACGCACTGATAGTTTGTTTCTTATACAATTACAACGAATATAATAAACATTTGTGAAGAATTACTAACATGATGACCCCTAGACTCCACCAGTCCGCCTGTGGTCCGTAACCAGTCTGCAAGAACACTTCGGGGGCAATATAGTCCGGTGTGCCGACGGTCGAGTACGCCAGCGCTCGTCTGTTTCGCTTCCACGACTCCGCACGACGCTTCGAGTCCATCGCAGACGATGACGTTGATACTGTAAATCAAACAATATATTAGTTTACGAACTCCATCGAAGAATCAAATCAAACAGCTATGAATTCAGAAAGTCCTTATAATTAGAACCTCTGAAAGCTCTAAGTAATATATCACGTTCTCACAATGAGCTAATGAATACACACTGAAGTCGGAAGGCGTGGCCCGAGAGAGGTCACGATAAAAGTCGGTGCGGTGACTCTTCTTCAGACCGGTACACAAACCGAAATCGCTTAACTTGATGTGCCCACGCGCATCCAGCAATAAGTTGTCTGGTTTTATGTCTCTGTAAAATAGATACAAATTTTACATCAAGAATGTATATCCACGTATAATGACAAGTAGGCCTTTTTAAAAGCAAAATCAACATTTTGTTATTTGTGTCTAATTCTGCAGTACGAATTTGAACTAAAACAGCCACTCAGTGTAGTTACTTCTCCGCCTGGAGAATAGGCGGTCTAGTCTCTTGGCTCTGGCATTATATTAATGTCGGACGAAAATAGTAATTGATACACACCTATGAATAAATCCAAGTTTATGAATACTGTCGATAGCCAGCGCAGTCTCTGCGACGTAAAACTGCGCGCATTCTTCACTCAGGGTGTCTTTCTTCATGAGCAGCGTCATCATATCACCTCCAGGAAGAAATTCCATAATGAGGTAAAGGTTCATTGGATCTTGGAAGCTGTAGTACATCTTGACAACCCATTGATGGTCAGCCTCAACTAGTATGTCACGCTCCGCGCGAACATGTGCCACCTAAAATAAGACATTCTCATTCTAAAACATGATTCTTTTATCGTCGAATGTAACTAATGCATCTGATTTATATTTTTATATCATTCAACCTGATTAGGAAATTCTTGCACAGGGCATAGTGTAATTAAACTAGTGGTTGCGCTCGCGGCGGTCTCGACAGCTCAATCGTGCGCGGTTAGCTGGGGCCGGGGGAAGCGTGTCCCAGTACCGACTTACCTGTACGACGTACCGACTTTGACGGTGTTCCGTCCCCCGCACACCGCGTTAGCATAGACCCGCCGCGACAGCTGAGCGCTACCAGTATATTATAATTATTACGCTATCCTTAGGGTGTATAACACACCCTTTTGATAAGAAAAGTAGTTTGTTTAAGTTTTATTAAAATTTACCTGTTCTTTTTCAAGCATGTCTGCTTTTCTGAGTATTTTCATAGCATACACGTGACCGGTATCCTTCTTTTGTACTAGGCGAACCTCTCCAAACGCTCCTCTTCCTATCACCTGTGAAAAGAATGGAACTCATATTATTAGACAAAACTGCATTATTATCTGTTAATTGTGGTCGTAATAAAAATTAGGTACCAGATTCGAGCATTAATTTTATAATTTTTTTTATGACCTTACCTTGAGAGGTTCGAAATCTTCTACCCCAAGCCTAGATCTCTTTAGCCTCAGAAATTCAGTCTCCTTCTGTGCGTGTTGCTGTCGCTTCTCCTGCTTCTGACTTTCCGAAAGACTTTCATCTTTAAGCGACTCTTCAAGTTTCTCCAACCTTGAATAAAGCAAGGCATTGTGCACTCATAAACACTTCTAACATAGTATTAGCCATAGGACTATAAAGGGTAAGTTAAAGTAAGTTATAGCCTGTAGAATCCCACTGCAGGGCAAAGGCCTCCTCTCACGAATAAGGGTGAGAGGGAGCGGGCCATACTCCACCACGCGGGCCCAGTGCGTGTTGGTGGAGGCAAGTTAGTGGTCACCTTGCTGTCAGAGAATTTTCAAGCCGCCAATAGGCCTCTGACTTGGCTTAACGAATAGTTAGAACGCCATCTGACGGAACTATCCGAGACCAACTGCTTAACGTGCCTTCCGAAGCACGGAAACGCTCGAGATGAAATACCACTAAACGGTCACCCATCCAAAGACTGACCGGACCTGACGTTGCTTAACTTCGGTGATCGTTTCCAATACCGAAGCTCCACTACGCCAACGAGCGCTTTCAACTTTTCAACTTTCAACGAGAACTATAAAGGGTGTAAATTTAAATTAATTTAATTTAAGTTAAATATTAAGCAGGGTGCATCAGACCATTTCACTATAGGACCAACATTGAAATCGCGAAAAAAAATCTAACTCGACCCGAATGTATGGTTTATACTTTAAACACGTTGACACTTTTTAAGGGGATGACCAGACCGTCAAACTGAATAACTTTCTGTACAGCACCAACATCGAAATTGCTAAAAAAATCTGCGTTTTCATGCAAACTTACTTGACCCGAATGTATGGGACAACTGATTTCTTTTCGCGTTTTCGATGTTGGTCATATGAAGAAAGTTGTTCAGATTCATGGTCTGACCAAGTTGGACCCTGTATACCTAATGAAAAATCACACATTGTCCAGTGGCCGTAAGCCTATAAGAAGGACTTACCTCTGTTTCCTCTCATAATGCTGGGTGATGAGATTCGTGTAGAAGTTTTCTAGAGTGACTTTGGCCTTGGTGGCCTTGTCGAGCGTGTGCCCACTGAACCGGATGTTGTCCGTGCCCGTCATTTCCAGCACCCCTACCGAATGTAATTTAAATCAACATTTTAATTAACCATTTCCAAATCTGCCATTATTGCATGTTATGTTCTTATTTTTAGTAGCAGACCAGTAAAATGAAAGTTCCGTATTTTTTTATAACTTAGCTCTAATGTTATGTAAAAGAATGAAGTAAGTATTTCCATACGACCGCAAAGAGCGTGTAAATTTTACGGTAATAACTATAAACAAAATTATTTACAATTTGTGGCATCACGTTGTAATAACTTTCTGTCTATGATAATATGTACTGGCTTTCTTGTAATTGGTGTTTACCTAGGTCCTGGGCGTGTACAATATTTTCATTTCAATATTGTTTTCACCTTACAAGCTCGGAAAGATTCTGTTTATCATTCGAAATCTGAGTGCAAAAGTGCATTTTATCCGCTAGCGTGCAAAGAGTTTTTAAAATTAGAATCCATTCAAGTCCAGATAAAAAGATAGTGCGAGAAAGACAAAAAGATTATGTTGCTAACATAACGAACTATGCATATATTCGTGCATATTATTGTCTTCTCTTTTTCGCGTATAAGTTTGTCCTTCACTATAATTTATTTGAGTGTCAACAAAGAGATTATAACTAAATATAATCCATTTGAGTAGCAATATCTCTTGTCTTCTCTTTTTCACGTATAGATTTGTCCTTATTTGCATTTGCATATAATTATTTTTCCAGTGTGGGATAAAAACATCATTTAAAATAATACTTATTTAAAATGCATTTTAATAATTAATTCATCTTGTTTACCTATGAGAAGTTATTCCTTTACATTTCCTGAATTATTTGCGCAGTGTCTCAGTACACACTACACACCAGGACATTTTTTATGCTGATCAATTGGTTTTCAATCAAACTGCTACACGTGACCGCAGTGAGATAGTGACTAAATGCAAGAGTAATATAGCCGCAATAGAATGGGACAACGTCATAAAGCGCGATGTTCGCTCTATACATCTAAACTCAGTGCTTGCACCTAACATTTTCCTCGCTGTTGTGAGGTGAAAAGTTGTGTGTTTCGCTCGGCTGCAAAATTATTCCGCGTCTCGTACCTTTGAAACCTTCGCTACGCTCCGGATTCTATATTTGAACCACTCGCTTCGCTCGTGGTTCAATCCTAGAATCCTTCGCTTGCTCAGGTTTCAATATAAGTATAGCTTGGCAAAAAAGTCATGATCGTGGTGACAGGTGGAACTAAAATTTTTGTATGGTGGTGTTGCCAGGTTATGCGTGATTTTGACGTTCTTGCGTGGAGGCAGCGCCCTCATGTTTTATCACGACTTTTTTGCCAAGCTGTACTCGCGGCAAAAAACAACTTTGCAGCCTAGCATAACAAATAACTATTTCCTGCCTGTTTTTTGGCCTTATTTCGTGCCTCTTGTTTTTTTCTCTGTATTTTACTGTTTATATTTTGGTGTAAAATAAAGTAAGTATACCAGATTTATTGTTTTCAATTAAGTTTTCAACAACATAGCCAAAGAAGTGAACTCACAGTTTTTAGCTAATTTAAATTTGTCCTTGTTTAGTATACCAAATTAAGAATAAAGTAAAATTTGAATTTTAAACCACATTGTCAACATTTTGTCGTTATTATCAGAGGCATGAATTCCAAATAAACAATGACTCGCATCAGGCAACAAACAAACGATTGAAACTGCTCTTTACAATTAGAACAATAACCTAAAACATATTGAATAATGCTTGTATTGTATTTAGGAGCATAAAGCGATCATCTTGATTACACACAGTAGTTGCTTTTTATTGTGATTGTGACACTCCCAAAACAATTAACCACAAAAGGTTTTCATTGTTGTGTAGAGTCTCAAGGTTAAGGCACGATGGGGGGGCTAACACAAAAGATCCCACTGGGTCGAAGTGTTGCTGGCCTGCCAGCCCCCACAACAAGATAAGATAAGATAAGGCACGATGGGGCTGACATAACCTCAGTGTTAAAAGCCCAAATATAAATAAAAAAAGAATTAAAAAAAAAAAGGTGGTTTGGTTTTTTCTCCAAAATTATTATTATCATTAAATTATTTTTTTAACACTCGTAAGGCAGAATCTGAAACCTAACCAGAATGTTACATGAAACTTTCCACATTCTACAAGCCTCAGATTTAACTACTAGGTACTTACTTCATTGGTTGTTTTAAAAAAGAACCATTTAAATCACAGCAGAATTTTCGATTGAAGATATTAAGGGTCGGCACTACCTACGGCCCGTTTGACATATCTGTCAAAAGAAAAAGACCGGTGGCCGACAACACTCAACCCTATCTTATAAGATTAATGAACAAATAAATTTTATAGCTAAATTTGGCAATAAGTTACTTGCAAAAAACTTGGTCGGCCGCGGCGCAGCTTGGCTGGCATGGCACGTTTACTGGTGTGAAGGAAAAAGTGAACCCTGGTGACACAACATTTTACCTCGTTGAAGTCTGTTGGTATAGAGGCCAATTAGTAAGGCCTAAAAAGTCTGGTAGGCCGCACCCTATCCTGGCAGGTTTATAGGTCCGACCGAATTTAGGGTACCTACTACCTGGAAGGCAGATTTTACCTCATTAAATTGATGTTGAATATTTGGTCGTACGTGGCAATACTCCTGCACCTGCAGCATCTGGATTTGAGGGCCGTAGGTCGAAATTGACATTTACAGTAACAGTATAGTACCGTGATAGACCCAAAATGTGACTGATCAAAGATCACCCCTGGTGGGTCCCAACCATATATACAGTATTACTAAGGCTTAAAAAAACTTAAAATTATTATAACAGAGCAAACTAAAACTTATAACAGAATAATTTTATTATTATAAGGCCGGATTCGACCAAACTTAGATTTATAGAAGAGTAACCTATACAAGGAGCAATTTTACTTTTGTTGTTTACACACCCCGTACTAAAAGAACGAATGTATAATTCACCTAAGGAAAGAGGTCGTTGTATCCGTACTTATTGTAATGTGAGGTTATACAGTTTTAATTTGTTAGGTTTGTTTTTATTATAATTTTTTTAATTATGTGACATTGACATTTCATTTAGATTAGGGTTGGCAAAACGCAAAATCTGTTTACTCTATAGTAACAAAGCGACTTAATCTAAGAATTAAATTTACTCGTGTTTGGTCGAATTGGGCCTAAGTTTAATATTATTGGTATAAGCAAACTAAGGGTTTGTAATCTTTTATCATCATCATCATCGTCAGATATGTTTTTAGCACGGAATAAAAGTTAATTTTGCAGCAGTAACTGGAGCCTTCAAAAACATTTGTGCAAAAGGACATCAGTGTGACCACTTTTAGTAGATTTCTACTTTATTGGTGGATTTAGGGCAAAGAGAACGATAATTTAGTAGTGGGAAATTCTTTAGCAGAATAGAAATTCGGTATTCGAAAATTTTATCATAAATGCAAGGATTCAGTCTAAAAAAAATCTAAGCTGGCAATACAAATGGCTGTAAAACAATTAAACAAAAAAAAACCATCCATTGCAGGGTTTGGAAGTTTTCCGGAACTACTAGTAAAGCTTTAATGACTGGTTCACTTTTAGACGGATTTAAATTCTAGAGGCATTTTGGGTAACATTTAGCCAAATGTGTTTTTTTTACTAATTCGGACCTGCTGAACACGAATTTCGATGTTGGAACTCCCGATTTTGCGAGTTCAAGGAAGGAGGGCTCTAAAGGTGACTTTTTCAGTTTTTTACGTTTTATCGAAAAGTTTTGTAAAGACAAATTAAATCGGATAAAATTTTCTACATAACACGTTCTTTGCACTTTTGTCATAGGACTTTAACCTTTGAATCCATGTTACAAAGTGATGAAAACCAATAAAAATTATACAAAAATGCGGAAATAACATGATGAGCGTTCAATAAAATTTATAATAAATGTTGTTCAACATACATACATACATATACATATTCTCACGCCTGTCTCCCACTGGGGTAGGCAGAAACAACGGAACGCCACCTGCTACGATCCTGACAAACTTCCCTAGCTTCCTCCACATTCATTAGTCCCTTCAAGCATGCTCGTCGGTTTCGGGTAGATCTGACCTGGCCCTTCTTAAGCACGTCGCCAATTTGGTCCGAATATGTACGTCTAGGCCGTCCCCTTCCAACATTTCCACTTCCGCTTGCCTTATAGGTTGCACTCGTCAATCTGCACTCATCCATTCTTTCCATATGACCAAACCATCGCAACATACCTTTCTCTATCTTTGTCACTACATCCTCTTTCAGACCACAACGTTCTCTGATTAAACTATTTTTCAATTTGTCCATAACAGTTACACCACACATACTTCTCAATGAGCGCATTTCCACAGCGTTAATCCTACTTTCGTGTGTCTTCTGCCATACCCAAGATTCACTTCCATACATCAATGTTGGGACTAACACTCCGTTATGAACTGCCATCCGTGCCTTTTTGGACACGTGTTGACTTTTCACAAAAGAATGCAGAGCTCCATTTACCCTATTTCCCTCACACTTACCGTCTCTGGTAAACATGCATCCCAAGTACACAAACTCATTCACCTGTTCCAATTTTTCATCACCTATCTTAATACTGCATACAGTACGTTCGTCATCATCATTCCTCTCTAGCACCATAACTTTTGTTTTACTTACATTCACTTTCATTCCTTTCTTTTTAAAAGACTCATTCATATTGTTCAAAAACGTGTTTAATATTAAATTTTAACCATCTGGAACGACATAAATATTATTTGGTAGAATTTGAAACAGGACTTTGTAGATTTTGGTAGATTCTCTGAAAAAAGTGGTCAAGCTGAAGGACATTGCGCGACAAAAGAACACACAAAAGAATTGCAAAAGTTATTTTAAAAACTAAAATGTTACTTACAAAGGGCACTGTTTGGTAGTTTTTGGTTCATATTCATATTAATTTATTCGCATTCATGTACAGTTACAGCATAGGTGTTACTTAGTAGCTAAAGTCATGTACTTAACCATGAACCCTGAAAGGGCACAGCAATATTATTTACAATAGAATTTTATTATTTTACATGTATGCCATGTTAGCTTAATCAAATTAAAGATTGAAAAAGTCGGGCGGCGAGCGGGATTCGAACCCACGACCTGCCTATCTGAATTATTACAATGTCAACAGTTAGGTTCTTGTGGTAGATTTTGGTAGTTTTTGGTTCTTTTGGTAGGTTTTGGTACTATTGGTAGTTTTTGGTAGAGTTTAGTATTATTCGTAGTTTTTGATTGTTTTGGTAGATTTTGGTACTTTTTCGTTGTTTCTGGTCATTTTGGTAGATTTTTATACTTTTTGTTATTATTTGATAGAAGTATGAAAATTACCAAAAACTAACATAATAAACAAAAGAGTTCTTTATGGCTTGGCTACGGGGTGAGTCACTGAGCAAGTAATCACTACGTTTTAGGGTGAGTCTGTTGACATAAAATATAAAATATTTGTTTTGCAAAAGAGGTGCATTCGAATCGTAAGCGGAATTTAGTCCAACAGGCTGTCATGCCGATCCTTGTTCACCGACTTGAAATTGCTCACTGTGACAGCTTTGTATATCCTCGAGCTGTGCAAAATCGTGAGACGATACCCCGACAAATTCCCAAGTAAACCCCCATTCCGTAGCAAAAGACTAAATTTAACTCGCAAAAATGAGCTACTGGTACCAAATTACCGACTAGCATCGATGCAAAGAACTACAAAGTCGAATGCTGTTTTTGTGTATAATAAAATACCAGATGACATTAAAGCCCTACCCGACAAGAGATTTCTGAAGAAGGTATAATTAATCGAAAGGTGTTTTAATAACATTAAACTGATTTTATGCGACATTTAATTTGATTGTAGTAGTGAAAGGTGATAGTATGTAATTGTCTGGCACCTATTGTTTAAATCTGTTTTTTTTCTTTATGTTTATAAATTATATTGTAGTGTGACTAATACTCTGTACTTACCATCTGAAACTTATGTAAGTAACTACCTACAATTTAAAGTAAATAAATGAAATGAAATGAACCAAAACAAAAAGTACCGAAATAACCATAAACTACCAAAAAGTACGAAAAAGTTCCAATATAACCATAAACTACCAAAAATACGAAAAATTACCGAAATAACAATAATCTACCAAAAAGTACGAAAATCTACTAAAATAACCAAAAACTATGAAAATTACCAAAAATTACTGAAAGAACCAAAAACTACCAAACTGTGCTCGGAAAGTAACTTCAGTGAAATTCCTTTGTGTTGTCTTGTGTGTCGCGCAAAATTCTGTCGTGCAAATGTCTTTTGAAGGCAATCGTTTGAGTTACTGCTACGGCACAGAATTCACTCTTATTCCATACTTATGTACAGGTTGAAATCCGATCGGTTTGCGCCCATATTAAAAGTTGTTCAGTTTGATGGGTAGACTCTTAGTTTAAAAGGATGCTAATGATATCAAATTCACCCTGTATAACATATCTGACGATGATGATATGATAACAGATTATCAATCGTAAGTTTGCTAGTACCTACCAATAATAATAAACTTATAATTATTCTGTTATAATAATGGGGACAAAAATTTACGAGTAATAGTCGACCAATTTATAAAATGTACTTCTAAGTCCACATATCGTGACGGGCAACTACGGAACCTTACACTGCGTGTGGCCCGACACCCACTTGCCCGGTTTTTTATAAGTAATAATGGGTACAAAATGGATCTGTTCATTAATCTTCTAAGACAGGGTTGGGTGTTGCCGGTCACCGGTCTATTCGCAATGACTTCGAACGATTGACGGCCCATAGTAATTTGTATGAAGAAAACGTCCAAAAAAATATGTGATTTTTGGTAACAAATTGCAAAAAAACTAGAAGTCATATCGAAAAACTGATTTGTTTAAAGTGTTCTTTGATGCTTTGCCATTGATTTGAAATATATTTTGTTGTTTTATTTTGTTTAACTAAATCACAGGACTCGGAACGCGGCAGTGCTATTCTAGAGTTTTTCATGAAATTCTCGATTACTTTCTGATGTAACTATAAAATTTTACTGAAATTTTTTTTGTTCATCTTGTACTTCATCTTTTAAAGAAGCGATGGTATTAATTTTGTTTCGAAATATAGCTATTTACTATCCTCAAAAGTCGGAACGCCGGACCCTGTTTGGCCCGATCAGGGTAGTGCCGACCCTTAAATAATATTTTGTCAATGTTCATCTCACAGGAATTATTTTCCAGGTCTTAGCACAGACATATATGGTATATCTACCTCATTTAATGAGCTTATGACGTCACGCTTGCCGATGCCGCAACGTCGCGAGATAATACTTCACTGTGCATGTCCACAGCCTTGATGTAACATACACACTAACCATATTTTAACAAGACTATGACATATTGGCGCACTGTTACAACAGAGTAACTAATTCGAACATAATTAGCTAAGTCAACTAGATAAACACATTTCGTTTGTCTATGAAATTGTTTAACTTGAACATAGATTAGTGAGTAATTATGAAACACAGATTTTTCTCTCCACAACTGTTGATTTTTATTTCTGTTAACTATATATGTACAAAAATACTCTCTATTTATATTACTAGCTATTCAACGTGACTTCGTCTTCAATTACTTTAAAAAAGTATACATATACTCACGCCACTATCCCACAGGGCTCGCCAAACACTATGATTCTGACATAATTCTCTCGCCTCATACACTTTCATACATCTCTTCATACACTTCCTTCGGTGAGCTTGCTTCACACTTGTCCTTTTCGGAGAAGACCATTTATTTGGTCATTGTAAGTTCTCCTCGGGCGCCCCTCTCTTGACTGTTCCGGTTACATTGGATCGATAAATCTCCCTAGTGAGTCTACTCCCATTGTGTAAAATATCCTGTGTTTTAATCCAGAACATATTCTGTGTGTTAAATTTCATCTAAATCCGTTCAGCCATATGCGTGACTAACGCTCAGTTGCAGAAACGCTCATTAGAGTTAATCCTGAATTTAATCTCTTGGTAGCTTTTACTACGTCAACATGACAATACGTGACAGATTTAATGGAGGATTAACTCTAATGAGCGTTTCTTCAACTGAGCTTGAGTCACAAGCATACACATCCAATAGTAGGGTTATAAATAATAATGTTAACTGGGTAGATCAACTATTTTTTGTCCTCACGGTACTGTTTAAAAAAAAGTTTATTTCTTTTTCCTTGACATTCATTAATTCTGAAAAATAAATATTGTATCTAATGATATGATTCTTCAACACACATGCGCATTGCACCATCTGTGTTGAACTACTAGAAGTTTTTAGCGGTTGTCCGATAGACCAAAAAGCGTGGGGGGGGGAAATAAAGCGTCCATCGGACAACCGCCAAAATTCAAGTAATTTTGCAAAACCGTGTATGTATTTAATAAATGGAATCCTTAGTTATTAAAAAAACATTAATTTTTGGGGCAAGCAAAACCTGAGCTTGAGCCTTAGCCTGAACATTGAGAAAAATTTATGCAGATGACTGGGACTAGGTATGGACAAATAGTTGATTGACCCAACTGTTGAAATGACATTGTCTTTAGTTAGTTTATTATAACATTGAGAATCAGCAGAACTTCCTTTCAATTCCAATAGAACAGTCTAAAAAAAAAAAAAACAGACTTACATACCAACTATAAAGTGGCAATACAAAAACCAATTATTGACTATGTCCAAAGGTAAAGAAGTTTATGTCAGCCAGTCACATATAATTGGCTGAACGGATTTAGATGAAATTTGGCACGCAGATAAAATATGTTCTGGATTAATACATAGGATACTTTTTTACGGTGAGTACAGACAGAGTAGTGGGCAACAGCTAGTTTATGAATAAATAAAGGCCCAAAATTAGTTCAGACCTAACAAGGTTAGTTAAGTAGGTACTTTGATTCTTACCCGGAGGCTGGGGCGCTGGGGCCGGTGTATCTGGGGCCACCGTAGTGCCCGGGGTGCTTTTCCCCCAAGACACGGCTCTCTCTGAACAAATAAGAACATTATGTTAAACTTTATTTTTTATTTTGAGTTTTATCAAGGCTTCAGTCAATGTGGGCGATGTCAGCCTCTTATGCGCGGTTTATACAGAAGAGACGTGTGGCGGTGGCAGATAGTTAAAGTGACAAAATTATAAACCTTATAGTACAGTCGCCATCAGAGACATCGTACCATACAAGGTGTTCAAATATTTCTGTACAGTGCTAATTTTCATTAAATTCTTTACAGTAAATGTTACCAATTATATCTAAACATATATTTTATCATAAATATCTGAAAAGCTAATTTTCAATAATTTCTTAACAATGTTATTTAAAATTAAAATGTAAAACAATGGAGTTAGGCATTTTTTCTTAAACTGTTCAGATGTTTATGATCACCCTGACTATGTAAAGCCCGACCAGAAATATAAAAAACCTCGCCATGTTGCGGAAAATAATTAGAACTAATTTTTGTACTTGGAACACTAACATTAAAGGTGACAGTCGATTGCAGCGCCCCCAAACCAGGTTTTTTATATTCCTGGTCAGGCTTTAGATATATTTGATGTTCTAGCTAGGCTTTCCAATATTTTTGATTGGTTATGTATAAAAAATTTTATGAAAATTAGAACTGCTTATACAATGTTGACCACTTTGTTTGCTATGATATATCTGATGATGACTGTACGTAGCATAGCGTCGCTCGGAGAATTACGCCCTTTTATCTCCTTTTCGACAAAAACGACGCTATGCTACATACTATAAAGTTTATATTGTGTTACTTAGATTATCCGCCACCGCCACACGTCTCTTCTGTATAAACCGTGACTTAGGATCCAATTAAAATATAAGACAACTTAAAATATAACCAAACAGCAGTTAATCTTCCCATCGTCCAATGAATCTAGACCTCAGATTTCAATTCCGGACATTTTCCAGCTTTACATGGACCAGGTAATCAACTTTGTTGCAGGCTGTACATAATGGGTAGGGTTCAATAACCATGTGATAAAAGAACAATGGCGAATCAGGACCCAGTCATTTTTAAGAAAACTAAAAGGTGTACTGGTTGGTTGTCATAATTATTAAAAGCAGAAAAAATTAAGGATTCCTTTGGAAAAATACACATCTCTAAAAGTTTGGATTTAAAAGAGAAAAGTACTAGTAAATTGGACAAGTCGGACAAAAAGCAGTAGCAAAATGCAACTGTGACATCTATTTTCATTTATTATGATCACTATTATAGAGATTGGATAATTGGATGCATATTTACCTAAAGTTGAGGTGTTGGCCATTATGGAACGCACTTCTGTACCTATTTTTTTTTTTTATGTTTTAATTTCATTATTTTAAGAAGTCACTTGTATACTATGCATCCAATTAGTTATCCATTCTCGAATTTCCTGGCGTCCTGGGATTTTTTATCAAAAAAGACATTTTAAGATGCCGATTCCATAATTATTTCATAGCTTAAAATGAACTTTAGGTTAATATGCATCCGAATATCCAATCTCTAATGATCACCTGAAATTTATTGGTCATTAAGGAGTAAAGTCTTTGGTTTGGTTGAACTGGTCACTTACTGGTGTCACTCACAAGATTATGAGTTCACACACTTAATTCAAAAGCTATCATAAGGAGAAACACCTTTCCTCCAACCTCAACAGGTTACAACTTTATTGTTGTTTTATTTCACTCTACACATATTGCCGAGTCTCATTGATGTACGGTCCTGTAAAACAGAGACCGAATCAAAATGTGTATCCACCACTCTTCTTTACACACTACTGCCAGCCATAGTGTAATAAAATTAACAGTGGTGAAGCTCAGAGGTTGCGTACCCCACACTATATTGGCCTGTCGCAACCGCAGAGCTTGACGACTATTACTTTTTATTACACTATGCTACTGCTAATGAAGAAACTAGTAAGTCCTTAGTTCTCTAGAAGCAAAGTTGGTAGACAATATCGTCGGTGAGCAAACAACACTGCGCATGCCATTTTTACCTACTTTACAGGAGACACTATTTCATTTAATGAATTTAGGAGTAATTAAACACATTTTTTTATTTCTGTCTTATTTTGAATAACGGCCCATGATTGGCGAATATGCTTAAATCTGATAGGCAGATAGAAGCACACATAAAAACTGCACCCAATGAATTCAAATGTCAGAACCGCCAAATCTTGACTTGTGCGGTGTTGTTTGCTCACCGACGATATGCAACATTCTCAGGGCAAAGGCACCTTGTAGTCGGTATGGATTTAATAGCGAAACCAAAATAAAACCAAACTAAATCGCTTCAATTAGCTAGTGTAATAGATTTTGTAAAAGTATCATAAATGAATATAATCAACACAGGTCACTCTTTAAATAAAAAGTAATAACATCATCAGGGTACTGGACCTCTCACTAATAATGATGAGAAACCCCAAGTCATACTCTACCAAGCACCAGCATGGAATTAAGGATATGTCAATGGTCAACACGAAAATAGTAAGTATTTTGGTTTAACCTTTACATACATAATTACGAATGAGGCAAAACAACAAATTTTTATGAAACAATTCTGGCTGTTTGTTGTGGTAGGTATAACAATACATAAACTGCTTTATGTAATATTAACTACCATAAAACTACACAACTACAGGGTGAAATGGATATCATTAGCATTCTTTTTAAACTAAGAGTCTAACCATCAAACTGAACAACTTTTACTATGGGAGCAAACCAATCAGAGCAAAAAACAAATTTGCTATCCCATACATTTGAGTCGTGTAGGCAGCGGCGGCTGGTGCAGTTTAGTATGGGACAGCTGATTTTTTTTTGCTCCTATTGGTTTGCACCAATAGTAAAAGTTGTTCAGTTTGATGGGTAGACTCTTAGTTTAAAAGGATGCTAATGATATCCATTTCACCCTGTATAGGCGTGGGGTGCATGTATGGTCCAGTTTTCCTGACGTACTAAATGGCTACACAACACCATGAAACAATTTGTATAGCTCCTATTGCAAACAAAGATAAACAGAAAAACTGTTTAGATGGTGTTATTTTCGCATTTGGGTAACAGAGTAGTGACAGAAAATTGGACCAGACTTGCACCCCAGGACTATAGTTGTGTAGTTTTACAGTACCTATCTATAATGATTTTGTCCTGCAGTGGGACGTATATAGGCCATCATGACGATGATGATAATTGATTTAAGACTTATGTGTAACTATTTTCATACAAACTTATTTGTTAGAATAACCTTGTTGTTAGCAATGCAGGAGGAAGTCAAGGAAATGAAGGATTTGACTTAAACCATTTAGTGCAAATTGTGTTCATTAAATAAGAGGCCAAATCACAACCTCTCCTGCTCTATCAGGCCAAACAAAGTTATTACAAAAGCTCTGTGCGTGACACATAATCAAAATTGTGACAATGTGATATTGTACCTACCTAAAAGGAAGAACATTAAATCACTCCACTGTAGCCTTGGTAAGTGACAACCAAGACTAATTTCTATTGTATCATTTACTACTAGCTATAAATAGACATTGTGAATCAAGTCGTCGATAAAATATCAACAGAGATTGAAGCAGCGAGCCGTAAGATGCAGAAGAATTTGCGTCACTACTAGATATTTGGAGGCACTAAGCTATTAGCTACAGCCTCTCACTGACACGATACATACCTTGGGATGAACTCTGACACAAAAATCTTGTTGCTAGTTCGTCAGCAACTATAACACACTAATAAATAAACAGCATAAAAACAATTTTTTCCGGACAAGGTCTAAAATCAATAATTTTTAAAACGTTCGAATATAAGTTATTTACAATACAATGTCACTGAACTCTGTGCACGAATTTCATAAACTTGTTCTACTAACAACGGGCTACCGTCGCAAATAGCCAGTGGTTTTGTAAGATGAATTACGAAAGGCAAATAACGGTATTTTCATGAACGACCCGAAAGAAATTGCACAAAGGAAAATGTCTGTCAAACAGATGGATGGTGGATTGAGTTGGATCACAGATGATAAAACATTCGGTGTTGCTACATTATGGTAGTTCAATCAATGAGTGTTTTCCTTTTTTTTTTCAATTTAGTTCCTATAAAACTCAACAGATGGCATGTCTATCGCTATATAGAGCCGTTCGCAATTATCGGTCAAAATCTAGTCAAGCCTGTGCCTGCCTTTCTTTTAGTCTGAACGCCAAGGGATCGAGCCCATAGAACCAAGCCAGGCGTAAAAGTTTCGAATTTTCTATTAAAATGAGGGATTTTCAGAAAGCCATTAAAAAAGAAAAAGTAGTTCCTAATGGCTCGATAGATGGCGTTGACCAGACAGGGGCGAGCGACCTTGCAGATAATAAATACAAATAAAATGTAAGAATTTGTGTTTTTAAGTAAGCAGCAAAATATGAGCGTATATTTCGTCAACGGATGCGTCTGACATGCATTTTTGTTTACATTTTAGCCTAAATTTTTCGTCTTCGGACCACTGTCTGGTCAACGCCATCTATCACCGGTATGATGAACTACGTTTGAGTAGCTGTCAGAAAACTCCTCATTGAGGGATTTTCAGAAAGCCATTAAAAAAGAAAAAGTAGTTCCTAATGGTTCGATAGATGGCGTTGACCAGACAGGGGCGAGCGACCATGCAGATAATAAAATACAAATAAAATAATAAGAATTTGTGTTTTTAAGTAAGCCGCAAAATATGAGGATATATTTCGTCAACGGATGCGTCTGACTTAGTCACATGCACTTTTGTTTACTTTATAGCTTATAATTTTCGTTTTCGGACCCCTCTCTGATCAAGGCCATCTATCGCCGGTATGATGAACTACGTTTGAGTATCTGTCAGAAAACTCCTCAGTGCACTATTTGAGCCTCAGATCAATTAATACATTTGAGCACTATTTTTTGAGTGTAAAATCGTTGCTGTAATGCAAGCCGTTTTTGCCACAGAAAATGTAATGTGTACGCTACCTTGACGTCAAGCTAGCGTACCAGCATAGCTAGCATGCCGCAGTGATACAGCGCTATCACACCTTAGCTCTCTTTCTATTTGCGTGCGAACGAACGAGATAAAAGACGTGATACAGCTGTATCACGTGTTGCATGCTACCAGTGCAGCATAGCTAGCATGCCGCAGTGATACAGCGCTATCACGCCTTAGCTCTCTTTCTATTTGCGTGCGAACGAACGAGATAAAAGACGTGATACGGCCGTATCACGTGTAGCATACTACGAGTGCAGCATAGCTAGCATGCCGCAGTGATACAGCGCTATCACGCCTTAGCTCTCTTTCTATTTGCGTGCGAACGAACGAGATAAAAGACGTGATACAGCCGTATCACGTGTAGCATACTACGAGTGCAGCATAGCTAGCATGCCGCAGTGATACAGCGCTATCACACCTTAGCTCTCTTTCTATTTGCGTGCGAACGAACGAGATAAAAGACGTGATACAGCCGTATCACGTGTAGCATACTACGAGTGCAGGTAAAAAAAATCTATATCTCGTAAAGTATAGAGGCACTATTTATTTGACCTAGGTACTAATTAGGCACTATTTTTGACACTAATCCTAGCCTGATCCCTTTCATATGTGTACGCTAGCTATACGGACACGTAATTTCATAATCAGCGACTCAGCGCCACAGACAGCACTCGTAGTATGCTACACGTGATACGGCTGTATCACGTCTTTTATCTCGTTCGTTCGCACGCAAATAGAAAGAGAGCTAAGATGTGATAGCGCTGTATCACTGCGGCATGCTAGCTATGCAGCATAGCTAGCGTGCGAACGAACGAGATAAAAGACGTGATACAGCCGTATCAATCACGTGTTGCGCATGCTACCAGTGCAGGAAGGTTTTATTTTATCTCAAAAAAATAAAGTATTAGGTACTAGCTGGTTTAATTTCATCATAATCTACAAAAAAATATAAATTCGTGAAGCCGGATCTAAAGATTCTTCCCATGTTCGAAAGTACCTTGAACTTGAGAATCATGAATGAACTTGTAATTGCTACCTCCCTCGAGACCTGAGGAAAAATTTAAAAGTTTGAAAATCTTGAAAACATTGGTAAAAATTTACTCTAAGTAAGTAGTTAGGTAGGTATTTATACAAATTTGATTTAACAAAAGTGGCTCTTATTGCACCGCTTTTAGGTAGGTACATAATGCAGCTTATACACGCTTGCAAAAATGCCGCACTAGTGCGGTAATGTTACTTTTTTTTCTATTGTTTGTTTTTATATCTCAGCAAAGAGTTTTTATGAAAAAAAAAACTGAATTACTTTATCGATTTTAGTTAAAACACATTGCCCATAATAAGAGGTCAATGTGATTCCATTCTCTTTAAGGTCAATGTTAAAACATGATAAATAAACGCTTCATTTCATCGAACAATTAATTTTAGTTTTAAGTCAGATCATAAGCTATCAAACAAAAAAAGTTTCATCAAAATCGGTTCAGTACTTTTTGCGTGATGCGCGAACAAACAAACAAACTTGTCAATAGATGGCGCTACACGTCATTTAAATCGCGCTAACAAGTGTGGATTTTTTATAAAATTTGATTTTTTTAATGTTTTTCTATATCGTAAAAACGGTACCTAATTACTTTAACGGATGATGATGATGATCAGCAGTTGAAAATGTCAAAATTACTATGAAGATATGCATCTTTCTACTGCAGATTTAACTTTCAATAATCATACTTCAGGAGTGCGATTTTGGAAAGTCAAATCAGCAGTAGAAATATGCGTATCTCCATAGTAATTTTGACATTTCAACTATGCATCTTTCTACAGTTTCTACTGCTGATTTGACATTCAAAAATCATTCCTACTACAGGAGAGAGATTTTTGAGAGTCAAATCAGCAGAAGAAAGATGCATATCTTCATAGTAATTTTGACATTTTCTACTGCTGAGTTCGATGTATACATGACATTCAAAAATCGCACTTCTGGAGAGCGATTTTTGAATCTCATTCGGTGAGCTCAGCAGTTGCTAAAGTCAAAATTACTATGGAGATACGCATCTTTCTACTGCTGATTTGACTTTCAAAAATCATACTACAGGAGATCGATTTTTGAGATTCAAATCCGCAGTAGAAAGATGCGTATCTCCATAGTAATTATGACCTTTTCAACTGCTGAGCTCACCGAATGAGATTCAAAAATCGCACTTCTGGCCATGTGTGAGTCAGGCTCGGCTCGGGCTGAGGATACCGGAGAAAACATTTCTTTTTGTAAATATTTATGTGATGCGCGAGCCCGACTCACACTTGGCCGGTTTTCTCTGATTTTACTACGTACCTATTTAACTGGAATAGGGTAACTATAGGAAAACTATTCTAGCTTCTTATTACCTGCTCCTTCAGCTGACAAATGGGAATTCCCAACAATTATTTCTTCAGGCGCTGTATCTCGACTGTCACTCCTAAAGTTCGCTGGTTGAACCTTGAATTTGAAATGGTGGTATATAGGTATCGGACAAATTACATTATAAGTCCCGTCCTAGTAGTCCGGATTATACAATATTCAAATGCTCACCTGACCATCGTTGCGCAAAAGGTCAGGAGCTACTGCTCCAACTGGATATCTATTGTATATTCCATTCAAATTGTAATGCAAGTTCATGTCCGGACCTATGTTTGCTTTGAGCAATTGCTCCCAAATACCACCTAGAACGAAATACCGCAGATCACTTTTAAAATATATGGGTCAGATTATTGCCATATAGGTATCTACCAATGTCCGATTTTGTCAGTTGCATAGCATCTTACATCTCTTGAAATCAAACATGTTCTTTAATGGAAGTAAATACTTAGTTACAATTAGCACCATTGTTTTACCTTTGTCAATAGAAACAACAGGTCTATTAGATTGCCATGGATACTCTCCATGCGCTTGGAAGTAAATAGCATAAGTAGAAAGCTGAAACAATTTAGCTACAGTTAGTACCTATAGCCAAAATAATTAAGTAAGTATAGCATAGCATATGCTCAAGACTATATTTCCCGAGGGGGTAGTCAGGGATGTTCTGAAACCTCAGAACATCCACGTTTCACCAGTAGTACCGAAACTGTCCAGTGTGACAACGGACAGTGGGTACAATACATGCCTCGAAATTGAAGCTTGCAGGTTTCCTCACGATGTTTTCCTTCACCGAAAAGCCAGTGGTGTTACATAAATTCCGAAAAACTCATTGGTACGAGTGAGCCTGGACGGCGATCGAACCATCGCTTCCTGCACGGCAGGCAAGGTTACTCGCCACTACTGGACCACCACTGCTTTAATATGAAATAAAATTAAAAAAGTAAAGGAAAAATGTCCCATATGTGTACATATTTCTACGTGTTGGTCGTACCGAAATGTGAATTTTAATTACTCTTAGTAACAAAATTCGTTTAATTAATTTAAGTTGTTTACCATAGTGTAATACAAGGCCAGCCAATACTTTCCACCATGGCCTACAAAGGCAGTTTCGTTGGCATCCATCAAAGCAACTGGTAGGTCTTGGTGCAGTAATTCAGGAGATATACGGAGATTACATCCATACCTGAAAATGTTCTTTAAATAAGTAAGTACGAAATCTCATAATAACGAAAGAACCAAGAACCACACTGTCTGTCAGGATCTCCGTTAGCTGCGCATTGACACAATATCAAACCTTTCACGTTCTCATTTCAAATTATGAGCAAATATTAAGTTTCAAATGTTAAGCAGGCACTACACTCTTGCGAGAACTTATCGGCGAGAATTCTCGGCAAGATAACTTCCAAAGGAAAATTACTACGGCACAGGATGCCGCGAGAACAAAGAACTCTCGTTCTCGGTCTCTCTCGTCTGCTCTTGGCGAGGATGTAGTGCCTACTTTAGAATTTCTGACCACTTTTCTTTTACAACGGAATACTTTCCGAAGCGGTGCAGCAGTGCGATTTTTGAAAATCATACGAGCGGTTCGGCAGTAGAAAATGTCAGAATTACTATGGAGATTTATGCATCTTTCTACTGCCGAACCGCTCGTAGGATTTTCAAAAATCGCACTGCTGGTAGAGTCAAAAAATGACATCTAAAAGCTATGGAGGTAGGTACCTATAAGAATTTCGAGTGAAGACAATATCATGAAGAGACTCCGTTTCCTTTAAAAAAAGTTGAAAAATATTTCTTACCAATCTGGACATGCTTTAAGTATGTCGTATGGTGCTCTATAATATTCAGCTCTCCGAACGGCAGGGTTCCGTATATTAAATCTTTCATTTGGATCCGTTAAATTTACTCGTTTTATCTTAATGTCTCTTCTCTCACAAATGTAGTCGTAATGAAACTTGGGAATCCCCTCTCCACGAGCGCAATATGTTGCTATTTGGAAAACAAATCAAATTTATTTAAAGCTTTGAGGCGGTTAAAATAAGATTACTTAATTAAATTTATTATAAGTACTTAACTAGTTATTACCTACTAATTTTGAAATTGTGGCCATCCATAACGTGGTGTCGACGAAAATCCTACTGGACCTACCTACTATACTAGGGGAACTAAACTAAGCGGTAGGACCAACAGTCCGTAAGGATTTTGCCAATGTCTAGTATAAATAGCAAAATGTGCTTGACGCTGTGCTGATGTATTCAGTAGCAGATATTTCTGTGACCTCAAGGATTGACGTGTTTGGACGTGTTTTGTAGGTACTAAAACACACTTGAGTTGAGCCACCGTAAAATGGCTGAGCCACGTGGCTAACTAACCCGCCCGTGAATGAAACACGTCCGCCCGTGAATACTTTAGCCACGTGACTTCATTAATTATATCAAATTATTTACTAACTTTTATAAGTTCCATCAAGTGAGTTTACTGCAGCATACTTGTCAATACAATAATGGTAGCCTAAAACTGTGGGATATCGAAGGTATGGTACTCTACACGTAAAGCGACCTTCCTGATACATTGCACCCTGAAATTATTAAAAAGTAATTGTTGTGTAATTCAGGCTATTATAGAATACAAAAAAACAGACGTCCAGTTCGTATTCTTAATGAGCGACGCGACCCCTAAAACCCCTCGATAAAATTCTCAGGGTCCTCTATAATATTTGTTCGAGGTTCATAACTCTATCTATCTTAGTTTCCGCAGACGCCGTTGACCTCATCCGTCAGGAGTAGACCTTCTGAGGAAGACAAAATATTCCTTTTATCACATCCTTCTTGCCATCCTTATTATCATCTCCGAAATCATTTTACTATACATTGGTTGGGGGGAACCCAGTGAACCATTATCTGGGTATCTATCTACTATCTATGGAAAGTGGGGCTATGGTGGGGATCGACCAGATACCTCCAATTGATCTCCGGGTTCCCCAGTAAGGTGAGATTTGGGGATCATCATATGGATGCCCTGGTGATAAAAGTAATATTTTGTCTTCCTCAGAAGGTCGACACCTGACGAATGAAGTCAACGGCCCGCGTAAACTAAGACAGATAGGGTTATGGACGTCGAACAAATAACATGCTTCTGCGAAAACCTCATCCAAATCGGTTCAGTAGTTTTTATATGATGCGTGCACAAAAACAGACAGACAGACACACCGACAAAAATTTTAAAAATTTTCTTAAAAAAATGCATTCCATTCACGTAGGTATTCTAAACACCCCCAATTTTTTGATGACACATAATGAAGAAAAACCAACAATATAGTTAGGAACTTAAATACATTGTAACATTCTTGGTTATTGGAAATATTGCGTATTGCGATTGAGGGCAATCGCTAGAGACTCGGTGCCCTATTGATGGGGTTACCTACACCGTCTCTGAAGAAGCCACGTAGTGATTGGACATTATCTTTGGACAAACCTTGCAAATAACGCTTCTGCGGCCAGGAGGACGCGATACGCCTCCAAAGCAATAAGTTCTTGTACCATTTATCATGATCTCCGTGGCTCCGATGTGTGAGATGAGTGTTATGCCATTTATTCCTGCTAGAGCAAAGCGCTGCAGTCCCGCGCGCTTTCGCACTTCCACATTATTTTTCATACTCATTGTATTGACGATTGCTTGCCAACCATAAACGAATTCATGCATTGGACCTGTTGATAATTAATACCTAGTTTAAATAAATGTTGTACTTAAGTAGGTACTTTAGTTAACTACAATTACTGCTGTAGGTAACTTGTATTCTGTTCTGGAGTGCGATTTTTGAATGTCATCGGTGAGCTTGAACGGTTTTTAAATCTCATACAAAAGCGTTCTCATGCATCTTTCTACTGCATATTTGACTTTAAAAAATCGCACTCCTGAATTATGATTTTCGGAAGTCAAATCAGTACCTAGTAGAAAGATGAATGTAGAAGAAGATATCTCCATAGTGATTTTGACATTTTCAACTGCTGAGCTCACCGAATGAGATTCAAAAATCGAAACCTGATAGCCAGCGAAGCGAGCTCGACTTTTCTCTGCTCTACGAATTGGTTATAGAAAGAGCTCAATCAATCGATATTTTTCCCGAATTTGCCTCCCATAGTAAAGTAGATTTCAGCGCCAAAACAGGAAAGTAAGAAAGGTCTCAGATCTCATGTAATGACCGAGGCGAAGCCGAGGTCTACAAAAATGTGATCTGAGGCTTTCTTATTTATTGTCAGAGGTTAGTATACTATTTTTCTTCTCGACGGATTTGGAAAGCGACAGCTTCGTTTAGCGCAGCGGGACGAGAATTGACGCTTTCCGTCCGGAGGGAAGAAATAGTATATTATGTTGGCTAAACCACGACAGATATGAATTTTCATATAAATTTTGCCGGCCGCTGCTCGCATAGTACAGCAATTTCGATTTATCTCGATGAAGGTTGTCAAAATAATGCTAAAATTTCCAAGCATGTTTGAGAAGACTATTTAACAACTAGGTAGGTACCTATCCCAAAACTGTCTCCATCGAGGAAGTTGAACATCTCCCCAAAAGAATCGGGCATCAAGCCCGCAATCACAGTTGACTGTTGAAACGCCTCATCGGGCAGCATAGGGCCTATCTCATCATAGGGAGTGGTGAATTCGTGCGCCGAATTATTGTTGAAATGTCCACGCGATGCTAAACCCTGTGGATTAAATCATTAGTAGGTGTATACCTAATTATCGTTTTGCATAAAATTCCGGCCAACTGTCCTCTTGTTTCCGTTAAAAAAAGCGTCGAAAGTGAATGTTCTGTAATCTAATGCCACATTTACACTCAGCCCTGTTGGACAGGGAAGTGGGCAGTAACAGCGCGAGTATGACCTCCGACCTACCTACAAATCCTAATTCGGATTCGGAATGTGAAGTGCATTATCCAGTAATATATTAATCTGCAGTTGCAGATTGTGCAGTTGTGAAAAGTAACCGTAGCGAAGACACGTTGCGCTCCGAGCGCTATAACGTCGAATCATCATTGCGATAGATGATTGAAACTACCCAAGTGGCACCAGAAGCTGTATAGAAGCAGTCTAGATGTACACGTGTGAACTATAAGCTGCACAAGTAAGCTGTATATCTTCTGTAGAGCATGCTCTACAGAAGATATACAGCTAATTTGGGCACAAATTATACAGCTTTAAGTTCACAAGCCTGCACAATAGCTGCATAGTAGAGTTATATCAGCAATACAAATGGTAACCGTGGTGTTAAAGCTGAATAAAAGCAACTTAGTGGGTGCCATGTGATTATTTATACAGGCTGCAGCATTACAGGAGGTAACATGTGATCTAAAATACAGCTTTAATATTTAGAAGTGCTCACATGGACACTATAAAACAGAAATTATTACACATGTTCTCCAAATTATAGCTATTTCATAAATCTCTCGTATTAAGTCGTATTTTCTAAAGATGGAAGAAAGTGTTGATAGTGATCCGAAAAACAAAAGTGATTTTATAACCGGTAAGTGGTGATTTTACTAGTTAATTGTGTGAAAGTTAATGGTAATGCAATTTTACTGTCAAAGTATGTACATTTATAGTGTTAAAATTTTCACGCGCCCCAGAAATAATGCAGTTTTAACAGAAAATTACAAAACAAATAACTAGTGACGATGAAAGTATGTTCATATTTTTGGTTTTATGTCACATAAAATTATACTACAGTTACTTATTTCTACGTGAATTTGAAAAAAAGTATTAAAAATCCTTTTTACAGTGTATAAATCAAAGTAAATTTGTAGTTTTGCGGATTATATTTTAGGTTATACCAGTTCAAAATGGTGGCGATTTCATACAGCCTTGTGAACCACTTTAACTCCAAATTAATGCTGTTAGCTGTATAGAGGTTCACATGTGCACCATTGTACAGATAATGTCTGCGTAACGTCGATTGTGTGAACTCATATTCAGTCCTAAGCTGTCATCTTGATCTTTAATTGGTCACATTATCACTTTAACCGTTTAAAAGAACTAAAATTGCTACGCTATATTGCTACATATTTCTTAGTTTATCTACAATTTTTAGGGATCCGCAACCAACATTTTTAACTTTGTAGGTAATAAATATATGTATGTGCCAGTAATAGTATATATTCTTTGGTAACGTGCCGCAGAGCGCACCACATAAATATTACAGTAAAAATTCAATTCGTTAATATAATAGGTGCCAATTCATTTAGGGATTTAAGACTATATTATTTTGCACAGCCCATTTTCTTATTTTTGCACGAAAGACCAAACGTTTATAACAATAATTGTTATACATTTCAGGTTCACTCTCAGCGGAACTGCAATTATCACATTCGAAACCGCTCAATTGCGCATTATAATTTATCGTCAAGGTTTTCAAAAATTATCCTCGTGTCCGGAGCGTCGCTACTTAAATTTACTATCACACTTGGAACAGCTGTACTTTTGTCAATTTTTGAAGTCATAGCATCTGATTTGTTTAATGTCGAGTCACAATGTCTTGTATGTTTGATTGTATTACTTGTTGTCAGCATCTAACTATCAATTCGTGTTTTGAAATCCGACTGTTGTTTAGCTGTAAGTTCTCCAAAAAGGAAATAAATAAATAACAAATAAATTATATTTGAATATTCTTATAAAATTTTCCTTCCGACTCCACCAGTTCTTTCTTTCTGTTTCCATGATTATCTAATAATTTTATTAAATTTTGCTGTACGGGTCCACTCGATTTTTAATTATAATCCTCTAAACTAGAACGTGCCCCAAAAGTTCACGCGTGCTTAATTATTCAGCAGGAACCGTTTAATTGGTGATTCATGAATACCATTAAACAGCAATAGGAGTTTTTATAGATCTATAATGGTTCACGTGATACTCTGTAAGTGTCCATGTGATCTATTAAAATTCTATTATGCAGTTTATAAAAGAAGCTGATTAGAATACCGAAAGTGTTAAATTATGCAGCGCAAAGCATTATAACACAACAGGCGTGTACAACATTAAAACTTTCGACTGCATAAAAATTCACCTTAACTCTCTTAAAATGCAGCAATATAACACAGTAATTGTGGTCCCTTATGCAGCAATTAACATATTTCGCCCCCACTATACAGCTCTTATACAGATAAAAAAATGAAAGCTGACTAAGAACGTATTCTACAGTTCCTATAACACCGAAAGCTGTACAAAAGGTATTCTGTGGACTATTATACATACATTATACAGCTTTAAGTAGTTTTAGTGACCAACAGCTGTACAAAAGGTAATTTTTACACTCTTATACATACATTATACAGCTTTAAGTGATTTTAGTAGCTAAAAGTTCAAGTGTGAACTGTAATAACTGTATATTACCGCTTTAAACTCACATCTACACTAGATGTGAACTACTATAGAGCCCTGCGTGTCTCTTGGGTATGTACTTGTCAGTACTCCATTCCAAATAGCAATGAAATGTAAAGGCTATTACCTACAGAAACAGAGTTTTGACGTTCGTTTGACGGAGGACAGAGGTGCAGTTCCCAAAATGTAGGTAAGACTTAATTGATTTTGATTCCATGTTCGGTAGGTGGCACAAACGGCGATCTAATAAGGGCATTATTTTAACCCCGATGGCTAGGTACTACCACCTACAAGTGTTGGACAGCTGTAGGTAGTACCTACCTAACTTCATTAAAGTAAAGACACCGGTAAGAAACCAGTGAAAAAAAAATTACCTTCGAGAAGCATATTGCAAGTAGAAGAACTACTGAACCCCACATGGTGTATGTAGAACACCAAAGCGACAGGGCTTTCTTACGTCAAAACAATATCAACACAAGTGCCTAGCAATTAAACCAATCAGAAACTAAAGGAAAACTAGAAAATAACAATTTATTGCCACTTAGGAATAAACCAACTGTTAGTTTGTTTCCTTTTCTGATAAAAACTGTTTCATTACTAGCTAATTGAAGCATTTTTTTTCTGTTTGACTGCTACTAACTGCTGTTAACTAAAGGTGAACGCAGACTTGGGAGCACTGCACGCGGCGCAGTCTCTTTTTGTATGAACTGACAGATGCGAACGCCGTGACCGCGGCCGCTTACGAAACAAGAATTTGACTAATATCGTGGCTACCCTTCTGTCAGTTCATACAAAAAGAGACTGCGGCGCGTGCGGTGCACCCGAGTCTGCGTTCACCTTTAGTTAACCAACCTGTACGTAATATAAGTAGGTCACGATATAAAAATGATAGATACAAAGAAAAAGCTGGTCTTATTTTACAATTTATATATTTTTGAAATTCGTAAAAAACGTTGCTTGTGATAAAATGTGAAATCACATTATTTTTGGCACTAAAATAACTACATTGAGATATATTATATACTATACAGTATTAATACCGCTGAAAGAGAAAACTGTCTGCTACAGATCAAACTGCGTCCAAAACACAAATAAAATTACAGAATTAGAATGGTTAGATTTTTTTACTATAACAATATAAAATGTAGGTATTACTTAGGGTGCGTCCACATCTGACGAACGCGCCGCGAATGCGCAGCTCGCGAGCGGCTCGCGAACGGCTCGCGAGCTGCGCATTCGCGGCGAGTTCGTCAGATGTGGACGCACCCTAAGATAGTTACCGATTACACTGGCATTTGATAGGGTAGGTGAGGTAAAGTATGTAAGTACATAATTTGTATTTATTTGCACGAAATAAAATCAATGAAATATGACCAATACCAAGTTAATCATTATCATGTAAAAATGTAAGCACGTAAGATCATTTTCGTTAGTCGTTCCGTATCTTTGTGCTTAAAATAAAAATAGGCACCATTCCCCTTAATTTTTAAAATACTTGAGTTAAAATTGTGTATTTGTTTGAAAGGCTAAAGTGCACATTTTTATGTGCAAGACAGAATGTCGTCGAAAGGTCTTCCTTGTCCAGATTACGATCCGTAGAAAAACTAGGTAATCTACACATTAATTTATTGTACCTAATACAGGGTAAAACCATTGTAAAGCGCACTTTGGAGGAAAAGGGGAAGATCTTCCACGGGCTAGTTGGAATGCCCGGGACCGCGGTCCAACAGTTCTTAGTTGGATGTTGTATATATGCAAAGTCTCTTGATAACTTCGATAGTGCGATTCAGGACTCGCCATATGATTGGTTGTTATTCGTAATGAGCTGTGATGCGTTGGACAGATCCATATTGTGATTGGCCGTCTTCTGTGTGACGTGCTAGGTCTTAGTAGTAGTAGTAGGTAGGCTAGGCTAGGGGGTAATAAGTACGTGCTATAAATACATGCGTCATTACTTATTAAGCTACGTGAGAGACGTGCGAGACGTGACTATATAAAACTACACTGCTTGCATAAATATCCCTAACAGTACTCCCCCCCTTTGAAAAAGAAAGGAGACCATAATATTTAACAATCGTAAAACTAAAAATCAACAAAATTGTTATAAGCTAGGAGTGTTAACATTTAAAAAAGTATATAACAGAAGGGAATAAAAACAAAAATATAACAAACATTTTGAACTTATAAGCTAAACCGTAAAAGTTTGGGTTTACGGCATGTCCGGAGCGTGTGAGTGTCGATCCGTTTGTTGCACTCGAAGGCAGGGTCCGGGGAAGGGTCGTCTCGTCTGCTGCTTCGACGGCTGGCGACGAGAACGCTGGCTTCAAACCGGTCCATGGAGACAACTGTAGTGTAGTGCGGCCTGTAGCTGGATGGTTAAGCATTTACCATCTCATTTCAGGGCTTTGAACGGGCAATCGTAAGGAGCTGTCACGGACTTTTTAAACATGTCTCTTCTGAGGAATACATGAATGCAGATCTGCAGGTCCTTGTGAACGAAATGTAATCCCGTAGCTACTCGATCCCTCGAACACTTCGTGAAGATGCTTTTTGTGCTGTTCTTCTTTCGTGTTTGCGATGGGGACATCGTTGACGTAGCAAAAGGTGTGCTCCAACCCGTATAACACCGTATTCTTGAAACGCTAAAACGTTTGCACGGCGTTGTGTAGACCCAAACGTCATTTTGACGAATTCAAATAAATCGAAGGTCATTGTTTACATAAATCGCACGAATTGCTGACTCATTAAGTCATTAGAATGTGTCACGCTTGCAATGACGGACGGTTCCGTAACCTTGTCGGTCAGCTTCCTCGCATGTAGGTCAACAAGTAATTTGTTTTGCTTCAGAAAATCAGCGCCGAGAATCGAACGTTGGACGTCGGCTACGATGAAAGTCCATTTGAATGCCCGTCTTAATCCTAGATTCAAATGCATTGTTTTTTCCCCAAAAGTGCGAATGGGCGTGCCGTTAGCGGCGAAGAGACTGAATGAATCGGTCGGCGTTGCGATGCTCCTGTTTCTTACAGCAATTACAGAAACGTCTGCGCCCGTGTCGATTAAGAATTGTGTACCACTTTTGAGGTCGGTAACAACAGACGGCAGCTGCTTGTATTATTGACGCCTTGTGAACCACAGGCGTGGATGCGCGAGCCAAAAATCGGGAAACCGTGACAGGACGGTTAGCGCCTCGCTGGTCTTCTCTGGTGCTGGCGGCTGTGGTAATGCGGTTCCGGGCTGTAGCGAGACTCCGTACATCGTGGCAAGAATACAGAGCTCACTTCAGTGACTATATTGCCTCTTGAAATTTCAATCGGTGAGACCCGCTTGTGGGAAGCCGAAAGAAATTGTACAAATCACTAAAGCGAGAAATCTTCCACACGATGCAGCTGTTTCCTTGTCGGGTGCGACGAATCACGTCGGGGCGATGGATCACGTCGGGCGCGATGGATCACGTCGGGGTCACCAGTTTAACGCATGTTGAGCAGTGCGTTGTATGCCGACAGGATCGGGAGCCTCGGAGAGATGAATAATACGCCAGCAATGTTGTTGTAGAAATGGAACGTCTTTATTAGGGCCAGTGTAGTTTATATAGTAATAAGTACGTGCTATAAATACATGCGTCATTACTTATTAAGCTACGTGAGAGACGTGCGAGACGTGACTATATAAAACTACACTGCTTGCATAAATATCCCTAACACGCACTAAATATGGTAAATGCGCTGTAGGTACGTATTTCATAAAGCCTTTACTAATCGCATTCTTTGAGTCCCCCAAATAGCCTCATAAAATATGTTGTGATTATAATGTTATAGGTAGGTAATATCATTTCAACAACACATAGGTACCTGTAATCTTAGATCAAAATAAAATTAATGGATAGGCCTAAAGCGCGGTAAGTTGAAGCACACTACTGGTGCACTTGGTCCATACAAACTAGCGCCAATATGTCAATTCTAGGGCACTTGCATACAAATTTGAAGTATACCTTTCATTTGTTTTGCCTCATTTTTCTGGTTTGAATGTTCGCGTAAGGCCTATCCATTAATTTTCTTTTGATCTAAGCCTGTAATACCTAAATAATGCACTGGTCTTTTAAATAAATGTAACCAACGATTTCTTTTTAGTAAGGTATTCTTAACCAGCTAGGTTTTAAAGGAAATCAGTTCACGAGCTAGCCTCGTTTGACTTGTAAGGCACCGTTGAATAACATTTATGCTTAACTAACAATGAACAAAACAAAAAATCTCAATCATTTCGTAGAAACTAAGCAGTCCATCTTATCAAAATTATGATTAATAAATTAATACAAATGTCTAATTTACTTAATTGTGAGATTTAGGTGAGATTCCACAGAGTTTCACAATAAACTATTTTGTATAGTACAAAATACATAGGTACACGCTAAGGTAAGTAAGTACATGTTAATAAAATAGAAAAAAAAAACGAAGATGATATGAAAACGATTGAATCGCTAGAGTGCAATTTGTCGAATTTCACATAAGGGTTACCATAGAGTTAAGACACATTTATCGACGGCGGGCGGACAAAAAGCACGTTTAGTATGGGACGCCGCCGTCCGCATCCACCGCCGTCGATGCAGCGAACGGCGGCACCGAACGCGTTAATCGTGGTTTTTTGTGTGGGCCCTCTCGTCGTTCGCCGTCGGTCAATGTGTCCTGACCCTATTATGGCATAAACTCTTAACGGAAGTGATATTTAATCTCACACTTACATTACAAATTCGTCTACGATAAGCACGGCTCCATCGTGACGGACCCACCATACCCCTGAAACTTCTTTATACTGGTGAACCAATTAGTTAATTCTTTCACTTTGTTTTAATCTTTTTTTTTTGTTGTTGTTTAGAAATGTTCTTTTGGCTTGTTTCGAATTATACCTAACTTAATATTCACGTTTTGTTACTGACAATATTTTCTATATGAGTGCTGTCGCATGCCTGTTATTAGTACATAAGTTAGAATATTGTAATTTTCATTTATTTATATACTGTTTTACTTATATACCGTTGTCATGTCTAATAAATAAATAAATAAATAAATAAATATACTAATTAGAATGTGTGAGAATCAATAGCACCTCTGGCCGCAAGAGGAATTTCGTTTGCAACAATAACGACCGCGGTTTGACTTCTACAATGTCATATTGCTGGCAAGTTGTGGTCCTTAAAAATTTATAACGACATTATTTTTTTACTTTTGGAATACATTTTGATTTGGGTCGGTGTGGAATCAAACCATTTTTATTATTTTATTCCTAAGAAACCAGACACAACTTGCCGGCAACATCATCACAGCCTATAATATATGTCCCACTGCAGAGCACAGTCCTACCCTCAGGTATGGTGTATGGGCGTTAGTCCACCACACGTGCCCAATGCGGAATGGTTGACTTCACATAACGCATCAGAATTTCTTTTTCAGCCTATTTTGCTTACGAAATTCCTCTTCCAACTGATCTGGAATATGCATTACTCGTATACTGTACGAATGAGGATTAGTGAAATTCAAAAATAGCACTCTTGATCTATATTTTCATCAAATCATTGAGATTCTTTACTATTATACTTATCTATATAATATATTAGAAACGAAAAAGAGTTTCAAAGCATAATGCTTAAATAAGCAACACTCACTTAAATTACAATGAAGTAGATTTATGGATTTAAAATTATGGTGGAGATCTTTAATTACGAAAAAATCTAAATAGCTACCTTAGTTACTTTGAGACACGATAGGTTAGGTACATACAATAAATAGCATTCAGTTAAACAGGAAAAACGAACCTTCAAAAAGAAGCAAAATGAATACTTTGGGTCTGTTAACTTTAATGGGTTTTAAGGCTACGAACGTTTAAGGTGGTTGTAGAGCTGTCAATTTCATAAAAAACGTTGTCATATAACACTCGTAGACGGTGTTAATAAAAGTAATGTTTTATATATGGAAAAATAGCTTAGAAAATCTAGTTTGCGCATATCAAATAATATTTACAATTTGTAATATAATTACGAAGATATAAGGGTTTGAAATTTTGTATGAATAATTTCAAAGCGTGATATCTTCGTAATAATATTATAAATTGTAAATATTATTTGATATGCGCAAACTAGATTTTCTAAGCTATTTTTCCATATATAAAACATTACTTTTATTAACACCGTCTACGAGTGTTATACGACAACGTTTTGTATGGACGGAAACCACCTTAAGGGAACAAATCTATCGGTTTTCATAGTTCATATTTAGGTCAAACAGGTGTTATAGTTTTATATTAAACTGCTGATTTAAGTCCGATACTAAAGATCAGAATCGGTTACTCATTCACCTTCTTTACACGTCATCACGGTTGAGGAACACAAAACGTTTTTTCCTAGTTTCCTTTAGCAGCAAATTGAATGTCAAATTGCATAACATGTTTTGAGAGTACTGAGATTCTTCATAATAAAAATGTTCTTTTTTATTCTTCTTTATCTTCAACTGCAGATAGGAACAATATCTGGCAAATATGGGTGAATTTTGCTGTAAAAGAATAATGTATGTTTTATCTCCGGGCAATAAGAAAACGATCAAAGAAACCGTTAAGTAAGAGGGTACACCGAGCCTATTGTGCTGCCCTCAATCGTTTTTTTTATTTCTAAACAATTAAAAAACATTTCCAAAAAACAAGGATGTCAAATTGTAGTCCTGATTGGCTTTCAATCTATGAATAAAGAATTCGTAGCTATATAGGTATATCGAAACTTTACAGATTATTATGTTTTATGTTTGTACAGTCAGCATCAAATGTACCTAAGCACCTCAGGCGTTCAAAAACATCTGAACAATTACATGAACATAAACCCTATTTCAACTAGATTAAATTTGTTTTCAACTTGACGAATAAATACATGACAGATAAATGCATTTGATTTCTTTGCGAGTTGAAATAAGGTTTAGGGCCTGTTTCACCACTTCTGAGTAAGTTCTTGTTAGCTTATCCGACAGATATTTTGACATAATTTCATACAAAATATGTCAAACTATCTGTCGGATAAGCTAACAAGAACTTACCCAGAAGTGGTGAAACAGGCCCTTACTATCGTAAAGTTGTTCAGATATTTATGAACACTCTACATGCTTAGATACATTTGATGCCGACTGTCATTACTGACTCTACATAGTTACTTCGATCAAAGTAAAGTTAATGGATAGGCCTTACGCGAACATTTCAAACCAGAAAAATAAGGCAAAACAAATGACAGGTATACTTCAAATATGTACCGAGATGACAGACCAAGGGGGGTATTATAGAACGACACTCAAGTGGAGATATCTTCTTAAGTAAAGATAGACAAGGATGCATGTATACGTTGCATGTATTTGCATCCTTTTCTATCTATACTCAAGAAGAGGATCCCCACTTGAGTGTCGTTCTGTAATACCCCCAAAGTGTGCCAGTTTGTATGGACCAAGTGCACTAGTAGCGTGCTTCAACTTGACGGACGCGCTTTAGGCCTATCCATTGATTTTATTTTGATCGAAGCATAGTTATACAACAACAATAAACATTATAAAAACAAATTCTTAGTGATCCGATAAATTGAAAATCAGCAATGACTACAATGTGACATTCTTGTTTTTTGGAAATGTTGTTTAATTGTTTAGAAATAAAGAAATACGGTTGATGGCAGCACAATAGGCTCGGTTCCCCCTTAAGGTTTCTTAAAATGACTTTAAAAGAGGGTTAAACTTACTTGAGACATCACTAACACACTTTGGCTTGTTCTTCACGAAGGCGAAGTAGACCGGCACGCCGGCGAGTGTCATAAGAGCCCCGGCCACCACTGCTATCGGCTCGCTTACTATAGGCACCACAAGCAGGACCGTGCATACCGTTACGAAGGTAATCGGCATCCAGAGACTGACCTATTGATATAAAAATATTAATAATGTTACTTTTAATTGATACACACTAAGGCTCGCTTGCACCAAAAAGTATTTAGGCTTAAACATGTTTAAAGATGATGTTTTTACTGTCATTTTTATGAGCAGTGTGAAAGACAGAACTATCACTAATCTTGTTGGTGCAAGCCAGCATTAATTACCAGATAAAGAATATCTATTTACCTTGATAGGCCTTTTAAGGTCGGGCTTCTTATATCTTAGCCACAAAACAGCACTACAACTTAAAGTAGTAAAGAAAGACTCGACAACGGTACAATACGTTATCAATGAAGTCAGGTTACTGGGAATCAGCATTATCAGAGATATCAGCATCTAGAAAAATATGCAATCTATAAGGTCTTTTTCAACTTCAATAATATTCCATATTACAAAAATGTAATGTTAGATCTTACCAAGAACACAAGAGAAGGCATAGGTGACATACACTTCATATTTATATGAGCGAGCAACTCGGGCATATGGCCATTGCGAGCACCAGCGAAGCACATACGCGATGAAGTCATTATATGGACAGATAGCCCTCCCAGTATAGCAATAGCTACTAAGGTAGGCATGGCCCATTTCATCCAACCGAGTGCCGCTACTGAAAAGTCCTGTCGAAAGAAAGAAATGGATGTATTGAAATAGAAGTAAAATAACACAAATGTTTTGAATATAAGGTCTAACAAAATTAGCTGAAACTATTTTAAGGAGAGTATCAGACCATCAAACTGAACAACTTTCTCTATGGGACCAATATCGAAATCGCGAAAAAAAAAAACAGCTGTCCCATACATTCGGGTCGAGTCGGGTTGGATAGTTTTGTATGGGCCAGCTGTTTTTTTTTCGCGTTTTCGCTACTGGTCCCATAGAAAAAGTTGTTCAGTTTGATGGTCTGATCATCCCCTTAAAAAAGTGTCAACATAACATAACATAACATAAATATTCTTTATTTGCACACCAAAAATAGACAAATACAATTTATAACAAGAATGAGAAGGGTACAAATGGCGGTCTTATCACTAAAGGCGATTTCTTCCAGACAACCATTGGATGGAAGAAGTATTTAAAGAGACAAATGCTACGGCGGTGTACTAGTAGGTATCTATAAATACCCATTTACATAATACCAGTGAATATAATATACATAAACGAAAATCATAATAGGTACATACATACACATAAATATATATCATACATATACATAATAACTGTTACATAAATATCGTAGTCAAAAGGACACAACTAGTCAAAGAGAGAGATAGCAGTCTTTGAGCAGTCTTTTAAATACAGGAAGGGAAGGAGCTTGTTTAATAGACAGAGGCAGTTCATTCCATAGTCGTACAGACTGAACTGAAAAAGACTTTTCATAAAAGGACGTCGTGTGTGAAGGCATAGCTAGAAGTAGATTTTGGGCAGATCGCAATACCCGATCATGGGTGGCGTCAAGGAAAGTGAACCGGTCCTTGAGATAAGATGGGGTTAGGGGAAGGAACAGAACAGAGTAGAGAAGAGAAAGTATGTGGAAAGGCCATTGAACCTCTTTGTATGGGAGGCTGGCATAGTGATGACCATAAATTTTCAGGAATTTCAAAAACGCGGCGCACCCTGAAACCTATGTATATCGATAGAGGATCTATAGACGAACATAAAATGTCCAATAACATATAGTCCTAAAGTGCAACGTTTCCGAGATAATCCATGTTAAGGATCTTGTATAGATAAAAATCCTAACACATTTTCCTCCAATACCAATCTCCGTGGTCCAATGGTTATAAGACTTGGGATCTTGACACGGAGGTCGTAGGTTCGATTCCCATGGGGGACACCTAGTGATATGTCACTTTATGCGTTTTTCCCCAGTTGGTTAGGGTAATGCAGGCTGAATCACCTGATTGTCTGAAAAGAAAGATGATTCCGTGCTTCAGATGGCACGATAAGCCGTTGGTCCCAGTTACTATCTCTGGTGGTTATTATTCGTTATATAAAAACCACGTCAGAGGCCGTAAGGCGGTCTGAAAAAACTCTGACACCAGGGCTTGCCCACACGATAAGAAGAAGCCAAACGAATAGAAAATGTTTTTGGCATAAACAAGTTCTATGACACCTTTCTGTAATACCCAGTATGAGAAATATACCGAGGTAGGTAGGTACTTATTGATGATAATTTAATTCGAAAAAAGTTCCTGTATTAATGGCAAACATTTATTTCATCTGTGCAGGTATACACGTACACACGGTGACACATCAACCTATACAAAACCAAAATAATAAGCTGGCCGCGCGACGACTCATAAATGTCATGCAACCTAAACCTACTCGCGGCCAGCTTATTTTGGTTATGAACAGCTTGATGTGTCGCCGTCGTGTGTAAGTACAAATACGCCCAGTGCCGGACTGGGACCTGAAATCGGCCCGGGCATTTTAGAGACAGTCGGCCCTCCCAACGGTACAGTAGTTTTGTATGGGACAGCTGTTTTTTTTCGCGATTTCGATGTTGGCTCCATAGTTAAAGTTGTTTAGTTTCATGGTCTGAAGCACCCATGTGATGACAGCAGTACTATCTAAGACCAATTGCGAGCGAAGCGAGCTCGAGATTTCACTGCAATATAATGTGATGACAGCAATACGATCTAAGACCAAGAGCGAGCGAAGCGAGCTCGAGAATTCACTGCAATATAATGTGATGACAGCAGTACTATCTAAGACGAATTGCGAGCGAAGCGAGCTCGAGATTTCACTGCAATATAATGTGATGACAGCAATACGATCTAAGACCAAGAGCGAGCGAAGCGAGCTCGAGATTTCACTGCAATATAATGTGATGACAGCAATACGATCTAAGACCAAGAGCGAGCGAAGCGAGCTCGAGATTTCACTGCAATATAATGTGATGACAGCAGTACTATCTAAGACGAATTGCGAGCGAAGCGAGCTCGAGATTTCACTGCAATATAATGTGATGACAGCAATACGATCTAAGAACAAGAGCGAGCGAAGCGAGCTCGAGATTTCACTGCAATATAATGTGATGACAGCAATACGATCTAAGACCAAGAGCGAGCGAAGCGAGCTCGAGATTTCACTGCAATATAATGTGATGACAGCAGTACTATCTAAGACGAATTGCGAGCGAAGCGAGCTCGAGATTTCACTGCAATATAATGTGATGACAGCAATACGATCTAAGACCAAGAGCGAGCGAAGCGAGCTCGAGATTTCACTGCAATATAATGTGATGACAGCAATACGATATAAGACCAAGAGCGAGAACGAGATTTTTTGCAATATTGTGAATTTGTTGTAATACTTTTATTTCAAACACTTGATTTTGGCGCCCCCTTTACCTGCCGCTCTTGGGCGTGGACCGGTATCCAAAGGCGATGGGCCGGCCCTCCAGAGCGGCGACCGGCCCACCAGAGCCGCGGCCCACCGGGCATTTGCCCGGTACGCCCTAGGGCCAGTCCGGGCCTGATTATACGCCACACGACGCGCTGCATACTTCGCGGTCAACTTATACTGGCAGTGTAAGAAGCAAAAAAAATAAAAAATAAATACTGGCAGTGTGTAGTGCGTCGTCGTGCAGGTTGTATTTGCTATTGTACCTCAACAGATGAAATAAATGTTTGTCTGGGCTATGTCCACATGGAATATATTTTAATCATGTGCTATGTCTATGTTTTTCTTAATTGCAATTACAATTTAATTGAAATAACAAAAAATCGAATGAGAACTTTTTTCGAAATAAAGTACCTACCGCTGTATTTTTTCACCAAAAAGAGAAAGGTGTAATAGAAAACGTTTATACCTAAGCACGGACTTGAAAAAAAGGCGGACGTAATGTGACACTAAAAAGATGTGAAGCATGAGCATGCAAGGTCCTACATATTCGTTTGTTCTACAAGGGACCTACACTCACACAGATGCACCAGTTCTAGGCTTAGGACCTACAACCCGCCACCATTTTGTACCGCGTCAGCACACACACAAAAATAAATGGGTGCTTCACTCGTGATTAGACAAGATTACGTCAGGTTTTTTTTCAGGTCCGTGTACCTAGGTAGGTATCATAAACATCAACCAAGAATGGGTGGTATCCGGCGGTGCGTCTGGAAGTCCGATGATAGTAGAAAGGGGAAGGCGGGATGAGCTCATGCAGCTCTGGTGCACACTCACCGAAGTACAATCTGTAGAAGACCGACAAGCAGGCTACTCTGCGGCGGTGGGCTAGGCTATGAAGCTTGGTTTCCACCAACCAGATTACTGTCGCCAATGAGCCTCTATTTGATAATTAGCTGAGCCATCTCACATGTGGCAGCAATACTTCATACACGATCGGACCTGAGCCTTATGCAACATTAAGAGCTGTCCAGGAGTGAAGTACCTTGTTTAAGATGCCCAGCTTTTTGGCTGCACTTTGAGCCTTAGACTCGATGTCAGCGCCGAAGTTGAGTTTCGTAGTCAACCCATGCTCAGAAGCTCAAGACTGTCGGAAACAGGGACAGATTTATCTTCCCCGGAAAGTAGGAACCAGAATAAACGAACTCCTTTTGGCGTTGAACAGACAAGCCTGTGTTTTGGTGGCGTTGAAGTTGACTAGATTATTGTCACCCCATTGGGAGACAAGACTTAAAGTCAAGTTTGTCCGCTCCACCATGGCTTCCCTCTGCGAACGTATTTCATCCCCGCCCCAAGCGCCGGATAGATATCTCTCTGTGACAGTACTGTCATCTGCATACCCAATAATACCTGACACAAATAGCTCAGTGATGTGTAGCAGGAAAAGTCTCGCAGAGAGAACAGACCCCTGAAGAACCCCAGCATCAATTGCCATGAGGTCTTCCGACCTCTGAGCAGCTGTCAATGACAACTCTAATCGACCGTTCACTCAAGAAATCAGATATCCAGCTGCAGAGATCAGCAGGGATGCCATAAGCAGGAAGCTTGCTCAGCAATCTAGCGTGCCATACCCTGACAAAGGCCTTCGAGATGTCAAATTACACAACTAGTGCTTCGCTGTGTTTCTCGATGGCCTCGCCCCACCAGTGCGTGACATACATCAATTATTAATTTAATTAAATAGACTATGTATTACTGTTTAAATAACCTTAGCGTAAGAACTTATATTGCAATAGTATTAAGTCGTGTTATGCTGTCTACAGCACGCCGCGAGTTTCTGGCCGCATCTTCTCTACAGCGACAACACGTTCCGAAGCGGTGGTAACTTAAAAAAGAATTAACGTTTAATAAGTGTGCTTCAGGCTCCTATATTGAATAAATTATTTTGAGTTTGAGTTTGACATAAGAAGATCCCCAGTCGATCGCCCCCGGCGAAAGCCATATTGACGATCACGTTGTAGATCATTATCTTCTAGGTATGTCCGCAACTTACTGTTAAGTACTCTTTCCATGACTTTACAGAGAATGGAAGTGATGGCTATAGGTCGGTAGTTGCAGGGGTCGGAACGAATGCCCTTCTTGGGAATCGTTCTTGTTCTGACAGAGAGGTGACACAGGCGTGTTAAAACAGGAGACAACTCAGGCGCATAATATCTCAGCACTCTTGCAGGTATTCCATCAGGACCTGGCCTCACATGCAGACTACGCAATGCTCTGCGGACCTCTTTCGTGTGTATTGTCATCTCCGGCATGTGTGGCTGTTTGGCACGAGCGTCCAGACGTGAATTGCTCCTAAACAGAGAAGCATATAAATTCGCTTTCTCAGTCAGTGACCCACCAGGTTTCTGCATGGGAGGCAAAGGGGGACGGTAGAAATTGGATTCGACCGATTTTGAAAGGGACCAGAACTGTTTACTACCAGAAGGGTAGGATGCCAGTCTGTGCAAAGACCGACACTGAGTGCTTGTCTGGATCTGATGTCAGCAGAAAGTCTAAACGATTGGGCGTATGGCCATCGACATCCGTTACCCATGTTGCTTGATTCACCAGCTAGGTGATATCTAGCGATAACGAAAACTTACGCGTCTCTCTGCCAGCATGGTTAGTTTTCTGGAACAGGAACAGCCACTCGCTGTGGTGGGCATTTAAGTCCCCCAGAAAAACAAGCTCCGCTCCGTCGAGATACGCTCCTCAGTTACCCTGATGGACCTCTTGGGCTCGACTGACTGATGGGAAACTCACTTGTAGACTGCGGGGACGCCCGATCCCCCCTGCAATGGCCACCGAGACCTCCCTTCCAGTCGCCAAGGCTGCAGTGGGGCAGCCTTTCACACGTGGCGAGCGCACTACTTGGGCCCCCTACTAACTGCGGTACCGACCCACGACTGTCACCGTGCTTCGGATCCCGCTACCCTCCAGAATGAGTTTCCCGGTACAGTGTTGCTCAGAGGCCAAGACCGGTTCCGAACAGCTCAGCTGATTTTCTCCCATTCCCCAATAGCACTGGCACTCCTGCACACCGACGGAATGCAGCAAGCTGCTTGGCGCAAGACTCCAGCAGGAGGGTGGGCGCAAGCCAGGCGGCTCCTTGCGGAGCCTAGTACCGCTGTGGGGGATCGTTCGGCCGTCACCACAAACTTGGTAGTCTGTGGTGGCGGCGTTGTCCGGGGTGGAGGAGGTAGATCCTTAACCACCCCAAACGTCCACCACCTACGTCCCACTGCAGGGCACAGGCCTACCCTCATGGAGGGTGTATGTACGTTAATCTACCACGCGTGCACAATGCGGTGCGGTAGACCTCATATACGCATCGGAATTTCTTTTTCATCGTATGCAGGTTTCCTCAAAATGTTTTCCTATGCCGTTTGAGAGCAGTTGGTGCTACGTAGGTACATAAGTCAGAAAAAACTCATTGGTACATGGCATATGACGTCATCCGTGCGGATTCAGACCTGGACCTCAAGATTGAATTCCATAGCTCGCTGCAACTCGCTACCGACGGAGCGTTGCGATTCTATTGACATATGATCGCATCTTATAGGTAATTGGGGGGGGGGGGGGGTGTTAGGATTTTATACAGGTATTTTTAGTAAGTGACAGCCTAGCAAATACTGAAACGGTAAACTCAGACCATCAAACTGAACAACTTTCACTATGGAGCCTACCTCAGGAAACGCAAGAAAAAAATCTGGTGTCCCATACATTTTAGTCAGTTAAAAATTGTTCTATTTGATGGTTTGAGTTCACCGTTTCAGTATTTGCTAGGCTGTCACTTACACCCTTTAGGTAGGTACAAGGTGTTACAAAAATACAAATAAACATTCAAGGGGGTGGTTTAGACCATCATACTGAACAACTTTCACTATGGGACCAATATCGAAATCGGGAAAAAAAATTAATATATTGTATGAGATATCAGATTTTTTTTTTCGCGATTTCGATGTTGGTCCCATAGTGAAAGTTGTTCAGTTTCATGGTCTAAACAACCCCCTTAAGAGTTTTAAGTATTTATTTTTACCCTGTATACACAAGTCACAACATCTTTAACATGCATTATCTCGAAAACGATGCACTTTAGGACTATAGTTTATAGGACATTTTTTGTTCGTCTATACATACTCTATCGATATACATAGGTTTCAGGATGCGCCGCATTTTTGAAAAATTTCCGAAATTCCTGCAAAATTATGGTTACCACTATGCCAAAAAGTTCAAAGCCCTTTCTACGAGAACGAATCGGCAACCACTTGAGCTTGATACGAAACTCAGAAACATGATCATATTTGCGGAGACCAAATATAAACCGGATAGCAAAATTTTGGAGACGCTCAAGTTTCAACATATTAAGAAGGACCCTATATAATGTAGAATAAAATATGTTTTATTTTATTTATAATTAATGGACTTCTTGATTGTGCGTTAGCACCGAATTTCCGCCAGTGTAAAGTGGTTTGATGGGAGTATCTATCCAATCTCGAGGATTTTTTTTGGAGTAAAAACACAACTGAGAAGGATTGCGGAGCCTAGAGGCAGGTTGAAACGCGAACCGCGCGCACACCACGCGAAAGACAAGTGTTCGGGGCAAACCCTGCAATGTGACTCTGAGTAAAATATAATCAAAATTATATCTGCCAAAATAAGCTCTCTTGACAGTGCATAAAATCAAAAATGTACTTACCACAGCAATCGCTTCTGTGGCCCTTACACCAACAGGTCCCAGCACAGCCAAATATGCCACATTAGCGAATAAGTATATAGCTGTCACCATAGGTAGAGATAGGTAAATTGCACGAGGTAGATTGACAAATGGGTCCCTTAGTTCCTCTGTCATGAAGTTTAGGTAATTCCTATAAAATAGAGAAATTAATACATCATTAATTTATAAGTATATTCATATATTCATATTCATTTATTTCATAAACAAACAATCAATCAAAACAATCAACTAAAACAACAATTACAACAAAACAACTAAACAACAATTCAATCAATCAATCAATCAATCAAACATTCATTCAATTATAACTAAATTTTTCAATGACTAAATAACTTACCATCCGGAGTATGAGAATATTCCAGAGTAAAAAGCAACTGACCAGTCACTAACAGATGTTTTGGTTCCTGCCCAGCCATCTTCAAAGTTTTCAACTCTTCCTAAGTAAGCAAATTATATTTGTAATCATTAAATATTCAGCTCTACTGTAATAATATCATCTAAACTATTATAAAACTGTAACTGAAGTGTGTCTGTACTGTCAGCATCAAAAGTATCTAAGCATCTCCGGTGATCAAAAACATCTGAACAATTACACGAAAATAAACCCTATTTCCTACTAGATACCATTTGTTTTTAACTTAACAAATAATAACATGACAGATAAATTTATTTGATTTCTTTGTGAGTTGAAATAAGGTTTGCTATCGTAAAGTTGTCCAGATATTTATGAACACTTAACATGCCTAGATACTTTTGATGCTGACTGTACATTGACAATATTTACAAAAAAAAAGATTACGATATGGTTTTTAGGTATCCCTGACTCGAAATCAAAATTTTTTAGAATTTTTTTTTTTGTCTGTTTGTTTGTTTGTTTGTTCGCGCATCACGCAAAATCTACTGAACCGATTTTGATGAAACTTTTTTTGTATGATAGCTTATGATCTGACTTAAAATCTGGAATATAATTTGTGCGGACGAAGTCGCGGGTAAACACTAGTATTTTTATAAAAGAGAAGCGTTTTGAACACATACCTTTAGCCATCCAAATGATTCCTCCGATGATAATAATAACCAGTGCAGATATTTTAGTAAACATGAAAACATTTTGCACTCTCGTTGTAAATTTGACATCATATGCATTAATAAATGTGAGAAAACCTGAAACCAAGTGTGTTAATATTACTTACCACTTCTATGCAAAATGATTTGTAATATATTCAAGATAATTCGTAAGTTATAGCCTGTAGAATCCCACTGCAGGGCAAAGGCCTCCTCCCACAAATAATGGTGAGAAGGAGTGGAGTGGGCCATACTCCACCACGCCGGCCTCCACCATGCGTGTTGGTGGAGGCAAGTTAGTGGTCAACTTGCTGTCTGAGAATTTAAAAGCCGCCAATATAGGCCTCTGACCTGGCTTAACGAATAGTTACAACGCCATCTGACGGAACTATCCGAGACCAACTGCTTAACGTGCCTTCCGAAGTACGGAAACGCTCGAGATGAAATATCACTAAACGGACACCCATCCAAAGACTGTAGTTTGCGAAAATAGTAGCAAAAAAAATATGCTACTATTTTCTCAAACTACAGCACAAAGTTTGAATATGATAGTGAAATAAAATTTCAAGCTCAAAGATAAACTAACTGCGAATGTGTTATAATAATTTATTGAATTGTCTTTATAGGTATTGATAATTTCACACATCTTTTCCAAGTATTATCTTATCTTATCTTAACTATTATAAAACCGTAAAATCGTGAGGAATAAAAAAGTAGCGGTTCACTTCATATAAACTCAAAATAACACTAGATAGCGCGATTTAAATGACGTGCAGCGCCATCTATTGACAAAATTGTGTGTTTGTTTGTTTGTTCGCGCATCACGCAAAAACTACTGAACCGATTTTGATGAAACTTTTTTTGTTTTATAGCTTATGATCTGACTTAAAATCTGGTATATAATTTTTGCGGACGAAGTCGCGGGAAAACACTAGTTGAAGATATAATTTTAATATTTTTAATGTTTGTAAATTGATACTTACAAATGGTGACAGCTGCAATAAGTTTCTGGCTTAGTGGATCTATGGGGCAATTTGGAAATATTGGCCCCAAAAGATTATTAGCGAAGGTCAACGACATTATAGCATTTGTGCTTGGTCTGTAATTTAACAAGATACATATTATGTCACAATATGGTTATCCGAAAAACATAGGTTAGTTTCAGAGTGTGCTAAAAAGAAAGAGCCTTCCAGAGTGACAAATCCTGAGTTTGTCTAGCGCACACTGGGCAGTCAGCTAGAACGATTTAACCGTTCTAGGCAGTCAGCCTCGATACAACCATTGCTGACTAACTAATCTTTACTAGTGTAAGTGTGCAGCCTAACTGGACCACAAAACAAATAGTATATCACACTCTTCTTCGCTGTAGTCAGCATGAGTATTTTCATGCTATTATAACTAGGGTTGCCAGGTCCGATTTGTTTTAAATCGGGGCAGAAGGTAAAAAAAATCGGGATTTAGGGTTGTAGATCGGGACACACAAAAACAAGGTATTTTGAAATTAACTGCGTTTTGCAACTTAAATTACTAGTGCCTACATCGGAATGTAATCCTACATAATAATAATAATAACTAGTCAGAGTTACTGGACTAGAAGAATAAAAAAATAGGTATTACAATAAAATTTTAGTTTAAGTATTAATTAATGACGCGGTTAATTGCATTGATTCCATCTTATTGTAACATCTTTTTGTACACAGTTTGAACAATAAAATATTCTTATGCTTATTCTAATATTTACATTCATATCAATAAAGCAACAAAAACCAACTCACTAAACATAACCGAAAATATTAGACAATTAAATTTAATTGTCTGAAAAAACGAAATTTTTTTGCACATCTTTTCGCGTTGTGGTCAGACATCTTTTGATTTATCCATGCAAAAATAGAAAGGTAGAGCGAGCTCGACTTTTCCTCTTAATACAAATCGGTTAGAGCCAGAGCTTTTTTTACGTACTAAACATGTTCAAAGTAACCTAAGTAATAGCTATGGATTGAGCGACGCATGCTCGAAAATTTTAGCACCACCACATCTTTTAGCTGTGGTCAGAACTCTTTAGGATTATGTGTATTAAAACAGATAATTAGAGCGAGCGAAGCGAGCTCTACTTTTCTCCGCTCTACGAATTGAGATAAACAGAGAGATTATATCAATCTATATTTTTCCCGAATTTCGCCTAGGGCATTTGATTTATCGGGACATTTAGTGTCCCGATCAAGTGCAAATCGGGACGCGTCCCCTACCCCCTGAAAATCGGGACGTCCCGCGCAAATCGGGACACCTGGCAACTCTAATTATAACTCATGCTGACACGAAAGAAGAAGAGCGTGATATACTATTTGTTTTGTGGTCCAGTTAGGCTGCTCTTCCACCAGAGATGTGCGAGATAACCAGTCGGTGAGCGACAAAACTCTCCAATGAGAGTGCTTCAATTATAATTGAGTGATCACGCTATTTGTTGATTGATTCCTTGCTCACCGCCTCGCTAGTTTGCACATCTCTGGTGGAAAAACAGCCTTAGACCCCAATTCTTTCCGTGGGTGTCATACGTATGAGGCAACTAAGGGATAGTTTCTCATGCAGTGTTTAGGTGGGAGAGATTTCTGACCACCCCGAGAGGGATTATGGTCGTAAGTTTATGTATGTATGATCATCTATCACTAATTCACCACTTGAGATGTCATTCCATCCTGAAATCTTATGATAAAATGTTAAAAGTGAATAATGTTACAAAACGCACACTTCAAAAGATAAATAAGAAGTTTTGTATTGTAGATGAGCTGTCGTGTTGCCTGCTTTCAGGCATGCTACGAAACATCACCATTTTGTAGTGGCTCAAGCATGTTTTTTGTACAAACACAATGCTTGAGGTCATCATCGAGAAGTTGGAATTAGAATGAGAATAAATTTTGCATCCGGTAGTGCTACAATTTATAAGAAATTATAAGAAATTTTATCTCCTCAACTCAACACCCACATGAAGAAATGGGTTGCTGGTCTATTATTAAGGTGAAACCACATGGGGTGTAAGAAATATTATTTAACAAATTAATCATTTACGAATGTTACTCACACAAATACCAAATTAGCATCCCACAAGTACAGAAATGCAGGCAGTGGTCCGTATGCCTCATTTATATAGTGATAATCTCCACCACTTTGCGCTAGAGTAGTTCCTAAGTGAATAAATTAACAATGTTACATTCAAAGTTGCTCCATTTATCAGAAAATATGAAAAATTGTACAAATATGGAATTGTTCAGATGCGGAAATTGTGTCTGAAACATTTGTATGTAGCCAATATGTATAATATATCATTTTGGTTGGTTGTGCAACATTTAAATATAAAGGACCGGCTAAGTTCCAGTCAGACTCGGGCACGGAGGGTTCCATACCACCATACAATATTAGCAAAAAAGAAAATGTTTATCTTCACTACTGACCGGTTTTATTATTTGTTGTTTTACCTTAAGAGTATGACTATAATCACACCAAGTGTGATGCTTGTTTTAATTACAGTTTTTACGATAGAGCAAAAACAAAAAACTTGAAAAAAACACGTTTCTTATAAGGGGGATCACCTTCATATTACTTTTTTGTTTTTATGCATATTCTGTGAAAATATCAACCACCTAGCTATTAGAGTTCAAAAGATACAGGCTCTTTATAGGTAGGTCAGGAAGAAGGATGGACGAATGGACAGCGTAGCGTTATGAATGGACCCAATTCATATCAGTCGTTGGTAGAGTTTCTGGCCACATCTTCTCTACAGCGACAACACGTTCCGACGCGGTGGTAGCAAAGAATTGACGTTTAATAAGTGTGCTTCAGGCTCCTATATTGAATAAATTATTTTGAGTTAGGCACCCTTTGGCTACAGAAACCAAAAAATTTTAGTTGGTGCAGATTTTTTGGTACCAAACATTTGAGCTAAAAGATCTTCACTTACCTAATTCAGCATAGCACATAGCACCTAGGGTAGCGAGCACACCACAAGCCGCCCACACGGAGAGCGCGCCCCATACCGACCCAGTGTTATTTATTACTTCTTTAGGCGATATAAAAATACCACTGCCAAATATTATTCCCAGAATTATAGCGACGCCTTCTAATAAGCCTAGTTGCTTTCGCATTTGAACTCTTCCCTCACCCATTTTTTTAGGTTATTTATTATATCTGGTAACGTAACGTAAGTTTTCTTTGGTTGCTAGTTTGGTGTGCGAGGAAACGTCTTTTCAAAATACCTTCAAATGAAACTGTCTTCGCTTAATTATAACCTAATCTGATCATGTTCCTCTCCTCTCCTACATCGACATGGCATTAATTAATAGTTAACCTTTCACATTTCTGAATAATATGGCCTTGAAGATAATGACTTGACTGATGATGGTGATGAGATAAGCGCGTTAAAAAAACCTTGGCTGTTTGAGAGCGCGTGAAAACGCGTGAGATTTTTCAATATTGGGGTGCGTTCAGAACCTACGCCCAGAGTGCTCAGTGCTCCGTCCGAGTGCAACTCAGTGGTGGGACAGTGACCTTATCTGTCAAATTTACGTAGAAAACGACGCCATCTATGAAATTCTTCGGACACATAACTGACAACCAGGTTCTTCTTCAACTCGGTAGATGTCATAAAAGTGCAATTATGGGTATTCTACTTTTTTGGGGTAAAATTCCTCTAGTAGGGGTAATTTAATATGCTTTTATTTATTATATTTTAATTAGTTAATATAGTAATAAACATGAGTAGAGAGATTAATGTTAAAATAAACAAAAACACAAATTATTTGAAAATAAAAAGCACCTATGGTTAAACGCTATGGGAGTATGTTTATGAAATTACACAATAATTTATTCAGTACAACTTTTGATATTAAAGTAAAAGTATTTGCACACTTTTAAATATTTTTAATAAAACATCTAAGGGTAATTTATACAACAGCATGGTAAATTAGGTTCAAGCTACTGGCAACTCTCATTGTATCAAAGATGGCGGAGCTGCGTGTTGCGTGTGGAATGATTGTGTTAAGTTATTTGTGATTCTTCAAAGAATGAGTTCTGTTTCTGCTTCTCGTTTTGAAATGTGACTTTAAAGGATACCTATTGTACTTTAAAGAGACATTTCAAAACCGAGGCAGTATATCCATTGAAATAAAGTAATATTAGGCATACATACCTATACCTACGTATATATATATATATATATAGCGTAGGGTAATTTTGTGTGATAGGGATAGATGATTTCAATTTGGGTTACCAGAAACCGCGCGAGTAGGTTCTCTTTTCCTTTTGGTATAATTACTATACTCTTTGGTGCAACTTTTCGCCCTAACGCCGTTCCGAGGCTCGGTGAAAAGCGTTCTACCCATAAGAGCGAGCGAGAAGAACAACCGCACCCAAAGGTTCTGAACGCAGCCTTGGGGTGCGTTCAGAACCTACGCCCAGGTGCGCCCAGAGTGCACTCCGAGTGCAACTTTTCGCCCTAACGCCGTTCCGAGGCTCTGTGAAAAGCGTTCTACCCATAAGAGCGAGCGAGAAGAACAACCGTACCCAAAGGTTCTGAACGCAGCCTTGGGCTGCGTTCTAGGTTCTGAACGCACCCTTGTGCTTACTTGCTTGTTTTTTTTTTCAAGTTATTTACTAGCCTGGTAACTAGACCTTTTAGCAAAATCTTATTTTATTTTTAATTTTCTTCTGCTTTCACATTAAAACGTTGGTATCAAAGAAAATATCGCAGAACTGTGTGACCGAAACATAGGCCAAGTATTTCGCTCCGAAACTTCAAGGCAAATTAAAAAAGAAAACCCACTCGTAGCAACCAAGAAGCAACATTATGCAACCACCTTATGTCAAAATGAAAGCTACCTAGCTCCATCTATGTTCCTGTGCAGTTATTCAACCCATATTCAACCTATTACTGTGCTATTACTATACATACCATTGACCAAGAATTTTTCGCTTACGCTGGATATATAGGTAGGTACCAACTTATATCTACTCATACGGATATAACTATTAGTTTAAAATAACAATGTGCATGACCTTGAAGGGCCGTTGGATAACTTGTTAAAGGTTGATAAAGGTTGCAAAGGAACATAGACTTTATGTAAAGGAAACAATCATTTGAATGATTCAAGTGAAGTTCACGTGATTCGGTGACGTCACATTTGCGAGCGAGGTCATGCTCATTGTTATTTTAAACGGATACTTTGTATATTATTGTTTTGAATGCTAGTTTTCGTTCAATCCCGCACCTATCTAGTGAACATTCAGTGTCCAGACTTTTCCTGTAATCTGTATATTGGCATGGGCGTAGCAACGATTTTTTCCCAGGGTGGGCCAGGCCCAGGCGAGGTTGATGTAATAAAAACTAAAACCTAGAGCGAGCGAAGCGAGCTCGAGATTTCACTGAATCCTGGAGCGAACGAAGCTAAGTGAGCTCGTGATTTACTGCAATGCATCTAGGTCTTTGTGATACAATCGTAGCCAGGAGCGAGCGAAGCGAGCTCGACATTTCACTGAATTCTGGAGCGAGCGAAGTGAGCTCGAAATTTTACTGCAATGTGTCTAACCAGAACTTTACTGCAATAGGTATAGTGAGATCAGTGTAACACGATTTAAATCCTGGAGCGAGCGAAGCGAGCTCGAGTTTTTTACGACATAAAAGCTAGAACGAACAAAGCAAACTCAAGATGTAACTAGGTACTCTATGAAAAGATATACGATCCAAAACCTAGAGCGAGCGAAGAGAGTTCGACATTTCACCCAATTCTGGAGCAATGGAAGTGAGCTCGAGATTTAACTGCAATGTGTCTAGCCAGGAGCGAGCGAAGCGAGCTCGAGATTTTACTTCAATATAAATAAGATCAGAGCAGTACGTTCTAAAAATAGGAGCGAGCGAAGCGAGCTCAAGATTTTGCTTCAAGATTTGCAAGATTTTGCGAAATTACATTCTGACCACATTGACTTTTGAAGAAAGTGGACATGACAAACGAAACACAAACACAAGGAAATAATATTGTTTTTATTTATCATTACTATCTCTTATTTTTAGTAAGTGATTCATTTTATTTCTAGGGTGGGCCAGAAGGATTCTGGGGTTGGCCGGGCCCACCTGGCTCCCCCCCTTGCTACGCCTATGTATATTGGCTAGAGAACAACAGAAACTCCAGAACATCACTAAATCGACACGAAATGAGGAGTTTTCTGACAGCTACTAAAACGTAGTTCATCATACCGGCGATAGATGGCGTTGACCACAGAGGGGTACGAAGACGAACATTTTAGGCTAAAAAGTAAACAAAAATTCATTTCACTGAGTCAGACGCAGTGGGAGGACATTCGCCTTTTGACAGGTATCTTGAATGTAGTTTGCATAGAAAGTGCAGCCATCTAGTATTAGGTTCTGCAAACTACGAAAAAAAAAAGATTTTATGGTCTATGTCAATCAATGTCAACAAATTGCCAAATTCACAAGATGGCTGCCTATTTGTGTAATGTGCGTGTTGTTTGTAGTTTTAGTTCAATTTCGTACCGATTTAGTGATGTTCTGGAGTTTCTGTTGTTCTCTAACCAATATACAGATTACAGAAATAGTAGGGACACTGAAATTTAACTGGATCGGTGCGGGATTAAACGAAAACTAGCATTCAAAACAATAATATAAATCCGTATGAGTAGATATAAAGTAGGTATGTATAGATAGTATAGATGGAGTTAGGTAGCTTTCAATTTGACATAAGGTCTAATATACTTATATTACTCTTTGGTCAGACGCATACGTTGACGAAATATATGCTCATATTTTGCTGCTTACTTAAAAACACAAATTCTTACTATTATATTTGTATTTCTTATTATCTACAGCCTCTGTCTCGTCAATGCCATCTATCGAGCCATTAGGAACTACTTTTTCTTTTTTAATGGCTTTCTGAAAACACCTCATTGAACGATATCTACAAACAACAGACACATTACGTAAATAGGCAGCCATCTTGTGAACAAACAAAGAGAATGGAATGGAATCACTACGTTTTACTTGTGAATTTGGCAATTTGACATTGACATAGACCTTTTTTTCGTAGTTTGCTTCACTAAATACTAGATGGCAGCCCTTTCTATGCCAACCACATCAAAAATAAATCTGTCGCCATGTGTAGGCGAGAAGCTGGTTGTCGACCGTGTAGTTGAAACAGTCCTAACCGCACGCCGTCGAAGGTGACCTTGGTTGGGCGATGGTTGACAGCCGTGAAGCACCTGTTTGAACCACGAAGGTCACCTCTGTCGGACGGTGGTTGGCAACCGGGTATTCGGCCTATTATGGAGATTATGCATCTTTTTTACTGCTGATATAAGCGTGTGACTTTCAAAAATTGCTCTCCTGGAATAAATGAGGGATTTTCCTAAGAAAGCCATTAAAAAAGAAAAAGTCGTTCCAAACGGCTCGATAGATGGCGTTGACGCAACATGGATGAGCCACCTTTCAGTGGTACAGTCAAGAGCACATCAAGCTTTACACTTTGAACTTTGGACCGGCCGCGTACTGTATGACGCGTATATAGAAATCAGAGCTCAGCTTATTCTGGTGATGTCAAGCTCCACTTGCTCTTGACTGTACCTAGTAGACATTTGTGTTTTTAATGTGTGTAAATGTCACCGTAACATTGTAAAAAACGTTAGATTATAATCTATCTCGCGAGATTGTAAACTGTCGAAAGATAGGGAACCATAACATTCTGCTTACAATTTAACATTATGTTTCGATAGATTACAATATATCGAAGTGAGCCCGTTAAATCACAAACACTGTTTGAAGGCTATCCCTGATTGGTCAGTCTTACAGTAGCTCGTTCTGTGTCCTCAGAGTTAGGAATTAAACACAAGTGTCAGACTAATAAAATAAATACTTTTCGGGTGGTTTAGGTAAACAGTACCAATTTGGTTCTGACACTCGCCAGCCGCTGCCAGGGCACGCTCGCTGCGCTCGGCTCATGCGCTGTGGTCCCAAGAAACCTAACATGCTCGTCGCTTCGCTGCTCGCTAACCTAACCGACTGAGTTAGATCTGAGGTCTAAAAACGAGTTTTTCACATGATTGTCTACTAAATAATAAATACATACTTGATGTCACAATTTTCGAAGTGTGTTTAATTATTTTATTTGACTGACAACTGTGTTTGATTCCTAACTCTGTCGACACAGAACGCCTTGACCAATCAGGGACAGCCTTCGAACAGTTGACAATTTAACGCATGACAGATTATGATTTAACGGTCTCACTTCTATAGATTGTAAACTATCGAAAAATAATGCATTAAATTGTAAGCAGCAGTTACGGTTCACAATCTTTCGACAGTTTACAATCTCGCGAGATAGATTATAATCTAACGGTTTCTACAATTTTACGGGCACTTATACATAATTAATGTCATTAATATGTATAAATTAATATTAAGAGGTTTCCCTGACCGAACGACCTTGACTCTTTCAGAGCCGTCTCACCTCTACTAAACTACGTCATTTTAGTAGGTATATCTATTTTTGACTGGCTTGTCCTTCATTATGTCACTGTGGTGCCTTCTAATCTAAGGAAATCACATTCTAAAATCATAAGAATTCGCCCCAAATTTAACAATTATCTAATTAACTCATTAAAATATGGGTCTTAAAAAAAATTTGCTTTAAATCTTAAGCATTTTAAATCTTAACATTGTCTACACAAAGGTGTGTGTTTCAAGTAAAAGTGACTTCAACTTAAAAAGTAGATGCATATAATACAGATTTTTTCCAATAATTACGCTTTCCTTTGAACACAGGTTTCATACGTATTAAAAAAAAAATAAGAAATATGATCTATAGCAAATAAAGCCGAGATGTTGAACATCATTGCTACACCTTTCAATAATTTGTATGCCTTTCAATTAACGAGAAGATAGCTTTCTCACAACCAGCAAATATGGCCCGGCCCTGCGTTTACCTTTGTGTACCTCTTAAGACAGCATCTCATTTACATTTTTTATCAATTTAGCAGAAACTAATGAAACAAAAAGCACAATATTTTTTACGTCAATCTAATCAATTTTGTTAGAATAATTTTGGGCTTATTTCGGGGTCTGGATCTGGATAGTATTGAAGTAAATCTGCAACTGGAGCTTCTTGATCTTCGTAGAAGTCACAAGCTAAAAGATATTCTCTCTTGGAATAGTCGTCCCCTTTACAAAACATTTCACCTGCAATTTTAAAGGTGAATGTTTTAGATATAGTTAGTTATAGTAGTACTAGAAGCCGTAGCATGCTACACGTGATACGGTTTTTCACAACTTTCGCGCGCAAATAGAAAGAGTGCGAAAGTGTGATAGCGCTGTATTACGGTGGTATGCTACCCATGCAGGTTTATAATGCTTACGAATGTACACCTGCCTGCGCAGTTGACTATCATTTAAACTGCGCAAACCAATCACGACGCAAAAAATTATCTGTTTTTATTTGTCGATAGATTTCGCCACCGACGCCATCCACGAATGTAGATGTTATTAGACTATAATAGTGATCAATTTCCCTCTTTAAACGCGTAGACATAAGGTAGATTTTGTTATCAAATGGTTTCTGGACTTTCGGGTACCGTCGGATAATGTTAGTCTCTGTCTGCGCGAACAAAGATTGACGAGCCGAATTATTTTCTGGTTGTAGCTGTATTATTATTTTGTTACCTACTCAAATACATGATGATAGGATGTTTAAACTTATATTAATAAAACCTTCAATGTCCATGACGTGAACGGGACTCCTGGATTCTAGGGCTCCCACACAATAATGTTCTTCGGTGAGATCAGGGTGCCAATACATGATTGCATCTCGACAAGACGTTCCAGCAATGGGTAAAAGAATACGGTCCTATAGTGGAAACATTTTAGTTTAATAAATACCTACAGATTATTTCTTATATGAATCGGCCTCGGATAAGACATTGTAATAAAGAGTCACTAATGTAAAAAGTTACCTTGCATATTATTTTATTGTTGACTATGGGTTCCTTTACTTCTCCTGTACAAAAGAATTTTCTTTTCTTTCTCATTATGACGGTACTTATTTCCAAAACGGTTTTGATACTATTACCTGGTAAAAAAAAACATCAAAACACCTAAGTAATGTAAAAAGTTACTTTGCATATAATTTTATTGTTGACTATGGGTTCCTTTACTTCTCCTGTACAAAAGAATTTTCTTTTCTTTCTCATTATGTCGGTACTTATTTCCAGAACGGTTTTGATACTATTCCCTGGTAAAAAAAAAACACCAAAATACCAAACCTACATAATAATATTGTTTCCAAATCAAGAAGTACTTACTGATATTTTCAGGAACCTTCGTTACGTTATACGTTAAAAAGAGAGTAGGTATACCTACCTGCATTTTCAACAGTTTCAACTTCCCCCTAATTTTTACCTTTTTCTCCATTAATAGCTTCAAGCTCTCGCATGCCTCGTGCCTGTGTTTCTCTACTGTTTTGTTGCTTCATGTAATTTGAAAGTCTATACATAGCATCAACAAATTCATCAATTGGTCCTACAAAATAATATAGGTAGGTACTTATTTAACATCGATTATTACAAAAAATGTATAGGTAATTAATCTAATAATAGCTTCAGACTCATCAAAGTTAGCTTTTTGAGATATTACCAGTTCCAAAACTTCCACCGTCTAGGTAATTCAGAAATTGATAAAATCTTAAGGCTTCATCAGATTCCATTTCATCCATGACCGGTCTCTAGAAATGAGAAAATTAGACGAATTAACATTTATGTTGGTAGGCATGACTTTATGAAACCTTTATAAAATATAAACTCAATTTAGTTATAATATACCGGGTGAAAATTGTTGTCATTAGCATCCTTTTAAACTAAGTTATCCATCAAATTGAACAACTTTTACTTCCATACTAAACTGCAATGTCTATTCGACTCAAATATATATGCTACCTACATTTCAGGTCCGTGACCTACATAAGATTTTTTTTGCTCGATCTCTTTGCTCCATAGTAATTTTTCTCAGTTTGATTTGGTAGACTCTTAGTTTGAAAGGATACTAGTGATATAAATTTCACCCTATAGAAACCTTCGTTTTGACGAGACGGTTTAAACTACTCGTCAATTCGCCATACTCGCAAGTTAACTCGCTGGCTCGCTATTGTAGGTAGGTACAGTCAAGAGCACGTCAACTTTGACAATCGAAGTACGATATTGTTCCGAATACGAACGCCATAAGAACAACAGTACGAAGTCCTATGTGTCTAGCTTGACGTGCTCTTGACTATACTTGTGGAAGTGTAACTCGGGCTTTACTTGTAAACGATTTCAAAAAGTAGCCACAACACGCCATCGTCAACCATAATCAATTTAACTTACAAATTTACCACTCCATGCTCCAACATCAGAATAAAGAGAATTTACTCTACTGGGCATCCAGTCCAGAGAAGAACGGGCTACTAGTATGGGATGCTGAAAAATAAGTATAAACTTTATGACATGAAACAATTTTAATAATGATTAAAAGTACCAACATAACTTAAACCAAAACATTCTAAGGTATAAAGTGCTATTTACCAAAGACTGAACTCGAGCGTCTACATTTTTTGTAACCAATATAATAAACAATACTGAAGATTGAATTAATCCTAACATTGTAGTCTGATCGTGTGTGTTAAATGACTATAAACGAAGAATGAAATCAAAATATTCGTTAAATAAAATAACGGTAGGTAAGCTTGCGATAAGGCGTGGTTAAAATAGTAAAAAAATGCATTGGAGCTAATTGGTTGTTAGCATTTAACACAGTAGGTAGCGGCGGCAGTACCATGCGGTACCATATACACCACTAGTGTATAATTAAGTAACAAAATTTTAAGAGTGTAGGTATTCAGAAAATGAAACTAAACACCTTTCCACAATATGGGTCGAAAAAGAAAAAAATTATTTAGATCCCGATAGAAAATCAGTAAGCTGATCCACAATTTTGTATGGAAGGTCCAAAAAAATTCTCGTTTTTCGTCCCATCTATAGATGTAAGGCCGGTTTAAAACCTATTACTCAAATAAATTCGTTTTAAAAAAACGCCTATACCCAAAATAAACCATTTAATCCGGTTTAAAACGGTTGGTGTTGATGGCTATGTTTTTCTTAATAATAACAAAATTTTCTTGATTTTCCGAGGTAGGGTAGGGATATGTATGACCAAAGAGTAATATAAGTATATTAGAAAAGAGAACCCACTCGTGGCAACATTATGCATCCACCTTATGTCAAATTGAAAGCTACCTAACTCCATCTATGTTCCCGTTCTGTTATTAAACCTATACTATACATACCTACATATATCTACTCATACGTATACATATTATTGTTTTGAATGCTAGTTTTCGTTCAATCCCGCACCGATCCTGTTAAATTTCAGTCTCCCTACTATTTCTGTAATCTGTATATTGGTTAGAGAACAACAGAAACTCCAGAACATCACTAAATCGGCACGAAATTGAACTAAAACTACAAACAACACGCACATAACACAAATAGGCAGCCATCTTGTGAATTTGGCAATTTGACATTGACATAGACCATAAAATCTTTTTTTTTCGTAGTTTGCAGAACGTAATACTAGATGGCTGCACTTTCTATGCAAACTACATTGAAGATACCTGCCAAAAGGCAAATGTCCTCCCACTGTGTATGACGGAGTACCTAATACCTACCTATAGACTGTGTAAAGATTTTTAAAACCATTTTATCCGGTTTAAAACGGTTGGTGTTGATGACTAGGTTTTTCTTAATAATAACAAAATTTTCTTGATTTTCCGAGGTAGGGTAGGGATAGGGATATGTATGACGGAGTACCTACCTATAAACTGTGTAAATATTTTTAAATGTGTGACTGATATACTGATATTGATATACTTAGCGGGTTTAGTTCTAAGTTGGTTCGTCCGACCAAGCGTAGGTATTATCTACCTACCTAAGTTATAAAAAACTCCATCGATCAGTTAAAAACTCTGTAATTTACCAAAAATAAAAAATAAAAAATCATTGTTTTCAAACGATATAAATAATCAATGCACTCACGTTGATGAATCGTCACTCGTAACTCGAATCGACGCAACGTTGCTAGCTCGCCTACCCTACACACACATGCAATACGTTTTTGTATAGTATAATATACTATATTATACACTATACACTATATTATAGTGTAGGTAGGCACTTTCTATTGATTTTCTATAAACTTATTCAAACGAAACATGACGTCAGGTGCTAAAAATAAAAACGCCCGCAATGAAGTGTAAAACACAGTTCTTTTTTTTAGGCGAGTTTTCAACCGCTTAAAACAATTTATTTGGGGTTTAAAACGTTTAAATCGGTTGTTTTACAATCTATAGTCATCTATTCTTAGGGAAAGTTGTTTAGTTTCATTGTCTGAATAAACCCTTAAAATGTTTTTAGTAAGAGCTTAACTACGGTAATATATATAGTAGATCGGCGAACCGACAAAAATTTTTGCTACTTGGTCTAAGAAATTATTAGAAAGCGTCCAAAAATTTACAATGTTTTTCAAATTGATGTAGGTACATTTTTTATTATGTATGTATGTATGTATTTTTGTATGTCTATTTCTTTGGCACGCCCTACAGCCTAAACGGCTTGATGGATTTTAACGTTGAGGTTTCGTTAGATTTGTAAAAATCGTGAGAGTGACATATATAAGGGTATATTATTCCAATATAGCGTCTGTGAATTAAAAAACAGAGAGGGAAAAAAATTTTTTTTTTTGTAAAAAATTACAATATGTCTATCAATAATGAAAGCTGGTGAAATTATATTTATTATATATAGTAACTACTAACTAGTTTTCTGACAGCTAGTTAAACGTAGTTCAACATACTGGCTATAGATGGCGTTGACCAGAGAGGGGACCGAAGATGAAAACTTTAGGCTAAAAAGTTAACAAAAATGCATGTCACTGAGTCAGATGAAGATGAATCCGTTGACGAAATATATGTTCATATTTTGCTGCTTACTTTATAACAAAAATTATTACTATTTTTATTTTTATTTTATTATCTGCAAGGCCGCTCACCCCTGTCTCGTCAACGCCATCTATCGAGCCATTAGGAACTACTTTTTCTTTTAAATGGCTTTCTGAAAATCCCTCATTGAACGAAAACTACAAACAACACGCACTTATACAAAATATAGGCAGCCATCTTGTGAATTTGGTAATTTGACATTGACATAGACCATAAAATCTTTTTTTTTTTTCGTAGTTTGCAGAACTTAATACTAGATGGCTGCACTTTCTATGCGAACTACATTAAAAATACCTGCCAAAAGGCGATTGTTCTCCCATGTGTGACACTGACTGAGCAAGTAAAGTTGTGACAGGGCTGCGTTCAGAACCTTTGAGTGTGGTTTTTTTTCTCGCTCACTCTTATGGGTAGAACGCTTTTCACCGAGCCTCGGAACGGGGTTAGTGCGAAAAGTTGCACTCCGGGTCGTAGGTTGAGTATTCTATAGATTTCCTGACAGCGTATACTCGAAAGGGACAGAGATATGACAAAAATGTATGAGAAATCGTGCCTTTGTCTGCCACCACTGAACAAGTAATCACTACGTTTTATCTGCCACAGTTGCATGATTTTGTATGCAATTTCAACTGTGGCAAACAAAAATATCGCATACGCAGAAAGGGACAAACGACATGGATTTTGTCGCGTTCACTCTGTGTGATTAGCGTATAAGGCTGCCCTTTCTAGTTGATTCTCTATCTACGACTCCGGGTTCACTCTGGGCGTAGGTTCTGAACGCAGCCCAGTGACACAGCCACACAACTAGGGTTGCCAGATGGGAAGACTAAATTATCTGGACAAAATATCAAAAAGTCGGGATTTTGGTTATATGGTCGGGACAAGTAAATATTACGAAATATAAATAACTATTACTCAGAGCTATTTGCATGAGCGTAGCAATGATTTTTTTCCCAGGGGAGGACAGGCCCAGGTTAGGTCGTTGCAGTAAAATCCAAAACCTGGAGCGAGCGAAGCGAGCTCGAGTTTTTACGACCGAAAATCCTGAACCAGCAAAACTAACTCGAGATTTCGCTTCACTATGAAAACATATAGGATCCAAAACCTAGAGCGAGCGAAGCGAGCTCGAGATTTCACCTAATTCTGAAGCGTGCGAAGCTAAGTGAGCTTGAAAGTTTACTGCATTGTGTCTAGGTCCTTGTGACTCAATCGTAGCCAGGAGCGAGCGAAGCGAGCTCGACATTTTACTGTTATACATTGAGATCAGTGTAATACGATTTAAATCCTGGAACGAGCGAAGCGAGCTCGAGTTTTTTACGATCTGGAACGAGCAAAGAAAGCTCAACATTTAACTGCACTATGAAAAGATATACGATCCAAAACGAAAAAACGAGCGAATCGAGCTCGAGATTTTACAGCATTATAAATGTGATAGGTGCATTAGGTTATAAATTTCAAAATTTCGAACTCTAGGCGTTTCATGTATTAAACAAATAGCTGAAACGAGCTTATGCTTATGATTTCGCTAGTCGCTACATAATAACTAGATCGTAGAGCTCATCTTGAAAAGTTGAAATAGAGTCGGTTAGTATAATATAATATGTGTATATAAAATAAAACCTGAGCGAACGAATAGAGTTATAAAATAAACCTACCAAGATTATGATGACAGCAAAAAACCGAGCGAGCGAAGCAAGCTCCGAAGTTCATTCTAACCACACTGAATTTTCAAGAAAGTGGATATATGAGAAACAAAACAAGAAAATAATGTTATGTTTATTTATTATTATAGATCTCTTATTTTTAGTTAGAGATTAATTTTATTTCTGGGGTGGGCCAGAAGGATTCTGGGGTGGCCCGTTTGAAATTTGTGTATTGTTGTTATTTGTCGGGACATTTTGTATTTTTTCGGGACTCTGGACATCATACGAAATGTCGGGACAATCCCGACGAATCCCGACCATCTGGCAACCCTACACACAACACAAATCAAATCAATCCGTCACGTCAGTCCATGCTATGATATCTTAGTGCAAACGAAGTGGAACGCTGAAAGACAGCTTCCGCCATCTCTCGGTGACATTGCGAAGCACTATGAGCGTAGTGAGAGATTTCGCCCATATCAATCACTGTCTTGTTGGTCTAGTGGTCTAGACAACCGGCTCACGATTCGGGTGCTTATGGTTCGAGCCTCGTGTCGGCCGGCCGTCTTTTTCTATTTATTTATCAATGTGGCTCCCCCTAGCGCTAATAAGGGGCAACGACAATAATTTAGCCGTTCTAAAATCCCAGGCGACTTACGTATCTATACCCAATATACATACTATTACTAATCTATCAGTGTTGCCGTTCTGGCGACTTTGTCGCTAGATCTAGGGGATTTCATGACTGTTTAACGGGGAACATTTTCGTTTTAGCGACAAATAAATATTTAGCGACTTTTAGCGTCTTTTGAACCTCAAGCGAGGCGACTTTTTTCAGAAATAAATATCGTGACAATCCAAACAAATGAGTAAAATTAATGTAAACAGTATGTCTAATTTTCGAGTCTGCCCATAAGACTAAACCGGAATTCCCCTATTAAAAACAAAATCTGAGGAGTCGGTTCAAGTTGAACACCCAGATGACTAAACTTCTTCCTTGATTTTGAAATTTAAGTATAAGTATAGCTGATTGTCCAAATTTTTTGTAAAGTTATTAATACTACATAATTAATAAGTATTTAACTGTTTAAAGATTAAGGATTAGGTGTTTTGTTTGTAACTGGATTTTTTCAATAAACATGTTTCATTCATTTTACCTGTTCATTCTGTTTACACTTTTGTTAGATTACTATTCATTTATTCATTTTAGTGTAATAAATAGGTGTTTGCATGAATCAGACAAGTATAAAACTTGATTAGACTTGAACAACCACGGTTTATATAACAGATAAAATCTAGGGACATCTAGCGGATTTTCAGAATCGATTTTTTCGCATATCTAGCGGCATTTTACGGAGTATCTAGCGACTTAAAATTTTGAAGAACGGCAACACTGTAATCTATCTATGCGTCAGTCAGTGTCCGTCACTCCGTCCACAGACTTAATAGAGAGTACTACGTACTCAGACGAACATGTCCCATTCATTCGTTTTGTCGTTAAAGACGAATGAATGTTTTGATGTATGACATTGAACGAATGAATGGAGCTGAAAACGACGGTCGCTTTGTTTTTTTTTTTTTGGTAAGGGAATAAAAGACATTCTACCGGTTTTGTAGGCCCCGGCGGCCCATTCAAAATTAATGTTTTTTTTTTTTAATTTTGGTTCGAAGAAGAAAAACACAATTTATTTGTTAAATGATATATTTTTCAATTTATTTTAAACTTATTTAAGTATATTACAAGCTTTTTCTTGCGTTAATAATAACATTTGTTTCATATAAGATAACAAATTAATGATCCATGTGTTAGTAACAGTGTTTGTCTTAAGAGCTATGTTAGTAGGTACACACGGGGACACATCAAGCTATGTAAAACCAATATAAACTGGCCGCGCGACGTTATACATTACTCTACCTACGCGCATCCAGCTTATTTTGGTTTTGCGTAGCCTGATGTGTCGCCTTGGGTACACACTAAAATAATATCATCACTTAAACGCAGTGTGCGATGATTTGATGGGGCAGTCAAACCTTCCAGCTATCATCTCCAGAATGCTGTTGTGGCTTGGACAACAGCATTCTGAATATGTTGTATTGGACACGCAGGGCATTCAGAGTATGCAATTGACCCACAGGCTGCAAGCGTAGAATGACTGACAGTATGCTTTGAACTTTGAAAAGTGTAACTTTTACTGACCTTGTACAGCCATTGCACCTGCGGACCAGCCAACCCTGACTGCCAACACCCTACACTCCCCTTCTACGTTGAAGTCGTCCATTATGGTCTTCAGAGACAATGTGGTCTAGGTATTTAAATTCGGTATGTCAAGTTTTTTTTTGTCTTCATTTTTATATTTTTTACGGACAGAAGACATAATTTTAAGATACCTATTTCATTCTTATTGCGATTCATCGAGTTTATCAATATAAATTTAATTTTCAAATTATTTTGATCTGTAATCTCTAAGTGCAAAAATGGTGGAGAGAAAATAATTCGAACTCCATGGAGAAAAACTACATACAGCTGTATTTAAAAAATTAAAACCAGCCTCCTCTTTCTAACTCTATGCTGGAAAAAGATACGGCAACATCAAATGTCAAATTCTGACATTGTGAAAGTATTTTTTTTTCTTAATGGCCGGTTATTTTAAGTTGATTTTATGTTTACCAAGGAGTTCAGAGGTATGCCAGTGACGTCACTGCACGGACCGAAAAACGACGTTATTTTATTAAAAATATCTGTAATCCTTTCATTTTAAAATCTCTGACATAGAAAATATGATTATTGAGACAATTATCTCGAAATGGTTTTCAATTCAGCCCTCCAAAAAAAAACTTGACATACCGAATTGCTGGACTCTCTTTAAGAGGATTGGCGGGTATTGTTTAGTCCGTAATGACACTAGAGCAAACTAATTTTAATCACATAATATTGCCTCTGCCTGCCATGTCCGTTTCTTTTTTTTCGATAAATTAATCACTATAAGAACTATGAGGCTTCGAAAATGACGGAAAATTGCTCAATTTTACCGCTTTGGTTCAGACATCAAGCAAGCAAATTTGACGAATATAATAGGAGGCTTCGAAAATGACGGAAAATTGCTCAATTCTACAGCTTTGGTTCAGACATCCAGCAAGCAAATTTGACAAATATATTAAGAGGCTGCGAAAATTAAGGAAAATTGCTCAATTTTACCCCCTTTGTTCAGAAATCCAGCAAGCAAATTTGAAGTAATGAAATTTAAAAAACCTACAGACAGTCTTTCTTAGATTATTCTTAAAATAATTATTTAAAATCGGTTTAATTTTGGAGGAGGAAACAGGGGGATACGAAACTGTCCACGCTGCAGTTGTCACTTTCGCACTGGTAGCTCGGTTGCTGGGGAACAGCGCGACATCAATAGATCTGTTACATTTATGTTGATCTTAAAATTTCTTGTAGACCGTGTATCATCTTAGAGGTACACACAGCGCGACACATCAAGCTAAACAAAACCACCATAAGCTGGGCCCGCAACAATATACGTTATTTAGCGCGAGCTTATTTTGGTTTTGTATAGCTTGATGTGTCGCCGTGTGTACACCATTAAGTTTAATTGGAGGCACATCTCTGCACTTAACTACTGCTCTGAACACCATAATTACGCTCTTCTTGACGTTATAATTATATGACTGCTAGCAAAACCCTCAAATATCAATGGCAAATGTCTGATACTACTGGCGGGACCAGAAACACCATGTCGACTGCGTAGATTATGTTGTTGACGCGGGTGTCCCTAAGGGTGCGTCCACATCTGGCGAATACACAGCGCAGTAGAAACGCACGAGCATAAAAATGCACCCAAGAAGATCGCGAACGGCTCGCGGCGCGCGTTCGCCAGATATGGACGCACACTTAAGTTGCATAATAGTCATAACGTTTCTTCAAAAAACAATTAAGATGTGTAATATGAAAATGTACAGGGTGTAAGGAAAAGTTTAGGGTTCGTCCGCACAGCACACAGCGAATAAAAATCGCTGTGCGGACGAGCCCTTAAATCACATACTCTACCAATCAAACTGAACAACTTTCACTCTAGGAGCAAACCTTTCAGAAAAAAAAATCTGCTGTTCCATACTTTTGAGTCGAGTAGGCATTGCAGTTTAGTATGGAACAGCTTAGATTTTTTTTTCTCTTACAGGTTTGCTCCCCTAGTAAAAGTTGTTTATTTTGATGGGTAGAATATGTGGTTTTAGGGTTTTTGATACTTACTTTTCTTTACACCATGTTACTGAATACAACGTGTTAATGAATTAACGCAAAACTAGAAAGTCGTCTGTTTAGAATCGAGAGTAGAATCGAATTATCATGGTTTCAACATAGGTAATTTTTTTTTAAATATTAAGTAGGTAAATAATTTGTTTGTAAAATTTAAAATTTGCTGATCTCGATCTGAACCCACCGCACGGGCACGTTCACTCTACTTACTACCAAAACACGATTACTAAAATGTATCCATGAATATGAGTGCTTTGCATTGCTGAAATAATATGATAACAAATCATTTTTGCCTCAAAACTTAAAATGCAAATAACTTTAAATTTTAACTATCAAAATAATGAAATTATTGTTTCAATCTAATTATTTTGTTATAAATCAGTTGGGGTGTATGAGGTTTTGCGCTTATTCATTAACACGTTGTACATTATTGACATAATAATGAAAATCCATAATTTGAAAACTTTACATAAACATAACTTTGAATAATTCGTTTTTAGACCTCTGAAGTGTGATTTTTGAAATGTTAAAATGTATATGGAGATTATGCATCTTACTACTGCTGATTTGAACGTGTGACTTTCAAAAATCACACCTCAGGGTCCTGTTTAATAAACGCGATAAGTGACAATTGACAATGACCGTAAAATTCAGAGGAGGTACATTGCTGAGAATGTTAGGACACATGAAGCACTTCATGTTCAGCATAATTAGTAAACAGCAATGTACTTACTCCGAATTATAGAAATATTTCAGTACACTTTTGTTGTGAAAGCCACAGCTTTGGAAGTCGACTGAATACTTAACTTTTTTACTTTTTATTGAATATAATTTTCATTTATTAAAACAGTTAAAAATTAAATGATAATTATATCCTAATAAAACTAAAATATTCTAAAACGGCTTTAATCAAAATATTGTCATGTAAGTACTTATAAATATATTTTTTTGCATGCGTAGGTAACTATTATTAGGTAGGTAATTATTATTATAGGTACTAGGTATTCGTTCGACTCCTTTACAATCGTAGGTAGGTATACTCAATAACCGCATGGCTTACCCTGATGGATGGGATAATTGGTTTTCTTCAGCATATTATAATATTCTCTATGACTTTCCCATTGATGAATAACAGATTCTTGATCAGTAGCAAAATCTTGTTTGCAATTTTCACAGCACTTTTAAATAATTTTCTCGTAACCCATCGAGCAGTGTAAGCACGTGATTGTACATGTGATGAGACGTTCACATAATGCCTGACTTGAACGTTTTTCCCATTCAAACACGTATCCAGACTTTGTAGGTTCGGGGGGGGGGGATTGTCATTGAAAAACGATGAAAAATGTATAGCTGTAATCATTGCATTGTTCCATACATTCAGATTTCGGGGGGTTAAATCCGCCTATCCCCGGCCTGGATACGTGCTTCTCCATCAGCATCTGGGCCACTGTATCCGTGAAACTGATGAGGAGCAAATGACTTCTCTTACGCATTCTCAGTGGTCACAAGACTTTCGCTGTGACAGTTTAAAACACTGGTTTATAACAAAGATTTACAAGTATTGACCAATGTGAGGCAGATCGTACAAGTCTTTCCTTTAGTATTTTTGTGAATTGTACTTGCACCATTGACGCTGTCGAATAGGTCGTCGAAGAAGTTTACCGTTTCAGCAGTATTCTTCAAAGTTGGGCTCACTTTTTCCATCAGCATAGTAACTGTAAACACATTTTAAGCATTAAAATACACTGAAAATAAAAAAGTTTTACAATAATTTTCTTCATTTGTGTTTTACATCTCATAGTAAATTGAAGCGTATTTTTCAACTCAATACTAAAACACTAACTTTATTTATTTAGCACCTACTATTAGTATACATACATAAACTCACGACCATAATCCCTTTCAGGGTGGTCAGAAGCTCTGTTACAACTACCGACTAAAGTGTTTAAGCATTATTATTATCCTAGAACGTTCTAGTTATTATCTTATCATCATAATTTGCAAAATCTATTTTTAGTTGTGAAGGAAAACACAAGCATCAAATTAAAGATTGAAAAAAACAAAAGCAATTTTTGTAGACAGTTCTGTTAATAGAAAAGACCTGGTTGATGAAGATAAGTAGGTATTTTAGTAATATATATTATTGCTAGTCTAATAAGACTTATCTACTTTTTAGTAGCCTAATTCATCCCACTGCTGGGCAAAGGCCTCCCCTTTAATCATCCAACCATCTCTGTCCTGGGCATGCTCTGGCCACGCGTCATCGAAAGCATGTAGATCGTACCGCCACCTCTTCCTAGGACGACCTGGACGCCGATGACTGTTTTCTGGGATCCAGAGCGTGACATTCATGCCAACCTTTCCTGATGCATTAGTTAGACAGACATGGCCGGCTCAATCCCAATTTAATCTGGCGGTTTTTTCCCCCTACATCGGCTATTCGTGTTTTAGAGCGCAGTATAGTGTTTTTGACACAATGGCTTTTGGCTGTTGCCTGCGACTCCGTCTGTGTGGACCTTAAAAAAGGATCCTGTGTTAATCCTGAACACATTCTTTCTGGGTGCCATATTTCATCCAAATCCATCCAGTCGTTTATGCGTACATCCAAAATTTGTCAAATATTAAATTGAGATACAGATTTTGTGCCTGCTGTAAGAGACGATTGGGGCATTGGGTTTCTTTTAACACCCAGTATACTACGCTCCATTGCCCTCTGGCAGACCTTGAGTCTAGACTTTTGAGACTGAATCGATGCAAGGACGTAACCTTAGTGAACCAGGCTTGGGCACCGTAGGTTAGGATAGGCAGGATACACATGTCGATGAGTCTTCGTTTGAGGGATAGCGGGAGTTTACCCTTCATTAACGCCTTCATGGACCAGTAGCTCTTCCAGGTGTTGTCGACACGGCGTGTGACTTCTTTGTCTTGCCTGTTTTCGAAGGAAACTATCTGGCCCAAGTAAATGTACTCATTAACATAGTGTAACCTGCCTATCTACTTCGACTCTACGTTTGGTGCTGTTGGTCATTATTTGCGTCTTCGATCTGTTCATTGTGAGTCCAATCTCAAGGCTTGCCGTGCTCAGGTCTTGAAGCATTTGTTTCTAGACTAAATACAGGATGAAATTGATATGACTAGCATCCTTTTAAACTAAGAGTCTACCCATCAAACTGAACAACTTTTAATATAGGAGCAAATAACGATCGGAGCAAAAAAAATCTGCTGTTGCATACATTTGAGTCGAGTAGGCATTGCAGTTTAGTATGGGACAGCCGCAGCCGATTTGTTTTTTGCTCCGATCGGTTTGCTCCCATGGTAAATGTTGTTCAGTTTGATGGGTAGACTAAAAGGATGCTAATGATATCGATTTCACCCTGTAGACAGAATATAAAAAAATACATTCAGTAATTTTTGCACATACCTGTAGCTTGAACAGGGTTAAGGATATCGGAGCAAAAGTAGGCTGGTACAGAGGTACTGTCAGAAAATGCAGACGCAGCCTGATCTGGTGGCGTTGTCTGCTGAGTCGAAACTGAAAATTTAAAACATATTTTTTTTACTTAAACATAAAACCAGACCGTTATAATGGAATAACTAGCTGTTGCCTGCGACTCCGTCTGAGTGGACCTTAAAAAAGGATCCTATGTGTTAATCCTGAACACATTCTTTCTGGGTGCCATATTTCATCCATATCCATCAAGTCGTTTATGCGTGCATCGAAACTTAGTCAAATATTAAATTGAGATACACATTTTGTGCCTGCTGTACGAGACGATTGGGGCATTGGGTTTCTTTTAGAGCATTTTTCTTGTTTGTGGACGAATGGTTAAACACCTTTTATTATATATTGATACGCATTGGATAAGTTTTAAACTGTGACCCCACAGGTAGGTAGTTATATAGCATATAAGCATATGCTCATGACTATATTCCCCGAGAGGGTAGTCAGAGATATTCGGAAAACTCTGAACATCCATCCACGTTTCAATAGTAGTATCGAAACTCTGTTTAGTGTGACGGGGAGTGAGCCCGTCGCCACTTGTAATGGACAGTGGGAACAATACATGCCTCGAAATTGAAGCATGCAAGTTTCCTCAAGATGTTTGTTTTACGGAAAAGCCAGTGGTGATACAAATCGTACATAAATTCCAAAATACTCATTGATACCAGTCGGCTTGGACGTGGATCGAACCAACACCTCCTGCACGGCTGGCAAGGTTAGTAACTCGCCACGACTTTTTTAGTTAAATATCTATCTAAAAAGAGTAAAAATAGGATATAAAAATATACTTAATGTTTTTAGTCATGTACCTGTAGCCTGAACAGTGTTGAGGATATCGGAGCAGAAGTTGGCTGGTGCAGAGGTACTGTCAGAAAATACAGACGCAGCCTGATCTGGTGACGTTGTCTGCAGAGTGGAAACTGAAAATCAGACGTACCTATTATGGAATAATGCACATTATGTGTCTGCTGTAGGAGGCGATCAGGGCATGAGGTTTATTTTGGAGCGTTTGTCATGTTTGCGGACTAAAGGCTAAACATCTTTTACTATATTTTGACATGTATTGGATAAGTTTTAAACTGTGACTTTACACTAGTCTTGAGGTCTGGTCTGCATTTAGTGTTACGACTTAAATACGTAAATCTATAATTTTCTAATATTCGTGCTTTTAAAGAAGTACTAAACATAATTTTCACTATACCTGCAAGCAAGCCTGAGCAAGGAATATCAAAGTGAAGAGCTGGTGTGGTAGTGTTCAGTCAGGAAAGACGCAGTAGGCCTTGAAGACACGAACCTGAAATATTATAATAATAATACAACATAGACTCAGAAAATAACTATAAAAAAAGGTTTACCTACATTTTACGAGATTTGCCGCGTTTTTAATTTAAATCCTTGTAATTTTCAGACTTTTTTCCTACTGCATATAAAAAATTTCAATCAAGATTTATAAACAGGGTCCTTCTTAATATGCTGACACTTTTTTGAGGCGATGTTCAGACCATCAAACTGAACAACTCTCTCTATAGGACCAAGAATGAAATCACGAAAAAATATCTGCTGTCCCATACATTTGGCTCTAGTAGGTTTGCAGTTTTGTATGGAACTGCAGATTATTTTCGCGATTTCGATGTCGGTACCATAAAAATTGTTCAGTTTGACGGTTTAGTCATCCTCTTAAAAAAGTGTCAGCATAATTAAGAAGGACCCTCAACATCTTCATCAGCTTATACACGTCCCACTGGAGGGCACAGGCCTACCCTCTAGGAGGGTGTATGGGCGTTAGTCCACCACGCTTGCCCAATGCGGATTGGTAGACTACACATACGTATCAGAATTTCTTCTTCTGCATATGCAGGAATCCTCACGATGTTTTCCTTCACCATTTGAGAACAGTTGGTAATACGTACATAATTTAGAAAAAACTCATTGTCCATGTTGTCCAAGCGGATTAAAACTCGGACCTCATGATTGACAGTCCAACCTTTTCGCAAAGCGCCACCGAGCTCTCTAAGAAGGACCCTATAGGTAGGTAATTAATGAAATAAAAAAAAACAATGCATTCAATAAAAAAATTAATGAATGTCGTTATCACTTTTCAAATAAATGATTTACTTATTGCCCTGATTAGTCTAGGAACGAGACATTATTACTATCACCATTGTGTGAATACACAATGCGCACATAACACAGTGCGAGCTGCTGCCTGGCGAGTAGACAGCTACTCGGTTTGTCTACTCGTACGCCAGTAGCTCGGCTCGCCTTTGCTGTATACACGACGCCTGCTACTGCCCAGTCCGAGTCGAGTCGCGATGTTCACAAAAACACGGGTTCCACTCACAACTGTCCGGCTGGCACTGGCGAGCTTCTGCCGAACGCGTCCAAACGATGCGAGCGACGGCCAAGCCGCTGTCATGTGCGAGTTGCTGCCGGGCGAGCGGGCGAGCGAAAACAAAAAATGTTGAAGTAACTCGGATGCGAGCTACTGACCAACTCGCACGTACGAGTTACTCGCAAGTTACGTCCAAGTGGTGCGAGTTACTGCAGTGCAGCTACTCGGAAGGCTGACTCGGACGCCAGCTCGCACTGTGTAAACTGGCCTTAATATCAAAATGTCAAGATTGACAGTCGAAGCTATTAACACGTCGAAAAAAATATCTGGGAAATGTTAGTTGTAAACCGTGTCTGTATACACGCACACGGAGATAATTCGTGTGACCCCTCACCTCACATACTCCAACCTAAGAAAGTTGGCCACTTTTGTTTTATACAGTAGAAGCATGAGGTGCTATCTAGACATATACTTTATCTAAGATACAGGCTACGAATAAGAATAAGATACAGGTAGGGTAACTAAAGCTCGCGCGTGTCATACATTAACACAATGCATTTGTCTCACTGCACGCATAGTGAAAAGTTTATCCATCTATATCAAGCACGGACGTAGTGACAGGAAAAACGCAGTTGTGTGTGTGTGTGTGTATCTGTGCACGCGACAGCTTTAGTTAGGTAACCAACCTGTACTTAGATATTTACCTGTTGAAATGGATGCTTGTGGCTGTTGCTTGCCATATGAGTGATCAGATCACAGTGCAGGTATTTTTCTTGAATAAGAATGCTCAATCATGGGTGCAATGTTTTCTGAAAATATTAACGTACGTAAATTAGAACTCTATAATAGTAAAATACATTTATTACATAAGCTAATGACAGGCTTCCTTTTACAGGTACCTACCTAGTCAGAAAGTTTAAGTATGGCCAAAAACGTTAAGATCATATGTTAGGTAACATTGTTATGAACATGACTGTCTGAATCAGAACTTTCACTATAGCGCGTGGTGTTTTTTGCTTGTGGGGCTGCATATAAAATGAACAAAAAGTTGTTCAAGAAACCAATGTCTGTGTCGGTTCGGTACCATCTGAGATTTTAAAATTTTACATTTAATTAATTTGTAGTTCACTATTGATTTATTTAAGGAAATTGAACTAAAATGTGCTTATGCAATTGCATGCTTTCGATCTCTACTGGCCTTGTGGTCTTTTTAAACTATAATAATTATAGAAATGTATAAACATACAATTAGGTTAGGTTCTTTAGTATCATGATTACATTATTATATTTCTTTTCTATTTAGGTAAGTAGGTACATCAAGCGCTTGCGTTTAAAAAAAATGTGTTTTCAAAACAGCATGACCTGTTTTTCAAACCGACAATTCCAAAATACAAGGTAGGTACCTACCTACCTACTTATCCGTGAGGAATTTTACAATATTGTATTTATTGTGTAATGTAGCAAATATCTACTGAAACTCACCTTTTGTGTCATGTGGAAACGATGGAACTCCACTTGTTTGCAATTTCATTAGAAGTGAAGAGTGTAGGATACCCATAGATATCTAATCTATGAGGATAGGATACCTATGCATACCTGTACCACAATATTTTGACCTTTTGGAGTAGATAACTTTTGATCAGTAGTTATGATGACACACATAAAACATTTGTAGCTGACTTCCATCCAACGATCATCACATCACAACCGACCAGCCAACGTTTGCTCACAGGTTCCTTGGAAATATATGAAATTTTGCGTCCTTTTGCGTTTTTACACAGAACTTGTAAAATAAAAAGGCTGTATTCCAATTACATTTAAACGGAGAGATTAAAATTAATGGTGGAAATAGGTAAATCAACAACGGACTCGATCAAACTGTAATGACGTCAAAATGGCCGCTTCAATAATCAGTCATATCGGTAGCTTCGTTCATTCGTGGGTGACATTGACAGTTTAGGAGAAATAGGGGGAAAGCCGGACGAAGTGGGGAGGGTAACACTGTCATACATCACCCTTGAACGTTCTTTCTATGGTCGAGAGCGAATGTATGGAACATTTCCAGCCGTGACTCCGTCAGTCAGCGTCAGGTCAGGAAAGGAATTCAGGATTATCTTTGAGCCTTCACGTCGAATAAAAGTGGCGCTTCACGATCACGAGTGGAGTCGGAGTGATCACAATAATTAGAATAGAAAATAGAAGTTGCGTTACGACGCGGCGGGTACCTAAGCGTTATTATCACTCTTATTGTCGCGCGCGATTGTGTGGCGGAACAGCCAAAATTAGTTAAATTATTATCTTTCTAGGGCCAAGAGAGAAAACTGACTACACTTCGCGTATTTTCCAAACGTCCACTGCGAAGGGATCCTCGTTTCATTTTAGTTTCTGTATAAATGTTGTGTCTGTTGCCGCTGACCTCGAGAGCTATTCAAAACATTGTGATTTTTGGAGCTGTTGGCAACTAAACTAATATTATAATGTGCATCATTCACCTGGTTAGTATTTGGAATTCATAATTATATTTTAAATTGTGTTCATCTCATAGCATATCAAAATGTTTGTTAGGCACCTCCATTCATGGTCTGACAAAAATAACTACTACAGTTTAATATGGTCTGACAATCACTTTTATAAATAAATCTATATCTATGTAACATTCTTAGTGGGTAGATTGTTTTTGTACTACAGTACGCCCCCATATAGTGTATTGATATTAGATGTGATAAATAGCTTACTTAAGAGCTGACATACATATGTCCTACTACTTGGGTAGGCAGAGACAACAGATCACCACATGCTACGATTCTGACACACATCTCTTGCCTCATCAACATCCATAAGTCTCTTCATACAAGAGTCAAAATACTTAGATCCGTTAAGACATTAAAAAAATACTTTATTAGTTATTACATAAAATAATAAAGTTTCAGTACTAAGTTGCTAAGCTTATGGAGTAGAATGACCAATGTGTCCGACGAGTTATCCCCTTTTATACCAAGTTTCTTAATGTTCCATTGTTGAGTCCATCCTTCCACGGTCTTCTATCATCAACTTTTCGGTTTTCGATACCCAAGGGGTAACGATTATGTGTCTTGGAAGTTGTAAGCGATCTTCAATGGTTCCATTGTGTAATATGGGTCGGCCACCCACATGTGTTATTATATTTTTATAGTCTTCTGTTTTGGGTAAGGGTTGACTCAAGCTTGTTGGCTCTGGGTACATTTTATTTGAACCTTCTTCAGTATGCATCATATTGGTCAGCGTACATGCGCCTAGGGTGACCTCTTTCAACCATTCCATTCACACTTGCCTTCTAAGTTACGTCATCCTACTTTCACTCATTCTTTCCACATGGCGAAACCACCATGCATGCCTTTTTCAATCCTTGTCACTATATCATCTTCCAGACCACATCTTTCTCTAATCACACGATTCCGTAACCGGTCCTTTAAAGTTACACCACACATACTACACAGGGAGCGCATTTTAACAGCACTAATTCTAGATACATGCTCCTTCTGCCATACCCAACTCTCACTGCCATACATTAAAGTTGGTGCCAACACACCCTTGTGAACCGCCAAATGAGTCTTTTTAAACATCATTTGATTCTTCATGAAGGTGTGGAAGGCTCCATTAATCCTATTTCTTGCTTTCACTCTTCTCTCTATATCTCCGTCGTACTTTCCATTTCTTGTAAACAGACAACCCAAGTACACAAACTTTTTTATTATTATTTATTAGCATTGTTTTGAATTAGGCTTTACTAAAATATAAACTATTATAAAACTGTAAAATAAGTGCGTCTGTACACTGAAGTATACAAAAAAAGTTAAGAATATGGTATTTTAAGTGTTCCCGACTCCATTGTACCAATTTTTGAATTTTTTGTCTGTTTATTTGTTTGTTCGAGCATCACGCAAAGACTACTGAACCAATTTTGATGAAACTTTCTTTGTTTCAAAGCTTATGATTGATTTGACTATAATTTGTGCATACTCTTAATACAAACAAAGTTTTGTATTAAGAGATAAGGTTTTACTAAAATAGAACTATAAACAGTGCAACAACTTTTATTTAATAATGAATAACATAATGTTTTGCTAATGTAATGCTATGTAAAATGTGTAGAGTGTCGGTGGCGTGTTGCGGAGAGGTATGGATATGGACATACAGTGGGGTGCACTCCACATAGACAAAAAGATAGTGATACCCTAATAGTAGTAATTTCTAGCATTTAACATATTTTGTTTACTAATGATTTTATAATTTTTTTAAATGCAGGTTCAACAATAAAGTCATTTAGAATATAAAAATGTGTTAAACTCTAGTTAAGTTATGAGGGCTTCACTGTCTTTTTGTCTATGTATGGAGCGCACACCACTGCTGAATAATGGGTTCCAAGTTAGAATCTGAAGGAACAACATGCCATGTCCCAATGAGTTTTTCTAACAGTTTTTCTAACTTATGTTAATACTGACTGCTCTCAAATACTGAAGGAAGACATTGTGGGGAAATTTTAATGCGTTTGTGAAGAATACCAATCCGCATTAGGCACACATGGTGTAATAACGCCAATACATATATATATAGGCAGGCTAGGAGAAATGATGATGATGCATGTAAAACAATTGTGTATTTTGTAAGCAAAAAAATAAGTGTAATAATGACGGCTATTGTATTGTATTGTAATGTAGTGTTTTTGTTTCAGTGACTATGGAACGCTTTCCATTAAAATCATCAGTACCTAAGATGGCTACAACATATCAGTCGGTGTACAAGAAGGTAAATATTACGGCATTGTTCATGTTTTGGTACTTTCGGGTTTTGTTCTAATTTGTTTTCTGACATCAACATCAAATTATGTTTACTTTGAATACTGCAGTGCTATTTATTCAAAACACTTTTGAAATTGATGAAATTACCTATGACATAGGTACATAAAATTAAGTGATTTCTGGGTGAAAGGACTGCCACCTATCACTAATATAAATAACACATCCTATACACTTAATTACATCATGAATCTTTCTAATGCTAAAAGTGAGCCTTGCTACAACCTACGCACACCTCAATCTAATTTTAAAATTATGTTTTCATAGTGACATCCGATCAATCTACCGGTCCATACAAAATTGCAATAGGACTGCAAAGTATTGAACAGCTGACTGTTATTGTAATTTCGATGTTTGCATAGTGAATGTTGTTCAGTGTGAAGACTGATGAGTAAAATGCATCGTTAACGCTTTGTCTGGGATGTGTCGGCAGCGTCTGTAGACGCCAGAAGAAAGAGAAATGGGCACAGAAAGCGGCTGTCCCTGACGTCGGTAGGGATGTAGGATACGGTGACACGTTATCGTGCTACCGGTTGTGTTGTGGGATTTTGCGATTGTTAGTCGAGTGTGTTGGGCTCAGGGTGCATTTTTTTTACCTCATTACCATACTACAAATAGGTGAACAATGGGCCACACATACAATGCCAATCCAATATCGGCTTTATCGTCGACTCGTTGGCACCGCGCACGCTAGTTCTTAGAACTGCGTTTACCTTTATCTATTCAACAGCAAGCACTTACAGGGTATCCCAGGGGTTTTGTTGGGGTTGTGTAATAAACTAATAAATAACACACAGAAAATTGTCTCTTTGTTTTAAGAAGAAAATGTTCGGAAAGGACAATGACGGCGTTCAAATGCCTTGTTGATTCTTTTTTTGTTACTTTTGACGAAGCCTGTCGTGGATGACTTAGTATTTTTGTGAATAAAGATTTGATTTTTGATACATCAGTTTTAAACCTTAGAGGATGGATTACTTACTGCTGGAACTTGTTGTCGTCAGAATTTGACCATCAATTGTATTATGTACCTGTACTTAAACCAAATTCTTATTTAGCTGTAAATGGGAAATAAATAAATAAAATTTATTATAATTTATCTTCTTGTTGGTACACGCGAGTCTATCATTTTACGTTTCATTGATAAGAGTTTAATGTGGGCAAATGGCCGAACATAATCTTGTTTGACTTTGTTAGCAGTAGTAATCCATATACATAATAAAACAGTAATCTATACTATACCTACTGTACATAAAAGAAGAGTTTTTTTTCATTTCATTTTTTCACGTTAGAGTAAACATTTTCTGTCTGTACATTGAATAGAAAAAGTAAAGTATGTCGTGTGTATGTGTATGTATTATTATATTATATCAGCCGTCGCTGTCCCATTGTTGGGCAAAGGCCTGCTCTCCATGCGTCTCGCCCGGTTTTGCCCGTCGTTAGGCCAGTTCTTCAAGAAGCCATCGATTTCGTCCCGCCACCTTCTAGGTCAGCCTCAACGCCAATTTTATTTTACTGGGGACCAGTTGGTTATCGTTTTGGCCCATAGGTCATCTGGCATGCGGCAGACATGTCCAGCCCAATCCCACTTCAAAATTAGCAGCGGTGGTGGCGACGTCTGTCACTTGGGTTCTGGCGCGAATGGTCTCATTTCTGACCCAGTCGATCAGTTATAAGCCAAGGATGCTGCGCTCCATAGCCCTTCGAAAAACCGTGAGGCCTGACTTTTGGTCCTTTGTCAAAGACCACGTTTGAGCACCGTAGGTGAGAATGGGAAGAATGCACATGTTCATGAGCTTGCGTTTGAGTGGCAAAGGAAGATCTCCTTTCATGTGTTCTTTCATGGGCCAAAAGCTCTTCCAGGCATTATCGGTGCGTCTTGCAACTTCTTTTTATTCTTGTCTAGCCTATTTGGCCCAAGTAGACATACTCAAAAACATATTCCATTACTTTGTCATCCATTAATATCCTACTCTTCGTGCTATTTGTCATCAACTTGTTCTTCCACACATTCATCCTAAGCCCGACCTCAAGGCTCGCTTTGCTCAGATCTTGTAGCAAGAGACTCCGTTTCGTCGCCGATGAAGAGAAGAAAACGATGTCATCCGCGAATTCTCCGCGAATGTCCTCTATTATAGTCTTATAAACGTCTGTACTGATTTTCATGCGGTTTTCACTGTTTGAAACGCTATTTTTCATCGGGATTAAAATCCATTTCTTTTCTATTTGTTAAAATAAACATTAACCAGTGCACAGGTCGGTTAACTAAAGCTAGCGCATGCCACACATTTACGCAATGCCTTTGTCTCACTGCACGCATACTGAAAAGTTTTTCTATCTCTATCAAGCACGGACGCAGTAACAGGAAAAACGTATTTATGTGTGTCTGTGAACGCGCCAGCTTTAGTTAACCGAACTGTAAACTTTAGGCACCGCAACGATTCTATGTAGACTGGTCGGTTATAAACAACAATAAAGGACATCATCCACGTTTCATACATTTTTGTTCCAAATGTGAAAGTACAGGCCCACAAAAACTAATGCTGTGTAGCCTAGTTCATCGCACAGCCTGGTTTCGATCCATTGAAGTTTCGAACAGAAAAAGGGCATGTCATAAGACACTGTGAGCATTTTATGAAGATCCAAATAAGTGAATAAAGAGAATAAGTTTGTATTTCATTATTTATTGTTTTTTTTGGTCAAACTAGTTCTCTGAACTAAATAATCCTGATGTAGCACTAATGCGATTTCCAACTGGTTCTTTTTTCTGTAATGAAACCTGATTATAGTCCGTGAGCCCATAGAATCGGATTTGGCTTTCGGGTAAAATCGGTAATATTCGTAATTCGTATAATAGATAAGATCGCGGCCAGTGACAATCTTGTTGAATCAAATACAACGAATTGGATTGCTGTAAAAACTTGATGATGACTTGACTTTTTTTTTTTGGTGTGCAAATAAAGAATATTTATGTTATGTTATGTTATGTTATGATGATATTCCTTCAAAGATATAAATTTTATTTATACTTAGTTTATATATAAAAGATGTTTGTTATGATTCAAACTCTTATTTGTTTTTTAAGTAGGTAATTACTTTAAGGTGGTTGCAGAGTTGTCAATTTCATACAATATTTATCGTAGAACACTCGTAGACGGTATTAATAAAAGTAATGTTTTATACAGGGTGTCCCAAAACTCAACGATAATCTGGTACCGGGCGAGAGGTCAAGTTATACCAGTTCTGGGAAAAATAAGAAAAAAAATCCATATCACTTAGTTAAAAAATAACAGAAATTTTTTCATAAAAGTTGAAAATCTCTACCCTTGGTCCTAGTTTTAAGTGTAGTGATCACAAATTTCACGATTTGGCTGTGATTTTTCTAATGACGTAATCTAAAATAACGGTGCTATTTATCCCAATCACGAATTAACGTAATAAACATTGTTAGTTCAGTAAAATAAATTAAGTTTCATTGAGTCATGGTTTAGGAAAATATTATCAGTTAACTTTGACAATTCATTTCGGAAAAAAAATGTACTAGACTATCCTTGGCATGTTATTTCAAAAGATGCCCCATTTAGTCAAGAATTCAAAATGGTGCAACACTTGCCACTATTATTGCCAGTAATGGTGATATTTTGTACTTTTTGTAAATGGACCTCGTTTCGAACAACTCAACCATAGCATTTTTTTATAATTATAGGCATATTGGGAAGAAACAAAATTATTATTATTATTAGCAAAGCAGTTAGTTAGTCAAATTAATAACTAATTCGGTTGTGGATAACATAATAAAATAATAAACAATTCATTTGTAATAACACTTTTATTTAATTATTTCCTCCTTAAAACTAAAGTAAATGCTCGAATTGATTGCCTCCGGCACGAATACCGGCTCTGCATCGCCTCAGAGAAGTTTTAAGGAGGAAATAATTAAATAAAAGTGTTACGATAAATTAATTGTTTATTATTTTATTATGTTATCTACAACCGAATTAGTTATTAATTTGACTAACTAACCTCTTTGCTAATAATAATAATAATTTTGTTTCTTCCCATTATGTCCATAATTATAAAAAAATGCTATGGTTGAGTTGTTCGAAACGAGGTCCATTTACAAAAAGTACAAAATATCACCATTACCGGCAATAATAGTGGCAAGTGTTGCACCATTTTGCAATCTTGACTAAATGGGTCATCTTTTGAAATAACTTGCCAAGGATAGTCTAGTACATTTTTTTTCCGAAATGAATTGTCAAAGTTAACTGATAATATTTTTCTAAACCATGATTCAATGAAACTTAATTTATTTTACTGAACTAACAATGTTTATTACGTTAATTCGTAATTGGGATAAATAGCACCGTTATTTTAGATTACGTCATTAAAAAAATCACAGCCAAATCGTGAAATTTGTAATCACTACATTTAAAACTAGGACCAAGGGTAGAGATTTTCAACTTTTTTGAAAAAATGTCTGTTATTTTTTAACTAAGTGATATGGATTTTTTTTCTTATTTTTCCCAGAACTGGTATAACTTGACCTCTCGCCCGGTACCAGATTATCGTTGAGTTTTGGGACATCCTGTATATGGAAAAATAGCTTAGAAAATCTAGATTGCGTGTATCAATCTAGATTCTTTTTCTAGTGTTATTTGATACGCGCAATCTAGATTTTCTAAGCTATTTTTCCATATATAAAACATTACTTTTATTAATACCGTCTACGAGTGTTCTACGACAAAGTTTTGTTTGGAAGGAAACCACCTTAAATCGGTCATTGGTACTGATCATGTGTTCTAAGCACTTAGTTGTTTAAAGGGCATTTAGGTACTTCCACTATTCCTCATTATTAATCGGATACGAATTATCCATACCTAATAACAAAGTAACAAATTGAAATGTTTGGATACTTACAACTAATTCGGTACTAATGAAATGTATTAGTTTATCGTAAGTGTGTACAGAGAAAAAAGACACTTGCCTACACGGCCGGTAGCGAACCTGCGCAATGTAGCGCAGCTCGTGACGTTTCCGCTGTATCGACCAACTAATTTACAAATTCTCTGTATACATGTTGCCGTGTTAGAATTCGTGAAACGTATACAGTAACAAATATCTTGCGTTGCCAACCTTTACAGGCTATTTAAATAGAATGGAGATGTTCGTGGGAACGGGTACCGGTTTTAACTAGCTTTGAAACTTAGCTTATTGATTTTTGCCCTCTCCCCTACCTTCCCCATTGATGGTAGAGAAAATATCTCGCGTACGTAGTGAAACATTACTCTAGTCCCCTATTCCCCTAGCTTAATTCAATGTGTACTACGTACATGAATGATAATTCACTAATAACATAAAACTGTGCCAAGATTTAGTCATCTATTGTGTTTTAAGTGAGTATCTTTTATTTGAATCTTAAACGTTCTATTTATTAAACAATAACACGCAGATGCTAAACCGTACCGTACCAAATCTATGTATGTTTATAATTATAACATTACGAAAATAGCATAAGTGTAGTGCCTGATACAAAAAATATGCCTAGAATTGAAAATGTTTGCGATAAACAATAATATTTGTTTATAAAACAAAGTTTTAGTTTTCCCGATCACCATTCCTATTATAAGAACAAGTCTAGAACATAAATCGCTCTAATAATGAATCAATTATTAACGAGACAATGATCGGCAGGAGACAGATACCTCAATAATTAAGGTGAATTTATTAAATGTCCCTTGGAGAGAGTTAATTTATATATATTATTTAAATTAACCTCAAAACAGTTATTTCTAAGTGTTTTGTACAGAAAACTAGAGTTAAATGGTCGGTTAAACGTTTGCAAAGAAGATTTGCAAACTCTCGGGCAAAAGAATACTGAATTTTAACTAAATTATAGTTACTTAGGTTAAATTCTCTCTTGGTAAATTATTCTTAAATACCAGTACCTAACTAAATGAACCTTAAGGGTTTATTTACATAATTTAAGACAGTTCTTATTAAATACAGGGTGTAAGGAAAAGTATCATTATAACCTTTAAACCACATACTCTACCCATCAAACTGAACAACTTTTACTATGGGAGCAAACATGCCCCAACAAAAAAAAAATCTGCTGTCTCATACATTTTTGTCGAGTAGGCATTGCAGTTTTGTATGGAACAGCGGATTTTTTTATTGCGCTCACACGTTTGCTCCCATAGTAAACGTTGTTCAGTTTGATGGAAAGAGTATGTGGTTTAAAGGTAAAAAAGGATAGATATACAACGTGTTAATGAATAAGCGCAAAACCTCATCCCCAACTGATTTATAGTAGATTGAAACAATAATTTCATTATTTTGATAGTTAAAATTTAAACCGCATTTATTATTCTACATTGTGTGCCATGCCATGTTAGCTTAATGGAGTGGAGCATGCCCCGGATAGGCAGGTCGTGGATTCGAATCCCGCTCGCCGCCCGACTTTTTCAATCATTAATTTAAAATTTAAAGTTATTCGCATTTTAAGTTTTGAGGCAAAAATGATTTGTTATCATTTCTGCATCGTGCTCATAGATACATTTTAAGAATCTTGTTTTGGTAGTAAATACGGTGAGTGTGCCCGTGCGGTGTGGTTTGAGATGGAGTTCAGAAAATTTTAAATTTTAAAAACAAATTACTTATTTAACATTTTGAAAAAAATTTCCTATGTTGAAACCATGATAATTCGATTCTGCTCTCGATTCTAAACAATCGACTTTCTAGTTTTGCGTTAATTCATTAAGACGTTGTATAGTTAAGGATACTTTTCCTTACACCCTGTATAGTAAGGTAGTAATTTAACGTGCTGCTTTTTACTATATCCTGGTGTATGCTGTCCAAATCGGAAATGTTGAATAGAGTTTCATTATGCAAAGATAAAATTTTACAGATTGTTTGTTTTCAATTGCATTTTTAAAATAGGTATGTAATGTTTTTCGAAGAATCTGCGTAATGTGATGTACATGACCGATTTTCCAAATCGTCGATTGGGAGAATTGAGTCAATATGGTATTGCCTTACCTAAGTGAACTTAATAGCTACTTAAACACTTCTAATATACGTGTAATAGTTGTTACTGCGATAGAGAAAACCGAGTACTACAGACAAATGATCACCCTAAACCCTATCTTAACCCAGTAATAAATGTCAGGGTACAACTGCGACTAACGGGCGCGGTGTGCACTCCCCGAGCGAGGATGACATGGTGGACATAACCCCGGCGGCGGGGCTGCAGCAGGCGTCCGACTCCACGCCGACCAGCCACGGCACCTTCCAGCTGTACGAGCATAGCGGCCGAAACTCTGCTGCCAGTGCTAATTGTAAGTTTTTAAAACAATAATATTTGGGGAAAATTGGTCACGGCCGATTTCACCAGCCTACCATGAGTTGATTCTACTAGACTTTACATCAAAATTATTTATCAAAGTAACAGCTAGAAGTGATGTGGGACATTCTTTAAAAAAATGTGAGTTAACTATTGTACCTACTATAATACAGTTTCAACTCATATTAGGCCTGATACCGCATTTACACGCTTACGCGAGGCCGCTGTATAATCGTCTATACGATTATAGTTTGTAATTGTTACTACTTCTGTTTTAAAAACTACATCGGTGTCGCGTAAACTTGCGCGAGCGAGCGTGGATATGCGGTTTAACAGTTTTCTCTATTCGAACTTTGAGAAGAAAATTAATCATTTTCTACTGGCTACTACCTCACCCAGTGGCCGAACCTGGAGTGCGATTTTTCGCAGAATCTCATTCGGTGAGCTCAGCAGTTGAAAATGTCAAAATTACTATGGAGATACGCATCTTTCTACTGCTGATTTGACTTTAAAAAATCGCTCTCCTGTAGTATGATTTTTGAAAGTCAAATCAGCAGTAGAAAGATGCGTATCTCCATAGTAATTTTGACATTTTCAAATGCTGAGCTCACCGAATGAGATTCAAAAATCGCACTCCTGAACGCTAACGTGCAGATTAAAACTTTATTTTTTATTTTATTTACTTCTTCGGTGTCAACTACATAATATTGCAGAAGCAATGCAGTTTGAATCGAATCAAATTACCGGGTTGCGATTCAAATGACGCAGACACAATAGAAAGATATCTTTCTATTATGTTGCAGATTACCTTCTCTTCGGCCACGTATTGCTGCTGTAAACCGTTCATTAGTACAAATTTTAGCTAATTGTATGTGTTGTATGTTGTTGTGCCTAATCAACGCACGCACACTGAATGAGACACAATTTTAGGTTCATGTTGAATGTCACCGAAAGTATACATTTAATCAGACGACTTGGACAGATAGCTAGGATTCAGTCATTTTATACTAATACATTCGTAGAACGCATAGCATCAATAATATTCTATGGGATTTTGAAGTTTGCGTTATGTGCAGGAAATGGGCGGCATTAGGAAAAGTAGGTCGGTAATATTTCGGGTGCTAATTAATAGGTTGTTTCTCCGGGGCGTTTGAAAGCCGTCATTGTCCTCACCGAACAGTTTCATATTGATGAGGCGATGGCTCGGTCCCCGTCCAGGCCGGCTCGTACCAATGAGTTTTTCGGAATCAATATACGATGTGTAATGCCACTGTCTTTTCGGTGAAGGAAAACATCGTGAGGAAACCTACATACTTTAATTTCGAGGCATGTATTGTACCCACTGTCCATTACAAGTGGCGACGGGCTCACTCCCCGTCAAACAGAACAGAGTTTCGGTACTACTAGTGAAACGTGGATATTCCGATGTTTCAGAATATCTCTGACTACCCCCTCGGGGAATACAGTCATGAGCATATGTTTCTGTGTGTATAAAATTGTATGCCTTATAAACTGATGAAAATGTCCGGCGAGGACAAAAACGGCGTTGAGACGCCCAGGAGATTTTTTCAATTAGCTACATAGTTACGTCAGTGGTAAGGTTTCTTACTACATTGTACTTAGATTTGTAATAAATGATTTAAGATTCCTCCCGTCTTATTTAGGACGTGTATAAGGAACTAATATTAAACGTTTTCTCTTTTCAAGCTTACATCGCTCAGTACTTCAGTTCATCTGCCGGTAAGAGAACGGTTGTACCTAGCCATTTGAAAGTGTGTAGTGCCAGTATACTGACTCAGTATCATTTAAAGGAGTTTGATTGTGTCTCATTAGTACTATCGACTAGGTATTTTGTTTTTCCAATAGCGCAACTTAGTGCAGTAGGTACCATTATTAGGTAGTCTTTCTTGTACTGCCTGTACCGTTATCATTCATTCATAACAACGTTTTGCATAATTATTCGTTATTCTGCATACATTTATTAATAATATAATGGTTCCGCCATCGATGCTTATCGCCATTAGGTAAGTTATATTACTTATATTATAATTCGGTATGTCAAGTTTATTTTTGATCTTTATTTTATATTTTTTACGGATAGAAGACATCATTTAGGAAACTTTTTTTTTTTTTGCAATACCTCGAGTTTATCAATACAAATTTAATTTTTAACTGTAATTTGTAAAAGGCAAAAGTGGTCGAAAAAATAATTTAAACTCATGGAGAAAAAACGTTGCTTAAATTTAAAAAAAAAAATCGTCTGCTTTCTCTTTCTAACTCAACTGGAAACAGAAACGGCAACATCAAATTTCAAATTCTGACAATATATTGAACTTTTTTTCCGTTAATGGCCAGCTGTTATTTTAAGTTGATATTTAGTTTACCAAGGAGTTTGCAGGTCCAACGAGTGACGTCACTCGTTGGACCGAAAAACGAAGTTATTTTATTAAAAATTACTATAATCCTTTCATTTTAAAATGTCTGACATAGAAAATATTGAGTGAGACATTATCTCGAAATGGTTTTAGATTTAGCCCTCCCAAAAAAAACTTGACATACTTAACTAATTATTACGTAGTAGCTCAGAGTAATGAGAATATACTACGTTCAGTCGTTGTTATTTATTAATTCCATACAAGCTTGACTAGTTTGTTTCTACTATTTTTGAAGAAAACAGATTAAACACACTGACCAGTCATAATGTCACTATTTGATAAATTAGTTTTATCGGTATTTCATGATTTGATTAGATTATGATATGGAGACACTTTAGTAATGAAATGGAAGCTAACAAAGGTAGCAGTGTGTGATTCAGTGCATAATGTGTTCATTACAAAATGAAGCGCAAGATGCTCAACCTCTAGTTGGTGGACGAGCTCAAGTAGGTAATCCCTCGCTGTTATTGTATACTAGTTGCCTTTGCCTACAAACCTAGGCACCCACGGCATGCATACTGTGTCGCTTACATTGACTTATTATATCAATGCCTGCATATCCTGTCCTGAATAGTGTAGGTACACTACACTCAGCCGACATAATAGTGTCGTTTTGTCATTGTAGGCTGGGACGCGCCGATTCGCAAAGTGACCTATTATTTTTGTTTGCCACTATGCTATCATGTTTTTTTACGTTACTACTTACTTATTAACTATTCTGTGGTACTAACTAGCCTTTTATTTCGATACACAATTTTCAGGGTTCCGTAGTTAGACAAGGAACTCTTATATTTTCGTCTTAAGGCTGAGCCACACAGAGTGCAGCTGCAGAACGGCTGCAGGCCGGCAGCAGTTGTAAATTATGGAATTATATGCGAATTATATGCATCACACTAGATGCAGTCCGGCGCGGCTGCGGAACAGCTGCGGAACGCTAGTCGCAGTGTGACACCTCGCATATAATTCCATAGTTTACAACTGCTGCCGGCCTGCAGTCGGCCTGCAACCGTTCTGCAGCTGCACTCTGTGTGGCCCAGCCTTATTTCTGCATGTCTGTCTGTGTTCCTCACCTCAACTATTCTCTCATTATTGCATCAATTGAAATATAAATTTGCATATCTAATAATAATCCAAAAAGATAAATGTGATATGCCGTTTGCAGTTTGTTGTTATCGTGATATGGTGCGAGTGCTACCATATGCCTACGCCCTATTTTTGATTTTGATCGCATGTATCTCGAGAGATACAAGCATACGAAATAGTTTGTAAAGGTGTTTTGTTTCATTTTACAAGACCTATCCAACGACACCTCACCCGATTTATTAAAAAGAAACCTTTTTCCTTGTATGGAAAGGTGTCGAAAAAATGTGTTTCCTCATTTCTGTTTCTGGCCTACTATTATCTGTCTTTATGCCAAATTTCGATAAGTGCCCATTAGACGGGCAACTGATCGCTGCTTTCTGTCAAGGCCAAATCGCAAAAATTTGTGGAGGGGAGCAGCGCGCGCCCCCTTTTGGCTGAGACCGAAAGAAGTGGGATTCATGTATATGAACATGTTTGTCGGAATCATAGATTAATAATATGTATATTGGTTATAGATAGGTAAGTCGCCTGGTATTTTAGAACGGCTTAATTATTGTCATTGCCCCTTATTAGGGGATGGGGGAGCCACATTGATAAATAAATAGAAAAAAAGACGGCCGGCCGACACGAGGCTCGAACCATAAGCACCCGAATCGTGAGCCGGTTGTGTAGACCACCAGACCAACAAGACAGTGTTTGATATATGGGCGAAATCGCTCACTAGTACAGCGCAGCTGTGAGGTGTCGCGCGCTATCGCTCCAGCTTAGATACGAACCCAAATTTTAACACAGTGCTTCGAAATGTCACCGATAGATGGCGGAAGCTGTCTATCAGCGTTCCACTTCGTTTGTTCTAGGATAACACAGCATGCATAGCTACCATGCCGCACTGCCGCAGTGATACAGCGCTATCACACTTTCGCTCTCTTTCTATTTGCGTGCGAACGGCTGTATCACGTCTTTTATCTCGTTCGTTCGCACGCAAATAAAAAGGGAGCGGAGGTGTGATAGCGCTGTATCACTGCGGCATGCTAGCTATGCTGGTCGGAATTATGGTTTTATGAACCAACATTCTGTGGAATGGAACGGAAAATGTCAGTAAATATTTGGGTCTGGTAACCCTAGCGGTTTGCCTGACGTCGTCATCGTCATGCATGACATTTGCCTGACGTTTCAAATCAATCGCAATCGCCAATTACGTCAATGGCAGTGCTAATAACCACAATTCTAGATACAAAATCTCCGATTTGCCTTTGTTTTTGTTAAATCTTTCTTTTATTTGGCTGATTGTACAAACAGTGTACAGTTAGTACTGTATTGTATATTAGTTTAGTATAATTCCACCAAATAGGTATGATACGCTCAATTTGTGACAATGATGCCTGAATTTTACATTGAAATGAATTTTACGAACTGATCTAATAATTGCTTCTAAATAAGCTGCGTGCTGGTGCACCTAGTAATTTGCCTTGTTTTTTGTTCCAGGGGACGCGATCATATTCTCAGGAATGCAAGGTTAGTTTTTAGTACCTAGCTAATAACTTATTTTTCTTAGTTCATGGGTTGAATGAATTAACAACTGTTCAGTTACCCTTTAGTGTCACAATTTGACCCTGAAACTCACCTGTTATTGAGTGCATGAAAACATGTATGAATGTGAATGAGGCTAAAGAGGTGTGTCAGAGTCGTAGCGTGTGGCGGTCCGTGGTCTCTGCCTACCCCCATGGGACAATGGCGTGAGCTTATGTATGTAATTGTTTAGTTAATAACAATCATTTGCCTGCTGTTTTGGGTATTAAGAATGGTAAAAGCATCACAAAAATCGTTTATATTTTCATTGTTTGATCAAACGGACAAAAATCGTTAATGTGTTTATATGTTTTGAGACATCCGAAGTCTAGCCCAAGTATCTTTTCTGCAAATGCTTTCTTCTCTTGCTCAATAAAGCTCTTTTACAGTACAATAGCTCAAAACAATGATACTCGTGCAGTGCTAACACTGTGGAATGCTATACAATTCTGACTCAACGTTTAAGTCGTGCGCACTGCGGCCCATTTGTCGCTGACCTATGACGTAGGTCATCAGCGGTTAGTGTTAATTGAGCATTGGTTGTAACAGGTGACGATGACATTCCTGGAATCGGTCAATATGATGATTTCCATACAATCGACTGGCAGCGAGACATTGCCCGTGATCGTATGCGACACAGGTACATAGTGAAGAAACGACAGGACTCAATATGGGATCTGATAAAAGTAAGTCAATTGGGATACCTCATTACTATTTTCATTTATTCTAACTTGAAAATTAAAATTTAAGCATCAGATTTCATATGGCCATAACAAGTCTGCTAACAAATTTTTCTTAGATAGGTACCTACTATGTTGCGCTATGAGAATGACGGTTGTGCGTTGAAAGAGGTATGGAAACTCAATCATGAGCATCCGAGTTCAAATCCGCACAGACGACATGCCATACGTAGCAATGAGTTTTTCTAACTTAAGTAGCTATACCTCTCAAATTGTGAAGGAAAACATCATGAGGAAAACTGCATACGCTGAAGAAGAAATTCTGATGAGTATGTGAATCCACATTTGGCATGCATGGTGGAATAACAACCATACCCTACCTTAGTGTAGGCCTGTGCCCTGCAGTGGGACATATGTAGGCTGATGATGATGATGACCTTCTATGTATTTTTTTAGTGTGTGTTTTATGTGTATTATTCAACTCATGTGAACTTTCAACCAGCTTAGAGTAACTATGAAACAAAAACGTTCAATTTTTACAATACTCTTATCTGGGCCGGAAGTAAAAATGAGTCTGGACTAAAAATGAGACATAAAATCAAATTAACACATAACGGGATGTCAGTAATAAAAAGTTAAACCAGTTTTGACTTAGATTTTGTCCTGTCATATGGATAAATATAGTCTTATCTGGACTGGACGTCGGTGTCTGGAAGTAAAACCGTCGCGGGTAATGAGAGATAACGTTAAAATAACGGTTCACAAAAAAGTACCATCACTACATAGTATAAAAACAAAGTTGCTTCCCGCTGTCTGTCTGTCACTATGTATGCTTAGATCTTTAAAACTACTCAACGGATTTTGATGCGGTTTTTTTTAATAGATATAGTGATTCAAGAGGAAGGTTTATATTTGCATTGCACCCGTAAAGTAAAACCATTTTTTGACTCAGATTTAGTCCTGACTTTTGGACATTACCGTTAACTTCTTGATGAATAAGAAGTTAGAGTATGATTATAATTGCTTTAGTAAAGGAGAGTATACATAATGGTAAATACAGTGTAAAATCTCCACCCAATACCATGTTAAGGCTGAATAAAAAGAAACAAACGACAACAATATTATGTAGGAAAGTTTATAAGTGGTGTGTGTGAGATTTGCCAACCAGTATTTAAGGCTTGCTTATTGCCCAGGGTACGCCAGACATATCGGGGCTCAGAATATCATCCAGGGAGAAACTCAGTAAATATATTATTGATGATATGATTTACTAGAGTTTGTGACTTTGTCCGCACAAATTAATAACAGATTCTAAGTCAACTCATAAGCTATCAAACAAAAAAGGTTCATCAAAACTGGTTCAGTAGTTTTTGCGTGATGCTCGAACAAACATACTAATAGACAGAAAATCCAAAAATTGGTGATTTGGAATCAGGGACACTTTTTTAAAAACCATATCGTAAAGTCGTAACTTTTTAAATATCGTTAATTTACAGACACACTTCTGTACAGATTTATGAGTAATTGTTAAGATAATGTAATGGTGGTACTGTGATTAAGTTTAGATTTTGTGAGTATTGAATTTAATGATAATAAAAGAAGCTGTAGTGCATACTGTAGTACAGAAAGCCCTCGGTTTGCACTACTGTCTTTTAGTCTAGAGATTTGCTTAAAAATTATGAAGTATTCACTATACTTCGATTATAAAATGTTTAAATGTTATTTGTAGGGTGCACATGACGCGTGGTCCGGTTGGGTGTGCGTGCTGCTGGTCGGAGTATGCACAGGAGTAGTAGCCGGTGTCATTGACATTGGAGCTTCATGGATGACGGATCTCAAGTTTGGTATTTGCCCACAAGCATTCTGGTTCAATAGAGAACAGTGCTGCTGGTCAAGTAATGAAACCACTTTTGATCATGGAAACTGCTCACAGGTATGTTTGCCAACACATGAAGTTTAAATTAAGTTGGATGTAGTACTAAGGATGGAATATTGGAATTACGAAGTAAGCACCAATGGTTTTGGTTTATACATATAGGGTCCTTCTTAATATTCTGACACTTTTTTAGGGGATGATCACACCATCAAACTGAACAACTTTTTCTATGGCCCCGACATCAAAATCGCGAAAAAAATAATCAACTGTTCCATACGAAAATGGAAACCTACTCGAGCCAAATGTTCTTATGGGACAACTGATTTATTTTTCGCGATTTCCATGTTGGTCCCATATAGAAAGTTATTCAGGGGATGATAAGACCATCAAAATGGTCTGACCAGACCATCATATGGTTTGATCATCCCCTTAAAAAAGTGTAAGTTTCAGTTTTTGATGAAATGTATCTGACCAGTGGGTCAAAAACTCATCAAAACGATATAATATCATAATAACGAGAAAAAGATATAATATCAGATCAAAAATCTTCAGAGATAGTGATGGCATTCATTTTGAAATAAATCCATTTAGGCTACTTACTTTTACTACAGCAAATTAAAACAAATTACTAACTTATGAAATGTTACATGCGATGCAAGTGTCACTAAGGCCGGATTCGACCAAACTTAGATTTATAGAAGAGTAACCTATACAAGGAACAGTTTTACTTTTGGTGTTTACACACCCCATACTAAAAGAACAAATGTATAATTCACCTAAAGGAAGAGGTCGTTGTATCCGTACTTATTGCAATGTGAGGTTATACAGTTTTAATTTGTTAGGTTTCTTTTATTAGAATTTTTTTAATTATGTGATGTTGACATTTCATTTAGATTAGGGTTGGTAAAACGCAAAATCAGTTTACTCTATAGTATCCGGCGCGCGACTTAATCTAAGAATAAAATTTACTCGCGTTTGGTCGAATCGGGCCTAATTGTGATTGTATTTCAGTGGCTGACATGGCCCCAAGTATTTGGTGAATCAAGAGAAGGTCCCGGGGCATACATAATCAGCTATCTGTTCTACATTGTTTGGGCGCTGGTGTTCGCCGCTCTATCGGCTTCGCTCGTGCGGATGTTCGCGCCTTATGCTTGTGGATCTGGTATGTAACATTCCTCAATTCAATTTCGAGGTGAGGTGATGCCAAGAAGGCATGCGTTCTAACACCTTTAATATTATGACCCCCGTTCCTGGTCGTTTCTGGTGCAGATGCTAGCCATAGCGATTCAACGTGACAACGCTGCTAGCGTTATGGCTCTTTTGCGCCGGAATCGACTTGGGGCGGGTTATTCGACTGAGCTGAGCAGACAAAGCGTGTTACAGATCATTGCCTGTATTTCTTCGTTTTGACGAAGCATGTTGCTGATTTATGTCTGTTAGTATAGGTTTGTTTGACGACGCTTGTGCGGACTCCTATTATTTTATATTTTCCATGTTGATTTATTAATGAATAAATGATTATTTTTTAAATTAATATCGTTATCCAGGTATACCCGAAATCAAAACAATCCTAAGCGGCTTCATTATCAGGGGATATCTTGGCAAATGGACTCTGATCATAAAGGTGGTTGGACTGATATTGTCTGTATCTTCGGGCTTGTCACTCGGGAAGGAAGGCCCTATGGTCCACATCGCTAGTTGCCTAGGTATGTTTCCTTATTACATTCATATACTTACTTTTATAAGCCGTCAACGAGGAGCCATTTACACGAGAGGTAGATTGAACTGTCGTGTGAAATTCCTTAAAGTGTGATTATTTATCTCTTGAGCCTTATAAAAACGTCCACCGACACTGAATTAGACAACAGAAGTTTCATTGATAATCTTACTAATATAATAAATAAAAATTTGGTGGTTTGAATGCTTGGATGTTCTGATGTTTATCACTCAATCACGCAAAAACGGCTGAAAGGATTTGAATGAAATTTTACTCACAGATAGAATATGTTCTGGATTGACATATAGGATAAGTACTTTAAGTAAGTAAGTCGAGAGAGGGCGTCCGAGGAGAACTAACCACGACCAAATAAATGGTCTTCTCCGAAAAGGACAAGTTCGTAGCACCCTCAACCGACGGAAGTGGATGAGGCGAGAGAAGTGTGGCAGAATCGTACTGTTTGGCGAGCCGTAGTCTCTGCCTACCACTGTGGGATAGTGGCGTGAGTATATATGTATGTATAAGTATTTTTATAAAGTCCACACCTAGAATCGTTCTAGGTCCAGACGGAGTCGTGGGCAACAGCTAGTGTTAAATAATTATAGATTTGATGAGTTACAAAGATGGTTTCAGCACATTATGTTTAGGAAAAATGTTTGATAATTGAATTCATTTCGATTTTAGGAAATATTCTGTCGTACTTATTTCCAAAATATGGTCGGAATGAGGCAAAGAAGCGTGAAATATTATCAGCTGCCGCTGCTGCGGGCGTCTCGGTTGCTTTCGGAGCACCTATCGGCGGAGTTCTTTTCAGTTTAGAAGAGGTTAGTTATGAAATTTATTAATTCAAGTACTTAACAGAATTTTCGCAATGTTCATTTGTTAATGGATATTTCATTACTTCTTTCAAAAATTACCCGATATCGATTTGAATTGTATTTATTCAATTGTATTTGTATATCTACCAGGTTTCGTACTACTTTCCTCTGAAGACACTCTGGCGGTCGTTCTTCTGCGCTCTGATAGCAGCTTTCATACTACGTTCCATCAATCCGTTTGGCAATGAACATTCGGTGTTGTTCTTCGTAGAATATAACAAGCCGTGGATATTCTTCGAACTGATACCTTTCGTCGGTCTCGGTATTATCGGGGTAAGTAACTTGATGATTAAATCGATTAAATCTGTATGTAGATCATTTAAGGCTTATCTAATTAACTCGCTATAAGTTTGTGATTTCATATACATAGTTCAGGGTTAGTTTGTGTAAGTGTCCAACATACATATGCTACGTAATTGATTATAAATGAAACTGTGGAATCGGAGTCGTTTTGAAGCCGGAACAGGTTGTTCAGACCATCAAACTGAACAACTTTTACAATGGAACCAAGGCTGAAACCGCGACAAATAAAATCGGTTGGTTCATACGTGTTTGTCGAGAAGCTATTGACATTTTCTATGGAACAGCCGATTTATTTTTCGCGATTTCGACACTGGCTCCTCCACAGTGAAAGTTGTTCAGTTTCATGGTTTCAAGCACTGTGTTCCGGCTTCAAAACAACGCCGATTCCATGTTGTATTCCACATTATGTGTTTACAATTAACTTTATAACAGCTAAAAATGTTTTATAATATCCATCAGGGCTGCATAGCGACAATATTCATAAAGGGCAATATATATTGGTGCCGGTACCGCAAGTACTCGAAGCTCGGCCAGTACCCGGTGACGGAGGTGCTGGTGGTGACCCTGGTCACCGCCATAATCGCCTACCCCAACCCCTACACCAGGATGAACACGAGCCAGCTTATCTACTTGCTGTTCAACCAGTGCGGCATATCCAACTCTGATCCGCTGTGGTGAGTTAACTCTTCCTCTCACGCTTTTTCTTCTCTTCTGTTACCCCTGTGACGTTGGGTATAGTGCTCGGATAATAGCTTTCCTCGTCCTCCACTTATTTGATGACATTTGTAATTAATTTGTACCCGCAATTCGGTATGTCAAGTTTTTTTTTGGAGGGCTGAATCGAAAACCATTTCGACATAATTGTCTCACTAATCATATTTTCTATGTCAGAGATTTTAAAATGAAAGGATTACAGATATTTTTAATAAAATAACGTCGTTTTTCGGTCCGTGAAGTGACGTCACTGGCATACCTGTGAACTCCTTGGTAAACATAAAATCAACTTAAAATAACCGGCCATTAAGAAAAAAAAATACTTTCACAATGTCAGAATTTGACATTTGATATTGCCGTATCTTTTTCCAGCATAGAGTTAGAAAGAGGAGGCAGGTTTTAATTTTTTTAAATACAGCTGTAAGTAGTTTTTCTCCTCGGAGTTCGAATTATTTTCTCTCCACCATTTTTGCACTTAGAGATTACAGATCAAAATAATTTAAAAATTAAATTTATATTGATGAACTCGATGAATAGCAATAAGAATGAAATAGGTGTCTTAAAATTATGTCTTCTATCCGTAAAAAATATAAAAATGAAGACCAAAAAAAACTTGACATCCCGAATTTAGGAGTTAGGAAAGATACGTTTCATAGTGTTTTCTAATTACTTTTATTTTTGGATATTTGTCAGTCTGTTTGTTTGTTCGAGCATCACACAAAAACTATCGAACCGATTTTGATTTTAGTTTGATAGTTTATGATTTGACTTAAAATCTGGTAATTAATTTGTGCGCACTATGTCGCGGGTAAAAGCTCGTAGTAAGTATAATTGTCATTGCAGTGATTACAACCGTAACTTCACGGATGTGAACTCAGCGATAGAGCAGGCGGCGGCGGGGCCGGGCGTGTACCGCGCCCTGTGGCTGCTGTTCCTGGCGCTGGTGCTCAAGCTGGTCATGACCATCTTCACCTTCGGCATCAAGGTGCCCTGCGGCCTGTTCATACCCAGCCTCGCGCTCGGAGCCATCGCTGGCAGGATCGTTGGCATTGGTCAGTTTTTTATTATATCATAAGTCTTCGACAGGTGTTACGTGGCGAGTTCACAGACACACGAAATGCGTTTTTCCTGTCACCGCGTTCGTGCTTAAGAGTAGAGAACTTTTCATTATGCGGGCAGTGAGACGCGTAAATATGCGCGCCATCTTTAGCTACCATAATTTTATTATTGAAAATTTACGAACTTTTCTTATAAGGTATTTATATGAATACGAATGCGATGTATGGATGTAAACGAGGCAAAAGAGGAATGTAAGGATCATAGTAGATGGCGCGCCTTGATCTCTGCCTACCCCACTGGGAAGGAGGAGGACTTACATTATTAGATAGATAACATTTGCATGTTTTTTTCGTTTGATATCTAAATATTTTAGTTGTTTTGCGTTTAAAGCGCGACAAGAAAGCCCTCTCGAGAACGATTCTAAAGCCTGACTAGAAAAATAAAATATTTCGCCATGTTGCGGCAAATCATTGCAACAAATTTTAGCACCTCCAAATCAGGGTTTTTTATTTTTCTGGCCAGGCTTTAATTGTAAATAACACATTGTTTGTCTATTGGCCCAAACAAATTAATATATTGTAATAATTGGTCAGCGATGGAGCAACTGGCGTACAACTACCCTCGGATCTGGTTGTTCTCGGGCGAGTGCTCGACCGGCGACGACTGCATCACGCCGGGCCTGTACGCGATGGTCGGCGCCGCCGCCGTGCTCGGCGGGGTCACGCGGATGACCGGTGAGTCTTGTCTACACTCTTCTACGATATTATAAAACTGTAAAAGTCTGTCGAGTCCGTCCTTAATGTTCCAGCATCGAGTATCATGCAAAATCGACTGGACTGATTTTAAATGAAACTGTTTGTTTAATTAAAAACTGGTATACAGTGTTATAAGGAGAAGTATCATTAACCTTTAAACCACATTTATTACCCATCAAACTGACCAAATTTGGGACAACTACGGGGGCAAGCCTGTCAAAACAAAAAACAATCGGCTGTCTCATACATTTGAGTCGAGTAGGCGCTGCGCTGCAGTTTAGTATGGAACAGCCGATTATTTTGTATGTTGGTTTGAATGTTGGATTGTATGTTGTTGCAGTGTCGCTGGTGGTGATAATGTTCGAGCTGACGGGCGGGGTGCGGTACATAGTGCCGCTGATGGCGGCCGCCATGGCTTCCAAGTGGGTGGGCGACGCGCTCGGCCGCCAAGGCATCTACGACGCTCACATCGCGCTCAACGGCTACCCCTTCCTCGACAGCAAGGACGAGTTCCAACACACTTCCCTGGCAGCTGATGTTATGCAACCAAAGTGAGTCTCATTTTGCCATATTTATAGAATAGGGGAGCGGAATGCATAACATATTTTTTAGTTTTATCTTCTTAGCATTCTTAGTAAAAAAAACGTTTGAAAATAATGCTAAACTCTCATTTTCTGTAATTCTTTAGCTTGAATACTATTTTTAATAATAGGATGAAGTATAAAAAGTAATGAAATGTTGATGACATCACTGGTTAGTATCTAGTACAATTTTTCATACAAAGCGCACGTTTTGACATTAGATTAAGAGTTGCTAATTTGACTAGATGTCCACTCCCCTATTAGTATCTTATTCTGAATTTTCCGCTTTATATTGTAAAAGTACTCGTTATAATGAAGATATTGTTTATTTCATTTAGCTAGCGACAACGATAAAAAATAAGGCTGCGTTTCCACTGAAGCGGAGCTTGAATCTGTCAAGCGAGGAAAATTAAGCAGTTGGATTCTTCGATCAAAATAAAATTAATGGATAGGCCTTACGCGAACATTTCAAACCAGAAAAATGAGGCAAAACAAATGAAAGGTTTACTTGTTACTTGTATGCAAGTGCCCTAGATTTGACTGATAATGGCGCTAGTTTGTATGGACCAAGTGCACCAGTAGTGTGCTTCAACTTACCGCACTTCAGGCCTATCCATTCATTTTATTTTGATCTAAGGTTGGATTAGTTGATTTTACACATCTCCTCTCCGCTCTGCTTCAGTGGAAACGCAACATTAATCTTCGATATTGATGGATGTATATTATTGATAGCATAAATATTGTATGTACCTACTACAAATATAAACAACGAAGGTTTGCCTATCTCATTCACAGCAAAATATACGAATAAAATAAGTGTTCTTATTTATACTGCATAGCAAGGGTTAAGCAGGTTTTAGGGAAGGTTTCCAAACGAATTACTCTTGCGTGTCTTGTTTGATGGCGCGCCTTGAAGAGGCCCATGTTCAGCAGTGGATGATGATGGTAACTCTTTTACGACAGAAATGCAGAGCACAGTAGCTAGCGCTTACGTTTCTATTGTTCAAAATACTGCAAATATGGATTATATAATATTAACAATGTCTAAATGTGTGGAGAAATGTTGTTTGCCTAAAGCATTATGAAAAGAAAAATGCTTTCGCTATTGTTAGACCAAAAATGCATGTGCGAATGTTCTAGATTTTATGAATCGCTGAGCGACTTTAAAATGCGAATTTTTAGAGTAAGTATATTTGTCTTTTTACACAATAAAGGTACTGTATCTAAAATATTATTGTATCGTTTCATAGAAATCGGTTCAGCTAGAACATGTTTATTACACGATACAGAAACCATTAAGATTTTATGCTATTTTGTGGTGGTTGTAAATGTGCGAATTCAAATTTATATTTTGCATATATGTATTATAAAGAGTAATGCCAAATCATATTTTTATCTTTTGCGAAAGAGCGATAACAGTTTGAAATGTATTCAGTGTTAAATATTCGACATGAAATGAAATAACATTTGGATGTCTATGTCCACTGCACCGGTGATCGTGGGCTGAAATTATGATAACATTATATGAAAGGGCTATATTCTAGAACGATCTATATTATATAACGAGCGAGCTATGGAGAGAGCTATGCTCTGTGTTTCTCTGAAAGATATCATCAGAAATAAAGTGATACGTCAGAGAACTAAAGGGGTTGACATAGCTCAGAAAATTTGCTAGCTGAAGTGGCAATGGGCTGGTCATATCTGCCGAAAAACTGACAACCGATTTGGTGTCAGAGTTCTAGAGTGGAGACCACGAACTGGTAGACGTAGTGTGGGACGCCCTACTGCCCGCTGGGCAGACGATCTACAAAGGTAGCGGGGAGCGACTGGATGAGGAAGACCCAGGATAGAGTTTTGGAAGAGGCCTATGTTCAGCAGTGGACGATGATAGGCTGATGATGATGATATAATGTGACGAGATAAACGTGTTACGTACGTGCGTGTTGTCTGTAGTTGTAGCAGAGCTTGTGACCACCCTGAAAGGGATTATGGTCGTGAGTTTATGTATGTATGTATGTGAGATAACGTATTTTTCACCTCGGAAAAACCTTAAGACAATAGATTTTGATGCAATTTTACTGGAGATGGAATCAATTTTGTTATGGAAATTTTAAATACTTAGATAAGAAAACAAATGCGAAATCCTTAAAAAAAGGTACATGTTGTGCTATAGTGAATTAGTAAATGACTTTGTGGCAGAGTGAATTTTTTATGTTTTGAGCTTTTATCTCAAATAATGCGCATACACATTCCTAATAGTCCAAGAGCTCGTGACGATCAGACCTTCGTTATTTCAAAAGCTGAAAGTTTCTCAGCGCATGCTCCACAGGTAGGAATGATGGGAAACTAAGAAGTTTTGTTCATGGTGGTTTTGGCAGGTGGCAAGTTAAAATTGTCTGGCCGTTTTTACCTGTATTGGGGACGTACACAGAGAAACTTACAGGTTTTATAAAAAAAACCGAGGTCTGATCGTCACGGGGTCTTGGACTATAAACCAGAAGTCAATATAAAAAGTTGTTATTTGAGACTGAAGGTGGTTGCAGAGTTGTCAATTTCAAACAAAACTTGAAATTATTCATACAAAATTTCGAAAGCTAAAATATTATTTGATACGCGGAATTAAGATTTTCTAAGCTATTTTTCCATATATAAAACAAATATTTTATTAATACCGTCTACGAGTGTTCTACGACAAAGTTTTGTATGAAATTGACCAACCACCACCTTAAGAACACCATTATCCAACTCTTCAGAGATAAACTAGCCTGTATTTGTCTATTGTGCTGTATTCATAGCGTACTTCTGTGTATAAAGAAAGTAATCCAAGCTTAGTTTATATAAGGGTGTGTCCACATCTGGCGAACGAGCGATGAATGCGCAGCTCGCGATCTGCGCGGGTGCATTTTATACTCGTGCGTCGCTACTGCGCGACGCATTCGCCAAATGTGGACGCATCGTTATATAAATTTACTTAATTTAAATAGCTCGCCAAGCCTTGATGTGCCATGCGATTCAGAACATGTCAAGTAAACATTGATGTAATTCCCCCGACTGCTTTTCACCCAATATAATATGTTTTAGCTTGATATGTGAATTTAACAATAATCACAAAACAGTTCCGATACCATTTATACTAGATTTATAGTTAGAGTTTTTACAGTAACATACACGTACTCAATGTAGTTGTTTTTTTACTTTAGGTTCCACTTTAAACAAAATAATTTTGTGAGTTATACTCTGGAATGGAATCCGAGATCAAACATGTAAACAAACAAATCTCAGTCAAAGTGACATGTGAGGACTGTAGAACATTTTCATGACCAGTCTGCTATTAATTCCACAACAATTATAGTGATTTGATGTTTAAATTATTGCAGATTTTTTTTAAATAGTAATTTAAAAAAATCTGCAATAATTTAAACAATTTTAAATACCATTGTCCAGATGTCATTATAGCACTATCAAAAATTGTATTACAATTATACTTACATTATTTTCTGTGGTAAACTGGTGGATCTTTTTTTACCTGACTGCGCGACGTAAAGGTAGGGTAATGTGTGTGTATGTATGTATGTATGTATGTGTGTATGTATGTATGTACGTACGTATGTATGTATTGTAAGTTTGTACCTTTGTGGCACACTAGAGACCAAACGCGTGGGACGATTTTGATGATTCTTACGTCAATCGATTTTTCTTAATCTTGCGAGTGTCACTAACGATATAACAGTCATCTATTATTAACTGGCGACTACCAGACGCAATATTATGAAAAATATAATAATAAAAGTTGACGAACTATATCATTGAATAGGTATTTGAAAATCATCTTCAGGTTTCTGTTATCATTTTTCATTTCGAATGACCATTTAGGATCTATAACGATATAAAGTTGAAAAACTTAAAAAGTGTATAATAAAAAAGTAAATGTAAGAAATAAAAAAACCTGTCTGCGTAAAAAGTGATCTTTAAATAAAAACAACCAACTTAAAAAGAAAATAATACTAAAAAATCATTTTATTTAGTAGATAAAACGTTTATTTTGTACTATTGAACACGATCTTTTTTGTATCAAAACTTTTTTAAGAACAAACCAATCAACCAATAAAAAAAACCCTATAACTCACTGGTGAATAATAGTAATGAAAACCCTATAACTCACTAGTGAATAATAGTAATAAAAAAGTCACAGTTTGATTACAGGTGTCATTACTCATTATGTGCCTAATTGCGGTGAAATTAGAGCCATTTTATGAGCAAGTGTGTTGAAAAATTACATCTTAATTTTAGATGTCGCTACCGTCAACTGATCCTAAATATCGAAGAAAGGAAGTAACACAAATGTATTTTTAAGTAAATAATACTATAAGAATCATCAAAATCAATTCACAATTGGCGGTGCAATCGCGTAACAAACATACAAAAAAAAATACAAAAAAACATACGGGTCGAATTGAGAACCTCCTCCTTTTGTTGAAGTCGGTTAAAAAGTCGTTCCATTCTAATGATCGTCCTTAAAAAAATCCCCAAATGTTACGAGGCCAGTAGCATAAAATATTTTCGTACCATTTTTTCTTCAATTCTTTTTTATTAAATGTTGGACTGCAGTTTGCGTAAACTTTATAATTTGTTCTGCTTTGTTTTACTTGTTTAAGGTGTGTAAAATTCTAAAATAATATTTTAGTTATTTCTTACAAATTAACATTTGACAATAATGTTTTTCTAATGGCATCTCTTTTGTTTACATTTTTGATCTCGGATTCCATTTCAGAGTATAGATGGTTTTGATACACGATTTTATTCCGTGTACGTTAAGTAATAGGGTGTTGTTTTGATCCGCAGGCGAAACGAGACACTGGCTGTCATCACACAAGATTCAATGACGGTGGACGATGTGGAGACGCTATTGAAGGAAACAGAACATAACGGGTACCCGGTCGTAGTGTCCAAGGAATCACAATACTTAGTTGGATTCGTTTTGCGCCGAGATCTCAACTTAGCGATAGGTTAGTAATTGTGAGTTTTTAGAACAACTTAACCCAGGATATTCACTGACAAGTGAATTTTTCTAGCTAAGTTTCCCGTCTTCGTCGAATGTATTAGTACATTAATTCCATTATTACTGTACTGCTGCAGCGGCCAGCAAAAGAGGCATTGATGGACGAACGTGTAAACACATACACACACATACGTAAGTCTATAAATGCCTAGTTGTGGCCAAGGCTTGTATAGTGCTTTTCTCAAATAATGCGAGGAAATTAAAATCAATCAACTTTTCAAAATCAATGACGAACAACAATAATTAATCCTGCGTAAAGCGTAGTAACTTATTATTAATCTATGGTTAAAGTGTTCATTTGCTTTTTTTCAATAAACAGCATTCTATTTGCAAGCCAGTTCTAAATTTAAATAAAACCGTTGATAAGTTACCTCCTTGGTTACCATGTTTCGAAAGTAAAAGATCGTTCCAGTTTTAAATTATAGTCTGGACTATAATTTTTTTTTTAATGTCTTTACTAGCCTGGTTACAAAACCTTTAGGCTAAATCTTATTTTATTTCAATTTATCTTCTGTTTTCACGTTAAAAATTTTGGTGTTCGATGTTTTGACGCTTCTTTGGAGTTTTTGGAGACAATCGAAAGACGCAGGAAACGCAGAGAAGTCCACAGGAAGAAGTTAACCGACCGCTTTGCCGCGCTAAAATCACGGAACGCTTTTCCTGTTTACGACCCATACACCATCATATTTCACTGAACTGTATATTGTTCACTTGCACGACACTTTGTTACGCAAAACAACACCAATTTTACGAACCAAAACTCACTATAAACAATAAAAATTCGATGAAATATGAGGACTCCAAACGTCGGCTATCAAATCCCGCCAAAAACTCTCTGTCGTCTATAAGAAAGAAAAGAACAAGAATGTTTGAGGAAATAATCATTTTAGTATGGTAGTGTTGCCAGGTTATGCTTGATTTGGACGTTCTTGCGTGGAGACAGCGCCCTCATTTTTTTTTATCAAGACTTTATAGACAGACCTATACAAGGTGTTACAAAACTACAAATAAACATTTAAGGGGGTGGTGTAGACCATCAAACTGAACAACTTTCACTATGGGACCAATATCGAAATCGCGAAAAAAATTATTTATGTTCTATACTCTACAAATCGACTAGAGCTAAAATATGTATGGGATATCAATATTTTTTTTTCGCGATTTCGATGTTGGTCCCATAGAGAAAGTTGTTCAGTTTGACGGTCTAAACAACCCCCTTAAGAGTTTTAAAAATTTATTCTTACTTATGAAACACCTTGTATACGACAGATATGAGTTGACTATGTAATTTATTTCGCCGCTAAACCACGACGGATATGGATTTACATATAACTTTTGCCGACCGCGCGCTGCTCGCATGTATTTAGCCAGTAGTCACAACAGCAATTTCGATTTATCTCGAAGAAGGCTGTCAAAATAATGCTCAAATTTCCAAGCATGTTTGAGAAAATGAATTAAAATGAGTGTAGTACGGGTCAGATTAGCACATGACCCTGAGGAATGGCACAATATACAGGCCTATGCCCACATGTGGGATGGTTTAATTGATAATTGATTGATATACAGATGAGTGATAGCAGATGTACGAAAGAGATATATGGAGCTAAAACGAGTGGAAGTGTCGGTAGAGGGCGCCCTCGTAGGACGTATTCTGATCAAATCAGTTGCGTCCTACAAAAAGGGGAGGTGCGGAGTACTCGAAACCGACGGGCATGTATGAAGAGATGTATGGATGTGAATGAGGCAAAAGATGTATGTAAGGATCGTAGTAGATGGCGCGCTCTGGTCTCTGCCTACCCCAATGGGAAAGAGGCGTGACGTTATAGATAGATAGATAGATACAGGTTGAAATTGATATCATTAGCATTCTTTTAAACTAAGAGTGTACCCATCAAACTAAACTTCTTTTACTACGGGAGAAAACCGATCGGGGCAAAAAAAACTGCTGTTGCATACATTTGAGTTGAGTAGGCATTGCAGTAAAAGTTGTTCAGTTTGATGGGTTCTTAGTTTTAAAGCAAATTCACTCTGTATAGCCAGATAAAGTATTAAATGGGCGGTCTCTAGCGGTGCGTCCCGAATTACGCCGACAGTGCTGTGAGCGCGATAAAAATCGAAAACGTGACGTCACTACCGACGCCATCTTGCAATAACAGTGCTCACGGTATATGAATAGATACGACAAGAAGTCGAGCTTCTTAAAGCCCGCGCAACGGCGCTAGACTCGCGATTACCATTGGTTTATGGATCAAAATGGCGTATTTACGAGCCTAGCGGCGGTCTCCGGATCGGCGTCCCGCTTGTATGAAGCTTCCGATCTGTACGGATATTTGCTCACGGCTCGGAGCGTTAGCACTGTTAGCGAGTTGTCAAATGTGACGTTTGACAGTTTTGTTGTAGTACATTTTTGAGCGAATTTTCAAAAGTGGCGTTTAGCAGTTTTGCTGTCGTACATTTTTGGTTTATTTAGGTCTCGATTTAAGTTTCTTGGGTTTGATTATGTTCTAAAAAAGGCGAATAAAAGTTTATTAACGGTTAGTGATGAAGAAAATAATAGAAATATTTGAATATTTTTTGTGAACGGTGTGAGAGCGATATCTAGCGTTCCGAATTGGAAGGGCGCTATCAGCGCTGTAGGCGCGCTAACGCAAATGAAACGGGTGTTAGCGTTGTAATCGCTCACATCACTGTTTTTATGACTCGGAACGTACCGTAGGTAGGTTCGTGATTCTAATATAGTTTGTTATTCCAGCCAATGCCCGTCGGACCATGGACGGCATAACAGGTCAATCGGTGGTAATATTCGCGGGTACAGGCAACCCTCCCCCAGGCACCACGCCGTACCTGCCACTCAACCGTATCCTTGACATGGCTCCCATCACGGTCACTGATCAGACTCCGATGGAAACTGTCGTTGACATGTTCAGAAAACTGGGTCTGAGGCAGACGCTTGTCACACACAACGGGTGAGTAAATTCAGTACTGCATTTAATTACAGCGCCCCAGACATAATGCTGAAATTCAGTTTTGGATGAATTTGCGAGAACGTCTTATAGGAGCCGTGGTGGTCCAGTGGCGAGTAACCTTGCCTGCCGTGCAGGAGGCGATGGTTCGATCCCCGTTCAGGCCGACTCGTACCAATGAGTTTTTCAGAATTTATGTAAGATTTGGTGAAGGAAAACATCGTGAGGAAACCTGCGCTGCGTCTTTCAATTTCTAGGCATGTATTTTACCCACTGTCCATTATAAGTGGCGACGGGCTCACTACCCGTCACACTGGACGGTACTGGACTGGACTGGATTACACCCTCTGGGAATATAGTCGTGAGCATATGCTATATTCTTATAGGAAATTTAAATTTAAAAAAGCTCTTAACTTGAATGCAATTCTGAGTTGTAATTCTGTTTTAATACTAACTTGTTAAATTTTATTCGTTTCAGGCGTTTACTCGGAGTGATCACGAAAAAAGATGTCCTGAGGCATGTTAAACAGATGGACAATGAAGACCCCAACTCTGTGCTCTTCAACTAATTGTGCAATATGTCTTTTGTACACCACTATTTTTAAATATCCGAAAATTTTTAAGGTTGTATTCAGATGATAAACTTGACAAGTGTCCCAAGGAACATGGGTCGAAATTTGATGGTCCTTCCATAGAAAAATGTGGATCAGGCGACCGATTTTCTAAAGCAGGGCCAAACATTTATTTTTTCGATCCATGTTCTCAGGGAATGTTGTTTAGTTTCATTATCTGTATAAACCGTTAAAAGTTTTCTAGTAGTTTAAAAAATAGGGGTGTATATCTCATGTAGTTAAGAATAATATTTATATAGCAGAAAAGAAAGTAATAAAATGACTTAAACATGAATAGTTAAATGAAACATCGCTTTGTCGTTTGCAAAAAAAGATCAAATGTATTAGGAGTCTCGGTGGAACCCCTAGAATGGTCGGCTCTGTGAAGATTTGACGACTAATTTCGTAGGAATATACAGGGTGTTGATTATAAGACGACCCGTCACACATTTATGACAGGCTTTTCGTATTGTGCACTATTCAGTCTTTCACACCCTCTAAAATTTGCTCAAGCATGTAGTTCTTGTATTGGTTCTATAGCTAAAAATTATGTCGGTGGATAGTGAGATACCGAAATAGGATGCGGTTGTATGGTGAATAACTTAGATCAAATTATAGACGAAGAAAAGTTGGAATTCATATTTTATGAGGCAACAATGTTGCCCTTAATTGACGATTTTTTTAAAACCATCCAATGAGCCAATTACGTAAGCATATTATGTGTATAATAGTTTTGATATTTTAATGTACAATGTCCCTTATTTTGCTACAGGTGTCATATTATGATGGTAGGTACATAAAAAAAACGTGAAGGCTAAATACATCAGTACACAACATATAGTTCTTTGTCTGCATATTTTGCTAATTTATTTATATTTTAGTCTATTTTGTTGTAGCGTTGAAGTAAGCGTTATGGTAAGGAAGATCTTATATTACATTTTACATCATTTAATGTTAAATGGTTAATGTATATGTTGCAAACCATTATTTTATTACTAATTTATTGTTTTGAAGTGTGAATTGCATAATTGTTAGTGTGTACTTTATAAATTGATTTACATATTAAAAGATTTTATATTACAAGAAGCATCACGTCAACATTAATTTTATATTATTGGCCATGTTTCTGTATGATATATAATTCGTTAATTTTACTGACATTCATAAATACGGTATTATTAGTACGTGTAAATACACTAGACTAGAACTAAAGAAATTGTAATTAAATAGAAAACTGTTATTGTGAAGAACTGGTCTGTCAGTAATAGTAATAACTAATTACAAATATATTAGTTATGCAGCTAATAACATTTCTGTTTCAAGATAATATACTTTATAGGTAACATTGTATACAGGATATGACAAATGGCCTCCTACAGTCAGCAGCAATAAGTTGTAAACACTTTTGTTATACGTCGTAATACTAAGTATCTATAACTTATTGCCGCTGACTGTACATATTTAGAAAAAAAAAATGTAGCCGCGTATTATTTACTGATTTATAACAGTCCTAGTACTACTTAGTATTTTTGCTGCTGCGAGATAAGTATTTACGACTACGATTTTAAAGTGATATTTGATTACCAAGTCAGTTTTAATTTTTATATATTTTCATAGGAAATGTTCCGTATTAAATCATTCACTGCGATTTAGTGGCAATATTTACTCAGCAGTATTTTCTGTTTGCGACATCAATTTGGCAAACCTCCTAGTAGAAGATCCTGTCTTAAGTCGACCTGCCTATTGCCGACCTGTATATTTTATACACATTTTATACAAAGTACTAGCTGTAGCCCGCGAATCCGTCTGCGTGAACCTAAAAAAAGTACCTATTCTATGTGCTAATCCAGGACATTGCGTGCCAAATTTCATTTAAATCCGTTCATCCATGCGTGATTGAGTGACAAAAATCCAAACATCTAAACATCCAAACTTTGACAGTTATAATATTAGTGAGTTACAATGTAAATAAACTAAAAGTGTAAAAAAGAGAGTTGCTGCCTCATATATATGCTGTTGCTGCCTAGCTATGTTTTATTAGAAAATATCGTGATTTTTTTTTTCTACAGATATAAGGGGGTTAGTTAGTACCAATCGAGAGTTAAATATATCAATGAAACGCCAAAGTTGCGTTGCCTACCTTTTTTCAGGCATAAGACCGGGTTCCCAGGTGTAAACTGCTGAATGGAAATTCACGATAACCTACAAAATACTATCAATTTACAAGTTAACGAAAAACAAAGTTTTTATTAAAAATATCTATACGGCGGCAACCCCAGTACGTTTTTAATTTATACATTAAATTGTATCAAATATACATATATCATCATCAGTATATGTATTACGAAACTCTGACGAGGGATAACCTCTGGGAGGGTCAACATGAGGCGGGATATTCTACTATCTGTTATTTTATTAACTTTTAGTTGTATGTACACACGGCGACACCTTAAGCTACGCAATACCAACATAAGCTGGCCGCGCGGCGTTATAGATTACTCTACCTACGCGCGGCCAGCTTATTTTGGTTTTGCGTAGTTTGATGTGTCGTCGTGTGTACGTAAGACATGCATGTAGATAATGAATTAAAATATGTACATAAATTGTAAATAATCGCAGAGCAGACGGATGGAGTGGCGGTGAAGCGATTATAATAGTAACAATTGAAATTATTCTTTAGTAATTTTATTTTGCTATACCAATTTTAGTCAGTCAGTTATTAAATTAGTCTAATCGCCGCCACTCCATCTGTCTGCATTGACCCTAATCCTTGCGTTAGGTGGACGTCCGCGAGTGGTACTGTGTACTGAAATCGTTAGACGCCGCGGCCGCGTCTCTTTGGTTTTCTAGAAACAGACCCGCGCGCGTGCTCCGCATGGCGCAGTGGACGCTGTAAATTATTAGCAAAGTTCCATCATTAAACGTTTATTATGAGCACAACTTTTTTTAAACCTTGAAACTCTAAGGGGAACATTAAAAACAAACATGAAATTGATAAACAATAATAATTTACATTCTGCAGTTGATGAGGCTACACTTAACAGAATACTGTATTACGTCGTATTATATTTGCAAGTATGAATGTTGTTTAACTATACCAATGTATTTTTATAAAAATGACTGAGAATTTAAAAAAATTAACAATTAAGTATTTGTAAATATACATTACTATTGTATACATGTGTACGCTGCATTAATTGATGCATGCCATTTTTATAATAGAATTTACATAATTGTCGGTAAGATATATCACCAAAAAATTATAAATGTGCAATTCTTTACATAACATTTTGCGCAAACTTGCTTTTTAGCCAAAATGAAAGTTAATTACATAAAGGCACGTCTTTTAATTTTGGAAAAGTAAGTTATACTTTTATAACACGTAAGAAAAGTATAAATATTGTTTTGCTGCACATCTGATAATTTTGTGCAAATTTATGTGAAATCTAAAAAATGTTCAATGTTGCAGCATGCTTAAACGATCTAAGCATTTTTATGCGTCGACTTTTTCGTTTTTTTAATGGTAAATGTTGATATATTATTAATATATATTATGAGAATAAAGCATGAAAAAGTGTTTTAATTGTTTCGATAAATTGCCCAACGGAAGATTTTTCGAGCTTAAAGATTAAGGGTTGAACTACACCAGACAGCACGGAACCGCATTATTCCGTCGTTCCATTCTTTTCTGTCACTCAGGAACGTCATTTGCTAGAGCATATAAGATAGACGGAACGCGATCGCACGCGGCCGTGCTGTCGAGCGCGGTCGCGTTCCGTCTAACTTATATGCTCTAGCAAATGACGTTCCTGAGTGACAGAAAAGGATGGAGCGACGGAATAATGCGGTTCCGTGCTGTCTGGTGTAGTTCAACCCTAATACAAGAACGCCCCAATTTCAGCCGTTTGATAATCTAAACTATTATAAAACTGTAACTGAAGTGTGTCTGTACATTGAAGATATTTACAAAAAAAACATTACGATATGGTTTTTAGGTATCCCTGACTCGAAATCAACCTTTTTTTAGAAATTTTGTCTGTCTGTTTGTTTGTGTGATTGTTTGTTTATTTGTTTGTTTGTTCGCGCATCATGCAAAAACTACTGAACCGATTTTGATGAAACTTTTTTTGTTTGATAGCTTATGATCTGACTTAAAATCTGGTATATAATTTGTGCGGACGAAGTCGCGGGTAAACACTAGTACAAAATAAATTCACAACAGTCAAATATATTTATTGAAGGGAAAGTTTGCAGTTCATAGTTTTTTCGTGTCCGTATAGTTAGCAGCCTCACCTACGAATTCGAAGATTTTGACTAGGCCACGATTTAGTACCCAATTAGTACTATTTAGTGCCCAAAGCACAGATTTGGTACTCCTGTATTTTAAAAGATATTTGGGTTACTTACTGAGGCTGCTAGATAGACGTCAAGGTAGCAGTCGCACCAAGAAATACTGTTTATATCAATGTGATTTATATGTCACGATTTAGTACTCATTTAGTACTCCCTATATCCAAAATTTCATTAATATTGATTCAATACAAGCCAAGATATGACAGGGCATTGTTGAGGCTGCTAGCTTGACGTTTATTCCAACGATGATTCCAATGAAACGGGTGCACATTTCAAACAGATAAATACATACAGATTTAGTGCTCGATTTGGTGCCTCTTATGATATTTATGAAATGTAGAATTTTCTTTCCTACTTCCCAAAAAAACTATGTAAAGTTCTACATACATTCGATTTTCGGTACAATCAGGAACAAAAATTATCATTAAAGCTCAGGCCACACAGAGGCGGTCCTGCGGGAAAGCGGGCCGGCGGCGGTTCCTCGGGAAGCGAATATCTGCGGGCCAGCGAAGATTTTTGTGAGTTTTGTAGTGTATGGTGTGGTGGAAAGGTCATGTCCGAGTTTGTATGTCCCCTGTAACAGAGAAATAATCACTGGTCCGGAGATATTCGCTTCCCGCAGGTCCACCCCCGGACCGCTTTCCCGCAGTCCCGCCTCTGTGCGGCCTGGCCTTTATCGGAACTCTACTGCCATGAGCTGGCGCACGCGATCATAGCAAGTGATTCATAGCAATACCGAGAGATGGCGGGATTTTATTTACGTTAATTACGGTGGGTGATGCGAAAACTTGTCGAAGAATTGCTTGATTCAAATGATTGCAGCCGAGGGACTACAACAAGTTTATGATGAACCTTGTTCTATCATAGATGTTTTCAAATTGTCTTTTATGTTTTTGTTTATGTTGTGAACAGGAATGCAATTTTTGAAAGTAACACGTCGATCGAATGATGAATAATCTACATAGTAATTTTTACATTTTCTACTGCTGATTTGATCGAGTGACTTTCAAAAATCACACTGTAGTGTTTGAAAAGTACTAGTCTCATACATTTGAGTCTAGTAGGCGTTGCAGTTTAGTATGGAACTGCTGATTTTTGTTTGCGATTTCAGGATTGGTCCCATAATAAAAGTTGTTCAGTTTGATGATCTGAACCACTCATGAAAGTTTCAAACCACAATGAAATCAATATTTATTGCTTCGCTTTATTTCGGAACGGTAAAAAAAAATTCCAGTACAATAATAGTAGAGTAGATTTAAAGAAGAATAATAGTCTTCTGGACTCACATTACATAGGTACATACGAGATTGAGAAGTATCAGAGTTACCTATACAATTTAATACTTTCACTTTTTTGCTAGACAGTACCAACCACAGAATTAAAATAAATTGTATACCCTATTACAGTTGAATAAAGTCTAAATTTGATTAACGATATCGACGGACCTAAATTACGATTAGTATGTAGAACTTTACATAGTTTTTTGGGAAGTAGGAAAGAAAATTCTACATTTCAAAAATATCATAAGAGGCACCAAATCGAGCACTAAATCTGTATGTATTTATCCGTTTGAAATGTGCACCCGTTTCATTGGAATCATCGTTGGAATAAACGTCAAGTTAGCAGCCTCAACAATGCACTGTCATATCTCGGCTTGTATTGAATCAATATTAATGAAATTTTGGATATAGGGAGTACTAAATGAGTACTAAATCGTGACATATAAATCACATTGATATAAACAGTATTTCTCGGTGCGACTGCTACCTTGACGTCTATCTAGCAGCCTCAGTAAGTAACCCAAATATCTTTTAAAATACAGGAGTACCAAATCTGTGCTTTGGGCACTAAATAGTACTAATTGGGTACTAAATCGTGGCCTAGTCAAAATCTTCGAATTCGTTGGTGAGGCTGCTAACTATACGGACACGTTTTTTCAACAAGATATATTTTTTCCAGATTCGTTAGCAGCCATAGACATTTTAAGTCTATGTTAGCAGCACCAAAAAAGGGAAGTATATGAAAATCTAGACAATGAGAGATATTTAATACGTATTAGGTACTAAATCGTACTTACCTTAAAATTTTAGTATCTCGCTGTAAACCGAGAAAAAATAACTGAAGCTTAAACTACATACTCAACCCATCAAACTGAACGCTGAAGCCGTGGTGGTCCAGTGGCAAGTAACCTTGCCTGCCGTGCAGGAGGCGATCCTGCCGTCTAGGCCGACTCGTACCAATGAATTTTTCGGAATTTATACAGGGTGTTTCATAAGTAACAATACATTTTTAAAACTCATAAGGGGGTTGTTAAGACCGTCAAACTGAACAACTTTCTCTATGGGACCAACATCGAAATCGCGAAAAAAATAATTTTATATCCCATACATATTTTAGCTCTAGTCGATTTGTTGAGTATAGAACATAAAATTTTTTTTCGCGATTTCGATATTGGTCCCGTAGTGAAAGTTGTTCAGTTTGATGGTCTACACCACCCCCTTAAATGTTTATTTGTAGTTTTGTAACACCTTGTATACGATTTGTAACACCACTGGCTTTTCGGTGAACGAAATCATCGTGAGGAAACCTGCATGCTTCAATTTCGAGGTATGAATTGTACCCACTGTCCATTATAAGTGGCGACGGGCTCTCACCTCCCGTCACACTGAACATAATTTCGGTACTAGTGGTGAAACGTGGATGTTCTGAGGTTTCAGAATATCTCTGACTATAAATTTTCCTCGGGGAATATAGTCGTGAGCATATGCAGTTTTTTTTGTTCTGACAAGTTTACTCCCATAGTAAAAGTTGCCCGCCGGACCAGAAGTACCATCGGGAAGTACCATCAATGGTACAGTTGGCACTAGGTGGTGCCAGTAGTACCATCAATGGTAAAATTGGCACTAGATCTTGTCAGTAGTACCATCAATGGTACAACTGGCACTAAATCAACATTTGTTTATAAACACTGTTTATATAGGTACATGTTTCACGATGTTTCATCATCTCAGTTTGATGGGTAGAGTGTGTAGTTTAAAGGTTAATGATACTATATAGTATAGTTGTAACTTACAACTATACTATACCTATCATTCCTATTTAGTTTTCTGCTTATTCAGATTTGAAAATATTGGTACTATGCTATCAATTGGAATAGTTTGAAATAAACGAATGTATGAGAATAGTAACATAATTTATTTATACATATTACATAAATTAAGAATACATGTACTATTGCTGATTACAGATTTTAGCAGTGAACTAAAATATCGACGCGTGTACAATTATTGCAAAACAAAACTAAATGATATAAATATCACAAACAATAGTAGAGTTAATATTGCAACAATAAAATTATGCACTTGGCACCTACCCTACCTACTTGATTCAATTAATTTAGTTGTACAACAAACAGAGCAGAACTACAAGGTAAACAAAAAAAATACGAACATTAACAGACTACGACAATAATTTCAGTGTAGTTTCTTAAAAAATTGTTAGTGTATCTCATTTTGGAATTTATTGTATAAAATACATCGTGTATTGTTCAAAATATGAGTTTTTGGATTGTAATACATTGCGGTAACGGAATATAAGCACAAATTCATGATAAAGCCAACAGACACGCAGATTTGCGATAAAAACTTGAGAAAAAGGTAATGCAGATTATAATAGAACTTATATTTCAGAAATGCCGCTTGTATTGTAAATATCCTATTTGAGATCAGTTATTTGAAAATTAGATCAATTCGTTAATATCAACGAAGAGGAAAAGTGAAAATACATCTATCTCACCAACTATGTTTTGTCAATGTAAAATCAAAGAAATTCGATACTTCATTGTAGATTCAATATAAATTTTACTTGTGTCATGGAGGGCCTTATAATGAGAGTATAACAATTAGGAGTATTTAATATTCAGGTCCGAACGCGGCAAACATCTTGACGAATGGGGAAGGGGTGGGGGGTGTGCGCAGCATGGCATATGTCTACAAATTTTGTTCTGTTCAAGTTATTTGCAAAGTTGTTTGCCGGTCATAATAAGAATACGGGTGTAAATTATGGTATTCTATTTCTATTTTTGTTGCCCCATATGATGCGGAATAGTGGCGCAAACATTTCTAAATATCTATGTTTCTTTTCGCCAAGCCTTGCTGAATTACTAAATGAAAGGCTTAACAATTTACTAAGTCATTCATAACCACAACATATCTAAATTATTAATTGGTGCAATTATTTAAAATAAACAACAGGATTACGAGTTAGTTAGTTTGTTTAAAATAATCGGAACTTGTTAATTTCTCTGTCAATGAGGGTGTTAAACTGTGACCCATTCAGATTCTATGTGGCTAATTTTTGGTTAGTCTAACCGGAACTTAGCACAATGTGATAAAAGCTCTAAAATCAATTTATATCTACGATGCTTTGGTGCTTGGAGGAAGGGGACGGCGGTGGGGTGTTCAGCCGTACTCTTGCCGCTGCAGAGCCACCGACACTTTGTACAGGCTCTCCATCATGAAGGACAGGTTTTGTGACAGCTCGTTCACTGGTCTCGTTATGGCGACCATGTCTGTAAAAACAAGACATTATGGAAACGATCTCATAACAAAGTAGGTATAAGTAGGTAGGTAAACATTGAAAGGATCTCATACCTGGATGCGCCTGGGCCAGGCCCTTGCAGTAGACGTGCAACAGGCTAGTGACGTCGTCTTCGGGTAGTTCCCCGCGCTCTAGAATCCGCTCTGCATTTCGTTCGCGTACTAATGCCAGTGCCGCGCCCCACCTAGACACCAATTTATTGTTCAGTTGGCGATTTTAGTTCCGAACACAGTAAAGAATTTAAAGTAAATATGTACATGAATTAATCGCTAGCTAAAGACATTTTATTACAAAGCGGACTGCATAAAATATATTTTAGTTTTATCTTCTTAGTAAAAGAAACGTTTGAAAATAACGCTAAACTCTCATTGTCTGTAATACTTTAGCTTGAATACTATTTTTATTATTAATAATAGGATGAAGTATAAAAAGTAATGAAATGTTGATGACTTGTGGGTATCTATTACAATTTTTCATACAAAGCGCACGTTTTAACATTCGATTAAGAGTTGCTAATTTGACTAGTTGTCAGCTATTAAGAGTCCTTTAACAGTTCAGTAGCGCCCTAATCACAATATTAAACATTTCTCAATAATGAAGAAAACCCAAAATGAAAAGTTCTACTCCAACTTACTACAAAAGCCAAAAATCTAATTGTATAGTATGCTTTTATAGGTTCTCAGCATGACACTTTTAAGAATATCGAAATAAATGTAATAGTGGCCGTATTTCTTTCTTTTTTCAAATTTATAGTCCTATAAAAAACCAATAAAAGTTTTGTAAAAATTTAATAGCGCTTTGTGTTGAAAACCTACTAATAAAAATAGGCTTTTGTAGTAAACAGGGTTCTTCTTAATATATATACTGACAGTTTTTTAAGAGGATGACCAGACCATCAACCTGCGTAGGTAGCATGACACCGCACCGTGATAAAGCGCTATCACACCTTCGCTCTATTTCTATTTGCACGTGAACGAACGAGATAAAAGATGTGATACAGCCGTATCACGTGTAGCATGCTACCAGTTCTGAACAACTTTCTCTACGGGACCAACATAGAAATCGCGAAAAAAATCACCTGTCCCATACATTTGGTTCAAGTAGGTTTACAGTTTTGTTTGGAACGGCTGATATTTTTTCTCGATTTCGATATCGTTGCCTCAGGGATAGTTGTGCAGTTTCACGGTCTGATCATCCTCTTAAAAAGTGTCAGCAGTGGCGTGCACTCAGGGTAGGCACAAATACAGTTAAACCTCAATAATTACTAAACTAAAAGCATTTTGTTTACTATATTACTTTTAATTGTTTAATTACCTGTATTTAAACATATAAAAGTCATTAAGTAAACAAAATGCTTTTTAGTTTAGAAATTATAAGTGTTTTGCTCTCTGGGTAGGAAAAAAACAGTAAAACCCTAATAATTACTAAACTAAAAAGCATTTTGTTTACTAAATGACTTTTATATGTTTAAATACAGGTAGTTAAGCAATTAAAAGTCATTTAGTAAACAAAATGCTTTTAGTTAAGAAATTATTTGGGTTTTACTGTATTTGTGCCTACCCTGTGTGCACGCTGCTGAGTGTCAGCATATTAAGGACCCTAGTTATATTGGAGTAGGTAGCAATTATTTTATTTGTGTTATCTTGATTGAAAAATCTTAAATATAGTGATAAGGGCGCCACTAAGGCGGGGTTTAAGGACTCTTAACCATAATAAAAGCAAGAATATTACCTCTGGCGCTGCATCAGGTGTAGGAGCCTGGCGTCGTCGTGCGGGGCGGGCGAATGTTCGCCCCACGAGTCGCCGGCGCTGGCCGCCAGCGCGTTGCGCACCGCGCACACCGTGGCGCTCATCTCCACACCCTGTACACAACAGTATTTTATATTTAACGTTCGTTATACACTATAGTACTGTAGCCGGGGGACTTTTTAATTAACAAAAAGATTACCGATTGCCGTTTAGAAACTGTTGTAAGGTACTAATACCTTATGATATGATATTGCACCGTCGCTAGCGGTCATGAGCTCCTCCTGCAGGGCATGCAGGGCACGATGTGAGATGGGCTATCGTTTGTGAGATCTCCACACAAGCAACTCACATTTTGCGCATCCGAGATTTTTTTATTGCTTTTATAAACTGCTTTCCTAAAACGGTACTTACTCTGTTGTCGAGCGCGGCGTGGTATACCGCAACCACCATCTTGTTATTAGTTTCTAATAGGAGCAATTGCTGGAAGATGAGCTTGTAAAGACATCGCCCGATCTCTTCATTACTGGAGCCTCGCGTTAGTTCCAGAGTCTGAGCGAACAACATAAATATTAACACAAAGACCAGACTTGAATACCCAGCTCACTAAAATTTAACCTATTGAAGAACATTACGACAAAAATACGATATACCTGGGGAACAAATTGTACTAAAATTTGTCCTTATCCAAAAACAGTCTGTTTCAAATTTGCCTACTTAATTTGGCATTATGAAATTAACACTCTCATACATTCATTTTGTAATTATAGTATAGAAAACTGATCATAACGGACGGCATGGCGCCGCGATAAACGTTTTATCGCGCCGTCATGCACAGTTCAATGCATCTCTGTACTTACCTCCAAAGCATGCTCTCGCCTATCGAAGTAAGTCTCGAGATGCTCATTGATCTCTAAAGCAGCGTATCTGACGGCGTCCCTGACCCTGGGGTAGTCCGCGGCCACTGGTCCGACCCACAAAAGCGGTGGCTCTTCGGACCCGAGCCTTTCTAGAACTGCTGATATCTCAGCTGCGCCGCAATTTGAGAACGTGTGCGTGCCTTCAGCGCACAACGAGACTGTCTTCGACGTTACCTCCTGGGGAAATTACAAAATGATCGCGGGCTACATAAATAAAATGTTAAAGCCTGTACAGAAAAAGAAAAATCGTGATTTTTTAGGGCGCTACAATCGACCTCGTCAATGTTGAGAGTATAAAAATTTGTTCCAACAATTTTCCGCAACATGGTGAACTAGAAACTAAACAAGTTTCGAAAAACGATCAAATGGTTGGACCTAATACTAAATTGACGATCTGCCGATCGATTTTTAATGGGAGGTCCAGAAACTTCCACCTTTTTTCGACCCATGTTCATTAGGGAGAGTAGTTTTATACATACATACATACATATACTCACACCACTGTCTCGCAGGGGTAGGTAGAGACTACGGCTCACCACACAATACGATTCTGACATACTTATCTCGCCTCATTCATTTTCATACATCTCTTCATGCACGTTAGTTGAGGGCTTAGATCAAAATAAAATTAATGGATAGGCCTATAGCGCGGTAAGTTGAAGCAAACTACTGGTGCACTTGGTACATACAAACTAGCGCCATTATCTGTCAAATCTAGGGAACTTGCATACAAATTTGAAGTAAACCTTTCATTTGTTTTGCCTCATTTTTCTGGTTTGAAATGTTCGCTTGGCCTATCCATTCATTTTATTTTGATCTAAGGTTGAGGGCGATACGCTCTTGTCCTTTTGATATGTTCTCCTCCGACGCACTCTCTCGACTTTTCCACTCACATTGGATCAATAAATCTAGTTTGTTTAGTTTCATTATCCGAATGACTTAAAATTATTCTGGTATACAGGTGTAAAAAAACCCTGTTGGAGCCTTTAGAGTGTCCTTCAGATCATCAAACTGAATAACTTTGTGATGAACAATGGTCTGAAGCAGAGCGCTGATTAGAGACACGACAGTCTCACATAGACAAGTCTGTCTAAAAACAGTTGTGTCTTTTACGCGGCGCACACCACGTTAAACAAAACTGTTTTGTCTACGACACGACGCGTAACTTAACCTTACAACCCCCAAACATTTTTCATTGAACGTCCCCCAGCGCCGTGATCATATAGAAACAATAGACATTAATATTATGGACATCGATTTTTTTTTGTCTTCGCTGCGCTCCCACTATAATTCCGCTCTTCCTAATAGTACTGTAGCCCGCATACGTTTTAAAGGGAAGCCGACCGTCGTTAGTCAGACTTGTTCTTGTAGGCATGAGACAACTTTGTCTATGAGACATTTTGTTGCAAGTGTGCGCGTCTTCATATATTTTGTAACGCAATAGTCTGTCTAAAGACTGTCGTGACTATAATGTGCGGAGGCCCTAAAGGCTCCAAGTTTTTTTTACTGTATAAAAAATTGTAGTACTTTTCTGGTATATAAAAAATGTACGGAGTAATATAAAATGTATGCTGACCTTAAGAACAGTATGTAGTCTATGTACTAATGTGAGCGGCTGCATGTGCGTGACGTGGCGCAGCAGCGCGGCCACGGAGGAGCGCCACGCGTCGCGCAGCACCTGCCCCGGCCCCGCGCCCGGCACCGGCGTCACGTCCCCGCGGTCACCTGCGCACCCGCTTGTTTACTACTACACAATCATAGAGTAAACGAGACAAGAGTTCTATTCTCCATACTAAGTGGCGTACGTTGGAAAATGCTCAAAATTCTGTCTCATAGATGGCGATTTCTCCTTGCCCGCGAGTAGATGCTGTACAGGGTGTAACAAAACACCACCCTAGTAATACTTAAGGGGGTGCTTCAGACCATCAAACTGAACAACTTTCACTTTGGAGCCAAATTCGGTCTGAAGTACCCCCTTAAGTATTACTAGGGTGTTTTGTTACCCGTGTGTATGGTAATAAATTTCGAGTAGCATTCAAATATTATGAACCAAACCAATTACATAAGAGAGGTAGCTTAGGTAACTAAAAAGAGTAGTTGATCCGAAATGGTTGATGCAAAAATAGCGAAATGATGCTCATAACAACATCCAGAGGGTGTAAGGGAAAAACCTCAGCAGACTGAAACGGTGAACTCAGACCATCAAACTGAACCACTTTCGCTATGGAGCCTACCTCAGGAAACGCGAAAAAAAATCAGCTGTTTCATACAAAACTGCTGTACCTACCCTCAAATGTATGGTACAGCTGATTATTTTTCACGTTTCCTGAAGAAGGCTCCATAGTGAAAGTTGTTTAGTTTGATGGTCTGAGTTCAATGTATCAGTTTACGGAGGGCTGTCCTTTACACCCTGTCTACTAAATTCCGGTGTACGCCACTTAGGGCCTGTTTCACCACTTCCGAATAAGTTCTTGTTAGCTTATCCGACAGCTCATTTGACATATTCTTCATACAAAATATGTCAAATGAGATGTTGGATAAACTAACAAGAACATATCAAAAAGTGGTGAAACAGGCCATTAGTATGCTATAGATAGACGACCCGATAGCTCGCTCGCTAGATAGATAAATCTAGGCTAGATTATGGTACTTTAAATGGGACTAGATAATCTGTCAGACGAAATAAACTCTTCTTCATAGGAAAAGATTCAGGATATACCTAATTAAAAAGCTATGGGGGGGTTAACATAACATAAGATATGAGTACGAAAGTCATGGTTCAATCTAATATAATATAACTAAATGAACATTCCAAATCCTACACAGGCCTACACTCAGGGAGGGCTTAAGGCCTCCGCTCATTGCAGCGATTTTATCGAGCGATAATATCGCTGCGATTTTGCGATAATTGTTTCCAGTACATTTTGTATGGGGACGCACGCGATCCTACACACTGCCGCGATATTATCGAGCGATAATATCGCTGCGATTTTGCGATAATTGTTCTCAGTACATTTTGTATGGGGACGCGCTCGATCCCACACACTGCCGCGATATTATCGCAACTCTTTCGACTTCATTCAGTGGTGGGGCGCATGCGTAACGCGAATCGGGGAATCGCTGCAGTGTGTAAGGTGTCGCGATATCGCTGTCGATAATATCGCTCGATAATATCGCTGCAATGTGCGGAGGCCTTTATGGGCGTTAGACCACCCAATGCGGATGTTTTACTGTCAATTTTTGGGAGTTGATTGCGTTTCTAGTTCATAAGAGATCGAAGTTTCTAGGTTAATTTGTCTCTAGTTTAAACGGAGGTCTGATATAGGCTGAAAATATGAAATGAATGATGTGAGCGGTTTACCGTCGGGCTCACCACTGGACGCGCTGGAGAAGGAGTGCGTCCTCGGCCGCAGCGCGAGCTCGTGGGAGCCCCCCGCGTCGCCGTCGCCGCGGCTGCCGCCCGCACCCTCCTCCCACCCGGCCTCTTCGTCCGACGAGTCCTCGTGTGCGCTCTGAGTTTAATTATGCCATTTTATTACATACTAGAGTTTACCCTCGACTTCTTCCGCACAAATTTCTTACCAGATTTTAAGTCAAATCTTTAAGCTTTCGAACAAAAAAAAAATCATCAGTAGAAATCAGTTCAGTAGTTTTCGCGTGATGCACGAACAAACAAACAGACAGACAAAAAATGCCAATAAGTGGTTATTTTTTTTTTAATAATAAATAAATAACGCTCACAGGCACATACATTGTAATGATCCCAAACTAAGCACTAAAGGCTTTTTTATTATGGAAACCATACAACAACGGCACGAACATATAACATCCATGACCGAACCGGGATTTGAACCCAGGACCCTGGTTTGGCAGTCCGGCGTGGTAACCATTACACCAACCGGGTCGTCGGTTATTTTTAATCAGGGACACTGGATTCCAGGGTTCAATGGACAGACACTTAAGGAGTGTATAGCCACAGAATAGAAACTATAATAGTATGGAGTTACCTAGACCATAGTTTCTAAACAGTATAGTTTTATTTCATAGAGAAATTACACGCTCCCCTTGGTAGAGATGGTGTAACAAAGTGTGCACAGTAACCACCAACTGGGCACTAGTTTGTACTGCGACCATAGAGAAATTACACGCTCCCCTAAGCTTTTTGTCTCCCCTCACCCGTCCCTCACCCCCTTTGTCGGCGACATAATTTTCTATAGAAACAAGCCGATATGCCATCTCCTCTTACTCCATGTTTTATTTTAAATTCCTGAAAAAATTGTTTTATTATATATGTATGACATAATTTAGTATTGCATACCATTCTTGAAGTCAGGCATTTCAAACTCAATCATTTGTGGCCCAAATGCATAACGATAATAGAATCAGTGGACCGCAAAGAAAATAAAGAATATAGGTTCAAGATTATGGCTGCTACGCGCCCGCTTCTAAGATAGTAAACAGATTAGAATAAACAGAAAAACTACTATAGACAACGGCCCCATTGCCTTTTTGAAAGGAGTAAAACTTAAAACAAACTGATATAATGTAGTAAATACATATATAGACATTTATTATAGTAGGTCCAACATACGGAATGGCCACTACCTGCTATCTTAAGATACCACACTGCACCCGGCACTTCCGCGGCCAACTTTAGGGGAGATGAATAAGAAACACATACAGAGAGCGTGAGGTTAATACAATGTTGGAACCCTTACTATTAGCCTCATATAAATAAAAATAGCAACAAGAATAATGTGCAATGTGCTGAAGAATATGGGTCCATATCAAGATACATACCGGCTTGCTGGCTTGTTGACTGTCTACTTTGCGAGCCTGCCGCGGGGGGCTGCGCTCGAGGCCGTGGCTCTCGTCTCTCTCCTCGCTCAGCAGCCTCCGTCGAACACCCCAGTTGAAGTTGTCTGAACTTTCACCCTGCGGTAATCATACAGAATGTAAACAATATTACAATTTTGATTCATTAAATGATATTTACAACAATAAGCGTGCCTGTCTACTGATGCGAAGCGAAGCTGCGGAGCGGAGAAACGGAAAAATGTTAACCAATAGGATTTCATAAAATCTCCGCAATTTTATTTAATGCAATCTTATTGGTTAATATTTCTCCGTCTCTCCGTAGCCTCGCTCCGCATCAGTGGACAGGCAGCCTAAACATTAGGCAATACAGGGTGTAAGGGACAGCCCTCCGACGACTGAAACGGTGAACTCAGAACATCAAGCTGAACAATTTCACTATGGAGGAAACGCGATAAAAATCAACTGTCTCATACATTCGATTGCCCAACTCTACTTTTACATAGTATTAGAAAAGAAAATAGCTAACCTCGATGCTCTCACTCTCATACTCAAGAAAGTCGAAGTCCTTGAAGACGCCGAAGTGATCGGTAGGCGGGGCACCCCCTGAAGGCTCGTTGCCCGGCGTCCCCGACACCTCCTCCAGCGAGGACGCCATGGATGACTCCCTCTCTAATAGCTCCGAACTTTGACTGAAGATTACCTGCGAATTAAACGCACTAGTATCAGTTGCTATGTTAACAACGGCCACATACAAGTTTATTGTTGCTCTGGACAAAGTTATTTCATTCGTTTTGTATAATAACCCTGGTATAAATAAACGTGGTATAAAATGTTATACCAAGAATAAACTATAAATAAGCAAAATGTATAGAAATTTGTATATGATTACGCCGACGTTATACTAGGTTTAAACTATTCCGGGCTTATTAGTACAAGGGATAGAGTATAATTTCATTAGTTGTTGGTTTCATGACATAAGTAGTATACTTTTACCTTGCATACTGGAGATGGCATTGTTACTTTGTAAGGAAACTTATTATGAACATTTGTAGATATATTTCAGCACAAAAAGCTCTTTCATAATATCATAATACATTATCACCATGGAGTGCTAGCCTTTTTACTACGTTTACAATATTTGTGCCTGTTTATTAGTGCAGTACCTGACGTATGTTTCGTCAATAAAACTGTTGATTGTGTAGGGAACAGTGTGTAAAAATCATAAGAGATCCAGTGAAGATAATAATAACAAATTAAAAGTATCAATTAGACAATATGTTTTTGTATTTTGTGTTATTGAATAATGCTTTCAAACGTTCGATTCGATGTGATTTTTTCATGACAGTAAATTTAGCAAAATAATAGTGAATGAAATATTACGATTACTTAAGTATGTATTTTTGATAAAATTACGAAAAGCGATAAGCAAATAAAAGTGATTAATAATGAGTGACAACAATGATGGCATACGATGAGTTGTGAAGTATTGTTCTTATTTTCTATGTATTAATTTATTACTGTGACAAAATATATAATTTAGTTCTCCTGGTTTAATCACCCAAGTAATAGCAGTGTGGGTGTGAGCGTGAAAGCTGTTGCGACATTTACAGTATGTTTATGCGAGTTACCTTTGAACACAAAGTGGTTAATAAATCATCCTATTCGCAGCGATGGATAAAAATTTGTTAAATTATTGCCTGTTGAATGTTTTGTGTAATCATACGATATTTCTCTGAGGAATGTAATGTAAAATCACATGTCTTCCCACTAAATGACAATAAATAAATATAATATCAACTCAATAACACGGTAAAGTGATTAACTCACGGAAGGACTTTTGGGCAAGCCAACTCTCTGGCCGCACGTTGTCAGAAGGTTCACCAAGCATTCTCGTACGCGACTCTGTTAACAAAAAACATACTCTTAGACTATGTATGTACTTATTTATCGGGCGACGGGATATATTAATATTTAAACTCACATAGTACGCTAAAATACTCTATTTATTTTTCACATAATTGTACACACACGGAAATACAGATGAATACAGATTTTTTTTCAGTTAGAGGTTCTTTCCAGCTCCACTTCAAAGAAATTTAAATAAACTAGGCCTTTCTTTTTACTGACTAAATATAGGTATCCAAAGCCATAAAACTTGGGCATTTTTGAACGGAGCTACAATTTGTGGCTGAAATTGATATGAAATAAGCTCCTGATCTATATGACCTTACAATTAGAATGTTAGTTTAGTTTCATACATTATTAAAAACATATCAAAATCGTAATGTACTACAAAATGTGTAAAAAAATATTGATTGATATAAATATTGATAAAAAAAATTACTGATTGTATGTAAAAATAGACACCTGAGACATCCAGGGTCGCTTCCAGCCGGCGGCGAGCGCGTCGGCGGGCGACAGCGACAGGGAGCGGCGAGGCGACATGGCGCTCTGCGGCTGCGTCGTGTTCACGTTGTTGGTGCTCGTCTCCGGCCCTACCACCGTCGACGCCGAGCCCGACTGAGATGCCGACGACCCTGAACGGTTATCTAAACTATTATAAAACTGTAACAGAAGTGTGTCTGTACATTCAAGATATTTACAAGAAAAAGATTACGATATGGTTTTTAGGTATCCCCGACTCCAAATCTAGAGATAGATCTTAGAGATATTAAATTACAGACATTTTAAATAAAAATTATGTCGGTTCTTATATTACCTTTGTCGGGAGTGGCGGTAGACGCGTTGGAAAGCGAGCTAGGGCCCGTGGCCGGCTGACTGCCGCTTGCCTTCGGTAGGTACTTGCGACCGATCACAGGCGTCTGTGATAAGTCAAATGTGAAGTCCATCGTCCGGCCCGGCAGCTCCTGTGGGGTGCACAACCCAACTGTACGTCATATTATGAAAATTTAACAGAAGTGTGTCTGTACATTGAAGTTATTTAGAAAAAAAGAAGCTTACGATACAGTTTTTAAGTGTTCAAATAACAGATTTTTTTTAATCATTTGTTTCCGTTTGCAAAAACTACTGGACCGATTTTAATGAAACTTTTTGAGTTCGAATACTTATTATTATACGTAAAAACCGGTATATGTTATATCTCGCTGCGATGACGGGAACCAGTGCGGACGAAGTCGGGGGCAAAATCTAGTATTTAATCAAACAAAAAACACCAAGGTCAAGCCTGAATTGAGAGAGAACCATCAGGAGAACTCCTTTTACTTTTGTGATTCTACTCTTAGATCAAAATAAAATTAATGGATAGGCCTTAAGCGCGGTAAGTTGAAGCACACTACTGGTGCACTTGGTCCATACAAACTAGCGCCACTATCTATCAAATCTAGGGCACTTACATACAAATTTGAAGTAAACCTTTCATTTGTTTTGCCTCATTTTTCTGGTTTGAAATGTTCGCGTATGCATTAATTTTATTTTGATCTAAGATTCTACTACGATAAAACTGATAACAGAAGGTACTGTTCATTGCAGTTCAAGATTCGGAAACGATCAGATATCGTATCTACATCTTTCTTTTCAGAAAATAGGTGATTCAGCCTGCAATGTCTTAACCAACTAGGGAAAAACGCACAAAGTGACATATCACTAGGTATCCCCCTTGGGAATCGAACCCACGACCTCCTTGTCATGAGCCAGATGCTCTTAATCATTAGACCACCACAGAGGTAGTAGCAGGTTACAAATAAGGATGGATTCCGAAGCATGAACTTTAGTGAACAATATTGTACTAAAATATACACTTGTATTTTACCTTCTTCCCGTGCAATTCAGTATCTAGTATGGAGGACGCGTGGCTGTCCCAGTAAGGTGGTACTACCAATGTAGAACACCGTGTTACTACTAGTTTCAGGATCTTCATAGCTTCTTTGTAGTTGTTGCCATCCTGAAACACAACCACAAGTTCTTTGGAGTGCCCGGGGTCTGCCGATGTGTCATGTCATGACGTAAATTAGTCTGACTAGATAATGTAAAGAAAATTGGGGGATTCATATTGCTGCGCAAGGGTCTCGTCAAATTACACATCCACGGATTGATAAACGAGAGGAGAACCTCTGGAACCCAGAAGGGTTTGAATCACGGTTCAGTCACGGATGTTGTTTTTCTGTTGTTCCATAATAAAAAGCCTTGTAGCTTCAGCTAGGGATCAGGAGTGCTATTTTAGAATCTTACAAATTCGAATTCGAATTCGAAAATGTCAAAATAAATAAGGTGTTTATGCATCATTCGCATACGAATTTTAAAGTGTGATATTCAAAAATAACACTTCTCAACAATGAACATAATTTTGTGCCTGAGGGCTTAAAATTTCTAATTCATAGAAAAAGAGTCTGGAATAAATGATATACATACATATATTTAACATTTTCTCTGAGGAAACAAACCACAAACTTTGCAGTACACAAGTTGCATAGTTTGATGGTAACACTTAGATAGATGTATGTAAAGATGGGTGGATATACGTACGTCGATGAATTTAGCGACGACCCGCAGAAGGTCGGCGTTGACCGGCTGGGCGGCGGGCGCGTTCAGCTCCACGTAGTACAGCATGCAGTGCAGGATGGACAGAACGGCCAGTTGCAGGTTCACGGCACCCTTCAGTTTTAAATGTTATTAATACGGCTAGGACATTACACGGCGCACCATGACGTTCTAGAATATAGAGTACCATGGAGTCTCTATTGTTTATATTTAAGAGCGTTATATATCTTAAATATAAAAAATTTTTTACTGAAGTGTCTAAATTAAAGATATTTCCAAGAAAAAGATTCCGATATGGTTTTCAGGTGTCCCTGACTACAAATCAACCATTTTGTTGTCTGTCTGTTTGTTTGTTCGAACATCATGCAAACATTACAAACCCGATTTTGTTTAAAAGCTTATGGTTTGACTTAAAATCTGGAATATAATTTATGCGGACGAAGCCGTAGGTAGAAGCTCGTTATAAATACGGCTAGGACGTGCGGCGGCACGACGGGTAGACCTTACTGGTAATATGAAAATTGCTCTTCTAAATGAAGACCTCATTTTGGTCACTATTATCATAGGTACTGTAAATAAAATTACTGCACAGTTATCAAAGAAAAACATCAAAGATTATTTAAATCTGTACGTCTAAAGTTCAATATTACGATGTCATTCCTTTTGATTCTATTCATTTGATCTGACTCGGCAAATATACATCAAATACACACAGTACCTACAATACGCTGGTATGGACTGAGAGTAAACATACTAGCAATCTAAAAGTGTGTACCTTCTCTAACACTTCGACGAGGAAGGCGAGCATCTGCAGCGAGAGATGCGAGTATGTGTCCCACAAGTACTTGACGACGCACTTGGTCCACTGGAAGCTTTCCTTGCTGAACGTCCTCCGCGAGTACAGGGTCATCACTGTGCCTAGATTTTCTAGTTTCTTGCTCTTCTCCGCCGTGAACTGCATGTTAAAGTTAATTTTAATTGTTTGTTGGTTCTGTATCTCATAAAAAATATGACGATCGTAACGTCAGATATTAATGAATGCAGAGCACATTCATGCTTCTAAGCTTATTTATTTAATGAATGTTACAGACAATAACTTGTTGTCGCATCTGACAGTTATTTAGTTTGACTTTTGGAAATCTGACTGGTATTTAGCGGTATGTTCCCCAAAAAGGAAATAAATAAAAATAAATAAATAAAAATAAAAAAAATAAAAATGTTTATTATTTCTTAATATTTTTTTAACATGATTTGAATTGAGATCCACCCTTCGAGCATGATAAATGCTTGTATTGGGAGGAACTCGCATCTTCCCAGCGGTTACAAATCACTAAGGAATATTGAGAGACAAGCCAAATTATAAGTAACTAAGTAACACTTTGAAATAAATTAAATTAGGTAATAAGAGTATGTAGACATATTTTATGACTAAGATTAAACCAAGGGTCCGCCCCACCGCCCCCACACAAGTCCCCAACAGCCTATTCGACAGATCGCTCGACAATCTTGCGAAAGAGATGTCAAACGAGCCGCCAGACAATCTATCAAGGAACTATCCAGAAGCGGTGAAGTAGGCCCCAAAACTAGCTAATTTGTTATTTTTGTGAGTGAGTGGGTGTGTGTGTGTGTGTATGTGTATGTGTGTAAGTGCTTATATAAATGCTTGTGTTAGTTAGTGTCATATTAATCTTTTTAATAGGGTTTCCACATTATCGTAAGTCTGATTTTTGAGCCATTCAGTTAAAGCTTTTTTGCATAAGTATAGTGGCATGGGATATATTTTTATTTTACGATTTATTAGATTATACACATAGGCCGACTGGGTTGTGTATTGCCGACTTTCAAATGCGGTACGAACAGGAGGTGCGTAGGCTACAATGTCATTTCTTCTTTTGTTTTGTTCAGATTCACGGTAAGGCAATGACTTGTGTAGATAGAGAATCATATTTAAAACGTATAGCTTTCTAACCGATAGGAGATCACATGTTTTGTAAAGTATCTCTGTTGAGAATCTGAATGGTTTGAAATACATGACCTTTAGGAGGGATCTTTGTGCTCGTTCTAAGTCCAGAAATTTAGTTGTAGTTGCACCACCCCATACCGGAATACAGTACGTTATCACAGACTGTGCCAGAGTAATATAAATTTTGTTAAGTAATTCTTTTTCCATCACGTGTCTTAGCGTTTTGAAAATCCAGATTAATTTTCTTATTCTATTCATTATCAGTTCGAGATGAGTGTGCCATGACAATCTCTGATCGACCATAACCCCGAGGTACTTGGCGCAATCTACCTTCTGAATAAGCGGGCAATTGCATCCTCGAATAGTGGGATCGGGACAGCCATGGATCTTAATATTAAAGTCATCACCTGGTTGAGTACTCCGATATGATGTGAAGCAGATGTAATTTGTTTTTGATGTATTAAGGGTTAAAAGATTGGAATTTAGCCAACCAGCCACTTTAGCAAGACCTGATTCAGTAGCTTGCTTAACAGTTTCCCAGGTTTTTCCAGTAAACACAATGGCAGTGTCATCCGCATATGAGAAGATGCGCCCACCACAGTCCCTTAACCCACACAATTCATTTATGTAGATCAGGAACAGTGTGGGGCCGAGCACGCTGCCCTGCGGGACACCATACGTAACATTTACTTCATTACTACTGTATTTATCAATTTTTACTGTTTGTGTTCTGTCTTGAAGGTAGTTTTCGAAAAGAGAAAGAGCTGTGCCTCTAATGCCAATGCTTTCAAGCCTACGCACTAGAATGGGGACAGAAACGGTGTCAAATGCTTTTTTTAAATCTAAAAAGACGGTGAGACATTTGTTACCATTGTCTACCTCTTTAACAATAACAGAAGTCAATGCAGAGATGGCGTCCTGAGTTGAACGACCTCTTCTGAAACCGAATTGGGAGTTTGACAAGATGTTATGTTTTGTTAGATAACTGATAAGCCTATTGTTCAGTAGTTTTTCTAAAATTTTGGAGATGGAGGGCAGAACTGATATAGGTCTGTAATTATTGACATCGCTTCTGTCACCACTCTTGTACACCGGGGTAATAATGGAACGTTTGAGTACTCTTGGGAACATTCCTGTATTAAAGCTTAAATTGGCTAGTTGAGTTATTAGCGGAATTATGAAGTCTCTAGAGAGTTTTAAGAACTTAGTGGAAATCTCGTCCCACCCAGGGGCACTATTAGAGTCAAGACTAATTAGTATACGTTCAACCTCATGACAGTCGGTCTCAAAAAGTACAAATGAAGACGCGTGGTGTTGTAATGCAAAAGAAGAGCCATTGTCCACTGAATATCCCCGGTTTAAAATATCTTCAGCAAGGGTTTTTCCAACATCAGCAAAGAAATGATTAACACGATTAACAGAGTCCGTAGGTTGCGGCTTTACATACAGAAGGTTGATATTTGTAGTTTTTGGTGCCCTAAATTGAGTAATAGTATTAATTGTAGTCCAGAGACTTTTTGGATTTTTTATTGAATCTATTATTTGTTCTCTGTTATGTTGTCTTTTAAGTTTTTTAATTAAGTTGGTGCAGAAGTTACGGAAACGTTTGAATGTGATTTTTAGTATAAGGTTATGGGGATCCTTTTTCAATTTGATTTGCATGCTATTTCTCAGTCTTATACACCGCATAAGCCCATCAGTCATCCAAGGCTTCAAAATTCGCTTACTACCAGACACCAGTTTAATCGTAGTGTTTGATAAAACAGCCGCCCTGACCACACCTATCAGTGAACTTGCAAAGGTGTCAGGATCATTACACATTTTTAGTTCAGATATGTCTGTAGCTACTAACGTTTCATAGGCTTTTTGTAAGTCATAAATGACTTTTGTCTTTGGACAACTTGTTTGCTTTTGCGCGTTACTGATATTCAACAATACCATATTATGATCTGTAATTGTTGTGTTCAATACAGCAACAAACGCAGAATTTTGACTTTTTTCAAGTTTTAGAAACGTATGATCCAAACAGCTATCCTCCCTAGTAGGTAAGGTGTGTCCCGGCAGAAAGCCATGCAATGACAAAACATTTAGGTAACTTAGCCTATTATTACGTTCATGTGACTTTTCAGTTGGTTTCAGAATTAAATTGATGTTAATGTCACCGGTTATAACAACGTTATTATGTGTGATAGTTTGAAGATGTAAATCTATGGATTGTATAAAATTTTCAGCGTTACTATTTGATGGGGAACGGTAAATACCAAGAACAACAAAGTTACAGATCACAATCTGTAGAGCCGACGAGTGAATAAGGTTGATTTCTGTTACTTGAGCCAGATGTTTATTGTTTATGAAAGCTACTACACCGTCGTTTTGATTAAGTTGAGTAGTAGTTTTATAAGAGGTGTAGTTTTTCAGGAGGGGAATAGGTTTATTAGTTTTTAGCCTGCATTCAGTTAGGATCAGGACATCAACTTCGAAACTTAGATGAGATAAATTAAATTGTAGGTCATCTAAATTACTGTATACACTCCTAATATTTTGTGTTAAAACCGTCAGATTTTTATGGGACACAATGGAAAACTTACTATAGTCCTCAATATTGCATTTAATTGAATCCGCAATTTCAACATTGTCTATTTCCTGTAATGTAGCGATATTATTCATAATTTGTTGTGTTATTGATTGAAGGGTTACTACAATGGCCACTATTAAAATTTGATGATAAGGCTATATATGCTACTAATTGGTATGCAGATGTATGAGAAAAGCAGAGTAAAATAATGTTAGGTAGTGGATAAAGCATGGCAGTGTGTGTGTACAAAAATGATTGAGTGGTTATCATTGTGGATGTTTTCATATGTGTGATTTGTAAAAGTGTGGAGGTCAGTATTGACATTTTATAATTATTATTACATTTATTATTAATAATATTACGTTTTACATAATAATTTACAACTTTAGTTTTACAGAAAAAAAAATAAAAAATAATACAAACATCCTTCGTGTAGTAGAGAAAGTCAATAGGTTACTACTAGCACATAGTAAGTACTATAATGCACTGCACAGCATTGGCGTTTTCTTCAGTTGTCGCCGTTGAAGTACTTATCCCAAGCAGGTCATTACTGAGATTGCTACGATCATGCTTATACTCATTTAAACAGTTGTAAACAAGTGGCTTCATCATGAAATACCAATCGAAGCTTTGATATCGACTGGGCCCATAACTAAAATCGTAATAAATTGTGGAGAAAACATTTTTCCTTGCAAAATTAATCTTGCCTCGCGACACGCACTTTTCAAATGGCCGCCAAATCGTTAAAAACAATGACAATTGAATAAAATTTTCAGCTATAGGTTACCAAAGAGTTATTAGAAATGAAAATAAATTTTTAATTGGCGCTGTATGGGCGTGATATCACGATGAGTGACCCAAGAAGATCGACGCGCTTCACACACGGATAAACATTTATTCTTCAGCTTATTTACAGGTTTCCCCGCGATGTATCAAGGACCTGCGGCAGTAGTATGGCAGCGCGATATAGCGTTCTCACGCGCATCATACTACGGTCTCAGTAGTGTAACAAATAAAGATACGTTACCTGTGCAATATGGCAAGCCGCGCGCACGCACAGTTCGTTAGCATCTTCGTAATGTAACAGCATGTATGGTAACAACGCGACCACCGTCATGGGGAAGGCCAGCGACTGCGTGGGGTCGATGACCGGGAGCTCCAGCAGTGGGATCATGTCGGCAAGCACTCCCACTACCGGCTCGTACGTACTGGGGTGAGTGCAGCCCTGTGAACAACGGTGACAGCATTATAGGATCTTTCTTAATATGGAGACAATTTTTTCAGGGGTTGATCAGAATATCAAACTGAACAATTTTCTCTATGGGACCAACATTGAAATGGCGAACACAAAAACGGCTGTCCCATACAAAATTGCATATATACTCGACCCAAGTGTGTGGGAAAGCAAATATTTTTTCGCGATAAACTGTCAGCATATTAAGGTGGTTTCCGTCCATACAAAACGTTGTCGTATAACACTCGTAGACGGTATTAATAAAAGTAATGTTTTATATATGGAAAAATAGCTTAGAAAATCTAGTTTGCGTATATCAAATAATATTTACAATTTATAATATTATTACGAAGATATCACGCTTTATTATACGACAACGTTTTGTATGAAATTGACAGCTCTCCAACCACCTTAAGAAAGATTGTTTTTTATAGACAAATAAAGAAATTCTATTCTAATTGTTATGTACAGACACGGCCGTAGCATGGCAGCGTGATATAGCTATATCGCACCTTAGCTTTCTTTCTATTTCCGTGCGAACGAACGAGATAAAAGACGTGCGTCATGCTACGGTCGCTGGGTACAAATAGTACCACACCGTTCTGTGACGTCATGATCCATGGAACATAGATTCTAATAAAATATGGTTAACTAACACATTCGTGACCCATTCACAGATTTTCACTCAGTGCCCACATGGGATCATCATCCCACAGATTATAGAAACATCGTAACAGATACATCACTTCCTTAGAAAATGACAAGTTTTCACGCGCAAAAATGTATCTAATGGTGCTCTTGACTCAGCGTTGTTATTACTTCAAACAGCGCATATATGCGACGTTGCCGTCTGGAGCGAGTGGCAGAATTTCATACAAGAGCATCGCTTACGATGCGCCAAAGTGTAGGAACTTATCACGGTTCCTGCGGTGCCGAGACGGAGGCTTGACCATACATGCATGGACGCATAAATGCAAAGTTTTCATAGACGGAGCGAACCTTCAGTAGCAGCGCGTGTAGTGAGGGCGAGGTGTGTGCCTGGGTCCTGTCGAGCCGCTCGCGGGCGTCGGGCCGGTCGAGCGGCAGGCGCGCCATCACGCGCGCCAGCAGCCGCACGCCCAGCAGGAACTCGTGCTCGTAGTCAGACTCCAGCAGCGACGCCCCCACCCAGAACAGCGTCGCCAGGATCGTTAGCTTGTCATCCTGTGTGCAAAACCCTTTATATGCAATATACTATCTAGCCTTTGTAGCACACGTTTCTTCATTGCTATACTCATAATTGTACTATTATTTTATAGTTTTGGAGTTATAGTTTATGTTTTTATACTATACTGGTGGCAGCCGCCGTATGTAGGTACGCGCAGACTACTGATAAAATGTACTTGACAATTTTAAATACTTATACCTTTTGACGGAGTGAATCGATTGCGAGACACAGTGACACAGGTCAAAGACCGAAAATATACGTCTTGACCACCATGACAGAAAGTTGATCAACTTGCTTCCACCAATCAGCTTTATAAGCGCGTAGCAGGTTTTGGCACACTCCATCTTAGGTGAGAGACCTTTGGACTGCCAAGGGTTCCTGCAGTCTATACCTAATTCGTGAATATAGAAACAGTAAATGTGTAGGCTTACTTGTGTAGCAGTGTCGCCGAGCAACTTGAGCGACTGTGCAGACCGCGACCTGCACAGATTAGAGCAGATACCTTTCGCCGCTTCGCTGCAGGGTCTCGTCCTTACTTCTGCAACTACATTTAAAACATTACCGTGGGGAATTACTTAGAGAGTTATTGACGCAATCCTAACTAATTTTAAAAGTGTATAGCGTTGTTTGTTTTTCCACTTTCACACATCAACCGTTGAACCAATCAAAATAAAATGTACCTACTATGACATGGAGACAGTGACTTATTTTATTGATTCATCGCGATCGTGAAAACGAAAAGGAATTGGACATGTATTATGGCTGTCGTGTGTAATAAACAGTAATAGATTTGTTTTATTATATTGTTCCAAACAATTATCTAATACGGTAAGACCCTTTGGACAGTGTTTATAGATTTCATGTATTTTATAAATTTTAAATGATTGATTTAACTAAATTAAACTTTCTAATCGACATTAGATAGTTATAAACAAAATATTATCTCAACAGGAATGGGAGAGAAAACTGTGCATGAAACTAAAGTAAACTTGACTTACCATGTTGTTGTCTATCGTTGGTAGAGGGCGGTGCGTTGCTCTTGCGCACGCAGTATGACACGGAGTAGCTGGTGCTGCGCGTGTGATTGCTGACACACCCAACACACACGCCCGGCGAGCGTTTACCTATGCAACATTACATACAATGCATGACATTATAATGTTAAAGAGTAAGTGTATCTGTTCTGTAAGTGTTCAACTCCAATTTCATCATTACCTTTTCAATTTTATCTTATCCCATAAAGCGACACATATTTTTAGCTAGATCTGTCGGTCCCATCTGGATCGAAGTTTCCTACGGCCATGTTTTGTACTTACCAGCTGAAAAGGGGCTTCCGTTAACTTGCTGCCCGTCCTTGTTGTTAAGATTGGGCGTCGACTTGAATATGTCTCTCATGTAGTCTAGCGGCCTGAAGTTGGACTCGAGCGAGTCGACAGCGGCTTCCAAAGTGAGCAACAGCTCTGTCACGTAGCCCTGCATGTCCTCGCCCTGCTCGGCGACTGTTTCCACCAGCCGCGACAGTATGTCCGACACCATGCGTCCGGTCATTGCTACGCCTATGAAGCGAAATACCTGTGCAGATTTATATATAATTAAGGTATATTATCATCATGTTACCAAAGTAAGAGTGTTTAGCATAAAAGTGTAGAAATTAGCCACCATGCGTTTTTCAGCGTTTGTGCCACGAGCGGGCAACAACTTTAACACTCTATCAAAAGATTATGACTTTGATATCTTCTGTACCAGCGTGGCGTCAGCGAGGAATGCGCTGAACCGTAGATTTTTTAGCGAGTGATGAGGCTTTATTGATTTCTTCTTATTCGGTCGATTGTTTTAACTTGATTACGTTCGTTATCTTTTTGTTACCCACTTTGTATCTTTAGTCTAAGATCTGTTTTGTATTTTGTAAATTCTGTTTCTATCAGCGGAGACCTATAATTGGCTTTCTGTTAGCCATCTATATTTGTATCGTGTTAACAGCTGTTGGTCATCCAAATAAAATAAAATTCAGTGGCTGACAGATCTGGCAAAATGTCAGGGTACCCGAGAACGTATCCTTTAGCAACAAATACCAGCTTTTTTACCTCATTTAGCCGTTTTTTGTTGATTGGCTACTATTAGTAAAATATTATAGCGATGCCCTCGGCTCGGAAAAAGCTAGAAGTCTCACATGATGTAGATACGTCGCTGGCTATCTCCATATTTAACCGATAAGTTTAACTATAATCTAGGGTCTGCCTCCACCATGTTCTCATATTAAATAAACCATAAGCTCTCGGGTCCCGGTGACTGTCTGTACTCCGCCTAGAATCCTTCGTTACACTCGGGATTCAATATGCCCGCGACGAAAGACACTGCTATATCCTCTTCGTGCGTAACCTACTATTGTGCATATAGCCCTATATAGCCTGTGCGGATGCACTTTTAAAGCCAAGACATGCTACATCAGCCATCTTAGAGGACATCAACGAAGCTCTCAAAGTCAGCAGCCATAATTAGTAGCTGGGGTCGGTGGTGGTCCAGTGGCGAGTAACCTTGCCTGCTTTTCGGTGAAGGAAAACATCGTGAGGAAACCTGCATGCTTCAATTTCGAGGCATGTATTGTACCTACTGTCCATTATAAGTGGCGACGGGCTCACCCCCCGTCACACTGGACAGAGTTTCGGTACCACTGGTGAAACGTGGATGTTCTGAGGTTTCGGAATATCTCTGACTACCCCCTCGGGGAATATAGTCGTGAGCATATGCTATGCTTATGTTGGAACATTTCTATTTACTTTGGCGACGACTTTAGTAGGCTTTGTCGTCGACTCAGTGTTATACACGTGTAAGAGCGCTTGCCTGCAACGATCGGCCGGCGTAGTGGCGGCTGGGGCAGGACAGGCCGAGCTGCAGCGCGGTCTGAGCCCAGCGCTCGGACACCAGCGCGTGCGGCAGCGACTCGCGGAACACGCGCAGCACGTGCCGCACCAGCGTCGACATCTGCTGGCAGCTGCGCAGCGTCCACACTGCACCCAACACTCTCGCATCAGCACCTCATAGTTGAACCAAATATTACTAGCGATAGATATGCTAAAGCTAAACTTAAATAACAGACATGGCTTAAATTTAAATGAACTTGTTAAACAATTAATATTAAACAAAAAATAAAGAATAAATACAGAATATGGGAATATATTGCTTTGATATGCTACTAAAAACGTCAAATCCTCGAAATTTGAGTCATAATGTAGCGATACCGAGGGCTTTATATATTACACTAGTAGATTAGCGTTTTCTAGAAGATTCATATTCAGTGGTTTCAAGCGATATTATCTTTAGGCTACGGCTCTAATAAAACAAAACTAATATATAAAATACCTTTAGCAGTAATATCCTCATACTGCCAAAGCGGCATGTGTGTGGGTCTATTAGCCAGGAAATGGACGAGCGACTTGATGACGTCAGCGACCGGTAGTTCAGCAGGCTCAGCCTCCACTGCCGGTTCAGGCGTGGGTTCCGCTTCAGCTTCGTTGGTTACAATCACAGGAAGTGAAGGATAATTGTCGCCCTCCGCTAGAGACAGAATAAAATATCAATAAAAATGATTTTAAATAGTTTTAAACTAAAATTGATTAACATGCAAAATTGTAGGATTAATTGTTGATTACAATAATCTTCTCTCGAGTCGATGGCATGTCATTTCATATTTTTCTAGCCCAGTATTTTGCTACGCGGACAGCACCCTTACCCGATGCATACATAAGCTCCATTCGTGTGCAAGTTTGCGGGCGGGAAAGGCAAGATATGAGTTGGGCCATAGTCTGAGGATCAGCACGACATTCACACCTAATAACACTAATAAATAATTAATACTAAGTATCAGGGCTTTGTGAACAGAATGTGTTTGTTTACCTTCAGGCGTTACCTGCGGGTCCGAGCTGAGAGATCGTGCGTGCGAACGCGGCGAGTGTCCGCATTGCACGTGGCTATCGAATGCCGCATCTGGTTCTATAATGTTCAACAATCGTTTATTTTACAATCGATGTTCGGTTATGTTTACCTAGGACAACTATCCAGTTAGGTAGCTCCAACTTCGAGAAAGAGGTCGACCGTCGAATCCAACTCGGCTGGGCAATGTTTGGGAAACTACGTAGTATATTGTATACAGACGTGGTCGCTCACTCAAGACTCAAGACCTCAAAAAAGGCTGAAAGTCACCCAAAGGGCAAATTGAGGGAGCTATGCTCGGAGTTTGCCTGTGAGATCGAGTCAGAATTATGAATGATTCGTAGAAGAACTAGAGTAGCCAACACAACCCAAAGGATTGCTTAACTAAAGTGGCAATGGGCGGGGCTCATTGTTCGCAGATCCGATGGTCGATGGGGCCGAAGAGGTCTCGAAGAGGGCAGCGCAGAACCGGTCATTGTGGCGATCCTTGGGGGATGTCCAGTAGTGAACGTCTATCGGCTGATATGATGATGATGGTAAGGGCTTTTTAGATAAAAAGTTTCCAAATTTTATGTTTCTATCTGGTAGCGGTTTAAGCTGTGCTTTGTCTATCAGTTAGTCATGGAACTGTTTTATAAGGGCCTGTTTCACCACTTCTGGGTAAGTTCTTGTTAGCTTATCCGACAGATAGTTTAACATATTTTGTATGAAATTATGTCAAAATATCTGTCGGATAAGCTAACAAGAACTTATTCAGAAGTGGTGAAACAGGCCCTAAGTATAGATAGATATACAGGGTGTCAGTGACAGCCTAGCAAATACTGTAGATGTATAGCTTACCAGTAAAGTTGTGAGGGGCGAGAGGGAGTGCGGGGGGCGGCACGCCGAGGCCGAGCTGCGCGGAGCGGCTGGCGAGCAGCACGCGCGCCACCGTCAGGTGGTCGTGGTGCGCCGCCACCGCCACCAGCAGGTTCAGCAGCAGCTGCCGGCAGTGCTGGTGGACTATCCATCTGCGGTACCACCCCATTCTACTATTATGTAGGTACTACATTCTTCTTCTTCTATCGAGTCAATGGCATGTCATTTCATATTTTTTCAGCCCAGTATTTTGCCACACACAAATTTTGCGGATAGCATTAGTGACTGTGTCCATAAGCTCCATTCACGTGCAAAGTTGCGGACACGATAGGAAGGGAAATATATGAGACAGGCCTTAGTCGGAGGAGCAGCACATCTAAGGTATGATTTATGGATAAAACCCCATTAGTTTAAAAGGATGCCAATTATATCAATTTCACCCTGGAGTTGTAAACAGCATGCGCGAGCGTTTAGTGGCGTAAAAAAATGCATGTTGTTAAATACGTATTTAAAACTACATATTTGAATTGATAAAGACAACATTTTAGTATCGGTGGATCTCGAGCAGTTCTCCACCTGAACTGAGCTCACTCTTAGCAGGTAAAAATAAAAAAAATAAAAACGAGTGTGCCTAAAGACCACACGACTGAAGTAAAACTCGCCCAATCACACTTTTCGTAACGTTCTCGTCACGCATTCACCAGCTTACTCCCCAAGTCAAGCGTGCGTAAAGAAGCTTTAAACCAAAAACAAAATATAACCTGGTATGGTCCATGCCGAGAAAGACGATGTGCAACATAAGAGGCACGTGGATAGACCAGTCGAGTTCCACGCCGTCCAACACTACGTCGCACAGTAACATCACTGCCACGTTACATCTGTAACAAACAATGTCGTTATTAGATGACATACTCGTCGTAAGAACAAAGTGCGGCTGCTTTACCGGGTAAAATATTTAATGAGTTACGCGTCAAAGGAGGTAATTAAATCTAAATTACAAATAAATTGATCTCTTCGTAGTAATTTAAACAATCATATATGTACTAAACTCACGTTACAACAGTTGGACCGACTTGAGTTGGACAATGAAACTTAATTGCCGTGATTACCGCCGAAATAAAAAAAATGAACCTCGCATAACATAATCATGATGACTATCACAATAAAGCGAGTTACTGTTTAAAACTTGTATAAAATGTACCTGTGAAATCCAGATACAGGTTGGCTGGTATCGGGCAGGTACTCGGACAGGCGAGCGAAGAAGCCGCCGTACTCTGGCATGGGTAGCGGCCGGGGCTGGGGCACGTCTACGCGGGGCTCGAGGGGCGTCTGCGGGGCACTGCCGCCCGTCGGCGTCACCGCTGATTCGGGGCACAAGCCCGTCTGCAAGAACAAGTTCTCTGAAGTGTGGTGTCTATGGATTATGAAAAGATGGTTCTAGAATTTTAAAGGTTTCATCCTGCTCCGGTAAATTATAACCTCTTCAAACCACTAACAAGCCGCAATTAAAGTTGCTCTCCATTGCTGAATAATAAATAAATACGGTGATTTACAGTAAAATTTCATCGTTTTTATCAGAGGGTGCACGATTATGCGACCGCTCGGCGAGTCCCTTGGACCAGTTTAGGTGATGTAGTATCATTGTAATGATGGTGAATATAAACTTACTGGAGTAGCGTCGCCGTCGGAAGGTGGGGCAGGCTCCTCGTCGGCCGGCGGAGTGGGGCAGGGCGGCGCAGAGGCACGTTTGTCCTGCGCCCGCGCACTCGGCGTTTCCGGAGGTTTCGAACCGCTACTACAATATCGATTACTCTTTAAGATCATTTCTAGCTAAAAATATTTATTCCATCCAATGAATGTCTGGAAGAAATAACTCACAGTGATAATAGGCATGCCTTTTCAATTGGTTTCTATAAAACGGCTTTACTATTTTGTTGAAAGGGTTTATAATTATGGCCATGAAACTAACGAAATCGATCTCGCTAGGACGACGTGGATACAAGATTGCACTGATAGAGCCAAGCTTGGTCGCCAAGGTACTATTTTATTTTGTATATGCTTCAAAACACGAATAAGGTTAAGGACCCAAGCATGATATGTGCCTTTAATAAAGAAATAACAAAGAACCTCCACCTTTTTTGAAGACGGTTAAAATGTACGGGTTGAGTAGAAGAACATCTTTTTCACCTCACAAGCTCGGAAAGAATCTGTTTATCATTCGAAATCTGAGTGCAAAAGTGCATTTTATCCGCTAGCGTGGAAAGAGTTTTTAAAATTCGAATCTCTATTCAATATTTTTTTATGCCGCCTTATTGTGCTAAAACATCGCCAAAATGTTTTTTTTTCTTTTTTTTTCTTTCATTTATCCTCGCCGTTGTGAGGTGAAAAGTTGTGTGTTGCGTTCGGCAGCAAAGTTATTCTGCGTCTCGTACCTTTGAAACCTTCGTCGCGCTCAGGATTCTATATTTGAACTCACTCGCTTCGCTCGTGGTTCAATCTTAGAATCCTTCGCTTGCTCAGGTTTCAATACAAGAACTCGCGCCAAAAAACAACTTTGCAGCCTAGCATAACAAATAACTATTGTTTCATCAAATTAAAAACTAGTTTAAGATGTCATTGTTGTTGCATGTTATCTATTTCTTGTCAACTTCAATTCCACCGACTCGCGACGTCATAATCACGAATAAATTTTCTAATACACAATTGCTATTTATTTGTACTAGATTTTGCCCTCGATTTCGTCTGGGTAGAAATATCATATTATATGCTATTCCAAGATGTACTCTATCCATGTACCAAGTATCGGTAAAGCCAGTTTGATAGCAGCGCGGCGTACGTACCTATCTAAATTATATTCTTTACCACCAGGTCGTTATTAAACACCGCCAAAGGTAAATAAAAAAACTCCCACCACATGTTGTTAGAACTAAGGAAGTGAATACCTAGCAGAAATATAAATAACGAGTAAATCCTAAGCCCCAGGGATTTTTTCTCAGCTTTCTCAGTTTTACATTTTTGTTTTTCACCGCATAGTTTTATTCCGGAAACGGATTTCTACATCAGAAAAAAAAAGCCCATTATTTTCTTGATTCTTTGTTACGGTTTGAAAAGAAACGCTTTGTGTCAATCAGGGTAGGTATACATTTTTTAGAACTAATAGATATTATAGAAAGAATTCAAGCTTAAAGTCAATAATGATGAATGACAAAAAAAGATAAATCCTCAGTTTTTATTTGTTGGTATCCATGTTTACTGACCTGGCCTTGGCGGGGTCCTCTCCGCTGTGCCTTTTCGTGTGAATTGTGCCCTTTTCGACTGGGGCAAGTTCACCAGTTCGTCCTGTTGTGTCCTAAACCAATAATAAAATTATATTGCTGTAGAAAGGCAAGTGTAAGGAAAGACCTTTGATAAGTTATATGTCAAGATAGACAGTCGAAGCTTGGTCGAAGCTAAAGGCATCGAAAAAACATATCACTGTATGACGCCTCACGCACATCAACATAAAAAAGGTGGCCCGTTTGTTTTATTACTTTAGGAGCGTGAGGCTCTAGCTTGAATCAAAGGGAAAGATATTAAAATGTTACGTACCTGTGAGCCGGTCCCCGGCCCGTCGCTGTGTCCCGACGTGGCTTTCCGCATGGAGGTGAGACGATAAAAGGGCGGAGTCTCAGTGCGTTCAATCAGACAGTTGAGAGTCTCCACGGTCTGCAGCTCCGTCATCATTTCGTCGAGCAGACGTTCTGGCCGCGAGCGCGCCAAGTATAGAACCACGCGCTTTGCCTTATCAAATAGTTAACACATGAATATAGTCAAGTCAAAAGTTATGGAACACAGCATTGATATTGATCACGTTTTTGATTAGCTTAAGGTGGTTGGAGAGCTGTCAATTTCATAAAAAACGTTGTCGTATAACACTCATAGACGGTGTTAATAAAAGTAATGTTTTATATATGGAAAAATAGCTTAGAAAATCTAGTTTCCGCATATCAAATAATATTTACAATTTGTAATATAATTACGAAGATATAAGGGTTTGAAATTTTGTATGAATAATTTCAAAGCATGATATCTTCGTAATAATATTATAAATTGTAAATATTATTTGATATGCGCAAATTAGATTTTCTAAGCTATTTTTCCATATATAAAAAAATACTTTTATTAACACCGTCTACGAGTGTTATACGACAACGTTTTGTATGGACGGAAACCACCTTAATGTGTATCGCTTGAGGACAAGATGTTTTTGTTCGTATTATTTTGGTATGAAATAACTTACATAAGGAAGCAGCTCATTGGGCGCCATCCCGGATACGATGACTAAGTACCGAATGATCACTTTCAGGTTATTTGGCCAGCAAGCACACAGAGTTGACCAGAGTTCTTCAATTTCTTTGGGATGGTTGTCCGAAAACTGCCGAAGAAAGGGATTTTGTTAAAAAAATCCTGGCAGCACGGACTAGCATTTTTTCACTCTCCATCTTTACCGTAGCACTGCCGGTACGGTCGCATTCCCACTATCTTTCTCGCTCTAGCAAATGACGTTCCTGAGCGACAGAAAAGGATAAAGCGTGAAAAAATTCGATTCCTTGCTGCCAGATGAGGCTCAACCCTTAGCCTGGCGATACACACCCGATTTTATACGCTCACAGGCACATACATTGTAATGATCCCAAACTAGCACTAAAGGCTTTTATTATGGAAACCATACAACAACAGCACGAACATATAACATCCATGACCGAACCGGGATTCGAACCCAGGACCCTGGTTTGGCAGTCCGGCGTGGTAACCATTACACCAACCGGGTCGTCATATTTTCAGTGCCAAACGATTTGTGATATTTAAATGACAGTGGAAATGTATGAAACGTAATTCAGTACACAAGTGAGAACGATTCAATAAAGCTGTGAACCCGTGTCACTTGAGCTCAAGTGACATGGGTTCACCTATCACCCTAACATAATAAATGTTTAATTGTTTTGAATAGGTAGTTCGTTTAACGTAGAGTAGTTGATTCAAAAACAGTTTCATATAAGCTACCTGAATGCGAAACATCTCGCTTTACGTTCAAAGACTTAATAATTATAAAAAGACTTGGCCACGGATAAATAGCAACAAGGGCATACACTGGCATACACAAAAAAAAAAAAAAAAATTGTACTCATAGATTAATATAATTTTAGGCTTTTTTACACATGTGAAAAGTGTTTTCTTTTATATTCTCTATAAACTACATTGATTTATTAAGACGCTGTTATACCGTCGAGGCCGTTTTTTGAACACAAACGAAAGTGTTTTAAACTGTGTTTTAAAGTCTGAAATTAAATTATGTCTTATTTAAGGATCGGGCGGATGGGCGACTGTTCTCAAAAACACGATTAGATTAAGTTTACTCGATAGAAAAAAATCCCAAAGTTACCCCTTTTTGTTATGTTTTTTCAATACTATGATTAAACTGCTGATATTTAACTTTTTATTCTTGTACTTAACTAAATACATTAAATATTTCTAGTGAACTTAGGAGAAGTTTTTGCTTAGAAACTCCCATGAGCAAAGATATTGACGAAAAACACGATTTTTTGCGATCCTGCTTTCAATTGGAGCGGGATGGCTAATTGTAAACTTATGCTTGCAAGAAAGAGACGCTTGCAGTGGGATAACCTAGCCTTAATCATTAATAACTATATAAAAAATGAAGTTATCCTAAAACTAAAATATATCTAGACTAAACAAAATTTGCATACTTTGCCGTATTGAATAAGATTAAAAAAAGTTTTCTGAAAGGTTGCTTCTGGCCATGACTGGGCCAGAGCGTCAATGTATAATATTTATGAATTCTGATTACATTTTAAAATGAGCAAGAGATCAATTTGTTAAAGTGATTGCAACGAACGTATTTATAAGTATAACATATGAAAGTTTGTACAGGGAGCTTATGGCAAGGTCTCCAGTAACGGATGGGGCAAACATGGGAGCGCCCGCAGCAACCCCGCTGCTCTAATGTCTCACCCTTGCCCAAAAGTATGCTGGCCTTGAGAATCAATATCGTGTCACGGTGAAAAAACAGGATGCCCAGATTTAATATTCATTCAGCTTGCCGATTGCCAAGATTGGTGTCAAGTGTTATACCGAAGTCGTTACCAATCACGATGGATAGTATTGTAAATAGATTAGTGGCAATTTCTTGCGGAAAGTCTCCTGTTTTGTGGTTTACTTTATTTTAGGGAATTATTTACTGTGTACGTACGATTGTTACAAGACCAAATAAATGTTTAAATGGTGAAAAAAGGTTATACAAAGGCAATATAGAGTATTCTTTCAAAAGACTATAATTTCAACCTGTATAACGTATCATAGCATCGATTCAATAGCTTTCAGTAAATTTGTTTGCACGAGCTGTGATACATTCAACGCGTGTTTATAAAATATTATGCAACAACTCAAAGGTTCGGTCGTAGTGGGAGTCTAATGCAAATTAAGTGATCGTTTTAAGCAGACGACGCTTTGATGCCTTAGGACATCATAAATAAATTCAACATATTATTTTACTCAACGGCACATTTGTTTGCTTTTACAATTTTATAACAACAACAAAAAAAAAACTATGCACCAATCACACTAATGGGATATAAGGGCAAGCTATTTATTTTAAAGTATTTTATACATTTTAAAGTAAAACGAAACCTTTTTTAAATAATTCTAGCAAACTGCGCAAGGACGTTATAGGCTAGTGATGATAATGTTTCTGAACGACCAGAAAGTATAATCATAAAACTCATAAGTTTAGGTTGTATGTACGTTTATAAATTAATATTGAATTAAACATTGAGATTCTTCATGTAATTAGGAATTCCGTAACAAATCGCAGACATACAGTAAGTTGTACATCGCTCCACAGATGCCTGGGGCGACCGACTGCTTGTTCTGACTGCGTAGCGTACATACATTAATTATGTCTCTCTGACTATTATGAGTAAGTACCTTTGCACCTTAGCTCTTTCTGACACTTACTGTACTCGTTTCCCTTGTTTATTGAAATAATGCACGCCTTAGAGTTATTCCAGGCTAAAACCACTAAACGTTTATATGTATTTTTCTCAAACATGCTTGGAAATTTGAGCATTATTTTGACAACCTTCTTCGAGATAAATCGAAATTGCTGTACTGGCCAAATACATTTGAGCAGCGGCCGGCAAAAGTTGTATGAAAATCCATATCCGTCGTGGTGTAGCGGCCAAATAAATTACATAGTAAACTCATATCTGTCTTGTATTATAAAAAAATTTAACGATCTTTTATTCCGAAACATGGCAACCAAGGAGGTATCTTATCAAAGGTTTTATTTAAATTTCGAACTGGCTCGCAAACTCTCAAAGCTGTTTATTGAAAAAAAAAAAATGAACACTTTAACGCAGGAAAAAATATTGTTGTTCGTCATTGATTTTGAAAAGTTGATTGATTTTAATTTTTGCGCATTATTTGAGAAATATTAGATTACACACCGAGGACAGGAAAGTAAGAAAGGTCTCAGATCTCATGTAAAACATGTGATCTAAGGCTATCTTATTTACTGTCCGAGGTTAGATACTATTTTTCTCCTCGACGGAGGTGGAAAGCGACAACTTCGTTTAGCGCAGCGGGACGAAAAATTACGCTTTCCATCCGGAGGGGAGAAACGTACTATACAAGCCTTGGGCACAACTAGGCTTTGATGGACTTTTCTTTTGCTGGCCGCTGCAGTAATGTACTGTAGTCAAGTATGTGATACACACCTTAGCCGTGATGTAGAAAAGGTTATTGAGGACCATCTCCGTAGCCTCCGCTGAGCCGAGACCTTCGCGACGTCCGCTGCGTCCCGCCTCAGACGCATAGTACTGTACAAAACATATAAATCCCTTATCCTTTCATCTTACCTTCAGTGATATTTACAAAATTGACTGCATAAATTAAGTATTCTTTCAATAAAAGTAATGAAATGCTGATGACGTCGGATTCAGTCTGCGCGATGTGGCCCCTCGTAGTGCCATACAAAGCGGAGTAGTAAAGTAACAAAAAGAATACTATAGGTCTACCAGAATCTTATGATATAAAATAAAAACGGTCAAGTGCGAATCGGGCTACTCACGCACCGAGGGTTCTGTACCACGCCACCACACAAAATATTAACTTACAAAAACGTTTTTTTTTCTCCGGGATCTTGAGCGTGAGACCGACTCACACTTGGTCGGTGACTTTATCACTACACTAGCAATTAACAGGCGTTCGTATCAAACGCATGATTATAGCACACGCGCGTGTGCATTGTGGCAAAGGCTGTCGACGAATAACTGATCAAACATTACGAAAGTATTGCTATATCGCGTTTGCATCGATGCTGCATCACGAATTCACGACTCAATCGATGCTTTTTGCAGCACTTTTGCGGCTTCTGCCCAGTGTTGCTTACTTTAAAATATGATTTCTGTGTTTGCCATCAGATTCTGGTCCACCTATATTTTATTAAGAACATTTGCATGATTTGATTGGCATCCACAAGGTGCTGCTAACATACCTGTATGTATGAGAGAGGGTTTGCTGGAGGGACGTTGGGGTCCACGAGCTCGATGTTGACTAGCCACGGAAGTAGGTACTGTAGTAGGAGTTGCCGCACCTCCGTACGGGCAGTCTGGAACCTTGCTGTTATTTCTGACAGAAGAATACAACATTTCACATATTTGATAAGCACAAAACATTATATACAATTTAGATTGGGATTGGCCGAAACCAAGAATGTAATAGTGTAATTTTCTACGGGATCCTTAGCGAGCGAGCACGACACCCATTTTATATATTATAGTTGTTTTACGTTAGAGTATTCACTATAATTACACCAAGTTTGACGCTTGTATTTATTACTGTTTTTACGATAGAACAAATACTAGAAACGTAGACACCAAAATGTTTTTTTTAAATCTTTATTAGAGAGCCTAGGCCTGAGGCCATGTCGCTCTGTGGGTTTTTCTGTTGGGAAGGTTCACTGACTTTATAATATTAATAACAAAAACTAGTAAATAGAATTATGAAATAGAAAAATAAATAACTACAAATTTAAAGTTTTCTTGTAAATGGAGTAAAGTGCCTTGGCTGCAGCCGACGTAGGTGCAGCCAAGGCACAATTACACAAACACCTTTAAAAATTAGTTTTCTGTAGTAATTAATCTCAAAATACTCGTAATAATAATGTAATGGAGGATTAACTTTAATGAGCTTTTCTGCAACACTCAGTATACAGATACATAAACTAACGACCACATTCCCTTTCGGGGTGCTCAGAACCATGACATTGCTGGTGACATGTCATGTTTTGTCATTATGCACCTTATTTTACTTAGCGAATCCGGACATTGCTTCGTGAGACCATTGAAGATTTCGTCTCATCGTCGATGATGTGATGACCTAGTTTAGTCATGATACTTGCTCATAAAGAAAAATTTGCCGATATCGTTACCTTAAAGGTAAGCGCATATTACGAGACGAGTCGTATCGGGGCAAAGCGGACCGTCGCAGTGTAAAATGCGTATTTCTCATACTAGAGCGTGCCGGGTCGCGACGCATTGACGGGTTTTTAGTTTAATATAAACGTAGACGTTGTAAAAAGTTCCGCTTGGTATGGCACACTACGCACTACGACGGGTCACATCGCGCGGATGGAAATCCGCCGCGCAATAATGCGACCCGCTCCTGCCCAGCATACTATGCGATAGTTCATATAAATAGGGATAAAGATTTTTTTTTACGAATAACTGATATATTTAACACTGAAGTGAAATAAAGTTTAAAATTTACGATTACAGCGAGAGGCATATACATTATAGAGGGTGAAATTGATATCATTAGCATCCTTTTAAACTAAGAGTCAACCCATCAAACTGAACAAGTTTTACTGCTGTTCCATACTAAACTGTAATGTCTACTCGACTCAAATGTATGCAACAGCCTTAGATCAAAGTAAAATTAATGGATAGGCCGGCCTTACGCGAACATTTCATACCAGAAAAATGACGCAAAACAAATGATACTTCAAATTTGTACCTAATAGTTTGTATGGACCAATTGCCCTAGTTGTGTGCTTCAACTTAACGCGCTTTAGGCCTATCCATTAATTTTACTTTTATCTAAGCTAAGGCAACAGCCGATAATTTTTTTGCTCCGATCGGTTTGCTCCTATAATAAAAGTTGAACAGTTTGATGGGTAGAGTCTTAGTTTGAAAGGATGCTATGATATCAATTTAACCTTTATAAGAAAAGTGACGTCATGACCTCGTATTTGCGTACAAATCGTGTCGACGTGTCATTCAAACAACTCTTTTGCATGAAAGAGATAGAAGATGATAAAATAACGTTTTTCAATAGCTTGTAACCTTTTTGTTTTCTATTCGATTGTAATTTTGTTTGATTATTCTGTTATTAAATTTAGCCTATTTTTGTAATTCGATGCAAGATATGAATTTCCAGGATCAGTCATCATCCCAATTCGGTATATCAAGTTTTTTTTTGGAGGTCTAAATCGAAAACCATTTCGAGATAATTGTCTCAATAATCATATTTTCTATGTCCGAGATTTTAAAATGAAAGGATTACAGATATTTTTAATAAAATAACTACGTTTTTCGGTCAACGAGTGACGTCACTCGCTGCCACTGCAAACTCATTGGTAAACATAAAATCAACTTAAAGTAACTTGGCCATTAAGAAAAAAAAATACTTTCACAATGACAGAATTTGACATTTGATGTTGCCGTATCTGTTTCCAGCATAGAGTTAGAAAGAGGAGGCATGTGATTTTTTTTTAATATACCTTAGCAGTAGTTTTTCTCTATGGAGTTCGAATTATTTTCTTTCCACCAATTTTGTACTTGGAGATTACATATAAAAATAATTTAAAAATTAAATTTCTATTGATAAACTCGATGAATCGCAATAAAAATGAAATAGGTGTCTTAAAATTATGTCTTCTACCCGTAAAAATATAAAATGAAGACAAAAAAAACTTGACATACCGAATTGTACAGATGTGACCATTCATAATAGGAGCTTAACTTTAAGCAGAATGAAGAGACTCATGAACGTAGAAAAAAGTTTCAAGCATATTTTTCATGAAATTGTATTGTTTTTGAACGGCGTTGACAAAGTTTCAATTATGTGAAAACATTTTTTGGAGCTTCTAACTATTGTTGTATACGAACACAACGGCGCACTTCACGAGGCCGCATGACGTACATTTGAAAGACATGTTTGCGAAACAGGTCCAACACGTGGAAGCCCCATCGAGTATTTATACGTATGCCAAAAAGAGCGCGCGTATCGCTTTTCTTGTTTTGTCGCTTTGTCGTGGGTGGAATGCTAGACGTGAAGGCCGTGAACGCAAGACAGAGGTAGGCTCAGTTAACAAAACTATCGTGCGGGTTTATTGTCTGGTTTATTTTTTTAGTATGTGAAAGAAGTTTCTTTTTAGGGTTCCGTACCCAAAGGGTGAAAATATAAAATAGCTGTTTTTTTTTCGCGATTTCATAGTTGGTTCCATAGTGAAAGTTGTTCAGTTTGATGGTCTGAAGCACCCCTTTAAGTATTACTAGGGTGTTTTGTTGCACCCTGTATACGTTCCACTGCAGAGCACAGGCCCACCCTCAGAGTGTGTATGGGCGTTGGTCCACCACGCGTGCCCAACGCAGATTGGTAGACTTTACATACACATCAGAATTTCTTCTTCTCCTTACGATGTTTTCCTTCACCGTTTGGGAGCAGTCGGTATTACGTACATAAGTTAGGAAAAATCATTGGTACATGGCATTTCGTCCGTGCGGATCCGAACCTGGACCTCAAGATTGTGTTTCCGCAATGCGTCCCCGACGCTCTAAGTAGAATAAAGTCTCGAAGTAGAAGTTCATAGTTACCAGAAAACATGGGCATGGTGAGCTCAGGATGAAGCTGGGACAGCTGCCTCGACAGATAGAGCTGGGACCTGCAGTAAGTGGTGCAGAGGAGTGCGTCCAAGGTTCCACGTCCTTTCTCCGAACCTGGACAAAAACAGACACGTTTCGTTAAGAGGATAGCCGGGCTGAAATGCTAATTTGGAGAATAGGTTCCGACTAGATCCGCCCCACCCCATACAGTCGTTGGGCGACTAGAGTGCGAAAGAGACAACTGCAGCTCCGACCGAGTTATGTTCAAAAAATATATGAAATCAGAATTTCGTATTCCCCTGTTTCCACCTCCAAAACTAAACCGATAATTCATAAGCATATGCTCACGACTATATTCCCCGAGGGGGTAGTCAGAGATATTCTGAAACCTCAGAACATCCACGTTTCACCAGTAGTACCGAAACTCTGTCCAGTGTGACGGGGGGTGAGCCCGTCGCCACTTATAATGGACAGTAGGTACAATACACGCCTCGAAATCGAAGCATGCAGGTTTCCTCACGATGTTTTCCTTCACCGAAAAGCCAGTGGTGTAACAAATCGTACATAAATTCCGAAAAACTCATTGGTACGAGTCGGCTTGGACGGGGATCGAACCATCGCCTTCTGCACAGCAGGCAAGGTTACTCGCCACTGGACCACCACGGCTCTTACCGATAATTCTTTCAAAAATAATATGAGAGACTTTGGCTATGTCCCTATGTTTTGCTTTTTTTGTTTATATTCGTCAAATTTGTTTACTGGATGTCTGAAAACGGGCGGTATAACTGGTCATTTTCGAAGGTCCATAGTTCTTTAGGTAATTAATAAATGCAAGAAAAAGCAAAACATAGGGACATGGCAGAGGTGACATAGATTGTATGGTTCAAATTTTTTTGTCCTAGTGTTGTTATCCAGGGAGAAAGAAAACAGGGGAATACGTTTGTATGGAGAAAACTGACTGGTCTATCCTCTTAGCCAGTGGTCGTCGGATGCGAGGTACCTTCCTGTAATAACGCAAAGCCCTAGCTGATGTGTACATGTTTAACTATTGCTCGATGTTAATGCATTAAGACAAATGCTTTTAGTTCTTAAGGTGTCGATGTTTCTGCATTGGAACAAACCTGATATCAAGTTTATCAATGCTTTTAGTTCTTAAGGTGTTAGTTTGTGAATGTGATGAATAAATAAAAAGTTAAGTAGGTACCTACCTACATTCATTTATGGAATAAAAAGCTTTTCCATCCATCAGCAAGATTACAAATAGAAAACTTGAATTTTCAAGCGGAAAACATTCGTCTCGCTCTGATTAAATCTAACTCCAACTGATATAAATTCTTACTATTTTTACCATCCTTTGATCTCAAAAAGGTAGTCTCAATGTTAGGTATTTTCCGACGTGGAATCTCTTCTGTGAAATCGATAAAATGACAAAATAAAGGCGTTTATAAATGTGTTTAAGGCCCGGTTATTCGAGTGCAAGCGTCTCTTTCTTACAAGCATAAGTTTGCAATTAGCCATCCCGCTTCAATTGAAGGCAGGTCCGCAAAAAAACGTATTTTTCATCAATATCTTTTCTCTCTGGTGGTGGGGGAAAAAACTAGCCTGAGAATAATTTAGACAATGTCATTTCCTATTTTTCAGAGTATTTTTTTTATTTGTAGTGTTAATAATCTTTAAGTAAAACTTGAAAAATAGTAATAAACTACCTATCTTTGCATGCTTTTATGATCGAGAGAAGTAATAACTATCGTGTTTTGAGCCACAGAATAATCGAGAACAGTTCATGAACAACAACATATATTTTTCTGGATTAAAACAACGACTATTTCATGCCTTAAAACTCAACCAAAAACAGGTGATTTGGAAGATCCTGCCCTTAAATCGTTCTAGTATAAATGTGATTGTAATCTTATAATCCAAATACACAGAGGTTATAAAATGTTACAGCGGGGTAATGAAACCCATAAAAGTTTATGTATGGGAGGGACCAAAATTTAAAATTCGACCGCATTTAATTTTATACCCTGTATTTTTGCACCCTATTGCTCTCACACTGGTTGTTCACAAACATTTCCCGATACCGGTATGGGAGCACCATTAAATACCTTCTTGAATAATAATATCTCCGTCTACGTACGTATTAGTAAAGGCCGCTATTAAATCAAAACTATAGAGTTTCAATGCATTATATTATTTACTTCGGTTTGAATTGTGAACGTATCCAATACAATTATTGGAATATGAATTACATTAGTATATCGGCAGCGCAGGCGGTATCGGTAGCGCCGTAGCACACCGTAGCGCCGTAGGTCGCCGTAGCGCCGTAGTTCGTTGTAGCATCATTAGGTTACGGCAGCGACTATACACATTTGTAGTAAATATAAGATAAATAAATTATGCATTTTTTGATGCATTTGTAATGCGTTAGATAATTAACTTAAAAGTAATATTAAGATGTCAGTTTTATTTAATTCGACCAAAAAGAATGAATGTACAATTTATTTAAATAGTCATATGCGTGTTACAGGACACCTGTTAGATTGTACTGCGCAGGGCAGCAGTCTGTGGTACAGCCGGAGACGAAGGATGCACGGATCTACGAAGAAAGAAATAAATAACGGATGCACATTTCGGCAGCACGACTCTGGCTGTAGTTGTTGTAACGGTAGGTATAACGCGTAGCGTCGATCACGCTCCGTTATTTTCAGCGACAGTCAGAGGAAGGTTGGCGCGGCGTGCGCACGCCGCGCCATGTCTATCACCAGTAACAATGTTTCAGCTGTTGCGAATACAGAGGTGCCTATAGTGAATAGTGTCAATCAAAGTTTGTTCGATTTTGTTACGGAAAAAGCGGGAGCAGTAAATTTCTATTATACTCCATTTCTGGTTACACTCGGGACCATCGGCAACTTAGTTTCTGTTTACGTTTTTTATAACAGCAAACTTCGGTTACAGTCTACTAGTCAGTATTTATCTGCGCTTGCATTATCTGACACAGTGTTTCTTTTACAACTGTTGGTGCCATGGTTAAATGCTGTGCAATGGACTGGATTATTTCACAAAGAAGGGTTCTGTCAGATTTTCATTTACATATCATATGTGTCGTGTTGTTTAAGTGCGTGGTTAGTAGTGGCGTTCACGGTCGAGCGGTTCGTAGCCGTGGTTTATCCTCTGCAAAGAAATGCGGTCTGCACCGTCAACAGAGCCCGGCACATTATTTTGAGTCTGGTCGTCGCTGCTTTACTTTGGAACATACCGGTCTTGCGGTTCGCCATACCCACCAAAAACGACTGTAATATCGATTATGAATATCTGGATTATGCGGCGAGGTTTAATTTAGTAGACACAGCCGTCGCTTTCACAGCTCCTCTAGTACTAATAATTATACTAAACACATGGATAATGATAGGAGTTTGGCGCCTGGAACGCGAAAGACATCGTATGATGAAAGCTGAGCAACCACAGACATCTGGTCAACGGAGTCGGCCTACTAGACTCTTGGGATGTCCGCGCTCTCAGCAGAGAGTCACTAGGATGTTGCTTATAGTATCTTCCGTTTTCGTGATCTTGAATATGCCTGCTTACACAATGCGTATTGTAACATACGCGTTCAACGTGGTGAGTTCAAATAGTTTTCTTTTAACATAATATTATTATGTCTGTTTTGCTAGCGAAATAATGTTTCAAATCTATTTATGTTCAAGTGCAATTTTTTCCTACAAACTTCTTTTAAAGCTGGGCGTTATATACAACGAAATCAATACCCACAAAACAAAAATCCCCTATAAAGACGTTTTGCAGAAATTTTAAGGAACAGTATATAAGGTGTTACAAAAATATAAATAAACATTTAAGGAGGTGGTTTAGACCATCAAACTGAACTTTCACTATGGGACCAATAACGAAATCGCGAAAAAAGCATCTGATGTTCCATACTAAAGTACTTGACAAATCTACTCGAGCTAAATGTATGAAATCAGCTGATTTCTTTTTTTACGATTTCGATACTGGTTCCATCGTGAAAGTTGTTCAGTTTGATGGTCTAAACAACCCCTTAAAAGTTTATTTGTACTTTTGTAACACCCTGTATACGAATTTTAAGACCGAGATTTTGATTTGTTTCAATATCGGTAATTCTGATTATGATGTGTGCTAGATGATATAAATTTAATGTAGTTATTTTAAGGTATACAAGTAGATCTACATAATATTGAGTAAAAATGTATCCTGTCATCCTGGCATGATTTTTTTTCAGTCCATGTACATTATATTTCTAAGTGATCGACAAAATATAGAAATAGATAAATGACTCCATGGGTGCAGTAATAATCCATACCAAGGAAGACAGCATGCAACGCAAATTAGGTCAAATAATATTTTTTAGTCACCGTGACAAACAAAAACATCAACAACCATACTAAATTAACCATGATGCATCGTCCATAATCTCGAGAAATAATAAAATCATTATAATGCTTGAATTAAAACTTGACCATATTTTCAGTAGTGCACGATTATTATACGGGGTGTAAGGAAAAGTATAATTAACCTTTAAACCACATATTCTACTCATCAAACTGAACAACTTTCACTATGGGAGCAAACGAAACCTGTCAGCGCAAAAAAAAGTCAGCTGATCCATACTAAACTGCAATACCTACTCGACTCAAACGTATGGAACATCTAATTTTTTTTTGGCGCTGACACGTTATTCAGTTTGATGGGTAGAGTTTGTGGACTTTGTGGTTTAAAGGTTAATGATACTTTTGCTTACACCCTGTATAAACAGTTTGGTATAGGCGGTTTGTGGAAAGCGCGTAAAATGAGTTGGAATTTTCTTAGTCAGCCTGAATCGAATTGTTTAGCTCGGTTAATAGTGAGATCAAGCAAAGCGAAATTATTTCATGATATCCTGAATCTGGTTATTTAGAATAAGTAGTACTTGGCAGTGGCAGTGCTGAGCTATGTGTACGGCCGAAGCGAGCGGGAATACTAGTGTGTTTTATAGAAATTAAAACTCTGTGTTAAAATTCAGCTCTTGTCAATAATATTCTTTTCAACACACATGCTCATAAAATGCTAATTCACCGCTATTAGGCACATAATGACACCTGTAATCAAACTGTGACATTTTCATTACTATTCTTCAATAGTTAGTTATAGGGTTTTCATTACTATTTATTCACAAGTGAGTTATAGGTTTTTTTGTATTGTTCCGTTGCTTTGTTCTTTAAAAAGTTTCGATACAAAAAAGATCGTGTTCAATAGTACAAAATAAACTTCATCTACTAAATAAAATGATTTTTTAGTATTATTTTCTTCACAAGTGTGTTGAAAAACTTCGTATGATACACGTGTGTATTGATGATTACCGTCCTCGGCTCTCTTGAGACAATCGCCTGGCGGCTCGGGTTTCAATGGCGCCTCAGCGGTAATCACCAACATAACACACTTGTACCATAATGTAATATTAGTGTTCATGCGTAAACTAATAGTAACGATTCAAACAGCCAGGATATAGATTTCGTAAAAAGCGCGCGTTTTGACGTCCGATAAAGAGTTGCTGATTTAACTACGTGTCAATTAGCGGATTTGCACAAGGTGCGTACCTATATGCAGACGCCATATTTGAATTCTAAAACGTTGTATGTACTATGTAGTGCCAGACTTGTGCCGTCGGTACACAATGTACTGTAGAACCAGAAGTAGGAAGTGGTAGGTAGTATAGAACCTGCGGGTATTAGGTGTAGGTATTTTTATGTATCAAATGTTTACTGAAACATGGAGAATGGGATTTCCATGTTTCGGTAAAGATTGTATTGTGGAAAAAGTAGTTTTCGAGTATATTGCGAACATACAAATAAATACACATAAATATGTTTCGTCCGTCCCTTTCCCCCTGTCCATACAGTCAATAGCACAGCTTAGTACACCTAGACATTAGTCAGATCATAATTATGTAGCAACAATGTACATTGTACAGCAGAGGTTGGATGATGTCGGCAATAAATGGACCAAGTCAACTTTGTAGGACGAGTACATCGCCAGCTTAGCAGTGCTGACAATGATCTGAACAAAGATCACAAAAATATATGACTGCTTACTTTGCATCTGGCAGGGACCATCCCCGTGTGTATCATGTTGTGCGCTCGGAGATGGTAGCAGCCATGTGTATCCCTTACATTTAGATTAACTTGTCTTTTGAACGGGCCTCTACATGTTGGCTTCGGCTCCATGCACGCCTTCCAAAGGTCCGGGACTTAATTGCCCGTGATTACGGAACGTAAGACATAATAATAATAATATTTTAATAGAAGATTACATGGGAGGGTTTTACAAAAATAGTAAAGTTAAAACACGGCATTTAAAAACATCGAGGGATATGGGATGATGAATCTTGCCATAATTACATTTTACGAATATTTTGACTAACTAGTGTGATGTCACTGCTACATCAGGAATTTGAAACAACACGACGTTTTTTAACACTAAATAGTTACCTACTGCAAAAAAACTAACTATACATACACATAAGATTTTTTACTTTTATACACATAATTAGAATAACAAACAAAATCTTAGTATGTTCCATACTCAGCATAAAAACAATTTTGAACTGGCGTAAGATTCACCATACTGTTGTGTGATTTGATTGCTCAACATCGGTAGGTACCCTTGGCGAAAATGGCGAAGCATCTATTACAAAGAGGGATTGTTTAATTTTGACAATTTCTGACAGAAAACAAATAACGAGTATGAGTATACACATAAATGTTGGTTACCACGTTGTTAATGATTCGAGGTCGGGTAGACCACGGGTAGCTTTTAGAACGAGGCAGTGCCTTATTAACTAGGACACGTTCGCAAATGAATGTTATTTTATATGTATACTTAGGTGTGTAAGTGTACGAGGACTTAATTGACGCCTTTATGACTAGATTTTGAAGAAATCTGCTTCAAATGTTTAAGTATTATATTGTAACATTAATTGTACCCTTTCTGATGCTGCGCCCATAGAATACCTGAGATTCCAGACACAATTAAAAATTAACTGTTCGTCATGTAGATCGACGTTGGCATGCGGCAGTTCAAATAAAAATATAGGTACATCATCTGCGATAGCTTTATTCTTTTTGCGATTCAAAAGAAACTGAGGATGTAATCCGTACGGCGGACCACACAAAACGAATTTCCGTCCTAGTTTAAACATTTAGTAATTAAAGTAAAAAAATTAATGCAATCTAGAAACCATGATTTTATCTATGCTTTGTATTTGTCAAGATTTCCATTTAAATATTTTTCTCGCCTCCGGACGGAAAGCGTAAATTTTCGTCCCGCTGCGCTTAACGAAGTTGCCGCTTTTTACCTCCGTCGAGGAGAAAAATAGTATACTAACCTCGCTCGGGCAGTAAATAAGAAAGTTTCAGATTAAAATTACATGATATCTGAGACCTTTCTTACTTTCTTGCCTTCGGTGTGTAATCTACTATAGTTATACGTTCGTAACGCCAAGGATTTTTTGACAAAAAATTTTAGCTTACTGTCCGTATGTCTTTATACAAGGTGTTACAAAAATACAAATAAACATTTAAGGGGGTGGTTTAGACCATCAAACTGAACAACTTTCACTATGGGACCAATATCGAAATCGCGAAAAATATTATTAATGATGTTCCATACTCTACAAATCGCCTAGAGAAGTTGTTCAGTTTGACGGTCTGAACAACCCCCATAAGAGTTACAGCTTGTATAGTCACATGGTACCGGCTCAGAAAGTAACATTTTCGAAAATGTGTCTTAGTGCGCATATCATATAGCACACTATTTAATATCTTATGACAAATTCAAATCGAGTGCCTTTTAAAAGGTAGGTTGGGCGTACTGCATGAAATTCCATTTCATCTTGGAAGTATCACAATGGAGCAGAATACCTTTAGTAAGGCTAAAGTTATCGTGGCTCATCGTTTTTCACACAAATCTTGACAATCTAACCTAATGATGAACTTGAAGTCATTTACCGTGCAAACTAAATAAAAGTTCGAAAATACAAAGGCAGCCTTTAAAACGAAAATAAACAATAAGGGTCCATCTTTTTGAAAGGATTATCTAAATACCTACCTCTTGGACGTTCTGAAAACAAAAAGATATCATAAGAGGAATTATTTATCAAAAGCTAAATGTGATTTCGTATCTTATGTTTGGGATCCTGTGACGTTTAGCTTCGCTAGAAATAAATTCTAAAAGGTTCTATCTAGATAATCATTCATACATACAAATACATTCAAGCTCGTCTGTTGGTGCATACAGAAATACCACCCCACTTGCTACGAGTATGATACGCAACAGTTAACATAGAAGGTTAACTGTAAATTCATTTTTCTCAAACATGCTTGGAAATTTGAGCATTATTTCGACAACGCGATACTATGCGAGCAGCGGCCGGCAAAAGTTGTATGAAAATCCATATCTGTCGTGGTTAGCGGCCAAATAAATTACATAGTAAACTCATATCTGTCGTGTAATTTAAAAATGGAACGGTCTTTTACTCCGAATTTACTTGTAATAATAATACTTCCGCGCATTGTTTGAGAAAAGCACTATACAAGCCTTGGCCACAACTAGACATTGATGGACTTACGTATGTGTGCCTCGGCCCAAATTTACACGTTCGTCCATCAATGCCTCTTTTGCTGGCCACTGCAGTAATGTACTATTAACCTTCCATTTCATTGTAAGAAGTTAGTTATATGTTTAATGCAAGTAAGTAACAAAAACCGTCCAAGTGCGAGTCGGACTCGTACCCTGAGGTTTCCATACAACTGATATAAAAAAAATATTCTCCCAAACAACGGTCAATATCACGGCTATTAAGTTTGTAAGTAGCAAATTTTGTTTTATGTGATACTAGAGAACCGCGGCGAAATTAGTACCGCCTTAGAATCTTCCCGACACACACTTGGCTGTTTTTTTAACATATGTCGATCACGGATAATGTAGCATTCTAATGGTGAAAGAATTATTCAGATCGGTCCAGTAGTTTCGGAGCCTATTCAATACAAACAAACAAACAAAATTACATCATTCATCAATCTTAACTATTATAAAATCGTAAAAATCGTGAGGAATAAAAAGAAATAGATATACATACATACATACGCTCGAAAAACATAACCCTCCTTCTGTCGTAGTCGGGTAAAAAAGTAGCGGTTCACTTCATATAAACTCAAATAACACTCGATAGCGCGATTTAAATGACGCGTGGCGCCTTCTATTGACTAGTTTGTTTGTTCGCGCATTACGCAAAAACGACTGAACCTATTTTGATGAAACTTTTTTTGTTTGATAGCTTATGATCTGACTTAAAATCTGGTATATACATAATTTGTGCGGATGAAGTTGCGGGTAAACACTAGTTAGTTTATATAACTACAATTTAGCGATTTTCTGATTTATTCCTTTACTTGTGCTGCTGTGAGACCTTGCTTCATGCTAGATTTCATTACTCTAGGACAACGGGAATTCCCTACAGCACTGCAAATATTAAATATAATAATATGTTCGTCATAAATGTCTGTATCTGTTGATTGCGTTGACTTAGAAGCTTGCATTTTTTACACCACTAAGTTGAAATCACTCTGGGTGCCAATGCGAAAGAGAAAAAGCATACGAAGATATGTATGCTAGAGTCAGACAGATAGACTTCCCGAGTGATTTTTACACGTTTTGAATCGGATCCGAAAAAATTGCAAAATTTCGCTTTCCCTCCCTTTTTTTCCTTTTTCGCGCATCTAGCCAGCCAGCCCGTTTTTTTTTTGACTCGGTTTGAGGTTTTAATAGGGATCACTTTTTCTGTCTGCTTGTAATTTTTTCAAAAGTCTCAAAATTACAAAAAATATTGTTATTTAAATTAACATCTATTATAATTTATAATTCAAATTTATTGATCATAATCATTATAAAAAAAATAAGAAAAGTTGTTCTTTGATGGGTAGACTCTTAGTTTAAAAGGATGCTAATGATATCAATTTCACCCTGTATGGTGTGGTTGTACGGAACTCTCGGTGCGCGGGTAGTCCGACTCGCACTTGGCCGGTTTTTATTGTTATACGGTGGTTAATTGTTCTCATAAATCAATATGTACTTCATTGACAGAACGCGGAGGAACACATTGGGCGCTTGGGGGCTTTGCAACAAGTGGCGCTCATGTTCTTCAACACAAACTTCGGCATCAATTTCATCTTGTACTGCTTGAGTGGACAAAACTTCAGACATGCCCTCAAACATGCAATGCCCGGACTACAGCGGCGGGCGAGGAGGGCCGTCGCCGTCAGGAGGGCAGTGTCCTTTAGACCTGCCAGAGCCAACAGTGTCTCAAGTACGTATACACAGACGAAGGATCTAAGGGAAGGGAAGGTTAACCTTTCGTAAGATTCAAAAACTATGGTTGTAATAACTACTAGTAAACTCTTTATATCCAGCCTATAGGTACATAGATTGTAGAAATAGAAACACCTACTACCGGTTTGAAGCTCAAATGCTGGATATTCAAACAATGATAAACATGTAAAGGACTGATAAAAAATTCAATTTAAGTTTATACGGCTCATAACATGTACGTGATTACGGCCAGCACCCGTTATTAAGGCGCCAGGTTCAGGCGAAAATTTTCAATGAGAAACGCGGTTGCTCAGCCCATCGAAAAGCGCGCGCGAGTGTCGTATTTTTAATTGAAGTAAAATATTAATTAAGTATTTCTTATATTATTTTTTAATGATTTTACTAGATACTTAAACTAATAGTGCACATGTGACTAAAAAACATTATTCTAGTTTGAGAAAATAATGTTAAGTAATTCTAATTGTGTGAAATAATTTATGATTTCACTAGATAAACTACCCCAGGGAACCGTGATTTATTTTCGGTTCTCTAACTTGTAGTAAAATGAAAAATAAGTGACCCCTTCCTAGGTAGTTTCGGGACGTATGGCCCCTTAAGATGATTACTCATGGTTTCACTATGACGCGTGTTCCATCTGTAGTACCCACACGCAAGTAAGGTGTAAGTTACACCTCTCCCGTAGTACACAATATTCGTAGTAAGTATACGATATAATCTAAAGACGTAAATAAACAACTTGCCCATAGAATTAGAATACTATCCAATTATTTATAGAAAGAAAATACGAAAATGTTGTACTTCTAAGAATAAATACGATGATTATTGATTACTGCATTATTGCGAAAATTTTATCTGGTCTAGAATTTTTAATGAGTCCAGACTGTTAAAGTCGCTTCAATATTTCTTAACAGAATTCTAGACTAACTTGGAACAGATTGACGTTAGAATCATCAAAATCGGTCCCCGCGTTTGGTACCTAGAGTGACACAAAGGAACAAACTTACATACATACATAGGCTGATATAAACACTTTACCATTCCTTTGCGTCGCGCAGTCGGGTGCAAAAAGTGGTTGGTAGCTATAGTAAACTTTCCGGTCTATGGGAGTTTTAATAATTGATTTTGTAAGTAAATAACAGATAGATAACTTTAGATATCTAGGGCTATCAAGCGTAAATTGTGTCATACAGTCGTATTACAAGTACCCAAATATCGACAACAGTTATCTATCAATAAGCTCCTGGTAACCACCTTCCCACACGTTGCATAGAGTTGGATTTGATAAATAATCTGACATAGGTTTAACCTAAGAATTCAAATATGTCCTGTCTGTGGAAGAGAAAAATCATCAACTTCATGCATTTCCGGAATGCTATTCATTAGGAACCATACTGTATGTTTGTAATAAATAGTAAATATTGTTCATTAACAAATAGAAGGCAAAAACATCCAAACATCGTAACAAACTTTTACACTTATAAATTTTGATATTAGTAGGATATTAAAATAGCATTGCATAGCATAGCATATGCTCACGACTATATTCCCCGTGGGGGTAGTCAGAGATATTCTGAAACTCATTTAGGAGCGTATAGTCCACTTCCTATAATGTTGAATTTTCAAAATGTTGTATTCTCACCATGTATATTCCTAAAAAGTTGAATTCCCAGTATGTTGAATTTGTATTTCCCAAAATGTTGAATTATCAAAATGTAAAATTTTTAAAGTGTTACATTTTCAAATGTTGAATTTTAAAAATGTAGAATTTTATAATGTAGAATTTTCAAAATATATCTTTTTCAAAATTAATTAAATTGGTAACTAATAAATCGGGCTCGCAGCTAGAACTGAATTCGATTGAGCAGAACGAGCTCAATTTCTCACCAAGTGTAAAACCGACATGACTTTAGAATGGCAATTCCATGTAAAGAGGAAATGAGATGGGCTACATAAGGGACGTCATTAAGGTAGCCAGGTGGCCCGTAACTATCCTTAAACAAAAAGTGTACATTTCTACTTTCAATGCTTTTCAATCAATCATTGTACTTAAGTTTAGTGCACCAAATAGAAGAAAACGTGGTTTAGCGGCCAAATAAATTACATAGTAAACTCATATATCGTGTAATAAAAAAATGGAACGATTTTTTACTCCGAAACATGACAACCAAGGAGGCAACTTATCAAAGGTGAACAAAAAACACTTTAACCACAGATTAATAATAAGTTACTACGTTTTTAACGCCGGACTTACACGTTCGTCCATCAATGCCTCTTTTGCTAGCCGCTGCAGTAATGTACTATACATATGATATGACATTAATATATTTTATATTTAGATATGGATCGATAGACCATCCATTGTCTATCTCCATATAAAAGACATGAATGTCCGTGTAGTATATAGAAACTTTTTAATTGGCTCTAAGTAACGTAAATAATGTTGTCGTCACGATGTCGCCGAGTTATTAAATTTCCAATTTCCAATAAGTTTATAATTGTCTTTTGAGAGAAGCGCCCCTTTCAGTCTTCATTCTCAGAACTATCAGGTGTCGCGCCTGACTCTTAGGAACTTGAAATTTGAACTTTAATAACTGTTTCTAACTGTTCGAAGCACTAATTAATATTTCTATAAACAGTACATAAGTGGTAAAGGAATAATAACTAACTAAGACATAATTATAATTTATATATCAACAAAACAAGAAATTAAAGTGATACTGTATTACCTATAGGGTCCTTGACGCGCCGAACGCGTTCCCATACTAATCGTGGTTTTTTGTATGGGGCCGCGCCGTTATTTACGGTTGGTCAATGTGTCTCAACCCCTAATAGGCTTTACGGTTTTAAGGGGACGATCAGACCATCAAACTGAACTTTCTCTTTCTCATCTGTCTATATGAGACCAACACAGAAATCGCGAAAAAAAATCGTTCCATACAAAACTACAATCCTACTCGACCCAAATGTATGGGATAACTAACAGTTTTTTTTTACAATTTCAATGTTGGTCCCATATAGACAGTTGTTCAGTTTGATGGACCGTTGGCGTATTAAGTTGTACTATGTATATTATTCGTTTTAGATTTGAATATATGTACACATACATTATACGGCAAAAGACATATTTTTATTTAGGTACACTACTGTCAAGGTGGGACTCATTGGTGAGTAAATTAAAATAGGTACACAGCTCTCTCGCCTCTCCCACGCGACGCTTCACCCCAATCCCCTTCAAAAGTGTGGTAAGGGAGTCAAAGTACCGATTTCCCTGCACTCAGAAAGAAAATTCTAGCGGATATGTTTGGACTTCTGAGTTAAGTTTGGTGTCGTTTGCAGGTAAATCGATGATGACGAGTTCATTCAATTCATGTGTATTTTATTTTATATTTAGTATAACATTTATTTTTTCTAAAACATGCTTGGTAATTTGAGCATTATCTTCTTCTAGATAAATCGAAATTGCTGTACCTACTATCGAAAAAAAAAAATAGGAATCAACACTTTAACCACATATTAATAAGGTTAATAGCTTTAACGCAGGAAAAATTATTATATTATATTATAACACTTTATTGCACACAAAGACATAAAAATTAAATTAAATTGAAATGGATGGTTGGTTGGTTGGTTGGATGGATTGTTTGGATTTTTTTTTTTATTTGATTGTTGTTTTTTTTTGATTGATTGAATTGAATTGAATTATTGTTGTTCGTCATTGATTTTGAAAAGTTGATTGATTTAAATTTCCGCGCATTGTATGAGAAAAGCACTAATACAAGCCTTGGCCACAACTAGGCATTGATGGGCTTACGTATGTGTGCTTCGGCTTCGCCTCGGCCCACAGTTACACGTTCGTCCATCAATGCTTCTTTTGCTAGCCACTGCAGTAATGCACTAGCCTTGGCCACAATTAGGCGTTGATGGACTTACGTATGTGTGCCGCGGCCCACATTTACACGTTCGTCCATCAATGCCTCTTTTGCCGCAAGAACGTCAAATCACGCATAAGCTGGCAAGACCGACCTAAAATTTGTACTAAAATATTTAGTTCCTGCTTCCACCGTTTTCTACTCTTTTATGTCGCACTGTACAAAAATTATTTCTTTAACCGCGAAAAAATCTACTACTATCGGTATTGTTTTATCCAAACTTCAAAACGCGCTATTATACATAACTTTTTTTATATAGGGTCCTTCTTAACATGCTGACAGTTTTTAAGAGGATGATCAGACATCAAACTGAACAACTTTCTCTATGGCACTAACATCGCGAAAAAAAACTGTATGGGACATCCGATTTTATCGTGGTTTCGATATTGGTCCCACAGAGAAAGTTGTTCTGTTTGACACCGTCTGATCATTCCCTTAAAAAAGTGCCAGCATATTAAGAAAGACCCTGTATATTTATAAAGCTTATAAAGGAACAGATCGAATCAATTTTGGCGCATTAATAACTATTACATATTACATTTCGTTGTTCAAATGTATATTTTTTCAGGTTTTGACCTCGTGCTCGTGTTGATTTTCTAAGCTTTATAAAAACTGCTTAATGTTAGAGTGACCTACATCACCTACACCTAATTGATACTAATTGTCAATTTGATCACAGCGTCGTTCGTCAGCAACTGTACCGAAGCGACGAGCAACTGTCCTGTGACCACCCCGACTCCGAGCTCTCGCCGGCGCCGGAGGGAGCCCTTCATCACCAGGTGGACCTTCGACAACAGTCGACAGAGACAACAGGCGCAGACGGAGATCGAGTTGCGTGACTACCCTAACTCTTACAACATGTGACATGAACGAGAAGGTAGGGCCCCGCGTTAGGAATAGGATGTCGGAACTAGCAATGTGAACTAATTACTTTTAAAAAGTTGAAGTGGAAGTTTGGTTTCAAATCACGACGTAGGTAGGTTTATTTCTCGGATACCTAATGAAACTTAAAGACTAGTTAATAAAAAAAATTGCTAGTATTGAAAATGTTGGCTAGTAACGAGGTTAAAAGTAATCTTCAATAAAACAATTATATCACTTATGTCAGCATTTTGTCATTAAATAATGTCAGCTTCTTTAGTACACACTTTAGTAGTTTAGTAATTATTTTCAATATTAACGACTTCCCTTGAATGAATAATAAGAGTTGTATCACTCTACAAGTGGCCACAATAAACATTCTAAGTAGGCAAGGTAGTAAAGTGGCCAGTTATTAACGATTTACCCTATCCTATGTAGTTTTTGGGATTTGACAAAATTTGAAACCAAAATTATCTATTAACTCCCAGCGATATGGCAAAGTTGTATAAATCGTGTATACAAACTTTTTGTTGTGCCTTGATAAAATTTCACTTTGCATACAAACAGGAGCCTGGATGTTTCGAAAAACGATTTCCCTCGAGTTCATACATTGTTTTTAAAAGTTGCAAAACGTGTTTCAATTTTTAATGATTCAATCATCGATACTGGATAAATTATGAAAAAGTATGGCGATTTTACTACCACTGCCTTTGATATTATAAAATAATATATATTAAATAATTGTAAAATGGGTATAATTTTAGCAAAATCAACAAAGGGCAAGAAGTGAAGCCTTTAATATCATAATAACGAGACCTTCAAAGTTTGGTAAAGTTTGAGAATTCAACATTTTATGTAGAAGGAAATCATGTTTCTAAAGGAGTTTGTTTTGCCATGTCCCTACGAGGAAAATAATTATACATAAAAAGTTATATTATAATGTCACATCTGTTTTCCAGTAGGCACAAGCTAGGGTTCGCCCTTTACCAGAGTTTACGCAACTCTCTCCCTTCATTAAAATTCATTAATCTTTTCTGAGATATGATTTCAAAAACATCGAGTCATAAATGATGATTTGTTGACTGAAGTATTGTTGTCCGATCCCTGCTTATTTTAATAAACTGGATGGAACTTGACCCACATTCCCGAAAATGAATGATCTTTTATTCCTTTATAGCCATTTACAATGTTTCATTAATTAGTAGTACAAATGTACGACTAAGTACTTAGCGGACTTTATAATTTTCGAACAATCTATAAATGTGTATCTTATTATCTATCTATGGATGTTGTTTACCTATTTATTTTAACAACTAAATTAAGTACCTAAATCGAAAAACACGTTATTAAGATTTAGGGATGCATAATATGATGAATATAATGACTATTTAAGTAACATACATACATACATACATACATATGCTCACGCCTATGTCCCACTACTGGGGTAGGCAGAGACAATAGATCGCCACATGCTACGATTCTGACACACATCTTTCGCCTCCTCAACATTCATAAGTATCTTCATACAAGCTCGTCGGTTCCGGGTACATTTTATTTGGCCCTTCTTCAGTACGCATCCGATTTGGTCAGCGTACGTGCGCCTAGGGCGACCCCTTTCAACCATTCCATTCACAATTGCCTTGTAAATTTCATACGTCAACCTACTTTGGCTCATTCTTTCCACATGGCCAAACCACCTCAACATTCCAATTTCAATTCTTGTCTCTACATCTTCTTATTTAAGTAAGAATACCAATAATCCACTTAATATGTATAAGTACCTAATTACGCCACACGCATTAATTCAAAACGAAGTACGAAGAAGAATAATGTAGTAAGAAAGTTCTAACTATCTAATCTATGATATGTGGAACTATTACCAGAAAATTCATGACTTGATGATTAAATTTTGCTTTTTAACAATTGGTATATTATTTTATAGATTTCGAAACCAGATACAAAACTCAGTTACGTACGCGGCGCGGCCAAAGGGTAGAGATGATGGCTCTTACCAGAACATGATGTGATGGATATATATTTGCGAAATCAATAGTATCCGGATGACTACCGGAACTACCGTCTCTAAAAGAAAGAGCGGTAAAAAAACCTAGAAAGCAAATATTCCTAATTTTCCAAGATGTCCAGGTCAGACCATTCTATTAAAGAGGAATGGCGGAAAGGCCAGTTATTTCGGACTGAGTCTTAGAAGTCCCATAAATGACACTTAGAAATTAGAGATTAAAATAAAAACAATAAAAAGTTTATTAACTGGCTGTGATTTGCCGAAGAAAGTAAATTGGCTGAGCTTAAATTGGAAATTATGATAATATTGATAAACTAGACGAATCGCAAAAAAAAAATGCTAAATTTTAAATTTTGGAATTTTGTTAGGAGCGGTGGGAAGTAATTATATGGGACTTTTGTTGTAACCGGCACCATTTAGTGACAAAAAACTATCTGAAAATAGCATTGTATGGAATAGCAAAATTTTTTCATGACAACGATGTTGGCGCCATATAGATAGGAAGTTGTTCAGTTTTCTGAAAATATATTTAAAAAAATGTTGCTTCGCCCAAAAAATACAAATTGAATCTCCCCGGAAGGCTTTTAACTCAATAATACCCATTTTAATTAGATTCAATAAAAGCGACTTCTGAGCAATAAAATAGTCATTGAAATTTAAAAATCAGCCAAGTGCGTTAGTTAGCTGGCAGGGGGACCGGGGCCGTTTAGAGTCAACTAACAAAAATTTGCAATTTGCTAATGGATCCTTAAATTGAAAATGGTTTTCCCACACCTACAATATTTTTAAAAGGCCTGGACATTACCCCACACCATGGGATAGACGAGAAAAAAAACATGCATCCCCAATTTTAGGTCTTAAAAAAATATTTCAAGATTTTATTTTACCAGACAGACGGACGGACATGGCGAAACTATAAGGATTCCTTGTTGACTCCGTAGTCAACACTCGGAGCGACAATAAAATGTACTCGTTGGACCGAAAAACAACGATAATTATTTTATTAAAATAACTGTAATCATTTCATTTAAAATGTCTGACATAGAAAATATTGTCAGTTACCTAGACATTTATCTCGAAATGGTTTTAGATTTAACCCTCCCAAAAAAAAACTTGAGATACCGAATTCTGCAATCGCGCGCGCTATCATATAGGTCTGCCATCGTCGCAATCGCGCGTAATTAATTTTTCACCTCACAAGCTCGGAAAGATTCTGTTTATCATTCGAAATCTGAGTGCAAAAGTGCATTTTATCCGCTAGCGTGGAAAGAGTTTTTAAAATTCGAATCCATTCGAGTCCAGATAAAAAGATAGTAAAAACCATACGTGCGAGAAAGACAAAAAGATTATGTTGCTAACATAACGAACTATGCTTATATTCGTGCATATTATTGTCTTCTCTTTTTCGCGTATAGGTTTGTCCTTCATTATAATTTATTTGAGTGTCAACAAAGAGATTATAACTAAATATAATCCCTTTGAGTAGCAATATCTGTTGTCTTCTCTTTTTCACGTATAGATTTGTCCTTATTTGCATTTGCATATAATTATTTTTCCAGTGTGGGATAAAAATATCATTTAAAATAATACTTATTTAAAATGCACTTTAATAATTAATTCATCTTGTTTACCTATGAGAAGTTATTCCTTTACATTTCCTGAATTATTTGCGCAGTGTCTCAGTACACACTACACACCAGGACATTTTTAATGCTGATCAATTGGTTTTCAATCAAACTGCTACACGTGACCACAGTGAGACAGTGACTAAATGCAAGAGTAATATAATGGGACAACGTCATGAAGCGCGATGTTCGCTCTAACATCTAAACTCAGTGCTTGCACCTAACATTTTCCTCGCTGTTGTGAGGTGAAAAGTTGTGTTTCGCTCGGCTGCAAAATTATTCTGCGTCTCGTACCTTTGAAACCTTCGCTACGCTCCGGATTCTATATTTGAACCACTCGCTTCGCTCGTGGTTCAATCCTAGATTCCTTCGCTTGCTCAGGTTTCAATATAAGTACTCGCGCCAAAAAACAACTTTGCAGCCTAGCATAACAAATAACTATTATTACGGTGCCTCTCTTGAAATGTAGGTACAAAAATGTCACGTTTTTGGGTGGGATTGCAGTTGTTACAAACGCCAGGCTTGTGTGATTGATTACTCGCGCTTGTCCGAAAAGCGATTTTTATTCCCGCGATTTAAGACTATAGGTAAACGCATATTTTGCTGGTTTTTAGAACCTATCTTCTTGTTATTTGAAAGACTTTTAGCAATGATCTACACTAAGGATCTACAACATAATATCGGCTTTATTTGATATGAAGTATATTTCTAATTTTTCTATAAAATAAATATGAAACCTGTGTTCCAAAAAAAAACTACGTATTGGAAAAAATCTGTATTATGTGCAATGCTATGGGGAAAAAATCTAATACCATTATTTAATGAGTTAAGTAATTATATCATTTGGATTAGAAGGCACCACAGTGTTATAACGAAAAAACCAGCCAAATATAGGTATACCTACTAAAATTACGTAGTTTAGTAGAGGTATTTTTGCAATTGGATTGTATTTCTATCATATTCATATATATAATAATTCGTATCACAAAGCTATCACATGCAAATCACAATTTAGCCGAACGGCCCATACGTGATGTAATTTCATCCAAATCCGTTTATGCGTGTTAGAGTGACAAACATCCAGAACATCCAAACTTTGACATTTGTAATATTAGTGAGATTAATCTTCTAAAGGATGACAGGTTCTAAAGTCTAATCCTACTACACTAACAACAGGAGGTGATGTGATATGAGGTGTGGTGTTGTGAAGGTACGTAGTCAAGTTTTCATCAGGTTAAAAGTATGAAAACGACCTTCATTTATTTATCATAGTTTTTTCATTAATTGTAGTCAGTATCTTTTGGACCCTTCGGAGCTTTAATAGTTGTTTCGCAGCTGTAGACTGAAAATAATACGTTACTGTTTTTATCGAGTTCGCACTTATTACTAATTCACTAAAACAGGGCCCGTTGAGTTTGGTGGTTTAAATTTTTCTACGCATTTTTAATCGCAACGCTTTGCAAAAAAAGGCATTTAGTCTTGCATGTACCTACTTTGTTTACTTTACTCCATACTCTTTTATATTATGTAAAAACATAATTATTCAATCTATTTTTAGACATTCTGCACCTAAAGGAAAAACTGAGATAATTAAAAAAAAATCATCTTCGTGCTTTTAAACTTTTTTAGAGTTCCGTACCCAAAGAGTACCAACGGAACCCTATTCGTAAGCCTACGCTATCCGTCCGTCTGTCCTTGCTATAGAGGGATGGATGTATCTTTTGAACTAATACTAGCTAGACAGATTTCACAGAATATGCGATCAATGTGGTTTTTGGCTATTCATAAACTCACGACAATAATCCCTTTCGGGTTGGACAGAAACATTGCTACAACTGAACTTTCTGACACTTCTCTTCTTCTTTCTTTTCTTTAAAAAAAGGCCTAACGTCTCTTCAGATAGAGAATGTCCATGGTTTAAAAAACCAACATGACATAACGTTTTTTTTAGTTTTAATTAATTGCATGAAATACTAGAAGCAGTTTCACAATTTTATAATTTTTACAAAAATGTAACTAAGTATGTTTTTGTCCACAGTTCCGATCGAGACCATTTACAGTGACTCTGTTTCATCTGCGAGCTCGAACAATGAGCCTACCTCGCCCGAACCCTTTATCTTTAGATTGACTTTTGATAACAGTCGACAGCGGCACCAGCAACAACAGCCCCTGGTGACTGAGGCCCGGGATGCAAGATATACTTAAATATAACAGGATGCAACGTTTGTTCGATTAAGCGTGCGGAAATAATAAAACTTTGTCATAACTATAGTTCCGAATTATTTCGTACTGGTCACATATATGAAATATTACTTTCCTTACTTTTATTACATACCTACATATTCACATTCATTCAAATTTAAAAAGCATTTTTTTATATTCCGTAACTTTCTACCTATGAAAAATGTACTGTCTTATCCCCTAAAAATTCCAATTGTAATACACAAAGTGAAATTTATATCAAATTTGGTTTTAGTTACGTGCAGGAAAAGTTATGAGTTGTGTGTTTCAGAAATGAAACAGATTTCAAAATAAGAACAAAGTCTGAGCGTTATTTTTTGCCGCAGCTTTAGCTGCTTCTCTGCTCCCTTTAATACTCGTATTATAATATACACAAATAACAGCATAATCATACAGATACTTAATCTTTTTTAAAGACATCCTATTACAAGAACTGCTTCAAAAATTCTAACATCTCTGTCGATTCGATTATGTATAACGTGAGAAGTGGATAAACATAAGCATGAAGTAATAGTTTTAGTAAGTACGCTGCTCCCTTTAATACTCATATAACATAACATACACAAATAACAGCATAATCATACAGATACAGAATTATTTTAAAGACGGTTACAATAAGAACTGCTTCAAAAATTCTAACGATCCTGTCGATTCGATTCTGTATAACTTGAGAAGTGGATATCATAACATAAGCATGAAGTAATATTTTAGAGATTTAAGAATATCATTGTTATTTGTCGTGTTTGTAATTACTTGAGTTTCCGATATTTTTGCAGTCTTACAACTGCCACGATCAATGGGTAATGTAAATATCGAGATGGGGAGAGGGGGAAGGAGTTATTTTGTTTCGGAAACTCAAATAATACAATGGTTTTTAGTTTAGATATCGACAGAGTAACTCTTAAATACTGTATTTATTGTAATCTCTAAATAATAATTTAGTATTTTCGAAGTCGATCGACAATGCAAATAGAAGTCCGCAAAGTTTGAAATGGTGTTTATTATTACGTGACACTGTTTTCTGATAGTAAATTATTCGAGCATTGTTTTGGTTGATTAAAGCCAAGAAACTTATTGTGTGTAAGTACCTACATAGACGACACTTAAGTCAGTAGGCGCTGACGTCGACGACATTTCGCTAATTAGATGGGAGACGTTTGTATAAATTTGTTTTAACAATGTGATTTTATTATTCATGAAGACATCTTAAGGGTTTCGAACCCAGGAAACAATCATTCTCGCGTTAATTCATGTAAAACAGTATCTACTATCATTTTTCCTTTCTAATAATTTAACCCGGAGTCACGTTGCAGGGTTTGCCCCGAACACTCGTCTCTCGCGTGGTGTTCGCGCGGTTCGCGTTTCAGCCTGCCACGAGGCTCCACAATCCTTCTCAGTTGTTCTTACTCAAAAACAATCCTCAAGATTGGATAGACACTCCCTCAAACTACTTGACATTGGCAGAAATGCGGTGCTAACTCACAAGCAAGAAGTCCATAATTATAATAAAATAAAAAAAATATAATAATTTTACCCCCAAAACGAAAGAAAGATTTTTTTATATCGAAACCTTTGTTCAGTCACCCAGTATCCTGCGACGATAGCCATGTTAGTAGAAAACCTGCCCGGGTTCCTTGTCCGCAATCCCATAAGAGGTAAACATTTTTGTGATGAATACCAAACCAATAATAATATTCTGTTCTTGTTATGTACTATGTATCCATATCTATGGATGTTTATATAGTAGATTACACACCGAGGGCAGGAACGTAAGAAAGGTCTCAGGTCTCATGTCATGTGATCTGAGGCTTTTTTATTTACTGCCTGAGGTTAGTATACTATTTTTCTCCTCGACGGAGGTGGAAAGCGGCAACTTCGTTCAGCGCAGCAGCGGGATGAAAATTGACGCTTTCCGTCCGGAGGGGAGAAAAATATCGAATGTGTATTCTTTATTCGCCGTGTGGTGCCCGGCTTCGAATAGCTCCAACTCAGCCAGTAGGGCTCGCATGCCACCCCCGAGAAAACGATAAAAATCTAGATGTGCCTCCATCCTTATTATTTTACGTATGCCAGAAAGAGCGCGCACGACGTTTTTCTCGTTTAAACGCTTTGTCGTGGCTGGCATGCTAGCTGTGCAGGTGTCGTAGGAAATGACAAATTTCTTTCGGGATCTCATAAATCTTCGACGCCCAAAGCGTGTGGCTGCTGGTGAATCCACCCCTGATCGTATCGGTCTCCCTTACCATCATAGAAGGGCAAGGAAGAAAATCTTCTATTCAAAATATCCTGTGTTCCTGACTGATTTGCTTTAAAGATTAGCAGTTAGTCGAAATAGACTAGAAATGCATCGTCTAATCTAAACTATTATAAAACTGTAACTGAAGTGTGTCTGTACATTGAAGATATTTACAAAAAAAAGATTACGATATGGTTTTTAGGTATCCCTGACTCGAAATCAACCTTTTTTAGAAATGTTGTCTGTCTGTTTGTTTGTGTGTTTGTTTGTTTGTTTGTTTGTTTATTTGTTTGTTTGTTTGTTTGTTTGTTCGCGTTTGATGAAACTTTTTTTGTTTGATAGCTTATGATCTGACTTAAAATCTGGTATATAATTTGTGCGGACGAAGTCGCGGGAAAACACTAGTTTATTATATTTATATTTCAAAATGCATGTTTCTATCTTCAGCAGTTTAAGCTGTGCGTTGTCCATCAGGCAGCCACAGAACTATTTTTTATAAGTGCCGTAAAACTACACAACTATAGTTCGCTGTACTGTTATCTTCTCACAATAATACTAGTCTAGACTAGATTCTAGATCTGCGATCGGGACTAGATAATCGGTGTGACACCAAAATATAAGTACCTATATAAGGTATAATGTGAAGGTTTTGTATGTGGCACCTTAGTCCCAGGAAGGATAACCTGATAGTGTTACTGAAATAATTGTAATAGAATAATTTTATTAACAGCAGTTATTAAGATTGATATGAAAAAAAAAATAGGATTAGAATGAAAACCTCTCAGACAATCAGTGTTGTATTTGTAGCTGAATATACTCTTACTTATTAATTATTCTCGTTTACTTACGAATGAAGTGAAACTTACAAAATCGTGAATTATCTTCTCATGAACAAATCACTAAATATAATAAGCAAAGTCGCTGTCCGCGTCTGTCCTTCTGTTCGTTTCTCGGCTTACTTCTGATAAACCACGCAAATCAGCTGTTCCATACAAAACTGCAAACCTACTCGAGCGAAATGTATGGGACTACAGATTTCGATGTTGGCCCCATAAAGTTGTTCAGTTTGATGGTCTGATCATCCTCTTCAAAAACTGTCAGCATATTAAGTTGGACCCTGTATAATATAAGTTTTATTATAAACCCGGGCGAAACTGGCGCGCGGGTCGCTAGTGAATTATAATTCTGTTAACAATGTGTATTTTTATTTCATTATACTCTATCATGTCTATCTCTATCGATATACACTCGACAACAAAAATAACGGGTCACCAACATACCTGAATATCTCGGAAAGTAACAATCATAGCTTATTCACTTAAAAAGTATTTCATTAGACTATTTAATACTTCTTAAATTAATTCATAACATTTTTAGTTTTCATTTGTTTGACTTAATTAAAATACATAAATACAAATGCGTCAATTCTATCGCAGACCAAAAATTTAATATTACCATTTTTTGTCAAAAATAAAACATTTCCCCATATTTTAGTGTATGGGAGTGATAAAATTACCGCATTAATAATAAATATTGAATACTAAATATTGCTTTTTAAAAAAATCATTTACTTAGGTTTTAGCCTTTTTTATTGGCATTACTTTATAACAACCAGAAATTGTATTAATTTAAGAAGTAGTATTAAATTGTCTATAAAATGCTTTTTATTTAAATAATCTACCATTCTTAGTTTCCGTGATATTAAGGTCTATAGGATAGAAGGTATGTTCAGATTCTGTCGAAATAAAAAATGTATAGCATAGTTATTTAATTAGTAAGACGTATTAAATTCGCGTGCTGGATACATTCTTCACCATGAGGGTAGGCCGGTGCCCCAGCAGGGGCACGATAAGATAAAGGCTGATGATGATTTGCCATAGAATAATGAATTTAATTACATTTAAACATCTGGAAATGCATTAAATTTTAAAATACGATAAAACTGTATAAATTAAGAATACGTGTAGTCTAGAAAAATGTTAAGAATTTCTCTATGGATGTCAATTGTCAGTAATTATAAGAATATGTCGAATTAAATTATTTCCTCTTCTGATTGGCTGGTAGTATATCGTTTTATTAGTAAAGGTCTTAAAATACATCAGGGACTTTAATGTTATTCTACCGACTAATATAACTTAAAAGCGAAAACACTTATATCTCTAATGCTGTAATGCGTGGAGTCCGCATTTAACTTAATTCGTTTATACGTACTAATCTTGTAAACCCTACCACTTTTTCAATTTGATAAGAGAGAATCATTGACCAGAAATTAAGAGGTCAATGGAGAGAATCGAGGTCTCATGTATATCTAAACTATTATAAAACTGTAACAGAAGTGTCTGTACTTTGAAGATATTTACAAGAAAAAGATAATAACGATATGGTTTTTAGGTCGAACAAAATTAGTTGAAATTATTTTACGATTTTTGTGGCGACGGGCTCACCCCCCGTCACACTGGACTGGTTCGGTACTACTGGTGAAACGTGGATGTTCTGAGGTTTCAGAATATCTCTGACTACCCCCTCGGGGAATATAGTCGTGAGCATAAGCTATGGTTTTTAGGTATTCCTGAACCCCAAATCAACCTTTTTTTAGAATTTTTTCTCCGTTTGTTTCTTCGAGCAGCACGGAAAAACTACTGAACCGAATTGGATGAAACTTTTTTGTTTAATAGCTTATGAGTTATGACTTGTCGTAAAATCTGGTATATAATTTGTGCGGATCAAGTCGCGGGTAAACTATCATTTTATAAAGTAGGCTAAGGTGCCGACTCTTCTAAGAGTCTCCATTTCTTTGCAAACAATATTTTGACTTTAATAATTGTATTTCCCCCAATATACTAAGATCCGACCTCAAAATTATGCACCTAGTTGTTTGGTGAACGAAATGTGATTTAAGTGAAAGTTTATACAGGGGTTTATGCAACGCCGCCGGGTTTCCTAGCACAATCTTGCCGTAAGTACCTTTACCGTGATGATTTATGGTACCATCTTTTCCACCTTTCTGTTTGGGAAGTAATTGAAGTTATATGAAGGTGACCGATGTAAAGAACTGGAAAACTAGGGCAGTCTGCCCAAACAAAAAGGTGCATCAATTTGCGGTCGGATCTCGGTCTACAAGGATCCTTGGGGGATGCCTATGTCCAGCAGTAGATGTTCATCGGCTGAGATGAGATGATGAATTGTATTTCACCACTTACATAAATGTTATGAATAAAAGTGTTAGATATAATGTGAATATTTTCATTTATTAAGTTTTACTTTCAAATAATATATGCAATTACAAATATGAATTTGTTTGGTGCACGTACTGTCCATTATAAGTGGCGACATGGGCTCGCTATTGAACAGAGTTCCGGTACTACGTGGTTGTTCCGAGTTTTCAGAATATCTCTTACTCGAGGAATATAGTCGTGAGCATATGCTATTTTTCCAAGATATTTCCTTTATCGAAAAGCAAGTAGTATTCCTGAAAAGTTTCGTGACGTGTAATTCAAATTATAATCCTGTATCGATTCTGTTCGAAGGGTTCTCAAACTGTCTTGAATTTCTAAAACGTCTCTTGCCTATTATCTATCTATCTCTGTGCGTTTGCGCCTTGCTCATGGATAGTAAGTAACGTGAACCACGATTCTCTAGATAGGGGTTAAGTCTTGATGAAAATCCTTATTTACTATATTAATATGACGTAACACAATACTAAAACTTCTTAAGAATTGTTGTAACGAGTTTTATAGGAAAAGCAAACAAATATGAATAATATTTTTTACCACGATATCAAGATTTCTCATTACATAGCATTTCTATATTCCTAGGTAATTAAATATGGCGTTTAGAGTTTAGAGCGAATTAAAAAACATCAGAGGAAAAAGTTTTGTGGCTGGTGGTTCAGGCCCATCTTTTTCTTACCAACAGATGCCCAGATTACATCTACATTATCAAATAAATTTTTCAAACAGGGCGTATATTTAAAAAAAAAGTTTGTTAATAAAATTATTAATAGGTCGATTAAGTAGCGACCGAGATATCTAAAGTTAATGAAAACTTGCGGGTGGAATTCGACAGACATCGAGAGGAATTCCGACATTCGATTTGGGATCAGGCATAATAAAGGATAATTGAGAGGCCCTAAGGGGCCACGTAGAGGACCTTAAATTAAATTATTGGAATTATTTTGATTTGATTACAATGTATACTATTATTATTATAATAATTATATTTGAGCTTTACATTAATAATATTTGTTGAATTTGGAAACAAGCAGCGAAGAAATAAACGATGCGTTCAACCGACCGGTTACAATTATTCTTACCTTCTGACAAGGAAACCGAATACGCAGTAATTAGCACAATGCTTAGCTTTTCTTGGAAACTTCCGACGACAAAACTCTTACAACCGCATACATTGGTGTGATCCCGAAAAGTTGCTGGAAAATCGGTATTCGAAACGAGGTATCAATCAGAAAGCATAAATTATATTAGGACTTACCAGTGTCATCGTCAGCAGGCAGCGGCCCCACCGTGCCGAAGAACCTTTTGTCGAGGAGTTGCAGAAGTTGGAGTGCGCTCTCGTGAACTGGAGCACGCGGGCACCCGGTGCACATGAGGGTCACGTTGATGATTGCAGTGTAGTGGTCGCAGGGATACTCCCTATGTTGAGCATAGAAATACCTGATGTAGTATTATTTTAAATTAAAACAATCTTATGGCACCTTTGTCGTCATCGGACGCAGAACGTAATTTTATTATTTAATTATTAAACTGAAATAAATTGTGAAACTAAATATTGATTCGCGCTGGCGCCTAGAGCGAATGCAAATATAAATAGGTGAGAGGGGAATTTTCAGCTTAGAAGCACTGAGGAATATTATGGGAGATCAAAGTAGTCACTAATTATTTTAGTTTATATAGATAGGGCTAGAAAATCGTTCTAGAGATAGGGTTACGGTAAATTTGATTAATTTTAATATCTTACACTCAGTTGCAGAAACGCTCATTAGAGTTAAATCCTCCTTTAAATCTCTTGCTGTCACTTTTTGTCTTGTTGACGTAGAAAAAGCTAGCAAGAGATTTAATGGAGGATTAACGGTAATGAGTGTTTCTGCAACTGAGCGTAAATGGCCTGTAATTCCCTTTGATCCCTTTGAGCGGTTTCGCACTACGACCGATCCGAACCCGTGAAAATACGGTCCGGAGTAGTCGCAGAACTATTTCTATGGAAATTTACGCACTAGATACGGTTTTCCGTCATCCGATTTTACATGCAAAATTATTTTCACGGGTTCGGATCGGATTCGGATCGGACGTGTAGTGCAAAACCGCTCTTTCGGGGATTTTCAGAGAAACTTCATTATTATAAAAGTCAATAGATTTTATGATAGACTAGAGTTTAAACTAGCTGATAGTGTAGGCAGTAGACTATCAATTGGAGCGAACAGAAAGTTATTAAAATAGGGATGATGACATATCCTGGAAATTCATATCTTATAACGAATTTAAAAATAAGGCTTGATAACAAAATTTTCAAACGAAATTACAATCGAAGAAAAGTTATAAGCGATTGAAAAACGTTTTTTATCAGCTTCTATCTCTTTCATGCAAAACAGTTGCTTGTATGACACGTCGTCATGATTTATAATGCAAATACGTAGTTATGACGTTACTTCTATATATATGCCTCTCGCTCTAATAGTAAACTTTGAACACTTATATTTCAGTAATTTTTGAAGATATTCAAAAATTTATTTCACTTTAGTGTTAAGATTTTAAACAATTTAAAATGTTGTTTAATCATCCTTACTGATTTTCTTAGAGGATTTAATAATGTTTCCCGAAATAATCCGACATTGAATTCTAATTCAATCATAACATTTTGCAATGCAGTATGAGTTTTGAGACGTGACGTTTTCATCGTTACCTAAACATGGTGCCATTTTTACACTATTTTAAGCGAAAAATTAAAAAGATTTTTTCATTTATTTTGGTGATGGCACGCCTAGCTATAATTGCTAGACATAATATAGCTAGATTCCATGAGTACCTACTGAACTATTCATGATGACGGAGGACGGACAAAACGGAAAATTCAAACAAGTTACATTTACACGTTAAAGCCCTGACATTAATATTTATAAGACCGTCTAAAGGCCCTGAGAGATTCTATGGTTTTTATTAGTCAATTATTTTGGGTACACCTTTGACGAAATTTTACTTTGGTCGAAGGTAGACAACGAACTTTGGATTGTAATATAATCAGGACCTCCACCATTGAGGCGTCACGTTTGAATAAAAATTGGTGTTGCTGTTTTATAGTATAAGTACTAGTGTTTACCGGCGACTTCGTCCGCACAAATTATATACCAGATTTTAAGTCAGATCATAAGCTATCAAACAAAAAGTTTCATCATAATCGGTTCAGTAGTTTTTGCGTGATGCGCGAACAAACAAACAAACACACAAACAAACAGACAAAATTTCTAAAAAAGGCTGATTTCGAGTTTCGCACTTAGCCGGTTTTTATTATTTATTGTTATTTACTGAAGAGTTTGCTCTATAACCACACTAAGTTTGACGCTTGTGTGTATAACATTTTTACGATAGAGTGAGAAAAATCTTTGATAAAAACTAGTTTCTTGTATGAGAACCCCCCTTAATTTTTAACTTTTTGTCATTTTTATTCGCTATAATAAGGCACATTCTCTGAAAATTTCAACTGTCTTGCTATTATGGTTCAAAAAATACAGCCCTAAATAGGTAGGATAGACAGACGGACGGACAGTGTAGGCTTATGAATAGGGATCTGATTTCACCCCGTGGGTACGGAAACCTAAAAATATCATAATCCAAAAATCGTCACAACATGCAGTCTTACATTCAGTTGCAGAAACGCTCATTAGAGTTAATCCTCAATTAAATCTATTGCTGACACTTTTTGTCTTGTTGACGTAGAACAAGCTATCAAGAGATTTAATGGAGGATTAACTCATTAACTCTAATGAGTGTTTCTGCAACTGAGCGTTAGGCTGCGTTTCCACCAGAGATGTGCGAGGTAGCGAGGCGGTGAGCGAGGAAACAATCCGCCAATAGCGCGCTCGCTCGATCACGTCATTTGGAAATTGAAGCACTCTCATTGGCCGATTGTTTCCTCGCTCACCGCCTCGCTACCTCGCAAGCACGTATCCAGACTTTGGGTTCGGGGGGGACATTCAATTTCGGGGGGGGGGGGGGGGGGATTTTCAATGAAAAATTAGGAAAAAGGTATAGGTGTGATCACTGTTCCATACAAATATTAGGATTTCGGGGGGGGGGATAAATCCCACCTATCCCCCCCCCTGGATACGTGCTTGCTACCTCGCACATCTGGTGGAAAAGCAGCCTTAAAGTTGCAAAGAAATTCTACGAATTATTACTTTGAATGCATTCAGTAAACGATACTGATTAGTTATTTATTATTCTATCCATGTCAAAATACGTTATACCAATAACAGTTTGTTTCCTTTTTGCAAAAGCGGGATTCTCACATGCTTCGTAGGGTGGTCGAGGGTTAATAAAGTTTGTTGACCCCTACAAATATTACATACGTATATGTTTGTGGTCGAGTCATAACTTACGAGTATATTGAGCAGATACAATCATCGCTTGTTGATCGATCGATGCATTGAAAAGTTTCTCTATCTCATCAAGCACGGACGCAGCGATAGTAAAAACGCATTTGTGTGTCTGTGAACGCGCCAGCTTTAGTTATCCCACCTGTATCAAATAGGAGTCGTTTTGTTTGTTTAGGCAGGTGTATGTACTGATACAAATTTGCATTCTTAAAATAAATTCGGTGAAGTAAAATTAAAGAAATAGCTTTCGGATGCACTAGGCTACATTTAGAAGATTTTAGACTGAGTAACAGCTTACTGATTTTCCTTACCAATCTCTTTATATATTATAAGCCGTGGTGGCCCAGTGGCGAGTAACCTTTCCTGCCGTGCAGGAGGCGATAGTTCGATCCCCGTCCAGGCCGACTCGTACCAATGAGTTTTTCGGAATTTATGTACGATTTGTAACACCACTGGCTTTTCGGTGAAGGAAAACATCGTGAGGAAACCTGCATGCTTCAATTTGGAGGCATGTATTGTACCCACTGTCCATTATAAGTGGCGACTGGCTCACCCCCCGTCACACTGGACAGAGTTTCGGTACTACTGGTGAAACGTGGATGTTCTTAGGTTTCAGAATATGTCTGACTGGGGTAGTATAGTCGTGAGCATATGCTATCTCTTTATATTTTTCTCTAACGTGCTCCTGTTTACGTAAATCTAATAAATTGTTAACCTGAGCTACTACTACACTCATACATCAAAGCAGTTGTCACTTAGCGTATTAATGGGCCACGCCTAGGTCAAACGCCCTTGATGTAAAATATTTGCACTATTCGACACTCGTAGGTTCTTAGGGAACGTTGTAGGGAACCATTACATTAAAACTTACGATTTAGTAAGTAAGAAGTTTTTTTGGAGGTCTGAATCGAAAACCATTTCGAAATCACACACAAAACCATATTTTCTATGTTTGAGATTTTAAGCTGGATTTTAAAATGAAAGGATTACTTATAGCTTGGCAAAAAGTCATGATAGCGGTGACAGGTGAAACTAAAATTTTAGTATGGTGGTGTTGCCAGGTTATGCGTGATTTTGACGTTCTTGCGTGGAGGCAGCGCCCTCATTTTGTATCACGACTTTTTTGCCAAGCTGTACACATATTTATGTTTTATTAAAATAATACAGTTTTCTTTAAAACGTGTGACGTCACTCGTCAACTCTATGGTAAACTAAAAATAACTGGTCCTATTCATAAGGCTAGGCTGTCCGTCCGTCCTACCTATAAAGGGCTAAAAGTATCTATTAAACCGTAATAGGTAGAGTTGAAATTTTCACAGAATACGAATAATAAAAATACAAAAAGTGAAAAATTAAGCGTCCCCATACAAGAAACGTGTTTCTTTCAAAGTTTTTTGTTTTTGCTTCATCGTAAAAACGGCAATACATACAAGCGTCAAAAGACATTCCCCACGTGACGAACTGTATTCGTTTCAAATCGTTGCGCAAATAACGAATGAGTATAGTCAAAGAACAAATACAAAGAGTACGATATAGCTAAAATTATACACAAAACAGGAGGAATAATATCATACTTCCCAATGAAATGGACATTCCTTTTCTGCAGTGGGATTTTTTATAAAATTCAAATTTACCAGTTTTGTATGCGAAACGGGATTGGGCAACGTCTTTTGGTTTGATATAATCACAGTGCATATTCTAAGGTAAAACAATAAATAACAAAAACCGGCCATGTGTTTGTCGGGCTCGCGTTAAGTGTCCCGGATTTTTTTTTTGTATTATAGTATTGTGGTACGGAGCCCTCCATGCGAGAGTCCGAGTCGCACTTGGCTGGTTTTTTACATATTAATATAACCTAATATAACCCATATCCATTCATACATATTAATATTCTACATTTAAAAATGCTCTGAAATCCCTCATTGCTACGTTTTTCAAACCTGAATGTCAGCAAACTCACAGAGTTGTTATTTGTTCGCAAATTAATATTAATCTTTCGTTTAGATCCGATATAAAAGATGATTTAGACAAATTAACAGAAAAATTAAGTGGAAATGAGCATGAACCGTTGAATTCAAATCTTCCATCCATGTATGCTCGAGTTTGAAAATCCATTTTTTTTCATAAATTACGAAAACGGCATTGTTGGACTCTTTTGGAAGTAACTTCAAAAAGATAAATCAGGTACAGCAACAAATGTAGAAGCATTCCTCTATTTGAAGATATAATTACTACGAAGGTCAGCGATTATCTCAAGCTTTTAAAATAGCCGTAAATTAATAGTATATTAAAAAGTAAAGTGGACCTGTATGTTTGTAAGTTTATTACCTTTTCATGGTTAAAACCGCTGAACCGATCTTACATATTGAAGACGATATAAATTCCACGCAGAGATAGTCGCGAATATCAGCTACGCTACGTCATTCACGTAACATTTTTTTTTATAATCCGGGTTGAACTACACCACACAGCACAGCATCGCATTTTTCCGTCGCTACAACCTTTTCTGTCACTCAGGAACGTCTTTTGCTAGAGCATATAAGATAGACGGAACGCGATCGCACGCGGCGTGCTGTCGCGATGCTGTGTTGTGTGGTGTAGTTAAACCCTAATAGTACTAATACACATCAGCGTAGCGGCTTTCCCTTTTGGTTTTACTTGTTACATATAACTATAGGAGCATTATTGGATTTCGCTTGGAATTTTTATAATAATTCAAGCGATGCAAGTGCACCAGTGGTAGACTTTGTTTTATTACCAACTAGCTGCCCGCTTGCCCGCGACTCCCGTCTACGTAGACTTTAAATAAAACCGGTCAAGTGCGAGTCGGGCCACTCGCGCACCGCACCGAGGGTTCCGTACCACACCACCACACAACATATACATTTTTGACATATTAATATCAGTAGGAAGTAGGATACGATGTCGAAATTGTCACAAACTAAATAGTGATAGACTTTGTACCTGGCACTGAATATCGTGGCAAGTGCCATGAAGCATCCATCGGCAACGCGCGGCGATCCGGTGAAACACTTGTCCACCGTCCAGTCAAGAAGTGGCCCAATATCAGGGTTGCAGTCCAGAAGCAGCACTATAGTCTCACGAGCCAGTTCGTATATCTAAACGAAATGAATTATTCATTACAATGAAAAACAATTGTAAAATATGAAAAATTAAGTAGATTAAAGAAAGATACGAACCTTGTCATTGGTAGAAGAAAGCATCTCGCTGAGCCAAGGATAAAGTGAACCATCCTCTGCCAATGCGGTTGGCGCAAAGCATGGCCCACAGCAAACTAGAGCGCTCATTGCCTGCATTTCAAGAATTTTATTTTATTATGTATCCAAGTAGTTTAATTTCAAATCTGCATAAGCATAATTCTTAACGACTACGACGCAAAAAGTAAGTACTGGATCGATTTTGGTTTTGTTTAAAAGCTTATGATTAAGACTTAAAAACTGAACTTTTATCACGCTACGATGACGTTGACGTGAGAGCTGGTCGCGGTGATAAAGTCGCGGGCAAAAATTCGCTAATCCATAAAATTTAGGTACGGAGATGGAGAAAAGATGGATGGATTGTGTGAAAGATGACATGTGTAGAAAAGGAGTGAACGCTGAAATGACGGCTGAAAGAGATGAATGAAGGAAGACTACATATTGCACCGACCCCAAGTAATGGGATAAGGGCAGGAAGAAGAAGTGTATCTAAAATCACCTATGACCGTTAGCGTACCTTTAGTGCAGAAAGGTTGAGTCGTTCATCAATTTCGGGCGTCGGCGGAGGCACCAGAGAGCCGAGGTGCTTCGCAAGAGGTCCGCACCAGCCGGAGAACAAGCAGAAGAGGCTGCGGCACAACTCTTTCTTCATCAGCGAACCGTACATTTCCACTATAGAAAATAAGATAGAATTTATATTTATATCTAGGGCTACAACTAGTAACAATTTATTTCAATCTAATTAATCAATTATACGGGGTGTGAACTTATATGCGTTACATAATTTGGGTTAGTCCACTCTGATCACGCGATCCATTGCCGCCGGTAGAAACGGAATGCATGTCCACAAATGCGGTGCGAGCTGGCGGCGGAGCGAGGAATCGGAGTTTTATTAACCAATAAGATTGCATAAAATCTCAGCTCCGAGATTTCATGCAATCTTATTGGTTGATAAAACTCCGTTTACCCGCTCCGCCAGCTCGCTCCGTATCAGTGGACAGGTACCCTAAGGGAGTGGTCCAGACAAAACGAAAACAAACTGCTATTACATAGAAAATGTCAATAGCGTAGCGTCTCGACCAAAATGTATGAAACAGCTGATTCATTATTTTACTTCCATCTAAGGTCTGAAGCACTTCTTTAAGTATGTCTTTCTCTTCGAGTCTTTAAGTCATTTAAGTTTACAACCTGTATATTGTTGTGAGTATTAAATGGTAATATTAATACATTTTTATGAAAAGAAAAAGCTTATATTGTGATTCTTCATTGAGACGCCTATAAAGTTCAAGCGCACATACATCTGAAAATCATTTGTATGCTGAGAAAAGTTTAAATGATTAGGTATGTTCTTACAAGGAAAGCTCTTGATCAGCTCAGTGACGAAATCAGCGAAGGTGAGCCTCTGCTCCCTGGCGGCCGGCGCATCCTTCTCCGCCTCCACCTCGAGACACTGCCGAACACCGTCCAGGTACTCCGTTAACGACGGATGTAGGCTTCCACCTTCCACGGCAAATGAGCTGCACAAACATAACGAGTGTGAGTAAACAATTCACACCACTTAAATACATCTCACTAATATTATGAATGTAAAAGATTGATGTTTATATGTTTGGATGTTTGTCTCCCAATCATGTATAAACGGCTGAAGGGATTTGGATGAAAAGAGGATGCGGTTTTTGTATGGAAGGTTGGCACCTTATTTTTCGCCGTCGTTTTTGGCGCGGCCATCAACCAATATTGAATATTTTATTTCAGAATAAAGTAACAAACTAAACTTGTTATTACATGTATATCTCTAAACTCAGCCCGAACGGAGAATATTGAAAATAGGTATATTCATTACGTTTACTTCAAGCCTTTGTATCTCTTTTCGAACTGAGTTTAGATATATATTTGTCATAACAAAAAAGGCGCCATTTTTGCGCATTGGCTTTTGGCACGCAGATAGAATATGTTCTGGATTAACACATAGAATACTTTTTTAAAGACCACGCAGACGAAGTCGCGGGCAACAGCTAGTACTACATAAGCATTTATGTACAAATTAAATGGCTTCGCTGCATGCAAGATCAGGGCACGGTTTGTAAGAAAAATCTATGGCAATCATGAAAGATGCTCTATTGCAAATTGGTATTATGGTAAATTACTTTTTTCTTGGCGCACAGAAATCTATATTACACACAATGCATATAAGAAATGAAAATGCTTTCTACTAAAAACAAAATCGCGTGTCATTGTGGATTCTATAGCCAACTGTTCGATTCTTACCTGTTCGCGAACGTTTTCTTCTGGGCTATGAGAAGCAACATTTTGTTCAGGTTGAGACGCAAAGCATCGCGCCGTCTCCGTCGTCTCATGTTCTCCTGTTTACGGTCCACAGCCTCACGTAGGAGAGGCAGCAGCTCTTCTATCAAATCCCTGCAGTAAACCACATGTTTTATTAACCCCCGACGCAAAAAGAGGGGTGTTATTATGATAATACTAACGGAGCAATGTGTAGTCTAATTCACACCGGTACGAAATAGTGTAACTACTCCCAAATACTATTATAAGGTTTAAATTGGTTCAAATATTTTGAAATGGTATGAAGGTCTTTCAGAGCACTAGAAGAACACTTGTCTTGTAACTGCTTTCAGTCGAATTGCTTACGATTACAGCGCATCGGGTTCCGTTGAATTCAACAATAAATAGAACCATTGTGGTTTGTGACAGCTCTTTCTAGTCGCAATGTGTATTGCTTTAGACATTCTTAACTCGTTTCTAACTCTGTATGAATGCCGGTGCGCTGTATTTTCGGTTTGTAAATGTACCAATATTATCATTAAAGTGACGAACTTGAGAGCATCAGGATTGATGTTTCCCGCAGCGGAGATGGCTGCGTCGCGGACCTCCGGGACCTCACATCTCGCCAGGGGCACAGCTAGCTTGTGAAGCGACCCAGGAGACGCTTGCGAGCTGCGAGCTTCACCACCGCTACGCTCGCTCAGCGAATCCGGCGAAGAACTGTACCGGATAAATTAATTAGTTTTTACTATCTTTTGCTTGCGGATTCAATGGAATGGTGTTTATTTCGTTTTCGGGGTAAAATCTAGCCTATATTGTCTCCATGTCCATAGCGTAACTGCATACTAAATTCATCACGATGGGATAGCGAGTGCAGTAAATAAACAAAATAACTGTCCTTAATTAACATTTATATAAGACTAGTTAAGATTTTATTCTATTTTTTTGAGGAATTTATAATAGTTTCGATGATAGAATATGTCGAATTGATTACATTTTCATCTTCTTTCTCCTATTATTATCAGAAAGGAGTTATAAATCAGCATTTCGTAAGTTGTTTCTATCGGCTCTTCACTCAATACATCTAATGTGTTTAACAATGCTTGGCCAAAAAAAATACGTTAAAAATTACATGCAGGTTCTTGTTTTAACATGTTTTATATTATTGTTACGTGAAATCAGTAAGTACATTAAAAATAAAACACACTAAATGTAAGAACACATTAACATCTACAACATTTTTTAAAAGCCATAATATTTGAACGATATTATAAAGCATTCACAATATTAAAAAGCTCTGCAAATGCGAACAAAACAATGATGGTTATACCATACCATATCGACAACATAAATGTGAGCGAATAGAAAACAAACCACAATTCTTTAGCGTCCAGTTACACTTATAATAGTATGAATTCCTAGGCAACACAATTGTGACGAATTAATAAATAATGCAGTCTGTCATTCTCACCTAAAAGATATCTTTTCAAAAGCGGACCCCCATTTTTGGCAATATGCAACTATAAGCGAGAATATTTTTTCAATGTCAACTCTGTACTAGACAGATTATTTTACATAAACATTTATTTGTTATGCGTATTTCTAAGGCAGTGTTTTGTTCACATGTGGTTTCACTGGACCACGCGACAGTTAACCACGTTTTCAAAATGAAATAAACTTTATTTATTGAAGCAATAGTCGTCTTTCAATATTAAGCTTAATTTAAACCCGCGCTGGGTTAATTATAGCTCAGATAAATTAGCTCAAAATAGGCTATATTTCAGGATATAATTTTTGGTTTTGAAAAGTGGTACAGATATCGCTATGGATATTCTGATGTATGTACTACATACATACTAAAAGTAGAAATTTCAAAACTACAAGAATTATTTCCTCATCAAATTCTAATTTGCCTGGGCTATTGTGAAACTATTTTTCACGAGGTAACCTTTATTTGCAACCGTTTAAGATGAATAATGACAGTCCGAAATGATATTAAGTAAACACACAGGTGAATGTAGTATTTTACAAATGATTACAACGAGTGATGGTGAATGAAAGCTAATATACTCGTAATTCTCGTAGGATAACTTAAGTTTAACATTAGTAAAGTTGGTTATAATATATTATATAATAGTTGAAACACATCATCCACTAAAACAAAGTCTTAACAAATTAACGCAAAGACTAAAAACCTTTCCTCCAGAATCCAATCAATGAGGGGTTTTCAAAAAGCCATTAAAAAAGAAAAAGTAGTTCCTAATGGCTCGATAGATGGCGTTGACGAGACAGGGGTGAGCGACCTTGCAGATAATAAAATACAAATAAAACAATAAGAACTTTTGTTTTTAAGTAAGCAGCAAAATATGAACATATATTTCGTCAGTGACATGCATTTTTGTTTTACTTTTTATCTTACAATTTTCGTCTTTCGGACCCCTCTCTGGTCAACGCCATCTATCGCCGTTATGTTGAACTACGTTTTACTAGCTTTCAGAAAACTACATTTAAATCAACCTACATTAACCACTGCTGGGCATAGGCCTCCTTTTTTGCGCCACTCCGCCTGGATCTAATAACGAAATAAAATTCTGACATATCGTACGAATGGCTGCATCGGTTTTCGGGTTTGTAGGAAATTGAGAAGTCGATAATATTATATGAATTTAAATAAGTTGCATATCAAATGGATAAGTTATTGATTCTGAGGTCTTCGGGTTCTGCGTTTATTTATTAAAACCTTTAATAAAGAGATCTACGGAATTTGAAGATTCATAGTCAGAGCTATAACAAAGAAAAGAAGGAACATACATGGACATGTTTAAAAGTAATACTCTAAATAAATCTCAACTGACATAATGTTCAACACTTAATCAATCTATCCTGATTTTGTGTAAAAAATTACTAAATTAAAAACTACCCTGATGAGTTGTGTGAAAAATAAGTCAACCTCTGATGTATATCATTAGATTTTTCAAAAGGTCTTGGATTTCTATCAACCTAGGAATTAGTTCTAGCTATCTACTATCATCGAAATACGTATTAACAAAGATCAAAGTATAATCGACGCGGTATAAACTTAGTTTATTATTATTATAGTAACACGTTTATTAGAAATTTCGACCCGAGCTACCCCCAGGTTTTTATTTTTTTATTTATTTAACTTCATTCTTAAAACTGCTACAGAGACAGCTACTGCTGAGTGTGTACAGTGAAATCAAGACAGCTTTAAAAACGGACTTGTAAAGCCTTAATAAACGCTACGTTTCATTTTTATGCTGAGGCTTTCATACAGCATACTAAACATCTGATGCGTATATGAAGTGAATGGGTAGGCGTGACGTGGTTGACTAACCCTCTTAAAGAGTAGGCCTGCACCTTGCAGTGGGACGTGTAAAGGCTGCTGCATAGGTAGCATGTCACCGTGATACAGCGCTATCACACCTTCGCTCTCTTTCTATTTGCGCGCGAACGAACGAGATAAAAGACGTGATACAGCCGTATCAAGTGTAGCATGCTACGTGTGCTGATGATGATAAACATTGAATACTTCCTAACTGTGTTCTCTATACGCTATTCACATCGAGAACAAGACCGAAAAGATCTAAGGTCTGCTTATATATGACAAAGAGAGGTGTAAATTGTTTTTTTTTTTTAATTCTTTACACAAAAGCTGTCTAGTTTTAATGCTAAATCTATATCACTCGTTTAAAATATTTTAGGTTTCAATCATATTCAATATGAACCATCATAAGTATATTTCTTGTTTTGTCGGGTCGATGCTCAGATAAATTAACAGGAATGGATGCGATATTACGCGCGTACCCCTCTGCCATAGACGCATGCTCAGTGAGCATACCCGTCATATAAAAATAGTTGACGCGCGTCCCGCGCCAGTATATAAACCTCCCCCCTCACCCCCGCAAAATTGACAGACTTTTTTGCGTAGAAATGAGAGATCATTTCCAATCCATTCCTGTTAATTTATCTGAGGGTCGATGGCATGGCATTGAGTGCCATGTGAATTGCCATCTTGGCGAAGATACTTGTCAACACAATATAAATTCTGTACTCAAGCTAGACAATAAAGTGCATTCAATTTTATTTTAGCGTGTGAGAGCTTTCAACTAAACTTGATGGAAATATTCACGACACAGACTGGTTAACATACTAACATAGGTATATTTAATAGAGCACTGTACTTAAACTAAAGTCTCGTACGTTCTAAACCTCCACAATGAATCCGGACACGCGGAAAGAAATAGAGCACTATCCAGGTAAGCCTTGACTTGAGGCTAACGTTCGCCGCTAGCTGCACACACTCTGACAGCAGAGTGTAGAATTTTTAAATCTTTTTGAGTAGCCCTCATGCAGTCAGCGCCTTCAACGCGTAGATAGCCTGACAAACACCATACATGTGGATGGCAAGCCACCCTAGCTAATAGGTACTGTTATTTTGTGAACTGTACAGAACACTACTTGAAAACCTCGCTTGAAGGTTTTTCCTATTATTAGTTTATCTTGATTTAAACGACGACGTACCGACTCGCTAAGAATCTCAAATGACATATTATTTACAGATCAGCGAGCGTAAGCAAAGGTCAGCCAATTTTCCTACTCACAAAACTAATTATTAGGACTTTCATCTAACTACTATAAACATCGCAAGAAAACATTCACAAAATTTGTACACAAACAAAAAACGAACGCTGGCGCTGGTATGAATGTGATATTGTGTTTTATGTACCTATTTAACAATAATAACCAGAACAAAAACAGTCCTTTAAGATGATTATGTAATCCGCAATAACGATGTGAAATCATTAATGCTCACACACTAACGTTAACTTCTGAATGCGCTAGCTGTGCACGGAACCTATGCGTGATTTAATGATCAATGATAGCGATACAGAGACCTTGTGTTAATCAAAATCAATAGCAAAAGGCCGCTGTAAATTTGCCCACTATGAGTAAGGATGGCTTGTGATCTCAGTTCCATCTCGAATTTCATTTCATAAAAAAAATATTAGCTGCACGATGGGTTGCTTCACCTGATTTCAAATCTGCATTTGTTTTAAATACTTAGATAAAATTACATCTCTAACAAATAGATAGCTTTGCGGTGATTGTTGTACATTTTTAACTACAGTGGGAATTCATTCTAAAAATATTTATACAACATTATAACAAGCAAAAAAATCTCTTTCCTATGCAACATCAGTTACGAGCTAACTAATCTACAAATATTACATAGGAAAGGTAAATCAGTTCATTACCTTATTCTACAATATTTTAGTAAGCATGCAATTATTGATTAAACTGCAACAGTTAAATCACTGTCGTGTTATTTTCTTAGCCATATTTTATTTAGACGAATCTATTATTAATGAAATCGAGATGAAACCGATCCGCACTCAATATAATGATTAAAATTGAATGCGACGTGCACATAGCGAGCGTCAATGAGCCACCTCGTCCGTTTGTGTTGTCTGTGCGCACGCGCATAGCTCAAGGGCAGCGTGAAGAACCCCCCGGGCGCGTTGAGGCTCTCGCTCGACGAACTGAGGGCTGCCAGGCCGAGCCATCCCTCCGCTTCAGTGCTATAACCAACTCTATGTTGCAGCAGAATATACAACCCTAATGCTGGAATGTTATTCAAGGCTAATTCCAGCACTTATATATCTGAAGTACTCCGGAAAAGATTTTGATCCTGAATTCGCTAAAGAGTGCTCCAGCAATAATACAAATTGATAAATTCGTTTCCTACATGTGTATCTGCTGTTAATGTTATTTTTAGTCTGTGAATTATGATAAACGAAATTAAATCTGTCAATTGGATAGTAAGGAAACAAAACGACAGAGAGCCAAAATAACAATGAATTAAACAATAGAACAAATTCTTTGTGCATACTAAAGAATTAACGTAGAATCAAGTCATACATATAACATAACATAAGGCAAAATAAAGTCATGCAATTCACACAAGTAAAAAGAGGCGAATACCTGTTAATAATTAGGAAACAGTCCCCGCGCTAGGTTTCATACTCAATTACTTGTAGAAATACGCATAAGACAAGATATATAAAATAATTCACACAATAAGTACACGGTTTGCAAAACAAGGGTTGCTACTTGTATCAGCACATCCAATTATACAGTAAAATAATAACATTCTACCAATAAATTTTTAGTTTAAAAATGGTTATATCTTGATATTACTTATATTAAAAACCGGCCATGAGCGTGTCGGATACGCCCATTAGAGTTCCGTAGTCATTGTATAGGAAATAGCTTCTTAACTATGTTTGCACGCATTTTGTTTAGAAGAGGTTTTTAATTTCATTTCTGACAAATAATTATTAACGACCATATTTCTGTTTTTGGATTACTATTGTCTTCATACCAAATTTTGTTTGAAATGCTGCAAAAATGAGGGAGTAATTGAGGACAGAATGAACGAAAGTATAAGATAAGGGCCTTTGTTTGACTACAGAAGAACTACAAGTTTATTATCAAAATAAAGCTAGCACCATTCAGTAAAAGTTATAATTATGATAAGTTTAATAGACTTTCAGTAAATTATTAGTGCATAATATGCTACGATAATATGTCATTCTTGCAGTTCATTTTTGGGCATATTATTCTATTCTATTTTTAAAATATGGCTGCCATCTTGGTTTGTGATGATTTTGCCAATGTCGAGTTTTTATAGCAAAAGTGCTTGACGTTGTACGGTTATATTTGATATTTAGGTGACTTCAAGGGTTGTTCTTATAAAAGAACACTATCTTGAGCCACCACTGGAGCCCCGCTGTCGAGCTGGGAGGGGGCAACCAACAAACGTGACTGCCCTATAGCAGATCGACAACGCGACTCCTTGGGCATATTATGTGTTATTTTAGTACAATTGCTAATCTAATGCCAGTTATGAGTTTTGATTTTATATGCATATTCCATCCGTCGACAAAATAATATATAAATTATCTAACTAAACCAAAACTAAACACACGTTCAAACATTTAATTAGTAAGATGGGATCCTATCGGCATTTGAAAATTATTAAATTAGTAATATATTGTTTATTTACCTGAGACTTAGATCGGGGCTGGCGCACCGTATGATAGGACTGGGCACGGACGGCACGACGAGGTAGCACATTGTCATGTAGTACTTCCACACCTGCTCGTTATCAAATTTAGACTTTGAATCGCAATACAAAAAAACACAAACTATTTCGACGTTTGTCAAGTAAGTACCTGCATATAACCATCACGTTCTTTCTCAGGCTTTCTCGGCAAAGCGGGACTGCGAGATAACAATGATGCACGATTATCATTCACAGGCCTGCAAATAAACAATGTAAACATAAATTGAATTTTCCTTGCACAAAGCTAGAAATTAAAATTGTTATTGATAAAGACTTACGCAGGCTCTATGATAGTGTAGAGAGCATGAATTCTAGCATGTAATATTGGCCATGCTTGAAGAACAGTGGCAGGGCAAAGAGCTGGGACCCGACTCCTTTCCAATAGGCCGAAAAGCACCACCTACAAAAAATACACATGAAAAAGTATCTTAAAATTAAGATTTATATTATATTGAGTATAATGCTACAGACCTCCCAAGGGTCGGCACCGCTAGAGGCACTGCCACTCCAACTGTTTTTAGTCGAAGTCTCGTCATGTTGAATACCTGCATAATTTATATTATTAGAATATTGTAATAACATATGGGAAATTATTGCACTCTTTTGATTAGTGCGAAATTTCAATAAGATTTCAGAGAATCCGTACTTAGTAAAAGAAGTTTCTGAGTAGTTTATATGTGGAAGAATATCTGAAATAGTGAACTGCATAATGTTGTGAAGAATATAACAACGAAAAAAATATTTCATTCAGTTAGCAACGCAGGCCTAGTGGTAGATAATTATTTGGAGCATCAACAGTAGTTGGGAAGTTGAAGCCTACCTGCTGTCCAAACAGCATGAGTCCTCTCAACGATCCACGCGAGGTCCAGCTGTCCTGCCGCAAGGATGGCCTGCTTCTCGGCCGGTGGTAACAGTGGAAGGCACTTCTCTGCGAAGTAGGGAACGTGAGAATCCGCCGCGTCTATTAGTGCTGGCTCTTCACGTGTCAATTGCAGTTTTTCAAGGAGACATTTAGTTTCCCTGTAAAGTAATTTAAAGTTGTGTTTTAATTCTTCACACTTCCAGATCGATTTTAGGTTATGAGACTTTAAGCACTTGTTTTTTCCGGCCATCCTGGAGTTAGCGAAGTGTTCGAAATTAGTATAATAATAGAAACTTACTTTAAGATATGTACCGCCAGCCGACGTGGATACGCTTTGCACTGGCACAGCATCACCAAACCCAACGCCTCCGCTCCCCGCACGACGGAAGCAAGCGGTTCCATCTTGGGTGGAGCGGCGGCGGCGGTCGCAGCGGGCTCGCCGTTCTTCCAGCTGGTGATCAACTGGAGCAGCATCCGAAGACCATTCTCAACTAATTGTGGTGATGTATCCTATAAAAATGTAGGATCGTGAAAATGTAATAGGCAATTATAATGATGGTAATTTAAAAAACATAATTTTATTTTAATTAGTAAGCCGAAAAACTACCTGAACATCCTTTGCTAGAAATTGTGTGAAACCAGCTAGAACATCCTGCCTCCACTCCGGGAAGTCCACTATTAGAGTCTGGAGACTTTGGAAAGATAGTCCTCGAAGCTCCTCATCCATGTGGACTGTCAGACGACACAGCAGATCTACCAGTTCGTTCGAGCTCATGCCTTCGGGGATAAGTCTGAAAACGTAATATTTAGATACTTCTTCTTTTGGAAATAAAATCAATACAAGAATGTTAAGAATCATTCAATGTATCTTCAAAAGCTATTATAGTAGGTTGTATTAAGAATGTATGTACGCTTACCTCGGTATAGCTGCAACACAAGTCCGGAACAGGTCAATCCTCGGCTTTCTCTCCCCAGTATTAATCTCTTGTTCCTTGGTCACATTCTGTGTGTTAGTCAGCATTAAAGGTCTCCCGTAATGAGCATCCAAAGCTCGTAGTATCTCCACTAGCACTCTTCTAACGTACGGGAAGTATGCACTCATGCCTATAGACCGAGCTGTTTCATCCGTCAGCATTTTATTCAGAAAAGTCTTTTTCACTCTCAAGGTATTTCCTGAGGGCAAAGTGCCCGATGTTCTGGGCATAGGTGGCTCCCCTTCCTTCTGTTGTAGACTATCAGCCACAACTAAAAAGGCTCTAAGGCCTATAGACATTCTCTCTGGTGTCAAGATAATTTTTATTGGTCGTCCAACCATGAGTAAATCGAAAACTATTTCTCTCATAGCAAAATCCAGCCTCTCTTGTGCTATGAATTGTATAATCTTTACGAAGATGTTTAGAGGAGTATCACGAGGCACAACACCTTTGGACCCTTTGGGGAATAAGGAGTTTACGATGCTTTGCAGTCTAGATTGTGTTGCCGAATTACTTTCGCATTTGATTCTGATCATGTATACCCATAGCAGACGGTACAGCGACTCTTAAAATATAATTTTATTTTTAGAACCATTAATATAGTAGATGAAACAAAGAGAATTGTTGAACAACATAATAAATAAAATACTCACCCAATGCAACCCTACACATCTTGGGATCTCTGTTCTTTAGATGAGACAAACACATCGCTAAGAAACAATGCCAATTGTCTAAAAAGAATTTCTTCTGTGAGACGCAAAGCAAGCAGGTGACGAGTGGAAAGAGAGCTAGGCGATGCTTTGACTTTGTACTCGCATCTAAAGTATGACTATAAAGCATTTCCACAAAGTTTTTCAAACAAGGCACATTCACTTCGTTTTTCACCGTCTGTCGAGATGTAAGTACACAAAAATTTTAGAACTTTAGAATATTAATATTTGTGTAAATTATTTATGTAGAAATTAAAATACTTACTGCAGCTACAGGAACTAATATTTCTACAAATAGTCCAGCCAAAGCGTGTCTTATATCTTTGTCCTTAACCTCTAAGAAATATTGGGCACATTCCTGAAGGAACTGGAAAGATGCTTCAAACTCTTCTATTGGAACCATCTTTACCCTGAAGAACTTCATGCCCATTAGAAGAGATATTATGCTTTGAGTCGTGTGGGGCGATGGCTCACGACTTTTAAGATCCTGTATTGAGAAAAATTAATCATTTTTATTCAAAGAAAACTTAGAGATGCTCTATCATTTAAAGAATGAAATGTGTTCTAAAACAGGATAAAATTAAAAAAAAAATAGCTTCATCTTCGAAATAGATTTGAAATAATGAGCAAGAGTATTTATGATGAAAGTTACCTTGAGTTCAGCGTTGAATCGCTTCCTCACAGATGCAAACCGTGATTGTGCCAGTACACCAATGACTTCCGCATATAAATCTGCTATTATGTGTACATTTGCTGCATTTGGGTTTGATTGTAGTCTGAAATGATATCAGTTATGGTGTTAAGGTATATTATAATTTAAAGTACAAACAGGTGGATACGTAATATACTGTATTTGAGCATAACAGATTATTACATCTTACCCTTCTTTATGATTGAACCGCTTGAAAGCAACATTTTCTATGTAGTGGACAAGATCCTCATGTCCTGGATGGAAAGGTAGTTGCTTCAGGACCTCAATGAGAGCTAAGCAGAATAAGAATTCAACTGCCAAGTCTCGCCTCTCAGCTTGCAACTCCTCTGAACTCCTTTCCACAGTTTCTGTTCCAGTTCCACTGCCTGACACAATATAAATAATACTGGAAAACAGAAAAACGGTGTATTATGTTGTATTAAAAGTTTAAATGTACCGGGAAATCTAATTAATAGGGTTCAAGAAAAAAAGGTTACCTTTTATTTCTGAGATCTTGGTGTGGTTTTTTGGCTTGTTCGCTTAGTTGTGGTGAATCTGCCATTTGTCTCTCTAGCCATCCAAATAAAGCACGAAGCAGAGAAGGCAGACAATGCTCAGCGACTGTACCAAAAGCTGACAATATCTGATCGAGCTGTGGGTCTTCGCCGCGCTGTAGTGTTTTATTCAGTGGTTTCTCCTAAAGAAAATAATAATGAAGAAGAGACATCAAAATACAATCTACAAATACATTTGTAAAGCAAAATGTTATTAAGAATAAAGAAACAAACCAGTGGCTCTGCCATCACCGCTTCCATCTTCCGCTCAGCTTGTACAGTGAACTCAGTGAAGAGTAGTCTCATCACAAATTCTCCAGGCCGCAGCTCAGAATCTGGTGGAGGGATAACAGGGCCCTTATGAGACCCCCATGGTAACATTGAGCCTGAAACAGAAAGTAAACAATTTGACTAAATCTTTTATACAGGGTCCAGGGTGCTGACACTTTTTTAAGGGGATGATCAGACCATCAAACTGAACAACTTACTCTATGGCCCCAACATCGAAATCTCGAAAAAAAAATCTGCTGTTCCATAAAAAACTACAAACCTACCTGAGCCAAATGTATGGGACAGATGTTTTTTTTTCGCAATTTCGATGTTGGTCCCATAGACAAAGTTCAGTTTGATGGTATGATCATCCCCTTCACAAAGTTTTAGCATTTTAAGAAGGACCATTATTCTGTCAAAATTAAAAATAAAGCACTATCCAGTACTAGGGACAATACTGTTATATTTATTATTGTTGTACATAAAATTAAGGAAGGAAACCGTTAATGCCTAAAGTCAAATAAGGAAACATTAATGTCATAATTGATACGGTATGTAGACTCACCTCTAGTTGACACCAATGAAGATGCCGTGTTGGTGACACTCCTCCAGTCACTGGACACAGGAAACGGTGGTCTATCATGTGCGGAAAGAGCCAAGTCAGAAAAGAAACCATCATTGAACTGGGTCATGGGTAAATCAATGTTTTCATGGCGTAGAGGCTCAGATAGAATACTGCCTTCTGATTCGGCCTCACTGGATACCATAGATGAAGGTGCATCTTCAGTTCCTTGAAAAGAATTCACTAGATAAATATGATAGAAAGTGCTAAGTACCTAACAGCTTTTAAAAATATTTCTCGGTATTACACAGAATAAAAGAAAGAAGATAGATAATTAGTAAGAACTATATACTGAATGGTCACTCCCTGCCACTCACTAACAACACATACCGCACACCGCACTTCGAGGGTATCTTTAGGGGAGCCGAGCAAGAAGTACATACAGATTGCATACAGAGGGCGCGCGTGAACGTGTGCGTATGCGACGGCGCGTGTTCCAACGCCATCTTGTTCTATTGCAGTACTATTAAAGCATTGCAAGAAGGAGATGGAAACTCCCTTGCACCTGTTATGCGAATGTGGCCCACTAATGTGCAAATGTAGTATACATCTTGGTAGACAGGTCCTGTCACCAGATGAGATACAGACTCTCCCCTATTAGAAATCTGCTGCAGTTCTTGACTGCAGAAGGGAACTATAAAGAAAGAAGCGTTCACAAAAGACCAGCGAAGGTCGCGGTGGCACAGGCACATGTCTGTTAAGGCCCTCAACCAATAATGATAATAAAGCATTGTGAGATTGTTGTGCCATGCCAGGGGTGTGCCAATAATTTAAATGAAGTAAATATTTTTTTAATTTGGCACTCAGCCACTTAAATGAATGTTCGTTAATTTTAAAGGGACAAATCTACTCAAATAGATCCCTAAAACATAATAAAAATTATGTTTATCGAGTTTAATGAGACTTTCCAGAGGTGGAACATACTGGCGTTTGATATTTATCGACTCAATTAACCTTGCTCCTTTTCGCAACTATGATTATTTTATGCTCGTTCTAGCTATTCTCTTTCTACATGATAAACAGAAACTTTTAATTATTGTCATACCTGATATGTCTTCAGGGTGTCCATCGGAAGGTATGCTGCTCACTAAATCTGTATCTTCTGATGTAATCATTGTGTCAACTTGTTTCGACACAAATCACTCCTTTACAACTGAAATATTGTGTAGACAAACGGGCATGTATGAGTATGGATGAATGACTGCACAATGTTTTTGTTTGGAATATTTAAGATCATGACCGTCTTACCTAGACTAACATTCCTTGATTCTATACAGGTATGCTGCATTATTCCTGTAAGCAGTTTGATTCATTAAATATTCACTCATGTATATATATTTTTTTATTTATAATTAATGGACTTATTGCTTGTGTGATAGTACCACATTTTGGCCAGTGTCAAGTGGTTTGAGGGAGTATCTGTCCAATCTCGAGGATTTTTTTTGAGTAAGAACATAACTGAGAAGGATTGTGGAGCCTCGTGGCAGGCTGAAACGTGAACCGTGCTAACACCATGGGAAAGACAAGTGTTTGGGGCAAACCCTGCAACGTGACTCCATTCACTCATATTTATAATAGCTTAGCAGGTATTAGTAACTATTTACAAAATTTCAAAATATTATGATATGAATCATATTTTATGGACAGTCATCAAAATTCTGGACATGATTAATTTCAATAATGTAGGTATGAGTCACATTGATATTGAAATTGTTATAATGAGTGCAATACAATTCATACACAAAGCAGGGACGTTCAGATTATATCTTAATTATTAAGTTATTAACAAAAATTTAAGAAATGTAAATTCTTTACTTATTATACAGAGGAGCTTCAACCTAGCATGTTATAAATTATGAAATTGATGACCAAAAGGGCATGGAGCATTCTATTTGCTTTACAGGTATTTGATAATTTTTACAGATAAAGATGGGATGAGATTTGTTTTATAAATTCACCATTTTAAACTAAACTAATATAGGGTGAAATGTAATTTTAATTTTACCCCCAAACACATGGAGAAAGGCAAAATAAACTACATTATTATCAGTCAGGTATTTTCAGAACTAAGATATAAGAGAGTCAGAGGGCAATACTGCAATAAACTGTGCAGGACGGTTTGGTGAATCAGAAAGCAGGCAGTTTTTTCTTTCTTTCGATACCTACTAATTATAATGACGACTTTTCTCATGGCAATGGTCATGTCAAAGAAAATAGTAATAATGAATAGAAAATCCATTGATTTAGGTTTTGTTCGCAATAATAGAAATGCTAATATATTAGAAACAAAACACAGGTAATGAAACAAATTCTGTAACTGAGTATGTAATGAAATGAACTAGTTACCCTAAGGGCTTTCAGATCAATATAAGTTTGATAGGGTTCATCAACAAGATTTAGATGGAAATATGTCTTCAATCAAAAACTTATTAAAATTATCAAACACAAATTATACGAACACAGTCACAAATTGTAAAATTTCTTCATAGTCACAATTTTCAACCAAAAGTTGAGTGAATGAAATGCATGAAATTGTCATTCTTTTTTTTTTTGGTTCAGTTCAAGGCATAGGTTCAAGGCAAAGGGTTATATTTCCCATACAGCCGATATCTTTGATATAATTCTCTTATTAGAAATGAGGGGTTTTCAGAAAGCCATTAAAAAGAAAAAGTACTCCTAATGGCTCGATAGATGGCGTTGACCAGACAGGGGCGAGCTACCTTGCAGATAATAAATTACAAATAAAATAGTAACATATTGTTTTTTTTTTAAGTAAACAGCAAAATATGAGCATATATTTCGTCGACGGATACGTCTGACTCTGTGACAAGCATTTTTGTTTACTTTTTAGCCTAAAATTTTCATCTTCGGACCCCTCTCTGGTTAACGCCATCTATCGCCGGTTTGATAAACTACGTTTGAGTAGCTGTCAGAAAACCAACGTTTTTTTTTTGGTTCAGTTCAAGGCAAAGGGTTATAAATTTCCCATACAGCCGATGTCTTTGATAAAATTGACAACATTTCGTCTTTTTAACCACCAGTTAAAAATAAAAAAATAGGTAAAAAATAAGAGATGGTTACTTACGTATTTTTTCGATTTAATTTTTAACTGATATTTCTATTTTTAATTTACTTTTGAATTTTTTGATAAACATAGGCTTTATGGCCTAGATACCTTGGCCTCAATAACATTAAAAATAAAAACTGTCAAATACAATAGAAAAGCCAAGCGAGGTTTTGCGCGGGAAACAAGACGAAACGGGCGGACTTTGTTTCTTAATTTTCTAAATTAGTTTTTCGTGGCTATTGTTGTGATAATGTGTGGAATTAGTATAATAATGTGCCTTTAAGATGGTTGTTGAGCTGTCAATTTCATACAAAACGTTGTCGTATAACACTCGTAGACGGTGTTAATAAAAGTAATGTTTTATATATGGAAAATTAGCTTAGAAAATCTATTTTGCGCATATCAAATAATATTTACAATTTGTAATATAATTACGAAGATATAAGGGTTTGAAATTTTGTATGAATAATTTCAAAGCGTGATATCTTCGTAATCATATTATAAATTGTAAATATTATTTGATTCGCGCAAACTAGATTTTCTAAGTAATTTTTCCATATATAAAACATTACTTTTATTAATACCGTCTACGAGTGTTATACGACAACGTTTTGTATGGACGGAAACCACCTTAATGGAGAACAATATAGTAAAAGTGAGAAATAAAGTAAGGCGGACCGTTCGATTCGGATTGATATCCCCGCGTAAAACTTCCTGAAACATTGCAATGTGTGAACCACCCTCGCATTTCAATGAGTTAGGTTTAAATTACGAAAAAATGAAAAACTTCTAATACGGATTCCTGTCAATATTTAAAACTTATTGAAGACATCGGCAAATAGAAACTAAAGTCTTGATCTCGGAAATGACGAAAACCAGAGAAATGACATTATTACGGAAAAACGAAAATTAATTTTGGGTATGAAGACTTGGAAAAATTATTATTTTAGCACAGATCAGGCACATAGTGCCTTTTATAATGAATTTATAAAAAAAGACAAAATCAGACTTGGCTGCATGGGCTATGTTCCCTTTGCCTTTCCGCAAGGATAAATGTAACAACAACAACAACAACAGAAAAGCCAAGCAGGCAAAGGAATAAAATCTCATTCAACCTATATTATATTTTTCAGTATTTTTCAAATAACTCGAGAAATAATGGATAGAAAAATCGTATAATTTTGATATAAGCTTTGAATCACATAATCTCCAAATGGTTTTCTTATTCTGGTACCTTTCTTAAAATTAAATGTTGTCAAGGCATTCGTCATTTTGACGCTTTTTTTGAGTTTTTGGAGACAATCGACAAACGAAGGAAACGCAGAGAAGTCCACAGGAAAGAGGTGAACCGACCGCTTTGCCGCGCCACAAATGACGGAACACTTTTCCTGCTGCACGGAAAAAAACTGCTGTCCCATTAGTGTCCCATACATTTGGCTCGACTAGGTTTGCAGTTTTGTATGGGACAGCTGTTTTTTTTTTTTGCGATTTCGATGTTGGTCCCATAGAGAAAGTTGTTCAAGTTTGATGGTCTGATCATTCCCTTATAAAAGTGTCAGCATAATATTAAGAAGGTTACTATATACGTCCCAATGCAGGGCATAGGCCTACCCTCTCTCAATATGGGTGTTAGTACTCCTAAAACAGTTATGGACTCGTCCTCCACGCGTGCCCGTACACACGGCGACAGGTCGGGTTACCCTGTTTGGACTTTAAACTATTAGAAGTTGGACGCTGCGAATCGAGCGAGAGGGTGCGGTACCTCTCTACTGCACTATTTTGTGATTTTCAACACACTTGCTCATAAAATGGCTCTAATTTCACCGCAATAAGGCAGATAATGACACCTATAACCAAACTAATTACTATTAATACTAGTGAGTTCGTACTCAACTTACGTAGTGAGTTATAGTTTTTTTTTATTGGTTGAGTTGCGTTGTTCTTAAAAAAGTTTCGATACAAAAAAAATAGTGTTCAATAGAAATAAATTAATGTACCTATTGCTTGCTCATTTCATGCAACTTCGTATTTAAATAGATAATTTCAACTTGTAGTTACGTTTTTAATAAATAAAACTTTCACTAAAATATAACTAAAGCCTGACCAGGAAAATAAAAAACCTCGCCATGTTGCGGAAAATCATTGGAACTAATTTTTGTACTTGGAACACTAACATTAAAGGAGACAGTCGATTGCAGCGCCCCCAATCCAGGTTTTTTATTTTCCTGGTCAGGCTTTACTGTTTTCTTAGTAGAGCATTTTTTTCAAACAGCTACCTTGTTCAAAATGTTAACTTTTTTAAAAATATCATTAAATGAATGATTTAAAGCAGTAATATGTTTCGTAATATAATTAGGTATCTAATATTAGCACTCAAATGGTAAAATATTAGCTATTTTCGCTTACAGATCGATTTTAACGAGACCTGGCGGAGATTTTCTTTCCCTTCCGTTACCATAGAATTTAGTGAATAAATCCTAAAAGAATCGTTATAGAAGAATAAAAAACCGTTTAGTATGATATTTTATACATGACGTATTGGAAAACGACACCGTTTTTAACGAAAACATTACGATTGTTTAGTTTTAGGCATTTCTTTGTACTATCCGTTACCACATGGTCAAGATGGCAGTATATTTTTCTCTTTACCGATCAGATCGGTAAGAATATTTATGAGTTTCGTATATGAAATGGAAGTCCTCTTTTGATTTTACATTATTATTCTCTAAAATAATAGAATAATCGAATAATTATGTACTTTTTCACATAATTTATAGTGTTTCAAAAACGGACAGTAACGGAAAAGACGGTAACGGATTCATAAGGCTGGTGGCATAAAGGTACGAAAATATCGAATAATTAAAAATTAATTCAAATTCATAATAAAGAAAATACGAAATCAAAATACAAGAACAAACTCGTTCAGACCATCAAACTAATCAACTTTCTCTATGGGACCACTGCCGAAATCGCGAAAAACAAAATAAACTGTTCCATACAAAACAGCAATCCTACTCAACCCATATGTATGGGACAGATAAGAAAACACGTTTCTTGTATGGTGACCCCTGATAAATTGTAACCTTTCGTTTTTTTTTATTATTTATTAAAAGATCTGCTACACTAACTTCTGTGTATAATAAATTATACAATCAATTCAGTGAAAATGTCAACCATCTACCCATTACGGTTCAAAAGATACAGGTATCATACATAATAACGAAGCGCTTCCAACTCTTCGCGCTCTATCTCAAGAACGGTCAATTATACAAAATATTACAAAAGATCGCAATTTTAGAAAATTTTAAGCTCTAAAATTTTTACTTAACCTTAAATGTCATTTAAAGCATAGGAAAGAAAATATTTTCAAAAAACTTGTTTTTTGACATTAGTCCTTGAATTTCTTGATTTGCGTAGTCGATATTTAATGTGCCTTTTGACATAACATAAAAATTGTCATAACGATTATTTTTACAAGTTTGTAGCTTATTATCTCTCATAATTAAATTGAATTAAAAAAATATATTAATAAAATTATTATTGTAATGTTCTCATTGTGCCCAATACTTTATGCTTATCTTCCGTTACTTTTCGGGATCCCCATAATACATTACCGCCAAGATGGCAACGGAGGGGAAGTAACGGTCCTAACGCTAGAAAATCTTTAAAAAAATAATTTAAATGTTTTCGCTATCAATTAAGGTTATATTTTGCTCAATAAGTCTTGGTTATGAACCAATAAACATTTAAAATGTAATTTCAAAGCAAAAAAGTAGCAACTTAGTCGAAAATTTACCTTGATTTGTCCTGGTAACGTATCTGGGGGACAATTTACGGACCCGACGTAAACCACGCGCCCGGTTCACTTTACTGGCAATTTCTGCCAAAACTGAAGAATTTTGGGTAAGTTTTGAGGTTTCCATATAAAATTAAATGTTGCTCGATGTAAAAAAACACCTTATTTGTTCGAAATTTTAATCGGATCAGGGTAAAATCGTGGTAACGGAATATGGGATGTCCCTTTTTTCAAATTTCTCGGACACAATTAAAACATGTTTATTTCTTATTTTTTGTACTACGCAGTGCCTGATAAGGATATTTTATACAAGTTAATGCATATATTGATCTAGAACAAGTGTTTCCAATTCAGAAAAACATATATAATAACATGAAAAAGACCAATGATTTTTCATTTTCTTGCCTGGACGCTAGGAAATATGGGTATCCCGCATGACAAAAGTTAGCTTTCTGATTGATTTTACTATCAATCAATATACTTTTAAAAATTATTTTATATAAAATATTAAATTTGTCACCACCTCAATAAATTAAAACGATGTTTGCTGAGTAATTAATTGAGATATGAATTTTTAAAGTGTCCGGACATGCCAAAAACACAAGGTAGCTGTTTGAAAAAAAATGCTCAGTAATAAAGAAAACTTTGAATTCCCCATTTTGTACGCGGCTAACAGTGGCGGCTAAAACGCTATCTGCAAAAAGCGTAGAAAGAGAAGGAACTAGAAGAAAGCACGTGTCTTGTCATATCACTCAGTAAGAGATGCACATAGCAAATTCGCTCTAGTTAAAAAAGGAGATCGCTACTTATTGCTGTCCTTATCGACGTAGCCACTTTTTTGTTCTACGACGGCTGTCTGACTCCGGAGTCAGACATCTATTTTCTTACAAATTGTATAGGATTTTATGACTATCGCTGTCTCATACGCGGTTACACTGATGTTACGTCTATCAGCGTGAGCGAAAAATACTTTGCCTATGGCAAAAAACCAAAAAAAAAATAAACCGCATTCTTTTAGTCTATGGACGATCGCCATTGTTAAGGAGCCCATTCACAGTAGTCCGTCTTGCAGTCCTACAGCAATATTTGACTGTGAATGGTGTTGTAGTCCTACAAGGCGTCCGATGACCTTGAGCAAAATGTATGAGTAGTCCTACTTGCAGGATAGTGAATGGTGTTGTAGTCCTACATGTAGGACTACTGTGAATGGGCTACTTTAGATGCGCGCGCATAGGAAAACTGAGAATTTTTCCCGCCATTCCGAATTTTTTTTCACTACTCATTTTCACTTTTGAAATTATAGTTATTTATTATTAAAAATGTCTAGTTATGAAGAAAACTATTTATGTTATACACCGCCCGATATAAGATGTGAAGCCCTTAACTTTATGGAAAGTTTACTATACCTACCTGAAAGCTCCAAGGACAAATAGGTATTTTTTTATTTTATTATTTTCTTCACAAGTGTGTTGAAAAACATCGTGTGTATTGATGATTACCATCCTCGGCACTCTTAAGACCCTCGCCTACGGCTCGGGTCTCAATGGCGCCTCGTCGGCGGTAATCACCAACATTACACACTTGTACCATAATGTAGGTACTATTATGCGTAACTAGTGTAGTTATAGGTATATAGGGTGCGTAACATGATGGTGTCGCCGTGTGTACATGGCATGTGGTCCGTGCGGATCCGAACCCGGACCTCAAGATTGTGTTTCCATATCTCTTTGCAACGCGCGATCGACACTCGATACATGATTTAACAATTTATTAAAAAAATAGACAAAAAAGGGAAATCAAAAAATGTAGTAAGTAACAAATCAAATAAATAAATAAAACCGGTCAAGTGCGAGTCGGGCTACTCGCGCACCAGGGGTTCCGTATCACACCACCACACAACACAACATATTAACTTACAAAAAAACGTTTTTCTCCGGGACCATTAGCGCAAGACCGACTCACACTTGGCCAGTTTTTATTATGTGTTGTTATACTGTAGATGTAGAGTTTGTTCTATAATCACACCAAGTTTGACGCTTGTAAGTATTAACGTTTTTACAATAGAGCGAGAAGAAAAAACGTCGATAAAAACTAGTTTCTTGTTGAGAATCCCCATTAATTTTTAACTTTTTGTCATTTTTATTATTTGTTAACAAATCCGCCGTAACAACGCATATTCTGAGAAAACGGACGGACGGACAACGTAGGCTTAGTAATAGGTTCCCCGTACGGAACCCTGAAAAGAAAAAAATATACAACACGTTAATGAATAAGCGCAAAACTCATACACCCCAACTGATTTATTTATATGTAACAAAATAATTAGATTGAAACAATAATTTCATTATTTTGATATAAATTTTAAGTTATCCGCGTTATAAGTTTTGAGGCAAAAATGATTTGTTATCATTTCAGATTTCAGCAATGAATGAAAGCACTAAATGTGCTCATGGATACATTATAAGGCTATATTACCGTTGGCGCGCTCTATACAAAAATTTTAACGAAAATCAGACTTCATACAAGCATAGAGATTCGTTTCTAGATTGTTTCTGAAAAATTGCATTGACTTTACTTGGTTAATATTGAAAATATCACCATAGTACGAGTACGTTTGTTTTGTATGCAGCGCGCATTTGCGCTCTCGGAATAAACTTCTCTTAAGAATCTTGTTTTGGTATTAGGTAAGTAGGGTGAGTGTACCCGTGCGGTGGGTAGAGATGAGATAGAGTTCAGTAAATTAAAGATTTTACAATAAATTTAAGTAACTAAGTAGGTATTTAATATTTTGAAAAAAATTACTTAAGTACTTATGTTGAAACCATGATAATTCGATTCTGTTCTCGATTCTAAACAAACTACTTTCAAGTTTTGCGTGAATTGATTAACACGTTGTATACAAGAACAGACCATTGGAACTGAACAGACCCAACTAAACTAATCATGGTATCTAGGCCAATTCTGGTGATTATTACCTACAATACAATTAAGTTGATTCGATAAAGTTCCTAATTAAATTGTAGTTAATTAGGTACCATGTTGCGAAAATATTTCTTTAACTGTTTAGATACCTATTACTATAGGTATAATCTGTGCTATTACCTACTTAGGTAAGAAGTGCTCGTATACACCAACTTGCAACTAGTAACATTGTTATACCATTGCCTTAAAAAGTATACTATGTATAGTTCATCCAGAATATATTCTATCTGTGTGCCAAATTTCACCCAAATCCGTTTAGCCGTTTATGCGTGATTGAGTCACTAACATCTAACTAAACATCGTCACAAACTTTCGCATTAATAATATTAAAGAAATGAGATAACTCACTTTATAGTAGTTTGGAATATTACCTCGATCTTGCTCAATAAAATATCTTATGAGTATGAATAGTAAACATCGCGAGTAGAATGTCTAGTCGGCAACACTAATTACATGTATAAAAAATATGTAAAACCTTATCACTTTGTAATAGAGCTTGTAATTGTCCATCAAACGATGCTTAGGGTCGTTGACGACAGTAACAACTTCCAAACCAACGAACTAGATGCCAGTTCTATAACAGACCTCATGGTGAATGGCCGTATATGTCAGTGACGATCTTCCTCTACGCATCACTAAACATTCGTTGGTAAGAAGCCGTAGGAACGCTCGACGATTCACATTATTGATAGACAGGAAACTCTAACTACCATTTATTAGTCCTCGAAAGTGGTGCGCGATCGAACCCAGTTCGGTCTAGGAACTTAAATTCGACTTGTATCGCATGTTTAGACCGGAATTAAAGATTTGATGCATCATTAAGCCTACGCTCAAGGATGTTTTAAAAAATAGGTTTTCGTAAATTAGCATTTTCGATATAAGTGTCGTTTTTATTCCTAAAATGTGTGTCTTTTTTAGTTCATTCGATTGTTTTATCACACTGGTTCCTAATTTCCTATTTAATTTATAGACACAATGAAGAAGAGCATAGAAAAATCTGGGAAATCAACAGTTAGCAACGATGAAGTAGTTACGGAGACGACTCCTCTTGTTGCGAAAAAGGTGATTACTAGACATAATAAGCTTTCGTATTTCGTAATGCAATATGTAGGTATACACGACATAATATTTAAAACTGATATTTACTTTAATAGGATCCAGAAGGCGGAGATGGAACAATACCCGGAAAAGTGGAGACGGAAGGTCTTTCGGTGCAGCAGACCACCCTCCTGGTCGCTGGTGAGATGGCGGGCTGCGGAGTTCTAGCGCTGCCGAGGGCTTTGGTCAGGACTGGTAAGTGTACAAATGTATGTAAAGCCGCAAAAGTTGGTCTAAGCCTGTTCTCGTTTGTCAGGCATCATCTGACGAACTTTTAACTTATACTTTTAGGTCCGCCCGTTTTAATAAACTAAACTCAACTCTGATGGCTCTTAAGTAACGTCAAACAGCCACATTCCTACAGCCAAACCATAAAACATGGTTTTGTAGGACTTTATGTAAAAAATGTATTTCGAAACTTCTTATTAAATAAATTAAAAAAAAAAACGCTTAATGGTTGGAGTTTTGTTTATTAACACGGGTCTTAATAAACATAGAAACAAAATGTAAAAGTACTACAATGTTATTTGTATATTGTCTGTAAATACCGAAAGCTAAAGCGAATTATATGTAAGTACCTACATTCTTTCAGGTTTATCTGTTAATTATTCGATGTGAGAGTTTTACTGCTACACTTCTGCTACACGTTTAAATTATCTTTGTTTAAAATAATATATTTTGAGAAGAGAAGTTCAGGCAGTCTGCCCAACTTCTTTCTGTTGATTTTTATATTCATGATTAAATGTTTCTTAAAACATTTTAATTAATTTATGCTTTCGTGTGTGTGTGTGTGTGTGTGTGTGCTTTCGGATTATTCGATAGAACTATAATTCTAGTAAAGATAAGTTTTATAGAATCTGGTTCCCCATTTATATATTTTTATTATAAAAATAAAAGAATAACACGTGAGTGAAACTACTATAGTACGTCTACACCAAAATTGTATTCGAATGTGTCTTGCCTCACCACAGAATGTTGTTTTATTTTAGTAACTGGTCAAACGACTATTTAATTAGGTGGCCCCATCAACATAGAGGCAACCTTTTCTGGACAATTTTTGATAGTTTTGGGTACCTATATAGGTACTGCCTAGATCTAAAACAGAATGATTGTTAAAAATTGTTAACTTGCTTTATAAGCATTAATTGGTAGGTTATCGATACGTTATTTATAGGAACTTCACAATCAATAGATCTGGCTTCTAGAAAGATTCACCTTTAAAACGATAATTGCATAATTTAATATTAATGAACCGCAACCTACATATCTTTCCATTACTTATAGAAATCGTTCAAAATATAAGCATAGGTACCTACCTAATTCATTTTTTCATTTGAGTAGTTACCATTAAAAACACTTTTACAAAATAGTTTAGGTATTTAAGCAGGTCAGGTACTTAGTTGAAACTGGTTTTGAAACATATAAGATAACGCAAAGCAGTTCATCGATCGGCATTTTAGGGTTCCGTTCCTCAAAAGAAAAAAAAAAAGACAATACTTATGGGATCACTCTGCCCGTTTGTTAAGAAAGACCCTTTTTCGCAACAACAGGTATCAAGTTGAAATTAATAGTAGGTAAATAAGGTTTACGGTCTCTTGGTGGGTGGTGTAAAAAATGAAAGCTTCTAAGTCGACGCAATCAAAACATACGGCCATTATTGTAACATTATTATGTATTTTGTTTGACACTCGCAAGCTTACGCATCAAAACCTATACTGTAGACCTGTACCTAGACCTAGAATCATGTGGCAAGAAGGTCTCACTGCACAAATAAAGGATTAAATCCGAAAATCGTTAATATGTAGATAGGTATATCAAAAAAAATGTTTTTCCGTTACCTTCATCGAGCATCTGGATGTAGATCGATGTACCTATGGGAGAAAAAAAAATGCCACTGCAAAGTTACTAGCGTAAGTATGTTCTTCACACTCACGTTTGTACGGAACCCTGAGGGCGCCAGTCCGACACGCACTTGTCGGTTTCTAAACTTATTGGGATATTTTTTGTTTTCAAAGTTCCCAATCTTTAGAAAAAAACTTTAAAAAAATGTCTTACTTATAAATACATGTGGGATTCAAATTGGGCCTCTAAAATCGAGTTCCATTTTACTAAACGAAATAAACAATTAAGTAGTTTGAGTAGTTATGAATGTGTTAAAGATGTAAACGTTTAATAGGTAACAAAAAGGTTGACTATGCCCATTGAGGTATAGTACCTCAATGACTAGGTATGCCTAAAGACGTTTTTTCGAACTCCCGTTAAAATTCATACATTTTGACCCTGCTTGAACTAAACTTCATCTTCATCATCGTGATCATCTCAGTCGATGGACGTCCACTGCTGGTCATAGGCCTCCCCCAAGGATACCCGCCTTCACCAGGTCTCGGTTAACCGTGTGGAGGGCCTACCCACGTTGCGCTAAACTAAACTAACCTAAGCAAGGCTGAACTAAACTTACGACTGTAAAACTACTGTTTTAGGATGGGTTGGAGTTCCACTGATCATTCTGATGTGTGCTATTGCGGCGTTCAGTGGAAAGCGGCTGGGCGACTGCTGGTCTATCATAGAGGATCGCGACCCTCAGATGAGAAGCAGGAAAAGAAACCCTTATGCTATCATAGCGGACCGGGCCCTTGGAAAAACATGGAGGTGTGTATACTAATTTAAACAGTTTTTTTTCCATACAAACGGATTCCCCCGTTTCCTCCCTGGATAATGTTAATGACACAAGAGCAAAATTTTTTTTACCATACTTTCTATGTTATAATACCTCAGCTATGTCCGTAAGTTTTGCTTTTTTGCATTAATTAATTACTTAATGATTTAGGGACCTTCGAAAATTACCACCCGTTTTCAGACCCCAGCCACCATCCAGCAATGAACAAAAAAAGAAAAACATACAGACAGACATAGTCAAAAGTCTTTCTTATTATTCTTGAAAAAATGATTAAAATCGGTTTAGTTTTGAAGGAGGAAACAGGGGAAAACGAAATGCTGTTTTCGTCGATTTTATGTAGACAAAAATTGGTCCGAGCTGCAGTTGTCTCTTTCGCACTCTAGTCGGCGGGGTGTATAGGTGGGGCGGATCGGACAAATATGTATACATACAGTCGGAAAAGTGACCTATTCTCCAAATTAGCATTTCAGACCGTCTATCCTCTTAACTCGGATTAAATACTAAGGTACTGCAACTTGAATCGCTTCGCAAGTAGAAGAAAAAAAAATGCGGTTTACGTTAGGTATCACGTTACATTTTATGTTGCTTGCCTTGTAAGTATTCCATGTTTGATATTTTTTGTTATCTGATTGTTACAAAGGAGTTCTGTGTCTCTTTATAATGTTACTCAGTTATCAAGATGTCTAAAGTAAACTGAATCAAAGCACTATTGTTCTTCCCATAGATAAGCTACTATACTTACTATACCTACCAATTCTTGTACACACTTGTGCAGTGTGCAGTAAACACATAAATAGAAGCTGAAAACGAGATCGCTAAATAACTTTTTTAACTGAAATTAATTCTGCTTAAATTAAATTTAAAAAATAAACACATCGCAATATAACCATAGTAAAATAGTTAAATTATACACTTATTCTTCAAGGAAAAACTTATTCCATATACCACAGGCTATACCTATAGCACAATATAAGAAACAGTACCTTCATAGAGCTTCATAGTACTAAATCCTATAGTATAGGTAGTTTTTTAAATTGTATTAATCTTCTGAGACAAACTAGGTCTAAAAATAAAAATTGTAACACTCTTATTAATTTTGGTACCTAATTAGTAATTACTCTAATGTTTAATCCTGGAGTGCGATTTTTGAATCTCATTCGGTGAGCTCAGCAGTTGTAAATGTCAAAATTACTATGGAACTACGCATATTTCTGCTGCTGATTTGCCTTTCAAAAATCATACTCAAGGAGAGCGATTTTTGAAAGTCAAAACAGCAGTAGAAAGATGCGTATCTCCATAGTAATTTTGACATTTTCAACTGCTGAGCTCACCGAATGAGATTCAAAAATCGCACTCCAGATCTGCGACCGAACTTAATTTTCCTGTCTCACAAGTTTAGTGTAGCATTTGAGTAGGTACCTACGCACGGTGACAGATCAACCTACCTATAGTTGGATCTTATGTTCATGAACATAGAGTTCAACTATGGGTATGTTGATCTGTCGCCGTGTGTACATAATAATACTTATTTCCATCGGAACCAATATTAAGAGTTGAATGTTGACTTTACAGCGTCGTTGTATCAATGGCAATCATAGTGACCCTCTTCGGCGCATCAGTGGTGTACCTCCTACTAGCGGCGCAGATCATAGAGCAAGTGTTCCTCTCGTTGGTGCCGACCTTTACCTTGTGTATCTGGTACCTCATAGTGGCCGGTGCAATGACGCCGCTATTACTCCTAGGGTCCCCGAAAGATTTCTCGTAAGTACCCGTGTGATACAAGTTTCTTACGCGACATTGGTATTAATCTAATTATGTAAGCAAGCGAATAGAGCGATAGTTTCAAGTACTTTCAACTGTAAATTAGATAACGCACTTCCCCGGATTGGAAGAGTGCGGGTTCAAGTCCCGCCCGAGACAACTTCTTCAATCTTTAATTTGATTTGTAATGTTTGGTATTAGCGACTACGTATTCGAACGACACAATGTCATACGCTGCCGTTGCTGGAAACCTGGATAAAAATATTTTTTTTTATTCCGCAATATGTCGAAATGCTAAATGAGAGCATTGTTGCAACTACAATCTTAACAGAGAGTTGGTAGTTATAACAATGTTTCTGACCACCCCGAAAGGGATGACGTTCGTGAGTTTATGTATGATCAAAACAAAATTGAGTAGGTACCTATATAGGTACTACAGTATATCGCGTTTTTTTTTTAACTTAACAGTAATTATAATGGGTACGACCTACAAGGGGGACGAAGCGTGGAGTGGATTATAGTTTGGTAAGTTGACGAAGCATGTTGCGGATCTCCAACTGTTTATTTAAGGTTTTATACCTACAATGATCACACATCCAATTTGTTATGAAGATGTCAACTTTTCCAGATTCACAGGCATCATTGCACTCGGCTCTGCTGTGGTCGCCTGTGTCCTCTTCTTCATTCAGATGATGAACGACATCAAGCCGTTCGTGTTCCGTTGGGGAATCCACGGCTTCCAGGATTTTTTCTTGGCATTTGGCACAATCATGTTCGCTTTTGGAGGCGCTTCTACTTTTCCAACGATTCAGAATGATATGTCTGACAAGTCTAAATTCAGTCAAGTTTTGAAGTACAGTTTTCTTGGTAAGTTTGCATAGTAAGTATACATACACGGTTTTTAGGGGGTGATCAAACCATCAAACTAATCAACTTTATCTATCTGACTTCATCAAAATAGTGAAAAAAAATCTACTGTGCCATACGTTTGAGTCGAGGTCTGCAGTTTTCTGAGGAACAGCTGATTTTTTTTAGCCTTTTCTATGTTAGTCCCTTTGAGAAAGTTGTTTAGTTTGATGGTCTGATCATCCCCTTCAAAAACCTTTTTTTTCTCGTTTCGAAATGTTTGGGGGTGGTTCGGACCATCAAACTGAACAACTTTTACTATGAGAGCAAACCGGAAATCGCAATAAAAATCTTCTGTTTCATACTAAAATTGCAATGTCTAGCCTACCTACTTGACTGAAATGTATGAGACAGTAGATTATATTTTACGAATTAGGGTTTGCTTCTATAGCAAAAGTGGTTCAGTTTGATGGTCTGAACCCTAGGGGAGCGTGTCATTTGATCATTTCACCCCTGACAATTACGAAACGGTAAAAAAATTATCCAGTATAGTGCCAGTATAGACTTAAGTGATTTGTCTATGTAATTGTATGAAATTACACACGTTTAATTTTCAGCGGTCCTCTGCTTATACTTGCCAATCGCTATTGGCGGATACGCTGTGTACGGAGAAGCTGCGGCTCCGAACATATCGGCGTCGTTGTCAGCCACTCCTTTGACTCTGGTTGGCAACGTACTGATGGCGGTTCATCTAGTATCTGCGTTCATCATACTCATCAACCCCGTGTGCCAGGAGATGGAGGAGCTTTATAATGTACCTGCAGGTGAATATTAGCAAAAATACGTAAGATATTGTTGGGTCCCACCCTACCACCACGGGTATGGCCGTATGGTGGGTCCGTCACGGAGAGTTTAACACTGCCATAACGTCTCAGTGTCCAGTAAAAAATATTAAAGAAGACCAATCATTTAACTAAGTATCCAATCATAAAGGATGCCCATGTCGGCCTGTCTGTTCCGCGTAGATATTCCGTGGCGTCGGTCGGTCCTGATGTCACTCTCAACTCACAGGGCTTAAAACTTCGCTATCATCCATTCGGGTGTCTTATACTTAATAATAATTTGTGGGCGTCAACGCAAAAAGGGTCCACTTGTCGGGTTTTGAGTTAAAGTTAGATTCGGCATCTAGATCAGTCACATGATCATAATGGAATAATAAAAAAGGTGGGTTAAAATGACGACAACTGGGTCCAGTTGCGTGGACGCCCACATATAATCCCTCTATGAATATATTTTTTTATCAGTATTTCCACTCCAACCAACTGAACTGACCGACTATTTGTGCAGAATGGAACTCTAATATGAAAGCAGTTTTTCCCTTTGACTATTTATTATAAGGACTAGCCTTGCGGTAGCATTTCCCCACTGCCACGGTACCTATACGAACAATTATAATTGCTCATGTGCATTTACATTCAATTTTATACCTTATCACTAAACGAGACAGCCTATATAACTTCGAACTTAGAACGTTTTGGGTTCGAGACTACTTTTCATGATTTTTAACATTCAAAATTAGAATCTAAAGTGATGGGGAATAAAATCCAAAGTTGCGGATTTCATGTTACCTCGCCCCTGTAAAAGTGGCAGAAATATTTGTTAGTAGAATTACAAGCGTAACTAGTCCACATTATAAGTAGTCAAAGGTTTTTTCAATCAAACCAGCTAGTTGATCCTACGAATGTTGATCAGATACTTTATTTGGTAAATAATGTCGACGCGCCGTTAGTTATTTTATTTCGGATATTATGTTAATTTGCTTTACAGGGTGTTAGGGTAAACGGTTGCACCACTTCAAGGGGTGATTTTACCCATGATAGTTACTGAAAATGTTTTCTAAAGAAACAAATAGGAAATTAGCAAACACATTATTTGGCCTTTCCATACTGAATGCAATCAGCTGATCAAAAATGTTTGTATGAAAAGACGATTTTTTTTTTCCGTATTTCCTATTCTCTTTGGGAATGTTGTTGCAACTGTTTACCCTAACACCTGGAGTGCGATTTTTGAATCTCATTCGGTGAGCTCAGCAGTTGAAAATGTCAAAATAACTATGGAGAACGCATCTTTCTACCACTGATTTGACTTTCAAAAATCGCTCTCCTGTAGTATGATTTTTTAAAGTCGAATCAGCAGTAGAAAGATGCATATCTCCATAGTAATTTTGACAATTACAACTGCTGAGCTCACCGAATGAGATTCAAAAATCGCACTCCTGTATAACTGTTTTAAATTCTGTTTTACTAAATATAGGGTCCAACTTAATATGCTGACACTTTTTTAAGAGGATGATCAGACCGTCAAACTGAACAACTTTCTCTATGGCACCAACATCGAAATCGCGAAAAAAAATCAGCTCTTCCATACAAAACTGCAAACCTACTCGAACCAAATGTATGGGATAGCAGATTTTTTTTTCGCGATTTCGATGTTGATCCCATAGAAAAATTTGTTCAGTTTGATGGTCTGAACATCCCCTTAAAAAAGTGTCAGCATATTAAGAAGGACCCTGTATATTCGTTCCCTTTTTTCATTATGTACATTCACTCACGCACACACGGATCCTGGTGGTCTGATGTGGTTTACCAGCATCCGGCCGGTAAGCCATGGCGCTAATAAAAGCGGCCCGAATCAAAAAGGTAGCCGTAGCGCTAAGTAGCCGTAGTGTGAATCATCTATCAAGCCTCTCAGACTTGAATAAAGAAATGAGGGTTATTCTATTATGTCTATCATATCTCAAATACCTACACATTCTTTATGACAGACTCTATGGGCTGGCGTATGGGAGTCCGCCTATCCATCATGGTGGGCATCCTGTTCATCGGAGAAAGCGTACCTCGTTTCCACACCATCCTGGCGCTGGTGGGTGGTACCACCGTGGCCCTTCTCACATTCATCTTGCCTTCATACTGCTACCTGAAGTTGGTAGAGCAGCCACCAAGGGAGGGGCAGGCGGCCGTGTAAGTTACTTTATTTAACAGAACATTATAAGAGAGGTTAGGAGTGCAAAGCAGGCGTGGAACGTGTGCTACACGGTTATGCAATAATTTGCATAGCACCATAAGGCGCGCGGCGTGGTGCGAGCGAGAAGGCATGAGTAGTTGTAGCAGCGTGAGCGGTAAGACAAGTGGCGACCTAGCGTCTCCGAAGCAAAAGCGCTACTTTGTATCTCTAACCCCTTTTATAATGTTCTATGGATATGCAACTATTGGAGTCGTTACCCATGGACCCGTTGGATTGACCCATCACTGGGTCCACGGGTAATTTTATTAACGTCGCGCGGCCAGCTTATTTTTGTTTTGCGTAGCTTGAGTTGATGAGTCGCCGTGTGTAAACCCTACACAAAACAGTGTGTTCCTTAACTATTATAAAACCGTAAAATCATGAGGAATAAAAAAGTAGCGGTTCACTTCATATAAACTCAAATAACACTCGATAGCGCGATTTAAATGACTTGCAGCGCCATCTATTGACTAAATTGTTAGTTTGTTTGTTTGTTCGCGCATCACGCAAAAACTACTGAACCGATTTTGATGAAACTTTTTTGTTTGATAGCTTATGATCTGACTTAAAATCTGGTATATAATTTGTGCGGACGAAGTCGCGGGAAAACACTCGTTTCAAATAAGTACTTAGATTAAATATTAAACTTTAACTTCCTCAGTGAGACACCGGGATGGATGAAAATGATTTGCTGGGAAGTGATAGCCGTCGGAGTTGTAGGCGCTGTTGCGGCCACTTACAGCGCTGTCAGCGCTATATTCAGCACCTCTCAAGCCCCACCCTGCTATTTGTGATAGTCCTACATAAAAGAAGGAGAATAAACTTAGAGAAATTTTAATTATGATAATACAATTTCATGGAATTTATAAAAATTATCTAGACACCTTATGTTAATTTTAGAATTGAGTTCTTAAAAACATCTAATTTTTACCGCCACCCTCTTATAGTATAAAAAAATAAAATTTTTGCATTATTATTATTAAAGATGGATGTAATTACTCGTATATTACCTACTTAGTAATTAATTACCTACTGTAAATGGGATAGAATTATGGTAGTAGCGATGAAGGTATGTATGTATACTTACTATAAAATATAATAACTAATATTTTAAGCTAGAGTTAAGTACCTATATCGGTAAGCCTAGAACGGGTTATATACAATTTTGTGAGTCTCTTTTATTATAATTTTTATGTTTTAATTGTATGTTTAAGTATAATTTTATAATAATTTTTAACTAGCGGTGCACGGGTGCACGCGACTCCGTACGCGCAGACCACTGACTTTAAATACTCATAACTTTTGATTGAGTGAACCGATTGCGATGAAACAAAGCCTATATGCTATTCCAAACTAAGCCCAATGCTTCTATAAAAAACAGCTGTCCCATACATTTGGCTACAGTATTTTTTATTGTTGGTTGGACTGGGCTATTGCAAGCGATAACGACCCTAGTCGTTATGTAACTGCGATATATGCTTTTTGTATGTTCGCCCCAAGCTCACCCATATTGTACGCATACCTCCGAACTTATGGTATTTTCTTTTCATTCTCGGGTGTACTGGTTTCCTCATGATGTTTTCCTTCACCGCCGAGGTAGTGATAATAATAATGATAATACAACCGTACCTACATAAATTCTGTAGAGCTTATTGGTACAGGCCGGATCGAACCGCCGCCTCATGATCGAGTCGCTCGCTCTCTTCCGTATGGACTATCATCGCTCGAGTAAGTTTGCTGTTTTGTATCGAACAGCAGATATTTTTTTCGCGATTGAGAAATTTGTTCAGCTTGACGGTCTGATCATCCCCTTAAAAAAGTGTCAGCATATTAAAAAGGACCCTATATGTAGGATTGTATGTAGTTGTATGTACGTATAGAAGATGTAAAGGCCCGGCGGCCTGCCTTGATCGAGTAATCTTAGCATTGTGTACATTCCTATTTTACAACTCACTTGATCTAGATTACAGTAAATAGTTAGCCAAAGTACCTATGTTCATAAAATATGTGGGAATCAGTTGCCTCAAGGACAGTTGCTGGCAAGCTGGCCTAATTTGTCAGTCAGTCAGATCCTCTTGTGGGGCAACACAAGCAAGTAATAAATGATATGCATTAAATAGTGCCATAAAAACGTAGTAGGTAATCGAAAACAAGATAAATATAATTTGTGACGCAATATAAACTAACATTGTAAGCGAAAATCTGAGCAAAGACATCTTAATTATTTTCAATAAAGGTGATGATGAAATAGTTAAGTGTTGTTATTTGACTTGATATTGATTTGTGTTGCTATTTGTTTTTGTAAGAATAATAAATGTAAGGCACAGTACTATGCAAATGTTGTTCATGACAATCAATACTTATATATTATGTAGGTATCTCATTTTAGTAAATATCATTCATTTATGATCTTGAATTGAATGAGCATTAGAGAACTGATGAGAAAGGCGCCGCGCCGCGCCGGGAAGTCTAACAAAAGTGGACCAAAATCAATCTTAGATTACCAAATTCAATTCACTCTTCATTATCTAATAGTTTTAATTTTCCGAAACTATTCACTAATGCGCTGGAAGATGTCTTCTAGATGTTCAAATGGAAAGGATGGGGCATATTATGTGTGAACGGCGAGTACATTTCACACCTGCGTTTTGCCGATGACATCGTCGATGTCGTCATGGCGGAATCGCTGCAGGACGACGGGTCGGTCTCGGCTCGGCATGAACTTAGACAAGACGAAAGTCATGTTTAATTCTCATGTCGAGCCAGAGACGGTATGGACAGATAAGACTAGATAGAAACAACTTCGACAAGGAGGCCGCGAACTAGGATGGGCTGCTGATGTCATATATTCTCCTCGGCCCTACCACAATGCCTCAAAACGAAGGTGTTCAATCAGTGCGTCCTGCCATGCCAGTGATGACCTATGTTGCGGAAACGTTGACCCTGACGATATGACTAGTTCATCAATTCAAGGTCGCTCTGCAAGCTATGGAGAGAGCTATGCTCGGTGTTTCTGTGAGAGATTACGTCAGAAATGAAGTGGTACGTCAGAGAACCAACGTGGTTGACATATAGCTCAGATATTTGAAAGCTGAAGTGGCAATGGGCTGGTCATATCAGCCGCAGAACTGACAACCGAAGGGGTGTCATAGCTCTAGAGTGGAGACCACGAACTGACAGGCGTAGTGTGGGACGCCCTGCTGCCCGCTGGACAGACGACCTAAAAAAGGTAGCGGGGAGCGACTGAATGAGGAAGGCCAAGGACAGAGTTTTGTGGCGCGCCTTGGGAGAAGCTTAGGTATGTTCAGCCAACAGTGAACGATGATAGGCTGATGATGATTATGATCTAACAGTAATTTTTTCAAAGATTTAAGTTTGAAAAGTGAAATGTTGAACACTTGGTAGGTACACAAATAATTGTAACATCTTCTGACTTCCAATCCATCAAACAAAAATTTAATAAATGTTTTTGTAGGTAATAGAGGTAGAAATGCTTTTCATAGGTATGACAAAGTTTGCGATCTTTAGAAAGGGGAGGGAATTATGAAAGGTTTGCTTGTACCGTACCAGCGGTAGCCACGACATTCGTCAAATTCTTGTTTCGTCAAATTCTTATTTCGTCAAATACTACATTCGTCAACAGTGGAGTGGAATCACAAACAGCAAAAAATAAATAACGAATAGCTTCGCTTTAATTTTGTAATGTTCTAGATGGCGACCCCCAGCGGTTCGCCTTTAAGTTATCGCTTATGCTATCACTCAAATAATGTTTACTTTAATTGGGTCTGTAAAGCCAATATGTCGATTATTAGCATGTCGATATTAATAACTACAAATAACTCTACAAACTCTTTAAATTGTAACGGAAGTGTGTCTGTACATTGAAGATATTAAAAAGAAAGTAACGATATTCCAGCGATATGGATATGGTTTCCCAGATTCCCAAACACCAATTTTTAGATTGTTTGTCTGTCTGTCTGTTTGTTTGTTCGCGCATGAAGTGAAAACTACTAGACCGATTTTGATAAAACTTTTTGTGTTTGACGCCCAATGATTAGACTTAAAATCTGGTATATCATTTCTCTCGCTACGATGACGGGAACGCGTGCGGACGAAGTCGCGGTTACATTTCTAGTATATTATATTTGTAGAAAAGGAGTCGATCATGGTAAGTATATAGTCCTTTACTACCATTTTGATTTTATTTTACTCACTCACTTCATGTGGAACTCTTCGCATAGTAGGAATGAAGGAATACAATTATTGTGAGGTGTCACTTAGAGAACCTAAATCATAGAGGTAAACAAGCTAAGGGAATAAGTATCTATATACCTACCTATCTATTTATATTGTGAAATAAGAGTAAAAAGGAAACTTTACAATTTAAAACAACATCATGATCATTCACACCATAAACCTTTTTTAATAACTGCTTTCTGTGCACAAAAACATCTACCAAAGAAAACATCATCGTTCGGAAAAAGAATGAAAGAAACTTATATAGGTACTTACTTAGGCACTCGTTTTTAAATACGAACAAAATTTTAAGGTCAATTCGGTCAGACAATGAAACTAAACAACTTTGAGGAACATGGCTCGAAAAAGAGATAAATTTGTAAAGTGCGGATCAGCCGATTCATTTTCTATGGGAGGTTAACAACATTTTTATCGTTTTTCGACCCATAATTCTTATGGAAACTTGATTACACCCTAAAATTGTTGTTAGTAGGTACTTAAATAAAAATTGTGGTGTATTCGAGTGGTTTTTGTTGACTTATTTTATGAATACTATTATTCTAAAGACTTGGTGTCTACGATATCACTTATCGTCAATCATCTAGGTGTGACAACCACGCGAACTCACAAAAAATTATGGTTCCTATTAATGAGACTGTAATCAGTAAGTCTCTATTAGCCATATCACTTAGATAAAGCTACAATTGAGTAAAGTATCGTCGGCAAGCAGTCACAGCACTACGATATTGACACCGAGGGCGAGCACCCGCGTCCCATCATCAGATATTTACTCTGAATATACCACAACGATCACTATCGATTAATCTATAATTTAGGTAAGTTAATTAAAATTTTTTCTTTAGATTGTAATTTACTATTAACATTTTATCATTCAATGTTAAACTTTAATTTAGGCAAACTAAAAAAATATTGGCGGTTTAAGTAGACGATAAATAGGAATACGTGGCGTAAATGATTCAGAATATTTTGTTAAATTTTTCAGGATAGGTACTTCAGCTATAACAAAATGGTTATCAAGAGTGTGATTTTTGCTGCGACGAGGGTCACCAGGTCATGTGCCTTGACACATTGTTGTCGAAGAGCTGCTTACAGCACTGAGAACAAAGGTTTGTACAGACTAATTCAACTCTTATAAAAATTACATGATAATAACCTGTGCGAATGCTAGCGATTTATGTAATACATTATTTCAGAACATCATCGCAACAAAATTTTTAGCTATAAATAAGTGCGGATGTATCATTTTTAACAAATTCAACAAGTTTTAATCTGACTTTGAGATGTTTTACATTAATCATTACCAAAAATCATAGGCATAATAATCTGAGTACCTTTACGTACCGTGGTACTAGATACTCTGTCTTATACTTGGTAACTACCTACCTTTTACATTTTTCTGACTTATCTTATGAATTGACCCAAGAAAGGTGGCATAGGTATGATGATTGACCCATTCATAACTACGTCATATCAAATTCATTCATAAGTTAAGACAAATAACAAAATAAAAAATATCCGTTTAGGTATGTTACTGTGTCCCTTCAGAACACATACAATAAAAAAGTATGCTTGCGTTAAATTACATAACTTTTAACATTTTTCTACGGTTGTATTTATAGTTCAGTTGTATTCAAATTCGTAGTGTATTCTACCTTACGTAACATTACCTACTGTTCTTGTAGCACATGCAATTATTTTGGCAAAGTATAGCAACGATAATCTTTAAAAGCATTTTAATTAATTATAATTATAAGACATGTAGGTATGATTACGCAACCAATTAAATGGACCTCAACGTCTGTGTCAACGTGTCTCATATCTATTTTATCATTAACAAATGTTCTTGTTTGTCCAATGTAAAATTATTGTATTATATATTTCAGCTAGATATTATACGAAGAAGCACGAGTGGGTTGCTGTGACCGACAACGTTGGCACCGTTGGAATTTCTAATTACGCACAGGTTGGTTCAGAAGATTTTAGAAATAAGTAAATGGCGCGTCTAGCCTCTGTCTACCCTACTAGGAAAGAGGCGTGACGTTACTGACGTTATTGATACACCTATAGGTGGATTAGAGACCGTCACCACATTTTCAAATCGTCCTTTAATCATCCCTTGCAAATCCATACTTTCGTACTTACATGAAAAAGTGTCTCTGTTACGGTTTCACGGCTAAACCGCTGAACCGATTTTGATGAAATCTGGTATTTTGATAATAAGCTAACAAGAATTGATCACTTGAAGTAGTTATTAGATATTGTTTCTATAAGTCCTAGGATTCGAGTAGTTTCCTTGTTTGTAATTTGTAAGTAAAAAAAAAGGTCGATTAAACTACGAAAGACTCATAAAAATCAAACATAGTTAAGTAATAGGTTCACTTATCATTTGACGATTGTTTATATTTGAATGCGAGAAACTGAGTGATAACACGATATTCAGTAACGTTATCTAAGGGCAAATTAGTCAAATAATCTGGGGTCTTATAGATAAATCTGGCATGTTACTGTATTTTTAGAGGTCAGTCGAATTTTATTCTTTTACTAATTTAATATTGCTCAAATGTTGCAGAAGTTATCATGAAAATATCACATTCTTGAAATCGATAAATTACAATTATTTGTTTCTCTTAGGAAGCACTGGGTGAAGTAGTGTTTGCTCAACTACCTGATGTGGGAAAGCAGGTGACATCAGGAGAAGAATGTGGAGCACTCGAAAGTGTGAAAGCGGCTGGTGAAGTCTACACGCCTGTTTCTGGCACTGTTAGTACAAAACTTCTTACAACATGTTATCGGTATTTTATTTAAAAAAAATGGATTTATTAACATCAGTTACTGGCACTTTCTGCATACTTTATACAAATGGGCTCATATTGACAAAAACAAATGACTATAAGAACTACACGAATGCTTTCTGTCATCCACCACCAGTGGTGGTGCCATTGAGAGGGGGCTGAGGTCAAAACAGGGGGGCAGGAAGTGTCCGTACTGTACGTACTTAGAGAATTGTACTTATATACATATTATTTCTTATACACTGCTGCTCATAGAATTTTCATCTCAGGGATCTAACCTAACCTAACCTATAGCTGCACCAAATTTATGGAGATAAAATTGATTATTATTGCTGTAAATCTTCTGTAGACTTTAATAATAGTAAGTTTAGTAATAACTTTGAGATTGTGTTCTAATTATTTTCATAAATACCAGGTTACAGACAAGAACGAGACAGTAGAAGCGAGTCCATCACTGATAAACAAGTCTTGTTTTGGCGAAGGTTGGCTATTCAGAGTGAAGCTCTCCAAACCTGAAGAATTGAAGAACCTTATGGATCAGACGACTTACGACAAGTATCTAGAGGAATCACATTGACAATAAATTGTATGACTATGATATAAACCCCACAAGATCACATTGTAGATTTGTTTATGATTCATCAGACAATGAGGCGTTCTCATTTAAATAAAAAATGTTTAGTGGCAGGGGACGGATGGCGTTACAAATTATCAATTTTGCCGTCAGATTGATAGTGTTCTGTGTTCCCTAAACGTTCTCGATCCCCTAATTTTAAGGGGCAAAAGACTATGCCTCAAACCATGCTGAAGTTACGTCATCAATGCGTCATCGCCATTCATTTACCAAATGAATTTATATTGGTCGGAATTATGAAACCCTTCAAACATTTTTTATAGTTGTTTTTTTCAGTAATTTTTTGTAAGGAAGTCAGGGCAATCAGCCTTTCTTTTTATAACTTCTCTTTCTATTCAATTAGGATTTAGGATTATTCAAATATATCTTATGGTTAGTAAGAACATTTCCTGTCTTTAGGTGACAAATTGGCCAGACGCAAGTTCAGAATAATTTTACTTCTCTTCTATAAACTTTTGGTCACGATCTTTTGTAAATCTAAACTATTATAAAACTGTAACTGAAGTGTGTCTGTACATTGAAGATATTTACAAAAAAAGATTACGATATGGTTTTTAGGTATCCCTGACTCGAAATCAACCTTTTTTAGAAATTTTGTCTGTCTGTTTGTCTGTTTGTTTGTGTGTTTGTTTGTTTGTTTGTTCACGCAACAATTACTGAACCGATTTTGATGACATTTTTTTGTTTGATAGCTTAAGATCTGACTTAAAATCTGGTGTAGTATAATTTGTGCGGACGAAGTCGCGGGAAAACACTAGTAATTCATAAATTTAATATGATTATGACAGTTACAATGTGAAAGACGTAAATACTTTGAAATGATAGACTTTTTATAGAGCAAGAGCCCGTGACGATCAGACCTTCGTTATTCTAAAAAACCTGAAAGTTTATTTGTGTACCTATGTCCCTTATACAGGTGGCTTTGGTGGTCCGACAGTTTTGATACGTCCAACCCCTGGCCAGACAATTTTAACCTACTACATGCCAAAGCCACTGTAACTCAAACTTCATAGTTGCATTATTCCTACCCGTATTGGGAGCATGCGCTGAGAAACTTTCAGCTTTTATAGAATAACGAAAGTCTGATCGTCACGGTCGAGATATTATTGCGTTTTTATCGGTAATAAGCAGTTTATCTACTGGCTGCACCAGAAAATTTAAATGGTATGCAATAAACAAACCATAGACAAACAACCTTTTTAACCTAGAATTTAACATTTTAACGGGTTCTTACCGCGTTTTGGTATATTTGAGTTCCCGATATACACCCCTATAAGGCCCCCAAATAATAACCGCGTAAACTCTTTTTAACCTTCAAATTTACTAACGCCATCTGCAGATATTTATATTTACCGCCTTTGGAAAATACCTCATGAAAAGCATGAAAATAATACCTATCCTGTAACCAGTTTTATTTATTAGACACGATATTGTCACTTCAATGGGTAGGTTTCCTATTATATAAGTACTTACAGCTTGGCAAAAAAGTGATGAAAAATGAGGGCGCTGCCTCCACGCAAGAACGTCAAAATCACGCATAACCTGGCAACACCACCATACTAAAATTTTAGTTCCACCCTCACCACAATCGCGATCATGACTTTATTGCCAAGCTATTCCTTACGTTTTAGCTTCATGCATTATTTTTTATTATTGCACATTGTACTAAACATCGCTCTACCTAAAAACTAATTTATACCTATGTTTATTGTTGTTTTTTTATTTGATTTTGGAGAGAAGATTAAATTATAGAGGTTATTATCGTAATGTACTTTTTAATAATTTTGGTGTTTTTAATTTTTATTAAAACATAATCTTCTGCCGCGCGCGGGCGCGTAAGTTTTCGGTTTTTGATGTTTATGAAAATAATCAGGTAGATTTTTATTAATGTAGGAAATTACTTAATAAAATTGTTATAATCCATGGAAAATTTATGACAATATTATAATATAGCGGGAAACTGACAAACTACAGATTTAAAACTACTGTAGGGATTTTGATACGGTTTTAAGTAGCCCATTCACAGTAGTCCGTCTTGCAGTCCTACACCAATATTGGATCGTGAATGGTGTGGTAGTCCTACAAGGCGTCCGACGACCTTGAGCATTATGGTAGTCCTACTTGCAGGATAGTGTATGGGCTTGTAGTCCTGCATGTAGGACTACTATGAATAGGCTCCTTTATGTACCTACATACCCGTGCGCGAAGTATAGTTAAGGCGCTCCCCATAGGTAAACGCAGGACCGGGCCTTAGATCAAAATAAAATTAATGGATACCAAGGCCTTACGCGAACATTTCCAACCAGAAAAATGAGGCAAAACAAAACAAATGCCCTAGATTTGACAGATAATGGCGCTAGTTTGTATGGACCAAGTGCACCAGTAGTGTGCTTCAACTTACCGCGCTTTAGGCCTATTCATTAATTTTATTTTGATCTAAGGGCCGGGCCATATTTTGCTGGTTTTTAGAAGCTAAGTATCTTCTCGTTATTTGAAATCATAGACAAATTACTCTAGCGATAGACTTGCCCTTGCATAGAAGCAACATGTTCCACTTGAATGAGGTGTACGCACCTGATTGATGTTCCCGAGTTCACTTCGTCACTATGGCAATGACAGACCGCAATGTGTCATTTTGTGTTGTTTTGTGTGACATGTTGTTTGTTTGAACGAGCGTGTCTATCGCTAGAGTAATTTGTCTATGTTTGAAATACATACAAATTTATGAAAAATATAGCAACGATCTTTAACATCTCTGCTTTATTTGCTATGAAGCATAGGTGCATATAGGGTCCTTCTTAATATGCTGACACTTTTTTAAGGGGATGATCAGACCGTCAAACTGAACAACTTTCTCTATGGGACCAACATCGAAATCGCGAAAAAATAATCTGCTATCCCATACATTTGGCTCGAGTAGGTTTGCAGTTTTGTATGGGACAGCTGATTTTTTTTTCGCGATTTCGATGTTGGTCCCATAGAGCAAGTTGTTCAGTTGGATGGTCTGATCATCCCCTTAAAAAAGTGTCAGCATATTAAGTTGGACCCTGTATATATTTTTTTAAATAAACTACATATTATGAAACCTGTGTCCAAATGAAAGCCTAAATACCTATTGGAAAAAGTCATTTTTATGTGCATCAATTTTAGAAGTTGAAGTCACTTCTACTGGCGACACACACCATTGTGTAGACAATATTAAGATCTAAAATTGCTTTAAAGCTAATTTTTTAAGGCCAGATATTTAATGAGTAAAGTAGATAAAAATTAGGTGCGCAATCTTATGTTTTTCTAATTTAATTTCATTGGATTAGAAGGCACCACAGTGACACAATAATGAAGGACAATCCAGTCAAAAATAGCTAGACCTACTAAAATGATATAGTATTTAGTAGAGGTGAGGCGGCTCTGAAAGGGTCAAGGTCGTTTGGTCAGGGAAACCCCTTAATAAGTATAGGTGTAGGTACTTACCTACTCAGAATAAATAATTTTATATGCTCTACAATTTAAAATTTTGATGAACCGCGACTCCAGCACCATATTTTCAATAAAATATTCTTGTTATAGTAATCCCATTGTATTAAAACAAATCATTTTTGTTTACAATTACAAATAAATTGTGGTTTTAGTGACTTTAGTTTTCCAATAGGTAACAATACATTTAAAAGAGCTTGCCGCTTCGGGATCTTTTTAATTAAATTCCCCAAAGAATGAACAATCTGTCTATTTTAGCGCTGCGGCTCCTGAAATGATCTCAATCAGCTCCCTAGTGATAACAGCTTGACGCGTCCTGTTGAAAAGCAGGGTCAACTTCTTGATCATCTCCGTCGCGTTCTTGGTAGCATTGTCCATGGCGGCCATGCGAGCTGACTGCTCAGAAGCAGCGCTTTCTTTCAGCGCGTAATATAGTAAGGCGGCCAGGGTCCATTCTGCATAGCATTCGAGCTGATCATCATCGACATCATCAAACTCTGTCATGTTTGGTGCCGCCTTGCAAAAATAAACAGAATAGAATAACACTTTTAAGTAAGTAGGTACTTACACAACGCATCTATTCAAAACATAATTATTATCAATCCGTACCTACCTACTAAATGATTTTCTCCGAAAAGGACAAGTGCGTAGCACCCTCAACAGACGGAAGTGCATGAAGAGATGCATGAAAGTGAATGAGGCGAGAGAAGTATGTCAGAATCGTAGTGTGTGGCGAGCAAACAGGGTGTCATGAAACATATTACTAATCTTTAAACCACATACCTACTCTGCCCATCAAACTGAACAATATTACTAAGTTTTTTTTTGAGCTGACACGTTGGCTCAAAAAAAAAACAAACACGTTGGCTCCCATAGTTCGCAAAAGTTGTTGTTGTGGTACTTTTCCTTACACCCTGCCCCTCTAGCATGCCACCGCCGAGAAAACGACAAAAATCGAGACGTGCCTCCATCTTTATTATTTTACATACGCCAAAAAAAGCGCGCATGACGTTTTTCTCGTTTAAACGCTTTGTCGTGGGTGGCATGCTAGCCGTGCTGTATTGTAATGTTAGAGAAAGGACGTCACGTATAGCACGTCTGTGTTGCGCCAACAGTAGGTAGATACTAACCTCAATCTTTTCCTTGTTGAAAAATGGGACGACGCTCAACTCGTACTTCACGGCGGAATAAAACTTGTTGTAATAAATCTCGCCCAAGTCGTAACTGAATCTGGCGTCTGCAATAGCAGCGGTCATGACCGATGCATCGGCAAATACAGGAGCCATGCGACCAATCTGTAAATAATTACATACTTACTTGCCTTCAAGTCATAGCCTGTAGGATCCCACTACAGGGCAAAGGCCTCCTCTCACGAATAAGGGTGAGAGGGAGTGGGCCATACTGGAGTATGGCCCACTCCCTCTCACCCTTATTCGCGGGGCCAGTGCGGATTGGTGGAGGCAAGTTAGTGGTCAGCTTGCTGTCAGAGAATTTTCAAGCCGCCAATAGGTCTCTGACCTGGCTTAACGAATAGTTACATCGCCATCCGACGGAAATATTTGGGACCAACAGCTTAACGTGCCTTCTGAAGCACGGAAACGCTCGAGATGAAATCCCATACTAAACGGTCACCCATCCAAACACTGACCGGACCTGATAGTAGCACTACATTAAGGGGTGATTGTACCCATGATACTGAACAACTTTCCTAAAGATAGGAAAGGAAGGAATAGGAAATTCGCAATATTTTTTTCGACTTTTCATACAAACCTTTTACCTATACATTTTAACGAAAATCGGACTTCATACGAACATAGATATTAGTTTCTAGATTGTTTCTGAAAAATTTCATTGACTTTAATTGTATAGTATTGAAAATATCACCAGACTACGTTTGTATGAAGAACGTCGACGGTAATATACCCTCAAAGTAATGCAACTGTTTACCCTAACACCTTGTAGTGTCTATAGTCATACTTTAGATCGAGACGTGGGTAATATACGCGTAATCTTACAGGACATCTTAATCGAATGCCTACCGAGAAAACTTCTTCCTGCCATAAAATAGCACATTTTTAAATAATTTATAATCAGTAGGTGCTACGATGATATTTTTATTAGGGTTCCGTACCCAAAGGGTGAAAACGGGACCCTAATATTAAGGTCCGTCCTTCTGTCTGTCCTAACTATTTATGGCTGTAACTTTTGAACCGTTATAGACAGATGACATTTTCACAGAATGTGCGTTATTATGGCAAATTTCGACCCTCATACAAGACACGGTAATACATACCTACAAGTGTCAAACTTGGTGAGATTATAGGGCAAACTCTACAGTAGGTATAACAACAAATAATAAAAACCGGCCAAATGAATAAAGCCGGTGAATAAAGAAATTTATTCGTAGGTTATTACAAAAAAGCAAGTTAAAAGCGTAGATACCTCTTTTACGCTTAATAGCATGTGTTTGCTGAATGTGCGTCTCAGTATAGCTCGAGATTTATCTCCAATGCAGACCAGCTTGTTTGTTACTGGATCTGAGAGGCGAGTCGTCAATTCTCTTCGTATGCGCCGCGCTACTCCACTGTGCACGCCACCACAAAGTCCTGTGGAAGTATGTTACGAGCAATTATACATTGAAATCTGCAGTAGAAAATGTCAAAATTATTATGCAGATTATGCATCTTTCTACCTATGCTGATTTGAACTTGTGAGTTTCCAAAATCGCACTTCAGGTAATTATGATAAGGCTCGCTAAGTGAAGACTGAAGACTCGAAAACAACCCAATTGGGTCTTCTTTCAATAGTCCGCATCAAGCAATGCTACGAGAGATAGGCTGTGGCGCGGCACAATTTTACACGCCGTTTTCTACGAGACTATCTTTTGTAGAATATCATTGGTTACGAGCCCTTTATTTATTATGAGGAAAGGACTAGAAATTAAAGTAGGGTAACGTAAGTCATAATAATAGTCGTATGCCCCTGCCAGAAATATTTTGAAACCCCGTAGTACGGCAGCGTGTGATTTAGAGCTATCGCGCCTTAGCTCTCTTTCTATTTGCGCGCGAACGAACGAGGTAAATGGTGTAATATGGCAACGCGCAACAACATACTATGGCTACAGAACATCCTCTTTTCATTAATAGTAAATACCGAAACGCTCTGTCCATTATTTTATCAAACGGTCGATAAAACCTGTTTTCTATTAAATCGTATTTATTGATGTTTAGGCGAAGTACTGAGTTAAACCACAGAGGATAAGTAAAAATAAATATTCAAAACTTTTAAGGGGGTTGTTTAGACCGTCAAACTGAACAACTTTCTCCATGGGACCAACATCGAAACCGCGAAAAAAATTGATATCCCATACATATTTTAGCTCTAGTCGATTTGTAGAGTATGGAACATCAATTTTTTTTTTCGCGATTTCGATATTGTCCCATAGTGAAAGTTGTTCAGTTTCATGGTCTAAACCACCCCCTTAAAGGTTTATTTGTATTTTTGTAACACCTTGTATACTACAGTAACGTTAAACCCAAATATAACTAGGTAAGGTAAGTATGCAGCTACCTAGTTTATAATGCCATTGAGTTTATGAAGTATCCAAAGAGTCGTCTGTAGGTAAACTATTACGCAATCAAAACAATAAGCATAATATAATTGCGACGCAACTAATAAGAAGTAATAAACATACGCACGATATTTGATGATGATGATAAATGACGAAATAAAAGATTTTTGTTGCGACAGTAGATTCTCTAAACATATTTTTCCGTAAAACATCTTCCTGTTATGTCTGGACACATTTTAACACTCTTTGAACAGTTGAAATTTAATTTGCCTCAAGTAAACGTTCGTTCATTACTTACATTTCCTATCGTACTAACGTGTTCAAGTAAAGTCATAATTAAGTATGTAAAACGTACTTCGTTGTTTTAAATCATTCAATCTACCTCCTAGCGGTCCACCCCGGGCAACGGCAACACAAGCTACCAGCATTCCATATAGCGGCGAAAATTTAAGACGATTTTTAATTACAGAAACAGATATTTGAAACACTATAAGGGCCTGTTTCAACACTTCTCAATAAGTTCTTGTTAGCTTATCCGACTGATATTTTGCCAAAATTTCATACAAAATATGTCAAACTATCAGTGGTGAAACAGGCCTAAAAACCAGTGCCTTAAGTGTAGTCTTGTGTAAGTGCCTTACTCTCACTTATTCGTAGAACAGCCTTAGTAACGTCCAAGATATTATGTCGGATAGTACATCGTTGTACTAAATAAATTATATTTGCTTATCAAAATTGTCCAGAAAGCTAAATAGGAATCGGAAAATCTCATCGTCCTTATTTGGAGCGCAGTATAGTTTGTGGTGGCGATTGCGGCTGAACGATCCCCACAGCGGTGTGCGTAGGCTCCGCAAGGAGTCTGGCGCCAAGCAGCTTACTGCGTTCCGTTGGTTTGCAGGAGTGCCAGTGCCATTCTGGGTAAGCTCGTTACATATTCGACCCCATCTTTGTCCTGAGGACTAGATTGAAGTCAAGAGCAAGCCCATCTAGAGTAAAAAAAAATCCGAACCATTAAATGAATAATGGGCCTGTTTCACCACTTCCGAATAAGTTCTTGTTAGTTTATCCGCTCATTTGACATTGTTTGTATAAAGAATATTATGTCAAATGAGCTGTCGGATAGGCTAACAAGAACTTATTCGGAAGTGGTGATACATGCCCTAAATGTTACAGGCTGTTTTTAAATCAATCTCTGTGTTGCACTTTTAGAACCTTTAATAATCGTCGAGGGATCTTGCTGATGCAGCTGATGTCAGAAAAGAGGGTGCTGTACAAAACATTAAGATATGATGATTCTTTTTTCAGTCTGTAATAACTAATGTCAAATCAAAAGCACCAAATACCTAGTTACAGAGTGTGATTAGTGTGGTTAACGTTATTTCTTTTTCTAAAGCTAGATTTTCCTTGAAGACATTGTGTGTGAGTGTGATTGTGTACCTATAAAGTATGTTGAAATGAGAATGAGTCCCTGATCCCTCTATAGCTCTGCCGATAACTACTCGACACAAATATTACCGAGCCTTCCATTCCACTTATCGTCCAGCTTTTTATAACTGTCCCACTTTTGTTCCACAAGACATTGACACGCATTAGTTATTTGTGCAAAAATGAGGTTAATGTCAACGTAAAATGATTCATAATTTAATATTATTTTGTCAATCTTATAACTATTATAAAACTGTAACTGAACTGTGTCTGTACATTGAAGATATTTACAAAAAAAAGATTACGATATGGTTTTTAAATATCCCCTACTCGAAATCAACCTTTTTTAGAAATTTTGTCTGTCTGTTTGTCTGTTTGTTTGTGTGTTTGTTTGTGTGTTTGTTTGTTTGTTTGTTTGTTTGTTTGATCGCGCATCACGCAAAAACTACTGAACCGATTTTGATGAAACTTTTTTTGTTTGATAGCTTATGATCTGACTTAAAATCTGGTATATAATTTGTGCGGACGAAGTCGCGGGAAAACACTAGTGATTAATAAATCTGTTTAATTACGTTCTGTGATAAATTAATAAAGAGAGTTGTACCTAATTATATAATTAGATTAACTAGTATACGAATGGGACGACTACCGTACGGTTTAGGCCGGTAATAGACATCCGATTTTGTTTCCGATTGTCTGATCAGACTATCTGATCGTTTTCACTGGATACACATCCGATTCTTGCGTTAGACTTTTTCTGAACGCAGTCGTTCTCGAGCTATCTATACGGAGCAGAAAGAAACGGCACTAAATCGACCGACTCTACTACCGACTCGGGCGTCCGATCCGACTATCGGATCGTGTTATATTTAAGTTAGTCAAGTCGTGACGTGAGTAAAATTAATGATATCACTTTTGAGACGAGCGTTCGTATTTGAATCACGCGAACGCTGATCTCTATGCAGACGTTTTGATCATAATTATAATACGCAATCATTATTTATTATGCGAGTATTTCAATCACGAAACACAAAATACAAGATATTGAAACACGAATGCTGTAAGCGTAAAATCTTCCACTAGACACTATATTTTCGGATACGGCGCTAAACAAACGAAAAAGGCGCTAGATCTAGCGACTATAGCACTACTGTGGCAACACAGGCGCTGCAGCACGCAACACGTGCGCGTCCCGTCCCCGCGCGCAAACTTGATAGCCTATAGGGTTTTCCATAAAATCATTGGGTTTTCCATGTTACGTACCTCTATCTGATGTAACCGCAATGAAAATCCTACGAAGCTTCTTATCAGCTTCTGTTTCTACGGCGGGTGTTTCCGGTTCGGGAGTTGCCGGTTTAGGCGCTTTTGGATCAACAGTTTTTGTCAGCTTGGAGGACTCGTAAAATTTTCGGAGTCCATAACCAAAAGGCCTTGCTGCTCTCAGTTCACGTTCTGCTCTCGTAAACCTGAAGAATATAAATGTACGCTACTTTGACTAAAATAATTAAGTACAGAAGAATAAAAGAATGTACCTATTATTAATTTAAGACGCTCGCTCCCCTAGATAAACGCAGCGCCGGGCCATATTTTGCTTGTTTTTAGAAGCTATCTTCTCGTTATTTGAAAGATATTACAAAATTAATGAAAAATATAGCAATGATCTTCAACATATCGTCTTTATTTGCTATGAAGCATATTTCTTATTTTTCTATAAAATACACTCGACACCAATAAAAACGGGTCACCAACAACATATACCTTAATATCTCGGAAACTAAGATGGGTTGCTTATTTAAATAAAAAGCATTTTATGGACAATTTAATACTACTTCTTAAATTAATACAATTTCTGGTTGTTATAAAGTAATGCCATTAAAAAAGGCTAAAACCTAAGTAAGTACTTAAATGATTTTTTGAAAATGAAATTTTTTGTATTCAACATTTATTATTAATGCGGTGATTTTATCACTCACATACACTAAAATAAGAGGAAATGTTATATCTGTGACAAAAAATGGTAATTTTAAATTTTTGGTCTGCGATAGAATTGTATTTATTATGTATTTTAATTAAGTCAAACAAATGAAAACTAAAAATGTTATGAATTAATTTAAGAAGTATTAAATAGTGTAATGAAATACTTTTTAAGTGAATAAGCTATCATTCTTACTTTCCGAGATATTCAGGTATGTTGGTGACTTAATTTTATTTTGATCTAAGTTGGTGACCCGTTATTTTTGTTGTCGAGTGTACATATGAAACCTGTGTTCAAAGGAAAGCCTAAATATTTGGAAAAATCTGTACCTATTATGTGCATCTAAGTTGAAGTCACTTTTACTGGCGACACACACCATTGTGTAGAATATATTTAAGATCTAAAATAGCTATGAAGCCAATTTTTAAGACCAATATTTAATGAGTTAATTAGATAAAATGTAAAATTTGGTGCGAATCCTTATTATTTTCGTATTTTATTTCCTTGGATCAGAAGGCACTACAGTGGCATAATGAAGGACAAGCCAGTAAAAATAGTACATATACCTACTAAAATAACGTAGTTTAGTAGAGGTGAGCCGGCTCTGAAAGGGTCAAGGTCGTTCGTATTCAACATAACTATTCATACCATTTCTACTATATATCTTGCTTATTCTCAAATTGTCTAAATACCCTATCGCACGCGGCGTGCTGTTCCGTGCTGTTCCGTTCCGTCTATCTTATATGCTCTAGCAAATGACGTTCCTGAGTGACAGAAAAGGATGGAGCGACGGAAAAATGCGATCGCGTGCGGCCATGTGTAGTTCAACCCTAAGAGCTGGCACCACTCGCAAAAATACCGACGCAGCAACGTCTATAGTAAAAATATAGTAGATTACACACCGAGGACAGGAAAGTAAGAAAGGTCTCAGATCTCATGTAATTCGGTCAACAAACATGTTATCTAAGGCTTTCTTATTTACAGAGGTGGAAAGCGGCAACTTCGTTTAGCGCAGCGGGATGACAATTCACGCATTCCGTCCGGAGGGGAGAAAAAATACTTTACTTGCTAGCTGACACCATTTTCATGGTCTTGGTAATTTTCTGAATGTTCTTGATCGATTTTAATCTGAGCGACACTTGTTTTAGTTGTACCATTTTAGAATTTCTTGTATTATTTCATCCAACAATCAAACTTCCACTTTTTAGGGTGTTTTTAGGGTATGTTTGCCGGAAATGATTATGCGTTTTGTATTAAATGAACTCTGAGATTACGGTAGTGCATATGATACGTAAAAATTCTTCGCCTATGATATGTTTCCGTCGTAGAAAGAGAAGGAACTAGAAGCAAGCACGTGTCTTGTCATATAACTCAGTAAGAGATGCACATAGCAAATTAGCTCTTGTTAAAAAAGGAGATCGCTACTTATTGCTGTCCTTATCGACGTAGCCACTTTTTTGTTCTACGACGGCTGTCTGACTCCGGAGTCAGACATCTATTTTCATACAAATTGTATAGGATTTTATGACTATCGCTGTCTCATACGCGGTTACACTGATGTTTCGTCTATCAGCGTAAGCGAAAAATACTTCGCCTATGGTTTCCGTATATTAAAACTGTACTCTGTAGTCTTTGATATATGATAGTTTGTGTCAATGTCAATAATGTACTCTTTGTTTGTGTCTGTGATGCTATTCAGCTATTCAGCCGTTGGCCTATGTATTCAGCGTAAGCGAAAAGTTTTTAATCTAAGGATGCCATGAACGTCAGTCATAAAACGTAGTTATTATATTCTCTTTGGTCGGTCATGTCAGTTCTTATCAAAGAGTATACTCATGGATCTAAATCATAAAGGATACCACTCCTCCTACAAGCATTGATACAAGAAAATTTGACGTTCGTCTCCGTCGTCGATATTTCCAATTTTACGTGCGTCCCTTTCTATTCCAATGACGTCACAATTACATGAACGACGACAATTATTGAGTGACGTCATGCCTAGACATATATTAGAAAGGGACAAAGTTAACGTCACTAAAAACCACTACGGAGAAGAACGATCATTACCGACCATCAAGGAGTATTATCATGTTTTCCCTCTTGTTAGGCAGTCTGTGCTCCACTATAGAGGATTCCAAACTTCTTGGAGTATACTCATCACATACTCTAGACCAAGAAGTTTGAAATACCTACAGAGATGGAGATTGCATTACAAACATCTTTTTGAAACGTAGAAAGAAGAAAGCACGTGTCTTGTCATACTCAGTAAGAGATGCACATAGCAAATTCGCTCTACTTAAAAAAGGAGATCGCTACTTACTGCTGTCCTTATCGACGTAGTCACTTTTTTTATCTACGACGGCTGACATCTATCTATTTTCATACAAATTGTATAGGATTTTATGACTATCGCTGTCTCATACGCGGTTACACTGATGTTACGTCTATCAGCGTAAGCGAAAAATACTTCGCCTATGGCATAGATATATTAGGGTGCCTGTCCATTGACGCGGAGATAGGCGGCGGAGGGACGGACCACAGACTTAAATAACAGACTTAGCATTTGATCAACAACTGCGTGGCAAGTTTGCACACATTCATATTTCATGCACACATTAAAAAATACAGGGTTGTATCAAGTCAAAGCATTCGAAATTTTCCAACTTTAGGTATTCTACCTACATATTGAAATAGTGACAAAATGTATGTAATGCAGTTTTAAAAACACTCAGCTCGAGGGAAACATTTTATATACTATTCCAGAACATTGTTATAGTTTTGGAAATGATAGATTTGCATTGCACCGACACGACTCCCTCAAATAAAGAATAATAAATCGCTGCCAACATACTCGTATATAGGCCTCCGCTCATTGCAGCGATATTATCAAGCGATATTATCGCTGCGATTTTGCGATAATTGTTCTGAGTACATTTTGTATGGGGACGCGCGCGATCCTACACACTGCCGCGATATTATCGAGCGATAATATCGCTGCGATTTTGCGATAATTGTTCTCAGTACATTTTGTATGGGGACGCGCTCGATCCCACACACTACCGCGATATTATCGCAACCTGACGCAATCTCTTTCATTCAGTGAAGGGCGCATGCGTGACGCGAATCGCGGAATCGCTGCAGTGTGTAAGGTGTCGCGATATCGCTGTCGATAATATCGCTCGATAAAATAGCTCGATAATATTGCTACAAGGTGCGGAAGCCTTATACATTCTTATTTACTGCCCAAGGTGTGTCTACTATTTTTCCCCTCAACAGAGGCGGAAAGCAACAACTTCGTTTAGCGCAGCGGGACGAAAGTTGACGCTTTCCACCCGGAGGGAGCTAAATTATTTGTTTATGCAAATATCTAAGAGTTTACTATTTCCTATATGATTTATCCTGAACCGATGCTATGTGTTTAAGTATACCACACCTAATTAAAGGTTCTTCAATAATATACACTCAGTTTCAGAAACGCTCATGAAAGTTAATCCTTCATTTAATCTCTGCTGACACTTTTGTCTTGTTGATGTAGAAAAGCTAGCAAGAGATTTATTGGAGAAATTAACTTAAATGAGCGTTTCTGCAAATTAGTGATAATCAAATTAACTGGTGCATAATATAAATACTTACTAAGCAGAGGGTCAAAAGAAAATAGATAACAAAGTTAATACTGAAACTATTTATTTTCAAACAAGACTATTTTGTTAATATGATTTCTTGACAAATTGCCATCAATGTTTCAATGTCTCCGTCGATAATTTCTTCATTCTCATTGATATGATAATTATATCATAGTTATCTATACAACTTAGTTTTTTAGTTTTGGCTGGTAAGTATGTTGGTTTCTTGAATCTGAAACGATTGAAATACTTGATATTAATCTTCATAAAATTTAAACTCCTTTTACTTACAATAATTCATACCTACCTACCATTCTTGGAGATGTCTAGCAGATGTGTATCTAGAAGACATTTAATAGGCGGATATAGAGGCATCTTCTAGACATGTTTTGTACTACTTATAATAAGACATACTAGATATTTGAGCAAATATTTACAAGATATTTATTAGATATTCTGTAGACATTTTGTTCTGTGTGGGATATATTCTTCAATATTTTCTTAGCCATAAACCGCATGCATATATCGTAATTAATGTTGTTTCCTATAATGTTGTTGAGTATGTATTTAAATTAATTCATTCTTCATTGCTTAATAAAATACAAGGCAATAATGCAATCGTGCAAACAAGCATGCATACAAGCTAACATGCAAGAAGGCAAGCATGCAAGCAAGTATGCAATCTAGCATGCAAACAAGCAAGCAAATCCGCAAAAAAGCATGCTTGCAAGCGATAAGTGAACCGTACAGTACATACTCTAGAATTCAATGTATGCTGTTTTATGAGATACTTACTAACGTTTTAAGGAGCATTCGAGGTACTGGGCTAAGCAATATGAGCCTCCGATGATGCTTTAGATTTTTCTCTATCTTCACATCTATTTCTAGCAACACATGATCTCCACTCCACTTCTTTTTATTCAAGGAACAATCCTAAATTTTATTGATAGACGCATCTTCTTTATTCTGTAAATAACAATGAACACAATATATTAACTTACACTCAAATTAATTTGCCGTTAAAAGCCGTGGTGGTCCAGTGGCGAGTAACCTTGCCTGCCTTGCAGGAGGCGATGGTTCGATCCCCGTCCAGGCCGACTCCTACCAATGAGTTTTTCGGAATTTATGTACGATTTGTAACACCACTGGCTTTTCTGTGAAGGAAAACATCGTGAGGAAACCTGCATGCTTCAATTTCGAGGCATGTATTGTACCCACTGTCTATTTTATAAGTGGCGACGGGCTCACCCCCCGTCACACTGGACAGAATTCCGGTACAACTGGTGAAACGTGGATGTTCTGAGGTTTCAGAATATCTCTGACTACCCCCTCGGGGAATATAGTCGTGAGCATATGCTTATGCTATGCAAATTAATTTAAGGCTAAAAAATGAGTCACATTTTTAGTAAAAAAATCTTTGCTAACGTGAATACATCTCTGGAATTTTGCACTAGTACATGAAATGTCAAACAAGGATTCTAACAATAGATATTTAACGAATTAACAAAATAATGACTGTACTTATTGGTTTTATGCAATTAAAACAATGCAAACATAGATTTTCTCCTAAAATATAGTGAATATGTGCTTCCGTAGCACATAATATGTTATGAAAAACAGATTAAACAATTTGTGTCCCAACACGAGATTTACTTACCTATGAAACGATAATCCGGGTGTCTTCCGATCGGATGCACTGTCACACTTATGCGCACTGCATTTCACCATAATTTAACAAAAACTTCCGCTCCTTTGGTGATACTTTCAACAATATTTTTTTCAAAACTCAACACGGCGTTTTGACAATATTTCACTGAAGGGCACTGACGGCCATATCGTTAGCTATCAAGATGGCAACCTGGCACGATGGTTGCATTGTTTATGGGTGCGTGTGGTGTAGCAACAATAGATAAACAGGGATAGTGCTATATGAGTTCTCTCAGACCTATTAGAGATAGAAATAATAAACTAGTGTGTGTAAAAAGTGCTAAGTCTGCTACTGTAATACCTAAGTCTGTGGGACGGACGGAGTTTTATTAACCAATAAGATTGCATAAAATCTCTTTGGTTAATAGAACTCCGTTTCTCCCACAGACTTAGGCCTGTCACATACATATGGAATTGCGATTCGGAATTCCGACTGCAAACAGGTTTTTTGTATACACATATATGTGTGAAATACCGCACATCAAACATTATATCACACAGTATATCACACATATACAAAAAACCTGTTTTCATTCGGAATTCCGTTTGACGATTCCGCATGTATGTGATGAGCCTTAGTTGCTCCGCGCCGCCTATCTCCGCGTCAATCTTGGCGTCAATGGATAGGCACTGTAAAACTATAAAACGTAGTGATTATATTCGCTTTGAGGCACTGATTGAAGTAGATTGAAGTGTTCTTACCTTCGAAAATTACTTCGCCTATATGGTTCTTACACTGAGCAAGTAATCACTACGTTTTGTTCTTAGGTGGCATAGGTATTGTTGGTTCTAAATCCATGCCTATAGCTTTTTCCAGCTTACTGGAGTTACTGGTATATTGTCTATCCATGAAAATTCGGAACATGCCTCAGAGTTTAGAGAATCCAGAGTTTCCAGACCTCAGAGCATAAATAATGCCATATGTTCTTACTTTTATATACTTAACCTTTTTTTTTTTATATGGATAGTCTGCCCGCGATTTTTGAAAGTAACACGTTAAAATCATGATCCAATGATGAATACTTAATCTCCATAGTAATTTTGACATTTTCTACTGCTGATTTGAACGTGTGACTTTCAAAAATAGCACTATATTTAATTTGGATTAATTCCATACAGTTTTTTTTCAGACCAAAAAAATAAATTACCGGTTCGTTCGAAATTAGAAGTATTCATTTTTTATTATTTTTATTTATTCTTATTCGTAGATTTTTGTTTATTTTCGACCAGGAGTGCGATTTTTGAATCTCATTCGGTGAGCTCAGCTGTTGAAAATGTCAAAATTACTATGGACATACGCATCTTTCTACTGCGGATTTGACTCTCAAAAATCAGTATATTTTTTTCTATGATCTCTCTCCTATAGTCACCTGTAGTATGATTTTTGAATGTCAAATCAGCAACCGCCAACTAAAATACCTATTTCCAGCTTAGCATAGGTATACCGTTAGGAATAATGGGCAAAGTAGAGGCTGTTGAAGAGGGCAAACGAAGAGTCGGTAGGCAAAGAGGAAAGAGAATAAAATCACTATGACTCTCAGCATCGATGAGATGATGAGACTTGGTGAGAGATAGTCAGGGATTTATAGGGTCATTCATAATACCGATGTTGACGGTTTTTTGAGTGGATGATCAAACTGAACAACTTCCCCCATTCTAAATCGCGAAAAAATCTGCTGTTCCATATTCCATATACACAACTGCAATCCTAATCGACATAAATGTATGAGAAAACAATTTTTTCTCTCGTGATTTCGATCTTGGTCCCATAGAGTAAGTTGTTTAGTTTGTTGGTCGATCATCCCCTTAAAAAACCGTCAGCATAATATTAAGTTGCATCCTGTATCCTACTCTGACTGCCGACCAGATGCAATGCAACGTGATAGGTATTGGTAGTAGGAATCTAAAGAAGAACCAAGTTTGTGCTTCATAGTAAGAAAACGGTTCAAAAAGCTTGCTATACTTAGGGATATTTACGTACATTTTGAAAAAGCTACCTTTATAGGTACTTCACAGTGTCCACAGTATATGCATGCACGTGTGTAACCTGTGGCAGCACCCGTTTCAGGGAAGGTACGAGTAACTAAGCACGTCTTTAATTTATTTTCTTTTGAAGTGCGCAATTATCTGCGTTTCTGGTACTATGCGTCGAAACGGTCTTACGGTAGTATATAGTACTCTGTGCAATAGTACTTTGTTATAGGTAGCTCCATCTTTAAAAATCACAAGTAAGCAAGTAAAAATAGTTTCCTTAAATTTCAGAGTGACGCATATTTGTTCGCAGAAATAAGTAGATATAACATCTAATAAGTATCTTAGAAATATGAATAACAAGAAAAAAAAAACTGTTTGTTAACTAAAGTACCTATAACTATAAGGAAACAGCAAGCACCCGTATTTGGCATATCGGTACCTATTACTATAATAAAAAATATCAAACGCAACTCAACCACCAGATTGCATTGAAACTTAAAATACGAGTATTATAAAATATCAGACTTAAGTCATTGAAGTAGAAAGTTTTATGTGCTCTGGCTAATCAAGGATATGGCACTATTGATATGATTATGATTTGATAATTATGTTACGGCTGTTTGTGCTTTCTATTTAATATCTCTTTCTTCTTCTTCTTCGGGTTCCTGTCCATTACTGGAGGTTGGCAGTCAGCTCTGCATATCCCTGTCTATCTCTCGCCAAACGAAACAGCTCTTCGACGCTGGCGATGTCTGTCCACTCTTTCAGGTTCGCGAGCCATGACATTCGTGGCCTACCGACGCTTCTTTTGCCCTCTACTTTGCCCATTATTATGAATTATCTCTTTACAAAGCTTTTATTTAACTTGTTATAGGTAGGTACTACCTACTTTAAATCCTCCGATTTTTTTAATGACGATTCGATATTATTTTGCATAGGATGCCAAGCAACTGTACCTATAGGTACTGAGATAATATATTGACCTTTAATCGTAAAAGTAAAACTAGTAACTTAAAACTTTAAATTTGGTCTCTCAAAACCTCAATACACTCAAAAGTCAACACTACTTGAAACTAAAGGACCAATTTTATTTGTTATTATTAAATAGGTACTCATAATTTTTGATTAAGTGAACAGATTGTGATGAAAGAAAGCCTAAATATAATCCAGACTAAGCCCTACGCTTTTGTTAAAACGCCATCCAAATCGGTTAGGTTAGTTAGTTAGTTAGTTAGGTAGTTGGTTAGTAGTTAGGTCGGTTAGTTTTTAAATGATGCCTGCACAAATTTTGATAATATCTTCGTGGATGTACCACGCCAAGTTTACAATTTTTATTATACCTATGTATTTAGATTTATTACCTACTACGTGCGATATTTGAAAAAATATGTTTTGTGTGATTACTTACTTACTCGTGTTTCGTCCAATTCATAACAAAATTAAAATTATCTCCCGTTTATGTAACGTGAAAACCATATTATACCTATCTAAAATGTAATGTACAAAAAAATTTATGTTTACATATAAAATACATAAAAATTTGTATTATCATATCTGTTCGTCGATGTTAATGTCACTCGACGTCTTGAACCTGTCACCCATGACGCCACACGCGGTACATAAAAGCTGCGCGTGCGCTCTCTCGGGTTTGTTTACAAGAGAACATCGTGTTGAAGCCGCGTCTAGTGCTTTGCTTCTCATTACTTATTGACTCTAAGACATGGACATCCAGCAGCCTCAAGTAAAGGAGCAGGTCTCCTCCTCGCCTCCTGATATGGTTAGTTTTTTTAATATTATTTATCAAAACAATAACGATAAGTCTGGGGCGGTACAGATTGAGAAAAATGTATTGTGTTATTTTGAGCTGCGCGAACTAAGACATGGTCTTTGATATTTTAATTACCTAAATGGGCAAAATAGTAAGAGTCAGGACACAAATTCCTTACCTCGCTTAATTTTGTTCATAATAGTACAAGGAACTATTACTTCTACATACTTGTGAAGGCGAAGAACACAGTGCAATTAGCCAAAAAAAGGGAAAATGGGCTGATAGACAGCTTTAAATGTTTAAGACAGAGTGTAAAGTTTTATGTCACCTACATTTTATTTCCAGAATATAAACCTGTCTCTCTATAGTTTAATCGTATTTTTTCTTGTTATACCTAATAAAGCCGTAAAACCTGTCTGGATAATTAACATTTTAGTAAAATTGCTTTGCACTACTTGTACCTTACCTACTCTACTTTTTGCTACCTTGCTATAAAACATTTAATATAAGTACTTTATAGCCCATAGTTTTGCTATTAGTCTAATTTATCTATCTAATACTTTTTGCTTTTGGTTGAATATTATCGTTCCTATAATTTTAAGAAACTTTAGTATCATTCCCTTCAAATCTCCCGAAACCATTTAAATAAAAATATCTGTTCCAAACTAGGTAAGTACGTTTTAGAACTTATAGGGAAAAAACGTAGACTCGAGATAAAACATATTAGCAATAAAATCATTATTAAAATCATCCAGTTCAAGTCAGTTTCACTTTCGTATCAACGACCAATTACAACATGTCATGTACAAGATAATTACAACTTTATCGGTATATTGTTTTTGAAAATATAAGCTCCTATCTAACGGCCATCGACATGTACCGATGAGGGGGTCGAGGGTTATCAAAGCTAATTCTTGATGTAACCTGAATATCATCACTAAATAGAACGTTTCCCTTCACAAATGATAAGCGTGATATATGCAGCAGTGGCGGTGGCTTGTTGTCTAGAAACAAATACTTTGTTATTAGGTACATTGAGTTATCTAACTTTCTTCTAGATAGGTACCTAAGTACCTAGTTGGATAATTTGATAATCCTGAACTTTGTCATAATTGTTTACAGCCAAAACTGATGCAAGGTGGCAACTACATTCGCGAAGGTCGCGATTCTGGCAAATCTAGCTGGTTGCTGTTTTCACCAGAATCTCGCGATGAGGCAGGCTGCTTGGCAAGATTTCTCAGCATCTTCTCCTCTCATGGAGTTAATCTTAGTCATATTGAATCTCGATCCTCAGCTAGGAGGCCAGGTTATGAGTTCATGGTAGAATGTGAACACGGCACTGGAGATTTTGGAGGTGCTATTGAAGAAATAAAGAAAAATGTTGGCTACCTTAACATCATATCCAGGAATTACAAAGATAATCGATGTAAGTATGATCAATAAGCGAATGATGAATCACTCATTGTTCGGTAAATAATGTTTTTTTTTACTGTCATGACTCACAAAATTAACTTAATAAAATTGTTTCCGTACTCAGCTGCTGTGCCATGGTTCCCACGTCGTATTCGTGATTTGGATAGATTTGCCAACCAAATTCTCTCCTATGGTTCTGAGCTGGACTCTGATCACCCCGGCTTCACTGACTCTGAATACCGTGATCGTAGGAAATATTTTGCTGATATCGCGTATAATTACAAGTATGGCCAACCTTTGCCGCACGTCGACTACACTAAAGACGAGATTTCCACCTGGGGGACGATCTTCAGAAAACTGACAGAATTATACCCATCTCATGCTTGCAAAGAACACAACCACGTATTCCCATTATTGATTGAAAACTGTGGATATAGGGAAGATAATATTCCTCAATTGGAAGACGTGTCAAACTTTCTGAAGGGTTAGTAAAACTGAGATTCATTTTGCATATAAATGACGTACTTAATAATTAAAAACTACTAAGGCAATATAACATTACCTATTTTGATTGCAGACTGTACAGGTTTCACTCTTCGCCCAGTGGCTGGACTGCTCTCATCACGTGACTTCCTCGCAGGCCTGGCTTTCCGTGTGTTCCACAGCACCCAGTATATAAGACATCACTCTCGTCCCCTCTACACACCAGAGCCTGATGTCTGCCATGAGCTGCTAGGCCATGCACCGTTGTTCGCCGACCCTGCCTTCGCACAGTTCTCTCAAGAGATTGGATTGGCTTCACTTGGAGCTCCTGATGACTACATTGAAAAACTTGCCACGGTAAAATATACTTACACAATCTTTTAATACGGAAAAGAAATATAATGCATATAAAATAAACTAAACCATTCTTATCCTCTTTTTACAGTGCTTCTGGTTCACCGTAGAATTCGGTTTATGTCGTCAAGAAGGAAAACTTAAGGCATTTGGTGCTGGTCTTCTCTCTTCTTTCGGAGAGCTTCAATACAGCCTTTCTGATAAACCTGAACTTAAGGATTTTGAGCCAGAAGTAACAGGCAGTCAAAAGTACCCGATCACTGAATATCAACCTGTATATTTCGTAGCTAACAGCTTTGAGAATGCAAAGGAGAAAATGATGTAAGTACCTACTCTAACAAAGACAGTAGATCAAATGTTGTCGCTTTTAATATTTATTTGTTCTTTTACATAAACATACACACCAACAAGGGAGGCAAGAAGTTAAATTAAATTAAATTTTCAGAAAATTTGCGCAGACAATTCCTCGCGACTTTGGGGTTCGGTACAATCCCTACACTCAGAGTATCGATATTCTGGACTCCCCGAGGCAAATGAGGGATCTCTTGAAAGAAGTGCATCAGGAAATGGAACTACTGCTCAACGCTATGGATAAGCTTTAAAATAATGACAATACACACATTATAATATGTGCATATTATATACGTTTGAAATTATAGAAAATGCTTTAGTGTAGAAAGTATGTATCGAATAGGATTGAGTAGTACAGTCAGCATCAAAAGTATCTAAACATCTCCGGCGTTCAAAAACATCTGAACAATTATACGAAAATAAACCCTGTTTTCTACTAGATAACATTTGTTTTCACCTTAACAAATTATAACATGACAGATAAATTAATTTGATTTCTTTGTGAGTTGAAATAAGGTTTGATATCGTAAAGTTGATCAGATATTTATGAACACTTAACATGCTTAGATACTTTTGATGCTGACTGTACAGTAAGGATAAGTGTTCAGCATGAAATGAATATGTTTAGTACATAGTTAGGAAATAGTTATAGGTATTTCAAAACAAGTATCTTACATAGTTCGTTTTATTCACTAACTGAATATGTTATTAGGCTAAGTTCTTTCTCTAGTAATTGATTTAGTGTATACAGTGTGTATGATATTTGTGATATTACCATATACACGAAAATAATATAGTTATACGATTTATACAAGAAATTATTAATTAAGTAGGTAGGTACTATTTATTTATTATAACGTAACGCGGTAACATAGTCTTTTTGAAAAAGTGAAGATTTTGGAGATTTAAGTTTTTCTGTCTTTATTAAATGTACCAATATTATAGAATTGTTTAATTAAAAACAGAGTTAAACCAACATGATATATTTATTAATTTGTACAGAATAAACTCAAGTACCTAGTACTTTTTTAGCATGAAAATAAAATATTACAATAAAATGACAAGATAAATTATCTAATGTCGATATTATAAATAGAAGTCCTATAAAATTTACAATAGTTTTAAGTACAATGTTTTTATTTACAATGCTAATCTAGTGTTAGATGGGACCAAATGCGGCACTATTATACAGGGTGTAAAATTAAATGCGTTACATATCGAACAAGGTGCTACAGGCCATCAAACTGAACAACATTCACTCTATAGAGCCAACATCGAAATCGCGAAAAAATGATATTTTTTCCCTATTTTAAAGTTGGTCCATAATGTTTGATTGTCTGGAGCACCCTCTAAACTTATCCCTAAAGTGTGTAGCGCATTTAGGTTTACACGCTGTATAGTTTGCCGTGCCTTCTCTACTAAATCCAGTGGGCTCGGGTGCCTGTCCACAGATGCGGAGCGAGCTGGCGGAGCGAGGAAACGGAGCTTTATTAACCAATTGGATTGCATAAAATCTCAGCTCCGAGATTTCATGCAATCTTATTGGTGGATAAAACTCAGTTTCCTCGATCCGCCAGCTCGCTCCGCATCAGTGGACAGGCACCCTGCTGGCTTGCAACAAAAAAGTATTAGTACAGTTATCGCTCTGTCTCTCACACTGCTCATACTAATGACAGTGTCAGGATCATATTTAATCACTAGCAACGCCCGCGACTCCGTATGCGCAGACCACTGACGTTAAATACTCTTAACTTTTGATTGAGAAAACCGATTTCGATGAAACAAACTCTAAATGATAATAAAATTTACTTCTTCCATAATTTGCATATTAAATTATATTAATTAAATACCTACATAATTACGTAACGTGTACTCATGCTATTCAATATGCCGCCGCATCTTTTCTGTTTTTTTTATCTAATCTTACAAACTTTTATTTTATTTTAATGATTGTTGAGATGAATAAGACTAACTTTAACAAACTATTTTGTATCTCTGGATTGCTTCTAAAACTTGAAATCATATAGGTACTTAGCTCTCATTCTAAAAACCTCCCCTATGAGCTATGAGTGGTCTATTCCAACCTACCCAGTTAAGGCCTCCGCTCATTGCAGCGATTTTATCGAGCGATAATATCGCTGCGATTTTGCGATTATTGTTTCCAGTACATTATGTATGGGGACGCGCGCGATCCTACACACTGCCGCGATATTATCGAGCGATAATATCGCTGCTATTTTGTTCCGAGGCAATCGATTTAGTGGTGCTGCGCATGCGTGACATATCGCTCGATAATATCGCGGCAATGTGCGGAAGAGAATGTAGAGAATCTAATCAACAGAACTTTACCTGAAACTTGTAGAAAACATATCAAAGTGAATCACACAATCAAACTGAACAATTTTCACTATGGAGCTAAAATCGAAATTGCGATAATATGTCATAGAAATCGTCGATGGCTACTCGACCCAAATGTATGGGACAGCCAGGGAACGGCTGATTCATTTCGATTTCGATGTTGGCTGGCTCCTTAGATCAAAATAAAATTAATGGATAGGCCTAAAGCGCGGTAAGTTGAAGCACACTACTGGTGCACTTGGTCCATACAAACTAGCGCCATTATCTGTCAAATCTAGGGCACTTGCATACAAGTGACAAGTAAACCTTTCATTTATTTTGCCTCATTTTTCTGGTTTGAAATGTTCGCGTAAGGCCTATCCATTAATTTTATTTTGATCGAAGGCTGGCTCCATGGTCAAAGTTGTTCAGTTCGATGATCTGAAGCACCCTGTTTAATATGTAACGCGTACGTATTTAATTTTACACCCTGTATTCAAGAGTCAAACTTGGTGTGATTATTGTAGTGTATATTATAACAAAAATATACAGTATAACAAAAAAATTATAATAAAAACCGGTCAAATGTGAGACGGGCTCTAGATAATCTTTCTTATACTGCGCTATGGGTACCGGGGCGGGGAAACCCCAATTTTTTGGTTAATATAAATAGTGTGGTGGTACGGAACCCTCAATGCGCTAGTCCGACTCGCACTTGGCCTGTTTTAATTTAGATACTTCATACAATCTGACCGCGACTATTACATATTTATCTTATCTTAACTATTATAAAACAGTAAATTGATGAGGAATAAAAAAGTAGCGGTTCTCTTCATATAAATTCAAATAACATTCGATAGCGCGATTTAAAAACGTGCAGCGCCATCTATTGACAAAATTGTTAGTTTGTTTGTTTGTTCGCGCATCACGCAAAAACTACTGAACCGATTTTGATGAAACTTTTTTTGTTTGATAGCTTATGATCTGACTTAAAATCTGGTATATAATTTGTGCGGACGAAGTCGCGGGAAAACACTAGTATTTATAATAAGACTGTATATATTTAAGACTATTGTAGCGAATTTCAGAAAGTTATAATTGTTATTCAAAAATCAATTCAGTAAAACGGTTTATTTACTTAGATCAAAATAAAATGAATTTATTTACAGGTTTTGCGTTCAGTTGTTATGACGTTGTATGAGATTATGAGATAGTTTCTTTGAAAATCAGTAGGTATTGTAAGAATTAACTTTACGCTGTTTTAGCATCTCGCTACGAGATGTGTATGGAATAAATTGTTCTAATCGCAGTTTTATACAATGGTACGGTAGTGGTAAGTTTGGTACCCTATTCTTATCATATCATTCATACTCGTTTTCTTACAGGGTGAGATTGATATCACTAGCATCCTTTTAAACTCAGAGGATGCCCATCAAACTGAACAACTTTTAAACGTGTAAAATGGTTGACACTTATTATCTATTTTCGTTCGCTTCAATTCGACATAATAGGCCTTCGACTTACTGTATAATTTGGCACTAGGTTAATGTAATAATAGTAATTATTATTAAGATTATTCAAAAAGACGTATTAACTTTAGATTTAAAAGCTTTTTAATTATACGATAGCAAAACGTATCACAGTGACTAAAATAAATAAATAAATATAAGTAACACTTTTTACAATACATAAGTACTAAAATAAGGAAAGATCAAACATAAGATCGTCTTGCACCTAACATTATTTTACAAGGTTTAGATTTTCAGTCTCTCCTTTATTCAAGACATAATTATTTGAACATTCATAGAAAGAAATTATACCGTATATAGTTGCGTTATACGAGTAAACCTCTATTACTTTATTTACAAGCATAATATATAATATAGGATCTAAATGGAAATCCAAAAATTGGCACCCTATAGATTTTTTCACGAACCCGAGAGACGGGGCCAAATTATTTGAACAGACCGAAAAGTGTTTACATCTTGGGTAAACATAAAAAAAGATACAAATCAAAATACCTCTAACAACATACACTAGTGCATTATGGCCAAGGACGACAATTGGCTTTCTATTTTTCTAATTTATTCGTTGTTTATGGGCAGAGATATGTAAAAAGGTGGGCATTTTCGATGAACGAACGATTTCAAACCTCGCTCTGCATGCAATGGATAGATGAGTCTTCGGATAGTTCATCCATCGAGGAATCCGTGAACGAAGTGCCATCTGAAAAGCACAGAAAGATTTACTTAAGTATAGTTAAGTTTTAAGGTACAGTTTAAAAAAAATTATCTCAAATCATAGTCTTACCTATTGGGACAAAGGGGGGCTTGTTCTGGAAGGAGTATGTGAGATGAAGGTTGATGGGGCGGCCAAACCCCACTGGATCCGAGTCGCGGGTCATCACTGCAGACAACACATGCATTACAAGTCAAAACTAAAAACACCTGGTCGTATTCCTAAACTCAATCTGTAAACAACGCAATGCCACATCATTCGCAAGAAGAGAGAAAGTCGCAGTGGCATTTACTCGCAAGCAATATCTATAGAACTTTGTTACATATCGACAAGGCTTAGGAACATGCCCGACCCTTTAACCCACGATCATGAGATACTCACGTTGATTTTGTTTTCCTTTCCCGGTATGTTGATGTTTCTTCTGCCTTGCTCGACTGTTCTGGAACCAGACTTGCGTCACCCTTTTGCTAAGACCGGTGACTTGTGCGATCCTTTCTAGGTCTTGGCCGTCAGGGTTGGAATCCAGCTGAAAGTTTGCTTGAAGAACTTGGAGCTGCTCCTCGGTAAATGTCGTTCGGACCCTCTTCGCCTTGCTCTTGTGATAACCCTCGGAGTCACAGCCATCTTTCGAAAAAGGAGTATAATTAGTGGTGATTATGATATAATTAAACTTTGCCCTTTTAATATATTAATCATGTCGCGGTTCAAAGATTTAACTTTAATACAGAATAAATCTGTTTAATTACATATTAATAAAAAGTTATGTTATTGATATTGATATAGAATAAGTCGTTGTTTTTACAAAGTCAGGTTTTATAGGTTTAAACATAAAACATTTAAGAGAAACTGCCGCTCTTACATTTATTTAGATATTCTTTAATATTTAGGACCTATAAACAATTATGTTAAATGTCATCGCCTATATTTATCATTATAGTTATAGTGTGGTAGTATATTCTATAAATAGCTTTTTCATTTTGGGTTTTCATTATTAAGAAATCTTTAATATCGCCAAGCCACTGAATGGTAAAATGACTTTAAATTTTTTATCTTTTCCATCTGTTTACAATCTTATGAAGAACAGAAATGAAAAAAGCAGTCACCATCTGACGAAATAGATCCTCCATCAAGCGTCTCCAAGTAATGCGGCTTGCAGAGCACCCTGTCCTCGTGCAGCGCGAACTGCTCGCCGGTGGAGAGCTGGCGGCCGCAGGCGTCGCAGGCGAAGCACGCCAGGTGGTACACCTGCTCCCTGGCCTTCCGCACCCAGTCCGACGAGGAGATACCCCGGCAGCACTTCGAACACTTCGCTCCGAAGCTCCTGTGGAAGAAACGTTAGTCAAATCGAATCATATAATTTACCTATCTGTATAAACCTAACATGTTGTCAACAACGGTGTTTAGGTAATGAACTTTTAGTAAGACCTTATTATAATAAAACAAAACAATTTAGTTTACACTTTCGATTACTTATAGAAAATTCTAAGACCACCCGTGAATAAAGAAGTTATTGATTTAACAGTTACCTAGTCCATTCCGTGTACCTAGATTATGTCATGAATGTATAATTCTGCTATCCGGCTATCGCCGTATAAGTTATCGGAAGGAAAATGTTATAAATTACAATTGTGTAGTTAATTGATATTAGTAGTAGAATAAATATCGCAATAGCACATACCCAATAAAGAAACTCCAATTAAGTTCAATTCGCAAAGCTCATAAAATGTAAATTTCGCATCGCTTTGAAAGCTATAAATAAAATGTAGCCCTTTGAAATAAAATTAAACACATACCTCCCAATGAATAACGATTACTATATTATTAACGTAGGAAGCTAGTAGTAGACGCATGTGGTGGTCAACTTTCCAAATTACTTTATTATTGTACCGTTTATTGCGTTTTTATTGACGCAAAGGCGGTCCACGTATAACGGTTAACTTATTTATTTGTTTGTCTTTGCAGTATTTTGTAACATAGGTAGCATAAAATACAAATTAAATTTAACGGTGCTGAAAACGCTATATCACCTTGCAATTAAGCAGGTGAAACCATATTCCTAGAACTCTTCGGGAACATACTCGTATGTCTCAATTGTACTCTAAACCTCAACTCAACTCACAGTCGAGAATCGTAGAGTGACGACTCCAATAATATAAAAAACTAAATGTTCTGATAAAAAAAATCTTTGTTCTGATCACGGGTTCTGATATAGATGCGAAAGTAAAAGATATTGGCTGTCGTATTACTTTTTACTTTCATTAGTTTTAAAGTCTATTTTTTTTGTTAAAATTTTGTTTATTTCACAATTTTCAGTGGTTATTAGTTCGACTAGATATCAGTTATATATTCAAGGGGCACATCGATATGAAGCAAAAGTTTCAATCGCCGATGATTTTCCGTCAGCTTTTGAAGAGTTCTATTGTATAGCTCCAAAGCGTGTCATCAGATCTTCACAAAATTAAAATGGGACCATCTCGCTCCGAAGTAAAAAGTACCCTTAAAAACATTATCATTTTAATTTGGTCCACAATTGATCGGTATAGCCCAGTCAATTTATGAGGTTTTGTTGGGAGTGGTCGGAAGTAATTATGTATGGGACTTTTAAACTGTAACCGGCACCATTTAGTGACAAAAATATTACTTTTCAGAATAATTCCCTTTATCATTCTAATTACATTTAACAATATAAAAAACTTTTGAGCAATAAATATAGCTATTATTAGTAAATAATGCATTTTACAAAGCTTTCTAAGCAGACATAAATATTTACTCCGTGTTTGAAGTATCTACAAAAAAGGGTAGGACCTTAAAAATGTGAAAATCAAACCATCAAGTTTTTTAGAACGAGATTACCGCTAAATTTTAAATTTGGGGCTATTGTGGACATATTACTTTATTTTGATATTTTTCTAGGCTCAAATTGACTCTTAAATGTAAATTAAGTAAGTTATAGCTTATAGAATCCCACTGCAGGGCAAATGCCTCCACGAATAAGGGTGAGAGGGAGCGGGCCATACTCCACCACGCGGGCCCAGTGCGGGTTGGTGGAGGCAAGTTAGTGGTCAAAATGATATACCGAAAAAAACTATTCTTAATTAGTTCCGAGTTAAACTTTAAAATGACTGGGCTAACAGCCGAACATAAAATTGAACCTGTACAAATTGCTAATATACTCGCTCTGTAACTGCATGCGTTTTTTTAAATAAATGTTTGTTTTAATGTTTAACCTACTAGTATTTTTTAATTATAAAATGTTTACCGAGATACCTACTATAAGAAAATCTTCACAATACCTTGGAAAGAGGTACTCTTAACTTCGTAAGTATAAGATACATAATTAAAAGACGTGATTTAAAATTGTAATGAGTTCAAAATGGTCGCAGTAGTTTGATAAACAAATCAAGAAAAAAGATATTAAATAAGGGACAGGAAAGTGTGGCCAGAGTCGGCAGACCCGAGTTATCTGGCAGGCAGCGAACGGCGAAATGGTAATGAGGCCGATTACCATTTCGCGGTCCCTTCATATTCAATTAATAAAATTAATGAGCACATGCAATGCACCATCAACACGTTATCGCGTTACTTACCTAATCCAACATTAAACACGTAAATTTTTGACACTGTTAATTGATATGGGATGTCTAAACCTGTTTGTATCTAGATATCTGCCCTTCTAGTATGGTTTCTCTACTCGTACGAGAAACTTCTTTTTCCCCTAACATGTGGCGTCAAGCGCGACTTTAGCTCTACAAAGGACAGATAGAGGTCTACTCTTTCCTAAGGTAGCGGACTCGTGTCGCGTGCGAGGAACGAAAGCACAAATCATAAAAGCAATCTATACAGGGTGAAATTGATATCATTAACATTATTTTAAACTAAGAGTCTACCCATCAAACTGAACAGCTTTTACTATGGGAGCAAACCCCAGAAGAGCGTGTAATTTCTCTATGGAGCAAACCGATCAGAGCAACAATCAAACAACTTGCGCTACGCGTTCCGTAGGTACCACCATACAATATTAAAAAAAAAAAACTCCGGGATCCTTAGCACAAGTAGGTATGTAGTAGGTACTATATACCAACTCTTTGTTATTTACATTAGAGTTATCAAATCAATTAATCAATTTATTTTTTTTTGTTCCAAAGAAGTTACCCCTGTATTTATTTGACCTTCGGAACACAGCAAATCATTGACTGAAACATTAACGTTGTATCGATGTACTCGTTGCATACATGTGTAAACTGACGAGTCGAACATTGTACCACTGAAAATAGAGAAATAAATTAAATTTTAATAAAACGTTAGAAGTGACTTCAACACTTAGGCCCTAGGAAGAAGAACGTTTCTGCTTAGGCCGAATTCGACCAAACTTAGATTTATAGAAGAGTAACTATACAAGGAACAATTTTTACACACCCCTTACTAAAAGAACGAATGTATAATTCACCTAATGAAAATATTCGTTGTATCCGTACTTTTTTTGCAATGTATCTATACAGTTTTAATTTGTTAGGTTTCTTTTTATTATAATTTTTTTAATTTTGTGACTTTGACATTTCATTTAGATTAGGGTTGGTAAAACGCAAAATCAATTTACTCTATAGTAACCGGCGACTAAGGCCCGATTCGACCAAACGCGAGTAAATCTTATTCTTAGATTAAGTCGCCGGTTACTATACAGTAAACAGATTTTGCGTTTTACCAACCCTAATTTAAATGAAATGTCAATGTCACATAATTAAAAAAATTCGAATAAAAAGAAACCTACCAAATTAAAACTGTATAACCTCACATTGCAATGAGTACGGATACAACGACCTATTTCTTTAGGTGAATTATACATTCGTTCTTTTAGTAAGGGGTGTGTAAACACCAAAAGTAAAATTGTTCCTTGTATAGTTATATACTCTTCTATAAATCTAAGTTTGGTCGAATTCGGCCTTAATCTAAGAATAAAATTTACTCGCGTTTGGTCGAATCGGGCCTTAGTTGACTATAATATTATAGCCGATGTTTTTTACATTGCGAGAAAACTTGGTTTACCGACCACAAATAAAAGAAATGTATACAAAAATAATAGGAAATTGTCTCTGTTTGTTACACAACTATTTTAATCGTTAAGTGAGTCGGAAAGGAGATATTGTCAAAAAACTGTTTTAAGGCGCCATTTTCCACTTGCGAGCGGCAAAGATACGTGGCAATGTGAAAATTTGAAAAGAGCACTTCAAAATCTATTTTTAAATACAAATTTTCAAAACTACCGGAAATCTTCCCTTTTTAGTGCGATTTTTGAATCTCATTCGGTGAGTTCTGCTGTTGAAAATGTCAAAATTACTATGGAGATACGCATCTTTCTACTGCTAATTTGACTTTCAAAAATCATACTACTGGAATTTTTGAAAGTCAAATCAGCAGATAAAAAGATGTGATCTTCGTAGTTATTTTGACATTTTTTTTAACAGCTGAGCTCACCGAATGAGATTCAAAAATCGCACTCCTGTTCTTATCAGTTTGTATGAACTATGAAGTGACTGTGAATTGTCTAGGGTTACTTTAAGAGGTGATTGTACCCATGATGCCGAACTACTTTCCCTCTAAGAAACCTATAGGAAATCTGCCAAAAAATTTTGGACTTTCCATACTAAATGCAATCGAACGTTTGTATGAAAAGTGGATATTTTTTTGCGGATTTTCCTTATGTACCTTTGGAAAAGTTGTTCAATATCATGAGTATAATCACCCATAAAGTGATGCAACTACATAGTTGCATCCTACCTTAACACCCTGTATACCTACTATGCAATAAAACATTTGAAGAGTTAATATTTGGCTAAGTTATCTAAATGAAGACATTAAAATTAAAAAAACCTTCAATTAATGTTGCTAACCGTCCGTCCTGCGAGAGGCGGGACGTCCCGTTTCGAGAGCCATAGCGCATCGCATACAGAAGGAGTCGAGGCTGCGTCGAGGCGCGAGGGGCCAGGTTATCCAAGTGCTCTTTCTTGCAAGCATAAGTTTGCAATTAGCCATCCCGCTCCAATTGAAAGCAGGATCGCAAAAAAACGTGTTTTTCATCAATATCTTTGCTATGGTTTCTAAGCTCTAAATTCTACGGAGTTCACTAGAAATATTTAATGTATTTAGTTAAGTACAAGAATAAAAAGTTAAATATCAGCAGTTTAATCATAGTATTGAAAAATCATAACAAAAAGGGGTAACTTTGAGATTTTTTTCTATCTATTAAACTTAATCTAATCGTGTAATTGAGAACGGTCACCTATCAGCCAGATCCTTAAATAAGACATAATTGGTTTTCAGACTTTAAAAACACAGTTTAAAACACTTTCGTTCGTGTTCAAAAAACGGCCTCGACCGGATAACAGCGTCTTTGATTTTTTACGCATTTTCGAATTTGTATCCGTTGTCCAGTTTAATTGTCTTTGCGCTCCCTTTGATATGTAACGCATTTAACTTTCTTTACACTCTGTATATCAGTCTTTCTTTACTAAACTAAAATCTTCTGCTATCTGACCGATAATTATGTATATGAATAGAAAATTCAAAGTGCAAAATCGCGTGTTTCACGAATATTAATCTGGTTTGCAAAGGTTCCTTATCAGCTTTATCCACACCAATGTTTCAAATGCACTATTTGCATTTCAAAACGCGGTGTTGGTGAACAGAGCGCCACCTTCGCTTCGTCCGTTATCAACACTTATTAACATTTTGTCGCCGGCTGATTCAATTAACAGCAGCTCTCGCATAATAATTAACAAAGTGACAGATTAACAAGTTTTAACACTCGGCCATAATGAAGATGTTGCGTACCCCTGCCAGATAAACGTTTGAAAGTGTTGACTATTCATGCGTGATTTCTGACTTGGTGTGGTCTTTTGTGACTTCTGTTCTTTTCTTTAAAATGTATTAGAAAAGTCGAATGCATTGACCTTTTTCTATTTACGAAAATTGTCTTAAGAGGACACCGAGCCTCGAGTGCTGCCCTCAATTGTGTGTGTTTAAATGTATTTTCTTAATTTCTCAACTGTTTTATACAACATTTCCTCAAAATAAGAATGCCTTTGCTGATTCCGAAGGTATCGAAACTTTGTGGGCTATTAAGTTTTTGGTTCTAATTAGGTAGTATTTTTAGAACCGCCAACTTCAGCGTCCTATTCAATCCACTGGTGGATCGAGATAGTGGAGCCTACAGGACAGAGGGAAAAAAACAATCCATAATGTCCCGATAAATTTAAGCTCAGCAATGACTACAATGTGTCATTCTTGATTATGGAAACATTACCGCTCTGGAAACAAAATTATAAATACGATTGATAGCAGAACTGGAGGCTCGTAGCACTGAATTATATTAGTTGTATAGTTTCTACATACTCGTAGGTACTCTCTTAAAATCGGATTCGGTTCGGCATTTATTGCTTCGGCAGTTTGCGTGTTTCAGAAGATGTTTCACTAAATAAAAGCTGTTTATACCGAACCAAATCCGATTACCTATAAGAATTTTGAGCTACCGAGATGCTACCGCTCCGTAACTTAACTATGGCGTTTAGCTGATGCATTTATTGTTCTATACATTCATATTTGTAGTATGTGACATCAGTATAGTAACTTATCACAATAATAAATGAAAATAATATTAGATACAATTAGACAGTAAGTATCAACAATTCTGAGCGTTAGAATTTTAGGCGTCATGCGCCACATGGGGGTAGGAAGAGCATGGGTGGGTGAAAGAGATACCCATAGCGACTTACTGAGAGAGGTGCGGCGATATCGCTGCATTGTATGGGACAGCGTCAAGACGTGCAACATTGCACGTAGTATATAGGGTCCAACTTAATATGCTGACACTTTTTTAAGAGGATGATCAGACCATCAAACTGAACAAATTTCTCTATGGGACCAACATCGAAATCGCGAAAAAAAAATCTACTGCTCCATACAAAACTGCAAACCTACTCGAGCCAAATGTATGGGACAGCTGATTTTTTTTTCGCGATTTCGATGTTGGTCCCATAGAGAAAGTTGTTCAGTTTGATGGTCTGAACATCCCCTTAAAAAAGTGTCAGCATATTAAGAAGGACCCTGTATAATTGTACGTAGTACATAATTGCTCAATGTTATCGGTACAGATTCCTGTAAGCCTCATGCAGTCAGTCTTATTGGGGACTACTAAAACGATCCTTGTTAGTCACAAACTCAATACGGGTGTCCCGAAGGCATTTGACAATATCTGATGCGTGTGCTGTGCCAAGTGCGCATCGCAGTCCGCCGCGGGCGCCGTCGTAAATCCTTACTCGTTGATTGCTTTCCCCCCGCATGCCTGAAACCCCTCGCCCACATTTTAATACCCATTCAACTCGTCCATTCACTCGACGACATGATTTAAGTTATTTGTTTTAGATACAAGTCCAATTCGAGATTCATTTGAATATTATACAAAGGTTTGTTTTACCAATTTCGTGGCACTGTTAGTGGCCCTAGGCTACGTACGGACGAATGGACTCGGGGCGAAAACATTATTACGAGGTACTATGTAGGTACCTATATCTTTTAAATGTTGATGAAGAATCGCTTTATGCATACAGTTATTAATAGGAAACAATTGATTCTGCCGTAATTGATCTGTCCCTAGAATTTATTAAACCGTATCTTTCGTAACTCAGTCATTGTTATTTTATAGGTTAATCTCTCAACTATTTTGTATCTGTACAAAAGAGTTAACGATCCACATAAAATCGATTTTTTTATATTAATGTTATGCAGGGTGTTAGGGTAAACAGTTACATTACTTTTAGGGGTGATTGTACCCATGATACTGAACAACTTTCCCTAAGAAACCAATAGGAAATGCATAAGAAAATTGTGAACTTTCCACATTAAATGCAACCTGCTGATCGAACAAAACCGCAAATCTGCTTGAGGTAGGTATTATGTATAGCAATATACAATACAGGGTGTCCCGTAAACCGACGTCAACCCGGCGGATGCTGATAGGTTAGGTTATGACTAAGCAGAATATCAAAATTTATCTTTAGTAAAAGTGTCTTCGTTTTCGAGATATTAACAGTTTAACACAGATACTGCATAGAACATTTGTAGCCGTAGCACTCAAAATAGTGACGATTTTTTTTACAATCGTACTATTTAAAATCATTTGTTAATGATATTTTCTTTCTGCCATTATATTTAAAGCACGACACATGGTTAAATTATAGCAATTATATTTAGCGCTAGTGTTTACCCGCGACTTCGTCCGCACAAATTAAATACCAGATTTTAAGTCAGATCATAAGCTATCAAGCGAAAAAAGTTTCTAACAGGTCTTACATCCGTTAAAGCCTTTTTCAGGCACCAGTCTCCGCAAACATAATTATTATATGAAGCTGTATGTAATTTGCTAAAACCTTACTTGTATGTTTGTGGTGAAAATAAATGATTTTTAATTTAAATTAATCTTTCCAAATCTACTATACACCTCGATTCAACCGATGATTACAACAGAGCTCCAATCCCATTCCCATTGTTTAATATTCTGAGTGAATCGATCTGCATCGGGTTTATTTATGCAGCTAGAGATTAATTAAACGCAGAGGCGACATGGTGCATTTACATAAGACATGGCGCGCGCATTTGCAGGGAGTGCGGTGTGGGCGAGGACATCGCGTGAGAGCGATATCCTAAGGACCATTCCTCGCGGAAATTGACTACAAATGTAAGTTTTGGTTATTACGTTGAGAGAGTTATTAGAAATTATAACACTTCTCTTCAGCTGGTTTTACCATAAGATGTCATAAAAAATTACAAACAGTTTCAAAGATTTGTAATACTGACTCAGTCATCGTTACTTACAAAGTCGAAGCAGCCCAATCAAATCATTTATTACAAACACTTTCAGACAAATGACAAACACCTACTGACGATTAAAGGCTGGCAACACTCAACTCAAACATCCTGTTAAAAACAAAAGAAACTAAAACAACAGTGGGCGACGCGTGGCCGCGGCTACCAGACAAAAAGACGCGCTAAATAAACAATGAACGATGATATATCAACAAAAGCAATTACGATTGTTGCCGCCGGCGACCAACCACCGATTTACGTTCCTGGCAACACTACTCGTTATGCCTGTTCCAAATACAAATATTATTTAAACTGTGACGAGGCTCACATTTTAACGAGGCTTTAAATGGTCGTTGTTGACTCTTTTGAAATGGCAACATTTTTGACTCAGCCTGTTACCAAGCCAAAAATATAAAATAAACCCGGTCAAGCGTGAGTCGGGCTACTCGCGCACTGAGGGTTCCTTACCACAACACCGCACCACACAACATATTAACTTAGAATACATTTTTTTTCTCCGGGACCTTCAGCGCGAGACCGACTTACTCTTGGCCAGTTTTTATTATTTGTTGTTATATTCTAGAGTTTGCTCTATAATCACACCAAATTTGACGCTTGTATGTATTACCGTTTTTACGATAGAGCGAGAAGAAAAAACGTTGATAAAAATTAGTTTCTTGTTGAGAACCCTCCCTTTAATTTTCAATTTTTTGTCTATTTTATTATTTTTTAACAAATCCACCGTAATGACGCATATTCTGTGTAAATTTCAACTATCTAGCTATTACCGTTCAAAAGTTACAGCACATAGGTAGCATAGGTAGGACAGACGGACGGACGGACGGACAGCGTAGGCTTATGAATACGGTCCCATTTTCACCCTTTGGGTACGGAACCCTAAAAAGAAAATCTACTCAACATTGGCTATTATGATGTTTTGGTATCGAATGTTTCCACTTCCAGCTGATCGAATGCAGCTATAGGTTCTAGAGTTCATCTAACTTGATTTGTGCATCTACCCTTAGATATTTTGATCTAAGCATAAAATATGAGAGCATCGAAAAACCAACTGATTAGTTTCAACTCATCACAGATATATTCAACCGACACGAGTGCTTAAAAACGTAGGTACAGGTATCGAGGTAGGAGAGGGCGGTGGTGGTCTAACATGAGTTTCCACCGTACTTTACTACTGTAGTTACGTCACCAATTTTGTATTGAATTTCGTACAGCGCTCCTAGTGGTTACGTTCAGAACTAATTTCAGTCATACGAATTGGCGACGTAACAACAGTAGTAAAGTACAGGGAAAACTCATGGTAGGCAAAGTAACATTTCTATTGGCGTAGGTAGACGCTAGTAGAAATAACAGAATGTATGGAGGCGATCGAAACATTTTGACGTTTGCTTTCTACACCATACGTCAAGTCCATACATTTTTATGTCTTCTATTGTCGTTAACGCTAATCGAAAGATACTTTGTTTAGGGACCCTGAAAACAAAACGATTCAGAAAATTGATAGACACATAATTTTAATGTCAAGGGTATAAAGTATGGTTGAATAATACTATAATGCTCATTCTGCGTTTTTGAATGGCTTGACACGCCTTGACCTTGTCGTGGTAATCATAGTATAATATAGATAGGTATATAATAATATGTCTTTAGATAGACCTTTGATTCTCATTCCGACTGTCTTGTCTATTTGTTTGAATGGGTCTGGGGTACAATACTATTTGACACCTCATGGCGCATTATAAAGCTTGTGATAGGTTGGTCGCCAGTCGGTTGCAAAATGATAGGTCAAACAAAATATGGAGCTCGTAATTTTTTCTTAATATTGCAATAAAACTTGAAGGATAATAGTTTTCACGAATCACTTTAAAAAGCTACAATTTGAGGAGAACCGACCCACTGTCTTAACTAGATACGAAGAACCAGGTATTTGATAATGCCTTGTGTGCGTTGAACACGTAATATCGATTATTTTGTTAAATAATAACTGAGGTTTTTTAGTAATGACTAACACGCGATATGACGAGAGATTCGATGAGATCACCTCCGATTCCGCCACAGCTCGTCTAATGTAGGTACTCTTTGAAGTAGTGTCCACAAGCACGCGGTGGGTCCCGTCCAGCTCTTCGACATACCTCGCATTCCATGTCGCTGTTCCGATTAAAATATATGGTTTCACGTCTCACCCAGTTATCACAATCAAAATAAATGACAAATGAAAACGTCGTTGTTGCAAGTCACGGCGTACACTCGCCGGTGTATTTTTTACCCGCACACGGGCATGGGTATGCATTCTCCGTCACCGCTTTGTTGTCCCATACTCGACCGACGGATTTTCAATAAAACCACTCTTCGGAACATCGGCCTCCTTTTTCTATTTTGACGCATGAGAATAAGTTCTCACGCACCTGTTGCGGGCGGAGGCTTATTTCCCTTTTTAAGTTGTGTTTATGTAAATCGGATGGCTTGGGTGAGAGCACGGAAACGAAGTTGTAATTGAGACGTAACTTAAAAATGCTTTAAAGTGGCTGTTGAGCTTAATTAACTCTACATTTATACAATTCGCAGCTTTTAATGCTAATATGTATTACCGATACGATAAGAGCATCGAATAACCTATTTAGCGATTCTGTTTAAATAAATCATTGGTATTACAAACTGGCATTCTTATTTTCTTAGCATCTAAGCTCAAAATGTTCTTAATCACTTCTTGATCATTCAAATTTAAAAACAACAATACTATTCCATCTGAAGTACTCTCAGTCCATCTACGATTATCGACTACGTCAAACACTTGATGTATAAGTAGGTACCTATACGTAAAATATGGACCAGTATCAATACCAAATATTGTTCACGTGTAGGTATATCTGTCTACACAAAAAGGCCGGCGCGTCGCTGAGGCTGTCGATAGTGCATCATCACGGCCGCCACACAGCGCGGCAGGTCACAGGTCATCTGCACACTGGACCGCCTACCCTGCCAGCATGCCTCCATACATTCCTCTTATAACCCCACCGTTTACTAACAACAAGCCATTTACAAACGCACCGAACATTCCAAGACATTCTTATTTTGGTCGGCTATTTCGGTTTCACGGATGACTTGGAATATGATGACTATGGATATTTCTAATACGTCGAAGGTTAATTGGACGTAGGCAGTGTATTGTAAAGGAATTAACGTATGGGCCGACTAAACGATTATGGTTTGTGCAAGTTAGACTTGTAGCTCAGCAATTTTAGTATTTAGTCAGATTATCTTAAATTCAATATCAAAGAAGTTCAAACATAACGTAGGTACCTATACTAACATAGATTTATAGAAAATAAACCAATATAAAAGAATATAATACAAGACATCATTCATACGCTACGCGCTACGCTTTTCTTTGAGCCTGCCTATAAAAGACATCAACGTACGATGCACTGTCTCCAATGGCACACAATTTTTTTCCCGTTTATTTTCGAACCGAAAACTTTAATCAAATAGTATATTTGACTAACTTTTATCATCATATAGCACCTTGTAACTAGTATAGCTACTAAAACAACTAATAATTGCTAACAACAACAACAATTTAGAAGATCATTTTTATTATTTATAGTATAAGTTTTGTTTCTCTTCTTTTTTTTGCTTGTTCTTTAGTTGTTAAGGGTTATGTACCTATATTTTTATCGTGTTTGTTGCAAACAAAATAATTAGATTGAAACAAACAAACAAAGCCTTATTTTTTAATAATATAAAAGGTATTACGGTTAATATAGGAAAGAAAGGAGTTAATCAGCAGTAGTAATAAATGTACTGGTTCTTCCTGCTTTCAATCAAACCCGATTTCATATGTCAGATGTAACGTAAAAGTGTAACGCATCAGGGCACTCACTTGGCATAGTCCTGCTTGCAGTAAACCTGACGATCGCGCAAGAAGCACGAGGGGTGCCTATCGAGCTGGACTGCGCATACGCAGCAGCGCAGGCAGCCGGTATGCCATGCACCGCCCCCCACCTCCAGCAAGAAGCGGTCCGCTATAGGCTCGCCACACGCGCAACAAGTGCGGTGCTCCGTCTGAAAAAATAATGCATTAATATGTAATTGCTGATTGTTACATTTCATGTTTCCGATGTTGGTTATTGCTACCATTAATACTAAGTTGCGTGTTTTGTATAAAACAAAAAAACAATGCCAGCTGCTGGACACTAAGTACTTCTAACTAACAAACGAAGCCTACGCTATTAGCACTCTCGATTTACAATTATATATTAATGTGCTATCTGTGTAGTGTTTTGTTATACATGTTAAATCAAATGAAGAATAGACAACAGTATAGTAAGAAAGACTTGACAATGCAAACGAGAAACTGGTAGGAATAAGTAATGTAATTAAAAGTATATTCACAGAAAATATATGAATGTTAGACCAAATGTTGTTGGTTAGTTTAAATCAAATCATCATCATCATCAGCTTATATACGTCCATCTTCATGGCATAGGCCTGGGAGGGTGTATGGGCCGCGCGCTATCCTTCGATCAAAGTAAAATTAATGGATAGGCCGAAAGCGCGTTAAGTTGAAGCACACTACTGTACTGATGCACCTGGTCCATACAAACTGGCACACTTGGTCTGTCATCTCGGTACATATTTGAAGTATACCTGTCATTTGTTTTGCCTTATTTTTCGAGTGTTTACCCGTGGACCCGGTAGCTTGACCCAATACCGGGTCCACGGGTAATTTTAATTACCCGTGGTCCCATGGCATTAGGGATTGCTCCCTGGACTTCTGATTCTGACAATATCGGTAGAAACCCTGTGGTACCGTATCCATGGAGTGTAGTGACCCTAGGGATACTGTAGTGTAGTGACCTATCTCTCGCATATCATCTAGATAAGTAATAGAAAAAAAAAGAAAAAATAATAAAAAAAAAGGTAAAAAGGAAATAAGAAATAAAAAAGGTTTTTTTTTCTGGTTTGAAATGTTCGCGTAAGGCCTATCCATTAATTTTACTTTGACCGAAGGCGCCATCAGTCCACCACGAGTTGCCAATGCGGTTTTGTAGAATTCATATATACGATTCAGAATTTCTTCTTGAGTTTATGCAGGTTTCCTCACGATGATTTCCTTCACCGTTAAGTTCGTTCGTAAAATTGCTAGTGTGAAATTACTACCATTATTTTGTTCTTTCCTATAATTTCTTTCACACTGTCCATGGTTTAAACTTAAACCAATTATAAAGTTTGTAATAAAATTACGTTTGATAACACAGTAGACGCGGCGAACGATATAATATTAAGTTAGCAACACTGTATTGCACTACAACATGTGCGAAAGGGGACAATGCAACGCAAACAGTATTTATTTGATTGTGACGGACAGGGGGTGTGACGGTAGGTAATCTAATAGAGCTGTTGCATAAATAAAACACCCTTTGCTTTGATTTGAGTGTAATGTAATGATCAAATGTTTAGCTGTGTATAGCAAAATACCGTACCTACAGTCTGGGTTCACAGGCTCACCAATTTAGGCCTTCGTTATTATCTTATTATAATTATGCTTCATAAGGTTGATAAATAAAAAGGGTCCTTCTTAATTTGCTGACACGTTTTTAAGGGGATGATCAGACCATCAAACTGAACAACTTTCTCTATGGCACCAAAATCGAAATCACGAAAAAAAAACAGCCCCTCCACACAAAGCTATTTTTTTTTCGCGATTTCTTCGTTGGTCCCATAGAGAAAGTTGTTCAGTTTCATGGTCTGATGGTTTGATGGAGTTCACCGTTCCAGTTTGCGGAGGGCTGTACCTTACACCCTGTATATGAAAAGGATAAGTATTTGAGTGTCCGGTCACGTTACTTGGTTATCTATGAAGTTTCCAAACGGTATTTGAAAAGCGGAATTGTGGCTCCCTGTTCAGCATCATGACGAAAAAATTCCGTAAGCCTTCACCTCAGTGCCTCGGTGGACAAATATTGATTTTTTTTTAATTTACCTACTTAAATATACATTCGCATTTACACAACAAATTATCATTCCACTAATAGCTAACTGAGATCAGACGGGATTACATCGGGATCATTGATTAGCTGTAGAATTATACAATCACTCTTTCTTTCCTTCAGTAGAGTAATTTCATTCAAAATATAGAGGTACGTTTTTCATTCTTGAAACTGCCACTGAATTCAAGTCTCTACTGTCCAGCCCGAAGAGGAAGGACTTCATTTCAGCCAATGTCATATTGACTTGAGTAGACTTGTCGTGGGAAAAGATTTGTTATTCAGCGTTTTAATAATTTCGTCAATTAGACTCGGATTGAACGCTTGGTACATCCGATTAGCAGATTCTGTCTGTGACACTGATGAAAAAGTATTTAAAAGTTCTTCTTACAAGCTTTTTCTTCTTAGCGTTAAACATTATCTAAATACAAAATATTCATCCGAATCGTTAGAGCCATTTCAAAGAAACCATTGGAACTTAAATTCAAGTTCAAAACAACCTACGGGAATATTAACTTTAGTTTTACTGCAGGTAGGCATTCAAATAAAAAAAAGCATTCAATAAATCGTTACTTTACAATATCCGTATCCCCGACAGCGGAACTTTGTCAGTTATTGACTCCAGAGTGGCGGGAGCCGACAACCACACCCGGTCGATCAAATAATAACAAACAATACACGAACAACATTAACGTTTAGCGACGCACCGTCACCCCAAAACAAATTCAGCGCGTTTTGTAAGCAATAAATATGTTGCGAGCACCCGTCCTCTAGCCCTCGAACCCAATATGCTTGGGTTCTCGCGCAGTTGTAGAGTGTAGACCACAATACCTAAATAATAACCACACATATGTAACAGTCTCCCCTGGTGATGGCGCAGTGTTCCCGCCGCTGAACAAAAGCAGTTGCCACCTATCAAAATCTTCGTAACAAATTTCTTAAGGGTCCATTGACAACGGTTTATAATAGATCCCCGGTGGCCGCATTGTCATGAATGCGACTTCAGCTGACTGATATATCTTTTTATGACAGTTTTTCTGCTAAACCCAAAGCGAGCGAGCTACTCGTGTATAATGACGTTGTTTGAGTGTATTTAACGCGTCATTTAGAAGGGTTTGTTTGTTCTGCCTTTTGAATCAAATTATGCAAATGAGAATTTACCTTTTTGTGATTTGGAGAAACGTGTGATTTCTTGAAGCACATCATAAAATACTTAATTATCTAATTAAATTGCCGTTTCACGAATTAGAATTATTGACAAACAGAAGTAATTAGTACTAACTCTAATTTAAGTACTTACCTCTGACACTATAAGTAATAAGTAAATTAGTTGCCTACAGACCTATAGGTATCATTTTGGATCGGATTTGGTTTCTCAACGTTACAATATTTATTTACATAAATAAGTACGACTAATATTAAATTATTTGCGGCAAAGATTAACTTTTTCCACATAATTGATATCCAATAAAGGTTGACAAAAGAAACAGCAACGCGGTTAACGGTTCCGACATGGCTCATGAATAGTATCTCATTTCACAGGGCGAGAAGCGTCCCAAAACGTACATTATTGTGTGAATCATTTACCGGGCGTGACGCGAAAATATACTCTTATCAGAAAACATCAGTAAGTATATTATATCTCTATACAAGTCATGTTTGAAATTAGGTGGTATTTAAAGAAAGGAATGTTTTCATTTCATTGCTCTGAGAGTTGATAGTTATTATTTTCTATTCTGAGTAGAGGTTTTAGGTATAGTATCATAAACAACGGCGAGCTAATGAAGTAATGTCATTCTTCATAAAAAACCACTACGTAAAAGTAATCGATTATGTAAATATAACCACAATTTCGTCACTGTAACACTTATGGTCCAACTCTAACACAATAGACACAAAGGTTCAAGAGTACTTTGAAATTTGAAAGTGACTTTATAATCCATAAAATAAAACATAATGCGACTATTCGGCACGGCTGACAGCAGCACCAGGAGGACAGGCGTGACAGGCGTGATCGCGGACACTCGTCCCGGCATTCTCCCGGCAAAACTGTCCGGCTATTGTCCCGGCTTCCGACTATTATCCAGAAGCGAGGCTGCGACCCAAAGGTGGTATCACGGCGCCTGCCTACGCTATTGTCATGAGCTTACGTTTGCAAATCCGATTTATATTTGAATATAATTGACTTTCCGCCTCATATCAGGTACCGAGAGCTTGTATCTCATTGTGTATGGCTGATCTCAATGGTATTTTTATCGACTGAATATGATAAATGTATTTGGGAGATTAAAGTTTGTAGGTGGGTGCGCTTTAGAGAATTTCTTCGATGGGCGCGCTCGACTATTCAAAGATTTTGAGAAATGGTTTTAGAATCGGTGTCCATGTCGTGCGTGATACGGTCTCATTTTTTATGCGGTTGAAATAGTAATTATGGAAGTAAATTGCTCCAGATAAAATAATCGATTCGAAGAACATCATTTAGACAAGGTAGTAGGTACATACTTATTTAAAAACATAAACCCAACTCCCGACAAACGAGATACCTACCGTTTTCGTCTTACATTACCATAACAATACCCTCAATTCTCGTGATTTGGGCACAAGTTCCCTCCTCGTTTCGTTTATATTCAAAGAGGGAAAAAATTGCCAGCACGGAAGAAATCGCATGGAAATTGAAGGTGATTTGAACAAAATATTTTACCAACAACTGTTTGAAAACTTTGAATTGCCTCGTATTATTGATGTTTTTGTTTCTTTTGTGGAATTTTTCTTGCCACAAATCAATGATCGTTTTGCTTATTTTTTATCGATCAAATGTATTTTCAAAACCAACTGACTAAACAAAAAATCGTTGGAAATAAATGATAATTGTGTGTGTACGTCAGCGATGTGAGCAGTATCTCAGACTATCTGGTGGGCACACAAAGCGTCAGTAAGAATGGCGCAGCGGGGGCCGGCCGCAGGATAATGGAGAGAGTTTCACACCATTCACGTATCGCTCTCGAGTTTTTTCACGATGATGGGGGTCACAGACCATCCGTCATGAGAGGAGACAGCGATTACAAAAATGTATGTATGCAAATGCAAATGCTTTGCTATCGCGGGTCGATCTTGTTAAAATTGCGTTTCCACGAAATGTATGCATTCTTCTTCTAGGTAAATCGAAGTCTCTACAATGTAATATCATATTTTCAATTTACTCTTCCCATTTCAGGTATGAGGTCCTGGTATGCAATGATCAAGTTGTTTTTTTTACCAATGCTCTTGGGTTCGAATCCTGTTTCCAACATAATTATGGTTTTATGTCGAGACTTTGTATGTAGTTCCAAATTAGATAAAGGTTTGATGTTGGATGTACTAACACTGAACTTAAAGAAAATAGTGTTTTTTCACGGGTTTCGCCTAGTGCTTGTAAAAAAAGAAACAGTAAAAATGTATACTCTGGTGCTATACAATGTGTATTGTGGATTCTCAAACTATACGAAAGCCCAATTGCCAAAAAACTAACCTTGAATTTACAACACAGATAAATAGGGAAAGAACGGTTTCAAATTTGGACCCATTTTAAAAAAGACACCATATTAATTTAAATAGGAAAAACCGGCCAAGTGCGAGTCAGGCTCGCGCACGGAAGGCTCCGTACAATATTAACAAGAATAGTACCTAATAAATAAATAAATATCTTGGACATTGTCACACAAATTATCTAGTCAAGTCAAGTCAAGAAAAATGCGTTTTCTCCGGGAACCTTAGCGCGAGCCTGACACACACTTGGCCGATTTTTTATTATTTCCTGTTTTACACGTTTCACGCTTTTATTTTTTGCCGTGTTTACGATCAAACATGACGACCCGGTTGATGTAATGGTTACCACGCCGGACTGCCAAACCAGGGTCCTGGGTTCGAATCCCGGTTCGGTCATGGATGTTATATGTTCGTGCCGTTGTTGTATGGTTTCCATATTAAAAAAGCCTATTGTGCTTACTTGGGATCATTAAAATGTATATGTGTGTCAGCGTTATTTATTTATTTAAAAACAAAAAGCCTTGAAAAATGCACGATTCTTGTATGGTCCCTCATTTATTTTCTTTTTGTATTTTTATTGTTTGTTAGCAAATCCGAAATAATAACACATAATATTATTATGTGAAAATTTCAACTCTCTATACCATTTACGGTTCAATGGATACATCCCTCTAAAGCTAGGACGGACTAGAATAGAGTCCCGTTAGCACTCTTTGGGTACGGAGCCCTAAAAATTAAGGAATTTGTTTGAAAAAAATTCACATCTCTAAATGTGTGGATTGGAAGGTGAAAATTACTAGTATCAGCCTTCGACCAAATTAATTTGGTCGAAGGTATCAGCCAAGTATTAACTGCCTATTTTCATCGAATATTTGTATGAGTAGGTATTTTTGGTAGTTTGGTTAAACTGATAGTGTCACTCATTTCGTTTCCAGTTATTATCATAATATTATAAGGTTTTCGTGAACATTAGCTTAAATAGAAACCATGAAAGATTATGAGGTTCACACACTCGATTCAAAAGGAAGGAAAGAAACACCTCAATTTTCTTCAGATGGCAATTAACTTTTTTGTTAGTTTGATTTCACTCTACATGTATTGCTCCATTTAAAACTGAGACCGAAAAGACATGCGCGTCTGCCTCTCTTATCTGTAAATGAGTAGGTATGGGTTGTATGGAGAAAAATTTACATTATCTTTTGTTGATTGGCCAGTAATAAAACGTACATAGGTTTTTAAAAGACCTTTTAAAATACATTAAAAAACATCACATTCATTGCTAGGCCGCATCGGAGTTGTGCTGTGCTATTAAGGAACCCAATAACTTACGAGGTTGATGTATGGAAGAAATAGCTTTTTTAAGACCGCCTTGTTTTGTATCTTCTGTATTTCCTTACGGTATATTTTGCTGAGTAGGTAATATGTCTCGATTAATTAATTGAAAATGTATAGAACTATAATTATACAATACTTTCATTGGTGGCCGCGACTGTTAAAGAAATGACAATACATCTACTCATACCCATTTTACCTACTCTGTTCTAAGATTATTGTTTCTTGTGTACACCGTATACAGGGAGTGATAGGCAAACTCTATGTTACTTCGCAATCAATATACTGATGTTGTAACTCGTGTCATTCCGACAGGCATGGCATGGGCCTCTACGGTGCGCGGCAGCCGCTGACAGAGGGGGGCGGGGCTGGGCGTGGCGATCGAGAGCTGTTACCTTCTATAGCTGTGACGCTGTGACGTCACTACGTCGACGTGCTAGAGTGTGCGTGAAATGTTTGCACACTGACGTCACTGTGTGCGAGGAGAATACTTGTTTTTTTTCTGAGTCTGTATTTTAGCTTTATTTTCGTGGCCATAAAATATCTCAAATCCATTCATCATTCATCATAAATAAGATTTAAGTATAAAGAAAAAACCGCATTCGCTAGGCACAAACTCAATCAAAGACAACAGCACAAACCGCTCTCGACGCATAATTCCCTAAAACCAATAATTAATCGCAAAATGACCAATTGAAATAAACAACAAAACCTTAGAAGAAGAAGTGTAACCATTATATCCAAAACTTAAACATTAAATCCTTAGGTACCACCTATTCAGATATTATTTCTGAATCCTGATGGAGGACAACAAATAAAAATAAATACAAATTAAATGTATGTATTTGGTATTCAATTTCAAATTCAATCTTCCAAACTCTTGCCCTATTAAAAATCGGTGCTAATGTACCTAATACATCTCACATAAAGACCTACTCAATTTTACTCTCTTATTTTTTACTTACCGCCTACTGAAACTTTCAGATTTGGTACCTAAAACCCAAAATCTGAAATTTCATAATACAATGAAAACGTAACCTTGTCATAGGCGTGCCCGATACGCTCTTGACCAGTCTTTACTGACAGATTTACCAAACAAAAATAGTTTCAAGAAAGCAATAAGACACTTAACTAAAAGCTCTTGCCAGTTTCAATAATCGGTTCACTATAATCCTCTGTCGGCAACAAATTCAAATTCTCATCTCGTTATAATTTTTTAGAGACCTCTCAATACGGACCGAGTCGAACTATCATAACATATTAAGTAATAAACAGTCCATAAACATAGGAGCAGGAACAGGCAGGCAGAAAGTAACGGGCTATTCCCAGTTCGACTGGCCATAAACAATAGGATAGGTGCTTGACCTGGAAATTCAAATCTTTTATCAAACAAAAAAAACAGTCATAAAACCAACGATATCAATGTACTAAAGTAATAGGTCTATGCATAAAACAATTCCAAATTCTATTCTTATAGATTTTAGTTGCTATTTTTAGAACCTAAACATCCATGACTTGAATACAAAAACATCGTTATTCATCATCACATAAATTATTAAACTCAACCTGATATCCTCACTAGCATGCTCTCTCACTAGTTATACTTATTAGCCTTTTGTTTGCTAGCAATACCACGATTCTAACAAATAACAGCAAAACCTAAAAATCCGCTCCATACAAACAAAGTTTAATTGTATTTTGGATAAAAACAAACGGATTCAAAGAATGTTTTTGAACATGATCTAGAAGCTAATTTTTACTAAGTACTTATACCTACAACATTTTATTCATGATGTTACGATTTATTTTTCAATATTTTTTTCTTTATTTCTCAATATACAAAAAATTGGCACTAGTTACATTTTAGAACTATCTTAATACAATTACATAATATAGTAATGATTATGTTTGTGTGAGACTTCGTTCCTACCCGAATTAGATCAAAAATAAATTAACTCTAGTTTGAACCACGGTCAATTAGAACGAGGTTTTCATAGCTGAGGATATCATTATAGAAATATAAGTGGGAGATGGGAACAATCCTAAACGAGATCATAGAGAGCTAATTACAAACAATTAGACGCCATATTGCCGCCCCCCGCCGCGGCGGCGCGCGCCACCTCGTTATTACCCTATTTATTGCATATTGGAAACAAAAACTCTACTCTCAAACGAGTATTATACTTTTGGGACGTCATAGGATAGAACTTGATTTCGTTACAATGATGTTCATCACATCCAGTGAAAATCAATGAATGATAAACAAGAGAACGTTATCCAAGTTTTTGACATGTAGATGTAGGTAATCTATTCGTTATTACGATTCTCAGTTTATAACAAGGTGTTAAAAAAACACAAGTAAACATTGAAGGGGTGTTTAGACCATCAAACTGGACAACTTTCACCCTGTTTACAGAGAGTAAAATTAAAGTAGAATACACACTGAGGACAAGAAATTAAGAAAGGTCTCAGATCTCATATTATGATTCTTAAAACATGTGATCTGAGGCTTTCTTATTTACTGCCCCAGGTTAGTATACCTATCCTATGTTTCTCCTCGACGGAGGTGGAAAGCGGCAACTTTGTTTAGCGCAGCGGGGCGAAAATTGATGCTTTCCGTCCGGAGGGGAGAAAAATACGTTACATATCTTAAGGGGTGCGTCAGACCATAAAACTGAACAACTTCACTATGGGGACGACAGCCAAATCGCAAAAAGAAAGTCTGCTGTCCCATACTAAACTGCAAACCAATGTAGGCTGTGATGATGATGATGATGCAGGGTCCAACTTAATATATTATGCTTACAGACATTTTTTGAGGGGATGATCAAACCACCAAACTGAACAAATTTCGCTATGGGACCAACATCGAAATTGAAAAAAAAAACAGCTGTCTTATACATTTGCCTCAAGTAGGTTTGCAGTTTTGACGGAACAGCTGATTTTTCTATGTTGGTGCTATAGAGAAAGTTGTTCAGTTTGACGGTCTGATCATCCCCTTAAAAAGTGTTCCTATATTATTATTTAATTCAGTCTAAACTTTTATAGACTATAGATTTGATGTGAACGTTAGCTATAATTGATAGGTAGGTAATCAACGTACCTAACTTAGGTACCCAGTAGTTTAAAAAAGTAAGTAATATATTCCTCTGTGGGAACTAATAGCATTGCAGTGTAAGGTTAACTTCTTTGAATTTGTTAAAAATTTACGGCGCTATGAAAACCATGTTATCGCATCGATGGTGATCATTGGAAGAGGAAGCCGCTTCAAGTATAGTAATTAAAACACTACGGATGCACTAATGTCGGTATAATAAACAGAACTATTGCATGTCAGCTGAAGTAATGTCTATAAAGGGGTCAAACGATTTAGAGTAGTTGAAATGTAGCCTTCCATCGGCACTCATCGAACGTGGCGCTGCGCTGGCTTGGCGATGCGATGGCGGGCTGACGTGGACGAGCCGGCGTCGGCAGTCGGCACATTACAACTGTCATATAACTCACGAGTTAATAGGAGCGGCCCTGTCTGTGCCAACTATTAAATACTATTCACATTTTACGATAATGCCCAATGCCCAACAAACTCTTATTGACGTATAAATTCCGAGTTTTTTCCTCGACCAAACAGCCGAAGGCGCCAGTTGTTTCTCAATATTAATATGAGACTAGTTCTGTTTTTCGGGTTTAATTACGTCCAGTCGTCATAGCCGACGATTCGATACCGACCGAATGAGTGGAAAGTAGTAAATTAAACGGTCGGCGAGCCCCTTTTAATATTCATAGCATTTTCAAACAAAATTTTTAAACTAATTAAAAGTTGTGTTAATAATTCTGTGGGTTATGAATAAAGCCCCGAGGCGCTGAATTCGATTTGTTTGCGTTTGTTAACAGTGACAGGAAATTGCTTACAATTTCAATGTTATATATTGCGTATTTAAGAACATTTTTTCTTTTAATTAATCTTCGAATGACTATACGAATGTCTTTTAATTTTCGTTTAGACGTTTAGATAAAAAAGTAGGTAGGTATATAACAAAAAAGATCATGTTGTAATGATTCAGTATAATAATACGTTTTGCACACAATAACTAAGCGGCATTTGGGAGCAATAAAAAGAAGATTGAGTGCCAAAGATGCGTGCATCGACGGCAGGTGTTAACTCCTTTGGAACTTGGAACATTGATACGAACATTTACTTCTGTATAATGATGTACTACAAGCGCAACATCGATGGATGGACATTATTTATCAGCTGTACAGTGAACATTTAATGAAGGTATATCAATTTGTGAATAACATCAATTCTCAAAGCAGTGTCTGCTTTATTAGAAATTAAGCAGTTAGGAAATGCTAAACATAAGCATGCTCTATTATAGTTCTTAGTGTTCTAAACCTGATAAAACGAAAAACCGAGGGGTCTTATTGTGTAACTACCGGATTCAATCGGTATCTAATCGAGTGTTTTTACGATGTCTCTCAAACATCAATATGAACCAAATTTTAAGTACCTACCTAGGTAGGTATACTTGTAATTTAGGTTTTAATCATATTAGGTAAGACCTTTTGTCAAAAATTACACACACAGTAAGCTGCAGTCAACATATAGATAAAAAATATCGACACTGAAGCTGATAATAGCAACACTACTCGAAGGTCCCAGCGCCAGCGCGGGCGCAGCGGGACGCCGCTCGTGCTCGGACGCCCACACCTGCCTGCCTGAGCCATTGATACTATTTGTACACGAATATAACTCCTACCATCAACTATTGTTTGTACAAACACTCGTAAATTTTTTAAATATACTTAATCAGCAGGATGATTATGTTTCCCTTCAGCCTGCAGCCTTCAAATAGCTGTCCATCTTGTCTGCGTTTTTTAAGAGGATGACCAGACCATCAAATTGAACAATATTCTTTATGGGACCAACATCGAAATCGCGAAAAAAATCTGCTGTCCCATACATTTGGCTCGAATAGGTGGGTCAGGGCCCGTGCTTCACCTAGGCTCTCCACCTGGGCGAAGCATGGATACTTACAGGTCTGTATGGAGCAGCTGATTAATTTTCACGATTTCGATGTTGGTGCCATAAAGAATGTTATTCAGTTTGACGGTCAGATCATCCCCTTAAAAAGTGTCAGCATATTAATAATTGTTTTTTTTTAATTTATTTTATAAAGAGAATGTAACACATTTGTTTTCTAACTTAAGCCTTCCTACAGAAAACCTTTATTAGGTTGCAGGAGGCGAGTCGCTGTTTACAGCGCAGTGTACCAGATTTGACAAATTCTTTCATATTATACAGTAAAAAGTCTAAGGATACACTAAAACAATTCCTGTGTGTGTTGATATATGTTAAAGCTTGCGAGTTGGTATGATATAATATAGGGTCCAACTTAATATGCTGAAATTTTTTTAAGAGGTTGATCAGACCGTCAAACTGGACATCTTTCTCTATGGGACCAACATCAAAATCGCGAAAAAAATATCAGCTCTTCCATACAAAACTGCAAACTTTCTCGAGCCAAAATCGTTCTAGGGCCAAATGCAATTTCGATGTTGGTAGCATAAAGAAAGTTGTTCAATTTGATGGTCTGAACATCCCTTTAAAAAAGTGTCAGCATATTAAGAAGGACCCTATGTAAATTATAAAGTCCTAAATATACCCGTATTCTACCTACTGACAAAGTTGATGAATCAATAACTATACGGTCGAGGACAGCGCAAAATTTCTAAAACATCTTACAACTGTATTTGTTCTATCATTGTTTGCACACTACATAGTCGCGCCGTTCAAAGAAACTCTTCCGAGCGCGCTTTACTGAACGCACTGAAACAATTGACACAAGTGACTCTCGCGCAGCGCAAACAAACTTATATAAACATACAATTATGTCAATTTTATCAATTTACGTTCTATTATGCCCACGTAGAGTCGTTATTTGATTGATGTCCTTCCACAGTTATGACATTTGTTAATGGAATTTACACCAGATTGTAATATAGATGTCAGCCGCTAGATACGTCTGTAATACAAAGTTTGCGTTTCACACGAGTTCTTTTTGTGTAGAACTACCACCGACCTACATTCTTTATAAATAATGTTGGTCCGTATACCTAAATATTAAATTGAATGAATATGAAGTACCTAGGCTAGGTATACGGTTTAATATGGTAAGGTATATAGGATAACATGCAGCAGCTGCAGTCAGTGCCTCTAGAAGTCCTTAGACCAGCATAGGTAGCATGACACCGTGATAAAGCGCTATCACACCTTTGCTCTCTTTCTATTTGCTCGCGAACGAACAAGATAAATGAAGAGATACAGCCTACGGATACAGCCGTATCACGCGTAGCATGCTACGAGTGCAGGAATGCGATTTTTGAAACTCATACGTTGAACTCAGCAGTTGAAAATGTTAAAATTACTATGGAGATATGCATCTTTCTACTACAGATTTGACTTTCAAAAATCGTACTCCGAGTATGATTTTTGGATGTCAAATCAACAGTAGGTAGAAAGATGCATATCTCGCTTGGCTCCGCCTTTGTTTTGTGACAGATTTTAACCTAACCTAAGAAGATGGATGATCCTAGTCAGTTCCGGGACTTACTTTAACCCCTAAACCATAATAAGCATACATATCAGATAAACTTATTAAGCAGCTGACTGCATATTGGTTAAATTGTTGACCATTTTTTAGATTGTTTGCAGAAGGATTGTAGCCTGATTTTAATTTATTGCAAGCAAAATCTTTGTATGTCGATTTTTATTGCTAACCAAATTTAATAACAGCAAATTATTTTTTGTAGATTTTACAATCAATGATGACAAGTTTACAAATGTTAGTTTCTAGAAACTCACTAGAATCCTTATAAAAGGTAACAAATTGATAAATTACTAGCAGGACATGGATAATCCTCACAAAATGAGCGGGGATTACATATCGAGCTCGCCCAATGACATTAACCACTTTTACCGAGTTGAAGTCGTTCCAATACATTTAATATGCTGCGCCGACCGCTTGATGTATGGCATCTATTGTACCCGATAGCCGAAGGCATTTGTAAGCACGCGCGATGTATCCTACTTATGTGAAACTCTTTAATAAAATATGTTATGAAAAATGTTAAGAGTAAACTCTGTTAATACTCCTCGTAAGTAACGACCAAAAATGTTCTTGCTGTCTGCATTTTCTCTTGATTTCAAATCAAAATAGAATTATAATTAAGTACCTATTTAGTTTTTCTTAATTTGTAGCAGTTTTCAGAGTGTACAACAGTTGAACAATATTTTAGGTACTATGATCCACAACTTCAATAAAAGTTCAATATTTTAGGCTTTATAAAACTAAGAATATTTAAATCCTCTAAAAACTAACTTTTTGCTTTTCCTGGACGACAACTGCATAGCTAGCATGCCGCAGTGATACAGCGCTATCACACCTTCGCTCTCTTTCTATTTGCGTGCGAACGAACGAGATAAAAGACGTGATACAGCCGTATCACGTGTAGCATACTACGAGTCCTGAAGCAAACAATTCCTATCCTATCACCTCGAGCGATGTCAAATTATACCTACCTAACCTAGTCTTCTGGGGTGCGATTTTTGAATGTCATCGGTGAGTTTGAACGGTTTTTAAATCTCATACAAAAGCATTCTCATGCATCTTTCAACTGCTTATTTGACTTTAAAAAATCGCACTCCTGAATTACTATTTTTGGAAGTCAAATCAGCTGTAGAAAGATGCATATCTCCATAGAAATTTTGACATTTTCAACCGCTGAATTCATCCAATGACATTCAAAAATCGCACCTTTTGAATAAAAAAAGTAAAATCCAATAAATACGCGGATCACAATGGAATCTAATTCTAAATATTAATTAGATACCTTACATTTTACTAATTCCATTAATGAAAAAAATAACATTCAAGATAAAGATAAAACTTTGATACCTACCAATGTAATTTAAAAACACTCCCACTATCGAGGCCGAGTGTTGTGAACGTTGTGAAGTATCAATTACAATTTTATTATAGTGAGTACTAGTACAAAATCATCGAATAATTTTTCCGGTGTAGCTGGCAGGGCAGGCGCAGGCGTGAGCCGCAGCCGGCGCGGGCGCGCGGCGCGGTGAGTGGGGCTATGGGTGCTAAATCATCCTACACAAAGAGTCCTCGTGGTATTTTTGTTTAAATAATTAAGGACCAGCGTATTTATCATAACCTGCGTATGAAACACCTTCGAATACCATATCTCAAATAATACCGTAAATAAATGTTGTTTCATATTTTTCCTACACTGGTCATATACGGTCGTACGTATACAATTAGATCGTGCCTCTTTTATAACCTTCTGACCTAGTTGAAATGCTAAAAAAGGATTTTTTCAGGCAATTGGCGTAGTCTCGGATGCTTTCTAGGTAAAATTGCATTACAGTTCTACATCATTACTAATTATTACTAAATTTTCAAAACACCTTATTCTAAAGATAGGTACTTAAATCTTTCACAGTCAATAAAATTTTTTTATCAAATAGCTGCGGCGGATAAAGCAGCTATAAAGCCAACATCACTAAATATCGAGATCATACACCCGTCACGCCGTCTCACATCTGTTAGATGAAATATTAATAAGGTTGGATTCCTGGAGTCCATGGAGCGTGGTGGTACTTCGAACGATAGGCCATAGAGCACGGAATGACCGCAACTATTAATCATGCCAGTCCACATTATTGTGTTGTATTGATCGATCAACCACACGTGCAGGCGAGTGACTAATGCGCTGTTTCTCGTACGATTATAAACAGAGGTGTTAAATGTTTACAAGGCGAGAGGTGCCGCCATCTGTCACTGTCCAAACATCGCTCTGAGCACCTTTGAACGGAAAACAAAACTCATTTTTTGTCATATTAATCTACTAACTTCTATCTGACTGACTTTTCATCGAGGAGTAAACAAAGTTAGTTGATCTATGTCGTATTCGTTAATTGTAAAACATTTTTCATTTTACCTTTCACGAAACATAATGAGAAAACAAAGGTACGTAATAATAGTATATATGTCTACAATACGTCGTCTTTTCTACACATCAATATCTAATTCAAAACTTAGGACATAATGCAAATATGACTTTTACGACTCCCCCTACCGACAGACATTCGATAAAAAAGACGTATATGTACTTAGTTTTTAATTGGTCTTTATTTCGAAATCAAACTAATCTGAATAGAATTTCGCATTCAACATCTACGAGTAACAACATGGGTGGTACATCCCACGCCCCTGCATGATGATGTGTCGATAGACATTGGATAGCAGATCATATTATCTGATACATGAGTCGATAAGCGAATCGAGCACAAACAACCAGTAACCCATTTTTTCAAAGCAAAACAACGAAAGATTGAAATCAAAGCCATCTGGTAATTAATGAAATAAATTCCGTAAGTTTTAAGACAGGTGGTTCGATATTTTTATATAAACTAAATCCGTAGGTATACAAGAAAAATCACAAAATTTAACTATTAACATCATCCAATTAGCTTCTTAATAAAATATAGAAAAATAGTGCAATAAAACCGAACTCTACAAAAAATGCAACTCATGCTAAGTATTTTAATATTTTACAAATCAAATTCCGGTTTTTTGCTTTTCTTACTTTTTATAAAGGAGTTGTGATGACCTTTGAGGGACAATTGATTAGTAAGATGCTCATCTACATGTCCACACGTTCTCTAAGGCAGGCTTATTAATATTTTTGACTGGCAGGAGAGTTCTGCTCAAATTTTAAAGAGTTCCGTTTTTTAATTTTTACTACGTTACTACTACGTTATAAAAGGTGAAACTTTGGCATTGTTTGATTCCATGCTCTACCTAGAACATACACTTGGTTTATAGATTTTGATTTCATTTCGTTTTTGTGAAACAAATTATTTTGGCATCACTACGCGTAAATGAAAATTCTCATTCATATCAAACCAATAAATAATGAGGTGCGAAAAAATTCAAAGCTACAAACCTGGTTAATTATCTTTTATACAATGAAATCGTTACAATTCTTTCATCATAATCATCTCGGCCGATGGACGTTCACTGCTGGACATAGGCCTCCCCCAAGAATCGCCATAACGGCCGGTCCTGCGCTGCCCTCATACAATTCGCAACTCGAGAACTTTTCGGCTCCATCGACCAATGTCCCGCCCACTGCCACTTTAGTTTAGCAATTTTGTGTAAATTAAGGATATTAAAAATTGTAACGTGTTAATTTGTTGTTTGGAAACTACTCTTTACAATCCTCACCAAGAAGTCAACTGCTGGACGAGTCTTCCTCGATTGAGCGGATTTCCTATAACCACCACACTTTCGGTCCCGTCGAATGTATTTCATTTTACTCAGTAAATTGAACCAGCTTATACCAAATGTGTGAGTTGTTGGTTTTGAAGAATATTTTACGGAACCCATATAATATCAGTGGTTAAAAACGCCTTCGTCATTGCGACACAAAGCGTCCACAACTATCCACGTCGGCACTGTGCTGTCTTCACTCGAATACCTACCTCTATATTGGGTTGTTTAGTCAATAAACAGTCCGATCCTTGGACGGCTCAACTCTCAGCTTCGAAGTCCCCTGTCATTTGAAGACATTGCCTTTGTGTTCTTCCTTGGTCAGATTTTAATCCTTTGCAGTAGCGCGTTTCTTATCTGAATATCATAGATCAATCTCTAACTTAAATACGTACACATTACTTAAATAAATAAGTTAGATACTTAAAGAAATATCCGCTTCAGTGCTAATTTATCAAGACAGGGTAAAAAATAGAGAAATCTGGAATTATGCATTACTCGGCAAAGCTGGTGGGCTGGATGATGCCATATCGTATGCCGTAGCAGAGCACTAATCGTACTGACTATTAACCCTGTTCAAATGATCGATACAGCATCGAAGAAGACATTCGCCAGTTGAGTCTTGAAGACCAGTGATACATTCCGATCATTAATATAGGCATTGAGCTGGTGGCAGCGCCGCGGGGCTCCGCACCGGACCGCTCGCCTTAAATAACATATTAGCCTCCAAAGCGGCCGCCGCACCGCCATATTTCTCGATATCTCGAATAAGTTTTTCGGTAAATCGGAACGTAACGAATCGCCGTCGATGACAGCCGACGCCGGCGACGATTTATCGCGAGCACCCGATTCTACAGTAATCGGATTTGATGTAACGCGGCCACGGACCACGGCGGAGCGGCCGCGGCGCACACGGATTATATGAACGGATCCTGTTTTGTTATTATCGAGATCGAAGGTACCTACAAGAATGGTCACAGTTGGCATTCCATAAGATCCCATTATTTTACAATGTCAAACTGTTACTTACACTTGCAAGTAATTTGCAATGCTAGAAAACATGCAACACACCCTCAACTTCATCATAATTTTGGAATTTAATTTTTATTAAGCTGACACTTTTTTATGGGGATGATCAGACCGTCAAATTGAACCACTTTCTATATGGCACCAATATCGAAATCGCGAAATAAAAATCAGCTGTTCCATACAAAACTGCAAACCTATTCGAGCCCAATATTTGGGACAGCTGATATTTTTTTCGTGATTTCGATGTTGGTGCCATAGAGAAAGTTGTTCAGTTTGACGGTCTCATCATCCCCCTTAAAGTGTCAGCATATTAAGAAGAACCCTGTCTAACTTGTTATTTGATATACATAATTAGGAGTTAGTGTAGTTTGGTCACAGTGCAAAATCGTCACACTGTATAATGAGTGCAATTTCGTCACAACTGAATATTTAATTTATTTATTAATAATAAATAGTGCAATTTGGTCACAGGCCTATTTGTTTATAATTTTAAGTGCAAATTCGTCATAAGAGGTATAGGTACCTACTAGCTACTGTATTACCTAACTAATATAGTTACATTAGTTAATATTACTTATCAGAGCCGTAAATAAAAATATTTAGTTAGGTAGGTACACGGTGGCGCCAAAAACGGTTATGATGAAAATTAAATTAAATTAAATTAAATCAAATTAAATTAAATCAAATTAAATTAAATTATGTAATACATAGCTACCTATTTAGATTACTGGTACCTATTACACATTATTTTAAATAAAAAAATATTCAGCTGATAATGTGTCCTTAGGTAGTTGTGACGAAATTTCACTAAAAAAACCAACAATTTATAAAAATATCGACACCAGTGACCATTTTTCACCAAAATATGTTATTTAAATCTTTTAAATTTAACCTGTGACGATTTTTCACTCAACATATGGGAATCAAAATCTGTGACGAATTTTCACTGTGACCGAACTACACTAACTCATAATTAGGACTATAATTAAACATAAAAACGCATAAAACGGGACCATATTACTGTCCGTCTGTTACCAGGTCTCGTGAACCGTGATAGTTAGACAGTTTAAATTATCACAGATGATGTATTTCTGTTGCCGCTATAACAACAAATACTTACTAAAATAAAAAAACAGAATAAAATAAATAAACAAACGTGATTTTTTGCTCGTATTTATAGACAATGGTACGGAGCCCTTCGTGCGCGAGTCCGACTCGCACTTGGCCGGTTTTTTATTATTTTATTGTTTAACTTTACATTTAGAGTTTGCAATACCCAGTTTGATGCATGGATGTATTAGGTAGGTACCATTTAATTACTATATCTCTATACCTACTAAAGTCACAGACTTAAAAGAAATGATTTCTTTCAAGTCCGTGACTAAAGTAGAGTAAAAATAAAAAGCTTTGACAAAAAACGATTGCCTTAATTTTATTCTTTTTGATCTTTTATAATTTATTAACCAATTCGACATAATGAAACATATGCTGTGAAAATTTCAACCGGCTACCTATCACGATTGAAAAGATAAACTGGACAGACAAACGAATGGACAGATAGACGAGGCGCAGACTTAGTAATAGGGTCCTGTTGGCACCCTTTGGGTATCGTAACGAACCCTAAAAAACAAAAAGCGAGCATAGATGCCAACATGTTAAAAATAACTTATAAGGCCCATCACATACATGCGGAATTGCGATTCGGAATTCCGAATGCATACCGGTTTTCGTATGGAAGATTTACGAACGGGATTTCAAACCTATACGAAAAACCGGTTTGCATTCGGAATTCCGAATCGCAATTCCGCATGTATGTGATGGGCCTAACTAGCCGTCGTGGCACGTAAGAGTGGTTGATGTCTTTATTACATTTTGGTTCAATACGAGGCAAACGAATCAGAAGTTGTAGGTATTTCAATTATGTTTTCTCACTTTACCTATTATCATTAAACTAGCTTTTGTTCGCGACGTCGTCCGCAATTCGCAAAATCCTTTCAGTACCTACCTACATCTACACAACCAGTATCTTCTTTCAGAGATTTTAAAATGAAAGACTTACAAATACCTATTTTAAATATAATAATGAAGTTTTTCGTTAAAACTAGTGACGTCACTCGCTCGACTCGATTCACATTGTCAGAATTTGACATTTGATATTTGCCATTTCTGTTTTTAGAAGGCCTTGCATACCACCCCCGGGAAAATGATAAAAATTTAGATGTGCCTCCTTCTTTATTATTTTACGTTTGCCGATATTATACTGGAGGTACCTTTCGAAGATTTAATTAGTTGGCGAAACTTAAGAAACGCATTTGGTATCATCAGTTACTAAGTACAATTGCGTGGTAATGACGCCCACGTCCCGCGTACTGCACGCACTGCGCGTACCTAACGCACGATAATAATAATTTTGTTAATCATAAATTATAAACATTGATAATATAATCTGTTATCAATAATTATCATTAACAAGTGCCCTGGTTCAGTTTCGCCAACTAATTTAAAACCTTGTACTGATATTATCGATATTATCGATAGTATTCAGATGCAATAGTATCGATACTATGGATAGTATTGCACACAAACAATAGTATTGGTCACTTTGAGATATACAGGGTGTAAGTGACAGCCCAGTAAATACTGAAACTGTGAATTCAAACCATCAACTGAACAATTTTTACCAAGAGCCATCCGCAGGAAACATGAAAAAAAATCAGCTATTTCATACATTTAAAAGTGCTACTAGGTCATTTAAGTCGAGTAGGTACAGCTGTTTTGTATGGAGCAGCTGATTTTTTTTCACGGTTCCTGAGGGTGGCTCCATAGTGAAAGTTGTTCAGTTTGATGGTCTGAATTCACCGTTTCATATTTGCTAGGCTGTCACTTACACCCTGTGGATAGTATCGATATTACTTCACACAGTCAATAGTATTGGTAGCATAAGCATATGCTCACGACTACACTCCCCAAGGGGGTAGTCAAAGACACTCTGAAACCTCAGAACATCCACGCTTCACCAGCAGCACCGAAACTCTGTCCAGTGTGCCCGTCGCCATTCGTAATGGACAGTGGGTACAATACCTCGAAATTGAAGCATGCAGGTTTCCTCACCATGTTTTTTTTGTCAATTTGTCATTCTGAGATATTGTTACTATTTTTCAAGGTTCTGAGTCAAGGTCAAGAGTGTTCGCTCTGACAACACCAACCCTGTTCGTCCGAGTCGGTTCAGAGAGGTGTGCAAGGCCTAAAGAAAATTAGTTTCGTATGCCTCCTTCAGCTCGTTCACCGCGGACAGATGTGCCTTCTGACTTCTGTTTTAAAACCTTTAAGGTAAAGGTCCCATAAAATTTAAGAATTAAAAATATCTTTTTATAACTAAAAGGTTATTGTTCTGAGATATTTTAACAACAACCAAAAAGACGAGCGTCTCGGATATTATAGTTTTAACATAATAGGTAATCGAATCGAATCTCTAATCTTAACTATTACAAAAAGAAGAAGATTGAGAAAAGAAAAAGATCACGAAATGGTTTTTTCCTCAAACATGCTTGGAAATGTGAAATGTGAGCATTATTTTGACAACCTTCTTCGAGATAAATTGAAATTGCTGTAGTCGCTGTAGTTGCTGACTACTGGCCAAATACATGCGAGCAGCGGCCGGCAAAGTTACGAGTATATGAAAATCCATAATCTGTCGTGGTTTAGCGGCCAAATAAATTACATAGTAAACTAAAAGGTTATTATTCTAAACTCATATCTGTCGTGTAATTTAAAAATGGAACGATCTTTTAAACAGGCAACTAAGGAGGTACCTTATCAAAGGTTTTATTTATATTTCGAACTGGCTTGCAAATAGAAAGCTAATGAAAAAGAAAACGATTGAACACTTTAACAACAGATTGATAATTAAGTTAAAGCCTGACCAGAAATATAAAAAACCTGGTTTGGGGGCGCTGCAATCGACTATAACCTTAAATGTCAGTGTTCCAAGTACAAAAATTAGTTCCAGTGATTTTCCGCAACATGGCGAGGTTTTTCATATTTCTGGTAGAGCTTTAACGCAGGAAAAAATATTGTTGTTCGTCATTGATTTAAAAAAATATATATTTTAATTTCTGCGCATTGTTTGAGAAAAGCACTATACAAGCCTTGGCCACAACTAGGCATTGATGGACTTACGTTGTGTGCCTCGCCTTCGCCTCGGTCCACATTTAAACGTTTGTCCATCAATGCCTCTTTTGCTGACCACTGCAGTAATGTACTATAGGTGTCCCTGACTGCAAATCACATTTGATTTTTGGTCTGTATGTTTGTTTATTTGTTTGGACATCACGCAAAAACCACTGAACCGTAATTGATGAAACTTTTTTTCTGTTTTAAAGCTTATGATTTGTTTTAAAATCCGGTGTATAAGACGAAGACGCGGGAAAACCATCAACGGTGTCGTACGCCCACACCACTGACTGATTTCGATGAAACAATTCCTAAATAATAATCCAAACTAAGCCCTATGCATTTGTGAAAAACCCATCCAATAGGTTATGTCTTTTCTAACAGATGCCTGCACAAATAAACAAACAAAAATTATAAAAAAAATGGTCTCAATGCATTCCATTTACTTATTCTACACGGCCTCAATTATTTTACTGCTAATATGTTCAATGTACTGTACAGTCAGCAGCAAAAAGATGTATGCCTCCCCATGCAAAAGATGTATACACTTTAGTACTACGCGTAGTACTAAAGTGGGTGGATACATCATTATACTACGACGTAGTAAAAGTGCATCCATCTCTTTGCTGCTGACTGTACATCCAGGCAAAGTTTAGAATTTTAGTTTATGTATATGTATAGATTATTCATCTAGATGTTTTGCATCCCATCTTAAACTACATAGATTAGAAGTCTGGTTCAAGTTCGTATCCTTTGTGCTATTTATTACTTACGGTTACCTTTTTATATATCTTTACACTATTATAAAACTGTAATAGAAGTGACTGGAGTTAAAATAATGTAATAGAAGTATAAAAATGTAATTGAGTTGATATTAACAGAAAATCTTCAATGTATTAGACCGACACACTTTTATTACAGTTTTACAATAGTGCAGATACATATAATCACAGAATACTTGTAAGATATAACATAGAGTTTAGAACACAAAGTACTTACTCGACTTCTATGTAGTTACAATTGACACAATCATTACTTTACTTTAATTGACTAACACGTTGCAGAATCCATCCTCCATTAAAACTCTAGCTAGCTTTTTACTACGACCTCAAGACAAAAATTTACAGCAGGAGTTTTGATGGAGGATTAACTTTAATAAACGTTTCTGCAACTGGACTGAGTGTATCATCGCATGGTATTATAGGTAAGTACCTATGTCAGTTATTAACTATTCTTATGCTATGTTTTAATCCCGATTTCCCCGACGGTAAACTACATTTTCATACTGCTTTAAGTGATGGCAATAACTTGAAGCTATTTTTGTGTAGATACTTATCATTTGTTTAGTAAATGTAAGGAATATTTATTACTATTTATCAAATCCGTTATACTTAAGTATTTAACTGAAAGTTTCAACAGCCCAGTTGCATATTTCAGGTTTTTTATATTACTAATCTACTCATTTCAATTAGGACATTTGATTGTTAATTAAAAAACATTAATACCTAGGTATGTTTACGCCTCCAATGGCAGAATATGCTGGAGTTTTTGAATTAAAAACGTTATTCTTTGCCCAGAAGCTCAATAAAGTGTTTGTTAGTGTACCGTACCAAAATTCAAATAATAGAACACTTATGAAATTATGTCTGTCCTTCTGTCTGTCACAGGCATTTTTCTCAGAGAACGTAAAACATACGCAGCTGAAACGTAAAACATAGGAAGATATAGCAATTAATGGTCCAATATCATAAATTAATCCAAAAGCGCTTAATTTATATACCTTTTGTTCAGAGGGTAGAAATGGTAAACATAATAAAATAAATTGTCTACCGTATCGTATGGAGTCTTAAAATTTTTCCATGCAACTTTTTTTAACAAATTGTCAGTGCCCACCTCTGTTTAAAAAAAAAATATGCACGTAAAGTCTGAAAAAATCATGAACACCAGAAATAAGGTGTAGATGGTGGGAAAATTATCAGGCTGGCACTAACTTGGATAGTTTTATTTCTATATCCAAAAAATGACTATCATTGTAAAATGAACTTCGATTACAACGTGACTATTTCAGTTTATAGTGGTGGTGATGACAATTGTACGGACGGAACCCTGTTGCCGGGGTCCCGACTCGCACAAGGCTGGTTTTATTGACGTTATAGTTAACAAAATACTAACTCTAGACATCAACTAGTTGGTACTGGGTGCGAAAATGTGTGTAATTAAATTATTTATTGTAATTGAAAAAAAAATGTATCAATAAGACGACGTCACTTCTTGCATTCGATGATTTTTACTGTTGTTCTAGAAAGCAATAATAAACAATACGAATATTTGATAGATTTTTTTGTATTATGTAATTGTATGATACCTACCTAATGTGCCACGAAATTTTTTAATAAAACAACGTTAAAATACGCGTTTGAAGCTAAAGGTAAAAATTAAATTTTAATTAGATCAAGAGAAATTGATTCAGTTTTGATACCAACTAATAGAATAGAAAAGAAATTATTTAATTTCAAATAATGTTATGAATAAAGATATTGTTTGATTAAACAAATACAATTTAACATTTCAAAAAATATCAAATGGTTTTAAAAATAACTCAAAAGGTCGAAAATAACGTATCTAAGATGTTGATACAAAAAATTTTCTTCTTTTCATACACGAAAAGAATAAAAGTGACAGTGCTAAGTATGAAAATTCAAAATGTTGTTTTGTTATGTTATCACTTATTGAATCCGTAGGTACTGTAATTTCAGGTTTTGCGTTCCCTTTTAAAGCCGTGTCTAAAGAATATGATGTAGGCGAAATAAGTAAGATAAGTAGGTGTTTGTATACAATAAGTAGGTAAGTATAATAATTTAAAGATTTCCAATAAGTTATGAAAAGATAAATTGTATGTTAATATTTATGTTTAGAGATTAAAATAAAGATTACTTGTTCCGCTAAGGCTTTCTTTTACTATACTGCGTTCCAAATAAGGACGACGAGATTTCTGATTCCTATATAGCATTCAGGCCAATTCTGATAAGCAAATATAATTTATTAATCAGAAAGATGTACTATCCCACATATTTTGGACGTTACTAAAGATTTTCTAAGAATAGGACAGTGAGAGAAAGTGTTTCAAATCTCAGTCTCTGTACTTAATTCAAAATGGCCTTAAATTTTCGTTGCTATTTGGAATAGATTATAATAAAGATAAAAAAGAGTGAGTATAAAAATAAATGGAAATGTTACGGTATAGGTATGTTTACCTTGCGTATAACATGGTATTATAGGTAAAATACAAATGTATTGTATCTTACCCGTATTGTTTATAATACCTACTCGCCACTAATAAGTGTTGATTGGCAAGTCGGTTTTAGACAACACAGGTAAATGTGAAAATACCAGTAAACACCTTATAGTACATTACCTTCATTTCTAATTTAATGGCCAACACTTTGCTGTTTATTTCTCCAGCTCTTTCACAAAATAAAGCAAAACAAACATCAACGTCAGTCGTCTTAGCACCGTCATTCAACTGTCAATCATTTCATAACTTTTACAAATTACTAACACTGTTAATTGTTTATGAAAACACTGTGACTCTTTCAAGGGGCTACTACGGTGCCCGTGCGCGACTGCTCGTAGCGATTGTATCGTATAAACTAAGTTTTTACGGGTAAGAAGGCGGTGCCGAGAGATATCCCCTCGTGAGCCGCCGCCTCCCATTGGATGGCTACACTCCGCCGGGGCGTGGCCCAACATTCGTTTTGTTCAGTATTACTACAGTAGTCTTGCCATCGTCTATGTAAAGGTGTCCGATTAATACAGTTAAACGTCCCATCCTGCCTGCCTGAATTATTAGTACGTGTACACGTTACAAAGCGTTCCGAACCAGTTTTTTGTGTTTTCGTATCGGATTTCAATCATTTTACTTCTTTCACTGTTTCAATAATGTAGAGCTCTGTAAGTTTTTCATACGTAGGTACTAGGTAAACAAAACTTAGTGCCTAAACCTATGTTAAACACATGACAATAATTTACAGATGTCGTGCTCTACGCGATCTTCGGGTACATTGAAAATGAACTGAATAAATGTGAAATACCTAAAATAAAACAAAAACAATAGTACCTACTTAATAATTAGTCCGTCCGCGTTAATCCAGAAAATGTTCTATCAGCGAGCCAATTTTTTTCCAAACCCGTTCATACGTTTATGCCTAATTTGAGTGACAAACATCCAAACACATATTATCTTAAATAATTAGACTAAACTTTCAAATAATTGAAACCATCAATATTCAAGATAAAGTAACGAATAATGAGTTATGCCAATTTAAAAAAAATCGTAACTCCAAAAATTTTCGACTTTATCCGAAAATGAAAAATACACCTGCAGGTGTAATATAAGAATTTAAAATATATATGCGTTAAAAAGTGGACTTTAGAAACCTCCTAAAAATGCCCCTTATCAGCGGTTTTTCGCCATTTCCTCTAACATTGTCCACCATCTTGTAGTCCTTCTCGATACGCGTTCGCGTACACCCAGCCAGAAAACTTACGATCGACATCGCACTTTCGCTGAACACGGGGCCCTACTTAAGCGATCGAAAAGTAATTACGAGTAGTTCGTACTCTGCAATGGTTGTTTTGTTACCATTATCGTTGACAAAAACGTGTCAGAGATTCTGACAATAAAACAAACAAATATGTAAAAAATCATAATCACAACATTATTGTGTACCTTAAAGTTTGTATTTAAATAGGTATTTATTTAAGTATAAGTACTTAAATGCTAAACTCAGGTCTCGGCACACAGCGAGACTCTTTCCTTGCAACCCCGTTAGTGCTATTAGGTTAGGCAGAGACAAAACACGTAACACCCTTTTGAGAGTTACGGGTTATTATTTATCTGAAACCCGTACCTACCTATATACCTACCCGTATTCAACCTTTTTAACTGTTATCGGCAAGAACCCGTATCAAAATCTGAATAACATTCACTAAAGCGAACAAACAAACATTTAAAAAAACTGGTGACACAAGCAGTAAAACATACATATAAACCTACCTAGAGCAATAAGTAGGTACAGTAGGTACACGAATAATTTAAATGTTTGCCATTTTACATACATACATACATATTCTCACGCCTGTCTCCCACTGGGGTAGGCAGAAACAACGGAACGCCACTTGCTACGATCCTGACAAACCTCCCTAGCTTCCTCCACATTCATTAGTCCTTTCATGCATGCTCGTCGGTTTCGGGTAGATCTGTAATGATAAAATCTGTAATGTAATGGTAGATCTGGAATGTAAGGGATAAATTATTACCATTTTAATTAGATTAAAATGTTGGATTCTAGGTAGTTACCTAGGTACTTACCTACTTATATTTACTTAGTTCATAAAATAAAATAATAATAATAAATTTTCGTAAATGAGAAGTCCTATTTATTATCAGTTAAAATGTTGGAATCTAGGTAGTTACCTACCTACTTACTTTTATATTTAGTTTATAAAATAATATAATTAATTTTAGTAAATCAGATGTCCAATTTATTATAAATACCTAAAAAAATTCGGTGAATCAATAATGAGAGTAAGCGTTAACTAATAATATCTAATATAAACAATATCAATAATAGTAAATAATCGTACATAATTAACCACCCATGATTCTTTTGACTGATGCACTCGTTGATGTCTTATACATCAGCGCATTCGTTGTGGTGTACAAATTAGCCTTTAAAAAAGTACGTTACGTCGCAACTTGCGATCTACACGCCATTTAATGTTTTTTATGTCAAGTCACTCCATATGTCTAAAAGGACAAACTTTTACAAGCCACGTCGCGTCGTGCAACAAGGAAACCAACGTTATGTTGTGACGATTGGTGTTAATACCCAGAGCGTATAATACCAAGTTGACCCCACTACATGTTAGTAGATAGGCAGGTACTCAATTATTTATTGCTTTCTTTACTTATTAAATATATTTACATATAATTTATTAAACAAACGTAAGGATTTATTAAATATATTAAATAAATATAAAGTGTCATCCATTATATCATACCATCATTATGGAATATGGACCCATTATTGTAGAGCATTGCAGGAAGAAGAAAGCTGGGCCTTAAAACTATCAACATATTTTGAAGTGTAACTTCTTATGGGAGGGCTTTGAAATTCTGATCCGTATTGATTGTTTCAAATCCCTGCGACTACGTCTGCGTGGACCGATAAGTATCCATGTGTTAATCCAGAACATATTATACTGTCGTGCTGAATTTTATCCAAATCTGTTCCAAACTGTCACATTTATAATATTAGTGAGATGCATGCATGAGTGAGATGAGATGAGACAAATCAAAATTTTCAGAGAGTAAATCCTTCGAGCTCAAATATTGTCTTCTAATCTTCGACACGAACAAAAAAATCTACATGTATACTTACACATTCAAAACGCTCCAAAAATTTACGATTCAAAAATAGGCATATCAAATATACATTACAAGGTGTTACAAAAATACAAATAAACATTTAAGGGGGTGGTTAAGACCATCAAACTGAACAACTTTCACTATGGGACCAATATCGAAATCGCGAAAAAAAAAGATGTTCCATACTCTACAAATCGACTAGAGCTAAAATATGTATGGGATATCATTTTTTTTTTTCACGATTTCGATGTTGGTCCCATAGAGAAAGTTTTTCAGTTTGACGGTCTAAACAACCCCCTTAAGAGTTTTAAATATTAATTTTTACTTATGTAACACCCTGTATAAGGACACTTTTCGATGGTTAACCGACAATACCTCGCATACCACTTTTTTTAATTACCACGTAATGTTAGGTGTAAAAAAATCCCTCTACTGCAAAATGAAGTCAATGTGGCTTAGGAGGTTAACCGTCGATTTGTTTCAGTATTGTTCAGGGAAATATCGATTCTGACATTTGCTAAAGCATCTATTGTTCTTATAACATTTGATCAATGGTTTTTAAAGCATACTTTTCGTACGCATTTAACTACTTTTAGATTCAAAAGGAAAGCTATGGCATAATTGCGACTAAGTATATGTGTAGAGGGCTAAGTCGCAGCCCTGAAGCGGTAGAGCGCCGCACGGCCGCAATCAGCGCCCTTGTTGCATCCTCGATGACACTTCACTGGTTTCCTCACTGTAATTTCGTGCTATCTGGTTTTAGGGTCGAATTCAGATTATTGGGGTAGCGTGAGTAAATTTGGGACTCTTTTATTAAGCTTCCAATTAATAGAGGTAGGCGAGCGTCGAATGTGCCGCTTAGAAGATCCGTTGATAACTTTAAAATATTTAACAAAGGGAATTCTGAAGAACATCAAACTGATCAACTTTCTCTTCGCACGAACAACGAAATCGCGAAAAAATGGGCCGTGTATGTCTTTCAGTCAAGCACGTATCCAGACTTTTGTTTCGGGGGGGGGGGGGACATTTAATTTTCCAGGGGGGGGGGGGGGATATTCATAGAAAAACAACGAAAAAGTAGGTGCAGTAGTCACTTTTCCATACAAATATTCGGATTTCGGGGGGGGGATAAATCCCACCTATCCCCCCCCTCTGGATACGTGCCTGCTTTCAGTTTTGTATGGATTGGATTGGATTGGAACAGCGGATGTTTTTTTTTCGCGGTTTCGATGTTGGTCTCATAGAGTAAGTTGATCAGTTTGATGGTCTGATCATACCCTTAAAAACCGTCACTATATTTAGTTAGAGCGACCCACGTTGCACATCACATGGCCAGGCTTAGGTACCCTAGTTCATAAATCTTTCTTGTCCATTTCATAAAAAAAATTAAAAGTGCCTATTCTTATTATTAATGATATGAAATGAAGTACTCATCGAAATGATCTTTTTGTCTTTCTATAGGTATTTTACACACCTATATAATATTAATTTCCAAAACCACTAAAGAATAAATGCCAATAGATAAAAGAAACATTTTAATATTATTTAACTCTCGACAATTCTAAGAGGAAACACGTTCCTTGAACGGTTATCTGAAACATTGCTACATGTTACAACTATTAACAGGTAACCTACCCTTTAAAGTTTGTAGTGTTAGCAAAGTTCGTAGTTTTGTCCACAAGAACACTGCAAAGAAAACCTTAATGATAAATTAACAATCTGTGATAAAATTGAATTATAAAATCTTTGAATATTATTCTACTATTCATGCCATCACCCTAGGTAGTTCCGGTACGTTAGATACACTTTTAATTATTCTTTTCAGTTTTCAAAAGGTTTTTTGCCATTTGATTACACCCGGAAACGGGGTGGGTTACCCGGAAGGATCGATTCATTCAGAAACCTTCCCAAAATTTGCAATTCTAATAGGAAATCAGAAGTAAGAATTTTTACAGTCACCACGTTGTTACTTTGAAATGAACTGTTTTGACGTTCGGTAATTTTTACTGTCATTGTAGCGTAAAACATGTTATCGGTTTGTAAAGCAAATTAATTCATATTGTGGTACAATAACACAGCTTAAAGATCACCTGCTGCGGTGATTGTAGACTAAAGATCGCTATCTACCCTCACAACGGGCACGGCGAACGACTGATCACTTAGCAACTATCACCCGCTCTTGTCTACCTACTCTCTATAGTACCTAATGAGTCAGGTCAGGTGTAACGCGGTTTTCTCATTTTATACATTTTTCAATTCAACATTGTGTCATTCCATTCATGTCAACGTACTTGTAATCGTCCTTTGTGAGACAGAAGATAGATATCGAATCTGTTTTTTGTTTGTTAAAAGTAATGTGTTTTTTCTAGGACCCAGAAAAAAACAATGTACTAGGTGTAATCAAGATAATGACAAAGAGCAAGAATAGTCATGTCTATGTTACCCCTTGATAATTATGTTCACTTCTAGACACCATTATCTACACAGGTTTTGAAATTAAAGACTGATTAAATCAGCGTATATTTTATAAAATATAGTGTCCTTCTTAATTTTTAAGGGGATAGTCAGACCACCAAACTGAACAACGTTCATATACAGGGTCCTTCTTAATATGCTGACACTTTTTTAAGGGGATGCTCAGACCATCAAACTGAACAACTTTCTCTATGGGACCAACATCGAAATCGAAAAAAAAAATCAGCTGTCCCATACATTTCGCTCGAGTAGGTTTGCAGTTTAGTATGGAAGAGCAGATTTTTTTTTCGCGATATCGATGTTGTTCCCATAGCGAAAGTTGTTCAGTTTGATGGTCTGATCATCCTCTTAAAAAAGTGTCAGCATATTAAGTTGGACCCTATATATGTGACAAACGACGAAATCGCGAAATAGTTATTTAGTTTGATGGTCTGGAGTGCGATTTTTGAATCTCATTCGGTGAGCTCAACAGTTGTAAATGTCAAAATTACTATGGAGATACGCATCTTTCTACTGCTGATTTGGCTTTCAAAAATCGCACTCCTGAAGTATGATTTTTGAAAGTCAAATCAGCAGTAGAAAGATGCGTATCTCCATAGTAATTTTGACATTTACAACTGTTGAGATCACCGAATGAGATTCAAAAATCGCACTCCAGGCCCTAAAAAAACCGTCAGGCATATTAAGTTAGACCCTGTATATTCATGTTGAACTTTCACGTTAACATATCTTGTATCGGAAAAGAAATAAATTCAATTAAGTAGCTATTTATCTTGTTGGAACATAAATATTTGTGTACTTATAAGTTTAGCGCAGTATCGTCCATAAGGCGAGGGAGTATCATGCGGGCCCCAAGGGAGGTGAACAGCAAATTAACAATCAGCCCTTGGCTTGTCCGCACCCATTGATTTGCCCGACGCCTCATGAATGCTGAATAGCTGATAGACAAAAAGGGAAACCGAAAGAAAGTTTACTTCTTTATTCGTTTTTATTTTTCCATCGTTATTTTATATTTCTACAGAAACCTTACACGAACTATTGTGAATTTATTTCCATCTCTTGGCATTTCGCTGTTAGTTTAAATGAGTGCAAATCACGGGACAATAAATGGTATTTAATATAGTGTCATCATTATAGAGGGTTTGGTAGGTCGTTGTGAGTCAATAGAGCAGCGACACGTAGACACAATGGCGAGCTGCCGAGGGACTATTAACGACATTTAGTTGCCCCCGGGGAGTCCCACGCGATGCAAACCGACGACAATCGCCACTAAACCATGCCTTTATTCTTTATTTAATTTTTGCTAACTTGGTTATAGGAGTGTTTTTGTTACAATTTTCAGTATATAGAAAGAATAATAAGTTTATCATCATACCCTAATAGTAGATTGTATCACAAGGGCGTAAAATAATATTTTTAAGGCGAGGGCGCTATTTTGAATCCAGAGCATAGCGAAGGATTCTTGAGTAGAATCCCGAGCGCAGCGAGGGATTCTAAAGTAGAATCCTGAGCGCAGCGAGGGATTCAAAGTATGCCGCCCGAGGAAAAAATAATTTTGCGGCCGAGTGATACACTCTACTTTTCATCCCCCTCTATGAGGAAAATAAATAAAAGGCGCTTCTAGTTTAATATTTGCGTTCGGTCTCTTTGGTCGCGGACCTATGTAGCAAAAATACATGTTCCAAATTCAAAACTCATCATTGCCCGCTGTAAAAGTCTCTTAACAAAAAGTGCAACTTTAGGCGCACTTAAAGAGGACTAAAGTGACACTTTTTGAATAGATGGGATGAAAATAATATTTATTTTATCAATAAAAGTTATATGCAAAAATAAACTCTCTTTTCTCCGCGAAGTGAGATTTTTGAAACTCATTCGGTTAGCTCATCAGTTGAAAATGTCGAAATTAGTACGGAGTGCTACGCTGCCGTGCTAACTAAGAGTGCAGTAAGGTGGTTCGCCATCATTTCGAGAAAATCGCGCCTAAAGTTTTTATTTTTTATTTTTATGTTTTTCAATCCTTCTTATGATTTTTTCATATTTGTTTTATTTTTACTGTATAGAAAAAAATTAATTGTTTTAACTGAGCTGACCTTCATTAGCACAGCTGCAATGTAGCGTTTTAAATCGCGAAAAAAGCATTTTTGCTTAGTACGCTCTTTAGCGTCTCTACCAGGCGTTCCTAATTAAAAGTGCAGTAAGGCTTGTAACTGCACTTAACGTTTGTAAGATCATATTTAACGAATGCACTGGGTACTTATTATAAATGCAGTAACTCAAATGTCATTTTTTGTATTAGGTATATTGGTAAAATCGTGGTACCAAGTGCTAATTGTTAGTGCAGTGGGGATACTTGTTACATTTATTGTAAGGATTACGATAAGTACTAGTAATTAAGAAGACTAAATGAAAAGTAAGTAGTATCATACTGCAATTTAAAATTTCTCTTCCAATCGCGTTGCTAACAAACAATGCAGCAATCAATTTTACTGCACTTTTTCTTAGTGTGCTCTATAAAGAACCCAATTCACTGGTGCTAATTAATAAAGCAGCAAATAACCATACTGCATTACTTATTAGTCTGAATTGACAGAAGCCTTTGAAAATTAGGTAATGCTAAGTACAGTGGCTATGCTTACTGCACTTATATTTAGTAATTTACGTGTCTGGTGAAAACCTTACTGCACTCTTCTTAAAGAAACTATCGGTTCTAAACATGCTAGCTAAATGGGGATCAAATCATCATATAGAGCTTATTTTCACGATCTCGAATCTGTATTTAACTCATTTTTTGAAAAAACCTTACTTACTGCACTCTTTGTTAGCACGGCAGTACGGATATTTGCATCTTTCTACTGCTGATTTGACTTTAAAAAATCACACTCCTGAAATAGGTACGATTTTTGAAAGTCAAATCAGCATTAGAAAGATGCATATCTCCATAATTAATAAAAGTAAAAAAGTAATTTTGACATTTTCAACTGAGATTAAAAAATCGCACTTCAGGTAGTCAGTAAGTTACTTTGGCGGTATGCCTTCGATTCGATGTCGAATTCAGTAGAAATCATTTTAGGAGTGATGTACCAATTTCATATAGTATTCAAAAATAAAATGGGATTGCATAATATAAAATTATATTGGAATGTAATATCAAATTATCAGTAATTAATTACATTATTGAAATCAAATCAATAGTTACATTAAATTACATTGAATTAAATTGCACGCTTTCCAGCCTATTTTAAACGATAACTATGGTATTACAGATTATTTAATAAGTAGTATTAATTTCATAGTGTTCATATTAATTTTTAGATGGTGGTGCTTCAGAGCCTTCAGCAGACCATCAAAATGAACAACTTTCGATACAGGAATAATATTAAAATCGAAAAAAACTGTTCTTTCATACAATTGGTTTAAGTAGCTCTTGTTTTTTTCTATGGAGTAAGAACAACCAATTGTTTTTAAGTTATTTTAATATTTGTCCCGTATAGTGAAAAGATGTTCAATTTGATGGTCTAAAGATTAGACTCTAAATCACCCCCTTTAGAGTGTTTTGTTTTCAACCTTATAGGTACTTTTAGGAATAAAACACAGGAATTAAGTATAGGTAGGTATATACCTAACAAACTACATATTTCTAAAGACAACATACAAAATTAGTGCAAGTAATTTCGTAAACCCAGTAAAATCTTAGCCTTAGCAAAATCAGCAACTGCAATTCTCCCGCTATACTGTTTGTTGCAGTTCAACTGTTTATTTTTATTATTAATGTTTGTCCTGAAAGCAGAAAGAGGTTTTGTTTGTTTTTCTGATGTTAACATTGCTGGGGTGCATTAACAAACAACATGTTAGATTTATACTTTCAAATGGCTTGTCATGTTTATTTTCATTTGTTTCATTCAATATTAGACTGGTGATATTATGTTATAGCCTTATAGCGCAGCATAACTTTATTAGTGACTAGTATAGTTACAAAATAAGGCCCGCCCAAACCGTAACCGTGAGGGGTGGCGTCTACTTAAAACGTCTCGCTTTTTGGACACTTTTTCGACAGTCCCTGTATTCAGCAGAATTCTGATCTCCTATAAGCTCTGCTCACGACTATATTCCCCGAGTGGGTAGTCAGAGATATTCTGAAACCTCAGAACATCCACGTTTCACCAGTAGTACCGAAACTCTGTTCAGTGTTACGGAGGGTGAGCCCGTCGCCACTTATAATGGACAGTGGGTACAATACACGCCTCGAAATTTAAGCATGCAGGTTTCCTCACGATGTTTTCCTTCACCGAAAAGCCAGTGGTGTTACAAATCTTACATAAATTTCGAAAAACTCATAGGTATAAGTCGGCTTGGACGGGGATCGAACCATCTCCTATAAGGCAGTGTATTATCCGATTCGATATTATTCTTTCATCTTGGATTACTTGATGAAACTAAAATCTCATGTGAAGAAAACAAATCACTGTTTTATCAGTGTTTTCAAAGCTCTACATAAAATCCTAGCTCTACAGAGCAAGGATTGAGTTAAAAATTGATAATCCTTTATCCAGGAATGCAGGATCGCCAAATTGCGGTGGCGACATTTGGCGCGTCAAATTGGTGCGTTTGATCAGCCCTTTGTGCGCCTTAAGACTATTAGGACAACAAGATTACACGGGACGCGCGCGCGCACCCGACCGAACCAATGCGATTACAACGCGCCCCCTTCCCGCCCCCTGTAGTGCTCCCCTCGACTCTTTCCTCCCCATTTTTTATCTGTAACTGGATTTTACTGAGCTTCCGATCGCATGAAGCTAAAATATAGCATTGTGTTTGTAACGCGGGAAAGTTACAAATGATAGGTAGAAGAGATAAAATCATGAAATGGCTAAATGCTTCGTAAGTGCTATTTTCGAATTTTCTATATAAAATATTATAAATACGCATTCCTGATTACCTAACTAGAAAAGTGTATATTCGTAAATTTTACGTAATCTAAAGTCCCAAAGCAAAATAGCTTTTTTGAACTTTATCTTCATACAACTAGGCTCGTTTTCCATGATAATAACTGCTGATCTGTACAATGCAGCAATGTAAGGTCCATCGTCTCAAGAGACTTGTTAGTGTGTAGCTAGTCGTTTGTACCAATTGTTTTCGGTTAAAATATCCCAAGGGACTTTAAGACAATTTGCTACAAAAACTAGGCAACAATATTGTATTAAAAACATACGACACAAAAATGCTGCTTTGAATAAAAAACAGGTCTAAGATTAGGTGTAGAGCAGTTATCTTAATAATATCTCATGAACAATAACTAAACCTATACTATACAGGGTGTAAAATTAAATACGTTACACATACAGAATGAAATTGATATCATTGGCATCCCTTTAAAATAAGAGTCTACCCATCAAACTGAAGAAAATTTACTATGGGAGCAAACCAATCGGACGATAAAAAAATCTGCTGTCCCATACTAAACTGCAATGCCTACTCGACTCAAATGTATGCAACAGCAGATTTTTATTTTGCTCCGACGGTTTGCTCCTATACTAAAAGTTGTTCAGTTTGATGGTTAGACTCTTAGTTTAACAGGATTCTAATTATATCAATTTCACCCTGTATTCAGACCATCATACTGAAAAACGTTCACTATGGAGCCAACTTCGCAATCGCTGTTCGATAAAAAACGTCAACGGCTATACTCGATCGTAATGTAACAGCTATTATTTCGCAATTTCGAAGATGGCCTCATAGTGAAAGTTGTTCAGTTTGATGGTCTGAAGCACCCCCTAAATTTAGATATCTAAATCCCTAAACTATGTAACGCATTTTAGATTACGTCCTGTATGAATTGATCAAAGTGACTAGGTAAGGTAGAGCTTTTGATCGTTCAGTGGTTTCTAACAAGAGGCACACGCGTTCAATTTTCGAATTAGATCATTTTTTGAGTTCATTCAACAATGTTCGCGTCATTCGGTTACTGTTGAGTGAATAAATGACCGAGTGACTGATTTGCGTGAGAGCTACATTGAAACTCAACGTTCGTCCATCTCACTGATTTCGAATACGAAGCTTAATAAACTAGTGATACATCTGCAGCGCTCAAATTTAAGTCTTATTGTAAAGGGCTAAGTGTCGTAGAAACAGACGGGTAAAGTTGTTAGTGTTGTGCAATAAAATAAAGTTTGTTCTGTGCTGAAATACGCGGGCGTGATGCCTTTGTAAACATGGGGGTATTAGATCCTTGTGTCTTTGTGAATGTGAGCCCCTCGTGGTGGTGCCCAATTCTCGTGAGACTGTCATTAATGTCATTATATGATCTTCTTAACTATTATAAAACTATAGCAGAAGTGTGTCTGTACAATTTTGATCTAAGTCTGTACATTGAATATAATATATTCAATGTACAGACACACTTATTATTTAAAAAAATGTTACGATATGGTTTTTAGCTTAGAAAAAGTATATGTCTAGAATGAGCCTCCACTTGTTCCGTATAAAACAAAAGGGGCTAACTTTCTTAGGTTGGTGTGCGTGAGGCGCCATACTAATTATGTATGTGTGCCTGTATATGTATAGGGTTTTGGAACCAGTACTGGTTCCTATTTTTTTCGACGCTTTCGTAGCTTTGACTGTCTATCTTGATAATCTAAGGTTTTTAGGTGTCCCTGATTCCAAATCAACAATATTTGGATTTTTTGTCTGTCTGTTTGTTTTTCATTTGTTTGTTTCACAGGTTTGTTTGTTCGAGCATCACGCAAAAACTACTGAAACGCTTTAGAAGAATCTTTTTTTTAGCTTTGCTTATGATCTGACTTAAATAAGCTGGTCTTCTTAAGTATGCTGACACTTTTTTAAGAGGGTGATAAAAAAAAATCTGCTGTCCCATACATTTCGCTCGAGTAAGTTTGCAGTTTTGTATGGAAGTTTGGTTTCAAAAGTAGAAAATACTTAGCAATATCTATCTATACAGGCGTAAGGGTCTATACCTACAACCTGTATAGGGTCCTTCTTAATATGCTGAAACTTTCTCAGGGAGATGGTCAGCCGGTCAATCTAAACAACTTTCTCTATGGCACCAACATCAAAATCGCGAAAAAACAGCTGTCTCATACAAAAGAGAGCCAACCTACTCAATCCAAATGTATGACAGCTGATATTTTTTTCGCGATTTCGATGTTGGTGCTTCCAGAGAAAGTTGTTCAGTTTGATGGTCCGATCATCCCCTTGAAAAAGTGTCAGCATATTAAGAAGGACCCTATACTGGGTAAAGGGTTCCATAGTGAAAGTGGTTCAGTTTGATGGTCTGAAGTACCCCCTCAAGTATTACTAGCTTGTTTGGTTTCACCCTGTATAATTTGTGCGGACGAAGCGAAGTCGCGGGTAAACTCTATACGGGTGTACTTACCTATCTTAATAGTCATCATCTGGAGTGCGATTTTTGAATCTCATTCGGTGAGCTCAGCAGTTGAAAATGTCAAAATTACTATGGAGATATGCATCTCTCTACTCCTGATTTGACTTTCAAAAATCATACTTCAGGATCAGGAGTACGATTTTTAGTAAAATCAGCAGTAGAAAGATGCGTATCTCCATAGTAATTTTGACATTTTCAACTGCTGAGCTCACCGAATGAGATTCAAAAATCGCTTAAACAAAGCCAAGTAGGTACAGTCAGCATCAAAAGTATTTAAGCATGTTAAGTGTTCATAAATATATAAACAACTTTACGATTTTTACGAATTTACGACATTACTTCGACTCACAAGGAAATCAAATTAATTTATCTATCATTTTATTATTTGTTAAGTTGAAAACAAATGTTATCTAGTAGGAAATAGGGTTTATTTTCGTGTAATTGTTCAGATGTTTTTGAACGCCGGAGATGCTTAGATACTTTTGATATTGACTGTACCTACTATATACTCATCTATATATCCTGGGTTTGATATCGACCAACAAAAGCTCATTCCCGTCACGTCTTGACCGTCTCTGATACTGAAATAAACAGCACAAACGTTACATTCAGCGGGTATACAGGGGACGAGGGGGTGAGATATAAGGGGATAGGGAGGTTGAGATTAGATTACCTGCCCCCGTGGGCTGCAAACAGTTCGTTACGGGTACAAGACGAGTAACGAACTCACTGCGAATGAACAAGTTTGCAGACGCACCGTGGTAAGTTGTGGAAATTTTGAGATATCGGCTTTAATAATTTTTAAAAATAAAGGCTAAATTGTGGAAATTTTAGGATATCGGCTTTAAAATTATTTTACTAGTTGTTATACTTTTTGAATAACGTAAGGTAATAAGTATAGCTGTAGGTAATTGGCATTTTACATACAAAAACAGTAGGTAGGGCAATCGCAACTGAAAATATTCGCAATCACCCCACAACATGAAAGATACAGGTTAAATGTAACTATAACTTTATGAAACGAAATAAAGAACTTAGCGTTAAAAATTTAAATGTTAAAATACAAATAAAACCGGTTAAATGCAAGTTGCCCGACTCGCACTTGACCGGTGCTCGCGCACCGAGAGGGTTCCGTAAACTTCCGTACCACACCACTTTTCTCCGGAACCTCTAGCGTAAGACTGACTCACACTTGGCCGGTTTTTATGTTTTGTTGTTATACCGTAGAGTTTTCTCTACCTTTAAACCGCGAAAACTCTACCTGTCAAACTGAACAACTTTTACTAAATTCTAAATCTGCTGTAGCATACATTTTGAGTCGAGTATAGGCATTGGAGTTTAGTATGGGACAGCTGATTTTTTTTGTACTCTGATCGGTTTGCTCCCATTGTTCAGTTTGATGGGTAGAGTATGTGGTAAATTGAATCAAAAAAGCGAATTTTGACGAGTCCAGGTTTATGATACTTTTCCTTACACCCTGTATAATCACGCACCAAGTTTGACACTTGTACGTATGACCGTTATTTTCGGATAGAGCGAGAAGAAAAAAACGTTGATAAAAACCAGTTTCTTATATGAGGATCCTGCTTGATTTAAATTTTTTTGACATTACATTTTTATTATATAGCAAATCCGTCCTAATAACGCACATGTATAAGCACCAATGTGTGTTTATTTAAAAAAAGAGTGTTTATTAAAAATGTATAAACCGAGTAAAATCACAATGCATAAGCCCCACAGTTACATCCGACCCGGATGATAGGAAAAGTAGAGCGAAACAAGACAACATGCTCGTAGCCCTAATGTGTAGATATGAAAATAATGTACGCAGTAAGTTCAATGAATAATTTGTAGCATTGCCGGTTGTCCTCCCAGTGCCCTCCCCCTCCCCAATCAGAGCAAAGCCGAACTGAATAAATTTGAATAACCCACCGCGTAATGAGGCGCTACCGCTGTCTGATGAGCGGGAATCGAACACCGGACTAACTAAACAATTGTCATTCATTCGGTTGTAATACGCATGCAAATCTTTTCTATTACAGAAACATTTTTAGAAATACGTTCTCGTTTCAGTTAGCTTTGTCAGATTATATGCGCTTGTTTTCAGAAATGCTCTACACCCTATTTATTTCTTCTACATGGGAAGAAATCTCTTCTTTACTACTCTCTCTCTCTCTCTCTTTCTTTAGTGGTAAAGAATGGACTTCTTCCCATGTACGCAACTTACCTAACCTTTAAACCACGTACTCTATCCATCAAACTGAACAATGGGAGCAAACAGCAGTTTTTTTTTTGCTCTGGTTTTGCTCCCATAGTAAAAGTTGTTCAGTTTGATGGGTAGAGTATGTGGATTGAAGGTTAATGATACTTTTCCTTACACCCTGCATAACAGCTAATTTTATTTTTCCGCTGACAGTTTGCTTCCATAGTAAAAGTTGTTCAGTTTGTAGAGTATGTGGTTTAAACTTTAAAGGTACTTTTCCTTACACACTGTATAGAGCCTCTAGGGGGCACGCGTGCCGTGAGGTACAAACCACTTATAAAAAAATTATAGTACCTTAGTAGGGTCTAAGTATCATTTTTATAAACAATTTTTAAGCATATCCTGGCCTAGAAGGTCTAACAGTGAAGGTGCGGGTCGAGGGGTGTTTACACACGGCGCGATTTATAGACCCGCGGTCGTAAAAAACGCTCGTCGGCCGTCGACAGATATATGGACTCTCGTATTTATTGCTGTTTGTTTGAGTACCGTAAGAAAAAACATTTCACATGTAGGTACTGACCATTTCCTCTTTTTTATATGTGAAGCTTGATCGTAAGTAGTTACGGAACTGCGGTTTCGATGGCGGCCGAAGCGGTCCACATACTTTAGGAATTATCAAAATTATGTTCTTTTTATTGTCTTGTAGGTACAAAATAGCAACAAGATAAAAGAGGGGTCGCAAGGTAGTGGAGTCACAGACGGCTCCGCCAATTTGTGTGAACCTCCAATGTATTTTGTTCATCACTTGAGAATGAGATTACAAACCACTTGACATTGGCAGAATTGCAGTGCAACACAGAAACCGGCCATTAATTAAGAATATAAAAAAAGATAAACAAGAAAAACAAGTTTTCCATTTTCTTCGGTACCTATTATAAAATAGTAGGTATTTACATTGTTATAACATCCTTGCATTTTTCTGGGTCTAATTTCCTGTCTCTACCAGCCAGCCTACACACATCGTTTCTGAATGGAAGAGATTTTTTCACGCGGCGGCAGGCACCGCACCGAGCGTCGCCGTCGTCGGACCGCATTAAACCACTTCATTGTAATACTCAGGTATTTAGTAGTTGGGCCACGTATATAAATTAACTATAATAAAAGCGAATTTCTTTGGCAATATCGGACTACATTTTAAGCTGCTATCACCGCCCGGCTGCTGAGTTATGACTACGAAACATACCTTCACAATCGAGATGGAGCACTTTTGGCTGTATTCTCATAATCAAATTTTGATTTACAGCCTCATGCGTTATTAAAATCCTTTTAGTTCTGCCTCGGGTAGGATTCGCAGTATATTTTCGGAGGTCCATGTTGATGTGACAATGTAAGATAATTGAAAAACGCTTTTGCATCAGCGTGCAGCGCTATCACAGCGTAAATCAAAGGGCTTACCTCAAGTTCGTCTTTTTATAAAGAAGTCGAGATTCAAAAGGTGCCTCAAGTTGGTGGGTACCTAATAGTTGTCTGTCTGTTTATCAACTTATCATAACCGTTATTAAAAATATATTATTTAGCTTTTTCCCGCAACTTTGTCCGCGTGGATTTCGAACACTTCAATAACTCGTTGTAGTTATCCCTCTACTCTAGGGGAAGATATCCGAAAATCCATTCTTAGTGCATCTTCATCGTTAAAGGCTCTGGCGCTGTTGCGTAGTCTGTCAGTCAGTCAGTCACGTAACTTTTTTATGAGTAGGTAAGTTTAGATCTAAGTAAGTATAAAAATTTCATGATTGCTATGAAATTTTACCCACGCGAGTCCGACAATAGTCCTAAATATTTTCAAAAATATACACAATATTAGGTAGGTATACCTATAACGACGACCATAAGTGTCACCTTCTGATGATGAATCCTACGCACGTACAGCCGCCGGTGATTTCTTGTAAAGGATAAATCGCGTTGTCCAGCGTGTCAGATCGCGATCGAGGTAAATCATGCTTATTGGTAACGAAGCGTGGCGCGGCGCGTGCGCTGACCGGCTGCGGCTGCGCAGGAAATGTCGAGAATGTGGGAGGGAGAGAGGGGAAGGGAATGGAAAAGGGAATTAATAAAAACAAATCTCACTAACAAATGTCATAGTTTAGATTTTTGGTGGATGTTTGTCACTCAATAACGCATACAAACGGCTGTGAACGGATTTTGATGTTTGGCCTGCAGATAGAATAGTTCTGGATTAACACATAGGATAGGTACTTTTTTAAGGTCCACGCGCAATGGGAGTCGCAGGCAACAGCTAGTATTATTGGTATAAGTAGGTACTTTATTTAAAAATTGTAGATGAACATTTCAGTCTACATCGTAACTTATCAGCCTCAAAAACAGAAAAATTCGCGAACAGCGTGGCAAAAACGACGGTAGGTCTGTTTATTTCCAGTCAAAAGGAATTATGAGCATACGAAGTAAGTTTATGTGGTTTTACCCGTGGCGTGGGTGACCGAATAACATAGGTACGTGGCGTGGCTGACCGAATTAGAACATCCAACTTAATAAATGCTGATACTTTTTCGAGGCGATGATCAGCCGATCAATCTGAACAACTTTCTCAATGGCACCAAAATCGAAATCGGAAAAAAAATATCAGCTGTCATACATTTGGCTTGAGTAGGTTGGCTCTCTTTTGTATGAGACAGCTGTTTTTTTTTGCGATTTTGATGTTGGTGCCATAGAGAAAGTTGTTCAGATTGACCGGCTGACCATCTCCTTGAGAAAGTTTCAGCATATTAAGAAGGACCCTATACAGGTTGTATGGAAAAGTATCATTAACCTTCAAACCACATAGGTACTCTTCCCATCAAACTGAACAACTTTTACTATGGGAACAAACCTGTCAGAACAAAAAAAATCTGCTGTCCCATACTAAACTGCAATACCTACCTACTCGATTAAAACGTATGCGACAGCTGGTATTTTTTTTGTTTCTGACAGTTGTACCCATAGTAAAAGTTTTTCAGTTTGATGGGAAGAGTATGTGGTTTAAACTTTTAAAGGTTAATGACACTTTTCTCCTATTTTCTACTTTTGAAAACAAACTTCTAGTAACATGGAAGTTTTAAAAATAATAGACTTTTATTTTTCTTAAAAATGACTGGGTGCGAATTCGCCACACTTCTTGTTATTTTCTTCGGTACCTTTATGTTTTATATTGAGAAGTTTTATACGAGCCTATCCTGCCCTGCCTTTTTAATTGTCCACTTGTCCAACAAAGATCTCGATTCTCGAACGAAACAATTGTGGCTATAGAAGCAATAAATGGCATTAGTCAGCACAGACTAGCAAATTGTGCACAGAGCTTCAAACAGAGACGGCAGGGGAGCCCTATTTATCGAATTAGGCTTGTGTAATCACCGCTCTGTGTGGCTCAGCCCTGCAACGCGCCATTTCGTTTTCGAATAACATGTTTTGATGGTTTTTGTAAAACTTTTGCAATGAAGCCCAAAAAGGTTGGTACCTAACCTACCAATGTCATAAACTTTATTCTATCGTCTTGACGTCACTTACTAGTTTAACTCATTTATCTCGATTTTCCGATTTTAGGGTTTTATTCTTTTTCACAAATCCTAAATTATACGGTTACGATCTTAACGATTTGAAAGAATTTGATGTACCTAGCTGAAATACTCCAAATTTTACGATTTTTAGGGTTCCGTACCTAAAGGGGGGAAACGGGACCCTATTACTAAGCCTACGTTGTCCGTCCGTCCGTCAGTCTGTCCTATCTATTTAGGGCTGTAACTTTTGAACCGTTATAGCTAGATAGATGAAATGATAGAATGTGCGATATTATGGCGCGTTAGCGAACAGGGGTTCCGTTCTACACCAGCACCACATATTAACTCAGAAAAAAGTAGTTTTTTCGCCGAGACCTTTAGCACGAGACAGACTCACACTTGGCCGGTTTTTATTATTTGTTGCTAAACTGTAGAGTTTGCTCCATAGTCACGCCAAGTTTGACGCTTGCATGTATTACCAATTTTACGATAGAGCGAGAAGAAAAAACGTTGATAAAAATAGCATAAGCATATGCTCACGACTATATTCCCCGAGGGGGTAGTCAGAGATATTCTGAAACCTCAGAACATCCACGTTTCACTAGTAGTACCGAAACTCTGTCCAGTGTGACGGGGGGTGAGCCCGTCGCCACTTGTAAAAATAGATTTATCGTAAATACGGTAATACATACAAGCGTCAAACTTGGTGTGATTATAGGCAAAATTCTACAGTATAACAACAAATAATAAAAACCGGCCAAGTGAGAGTCGATCTTGCGCTAAAGGTAAAAGCTAATTTAAAACTATGTTGTGTGGTGGTACGGAACCCTCAGTGCGTTAGTAGCCCGACTCACACTTGACCAGTTTTTTTAAATCTACCACCGTCACCTTTTTAATCTACCATCGGAAGGTGTTCCGTTGTAGAGTATATGCGGCGAAAAACTTTACAAGACACGTTTTTTTATCTTTCACACAACTATCAAAACTGTTCATCCCACCACACACCCAAGTGAAACACTGTCAAGTGACGCGTGTAACATAATATTAAGTATAGCATACGAATACCGAGGATATTTGGATCGAGACTGAAAATTTTACGGGGTATTACTATACTATATACTATACTATACAGGGTGTAAGGAAAAGCCTCTTTAAACCACGTAGGTAGGGACTCTACTTATCGAACTGAACAATTTTTACTTACTATGGGACCAAACCTGTCAGAACAATAAACAATCTGCTGTTTCATACGTTTGAGTCGAGTAGGCATTGCAGTTTATTATGGAACAGCTGTTTTTTTTTTTTGCGCTGACTTATTTACTCCCTTTGTAAAAGTTGTTCAGTTTAATGGTACCTATGCGGTTTAAAGATTAAAGATACTTTTCATTACACCCCGGTCCTTCTTATTTGTTAACGGTTTTTAAAGGGGATGATGAGACCATCAAACTGAACAACATTCTCTATGGGACCAAATAAAATCGAAATGGCGAAAAAATATCCTCTTAAAAAAGTCAGCATATTAAGTTGGATTTGTGCGGACGAAGAAACGGGTAAACTAGTAGGTATACCTGATAATGTACTCTTAATTAATCAGTGCTGATAATAAAAAGGCTGTGCTATTTTTTATAGCATTATCATAATTATTTTTGTTTAAGTTGAATTTTTATTAACTTATTTTAATGTTAGTTACCTAATTGTAGATATTTTATTTTATTTATGGAATAGCACAGCATAAGCATAGCACAAGCATAGCATAGTAAAACCTAATAATGTAGGTAAAACGGTAAAACAGTCTTGTTAGTCTTGAAGTTAATAATTAGGCAGGTAGCTAGGTACCTACCTGATACATAATAAAACAAAATGTAAGTACCTAATAATATAAAAATGATACGCATAAGCATCACGACTATATTTATTATAATTATTCGCCGAAAGAAGTCAAAGGAGATATTTTAAAATATAACTACCATATTCAGCATATATCCACATTTCACTGAAATTTATAACTTACTTCTGTACAATAGTCATGTTTTAAAATACAAATTCACTCAACATTTAAAAGAAATATACGTAGGTGTTTTATAAAACAATTTTCCCTCCGTCTTTATCGCTACAACATTGTAGTATTGTATCTACCTACCTACCTAGTGCAAACATGGCCATGCGGGCTCGCGATGAAGTTGAATAAAAAAAAACTTAATCCTTTTGTATTCATGGAGATTTTTTTAGGGTGATACTTTGATCGTATAACTGTGGACTGCCGATTTCGAGTGTAGGCGAGCTCGATTATTATAGGGTCCATACCTACTGTATGTACCACAAAGAAATGACACGCTCCCCTAGGGCACAGTCTAAGAAAGAGTATCTAGTATGTACTACCTACATATCGAGAGTACACGCAGCGACACATCGAGCTAAGCAAAACCAATACCGATGCGCAAGTAGATTGTTTTTACGCCACTATGCGCAAAAGGTGTACTGTACATCCCTCGTGCGTAGGATAAGCGCCAGCGCCAACAGCATCTTGACCATGTTTGCTAGTAGGTTTGATTGTCAGTATGTGAACCATTGTTGTATGGTTCACGTGCTGACAAAAAAACAATTATAATAGAGAAATATTTTGTTGTGTATATACTAACAATAGGCTAAGTGTGTTACTAACAAAATTGTGATCTCAGTTGGTCGAAAATAAAGTTTATGGTACACCACTAGTTTTTAATTAAGTAGTAACTAAACTTTAAGGGTGTATTCAGACCGTGAATCTGAAACGAAAGTGGCCGAAATCAACAACTTTCCCTAAGGAACATGGGTCGAAAAACGCGATTATTTTGGTTTTGCGTAGCTTGATTTGTCACCGAGTGTTCACATTTTACGAAATAAAGACATGCATTTTATAACAAAAATAAAACTAGGTAGGTAGTTAGTAACTAGGTATAGTACAGAGTAAGTTTTTTGACTCATGAATCTTGAAGAAAATCTCAATACCCCACGATCAACTTAATTCATGCCATAATTACGTCACAATATTTAGACCCCTCTCCCTCGACAAATGTTCTAAAAACCGGGGCGTAGTTATAATTCTGTTAAAAATGTAGGCGTATGTTGGTTCACAGGAAGGAAACGATCGGCGTTTACTGACTCATCTCACGCGTAGGGTTGCCAGAAAATAGGAAAACTCACACAATTAACAGTACCTAATGTTGTACCTACTCAATGACTTTCCGTAACGTTGTACCTATTGTATCTATATAGATATGATAAAACCAATGATATTAATGGATAAAACCATCAAACATTAACTTTCAATTTCAAATCGCGAAAAAAATATCTGCTGTCCCACGTACATTTGCATCGAATAGTTTTGTATAGAACAGAAAATTTTTTGCAGTTCCTATTTAAGTCCCATAGAGGAATTCCCATTCTTTAATTTCATGGTCTGAGCATCCCCTTAAAAAAACCGTCGGCATGGAGTTCGAAAGTAATTTTCATCTGGCGAAAGAAAGTTAAAAGTCAACTGTCGACCTCAACAAAGTCACGTAGAGAAGAAGCATAAATGTAAAATCTAGGAGTTATAAAAGTGATACTTCTCTCAGCCCTATTTATCTCTATATGTAGCAAACACGTGTCACGTATTATCTAGAGGTTAGTCGAAAGGGACAGCGTGGCAAACACGTGCGGTGCCATGCAGAGAACGCTTCGCGGATTCCCCAGCAATAACCGAATTTAGTCGAACTACGAGCACAAAGTTGTAATTGTAACCAAATTGGTAATAATGACCAAAGTGTGTTTTGACTTCATGTAATACAGAATAGTTATTTTATTGTGTACTAGCTGCTGCCCGCGACTTTAACTGGGTGGTCATTTTGAAATTATTCCCTATTTTTTACTCCATTCGAGGGACGATTTTGCAAAAACTCTGAAACACTGTAATTCTTTATTTCTTACCAAAAGCCTCAATAAATGAATATTTAAATCCATAACTTAGTTAAATAAATATTTCCCCGTACAAACTTCCATCCCCAATTTCACCACTTTCAGTCAGTTTTTATAGACAAAAATTAGCCATGTCTCCTTGCCAAATTTTACCGAAATCTGCGGTTAGCCGTGAAAACGTATCAGACGAACATACAGAGAGACTTTCGCATTTGAGTATAATATTTGTATGGATGGATGGATATTATTATACAGTGTAAACTGAAATGGGTGCTTCAGACCCGTTCCTTCCGTCGTGGTCCACCTGACAAGTCCACCTGGGTGGACTACGGGCCATCAAACTGAACAGCTTTTACCATGGGACCAACATTGTAATCGCGCAAAGGAAATTAGCTTTCTACATGTAGATTTGGCGAGATCTTATAGTTTCATAGAAATATTAATTTAAGTATACTACGTAACTTTGTTTAGGTACGTGACCACTTAAGTAGGTAGGTATGTATAATCTGTATGCTGACTATTGCCGACATTCAACAAATCATTTAGGTACCTTAGCCTTTTTAGCACGGTTACGCTAAAAACATAATCTTAAAAAAGGAAACATAATTTTATACAGGTACTGTATGAAATTAAAAATGCGATAATCTTTATAAAACCTGATGATAACCTTACGTTACGATTTGATAATCATGGGCTATCCTGTCCACGTTACTAACAGATACTGACGTGGTATCAAAGCAGCGTGTCATGCTATTTCCATAAATCATCCTCAGTTGCCAGGTTGCCGGCGATACTAGCCCTTACATATCGACAGCAAACGATGATAAGAGTACAGAGTAATTTTATAAGTTAGAGATAGTTATCGTTTATTTATTTACAGCACCAACCCAATCTATAGGAAGGTACAATGGTAGGTACTATCTTAACTATATAACTATTATATTATAAAGGGTGTAAGGGACAGCCCTCCGCAAACTGAAACGGTGAACTCAGACCATCAAACTGAACAACTTTCACTATGGAGCCTACCTCAGGAAACGCGAAAAAAAATCAGCTGTCCCATACAAAACTGCCGTACCTACCCGACTCAAATGTATGGGACAGCTGATTTTTTTTCGCGTGTCCTGAGGTAGGCTCCATAGTGAAAGTTGTTCAGTTTGATGGTCTGAGTTCACCGTTTCAGTTTGCGGCGGGCTGTCCCTTACACGCTGTATATAAAACTGTAACTGAAGTGTGTCTGTACATTGAAGATATTTACAAAAAAAGATTACGATATGGTTTTTAGGCATCCCTGACCCGAAATCAACCTTTTTTAGAAATTTTGTCTGTCTGTTTGTTTGTGTGTTTGTTTGTTTGTTTGTTCGCCCATCACGCAAAAACTACTGAACAGATTTTGATGAAACTTTTTTTGTTTGATAACTTATGATCTGACTTAAAATCTGGTACTTATATAATTTGTGCGGACGAAGTCGCGGGAAAACACTAGTATTATTATAAAGATAAAAGATTCATTTTTTGTTTGTTTGTTTGTATTGTATAGGCTCCGAAACTACTGGACCGATCTGGATAATTCTTTCACCATTATAATACTACATTACCTGTGATAAACATAGGCTAAAAAACGGCCAAGTGTGTGTCGGGAAGATTCAAAGGCGGTACGAAGCTAAGTTCGCCGCGGTCATCTAGTAATGTATAACTATAAATACATGATAAATATCCTCCTACCTATTCATATCTTTTGATTTAGTGAGCCTTTTGTGTCATTTTCAACTGAGCGAATAAGTTTCAAAAATCGCACTACAGGCATTCGTTCATGGTAAAGAGAAACTTACCCACCAACTAAATGCCGATATCCTCTAGCTAGATCCTCGATTTACTTAAATGCACGTCTCTATGCATTTTCATTGACCTATGCCCTGATTCGTCTACTGCCTAGTGGTCGACAATAGTTGTGAGGACCACCAAGCCTCTGCAAGTCACGAAGCCTCTTTCAATAATCTTTCCGTGATAATGATGATATTGGCTTACATTTCAACCCCGTTTGAAGATTTCAATAGAATGAAGTAGGTTCTTAGGTATCATTGATTGGTGATAAAATTGAGCAAACACTCCTTTAGAGTCGTATACCTTGCTTTTATTGAAAATATTTGAAATTAAAAATTATCTACATACCTACGTAGGTATCTACACGCGATCGTAATTTGGGGCAAAACGGATAATGTAGCATTCTAATCACGGACCTGAAAGAAAATTCTAATGAAAAAAGAATTATTCAGATCGGTCCAGTAGTTTCGGAGCCTATTCATGACAAACAAACAAACAAAAAATCAAATCGTTCCTTATAAGTCAGGGGTGGCCAAGACGTCGACCGCGGTCGACCGGTCGCCCGCGTCGACATTTATGGTAGCCCGCGATGAGATCGATAACGTGAAAAGAAAATGAAACAATTTTTAAATATTCTGGTTGAGGAGGAAATATCGTTGATACTTACGAACTTACATACTTTTTGAAAGTGAAAATTTTTGGAAATTGTGACAAGTTCCCATAATGCCTTTAAAAAGTAGAGTGTGAAGCAGCGTTTTCTATGATGGAATGAAAACATCAGTATCCATTGACAGACGAGCATACAGTACTCTTTGGACGAGCATAACAAATGCCAAACATCCACCGCAAAAAATATTTTTTAACAAAAAATAATAATGTTGGAAGTTGTTTTTTATGTAAACCGTGTTTCAAAGTAGACCGCGTACTAGAAAAGTTTGGCCACCCCTGTTATAAGTACTTGTAGATAAACTACCCGATTCGATCGCAATAAAATCGGCATTGTTTTCTTAGTAAACAAACAGTAATTTTGTCAGTACAGGGTGAGATTGATATCATTAGCATCCTTTTAAACTAGTCGTCATCAACAAACCCATCAAACTGAACCACTTTTGCTAGTTATACTTACTTTAGGTAGGTACTTTATTACTTTACTATAGGAGCAAACCGGTCGGAGCATAACAAATCAGCTGTTCCATACTAAATGCGATGCCTACTCGACTCAAATGTATGCAACAATTGCAACACCATTGTTTTTTTGCTCCGATTGGTTTACTCCCAGCATAGTAGGGTACTTAAAAGTTGTTCAGTTTTGTGGGTAGACTCTTAGTTTAAAAGTGGTTTAAAAAGATGCTAATGATATCAATTTCACCCTGCATAAATAATACCTAATACTTATGTCACTTTCACTAGTTTGACTCGTTTGACTACAACATTGGGTCCTATTCTAAAAGGAAGGATATTCTTTATTTCCTGTTATTATTATCACACCTATATTTCTACTAAATCGTCGCGTATCTATCTAACATTGGTTGGGTGGGGGCGTGGTGGTCGATCAGATTGCGAACTGCTGCTGCGTCCGCCCGCTCCAGCGATATTTGCATCGCTAACGAGACCAACCCTCCTCCCCCCTGTCTTCCCTACCCCTCCCCTTCACAGCACCGGCACCGGCACCGGCCCAAACACCGGAATCCCCCGTAGCCTCGGGGGCTACGTACCTAGTCAAAAGCAATTTTCAGTGCCTACTTGAAAAAAAAATGTGAGCGGTTTTTCCGTAACACTTTTTCAGTACTTTTTATACAGATTCTTTCTTAATATGCTGACACTTTTTTAAAGGGAGGATCAGACCGTCAAACTGAACAATTTCTCGAGGGAGCGACCTTGAAATCGCGAAAAAAAAACGGCTGTCTCATACATTTGAAGCGCTCGTTGGCGTAGTGGAGCTTCGGTATCGGAAACCATCACCGAAGTTAAGCAACGTCAGGTCCGGTCAATCTTTGGATGGTTGACCGTTTTGTGGTATTTCATCTCGAGCGTTTCCGTGCTTCAGAAGGCACGTTAAACAGTTGGTCTCGGAAAGTTCCGTCAGATGGTGCTATAACTATTAGTTAAGCCAGGTCCGTCCGAGGCTTGAAAATACTCTGACAACAAGTTGACCACTAACTTGCCTCCACCAACACGCACTGGGCCCGCGTGGTGGAGTATGGCCCAATCCCTCTCACCCATATTCGTGAGAGGAGGCCTTTGCCCTGCAGTGGGATTCTACAGGCTATGACTTAGTTACTTTTTTTTTATATTCTATTCTATTCTATTTTTAAGGTTATGGCATCCATCTTGGTGTAGATGATTTTGCCAATGTCGAGTTTTTGTAGCAAAAGTGATTGACGTTGTACGGTTATATAGATATTTTGGTGACTTCAAGGGTTGTTCTTATAAAAGAACAATATCCTGAGCCACCATTGGAATTCCGCTGTAGGCCGGGAATGGGACAACCGACAAGCGACCGCCCAATAGCAGACCCACAACGCAACTCTTTTTTTTATACATTTGGCTCGAGTATACACCAGACATATAAAACATTGTAGGTCGTAATCACAGATTACCCCCATTTGGGGGTATACGCCAGTCATTGTAGACATAAAAATCGCCTTAGGTCGCAATTGATTGCACGGAGCTGCATTTTTGAGATTTTGTTAGGATAGATACCAGCAGTATAAAACCAATTTTGCAGCTTCGAAAGACCTGTGCTAACCGAGGGGTGCTCGAAAAACCTTGCATTTTTCGGACATTTTTCAGGTTTTGAAATAAATAAATAAATAACGCTCACAGGCACATACATTGTAATGATCCCAAACTAGCACTAAAGGCTTTTATTATGGAAACCATACAACAACGGCACGAACATATAACATCCATGACCGAACCGGGATTCGAACCCAGGACCCTGGTTTGGCAGTCCGGCGTGGTAACCATTACACCAACCGGGTCGTCACTAAGTATACAATATAACTTCTAAGCGGTGCATCTTGCATAAAAATTGTGCACTACGTTTTTAAAGAAGACAAAATTATCTATAATTTGAATTAAACTGCAGCTCTGTAAATTAAGTAGGTCTTGAGATACAATACTTCAAACATTGGCCATTTATCACAAAATCTTCAAAATTGTAGGTTTAGCCGTCTTCCGAACAGGATATCGGCTAAAATACTCATTCTACGAGGAAAATTATAAGAAATGAATTTGTAAAGCAATTATGTAACTTTAATATAAACACAAGTTGAACCCTGTACTGTGATTAATTCCTTTGTTATCAGGAAAAAACGAAATATAAGGGAAATTGGTTTTTCAAAAAATGGAGCTTGACTCATTGCAAGAATTTTGTTAAGGATAAAAAAAGACATAACTCAGTGGAAAATGATTTATTTTATGCAAAATGAAATTCAGTATGACTAATAATGTGTCTAAACTATAACAAAACTGTAAATGTTTGTTTGGTTGTTAGTTCGCGCATCACTCGAAAAGGTTACATATCAAAAAGTCAAAAGTTAATTGATCAAATTTTAAAAGAACTACGAACGAAATACCTAATTTTAAAAGACCAAATGGTTATTTGATCAAAAGTAAGAAAGGCCTAAAGTTGAAACATCAAAATTTAAAAGGTCAAAAAGACGATTGGCCGAATCGTTCAAAAGCCAAATGGACGAAAGATCAAAAGGTTGAAATATCATGTTTTATTTCATCAAAAATGTATGAAAAGGCAGATTTTTCAAACTTTAATAAATTCAAAGAAAATGGTCCTACAGTAGTTGTAGACTCAGTCGGTTAGGTTAGCGAGGAGCGAAGCGACGAGCTTGTTAGGTTTCTTGCGACCACAGCGCACGAGCCGAGCGAGCGTAGCGAGCGTGCCGCGGCAGCGGCCGGCGAGTGCCAGAAACGAATTGCTACTGTTTACCTTGTCCACCCAAAAGTATAAGTTTTCTCACCCCCTTCATTTGTATGTTTATTAATTTTAAGGTTTTTTTAACGCTGTGCATATTTATGTTATTCATTAAACTAACTTATAAATAATAGTAATTCATGTTTACCCTCATTCAAACGCCTATTACGAATTTTTTTCGGGTTCGGGTGGACAAGGTAAACAGTAGCAATTCGGTTCTCGTCGCTTCGCTCCTCGCTAAAACTACTGTAGGGCCATTTTCTTTGCTTTTATAAAGGTTTGAAAAATCTGCCTTTTCGTAAATTTTTGATGAAATAAAACTTTTGATATTTCAACCTTTTGATCTTTCGTCCATTTGGCCTTTGAACGATTCGGCCAATCGTCTTTTTGACCTTTTAAATTTTGATGTTTCAACTTTAGGCCTTTCGTACTTTTGGCATTTCGTTCGTAGTTCTTTTAAAATTTGATCAATGAATTTTTGGCTTTCTGATATGTAACCCTCGAAAACTACTGAACCGATATGAATGTAACTTTTTGTATTTGTAGTGGTTAGCACAGGGCTAACCGTGCTCGAAAAACCTCGGAATTTTCTGACTTTTTTCAGGTTTTGACTTATTACTTCTAAACGGTGCATCTTCCATAAAAAACATGCACTACGGTTTTAAAGTAGGTACCTACCTAGACAAAATTTTCTAAAAAATCGTGTAAAGTTTTAGCTCTGTAAATTTAGTAGGTCTTGAGATACATTACATCGCTTCAAACATTGGCCAATTTCCCCGAAAATTTCAAAATTGTACCTAGTTTTAGCTGTCTTCCGAACAGGAATATCGGCTAAAATAATCATTCTACGAAGAAAATTATAAGTAGGTAGTTAATGAAATTGTAAAGCAGCTATTTATTTATATATCCCACCTCTCAACTCTTTTAAAACGAAAATTGTTATAAAAAGGAAACAAAAATGAAATCATAACAAAAATGAAACTCGTAACAAAATATAACAAAAATTGAATGTTAGGATCATTTCACAATGCGCATGCGAAATTCACTAAATAACGTCAAGCGAAATACTTGGCCTATGATAACGTCAGAGTTTTCCTTGGTGACAAATGTAGCCGATATAGGCTCCTCAAGAACGGGCTTCCGCAGGGGTTGGTTTTAGCGTCACTCTAGTTCAACACTTAATAGAAAGCGAGCGGAAGTGTGATAGCGCTATATATATACCAGCGCTGGTATATATACCAGCGACAGGCCAGACACCAGCGGGGCTAGTACGCCAACCCGCGATAGCGTGATATAGCGCTATCACACTTCCGCTCGCTTTCTATTTGCATGCGACAGAACGAGACAGAAGACTAAATTTGACAGATGGATGTGTTAAATGTGGTTGGCGTACTAGCCCCGCAGATCCCAGAATATTTCAACTCTTTGCTCAGTCAGAACCATAGACGAAAAATTTTTTGCTTACGCTAGTAGACCGAATATCAGTGTAACCGGGTATGAGATAGCGAATTATATGAAGTGACATCTCGGAGTCAGGTGATTGTCCCATACAATTAATATGAAGTGACATTTTGGAGTCAGATGGCCGAAGTACAAAAAAGTGGATACGTCGATAAGGACAGCAATAAGTAGCGGTCTCCTTTTTTAACTAGAGCGAATTTGCTATGTTCATCTCTTACTGAGTGATATGACAGACACGTGCTTCCTTCTAGTGCCTTCTCTTTCTACGGTCAGAACATAACTTTTTTTACTACTGACTTTACTGAATCAACCGTAGAATCAACTATCTGGCAGCCCCATCTAGTTAATATAAAGCGAATGAATGAGGAGTTTTCTGAAACCGTAGTTCAGCATACTGACTACAGATGTCACTGACGCAAGTTGGATGCGAAAACGGAAATTTTGTCTAAAACTAAACAAAAAATGCATGTCACTGAGTTAGACGAACCGTTGACAAAGTATCTGTTCACAGTTTTATTAAAAAACATGAATTTTAACCATTTTATTTATCTTTTATTATCTCAAAGGCTGCTCATCCATCCATCTTTCGTCAACGCCATCTATCGAGGCATTTGTAACGACTTTATCCCTCATTATGTGATGTGATGTGCCAAACTTGGCTTTATACAATCGGAAACGGATATTTCTAAACTACTCGTAATTGGTTGTCAGCAGGGGTGCGTTCAGAACCTGCGCCCAGAGTGCGCCCGGAGTGCACTCCGAGTGTAACTTTTCGCCCTAACGCCGTTCAGAGGCTCGGTGAAAAGCGTTCTACCCATAGAGAAATTACACGCTCCCCTTGGGTTCTACCCATAAGAGCGAGCGAGAAGAACAACCGCACCCAAAGGTTCTGAACGCAGCCCTGTCACCACAAATGTCATGTCATGCATGGCATGTCAGATTGGCTTCCCGCCATTAAATTTGTTCGGTCAAAGTTGTATTTGATATTCGTGAAAAATTGGTTTTAGTGATATTTGTGACATTATTTCGTGCGGATTGTGTGCCAAAAAGTTGCGTAAATCGACCAACATAACAGGAATCTCAAATACATACGAAGAAAGAACAAAAGTTTTGGTGCAAGTTAAATCGTACTGGTGATTTTGGCGACAACGCGCGTGCTTACAAAATCAACCAAAATTTCATCCTCATCGTTCATCTATCATCCCCTCGTCATCAGGAGAGTTTTGCACGGGAATTGTGAAGAAACAGACGGGCTTTGTTTCTTAATTTTCTAAATTCGTTTTTCGTGGCTATTATTGTGTTAATGTGGTGGAATTAGTTTGATAATGTGCCATTAATGGAGAGCAATATAGTAAGAGTGAGAAATAAAGAAGGCGCTCCCGTTTGATTCGGATTGATTCTCGCGTGAAACTCCCCTGACCATTGGAATGTGTGTACCACCCTCGCATTTCAAGAGTTAGGTATTAAGGTTAGGTTAGGTTAGGTTTAAGTACAAAGAAAAAAAGACACTAATGACCAGGCAGTAAGGGCTAGTTCCCATAGCCTATCCGAAAGGATAAACTTTAAAAAAAAAAAAAAAGCATGGCATGTCAATTCACAGTTGTCAGTTGCCAATTTGCCAAACAGTTGTCTTTCGAGTTGGTTCCCTGTCTTTTGTATCGGTAATTGCTCGTAAAAATCGTTTTCTAATTGCCCTAAACTACTTTAAAAGGTAAATTTATTGTATATCCTGTTTCTTTTAACGATATTACGTAAGATTTTAGCTCTTGAAATGTAGTGAAACCGGTTTCATTTTCATGGAACTTGCTTGCTCACTACCATTTCCTATAATTGCGCTACAATGAATTGTTTTTTTAATTGTTATGTATATTTGACCAAAGGGGGAAATAAGGTATTTCCCAGTGTTGCCAAATCAGCTCTTTTAGAGCTAAATTTAGCTCCATTTTCAACTAATCAGCTCCAAAAAATCATTTTTAGCTCCTTAGCTCTAAAATTTGTAAATTCTAGCTCTATTCCATTACATTTAAAAAAATATTATTTGTTTAGTTTTCCTTACAAATTTTTAGATGTGTACGATACACATCACAGTGTATCCGAATTTTTGAACGAAGTCGGAAGAATAAACACACACATAGACGAAATTACTCTTTAGGCCGAGATTCAGAGACGATTTTTTTTAGTCTTAGTTCGAGCTAAGTAGGGTAGAAATGTATGGATTTTGACATACGGGAGTTCGAACTATGACTTACAAATGAATCTCGGCCTGAGTCTATGATTTGGATTGCAGGATACCGGGATTTCCCCCAACCAATTTTGTTTCCTTCGTGTTTATGTGTTGATTTTTTGACTAGCTGCAGAAAGGCTTACATCATATTCATGTAGAAAAGTGTAATATTCCAAAAAATGACATCGAGTAAACGAAAAAAAGTTTTTTTTATTTAGCTCTTTTTAACTGAAATAATTAGCTCTTTTTTAGCTCTATTTTCATAACCAACTAGCTCCCTTTCCAAATGCAGTGTTGGCAACACTGGTATTTCCTGTTAGTTCTCCCATTCTTAGTTTGACCAATCGATGTATAAGTTGATAGACTAGATAAGGAATCAACAATAAAACGAATATATATAGAAAACCATGCAATGTTGACGAACTCATGACTAACTCCTACATAATGATAGGATAAATTGTTTAAAAGATCCTTTTTTGTATCCTAACTCATTATAATCTCTAACCATGCCTGAAATACCCATCGCATGTTAGTAGAAGCTACTGACCTGTAGAATCCTTTGTGTCACAGTAATGTATAGTCTGTTCAAAACATAACAATCTTTTGTTCTTGCATGAGTTTTCGCAAACAAATGGTTAGCAAATAAGTGCAAAACTGGGATGCGTTACTAAACCACATTTGATATAGAAATTGAACTTGTTTGAAAGTCCAGCTTTGTTTTGCTGACTATTAAAAGACTATCTTTGAGTAAAGTTGGTTACCCGAATATTTCAAATGAGAAATAGTACATTATGGTACAAGTGTGTAATGTTGATGATTACCGCTGAGGCGCCATTGAGACCTGACGGCGGTAATCATCAATACACATATGTATTATACGACGTTTTTCAACACACTTGTGAAAAGTGTGTTGAAAAACGTTGTATGATACACGTGTGAAAATAATACTAAAAAATCATTTTATTTAGTAGATAAAAAGTTTATTTTGTACTATTGAACCCAATCTTGTTTGTATCGAAGGTTTTTTAAAAGCAAAGCAATCAACCAATAAAAAAAAACTTATAACTCACTTGTGAATAATAGTAATGAAAACCCTATAAGTAACTCTCTAGTGAATAATAATTAGTAATGAAAAAGTCACTGTTTGGTTACAGGTGTCATTATGTGCCTAATTGCTTAGATTAAAATAAAATTAATGGATAGGCCTTACGCGAACCTTAGATCAAAATAAAATTAATGGATAGGCCTAAAGCACGGTAAGTTGAAGCACACTACTGGTGCACTTGGTCCATGCAAACTAGCGCCATTATCTGTCAAATCTAGGGCACTTGCATACGAATTTGAAGTAAACCTTTCATTTGTTTTGCCTCATTCTTCTGGTTTGAAATGTTCGCGTAAGGCCTATCCATTCATTTTATTTTGATCTAAGACGCGAACATTTCAAACCAGAAAAATGAGGCAAAACAAATGAAAGGTTTACTTCAAATTTGTATGCATGTGCCTTAGATTTGACAGATAATGGCGCTAGTTTGCATGGACCAAGTGCACCAGTAGTGTGCTTCAACTTACCGTGCTTTAGGCCTATCCATTAATTTTATTTTGATGTAAGCCTAATTGCAGTGAAATTAGAGCCATTTTATGAGCAAGTGTGTTGAAAAATAAGTTAAAACAATTGCTACTCAATACTGCTTTTGCTTTGACGATTGACAAAACATCTGGTATAATTACTTCAAATACCTACAACGTTGACACACACATACTATTTTGTGTGGACCAAGTGCCCTACTTTATGCCCGCAGCATTAGTCCACCACATCCACATCGGTATTACATACTTAAGTGAGAAGAACTCACTGGTACATTGCATTTAGTCCATTCGGATTCGAACCTGAACCTCAAGATTGAGTTTCCATAGCTCTCCGCAGCTTGACACATACCATGCTAAATACAATTAATTAAAAGAGCTGAATAACACCACAGAATAAAAAAGGGTATGGTCACTGACATATACTCTAGCAATAGACAAGCTCGTTCAAACAAACAACATGACACACAAAACAACACAAAATGACATATTGCGGACTGTCATTCATTGCCATAGTGATGAAGTAAACTCGGGAACATCAATCAGGTACGGGCACCGCATTCATGTGGAACATGTTGCTTCTATGAAAAGGCCTGTCTATCGCTAGAGTGTAAGTCAATGGGTATGGTACTACATACAGTATGGGCACTCCCTGCTCACAACAAATTTTTACCTCACACCCTCTTTGCAGACAGCATGGTACAAGATATAGGCAATGGTGTATTCCCATCTCACAGGCTATCACTCAGTATTGCACATGGTTATCTCTTGTCAGTTGCTAACTATAAATAAATAAATAAATAACGCTCACAGGCACATACATTGTATTGATCCCAAGTAAACCTTCGGCTTTTTGTTATGGGAACCATACAACAACAACACAACTAAGTGTACAAAGTATGATAAGATAAGTAAGATAACATATAATACAAAATTTTATTTAGTGATGGTTGGTAGTTAAACCACTCCGGCCCACTATAGCGTCGTGTAGCCCTTGATAGAAAACAGTGAAAGGATCTGCACTGGTAGCATGCAAAACGTGATACGGCTGTATAGAAAGAGAGCGAAGGTGTGATAGCACTGTATCACTGCGGCATGCTACCTATGCTGGAGGAGGTCTTTGCCGAAAGGCACTCTGAACTAAGAGATTTTATAGATTTATAATAACACTGGAATGTGAAATAGAATTTGTTAATTATAATTGGAGTAACATGTTGCTAGATAATTAATAATAATTCAAATTCGAAATAATTTAATTATAAATGTTTAAGTATTTAATTATAAATGATACAATATTGTTAAATGCAAATTATGTTCAGAAATAAAGGCTATTTCTGATCTTAGTTAAACAGTGTTGCAACTTGCAACTTTATTTGGTGCTTAATACACATACATAAGTACATAAACTCACGACCATAATCCCTTTCGGGGCGGTCAGAAGCCTAAGCCGCCTTCAGTGCTTAATAATTAACATAAGTAAATAGAGTCATAACCTGTATCATATTATACTGCCAGACATAGCAAGGTATTTTATTAAAGATTTCTTCCATCCCAAGGTTGTATGAAAGAAATCGCATTTCAGCTGAGCTGTCTTGCGCCCCACGTCCGCTATGCCAGTTCTGTCTGGAGCGCAGTTCCGTGTTTCTAACACGATCGGTTAGTCTTACACCTAAAATACTGCGCTCCATCGCTCTTTGGCAGATCATTAGGCTGGATTTTTGATGTTCAATCAAAGACCATTCATTCATTAACACTTGTTTTTATTTCAGCTTTACAATGTCGGAGCAGGAACCAATAAGCAGTTCCAGTCGAGATTACGGATCAACCTCGGCACCCCCAAATGTTGGCTTTGCTGACTTCAGCCCTACAGAGTTATATAATTTGAGTGAGGGCATCGCCGACAATGTTAACACTATTAATAGTGGCCTGCGATCACTGGAGAAGATGATGAAGCAAGTTGGAGGACCTAATGATAATCTGCAGCTTAGAGATAAAATGTAAGTAATTTTCATGGAGATTTTAACAAATTCCACAAAATTCATACAACTTTCATTTCCATACTGTCATAATTAAACAGTTAGTTCCCTCCTAAAGAAACTCACTCATTTTGGACAGCTATGCACAAAAAAACAGTGGGTGTGGTCTATAATATAAGTTTAAGAAAAGACATCTGCAGCAGCCGCTTTATTTAACCAGTCGTGTGTCGAGATTTCAGACACAATAGAAAATGTATTGTGTCTGGACGAGATCTGCGTTCCAACAGACGAGGGCTAATGATAGGAATATGAATTGCTTTCCCTGTCTAATCATATTCTAAACGAATACTGCAGTCGCATTGTAAATGAGTCAAGATTTTCTATGTGAGGCATGCACACAGAAACATGTCTAACATGCAAGCGCCGAGAGTATCTATTACTTTGCATACCGTGAGGGTCAATAATAATAACAGCTCATGCACTCTGCGCTTGGGCTCTTGATGAGGAAATTATTTATACGATTTACTTGTATAATGATTATATTATAAAAATTTTCCCTGACTCAAAAATGTTGATTATTAAACTGTGACCATAGGTACAAGGTATGCATCTTATGTCATAGGATGTGTCTCAATTCAGCAAACCTCATTTTTACCAGTTACCTAGTCACAGTTTTAATCATCTAAATTTTTGTGTTTGTCAATGATGGCGAACCAATGGCACGCGACAGAAATTTTGGGCACGGTATTGATTGAGATCACAGAAAATTACGGTAATAGGATTTCCACTGTCGAATTCAATATGGACTCAAAACGTTGTCTAAATTGGAAAATCCAACAGCAAATCTGCCCTCCAAATCATAAACGCAGTGGGGCACTTTTTTTCAAAAATGAGTTTAATATATATTCTCAATCAGTGCGGGAAGATCTACCAGGGAATAAAACCCGTTTTTAGCTAGCTACACTAATGTAGCTACACTAATGTAGCTAGCTAAAAACGGGTTTTATTCCCTGGTAGATCTTCCCGCGCTGATTCAGAATATATATTAAACTCATTTTTGAAAAAAAGTGCCCCACTGCGTTTATGATTTGGAGGGCAGAAATATTTATGTAATTTTTTCATCAATAATCCCTCTAAAATTAGATTGCTTTTTGGCTTGTCAGTCTTGTCACATCATAACCAAATAAAATTGTTTTTGACCATTATTAGCACGTAGTTATAATAAAAAGGTTCACCATCCCTGTCCTATGAAAACATAAAAACATGAAAATCAATTCAGTTAAAAGGGCTATAAGAAAGAAAAAACAACTGGCAAAAAGTTAACTCTTTAGCATAGCATATGCTCACGTCACGACTATATTACCGGAGGGTGTAGTCAGAGATATTCAGAAACCTCAAAATATCCACGTTAACTCTTTATAAGGGTTTTAATATCTGGCAGTCATCCACATTGAAATAATTATGAGATGCAGTCATTAGTATTGTTCGGGCAGTCCAGGGCCCGATGGCGGCAGTACGTGGAGTCACAGGCCTGGCTGGATGAAGCTGCATTGATGTGAATGCCATACAGTCTGACCATGTTCTCTTATCTTAGTTCAAAATACTTGTATCACATGAGCGTTTCAAGAAATTGGAAGCTTCAAAGTTATTTATTTATTTATTTAACGCTTTATTGTACACACGGAAATATACATAGAAAAACAGCATAATAGACAATTACAAAGGGCGAGCTTATCTCTAAAGAGATTTCTTCCAGCAAACCCGTGACAGAGAGAGAGCATACAAAGTGAGGCAGGCATAGTGTGCACATTTAACTAATAAAACAGATGATGAAATACATAATATTATATAAAGATACAGGTATATATACTTACATACATACATAACTACTAATATATACAGTATGATAAATATATAAATATACTAGTTTATTGAAGAGAGAGATAGTGATCTTTGACTTGTTTTTTAAATGAAGCAATTGTTTGACAGTCTCTTATTTTAAATGGGAGAGAGTTCCACAGCCGGACTGCATGGACAGTGAAGGAATAGGAATAGAAGTCAGTAGAGTGGGATGGGATATTAAGGAGGGTACGGATGTGGGATCTACAGGGTTTGTCAGGAGGACGGGAGAAGGAGAAGCGTTCGCGGAGGTAAGTAGGAGCAGAAGGATTGTGGAGGGTGTTGTACAGGAGACAGAGGATATGGGAGTTCCTGCGATCACGAATCGGAAGCCATTTTAACTGCTTCCTATATTCGGATACGTGATCATATTTACGCAGACCAAAAATGAACCGAATACACAAATTTTGAAGCCTCTCTAATTTGTTAATGAGTTCTTCTGTGGCATCCAAATAACATACATCAGCATAATCGATGATAGGTAGGATGAGGGATTGGGCTAAGGAGATTTTGGTTTTAAGGGGAAGGAAATTTTGGAGATGTTTTAGGGAATGGAATGAATAATGCACCTTCTGACTGACCTTGTTAATGTGGGCTGACCAAGTTAATAAATGGACAACATTTCATTCTAGGAAAGGTACCATTTGGAGGTTCTAAAAACCTTTATAAAAATTTAAACAGATATTTCTATCCGTTATACAGTGAAAAATTAATTCCACAACGGAAGAGGATGTATTTTCTTTGCCATTACATATCATTGAAATCTTCTTAATCAACTGTCATCATCATCTACGGCCTAGGTAATAATGGCCATAATGCCACACATTTCAGAGAAATTCAAAATTCATTGAAAAATTAAATCTAAACTATTATAAAACTGTAACAGAATTGTGTATGTACATAAGATATTTACAAGCAAAAGATTACGATATTGTTTTTAGGTAACCTTTTTTAGAATTTTAGTCTGTCTGTTCTGTTTGTTTGTTTGTAACAGCATCACGCAAAAACTACTGATCCGATTTTCATGAAACTTTTTTGTTTGATAGCTTATGATTTGACTTAAAATCTGGTATATAATTTGTGCGGACGAAGTGCGGTTAAACTCAAATTTAAAAATATGTTTAACTAATTTACTAAAAATTGAAGCAAAATATTAAAAAATGTAATGTTGTCCATTTATGAAGCCAACTCAAAGGGTCTCACATTTTCATGCCTTAGTTACGTAGAAAGAGAATAGCTATAGAACGGGCAGTAAAATAATAATATTCGCGAAAGCGAGACAGGCTTATACGCTTATTACACAGAAAGAGCGAGTGAAAATCTATGTTGTTTGACCCTTTCTGCTCTGCATATGCGATATTTTTGTTTGACTTAGTTGAAATTGCATACAAAATCTTGCAAGTCAAACAAAGGCACGATTTTTCATACATTTTTGTCACATCTCCATCCCTTTCCAGTATACCTACGCGCTCAGCGAATCTATAGAATACTTAATCTACGCTTAGTTAGAATATCGCTGGGCTCGTTAGAATTATCTACTTATTGTCTTTTCATGCAGCCATGACACTCAGCAAACTGTGAACGCGTCGGTGTCAGCCACAGCGCGAGACATCCAGCGGCTTGGAGTAGTAGTGCGTCGTGGGGACAAACCACAGAAACTCCAAGTAGAACGACTTACTCAAGCATTCCGAGATGCATTGGCGAAATATTCTTCTGTTCAGAAGGTTTGTTCTTTAACACTTTTGTTTAATGGTGTCATTGGTTTTAAGCTTTATAATCTTACTGTACAAAACAAAACTACGCAATAAGTCTTATGATTCATTCACTGATGGTTAAAACTTGTACTTTTTAGATCTAAGATGTGGAATTATGTGCAATTGTTCTGTTCCCGATACTTTGTCTAGCAGTCTCAGCTGCTCTATGCGTTAGTCATGTCTGTCCGTCTTACTTAACAATTATACCACTTATATTATTAGATTATACATATTTATATTTCTTTCCGTAGGTACTTATATTAATTTAGATATTATGCTTTGGTGTGAAATCTATCAACTGACTTAGTAGATATTAATTCAAATCTAAATCATACTAACTGTTGGCTCGCGACTTCGTCCGCGTGGATTACCCCTTAAAAGATCGATTTTCGAAGAAAATCTTTCTGCACCCTTAGATTTCCCCTTCAGCGGTTTTGGCTGTGCGTTGTCTGTCAGTCAGTCAGTCACAGAACTCTTTTATAATTATAGATACAGAGTATTCTACAACATTGTATTGTACGGTCATATTGTTTGTACGTGTAAATCTTGTACATAAATATACTTTTCTCCCCTCCGACGCTTTCCACCTCCGTCGAGGTAATAAAATAGTATACTAACACAGGAAAGTAAATAAAAAAGCCTCAGATCACATGTTTGTTGAGATTACACATCACATTACATGAGATCTAGGACCTTTCTTACTTTCCTGTCCTCGGTGTGTAATCTACTATTTTCTTGTATAATCATAAACGTTACATTTTTAGCAAGTCTCAGAAAAGATGGCATTGCACATGCCTCGACAAGCTCGAGTTCGCAATGATCCTCAGGCAATGGAGCAGCAGGCGATCGCTGATGATGAAGAAGCGGCTTTGCTTGCTAATCAACAAGCACAGGTATATAAAACTAGCTTTTTAATTTAGAAAACATCCCTGTGGTATTCTATCTCTTCTTTACCCTAAAACAACATTACTTTACAGGCCCGTCTAGTTCAATTCGAGACGAGCATGCTGCTAGAGAAAGAGGCATACATCAACAAAATAGAGGCAGATGTTCTGGACGTCAATCAGATCATGCAGCAGTTGGCTGAAATGGTCAATACACAGGCACAGGCTGTCGGTAAGAAACTACTTAAGTATACCAATAATTGTATAATATGATATATGTTATAATTTATGCACAAGCGACATTTAGGCAATAGGTATACCTACCTAAATATCGCTTGTACGAAACAAAAAACACCGCAAGCGGAGCGCTTGCGGCCATAGCGTTTGAGTTGTATATAAAATCTCGTTTCGGCATTCTACTAACTACTACTTTCTTGCCTTGAAAACTGCTGAAAAAGCAGAAAGCAATTCAAACCACGAATTTTTAAATTATTAACTCCAGACGAAAAAAAGGGTTGCTATAATTATAAGTTAGAGAATCAGAACTTTAGACACTCAAAAAAAGATCCGACCCCAAAATTATGCACCTATTTATGTTATGTAAATGTGAATGTGAATAAATATCTTAATATTTGTTTGGTGAACGAAATGTGATTTAAGTGAAAGACTATACTGGGGTTTATACAACGCCGCCGGGTTGTCTAGGAAAATTTAGCCGCAAGTACATTTACCATGATGATTTATGGTACCATTTTTTCCACCTGTTTGGGAAGTAATTGAGGTGCATCTGAAGGAGACCGATGTAAAGAACTGGAAAAATAGGGTTAACACCTCTCAGTCTGTTGCAACTCTATGGTTGCCAGGTTCAAAGAAGTCATTTGTATTAACCCTAGAGTTGCGAAGTTGTGGCAGACTGAAAGGTGGCAACCCTAGTTTTTCCAGTTCTTTAGATTGGTTTCTTTCAGATGGCATCTCATTTACTTCCCAAACAGATAGGTGGAATTTTTTTTTTTTTAAATCGTCATGGTAAAGGTACTTACGGCAAGATTTTGCTAGGCAACCCGGCGGCGTTGTATGAACCCCTGTATAAACTTTCACTTAAATCACATTTCGATCACCAAACAACTAGGTGCATAAATTTACGGTCGGATCTTGGGCTAGCTTTTATTCTCATAGATTATATGCATTATTTCTACATCCCACCGCCCGGAAAAAGCCCGCAGCGGCCGAAAAAGCTCGTCGCGGCCGGTGTAAATACGGTTTCCACCAAATATCTTTTCCGCTCTCTTCTACGCTTTAGCTGATACCGGGCCTAAAACTTTGAAATGGTTTCAGATACTGTCGAAAGCCATATTGAAGCAGCAAGCGCCGGTGTGGAAGCTGGTGTGGATGAACTCGCGAAAGCCGCCGAATATCAACGCAGGTACCGAAGGAAAATGTTTATTCTGATACTTATTGCCGTAATCGTAGGCATCGTCTTCGTCGTTTGGATCGTTAAAGCGTTTAGGTAGGTGTATGACGTCAATTTGTATATGACGTGTCAGGTATGTATTCTATTCCTGCTGTGCGGTTTCCGTTCAATGCGCCTTATAATAATTCTCATAGAAAGTATGCTGCTATTGCTAGTGGTAAATACTGAGTTATTGGCCTTTGGATCGCGATGTTTAACATGAAAAAATATTTCAACGGCTAGGGAATCTGTCAGTATAAAATATGCAATGCTACTAAACATAATATTAGATTTCTGTGATGCAATAATAAAGTTATTTCTCAATATTATGTCAACATATTGAAATAAAGGTAATTATCTTGATAAATTTTACTGATGTAGATTGTAAGATCTTTATGTAGAAGTTCTATATATTATACACGGTGTAAACTTAAATGCGCTACATAAATTAGTAGGGGGTGCTTTAAATCATCAAACTGAACTAACTTTACTGTAGTACAAAAATTTAAAAGAAAAAACAAAGTTGGATACAAACGCGCTTCATAGGAGGGTGGACAGTCCAGAATGTATGGAAACGCGATTTAATGTCGGTCCCATAGCAAAAGTAGTTCAGTTCGATAGTCTGAAGTACCCCTGATGTATGTACCTTACGCATTAAATTTTACACACTGTAAAATAAATGACAATTTTAGAAAGTATTCACAAGACTTGTATGACATGCAGTTTCTCCAAGGCAATAATACAGATTAGTTGCACACAAACATTTGTTTAAGGGGAATATTAAAACGTAGATAATAAATAAATAGATACAAATAATAGATAAAAAATCTTTACATGCATCAAACATGCCCACCAAAATTACAACTTTTCAACTTTACCACCTTTTATATTATTGCGCCATAAATACATTAAATGCAATCAGAAGCAGCCTCAGCACTGATATTACGACTTAGATCACCCCACTTCATTAGGTTATATTATATACATCAATAAGGCGGAAAAAGAAGCGAGGGTTCTGCTGAGAGCCCCCTTACATCCTATCCTAGGTCGGCATCTTTGAAACTCTCCCAAAATGATCGGTAACCTAAAGTATCTACAGTTCTTCCTTTATATGAAAAAATTTAATATCAAACAGTGTAATAAAACTGGTGCATTTTTATTTATATTTGTTGTTCAATGTATGGGGATAACTCAAAGTAACGGCCTGGCCATGGGACGGGGTGAAATGCGTAGCGAAAAGCGAAGTTTCAATACACTGCCTACGCGCCGCTGCGTGCTTGCGTAATAGTAGGGACACAACACTCAGTGTATTGAAAAATCGCTTTTCGCGCCGCAGTTCGCTCTGTCCCGTGGCCAGGCCGTAATAGATATCGTGTTTTTTTGCTTAGATGCACTATTCAATCAACAAATGGCATGACTGTATGTGTCTTTGTTTACGATAAGCACCACCTCGCTGTGTAATAACTTCTAAGTTAGGAAAGAAGGTCTTCTGCCGCCGCCGTAGTAGGCAGCATTATACAGCGCCAATGACATTCTATACACATGGACTCGCCACGTCATACAATAACAAAACCAAAAAATGGTTCATGTCTCTAATGTCACCGTAGTATGCATCAGTTATGCTTGGCTGTCATACATTGCCGTTGAAATTCTAGTCCTCTCAAATAACCTTTGTCACAAAGCAGTAATGTAAAACAATCCGGGAGTAGACAACTTTTGACAAAATGATTTAAACACTTTATCTGTTTAAAATAATGCCAATGAATTAATATTTATTTAAAATTACACCTTTAAATGCAATAAAAATATATTTTTCAATATAAATAAAATGTATTGTGGCATATATTTTATTTAAATTGAAAAATATATTTGTATTTCATTTAAAGGTGTAAAGTAAAATAAATTTAAATAAACGCGCCATTATGGTCACATGACCCCGTATGACGTCATCGTGCAAGAAACGAAACTAACGGTACCTATTATATATAATTAAGTAAATGAATGTGAAAAATTAGTATCAATGTTGTGCCGTGCCTTGTTGCGCGAACAGTGCTATCAAAACTCCCACAAATCTGTTTATTCATGTCCCGGCTAAACCAGTGGCGGATACAGAAAAAGATATCTGTAGCTTGATTTTATCGTAATAAAAACACAATCATCATCAGCCTATATACGTCCCACTGCAGGGCACAGGCCTACGCTCTAGGAGGGCGTTTGGGCGTTAGTCCACCACGCGTGCCCAATGCGGATTGGGAGACTTCACATACGCATCAGAATTTCTTCTTTTACATATGCAGATTTCCTCACGAAGTTTTCCTTCACCGTTTGAGAGCAGTCGTTAATACCCCTTCGGCCGTTTTCGTAGCCGCGATTCGTAACCAGTTGCGAATTAAGAATTTTTATTCTGTTTTGACGAAGCCCCATCTGTATTCGCCACTGCGCTAAACAAGTGGTTTGAACTTGCTCGAGTGAATGTATCAAATTCGCACTGTGGCCCTTTTGAAACCATTGCTCCATTTTTATAAAACTATTTATTTTCACTACCTATTTATTTGCACATCTAAAAACACTGTCAAATACGATTATTTTTTGAACGGTGACGTCACGTTTCCTGATTGGCGTTTCCAGTCGTTCCAGATCCAGAATCACAGAAAAACGCGATTTTAAAAATTGAAAATTAAATAAATTAAGTACTCAAGTAATATACAACGTGTTAATGAATAAGCGCAAAACCTTATAACCTTACACCCCAACTGATTTATAACAAAATAATTAGATTAAACCAATAATTTAATTATTTTGATAGTTAAAATTTAAAGTTATTCGCACGAGTGTACCCATGCGGTTGGTTGAGATCGAGTTCAGTAAATTTTAAATTTTAGAAACAAATTATTAAACATGATAATTCGATTCTGCCCTCGATTTTGAACAAACTACTTTCTAGTTTTGCGTTAATTCATTAACACGTTGTATAGGTTAAATCTATGTAGTTAAATAACTAACTTTTATTTTCAATCAAGCTGTCAACTCGCGGTTTAGTCACATTTTAGCGGTACCGTTACTAGCGCACTGATTCGAAATCCTTGTTTATAGAATTTCATTGTACAGCCTTCAATCTCTTTATATTTGTGCGCGAACAAACGAGATAAGCATAGGTAGCATGACACTGTGATAAAGCGCTATCACACCTTCGCTCTCTTTTTATTTGCAAGTAGAGGTGGACGCCGCGCCGGCGCGGCGCCGCCGCGCCAGTTAACCCGTGCCGCCGCCGCCGCCGAGTTATGCGCCGACGGCGCCGGTGTCCGTCCGTGGTTGCTGTGTGCCTACTGCCGGCGCTAGTTGGCGTGCTAAACTGTACTTTTAGATGGGCTCTCCGCTGACGGCGCCAGTCGCTTATTTGTTTGCCGGCGCTGGTTATCCATATCAGTGCCGGTACTGGTTGCCAAGCTAGCTGCCAGCAGCGCTCCGGTTGCCGAGGTAGCTGCCGGCGCTAGTTACAGGCCTAAACTATACTTTACAAGGGCTACCTACACTTCGCTGACGGCGCCAGTCACTCATTTGGTTGCGGGCGCTGGTTATCCATATCAGTGCTGGCGCTGGTTGCCAAGCTAGCTGCCGGCAGCGCCCCGGTTGCCGAGGTAGATGCCGGTCGCGCCTGTTGCCGAGATAGCTGCCGGCGCTGACAGCCAAATTGGCTACCGGCGCTAGTTACAGGCCTAAACTATACTTTACAAGGACTACTCTCCGCTGACGGCGCCAGCAGCTCATTTGGTTGCCGGCGCTGGTTATCCATATCAGTGCCGGCGCTGCTTGCCAAGCTAGTTGCTGGCAGCACCCCGGTTACCGAGTTAAGTGCCGGCGGCGCGGGCTGCCAACCTAGCTACCAGTGCCGACAGCAAAGTTGGCTGCCGGCGCTTGTTACCGGGTTAAACTGTACTTTACATGGGCTCCCCGCTGACGGCGCCAGCCGCTCATTTGGCTATCGGCGCTGGTTATTTATATCAGTGGTTGCCAAGCTAGCTGCCGGCAGCACCCCGTTTTTCACGTTAGATGCCGGCGCCGCCGATTGCCGTACTAGTTGCTGGTGCCGATAGCCAAGTTGGCTGCCAGCACTAGTTACTGGGCTAAACTGTACTTTACATGGGCTCTCTGTTGAAGGCGCCAGTTGCTCATTTAGATGTCAGCTCTGGTTATCCATATCTGTGCCGGCGCTGGCTGCCGACAGCGCCCTGGTTGCCGAGTTCAGTTCCGGTGGCGCCGGTTGCCGAGCTAGCTGCTGGCGCTGACAGCCAAGTTGGCTGCCAGCACTAGTTACTGGGCTAAACGGTACATTATATGGGCTCTCTGTTGACGATGCCAATCGTCCATTTGGTTGCCGGCGTTGGTTATCCATATCAATGCCGCCGGTTCCCAATGACTAACGTCATGGTTGCCAGCGCCGGCAGCAGTCTCCAGAAACAGATTTCTCGAAATAATGCCCGAGATAACAAGCTTAAGTTCGATGTCAAGGAGTTGACATCTTGAGAGATGTGCTTGTCTATATTGGCGAGATAAGAAGAATGTGTTCTCAGGACTTTCTACACTTGCCGGGATTAGTCTAGCGATTCCTGCTAATACGAAATACGAACCCCGTTGTTTTTTCTACACCTGGATTGGTTTTGAATACTGAGAAATCGCGTTTGTAGTTGTAAAAACATTTAACATCAGCACATTTTTTTTTAATTTCTTATTGTGCATCTGGAGCTTCTAGATAATACATTTAACACCTAAAGTGTGGATCTAAAAAAAAAAACATCCGCGCCGCGGCGCGGCGCCGCCGCGCCGACCAATTTCACCCGGCGCGCCGCCGCCGGCAAATTTCGGGTCGGCGCCCACCTCTATTTGCAAGTGAACGAACGAGATAAAAGGCGTGATAAAGCCGTATCACGTGTAACATGCTACGAGTGCAGAAGCGTGTCGCGTGATATATATCATTAAAATCTTATCGCAATAACCCAATAGAAGGCGTTAAAATTAACAGAATAAAATACAAACATTAAATGGGAAGAAGTTTAACGTTGTGTGAGGAAAATATAACAGGAAATCATTGACAGAAAATTTATATTTTTAATAAAATTTGATTCAACTAAAAAATTTATCAATTTGTGAATAATTAAAGTACTCATCAAATGGAATATGTAGCGCCATCTATAACTTATTTTTCCTTACTAAAAGTCAAATTTTCCCAGTTGCTCCGGCATGATACTGGCATATAAGATAGATGGAACGCGATCGCACGCGGCGTGGGATGGAGCGACGGAAAAATGCGATGCTGTGCTGTATGGTGTAGTTCAACCCTTACCCTGCTAACCCTTTGTTTACAATCTCATTCAAGGAATCTACAGAATTATTGTCATCGAGTGTTGTGTAAATGTTGTCATGTAGTATTGCGAAAAGATGAAAGCAGTGCGGAAGGACTGCCATGTTATAATTTTAGAAAAGAATTAGCTTTATTAATTCAATGGCTTTATTCAAAGAATTATTTGATGCAAGTATTATTATTAGTAACTGGGTCATCATAATATCGTATGACATTTTTGTCTTCCTGCATGGATCAGGGGGAGAGGTTATATTTCGAGGTCGAGTAAAAAGTAAAACACATTTTATCTAAATCGTTAAAAACGTTTCTAGAACGCTATTACAGATTTATACAAGATGTTAGGGTAACAGTTGCATTGCTTTAAGAACTGATTGTACCCATTGGCGTACTCTAGGGTTATTTTCCAGAAAGGGCCTGCCTGCACACGTAGCATGCTACACGTGATAACGCTGTATCACGTCTTTTATCTCGTTCGTTCGCGCGCAAATAGAAAGAGAGCGAAGGTCTGATAGCGCTGTATCACGGTGTTATGCTACCTATGCTGGCCCCCAGTGACGTAGCGTCCGGGACAAGATATTGAATTCGCCGTCCCCTTCTCGACTAAATTTTTCCCGCACTAGGAATCGGTTATCAGTAGATCACGATCAATTTATGATTGCCTAGAATTGATGAATGCCTAGAATTTTGGGCTGGTAACCCAACATCCTAGTGTGGGCACGGCCCACCGGGCCCCCCCTCTATATACGACAGTGATTGTACCCATGATACAATTTCCCTAAGAAACCTATAGATAGCAAAAAGAATTTTGGACTTTCTGCAAAACAAGGGGCTTGTAATTCGGAGAAACATTAGTTTTTTCATCCTTTTAAACTAAGAGTAAATTCATCAAACTGAACAACAACAGCTGTTTTTTTGGCTACGTTCGGTTTGCTCCCATAGTAAAAGTTGTTCAGTTTGATGGTGGACTCTTAGGTTAAAAAGATGCCAATTACATAGGTATATCAATTTCAACCTGTATACAGGGGGTTTTGAAAGGGAGTGATCAGACCATCATACCATACTGAACAACTTTCTCTATGGGACCAACAAAGAAATAGCGAAAAAAAATTGCTGTCCCATACATTTATCTCGAGTAGGTTTGCAGTTTTGTATGGAACAGCTGATTTTATACCATAGTATATATTTAGTACCATAAAGAAAGTTGTTCAGTTTGACGGTCTAATCACACAAAAAAGTGTCAGCATATTAAAAAGGACCCTAATGTTGCAGTAATCTGCGCTTACAAAGTCAAAACCACATCTCTGCTAGTTTTAATTAATTATGAAGTTTTATGTTATTATATTATGTTATGATCTTTAAGTATTATAAAACAACATTGTAAATTGCTCTTCATTCACGATTTTTAGCTGTGTATAAAGGCCTTGTGTTAATTGTAATGTTAAGAATATTATATGATGTTATTTATATTATTGTAGTTAGGGTTTTATATCAACAATTTAATTTATTTTGTATCTTATTGTCTCAACAGCATATCATCATGCTAAACGTTAGGATGTAAAGTCTGTTTATAAACTTCCACTAGTCTACTTCAACCATAAAATTTGCGAAATTAGCTTATCCTATGTACCGAAGTGCTATGATATGTGTGACGAAATGGTTTAAGCTGTAAAATTATTCTAAAGTTGTACAGGTGGCGTTCTGGTACAATTTTGTAGATAAAAGCGAGGCCGTCGTGTTGTATGACATTAAAAGACTTATACAGGGTGAAATAGCATCCTTTTAAACTAAGAGTCATCATCATCATCATCACAGCCTATATACGTTCCACTGCAGGGCACAGGCCTACCCTCAGGGAGGTTGTATGGATATTAGTCCACCAGGCGTGCCCAATACAGATTGGTAGACTTCACATACGCATCGGAATTTCATCTTCAGCGTATGCAGGTTTCCTCACGATGTTTTCCTTCACCGTTTGACAGCAGTCGGTATTACGAGTACGTACATGAGTTAGAAAAACTCATTGGTAACCATGGTAAAAGTCTACCTATCAAACTAAACAACTTTTACTATGGGAGAGCAAACAGATCGGAGCAAAAAAGATACAGTTGTTGCATACATTTGAGTCGAGTGGGCATTGCGATTTAGCAGCCAGTTTTTATTTTGTTTGTTTTTATCGGTTTGCAAAAGTAAAAGTTGTTTGTAAAAGTTGTTCAGTTTGGTGGGTAGACTCTTAGTTAAAGGGATGCTAGTGATATAAATTTCACCCCTGTATATTGTAGTTATTGAATTTACTAGCATTCCAGAGCTGTTTACTACACCACCGCCAACCTCTAGCGACCCCACAATCACAATGTGTGCTTCAAACTTCAAAAAATTGTAGGAACCTGTATTCGCTTAACTAGTCTTAGATAAAGTAGATAAGTATATGTCTAGAATGATCCTCGCGCTTCTATCCGTACCTACGAAAATAAACCCCGCCGGACCAGAAGTACCATCAATGGTACAGTTGGCACTCTATTGTATCATTAGTACCATCACGCTTGGTGTTAGAGATAAGTTGCATGACGTTATCACGCACACCAACATGAGAAAGGTAGCCCGATTTATCAGCCAACAGTTGGCATATATTTTTGTCGACGCGTTCGCAGCTTCGACGGTCCATCTAGACAAATACTTTATCTAAGAACATAGTATTGCGAACGATAACAAAAACGGCTGATCCATGTTATGTATGTATTTTACAAATAGACATTTATTGTATTTCATAAACATAATAAACCATTATTAAATATTTTCCATCTTTTATTTTCCTGTTTTAATTAAAAACACTATAAAACGTACCTAGTAATTTAATTAAAGCCCGAGGGCCTACCATGACTTTTCCCTGTACTTTACCACTGTAGTTACGTAGCCAATTCGTATGACAGAAATTAGTTCTCAACGTAACCACTAGACCATATAAGATACGTTCCTGAGTGACAGAAAAGGATGGAGCGACGGAAAAGTGCGATCGCGTGCGGCCATGTGTAGTTCAACCCTAAACCGGCTCGCTACGTGGGTTCTTCAGCTCTGCGGCTGCGGTGTTTCTTTGATCGAAGGTTCAATCGTTGGTAAATAATGGCCAATTAGATGCCAAATCACATAATAAAATGAATAAAACTGTAATCTTTCCAAATTTCAGTTTATTTCGCACATAGTGTTACAGAAACTTAACGAATTGCTAATCCACATCCTTGTAGGCGAAACTTACAGATATCAATCACAAACAGAAACATTAATTTCTTAATGTATACTCTGAAATGAAATGGAATCCGAGATCAACAATTTCAAACAATACATTGACTGTTACCCTTCCTTTGCGTCGCGCAGTCGGGTAAAAAGAGACCCTTTTGTTTGAAATTCTTGATCTCGGACTCCATTTCAGAGTATAGGTATGTATAATCCTATGATTATTTTATTCTATTACAGTTTCAAGTTTGCTTTATATAGTGTAAGAGAAAGTGTTTGTGCCACCTAATTTCGTTTTTGTCCACTAAAAGCTGGTAGTAAACTCGAAGTGGTCGACAAGCAAACGTAATATAGTTAAAGACACTTTACACTGGGTTGAACAGAACAGAGTATACCGAGTATACCCTTACTTATCTTGTCAGATCCTGCTTATGATCGTTAACTAGCATAATCAATTTAAAACCTATGCTGCGGGCCATGTGCCAGCAACACCGCGGATATAATGTTACTGTGGTCTTGCCTTTGAACAAAGTCAAGTAGTATATAAGTGTAAATTTTCAAAAACTAAATCATCCAAAATGGTAACGCGTTTTCAGGATATAATCATCACTTATTCCTAAACCAATTATTGTCACCAATAATAACAATTTAATAAAAACAAACAGACTGCATTAATTAATATTAATAAGTTTAGTAACAATACAGTTAGGGTTGAACCTCCTCTGGCAGCACGGAATCGCATTTTTTGACGCTCCATCCTTTTCTGTCACTCAGGAACGTCATTTGCTAGAGCCGGACAGATAGCGGGAATGCGACCGTACGCGGCAGTACTGCGACTTTCTCGCTCTAGCCAATGACGTTCCCGAGTGACAGAAAAGGATAGAGCGTGAATAATGCGATTCTGTGCTGCCAGATGAGGCTCAACCCTTATCATGATTATAATGTTTCAGTTGCAAAGGGGTATGTGTAAAGTTGGCGTCGTTTTAATACTTTCGCGGCCACTTACGAAAGTACTGAAATTTGGAAGAGGATACTAAATGAAACAAACTTAGTATGGAGCACAATATAGCTAAGTAATATCGGGGCTGAGATATACAGGGTAGAACATTTTAGACAGGGCAGTAGGTACCTTAACCGTTGTAGATACAGGAAATTGGCCTTAAAAGACATTTCTTAACTTTTTGAGACATTAACACTCAGTTGCAGAAACGCTCATTAGAGTTAATCCTCCATTCCACAGACAAAAAGTGACAGCAAGAGATTTAATGGAGTATTAACTTTATTGAGCGTTTCTGCAACTGAGTGTTAGACCGGAGCATTCACAGATTTTGAAAAAATGTAACTACTGTTACTGTTAGCGTGAAAAGGGGGGCAATTTACACAAACACTTTTTTTGATGCCGATCGATCCTGTTCCTTATAATTTAAGGATCAAAAAGTCTAAAAGACCAACTGAGGTTAGAGTACTCGAAATGTCATAAATCGCAAAAAAACTGTTCTCATACATTTCGTAGAAAAATTGTACTCAAACAAGTATGTGCTAAGCGAGAGTGGCACCCCTTCACATGCGTCCGAAGGCGAGCCTTACAGAAGGACGTAAAGAATCTAACATTTTTCGTACTGTAATCTCGTTTGGTCTGATAGAGTTTGTTGATCCTTATAAGAAACAGGATCGATCGGCATCAAAAAAGTGTTTGTGTAAATTTCCCATTTTCTTGCTGACAGTACATTTTTGTCATAATCTGTGACAGCTAAATGGTGCAAAAAGTTAAGGATAGTTTTCTAAGAACGTATTCCTGTAGCTACAACGGTTAAGGTACTTACTTTTACTTACCCTACTGCCTCGTCCAAAAACCTCCATCCTGTATATCTCGGCTCCGATATTACTTAGAGCAATTTTTATTAGTCATACAAGTTTGTTTGAAGTAATGTTACAAAACAATAAAAAAATTATCGCTGGCCAATAAACGCCATTGGTCCATATAAAGTTACACAAACCCCTTTGAATGCATATTGTCTTTACATAATATTGTTCTTTTGAACTTGGTAAACACTGAGATCTTTTAAAATATTCTTTGAATTACTGTTCATAGACTGCATAGTGAATAAATTATAGACTATTAGTAGGTAATCGAAATACAAAATTTTCCTTTTAATGCAATCATGTTTTTAACATACAAGAAATAACATAAATCTTACAGCTACTTGGGAGTTCAGTCAAGGATGTATTTTTAGTATGAATATCTAAACTGAAGATAAATGACATAAACCATCAATTTGTGACGTGCAAATCAATTTACAGAAATTATACTGTTAGCCTACCTACCGAGAGGAGGGATATACAATAATGTCGTTGTGTCGTTCGTAGTAAAATCTGTAGTTTATTTACACACGCAACACATCATTAAAGCTACACAAAACTAAAATAATAAGCTGACCGCGCGTAGGTCGAGTAACGTTTAATGTCGCGCGACCAGCGTATGTTGGTTTCGTATAGCTTGATGTGTCGCCGTGTGTAAACTACGTACATATACATAAATGAATTTATTTTCGGTAGACTCCGGAATATTAAAAGTATTGTGTAACAATAAATTATCATAACTCAGTCTGCGCTGTTAACAGTTAACATGATATTTTGGTTTTTTTTTGTGCAAATAGTCAAATCAAACGTTTTAACACTGAAGAAAGATGTTAAAATAAAAACTGGAATCGAAATTCCGATTTGGTCTATCAAAATGCAATATTTTCAAACTAAATTAATTACTCGATTAACTCTAACACCTAATTGATAATCCGTATTCACAATTTGCGTGGTTTTACTATACAGTGGAAATACAGCCTTTATGTACAAGTTTGTTATATCTTAAAAATGCACACATCACAAACACATCAGTGTGATAAGATAACTGAATATTTAAATTAGAGAACAAAGAAGTTGGGCGTAACGTAACTAAGGGCGAGAATACAGCGGAAAGACAGTTTAGGATTAAAACTAAACACAATTTAAAGAGTTATTTCTAAAGATGTGCTAGAGGAAATTAATACGAGTATCTTTTCTAACCTAACCTCGACACGGTTAATACTACGCACTGAACATCCCGGCCGCAGCCAGTGGCGGCGCCATAGATTAGTATGTTTAGTATGTATATTGGGTATAGATAGGTAAGTCGCCTGGGATTTTAGAACGGCTAAATTATTGTCGTTGCCCCTTATTAGCGCATGGGGGAGCCACATTGATAAATAAATAGAAAAAGACGGCCGGCCGACACGAGGCTCGAACCATAAGCACCCGAATCGTGAGCCGGTTGTCTAGACCACTAGACCAACAAGACAGTGTTTGATATGGGCGAAATCTCTCACTACTACAGCGCAGCGGTGAGGTGTAGCGCGCTGTCGCTCATAGTGCTTCACAATGTCACCGAGAGATGGCGGAAGCTGTCTTTCAGCGTTCCACTTCGTTTGCACTAAGATATCATAGCATGGGCGGCGCTAGACCATACGTGGACGTCGGCGACATCAGGTTTGCGAGGCCTCTTTTATTTCGCAGTCAAAAAGAAAACGTTAAATTACATGGCCCGAATTATAAAACGACGACGTCGCCGACGCCTAGCGCACCGCCGCCACTGGCCGCGGCAACCGCCTTCACGGCGTTCTGATAAGTGCTTAAGATTCGATCGCTTGCAAATCCTAAAATTCACCGGCCAGGTCGCTCATTGCGTAGGTGCATAATATACTGTGCTACAATAGGTGAACCGCGTCGTGGTGTAAATTCGTCAGAACACACTTTTTTTTTCAATTCATTCTTAGAAACGTTGCTTAGATTTTATGCGGCGTAATCAAGCTATAGGACGTACAATGACAGGCTAATAAAGATCAAAAGTTTAAAAAAGATTTGAAGAAAAACTGAGAACATTTCAATAAGATAAGGATTTAAACCCTGACCAGAAATATAAAAAACCTCGTTTTGGGAGCGCTGCAATCGACTATAACCTTTAGTTCCAAGTACAAAAATTCGTTCCACTGATTTTCCGCAACATGGCGAGGTTTTTTATATTTCTGGTCGTGCTTTACCACCGATTACTCTCCCGATTTCGCGCGATTATACAGCCAACCGCGACGAACTCAGATAAATTAACAGGAATGGATGCGATATTACGCGCGTACCCCTCTGCCAAAGACGCATGCTCAGTGAGCATACCCGTCATATAAAAATAGTTGACGCGCGTCCCGCGCCAGTATATAAACCTCCCCCCTCACCCGCGCAAAATTGACAGACTTTTTTGCGTAGAAATGAGAGATCATTTCCAATCCATTCCTGTTAATTTATCTGAGGCGACGAACGACGAAATAAAACGTTCCATATGTCAATGTACGACAGCCTGTACCTATCTCATGTGATACGCGGCGGTGTAGGTACTCGCGACTCGACTCGCGAGTGACCGGAGCACTGGCTTTACGTCCAGCGCTATAAATCTAATCGGCAGTTCTGTTTATTAATAGTTAAAGGTTCTTAAGGCGTATCCGCCTGGGACCACGACACTCCGTCCACGATTTAGCCGTTTTCTTTGAAAAATGACTTTTTATGAATGTTGAAAAAATAAGAAAACCACATCATTCTATGCAGTATAGTGGTTTAATGTAAATTTTCATTTTCTTCCGATCAACAATGTAAGAGTAAAATGGTTACAACTGGAAAAAAATTTTGACTTTAGACTCCTTTTTCTACAGTTTCATTAATTAAAATAGATTTCGAGAAAAACCAAACTACTTCTCATGTCTGTCATGTAGACTGATTAATTGTTTTTTCTGTTTCAAAAGTGTAATAGTTAATGTATAAAATGTTTAAAAAGTTACCCAGTTTCACGGTGAAACCGAGCGGCAGGCCCTTAAAAGTTACGGTTTATGAGGGCTGACCTTGAATGCGCAGACATCAAATTTCGGGTGAATTTGGATGGCGGGGAAAGGAGGAAGTGGTCATCGCGAAAGGGCTATACAGGGTGTAACAAAACACCCTAGTAATACTCAAGGGGGTGCTTCAGACCATCAAACTGAAGAACTTTCACTATGGAGCCAACACGGAGTAAAATAAAAAATTCGACTGTTTCATAAAAAACTGCAGTACCACTAGACTCAAATGTATGGGACAGCAGTTTTTTTTTTCTCGCGATTTCGATGTAGGGTTCATAGTGAAAGTTGTTCAGTTTGATGGTCTGAAGGACCCCTTAAGTATTACTAGGGTGTTTTGTTACACCCTGTATAGGCCGATCAGTCACCTTTTACGTCATCAACATGCGCGAGCATCCCTTCCATTTTCGCCGAGCGCTCATAAACCGTTGCGGGAACTGTGCTAATACCATAGAGGTATTATACCAGGAATAGAGGAACATACAGATGAGAGAGCGAGATGTACCTAACGGCACCACTGTATAATAGAAAGAGATTCTCTCTTTTGTCCCCTCTATCTTTATAACGCAAGATCTATCTATCTTTATATCTCTATCTTTTATCTTTGTCTCTTTTTTCTCGCAAGGGGGTTAGATTTCTCTGATGCTGGTCGTACACTCGAAATGGTCAATCACTTCGACAAAATTAAATTTCAGATTCGTTGCATTGCAAGTAGTCATGAGTCATGACCTTTAGCCCAGTCATTTTACGGAGTTTTGTTAGGGGGTGTGGGAAGTAATTATGAATGGGACTTTTAAATTGTAACCGGCTGTAACCGGCACCATTTAGATACAAAAAGACTGTATGAAAACATATTTAAAAAAAATCGCAACGCAACACAGAAGTCAAAATTGTATCTCCCAGAAGACTTAACTTAATAATATGAATTCCAATGCACTCATTTTAATTAGTTTCAACAATATAAATGACTTTCGAGCATTAAAATAGCCATAGAAATTTTAAAAATGAGTTAATTATTAGAAAATACAAAAGTACAGGTATTTTTCAAAGTTTTCTAAGTAGACAATAATATTTACTCCGTGTTTGAAGTCTCAAAATAGGCGGCGGAGCGGAGACACGGAGAAATATTAACCACTAAGGTTGCATAAAATCTCGGAGCTGAGATTTTATGCAATCTTATTGGTTTAAATTTCTCAGTTTCTCCGCTCCGCCGCCTATCTCCGCGTCAATGGACAGGCACCCTTAGTCCGGGGTCAAACCGTAAAATGACTGGGCTACTTAGACCATATAACTATGGACCAGCCTTGCGTTAGTATTCCCCTCTGTCAAATTACACAATCAATGGACCGTGTGCATTTACATACAATTTTATAAATTATCACTAAACGAGACAGCCTATAATTCGGGATGTCAAGTTTTTTTTGGGAGGGCTAAATCGAAAACCATTTCGAGATTATTGTCTCAATAACAATATTTTCGATGTCAGACATTTTAAAATGAAAGGATTACAGTTATTTTTAATAAAATATCTCGTTTGACCTGCAAACTCCTTGGTAAACTAAAAATCAACTTAAAATAACTGGCCATTAAAAAGAAAATTCAATATATTGTCTGAATTTGACACTTGATGTTGCCGTTTCTGTTTCAATTTGAGTTAGAAAGAGAAGGCAGGTGATTTTAATTTTTTTAAATCAAGCTAAGTTTTTTCTCCATGGAGTTCAAATGATTTTTTTCGCGACTATTTTTGCCTTTTACAAATTACAGTTAATAATTAAACTTGTATTGATAAACTCGATGCATTGCAAAAACAAATTTAATTAGTTTCTTAAAATGATGTCTTCGATCCGTTTAAAAAATAAAATAAAGACCCAAAAAACGTGACATACCGAATTGCGGAACAATAACTTCAAAATAGTCTTGTTTGGGGTTCACACGAGGCCGAGGATATTTTTAACAATCGAAATTAGAATCTAAAGTAACGGAAATGTGGCCGAAAACTTTTTGTACTAAAACTTGTTAGTAGAATTACACGCGTAACACGTCCATAGTTAGGTATATGATCTAAGGTCATGACAAAACAATACAGGCAGAAGTATTGTTTAACCGCTCGGAACCCGGCATTAAGAGAACAAGAGATAAACAATGGGTAGTTCAATAATATCGCGTCCAAGTTCAAGGGTTGAAGGACTATTGAATTTGCAAAAAAATATGAGAGTGTATTTAAAAAACTGCAAACCATATTATAGACCTATTATTAAAAACTTCAATACGTATTTCGCTTTTCGCAATGCATATTTGATATTGAGTAATAATAGACTCGTAACTGAGTTATGCCGATTGTGAACATTTTGCGCAATATTAATAATGATACATACAGAACCACTGTCCTAGAATAAAAAAAAATAATAATTACTACCGCAGTTTAGCTTGCCTCTGATGCCAAACTGAGTATTTTGCAATTGCAGTGTCGATCATCTGGTTCATATGTCTCGTTAGAGATGTCGCAAGTGGAGTCAGGTCGCGTAGCATCTTCTCCTATTAACAAAAAAGATGGTTTATGCTTAGTACACTTTATCTCTCTTTTTAAAAATAAACTCGTACTTGATCAGAACTTTGAGATAATGAACTTGAAAGAGATAATTTGCAGCAGATAATTTGAATCCGTACGTGTTCGTGTGCGCTGAGTATCCATGGGATTTGTTTGAAAAAAGGATAAATGGGACCTATCATACAAGCCATTTTTGATCGGAGGTGACGTGGCAGCTTCAGCGCAACGACGTCGCAACTGAATCGCCGCGATTTTTAAGCACAGTCGTTGACTGCGCGTTAGCGGCGCGATTCAGCCGTGGCATCGTGATTGATCTCAGAAATATCGCGGTGATATATTGTTCCGTTAACACATAGATACACTCAAAAATATCATGTGTGATATGGCCCTTAATGCATAGGCCCACTAGTTCAGCGGGATCCCGGTATACCGGTAGGCGACACAACACGACAGACAGCAACTCGAAATCCGTTCAGGTATACATAAGTAGACAGGGCTTGGTCAGTGACCAATAGCTACTGTTATCTAGACACAGATGACACGTCACGTAGATCTACTGTTACCACAGGATAGCTTCATACGAACGAGCGAAACGGGCGAACGCACAAATAGACGCGCACGTACGGCCACAAAATTAATAGATAGATGGGGCGGCGTTCGACTGACTTTTTGCGAGATCGCCCGTACGTACATGTCTATGTGCGTGAGCACCTGTTTCGCTCGTTGCGTGAATCATCACGCCGCCTTCTGGGACCTATTTTAGGCTATTACAGAGTAAGGCTGCGTTACCACCAAGTGCGAGGTAGCCAGGCGGTGAGCGAGGAAACAATCCGCCAATAGCGCGCTCGCTCGGTCACGTAATTGGGAAATTGAAGCACTCTCATTGGCTGATGTTTTCCTCGCTCACCGCGTCGCTACCTCGCACATATCTGGTGGAAAAGCAGCCTAATATAATAGTACATTATGTTATTGTAGTACCTCAAATGGTCTCAGCTTCACATTTCTAAACCTAAGCAAGGCTTCATAGAACTTTTCGGCCCTGGCGGTGGTGTCCTCAGCGTCGGCCGCTGATCCCGGCTGCGGGAAGCACTTCCACAATTCCCTGAGGAGTTCACCTCCAGACAGATAGATGCGGTGAAGTTCTCCCTTCACGTCTGATGGAATTAGTTCTGTAAACGAGTATTATTAATTACTAGAGTTTACCAGGGGTAGGCAGCTGGCGGACCGCGGTTTTTCTAGTATTTTACAAGTACTAGCCTGACTGATTTGATTTGTCATAGATAGTAGGTAGATACATAGTTTCTATGCTGTGTAGCGCAAGAAAGCGCGATGGAGCACGGGGGTCCCCTGTGACCTTGAACTTTTTCTCTGGACCTCAACACAATTTTTATTAATTTATCCGGAATTTACTTAAAATCACTTGCCGACCCCTGGTTTAGACCATCAAACTGAACCATTTTTACTATAGAGCCAAAACCGGGAAAAATTCTGCTGTTTCGAGGTTGTTTGAAACAAAAATGCTGAAACTCAAATGTCAGCAGATTTCGATGTTGTCTCTAGTAAAAGTTGCTCAATTTGATTGTTAACTAATAACCACCCCCTTTTAAATATTACTATAGGGGCATTTTATTGCACCTTGTAAATAATAATCAATATTTGTCTGCCTGTCTGTTTGTTCCTTATGCGTTACTATACCATCCGTCCTATTGCGAAAGAGGCTTTGGTAGGTTGTTGTACGACTTGTACGCATGGCCACGAAGGTTCCTGACAAATAATAAACCGCATTGCAACGCATGCCGGGTACTGATGGTAAGATATACTTATACAAATAATACTGACGCGCCATGGAAGCGGCGTGATGCTGCCTCATGAGAGCCCCGCCAGGACTCAGTTCACCCAGCGCGCCGACGGCACTTGCCGCGCTCAGCCGCACCGGCCGCTGGCATTGCTGACCGATCGACCACACCTTAGACACAAAAACATTGTTAAAAAACACACATCTTTACTTCAGTTATAGTACATTACTGCAGTGGCCAGCAAAAGAGGCATTGATGGACGAATGTGTAAATGTGGGGCGAGGCGAAGCCGAGGCACACATGCGTAATTCCATCAATGCCTAGTTGTGGCCAAGGCTTGTATAGTGCTTTTCTCAAACAATGCGCGGAAATTAAAATCAATCAACTTTTCAAAATCAATGACGAGTAACAATAATTTTTCCTGCGTTAAAGCTAGAAACTTATTATTAATTTGTGGTTAAAACGTTCATTCGTTTTTTTTCCATAATAGTCCAATCATTTTAGGGTTTGACCCTAACAATAATTCATCTATCGCTGAAACTTTGCAGTGTGATAAAGTAAAGTATACAGATTACGGTTGACAAATAATTATTTCCGGTCCTAGATTATTTGTCAACCGTAATCTGTATACTTTACTTTATCATACTGCAAAGTTTCAGCGATAGATGAATTATTGTTAGGGTGTCCATACAAGGAAACTCTAAAATGACTGGACTATAAAGCTTTCTATTTGCAAGCCAGTTCGAAATTTTGATAAATTACCTCCTTGGTTGCCATGTTTCGGAGTAAAAGATCGTTCCATTATTAAATAACACGACAGATATGAGTTTACTATGTTAATCATTTGGCTACTAAACCACGACAGATATGGATTTTCATACAACTTTTGCCGGGCGCTGCTCGAATGTATTTGGCCAGTACAGCAATTTCGATTTATCTCGAAGAAGGTTGTCAAAATAATGCTCAAATTTCCAATCATGTTTGAGAAAATAGTAATATAATATTTCTATTTCTACAATTGAAGTTAGATCATTAGATTGTTGGATGAGATAGTTAGATTTCAATACCAACCAATTAAAGCCAATGAATTTCCGTCAAAATATACTATTTTATTTAATGCTAGGATTTATTTAAGATTTGTATGGAATGTCTTCGAGCCACTGTAACTTATAAAAGCTGAAATCTGACAAACCACTTGGTTAATATCTTGGTCACTTGGCCGTATCACATAAGCTATTTATGAACATCGCTACTACATATGGTCCTTCTTAATATGCTGACACTTTTTGAAGGGGATGATGAGACCATCAAACTAAACAACTTTCTCTATGGCACCAACATCGAAATCACGAAAAAAGAAAACAGCTGTTCCATACATTTGGCTCGAGTTGGTTCCCATTTTTGTATGGAACAGCTGATTTGTTTTTCGCGATATCGATGTTGGTGCCATAGAGAAAGTTTTTCAGTTTGATGGTGTGATCATACCCTTAAAAAAGTGTCAGCATATTAAGGACCCTAAATTTCTGGGATCAATTACTGTCGCGGTGGAATCACGACGATAAGGCTTTGTTAACGCCCGTGCCCGCAGCAAATCGCATCGACCCAGTTGCGAAGTGTCGCGGCGGTGCAGTTGTGACGTCGCGTCTGTCGCCTTCGCTCAAAAATAGCATGTGTGATAGGTCTCTTAAGATGAATCTTACCTGACAAATAGAAGCCAGAGCCGACAGCGGCGGAGGATTGTTTGATTGTGCACTAGTTTGGCTTATTTGTGATGGTCCTAATAAATAACGCTCTATCTGTGAGAAAACATAAAAAGATTACTCAAGAGATGGTACTTACATATTTTTTTGTATAATTAATTGTTTGTTTCGTACCTTAGATAACTTCAATTCTTGAAAATCTTCACACTTATTAGAGTCTTCAAGATCTTCATAATGAATCTTCTCTAATATTCTTCTTTTCTTGTTGGTACTACTGCTTTCCTCCGCTGGCCTCTTTTCTGCAGTTCCATTAGTATCTTTCATACCATTCTCAATGACTTTGTTATTATTATTTGTCGTTTTACTACTACTGTTACTGCTGTTACTATTACTACTACTAGAATTCGTTTTATTACTAGCTTTGAGCACCTGAAAAATATGTCATTGATTATGTTCTTCTGACATCGAAAATTGCAGTGACAGCCAAAAATCAGAGCAATCCATCTTATAAGGCAATACAAATCTATATAAACAATATTATTATAGGCAGAATCGCAGAAAAGGCATTAAAATTATAATAGTCGCGAAAACGAGACATGCTTATACCCTAATCACATTGAATGAGCAAGAGAAAATCTATGCTGTTTGTACCATCAACACAATATTTTCCTACTATTCTGTCCCTTGATTAAGTGCTGTTTTATAGATTCGCTGACCGCGTATAATGGAAAGAGTTAAGAGAAATGACAAAAATGTATGAACAATATTACCTTTGTGACTTTACTTAGTTTGTTTAAAATGTGTAAAAATCACACGGGGAGTCAATCTATCTCACTATAGCATACATATATTCGTATACTTTTTCTCTTACGTATTGGCACTGTGATTTCCAAACGTTTTGAAACATAGGCTTGACAAAAAAGGGTGACAGAAGAATTTGTAAATTATTTTACAGCTTCTTACCATAATAGAGTGTTGATTGAAACGCTTTATCATGTTGCGATGTATCGATGCGTTGTCACCACGATCCTTCTCGTGTGGCATGTCGTCTTCCGTCGATAATATGGGTACCAGTTCCGTAAATTGTGGTAAATCAACCTGGTGGCAATAAAATAAATACAATGTCGAATTTAAAAAACGGGGAAAGAGTCTCAAGGAAAAAACAGGTTGATTTGTATTACAAACAGGACTTTCTCATTTTAATCTGGGGACACGGCAGTCCCCGCCAAAAAATGGCCATCTTCAATTTAAATAACATAAATGGTAACATTTTTTACCTCCCATTTTTTCATTTACATGTTTTAGTAAGAAAAATTCAATGGAGTGAACATAGAAATGACGGCTAAAAGAGATGAATGGAGGAAGACTCAAAGTAATGGGATAAGGGCAGGAAAAAGAAGAAGAGTAAGAAAAGTTCAATGAATTATGGCATTGTTTTACTGCAAAGCATACATGACAATATCACGAGAGTAAATACCCAACAGAGATAAGGGTTCTAAGGAACAAAATGACGCGCTCGCCTATAGATTGTCCACTGGCTGAGCCGGTGTTTCCACGGGCGACATGTACGTCAACTCCTCGAAGACTATGAAGACTAGGCAGACATCGCCGCGTTTTGTAGTAGTGCTCCTATCGTTGCGCGTATGAACCTTTTTCTCTGTAGGGTATGTCCCACAGAACATATAAAGAGAGGTTAGAAAGGGGCAGGGCAGGCGCGCCAAGGATATGAGCAACGCTCTTTATCTTTTCTATGGTGCGCGACGTGGTGCGAGCGAGAGGGCATGAGTAGTTGTAGCAGCGTGAACGGGAAGAAAAGTGTCGACAGCCGTCTCTGAAGCAAAAGCGCTAGTTTGCGTTTCTAACCTCGCTTTATATGTTCTGTGGTATCTACTCATGTGACAACCAACATGAAGGCCATTGAAGTATTTATAATTTATGTTATTGATTGCTTACAGTGAGATCCAAAGTAGTATGTTTCATAGCTGAGGCAATCGCTTGGTCATCCATTTTCGCACATTCGCCAAATAAATCTTTACTAGAAGAGGAGGCTATGCGATCTCTGCAAAATTGAAGAAATATAAATCATTAACCGATACAGTTCACTTCATTTATCAAAAGTTGAAAAAAAAGAAGCAAACCTATGAAAGTAGTGAGACTGAAAGAATTTAGTCCAGAATTCTGCTTCAGTCATCTTATTCGGCACATAGTCAATGTGTTTCTTCCTGACAGCAGGATATGTTTTGAATATGGCATCTATAACATCCTGGGTGAGATTATACTTTAAACCGTTGCAGCCATCTGTCTGAGGTTGTATATCCGCCAAGAATGCCCCTGACACACCTAGATAGATATACAAATAATATAAGTTTGAACAAATAATGTGTAGGTCAAGGAGAAGGTTTCTGAAAGAAACTATAGCAAAACATACCTGCTTCTTGTTTAATGCTGTTAGACTCGGTATAGTTTTTAAGTGTAGGTGTATTCCAGTACTCTTCACTATTAATTACTTTAGAAATAACTAAATCTTCATACAAATGTTTCAATGTGGGGTGAAGAGACAGTAATCTGTAAATATATTTTCATTACTTGCTGACCCGACAGACATTGTCCTGTCTAAAAACCTTATTCAGACGATTAGGAAGATTTCAAAGAAAACAAAGTAGCTAATCTGTCCAGCCGTTCTCAAGTATAATGCGCTTACCAAAGAACAGTATTTAATTTTAAATTATATCGCTTATTCAAAAAGTTATCAGATTAAACACACACAAAGTATCTGGATTAGGCAATAAAATTATAAACAAACTTAATGCCACATTTGCGAGAGATATATATAGCCTGTTATTAAGCTATGCCAAAATAGTGGTAATTTTAATTGACAAGGATTCTGATTGAGAGAGAAAATCTAAATAATTTCTAGTAGAATACAATTCTAATAGAAATTATCTGTAAGTTTTCTCTCAGAGTTTCATGGTAGGTATGTTATATGTCATGTTAGAAACATGGTTTTTCACTATCGTTGAGGAAGAGGAACCCATAACATACTTGGACTTCATCTCCAGTTCCCCATCAATCTGCCGTTTGAACTTCGGCAGCAAGCTCTGTAGCAGAGACTTAACATGGTCCCGGTCCTTTGCCTGTGCATCCGCACCAGCGGGGTTCACAAAGTGAAAAGTAGAACTTGTCCCATCATGTAATACTACTTGCAGTTGCACTTTTGCTTTACCAATAGGTGAAATTTTTTGAGCTAAAAAAGGAAAATTGGTTCATTGATTTAAAACATATTTCATACATAACATAAATTCCATAACAATGCAACGTCACAAATTACAATTTCATTGTTAGTATTTCTTACTTAATAGGTTAGTTACATAAAATAATATTTGTAACATATTTTGACGTAAAAATACAAAGTTTAAAATTCACGTCACGCATCATCAAAAGAAAGTACATCCGAAGATCCACAACAAATTTCGTCAAAACATATTTAGTTCATTGTTAATTAAACTGCTGGCTTACAGACCTCTATTATTACTGGACTGGCTGTCCGTTACAAATGACAGCTAATTCATTGTGTTGATTTGTAGCACCACCCCCGAAAGTCCCAGGAAGTAAATGTATGCAATGCCAGCCGTTTAATTAAAGTTCTGTGGACACTCATAGGTGCCTATAACCCACAGCACCAAAATAGCATAATTCAAATAGACATAAACATTATTTGACTACTGCCAGTCCAGTGTGGTAATATCAGAACTTCTGGGCAAAGGTTTCTCCCTTTCTCTTCCATGCATAATTTTTTTTTACGTTTTTACTTTTTACAGGATACTGGAGTCTTTTAAAAATAGTGCATGCCAGTGATAATATATTGGTCAAAAAACACTAAAAGATGCTTTTCCTTACACTAATAGATGTTTTCTCCCCTCCGGACGGAAAGCGTCAATTTTCGTCCTGTTGCGCAAAACGAAGTTGGCGCTTTCTACCTCCTTAGAGGAGAAAAATAGTATACTAACCTTGGGCAGTAAATAAGAAAGCCTCAGATCACATGTTTGTTACATGAGATCCGAGACCTTTCTTACTTTCCTGCCCTCGGTGTGTAATCTACTATTTTTAACCATTATTTAAAAGTATGTTTACTATCAGCTAGAAGGCAAAAAGCTTTTTAGGACCTCTTTCAGAGCATTGATTGTTTATCTAGTTCTGTTATACATAAGGTATCAATGACCGGCCAATTATGTGATAGCATAGCATATGCTCACAACTATATTTCCCAGGGGTGTAGTCAGAGACTTTTAAATAACTCAGAACATCCACATATTTTCATTAGTAGTATGGAAATTCTGTGCCATATGACGGGGAGTGAGCCCATCGTCTCTTTAACAGACAGGTGGTAATACATGCATCGAAATTGAAGCATGCAGGTTTCCTCACAATGTTTACCTTCAACTAAAAGCCTTTGGTAAATTCTTGGGCAAAACTCATTGGTACGAGTCTGCTTGGATAGGGATCCAACCATCACATCCTAAATGGCAGGCTACTGGACCACCACAGTTTCTCATGGTAACCAAGGCAATAATAACATTCCATATGGAAGAGCGATAATAGTCCATACGGAAGAGAGCTAGCGACTCAATTATGTGGCGGCGCGGCGGTTCGATTCCTGCCCTGTACCACTAAGTTCTACGAAATTTAAGTTTGGTTGTATTTATCATTATCACTCGGTGGTGAAGGAAAACATTGTGAGGAAACCTATATACTCGAGAATTAAAAGAAAATACCATAAGTTCAGAGGTATGTGTAAATATGGGTGAGCTTGGGGCGAACACAATAGACCAGCTATGGTCGCAGTGTTACATAACGCTTGCAATAGCCCACCTAACAATCAATCAATGCAATTCTATGATTTTATATCGCTGAGTAACAACTTTCTTAATAATTTACTAGGTAGTAGTAGTAGCAAATGTGTAAACATGCCATCAGAAGTCAGTAATGAGCCTTAGACTATTTATACATATATGGACAAGTTACGAGTGTAATTCTACAATACTAACAAACTTTTCTGACACTTTTTGCAGGGGGGCAGGGTAGCATGAAATCTGCAACTTTGGACTTTATTCCATTACTTTAGATTCTAATTTTGAATGTTAAAGTCATGAAAAACAGTCTCGTGTGGACCCCAAACATGTCCACAAGTTCGAAGTTATGGTCAGAGTGTCATCTTATATTGTTCCACAATTTTAGGCTGTCACGTTTAGTGGTAAGGTATAAAATTGTATGTAAATGCACATGATTAGTTGATCGTGTACATTGGCAGGGGGAAATGCTAACGCGAGGCAGGTCCCTAAATAAATCGTCTAAGGTTATGAGCATACCTATGCCAAAACAAAATACACAAACAATAATAACGCTTGCATTGTCAATAAAATATACAAATATGTTTAGGATTCTTCAAAGAATGTTACTTCATAATCACACGACTTGGCACAATATAAATGGAGGATATTTTTCGCATGTTTTATGAAATATTACACTTACTTTTGATATCAGCATACTTATGAGATACAGCCACTGTGTCTCGGTTCTCCAACATCCATGCTAGCCTTTGATTCATCACATATAAAGTCCCATCACCCTTTTTATATCTGACGTAGTTCACGCTCAGCAATACATCTTCCGAAGATGTGGTCATGATTCTACGTATCCACTGAATCAACACCCGAAAGTATCAAAAATATCTTTCAGAAGTTACAAGCAGAATAGGTATTGAAAATTATTCAGAACTTCTCTGGTCTCAGAACAAAATATTGTCATGCGGGATAGTTCTGTTTTAACGCCGGGCAATATTGTAGTCTGCTGTATAATAAAAACGTAGTTTTGTTTAAAATCGCGACGAATAATTGTGAAATTCTATACCTCAAAAAACAGTATCAGTCAACTTGCAGTCAGTCAACCATTTGCGGTTTTTGACATGACATGACAAGCAAGCAAGGCAAGGCAAGCAAGCGAGGAGCTAGAAAATGGCAAGGAAGGCGAGTACCGTTTTTGTAGCAGGTAAAATGTCACAAGATTGATGTGACCCAGCCGACCCAGCATAGCTAGCACAGACTAAGTAGAGATGAGATAGCTAGCATGCCGCAGGGCTGCGTTCAGAACCTTTGGGTGCGGTTGTTCTTCTCGCTCGCTCTTATGGGTAGAACGCTTTTCACGGAGCCTCGGAACGGCGTTCTTTGGGCGCACATTGATCTGAGGGGCGCACTCTGGGCGTAGGTTCTGAACGCACCCCAGTGATACAGCGCTATCACACCTTAGCTCTCTTTCTATTTGCGTGCGAACGAATGAGATAAAAGACTTGATACAGCCGTATCACGTGTTGTATGCTACCAGTGCAGATGTGACGTGATAAGGCTATATCACGCTTTTCATTTCTTCACGCGCTAATAGACTGAGGCCGAGATTCAGAGACGATTCTTAAGTCATAGTTCGAACTCCTGTCCCGTATGTCAAAATCCATACATTTCGACCCTACTTAGCTCGAACTAAGCCAAAAAAAATCGTCTTGAGAGTGAAGGCGCGATTTATTATCATACTCTCAGGCCGAGATTAAGGCTGAGATTAAGGCCGAGATTCAGAGACGATTTGTAAGTCATAGTTCGAACTCCCGTATGTCAAAATCCATACATTTCGACCCTACTTAGCTCGAGCTAAGACGGAAAAAATCGTCTCTGAATCTCGGCCTCAGAGACGATTCGTTAAGACGTGCTAAGCACGGTCTAAGCCAAGACAGCTAAAGTAGTACTTAACGCGAACTAACTTTTTGGTATTCACAGTCGCGTTTCAACCGGTGCTAAGCCACTGCTCGGCTAAGCACCGGCTAAGTAGTAGCATGGTGTTGCCAAGGTGTTCAAAACTGCTACATGAAAGAATGAAGTGATAGAACCATAGGAAGTCGTCATAAGAGTAAAAGAGGTAGAATATTGTGTCAAAGATGGCCCGATGCTAATGGAACACAATGGAAAATTCAAAATACGCGGGTGATTTGAATTGCTTTTGCGTAAAATGGGGTCCGGACCCGTGCTCCACCTAGGCTCTCTACTTGGGTGGAGCATGGTATACTTCCAGGTGGGTCCGGACCCGTGCTCCGCCTAGGCTTTCCACCTGGGTGGAGCATGGTATACTTCCAGGTGGGTCCGGACCCGTGCTCCGCCTAGGCTCTCCACCTGGGTGGAGCATGGTATACTTCCAGGTGGGTCCGGACCCGTGCTCCACCTAGGCTCTCCACCTGGGTGGAGCATGGTATACTTCCAGGTGGGTCCGGACCCGTGCTCCACCTAGGCTCTCCACCTGGGTGGAGCATGGTATACTTCCAGGTGGGTCCGGACCTGTGCTCCGTCTAGGCTCTCCACCTGGATGAAGCATGGTATACTTCCAGGTGGGTACAGACCCGTCCTTCACCTGGGTGAAGCATGGTATACTTTCAGAGACCCGTGCTCCACCTGGGCTCTCCACCTGGGTGAAGCATGGAATAATAACAGGTGAGTCCGGACCCGTGCTCCACCTGGCTCTCCACCTGGGTGAAGCATGGGATACTAACAGGTGGGTCCGGACCCATGCTCCACCTACGCTCTCCCCCTGAGGAGGCGTGGTCAGCAATACGGATTTTGCAGGTGCCGCATTGACGGATGCGAGTGCAGTGGACACACTTCCATAGAAATCCATACAAAACAAAGCAAGAAATTTGTCCGCTGCGTCCGCTACCTTGCGACTCCGGTGCGCATTTACCTTAATATCATCAGTTGGAGCATGAGGACCTGTAAGTATCCCATGCTTCACGGACCCACCTTTAAAGTATACCATGCTTCACTCAGGTGGAGAGCCTAGGTTGAGCACGGGCCCGGACGTCAACGATTGGAGCACAACAACCTGTAAGTATCCATGCTCCACCCAGGTGGAGAGCCTAGGTGGAGCACGGGCCCAGACGTCATCAGTTGGAGCACAAGGACCTGTAAGTATCCATTCTCCACCCAGGTGGAGCACGGGCCCTGACCCGTAAAATGCATGTAAAATGGTTGAATAAATTAATGAGAAAAATCACAATCAAAATAAAACCAGGAGGTTCGATTTATGGAAACTTTAATAAAAGGGGTTTATTTACTCAAAAATATATATGGTACAATGAAGTAAGTAATACAAAGAAATAAAATAAATAAAATAAAAATAAAATAGCCTTTATTCACCGACTTCACAATATTTTCCTTATTCTACACTTTAATCCTGCATTTGGTCGGGTTGTCCTGAGACATAGGCCTCCTCCAACCTTTTCCACTCTGTTCTTTCCTTTGAACTTACTCCAACCCTTTGGGAAATCATCCTCCCACTGTCGCACCGGTCTGCCTCTACTGTGTATGCCGTCTCTTGGATACCATTCCGTTATTTCCCTTGTCCATTTTTCTTTTTTGGATCGCATCATGTGGCCTGTCCATCTCCATTTGAGCAGTCTCGTCTTACGGGTCACATCTGTCACTTTTGTTCTCTTCCTTATACAAGTTAGTCATCACCTATCTCTCAGTTTGATTCCTAACATGCTTCTTTCCATTCCTTGTTGACATACTTTTAGTTTTTGTAGCATGATGCTACAAAAATAATTTTAATAAAAGTTAATAACTAGATATTATTCAATAATTTTGCAGTTGCACACACAATGTTGTTGTAAAATGCACAGACCAGCAGACGGGCGAAAGCGAGAAGCTTCTTCTCCATACTCCTTATCTTCTTTCAACACTTTACTGGTGTGCAACAACATTTCTGGTCTAAACTTCCAAAAAATTATAATTCTGTTGTGCTCTCGAGCTGGGATTCAAGCGAGTAAGCACATATAGTGTGTAGCCCGGTACCTTCCACTCTCCCTAACTAAAATTATCATTATTTGTCCAGCCTTTATTTGGCGATCACTCTGCAACATCAAAAATTGTCATCGTTGGTACAACAGCGAGCGGCCTGAAAATAAAAGTTATGTTTATTATACTACATAAAGCTAGGTATGTAATCTAATCACTAAACTTTTATTGCTATGGGATCATAAGACTTGTAAATACTAATATTATATTATAATTATACATTAAATCAAGTTTTCGAGATTGGTGGTGCGATGCGGAGAGGTATCAACAATTAACCATGAGGATTTGGGTTCAAATCCGCACAGATGATAAGCCACATACATATACAACTATCCACTGTCTTGCAAGCAGTGAAGTCGTCGCAAAGCTCTTTTAGCATATTGTAGGTGTCAACATTGAATAATGTGTAAAGCGGTGATAGGTGGCTAGCCCTTCACCCACCAACCAATACACTGCAGAAGAAACCCTAATCCTTTCGTCACCTTGTCAACACCAACAGGGTGAAATAAGCCAAAATCACATGGCCATCTTAACACGTTTGCGGGCAGTGAATGAGACACAATCAAACTTTTACTATCACTGCTATAGCCGGTCACTTTCCACATTTTTCCACTATTACTTACCTATTTAGTAAGAGATAAGATATGAACATTTTTGCTGAAATATCCCTGGATGTTGAGTGTTGAGAAAAGCTTCAAATTGAGTAGCTACATCGAGCAAAAAGTATGGGATCTTCACACACTCTCCGGCACAGCCTTTCCATCAAGGAGGGTGTTTAGTTCACCATGCATAACCAATGCAATGCGCATTGGTAGATTACATTACACATCACAATAGTTATTGGTAGGTATCCTTTGTAGAATGTCGCTCCCCATTAATTAAAGTAACAATAATGTTAATTTACTTTCGGTATGGAATCGAAAGGGTTCTTCATTCTTGCTGACCATGCTGATGCTGGCTGACGAAGTGAAACAGAACTTGAACAATCTCGTCAAAATCATATTTACTCCAGAAATTTAACAAAAACACGGCCGCCCGGCCGATATTGTGATATTGTCCATATTATTTATACTTAAACCACTGATTTAGTTATTTAGTTCTGCAGTTCCAAAATTGTGTTTTGCTTGCAGTTCCGAGTTTTCTTACAAAGAGTTTTCTTGTTTCAAACAAAATATATTTATCGCGTAGATTTATCGATATTTATGTTATAATGAGGACTTTGACGTGGACTTTGACATTGACATGACCAATATTATTCGTTTTGCTGGCAAATTTTTGGCATTATGGCCCGATTCCTTGCTGAGTAGGCGTCAAGTAGGCGTTAAGTCGCCGATTTCGGGAACTAACGCTCGGCTTAGTTTGAGTTCGGTCTTAGCTAAGTTTTACTCGACTCTGAATACGAAAAGTGACGTTAGCATCGGTTTTGACATACGGGAGTTCGAACTATGACTTACAAATCGTCTCTGAGGCCGAGATTCAGAGACGATTTTTTTTGTCTTAGCTCGAGCTAAGTAGGGTAGAAATGTATGGATTTTGACATACGGGAGTTCGAACTATGACTTACAAATCGTCTCTGAATCTCGGCCTGAATCTCGGCCTCAGAGACGATTTGTAAGTCATAGTTCGAACTCCCGTATGTCAAAATCCATACATTTCGACCCTACTTAGCTCGAGCTAAGACAAAAAAAATCGTCTCTGAGGCCGAGATTCAGAGACGATTTTTTTTGGCTTAGTTCGAGCTAAGTAGGGTAGAAATGTATGGATTTTGACATACGGGAGTTCGAACTATGACTTACAAATCGTCTCTGAATCTCAGCCTGAATCTCGGCCTAAAGGTGTTATTACACTTGGCTAAATTTAGATACTAACAAGAGGGACAGAGTTATAGGTTATAGAAAGAGGTACTTACAACGTCCCGTTCTAACCTATAGCTCTGTTCCTCTTGTTGGAATCTAAATTTAGCCAAGTGTAATATCACCTTTAGAGACGGGAAACTGATCGCAGACTTTTTACCAAGGCCGAATCGTCCGTTAGCCAAAACGCACGTGTAAAGGCCGATCGCACGATCGCAAACTTGGTTTCAACCAGAAGCCATAGCATGCTACACGTGACGTGATACGGCTGTATCACATCTTTTATATCGTTCGTTCGCGCGCAAATAGAAAGAGAGCTAAGGTGTAATAGCGCTGTATCACGGTGGCATGCTACCCATGCAGGTTTTAACCACAGGCTTCGTTTCAACAATGGGGGCTGCTGCTCCTCTCCAACCATTTTTTCTATTTGGCCTTGACAGTAAGCCTGCGATCAGTTGCCCGTCTAAAGTGCCCTTAATTTGTAACCTGAACGCAGCCGTAATAATAGCACTAGCCGCCATTTCAAGTCAAAGGGATTTATTTACACTTGTAACACTGACAGCATTGACAACCCAAAATGCAATCATGGCGCACGGGGCACTGTGTTTTTAGAATGCTGAGCCGTTTTTACGTAAATACATCTCTAAATTACATGTTATCCCATTTATTTGTGTTCATAAATTATCCGTGAGTGTTTGATATTATAATAAATCATACATGTGTGTTTCAAAATCGAAGTTTACACCTGTTCGGACCACCGTCTCTGAACTACAAGGCACTTGCAGGTATAAAATCCAAAGATTTGCTGTTTTTGCTACTTATACCTTGTTTGTAACTTGATTATTCTCAATCCCAAAAACATGAAGTGAATAAACTAAATGTCTTTTTCCTATTTTACTCCTCTACGTCGTAGTAAAGCTACTATTATTCGTTTGTTACAGATAATTTTGCTGGTGTCACAATGTCTGATCCATACGCCCGTGAAATACTTCGACGGAATGTTGCGCAAATATGCCAAACTATAGGATGGAACGGCATAAACTCGACTCCACTGGATATTCTTGTACATGTACTGGAGAAGTACATAAGGACACTGGGAACTGAAGTTAACAGATATGCTGAACAATTTAATAGGACTGAACCAAATTTACATGACCTAGGATTAGTGTTTCGTGACCTACATGTGCATTTGCCGGAGTTAGCAGAGTACACCCGCTGTGTCCCGCCTGTACCACCTCCGGTCCACATCGACAAGTTTCCTAAACCAAAGGAGTCCAACTTGAATTTCCTGAAACCGGGCAGTCATGAAGTTGTCACACGACCCATGCACGTGCATGTGCATCTCCCTCCAATGTACCCTGAAAAAGAACGAGATACTCCTGCCGTTGCCGGCACTGTTGAAATCCGTCAGAATGGCATCGATAACATGGATACTGGTAATGTACCATGTTCGAGTCCCGAGATATCAGTGACTGATAGCCCTGAGAAACCTAAAGATATCTTCAAGAGGCCAAACGATCCAGTCTCATTGCCAAATAGCAAAAGACCAAGGTTACGGCTCGATGAAGAAGAGAGAACTAGAGAAATAAGCAGTGTCATGATGACCATGTCTGGTTTTCTGTCTCCTGCTCGTGAAGGCAAGTTACCAGAAGCAAGGCCTCCTACAATTATATCTGAGAAGCACTATGACAAACATAAAGCAAATACACATCATTCTAGTGCTGCAAAGGTACCAATATTAGAGAAAAGTGATAAAAAATCGAAAAAGAATAAATTATTGAATGGTAAAATCATGAAAAGTAAAAGGAAAGAAAAGAGCCATAAAGGCGAAAGTAGTAAATCTAAGGATAGTAGTAAATTGAATAAATATCCACCAGGATATCTATCGAAAAATAAAGATATTCATCAATCACCTGTTCCTGCGACAGTGCAAGCACCAAAGGCATTACCAACACCTTCAAAGCCAGTGATGCCTCCTCCAGCAGCACCTGTTCCTGAACCAGCCAGACCAGTCATCAAACAAGAACCCATCGATTTGATTGAACCCATCGACATGTCATCTGTGCCCAAACCCACTATACCTGGGGAAGAAGCAATTCCTGTACCAAGGAAAATACCCATCTCAAAGTCTCCACTCGTTTCAAATGTTATCCCTGTACAGAAACATCAAACTCAAGCAAATTCTCTTTTGGCTGATACAGAAATAAAAAAGGAGGTTATTGATGATGAAGAGAAACTCGCTTCTCAGCCGGATAGATCAAAGCTAAACATATTCAAAAAAATATCGAACAAAAATAAAGAAGACAAATGTACTCCAGAGGTTGTCATAGAGAAATCACAGTCTGATACATTGATCTCAAAGCTGCAAAATTCAGCACATGAAAGTAAAAGTGAAAACAAAACAAATGAAAATGTTAGAGTGAAAACTGATGAAACTGTTGTGAACAATAATGATACTAGTGCAGTTGATTTGTCTAAAGAAATGGACTTGAGAGCTCATGAAGTTATCAGCATTGATGATGATTCTTTGGACACAAATATAATGCCACAAAAAATGCAGACAGAACCTCGTCCCAGTATATCAATTAATAAATCGTTGCAATTACCATATCCCAAAGATGTAGCTAGTGTCAGTCCAAAAATAAAAAAGGAAAAGAAACACAAAGATAAAAAGGATAAAGCTGCTAAATTGGAAGCAAAGCTGCTTAAGAAACAACAGCAACAATTAGCTTATGAAATGGCACAAAATGAAAAACAAAGTTTAAAACTCAGTAATGTCAAACCAACTAAATCTGGCAGGCCAAAGAATGAATCTAAAATGCCGCAGATGCCACCTGGTTTTCCATTTTTCCCTGCGATGCCTTCAGGAAGAAATATGATGCCTGGTCCTGGTTTAATACCTACCCCTGGCCTTATCCCGGGAAATGATTTCCTTGCAGGCCTAGCTAATAATCCGGCACTTAGAGGTCTTTCAACACCAAATTTACTTACTAATCCCTTTGCTTTAAGTGCTGGAGGGCCTGGGCTTATACCGGGACACGGTTTCTTGCCTGGAGGTCTCGGCGCCGGCCTGCCTAATCCTCTTATGCATATGGGCAATTTCCCTCACACATCCCGGTCTTCACCCATGAAAATACCGCCGATGTTGCGTCGTCCCAGTTTAGAAGTAATTCCTGTTGATAATGATGATGAAAGAGCTGTACATAAATCTCAGATGGCTCGTGAAAAAGACCGTCATGACAAGCATAAATCTCCAACCATTCCAAATATTTTACAAAAACATAAGTCCAAATCTCACAAGGACCATAAATCAAGCATATATAAAATGCCCCCTGTACAACCGGACATAACAATAGAGTTAAACCCTCCTAAAGTTGATCCTGTTAGACAGGAGCCACCTAAAGATCCCATACCTGTTCGCTTACCTACTCCAGAACCACCTATTGTGCAACCGAAATTTGAACCAGTGCCGGAACCGCCTGTACCCTCGATTCCTGAAGCCTCTCAAGAAAAAGAAACTGTTAGCACTGAGAAGAAAAAGGATAAGTCACATAAGAAAGAAAAGAAGGATAAAGACGGCATTAAAATTAAAAAGAAGAAGGATAAAAAGGATAAAAGCAAAGATAAGTCTGAAAAGAAAAGAGTTAAAGAAGAGAAGCAAGAACTGAAGGAAAAAATAAAAAAGGAGAAAAAAGAAAAGAAGAAAGAGAAAATTGCAGATGGCTTAGTACCCAAACTCACATTGAAACTGAGCTCGTCTAACTCAAATTCCCCCATGCCACCAAGCTCACCCGATATTTTTAAATTGAACATAAAGCCTGTAGTCAAGAAAGAGGAGGTAGAAAGCTCACCAATTAAAGAAGATCCAGAATCAAGAGAGCATAGCCGTTCTCCTGAGCTAGCACAAATATCTGCTTTGGTTACAAGACCACCAAAGCAAAAACATTCAAAGCATAATCATGTTGAAACTGAGGTCCCATTAACTTCTTCATCATTCGTTCCCCCATCAGCAAGTCCCAATTCCCCTACAAGAAAGAACCGTCCTCCTTCAAGCCACTCGAAGTACAAGAGAATATTATTCAAACCTTTATCAAAAAAGGGGCATTTTGATGACGATATGGCATCCATATCGGAAGAGGCTTCTTCAGCGCCAGTTACGCCCGCGGATAATTCAAGCGGGACATTGCCAACCCCTTATTATGTTAATGAACATGGAGATAAGATTTGGGTATGTCCAGCGTGCGGTCGGCCGGACAATGGCTCGCCGATGATCGGTTGTGATGGATGTGATGGCTGGTACCACTGGGTCTGCGTTGGTATAACCGAGGAACCAGGTGCGACGGAAGACTGGTTCTGTAAGTCGTGCCTGGCGAAGCGCACAGCGATGGTCCTAGCGGGCGTGACTTCAGGGAAAAAGAGAGGCAGGAAACCTAAAGGAGAAAAAGTTAGAGACTGTCATTGAAACGGACCTTACTTTGTTACTGAGATTAGTCGTAATTTTCCGTTCTGCTACTGCTCCTCCTGCGGCTTAACGCGCTAATTATCGCAATAATTTACATTTTAGATGCACAGTCTCATGTAAAACCTTAGAAATTGCTATTGACAATGCATATATATTGCCAATTATTGCTATAGTTAACGCGTTAAGCCTAAGGTGAAGCCGTAGCATTATACAGACATGAGTAAATGAGATGCAAATTGTTAATGGATTAATTGTTGAATGATATCATGAAAAAATGTTTTCGTCATATAAAATGTTATATCATAGGCTAGAGTTAAGCATAGATCATAATTAATAATATTGACATTAAATGTTGAACATAAAAATAATGTAGTTACTTATAATAATTACCATAATTTTTAATATTTTGTTACGATTTCTCTTATTTCTCGTTCTCTCGGTTAGATCAAGATTTTGCGAGCATGTTTTATACAACTCGCTAGTAAACATAGAGAATATATAAGATTTTTTTTATATTGTACAAAAACTGAATTTACTTAAGAAATCGGTGATGTATAAAAGTAATGTAGTGAATATTTAAATAAACAGAAAGATGACTGGATGTAATTCCAGCCAATATTTGAATATTTTCATATTATAATTTTAATATAACCCTGTTTTTTGTTGAACTTGTTCCTTCATTGTGTACAGGGCTGGCTCAGTCGCGGGACAAATTTTTATTTCGAAATTTAAGGTAGGAATAGACCTACTTTAGACCTAAAAGAAAAACGCGTGATGGAATAAATTGTGGCGCGAGAGTGCTTGCCCTAACAATATTCATTTTCTATGGAGACGACGGAAGGCATAAATAATGTAAAGTTTTGATTTCAGCCTGTGGCCAATTAAATGTAATATTGGTACTCGTATTTGTAGTAAATTATTTCATCCATCTCCTGTTGTTATAAGTAAGACATCGGTTTAGTCTTTGATTCCAATACCTACCAGAACAACAATTGGCAGAAAAGACATGGGCCTATTTCTTGAACATGACAATTTTGATTAACAATTACAATTTGAGATACCTACCTTACTGAAAATGATAGGACAAATGATGTTTAACGCTTTACGTAACTAGCAGTCCAGCAGACAAACCTATGCCAGCTTCCTGAGTCCAGCAATGTACCCTAGATTGTCAATGTAAATTACAGTTGTCATGTCATCTAAACTATTATAAAACTGTAACTGAAGTGTGTCTGTACATTGATGATATTTACAAAAAAAAGATTACGATATGGTTTTTAGGTATCCCTGACTCGAAATCAACCTTTTTTAGAAATTTTGTCTGTCTGTTTGTTTGTGTGTTTGTTTATTTGTTTGTTTGTTTGTTTGTTTGTTCGCGCATCACGCAAAAACTACTGAACCGATTTTGATGAAACTTTTTTTGTTTGATAGCTTATGATCTGACTTAAAATCTGGTATATAATTTGTGCGGACGAAGTCGCGGGAAAACACTAGTATTTATCAAATTTCTTTGTCACACAGATTACCTAGTCTCAACTACGAATAAGAATGTATTCTTATTCGTAGAGTCTCAACTGAAGTAGCTACTAGAATCTATTCCAGACATATTATTATTATATCAGCTTTTGTTGTCCCACACTTTATACAGGGTGTATTAAATGGTTTAAATAATAATAATTACTAATACCAATAATATTGGTTTCATAGTGGAAGAAGTAGTTCAGTTTGATGACCTGAAGCACCCTAATCGATATCTTATTGCGCATCGCATACAGCGTGTTAGAAAAAGTATCATTAACCTTTCTTTACACCATATATTCTACCCATCAAACTGAACAACTTTTACTATGGGAGTAAAATTGTCAGCGGAAAAAAAATTATGTTCCATACTAAACTGCAACTGTTCAGTTTATGTGTCTAAATCACCCCATTCAATATTACCAAGGTGTTTTGTTACGCCCTGTATATTATATTTAACGCTCATTAAAGTTAATCCTTCATCAAATCTCTTGCTAGCTTTTACTACAAGAACAAGACAAAAAGTGACGGCAAGATATTTAAAGGAGGATTAACTTTAATGAGCGTTTCAGCAACTAAGTTACAAACAACTAGGTATGTCTTGGGAACAAACAACATTAACACTCATTTGCAGAAACGCTCTTTAAAGTTAATCCTCCATTAAATCTCTTGCTGTCACTTTTTGTCTTGTAGACGTAGTAAAAGCTAGCATACATACAATTTAATGGAGGATTAACTTTAATGAGCGTTTCTGCAACCGAGAGTGATAATCATATTTTTTGAAAATCCATAACAGAGAAGAGACAGTCATCATAACGTTAATTCTTATAACAATTACAATGTTTTGTTGTTATTATTTGACATAATAATGAAAAACCATAATTCGAAAAACTATAGGTACCTAACTAGTACTACTTACTTGAGAATCCATAATTTTGAAAAACTCGTTTCCATCTCAATCGGTTTTAGGTTAGCGAGGAGCGAAGCGGATCATTCTAGGTTTCGAGCGACGGCGGCAGCGGCCGGCGGCGGGCTAGTGCCAGAACCGAATTGCTACTGTTTACCTATACTCTATATTCCAAATAGCAACGAAATTTTAAGGCCATTTTGAAATTTTGAATTACAGAAACAATGATTTGAAACACTGTCACTCTTTTGCAGAAACGCTCATTAGAGTTAATCGTCCATTAAATCTCTTTTCGCCCCTCCGGACGGAAAGCGTTAATTCTCGTCCCGCTGCGCTAAGCGAAGTTGCCGCTTTCCACCTCGGTCGAGGAGAAAAATAGTATACTAACCTCGGACAGTAAATAAGAAGCCTCAGATAACATGTTTTCATTACATGAGATCTGAGACATTTCTTACTTTCCTGTCCTCGGTGTGTAATCTACTATAACTCTGACAACATGCCACTACCAAATTACCAATGAGTTTTTCTAACTTATGTACCTACGTATTACCGACTGCTCTCAAACGGTGAAGGAAAACATCGTGCAGGAAACGTGCATACGGAGAAGAAGAAATTCTGATGCGTATGTGAAGTCCCAGTTTACAGTACTCTATTGTGAAGTCTACCAATCCGCAGTGGGCACGCGTGGTGGACTGACGCCCGTACACCCTCCCTGAGGGTAGGCCTGTGCCCTGCAGTGGGATGTATATAGGCTGATGATGATGATGATTATATCATAGTGTATAAAAAGTAGTGGTGAAGCTCAGCGGTCGTGGCAGGTCAATCGAGCGCGGTGTGCGGGGGCCGAGAGGAGCGCGTCCCTCTGACCCGTCCCCTCTGCCTGGTGCCTGGCCGCGCGGGCATAGACTTGCCGCGACCTTTGAGCTTTCTGAGTTTTTTTTGCGACATCAGGTTTACTATTAGTTAGTACCTATAAGTTGTTCAGTTTGATAGCCCGAACCTACCCCTAAAAATTTGAAGTAAAAAATTATAAAAATGTTTTTTTTTATTTCGATCAACATGGGACTCATAGTGTGTTATGTTAGTTAGTTAGTTTTGAAGTGTTTACAAAATCATCGCTTTGTGATTTTGTTATTTCCCTACTAAATTTATGGGAATTTAATTTTGAGTTTTCTGAGAGCTCTAATTTCTAATACTTACCTCGACCTCGGATGATCTCATCCTTATCAGTGATACAAAAAAAGTTTTATGAAAGTTAGTTTTTTTCGATACTTACTACAGTTTTTGTCAAAATCTGTGAATGTACAATAGAAGTAACTAAACTAAAATACTTACTCCAAAAGTTAGGGTTCATCTTCTAAGAATGTTTTCTTGTAGCTGCCCTTTGTGCCCCATACAAATTTTCCACCCTTTATTAGAGAACAGTTTACCGACCAAACACACGTTTGGGGGTAATTTTCATCAGGTATTTAACTAGTTTTTTATTTATTTCTGTACTCAATACGTCATTCCACCCTGAAACCTTCAATATGCTACAAGATAGTTACCCTGGAACTGCCTTTTCTGACCACCCCAAAAGGCATTATAGTCGTGAGTGTGTACGTAGATACCTATGTAGCTATTAATGGTCCTTTCCTTCATAAATAATAGTGTTTCATACATCATAAATTCTGATCTATATGGTTTTTAAGATGATGATGAGTGAAAGTTGTTCAGTTTGATAGTCAGTCAGAAGCAACCCTTAAAGTATAATAGTACCTACCTAACGCTAAGTTTACATAAGTTTACATCCTTCTTACTATGCTGTTTTGAGGATATCAGACCATCAAACTGAACAACTTTCTCTATGGCACCAACATCGAAATGATGAAAAAAAATCTGCCGTTCCATACAAATTGCAAACTTATTCGAGCCAAATGCAGCAAAGACAGCTGTTTTTTTTCGCCTAGTCGCGGGCACAATTTGTATTGGTTAAGATCTCTCCTTTTCTCATGTTGGTTATACGCAGTTATACTTACAAATTCCAACTGTGTAGTACCTACTTATCGAAAAAGACGAACGTTCCAGCATTCCTACGAAATAATTTCAAAAATAGATTTAAACCCAATTTGAAAGGGGAACAAAACTTACTCATCGATGTTAAATAATCGTTAAGTTGGTAGTTAATTACATTACTTGCGTAGAATTAGGTACCAAAATAGTGTGAATTAGCGCTTTTAAAGCCAGATTATGCCTTTCAAGCAAAACAAACCAAGATGTCTACAAAAAGTGATACCTTCGGCAAAGAAAATATACGCTAGGTAACGCAAACCTTCGGTGAATTTTTTTTGTTCTTTTATTTAATATGGGGGCTTTAACCCTGAGGTTATGTCAGCCCCTACGGTGCATTATTTTTATTAGTATTGACACATTGATTTTAAAACGTACCTACATAAAGGCACAGTAGGTATAAGAAAGAGTATCTAGTACTACTTACATACTAATCAAAGGTTTGTTTACTAACATCTACCTCTCGGTTGGAAGTTAGGTTAAATCTACCTTGTAGGCCAATCGTGCATAATTTTACAAGTATTAAGAGTCAACAAAGTCATTTTGTATAATTATGGTCGATCGGTCAGTATCAAAGATGGATAGTGGACACGTAAAATACTAAATGCATCAAAATGACAAGACCTTACCTACTAAAATATCTAAAGAACAATATAACCTAACTTAATTATTAAGTAGGTACCTACTGTTGTTTAGTTTTTTTTACGATTAAATACTTACTCGTAGCATTAGTTACATAACTAAATAATTGTTAGATCTTATTTATGTAACATTTGCTTAGGCAATTTACCTTAAATTATTGATTAATCTGCCATTTGTATTTCTGATCTGTCATTTTCATTTACCATAACAATGTTGCAGAAGTGCAGAAATTATACATGTTAAATAAAATAGGTTAAAATGGTTAAAATTCGAGTGTTTGTTTGTAAGTAAACAATATCAATTGAACCAAAAATTCATTTTTTTTAACCATTTTTAATTTTAATCAGTGGTAACCGTATGTTGAACAAGTAAAATTAAATGCCTAGTGCGTATACAATAAATTAACCGAAAGCATCATACATAACTTCAGTTGGATTCACTAGCGCTTAGGTAGGTTAGGATTTTAACTAATTACTTACTCGTCAAGTAATTTGACGAGATTGATGCGATAGTTACCATTGTACAAATTAGTAGCATTGATGTGATGCTTCTGTTTGGAGATTGTGGTATACTATTACCTATTCTGTTATTGTGGTCCTGTTCAAGGTACCTACGCCGTATCTTCGTCTGGAGCCTGAACAATGTGTGTAAATACAATTAGTATAAGTACAATATTTTAATTTGTCAATTCTTATCTGTGCACCCAAACTGAAACATTTGCGCAAATCAATTCTAAATATTATGATATTAGGGTAAATGGAAACATCAGTAAATTACTGGAATTTGTTTAATTTACAAAAGAAGCGTTGCAGCTTTAATAGCAGCTATCTATTGTATCTTACAGGCACAGAAAATGCAAACAGCCTTATAGTAAATATAATTAATTGTTTTACTTTGATGTGAATTTCCTTTCGCCCGATTGCTTGTTACTTTGCAAAATACTGTTAAGTATACCCTTTCCAGATTTCAATTCACACTTCACTACGACAATCAAATCTAAGACATACACAAAAACCTTTAAGTCTTAAAAGGTAATTATAATATTTATTTCACATAAAACTGACTAAAAACTCAACAATCTACATTATGAAATGGCTTAATTTTTACTGGTGGTATTTGATGTTGAAGTTATACTTTCTGTCGGTGTGGTTGGCTTTTTTTCCTTGTTCCAATCTTTAAGTCCTTCTGGTAATGTGGTGTCTTCTTCTAATGAACCAGTACCTTCTACAAACTCTTCATAAGTACTCTTTTCTGGGAAGGGTCTGGGCCCCAACAATTCTATCATATCATCTCTACTCAAGATTTCTTGTTTCAATAGCCTTTCTGCTACTTTAATTATGTTATCTTTGTTTTTTGTCAGTAATTCAGTTGTATGCTTATGTGCACTATTAATCAAAACTCTTACTTCAGAGTCGATCAATTCTGCAGTTTTTTCAGAGTAAGGTTTGTCGATAACCATTTCACCCGGTTGAGGCATTTCGAATGACACATTACCCACCTTTGCATTCATACCATAGTGAACAATCTGTGCGTAGGCACTTTGGGTTATTTTCTTCAAGTCATCTTGAGCCCCCGTAGTGATCCTACCAAAAAATAATTCCTCGCTTACTCTTCCGCCGAGCGTCATACACATTCGGTCGAATAGCTGTTCCTTACTATACAGGTATTGTTCTTTAGGCAAATACTGTGCATATCCGAGACCCTTGCCACGCGGAATGATGGAAACCTTCAGGAGAGGATCGGCGTGCTGCAAGAACCAGCCGGCAACTGCATGCCCTGCCTCATGGTATGCGACAATCTTCCTCTCATCTGGTTGAAGAACATTTGACTTCTTTTCCATTCCGGCAACAACTCTTTCAATGGCTTGTTCAAAGTTCTTGATCGTGATGTCATTTGCTAATTCTCGTGCAGCTATCAGAGCGGCCTCGTTGCAAACGTTTGCAATATCTGCACCAGTGAAACCTGTAATTGAAAATAATGCTTTAAATTTAAATCTGGATAATTATAAGTTTATTCTAACATGAGGGATTCCATCTTTTCGTTACATGCATTTATAGCTAAGGCTTTTATCACTTAGAGCCCTTCCACACCGGCGATTTCTCAGCGATTTCACTCAGATTGCACGCCGCGGTTTCTCTAACGCCGAGAAATCGCCCACCAGAAAGCCAGCGTGGAAAGGTTTACTTTTTGTAAAATGTGAGAAGAGGTTCACTGGCTTGTAGTAAACTAAACTTTACAACTACTTTGGACATTTATACTTTCATTAACATAAACTAATACAAATGGTAAATTAAGAAAGAAAATCGCATAATATATGTCTGGGCTTTAGTCGCATGAGCATACATTTTCGCTTAGCTATTGTACCTACATACATAACACAAAACTGTTTTTTTTTTTTCAGAGTTAACAGAAGCTAAAACTCATTATTTTCAATAGAAACAGCTATTATGGCTATACTAATTATACATATATCATTCACAACACATTAGAACAAAGTATAAAAATAATCATATGCTCACGACTATATTCACCGAATGGATAGTCAGAGATATTCTGTACATATCACATCCTCATTTCACCCGCAGCATATTAAAAATTCTGTGCTAGGTTCTAGCAGTGCCCAAACATGTTTAGGCACATGTAAACTCACAACCATAAACCCTTTAGGGTGATCAGACTCATTAAAACTCATTGAAAAGTTTTTATTTCTATGATTAATTATTGTAATAACATCACAGTAGAATTTGGAGCATAGATTAAGAAAAAAAATCGCAGAATCTCAGTGTAACCGCGTATGAGTTAGCGACAGTCCTAAAATCCTATACAATTTATTTAAAGTGACATTGAGTCAGGCACAAAAAAGTGGTTACGTCGATAAGGACAGCAATAAGGTAAAAGCGATCTTTTTTAACTAGAGCAAATTTGTAATATGCGTCTCAAGAAGGTGGCATAGGTATTGTATCCATGGTGCAACTCTTATTGAGTGGATATGACAAAACACATTGCAACCTCTATTACTTCTCCCTCTACAGTTAGAGTAATAAGTAGCAGAGCAATAAGGGAGAGGGAGGACCAACCAAGTTATAACTTATTTTCATTTCGCATTAGCTTGTCGATAAAAGGAAACTTTTAGCTATCACTAATCACCTTCTATTGATCACCTTGGCACATTCACGAATAACATTTCAAAACTCATTTTCTAAATAGCTGATTCACATTTATAAAGTCATTAATAAATGAGTTTAAACATTCACATTAACAATAAGCACAAATGGACTTGGAAACAGCCAAAGACAGACCGTACAGTATGGTATGATCAATACAATAGGTAATAACTTCAACCACAAAAGCTAGTAAATGTACAAAACAAAGACAATAACAATTCCTTCACGCATCATTTTCATACATATGTAAAGCCTGACCAGAAATATAAAAAACCTGGTTTGGGGGCGTTGCAATCGACTATAACCTGTAATGTCAGTGTTCCAAGAACAAAAATTAGTTCCAATGATTTTGCGCAACATGGCGAGGTTTTTTATATTTCTGGTCGGGCTTTAAACTCATGACCATAATCCCATTTAGGGTTATTAACATTGCTGCAACTATCAAACTGTCTTGCAGGCAGTTGCAGCAAGGCTCATTTTTAGCATAATTAAGGTTTCAAGATGCTATGACTTGCAGTGGTGATCGGTGGCTAGAGTTCCACCCACAAAGTACTTCAAGGAAATTAATGGGCATTGGAAAACATCAGAAATAATAGTAAAAGCAGCTCTATATCGTTATATAATACCACCTAGTTTCGCTCATCTCTTGGTCGCTCATCTTCGGGAACACGAAGTTAGTTGATGCCCATTATTTTCCTTGAAGTACCTGCATAAGAATGCCTTTATCCTTCGTATGACACAAACAAGAAGTAACAGGGTGTTTATTCTAAGCCGAAACCACAGGGCTAACATCTTTGTGAAAAATGTAGGTAATAACTTTTTATAAAAATCAAATAGCCTCTCCATGACAGGGATGATGGTAGATCCATGGACGAGGTCACTGTCCAGCAGTGGGAGACTGTACAGGCTATATACAAATATATAAAAAATAGTCTATTACCTGGAGTTAATGCAGCCATTTTACGCGACAAATTGTTTTTGTTCAAACTTGTTTTTAGAGCAGCCAAATGAACTTTGAAAATTGATGCCCGTCCCTTGATATCTGGTGCAGGAACAAATATTTGTCTGTCAAATCTGCCCGGTCTGAGTAGAGCTTTGTCCAAAATGTCAACTCTGTTTGTAGCAGCCAAGACAACGACATTAGTAGTTGTATTGAAGCCATCCATCTCGACAAGCAACTGGTTAAGAGTGTTTTCCTGTTCCGAGTGCCCACCAAAACTGCGGCCTCCTCTTTTTCTGCCCACAGCATCTATCTCATCAATGAACAGGATGCAAGGAGCATGTTTACGGGCCATGGAGAACATGTCTCTCACTCTTGAGGGACCCACACCCACAAACATCTCTAAAAATTCGGAACCTGATACAGTAATAAAAGGAACGTTGGCCTCTCCGGCAGTCGCTTTAGCAAGTAATGTCTTACCAGTACCAGGAGGACCGGTCAATAAGGCTCCTTTAGGAATTTTAGCTCCTAAATCAAGGTATTGCTGAGGATTTTTTAGGAAATTTACAAATTCCATAATCTCAATTTTAGCCTCTTCACAACCAGCCACATCTTGGAACTTGACACCAATATCTGTGGGATTTATAAGCTTAGCCGTGGACTCCATAACTCCACCGAATAGCCCTCCGCCTTTGCGTCCTCCACGACCCATCATGTCGGCTGACCTTCTCATCATGTAAATCAAAAACCCGATTATCAGCAGAGTGGGCAACATGCCCGTCAAACTAGCTGCTTCCACTTCTGTTTTGTAAATAACTGGTATAAAGTTTGGTGGATCAATATTTTTCTCGATCTGTGCGTTTTCTAAATTCCTTTCAAAGGAATCTACACTTCCGATCGCAAACCATATAACTTTACCTTCTAAGGAAGAACCAGGTTGTAATTTCACACGTACCCATTTTTTATTGATAACCTCTAGTTTTTCTACTGCACCTTTGTTCAGGTATAAGTTAACAAAGTCTCTCCAACTGATTTCTTTGTATCTGAGTTCGAAGTATGTGATAGTTCCGAGTAGCCCGACGACGCCCATAGCTCCCAACATCATCCACTTTTCTCTATCTTGACCCTCATAGGGGCCGCGTCCACCGCTACGGCCGCCTCCAGTGTTCGAAGAAAACATGTTCATGTTCCATTTATCCTGGGAAGAGACAGGTTTGGAAGGCGGAGGACTGCTTTTTGAAGGTGCAGGGGTATCATCTTTTTCCGGTGTTTTTGATTGCTTTTGACTAGTTCCCGGCTGGAAGTACTTTTCGAATCCTTTAGGAGGCCTTTTGCACAGTTCGTACCATTGATTGAGCACAGATTCTAGGGCAGGTACACCGACTGGCTGCAGTTTATAACCATTAAAATGTAGTTTAGATAGCTGGGACTGAGTGTGCCTGAGACCTTTCCACATGTTGCTACGAATGATTATCTTTATTAAATAACGAATATTTATAACTATTTCACAATTCGTCGGGGAGTTAAATCACAAAAACGTCACAAACATGGTTAGAAAATTCTCGTCAAAGTGTTTTTTTTTTTTTTAGGAAAGAGTTTTACGGCTCTGCATAGCTAGCATGCCGCAGTGATACGGCGCTATCACGTCTTAGCTCTCTTTCTATTTGCGTGCGAACGAACGAGATAAAAAACGTGATACATCACGTGTAGCATACTATGAGTGCGGGTGCGGACTCAAAGGCCGAGACAAAGAGAATATAATCATTACATAGCGTAAGCGAAATACTTGGCCTATGTGCGTACGGCTCTATGAGCGATAAACATGCAATCTGTCACGCATCTGTCGAGTTTTTTAGGAACTAAATTTAAAAAAGAAAAGAAAAACGCTCATTTAAAGTAGCCCATTCACGGGATTGGCTTCCCGCCATTAAATTTGTTCGGTCAAAGTTGTATTTGATATTCGTGAAAAATTGGTTTTAGTGATATTTGTGACATAATTTCGTGCGGATTGTGTGCCAAAAAGTTGCGGAAATCGACCAACATAACAGGAATCTCAAATACATACCTACGAAGAAAGAACAAAAGTTTTGGTGCAAGTTAAATCGTACTTGTGATTTTGGCGGCAACGCGCATGCTTACAAAATCGACCAAAATTTCATCCTCATCGTTCATCTATCATCCCATCGTCATCAGCGGGGTTAGCATGCACACCCGCGATAGCGACATTTAACACATTCATCTGTCAAATTTAGGTGATACAGCCGCCATTTTGAAATCTTATCACAACAGCGAACATGGCGCACGCTTGTGACGTCACTTTTTTATCATATCGATATCTCGCGAAATAGTATCACAATGCCGAACATGGCCACCATTTGACAGCTACGCGCGCTCAATTTTTTTCACTTTTTGACAGTTTTGCGTGATAGTTTATCAACCAAAAAATTGTGCGCGATATTTTTTGGCAAAAGACCGTGAAAATCGGTAAAATCAAGGTAAAATTGACTCGATTCTTAAATATAAATAGTGGTTTCGGTGATTTCCGGTGATTCGAGATGTCATTTTCTTTATTATCACTCATCATATTTTCAGGCACTGAATTTTTTTGAATGAAATCTATATTTCTTAAATATAAATAGTTATTTCGGTGATTTGCGGTGATTCGGGATGTCATTTTCTTCATTATCAATCATCCTATTGTCACGCACTGAACAATTTTTTTTAATCTGTCTTATTCCAAAAAGTTGAAAAGTTTGACATCCTTTTTTTTTTGTAAAACGTCACGACGTGCTTAATTGGAAAGATTTTTGCGTGAAGTTGGCTACTCGACAGAGAGATAATTTCATATCGCTTGCTCTCTCTATGAAATTGTTGCGGATAAGAAGTATGACAAATGAACAAAACGAACGAATAGTGAACGAACGAAGTGATAGTCGTGATAAGTATACCACAGGATATCACAGAGTCAGCATGTTCGCAAATGTGATACGTTATCATGCGTGGTATGAAAGATAGATTTGATAGATATATCTATCACGGGCATAGGCGAAGTATTTTTCGCTTACGCTGATAGACGAAACATCAGTGTAACCGCGTATGAGACAGCGATAGTCATAAAATCCTATACAATTTGTATGAAAATAGCTGTCTGACTCCGGAGTCAGACAGCCGTCGTAGAACAAAAAAGTGGCTACGTCGATAAGGACAGCAATAAGTAGCGATCTCCTTTTTTAACTAGAGCGAATTTGCTATGTGCATCTCTTACTGAGTGATATGACAAGACACGTGCTTCATTCTAGTTCCTTCTCTTTCTACGATCACGGGTATGCATACTACGCCTGCAGGAGAGTTTTGCACAGGAATTGTGAAGAAACAGACGGGCTTTGTTTCTTAATTTTCTAAATTCGTTTTTCGTGGCTATTATTGTGTTAATGTGGTAGAATTAGTTTGATAATGTGCCATTAATGGAAAGCAATATAGTAAGAGTGAGAAATAAAGAAGGCGCTCCCGTTTGATTCGGATTGATTCTCGCGTGAAACTCCCCTGACCATTGGAATGTGTGTACCACCCTCGCATTTCAAGAGTTAGGTATTAAGGTTAGGTTAGGTTAGGTTTAAGTACAAAGAAAAAAAAAGACACTAATGACCAGGCAGTAAGGGCTAGTTCCCATATCCGAAAGGATAAACTTAATAAAAAAAAAAAACGAACAAATTTTCGTCTATGAACTGCATGGAACGAATGAAGCCAGCAGTGTGACCATTTGTGGCAGATTTCTGCCATTTCTAACCGACGCATTTCCCGTAAGTGTATTAGCTACTATACTGCATTCCAAATAAGGACTATGAGATTTTTAGATTCCTATTTTTTTCTGGCCATCTCTGATCTGGCATGGCAAATATAATTTATCTACCTATCAGAACGATGTACTATCCGACATAATATCTTGGACGTTACTAAAGCTGTTCTACGAATAAGTGAGAGAGTGTTTCAAATATCTGTTTCTGTAATTTAAAATGGCCTTAAATTTTCGTTGCTATTTGGAATGGAGTATAGTGTGTGGCAGACAGATTATCAATTTTCCAGATGGTCACTCTGTCTGGCTGGGCTTTGGTAGCTGACGTTTGGAGTCCTCATATTTCATCGAATTTTTATTGTTTATAGTGAGTTTTGGTTCGTAAAATTGGTGTTATTTTGCGTAACAAAGTGTCGTGCAAGTGAACAATATATAGTTCAGTGAAATATGATGGTGCATGGGTCGTAAACAGGAAAAGTGTCCCGTGATTTTAGCGCGGCAAAGCGGTCGGTTCACCTCTTTCCTGTGGACTTCTCTGCTTTTCCTGCGTCTTTCGATCGTCTCCAAAATCTCCAAAGAACCATCAAAACGTCAAATACCAACGTTTTAATGTGAAAACAGAAGAAAATTAAAAATAAATTAAGATTTAGCCAAAAGGTCTAGTAACCAGGCTAGTAAATAAATTGAAAAAAAAAAAAAAAAAAAAAAGGAAGCCATCTGTCAGTCAGCCATACATTTTCATCCATGGGTAAATATCAGTGTACTATTTTATTTTAATATAACGACTCGGTTTAAAATCTCATCTTTTTTAGTTTGTCACAAAGTTTTTAATTTTTTTTCAGAACCTAGATTGAACACAGTCGAAATCAATTTCTAATCTTGCATCGTTATGGATCAAGACAGATCAGAAAGCAACACAAATCATGGCAAGAGGAATCGAAATATGTTATTACAACCGAATGCGAAGGTCGCTAGAGTGTCAGCGTATGCGAATTCAACCTCCAGCGGTGTTCTTAAGAGTTCGAAAAAGTTAGGACTCAATTCAATTAAAAAGTCCAAAGTGTCATACAGTAAAAGTGATGTTCCACCAGCGGGTACTCCAGTACCCGATAAGCTTGTCCGTAAGGCCGGCCCGTACTTGCTGGGGCCTAAATTGGGGCCCAGTCCAGTGAAAAGCATAGTCCAATGTCTGGCGAGGAAGGAAAGAACTGATGACTTTTACCAGGTGAAGATACTGACCCTAAGGAATGAGGGTCACACTGAGACGCAGGACGACAGGCAGGGCAAGATGCTACTGCACACAGAGTACTCCCTGTTGTCACTGCTGAAGGACCAGGACGGTGTGATTCATCACCATGGACTTTTCAAGGTAATTCCTTTAAACAATATTGCTTTTACATTATAATTTTTTTTAATCATGCCCTTTTGATTGGGGTTTGCATGGTGCCATTTTTTTAGTGGAATGTGAGTTCCATAGTATTGTAGTTCGCTTGTATAGTATAGAGGGATAGAGGATTATATTATGCCATGTTTTTGGTATTGTATGGTTTTCACTTACACTAGTAGACAGAACATCAGCAAAACCACAAATTTTAATGAGATAGGGATACGGAGTTGACGATGTACAAATTGCTGCCACGATTTACAGCCGTAGTACAAAAATATGGTTATGTTCTTCTTCTTCTTCTTCTTCTTCTTCTTCTTCTTCTTCTTCTTCTTCTTCTTCTTCTTCTTATGTGGGCAAGCCCTGGTGTCCGAGTTTTTTCAGAACGCTTTACAGCCTCTGATTTGATTTTTATGTAACGACTGCTATCACCATAGATAGTAGCCGGGACCAACGGCTTAACGTGCCATCTGAAGCATGGAATCATCTTTCTTTTCACAATGAGGTGATTCAGCCTGCAATGTCCTAACCAAGTGGGGAAAAACACACAAAGTGACATATCAGTTGTCCCCCATAGGAATCGAACCCATGACCTCCAATGCTCTTAACCATTAGACCACAGAGGGAGGCAGGTTATGTTGTTAAGGACAGTATAAGGTGGCGATCTACTTTTTTTAAACTAGAGTATACTAACTATAGTTATGACTTATTAAGTGTGTCTTTCTTATTATGCTGACAGTTTTGTTAAGGGATGACAGTTTGATGGTCTGATCATCCCATTAAAAAACCATCAGCATATTAAGTTGGACCCAACAATCTATTGCTGGTGTGAATTGTTCTTTGGTTTGAAAGTTATCTTTATATTGACATAATCTCCGTATAGCGTAATTCTACCCTGAAAACTTCAATGTGCTGAAGATGAGTTTTACAATGACATACTTAAAATGGCAGTTGTAGCTCAGAGACAGGATTATTTTTGTGATTTTATGTATGTATAGTAGATCAATGGTGACATTGAAATCATTGACATCCATTTAAACTTCTACATATCGAACTGAAAAAATTTTACTTTACAGTTTTTTATGAATCAGCAGTTTTTTTGCAATTTCAGATTTGCTCCTATTTAAAAAATTGCTCAGTTTGATGTGTAGTGCCATAAACTCAAATTTATAATTAACTGATTTTTTTAAATAATTATATCAAAATCATTTATTTGTTATGTCAAAAATGGTTGCTGAATGTGAGTTTAGTTTCAATGGATGCCAATGATTTCAATTACACCCTGTATACAAGCTAGTAATAATTTAAAGTGCAAGGCGGTTAGAGTAATGCTGATGTAATAGTTAATGGAATAAACTGTTCCACAATTAAATATGCAAAATGTGACTGTTTACTTATCATGCGAAATCAATTTTTTACTTTTAAAAGTGTAAGTTAAAAAATTATGCATTTTCTCCTAAAGAGTAGCATAAACTGTGGATCTCCATTTTGCATGATCCTGTTATATACATAGCATCTTTGAAATAAATGTAGAATTTATGCATGGATGTCACTGAAATGTGATGAACCGGACCAATTACAATGAAACTTGGCAAAGGATACAAATAATTATATAAATATATGGAGATAAATAAGTTTGTATCCATTTTGGCAAATAAATGGTTTGGCAATAACAAACAATATCTCTTATGATAATTTAAAAATCATTGGCTAAATTAGAATTATCCTAAATTTATTGTGGTTCCTACTATTATCAAAGTGCTATTTGATAATGTTGTTTGACTTTTAATGTTATTGCTTTAATTAATTTATCATTGTGTTTTTTATTTGTAAGCATATGGCTATTAAATTGTGTTGCTATGTGGATCTCCTTTGTATATTTCTATTGTTCATTTACATCTTAATTGTCTCTTTACCACCTTGATACATGCATTAGACCATCATCATTATCTGATTCTATAGTTCCCATTAGTGGGGCCTATTATCATGGTGAGGCTGTATGGGCCGTCAACCACACATTGGTGGATTGCCGCACCAGATTTCTTCAGCATGCGTAGACATTCTTACGATGTTTTCGTTCATCGTGTAGCATATGTTAGAAAAACTCATTGGTTCATGGCATATCATTTCTACGTATGGATTTGAACCCTTGACCCTTATGATTGCAAGTCCATGCCTCTCTACAACCACGCCACAGACTATAGACTCACTGGAGAATAAAATATGTTACGATATATTTTTATGTTATGCGATTGGTTTATGTACTGGTGATTGTAATTAACTTATGTACTTTCTTGAATAAAAACATGTTTTTAAATCGAATTGATAAAGTCAACTTTAGAGAAAAAAACAACGATGTTGGCGTTTCAGGCAAAACAAATTCGTCATCAATAATGTAGTATTAATTTAATAGTAGATAAGGCTTAGCGTGGCTTAGCGATTTTTTTTTTGTTCTTTCGAAAAAGTTCGAATATAAAAGTCCAGGAGTGCAATTTTTGAAAGTCACTGGCTTGGTAAAATATTTATAGCTGAGTATAACTTTTATATTTGATTTAAAAACCGTTCAAGCACACCGGTGACATTAAAAAATCGCACCCCCAGGTCTACAAAGATGGACTGATTTACCATAATATCTCGGTCAATTTCATATAAAAATGACACGCTTCTGTAGAGATATCATATATAAAAAAAAACAAAGGATACATTTTTGTCATAAAATGATGACAAAAAAGAATGATTGTGTATTGGTTTCTTGCTGAAACCATTTATGAAGGCTTTGCGTTTCGACTCTTTTTATGAATTATACTAGCGAGTGTTTTAACAATGGGATCTGTGCTATGGGGCTGCATTTACTCGCTTTACAGCGACCGCAGGTTATTCAAATATGTAATTTGACCAAATTATAACTACGAATAAAGATATATATTATAGTATTGTACGTTTGTTTGTCTGGCATAAATAAATATGATAGATCGTTATTTAAGACATCATAGGCCGTAATATGGCAGCGGGATATAGCGCTATCGCGCCTTCGCTCTCTTTCTATTTGTGCGCCAATGAACAAGATAAAAGGCGTGATATGGCCCTATCACGCGTATCACGCTTCGGCCTCTGGTGTAAAATTAATGATAAAGTTTCCGGATACAAATAGTTCCTGCAAGGCAAAAGGTTTATACTCATCGGAAAATGTAGTAATGTAATTTAAGTCCTACGAGTATTAAGTGCCAGTTGTACCATTGATGGTACTACTGGCACGATCTAGTGCCAATTGTACCATTAATGGTACTACTGGCACCACCTAGTGCCAACTGTACCATTGATGGTACTTCCCGATGGTACTTCTGGTCCGGCGGGCCAACTGTACCATTGATGGTACTTCCCGATGGTACTTCTGGTCTGGCGGGGCGCGTTCGAATGCCAAGACAAGTATTTGTATGAAGAATATTAAATAGCACCCGAGTTATGGATGTTTGTACAAGCTCGAGCTAGATTAGTACTTTCAATGTGACTTGATAATCTTGAAATCTGTGTATAAATGTTCAAGATATTTATTCAATGTTCAATTCGAAAGGGTCTACCTGCTCGGCACAACACCCTGAGTGCTTTATTGGTAGGTCTGACGATACTACCAGCATTTATAAATTACGGTACCATACAGTGGGTGGATACGGTCGGTCTGACAACAATTGTGACGAATAAAGGTCTTAGTGGCGCCTACTTCACAATATTTAAGATTTCACAATCAAGAAAACCTAAAATAATTAGGCTGTAGGGCGTGCCAAAGAAATAGACATACAAACATACATACATACATACATACATACTTACATACATACATACATACGCTCGAAAAACATAACCCTCCTTCTGTCGCAGTCGGGTAAAAAGAGCAACTCCGACTTACTAAGAGGTCTAAGCCCCACTTGCGCCAACCTGGGTTAGCAATAAACTCCAGGTTAAGTTGGTAACCCATGATTTTTTGTATAGAAAAACAACGGAAAGAGCCATTTTATCCGGAGTTAATTGCTAACCCATGATTGGCGCAAGTGAAGTTCGAAATCCGAACATTCTCTAAGAAAATAAAAACAAATAGTTGTTGTAGTGGTCGTTTTCTGTATGTTTAATAAACCCACGGTTTAATACTATAAAAAGTATTGTATAAATTAGTATAAAAATATATTTTAGGCTTGTATTTGTTATTTGTAGTAAGTTTGAGATCCACTTTTATTTTAAGTTTTCTTGATTACAAATCTTCATAATCTGTGAGGGTGGCCAATGAACGGTCAGTGGCACCCCCATCACAATATCTAAAAGTAAAAGCTTCATATAGTTTAGTAAGACTATCTAATACAACTTATCTTAATTCTAGGAGCATGCGCTAGAAGAAGTATCAAATCCATGTGGCCCTGGCTTTGTATATACTGGTCGTGTACGCCAGAGACTCTTCCTTGTCCTTGATTGCATAACAGCACACCAGTTCAGTGAGAAGGGCAGCGAATTGATTAATTTGCAACAATATGTAACTAAAGTTAAAAAAGTACCCGAAAAAGAAGCAATTTTAATATTCTACGATATTGTCAGGGTCGTTGCTAATTTGCATAAGGTAAGTTCAATGATTGAAAGCAATACAATATTACCACCCAATATCTTCCAGAGTGTCGTAGGACTCGTAGGAGCGAATAAGAGATAAGTTTTGTTTTGGAGTTTTGCTTAACGAAGCGGATACACTTAAAGCTCGGCGTAGCTTTGCGCTCATATGGCAATATCTGTGACATTCACAATACATGAGTGCTTTAGGTGCTTTATAAAGGTTGTTTTGATTCTGTTTTATCAATCAATGATCAAGCACGTATCCAGACTTTAGTTTTTGGGGGGGGGGAGGGATTTTCATAGAAAAACAATTAAATAGTAGGTGCTGTAATCACTTTTCCATACAAATATTAGGATTTCTGGATACGTGCCTGTCAATGATACATGTTATGTTGTGCGCCGTGCGTACGAATTTGGAATCTGGTCCCTGATGATAGCAAGTTGACGCCCCTGCATAATTTGCCTCCGACGCTCACCACTTTTTGTAAAATAACAATTTAATAAACTATCGTAACAATTACAATTAATTTAAAAGTGTTTTTTTTTTTTTCAGAGAAACATAGTTCACAGAGATCTAAAGTTAGGTAACATAGTGTTAAATCAAAGGACAGGACGAGTCACCATTACCAACTTCTGTCTCGGCACTCATCTAGGCAGCGACAGAGATCTGTTGAAAGATCAAAGAGGTAATTGTATTTCTGAAAATAAAAAAGAACCGGCAAAGTGATCGCAATTATAATGTTCCAAACTGCCAGTTCAAAATCAAATCAAATCAGCTTATTGCCAAAAAAATCATTAAAGAAAAATACATATAAGAACAGTTCAGATCAGTTTCAAGGTTCTGGACTGGAAAGGGTAAACATAAACGGCGAGTACATCAGCCACCTTCGGTTTACCTATGATATAGTCATCATGGCGGAGACCATTGAGGAGCACAGTAGAATGCTCGCTAATCTTAGCAAATCCTCCGAACGAGTGGGTCTGAAAATTTACATGGACAAGACGAAGATCATGTCAAATGCCCATTTTGTAACCACTCCTGTAACTATCGGAAACTCTGCGCTTGAAGTTGTTAACCAATGTTTACCTGGGATAAACTATCCAGTTAGATAGGTCCGACTTCGAGATAGAGATCAACCGTCGAATCCAACTCTGCTGGACAGCGTTCGAGAAGTTACGTAGTATCTTCCAGTCCCAAATACCGCAGTGTCTTAAGACGTAAGTCTTTGATCAGTGTCTACTGCCCGTGATTGATTACTTACATATGGAACAAAGACACTCAAGGCCTCATAAAAAGGCTGAAAGTCACTGAAAGGGCAATGGAGAGGGCTATGCTCGGAGTTTGCCTGCGAGATCGAATCAGAAAAGAAGAGATCCGCAGAAAAACCAAAGTAGCTAAGCAATAATAATTTCTAAACTAAAGTGGCAATGGGCGGGGCACATTGCTCGCACTACCGATGGCCGATGGGGCCCAAGAGGTCTTGAGTGGCGACCGCGTACCGGAAAGCGCAGACCTGGTGAAGGCGGCGGGAACCCGTTGGATGAGGGCAGCGCAGGACCGGTCGTTGTGGCGATCCTTGGGAAGGCCTATGTCCAGCAGTGGATGTCAATCGGCTGACATAATGATGATGATGACAATCAGTTGTTTTAACATGGGTCGTAGGTATTAAACAGTATATAAACTGACAATAAGTTTTTGATCACAATACAGTACCGTCCCATTGATTGTCGGGACTCAGGCAATTAACGTTCCGTACTAACAGTTGTTTTTAAAGCCCGACCAGGAAAATAAAAAACGTCGCCATGTTGCGGAAAATCATTGGAACTAATATTTGTACTTGGAACACTGACATTAAAGGTCATAGTTGATTGCAGCGCCCCCAAACCAGGTTTTTTATATTTCTGGCCAGGCTTTACAAGGCTTAGGTCAAAGTAAAATGAATAACATTTCAAACGAGAAAAATTTGTTGCAATAAAACAATTGCTAGAGTCAATATATTATTGTCTTTTTGACGAAATGTCTGACGAATACGTACCGAGATGAGCTGAGTCTGGCACTCACGCACTCATTTGCAATGTGTTGTACATATTTGCTTCTTAATAGCTTCGTTACCACACTTAAAGGTTGCGTTGCTACGTGAGATAAAAGTACTGTAACATCATCTAGATTCCAGAAGAACAATAACATGCTCAAATATTTGCTGATATAGGGCGCTGACAAAACTCATTTCGCCCTGGTACTTTGCATTATTCGCCATTTGCCAGACGTATTTATTCTCCTTTCTCATGATTGATTATTTTCGCTTTCAGGCTCTCCGGCATACATATCACCAGACGTTCTAATGTGCAAGCCATATCTTGGGAAGCCATCTGACATGTGGGCTTTAGGTGTTGTCCTATACACAATGCTTTATGGACAGTTTCCGTTCTGTGATACAAGTTTAGCCCAACTGTTTAGTAGGATCCAAGCCGCTAATTACAATATACCTCCGTAAGTATGCTAAATATCAGGTTAACTTGAAATAATTGTTTAAAATGGAAAGACTGGCTTAGGCGTTAACGGTTAAATATTTACTCATTTAGAGACCTCCCACACGTCCTCACACGCGTCTTTCGAGCGTCGTCGTCGTGCCAGCGTCGGCGCAGCGTCGACGCGACGTCGACGCCGCCCGTGCACACAAGCGTCGTCGTCGTGCCAGCGTCGGCGCTGCGTCGACGTACGCCAGCGCTGGCGTTCGCGTCGCGTTACCGCGTCTCGGCAGTCATAAATAGTCATAATATAGAAGCCCGGCGTTCGGCAGCTGGCCAGCGCTGGCGCCGCGCCGCCGCGGCTTTGACGTCACGTTGCCGACGGACGACGCTGGCACGACGACGACGCTCGAAAGACGCTTGTGTGCGCGTCGTCGACGTTACGCCGACGCTGGCACGACGACGACGCTCGAAAGACGCTAGTGTGGGGGTCTCTTACAGTCCCATTATTATTTGAATTGAATTATGGATACATGAGCCACAGTATTACTATTAGGTTTACAGTAGGGCAACGCACTGGATGGCGGGTGACGCCGCCGCCAGTGTAAGTACTTGTTGTCATGCGCAGTCAATCTCGACATCTTCATACAAGATATCAGGATGATCCGCGCCGCCCGCTTCCCCGCTAGGCCCCCTCCGTTGCTCTGCGCAAGTACATCGGTTGCCGTACTGTGAGGAAAGGACTATAGTAACACTGTGCATGAGCTTTGCGTTTGTGTGAGTGGCACATCTCGTTCTCGACACGTGCCGAGCTGCTCACACCGCTACCGATAGCAGAAAGACTTTCCGCGCCCATTTGCACAGATGCAAAGCTCTTCTCTCGATTATTTGAATATACAATATATGCATCTGAGGCTGAAGCAGAAGTTGATCGGTTCTCACATGCCCGTTGCCGTTGTGATGTGCCGTGGTCACGAACTGATTTAATCATCTATGATTATGTGTAAATAAACAAATAATTCAACGGTCAATTATTCTGAATACTACGCACAGATTAGGATCTTCATCATCACCCTTATAAACCCCACTGAGGGGTATAGTTATCTACATTTTCACACCAACTAAAACGGTACAGTACTTCAAGGAAAATAATGGGCATCGACTAACTTCGTGTTCCCGAAGATGACCGACCGAAACTAAGCAGTATTGTATAATGATATAGAGCTGCTTTTACGATTATTTCTGATGTTTTCCGATGCCCATTATTTTCCTTGAAGTACTGTACCACGCTAGTTTGAATAGGATAGACACTAACACTTTTCTTTAAATTTTTCAGAGATGGTAACTCAGTCCAAGCTTCAGACAATACAGTGTTTCTTATTCAGAGATTGCTAGTCAAAGACCCGAAACACAGATTACTAGCGGATGAGGTAAGTCGTTTGTCTGAGTAGTTATATAACGGCTACTTAGGTCGATACCGTCGATATTACTTTTTCTCCCCTCCGGACGGTAAGCGTCTATTTTCGTCCCGCTGCGCTAAACGAAGTTGGCGCTTTCCACCTCCTTAGAAGAGGAAAATAGTATACTAACCTCAGCCAGTAAATAAGAAAGCCCCAGATCACATGTTTACGTGGGATCTAAGACCTTTCTAACATTCCTGCCCTCTGTTTGTAATCTACTATAAAATAAAATATATTTTTTTTTATATAAAATGTTTTTTTTTTTTTTTCGTGATTTATTCATACATCCGGTGAGTGACGGAAGCTACTCCAATGCAGCAAGAGGTGGATATTTTATAAACCTTACTAATTGCAAGGTTTCAAAAAGCATCTATTGAAAAGAATGTTTGGATGGCCCGATAGCCCAATCAGAAGTAAACCTGGCTGCCGAAGAGGGTCGCGGGCTCGAATCCCGCAAGGTGCAAATATTTGTATGGCGAATACGGAAATTTTATCACAGTCATGGATGTTTGTTTTTATCTGGATTACAAAACGTCAATAAAAAAAAATATGTCATTGATTGTATAAATCAGTGTCTGGTCATCATAATACAAGTCTGGACTAGATTCTGGTACTTTAAATGTGTGACCATGTCTAAGATATTTATTTTTTATAATGTTTTTAGTTATATTTCATTTGACATTAAATAAATTTAAATTGATATTGTATCGTACAAATTCATATAGTTAAATTAAATGAACTGATTTCTGATTTGCTGTTGAGTAGATTTCAAGTGCTATACAAAGTTTATAGAAAGAATTGGCTCTTTTAAAAATGCGGTTTACCCTAATACTTATAAGAATGTCCTATGTCCTATCTATCGCAAAGTGATTGCAGTATAATTCATTTCGATACTTCGGTTCTAAAAGGAATAACGAATTGCGTTTATGATTCCATCTAAACGGACTCTTATAGACTCGAATTAAAAATGTATTTGATACGCAAATCTTGAGTGTATTATTCTTAACTGGCATTGGGATTGCAACTTGCACATGCTCTTTTTTACTGATAAAATAAATAATTGTTTTTTCAGGTTTTAGATCAGCTGTCTAGCATTATAGCAAGTTACGTTATCATCCCTAATCCACCCGAGGAACTTCAGGTTGTCCCCGATGTTCCTTTAGAGGAAGAAAAAGAGAAAGAGAAACCGGCTAGCGCTGGTCAATCTTCCAGCGAAGTTGACAAAAAACCTTTCATTAATATACCTGAAGGCGGAGGTGAACGGACACCTAATTCTGGCGTGAGTAACAAATCAATCTATACGGGATACTAGGTGTTAATAAATATACAAATAAATCATTTGAAAACCTGAAAACCGTTTCAATGGAATCGAGAATTGAATAACATCCATTATGTAACTTTTAACAGATGTTGTTCATTGAAATAATTATGAGGTATGGATTAATTTTTCATACAAATATGCCGTTAGATTTCGAAGACAGACGACCAATTTTGACATAACATAAGAATGGATCTACTCATAGTTAAAGTCTGACCAGAAAAATAAAAAACCTTTGGGAGCGCTACGATCAATTATATTATAACCATTAATGACAATATTTTAAGTACAAAAATTAGTTCCAATAATTATCCGCAACAGTGCGAGATGTTTTATTCTGGTCAGACTTTACCAGTCGTAAGTTAGGTAAAGCCCGACAAGAAAAATAAAATACCTCGCCATATTGTGGAAAATCATTGGAACTAATTTTTGTACTTGGAACACTAACATTTAAGGTCATTAGTCGATTGTCGCGCCCCCAAACCAGGTTTTTATTATTTCTGGTCAGGCTTTACATCAAAATTGGTCGTCCAAATACAGTTTCCAGTATAATTCTAAAAATTTGCATATTCAATATTGATCAGTTATCCATTGTATAAATAAACGGTTTTTAGATTTCGCAAATGATACTGATTCGTAAATTAAATTTATTGTATTATTTCAACTATCTTCCCTATCTTTCCAATTCATATTGTTTCAATGTTGCAGGATGAACTAGGAGTTTTCTGCGTGCCACTGCCAGATTTCCTCGCACTAAACTTCCCTTCACCGACACGAGTACAGCAGAACAGTATCTTAATCCATCCGACACACACCTCAGTGGACTCTTCGTCAATAGCGTCACCCAACCAACAAAATCAGAGACAGATAACCGTTCAGAGAATCGGCAGAGATGCAAGGCCTTTATTACCGTGTGAAATAGCGAGATATCAACACATGTTCGCATCTAATCAAAGTCAAAGACCGGAACCTTCTTCACACAACAGACGTTCGGACGGTCACAATTTCGTCCCAGATTCACGCCAAGACAGACCAGAGAATTCTAGACTTCGAACTCTAGCGCAGCGAATCCCCCGACTGAATCCTATCTCTGCAACTATTTCCAACGGCCAGAGCTCCTCCTCATCGTCATCGGCCGGTTCGGCTGATTTCAGGGTGATCCCTTGGTCCGAACGGTCTAGGCTGCAATTTGACCGCTCTTTAGATCAGGACTATGTACTCCGATTGCCGGTTTTAGATCTATCGAGAGTAGCAGCGAACAGAATCGCAAATCCAGCTCCAGCTAATGCTGAATCCACTGCCAATCATAGACTTACTCTAAACAATGCAGATTTTGAGTAAAATTAACTTATAGCAATAATTGATAAATTAGGATGAAACACATTGTGGTCAGTTTTTACCACAATGCTTTTCTAATGCCGTGGTTTAAAGGCCAGTCTAGTATGAAGTAGTATGTAACAAGATTTACGGTTGAATATTCTAAATATCAGTTTTAGAGACAATACAGTTACAATGTCTAACTTTAATATCATTTTAAATCTTATGAGCGTCTAAAATCTTATGAGTATACTTAGCTACTTAAGTAGTACTTAACATTTTTTATTGATAATCGGCCTTTGCTTTGGTTCAATGAAACCTCTGATAACAGTCTGAGCCTAAAGCGAATGTACTTTTATAGCGGTGAGTAATATATAATGCAAACGTACTTTCTACAATACAAAATGGTGCTAATTTCGTTATTTCGTTTGACATACAAAACACGCCGTTACAATTTTACAAGGCGTTTTTCCCTCATGTACAAAAATTCATTGGTATTCTTTCTTCTCAATATTAGTTAGGAAATTAAAATTTAACTGTTGAGATAACGCGAAGTTGGTATATGCGATATTTTGAAGCTCATCCAGAAGCCCATTATCATATTTACAAACTTGCGAATTGTGTAATAAGCTTGTTTTTTCATTTGATAACCAGTTTAATAAATTTTCCTTCCAGTTCTCAAATCGTAACAGTAAGGAAAGTCAATCGCGTCTACTTTAATATAATTCTTCGCTCAATTTTTTAAATGAATAGTTTGGTTCCGCTGATTACTCATTTCTTGATTTAGATCAGTAATGTGTGGTTAGTCCACTGAGGTACTAGAGGCGACACCCTGAATGCATTTTTTGTAACACTCGTTTAGACTAATTGGTATAACATTACTTAGCCTATGCCAGGCGCTCGCTGCACCGCGACGCCTCCAGCACGCGCCCCGCACTGCAGATGTGGTGCACATATTTTATCACGTTGTCTGCTCTATACATAATTTAAATATTCAATGCGTTAAGGGGCTACCTTCTGGTTTTATCATGTAATTGGGTAACTTTGTAACCATTTTATTCATTAACTATGACACTTTTTGAGCTGAAAAATAAACTGAACCATCTACACGATATGAGAAGTGATGTGGTTTTTCCAATTTGAATTGAATGATTATTATTAGCATTAATTTGAATGAATAAATCCGAAGAAAAGGGAATCTAAAGTCACCCCTTTTTTCAGTTGTAACCATTTTACTCTTACGTAATCGGAAAAAAATGAAAATTTACAATATTGTTCACAACACAATTTAGAATGATGTGGTTTTCTTACTTTTCCGAAATTAATAAAGAAATCATCAAATTTTTCAAAGAAAACGGCTTAATTCTGACCGGAGCCACGCGCTCGTTGGCATCGATTAGTAGGGAGAGTCGTGGTCCAGGGATGATACGCCTTCCTCTCTTTTCACATGCACTCGTCCACGAAGTCCTTTCCTCTGGTTTTTTTCTGTGGGAACAAGTAAGGTACGTTAAGTACATTTTATGTTGACTACAGTCATAAACATATTACTCTAGCGATAGACAAGCTCGTTCAAACAAACAACATGTCACACAAAACAACACAAAATGACACATTGCGGTCTGTCATTGCCATAGTGACGAAGTGAACTCGGGAACATCAATCAGGTGCGTACACCTCATTCAAGTGGAACATGCTGCTTCTATGAAAGGGCAAGTCTATCGCTAGAGTTTAAGTCTACAGTGTATAATCGGCTTGGTGGCTTGGCTACTCACTCTGTCCGTCGACCGCCAAAGGTATACTCTTATATGTATAGAAGGTGGTAGGGTAAACAGTTGCACTACTTTAATGGGTTATTGTACCTTTGATACTGAACTGAACAACGATCCCTAAGAAACCTATAGGAAATTTGCAAAAACACGTTTGGACGCTCCATACTAAATGCAATCTGCTGATCTAATGTGTGTATGAAAAGTCAAAAAAGGGTATTTCCTACAGTTTTCTTCGGGAAAGTGTTTCACCCCTTTAATCTTTAACGCTCAGTTGCAGAAACGCTCATTAGAGTTAATCCTCCATTAAATCTCTTGCTGTCACTTTTTGTCTTGTTGACGTAGAAAACTCTAGCAAGAGATTTATTCGAGGGTTTACTCTAATCAGTCAGAAACACATCTGCAACTGAGCTTCAGTAATGAAACTGTTTACCCTAACACTCCCCCGTTTATTGTGTGAAAAGGGCCTAAAATCTTATACCGACCGACAATCCGCGGCCAATTATAGTCTGCGTTATAAAACCCTATAGAAATGCAAATGGACTGACAAAATATTTGCAAAGCAAGTCATCCTCAAAGTTTCGTGGAATCTATTAAAGTCGTCCTCGGATTGTCTCGTCAGCGCAGAGTCTAAGATGCATTGAAGATCTGTATAACTTATTTTGTCCAAGTTAATAATAAATTGGATTCACCCAAGATTCATAAACGCGTTGACAATAATATAAATGTCGCTTTCTTAACTATAATACATTAGAAATATGAAATTTTTATACTATGCCATTGCGTCACTTGTTTGCCAAGGAATGGTTAAAATTATAGTTATAGTGAAAAGACAATGCGGGTTTTTGTATGGAAGATGCAGCCTTTTTTTACGCCTATTTTTTGGCGTGGCAGGCTTGAATTTGAAAATATATACCTATTCATTTACGTTTGGAGTTCCCGTATATTGAACTGTAGTCTTTTGGTTTTAGAACTTCAAGCCTGGACTGAGTTTAGAGTTTTTTTTTGTTACTAAATATTCAAGTTTGGTTGATGGCTGCGCCAAAAAAAAGACGAAAATAACATGAATTTTTTAGGCATTGGCTTTTGTCCAGCTTTCGAAGGTATTATTTATACGACAAACGCTAAGGTATGCCAAAATAACTGAACTAAGCTGAGATAAATATCATTCTACGATTATAGTGCACAACAATAATGATAATTTATTATCCTATTGTAATGAATTACCATTACCACAAAATCTATATAATTTGTCAAGTTTCCTTACGATTAGCGGTTTCTATCTGTGGGTATTTTGAATTCCTAAATAATTATCAATTTTATCATACGTTTTTTGATTTTGATTGTTTTAACATAATCCTAAATAAGTTTCACCGGGTATTTAATTTAAAGTACTAATATCATAACTTAGTTACTGCACTACTATTCAATGCATTTCTGATGTTGTACAGTTTTAAACATTAATTCTCTTAAAATTTGTGTACCCTTTACTTTATATCATTGTAACATAATTAAATTAGAACAACATAGGTTTAAGATAAATTTATTTCTAGTTTTTTAAGTAGTTCAATTTCGTTATTTGTTAGATGCATGCTTTACCGCAGTATGTGTACTAATAAAAATGTATTTTTAAAACTGGTTTTTACAGCAATCTCAATCATCGCATCCGTGTTAATTATATAATAGTGCAGTTGTTTGTCGATCATGTCAGAAAACTCAGATCACGTTTAAAACGTAGATAAAAGCATAAAAACGACCCAAGAAGAGTGCTATTTTCCATACTCAGCAGCCTACACCGGTATTTAGTACATTTTAGTTCGCTAGATGTCGTAAAGAGCATCACTGACGACCCGGTTGGTGTAATGGTTACCACGCCGGACTGCCAAACCAGGGTCCTGGGTTCGAATCCCGGTTCGGTCATGGATGTTATATGTTCGTGCCGTCGTTGTATGGTTTCCATAATAAAAGCCTTTAGTGCTCGTTTGGGATCATTACAATGTATGTGCCTGTGAGCGTTATTTATTTTTATTTATTTATTTGACTATTTTTGCATCAACAATTTCGGATCTACTATTCTTTACCTATAAGCTACCTCTCTTACGTAGTTGGTTTTGTTAATAATATTGGAAGACTAATCATATCTTAGCTTATATTGGCTATTCATCTATTCGCGGGCAAGGAGCCAGTGCCATCAATGAGACGGGATTTCGAGCTTTGTTCGAGGTACGCCACTTAGTATGGAGAATAGCACTCTTCTTGTCTCCTATTACCTACTCAATGATAAAAGTAAAACGCTAGGCTACGCGACGGTGGTATTCTACCTACCCCACAAACACCCCAAATCAATTGCGCGTTGTACACGAGTGGGACGACTGGTATGACTTTGAGGGTGTTCAAAAATTAACGCAAAACCTTAAAATTCAACAACATTAGTAAGAGTAACATTTTAAAATAAGACAATAAACGAGGTTAAGTATATGAAAAGTCTACAAAAAAACTGTGAATTTCCTAACATAGACTAGGTCTCAAAACTAATTGTGCTCAATTATTGGTTTTTAGGTTTTACGATAATTTGTTAGCAATTTTCACCTTGAATGGAAAGTAATCTGGAATGGCGCTAATTTAGGTAAATTACAATTTGGAAAGCAATAACCACAATTATACGGATGTCCGCTGCGTTAAGCGTGCACCCGCGCCTAAGCTTAAATTATTCTAAATGCAACTTGCGCCATTAATCTCGTCCATAATAAGTATGAAAGTTGGTAAGGCTGCAGGATATGATAGGGTGTCGGTTGAAATGCTGAGGAGCGGAGGGGGAGCGGTAGCAAGCATATTGTTCCTGCTGTTTAATAAGTGCCTGAGATGTGGACAAGTACCAGATGACTGGTGCAAAGCGGTCATCGTTCCACTGTACAAGGGCAAAGGGTCAAAGCAGGAATGTAAAAACTACCGAGGTGTTGTTGGCAAATTATATGCAAAAGTTTTGATAAAAAGAGTGTTGTGTAAAACGGAGGAAAGAATCTGGGACGTGCAAGCAGGATTCCGACAGGGAATGGGGTGTACAGACCAAGTCTTCTCTCTACGGGGCATAGCCGAAAAGTTTTTGGCTAAAAACCAAAAAGTTTTCTGCGATTTTGTAGATTTAGAGAAGGCTTATGATCGAGTAATGAGGAACGAATTATGGTCTACGTTGCCCATGTATGGGGTGTACAGCTACTTGGTGCAGGCACTGAAATCTTTGTATGAGGGTTCTAGTGCCTGCATTAGGATAAACGGGGCATACACAGACTGGTTCGAAATCTCCATGGGCGTCAGACAAGGATGTGTAGCATCACCGTGGTTGTTCAACTTATTCATGGACAGCTGTTTGAGTGAACTGAAAGAAAGAGAGTGTGGTTTAAGGATGAATGGGTTGCTCGTCAAATGTTTGTTATATGCTGATGATCAAGTTTTACTTGCATCATCGGCAGACGACTTACAGGAGATGGTAACATGCATGAATGAGTCATTTATGAAGAAAGGAATGAAAGTGAATGTAAATAAGACGAAAGTTATGGTTCTCGAACGGGATGAAATAGTGACTGAATGTAAAATTATGATAGGAGATGAGAAAGTGGAACAGGTAGAAGAATTTGTATATTTGGGATGTATGTTTACCAGAGATGGTACGTGTGATAGGGACATAGAGAGGAGAGTGAAAGCGGGAAATAGGATTAATGGAGCGATGCACACATTCATGAAAAGTCATAATGTGTCCAAAAAGGCACGTTTGGCAGTTCACGGCGGTGTGCTGGCACCAACTTTGATGTATGGCAGCGAATGTTGGGTATGGCAGAAGAGGAATGAATCAAGGATAAATGCTGTCGAAATGCGTTCATTGCGCAGTATGTGTGGTTTGACTTTGAATGATAGATTACGAAACAGTGTAATTAGAGAAAAATGTGGACTGAAATAGGATATAGTGACAAGGATTGAAAAGGGAATGCTGAGATGGTTTGGTCATGTGGAAAGGATGAGTGATAGTAGAATGACGTATGAAATATATAAAGCAAGTGTGAATGGAAAAGTCGAAAGGGGTCGCCCTAGACGTACGTATGCAGACCAAATTGGCAGCATACTTAAGAAGGGCCAGATCAAATGTACCCGAAACCGACGAGCGTGTATGAAACGACTTATGACTGTGGAAGAGGCAAAAGAGGTATGTCAGGATCGTAGCCGATGGCGATCAATTGTCTCTGCCTACCCCAATGGGACACAGGCGTGAGTATATGTATGTATGTAACTTGCGCCACCGGCACTCTTGAGGTTTGCTGAAAACAGACCGCAGGAGAGTAATCGCGCGCGGACACAGTTTAAGGGTCAGCGCACAACCTAGTGGAAAACTGTTCGGGCAGTTTTAATTACTCAATTGATAATGAACTCAATAGTAATTAAAATAGTGTTGAAAATAGCGTGCAAGAAATAATGCGAATACGCCACAGTTAATGATAACTGCTCGAACAATTCTCCGCTAGGTGTGCGCTGACCCTAATGTTACGTGTAGTTCCACGCTTGACGCAGCGCTCGGCCTAACGACAGATATTTACGATAAAGTAGGTAAGCGCATATTACGACGGGCCGCATCGGGTCGGAAATGCGTGCTTCGTAGGTACTCTAGAGCGGGCCGGGTCGCAACGCATTAACAGATTTCTAGTTTGACATAATACTGGCAAATTTTGTAAAAAGTTCCGTTTGGTATGACGGGCCACATCGCATGGACTGAAATCCGCCGCGCAAAAAAGCGACGCGCTCCGACCCGGCGCGGCGTAGTATGCAGTATGCGTTAGCGTTAGTTCATACAGGGTCCGACTTAATATGCTGACAGTTTTTTAAGAGGATGAACAGACAATCGAACTGAACAACTTTTATGGGACGAATATCGAAATCGCGAAAAAAAAATCAGCCGTTCCATACAAACCTACGCGACCTAAATGTATGGGACCGCAGATTTTTTCGCGATTTCGATATTGGTCCCATAGAGAAGGTTGTTCAGTTTGATGGTCTGAGATCATCCCTTTAAAATAATATCACCTAATTTTGTTAGACCTTATACATTTGGCTCGAGTAGGTTTGCAGTTTGGATGTTGGTGTCATAGAGAAAATTATTGTTCAGTTTGACGGTCTGATCACTCCTTTTAAAAAAGTGTCAGCATAATAAGAAGGACCATGTATATTGTGTAGAAGAGATTTGGGCGGATTCTGCGCTGTGGCCTAACCCGATGCAGCCCGTCGATGCATGCGCTTAAATTAAAAGTTGTCGAAGGTTTTATAGTACCTTATATGTTAAGTTATCATTGACCTTAGTTAAACACATACAAAATTAATCCCAAAGGGGTATGTAAACTTGTGGCATAGTCCCGATCATAGACAAATATTTGTCTATGGTCCCGATTGACTTTTTTTCAAAGTAGCGTCGTGCAATGAGATTTGTATGATTAAGGTTACATTGTGCGAAGCCGTTTTCTAAAACATCAATAAGGACTATGCCAGCATTAATTTAAAATTTACAAACTCGAATTCTGCAATTGTTTTGGAGAAATTAAAATGTAAGTACAAAGCACACAACGATAAATGTAAAAATACCAAATTGACACTTTTCTATTAAATGTAAAAGATCTCTGTTCTAAACTTTCTACGAAAAAGATAAATTTTTGAATCGTCTGCTACTTTGTCGTTTCATGTTCTACCATCCATTGGAATTTAGCTTAGTAATAGTGTTCGACCACTTCATTAATTAGTGAAGGCCCTGCAGTTGGATCTAACAGGCTATAACTGATCACTTTAACAATATCATATTACTGGGGTACGGCATCTCACATTTAGAATCCCCGAATTCTCAAAAAAAATACCTCTTTATGTTGGCTTTGGCCACAAAAGACCAAGTCCCAGTGGATCCGTCGATCTTTCGTGTACGGTACTTCAAGGAAAATAATGGGCATCGGAAAACATCGGAATTAGTAAAAGCAACTCTATATCATTATACAATACTGCCTAGTTTCGGTCTGTCATCTTCGGGAACACGAAGTTAATCGATGCCCATTATATTCCTTGAAGTACTATGAACATTATAGTACACAATAATAATATGTAGTCCTAGGTCGCGGATAGTGCCGCTAGGTGCCGGGTGTACCGATTTGGTAAGCTATGTCAAAGGGCAAAAAGAGATAGGCAAGGACTAATAAGTTTTCTTTGCCATTCATCAAGCACACCTTAATTATTATAGTATAGCCCCTATTTTTAATTAAGTATAGGTACAAGAAAAATGTTAAGGGTATTAAGATAATGATACTGAACAACTTTCCCTTTGAGATCATGAGTTGTAAATAAAATAAAAAATTTTGACCTCCCAAAGAAAATCGATAGGCTGATCCGCACTTTTTGCATGGAAAGTCTAAAAACTTTACATGCAAAAACATGTACCTTAGTCATTTAGTTTCATTGTCTGAATACGTACACCCTTTAAAAAATTTCTAGTATCTAAGTATAATAATATTAAACTTCTAGAGAAGTAAGTACCAAGTCATTGTTAATTTCCGCAGCCTTTTAATATCCATAAAGCATGGGCAATAATAACTCTTCATAGGATTAATATGTGCCAAAACAAACAACAAAGCAGTGAGTAAAAGTTTCGCAGCAATAAGAAAAGCAACATAAATATTAAAATTACTTTTCATTTAAACGAGGTTTAAGTCTGACGCGCAAACGTTAGATTTAGACACTGAAAAATTATACTTCGTAGCTTAGCTCGGAAATTTTCAATTTGCGATATTACAAAGCCGGGCACAACTCTGGAAACTCGAGCGAAACTTAAAGCTTCAGAGAAAACTATAATACGTTAACTTTAAAGGATTTTACTCAATGTTTTACATAAATTAAAGATATTGGAGCTAAGTAGTTACTTGTTTAATGTGGTAACAGGCGGACGGATAAATATTTATGTTCTGATTGTCATAGGATTTTATATAAGTAATCATCACAGACTTCTATCATTACGTAATACACAAAACATGCATTAGTACTCATGTCTTCTTGTCAAAGAAAATACCAGTGGAATTCCTTAGGTCCATGTTATTTAAATAATGTGAGCAGAAAATAAAGACAACTAATTTATAATATTCATACCTAGGTAAGTATTACAATAACATAGTGTATCATACCTATTACAATTAGATAGTGTACCTAAGCCTAACTGCATTCTTTATCAGATGAATAAGGTACTTTTTAAGTAATCCTAGTGGATATAATAGACAGATATGGATCTTTTTTACCGAATTGGTTTTAACCCCTTTCAGGAGTATGATTTTTGAAAGTCATCAGCAGTAGAAAGATGCATATTATCTCCGTAGTAATTTTGACATTTTCAACTGCTGAACTCAGCGAATGAGTTTCAAAAATCACACTCCTGAAAGGCCTGTTGCTTACTGCACTCCTGGCTTTAAATGCGACATTCAACCTCTTATAAATAAAAAATCCTCGTGCAATTTCTTTCACGGATAGTTAAGTACTATTTCCAATATTTAAAACCAGGTATAATAGGTATAAACGGCACCTGCAGTAAAACAATAATAAAATACGCAGTCTTTAAATCGTAAAATTTAAAATTTTTCAAATGCCATGCATTCTATTCTATTCAGTGGAGTTTTATGGGAGCCGGTACGAAGCGTGAGTCGTATAAAGTATCGACTGCCTTGTTTGTTTAAGGGTGGTTTTAAACTCATAGGTAAACTAGCGAAAATACGAACCTTTAATACGTGTAGGAAGTTGCATTGCAACATAAACAAACAATAAAAGCTTTTAGTTTATCATCAGGAACTATCATACCTCATTTCTATAGTTTTACTGAACAACTGATTCATTGAAATTTAATAACATTGCAACATAAAACCTGCCGGATAAAAACGTAGTTTGCCTCAAGGTAATCACAAGAGTATTGTTAGGATCTCGATCGGTAGGATTATTTTTTATTTTCCATCGCATAATATCTAGGAGCGCATTGTTATTCGGATTTCATCGTTTTGAGGGGAATGGAGGAGTGGTTGTAGAATGTAACGTTTTGCGTGATAATTTTATTTGATGTAAGTACCTATGTTTAGTAAGTTTCTAAACCTGAATGGACTGTATAGCTATTTAAGTACAGGTTCGTGATATTTAAACTTAAAGAGAATGTAAAGGTCATCGATCACATTTTAAAAACTAAAATGAACTCAAAGCTAATTAAGGCTAGGTTATCCCACTGCAAGCGTCTCTTTCTTGCAAGCATAAGTTTACAATTAGCCATCCCGCTCCAATTGAAAGCAAGATCGCAAAAAAAATGTGTTTTTCTTCAATATCTTTGCTCATGGGAGTTTCTAAGCTAAAACTTCTCCTGAGTTCACTAGAAATATTTAATGTATTTAGTTAAGTACAAAAATAAAAAGTTAAATATCAGCAGTTTAATCATAGTATTGAAAAAACATAACAAAAAGGGGTAACTTTGGGATTTTTTTCTATCGAGTAAACTTAATCTAATCGTGTAATTGAGAACAGTCGCCCATCCGCCCGATCCTTAAATAAGACATAATTTAATTTCAGACTTTAAAACACAGTTTAAAACACTTTCGTTCTTGTTCAAAAAACGGCCTCGACGGGATAAGAGCGTCTTAATAACCATTTGTTTATGAAATTTTGTCACGAATGTAACGACACTCGTAGTGTTACATCCTACATCCCGCTATTTGGGCCTGTATTAGCATATTAGGCGGCGCCCGAGGCGACAGATCCGCTTGATACACTCCAGCTTTTTGTCAGCAAAATCGCTACTACTCATTTTATAGGGTGTTTTCAAATTTCTTGTGTTTAATTGTCTAGTTTTGTGACAAAATGTTTGGTGTAATTTCTGTTGCCCTTACAAATTGTAATTACTATAACTACACCACTAGTTTTTAATTAGTAACGAAACTTAAAGAGGGTATTCAGACCGTGAATCTGAAAAGTATTCTAGAAAATATATATTATGTCGAAAAACGAGACATATTTTTGGACCTCCCATAGAAAATCGATCGGCGGATCCGTAGTTTTGTATGGGAGGTCCAAACATTATTTTTTCGTTTTTCGAACCCAGTTCCTTAGGGAAAGTTGTTCAAATTCACGGTCTGACTACACCCTTAAAATTTCGAAACAAAATTTTTTTTTTAATTTATTTAATCCTCTGTGTTTTAAGTTTAAATTGGAACGATATAGAACAATTAAAAACGGTTCCATACTGTTAGGTAGATACAATTCAGTTAATAAAAAAAACGAGTTTCCTACTACTCTTTTCGTTTAACTGTTTAGAAGAAGGATGTTAAATTTTCATTGTATTATTTCTATCTAGTTAAGATTTAGTCGAAAATGAATTTAGACTATACTGCATTCCAAATAAGGACGAAAAGATATTCCGATTCCATAGTTTTCTGGCCAATTCTGATTAGCAAATATGATTTATTTATGAGAAAGATATACTACCCAACGTATCTTGGACGTTACTAAAGCTGTTCTAAGTATAAGTGAGAGGAAGTGTTTCAAATCTCTGTGTCTGTAATTCCAAATGGCCTTAAATTTTCGTTGCTATTTGGAATGGAGTATAGGTAGGAACCTAGTAGTTAGGTACTTGATTATTTTTAAAACATGATAAGTAATTTAAAGACGGATCAAATAAAACACTACACAAAAACTGAAATCCTTGACCATTGCTTAACCAACTGAAAGATATTCGGTAACCGGGCAGACGGATAAATATTTATGTTCCGATTTCCACAGGATTTTATATTTTACACGGTCTTTAAATCTGAGCGCTTCCTATACAGGGTGAAATTGATATCATTAAAGATCCTTTTAAACTAAGACACTTAACTATCAAACTGAATAACTTTTACTATGGGAGCAAAAAAGAAAAATAATACTACTCGTAAACTGCAAAGCCTTGCAACATCCGATTTTTGCTCCGGTCGGTTTCCTCCCATAGTAAAAGTTATTCAGTTTGATGGGTAGACTCTTAGTTTAAAAATATGCTAATGATATAAATGTCACCCTGTATATAGAGCTTCACGTATGAAATATTACTTAGAAAAGGAGGCACAAAGCGGAGAGCAAATATATCATTCCTGATGTCATCGAATCATACATTATTAATGCTACTTTTACATTTCTACCTGTTATCGAATATTCCCATAGCATAGTAGTAGATCTATTCGATCTAACATAGCAAATAATTGTTTTGTCAAGTATTTTTTAGGTACATAACTAACTCAAGTTTCTAAGATTTTTAAATTGATCACAAATACGCGAGGTATAACTACTATTTCATAGTCTTTTTTACTCATCGGTTTCAATAAACTAGCGAGTAAGTAAGTATATCGGGAAAATAAATCATTCAAAACAAAAGGAAAGGGCAGTCGAAGTCGGAACACGTATCGTAACACTATTATTTGAGACGACTGGGCAATAAAAGAAAACATTATATTGAGTTATTGAATTACCTACGAAGTGGAGTAAAGGTTTTTGGCCTTTTTTTGCTATCTATTAGATTTATAGGTTTCCTATTTAGTGGCGTGGATTGAAAGTGCATAATCTGTTCTGCCCATCACACTTGATACGAAAAGTGATTAATTAGGTAGGAAGTAGTTAGGTATATTGTATGTTAGTTAGTTTGTTCCTAATTGTTATTGAAACAAATACACACACACATACAACAAAAACACACAAACTACATAGATAATTATTGACTCAGAAAAGAGATCCGCAGAAGAACCAGAGTAGCTGTCCAAAGAATTGCTAAATTGAAGTAGCAATGGGCGGGGCATATTGCTCGTTGAACTGATGGCCGATGGGGCCGAAGAGTTCTCGAGTGGCGACCGCGTACCGGAAAGCGCAGCGTGGGTAGGCAAGACAAGACAAGGTGGACCGACGCCTGGTGAAGGCGCCGGGAACCCGTTGGATGAGGGCAGCGCAGGACAGGTCGTTGTGGCGATCCCTGGGGGCGGTCTATGTCCAGCAATGGATGTCTAACGGCTGAGATGATGATGATGATGACATAGATATTTAGCTACTTTGGCTTTGCATGCGCTTTTTTGGAAATAAATGTTTATGTTTTATGTTTACTTACCTAAGCATAAGTTCAGATATTAATAGCAACGACTAATCCTACTCGACTCATGTAAAAAGCTGCAGTAGGTAGGTACTCGGGAGGCCATTTCACATTGATCACCTTTTATTAATAGGTCCCTAATTTAGGTGCTACCGATGATGAAAGTGAATTTTAAAAATGTGTTGTAATAAAATAAAACAAATAAAAAATGATGATACGCATTCAGTCGAAGAAAATAAATAATTTTCAAGACAAGTCTGAAATATGAACAGTTATTTGTTTGCCGTAGATGGGTCTGCGGAGTTACGAAAAATTTTGTGTAGATGTGGTATTTTTTATTATACTACCTACTTAAGGCTTGGTAAGGAAGGGTAAGGATGTTAATTAAACGTTGTAGGTATATATATGCTGAAAAAAAACAGCTGTTCCATACAAAACTGCAAACCTACTTGAGCCAAATTGTATGTAGCCAAAATTTATTGTGTTAAAAACATTGATGGTTATAAACGTTTTTTTTTCGCGATTTAGATGTTAAAGAAAGTTGTGAAAGAGGAGTGAGATTTTTGAATCTATTCGGTGAGCTCAGCTGTTGAATGAGTTTCAAAAATCGCACGCGTCCCATACAAAACTGCTGTACCTACCTACCTACCTGACTGAAATGTATGGGACAGTTGATTTTTTTCGAGTTTCCTGAGGAAAGCTCATAGTGAAAGTTATTCAGTTTGATGGTCTAAGTTCACAGTTTCAGTAGGTATTTGCTAGGCTGTCACTTACACCCTGTATAGCCGTTACGTAAAGCCAAGAACCATAAAAGGTGTGAACATTTTCGAGTGGGAAAATAATTAAATTGTATCAGAGTTTACTTCTTACCTCTGTGTCATGAGACCGGAGTGATAGAATTGAAGCGAAACTGCGAAAGCGAATGTGCAAATGTGATGATGCACATTAGGCTTTCATTTTCCACCGGCTCATATAGAAGGGGATTGATCGGCTGCCATTTGTTTTGCAGCCTTTTGTCTCGCAAATAATATCATCTTCGCTGATGTCTCTATCATCATGTTCTCACGTGAAATTGAATTATGTATTGGAAAAATTTTATGTTTGAAGTCCGTCTGCATGAAATGAGACGTCGTTTTTCTTTTCATTTGAAGAGTAGCTTTTCATTTTAGATAGGTGGAGTGCAGTGAAAATACCTTTCTTAAGAAACAATTCTAAAATCCGTCAGATTATTTGAATAAGGAGGTAACTAAATGTAACTAAAGGAGTCATTTTCTCCAGCTGTGGGAAATAGACTAGACTATAAGAAATAGACCACCAAAAAATGGTAGCGTATGTATAGTTAGCGTATAGTTATGGAACTCATGACGATTTGTTTTTCATAATCTTTATATTATAGTGGTAATATTAGCTAAATCTCATTATACGATACATTAAATTATGTTTTTAGAGTGGAATACCATCAAAAGAAATATACTCCTTTTCAAGGGCGTCACCAGCCCATGGCCCAGGGAGGGGGGGTTGCTTTGCAGTTGGCATATTTTTCTTAACCTCTGGGGGGGCTGCCCCCCCCCCCCCCAATAGGCGACCCATGGCGACGCCCTTGCTCTTTTTAGGAGGTAATCTGCATATTTTGCAATGTTGGTTTGTAATAAATAATCGAGTGGAAATGTAAAACTAAGTATATATGAAGTTAGTTGCAAGAACGATCCTATACACAGGTTACAACATTAGTTTAATTGTGCCCGGGGGCTGTTTGCGGCTCCACATTGACTTTGAACTAGGATTGAATGCTAACGAGGGGAATAGTTCAGCAAATGTAGGTAGGTAGAGTATCTAGAACTTCCTGCGGGTTCCATATACCACACCACCACATAACATAACTTACAAAAAAGATTTTTCCGGGACCTTTAGCGCGAGACTGACTCACACTTGGCCGGTTTTTATTATTTGTTGTCATACTGTAGAGTTTGTTCTATAATCACACCAAGTTTGACGCTTGTTTGTATTACCGTTTTTACGATAGAGCGAGAAGAAAGAAACGTTGATAAAAACTAGTTTCTTGATTTTGTATCCTACGTCGTTGCTGCTAAATCAAAAATATTGAATCATACAGGGGTGTATAATTATATTGAATTGATTATTATTCAATTCTATAGACGGTACGGAATATCTCTGACTACCCCCTCCATTCGGAGAATATAGTCGTGAGAATGAAGGCTGGATGTCAACATTTTTGGTTATTTTTGATACTTAAGAGGATAGGCGAGTAGGTACCGTTTTTTCCATACAAACGTATTCCCCTGTTTTCTCCTTGGATAATGACACTAGAGCAAAAATTACCATACCATCATGTTACCTCTGCTATGCATGCTTTTTTGCATTAATTAACTACTGTATGAACTATAGGGACCTTCGAAAATTACCAATTTTATCGCACAATTTCAGATATCCAACAAACAAATTTGACGAATATAAACAAAAACAAAACATACAGACATAGCTAAAGTCTTTCTCACTTTATTATTCTTGAAAGAATTATTAAAATCGGTTTAGTTTTGTAGGAGGAAACAGATACGAAATGCTGATTTCGTCGAATTTATGTAGATAAAATCGGCCCAAGCTGCAGTTGTCTCTTCCGCACTCTATTCGGCGGGGTGTATGGGCGGATCTGACAAATACGTACCTACACAGTCGGAAAATTGACCTATTCTCCAAATTAGCATTCCCTCTTAATAGCCCGCCTATCCTCTTAATAACATTAAAAAAAACCTTGTGACTTTGCACACAGGTAATTAGCCCAAATACCTTGGTAGGTACTAAATGATCTCCCCTCTAGACCAGCAACTCCTAAGTATTTTTCTAACTGTCTGCCTAACGCCCTGTATTTTCATGGTGAATTTGTGATGTTGTAGATCATATTGCACTTTTGGTTGGTAGCCACAAACCAATCCCGTTCCGCCCTATTAGTCTAAGCATCTTTACCCACTGAACCATCGCCTCAGGCTACATTGGCTAACGAGATGGCATCAAATTACCTAATGGATGGATTGTTTTAATTATGTAACGGTTAATTTACGTATGTTTCAATTAGTTTATAAGTTAGTCAAGAGTTAATCAATTCGCTTTTCAGAATAAATAGGTGGATTGGAAAATCAAAGAGAAAATCACAAATTCATGAAAATTATTACTTAGATGATACCTAAGAACAATAAACAAGAACAAGAATTTAACGTTTCACGAGCGAGCGAATGTCGTAAAACGTCATGAATAGATCGAGAAGTGCAATCGCGCTGAAAATTCACACTTTACGATTGGAACACTCAATAGGTTTTATGGTTTCTGCTAGTTAACCCTATATGCGATGTCTTAGGTAGTCTATTGTTGATTTTAAATAAGCGTCTGGCGTAGACTTCTTTGAATGAAACATTGCATTAACCAGGTAGGGTAGGTAGCCTGTTCTCTACTCTCTGCTCCCTACTACTCTTACAAGTAGGTAAGTAAGACATACTCATCATCATCATCATCAGCCTATCATCGTCCACTGCTGAACGTAGGCCTCTCCCAAGGCGCGCCACAAAACTCTGTCCTTGGCCTTCCTCATCCAGTCGCTACCCGCTACTTTTTTTAGGTCGTCTGTCCATCGGGCAGCAGGGCGTCCCACACTACGCCTACCAGTTCGCGGTCTCCACTCTAGAACTCTGACACCCCATCGGTTGTCAGTTCTTCGGCAGATATGACCAGCCCATTGGCAATGGCCAAGTGGCCTTCAGCTTGCTAATTTTCTGAGCTATGTCAGCCACTTTAGTTCTGTGACGAATCACTTCATTTCTGTTTTGATCCCTCAGAGAAACACCGAGCATAGCTCTCTCCATAGCTCGCTGAGCGACCTTGAATTGATGAACTAGTCCTATCGTCAGGGTCCACGTTTCCGCACCATAGGTCATCACTCATCACTGGCAGAACGCACTGATTGAACACCTTCGTTTTGAGGCATTGTGGTAGGGCCGAGGAGAATATATGACGTAGTAAGAAATACTAAGCTCTTTTAAATCTAGAGAGTTACGTAATATAATAGACATAGTGGATAAAAGCAAAGAAACTTGTTAAAATACAAGCTAATTAATTATAAAATCTCTTGCTAGGTAGGTACTATGAAAAGTTGCACCTGTGTCGGCCATTTTGAATTTTATTTTTCTTCCATTTTGTTTTGCATGATGTACGTTCCGCTTCTGACGGATTATGGAGGAGTGTAATAAAATATTTCCCTCTGAAGTCCGTAATTATTATTAGAGTTATTAGTTAATGGATGCAATTAGAAAGAAGATTCGTTTGGATTAAGGTTTAATTAGCGAGCTTTTGTCTATTTTTTTGCTTTCAGGTCGGAGAATTTTCTTACTAAAAAAATGTACCTACTTACCCTAACTACCTACTATGATTCAAGTTTAATTTCTTGCTTTTTTTAAAAGCAGGTAGATTTCATATAAAAGTGAAAGTTAAGTTGGTAAATTATAAATTAGGCAGGCATTCGGTAAAATATTTGGGATCTAGTCTGCATTAGGTAAGTATGCCGGAAAAGTAAAAAAAAAAAACGTTCACACACAACATAGTTCCTCAATGTCTAGGTACCTCGTTAGTCATAACTATACTTACGTAAAAATAAAAAAAAATGTCGAGTTGAGAACCTGCTCCTTTTTTTTTAAATCGGTTAAAAATAATGTGGTGATTAATATCTATTGAATCAAACATTAATAAATCACTATTTTCTTAATGTTAAACTGTAAAAAAATAAAATACAAAATGAAGTAACTACAATTTCTACATCATTTTTTAGTCTTGACTTGACTCACATTAAACTTGATACTTTGTTTCAAATTGCATTTTCTGAACCGACTTATAAAAAGTTATACATAATGCATGCCTGCCTGCAGCTGGTTTCCAGGTTCCCCTACCAAGCTTATTTTTCTCTCCAACTACCTACTTTCATGAGTTGTAGGTACCTACCAGTCGTAGGTAGGTACCCATTTATAAAGCGGCATAGCATAGGTAGGTACTTAGATTATGTAGGTACTTACTCGTACCACTTGCGTCACTAACGTGTCAAGTATTTGGATTATTAGGTACCTACCACTCTATTTTTTGTTGAAAATAAACAAAGTATAGGAAGATATAAGTATAGATTTAACGACCCGGTTGGTGTAATGGTTACCACTGCAGGACTGCCAAACCAGGGTCCTGGGTTCGAATCCCGGTTCGGTCATGGATGTTATATGTTCGTGCCGTTATTGTATGGTTTCCATAATAAAAGCCTTTAGTGCTAGTTTGGGATCATTACAATGTATGTGCCTGTGAGCGATATTTATTTATTTATTTATATTTAATGCTTAGGCGCAGATAATACCACCAGCATGTCTAGTATGATTTGTCTACATGCGCGCGACGCGCCTTTGTAGAAAATTACCTCTTCCCGCTAATATGTACTTACCTATATATACCTATAAGCTTTTCGGAGCGTGAAAGCCGCGCTTGCCGCGACATGGTATACCTAGTATGTAAATAAAAGCTTCTAAAAAGTAAAGTCGCGCGCAAGAAGAAACATCCTAATCATGTGCTGGTTATTATTTTATATTAGACCTTGACTTCGAACCCGTAGAAAACCCATAGTAAGGTCTCAGCTAGAACTATAAAACAAAGATAGGAGTTATTTTGTGACTGGGAAAGCTGAAATGCAGTCGACTTATCGGACTGCACCGTTTCTCGATTTCATATAGCGCCTCAAGCTGCTTGGAAGATGAAGTTTCAGAGTTATTTTATGATAACCTGTTACTCTTATTTTTATGCGATTAATGTTTTAAACATACCTATACCTACTAACTACAAATAAAGTTTTATTTTACTTAGCGTTGAAAAGTTCTTGAAATAAGAAAACCATACCTAATGGTTTTAGACAGCACTTTAAGTAAGTACCTACCTATTTTATAAATTAAAACAAACATTCATGTTCAAGGTAGCCTGGGTAAATAATTATGAAATGCTACCTAATAATTAATTCAATGGTCAAATGTTTAGATAAGGACGGACTGCCGGCAGCGGATTAAGTTAATCTATCATGATGTAGGTAGGATATTTGTTTATGTCTTGTCATGTTTGCACTAAAATTTTAAGTACCTAGGTAGGTTTTGATAACGTTAAGAAATAAAAAATAAAAAAAGTGTCTCGTGTAGTGACACTGCTTGCTATTAACGCTATGAACTTGAATTTGAATGCTTCACAACTACCTATATGCCCCAAGGGGTTGTTAGATTTAATATGAAAACTTATAGAACATCCATAGAACCGATACTCTGTCCAGTGTAAATGACGGAGAGCTATTATAGCGAGCCCGTCGCTACTAATAATGGACAGTACAATAACCTATACGCGTCGAAATTGAGGCATGCAGGTACACATCGGAATTATGTACACAATACATCTTACATAATTTTCCGAAAACTATGTAAGATATGCCTACATGGTACTAGACACTTGACCACTACGACTTCGTTGATTGATTAGCTATGGTAATTAAAATAGGTAACTACGAGTAGGGGAATTGTGCTTAAGATGACATACTTTTACTTTCAAGATACATAGTTGAAATAAATGAAGACATCTGAGTTTCGAATCTTGCTTATATTCATTAACATTTCATATACAATTAAATTGTTTCAATTTTAGGGCAATAAACATAATATAAAATGAAAAAAGCAAACAAATAGCACGCATGGTCGACGTGTTTAAGATGACATATCTATGGTGTAAGATGACACAGTATGTCATCTCAGACTTTTACGGTATGTCATCTTATACAATAATATTGTATAAGATACACACGTATACCCACGTCTGGTATGTCATCTTGACCAATATTGAATGCAAATTTAATTCAACTGTCGCAACAAAAACTTTAAGGTTCGAATATGCTTTTACCAATATTTAGGCCCTATAATAATCCTAGATTACATTAAAAACTAGTTCAATTAGAAGATCCTTACCTTACGTGTATTTTCACTACCAAATAAAAACGCGATGAAACTTTTTTTCACATGAAAATCACAAAAACCGGCACTACGATAAAATACACGTTCACTGTCCACCATATTGAAGTTCAATACTAGCGACACCTGTAGGCCGACTCTAGAACACCACTCGTAGTCCTTCAGTACCAATATTTAAACCGATATTGCTGGTGTGTCATCTTATCTGACTATGTCATCTTAAGCACAACTCCCCTACTAAAATCGTGTAAACTGTGACAGATCACAGTCATGAAAGAGACCTCGCTTCGCCATGGTGAGCTCGTGGGCACTATTTATCGTGGGTTCGATCCAAAGCCGAATAAGTATTATAGTTCTACATACAGAAGCCTACACCGCCGATTAATTCGAGTGTGAAGGAAAAATATGGTGCATATTTCTCTGACCTACTTATAAGTAGGTACAATCTAGTTCGGTTATTTTCTTTGGTTGACTGAATCGAGATTTTGTTCGATGCAGTTGTCCATTAAAAGGCTCACTAGCTGTCACACTGGTGAAATGAGGTTATTATGAATAATGCTATATTCAGAATATCTATCACTGACTACTCCTTCGGAAAGTATAGTCCGCATAAACATACTTAGTTACATTATATTAATGTAGGTAAGCTTACAGCATTAGGACACGATGTGTCGTAAGTAGCTAGATATAGAACAATAATCGCAAATTAACACAGAAATCCAATTGTGTTTGCGTAATTGTGCCTTGCGGTCATATCAAAATGGTCAGTCTGTCCGTTTGTTACATAGTTTGTAGCTTAATTAATATTGGTACTGCTTCTATGTCTTGTCTCATAATTGGTAACAAACATAGGAGAATACTGCCTAGGTAGGTACCTACACATGATAGGACTTGTGGTTATCTGATGTTACTGGTTCTCTATCTGGTTTATGTAAATTTGTAAAGGAATTTGTGTTTTCTAATAAACTAGCAGTCTGTAACTAATAAATATCTGCCAGTACCTAACAAAAATCTTATTTAGGTAACCTTAAATAAGCCTTCTTAATTAATAATTCTTAAAAAATAATTGGTTTCGATACAAAAAAGCTTTTTATCTATACTAAATAAAATGATTTTTTAGTATTATTTTCTTCACAACGTGTGTTGAAAAACGTCGTATGATACACGTGTGTATTGATGATTACCCTCTTCGGCTCTCTTATGAAACAGACATAATTATATTAAGTAGTAATTAGTATCATGGTTCGTAGGTACAGTCTCGTTTTCTACTTAAAGTTACTTATTACCTGTATGTAAAACGTTGATACATCAGTATGTTGGACATTACAATGAAAATGAAAATGTCGCTCAATTTTCATTGATATGAAAGAGAAAAGGTTTGCATATACTTATATTTGTAACGTATTTTGGGCAAATACTAGAGGTACTTACCTAAATAACCATTTCCATACCAATGATTTTTACTGGGAAATGACAACTGTACCCCGTAGGTACAAATGAAAATAAGTCATTTTCAATTTGTACGGGCCACGACGTGTTATTTCACCGGAAACTAGCAATTTTACCGCAAAGTAGTTACCGACATTTTTCACAAAACATTTATCAATAAGTATAGGAAATCGCAGAGTCGGCAAATGTACCCCTAAATCGGAGTTACCTTTATGGCTTCGATACATCATAACCCTTCAATAGAAATAGATATACCTACGTTATACTACTGTTTACTTTATAGCCATTAAACGTGAAATATTGATGCATTTTTAGGACATAACAAAATTGTTTTCTATTTATTTTATTGGGAGATAAAGTACCTATCTATGTTTATTTATTTCTTGCACTACCTATACTTCATTCCAAATAAGAACGATGAGTTTTTCCGATTCCTGTATAGTTTTATGGCCAATTCTAATAAGCAAATATAATTTATTTATCAGAAAGATGTACTATCCGACAGAAATCTTGGACGTTACTAAGGCTGTTCTAACAATAAGAGAGAGTAACACTCAGTTGCAGAAACTCTCATTAGAGTTAATCCTCCATTAAATCTCTTGCTATCTTTTACTATGTCAACAAGACAAAAAGTGACAGTAAGAGATTTAATGGAGGATTAACTCTAATGAGAGTTTCTGCAACTGAGTGTTACTCTCTCTTATTGTTAGAACAGCCTTAGTAACGTCCAAGATTTCTGTCGGATAGTACATCTTTCTGAAACAGCGCAGGTATACCTGCATTTAGTACCTAAATATATTTGATAAAGTATATGTCTAGATATAGAGCCTCACGCGTCATACAACTTATCAGTGTGACACTAAGCGCAGGAAAGGATATTTTATCAGCCAACAGTTGGCAGATATTTTTTTCGTCGCATTCTTCGACTGTCCATCTAGATATATAAATATACATTATCTAAGGTATTCTTGTAGGTAAGTGAAATATTCGAAGCAAATTGGTGTCATGGTGATGTCAGGGGATTTAGGACAATTTCACGGCCAGTTGATTCCTTACAACAGAATTAGGTACCGTTGATTCTTTCAATAATGCTCTATTATCTATTTGGCTGCAAGCAATTAGTGGCGGAGAAACTTAATCATGCAGCAAATTACTTGTCAATAAGTACATAAGCGTGCGAGAGATATCTTCGGAGGGACGCTGGTTTGTATTCTCATTATGTTTGCATTGCTCTATATTTACTATATTATACAGTACCTACCTACACCTAATGTTTAGAACTTGATTAAATACTTATTGCAACATTGTTGGTCAATACTAACCATTGCAACTGATTAGTTCCATTTAGTATGAATTAATTTTCAAACATTGGGTCCTTTAAGTATTACTAGGGTGTTTTATTACTCCTTTTATAAGTATAGCAAAACGGAGATGGTTTTGAGAGTGGGTTTAGAGTAAAAATCTTAAATGAGAAGACCATGAATGTGTAAAAATACAATAATTCAAGTAGGTAGGTTCAACCTACCTTACTATTCTAAAATCATGGTGACGACTGAAATAAGAATACGTTAATCGTTATTTTGTATGTTTGTAGTATCTTATAGTGAATTTCGTACAGATGCATGAGTAACATTACCTATTCTAAACCAGGGTTAGGTTATTATCGTCGTAACCTAAGTTTAACTAACGTTGAAGTCAGCTCCGGACTTCGAGCGGTTATCGTGGCGGAGCAGACGTCGATGTCATAAATTATAAATTCCAGTATACTACTTGTACTTACTATAGTGTAGTGCTAGTGAGTGTAGTAATAGCCATGATTTGAAGGAGATTTACTAAAAAATTGGACTCTACACGCAAACAAAATTCCGTGACAACCATAATTTCTCTATGGTGAATCTTATTTTGTTGACTTTTGAAGCTGTTAATCTAGACATACTATCAGAAATTTCTTCACAATAACAAATAACATGTATTGAAAATTAGTACAATTTCTTTTCCACAAACATGTAGGTAAGATATAAAACTTACGGTTGACTTTTGAGTTGAGTTTTCTTTATTTTATCATCCGTCATCCCTCCTGTCAGTCATGGCGGTCTCCCCATAACTAAACCTATACCTACATTTTGTTTGAATTATTTCCATCTGTCCATTTTCCTAATAAAAGGATTTGAAAGATATTTTCTTTGATAATTATCCAAGCTTGATTCTTAGTTTTGAGTAACATTTCGAACATAAAGTTCTAAAATTGCTGTTTTTGCTTTAATACACCCGTATACAAGGTGTTTCATAAGTAACAATAAATTTTTAAATCTCTTAAGAGGGTTGTTTAGACCTTCAAACTGAACAACTTTCTCTATGGGACCAACATCGAAATCGCGAAAAAAAATTTTTTATATCCCATACATATTTTAGCTCTAGTCGATTTGTAGAGTCAGGGACGTTGGATCAAGAATGGACCGATTTTATTTAAAACGAAATAACTATGGCCTCATTTTTCTCATTCTTGGTTATGGTATAGCTTCGTGTGAAAAAAAAGACAAACATAGATAAATGTCACCGTCTTCAACGTCAAAGAGTAAGCTTCCGAGTCATATTGGTTCCCAATTGGGACCAACGTCGAAGTTTTTTTTGTGCGCAAGTAAAATAAGAATTTAGCATTTATTTGGAAAATTAATATTGTTAGTGTATTTTTATGCAACATGGCTTGTGGGGCCACTGGCTGTATTAGTAAAAGAGGAATTTCAACACAAAATAATCAAAAGATACCTTTCCATCGGTAAGTAATCGACTACTGTTTCTATGGTTTTGACCCAGGTAATGAATAAAATAATTCATTCAGAGTAAAGCTTTTTTCAATGTGAATGTGGTACATAATGTGGAGTTTCGTTTTAGCTTGTTTTATTTTCCGAAATTTATAAACTAAATCATTCATTGATTTGTACTGACAGTTCATATACTCAAATTTTTCAATTAGGGTTGACCTACGACTTATCGACAATTCGGTATGTCAAGTTTTTCTTAGAAGGTTGAATCGCTAACTACTTCGAGATAACTAATTGTTGAACAATGACATTTTCTAAGAAAAAACCGGCCCTCTTGGCCGTGTCGGACTCGCCAATTTTATTTTTCCAGCACTGATTTAGTAGCATACTTACAGCAATTAAGTAGCATACTTACAGCGTTCGTTATTTTTTCATTTGAATGTATACTTATGAAAATCTGTATTGTAGAAAATTTTCAGATTTTTCACTACAGTATTTTAGAAGTTAGAGGGTAATAATGGAACCCTTAAAAAGAATTCGGTGTGTCAGGTTTTTTTTTATCTTTATTTTATATTTTTTACGGATAGAAGTCATCACAATGTGTAAGAAACTCATTTCATTTTTTTTTTGCGATTATTCGATTTTAAATTTCATTAAGTAAGTATACATTTAATTTTTAACTGTTATCTCTAAACGTGGTCGCGAGAAAATCATTCGAACTCAATGAAAAAATAAAAAAACACTTGTCTTCTCTTTCTAACTCTATGCTGGAAACAGAAACGGCAACATCAATTGTCAAATTATGACATAGTGAATATAATTGTTTCCTTACTGGCCAGTTATTTTAAGTTGATTTTATGTTTACCAAGGAGTTCACAGGTATTCCAGTGACGTCACTGGACGGACCGAAAAACGACGTTATTTTATTTAAAAAATATCAGCATAGGTAGCATGGCACCGTGATATAGCGCTATCACACATTCGCTCTCTTTCTATTTGCGTGCGAACGAACGAGATAAAAGACGTGATACAGCCGTATCACGTATCGCATCGCATGCTTCGACTCAGTAAGGTCAACACATCTTTCATGGGGCACTGTATACGCTATTATAATAAGATACCAAAGGATATTCTAAACTTGCCAGACAAAAAGTTTAAATCCCATGTTAAACAAGTCCTCTGTAAAAAAGGTTACTATAAACTCGATGATTATTTGAATGACCAAAATGTCTGGTCTTGACAATGTTACACTATGTAATTCAATATTTGTACTTTGTATATTTTGTTTTGTTTAAAAGAAGTGTGTTGTAGAGTTTCTGGCCGCATCTTCTCTACAACCGGAACACCTTCCGAAGCGGTGGTAGAATCAAAAATGACGTCAAAAAGTTATCTATGTGATATTATTTTGAATAAAAATTTTGACTTTGACTTTGACCAGCATAGCTAGCATGCCGCAGTGATACAGCGCTATCACACCTTCGCTCTCTTTCTATTTGCGTGCGAACGAACGAGATAAAAGACGTGATACAGCCGTATCACGTGTTGCATGCTACCAGTGCAGTGCTGTAATCCTTTCATTTCATGGATAGTTGGTACCTATCCGTAATTCGGTATAATATTTATCATATTTTTTTTGGAGGACTGAATAGAAATTCATTTCGAGATAATTCGGTATGTCAAGTTTTTTTTTGGAGGGCTGAATTGAAAACCATTTCGAGATAATTGTCTCAATAATCATATTTTCTACGTCAGAGATTTTAAAATGAAAGGATTACAGATATTTTTAATAAAATAACGTAGTTTTTCGGTCCGTGCAGTGACGTCACTGGCATACCTCTGAACTCCTTGGTAAACATAAAATCAACTTAAAATAACCGGCCATTAAGAAAAAAAAATACTTTCACAATGTCAGAATTTGACATTTGATGTTGCCGTATCTTTTTCCAGCATAGAGTTAGAAAGAGGAGGCAGGTTTTAATTTTTTTAAATACAGCTGTATGTAGTTTTTCTCCATGGAGTTCGAATTATTTTCTCTCCACCATTTTTGCACTTAGAGATTACAGATCAAAATAATTTAAAAATTAAATTTATATTGATAAACTCGATGAATCGCAATAAGAATGAAATAGGTATCTTAAAATTATGTCTTCTGTCCGTAAAAAATATAAAAATGAAGACAAAAAAAAACTTGACATACCGAATTGTCTCAATTAATCATATTTTCTATGTCATAGATTTTAAATTGAAAGGATTACAGCATTATCGAAATTAATTTCGATTCAGACCTCCAAAAAAAACTTGATATTATACCGAATGAGGGGTTTGACGTGACAGGGCGAGCCACCTTGCAGATAATAAATTATTATGAATTTGTGTTTTTAAGTAAGCAGCAAAATATGAGCATACCTATATTTCGTCAACGGATGCGTCTGACTCAGTGACATGCATTTTTGTTCACTGTTTAGCCTAAAATTTTCGTCTTCGGACCCCTCTCTGGTCAACGCCATCTATCGCCGGTATGATGAACTACGTTTAAGTAGCTGTCAGAAAACTCCTCATTGCAGGCATCAGTTTATTTTTATAATGTTTTTATCATTTTATATAAAAACATTGTGCTTGCATCACCTCCTATCAAACAACATTGACAGCCATTTTGGAGTTGTTGCTTTTTTACATTTCAATAATAAAAAATTACTAAATAACTTGTAACTGGTTAGAATAAAATTAAATAATAAAATCAGAGTAATTTTTATAAAACCTCATAATTTGTTACAAATACTACATTCAAAACTTCTATAATTTTTTCTGGTATTTTGTAAAGGGAAAAAATAATACCTATGTCGGTTGTCCTTTTATGAAATTTTTTCTTCGTTTTTATATTATTTATTTCCCTTTTCTTCACTTTTATTTTGGGCCGGCTATAATTTAAATCTTAAAAGCCATACCTACCGCTAGGTATGAGTACGAGTATACTGTTATCGATAGGCTGTCGATATGTCACAGTAACAACTCTAGTATCGTATATATAATTATAACAAGTTTCTATAGAACATCGGTCTCATTGGCACGAAAGGTGACATAGACAAAAGTCTATCCAACCCTTTATTTATATGACATTTTTTTAACGTCAAAAAGAGAAAACCGATGCAAATGTTTCGTCTTAAAAAAAAGTATTCCAGTTCTGATACTTCTTCCTAGTGTAGAGTATAGAACATAATTTTTTTTTTTCGCGATTTCGATATTGGTCCCATTGTGAAAGTTGTTCAGTTTGATGGTCTAAACCACCCCCTTAAAGGTTTATTTGTATTTTTGTAACACCTTGTATAGATGAACTAGCTCATAGTCTTCGGTATTTTCATTTCATGTCACAATGAAGAAAATAATTGAGAAAAACAAGAGAAAATAGTGAGTAAAATAATGTTGTTTTGTGAGCTTCTTTTTTCACGAATCGTGATCGGATCGGATACACATGGCGTGACATTGCGAGCACAAGCTTTTGGTTTTTTCAATTAATTTTATAATTATCAACGTACTTATAATTATCATGATTCATGATAATTATCGTGATCATTATCAATCCTTTTGAACCCTGGTGAACAGCAATAAAATACGTCGGTATCTACATTCGAAGTTATGCAAATAGGTTCTTAAAACGGCTCATCAGCAAAGATAATCTACCCCAAAAGCGTCACTTTAATCACCTGCCCGTTCATCCTCTATAGTTCCACCTCCTGTTTATAGAGCCGGCTATTTCCTAGTCTATAGTCCTGAGACTAACTTTATTTCGGTCCACTCGACCCTTCAAATCCCCGTTTAATGACCAGCCTTTAAAACGAGGTTTACGTTACTGACGGTGCTTTCGATATTCGTGCTAGAGCTGAAATAGAAATAAAGAACATTTAATCTTAAAATAAAATATAAGTAGGTATGTATTAATGTTATATTTCCTAGGGACTGGAATACATAAGTAAATTCATATACAAGGTGTTTCATAAATACAAATAAATATTTAAAACTCTTAAGGGGGTTGTTCAGACCGTCAAACTGAACAACTTTCTCTATGGGAGCTCTAGTCGATTTGTAGAGTATGGAACATTGATATACCGTCAAAGATATTAGAGCTGAAATAGAAATAATTTAATCTAAAAATAAAATATAATGATTCAAGTAAGTATAAATATTTCAATCTATAAACATAAAGGTGCTTGATCTGTTTTACTGGGGACTGGAATACCTGCTGAAAAAGTAAAGAGTGGCTTTATATGGATCGAAGAGATTTTCTATATTTGAAACTGATTAGTGATTAGGTATGACTCTTCAGTGATTATCAGTACATATTTAGGTACTACGATGAACCGTCGATAACGGTCAGGTGATGACACACCGGAATATCTACTAATAACTTCAGAAAAAGAAATACTCGGCGATGACCCCTAAACAACGTGTCGAATAATAACCATTTGCGGTTTTATCACAACTTAACAACGTCTAATTTACTATGGTCGGATCAACCTAAACATCCGCAACAAGAATGTTCTTGCCGATACTATCGTATAATTTTCACATACGTCTGTCTGTCCGCTCAATATCGCTATATTTACATACGTCCCTTTGTTTGACGCGTAATTACTGTGTTTCGCTCCATTCAGAGCCACTGATATATTGAGGTGGATTTGTCAACGCTATTTAGTTACACTGTAATACAATTACTGTACGTTTCAGGAAAGTCATTTTCAGTATATATTTGACTATATAAATGCATGTATCTGTTGGAATTAAATTTAACCATGGAAACTATAGCATCTATATGCTAGGACCTATGTCCTACCTACCTACTTATCGAATGTTAAAAGTTAAGATTAAGTATAAAACTAGGTAATAACTGTTTGTCTAACACAGTGATGAGGGTTTGAAGATTTTTAGTAGAGAAGGCGATGTTACAACTAAATTATATATAATTATACTTTTGGATCACCTAAAGTTATACTCTATCTAAATTACAAATCGGTTTCAGATTGCGACGCCACTTTAAATCCAAGTTGGCTCGAAGGACCATAGGCCACAAACTCGTTTTAAATTGAGTGTCCATCTTTAATAATTTACCTACCTCTGTGGACATTATAACAGTTACTTACTAAGTAATAAAATAGTCAAACAAGTAATAACGACTAAAACTCATTAATAACCTAGGTGCATCGTCGTTACATCTTACAAGTATCAATCTTTATTAACAAATACCTACCTTGAAACTCACGAAAATACTTTATTCTATCTCTTCGTTTACTGTAAGCGAATGATTAATGTGTTCTCACTATCAGAGGATAGTATCTTCTCCATTCAGCGCCAACTACGGAACCCTTTCAGCTAACGACTATACAGTATTGTTGCTAAGATTTTAAATTAATGAACCTAAAACCTCTTTGTTGGCGAAACAATAGAGGAAATAAATTAATTTTATTCTTTTTAATTTCTTATTTTTGTGTAGACGAAATAAATAGTAGCAAGAAGTAAATATAGAACTCTGGAGGTAGGTATTTTTAATTAGAAACGTGTTTTATAGTTTATCTAACTAATTTATAGAATCAATTATTGATTATAATATAAAAACTTTTAGGTGTCATGTGACAAACAAATTATTATGACGTAAAAGTGCTGTCATGATTATTCACTACTTGGATATCTAATCATAATCAATTTATTAACAATTATTAGTAGGTACTTTACCTACCTATATTTTATGAATCAAGGAAAGTGAGACGATCACTACTTGGATATCTAATCATAATCAATTTATAAACAATTATTAGTAGGTACCTTACCTACCTATATTTTATGAATCAAGGAAAGTGAGACGAGTGTTTGTAAAATTACAAATAGCGATTATTTTTGAGAATATGTCTTACATGGATTGTCCGCATTGACACAAAAGTCAGTCCAATTTTTTGGTACTCGCAATGATTAGTTATTCTTGTGAGGGTATTTGGGACAATATGTAGAGATGAGCATTGAGTAGGTACCTATCTGTCTATATAAAAATTAAGTGCTTTTCGTTGGTAATAGCATCACTTGAGAAAGGCTGGACAGGTTCCAAATTAGGTTTTAGACAAGACAACGTCGGTCGGGTCAGCTAGTTATGTAAAAATCGATCAGAAAAAAAAACACTTACTCGTATTCGTGAGTTTTCGTGAGTGCTTAAATAAAACCGAAGTTCTAAGATTTCCGACAGTGACACTTTCAGACAAAATCGATTTTCACGACAAAGATATTATTTCTCCAAAGAAGGTACTTGTTTATACAGAGTGTATTAGTAATGCAGGGGCGTGGTTCTTCTGTCACTTCGCATGATTTATCTGCACCTAGCACTGTTTTGTGCTTCTACCACTTTCCAGTCTCTGGCAGAAGTAAAATAAATACGAGTAGATTAAAATTCTTTTCAGAAATATTATGCAGCTTTATTTAATAAGGGAGGAAAGTTAAAAAAAATAATTGTGTAAGCTGAGAGATGAACGAAATATAAGTTGAACTACACTTTCTACAATAAATTTTAATCACGAATTACTGAGTCTGTGTATTAATTTTCGACATGTGAAATAGATATTGTAATTATTTATGATTTCTGTTCAACATTTAATTTTGTTCGGAAGCGTGATTAATTTTAACCTACTCGGTAGGAATGAAGTAAAAACTACGTTCGTCATTATAAATTTTTTCGCAAAATGATTTCAGTGCAAAGACGTTACTAATTTATTTCAGATTAAATTTTTTTGTCAGTTCCACGTCTGAAAATGAAGAGTGTGGACAGTAATTTAGAAAAAAAGGCTGTTACTGGACGCCATATCGAGCTATCTGTATACAGAGTGTAAGTATCATTAACCTTTAAACCACATACTCTACCCATCAAACTGAACAATTTTTACTATGGGAGCAAACGTGTCAGAACAAAAAAAATATCAGCTGTCTCATACATTTTGACTTTGAGTCATGTAGACATTGCAATTTAGTACGGAACAGCAGATTCTTTTTGCGCTAACATGTTTGCTCCCATAGTAAAAGTTGCTCAGTTTAATGGGTAATGCAAGTGGTTTAAAGTTTAATGAATAATGATCCCGATGACTTTCCCTTACACCGTGTATATCATAAATTGTTCCAAATTAACCACGATAATGAGTAGGTAGGTATTTTGTCTTTCTTTTTAATTAAGCGTGATTTGATTTACATTCTTCAAGGAGGTATAGTTATAATATAAGAAATTAAAACGAACGTACCAATCATTGATTTACTCTCGACTTTTATAAATTTTGATCGATTTCAATGAATATTTTCCTGTAATATATATTTTTTTGTTCCATACTGTTTGAATCAAATGTAAATAGGAAACAAAAATTATGACTAAATCAAGTACAAGTAGATGGGTAAATTTACCTACCGAACGCATTCATGTCGAAACTCAGCTATTTGTTGTTTGTGCACATTAATCATATTTACCGATCATCCCCTGTATCAGTGGTCAAAGTGGCTTTATATTAAAACGAACCATGGAAAATTTTATAAATAATTTACTAACGTAGGAAAATTTTATACAAATCAATATGACATCGACATACTTGAATTGCAGCTCAAAAGTGAAATTGGTACTTATTATAAATGTACTTATATGAGAAATAAACAAACGGAAGGGACACGGTTTTACATTGAATATTAAACAGAATGCACAACATATTAAAGAAGCACATGTTTTCAAAATGAAAACAGAAAAAATATCAAGTTGAAATCCGTTCGTTTAATTAGAGACAACGCATCGCTACTATTAGCTCCTAGCTCTCTTTATTCTCGAAATAAATTGTAATTTTTTTATTTTAGTTTCGACAACTTTTAGACGACAAGCCCTGACGCCTAAAATATATAATGAAATCCCTAAAAATATAAGAGAATGTAATGAATGACATAAAAGACTAAATAATTAATATGACATTCTATTCAATTAGTGACATTTTAACCAACAGGGACATAATTTAGATTGTAATAAAAGTAGCTGATATTATAACTGATTGATTTATTATTATTATTATGTGTCTTACGATCCGTAATCACGGGCAATTAAGTCCCGGACCTTTGGAAGGCGTGCATGGAGCCGAAGCCAACATGTAGAGGCCCGTTCAGAAGACAAGTTAATCTAAATGTAAGGGATACACATGGCGGATACCATCTCCGAGCGCACAATATGATACACACGGGGATGGTCCCCGCCAGGTGTAAAGACTATTGGAGTCCGGCGCTATGGCCGCGATGGAAAAATAAGGTCTTGGGCTATAGAGGTGAAAGTTGGATGGATGGATACTGGGCTATGGGAGGAGACTAACGGACGCCTGCCATGACAACTAGTCTCAAAATTGTAAATAGGGCAGGCGGTGACTCGCCAACTCGTCGAGTGGGCCCCATAAAACGGCCGCACGCACAAAGTGCGACAATGGGGCAACATCCCATTGAGCGGCTAAAGGTTGTCGAGAGGTGCGGCACCGGTTTCACCATCGCGGGGTTTACCCCCGTGAGCGGGTTTCCCCGTTATTACGCCATTACGTGCAATACACTTCCAACCTGGAGCATAGGTTCTTTGCTCTTGCGATTCCACTCTGGCCGGCCAATGAAGGCAAGCCAGAGGTAGGGGGGTGTGTTACTGTCTGTGGGGGTGTGTGTGTAAGCGCATGTCTGTATGGTCCCCCTGGATAGGGGTTCGCGGTGTCGCCACTCACCGTCAGCTCGCCACAAGCTGCCCCCGCGGGGTTATTATTATTATTATTATTATTTATGATACACTAGCAGCTTAGAGCTGATGCGTGTATATCACTGCACTTGTTTAGTTTCTTAAGTATTGGTCAAGGTTAATTATTGTTTATAAAATGTATGTAAGAATGTATGATGTTGTTTCAATGCATGTATTGTACCCACAGTCCACTAAAGGTGGCGACGGGCTCACTCCCCGTCACACTGGTCAGAGTTTCGGTGTTCTGAGTTTTACAGAATATGTCCTGACTACCCCTTCGGGGAATATAGTCGTGAGCATATGCTATGCTATTCTTTATTGTTTATAATATTGTTATTAATATGATTATTGTTTATTTATTGATTTTATGTTGCTCAATATTTAGTGTGTGTATGCCATCGGGCGGATCACATTGACCTATAATTTGTAAACTTGTAATTATGATTATAATCTGTGTTTACCCGCTACTTCGTCCACACAAATTATATACCAGATTTTAAGTCAGATCAGCTATCAAACAAAAAAAGTTACATCAAAATCGGTTCATTAGTTTTTGCGTGATGCGCGAACAAACAAACAAACAAACACACAAACAAACAGACCCACAAAATTTCTGAAAAGGGTTGATTTCGAGTCAGGGATATCTAAAACCATTTCGTAATCTATTTTGTAAATATCTTCAATGTACCTACAGACACACTTCAGTTACAGTTTTATAATAGTTTAGATGAATTATTTCCTATCTAAGATACAACATACTTTAAGTCGAGAGCCTACTATAAACTCATAAATAAACTCGTCCATTTACTATTTACGATCGAGTAAAGCGTGAAAGTGAAATCGCAAACCATTGTTTCCGCTTCATATTGTAATAGCGGTGCAACCTGTACATTAGCATATGAAATTAACCCGTCACTGGCGTGCAGCTGGCGACGGCGCAGGCTTGGTTTGTATGACCACTCCGTTGATTGAAGAAATTATACATATATGAAACATGACGTTTGTGGATTTATTTTGCAGTTTGATTTATTTTGGCAATTGAAAACTGGAAAATAGTTAGTTTTTACTAATAGCTGTTTTACTATTTGTTCCTAGTTTGCTGGTCATATTTTTACCGTAAGTCTCTCGGGTCCAAATTAATAACTTGTACGTAATGTATATTGTAGTAAATTTATCATGTAAATAAATAGGTATTTATAGATATTTACTATGCCATAGCATTTGTCTCTTTAAATAGTTTTTTCATCCAATTTTAGTATGCAAGAAAACGCTTTAAGTGATAAGATCGCAATTTGTACCCTTATCATTCTTGTTAATTATGTATGTTTAAGATAAGTATTTACAAGAAAAAGATTACGATGTGCTTTTTATTTGTCCCTGACTCCAAATCATCATTTTTTAGAATGTTTGTCTTTCTGTTTGTTTGTTAGAGCATTACGCAAAAACTTACCGAACCGATTTTGATGAAAAACTTTTTTGTTTGATAGCTTATGTTTATAATTTGTGCGAAAAGAAATCGCGGGTAATCTCTTGTAAATAATAAAATTTCCTATGTTATATGTTGTGTAAGGATGTCACCTCTTAGGTTATAGATAAAGTTTGAATTATTTTTATGATTTTGTAAATGTTCATTGTCTATTATGAGGAAGACAAACTGTTCTGTCTTCAATTCTGCAGTGCCCTCTCAGGGTGCATGAGCTGTACTAAAATAAACTTTAAGACCCGTGTAACTAACTACCTCATGTAAAGCAATAAAGATTATGATTATGATTATGAACCGAGATGACGCCACGAGAAGAAAAACAAAGCTTTTTAGTTTCCTGAGGGTTTGATGTGTTTTTCTTTGTGGACAAAACCAATTAAAACTGAACAATTTATTTATTTAAAACTAAAATTCTATTGGTTGCTATTAACAACGGAGTTCAGTCACGAAGTCTAGCGCATCGACCTTAAATCACCCTCCAGAGCCCATAGTCGTACGAATAAACCACAAGAGGAGAGGCGTTTCGTGCAAAATTAACAACTAGTATGCACTAGCAGTCGGCACGACTGTCCGTGGAGCCTTGTGATGTACCGTTAGTGCGTACAGTGGCGAAATGTGCACGAGCTACGATCCGCCTAAGTAAGGGGAGGTAGAGATGAGATCCTATCTACGAATAAAAAATGAAGCTCAAAAAGTGGCACCAAAAAAAGTGTAGCGTGCTCTTTTCTTTAAAAACTGTACCTAGCCACAGACCTAGCTGCCAAAACTCATACAACATGTCATTTTTCGTTGGGTGTCAAAAATTATTTCGATTTTGTTTAGAGTTACTCTTCTATAGTTATTCTTATTCGTAGTGTCCTATACAGAATTTTTTCAATGTTTTTCCATACTAATATTATAAAGAGGAAAGATTTGGTTTTTTGTTTGTCTGTTTGATTGTTTGTTTGTATTGAATAGGCTCCGAAACTACTGGACCGATCTGAATAATTCTTTCACCTTTAGAATGCTACATTATCCGTGATGAACATAGGCTAAAAAAACAGCTAAGTGTGTGTCGGGCTACTCGCGCACCGAGGGTTCCGTAGCACACCACCACACAACATATTAACTTAGAAAAAAGTTTTGTTTTCTCCAGGATCGACTCACACTTGGCCGGTTTTCATTATTTGTTCTTATACCGTAGAGTTCGCTCTATAATCACACCAAGTTTGACGCTTGTGTGCATTACCGTTTTAACGATAGAGCGAGAAAAAACGTTGATAAAAACTAGTTCCTTGTATGCGGATCAGCCTTAATTTTTTTGTCATTTCGGAGGGACAAGACTAGACGGACGGACCGACGGTCAACGTAGGCTTAGTAATAGGGTCCCGCTTTCACCCTTTGGGTACGGAACCCTAACCCTTGGATATTTAACTACAACAGAGTCGTTCTTAAACGTTTGAGCTATCTGTCAAAACGGCTCTAACGGCTAGAGCTGTACCGACTACCGCCGCGATACCAAATGTGGAAAAGTTAAGCTGTAGTGTATAAACGTTAAGCTTGCACGTGGTCTAATCACGGTTCAGTAAAGATATTTACCGCAATTGCTCTCCAGGTTCCAACTTAAAATGCTGACTGTTTTTTAGGAGCATGATCAGATCATTAAACTGAAAAAACCTTTATGACAACATGGAACTTACGAATAAAAATTTTGCTGTCCCATACGTTTTGGTCGCTTAGGATTGCAGTTTTGTATGGAATCACAGATATTTTTTCGCGGCTTCAACTTTGGTCCTATAAACTCCTATAGGACCCTTTATATAAAGAGAAAGTTTTTTAGTTATACGATTAGCACTCATTATCACGTTATAAATTATAATTTCATTAGCATAAACAATAATTACAAGAAGTTATCGTTCCCTAATTGTTTAGTAGAATCAAAAACTTTATTAAATTTACTAACTTGATAAAACAGAATCCTTTTAAAAATGATGTAGTTTTAACCTGTGAAAATCAAGAGCCTAGACAGTAATTTTACATTATGTGGGCTTCCAGCCAGTAACTTGAGCCTCAAGCTTTACAACCGCGCTGGAGTGCAATAGTACATTGTACCTGATACGGCAGAGAAGGGTTATTGGATGTGGCGTGTAAATATTCATTTTTAGACTTTTTCATCGGCTCTCGCCGAAGGATGAATAAATACGCATGTATTCATTTCATTCGATGTTCAATTTGAGTTTTTCGGAGTGCGTTAGTGGATTTTGTGGTAAAGCGAATTCATATGTTTATGTTTGTAGTTTTCAAGAATCGAACCATCGTTAAATGTTTGTTATTGTCGGTCTGTAATTTATAAACGTTATTATCTATTGAGTTCGTAAGTTTACAATAATTGTAAGTAAATACCTTAGATAAAATATCACCGCGCGTTTCATCCTAAAATGATAATATTTGTATTTTTACAAAACACACCACAATCACATCTAAGTATATGCACCAATTCACTTTCCGAGTTCCTTTGAAAAGATTATTTGGAGAAATAGAAAGCAAATAGGGTACCTTATCTAAATATTGTGATGTTTGAATAGGAAGCGTTCAGGAATGGCATACAATTGAATGTCTACGATGCTTTCACAAATTGGATAGATGCTTTTATGTATTTTGCGTTCGGATACAACATGATACAATTTTAGTGAGAATCCACTTGCAAACATCGCAAGGGCAGTTTAATTTTGTAAGTAGATTTTTTGGCCAACAATTTTAGACACAATACGTACATTTAAAGTGCTGCATACATTTGGCTACAGTTACAGGTAGATAATGACCAGATATGTCTACAGTTAAATGCATTAAGCAGTATAGATAGAATCAGTTTGAAGCTAATGAAGTGACGGTCGTAAATCATAACACAGACCATATATTAGCGCTGCCCAGTATTGACAGCGGACACCGCACCCATTTATCAATACACTACGAGTATATTATCGTCACACCTATTGTTATTAATATAAATGTAGCATATAAGATTTTGCATGTTGTTTACACCTAGGTATGGGTAGGGATAATGACATTTGTTGATATACCGGTGTCTAGTTGGTTTACAAGTTAATTATGAAATGTCAGTTATTAATGTGTATACATGGCGTAAAATTACATACTTAGGCCGCGTTTCTACCAGAGATGTGCGAGGTAGCAAGGCGGTGAGCGAGGAAACAATCCGCCAATAGCGCGCTTGCTCGATCACGTCATTGGGAAATTGAATTACTCCCATTAGCCGATTTTTTCCTCGCTCACTTGGGCTAATTGACCCAAAAGTATGTGAAAGCAGATGATTTCTTCGCGATTTCAATGTTGATCCCATAGTGAAAAGTGAGAGTTGTTCAGTTTGATGGTCTGAAACATTAAGTATGTAACAAGTTTACACTCTGTATAGTACTAGAAGGCAGGCCTGGGCCCTGCAGTATTCTAAGGGGATGATTAGACCATCAAACTGAACAACTTTATCTATGGGACCAACAACTAAATCGCGAAAAAAAAATCTGTTGTCCCATACATTTTGCTCGAGTAGGTTTGCAGTTTTGTATGGGCAGCAGTTTTTTTTTTTCGCGATTTCGATGTTGGTGCCATAGAGAAAGATATTCAGGTTGATGGTCTGATCATACCCTTAAAAAGTGTCAGCATATTAAGAAGGACCCTGTATAGGCTGATGATGATGATGATGATGATAGTAAATATAGCATTTTCACTAATTCTATCTGCATGTCAGGTAGTGTTAGTACAGTGTTTTTAAACTATTCATGGCATTTGTATAAATTGTTTGTTAATATTTCAACGTCGGTATAAGCTCTTTATTAATGTCGACGACAAAACAGTACGAAATCGGTAGAGGAATCACTTTTTATTTAAATGGGTAACCTAAAGATAAAAGCAGCGATAACATTACCCTACACGCAGGGCCGATTTAGGCATGCATTGCTTGCTTTGATCGCTACACTTTAAAAAGAGAGAACAAATCAGGCAATGTATGCCGAAATCGGTCCTGTATTTTTTTTTAACGTGCATTTGCCCACCAGACATCCCCACCACTGTAACTCCTGTAAACCAGGATCAACAGCGGCCATTCACAACACTAGACAATGAAGTCCAGCGAGCGCGGGGGATGACTCTAATCTGTCTTGGAACCCGCAATGAATTAATCAAAGAAGATAGGAGGAGTAGGGAAAAAGAAATATCCGACTTCCCTCCATTGCAAACGGGAGACAGCAATAAGAAAAAAGTATGGAAACAAAAGCAGCAACAAAGGCAGCAAAAGTCCTGTATGTTGGGTAATGTAATCGCTGCATTAATTTATGCAGAGACATTTACCTATATCTAATTACCAATTATAGATAGTTATACTGTATTGTATACTTACGGGTAGAATGTAGCGAATCGACAAATAAAGATGAAGACATAACAAAATATTCTTCTATTGGAATAGTTGGTCGAACTTTGTATTGAAATCACCACCTTTTCATTATAAGCCTACGTTATAAAGATCTGTATCTATTGAACGGTAATAGGTAGAGAGATGAGACTTGCACAGAATATGTGCTAAGTAAGTTAAGCCTGTAGAATCCCACTGCAGCGCAAAGGCCTCCTCTCACATATAAGGGTGAGAGGGAGTGAGCCATATTCCACCACGCGGGCCCAGTGCGTGTTGGTGCGGGCAAGCTAGTGGTCACCTTGTTGTCAGAGAATTTTCAAGCCGCCAATAGGCCTCTGACCTGGCTTAACGAATAGTTACAACGCCATCTGACGGAACTATCCGGGACCAACTGTTTAACGTGCCTTCCGAAACACGGAAACGCTCGAGATGAATACCACTAAACGGTCACCCATCCAAAGACCGACCGGACCTGACGTTGCTTAACTTCGGTGATCGTTTCCAATACCGAAGCTCCACTAAGCCAACGAGCGCGAAATATGTGGTATCATTTCGGATTTGCTGACAAATAATAAATAAAAATTAAGGGGGGGATCGGTCCAGGACCGATCGTTATGGTGATCCTTGGGGGAGGCCTATGTCCAGCAGTGGACGTCCATCGGCTGAGGTGATGATGATGAAGAGGGGGATAAAGAAACGTGTTTATTTTTCAAGGTTCTTCGTTTTTGATTGATTGTAAAAACGGCAATACATTCAAGCGTTAAACTTTGTGTGATTATAGTGCACATAATATAAGGTAAACAACAAATAATAAAATCCGGCCAAGTGTGCTCGTGGCTCGCGATAAGAGTACCGTGTATGGTATTATGGAGCCCCACGTGCGCGAGACCGAGTCGCACTTGGCCGGTTTTTTTATCTTAAACTGGTGTTAAAAAGGACGTATCAATTGGCACTTTAAATAATTATTATTGTAACTTGGTACACTGGATCTAAAAAACAAAAATTGATTGCTTCCTCTATATGGTAATTTGTTCAGTGGCAGAGAGGTCTGTCTAGTGGAATTATTGATACAGCTCGATATGAATTTATAGCCACGTACGCGAGCCCAGATTTAACGTTGACTAATTTCATATTAATGTGAGTTTGTCTGGATGTCTCCCTTAATTACCGCGAATACAGTAAATTGGTACTTTATTGCTTCCCTAGGCTATATTTCAATCTATACTTGTGTAATAAAGAGGAAAGATTTGATTTTTTGTTTGTTTGTAATGAATAGGCTCCGAAACTACTGGACCGATCTGAATAACTCTTTCACATTGATTCACAGTGATTAATATAGGATATTAAAAACGGCCAAGTGCGTGTCGGGAAGATTCTAAGGCAGTACGAAGTTCACCGGGGTCCTCTAGTACTCGATAATTTACAGAATTTCACCTTAGTTAATGAATTAACAAACAAAATAACTACTGTTTGAAATAACTTAGGTATAGCTTAACAGTTAAGTGGCTTTACTGCTGATTTGATTCAAGTCCCATTAAGGTGTATCAGCCGTGGACCACTCTCCTCTCACTCACACTCCATACTAATCGATGAGAAAGAGCGCGTGGCTCCGGTCAGAATTTTGCTGTTTTCTTTGAAAAATTCAATTATTTTTTATTGATTTTGAAAAAGTAAAAAAACCACATCATTCTAAATTGTATTGTGAACAATATAGTAAATTTTCATTTTGTTCCGATTAAAAATGTAAGAGTAAAATGGTTACAACTGGAAAAAAAGGGGTGACTTTAGAGTCCCTTTTCTTCGGTTATATTCATTAAAATCGATTTCTAGAAAAACCACATCACTTCTCATATCCTGTAGATGGTTCAGATTAAATTTCAGCTCAAAAAGTGCCATAGTTAATGAATAAAATGGTTACAAAATTACCCAAAACCGGCAGGTAGCCCCTTAAGTGGCTTGACTGCTGATTTGATTCAAGTCCCATTAAATGCATGCAGCAATTTTATAAGCCACGAAATATAAACGAAATTCAGGCCATCTATCAAAGTCAACGCGTCTCTAGAGTCCGGCCGTCATTGGTTCAAAAGTTAAATTGCATTATAACTTTGAACTGTTTCGTTGCTAAATTATAAGGCCAAGTAAGGAAAAGTTTTATCAGACTGTTGTGAAATTGATTCAAATATTAAAATTTCCGTATGATAAATACGGGAAGTAACATTTTGAGAATTGATACGGACATTCACTTTTTTTGTAATTTTTCTCGATTTTCTCGAAAGAGGACGCATTTGTATAAAAAACTCATGGATGTTCATAGTTTTTATCGCACTGTGGGTATTCAAATATTACCAAAAAATATCTAGAATGCCCTGCACGACTTCTTCTGAAACGAATTATTTAACTTTTTTAGTTACACATATCAAAATAATTATGTTACAATTAAGTGGGATCACTGAGAGCTGTCAAACACGATGACGGACTGACGTCTGCCGCTCCGTCAGTGCGTCATCGTGTGTGACAGCTCTTACGGAATAAATTCTCAAAATAAAAACACACAGATCAAGCCGAAGCAGGTGAAAATAAGATTAAAATAAAATCCTACAAAGGGTTTACATAATTAGACCCTTGAAATAACAATAAAAAAGTAAGGGGAGCAAAGATAATCCTTTCTAACAGTTTCTTAGGATTTTATGCCTTCTTTATTGTTGCCCTTAAAACGGTTCAATTTTAAGATCGCCCATAAAACCAGGATTATATTCATAACAGATAAAATATTTTAATAGCAACTCGCAAAGTTTTATTTGTTTATGTAATCCGAATTATTATTCTTAGACGATTTTATTGCCATAAGCAATACTTTATTTTTGATTCATTTTCACAATTTAATACAATTTTGCATTTTATAACTTTTATAATACACATAATGTTATAACTGGAACATCGCCTTTATACAGGGTGATTTTGTAAACACTTTCCAAATTTTCAGGTGTGATTCAGACTATCAAACTGAACAACTTTTACTATTCTGTTCCATACTAAACTGACTCGGCTTACTCGACTCAAATGTATGAAACATCTGTTTTAATTCTCCCATAGTTAAAGTTGTTCAGTGTAATGGTCTGAACCACCCATGGAAATTTGATATAAGTAGATATTATCTAATCTAAACTATTATAAAAATATAACTGAAGTGTGTCTGTACATTAAAGATATTTACAAAAAAAAGATTACGATATGGTTTTTAGTCAGGGCCTGACTCGAAATCAACCTTTTTTAGAAATATGGTCTGTCTGTTTGTTTGTGTGTTTGATTGTTTGTTTATTTGTTTGTTTGTTTGTTCGCGCATCACGCAAAAAAAAACTACTGAACCGATTTTGATGAATTTTTTGTTTGTTTGATAGCTTATGATCTGACTTAAAATCTGGCATATAATTTGTGCGGACGAAGTCGCGGGTAAACACTAGTATAATATTAAAGTCAGGTTCTTTAATACAACACCGAAACATGATAAAACGATGTTGTGTGAAAAACTCATTAAAATCTTCATACCCGATCCCCTACATCCCACATTGATTTGAAGCCGTCACGCTTGTAATCTAAACATGATTGATGCTATTGCTATTGTACATAACCAATGAGTTATCCGCAACCACTCTAATTTGAGTTTCTTTTCCACAAACGTATCTCCCCGTGAAGGTTCTAATAACATTGGACATGCGTTATTCAAAGGTTTTGTCCTCACCATTTTTATTTGAACTGTGTTAACGTTGCATACATGTGTTATGGGGTGTCTTTTTAAAAGGATGCCTTAAATTTACAGATATTGTATGAATAATTCACATAATTTCATATAGACATTATATGGGTCGGGTTGATGAGATGTCACATTATTCACAATTTGCAACTGAGATCGTTTTTTTTTACTTATAACGCTTTTATATTTTGGTTTAAATTTAGGGTCAGCGCACATCTAGCGACAGTGAACACCAATTACAATTGAAACAGAGAAAATAGCGCGCAAGAGATATATCCCTGTGGCGTGCGTTCGCGTTATCTCTTGCACGCTTTATTCCATTCTATTTCAAGAGTTAATTATCAATTGATTAATGAAAACTATTCGAGCAGTTCTCCGCTAGATGTGCGCTGAACCTTCGATTTGTTCGTCATTGCAACCTCTAGAATTCGTTACAAGGTTGTTGCAGTTGTCTAAACGTACATGCTTTCAAGATGACGTTTGGCATGATATAAATTTTGAATCATCATCATCATCAGCCCGGTAAACCCCACTGCTGGGTATTAAGCCTCTTCATTTTCCCCTCTGTCCAGTAGTCATTTTCTCACCAACCCTAGAACCTTATGTATGTATTTCGAATATAAGTTCTTTTAATTCGGTATGTCAAGTTTTTTTTTGGAGGGCTGAATTGAAAACCATTTCGAGATAATTGTCTCAATAATCATATTTTCTATGTCAGAGATTTTAAAATGAAAGGATTACAGATATTTTTAATAAAATAACGTCGATTTTCGGTCCGTGCAGTGACGTCACTGGCATACCTCTGAACTCCTTGGTAAACATAAAATCAACTTAAAATAACCGGCCATTAAGAAAAAAAAATACTTTCACAATGTCAGAATTTGACATTTGATGTTGCCGTATCTTTTTCCAGCATAGAGTTAGAAAGAGGAGGCAGGTTTTAATTTTTTTAAATACAGCTGTATGTAGTTTTTCTCCATGGAGTTCGAATTATTTTCTCTCCACCATTTTTGCACTTAGAGATTACAGATCAAAATAATTTAAAAATTAAATTTATATTGATAAACTCGATGAATCGCAATAAGAATGAAATAGGTATCTTAAAATTATGTCTTCTGTCCGTAAAAAATATAAAAATGAAGACAAAAAAAAACTTGACATACCGAATTGTGGATATTTTTATTATCAGCGAAGTTTATCTATACCTTTATAAAGACTAAAATATAATGTATGTTTTTCGTAAATATTCCCGAAAGTACATATATGACATTATTATAACAATCATCTACCAGTTTACATTTTCTAGCTAGTTTGAGCTCTAAAGCTTCAAGCTCTTTGAAGTCTTTTCTGGTTTTTTAAATAATCATACACGTATATACACGTATACGTATAGTACGATAAGTAGTTAGACTTTATACTCCGAGGTATTATTTATGAAGTTACAATAACACAATACCTACGATAGACAAAACAAACAGATCTACATCTAAATCTAGAATCTGAGTACCGACCCGCATCTTCAAACTGACTCCAGCTATAAAATTATGTATTCTGAGTTATAAAAGCATCCCGTGCGAATAGCAGACATTCCACTGATCCTGTGTCTTTTAACGGCGCTCTACGATGAAGTGAATAAGCTAAGCTTAGATTTGAGATATAGTGCTACGCTGCGGAATAGAGAGGATTTTACGTCCGTAGAACAAACGGAAATGAACAGTTTACCTATTTATTAACATTGACTTCAGGCTTGACTCTACTCATCATCATCTAACTAAGCCCATAGACGTCCACTGCTGAACTAGGCCTTCCCCAAGGATCGCCACAACGACCGATCCTTCACTGCCCCCATCCAACGTGTTCCCGCCGCCTTCACCAGGCCTACCCACGCTGCGCTTTCCGGTACGCAATCACCACTCGAGGACTCTTCGGCCCCATCGGGTATCGGTTCTGCGAGCAATGTGCCCCGCCCACTGCCACTTTAGTGATTTTTTGGGCTATGTTAGCTACTCTGGTTCTTCTGCAGATCTATTCATTTCTGGTTCGATCTTGCAGGGAAACTCTGAGCATTGCCCTTTTTGCTCTTTGGGTGACTTTTAGCCTTTTTTAGGCCTTTTTATGAGACCTTATGTCCTCATAATACATTTTGCGCTGCGGAGAATACCTATTGTACCTGTTCTGTGGCTGCGACACGGCAGCCAGCTACGCATCTTCTACGTTTATTTTTGGTCGCTACGCGGCGTAGAAGCGAATGTCGTAGCAATCTTTTTAAGTAGAAATAATTCTACTTACTAACATTTAATGATTTGGCAATCAGTTGTAAGTTATGTACACACTTGGTCAAATCGTAGACAAAGTTAAATTTTTAAATAATGTAAAATATTTTATGTGCAGTTAACACAAAACAAATAAAGTTAGGTACATTTTCTCAAACATGTTTGGAAATTTGAGCATTATTTTGACAACCTTCTTCGAGATAAATCGAAATTGCTGTACTATGCGAGCAGCGGCCAGCAAAAGTTGTATGAACATCCATATCTGTCGTGGTTTAGCGGCAAAATAAATTACATAGTAAACTCATATCTGTAGTGGAATTCAAAAATGGAACGATCTTTTGATCCGAATCATGGCAACCAAGGAGGTAACTTATCAAAGGATTTATTTAAATTTCGAATTGGCTTGCAAATAAAAAAAATTGTAATAAAAAAAAACGAATGGACACTTTCACCACAGATTAATAATAAGTTACTAGGCTTTAACGCAGGAAAAATTATTGTTGTTCGTCATTGATTTTGAAAAGTAGATTGATTTTAATTTCCGCGCATTGTTTGTGAAAAGCACTATACAAGCCTTGGCCACAACTAGGCACACCTCGGCTTCGCCTCGGTCCACATTTACACGTTCGTCCATCAATGCCTCTTTTGCTGGCCACTGCAGTAATGTACTATAAAATAAAATGAAAAATATCAAGGACTTATAACTAACTTAACCTGAAATATGGTGCAGGTTTGAACCGCGCGGGAGGGTAGCCCGGTTTACAGTTAAGTACCTATTATTTATAAATAGAATTTCACATAGTTGATTAATAAATATCTCTATATTATATCATATTGTACAAAACATTAAGAACCTATACGTGTAGTACTTAGTCCCTATCTATCAGAAACCTCTAGGGTTTCTTTATAATATGGTAAATATTGGTATCGATTCGGTATTGCCACGACTTAACTTAATTAAATTTATTCCTGCCATTTTCTAACATTCGACTAAGAAAAGAGACAGAAAACCAACAACTGACTTTAGTGATGTCAAAGTGACGCTACACGCCCAAAATAAGATGGCATCATAACGAATCGATACCAATGTCTTATACCATTGAAATATACCAAACATTTATGTTTGACGACGACCACGAGTAAATATTGAACAGTATACAATTATTTACTTCAATAATTCTAATCTACACTAATAACATAAAGAGGTAAAAGTTTGTTTGCTTGTAACTATGAAGTCATAGGCTATACAGGGTCCTTAATATTCTACCACTTTTTTAATCATCACATCAAACTGAACAACTTTCTCTATTGGACCAACATCGAAATCGTGAAAAAAAAAAACAGTTGTCCCTGTTGTTGACATTTGGCTAAAGTAGGATTGCAGTTTTATATGCAACACCAGTTTTTTTTTCGCGCTGTCGATGTTGGTGCCATAGTGAAAGTTGTTCAGTTAGACAGTCTGATAATCCCCTTAAAAAAGTGTCAGCATATTAAGGAGGACCCTGTATTTATTTATCTTGATGCGCGAACACGGTCGCGGGCCCAAGCTAGTATCAATAAAGGAACAATTGTGTCACAAAGTCACTTACAGTAAGTAGTAGGCAATTATTATAATTTGATTGTTTCTATTTTCAATATTACAAGGTCAGTACTTTCATCATATAAAACAAACATTCTACTAGCGGTCGACTAGTGGTTGAGAAAATGCCTATAATGTTTTACGAAACAAGTGTTCGTGTTAATAAACGAAAAACGAAAAAGAGAAAAAAACCATCCAAGGCGCTATGTGCATTTCTTTTCTTTTTGTATTTGGTTGGCTTTGATTTTGGATTTGTGAAATATTTAAATAGACGAATTCGTTTTGTAGCAACCACATTTTCTCTTGCTATAAATGTTATCATAGCCATGTCAATATTGATATATCTGTTATATAGTGGGCATGATATCTTTTGGTTTTCACTAACATTTTTTTATTACTGTGTCGGAATCATTGTTCAAAAGACGTCTAAATATAATCTATATGATATGATCATTGATATCATTAATATAGACAAAGGGATTGCTGTCCCAAAGATAAATATAGTCTTGTTTTGTACATTATTTGTTGTCACTCTTCACATTTTGATAATAACAGGCCATTGCATTTATTTAGGGCCAGAATGTTTAAAACTTAAGAGAATATGCTATGCACTTGGTATTGTATGCAGAGACATAATATCGGTGGTCCTGTTTCTGATATACTATTACCTACATATACCGTTTTGTGAAAACATTCAAGGAAATGATAGAAAGCTCCCAGACTACTGTTAATTTAATGCAACCGAAATATACCAAAGTTTGCAATTGTTTCGATAAGATCAGATTACTATATGACAAATTGGTAAGAGTTTCTTATTGTATTTCTGTGGGTCCGGTGAATAACGGTCTAACTCAACTTAGATCCAAAATGAGTTTTTAATGCCATAATACTCAATTTTTTTTTCTCTACAAAATGGTGTTACTGGAATATTCATACCTTTAATAATTCCAGAGATAGACTTATTACAAAACGATTTAAGTCCATTTTTTTATCGTACACAATGGTTGAAATAGAGTTAGATCATAAAACCAATATAAAATTAGGTGAACATGGATTTATTTCGACTTAAATCCTTCGACACATTTATTTTGTTTTGTGAAATATGATTTAACTGATTTAAACCAAATTTCAAAAACCTTAATAGTTAATACCTACATAAAAAATCAAGTGTAGCTCATAAATATGATGCGCGTTTGGTAGCGGGCTAAGTACAGAAACTGACATCATCTGAGACTGGGGAGAACGCTATACATCTCATCAAAAATGTATGTCGAATAAGTGAGTTAAACCGTCTATCACCAAATATTTTCTTTTATGTAGTGAGAATAAGAATCACTTAGTATGAATACAATCTGGCGATTTTTTTTAATAAAGGTACTGTTAGATTGAACTAAGTGATAATGTCAGGTCTTGTTTTACTAGGGATTGCCGAACCGCATTTCAAACATAGGCTTGTACATAGAGTGGTAAAGAAAGAATCTGTTGTTTATTCTTTGAAATTAAACTATTTTTTTCCTAAAATATCTTGTATTTTGTATAATAACAACACTGCAAAGCGAACCGGATATCAAACGTGTATTAAGTATGACAATACATCAGACTGGTCATAAAATTTTGAGGCACAGAGTCGTGAGTTCTAACTTGATAAGTTTTTAAGCATGCGTCGCTTTGGAATTTGTTTTTGTATTGTTTTTATAATGGTTTTTTGTTTAATATTTCACTTTCCAGCATTACTGATACCACGCGGCGTTACCCACGTCGCAAAATTTGCATCCCCATCAAAAAAATATACCTATATTATGATAAAATTATTTACCTACTTAATAACGAAATGAATATTTTTTCTAGAAAATGTAAAATTATTGTGTCACTTATGTTTAATGCTGAATATGGTGGATATTAAAAGCTTAAACAGTAAGCTTAGAAAGTACATTTTGCAAGTGTTTGTTATATTTTTCCACAAAAATAATATTAAATATTAGATTTAAATCCATACGCACAAAATGTTACCTTTGTGAAAAATAATTTAACTCAAAAAATACTTTGTAATTTTGTGATGAGCTTGTTTTACCTGAATAAAACTACTTTTATCAATTCGTTTTGATTCAGTTTACAAAGTAAGTTTTCCGGTGGTGTGTATTTAAGAAAGGGATGGAATTAAAATGAAATTAAAAAATAACATAAACCATTTTACACCAAGGTTATGGTGAAGTGTAAAAGGCCCTAACTCAATTTAAATCATAATGTAACGTATTTTTATTAGTGTCAAAAGGTTTAATTCAACTTCTGAACGAAATATCTCTATTACGGTAAGTATTTCATAGACAAAACCATATAATAATAAAAGACCATAAAAATATCTAGAAGACACAGTGATTTGCTTGAAAAAATATGAAACGGTTTTCGAGAAAATATTTTTTTTTACCAAATAATTATGTTTTTAGGCTCTCCTGTAAAGTTGCATTTTTTGAGTTGGACCCTTATTCACCGGACACACAGATTTGTAGTGTAAGTGTAACCGCTGGAGCGGGGAAGTAGGTAGTTTTGTATGAATAGGTATAATTAATTTAGTAACCGGAAATTAACTAACATGTGACAATTTATTTTTTCAGATTTTAATTGAATTAATTTATGATGTTCCAAAAATAATGGGTACATGCTTTCTAATTCTTAAATTTCTAAAATATGACGTAAGTCGTATCGTGTTTTTGTTTTATTAATAATTTTAATAATAAATAAAATAATAATAAATAAATAATTTGAACAATAAAATTAATAATAAATAAATGTAATACCTACTAATAAGAGACCTATGCTTCCAGTCAAGATGGCCAACGTACTTCACAGAGCTTGTTTTCGCATCTCAGTTTTTGTTGCAAAGATGGCTACCTATAGTGGCCGTTGAAATGGTTAATTGTAAAGTTAATGGATTGAAACTTGTGTTGCACAATCAGTTGATAGCTGAAAAAGGTGAGTCAAAAAGTTTTTTTACACAAACACACAAAAATATAATATCGTTTCGATTAGATACCTACTTGCTCAAGGATTCCTTTTTGGTTGAGTTGAAGTAGTCGATGTATTTTGCGAAGACCATAGATGTTTAAAATCACGTGATTTTTAGAATAACGTGTCTTAAACACCCTTTTATAGTTAATCAACGAAAAGTACCAGGATTCGTGTTTCTTGATTATCATTGTGATCAAGAATATAAAAACACAGGGTGCAAGAGACAGCCTTCCGCAGACTGAAACGATGACCTCCATCAAACTGAACAACTTTCACTATGGAGGCTACCGCAGGAAACGCAAAAAAAGCAGTTGTCTCATACATTTGAGTCGGGTAACTACAGCAGTTTTGTATGGGACATCTGATTTTTTTTCGCGTTTCCTGAGGTAGGCTTTAAATTTTCGAAGGGCTGTCCCTTACACCCTGTTTTTAGTAAGTAAATAGGTATATGTCTAGAATATTTCTAAAATTTTCAGATAAGGCAAGAAGTGAGGAGATGATTCGATTTCTGCGATATATTGAAGCAAGACAGTTTCAGCACCTGGCATGGAGAGTCATTCCTGTTAACATGCGTATGATGATGTCTCTGATCAGCTTCTGTGTGACATACATCATCGTCATCATCCAGTTTACACATCTTTATGACTAGACTTACAGTGGGTGCTGACAGTTAGCTGAAATATCATTACTAGTACCTTTCTCTGCCAGTATAAATCTACCTATTAAAAAATGGCGTTCTAAAAAAACATTCTAGGGATTTTAGATGTCTTATGCAATGTTTTAGTGGTCTAAAGGCTATCCGTTCTATTAACATTAGACCAGTGACGCAAGCCTTGCCACAAATGTGTGTTTTAAAGATAGTTAGTAGGTAGGTAGATTTTTTAGCGAGTGATGAGGCTTTATTGGTGTTAATGTTTGTATTGTAATCTATATTTTATATATTATATTGTTGTTACCCAATTTGTATTTTTAGTCTAAGATCTGCTTTGTTTTTTTGTAAGTTCTGTTTCTATCAGCGGAGACCTGTAATTGGCTTTCTGTTGGTCATCCATACTTGTATTGTGTCAACAGTTGTTGGTCTTCCAAATAAAATAAAATAAAATAAAATAGTCCCAAAACCGAATAACTTTAAGGTCTAGCATTAAAACCGTGAAGCTCTCAGAGAGTGTAGAGTTGTTTAAAATCATTATTGAATGTTGGAAGCACTGCGGGGAGCCACTTAATACTACGATAACATTATACTTGGCCTCGACTGTGAAACTTAAATGTCAAGGATGTACTGAAAACATATAATTTATAGAATGATACGAGAGCATCTTCGAATGTGATCTTATAATAGTGATGCGTAGATTATGACACGCCTTTCAAAGTAATCTATGTTTAGTTAAACATAATGTTACCAAAGTATTTCGATTACTCTATGCACGCATTATTCATCTATCAAATAAATCTAACAAATTTCTTTATAATTGTAAGTAAAATAAAGATAGATTTGAGCGGTGATACGACCACACACTGAAGGGAGCTAGCCTTTCAATTACGAGGTGACGGTTCGTCTCCTCGCCTGTCACTAAGTTCTACGTAATTTATGTACGGATTTGTCATTATCACTAGCTCGGAGGTGAAACCCATAACCGAAAACGAAAAAAAAGGCTTAGTTCGGTGTAAATATGTGGGCGAGCTTGTGGCGAACACAACAGACAAGCAATGTTCGCAATGTTATATACGAACCATTCTGAAAAAAAAAACCTTTGTTAAAATAATTTTAATTATACTCGTAACTATACAACACATTTAACATTTTATTACAATTGTCTTTCTAAATTAGTTAAATATCTCCGCTGTCGACTATCACTTTTCGGAGGCAATGTATATTTCCCCCTTTCTATCCAAGGACTTATACTAATGTTGGTGTTTCTAATAGCATCTAATACTGTTTTGATGGAAACTATAATTAGGAGCACTATGACTAACACAATCAAAATGTCTAATAAAATGAAATTATTATTAATAAATAGTGTTATTTTATGAAGAACAAACAGATCATTTAAGATGAAAAGATCACAAGGTGTCTCCAGAGCAGCGAATGGTATAGACAAACATATTAAAATACCAACTAGAGAGAGTAGTATTGATATGTAAAAGTTCAAAGTTTCATCAGTTTTCAATAATGTCTTGTATATAATTTTTGGTTTTTTATTTAATAGTATGAGCCGCCGTTCATTTTCTTTGAAAATCTGGTCCAAGTTGAGGTATTGAATTATTCTGAAAAGAAAGATAATATATTTATCTGAAACTATGAATTCTTCACTTATTTCGTGGCTTATTATTATTACACATTTCACTATCATTTGTTACAGCATTTAACTTTATTTCGTAAGTAAGTATTGGTAGGTATATTATCAAAATTATTTAGAAAATTAAAACAGTGCCTCATCATCATCATAATCATCAGACTCGACTACATCATCGACAAGACGACGACTAGGATACGACTAAAGCACACAGGCGTACACTCAGGGAGGATGATGTAGGAGTGTTAGTGCCCAATTAGTGCCAAATTGTGGCAGACTTCACATAAACATCGGAATTTTCCAATGAAAAGTTCATTCACTTGAATTTTTTCGATGTGCAAATAGAACAATTTGTAAAAATTTAACACTTACCTCTGTACTGCCAACCGGTAAAAAATCATCTTGTCTAGTCTTAAAGATTTAAAAGCAACTCCGTCAACCAAGAGGCAACTGTGACTACTGCATTGTAGTATGATCCTTCCAACCATTATTATAGACTGTCATTAATTAATGCGTTTCTTAAATACATTTGTCATTACCCAATGACTGATATACATTTGGATGTAACAGGTACGATACAAGTCGTAATCACTTGCGTTGGAATGATAATGTACGATGACTCGTTAATCAAATCATCGTGCCCTAATTATGATTGGTTTTAATTATGAATCCTGGCTGTGTAATTGACTTAAAGTCGATATACCACTGTTATCTGTGATAAGTGCAAACTTTTGCCGATTGAATTAGGAACTTAGTTTTAGTATAGTAGGTTTAGTTTTCGTCATATTGGAAAGGTATTGAGAAAATTCAAATTAATTTCGACTTTACATGTCGGACCTCATTTTCCTTTTGTCCTTTTCATACAACGTAGGTACTCAATTTTACAGTATACAAAACACGACGAGATGCGGTTTTCCTAGTACAGCCAAGTATTCCAATTTCCCACATTTAGCTAACGATATCGTAGAGTTTGTGTGACTCAATTTAACTGAACTCGTGGGCAATTTGCACAAATTGGACTGAGAAGGAGTTGAATAGAACGTTATCGGGGCGCCACTTGGGAAGTCCTAATGTGTTAGGTCTTCCTAATGTGTTATACAGTCCTGAAATGTTTACGGTACAAAACTGCATTAATTTGAAAGCAAATGAGGAAGAAATAATGATAAATTTTCGGAGGTCTAAGATGAGTTGCTTAAAAGTGGTATTGTAAATGTATCTTGAATGAAAAGGCATCGATGTATACCTGATAGCAACGGACTTATAACATAATTAGGCACATTGAATAATTTCTAGAGTTCTAGCTACAAATAGACCTCAGCTAAAGCTACAGGACCATAAAAATTATAAAAGTAAACATTGCTGCAATACCATCCTTTGGTGGTTGTAATAAAGGTTTCTGACCACCCCTAAGGAAAGAACTGAGATTGAATATGTGAGTGTTTATAAACTACGACGTTTATTGCGCTACGAATAAGACGCAAACATAAAATTACTAGTATTGTGTTCTATCAGCACCTAGGTATGTATGGACAAAACACAAACAGTGATTAAATAAGCTTCTGTTAATTAAACTGTCCAAAAGTTTGTAATTCCAAAGGGAGTTATGATAGGTACTAATTTATCTGGGTTGTCCAGGTAATGACGCCATTCCACGTCGACATCTCTGTCCACAGTAATGAGTGCACGTTCGCGGGAAATGAGTCCGTCTCTATGATTTGCATTTTGGTAAGTATGCAAATTTAGATGATCTGTTTGAATCTGGATGTTCAAGTTAAAATAGTTCGTGGAGAAAATCTTTTTCTCTTCGCACTGTGAGTGGATATATCAAATATCATCGTGATAGTTAAAACAGACTTACACTCAGTTGCAGAAACGCACAGTTAATCCTTAATTAAATCTCATGCTGTCACTTTTTTCTCGTTGAAGTGATAAAAGCTAGCAAGAGATTTAATCTAGATTTAATAGATTAAAGATAAAGATAAATGATAACTTTAAAGATCGTTTTTGCAACTGTGTCTTGGCTGGTAACGACAATAACAAAAATTATAATATTTCAAAACAAAAACAAAGATGTATTACTTACATTTCAGGAATGTAGTACCTCGTCACAACAGGGTGTAAACTAAAATGCGATCTCCGGATCATACTACTGAACAAATTTTACTACTGAGCCAACATCTAAATCGAATAAAAAAATCTGCTGTTCCTTAATTATCTCAGAGAATTATAATGTAAGTCAAGTGCCTTACATTGACGTTTTCTATGAAACAACAACGAATATTGGAATTTCGATGTTGGCTCCATAATGAAAGTAGTGCAGTTTTTCTTAATCTTTTCGGTCCACGGACCCTTAGGTACTCAAGCACAATTTCAAGGACCCCCGCGAAAAAATTTACTTACAATACTACTAAATAATTTCGTGAAAATTGTTGGCGCCTTTTTGCAACTAACTACTGTACTTTTACTGTTTATATTTTGGTGTAAAATAAAGTATATTTGATTGATTGAACTAAATTAGGTATAATTTGGGTTGATGAAACTATAAAGTTGTAATATCAAATCAGATTCCACTTGTATTCTGTTTCTGTATTTGCTTTTAGTAACTACCTATATACAAGAGAAGGGAACGCCTTTTCACAGAAGTATGTTAAATGGTCCACAGATGAGACTGCGGATCCCCATACATATACTCGCGGACCCCCAGGGGTCCGCGGACCACAGGTTAAGAAACACTGCTCTAAAGTACCCCCTAAAATATGTAATGCATTTGAGTTTACAACCTGTATGTTATCAAAAACATTAAAAAAAATTCAGAGCGCAGACTTTATGTTATCCATGGGCAATGCCACGGGCACAAGTTCATCTACATCTACGTTAAAAAAAGCTTGGAAGGGGTTTTTCACAGCAAAAGTATGGAGATGAATAATTGGTGCATACGCCCCCCAGTTCAATGCACCTGGCTCACTTGGGTGCATTATATGAACCCCTCTGTTTGCAGGGGCGCTTAGCGATGCTACCTATATAATATGTTAGTGTGTCAGTGACATCTCGGGCTTTTTATGCAAGTGAATGTAAATAGGCGTATGTACTGAAAAGGGGGAACGTAACGTTGTCTTGCAGATGATCTTTTTTGTACTTTAACTCTTTTGGATTTTTAAGATGAACAGAACTGTTGCCATGCGGCTCGTACTAACATTACCGATAAAGCAGTCATCAGCGTATATAATTCGTTTGTCGCTCGTCCCAGTTTGAACATTTATTCCTTGAGCGCAAATGCGCGCCCCATACAAACGAAGTCTGGTGATATTTTCAGTAGTATAATAGTACTCTGTGATAAGATATCAAATTAAAGTCAATGAAATTTTTCAGAAACAATTCATAAACTATGTCTATGTTTCTATGAAGTAAAAATTTCGTTAAAATATACAGTTTTAATGCAAGGATTAATTTAAGATATGTATGGAAATCTTTAAGGCACATTTTAACAAAAATCTGACTTTCTGAAATAATTGATTGACTTTAATGAAACCAATATCTGTGCTTTGCATTTGTCAAATTTCCATTTAAATAAAAATCTTTGATTTTAATTGGTTAATACAGAAAATAGGGCGAAACTTCATTTGTATACAGCGCGATCGGGAACTTTCGGAATAAACTTTTGTCTGGCCATCATAGTACAACTCTATACAAGATACTGGTACATTAAATAAGACCAGATAGTTTGTATAACAATGACCGACATCCATTTATTTACTTACTTTATTTTTTATCTATTTCTTCGGTTTATACTCAAATTTGAACTAGCCTAATGGCATTGAAAAGTCCAGGATACAAACAAGAATATCTATCAAAAATACGCCGTAAGCTTGATGTGAAAGTATATTACCCAGTATATTTTATTATTCTTGTTTTCATTGCCTTTGCAAAACAATAACGTCAACAATATGCCCGTGAACATGAGAAGCGGTGAATTTGGAAACAGCCCAGAGGCAAAATAATTAGAATATTTCTGTTTTCAGAAACGAGTCTCATACATAGCAATTTTTTGCTTATCTTTACAAAAATTAAAGAGTCACGTTGCAGGGTTTACCCCAAACACAACTTTCGCGTGTTGTTCGCGCGGTTCACGTTTCAGCCTGCCACGAGGCTCCGCAATCCATCTCAGTTGTGTTCTTACTCAAAAACAATCCTCGAGATTGGATAGATACTCCCTCAAACCACTTGACATTGGCGGAAATGCGGTGCTAACGCACAAGCAAGAAATCCATTAATTAAAATAAAATAAAAAAAAATTAAACATAATTTTACGACTGTTTACAATACAATATTTTATCAGAACACGTCAAGCGTGGTTGTCAATAATTATGATAAATGGCAAGTAATTAGTAAAACAAAAAGGATGCTGGTTTAAAAGGGAAAACTACAGTGCTTTTCTTTTACGCTTCATACATTATTTCAATGGCTGTTTAATTAACATACCTAACGTCAAATCGTTCACTTAATGGCTCAGACTATAATTTGTTTGACCTGACTTAACATTCCATTAATCATTCAATTATTGTCAGCGTTTGTTAGTACCACAGAGTACTATAACTAGTACTATAGGTGGTTTTAGGGGTGGTAATGTGGTCAGACATGGGCAAAACCGCATGTTTCAGACCGCATCAGTGGTCTAGGCAGGTAGTTGGTGTCATACGTATATTTTTACCTCTAAAATTTCTTTTTGCATAAAGTTGTTCTTTATGGTAAGTATAAATATTTTGCAGTACCTGTACATAAAAGAGGGTCTATCATGCCGTCTGTGTCATTTCTATGTCTGGAGAAATCTTCATAGATACTCATGTATCTGCCTTATCTAAGGATAGAAGGTGACTAGGTCTTGTGAGTAGTTGTATTTATTTTATTTTAATTTTAATTTAGGTCGTGTAAGAACACAATATTCTCTGACAGCAAGTTGACCACTATCTTGCCTCCACCAACACGCACTGGGCCCGCGTGGTGGAGTATGGCCCACTCCCTCTCACCCTTATTCGTGAGAGGAGGCCTTTGCCCTGCAGTGGGATTCTATAGGCTATAACTTACTTACTTTTTTTTTAAAGAACACTATACCAAACCAAGTTGCGGCGAATGTGAAAAACTCTCACTATGAATTCGATTACGAATATAGTCTGCGAACGAGTTCATCGCATCATTTGTACTTAGTACACACGGCGACAGATCAACCTACTCATAGTTGACCTCTATGTTCATGGACATAAGGTCCAACAATGGGTAGGTTGATCTGTCGCCGTACGTACATACTAAGAGTACTTACTACCTTATGGTTTCTATTATAGTAGAGTAATTGCTGATTATGTTTTAAGTAAAAAATCCTTCAAAATAATGTGGATGCCTACACAATGTGTATGAGACTCACGTAATTTCGTTCGCTCTTCCCGACGGCATGCTAATTATTCTCTCAACTTTAATACTTGATCTCTCCCATTTTAACTCTTTGTTGCTTCGCTATTCTAGAGATAAATGCTGCTGGAGTCTGTACTTCCATAATTTTCCACGTTTCATAACAATTAAGTATGAAGCGCACTATGTATTATCTAGTCTAGGTCCTTATTTGTATCTGTTCTCTTAGACAAAACTCTTCACTCTATGTAATACTTAAGATATTTTAGTAGAGTTCTATAGTTCAGATTAATAATAAAATTATTAGGGCAGAAACATTTATAACTGTTTGGATATCGTATGGTTAGTTTTATTTTCTAGTCTAAACATAGTTTTTAGATTCAGAGTCATGAGATCAAAAATAGTTTCGCCCTAATTTACATGTAATAAAGTTTAGATACCAACTCGTTTTCGTTTGTTTTGTGTGCGTTTAGATAAAAGCACGATGGGGTTGACATATACGTATCAATGGTTAAAATCTCGATAAAAAAATGAAGAATACAATAAAGGCTAAAAAATCTTCTGTTTTCGGAGAGCTGATTGCATTTTTAGTTTTTTTAGTATCGAAGGAAGGAAGCGCTCGTTGGCGTCGTGGAGCTTCGGTATCGGAAACGATCACCGAAGTAAAGCAACGTCAGGTCCGGCCAGTCTTTGGATGGGTGACCGTTTAGTGGTATTTCATCTCGAGCGTTTCCGTGCTTCGGAAGGCACGTTAAGTAGTTGGTCTCGGATAGTTCCGTCACATGGCGTTGTAACTATTCGTTAAGCCAGGTCAGATGCCTATTAAGGCGGCCTGAAAATTCTCTGACAGGAAGTTGACTACTACCTTTGCCTCTACCAACACGCACTGGGCCCGCGTGATGGAGTATGGCCAACTCCCTCTCACCCTTATTCGTGAGAGGAGGCCTTTGCCCTGCAGTGGAATTCTACAGGCTATAACCTACTTAATTTTTAGTACCGAAGATTCTCAGCTTAATCTACGTAGTGTTAAAGCTGTTTGAATTTATCAAATTTTTGTTATTAAATTACTAAAGCAAATTATCACAATATCAGGTTGGTTATCTACCTTAAAATGTAATCAACAAAAACAATAGAGCGAAGGTGCACTTTGTAGCTGCCTCTGTTATATTACTCCATAAAAAGCTATTTGATTGCAAATTTCCGCTGCCCATTTGTTTCGACGTATTCGAAAACAATGTTGTGCTTGAAATCCATTAACGCAGCGCGTTGAAAGCCGTTACGATGGAACAACAAATATGCACTCGCGAGTAGTCATTTTGTGGAAACATCGAATACGCATATCACTAACTTTTCAGTTTGTTATTTTGAACTAAGGGTGTCTAGCATCTGCTCTAGTAACAAAACCAAATTCAGAATTCTGCCTCGCTGTAGGATGCCATATCATCGTCATATTATTTAAGAGGTACGCTCTTGTCGGTGGAGTATTCGGCTAATCCTGTTTCTTTTCCGCTTGAGTTCTTGATTTTTTTTTCAATTTATTTAATACAACACAATCAAACAGTTACCAAAACTTATGAACATGTACCTCATAAACCTTGTAAGGTTAATCTGAAGTATACGCGGTGTCGCTGACCTACAGCACATGTAGGTACTCATAATATATATACTTCTACTTATAACTAACTACTGTACTGTAGTTCCGCAGACACTACAGTTTGTCCACTCTGTTCTAAAAAGTGTTTTTTTATACTTTGTTTAAATTTGTCTTTGTTCATGTATACAAGTTGTAGCTTCTGCGGTTATTCATTTGTAATTTACAACAAATACGACACGACATCAACCTTTTCCTTCACTTGGGCTAGATAACTATGTCTATAGGATAGGCTAGAAAATAAAAAGTAACACTAGCTTGAATCCCAGGGACATCAAACATAACAAATAATTTTGTAGATCTTTATAGTAAGGTCCGACCTCAAGATTAAATCTAAATTCACATTTATTTCCGTGGAACCTTCGCAAGATCGCGATAACGCACAAGCGTCAGAATTCTATGAATAGCTGAACATGTCAAAAGGCAAACACCAATTTTATCTCGAATCTAATTTCATTCAATGGTGCCTATGTTTGACAAGGGGCCCTTTGAAAATAGTGCTGAATACTCGTATGATTAAATAAGGTCTCATACGGGAACTTTTAAAGTGCTTATTTGAAATACCTTGAGTCCAATATGTATGACTATCAAAAATGAAAATTAGAAAAAAGCTACAAAACCATGTAGAATTGCATAGCATATGCTCACGACTTTATTTTCCTATGCCAATTTATAAAGGGTCCAACTTAATATGCTAATTTGAGAGAATGACCAACGAGCTGACTGATTGACCAAAACCGGGTAAGACCATAATCGAAATCGCAAAAAAATCTACTGTCCCGTATTTTTCGGTCAAGCAGGATTGCAGTTTTGTATGCAACAGCAGATATTTTTTCTAAATTTCGTCGTTGAGCCCATTGAGAAAGTTGTTCAGTTTGACGGCCTGATCATCCCCTTAAAAACTGTCAGCATATTCAGATGGACCCTGAATGTTTGAAAGATAAAATAAGATAAGATACATTATTCTTTATTTGCACACCAAAAAACAACACGACGACACGACTTTTCGCTATTTAAACCTTAGCCCCAAAGACAAAGTTGTTTAGTTCGATGCTCTGATTATCCCCTTAGTAACCATATTAAGAAGGACCCTATACCTAATATATAGTTAGTCATCAGAGTAATTCGAAGCCAGGCTTGCACCAAAAAGTATTTAGGCTTAAAAGTATTTACTGATACTCGTAGCTCTGTCTCTCACACTGTTCAAACAAATGACAGTGACAGCATTATAATTTGAACATGTTTAAGCCGAAATACTTGTTGGTGCAAGCCAGCCTAAATATACACACAATTGCACAAAAGTGGGAAAAAACTGTTTAAACCTGGAGGGATGACGCTAGACGGATGATGATGCTGGTAATAGTTAATTGACTGTCTGTCTTTATTACCTATATCTTTATGTAATTTCTAACCCTTTGGTGTATCATAAATATACACATACCGTAAATTTTAAGTTTAATCAGTATACAAACACCCCTGTAAATCCCATGATACCCGAAATGAGCATCAATCAAATTTCGTGAATTGCTTCACATTCTATGACAGGCTAAATGCGCTTCCCTCGGACGCGGAATAAAACACTTGATATTTAAACACAATAAAAACATACCTCCATATAGGGTCCAACTTATTATGCAGACAGTTTTTTAAGAAGATGATCAAATGATCAAACTGAACAACTTTCACTATAATATAGAACCAACATCGATATGGCCAAAAAAAATCTGCTGGTGCTGTCTCATACATTTGGCTCGAGTAGGTTTGCAGTTTTGTATGGAACAGCTGTTTTTTTTTCGCGATTTCGATGTTTGTGCCATAGATAATGTTGTCCAATTTTATGGTCTGATCATCCCCTTAAATGTTATTGTTTAAAACTATAGGTAATGCCTAAACCTAAATACGGGTGTTAAAAACTTGTCAAGATTCTATTAATATGTCACTAAATACTTTTTTCTCTCATTTAATATTTGATTACGAAGTACTTTACTGCAATTTTTCAAATTCATTTTTCAAATTTTTTAAATACCATCAGACGCAATAAAGGGATACTTAATTGCTTTTTATTTCAAAAAGCTAATTGAAGATTGATTGCCTGTTAACACATGGGTATCGTGTAAGCTGATATTGAGTGTTATATTGGTGTTTATAATCCCGGTTAAATGTCAATGTTCGATGTAACAGCGAAAAGCCACACGATTATGTGCCTGCTTAATGGATACATAACAGAATCAACACATCAAAGTTTGAAATCAAAGCTCACATATTCTCTTTCACACACGCTCAATTACCCAGTTATCGCGATCAAGCGTCGGTGATCACAAATCTATGGTCGATTAAAATTTTCAATGCGTCAAATGGTGGCGGGGGAGGATCAAAGCGAGTATCTTCATTTGAATGGAAAATAAACTTCATTTTACATTTTGTTTCTGTACCACACATGTTTATTAAACATGTTTATTAGAAATTATATTTGATGTAAAGGGTTGCCTGCTATTATGTCTTTACTGAATTTGTGGAAATATTAACTAGATATCAAGTTACCTTATTATTTGTGAAGTATTTTACTGAAGTTTTTTGCCGTAGCAAGAAAGGCAAGGGTTTAGTGTGGCGGGCGGTGAGATGACCTCATTATTTTATTAAACTACGGTGTTGATTAAACTATAATTGCCTATTCCTATTATAAGTAAAATGATATAGAACACAGACCGTGTTTTAAAACGGACTCATTTGGAAGCATTAATACCACGGGTATGCAAATTATCGCGAATAGTCTACTTACTGTACAGAATGGAAAATACTTAAATATTGCAGATGGCAAGTTTTACTCATTGAACATTTTTTTGGAAATAACCGTTTTCAAAACGAATTGAAACAATACATCAAATTTATTGCATTAGTTTTTGAGTTGGTAAAGCATGAGCATGTACAGGATGTAAAGTTAAATGCGTTATACCCAATTTGATATAATGCAACGCATTTAATTGTATACATATACTGCTTACATATAAAAAAAAATACTTATAAGTATGCGGGTCAAACAGAGAATCTCTCTTTTTGAAGTCGGTTAAAGACTTTAAAAAGGCGTCTGATGCCGGAGGTGCATAAGTTCTCCTGGATATAAAAGTGTGATGATTTTCAATCCAATGCACTCTCCATCTCCCCCTGCTATAATTTCACAGAAAGAGTACATAGAAGTGACACACATACAAGTATTTATAGGTATGAAGGTGACGATGATGATCCATAGACTAAAGTAGTACATATTTCGTATAGTGACGCTACGAAAAATTTGAACCTAAAATTATGGTACTTATTTTTTTCATTTCAATAATTTAATAAGTACAGCAGCAGAAATAGAATGTGTTCTTAGTTTACGTTTACTCAATTTCAATTATGATTTTTAAGAAAATACATACAGGTTGTAAGGAAAAGTATCATTAACCTTTAAACCACATGCTCTACCCATCGAACTGAACTACTTTTAATATGGGAACAAGCAAGTCAGCAAAAAAAAATCTGCTTCTCCATACGTTTGAGCTTTAAAGGTTTATGATACTTTTCCATACACCCTGTATAATGTAGTAATACTTATGTATGAGGTGATCATGGAGAAATATGTGATGAAAGTGCTCATTAGGTATAATCAAATAAAGATGATTATGACCCTTGTACCTTAACGTCGACAATCACGGAAATTTCTTCTTTTTGTGGTCTTTTAGAGTGTAATATAGTATCAGTAGTGAAACTGAGCATCGAGACTCCCCTCACAGGGGATGTCGACAAAGCTGCGGTGAGTAATTACAGAAAAATGGGGAATAACTGGGTCACTGTAGTTGTGTGCGGGGATTATGCTGGATTACACACAACATAAGACAAGTACTTACATACATAACTTAACTTCCTGATGCACACTTTGCGAAGGTATCTAAATGACTTTTGTTCATGTTGCCAAAACTTACTCTAAGTCTAAATCTTGATTTCCTTCTAATGTTATAATATTCATTGCAATAATTACATTAAATTCATTAATCGATAATAATGGAATGGACATTAATTTTGGGTACCTACATGCAAAGATTGTACATCAACTTTATTAATACAAGCATAATTAACCCGCGACTTCGTCCGCAAGGGTTTCCGTCATTATAGCGAGATAAATAATATACAAGATAACTTATAAGCTTTCAAACACAAAAAGTTTTACCAAAATCGGTTCAGTAGTTTTCACGTGATGCGCTAAGAAACAAACAGACAGACTGGTGATTTGGTTATTTGGAATCAGGGACCGTATTTTCTATCTTCAATGTACAGACACAAGTTATGTTACAGTTTTATAATATAGGTAGTTAAGATTTGGTTAAGACTAACACATCACGGACAATGAGGGGTTATTGGACATGAACATATTAAAAAACCCTAAAAACAAGATGGTGAACTATGGATTGTAATTACTTAATTACAAATGCGATCATAAAGTTCAATGTGGGGTGATAGCATTGATGCAATTTCATCTAAGTGCAATCACCCACCAGCATTCCATCACAAATATACATATAACACATAAATGGTAGACATATTAGACAATTTCTACCGCGTTCGCCCTTTCACCATCCTGTCATTGGGATGCCGAATGACGTCATTGAATCCAGAGATGGATTTGTCCCATAATTTCTGAACACAACCCCTTCTACTGAAATCGACAGCAAATCTCTGATTCCGCCGAACATATTACTTTATGCATCAAACAATGCTGGTTTAAAAGTAGGGAATTATTTGAAATAAGGTTTTGAGCAGCAATGGATGTGGTGTAGGGCAGAAAGCGTGAATTGTTTTGTATTGTAATTGGCAAGTGACGTGTTCCATTTAGGGGCCTGATGGACAGACATTAGGCCGTCTGCGTTGTTGTGGGCCGGACGGTTTCCATTTGTTGAGGGCTCCGTGTAATTTTGTAAATGTATGTGGTAACGAGTTGAAAAAAAAAGGTATTCTCCAAAATAACAAAGCCTGAAATGTTTAAAGAAATTTATTCATCGTTTTTTTCACGTATGAATTAAGTAAATGGTTTGCGTCTGCTCGTAGCTGAATACTGGTTATTTGATAGCATGAAAAACAAAAAAAAATCCAAAGAGAATGGGTGTCAGTTAGTGAACTGTAGTCGCAATAATAAAATATCCACTAAAGGTCGGGGTGAAACGTCTGCCTTAGACTTGAACAGCCGCTTTGATCATCAAATAAAACAAGGAGAATTAATGTGTTTTTTTATGTATTATCAGTTATAACAATTACTTAAATAACATAAACGTGTAATATTTTATTTACTGTTCTTGCTTTCTCCTTGTCCAATTACCTACACATATAAAATTAAACATAGGTACCTTATTCAGAAAAGGTATTTATTTCTTGAATGTTCATTTCGAAGAAGGAAGTACATTTATATTTATATTTCATTATATATTTCATATTTTATATTTCATTCCTCTTTAAATGTAGGTACGTCTTCTTTATATTATAGCAGAATAAGTAGAGAGAGTAAGAGATAAACCTTGGAATGTTTCAGTCTGAATGAATATCTAGAGCTCGTGTAGCCTTTGTCCTTAACCTTGGCCTTGGCCTTGCGACAATAAGCTGGGTTTACTCTCATGTCGGCAAGAGCTTTCTAAAGATGTTCTAAAAAACAAATATCAAAATTCGTGAATGAATAGCTTCAACTTAAGAAACAGATACTAAGCTAAGTATTGATATTTTTCTACCCTCCGGACGGAAAACGTCAATTTCCGTCCCGCTGCGCTAAACAAAGTTGTCACTTTCCACGTCCGTCGAAGAGAAAAATAGTATACTAACCTCGGACAGTAGGTTAATAAGAAAGCCTCAGATCACATGTTTGTTGACCGAGGCATAAGTAGGTACTTACTTTTAATTGGAATTTATTTGTCTTTTTTAGGAGCAGGATAGCAGTCTCGGTCAGCGGTTTCTTTATAGGGTAATTTGCTAATTTGTCTTTACTCATACCACAGAGTACCTACTATAATTAATCGAATATTAATGTGTTTCATGGGAAATTACACTATTAATAATAAGTACATGTCGAATTACTCTGATAAAAAGTTTAGGACACATAATTTTGTGAAGTCATCTGCAAAAATGTACACTTTGAGACTGACTAACCAATATGTCTGGCTCTGTCTTTAAATTCAATATCCCTTTTATACTTTAATTTGTTCTTTGATAATATGTGCGTAATGAATGAATGATTAAGTGGTGTGTTGTAGTAATATTTCTAGCCACGTCTTCATTTTACTAAGCGATGTGGTTCCCATATTCATGGTAAGTTCATTATTATAGGTACTCTTGTTATAGGTATACTCGTAATGTTACTAAATTGTATTAAGCATTTCTTATTTTCGAGAGCTTTTTTTTAGTCGGTGGGGCGTTGCGGAGAGTTATGAACACTAAATCATCTGGGTCAGAGTTCAAATTTGTACAGTTGAAATGGCATATTATATCAATGAGTGTTTACTTACTTATGTACGTAATATCGACTGCTCTCAAAAACTGCATGTGAAGGAAAACATTGTGAGGAAACCTGCATACGCTGAAGAAGAAATTCTGATGCGTATGTGAGTAAGTGTTCAATCCGTATTGGGAATGCATGGTGGATTAAGGCTAGGTTATCCCAGTGCAAGCGTCTCTTTCTTGCAAGCATAAGTTTACAATTAGCCATCCCGCTCCAATTGAAAGCAGGATCGCAAAAAAACGTGTTTTTCGTCAATATCTTTGCTCACGGGAGTTTCTAAGCTAAAAATTCTTCTGAGTTCACTTGAAATATTTAATGTATTTAGTTAAGTACAAGAATAAAAAATAAAATATCAGCAGTTAAACTGCTGATATTTTATTTTTTTAGTATTGAAAATATATAACAAAAAGGCTACGAATAAGAGAATGTATAGAAGTATAAATGAAGCTCAAAAAGTGGCACCAAAAAAATTGTAACGCGTTCTAAATTTGTTCTTTAAAAATTGTAACTCGCCGCCAAAACTCATACAAAATGTCATTTTTCATTGGGTGCCAAAAATGATTTCGATTTTGTTTAGAGTTACTCTTCCATATTTATTCTTATTCGTAGCAAAAAGGGGTAACTTTAGGATGTTTTTCTATCTAGTAAACTTAATCTAATCGTGTAATTGAGAACAGTCGCCCATCCGACCGATTAATTTCAGACTTTAAAACACAGTTTAAAACACTTTCGTTCGTATTCAAAAAACGGCCTCGACAGGATAACCAATTCCCTCCTTGAGGTTAGGCCTGTGCCTTACAGTGGGACGTTTATAGGCTGATGATGATGATGTATTCTTATTTTATCATAATTTAAATTCTCATAGAGCACTAGAAAGGGATTAGTTGGGAATACACTGAGTTGCGTCCCTGACATTCACGAAGGTTGAGAATAATATAACAAAGAACCTTACACAAACTCGTGCAACCATTACTTAATTCAAATTGATAACAAACGTTTGAAACGTCGGATATTAATATTAATTTGCTAGCTAAGTTTCAATACATACATACATACATAAACTCACGCCTTTTTCCCAGAGGGGTTGGCAGAGATTATGGATCTCCATTTTGGGCGGTTCTGACACACTTCTCTTGCTTCCTCTAAGTCCATACATCTTTTCATACATTCCCGTCGATTTCGGCTGCTTCTAACCTGGCATTTTTTAATGACGTCCTTGATCTGATCTAGGTACGTTCTCCTAGGTCTGCCTATACCAATATTTCCTTTCACGCACGCTTTATATATCTGTTTTGTAAGTCGACTTTCATTCATCCTTTCAATATGTCCAAACCATCGAAGCATTCCCTTCTCTACTTTAATCACTACATCTTCATTCAAACCGCAACGTTCCCTAATCACAGTATTTCTGATTTTATCCTTTATAGTCACGCCACACATCTAAGTTTCAATAATGTTTAGTTTTTAAACTTGCATTAATAATAAGGTTTAAACTTTGTAACCACAAGATTATCAATTACCATTATAATTTAAAAATTTAAGGTTTTAAAACACTTTTTTTCAGCAATCCAGCCTAAATGTAAGAAATGTATTATATTGTCTCCCTACTGTCCACTTAACTATACTGTATGTAGTTATGGGTCAACATTTAACAAAAGTTACGGTAGCACAGCGAGAGAGGCGAACAAGCTAGAATCGAATAAGTCACCAATTATAAACACTAATAAATTTTACTTTTAACAAAAGGAGGGTAACATATGTTATGATTTTTCCTCCCCTCCGGAAGGAAAGCGTCAATTGTCGTCCCGCTGCGCTAAACGAAGTTGTCGCTTTCCACCTCTGTCGACGGAAAAAATAGTATACTAACCTCGGACAGTAAATAAGAAAGCCTCAGATCACATGTTTGTTGACCAAGGCGACATGAGATCTGAGACCGTATTTATTTATTTTATTTAGGTAACACTTTATTGCACACATAATATTACAGAACAAAACAATATAAAGTATACATGTACAAAGGGCGAGCTTATCTCTAAAGAGATTTCTTCCAGCAAACCCTTTCTTACTTTCCTGTCCTCGGTGTGTAATCTACCATAGCATCTTAGCAAGTTGTTCGCCTCAACTCTCGCTGCGTTAGTGCGAATACCCAATATCTAACTCAAGGTAAAAAATATAAAAATAGAATAAAATCAAAATGTATGTTGAAAAGCGAAAACGCGCTCACAGGCCGGCTGCGTCTATAATAGTAAACTATTTAGTAACGAGTGATATAACAATGCCTTCAAGCTGTTATACTTATTTTTTCCCCTTTTATTTCGGTTTCTATTAAAAAACAGCCTGGAGCTACATATACGTTTTGTTAAATCATGTTCTTCATTCGATATACCAATTTCTTCAGTTCCATAACACTTATTTTGTTACCTACGTAAACTTACACAGCAACTTTATTTTTTCAGGCTTCCAAGCCCCAAGGGGGCCATCTGGGACCCTATTACTAATCCTACGCTTTCCGTCCGTCCGTCTGTCCTAGTTCTAAAGGGCTGTTCTTTTGAACCATAATAGGTAGAGAATTTCAGAGAATATTATTTTAGATTTGATAAATAAACAAAAAGCTAAATATTAATACTAATTAATTATACAAGAAATAAGACAAAAAACATATTTTCAAGAATTTTAAGGGTGTAAAAACGGCGATACTTGGTCTGATTATCGAGCATACCTACCGACTCTATAATAAAAACCGGCTAAGTGGGTGTCTGGAACGCACTAAAGATCCCAAAATAAAAACATTTATTTGGTGATTTTGTTGTTACCGAGATTCGCACTTGGCCGTTTTATTACATTTGTCGCAGTTCGTCTTTGTTGATTTTGATAAAATGGGTCACGGTCAGCCATAAAAATTTTTGCTAAACAGAATCTTTGACGGAACGTTGTTTAAGTTCGATTCCATGTTTCATAATTATAGTTAAATATTAAAAAAGCTAGTAAACATAACTTTCACGCTTTTCTACAATTCACCCCTTGAAGACAAGGTAAGAGAGTACTTTGAATAATTGAAAGAACGGTCGAGGAGCAAGGGTTGAGAAGAACATATAGGTCAGCAGCTCAATGTAGGGCTATGTGATGAGAGCAGAGGGCTAGGAGAGGGTGGGGTGTCGAAGTTGTCACTAAGTACTGAGGGATGAATAGGTGCCAGGTTACCTGAGTTTAGTAGTTTTTAGGAACACTGAAAAAAGCTTAACCGAATAAATATGCTTTGTTAAATTACTTTCATATATTACTTTCATGTTGTGCTCCACAAGAGGGCACATCGGAATGACTGTCAAATTAGGCCACTGCAACTGGTCCACCTTGAGGCAACTGACTCCCAAATTTAACCAAATGTTTTTTAATTTTGGTTAGGCATTATGTACATAATTATAGTAGTCACTAAAATTTGGCTTTTTAAATTGAATAAAACATTTGGTTTTAACAAATTTAGTATTTTTAGTGGAATTTTATATGTTATCCTCGTAATAGGTCTATTACTTTGTTCGCCACATTGCGAATTTAAAATTTTTATTTTCTGATGAAATTGAAAAAAAAAAGTTTCCAAAGTTTAATAAGTATCAACTATTGTTCAGTCAGTTAGTGATTATTCTGCTTTCTGGTAAATTCTGTTAGACGTATTAATTCGTTCGAACGTTGGTTTTTTTTTTTTATTATTATTTAAGAAAATTGTAATTCTTTAACTGTGTTCAAATGTAGGTATGTTCTGTTTTAGTGTATAATAAAGTATAATTGAATTGAATTGAATTGAAAATTTTTAGGGGTATTTTCAATCTGAATGATAACTAGAATTATAATCTAAAACATAAAAGAAAAAAACCGGCTATTATAAATTATTTACTTTCGCCATACAAGCGACCCGTAACTATACTGGAGTACCCCTCTAGCTAACCCTTCAGAAAGGTATTCAATTCATCGCTCCATCTTTTCCTGGGCCTTCCAGGACGTATCGGCAATCATCTTGTGTAACCCTTTCTGTGGCCATTTTAGTCCACCTCTCCGGATGCATGCGGAAGATATGTCCAGACCAGTCCCACTTCAGCTGAGCTTTTTTAAGGCCTACGTCAGCTATACCAGTTCTGGAGCGCAGATCTGTGTTTAGTACCCGAATACCCGATCGCTTAATTTTACACCTTAAATGCTACGCTCCATGGCTCGTTGGCAAATCTTGAGATTGGATTTCTGATGTCCAGTCAATGTCCAAGTCTGAGCCACGTAAGTTAGGATGGGCAAGATGCACATGTCGACGAGATTTCGCTTTAGTGTGAGAGGAAGGTCGCCCTTCCTTCTTAGACCAGTAGCTCTTCCAGGCGATTTGGATCCGTCTTTTGAGAGAAGTAACATAGACGGTATTATTTCGAATTAAAACCCTTAATTTTTCAAAGCGATATTCATAATAAAGCGGCCCGAGGGCATTCTTTATGCAAAGCAACGCCATCACAAAAACAAAAAAGAGAGACAATATTTATGCCTCATACGTACCATTGAACACCAAAAACGAGGCCTCAAATGAATGCAAATTTACTTGGAAAGCAGCAAAAAACACATTAGCATAAACGCTCAATATTAGATGTTCATACGCATATTAAAAACGATTAGAAGCCCCTTTTATAAAATGTCAGCGTTTAAAATGACCGGTTGATGGCACTGCTATTATTTGAATGATGGTCAATTTTTCATTGTGGTTTTTATTCTAAATCATGTTTAACTTGTTATTAAAAAATTCGGAATTCAATAACTTTTTATTCAAAATAATATGAAACAATTATCTTTTTGACGCTATTTTTGGACTCTACCACCGCGTCGAAAGGCTGTTGCTGCCAGAAATTCGATAACAAACCAAAATACAAGGTGTAAAATTAAATGCGTTCGAATTGTAAAAGGGTGCTTTAGACTAAGAAACTGAACAACTTTTACTACCTAGTCAACATAAAAGCGCGATAAAAATCTGCTGTAGAAAATGTCAATAGCACCTACTCGATCAAAATGTATGAAACAGCAAATTTTTTTCCTGATTACAAAGTTGTTCAGGCCTCATGGTCAAAGTACATAACTACACTACAACAATAAATACAAAATTGATTTTTTTTTAACCTACTACTTTATCTCTTTACGTTGAATTCATTAAATAACGTAAAATTTTGCCAGTTACAGTCTAAAAACTATAAATAAATAATTAATAAATATCTTGGACAGTGTCATACAAATTATCTAGTCAAATAAAACATCATTGTTGAAACATCGGCACCTCAAATAATAAGGCAGTAAGAAAAGGATTCAACGACTACACAAACGATCTGTTATATGAATAGGTGACGATACTACAAGACAGTTTAACCACAATTAGTCCACGTATTACAACGTAATTCAGTAGTAACTAATAAGGTAACAGATATTCAAAACAATTAACCAGAGTGCCTCTACAGGAATCATTGTTCAGCCTATTAGTGATCGAGACATCTCTTGTCTGTCTGTTTTTGGTCTGAGTGAAAAGAGGTGGAGTTTTCGTGAGACTCATGGATACGAGCAATTAGCGTTTTTCCAGTGACTCTCCTGGGGATCGCTAGATGACGTCACAGAGCTGGACTCATTGCACAATCCGTAAAAAACAAAAATTATATATTTTTTTACGGATTGTCCTAGGGATCGACCCTATACAGCCATGTCATACGTCAATAGTTTCAAGTTTCGTACAAAATTACACATTACATTAAAATATATGTGAGCATCTTTTTGATGACCTTTTCCTTTGTTTTAATTACAATATTCAATATTCGACATAGATTAGCACAGCTCTTTGGCGCCATCTAGTGATACCCAGGGGAATTATTGCAGACATGACATGATTCGGCATACTTTTCTATAGATAGAAAAGAAAAATACTCATTGGATATACGAGTTTGACCTCGCTTCACTAAAAGTAAAATTACGATGGAAGTGGAGGTAGTGCTTACCTTACATCCACAAAATTAATATTTATAAATCAGGAACAAAGACCATAGTAGCGAATAGAGCTTTAGGCTATCACAAGAACACAGAAACTCATAACAACCTACCTTCTGGCTAATACTCCTTTTAATTTACCTTGGGTTGTGTGTGCCTAGGCTTTTCTTTCTTCCTTTCTTTCAGGTACCATATCGTGGCAGCTTTTAAAATGGTCCCAAAGCTCCGCTCCGCTTTCATTACGTGAACTCATTGGACGCTGCGTTGTAACATTGACGACTATTTATCAATGTCTTGTCTAGGGCTGCCAACCATCCGATTACATCGTGACATTCTCATTTTCCGTCCCCTTGTTTTCTTGCTTGAGATTTACTTATAACTCGGCTTTTGACTCAGGCCTTGTTATTAATCCGTCGCATCATTAATTACCATCAGTTTGGTTTATCCATTAAAGCGTATTGCGAAATGTTTTCATTAAGGGAATTTTCTTTTGTTTCGGTTTATTATTTTAAACGGTACTTTTTAGCTGTACAAGCCTCGAAGCTCATTATAAGCTTCGATCAACTGGTTGGCCTTACGCGAACATTTCAAACTAGAAAATATGTACAGTCCGTTAACACATAGAAAAGGATTCGGCTGTCGTGTCGGGTGCAATCGGTTATGTTCGTATTATAGATGAGATCGCGACCAATGACAACCTTGTTGAACTCAAAGTAAATAGGCGGTTCTCAAAAAAGTTGTCTATTGGAAAAGTACTTTGTCCTGTGAAGTAAGCATGCCTTACAAAACCTTTCATTACTTAATGATGTTTGCTATTTAAATAAAATGTACTTATACTATATTTATTCGAATAAATCATACAATAAGCCTATTTAAAACAATTCGACTTAAATTTTCTAATTCTCGTCATGATTTTTTTTTTGACAAACGCCCGAATTCGCAATTGATTCGAATTTGAATTTGTTATCCGATTTTACCGACAGCCGAATCCTATTCTAAGGGCTCACGGACTGTACCGAGATGACAGACCAAGTGCGCGCCGGCACTTAATTTCTGTGCTACAACTAAATTGGCCCATTCATACATACATTTTACTTTCATCGAAGCATATATACAGGGTGTAACATAACACCCTAGTAATACTTAAGGGGGTGCTTCAGACCATCAAACTGAACAACTTTCACTATGGAGCCATACATTTGAGTCGAGCCAGTACTGCAGTTTTGTACGAAACAGCAGATTTCTATTTTGAAGTTGGCTCCATAGTGAAAGTTGTTCAGTTTGATGGTCTGAAGCACCCCCTTATGTATTACTAGGGTGTTTTATTACACCCTGTATAGGTAAGATGTAAACTAGATATACAAGGTGTTACAAAACTACAAATAAACATTTAAGGGGGTGGTGTAGACCATCAAACTGAACAACTTTCACTAGGGGACCAATATCGAAATCGCGAAAAAAAAATGTATGTTCTATACTCTACAAATCGACTAGAGCTAAAAAATGTATGGGATTTAAAATTATTTTTTTCTCGATTTCGATGTTGGTCCCTTAGAGAAAGTTGTTCAGTTTGACGGTCTAAACAACCCACTTATGAGTTTTAAAAATTTATTGTTACTTATGAAACACCCTGTATACTTAGCGCAGAGCGTAGAGGTTCGTGCTTGACTTGCAAAGGAAGGCTGATCTCTACTATCGGATTAGCTTCAATTTGCATTCTTCAGTATTACCCAGGAACATCTTCCTAATTCGTAGTATACTGCACGTAGGATGCATAAAATGGATGCATGAACTACATTATATTTGCATTTCATCAGAATCCTTTTAGGGAAAACCATCTGTGGTCTGCGATGCCTGCATTTAATGGATATGTTCAAATATTCTTATGATCAACATTTTTAAATCCGTTTAATCGTGATACGTGTACGTGTTCCTAGAGTTGATAATGATAGATACTGACAGTTAATTCTATTTGTGTCATATTATGAATTCATAGATAGGTGTTAGAACATTAATTCTTTTGTTCATTATTTATTTTAAGTAATTATAAAATTATTGTGAAATAATAGTACATTATGATACAAGTTCGGTAAGTTGATAATTACAGCCGAGGCGTTATTGCTAGACCGAGCCGTAGGCGAGGTCTACAAGATAGCCTAGGCTGTAATTATCAAACCGAACGTGTGTCATACGACGTTTTATAACATATTTGCGAGGAAACAAGGAAATAAATAAAACTCGGACATTCATAAACTAATAAATTAGACTAACCTTTTCCGCTGCCTCTGAGACTTCTGGCGGCGTCGAATTAATAAATTCATCACTACTAACGACATTTTCAAATAAAAACAAAAAAACGTAACAAAAAATAGCGATTAAAAAGCGTGCGGAATAATTTTTTCACCTCACAAGCTCGGAAAGATTCTGTTTATCATTCGAAATCTGAGTGCAAAAGTGCATTTTATCCGCTAGCGTGCAAAGAGTTTTTAAAATTCGAATCCATTCGAGTCCAGATAAAAAGATAGTAAAACCATACGTGCGAGAAAGACAAAAAGATTATGTTGCTAACATAACGAACTATGCATATATTCGTGCATATTATTGTCTTCTCTTTTTCGCGTATAAGTTTGTCCTTCACTATAATTTATTTGAGTGTCAACAAAGAGATTATAACTAAATATAATCCCTTTGAGTAGCAATATCTCTTGTCTTCTCTTTTTCACGTATAGATTTGTCCTTATTTGCATTTGCATATAATTATTTTTCCAGTGTGGGATAAAAACAACATTTAAAATAATACTTATTTAAAATGCATTTTAATAATTAATTCATCTTGTTTACCTATGAGAAGTTATTCCGTTACATTTCCTGAATTATTTGCGCAGTGTCTCAGTTCACACTACACACCAGCAGGACATTTTTTATGCTGATATATTGGTTTTCAATCAAACTGCTACACGTGACCGCAGTGAGACAGTGACTAAATGCAAGAGTAATATAGCCGCAATAGAATGGGACAACGTCATAAAGCGCGATGTTCGCTCTATACATCTAAACTCAGTGCTTGCACCTAACATTTTCCTCGCTGTTGTGAGGTGAAAAGTTGTGTGTTTCGCTCGGCTGCAAAATTATTCCGCGTCTCGTACCTTTGAAACCTTCGCTACGCTCCGGATTCTATATTTGAACCACTCGCTTCGCTCGTGGTTCAATCCTAGAATCCTTCGCTTGCTCAGGTTTCAATATAAGTACTCGCGGCAAAAAACAACTTTGCAGCCTAGCATAACAAATAACTATTACTTGTTCACAAAACAAACACAAACTAATAAGAGAACTTCACAAATTAGCGATGCGCGCGCATTAGCGCTTTCTTTTTTCTTATTTTAAGAAAAAAGAAAAAAGGCAAAGGCACAAAAACATCCAGTATTACTAATAAAGTAAATTAATATTGATTGTTTTGGTTTCACATAAATGGGTGTAATTTATTGTCAAAATTAATTAAATTAAAGAATTAAATGTTTACTTTATTATATTTTATCTCCCAAAGTTAATTTTATTCATAAAATGTTGACCACTTTTCTGACATAAAAACTCTTTGCTAAGATTTAAAAAAGTACCGTTCGTTTTAGACGCAACCGTAGAAAGAGAAGGAACTAGAAGAAAGCACGTGTCTTGTCATATGATTCAGTAAGAGATGCACATATCAAATTCGCTCTAGTTAAAAAAGGAGATCGCTACTTATTGCTGTCCTTATCGACGTAGCCACTTTTTTGTTCTACGACGGCTGTCTGACTCCGGAGTCAGACATCTATTTTCATACAAGTTGTATAGGATTTTATGACTATCGCTGTCTCATACGCAGTTACACTGATGTTACGTCTATCAGCGTAAGCGAAAAATACTTCGCCTATGGACGCAACCGTCCGTTTTACTTTACATTACCGAACTAGGCCGTAATGAGATAAATTACGTTAGTGAAATTGGTCAAATAAGAGACCATTTACGAGCAAATGTGTTATAAAAATATTAATGGTTATAAGTAACATTTTAGTAATCAATTTCTATGTAAAATTCTAGTTGAATATTGCAATGTTTAATATAGTATATTATTATGACTAACTGATGTATTGTCGTGATTTTTAAACAAATGAATGTTGTGTACATCTGTTATTGGCATGTGATTAAATAAGATACCGCATGCTTATATGTATTATGAATTTGATAATGTATTGTTGATGTACCTTAATAAATAAATAAATGTTCTACAAGGTGTAACAGAAGTGGCACTACAGGACAAACTTAAAAAAAAAACGGAGGGGAAAAATCTACTATTTCGTACATTTTAGGTCTGCAAAACTACAGACCAGCTGCATTTATTTTCGTGATTTCGAAGTTGACTCTATAGTGAAAGTTGTTTAGTTTAATGGTCTAACACTCAGTTGCGGAAACGCTCATTAAAGTTAATCCTCCATTAAATCTCTTGCTAGCTTTTACTACATGAACAAGACAAAAAGTGACTGCAAGAGATTTAATAGAGGATTAACTTAAATGAGCGTTTCTGCAACTGAGTGTAAGCCACCCCTTTAAATGTTACAAGCCACATTTGTTACACCCTGTGTATAAAAACATCATACACACAAACTCAAGACCACAACTCCTATCTGGCTGGCCCGAAGCTTCGCTACAATTGTCAATTATTATTAACCCCGAAGCAATCAAGTTGCTCACTTTTAGCGTATTTAAGGTTCCAGGTTGGAATGACGTGTCAATTGGTGTGGTGATAGTTGGCTACAAAGATACCTTATCCCTTAGTCGCCTTATAAGTCACCCACTGAAAGAAATGGTCAGTCTATTCTAAGTGTAAACCTCTCAGGCTCTGTATATTATATATATGGTCTAACAAAATTAGCTGAAACTATTTTAAGGGGATGATCAGACCATCAAACTGAACAACTTTCCCTATGGGACCAATATCGAAATCGCGAAAAAAAATCAGCTGTTCAATACAACCATCCTCGACCTAAATGTATGGGACCGCGGATATTTTTTTCGCGATTTCGATATTGGTCCCATAGAGAATGTTGTTCAGTTTGATGGTCTGATCATGCCTTTAAAATAGTTTCACCTAATTTTATTAGACCTTAGGTATATAGAAAGCAATATAATAGTTAATGTGGGGTACGAGCGAATAGGTTCTCAGACAATACAAGGCCCATTTTCTTTACGTTTCTCACAAAAATAATAAAACATGCATTACCAACGGCTGTATTGACGGCTCAATCGGTTCAACAGTTTTTATTGGCCATCGAGTTTCAGAGGATTTATCTGAAAAGTGCATTGCCATGTACGGCGAATGGTTTCAGAATAATAAAACACCTAGAAGTTTTATGTTTTAGTAATCTTGAAGGTTACTGCTTCAGATGCTTGAAATATGCATGAAAATGGGAAGTGTAATGCGCAGTATAGATAAGCACCTACTTGTGTGAGTGGATGGGAATATTATTAACAAGACTTGTCCGAGTGAAATTTAATGTAAGTTATGTGTAGGTAACAAAATAAATGAAAATCTGGTCGATCATTTTAGATAGTAATTTTTTGTCATTTTCATTGGTTGAAATCATCGGTTATTCCTAATCTTATTGTATATCATAAACACATCTCAATTAAACTCTCCCTCCACAAATGTAAATAAAATCGGTCAAGTGCGAGTCGGGCTACTCGCGCATCGAGGGTTCCGTACCACAGCACCACAGAGCACAACATATTAACTTAGAAAAAAACTTTTTTTCTCCGGGACCTTAATCGTGAGACCGACTCACACTTGGCCGGTTTTTATTATTTATTGTTATTCTGTAGAGTTTGCTCTATAATCACACCAAGTTTGACGCTCGTATGTATTACCGTTTTTACTGTAGAACGAGAAGAAAAGACGTCGATAAAAACCAGTTTCTTGTTGAGAACCCCACTTAATTTGTAACTTTTTGACATTTTTATTATTTGTTAACAAATCCGCCGTAATAACGCATATTCTTTGAAAATTTCAACTATCTAGCTATTACGGTTCAAAAGTTACAGCCCTAAATGGGTAGGACGGACGGACGGACGGACAACGTAGGCTTAGTAATAGGGTCCCGTTTTACCCTTTGGGTACGGAACCCTAAAAAACAATCAATAATGCAAAAACTATTCAAAGTAATGAAGCTATTTGAAAATCAACTAATGAATGTCTGCCACTAGCAACAAATGTCTACAAATTACAGGCTACAAGCAAAGTGGAAGCAGATGGCTGGAAATACCAATTAAATTCCTATTAGTTGTCACAAAATAAGTTTGATGTATTGGCTTTTTAAAAGGGATCGTTTTGAAGTACCTACTCTGGAGATTCATTTATTTAGACTCCATATTTTAACATTGACACATATTTATTTATAAAGTGTGTAAACTTAAATACTTTACATACTTTGGGGGGTACTTCGGACCATCAAATTGAATTTTTTTTACTTTGGGATCAACATTGAAATCGCGAAAAAATGTGCAGTTCCATACATTTTAATGGAGTCGCTATTGACATTGTCTATGAAACAGCGATTTTTCTTTCGATTTCAGTGTTGGTGGCCTTAGTAAAAGTGGTTTAGTTTGATGGTTTGAAGCACCCCTTAATAATAACGCATTTAAGTTAGTGTAGTTAAGGGGCTACCTGCCGGTTTTGGGTAACTTTGTAACCATTTTATTCATTAACTATGACACTGTATGAGCTGAAAAATAAACTGAACCATCTACAGGATATAAGAAGGGATGTGGTTTTTCTAGAAATCAATTTTAATGAATAAAACCGAAGAAAAGGGACTCTAAAGTCACCCCTTTTTTCCAGTTGTAACCATTTTACTCTTACATTTTGAATCGGAAGAAAATGAAAATTTACAATATTGTTCACAATACTATTTAGAATGATGTGGTTTTCTTACTTTTTAGAAATTTATAAAAAAATCATCAAACTTTTCAAAGAAAACAGCTAAATTCTGACCGGAGCCACGCGCTCGTTCGCATCGATTAGTATGGAGAGTCGTGGTCCAGGGCAGATACGCCTTAATACTGTTCTACACACGGCGACACATCAAGCTACACAAAACAAACATAAGCATGTGGTCTACATATTAAATGCCTTCATTGTAAGTTGGTTTCTGTAGACTTTAACAAGCTTAACGGTAGGTTCGCTGGGATTCGTAACTTAATTGCTCATATGAGCATGCTCATACCACGATAATCTATTACTGCGCAGTTTTTCGGTTACTGGCTAAGTAAACTCGTTTTATGGACACATAATTAAGTTACGAATCCCAGCGAACCTAGCGTCAAACTTGTTAAAGACTTTACTTCATTTACAATGAAAGCATTTAATATGTAGACCACATCTATTATTAGGGACGTTAGCGTTAACACTGGAATGCATTCGACGGGTCTTAATGACTTTGGGTTTCACTTTAATTTAATATTAACTGTTGCAACAAGACGTTGGTCTAAGACGCAAGTTAGGTAAACATTGAGTTTCGTAACAGACTTGCGTATATTACATGGAGCAATGAGATTACAATTATGTCGAACTATTAACTATTGTTATTATTAGTTACAATTGAGAACAACGGTTATTTTAGTTTCGTCAAAAAATGTACTGCCAAAAATATTCATGACTTATTAATATTATCGTAATGATCAAGTATAAATTAACCAATATACAGGGTCCTTCTGAATATGCTGATACTTTTTAAAGGGGAGCTTCTCAAGCCACGTATGGGTCAGCTGATTTTTCGCGATTTTGATGTTGGTACCACAGACATTAAAGTTGTTCAGTTTGACGGTTTGAGTTTCCCCTTAAAAAGTGCCAGCGTATTAAGACGCTCTTATCCCGTCGAGGCCGTTTTTTGAACAAGAACGAAAGTGTTTTAAACTGTGTTTTAAGGTCTGAAATTAAATTATGCCTTATTTAAGGATCGGGCGGATGGGTTCTCAATTACACGATTAGATTAAATTTACTCGATAGAAAAAAATCCCAAAGTTACCCCTTTTTGTTATGTTTTTTCAATACTATGATTAAACTGCTGATATTTAACTTTTTATTCTTGTACTTAACTAAATACATTAAATATTTCTAGTGAACTCAGGAGAAGTTTTAGCTTAGAAACTCCCATGAGCAAAGATATTGACGAAAAACACGTTTTTTTGCGATCTTGCTTTCAATTGGAGCGGGATGGCTAATTGTAAACTTATGCTTGCAAGAAAGAGACGCTTGCAGTGGGATAACCTAGCCTTATGGTTATTGACATTTTGCTACATAGAGGCTTTCAAACGTTTCCAAAGTGTTAGTAGTCCATACGCAGGTCTACAACGGTTTTTAACCAGTGACTGCATGGTCCGCAAGCTCGTTGTTGTAAAGCGCTGTCAAGACCAGACGTAACGTTAATATGCGGTAGGATTATATGAGACACGTCAACAATACTGTGAATCTTTCTCTCGGTACCATTAGTTTAAACTTTCCATCAATGCTATAGGTAGTTTCGACCTTAGAACAATATGACCAGGAAAAAAATTCCGCTCTTCAACGTTTGTTCGTTTGCGTACAGCAAACCCGAGTTGCCTTCAAAACCCGAAGACAATTAATTAAGAATCAATCATGCGCGGTAGTCAAAGTTTTTCAGTTAGTATTAGATCATGAGAAATAGATATTTTCATAAACTTAGTCTTTGTATCACTTATCTCTCTACTCCCTGCTAACAAAGTTTCAGTGCAACATCGGTTTGCAAATTGAATTATCAACCAGACAATCGTAAAGACGGGGTTCGGGTAGCATTTGTGTTAAAGGGTTCACTCATCAGTGACTCGCTAGTTGTTAAGGAGTAACTGAATTAAACTTGATTCGATTTATAATAATAGGTCAGTTAACTGTAGTGGAATTTATTTGAATGGAACGTCATTTAACCCTTTCACTTGAGAATTAAAAGTTTTAATCACACTAAATTAAATTTTAGCTGTTTAAATTAATAGGAAAATTATATAACATGGAAATGAAACTAAACGTCTTCGCGGATTTAAAATTTCTGTTCCATTACAATCATTCTAACCCTCAGTCACTGTTTGAATTTTTTAGACATCCAATCTACATTATCTGTTCAAATATAAAAGAAATATACACGATACTAAAAGGAAATGCCTTTATATTTGTCAACGTCACATCCCCATCGTTGGTATACCGAAATAATGCAGTAGAAAAAAAGAATTTGTGACATTTTTTTTCACAAATGAACCGTGTCGACGCTCTGGCTTCTCTTATTAGATTAACAGGTCGATTTGCAATTCTGTGTGTGTTCACATACATGTTTATTTTACGGAAATGAATCGCAATTTAGTAGAAGAGGGGTGAGTATTGTTGACTCAGCGTAATGTTATATTTATTTGTGAAGTACTCATGGACGTTGATGTTTGATGCACGTAAGAGTTCACAGGGCTTCCGTATTCAAAACAGGAAACTAACGTTTTAATAGAATCTAGAATGAATCGATTCGTTTTTTAATAACATAAAGCAGAGCTTATTTAAAAAGCATGAACACGACCGACGAGTTGGGGTAATTTTGTCAGCGCACGCTCCTTTTTAAAGAATCCATTGTGTTGAGTAGCAAAAACTACGGGCGGTCAACTAATTCGATAGTGAACTTAGGATTAAATCCCTTGCTCTTCTTAGCCTTCGGTGCTTCAAATATCAACCGTAAAGTTCAACTTTTAAGTTCAAAATCCCACAATACAGATATCGTAAACAGTTTTCCAGACAATGTAATGGTTTTTCTAAATAATCTACTTTTAACACTTGGTTTTAAGATACAAAATTGAATGTTATTGTCGCGGAAGGCAATATTTTCGTAAGCAATGAATCAGAGAACTAATCAACTGGACACGTGACGCTTCCCGTCGTGTTGTGAGGGTTTTGCTCTTGCTATTTGAATAATTTACTATAGGTACTTATTGTTTCTTAACTAATACTGGTACAAATGATTTTATTTAGGTACTACGTATGATGATCAGAACATCAAATTGAACAACTTTCTCTATGGGACCACAACATCTAAATCGCGAAAAAAACAGCTTTTTCAAACATTTGGCTCGAGTAGATTTGCAGTTTTGTATGGAACAGCAAATTATTTTGCGTGATTTAGAGGTTGGTCGTGTGGAGAAAGTTGTTCAGTTTGATGGTCTGATCATCCTCTTAAAAAACTGTCAGCATATTAAGTTGGACCCTGTATTTGCATGCTTGCATTTATTTTGATGTACTTAAAGTTAACAGCGACAATAAACGTATAGAGAACCTCACCAGAAAAACTTCCGTTGAAAATTTTTAATAGCGCGGTCACCTTTCTAGAAAAAGTTTCCTGTATATTTATGTTTAGCATTATCATCTTCGATGTTATTGTAGACCCAAACCAAACCCTTAGCTGTAAATATATCTGTAAGCTTAGAAACTGAAAGGAATTAGAATAATCAATACTATACTCCGCCATACATACATAAAACAGAATCTATTAAATTAACAAAGTAATCCGCAAGTAATCGGGTTGTTGGCCATTTGCGTGCATTTTATGTGAAGTTTAGCAATATCTGTCAAAACCTAATGCGATAAAATGTGGACTTGTAACGCAATGACGCCGTTTGACGACTCCGTACGGAATTATATAGGGTAGTTGGCCACTGAAAGCGAGAGGCAGTCGAATTTTTTAGCTTTCCAACAAGCTATACTTATGTTTAGCCGTGTGGTTCCGGCTTAGAATAAACCACCCCTATTCTTACCGTGGGTGTTGTACGAGGCGACTAAGGGATTAAATATGTTTCTTATGCAGTGTTTATTTGGGCGAAAGGCTAGCCACCTCTCACAATTTGACACGTCATTCCATCATGAAACTAAATTGCTGAATGTGAGCATTGATTGCTACAACTGAAAGGTGGTAGTTGTAGAAATGTTTCTGACCACTCCTTAAAGGATTAGTGAGTTTATGTGTGTATGTATGCATAAGTTAATATTATTCGCAAAAATATTATCGAATAAACCTTTTTTATTCTTGCGTGATTTTGCTTTTAAAACAAAAGCCTAAAAGTTCTTCTCGAATAAACCTTGAAAACGTGTTTTTTAATTCTCGCGTGATTCTGCTTTTAAAACAAAGCTTTTAAGTAGTAATTATAGTACTCTGTGCTTATATTATGTGGACTCAAAGATAGAGGTTATAATCAATCACCAAACTGATGTAATATAGAAATGAGGCTTTAAGAATATTTTGTGGTTGGTTGCCAGACTAATAAGTTGGTCTATCATCAATGAATTACAACTTTTATTTTATCATAATGTAGAAACAAAAATTCCACGGATTTTTAATATCGTGAGCACTTTATCGCTTCGTGTGGGTTACATGCCTTACGTCGGGTGTAACGGGCCCCATCTGCTTTGAAGGGTTAAACTGTTATGTGGCTATTGCGAATAATGAGAAGTATTTAAAAGAAATTTACAGTCCCCGGAGTGTTTTTGTCACGTTTCTGTGGGGTTAAGAATTGCCTATCTTGTGGCAAATGGTCTTAGTAGAATTTGCAAAACGATTTTTTTGAAAATTCAATGTTTTATTTTAAATGTTAGTGGGATCACTCACGATGACGCATTGACGGAGCGGCAGACGTCAGTCCGTCATTTGTGAAGCAAGGAGTTGTATGAAACCGCACGTAGAAGCACACACTGTGACGGATTGACGCACCGTGTGTACTTCTACGTGCGGTTTCATACAATTCCTTGCTTCATAAATGAAATGACGGACTGACGCATTGACGGATGCGTCATGGTGTGGGAACGCACTTACATCTTATGAATAAATTCTTTCTGATATGAGTATTTTCCTATGAAATTTGTCGCAAAGAGATAATTGCCAAGTTGTAAACTATGAACGCAGTATATAGGGTCCAACTTAATATGCTGACACTATTTTAAGAGGATGATCAGACCATCAAACTGAACAACTTTCGCTATGGGACCAATATCGAAATCGCGGAAAAAAAATCTGCTCTTCCATACAAAACTGCAAACCTACTCTAGCCAAATGTATGATTTCGTAATGATTTTTGTAATGATTTCGATGTTGGTCCCATAGAGAAAGTTGTTCAGTTTGATGGTCTGATCATCCTCTTAAAAAAGTGTCAGCATATTAAGTTGGACCCTGTATACATGCGATGGTATTCAAGTCTGAGTGCAAAAAAAGACGGACCTGAACAAGTTTTTTTTTCTTTTTGTTTAAGGTGGAAGACGACTTACTGCTACAATGATGAGAAATATGAAAGTATCAGGGCGAACATAGCTCCCTACTAGAAATAAGTAAGTATTTGACAGTACCTAATGATTCAGCGGCGATTTTATTCAGGTAATGTACAGCTAAGTTAATAACTTTACCTAATCATAAAGTGTAAGCCACTAACTCTAACTTAATAGGTATTAACTAATAAAGCAAAAGACATACAACTAATAATGTCTCATTTGGTCTTGTAATAACTGAGGATGTAAGCTTTATTGTTTCTGTTTTACGAGCAATCTTCATGAGGGATTAGTTTTGGTGAAATTTATGTTTAGGATTTGTGAACAATTTGTGACAAGGCTTTATAACATGGCAGTTATTTTACTTGAGTATCAAGTCATAAGGGGAGAAATACCACCTACATCAATGCATAAGAATCATGTTTTAAAGTAGGATCCTTTTTTATACGCGTCTGATCAAAAGCCAAAAAAAATCGGAGTAAAATTTCATAAGTATGTAACGTGACTTCAATAAAAGAATTTGGTTTTGAGGGGAGCATTTTGCTAATTTGAGTGACCATTGTCCGTTAGACAAAAGCTGTCGAAAAACCATTTTTTTATATAAATAGGTAAATTTTGTACTCCATTAGATGGAATACTGAAATTCATTTTCAATAAACATGCAAATTTTCTTTAAAATTTTCTACTGCAGACTATTATTCGAGCTCGAATCTGCAAAACGCCATAATCATCCACATTTAAGACCAGTATCAGCTATTACAGTTGCACTTCGATTCCTGAAATTACCCATTTTAAGAAATATACTCACGGACTTTAGAGTTATCAGTCGGATATCAGGAAACTATTTGAGGCTAAGTAGATATTTAAGGCTAGGGTAGCAAGTTACGATATCTATTTTACTTTTAAACATCACATTTTCATGGTTTATACTTACGTTTCATATGTTGGTATCTTTGTTTATCGTCAACGTTAATTCTAAACCAACAAGATCGTCGGTTACTAACCACTTAGCCAATTATACCCGGAAGGGTTATTCCTAACTCCAATATAGCTTGTTTGTGGAAGCTAGACGCGAGTGTGTGCTTCATTAATGTAGTTTGAAGATCAGAATACGTAAGTCGAAGCAGAGGTGGTTTTCCAAATGAGTTGAAAGGGCATGTTACGGACTTTTAATGGGTTGATGTGTGTTAGGAGGTGTTAGGCTTCTGAGATGCTCTGCACTCGTAGCATGTTACACGTGATACGGCCGTATCACGTCGTTTCGTCTCGTTCGTTCGCACGCAAATAGAAAGAGAGCTAAAGTGTGATAGCGCTGTATCACTGCGGCATGCTAGCTATGCTGTACGTTGTACACTACATTCGGTTTCTTAATAAATTAGTCGAATCTATTGATAAGTAATACTAATATTCATCTATTCGTTTTCCCTACGAGATCGAATCAGAAATGAAGAGATCCGCAGAGGAACCAGGGTAGCTGACATAGTCCAAAGAATTGCTAAACTAAAGTGGCAGTGGGCCGGTACATATCGCAGAAACGATGGCTGATGGGGGCAAAAAGTTCTCGAGTGGCGACCGCGTACCAGAAAACGCAGCGTGGTTAGGCCCCACACAAAGTGGATCGATGGCCTGGTGAAGGCGGCGGGAAATCGTGGGATGAGGGCGGCGCAGGACCGGTCGTTATAGCGACCTTTCGGGGAGGCTATATCCATCAATGGACGTCCATCGGCTGAGATGGTATGATGATGATGATCCGAATTCAAACGGAATGATTTAGTGCGATTCAACAAGTTTTATTCCATGGATTCAATAGGCTACTGAGTAATCTGTTTCTTTGGCGTCCGCATTTAGTCATTTACTTATAAAGACTAGGTACGGAACTCTATCATGGGCGATTCCGACACGCTATGGGCCGGTTTTTACTTTTCATCACGGGAAGATCTTGTAGTTAACATTAGGGATGGGTAATATCGAATTTTCGTAATATCAAATCGAAACCATATATTGATATTGAATATCTGATTCTGAAACTATATATTGGATATCGGTCGATATCCAGTAACGCTATATCAGTCAGTATAAACTTAAGGTTTGATATTGTACGAATGCATATAATTATTGCTATTTCACTCTCTAGCAGGGTGTTGGTATACTTTTTTCACTCGGCTTTCCTCGGTTCAGATCGATATTTTTTTATGTGTTAGGTATTGGATAAAGATGACAGGTTTCTAAAAACATAATTTATAAAATATCTCGATAACGGTGAATCCTAGCGAAAAAATAGCTAATTTTTCGAACCCCTGGGGTACCCAGAAACCCACCCTTCCGCATGCAAAAATTAAAAAAAAAATTGATTTTTGAAAATTTTCCAAGTCCAGCCCCCATACAAATTTCACCCGAAAAATCGTCTAAGTCGATGGCTCATACGAAATCGTTAAAAATTTTTCTAAGTCCAGCTCCATATAAAATTAGCGTAAAATTTTTTAAGTGTGGGACCGACACCCTAACTGGTAGCCGCTAGCCCGTATAGCGATGCGATACGGTTTGATATCATATATCTATGAATCTCAGATATCTTGAAATCGAGGCGAATCGAGTTTGTGCGGCAATATAGTGTTTCACCAAATATATAGTTTCTGTACGCATCAATATCTGATTTTAAGATATTCATGTGATATACGTTTCAATAACTATATACGATATATATCGCCCATCCCTAGTTAACATTTGTTATGAATTTATTCTTTTAATATTTGTCTATTCGATTTTACAGCATTAGTTAAAAAAGTCAAATGACGAACCACCATATCCCTGTAACGACGAAACTGGACGCAAACATTTAAAAAATTTTCACGTGTCATCGTTAAAAATTTTACCGTAAACGGTTAGTGGCAATAACATGCCTCAGTTAGGTAGGAAACAGTTTTATGCGCTATAACAGTTTAACACGTTCTGTGGCGTTTTATACGTCATATCGTACACGTGAATAAATTTAATCGCTTTTCTGGCATTAAAATAAATTTTGTGTACGTGATTTTATTGACGATTTTGTGATGCGGCTCAATGGTTTCCTATAAAGTGATATTTGCGTAATCTCTTTGATAACAATATAAGGTTTAACTTTCATAGTTACCTGAAACTATATGATGTGTTTTGTGTATCAAACTTAACGATTACATAAACGATTCGTGGTAAACTTGGCGTAGATATACATTGAAGACATTTGCAAAAATGTGCAAAGCAGCGCTTTGGGTGAAGAGCACAGTGTATAGCAGGTACTAATTTAGAGCTTGCTGGTGCACTTGATCACATATGGTTGCTTTCATTTACGACCTACGTTTACAACTAGTAAAAATGTTCTTTGCTTGTATTATCTAAACTAACATCTAACGCCAATATCAATAAAGCGTCGAGCTAGACTAAGGAAACTTCGAATGACGCAGAGATTTCAATATGCAGATCACGCTTGTCAGACTCTTCTCCGTGTACTACTTTGGACATTTGCACTCGGGAGCCACATATACATAAATCATGCGTTTTGCATACAGAAATACACTCGCTGAGCTCATCGACTCGATCTTGCGATTTCAGAGACATGTTTCGTACCGACTTTCAATGGAGATGGTGTGAAGCTACAAATGATAGACAAACTTAGTGTTTACTTTAATGCGATTTTTAATTAAGATATAAGTATAGGTGACAAACCGTTAACCTTCTTACAGTACCTACGATACCTAGTATGATAGGTAGGTACATACTCGTAGTGTCTCAGCAGTATGTTTATTTAAATGTTTTTATGTGGAACAAAATTAAGACTTAAGATAGGGAGGTACTTAAGTTTTGCAGTTACCAGCTAGATCTTTGTACAGTCAACATAAAAAGTAAATGATTGCGAAAGTAAATTTTATTTTTTTTATCCAATTTAGCGTCAGGTGATCGATAATTTAATGATTTTACGTGACATTATGCTTTGGTAAAAAAATATCGATTTGTTCGAGATTAATTTCATTCTGAATTTTGCTAAAGTTCATTAACTTTTCCTGTTGACTGAACGTATCTTAATTTAATTTATACAATCTACAGTACCAGTTTTTTTTTATTTTTCGAAACAAAAGATTTTCATTCCAATAACTGGATGAAACTAGTATTCGTGCTCCAACTACTTATACGCAGTTCATAAAGAAAAAAATAGTTTAGAGTAGAATAACAATGTAGCTTTTCTTAACTCCTGAACCATTCGTACTTCCACATTAAATAGGGAAATGCGAAAGTCGGGTTCCGTACGTCGAATGAAACGTACGACGCTAATATTCGGAGACTAGTTCCTTTCGAGCTGGGAAAACTTTCAGAATTTAATATTGTTTATGACACGTTTGCTTTACATGCAAGTTTATGCTCCGAAGTTCAGGAGTGCACTATGAAATGTAGGTAGGTGCTGCGAAAATTCGGTATTAAGAATTATATGAACAGAGTTTATATCAAAAGATAAATTTAACTGGTAGAATGGAACGACATTTTATGTACAGTCAGCAGCAAAAAGATGTATGCCTCCTCATGCAAAAGATGTATACACTTTAGTACTACGCGTAGTACTAAAGTGGATACATCTTTATGCTACGAAGTAGTAAAAGTGCATACATCTCTTTGCTGCTGACTTTACCGAGAGAGGTCTATCCTTCCTATAATTTTTGAAATGAACCCTTGGGACGAACATAAATTTCTTAATTTGGCTTAGAAGCATTTGGACAGATTCTCAACTGGTCAGATTAGCAACTGGACGGATTTGCAACTAGACAGAGTATACATATTTAGAAGAAAAAATTACATTAATTTAAAATCAAAGAAATTTCTAAAAAGTAATATTATGTAGAACTATATACTATTAACTATTGTGTGGTAATATGATGCTTTCATTATTGTACGTATTACGTATTATTGCATATAAAAAGACACAATTAAAGCCCTAATAAAATCCCTTCAAATAAAACTGGATCTGCGTTTGCCACCAAACGATAACAATCGATGCGTAAAATTGATTTCGGTTCAAAATAAACGTTTGTCTTTGTAACCAAAGGCGAAATTGTAATTGGGCGATATTTTGTTTTTATTTGTGGATGTTTGTGACACGATTTTTGCTGCGGGCTGCAATTTAATAATGGTTAGTTGTCAAAGGGGCAGTCTGTATTTGATATTAAATACGGCTTGATTTCTTTACCTGATAAGAAATATCAAAAATACCTTCGTCAGAGTACCTTACCTCAAATACTTAAAAACATGATTTATGTAAAATATAGGTACAGGGTGTAAAATGAAATGTATTACAAAAATACAAATAAACATTTAAGGGGGTGGTTTAGACCATCAAACAGAACGACTTTCACTATGGAACCAATATCGAAATCACGATATAAACTACTCACTCTAGCTAAATGTATGGGATAGCTGATATTTTTTTCGCGATTTCGATGTTGGTCCCATGGTGAAAGTGGTGCAGTTTGATGGTCTGACTAAACAACCCCCTTAGAAGTTTTCAATGTTTATTTAAACTTTTGTAACACCCTGTATATTATAGAGGGTGTAACAAAATACCCTGCTACTTAGTATGTAATAGGGTGATTTAAACCACAAAACTGAACAACTTTCAATGTCGAGCCAACATCGAAATAAAGTAAAATTTCCTCCAAAAAAGTACTTGGAATGGCTTCGTATTTACATACCTGTACGCGTTTGTAAACGATGGTATTGAAGAATAAGCAATTCGGAATCATTTGTAACCATCAGTGAAAACAAAATGAATCATCCTTCCTCAATTCGATTTGTGAACATCTTTCTTCTACAAATGTTTTATTCAGTGGGCGCCAGTAAATAAGTTTAGTTTCGGACAAAATGTTCCCAAGTGACACAGATACAAAAATGTTACAAACATATAAATGTTGTCACTTGAAATATTTGCAGCTTAACATCTACAGCATAAAGAAGTAATCTGGAAAAAAATCCATTCGGCTCGGCAAATACAAGTTGGTTTCTGTATTCTTTGCGGGGGAAACTGGCCATCCGTCAAAGTCGGCTTTATTTATCGTTTTAGTTGAATTTTATCGAACTAATAGCTTCGAAGATAAATTTACGATTGGCAACGGAATTGTACGGTGAAAAGGGTTGTTTCTACGGTTTACTGTTCTCATTTTACAGACATGCATGAAGCTACAAAGCAATGTTTAATTGAACATTTTCCGAAACGGAAAAAAATTTGATTAAAAAAACTGTTACTAATAACATTGCACCTCTAATTAGAATTAATTTTTAATATATTAACGATTTTATCATCACAGCCCTATTATACGTTTCACTGCAGAACACAGGCCTATACACTCAGGGAGGGTGTATGGGACCACCCGTTTATTCACAATATGCCCAGAAAATATAAGTGCCTTGAGTTTTAAAAGAATGTCTTCTATCTACTAACTAGACTTTTTTAAAATCTGTCACAAGAAATAGTAGGTAGTTTTAGCAATTTGTACCGAAACGTGCTTAGATTTTACAAGGCAAATCGTCACATATTTCAAAAATGCTAGTGTACTGTATATGATACCGAATGTGTAATGTATGAAAGTCGCCTGTAAGCTCACAACGCATTTATCACCAACGGTTGGTAGACATCAAATAAATGTCTGATTCTAAGGACATTTTTCATTGTAAAAGATATCGATGTTCCCGTATCGGTCTAATGTTCAATGATTTGTGGATTAATATTCTTCCTGTCTTTCTGTAATATACCGTTTGGCGAGGTTAGTCTCACGTATGTACACTGTTGTTTTATGATTATGATATATCTTTCTGACATTAGCTTCCATATGACTTCCATAGGTCACGTTTGGGGCGACGTTCTTGCTAATAGCACAGAGTAGGTAGGTACTATAATTGCTAATAGTAAAGCATAAGCCTGGCGTTTCTAAAATGATCGCAGTTTCAAAGTTTTTGCGATTGAGTATATTATGTAGTAGTATGTATGTAGTATATGTACGCGATGGTCTTCAACTTCGTGTCAATTGTTGTCCGATTGTGTTTCTATATTTTATCCAGTATAGCTTTATTTAGTTATAATTAAAAATGACACCCAATTAATAATACATTTTAGAATTAGTTTTGTTTCGTTTTCCTATTAACTTTGATGATTTCTAGTTCTAGACAAACATCGTAATTTAGGTAAGTAATAATGCTGATTTAAAATATTTTTTATGAAACTACGAAAGTGCTTGTTTAAAAATTGTATAGTCTAATTGATCTTCTAACCTTATGGTAAATGTTGCTATCACAAATATTAACCCTAAGTTTTCACTTCTAATAACTTGGTTCGTGGGTAAAGTAACATTGTATATTCCGCAACAAATATCAAACATTTGTTCATGTACAGAGTAAAATAGTACTATCCATTGTGAATGCTTTTATCGTCACAAAGGTAATCGCCAGACTGTGAAATGTCCTAGTATTTGTCAACTAGTCCACACTAGAATGCAATTCTGCGATGGGTGGCATTAGGTAAAATTGAACTGTACTCTAATTATTGTCTACTTAAATATCGTTTGGAATTTAAAGTTAGTCGCCATAGTTTATGAATCCTTACAGTAGTATCGTTGTAGGTAACTCTCAGCTGCAGCGGTCGCAGATGAGTCGTGCGCGAGCGGTTCGTGTGTTCACGGATTATTTAATAGTTATAAAAGTGGCCACTGATCAAAGCGTCTTTAAAGAGGATATTCCTTACAGTGCGCTCCATACAAACGAAGTTTCGTCCTACTTTTTTTGGGTTCCGTACCCAAAGGGTGAAAATGGGACCCTGTTACTTAGCCTACATTGTCCGTCCTTCCGTCCGTCTGTCTGTCTTTACTATTTAGGGTAACTTGTGAACCGTAATAGCTAGACAGATGAAATTATTGCAGAATGTGCGTGAATAAAAATTTCAAAAAGATACAAATTAATGGAGGTCCTCATACAAAAAACTAGTTTTTATCAACCCTTTTTCTTCTCGCTCTATTGTAAAAACGGTAACACAAGCTTGGTGTGATTATAGAGTAAAATCGAGTAGCCCGACTCTCACTAGATTGTATTTACTTATTATTGGTTTGGTTGGCTATTTTAACATAGGTAATGAGCAGTAGTGTGTTTACTGAATACGATTTGGTAACAATCAATCAATCAATCAATCAAATTATTTATTAACCCGAGTCTCAAATTAGGTTTGGTAAAATAGTCCGAAATAACAATCAATCAATCAATCAATCAAATTATTTATTAACGCGAGTCTCAAATTAGGTTTGGTAAAATAGTCCGAAAAAGCTAATCTGAAAACAGTAAGACGAAGACTATAATACAGATACAATAAACCAGATAAGGAGCAATAAAATCTAAGGCGTGAAGCAATAAGAAAGACAGTATTAATTACTGTCCCATTACAAAGTTTCTTCGACATTTAGTTGTACCTTACGACTCCGCTTTTACGGCTTATTATTGCATAAACATAGCCCAAGTAAAGTTGTAAGTAAAGTGATGTCTGCCATAGGGCTCAGGACGGAAGAATGCTTAATATATGGTGTTTTAGGTAATTAAATGTCACATAGATCAGAGATTAATGATGTGTTACAACGTATGGTGAGATGTGGGGCGAATCTTGATGGTTATATATGTTTGCTTGCTTCCGAGTGAAATTGTTAAAGCAGAATGACCACTTTCGTATGTTTCGTAATATAACTTTGATAAGTCTGCTAGAACATTTACAAAAATATATATTTGTTAGTTCGATGTGGCCATGGCATGAGGAGCGCCGGTGGCGCGTTACGGAGAGCTATGGACACTCAATCTTGAGGTCCAAGTTTGAATCCGCACGGACCACATGCTGTGTACCAATGAGTTTTTTAATTTAAGTACGTATAGGTAGTACCGAATGCTTGTGCAATGTTTTCACGCTGAAGGAAAACATTGTGAGGAAACCTGCATACGCTGAAGAAGAAATTCCGATAGTCTACCTATCCGCATTGGGCACGCGTGGTGGACTAACGCCCATCACCCTCTATGAGGGTAGGCCTGTGCCCTGCAGTGGGAAGTATATAGGCTGTGATGATGATGTGGCCATCAGGCTGTCAAATATGAAATCAAGGCTGAAAGACAAATCATGAGTGTAAAAAACCGGTCAAGTGCGAGTCGGACTACTCCTATATTTCCAAAAAACTGACTTAAATTAAAATTATTTACAAAAAAAAAATTCTCGGGATCATTAGCGCGAGCGCGACTCAAACTTGGCCGGTTTTTTAGAGCAAAAAAGAAAACGTTAACATCGTAGGTTAACATACGAGTATTATTGTTTTTTGTATGTGGAACCCCCTGAACTTTAGATTTTTTTATTATTGGTAAGCAAATCCGCCATAATAACAACACATATTCTGTCAAAACATATGGCTACCTACTACGGTTTAAAGGTAGGACAGAAGGATGTGCGAAGGATTAGTAATAGACTCCCGCCCGTTGGAACCCTTTGGGTACGGAACACGAAAAATGAAAATAGTTTTTGTTCAGTTAATCTGTACCCTTTCTTGGACGTTGTATTTGATGCAGTTTCTCCTAGAAACTTCTGTGACATCATTCAGGATTCCTATCTTGATTAGTTGACGCTCTGTGACAAAAGGTGCTGACGTACTTTGTTTACGTTGTATTGGAACGTCGACAATACACTTTGTCAACATTTTTGTACTGAAGAGTCTTCCCTTAAATAAATAATTTTCCTTCTTTCCTTTCAAAATCTTATCAAAACTTCTCAACTGTTAATAATGTTTATTAGCATAGGATACAGTAGACTATTGTCTTTTCCCCCGGCACGACTCGGCGTCTCTCGCCGGAAGTACATCCCTCTCCGGAAGCTACCGGAAGTAGGTGCCATAATTATTAATTGCCATTCACCAAGACGGCAAATCGTGTCTCAAGACATTTTCACGACGGGTGACCACATCCAAAATGATTTACTAAAGATTCTAATTAATTTTGTTTTGATTAGAACTGAGTTAAATGGTTTGAACAAATATTGTACCAGTACGTTTTACGATAAAGATAACAAAATAGGTACATCAGAAATAATACCATGGATATGTTATTTATTATACATGTGATAGTTACCTATACTTAAGGGGTGCTTCAGACCATCAAACTGAACAACTTTCCCTATGGAGCCAACTACGAAATCGCAAAAAAAAAACAGCTGTCCAATACATTTTAGTCGGGTCGGTATTGCAGAATTTTATGGAACAGCTGATTTATTTTTCGCGATTTCGAAGTTGAATCCATTGTAAAAGTTGTTCAGTTTGATGAGTTGAAGCACCCCCTTAAGTATTACTAGGGTGTGACTTGAGGACTGGTAGCTTCCTCGATAGCGAATCGGTCTAGCTATTCAGACAGGGAATGCTTCCAGCCTTGTAGGAACCATACTGCAGGGCGATGTTTTGGAAAAAGTTTTCTTTTTCTAGGATTTTAATTGTAAATATTTTCATGAAGTTTTCTAGATTTTATTTGTTTTTACCAATAAATGATGATAATTTTAGACATATTATATTAAAACACGTTTATAAATGATTAAGTTGTGACAAATTATAACCTCTTGAAAATATTAAGACAGAATGAAAGAATAAATAATTTAAAACAATATGAATTTATATACTCGTATATAGTTTTCTAGAGTTAATATTGTATGAGACAGCAGATTTTTTTTTGTTCCGTCTGGTTTGCTCCCGTAGTAAAAGTTATTCAATTTGATGGGTCATAGAGTATGTGGTTCAAAGGTTAATGATACTTTTCCTTACACCCTGTACTTATTGATGCTCGTAGATTAGAAAATCGTGAAATTATATTGACCATCTAATTTCAGAGCATCGCGGCTTCAGATGGCAGGCCTTAAATTAAAGAACTACGTGTTAAAATATACAAATTAAAATCAAATTGGTAACATAATTTGCACTCTCTTTTCATAAAGGAAAAACTCAGGCTGACCCCGCAACCTCTGCGAACGTTCCCCTTCGAAATCCTTAATTTATTCTTTCATTGCGTCTTATTATTTGCAAATGGTCTATTTGTCGCGACTTAACCCTTGCAACGCAGATGGGGTCCCATAGACCGCGGATTACGGGAGCCTGCCTCAAACCGTCAAACGACGTCGTTTGCTCTAAACGTCCACAATTTATTGATAAGGACATTGACAGATATTGCTTCAGATCTCGTAAAATGCAAGCGGCAGATTAAGGGTTGACGAGAATTTGCAAATGGGACCGGTATTTGCAGGTTTGGTCTCATTACGATTCGAGTGCGACCATTTCGGGTTATGCACAAGTATTGTTAGCATGTGAAGTACGCATTATACAGTGTGTAAAAACACCCTTGTAATATTTCAGGTTTAGAATCTAAACCTTAGACTCTAAACTTTAGATCATCAAACTGAACAACATTAATTATGGAGACGACGTCGAAAAAAAATGCTTTTTTGTACTTTTTAGTTATTCAGTTTGATGGTCTAAACCACCCCTTCAAATATTTCTAGGGTGCTTCGTTACACACTGTACTTAAACAAATACATTTTATTACATTTTAAAAATTATTCTTGATGTTGGCTCCATAGTGAAAGTTGTTCGGTTTGATGGCCTACACCACCCCTTTAAATATTACTAGGGTGCTTCGTTACACACTGTACTTAACAAATATTTTTTATTATAAGACATTGCGCACGTGACGTACTGTATTCGTTTCAAATCGTTGCGCAACTAACGAATGAGTATAATTATAGAATTCATAGAACAAATACAAAGAGTATGATTGCCAATATTATACACAAAACAGGAAGAATAACATTCTTCCCATTGAAAATCTGGAAATTATCCTTTTCTGCAGTGGGATTTCTTATAAAATTCAAATTCAAAACCAGTTTTGTATGCGAAACGGGATTGGGCAATGTCTTCTTAAAATTATGATTTTTTGATGTTGGCTCCATAGTGAAAGTAACTGCCTCCGTGGTCTAATGGTTTAGCGAGAAGAGCATTGAACTCTTGACACGGAGGTCGTGGGTTCGATTCCCACGGGGGGCACCTAGTGAAATGTCACTTTGTGCGTTTTTTCCCAGTTGGTTAGGACATTGCAGGCTGAGTCACCTGATTGTCTGAAAAGAAAGATGATTCCGTGCTTCGGATGGCACGTTAAGCTGTTGGTCCCGGCTACTATCTCTGGTGGTAGTAGTCGTTACATAAAAACCACGTCAGAGTCCGTAAGGCGGTTTGAATAAACTCTCCAGGCCTTGCAGCCCACTCGATGAAGAAGTGAAAGTTGTTCAGTTTGATGACCTGTTTAAATACTTCTAGGGTATCTTGTTACAGCCTGTATAATAATCGATCTTCAAAATATTATTCTGCTTTTGTGTAAAATTCTCCAGCTCGTGGATGCTAATGGCGTCTTAATGAGAAGTAAAGTTGTGAAAACCGTCCAAGGACACGACGTGAACATATTAATTACCCTCCCTCACTTTAATGCGAGTCGCTAGAATGATTTATGTGATGAACACTTACATAGAGTGGTATTTTCTTTTGATAACCAATATATAGTAGCTAGTTTGTGAGTGTTTATTTTGAGATTTATTTTCCGGAAAACACTACATTTTTCGCACAAGAAATGGAAAGCTAATGTAGCTTAAACAGGGATTTATTGATATTATTCGTGAGCGCAATAAATAATAAAAAAACGGAAGGGTCAAAACGCCTTTTTTCTATTTTTCCATAATAGCACGTACTAATATTATTCAATGGACAAACGAAAGGGGCAAGCTACCCTCTTGTTAGGAAAAATGCTAAATTTAACGTCAGGAACTGGTCATTCAGGGGTTCTGCGGCGGACATCGCGATATTTCTGCCGCTTTTGTATTTCCTTTGAACTGATTTCCTTGTGAATAGCTGTAGAGGGGAATTTTATGATGGAAGTTATAAGAGATAGCGATTAATGGTAATTACTTCGATATTTAAAAAAAGTTGGCCGCATCGGGACGCCCGGCAGATGTGAAACATCTACCTTTATGTTTATTAGAATACATAGTTAATAAAAACCTACAATGAAATAAGAAGTAAAGAATATAGATGACCTTGGCAGATATCCGTTTGTGGCACCTACCGAACATGGAATCAAAATTCTGATGTAATTTTGCAGTCATCGAACTAATCTTGGTCACTTGATTCGATTTAGTGAACACTCGGCATCCTAATATGCACGAAAAGATGATAATATGGATATTCCTAACTCGAGGTGTTAGCAGATTTCAATCAAATTTTAGAGCTTTGCTTTATATTTACAAAACAACTTGGCCTACGACGACGCTAGGAAACATTTTTTTCAATCTAACGTGTGCGAGGAACTTTAAAGTATTCTTTGAGATGATGGTCTTTAATCTAATCGTGTTATTGAGAACCATCGCCTATCCGCCAGATCCATAAATAAGACATAATTTCATTTCAGAGTTTAAAACACTGTTTAAAACATTTTCGTTCGTGTTCAAAAAACGGCCTCGACCGGATAATAGTGTCTTAAATAAAGTCTTCATATATCCCGATTTCGCGCGCTTTTCTCGTTTCTCTTTTCTCTATATAATTATAATTATAAATATGCATTGTATAGTGTATACTCTACCTCCATAGTTATGTTTCAACAAATACATCTAATAATTTTAGGATTACCTCAGATCAATGGAGCCACATAATAATAATGTAAGTAAACAGAGGTCCTACCATGAGTTTTCCCTGTACTTTTCTACTGTAGTTACGTCGCCAATTCGTATGACAGAAATTAATTCTCAACGTAACCACTAGGAGCGCTCTACGAAAGTCGATACAACATTGGTGACGTAACTACATTAGTAAAGTACGGTGAAAACTCATGGTAGACCTACAGGTACGTACAGCGTAAACGTAGCAGAGTGCTACGTGTGCGCTACGCCGTAGCACTCTGCTACGTTTAAGCTATATAATACGCCTGTAACTAGTGGCTTGATTCGCTTTCGACAGTTCAAGACTTTTGCTCGCTCGAGTCTTTTTACCCATTTTCCAAGCAATAAAACCGTGTTGAATCCGACACGCATTTCTGGGGTTAGGTGGCTGGAATAAATGTGACTTTAATTTGGACTTCTGAGTTGATATTTTCATTCAGTATGACTAATGACTTGCCTAACTTTTAAAAAAGTCATATTTTTGTTCAGATGTCTAATTCAATAAGTGGACCCTCAACCACGGACTTGAAAGAAATACGGACCGAATATTGCACTAAAAAGATGTGAAGCATGCAAGGTAATACAATCTCGTTTGTTCTACAAGATACCTACACTCGCACAGATGCACTAGCTCTAGGCGCAGGTCCTACAAGCCGTCACCATTATGTACCGCGTGACAGCACGCACACTAAAGAAATGGGTGCCTCACTCATGATTAGACGAAATTACGTCTGGTTCTTCTTTTAAGTCTGTGGCCTCAACGCTTATTTAAGATTGGATGATTCATTATTAGTCTATGACGTTTAGCAACATTGAACTCTTGTATAACAAAACTATAATAAATAATCAACACTCTAAAAATGACATAGCTTTTTAGGCTCTGCCATTTTTAGAGTGTTGATTATTGTATTGTATTTGATTAATAAACTTAGTCGTATTTGGTACATACCAAATACGACTAAGTTTGTTAATCAAATACAACGTGTAAGAGCCACCCAACAGCATACATGCTTGATTGTATGTAGTAGGTCATTCCGGTCAGTTCTGACTGTCGATTCGGACAAAAACTTGCTAAGATTTTATGAGACTGTGAGTCTATTATTAAATTATTATATGAAGTCAATTCTTAGTAGTGTTAAATTAGCTTTGGTATTCTTTCCACAGCCAGCTTTAAAAACCAATCGGCGATTTACCTCCATATTTCAATATTATAAATATTTTGGACATTGTCACACAAATTATCTAGTCACATTTAAAGTACCAGAATCTAGCCTGGACTTGTATTGAGATATAGAATACATATACAGGGTGTTTCATAAGTAAAAATAAAATTTTAAAACTCGAGTGAAAGAGTTGTTTAGACCGTCAAACTGAACAACATTCTCTATGGGACCAACATCGAAATCGTAAAAAAAAATCTGATATCCCATACATATTTTAGCTCGAGTCGATTTGTAGAGTATGGAACATCAATTTTTTTTTCGCCATTTCGATATTGGTCCCATAGTGATAGTTGTTATGTTTGATGGTCTAAACCACCCCCCTAAATGTTTATTTGTATTTTTGTAACACCTTGTATAGATACAAACTTCCATGACTCGGGTAGAAATATTAATATTCAACATACAAATATTTGTCCCTTACGCAATTCGAACCCGCGACTCCCGGCACAGCAGGCAGGTTCACTACCGACTGAGCTACCGGGCTATCTATCAAATTTTAGATCCAAGATTTAGGCAAATAAATAGTATGAAATTCCAATACTTACCTTTTCATAATCAGTCCATCTACCCTAATGGTAGGCCTTTGCCCTTGGTCGAAAAGGCCTACTATTAGTGAGGGTAGATGGGCGTTAGTCCACCACGCGTGCCCAATACCGATTAGTAGACTTGACATACGCATCAGAATGTCTTCTTCAGCGAATGCAGGTTTTCTCACGCTTTTTTCCTTCACCGTTTGAGAGCAATCGGCACTACGTACACCAGTAAGAAAAACTCATTGGTACTTGGCATGTCGTACACGTGTGGATTCGAACCCGGACTTCATGATTGAGATCCATACCTCTACGCAACGCGCCACCGACGCTCTCAAACTCGACTTACATTTAATCAGTCTTAATCTAAGAATAGACCAAATTGCATTTGTAAATTATTTTAGCATTACTAATACCTTACTTAATTATTCATTCCATTTGTCACTCCAAATGGACATTGGAGTGACCAACAAAAGGCCCCTTTACTGTCCACTAACAAAAAGATTGTTAATAGAACATTTCGTATGCAGATTGAATTCTATTCTTTAGTAAGTAAACTCTTAATGGGTTTGCTATATTGTTAGAGGTAATTGTTTAAAGCTGGTGTTTTAATTGGATCGAATGTTAGTTGGGATGTATAAATATGATAGGGCTTCTGACGACTTACTTCAATTCGGCGTTTAGTTAAATAATGCGGACTAGTTGCAAATGGAAGTAGGTAGCTGCTAAGACTGTTAAACAACGAACTCAATGATATTGTTTAATGACTGCAATTTAATACATTTGTTCTACTAAGGATTTAAGTGTTTAGGCTTAAACATATTTAAAATATGTTTCTTTCACTGTCATCAATATGAGTAGTCTGAGAGACAGAGCGATCACTCTAGCGATCTAAATAAGTTCATACCTACTTAAATACTTTTTGGTACAAGCTTTATCGAATGCCCTTTCATTAAATTACGGTCATGAATTTGGACTCCAGAAGTATAGTTTTTAGAATCTAGCCCGGAATTGTTCTATGATGACTAGACAACGATATTAGAATAAAATACCTATACTTCATCAATTTATGTTCATCATACAAATATTTGCCCTTACTCTGGATTCCAACCCGCGACACTCGGATCAGCAGACAGGTTCACTACCAACAAGCTATCCGACCATAGAAGGCGAGTTAATATTTTAAGTTGTCCATCAAAAAGTGTCGGTCTCCGGCCGCTTCCCATCTATCGACTACACAGGGTGTAAGGAAAAGTATCATTAACCTTCAAACCACATACTCTACCCATCAAACTGAACAACTTTGACTATGGGAGCAAACCTGTAAGAGCAAAAAAAATCTTCTGTGCCATACTAAGCTGCAATACCTACACGACTCAAATGTATGAGCCTGCTGTTTTTTTTGTTCTGATACGTTTGCTCCCATAGTAAAAGTAGTTCAGTTTGATGGGTAGAGGATGTAGTTTAAAGGTTAATGATACATTTCCTTACACCCTTATTGTAATATAGTACCATACACTTACACAAACATTCATACTGGATAGTCTTTCCACTAATTAACCACAAATCAACATCGAAATTTGCTCTCAAGCTGACAACAACCTAATTACGCTACGGAGATAATTCCAGTCTATGTCAATTGAGTCTACTGTGATTGGTGAAGCTCAGCTTAATTATACCTGGATTATTGCTATGTAATTATTACCTATTACATAATAATATAGATTTGGACTTATTTGGTTGATGACAATATTGATAATGTATTAAGCTTAATTGATGACTTTCAATTATTATGTTTTTAAGAGCAACTGAAATCATTAAACATTCTACATACACGATATTACAAAGCGGTAAACAAATAACAAAATTTACTGAAACTATTTTAAGGGGATGATCAGACCATCAAACTGAACAACTTTCTCAATGGGACCAATATCGAAATCGCGAAAAAAAACTGCTGACCCATACATTTGATTCGAGTTATGTTTGCATTGTTGTATGTGACAGCTGATTTTATTTCGCGATTTAGATATTGGTCTATTTGTAATTTTGTTAGATCTTGTATAAGATATCAATGTCTACGTGAATTTTGAATTTCTAAATATAGCTAATCCAAACAATTTCTGTATGAATTGCCTAATTTATACATTTATTGGACTGCCTATGCCAGACAAACCAAAAAACAGGATGTTTCTCACAACTTTTATTTAAGTTTGCAAATAAAAGTCGGGTGTAGGTCAGAAACAATGCTGGAACTTGAGCGTGCAGTTTTGAGTTCAAATAATTAATACCGAGTGTAACAAAACACCCTAGTAATACTTAAGGGGGTGCTTCAGATCATCAAACTGAGCAACTTTCACTATGGAGCCAACTTCGAAATCGCGAATAAAAAAATCAGCAGTCCCATACATTTTAGTCGAGTCGGTACTCCAGTTTGGGACAGTGTTTTGTTACACCCTGTATTACAAAATGTGAAAATTTTCTTGTTATAATAGTTTGATATAATAATCAAAATACCAATCACTAAATTGGTTTTAAATACACAATTACTTTCCTATAGTTTGTGGTCCATAACTACTCATGCAGTTTATTTGCAAAAATTTACATGGTATCATTATATATTTTGATAAACGATGTAACGTTGGCAGTTCAATTTGGTGTAAACCGAATCTGTAAGAGGCGACTTGGTTCGACTGCTGGTAGGGTGTGCTTTCTTTGTGCAGGATAAGACTGATACTTAGTGCCTGTTTCACCACTTCTGGGTAAGACATATTTTGTATGAAATTATGTCAAAATATCTGTCGGATAAGCTAACAAGAACTTATTCAGAAGTGATGAAACAGGCCCTTAGTCTTATTATCAGTTAACAAAATAAAATAGGCTATCAATCGTTTTTTTCAGTAAATTCGATTTAAAGGTTTAAAAAATACACGAGCATCACTTCTTACAAATTCGTAAGAATAGGCAAATACATAGGTAAGTATGGATTTAATTTTAAATACGTAACATTGTATTTGTATGATCTAAATTAAAACAAGGTCACAATATAACAAAACTCTTTCTACTAAACCATTAAATTAAATTAGCGTAGGTATTTAGGTGCGTAATGCGGTGAAACTTACTACTACGCAAGCCGCGGGTGAACGCTTTTGAATTATTTTACGTATTAAGACGCTGTTATCCCGTCGAGGCTGTTTTTTGAACACGAACTAAAGTGTTTTAAACTGTGTTTTAAAGTCTGAAATTAAATTATGTCTTATTTAAGGATCGGGCGGATGGGCGACTGTTCTCAATTACACGATTAGATTAAGTTTACTAGATAGAAAAACATCCCAAAGTTACCCCTTTTTGTTATGTTTTTTCAATACTATGATGAAACTGCTGATATTTAACATTTTATTCTTGTACTTAACTAAATACATTAAATATTTCTAGTGAACTCAGAAGAATTTTTAGCTTAGAAACTCCCATGAGCAAAGATATTGACAAAAAACACGTTTTTTTTGCGATCCTGCTTTCAATTGGAGCGGGATGGCTAATTGTAAACTTATGCTTGCAAGAAAGAGACGCTTGCAGTGGGATAACCTAGCCTTAATACCTACCCACGTTGTGGCGATCCTCGGGGGAGGCCTATGTCCAGCAGTGGACGTCTATCGGCGGATGGTGAATGCTCCCAAAAAAGACATCCGATCCTAGTGAAACAATTTTCAAAATAGCAGTAGTTTTTGATAACACGTTTATTTTAATTAACGGGATAAAGATAAAATATACAGGATAACTAACAATAAAATATAACTAACTAAACTTAAATAATGTTTTAGTAAATATTCATAGATACAAATATTGTCTACTAAAATCATTAATAAACCCTTTTTTATTTCAATACTCTGCGCTTATGGTCACTATAGGTAGTCACCTTAATAGCCTTTAGATTCATAAGTCAAAACGATGCGTAGGTAATGTTAAGATTATTGTCTAATATCCTGCTGAATTTAAATTGCAGAGTAGCTTATAATAAACAAAAGTGTATCAACCACACTTCGCATAAAATGGTGGGTAAAATAGTTTTCAATAATTCTTCCCAAAATAACAGTCACCCTAACAATTCGTGAACAAAAAATAATACAATATTTATCCATTATAAGGATTGCATTCCTGTCTGCTCATAAATCAGACTGAGTAGTGACATCCGAGTTTTTGACAAATGGCCCGCAGAAACAAGTGACGTGTAGGATAAATGGTGTGGAAAACTGGGACTCTCACCTTACTATCATTCGCATTGTACTGTATGATACCTCTGAAACAATAACATGGACATCACTGAAACGTATTTAGAAATGGTTCGTATCGGAATGACCTTTATGCAAAATGTCCTACGCATCACAACGTCCTAAAAGCAAAACGACCTATTATCATATTGACCTAAAAGCAAAACGACCTATACATTGCTACATTTACCAGCTGTCTTGTATGCAGTTGCAACAAGGATCACTTTAAGCATATATTGTAGGTTACCAGATGAAATGACGTGTATGTGTGATGAAGAGAAACTTCTTTTGGGAGGGCTTTGAAATTCTGATCCGCAACCATTTTGTGCGACGGAAGATCGAAATTAAAATCGAGAGAGGAAGTTCGAAATTTAAATCGGGATGAGTTTCACATCTGCCGGGCGTCCCGTGACAGCTTTTAGGGGCTATGTTGGGGCGTTATATTGGGGCTTTTAACCTTGAGGTTATGTCAAGCCCGGGGCTAGCCCACAAATACACTGCATATGAAACCCTTATCCCTTATAGTCGCCTCGTACGACATCCACGGGAAGAAATGGTCCATTCTAAGCCGGAACCACATAGCAATTATAACACAGGACGTAAAAGTAATTTTTAGGTTTTTTTGCTTAAAAGAGTTTTTGTATGGAGAATGTAAGCTTTAGTGACAGAGGCAGCATCATATCTAATCATGTTTAAGCCAATATACTTTTTGATGCAAAAATAAAAGGCAGTTGTAAAATAGAAACAGTTTAATATCCAGCAAAACAAACAAAGTGCTCACGAACACGCCGTCCAGTTAACAGAGAAATGAAATTGAAACTCACTTAAACAGCAGGAGAACCATTTTAGCGAACCTGATAACCCCTTGCAAATCGTAAATTGGTCTAAATGACCACGTTAGTACATATTTGAGGTAACTTGCCTTAACGATGGGTCCCTGCTGGGAGATGAAGCTCGTTGGTTAGTTGGATGCGATGGACGCGTGACTAGAGACTTTTAGGTTTACAATGAAAATAAACTTGAAGGAAATGTTTCGTAATTTCGTTATATAAGAGATCAATAAAGGAGACTTTGATGGTTCACTTAATTTTATTAATGTATTTTGAAATTCAATTATAATGTAACATTTGAGACCTACGAGCTGCAGTGGGACGTATCCATAATGGAATCGGGGTCGTTTTAACTTTCCCTTCTAAACAATTTGCTTTCGTCCTGGCCTATTTTATCCAGGTCAATAACATTAAATTATAAACCTTTTGTATATATTTTTAATACTGATGTGGTAGTTAGTTGTGAAAGTACTGTATTGTGATGTCATGTATTGTCCTTGTTTCAGATTTTCCGCAACAAAATTGATTTGATTCTAACGGGTATCTACCTACCCTCACTATGTAACTGTAATATTATAAACGTGATTCGCCGATTACCTGTCATTGGCTAAATTGCTTTACAGCAGAAGCCATTAAAAAAAAAAAAAAAAAAAAAAAGAAGCCGAAATCGTGAAAAAAACAGCTGTTGGATGGTCAGCAACCTGTTCCAGCTTCAAATATATTAAATAAATATAAATTACTACACACAAACAGAACATGACCTCATGACCGTTTTCCTTTTCAGCGTTGTCAGAAAGTTCTATAACTATACGTACCAAATGTTCAAATAAGGATGTTTTAAATGAATCGTCTAAAACTAATCGACTAAACTTCAGCTAATTTCAAATAATGTTTGTACCTATTTCTTAGGTATTCAAAATTGTTTAAAAAGAAGTAAGTAAATAGGCAAATAAAAACCGGTCAAGTGCGAGTCGGGCTACTTGCGCACCGAGCTAGGGTTCCGTACCACACCACCACACAACAGATTAACTTAGAAAAAAAAGTGTTGTTTTCTCCAGGACTTTTTGCGCAAGACCGAATCATATTTAGCCGGTTTTTATTATTTGTTTTATACTGTAGAGTTTGTTCTCAAATGTGACGCTTGTATGTATTACAGTTATTACGATAGAGCGAAAAAAAACCGTTGATAAAAACTAGTTTCTTGTACATACGAGTACCCTCCTTAATTTTTAACATTACGATATTTTTATTATTTGTTAACAAATCCGCCGTAATAAAGTTTAGCAATTCATATTCTGTGAAAATTTCAACTGTCTAGCTATTACGGTTCACAAGTTACAACCCTAAATAGGTAGGACGGACGGACGAACGGACAACGTAGGCTTAGTAATAGGGTCTCGTTTTTACCCTTTGGGTACGGAACCCTAAAAAGTACTAATACCTACGTACAGTGCGGACTCTTCCTGCCCCCCACTAATTACGATCTCAACCTTCTCTCGGTGGTAAGGGTAGTGGTGTATTCCTCTCTCACTTGCACTCACTCAGTATACCTACTACTAGCCTATTCTTGTCAGTACGACTTCTTTTGTGTGAAGTGTTCAGGGTGTGGTTAAGTTGTGTTGTGTATTGTATTGTACGATGTTGATACTTAGGTCTCAGCAAAGGTGTTGTGTTTGATAGCTAGACCAAGTCTAGCTTAGAACGTAGCCCGGCTGTGATTAATGACGCCCTGGCGATGACAGCCGGGGTACGGGGTGTGGCAATCCATTTATATACATGGTGGTTAGAACATTTTGGAGTAGTATTATTTCATTAAAGTAGTAGCTTGTTTAGTATAGGTGTCATTAAAGTACAATAATGATCAAGGTCAAGCAAAGAAATTTTACGAATGTCAAAAAAAAAAAGAATAAGGATACTTCGTCAATATTAATAATCAAATCCTCATTTCTAACTATATCATTTCTGGAAACAAGATGAATATTCACAGCAGTTTTTTTTCATGAAGAGTACCAACCTAGACTGCCAACTAGCGCCACTACGCATTCACTATGTTTTTTTTTAAATTCAGCAGTAATTTGAAAAAACCTGCCAAGAGCATGTCGGACTCGCCCATGATAGTTGTAAAAATCAAGACTTTGGAGTCGGTGGTGCAGAGTGAGGGTTGTAACGGTGGCTAGGGCAGTAGATAGTAAAAGATGGTGAGTATCAGTGCGTACTAATTTATTATCTAAAGCGTTCGATCTTATATACAAAATCGGCAGTTCCCTATTTGCTGGTGAACCGTCGAGTCAAATGTAAATGTGGGTACCCCACAAAGACTTAAATAATAATGGACATAAAAATTACCACGAAATTATTGATTGGTTTTTGAAGGAATTTTTTGAATTATACTTTATTGAAAAAATTACAAGGAATCACAATGGAACAAAAGTGGCTACTTCATTTTAAATCCACAGGAAAATTATTTAATCGATGTTTAGTTAAATAATGAATGGATTTTTTATCTATTACTAATAATATAATAAAGAGGGAAGATTTGATTTATTGTTTGTTTGTTTGTAATGAATAGGCTCCAAAACTACTGGACCGATCTGAATAATTCTTTCACCATTAGAATGCTACATTATCAGTGATTAACATAGGCTATCAAAAACGGCCAAGTGTGTGTCGGGAACATTCTAAGGCGGTACGAAGTTCGCCGCGGTCAGCTAGTAATCTATAAATACAAAATAGAACTAAAACTTATAAAACGTAGGTTGTCGTCGCGAATGCCCAATTGCACAGGTATAGCATCTTAAATAAGCACACTCTGTACATACAAAGTTTATCTTAGATGAGTTGGCATGTCTCGGTGCAAGCGGTCGCCACTTGAACTGTCAATTAGATGATATTGAGCACCGATGATTGACGAGCGTACGGTTCAGTAAGAAGTCTGAACTGTGATTAGTTTTAATTAACGTTCAAATCTGAGTACAGAAGCACAGCTAAGTTTAAAGAAAGTGCGGAACTCCAACAACCTATTCCTAAAACTGAAAAAAAAAAGAAGTGAATAATGGTTTTCACGCAATTATTTGTTTTTTTTCCAAAGATTTCCATTTAATTTAAATTTAAATAATTTAGATTTAATTTAGATTAACTATTAAATTTAACAGACTCACACTCAGTTGCAGAAACGTTCACTAAAGTTAATTCTCCATTAAATCTCTTAAAAAAGAATATTTATGTTATGTTTATGTTATCTCTTGCTGTAATTTTTGCCTTGTTGACGTAGTAAAAGCTACTCTCTTGAAATTGAAAGTCGTTGATTCGATGCTACGATCAAACATTGTTTACTTAAAAACGAATGCGTATAACTCTGTCTACAATTTAAAAACCATATGCAGTACAATAGCACACAATAGTCAAACGAAGTTCAGATCCGTTTTCGATCCAGCCATAAGTCAATAAGAGGTACAATTCAAAAACCGCGTAATAACCAGCGTGGGGACAACCAAATCCGCAATAAAGTAATAAATTACAATTGTCCTCAGATATATAGCGGCGGTGAGCAATAAAACAAACCAATGATTAACAGATCGTCGATTAATAGCTCACGCATATTTAGGGTTGTCCACGAATAATTAAATAAACGATTTACTATGTTTTTTTTTTACTATAGAATGGTTTGCTCTTGACCTCAATCTAGTCTTCAGGACAAAGATGGGGTTGAAGATGTAGCGAGCTTACCCAGAATGGGACTGGCACTCCTGCACACCGACGGAACGCAGCAAGCTGCTTGGCGCCAGACTCCGGCAGGAGGGTGGTCGCGAGCCAGACGGCTCCTTGCAGAGCCTACCACACCGCTGTGGGGGATCGTTCAGCCGCTATCACAAACTTGGTAACTTGGTATGTGTTTCATACAACTGGAGAGGTACCATTGTCAACGAGTATCATGCAGGTGTAGAGGAATGCGGAACAAAGGTATCTTTTAGCATTCAATTGCCCAACGATCTTGCATAGCATTTGCCACAATAAGAAGCATACAGTTGTATTGAATAGGACTTTATGGTTTCTTGTCTTGGGTAATTGAAAAACAATTATCATCATCATCATCATCATATCAGCCGATAAACGTCCACTGCTGGACATAGGCCTCCCCAAAAATGGGGGGATTTTTGAATGGGGGGAAAAACAATTATATTACAAGTCAAAAAATCTAAATAGCCTGGATAACGTTATGAAATATTTTACGGAAAATATAATATCAAAAGTGCCAACCCTATCTAAGGCTAAATTGTATTGTGAGTATTGGTATCGCTTTATGGCCGTAAAGGCGTTTAATCATGCGACCAGTATCGGGATTCTAATTAAGAGTAGGTAGATACAAAATAAATTTGTTAGTCTGGTTTCAATCATCACACTCTAAAATACAATGTACTCCAGTTTTTGTACAAGAGACACTGGACTTAGCGAGCCCGCTGTACATTATCGAATCGTTAGTTTGGTCGATGTAGAGGTAGCATTAAATGATTGTAACCAAAGAGAAAGAGGCGGCACTCAGTAAAGCTCAGTATGTATTCTATTCTATTTTTTAAAATATGGCTGCCATCTTGGTTGGTGATGATTTTGCCAATGTCGAGTTTTTGTAGCAAAAGTGCTTGACGTTGTAGGGTTATGTAGATATTTTGGTGACTTCAAGGGTTGTTCTTATAAAAGAACACTATCATGAGCCACCACTGGAGCCCCGCTGTAGACCTGGGAGGGGGCAACCAACAATCGACGAGCGACGTGACCGCCCAATAGCAGATCCACAACGCGACTCCCTCAGGACGTATAGGTATATTGTTTCACTGATTGCAGTGACTTTCATCAGTCGCATTTAGAGTTACATTTCATAATTGTTGCCATCGCCGACTCGCGCTAGTGCTCTACTCAAACCCATTAAACTTTATCCCTGGTACAAATAAACATGGTATACAAAGAATAAGCAAAATGTATAGAATTTTGTCTATGATAAGAACAGTTACGCCGACGTTATAATACCTTTAAATTATTCCGGCTTTATTAGTACAGGGGTGAACATATAAGTATACATATTAGACCTACGACGTAGGTCGTCCGTAGTAACACAATAAATAGGTTAAATTATATTGGGGAATTGTAGAAGTGGTTTAAGAGAAGTATTGAATTGACTCTCTCTCTTCCTGGCTTTTGAATTGTATTGAATGTTACACGAATGTTGAATTGTTATAATATAAAATGGTAACCATGTAAAAACGGATTAACATATCATTTATTGAATACTGGTGGTACGGAACACTAAGTGCCCGAGTTCCGACTCGCACTTGGCCGGTTTTTGAATGATAATTACAAACATATTGATCGATCCGATTTCCAACAAGTAAGTTCGCTGATTTCGAAATCGAAACAATCGGTTCAAAGAATTTCATTAATAAAAAAGAAAATCTTTGATCTCTGCCATTAATTAATGTCGACGCCAAAGGGGTTAAATACTTAACCCTTTCTTTGAATGCGCTAAATAATGCCCCAAAGCCAAATTTTTTGTACTCAAAAACGCTTTCAGACTTATTGTTTTCTTTTGCAAAAAAGACTTTGAAATATTGCAATTATTACGTTTGATGTTCGTCATTTGGTATAAAAAGTATCATTATTTTCATTCCATACAGCCTGGTGCTATTATTAAAATCAAAGAAGGATTGAAGTGTAAGACGATCAAAAGATTTTGTCGATGCTGTATTGTAACACATTTTTAATAACACCCTTTCGTTTTCAGACGAAAGCCTGTAAGATATTAAGGGCCTGTTTCACCACTTCTGAATAAGTTCTTGTTATAAGCTAACAAGAACTTAACTTATAATTTCATACAAAATATGTCAAACTATCTGTCGGATAAGCTAACAAGAACTTACCCAGAAGTGGTGAAACAGGCCCTTAGTTAACTAAGTAACTAAGAACAGTTTCCGTAAAACTAAACAAGTTTTAATTATTATACCTAGCATAGTAACATATTAACTGAGGTTACAGAACACCTCTGACTACCCCCACGGGGAATATAGTCGTGAGCATATGGTATTCATAATAACATGATACTTTGTATGTTGTGATAATGGAACACTCTGATGAAAATTTACTGGAAATCTCTGAAAAAATTCTCATCTCGGTTTCTATAGATTCTAATATTGTTCTGTCACAGACAGGGTGGCCATTGGACACGGTTGTGGATCGCCACATTCCATTTTCAAACGGAAATACCGTTGACATGGAACACTCCTTTGTTCTCTCTCACTTCCATTTTGAAATAGAATTTTAAGTTTTGCATGTGTAGCTTTTTGCGGAGTGTACAAAAATGTACGTTCTTCTAATTTTGTTTTTATTTTTAAGAACTTTTATATAATAACAGAAAAGTAACCGAAGAAAGAAATTGACTCTGGGTTGTTTCAAAAGGGGATCGCTTTTGAAATCCTTTTACTATTTCAAACTCCCGAACTTTACTTATTATAATTTATTAACAGAATAAGCTATGGAATTTTTAATAAAATTAGTTTGATTTATCAACAAAACCGAGGGTACAGGTTTGATGTTTCGTTTTTACCAATTGATATTATTTGACGTCACCCTCTTTTAAAGGGTTTTTCATATTTGTTTCCAATAAACGAAAAGGGACACCACGTAAAGGAATCAAAGGGCTATTTTGGCATGTTGACAAATAAATCTGAGTATAAAATAATATCTTTAGTTCAGTTGCAATGAAATGTAAACCTAAAGTTCTTGTGGTGTAAGGTTCTAAACATCAAATTTGTTGCGATAATCCAAAGGTTTTATATTATCAAGGGATTTGAACCGACTTGTTATGAAATCAGAAGTAGCCTTTTCATTTCTTTTATTATGATTTTGAATAGATACAGAGCATAAAATAAGCTTCTTATACCGTTGGACTTTATAAACCGCTAAACTAATATTTTTATCCGACTTCAAAAAAGGTAGTTTCTTTGTTTGACCCGTAGGTCAAAGAAGCAGAAGATTTAAGTTGTTGAAGAAGAGTTGTTTAAAAAAAACGAAAAACATTGTAGCATTTTTGTATATTTTTCAATTAATTTTATTATTTTCCCCTGATTTCTTCCGTTTGTCGGTTCTTTTATCTTGATAAAGCTGATTGAATTTTCGTAAAAAATTTAAGTAAGTATAACATATTTTTTTAACTAATCGTAAAATCTATTCTAGACTCGACGGTTACGAACTCCACGAAAATCCAACGCGACTCAATTCATCATAGAGGCAGCAAAATAAAAATGCTATTTTCTCTATACCTACAGCCCCGTCGCTAATGTTTAAAACATTCCCCCGGTCGAGTGTTGCTAGCGTGGTTATTTTTACTCAGAATACCAGACCATTTTCCCCCGGTGTTGCCAGACAATATAATACGGTGAGCGGTTTTTTGACGGATGACTGAATAGGGACCCGTGTACCTATGTGGTAAACATAGTAAGTCAACCGTATCCATTTCAATATCGGAATATATTTCAAAATCAAAACGGTATTAGTTATTCAGTAAAAGGGGCTACACAATACAAATAGTGCAATAGTACTTTCTTTACATTGTTTCTTTAGCTATACAATGGAACAGTGTTTTAATCTAACTTTAAAAATTCTGCATGTTTGATCATAAAACTTTGGCGACAAAACCATAACCGTATTATATATCTCAAGTTACATACCTAATTAATAATCGATATAATATCAATATTATATTACAATCTTGAGGTATCGGACTATCTAACGCAATATTAGTGTTACTAATTGCTTCATGCTAATGAAGTAAATCAGTCGAACGGAATCTATTAGTGGTGGACTCATTACTGTGTTTGCATAATATATCAGAACACACTCACTAAGCAATTACAATCATAAGGTATAAGATCTGGGAAGATATCTTACAGTTTACCTACACTACATGTCAACATGAAACTAGATACCTGGAAGCTCATTATTGGTAGCAGGTTACAACTCTACACGTTTCAAAATATAGTTGGTAGTTAACGAAGAATGAATGAATGAATAAATGAATGAATAAATGAATGAATGAATGAATGAAATATACTTTATTTACACCAAAAGCAAAATACAATACACAATAGGAAACAAACTGAAGAAGAACGGAAGAAGAGTTCCTGACAACTCCAAAAGGGTTTATGGTCGCGAGTTTATGTACGCAAGCATGTGTGCAAACCAAATTGAACAACAATTTACGTAAATTTTCCCGAAATAAACATTGATTTGATTGAAATGATTTATTACGGCCATTGCAATTGTTCCGGCAAAATACAACGATATTGTCTGAAAAACTATAAATGAGAACCCTTATTTATGTGTCGTTGGTTAGAAAGACGAATCTGGAAGCCGCTAAAAAAACTCAAAGTTGAATATACCGCATTGATGAAAACAAAGAATGCACAAAACACATGTAATTGATAGAAAGAGAATAGACTTCCCGTACTACACAACAGCGTATGGCAATTGAATATCGAGCATTTTGCTTGTGTTTCTGTAAACAGTATGTAAACGACGCGACTACAATCGAGTCAGTCTATCTGTTTGCTTTTGGCAGAGGATTGGTTTGGATACACACGGTTTTGTATTTCGACGCGCTTTCGAATTTCTTTTTTGTACTTAAATAAAATATCGGGTATTTTAGAAAAGTAAAGTTATTGTGTTTCTTACATTCTTTATTTGCACTAATTATTGAATTGTAGAGTAAATACGAGAATTTCGCGATTTCGATGTTGGTGCTATAGAAAACACCATTCTCTATGGCACCAACATCGAAATCGCGAAAAAAAATCCAGCTGTCCCATATTTGGCTCCAGTAGGTAGGTTTGCAGTTTTGTATGGAACAGCAGATTTTTATTTCGTGATTTCGATGTTGGTACCATAGAGAAAGTAGTTCAGTTTCACGGTGTGATCATCCCCTTAAAAAAGTGTCAGCATATTAAGAAGGACCCTGTACCTATACTTGGATGTTCTGAGGTTTCAGAATATCTAAGACGATAGTCTTACCCGAGGGGATACCCTCGGGGAATATAGTCGTGAGCATATGCTTATGCTGTATACCTAATATGAGGTCTGACACCTTTGGGGTTTTATTTAAATAAAACTAACTAAAGATATTACTTAGTAAATAAAAAAAAATGATACGTGATATTATTTTTTAAACTCGGAGAACACAAATATAAAATTATCAAATGGGGTTAGATTTGTCATACGTGTGTCAATGAAAATGGATTCATCTGTATTCAGCAAAGTTTTTTCCGTTACTTTCTTTGCTCTGAACAAATGGTATAAAATCGTTTGCAACGTACAATTGTTCCGTACCCCCTTGATTTTGAATTTCATTTGCGTTGTACACGATAGTCTATAATTTAATATTGAGTTTTTAATTCGATTGTTTCATTGAAAAGTTTTTTATTTTTAGTAGAGACAGAAAGACAGATCCAAATTAGTGTTTTATGTATAATTAGTTCTGGAAAACTCATAACACAGTCGATTGTAACTACTTTGAAAATAAAGCTGAATCACCATCAACTATTTAGAATGAACTCACAACATAGAATGCATTAGCGTCTAGACTGATAGCTTGTGATGCTATTAATCACCGCTTTTTGTTACGCGATCCACTGTAAGGAGCACTTAGCATAATTACAGTACACCAGATAAATATACGGACATATTCTACTAATGAACAATAGTGTTAAATGACATAGGTAAAGTAAAGTTTGCTTGAAAAATACAACTTTTAAATTCTAGGTTTCGTATGAGTCCAAACAAAGCAGGTATCAACGTCTTGATTTCTTAAATAGAAAGTCTCCCGAAGGGACAATAACGACTGCCAACTGGGCTACTTCCCACTTCTTTTATCTCAGAGCACAATATCATGGCAACTCCAGTTTTCATTCTGGCAATATCCGGAGTTGAATGTACGATAGTTTCATTATATCGTTATTATAGTTTTTCTTATCGCCTTTACTTTCTTTTCATTGACGCTATATAAAGTTTTTGTTCCGAATAAAGATACTGTTTTTGTATTTCATTTCTGTTTTGATAAAGCTAAGCTTCTAGTTAACTATTTCCACGAAATGGTAGAGCATTGATTATGACGGAAAGCTTAGGATAAAGTTAGAACATCGTTGTTATTGTATTTTCTTGGAAAGCACAGACATACAAGAACAATTTCGTTCCATTTCGATTCAGGCGAACCAATCCATTTGCAAATACGAGCAGAAGTAGAATTCGTCGGTTTAATTGTCATAGAACAACTTTATGTTTGCAGTTCAGGAAACCAGTTTGCATTCCATTACTTTGACGACGGATTGAATATGACAGGTTGTTTCGTGTAAATGGTTTTGGTGTTCGTTTGTGTAGTACTGCACTGTAAAATTGGAGAATTAAGTGAATTGTATTTGAAATGCGACGGATTTAGATGGCATGCAAGATAAAACTCAGTTTCGATTCGTCTAAGTGATGACTCTAATAAAACTGATATTATTATAATAAAATGAAATGTTGGGTGTATCTATTTTTCTTACTACATATTAAGACACTATGCTATAACTTTCAAAAAAGCAGTGCCAGAAGTTTTCGCCGTATGGCTTCTGGTTTATCAATATGTTTGTAGTCGCTTTCATAAAGTTTACGCATTCCAATAAAGATTTTCGACGTGACGCAATAAAATATTTGTGTTTTTTCCGACTGTATAATGCCCCTTCGTTCTAAGGTTTCCCTTATTACGGGCGCATGAAAGCAATAAAACATATAAGATAAATAAAAGACTCGGGCCACATGTAACAGGATATTTTAAAAGAAAAAACGGACATGTGAAGACCTTAAAACATTCTCCCTGGAGGGAGAAGCAATTTAATTTTCGAAGGACAGTCTGTTGAGTGAAATCCTAAACATATTGGACGTGATATAGAAATATAAAGCTTTGATGTAATTCTATCCCCTCATTTTTCCGACAAAATATTAGCTTCGTTTAAAAAATGTTTCTAGTATATTTTTGGGTTTGATAGTTAACGAAATAAAAGAAAACCATATAAATATAATATACCCAATTGAAATAGCTTTCATTGTCACTCACAATGACAGATAAAGAAAATGGGTGATTAAATACTACTGTAACAAGTACGATAGGAGTCACGTTGCAGGAATTGACCCGAGCACACGTCTCGCGTGGTTTTCGCGCGTCGCGTTTTTGCCTGCCACGAGGCTCCGCAATCCTCAATCTCTTCTTGTTCTTGAACAAAAACAATCCCTGAGATTGGGATAGATACTCCCATAAATTACACTTGACACTGGCGGAAATGCGGTGCTACGCACAAGCAAAAAGCCATTAATTATAAATAAATAAAAAAAAAAAAAAAACAAGTACGATAAAGAGTGTACTACATTAGTGAATATAAATCTTGAGGATGTAACGATGAAGTATAATGTGAGATTATATTATAAAGAGCTAGGCAATCGGAACTCAAATTATAAACCTCGTCCCATAAATAAAATAAGTAAGTGTAATTTTATTTTAGAATTTCTCTTGGAAGAATATCGAAGAAAAACGAGAAGAGAAAATTAATTTTTGAACATCAAAAGGTACGCTAGCACGTGATTAAAAATTAGTGCTCTCTCTCATTTGACAAAGAGAATGGGAATTATTAAATTTTAATAGCCATGATATCAGAGTTCCATTTTTGTTTGTGAGGCTTTGACGCGTGACCGTTTCAAAGAAATATTTCCCTTTGACCCCATCATTAGAACGTGTCATTCTATTTTTCATTTTTTCGGTCTGGATATGCTTTTAAATACAATGAATTAAATAGCAAAATTTATTTTTACACTTTTCACTTCTTATAAAAATCTTTGGTTTAACATCGGCGATAACACTAATTATTTTATTGTCCCATCTAGAGTTTATACATGGTGTAACCTTAAAAATGTTACATGCTTTACTGGGTGATCTATACTATGAAACTTAACAAATATGCAATCGATAAGGAAATAACAAAAAAATACTGCTGTTCTCGAGTTACAATTGATATTTTCTATGGAACAGCCTTTTTTTTCATTATTTCAGTATTGGTCTCATAGCGAAAAAAAAACAGTTTGATGGTCACTTTAACTCCTAAAGTATTAAACGCATTTAGAGTGATATGTGACCTGTTTAAACTCTGGATGGGACCTTTTTTTTTTTAATTCTAGATACCTAACTACAGCTTTAGTAACATAATATGTTACTAATATGCACATTTTTGATAGCCAAACGCATAAATTATTTCTTATCAATAAAAATATAGACAGACAGAGAGTATCTTATCACCTATGATAAGAAAGTATAAGTGAAAAATTTAATATTAAATACAAATCATTCTATTCATAAAGCATACCCGCTAAGCTAAGACTTTTAAATCTAGTGGCATGGCATGGTTTATATGTCATCAAAACATCAAACTCATTAGCACTTACAAGTCACGAATCACCCCAAGTTTACGCGCGCGTAAACGAACGCTAATCCAAGGAGCGCGTAAAATGCGCGTTAAAACATGCGTTGAGCGGGAGTTAAAATACGCGTTAACGTTATCGGTCGGCACGTGCTCTCGTAACGTTAGGAATAAACGTAACTGTGTCGTAGAAATGTGCAAGATTTCGTACTGATTGTTTTATTACGGTGTATTGTGTATGTTATTCCACCGAAACTTTTTACATACCAAACAGACACTATTATGCTTCGTTTACACTACCAGCAATGTCAAATGATGATTTTCAATGTTGTTTTATAAGTCATTCAATATGTTTTGAACTATGAATTAAAGAAACATTTTCCTTCAAGCTATAATAGTTAGGTACAAGGAAATGGTCGACGTGACACTAAAAAAATTATATAATATAAAATGATAATTAATAAATCGAGAAGCATAAAATCCCGTAAGTATAAAACGTTTTTTTTTAAATTTAACTTAACCTTTTTCAAAACAAATGAATGAAGCCCAAGTCAGTTTTAAATGCCTCATAAAACGTAAATTATCAGATGCAATTTTAATCACCCCCACAATTCTCATTAACGCAGCATTTCAAGATTTAAACAGTCATCATTCTGTGATGAGTTGTAAACTGTAAGCATGGTGTGATGAGTTGTATAAACTTTACTGTAAGTTAATGTAACAGACAGACCGTTTCATCTTGTCGTCAAAACAGGCAAGTTTTAATGGTGATTAAGGGCTGCAATTTACGGATTAATCTCAAGGAAACAGAAAATGTACAATACTTAGGTGTATGACGCCAAGCAGAAAGCGTATCATTAAAACTTTTGGTAATCAGACGATAGTGATTTTGAGCCAAATCACAGAAGCCATTTTTGAGCATAGGCGTTAACGCAACAATATCGTCCGCGTAGGTACCGTCCGAATAAGAATGTAAAAAATAGTTTTTATTTTGGTACTCGTTAAACATAATTTTTCGCTATTTAATATCAATCGTAGAACCTTGTCACTATGACGTTACGTCAGTCATTAAACTTAAGTACACACGCGCCGCGGCCGCGTGGTGTTATACATTACTCTACATACGCGCGGCCAGCTTATTTTCGTTTTGCGTAGCTTGATGTGTCGCCGTGTGTATGTATTAAAGTTTTACGGTGGATTATGCGGTGATTACCTCCTCCTTGGTTATTTGCGTTGCTATAATTCGAAACTACAACTACTACAATGCTTGTAATACGAGAGGGTTTTGGTTTATTTCATTTTACGAATTTAGAAACAGTTTGAAACGTTTGACTTTTGATAATCCTGGTTTCCCATAATAAGCTTACAGTTAAATACAAATTTTGTCGACTGAGTTGCAATACAATGCAATCCAACAATATTTAAAGGGGAATTTTTTAAAATTTCGCCAAAATGGTCACTATTTTAGCGATATTTAAAATAGTAAAGTTCAACTCAGGCTAACTCAGCCTAAACTTATTAAGCCTAAGAACTTCCTACTGAATTATTTTATGAAATAATTAGATGTTGCCATTTTTTAATAATTAAATTATTATCATTGACAACTATAATAGTTGTCACCTTCTTCTTCTTCTTATCGTGTCGACTTCAAATTTTGAACAAAGTCGCTAAATAGTACCTTGCCAGAAGTGGGCAACCGATACTGTACCGTCGCTAGCGGTCATGAGCTCCTCCTGCGTACAGGTGTTAGGGCACGCAGGGCACGATGTGTCACCTGTTGTCACCTGTTAAGATCTGAACAAACCTCTTTCGCCTCTTCATCAGTTATTATGCGCTTTGCGCGCGTAAATGTTCTCCCGGTTTCAAGTAATTTTTTCCTTACCCTTTTTGACTTTGAGGTTGTTGGTATGTCACCGATTTGGTCAACGGATTTATTCGTTGGATTTGTTGGTATATAGGTTTAACATAAAACCGGATATTTACTGGCATCGCAAATATAAATGAAAACCTTCAAACCCATCGCTAAATTACGTGCTCGAAAATAAACGAGCATCTCAAAGCCGAGCCCATAAACTGTCCGATTCACTATTTAAACGCAGTTTAATGTCCGCGTCGTTAACTCCGTTCAATCTGCTTAATTGGGAATGGTTTCACCGGGCCTTTAATGGGCAATATGTGAGGATATGTTATGTTTCAGGAGAAATGCAAGGATTTACTGTTTGCCGTTAACGATTGTTTTGGCTGTTGCGTGCTGAAATTTGAGTGCACTACAAATAAAATTCTGATCTCTCAGATTGACTACTGGCATGTGGTGTTATTTTAATTAATTAGACAAAACAAGAGATTATACAAAAAAAAGTTAAAAACCTTTTTTTTTATAAACTATCTTTGCGTGTCCGGCAACCATAGAAAGGAAAACAAACTATTTTTTTATTATTCGTGTGGTAGTCCGGTGCAATTTACTGCCCCCGGTTCATGCTTTGAATGGCTTTGATGCGTCTTATGCGGTGGTTGTATTATTAGGCGGCCCTTGAATTATTGTTCATAATGTGAGACCGACACTTATTCTTTATTTATCATGAAGTTATTAAAAAAATGTGAAATCAGATGTAAAGAAAATCAATAAGTACCTATTGATTAATAACCTATTTGTTTCTTTTGCTTGTGATGGAGGATTACTAGGATGTTTTGTTTCACCCTTTTTACGGTGTCTAGTGCAAAAAATTTTGTTTTATACTTTTTGTGCTAAAGCCACGCTACACAAAAACAAGGGAAACTTTTTAAATGTTAATAATTCAGTAACAAAATGAGATGCACGGAGAGTTATAGAAAATCACTGTTTATCTAAAATAACACCAGTAGATTAACTACTATCAGTATAAAATAACAATGTGCATGACCTCGATCGCAAATGTGACGTCACTCAATCACACGAACTTCACTCTAGTCTTTCAAATGATTGTTTCCCTTACATAGAGTCTATGTTCCTTTACAACCGAGTGAAGTTATCCAACGGTCCTTCAAGGTCATGCACATTGTTATTTTAAACTGATAGTATGTGATGTGATTTTTCTTTGGCATTGCTGAGGAATTTTCTCGTCTTGTCATCTATATCATATATCTGATTGGTTATAGACTGGAAGGTAAGTCACCTGAAGTGCGATTTTTTAACATCATATGATCAACTCGGCAGTAGAAAGCATAATCCCCATAGTAATTTTGACATTTTCTACTGCTGAGTTGATCGTATGATGTTCAAAAATCGTACATCCCGGGACCTTATGTCATAATGGTTCACGCATAGATGAAGTTAAATGAATTGTGCAGGTTAAAAAAATATCTAATCATATCCTCCCTCACTGTGAACACTATATTCCACCCTGGCAGGTTGCCTCGCGACCAACGGATTTCTTTGTCCATTATTGTGTAAACCGATATTATTGGGGCACAAATTGAATTGTCATACATTCCTCCTTTATCGCGTTTTAATGGTGCCCGCGCACGAGCTCCTCCGCTAACAATATTGCGGTGTGCTTACTGAATAGTGATACTTTTGAAGGATTATAAATAACAAAGAGAGTAGTCAATAATAACAACGGATGCTATAGTGGACCTTTTACTAATAGGGCGATTTTTAGTTGATTGACGTTGACAGATCTGAATGTAGAATTTTGGAGACGTAATCATAATCACATAGGGCCGCATAATCGTATAGTGGTCCAGTGGCGAGTAACCTTGCCTGCCGTGCGGTTCTGTTCCCGCCTAGGACGACTCGTACCAATGAGTTTTTCGGAATTTATGTACGATTTGTAACACCAATGGTTTTTCTGTGAAGGACAACATCGTGAGGAAACTTGCATGCTTCAATTTCGAGGCATTTATTGCACCCACTGTCCATTACAAGTGGCGACGGGCTCACTCCCCTTCACACTGGACAGATTTTCAGTACTAGTAAAACGTGGTTGTTTTGAGGTTTCAGACTACTCCCTCGGTGAATATAATCGTAAGCATATGCATTATGCATGCATAATCGCATAAAAGTGAAATGTATCGCTCATTTGGTTAGGAACTTATTAAATTCACAAGTAGGTAAATAATATTATTGACACGCATAGACATAGACTCTTGTTGACACTTCTTGAAATTGTACATATTGATAAGAGAATACCAAAGTTTGATGCTAATTATCACAGAATAATATTGATCTTCCTTGCTTACAAGGAAAATCATAGAACAGAGAACCCAGAGGAAAATAATAAATAAATAAATGTCTTGGACATTGTCACACAAATTATCTAGTGTCATTTAAACTTTAATAATATTTAATTATACATAATACAAACATCGACGACTCGGGTACAAATAAATCGGGTCAATCAGAAACTCGTGAAAATTTAATCTATCTTAAGGGTATATTACCGTTGGCGCGCTCCATACAAACGTACTATGGTGATATTTTCAATACTAACCAATTAAAGTCAATGAAATTTTGCAGATATAATCTAGAAACAAATATCTCAGTCAGTTTTTCGTTAAAATGTATAGTTTTAAAGTTACAGTACCTCAAAGATTTCCATACAAATCTTGAATTGATTAAAACTGTATATTTTAACGAAAATCTGACTTCATACAAGCATAGACATTCGTTTTTAAATTGTTTCTGAAAAGTTTCATTGATTTTAATTGGTTAATATTGAAAATATCACCATAGTACGTTTGTATGCAGCGCGCATTTGCGCTCTCGGAATAAACTTCTCATATTTTCTAAAACCCCTAATTTCAGGAACATTGTTTTCAGTGATATGCTATTGCATATCCCGTGTTTTATATTTATTATGAAAGAACTGCCTTTACTTAAGAATGTAATGAATCGTTTTTTTGTATGTTTCATATAATTTATTTTAGTAATCGCATAAAATCCGGACACTGTTCGTCGAAATATTGCTAAAAATGGGGTTACTTTAGGAACATTTTTAGAAGGGTTACGTTACACGGCTGAATTTACAGTTTACGTAAAAAGAAAGTTTATATAAATTTAAAAAACATAATGAATCGATTTTTTGAAATACTAGTCTGAAACACTCATATTTTTGAAAACATTTTAGTTAAAATCAAACATTGTGATTACCATACAAAATGGCGAACTAATTCAATCTTTTGACATCCTGTGACAACTGCAAAACTATCCTTGTTTCTGATTATTTTCATTGTACGGCGAAATGCCGTTACTGGAGCACGTCCGCGTCAAATGTTTTGAAAATAATTTGCGACAATTTTTTTCTCGATCCTTCTGTGGATGACTGAAACACAAAGGTAATTGAATGGAATAATTCATTATTTGTGTTTTTCTAAAGCTAAAATTATGTTATATTCCAAAAAAAAATAACGAATTCTAGGATAATATTTGTCATATTGTTCAATCAAATTGAAATGACTTCAATTATGTCAGTAGAGTATACCAAATCTATTACCATTCTCTTTGGTCGGCTTTTCAATATACAATTGCCAATACAGTCGCGCACAGTTTCAAATAAATTCTAAGCAAGAAGATTATATTACCTACGTAGTATAAAATTCTTGATAAGAAAATCATGAAATTTTTATTTACTTCTGAAATTAAATCACTGCAAATAATATCAAAACAACTAAAAACTTACTTCCTACCAATTTCAATGAATAATTGAATAGAAAATATTTATTTAATAGCGGCGTTCGCGAATGGAGCGCGCTCCATACAAACGTACTATGGTGATATTTTCAATACTAACCAATTAAAGTCAATTATTTTTTGCAGAAACAATCTAGAAACAAATCTCTATGCTTGTAATTGGTTAGTATTGAAATTATCGCCTTCGTACGTTTGTATGGAGCGCGCTCTAAATTATATCCCCTTTAATACTCACAACTTTTGATTGAACAATATAGCGTGAATTTTAATCCAAACTGAGCCTCACGAAAGCATAGGCTTTCATGAAATCCAAATCTGTTCAGTAGTTTTAAAATAACGTGTGCACAAACAACAGACAAAAATTCTAAAAATGGTCTCAATGTATTCCATTACGTACCTATCCCAAACGCCCCCAATTAACATTTTTATAAATATCTTCAGTGTACATCTACGCCATGTTTGCAATTATGACCCAATCACAGACTTAAATTGCTTTCGAATGACATCAAAACAATGGGAATATTGAAATTCCACGGCAAATTTTTCTCCACTAGTACCTACATTATTGCAGCGGCCAGCAAAAGAGGCATTGATGGACGAACGTGTAAATGTGGGCCGAGGCGAAGCCGAGGCACACATACGAAAGTTCAACAATGCCTAGTTGTGGCCAAGGCTTGTATAGTGCTTTTCCCAAATAATGCGTGGAAATTAAAATCAATCAACTTTTCAAAATCAATGACGAACAAAAATATTTTTTCCTTCGTTGAATCTAGTAACTTATTATTAATCTGTGGTTAAAGTGTCCATTCGGTTTTTTTTCATTATAAAGCTGTCTATTTGCAAACCAGTTCGAAATTTAAATAAAACCTTTGATAAGTTACCTACCTCCTTGGTTGCCATGTTTCGGAGTAAAAGATTGTTCCATTTTTAAATAACACGACCGATATGAGTTTACTATGTAATTTATGTGGCCGCTAAACCACAACAGATATGGATTTTTATACAACTGTTCGCTTAGTACAGCAATTTCGATTTATCTCGAAGAAAGTTGTCAAAATAATGCTCAAATTTCCAAGCATGTTTGAGAAAAAGCTATATTATATTTCTACAATTTTATTTAGTAAAAACTACTGAAGCATATTATAATTATATATTTAATGAAAACCGGCCAAATGTGAGTCGGACTCACGCACGGAGCCTTACGAAGCGTCCCTTAGCACCATACAATAGCGTAAATTCACGGGTGCGTCCCGTTTCGTATAATAACATTTGGTATAATAAAATTTTTATAACGTTCAAATGATATAATGCTCGTAAGAAATACTAACTACGAGCATAATATTGAAAAACATAACATACATTTAATCGAATACTTATATCCTATAATTTTAATATATCTAATGTTGATTATTACTAACGATTATTAATATAAAACTTGTTTGATATATCAATCATTTGAGGTTATTTTATGAGACATAACGATCCCTTGAAGTATTGCTCAAGAGACATACAATTAAATATTTTTTTATAACTAGTAAATTGCCTTCTAAACTATAGGTTAGGTTAATTTAGGTAGTGTGACCACGTATAGAGCAAGTGGAGTCAAGCGAAACGTGTGTCACGTGCATGCTACATTTGTGCGTGCATGCATGTTTGTTTGCTGGCATGCTTGCGTGCATGCTTGCTTGCATGTGTGCTTGCTGGCATGCTTGCTTGCATGTGTGCTTGCTTGCACGTTTGCTTGAATGCATGTTGGGGGGTGCAGGGGGGCTGCGCCCCCCGCGAGGGGGGTGCGGGGGGCGGATGCCCCCTGCCTGAGAAAAACATACAGGTGTTTTAAAAAATCTAGGTTAGGTTAGGTTAGAACATGTTGCACACTTAGCGGAGCGAGCGAAGCGAGCGGAGCATCAACATGCTTGCCTGCATGCTGCATGCTTGCTTGCTTGCTGCATGTTTGTTTGCTCCCTGCATGATTGTTTGCTCGCTGCATGCTTGCTTGCTTGTTGCTTGGGGGGCAGAAAGGTAGGTAGCTTCAAAACTATAGGTTAGGTTAGGTTCGGTATGTAGTGTAACCACTTAGAGAGCGGTCATATTTTAGACATCGACATGCGGTTTTTAAATATTATTTTATGAGCATTGATTATTAGACATTCTAAAACTAGATGACATCAATGCTATATTTATTAAATGTTATGCTTTATAGATTGTATAACATGTGATGGTTATACTTAAGGTTCATTATATCCGATGCGTTTTATACTTTATCAAATTATAGGTCTTAAATTTATATCTAACGTTTATTATAGCAAGTGTCCTGTATTTCAAACAAAATTATATCAAAAGAAGTTATATTTCCTAAACTATATATTCTTTGTATTTATATCGAATATTACTTACCCTAAATTCACTTTGACCAAACCGGCCAAGAGCGAGTCGGACGCGCGCCCGCGTCTCGTACGCTCTGTTTTTATTGACTTTGAGCATGCTCTCAGCATATAATATATGCTTATGTCTTGACAACTCTTCTTCGCAACCCCCATTTCGTAGTAGCTATACAGAATAATATAGGTACAGATTATAGGAGAGTTAAAAGTATATTAATGAACGATAGTTTGTTGCCATGAAAGCTGTATCTTTTGAGCCGTAAAAGCTAGCTAGTTTATCAATACAAATACATTTTTTAAATGATTTTGATCTGTAATCTCTAAATGCAAAAGTGGTCACAAGAAAATCTTTCGAACTCCATGTAGAAAAACCTTAGCTTATCTAAAAAAGACACCTTCCTTCTTTTTATACCGGAAAGGAAAACCCTATGCTGGAAACAGAAACAGCAACATAAAATGTCAAATTCTGACTGACAGAAATTTTTTTTTCTTAATGGCCAGTTATTTTAAGTTGATATTTAGTTTACCAAGGAGTTAACAGGTCCAACGTCTTCGTTGAACCGAAAAAGGACGTTATTTTTATTAAAAATATCTGTGAGTAATCCTTTCATTTTAAATTCTCTGACAAATAAAATATTGTTTATGAGACAATTGTCTCGAAATGGTTTTCGATTCAGCCCTCCAAAACAAACTTGACATACCTACCTACCGAATTGACGAAAATGTCGGTAAATTTTGTTTTCATTATGTTCAAAATTAGAAAATATCACAGTCATGTGTAATTTTGAAACTCTCGAAATATTTAAAAACAATCTGTAGGTACCACTTATAAAATAAATTTAAGGCATATTCCGTTACTATACATATTGTGAAAGCATAATTTTTGTATCTCTATAGTAAATTTTTTTGCCCTCAGTGATGATCGTATTTAGTTTGAAAAAAGTGGTATGCATGTAGGTTTCACTTTACCGAAACTTCCCACTTTGGTTAATTTAAAATGTTTTAGTTATGTAATGAATTTCTTATTGTGAGAAAAAAATTATTACCTACTAACTAGGTATTCTTCACTCAACCAAATTTCAAAAAATACTTAACACTTTTCTTATCGATGGTGGGAGCTCAAACAAAAGGTCACGGAAAACTTACAAAACATTATCAACATTTTTTATTGAAAATTGACAGCAAGTGATGACGTCACAAACGAAAATATACCCTTAAATGACGATTTTAAAATAGAAAAATGTTTCAACTCTTTTTAAGTAAAATTGTTTCTAAGAATATTCTGTATTAAAAATCTTTTATCATTATTTAGATATTTCAGTCATCCTAAAATCTCGAAATGCCGGAAGGGATTTTTAGGTACTTACTTATTTGTATATTTTTGAATGTGCTCATTTATCAGGGTCTATTGATATAATTAGCATCCTTAAAACTGAAGAGTATATCCATGAAACTGAAGAACTTTTACTAAGGTAGCAAACCGATCGGAGCAACAACAAAAATCTGCTATTCCATACTAAACTGCAACGCAACGCCTACTCGACTCAAATGTATGCAAAAGAGCAGATTTTGCCCCGGTCGGTTTGCTCCCATAATAAAAGTTGTTCAGTTTGATGGGTAGTTTAAAAATATGCTAATGACATCATTTCACCCTGTATAAACAAATATTATTAATTAGCTTTTCCCCGCGACCTCGTCCGCGTGAAATTAGAATGTCGAAAAATCCATTCTCCGTAGAATCTATTCAGCCGTTTAAGTTGTGCGTTGTCTGTCAGTCAGTCAGTCACGGACCTGTATTATAAGTATGTATAAGTAGGCATATAAGAAAGAAAAGTAAATAGTAATGAAAGAAAGTTGGTATTTGTTGCAATATTTCTGACCGCCCCAAAAGGGAATTACGGTCGTGAGTTTATGTATGTGTGTAAATATTATTAAATTGAGAAGTAAACATATGCGTTTTATTTCATTTGCTATAAGAATGGAGCTCACGAATACTTAAGGTAAGGATGCTCTCAAAAATATTGCAATACCACTCTGTAACTTCGCATCTTATTCTCAAGAGAACAGCCAAGTCAAACATTGTGCTATATAAACTTTATTCAGATTTTATTGAACCGATTTCATATTTGTACCCCTACTTGTTGTATTTTAAATATAGTCAATTGATTTTAAAAAGTAGGTATAAGTTAAGATTGTGTTTTGTTTTATAATTATGATGAAAATTTTATAATTCATGCTGCTATTAAATTAATAAAACAAAATGGTTTTAAATGACATTTAAGGTAGGTAAGTACATTTTTTAAGTAGTTATGTATTTGATTTCTATAACTTTTATTGGTATTAATATATCGATTTTAAGTAGACTACACCAAATTATGCCATAGGTACCTATTGTTTTTTAAACTGAGACTACTTGCGGTAAAATCCAAACGAGGTGAATTTATTCGTCAGTAAAACGTATCACTGTGGGTAAACCAAACCAGTTAAAATATATTTAAGAGGTGAGCTGTGTTCACAATAAATTTTTAATCGAATTAGCTTCTAAAACACGTCGTACTTCCATTTCAATAAGCAACCTCGTTCCCAAACTTCTCAATATTTCACAGGCGAAGAAACTTTGCTCGCCCGACGGATTTACCTGCATTAAGTGATTAGTCCCATTTGTGAACAGCACAGCTTGAGTGAATGGAAGTAGGAACTGTTCATTGTATTTCCAAGTTTTGGTAGTGCATTTGATTAATTCTGAATAATTTACTTTTATGCTTAAAGCTGAATTGTTAGTGCAGACTATCGATTTGAGAGATGCCATCTAACTGCATAAGAAGTTCTGAGTCATATGTTGAAATATTTTGGACGAATGTTTATTTCTGATTCATAAATAGGCAAATGGAAGAGATTGAATTTTTTTTTCGGATTAGTCAAGTAGGTATAGGGACTGTTTCCGTTAGTGCTCTTCGTCATCATCAGCCTATCATAGTCCACTGCTGAACATAGCCCTCTCCAAAGGCGTGCCACAAAACTATCCTCTATCTATACAGGGTGTTTCATAAGTAACAATAAATATTTAAAACTCTAAAGGGGGTTGATTAGACCATCAAACTGAACAACTTTCTCTATGGGACCAACATCGATATCGCGAAAAAAAATTTAATATCCCATACATAATTTAAATCTAGTCGATTTGTAGAGTATGGAACATCATTTTTTTTTTTTCGCGATTCCGATATTTGTCCCATAGTGAAAGTTGTTCAGTTTGTTGGTCTACACCACCCCCTTAAAGGTTTATTTGTATTTTTGTAACACCTTGTATAACGTTAGTGATGATTATTACATAATCGGTAATCAATCACTAATTCTACAATTAAATGTATCACTCATATAACAGTTAAGACACGATAACACACACACAGTGGTTCCTATTGCGTTGTTTACGTGGCGTAACATTTATAATCACACTCCATCGACTTTCCCATAAAGTATGATGGTTTCTTAAACCGTCATTAGTCACCGCCACTCTTTTGTGTCTGTATGTTTGTTCAGACATCACTCGGAAGAGGGAGGGACGCGATAGAGCGTGACTTCTTAATGTTGCTTCTTATATGGCTAATGATTTTCGGTGGGAGTGAATAATTTTCGCTGTATGGCTGTGTGACAATCAGGGGAGACGTGTTAATAAAAATACAGCTTTGAAGTTTTAATTATGAAAACTTTTCTATTCAACTTAGCCGTCCAATTTCTAACTCAAGTAGGTGTTTGTTGACGTAGATATAGTCTAAATAAATACTAGGTTCAGATAATTGATAGCTGAACAGACAGTTCGAAGGCCTATAGGTATTAGGAGATAAACAAAGGGCATCCTAGCAAATACTAATACGGGAAATTATCATCAAACTGACAGACAACCTCAGGAAATGAACAAGAAATTTATTTAAGGTGGTTTCAGTTAAAGTTATTAATTTATTCGACAGATTCTTATGTACACAGTAACATTAAATAATATTATAAATAAAACGACTTAAAACTAAACTAATCTAGGGTGTGGTGCAGGTTCGGTCCTTGTGGGAACCCAGAACGCTGGCCGTATTTCCTCGCTGAATGGCTATGCTGATCCGTTGAGCGAGGAAAGTGCCAGCCCTTGGGTCCCCTGTCGAGTCTATCAGGCGCTTTGATAGCTCTTTAAAAAGCGCCAGCGCATTAGGTCCCCACGGCCCGAGAGTTTCGACACCAAAACCCATAAAATGGTATTGGGTGCCGATATCTCTGTACCAGTTAGCCTTTCGTTGTTCAGCCGCCTCCGCCGCCGCGCCAGCCCTTCGAGTTGTGCCCTGTAAGTGAGACGGGGCCAGTGTGTCCCCGCAGGTTGCGTCCCACACTAGCGCCCGACCCATCTTCCAGGGGACGAGAGACATCCCGTCTGGTCTCTTGCCATCGCTCCGTAGATGCCTTTCGGCTCAAGAATGGCAGGTACGTTGACTGAGGCAAGAGACCGACGTATGATGTCATTAAGGGTGGCATGGCGGGGGAGTCTGCCGGCACTGTTATGACACGAAAGTTCGTGGTGACCCAAGCGATCGACAGCCGCACCACAAGGACATTGGTGGCGGATGCAAATTTCAGCGCCGACTCGAAGCCCGATTGCCACGCGCAAGGTTATACAAAATTTCAAAACCTTATATCTTCGTAATTATATTATAAATATTATATTATTTGATACGCGCAATCTAGATTTTCTAAGCTATTTTTCCACATATAAAACATTACTTTTATTAATACCATCTACGAGTGTTCTACGACAAAGTTTTGTATGAAGTTGACAGCTCTCCAACCATACATTTGAGTTAGGTAGTTATAGCACTTTTGTACAGATGAATAATTTTTCTCGTTTCCTGAGGATGGACTCGTAATGAAAGTAGTTCAGATGGTCTGAATTCACCGTTTTATAGTATTTGCCAGTGTGTCCCTTACACTCTGTATAAGAAAGTGCATGAGATATTATGCTTCAAGTATACCAACTCTGCATTGAATAGTACCTACGGAAATATATATAACTAGTGTTTTCCCGCGACTTCGTCCGCACAAATCATATACCAGATTTTAAGTCAGATCATAAGCTATCAAACAAAAAAAGTTTCATCAAAATCGGTCCAGTAGTTTTTGCGTGATGCGCGAACAAACAAACAAACAAACAAACAAACAAACAAACACACAAACAAACAGACAAACAGACAGACAAAATTTCTAAAAAAGGTTGATTTCGAGTCGGGGATATTTAAAAACCATATCGTAATCTTTTTTTTGTAAATATCTTCAATGTACAGACACAGTTCAGTTACAGTTTTATAATAGTTAAGATAATAATTTTAAGAAAATTTCTTCAGTGATATTCTACACTCTCGTAATTTTCTAAGGAAAGTCATTATTATTCAGTTATTGAGCATCTAAAACTATCTCTTCAAGTGCTTACGAGTAACTGGGGAAGCACTTAAAGTTGGGTACTTACTTATATCGGCAGTATTATAAGTTATATATTCATCGTAAACTCACCTGCTCTATTATTACGCTAATATTATGTTTTTAGGGTTCCGTACCCAAAGGGTGAAAATGGGACCCTATTCATAAGCGTACATTGTCCGTCCGTCAGTCCGTCTGTCCGACCTATTTAGAACTGTAACTTTTGTACCGTTATTGCTAGACAGGTGAAATTTTCATAGAATGTGCGTTGTTATGGCGGATTACCTAAAAATAATAAAATGTCAAAGTTAAAAATTAATTGGGGTTCTCATACAAGAAACTAGTTTTTATCAACGTTTATTCTTCTCGCTCTATCGTAAAAACGGTAATACATAATAGCGTCAAACTTGGTGTGATCATAGATCAAACTATATATATACAACAACAAATAATATAAAATGGCCAAGTGTGAGTCGGTCTCGCTCTAAAGGTCCCGGAGAAAAAAAACTTTCTTGTAAGTTAATATGTTGTGTGTTGGTGCGGTACGGAACCCTCGAAGCGCGAGCAGCGCGACTCGCACTTGACAGTTTTTTTAATTTAACTTAATGTACTATTGGTCTGTCTATTCCTTAGAGAAAAATAAAAAGTAAAGTTAAGTAATAATTTTATTACCAAAAACTTGCAAATAATTAGGACACAAACCAGTGTCTTTTTGGACTTTTACAAGACTGAAATAAAAACGTAGGACGCATAAAAGATTTCAATGCTCCCCATGTTTTTATTTTAGTCTCATAATTTATCTGTTAAAATATCTCATAATGTTATTACATATGGTGTGCTTTAACAATGTTGACCATAATCGTGAATCCAAAATTACCTATAGTGTAAAAAACTTACTTAGAAGTTTGCGATTCTACAATGGATTACAATTAATTATAGGGTGGTGTATTCGGAATATACCGACATTATTATAGAGGTAGCGCCCAAGATATAAAAGAGCGCCCGTAAAAGCATTCGTTGTAAAATTTCCATGGAACCAAATTATTGTCATCGTAAAGTGCGCCACTCGAATCTGGTCTGAAAATTATGAGTTGTTTACCTTCTTGTGAATTACTTAGAATAATTTACAAAATGCGAACATGTTTTTGGTAGAAATGCTGTTAAGCTAACTACTAAAATGGCCCAAGTTTTAGGTAAATTAAGTAAATAGTAGGTATATATATAAATGCACAAAAAAATATTACATTAAAGAATTATTTATTAAGCATGAAACAACAGTAATACCAACTTTTGTGCCTACACTTAGGGATAACTTCAATACAACAGAATATATTTTCTAAAGATTTATTCGTTAATTTGATGTGCACTCGATCCATCAGATTCCTACTTCAAAGAACGACACGATTTTACTCAGTAGAGTGTAGAAGACATTTTTAGGTGCTACGTCGTGAGTCGTTAATAGGTAATTTGCTACAGTAGATTTTTCATAAAAAGCTGAAATAGAGGGTGCCACTTTCTTAGAACGCCTTTTTTGCTAACTGTGATATCTTAGTATGTAAAATCTTCAGGAATACAGTTCCCTCACCGCATTGATGTTTCGTAGTAATGGCCTATGAAAATGACAGACAGTGTAATTTTGTGTTGTTTTGTGTGACATGTTCTATGAACATTGAACGTGCTTGTCATGTTTGTAGTGCTTCCCAGGCTTCGATATAACTGGGAAACCATTTTTAGAGGTGTAGCCACTAACATATACTCTAGCGGTTGACAAGCTCGTTCAAACAAACAACATATCACACAAAACACAGGTGTGGGCACCGCATTCAAGTGGAACATGTTGCTTCTATGAAAGGGCCTTAGCTTAATTTTTTATTATTAATCGAAGAATAAACAATAAGTTTAGTAGAGATGAGTGAAGTTTATAAGAACAATAACGTATGTCGTGCACAATTGTATGAGCTCCAGTGGTAGAGCTAAATTTATAGGTATGATGCGCCATATTTTGTACTGGAACGTTCTTATTTCTGTGTACCGAAGAAATAAATTAATGTCTTCCTTTATGTTGGTACCTGAAAAAATATTGAATGTTTCAGTATGATTATTCGAATTATTTCGATGCAATTTTATTTTGTATTGTCTGCGAGTTTTCCTTTTCAGATCATTCATAATCATAATACATTGTACTAAAATCGAACATAATTTAAGAACCAATAAGCCATACTTCATTTATTGAAGGTTTATTGAAAGCCATGTTCACTAAACTCTTACACTCTAATAATGCAGGTATTTATGTTTTTTAATCTTCATTTATAACCAACAAGAACTTATATCTGATTAGTAATAGGTAACACAGGTAAATTAAATTTTCATGAAGTATGGCTTATTGGTTCTTAAATTATGTTCGATTTTAGTACAATATAATTGTTATGATTATGAATGATCTGGAAAGGAAAATTCACAGATAATACAAAGTAAAATTGCATCAAAATAATGCGAATACAATGCTGCTCTGTTGGACTAATGAATCGTGATGGTGATATTTTCGTAAAAAGAACAGTAAAGTATCGGATTCGTACGGAATTGGATGAATGTGGAAAAGAGAGAGAAAAGATAGCTTAAAAAAAAGAATACGTTTAGTAATTTCTCGGTTTCGGATATTTGCTTATTGGTCTCTTTGTTAATAATAAACTTGATAAATGTATCATGCCTTTTGATGTAGGATGATAATTGATGATAGACTACGAAGTATATTTCACGTGCAAAACTTTTTTTTTTGAACTACCCAAGTAAAAAACTAAGCCGTGGTGGTCCAGTGGCGAGAAACCTTGCCTGCCATGCAGGAGGCGATGGTTCGATCCCCGTCCAGGCCGACTCGTACCAATGAGTTTTCGGAAATTATGTACGATTTGCAACACCACTGGCTTTTCGGTGAATGAAAACCTCGTGAAGAAACCTGCATGCTTCAATTTCGAGGTGTGTTGTACCCACTATCTATTATAAGTGGCGACGGGCTCACTCCCCGTCACACTGGACGGAGTTTCGGTACTTTTGGTGAAACATGGATGTTCAGAATATCTCTGACTACCGGGGAATATAGTCGTGAGCATATGCTATGCTACTCTAGCCATAGTCCATTGCAGAACACAGGCCTCTCCTAAGGAGATCCACTGGACCAAATACTGCCCCAACAGCCAGGAACAACGACCTGCGAAAGGCGGCTGATAGAGGGAGTATCAGGAAAAATTCAAGTGTCATGGCATGGACTTACACTCTAGCGAGAGTATATGCCAGTGTGTCATGGTATATTTTTGAAATTGCTTACTCAATACTTCACCCGTTTCGTCTAGCAGCTTATTCATTAGGAACAACTTCATGTTTTCTACCTCCCTGGCATACAATTCGGCAGAAACGCACGGTGAAAACAAGAACATGCAGATTTGAAACAAGTGCACTATTACAAAACTAACAGAGTAGTATGGTTCCTGAAAGAAAAAGACTTTGTTAATATTCAGAATTGAATCATTTTGTAAATAGTGACTAGTTTAAAACAGTTGGTAGTTTGGTATACCTAGTCAACTCGATCGGGATCGTCGTCATAGCCGTGTGTGTATGTATGTGACGCAGTGAGATGGTTGAAGCTATGATATAGCTGTATACCGTAATATAGTTATATGAAAGCGGTTCATAACGTCTTACTAGGAATACAACTATAATACGAGCACGATCTAACAAAAATGCGGCCACATTAGATGCGTACTCGTTTAAAATAAGAAAAACACAGTAATTATTGAAAATGGTGGTCATCACTATATACTAAATGTAACTTACATGATTTTCTACAACTAAAAGTATATGGTACACATTACCAATCAATTTAGGCAGGCTGCAGACTACACTCACAAATAGCTGAAAAATTAAACAAGTATATTACTATCTTAATCTTAACCAAAAAAAAATATAGCTAATAAAGGTGAAGAGGAAAAAAATAGTGAGGAAACCTGCAAACGCTGAAGAAATTCTGATGCGTATATGAAGTCTATCAATTCGCGTTGGGCAGGCGTGGCGGACTATGTCGGTTTTAGATCAAAGTAAGACTGTCGCCCATACATCCTCCCAGAGGGAAGCCTGTGCTCTGCAGTGCAGTGGGAACAATAAGGCTGATGATGATGATGATAGCTAAAAAAATTGTGAGCATTTACTGATATATTCTGTTCGCCCATATACTCACAGATTTTTTTTCATTTTCCTGTATGCAAGTTCCTCGAGATATTTTCCTTCACCGGCGAACTAGATGACAATCTCAGATGAAAATTTAAACTTTGCGTGTTTTTTATTAATTTTATTTTAACACTTTTTTGTACACACGGAAATAATACATGAAAACACCATAATAGACGATTACAAAGGGTGAACTTATCTCTAAAGAGATTTATTTCAGCAAACCCGTGACAGAAAGAGGAATACAAAGTGTGACGTGTCTGTACAAACAATAAGTTTTGCGTTAACAAAGGATATTTTATGGAATTTTTGACTGTTTGTCTGTTCGCTTGTATACACTTCACTTAAAAACGGATTTACCAATAAAGGTGCAGGGTTTTCAGAAAATCATAGGGCTTAGTTTGGAGTATCATCATCAGGTTTTCAACGCATCGGCACTCAATAAAAGTTATGAGTTGTACAATATTTCAAGACAAATATAAACGTGTATAAAATTCCATAAAACGTGGAACAGGCCCGAAGGGATAAATCCCACCTATCCCCCCCCTGGATTCGTGCCTGACTTGAACCACCTCCGACCGCCTCGTGAAGGAGTCCCAAGTACTCTTCTATGTAGGCAATCATCGGCTATACTTACTGAAGCAAACAATTCTGTAGAAATCAGATCTACTACATCCGCAATTTTTTTGTATAATTCCAGACAAAATCGGTACTTGTTCTCTTTAACACTTTTTTTGTTATAAACGTGAAAATATGAATTACAATCCGGCATTTCCTCTAATCGAAGACGGAGAATTCTTAATCGATATCTTATCATATCAAATAGCATGAATCTCCAAACTCGGTTAATGTCAAGAGATAATAAAGACAGTTGAGTTAACAAATACAAAGTAAAATCGATGTAGCATGTAAAGAATAAACAGTACACGCCAGTGTAAACTACTCTTATTATCCACAAAAATAACGTAAAGAGAGCCATATAACGTTTAATGTGCACGTAGTGTTTACGATTAATCCTCAAGTTTGAATCAATCTTGTGAAGTTTTTGGAAAAACTTGACTATACTAGTTTTGCAAAATATTAAAATGATAACTGAAGATACGTATTCTAATAGAGACCAAATTTGTGAAATCTCGTCACTTTCACAACATGTCATTGTAGCGTATGTCATTACAGCAATTAAAATTATGCAGTACATTTTCGTAGCAATCTTGAGGATTGCACCATTGTAAAATTTGAAATCATATCCACATAGAAGTAGTAAAATCAGCATTGGCTTGTATTGGCGTAACATTTCGGTTTTAATTTTAATTTTTGTATCGATTACTTTAGAAGACAACATGGTGTAGTCTCCAATATTTAAGTTAGATAGCACACAGTAATGTCAGAACAGGTGGCTGCGGTTAGGACTGACTGTCAATGACGATGCGTATCAAATGGACAAAGCCGGTTTGGAATATAGTCCTGTTGATTATGTTTGATTTGATGTTTATTTATTTGAACCGCTTAACCGTGCACTGTACTCATACAAAACATTCTGATAACATGTTAACCCATTTATTGAATTTAACTGACACTGAAGAGTAAAGAGATTTAACAGCTTGCATCCAAATTACAAGCCACAGTTAATTGACTGGAATCTAATTTTGATGTTTTTAATCTTCTATACTAATCTATATCTTGATTAATATTTTAAGAGCATAGGGCATAATTATGCAACTATAGGTATATTCCCCGGGGGGGTGTAATTAGAGATATTCTGAAACCTCAATATCCAATAAATCCTGCAAATGGTGTTAAAAGCATGAAAATCGGAACAAGGCCATATGAATCAATTTGACACGCATCACAAAAAAAAAAATCATTAAACTTAATGTTTCGTAGGTCGAATGCGTTATCATTAACATAAAAGTAACTGTATACTCAAAATGTCAAAGCTTATCGAATATCCAGTTAAATTACTTTGACCAACAACTGCGTTTACAAAGCCTTTGAATTCATTATAGCTGTCATCGAAAATAACTTCACAAAGCACTGTGATTCTATATTATTTTCATGAATACAGATTCAAAGCCTTTGTGATATATTTTACTTGTTTGAACTCACTTTTGTGATAATATTAAACACGTTTCTACCTATTATTGTATAGTATTCTACAGCATACTACCCAGAAACCTACCTTACCTACCTACCATAGTTATAAATACATTAAAAAAACTTACAGACGAACATTGAACACTGTTTACTCTCTGTACGCAACGTTTTTTGGTGTAAAATAAAGTATAATTGATTGATTGATTCAATTTCTCCTTTTTTGAAGTCGAATAATAACATGAAAACCGGCCAAGTGTGAGTCGGTCTCGCGCTAAAGGTCCCGGAGAGAACACATTTTGGTAAGGTGACTTGTATGGAACCCTCGGTGCGAGAGTAGCCCGACTCGCACTTGACCGATTTTTATTTAGAAACTCTATTCCTAGCCGTGTGGTTCCGGCTTAGAATGGAACACCCCAATTCGGGATGTCAAATTTTTTTTGGTCTTCATTTTTATATTTTTTACGGATAGAAGACATAATTTTAAGACACCTATTTCATTCTTATTGCTATTCATCGAGTTCATCAATATAAATTTAATTTTTAAATTATTTTTCACCTCACAAGCTCGGAAAGATTCTGTTTATCGTTCGAAATCTGAGTGCAAAAGTGTATTTTATCCGCTAGCGTGGAAAGAGTTTTTGAAATTCGAATCTGTCTATTCAATATTTTTGTATACCGCAAATGCACTGAAAATGCTTAATAACTATTTCATGACACTGGCCAGCACGAAAATAAAAACTTTTTGAAATGTTCTTTTTAGCAATTCACTTTTTTTCCTCGCTGTTGTGAGGTGAAAAATTGTGTGTTTCGCTTGGCTGCAAAGATATTCTGCGTCTCGTACCTTTGAAACCTTCGCTAAACGCTCAGGATTCTATTATTTGAACCACTCGCTTCGCTCGTGGTTCAATCCTAGAATCCTTCGCTTGCTCAGGTTTCAATAAAAGTACTCGCGCCAAAAAGCAACTTTGCAGCCTAGCATAACAAATAACTATTGATCTGTAATCTCTAAGTGCAAAAATGGTGGAGAGAAAATAATTCGAACTCCGTGGAGAAAAACTACCTACAGCTGTATTTAAAAAAATTAAAACCTGCCTCCTCTTTCTAACTCTATGCTGGAAAAAGATACGGCAACATCAAATGTCAAATTCTGACATTGTGAAAGTATTTTTTTTTCTTAATGGCCGGTTATTTTAAGTTGATTTAATGTTTACCAAGGAGTTCACAGGTATGCCAGTGACGTCACTGCACGGACCGAAAAACGACGTTATTTTATTAAAAATATCTGTAATCCTTTCATTTTAAAATCTCTGACATAGAAAATATGATTATTGAGACAATTATCTCGAAATGGTTTTCGATTCAGCAGATTCCAAAAAAAAAACTTGACATACCGAATTCTTCTCGTGGGTGTCGTACGAGGCGACTAAGGGATTCAAGGTATTTTATGCTGAGTTTATGTGGGCGAAACGCTAGCCACCTCCCCTCTCACCACTTGACACGTCATTCCATCCTTATGTGAGTATTGCTACATCTTCATTCCTAGAATTCGTAAACACTTTACGAATGTTATGTTAGTACCTATTATTACTGAAAACGTGACCGACTTTGAATTAGATCACGAATTCCCATTGTTGGGATCACCTAGTTAATAAAGATAGATAATACTACTGGTTTAGGTTATGGTAGTAACAATAATCTTCTTCTTAAAGTGGTATATCATAACATAAGTCTTCAAAAATTGTTTTACTAGTATTCGAAGGATTCTTTTTCCATATCACGACAAGAATAATTAAGTCATTTAGAAGTATCTGACCTGTCTCTTCACAGAATCGTGCTTCCTTAGAATAAACTACAGTTGCGGAAAAGGTTCTGACCACCTCTAAATGAATTATGGTCGTGAGTTGATGTAAGTAGGTACGAGCTTTTACTCGCGACTTTGTCCGCAAAAAATATATATCAGATTTTAAGCCAAATCATAAACTTAAAAAAAAGTTTCATCAAAATCGGTTCAGTAATTTTTCCGTGATGCGCGAACAAACAAACAATAAAACAGACAAAAAAAAATTATTTTTATGTCAGAGACACCTAAAACCATAATCATAATATTTCTTTTTAAATATCTTCAATGTACAGACACACTTCTTTTACAGTTTTTAGACTTACTTACCTCAGAGAACTTACAAACAAAACTTACATTGTAACTACTCAACGCTATCGCTGGTAATCAAAGTAAAAACCCTGAATAAAAGAATCATCGCAAATTGTTTAAGACTGGCCATTAGTCGCTAGAGTCGACAATTCTCGAGCTCTTACACTATTAAGTTGTTATTGCTTACGAGATCGAAGTCGCAAGAAACTTTTATAAAGAGAAAATGGATATGCCTATGACTTTTCATCACTGGAGGGATATCAGGCCTGGGGAATAGTTTTGTTGAAATATCATATTGCTGGTATTGTTGTTTTGAGATCAAGAATATTGTTTGCGACATAGAAATAAATTATTTTAATTTCAAAAAATAAAGAACTTCTAACGTAAATGCATGTTCATATCTTCAAACAACTACTTTTACTATGGAACCAAAAAAGAAATCACGAAAAAAAACTGCTCATAAAATAAAGTCGAGTCGAACTGGATGTTTTCTATGGATTATAATATATTTTATTATTTTGAAGTATGTAACTTATTTTAGTTTTCATCCTGTATAGAGCTACTTACCTTTTTAATTAATTAAAAGCATCTTTAAGCAGAGCTATAAACGAAGCAAAATTATAGGTATTATAAACAAAATTTTAAATAGGGTGTAATAACCCTAGTAATACCTACTTAGGGGGGTGCTTCAGCCCATCACACTGAACAACTTTCACTACGGAACCAACTTCGAAATCACATAAAAAACAGGTGTTCCATACAAAACTGCAGTACCGACTCGATTAAAATGTATGGGACGGCTGATTGTTTTTACCGATTTCGAAGTTGGCTCCATATGGATAGTTGTTCAGTTTAATGGTCTGAAGCACCCCAATAAGTATTACTAGGGTATTTTGTTACACACTGTATTTAAATGTATGCACCATACACATTAAACAGACAAGCAAGCAAATAACTATATTTACACTATTCAATGAATTCAGTTGACATCAGTGTTAATATTTGCCATATACTCGGATTGATCATCTTCTTGGCTCAAAGATTCTCCACCCCTCTTCGCGTTTGTCGTTAAGTTGAATGATTGAGAACTTACGCTTTCAACTTCATTGCTTTCAATTTGTCTACTATAAAGTGTGATCGCAATTGTTTGAATTGTACCTTTAAAATATAAGAATAGTCCACACAAACCAACGACCATAATCCCTTTCGAGGTGGCCCGAAACATTGATATAACTACGTTTTATCTAGACTAGAACAACAGTTACATGAATACCCCTTAATTAATAAAAAATCTTGCGCAAGCTTGGTCATAAATAAGCTTATTTTAAAAAGCATATTTAATATTTTAATAATCTACAGAAATAAAATGGCATGGAGTTATAAAATCTGCTACTTTAATTGTTTCATGTTCTTTGTCAGTAGAGTAAATAAAACCCCAAAGTGTATTCGATTATTCATGTTAACATAACGACAAAAAATGATTACCGAATCAGAGCACCATGTAGAAATGAAAAAGCTCTTGGAAAGACGCTCTTGCTCAATGGCGCGGCTACCGATATAGTACAGTCATTCTAAATAGTAATGAATTGAATTTTTTCTTCAATTTTAGCGGTAGCATTGTTTGCAGAGAGACTATTCATAGTAATGGTTGAGTATCATTGACGGAGCTGAATCAGTCAAGTCAAACGAATTCAAGGTATAAATTAGATAAATCCTACTAAACAACCCATTTTTTAATCAACAGCAAATATATTATTCTTAAGAGAGCTTGACATAGATATACAGAGTGAATTGATATCAGTAGCATCCTTTTTAACTAAGAGTCTACCCATCAATCTGAACAACTTTTACTATGGGAGCAAACCAATCGGAGCAAAAAAATCTGCTGTCCCCATGCTGTCCCATACATTTGAGTCACGTAGGCAGCGGCGGCGAGTGCAGTTTACTATGGGACAACTGATTTTTTTTGCTCCGATTGGTTTGCTCCCATAGTAAAAGTTGTTCAGTTTGATGGGTAGACTCTTAGTTTAAAAGGATGCTAATGATATCAATTTCACCCTGTAGTTCAGTTAAGATATATAAAAAGATATATGTACGTGGTCGAAGTCGCGGGAAGACGCTGATGCCAATAGCTAGCTTCAATCGCTACATTGATTCGTTCCTTTAGTACTGTTCGCTTTTCTACCAGCACAGTATTATAGTGAGCAAAGATAGACTTAGCGGGAGAACGCTGAAGAGATTCAGAGACTACAAACGGGACCATAGAGCAAACTTACTCATTCTATCCGAGGATTATCTCAAACTCACCATACAAAGGCGGAATAGTGCATTCTTTTTGTTTTTTGTTTATAATTGAATGCTTTGTGGAACGCGGAAGTTTTAAAGTCCTTTTTTACCGAGCAGTTTGCTGCCAATGACCGTTAAAAAGCATCACTGTAAAGCATATTCGACGAAAGTTTTTTGTGGATGAGGCAATGGACGTGTTGCAAAAAATTATCTGGAGTGCGATTTTTGAATCTTATTCGGTGAGCTCAGCAGTTGAAAATGTCAAAATTACTATGGAGTTAAGCATCTTACTACTGCTGATTTGACTTTCAAAAATCGCACTCCTGAAGTATGATTTTTGAGAGTCAAATCAGCAGTAGAAAGATGCATATCTCCATAGTAATTTTGACATTTTCAACTGCTGAGCTCACCGAATGAGATTCAAAAATCGCACTCCAGGTCCTACCCTACCAAAGATTCAATAAAACATACTAGCAAGATTTTGACACTACTTTTAACTACTATATTTACACTCAGTTGCAGAAACGCTTATTAGAGTTAATCCTCCATTAAATCTCTTGCTAGCTTTTACTACTTCAACGAGACAAAAAGTGACAGCAAGAGATTTAATGGAGGGTTAACTTTAATAAGCGTTTCTGCAACGAGTTGTACTATTGAATAGTACCTAATTGACTGCGAAAACTCGATGTATGAAACCAGGAAAGTAAAGATGAACCACGTCATTAATTCTGCTAAGATAGTATATTTATATGTGTGTGTAATACCAATTAGTGTTACGATCTTCAGCAATAAGGGGTACAAATGAAGAGGGTTTCATAAATGATGCCACATCACAAAATTCGTCAGTTCATTGTACGTAATCCTGCACTTCTTTTTGAAGTAGAAAATTGTTCCGACTAACTTTCTTTGTCCGCTGACCACTTGCAGTTGGGTTTTTTACTATTTAATTCACTGACTAGAAGAGCAGCCCATAAAGAGATGAACATAGTATTACGGCTGTAATTTTGTGCTCTTCACGGATCGGTTGGCAAAAACGTGAATATCTGTACAGTCGGTTCAAGTAGGGATTGTCTGAAGTAGAAAGGTTTTAAAAATGTTCCAATTATTGTTACCTACAATTGCCATGGTTGCACAATTAGGGATAGATGGACGGGCCACTGATGTCCATATAATGATTGCTATTATCCTCTACAGACCACTTGTGATAGCTTTTGTAGCTAGTGAACTTCGCTCGATAATGCTTCACATGAATAGGTGTCCTATTCTATTGTATTGTGTCCTGTCTAATGTCAACATTAATTTCTCCCTAACTAGAGGTTATTAAGGTGGTTGGAGAGCTGTCAATTTCATAAAAAACGTTGTCGTATAACACTCGTAGACGGTGTTAATAAAAGTAATGTTTTATATATGAAAAAATAGCTTAGAAAATCTAGTTTGCGCATATTAAATAATATTTACAGTTTGTAATATAATTACGAAGATGGGTTTGAAATTTTGTATGAATAATTTCAAAGCGTGATATCTTCGTAATAATATTATAAAGTGTAAATATTATTTAATATTTACACTTTTTTTCGAAGCTATTTTTCCATATATAAAACATTACTTTTATTAACACCGTCTACGAGTGTTACACGACAACGTTTTGTATGGACGGAAACCACCTTAAGGATATAGGTGGGAGTTATAAAAAATACTTGGTAGAATAGGAGCCAGAGTACTCAACACGGAGTCGAAACGGAATTGTGTTGTAATGTGCCAAAAGGAATTATTGCATATTTATATGAAAAAATCCAGATTTCAGTGTTATACCTAAAATTCAATGCAACCATTGATTTCTAAAATAATCCATTGGGTATTAGAAGAACTGAATAGTCCAGCTTCTAGTCTCTATAATTCATAAATGTAACAAAAAAACTGAAAAAATAATTTAAAAGGGTGTCGGGATACATCCGACTAAGATGGATGCATCGAGCGGAAGCGGAAATGGTGCCGAATCGGTTCACGATCTACCCTTAACGGATTCATTTTTCACTTACAATGAATGGACTGGTACTATGAGTTGCCCTTAATGCGGTATTAAGTATCATGTCGGACTTGTGTGTCTGAAAACTCCATTAAGTCCAGTAAACTGACGAGGTATTCATCGCAAGCTTTTTGTCAATATGCAAACATTTAATTTCACAACCCAATAATAAAAATTATTACGGAATTAAAATTTAAATATCAGAAAGGATTTCGTCCGTTGATGTTTCAATTCGAGTAAATCATAATAATTATTTATTTTGTGAAATGTGATACGCGATGAATTATTACTACTCATTAAAAGTTTATTATATCCAAAAAACCAATACTTTCTCATGTACCTCAAGGGTAAAATACTGTTGATATCTTCAATATGCTAAATGTGAGCCTTGCTACAACAGCCTGCAATGCAGTTGGCAGTTATAGCAGTGTTTCTGACCAACCCAAAATGGGTCTATGGTCGTCAGTTTATGTATGTGTATGTATATAGGTAAAATACCGTTTTTAGGGTTCCGCAGTCAAACAAGGAACCCCTATACTTTCGTCCATTCTGTTTGTTTGCCCTCCTCAATTACTCGCTCATTATTTCACCTATTGAATCGAAATGAGATGGTGCTGAATGAAAATTAATCGCGCTATTGATTGTTTTTGAAGATTCTTCAATTTATCTAAGCTATTTCGATAAAAGTTTTCATATATTAATGACTACGGACGGAACCCTATCATGGGCGAGTCCGACAAGCTCTTGGCCGGTTTTTTTTAAATCTAGCCGCTTATTTCTTTTGTAAGCGAGACAAAACAAAAATATTATGTCTCGGTAGCACAATAAAGAGAAGAGAATCAGCAAAGAGGGATGGCACCTCATCTAGACAGGGTTAATGACCCAGAGGGACAAATGAGGCGGGGAAAAACGGAACTGACCTGACTCTTGGCTCCAATTCAATAAGATTCAATGAAGTTCACTGTTTGCACCATTTTTATTTTGCAGGTAACTGTAATCAGTGGTCCATTTTGTTTTAGGAATTTTTTCTCAATTTATGAATGTAAGAGGATAAAGTTGGTCGATTCTAGGGTGTTTAAGAGTATTATACAGGGTATATAATGAAATACGTTACATTATCCTAAAAGTATTAAGGCTTAAACATGTTTAAATATGATGCTGTCACTGTTATTTGTATGAGCAATGTGAAAGACAGAACTATCGCTAAAAACATTTAAGCCTAAATACTTGTTGGTGCAAGCCGGGTTTAGAGGGTGCTTCAAACCATCAAACTGAACAACTTTCACTATGGGAACAACGTTGAAATCACGAAGATAAAAATCTGTTGTTGCATAGATAACGTCAATCACTTGTCGACCCAAAGGTATGAAACGGCATTTTTTTTTTGCAGTTTTTGTTTTTTATTGCAGCATGATGTTTTGCGAATATGATATTCAGTGACGGAGGCGTTTGATTAATTTTAAATTTAAATTTGAAATCAACAAGGCGATTTGTAGCGAATGTACACACCATTTTATCACCCGATAAATCAAATGTAAAGATAAGAAGAGACAATGACAAGACATCTGCAATTAGCACTTGCAAAGTCGTTGATAAATGCTCTGTGAGGGAGTCGCGCAAAATAATTATACTTTAATCCGGCAGTCATAAATCAAGAAGCGAGCTACTTAGCACACGATTAGCATCGAACAAGAGGGTGTAAATCATTGTGGCACTCGTCCCTCCCACTCAAAATGTAAGTGTGTATAATATAAATACATACAAACACGGTGTAAGGGACAGCCCCCCGCAGACTGAAATGATGAACTCAGACCATCAAACTGAACAACTTTCCCTATGGAGCCTACCTCAGGAAACGCCAAAAAAATCTGCTGTTTCATACAAAACTGCTGTACCTACCCTGCTCAAATGTATGGGATATTTTTGTCGCGTTTCCTGAGGAAGGCTCCATACTGAATGTTGTTCAGTTTGATGGTCTGAGTTCACCGTTTAAATCTGCGTATTACACGTTCCCTTGCATCCTGGATACTAATGACCCTACTCCCATTTATAGGTAGACAGAAAGATTGCAACAACCAATTACCTATTAATTGGTTCGTGAGCCTTTTAAGTTTCAGCACGGCTAGCATACCACCCACGATAAAGCGACAAAACAAGAAAAACATAAAATAACAAAGATGAAGGCAAATTTTTATCGTTTTCTTGGGGGTAGCATGTGGGGCCTATAGGATAAAAATATATAATATGTCGTGTCCTATATTGGCGTGATACGGGAAAAGGCGGCTAAGTGCTACGGAGTCTCATGAAACTTGGTTAGTGGTTGGATTGATGATCTTTTCACTATCGATCATATATAAACGACGCACGCACAGTCATATGTAAAATATTGGCAAAATGTTTTCCTAATTGACATGCTCTCTATCAACGAGACATCGCAATATATATACCATGCTGTGTCCTAAGAAAATGTTTGGTGCTTTGATTGTGTATAAGTCTTTTATTAGTGATCGAAGCCTTTCACCCACAAAAATACTTAGAATGAAATTATACCTTAGTTGCCTCAATCGATACCCACAGGTGGTGTTTTCCAAGACCGTGAACCACACGACCATGCTGTGTTTATACATTGAAGAGAAACAGGTCAGTATTTTGATACATTGCCTATAGGTACTTTGCCACAAAAATACATACACACATAAATTCCCATTCGGGGAGGTCAGAAGCTTCGCTACAACTACCAATTATCTCAATAAAACTGAAGTTGTAGCAAGGTTTACTTTCAGCATTTACATATAGCATACCTATAGAAGGTTCCAGGATGGAACGACGTACTCGTATCAACTCACAAATAAAAAACCGGTCAAGTGCGAGTCGGGCTACTCGCGCACCGAGGGTTCCGTACCACACCACCACAAAACACAACATATTAACTTACAAAAAACTTTTTTTCTCCGGGACCATTAGCGCAAGACCGACTCATCCATGGCCGGTTTTTATTATTTGTTGTTATAATGTAAAGTTTGCTCTATAATTACACAAAGTTTGACACTTGCATGCATTTACGTTTTTACAATAGAGAGAGAAGAAAAAACATCGATAAAAACTAGTTTCTTGTTGAGAACCCCCCTTAATTATTTTTTTATTTGTTAACAAATCCGCCATATTACGTCATCATATTATTATCTAGCTATTACGGTTCAAAAGTTACAACCCTAAATAGGTAGGACGGACGGGCGGACGGACGGACGGACGGACAACGTAGGCTTAGTAATAGGGTCCCGTTTTCACCCTTTGGGTACGGAACCCTAAAAATAGCATAAGAAACCATATTCATACATAGGGACAGACAGACAGCGGAAAGCGAAAGCGATAAGCTACGCTTCCGCTCGCTCGATCGCTTTCCGCCGTCTGTCTGTCCCTATGTATGATTAGATCTTTAAAACTACTCAACGGACTTTGATGTTGTTTATTTAAATAGATAGAGTGATTCAAGAGGAAGGTTTATATGTGTATTGCACCCGTGCGAAGCCGGGGCGGGTCGCTAGTAGTATAATATATTGAAACATATCATTCCGTCAGTAAACTTCGTAAAAACGGCGTGGCTTGACACTAGAACAAGGTACAATTCCAGTTATATTTAGTGGTCTGTATACTAAAGTTAAAACCGCAGTGGCCAGTTAGGGAACAACAAGCAAACTACGTTATTTAACGCTTCCAGCCCATTACACCACAATACGACTGTTTGTACCGACACACTGACTTTACGAGCTTTGCAAAAATCTGATACGGACATCGTCCACCTTTCTGCAGAACTTCTGTTGAGGACACTGCGTTAGACAGGTTTGGTTAGGAATAACAATTATTTCGTTGGTGTTAAGATTTATACTGAAGTTTATGTTATTTGAGTAAAGACTATATATAGGGTCTTTCTTAACATACTGACGGTTTTTTATGGGTATGATCAGACCATCAAACTGAACAACTTTCTCTAAGGAGAAAGCTTTTTTGTTTGATTCAGTTCGGTTTGAAACATAGAAATTGGTTTAAAAAAATGGGACCCCAAAACTGCAAACCTTCTTGGCCCAAATTTTTATTGAAAATTTCGCGATTTCGACGTTGGTCCCATAGAGAAAGATGTTCAGTTTGACGGTCTGATCATCCTCTTACAAAAGTGTCAGCATATTAAGTTGGACCCTATATACGAGTATATCTACGATAGTTGTGTCGTTCGTAGCCATCTGCAGACTATAAAGTTATTCTCTCGAAATGTGTTAGAATCCTCTCGTAATTTATACCATCCTTCATTACAATCATGACACAGTTTTAGGATAACTACTTTATTTAAAAAAAAAATCGTCGTCTTCAGTATCAAAACAAAGTTACAGTTACAGTAGTGTTTACCGGTTGTCTACGTGCGGCGATTTAAGAAGACAAAGGGCAGTAAAATGGCTGATTGCTCACAACACTGACGTGAACCCGAGGATCATAGAACCACGAATGGACTAGAAAGACAAAAAGTTTGTACATTTATTTGCGAATTAATTATAATGCAGCTAGTAGAATTGCTGAGAATAAATGATTAGGGATCGCAACCACTACAAATATATATAACATGGGTTCAAGTATTCTTATTCATCAATCATCATAGAAATATTTGCCTCCTGTAGGATTCGAACCTGCAACCCTCAGATTAGCAGGCAGGAATGATAACTACCAACTGAGCTAGCGGGCATTCTGGATAAATAGGTATACGAATAGGACATTTCTAACAAATCGTCCAGTCTATGGACTGGTATACAAGCTTTTTAGTTCTTTCTCAACAAACTTATTACTTTTTCACTTTGTCTAACGCTTCTTTTAAACGTACAAACTTAGATTACCTATGGGTGCAGTAAACCGCAAGATAATTATAAAGTAGCATCTAGCACGAATCAGGAATTAAAACCTTTAGTGTGTAAAAAGTTTTATAGTTCATATTAAATAAAGACTACTGTAGAGCTACTAGCTTTATAATACACTAGAGGACCGCGGCGAACTTCGTACCGCCTTAGAAGACACACACTTGGACGTTTTTTATAGCCTTAGTTAATCACTGCGATAATTCAGATCGGTCTAGTAGTTTCGGAGCAAACAAACAAACAATAAATCAAATCTTTCCTCTTTATAATATAAGTATACTTTAGATTAAATAAAGGCTAAAGAGAAAAATAAAAATATCTTGCATGAAGACGAAATTAATTACAGTGATTTTTGGTGATGTTTTTTATTTTTCTGTCTTTAATACCTACAGTAAGGAAAGGCACATTTTAACTGTTCCCTATAAAAACTGATTAATAACCCCACTTCATCCTTCAAAAGGATTAAATCCAGATGTAGATCCTTATAATGGTGAATGGACGCATATGCCAGCACTTGTCCGCTCTCACTTTCCACTAATAAACCTACCATAGCTTCTATCACGATAACAGCTCTGATATAAATAAAGTCAGGTAGATATTGCATTTTTCAACAGAACTGCAGATATATTCACAAACAAATTGTCATGAATAGGTTTGTTTACAGTTACACTTAACTACCACTCGTTCATATTTTCTATAAAATAAATGTATAGTTCGGATAGGCCGTGCTTTCATCAATATCAGCTTGGAACTAGCACCGTCCATCCTGTGTTGGTAGTTCAGAAATTAGTTTGCCCTGTGCCTATCAGCGAGACAATTATTTTCAACTCGACCGTGTGTGGGGTGCTTCCTATCGATTCGCATCATTGTTTCACTCTGAGAGGTTTCTGCAATATAAGTCAAATAAACTTTTTCGCTAGACACTTTTTGTTCACTATATACTTACATACCTAGTGTTGTTGTTATTTTAATGGTTACAGTTTAAATAAATGTAGAGTACTGCAAATTTTAAACAAATAGTAGAACATTTTTGTAATAGTGTTTATAGTTCCGAGACCTAAGTGAAGACATTTTGCAAGTAATCTAACAAAAATATTGAAAATAATTCATTATAGGAGTTTGGGAGATACGATTGTATTTGTTCTCGCATACAGCCGTCCAGAAAAGCCAGCTAAATGCAAATCACTGATAATCCATTAGTACACGTACCTACTATGTATTTTGCGTAGCCACTATTACAATGTAGTGTAGGGGTAGCATTAACGACCTTTTGCCAAACTTGACATAAAGTAAATTAAAAAGTTGTCTGCGGTGCGAAATTCCGAACGGAAAATATGCGCGAAACGTAACGACTACATTCTGAAATGATAGGTTTCGACGCAAACTATTCAGGTTTAATTAAAATCATTTGCAGCAGGCGTGTGTTAAATGGAATTAATTATAATTATCCAAGCACATACAACGATCGTTAGTGCTCAAAAATCTTGTTATTTTCATCCCGATCATACGCGTGGTACATTTTAGTTAAATACAACCACTGAGCGCTTTACAAAAGCGCTAAAAAATCCCATCAGATGGGAACAATTTCCTAGAGACTAAGGACTAAGGTTTTAAAATGGGAGTACATTGTTATACCACAAATACTGATACATAAACGAAAATGAACTAAACACATTAATAAATAGGTCTTTTAGGGTCAGCACACATTGACCGACAGCGACCGACGGCGGGCCCACACAAAAAGCCCGCCGTCGCCGTCGGTCGCTGTCGGTCAATGTGTAGACCGCCGTCGACGCGGCGACGACGACGGCGGAGTGCTTCTCGTCTATACTAAACGTGCTTTTCGTATGGGCCCGCGCCGTCTCGGTCAATGTGTCTCAACCCTTACTCGTCCGACTACTTTTGAAAAGCAAATCAGTTAGTCGAATTAAAAAAATCGGATCGTCTGTTTCAGGGACGCAACCACAGTGGAGTACCTACGTGAAACATCTTGAACCGAGTAATGACTTCTATCCTCTAAAATAAATAAAGGTAATAAAAGAATGCCGGTAGGTGCTATACTTCCAAAGCAAGAAACAATCTTGGTACAACACATTTCGTTATATACCAACCATTGACTAAATCATGTCAAAAAAATCACGCTCATATTACAACCGTCGAGCGCTTTACTGCTTCCTATACACGAATAGCACACCATTGCTAAGTACCCACGCAACGTAATAGTTTCACTACTTTCAATTAAAACAGAGGGTAGAACAATGAGCGGTGGTAATGGAACAGTAATCCAGTTAGTCAGTCATCGGAGAATGATTGGACGATGATGACTAGAGGAGAATGAGGAAATAATCTTATTAGTAGTGTCTGCGATGTAGTAGTTAAACTTACTCAACAACGATCCAACTATTTATTGTCTCTACACTATTTTGGTAGATTTTAGAATACATTTTTATCTTAGATTCAGCAAATAGGCTACTTGACAACTAGTCAAATCAGCTACTCTTTATCGGACGTCAAAACGTGCGCTTTAGTATGAACTTTGTACTAAACACTGAATTATGGCGTCATCAACATTTCATTACTTTTTAAAGTTTATTTTGTTATTATAAATAGTATTCAATCTAAAAACTCTATGAAAGTTGCAGTCAGCGTTATTTTCTAACCTTTTTTATTGAGAAGATTAAATTTATGTATTAAAATACCCAATTGTTCTAATAACTGATTGACTTATGTAAAGTTTCGTTCTGATCGAAGTAGTAAATTGTCAAAAAACTAAACTCGAAGAAACGAATAGACACAAATGACATAATGATTTTAAAATTACACACCAAAAAGCAATAACTTATTTCGAATCACACCTATAATTTTAAGCAAATCAACCTATCGTCCATTTTAAATTGAAACACGCTACTTTATCGTAATCAATATAATCCTTATAGCGTACGGAATAAGGCTAGTAATATTTCTCTCGATGAAATTGAGGAAATCAAATGAAGCTATTTGCAATAATGACTCTATTTCATGTCGAAGTTTTTAACTTCGAACGCAATGTAATATTAATAGATACATTACATTTTATCCATTTGACAATATTAACTTAAAATTAAGTGATACTTTATAATAGTTTATGGTATACTTACGTATTCGTTTTCATAGCTTATCTAAGCTAACAAGCTCAGAGTAATTAATATACTACGTAGAAGTGTTAGTATAACTACAACCATGTAGGTACAAAACAAAAACTGTATTATTATAATAAAACAAAATTGTAGCAAAACCTACACGCGCCAGTACTGCATGACTCATGGAGCAATATGCATCATGCACTGTACCGATTTATGTAAGTGCAGTCGAGGAGACTTGATAATTAGGTATCTTAAACTAAGTACATTCATTAGTAATTAATCGGGAATTTTTTTTGGTTTTACGTAAGCGGCGATGTCATTCATTTGCCTTCATTAGTATTATCGAACTAAATTTTAAATAAAAAAAAACATTAATTAATAAAATTTAAATTCATCCACAATTGACGATAAAATAAGTGAAAACACATGGAAAAAAAAATGCAATTGTATATACAGCCGAACATAGAACTTCCTTCTTTTATGAAGTCGGTTAAAAAAAGGAATAATAAACTCAAAGGAATTGTAATTTTTATTGCTACGCTAGTATATAGTACTCTGTGATAATACCTACGTAGGCCTTATAAGGTCGCTAAATAGAAAAGACACTGACATACTTTCACCACCCTACTAGGTTCTACTACTTGCTGTCTCCCGTCCCCGTTTAATAATTTTCTCGAAAAATTTAAATAGGTAATTAGAACTATTTTTCGAAAAAGAAAAGTTTACTACTTTAATCGATAAACTTACTTAAGTCAACTCACCTCCCCGCTTTATAAAACCACTTAAATTTCACGATGTGGAATTGGAATGGAATTAAAAGGTGAAATAGATTTTATGAGTACATTCTGCTTTCTGATAGTACATTGAAGGTAAACAAATCGACACACTAGCACGCCAAGTTTCACTTGAGTCTAAGACAGAAAAGATCCCCAAATAATAAATTGTGTAAGGCACCGATAAGTGCACAGGACGACCGGCCGCATTATTGAGGCAAATTGCGAACACCCTGCAAGACTTGGCTAATACCAAAACCAAAGACGTATAATCCTTAACAACTGCTGTGTTTATGTTAGGGATGGGCGATATATATCGTATATAGTTATTGAAACGTATATCACATGAATATCTTAAAATCAGATATTGATGCGTACAGAAACTATATATTTGGTGAAACACTATATTGTCGCACAAACTCGATTCACCTCGATTTCAAGATATCTGAGATTCATAGGTATAGGATATCAAACCGTATCGCATCGCTATACGGGCTAGCGGCTACCAGTTAGGGTGTCGCAACGAGAGTCCCACACTTAGATAAATTTTACGCTAATTTTATATGGAGCTGGACTTAGAAAAATTTTTAACGATTTCGTATGAGCCATCGACTTAGACGATTTTTCGGGTGAAATTTGTATGGGGGCTGGACTTGGAAAATTTTCAAAAATCAACTTTTTTTTTAATTTTTGCATGCGGAAGGGTGGGTTTCTGGGTACCCCAGGGGTTCGAAAAATTAGCTATTTTTTCGCTAGGATTCACCGTTATCGAGATATTTTATAAATTATGTTTTTAGAAACCTGTTATCTTTATCCAATACCTAACACATAAAAAATATCGATCTGAACCGAGGAAAGCCGAGTGAAAAAAGTATACCAACACCCTGCTAGTGAGTGAAATAGCAATAATTATGCATTCGTACAATATCAAACCTTAAGTTTATACTGACTGATATAGCGTTACTGGATATCGACCGATATCCAATATATAGTTTCAGAATCAGATATTCAATATCAATATATGGTTTCGATTTGATATTACGAAAATTCGATATTACCCATCCCTAGTTTATGTTTAAAATTTTTAGGTTCAGTAATCTTAACTATTATAAAACCGTAAAATCATGAGGAACAAAAAAGTAGCGGTTCACTTCATATAAATTCAAATAACACTCGATAGCGCTATTTAAAAACGTGCCTCGCCATCTATTGACAAAATTGTTAGTTTGTTTGTTTGTTCGCGCATCACGCAAAAACTACTAAACCGATTTTGATGAAACTTTTTTGTTTGATAGCTTATGATCTGACTTAAAATCTGGTATATAATTTGTGCGGACGAAGTCGCGGGAAAACACTAGTTTTTTATAAAAACAATATTTTACTGTTTCTAACTAGCTATCTGTAACTATAGTAAATTGTAATTGATAATTTTGTTAAACTCTCTTATTTTCACAAACAGCTTGAAGAATAATAACAAGAACATTGTTTTGTCTTTAATTATTATATGAATAATCATATTCAGGCATTTTTTATCTCTTTCTTTTATGTTTTAATAATGGCCCGAAAATAACCGTATATCAACAAAAGAACGCGAATAAATATTTATAGATTAAAGCAAATTACAAAAAAATTACAATAAAACAAAAACAGGAATTGTCTCTTCCAGATATCTTAAGTTAGTGGTGCCAGTGCCAGTAAACGTCTTATAAGAAGGAAACATCGCTATAATCTGTGGAATGCGACCCCCTTGGTGTAATACAGTTGCCACCCTTGAGATTTGGGGGTTACGCAAAAGGCAGTACTTGGATTTTTGTTAAGCTAATATTAATTATTGAACATAATTTTAGTTGACGATAGTTTGGGTTAGAAGTAACAAAAATGTAATTAGGCGATTAATATTGTAAAATTGGCCTTTATAATCGTAATTAAATACTTCATTTATGTATATAACTATACATATTACTTCGATATAAATGTGTACCACTTCACACCTAAATAAAAATATTTGTACGTCTCTACAAAAACGAGGTTTAATACTAGACCGAAAGGCAAAAGAAAATATCACGTACATCTTTACAAATCGTCCCCCAAGTCCCAAGTGAAGAAAGCTAAAAGTAGAGAAGTATTCATTAGGTCGTTTCGTCCCACTCGACGTCACTTGGACTTTTGATTGAGGAAATAAAAAGCCCGGAGACATCGACTAATTCAAGAGGATGCTCGAGACCAAATTGCCTGAATAGTCCAGAAGCTGAACATTCACAGCTTATTAGTTTCTAAGGTATTTTTTCTAGCGTGGAATTGATTTTTTGTATGAACAATTGAATTGTATTAAGTAGAAAAGGTACATATTAGAAAAAAAAAAAAAAAAAAAAAACGAGAAAATGGGGTTGATAGCCGAGGTGACATGTAAGGTGACCAAAGGTAATAAGATGGTAATAAGTAAGTAGTAATTAAAAACAAAAACAAAAACTGACGTATGACTTGATTCTGAGATCGTATTCGTTTTAGCGTCTTACATTTGAGTTTGACTAACTTTATTGCACATTCAAATAGGATGTAGTGGAAGTATTTTGACCGCATGAAACTATCTGATGTAATAAATAATACATACATCATGGTGCTTACTTATTGTGTGTCGAGTTCCTTGCCGCTTTTTTGGTTAGAAAGAGTTTAAATAAAATCTACGTCTTGTGATAGAATTGGACTTAGATTAATGATTGGAGACCAATCATTAATCTAAGAAATCGGACAATTATCTAAAGATGATATTTAAGAAAGGAAGGATCGGATTTCAATTTGTAGATTAGATTTTCACCGCTATTATTCTCATCCTATCATCAATAAGAGAACAGTCATAAAGAAGTCTTCTCACAGAATCACCTGCTTTGAATAAACGATCGATTTCCCGAACATGGACCATAAAGTATAAGTCGGTAGTTTAACAACAAATTCTATAAACACAGTGTCTATTACACAGGGAAACCAAACATTTCTAAACAATGTTTTATCGGAAAATTCTCACAGTATTATATAATCTGTGCTAACGCAAACAATTTTATAGTTTTTGAATTCGGATTTATTATGTCATTGCAATATAGGTAACTATCTGAAAGAAATGCCGTATTTTATAGTATGTTGCTATTTTCTAGATGTAACCTAGAACGATTGATGTAACAGACTACCTAATGCAGCAAAATCCGATACATCAAAAAATCTGTGAAAGACAGCTTTTTCAAGTAGATCGACACTGTGCACAGTGGTCCCGCGTTCATACTAGAGCGGTCAAAAATATAAAAAGTTCAATAAAATTGAAATAAATGTTTAAATACGTTTTATAATTACATCTTCAGTTCTAAAATCAATGAGAAACACTATTTTGACTGTGAACCCTTCTTTTTTTGAGACAAACTTCGGAGATTGGTGATGTAGGGATTGGAAGTTAATAGAAATCGATTCAGTAAGTCTCTGTTGTGTGTACTCCTTCAGTTCTTTCTGGTATAATGTTGTCTAAAGTATTTTAAGTCTTTGTTTTTTGATTCTGCAGCTTCTTATGACAACTCTCCTATAGACAAAATACCGTGATCTGTTGCCTCAGAACAGTGAATAGGAATTTTATGTACTGGAGCAGGAAGATTATACAAAGGGTATTCTGCTACAAGAAGCTTGACTGTTTCTGTGGCATATTCTTCGTTATTAATTTTATACCCAGACTACAAGATTTTTAATACTACAGAACATCTCTGTTTAGACCTGTAATATTCGCTGATATTTCAAGATATTTAAAAAAAATCCGTATTGTGTTTCCATCATTGGAAGAACAACTACTCGTATCTCTACTTTGAGGCTGGTAAACAATAAAACCCGATTTCTATCAAATTGTTTGCTGAATAAGTTCCTCCTTTCAGACATTGAATGTTTTTCTAATGGAGTCCTTATTTGCCATTTTTTAACATTTAATCGATAGCACACGAGGATAAAATAAAATAAAACATGTCCATGAGTATAAAGGAGAAGTCCATTTTCGTAAAGTTCCTCATGTATAGGTTTTTTAAGGAACTTATCAATATTATTCATATCTATAGGGGTTGCGCTGCCTATGAAACCCTCTATATGAAGACCTTCATCATTAAGTCCCTTGGTTCTCTTGGGTAAATTTGTTGCGCTCATATTGTAAAACACACCTTTAGCTACAAAATGATATCCGAAATGTCACGGGCTACGACGGGCAACTAAACTAAAAGTCTATGTTTATGTATCAACATTTTTCAATTTAATTTTTAGAAGGTGTACTTGGAAGACTTGTAGTTTTTAAATAAAGAGTACTTACGATGTTTAATCGCTATAGAAATAAATAACGTAACCTCTTCTTTAATTTCCATGATTCCCAATATCCACTTCTAAACACAATTATTGCAATCACCTTCTAAACGGGGTAGTAAATTGTGACTTTCCGATTGCGGCCAACGCGTGCGGAATCGCTGACTTACGATGCAAATAAATGAATGATATTGTTAAAAGACATGTGGAAACTTTTATATTTTCTAAAAATACAGGTTTTCAACTACCTTCCTGTGTAAAAAAAATTGGAATTATAGACAACAGATTTTTTGAATTTTGTCCTTCGGCGGGACCGCTGTGCTGTGCCTGTAATTGGAAAACACCCTTAACCCCTACGTATGGGATCACACATGGCATAAAGGAGAAATGTGAGGCAATAGCTATAAAGATTTTATTGTTGAACTAGAAGGATGTCGTATCGTAAATGTGAAATATTCACGAATTTGATAGATTATGAGACAATGCATAATGAGCATGCCATTTGGCAAGCTGTTTTGAGTTACCAAATGGAAATTTCTCTCTAGAGATTTACAGTGGGACTTGAAAAGACATTTAGATTAATATTTGGGTTGATTTTAAATCCCTACGAATCTGTTCCGAAATAATTATGTTAATTCACTCTTCCAATGAGATTTATACGAGCGTCAAAACATCAAGGTCCTTTGAAGAAGACGGAAATTTTTACCCAATAGCGAAAAATTCTTGGTCAATGTACCCAATCTGACACATTGGCCGTCAAAATAGAGATATGAGACTCTAGGTCAAAATGCACACAACAAACAACAGTCTGTCGTCTCCGAAGGACCTTAAACTTCTAAAAGCCTTTTCAAATAAAATAGATACAAAGGTTTAGGGTGCGTAATATTAGATACAATAACATTTGGTTTATAACTAAAGTATGTTATAAACTAAAACTCACTTTGTACCTATTGACTTCAAGATACGAACAAAATCACGACAAAAAACTAGCTTAACATAGCACCAGACAGAAGTACGCAAAATTTACTCGAAAGCTCATAAATATTGACCAGGGTAAAGGGTTCTCCACATTGTGGCCTCAAGGTTCATTTGAGCGGTCGCTTCACTGGACGTCGTGTGTTGTAGAGGTCGTGTTTCGGACGTGTTCACATACATAATTCAGGAGGGCAGATGTTTACAAATGTAGGTAAGTATTTGTTGTGGAGTAAAATTACATACCTACATAAATATTTATAGTAGGTACCTAAGTAGATTTTTAAAAAGATCGCAAACAATTACAAATAAAATCTTGTTTTGCTCTAAAACATTACGAAAATAAGTTACTAAGCAAACAAGCAGCAAGAACACAAAATAAAGAATCTGTATCACAAATAAAAAATTACATAACTTAAATAATTCGCAGTTACCACCTTACCATCTCCAGTAAGCAACTGTCAGTTCAAAATAACACGATTCAAATTAATAGCTTTAACAAAAGGACTTATTTCACTGTTCCTAATCAAACCTAATAAGAGTACAGGAAAAAACTGCAGTCCCATTTGTACGTTTGCCCACATTTGTCTGTCTGTCAGTCCAATAAATAAGGCAAGAAAAACTGCCGGCCAATCCCGTCTGTGCCTTATCTGGTCTCATCACGGCAGATCGATGAAGACAGTGAGAAAGAAAGGATGGAACTATTTAGAGTAGAAAAACAAGAAAAGATGTTGTAACGTAAATAATTTTATTTTTGCTGGATAAACTTTATCGTCACAAACATAATGAGGCATATAAAACTGCTAGACTTGGCTGATGATGATGCATTGATGAGATTCATAGAAGAATAAATTAGCGTTTTGTTATATCGAAAGTTTCATACATTTCGTAGACAGTAAGTAGGTTGAAGGGATTAGAATTAGAGTCATTAATTTTTATTCAAAGAGGACTTAAAGCGGGCTAACTACACTTCGTAAAAGTTTACGCGATTGAAATTACGTATATCGTATGTAAGTAATAGTATTAAATTAACATGAAATGTGTTTTAAGTTTTTTAGCTGCTCTATATACTTCTTCCTGGAGTAAAACATTCATTGAAACAGTTCGGGATCATTACACTTTGCCCTCGTTGTCTTTATTTATCGACGAAGAACTTTTTGCAAGGAAAACCATTCAACTACCTATAGGTACCTTTACATGTAATTTTTTTTATGAAAACATGTCATTTAGAGAGTAAGACAAAACAGTATAAAAACAAAGCTAAAAACCTTTTATGAAAACTTTATTCTAAATTGCTTGGCAACTATGATTACCTTAGGGAACAAACTTAATTATAATTCTGTTAGCTTCCCTCCATTTCAGCTACCCGCAGTGAAACACAAACAGTTGTTTTCATTATCAGTAAGTATCCTATGGTATAAATGTAATTACTTCAATCATTTAAATTCGAAGAACTCTCATAAAAAACGTCCTAATGAAATTCCAACAATGCGCGACCATCAAAAGTTTCCTCCACTCCATTTGGAATCACGGTGAGAGAAAAGACAAGTTTTTTACGATTTCATAAAGCAACGAAACCAGTTTTTCATTTACACGGTTTTAGTGGTGATAAAATATAATTAAAATATTTTATACCGGGTGTATCTCTGTTCGCTTTACGGTTTATGTGAGCCGCTTTTAAAGGAGTGAACTAAAGTTGGAACCACAGTACTACAAGAACAATTTCTATCAATCAATACAATTACAGCATACAAGAGGACCGCGGCCAACTTCGCACCGACTTAGAACCTTCCCGACACACACTTGGCCGTTTTTATAGCCTATGTTAATCACTGATAATGTAGCATTATAATGGTGAAAGAATTATTCAGATTGGTCCAGTAGTTTTGGAGCCTATTCATTACAAACAAACAAACAAAAAATCAAATCTTTCCTCTTTATAATAATAGTATAGATTAAGGATACTCTGGACCAACATAGCAAGAAATGTAAAAATATCAGCGCATGGTAGGACTAAGGAAGCACTAAACATAAATTTATAGACCTGAATCACATCAAGACAACAATTATTTAACAATTTACAAGATTTCAGAGATCTTAGGGTGCAAATGAAATTTTCAGACATAAGGAAACACAAATTAGTATGGAAATTAAAACAAGTAACTTCATAAAAGTATACAGTAATTAACCTTTTCTCTCCTCGGGACGAAAAGCGTCAATTCTCGTCCCGCTGCGCTAAACGAAGTTGCCGCTTTCCACCTCCGTCGAGGAGAAAAATAGTATACTAACCTCGGGCAGTAAATAAGAAAGCCTCAGATCACATGTTTTCGTGAAATCGAAGCCCTCTCTTACTTTCCTGCCCTCGGTGTGTAATCTACTATACAGAGTTCGTTATTTTATATTTATCCAAGGGTATTATTGTGTAAATTACTTGAGCTCTCACTGTGTCACTAGATGAAAACGCTATGTATAATCAAAAGTGCTCCGTTTGGCGAAATTAACAATTCTCCAAGCGTGTTTTATATTTAGCCCGTCGGGCTATAAACCCGACGAGTGTCCACTGTGCATTTATATTACAAGAATTAAAATTAAAACGTTGAAAATAATATTTAGTTCTTGCCTTGTCGTTTCGTTTCATAACAAGATAAATATTGAAAGTATCTAATTGATTTTATCGGGATCTTAGAATAATCAAATAATTATCTGGGTCAATCAACTTTTTTTTATCCCGCGTAAAGAAATAAAAAACCGGTCAAGTGCGAGTCGGGCTACTCGCGCACCGAGGCTTCATTACCACACCACCACCAAAAACATTGATAAAAACTAGTTTCTTGTTGAGAACCCCCCTTAATGTTTACTTTTTGTCATTTTTATTATTTATTAGCAAATCCGACATAATAACGCACATTCCGTGAAAATGTCAATTGTCTAGCTATTACCGTTCAAAAGTTACAGCCCTAAATAGGTAGGACAGACGGACGGACAACGTAGGATTATGAATAGGTTTCCGTTTTCACCCTTTGGGTATGGAATCCTAAAAATGAAGCGCATGCATCACTTTCTAGTTTCTACCCGCTTCTTAGATTAACTATGGCCTACTTTCATGAGAGGTAAACAATGATCTTGTAAACAACAACTAATCAGTCTCAAGCAATGAGTCATGTTTCATGCTGATTTTTTTATATTGGAACGTTTATCTTATTTTCTAGTACCTTCCTATCCTTCCCGAGAGACTTGAAGGCAATCCTTCATCTATGAGTTCTATGACAGAACTAATTACAAATGTCTTTGTTACCCTTCAATTTAAAATTAACAAACTTTACATTTGAAATCCAATTAAAATTTCAACTTTCACTACCTATGTTTAAATTACCTACATTTTCTATCATGTCCTTTAGGACTTTAGGTATATGTATAACATAACAGTTTCAGAAATAAGAAAAGATGAAAAGTTCGTAGATGAAAAGTAACTCTTTTAAAGTGAGGAAAATCTGTCACAGTTTCTTCCGTAAAACCACTCTTACAAAGATTAACGAACCGATTATATCTTCAAAGGTAACACTAATTCACATCTGCTGCAAAAAGGAGTAGAATTAATTCAATAATTAGATCTGGCAAATGCAGACACTTTACTAATTTCACACCTGACTTCCCTCTTTTAAGGTAAAGGGTGAAGTGAGCCACTTAAGCAGTGCATTTTTAATCATCTCTTTTGGTTAACACAAAGTGGAGGAAAGTAGATTTTATTTGTGGTAGTGTTTTATTCTCATGCTGAAACGGATTTAATGTCACATCTTAAGAATTAAGAGGTCACAAAGTCTGACTTCTTTTGGTATTTCTTGAAAAATTCCACTTAATTCGAAAACAAAATACCACAGGCCAGATTGATTTAGAGTAGTAGAACGATATTTTGTACTAACCTATTTTAAAATGTAAAGAATATTAAAAACGTCTCGATTCCATCTACCACAATAATGCTCGTAGTACCCACTGGCCGCAAAACAAGTAACATAATCTGTATAATACCACATAATACTGTACATGCAAATCTAAACGAACCTTAATAAACCGTCTGGGGCGTGAAGACAGCAAAACTCAACTCATCGTAATGCACCTATCAGTTGAACGTCATTCGTTTTCGCACCATTTGCAAAATGTAGGGGAGCGCCAGCATATCAAGAAACTCAGCAAAACAGCGCTAAAAAACAGCAACATTTTGAATGTTTTTTCTCGCCAATGTAAACAAACAAGCAATGTCTCTAACATACCTATAGTTTTATCAAAGGCAGGTAATAATTTATTTTTAAACATACGTTTTACATGGTTTTCAAAAGCGCTTTTAGTGCTTAGAAACGTTTATCAAGGTAGAAGCGCGCCTTGTTGCAGCGATTGCATTCATCACTTAGATATGTGCGTGTGCAATAAAAGGATGACCACACTTTTGGGAACTTAAGATACTATAGATAAAGCTTAAAACGTTTTCGATTATTTTAGTTTCAAGCAATACCACTTTCCTGGTTTCAAGTTCAAGTTGATTGCGGGTTCAAGTCCCGTCTGAGAATAAATTGTTTCAATCTTTAACTCGATTAAATAAAGTTTTTTATTAACGTACATTATTTTTAACTTCTCGTATGGTTTTGACACGGATCCGTCCAAAACAATTAAAATTATATTATTGTATTTAAAATGTTACGATACGATGGGTTAACTACGCGATCTTTGTGACATAGTGGGGCTTCGGCGATTGCAATGGCCTGATTGTGTTATATTTAACAGGGGCCTACTTTGTCTAACTTGCCTCCACTCCACCAACAAGCATTGAATCAGCTAGGATGCCTTTGTTCTTGCATTGGTTTTCACACATGCTTATTGTAATACTAATGTCTGCCACCTCAAATTACGCAAAGGGATTCTCAAATAATGCACCTATTATTTAATTCTTGTGGAGACGTCTTGAGATAGAAGTGAAGGTACTTATAATGGTATAACAAATACTGTTCTATAAAATAATAACAAGTTTTATGACGGTATAGAACTCATGGCTGCTCTACGTGATGACGAACGGTGGATGTGGTACAACTAATGCCCTGTTTATTATAACAAGTGACGGTGCATTACTCTACGGGGATTCTAACACGATTTACATGGTAGGAGGTGCGCCCGCCACACCACACCCCAGCTGTTTTGCAGTTTAGTTTTACTTTACGTGATCGTATGAAGAAATGGTTTTGTACTTACAGAATATTAGCAAATAAACAGAATACATTTTACGAAGGATAAAAATAATTTTTAACACTCACTGACAAGCGTTTTCCGAACATATCTAATTTGTAAACATGTATGGTTTTCTTTAAACGAAATGAATATAATTTTACTTTTAAAATTTATATTCGTGACGTAATAGATTCACTTAAGATTCAATACATTGATAGTAGGTAGTCAAACATCACCACAACAGTATAATATTGTTATTAGATCCCCTACTAGGAGTCGAGATTACGAAATGTGACAGAGAGGCTGATCGTGTCGGATGCGAGTCGTAAAACTTTACGAACTGGCGCCCTCTCCGATCTATCGGTGACAATCATCTCAGAATATAGAGTAGTAACGAAAGAGAGACTTGGAACCACAAAAAACGCACATAGTTCAAAGGTAAGATATGTTTTTAAAATAATTTTCGATTTTCGTGTTTATGTAGGAATTTCATTAGAACAGAACATGAACAAAAACGTTCACAGATATATTAAAAATCGTGAGTCCGAGGAGAACCCCTGGTCCCTATCTTTTTTTATAAGTCCCAAATGTCTCAACATTTCCAAACATTTCCCTAATTAATTTATACAAATTGATGAGTCAGTGAGGAAAGGTCTATTTATTACCTATTATGTGAATTTAGATTGCTGAGCTTGAATTGAATTGCAGAGTTTCAGTTCTACTAGTGAAACGTGAATGTTCTGAGGTTTCAGAATATCTCTGACTACCCCCTCGGGGAACATAGTCGTGAGCATATGCTAAATTGCTCAATTTATCAGTTGGTTCAAGACGATGATGACTGGATGACCAAAAAAAAAATCATCATTTCTATTTCACTGTTTACATTTTAACTCTGTTTTTTCCTTTACTCTACCGACCTGGGGCTGAGATTTCAATAAACGGCATCGGTACCCTGATTGCTGCGTTTCAAGACGCTATACATATCGTCGTTAACTGTGACAGACAGACGTCGTTGTGTCACTTTATAGTATGAGTAGAATCATATTATGTTCATACTGAACATGTTTTACGGATCATGATAACTGAGATTGGATGTGGACTTAAAAAAAACGGTGAATTAACTATAAGAAATGTGCATTTATTTTTGGTTACAGTTAAAAGGTGGAAACAGTTAATTAGTGATCTAAGATTATTATCTACGCTACGGCCAATTTACACCGACTTTTCTGCAAATAATTTCACAGTCTTTCTGACATTTAAAAAACATAAAGGGTTCTTCTGATGACCTCTTTTATAAAAACTTTATGAATATTCAGAGTTAATGAGGCTCATACTTTAAATCCTTTTAGCCATATTTCAGACGAGTTTAACAACTCGTGAAAGGGTAAGATTAATTACTGACATTTTTGTTTCAGATAGTTTATAAAAGGGCAAATTTTGCTTTTCGACAAAATCAAGAACGCTATTTTAACCCTTTTACAGCTTTTTTATTATCTCTTTAAAACAGCAGTATTAAAACAGGAAAGGAACGTTTCAAATAAAGGTAAAAAGAAATGCAGACGGTAGGAAATACATAATATTCGCATCTTTTACCAATTCTATTCAACGCTAATAAAGTCCCGATTTGAGATTTATATTAAAATTCAAAAGGAATGCTCTGAATGACGATTTTCCTAGGACACATTAAAATCTGTTTCTACCGCTTCGCGTTTTGAACGTAGGGTGCAAGATATAAGAGGATAATCTTTTCTACTTTTGTTTGTTTTTAGGGTTTATTCATAAGCCTACTCTGTCCGTCCGTCCGTCTTTTGAACTGTAATAGAGCTAGACAGTTTAAATTTTCACATAATGTGCGTTATTATAGCGGATTTACTAACAATTAATAATAAAAAAGTAAAAAAGTAAAATTTTTTTTGTGTCTTCATACAAGAGACTAGTTTTGATCAACCCTTTTCTTCTGGCTCTATCGTAAAAACGATAATACAAAAAGCGTCAAACTTGGTGTGATGATCAGTAAACTCTACAGTACGAGTATAACAATAAATAATAAAAACTGAATCCATAAGTCTGTTCATACTGTTTGTCAGTCACGGGTACATTTTATTCGGCCCTTCTTCAGTACGCATCCGATTTGGTCATCGTACGTCAGGGGAACCCCTTTCAACCATTCCATTCAAACTTGCCTCTAAAGAGTCACGTGTTAAAAAAAAGTTATTTCAGTGCTGAAGAAATAATTATCCTTTCATGATAAACAATAATAAGGGCCTGTTCCACCACTTGTGAGTAAGTTCTTGTTAGCTTATCCGACAGATATTTTGACATATTTTCATACAAAATACGTCAAAGTATCTGTCGGATAAGCTAGCAAGAACTTACTCAGAAGTGGTGAAACAGACCCTAAAAGTATTTAAAAAATATGTCGGTAGTATCGGAATATACTACGGTGTGTGCATTTAAAACGTAACAAGAGTGAAGAGGATTGAATAGAATAGTTCTTTTAACTGGAACCACACTCTATGTCCGTTGGGACGGCAATAACAAGTCCATAAACCGTTTTTACTGCCTTTGTTCAAGTAAATGTATGTAGGTTTTGACTTTTTAAACAATGACCGTATTTTCCTAAAGAAAGACGGATAATTCTTAAGAAGTTTTTGAATGGATCTGAATAATAGGATAAAGGGGAATGATAAAAGAAACGAAAGAGTAATTTTAAAAATAAAATTACATCCATGTAAGTATCTGCTACGAGATTCTACGTAGCGCCAGGATCGTAGCACAACGCGAATGTACGTAGCGACAAGACTTATTAAAGTTGCGCTTTGGTAAATTTTACTATCGGCATCTCTTTCAAATATTCAGTATGTGCCCAATAGGATGTGACCTACATGATACATCAGAAAGAACGTCTCGGGTACACCGAACACCTTTCGTGGTATGTTGGGTATAAAACGATACCACCTTTAAAAAGAGATGAGCATTAATCAAAACAAAACACTTGTATAATAAGCGGAATTTGAAAACGAAAAAAAAACACTGTGGAAAATCTTAATGGTACCTACATATACCATACCCTACATTACTTTTGTGGTTAATTCAGTTTACAGGTATTTGGAGTTGTTTCTTGTCCAATCTCGATTTCAGGAAGGGTGGTATCGTTTTATACCCACCATTACACAAGGGGTAAGACCAGTGGTACAGTGAGGCCGAGACGTTCTATCTGATGTATCATGTAGGTCACGTCATTTATGCGGTCATTCCACCTGTGCCTGTAAATTAGATCTTGCAAATGGGTCAAACATATCCCACGTCACGTCTCTTCGTTTTATATGACGAGAAGTGACTATTATCCAATTGTTCACAAATTATTCTCAACAGTACTTAGGTTATTATACCTAATTTGGCACTTTAGTTGTGTAGAGTTAAGAAGGTTTTAGAATCGACGTTACATATTTTTTCATAAATTTCTTTAACGTTATATGAGTTTGAAAGTACTATATTAATTGTTGAAGACAATGGCATTAATCAATTTTAATTCAAGTAAACACACATAAATAAAAAATATATAAATATTGATAAGAAAAGAGCTGTTAATCTTTTAACACTTCTATCACTTGCTACGCCCCATTTTATGTCTGGTTTCCAAACACTTTAAATAAACTGTGTCTTGAACAAATTCTAATTTAGTATCTAAAGAGACTCCACACCACCAACCATGTGGCACTTCATAGCAACATTATTATTAATAACATTAACTAGAGGAACAGTTGGTACTGATGATGCAAGATGCAACGAATTCCAAGCAAGTTTTAATTTGAAAAAAATAATTGGTTCGTGGTACGTGGTAGCAATTATTCCGGAAAAATTATTTCCTGAAAAACAAGAGCAGGTCACTTGCTACAGGGTGGAGTTCAGTGAAACTGATGTGGTAAGTGAGCTATTAACATTAATTTTAACAGTAAGAGCCTTTTCCCATGCAGCTGAAAGCACTGCGTGTAGAAAGGCTCTAAGTATGTTTTTATCTAATCGTTGGCGTTTAGGTATTATTTGTGTATCTTCATCTACCATGTTAATTACATTTACAAGTTTATGTTATACAACGTGTTAATGAATAAGCGCAAAACTTCATACACCCCAACTGATTTGCAATAAAATAACTTAATTTGAAACAGTAATTTAATAATTTCATTAAAAGTTATTGACATTTTAAGACGCTGTTATCCCGTCGAGGCCGTTTTTTGAACACGAACGAAAGTGTTTTAAACTGTGTTTTAAAGTCTGAAAACCAATTATGTCTTATTTAAGGATCTGGCTGATAGGCGACCGTTCTCAATTACACGATTAAATTAAGTTTAATAGATAGAAAAAAATCCCAAAGTTACCCCTTTTTGTTATGTTTTTTCAATACTATGATTAAACTGCTGATATTTAACTTTTTATTCTTGTACTTAACTAAATACATTAAATATTTCTAGTGAACTCCGTAGAATTTTGAGCTTAGAAACACCCATGAGCAAAGATATTGATGAAAAACACGTTTTTTTGCGATCCTGCTTTCAATTGGAGCGGGATGGCTAATTGCAAACTTATGCTTTCAAGAAAGAGACGCTTGCACTGGGATAACCTGGCCTTAAGTTAAATGCAAAAAAGATTTGAATTTATTTCAGCGCTACTGTGCTCATGCATACATTGTAAGGATCTGGTTTTGTATCTTGTGTTGGTAGTGGTGGGCCCGGCGAAATTATCCCTTCATAACTCGATTCTACTCTCGATTCTAAACAAACTGTTTTTTAGTTTTGCGTTTATTTATTAACACGTGATATAAAAGGAAGGACAGTTGCTGGTAAATCTAAAGTTACAGAGTTGAAAATGACTGCTTCGGTACTGTATTCAACCAAAGATTTTTTACAGGCTGGGTTAAGGTGGCTAGTCAACAAAACATTCGAGAATCCACCCCGTCAAGACTACGTGGAGCGTATCAAAGGGACCATCGTAAGACAACGGTACCACTCCGTACCTCCTTTCGATGTATGGTCGAAATCCGTAGAGGGTGTCGCTGGATGTTTCCAACAAGTTTTGTCTTTGGATACGGATAAACGAAACTTAAGTAAGATTATTTGATTTAAATATAAACCCCATCTTTCAGAATGTTAATTATGCAAAATTATCGTCAGTCTGACTTCTTTGTTTATTTGGCTGATAAAATATTGATAAGGATTTTTAAGAGGATCACACGAGAGGTGGACACGATTTGAAGTTTAATAAGTTTTTAAGCAACTACAAACTACGTTTTATCCAATACATATCTAAAAATCATTTCCGTGGAAGACATTTTTTTTTACATGATCCTATTTTTACCCGACTGCGACAGAAGGAGGGTTATGTTTTTCGAGCGTATGTTTTATTTAGGTATATGGAAAAAAATACTTTTATTTCTACTTTCTTTTGGGCACAAATATAAATTATGTAATAAAACATTATTAATAAACATGTCTGATTAGATTAAGCTGTTAATGCATTTTAGTGTACTTCATTGTACAGATAATACATTGGGTAAAATGTATACAGCCCCATCAAACACAGTATCAATCAATCAAATATGCTGTTACACCAAAATATAAACATTAACATACAGAGAAAATTTTTTTTTATCTTCAATAGATCATCATTTATTTATTGTCCACAGATAAAGCTCACACACACGAAGCCTTAATGCAGCTGCATTTACTAGAATCTGCTGATGGGTCTGGACCATTTCTGTTACAAATGCTATGGGGAAACATGATATCTGTAGTTATTTATCGTAGAAAACAGGTAAGTAGTAGCCCGTTCACACAAATCTTAAGATGCTTCCACTAGGTAAACGCTGGGTTGGGCCATATGTTGCTAGTTTTTAGAAGCGAGACGAGATATTCTCGTTATTTAAAGGGAATCATCAACATCTCAGCCTTACTTGCGGCACACTATTGCGTTTTTTTTAAGACCAATATTTATTGAGTTACTTATTCAGATAATTTTAAAATTTGGTGCGAATCCTAATTTTTTTTTAATTTGAATTCCTTGGATTAGAAGGCACCACAGTGACATAATGAAGGACAAGTCAGTCAAAAATAGGTATACCTACTTAAATGACGTAGTTTAATAGAGGTGAGGCGGTTCTGAAAGGGTCAAGGTCGTTCAGTTGGCGAAACGCCTTAAGGTACATAAAAATGTCTTAAGAAGTTTAAAATTTTCTTTTTTTCAGGGAGTTACGGCAGATCAGTTGAAAGATGTTTCCGAACTGATGACTAAGTTGCGAGGTCCTCAATTGCCACCGAGAATTTGTGATAGATCTTTGAAAGACCTTCTAGGGTTGAAGCAGGCTTAAATATTTGTTACTTGCTATGCTTCTTCAAATGAAATAATAGTTTTCGAGAAACCAATGCAAGACATAATACAAAAATTATCAGCATTAATGCATGTATGACAAGGTGTATAATTCTGGAGGAAGCAAGTGTATGCCAGGACCGCCTAAAGTGGAATCCATTGCCTATCTACCCATCTGGGAAAAAGGCGTGAATTTGTATAATATGTGTGTATGTATACATAATAATATACTTACTGCCATAATTTAGGGCTGTTACAATAATCCACCATTCACTCTTCTCTCTGACTACTGTTTTGAAAAATAATAAACATAATAATACAACTGCGTATAAGTTTACTGTGTTTCAGTTTTTATACTGAAAACGGAAATTTATATTGTTTATCTATTTAAAAAGCAATATATCTTGATTTAAAACCTTATTTGCGATAGCTCACTGCAATGTCCAGTTACTAACAAATTGTATCTTCGCACGCCACCATAGCAGCACGGTACGTGGTATGGCAACGCCAATAAAGCAAAATAATCTACAAAAATATACTCCAAGGCTATGCTATAAATTGGTAAACACGCCATTTTTAAGAACACTTTGTAGCCAAGCGAAATAAAAATACTGTTCTATTTAGAATGTTGTTTACACGTTAATGAAGGAAATGTAGACCTAATGTGACCTTTTTGCTATGCAGGCTGTAAGGAAAAGTATCATTAACCTTTAAACCTCCTCCACATACTCTACCCATCAAACTGAACAACTTTTATTATAGGAGCAAACCTGACAGAAAAAAAATCTGCTGTTTCATACTGTGCCTACTCGACTCTAATGTATGAGACAGCTGTTTTTTTGTTTTGACATCTTTGCTCCCGAAGTAAAAGTTGTTCAGTTTGATGGGTAGAGTTTTAAAGGTTAATGATACTCCTTACAACCTGTATATCGATGATTTCTAAATATTCTAGTTCGCATTACTGTTACACTAGATTCTAGAGACTAGAATGTCGTTATATTACTTACTTTATCCCTTATTTTAAAATCAAAAAGATTTTACCATACTTTTTCTATTTTATGCAATTGCTGTTTTTATATAGGTACCCAGCCATATACATTTATATTCCTGAACATTGAATATGGACAGACAGACGGATAGCATCAGGTGCTGTAGAGAACGGCCAGTGATTGATTTCGTGTTGGACAACAATTCAACTACCTTCTACAAATGTATAAAATGTATTCTATACAGGATGTTTCATAATATATTTATTCATTTTTGTTATACGATTCGTAGCAATGGTAATTGAGTTTGTTAAATAACGAAACATTTACTGTCAACTTGGCTTCTTGTTTGAGACAGAATAACCCCGACGGATTTTAGATCTAGAATTCGAATGTAATGCAAACTAAGAGTAAATTTAATCTTTAGATTACCTACTAATCCAATAGCCTTCACTCCACAGAAAGCAATATTATTCTTTTTTTTTTCAAAAGTAATTCGTTTTTTGAGTATAGCATGCATCTTAACCTGACTCTGTTATAACCTGTTAGTCTCAGTTGACTATCTATGGAATAAAGGCACTTTTGGCATACTTGTTGTGTTTGTTTTATTAAGACGCTGTTATCCCGTCGAGGCCGTTTTTTGAACACGAACGAAAGTGTTTTAAACTGTGTTTTAAAGTCTGAAATTAAATTATGTCTTATTTAAGGACCGGGCGGATGGGCGACTGTTCTCAATTACACGATTAGATTTAGTTTACTAGATAGAAAAACATCCCAAAGTTACCCCTTTTTGTTATGTTTTTTCAATACTATGATTAAACTGCTGATATTTAACTTTTTATTCTTGTACTTAACTAAATACATTAAATATTTATAGTGAACTCAGAAGAATTTTTAGCTTAGAAACTCCCATGAGCAAAGATATTGACGAAAAACACGTTTTTTTGCGATCCTGCTTTCAATTGGAGCGGGATGGCTAATTGTAAACTTATGCTTGCAAGAAAGAGACGCTTGCACTGGGATAACCTAGCCTTAAATTTGAGATGTGCTTAGGCATCTCTCAATGTGTTGCGGCCATGGTTGCGGCTCAATGCAAGTTAGTTAGTCAAGCTGGGCCTCTGCTCTGACCTAAGGAGCTGGACACACAGAAAAGACGTAAAACGCAGGCGGGGCGCGGACATTATGTCTCTTCCGTGTCCCTTTCATACAAAATGTATAGAAGCGTCGCTACGCAAAATATAGAAAAAGACAGGGCGCGGACACGACGCGTCGCAACACATTTTGTATCAACTATCCGCGTCCGCGCCCCGTCTTACGTCTTTTCTGTGTGTCCAGCGCCTAATAGGCATCTGACTTAGCTTAGCGATCGCTAATAACGCCCTCTAACGGTATTATCTGAAAACAACTGCTTAATGTGCTTTGTGAAGCTATAAAAACGTTTAAGTGGTTTTTATGTACACATCCCAAAAAGAACCGGATGCTAAAATTATTAAAAAAAACGCAGGTATCCGTACCCTTGAACGGAAGTCTAGCTTTCAAATAGAAATCAAAATCAAATCCCCTGTACGGCATGACAAGCATGACGGGTGCTGAGTCGCCTGAATCTAAAGGGGTGTTCCACTCGGCTCGTTTTATATCTATTGTTTATGTGAGACAGGGGACGGCTTTGATGGAATACATATTTTAAATTATACTTATAGTTTTAAGGTATGAGTTTGTTCACGTGAGGATAAAACATCTATGCATTCCTCCCTAATCTTACAATAAACTTACATAAGGTTATAACTTCAGTTTTATTTAACTATACAGGGTATTTCTTAATATGCTGACACTTTTTTAAGGGGATGATTAGACCATCAAACTGAACAACTTTCTCTATGGGACCACCATCGAAATTGCAAAAAAAATATCAGCCTTCCCTTACATATTTGGCTCGAGTGGGTTTGCAGTTTTGTAAGGAAGTGCAAATTTTTTTTTCGCGAATTTGATGTTGGTCCCATAGGGAAAGTTGTTCAGTTTGACGGTCTGATCATCCTTTTAAAAAAGTGTCAGTATATTAAGTTGGACCCTATATGTATAGGATTTTACTTTAGGTATACTAAGCACATAATTTACTACGGAAGGAAGGAGTTAAAGCCTTATCAAATAGCTTTGAGCCACACAATTAAACCCAGGTGCCACTGACCGAAATATCTCAATCTAAAACTTTTAATAGGTTCTTAACTCTTGAAATCTCATCTTTGGCTCTTTCTCCGTGACGAAATTACGTAAAGTCTTTTAGCAATAAAATTGCTCATAAAGACCATTTTATAATAGGATCGTAAAACTGACTATTCGAGTAGGATAAGGGCATAGCTCCCCTAGAGGCACTTTTTCTAATTTTACGAGTTTTTCTGTATCGTTACTCAAACAAAACGAATGGTAATTTCAAACCACCTTTGTCTTGTTTAAAGAAGATAAATTTTATTTTACAACACAAAACTCTGATTCTTTTTCCTTTTTTCAGTGATTTGGGTGACTTACAAAAACATCTGTAAATATAGGTATGGGTGGACACATTCAAAACAATTATCAGTGCAATCAAAGGCACCCTTCGCGCTCACGGCGACTAATTAATCGCATGAGTAGTTTTCAATAATCAGTCGGCGGTCGAATGCGGCCGGGTTAATGAAAAATCGCCCGGAAACTCACAAGAATCCGGCTCTATTTCCAAAGCGATCAGTTGACCGTACTAATTCGGTCTCATGGATGGATGCAGTGTTTGAATAAAAAGAATTTGTTTTGTTTAGCTGTACCTACCTAGATGTAATATAAGTAATGTAAGGTCATTAAAATCATGAAAATATTATTATTAAAATTGTAAATAAAATGTCTGGCACTCTAAAATATACTAGCATTTTAAATTTCATGGATTAGCTATTTTTTGAAAAATAAAAATAAAAACGGGATATGCAGTTAAAAAGCACTTTAGCATCTTTGTCCGAAACAATTTAGAGCAATGGTCCAATGAAGCAGAATCGTTAAATTTAATGTACACTAACCTGATGCTATAAAAGCAAGTTAATCTCAATATACCGATAGCGCTTATTATCCGTAGAGATGTTCGTAGCAATTTATTTTATCGAAGGTAAAATATCGACTTCTAGCTAATGTCCGTTTCTGCAATCTAAGATGGTGCCTAGTCTAAATTGAAATACTTGAGCATGCATTGTATACAAATTTAAAGCTGTATCTAAAACAGCATATTTACAAATAGATAAAATGTTCTATTCTTATCGCCGAATAGCGTAGGCGGTATATAATGCCACTTTGGTCTTGTGCTAATCTGATCACAAACGCTAATGAAAATGATAAGCGTAAAGATGTCTACACACCAAAGTCTCCGACCGCCGACGAAAATGTATCCAACATTGTTGACCACAGTGTCGCCGACATGTCGCTGGATAGCCCACGCGGGTGCATGTCGCCGACAAGGCCTTATCCACACCGAACCCGCCGGCAATATAATCGTAATCCGTTTCAGGGTGGTCAGAAATATTGCTACAACTAGCAATATTTCTGTTCTTATCGTGGCCGTGGGCAGCAAGTTACTTCTGTTTAAGAATGTCGTTGTAGCAATGCTCACATTTAACAATTTTAGTTGGTTTCAAGGTTGAATGATGTGTCAAATGGTGAGAGGTGGCTAGCCTTTCGCCCACATTAACACACCATTAGAAACCTTTAATCCCTTTGTCGCCTCGCATGACACCCACGGGACGAATGGGGTGGTCCGTTCTAAGCAGGAACTACACGGCGATCTTTAAATCTTAACTATTATAAAACCGTAATATCATAAGGAATAAAAAAGTAGCGGTTCTCTTCATATAAATTCAAATAACATTCGATAGCGCGATTTTAAAACGTGCAGCGCCATCTATTGACAAAATTGTTAGTTTGTTTGTTTGGTCGCGCATCACGCAAAAACTACTGAACCGATTTTGATGAAACTTTTTTTGTTTGATAGCTTATGATCTGACTTAAAATCTGGTATATAATTTGTGCGGACGAAGTCGCGGGAAAACACTAGTAATTATCTATATCTATACTACTCGTAACATTATATAGAGGAAAGACTGGATTTTTGTTTGGCTCCGAAACTACTGGACTACTAGTTATTAAATATTTAAGTTTGGCAATAGCTTTAAATTTAATAAAGAAATTGCTTGAATTCATGTGTCGTGTCGTGTCGCCCTACAATTTTCTCTTTTCAACTTCAACGTGGTACATCACTAGGCGGAAATAAAAATCGTAAATGAAGCCATTCGAGCTCAGAGGCGGTCTTCGAATGCGATTAAGTGCGTTTTCGGGACTACCCACGTTTACTGTCCTTTTATTTCAGGTGGAAATGTTATTTATTTACTTGCTTGCGTACGATGCGGGTCATTGACTTTGAGACAATCAATTTCATTGTTTTACTAGAAGTATCATGTAGTTGCTTATCTGGCAAAAAAATGCGTGGAATAGCGAATGTGATGAAAGGCAGTTGCGTGGAATTAATATTGTGTAGAATCGCGAATAGGAAGAATCGCGTTTGTGTCAAATTGAAGAGTGCGTGGAATATGTTTTCAATGTCAGTTGTGCGGAATCCATATTGCGTAGAATATAGAATAGGCGGAAAAGCGTTTGGCAAGAACTCAGATCAATCCAAAATAACATAGGCTTTAGTAACTCTACCGTCAATTTGATTTTTATAAGGTGTTTTGGGAATCAAATAAGTCCACACTTTTCGAATGACCCAAGAAATAAGGGACAAATTGAATAAACCGACCGGAGGTGACGATAGGAAATTGGGATAACATGGTTTCTAACCAAAGGTTAATGGACAGGATATAGGTTTTTCGACGAAAACATATTTCTTTTGATTTTGTTGCAGGTATTGCTTCTATTTAAAAACAATTTAGAAAATGTATCGGTCTTGAACCTAGTTGTATCTTATTTTATAGGAATATTGAGAATTGTTTATCTATAAACTAATGTCTTTCTACTGCCTAAGGCCTAAGCCTCATCAACACAACTTCTTGATAACTGTCATGCTAACTTAGTTACCAATTGATATAAAATTACGTGGCAAACCGCTCCATTACGAAATTGTAGCCTGTCGTAGCCGTACTACGACAGCAGTTACTACGACATTTACTACGTAGACTCAGAGAGCTTACCATAGCTATAGTAACAGGTAATATCATTGCATAGACTTATGTAAATGGAATTAATGCCAGTGCACATTGGACAAATCATTTCATACAAATGGGAAACATTTAAAAGAAGAGGTAAACATGTGCGATACTGAGTTCGTGTGAGCGAGACAGGAATACGCCAGTGCCTAGATTTTCCGCGCCGCTTCCCGCCAGAGGGGGTGAGGTTAAAATTGGTGGGGAGCAGGGAGTGTCTGATACTAGAATCTAGATACTTTTTCTTATACTTGTGCCTACAGTGCCACCACAATGTTAACAACTGAAACACACCTGCAGAATGAAAGTTTTATACACTTTAATACTTAAGGAGGTGCTTCAGCTCATGAAACTGAACAACTTTCACTAAGGAGCCAACTACGAAATCGCGAAAAAAAAACAGCTGTCCCATACAAAACTGCTGTACAGACTAAAATGTATGACAGCTGATATTTTTTTCGCGATTTCAAAGTTGGCTTCTTAGTGAAAGTTGTTCAGTTTGATGGTCTGAAGCAAGCCTTTAAGTATTACTAGGGTGTTTTGTTACAGCCTGTACAAAATCATTGTTGAAGAAAATAAACATTCATCAAAGCATTCCTAAAAATTCATTCGAAAGCCATCTCGTTAATTTACCTTTACAAACCTGGCTTTGACTCTAGAGACTGAGACGTCATGCGATTGATCATTTCACGACAAAAGATACTCCCCGAGGAAAGAGCTTTCATTTCGTATGTAATTGTTTATGCGGGCGGCGCGCATCAAACGAGTGTAGGATGTCTCTGGATAATAAAGTTTGACGGATTCAAAAAATGGTAATTTAAAAAAATCTGAAGTGTAAGTAGGTAATAATAATATATATATTTTTTTATTTTATAAAATTTATTGCAGTAAGGGGTATAGTCATAGACATATTACTCTAGCGATAGACAAGCTCGTTCAAACAAACAACATGTCACACAAAACAAAACAAAATGACACATTGCGGTATGTCATTGCCATAGTGACAAAGTGAACTCGGGAACATCAATCAGGTGCGGACACCTCATTCAAGTGGAACATGTTGCTTCTATGCAAGGGCAAGTCTATCGCTAGAGTTTAAGTCTATGGGTATAGTGTTATTATAACATAAGATGTCATTGGGTCGAAGTGTTGCTGGCTTGCCAGCCCCAAAACAGAACCAAAAAAGAAAACTTACGCTACTTAGCAATAAATTAATAATTGATTAAAAAATTCTAAATTCTGCTTACAGAATAACACATAAACTAACGACCATCACCTTTTTGGGGTGGTCAGAAACATTGCTACAACCAAACTACTACTATATTTTTAAGTTGTAGTAAGTCTCACTATTAGGTACCCGGTTTTTCACAGCACTGGCTCTTACATTCTTTGTTCGGAAATCATAAAAATAAAGACAAGTGTATAAATCAGATAGCTCGTAAAGAATTAAATATATGAAAAGAGAGTAAGCGAGAGTAAGGCTAGTTAGCTGAACTATAGGCTATTGTGTCAGATTAAGCCGTGTTAAGGAATAATTATCACCTTGAGAAAAAGAGTGTCATTATGGTCACTCTACTGTTGCTTCACTGATCTCACCGCCAAAGACAAGCCGCCCGAGAAAAGGCATCCGGCGGCGACTGTTTCCGCTCGCACGCACCTTTAATGAACTAAAAGCTTACAAATTAATACACTTTTAAAAATAGCACTTTGTTGTTTATGCTTTGAGAGGATATTAAACGTTAATATAGTTAATAAAAAGGACGAGAAAGTTGTTTTGGTTCTTCCGAAAATATTTAAATTATAAGATATTTTTAGAATAGGTACAAATATGGAAAAATGTAACTGAAGCTTATTCTTTTATTTACAACTGAGAGGAATAAAATACTAATTTCTATATTCTCTTGTTGTTTTCATTTTTATGTTATTACAAATATGAGTATTTTATGGAAATACCGTTTATGAAACGGATATTATTGGACCCTCATCGGAACCAAACAAGGAATATTTCAGATTTGACTCGGTCGACTAAAAATGTTATTATTGAAAATAACGAATGACAAAAAAAATCATGATCTCATAAGAAAATTAGATTCATAATGATTATTTCCATAGCAAGGAGATATAAGGTATTGTGTTCCGACTTGTTTCTAAATAAATAAAATACTTTTTATTGATAATGATATGAAATCTTAGATCGTAAGCGTAGTTTTATTGATATGAAATCATAGTATAATATGAAGGCATAGATGTAGGATGTAGGTACTACTTTGTATGAAATAAATAAAAAAATAAAAACAACACGTTTTAGATAATACTGATTCTTGGTGCAAGCTTTATATTATGGTACAGGTAAGGTAATAAATACTGCGGTAGTAAAGCTTGACCAGAAAATTAAAAAACCTGTTTTGGTGGCGGGCGCTACAATCGACTAGTAGGTAGACAAATTAGTTCCAATGATTTTCCGCAACATAGCAAGGCTTTTTATTTTCCTGGTCAGTCTTTACTAGTATTTTTACGTGGCCAACTCGGGGTTTCACAACATTTTCAGCACAGTTTTAAGTTTTTACCCATTTATTATCAAACTTCACTCATTGAACTTACCTATTTAAATTTTTTAATTATTTTGTTCATGTAACTACATCAAGTTTGTAGAAAAGTCAATAGTAAGTTATCCTTTAATCTTGTTTAACTGAATACCGATAAATTCACTCAAGAACAATCTGAGTAACCTGCAGCAGAAAACTCGAGGAACGATTTTCACTTGAACGCGCCAGTGGGCACGTGACGAGCCCACGAAAAATTGTATTAAGGACTTACTTACCCATTCTCAACCCTATTTGCAGTTAATCTGAACTTTATTTCCTTTCACAAAGAGCTATTTTGAGGATGAAATAGAAGACAACTTCGTGACCGCATCAGTTTGCCTGTAAATTTACAAAAGACTTTGTTACACTTACTGACGATTTTATTCAAGAGTTATAAGAAACATTTTTGGTAACAAGCCCTCCAATTTGTTCAGAATTTAATCGGTTTTGAATTTTGAACCAAGTGAAGTAAATATTTCATTTGTGGGTTTGTCACAATTTACTTTTTATGTCTAGTACGATCAGACTCAAAAAGATATCACAATATACTTTAGTTCTACTACATGGAACGATTTTTTTTAAATCACCATACCGGTTGGTCTACAGGGCCTAATAGAGTTCCTGTCATGAACAAAGTAAGACTTTTTTAACAAACACATGAAGTAATACACTATCACTATGACCCAAATGAATAGAGAAGTAGAAAGTAGTTCAGTTTGATTATTCCTCTGCCCTAAGGTTGTCTGGAAGAAATCGTTTTTTAGCGATAAGACCGCCTTATTTGTACCTACTTGCAATTCTTTATATTTATTCAAATGTAGGTATGTTCTGTTTTGGTGTGCAATAAAGTATAATTGATTGATTGATTGATTTTGTGAAGTTCATGCCTTCGTATATTGAATCCTATGAACCTCGCATCAAAGTCTAGTACACCCCAGAAAATAATCTTACCTTACCGTATGTCCAATAAACTGTTATATAAATAAAGAATATCCCTAAAGTCTACCTCATAGAAAAATTCGACGACCGCAGTCTACCTAAATTAACAATTTAATAAATATACCGGTAACTATTTCATTTTGTTTAATCAAACTTTATTTCAAAGACAGTCGTCGCACCTCCTTCGATAACCTTGTTTGGACACAGGTGTGTCCTCAGGATGCTATCCACACAGAAATTGCCTTTAGAAATGTCCCCAGATATAATGAAACGATATAATTTGGTCTCATCTGGTTTCAAATTTAAAGCCTCGTTCCTATGTTAATTGAAATTGTTTACGATATGATAAAATGTAATTGTACTTAACATTTCAATGGGTACGCGCTACAAGAGGTTTCGGTAATGTAATTTTCAGTCCACTTAGTTTTCACGTTGTTATTTTTATATGACTAAAGTAGGCATTTTTTCCACTAAACCATACCAAACTAGAATTTTTTTATTTTTTATTTTGATCTCTGGGTCCATAAATTCAATGGTGTCTTGATATACAGGATGTAAACTTAAATGAATTATGTACATACATTATGGGGTGCTTGAGACCATCAAACTAACTACCTTTCAAACCAGAGCCAACATCGAAAGTCTGTTTGATATGTAACGCATTTAATTTTATCCAAGCTTCTTGATCCATACCAACTATTTGTGACATTTCCTGTTTTAGCTTTTGCGATTTTAAAACGAAATTGTTTTCTTTTTTTTTATAGCGAAACGAATGCTAATTTATTTTCAAAAATTTTTATTTTCCATTTTATCCGTCAGGTTTAACACATCATTAGTTGCAATGGCAATACCCTTGGGGTGAAAATCGAACCATTTTCCATGTTAATTAAACAGATTAAAGCTCATGTCCGCATGACCTATTTTTTCCCCACACTCGCGTTATTTTAACCCCATATGAGGAAAGGATTACAGAAGGGTAACGTTTGAACGATTTACAAGAATAATGTTAATTAATTAGGGAAATATTGCTCTGGCTCGGATGTAATTGGACAATTATCTATAGGATCTCGGTTTTATTTTTATTCTATTTTCAATCTAAAATAACAGTAAAAATTAAGCTCGTTTTACGAGTTTCATAAAATTCAGGAATATTTTAGGCTGAATAGATGATTACTTGAGCTCTCGCATTATTTTATTAGCAACGCGTCTATGTGAATGCATATTTATATTCATTTATTCAGTAATGTAATGAGTTTACAATGTCAATAGTTTATAGAATAGTGGTTAGTACATGTCAATTATAATATTAAATTACAATGTCTGTAGGTAGGTATAGTAGATTACACACCGAGGGCAGGAAAGTAAGTCAACAAACATGTGATCTGAGGCTTTTTTATTTACTGTCCGAGGTTAGTATACTATTTTTGTCGTCGACGGAGGTGGAAAGCGACAACTTTTCGGAGGTGGAAAGCGACAAAATTTTCGTTTTAAAAATAAAATCAAATAAACTGCAATGCCTTCTCAAATGTATGCAACAGCAGATTTTTTTTTGCTCCAATTGGTTTGCTCCCATTATAAAAGTTGTTCAGTTTGATGGGTAGACTCTCAGTTTAAAAGGATGCTAATGATATCAATATCACCCTGTATAGGTATTGCCAAGTAAGAGTTGAGTTGATTAAGTTCCCAAAAATACACTAACATTAGGTCCTTATTTTTTACCCATTTTATATTTATCTTAATTTTTATAATGTGGCTGCAACGATATCTTCTAATGCAATCAAATTCTGAACCTAAGGGTACTATACCGGGAACCGAAAAAACAAAAGGGTATCCATAATAATGATAAACTTTACCAACTTATATTTAACAATAACCAGAAAACCACAACAGCGTAACAATAACAAAATTCAAATCCTCCCCAAAAGGCGAATCTCGTCTTCCACTGCTCGGTTGAGCGGTCACATGATAAATTGCCTGTCACAGTCGCAACCTCGCAACCCTTACGCCGCGGTAATCTTACCAGGTAATGTATGATTTATGACTCGCAAATAGAATACTGTTTTTTGTAAAGTGCTTTGGTAAGCCAAATTGGTGTAATATCAGGAAAATGGGAAAGTTGATTGAGGTTTGCAAAAACGTTCAAGGAGGTTAAATTCAAGTCAAGTTAAAACGTATGCGATCGTCGCTCTACGAAGCCATACCTTTAATGTATTATTTAAAAAATATCCCATGGGTTCAAAACTCATATTATTCTCTAAGTTCAATTTCTCTAAAAATACGTAGATCAAAGTCACATTAAATCAAAATCGAATATACTAAAAAGAAACAATCACTGAAAGTTTGAACCGTAGTAATTTAGCACAGAGACAATTTACTATACACATCTACACTTACATGAAAACACACACTCGTCATAAATCTATCACATAATCTTTTACCGCGTGCTTTAGTACAAAAAACTAAAGTGGATCATAATATTCGATTATCTCTCTATCCCCGTATCCTGCAATTTGATTAAAGCTCCCTTTACTTCAATTTACCAGAAATAGTTGCATTTAACCGCATTTTGGGGAGAAACTACGGATTAGTACGCGATTTTGGGGTGAATATTTCTTCCATCGCAAATTTCATTATCATAATATTACGTATTATTATTCATCTTATTATGATCGAGATTTAAGTATATTTGCGATTAAATTTACTAAGAGGTAACACATCTGTTTTCAATTATAATGTTAACTAAAAGAACCTCTTTTTTTGGCTAGGATAGTACTGTCCATTTGATTACCTACATTTTGGATATTAATCAATTAAAATTAATGAAATTCTTCTAACGAAAATCTAGAAACCGATATCAGCGTGCGTTACATAATATTTTGTCAGATTTCTGCTAAATTATTTAGTTTCAATGCTAGAATTAATTTTAGATTTGTATGGAAAACCATGAGCCACACGATAACTTAAGTATACATTTTATTAGAAATCTGATAAATGTGAAGCACAGATTTCTATTCGATTTGATTGTGTTTAAAAAAAAACATTGACTTTCATTGATTAATTCCCAAAATAAAACATTTTAATAATAAAAAGGTATTATATATGGACTATGAAACAGTATTCTTGTTGCAAAATTAATCTAAACTTAGTACTATATGTGAGAGACCGGTGCACGTGATATATTTACAGATAACACCTGTAAATCTGGGTAACGAGTCACCGGACAATAATATCTACACCAAAAAAGATTTTTTTTAAATCATTTCATACTGATATGGTATCGTATAACACAAAATATATTTCGAAAATGTAATCAAACTTTTTTTGTATGGAGCGCGCCAAGACATTTCAAGCACTCCAGTTGTTTCCCAATTATTGGCACCAAACATTCTGACCACTGGTCGCTTAATGTTGATGTATATTTCCTCAACATCATGGGACTCGGCGCCAGCTGCCCTCCCATAATTCTTGTTAGGCCCCAATAGAAACAAAGATAATTCCCGTCTCGAGGTATTTGTAGGAATCTTCTTATAGACACTGCTGATACAGGCTGAGCATACAAGTTATTGTTTGAACAATAAAGAAATTGTTTGATTTCTATTAGAAAATTAAGAGAATCACTTACGAACTATAATTAATATTAGTTATAGTTACCCAAAAATGTCTACCAAAACCCGACTTTACAGTCATATCTGAAAAAATTTCCTAAGAGTAAAGCAAGATTGCTGAATAGACTTTTAATTAAACCAATGAGGTAAGTAGCCGTTTGTGTGGGGATAAAACAACACAAAAATTAATCAAAACTAATTTATTTCTTTAATTTAAATATAAACCAACATTGTTTATACATTTTTGCCGATGAAATGCAGCATTAATTGGTAGAACCGCTTTATCTATTTATTTCGACCTGTACATAGAAATATTATTTGCCTCAAAACTACAAAAACTGGAAAAAAATATTTTGCCACAAAAATACACTTTTCAAGATGGAAAAACGAATCAGCTTGTATCATCCAATAATTCCCATGAATGTTGCATGACGTTTTCTCGCGTTGATATTATTTACCGCACCCCTGCTATAAACCTGTCTCCAATGAAGACAAACTGCGGCGGACATCTTGTGCCACACTGGCCACTGTTTTTTGCTTGACCCTCCTGTCATGCAACAATGAACAAGAGGATAATTTGTTCGATGATAATGCTCATAATTTTGCGAGAAAAATAAGAAAAAGGCAATCAAATAATGTTAAAATAAAGATCGTCGGTGGCACGTTACGGAGAGGTATGGAAACTCAATCTTGAGTTCCGGGTTCGAATTCACACGGAAGATTTGCAATGTATCAATGAGTTTTTCTAACTTATGCTTTCGACTGCTCTCAAACGGTGAAAGAAAAACATTGCGATTCAGATGCTTATGTGAAGTCTACCAATCCACATTGGGAACGTGTGGTGGACTAACACCTATATACCTTCCCTGTGCTGGAGTAGGACATAGGAAGATGATGATGATTGATCTCGTTCAAAATAAAATACAAAATTAAAAACATATCAATTTCACTTTGCCTCATTAATTCGTTATAATATAACGCTGCAGGGCAAAAAGGCACTCAACTGAAATAAATATTCAAAAAGCAATAATACAGTGCACTGCATTCGTTCATAAAATTACATTAAAAACATATTGGTTACCGAAATACAATGTTGTTTGGTTACATAATATTTTAACTCTATGGACTGTGCTTTCGAAAATTTCATCAAAGAATTTGCGATCCTTTGAAATTGTATAAAGAACTGTTATGGAATTTTCTTAATGATCACTGATGCGTGGATAAACTACCTATTCTGTGGTTTTATTTAAAATAGTATTTACCCGCGACTTCGTCTCATAAACTATCAAACAAAAAATGTTTCATCAAAATCAGTTCAGTAGTTTTTGCGTGATGCGCGAACGAACAAACAAACAAACAATTTTGTCAATAGATGGCGCTGCACGTCATTTAAATCGCGCTATCGAGTGTTATTTGAGTTTATATGAAGTTTTTTATTTCTTATGATTTTACGGTTTTATAATAGTTAAGAATATATGATAAGATAGGTAATAAATTATTTCTCCTGCTTACTTTTCAACATTCAAAATTCTAATTTTCTACGGACTAAAGCAATTAAGATAAAAGTTATTTATTCAACGCGAAAACCTTCAATGGGTTTACACAATTAAGAAAGAAGATTGAAAATAAATGTAATCTCCACGAAGCGTGAAGAGACACGTGCAGAGCTGTGTCCTCACACACCATATGTAAATTATGACATGGGCTGAATTTGCATGGCTAACATATTGTTAACCAAATAATGTAGTAAGTGTGATATTGGCCTGAGAGAGCAAAGTATCATGCACTGCCTAATCTTAAAGGTCACTCACATTAAGGTGTACACCTGGAGCACTATACGGTAGCAATGTACGGGAGTAAAACTAAACGTGATCCAAATAGTCGAACACCAATCGGTTGACAACGAATTATAAATGATAGGTATATTAGAAAATTTTGGAATTTTGATGATTCTCGAATTTATTACAAAGAAAAATAGAGGGGAATAGATCGATACACCTGGACATACCTATTTAGCACAAGTTAAGGCACTTGCAGAAAAAAGACAGGGTTGGCGAATGCTTCGCCAACAAGATGATAAATATCGTCTTCTTTACAATTAATCGTATGGTCTATTGTACTACTATTAATTCTTACCTCCATGATGTTAGTCTATTGGTCTTCTCTAGTATAAATAAAGCTCGGAGTTGAAAATCAATAAACTTTACAGATGTAGTATTAAGTTTTAACCAAAAAATTTGTTGTAAAGGTTCGCATTACGTATCCTGTATTCTACCCCAAAGAAGAAATAATACTTGATCCCAGCTTTGTCCACGCCATCTGTCTTCATTTCGAGACAGTTTGAGTACTTCGGACACTACACACAGATGACACCCATACAAAATAGCCGCATTGAATATTGATTAGCATTATCATAGGGAAATTTTACACATTATTGAAAAATTACCAAGAAGACATGATTTCAATTATTTAATTCGGGTTCCGAAATATCGACTGCCGCTCTACATCGTGAAAGTGTTTCCAGCAAAATAAAACACCTCGCCACGTTGTGGAAAATTAAAGGAACGAATTTTTGAACTATAAACTTTATCATTAAAGGTACTTAATAATTATTGATCGTAGTGCCAAAACAGGTTTTTCATTTTTCTAGTCAGGCTTTACGTCATGTCATATTTCACCCCCTCCCGCACCGCTCCGCTAGATCTGTAACTATACACCGGCGTTTCAGGGTATCATTAGAAAAGAATACAGAGAAAACGAACACGACCCAAAGCTTAAATATCAAATAAAGATAAATTTCTATTTACCGTTATACCTACGCTAAATATTTTCTCATTCCGCCGTGCAAAAATAAAACCTGGTATACGACACCGCTTTTAAAACAAGGCACTCATCTGAATTTTTTATAGCATAATTGCTAATTTGCCTCATCTCCCTACCGACTCTATCCCATTCCCAGATAAAATTCTCTTTTTGCCCATTGTTAAAATTTCTGGATTATCTTTTCCTTTACCTGATGAATTATTATTGTTTTTTTTTTATTTCCTTCCGTGTTTTCCGTCGAATCTGCTCTAATTATTTCCCCTTCAGTAAACAAAGGGACTTCAGAATTTATTTTTTTGCTTTACATTAATTAAAATAATATTTTTAATCCCTGTCTAGAGTCCTGCTAATATTTAGCTAGAATACGTGAATTCGAAATAATGTTAAGATAAGATAAGATAAATATTCTTTCTTTATAATGTTATTGGACAAAATGAAAGACTTTAAGCCTGTATTGAATCCTACTGCTCCGTATTCTTCACGATCGATTTAGAATACTTTTTGATGTTCAGTGGATTCCGATAATTGACATTGGACACACGTGGTGAATTGTGGGCGTGGGCCAGTGGCTTAGTGGGAACATATATATAGGTCAATGGTGTTATATATTAGGTTTTTAAAATGCGTACCTATTTAAAAAACCTTGGTTCCAAAAAATATTATTTATTTCGTACGCTTTCAAAATTTAATCGCACTACTCAAGCTAGGATGGATAACGGCCGGATATCACCCGACACTGATGTATCACTTATCCCTCAAAATGTCCCCTTGTAGGAGCAAAGGGTCTCCGTAATCCGATGCCAACATCTTCACAATTACTTGCCCTAACATTCACACTCAATATTGCTTTGAACACAATAGAAATTTGAGGGAAGAAAGTTAGTTGTCTGGAAATGTCTTTAAATTAATACTTACATAATTTAATGTGGCTGATTATTATTTAAAATTCCTTGAATAGGACAAAACAGTTTTAATTTAATCTGAGCAACTTTTACTATGGGTGCAAAAAAAAACTGCTGTTCCATACTAAAATGCAATGCTTACACGACTCAAATGTATGAAACAGCAGTTTTATTGTTCTGACGGACGTTCCTCCCATAGTAAAAGGGGTTCAGTTTAATGGGTAGAGTATGCGGTTTAAAGGTTAATGATACTTTTCCTTACACCCTGTATAACATCTACTTAACGATTTTTTTTAATAAAAAATAAATGTCTGCCATTTGTACTATATTTTTGTTAAGGAGCGTCAATGATAGTTTGTAACTGCAATGTCTGTTCTAGAGATAGGATAGTTCTTTGTAAAGAATACAATAGAGACCCCTTAACGGTCCCCTGATTTATCGCGTGTTGATTCAATCATAGATTCCTTTTTTTAAATTTGATGTTTGGAAACCAATTTGGGATTATGACGACCGATGCAATTTATTTTTGCTTTATTACTTTTCAATCAATATTCTTGGTATGCGATGGTTTAATATCATATTGAATAAATGGAAAGAGGCTTCCAATATTCAGTTTCACTTCAAAGAAAAGTCGAAGATAAATCGAAGTCACAAAATTGAAAGTTCTAAATAACCCTTATTGAATTGATATATTTGTTTATCTCTTTATATAGGGTCCTTCTTAATATGCTGACCGTTCTTTAAGGAGATGATTAGACCATCAAACTAAACAACTACCTATCTGTATGGAATAAAGTCTGAAGTCACAACAACAAAAAAATCTGCTGTCCCATCAAAACTGTAATCTCTCGCTCGACCCAAATGTAAGTTGAGATTTTTCGCGATTTCGTATTTGGTCCCTTAGAGATAGTTGTTCAGTTTGATAGTCTGACCATCCTCTTTAAAACCTGTATAACAGGTAGAATTGTGAACAATTGAAAATATAACTTCCTTTATGAGACATTACTCGGTCTTTTGTGTCTGGTAATTTTGTGAGTATTCGAGAGAAATACAAAACGATCAAAGGCCGGAGGGGGACACGTCCTGTAAACTGAGATCGCGGTTTTGCCGTTGACTTCAAGTTAATGTATTCCGGAGTATTGTTCGCGGCAGACAGACGGATTACGAATGTACTTGATATCAAGTTGCCATAGGGATTGGCTAGTTTATTTAGAGTCGATGTCTCGATAATTTGTAAAACATCTACAAATGTTTTGAAAAATAAATAATCCTTAAATAACTTTCAGAAGAACACATTTCTATAAATAAAATACGATAAGATGTCAATCAATCAATTGCAGATACTCTCAACAATCAACTAATTAGCCTAAAAAAAACCTACTAGATAACACCGTGAGGCAACCTGCATACGCTACAGAAGAAAGATGCGAATGTGAAGTCTAACGTCCTTGACGGAAGGCCTGTGCTCTGCAGTGGGACGACTGGGACGTATACACAACTTTTTAAGGGGATGATCAGACCAACAAACTGAACAACTTTCTCTATGGGACCAATATCGAAATTGCGAAAAAAAATCTGCCGTTCCATACATTTGGCTCGATTCGGTTTGAAGTTTTGTATGGAAGAGCTGATTTTTATTTCGCGATTTTGATGTTGGTCCCATAGAGAAAGTTGTTCGGCTTGATGGTCTGATCATCCCCTTAAAAAAGTGTCAGCATATTAAGTTGGACCCTACATAGGCTGATGATGATGATAACTACTTCAGTTGGAATCTTATCTTTATATTATCGCAACTACAATACTCAATTAGCTAAAATAGCATAAGTACCAATACGCAAAAGCAAAAACACAATAGGCCTATGACTAAAAATAAACAAAAGAATTTAGGTTTTGGTAAATTAAGTCTCCGAGAAAAATATAAACAATTTATTAAATAATATCTTATCTCAGAAATTAAACAGACATCATTTATATTCACACTAATCATAGTTTCCTAGATATCAAACAATACCCAGACTCCAAACCCAAAACTCCTTACCAATTTGAGAATGAATAGCACCTTCCATCGACAACTTACCTCTTAGAGGAATTGACAATATTTCAACCCCTAGCCTTAGACGCGATATGGTCAAAGGGACAAATGTCTCCAGTCTGCAAGATGGTAAATAATTAATTTGACTAATGGAACAGTTTGTTCGTAACGTTTTGATATTTGTCACAATGGCTCGAGACCGTTTGTGAGACCAAATTGATGGCAGACTCTGAATAGTTCCTGAAATCCTTTTGCGAAACGATTTTAGTTGATTAAAGCGATTAATATTTATGATCATTGTTATTGCTCTTGAGTGCTTATCATAAAAATCACCTTAATTGTACTTCGGGCGTCATGTTTTTTTATCCACTCTTGTTCTTTTAAGAACATATACAAATTTTCGAATAAATATTGTTTTCTACGATTTTCTTAACATGGTACTAAGAATAAAATCACTTCAATAAATCGCCTCGACACTCATTGACGTTCAAACGGCCTGTTTTGAATTTCACGAACATTTGCAATCGAGCTCCAAAGCACTTAGACACGCTTCGGTACATATTGAACACACTGCCTTCAAGTTTGGCAAATGCAATAACAACATGGATTTAATTCTGAACTAGTTAAACAGAATAAAAAGTATAGAACTCTAGTTATATTCTATTTTTTAACTAACCTGAGAGTATCATAAAATTGAGACAATTCTCTAATTTAATTCAGCATATTATTACGTAACATCCCTTATTATCAAGTCACCTAAAAAAAAATATAATTGTATTACTAAATTTTTTATCTAGAAGCATCTGTATATTTTTTATCCAGTGTATCTAGTATACAGTATACCGGTACACTATATTTATAACTTTTTAAACTATTATTGTGTCGGTACTTAATAAATTTAATATGGTGGTAGATATGAAACCGCTTGAAATTTTGTAAAGCCGTATGTCGGAAAAGTCTTGTAAACCTATTGAAAGACGTTTTAGGGCATCTTGCCATAACAATAAACCCCGCTACGCTGAAGGGACTATTCCTAAACCATTTGCATACGTATTGCCAGTTGTGAGATGTGTTTTAAATGTTTGACAGTTTCAAATAGATGCTATATTGTTCTAATACAAGGGGTGAGCCTTTGATGTATAGCGGATCTGAGACGTTAATCTTGTGGTTCAAAGTGTGTCAAAGTTGGGTTGTTTATCAGTTAGTTTGAATGTTGATTATATATGCTTGTCAAGGTGTAAGCTCTCGGCAACTGTCCAGAATAACATGAGTGGGTAAGTAACAAATCTAGCACTCAACAAAAGTTAGAAAATCTACACAACTTTTAAAAATTATATATTTTGAAATGAGTAACATTTGGAAAAGCTCAATCATGTTTTCATATCGTCTTTGTATGTATTAGGTGATCGATCACATGCGAATAGATTCTATTCCAGTGGAAAATGCACTTAATCTTGTCGTTTCAATGTTTAAAATTGTCTGCCTGCAAAGTGTTTGTACTTTCTTCGTAGGCAGCATATAAAATTGAGTTCGCATTCGAATTCATCATCAAATTATCATTCATTTCGATTGTTGCATGATCGGAAGAGATCCGTCAGGACGCGTGTCTGCGATCGATCAAAGCTTCTTCTTTGTTAAATATATTATATTACCTAGAAGATACACTTATAGATTTGCTAAAGTATACTTAGGTATTGTTAATGTTTAAATATGTTAGGTAGGTTTTCATCATAAGTTTTTCTAATTAATAATAACTAAAATATCTCTTAAATCTCAAAAATTATAAAATTAAAAAGAATTTAACTGAAACGTTACAAGTATACATCTAGTACATACAATTAGGAACATTCGATACTGGATATGATACCAAATAAACATTGCAAATTCTATCAAATCGAAAAAAATTACATGTTTTGATTCATTCAATATTACAAACACTACCAACTGAAAATCTGTACTTATAAAACAGTTCCGTGACTGACAGACAGACAACGCACAGCTTAAACAGCTGAAGACGTTATAGCTGTTTTAGCTGTGTTATTCAAAATATTATTTTGAATATACCTGTATGTTCTAGTGAGGATGTAAGCACATGATTAAATAAATGTACTATAATGGTGCACCAAGTATGGATTTTGCCATTTTCTAGTTTCAAGCGGACGAAATTGCGGGCAAAAGCTACTTCTCAATATACAAATAAGAAGGTCACAATTGCCTGATTATCGATCATAGTATTATCAGTGTATTCTATATTTAAGGCTCTTCTAGCATTTCTAGCCACAAGGCAACAATCCACATCGGATTTGCCTGTCGCAAAGCTGAGGCTCGGATCAACTGAGCTTTATTTGGAGCGTAACGCGCGAAGCGTTTACACTAATTGCTATACGATGCGACTCGCAATCCGTCGAATTCGGATTTGCATTCGTGAGATAAGTCGGGTTTGTCATTACGTTCCAGGCTTTAATAATGGTTTGGTATTTGTCTTAGTTATGTACAATGGGTCAAAAAGCCTTTTTTTGTTAATTTTGTAGAATCATAAGTTTATGTACGCACCCATTTTATTATGGCTAATATCAGGTATGACAGATATATTACGCTAAGGTGCGCTAAGATTATTAGAAGTCAATGAAATATTGTATAGTGCAGCGTTATGAAATTCGAATGAAATTAACACCACCACCGCCGTTTTTAATTTTATTGTATAATTTGTAATGATGTCCTTGTTCACACACGATGACGCATTGACGCACCGGGTGTGGTTCTATGGACTAACATCTGCCGCTCTCTCAGTGCGTCATCGTGTGTGAACGCACTAACTATGAAGGCTGTTGCTACCGTCCGTTTATCGGACGACTACCTATATTAAAGACTGGACGATTCAATTAAAATTTGTCGTGCGACTATCGGACGACTAGACACTTCGATTGGCTGTTGCTAGTCGTCTAATAAACGGACGAATAAAATAAATTAGTCGTTCGACTATCGGATGAATAAAATAAATTAGTCATCCGTGAAAGTTATGAATCCAGTGACCATGACCCTTATTTCAAAATTTTGGAAACAGTAGCGATTCGGTTTTGGCACTCGCCGACCGACACTCCGAACTATGAATTTACTGTAAAAACTAAATACAACAAATTTGAAGTAAAGTTCATTAGCCAATAAAGTTTTTAGTTTTGATTATTAAATTAAGTCACGAGATAATCAAATTAAAACTAACAAAGGAGACCAATACTATTTCGCACAATTTCATCAAAGCCGATAAAACATGCTCTATTAGTCGTAGGGTCATCGGGGCCAGCTCTACGAACATCCATCAATGTCGCAACTAATTCCTGGTCCAGAATACGATAGGAAAGTTAAACGCTGCACAGTTAATTTCATAGAAAAAGTCCTAGGTAAAAGCTCATATGGCTGCGGTACAAAGACGAAAATGGCTTCATGCAGGAGACTTAATTCTTAGGATGGGTGCTTCCTACGTGACGCGGGTGAATTGGATGTTTTTCCTGGTCAAGGAATTATTTAGGAGTGGACAAATAGTTTTCGAGTGGTCGGAGTGAGAGGGTTTAACGGAAAGGGTACGAATAACTACAAAGGGAAGATAGTGTTTATTGTTTCTATACGGGTAAAGTAATCAATGAGTTCATTTTAATTGCTAAATTGACAAATCACTGAAAAGTTCAGAATTCGGGTACAAAACATGGCAGCGGTTTTGAAGCTAACTGGAATTTGTTACCAAATTTACTTAAAATATGTTTATTTTTTATGTGACCTTTTGATGTCAAATTTTATTTTTTGGAGTCTCAGAAGTTCACATAATAGATTTAAATATTAACAATTTATGGCAAATTGAAGTTAGTGTCCAAACTATCAGCTTCATGGGAGAGAACCGGTATCATCCATAAAGAGTGTAAGTAAAGTCCTTCAATTGTATTAAATTTAAAAGTAGGTACTTACAAACACGCGTCTACATCCATATTTCCCATGTCTTTTAATTTATAGTTATTTCCTTGTTATAGATGTGATCCGATGCGTGATCAATTGAGTGTTATGAAAACCATAAAACATCACTAAACAGAAGCGTTGACTTATCACTAAAACGCCCTAGAGTTTACATTTCAGTTTGATTTAAACTTCATTTTTGTCAAGCGACAATAGCTACTAATAGTTCCACTCTACGAAACAATTTTGTATAACATAAACGTATATTTTTTTCTTTATTAAAGTTTATGCACGCGCGTCTTCATACATGAGTGGATTAAAGTCGTTTGTCATGTTTAAAAATTGTAATACTTGTAATTATTTGCTAATGTCTAGGGCGTGAGAAGATTTTGCGCCCCTCATCTGCAATGATTTATTTTTAAATAATAATTTGAAACTACAATTTAAACTCTACTTATATTTTCAATCCCATGAACCGGGCTGGCCGTTGGATTCTTACACAAGACTAATAATTATTGTCCGACATTTACAAGGGATGTCGTTAGTAGCTAGTTATTCACGCCGCAGACATCAATGAGACGTGTATACTAATAGAGGTATGCGTATATCCAGCAGTCTCACTAATTGGATTATCCAACTGCAATATTAGTTCAATATTCTAGTGACATCGGTGGTCCGTGTCAAAGTACAGTGACCCTTGCGCCTTTAGGACAATCGATGTCTATGAATCCCCCTCATGAAGCCGAAGGCGTATTGTGTATCTGTTTCTGTGGGGTAGAGGTGGGACATGTATGTGGTTTCATCCTTTATTTTATATTTATAGATACAGACTTATTTTTAATGTAGGTAGATACCGGTAATAACCATTTTACAAAAACGTAATTATCATAACTTTATTTCAAATGTGTGCTTAACTTTATTTCAAATTTATTACTTAGCTTGTAAGAGTCGTAATCAATCGAAAACTTCAAAACAAAATGTTTTAATTTTTATTGTCCTGTCTGCAAAGAGTTGTACCTTCTTACTACGTTACGATTACATTACTATAAGTAATAATAATGTAGTATAAAGAAAATACGTGTTTTTTGATTTACTATAGGTAGGGAAACTTTATCCATTACCATTGTACTTAGTGCATGCATGCCCGTTAGCCATTGAGCATACAAAATCACCGACAAGTGATCATTAATCTTCCCAGATGTATGTAAATTTTGTCCTGATAAATTGTTGGTCAAGCGTGTTTCATGTACGGTGCAGAGATGCTCAACCCCATCCATTATTTTAGGTCCACTGGTGGGGGTCATCCTTCATTCACGCTTGTAAAGTAAGTACGAACTGACAGTTTTATACTTGCTTTTATTGGATATAATATGATGCTTCTAATAAATATGTTAGGACTTGTTTTAGTTTGTAGATTTTTGATAAAGCTGCACTTTTTTTTAGATTGGAGGTCGCGCTTGTGAAGAAGGTATTTTATTCCTTTTTGTTAATCTAAGGATTGGAATCGCTTCCGATTTAAAATACTTCTCAGTTCAAATGTCCAATTCCCAATTTCACAAAACGGTTGTCCATCCTGATAGATGTCCACACGTTACTTCGAAAAAGTGCTGGGAAACCGTAAAATTCCAAACTCTGCAATTTGGACTTTAATGTTTCAGTTTAAAGTGTGTTTTCAGATTTTCCTTCCCTGGTCAGATTGGAGCGTAAAATGTGACGTTGAAGTAAAATCAGATAAGACCGTTAAAAAACGAGAGCAATTACGTTTGCCTTATCTATCGGATTTTCAGTCTTCAGAGTTTCTCTTTAAAAACCCTCTTTAGAATTGGTAAAAACAAAGTGTCAGATGTCAAAGTAATCTGCCAATTAAAATGAAATCCGGAACCTCATTAAAATTTGGATACCTACAGCAATTTTGTAAGGAAGACTTGTGATTTGAAACAAAAGCATTATTATTGGTTTTTGTATTTCAAATTACATAAATAAACTGACGACCACAATTCCTTTTGGGGTGGACAGAATCTGCTACGACTGCCGACTGTCTTTCTTTTTTGGCGCTTTAAAATGTTTCTTTTACAGATTTTCGTGTAAGTATTATGGGGTATAACATGTAATTGGGCGTTAAATCTTCTTTGGTTTCGTCAGATGTAATTTGATTTTTGTTGGAAATTGTATGTGTGCGCGAAATAAATACAACGGATATTAGTTACCCAGGTAAAATATATAAGTCTAAGCAAGAAGAAATAAAAAAGTTGAGTACTTAATAAAATAAAATTTTACATTTATTTAAAAAGAAGATCCTGTGTTATAATGCACTAATAGGTCATGGAGGACAAACAGAGATAAACACGATATACAACAGGTAAATTAAACAATGTCAGCAAGCATGATTCAAATAAAATGTTGGTTTTTTTTTTTTGGAGATTGGTAATTCCGAAATATATACAATATTAATCATAAAATAAAATATTTTTACACAAGTCATGATGAAATCATCGAAGCAAACAATATTCAGTTCCGGAACTGGAAGCTTGTATATGTGTCTTGTACGCTACATAAGTTAGGGGCTGTGTAAATTATGCATGTTAGCACTTTGAGAGCAATTACCAGGTTTCCATTACATAACTCAACGATGACTAGTCACTCAAGGTGGGCTAAGTAAACATGGACACGGAGTATTACTACCTACTCTTTCTTAAACCGTGACGTGGATTTATTTAATCATCAGTCATCAAAATGCCACGGTCAGAAACTGGACAATCACACTGAAAAATGTGTTTTATTAAATATACAGAGTCCTACAAGGGGATGATCAGACCATCAAACTGAACCACTTTCTATGGGACCAACGTCGAAATCGCGAAAAAAAATCAGCTGTCCCATACACGGCTCGAGTAGGTTTGCAGTTTTGCATGGAAGAGCTGATTTTTTTTTCGCGATTTGGATTTTGGTGAATTAGAGAGTATGCGGGCGTTAGTCCACCACGCTTGGCCAATGTGGATTGGTAGACTTTACATACGCATCTGAATTTCTTCTTCAGCGTATGAAGGTTCCCTCACGATTTATTCCTTCACCGTTTGAGAGCAGTCGGTAATACGTAGGTACATAAATAAGAAAAACTCATTGGTACATGTGGTCCGTGCGGATTCGAACCCGGACCTCAAGATTGAGTTTCCATAGCTCTCCGCAACGCGCCATCGTTGCTCATGGAAGAGCAACAGTAAAGTATTAATTTAAAATTACTATTTTTTAAGAGTCTGACCTAACCAAACTACCTGGCATGCACCAATAAGTAGGTAATTAGGCTTAACAATTTTAGTGATAGCTCTTTCTCTCACAGTGCTCATAGAAATGACAGTGACAGCATCATATTATGTTTATCATAATATATTTTACATGTTTAAGCCTAAATACTATACGAATGGAAGGTCTTCTTCTTATCGAGTGGGCTGCAAAGCCCTGGTGTCAGAGTTGGAAGGTTGGAATTTGGTTTTAGCACTTAAAAATATAGTACGAAAATAGACTTCATACAAGTAGACGCCACATTATCCAAACATTTCCCTAATCCCTTGTCCACTCATCTAATAGTGGTCTACTGAATAATAATCAAACTCACATAAAATTTCAATAATGGCCACGTTAACGGCCTCCGGATGCAAATGAGGTACAGATTCACTTGTTACATGCGAAATACGTTTCTAAGTAAATTCATTTTCCAAGTTTTAATTGTCTTAGGGGGATAATTTGAGATTATTTAACATTTCTTTTTAGGATTTGTGTAATGACATTTCGTAGCAAAAACATTATTTTTATATCATCATCATCATTAGCCTTTATAAATTGTTAAATGAATAAGCGCAAAACCAATTGATTTATAGCGAAATAATAGCATTGAAACAATATTTTTCTTATTTAATTCCAGTTAACATGTATGTTTATTGGCAGATGATTAAATGACATGATGATTATTTAATTAAGTAATTAAAATTTAATGTTATTTGTATTCTTTTCATGCAAATATTTCAGCAATTAATGAAAGCGAAATAAACAAAATATTAAATATTGTTACACGCTTGTACTAGCGTGCTCATGGATACATTTTTTGTTTGTAAGTTAGTAAGTAGGATGAGTGTGCTCGTGCGGTAGGTTGACATCGAGATCAGTATATTTAAAATTATAGAAACACATTATTTAATATTTTGTATATAATGTAATCTATTTTAATTAAAGCCTTTGATGATTCGGTTTTGCTCTCGATTCCAAACAAACAATCTTCTAGTTTTGCGTTTATTCGTTAACACGTTGTAAACGTCCCACTGCAGCCTACCCTCGTGGACGGTGGTATGGACGTGCCCAATGCGGATAAGTTGACTACACATACGCATCAGAATTTCTTCTTCAGCGTATGCAGGTTTCCACACGATGTTTTCCTTCATCGTTTGAGAGCAGTCGGTATAAGGTACATAAGTTAGAAAAACTCACTGGTACATACATGGCATGTCATCCGTGCGGATTCAAACCTCTCCGCAACGCATCACCGACGAGACGCTCATTTTAGGGTTCCGTACCCAAAGGATGAAAACGGGACCCTCCGTCCATCCTACAGTTGAAATTTTCACAGAACATGCTTATACTAGAAACTAGTTTTCATCAACGTTTTTTTCTTCTCGCTCTATCGTAAACCGGTAATACATTATATGCGTCAAACGTGGTGCGATTATAGAGAAAACTCTACAGTGTAACAACAAATAATAAAAACTGGCCAAATGTGAATCGGTCTCGCACTAAAGGTCCCGGAGAAAACAGCGGTACGGAACTTTCGGTGTGCGATTAGCCCGACTCGCACTTGACCGGTTATTTTATATAAGTCTCACTCACAAAACACATTTTAATAACGGATTATTTCAAAATAATAAACCCTTTCATACGAAATCCCATAATCCATTTCAGACGTTTTGATTAAATTCCATTGAGCCGACAGTCTAACTGTGCAAAACAAAGACATACGTGCTTTTAACGTCACAGAATACTGTTCTGACCATTGTCCATTTCACTAAAAGGATCCTGCTTTTGCCGTATCATGAATGCCTTATGTACGGGAGACTCTATTTGATTTTGACTATGTTTCGTATCTTCATCAACCGAATTCTGGAATTCTGTTTGAGGCATAGGCGTCGTTTTGGAATGTACCGTATACTAAATTATCATGGATACCATGTTTTTGGGCATCTGGGTGTTTGATGTAGGCTAGGCAAAGGCTGGGTAATCAAACAAAAAATTTAGATATACGATAACGTTGCGTGCAATATCTGCAAAGCCGGATTGTCAGCAATGTTTGTACATAACAAAACTGGAACCTTACTCGACTCAAATGTATGGGACAGCTGTATTTTTTTCGCGATTCGACGTTCGTCCTACACAGGGTGAAACTGATATCATTAGCGTCCTTTTAAACCAAGAGTCTACCCATCAAACTGAACAACTTTTTCTATGGGAGCAAACGAATCGGAGCAAAAAAAAAATCTGCTGTCCCATACATTTGAGCGGTGTAGGTAGAGCGGCGGCGGGTGCAGTTTAGTATGGGACAGCAGATTTTTACTGCTCCGATTTGTTTACTCCCATAGTAAAAGTTGTTCAGTTTGATGGGTAGACTCTTAGTTTAAAAGGATCTAATGATATCAATTTCACCCTGTAGATTTTTCATCTATTAAGCAAGCATAAAGCATATTGTACTACATAACGGCAACATCGCCGAATACAGCTAATTACCTACGTTAATACCTTTAATGCAAATATGTATATGATATACGAGTACACCGACAAAACGAACAAGCGATTCAAAGCGATCAAATACAAATATCATACTAGTAAAGTTAACATCAAAGCGATTAAATTTGTCCGTACGAACCTGACAAACACGGGTAAGTAATATTCGATATAAATACAAAGAATATATAGTTTACGAAATATAACTTCTTTTGATATAATTTTGCTTGAAATACAGTACACTTGATATAATAAACGTTAGATATAAATTTAAGACCTATAATTTGATAAAGTATAAAACGCATCGGATATAATGAACCTTAAGTATAACCATCACATGTTATAAAATCTATAAAGCATAACATTTAATAAATATAGCATTGATGTCATCTAGTTTTAGAATGTCTAATAATCAATGCTCATAATATTATATTTAAAAACCGCATGTCGATGTCTAAAATATGACCGCTCTCTAAGTGGTTACACTACATACCGAACCTAACCTATAGTTTTGAAGCTACCTACCTTTCTGCCCCCCAAGCAACAAGCAAGCAAGCATGCAGCGAGCAAACAATCATGCAGGGAGCAAACAAACATGCAGCAAGCAAGCAAGCATGCAGCATGCAGGCAAGCATGTTGATGCTCCGCTCGCTTCGCTCGCTCCGCTAGGTGTGCAACATGTTCTAACCTAACCTAACCTAGAATTTTTAAAACACCTGTTTGTTTTTCTCAGGCAGGGGGCATCCGCCCCCCGCACCCCCCTCGCGGGGGGCGCAGCCCCCCTGCACCCCCCGACATGCAAGCAAGCACACATGCAAGCAAGCATGCAAGCAAGCACACATGCAAGCAAGCATGCACGCAAGCATGCCAGCAAACAAGCATGCATGCACGCACAAATGCAGCATGCATGTGACACACGTTTCGCTTGACTCCACTTGCTCTATACGTGGTCACACTACCTAAATTAACCTAACCTATAGTTTAGAAGGCAATTTACTAGTTATAAAAAAATATTTAATTGTATGTCTTTGGAGCAATACTTCAAGGGATCGTTATGTCTCATAAAATAACATCAAATGATTGATATATCAAACACATTTTATATTAAGTAATCGTTAGTAATAATCAACATTAGATATATTAAAATTATAGGATATAAGTATTCGATTAAATGTATGTTATGTTTTTTCAATATTATGCTCGTAGTTAGTATTTCTTACGAGCATTATATCATTTGAATGTTATAAAAATTGTATTATACCAAATGTTATTATACGAAACGGGACGCACCCGACAAACACACCAGGACACAGGAAACTGGTCCACAATATTGACAGTCTGTAGGTTTAAATTTATATATGGTATGGACCTTCGGTCACACCGCTTTGTCACACAATAATTTAGGTACTGCTTTTGACTGACTTTACTGCCTAGAGATTAGTGCCTACAGCCGAAACACACCTCCGGCATTCCAAACAATGATCTTACGATGCTTCAATAGTATTTACTGTTGTAGAAACAAGAATGACGTAAAAAAGGCGCTGCCTATGGTCAAGTTGGGCAAACGACCGTTCTATTTGATGCTACGAGGTAAGAACGAGGTGGCGCTGTTTTTTTACAATAGATTTTATTAATAATAAACGAAATTAATGTCCTTCCAGTAGGGATAAATAAAGTTAAATCATCAGCTGCAGAATTTACCCGTAGCTCTAATTTTAGGTTTTCTTTTTTATTATTATTAAAATTGATATCATTAGCATCCTTTTAAACTAAGAGTCTACCTATCAAACTGAACAACTTTACTACTATGGGAGCAAAACAATCGGAGCAAAAAAAATATGCTGTCCCATACATTTGAGTCGTGTAGGCAGCGGCGGCGGGTGCAGTTTAGTATGGGACATCAGATTTTTTTTTTTGCTCCGATTGGTTTGCTCTCATAGTAAAAGTTGTTGAGTTTGATGGGTAGACTCTTAGTTTAAAAGGATGCTAATGATATCAATTTCACCCTGTAATTTTCCATTGAAGATCGGGATGAAGGGAAAGGGATCGGGAAGTTAGTTAGTAAGTTAGCCATGTAGCTGAAGATCGTTCTAGAGCTGAAGTAGAGCTGAAGTCTATGAAAACTTTCTAAAGTAGCCAAACTTATAAAGTGATCGTAATCATATTGATTTTCTAATATTAATTTTTTTGTTATCTTATTGGCCTAGGTATACAACTGGCTACTTTTTAGAGGCTAATAATTATCTATCAGATCCAAAGCATAGCATTGCTATGTACTACATACAACCATGACTTTCTTTTCATTGTTTGCAAAATATCTAATTGGGGATTACGGATAAGTAAATTGTTTATTTTCATCTGTTTGAAGTTTTTAGACGCATGACTTGATTACTGAACCCATTCGGATCGGTCGGAGTTTTTATGACAAGCGGCTATCCCAATCAAAAGATATAAAAAATTTCCAAGCGGTAAGGTAAGTGAATCTCGTACCTGCGTATTTTAGGGTCTGAGTTTATTTTAATATCGATAACTACTAAAATTATATGCAGGTATCTATCATACTTTGTTCTAGTGTAACGACAAGTTTTGGTTTGAGTCGATTACTACTCGACACTTTGCAGAATATCCTCGTGGCTAAACTGGTGTGACACAGGAGTATGGCCACGACTCTAACGCAACAATCCACACGTTCATCACAGAAAGCGTTCATGGTTTCATTACGAGTATTACACGGACCTGTCCATCTAGCCCCGGGCAATAGATCTAATTAAATGCATCTGCTCTTACCTCTGTCGAATGCCTGTGCAGTGCAATATTGGCGGTTGTGACATTTATGAGATTTTACTCGTTGATTACTAACATGATTTCCTTTGTAGGTGATATATTATCAGATAAATGGAATAAGAGACACGCACGCGTAATAGTTATCGAAACTTAAAACAATAATAGTTAGTATTTATAAGGGGTCCTTCTTAAAATGATGATGGTTTTTAAGGGGATTATCAGACCATTAAGCTGAACAATTTTCTGTATGGAACAAAGGCCGAAATCTGCTGTCCTATAAAAACTGTAATCTTACTCGACCCAAATGTATGGGAAAGCTGAGTTTTTTTTCGCGATTTCGTCTTTGGCACCGTAGAGAAAGTTGTTCTGTTTGATACGATTATTATTTGAGGTAAAGAGAACGGACTATAATAGACGCCATCACAGGACCTCTTTAAAATGATGGTGATAATATAAAAATACGATCTGATACAGCAGATTCACTTGTGATCACACAAGAACTCTTGTTTGTCTCATGAAATTGTATAACAATGATAATATTTTATACCCTTGTGTATGAGTAGTTTCATCCTATGTGTAGTTACATCTAAACCTTATATCCCATAATCCTAACCTAAATCACCCATAAGAAGTCCGAGGCAGTTTGTCTTCACACGATGACAGTTTTATGGCCTAGGGTCCACCATGAACTGACGGTGTGAACTGCTACATAAAATATTAATACACAATTTGTCCGAGTGGCCGTCTGTTAATCTACTTTTATAGAGGATTTGCCAGGGATTAATTATGGTGCTATGAATTACTTTGCCATAAAGTTTTTTCTCTCCGTGCTGTATAAAATGCGTTTCATTCTGTCAGCGAAAATTTGTAGTGATTGATTAAGCCTTTACGGTAATATAATTGTATTGGGTTTAAACATTTATCCACATAATTTGGTTGGTATTTAGTAGATCTCATTAGCAATAACGTCACACGTGTTTCAGTATCGACATACGACCGCCTATCTCATTAAGTTCCATGTTGATGTCACAGGCATGATCAAATTACGAGGTTCTATATTATACATAATTTATGCAGTTGTGTCTAAGTCGACTCATTTGTGGTAGGTATAAGTTAGCGTCAGACTCGTGTCTTGTCTGGGTAAAGGATTTAAGCACATTCAAATAGTATTTATTAATAAATTCCATATACCTAATGTTAATTATTTGAATTTTACTTTACTGCAATATTCCATAAGGCAATTCCCCGGTTTGAAACGGAAACATTGCACAAACTGTATTACCTATGCCCTTTATAGTTATTAGGAATTCAATCACTCAATTCGCGAACGTTACTTTAGACCTTCTCGAATTAAACATTTTCCATCCCTAGAAAAATCTGCCTCAACCACTTGTACCAACAAAATATTTTGGCTTAAACATTATGATGCTGTCACTGTCATTAGTATGAGCATCGTGAAAGATAGAGTGTTATATAGTAGTTAACCTTATATAGTGTAAAAGTATACATATTGTATACATTTAAGCCTAAATACTTTTTGGTGCAAGCCACTTGTAAGCCATTGTCCGCAAGAAATTTACTTTTCACAGTTGGACCATTGTTTTTGTGTGTGCAATGAATATTTCACGTACATTTTGGCATTTCATTTACAATAGCCAATTTAGCCATAAGTTGTATATAATATAATGTTGTAAATATCACTTAAGTTCTCTTAACTAAACTGCACCAATTGTAAAATGTAAATACCTTTATAGTAAATATACCTACCTATACACAATACTAACTAAAAACCAACACTTCTAAATTAAGTATAAACCACAAATTTTTAATTAGTAACGAAACTTTAAGGATGTATTCAGACCGTGAATCTGAATAACTTTACCTAAGGAACATGGGTCGAAAAACGAAAAAAAATTTTTGACCTCCTATACAAAAAAGTGCGGATCGGCCGTTCGATTATCAAAAAACTTTATCGTTTTTCGACCCATGTTCTTTAGGGAAAATTGTTCAGATTCACGGTCTGAATACATCCTTAAAGTTTCGTTACTAATTAAAAATGTGTGGTGTATAATTTAGATTGAACTACAGTTTTATGCTAATACAGTATTGCCCATGTATACAGGGTCCAACTTAATATGCTGACACTTTTTTAAAGGGATGATCAGACCATCAAACTGAACAACTTTCTCTATGGGACCAACATAGAAATCGCGAAAAAAAAATCAGCTGTCCCATACATTTGGCTCGAGTAGGTTTGCAGTTTTGTATGGAGGGGCTGATTTTTTTTTCGCGATTTCGATGTTGGTCTCATAGAGAAACTTGTTCAGTATGATGGTCTGATCATCACCTTAAAAAAGTGTCAGCATATTTAGAAGGACCCTATATGTATCAACAATTTGTAAAGAAATATAAAAAATGTCATACAAACATAAAATAAATAAAGAGATAAAAGTAGCATCAGGACAAATAAACAATATGAACTAGTAATAAATACTTCTATGGGTGGGACCAATATCGAAATCGCGAAAAAAATATCAGCTGTCCCATATATTGGGCTCGAGTAGGTTTGCAGTTTTGTATGGAACCGCTGATTTTAATTTCGCGAATTCGATGTTGGTCCCATAGAAAATGTTATTCAGTTTGACGGTCTGGAGAGCGATTTTTGAATCTCATTCGATGAATTCAGCAGTTGAAAATGACAATATTTCTATGGAGATTATGCATCTTTCTACTGCTGATTTGACTTCCAAAAATCATAATACAGGAGTGCGATTTTTTAAAGTCAAATAAGCAGTAGAAAGATGCATGAGAACGCTTTTGTATGAGATTTAAAAACCGTTCAAGCACACTGATGACATTCAAAAATCGCACCCCTGATCATCCCCGTAAAAAGGTGTCAGCATATTAAGAAGAAACATATACACTTAATTTAGATTGAACTACATGCTAACACAGTGTTACCTCTTACTTACAGTGTCTTTTTATCAACAGTTTTATCAAATATCATACAAACATAAAATAAATAAAGAGATAACAGCAATTAAGACAAATGGTAGCAGTAAGCACCTCCAGCTACAGGCAGGACCTATAAAATAAATTCGCAACAGTAAACGCTTGCGGTGTTTCATCGATTTTAATCACGCTAAGTGAGAATGTATTTATCACCTAAACCGCCCAAATCGAATAATGGCCAGTCTGGTGAACAAACATGTAAATTTGTTGTGCTATTTCGGCATAAATTTTGATTTTGCGAGTTTTAAGAGCGATTTGGTTAAAAATTACTGAATTTGTGTACTAATATGTTATCATTTGGCGATTTGAATTTGAATGTCACATGCATACAATTTGGTACAACCATAATTGGTACAGGAGATAGAAATTCATAAGGCAATCACGGTTAAATTATTCCGTATTTAGAAGTGAAAAGTTAATTCGGCGTTTGCCTACACCTACGTGGTACTTTGTTAAAATTTATCGTATACAATATATTCTTATTTCAGCAATAATAATTTGTACTACTCTACTAATTACACCTTTTCAACTCAGTGGTGCGTGATGGACGCAGATGTCACATCTAATTAGACATCTAGTGTGCGTTTGACGTTCACGCGTGGCATTCCGATCAAATTGGTCTGCAATGCTGAACCGTATTTAATTATTTTACTCCTTTGTGTTGACTGCATGTGCTTGTTTAGGTGTTCGACTATAGGAATCTTCTAACGCAAATATTTGTTATTAGTAGTGCCAGCCATGAGACGAAAACAAATGCTTTAAAAATTAGTTAACGCGTCTCATAGATATTATTACTTATACTAATTCACTGATATCTTTCATATTATAGCATTCAATTGAAGCTAGTGTTGAACTACATCACGTACCACCGCATCGCATTTTTCCGTCGCTCCATCCTTTTCTGTCACTCAGCAACCTCATTTGCTAGTTATTAATCTAATCTAATCTAAACTATTATAAAACTGTAACTGAAGTGTGTCTGTACATTTAAGATATTTACAAAAAAAAGATTACGATATGGTTTTTAGGTATCCCTGACTCGAAATCAACCTTTTTTAGAAATTTTGTCTGTCTGTTTGTCTGTTTGTTTGTGTGTTTGTTTGTGTGTTTGTTTGTTTGTTTGTTTGTTCGCGCATCACGCAAAAACTACTGAACCGATTTTGATGAAATTTTTTTTGTTTAATAGCTTATGATCTGACTTAAAATCTGGTATATCATTTGTGCGGACGAAGTCGCGGGAAAACACTAGTAATGTATAAATATGCCAATTTAGGGTTGAACTACATCACGTACTGATGTAGTTCAACCCTAAATTGGCATATTTATACAGGGTGTAAGCGACAGCCTCGTAAATACTGAAACGGTGAATTCAGAACTTTAAACTGAACATCATAGAAGTCTGTGCTGAACATCTTTCACTATAGAGCCAACCCTCAAGAAACGCGAAAAAAAATCAGCCGCTCGCCGCTCCATATAAAACAGCTGTATCTACTCGACTCAAATGTATGAATAGCAGATTTTTTTAGCATTCCCTGAGTGTGGCTCCGTAGCGAAAGTTGTTCAGTTTGATGGTCTGAATTCACCGTTTCAGTATTTGCCAGGCTGTCACGTACAACCCTGTTGTATATTTTTATGCATAGTATTATTGTCCAATTTTTCTCTTTATTTACCCCGACTGGCCCTAAGTATAGTGAGTTCAAATAATACTTAGAAATATCTAGATGCGTTTTCTCTAAAACAAGATTATTTATTCGTCGAAAACGATGTTGGAGCGGTTCATAAGTATCAAAATTCTATGAAAACCCGTGTAACCTAGAATTTAATTTATTCGACGTTTTTAACATGTTCTATTTTCAACGATAAAATAAAATGTTAAAGAATGTTCGTTCGGGGAGTACTACATCTTGTGCCGATTTGAAAGCGACTTGAATGTAGGGAACAGTGCATTTTGTGTAAAATTTACAATGCTTTTAGTCACACGCCAGTGGACTGCTCGCACGTTTGCAAGCGATCTGTTTTATGTTCCACAATTCAGGAGTAGGGATGCAGATATGGCATTTTTACCACAAATCTGTATTTTTTTTATCTTGCATTCATTCGGTTTCAAAATTATGGTTTTCAAATACAGACCAGGAGTGCGATTTTTGAAACTCATTCGGTGAGCTCAGCAGTTGAAAATGTCAAAATTACTATGGAGATATGCATGTTTCTACTGCTGATTTGACTCTCAAAAATCATGCTTCAGGAGTGCGATTTTTGAAAGTCAAATCAGCAGTAGAAAGATGCGTATCTCCATAGTAATTTTGACATTTTCAACTGCTGAGCTCACCGAATGAGATTCAAAAATCGCACTCCAGTTCGTTAAAGATGACGCTTCGAGATCGATAGGAATTTCTGCAAAATTCGCAGTTCCACTTCTTAATCACATTTGCGTTTATTTTGACAAATATTATAAGCTTAGAAAAAGTATATGTCTAGAATGAGCCTCACACTTGTTCCGTATAAAACAAAAGGGGCTAACTTTCTTAGGTTGGTGTGCGTGAGACGCTATACAAAATATGTATGTGTGCGTGTATATGTATAGGGTTTTGGAACCAGTACTGGTTCCTATTTTTTTCGACGCTTTCGGAGCTTTGACTGTCTATCTTGATAATCTAAGATTATAAGATCCTTTTCTATTTATGTTACAGTTTCTAAAAAAAAAGTATTATAAAATAGGTAGGTAGCATTTAGTTATATTTTAGATACCACATCAAATGAAAAATAATGTCAGTGTGACGACTGGTGATGTAAAGGAAAGCAAAGGGGAAGACGTACAGTTCTTTACGCCATTAACATGTATATTGGCTTTAATTTATTGAGCCAAATGTTTTGATGGTGTGAAAATAAACATTTGATGTTCGTGCCAGAAACATTGTAATTTTCAGTTTTACCGTATTGTGATTGAGGTGTGATGTTATTTAGCAATCAACTAAAATGCATAATTAACTTCATTAACAAATAAAAATAGGTGTAGATAAAAACAGAACTGGATTAGTTTTTCGTTTTCGTTTCAAGCTTTTTGCAATCAGTTTTAATATAGCTACAGTATTATGTAGGTACCACCACCTTTCGAAAGTGCCGAGTCGAAGTAATCAGTGAAAATACGAAATAAACCTCTATTGTGAAACTTAAGTATTAGCGCCAACTTTATTTGAACCATCAATCTCAGTGAAGACTGTGAGAACTTAAGAGAATCTCACAGGTCTGAGTAAAATTGGCAGGGTTTTACATAAAATAGGGAAAACGCTTGCAGCATATTTGGAAGGAAATCTCGAATATCACTTAGCTAAAGAGAAGTTATAACAATAAATTCACGATAACATTTACATACGGATGTTTGAGTCCCGAAGGGTGATTTTATAACGGATCGCTTAACACGGTAATGTAGGCTCTCAATGTTTTTTGCGTTTCAGAATTTCTTTTTTTCTGGTTTATTGAAGGTTTATTGAATACCATTTTCACTAAACTCTTACACTCTAATAATGCAGGTAAGTATTTATGTTTTTAAACTTTATTTTTTACCAACAAGAACATTTTTCTGATTAGTAATAGGTAACACAGGTAAATGAAATTTTCATGAAGTAGTACCTAGTATTGGTTCTAAAATTATGTTCGATTTTAGTACAATGTATTGTATATTGTATGATTATGAATGATCTGCAAAGGAAAACTCGTACAATACAAAATAAAGTTGCATCGAAATAATGCGAAAACAATGCTGCTCTGTTGGACTAATGAATCGTGATGGTGATATTTTCGTAAAAAGAACAGTAAAGTATCGGATTCGTACTGAATTTGATAAATGAGGAAAAGAGAGAGAAAAGATAGCTTAAAAAAGAATACGTTTAGTTGTTGCTGTTGTTTCTTTTTCCTTACGGAAAGGCAAAGGGAGCATAGCCCATGCAGCCAAGTCTGAGAATACGTTTAGTAATTTCTCGGTTTCAGATATTTGTTTATTGGTCTCTTTGTTAACGTGATAGGTGCCCATTTTATTTTTATGCATGATAATAAAACGTGATAAATAATGTCAGTAATTCAATCAGCCGATGTTCATCAACGGCGAACGCCTCGTTTTTAATTTACACCCCAACCGTCAAACATCTTTTCGCTGACTTATCTCTCGAACAAAAGCTATGCGAAACTCGAATGAATATAAATGATATGAACATCCTAGTCGGTGCCGAACCACAAGCGGAAATGACCGTGGATTTGTCATTGTCAAATTTGAATACAAGAGAGCGGATGCGAGAAAAACGAACGTCATCTGTTTTGCGACGATTCGGTCTATCGAGAATGTCTATTAGGTTTACTGGTCCGTTTGTTAGTAAAGTTTTTGTTTTGATTTGGTTGATGTGATTTAGTTAATAAATATTTTTGCACATCAGTTTTCACTTTTAGTTCTCCAAAACCATATTTTTTAAGATGTATGCTTAGTAATGCTTTCAGTAGGGCTATTCTGTAAGTTTCCGATTATATCGTTTACAAAATCAGTAACGTATTAAGACTGTACAAGGCAATTTAATGTTTTGTTTCTGTGATCATCATACTATTATAATCTAATATCTGAAATTAATTATTTAGATATATTTAATAAACAGAATCGTTAAGAACTGCCGCTATCAATTTGATACCGATTGAATCTGGTAGTTACTCAATAAGACCCCAGGAGTGCGATTTTGGAAACTCATACGTCGAACTCAGCAGTTGAAAATATCAAAATTAGATATATATTTTTCTAATGATAATTTGACTTTCAAAAATCGCTCTCCTGGATTTTTGAAAGTCCTTAGTAATTTTGTCATTTTGCAGATTTCAACGTATGAGATTCAAAAATCGTACTCCTGGTCACAATGTTTCTTGCATCTTTCTAATAATCAAAGAAATAAATGTATTAAATCAATAAGTAGGTTATCGTAAGACTATTCGAAATATTGAATAATTTTAATAAGAGAAGGTAAAAAATAGGAAACACATGAATAATGTGTGATTATGCGACATGCTCTTCCTATTTCGTTTTATACATTAAACATTTCCATTTCACATCGCGCACTCACTTTCAAATTCGAAATGAATAATGGCGTGTCTTCATAATTCCTGTAGGATTTTTACACGGGACTCATCTATTATTTAGGAGCACGGAGGCTTACTGTTAGATTTACAGTTTCCGTTCGGCAACGTAGCGAGTTCGAATATCTGTCATCATTTTTCTGGTTTGTCGTAGTTATTGTTTTATGCACCTGCTATTTGTGTTGTGTTCAATACATTATCATATTATTAGGTATATTTTTCCTTCTTAGGCTAAAATAAAAGAACTAAGAACAATCTAAACACATAATATTGTTCCTGTACATTTTATACATACTCACATTATTTTATTATTTTTTTATTTTATTTTATTCATTTTAGGAAAACTTACGGACTAATTACAGGATAGGGTATCAACATAACCAAAACAAAATTGCCAACTAAAAGTTTACACAGATAAAAATTATAACTATAACTACATTCACACCCGCATCCTATTATGATAGGCAGAAATATACAGGGTGAAACTGATATCATTAGCATCCTTTTAAACTATGAGTCTACCCATCAAACTGAACAACTTTTACTACGGGAGCAGGGAGCATAAAGTTCGAGCCAAAAAAAAATCGGATGTTTTGATCCCATGATCAAGAGATCTAAATTGATTAATAAAGAAAAGAAGTCTACCATCTGCATTGTGCACGTGTGGTGCACTAACGCCCATACCTGCCCATACATCCCTGAGGGTAGGCCCCTGCCCTGCAGTGGGACGTACTCGTAGGTATATAGGCTGATGACGATGATGATCATATAAACACTACGCAAAACCGAGTATAGAAAAATAAGTCCAACATCCATAAACTTTTTGGAACCGTTGTTTTGAAGTCAAAAACAAAAAAGGGACCACAACGATGCTTTTTAAGACTCATGTCCTACTTCTGAAGCTGATATAATTTATCACCCATACAATAAACAAACATGTGAATAATTTTCATTGAGGATAGTACAGTATCACGTATCTGCATTAATCATGCGTCGGATTTTATGTAAATTCGACTAAGTGCCACTGATAAATGGATGGTCAAGCTTTGGACAGTTCAACCTCTCTGAATTTTAACTTGAGACAAAATTTATATTCATAATTTTAGGCTAGTTTGCACCAAAAAGTATTTAGGTTTAAATAATATGATGATGTTACTGTCATTTAGTATGAGCAGTGTGAAAGACAGAACTATCACTAAATACGTTTAAGCGTAAACTCTTGTTGTTGGTGCAAGCCGGGCTTAGTGTTACTATTTGTACAGATACCGGCAAACATCTTGTCTTGAATAATGGTGAGAGGGTGAGAGGTGTGCGCAAGTAGCGCTTTTGCAGACAAATTTTGTTCCGCGCAGATAAGTTGTTTGCATGCTTCCGATTTCAACATAGGGTGTAAGTGACAGCCTAGCAAATACTGAAACGGTGAACTCAGACCATCAAACTGAATAACTTTCACTATGTAGCCTACCTCAGGAAACGCGAAAAAAACTCAGCTGTCCCATACGTTTGAGTCGGGTAGGCACAGCAGTTTTCTATGGGACAGCAGATTTTCACGTTTCCTGAGGTAGTAGACAAAGTTGTTCAGTTTGATGGTCTGAGTTCACCGTTTCGCTAGGATATCACTTACACCATGTATAGGGTTACCTATAGATAACGTATTATAAATAGTATTTGTAAGTTGTTGGTTTTTAGGTGTAAGTAATTGAAATGAAGTTTGTTTCAGAATATTCAAGGGATACTTTTGAAAGCGTAAGAAGAAAAAGAACGAATTTATGACCTTCAGAGCGCGATGATTCGGTTAAAATCGTGACCAGTTTCGATGGCGCTCTTATTAAATTTAGGGTCCTTCTTAATTATTGCTAATTGTTTTTTAAAGGGACGATTTTGATCCATAGATAAAGTTGTTCCTGATCCTGATGAAAGATCCTGTACAACGGTTTTTGAGAAATAAGGAAAGTATTAGTTTAAGTAGTCTAACCTATCCGCTACTGTCCACTTGATTTCATTTTTCATTCTTAAAGCGTTTTGTTTCGCTGACAGGGGTTCGTAGTGTATTGAAAGAGAGTTTGTTTTTGTTGCCCGCTGGACCCTACTCAATCAGTTTTATGGGACTTGATGTTGCATCGCGGTAGCAAGATCATTAACATGAATTACAAAGGTTTATAAGGAATTACGAAACCGGAAGTCCTCTATTATAATTACGATATTAAATTCGTTCGTATAATTGCTAAACTATTCGATTAATATAGGTCTATACAAAGTTACTCTCATGTAGAAAATCATAAACCGAAACTCCATCAAGTGAATAGCTCTCTCTATCTCACTGACCAATACAAATGAGATGCACTATGGGTCAAATTGTAGGAATTTGTCTAACTGGACGCTTCTCAATCATAACTGCGCTATGAAACGATGTCAATTTATCAATAACAGTCCAAATGTTTGTCTGCGATTTTGAATCTTAAGGCGTAGTTGTTTACAGGTAATAATTTTGTAGCTTTTTGTAGTTAATTTGGTCTTCATTGAGAACGTTTAAAATGTAGTATTTCAGGGCGAGATAAATACCTTTTTAACACTTGAATTATGAAGTATTTTTTATAAACACTAACCAACCTGCCACTCTTGAATGATTTCTCTACTTGCGCGTGACTAGAGTTTTTTCCAGCTCTCTGAAAGGCGCCGGGAAGATTTAGTTTTTAGGGTTCCATACCCAAAGGGTAAAAATGGGACCCCATTCGTAAGCCTACGTTGTCCGTCCGTCCGTCCGTCCATCCTACGTATTTAGGGCTGTAACTTTTGAACCGTAATAGCTAGATATAGTTGACATTTTCACAGAATATGCGTCATTACAGTATTGTTAAAAAGAAGGCATAAAATTAAGGAGAGTTCTCAACAAGAAACTAATTTTTATCAACGTTTTTTCTTCACGCTCTATCGTAAAAACGGTAACACATACAAGCGTCAAACTTGGTGTGGTTATAGAGGAAACTCTACAGTGTTACAAAAAATAATAAAACCGGGCAAGTGTGAGTCGTTCTCCTGCTAAAGGTGCCGGAAAAAAAAAGTGTATGGTACGGAACCCTCGGTGCGCGAGTACTCCGACTCGCACTAGACCGTTTTTTTTCTTTGTAGCAACTGGTCTACCATGTGGTTTTTTTTAAGGATATAACTGTTTTATTCATCGAGTATTTCACAATTACCTACATTTAGATTAATATCTAAGTATCTCATAACAATACCTGAAAATCATTTCATTATTATCGTTTCAGAAATGCACAAATGAAAGAAAAGGTTGATGTCATATCGTATAATCAGAAATTCAAGACGCTACTGCGGAAAAGAGCCTGGATTGACCATGATGATGTGATGTTTTGAAACTAGTTATAATTTTTATGTACTCTAAGAATTTAGACTATGAAAATTAAATAAAGTTTATTTAATTATTGGAAAAAACTGTTCGCAGTAATTGTGTTTGTTTATTGATAAAGTACATCTTGTAGCGTGTTTCATGCCGTATTTTGTAAATTTTAAATCATTAATTCCGTTCCCAATTTACGGTTTACATTTTCACTCCTCTCTCCCCTTAACATTATGACACATTTTAATTACGCTTCGAAACTTTCGAGCGCCATTTTTAATTTTAAAGAATAATCCGCTTAAAAACTGCGGTGTAAATACGTCGGAGTTTAATTATACAAATAGTGACGTGACGGTGCAAGTAGGTACATTTTTCTTTCGATATTTATGACTAATGCCAACAATTATACAGGGCATAAAATTAAATACGTTACGCATCAAACTGAACATACTATATGAAGCCTATATCGAAATAGCAATAAAACAATTTTATTGTTTTATAGAAAACTTAAACCGGCTCGACCCGATTTCAATGTTGACCCAACCAATAGTTAAAGTTGTTCAGTTTGATGGTCTGAAGTCTGGTCCTTAGTATTTAACGCATTGAAGTTTACACCCTGAATTTCAGTTTTAGTTACAGTGTGTCTACCATGAGTTTTCACCGTTCTTTACTACTGTAGTTACGTCACCAATTTTGTATTTAATTTCGTACAGCGCTCCTAGTGGTTACATTGAGAACTAATTTCTGTCATTGAATTGGCGACGTAACTACAGTAGTAAAAAATACAGGGTTAAACTCATGGTAGGCCCTCTGGACGTAAGGTGGCTTATAAAACTATTTAGACTTAACCGTACTTATTTAGTGAATGACTGCCTTATGACGACAGTGGCAGCATCATTATTTAAATATAATCGAGTAGAGTAGAGTACATTTTGGTGCATGAAAAAATAACTAAAACATTTAAATCTTTCCGGGGAATCGATAGCAACGCACCTCATCACTAAACAAACCTACCGCGGCACCGCCCTTACAACTCCGCGGTGACAATAATAACAGCAATTAACAGGACTTAATCCCACCGCGACAGGTTTCTTATTAACACCATTTGTCACCGACAGCGAAGCGCCGCCGCCGGATTATAGCAAATTATCGGTACCATCTCTATTTGAGAGATTTGGGGTTGCGGCAAATGTAATTTCCTAGAACAAACAAATTTTTCATATAGTAAGATATCATTTTTTATTTGGGAAACAAATAGTTTATTAACAATATTCCTTTGTAGGTACATATTATAAATCGACGCCATCGACGCTCGCTCATGAATTTCAAGCATCATCTGTGAATTATTTTCTACTACAATAATAAGTAAAGCAAACCTCTATAAAAGTACCAATAAAAAATGTGTGTTAAAAATTGTTGACGCCAACTTTATCGTGGCTGACTGCGTAAGCCACAATATCTTAAACAAAATAGCAATAGGGCGCAAGAGATTAAAATACACCCTAACTAATCCCCAGTATTTAGCGAGATTGAAAATTTTGCTTTGCAAATTAGAGGATTTACTTTTAACTATAATTAATACTTTGAAACTTTGATCGGAGGTGACGAAAACTCACCCAGGGAATATAACTACATGCTTATTTATGTAATTAATAATATAGATATCTCCTACAGTAAAGAGTAGGTACTTAAGGTACACGAGTACCTAACAGTAAGACATTATTTTGATAAACATAGGTAGGTACTGTTTGACACGATGCAAAAATCTCGTCAAGTGTTATAGACGTCAAAAAATAAACAAAACTAAATAAACAACCCCAATTTATGTCATCTCCCCTTATCAAATGGCTCTTCAAAATTCAAAAGACTAAAGTATGACAAAATATGTCCACAATTAATCACACAAATAAATGAAAGGGAACTAGTTATAAAGTCTATTAACTTCTGGACACTATCTCAAGTCGCATTGTATCATTTTGGACTCGAAAAGGTGACGAATTTAATCGTGTTCACAATGTGTTATAAATAACCATCATTAATAACTTTCTTAGTGATGTGAAGTCCATACAACTTTGTCTTTACACAAAAACTCGATTACGACATTATTGTAACAAGGAAAAATAAAAATTGACTTTTAGAAATGACCAATACAATGCAAAAAAAAGTTCCGCAAACAGCGCCTGATGAAAGTTTGATAGCAACACGTGGTAGATTGCTATTAAATAATGGTAGGAGCGTATTTAGGAGGAAACGTTTATGTTTGTTTAATACAGTACAGTGTCAAGTAAAAAAAAAAGTTTTGATATATGTGCAGTCAAATCGAGTCGTGAATAAAAAGTGCAGAGGCAAGTACCTAGGTTCACTAGGTTCGCATCAAACCTCTCGAGTCTCGAGGCCGAGGCACCCTCTCGCTCAACAGTCAATGTTCCCTGATGTAATCCGTCTAGCAATCACTACTGTCTGTCTCGTCATTACCGTATAGATATGGACAGGATTTTATTATGTTGCAGTCAAGTGAAGCTTTGATGTTTTTTTGGAAAGATTATTAGACGTCTTTCAAGAGAGATGAAAGAAAATGCGAACAAGAATTTGTTCAAAGACTAATTAAATTAATAATAATTAATTATTTTGTGATTATTATTAAATATTATTCAACCTGGTAAAGGCGGCGGGAACCCGCTGTTTGAGGGCAGCGCAGGACCGGTCGTTATTCTTGGGGGAGGTCCAGCAGTGGACGTCAATCGGCTGAGATGATGATGATGATGATGATGGCATATTTAAAAACGTTGAGGAAATTATAATCTAATGAAAATTATTAAACAGAATTGCCCAAAAAGTCGGATATAACGCGTAACATTTATATTAATAGTGGCTTTGAAAAATTCACCCCATTTTCTTCTGAGGTTTTGTATAAGACGACTAATAGAAAAACATTGTTTTACATTATATTTGTGTGCAAAGGCAAGCCATCTATTACTATTTGACACACCATTCTATACCTACTGAAACTCAAAGTTTCTGTAGATCCCGAAAGAGAAGTCAGTTGTTCATTTATACGTTGGTATTAATACGCAGATAGGTAGTTTGACAAAATTACTCCACTAATCTCTGCCTCTCTATTAATTATTATCAGTCTCGATCAATATTTATAATGATTAGCAAGCACTGCCACATAACCTTTCTAGTGACATTGAAAACTTCACTAAATGTCTGTTAACATAGTATCACAACAACATTCAGTCATCCGTACCTAGTAACCGACCACTGCTAACCCTTGTTAATGCTAGAAGATATTAAGATAGGGCTAATCCTCACATAACTTAGGATCAAGATCGTTAAACGCGGTTTAGACGCCACTGACCATTGTCCTGCGTTTAATTTAAACGGGAAATTGTACTCGGAGTTTCACAGTAATGATTTTACTAACCCTCGTCCAACTTTGATTTGCATCTGACTTTACGAAATTAACGTCTATGCCAATAGTTTTAAAGCATAGTATTTAGTGTTCCAAGCTTGTTGAACGGAAGGTTGTAATTGTTTGAAGTGTCGTAAGATTTTATGCGTGGCTCTCTTTATGCAAACTGGTCCTAAGGGTGGTGTTTCTGGTTTTTGGCGCTATTGAAACTTGACCCGTCACTCCCGTAGAGACAGCCTCGTTCCATTATTAACTCCATAACGGGAAACTCAATTTTGTTGATGACCATTTTGATATGTGTGTTATGTTATTAGGTTGGGTGAAATTCAGCGTTGGACATTAAACGGAAACCCACAATTTTACCATAGTAGTTAAGATTAATTTATGATTAAAACCTCATGTAATACGAATCTGGTGAGTCTTGTTTGATATTGTTTTTTTTCAATTGACTGTAATCAACGTCCCGCACTCGTGGAAGAAATTTGATGTCTGTTCGGTGCCCTTCGTTTCCGCTTCGATGCTCACGTCCCTTATCATTAATTTCGTTAATTAACACGATTTTTCCTAGTAGGTCCCTAAAGAACCATTATTCATGTTTTATGAATGCTTCAGATGAAAATTGATGAGATTTCCAGATTGAAGATGATAGTCTAAATTGAAATAACTTACGCAATTTTACACTGAAAAAGTGTTTTGTTAAATATTACCAAACTGTAGTGACTTGTAAACTGTTTTGTAGAAAATAATCAAACATTTGTACGTATTGCTAACATTTTATTTAGTGTAGCAGTGTACCTTTTTATCTGGTACCTACAGAAAGTAGGACAGCTTAATGCCTTTGTTTTCGAATTCGAAAAATTTCGAATATTTTGTTAGATTCAGAGGATTTCATTCAAAGCACGGATATCTAGAGATGGAAGGGTAAGTTTGACCCGAGGTATTAGGTATACCTATACGAAAATCATAACAAACCATAAACCGTTTCACTTCATAATGACTATCGTTAATTCAAACAATAGGATGCGAGGGAGCGACTCTGAGTATAAAATTTAATTGATTGTGTAGCTTTGTTGCCTTGACGTTTAATTTCACTGAGATATTACTACATATCAATTTTGTTTATGCATAATTTTATGGAGAGCACAGATTTAATGTGTCTAAACTAGTAAAATACTTTTTGAGCACCATAGCTTAGCTGGGTACCTAATGGTTTTGTCCAGTTGATTATTTATATAGGATCCTTCTTAATATGCTGACACTTTTTAAGGGGATGATCAGACCGTCAACCTGAACAACTTTCTCTATGGCACAAAACATCGAAAACGCGAAAAAAAATCTGCTCTTCCATACAAAACTGCAAACCTACTCGAGCCAAATGTGTTTTTTTTTTCGCGATTTCGATGTTGGTCCCACAGAGAAAGTTGTTAAGTTTGATGGTCTGATCATCCTCTTAAAAAAGTGTCAGCATATTAAGTTGGACTCTGTATACAGGGTGTTATAAAAGTAAAAATAAATATTTAAAACTTGGGGGTTCTTTTGGGGGGATTTCGATGTTAGTCCAATAGTGAAAGTTGTTTAGTTTGATGGTCTGATCAGTATCGTCTGGTCATAATTACTGTATAGTATGGGTGGGACCTTGTATTAGGTTTTGTTAAAAGCCAATGGTTCCGCGTGAAACACTGATATGATAGGTAGTGTGAAAAAAATAAATTCTCCGCCGCAACAGTGTTAATCACACTGCCGTGACCAGGATTCGAACCTGGGTTACTACGGCCACAACGTAGGGTCCTAACCACTAGACGATCACGGCTACCGAAGCGATGTCAGCGGTGGCGAAAATAACGAGTATTTGCTTGAGAGTCGGAGACCGTTGCGTCACCACTCTGTAGATAAAAACTACTACAAGCAACGAGTACTACTATTATTTAATTACTATGTACTATTTATCAATCCAATTAAATAATTTATTTATCCGCATAGTAACAAAGATAATTGACATTTTTTGTCGAATTTAAATAGTTTAACTATTACCTATGTTTTAGTACTCTATGGAGGTGCTACTTGGTAATGTTCCTCCATTGAAAAGGGAAGATCTTCCACCAGGCTTAGTGTGAAGCCTGGGGACCGGCCGTGGTCCAACAGTTCTTAGTTGGACCTTGTATATATATCGAATCTCTGTGATTATTTCTCTTGCGCGATTTATGTCTCGCATTCGATTGTGAACCTTATTTGTAGTAGGTTACGAGTTACGTATTTACGGTGAACGTTGTCTTTGTATGGAGCATGTTTCCGTGAGCGACGGAATATATATTTTTTATATTATCCAATGTCTTAAATGAAAAAATACTAAAAGATATCAAACAATAAATATAGGACAAGAAACTTCAGCTAAGGCATTCCCCTAAATAAACAAAAATTACAGATAACAACCAATTACTCAGTCAAAACTCGAATTATACCAAATCGGTTGGCATATAATCGATTGGTGTCCACAAAATTGTTATAAAAACGAAATTTGTATCGAACAATTTGTGAGCCACGTGGCTTTTCAAAAAGAACATGTCCAGCGAACATAGGAAAATGCTCCCCGCTTAACAATAAAGTTATGTGATTTATCACAGTTCATCAGTGAATGACTGATGAACTGTGCTACCTAAATCACATAATTTTATCATTATTCTACTATTTACAATAATATCCACAGGTATTATTCTGAGCAGCAATATTTTAGTCAGAAGAGAATGACACCGGAAGGAAAACAACAAAATACATTAAAGAGAGTTAAAAATAATCATGAAAAATCCTACTTGTACCCGGTTGGTGTAATGGTTACCACACCGGACTGGCAAACCAGGGTCCTGGGGTCCTGGGTCATTTAAAGTTCCAGAATCTAGCCTGGACTTGTATTATGATAACTAGACAACGATATAGAATACATATATAGATACAAACATCCATGACTCGGGTACAAATATTCATATTCGTCATACAAATATATTTTGTTCCTTACGGGATTCGAACCCGCGACCCTCGACACAGCAGGCAGGTTCACTACAGACTGTGCTGTCGGGCCGATCATATTTTATTGATTCTCTCAATAAGTATAAAATTAAACCTAGTTTATCAAGCATAATGAGCCTACAAAATTACTAAGACATACCTATTGGGTTGACAGCTGAATAGTTTATGAAGACCTGCCATTAACCGCGTGCGTGCAGGGGTAAACTTTACTCAGACAATTTATTTAAACAAGCTCATTCATTAACAAAAAGCATTCCCTTGTTATGTATGACAATTTTATCGTGGTATCAACAGTAATTGGTGATTTGATTGCTACTTGCAAGTGTGAATAATAATGAAGGGAGTGTAGTTAACTTCACCTACTATTTTTGGTTTGACGGAACAAAGCAATTTTTCTACGCTTGCCTATTATTAAATATATGACTACGTGTGGGTTTTTATATAAAGAATACAATGTTTGAACATCCGTTGCATTTGAATGAGCGATAGGATGTTAGTATTTTACTGAAGTAAAATATTGCGTTTATATTTTACCACTAATAGACAGATAGCAGGAACGTCAAAGTAATCATCTGAGACGACGCCACCCACAAACTATGCGAATAAATAAAGCGACAAAATTTATTGACAACCATTGCTTCTCTTTACCTATCACAGCGGGATGGTTATGGGGCAAAGTTGAGAAGCCAAGAAATACAATTTACAGAGTTATCATAACATTACAATTCGCTGCGATAGTCTCTATTAGAACAGTAATAGAGACTATGTTTGAGAATTCAATTTCGTTTTGGAAGAAGAGGTATTGTTGTTCCGATATAATGTGAGCCATTTATAACGTATTGTGTTTTGATTGCGTACGTCAGTTTGCAGACTAGTTTCTGTCGACGGATGATACTCGTACGAGAATAGGAAATGGTTATGTCTTGAGATCCGAAGCCAAGTTTGAATGGTCCAAATGGCTGGGCGTTATCGTTCGCTCCGTTAGCTTAGTTTATTGTCTTCAAATCTCTTTTCAAGCATGAAATCTTCAGGTTATGGAATCATTATCTTCAAAATATTTCAGGAAAGTTAAGTCTATGTTTTGGAACTGTTTTATTCAGTTAACTTGCTACTGTTCACTGTTATTGTAGAATTTGAATTTCCTTATTTTTAACATTTGCTTGTATTTGTAATAGTAATAATAATGATAACTTTTTACTTGCCGTATATACCTATCGCCAAGACCTACTTGAATTATGTTTTAAAGATGGAAATGGCAATGACGATGATGATGGTGATGAAATAAGTATTGCTAATAAGGTATAAGTAATGAGATAAAATTAAACCACATACTCTACCCATCAAACTGAACAACTTTTATTATGGAAGCAATCCTGTCAGAGCAAAAAAAAATCTGCTTTCTCATACTTTTAGTCGAGTAGGTATTGCACTTTAGTATGTAACAGCTGATTTATTTTTGTCTCTCTGGTTTGCTCCCATAGTAAAAGTTGTTCAGTTTGATGGGTAGAGTATGTGGTTTAAAGGTTATTGATACTTTTCCTTACACCCTGTATTACTTTTTAAGGGGATGTTTGGACCGTCAAACTGAACAACTTTCTGAACTGAACAACATCAAAAAATCTGCTGTTCCATACAAAACTGCAAATCTACTCGAGCCATATGTATGGGACAGCTGATATTTTTTACGCGAGACATTTTTTCAGTTTGATGGTCTGATCACCCGCTTAAAAAGTGTCAGCATATAAAGGAATGATCCTGTATAAAGGTGGTTAACAGTGTCATGTGAACATTGAGACCGCAAACATAAGAGCTGTCACACACGTTGACGCACTGACGGAGCAGCAGACGTCAGTCCGTCATTTGTGAAGCAAGGAGTTGCATGAAACCGCACGTAGAAGCACACACGGTGCGGATGGATCCCACTAACACGCACAATCACATGGCTCTGGATTATCGACCTTACTTATTTGAAGTAAGTTGATTCTATTTTTGATATCGGTTAAAATTTGGCACCACCATCAGTAAATCTATAGAAAAAGACACCCCTCGTCAGAGTGCACGCCGAACCAAGTATCATTTTAGATCAAACACGTGATAATGGCTATAAGAGCGCCCCTATTATTTGATACAATAAAAGTGAAGTGCCGACATATTCCGCATTCTACTGCGAAATGACAGCAAACCTAAATCTGACCAAACTGATGGTAGAGTCTAATCTAAACATGAACTGTAAGTAGTAGAAGATAGGGTTGAAGATTGAATAGTATTTTACGAGCCTGGTGAAAGATTTTAGGGTGACAGAGCTAGAATGCATGTTGCTATCATGCGCAGTGAAAAGGTCGGTAGGCTCGCAGATACGGACTAATGGTGATTGAGAAAAATATTGCTCCTGTACCAGTCCAATAATTCGTGGTTATGTTCTTCATGAATATTGAAGATCCTACTGTGATATTTTTATTTGATTACACTTTTAGTGGCCCACAATACTCGAGCCTTTAATGGAAGTCATAAATAAATTGATACGTTATTCGGATGTCTGTTTTATTTTAACAAATAAAATTTGATATTAACGGAAGGAATCCAGTGCGTTTATTTGTTTTTTAAATTGTTTTTCACGAACTAGATATAATTAGATGTTTCATTTTGATGGAATTCAGAGTACCAATTAAGTAGGTTAGGTATTGCTAGTGATTGTGGATGAAAAAGCTGTATTTAGAATACCTCTGTAGCCTACTGCGCCGCCCAAGGGAATATAGTTGTGATATTCACACAATATTCATTTTTAATAGTTTCTTACACAACGGCTATTGACGAACACATGGTACATATTGATAAATCATTATGTGACATACCAAAGAAAAAAATACCTGTAAAGAACGTTTCGGACACGATCATAAGAATCATAAAGTTCCGTCGTCATTCTTGTATATTTTCATAATTTGTTCAGAGAGTCATCTTGTATAATTTTCAGATCTTTAACTCCTTAAATAATTTAAGTCCCTTTCAATAAGCATTTCTTGATGTATGTTTTGGTGTTAATAAAAGTACCTATATTTCATTCATTCATTCATTCTTGTTTAGGCTAATTAAATTATCAGTCTGTCTTCAGTAAAATTTTATTTCAATAAGGTGCAAAAAAGAAGAGAGAGTAACTGAGGTGGGATACTTGATTGATATTGAAATATCTTTCTAGCTTTAAAGTTGTACACTAACTGAACATTTTGACTCATTAGAAATATAATTATGAAATGCCATTGTGACTCGAACTCGCGAATAAAATTCAGGGTATTAATTACCGAATTGTTCATGCATTACTGGTTTCGACGCGACACTTTGTCGTCGTATTAAATTTATTCACCCCTTTCGTTTTCGGCTAGTTGACTGAATATTAATATATAATTCGTGCTCTAAGGGTAATCTGCAGCGATTACTGTTTCCAAACAGATACATGGTTATCAATAAGTATGTTTCATATGTCAAAATAATTTTAATTTTGTTAGAGAATTCTCTAATTATCTCTCTATCTCTACCATATTCACTAATATATCCTTTATTAAGTAAGTAACAGAAATAAAACAATTGAAGTAGTACCAAAGTATAAAGTTACAATGCATTTCACGAATTAATTGTCAATAAATTGGTTTTCATTTATAATCCCTCTTTGAAATTTGAGGTATAGGTTTTATCTCAAATCTGTCGTCAGCAAACAATGCCATATGTAAGGGACATACACAAGCTATTTTCATTGAGGATGTAAGTGGCATGGTGTTGAGAAAATAAGTACTTAACAAACAATTTTTACTAAATTTCTCAAATTGTAGCTTCTCCTGTTCATTAAATACCACAATTGTTAAATACCAGAAAAAAAAGGGTATAATCTAAAATAATCAAACTGTAATACTTGAGGAAAATGGGTCGTCAAAAGGTCTCATATAAAAACCTATTTGCCGATCGATTTTCAATGGGTGGTCCAAATGTTTTTCTCTTTTCAATTCATGTTCCTTATATTTGGGAAAGTTGTTCAGTTTAACTATTTGAATAGGTTACCTTTAAATTTTTTCTGGTTAATTAAAAATAGTGATCGGTATTTTTAAACAGGGAAAAAAACGTTTTTTATTAAGAAATCTATAAATACTGCTTCATTCTAATATATTTTATGAGGTCTGTCCTCATATAGTAACTACTAACTCTCTAAAAAATTCTACACCCTGGCGCATTGGGGTGAATACATTACGGATTCCAATTCGAAAATTGTCAGCCCTAATATCGAGTGAGCTTTCGACAATCGAATTTGTCCATAATGGAATTACTCTGTGATTATTTCCTATTAGTTATATGATAAACAATTTGTTAGCGGGTTTAGGCAATCAGAGCTCTGGTTACATTTATTTGAAATAATGGATATTATAAGTAATTGGCAAATGTTAATTTAACTTCGTATCTTAATATTATGATTATACAGGGTGAAATTGATGTCATGAGTATCTTTTTAAACTAAGAGTCTACCCATCAAACTGAACAACTTTTACTATGGGAGCAAACCAATGGAGCAAAAAAAAAATCTGCTGTCCCATACATTTGAGACGTGTAGGCAGCGGCGGCGGGTGCAGTTTAGTATGGGTTAGCTGTTTTTTTTTTTGCCCCGATTGGTTTGCTCCCATAGTAAAAGTTGTTCAGTTTGATGGGCAGACGGTTAGTTTTAAAGGATGCTAATGATATCAATTTCACCCTGTATGTGATGATTCTTCTTGATAAATTTAAGTTTTTTTTATAGTTGTTATTTTAATTGATTAAGTTAGTTGATTAAATTTAAAACGTTCTTTTTCAAAAACTGTACTATGAAGAACAAAAGCTCACGGTCTTTAAAATATTATGTGACTAAACTTGGTCCAATTAATTTGATAGCACGTCCCATCCATTAAAACGTTAATGTTCACAAATTACTGTAAAACACCGCATCAATCTTTTTACTCATTATTATGACAGGATACTTTGAAAATTCTATTAGAACATTCTGATAAGAAACACGCAACGTCGGAGAGAACCATCTGGTACGAACTTAAGTACGATATAGCTATCATAAGTTATGCGTTTGAGTCTCCTAAACAATTGCCCAAAGGTTTTATTTAAAAGTTGGATCTTCGAAAAAAACAATTACCTACTAAAGTTATTAAGGTAAGGCCGTGGTCCTAATATCACGCAGGTGTGTGTACATTGCAATCTTTAGTTTACTGTTTCTCTGAAAACTAGATAGACGTCGGTACTCTCAAAAGTCTGAGAAGGTCCTTATGGGCCGAAAGGGATTTAAATGCCACAAAAACAATCCAAAAGGCTAAGAGCTGTCACACACGATGACACCTAAGCAAGGTTGTATGAAACCGCGCGTAGAAGCACACTGCTTTGCTCTTATAGTAAAAGTTGTTCAGTTTGATGGGTAGATTAACTATTCTATTACCTATACAGTGACTATAGTACAAAGTTTGTTGGACTGTGTTTGGACAAGGAGGTCCTTGACATACAAACAAAATACAGATCAGTTGGAAATTAAGATAGCTTATGGAATTAATCTCACAGTCAAGATTATTATCGGTCTCTAATTACTGGTAGTTAATTGTCTTAGATGACATAATGTCTGGCATCTTCAACCTTATCAGTCCTAATTAGTTCCGTATTTACAAGAAACTATATTATACTGCTTGTTAATAAATTACCGAAATCTGAAAATCGTTTCTTAAATTCTTAGATATTATATTTTACACAAAAACGAGAAAATTATGAAATATTAAAATACACAATAAGTATGGATGTACAAAGGCGAGCGTAGGGATGTAGAAAGGAAAACTAACGTGTTTGGGTAAAATCTGTATGCACTCAGATAAAGTTTCTCAAGGACTTTTACTTACATACATTTATGATCATAATCCTGGTGGTGACGTTTGATTCCACTTTTGACTATATTCGGGTGATGTTTGAATATTATATTAGGTAAGTACTTACCTAAGTTTCTTTTACATCACTGAAATTGATGAGCAAATCAAAATCTATGCGAAAATCTTCCAGCAATAATAGACAAAGCATCAACTAACTGCACATACATACATAGCCTCACGACCGTAATCCCTTCCGGGGTGGTCAGAACATTGCTAAAACGACCAACTTTCTGTGCACTTAATTAAATATGTAAATCTGAATCAGAACTCTTTTATATCCCACTGCAACAACTAATGACCGGACCAGACCAGATCGGACAGAACTTCGTATTTCATTCGATTTTTATGTCCGTTTTATACTACTAGAGAAATAACTGACCCACTTTCATAGACATATTACTCTAGCGATAGACAAGCTTGTTCAAACAAACAACATTCACACAAAATGACACATTGCGGTCTATCATTGCCATAGTGACGAAATGAACTCGGGAACATCAATCAGGTGCGTACACCTTATTCAAGTGGAACATGTTGCTTCTATGAAAGGGCAAGTCTATCGCTAGAGTTTAAGTCTATGCCCACTCTACAATTAATTTTGTAAGCTAGTATAATAAATAGTACTTATAACAAGAAACCTGTGCTAGATAGTAAACGTGCACCTAATAGTGCTTAAGTATACAGTCCTACTTTAAATTATGAAATGCGGGTCTATTGTACAACAGTTCTTATGTTGTCCGATCGATCAACTTCAGTCTAATTCCGCTCATCTGCATATTAATTCTCTGCTCACGCCCTTACTTAGCAAGGGGTATTAATGTATACGACGAATTGTAATGGTACAGTCAGTTTCGTAGTACATATTTATAATATTTTATTAGAAATTGAAGTCCCTACTAAATAAAGCATCGACGATAATTGGTAGGTATGAGAAATAATATTACATTATTACTAGCTGTAGCCCGCAACGTGAAGTAACTAATGTGCTAATCCAGAACATGTTTAAATATCAAATTTTGTCCATATTCTTACAGTCGTTTATGCGTGACTAACTCACAAACATCCAAACATCATCACAAACTTAAACTTTCACATGTTAGGATAGTATTGAACACACGCACCTTCTTCGTGGAATTTATTAGACTGAAAACATTTCATACATTTTTATTTCATCAACATCGTTAGTTTATGAACGTCCTCTTGCAAGGCACAGTAGGCCTTCTGTCGCAAATTAATGGTGAGAAGTAGCGGGCCTTACGCCTCCAGACAGGACAAGACAAAATAAACATTTATGTTACTAGTTTTTACAAGAAAATTTGTAAAAGCAATACTTGCATATTAGGAACTAATTGCATGACACAAACCTCATTGGGAAAATTGAATAAATATGAGGTTTACTGTACTTACAGTAAGGTAACCGGCCACAAAATTATTAGCCATGCGGGCAATTATGGCCAATCAATGAGATGGCAGCAGGGATATGCGAAATTAGAGATTAAAGTAATTTGCTAATTGATTGTATTTCAGTTATTTTGAAATTGCTAGTTTATCTGCATCAATTCTTAGCACAAAATATTATTAAATGAACGTATTTAAGTAATAATAAGTGTTTTAAATTTCTTAGCTTCGCTGAATTGGTTCTTTATTGATTCGGACGAAGACGATATCTTAGAAATAGACTCTAGATACAAGACGTAGCAGGTACCTACAATACGTCTTAATAAACATACCTAACTACTTACTTATTTATATTTTAAATTACTCGATTATACTTTTTTTGGGAAGGATGTAGTTAAAGTTGAATTACGCCACATCTCCCTTCACATTCCCTAATTACATATCGATTTCGCTATCAGTCATAAATGTGAAAAGAAAATCTGGCTCATCTGTCAAGAAGACCCAAGCGTTACACAGTTAAAATTAAATATGCATAGAAAAGGGTTAGAGTTTGGTCAGATTCGCCACGCTTTTGGTATTAATATCTTGATCCATCAACCGTTGACGGGTTAAGATGAATCAGTGCTAGTCATGAAAGGGTTAACAGGGGTGATGCTCAAAGTCACTGATAGAATCTGTTGCTCATTCAATAGTAAAATTGCATTTTATATTTGCTTACGTATTATAGGTACGTCATTAGGTGTGGTGGCATTGCAAAGAGGCAGATAATTTTTTTTTCTCACCTCCGGACGTAAAGCGTCAATTGTCGTCCCGCTGCGCTAAGCGAAGTTGTCGCTTACCACCTTCGTCGAGGAGAAAAAAAGTATACTAACCTCGGACAGTAAATAAGAAAGACAAAAACCTTTCTTACTTTCCTGTCCTCGGTGTGTTATCTACTATTGCTTGACCGTTTGTGGTACAAATAATATTGCCATATATTGAGTAAAAAGAAAAAGTAAATTATAAAATAAAGGAAAAACGCTCATTGTAGTTGCCAAACGTTTAGGCAATCTGCATTTTAGTTATTGAGTATTTATAACATACATTACATGTGGTGATACATTGTGGCAAACTGCTCCTTAGTCAATTAAAGTGATAAATAATTGCAGCAGTGGCATCTTTCATTTTAGGTATACTAGCTCATTCATATTCATAAATAATTCATGAAATGTAATCAAACAATTAATTACTTACAGTTATCTACTTTCTGCTATTTTGTTAGTTGAACCTAAATTATTTAGATCACTCTCGAACTTTATTGTCACCTCGAAATGGTCATCACAAATCAAAGCAATTTATCAAAATGAGTCTAAAAAATTCAAAGCTCTGAGTACAACAAAAGTCTGATGGCATGAAATTGTACCCACCCACATAGATTAATGACAACCAACGCACCAACAATGAACTAAGCCGTTTTTTACTCGATCCCTTTTCGATTTAACAGCAATTAAAAAGTTCTACAAAGCATCGAAAGGGTTAACTTCATTTGCGTATAATTGGTCCGATTCGCTTGTGGGATCGAGTTTTACAGTCTCCGAGTACGAATCGAATCAAATTCTTAACAAATCCGTCTCAATAAATTTAATTTAGGAACATTAGTGCTATGACATTTTTTCATTATTTACGAATATTTCAGGAAGTTTGTATATATCATCATCATCATCATCATCATCGTCATCAGCCTATAATACGTCCCACTGGTAGGTACAGGCCTATTCTCATGGGGGGTGTTTGGGCGTTAGTTCTCAATATAAACTGCTTATATCCATCCAGTTACGGATCATCATAGTGCAATATAACCTAAACCGTATGGTTTATAATAATAATATTATTAGTATATTGTATTTATTATTCATGGGGTATGTCAAACTTCATCCACGCCTAAATGGTACATAGGTAAGATCTTTATTATAAGAATCAAAACGTGCTCTCGAATTCAACAGAAAATTGAAAAAAAGGAGGTTGTTTTATTAAATTAATTTGTACTCGGAAAGAGACATCCGCGCACAATAGGGATCTTTGTGTAATTGATTCATCACGGTTCTGAGAATCAGAAATGCTATTGCGTTGCGGTTAAGGGTTAAGGTGCGTTCAAATTCTTTGGGATGGAATTGAATTGAATTTCAACTCTTAATTTGATTGGGACTTTTTTCGCAAAAGGACTGTTTTCTATTAAGCTATGGCGGTAATTAATTATTACCGGTAGGTACTGGTTTTGAGTTGAGAATTCTTTTCAAATTTCCTTTTTAACTTTTGATGATCACAATAAAATTAGGTTTGATCTGTTTGGCATGTATTAATTTAAGTTATTCCAACTTTTTACAATGTCTGATTTCATTCGGTGGCCCTTGACAGTCTCCTCTTTATTTCAAATTGATGATACCCACGCGTAACGGATACCGGATGGATTCATAATTATGAAAGAGCTAAACAATGAGCTAATACTAAAATTCAAAGTGACTGGACTAAAAAACTGAAAAAGAGGAGGTTAATATTTGTTTTTATTGAAATAAATAAAGCAAAAGTTGTAACAACAGACAGGAGGGTTATCAATTCGTCCGTATGATTTTTAAATTCCTTTCGCTCAAAACTTTGAGAATTCTTGACTTAAATGGATGATTGTTATGCTGTATGACCTACTGCCGAATGGGTCCTATTTTTTTAATTGGGGAACGTCTGATACGTCATCAGATAGATTTTAGAGATACAACTTCTAAAAAGATGTAAAAAGACCATTGCCAATTAAAGCAAAAATTTGCTTGATGTAACACTTGCTCTCATACGTAAATTAAGTTTAATTAAATATATTTGAAACTGAAAATGATGAAAAAATAACTTAACAAGCTTGAGAATTTAAACGTTGAAAATATTATAATCTACCAAGCTACTGAAACGAATCGTTCAAATAAAGCGGGACTTATAGCACTAGGAAGCAAACCTTTTAGAAAATCCGAAACGTTTCAGTAAACAAGTAGATGAAACAAAATGGCTAACATCAAGATAATAATATCGCCAGCAATCAGCGGAGTTCCGTACAAAATACCTCGAATATTTCATCGTAAGTGAACCACTAAATTATCTAAACAGAGATCACTCCCCAATCAGCGAAGATTCGCAAAAGAAAACATGGAATTAAAAGTATCTATGAAGCCTGTGACTAGAAGAGACAACAAAATATTTCCTTCTGTTTGTTACGTTTTCACGGCCAAGGGCCAGCCCGATTTCGGCATACATTGCTCGATTTGTTCTCTCTATTTAAAAGTGAAGCGATCAAAGCAACCAATATACTCGTATGTCAAATCGTGCCCTGCTTGTTAAATATAATGTAATCGCTACCTGAGCGGATAATGATTACATTTTTGAGAGATTTTGAATCATGAGGCACAGGTTTACAAATTCCTCCCAGTCGAAATCGCGAGTATCATCTCTAGAGATATAAAATCAAATGCCATCGAGTCGATAGACGAAGAAGACCATCGGCCTCTAATACGTCACCATTAATGCGACAGATGCGTGAGCAAGGTGGATTTGTGGATTTGAAAAACGCAGAGATTCGAAGAGCCAACCAGTCAGCTTTTTGGTAATGAAAGGGTTCAGTTCCTCAAAAGGGAAAAACTGAACCCTTATATAACTTTGTCGTCCGTCTACCTGTATGTACGTCTGCCCGTCCGTCTGTCAAGACAGTTTTTCATAGGAAGTTGAAATTAATAGTAAATTCTAAATGTACGGTCTCTTGGACGTGTATAAATTAAAGCTTCAATGTCAATGCAACCGAAAAATACGGCAATTTATGTCATATTTTCATACTCGCTACTTGCAAATCAAAACCTATAGGTACCATTGACCTAGAATCATGAAATTTGGCAAGAGGCAATCTCTCAACACAAGTAAACGTATAAATCCTTACGTTTTTGGCTGAAGCATCGACCGCATTGCAATTTTGCAATGTTAAGTTTTCTTGTCCTTCATAATTGCATTTGTACGGAACCCCGAGGACTCCAGTTTGACTCGCACTTGACATTTTTTCCTTTTGTGTTTGCACTAATTTTATTTGTATGTGTTTGTGACTTATTTACTCAATAGAGCGACAAGGCCGCAGGCAAAGCTCTTCAAAAGAGGGGAAAAAAAACCGTGATAATACTATACTAGTAAATGGAATAGCCGTAGTGGTCTCAATAGCCTTTGTTGTCTAGTGGCCGCGTTCGATCCCAGCCTGCATCAGACTCGTACCAATGACACAGAATTGTAGTTTAAAGTAAGTACCCGTAGTTGGCCATTCTCTGGTCTTGGCCATCTTGTTTCTGATGCAGCACTATTGAAGCATCTTGAGATGGTTGCATGATATGAGTGCCATATGCAAAACAAACAATATTCTGGAAATATTCTCAGTTTATCCAGGTAAAGTGTGCTGTTTTCAAAAAGTGCGGTCTTTCTTTAGAATTGAATGCTCTTCTAGCAAGCCAAAAACAGAATTAAACCCACAGGCGGATGTATCGCGTTCAGCCAAAGATGGCGGGCGGAAACACGTCGCGCCTACTGTCATGGCCGCCGGAAGTCCTCTTGCCATTTGATAAATAGTTGTTCTTCAACAGTTTTTCTCATGCAAATGAGGGGCTGGATGACGGATGGCGTTTGTCACAATTTTCTGGGATGGATTTAATTTGGGATTTCGCTGGGGTGACTAATCTGGAGTCGCTTGATGGGAATTGCGACCGACGGTTGAGAATTGCTGATTGTACGAAAACGTTTCAGTGGTTTTGTATTTTACATTTTTATTTTCTTTTGCACGGGAATGAATGGAAAAGTTTAAATTGGAAACTGGATTCTTCTTTACTTTTGTTTAATGAAAAGTTTGCTACTGGAAAAGCGTGTTAGGAAAATGAAACGGTGTTACAGTTTAATCGTTGTAATTAAAAGTTTAGATAAGTAAACATATTAAGATTGATCCTAAGTCATTAAGATCTGGCCATATGTTTAAAATATTTCCTGGACAAGTGAATACTTTGATAATTTAGTTGTTTAATGGTACAAGACTTCGAATTCCACTATCCGCTAGTCATGGTTGCCATTAGATATGCGCATCTGTCGCATATCTGCACGTTTGTTAACTAGACCAGGATGTAGGAGAGTTATAGTAAATGCAAAAATATTACATTGAACTAAATATTGCTAAACATTGTTGTCTGAAAATTATTAAATTGAGTTAATGTATGAATGCTGACCAGAACATTATTAGAGTTAGTCTAGACTCTAGTTTAGAGTTTTTTTTCTTCTTCGGGTTCCTTTCCTTCACGGGAGTTTGGTATGGTAGTCACTAGTTAACTCTTTATATCACTTCCTATCTCTCGCCAGATGGAACAGCAATATTAGTGTTTACCTGAGAATTATTTACCGATGAGTAGAAAAAAAGTTAAATTAGTCATTAAATAATAAAGTTTCCGGATGTATCATGAGTTCTGTACGACATAAAATTATAAAAAATACACTAAAGACTTTTTTTACTAAGCATTGTTTTATTTACTTTTTGCGGATACTGCATGGCCTACTACTTCGATGATAAGGCATTTTCACTTTGATTATTTTTTGCGCCCTAACACAGTATGTGCTGTGCGTGACCATTTATAATTACAGTTCACCCCTTATTGTTTATAGCGTTAAGAAATGTTTAAGGTGTGGTCATTGCAAAAAATAAGTTCCGGCACGTGGTTAAAGGTCAAACGGCAGATGTTTGCAGAACGGTAGGTAAAGTTAATCAGGTATGAAAAACAAAGTTGTGTAAAGCACGCTTGAGAAACAGTATTATTTGCAATAAAGCAACATTTAACATGCATTTAACGATTATTTTTTCGACATCATAGTGATAAAATTGTTATTACAATCCATTGCTGTGAGTATATTGGGAGAAACTAACTCACTAAACAATGCGCATGTAATACAGGGTGAAATTGATATCATTAGCATCCTTTTAAACTAAGAGTCAACCCATCAAACTAAACAACTTTTACTATGGGAGTAAATCAATCGGAGCAACAAAAAATCAATCGGAGCAGCGGCGGTGGGTTGGCGGGTGGGCGCTGACAGAGGATTTTTTTTTGCTCCGGTTAGTTTGCTCCCATAGTAAACGTTGTTCAATTTGATGGGTAGACTCTTAGTTTAAAAGGATGCTAATGATATCAATTTCACCCTGTATATACTCGAACCTACTTAAGTTTCGTATAATCGTATTTTTCTTCAGTCTGCATTTTCATCATTTTGAACTTTATAGATTCGTAAATGAAAATCTATGTAATTACAAAAAGAAAATAAGTGCTTCATTGTATCACGAATGAATAAAAAAATTCTACTAATCATGCGAAACGGCTATAAAAGTCCAACGACTACAAGAAAGTGACCACGTGTCACTTTGACCTTAGGACTCGAATATGAGTCATAATAATATGCACCCTCATCTGTGACTTACCGAGCATGAAAACACCTGGTCACTCTACACCTTCTTCGACATGCGCTATCGAACTTGGACTTTATTCCAAACAAATAAGAACTATTTAAGAATTCATATTTTTTATGTGGACAGGTGTAGACTGTTCGAGCCTTTGAATGAACGTTATGAATTACCGTAAATACAAGAAATATGTTACAACGATAACTGCATTAATTGCAAAATGAAAAATTGTAGTGATGCAATTAGTAGGTAAAAACAAAACAAAAATATTTAGGAAAACAATAATATCAGAACATTATGCAATCTGAACAATACACCCACATGGGTCAAATGTCCATTCATAAAAAAGTTCAAATTAATGTAAGTAATGTCTTTCCCACCCGTTTGTTATAAATAAAAACGACGGAAGCCCACGACGGAAGCTCTGTGAGCGACCCGAAAATAATTGTTGTTCTATAAAATAAAGTGTCCGTCAAAACTAAAAATGCTCTAAATAGACCGTACCGCGCATAGTATAAAATATGTGAAAAATATTAATCAGCAAGCTTATCACTCGAGAAACATGACCAATTTTTAAACGAAGTGACTTTTGTTAAATTGGCAGACAGGATGCAGAAGTCCAGAGAATGACGATATAAATAGTCAATACTTACATTAATCTGCATAATAAAAGCAAAGTTTAAAATATGCAGCACGGTGGGCACGCGTCCCCTTAATTGCTAGATGCTGGCAACTATCAATTGCAAAACAGAAAAAACTGTCCACTCCATTGGACAAAAGTTGAATGAGTGAGTGCAGTAATTTTTAACAGCTAATTTTGTGGAGACTGTTAGTACAATAAAAATTTTGAAATTTGTGTCAATGTTTTAACCAAATACTTTCTAGGTACTAGCTACTGTACAGATACTGTATACATTCTATCATAAGAATAAAGAACGTTCTACTTCGCGATATATATAATTACAGTAATTTGCAATTGTAAAAGCTAAGGATGTTAGCTATAACTTAAAATTTGTATAAAAGTAAAATTTAAAGTTTTTAACCCGTACCGCGATAGAGCTCTTCCAACAAAAAAACGCACGCGTGTCGCGGTGTTGGAGGACATGACAACATTTTTTACCACGTTTTAGAAAAATGTATTTTTCGAGGTTATTTTATGAAATTATGGCAATAAATTATATATCTACGTACAGTAAATAAGATGCCCTATCATTCTAAACACCTTTTTTTCTATGCTAGGACTTACCTTATGAAATATTCCGTGTTCTTTGACACCATTTCACAAAATAATTTCACACAAACACCACCTCGACTTTCTCCCAATTTTACACCTAATTACACTTAACAACGTACAAAACCTTTATGATAATCTAAAAGCTCATAATATTACGAGCTATTTATAAACAACACTTGTTTAAAAAAACAATTGAAACACGTCATAAACATTGAAAAACATCGGCGCCATGTTCGCGCGTCATGGCGGTTGTTGTGACTCGTCCGAATATATTTTTTATTATAGACTACCGTGCGTTTCGTTTTTCACAGAATTGTACTCAAACGAACCCAATGAAACCAATAAATCTAATGGAAATATAAAAAGTATGGTGAAACGAAACGCCACGCCATAAATCGCAAGCCAATCAGAGCGGTCGGCTTATGCCCGCCCGTGTGTCCATACGACACGCTAGACCAAAAAATCTTCCGCCCACCCGTGTGTCCCTACGACATTCAATGGGTTAATACAACATTTTAAGTTATAATAAATTAATTATTATCGACTCCATGACATTCAAGCTCTATGAATAAAGGGGTGTGTGTATGGTCCATCTCGCTTTTGTCCTGTCCAAATGACCCCAAATAATAATCATCTCTATTCACTGCCCGCTCCACTTTCCCATAGCGCGAAGATACGGGCACTTTGATTTGCGACCAAATTTGAATGCGATCATCATTTTGAATTACACTTAATTAAGCAAGGAATTCAAATTGCTGGACCTTATTTGTTTGCTTGTCCTTTCATTAGATCCTATCTATATTGGGTTTAATAGGCAAGGGTTAATTTAGGCTATTTCTAGTATGTGATGTGCATGAAAGGTAATGATCATGTCTCTTGATTTTCGCCACAGGCAGGTTTCCTTAACATTAAATACGAGTAATGTGCCATATTGTAGAGCTTTCTCTTTGATATTCTTCTTCGTTGTAGTCTAAATACAAAATAAATTTTTTTATGAAATAAATTAATAGTAGATTACACACCGAGGACAGGAAAGTAAGAAAGGTCTCAGATCTCATGTAAACAACATTTGATCTGAGGCTTTCTTATTTCCCTGACCGAGGTTAGTATACTATTTTTCTTCTCGACGGAGGTGGAAAGCGAAAATTTCGTTTAGCGCAGCGGGACGAGAATTGACGCTTTCCGTCCGGAGGGAAGAAAAAAGTATTACGTTTAAAAATTGTTAATATTATTAATATTCTGTGTATATAGAATCTTTACATACCTATAAGTCATTAATAAAGCTAGGTTCACTCGGAAGCGAAGGTCGTAAACCTTTTACGATCCATGCACGATGCATTCGTAAAAATATTTCCCGAATTTCGGAAGCGGTTTTGTGAGCGTGACGTCATTATCCCCAATGACGTTTATTGGTGGACATCTCCCATATAGCTTGTTCGTTTTACGCTTTTATCGATAGTCGTAATTTACTTCGGGGCTTTTGTAATGTGTATTAATGAAGGTTTTGTTGCATTAAACTTCTAGGGCTCAAATGATTTAAGATGGAAAATGTGTATCTATTCTATATGTGTTTCAAATTGTTGACTATTCACTTCGGTGTGTGGTTTTGCATCTTGAAATGCAAAAATCAATTTTGCAGGCCTATTTTTAATAAATTATATTTCCTACTTTATGATTACTTTTATAATATCTAAAAAAATGAATGTGAATACATTGGTCCAACTTAATACGCCGACAGTTTTTTAAGAGGATGATCAGACCATTAAAGTGAACAATTTTTTCTATAGGACTGGACAAAATCGCGAAAAAATATCTGCTTCCCATACGTTTTGGTCGAGTAGGATTGCAGTTTTGTATGGAACAGCCGATATTTTTTTCGCGATTTTTACCTTGGCCCCATAGAGAAAGTTGTTCAGTATGATGATCTGATCATCTCCTTAAAAACTGTCAGCATATTAATGAGGACCCTAAATATAGGTATTCTATACTATAGAAGATAGTTATGTGATCCTAACATACAGTAATATTAAACCCAAAAATGGTTACACTCCCGAATCAATTACAATTTCCCTACCTATTTGCGTCATAACATCTCTCGCGTTCTCATATCCTGCGTAATAAATGTCCGATCAGACCGTTTGTCGGGCGCATATTTACGAGTCCGCGTGCTGGAGACTTTATGATTATGTCCCGATGTTGATTGAATGGTCATGGTCACCCTACAATAGAAGTTTGGGAGCGAAATGGGTACGCTAATTGCTACAGTGATGGGTTTATGGTTGATACGAATAATTGCCTCTAGGTATATTTTTATTGATACATTGAAATAAAAATCCAATGAGCATACAATCCAAATTGATATAAAGAAGACCGCCGAAAATGTATTTTACGAAAAAAAACGTCAAAAGAAAGGTAAATAAAACCGGTCAAGTGCGAGTCGGGCTACTCGCGGACCGAGTTCCGTACCACATCACCATCCATACAAAATATGAACTTACAAAAAGTGTTGTTTTCTCCGGGACCAGCGCGAGACCAACTCACACTTGGCGTTTATATTATTTGTTGTTATACTGTAGAGTTTGCTCTATAATCACACCAAGTTTTTACGATAGAGCGAGAAGAAAAACGTTATTTTTTTTATTATTTGTTAGCAAATGTGCCATAATAACGCACATTTTGTGAAAATGTCAACTGTCTAGCTATTACGGTTTAAAAGTTACAGCCAGGACGGACAGATAGACGGACGGACGGACGGACGGACAACGTAGGACTATACTACTAAACATATGGTCCCGTTTTCACCGTTTGGGTGCGGAATTCTAAAAAAGAGAAAAATAAAACCAAAAGGAAGGTAAAAAAATTGATGATAAAGGCATGTACAATGTTTAGTACTAAATTAGTACTAAGTTTCTGACATTGATACTAAATATCTTTGTTCGATGTGTTCCATCGCTCTTCTCAGTTTTTAAATTTTTTTAGTTAATTAAACATCATAGAGTCAAATCTCTACAACATACAAGTTGTTCTTATACGACTACACAGCGACTTCAAAAACATTTTACGAGTAATTAAGATATCTGGAATTACTTGAAAGCTTCCCCTGATATGTAACTAGCAGCACAGATTATGTTATTACGTCCGACGATCCTTTCAGGAGTGAAATTCTCGAAAGCGCATCGCATACAGAAGGAGTCGAGGCGGCGTCGAGGCGCGGGCGCGCGCTTTTGCTACCTTGACATACGGTCGGTAATTGTATATCATACCAAACCGAGCGGCGCGCCGCTCAGATTCATGGTATACAATTATCAACCGTATGTCAAGGTCACCAAGGCGCGCCCCCGACTCGACGCCGCCTCGACTCTGCCTCAACTCCTTCCGTATGCGATGCGCTTAAGGTAACATCCTTCTTGCATCCTTCAGATCGTCGAAGTTTTCACACCGAGCTCGCCGATGCGATGTTTCAAACCAATTTCTCTGTTTCAAACGATGTTGGCGCTTCAAGAATTGCACTCCAATGATGTGACGGTACCACTGTCATAACATCAGCGGCTGTAGTGTGGCAGCGTGAAATAGCGCTATCGCACTGTACCTCCTTTTCTATTTCACGATCGAGATAATAGGCATGATAAGCCTTATCGCGCACATCATCCTACGCCTGCTTAATATGCCATTTAATGTTCGTCGCTCTGTTATCATCTACACAATCCTTGCAAACGAATATTCTTTTTTTTAAATTATTCTAAGTTACATTCAAGACTGCAATGTAAAATGTTGCCAACCCTGAAAAAATGGCGTACATTTTCCTGAGTATGATGGAAGGAGCATGGCAGCCAATTCTTTAATATTACTTCCTTCTTTTTCTGCTTTCACTGGGAAATGTATGCGACGACGTAGAAATACAACTATCCTTTAGACAAATGTGCTAAAAAGACAAACGTTTTGTTGCTTTCTCCGCTCCGGGACATATGATAATAGCCTTGCATTCGAAACTCTTACTAAGGATTCCCGTCATCATTAGTCATCCGATAACACTGTTATCGGAGCATAGAACGTCTACTATGATGTCAAATTAACGTGTATCGCAAACAGTCAATCTTGCATTCTTGATATACCTACGTGCTGGTGGACATCATATCAAGTTTAGTGTTACATGATTGTAAACATTGGTAGTTAATACCATATTTTGATAATCATACACAACTGATTGACCAATATTCTTACTTCAATATTTGCGCACAAGCCATTTTCAAGCCCACCACATATTTTCACTAGGTACTGTAAATCCTATAAACCAGGATCAACAGTGCCGACCACTCACAATATGTTCAACGGGAACAATGACGTTCAACGAATTTAAACAAAGAAGATTGACGTAGAAGAGGAGTAGGAAAAATGTATATCTGACTTTCCTCATCAAGTAATAATTGTGAATTGAGCTGTCTCAAAAGTTCGAGTTTTTGTAACAAATAGTAGCAACATCTTCACCTTGTATTTGCTTCGAGCAAGACTTGTCTCCCGAGAATATTTAGAGAATAAACTTTATGCTACTCATGCAAGTTTATACACAAAACCCGTTTCAGTTTGAACAAGTTCCATGTATTTTGGCTAGATATCTTCTGCTGTGACTTTCTTGTAAATACAGTTACAGTTCAAGAAAGATTTTTAATATATAAATATAGGTACTTTATTGTTAAATGTTTAATTCAATAACAGATCCTAAACTCTACTTAACACAGAGTTTGTTTAATTAACAAAATTTTAATTAAGACGGAATTGAGATTACCCGGGATTTTATCTGACTCAAATCCAAATTGATCAAATTACGACCTATCACCGATCTCTATTAGAACTATAGTTATATTCATTTTGGCCTATTTTTAATTGCTGATGGAAAAACAATGCATTTTAATGAAAATATAAAGACGTAGTTGATAACATATATTTTTGCATATTTTTTTTAAAGAAGATTATATTTTTGTGCCAATTACTAATACATTTAAAATTATTACTTGTTTTATACCATAAAATCGACGATGATGTATTCGAGTGCTGAGTATCCATAATTCGATGATTGGCAATAATTATTATCTAATCCTATGCTTTGTCTTGAATGATGAAATGTGATGAATCAAGTTTCATGAGCCCATCACAATACAATTTTATATTAACACAATTACTATGACTACAAAATATTAACCAAGGGTTGTTAATGAACTGCAAAGCTTAATAAGTCAGGTCAAATTAATTGGCACCACTGAAAAGGGTTGAGCATAATCTCCAGCCGTCTTGGTACGAGTAATTATTTTGATAGGGATTTGTTCACTCCCAGAGGATCCCGTAGAGTTATGGTCTACTATGGAACACGCATGTTTTAATTAGTTTCGGATTATGTAAGGTGCTTATGATTAATTAAGTGTGAAGATCCGAAACGTTTCGGATTGCAGTTCAAATAATTTTGTGACAAATATATTATATTGAACGAACAGTAATTGAACGAAATGTTAAAATATTGTCAGCAAAACAATACCAGATCCTGAAATCGGGTCCAAACATGGTTATCAATAAATATATGTACATGTAAGTATCTAAATCAAAACATTGGTTGCATATTTTGACCAAAGGTTTAACATTAAAATGACCAACCGCTCAATGCCAACCGCACTTCAAAACACCATGACGTCAGGCAAAAGGCCAAATCTAGCGAACACGGCAAAAGGGCCACAAGTGTTAACCAAAGTGAGATTGGTTTTGACGCTCGAACGCCCCACAACACACCCAGATGCTTGTAAATGTTGGTTTCCGAACTGACGTTGAAAAGGACGACTGAATGAAAATGATTTTCGAACGCTATATTAAGGTTGAAAAGGTCGAGATTCAGACCACTCCTGACATGGGTTAGCTTTGTGAATCTGTGATGTATGTATGCACAAGTGGATCGAATTGTTCTCTGTTGATGTAAAGGTGGGAATTTGTTTTGCCTAAATTAGTCAAGAAGTAGGTACAGGGTTGTGTTTGCTCGCACTGAAATTTGTACTATTTACAACTTAGCTCTAAGGTTTACAATTAAAATATATTTTACAGAGGTTTCACAAGTCGACTTATGAATGTATTATATTATAGTTAGTCAATTTGAGACCCGTGGTGTCATGAGAACATTTTTTTTTCTTTTAATTAAACCTAAATCAAATCTTAAACCATTCAAATAGTGTGCATTGAAGCCGGTGCCATCTAAATCGACTCATCAAGTTTCAATATACCTTCATATCCTATCAAGGCAAGCACTTGAACTATCCCCTATACATCTTCGTCACCGCCGTTTGATTCATGGTGTCCCATTGAAATTGTATGCAAATTCAAAATGTCACTTCCAAGGCACTTGGCGTGAAGTGCTCATGTTTGATTTAGGTCGTGCGAAATTTTAATAAGGTCAACAATAGTCAACATAATAAACTGTTCTTTGAAAAATATGTTACCTATCATTTTCCGATGGGTATGTGAAGTCTACCAATCCGCATTAGGCATGCGTGGTGGACTAACGCCCATACACCCTCCCTGAGGGTAGGCCTGTGCACTACATTGGGACGTATATAGTCTGTGATGATTCATCAACTTTTAATGACGTTAAAAAAATTAATTCTAAAACAGGTACTGTAGTGAAAAATGGGACAAAAATAATACTCTTTATAAAATATGGTTTAAAATTAGCAAATTGTATTTTTTATTTCTACGTTAAAAAAAAATTTTACTTTTAAGAAACTCTTTTATCTTATATTTTTGGAAAAAACCGTATTGAGTAAACCATAGTGAGAATATATTCTTAGATTGAGATCGTTTAAAGTAACGTAAAACTATGGTTTCGTTTGAGAACAGAATATAATAATTATCTTCGTATTTTTTAAATATCTTTTTAATATCTCTTCAAAGTTACTTTTAAATAAACTTTTTGCATACAAAATAATATGTAAATTTGCCGACAAACAAAAAAGTCACTCGAGTCAACGAATAGATCGCCCGCATACTCACCGCACCACTTGACAACCCATCGCGACTTCAACAAGATTCAAAGAGTTTAATGCATAACTTCTTAGACTATGCAAATATAATATTGAGAGTCTCTTACATGATCATTGTTCAAATTATATCGTATATGCAGCCTGTTAAACCAATACGATAATCGTAATACCAATAAGAGTGCAATTCTCATAAAGTAGATTTAAGGCAGATGCCGGAGGCTGTAGACTAGTACTACGTTCTTTATTTGTTGTTTCAAGATAATACAGTAAAAGTATTTTTGTTTCATCTTCCATGTTTGCTTCTGATACTTACCTCGTGGAGAGCTGTGAGTGATATTGTATTTTTGTAGCAAATTGATTTTGTGCGAGTTGAGCAACGAATTAATTTTGTAGTATTAATATTGTATATAACAAAACATTGATGCTATAGAAAAACATATAAACAATAGACACACTTTAGTCAATATTATGTGTCAAATAAATTTTAAAATTAACACACAGAACATAGATTTAGGAGTGTACGACGCCGAATAAACAAAATAGAAAAGGGTACTGTACATTGTACTGATTCAATTTGTAACATAAAGCTCTAGCATGAAATTTAAAAAAGGGTTCATTGGTACAACATCAGAAATTTCTTTTCAGAAACCCTATCGACATATTGTCAATACGTAACGTACAAAAGGATCGACATTAATTTGACATACCATTAAAAATATTGCTTTTAAAAATCAGAGAAGAAAGAAATCACGCGGAAGATATTACTGCAAATGTCGGGTGTCAACCCTAGCCAACTGACTAGACCAAATGACGTCATAAAATATCAATTTATGATCGAACGATGTTATGAATAGTTTTTTGCTACCCTAATGAATTAATTAAAAAGTTTTGATTTGAACTCATTTGCATACGTTAGTGACATCTTTTAGTTATTGATTGATCGATGTCATAAAAATAAATCGGTTAGAGAATTTTCTTTACAAACTAATGACGCAGTAATGTTGGCAAAAATTTTGCATAACCCATTATCACAACTGTAAAGATGACACGCGTTTTTATTGAATAATATGCTAATGATGGTAAACATTAATTTGTAACGGTTGATTTGCTAATATACGATAGTTATTTGCATAATCATGCTAAAGTACAAAAAGAATAAAAGGTGGGATGTACTGTTAATGATGGAAGGGATGACTTTTACTAGTTTTTTGATGTATCGATCGTAAAAACTAAATACCGAGCATTAAAATATTCAATGTCTCTATTTAACTGAAAAATTTCACACATCTGCGGCTCCGAATTAGAAAGCGATATTATTTAAATCTTCAGCTCTAAAAGCTAGTATAAAGTTCGCATTAAAATTAATATGCCAATAAAACTAAACAATAAATAATTATTGTCTTTCCCACGCTTGGGATATATTAGACAACTCTTCAAAGGGTTAATTTGAAGTGACATTTTTAAAATCGCGTCATGATTAGTCACAGTAGGTACTACTGTAAGCAGTATTTTTAAATTGCGTCAACTTTGACTGACAATTGAAGAGTGTAGAAAATTGAAGCTCGTGCGAAAATTTTATCGAGTTGACGTTACACAGGAGAAGTGGCAATAATAGAACAGGCGTGACAAATCATCTGTGGTTGGTGGTAAAGAAATAATAATGGTTTTGAATCTTACAAAGATTATTCCTAAAAAACAAAAGTGGTTTCGCAAGATATTATCAAAATTCATTATTCTTTACTATTTAATAGTAATTGGATGTTGCGGACATTAAACAAGAAGTTGATCGTAAAAATGCCTTCAGTTCTTTGTTTAAAATCCTCGGGGGAAAATGTTAATACTTAATACTAAGAAAGGGTTTATGGTTATTGTCAGATGGAGTAAAGATGTTTTATGGATTAATGTGATTAGAGGCTAGGGGTTCCAATTCATAATTTACTTCAAAGCTATTTTACACAAGGTTTTGGTTGCAAGTACGTACGGCGATACATCAAGCTACACAAAGCTGGCCGTGCGGATGTGCATAACGTTTAACGTCGCTCGGCCAGCTTATTTTGGTTTTACGTAGCTTGATGTGTCGCCGTGTGTACTTACTTACCCATTTCTATGAATAAACTTTCTGATTTCATAGAATTTGGTTTGTATAGGCTATCCGCACCTATCGGTAATAATCGGCAAATACCGTTTCATAACGATTGTTGTTTTTTTTTATTGTAACGATGTAGTTACCATAAAAGTGGAACAGACAAATAAATTCACTTGCACGTTTATAATAATTGTAAGAATTAGGAACATACAGTTCCTCATCATTATCATCAGAATCATAATCTATTGCTGAACAAAATGTATGCCTCTCCTAAAGCGCGGCACTTAACTCTGTACTCACAAAACTCACAGATACTTCAAAATACATGTACGCATTTAGTTAAATTTTTTTTTTTTATAGTTCCTCGTTCGTTAATGAGATTGAGTATTAAATACTAACTGTAACTGTCTCAGAATATTGTGTTCCGTAAGTTGTAAGCCCCTGACATTTTCATTAGCTTGCAAAACATTACGTAAATACGAATTAAGGCAGCCAGATGTTGTTACGGGACGGGTCGTAACTCCTTTTTATTTTGTTTTATTGTGGTCGGAATGTTTTAGGTTGGTCTGTCTCTAAGGATATATTTTGATTGCAGTAATTAAATGCCATTTAGTGTGGTAGAGACATGTGCTTACAACAAGTTTTATGTTATCCATAGAAATTAGGATAATAAGATTTTGTGGATATTATGAAACTGGACAGGTATTCTAACAAAAATAAAATAATGGGGTTGAATAAAATTACCTACAAGAAAAAAATATCTAGCGACAAAAACAATTAGAAGACGGTAGAAAATCTGATTAAACATCCTAAACTAAAGGAACCCAATAAAAGCAAATTGTTAAGCAGGAAAACACCCCGCAATTCCGATGTGACGTAAGCATTTTTACGAGAACAGTATATTTCCTAACTCGCAGATTACTCGAGATAGCCGTGTCGTCTTGGGAATAAGAATTAAGAGAAATCTAATAACAAAGGGAGGGATTTTTGTGGAGCCTTGTTTTGAATTGAACACAACACTGATTTTACTGCTTGCTAGCATATTTTTTTAATGCATAAAATGAAAACATGATAATTTTGGTAAGACACTTATTATTAAAACAATTCCCCAAAATCGTCGTAGAAACAAAAATGATGAAATAAATAATGATAAAAATAATACAATTAATTACGTATTTGTCACAGAGTGGCACAATGACACACCGCTTTTGATTGGACAGATACAGGGACCCCAAAATTGCGTGAAATCATTATCTTTACTCAATCAACTTGCAAGGGAAATGGTAATTATAGCAATTTGTCGCCCCTTGCTCAATCGAGATTTTGAGTGTCTCTACATTTTTAGTTAAATTAAATTGCCTGCTTGATTTTCTTAAACAAGATTTTTTAAGCATGTTTTTTGTAAGAAATTAGTGTATTATTATAAACCTTGGATAAGACTTTCGGAGGCGTATAATTAATTTCATGTTGGAGACTGGAATAAAGAAGTGACATCGGGCATTTTAATTTCCTATATGTATAGATACATTTTTTTATTATTAAATGAGAAGTGCTTGACATTATGAAATTTTATAAACAAAAATTGTAATTCTTACTCTGACGTAATCGTTAAATTCGTAGAACAAAACGATTCATTTTTAAAAAGCGCCATATGCGTTTAATTTCATCGGATAACGGATGTAAATTAGCTGTTATGTTCTAACAGTACATTCTGTCACGACATTAGCGCCCAATACACCTGAAGTTAAGTAGGGGTGACGAAAATAATTTACTTTGATTTTTATCTTCGTGTTTAGGGTTCCGTACCAAAAGGATGCCAACGGGACTAGGGATTGCAATCCGGTGCAATTTTCAATCCGGCCGGATCCGACCGGATTTTCATCGATCCGGCCGGATCCGCCGGATCCGACCGGATTGGTAATATTCATAATCATTTGCGTTTTCAACTGTAAAACAATAAAGGTGTTTCTAGCAACTGTGCAAAAAATTATTATTGTTACGAAGTGATAGTTTCTATCGTATAAATAATGCGAAAAAAACATTTTCTAGGCCTCAAAGCATTGACTAACATAAAGAGAGACCGCCTAACATCCACACTTTTCACATTTATGGTTATTTTTCTTATGTCAGACTGAGACAGGTATGTATACCTACTGTTAATTTGTATATAAGTACTTTTAACAGGATAACAAAATAAAACTTTTCTGCTGTCATTTCTATAATGACATATTAATATGGTAGGGAAGAAAAAAAACTCCATACCTAGGACAAATTTCTATTTTAAATGTACGTGTATGTGCGGATTGTCGTAGCAGGTGACTCAATAACGTCGTAAGCGACGTCCACGGCGAGAATTTTCATTAAAAAAACCGTTTTATTCTATTTTCAAGACATTTACCGGATCCGGACCGGATCCGGCTAGCTAGTGCCGGATCTGGTAGGCCGTAAATGGTGCCGGATCCGCCGGATTACCGGATCCGGAAAACCGGATTGCAATCCCTAAATGGGACCCTATTCAGAAGCCTACGCTGTCCGTCCGTCAGTCTGTCTGTCTGTCTGTCCTGCCTATTAAGGATGGCAACTTTTGAAAAGTAATATAGCAAGACGGTTGAAATTTTTACAGAATGTGCGTTGTTATGGCGGATATTATTTCTAACAAATACTTACACGAATTTTTGATGTGAAACATCTATTGGCGCGTCTTGGCAGTAAAACCGACTCGTGTGCCGTGACGAATTATGGCATGACGCTCTCACACCACATTTGACAGCTGCGAAAGTTTGAATATTTGTGATATCGGGAGAGTTCGGTATTGACAACTGTGATTTAGTTCGTTGTTCCTGAAGCGCAAAGTTCTAAATTTATGAAAAAAGCGCGCGATGTCGAGATTTTTTACATTCTACGTTTATTGTTTTTGCTCTATCGTAAGAACGGTAATACACACATACATGTGTTATAGTGTATAACCCTAAGGTAAAACAACAAACCCAGGATCTCGGAGAAAACCATTTTTTTTGTAATATGGTGGTACGGAAACCTCAGTGCGTGAGTCCAACTCGCACTTGGCCGGTTTTGTCACCATTCGCGAAACAATTCAACAATCCTTTTGATTGTTATTATGTTACAAGTGCACTCTTCTTTGGTAAGATTACTAAAACTAAATTACGTAATTCACGAAACGATGTTCCTTATTTCTGTAGTCACAGTCATCCATACATTTCACGGGTAAATAGTCAAATAATCAAATTACACCATCGTTCCAGGAACGTTATATGTTGGCTTAACCCGTTAGACGATGCAGTGCATGGGGTTTCAATTTGTGACACGGGGATGCCAAATTGGATTATTGGACTAGTCTTTGACTGTTATCCTTGCTTTTATGGGAAATGGTTGTGCATTACATTATGTACACCTTTATTAGGCAACCGCACGATTCTTTCTTATTTACCCCATAGTATCTTTAAGCACAGAATTCAGAAATCGTTGTAATAGATTTTTATTACAGGAACAATTTAAGTTTATCTTCTACACAATTTTGCGCAGTCCAATAAGAAATTACAGAATCATCACTATCACTATGGTAATGTATATTAAGAGATTTAAAAAAAAGTTACAATGTGATGTTTAGGTGTCCCTGACTCCAAATCACCGGTTTTGGGATATTTTTGTCTGTCTGTTCGAGCATCACGCAAAAACAACTTTTATTCGATAAGCGTATGCTTAGTTAGTACTAATATGGAACGTGGTTGCAAGTCGATAAAAATATCGACAAATTCACACCAATTAAATGGACAAAAGAAATATAAAACCATGGATTCATTATGGACACGCTCCGGAATTAATTTCGCGAAAGAGACGTCGATAATATTTATTAGCAATAAACAATAAGTGCGTGTTTACAGCTACACCGCACTCGCCAGCCTATCGCGGATACAAACTGAACAGTGGTAGAGTATTTTAGGGACGGGATTTCTTTATCGATATTCAGCTGTAAAGTCAAAAACCAATAGTAGTAACTTTACATCAAAAATACGAAAATAAAAAAAAGGAATTAAATTTGAAATTAAGTCGTACCAAAAAAACATAAATAACTTTATTCAATTCATAATAAATTCAATATAGTGTTTATTCTAGAAAAATTGATAGGTACCTACTTCATTGAAGTTGTGAAATAGACTTAAGTACCTTTTTCATCGATACAGTGAGTAATAGTTTACAAAGCTATCTCAACAGTCGTATCATTTGAAAGGCCGAGTGTATAAATTGTCGGACGTCATAAATATGATGCGCCATCACTGTCACAGTGTTTGAGGGACGAACGAAGTGACATTACACGTGCGTGCGGCGTTATCGTAAAATTTTACGACGGAGCAAGATCACTGCGGCCGGTCGCGGCGAGCTTCCGTTTTGCGGGAATAGTTTTGTATTGTTATTATTATGTTGAAAGGATATCTCCAACATTTGCATACGCATATCTTAATATTACTTCAATTGTTTAAATATCACCGAAGAGAAACCAATGAGCGTTTTTCCATTTTAAATTTACTTAATTTTACTTTATTATTTTAATTTAAAGAAACACATTTCGATATTTTGCAGACCGTAGCACTATCTATCGGTTATTATTAACCAAATAATAGACCACTTCTTCACAAATACAAATTTAATTATGAAATAGGCAAACGAAATACATTCAAACCAACATTTCACCTATATTATTTCGTAGAAAACACAAAAAAGAAATAAGCAACTGCAATAAATTAAGCTGAAACGGACGTTATCACGCAAAAGTACTCTTCAGTTATTTGTGCAATAACTTGAAAAGGTCCCCCGGAAGATTTTGCGGAGAAAAAGTGTGTTAACAAACAAAAAGATTTATTTTCAAGTGCCAGATAAGTTCCTTTACGGTTTCCGGTACAATCAACGGAGAAAAGAACGTTAAATAAATATAGTAGAAAACCCAATAAAAGTATATGGCCTAATCTCTATCCAATATTTTCTTAGCATTTCGATGAAGATTTTCCTTTTAGGGAAAAAGTAGATAAGGATAATGTGGATGTGACTGAAATAAAAATACATGTAAACTCATGTTCAAGTAGCGTACCTCAAAATACAAGCTTGATATTTCGAAACAGTATAGTACCTACTTATGTCCTAACCATAGACATATTAGTTTAAGTCTATGGTCCTAACCTTCTTTACAGTTCAATGAAAATGATCTAGAAACACCTGCATGTAGGCATGCATTGTTTTTCCTGTGATGTTTTCAATCGGAGTTAAGTCGTAGGCTGAATATTATCAAGACAAATTGAGGGCGTATCTGGAATATACCTATACTGGCGAAGGTATACTGGCACATAAAGGGATATGACAAAAATGTAGAAAGTCGTGTCTTTATTTTTGCTTTATTTGCATTATTTTTTAAGAAATTTCAACTAAGTCAAACATGGTGTAAATTATAAGTAGTATGAGCCTGTCTCGTTATTAATTTTTAAGTCGGTTCTATATTATATTCTTTCTATGGAGCTAAGATTGTTTTATCATTCTTATCCACTTTAGCCTCCACATATTATGTTGAAAAGTGTTTATTCAAGAAAAGCAGTTCCACGTTATGCTATCGACACCCTCTCACTGAAATGTTTCCACCTTCTGCTTTTATCGTAGTTGGGCGCAAGCGTTATTGTTAGCGATGTCCTCACTACAGCTATCTCGGAATTATTTAGGAGACATCCTGTTCGCAATGAAATAAACACTCACGGCTCGTTGAAAAAAATACGAAAATATTTCTGATATGGATGAAATAGCTTAAAAGGAAAATGTACTCGAAATAATGATAGGTAGGTTTCAAAAGTATTGTGAGTTAATATACCTATAGCTTTTATTCCTTTGATAAATAGCATACAAAAAAATATGGTAAAAAGGTAGTTATGTCATGTTATGTTATGTTATAAAAAAATGTGTTTTATTATACTTAGATAATTATTGTCCTTCTTTAAATGCTGACGATTTTTAAAGATACAATCAGTCCATCAAACTTTCTATACGGATTAACATAGAAACTAAAAAAAAAAAATCTGCCTTCCCATAGATTTGGGTCGAGTGAACGGAAATCCAATATATTTTTTCGTTGCTGCTCTATTAGAGAAAATTGTTCAGTTTGATAATGTCATAATCCCCTTAAAAAATCGTCAACATTTAAGAAGGACCCTGTAGATCCTATAGGATCCTTGAATGTTGACGGTTACCTATTATATAGGTTACTCATAGAAACATTTTACGTGGATACTTACATGGACGATATTTCTTCCCACGCTCCATAATAAAATTGTATTCTATGTATTGACAGCAAATTGTCTAATGCGGGGATTTACAAAACAACCCTTTTGACACGAAAACTGACCGTTGGTCATTCGACGATGGTTAATAATCTCGTTACACGGATCCGATGGACGTGGGAATATATCTCAGTCTTGTTTTATGTTGAAAACATTTAACACGAGATCAAAGCCATACTCACAAAAAAAAATACATAAATGACAGATCGAAATAATAAATAAAAAACTAATTTGATTTCAGACACAGTCCATAGATTGTTGATTTGTTAGCATATCCTTAAAAGCTATGTAAGTACAGTATAATACAACAATAGTCCTATACATGTATACATAGCCTATTTAGCTTATAGAGGAGGCAGCGGAGGTGTAGTTCCGTCCAGTGCCTCCAGAAGGGACAGTGTGGCCGGTTCGAAATGGTGTTCAGGAGGTTGTTGGTTGGCTACTTTGGACGCGTGGATAAGTAAACTTCCGTCAAACATGTGGTTTCATACAGAAATTGTTTTTTTTAAATATATTAATGGCTGTTTGCTTGTGTCTAGCACTGCGTGTAACTCAATTTTTGAGAGTTACGAGGTTATTAATTAAGCTAAAGTTAATCATTATAACGGGTTCTTACTGCGTTTTTATTTATTTTGGAGTTCCCGATATTTCGGCAGTGTTACAACTGCCATGATCACGGGATGACTGCGTGTAACTGTATAACACTCAAAAGTGATTTAAAATTTTAGGAATATGTTTCTTAACTGATTGTCATTTCTATAGACGCTACGTAGTTCTGTTTAACTAGTAACTTTAGTATTTTGAACTATCATTTTCTATTACTGAGACGATAACGGTGTACAATTTTCATTACGTTCCAATTACTGGTATTCACAAACGAAATTAGTTTACAAAATCAATCCCCTTCAATGGAAGAGCTCCCGTGACCACAGTGACCACTGGTCGATAATGCGATTTTACACCGGTGACAGTGGTAAATCAGTTCAGCAGATACGAAGTTAGTGTAATTTTGTGAGAACATGTATTAGCAACGTTTCACACAGACAAAACAGATACATGAATAGATCATTCTTACAAAAGTATAGATACTGAGATGTTTTTTAATAAAACGCGATTATCCCGAAACATACCGCGTTTAATCCCTGGGGAGTCGTAAATGTTTACGAGCGAGACTTGCTGCGGTGCGAACGCGTCCTTATGACGCCTAGGACACTGTCAACGAGCCTTTAGGTTTGTGGTACACTACTGGTAAGAAGGTACCTTTGTTTATTTAGCTGATATACAGAGCCAATTGTAATTTACAATGACAATTCAGAGTACATTCCTGAGAATGTTTGGACACATGTTACTTACTGCATGTTTAGCGTCATAAGAAACCAGAATTGTCGTTGTTACAATTGTCACCTTTATTAAATAGGGTCTTGATATCATACAATGCTACATTTTGGTAAAATAAGGGATCTCATAATCATACGATATTAATAAAGTCATTTATACCCATTTGCGCTAGTTGCATCTTAGCCTGATGCCTCAGAATACAGAATAAACCAGAAACCGTCAACGCGCTTGAAAGTGAGGCGATCACATAACAACTCCAAATTGGAGTGGCTCGATATCTAGTCCGTCAGTCGATGGCCGACGCGCGCATCGGTAATTACTGAATAAAATCCTAATTAAATAGATAAATTAATCCTATCTATTAAATAGATTCGGTGTTTTTTTTTAGTAATTTTTTAATTAATGTGTGAAAAGCGGCGGGGCGGTGTTGTGACATTGTTTTGAAAACAGCGCGCTGCGTACAAATGTAATCGAACACTCCTTCTGGTTTATTCTGTATTCTGAGCCTGATACCTACATAAGACACTCCTAACAATAAAGTACACGTGATTCCAAACACTCCTAATATTAGGTCTGGGAGTCACTTCATAAATATCCACCTAAGTTGATTCGAGTTTGAAGCAATCGGGCATGTTTTTCAGATTTTAAAGGAGCAGTGAGGAATTAATGTGCAAAGAAAGCTTTATTCTTACATTCGATTAGAAATGAAAAAATAAATCTAAATAGGTGTGCAACGATGGTTAAATATTGTCCTCGTGTTTTCACAACTTCGCTTCGCATTGTGTCCAAAACCTTACGTGGTTCGCGCCTTCAATATTGCCACTTATTGTATTTTGTATTATTTACCCACTTTTACGATCTGTATCCTTCATATTTTTGAGTGAGTCCAAACTACTTAAATTTTTATGTTTCAGTTTTCCACGTCAATAATGTTGGTGGATTTTATTGATGGTTATAAAATATTGTTCTATTTCGGTATCTAATTGAAAATGCCTTTTAACGGAAAACTTTTTTCGAAAACGTACTGTTTTTTTATTTAAAATACATACTTAACTTTAGAAACATCAACACCATGAGAAACGGCAAATATTTCTTGTCACACCATTTATCAAAAGTACTGTTCATGTCAATAAACGATACAATTCAATGTCATTAACAGATTATATGTTTTGACAAACCATTAAGCTTCAATTTTGAAGGAGACTTGACATTTTACAATCAAGCGATTGACTGTTATTGACAGTTGCATTTTACAGTTGATGTCATTTTTATAATGTTAATAGTTATATAATAGAGTATTAACAAAGTATGTTTGAGTTTAATGATAGTTCGTCTCAATCTTTAATGCAGATGTTAAATCTGTTATTATACCTTCAAAGCAAATACAGATTTTCAAATATTACATTTTTTAGAACAAGTTTAGAATACAGATGTTCCGAGTTTTCTATTGTATCATAATTTCTAATAGATCTAGTTTACCAATTAAAAACGATGTACTGATAATATAAAATTAAAACCCACATCACGTCAAAAATGTCATGTTACTGTCACTTTAGTGGGGACGATAATATGAAGATTACACTGCAAATTAATTAATTAGTTTTAATTACCCTAACCCTTCCGTTATTATTAAACAGTTTGAGTGGTACAGAACACGCAAACGTTTGTTTCTTGTTTTATAATGAAGTAAGTACTCTGATTTAATAAAGCGATAATATTATATTTATGTGTATTTAGTTTTTTCTGTTGAATTACTCTACACTTATACAAAAAAGATGATCAAATATTATTGATTATTAACATGTTACAGCCATTACAAAATTTGGAAAGTGACGTACCGAAAGCAAAGCCCCAGTTTGACAGGTTGCGGGTTCAAGACCCGTCCGAGAAAAATGTTGAAATATTTAATTTTATTTAAAAACGATTATCATCGTAGTCAAATACCTATGCAGAAATTTGTTACTGGACTTTTTTGAGAATAAATAACCTAAAACTTCGCCAAAATATGGATACAATAAAATCATGCTATTGCCCGTAACGGCCACAATGACCCACACGTGGTTCACAGATTAAGTTACTTTGTAACCAAAATACTGTTATAGTGTGCCCGTGACGACATCAATTAGTAAATGGATAGTTAAAATTTAATCTTTCGGACATTGTTTAGCGACGATAGTGCATTATTCTTCGCCAAATTTGCAATATGACACTTTGTGAATTTTCTTAGGCAATCGCGTTTTGGGTTTGGGTTGGGAGTGTTACTTTAGGTTTTACATTGTTTTAAAAATAGGTATGGGGCCATCGGGGTCTTCGTGAGTTTTATGGATTCACAGCACCATGAATAAAACCGGTCAAGTGTAGGTACTACCGCACTAAGGCTTCAGTACCTCACCACCACCACCACTTATCAATAAAAAGTATTGTTTTCTCCGCGACCTTTAGCGCAAGACTAACTCACTTTTGGCCGGTTTCTATTAATGTTGCTATACTGTAGAGTTTGTTCTATAATCACACCAAGTTTGACGCTTTTATATATTACCGTTTATACGATAGAGCGAGAAGAAAAAACGTTTATAAAAACTAGTATCTTGTTAAGGTCTTTAATTTTTGACATTTTATTATTTGTTGACTAATCCGCCATAAAAAAACATATTCTCTGAAAATTTCAACTGCCTAGCTATTACGATTCAAAAGTTACAGCCCTAAATAGGTAGGACGGACGGACGGACAACGTTGGCTTAGGGCTTAATAGGGTCCCGTTTTTATCCTTTGGGTATGGAGCCCTAGTATCGAGAAGTACATGCCCAGTGGATATGGGCTGACGGAAGAACGAGTAGGTAATAAAAGTTACTACTTGAATCTTGATGACGATTTTCAAGATATTTACTTACTTCATTTCATTTCGCACTACAATTTTATGCAAAAGATTCAATCTTTTACAGGGTGCCTAATGCGTGCCAACGGCACCGTATTACCACAGAGTAATCACATAATTTACTACGTAAGTATTACTAAGCCTACGAACGTACATCCGTCCGTCCGTCCGTACTATCTCTAAAGGGATGTAGGTATGCCTGTATCTTTAAACCCTAACCGGTAGTGTGTATCAATTGTCGCAGAATATTATGGTGTTGATTTGCTAACTACTAATGTAAAAAAAGTAAAAAATAAGAAACGTGTTTTTTTTAACTTTTTTGTCGTTGTCATAAAAATGGTATACATAAAACTTTAAACTTGGTGTGATTATAATGCAAACTCTATAGTGTAAAAACAAATAGGTAGGAAATAAAATCTGCTAAGTGTCAGTCGGCTCGGGGTAAGGGTTCCGGAGAAAAGGCATTTTTTTTTAAAGAAAATTTCGTGTTGGTCACTAGCTGCCACGAAACTTCACATCCTTCGGTTAACGAGTCCGACTCGCACTTGGCCGGTATTTTTCACTGAATTATTAGAAAATATTTTTATTTTATTTCATAATTATAAAATTTTATTAGTTCAAGTAATGGTTTATATTTATACAAGTTGAAATATAAAATACAAATATATCCTTAGCAAATACAGTTAAAATGCCATTGTTAACTGAAAATTAGGTGTGACCGGACCCAAATGACCCCAGAGTTTACGGACAATGTATTTTTAAGGACATTTCATCGGGTTCAAGTGTAAATGTGATAAAATTTGTTCCGGCACCTCTAACAAGGGGTCAAAATTAGAAAGAATCTCAAATTTTGTTTAGGCTACTCCAAGTTGACATATTTATGTGTTTTCGTTAATAACCGTTGAGATGTGGGTGTTATGTAGTTTTGTAAGGAATAAAATTCATTGATTGTTAATAAATTGGTGATACTGAACGAATCAGTTATATTATATTTTATAAAGGTTAGAATATACGTAGCATACCTACTTACTTAAAAAAAAATCATGACCATAATCCCTTTCAGGTTAGTAAGAGCCTTTATTACAACTACGAACTACTTTATCAAGGGTGTGGTTGAATCAAGGCAGCTGTTTAGCAGATTTTTAATCTAAATTTATGGCATAGTCAAGAATAAATATAATTTTATAGTAATTACGTAAGTATGTATGTCTTGTCCTTATCTAGGGACATAAGTGTCCTGGACCTTTTGGAGGCGTGTGTGGGGCCGAATTACTAACTGTTATTAATATCCAGGCTACATTCTGGTACTTTGAATGGGACTAGATAATCTGTGTGACATTATGCAAAATATTTATTTATTTACATTTATTTATAATTACATATTTAATAAAATTATTTTATATAAATATATTTTACCTGTCTTATAAACATTAACACCTAAAAATCGAAGGGGTGTGGTCGTTTATCTAACTAAAATTAATGATATTCTTTGTATAGGTTAAACATTAAATTATACTAACTCAACCGTAATCGTCTTACCACAAACAATCGTTTAGGAAGACAAAACGATAAGCAAACTATTAATCACAAAACACAATCTATACCTTCCTATACTTGGCGTCACAAAAATATCATTTATATTTTATCGTGACAATTGGCAAAAAAGATAAATGTGAATCCGATGTTATTATTGAAATACAGTAAGGGGTTAAGTCAGTGGCAATGACGCTAATGCTTTCTACGCTTGAACGATTAGGGATAGGGGAGAGAAAAAATACATTTTTTACGTAAATCGAATTTTGACGCAAGGTTATTAACAAAATTGGAGTGACCGAAGGGAATAAACAAAGTTATTGAGTGCGGAACCGTTAAAAGTGTTTATTGGATTAAAATGGGAAAACGATTCTTTTGTACATGTAGTGCACTATTCGGAGCAAGTTTCCGGAATGATATTTATTTACTTATTTTATAATTATACTTAGATATTATTTGTTTAGTTTTGATGGACTCCACTTTTATATAATTTAAGTACTTTCAATTACATCTCAAAAATTTTCGTCGACAGTACAAAAGTGTATTCAAACACTTTAGCTATCTTTGTCAACCTACACTTTTTGTCAAAATTCAATTATCAAATAAAAAAAGAGGGAGGCAGTTACCGTTTCAAATCAGAGAGGTAACAATTCACCGAATTTAAACCTCGTAATGTTAAATGGAGTGTGATCACGACCCCGAACATGTGTACTTGCTTACAACTACTAATGGATTTAAAATTTATTATCATACCCGCCCACTTTACACTTGAAACCACTATAATAATGCTGTTGATAAATCTTTATCTCAGTGCTAGCAATAAACTTTAAAGGATCAATATATTGCGTACCTACATGTTATTTGAAGTAATATGTTTTTTCGGTAAAACTAAAAAAAAACGAAAAGTTTTACACGTGACTCGTATATAAGTAACATAAAGTATTTAAATAATTAAGCGTAATCAAAAAAAATATTGTTCTTTAATCAAACTTCTACATTGACCATTGTTGGAACTTATCCAAAAAACGGGAACATGTTAATGCCCGATTCGTACGTACTGCACCATAACATGACAATACTTTTCTCGGAGTAGATCTTGACATTAATTTGCAGGAAGTCTCTCGTAAAGTTTTACGATATCGTCAATTGACTTCCTAAAAACGTATACGAGAAAGGGTTCCGATATTTACAACAGCCATGGTTTATTTCTTGTGACTTATACTTATATGTAGGAGACAGATTAATAAAAACTACTATCTTAAAATAATAAAGTACCCGATCATAAACATATGTAAAATTTCCGAATGATTGTTCTTTGGAACAAACTTAAAATGGTAATCTAGAGTTTGGTAACCGGACAAAGGATACGATCGCCGTTCTCGAGATTCAGTATTGTAATGGATGACACCAGAATGAATTGCTTCCATTGAAGAACTCAAACTGATCGAAATATGCTGAGAGCACTCTTTTAGATTTTATTCAGGAAAATATACATATAACTGTGTGTAGTTCTTAACATATAAAAATAGGTTTTATCTACCGCCACTATGCAAAAATATTCTAGACCTAATTAAGTAAATAGAAAGTACGATCTCTTCTCTCATTTTCCTAATGCATAAGTGTAATTTTATTCATAGATCTACAGTAAAAATCTAAACAAACACGAGATATTTTCTTACGATACAGCAATTTCATGTCATTATGAAAGATCGGAAGACTAGTACGTTGGCAGTGCACAACTATAAAATTTGCTGTGTTGGTCTGAGTTCGTTAAAAACCGCATTAGCTGCATTTATCGGTGTCGTTAACGTGAGCTTAAACTGTAGGTTCCAGAGACTCTCAACATTTCAATCTTTACCCGACATCCATAGACGTTTCTACTTATAATAAATGCTCAACATTTTTCTCATCTATCAATCCATTAAATAACATGTTTGATTGATTTGAAACTTGATTGTTACCTTTACAAAAGATATTATAATATGAATACCAGAACTTTGAGAAGCACTCTCGAATTTGTCAGAATTTAACCGCGCAACTACATCAGCATCACAATGGTCGCAGACGTTAGGTTTGCGGAAGCAAAGTTGTAAATTTTTACAACTCGCAGTCGCTCGCAATTATACTTCTGCAGGGGAAGGGTTGAATGGGGTAAAACGAAAAAAAATACGAATGAATTTCTCGCACTCTCGAAGCCGTATGCTTCAATGACTGTTTTGAAAAAGTCGTAGAAACATAATACTATATTTGTAATGTTATTATTGGCTGAAAACCATATACAGGGTGTAAGGAAAAGTATAATTAATCTTTAAAATACATACTATACCCATCAAACTGAACACATTTTATTATGGGAGCAAAACTATCAGCGCAAAAAAAAACAGCTGTTATACTAAATGCAATGTGTTGTTTTTATAAGGAACAAAACGCTACTTGAGACACCATACAATTGGAACTTCATTGTAAGCCAGGGAGGAGGCAACAGACGACCGATACGCGACGCGACCACCCAATAGCAGATCTACAATATGACACACAATCAACCTTTTGTGAATATGAGTTTTTAAAATCCATCTGCTCAACTCCATTCAATAAATAGATACTTAGTATTAAGAATTGTATTATGTTAAAATATTATTGTACTGAGACTCTTGATCTTACAGACAAACCATGGAAACGGTTTTGTGGGACTTTCCTATATTGAATATTTTTATAAATAAAGTATTTGAAATTTGAATTTTTGAATAAATATCCAGGAGTATTTGAAGTTTCAGCTACCATTTAGTAATACAATCCCAAACAGCAATGAGGAACATTATTCAAAACAGACTAGATCCTCAAACGAGAACTAACATCAGTTGAATAGGTACGAGTATAAAGTCACATAACCCGAACGGATAAGCCCGTGATATTAGAGATAACTTCGCACAGAAATTGACCCGTGCTTCTGTTCTGATATCTACAAGGATTTAGAGTTTGGAACTAGATGTTGTTTTTTTGTTTTAAGTACTGTTTTAGCCTAGAAATACTACAACTTTGTAGACAGCAATATAATAATAATAATAACACCCAGTTCGCCCCCATAACCCGAGGCTTTTTTGTCCTTTCTACAATAGTCTCTGCACCGAACGTGGTATGTCTTCTGGCGCATTTGCGTAATGCATTCAGAGACAGACCACGGTTGGTGCATCCCATCGCGTTTAGATAAAAGTGTCTCAAAGGGACCTCGACGTGTTGGATCTGTGTCCCCACGCAAGCCTGTCCGGGCTACAGCCCGAGAAATACCAACAATCCCACGACTCCATCCCAGTGGAACTTAAAAAAGTATTAATATGTTAATCCAGAACATATTCAATCTGCCTACGTGTAAAACTACATACATATCCGCACAGCCGTGTCGATTCGCATTTAGATCAGTTTGCGATTAAGTCATTTTGAGAACACGTCATAATGCGTTTAAGAAAATTATTGGTTTTAGGGAATTATGCGTCGAGAGCGTACATGCGTGATTGAGTGACAAACATCATAAAATCCAATCCATTTATAATATTAGTGACGAGAGATAGGTGCCTTTTACAACGTTCTATGTACAATAGAATGCTTGTGATACATAGAGCCTGCTTAGATTCTTGTAATCTGCTCTCAAAACGACTACGAAGTTTTAATGGTAGATCTCGTAGTATTACGTAGCATGTTGTTACCGTAGCAATCGTAGCAGTTTTGAGTGGTTTTGATCTACAAATTAAATGCAAAAGAATACATGATGTACGCGGAGAAAAATATATCGCAGTATACAGGGTCCTTCTTAATATGCTGACACTTTTTTATGTGGGTGATCAGACCACCAAACTGAACAACTTTCTCTATAGGACCAACATCTAAATAGCGAAAAAAAAATCTGCGGTCTCCACTGACATAATTATACTCTAGCGATAGATAGGCCCTTTCATAGAAGTAACATGTTCCACTTGAATGCGGGGCCCGTACCTGATTTATGTTCCCGAGTTCACTTTGTCACTATGGCAATGACAGACCGCAATGTGTCATTTTGTGTTGTTTTGTGTGACATGTTGTTTGTTTGAACGAGCTTGTCTATCGCTAGAGTATATGTCAGTGGCTATCTCATACCTTTGGCTCATGTTAGGTTTAAGGTTTTCAGTTTTGTATGGAACAGCAGATTTTTTTATTGCGATTTTGAAGTTGGTGCTTAAAAAAGTGTCAGCAAGTTAAGAAGGACACCATTATATTAGCTAACTTTACTAGAAAATTTGTTGTTGTACATTTATCTAATTTTATGGAAGATTTAACTAAAGAAAGGGCCTGTTTCACCACTTCTGGGTAAGTTCTTGTTAGCTTATCCGACAGATAGTTCGATATATTTTGTATGAAATGATGTCAAAATATCTGTCGGATAAGCTAACAAGAACTTACTCAGAAGTGGTGAAACAGGCACTAAGTCTACTAAAATAAATAATAGTCACGTAATTTTTCTCAGTTGTAAAGTTTGTACGATTCCTTCTAGCAAGACTATATCCAACAAGATATTTGCATAAACGTGTCAGACCCGGATTAGTATCTCCGATAGACGTCACACAGCCGGAGGGCTTCCGTTTGGGGAACGTGGACTTGTATTAATAAGATACTTAGCTATGTTTGTTTATTAGTCAACGTGTAATAGGTATGTATTAATTCATCTGTAAAATATGTGTTGTATTTATAAATATGTAAATATCATGACAATTAAATTCAATTTTTTGTTTAATGGCATCCGATGTGTTATCACAATTCAGCCAACGTCTCGTTATGTGAAGATTATACGTAGGAAAATGATCAGTAGTATTAATTAAGTCTAGAGTGCTGGCCAATGTAAGTAGTTTAGAGTCTCAAGTGATTGTTTTAAGGTTAAAACACAAAAGAGTTCACAAAATGGTGGAGCCACGAGCGGACCTAACCGCGTCGATACGACGACCGTTCACCGTCAGATCCGCAACGAGACTCAAATATCATGTCTTCAGTTGTAGGTAATGTAATTTGTACAAAAGTAATATAAAACAACGATAAATTATTAGTCCATAATAGTACAGTCTGTTACAGTTGCATTACTTTAAGAGAACAAACAACGTTCTCTATGGAACCTATAGGCAATTAGCAAAAAACATTTTAGACTTTCACATACTTAACCCTCTACTGCATGAATTATGAAGGATGCGATCAAAAAAATGTTTGATACTAAATATCTGTTTAATATGAAGTACAAAAACCATAACAAAGATTTAAAAAAAAATCAGACTTAAATTTCAGAAGATAATTTTCAGAACCATATATGGTTTTGTATGCATTCAGTCCAAAATTATTGCTGACATAAATTCATGTATTTTTAACATTTGCATATGTATTGATAAGTTTTATTTATGCAGGAGGCTAGATATTGGTTGTTTTTCTTAGTTGAAATGACAGTTAGCTATTACCGACCAAGTAATTGACATTGACCCTATGCTGAAAGCATAATTACGCACTTGTTACTGTAACTATGGGTACTGAAATTTTTCTTAAGGGGGCATAGGTCCGGACGAATATTTTCTATGAGAAACGCGATTGCCGAGCGCTCCGAAAAGTGTGTGCGTGAGCCGTATTTTCTATTAAAAACAACTAACCAAAGTACTTTTTCTAGATTTTATTTATGATTGCACTAGTTAAACTAATGGTGAATATGCGAGTATAAATACCAACAATCGGAAACTATTTTAAGTTCTTCTAAACCGAGAAAAATGTTTAAAAATGCATGAAAATACGTCATCTTTGTGACGATTTTCTATCGAGTGAAGTAATTCCAATCGTTGATGATTGCACTAGATGAAATATCCAAAAATACTGAGGTATGACTTTAGTTTCGGTAAATGGTATAAATCTAGCCGTAAAATGAAAAATAAAAGATGCCTCCGAGGTATTTCCACTTACTATTACGTCTTAAATGTTCCTTTTGGAATGTTGTTCAGTATCATGAGTACAATCACCCTTTAAATTAATGCAACTGTTAACCCTAACACGCTGTATAGTGTTTTAAAATAACGACAACAAACTTTAATAGTAGACCAAGCCGGAACTTAATGTTATAGTTAACGAAGTCCTTAAGCGTACGAAATTGTACCTTTCCAAACATTGAACACATTCATCAAAATTTACAATTCACACGTTAAACTGAAGAGTTCACAAATTATCGTATTTCGAACACTATTTCCCACGTATTATTAGACACGTGTTGGGATTTCGATGGTCCTCTAAGAGGGAAGGGCGTGTCCTCAACAAATATTGTCTTTGAGGACACCCTACTTGTACGGACTTGACTATTCAAGGGTTAAGTATTTGGTGACAATGAACGCTCAATTGTGCGGCAAAGTTTGCAACTTGTATATTCTATTTCATATTAATTTATAAGGAAAAACTATTGCAAACAAATATACTTCTAGGATATTATTGCTACTCATCCTATCTTTTTTTTTCTTTATGGATTAGAGTCATCTCCGGGCTCGCTGGACTTCAGGACTTAAGTGGTCTCAAAACCATTTGAGTCGAGTTGGTACTTGGTACTGCAGTTTTGAATGAAACTGTTTTTTTTTCGCGAGTTCGAAGTTGGCTCCATAATTAAATTTATTTAGTTTGATGGTCTGAAGCACCCCAAAGGCTCCAACAGGATGTTTTTACCCCCTGTATAAGGTTATTAGCTTATGACTAAGGCCCGATTCGACCAAACGCGAGTAAATTTTATTCTTAAGTCGCCGGTTACTATAGAGTAAACTGATTTTGCGTTTTACCAACCCTAATCCAAATGAAATGTCAATGTCACATAATTAAAAAAAAATATAATAAAAAGAAACCTACCAGTTTTTTTTTTAAATTAAAACTGAACGACCTCTTTCTTTTGGTAAATTACTCATTCGTTCTTTTAGTACGGGGTGTGTAAACACCAAAAGTAAAATTTTTCCTTGTATAGTTACTCTTCTATAAATCTAAGTTTGGTCGAATTCGGCCTAAGATAACAAAAAAAAACCTAGGAAAAAGAAAAAAAATTCAAGCAAACTTCAACAATTTAATATACAGACACGCCATGTTCTTCACTTCATTATAATAATAAAAAGATAGAATAGCGAATGTAATTAATAACCTAATCAGCGAGTAAAGCTGTGAAATGAAGATAATATACTCCGAATTATACCTGACATATTATTTACAATTTATGCTCCTGCCTAAAAAATGCAAACATACGTTATTCCGGCAAATGATCTTACAAACAAGAGGAATAATGATCGTAATCACCAGTAAATCACCAAACAAAAATAATACTCATTACAATCGAACCACAATACGTACTCACCAAAGATTCTCCTATTAACGTCCACTACACAAAATCTGGACAATACGATACCAATAATCTGGCTCCCTATTAATTATAATTGACATATTTCGTACTTCAGCAGCAATTTGTCGAATATTTGTTGAATGGTCACGTGGCTCGGTATATTTGTTTTGATGTCCAGGGGCCTGGGCGTCCGACCGATCACACTAAGGTTTCGCTGTTTGTTGAAATTTTTTTTTACATTTGTGCTTGAGTACAATCAAACAAACACGGCCTACGGTCCCAGTTACAATGAGAGAAAAACAATGAAGAATGTCAGTGGTAATGTTATATTAGGTAACTAGCTATTACCCGCGACTTTGTCAACGTTGCATATCTATCTGCGGCGAAGGTGCCGACGGAGGCGTACGAAACGAATTGACTTTTAATTATTCTGATGATTCGTCCGATTCGCCGCGGTATCATAGAATTTCATACGAATTCTAGCATTCGATTCTTTCGTCTCCTTCAGCTCGTTCTCACCGATTGACTTCTAGCGGTAGGTGGCCCTTTCGTAGAAGCAACATGTTCCACTTGAATGCGGCGGGCGCACCGCATTGATGTTCCCGAGTTCACTTCGTCAATATGGCAATGACAGACTGCAATGTGTCATTTTGTGTGACATGTTGTTTGTTTGAATGAGCTTGTTTATCGCTAGAGTATATGTCAGTGTTCTCAGCGGATAAATATGCGTCCTTAAAAAGAATCCTTTATAATCCCTAATATAATTTTATTATCTGTGTGCATTGATGACGCATCGTTAGCCTGGTTTTGGACATTGTCTTTTCATCCAAATCCGTGTATGCGTGATTTAGTAACAAACATTACAAAATCTAAACTTTCACATTTATAATATTACAAGCGACCCGCTCTAGCTTCGCCCGGATGAAATACACGTATAACTGATATAACAAAAATCTATATTCCGGAAGAAATTATCTAAATTACAGTGAAAACCGTATCAAAATCCGTTGCATGGTTTATAGGTAAGCGGAGAAACAAACAGAAGTGGATATAATCGACTTTGTTTTGTGCTAAATATTTAAAGAAGAGATAGTGAAGAAGTAGAAAAAGACGATATAATATAAATTGGTGATGTTGTACCTACCACCTAACCTAATTTACATACAAATAAAATACAAATACCGATCGCCTGAAGAATGTACTGATATTTCATATATCATTTTGAAATGCAGCTTCAGTGCCATATCTTCATCAGCCTCTGCCCCATATACCTCCCACTGCAGGGCACAGGCTTACCTTGGGTGGAAAGAAGGGTGTATGGTATGGGTGTTACGGACGGCCAGCCGGCCACGTAATTAGATAAGTAAGGCAAATTGTAATAGACGATAAGTAGTGATAGTTTTTAATTTGTACCTTTTGATATTATATGATTTTACTATTTTGCTTTATTTTTCCTTTGATTTAAGTTTGTTTTATTATTATTTGATATTAGCGATAAGTTTTTTATGTAACAAATATATCCTAACAATTACCGTTTGGTTTTTATCCCATATGATAAGATGGAAAATGTAATAATTTTAAGACTAATTTCGTTATAACTTTGTAAAATACAAACCGATACACTGGGGTGTTTTATTTCCTAATAGGATAAAAATTTGGGAATTTTATGTACTATGTTTACATAGGATATTATGTAATACATAAGCAGAATAGCTAGAAAACTGAGATCTCGATAGTGAAAATTGAAGTAAATTCAAATGAGAAATGTGAATGCAGGCGCGGGCGTCCCTACGGTATTGACGCTCGCGGCTGTATCAACCGATAGAACAGTGTTGCCAGATGGGGGGGATTCCCCCCAAATTTGGGGGTATTTTCAGACCAAGGGGGGATTTTTGGAGGGACAAATCCTTTGGGGGGTTCTGAGGGGGGAAAAAAATTGGCTTGGAGGGAATTGGAGGATTTTTTGAAAAACCGTGAAACCGGTTTTTAACGCCAACCACCCGCCAATACCATCTTTGCCAAAGTGTAAAACGTTGATAAAACACAGTGATTAAATCCAATGAGGTCTCTCAAGGCACAGATGCCGTGGAGAAGATAATGAATGGCACGGTCCAAAAAAATTTTACTCAGAGAAAATGTATGGAACTGCTGACGACGTATGTGGAGATGCTGATCCAGTGATGGAAGCAAATTTTATTTGATTTTATTTGATTAAATAAATGTTTTTCCAATTAGTGGGGGTTTTTTTCTCAAAACACTACCATTTTGGGGGGATTTCAGGGAGATTTGGGGAGAATGCCAGATTATCATCTGGCAACACTGCGATAGAAATGATAAATTTGTACACACTCCGAACAAGAAGCAAGAGCGAAAGAGCTGAATAAACTAGGAGAATTGAAAACTGAAAAATCGTCTTTAAATACAGTCCACTGCTGAAATCCATCCTGAACAGTTTGGTCCATCGAGCGCCGGATCCGAAGAGGGAAGAATCCAGTGCTGAGAAGAGTCTGCTGCCGAACCGTCGAACCCGAAGGTTACGTCGAAGCAGCCGGCTCCGTGTATGAAGAGAGAAGAACCTGACAATAAAATCATTCTTGTTTCTAACACGGGTGTACCGTGTGCTCTGTTCTCACTACCTTGCGGTGTTATAACCGTGGGGTCAGAGTTCAACGCCGTTCAAGGCGGGAGCAGCCGTTCGAACGCGGCTGCCGGTCAGTCTTTTTCAAGACTGGTCGTACAGTTCGACTATCGCCGGTAAGGTGCGCACAGACGGGGCCGGACTGTAGGCACTGTCGAGGAGGTTGAGCGTTCCTCTCAATCTCTGAGCAAACTCGTAACTGTGCGTGCCCTCTGCTGGGTTAGTGCCTCCCTACCTTACCCTACCTTTCCATCGCCAAGGGAGCGAACGGCGAATAGCGTCACCTCCCGAGGTACTGTTAGTGTTAGGGACCGTTAGGGACGTAAGGGAATTAGGCAAGAGAGAAGAAAGAAGATAGAACAACGGGAAGATGCCGCAGACAAGAAGCCAGACTCAAGAAGAGGGACGCAGCCTGGACGACAAGGAGATCCGAAGAATAGTCTTCGAGCGCCCCCCTGCGTCACCCTCCGTGCCGACGAGTCAAGATACAAGATCGCAGCCGACGGAGCCTAGCCCTCCTGCCACTGCCAATCCTGCCACTGCCACTGCCACTGCCATCGCCATACCCACTGCCAATCCAACCACTGCCTACCCCACCTTTACCACCTCCGACACCTTGACTACCGCACCTAACGCCTACTCAAGCCAGCTAGCAACGGGACAGCACCAACAGAGTCGTCGCGCGTCAAGAGCGCCCTCTGTGCGGTCAACTGCGAGTACACTACTACCCGTATCAAGCAAGCCGAGTACGAAGCCGAAGAGAGATTAGCTGCGATCAAGAAACGCGAACTAGAGCTTGAAGCCTCGCTGATAAAGAAGAAGCTTGCCTTGGAAATCGCGACACTGCAAGAAGAGACAGATAGAGAAAGTTTGCAAGACGAGCCCACCAACCGCGATGAACGTGTCGACGAATGGCTTCGACGCGCCGTCGCGGACCCCGTACGAATACGGGGGGAGCTCCCCGCAACAACTACAGAAGAAACTGATACTGCTAAGCCGACACCGCTCGACGTCCGAACGTACCAGCGACGAGAGGAGCCGGTCTTAGAATCTGAAGAACGGCATAGAGAAGAGCCGCGACACAGAGAAGAGCCGCGACATATAGATTTATATCGCGATCGCTCGCCCACACCCCCGCGAGAAAGGGACCCGACAGATAGATACCGACACTCTGAAGAACGGCATAGAGAAAAGCCGCGACGCAGAGAAGAGCCGCGACATAGAGAGTTATATCGCGATCGCTCGCCGACATCCCCGCGACAAAGGGATTCGACTGATAGGCTGGCGGAAGCGCTAGAGAAGTTGACAACGCGCTCTCGACCCCCGCCACGCCAAGCTCAAGAGTTACCCAGCTTTAGCGGCGCGCCGAACGAATGGTTAGCCTTCAAGGCGGCCATGCGCGACTCTACACAGCTATATGGATACTCGTCAACGGAAAACATCGCTAGACTTCGAAACAGTCTGAAAGGAAACGCGAGAGAGGCCGTCTCAGCTCTGCTGTACACTGAAAACGACCCTTCGCAAATAATGAGAACATTGGAACAATGCTTCGGTCGACCAGAGGTGTTAGTAGACAAAGCACTAATCGACTTGAAGCGCCTACCGAAACTGGGATCGTCCGCGACCGAACTGAACGCTTTCGCTATCAAGCTACAAAACGTTATCAGCGTTCTGTCGGGTATCAACATGAGAAGGTACCTACAGAACCCTATGTTGATGAGAGACATAACGGAAAAGCTGAGCCCGCACCTCCGATCTAAATGGTGCGACTTCGCGGAAGAAACGGAAGATTACGGCGAACCCGAGATAGCTACGTTATCAAAATTCTTAATGAGGGAAGCGGACCGCGCTCTGAAACACGCGTACGCCGCACCGACCGCGACGGCGCACTCGGCCGCTCCGCCTCAGATGAAACCGAAAACACCCCCACGGCGCTACGAAGATCGACGCGGGGTATATGAAACGCATGAAAGTGAAGACAAGAGAGCGTGCCTTATATGCGAAGGTACTCACGACTTGCCCAAATGCCCAAAGTTTGAGAAGATGAACTTGGAAACGCGCTGGGAGACTGTCAAAGGAACTGGATATTGTTTCAAATGCCTAAAGAGCAAGCATAGGCGGTACCAATGTAAACAGAAAGACTGTCACATAGAAAAGTGCGGTCGCTCGCATCATCCCATGCTGCACGTGAAACGTCATACGCCGCATGAGAACGAAAAGCCGCCCGAGACGAAACAGAACCCAGAATCCGTAACGAACACAACATTGGAAGGAGACCGTACTATCCTGTTAAAGATATGTCCAGTAACGGTATCAGGACCGACCGGTACCGTAGAAACGTATGCACTACTGGATGAAGGTTCCACCACATCGCTAATCGATAACGGACTAGCACAAGAGATAGGCGCCGACGGCCCGGTGCAACCGCTACGAATAAACTCCGTGAACTCGAGCGAAAGGAAGGAACAAAGCAGAAGAGTCACTCTACAAGTCAAGGGGAAACTTTCGGAAACTTTCGACGTCGAAGCAAGGACGATAAAGAACCTTATCCTGCACCGACAAACGGTACCTGCGCGAGCGCTAGTGGCTAAACATCTTGAGCACATGAAAGCGTCAGATGTTTGCTACGACAGCGCGCGGCCGCGGTTACTATTGGGCGCCGACCAATGGCACTTGATAGCGTCTAGACAGCTGAAGACTGGAAGCCGAAACGAACCGGTAGCCTCACGGACGACATTAGGCTGGGTGATATACGGTTCGCTACCTCGTATCGTAGCACAGAGCGACCCATCGGTTCTACATCTCAGTAGGTACGGAAGATCGCGGAGAATGCGACCAATGTTGTAAGTTGATACAAGCGCACTACGATATCGACGCGCTGGGAGTGTCGACAGCGATAAAGGAAAAGCCCGAGGACAAGAGGGCGATTGAAATATTTCAACAGACAGCCCGCCGCGTAGACAACCATTATGAGGTCGGCCTACCGTGGCGCGAAGACGACGTGCGTTTACCGCCGAGCTACGATAACGCCGTGCGTCGACTGAAATCGATAGAGAAGAAAATGGATAAAGATGCGTCCTTTGCCACAGAATACATAGCCCAGATAGAGAACCTAATAGACAAAGGCTATGCGGCAAGATGCGACGGATCGGAGGAAACGAGTTTACGAAAATGGTACCTACCTCACTTCGCGGTTCGGAACCCAAACAAACCTGGGAAGGTACGGCTCGTTTTCGATGCTGCGGCCGTCGCGAACGGTGTACGACTAAACGACAAGTTGTTAGAAGGACCTGATCTGCTGCTCTCACTGCAAGGTATTATGTTTCGTTTCCGTGAGCGCCCGGTAGCGGTCACAGCGGACATACAAGAGATGTTCTTACGAGTGAAAATAAGGAAGGAAGATCAGCCAGCTCAGATGTTCTTGTGGCGTGGTTTAAACCGCGAGAAAACGCCAGAAAGATATAAAATGACATCTATGATATTCGGTGCATCGAGTTCGCCCTTTCTAGCGCACAGTGTGCGTAACAAGAACGCCGAAGACTACGCAGAATCGCATCCGAAAGCCATGATAGCGATCACTCAGAGCCATTACATGGATGACTTCGTCGACTCGTTCGAAACCGTAGAAGAGGCCGTGGCCGTAACGAAAGATGTAACCTACGTCCACTCTCAAACCGGTTTTAAACTACGCGCTTGGAACACGAACAGCGATACAGTTATGGAAACTATACCGGAAGAATTGCGAGCGAGAGCGCCGACGAAACTAATGACGAAGGTAAACGAGTACGAAAAAACGCTGGGACTGCTGTGGGACGCGGCGAAGGACGAGCTCGGTTTTAACACGTCTATGAACCGTGTTCCGTCCGACGTACGTACCCTAAAACGAGCACCGACCAAGAGAGAAGCGTTATCGGCCGTAATGTCGATCTACGACCCACTCGGTTTGCTGAGCCCATTCACTATCGTAGCTAAGATACAGCTACAGAACATGTGGAAACTGAAAATTGAATGGGACCAAGCGTTACCTACAGAAGAAGCCTCCGACTTCATGAATTGGCTACAGAGATTGGAAGACATCGCTAAGCTACGAATACCGCGTTACTATCTACCGACGGGAACCACGGGTCGCAGAGAACTTCACGTATTTTGCGATGCAAGCGAGCAGGCCTACGCCGTAGCGGCCTACTGGCGTGTAGCGTTAAGCGTCGACCGTGTGGAGGTGGTATTGGCGGCGGGAAAGGCAAAAGTGGCACCAACGAAACCTCAAACGATTCCGCGTATGGAACTGCAGGCAGCAGTGATCGGTACACGACTAGCCGACACTATCAAAAGGGAACACAGATGGGTACCCGAGAGAACCGTATACTGGACTGACTCAAGAACGGTCATTCAGTGGATACGGACCGATGCGAAGCGTTACTCCCCCTTCGTAGCGCATCGCTTAGGCGAAATATCCGAACGCACAGACGCGTCAGAATGGCGCTGGGTACCCACAGCTGATAATGTAGCAGACGATGCGACACGTCTACATTATAACGAGATAAATGGCAAGGATAGATGGTTCATCGGACCACAATTTCTAAGGCAGTCAGAAACTACGTGGCCCACTGAAGTAAGCAATGCGCCAGAGACAGAACAGGAGGTAAATGCGATCACTACGCACGCCCCTCCTCCCCACTGGGACGCTATGCCGAACATAGAACACTTCAGTAAGTACGATAGCTTAATGAGATCCACCGCTATCGTACTTTTCATGGCAGAAAAGTGGTGCCGAGGCGCACGTAAAATGCAGGCACGCCACGTAGCAAAGGCAGAAGAGCTATGGATTGAAAGAGCACAGGAAGAGAGCTTTCCAGACGATATTGAGAAATTAAAACAAGGAAAACCGATATCGCCGTCTAGCCGACTCTATAAGCTAGACCCTATGTATGAAAATGGCCTAATAAAACTACGCGGTCGTATCGGCGCCTCAAACGCTCCGACCACTGTGAAGCGACCTAGAATTTTGGACGGCCAACATAAGCTCGCTCGGCTCTTGATACTGAAAAATCACATAGCTGCTGGACACGCCAATACTGAGAGAGTGATTAACGATATACGTCAGAGCTATTGGATACTTCGACTGCGCCCGACGGCACGTGCTATAGCGCAATCCTGCCCACGATGTAAAGTGCGACGAGCGACGCCTATTGTACCAGTGAAGGGAGACCTGCCGCCCGAAAGATTAGCGGCTTACGAGAGAAGCTTCTCCCACTGTGCCATCGACTATTTCGGACCGATAAGCGTAACAATCGGTCGACGACATGAAAAGCGGTGGGGGGCACTATTCACATGCCTAACCACACGCGCGGTACACATAGAGCTGGCACACAGTTTAACGACGGACTCGGCGATAATGGCTCTACGACGTATGGCAGCGAGGCGAGGGTGGCCACAGACAATGTACAGCGATAACGGTACGAATTTTCACGGCGCGAACACTGAACTGAAAACCGCCTACGACGAGTGGAACCCCGCACTAGAAAACTACTGCCTAACAAAGAAGATAGAGTGGCGATTCATCCCACCGGGCGCACCGAACCAAGGAGGCGCGTGGGAAAGATTGGTCAGATCGATAAAGACCGCGCTATACGCCACACTCGAAGCTAAGTACCCACGAGAAGAAGTACTGATAACACTACTGGCCGAAGCAGAGTACAGTGTCAATGCCCGCCCGCTAACACATGTGTCCGTTGACCCCGACGACCCCGAGGCGTTGACCCCTAACCATTTCATACTGGGTTCATCAGCTGGGCTACCGACAACGGGACCGTGCCACCTAGCAGATAGACGCACGTGGAGAGCTACGCAAGCATTAGCGGACCAATTTTGGAATAGATGGGTGCGAGAATACCTACCGACACTTGTACCTAGAGGCGAAGCCCGCCAGCCCATCCGACCCTTACAGATGGGAGATTTGGTGGTTGTTACTGACCCGAACATGCCTCGTAACGTATGGCCACGTGGAGTAGTCGAGAAAGTGTATCCAGGACGCGACGGACATATACGCAGCGCAGACATTAGGACGCAGGGGGGCCTCTTTCGCAGACCGACGAGTAAGCTGGCCGTCCTTCAAGTTACCGCTCCGCTAAAGCTGCACTGAGGGGAGAATGTTACGGACGGCCAGCCGGCCACGTAATTAGATAAGTAAGGCAAATTGTAATAGACGATAAGTAGTGATAGTTTTTAATTTGTACCTTTTGATATTATATGATTTTACTATTTTGCTTTATTTTTCCTTTGATTTAAGTTTGTTTTATTATTATTTGATATTAGCGATAAGTTTTTTATGTAACAAATATATCCTAACAATTACCGTTTGGTTTTTATCCCATATGATAAGATGGAAAATGTAATAATTTTAAGACTAATTTCGTTATAACTTTGTAAAATACAAACCGATACACTGGGGTGTTTTATTTCCTAATAGGATAAAAATTTGGGAATTTTATGTACTATGTTTACATAGGATATTATGTAATACATAAGCAGAATAGCTAGAAAACTGAGATCTCGATAGTGAAAATTGAAGTAAATTCAAATGAGAAATGTGAATGCAGGCTCGGGCGTCCCTACGGTATTGACGCTCGCGGCTGTATCAACCGATAGAAATGATAAATTTGTACACACTCCGAACAAGAAGCAAGAGCGAAAGAGCTGAATAAACTAGGAGAATTGAAAACTGAAAAATCGTCTTTAAATACAGTCCACTGCTGAAATCCATCCTGAACAATGGGCGTTAAACTACCATAATGCTTAGTAAAAGCTAATGGAAAATACTTAATTTATACTATTTTAACTTCGTCATGGAATTTTAGGGGTTTCAGATTATTTCGTTTTCATTCCGTTTCTAGAGATAAAAGTAACTGTTATTTAAAATAAACAGAAGCATCTTCGTACAGTAGTTTGTGTAAGTATCAATACATAGTTGTTTCAAAAAGTTTTACGTAAACAAAATGAACATTTCTTGTTCATCTGTTTTTGCTACTTGTTTAAGGAAATTGGAAAAGCGAAATATGATAATGTAATGATAACATTTCTCTCGCTTTAGAATATTGTTTCCTTGCAATTTTAGATTTGATGAAAGTGAATAGGTTGTGTATAGCATAATCTATTAATTTATTTCCTTTAGAACAGCCGGGGCGATGTCTTTTCACTTGATCACCGAACTGTTATACGGGGTGTAATCATAAATACGTTACATACTTTATGGGTTACATACTTCAGGACATCAATCTGAACAACTTTAGCTTTAGCTGTTTCTTACATTTGATCGAGTAGCTATTGAAATTTTTCATTGAACAACTTATTTTTTTCTCGTTTTCGATGTTGTTTTCATCGTGAAAGTTGTTCAGTTTGATGGTCTACGGTCTGAAGCACCCTGTTCGATATGTAAAACACCCTGTATTGTTCCTATTATTTATTAATTCATTGTAATTTTTAGTCTTATATAAGATATCAATGTAGATGACACTTTTTTTTAAAACTACGATTTAAACAATTACTATGACGATTAATACGTAAAAAAATTATAACCCTTATGATTTCTATTAACTATCAATTATTAAATTTAACAATAACAAACCTCCCAAAGCCAATAATTCCCACGTACAAATTCGATTAGCACCCTCAATTGCGCTAATTTCCAAACATTGACTTGACTATTCTTTATTTTTTCAAACACATCGCCACGCGATCGCCGCAGGCATTTTTAAACAAAAAAACTATTAACAATAACGTTTTGGATTGTAATGAATAAAACATTGAAACATTGTATAATGATGGGGTTCGATTGCTTTTGATTTTGTAGGGTTAAACAGCAAAATAGAAGAGCTTCAAGCACTCTATGATTGACGTCTGCATGTGAAATCCATTATATGAAAATTTGTCTTGAGTCTACTACGAAAAAAAGACAGCACTAACGATGTACCTAACATTTTAATTTAATAGTGACTTTGGAAAAACAGTTTGTTGTGAACGGATTGTTTTCTACAGAACCCTCTATTGTATTTTCGTTTTACCATTTTTGTAAAATGATTATATTAACTGTTTTATATTATTCATGGGAGAATTGGTTATGTGGGATGTAACCCGCGGCGGAATGAAACAAGATTTGCGGAAATAATAGTTTCAACAATATGTTTACAAATTCTTGGTGAACATTAATTCGAGTTTTGAAAATGTGTTTAATTCGACGTGTTCGTGTTCGTGTTCTATTCGTGTGTGTGTTTGACGTACGAGTATGTATATACGTCGGAACATAATTTGCTTGCTATAGGTACTGATTAATTTCTCTTAAAAAAAAGAATAATTTAATTTTAATCCGTTATTCCTAGTGCATATCAACATTTTACGCTTAATAGAGTTTTTTCTAATCATTAATGTCATCAATTACATCGAATTATCATAAATATAAAACACCCGCACGCCTTTAAAGATAAAGCAGACACTAAACAATCATAGGCATCTAAGTTCTAGATTCCCCGTATTCTAAAATATACAAGAACAAAAGGGAATATAGGGGAAACGCACACGCACCATCCGCGGGGAGGGAGGGGAGGTGATGGGACAGGTCACGTGTCCGACACGTGATGGCAAGCGTGATGGGCACCGTAAAATTGATGTACTGGTGGACTCAAGATTTGGAAGATATGGAGTTTCTGTGTGGATATTATAATTTTTTAGAATGTGATTTGGAGTTAGTAACAAAATGCAAAAATGCAAAAAAACTGGTCATAGGTATGTAATATTTACCACTATTATCAAGGAACTACGAATAAAGCCAAGCCATTGAAAATAATGTAAACAAAAAAGTAGTTTTTTGTACAAATTATGACGTTTTGTGATCTAGTTAACATACGATACAAAAGCATAATAATAATGTCTCAATTTTAATAACATAGCAGCGGCATGAAGTCTATGATGTATATTGGTAGTCATAAAAAGAGCATGCCATAGTTTGCACCTAGTGAGGTGCAAACATAAAAAAAAACTACTACTAAAACCAATCTAACTACTTTAAGTGTAAAGTAAAGAAGAGTTTTGCCGTAGTTGTAATAAATTACAGCGCGACTCTACAGAATTCCCAGTTCTGCACTTATACATCTTCCATTTAGGTGCGTTTGATTCGATTCTGATTTTGTCAAAGCCATCGTAAAACAGTAGTCGGCTCGTGCAATTGTTTTTATACAATTTACTCTACGCGCACGACTCTTTATTCACTCATTTAGACATGGTGTGTGTACGTCGAGCTTTATTTGGTTTGATTTGCGAGTGACACTTTTTTGTTGTTATATTTTTAGTTGTAATGTTTTGTTATGATATTGTCGAGTTATCTGTTTTCTGTTTTTGTTGGCGTAGGAGCGTGTCGTAGTTTTGATTGTCTGTCAAATTTACATTATAAAGAAGTGACGGGATTTTGTTGTCGTGAGAAAGTTTGACTTAACTTTTGTGGGTCTAATTTTTAAACGTGGAAGTATTTGATTGTTTATGAAACACGAATCTGAAATGAAGAGATCCGCAGAAGATCCAGGGAAGCTCACATAGCCCAAAGAGTTACTAAACTAAAGAGGCAGTGGGCGGGGTACATTGCTCGTAGAACCGATTGCCGATGGGACCGAAAAGTTCTCGGCTGGCAACCGCTGCGCGGAAACGTACCGGAAAGTGCAGCGTGGGTAGGCGCCCACAAGGTGGACCGACGACCTGGTGAAGGCGGCGGGAACCCGTTGGATGAGGGCAGCGCAGGACCGGTCGTTATGGCGATCCTTGGGGGAGGCCTATGTCCAGCAGTGGACGTCCATCGGCTGAGATGATGTATATGAAATCACGAACCTCAATTTTAAATTGCAAAAGTAGAAGCAACACAGTCTCTCCCTTTAATTTAAGCCAAAAATTATTACTTGGTGTTGTGGCTCTCTATATATAAAACTCTGTCATCGGTTTTCCATGCAATCACTATCTGCTCTCTATCTTAGGTATCGATCTAAAGGACCAGCGGACTGAAGAGCATTCCACGCTTCGCCTGTCAGTCCGCGGTTTCAATTCGAGAACACATTCCGGATCATCGGCAATCAGTTCTTCGGCAGATATAACTTAGCAAGCAATTTGGAAGCCATTGTGGCTTTGGCAACAATTTTTGTTTACAATAAGATTGAACAACTTGTAACTAATCGTTAACTAATTCTCGTAGGATCTGAGATCATTATTACGTTAGTTTTAATTCAAGAAAATGTTTTGAAATTGGGTATCTCAATATCCTTTCAAACATTTTCACCCGATCTCACTCGCGATTGTTCTCACTCATTCGCCTAAAGTCATTAAACTCACCATGCATCGTCTGCTTTAAAATCACCCCCTACACGATCTAATAATTACATACGTTTTAACCGATAGCCACCCTTTCAATATTTGAATATGGTTTTATTTCAATTGACTTAACTGGAATACGCTAACTGCAGATCTCGGTTAGCTTAGCAATTTTGTCTCTATCTTCGTGGTAGTATAGTTCAGTATTGCATGGGTTTTTGGAAATAATAAGGTTTAATTTCCTGTTTCGATAAAAATAAAAATTAAATGAATTTTGTTCTTAAAAGCGTAACTTTATTTGTAGTATTGTCACCACCACTTAAAAGGCCACATGTCGCCTGGAGGGTTTTTGATTTTATTGTTCTAAATTTCAAATGCATGTTGCAATTGCAATGTTTTCTTTTGAGAATCTGTATCTTTAAATGTAAATTACAATAGTAGATTGTATCACAAGGGCGTAAAATAATATTTTTAAGGCGAGGGCGCTATTTTGAATCCAGAGCATAGCGAAGGATTCTAAAGTAGAATCCTGAGCGCAGCGAGGGATTCAAAGTATGCCGCCCGAGGAAAAAATAATTTTGCGGCCGAGTGATACACTCTACTTTTCATCCCCCTCTATGAGGAAAATAAATAAAAGGCGCTTCTAGTTTAATATTTGCGTTCGGTCTCTTTGGTCGCGGACCTATTATGTAGCAAAAATACATGTTCCAAATTCAAAACTCATCATTGCCCGCTGTAAAAGTCTCTTAACAAAAAGTGCAACTTTAGTGACACTTTTTGAATAGATGGGATGAAAATATTTATTTATAAGCTTTGTGGCTCTTTTTGATTTAAAACTTCCTTAACACTTCTTTTTATATTTGTATTACTTAATTTTTGTTTACGTATCTAACGGTTGCAATAAGATGGACTTTCCTTTCAGATGTAATAAATTTAAATTACTCACGACCATAATTCCTGTCGGGGTGTTAAGAAACCTCTCCACAAACAACAAATTTATTTAGCGCGCCTTATTACTATTAAGTTAGGTTGATTTTTAGCATATTGAAATGACTACAGATTATTACGTGATGTTATTGTTCTAGTTATTAATTATACAAACTGCAAATGAAAAGTTCATTTGCGTTTCTTTATTTATCCAAGCAGGTAATCATTCATGATCCGACTATTAAAACTCCAATCGAGTTAAATGGCTTTTAAAATTGCGAACGAATGCAAAATGTTCTGAAGTATTTGTTTAATGGACATCGGACGAAACCGCGAAATGTGCAGACACGGAACTAAACTTAAAATAATTGGACCGCAGTACGCTTCGACGACCGTCACACTGAGTTGTTAGGTCAATAAACCATTTTGATACTTTTGCGCGTATCATTTGACCCACAGAGATTTCTTATCTACGAAATGAGTAAGTTGTGCAGTGTAAATTTAGTATCCTTAATACATTATGCCATAAATATTTAAGTATACAGAAACGGTCTGGAGATAATTTGGTAAATGGAAAATGCTGGCGGTTACAGGCAAAGTTGCTAAATAATGCAGGGCTAAGTATAATTTTTTTTAAGTATAAATTATTTAAATACATCATCCTTGTTCTATTAAAACAACTGTAAAATACAAGTATCTCCATGTTTTTTTAAAAGTTGCTTTTCAACTCGGCCTAACCCGATGGTCAGCTTGGAACACGTTTATCGGAACAATGTCTAATCATTTATCATTGAGATTCTTTGTAACTACTTTGATCTACTAATAACTGAAAATTACGCTTTGTAATGAATTTATACAATGTTTCTACTAAACTTTATACATCATGATATTAAACAATGCAAGTATCAAAACACATACCTCCAGCAAAGAGGTCAGTTGAAAGAGTTATACTACACCCGTCCGGTAGACGTGGATAAGTCATTAACTAATACAAATAAATTAGATTTACTGCAAAAAATAGAGGATTGGGCTCACGGACGATAATACCTCCCTAGGGACGGTGATGTAGTGGTTCACTCGGCAGAGTTAAAGGATGCTTTTATTTTAGTGGGCGCATAAAGTGCACACAAAAGGTTTCAAATGGTGATGTTACATTTTTATGGTGTAGGTATGGATATCATTCAATATGGTGTGTCAAGTTTTTTTTGTTTTGTATTTTTAATAAGTACCTACTTAATTATGTTTTACGGATAGACAATAATTTAAAAACCAAGCTAATTTTAATGCGATTCATCTAGTTTATCAACACATAGGTATATAATTTATAAAATATCTTAATCCGCGCATACAAAGGTCGCGAGAAAATCTATCAAACTAAGAACATGGAGAACATTTTCCCATCGATGAAAAAAATACCGGTCTTATCTTTCTAAATCTATACTGGAAACAAAAAATCGGATGTCAAGTTCTGACATTCTTAATGGCCAGTTATCTTAAGTTTACCATGAAGTTTACAAGTCGACGAGTGACGTCATACGTTCTAATGAAAACGGACACTATTTTTTTAAATATACTTGTAATTCTTTCATTTTAATAAATCTCTAACATAAAAAATATTGTTACCGAGACAATTCTCTCGAAATGGTTTTCGATTAAGCCTTCCAAAAAAAACGTTACACAACCGAATAATCTATTATGACTATGACTATGACTATGAATTAACAAGTTAGGTATACATGTTACAAAATGAAAGTAATGTCGTAATGTCTAAAATATCGTTTGTCTTTAGTTAGTAGGATATAAGTAGTTTAATTCCTATCTAAACTGAATATTATGAAGCGGACAAGCTCATATAATCTAGGAAACAAGTAAAACTCATTTCATTTGAACAATGAGAAGTTTACATGAAACTCCACTCGTATGTAACATTATCCAGTTATTTCATTCTAGAAATATACTTACTAGAAAATGTGAACAAAATAAATACAGTTCGTACTGACTGGCATTTAATTAACTAGTTACGAAAATGTTTAGACAATTCCAGCGGATCCTGTTTTCATGTTAAACTCTTCCTGTTTTCTACACGTTCACGGAGGAAATTGTATTAAAAGTTTCATCTGTTTGTTTTAATTCTCTAAGTTAATGCAAACACGTAGATGTGCATTTAGTAAATCGCCTCTGGCATTATTATAATTGACTCATAAGTCATAAGAAAAATTCAATAAAAAACGTTATATTTGAACTGTAGTTAATTGCTCAAACCTCTGAAATTTTTGTATTAAACATCAATCTCTTCACTCCATCCGTAGAATCATAACTAGACATGATTCAAAACAAAAGCGGACAGGATAAGTAAATTAAATTGACCAGCCTGTATAGTATCAGTTCACATTGGCTCAGTCTAACCTTTTCCGCAATCTAATTATTCTAAGTGCTTTTCTCTCTCTGGTTAAACTATAAACAAAACACACCGGTTTAAAATGCTAGCAGTAGCGAATTTCATAAAATGCGAATATTAATAAAGCATACTGACTTTTGCCCGCGACTTCGTCCGCACCGGCTCATCGTAGCAAGATAAAACATAATATTAAAATTTCTTTAAACACAAAATTTGTCGAAAATCCGAAATCCACGCGAACGAAGCTGCAGGTAAACGCTAGAAATAAGCAAGAAGTATTACATTTAATCTATAATCATATATAATCTTTTAACCTTACTAATATGAAAAGATTTGGTTTTTATTAAAGTCCTACGGCAAATTTAATGATACCGGTATCAGTTGCATTTCATCCCATTTGTTTAATGATAGTGTTAACATGATGTTCTGTATTATTACGAAAAAAGAAAAACAGGAGCTAATTTCGATACAATCAGCTAATAAATTAATGACACACTCACTCATCTCTCCCTAAGTTCATATTCAACACAATTATTTTTGTTTCGTGTAAAATCATACTGGTATGATTTTGAACCATAAAGCTATGATATAAAGTTTGTTAACAATTTCGGATACGCTTCATAGTTGACTCTAGTTTACCAAAGTACAGCATCTGTCACATTGACATTTGTCACGTGATCATATTTAATTAGACGCTATTACGTAAATTTGTTCGAAGAGGTGCAATTATTGAATTAAAAATGTATTTGTCTAAAAATGTTTGTGATGGCTTTTAAATTGATTTCGTTTTAACTCGTGTTTATTGTTACGATTGTTTGTAAGTGTTTGATGGATGTGATAATATCAAAATAAGCTCCTGTAATAAAAAAATGTGTTGAATCACATATATTATGTTAACAAGTACCGATGTCAATAAACACATCTTCTTTTATTTTGTTTTCGGAGGCACGTAAAACAAACTCAATTAGACGATGTCCTCACAAGCTACGTTCAATTATCCGATATTTTCGGATCTTTCAGCAATGTTTACTGAACAAACAGGGATACGGTCGTGATCTTTGTCCCTGTATAATACTAACGGCTAACGAGACTAATTTGTACTTTAAGAAAAATATATTTTCGTAGGATATTATTATTGGACTTTGGGCATATGAATAGATAATAGTGTACTATTAATCTATTGGGCTACTATATCAATGGAAATACGGAACTACAAAATGTCGCCTTTCTAAAGGAAAGTATGAGTAGCGTACATGAAAGAGACCATAGAATAACTAGAACACTATAGATATCTATATAGACGTATTTCTAAGGGTTTTATTAGCTTATCTATACTAATATTGTAAAGAGGAAAGATTTGATTTTTTGTTTGTAATGAATAGGCTCTGAAACTACTGGACCAATCTAAATAATTCTTTCACCATTAGAATGCTACATTATCAGTGATTAACATAGGCTATAAAAACGGCCAAGTGTGTGTCGGGAAGATTCTAAGGCGGTACGAAGTTCGCCGCGGTCCTCTAGTATATAAATAAGTATAGTATAAGTAGGTATTTAGATATGGTTACTGGGAGTATCAAATTTTGAAAAGGTTTTTAGGTAAGTAGTAGGAATTTCCTTTGAAAATATTTGTAGCATTCGACACTAGCGGTGTTAATTGAACAGATGTCGTGACGTTTCGTGCACGAAAATTAATCCAAAATACGCTTGTTGAAAGAACGATAATCCCTCTTTTGAACAATCACTTGTCACCAGAAACCACTCATGCACACCACATTCCAAAATTTGCTCCCTTTAGTAAACTCAGCGTTTCTATCGCTTTATGTAGCGTACTGAATATTGCTAAAGTGGGGTTCTATGCAGAAAAATTATATTTCTATTACCATTTACTTTTGTAATCCTCTAATATTTGGGATAACGGTATACCATATATTTTGTTAAATATCTTTCACTAGATAGAGATAGCTAAAAATCTATATAATCGTTCTACGCCATTTATACATATCTTTATGGGAATATTATTCTGAGCGAGCTCCATACAAATGGTGAGATTTTTAATCCTAACCAATTAAAGTCAATGAAATTTTTCAGACACAATCTAAAAACTAATCTCTATGTTTGTATGAAGTCCGATTTTCGTTAAAATTTATCGTTTTAAAGTAACAGAAATGAATCCTATTAATTAAAACTGCATATTTTAACGATAATCTGACTTCATACAAACATAGAGATTAGTTTTTAGATTGTGTCTGAAAAATTTCATTAATTTTAAATAAATACTATTGAAAATATCACCAGACTTCGTTTGTATGCAGCGTGCATTTGCGCTCTCGAAGTAAACTTCTCTTAAAAACCCGCTTGTAAGTATTAAAATAAATTTTGTGTAGCGCTTTAAGCTAATACAGTAACAGTTGGACAGCTTTGAATAGCATTGCAATAAACTATTTTTTCGCTCCAAAGCGTTTCGACAAAGCGTATATCTGATTGACACTCGGCACTTGTGGCAAGTGTAAAAATTGTCAACAGCAAATTGAAAAAGGATCCTCCCTTTTATATTATTTGAGTTGTTCAATTTATAAGTAATATTTTTTTAATGTTTTGGGAAGTGTAGGTATACTTGGGAAGTGTAATATACTATGAACCTAAGTAGGCACGATGATATATATAAAAAAAATCTATAAAGTACAGACTGATGATTGATTTTTAGTCGATTTCGACTACAGCAACAGTTAATCTTTATAAAATAGCAGTTAGGTACACTGTATATAATACAAGTGCTAAAAACACAATCACTCACATAGGACGCGGTAAGGATACTGACTTATTTAATAATTTTAAGGGGATAATCAAACCATCAAACTGAACAACTTTCTCTATGGGACCAATGGAAAATCTACTGCCCCATACATTTCGGCCGATTAGAATTGCAGATTTGTAAAGGACCGGAACAGCAGCTTTTTTTTCGCGATTTTTGTGTTTTTCCCGTAGAGAAACTTAATCAAATTGATGGTCTGATCATCTCGTTAAAAAACCGTCATCATTTTAAGAAGCATTGATAAAGACATACATATAGCACCACTTTTCAGAGAGTTTAATACGATAATTATGTTAGGTATTTAACACTTTTTACAGGTAATAGTACCTTGATTCGTCGCTACCGAATCGCAAATTTAACTGGAAGCGTTGAGTCTTGAGTCTTGAGAACTTTACTTGTGTTATGTGTGTAGTATGACTCAACCGGGCTAAATGATGTCGTAAACCAAGACTCATAGATTAATCATGCAGAAGATACCAAGACTCATGGCAATTCTCATTAGAAAATTAATACACGGAGAGAAAAATATTATAGTCTATTTATAGAGTTTCGCTTCTACAGCGTACTATTTATTATTATCTATTCATATACTAGAATTTTGTCATTATTAATTCTAGACAACCGTCACAGAAAAGGCAAATTTATAATTCTAGACCTCAGTCGCCTAAACTATAATATTAAACTTATTCATTTCGGTAGATTTTGCTAAAACGGTTCGGTAGCGTTTGGTTTTTATTTGTTTATTTTGGCGTACAAATAAAATACCTAATATTTATATTATCTTTAGGTACTTATCTTTAGTACGACCAAAGGCCTAGAATTGGAGTGAGGAATTTTGTAAACGCGTCCTTAATATAATATGTTGCTTTCTCTGTTTATGAGATTATGTATAGTGTATAATAAAAAAAATGTTTTGATAGAATTACAACATAATGCACACTTGAAAAAGATGGTTTTAATGTCGTCTGTTCAGGTCTGGACAGACGACCTAAAAAAAGTAGCGGGGAGCGACTGGATGAGGAAGGCCGAGGACAGAGTTTTGTGGCGCGCCTTGGGAGAGGCCTATGTTCAGCAGTGGATGATGACAGGCTGATGATGATGATGATGGATCATTTTTTATCCCCATTATTAGGTATTAATGTGAATTACTATAGCTATAAGTACCAATAAATATGTAGGTACTTACATCTGGTTCTATACCTTATTTCATGTAAGAACGAAACTGTTTTCCCATACTTATTTAGCTTTCTGGCAAATTCTGATTAGAAAACATAATTTATTTATCAGAAAGATATACTGTCAGACATATCTTGAACCTAATGGCGTTCTAAGATGCGTTGCTATTTAGAGTGGAGTATAAATAAATATTCTTTGGTTCCAAAGGAGTAAAACTTATAATTGAATTTCTGTTAACTGCTCTCTGGTGACTGTTAAGCCGCGGTCATAACTTGATCGCATATGCAGTAGGTAATCCCAGTCCTTTGTCCGTCTACATTGTAACGCAACACTTCAGACGCTTGTAAATAACTTTATTGCACTATTTTATACTAACAAAGAATCACATTTACTTAGAGCTTTTATTACTAACAGTTTCCAAGTGTACCACCAAGTAGCCTGTTTTTGAAAGTAGCATTATAGAGTTTCGTTGGCATTAAGTATCAGTAAAGGCAGTTTTCCAATGGTCGTAAAAACCATGGATGGAGAACCATGCAGATGGTGTAATTGCCAAAAAACTCGACATTGGCAAAATCATTGACACCACTATGGATTTTGAATAGAAGCAATAACATCGAAAATTGTTAGTCTGTTGTATATTCGTATTGTACATTAGCCGTGTGGTTCCGGCTACGAAACCATGAAATTCAACAATTCCAGTGGGTACGACACCCACGAGGCGACTAAGGAACTAATGGTTTCTTATGCAGTGTTTATGTGGGCGAAAGAGGGCGATGAGGTGGCTAGCCACTTCTACTTCTCATCACTTGATGCGTCATTCCACCCTGAAACTTGTGAGCATTGCTATGGTTGTACTATCAGTTTAAAATAACAATGTGCATGACTTCGCTTGCAAATGTGACGTTACTCAATGACACGAACTTCACTTGAGTCATTCAAATGATTGTTTCCTTTACATAAAGTCTATGTTCCTTTGCAACCGAGTGAAGTTATCCAACGGCCCTTGAAGGTCATGAACATTGTTATTTTAAACTGATAGTAGCAATATTTCTGACCACCCTGAAGGGGACAACGGTCGTAAGTTTATGTAAGTTTTATGTTGTACATTAAACACAATTTTTATTTTTGTATCGCCATCCTTCCAGTGCCACGTAACATTTTTTTTAAAATAATACTTCGTCGACAATTAAGGTTGCGGAGAGCTGGAAACTCAATTTTGAGGTCCGGGTTACTTATGTACGTAATACCGACGGATCTCAAACGGTGAAGGAAAACATCGTGAGGAAACCTGCATACTCTGAAGAATAAATTCCGATTCGTAGTGAAGTCTTCCATACCAATCCGCATTGTGCACGCGTGGTGGACTAACGCCCATACTCCCACCCTGAGGGTAGGCATTTGCCCTGCAGTGGGACATATATAGGCTGTAATGATGATGATGATGACTATTAATGGCTGGTTTTGTAACAAATGCTATCCGAATTTATACATCGTTAATATTAATTATATAGGCAACTAGTGTTTTCCCGCGACTTCGTCCGCACAAATTATATACCAGATTTTAAGTCAGATCATAAGCTATCAAATAAAAAAAGTTTCATCAAAATCGGTTCAGTAGTTTTTGCGTGATGCGCGAACAAACAAACAAACAAACAAACAAACACACAAACAGACAGAAAAAAATTCTAAAAAGGTTGATTTCGAGTTGGGGATACCTAAAAACCATATCGTAATCTTTTTTTGTAAATATCTTCAATGTACAGACACAGTTCAGTTACAGTTTTATAATAGTTAAGATATACTTTATTTCGATTGAGACTATTTATATTGCATGGATGGATGAGGGGGTGTGTGTGTGTATGTGTTCTGAGGTTTCAGAATATCTCTGACTACCCCCTCGAGGAATATAGTCGTGAGCATATGCTTATGCTGCTAATATATTGGGAATATCTTGTAGAAAATGCATGATAATATCTATTTCTAATAAGATTAAATTCTAGTTGGAATGTTTGCTAACAGAGAAGTTTCGTTATTGAGAAGTTGGCTTTAGACCTGAATACTACAGGCTCATTAATAATTTATGACCTAAACTCTGAAATACCTATATCATCCGAAATCCCTGGCAATCTGAGTAACTCCGATTCCCTATATTTAGGGATTTACATGTTGAACTGAACAGAACGGCGAGGCTGACATCAATGATTAATGTACGATGGTGTACTGCGGTGCTATGATAACGGCTTTAATCCTCGTGCCTGCCTGACATATACAGGGTGTAAGGAAAAGTATCATTAACCTTTAAACCACATACTCTACCAATCAAACTCAAAAACATTTAATATGGGACCAAACCTGTCACACACAAAAAATCTGCTGTAAGCTCATACATTTGAGTCGAGTAGGCGCTGCATTTTAGTATGGAACAGCTGATTTTTTTCTTGCACTGACACGTTTGCTCCCATAGTAAAAGTCGTTCAGTTTGACGGGTAGAGTATGTGGTTTAAAGGTTAATGATACTTTTCCTTACACCCTGTGTAGGGTCCTTCTTAATATGCTGACTCTTTTTTAAGGGGATGGTCAGACCGTCACCGCGAAAAAAAAAATTATCCATACAAAACTGAAAACCTACTAGAGCCAAATGTATGGGACAGCAGTTTTTTTTTCGCGATTTCGATGTTAGTCCCATAGAGAAAGATGTTCAGTTTGATGGTCTGATCATCCCCTTAAAAAAGTGTCAGCATATTACGAAGGTCCCTGTACTGGTACTTGAAACCTGCTTGTTAAACGTCAACCTAGCTTTTTCTGAAACTACCAGATCGTAGTCGCTGTAGAAAAGATGAGGCCAGAAACTCTACAAAATAACACGACTTAATAACTATTTCTCCCCTCCGGACGGAAAGCGTCAATTTTCGTCCCGCTGCGCTAAACGAAGTTGTCGCTTTCCACCACCGTCGAGGAGAAAAATAGTACACTAACCTCGGACAGTAAATAAGAAAGCCTCAGATCACATGTTTGTTGACCTCGGCTTCAACAATTACATGAGATCTATGGTCTTTCTTACTTTGCTGTCCTCGGTGTGTGATCTACTATTACAATAAAAAATTGTAAGCTGATGTACATTTATACATATACTGAATAAAATTATTGATACTATACAGTGTACTATTACTGTATAACTGTTTGCTTAAGCACCTCCTTATATACCTTTCATGAAGGGCATAAGATTAAAATCTTTTTCAACCTAATCAAAGGGATCAAATTGGGATCAAACGGGAAGTAACAGCTTTTGGATCCAATAATTTACAAGACTTATCAAAATCATAACGTTTTTTTCTAACACGTACAAAATCTATCTCCCACTACTAAAACAAAGAAAACACACAGAATTATGGACTCAAAGAACCAAAGGGCAAACTCCGATAAGAAATACTTATTTACTTTTTGTATTCCAAAAACGTTACCGCATTATTTTTATAGAGATAATCCATTTGATTTATTGTATTTAACTCTGTGATTTATATGAATAGTTTGTGATTGGAATTTGGGTGTTATCGATAACTAAAAGTTACATTGTTTAGTCGTTTTTAGAATTCGGTTATAAATTGAGCTGAATACGTAAACACATTCATGAGGTGTCAGTATTCTAATACAGTTCTATTTGGAAAGATCTTACAGATTTGTGTAAGAATGTATCTATTAGATACCTATCCTTTGGATTCGTAAGCTTCCTGATTTATGCCTTTTCTTTTATGTGCTTATTTCTATTTCAATTTTCGGCGACGCCAAGAACCTGGAGAACTAGTTGAAATTTCCCCAAAATGGTGATAAATAGATGTGCAAAGGCCTTCGGAGCAGCGGGATTGAATAGGCTACCTACACAAAATAAAAATTTTCAACCTAATTTACAAAATATTCGTGAAGTTGTGTCCAAGATAATGAAAAATCTGGTAAATAACATAGAAGCAAACAGAACAATTTACACATATAAAGTACCTAGACTAGAATGCGATACGTGACATGTTAGTCGAACCAACTGAGACTGCGGTATTTCAATTAGAGACATTTGTCTTGCCTTACGTCCGAAGAAGGACGTGTATCTTTAATTAAACGGTAAATATCAACAGATATACAACAGCGCCGTTGCAATTTGTTTGGTAACATGACCAAGCTTTTAAAAATCTGAATCCTGTATAGCAAGATTTAAGTAAGCTTTAAAATTACTAATAGATTTTTAAATAAATAAAAAAAGTGTACTTACTTTTATCCTTTTATCATAGGAAAAAGAGAAAGATAATGTTTTAAAAAACTTGACATTTGTAAAGTGGTATTGTAAATTTTGATCCAGTTGAAGGCTGGCATAATAAGAAGGCAGCTGTTATGGGACTGACTGTGACGATGAATATTCGTGGGATCTATAGGCTGATAATACCTTATAATCACGCTTTAATACCACTGGGAGGCAGAGATGCCGATTATATTTTCGGTATTCGGTAAATGATTATGATTATGATTATGATTATTTTTATGTTGGACCTTAGACTAACTTTAGTGTAAGCCCGGCTTGCACCAACAAGTATTTAGGCTTAAACGTATTTAGTGATAGTTCTGTCTTTGACATTGCTCATACAAGTGACAGCATCACATTTAAACATGTTTAGGCCTGAAAACTTTTTGGTGCAAGCCAGCCCAGGTGTTGGACCCATGGTGAAAGTTGTCTAGTTTAATATTCTGAAGCACCCATTCTAAATAATGTAGGTAATGTATTTTTAAGTTAATCTACATCCTGTATAATTCACCTGAACGAAGAGCAAAGTAGACAAACAATATTTAATTAATGTATGCAAAGACGTATTTTGGTAAAGAAAAACACTAAAATTATGTCACAAGTCAGATTCGGTCGGTTACGTCCTTTTTTCCGAATGTCCATCGTCTGAATTCCTTGTTCGACCATTTCCCTGAACTACCATCAGTACCCCATCTAGTGACACCAGACATGATTACTGACATCTTTTCTGGGGTGTAAAGTTACCCTAACCGAATAAAGTAAAACACACTGATAAGGCAATAGGCAATCTTTGTTAGCTTATGACTATTCCAGTTAATTAATCTATATCTATACTCTATACTAATATTATAAAGAGGAAAGATTTGATTTTTTGTTCGTTTGTTTGTATAGAATAGTCTCCGAAACTACTGGACCGATCTGAATAATTTCTTTCTCCATTAAAAATGATCTGGGATGAAAATAATTGAAAAAAAAAGCGGCCAAGTGTGTGTCAAGAAGATGATAAGGCAGTACGAAGTTGGCGAAAGTTTAATTTATGATAAACTATGTATCATAAATTAAACGATCAAATATAATGTGTTGAAATAAAACATAACTTAAAACCGAATATAATAAAGGCAACTATATGCACGGACTCAATCGCGCAACCATGACTCATCGCAGTCATCGCATCGTCACAAAGCACTGGTGACGCGAAAATGCTCGATTAATTATGTATTGAATTTTTCTTCGATAAACCCTTATGAGTATTTAATAAGTCTAGTTCTGTTTTGCTGTTGGTGTGCTATTAAGAATTTTTAATTTTATTTGCTAATTGCTACGTTTTTTTTCTGTAAACTAAAAAAAATGCGTATCTACTATGCTTTACCATTAAAACTACCAAAAGTCTTGTTTACATGGTCCCTTAGTAGAAACTCAAAATTTTAAAATTGATAAAATCTATGGTCGATGTATATTTATATTTTTACTAGCTTTTGCCTGTGACTTCATCCTCGTGGATTTGGTAAAAGTTCCACACACCGTTGCGCCCCTTTTGGGGGTTAATTTTCGAAAAAATTGTTTCTCTACAATAAATTCCAAATTTCATTTTTCTATCTTCAGCAGTTTAGGCCGTGCGTTGTCTGTCAGTCAGTTACAGAACTGTTTTGCCTTTTGCTAATAGTGGAAACTATCTATCTATACACTCAATGTTTTTAAAATATATTTTTTTTTAGTTTACATCAGTACATCACTCGGGGAGGCTCCCTTCGTGTCCTCATTGCATTGTGGAAAAAACAAACACTTACTTATCACCAATTTGATTATACTTGTTAGGAAAAAAAGTACAGTTGGGTCGAATGTCGATGAGGTGTGGAATAATTTATTTATAATGAACGGGTAAATAGCACGCGTCCGTGCCATATTTGCAAGAAATGATATTTTCAACGATCTGTTATTACTTTCTCAATAATTTGCTATAAACTAGCAAATTATAGGGGGTAAGTTGGTATTCACTGTGTTACTTGCATCATTATTTCTTTGTTAGAAATATAAACTTTTTTTTTAAAACCAAGGGAAAGCCCTGATGATTGTCGTGATTGTAATTTTATTGTAAGTGATATTGGTTTCATGACAAGAATTTTAAATGGTTTAATTATTGTAGATAAACGATTCGTTTTAATCGAACTTAATTAAATCATTAGAGGTCAGGCTACACTTACACACCTGGCATTATTGTTCAGTAGTAAACTTATATCAAATCGTACTGTTGTCGTTGGTGGTTGTCTGTTTTATGCAGTTGTACTACTTTACTTAGGTATATTATAACCGAAGTAAAAGAAAGTAGCTCACTACGTTTTAGGACTCAGGAGTTTCATACATTTGAACCGATCATGCCTATATGCTGAATGTATATGAGTCGTGTGCTAGCAATCACGGGTACTAGCACATGTTTCACACAACCATTTTTGATTAGGGAGTTCGCAAGCCTATTTCCTAAGTTGGACGATAAAACCGAATTAATAAATCTAAATAAATAATTTGAATAAACTATCGATATGTTACATCACGGCGGCGTGGCGCGGCGCTACACTAACAGGCGGTAAAGGGTGACCGACGTTGTGTCGCCTCGGTAACAGGGGGCGTTACTGTGATTCAGGGCTGAACATATTGTTTAGAAACATTTAAAAACTTTAAAATATGTTAACTCCAATTGTAGAATAGCCATTCCACTGTGACAAGGCGTGATAGATAAATTGATACATATGTATAATTATTATCACAGTCTTTATACGTCCCACTGCAGGGCATAAGCCAACTTTCATGGCTTTAATTGGCTTGTATGGGTGTTAGTCCACCACGCGTGCCCAATGCAGATTGATAGACTTCGCATACGCATCGGAATTTATTCTTCAGCATATGCAAACATGTGTTTAAAAAAAATTACGGTCTAAAATGTAGCTACAACAACCAAACATAATTTTCAGCTTAAAGGAATCCATGTCTTATAGTATAGGCAAAGTCGTAATAATCCTGAAAAATTTATAGGTGTAATCGCAGCATGTGAAAATCTGTTGTTGTTATTGTAGAAAACCTACCCCAACTAATTAACGACCAACATATTTGGTTTGATTCCTATGTGTGTTTACAATACTTATTTTCTCAAACTATTGTCGTTGGAGCAATCACCAATCCTCAAAAAGATGGATATCACTAAAGACTTTCTTGTGTGTAAAATTTTTGCAGGACCGACATCCCTGTCACATTAGAGGGGTCACGCGGGGAAGCATATTCGTATACAAGAGCGGGGGGAGTCTATTGTCCACGTTCTACGGTAAGAGACGATACATCAATGTTGAATATCAATGTAAAGGCATCTATCGTAGTGCTGTGGACTTATTGGGCATAATTTAGGAATTGTTTGCCTCTGATTCGTTTTTATGACGTGATTATTAAGATATATTGAAGCCTCTCTCGTATGTTTTATGTTGGTTAGGATATCCAAGCTACGACATAAAGAGTATATTGATATTTTAGATATAATATTCTGTTATCGAATTTCATATATTTCTGATGTGCGACCCAAAGTGGGTCTTGGCTTCCGAGAGCCGAAAGAACGTCAGTTTCCCCGATCCTGCCTTATTGAAGCTTACATAGGTCGGCTTCCAACGTAACGGTCGTTCCAACATTACTTGGGATAACTCACTGGATGTCAGCCGTGTGTGAAAAAAGGGCATACAGACGAATTGAGAACCTCCTCCTTTTTTTTAAGTCGGTGGTTTGGACATATCGAAAGGATGAATGAATGTCGACTTATGAAACAGATATACAGGGTGTAAGGGACAGCCCTTCGCAGACTGAAACGGTGAACTCAGACCATCAAAATGAACAACTTTCACTATGGAGCCTACCTCAGGAAACGCGAAAAATTTATCAGCTGTCCCATACATTTTGAGTCGTGTAGGTACGGCAGTTTTGTATGGCACAGCTGATTTTTTTTCGCGTTTCCTGAGGTAGGCTCCATAGTGAAAGTTGTTCATTTTGATGGTCTAAGTTCACCGTTTCAGTCTGCGGAGGGCTGTCCCTTACACCCTGTATAAGGCGTGTGTGGAAGGAAATTAGGAAACATTGGAAGAGGCAGACCTAGGAGGACGTACCTATAGACCAGATCAGGGACTTCATTAAAAAAATACATGTTAAGGGTATATTATTCGGAGCGCGCTCCATACTAACGTACTATGGTGATATTTTCAATACTAACCAATTAAAGTCAATGAAATTTTGCAGAAACAATCTAGAAACAAATTTCTATGCTTGTGTGGAGTCAGATTTTCGTTAAAATATATAGTTCCCGTAGTAGAGAAAGTTGTTCAATTTGTTCAGTCTGATCATCCTTTTAAAAAGTGTCAGCAGAGAGACTCTGTATGTATGCTTGTAGTTCAACAATATGAAAACAGATGGCGCTGATCAAAATTAAAACGCACTATCATTAGCTCTCAGCTATGTAACATGTACATGGTATAGATTTATCCAAACTATTTCATCCTGAAACCTTAAATATGTATTTTTGCAGAGGTTCTGCACATAAAAGTGCATTAACACCTGAACTTGAAATATTCCTTGATTTGACGCTCAGCTCAGAGTATGACTACAATTACTACCGAATACCTATATTACTTGAAGTATTCATTTAGAGCCGTGGTTGTCCAGTGGCGAGTAACCTTGTCTGCTGTGCAGAAGGCGATGGTTCGATCCCCGTCCAAGCCGACTCGTACCAATGAGTTTTTCGGAATTTATGTACGATTTGTTACACCACTGGCTTTTCGGTGAAGGAAAACATCGTGAGGAAACCTGCATGCTTCAATTTCGAGGCGTGTATTGTACCCACTGTCCATTATAAGTGGCGACGGGCTCACCCCCCGTCACACTGGACAGAGTTTCGGTACTACTGGTGAAACGTGGATGTTCTGAGGTTTCAGAATATCTCTGACTACCCCCTCGGGGAATATAGTCGTGAGCATATGCTCATGCTCATGCTTCATTTATAGTATAGTATGTCATAGTCTCATAGCTTCTCATAGTCATATTGTCAATTTCTAAAAGTATGATTAGATATGAATGTGGATGGCTTAGCTCTGTAGGGCTTAAGTAAGTAAGTCTGTAAGATTTCGATTTCATCGTTTACAAGATCGTTCGCTAACGTATTATGACTGTACCTACTAGCCGTACTAGGCTATTTTTAAAAATAGTTGAAAATAAATGCAATATAAACTACTGACTCCTCCACATTTTCACACTATTTTAAGACAACTGATTCCTCCACATTTCCACTCTATATTTTAAGTTATCCACCCAGCCCTACCTGCATTTGACCTGGGAATGTAGAAGAGATTAAGGCGTATCTGCCCTGGACCACGATTCTCCATATTATATAATCTGTGTCCATACTAATCGATGCGAACGAGGGCGTGGCTCCGGTCAGAATTTAGTTGTTTTCTTTGAAAAATTATATGATTTTTTATTAATATCTAAAAAGTAAGAAAACCACATCATTCTAAATTGTATTGTGAACATTATTGCTAATTTTAATTTTCTTCCGATTCAAAATGTAAGAGTAAAATGGTTACAACTGGAAAAAAGGGGTGTCTTTAGCTAGAGTCCCTTTTCTTCGGTTTTATTCATTAAAATCTATTTCTAGAAAAACCACATCACTTCTCATATCCTTTAGATGGTTCAGTTTATTTTTCAGCTCAAAAAGTGCCTTATTAAATGAATAAAATGGTTACAAAGTTACCCAAAACCGGCAGATAGCCCCTTAAGATGGTGCACTGGCTACGAGACGATGCGCAGGAACTCAACTTTCGCCGACTTTTGTCCTTCCAAAGACTGACGTCAAGAGCCAGTGAAGCACATCGTGCTACCGTAGGCTAGCCAGTCAATCATGGAAACATTTTAAATTATTTTGTTAAAAAAAACTGTACCTTATCACAATAGATTACCCGTTATTGAGGCTAATCTATGCACCTGTGTTTGATCTTCACATATAAATAAAATAATTTTTGACGTAAATTACAGAAATTAGAAGGCCACAGGCGATCTGATAAATTTCGTTCACGAGATGTCAGAGTTCAAAGTGGGGTAACAGCGGAGGGGCGTTCGGTTAACAAATACTGAACCTGACCAAAGCTATTTGGTTTCATTATTGTATTTTCCATTATGTTAAAATTTTTCTAAGCTTGTTATATTATTTAGAATTTCGCACCATCGCTGTTTCTGCCATCCTCTTCTATACATTGTGGTCATTTATGTATGCGTAATAGAATTTTTTTGCTATTAATCGGGGTAACTCATGTTTAACTCATATGGGATTAGTTTGCGATTTTTGAATCTCATTCGCTGAGCTCAGCAGTAAAGTTGAAATGGTCAAAATTACCATGGAGATATGCATCTTTCTACTGCTGATTTGTCTTTCAAAAATTACAATCCAGGAGTGCGATCGCTATATGGCACCACATCGCCACATATTGTACTATAATTACAGTATTAAGCCAATCTACACGTACTTAGATAGCTTTCAAAATATTCTTCCTTAAATATAAAGATGCAAACACATTGTAATTATGTTTGCATCTTTTTGATTATCTTCTCCCTCTTCTTAATGTAATATTTACTACTAGCTGACCCGGCATACTTCGTACCGCCTGAGAATTCGTTTTTCCCAACAAACACTTGGCCGTTTTATATAGCCTATGTAACTCAGGGTCAGGGATAATGTAGCATTCTAATGGTGAAAGAATTTTTAAAATCGGTTAAGTAGATTTTGCGTGAAAGCGTAACAAACAAACTTACTTTCGCATTTATAATTATTTGTTATTATTATATTATTTCATATTTTATTTATTTATTGATATTATATTACTATTAAACCTATATTATATTACTATTTACGAATAACACATTTTCATAAAAAATCAGAAACTATTTACGTCTAACAAGGCTGTATGGCATAATACTAATTAAGCTACAAAAAATATTCGGTGGCTAAATGTGTTAGCCACCAAATATTTTAGCGAAATACTTTACTTAGTCACTTTTTCTAGCCGGCATTATCTCACCCAGACGCAGTAATCGAGATGCTATTTTCGACAATGAACATTGTAAACATAAGCATACAAATGGAACGGATTAAAATAACTCACTCTAAATTCCATATTCATTCTATTAAATTATAAAAGTGCATCATTTTATGGAATAAATGATTGAAAATTCATTTTATATGACTGTTTTTCCACTTTATTTTGTTTAGCCATTTTTAGCCACTTTAGCGACATTAAAATTTCCAGTCCCTTGCCACTTTATGGATACGACTTAGGTACCTGTTCCGGAGGTTAGATGGAAACACTGCTGTATGGTTACCATCTCTTTGTTCATAGTTCCTCGTGCCAATGCATGTTTTCTATGGAGTAATGAACAATCCATCTGTTGAGTTATTATAGCATCGAGCAGTGAATTGTAAAAACGCTCATTCATTACAATAAAACGTACCATCGAGAAACACTCCCAAATCCTAATTAATAGAAGAGTATAAAGGTACTGTTCTGATAAAAGTCCTATTATTTTCTCCTACTCAAACAGTTGGCGGAATTCTTCGCAGAGTCACACGATGTCAAATTTAGCTTATAAAATTCACCCGATAATAGCTACCTATATCAAAATTAAAGCATAAAAATATGCTCACGACTACATTCCCCGAGGGAGTAGTAAGAGATATTCTGAAACCTCAGAACATCCACGTTTCACCAGTAGTACCCAAACTCTGTCCAGTGTAACGGGGGGTGAGCCCGTCGCCAAAATTAATATGCTTCTAAATATACTAAAATCAATATGCTAATTACATATTTTAATTATTCGTCGTCATCACGTGTGCGACCCCCTCGGCCATCCCCTCATCGCCCCTCATCAGATACATAGGATTCTTCATCATCATCATCATCAGCCTATATACGTCCCACTGCAGGGCGCAGGCCTACCCTATAGTTGGTTGCTTGGGCGTTAGTCCACCACGCGTGCCGAATGCGGATTGGTAGACTTCACATATGCATCAGAATTTCATCTTCTGCATATGCAGGTTTCCTCACGATGTTTTCCTTCACCGTTTGAGAGCAGTCGGTAATACGTACATAAGTTAGAAAAACTCATTGGTACGTGGCATGTTGTCCATGCGGATTCGAACCCGGACCTCATGATTGATAGTCCATACCACACCGCAACGCGCCACCGAGCTCTTCACATACACACACATATAGACACATAGGATTCTTAGTACCTACATATTTAAATATACCTAAATAAAAAATAATAAAAGACTGAAGAGTTATACTGTGGACAAAATGGTTTGTATTATCTGATTGTCTATTAGGATTCCGAGTACTACAATACGTACCGTTGTCCCTAACTGTAACAATTAACAGTGCAAAAACATAATTTATTTACTATTGCCATGGTGATGAAATACCCATTCATTAACCCGCTACCTACCTTATCTACAACTATTGCAAAACGGCACATACTCGTACATCTTTATGAAAAGAAGAAAGAAAGATATTCTATTCCCTTTGAGGGGTTAAAATAAACATGTGTAATCTCTATTATTTATGGTCAATTATGTCCTGCAAACGGACATTCTGAATTATAAAGGGTTATTAGTGCCATACAAATATTTTACAGTCGAACATTTTGGATTTAGCTGTCTTGACTTTTCTTGTTCTATTAAAGTCTGGTGGAGTCTCCAAATATCAAAAATTGTTTTCAACTCCTTAATTCTTTATTGTGTTTCTTATACATTATAAGTATGATAAAATAATTTCTAAAAATCTACTGAAAGAAAAAGCTTGTAGCTTGCAGGTAGAAAATTTTAGCTGCTGTAAAATTGCCAAAACGGAACAGTTTTGGAATCACCTCGGCGGTGTTTCTCAGTTCATTCGTCCGTCTACCACACACGTTTTTCTTAGACACCGTTACACATAGGAACCTAAAACGTGGCATAATTTTTATGTTTAATAAATACCGAAACAAAAAAACTATAATCTATATCTCATTACGAAAAACATTTAATAGGTCACCTAAATTACCTAAAAAATAAAGACGAATATTAACATAAAATTATTGCTACTCCACTCCACTTACAAACAAACTCAGAGCCAATAAGTTAACAAAATTGCTCCCCATAATTCAACAACATTGTCAGAAAGAAAAAAGGTAACATCACACGCATTATCTTCGAACGAAACCATGTCGCATTTTATAGGACTAGCTTTAAGACCATAAATTCGTTAGTTTATGACCTAGAATTAATGCTTTCACCTCATTACTGGCTATTCTTTGACGCAGAAGGGGTATTTGTTTATAGGTCAAGAAAGAGTTATTGTGTGAATTTTGTATGGAATATTACACCGAATAAACTTAAGGAAGGGTTAGTCTTTTGTGAAAGATATCTAGTATTATAATAGACATGTTGGGAATAAACAAATTGTATTGAAAAGTGCACACAATATAACGTTTAAAGAGCTTTTATTGAGCAATTAGTTTTATCTCGAAGCATTGCTCGCATTGTAATCTTTTGATAGTTGTTATAGTGTTTTCTAGATTATTCACAATTGATCATTTGCAGTTGCGCGGTAGGTTAGACATTTCGTTATAAACAATGATTACTAAATTATAGGTTCAAATATGCCTTAGTACAAAATTATACATAATACTTAGTACAATTATACATATAGTGATATCGACAATGCGAATCAAAATAAAAATACGAGCATCAAACAGGTTTAGCAAATAACGAAATGTAACTATTCAAAGGATCACGCTTATTACCTTGTTTAATAAACATAGCAACATTGTTGATTATTACCAAAACTGGTTTTAAGAACGATTAAATGATCGCTTTACAGAATAAGGGTCAGATACCCTTTCTAGTACACACGTGATAAAAATGCGCAAAAAATTAAAACTAACAAAGAAAGACAAGTAGAAGTACATTTTAATAGCCTCGTCTTCATAATAGAAGAACTTGAGCAGTTACATTTTTAATGGTCAATAAAGATAGTCTTTTCATTATTCAATGTTTCGATGAGAACGTAAGTTATTAATTCGGACAAATTTGAATGTTGGTCGATATGAATGAATTTTATAGCTATGAGAAATGTTACAGTTGGCGTTCGGAGTTACTTCAACAATAAACAAGTATTGTGCTGAGAATATATCGCTTTTGGTTTTGTCTTAATCAGCGTCTATTATTTAATAAATAGAAAAAATGGAACTACCTATTTCTAATATCAAAAATAAATATTAATCGAAATAATTACGAAGGAGAAGAATATCATAAAGTATATTAAAATATACCATAAAGCACACCTAGCACAAAGATCAAAACCAGAACAATGAGCATCCGTTACATGCATTTAATACACTATTTCACACCTCTTCAAACATTCTAACGTAGAAGAATAATGATTGCACATCATTAAATCCAAATGGTCAAATAATGACCATGAATAGATAATAATCTGAGATAAGGGAGCGTACAAGGGTCGCATCTAAATCATAACAATGGAACCCTAAAGGTGCATCACAAGGAGATAAATTGGGACAACTATTATACTTTAATTATACGTGACGAAATTGTATCACAATATGGATGTAAGTTGATGGATGCAACTGGCATTATTGCGTACCCGTAACTTAATATGATTGTCTTCATTTTGTTTAATATTCGTAATATACGTTACGTATTAAGTCGTTCTATTCGTAATATCGTATAATCGTTCTTACGGTGAAGTTAACTTTATCAACTGTGTAAAAAGCTTATCCAAGCCGCAATTTAGTAAACCGTTTTAAAAAATACACATAGGGTCCTTCCATAACTGAACAACTTTCTCTAGGGACCAACATAGAAATCGCAGCAGATTTTTTTCGCAATTTCGATGTTGGTCCCATAAAGATTTGTTCAATTAAATCTAAAATAAATCATCCTTTTAAAAACCGTGAGCATATTAAGGCTAGGTTATCCCACTGCAAGCGTCTCTTTCTTGCAAGCATAAGTTTACAATTAGCCATAAAAAAAAACGTGTTTTTCGTCAATATCTTTGCTCATGGGAGTTTCTAAGCTAAAACTTCTCCTGAGTTCACTAGAAATATTTAATGTATTTAGTTAAGTACAAGAATAAAAAGTTTAATATTAGCAGTTTAATCATAGTATTGAAAAAACATAACAAAAAGGGGTAACTTTGGGATTTTTTCTATCGAGTAAACTTAATCTAATCGTGTTATTGAGAACAGTCGCCCATCCGCACGATCCTTAAATAAGACATAATTTAATTTCAGACTTTAAAACACAGTTTAAAACACTTTCGTTTGTGTTCAAAAAACGGCCTCGACGGTATAACAGCGTCTTAAGAAGGACCGTGTCATTAAAGAATATAGACTATAACATGCACTTGACAAATTATTGAATCAAGATGACTCATCCCATGCAGCATCATGATCGAACACAATCTTAATCCCTCAGGTCTATGACCTTTTAAAGAGTTAGAATCACGTACTGAATATTTTTTTAGAAGCCACGACAAAAGGACCGAATGCCACTAGTTCACAGGTCATAATGTATTCAAAATATGCATTGTGTGTGGCTCCTTTTCATTGCGTAAGGGAATTAAACAATGACATTCTGATGGAGGAGATCTTGATTTCTTTAGACTCACTTCAAATTTAATACGGTTACCGCACAAAGAGAGCTGACTATTGGTCCTTTTAATGATAAAAAAAATTCATGATTGTTTAGTAGTGAGAGACAATAATTTATATCGCATCATTAAGTTGGTGACTGATAAGATCTGTGTCGTTATAATGATAATAAAATTGATCGCAGTTTCACATGAGACTCATCACTTATAACTGCCACTGTGTTTCATTAAACGATTGCTTCAAAACAATATATTTATTCCTTGCATTCATTTTAGAAGATCCTTTTAGCTAGAGAGCTCTATTCCGTCTCTAAGCCCTACTCTAATTTTCGTAACCAACAAAGCGCGCCGGACAATGGTACGCTATAACGGCGAATTCACATACTTTACGTCGCTTTTCCTTACATACAAAACTATTTGTTTCTTCCCCACACACGGAAAGTGCAATAAGCTTCCTTGAAAAGAATATTATTTACGGTCTACACAAGAACGGTAATATTTAGCTGGGAGTAAAAATTTCTACGTGCTCCGCAGAGATGTCCCCATAAATTTTCCTGTGAAAAAGGTTGCTAATGGTATGTTTTGTGATTGTGTGTTAGCGTCGATATAAAAATGTACTTTAGTTTACAGAATATTTGTTGAAATCGTATTCAATAAATATTCGGATTATTATTTTGTATCCTTTGTAGATAGGTACAATATTTAATCCGAATTTCATGTTTTGTGATAATATAGCAAGAGTAAAAAAATCCTCTTACGTCACATAACATTGTTTAAAAACTCGATGGCAATAAAATCGGTCAAAATCACAGTTAATATGGAAAAGCAAACATTTGGTGATATTCCCACAACAATGTTACGGTACAGTGCCATCGAAAAATTAAATTAATGGAGACACGCAGTCGTTCCAGATATACTTTACACTGGAAATAACTTATTAGTAGGCTGGAAGACAAACAATATAATTACGTTATACAAGAAAAACATTAAGTTGTAGCTAATAATATAATATACAACCGTTTAGACAAAATGTGTCTCAGAAAGAGTATTTATAAATACCTATATATAATCATCATCATCATCAGCCTATATACGTCCCACTGCACAGGGCATAGGCCTACCCTCAAGGAGGGTTTGGGCGTTAGTCCACCACGCGTGCCCAATGCGGATTGGTAGACTTCACATATGGATCAGAATTTCTTCTTCTGCATATGCAGGCTTCCTCACGATATTTTCCTTCACTGTTTGAGAGCAGTCGGTAATAGGTACATAAGATAGAAAAACTCATTGGTACGTGGCATGTTGACCGTGCGGATTCGAACCCGGACGTCATGATTGAGAGTCCATACCTCTCCGCAACGCGCCACCTAGCTCACCTATATATAGGTATACATAAATAACAAATATGCTATTCTATTGTACCGATGAACAGACTCATCGAATCAATAGTGAGATGATTCATCACCTATTACTCATGCATAATCCTTTAAAGGCTAATCTAAGGACTAGACAAAATTGAATATATTATCTATAATCACCTACGTGAAATTTTTTAACGGTTGCAAAAGGGAGAAGTACCAATATACCATTGACCCAAAATGTTCGCTTGCATTCAAAACCAATAATCTAGATAGATACTGGTACATAGAAAACTACTTGATTAAGAGAATAATATAAGGTCTTACAAAATTAGGTGAAAGTCATAGACATGTTTAAGTCTATGGTGAAACTAAGTATTTTAAAAGTTTCTATGATCAGCAAATTTTTTTTTCGCGGTTTCGATATTGGTCCCATAGAGAAAGTTGTTCAGTTTGATGGTCTGATCATCCTCTTAAAATAGTTTTACCTAGTTTTGTTAGACCTTATTATAGGTACTCGAAAGAAAAATGTTAATAAATTGCCCACCAAAACTAAATTGTATTTGAATAAAGATAAAGAATTACAAGTAGGTCAGCGACAAATACTCGCTAAATCGTCCATCGATTTATTGGTTCTCAAAATATCAAGTGACACTTCCAATTTCACTTATTCATTGAGCTGTGCAATAAAGTGCATACGAGACAATAAAATGTGACCAACAGGTTCGCCGACCGAATCCGTCTGTCTGTCGCATTAATAACTTTTTACAAAAATTTTAAAGAGTGTACCTAATATTATTTATAATCTATTGTCATATAACATGAAATAAATCCTTTACTATATGGCAATCAGAAATGAAGTGATTCGTCACAGAACTAAAGTGGCTGACATAGCTCAGAAAATTAGCAAGCTGAAGTGGCAATGGGCTGGTCATATCTGCCGAAGAACTGACAACCGATGGGGTGTCAGAGTTCTAGAGTGGAGACCGCGAACTGGTTGGCGTAGTGTGGGACGCCCTGCTGCCCGCTGGACAGACGACCTAAAAAAAGTAGCGAGGAGCGAATGGATGAGGAAGGCCGAGGACAGAGTTTTGAGGCGCGCCTTGGGAGAGGCCTATGTTCAGCAGTGGACGATGATAGGCTGATGATGATGATAATGATGGAAATCTTTACATGTAGAAACATTATAAAATTGGAGTGTGTGCTACACTGATAATGTTAAACAAGTGTTTTGGGGTCATAAAAAGGATACACGGATTTTTTTAAAAATTACTAAACCAATCAAGACGGTTTTGAAAAACGGGGCTTAGTTTGAAGAAAAATTTAGTTTTTATTTCGCCGCAATCAGCTCATTTGTAGTTTTCAAGCACTTGTTTCAGCAGACCCTGCGGGTCTTTACGTATGTCGCGGGGGCCACTAGACTTTATCTACTCTACACAGGGTGTAAGTAAAAATATCATTAACTTTAAACCACATACTATACACATCAAACTGAACAACTAACCTATAGGAGCAAAAATATGAGAAGAAGAAAAAAAATCTGCTTTTCCATATGTTTGAGTCAAAAAGGCATTGCAGTTTAGTATGGGATAGCTGTTTTTTTTTTGTGATAGGTGTGCTCCCATAGTAAAAGTTGTTCAGTTTCATGGGTAGTAAGTGGTACTTTTCCTTACACTAAAATTGTAAACTTGGCGTGGATGGACGATGAAGATATTCGCGAATATATTAATTTTGGGCGTTTAGGATACGTAATGAAATACATTGAGACCATTTTTAACCGACTTCAAAAAAGGGGGAAGTTCTCAAAACGACGGTATGTTTTTTATTTTTTTTTAAACTTTGTTACGCTATTAATTTTTGTTTTTTGGTCCTACTTCAGAGGTCTTCAGAGGCTTCAGAGGTCATACTTCATACTTCCATATAAATTTTGTGAAGATCTGTTGAGTCGCGTGGCAAAGGGGGTAACAAGTAGACGTGTTGTCGGCTTGCGATTTGATTGGCCACGTGGCTACGCCGTTTTATGGTGGTTTCGAGAGTGTGTTTTTGTTTAAAAACGGGGCTTTGTGATCGCCATATCCTATTATCGTACAATATCTAATAAATATATCTTCAACACTTGACACTGGCGAAATCTAACAAGGAAACGCCATTTAATAAAAATAGAATCGAATAGAAGATCTGTTTATTTAATTCACAACTTTAAATAATATGTTCGTTAGCACGTTACGTTCTTTAAACCTACGAGATGTAAAAATAATGCAATAAATTATTTCATAACATAAAATTTGTACATGCCTGACCTGCACAACAGCTAACCTGAACTTGCCTGAACAACTTACAGTGGTTCAATGATCTGAAATGCCATGTTCTCAAAGTTTACAGTCATAGAGCGTAATAAAACATAGCAAGTTGACTTATGTCGTTAATACATTGTGAGAGTTTAGTGGGTGCAGCAGCGAAAAAGCAGACATTGTGACTACATACTACATATATATGTGATCTGTTTAAGTAACCATTACTACGTGCTTGCTAATCACGATGCTATGACTCATAGGTACCTCATACCGCGCTAGGCACTGATGCCCAAGATCCGACCGTCAATTTATGCACCTATTTGTTTGGTGAACGAAATGTGATTAAAGTTAAAAAATAAAAAATAAAAAATAAATCTTGCCGGAAGTACCTTTACCACGATAATTTATGGTAGTACCATTTTTGCACCGATCTGTTCGGGAAGTGAATCAGATGCCATCTGAAGTTACTTCTTTGTGACAACCCTAGTTTTTCCAGTTCTTTACATCGGTCTCCTTCAAATGGCACCTCAATTACCTACTTCTTAAAACAGATGGAAAAGAGGTGGAAAAAATGGTACCATAAATCATAATGGTAAAGGTAATTGCAGCAAGATTTTGCTAGGCAACCGGTCGGAGTTGTATAAACCCATGTATAAACATACTTAAATCACATTTCGTTCACTAAGCAAATAAGTGCATAATTTTGCGGTCGGATCTTGTATATAAGAGCAAAAGTGATGTAATCTTCGAAAAGCCACAAAGGCACTTACGTTTTTCTTACCGAATAATAGTGGTGTAAAGTGGAGCTGCTCGTCGCAATGGATGCACTGGATCACTTCGCTGTCTATCGTTCATTGATGATATTTAGTACAAGAATAATAAGAAGTTACGACATAATTTAAGACATGACCATGAACTTCTTATTATTCCATAAATGAACGATAGACGCGAAGTGATCCATGTAATGATTTAAAAAAAATATGAATTTTGAGTTCGAGAGACGGTAGTTTCGGGGTGAAATATATAGGTAGTTTGTTTAAAAAAGTCAATGTGGCATCAATTTCGTCGTTTCATTACTAGTTATATTTTTTAAATGTAATTTAATTAATAGAATTAAACTAGGGTTGTACTCTTTGACACGACTTTAACAAAATTATGATTATGCTGTAGTATCACGGACCTATCCTTGACAACTTTGGTACTTAAGACCTTGTTCTTTTGTAGTTGTATTGAGCAATTTTGACTTGCACATGGCATTATACAAAGTAGCTCAACTCTCGTTTGTGACATTGAGTTTGATTGAGACATCATCACCAGGTGAGATTAAAGTGAGAAACGAGGGAGAATGTGTAGTAGCACTACAGAGTCATGTTCACAGAACCTGGATTTAATATCCTAGGGTAATAAAGGAAAGATGGAAAATATTTTCATTACTCTCGCAGGACATGACAGCTTCTGTTTAAATAAGCCGTTATCTGCGCAAGTCTTGTCATAAATTCAGATATTGGATAAAGAATTGTTATACAAGACAATGTTGTCACTTTAGTATATTCAATTACTTGGCATTGGCTAGTAAGTAAGTAATAAAAGTTACCGTTTATAAACTTAAAATGATCTCAGGAAATGATGATTTGCTTATTTATAACATTCGATATACGAAAAAACCAGATATGCTTTATACAAGGTGTAACAAACACTCAAGACCATCAAAATGCAAAACTTTCACTACTAAGTATGGAGCTAACTTCGAAATCGCGAAAAAAAATCTGCTCTCCCATACATTTTAGTCGAGTCGGTACAGCAGTTTTGTATGGGACAGCAGATTTTTTTTCGCTATGTCGAATTTGGCTCCATAGTGAAAGTTGTTCAGTTTCATGGGCTGAAGCACCCCCTTAAGTATTACTAGGTTGTTTTGTTACACCCTGTAGATATACCACAAAAATAAAAATAATAGAGTTATCAAGTTTCATAGCACCTACCGTCATTAGTTTCGTTCTGATTTCTTTTGAAACCATGAAGTTACGATTGTTGGAAGGGTACCATTAATAGTTCTGAAACAAAAGTAGAGGTAATGCACTAACTACCTAATAGATGCTAACTTAATGTCAGTTCCGATTTCCATCAAAGCACACTAATATGAGAATAGCGTGGTGATTTTTATTGGCTTTGCTGTCTACATTTATATGCAGTCATCGTTATTGCCGTGAAACTGGCACGCCCATAGATTAAACTTAGCAAATGGTGTATCCAACGTTTTGTACTACCTACTGTTTCAATAATGACAAGGATTGAAAAAGGTTTGTTCAGTGAAAGTAGATTGACGCATGTTTACAAAACAAAAAGAGTGTGAATGGGTAGTGGAAAGGGTGCCCTAGGCTAGACGCTCGTACGAGATCAGATAAAAGATACATTTAAGTACTCGTAGGTATTTAAGAAAGGCCAAAAGTAAGTAGGCTTTTTCATTTCCATAATCGTACTTCTCTATTCTGTGGTCTTACGATTGGCTTCATATCATATTATCATCTTTCTGCAGAACACGAATAGTTTAAAAGCCGTTGTGGTCCAATGCCGAAGAACCTTGCCTGCCGTGCAATGGTCCAATCCCCGCTCAGATCAATTACAATGAGTTTTCGGAATTTATTGCACGATTTGCAACAATACCGGCTTTTCGATGAAGGAAAAAATCGTGAGGAAACCTTCGTATGCTGCAATTCAATTTCGAGGCATATATTGTACCCATTCACCCATTGTCCATTGCAAAGTGGCGACGGGCTCACTCCCTGTCACACTGGAGAGTTTCGGTACTACTAGTGAAACGTGGATGTTCTGAGGTATCAGAATATCTCTGACTAACCCCTCGGGGAATATAGTCGTGAGCGTATGCGATTTTATGACCAAATTTTTCACCTTAACATTAGAATTACGTTGAGATGAAAAGATAAGTATGTAGAAAGTCGTGAAATCGAGTTTACTGGGCGGTCGCGTGTCGGCTGCCTGCTATCCAACCTGCCACGAAGCTCCACCATATTGGCACAAGCGTATCTTTGACATAACCCAAATATCAATGACCAATATTTTTTTTCCGAAATGACCATTACAGCTATGAAGCAAGAGATTACAGCATTGCTTCGGGAGCAGTTACTGCTTATTGATGCTATGAGAGGACCACACTAATGATGGCGATCGAAGCACCCTGGTAGGTCAATCGAACCAGATTAGTTTTATTTTAGTAGATTACACACCGAGGGCAGGATAGTAAGAAAGGTGTCAGATAACAATCATGTGATCTGAAGGTTTCTTATTTACTGCCCGAGGATAATATACTATTATTCTCCTCGACGGAGGTGGAAAGTGGCAATATCGTTTAGTTCAGCGGGGCGGAAATTGACGCTTTCCGCCCGTAGGGGAGAAAAAGAACTTAAACAGCCTGCCCGAGGGCAACCCCGAACCGCACCTCGCTTGCTGGATCTTGCTGAGATCTCTGGAATAAAAACGTAAAGCACATTTTCTATTTATACTGGAAATTGGTAAAATAATTGACAACACGAATCCCTATAAGATAATTATTGGAATAAGAAGCTTCATAAGAAGTAGAGAATAAGTTTCCTCTTGACTTACCTATATATGTGTATTCTATTCTATTCTATTTTTAAAAATATGGCTGCCATCTTTGGTTAATGATGATTTTGCCAATGTCGAGTTTTTATAGCAAAAGTGCATGACGTTGTACGGTTATATTGATATTTTGGTGACTTCAAGGGTTGTTCTTATAAAAGAACAATATCCTGAGCCACCACTGGAGTTCCACTGTAGGCCGGGGATGGGGCAACCGACGCGCACGTGACCGCCCAATAGCAGACCCACAAAGCAACTCATATATGTGTATATTTTTGCTTTTACATAATTATACGTATTTAATCTGTGATTTATCCACATAGTGTGGATTGTACTCTACATCAAGAATCTCGTCTTAAATGTATGTTGTATAATACATTTAAGACGAGATTCTTGATGTAGAGTACAATCCACACTATGTGGATAAAATTCATTTTTAAGTCCAGAAGTAGCAATAAGGCAATTAAACTAAGATTGTTAGCAACACATTACAGCTTAATTTAAAAGCATCAATTATCATAACAAAGGGTAGTAAAAGATTTACGTTTTTATTTAAACAACTCTTGAACGGCTTGAGGTGCCATAGCCTATTTCATGTCACGAACTGCAAGTTGTTTTAACGATACACCGCAGTTTTACTGAAACTGTGGAGTCGTTGTTGTTTAATAATTTTTCAGCTGTAACAATATCATTGAATCTACTAGGTTCTACCAGTAGTTCTACACAGATTTTCGCTAAAATTCGTCCTAACGAGCGTCTCGTCTTAAACATGAAACTAGTATGCAAATCGCATGTCTTTAGGTCCTGTAGTTTAGACGGCGGCACGGTGATAATAAGCCAATCAGTCATCTTCTGAATAGATGATATCGTTTTACGACGTAATGTTCCAATGCAAAGATCTTGTAAAACATCTTTTTGATGTAGCGTCCTTCTTAACATGTTGGCTGATGGGTTTTAAAAGGGGATCCGACCATCATACTTATTTACTTTCTCTACCCAAGTTGATCCCAACCAATATAGAAATCGCGAAAAAAAAATCTTTCTACCTTGGTTATACCCAAATGTATGGGCCACATCTTTTTGAAGTGAAACACTTTTTATGGGAGGCCTTTGAAATTTGAATCCGCAACCTTTTCGTGTAACGCATGTTCGAAATTTAAAAACTGCTGCTTACTCCTCTCTATTATTATACAAGGTGTTACAAAACTACAAATAAACCTTTAAGGGGGTGGTGTAGACCATCAAACTGAACAACTTTCACTATGGGACCAATATCGAACACGGGAAAAATAAATTTTATGTTCTATACTCTACAAATCGACTAGAGCCAAAATATATAAGGGATATGAAATTATTTTTTTCGCGATTTCGATGTTGGTCCCATAGAGAAAGTTGTTCAGTTTGACGGTCTTATCTTAACAACCCCCTTAAGAGTTTCAAAAATTTATTGTTACTTATGAAACACCTTGTATAATCATCTGTGCTACTGTGGTCTTACGGTTGGCTTCATATCATAATCATCTTTCTGCAGAAAATGAACAGTGCAAACAATTTTTTTTTAAATTCTCTGGGGACCAAAGGCGAAGAACCTTGCCTGCCGTGCAGGAGGCGATGATTCGAGCCCCACTCAGGCCAACTCGTACCAATATATGAAAATAATATTTTTTTTATTTATTATTTTTTATTTGTAACACTAATGGCTTTTCGGTGGAGGAAAACATCGTGAGGAAACCTACGCATGCTTAAATTTTGAGGCATTATATTTTACCCATCCACCCATTGTGCATTACAAAGTGGCGACGGGCTCACCCCCCGTCACACTCAACAGAATTTCGGTACTACTGGTGAAAAGTTGACGTTCTGAGATTTCAGAATATCTCTAAATACCCCCTCGGGGAATATAGTCGTGAGCATATTATAAAAACATACATACATTCTTGCTACAAATAACCAAAAAAGTATCACGTTTATGAATAAGTAGGTTATGGATAGAAATGCGAGGCTAAAGGCTTCTCCCTCCCACCTGTGTCCCATGGTACACCTCAGGGTTGATGATTCACCGCAGTGACTCACTTGCATTCCTGCTAGCTGCTGCGGAACACTGCACCTGATGAAATCATGTGACACCGTGGCCGTTGACCTCCATGAGTGGCCACAATCTAGTTATAGATCATTGGTCTGATATTTTGTGCAAAGAAGTATACGTATAGTCCGTGAGCCCTTAGAATAGGCTTCGGGTGTCGAGTAATCGGTATTTACACGTTTAAAAAAAAAAAACTGTGACGAAATTGAGGGCATATATTTTTGTAAATGTTTTAAGGGTAGATCAACTATTTTTTGTCCTCACAGTACTGTTTAAAAAAAAGTTTTTATTCCTTTTTTCTTGACATTAATTAATTTTGAAAGATGGATATTGTATCTAATGATATGATTCTTCTACACACATGCACATTGCACCATCTGTGTTGAACTACTAGAAGTTTTTAGCGGTTGTCCGATAGACCAAAAAGCGTCGGGACAACGAAATAAAGCGTCCATCGGACAACCGCCAAAATTCAAGTAAAATTCAAGCAATTTTGCAAAACTGTGTATGCATTTAATAAATGCAATCCTTAGTTATTCAACAAACATTAATTTTTGGGGCAAGCAAAACCTGAGCTTAAGCCTGAGCCTGAACATTGAAAAAAATTTATGCAGATGACTGGGACTGGGTAGAGTCAAAAAATAGTTGATCTACCCTTAAATAGGTTATAGTTATGAGGGTGGCATAGGTATTGTCTTTTAATGTATGATTTATTCGGATTAAATATAGTCTACATTTTATTAAAATAGAAAACTTTTTGAAATTATTCATTTATACGTAAAATTTTCGTTCATTCCCAGTAGTTCTACTGAACTCAGTATTTTGTAAGGCATGCTTACTTCATTAGGACAAGGTAAGTACTTTTCCTATTGACAAATTTTAGGTAGGTATTGAATAGAGAGGTCTTATAAAATACTGACATTTCGTGGTCAATTGGTGTAAACAAGAATATTCAATAATCTTCGTGGGTGTAAACCTAGTGTAAACACAATAACGTCTCCAGCTTCTTCCCGTTTTGCTTTTGTAGGACAATGTATACGTTGTAAACTCGTCGTATGACATTTAATTTGTCTTCTATAGGTTAGAAAGGACATCTGCGTTTTACACAATTTTGGTTCAAATGTGAAAGTGCCGGCCAATGAAAACTAATGCTCTATTTGCCTAAGAGGAAGGATAAAGAATATCCTAGATCTTTCCTAGGGTGTACTCTGTTAGAAATGGTCCGTCTGAGCATTTCTTATCATAGCATGACAGCTGTAGTCGTAAGTTTTATTACATCTTAAATGTATGAAAAGGCAGAATTTTCTAACTAAAACAAAACCAAGGATAATGTCCTGTAGCACTAAAGCTGATAAATGCTGAGACGGACAAGTTCTAACATTTTTGTATTCTTTGTTCTATCACAATATAAACCTTAGCTAATTTCTTGAAAATGTATGAAAATAAATAAAACCAAGGGCAATGGCCATAATATTATGTACTTATAATAATTTTGTATTCGAAGTTCAAGTCACTTTTCGGTTGATTTATAAGGTTGTAAATAGACGAATGAAATGCTATAGTTTAAAAGAATAATATTGAAGGAAACAAGTAAAATAAAATAAAAATCGTAACTGAAATGTGTATTTTAAGTTATGAAGTTATATTTTTACAATATCAGCATTATGAGAAGAATTACACCTAAACCACGGATCATGGCTTTTTCCTGAAACAAAAAAATATTTTTAGGTCATGAAAATAAAAATCTAAGTCGTTAGAAACGAAACAGGTTACCTATAGCTGTTACATAACAGTATAGGTAATTAGTGGTAACAAAATATGATTTTGTATTCCGCAGCCTCTAGCTTTGTCTCCCTTTCCATTAAATTAGACCATTCTAAAAAAAAATACATTCGCATACCCCGAATCGAAAATGTAATTGACAATCGTTTAAAAAACCCATAGAAATGCATTCGGAAAGCGACTTCAAAGCCTTCCGCACCGGCCAGTATGACTCACAAACGATTGAAACGTTTGACCAAATAAAAATGTTGAAAACAAAATACAAGTGACGATTTGCCGACTAACCAAAACAAAATATGTTGGTCTAAAAACAGATTTTGTTCCGTAAAACGTCTGAATAAAGTTAAAATTTTAGTTTTAAACAGCAAATGGGAGGTTGTAAAAAGACTCTGTGGGTGGCAAAGACTGTAGAGGCGGTACGTTTGCAAACAACGAAGCGATTTCATAATAAACGCAAAGGAGGCGGTGCCAAACCCATACCCATACAAATATAGGAGCAAAAACTATAAAAGTTTCAATAGGTAAGAACGCAACCGTAACTGACCTTTCTATTGGAGACAAAGCACCAAATGGCACAGGGAAGTGTCCCGCTGTGTCTAAAGAAAGAACCGAAGAATAACGTCTTCACTGTTGACCGTACGGACTTTGTCATTTAAAAGATTTAGCTTAGGGTTGCCAGTTTTATCCAGAAATGTTGATGTAAACAACAGATTCATATTTGAATAACAAGGTCAGTAGTACAAGTTGTTGTCATGTTATATTTTATTATGTTTTAAAATAGAATTGGCAGTTTTCATGAAGCTAAACTGCAAATTTTTATGATTAAATTGGGCTTTAGATTTAATTACAAAACAAAATAGGCAGTACACTTAAAATGAGTAGCAGCCCTGACTTTTAACTCACTGACTAATATTTATTTCAACTCATTTGCACTTTACAATGTGCTTTTGAATTCTTTATCGATAGCTGTTACGCGTCGTCGTCTTTATTTACAACCTTTTACAATGTGGGCTACTATTTTTAGTAGTCTAAAATAACCTTTTTAGTGGTTCCTTTAGTATTTTATAGAGGTAATTAGTTCCTGTCTCCATTGTCTGCTTTGAAAGGGATCGATTGTTGCCAGACTGTCGCTAATTTGCTTCAAAGAAAATCTTTTTTGTCGTAAATAAGTAATAACAGAGAAAGCAATCAACGTTCTATTGCAGAAAAAGAAGGGGTTGGTCCACAATAAAATATTTAATAAATTGAGACTTGTTTTTTTATGTAGGGCAGTTTTATCGATTAAGTACTTACTGATTGACAAAGAAAAAACCAACCAAGTGCGTGTCGGGCCACGCGTAGAGTAGTTAGAGTAGTTCCGTAGTTGCCCGTCTCAATATACGGGCTTAGAAAGGGCTTTTTGGCTAAATGGCTTTCCCACTCCCACAATATAGCATTTTTAAAAGACCTATCCAATGATACCCCACACCATGGGATAGACGAGAAAAAATATTTTCATCCCCACTTTTCTTTAAAAAATTAAATTTTTCAAGATTTTTTTTACTACTTTGTAGGCGAGATTATGTCAAATTACAGCTTTCTAAGTACTAAGCGTATCTAAGCTAAGCCGCGGACAGAAGATAGAACATGGCGATACTATAAGGGTTCATTGTTGTCTACGGAACCCTAAAAAGAGATCGAAAGTGATTTGTGTTATATTTCAATTCAAAGGCAATAATATTTATCCATTACCGTATAAGTTTGAAGTTGACATCTAACTACACGTTTAAAGAAATAAAAATAAAAGCACTAACTTAATGACACAAGATTTGGGATCCATAGCGAGGAGAAAGCTATTTAAACTGTTCTCGCAGTTGGTGTAAGCCATACCGAAGCCCAGTCCTCCACCTATATACAGGGGCCATCTCTTATAACTTCTAAGGAAAAAACTACCCAGCATGCTGCCAATGAGAAGACCCGAACCTGCAATCAGTATACGTTGTTCCATTAGAAGATAAAGTAGCTTGGGTACACGGACCTGAAAAAAAGACGGACGTAATCTCGTCTAATCACGAGTGAAGCACCCATTTCTTTTGTGTGCGTGCTGTCACGCGGTACATAATGGTGACGGGTGTCGGACCTGCGCCTAGAGCTAGTGCATCTGTGTGAGTGTAGGTCCCTTGTAGAACAAACGAAAATGTAGGACCTTGCATGCTTCACATCTTTTTAGTGTCACATTACGTCTGCCTTTTTTTCAGGTCTGTGCTTGGGTATCATCATCATTATCATCAGCCTATCATCGTCCAGTACTGAACATAGGTCTCTCCCAAGGCGCCACAAAACTCTGTCCTCGGCCTTCCTCATCCAGTCGCCTATCCGTCATGCCTAACAATTATATTTCAAAATATATACTTTGAATATTATTATCATCAGCCTATAACGACGCGCTGCACCTTCAAGTAGTTGTACGGGCAGTCCCATGCGAATTGGTAGACTTCAGATAGGTATGCATCAGAATTTCTTCTTCAGCGTATTCAGGTTTCCTCAATCTTTTCCTTCACTGTTTTGAGCAATCGGTATTACGTACATACGTTTGAAAAACTCATTGGCATGTCGTCCGTGCGGATTCGAACCTGGACTCTGATGATTGAGTGTCCATACCTCTTCGCAACGCGCCTCCGACGCTCTTAATCTTGAATATATAGGGTACAGAGTACTAAGTACAGAACATTATGATAGGTACTGTAACTAAATAATCTTACCTATTTTTAGGCCAAAGTCTATAAAACAAGCCTTATATCTCTCCTCAAAGTCTCTGCTGTCAGGTTTACTCATCTCTTTCCTAAGTTACGTTTGATAGCACTCTTTGGTACAAAAACATCTCGAGTTTTAATACAGATACTTATTGACACGAATATTAAAACTAAATAATGTGAGTTAATAATCAGTTAGTATAATTTTTTATCAATATAAAATTACTCTAGGACGAAACAAATTTTGAACACAAAACAGACGTGCTCCATAATGACACTGACACTTTAGAAAATTTTTATGTCAGTGATTTCTTATGTGCCAGTCGGTTTTGTAGTAAAAAAAGATTTTTATATTAAAAACTAAAACGACTTTGTATGTGTGCCAATTTGTATGAGTGCGAGTAGCGGTTTGTTTTGTAGTTATGTAAGTTGATATCTTCCACTATCTAGGGGCAAGAGATTGAAGGTGGCACAAGGGTGACACATCCTGATTGGTCAATATAATAACGCGCGCTATTAAAATTTGTCAACTGTGCAGGGCTTGGCAAAAAAGTCATGATCGTGGTGACAGGTGGAACTAAAATTTTAGTATGGTGGTGTTGCCAGGTTATGCGTGATTTTGACGTTCTTGCGTGGAGGCAGCGCCCTCATTTTTTATCACGTCTTTTTTGCCCAGCGTACATAGGACATCGGTAAGACTTATAAACCTGGTACTACGGTAACCATTGAATAATCTGTGGCACAGTCAGACAATTAAAGCCAAAAGCCGCGAAATAAGCTCCTATGCGTTCAAGAGGCTTTATTGGCCTTAACGTTAATCCTCAAACACAATTAATATCCCAATTACAATTTCAATCAGAATCGAGCCTTAATGCTCGTTAATTGATTAGAAACTCTTCATAATAAATTATTGTTGTAGTTAAGTAACATACGTCACTTAATTTAACATTTATAAGTTTTGATATATCAGAAATCTAGAGTATTATTTTTACGAAGTGGTTTTTGAATAGGAACACTTGGGACAAACAAACAAACTTCTTTTTTTATATAATTATTAATTTGGTGATTTTTTAATCACTTTCCAAAGTTTCAGGGGTGGTACATTTTGTATATAATTTGACGTAAGTAGAATTTAAATAAGTATATAAAAAGTACATAAGTACCTAGTATAAAATCCAGGGAAACAAAACTTTAAAAAATTATTTAAATTCTGCTGAGTTTTGTCTAGTTGAGTTGTCAAGGTTATACAAGGTGTTACAAAAAAACAAATAAACGTTTAAGGGGGTGGTGTAGACCATCAAACTGAACAAGTTTCACTATGGGACCAATATCGAAATCGCGAAAAAAAAAATCATGTTCCGTACTCTACAAATCGACTAGAGCTAAAATATGTATGGGATATCAAATTTTTTTTTCGCGATTTCGATGTTGGTCCCTTAGAGAAAGATGTTCAGTTTGACGGTCTAAACTTAAGAGTTTTAAATATTTATTGTTACTTATGAAACACCCTGTATAATGATAAAAGTAGGTAGTTGAATAGTAAGAAGATGGCATACTTAATTCTTTAAGTAATAAAATTTCTAAAATAATATTGAGGCGCCTGTTGGCTAATTATGAACGTAAGAGTTTTAAGAACTGTTGCACCAAAAGTTTCAAAAGGCGTTCAACAGTGACCAAGAGTTTGTCAGTTTAAAACTACGAACGTCTGAACGATAATGCATCAATCATTACGTGAAGTGAAGTGTAGGGTTTTGCAATTTGCACTCAATAGGCTTCACAATCTAAACTCAATGCACGTTCAATTTAAACCAAATCGCACTTAATTGATCCGGAATAAGCTAGTAATAGACAAAGGATTTAGTACTAAACAAGCTGCAAGGCTCATCATTGCCGGGGCAGGGATGCTACTGTTCGTAATCCTATCTGCATGTCTTATCAAAGCGGTTTCCTGGCAATATAGCAAAATTGAGCACCTTGATTGACTTGCTGTGTATCTAGGTATTCCTGACATATGCTAGGCGACTTAGAGCTAACGTTGCTAGGTTGCTACTGCCTTTGTAAATACGTTGGATTTAGATACAACTTATATAGGACTGAGTATTATAGATGGTGGTGATCCATGGTCTCTACCTTCTCCGATGAGAGATACACGTGAATGTATGTGTTTCAGTACGCAAACAATATCATCTGGAGTATCTTTTAACTCAAAAATCAGTTTTGAATCACTGACAAGATCATAATATTCTATAAGGGAGTAAACTTAAATACGTAACATACTTAAGGGGGTGCTTTGGACCATAAATCTGAACAACTTTCACTACTGGACCAACATTGAAAGCACAATACGTTAGTCTTATCCCCCACCGAATGACTTTATCCCTTTCAGAGCCGCCTCACTTCCACTAAACTACCTACATCATTTTAGCAGGTATAACTATTTTTGACTGGCTTGTCCTTCATTATATCACTGGGGTGCCTTCTTATCCAAGCAAAACAAATTCGAAAATCATAACAATTAGCTAAATTTTAAAATTAACTCATTAAATTCAGATTATAATATTGTCTACACAATTGTGTGTGTCGCATGTAAAAGTGACTTCAACTTATAAAGTTAAAATCCATTTATTCCATAAAAATACAAAGTGGGTATCGACGATAGGCTTCGTCAAAGGAGGTTCTACTTAGTAGGTCTACTTTTAAAGTAGATGCACTGTGCACGTAATACAGCCTTTTTCACATATTTACACCTTCCTTTGAACACAGGTTTCATAATGCACTGTATAGAAAAAGAAGAAATATATTTTATAGCAGATAAAGCCGAGATATTGAAAATCAATGCTATATTTCTCATTAATTTGTTTGTCCTTCAAACAACGTGAAGATAGCTTCTAAAAACAAAAACAAAATATGGCTCGACCCTGCGTTTACCTAGTAGTCCAATCATTTTAGGGTTTGACCCTAACAATAATTCTTCTATCGCTGAAACTTTGCAGTGTGATAAAGTAAAGTATACAGATTACGGTTGACAAATAATCTAGGTTTAATTTGTTCCAGTCCTAGATTATTTGTCAACCGTAATCTGTATACTTTACTTTATCACACTGAAAAGTTTCAGCGATAGATTAATTATTGTTAGGGTGTCCATACAAGGAAACTCTAAAATGATTGGACTATAGTGAGAGCGTCAGATTTTTTCGCGATTTCAATATAAGGTATCAATATCTGTCCTATAGTAGGTCCCATGCATAGTCTTAAACTCTAGCGATAGACTTGCCCTTTCATAGAAGCAACATGTTCCACTTGAATGAGGTGTACGGTACGCACCTGATTGATGTTCCCGAGTTCACTTCGTCACTATGGCAATGACAGACCGCGATGTGTCATTTTGTGTTGTTTTGTGTGACATGTTGTTTGTTTGAACGAGCTTATGTCTATCGCTAGAGTAATATGTCTATGGTCCCATAGTAAAAATTGTTCAGTTTGATGGTCTGAAGCACCCAATGAACTAAAGTATGTAACTCGTTTAAGTTTACACCCTGAATAATATGTCTTTGTTCTCTACTTAATCAACTACAAGGATATTATAATTAAAAATATTACAATTAAACTACCTCTATGTTACATGTGTGTTCCTAATTAAGATTCAGTTCACGTTTATTTCACCCTTTTAGTAGGACCAGGAATTTTTAATTTTGTGAACCCAAATTTAATCAAAAATACTTTGTTGACCGCAATTTTGCATTTGGTCCGTGGACAAGAGTGACGCTTTTCTAAATTTATTACAAAACGTCCGTTTGATTGTTTTTGACAAATTAAATTACTTACCTACTAGATACCTCTTTAATTGAAAATACGGATTCCCTTTAACAATAATTGTATCCCTAGAAATACAGAAAGGTATTTATGTTTTCAAAGATAATAAAACTCAAATTGGGGTGTGATTGCCACCCCTCGGTCAAAATATTGTCGTTTAGCATTATGCTAATACTGACATAAATTGCTTTGAAAGTATAATTTGTCTAATTGTTAATTTAGCCTTTAGCTATTTACAATATCTTAAGTTCTATTTAGCAATGGCTTGATCCCAAATTATAAGTCTTGAAAGGTTTATTCGTTTAAGGGATTAAGCCTGAGGCCAATTATAGTCATCAAAGACCAGTTAATACATCGAATTTGATGTCTCTACAAAATATATCCAAATGTAGTCTATAGCCCAATATTGCTAACCCGGAAATTATGTCCGCACCAGTTATCTCTGTTGGATAATCGGAAATCAGTATGTGATGAAGTGGTTTACATACACATGTATACATAGAAGATACTATTACATACATGAGTGCGTTTATCTACGACCATCTAAATAGATGCAGTAAAATCGACCAATTTTAGTCATTATAGAAACATGGAGACAATATGGCAGTGATAATGAGCGTTTTTCTTTTTGTTTTCTAGGGGATCGATAGATGGCGCTACGGTCTGTGCGAAGAAACGTCAACATTGCATAAAGTGTTTCTTTAAAATAATAAAGAGAGAAAAGATGATCAAGAAGATGCCAACGCATCTTTTAATGACATTATTTCATTATTTACTAATCATTTTAATCGAAAATTCTAAACTTTTACGCCTGACATGGCTGTATTATGGGCTCGATCCCTTGGCATTAAAAAAAAGGCAGTCACAGTCTTGACAAGATTTTGACAGGACCTCGCCTACGGCTCCATGGGGCGATAAACATGCCATCTGTCCAGATTTTTAGGAACTAAATTAAAAAAAAAAAAAAAAACGCTCATTGTAGATTACAATAGCGAAAATTGTTTTTCTCTAGTATCATTACAATATCCACGGAGGAAACAGCGAAATACGTTTGTATGGACTAAACGGCACTCACCTTTCCTCTTAACATAAACGTATCTCACTCAGATCATAATGCCTTTTTCCGGTAATCAGAAATTTTTTAAAACTTGCGGATTGACGTGTCAAGTGGTGGCTAGTCTTACGGCCACAAATATACATACTTCAAAAAACGGGGGTGGAGGAAATGGGGTGGTATATTCTAAGCCGTTGATAGTAATGAGGTTTGAGATCTCATTTCATTATTACTTTTCCATAATACATCCCATATCCGCAGTAGCATAATTAATTTTCCATTCTGAGTTAAATTACTATTATTCTTTAAAATCTCTGTTATTTGGAAGAAGACATTTATTTACAAACACTAATTATCTTTGACATCGAACACCGTTCATTTTCACGTGTTCACAATCATACGGAACATTTAATTCCACGGTTTGGGAAACTAAATTTCAACAAAGACAGCTTTTAAATTAAGATTTGTGTTGTGACTTCAGAAAATTAAAACAAACGATTGCCTACAGCGAGGCGGGTTATATTTTGGGGAAAGTTTGAAGTTGCAATTTGAGTCTTTCCTGAGTAGATTTTTCTATCTACTGATGAAGTCAATTTACAATTATGTCCTATACAACAACTCCGAAGAATAGAATAGAAAATAAAACTTAATTTTCGACGAACTTAGATCACAATTTTGTTAGTCGTTACTAACAAAATGCTTAGCCAATTCTTAGTTTATACACAACTACATACATAAGCTCACGCCATTGTCCCATTGGGGGAGGCAGAGACCATGCTTCGCACTTGTCCTTTTTGGAAAAGATTATTGATTTGATCATGGTATAATTTCCTCGGACGGCCTCTCCCAACACTTCCGCTTACAATTGCTTGATGTATTTAATTCGTAAGACTTTTTTAATTCATTCTCTCTACGTGACCAAACCATCTAAGCATACCCCTCTTTATTCTATTCTATTTTTATTTAATGGCGCTTCCTTGTTAGATTTCGCCAGTGTCAAGTTATTTGAGGGTGTCTATCCAATCTCGTGGATTGTTTTTGAGTAAGAACAACTGAGAAGGATTTAGGAGCCTCGTGGCAGGCTGAGACGCGAACCGCGCGAACACCACGCGAGAGACAAGTGTTCTAGGCAAACCCTGCAACGTGAATCCATACCCCTCTCAATCATATAGTTACTACATCATCCTTCAACTTACTCCAATCGACTACAAAAAACGAGCAAAAATCATAGAATTTGTCTTTTCCGTACTCATATTAGAACGAAATACGAGGTAATCCGTATTATGAATATTCATGACTCGGTGAATCGATTTCCATCAACACAATGACGTTAGTAAACAATTCACTTTGTCATTGATCAAACATCATCAAAAAAATAATATCAAAACAATAACTAATTGTTTTGAGTACCAGAAGCCTTAGCATGCATCACGTGATACGGCAGTATCACGTCTTTTATCTCGTTCGATCGCGCGCAAATAGAAAGACAGCGAAGGTGTGATAGCGCTGTATCATGGTGGCATGCTACCCATGCAGCTATACATACATCACAGGCAGTACAACTCTACCACAAGACCGATCAAACCTTCTAACATAAAAATATTTATTTTTGCGTTCGAAAGTTAGTGTGCGTAATTTTTTTGTCATATTTGGTATACATTTAAACAACATTTAACTTTCTGCGCTTTATTCACAGCTTCAATTTCATTATCAACTCAAATTAACAGAGAAACTAATCAGTAGCCGTAAAATCAAACCAACTATAAAACGTGCCTTAAATCTTCGTGCGATCGATGCTCGTAAACTAGATGAGGGCATTCGTAAGCCGAAATGCTGGCGATGAGACAATCTGATAAATCTCGCAATTTGCCATCGTAATTTAGTGTGAAAGACGTTGATCATAAAATTGGGTCGCTTACATGATAATTTTCCTCATTAGGCTACATCAGCCATCTAAGAGCACATCAACGGAGCTCTCAAAGCCTGTAGCAGTCGCTGTGGTCGAACACTGCCTTAAAACATCATCATCATCATTAATTTTCCTTATTATTCAGCTGCAGGGAATACAAGTCATTGATAGTAAAATCTAAACATAGACAACTCCAGTACAGAAAACGTTACTGGTTAGATACTGCTAAGTAGGTACGACAACTTACGACATTGTTGTTAGGTAAAATCAATATTTTTATTGTTTTTTGTTATCTATAAATAAAAATGCAAAATTAACAATCGCACTAAAATTTCAAATCGTGATCAAACGATTCATCAGGGAGACAATAACGCACTTCAAATTTTACTGTCTAGACATTTGCATGAAATTCATCAAGGGAGACTTTACGAGTGGGTGTAATTTCAAATCTGCTTTATTGACATGTGCATACATCAGCCGATGTAATTTGTTAGCGTGAAAGGGGAAACATCTAAAAAGCTAAAAGGTCAATTAAACAAATGTATAGATGTTGATTCACATTTACAATACTATGTCATTCTTTTTAGTGATAAAACTTCTATTTGTAGCTACAAATGCAACAAAGATCTTTTACACTCATGTTGGTTTTACAAAACTAAAGTAAACAACACATAAAATTCTTATCTCTAACCAAACCTGCGAGATCAACGACGAATTGGCAATTTTCTACATTAACAACACTTTGTATCTATCTGTTGTTAAATTTGAACTGTATTACGAGGCTATAGTGTTTTCAAATACGAATACTTAACACGGTAAAACAACAAGCTCATCCGTTGAGCATAGTGTGCCAAAACGCTCGGATTAGCGAACAAAATGCATAGGTACTAAATTTTACGACTATGCAAATGTAACAGTGAATGGCATAGTAAAATCTGAACCCTGTGATTTTGTAGGCACGTAAATTGCAAGATTAAGACTGTTGTAGCCATTTTTGGTTGTAAAGCTGTAAAAAGGATTTCCTAAAATAAAATTCCAGTGTTATCGAATAGTTTATTCGAAGTTTAGACAGACGTATAAATGGCAAAGCTTTAAAATTATAATAATGTTTGGTAAAACAAATATTTCGATGATACTTCTTGATCTACCGATATTTTTTTGTGAGATAAGAACCGAATAAATTTGTTGGTAAGTCACCCTTCCAGTGAATTTATAAACTTAAACTGTTACAACATTGTGTCTTTCATACTTTTATGTAGCTAAAATAAAACTGATTTGTTATAAACTCGTTTATGTTGACGACCGATGGGATTAAAAATCTTGTCGTAAATCTCTCTAGAGAACAAATACTCTGCAGAACGTAATAGTCACATAGCACAGACCTAAGATTTTATGACTTACTAGCTGTGCCCTTGACTTCGTACAGGCAGGTTACTGAAATACTTACATAATATGCCGTATTTTTAAAAGATAAATTTCATAGATTCTGATTAATAAAAAAAAGGGTCCATACGGTTTCATCGGTAAAAGGAAAAAAAAACGGTCGATTAGGATTGCAGTTGTGTATGGAACAGAAGAACACTTTTCGCGATTTCGACCATCAAACTGAACAAATTTCTCTGTAGGACCAATTCCTATATAGAAAGTTTTTCAGTTCAACGGTCTGGTCATCCTGCTAAATAACAGTCAGCATATTAAGTTGCACCCTGTATAAAAGACGTGTAATGTATATCAAATAGGTCAGATTAAGATAGGAGATTATAAGTTCTTCCTTTATGTTGTCTTTGTGGCGACGGGCTCACCCCCCGTCACACTGGACATAGTTTCGGTACTACTGGTGAAACGTGGATGTTCTGAGGTTTCAGAATATCTCTGACTACCCCCTCGGGGAATATAGTCGTGAGCATATGCTTATGCTTATGCTTTATGTTCGCACAACATATTGAACTGTTTAAACTTTAATTTGAGCAATAATTGATTAATCACAATAATAAGTTCGTAAAAATCAATTGTTTAGAATACATAAACACCAACAATAACGTGTAAGATAGTTCGCTACAGTGCTACAACAACGAGTCATTAGCTTTAACAAAAGAACGCACCGAGTATACTGTCAACGTTAATTAAATCAAACAAAACGGACGACGGACATCAAAACCTATCATCAGTTAACTGATATGAAAATGAACTGTATTTTCACTTTGCACATTGGTCAATTATAATGTACGTTTTAAATCTGTTACCATAAAACCCACTGTGCAATGACAACTTATTTGATACATGTAATGTAACTGCAACAAACATACTATTTGCATAGAAATAAAACAAGTTTCAATAAAACGTCTCTACAAATAGATTGTTTTTCATAAGAGAACAAATTTTTCGAACGCATGAACAACTTTGTTATTCCATACAATACAAACGAGTAAATGCTCAGGTGTGTAACGAACTAATTAATTTGAATGCCCGCATTTGATTACACAAATCAAATGGTTTATTGTGTGGAGGGGTGAAAATGAGAAATCGCTAAGAAATTTTGTTCGTCACGTTTCGGGCTTGTTTCCGGTGCTTTTTTGTCTGTAACGGCTCATTATTGTGGACAATGTGGATGATTTTGGATAGTAGAGAGTGGTGTTTACTACTATTTTTTGTAACGAAATCTTTTTGGAACTTTGAATTCTAAAAAAAACATTAGTTCAAGCATATAAGAGTTACATCCATAATTCAGTAACAAATTGGAGAATTGAAACGATAACATTTTTTTTTATAGAAATGAATCAAAGTACCCAGTTTAGTTTATAGAAAAACAAAAATCAGGCTAACATATCTATAGATTTTATTTCTATGGATTTCGATAAGCAAACATATTAATCGATTAATCTAGTTTCCTTTACCTATTGGCTATATACCCCCTTGGGGGAGGCCTATGTCCAGTCCAGCAGTGGACGTTCATCGGCTGAGATGATGATTGGCTGCAAAAATTATCAAACATTTGCTTATTTTATAAATCGCTGATTACTAAATTTTGATAATTGACAGGAATACCACTCTATGACATTCTGTAACTTCTCCCCTGGGCACAGGTGTCGTCGATTCACACGCCGACGTACCACCGGCTTTATGATATCTCGTTTATTATTTAGTCCACAAATTATTCGAAGCTTGCCCACTGGGCGATGCGCATACTGTATTAAAAAAGAAAATGGAGACTCAATTTTAATCTCACAATCGTCTGACAACGTATCTGTTTGTATAAGTCAAACAACATTGACATACGGAATGAAATTAAATCTAAATATATTTATGTTTTAGAAAAAATCTATACTTATAATAAAATTGTAGACTTGGCGTGGATGTATATTGAAGATATTTGCAAAAATATTAATTGGGGGCGTTTAGCTTAAGTAATGGAATGCATAGAGAATAATTGAGATCAATTCGTCGCTAGTACGACGTATCTGACATTTTTGGCGTAACTGACCTTAATATTAATCCATTTTCCAAGACGAATCGATCGGTCTAATTGACGTATTGTATCTTCGAGCGTTACCGAGAAAACACATTTTGAAAGGTGACGTAACTGACAATTTATATAACTAAAAAAAGCTTGTTATGTAAAATCACCTCGATGCTACGAATAAAGCCTCGATGTTAGTTACGTTTTTTAGTAAGGCTAGCGACGAATTTTAGAACTTTTGTCTCTTAGTTTGTGCACGCATCACCTAAAAACAACTGACTGAACTGATTTGGATGGGATTTGCTCAAAAGTATATAGCTTAGGATTAACATTAAGGCTTTGTTTCATCTAAATCAGATCAAGCACTCAAAAGTTACGCGTACGAAGTCGCGAGCGTTGCTAGTTATGAATATTTTTATAGTGAACTATGTATGTATAGCAAAATATGATGTAGAGCTACTTAATCGTTCTCATATGAATCATCGATTCGTGGGAATGCACGCGATTATTTATAGGGTGAAAAACGTTTGTGGTTCTTTTTTTTGTTTTATAAATATAAAACATTGTAATGTTTCCCAATCTTGAATTAATTGTGTGGTCAATTGAACCAACCACTTTAATTACTAAACTAACCTTTCGGGTTCTATAAGTTTGGTGTTCACTAAAAGTCCCTTAATGGATAGCACAATAATATTGTATAATAGTCCAATCATTTCAGGGTTTGACCTTAACAATAATTCATCTATCGCTGAAACTTTTCAGTGTGGTAACGTAAAGTTACGGTTAACAAATAATCAAGGTTTATTTTTTTCCGGTCCTAGATTATTAGTCAACCGTAATCTGTATACTTTACTTTATCATACTGAAAAGTTTCAGCGATAGATTAATTATTGTTAGGGTGTCCATACAAGGAAACTCTAAAATGATTGGACTATAATACAGAATAATTAGTTTTGTAACATTCACCTCCAACAAAACGAGTGCGATGGAGTGCACCCTACTCCCTTCTTCCTACAATTAATCGTCAGAGTAGGCTTGTGCCCTGCAGTGGGACGAATAGCTGATGATGATGATGATTCTGGGTCACAAACTCTCTTTTGTTTCCATTATTTTTGTTGTCATTTTTCCAGCACAGCAAACACCGTAATGAATAAACCCAAAAAATAACAAATGATTACATCGAAAACACTGAGTGAGCAAAAGCTCCCCATAACGATACGGCTTTAATTAAATTAATTGTTAGCAGTTGCGATATAAATGACGAGCCATGTAATAGACGAAAAAAAGTAGATTTCCAAAGATAAAAGCAATAATAAAACACTTCCCTTGGAGGTGCGGGCTACAAACACGATTTTTAGTGTTTCTGATCCCAGTGAGGCTCATAATGTTTGTTTGCTATAAGGTTTATCGAAAATCATACTATGTAATATTTTATGTTATATATATAAAAAGACGAATGCTAAGCAAACGTTGACATTAACATTGATGCAATAATCATATTAAAATATCTATTGAACTTCTTTTGCCAATTGATTTTCCATTGAACTGCACTGATTTAAGTGTAGGTATATTTTGCATTAAGAAAAGAAAAGCATTTTTGGACTACTATGTCCGTAAATTCGATGTATGATCTAGCTAACGATGATCAATAGTGGTCAGATCGAACTAGCGTAAAGAGATGAATGGAAGAAGAATACATATTGCGCTGACCCCAAAAGTAGGCTCAAGGGTAGATGATGGTAGGTAGCTTAATACAGCAATAGCAGTATGAACTACTTGTTTACACTTAACAGGGTGAAATTGATATCATAAGCATCCTTTTAAACTAAGTCTAGTCATCAAACTGAACTTAACTACTACGGGAGCAAACCGATCGAAGCAAAAAAAATCTGCTGTGTCAAACTAAACTGCAATGCCTACTCGACTTAAATGTATGCAACAGCAGATTTTTTTTTTCTCTGATCTTAGCAAGCTCCTATAGTAAAAGTTGTCCAGTTTGATGGGTAGAGGATGCTAATGATATCAATTTCTCCCTTTATATTCGTCTTAGCAAGCCCGCAATCGACCCGCATGTTAGAAACGTGTCGATCACGACCACGGCACGTCATTTTACAACACCGGACAGTGTAAACGACGGAGATATTAATCACTGTTCATATACAGTACACACCATACTTAATGCGTGTTTGGGAACTGTTTGATCAATATTGCCGCTTATATTGTTTTGATATTCTAGGTATACTTATATTCGGTTGCAGAAACGCTCATCAAAGTGAATCCTCCATTAAATCTCTTGCTAGCTTTTATTACGTATACAAGACAAAAAGTGACAGCAAGAGATTTAATGGAGGATTAACTTTAATAAGCGTTTTTGCAACTGAGTGTAAAGCTCTTACATTTTCGTTGCTGCATTTAAGAGATATTTTTCAAAAGATTGATCCTGTTTGAAGCCAATACATTTTTTAAACATGATCTGGACGTACACTAAATATCTGTGTCTGTGGTTTGTCAAATTTCTGATAAAATATGTAGTTCCAAAGTTACACAACACTGGATTAAAGATTTTAAAACAAATCTTTGGATTAATATTAAAATTCAGTTATGTTGTGATTTTTTAAATATTTTGTATCTTTTGACCTGCATGTTTGCACCTTAACATTTTTACTATTTATTTATTTCGCTAATATTATATCACTCGCATGCTTTATTAGTAATGTTTTTTTTTAAATCGCTTCCTTTGCATCTCTTCTTCTATTCTCCCTATGCAACCCAAAGACAAGCAAACAATTCAGGAAGGTATTTGGCAGATAGGTACGTCACGCCTAGTCCCATTTCTTCACTTTTTAGGCATGCGTCAGCTATACAAGTTTTTGATATAATATTACTAAAGCCGTGGTGGTCCAGTGGTGAGTAACCTTGCATTGAGTTTTTCGGAATTTATGTACGATTTGTAACACCACTGGCTTTTCGGTAAAGGAAAACATAGTGTTTTTTTTTAATGACTAATACAGCACTGCTCAGTGAGCAACGACTGCTTTTTACTGCGGACTATTGGAGGGATCATGAAGGGTCTACCGAGCCAAATGCATGAACTTAAGCAGCCTGCCAAGGGGCACCCATAATGGGTAACGGACCTCGGCAATGGGCGTTGCTGGGACTACGCGGCCTGCGACGTAGGGGTAGTGAGGATTTGTGAGGAAACCTGCTTCAATTTAAAGGCATGTGTTGTACCCAATGTCCATTATAAGTGGCACAGGGCTCACCCCCCGTCATACTGGAAAAAGTTTCGGTACTACTGGTGAAACGTTGATGTTCTGAGGTTTCAGAATATCTCTGACTACCCCCTCGGGAAATATAGTCGAGAACATATGATATGCTATGCTATGCTATTATTAAGTGTAAAATATACGGCGTTAGCTTCAAATGGTCTGTTTACATATATCTCGTTTCATGATGATACACGCGACGTTTCAGCTTTGGCGATATTTTATAATATTATAAACCTTATAAATAGATACTTATCGAAAAACAAAATTAGTTGTGTATACTAAAACAAATACGTTAAGTGCTCAAACAAGAGAAAGCTACACTGTCACCAACACAGTTCAACAAACGATGGGTGACAAACAAACACTAGAATATTATAAAGCGATTAATTCATGTACAAACGTTGTCTGTTACACCCTGCTCAATATTTGAACAAGTCGAATTACGGCTAAACGTAACCGAAATTCATTTAATTGCCCCCACTGGTGTACGAAAATGGAAAAACATTATTGAGGAATATGTTCCGATCTAGAAAACCATAAGATGAATTATTTACTACGTATACGACAAGATATTAAAATAATTTTATCATTTTATATGTTAAGAAATTTTTAGGCGGTTTAGAAAAAGCTAAATAAGGATGATGCGATAAGGAATATAGAAATAATTATAATATGTATTAGGAAATAAATATACAAAACAAAAAGAAGTGGTTTTGATAAAAACTGAGAACTTCTGATATTTTGATAAAAACTGGTAAAAGTATAATCATTCAGAAATATCAAACAAAATCCATATTAAGGAATATCTTTTTTTAAACTTATTTTGTTCATTTACTCTCTGGTTTAGAACAACGCATGGTGACACAACATTACGACAAAGGCAACGGCCATTGTACCTATCCACCCTCTGAATAAATAAACTTTGTTCTTATGTCAATACGAACATGTCACCGTGTTACCTAAACACAAATTTTAATTAACTCTGGTTTAACGAAGACAAAACCCTTAATTCAAAGACTCAACGTCGAAAATGGAATGAAGATTCAATGGAAGAAAGATAAAACTCAATTTGTCGTCTCATGTCGTGTGAAAGAAGGTGTCATTTGCATCAATCCACGTCGAATTAGGGAATTCTTAGTTGTGTTTAAATAAACTAGCGAAATGAAAAATTGGGAGCTGCTTAATTGGCAGAAGAACCTAATATTGTCTTACAAAATAAAAGAAAACCAAATGAAATTGTGTATTGTCAAATCGTTAATTTCACTTTTATCATGTAGGTACATAATATTGTATGCAATTATAAAGCATAATCATTCATTTTTAAAATCGCCCAATTTATTGTGACCTTAAACGAAAGTTCGTTTTGTAAATTTGAACCTTACGGAAATAAGCTTACAATGCACATTTTGTTTATCATCACCAGAATCTGACCTCATTTCTTTGTAATAAAAGGCCTAATGCTGAAGTTATTAATAACGGATAAATATACCTACGCGATTCGTTTTTATTTAACGTGAATTCGCACGCTCTACAGACTATAAAGGTCAGTGTGCAGTCGAGACAAAGGATGACATGTTTTATATTAAACATGACTAATTCGTTATGGCCCTTGATGATTTTCAATTACCTAATTAAAAGTGAAAGGCCTGAGAATAAAATTTAATCTCAGTCAAAGGACAATATAAGAAGTAGGAAAATATGTAAATAAGATCACGCTTGTAAAATAAACCTACGTAACGTATTTTAAACGAGTAACACTAATCACACTAACTATTCTCAGACCGCATATAGAACGGAATTTCTTAAGCATTTAACAAATGATGGTTGTCAACAGAATGAATGTACAACGTCCTAATAGGTGTTGTGAAGATTTCTAGTAAAATTTTGATAAATAATGTCTCATTTGAACACGTCGGTGGTTCATCGCCAAATGAGTTGTGGTTGTGAGCGTATCTTTTGTGGGTTGTAACAATATTTGAAAACTAACCTTCCGGAATCATAATATAGAGACTCTGTACTTTTTTTTTGTAGTTTAATCCTTAAAAAAACACTTCCATATAATAAATATCTTCCATTTTACATCAATTTATGTATTAATTTTTAGGTTTGAAAGAAACAAGTAGGTATTGTGAAATAAAAAAAATATAAGTTCACTTTCAGTTTAGTTTTATTAATACCGCTGATCCATAACGCTGATATCGCTAATATGATTTTTTTTCTTTTTTTTAAACGGGCATAGGCCCACCACACATTCCCACCACTGTAACTCCTGTAAACCGGGATCAACAGCGGCGACTATTCACAACACTAGACAATGAAGAGATCTATCCAACTTCATAGTCACTTTAATGACATTAATATTCCTCCTACCAGTAACCTCCCAGTAATATTACTGTTTGCTTTAAAGCAAACCGTTTATACGGATAATTTAATTTATTGTAAAGCATTAAGAACCAAAATATTTCGAATACCTTCATAGCAGTTTGCTTTTTATCTAAAAGCCAATTCTAGTCAAAACTAAACCTGGCTTATTCAAACAAAGATAACCCAATCAGTAGCTTGATAATCTTCTTACACATATTTATACCTACTTACACTTAAGACTTATTTTAAAATATTCAAACACATAGGTATTTGTAATTAATGTGTGGTATTATAACGCTTCTATTTTTATCGTCTATCAGCATTAAGTAAGATATAAACCGATACGATAAAATGAATAATTCTATGGCACTATAAGTTACCAAAGAGACAAAGAACCCTCAGAAATCGTTTGGCTAGTATGAAACTTGGGAGTGATTATCTGACTCTATGTTTAAGACATGAAGAACTTTTTAAAAGTTACAACTTATTACCGGAAACAGACAAAATAAAGTTTAAATGTAATAAAATTAACTCTAATTGAAGTGGTGTAAACTTTAACACCTGATTTTATGGGAGTAATAAAAAAACAAATTGACCGTAAAAAGGAACATTTTGGCTGTGTCATAATAACTCATTGAAATCTAACATTTGTTAGTTTGGGTAATTATGTAGAGTTGCACCGGCGCCGATCTACGTTTCTGATAATTTAAATACATAGTTCGATTCAAGAGGTGAACAAAAAATTAAAATAAATTACTATAAGAATGATCTTTCTAAACTAGGTGTCATTGAAAAGAAGTAAGTATTATAATATTCGAAAACACTTTTTTCCGTTTTTGCTTACAAAGCATGTTAGGACTAAATTATGATATTAATTGTGTGCGAAGATTTCATTATTTATAAGTTAACGATTCCATACTACTCCAGCTTATTTTAACGTAGTGTTAAAAACTGGAAATTTGACATAAAGTTGGTGATAAAATACTGAATGCAAATAAAAGCACATTTAATTTATATAAGCTCGTATATTAAGGCCTTAATTTTATAGAGCTAATTTGAGAGCCTCGCTTTAAGCAAACATTGTTCGCACGTGGACACAGGTTGCATCTACATGGGTTTTATATTTTGTATCATTATTTGATAATTTTAATCATTTCTATCTTAAAAGCTGATTAATGATTTCTTACTAAACCACAAATAAATATATTAAAATATGTTTAGAAAAAGTCGAGCGTTAGCACGGCCGCGTGCGATCGCGTTCCGTCTATCCTATATGCTCTAGCTCTAGCAAATGATGTTCCTGACTGACAGAAAAGGATTGAGCGACGGAAAAATGCGATGCGGTGCTGTTAAATGAGGTTCAATACTTAGACTCCGTCATTTCTACACCCTGCCCTGCATGATGTAAATATTTAAAGTCTTAACAGGTTTTTTGTTGTTAAAGGCAAACTGCAGAATACAATACAGCAGCTAAGTTATCTTAATCCTTACCAAATTTCACTTTTTGTATCTGTCATAATAAAAAAAACATATTTCGCTTTTTAGCGATAAGACCGCCCCTTATTTGTACCTACTTGTAATTTTATATATTTATTCAAATGCATGTTCTGTTTTGGTGTGCAATAAAGTATAATTGATTGATTGTATAAGTAGCAAAAAAGTTTCTTAATTTTTCGAAGCATGGAATTACAGAAGATTATTTTCCGTAGGTAATAAAAAATGGGTTTTACTAAATGAAGCCACTTTAGAACATACTTTTGTGCAACATTGTCCACACATTTACCGATGCGTCCAGTCACAGTCAATATTGAAATTTACGACTTCCCATTGTGGATTTCGCATTATATTTTATAACTTTATTGGTCGCTCTTTGACAAGCACCGATTTTTGCTTAAAAACGTATGGGTGTCTAACTTCACCATTACACTTTCTGTGTGGTCTAATACAGCGAAGCTAATTGGGGGTTCAATGCATAATAGAGGTGTTTTTGTTGATGTTATAACTTATTCATGTTTCATTGTTTTTGATTGGTACATATTTTAGCCCGGCTTGCACCAACAAGTATTTAGGCTTAAACGCATTTAGTGACAGTTCTGTCTTTCATAGTGCTCATACTAATGACAGTGAAAGCATCATATTTAAACATGTTTAAGCCTAAATACTTTTTGGTGCAAGCCGGCCTTATTGTAGAAAATATTTTACAATTTTATTACGTTTTGGTTACAATAAGTATCCTAGGACTTCGAGTTCTTGAATGTCTAAAGCGAATTTGGTGTTAATAGTACCTATGTTAAACTAGGTTTTGTTGTTCAAGAGTCAAGACAGTGACAATTGATGTATTCGTGACACTCGTACGATCGTTGGTTTCTCAAATTAAACCAATTTGAAATAGACCTAAGTTGAACTCAACTAACGATGCAAGAATTTGTGTAGAACAGGGTGTTTCTGACAATCAAATTGAACAACTTTTACTATGAAGCCAACATTGAAATACAGAAAAAAAAACCAACACATATTTTTCGCCATTTCAGTTGGTCCATTGAGTCCCAAAGTAAAAGTTGTTCAGTAAGTTTGACTGAAGCACCCTATTCAATATGTAATGCATTTAAATGTACACCCTGTCTTAATAAACTACGAGTACCTTTTAGTTTAGCGTAGGAAATCCAAACTTAAATCTGCCTATAAGTAACAACTTAAAAATAAAACATTTCGCTGCTGCATTAAACTGCCCCTAAATATGCCAACATTAAAGTAGAAAATATTTAATCCGCAAATAGTGATCGGTAAGTCAACTAGCCCCTACATATTTCACCCTTCGATGAATCGATAAAACGTTCCATTCCAACTTCAAAAGTAAATTCATCATAACTGACGAGTATAAAATAATCTAAAGTTTTGGTTACACTTAGATATTTAGAAACACTCTGTTTTTTAGATATCATAAATAAAAATGCTTGGACGGCTTGCTGCCCCTATGATAAGAAGATAGACTCTTTTGAAAAAAAAAATGTTCTTGATGTAGGTCGTCTAAAAAAATTTTACATTTTACAGATGGATTTTTTTTATTTCTTGAAAATTTAAATGTTGCTAAGTGTTGCAACAAGATTTAGAAAATTGATACTGTTTCGGGGTAGTTAAATGAAAGTTTTATAAAATAATGCTGCTGATTAAAATTACTTACACATCAGACAAAAGTGTACATTAAATGGTTACATTAATGGAACAGAGTGAATCAGACCATCAAACTAAACAACTTTTAGCCAACACATCAAAATCGCAAAGAAAAATCTACTGTTCCATAGTTTCAATAGCTTTTTTTTTTTTTACTTAGCCTCTTCAATGTCCCACTGCTGGGCAAAGGCCTCCCCTTTCACTCTCCAATCCTCTCTGTTGTGTGCAACTTCTGGACAACTCTCCAAGAAGGCATCCATGTTATATCTCCACCTTTTTCTCGGTCTACCTCGACGCCGGTGACCATCCTGGGGAACCCAGTCTGTGGTGATTTTGGCCCATCTTTCGGGCTGCATGCGACAGACATGTCCGGCCCAGTCCCACTTCAGATGAGCTGTCTTGCGCCCCACGTCCACTATGCCAGTTCTGGAGCGCAGTTCAGTGTTTCTAACACGATCGGTTAATCTTACACCTAAAATATTATAAAAAAGTTTCAATAGCTACTCGACCAAAATGTATGAAACAGCCGATATTTTCGCGATTTCAAAATTGGTCCCATATTTAATGTTGATCAGTTTGATGGTCTTCAGACCATCTGGGACCATCTGGGGTGCTTCAGCACCCCATATAATTTAAGTTTATACCTTGTATAAGTCTTAGAGCACCTCTAACCTAACGCATCACTCTCTATCATCTCTCTGGCTTAATACCGATGGATAGATACCAAATGTTATAGTTTGAGTCATCGTGACTATGCTGATCTCTACCGTGTCTGAGGGGTCGAGGGGGCATGGTGTGCTGTATGCACGTGTATAATGTATATTGTTACGTTTATATGCAAGTTGATTTTGGGATTTGCAATATCTGAACACAGTTTGCATCTGAAATTTATGTACATAACGTAACTTAAATATTGTTTTACTAAAATTACGCACTTTTGTAGATTTTACTAGAATTTCCTATCTTTCTTAAGTTTGTCAAAATAGCAATTTACAAAAAACTCTTCAAAGTTATGATTTATTTATAAATGTTTTTTTAATGCATCTCCACGAGATCACCGGTGACCGTAGAGCTGGCAGCTTCCATGGCTAAGAAATTATATTAGCTTGACTATTCAAAGGGACCATATTATACTTTTTTGTTGTTTTCATTTCAATAAATGTTGTGTTATAGTATTAGTTACAGTATACTTAGTTATAGTACTTAGCTTCTACAAATAGTAGGTAAGCAAGTTATTTCGCATCATCACTCCCAACCAGTCAAAGCAACTGTGATGAATTAGCCACGGATTATGAAGACTAATTCTGCAAAAGTGAATTTCGGGGGTTCGTAAGAACTCGGAAGAAAAATGGTTCACACGCTGACTTTGCAACATTGCAGCTAATGCTTTAATGCTATAATCGAATAAGAGAGGAAATTAAGGCATCGGAAAAATATATCCTCGTAGTTTGATACGAAGAATGATGAGACAGATTGGGCATAAATATCAATAGTTTTCAGAAAAAAAATAAGCTTCATTTCAAAAATACGCTTTTGCACAAAATTAAAGCTACTGACCGAATGATTTGGTTATTGAATGAGTGAGCGAGTGAGTAATAATCGTGATCGACGTTCCGTTCGACAGCAGATGGCGTTGCATTGCAAATTACCGTAAGTAATCTCTAATGAGCTCACCTGTTCCCGTACAATATGACATTGAGTAATATTTCGTAATGCAGAGGGTGTGCTGACTTGAACTTGTAATTAATGATATACGGAATGTCACTTTTGTTTTGAACTTAAATTTTATCGCACAAAGTCATGTGGTCATGTGGTTTTGACGCATCTAAGATTATAGATTAGAGACGCTTAGAGAGAAGATATTTAAAATATCTGTCAAGCAATAAATAACTCATAGTAGAATGTACTTATAGGGTACATCATGACATAAATGACCCTTTATAATCGTAGGTTACATAAGTATTTTTTGTAGGTTTCTTCTTAACTTAGTTCAAAGTCTCTTATTTTATTATAAACTAGTGTTTACCCGCGACTTAGTCCGCACAAATTAAATGCCAGATTTTAAGTCAGATCATAAGCTAACAAACAAAAAAAGTTTCATTTAAATCGGTTCAGTAGTTTTTGCGTGATGCGCGAACAAACAAACACTCATACAAATAGACAGACAAAATTTCTAAAAAGGTTGATTTCGAGTCAGGGATACCTAAAAACTATATCGTAATCTTTTTTTTTAAATATCTTCAATGTACAGACGCACTTCAGTTACAGTTTCACAATACATAGTTTAGATAAACAATAAGTTAGGTCATCTACTCATAAAAGTTAAATTGTTATTTTTCGCTTCACGCTTACTAGGTAGACTCATTACTATTTCAAACCTACCATTTAACTTGTAAATCCGGCATCCTACCGAGTCATCTCTACATTATTATTACGAACAATTTTACCCCACACTACAAGCGACTAACAGACAGTGCCGTCATTACAAACTTCCGTAAAAATCACATTAAATAAAAGAACAAACAGAAAATTACAAACCATTTGACATCTGACACCGCGAATATTCAAATTAATGCATTATCGATATGAACAGAGGTGCACTTGACTGGAAAAAGGGAGGTTTTATGAGACCTACGTACACTCGAACCGGCAACACCTGTTTTAAAAATGTCGCAGCATAGAAATATCCATACTGAAGTCAACTAGAATCAACAGTTACTCAGACGTATATTTCATAATTTTCTAAGCTGTGTTGTTTTATTTTAGGGAGGTAAATGTAAATGTACGTACAGGTTATGACACGTGATTTGCGCGTAAATCAAATTTGACCGGTGGGTGGGTACGGTTGTCTGGCACATATGGCGATGTTTCTATACGAAAGGCGATGATTGTTACATTTCTAAGTGCTTTTGTGTGTCAATTTTGACGCTACACTGTGTTTGTGACGGATAAAACACTGGGTGCTTTTCGAGGGAGTGTATCTGCAATAGAGAAAATAATACGCTATGATATTATGGAAGGATAGAATTGTACTCGTAGATAGTACATATAATACTGTTCACCCAATGTGTCCTGCCCACAATAACAAAGAGCGCCTAAACATGGATGCCCTACGTCGTCGTTCAGGACATCGTAGATAGAATTTCTGAAATGAAGTGGTGATGGGAGTCACGTGGCTAGGAGAACAGACGACACATGCAGCAAAGCCTTGACAGTGTGGTGGCCAAGATCAGGCAAGAGAGGGGTAGGTCGCTCTGCGGCCAAGTAGCTGATGGTATTGCGAAGATCGTTGGAAAGAGTTGGAGGCGCGACTGGCACAGGACATAAAAGAGTGGCATAATGGGGAGGAGGCTTATATCCTGCAATGAGTGGACACAAACATTATGATGATATTATAATAATCACTTATTCTTTCAATTTCAAAGGAAACAGATTTTTTTTATCATAAACGAATAAATAAATAATTATTATACTTGTGATTTATTTAACTAACTAGGTACCGTCTTGCATAACAATATAATGTGGTTTTCTTCCCGTTAGGTATGTAAAAAGAAACAATTATTTGTTTGTACATTTTAGAAAATTGGCATAATATACATATTTGTATGAGAAGTTGATATTTGCGTTTCAGAATTGATTGATTGAATGCAGTTATTGATTCTGGGGTCAAGATTTTTTTGTTTTGCATTAATTTGAAAACACCTGTACGCTTTAGTTGCGCAGGTCATTATACTTGTAACAATGTTTCTGTATACCCCATAAAGGAATACTGTTGTGAATGTATATTGTTTGTACCTTTACTCAACTAACCAATGCCATAAAAACTATTTGACCGCAAAATTTTACATCACAGTCAAGATTGTTAAAGATAACAGTAAATAGGGGAAAAATGGCCAATATGGCCCACCTTGGCATAACAATTTGCATGATCCATTTAATATGATAATGTTATTCAAAAACCGTATGGTGTAGCAGTTTACATCAGATTTCTCACATCTGTTAAAAATTTACTTTATTAGGCTGATGTCGTTTCTTTTTTAGATAATTGCCACACGAAATTTGGAATTGATCTTTACGATATTATAATAGAGGCAAAGAAAATTAACTAGGTTGCTAGAATTATAATGACTCCTTTTAAATATAAGCCGATTTCGAAAATAAGCATAAACTGTTAGCATAATAAATAACAATCGCCATACTTTCAACGAATTAATCTGAACTGTACAGAATTATCCTTCTAAATAACCACTTATTAAGTCAGCTCCTATTTTACGCTTACACTGGCGGCCACAAAAAAGTATAAGCCACCCCTAAGTTTAGTTAAACACTGTAGTGAACACCTGCAAAATTCCCAACTAACTTGCACAATATGCGATGGGTCCTACTTGTTGAATGAAACGTTTGCTTAATTGTAGTGCGTATTTAGAGTTAGTTAGTATAGTTTGGATTTTTGAGTTTTGTACCGTAATAAATATTCAAAGGTAACAATTTATTTTTGTTGAACGTATGCTTGCTTTTACATACCTACGCTTAAAGATGAACTTACATAATATTAGAAATTTATTTTCAAAGCAATGCATACATAATTTCATGATTAATTTGTAACATTAACAATTAACGCCAAACATTTATCAATATAAAATACTTAAACATAATAATGAACTCAACTGAACTGACATTTTCATACAAAGAAGCGCAGTCTTTTCTATCGTATACACTATTTTTACCCCCTGCCGTAATCGTAATGAAGAATTATTGTTTTTAACGTCACACTCCAGTGTTTTGTATAAGGATTTCCTTTCTATAAGTCTCTTCGCTCTTTGGTTAAACACGTTTGCACTTGTTCTTGTTTTTGTAGGTGTTATTGTATACGATTTTTTTTGTAGATCAGTTTAAACCTTGCACCACTGGAAATCTGTGAATACGTGACTCGTTTGTTTTAATTTATTTGCTCGTTGGTTTGTAGTGTCCGACCGAAACTAGTTTTTACAGCCGAAACCGAAACCGAAACCGAATTTCGGTTTCTGTTCTAGTTTCGGCCGAATCCGAAACCGAAACCGAAACTTCCTTAAGACGTAATTCTTCCCTACTTTTTAGGTTTGTTTAATGTAGTAATAGAACAGCCAGACCAAAATCAGTTTGTAAAAACGTTATTTTAATCGAAAATAAAGTTTAGGTTTAAGTTTAGGTACTAGAACAAGGTACTAAAACTTTGCAAAAATACCAAACACGGATAAAAATACAATATTTGAAATAAAATTGATTATTTATCAAAAAGATAGCTGAATAAATATTACCTGATTGACCTGACTGATCACACCACAAAACAAAGTGAATTTGACGCTCCCCACTACGCCGATCGCCATCGAAGACCAGGCGATAACTTACGAACGTAGTTTCGGTTTCGGCCGTAGTTTCGGCCATTTTTCTGCCGAAACCGAAACCAAACCGAAACTCCAAATTTGGGCCGAATCTGGCCGAATCCGAAACCGAAAACGAAACTTCGGTCGGACACTATTGGTTTGTCCACAATTGATTATTTATTTCCTAACCTACGTTACACAAGTGATTTGAAAAAAAGTTAATGTCGCACATTTTTACGTGAAAACATAATGGGCAAAATAAAAAAGTTTCGCCAGCATTTATTATATATAAAAAAAATCATAACACATACTTAAATAATATTTTAAATACACTTTGGACACAGGGTAAGGGCGTACAGAACATTTCAACTAAAAACGCACTGAAGTCATGATAGATGGTGATTTACATGTTTGTATTTAACAGTTTTAAAAATCTTGTCCCCATTTCCCCTGATCAAAGTCCACCAACGAACCAGTCCATAAAGTTCAAACCATTGCCTTGAAACTTGTAGGTAACAATTAGATGGTACGTAACGAAAATATCAATTGGAGTATAGACATAGTCCGAACATTATCTTCCATGACTAGTGAATATAGTTGCCCCTCGTAAAGAGGCTTGACATATAAATCATTGCTAATACGATTTTACTTTAACATATTTTTGCTCCTATTTCCCCCTCTTCCCTCCAACACTGTTATACAGGGTATTAGGGTAACAGTTGCTTTACTTTAAGGGCTGATTGTACCCATCTTACTAAACAACTTTCTTTATGAAACCAAAAGTAAACAAGGAAAAAAAATTAACGAATTCCATACTAAATGCAATCAGCGGATCGAGTTCAATTTTTTTTTCGAATTTCTTTTTTATCTTAGGGCAATTTGTTAAGTATCATGTGTAGGTACCATTACCCCTTAAAATAATGCAACTGTTTTCCCTAACACCCTGTGTACGACGCATGTGATATTATACACATAAGATTTAAAAGAAAATGACTATGGGTTAATATAGCACATAAACGCTACTGTAAAAACCAAATTTTTACGATAAAAATACGATAACAAACTTTGATTAGTTATTACATATTTTGGCCAATTGCGAAGTAGACAAAATGATAAATTGACTATTTCTGAAGCAGACATCCGGGTGCCTGAAGACATGAAATTAATTAAGTAATTAATTTGTCCTATTTTTATCAATCATTTCCCGACCATTGCTTTGTTATTGAGCATAAAATAGAAATTGAAAAACGTCATAATCTTCCAGACAAAAATAATAGATCATGTACATAGACTGTACCACTTGTTTACTGAGCCTACGGCTAGATGGCGTGCATTAGCTAAGTCAACAAGGTTCGAGTCTGTGGCTTAATCCGCTCGCCAGCGCCCCCTACGTTAGTGATCTATACGCAAACATGGTTTGGCTGGAGGATATTACAAATTTTGATAGCAATAAACGTTAGTCCAGTTGGTGCGCAGTCCTTCAAAAAAAGCGAGATAATACCTGGTTTTACCACAATCTAATCACTCGTAGCCTTGCATTGCATATATTTTAAATTTAATTTCTAATCAGAAACATACAATGAAGCGTAAAGAGGCTGCAAAGCTGTAAAATCTACATGTAAAATATGAAGATTCTAAAATAAAATCATTTGCTTTTATTTAAATCTTTTCTACTGCTCTCTCTTAAGTATCACCTTACGGTAGTTCTATATAGGTAGTCTGTGGTATTACAATGACCCGCAACTCATATACGGAATTCCGAAACAGAATTGTGATTAGGAATTTATTCCTGCGAAATTGCAAACGGAATCGTAAAATTCCGTATGTGTGTGGCGGACCCAAAACTTAAAGAGTAGGTAGTATGCCGTCGTTCGTAGTTGGGAGTTCGGCTAAGCGAACAAACAGGAATCGAGTAGGCTTCAATCGAGCGTATTGTCAGCGTATAAGTGATGCTTCTCTGAATGCGAGCTTGTACCGTTGGTGAAAAAAGCCTTGAACAAAACAATTAGTCCTCGTTTTTAGAGTACTAGTAAGAACAACAGTGTGACTGACATGTTGACTGGCTATGCATTTATAACGACCTATGTTTTAAATATGGAGTGATAAAATTTTTTTTGCGAATACCTGTTAAATGTTATGTGAACTAATATTTGCTACCGAACTATTATACCTAATCACGTTGACGGTATTTTTTTCTCAGTGTCATAAATAGGTAAATCAAATACATAAATAATCACGTTTATCTTTCTTTGGGGTAAGCATAGACAATAAATCGTTATCTGCTTCGATCCTGATGTATAAGTCGTTCTTTAATAATCATCAGTCGTTTCATGCAGTTTCAGGAATATTTTGATGTGACATTTTTAAGTAAGATTTGTGTTTTTGAACTCATCGTATTTTTTTCAACTTAAAAAAATATTATGTGTGTTCTTTAGTGTCTGGCATTTCCTCCTAATTGCAAATTTAACCTATCTCCATAAATAAAACGTTAGTAAACTAAGCGACAGTCAGTACATTAAGCCTGCTTAATATCCGTATGTTGACTTTGATATTTGTGTGGTGGTCTAGCATGCATTGGTGCACTATTGCTATTTACCTTTAGCTGTTCACGGCGTTTTGGTTTCCGCCGTAGCATTCAAAGGGCGTTTGGTTGTATTTTGGCAAAGAGATTAGTCAGGTCAATTAAAAGGCTTACGGTTTGGTACGTGTGCTAAGAGTTTTGCTGTGAAACGTGGCTCGTGATTGTGATGTGTTCGTTCGTTCGTAGTTCACAAAGATAACATGTCAAAATGACGTTTAATAATCTTTGATCTAATCATAGACTTAAACTCTAGCGATAGACTTGCCCTTCCATAGAAGCAACATGTTCCATTTGAATGAGGTGTACGCACCTGATTGATGTTCCCGAGTTCACTTCGTCACTATGGCAATGACAGACCGCAATGTGTCATTTTGTGTTGTTTTGTCTGACATGTTGTTTGTTTGAACGAGCTTGTCTATCGCTAGAGTAATATGTCTATGGATCTAATTAAAATAGCGGAAGATAGGTGACGTTCTTGTATTACGTAGGTACTCCAAAAATGGATCAGATTTTTATGTACTTACGAGTGAAAAGTAATGCCATGTGATTAGTTTTTTGTTTCTTTTTGAATTGTTTGTACGCGTAAAAGCATACGAAGGCCATAATCATATAATATAGCCCCTCAGTCCTCTGAGTATAAATAGCCTAGATAAAGGAAAATTATGATGACACATGTCTGAAACCGAATAGATTTAAAAGTGGCTATACCTACTCAAGGCTATACTAATAATAATAATCAAATAATATGACGAAATAAAATGCACAATTAGTTTGTTTTTCATATTCAAGACAAAGAAAAAACTAAAATCAAAAATCAAAAGTAAAATCAAAGAAACTAAAATCAAAAGTAGGTATCTAGACTATATACCCAACGAAAAAGGAGTTGTACAAAAAAGTCAAAAATTCAGTGGGACTATTGAACTAATGAACTAGCTATATTGTAAAAAACTTGTTAAAAAAAGAAAAATAATATAATTACTTACAGCAAGTGTCTGCTATTATAATAGATAAAAACGTCATAATTCTAACTAAAACCAGCTGAATGAAACTACCAGAGCAACTTAGCTCGCAGGGTCATCCTTAAATCATAATCGCCGTATAGATCAAAATACCATTATGTATACGATTACAACTTTCTCGTACATTGACCTCTCGCCATACACACTTATAGATAATTGTTTCACGTAATTCGTAGTATAATCGATGCAGAGAGTGCTATTATGCAGTGATGCAGCTACGCACATAATCTGTGGACCGGTCGCGAAGTCACGCCTAGTTATGGTACAGTGTGTTCTGTCAAATATATTTTAATATAGCTATGCCCGCAAGTTTATACGTGCAGGCAGACCAATGATAATTTAATACCTACTAATGTGCCTTTTTGGAAACTTTCAACTTTTCAATGATATTTTTTTTTTTATTTTACTTTTTATTTCACATAGATCTTTTGATTGAGTTAGCCGATTAAAAAAAAACTGAGTGCTCCATTCCGGAGTTCTTTTGAAAATTTCGCCAAAATGGGTAGGAAGTTACGTGATGCTTGCTCAAATCAAAATAAATAAGTAAATAATACATGGCACAAAAGATAAAAATTCAAAAATTCGCGTCCTCTAATTATTGTTTTTTAAATTATTATTCCTAATTTGGTTTGAGTTTAAATCCTTCGTTCCTATAAAATCGAGTACATTGAAAAGCACAAAACCTAGGATGGCTTGCACCAAAACATAAGATGTATAGTGATCGTTCTATCTCTTACACTCTACGAACAAATAATTATTTGTTCGTAGCTTACACTGCTCATACTTGTGACAAGAACAGCATCATAGTTATTCAACACGTGTACCTTTAGTTATTGTGAATTACCTCAGATTCATCCTGTATAAAGCAGTAGAATCAAGAGCGTACGACCGTCATTTATCATCAAGCAGATTAACTGTAGCTGTGTGCACTTGTTCCATTTAAAAACTACTTCCTTATTTTCTTTGTTTCAAAACAGATTTTGGACTCATGGAGTTTATGTTTACGTTTCAATTGTTTTACTTTATTTATGGACACCACAATTTGAGAAACTTGATGCAATAATGCATCATTGAGTTATACATCTCAATAAAAATAGATAATTAGACTAAATATTCGAAAATCAGTGAAACAGAACGTAACTAACTATTTTGTCATAATAAATAAGTTACGGTCTGACGCGTTTAAAATAAGAATAAAGAAGAGGGGTCAAATAGACTCTGCTTTGAAATAACCGTATTCGTTTTTTTTTTCTAATGATACATTAAATGTGAGGGTCGATCATGCACGATGCTGATTTGGAATATAGTGGAGATTCACATGATGCTATGAATTCAAACATTTTAATGGGTTCTTACCGCGTTCATAACTATTTAAGGTCCCTAATATTACAAGGTATGTTACAATAGCCAATGTAATCACGGGCTAAAATATCTGAAATATCGTAAGTTTTAATTTACGAGTGTCAAATCAACCGTGGAACTCAGAAAGCAGAGCATACAACAGGATTACTGGAATTGAAACAAACAAAAAATCGGGTCATTAGTTTTTGCGTGATGTTCGAACAAACAGACAGAAAAGTATTCTAAAAGAGGTTGATGTGGTGTCAGAGAATCTTTTTCGTGTAAATATCTTCAATGTACAGACACACTCTGTTACAGTTTTATAATAGTTTAGATTTCTAAAATTGTCACTAGTAAGAACGAACGTAAATAAAAATCTAGATCAAGCATAAGCATTTTAAAGATTTTCGTCATGTAAGCTTACAATAATAATTGACGGGTCGAAACGTCCCGAATAATTTATAATTTCGCGGTTACCATTTTTTCCCCAAACCGCCTATTTTTTGCTAGGGGTTTGTACTCGTTAATATCGTTTTTTTTTTATTTAACTTTTTTGATCTATTGGGTGAGTTTGTCATTAAATGTCAAAGTATTTTATGTTTCCATTGATTGGAGTAATAACTGGGATGGCGTGGGAATTATCTTTTTTGTTACTTTTATTGCAATTTTGTCACGTAATGATGACATTTTACTTTATATTGGGTTTTTTAACTTTTTAGTGCAAAATTTCACAGATGGTAAATATTATTTGAACTGTTTACAAAATGTTGTCCCGAGGGATTTTTGAGAATCTTAGTCATTATAGGTAGTTATAATTTCTTACATACAGGGTGAAATTGATATCATTAGCATCCTTTTAAACTAAAACTCTACCCATCAAACTGAACAACTTTTACTATAGGATCAAACCAAGCGGAGCAAAAAAAAAGTGTTCCATACTAAAATGCAGTGCCGACTCAACTCAGATGTATGCAACAGCAGTTTTTTGTTGTTGTTCTGATCGGTTCGCTCTCAAATTGTTCAGACAATTAAACTGAAGAACATTCACTATGGAGACAACAACAATCGCGAAAAAAATCGGCTTTCCATAGAAAATATCAATAGTTCCTCGATCAAAATGTATGAAATAGCAGTTTTTTTCTTCGCGACTTTAACATTGGTTTATTTTACACATCTAGTAAAGATGCTTATATTCGTACAGATAAACATAATATCATAAACCAATTAAACTACGAATTCATACAACTATAATATCAAACCATACGTTTGCGTTATTAAGGCAGCACTTCACATCCACAATATAACAAAGGAGTACAATACAGCTAATGGCGGAACCAACTTGACGCAACTCATTCAGTAAACAATTACTGACTTAATAGAATAAATAGGGTAATCAGGCCACTTCAGTACGGACTGCGAGTGGGTTGCGAACGATAGTATACGCTAGGTTTTGATGTATTTCATGGATTTACATGTTGAAAATAATGTGTTCTTTCTGTTAATGTTATAATATGGTTTTATTGAGAATGTTTATAGGTTTGCACAATCACTTGAAACGTCACATTATACCAAGCGGATACAAGTACACTACTTTTTGGTTCTTTCAAAAAGATCAAGTCGTTATTTTTTTAAACTCTGGTAAATATCAAGCACTCTGGGTGGGCGGTGTGACGTCACGTTCTAACATTTCATAGTCGCTCGCGTGCTTCTATAATGGGTCAATCGAAGAATACGCCAGTATTTTAAAATTCAGCCGCAATGGAGTCCGTGAAACGTCTTGTACCAAATAATTGCTTCATCCTTTAAATAATGGTAGTAAAATAATGCCGGTAGGTTCCATAGGTACAGTCAGCAGCAAAAAGATGAATACACGTTATTCAGTTTAGTATTAATTGTTGCTCGTCACAAGCTAAACACTACTGATAATAATCAAATAACGTAGTACCAAATGATGAACGTTTTACCATCAACATTAGTATCCTAAACTTTAGTAACCTATCTGATACTCAGAAACGATGAACCTGTGGAAACCGATCAAACATAATAATAATTTATTTCCATATACTGTGACCGATAGGTCTCCCGAAAACACACGTTAACCCAATCCCGATCCCCATGTACCTACCTTTTGTTAGTGTTATTTGCATGCTAATGCGTTAATTATCAGTTTGCATCGAAATCAGCAACTCCTGAATATGAGTGCTATGAATATTGTAATTCGTGTTTAAATGGGAATTGATTTACCTACTATTGTGTGACGTGATTCCCTGTTAAACTGAAAGCCGTAATTAGTTTTTGATTATGTTAACATTGTGATTTCTACTTTGCATTATTTTGTATGAGTTTAACAATCGCTCTGGAATTCGCATTGCTTTTTAACCCTTGACAGTGCAGTCAAAACATTAACCATTATAATGTTCAATTAGTGCCGCTTTGATTCATAATGTGACCTCAATAAAATCTGTTTCATCTTACAGTGTCAAATCAAACATAATGGCTTTTTACGAAAATGTCGTAGAAAATTATTTCGAACGCTTTGTATGTACTGTTTATACCTTCCAGTTTACCGGTTAACCGTATTTAAAGCCGTCAAGGGTTACCAAAAGAGCAAAATGAAAAGGGGCCAAGTTCAAATATGGAATGACAAACCTTTATTTAGCACCCCATCTTTCAACCATAGATAATGAAAAGAAATAAAAACTCTTTAACTGATAATGACACAAAGGTGAAAAAAAGTACAAAACAGCGTTTACAAATTTTTATGTTCTAAGTTTAAAACTTTATAATTTAATAAACTCTTTGAACTGTATTCTTTTCCATAAAGAGGGGGCTTTGAAAAAGGATATTCATTAGTGGCAATAAAAAAGTAATGTTCTATTGTAATCGATCGATGAATTTTTAAGATGATTCTGCGAATTTTTATGATCGATCCCCGAACGTTTTACGATATTCTTTAGCGGTAAAACAATTTTTTTTGCGTGAGAACAGTGTTGTTGTCGACGCCAGGTGACGTTTTAAGCAAAAAGAAAGTTTAATAACGCCCGAGCGAGTGACTAAGATGAGTTAGGTGCGGTACAGTTACACGTGGAATTAGGTCAGGCTGGTTAAACGGTCTCTTATTCATACAACTAATTTACATTGTTAGTGATGAGTACTAAACTAACGATTAAGTAAGTTTGTTAGAGTACGCTGCCAGAGATTTTAAATCATTATCCGACGTTTGGTTGCGGCGAAGAATGAAAAAATGTTGAATACTTAAAACAAGTTTCTTGTGGACCCCCTTAATTTTTTTTATAAATTTTTGTCAGCAAATCGGCCGTAATAACGCATATTCTGTTAAAGTTTCAACTGTCTAGCTATTACAGTTCAAAAGATAGTCTATATTATTAAATATTATAAAGAGGAAAGACATGATTTTTTGTTTGTTTGTTTGTATTGAATAGGCTCTGAAACCACTGGACTGATCAGAATAATTCTTTCACTATTAGAATACTACATTATCCGTGGTGAAAATAGGCCAAAAAAACGGCCAAGTGTGTGTCGGTAAGTTTCGACGGCGGTACGAAGTTTGCCGCGGTCATCTAGCCTTTTATATGTAGGACATATGGACGGACGGACAGCGCAGGCTTAGGCGCGGCCTTAATACACCCTTTGGGTACGGGTAAAAATGCTATAAGTGAATCTCTTGTTACAACCTTAAAAGTTTCAGATTGATTAGTTCTTAGCAACTAGGTACTTCTTCTTCTTCTTCTTCGGGTTCCTCTCCATTACTGGAGGTTGGCAGTCAGCTCTGCATATCCCTGTCTATCTCTCGCCAAACGAAACAGCTCTTCGACGCCAGCGATGTCTGTCCTCTCTTTCAGGTTCGCGAGCCATGACATTCGTGGTCTACCGACGCTTCTTTTAACTAGGTACTAAGGTACCTACGATCCACATTTTAAGAACAAAAGGAAAGACACATACGGAATTGCAATCCGGAATTCTAAATCAGGATTACGATTTCGTATGGATTTTTCCCCTCCACAATTGCATTCGGAATTGCGGAGGTATCAAATCCTATACAAAATCACAATTCTGATTCGGAATTCCGGATGGCAATTCCGTAGGTATGTGGTAGGCCTTAGGTTACTTATTCATTATACGTAGTGGCACCAATCTAGTTCGCTCGGCTCGGAAGAGTAAGTTTAGACGAAAATAGTGCGTAGTGTCTTTTACAATACTATAATATTTGGTCCGCGAATGTGAACGCCCCTTCCCCAGATAAACCCATATAGGTTTTTGTGGGATGGGTCTAATTTCTTGTGTTGTATTATTTATAAATGTTCAATAAGTAAGTTATTAGTGTTCAATAAAAATAAAAATAAAACATAAAGTTCAGCGCAATCAAGCAATCAAGTACAGCGCTAAAGAGGATAATCCCTACCTAGTTTGACAATTTAGTAATTAAAGTAAGAAAAAAGGTTAACACAATCTAGAAACCAATATCTGTGCTTTACATTTGTCAGATTTCCGTTAAAATATATAGTTTCAAAGTTATCGTGGCTCAAACTATTCCATACAAATCTTAATCTTATCCTTCTGTTTGTGTTTTCTGTTTTTTTGTGTTTGCTATGTTTTGTTACGCTTCTGTTTTTCATTCTCCCTTGTTACTATTATAATCATTATACTGAGCCGATCTTCCTTTAATTCAGTTCATCCTTTTTCCTCTATAACTAACTGAAATCTGACAAAGGTAAAGCACAGATATTGGTTTCTAGATTATGTTTGAAAAATTATTGAAAATAGGACGGATGTTCGTATGCAGCGACTCGGGAGCCTCCGCCGTGCCGGTAGCTATACCTTAGTAGACTTTCAACAGACGGTACTAATAATATAATCAATACTTTGTATTCTCTTCAACGGGCAAACTTTAATAATATCTAACCTTATCAACAAAAAAAAACATTTAACAATTTGTTTTTTCATTTTGTCCCACCACTTCTTCCGAAAATATTCAGGAACATTTTGTAGCATAAAATAAAGCAGTGTTTTATTAATATGCTCGTACCCGCAGCATTTCCTCAAAAAACAATTTAAGCACATCATTTAACAAGATAATAACCATCTCTTAACCATGCCCGACACATAACTGCACATCAAAACATTAAGTTTATCTATTCAATATTACGATTTGTTTTTAACTAATTTATGGAGTTTAGACACGAAATACAACGCCCATAATATAATAGTAGGGTAAACTATCTGATAGTGTCTGTCCATCCATGACTATACTATAAGGGGTATTTTTTGTTTATATAAAATAGTAGCTAGAATAATACAGCAAATATCACTTTTGCATTTAAAATAAAAAAATGGCCTCAAATGGTCTCTTGTAGGCAATCTAAATTGAGTATTTTTTTGTAAATAAAAAGACTTCGACCTTTAAAAACCATTAAAAAGATAAGTTAGAGATAATTGGGAATTTTACTCCTGATATTTTTTGAAGAAGCATGAAATAAAGAAATTTTTGTTCGTTTTGTGTGGAATCAGAATGTGCATGAGAGTACAACCTATTTAAGTCTGGAGTTGTTTCAACTAATCTTACATTGCTAAAGCTAAATATTGGTAACAAATTATTAAACTTAATTAATTGAATGAGAAAATCACGATTTCACGGTTGGTAAAAGAGAAATAAAATTTTTTGTAAACTGTTAAACATGACCAAAACCGGGACCTTTGCCCCATAAGTACAATGATGATTCAATATTTTACTGGAAGTACCTAATACTCAAAAAAATATCGTATTTACTTAAAAAATCAATTGACGACCCGGTTGGTGTAATGGTTACCACGCCGGACTGCCAAACCAGGGTCCTGGGTTCGAAACCCGGTTCGGTCATGGATGTTATAATTATGTTCGTGCCGTTGTTGTATGGTTTCCATAATAAAAAGCCTTTAATGCTAGTTTGGGATCATTACAATGTATGCGTGCCTGTGAGCGTTATTTATTTTATTTATTTATTAATTGTACTTAATTGCAAAATGGGAAGTACGAGTAGTAGATAACTATATCTCATTTATTATTTATTTATTAAAATAACTATATCTCATATAAAATAAAAATTATTAGTATATGCAAGAGCATTTTTTTGAGCAGCCGCTTCATTTTTATTTAATTCCTGGAAAGTCACTTACAACGCGGGCGAATGAAATGAGATTTTAACTATGGGTATTACATGTAAATTAATTAATAACCTCTCCTCAAGTAATATAGTGTATTTAACAACATATTATTGTTAGTGTTAAAGCGTCATTTATAGCTACTTATACGAACACGTTTTAGGTAATCAATCTAATTTCTTATACAGGGTGAAAGGAAATGTATCATGAACCTTTAAACCACATAAACTTTTACTATCTATGGGAGCAAACCTATCAGAATAATAAATGCTGTCTCATACATTGCAGTTTAGTATAAAACAGAGCTGTATTTTTTGCTCTGACAGGTTTGCTTCCATAGTCAAAATTGTTCAGTTTAATGGGTAGAATATTCCGTCTAAAACTTATTGATACTTTTCCTTACACCCTGTATAGTGTCCTTCTTAGTTATAATATAATATGCTGACCGTTTTTAAGGGGATTGTTTTCTCGATGGGATCAATAACGAAATCGCAAAAAAAAGGTGCCATACATTTGGGTCGAGTAAGATTGCAATTTTATAAGGAACATCAGATTTTATTTCACGATTTCGACGTTGGTTCCATTGTGAAAGTTTCATTGATATTATACAGTTTCATGATCTGATCATCCACTTAAAAACGGTCTGCATATTAAGAAGGACCTACTTATATAGGTACCATTTAAATGTTGTTCGGTGGTAAGCGCATAACTTGAAATTGGCTGAACCGATTAAGCAAATATTATTTTAAACTTATTCAATAGTTCGTATTTACTGTTTTTTTTAATTAATATTATTATAATAATCAGTGAACTTACCCAACAGAAAAACCCACAGAGCGACATGGCCTCAGGCCAAGCTCTTCAATAAAGATATTTAAAAAAAAGATAGTATAAGATTTGATAAATGTTCGGTTAACATTTTATAATGTACGAGTATGTCGTGTCAGCTGGTGATGAATAAATAAAAATGTTGTTGAAAATGGTTTACATATTTTCATACTAATTTTAGTTCCATTGGCCAAGTAGTTTCAATTATGTACGTCCAAGCCAATGGACTGTCATTCGTATTTCATTCGACACGAATATGCAAAAGACGTACCTACTCGTAGTTAGCAATTTCTATTAACGAAAGCAAAAAGAATTTACTTACCTCAACGAATTCTTTCGACAGTTTAGTACAAAATATGGCAACAGCATAATAATCTTAAAACATAACCACAATAATTGAATAGTTTGGTTGAAAAAAAAAAAAAAATTCCAAGACTAATTTGTGGTCGTTACTAGTACTCTTGGATAATTGCAATATTCTGTTAAGTGTTAGCTCTTAAATGAGTATCTTGAGTAGTGGTAAGGATAATAATAAAATGTTGACATTGTTTTTCGTAAAATGTTGATATCTACGCCGTAGAAGTAACAAGCAATTTTTAACAAACCAAACAAATTAGTAATAACCATTTTATATTGCGAAATTGTGTAATTACCAGTTAAAGCTGCCATAATTAGGGAGAGTATATTAGCAAACAACTAACACAACAAAACCTTAACAAATATACCTGTTTTCATTGTAAACAATAATTTTTCATAAGCTTCAATAAAAAAAATTTACTAGGTAATATTTTGCAGCTTTTAAGAGTGACGTCTTACCGCGTTTTCGGAAACTTAAACAATGATTAATTTATAAAATAATTATTTGCGGCTGTATTTAATAAAAACAAACAAAAACTTGCCAGCATGGATATCGATGGGTAAATTTTAAATACCCACCACTAAAGAATATTGAGCAAATAAGTATAGTTTCATAATTCATGCAAAAATAAAGCTAACAATTCTTTATTCCAATAACAGAAAGATACAAGCCTTAATAAAACTGCCATACTTTACAATGTTTCCCGGCTACTCGCTGCAAAAATACCCTTTTGTATTTTGAAGAGGTTTAATGACAGAAAATTGTTTGAAACGTATCCTTTGTAAGATGAACTATTCCAATCAGAGATCCGAGGTAGGAAATAAAAAACTCTGGGAATATAAAATTGTACTCATCGTGTATTTCTTATATTGCAAAATGCATGGAGCATTCATTTAAATGCTTGCAATTGAAAATAAGAAAACCTACCTGGTTCCTGCGAGCTCTAGTAAATTTTAACATGATATTTTAATTATGAGTGATGATGATTTCTTTTGTTTCTTTATAATAATTAAACATACTTACTAAATAGATTTGATATATTGATACAGAAAGTTCTCATTTATGAAGTTTCACTAAGCGCATATCTTTTTAGAGGGTACCTACTAGCGCGATACAAACGGAGTTTAATTCTATTTTAATTTTAAATAATGATTGTAAACGCTGCAAACTAGTTTCTTGGCTTATCCGATTTTCTTTACGGTAGTAATTAAATAATCTGTGCCTATACAGGGTCCAACTTAATATGCTGACAGTTTTTTAAGAGGATGATCAGACCATCAAACTGAAGAACTTTCTCTATGGGACCAACATCGAAATCCTGGAAAAAAAAATCGGCTGTCCCATACATTTGGCTCAAGTAGGTTTGCAGTTTAGTATGGAACAGATGATTTTTTCCGCGATTTCGATGTTGGTCCCATAGAGAAAGTTGTTTAGTTTGATGGTCTGATCAGCCCCTTAAAATAGTGTCAGCATATTAAGAAGGACCCTATATAGTTGCAAAGTTACAGTTGCTCAGTTTTTTGTACAAATCTAATATTGTACTATAATTTAAACTGTATAAAATATATTTCAACGGAAATCTGACAGATCACAAATACAGAGATTAGTTTCTAGATAGTGTTTAAATAAATTCATTAGGATAAAACTTCGTTTTGTGTGTAGCACAAAAAAACAATTTCTGTCTCATATATGTATATTTTTAGTTGAGTAGGTACTGCAGTAGGTATAGTTTGGAACAGCAGATTTTTTTTTGTGCTGGCAGGTTTGCTCTTATAGTTAATGTTGTTCAGATTGATGGGTCGAGTATGTGGATTAAAGGTTAAGGCCAGGTTATCCAAGTGCAAGCGTCTCTTTCTTGCAAGCATAAGTTTGCAATTAGCCATCCCGCTCCAATTGAATGAATATCTTTGCTCATGGGTGTTTCTAAGCTCAAAATTCTACGGAGTTCACTAGAAATATTCAATGTATTTAGTTAGGTAAGTACAAGAATAAAAAGTTAAATATCAGCAGTTTAATCATTGTATTGAAAAAACATAACAAAAAGGGGTAACTTTGGGATTTTTTTCTATCAATTAAACTTAATCTAATCGTGTAATTGAGAACGGTGGCCTATCAGCCAGATCCTTAAATAAGACATAAGTAGGTAATTGGTTTTCAGACTTTAAAACACAGTTTAAAACACTTTCGTTCGTGTTCAAAAAACGGCCTCGACCGGATAACAGCGTCTTAATCATACTTTTCTTTTCATACCCTCGCAGATTTCCATAAGCATAGAATGCAAAACAGATAGTTTTGATGCACTAGATCATGATTCACGAGGTAATGTAAGTACCAGTAGCTACAAATCTCATATAAAACACAATCAAAACTTAATACATTCAAGATACAGATTAAATTACTTTCATGGTAACTTTCACGTCATAAAAAGCTAATATTCACGTATGGCAGTGCTTATGACAAATGAAATGCGCCCTTTCAGGAAATTAAACCATAAACCGTGGGTGGTAATGAGGGTAATCGTGTGATTGTGTTAAGGTGCAGAATACACTATAGCTTTAAGAAAGTAAGGGTATATTATCTGGGTAGTGCCCTCATTATCGTATATAATATGGGATAATTGAAAATGTTGAAGGTTCTTATTATAATACAAAGAAGTTTAAAAAAATGTAAAGTAGGTAGGATTATAATACAACATCGTGAAACGTTCTAAAATAGCCCAGTCATTTTACGGAGTTTTGTTTGGAGGAGTAGGGAGTAATTATAAAAACTTTGTGGTCAAGCTAGACCATTCATAAACAATCCCTTCTAAAATATAATGAAACTTTTTGGGAACGTATTTTCGCTACTGAAGATTTTTTCATATTCTGTGTAGATACAAATTAGTCTCTCCTCCAAATGTGAACATTTGATGAAAGTGGCCATGAATCCTCTTATCTTAATCCAAACACGTCACCGGCTCTAAAACAAGCGACTAACGATAAATCTAACCTTTCATTTAGTTGTAAGTTGCTACTGCAAGATGCCACTGCAGGTCAAAATATCCTCTCATGAACATGGACGGAGCGGGCCATACTCTTTACTAACCAACCAAGTAATATATAGTGACCAACTTGCTGTTAGAGGATTTTCAAGGACTCGTTAGTTTACAACGCCATTTGATAGAACTATCCGGGAGCAACTGCTTGACGTGCCTTCCAAAGCACAAAGACGGTCGAGAAAACGGTCACCCATTAACCCCTATCCAAATAAATTATTTACCCACAATAGAGACGATTCGAGAAAGAGAGGGGAGTCCTTTGCCGAGCAGTGGGATATTGAACAGGCCACGTAAAATAAAAGATAGACAGTGATTAAGAACAATATTGGCACTCAATTAAAATTCAGTCATCATCATTCATTTACCAATGAAATGGCGTCTGACCCACGGGGCGAGCCGCGCGCACAAGTGAAATGTAAACAGACAATCTCCTGCGGAGACATACGCACCACAGAAATGTAAGAAGCTGTACTACCAGGCGACCCGCTCGCATCTTGGTGAGGTGAACGCTGACCTACCTGGCGGGACAGTAGGCACTGGCGTTATATCTCTGTTGACACGCGGCGGCGTAGGTATACAATGTGTTACAAAAATACAAATAAACCTTTAAGGGGGTGGTGTAGACCATCAAACTGAATAACTTTCACTACCAATATCGAAATCGTGAAAAAAAAAATTGTTGTTCCATACTCTACAAATCGACTAGAGCATGTTGTTCAGTTTGACGGTCTAAACAGAGTTTTAAATAAGTTTTAATTAAGAGTTTTGAATATTTAATGTTACTTATGAAACACCCTGTATAGTTCCATCTCCTTCTACTATTAAATGTAACGTCAAAAGACAAACGATAGTAACTACACAAGTAAATTGATGCGGTCTCTATGTTTTAGAATAAAGAGATCCTTCCTCTGAGGTGCCAGCGATTCGCTAACTTAGTGAATGTACACAAAGTCTCTTGCATTATTAAAGTGGTGCTTTTAATGTGTGAGGAAATTAATGAAGTCGGAAAAGTAATTCTGTACAAAGTAGTCTATGCAGGGAATTATATCCATGTGTCAAGCATTTTCAGTCAGAAAATCTGCTGCAGTAATATTTTTTTCTTGTCATTATGATAAAACAACTTTTTTTAATTATTTTATAATTGCGGTAAAACATTTATGTAATACATTTTATAAGGTATAGCCTTAACAGCCATAGTAAGGGACAGCCTTCCGTAGAATTAAACGGTAAACTCAGACCATCAAACTGAACAACTTTCGCCATGGAGCCTCCCTCAGGAAACACAAAAAATCAGCTGTTTCATATAAAACTGCTTTACTACCTACCCGACGCAAATGTATATGGGACAGCAGATTTTTTATCGCGTTCCCTGTGGTAGGCTCCATAGTGAAAGTTGTTCTGTTTGATAATCTGACTGAGTTCACCGTTCACAGTTTGATGGTCCCATGATGGAACCAACATTGAAATCGCGACAACAACGTGACTTGTTCTATGGAACACATGAATTTGTTTTGCGTTTTTAGTTTAAGCCCCGAAGTGAAAGTTGTTCAGGTTGATGGTCTAAACTCTAAACTAAAGCATCCCCTCAAGTGCGTATGAGTAATCATCAGTGATCGGAATGTCGGGGCATTTTTGAGAATAGTCATTAACATGGACATGCCTCGGGATTCCCGAAATCGCGGGATTTTTGTTAATAGTCCCGGGATTATTTAAATGTAGAATGAGTCTGACCAACACTTTTTGTTATTAGCATCAAAATAATCTATGAAAAATCACGAGAAAAAAATTTTTTTTTTTCTATCATTAAAAAGGGCTAAGATATTGAACACCAAAGTGCTCATTCTTGCTAAGTTTAACTCCTCTTGACATTATAAATATAATATGAGGAAATAAACACGTTTTGCAAGACTCAATTTATTGAAAAGACAAAACGTCATCATAAAAACTAAACATTCCTTCAGAATTTCTAAAGAGGTTACTACAAACATCACAGACATCTAAATAGGTTATCCCAGTAATCTCGTGAAATTTTTATCCATATTTATTAAATCCCGGGAATTTCAAGGCATATCCATACTTTTGACTATGTTTGCCCCCGTCATTCCGATGATTGGTAATCATCATGTGGTATACCTATCTAGCTCATGCTGACATGCACGCACAATAGAAGAGAGACTTAACGCATTGAAATTTACACCATATATTATATCACTAATAAGTATTAATAACATTCTGAATCGTTTCTTAAATTTATCAAATTAAACATTAAAACTTTTTTTTAAATATTCAGATGATTATTTAAAAGTCGTAAAATAAAACAACAGCTTTAAAATTAGTAAATTATAACAGAAAAGGTATAAATAAGTTACAGTTTTACTACTTCCGACACCTCATTACGAATGAATTATAAAGTTGCCCACCGTTAACTTGTTAAAAACTTTAAAAAAGTATCTAGTCTATTATCGAAAGTTTCCAAAATGTAAAGTTTAGAAACAATAACGAAGTTACCTCGGTTAGGTCAAAGTCCAGTACAGTCAAAATGTCTTGACCGCTAGCAAACCGGTAACAACGGTCAAAGACACTATGAGTCATGCTAACTATGCTACGATACACCCGCATTTTTTTGCTCTTATTAACTGTTGCATAGAAAGTTACGGTAAAGTCGGCTTTATTGTGCTTTGATGTGCAACAACGTAACGTTGTTATTTAACTATACTTCACTTCATATAATAAAGACGGAAAGATTTTCCGATTCCTATCTAACTTTCTGGCCTATTATGATTAGCAAAAATTTTAATTCCTTTGAAGAAGCCTGTCGTGGATACCCACTTTGTATTTTATGGAATAAATTTAATTGCCTACATTTAAAATTTCATATGTAAGTGAATAAATAAAAAATATATTATAATTTGTTTATCAGAAAGTTGCACTATGCGACATAATTCGTTCCTAAAGTTGTTCTATGAATAGTAATTCGTTGGACGTTCCTAAAGTTGTTCTAAGAATAATAAGTTGTTATCAAAATCCAGAAGTCAAGTTTGATGACGATTTAGGGTAAAGAGATCGCGAACTATTAAAAGATTTCAAATTATTCATCGTTTATATAAATATTACTTTACTTCCAGACAAAATTGTTATTATGCTTAATAAAAAACCTAACCAGGTTTAGCGCTGTTCCTGGTAATAAAATTTGCTCTGCTCACACCTAGGTTTTATAAGGAAATTAAGCTAACAGCTTTGTAAAAGTATATCCTGAATTAAAGTGCAAATTTCTCGTTCAAGTGTTACGCCACCTGCTCTGGAGACGTCTGCAATAATATTCTGGAACGCTCTGCAGAGTTGAGCTGCTAATTTGTTATTGTAGGTGAACTGGTGAACGACGGAAAATGTTCTTGAACCGTTCATAGCGCTAGAAAACGACGTTTTCTTTGTCAAGTTTAACAAAAGGCGTCGAAAATAATTAATAAGCTAAAATAAATTTAAAAAACCGGCCAAGAGCGAGTCGCACTGAGGCTAAGCACTGAGCAACGCGACGTACTTAACAAAAAATATTGTTTTTTCCGGGATCGCGAGACCAACTCACTGATAGTTCAAGTTTAATTTCAGTCTCTGCCTTTAGCCGAAATGTGATGAATCATCAATTATGATAGGGTGAAATAATTTCAGGGTTAAAAGCCCCCATATAAAGAAAACAGAACGAAATCAATAATCATCAGACAAAAATCAATTCCATGAAACATAAACTGTCGCTAAAACTTTCTAATTTTAAATTTATTGATTGAATGTTACTCTCAGAAATACTGTTTAATATAACGGATACACTATTTGAGCTGTATTTCTACACTGTTATTAGGGACGAAGAAACAGAGTAATTTGTTAAAGAACAAGACACAAAGGTGTTAATTTCGCTAGGAGACACGGAATAAACTTCAATTAGAGCCAACAGTAACACTTAGTTCTGCAACAAGCAGACGCCTTGGGCAACATTTTATATGTTTATTGGCCGTTTATTGTTTGTCCTTACCACCTATATGTATAGAGGTTATTTCCATACCTATGTTAATACGTGCTTAGTTAGTTATTTGTTTTATAATTTAAGCACAAAAAATTAATACTGTATTATATTATAAACATCTATTCGACAATAGATAATTTTTTTCTTAAACAATGAGCTCTCAGCAATTGGGAAAAATATTTGAAAGCATGTTTTGCTTATTTTTATTTTATTTTATTAGTATAAGATGAAAACACCAATAAGATTTGCAGTAAATCTGCTTAATAAACACTAATACAGAATTTTGTGTTACTTAATTACGTTATTCAAATCAAAATGCTTCTTTCCTAAATAAATCCTTGTTATGTTTCCCTTAACCTAAAAAAATTACAATATACAGACCACATTCTGCAAATAATACCTATAATCGCCAACATTATGAATTTGCATAAAACATTTTACAATGCCTCAAAAACTACACTCAATTCTCAGTATTCCACATAATAAAGGATCGATATCGAAAAGCGATCGTATTGTGTGACGAATCGTTCTCAGACGTTATTATTTTCAAATTAAGGTCGGACCGTCTGTCTGTATGTAAATTACAATTTGGCGGGCGATTAAAAAGTGATAAAAGATTATCTGGAGGTCGGCGTGTACCTATATTGTTTTTAACCAGTTATTGATTCGAATAGAAATGAAAATGGAATGAACATTATTTTATTTCTCGAAAATACAAATGTTACAATGTTACAAAAATTTGGTGCAGGATGTATTATAAATTTGTGGTAGATACTGGTATTTGAGAAGAGTCTGATTACCAGACCGATTACAGATGTACTACAGAACACCAGGTCATCACCCACAGACCGTCAAATTTTACAATGCGTAGCAAAAACGGTTAATATAGACAGACATAGGCCCATCACATACATACGGAATTTCAATTCGGAATTCCGAATGCAAACCGGTTTTTGTATAGGCTTGAAATCCCGTTCGCAAATGTGAAGCCCCCTTCAACCTCCATACGAAAAATGTATGTGATGGGCCTTAGACATTCGGTACAGAGTTGGGTGATAATAATATAGGTTTACAAGATGTGCAGTTTCCACGATTTTAGAATTATGATAGTGCGTGTGCATGTGTGTGTGAGTGTATGTTTATGAGCGTGTATGGGTGTGTGGGGGTTTAATTTAGTTTAGTAGTAAATTTAATACAAGAAGCTCAGAATATTTGTAGCACATCTGAAAACTTTACCGTAAACCGAATAGATTTTGCTACAACAGATTTATTGCAGACGAACATTTATAGCTTTGAACTCCCTAACTATGTACAGTAATGGACACTTACTCCACCTATACTTGTACCACCATTTTATATGGACCTGATTGATGATAGTGACTCCTCACTTTTTCCCGACTATCGGACGCAAGCCAAGCTTTTTGCCTTTTCACCTTTTTAGGGTACCGTCTCAGATTATATGTTATTTATCGAGCTACACAGTATGTAACGATATTTTTATTTTGTTAAAAGGCACACTTTACGAGATAAATATCTAGAACATAAAATAACTACAGGGTGTAAAATTAAAATCGTTACACACTTTTGGGGGTGCTTCAAACCATCAAGCTGTACAACTTGCACTATGGGATCCAGATCGAAATCAGGAAAAAATTTGCCGTTCTTACATTCGGACGGCCATTGACATTTTCTATGGAACAACAATTAAGTAGGAAGGTAGTACTCCATTTGGTCAATTTGAGTACGGAATGCTAAAAGGATCAATTCAGTCATTGTTATTCATCAATTGTAATCATTGTTATGTATAATTCGAATTAATCAGAGTAGACCATTTTCACTTCGATTTTATTACGTTTGCTATTGTTTTATAATTATTATTTATTCCCCTGCGGCTCTGGTAATGTATCTAGCTAGCATGTGCACTTTAAAAACTTTGAAATCAATGTTTTACTTCATAATTATATGCACAGAACCCTCACGGTAAACAAAAAATGGTATCATTAAAATGTCAGCAATATTCTATTGTGTTTTTTCACAAATCGCTATACATATTGGTGACGCGCCGCCGGGTATCGAACCTAAACCCTTTTGTTATGTGGACACCTGCACCATTGAGCTTTGGGTGCTCTTTACAAACATACAGACTACAAAAAGTCTTTAATTCATAAGTTCTCAACGAATAAATATAAACCTTGATAGTTTAGACATAGAGTTGAAAATGGTGACGGTAGTTGGTGTTTTATTTTTAATTTTATATCACCATTAGGATCAATATGAAATATTTTGTAATAAGTATACATTTAATGAAGTATTTTTAACCGCCACTTTATGCTACGCTTCGTAGGTACTTTACTAATTATTAGACACGGTGGTTTTAAGGGAACATACAGGGTCTTTTTAATATGTTGGAAGTTTTTTAAGGCCATCAAGACTATCCAATATAATTATGCAATAACACCAAAATTTTTGTTTCATTGTACATTTTTTTCTAATACATAAACTAATATTGACTGCACAAAAAGACGTTCACGAAATATCTTAATGTCTTTCACATTATAACCATCATTATCTTATTTGTGAATTAACAAATTGCTCTCTAAAATTCGGGAATCGAGAAAAACACTGTAAACTTTCTGTTTGACAGCTAAGTTTTTACGACATCCTTCCAGTGTCTTCGAACAATTTTTTTGTTTCAATGATATAGCCTCACTATTACTATTGAGAAGTTTTGTTAAAGACGACTTCAATTTTACCAAATCAATTTATGAAGGATTCTAAAAATAAAAATTTCATAATACTACCTCATTTATTTCGTATCAACACAGATGAGTCATCCCATCTCGCAAAAAACACGAATTAAAGTCTGATCGTCGTTGGCTCTAAGAATCAAAACATAACTGACCCTGAGCAACCTGTTGGCGAAAAAAAGAAGAATTTTATCTGTTCTCAGAACGAGGAGGAAAAACGCAAGTCTGTTACTTTTAAAACGTTCCTGTATCTTTTATTTTGTGAACATTAAAATATTGTTAACTTTGTGTGCCTATTGTTGTGATAGATTAGAAAACATTTTAGTATTAAAATCTGAAGCTGTTGTAAGACGTGTACGATAAATAATATTGTTCTAAATAGTTCTAATTATGAATAATTTATTTATTCTGACTTAAGACTAGGATATTAGAGATTTAGAATGACATGCCATGGACTCTATCTAATCTAAACTATTATAAAACTGAAACATAAGTTTGTCAGTACATTAAAGATATTTGCATGAAAAAGATTACGATATGGTTTTTAGGTGTACCTACCTGACTGCAAATCAACCTTTTTTAGAATTTTTGTCTGTCTGTTTGTTTGTTTGTTTGTTCGCGCATCACACAAAAACTACTGAACCGATTTTGTTGAAACTTTTTTGTTTGATAGCTTATGATCTGACTTAAAATTTGGTATATAATTTGTGCGTAGTCTCTAACTCTAACTCTAGTTATAAGAATAGAGATGCTCAAAGTATTGTATCTTCGGCAAATGAATGTGAATACGTATTTTAAGATTATTTAATGAAACTAAAAGTAAATACCTAAATACAAGGTCCAACTTTATATTATCATATCTATCTATATATCAGAACATGAAACAGACCAACAACATCGTTCTCGCGAATTTATCTGTCCTATACATTTTGGTCTTATTGCAGTTTTATTTGGAACAGCTAATTTTGTTTCGCGATTTATACTTCAGACCCATGTGAAAGTTGTTCAGTGTGATGGTCTAATCATCCCCATAAAAAATTAAGTAATTTACCTACTATCTCCCCAGGAATTTTATTTTTTTGTATCGATTTCTAGATTAGTTGTCAAAGTATAGTTTTAAATTTTTGGTATAACAATAATATACCAAAGTGTGAAGAGTAAAACTATTAAAAATTCTGTTCTGAATGACAATGGAATTGAATCGAAACAAAAGAATGTGCGACTGTTTCTGTTCTTACCAATAGGTATTCGTGAGCTTCGTTCGTTATTGCTCTACTATTGTGACATGTTTCAAATCTTAAAAACGATTTATACTCGAAGTTTGTTTATTAGGACGCAAAAACTTTGGTGCTGATAAAATTAAGTCAATGGGGCGGACCTAACCTCAGGGCTAAAAGACTCGAAATAAAAGTTAATGAACTGAAAAAATTATTATATTTAGACATAGATAAATTAATGTTAGCCATTAAAAAATTTAAAATGTTCTATAGAAAATTGGAAACTAGTCAATAAGAAAGCGAAACTTGATCTCCAATTTCCCTATAGCAAAATGAAGTAATAATAGAACATTAACATCAATATTATTTTATTAAGGTACTTAAAAGTTTATATGTACTATATTTGACCTGCCCCATGGCTATCCGCCGTGCTGAAAAAATTATTCCTTTCTGGAAGTGTAACGATTCGATGATGTTTTGTCACATGGACTGGTTCTCGTAACAAAAATACATTATCTTAATGTAAATTTCACAACACTTATTTAATTCATTCTCTCGTGTGATGTCAACCCCTTTATCTTTCCATACCATAACCATATCATGTTTGAATTAAAAAGGTATAATACAAATCGTTGCGCATCTGTCTCATTGATTTCATTTTATATGTGGTGACTTAAGTCGTTACTGGTTACTTATCAAATTGACCATGTAAGGTATGTTGATTCGAGTCCATTATTATGATCAAATCATCTATTCGCACCATTCCCATGTTTAATATTGACACTTTCGTTGTACACGTATACAATTTGCATTCGAAGAAAGGGGTTGTAATTGATCATATCTCATCTTGTAAATTTGACGATAGGAATAACAGGCATAAATAAAGTAGATTTTGCCGCCTTTGTTGTATTTAGATTTTATGTTTGCGAAGGATGTAAGATTTACATTATTTTAACGAAAGAACGTATATTAATTTATAAGAAATCAAATGATCGTAAGCTGTTTCGTATGTCGAAAGACTGAGAGGCATATGCAGAACTTACTGCCTCTAGTACTGGAGAACCCGAAGAGATATATCGTAAAGCCTGACCAGGAAAATAAAAAACCTTGCCGTGTTGCGGAAAATCATTGGAACTAATTTTTGTACTGGGAACACTAACATTAAAGGTGACAGTCGATTGCAGCGCCCCCAATCCAGGTTTTTTATATTCCTGGTCAGGCTTTAATATTAACAATACCAAAAACCGGCCAAGTGCGAGTCGGGATTCGGGCAGTTCCGTGCTACCAGTTGTTTAACATGGTTCGTTGATAACAACCCATTATAAAAATCAAATATCAAAAATCCCAATCTTTTTCAGATTTTACATGGCTATATTTTTTTAAATAGTAGTGGGAACAGCAGTTAATCATTGAAAACTTTATTGAAGAAAGTTTGAAAAAAAACTTAAAATATATTTTTAGACTCGCATTTCCACTTTCAATTGATACCCACACATTATTTTAGAAAAAAAAATGGTTTATTTACCCTTTCATCAAAAATGAAGTCAAAAAAGCATAATTTGAATATTGGAGGCATATCATATTGCTGCCAATTTCAAAATTATACTTTGACTTCATTTATGATATTGTATCATTAATTGCAATACCTGTGCCAAAATTCAGCTTCCTATGTCTTACGGTCTTTGAGAAAAATGCTTTCGACAGACGGACGGACGTGCAGGCACCCGTTGGCGCACTCCATACAAACGTAGTCTGGAGATATTCAATCAATTAAATTTTTCAGAAATAATCTAGAAACTAATCTCTATGTTCGTATGAAGTCAGATTATCGTTAAAGAAAAGATGTTATTGAAAATATCACCAGACTACGTTTGTATGGAGCGCGCGCGCCAGCGCGCGCGTTTGGATAAGTGTTCCGTTTTACCAATTTTGGTAGGTACGTAACAATAAAAAAACAAAGGAAAAAAGGTCCGTAGTAATTGGGGTTTTAGAAACATTTAAAAATCATTTACTCAAAAATTTTAAAGAAATCTCAGTTATCTAGCTTCTAAAGCACCGCGCAACATTCACAAAACAAAAACGTCCCACGAAAAATTCCAAGTCAGCATAATGCGAGAAATCCTTGCACTTGCATTTTTGTATAAATTTCTCATTTAGCTCCTGATCAAGTGAGATTGCAGCCGCATCTAAAATTTGCATTCATCCCTTACATTCCTAAATCGGAAACAATTTAAATAATTTGGCCGTGACAAATGTTACTACATTAGAATATTGTAATTTTTATACTCGAAGAAATATCTAATTGACCGTGAGAGTTCTTTCTTGTTTGCATTGCTTTATAATAATCTCTATGGATACTTTTGTGCGGTAAAACGCAAGGTGTATGGTTTATAAGGATTGTTTATGCAAAATACAGTTAGGATGTAAAGTTATTGACATATTCAAATTAGCATTACGCTCATGTTAGTGATGATTGGTATTCAAAACAAGTGTGTGAATTTTGTGCCTATAGCATTCCCAAAGAAGTTGATTTTACAAGAAAGTAATGTTATTCGGAAGTGATAGATAAGTTACCATGAAAAATCACCTCACGAAGATCATCATAGTTTATCATAACAGGTGACGTGATGGGAGAAAAGGGTCCAATACAGATACATTAGAAGTTTGAGCATGAACCAACATTATTTTGAGTTTCGGTGCGGAACGACGTACAACAACTAAAAGGCGGACCCGTGCTTCTGTCGTTCTGACGAATTAATTAAATGAAACTTGCAGTTCAGCAGACTTTTCAGCTAGTTTTTCACACGATACAATCGTCGGTGTCGGTGAAAATTACCAGAGCTTCATAGATGCAATTAATCATTGGTTACAGTGACAGGGTTGAACAAAAGCGGCTGATGCAACCTGATAGGGTTGTGGCTTTGATAAAAAAAAATTCAATACGATTTTTTTAAACAGTTTTACTGCCGTTTCTTACTTTACCTACATGCAAACTTTTATTAAAAAAAATTCAATACGATTTTTTTAAACAGTTTTACTGCCGTTTCTTACTTTACCTACATGCAAACTTTTTAAACAGTTTTACTGCCGTTTCTTACTTTACCTACATGCAAACTTTTTAAACAGTTTTACTGCCGTTTCTTACTTTACCTACATGCAAACTTTTATTCTTCATATCTTCCTTTTCTTGTCGATACGAATAAATATACTTTACTTTACTATGTAAGTAATAAGTAAGTAATAGTCTGAAAGATCCCACTGCAGGGTCAAGGCCTAGTCTCTCGTATAAATGTACCTACTAAATATTTATTTTAAAAAAATTAGCCACAAAAACATGTTGTCAACTTATAACTAGTTGACGTATAGTTATGCTCATAATGCCGATACTCGTTCGTTATCTCTAGATTATAGTGGTAATATTAGTTATACCTTATCTAAACGGAATGTCGCGTAATCGCAGTAGGCGCACATCTTGTCTTGGTAAAATAAATGGTTTTTTTTATTATTTTCTTATGAACATAAGACGTTGCTATAAATGCATTGATTTACATGTGCCGGAAAAAATAATCTTAGCAAAAAAGTCAAAACGGTGCATTATTTATATTGACTTCAAAATACCGGTTGCATTTTTACCTAATCTTTCGTCCGATTACTATAATAAATTGAATTCCGTTTTTAGAGTGTAATACCATCAATAAACTCTAGGTACCGTTTGTCCTAAGAGAAATTGACTCCTTTTGGACGGGAATCGACCCAGCAACCTGCCAATTCGGGGCTTTGCTTTCTTCCAATTAAGCTATATACCTGCACTTCTGTCGATATTTTCGAAGTACTTCAATCACTTGCTTTAAAAACTTTGGAAGTTATTCCAGAGTTCTGTCCAGATTTCTCAATCCATAATTTGATTTGAAACATCACAACATGGCTTTTACATAATAACCAATAACATTTATGTTCATATAATTATGCGATATAATTCCTATCAAATGGTAACAAATCAAAGAACATAGTTTGCTGTCGCTGAATTCATTCCCTTAATTGATTGAAAATTGATACTTACTCTATTCATTTTCAGCAATATTCTAGCAGCCCTATAGAATCAAAATATAATGCAACTCAGTACGAAACCTTAGTACAATGGCGTGCATCAGCGTTGGCGCAAATTAATAGCCGGTGTAGTAAGCCGCGTTTAATGAATATTGCAGCCAAATGCGCGGTGACTGATACACCGGCTCTGTTGTGTTACAATTATATTGACTTCCATTGTATAGTACTGACACTATATAAGAAATTGTACGTATGGTGTGGTTAGACAAACAATATTTGATTAATGATTAAGTATACTTAAATATACTTAAGTATACTTAAATATACTTAAGTATACTTAAATATACTTAAGTATACTTAATCATCATATCAGCCGATAGACGTCCACTGCTGGACATAGATATCCTAACTGTAACCCGCGACTTCGTATGCATGTAATTAGTATGCCTACTATGGGTTCTTGTCTAATTAAGCTATCTCTATACCAAGTTTATTCAAAATCGTTTTAGCCGCGAAAAGGTAACAGACAAACAGACAGAGCTTCGATCAACAATTAACAACAGAGTTTGTTAATCGAAGAGACAATTATATTTTCGCATTTACAATACCTACTAGCTTTTGCCCGACACTTCATCCTACATTTTATTTTTAAATCCAATGTCTGCATGCGTTCTGAACCTCGACTCCGATTTTTGAAAAGCCACCTGTTTATACTAAAATAGTTTGAGAATGGTATGGTTCTAGAATAATCACCATTAGTTTTCTATTTGCTCATGCACTGGTACACAAATCACAATACTAACCTGCAGACGAGTATAAGTATGTAGTGCAACACTCTTAGTCTCATCCTCGTATGCCGTTCGTTTTTGGTTTTGTTCCATAATTGCATCCATGGTTATGGTATCGATTTGTAATTAATGTTTACGTAAACGTATAAATTGTTACTAAAAGTACATGATCTGACTACAAAAAAATCTCATGAGCCTCGGAAAATCTAGCAATTTACTTTGCCCGAAGACTGCCCGAGTTAAGGCAGTCGCGTTTCATTGTTTGACGTTGGGCATCTGTACTGTATAGTATTATATAATCTGTGTCCATGGTCTTCCGCGCTCTTCTAGAATGATTTTGCCTCTGCCAGCGTAGCATGTTGCGCGTAGTACGGCTATATCACGTCTTTTATCTCATTCGTTCGTGCGCAAATAGAAAGAGCGAAGGTGCGATAGCGCTGTATCGCGCTGCCATAATACGGCGGCTAGACGCTTTCTGTTTCTTTTTCTGAGATCTCATCCACAAGTTGGTAAAAGCTATCCTCTGCCTGTCGTCTCTTCGTCTAAGTGCGTGTCCTTTCCACCGCAACTTTTATGTAGCAATTCCATCTCAGTTATTTTGATCTTTCCTTTGACGTCATATCTAGAAGTTTAGTCAAGTAAATAGCTTTATTATAAATTGTTTTGTTATCTGTACACAGTGAGTCGCTATTGTTTATCAAGCCGACTGCTATCGTGCTCGTATTTGCATGTCAGTGCTCGTCTAAAGCGACTTCTGAGAAATATGATACTAGCTTATGAACTGTTTAGCAGCAGTCTAGTATCATGGAGATATTATGAATGCAGCTTTCCCTTTAAAGTAAGTAAAATACAGAAGAAAAAAGTGAGGTTTGAAAATTATATCAGATATAACACGATCTAATTGAAACTTTATCGTATCGCCAATGATAGGTAGTTTAATTTGCATGAACTAATCGAATGTTTCATTGCACGTAACGACACATGAATGCAAAACTTAGCAAATATTTGTATAACATCAACTATTCAACAACATTATTAGCTTATTTGACGCGGTAATTTTTTGTTTGTAGATATTTCTGACCCGTTATAGATGAATTTAAATTCGTTCATTATAATTATTAAAAGATATAATTTGTATTCCACCACAATGATGATTTTTAAGGCCCCGTGCCTAAGGGTGAAAACGGGACCCTATTACTAAGCCTACGTTGACCGTCCGTCCTTCCGTCCGTCAGTCTTTAGGGATGTAACTTTTAAACCGTAATAGCTAGACAGTTGAAAATTTCACAGAATGTGCGTTATTTATGGCGAATTATAAATATTTCAAAGAGTAAAAATAACAAAAACCGGCCAAGTGTGAGTCAGTCTCACGCTTTAGCTTTAGGTCCCGGAGAAAACCACTTTTTTGTAAGTTAATATGCTGTGTGTTGATGTGGTACGGAACCCTCAGTGTGCGAGTAGCCCGATTCGCACTTGGCCGTTTTTTTGTGTAATAACAATTGACTAACGTAGCACAATGATCCGATGCACTAACGAAATGGGCAAAAAAGCCGAATCACCTGAACACCTGCGATTTATTTCAATGGATATTTTATTGATCGATTAGTTACGAATTTGTTTATTATCTGAAGCCATAGAATAATGTGTGTTATTTCGTTAGTGATAAGTTAGATATTTCAAGAGATGATCACGATTGGATTAGCTGGTTCGTTTTCGTACCGTAGTAAAAATTTATTTAAATGCCAAAAAATTACTACTACGTTAATATTTCAGTACCAATGTATTGAAAAGAGTGGTACAGCAGTAAAATTTTCGCCATTTTCCACATATCGCATTACCCGCATCAGCAACGATGATTCACGTATACAACAAAAACGACCTTCGGCGTGCAACACAATGACAGGAATATTATAATTTACATTTGCACTGACCTCGCATCACTACTATCCAATGCAATGGTCGTGCACGTGTTTTAGGAAATCATATACAGGGTGAGTTTGACATTGGAAATGTATTTACGTTCGCTCCAGTATAGGCTCAGATTTCACGAAAAAGTGCGATCCTCTTATATCTCGGAGAGTTGTGAAGATATGATATTCAAAAAAAGCTTAAAAGACTCGTATTCACAGGAGCTGTAAGGTGCAATAAGAATTATTCGAGAAAGTCAAATGCGAAAAAAGTTGTGGCCGAAATAGAGAAAAAAATAAATTGGAACTTGATATTTTAGAATGATATCAAAAGTTTGAGAAAATTTCCTCTGGATAATTTAGTCAGCTACAATTTGAGCCTAAAATAAAGACGATCGGGTTAAGGATTTGCGTTGTAGCTACCTATATTACTAAGCCTACGTCGTCGTCCGTCCGTCCTTCCTATTTAGGGCTGTAACTTTTGAACCGTAATAGCTAGATAGTTGAAATTTTTACACAATATGCGTTACTACAGCGGATTTGTTAACAATAAAAATGTCAAAAAGTTATAAATTAAGGGGGGTTCACAACAAGAAACTAGTTTTTATCGCCGTTTTTCGTGTCGCTCTATTCTTCTTGACGTGATGTAAGTACGTTATACTGAATGACGCTGAAGAAGAAATTTTGATGCTATGAAGTCTACCACACCTCATTGGTCACGCGTGGTGGACTAACGCCCATACACCCACCCTAAGGGTAGGGATGTGCCCTGCAGTGGGACGTACATATACAGGCTGATGATAACGATTATGAAATGCCCACCACTTGTTACATATTGAGGTCTTTCGACAATTTTCATTTCAAGCGATTGTTCTGTGCTTATACTATCGCGTTAAATTGTTGTCTACCAGGAATGACCAAAAACTACCAAAAGAACCAAAAATTTCACAAAATCTACTTTAAAAAACAAAAACATCAAAAATCTACCAAAATCTAGGACAATACTACCAAAAACGACCCAAATCTACCAAAAAGAACCAACAACTACCAACAAGAACCAAAATGTACTGTAATTTATAAAAATTATTTAATTTTGCATCTCTCGTTACATTATAGACACGTCTGACCACTAACAGACAGACGCGCGCGTCCGCTCCGCTAACGCTGCCGTCCCGCGTCGTGGCGGTTAGAGCGAATCGGCGGGACCCCATACGATAACATGGGCAGCGACCACCGCGCGGGAGACGCTCCCGCTTCGCCGTCGCTTTGGTCGTACAGCGCCCGCGGCATGATCCCGCGATAAAGCACTATCGCGCCCTAGCTCCCTTTCTTTTTGCGCGCGAACGAACGAGTTAGCAGGCGCGATAAAACGTTTATCGAGGCACCATGCCGCGGACGCTGGTTTGGCGATGCTTAACAATCTTTGATTTAATATTTTGAAAATTTATCTTATATTAAAATTAACTAAATACCTACCCATTATTTTACTTCACCACACCTTTGTACTTTATCTATTATCTCGTTGTAAACCACTCATTCAGCTAATGGGTCAATAATATATGCTAATTGCATGTAAAAACCGGGACGCAGACAACAGGCAATTATGAGTAATAAATAACGTTGTTTTAAAAGTCTTTAGACAATTTTGGTACATTTATTCTACTACGTTATGAAGATTTCTACATTATGTGATTTTCAAAAAGCTGCTTCTTCTTCATATCGAGTGCGGTGCAAAGCCCTGGTGTCAGAGTTTATTCAAACCGCCTTATGGCCTCTGACGTGGTTTTTATGTAACGACTACTACCACCAGTGATAGTAGCCGGGACCAACAGCTTAACGTGCCATCCGAAGCACGGAATCATCTTTCTTTTCAGACAATCAGGTGACTCAGCCTGCAATGTCCTAACCAACTGGGGAAAAACGCACAAAGTGACATTTCACTAGGTGCCCTACGTGGGAATCGAACCCACGACCTCCGTGTCAAGAGCCCAATGCTCTAACTATTAGACCACGGAGGCAGTTAAGCCGGCAAAGAGCTGGTAAGCCGGGCTTACACATTATAAATTGATATCAATAGCATCCTTTTAAACTAAGAGTCTACCTACCCAAACTGAACAACTTTAACTATGGGAGCAAACCGATCAAAGCAAAACTAATAAAAACAGCTGTTGCGTACCTTTCAGTCGAGTAAGCATTGCAGTTTAGTATGGAACAGCTGGTTTATTGTTGCTCCAATCGGTTTGCTCCCATAGTAAAAGTTGTTTATGTAGTTTGATAGGTAGACTCTTAGATTAAAAGGATGCTAATGATTTCAATTTCACCCTGTAGTCGATGTTCAAAGACGGTTTTTGCTCATTTTATAAAAGAGCGGGTGCAGTTTTGCATGATTCTACTCTTGCAAATTGTGGTAATTCGCTACGCTTGGTTAGTCGACGTTGGTTTGACTATTGTCTACAATGATATAATAATAATTATTACTATAATTTGTAAGCTCACTGATTGGCAGTGTTAACGACACAAGCGCCATTTAGCACATTATACAGATCTGTGAATTATTTGTACTGAACTCGTTAAGGTCGTTTAAGGTTTGTTATGTTATTGCTAAAGTAGGTAAAGAAATGAACAATATTATCGATGTTAAAATATAACAATACATAACTTGCTGCAAATTCCCGTTCTATACCACAAAATCCCATAAAAAATTTCACCCCCGTTTTCAAAACTTTAGGGGTTGAATTTCGAAATTAGAACTCATTTTTAAGTTAGCACAGAGTGCGCTGCGATCGACTTGGCAGTTCTTATCACCAACTTTGCATTCTTACAGTTTCCCCATCTACATCCACGGTTCAAAAGCGTTGCAACTAAATCTAATGTGTTGATGATACAAGCGCGCTTGATACATTTGCCGCAGATGTATGTTAATGAATCAGTTTCCATAAAGTCAACAAACTCCTATAAAACAAAGACTTTACAAAACGAGTTTCGTTATCAAACATTTTTACAACGCGATTAACAAACCATTGGTGTTGTCACCATAAAATTTGTAATCGACATAGTATAGAGTAGCTACTGGTACAGTTAATGTAAAAAATAAATAAATGTTATTATTTTGTTACAAAACATAGATTTATTTTGCCCGCGACTCCATCTACATGGACATTAAAGTAAACTATGTGTTAATCCATAGCATATTCTGTCTGCGTGACAAATTTCATCCAAATCTGATCAGCTGTTTATGCGTGATGGAGTGACAAACATCCAAACATCTAAACTAAAGACAAACAAACAAACAAACTTCAAACTTCTAGATTCAAACTTTGAAATTTATTATGTATTTGTGAGATTGTTCGCATACACTGATGTCATAACTTCTAACTTTAGCAAAAATAATTTCAAAACTTTTGAAATAGGTAATCTAATCGACGTTATAATAGGAGACCCGCTATTTACTTTTAAATAATAAATGAAGTAGGTATAATATGCAGCAATCTTAAAAGTAGCATTACTTCTAAATGTACCTATTGTAAGTTCTCGACAAATGTACGTTGCTTCACTTTTATTTATATTTAACATTACCAAAGCTTTCTTATCTTCAGCAAACAGTAGATTTGAACTCATTGGTTTACACTCCACAGCTCTCGTCACGCTCACGCATAGCATCATTCATTATTGCTTTATTACTGATAAAGCGACAATCTTTTGTTTTACTATTTTCGTAATGTTTGTGTATGACGCGTTTGAACTTACACAAGAGCGCGGTCAATATCCCTTTAAAACCCAATCGATCTGCGTTGAGTGTAGCTTAACACATAATTTGATTACTTTTGTAAGTAACAATAAGTTTTTACAATTCGAATCAAAATAGTAGTTGTAGTTATGATAACCACAACAACTACTTTGACTAACAGATTTTTTCTATTAGCGCAATAAATCTTCAAATACTTATGAGATTAAAATAAGAAGTGAAGTCCAGAGCATCAATTTTTACTGCAAATCGGTATGTCAAGTTTTTTTTGGTCTTCATTTTTATATTTTTTACGGATAGAAGACATAATTTTAAGACACCTATTTCATTTTTATTGCGATTCATCGAGTTGATCAATATACATTTAATTTTTAAATTATTTTGATCTCCATGGAGAAAAACTATCTACTGCTATATTTAAAAAAATTAAAACCTGCCTCCTCTTTCTAACTCTATGCTGGAGACAGATACGGCAACATCAAGTGTCAAATTCTGACATTGCGAATGTATTTTCTTTTCTTAATGGCCGGTTATTTTAAGTTGATTTATGTTTACCAAGGAGTTCACAGGTATTCCAGTGACGTCACTGCACGTACCGAAAAACGACGTTATTTTATTAAAAATATTTGTAATCCTTTCATTTTAAAATTTCTGACATAAAAAATATGATTATTGAGACAATTATCTCGAAATGGTTTTCGATTCAGCCCTCCAAAAAAAAACTTGACATACCGAAATGCCCCGGGTGGCACTTTACTAGGGGCGGTAAATTTGGGAAAAATATAGATTTATTGAGCTCTGTCTATAACCAATTCGTAGAGCAGAGAAAAGTCGAGTTCGCTTCGCTCGCTCTACGTTTCTGTTTCTATTTACCTACCCACACATAATCTTAAAGAGGTATGACTGCTAAGACGTGGTGATAAAAACTTCGACTTGCTTTGCTCGAGCTTTTACTAAATAAAATTACTTTGCAAAAGTCGAACTCGCTCCGCTCGCTCTAATTTTCGATTATCGCTTGGATAAACCAAAAGATGTCTGATCACTGATGTGGTAAAACTCTAACTCGCATCGCTCGCTCCGTTATTTTTTGTGTAGGTCTCTTATAAGGTTATGGGGGCGGTAAAATCGGTATGTGCGCCGTAATTTCTTCTTCAACGTTTGCAGGTTCCCTCGTGAAGTTTCCCTTCACCGTTTGAGAGCATTCAGTATTACGCACGTAAGTTATGAACTCATTTGTACATGGCATGTCGTCCGTGCGGATTAGAACCCGGACCTCAAGATTGTGTTTCCATAGCTCTTCGCAACGCGCTACCGACGCTCTCCGACGCACTACATTTAATTTAATTATATTAATTTACTGTTAATGCTATAATTGAATTAAATTACTTTAGCAAAATTTTTTTGCCCACCACACTCTGGTTAAATAAAAATACGATGTTTTTTATGAATCTAGTTAGCGTTATAAAAACGTTTTGCAATAGAAGCATACGTATGTATTAGTGTAGTTTTTGCTAGTTCGTGATTAATTCAATAAAGAAAGATGGGAACTAAATACATTTTTAACGTTTTCTCATCATAAAATTTGGATAAAAAGAAGTCAAAGTGAATTTATGTGAGGTATGATTTACGAATTGCAATAAACTTGCAACTCCATTGTCCATCGACATATTTAATCGTTAAATAGGGCGATCATCTAAAAGTCACGTAAGTAATAGCTGAACCGTTATTACAGTAAATGAAAAGATCTATCGTAATTTTAAAGATTTACAAAATATAGATGATATAGATTTAACAGTTTAAAAAGTAGTTACCTAATCTCAATTGTACCTTATATAAACTATGTAATATTTAATTGTATTTGTGTTAGCGGGCACAAAATATCATAAATTGTTACTAAGAGAAAACGATAAGATTATTATTATGTTGTTCTAGAATCTTAGCATATATTGATCAAATTGATGCTCTGGCGTAATCAGGAATATTATTATCTTTTATTTTGCATCGAAAGCAGATTTTGTATAACTACCTAGCATGTAAGTATTTTGGCTGACGCTGTAAACTTACAAGTATACTTACTGTGAATTGATAAATAAAATTGAGAATTATTTTGTGTGTTACAATGCAAAAATGTGTACCTATAATAATGCTACGCAAAAATGAAAGCTACCTATCGACATTGCCACTAACGTTGATAAATGACAATATTACCTTCTTATTAGTGTCATTAGTACAATAAAATTATATTATATTAGAGGTTAAAAAATATAGGTAGGTATATGCCTGATTTTGTGCTCATAAATTTGTCAGCCGAGTCTAAACAATATTTATTTTGTAATTCTCTATTCCTTTGTCGTGAGAGAGTGTTTGACGATCGGGATATGAGTCATCTCTGCGCTGGCGCACCGGCACCGTGCTGTATAGGATGATGAAACTATGTTACATTTTTCATAAACATTTTGGTTTGGTAGACTAATATACCTACATCATGCAGGGTCCAACTTAATATGCTGATAGTTTTATAAGAGGATGATCAGACCACCAAACTGAACTTTCTCTATGGGACCAACATCGAAATAGCGAAAAAAAAACAGCTGTCCAATACATTTGGCTCGAATAGGTTTGCATGTTTAAATGGAACAACCGTTTTTTTTCGCGATTTCAATGTTGGTGCCGTAGAGAAAGTTATTCAGTCGGATCAGACGGTCTGATCATCCCCTTAAAAACAGAAGGACTCTGTATATTCAATAGCCTCAACATATTTGTTGTCAATAAATTTTATTTTTCTTATTACGATAAGAAACTAATTACCTTTTTGTTTAGGATTCGTTTTCAGAAAGGTTCAGGCTGGCTTGCACCAACAAGTATTTAGGCTTATGTTTAAATATGATGCCCTCACTGTTATGAGTATACTTTATACACTAAATACGTATAAATAATTAAATAAATACTTTTTGTCCCATCATAATGTTTGCAACTTTAGGGTATTTTGGGTGTTTATTTATTCATCAACAATTTTATTGTACATTTACTACAAGTTTATCTCAACAATTTGAAAAATGGTTTATATTTCAATTGCGGTTTTGTATCCAATTTGGTTTTTCAATCATCGGTTGAATTGTTACTCTGTCACCTTACCAGTCTTTACGATCTGTCTTCAAACACAATACCGAAGGTTGACACAGACAGACAGACGAGTCTAGACATCTTCACTAGACGCCAGATATACTTAGTCAATTATCATGACAAATTGTTAACTAAACATTATATTAGATTATACCAATAGGTATTCATCATTAAAATTTTTAATGTGTCTAATTATGTACGTTTTATTTATAAAGTTTAAAAATGATAAATAGTTACTGAGCAAAAAAGACACGCTCACGTATTCTGAATTCTGATAAACTCATTTCGGATACAGATTTTCAACTTTGAAGTTTTGAAACATTAAGATTCAATTTAATTTTCTAACAACATGATCACGCCGTATATTATCAGATATAAGAGATATGGTGCGTACACACGGACGTTTGCTTTTTTTCCGAAGCGGTGCCTCCTCGTACCACCGTTCTACTTCTGCGAGCGCAGGCGCAGTGACTCATCGGCTACATGTGATGGAACTGGGTAGTATCGGAGACGTAAACAGGTAAATTCATTATTTAAAATTAGGTAAAAACCGAACAACAAAAATAAACTTATGGAGTGGTTTTTTAAATAACATAGCACAATTGTCAAGTAATTAATTTAAAGCCTGACCAGAAAAATAAAAAACCTCGCCATGTTGCGGAAAATCATTGGAACTAGTTTTTGTACTTGGAACACTGACATTAAAGGTGATAGTCCATTGCAGCGCCCCCAAACTAGGTTTTTTATATTTCTGGTCAGGCTTTAATTTTTAATATGTATACCATAGGTAAATTCATTGATTAAATTATCTAAAAATATAACATGATTTCATATAACACACAAAAGACAGTTTAAGACAAAAGACAGTTTTATCACACTATGATAGTTTAGCTTCTTGATTTATTAAATAAATTTAAAAGATACAAAAATACGTTGAAGACTCTATTCGTGCCATGTTCTTCCGCTCTGTTGACCAAACTCGAGACGATGTCTTCAAACATTTTTTTTCTGTTTGACGCCGAAAACATTTAACTTCTAAACGATTCAAATTATAATTAGGACCTTTTGAATAGTAAAGATTGACCAAAAAGCTTTGACTGACATGAAATCTAAAATATACCTTATGAAGACGGAGCAAAGAAATGTTTATTATTTGGAAACTAAATACAAACTTGGTAAATAAATTGCTCCTCGGTTGACCCAACAACGTTAACACAATCGAAATAACTACGGTATTAGTCTCGAAATGTCACCTTTTGTATGTGGATGATTGCCTGCTTATACTATGATTTTCTTTAATCCTTATTAACTACTATTGAATGGGGTTGAATAATAGTAGTACAAAATTACTATTAAAGTGCCTGTGGTTATGATTTATCAAAGATAAATTCTGTCACTGTGGAACGATATGTTTAATAATGAATTGGATTTCGTTTTAGTTGTATTATGATGAGATTATTGTAGGCAACGTGGCCTACAGGTTTATTCGGCTCCGCTGGAGTGATTTTTGTGGACTGTAGTTTTCTTCTGGTGACAAGAGTGGTTCGATGTAAAGAAAAGCCTTGTTTGCAGCAATGGAGGTTGATTTTAGTGATTTTACTTTACACCAGGGTTAGTTAGTTACACGCTCAAGCCCCGTACCATTATACAAGGGCGGAAACAGAAATACAATTACTACATTTTATGTTGGTGTTGCCAAAAATTATGACTTTTACTTTTTTTAGATTAAATTACATGCGGGTCGGCCATTTTGTGAACTCTTTTGTGTTTTAAACTTATAACAATCACTTAAGACTCTAAACTACTTACATTGGCAAAACTGCCATTCTTCCTACTTAATTAATTAATATTGATAACACATCGGATGCCATTAAACAAAAATGAATTGAATTGATTAAATTACATAAAAAGAGTTGTTTTGCAGTCTTTTATTTTAATATCAAGTTTCTGATACGTATGTCTAGCCAACGTAGTGGTCTAACGCCCATACACCGGGTTCCCTGAGGGTTGGTAGGATTGCGCAGTACTGCATTGGAACCTTAATAGGCAGATGATGATGATGATTAAGGTTATTCATAAATTAAAGCTTCAAGAAAGCTCTCTAAAATTTACTAACGCTCAGTTGCGGAAACGCTCATTAGAGTTAATCCTCCATTAAATCACTTGCTGTCACTTTTTGTCTGGTTGAAGTAGTAAAAACTAGCAAGAGATTTAACGGAGGATTAAATTTAATGAGCGTTTATGCAACATAATGTTAGATTCTTAAAGTTAATCCGCATCTTTCATCTAAAAATAAATCCACAACCAATGTCATCTGAATTCAATCTCTAATTATACTATTCTAAACAGTCAAACATTTGGTCACTATTGCAAAACTAAACCTTACGATACCACACGAAATTCAGTAGTTTCATTAGTGCAATGGGGAAACTCTAAATTTAATCAGGAACCTGAAACTTTGCAGGCACAGAGACCAATGAAATTGCAGTGCCGTTGATTAGTTCTGGTTAGTCTAACCATACAGTTATCGAATTTTGCATCTATCGGACAGGATGTGTCCATTTGAATTGTCTTCTTAGTTGAATAGTACTTTTAGTAAAGTACCTAAAAGTTAAACCGTATTGAACAAATCTAGAAGTCGTTATCGAACGCAAGTGCACAACATTTTAAATCTTAACAACCTATTACGTGTTGCCAATATGTTTCAAGTTAGTATTTAAAGAAAATCATCAAAGGATGGATATTTTGACGACTTTCAAGGCTTCTTTTTCAAGTAGGTACAAAACTAATTTTGGATATAAGTTTATTCCAAAAACTCCCGAGTGCGCTGCATACAAACGAACTTCCGACCTATTTTCAATATTAACAAAAAGTCGATGACTTTTTAAAATATGATCTAGAAACCAATATCTGCACTTCACACTTGTCAGATTTCTGTTAAAATATATATTTTCAATGTTAGGATTAATTTAAGATTTGAATGGAAAACTGAGCCACGATACCTTTGAACATGACTGCCATTCTCCAGTAATGGAGAGGAACCCGAAGAAGAAAAAGAAGAAGAAGAACGGAACTTTGTTTTGTATGGAGCGCATTTTATAAGGTAACAGATTCTAAAGTACGGTATCAAAGACTCTAAAAGAAAAGATAGTCTGAAAAGTAACTCACCGAATAAAAATTTCTGTATAGGTATTTAGCTTAATGTATGTATAACTTTTGTTTTATAACTTTTAAGCTTTCCGTTTTTTTTTCTATTAATTCTATGAGAAACAATGATTCATCAATAACCTTTTTTTAAATAGGTAACAAACATACCTACAACCTATCACGAACGAAGGTAAAATGAAATACTGTTAAATTAATTTCCAAATATTTCCAACAATTAGTCGCGAAGCCTAACATGAAAACAATAAAACTTTGGCAACACGGCTTTTGCCATAATAACAATGTTTTGTTGCGTTTCAAAGAGAGTTCATAATTAATTTAAGTATGAAATATTTGGTAACGTTGTTACTAATTTAGGAAGCCTTTGTTAGGAAACGAAATTTAAATTACTGTTTCGTTACCTCCAGTATGCCTGTTGCTTTGCATCTATTTCCATGATAATAATTAAGACACTCAAAATCTGTGTTGCATCCATATACAGAATAAAATTGATATCATTAGCATTCCTTTAAACTAAGAGTCTACCCATCAAACTGAACAACTTTTACTAAGGGAGAAAACCGACAGGATCAAAGAAAAATCAGCTGCTGCATACATTAGAGTCTAGTAGGCACTGCAGTTTAGTATGGAACAGCAGATTTTTTTTTCTGATCGGTTTACTCCCATAGTTTCTAGTTTTATACTCATGTTTTTAAGCGGATGATCAGACCACCAAACTGGACAACTTTTACTACGCGAGCAAACATAAAACAGCAAAAAAATTATCTGCTGTTTTCCATACTGAACTTTTTACGATTTCAGGTAAAAAGGAAGGAAGGAATAATCTTTATTAAAAGTAGTTTGGTTTGATGGTCTACCATCCTATTAAAATTTTGAATGTTTTTAAAAAACCATCCTGTATAGCTTGAACATCATTTGACATGTAGTATACCCCATGTTTATACAGTATCGTTCTCTTATCAAATATATCATGGTCCAACAAACTTTAACGTGATTCTCTTTTATGAGTATTAGTCATCCATCTCAGTGTTTGAACAAATGCCTTTTAACATGTGTCCATCTATTTGTGAAGTACTTGTGTGTGGTGTAGGTATACTCGTATTTCTAACATTGCCTTCATTTCTAACTGGCTAATTAGTGGTGGATTATGCGAAGCATTATCATTCAATCATCATCATCATCAAGATTATCCCCTTGCCGAGCAAGGTAGTAATTTCCGTGCAATGATTTGCACTGGCAAGTTTGCTCTTTATTAAGATTGAAATAATGTAAAATGGTGACTGAGAATAAACCAATGATTCGCCTTACCGGCCGAAACCCATCTAAGTTCAGTCATTATTACAATTGGAATTTTAATCATTGTTTAGAATCAATCGAAAATTTTGTTCATAATTCTGTAATTGAACTAGTCCTAAATCGTAATCAATGAAATGACTCACAAAGATTTGCGTAACACATTTAAAATACAACATTCTAAAGTGGTGTTGCAAAAAAAATTTTGTAATCGATGTGTCATACAAAACATGACATAAAGCATTCCGATGAATCTCAATTTTATGCACTGTTTTTCATTTCAACATCATCATCTCAGGCGATGGACGTCCACTGCTGGACATAGGCCTCCCCAAGGATAGCCATAACGACCTGTCCTGCGCTACCTTCATCCAACGGGTTCTCGCCGCCTAAGCTTCACCAGATCGTCGGTTCACCATGTGGGGGGCAAAAAAATTACATCAAGAGATTTAATGGAGGATTACCATTAATGAGCGTTTCTGCAACATTCGCTACAGTCAGTGGATAATTCGTATATTGTCTAAGTATGTTGCTAATTTTATAATTATTATAAACAAAGGTACATAATCTAAAGCTTAATAACGACGCTACACAGCCCTCTTTTGCTAGTTTGCTAACAACATTATTGAAGGCTCTGATACAAACGTTTGATTGCTATTTTATTCTCTAAGGCTGTATGACGTAATATCCTGTTAAGTAGCTAATATTTAATGAATTAAAATATGTGTTTTTTAAAGCAATAGCCTACAATCTTGATTATTTGATTTTGCAACATTGTTCCGGCCTAACATTTGTAAACAGGTAAGTCCTAAGGTGAATATATAGGTATGTAACCCAACAGACACGACTCGCACAACACGACCTACAACACGATAATATAACGTCATCAGCATCACCTTAATCGACGTCCCCGCCACAGAGTACTTTTTAGTCCCCGCTGGCGGGGACCGCAACGACCTCTACTCACTCCTTTTTCTTCTGGCGTCTACAGACGCTATCGGCATTTCCCACGCCGCTTCTCGCCGATTCCCGCTAACCTGGCCACCGCGTGGCCTCAGCAACGACCATTCTAGGTGCCCCTAGGTCGGTTGCTGAAGTTTATTCACTGATGGTCCGGTAGACCCTTCGTGGTTCATCCAAGTCTGCAGTTATAAGCGGTAGCTGATCCCTGAGCAATGTAAAATTTACAATTCGAAACCAGTCAATTGCGAGTCGAGCTACTCGCGCACCGAGGGTTCCGTACCACACACCATATTAACTTCAAAAAAAGTTTTGTTTTCTCCGGGACCTTTAGCGCGAGACCGACTCACACTTGGCCGGTTTTTATTATTTATTGTCTTATTGTAGAGTTTGTTTTATAATCATGTTTTATAAATAAGTTGGACACTTGTATGTATTACCGTTTTTACGGTAATAGAAAAAAACGATGTTAAAAAGAGTTTCGTATTTTTAAATTTAACAAAAATTTTTTTTTTTAATTTTTGTTACATATTTGTTAGCACATCCGCTATATTAACTTTCAACTATCTAGCTATTACCGTTCAAAAGTTACAGCCCTAAATAAGTAGGACAGACAGACGGATGGACAGCGTAGGCTTATTATGAATAGGGCCCCGTTTTCGTCCTTTGGGTACGGAACCGTAAAAAGATAGTGAGATAGGTACTTAATATAATAATGTCACTGCCATTGTTCTACCTTTAGTTTTATCAAAAAGACCTTGCAGCACATATCATGTTGCATAGATAAACGTGCATAATACTGCATTGTTGTTTGCATCAATTTGAATGCATTAGACTAATCATCCACCGAGTGCGCAAATGAGTTAGCGTATGAAACATTATGGTTTTAATGTCTGGTTGTTAGGTTTATAAATGGTGATTTATGGTTGAAATCGTGATGTTGGAAACTTCCATAAAGCTATAGTATATTGGTACTTACTTAAAATTGTTATTGAGCCGTGTTGAGTGATATTATTAGGTTATGGATGATGTGCAGCCTGCTTCTATCGTTTGTTTGAAGTGTGTGTACGGTCAGCCATAGAAAGATATAAGTACGCTTTATAGTACTACGCATTAAGCATATGCACACGGCTATATTCACTGAGGGGGTGGTCAGAGATATTCTGAAACCCACAGTGCTGAAACCTCAGAACATCCACGTTTCACCAGAAGTACTAACTAAACTTTCACTTAACTTAACTTAATTTTTAACCTCACTCCCATTTAGTAGGAAGACTCGGAACCCTGGCAGAAAATGTAGGTAATGGCGTATTCCTGTCTCGCTCGCACTCACTCAGTATCGCATATGCTTACCTCTTGTCAATTTTAACCGCTTGTGGCGCTCTTGGAGATGTCATAATTAGCCCTTGTTCTGAGTCATAAACCCACCTTGTTGCCTTACTAGTGTGGGCTATTGTAAATGTCAATCAACTATTATAAAACTGTAGCAGAAGCACAATATAAGAAAGAGTAAGTACTACACGCACAGAAGTAGTTCTGTGCATTGAAGATATTTAAAAAAGTTACAATACGGTTTATTGGTGTCCCTAATTACAATCACAGATTTTTTTGTCCGTCTGTTTGTTTACTTGTTTGTTTTTTAAGCCATAATCTTTCAAATAAAAAAAGTTTCATCGAAATCGGTTCTGTAGTTTTCGCGTGATGCTCGAAAAAACAAACAAGTAAACAAACAGACGGACAAAAAAATCTGAAATGTGATTGTAATTTGACTTAAAATCTGGCAGGTTGTATAATTTATGCGGAAGTCGCGGGTAAACTCTAGCCTAGCCAGCAGCCATCATATCTATGAACAGAACTGTTATGAGTATGCACTGACTGATACACAACGTCTCTGACTGATACTACAGTAGTTTAACTCCCATTTGGATATTGAATTTGGTACAGCGCTCCTAGTGGTTACGTTGAGAACTAATTCTGACATAAAAAATTAACTTAGAATATATTTTTTTCTCCGGGACCAGTAGCGCGAGACCGACTCACACTTGACCGGTTTTTATTATTTGTTGTTATACTCTAGAGTTTGCTCTATATTCAGTAATCACACCAAATTGGACGCTTGTATGTATTACCGTTTTTACGATAGAGCGAGAAGAAAAAACGTTGATAAAAACTAGTTTCTTGTTGAGAACCCCCCTTAATCATTAACTATTTGTCAATTTTATTATTTGTTAACAAATCCGCAGTAATGACGCATATTCTGTGAAAATTTCAACTATCTAGCTATTACAGTTCAAAAGATATAGCCCTAAATAGGTAGGACGGACGGACGGACGGACGGACGGACAACGTAGGCTTAGTAATAGGGTCCCGTTTACACCCTTTGGGTACGGAACCCTAAAAATGTATGGACTTGACGTAGGAGCAAACGTCAAAATTTCAATTGCCAATGATTTTATTCTGTAATTTCTACTAGCGTCTACGCCAATAGAAATGTTACTTTGTCTATCTATGGGTCCAGTAGTAAAATACAGTGTCAACACATTGAAGACGTACCTACTGTTTATAAAGAAATCTACATTAGTTAAGTGCATGGGCAGACTATACAATGGTACGTCCATAAACTGTAATTTTATTTGCCATTATTACGGGGAAACTATTATTCACACTCACGTAGCGTAACGTAACGCGTAAATTACGAATGTCAAAATCACGCTAAATGATTATAATGATTTTACTGCACTGTACAGAACGGCACAGTTTAAGGATGCAGATTACTGATAATTCTTTAAAACAAAGGGTTCAAAATGTTTAAGAGAAAATGAACAATAAAATTGGCATGATCACAAGGGCCAAACGAAAATAATTCTGCTCGGCAGATGACAATCTTAATTCGTTTAGTAAACTATAGCAATATAAACGAAATCAAAGGCAATCAATCAATCAATCATTGAGGATCCTTTAGGATCTAAAGAAATACAATCCACTCTAAAACCGTATTTGTTACCAATTTACCAAATATATCCCAAAGGATTCTGCTAAAGTTAGTAATAGAATAGAAGGATAATGATCGGTGTTGGTCAAAACTTGTTAATGATGAAAATAGGTGGTTTAATGTTAATGTGATAAACTCCAAACGGGTGAGTATCGGGTGGCTGGCCATAAAGTAACTAAATAACATTTAAGATAAAGGTACTTACTTGTGGTGTTCCTTGGATTTTCCGAGGTTTCACAATATATCTGACTACCCCCTCGGGAAATATAGTCTTGAGCATAATATGCTATGCTATAACTTTTCTAAACAAAAGAAAAACAGGATCTAAAATTTTAACAAAAGGAAATCAACTTCAATGATGTTACAGCCATGTTTTAGTCAAGTTTAATAAGTATAGCGATGTTCTTTGATACAATGGATAAGTTAAAGAAAATGATAAAACCAAAGTGAATTTTACTGTTTTTATTGTGCATTTAGTAGAATTTATACGAAAATCTGACTTACATTTACATTGCAAATTATATTAGTTTGAGCAATGATCGAAATATTTGAGGGATATACAACGTGTTAAGTAATAAATAAACACCAGACTAGAAAGTGGTTTGTTTAGAATGGAGAGCAGAATTGAATTATCAACGTTTGAACATAGTATTTTTTCCAAGATATTCAATAATTTGTTTTATTTAAAATTCACTGAACTCTATGTCACCTAAAATTGTAATTAATGAAAAGGAAAATTATTGTTTCAATCCAATTATTTCTTAGTTGTGGTGTATGAGGTTTTGTGCTTATTCATTAACACGTATATTCGACATTTGATCTGAGTTTGTTTATAATTCAATAATAATCTTTAGAACAAGGTTTTCTACATGTCTTGTAGGCACCTTCATTGCAAATGTAAGCTCGAACTTTTTTAGCAAGAGGACAGTCCAATCTACCGCAGGGTCCATGAACATCTCTTTTATTAACAAATTGTCCATGCTGGTATTTACCTTTTACAAATTCACCATGTATAAACTGATGTTGACTTCCTCTAAAGTCCATACGTTTAAGACAGTTCGTTCCCCCACATGGACCTTTAGGAAAGCCCATCGCGAGAATTGCTAACTCGCTTCGAGTAAAAGGAGCAACAAAATCTTCATAAACTTTTTGCACTTCTACAGGCCTTATAGGCAATCTAGTAATATCAGGAGCTCCAAAAATATAGGCTACGGGTGGGACTTCGTCTATCGTTGTTCCCTCCCAATTTCGTACCACTTCAATATCTTTAAGTTTTAAATCGTCGTTTAGATACTTTTTTCCTGGTAAACGCTCCATTTCAGGTAATGAAATAAAATAACTGACTATCCTGTTACCTAAACAAGATAATCGAAGGTAAAATTCAATCTCACCCGAGGCTTTTAAGTCCTCTTCACATTGCAACGGCCGCAATAGCTCTACCGTATTAGTCACCATTTCTTGTCTAGAACTATCTCTATACTCTGCTTGGTCCATATTAACGGGATTGATATCTCCAGCTTTTTTTAGAGCATCAAAGAAAGATTTATGCCATTCCACTATGCAAAAACCAATACAGTTCAACATTTCTTCCCTATTCCAAACAGTAATGTAAAGTGGAGTTTTACTTAGTACTTCTTCTAGTTTTGAAGGTCGTGAAATGAACATCACCGAATTTCCAACTCCAAAAAAAGGAGGTTGAGGAAGTGGCTCCGACGGTAGGGCTCGTTTTATAACTGCTCCTTTGCCTTTTTTTCCTTTTTTACGTTTTTTTGCTTTCTTTCCTTTTTTACCCTTCTTCGCCGGTGGTGGTGGCGGTGGTGGCGCAATAAAATTATCATGAGCGACATAAAAGTCAAACAGTGGTAAACAATTCATTTGCATAGTACAGGATTGCATAAATTTCATCTCTTCTTCTGAAGGAAGCGGTGGTTCCTTACCTTTCTTGCCCTTCTTGGGTTTTTTTGGTTTTTTGGGTTTTTTGGGTTTTCCTTTCTTTTTTTTACCTGCTAAAGCTGCTTGAGCTGCGGCAAGAGCTGCCGCTTCTCTTCTTCTTTCTTCTTCTTCCATTCGAAGTTCGTACTCATCTTTCTCAGTCGGTTCTATTTTAAGTACAATTTTTTTTACATATACTTCTATCATGAAGATTTGTTCCATCTTGAGCACTGTAACATGAAATACCAAAAGTATCACCAATTTGCAAAACAACAAGTAAGTCAAACACATATTGTGCTGCTGACTCTGTCCTATCGCCTGACTTTTAGGCAAATTATGGAAACACTAACATACCTACCGTAAAACCATACAACTACAGTTCTAGGGTGCAAGTATGGTCTAATTTGCGTTAACCAAATGCGCCACCATCTAAACAGTTTTTCGTTTATCATTGTCTACAATAGGAGATTTAAAAATTGTTACATGGTGTTATGTGTACCAATTTCTTAAGGCAGGAAAACTGGACCATACTTGCACGCCAGGACTATAGTTGTATGGTTTGGTTTTACCAAATTATCTCAATTCACGTAGATACCTTTTAGCTGCATATTAAATTCTCATAGACACGTTCAGTTCGTAAGAAGCGTTATAAATAACGTGTTTTATACACCCCTGTTTTTGAATTACTAGAAAAATTTTAAGGGTGAATTCTGATAACGAAACTAAACAACTTAAATTTCCCTGAGGAACATGGGTCGAAAAAAGAGGCATTTATTGCACCTTCCTTATAATATCGATCGGCTGATATCTACGCACTTTTGAATGAAAGGTCCAGAACATTTTTTTGTTTTTTGACCCATTATGTTACTCCGAGAAAGTTGTTTATTTTCCTTGTTTGAATCCACCCTTAAATTTTTTCTGGTAATTCAAAAATAATGGTGTATAATACACGTTATGTATAACGCTTTAGACCAAAGGTTTTACCTTTACATTTCCAAAACGCGGACTAGAAAAAAAGACGGATGTAATCTCCTCTAATCACGAGTGAAGCACCCATTTATTTTTGTGTGCGTGCTGACGAACTGTCGCGCAGTACATTATGGTGGCGAATTGTAGGACCTGCGCCTAGAGCTGGTGCATCTGTGTGAGTGTAGGTCCCTTGTAGAACAGACGAAAATGTAGGACCTTCACATCTTTTAGTATCACATTACGTCCGTCTTTTTTCAGGTCCTTGTTCTAAAAATAACTATACAACTGTACATATTTTAAGCGTGACGAATGACGAATCAAAAGGTAACATTATAAGTAACCTTTTCACTTTATACACGGATGTTATATCCAGAAAACACTTGTTAATTTAAGCATTATTTGGTGTTGACGGCGTCAAGTAATTTATTCTTTTTAGCTACTCATGATTTAGATATTGTAGGAAAATTATTTTAATGCGACCATCCTGTTTTGATGTTTCGTGACATGTGTGCACATGTGTGTCGTTTTAATTGTCAAATAAAGGGTACGTACCAAGAAGGTTGGATGGTATAGAATAGACTACCTATAAGCAAATACAGGGTGTAAGAGCCAGCAAGACAGCCTAGCAAATTCTGAAACGGTGAATTCACAAAAAATAGTGACGTAGCATAATATTATTATTTACCGAAAAATTAATTATCGATAATCATAATCGTTGAAGCGCAGCACAAATAAACTGAATGTTATTTTTTATGGTTAATAACGTAACACGTTGTATACACTAAAATATCGGAAGTAAATGTGGAGGTCCTGTGGTCCACCGCCCTCTTAAAGAGTTCATCCAGTGGGGTCACGTTTACGCACGCGGGCAGCGTACAGACGCGCGGTACGGGGTCGGGGGAAGCGAGGGGTGCACCCGCGCAAGACAAGTCTGTTTAGGAAAGACGTTGGCATTGGACTGGATGTAACCTCATATTTTACGTTTTAGTATGAACATATGTTTTTAATTAGTATGCTATCTGAGTATGTTACCTACCTATAGTTATGCGGCATTGGACGTATTCTACGGGGTGTTAAGGAAAACAGTTGCATGACTATACACATACCTATAATACTGAACAATATTCCCTGAGAAACCTAAAGAAAATACAGGGTGTAAGGGACAGCCCTCCGCAAACTGAAACGGTGAACTCAGACCATCAAACTGAACAACTTTCACTATGGAGCCTACCTCAGGAAACGCGAAAAAAAATCAGCTGTCCCATACATTAGAGTCGGGTAGGTACGGCAGCATTGTATGGGACAGCTGATTTTTTTCGCGTTTCCTGAGGTAGGCTCCATAGTAAAAGTTGTTCAGTTTGATGGTCTGAGTTCACCGTTTCAGTTTGCGGAGGGCTGTCCCTTAACACCATGTATGTACTAGCAAAATTTTTTTTTTTATTATTTCTATAAATGCAATCAGCTGATCGAACGTTTGTAGGTATGAAAAGTTGATTTTCTCTTTTGGGAATTTCCCTAATGTTCCTTTGGGAAAGTTGTTCAGTATCATGCAACTGTCTACACAAACATCCTCTACAGGGTCTGACTTAATAATAATCCTGAAGATTTTTTAAGAGGATGATCAGATTGATCAGGCTTTCAAAATGACCAAATTTCAAATGAAAAAAAGGATTGCAGTTTTGTACGAAAAGGTTTTTTTTGTTATGGTATCGACGTTAGTAGCATAGAGAAAGTTGTTCAGTTTGGTGCTCTGATCCATCCACTTAAAAACCGTCAGCATATTATGAAAGACCCAATAATAATTATGTACAATAGTAAATAAACCGTGTAGTAGTTTTGAACCTGTTGTTCAAAAGTTACAGCCCTAAATAGGTACTAGACCAGACGGACGGACAAACGGAAAACGTAGGCTTAGTAATAATCCATAATCCCTTTTTCACCCTTTGGGTACGGAACCCTAAAAATTCATCTTTCATACCATTATGTATAATACCTATTTTCGATTATATTTCGATTCTACTCGAATACCTGATTAGGTAAAGAGTGGATTTTCGTTCCATCAAAATAAATTGTTATTGAATATTTTATAATTTCATCGTAAAATTCAATCCAGATGAACTATAATCCTTGACATGCGTACAGGCACTTTCTGTCTCACTCACACGCCGATATAAATTTAGAATCGCGTTTAGTACTTACGCTATACACTATTCGCACTGCACGTTGCCTCTTTGATGCAGGCCATGCATTATTCAAGCACTAAATCTAGGTTTCTTTGTAGATGCTGTTTTATTCAATAACTAGGAGAAATGGTACTGCGTATTCGAAAACGTAGAGATGCTAAACAAGTTTAATATTAAATGAAGCGTATGTTTGTCTTGAATAACAACGTTATTAACAATAGGATATCAGAAAACTAAGCGCACTCCCTGCAAATCTAAACAGACCGTTTTACTTTATGTTAATAAAACCGGTCAAGTGCGAGTCGGGCTACTAGCGCACCGAGGGTTCCGTACCACACCACCACACAACATGTTCACTTAGAAAAAAGTTTTGTTTTCTCCGGGACCTTTAGCGGCCCGACTTACAGTTGGCCGTTTTTATTATTTGTTGTTATTCAATATAAACTCTACAGTTTGCTCTATAACCACACCAAGTAGTCCAGGAGTGCGATTTTTAAATCTCACGGTGAGCTCAGCAGTTGAAAATGTCAAAATTAGGTACTATAGAGATATGCATCTTTCTACTACTGATTTGCCTTTAAAAAATAGCACTCCTGAAGTTTTTTGAAAGTCAAATCAGCAGTAGAAAGATGGATATCTCCATATAAATTTTGACATTTTCAACTGCTGAGCTCTGCGAATGAGATTCAAAAATGGCACTCCTGTAGTTTCGGAGCCAATTCTCCAATTCAAGTTCAATACAAACAAACAAATATAAAAACAAAAAAATCTAATCATTCTTCTTTATAATATTATATTAGTACCATAGATATAGATTTACTAAGTAATGGTAATTAATCATAATGATGACATAATTCTAAGCATATTACAAGGAAACAATGTTATTTATTTAAGTAATACAGGGTCCAACTTAATGTGCTGACGGTTTTTAGGACGATAATCAGACCATCAAACTGAACAACTTTCTCTACGGGATCAATACCGAAATCGTGGAAAGACATCACTTGTCCCATACATATGGGTTGAGTAGGAAAACAGTTTTGTATGAAACAGATTTTTTTTTTTAGCTTTTTCGACTTTTTGGTCCCATTGAGAAAGTTGGCTAGCATTATGTGAAGGACCTTATACATAATTTAAAAAAAACTAAGTTTAGCATAGCTAAACACACTCTAAAGGTATCGATAGCTTAATTGAATCTTATTGCCTAATCGAAAAGAAAACTAAAAGGCAGTACCTACAAAAAGAAGTATAAAATTTTCCGTTTCGTCCGGCGTCGACGATCGATACGTCTAGAGGAGGGGGGAGGGGGGTCGTTAGCCAACAAAACCGGTAGCCAGTGCGCATCGTGCAGCTGCGCCTGCGCTGCTATAAAGCTCTGTTTATAAGGCTCTATTATGATACTGTATTACTAGGATTAAATCTTGAATTATGAGAGATAACTCAAACTTTACGTCTATTGTTTACTATTTTGAACATTGCAAAATTGGCCTACTTATGATCGTAAGCCTTATGCATCTTGTTACAGGCAATTGAAGCAGTTTTGTAGATACCCATTTATCTACGGCTGTACAATTCCAAAAGGCAGCGTGGGTAGGCCCCACACCACAAGGTGCACCGAAGGCCGGAACCCCTTGGATGAGGACAGCGCAGGGCCCGTCGTTGTGGCAATGCTTGGGGAGGCCTATGTCCAGCAGTGGACCGATGTATGTGTGTATGTATATCGACCGATGTGAGTGAGAGCCGAAGCGATGTGAATAATATTACCAACAAAAAAAAGTGTTTTCTCCGGGTACGATATAGTGTTAGGAAAAGTATCATTAACCTTTGCACCACATACTCTTCCTATGACAAACTGAACAACTTTTACTACGGGAGCAAACCTGTGAGCGCAAATAAAAAATCAGCTGTCCCATACTAAACTGCAATACCTACGGATTGACCTGGAGTTCTGCATAAACGCTTTTCCGCCTATTCGAGATTCAACATAATAATGGATTCCTCGCAACTGACATTGAACACATTCGATGCATATGTAGACAACAGATTTTTTTTGTACTCTGGTCGTTTTTTTTTATTCATTTATTATTGATGGGTTTGCTCTTGACTTCTATCTAGTCCTCAGGACAAAGATGGGGTCGAAGATGTAGTGAGCTTTCCCAGAAGTGCTTTCCCAGTTGCTCCCATGGTAAAAGTTGTTCAGTGTGATGGGTAGAGTCTGTGGTTTAAAGGTTAATGATACTTTTCCTTACACCCTGTATACAGGGTCCTTCTTAATATGCTGACACTTTTTTAAGGGGATGGCCAGGCCGTCAAACTGAACCACTTTCTCTATGGGACCAACATCGAAATCGCGAAAAAAAAATCTGTTGTCCCATACAAAACTGCCAACCTACTCGAGCCATATGACATAGGACAGGTGATTATTTTTTCGAGATTTCGATGTTGGTCCCATGGAGAAAGTTGTTCAGTTTGATGGTCTGATCATTCCCTTAAAAAAGTGTCAGCATATAAAGTTGGACCCTGTATAGGTAGATAAGTACGATAAAAACTTGACAGTTTTCTTTATTTGTATGTATGTACTATAATCACACCAAGTTAATAGATTATACAACGTTGACAGACAGACAGACGGACGCATGGACGGACAGCGTAGAATTATGTATAGGATCCCGTTGGCACCCCTTGGGCAGGCAGGTGACACCGCCAGCACGTAATATGTATAACCGCCAGTCTCCAGACTGGTCGTCCCAACCACCCGCGCGCATCACGCGCTACACCCGCGCTCTCCACGACGACACGCACCATACACGCACACAGTCGCGAGCGTTTTACGCGCACACATACTTAAGAGAATCCAACGTAGTCTGGTGATGTTTTCAATACTATCCAATTAAAGTAAATTAATTTTTTCAGAAACAATCTAGAAACTAATTTCTATGTTTGTATGAAGTCAGATTTTCGACAAAATATACAGTTTCAATGCTAGGATTAATTTAAGATTTGTATGGAAATCTTTGAGGCTCTGTAACTTTAAAACTATACATTTTAACGAAAATCTGACTTCATACAAACATAGAGATTAGTTTCTAGATCGTTTCTGAAAAATGTCATTGACTTTAATTGGATAGTATTGAAAATATCATCAGACTTCGTTTGTTTGGAGAGCGCCTTTGCCTTGGGTACAAAACCCTCAAAAAGAACTCTACAAGACTTTCATACGAACAATGAATCAACTACTTAAACCGACTGTCACTTTGACAGCACTAAAGTCAGTTGTTGGTTTTCTGTCTCTTTTCTTAGTCGAATGTTAGAAAATGACAGGAATAAATTTAGTTAAGTTAAGTCGTGGCAGTGGCAATACCGAATCGATACCAATGTGTCATAGAACAACATTGAATATGAATGTTTAATACTAGTGAATCGTCCTACTCGTAGAAGCACTAGTTGGCAAAATAAATCAATATGCAAGGTGTTTTCGAGACAACGTCATGGTTTCAACTTACATTATCTATGAAGGTTCAGTCGATGTTAAATTGGTACAGAGTACTGGTGTTGCCAATCGATGGGCGACACTAATTACATATCGATAGCAGACCGATAGCAAGACTATAAATCGGCCTATCGATAGTAGGTATATCTATCGATAGTTCGGATCGTGACAATACTATTGACGAAGTGCAATGCTATTGATGTTCTCAATAGAATAGTATCGGTAAAAATTATCCATTGTAAGCGCAGCGTGATTAGGTCCCTCACAAGGTGGACCGACGACATGGTGAAGGCGGCGGGATCCCTTTGGATGACGGCAGCGCAGGACCGTTCATTATGGCGACCCTTGGGGAGGCATATCCAGCACCAGCAGTGGACGTCCATCTGCTGAGATGATGACGATGATGATGAAGGAACGAGAATGACTATGGCACCGTGGATAAGAGCCACTGCTGGTCTTCTTAGTTAGACTCTTTATAAAATGATGTTGTCCAAAAATATGTATGTTTTCACTTTAATTGTTGGCATAATGTAGTCAGAATAAATTCCCTGGTATAAAATATGAATAAGTTTTTATATGACCGTGCCCTTACCAATCATCTTACTCCGTAGTACCTATAGCTGCACGGCGTACGCGCAACTTACACTATACGAACAACAAAACTATAATGCATTTACTTATACATATAATAAGTACGATCGTGTCAACTCTAGTACGCTTACCGTAGCTGCATAGTTATTAGTAGACATATACTATGCTAAGCAAGTACTCGAAGTTGATGCCAGATAATACGTTGTGGAGCTTTAGAATTGAGTACTGTTATGTAAGAGTTTATAGTTCGATATAATGCTGGATGATATTTTATTTAAATCGGAAAATCTGTATTGAATGAGGTTAAAGTTACGTAGAACTACTTAGCGGATTCGCTTACAAATAATAAAAATGACAAACATTTAAAAATTAAGTGGGGCCCTCATACACGAAACTAGCTTTTATAAAGGTTTTTTTATTATCGCTCTATCGTAAAAATGGTCATACATACAAGCATCAATCTTGGTGTGATTATAGAACAAACTTTATAGTATAACAACAATCGGTCTCGCACTAAAGGTCCCGGTCCCGTAAAAAATGTTGTGTGGTGGTGGGTATGGTACCTAACCCTTGGTGTGCAAGAAGCCCGACTCGCACTTCACCGGTTTTTTTAATGTCAAGGACGTAATAGGACATTTATCAGGAACTGCTTTGTTTGGCCATCTTTTATTGATGAACTTTGATTCATAATTATCAACATTTTGTTCGTGTTGGTTTTGACATTTACGATGGAATAGTTGATTATTTGATCGCGATTTCAAAGTTGCCATAGTGAAAGTTGTTCAGTAAGATGATGGTCTGAGGCACCCATCTCCATTATTATTCCCATCTCAACCCTAACGCATTTAACTTTACACCCTGTGTTTGTCATTTGGATTTTTAATTTGAGAAAGTAGAAATAGAGAACAACGGAGTATTCTAAAATAGTAGGTCACTTAATATATGGTGATTAAAATCCGATACGTTATTTATAATTTTCTTTTCGAAGAAAAAGTTTGAAGGAAGTTCAAATTAATATTGATGATTCTATTACAACGTGTCCTCGGGGTATAATAAGGAGCTAAAGTTTTGAGAGATTGTTTCTTTTTTTAAATTAGTTTCGTAATTTGAAATTAGTTTTCTAGTAGAAAAGTTGTGGAAAATTAACAACTGTTGCTACTTTAAAATTTACTATTTTTATCAATTTTCTCTTTACAAAAGAACTCTAACATACAGGTACAGTTTTTTTAAATAACTTGTAGACATATTTATCCAAGTGTTTGCATCATTTTATGACGTTTGATATTCGTGGTACCTATTTGTGATTGCTAATGTATAAATTGTTTTCTACCAAAAATGCAATAACATCGAAAATATTAATTTGTTAATAAATGATAATTCAAAGTCATTTTTTTTAATTTTTAATTTCTTTTTAATTTCATGTCATTAACGTCTTTCATATTAAAACCATAATAATATTATTAATGTATCAATAAATTCGTCCCTAAAAAAATTAGGAATTGAGAATAACACGGAACACTTTCGATAAAACGCCAACGCCGTTCGTCCAGTGTCTTTGAACAAATTCTCATTTAAGTTACAATTATTTTACAGGCCGCGTTCAATTAACACAAATAATACGTTAAAAAGCTGTCGTTACAAATCATCCGTCACACAAACAATCCCGTCACTATATACAGGTGGTTCTGTTTTCACAACTCAACCATCAAACCTCTGTGTTTGCGCTTCAATTAAAACTAGAAACAATAAACATGAGCGACTCATTTACATAGCATCAGCGGCAGTTGGTTTAAACTTAACGACTGTGTGGTACTCGATGTAGGAATAAGCGAGTTCAATTTCAATACAAAACCAAGGCAATCATTCAACACTAGATTACCTAATAAAATTTTAATAATAAGCAACTATTTTAAAGATGGGCTTTATTAATTGAATTAAGTAATCCAATATATTATTATAAAAAAAATTAGAATATTGGTAATGGGCGCTTATGGCCTGAAGCGAACCTTTAGAATTATTCGTTTTTTTAATGTTGTTAAATACATTCTTTGTTTAGTTCATTTGTTTTAAACATTTTTTAATAATCAATAACAAATTAAAAAAGAATAGGTATTTCTTTTTAATTTTCATTTACTTAGTTAAAACTGCATACCTATTTTTTTCTTCATATGACTGCATACAAAATGTGTGGCTGCACTACCATACCTTATTATAGTATTTCTGCCAAATCATCTTTAACTTGCTCCAAAAAGTAAGGATTACATACAAAATTTATAGGATATGAGTGAAAATATTGTTTGTGAGTCCATTTTATGTGTTTTCTTGAATTACATTAATGTTCGGTAATGGCCAATAATCCAGTGGTTCATAAATTGTACTACAGAGCTTTTTTACTACATTTCGTGATGGTTTTCTTCATCCGGAGACTATGAAAAAAATTACAAATCACAAAAAGTTACTTGTTAAAATTATGTTGGTGAGGCATCGATTATCTACGGAAGGTTTCCAGCTTTTAAACTAAGTTAACATTACATCAACGCGAAAATTGTCCAAGCCTCAATAAACATCCACTGTTTATTAAAATAACACGCTACAGAACTAAGACAAACTGAGTAGAATAAACATTGTTTTAGTACTATCGACCCAAAACTACTCGTGGCTACTTTGCCAAATTTAGTTAATTGACAATCTAAAGCTGTTATTGTCCAACAGTTTAAGCTTATTTGAATAAACATTAGAACCTTCGTTTAAGTAAATATTGGTAATAAAGCAGTTTATATACCTACAGTCGATGATAAAAGTAAATCAATTTGGAAATAATTGCATAAGTCATACCAATTAAATTTGTCGTTATGTTCTATAATTAGTTTATATTATCAGTAAGTAGACCTCTGTCTTACCTCCTTTATCAAGCGGAATTATACAAGGTGTTTCATAAGTAAAAATAAATATTTAAAACTCTTAAGGGGGTTGTTCAGACCGTCAAACTGAACAACTTTCTCTATGGGACCAACATCGAAATTGCGAAAAAAAATATATCGGATATCCCATACATATTTTAGCTCTAGTCGATTTGTAGAGTATGGAACGTCATTTTTTTTTCGCGATTGCGATGTTGGTCCCATAGTGAAAGTTGTTCAGTTTGATGGTCCAATTAAATGTTTATTTGTATTTTTGTAACACCTTGTATGCGCGATGGAGAGTGGCTTGCACACTCTCTCTCATTTACTGACGAAAGTATAGATTTCTACCCTGCAGTAGTAGGTAGGTTAATAATCAATGAAAAAAATATGATCAATCTTTTTAACCGACAAACATTTTATTGGTTCACATTATTAGTTTGAATGCCATTTCATTATTATTCTGATCGACAAGTCTATCTTACACTAGAGTTAACCCGCGACTTCGTCCGCGTCCGCATTATATACCAGATTTTAAGTCAGATCATAAGCTATCAAACAAAAAAGACGACCCGGTTGGTGTAATGGTTACCACGCCGGACTGCCAAACCAGGGTCCTGGGTTCGAATCCCGGTTCGGTCATGGATGTTATATGTTTGTGCCGTTGTAGTATGGTTCCCATAACAAAAAGCCTAAGGTTTACTTGGGATCATTACAATGTATGTGCCTATGAGCGTTATTAATTATTATTATTTATAAACAAATAAACAAACAAACAAACAGACAGACAAAAGTTCTAAAAAAGGTTGATTCTCGTTGTCTTTTTCATGCAAATATCTTCAATGTACAGACACACTTCAGTTACAGTTTTATAATAATTTAGATTAGATAAGAATAATGTATGCCGATATCGATAACAACAAAAAAAGAACCTTACAAAGTCCCGAAAACAAGTGAACAACATTTTAGAGTTTACGTTTAGGTCCAAATATTTCGTGCGACGTTTTACATAGGAAATTAACCCAAATAAGTTCTAAATGATTTTCCCTACCCGCTATTTCTCTTTGTCCAAACGTCTGAGACTCTGACTGCGTGGACCATAAAAATCCTATATGTTAATTGAGAATATCTTGATTGACAAACATCTACACATCCAAACTTTCAAATTTATAATATTACTAGTGTTTTCCCGCGACTTCGTCCGCACAAATTATATACCAGATTTTAAGTCAGATCATAAGCTATCAAACAAAAAAAGTTTCATCAAAATCGGTTCAGTAGTTTTTGCGTGATGCGCGATCAAACAAACAAACAAACAAACACACAAACAAACACACAAACAAACAGACAAACAGACAGACAAAATTTCTAAAAAAGGTTGATTTCGAGTCGGGGATATTTAAAAACCATATCGTAATCTTTTTTTTGTAAATATCTTCAATGTACAGACACAGTTCAGTTACAGTTTTATAATAGTTAAGATTGAGATGAGATAAATGCAAACATAACTTGACAAGTCGGCAATGAATCAACATTTTCTATAATCCTTTTAAAACGTGTGACGTTTCACCAACTGACATTTCCACTCGTCCGCTTTTCAAAAGCCCGAAAGACGTTTGTTTTAGTTTGCGGAAAACTAATTGGTTATGCAAAATTTAAGTGGCCATCCAAGTCTCCGGCAGATAGGATGAAGATCAGGGCAAACATTCGGGCTGGCTGCAGAAAATAATTGGACTACGTCGTCGGCCGCTTTTCATTCCATAAGTGTACTTTGTCTCGTGCTGTTATTGAAGTGTGAGCTGCGAGCAGTTTTATTAAGATTTCATGTTTACAGAATTATGTTTAGTTTTATTTAATGGACAACATTATTTTTTTAACACTAATTTTAATTGAATAAATTAAAAAAAATAAGCGATTAGTGTTTTTTTAATCGTTATTTAATTTCCTTATGTATTTTGAATTTTTCTGAAATTGACTATTTCTACCTTGGCCGGACATGATGATGAAGGTTGATTAAGAAAATTTTAGTGATAAGAGTTTGATGATAACTGATAAGAGACAAACGATGATTAGACTCAGATTCGGGCAACGGAAATTTCGTCGTATAATTATTTTTTTAGTATTTTTCTAGTAACAGAAAAATAATGGATAGAAATTTGTATATAAGCTTTGTAGAACATAATTCCCGAATGATTTTTGAATACTGGTACCAATCTAAAAAATGTTGCCCATAATTCTAAACTTACCTACTTGAATTGTTGATAATCTGATAGACAGCTTCTAAATTAGATTCATTAAAACGTAAACGACTTTAATTCTTTAAAAAGAATGAAATGTTTTGTTGTTATGAAACAAAAAATTTAAAAACAGCTACACATAAGACATTCAAAAATCCAACAATGTCACATACTAATGGGTCATATTTTGACGACAACACAAAAAAATGACCGCGGCATTTAAATTTCAAATACCGTCACGAGACATCAATTCCGCCCATCATCGTCGATGTCCACGATTTTTTTACGTTTTTTGTTAAAAACCCATAGAGTTATAAAAATAAATGAGGCTTCGCGAACATTGGGGCGAGGACAATAGTTAGGTCATTATACTCGGTCATTTGGGCGAGCTATGGTTTCGATTTGGGGGGAAGGGTGAGGGGGTCAAAATAAATAACCTGTATGCGTTTGAGGGTTGAATGGTAAAATGAGATTTAGACATTTCTAACGATGATGTACAGAATCTATCAACGGTTCTGTACCCGACAAAACTACAATAATTAGTGAAATAAAAATAATGATTTTCAACCACCAACTGTCGTAGAAAAATAAATTTAATTTAGTATCGTGATTCAGTAGAATGTATTTCAGTTGTATCGTTCCTATACTATAACATTAATTTTAATGGTAAAACCTAAAAAATCCTCTTCGCCACTTACAAAAGGGGACGCTAAAAAGGCCTATTCAAATGTGGTTGCGTCATAAAAAATGTACGAAAAATTTCCCTTGAAGCAATAAAGAAAATGTGTAATTGTAATTCTTTTGGTTGAATTGTAATTTTGCTTGTACAATTTGACGTTTAAATGGGTCTTGTGAAATTATTTCTTGCAATATGCTTTCGGTACTGTGATTTCAGGGTGGTGAATGTTCTCGTATTTTGTCATACATTTTTTTAACGCTTTAGAAAATGAGGCCGATTCTATCGTCTACAAAAAAAATGTCGATAAGTTTAATAAGCTTCATTGATATCAAATACAAAAACGCCATTATAATAATTTTTAAGGTTCCGTAGTCACCAAGGAACCCTATAGTTTCACCATGTCCGTACGTCTGTCTGTCCGTCTGTCCGCGGCTTAGCTCAGAGACGCTTAGTACTAGAAAGAAGTAATATGAGATGGGTACGAGTATACATATTAATCACGCTGACAAAATGGTATAATAAAATACTTGAATACATTTTTTTTCTATTACTTTTTTATTACTACTATATATATTTTTTTTATGAATCCAGAATAAATGCTGTTGAAATCCTCTCCCTACGTAAAGGTACGGTGGTATGACTTAGAATGACTAGATGTGATCTGAAAAAATATGTTATGAAAAAGGATTGGAAAATGCGTGTTGAGGCAAAGATTTTGTCCCCTGGTCCTGTCTGATATACAGTACAGGCGGTTAAACTCACTCCAATCATCTGTATCATCATAGGCAGCTTATCGGTGGTCTAAACCTGCAGATTTGATTACTCAAAAACCCATAAATGGATTGCGTTTTTGTAAAACCCCTCAGAAATAGCATTAAAATACTGATCACAAAGTACTTAACATAATGAACACCAGAACACTTTCTTTATTATATCGAAATATTTAACGGGATATTTACTAGACATCATATTTTTAACGAGAAAGCTTAAACGAATACATTGAAGTAGATCAATGTTGGCATTAAAGATAAAAGTAGCAAGTTTTTATTGGAAACAATGACCGTGGGAAAAATGTATGTAGCAACTGTATCGTAGAAGGAAAAAATATATAGATTGTATGTTAAACCATGGCTTGCTGGCAAAATAATGTAAGCCTTAAACTCCTCTTTTAATTTAATAAGAAAGAACAAGCTTGAAATCTGCTACATGCTTCGTCAAAATTGTAACATGTCATTATCTGCAACATGCTTCTTCAAAATCTTAAACCTATACACTAAACGAGTTCGTAACCAAGTCTTAAACTGCATGCATCCAAATAACACAATCTTTCAGAATGCTGATGAGGGGTTATAGATAATTTTAGTAAATTGTGACACAGAACCTCAAAACAAAAAATTTTTACTTTATCCTCATGGACCTGTCATATGTCTTTCTTTTTTTACTATTTCATCCCACTACTGGGCATAGGCCTCCCCTTTAATCCTCCAACCATCTCTGTACTAGGCATGCTCTGGCCACGCGCGATCGAAAGCATCCAGATCGTCCCGCCACCTCTTCCTCGGACGACCTGGACGCCGATGACCGTTTTCTGGGATCCAGGGCGTGACAATTCTTGCCCACCTTTCCTGATGCATCCGACGGACATGGTCGGCCCAATCCCACTTTTTTTTTTAAATATAAAATAAACTTAAATATACTTTTCTTGTCGATATCCATCTCTAAGCTTTTCAACCTGTATAATATGGTCCAACCGGAGAGCTCGTGGCGCCAATGTGGTCTGTTCTGTTGATGGCAAAATCATCAACAATATCAGCTATGCAGATGACATGGTGCCACTGAGCCCTTCGATAAGCGCACCCTTTAATCACAGTTCAAACCCCGTCTCAAAACTCTCGGTGCAGACTATAAAAAATATTTTTATTGGTTAACAACTTACTTCTTAGCCTCGTACTTGCTCATCAGGTCGCGTGCGCACTATGCTCCACTCGATATCTTCCTGAATCATTTATTTCAAGCCAAACTAGCTCTTATTATTACCATGTTAGACTGCAATAAAATTAGTAACATGTAGTGCATGTCTAGCTACTATTGAGTTTTTTAATGCTCGTTTTTGCAATAACACAACTGTTGTTAGGTCAAGTTCAGACCTGCAGTTAATTTGAGCGTGAAGATCGCCTTAGGCATTATCAAGGAACGGCAATTAAAATATTATGTCTATTCGACTGTGTCATAGAGAACTTTAATTTTTGTTCAGGAAGCTTCAACAATGTTTGTAATTAATTATAACGATGGTGATTATGACAGATTCGGTTTTTACTACGGTGACTGCTAATTTTTATGGAAAAGTATTCAGGTATGCAGCATATTTTGAAGTGTAAGTACGCGATAAACACAGATGCACTCTCTCGTCCTCGTTTCGTTACCCTCTTATGTCTGATGGAACGGGTGACCGATACGATCAGGGTAAATATTCGGGGATTGAACCATGATTGGTCTACGTACGAACCACAACTTTTGACACATTTGGTATTGCGCTAATCGTGGTACTGCTCTTGACAGCCGTTAGAGCCGTTTTGACAGATCGCTTAGACGTTAAAGGCTGTTAGTTACATAGAGTTTAGTGCGATGCGATGGTGAATAGTAATTGGATTGCAATGTGATTAGAACTAAAGTTGGATAAGAATAGAACTTCGATGCTTTAACTTAGCGCAATCGGGCTCCTGATGTCATATGCAGTGGCTTCAGCGAATTCAGCAGCGTCAGCAATGTGTAAGAAGCCTTAAGGAATTACCTAGTCGCCTTTTACGACACCCAACTGGGTTGGTGCTATCGGAACACGGCAAATTTTATTACAACAGGTAAGAAATGTATAGGTAGGTATTTATTATCTCTTTTCCTAATTTAGTATAAATTATTTAAGACTTGTTGTAACACTGTTATAGCAAAGCACCTACAAAACATTGATAAAAACTAAAACAAATTTTAAAGCACTGCCACTCCCCTAACGACAATGCTTTAGGACATAAAAGCAAAGTTCCCTTCGCTTCGTGATCTTAGCGTAATGGCTCTTTATAATTACACTGTCAAGGTTTTGAGACCTGTTTACTGCCCATTGTCTTTGTTTCGAAGCTGGTTAAATTTAAATTCTAAGTCAGTGTTTCAATCAGTAATGTTTTTATCTGGTGTCATTTAATATTAGCAACTTGGCAAAAATGTTTTACTTTTCGGTTACAGATTTATTTAGGTAGGTGTCGCTCAGCGTTGGTGCTGTCAACATTTTCGAGATTATACAGGAACCTTCCCTTCTTAATATGCTGATACTTTTTAAGGGGATGATCAGACCATCAAACTGAACAACTTTTTCTATAGCACCAACATCGAAATCACGAAAATAAAATCAGCTGTCCCATTTTGGCTCAAGAAGGTTTGCAGGTTTGTATGGAACAACATTTTTGTTTTCACGATATCGATGTTGGTCCAATAGAGAAAATTATTGTTCAGTTTGACGGTCTGATCATCCCCTTAAAAAGTGTCAGCATATTAAGAAGGACCCTATATTTAGTTGATATTTTATCAAAAGCAATCACATCAGTCGATTGTTTGCATGAACAGTATTACTTTTAATTCGACGAACGGAAGTGTTGAAATTATTATTGTAATGAGCATTCTACTAAATATCTTCTGAACAACTTAATTCATCTTGGCCAAAACGAATAATGCATTTACACGTACCTAAACATTAACTTCTATTTCAGTAGAATTCCTTTGTCTTCAATTCTCAAGGGGTTTAAAATTTAAAATCAATATAATAAATCGGAGCGGCTTTAAAATCAATCACACACGATTGACATGAACACTAACACATTTTAAGACGTAGTTACTATCCTATTAACTCCTAAGAATGCTCCCTTGATGCCGTTGTTTGTGATGCTAATTTTAAAGGTTAGTAAAGTTAAATAATATCGCTGTTAATTTTGATTTAGTGTCGATTCGATTTACAACACAGTATCTAACTTAGGTCGAAGATAATATTTTAAGTAATCCTATCAAACTAATATCATTGCTTTGTTTTATATTCGTTTTCTGTTTCGTTTATAATATTTTTAACGAAAACAAACAACATACACTTCTTTCGTAATCCATTGTTGTAAAACTGAAAAAGTCGTTGGTCTATGTCACCCTAATGATTTTACCTATTACACTAATCTCAAAGTCACATAAAAAGACTGACTTTTACTGCCATTAAAATATTTAATGCCGTCAAGATCCCTGAAGTAGCTAGATCGATGACTCTCCTTGTTTTTTGGTTGCTTAAGTACCATTATAATTTGAACCTCCGATTTCCTAATACACGCCACTTTTACAATGTTGTTTAATAAATGCCAGGCGGGTGGGGTAGCTCAAATAGGTTGGTGTGATAATATGCGATGTTTTTATGGTACTATTTTAAATATGGCGTCTTAAACGACGCCTCGGCTTTACAATTTATGGTGACCGTAATTTTTGCTGGCTCAAGACAATGGTTTTAATTATGTTGGGTGATAACTGCTTTTCCTATAAAGTATTTTACTGTTGTCTTTAGTAGGGTTTTAAGTATTATTAGTTTTTCTTTTGACATTCTAAATATAAGTATTTATTTTTGTCACCAGATCAAATCAAGAACAATTTTCGAAACTAGCATACTGACGATGAGTAAACAATGATAGTGAAAACTGAAGGTAAAAAAGTAAATTATCCAAATTGATTGAATGGGTACCAAAATGGTTCTAAAAACACATAAAGTAATCCTAAAATAAGATCACCTCGTCTGTACGTCAAACATAAAAGTAATAAACAATGCCTAAAGAAGCAACATGTATAATTGTCAGATTTAAACCTCGTAATAGCGGTTAAAACGTGAGTTATAGTATAGCTGTGTTTTATTAATACCAATAAACTTAAATGTGTGGTTAGGATAGTTATTGTCTTTGTTTTACTTGTGTTAAGTATAATGTTATTACTCTGTTTATAATGATTCTCAAGCATAACTAGATTTATTGAACTGTATGAGTTTTTGTATGTAAGCATAAATGTATTTTGTCAATACACATCAGTAAAATGGTAAGTAATGCACGTAATTTGAATTATCGAACTTATGGATAACATAAAAGATGCGTGTTTTATTTAAGCCTGCACTTATAAGGACTTTGCTACCTGCATGGGAAAATCTAGCGGTCAATCCATAAATACACCACCATGGATCATTAGATTAACGATGTCACAGTAATTGAATGTCCCATGCAAACGAATTATTAAGCGACATTCACAAGGGTGAGTAGAAAATTGACAAAAAAGACCATCAAAACGCTCTACGCTTTGCAGCAAATTCGGATATTTATTATACATCTTACTGGTTTGGTTATATAGGGTCCTTCTTAATATGCTGTCACTTTTTTAAAGGGACGAACAGACCATCAAACTGAACAACTTTTTCTATGGCACCAACATTGAAATCGCGAAAAAAAAAAGCTGATCCATACAAAACTGCAAACCTACTCGAGCAAAATGTAAGGGAAAGTAGATTTTTTTTCTCGATTTAGATGTTGGTACCATAGAGAAAGTTTTTCAGGATGATGTTCTGATCATCCCATTAAAAAAGTGTCAGCATATTATGTTGGGCCCTGTATAATTAACATTAAGCTTGCATATGGATACATTTTAAGAATCTTGTTTTGGTAGTAAGTAAAAGGTTACTTATAGTACTGTAGCTTTTTAATTACCAAAATGATTACCGATTGCCGTTTAGAAATTGTTGTAAGGTACTAAATGACTAATATAAAAACCAAAGTCTTACAGATCCCAACCCGCCGTAGGAAACAAAAATAAAAAAATAATAAAAACAGAAATTTTTAAATTTCGAGGTTACCGTTTTTTTCCATACGGTCATGTTCGTTACCTTAGTTCAATACCCATACATAATAGGTAGACTGTCTAAAGTTGCCATACAAAGCTATAGCTTTATAAAGCCAGATGAAAAAGTCAACTTTGATGGGTCTTATAGCTTTGTATGGCAACTTTAGATTGTCTTGCTTGCTTGATTATGTATGTGTATAAAATATGGTTATTAATAAAAGTAATGTTTTATTAATGGAAAAATAGCTTAGAAAATCTAGATTGCGCGTCTCAAATAACATTTACGATTTATAATATAATTACGAAGATATAAGGCTTTGAAATTTTGTATGAATAATTTCAAAGCTTGATATATTCGTAATTACCTATATTAAAGATTTTCTAAGCGATTTTTCCATTTATAAAACATTACTTTTATTAATAACGTCTACGAGTGTTTTACGACAAAGTTTTGTATAAAATTGACAACTCTGCAACAACCTTAAACTGCAATTTAATTTGTAAAATATAGCAACAGAATACACATTTGATGCAAGCCTACCTATGACTACTACCACAGAGTACTATCTTTCTCAAATTTGTACTATTAAAAGGCATTGACAATTTCGTCACCGGAAATGACATTACTATCGTTTTATAGATATGTGTTTAATTTTCAATCTTAATGAGTCACATTTAGGAGTCATTAGTTAAATAGTACGTCATATCCTGTCCACTACATGGGAAAATTTTGTTTCTTTTTTATCAATGTTTCGTTAAACCACAATGGGACACTGTTACGTAATCGACTTTGATAATGCGATTTAAATAAATCTAAAATAATGTTAACAAGAAGGGAGACCTTTGCCCAGCAGTGAGACACAAAATAGACTATAAAAAAAGTTTCTTTTAAACTTTATGATTATGATAAATAAATTGAGACACTCGAAGGCGTAGTTTTGAGCGTCGTTTTTGGAAACGATCATATTTTATAACATCAGAAACTTCGGAAGATCTGGCCTGGCAGTCTTTGGTTGGGTGACCGTTTTAGTCGTATTTCGGAAGACACGTCCAACAGTTGATCCCGAATATTTCCGTCAGATGGCAGCGTAACTAATAAAAAAAATATATTTTACATTGTCCATAGGTATCTAAAACGAAGCACTAGAATCTAGTGTGGACTTGTATTATGACGACTACACAACGATATAGAATACATAAACAAACATCCATGGACAGGTCAAAGACAGCAAGTTGACCACTAACTTGCCTTCTCAATGCGCACTGCGTGGTGGACTATGCCATTCGCTATCTTGGCTCTCACCATTATTCGTGAGTGGATGTCCTACAGTGGGATACTACAAGCTACAACTTACTTACAGAAATAAATTTTAACGGTGTCACTGTTCCTAGAAGAAAGAAAAAAAATGAAAAAATAAGTATTTCTACGGTATTTCTCAGAATGATTAGAATAAAAGTAGGTAAGTATAATAAAAGTAAATCTCTAACATTATTTAGAAAGGTGGAGTAATTATTATTTTAGAAAATATTTGGTTAACAAAATTAGGTATCATCGTATTAGTTAATACTAAATAAAATAAACACGGTGATAAAGAATTTGAAGCAAAACAATATAACTTTAAATGTATCAATAAATTGGGTTAAATCATCATTACTTATTTTAGCACGATCGTATATCTCTCACACGCCAACCTAACATTAGTGTATGTTCATATTTGAATCATCTTTTTAGTAGGCAGTTTAGTATAGTATACATAAGTACAGAAACGACTTCGATTAAAACGACCCTATTTTCGTAAATTTTTTGCATAACATACAAGTTTCATACACTTCCATTCTGGATAATTCGGATGATGAAAAATAAACAATTTCGGACTTCACATGACGTCAAAAAATACTTGCTGTTTAGTTGGTTATGGTTTTTTGGATACCTATTAAATTGCATACGTCGAATTACGGGGTGTAACAAAACACTTTAGGCCAGTGCATGCAAATGTTTAGACCATCAAACTGAACAACTTTCATTATTGAAATGGGGACAACGACGAAAAAAAATCTGCTGTCTCATGCATTTCAGTTGAGTAGGCACAGGAGTTGTGTATGCACTGATTGCAGATTTTCTATCGCGATTTCGAAGTTGGCACAATATTGAAAATTATTCAGTTTGATGGTCTAACTAAACCAGCCCTTTCATTATTACTACGGTGTTTTGTTACACCCTGTATGTCTAGTGCATTATGTGGATGTAATAGTTTAAAGTATTTCAAATAAGCAAAGAAGAACGAAATAACCTCATAGGTCGAACGAAACTCCATCCAACGTTCTAATACAAACGTTGAAAGCCAACCTTATTTTACAAAACAGGTAGATTTTATCACCAGGCTAGAGATCCCGAGTTATGAATAAAATGAACCTTAACCCCTTGTCTTAAATTTCACATTGACAGTATTGAACTTTTGGTTCAAAATTTTTTGCTACACTTTTGACCTACTGACAAGTTTTTGCAATGCTTTTAGAAAAAGTCTTTTGTGTTTGATGCACGTGTCCCAGCAAATAAGCGTGTTTTTAATGTTGCAAGTGTATTAAGTAGGACTTTTTACAATAGACACTGAAACTACACCGTTTTCGCCCACGACTTTATCTGCTTTGGCTTCAAAAATGCATCCTTTATACCTGTAGATCCCGGACATAATCTACATAGCTGTATGCCAAATTAAAATTTCATTCAAATATGTTCAGCCTTGTATGTTTGATTGATCCACTAACGTACAATCATCATCATCATCCCAGTCGATGGACGTCCACTGCTGGACATAGGCCTCTTCCCCCAAGGATCGCCATAACGACCGGTCCTGCGCTGCTGAATGAAATAAAGTGTTTTTTTTTTATATTGGTATAATCCATAAGAAAATAACATTTAACTAATATGCTGACACTTTTTTAAAGGGATGATCAGGGCCCTATTCAACAAACGTTACAATTGTAATTTACAATTACAATTCTGGGTACATTGCTGAGAATGTTAGGCATTATGTTAGCTACTGCATGTTTAGCGTCATAAGTAATCAGCAATGTACCCAGAATTGTAATTGTAAATTACAATTGTAACGTTTGTTGAATAGGGCCCAGACCGTCAAACTGAATAACTTTCTCTATGGCAGCAACATAGAAATCGCGAAAAAAAACAGCTCTTTCATACAAAACTCCAAACCTACTCGAGCCAAATGTATGCGACATCAGATTTTTATCGCGATTTCGATGTTGCTTCCATAGAGAAAGTTGTTCAGTTTGACGGTGTGATCATCCACTTTACAAGTGTCAGCACAACATTAAGAAGTAAGGAAGGATTGTTTGTTAAAGAGTTCGGTGGTGCGTTGCGGAGACTCTCAATCATAAGGTCCGGGTTGGAATCCGCACGGACAACATGCCACGACCAATGAGTTTTTCTAACTTATGTACTGCATTACCGACTGCTCTCAAACGATGAAGGAAAACATCGTGAGGAAACCTGCATACGAAGAAGAAGAAATTCTGATACATATGTGAAGTATACCAATCCGCATTGGGCACGCGTGGTGATACCCCTCACCCTCCTAGAGGGAGGCCTGTGCCCTGCAGTGGACGTATATAGGATGATGATGATGAAGGGGGTTGTTTAGACCATCAAACAGAACAATTTTGGCATAGTGAAAGTTGTTCAGTTTGATGGTCTAAATAAGCCACCTCCTTAAATGTTTATTTTGTAACACCTTGTATAAGTTACATAAAACTTATTTAATTCAAAGTTTTATTTTCCTTTATGTTATGAATGACCCAGTATAGGTTAGTGGTGGTGTCCAAATAAAATGCACACACTCACTAGGTACGTAGCACAAGGTGCACAAGGAAGGTACACCTAAAAAAGTAAGCCATGTCTAAAGAGGTATAGACACAAAATTTAAACTAAATGTTGTCTCAATCTTGAACTGCATATAAATTGGACGCAACTTTTCGGTCCTTCGGCTCTCTAAACCCCGCCCTCCCACACCGGTTTCGAACGCTCTTTACATAAAAACTGCTAATCCTTCTCAATACAATAAAAGGCTCAGCTGTGTAAATATTGCAGGTCGTACTATGGATGGATAACAACAAAACAAAATATATATACGTACCTATAGTGTACTTTACAATAAAAATGTTCTTGACGCTACAACTCTTTTACTATAAGCCAAATCGTAATAACAATTCTTTCGGTGAAGGCTTCAGTTTAATTGATGTCATTAAATCCGTCAGCCTTGGTAACCAGCAAAGATGTGGAACAGCTGCAGATGTAAACAAGTCCTAGCACGAGACCTAGATCGTGGGATAAGACCTAACTGTCGTTCAATCAACCTAATTCGGTTTACTGCGTCTCACGGAATCCTTTGTGTAGGCAGCGAGCAATTTATGTAGGTTGTATCTTTTATTTCAAGTTCCTAGCAAATTTTGCCGTCGGCTTGGTTCAGTCAGAAAGGTTCGTTTCTGGTTCGTAATATCTTTGTACAAAATTCATATTATTTTGCGCAATAGATACTTTTTTATCGGTTCTAATGGGACTACCCTTATCTGTTAATGGTTTTAACTCACTTTTCTCTTTACAAATAATCATGTCTATCAGTCAAATGACCATTTTTTGTTTACGACTGTCCTTTTGCGTATCAGATTTCCATTAGGTAAACTGCCATGTTTACGTCGTTTGAATCGATTAAAAGTGATTCTTTTAGGTTTCTAAATAATTCCTTTCTTATTAGAAACCTAAAAAAAAAATTTATTGTTTTTGGTGCATCTATAGAAATAACGAGTAGGTATACATTTTTTTTCCCAGAAGATATTGCCTTTGTTTTCGATTCGAGTGGTCAACAATAGGGTAGTGTACCTTAAAAATTGTTATCGTTAGCCCAACGTGTCCAAACCTGCTTTAAGAAAAAAGGTTTGTTTATATTTTTTTCATATTCAACTCAACTGAGGGATAGTTTATTTTTTGCCGCAAATAATACAGTGGGTTAGGTTAGGTAGACAGACATTAAGATAAACTGGATATTTATGTTACTTTTTATGATCGCTTCTCATGTTTATTTGTGCTACTTTTACTCGTACATCTCATGGTTTCACAAACTTGTTAGGCTACTTTATATTTTTTAACTTTGGCACTTCTACCTAGTTTTTGCCGCGTGTTTTTCTATCTAATCTAAACTATTATAAAACTCTGTTTACGAAAAAAGGTTATCAATATGGTTTTTAGGTATGTATCCCTGAATCGAAATCAACCTTTTTTTAGAAATTTTGTCTGTCTGTTTGTTTGTGTGTTTGTTTGTTTGTGACGCAAAAACTATTTAACCGATTTTGATGAAACTTTTTTTGTTTGATAGCTTATGATCTGACTTAAAATCTGGTATATAATTTGTGCGGACGAAGTCTCGGGTAAACACTAGTTTATAATAAAGTCCTCGTTTTTTCTCATAGGTATCGTACAAAGTTATTTGCGGATAAGCTTTCTATTACTAGGTATAGTATTTGTATATCGTTACCTATTAAATGTTTCTATACACTAAAACCTACATGTGCCAAACGTTGCCTTCTCATACTTATGTAAGTAACATAAATTAGAGGATAGTACTTATATCGGTACTTTGTGATAGTACATAGATACAGCAAAGTGACTGAATATACGGAATAACGGAATAAGTTTATTGTCTTAGGTTTTGTAGGTAGGACACTACGCGATAACGTTTTTCTTAAGTGTTTTGGGAAGTAAAGCTACAAATAACCACTTGACACCTCCGTCATTTCGTCCTTTCCCTAATAGGTACTTAGTTAGTAAATTTTAGCGATACAGGGATGTACAGAGGTGGGTTTGTTTATACCCACCCACCCTGTATCTGTAAGGGAAGACGGACATGAGTTTGTTTGTATCTAATTGTAAGCAAGTACCTACTAATTTAATTTCTTAAATAAATGAGAATCTAAGCACTAGTTTTCTCCAGTTCCCATAGCTTTCGCCTTCAAGCTCACCAAACCGTGAAAAGAGCGTAAGTTAGTAGAGAAATACAGCAATAAACAAATGTGTTGTAAATAATATGGATTCGCAAAATAACAGGTGTTGTATGAACGATACAATCTCCCATCATAACTCTAGTTCGTACCGGATTACTGGTGAATATATTTATTTTACTTCTAGTATGTCCGAAGTTGTTTTTGGTGTGTCAGCTAAATACATTACTGCAGCGACCAGCAAAAGAGGCATTGATGAACGAACGTGTAAATGTGGGCTGAGACGAAGCCGAGGCACACATACGTAAGTTTATAAATGCCTAGTTGTGGCCAAGGCTTGTACAGTACTTTCCTCAAATAATGCGCGGAAATGAAAATCAATCAACTTTACAAAATCAATGACGAACAACGAACCACAATAATTTTTCCTGCGTTTAGGTGTTCATTTGTTTTTTTTTCAATAAACAGATTTCTATTTGCAAGCCAGTTCGAAATTTAAATAAAACCTTTGATAATAACCTTGTTGCCATGTTACCTCCTTGGTTGCCATGTTTCGGAGTAAAAGATCGTTGCATTTTAAATTACACTACAGATATGATTTTACTATGTAGGTAATTTATTTGGCCGCTAAACCACGACAGATATGGATTTTCATACAACTTTTGCCGGCCGCTACTCGCATGTATTTGGCCAGTACTGCAATTTCGATTTTTCTCGAAGAAGATTGTCAAAATAATGCTCAAATTTCCAAGCATGTTTTGAGAAAAACTTATTATCTGGCAAGTTTTGAACATCCTCTAGTATCTTACTATAATATAATATCATACATATTTTTAACCTTTGGTTAAATTTGACCCCTTAAAGAATAGTTTAAAGCAAACAACTCTAGTCATTTCCCAGCAGGGCGAGCAATGAACTCTTCACGGGCTGCGGCTGCACTAATCTGTGCACATCAGCTGGATTGCAATTTATTAACGCTACCCGTGGACATGTGTCCCGATGCACGCGACATTTTAAATTTGAGTCCAGTTTTATACAGTTTTTATTTGTTTTGGTTCGTAGTATAACTACATCAGATTGGTAGCAATAAAATAAGCATATGCTCACGACTATATTCCCCGAGGGGGTAGTCAGAGATATTCCTCAGAACATCCACGTTTCACCAGTAGTACCGAAACTCTGTTCAGTGTGACGGGGGGTGAGCCCGTCGCCACTTATAATGGACAGTGGGTACAATGCTCCGAAATTGAAGCATGCAGGTTTCCTCACGATGTTTTCCTTCACCAAAAAGCCAGTGGTGTTACAAATCGTACATAAATTCCGAAAAACTCATAGGTACGAGTCGGCCTGGAACGGGAACGAACCATCGCCTCCGGCACGGCAGGCAAGGTTACTCGCCACTGGACCACCACGACTATTTTAAAATATGTGGCTTGGCCATTTCACATTGCAGGGACAATTGATTATTTATTCGTGACATCGACTTTGGTCCCATAGAGACAGTTTTTCAGTTTGATCAACCCCTTATAAATCATCAACATTAAGAAGGACCATAATAATAATAAAAAATTTATATAGTATAAAAATTTACTTCATAGTTTGCAATGTGTATAATACTCAGTACTGTTGAACTAGAATATCAATCCCATATTATTATTTGATATTGATTGATAAATATTGAATGGTTTCATTGTTGTTTTTTTTTATTTGATACTTTTGATTAAAAAACCACGTACTAAAATTATATATATTTATATTATTATATAATTATTATTATTATATAATAGATTAAAAAGTACGTACTTGTGTATCAATTATACAGGGTGTAAGTGACAGCCTAGCAAATACTGAAACGGTCAACGCAGACCATCAAACTGAATAACTTTCACTATGGAGCCCTTCTCAGGGAACGCGAAAAGTGGTTCAGTTTGATGGTCAGAGTTCACCGTTTCAGTATTTGCTAGGCTGTCACTTACACCCTGTATTATGTTACCAAGTTCTATTCAATACAAATGTTTACCAGAATTGCCCAAACTCCGTCAGTGTGTTTTGTGATAATAACTTTTTATTTGTTAATTATGAACAGAACGGACGTAGAGGTATGAACCTTTAAAAACAATCATTTAAGTAACTTTAACTTTATGCTCCTAATTACACCATATACTTACATTTTCATTGGCAATCTTGCTTTACAATTATAATCAAACTAAATAGTTTGCGCAGTCACTATCCAGCAACGAATACCACTATTAAACCCAACCCGTGATATCACGTATATAAAATATGTATAATAAGGAATTTACGATTTAAAAAGCTTGTATATCCCTGTATTTATAATTATAATTCTTCATTTGAGTGTCACTTAAAGCTCATGAAACACATTTTTAAGTACCTACCATAATGTTTTAATGAATATGGATTCGTGATGGCAAAGCGTGGACATAAATGCGATTGACGCTCGAAACTTAAAAGGTTATTTCAGGTACAAAATATGTATACATGGTGTAAAATTAAATGCATTACATATCAATTAAAGTGCTTCGGGCCATAAATCTGAAAATCTTTCTAACGCATTTAAGTTTACACCCTGTATACGAAATACAATAATTAGTCGTTTAGAGAAAATTGTGTAATTTTTTGAAATATTATTATTACCTAAGATTAGTCATCTAATAATAAGATAAAGCGTGGAATAGGTTGTAGCCTACAGCGATGTATCTGAGTCGGCATAATTCTAGACTTATTCATGGAGATCATTGTATATGTACCAGCATAAGAAACGTGCAAAACGACCTGAAGAGAGCAGACAAATTTAAGGAGCTATGTTATTGTGACATTAAAACGGGTGTGTTTATTTACAAGCTTCTTTTTGTACTTTCCTTGTTTATTTATTTGTTGAGATATTGCTACGTCTACCTTGCCAAGTTTCTAAAATCTGTATTACGAATCGTGTCTCAAAAATAAAACATTTTAATCAAAATAATATTACAGATAGCTTGTTGACCTAATTTTTTTGACTCTACCACCGCGTCGCACGGGTTGTGTTCCGTTGTAGAGAATAAGCGGCCAGAAACTTTACAACACACAATATATTTTAAACAAAATACAAAAAAAAATCTATATTGAATTACATAGCAAAACATTATCAAGACCGATTCTTAACATTCAAATTGTGAGTAGTTCGAATCCCATAAAGGACAAATATTTGAATAATAAATATGAATATTTGTACCCGAGTTATGGATGTTTACATCTATATAATATATGTATTTTATATCGTTGTCTAGTCATCATAATAAAAGTCCAGGGTAGTTTCTGGAACTTTAAATGTGACTAGATAATTTGTTTGACGGACATTGTCAGAAGAAGATATTTAAATAAATAAAAAGAAAAACATTACAGAATCGAATCTTCATAACTTCCAGTTTCGAAGATAATTAACACCAAAATCGCCTCATCTTTCAATTTGTATCGTACAACATCGATACAAAGGCCAATCAGGCTCAGTCCAAAGCGTGAAATCAAGCGGTAGCTGACACGCTGGATTACAATTTAAAAGCAAGTTAGCCCTTTCTGATTGAAGATGTGAAGTTCCTCGCAATGACTGTCCAACTGAGGCATTTGCCAAGAGTTTTGAATAGGATATCTACAGATATCCTATTTGATTTGTTTATCCTTAGTCGCTATATTAATTTCTGTGTCGTTTTTATCTGTTTGTAGCATCTGAGCTTCAGATGCACTGGTTTGTTGTTTGAGATGGAAACCGCCGAGATATTTGTGCTCTTTCTCTGCTCTTTTTTTAGGTCTGGATATTAAATTGTACCATACGTCTAAAATCATACTCAATCTTTATTTTTTTGCACGTCGACCGATGACGCATCGTCGCTTCTTGCATGAAAGTTGACCCACTTTCATTTGTCATCTCATAGGCTCAGAAAACATGTTTGAACTTGAATTCGATGACTACGTGTTATGTACGTGATTAGTTTCTTTATTGTTGTAAGGTACAGTCGCACTAACAACGTTAACGCTCTTCTTTCGAGTCCTTTGATACCAACATATCATTTAAAGAAATAAACCAATAGTAAAAAATCATTTAAAAACCAAGCTTTTCTTTAAATTCTCTAAAAAGAAGAAAATAAACTTTAAATTCAATCAAATCCATACATTTTATTACATTACACAATTTATCTAAACTATTATAAAACCGTAACTGAAGTGTGTCTGCACATTAAATATAGTATTTACAAAAAAAAGATTAAGATATCGTTTTTAGTTATCCCTGACTCGGAATGAACCTTTTTTAGAAATGTTATCTGTCTGTTTGTTCGCGCATCACGCAAAAACTAATGAACCGATTTTGATGAAACTTTTTTTGTTTGATAGCTTATGATCTGACTTAAAATCTGGTATATAATTTGTGCGGATGAACACTTGTATGATATTAAATTGTGTAATGTTGCTTGTAGCGAGATTTACTTGCAGACCGACCGACCTAAAAAAACATTGCAAGTTAAAAATAATAAAAAGCTTGCAAAAATTAGAAATGTGTATTTTTAAATGAGAATTTATAATTTGTATGCGAAATTTGGGATAATTAATAAAAAACAATACCGGAATGTCAAATACTAAACAAAGCCAACGATTTTTCAAAGGTGGTAAGATGAATCGTAGACCACATTGATTGGTTTAGCCGTACTTATATTGGAAAAAAATAATTTGACAATTTGTTATTAACTAAATTCTAGAGTTCTATCATTGCATGACTAGAATTGAACAACATTATATTTTCTTATTTTCATAATACAAATAAACCATTTCTATGAAATACAGCATTTTTTTTAGAATGTCATGTTGTTTTATTGTCGTTCGTTCAGTTAAAAATTCTAAAGAATTGTTTTAAGGGTATATTTTCTAAAACCCCTACTTTTAGGAACATTGTTTTCATTGATATGCTATTGCATATCCGGTGTTTTATATTTATTATGAAAGAACTGTCTTTACTTAAAAATGTAATGAATCGTTTTTTTGTATGTTTCATATAATTTATTTTAGTAATCGCATAAAATCCGGACACTGTTCGTCGAATTATTGCTAAAAATGGGGTTACTTTAGGAACATTTTTAGAAGGGTTACGTTACACGGTTGAATTTACAGTTTACGTAGAAAGAAAGTTTATATAAATTTAAAAAACATAATGAATCGTTTTTTTTAAATACTTGTCTGAAACAAGAATATTTTTGAAAAATTTTTAGTTAAAATCAAACATTGTGATTACCATACAAAATGGCGAACAAATTCAATCTTTTGACATTCTGTGACAACTGCAAAACTATCCTTGTTTCTGATTTTTTTCATTGTACGGCGAAATGCCGTTACTGGAGCACGTCTGCGTCAAATGTTTTGAAAATAATTTGCGACAATTTTTTTCTCGATCCGTCTGTGGATGACTGAAACTCAAAGGTAATTGAATGGAATAATTCATTATTTGTGTTTTTCTAAAGCTAAAATTATGTTATATTCCAAAAAAAAATAACGAATTCTAGGAAAAATTTTGTCATATTGTTCAATCAAATTGAAATGACTTCAATTATGTCAGTAGAGTATACCAAATCTATTACCATTCTCTTTGGTCGGCTTTTCAATATACAATTACCAATACAGTCGCGCACAGTTTCAAATAAATTCTAAGCAAGAAGATTAAATTACCTACGTAGTATAAAATTCTTGATAAGAAAATCATGCAATTTTTATTTACTTCTGAAATTAAATCACTGCAAATAATATCAAAACAACTAAAAACTTACTTCCTACCAATTTCAATTAATAATTGAATAGAAAATATTTATTTAATAGCGGCGGCGTTCGCGAACGGAGCGCGCTCCATATAAACGTACTATGGTGATATTTTCACTACTAACCAATTAAAGTCAATGAATTTTTGCAGAAACAATCTAGAAATAAATCTCTATGCTTGTAATTGGTTAGTATTGAAATTATCGCCATAGTACGTTTGTATGGAGCGCGCTCCAAATTATATCCCCTTGAATACTCACAACTTTTGATTGAACAATATAGCGTCAATTTTAATCCAAACTGAGCCCTATGTTTTCGTGAAATCCAAATCTGTTCAGTAGTTTTAAAATAACGTGTGCACAAACAAACAGACAAAAATTCTAATATGGTCTCAATGTATTCCATTACGTACCTATCCCAAACGCCCCCAATTAACATTTTTATAAATATCTTCAATGTACATCTACGCCATGTTTGCAATTATGACCCAATCACAGACTTAAATTGCTTTCGAATGACATCAAAACAATGGGAATATTGAAATTCCACGGCAAATTTTTCTCCACTAGTCTTAATAGTACCTACATTACTGCAGCGGCCAGCAAAAGAGGCATTGATGGACGAACGTGTAAATGTGGGCCGAGGCGAAGCCGAGGCACACATACGTAAGTTCATCAATGCCTAGTTGTGGCCAAGGCTTGTATAGTGCTTTTCTCAAATAATGCGTGGAAATTAAAATAAATCAATTTTTCAAAATCAATGACGAACAAAAATATTTTTTCCTTCGTTGAAGCTAGTAACTTATTATTAATCTGTGGTTAAAGTGTCAATTCGGTGTTTTTTTTTTCATTATAAAGCTGTCTATTTGCAAACCAGTTGGAAATTTAAATAAAACCTTTGATAAGTTACCTACCTCCTTGGTTGCCATGTTTCGGAGTAAAAGATTGTTCCATTTTTAAATAACAAGACAGATATGAGTTTACTATGTAATTTATTTGGCGGCTTATTTGGCCGAAAGTTGTCAAAATAATGCTCAAATTTCCAAGCATGTTTGAGAAAAAGCTATATTTCTACAATTTTAATTAGTAAAAACTACTAAAGCATATAATTATATCGTCCCCTTAGAGGGAAAAGTCACCAACTGACACATTTGGCCAAAATGAGTTATTAACACCACCGTACTCAGAATAACCTGTTCTACGTTCCCGTCTCACTCACGTGTCGATATCTGTCATACTTTCCAAGATAAAAAGGTGGAAAAGTCACTAAGTACAGCTTTTGTGTGAATTCAAACAGGAAATAATAACTAACTCCAGCTGCATTATCATCCAATATAGCTACGAGCAGTTAGTGACTTTTCCAACGTGAATAAAAATCACTAACGGTACTTGGTGACTTTTCCCTGACAAAAATAATAACTAAGTGCAATTAGTTATTTTTTCTACGGAACTTTATTTCATTTTAAAAATGAACTAACCGCATTTAGTGACTTTTTGCCTAAGCCCTAATTCCGTAAGGGCCGTTAGTGATTATTTCTCCTGAGAAACCGTTGAAAGCATTGTACTGAAACACACCTCCCGCGCCCGCCGCCCACTTCACCTGCACCCTGCGTGCACCCACCGCTCAGTGTTGCAATATTCGTGGATTTTCTACTAAAAATTGTGGTTTTGACACCCTTTTAGCATAGAAATTTTGCTTTTAGTAAGTGGTTTTGCGAGTGGTTCAATAGACTAAAATTGAGTTACAAGAGAGCTATTTTAGAATTTCGTAAGGCTTGATTCGTTCTCAAAAATGTCTTAAACTTTTATTTAAGTTTATAAATGCATTATTCGATCATGTTTTTGAAATTGTCCGATTTAAAAACAGCATTCCAATTAGTAGACAGACGATTACTCAACCACTAAGCTGATTTACTGATTATTTACATAACTAGAAAAATATTTTGTTACACAACTCAACTGTTCGCTGTCGAGACACCAGGGCCATGGGCATTCGAAGCCAAACCTTTCTTTAGGGACCTGGAATGTACTTTACGATAAAGATAAGATAAAGGTTGTGACCTCCTCTGTCCTTAGCTGTGCAGCGGTGAAATGCCGCCAGCATAATTGTCACTTTTGGTCTATACATGTACGGACGGCTTAGTACTTTGTTTAGTTAAGTTATATTTTTGGACTTACAAATAAATCATAAGAAAAAGGGCTCACAGCTATTTCCCGAGGGGTTACACAGAGATATTCTAAAACCTTAAAACATCCATGTTTCACTATTATAGTACCGAAATTCTCTCCAGTGTGACGGAGGTGAGCCCGTCGCCACTTGTTATGGACAGTGGGTACAATACATGCCTCAAAATTGAAGCATGCAGGTTTCCTCAGGATGTTTTCCTCCACCGAAAAGCCAGTGGTGTTACAATCGTACATAAATTCAGAAAAAGACATTGGTACGAGTCGGCCTGGACAAGGATCGAACCATCGCCTACTACATGGCAGGCAAGGTTACTCGCCACTGGACCACCAGACCACCACGACACGGCACTTACAAATAAATGTTGCACAATACGTATAATAAAGTTAGCAAATTACCAATATGACTACCCAATGTTTTCTTGTTTAGTGCAAAATTTTGTGATTATGAGAGTAGGGTCTTCTAGCGCTTAGCGCTTTTCCTGTGGTTTTGAATCTCGTGGAGAGCTAATTTAACTGTTGGCAATACTGCCCCCACTTCAGTCAGATCGATCGAGCTAGCCGGTCGATGAACACCGTTGCATTGTGTTTTAGCGTGATTTATACATTATTTCATGTGACATCATTATTTAAAGAGATTTTGATGAACAAGAGGAAGTTAAGCCCTGAACCTAACCTTCACACCGCGCTGTCACACCAGGAACAAAAATTCCTGACCTTCACACTAAGGTTCCTGATACCTGACTGAAGGTGATCTTCACATGAATTTTTGTTTTTCTAGTGGCGAGTAACCTTGCCTGCCGTGCAGGAGGCGATGGTTCGATCCCCGTCTAGGCCGACTCGAACCAATGAGTTTTTCGGAATTTATGAACGATTTGTAACACCATTGGCTTTTCGGTGAAGGAAAACATCGTGAGGAAACCTGCATGCTTCAATTTCAAGGCATGTGCTGTACCCACTGTCCATTATAAGTGGCGACGGGCTCACCCCCCGTCACACTGGACAGAGTTTCGGTACTACTGGTGAAACGTGGATGTTCTGAGGTTATATAATATCTCTGACTACCCCTTCGGGGAATGTAGTCGTGAGCATATGCTTATGCTATGCTTAAATAACTTTTTGTAATATTAAAGACACAAAATAATAGTGATAGTTAAATTGGACAATCATAAACCTGCATTTCCAAATTGCATAAAGTCACCAACAACATGACAAAAGTCACTAACGATTTATTTGGCAAAAATGTGTTGGATGGAAAACTAACTATCCTATTTTTCGTCTTTCGTGTGATAATTAGAGATCTACACTTTACTTTACAAAATGGGGATTAATTCAACGATTAATTTTTACCAACAAAAAATTAAATAGGTATATCAAAATTTGACGTTGTTATGACGTTTTAAACTTAAAACCTCAATATCTCAAAACTATGCACATGTCAGTTAGTGACTTTTCCCTCTAAGGGGACGATATATTTAATGAAAACCGGCCAAATGTGAGTCGGACTTACGCACGGAGCCTTACGAAGCGTCCCTTAGCACCATACAATAGCGTAAATTCACTTTGACCAAACCGGCCAAGAGCGAGTCGGACGCGCGCCCGCGTCTCGTACGCTCTGTTTTTATTGACTTTGAGCATGCTCTGAGCGCATATAATATATGCTTATGTCTTGACAACTCTTCTTCGCAACCCCCATTTCGTAGTAGCTATACAGAATAATATAGGTACAGATTATAGGAGATAGTTAAAAGTATATTAATGAACGATAGTTTGTTGCAATGAAAGCTGTATCTTTTGAGCCGTAAAAGTTAGCTAGTTTATCAATACAAATACATTTTTTAAATGATTTTGATCTGTAATCTCTAAATGCAAAAGTGGTCACAAGAAAATCATTCGAACTCCATGTAGAAAAACCTTAGCTTATCTAAAAAAGACACCCTCCTTCTTTTTATACCGGAAAACCCTATGGTGGAAACAGAAACAGCAACATAAAATGTCAAATTCTGACTGACTGAAATTTTTTTTTTCTTAATGGCCATTTATTTTATGTTGATTTCAAGTTTACCGAGGAGTTTGCTGGGCCCTGTTTAATAAACGTGACAAGTCGACTTATTTGTCAATTAAGTCTGCTCGTCGACATAATTGACGCATTGTCGCGACAAGTGCTGTTCAATAAAGGCGACAAATAAGTCAGACAGCGACATAATTGTCATGGTAAAATTGTCACACTTGTCGACCGTGTTTAATAAAACTTGACAATTGTCAGTCTCAAAAATAAGTAGTTAACATATTTTTCGTGGTGGGGATCGACAAATAGCAATGCCGGAAAGTGGCGTCATTTTTTTTATTATTTTTTTGAGCGTCCACCAACCACTCCTTGTTTTTATGGAAGATATTGATGTGCTGAACAAAACAAAGTATAACAATCATACCTCTACATGCAGTACCAACGAAGATATAAAGGTCTGAAATGTCAGAGCATGAGGGGCATGCTCCAGTCACAGTTCACAGTACTAGAATTCTGACATTTCAGACCTTTATATCTCCGTCGGTACTGCATGTAGAGGTATGATTGTAATACTTTGTTTTGTTCAGCACATCAATATCTTCCATAAAAACAAGGAGTGGTTGGTGGACGCTCAAAAAAATATATACTTAAAAAAAATGACGCCACTCGCCCATACTAAATCGGCATTGCCATTTGTCGTGGTGATTGAAAATTTTTGACATTAATTATCTCGATGATTATTAAAGAGTGCAAGGATAGAATTAAAAATAAATAATGTGGAGTACATTATGATGTTTCCAATGGATTAAAGTTACTTATTAGCGTTACATTATTCTTGAGATTAAAAATCAGTCAAAACAATTTTATTCAACTTCGAAGCTATCTAACTAAAATTCGTATCTTTTTAGGAAAACAACTCACTGTAAGAAAACACTGTGTTTGGTCTCACTTATCATCACTCAACGAGAACTTCTCACTGTCTTGGAAACTGAATATTTAGTTAAAAAAAATACTTTATAATCAAAAACATTTGAAGTAAGACGCATTTATTTCTATTTTTTATTATTATGGTATTAAAAACTTGCAATTAATGTATTTTGGTTATAAAATCGTGGGTGCTTCCTTCCACTCCAATAATAGTACTTATGATTCTCTAAGTAAAACTGACTTGCAAGCACAAGGCAAGCACACGATTTGCATTACCAAAAGAAATAACATCGTTTTACTTAACATATTAAATTCTTAAAACTTTTGACATAGACCCATAGTCTCCTGTCGCGATTTTATGACAATTCTACAAATTTGTCAACACTAGTCGCGACAATTTATTGTTCAATAAAACAAACATGTCAAGTTTTTCACGACAAATTGCCACATGTCGCCTGTCAGGAGAAAATGTTTATTGAACAGAAATATGTCAAATTGACGCGACAATCCGTCAAATTTGACAATTTTGTCAATGTAATTTTTTATTGAACAGTAAATTGTCGAATTGTCGCCTGTCACCTGTCATTGTCGCGTTTTTTTAATAGGTTCCTGCTATTTTTGAAACTCATTAGCTGACGTCAGCAATTGAAAATGTCAAAATTACTATGGAGATATGTATCTTTCTACTGCTGATTTGACTTTCAAAAATCGCACTCCTAAAGCATAATTTTTGAAAGTCAAATTGAAAGTAAAATCAGCAGTAGAAAGATGCATATCTCCATAGTAATTTTGACATTTTCAACTGCTGAGCTCACCGAATGAGATTCAAAAATCGCACTCCTGGTCGAAAACGACCTTAGGTACCTAGTTTAAAAAAATATCCGTAATTCTTTCATTTTAAAATCTCTAACATAGAAAATATTGTTATTCAGACAATTCGGTACTTACGTCAAGATTTTTTTTGTCTTTATTTTTATTTTTACGGATAGGAGATATTATTAGAAACTAATTTAATTTTTTTGCAATTCATGGAGTTTATCAATACAAATTTAATTTTTACTTTATTCTGTAAATGGCAAACCTGGGCGCGAAAAACTCATTCGAACTCCACATTATTCACGTTGTTGTTTATTAACATGCATACATATGCTCACGACTATATTCCCCGATGGGGTAGTCAGAGATATTCTGAAACCTCAGAACATCCACGTTTCACCAGAAGTACCGAAACACTGTCCAGTGTGACGGGGGGTGAGCCCGTCGCCACTTATAATGGACAATGAGTACAATACACGCCTCGAAAATGGAAGCATGCAGGTTTCCTCACAATGTTTTCCTTCACCGAAAAGCCAGTGGTGTAACAAATCGTACATAAATTCCGAAAAACTCATTGGTACGAGTCGGCTTGGACGGGGATCGAACCATCGCCTCCTGCACGGCAGGCAAGGTTACTCGTCACTGGACCACTACGGCCTTGTAGTTTAACAATTTAATTTAAGAAAAAAATTACCCGCCTTCTCTTTCTAACTCCATGTTGGAAACAGAAACGGCAACATGAAATGTCAAATTCTGACACATTGAATATATTTTTTCTGAATGGCCAGTTATTTTAAGTTGATATTTAGTTTACCAAGGAGTTAACAGGTCCAACGTCTTCGTTGCACCGAAAAACGACGTTATTTTGAAACTCTCGAAATATTTAAAAACAATCTGTAGGTACCACTTATAAAATAAATTGAAGGCATATTCCGTTACTCTACATATTGTGAAAGCATAATTTTTGTATCTCTATAGTAAATTTTTTTGCCCTCAGTGATGATCGTATTTAGTTTGAAAAAAGTTGTATGCATGTAGGTTTCACTTTAATTTACCGAAACTTCCCACTTTGGGTAATTTAAAATGTTTTAGTTATATAATGAATTTCATATTGTGTGAAAAAAAATTATTACCTACTAACTATACTGCATTCCAAATAAGGACGAAAAGATATTCCGATTCCCATATAGCTTTCCGACCAATTCTGAGTAGCAAATATGATTTATTTATGAGAAAGATATACTATCCAACGTATCTTGGACATTACTAAAGCTGTTCTTAGAATAATTAGTGAGAGGAAGTGTTTCATATCTCTGTTTCTGTAATTCAAAATGGCCTTAAAATTTCGTTGCTATTTGGAATGGAGTATAGGTATTCTTCACTTAAACAAATTTCAAAAAATACTTAACACTTTTCTTATCGATGGTGGGAGCTCAAACAAAAGGTCACGGAAAACTTACAAAACATTATCAACATTTTTTATTGAAAATTGACAGCAAGTGATGACGTCACAAACGAAAATATACCCTTAAGGGTCGGCACTACCTACGGCCCGTTTGACATATCTGTCAAAAGAAATAGACCGGTGGCCGACAACACTCAACCCTATCTTATAAGATTAATGAACAAATCAATTTGATAGCTTTTGGTAATGAATTTTTTGAAAAAAACTTGGTCGGCTGCAGCGCGCGGCACAGCTTGGCTGGCATGTTTACTGGTGTGAAGGAAAAAGTGAACCCTACCTGGTGACAACATTTTACCTCGTTGAATTAAAGGACGTAACTAGTCTGTTGGTCTAGAGGCCAATTAGTAAGGACTAAAAAGTCTGGTCGGCCGACCCTATCCTGGCAGGTTCGTAGGTCCGACCGAATTTAGGGTACCTACTACCCGGAAGGCAGATTTTATCACATTAAATTAATGTTGAATGTTTGGTTGTGCGTGGCAATACTCCTTCAGCATCTGGATTTGAGAGCCGTAGGTCAAAATTGATATTTACAGCAACAGTACAGTACCGTGCGTGATGGACCTATAATGTGACTGATCAAAGATCACCCCTGGTGGTAGGATAGGATGGGTTCCAACTAATTAGATCACAGTATTACCTTAGTAGTATAATTTCTTTATTTTATTAAAAGTTTTAATTTGTTCTGTTATAATAATTTTAAGTTTTTTTTAAGCTAAGGCTTAAAATTATTATAACAGAACAAATTAAAACTTTTAATAAAATAAAGAAATTATTATAAGTTTAGGTATTAGCAAACTAAGGGTTTGTAATCTTTTATCATCATAATCATCGTCAGATATAATATTTTAAGCACGGAATAAAAGTAAATTTTGCAGTAGGTAACTGGAACGATTGCCTTCAAAAACATTTGCGCAAAAGGACATCAGTGTGATCACTTTTAGTAGATTTCTTCTTTATTGGTAGATTTAGGGCAAAATTGTTTAGTAGATTTTAGTAGAAACTGGGTATTCGAAAATTTTATGTATTTAAAAATGCAAGGATTCCGTCTAATAAAATCTAAGCTGGCAATACAAATGGCTGAGAAAACGATTGCAGGGTTTGCAAGTTTTCCGGAACTTCTAGTACCTCATCATCCTATATACGTCCCACCCACGGCAGGGCACAGGCCTACCTTTTAGGAGGGTGTTTGGGCGTTAGTCCACCACGCGTGCCCGATGCGGATTGGTAGACTTCACATAATATACATCAGAATTTCTTCGTCTGCATATGCAGGTTTCCTCACGATGTTTTCGTTCACCATTTGAGAGCAGTCGGTAATACGTACATAAGTTAGAAAAACTCATTGGTACGTGGCATGTTGTCCGCGCGGATTCGAACTCGGACCTCTTGATTGAGAGTCCTCTCCGCAACGCGCCACCGAACTCACTTCTAGTACAGCAAATATTAATCATATCGCCTAATGTTGTTTTTTTTACAAAAGAGGGCTTCTGAGCAGAGTTGAAATGTTGGTACCTAGCACTTTTAATATGTCAAAGGCATTGCATGTTTATCGACTTGCAATAATGTCGATATAAATATACCCATTTCATATCACAGCGGATAACTTCAGCATGTATCGAACTTCGAAATAGCGAAAATAAATCAGCTGTCCCATACATTTGAGTCGAATATGTAGGTACCGCAGTTTTGTATAGGACAGCAGATTTTTTTTTTTCGCTCTTTTGAAGTTGGCTCCATAGTGAAAGTTATCAGTTTGATGAGTAGAATACATGCTGCAGTTATCCGCAGTGATAAAAAATTACCCGTATATCGACACAATCGGAAGTCGATAAACGTGCAATCCGTTTGACATTATTAAAAGTGCTACCAAAATTTCGTATTCTGCTTATGAGACACAGAAAACTGTACTGTAATGTAAACTTTCATAGGGACGACCTAATTTAATATTTATTTGAAAATTGAAGCATCCATATGTTACAAAGTGATAAAAACCAATAAAAATTATACGAAAATGCGAAAATAACATGTGTTGTAATGATGAGCGTTTAGATAAAATTTATAATATTTTGTACAAAAACGTGTTTCATATTAAATTTTGACCATTTGTAACGACATAAATATTATTTGGTAGAATTTAAGTAGAATTTTAAACAGGACTGGTAGATTTTGGTAGATTTCAGCAGTAATTTTAGTCACGCTGAAGGACATTGTGCGACACAAGAACATATAGGTGTTACTTAGTAGCTAAAGTGGGTACATGAATCCTGAAAGGGCACAGCAATATTAACAAGAAGTAATTTTAAAGATAATTTTTTTTTATTATTTTACATGTATGCCATGTTAGCTTAATCAAATTAAAGATTGAAAAAGTCGGGCGGCGAGCGGGATTCGAACCCACGACCTGCCTATCCGGGGCATGCTCTACTCCAACAGAGCTGTCGTCACCCCGCAAGCCACGGCGAAATTTTCAATCTATATATTTAATCGTCTTAAAGGGACGTCAGCGCCATCTACCAGAGTTATACAAACTACTGCTTACGAAAAACTACCATAAAACAAAAGAGATCTTGACGGCTTGGCTACGGGGTGGGTCTGTTGACATAAATAAAATATTTGTTTTGCAAAAGAGGTGCATTCGAATCGTAAGCGGAATTCAGTCAGTAAGGGTGTCATGCCGATCCTTGTTTACAGACTTTAAATTACTCACTGTGACAGCTTTGTATATATCCTCGATCTGTGCAAAATCGTGAGACGATACCCCGTAGTATTCCGTAGCAAGAGATATTAAATGTAACTCGCAAAAATGAGCTACTGGTACCAAATTACCTTTTTAACAATTAAGTAAACAAACATCTGAGTAGAAAAAAATGTGTTGCAGGTTGCAGATCGATTATTTGTACCTCAATAAGGTTATTATAATTTTTAACTCACATTGAACTGACTTTATAACATTTAACTAATTTAACTGTAGTACTGAAAGGTGGTAGTTAAGTTATTGTCTGGCACCTATTGTTTAAATCTGTTTTTTTCTTAATGTTTATAAATTATGTTGTAGTGTGACTAATAGGTACTCTGTAGGTACTTACCATCTGTAACTTATGTACCTACCTATAATTTAAGGTAAATAAATGAAATGAAATGAGATGAACCAAAAAGTACCAAATTAACCATAAACTACCAAAAAGTACGAAAAATTACAAAAATAACAATAATCTACCAAAAAGTACGAAAATCTACCAAAATAACTTTTTGGTTACTTTTGTACGAAAATTTACCAAAAACTACCGAAAGACTCAAAAACTACCATAAATTACCAAAATAACCAAAAACTACCAAACAGTGACCGGACAGTAACTTTTGTGAAATTCCTTTGTGTTTTCTTGTATCGCGCAATGTCTTTTCGCGCAAAATTCTGTCGTGCAAATGACTTTCGAAGTCAATCGTTTGAGTCACCTACTACGGTACAGAATTCACTCTTATTCCATTCTTATTTAAAACATATCTGACGATGATGATGATGATTTCAGATTATCAATCCTTAGTTTGCTAGTAACAATAGTAATAAACTTACAGTTATTCTAATATAATAAAGGAGACAAAAATTTACGAGTAATAGTCGACCAATTTATAAAATGCACTTCTAAGTCCACATATCGTGACGGGCAACTACGGAACCCTACACTGCATGTGGCCCGACACCCACTTGCCCCGTTTTTTATAAGTTACTTTGCCTACTTTAGCTAAAAATGGAATTGTTCATTAATCTTCTAAGACAGGGTTGGGTGTTGCCGGTCACCGGACTATTCGCAATGATTTCGAACGATTGACGGCCCATAGTAATTTGTATGAAGAAAACGTCCAAAAAAATATGTGATTTTTGGTAACAAATTGCAAAAAAACTAGAAGTCGTATCGAAAAACTGATTTGTTTAAAGTGTTCTTTGATGTTTTGCCATTGATTATAAATATATTTTGTTGTTTTATTTTGTTTCACTAAATCACAGGACTCGGAACGCGGCAGTGCTATTCTAGAGTTTTTCATGAAATTCTCGATTACTTTCTGATGTAACTACACAATTTTACTGAAATTTTTTTTGTTCATCTTGTACTTCATCTTTTAGAGAAGCGATGGTCTTAATTTTGTTTCTAAATATAGCTATTTACTATCCTCAAAAGTCGGAACGCCGAACCCTGTTTTGCCCGATTAGGGTAGTGCCGACCCTTAAGATGTCGTTTTTTGTTTATTCTAGATAAGTACATTTTACTTTGATCTAAGTACCTATACATACATATAATCTTCTTCTGATACAGTTCAATCGTTTTTGAATTAAAAGCAAATAAACCTACAAACAGAAATAGGTTGAATTTTATTAGTAATTGTCGGTCAGTCAGCCATTAAGTCACGGAACTGTTTTAGACTGTAGTAGGTAGTTGGTTAATTAAAGAAATTAGGCAAAAAGTTGCATCTGAATTCGCAAGAGCAAATATTTACATAATTAAAAATTTATAGATAAATGTATAAATTAACTTATGATGAAAAATAAAAGATGATAGTAGTCGAATCTTGACGCTGGCAGCTGAAATACATAAATCATAGCACATATTATTTATCTTTTTTATAGCAGAGTATTGTATTTTGCCTCGGTTCCAAACTATTCAAAACTTGAATACTTTCGCGAATTTTGTTTCGATTTATAATTATTTAGGTAGTTAGTACTCGTATTTGAACAAAAAAAGAACGGCGAAGATGACATACTGTGACAGGTAGGACTTGATTTTAATAGATTATGTGTACATTTAACTACAAATCAATCAAATACCTTACTTAGCTTATTTTTGTTAAGTCAATACGCGGTGTTTTAATTGTATATTTTTTTACATTTTAACATTTTAACACTTCAAATGACGTTGTCGCACTCTTGAGAAACGTGTAAGGAACTACAGAGTAATAAGGACTTTTGTTAGTCGTATTGAACGAGCCTTTAAACAATGGTTTTTACTTGCCCCTAAATGCCAATAAACCCAAAAACACCTTCGGTTGCACAAACTAAACGCGTATGGCAAAACCACGACCGTAAAACCATTTTATATCCGCGAGCTACAAACAAACCATTACCAAATTACTTGGAATAAAATACACACGCGCTAACTCCTGTCACAGTATCGAATAACCCGATCCTAAACTCGCATTAAAACCAGCTTTACGAACGTCTATCTACTGAACAAAGAGCCGTTAAAACCTCGCGAGAATCGTATCACGCGTATTAGTAGAACTGCGGTGGCAAGCTCGTACCCGAGTGAACGCTCTCCGTTTAACAACCCCGTGGACTCGAGTCCTCCATTCTTACGTCACCTCACCCCATACTTAATACGCGCTCCTATTGGCCGATTCACTTTGGCGCGCTTTCTGTGTTCGAAAATGTAAAGCTCTACCATTCGCTCTTCTCTTCTATCCAAAAGGTGCTCTCATAAGGATAGAACGAGAGAGATCTAACTTGTCGCTCGCTGTTCTGACGTGATGTAACCAGTTTTATGTGAAAGCGACAGATTGTGAGGATTACGGGTTCGAAAGGGATGGGAATAGCGGTGTCGAGGTTGATTGCCGTGGTAGAGTGCGAAAGGAACGTGCTACCGTGCGTTCCACTATTTATAATCAAATAGGTCGCGCTTGTGTGCTCGTGTGCTTACATTATGCACCGCACCAATACACATGTAGTCGCGTTGAGCGAAGCAATGATGTGCACGAAGTATTATCCCTTATTACACGATTCGCTTCCGTGCCGGCCGCACGTACAATAGTCGTCAGCCGACCTCTTTTGTAGAGCGGAGTGCGAAGTGCCAGATTGTTTACATCGAAGCGATGCATAGTGCGTTACTTAGCGCAATTGTGTCATCGACTGTTCGCCGGTTATCGCAAAATTATGAGTGAGTTATGGACAATGCTCAGCTCAAGTTTTTCGCGTTAAAACTTTTTGTGAACTTTTGAGGTCGGACTGCCACAAATGATCTCGTTAGCGCCAAATTGAACTGTGTAGTTTTCTATGTCAACAAAAGACTCAGTGTGCCATTGAGAAAAGTGTGAATAAAAACTTTTTCTATAAACTTTTATTGATAAAATTTTTTGATATTTTATATGTGGTAAGAAATTGTTTGATAGCAAAAATTGCAAGAACAGTTTTCTGAATGATTGAACGTAGAGAAAATTGCTTGAAAAAATATTGAGAAAAAATATCAGAGAAGAGCAAGAAAAAACTGAGACGAGAACACGAAATCCAAACAGGCACACAGCATTCAAAACATACAAAAGAAACGGCAATCTGTCCACGATTCTCTTCACGAAAAAAACTTTTCAGAGACAGAGATGGCAATAGCATTCAATTTGCCGAGTGAGAGAGAGGCTACGGAGGAGAACTTTTCACGGTTGAACCGTCTCCTTGCTGAGCTGTACGAAGTTCTGTGCCACATCTTGGTAGCTCGACAACCTGGTCAAGAAGTGCAAGACAATCGGCGAGGTGAGTGCCCTCGAGAGCCTAACACACCACCTTACCACTTAAGATGCAATTCGACCTACATCGTGAACTTGGTGATGGTTGTAGCCATCCTCAAAGTGTCGCTCGCGTCATCACTCTTCAATACCGTCAGATAAATGAAGATTGTTTTAGATAAGTATTGTTAACGGTGATACTGCAAAGCAGTACTGGACTATTGTTACGTATTTTTAAGTCCATCCGTCTTTTGTAATGTTTTTGTTTTGGAAGACATGTTGTGTCAAACTGCACTTAAATTGTATATGGTGGTTTTATCCTAATCAAAATTAAAGGATTCACTTTCCTTTCATTTTGGGTTGGATTCTCAATATTTCTGCTTATTATTTAAATTGAATTTTGCTTTTTTTGAGTCTCGTATTTGAGTGAAGTTCGACGTAACGGCTCCGAAAGAAAAAACAAATTACGCAGGTATTCTTTAAAGTTATTAAGCTGTGCGTTTGGCAAAAGTGATTTTAATTTTAAAAATGAACATGTGCTTCTATGAGCGAATATTAAACACTTAGTTCCACTAAGTAAGAAATACTTACATAAATCATTCACCAGTGTTTGTGATTACAAAATAGTTTTAATACAAACATCAATCACAATTTTAGTGTTGTTAAGTTTGAATTTTAGTTACATTTCCATTTGATCTCCTATTTTTGTTTATCAATTTTAAATCAGATAATTATGTCTAGTTTAATTTATTTAGATTAAATATTTCGTGACGATTAGCATTTAATTTTATTAATCATACTTATACGGATCTCAAATTTATTTTAGTTCCAAATAATAACGATAGTCAGAGTTATGGTTTTTTTATTAAAATTATTTCGATTTGATTAGACGCCAAATATTAGTTAAATGATTACGAAAAATTTAAGAGACCTTTCAGTGTACCTATTCAAAAACATGAAGAAATTACGGAAGGCAATTCTGTTCAACTATATTTTAACAGCAAGATAGTTTTAGTACAACTGTAAATATTAATTATTCCACCAGTAAATGTAATTTTGTTATAATCGTGAAATTTGTTTACAAAAATGTTCTGTTTAGAAAAAATGTAATGCGTCAAAAATGTTTTTGTAAAAACGTTTATTATCCTACAGAAATGATGCTTTTGTAGTTTTAATATTTTTACAACTTGTAAATATTGCATTTAAATGTTTGTGATTCTAAATAAGCATTCTCAATTTTATTACTATTTACTACCTATAATTATTACTTACTACAATGTAATAGATAAGAACCGCATGTAATCAACTTATTACTCTAGTATACATGGATTGTGTTAGTCTTTACATACACTTATGTTTCCAACAATTTATTAAAGATTTAATAAACATTTTTTTGTAAAACGGCTTTATAATTTCAACACCCTATTACAACGTAATACAAATAGTTAATGATAGATAACCAAATTTCAAATTCGCGTAGGTATATCTATAATATGCGGTTCCTTTAAAATTAGCCTTTAGCTTTTATGCCTTGTTTCATCGAGATAATATTGCTCAGACTAATAAAACAGGTTAGTTAAACAAACCCCGAGAAGAACACGTAATTCACCAAAATACGCAAATAATTAAATAATAATAATGTACCTACACAAGAATTCTTAAAAATAATAGATAAGCATAATACAAATTTACAATCCTAAAAAGTATATAAATACAAATAGGTACACACATACTAGTACATACAGCAACGGCCGGCGCGTGGGCACCAAACGTCATAAACAGTATCAAACTGTTCGGCGTCGCGTCGTCGTGGGCTTGTCAATCAAGTTGAAAATAACCCGTTTTGTTTACATTTACTAATGTTCTGACACGGAACGTAGGTAGTTGAAAACCAGAGTTCTCTGAGACCAGTTTTAACAAGTCTATTAATTATTTATATTAGAAATAGAAAACAATTATAAATAACATAATTATTGTGTGTCGATTAGTACCTAAATGGTCTAACGTGTTGTGGGTATTTAAAATGTTAAAGAAATTTATTTACATATTCGATGATACAACCACAGAGTACCTGCCATATTATAGTAAAGTACAACCAGAAAGGTGGCATAGGTATTGTCAGCAAAACTTTCCACCATTGACATTACATTAACGCTTGCCTCACACATACGCAAGGATCCCGAATACCAAATCAGAATTGTGATTTTATATTGGATTTGATGCCTCCGTAATTCCGAATGAAATTCGGAGCGTGGTACCACCACGCACCTTCAAACGTGAGCCAAGTTTAAAAATGTTGATCAGTTGCTCTAAATAAAATATAGCTAAACAAGAGATTAAGAGATAGAGTTACCCGATAGGTATTTCCGTTTCAAATGTAAAACTTAAGATAATATGTAATATTGGCACATGTCATGGCCACAGTCACGAAACAATTTGGTACAAGTTCGAAAGTTCGAGCGAGATAAAACTTTTTAGAGAATAAAAAATATGAAAGAAATATTTCATTAAAGTCAGTTACATTAAAGTCGACTGTAGTGAAAAGGAGTTCCGTCCGTGAAATAATATAGAAAACAAATGGCTACACTTTCAATAGTCGATGTAGTTGTAAAAGATACGGAACTTTGCATGATTGCATTGGCAATACACTAAAAACGGCTAACTCTACATTGAAAGCGAAAACCAAATCGTTCGAAAAGCAAGAAACGATGAAATCGAAAACAGTATTCAATAAGAATCCGACTAGATTATAGTCTTATTTGTTGTTGATATTGTATTATTTCAGGATTGTTAGGAATTAGGTAAGTAATACAAGTCCAGGCTAGTTTCTGGTACTTCAAAGGTGACTAGGTAATTTGTGTGACAATGTCCAAGATAAATAAATAATAAATAATAGCACAATCTGGGATTATGAGTAACGAATAATATTAAATAGGATACCTACATAATTAAAACCTAAAAAGAAAAAAATAAACAATCTAATTTGCCTTGTCTTCTTGAAGTTCTTTTGTTGTAAAAAAATTCTGTTTTATTCACTTATTAGATCTAACAGTTTTGTTTTCAGTAATTTTATATAGAAATGGTAGTGAGCCGTCAACTAATTATAGTCTAACTAATTATATAGTAAACTATTATATTTATTGGGTAATAAGAAAAAACTATTTATAATATAATATGGATTTTATATTATATAATAAATTTTTAAATATTTGCGTTGAACATCAATGTTTGTAACTACACAATACAATACAATTACATTAATACAATTTTTCTTTTCGCCTCTTTTTTTAGCGCGGCCATCAATCAAACTTGAATATTACAAATAGTAGGTACAGAATACAAACAAAACTTTATGACATGACAGTATAGTATATCTAAACTGAGGCCGAACGGAGATATAAAGGCTTGAAGTAAACGTACTGAATATATTTCAACTTCAAGCCTTTATACTCCGTTCAGACTGAGTTTAGGGATATCACGTAATAACAGGTTTTGTTTGTTACTTTATTCTGAACTAAAATATTCAAGTTTGGTAAATGGCCGCGCCAAAAACAACGTCGAACGGTCGAAAAATAAGGCACCATCCTTCCATACAAAGCCCGCATTGTCTTTTATTAAAACTGTGTTTCAAATTTCATTGCTTAGTTTGGTAGTTTGCGTTAATTCCGAAATCTTAAATCTTACTATCTAAGTTATTTAGTTCTGCATTGAAATTCTTACTATACTACAGGCTACTTACTAACCTAATAATAATAACGTTGAAAAAAATCATGCCACAATTCTTACTGTGCGTAGTATAAATGAGCTTAAATATAAAAAGTTTTGTCGTAAGAAAGTCACGCTTTCATGAACTTGTGACTTATTCTGATTACAATTGAAGTGGAAAGAGACGCTTCAACGATTCTAAAGTTCACAAGTTTTTTTTTTAATCAGATTTGATCGCCGTATTTACCGTGTGATGCTTAGGCAATAAAGCTTTAAAATTTTCTTAACACAGATAAATACAGGTTTTATTATAAAGGATAGATAAATTACTGTTTATGCAGATAATTTTACCACGAAATAGTTTAAAAAAAACCTGCTCCAATTGTAAAAACTGCAGTCAGTCACAACGTAACAGTCACATGTTTCAAGGACCTTACCGAAACAATAATTTTCCAAGTAATAAAACACAGTGGCTATTGGACTAGCTGCGCTCGGCCGTGGCCAGTATGTTAATTCTGCTTTATTTATGAGTATCTTTGCACTTTGCTCAACGGTTTCATTTGAGAAAATGTACTCCCTAAGCTCTCTACATAAGGTTATAAAATAAAAATAAAATCTTATTACATTTTCTTAATTTCTGCAACCAGACTTAATATAATAGAAAAAACTAAATAAATTACCTATGCTAAATGCATGAGTTTCAAAACTGAAAAAACTGTAACAATTACAGTCTTCGATATCAGTAAAAAAAAATTTTTTTTTTTAAACACGGTACGTTATTCAAATTTTCTGTAAATTTTATTGTTTTAATTAAGTTATTAAGTTATCTGGATTGCAATTACACTAAAATACACCATAAATTTAATTTAAATAGGTAAGTATGGTTGAAAATTGAAAATTGATGGCCCTGGATGGAGTATTAAAATGTGCATTGGGTTTAGAGTACATAAACCCAATGCACATTTCATTAGTGTTGTTGTATTGGTATCAAACTGGTTATTGGTCACAAATCCAGTCACAGTAATTCATTTCCAGACGTGAATAAAACTAGCTGTTAAAATGTAGTAGTAATTACGTCAGGTATTAAAAATTTGATGAGATGAATTATCATCTTTTTACGGAAATAGTGCACAATACTAATGCTACCTAATACGATAGTGTTGCCATATTCAATGATATTTTCTAGTCATGTTTTGAAGTCTTCCTATCACAAAAAATTACTCAGAGGTTATTATCCTAGAATTAAACATCAATAATTAAACCTTGCCAAAAAAACAAGATGTAAACGACCTAAATAAATATCGTCCAATTGCGATGCTCTCTACGTACCTATTCAAAATGTTTTGATACAGTTTCGCCGGATCCGAATCCGGACCGGTCTTGGACGATCTATATAGTCAAAATAGTTTTGAAAGAAAATGTTCTACCATACGTCTTGGTTCCCGTCTACAAAATTATGCAAGAAAAAAAAAAGATTTGACGTTTAATAAGTGTGCTTCAAGGACTTTGATGTTGACTTTGCCCTGAAAATATCGTAAATACTAATGATTATTATATACGGCTAATGAATATACGTAAAGGCCTATGATAGAGTCTCTTATGAAATAGTCCTGAACCAACTCCACGGTACGACTATCCAAATGTACTACCTAATATTGAACATCTTTTCAAGCTTCAGTAAATATTTGTCAGAATCTAAAAATATATACCTACGTGAATCAAAGCTCTGCTATAGTAGGTACTTAACTAAACTAGCTTACTAAAACATACAAAAATAATAATACTCAAAACAAAACCATGTTTTTAAACACTCATATTCTAAACACCTCTAATAAATATTCGAATTAAAACAAAGTGTTGTATAAAGACAACTTAAATAGAGTATAATAATTATTAAAAAAATATTTTTGGACGCAATGCTTAACGTAAGAAAGTTTAAAAAAATACGCAAAAAATGTACTTTTTAAAACGGAACATAAATTCTAACCTATTCCGAATAAAACTGTTAGTTACATGAAGTTTTTACAATGGATCCCGTGGATTTGAGCCTCAGTATGGGAGAGGGATTTAATATATTCCACAGGTGTTGTCCCAAACAGGTGCCCTTTTTTCCTTTTTTTTGGACAGGTCCAGACAAGTTCAATAGAGCTTTGTCTGGGTTCGCTTCTAGTCCCGATTTGGTATATTTTGATGTTTTTTTTAACGTCGAAGGTTGTGGAACGAATGATAATTTATTGCAACGAGCTTTGAATTTAAAAGAGTTTGGGAGTTTATTTTGATTGAAATTAGAATTCAGTTCTTATAAATTAGTAGTATATTAGAAGCCAGTAGCTCTTTTACGAAGCTATAATATTTTATGTGTTTTTCCCGATGTGGTCAAAATGTTAATTTTTACACTTCTTTAACTGATTTCGTCCCATGGACAATGGACTCGCCTATAGTTATGGCTCTTTGGTAACGCCTTGTATAAGAATTAAAACAAGTTTTCAATAAGAATTTCCTCAACTTTACTGTGGTTTTTAATTTGCATTTTAATGTAGCTACCAACCCTTCAAGGAATAAATTTCTCTTAAATAACGTACAAAATAATTATGATGTACTGTGAGTATTTATTAAAATGTAAAATAACTATTGCTGCCCAATAAAAAAGTTCACTTGGTCAGTCTCATTACTTCATATTAATTTCTGAGATGCATTATTTTTCAAAAAGGACACATAGGTACATAGGTACTTACTCAACAAAATATAGGTACCGATACAACTTATCACTTTTAGTATTTCTTCGAAACTAACAGAATTAATAATTAGGTTCAGTAGGTAATAATAGCAAAAACCAGAAGTTACAGGTTTTGAAAAAAAGATAAATATAATAATGTATACGACAATAAGATTCTCTTCATAAATATTATTAAACTTGTCAAATAAAATATTGTCTGACCACTCCAAAATGGATTATGGTCAGTTTATGTAGGTATGTAAATACAACTATTTTGATAAATACGTTTTTTGTTTTACCTGAAAATATACTTATTTGTTTAAGTGCTCGGTGGCGCGTTGAGGAGAGGTATGAACTCTCAATCTTGAGGTCCGGATTCGAATCTGCACGGACAACATGCCACGTACCAATGAGTTTTTCTAACTTATGTTATGTACGTATTACCGACTACTCTCAAACGGTGAAGGAAAACATCGTGAGGAAACCTGCATATGCAGAAGAAGAAATTCTGATTCATTATGTGAAGCCTACGAATAAGAGAATGTGAAGCCTACCAATCCACATTGGGCACGCTTGGTGGACTAACGCCCAAACACCCTCCTAGAGGGTCGGCCTGTGCCAGCAGTGGGACGTATATGGGCTGATGATGATATTTGTATGTATAGGTATTAGTGGTAACTACTTTGAGAGACCGATGACTATTAGGCACAACTAGGAGGTGAAGGTTGACGTGTTAGACAGCTCATCACTTTAGACCTGGGCCCTGTTTAATAAACGCGACAAGTGACAATTGACAATGATAATTCAGAGTACATTACTGAGAATGCTAGGACACATGAAGCCCTACAAGTTTAAGTCATTAGTAACCAGCAATGTACTCTGAATTGTCATTGTCAATTGTCACTTGTCGCGTTTATTAAACAGGGCCCAGGAAGCTTCGATCAAAATAAAATGAATGGATAGGCCTAAAGCGCGGTAAGTTGAAGCAAACTACTGGTGCACTTGGTACATACAAACTAGCGCCATTATCTGTCAAATCTAGGGCACTTTCATACAAGTGACAAGTAAAAATTTCATTTGTTTTGCTTCACTTTTCTGGTTTGAAATGTTCGCGTAAGGCCTATCCATTCATTTTATTTTGATCGAAGCCAGGAAGCAGCAAGAGACTGTGTGTATGTAAATATATATATGTGGGTGTGTGTGAGTCTGGATCCAAATAATGTAACGTGAACTCAAGCTACTGACCAGAAAGGCCACCAATATAAAATAATTATATCAAAAGAAGTTGAAAGAAGTCGTTCAAAATTCTAGCATCGTTTTAAGGTGTAAATAATTTAGTGATTTAATTTAAAATGACTTCAGACAGATGTTAATAACAATGCTGTAGTTAAGTCAGCGAGACCACGTGTGACCAATTACTGTGAGACAAAGGGTTCGCAGTCAAACCTATTGTCCGAGTTAACACATTTCTATACAAAATATGATGAAATCTATAATGTAGAAAGGCGATTTAAACTCCGTTAAAACAATATCATAGAATGAGACTATTGCCTACTTTGAAAGTAATTACTCATTTCATTGCCTATTATAATGTGGGAAAATAAACCTTTTTCGCTTCATTGCGTGTGAACAATAATTATCGAATAAAAGTAAGTAACTTATAGCCCTGCAGTAGGGCGAGGCCTCCTCTTACGAATAATTATTGAATATTTAAATCAAATTCTTAATTGCACACATAACAACAACAATAGGTATACACGAACAAAAAGTGTACAAAAAGCGGCCTTATCACTAAAAGTGATGTAATAACAATAAAATATAATTAAAAAATCTGCTACTAATATAGGAACTTAAGCATAAAAGTTAAATCTAAATAAGAATGTACATACAATCTTAAAAATAGAAGGTAAGGTAAGTATACAGGGTCATTCTTAATATGCTGACACTTCTTTTTTAAGGGGATGATCAGACCATCAAACTGAACAACTTTCTATACAGGACTAACATAGAAATCGCGAAAAAATAATCTGTTTTACCCTACATTAGGCTCAAGTACGTTTGCAGTTTTTTATAGAACTGTTGATATATTTTTTAAAAAAGTTCAAAAAAAAAAGTTGTTCCATTTGACAGTCTGATTATCCCTTTAAAAAAGTGCCCTACATACAAATTTACAGCGGGCCGCACCATCGAATGCATTGTTTTGAATCCCGGTAGATCGTCAAAGCACGATCAGGATGCCTTTGATAACATACACTCAAATACATAACACTTAAACACCCACACACACACAAAATTATAATTTGATTGTAACTGTCTACAGCGCTCGTTGGCGTAGTGGAGCCTCGGTATTGGAAACGATCACCGAAGTTAAGCAACGTCAGGTCCGGTCAGTCTTTGGATGGGTGACCGTACAGTGGTATTTCATCTCGAGCGTTTCCGTACTTCGGAAGGCACGTTAAGCAGTTGGTCTCGGATAGTTCCGTCAGATGGCGTTGTAACTATTCGTTAAGCCAGGTCAGAGGCCTATTAAGGCGGCTTGAAAATTCTCTGACAGCAAGTTGACCACTAACTTGCCTCCACCAACACGCATTGGGCCCGCGTGGTGGAGTATGGCCCGCTCCCTCTCACCCTTATTCGTGAGAGGAGGCCTTTGCCCTGCAGAGGGATTCTAAAGGCTTAACTTACTTACTTTACTGTCTACAATAAATTCGTTTTCTTGTATTGTTACCTATACATACGCTTCTAAAAAGGTCTAGACAAATATTGAGTTTGCTTAAAATGTGTGCAACTCTCAAGCACTCTTCTTTCTTGGGCTGTACTAAACTACGAAATTACAGAGTGGCAGGAAACGGGACGAACAAAAACATATTTATACTTATGGTCGCCACACGCAGGAACCAAAGGGAATAGAATATGAAAATACCGGCTATAATATAAAATAGATAATATCAAATCAAACGGGGAAAGTTTTCCTATGAAAAGAGTAAATGCATTCGTTTGACTCAACCTTTAAAATGTTAGGACGATTTTCTTTAAAATGTAGAAGATGGTTTTGACCTTCACCCAATTCAGTACTTGGCTTCTGATACCTAGCAATTACTAATTAACGACTAGACCTGTGACCGTGGGTCTTCTTAGCTTATAATGTCAAGATGTGGTAAGACTATGGTTTGGAAACATATCGGTTGACCCGGGACTGCCCTTTGCGAAACTCAGCCAATAGTTAGCTATGAGAATCCAGTAACTTTGGTTCGCCACTAACTTCGCAGTTGATTAAATTTTGTTTTCTAAATAAGTCATACAGAATTTAAGTTTGATTATCCTGATACGATAGAAGCAAACTCATGGAGTGCTGCAGAAATCAAAAGGCGTATCTTACTTTTCACCCAGTTATTCAAAACGTAAATACTACAAATCCAATAAATGTTAAATCGAGTTAAAGTTCTCAAGCTTCTATCGATTTCTGTACCAAAATGAGCAAACCGTTGGGTATCTAGTTTATTTATACAGGGTGAAATTGATATAATTAGCATCCTTTTAAACTAAGAGTCTACCCATCAAACTGAACAACTTTTACTATGGGAGCAAACCAATCGGAGCTACAAAAAAATCAGCTGTCCCATACTAAATTGCACCCGCCGCTGCTGCCTACTCGACTCAAATGTATGGGACAGCAGATTTTTTTTGCTCCGATTAGTTTCCTCCTATAGTAAAAGTTGTTCAGTTTTATGGGTAGACTCTTAGTTTAAAAGGATGATAATGATATCAATTTCACCCTGTATATGTATTTTTTAAATCTCTGTCTCTATTTCGAAATACATTCGATTAGGATAGTGAGCAGTAAAATAAATGTACATAATTATGCTCAAGAGTGGCGTAATATTTGACTGACTGATTATCTTGAAAATTGAAATGCTTTATAATATTAATTTATTTAAATATCTACAATACCTTAATTGTTATTTGCTTTGTTCCAGGTAAATAAAAATAGTCATAAATAAAATAGGTATTTCAAGTCTTCGTCAGGTAAGTGATTAATTTTCAGAATGTGCTGAAGGATGGACCAGAGGCCGGACAAGAACAAAGCTCATAAAATAATTAACCCTCTTTCATCCCTTTTAAATTTCAATTATGAGAAAATGTGTTGTTTTCTAAGGGGCTAAAAGTTATTTTATATTTCAGTTGATGCGTGTTGAATCACTCAGAAAATCTTGATGTAAATTATGTTTCATCATAATTATGATTATTTGTTAATAACCATCGAAAAAAGTTTATAAGTACTTTGAAAATAATTATTTGTGTATCATACTTTTATCGAACAAAATGGTGTTCCATTTTTGAACTTCAAATTAGATACATGAAAAATTCGCTTTACAAAAATTAGAAGCTGCGACGGAACGAAGCTATAAATCACATGCAAGAAACACCTATTATAAACGCCAATAGACAATATCTGTGATGCAGTTTCAAACAAACTTTATGGTTCGGTTCCACACACTACACTTAGAATGTTTTAAAAGCGTTTCTTCAGCGACATAAGGTTTAGAATTGAAGCTAAACATGTTTGCAGCTTAGAAAATATCTTGGCAATTCAACAAAAATAGGAAGGTAAGAAGTTGTGTACAAAGCTTTATGAGCGTTACGCTTCATTTAGCAAAAGTATATCGAATTCATCTTCTATAACGTCTGCTTGGTACATGTTTTTACTAAAATTGTCCTAGGACTTAATGGTGGCACTCTAAGCGAACATTTTATAGTTGATGGACTCTTTTCTCTGATAAATTGGCACTTTACAGTGTATACAGTTAACAACACTAGTTTTATAAAAAAATTGTTAGAGTATTTTTGTTGCTACTTTTGACAAAAAGTCACCATAAGTTTATAATATTAAATATTTAGAAATTAGCACAGTATGAATGTTATCCTATCCATGGACTAAAAATAAACAACTTTAAGGGCCTGTTTCACCACTTCTGAATAAGTTCTTGTTAGCTTATCCGACAGATATTTTGACATAATTTCATACAAAATATGTCAAACTATCTGTCGGATAAGCTAACAAGAACTTACCCAGAAGTGGTGAAACAGGCCCTAAAAATAGTAAACGTTCAGATTTTCTATCTACTAGACTATAATCTAACCTAACTGAAAGGGGGATTTAAGCCTAGAGGAGTGTACATCAAATTAGATTTAGTAAGAATTGATAAAATATTAATAATTCATAGTTTTTCTTCTCGCACTATATATTAATCACTAGAACTTCGCAATTGTCAAAGAAAAAAAGACATTGTTCTTGTATGATTTCTTTCTTTCTCTAAGTATAAAAAGTCTCCCAACCAATCCTGGGATCATCGACTCACACTTGACCGGTTTTTTGGTTTTTACCCAAGATATACCAATATTGCAAACAGGTAAAATTTGTTTGTTTGTTTGTTTGTAGGGGGTAATCTCTAGAACTACTGAACCGATTGTTAAAATTATTTCAATAAAAGAAAACTACACGATTCCTGAGTAGCATAGGCTATAATTATTTTAATACGCGAACAAGTCGCGGGCAAAAGCAAGTAAATGAAATGAAATCTTTTGGCGGCACTTAAATCTAAGAAATATTGGCAAAAATTTGCTTTAAAGCATAGACATATTACTCTAGCGATAGACAAGCTCATTCAAACAAACAACATGTCACACAAAACAACACAAAATGACACATTGCGGTCTGTCATTGCCATAGTGACGAAATGAACTCGGGAACATCAATCAGGTGCGGACTCCACACCTCATTCAAGTGGAACATGTTGCTTCTATGAAAGGGCAAGTCAAGTTTAAGTCTATGCTTTAAAGCTTAATATTTCGCAAACGGATCCTGAAAAATGGTTTTCACAAAATTTAAATATTTTAGATCGACCGGACCTTTGCAATTACACCCCACACCATGGGATAGACGAGAAAAAAAATGAATTCCTCCCACTTTACGTGTAGGTAGGCAAGTACCCTACAAAAATTATACCACTCTGTTGGCAGACAGAAAAATGGCGGAACTAATCTGCGAAAATCAATAGCTTAGAAATATAATATTTTTAGAACTTCATAAAAATTATCTGCTCTAGTCTCATAACTACGAATGTAGATTAAGTACAAAAATGTTTATATTTCTAAGCTATTGATTTTCGCAGAACTAATGTTTGTTCTGAATCAGTAGTCACCTGAAATTATTTAAAAAAAAAAGGCCCACTGGGCCACCCTACACAAGAAAGGCGACATCTATAGGTAAAGCTACACAACGTTGGTGACCGATTTAAAACATCTATTGATTAGTTTATCTCAATGTGCACTTATTATGCAGTTGTAATGGACAAGACATTTGCAAATAGTCACGACTTCACAAATGTTGTGATTGTGACATTCAAATCTTCGCCAACTATATGACATTGATGCTCTCATCTTCGCGTGTCGTGATGATCACTTTATTTTATATGTCATATTACTTTATTTTGTTTTGCAACTTGTGGTACAAAGTCAAAAGCTTCGGTAAACACATAAAGATCTGTTCTCCCTATTTATTAGAATTACAAGCGTCATTTTGTGTCAATAGATAAATTTGAATTGACTACATTGCATTGTCATCCACAATACGGCTAAACCATCCCTTAGACATCGGCTAGACAAAGTCGAGACTTTTGGGATTTAAATATTTTTGGCTTCAAAAATGAGCTTTTTTGTATATTTTTGTAGATGATGCCTATCTAGATAAACATTATGGATCTGTCAAATAAATATTATAACATACCGTTAAACATTGTGAACTAAAACATTATCTAAATACAATATTTGATCCAAATCGTTATAGCCGTTTCAGAGAAACCAATTTAATTTAGATAGCTCACAATAACGTATTTAGATAAGTGTAGGTAAGACAAGATAGTACAGTAGGCCAAATTATCTTGGTTAAGTCTTAGAATTAGAACACAAAACAAATTTCAAAAATGTTTATGTTTTTTAATAATAATGTAGCATGTTTGCCTAAATAACTAATTTAAAATTCAATTTTTGAGAGTTACGCGGTTATTACCCGTTATAATAATTAACTTTAGCTTAATTTAAAATTGTTTTGATTATTTTATATATTTTATTCAGTTAATACATACCTACAAGTTAAAGGAGCTTCTAAAAACAATGATAACAAATTCACATTACCGTTATTTTGATATGATTACTATTAGCCATGATGACACCATAAGTGACTGCTAAAACCTTTTTAATCTTATTCCATTGGTTAAAAAGCTTCCATCAATCGATTATGGCCATAAAACCATTATAGCACGTGGTCACGCTTTAGTTGATTTGAACTGTTAAATACTTTGGACACAGTGTTATTTCGTTTGACAAACATGAGAAGAGTTCCATTAGTAAAAGCTTAAAACCCAGTATAAAAGTGATGTGCCATGTCATGAGCAGTGATCGGAATCTCGGGGCATTTTTTGAGCATACAAGTTTGGATACGCCTTGATTTCCCGGAAATATCCGGATTTAATAAATATGGATAAAAATTTCACGGGATTTATTGGGATTACCTATTTAGATGTCAAGAGACGTTTTTTTAAATCAAGAGTATTAGCAGCGCATACTAGAGGCCGCGACTTTGAAACACGCCGCCTGGCACCTATGCCATGTACCGCACTTAGGTAAATATGTTGACCGTTATTAAACAATGATATTAAGTAACTAGATTAGTAGTTAGGGCACCAAAGCGTTGCCACTTCGAAGATGTCTGCAGGCTTCTTTGACTTCAGTTCAGGCGTTTATCTATGGTGAGCTGACATATCCGTGACGTTTAAATTAAGCTACCAAAATGGGGAAATGCGCCGTAAAAATTTGTAAATCACAGTCGGAAAAGAATAATAAAGGAAGTGGTGTTACTTTTCACAAGTAAGTTTACTATATTTTGTCAAAATAACATTAAAAAACTAAATAATTTTTTCACGCATTGTTTTTGCCATCAGTGTTGCGATCATATACGATTTTGATTTTCCCACACTGTAGGGAGTTTCGGTACCCTCTTCGTTATTTCATACAGGGTTAAGTTTTAATCAGTCCGGATAACTTCACCATTCATTCCCCTAATCAAACTGAACAACTTTCAATATTTGAGCCTACATCGAAATCGTGGAAACAAAATCAGCTGTTTCATACAAAACTGCAGTACCGACCGACTCGACTCAAATGTATTGGACAGCTGATTTCTTTTTTCGTGATTTCGAAGTTGACACCATAAATAAAATAAATAAATACCTAAATAATAAAAATCTTTATTTGCATAGTGAAAGTGAAGAGATTACAATATGGTGACATTATCCGATCTGGGCTGATTAAACATCAACCCTGTATAATATGATATACAGGGTGTTTGGAAGCGGGGTGCAAATATTTAAGGGGATAGTTGACACCATTTAGAAAATTTTGAGCCATACATGTCTTAGACGAAGTCTGATTGTTGATTTTTAAATGCAATTTTTATTTTATTTTTGAATAAAACCCGATTTCTGACAGTTAATTGCCAACAGTTTATGTTGTTATGTTAATTGTTTTATTTTATTAGGGTTTTCAGATGTGTATTAATCTAATGAACTAAGTTTCAGGCGCCTGTCTTATTGGAAAAAAAATTCTAGACTCTTTCGAAAGTCGTAAAAACTTTAAAAATTTTAACAATACTGCGAAGTTTATGGCAATTATAAAAATAAATAAAATAGCCTTGATCGTTCAAACCTTTTTAAAAACATGCTCGGCTATTGGCCTTTCTTTCAAGGTATCATTTAAGCGGATATCTTAGCAATTCTCAGAATTAGAGGTTAAAAACCAAATTGAAAGAGATTAAATTCGATTTTTAAATGGACAAATGAAACAACATTTTTGGTAAAAATAATTGATGATTCATTTTAAAAATGTGTAGGTACCTCGATTTCCTACACACTTTTTTTACTTCGATCGTTGTTATTTTGTTAAAGAGATCCTTGGCTACTCCATCCCGAGATGTGAAAACCACGGGGTCAGGTCCGGGGAGCGTGCGGGTCAAGAGATGGGTCCCCGGATTATTAGATTAGAAATACACATCTGACAACCTCAAAAAAAAAACAATTAACATACCAACATAAACAGGGGCACTGTTGGCAATTAACCGTCAGAAATCGGGTTTTTTCAAAAATATAATAAAAAGTGCATTTAAAAATCAACAATCAGACTTCGTCTAAGACATGTATGGCTCAAAATGTTTAAAATGGTGTCAACTATCATCCCCTTAAATATTTGCACACCGCATCCAAACTCCCTGTATTACTTAAAGTTTAATTATACCTAAATCTGGTCAGAACACACAGAGCCTATAATCAATATGCTGACACTTTTTTAAGAGGATGATCAGGAGTGCGATTTTTGAATCTCATTCGATGAATTCAACTGTTGAAAATGTCAAAATTTCTATGGAGATATGCATCTTTCAACTGCTGATTTGACTTTCAAAAATCATACTTCAGGAGTGCGATTTTTTAAAGTCGAATCAGCAATTGAAAGATGCGTATCTTCATAGTAATTTTGACATTTTCAACTGCTGAGCTCTGCGAATGAGATTCAAAAATCGCACTCCAGACCATCAAATTAAACAACTTTCTCTATGGGACCAACATCGAAATCGCGAAAAAAAACAGCTGTACCATACATTTGGCTCGAGTCGGTTTGCAGTTTTGTATGGGACAGCAGATTTTTTTTTCTCGATTTCGATGGTGGTCCCATAGAGAAAGTTGTTAAGTTTCATGGTCTGATCATCCCCAATTAACTAATTAATTCTGGGGAAATTATTTCTAACCACTGGCAACTGTAGCCGTACCTATTTACTAACGTTTTTAAACTAATAACGTCTTTCTCATTTCGTCGTAATTTTTTTGACGGCAGAAGAAACGAGACAAACATAGTTTACTTTGGCGTATGTATCGATTTCCAAGCTACATCTTTGAAACTCTGCTGAAGTGGTTTTACGCTTTTTTGAGTATTGTTTGTAAGAAGCTATCCCTCTAGTATTGTATAAAGCTCACTGTTATTAAATCGCCCAGGACAAAATCTCAATGAAATCAGTCGGTTAACTAATTTCAATGTTATTATTGGATCCCAAATTACTTTTTCGAGATTTCATTACCATATAAAATAATGTTTTGTTGCCGTTGTAGTTTGCCGTCTAATTAAAATTCTCTGAAAATGTTTAAAATGTTGGGACTTGGGAGTAAAATAAAACGATACTTAATTTCATTAAATTTTTTATATGCATCGTTGTGGCATCGTTGGCCAAATTGAATTGCTGGATAGAAGAGGTCTCCCCACGCCCCAAAAAAAATTATGCATCACGCAATTTTTTGGTGATTTTTTTTTAGTGTTTTTCTCAAAAAAAATAATCGAAAGTCAGCGTTTAAGCTGGAATAAAAAGAAAAGGTTGTGTGTACAACACCCATTTTTTTTTTAATTTGAATGTTTGATGTTGTACGGTTCTATCAACATAAATTAGTTTTTAAAAAATCAGAAGATCTCGAGCGCTTTTAGATTATTTTTAATTGTAACTCAAAGTTGTTTTGTTAATTTTATTTTTCTTCTTCCAAATAAAATTAAGGTCAATAAAAAAAATTTGAGGTCGCATCCATGTAATTTGAATGTGTATAGAACCGTACAACATCAGACATTCAAATAAAAATAAAAAATGTGTGTTGTACACACAACTTTTCTTTTTATTCCAGCTTAAATGCTGACTTTGATTGAAACTTTTTTGAGAAAAACACTAAAAAAATCACCAAAAAATTGCGTGATGCATTACTTTTTTTGGGGCGTGGGGAAACCTCTTCTATCCAGCAATTCAATTTGGCCAACGATGCCACAAACTTAAATTTTAATGAAATTATCGTTATATTTTACTCCCAAGTCCCAACATTTTAAACATTTTTAGAGAATTTTAATTAGACGGCCAACTACAACGGCACCAAAACATTATTTTATATGGTAATGAAATCTCGAAAAAGTAATTTGGGATCCAATAATAACATTGAAATTGGTTAAATGACTGATTTTATTGAGATTTTGCCCTGGGTGATTTAATAACAGTGAGCTTATACTAGAGGGATAGCTTCTAGAAAACAATACTCAAAAATGCGCAACTTCAGAGTTTCAAAGATGTAGCTTGGAAATCGATACATACGCCAAAGTAAACTATATTTGTCTCGTTTCTTCTGCCGTCAAAAAAATTACGACGAAATGAGAAAGACTATTCTATTCTATTTTTAAAATAATGGCTGCCATCTTGGGTATTTGATGATTTTGCCAATGTCTAGTTTATGTAGCAAAAGTGCTTGACGTTGTACGGTAATTTATGTATTTGGTGACTTCAAGGATTGTTTTTCGAAAAGAACACTATCTTGAGCCACCACTGGAGCCCCGTTGTATTGTAATCTCTTCACTTTCACTATGCAAATAAAGATTTTTATTATTTAGGTATTTAATTATTTTATTTATGGTGTCAACTTCGAAATCACGAAAAAAGAAATCAGCTGTCCAATACATTTGAGTCGAGTCGGTCGGTACTGCAGTTTTGTATGAAACAGTTTGTTTTCACGATTTCGTTGTTGGCTCAATAGTGAAAGTTGTTCAGTTTGATTAGGGGAATGAATGGTGAAGTTATCCGGAATGATTAAAACTTAACCCTGTATGAAATAACGAAGAGGGTACCGAAACTCCCAACAGTGTGGGAAAATCAAAATCGTATTTACTTGTAACACTGATGGCAAAAACAATGCGTGAAAAATGTATTTAGTTTTTTAATGTTATTTTGACAAAATATAGTAAACTTACTTGTGAAAAGTAACACCACTTCCTTTATTATTCTTTTCCGACTGTGATTTACAAATTTTTACGGCGCATTTCCCCATTTTGGTAGCTTAATTTAAACGTCACGGATATGTCAGCTCACCATAGATAAACGCCTGAACTGAAGTCAAAGAAGCCTGCAGACATCTTCGAAGTGGCAACGCTTTGGTGCCCTAACTACTAATCTAGTTACTTAATATCATTGTTTAATAACGGTCAACATATTTACCTAAGTGCGGTACATGGCATAGGTGCCAGGCGGCGTGTTTCAAAGTCGCGGCCTCTAGTATGCGCTGCTAATACTCTTGATTTAAAAAAACGTCTCTTGACATCTAAATAGGTAATCCCAATAAATCCCGTGAAATTTTTATCCATATTTATTAAATCCGGATATTTCCGGGAAATCAAGGCGTATCCAAACTTGTATGCTCAAAAAATGCCCCGAGATTCCGATCACTGGTCATGAGACATTTCAATCCCGAAGCAGGTACGCATAATACGGGCTAGTAAGTAATTTTCTAAATATGTAGTACCTACTATAGATCTGTATTTAAATGTGAGGATATTTTTGTAAATATTACTTCAGTTCCAAAACAAAGAATTTTAGTTTCCTTGGCTCTAGCTAGTTACACAAAACACCGTGTCTTCTGAGTCTTTAGTTGGAAACCAGTTGGCTCGCCACATTATTTGACACTTGAGAGAGATATTCGAAATTCATGCGTAAAGCGTACTCCATGTGCCTGCGCATCGTCATCGTCAAAGAGAGCAATAATGTCAGTTGATTATAAAATAAGAAATAATTTTAATATCCAGTTAATGGATGAACAGTTACGGACACATGGCTGGCAGGTTCATTGATAGTTTGTTTATTATTAAGCGCTATTATAGTCATGAAGCTATCATTAAGTATTTTCTCTAGCATGTATTAAAGTTTAACAAAATTTTACGATTACAACACGAGCTATAAAGTCGCCTTTATGTCTCTAAAACCTAAGACTAATTCTCATTTGAATGTTAAGTGTTCTCTAAATGGACTCTGCATAGAAACATTGCAGAATAAATCATGGGTCTAAACTTAGAAACAGGCATAACTAAATCGCCAGAAATTACGTAAACAAAGTAAGGCCTGCTTAACTCACCTAAACTGTGGCTGTAAACTTTGTCAGTAGTTCTACACAAAGAGATGTGACTCGTTGTTTAACTGCCGTATAATTTTACCAAAAACATATATTATTAGCGTAGAGAATTATGTGGACAATGCAAACGAGTATCGAGTGAGTGAGTTAAATTAATTTAGAAATCATTTAGCAAAATAAAAACAAATTTATCAAGTCATGCACCGTTTACATTATATTACTATAATAGTTAAGATATTACGTAATGAATTAAACTAAAGAAAACATCACAAAAATTGTCCTCGATATCAATTTTTCGTCCTTTTATTATTCTCAAATAGTATAAACAATGCTGCTCCATTTTTTACTTTTAGACTAAATGTATATTTTGTTATATTATGCTTATTATTGTAACTGTCATAAAATAACGTTGAAACGTGTGGTCTTTCTAAGTGGCATAAAGTACATCATCTAGCAGCAACGAACAAACTAGCACAACATTTAAACATTTGATTTATTAACCCATTCCGTATTGCCGACTGCAACGGTAAATCTGTTATCATTTTGACAACTTCTAAGTGTCCATTCTAAATAATGCCGTAGATGGATTAAAAATATTGGTTAAACATAGTTTTATTATGGTTTTAGATAGTAGGTAAGTAATTAAACCTACATAGAAAATGACTAAACTTATCTTATAGCTGTAAGCTCCCTAAAATAAAAATACTTTTTTTAAAATAAAACACAGTCATGGTAGTGTCAAGCTGCCATCTGTCTTGTCAAAATAGGCCCCGTACAGACTGCGACTTTTTGCAGCGATAAAACGCGCGTTTGTCTATCACGTGACTTTATCGCTACACTGGCAATTAACAGGCGTTTGTATCTATTCAAATGCATGATTGTAGCGATGCACAATTTGTATCAATGCACATGTGCGTGTACTTTGTGGCAAAGGTTGTCAACGAATAACTGACCAAATATTACGATGAATAACTTTCGTATTCATCGTGGCTGTATCTCGTTCGCATCTATGCTTTATCGCGTTTGCATCGATGCCGCATCGCGACTCAATCGATGCTTTTTGCAGCACTTCTGCGCTGCAAAAAGTTGCACTGTGTAAAGGGCCGTAATTGAATTACCCCAATGTTGCTATACTCTAAAAGATTTCCCTACTTGCCATCAGATTCTGGTCCACCTACAGTCAACCAATTTGAAATTTTGTAGTAATATTGTGATATGTTTCTACATTTCGAATTGGTTGAATGTACCTATATGGCCAACATGGCCATGAAGAATCGTCATCTAATCATGAGGTTATATTACAAAGAAGATAAAGAGAAAGACGACTGGGCAAATAGGCTGTAATTTAATAGGACCAGGGCCCTGTTTAATAAACGCGACAAGTGACAATTGACGATGACAATTCAGAGTACATTGCTGGTTACTTATGACGCTAAACTTGCAGTGCTTCATGTGTCCTAGCATTCTCAGCAATGTACTCTGAATTGTCATTGTCAATTGTCGCCTTTATTAAACAGGGCCCAGTATGTCCAAGCTGACAATCACTGTATAATCCTACTCACGTATAAAAAGTGTATAATAGAATCGTCCAGCTTAGGAATACTAAATCATAACTGTGCTGGTAGCATGCTACACGTGATACGGTTGTATCACATCTTTTATCTCGTTCGTTCACGTGCAAATAGAAAGAGAGCGAAGGTGTGATAGCGCTTTATCTCGGTGTCATGCTACCTATGCAGGTTTAACTTTGCGTTATAACAAGTATACATGCTTTGCGAAGGATATATATTATTGCTAAGCGAATGAAAAATTAATTTTTTACATTTATTTTAACCATAAACATGTTTTCTAGGATGAAAAGATTGACCATGTAAGTCTATCTGAATTTATACCTTATGAGCGCTTATTTAATAGTTACAACAATATTACATTACACTGGTCTTACAACTCCGGCGCGTGCGGTGATCAAATCTATGGGTTACTACTGCGCATGCTCTCCGTGCATAGTTATGTTCATATCAGTATCGATAAAACGGAGATAAATTAAAGGACTTAAAAGCTTTACTTATCCAATAATCGTTGAGTTTCGGAATTAGATTTAAACGTTAAAAATTTGTACATTTTAACATTGACGATATTTTTTTTATCGAGTTCGAGATGCTAAAAGACGCGTATTGATATGGGCTAAGAGATTTCGATTTTTTTTTAATTACAAATATTTTGTAGGACATCGCGAGAAATCCCTGAAAATTTGCGTTTTTAGGCAGTTTCTAAGCGCACTTTTTAACGCATTTGTATAAGCAATTTTAAAGTTTTTATATTTTGTATTGTACTTTGGTTCAATACCAGCGGTAAGAACCCGTTATAATGATTAACTTTAGCTTAATTAATAACCACGTAACGCGTAACGCGTAACGCGAAATCACAGAAAATTTGCGTTTTTAGGCAGTTTCTAAGAGCACTTTGTAACGCATTTGTATAAGCAATTTTAAAGTTTTTATATTTTGTATTGTACTTTGGTTCAATACCAGCGGTAAGAACCCGTTATAATGATTAACTTTAGCTTAATTAATAACCGCGTAACTCTCAAAAATTGTGTTCAATACCAGGAGATTTTTTTTGGATTGAATTTTTTTTAATTTGCCGTTTAGGATCTATGAATTTTTGTGCCGCTACAATTTTTTTCCACTCATATGCAATAATAAGTATTTAATTTAATCCTCTCAAAAAAAAGCTGCTATATACGTGGCAAGTACATATTAAAAAGACAACGTAAAAAAAAACCGTTTTCTACAGAATTGTTAACTAAACAACATTACAATGAATGAATGTAACTTTTTATAAATAATTTGTCAACGTGATAAATCTGCTTCTAGTTCTTACAAAAATTTACATCAATTTATAACTTCTTCGATTTTTTTATTATCGATACAGACAGCAGATACTATTATTTACATCACAGTCCCATCACTAGATCTTTCCAGTCTGTCGTATCAAACAAACGGTCTTGCGGTGTACAGAAAATATAATATTATGCGGTCTGTAAATGGTAAGAAGTTGTAATCGGACCGTGGTGTTGAAAGTTAATCTAATATTGAAATAGATTTATCATTCCACTATTTTCTTTTTTTTTCTTTTTTGTGTATTGGTATTTTGTACCTGTGGTTATATAAAACTGATAGTTGATAATTTAGAACAAAGATGAACACAGAAGAATTAAATATTTTTTCAATGTTTCTAATAGGTAACTATGCGGATTGCAGACACAGCAAGAATTAAATTTAATTTTTATTTAAGTAACAATTAGTAAAACTACTCCATTAAAAAAAACTAGACCCAACCTGAACACAAATGACCCGATAGAAAGGATTATTATAGGTACCAAAAGCAATACTCTTTCTTATACTATGCCAACATTATTAAAAAAATATATATAAATATTATTATATATCTAAACTATTATAAAACTGTAACTGAAGTGTGTCTGTACATTGAAGATATTTACAAAATAAAGATTACGATATGGTGTTTAGGTATCCCTGACTCGAAATCAACCTTTTTTTTTAAATTTTGTCTGTCTGTTTCTCTGTTTGTTTGTGTTTGTTTGTTTATTTGTTTGTTTGTTCGCGCATCACGCAAAAACTACTGAACCGATTTTGATGAAACTTTTTTTGTTTGATAGCTTATGACCTGACTTAAAATCTGGTATATAATTTGTGCGGACGAAGTCGCGGGAAAACACTAGTAGGTATATAAATATAAAATATATCGACCTAGGTAATACATCGAATATACAGGGTGTTTCATAAGTAACAATAAATTTTTGAAACTCATAAGGGTGTTGTTTAGACCGTCAAACTGAACAACTTTCTCTATGGGACCAACATCGAAATCGCGGAAAAAATAATTTTAAATCCCATACATATTTTAGCTCTAGTCGATTTGTAGAGTATAGAACATACATTTTTTTTTTTCGCGATTTTGATATTGGTCCCATAGTGAAAGTTGTTCAGTTTGATGGTCTACACCACCCCCTTAAACGTTTATTTGTAGTTTTGTAACACCTTGTATATGCTTTTGCCAACATACAATTTTTAGTTTGTTTTAATTACTGATCTTTTTTGAGTAAAGAACTAATGAAACCTAAATTAACAGAGATTGGAGATTCTAATGGACCAAGCTTTTCGATACAACAATTTTGTATTGAGCGTCGATGTACTCTAATGTGGCCGGGGTAGTAACTAACTTTCACAAAAAGGACAAGATGGCGATTAAATATTATCATATGTTTTAGTTATCGTGATAACCATTTTTTATATTATTTTTGATTATTTAACCTAAATATTTACAAATAAAGGTAACTATTAGTTAAATTAGTTATCGTTAAATCTGCATTGTCATGATCAAATCTATTGCCATATCCATACTTAAAATAAAATATTATAATACAAACTACTATGACAGACGATCAGTTATAATAAATTTTATTACTTATCTGTATTCACTGCTCTCAAATGAAATTTCTATAACGTTATCGAGTGTGCCTCTGTTTGGTTTCCTCTGATAACGGTAGTTTCAATTTACATTTTGTTTGCATTTAATTTTAAATTTAAGGTGTATGATTATTCTATTTATGAAAAAAATCATAAGCAAAAAAAAATTGATATTTCAGTTTGACGGTCTGGTCATTCCCTCAAAAAGTGTCAACATATTAAGAAGGACCCTGTATACCATAAAATTAAAAGACAGTAATTGAGCCATGCATGCATGCGTACGCTCACAAACTATATTCCGTGAGAGATATTTCAAATAGAATACAACTTTTTCAGAATAAATAATATTAATATGATAATAGTTCAATTAAATTCAGAATAATAAACACTATAGGTATTAAGAATGTCTTCATTTCACGAACAATACCCAAACTCTGTCCATGGCGACAAATACTAACCTACGCCCAGCGCCCTAGATTTACTTCATCAGTGTCTACGCAAATGAGAATCACTGACAAATGTAGTCGTATTACCCGCTGTTTTCGTTCTTTATCAACCAGTACCTGGGCGAACGAGCTTCGCTCGGTTTTTTTTTTTTAGTGCAAAAACGAATCTCCTCAGGGATGATAGTAGATAAACTTAAAAAAGAAAAAAATATATCGAAATACAAAGTTCTTCCAAATCGTTAAAGCCCTTACCAATGAACCAATTTTTATATTAATACCTACATAATTATGTCAAGAATTACTCGCTTTTAATATATTAATTCAAACAGACTACCTACAATAAAATTTAATAAAAGTAGTAATAGCACTAAATGTAAAGGTGTGTCTTAATTCGATCTGCAGTATTATCTGAATTATTTTCTTTTCATTATTATTTTTCCTGAACTCGTAATTCTGATTCATTTTTGTCACAAATAGCAAACAAGTTGCTTGCCCTTAAACTGAATTCAATATAACGCAATACTATGCCCTTATCTAAAATACATGCAATGCACATGCGTAGTAGTCGGTTGTAAAATTATCTGTCACGAACATTTATAATTTATTTAATAGCAGCATTTTAAAGTACAAATGGAAATATTGTAAAGTGAGCTTTGAATTAACTATTTTTCATCTGTGAAATATAATCGTCGTTTATCGACAAAATCTACGGAAATAGTTTTTTTTATCCACGACCAAAGCTATAATGACCAGGTCAAAAGAGATGGTTCCAAAGGTATTAAATTAATATAAATTTTCTTGACAATTTAAATTTAAAAATTATGCAACTAAAAACGTTTATTTCAATAGGTAGATAGTGAAAATAATTCGATACCTTCATTAATTGTGATGTATGTAGATATGTTTGTTTTAACCTAAAGATTATTAGGTCAATTAATTAAACGATATTAAATTTTATTTGCGTATTTTTTTTTATTTATCCTAAAAACTGAACTTTTGTCATGACTTTACTATAAATCTTCGTTTATCCGTGAGAATAAGTATAAATAGGTACCACAGTTATCATAATTATTGTGCGTAGTGATTTTATAATTTTCCTGTTTGTTGCGTAATTTGTTTATATGAATAATATAACTTAGTCGTACTTATAGCAGAAATCAATTAAAATTAATTGCTATAATTAATTAAATAATTGTTACTTTAAAGTAGAACAAAAGGATTTTGTTTACAAAAGTTTACCACATATGGTGTTATTAGTGGTAAGCATTAAAAGATAATAGAATTTGCCATTTATTACGCATTTATAAAGACAAAATCACAATGTAAATGTTTCTCCAGAATAATAGCACGAAATACGTCCTTTACAGCCAGACAACTCGGTGCTTAGGTACGAGTAAGTATAACATTTAAAAAAATACTACACAATATTATCTATTATAGTACTTACCTATGTTAGGTTTAGATTGAATATTTTATCACTCAAGTGGACCTAAAGCCAGCCAGTTTATCTATGTCAATAATAGATTGATATAATTTTCTAGGGTGAGAAATTGATTTGGTATACCTACCTGTACTTTCTTTATTTGAACAGTCCACGCATAGTTTTATTAATTTTATAAATTAATTATTACAGAAAACTATTGTACTATTTTACAAAGAAATAATTACTGCGACAAAACAATGGAATATAAAAACTTTTTGTATAATTTAGAGAGAAGAAGCATTAAAATTACACAGACGACTGGTAACAAAATGTATCTGATAATACAGGGTGTAAACCGAAACGACCATCAAACTGAACCACTTTCACTATGGGACTATTCACTTTCAACATTGAAATCGCCACAAAAAAAACACCTTTTCCGTAAATGGGTTGAGTCGCTATTAACGTTTTCTAAGGAACGGCTTTTTTACGACATTTCGATGGTCTCTCCATAGTAAAGGTTGTTCAGTTTGGTGGTCTGAATCACCGCTTAAGTACGTACACATTTATTTACACCCTGTAGAATAAACGTTTTTGCTCTACAATTTTAGCTCATACTGATCAGTGCTACTTTAGCTAATGTCTAACAACAAAAATAAATGTTCTCAGAAATAAGATAAATTGCGAGGGCATAACTAAAGAACCAAAACTCAAATAAAAGTTATAAAACAAACTTAATTCAAAATCGTCAAGAAACCTAAGAAATTGCTAGCTTGAGGGTAACAGCTACTGTCTAACACCTTGGAGTCGTTCATAACCACAAGAGAAGCGCGGAAAACAAACAAAGAAAAAATACATATTTTTACGAATAATATTGAAATTACATTGGAATATTGAATTGTTCGCTTTTCATCACTAGTTTTCGGTTTGCTTGTCGATTTTAGTTTTAGATTAGGCATCTATTTGTCATATTATTTATAAGATAATTATCTTTCAATAATATCAATGGTACAGTCTGTCTATAAAGTCTTGACAAAAAATGAGACATACTATTATATACTGCACTAGGTAACATTCATAAACTGTAAATAGTAACACAGTTTACGAAAATGACATTTATCAGATCAGAATATACATAAATGTATATTACTGTGCTTTCAATCAATCACATTATAGTCCAATCATTTTAGGGTTTAACCCTAACAATAATTATTCATCTATCGTTGAAACTTTGCAGTGTGATAAAATAAAGTATACAGATTACGGTTAAGAAATAATCTTTTTAAATTTCAAATAATTTAAATAATACATTTTAAATAATCTAATTATTCACGAAAACCGACTTGTAAAAATTGATTAGTGACTAGAAAACGGTTCTATTGCCTCGCGTAACGTATCTCTTTCTATTATACAGTGGTGCCGCTAGGTACATCTCGCTCTCTCAGCTGTATGTTCCTCTATTCCCTTCGCGATTATATGTTGGTGCCATAGAGAAAGTCGTTCAGTTTAAAAGTCTCATCATCGCCTTACAAAAAAAGTCAGCATATTAAGAAGAAACCTGGATAATGTTTTTCAAAATAAGCTCAGAAGCTGTCACTTGTACCATGCTTAAGCTATAGATTACTTGAACGTATACACATATGAACTTTTGCAGTCAGGGAACAGCAGAAGCGGTTTTAGAACCGGTTTTTAGAATACTGCACGTTGACTCCAAGAACAAATTAAAGGAGTAGTCGATAATACAAACTTTATGGTTATAATAATTCTTTGTTGTGTTACTTTATTTTGTCTGCGTCTTTAGAATAATGTTTACCTGGCAGTGAAACAAAAGACCAATATCTTTAAACATGACTAGATAGCTTTTGAAGCATCTGTAATTTGATCATAAGGTCCCTAATCGTAGTAGTATTTGAGTAAAGAATTGACGTTGTTTTACATGACTTCGATAATTATGTTGGAACTATTTTTGTGTTATTGCGTCTCTCCAGCTTCTTTGTTCCTGGGGCTAGATTTTGCTGTGAGGCGTCTTTATTACTCCTTGTCCATAGATACTATCGCCCGCTCACGCTGGTACCTACAATCACTTACTATAACTATATTGTCTATTTCGTTTCCTGGTTCAAATAAAACCCAGCTCCACAGTCTCTTTACTTTGTTTAACTTGTTTCTCAAATTGGTATTCACTCTTTCAGGTTTATTAGGAGTTAGTTGAATGTATTGGTTGATTGTTTTGTCTTCCTTTTAGATTTGTGTTTGTCTCAATCCCAGTGACGGTCGATTGTTTATTGTATTATTGCAAGTTAACTGCTAACTATTTTGAAGGAACAAAACGTGATCGGATAGTCGTTGGTTCATTATGGCCATTTGTATTTAATTATGGTGTAGTTGCAGTTAAGTATACAATTTGTTATAGTTGTAATAAAAGTCATTCGATAATTCTGCATATGTAACATAATTATGGCAATATAATTTTTTATATATTTACCAAATTCATTACCAAAATATTTTCATGATTATATTCAATTATTACGCCAAGATATAAATAGTTCGAGAACAGCAATTTGGATCATAATTAGCCGAGGTTAAAATTATCCAAATGGCGTTATGTCCAATTTGAATCAATAAATCGACATAAAACTAGTAATCTCTAAAAACCACAAGCTTTCGACACCGAGTACAAACATTATAATTTTAATCTCGTATACATAAATTATAGGGCAGTCGTTAAATATCAGCTCTGAAGCGATTGCAATGACATAAAGCTGCTTTACATCTGCAACAGTATCTTTATCCCTAATTTCTTCTACTCACAGTCGTAGTGCCTTTGGCATAGAAATCATTTTTGAGACGTCTATTGTTAAATGTAAGTTTGTATGGTAGGTCTTTAGTTTGCGCAATATCAGCACGAGCCAGTAACTTGATGTACTATTTTGTATTATGTCTTTTGAGTGTTGGTGTTATTGAAATTGTCCTTATAGTTTTGTTGTTTTATTTCCATTACTTTATAATTTAGAGCTTTAGGATTTATTTCCAAACCTCTATTATCAACGCCTCGCAGCTTCAACTTGTCCTCTGAATTTCATAATTATTTATCATATTATACATATGCAATTACATTGAAACGGCTTAGGAGTTTAGGAGGCAAGTTGTCCTCGTCGGTGGATCATTTTACCATTTCTTCCAGTTGTTATTGGTGAACTCATTCTTGTCCGTGGACTACTATACCCCATACAAAAAAATTAAAGATTCTTAGTTCTCTAAAAGTTTATGATTATTATTATTTATTATCTACTCCGGATAGGTATATAAAACAAGTATAAAACAACTTAAACTACATACTATTTTGATTCGTCTGGAAGTATCTTTCAAAGTAAACGGCAGGCAGGTGTTAGAGTGTCGCAAATAGTAATCTTACGTTGCCATGCGTAGGTAAGATTTGTATAATTTACCCATAAATCCCTTCAATGCCATTGCAAACTGGATTGACTTATAATGGAAATAAAGGGGACTCCCGACGAAAATTATTTTAGTATTTAGTAGTAGCTCAAGAGGCAGACAGAGGGTAGTTGTAATATAAAAATTCAGGAATTGTGTTCTCATTAAAATGTCTCATTTAAGTTTATTAATAACTAGTGTTTAACCGCGACTTCGTCCGTTCGTAAATTTAATGAGAAACAGAATCTTGTATTTTGCAAATTGCAAGTAAATAGAATGAAAAAATTCGAAGTGGTGCTGCTTATTAGAATGCAAATATAATAATTTTTACCGGGTCGAAAAAAAAACATAATTTGTCAAAACCGCGGTATAGACCTGCAAATTGTGTCAACTAACTTGAGTTGACACAATCTTCAGGTCTATATATACACTCAAGCGCCAAACACCACAATTCCTTTCCTTTCAAAGGTAGTATACCTGCATGAAATCTGCAAGTCTGAACATCGAATCTACAACCTGCAATAAACCAGTCTTCCCACACCCGTTTAATTTTGTAGGCGTTAGTAGATACACCTTGCAGACAAAACATGTTTTTAAAATGTATTATTATAAACTGATTTCAATTTATTTTCTTCCTCTAACCTGTTTCTTTACTACAATGTGGAAGACAATATTTTTAGGGTTCCGTACCCCTTGTCTGTCCGTCCGTCCGTCCGTCCGTCTGTCCCTCTATACTACCTATTTAGGGCTTTTACTTTTGAACGGTAATAGCTAGACAGTTGAAATTTGCACAGAATGTGCGTTATTACGGCGGATTTGCTAAAAAATCAAAAAGTCAAAAATACAAATTATGAGGGGTCATACAAGAAACTAGTTTTTATCAACGTTTTTCCTGCTCGCTGTATCGTAAAAACGGTCATACATACAAGCTTCAAACTTGGTGTGATTAAAGACCAAACTCTACAGTATCTCGCGGTCTTGCGCTAAAGGTCCCGGGGAAAATAAAACTGTTTTTGTAAGTTAATATTTTGTGTGGTGGTTGGTACGGAACCCTCGGTGCGCGAGTAGCCCGACTCGCACTTGACCGGTTTTTTTCAATAATGAATAAAACCTAAATGAGATGTAATAAAGACAAATAAAGACGTCATTAAACTTCCTCACTGCACTGTAGTTGCGCAAAGCTAATAGCGATGATCGCAGAAAAATGATTCATAATCGTTCGTTCTTGACCTAGTTGCTGGATTCGTTCACGCACGCGCGGTGCAGTATAGAATCGTATTGCAATGATCATAGAATAATGTTTTCCTGATTCTAGTATCACTTTATCGGCGACGCAATTCGATATGTCAAGTTTGATTTTTAACTTTATTTTATATTTTTATGGATAGAATACATACAATTTTAACTGTTATCTCTAAATGGTAAAAGTGGTGGCGAGAAAATTATTTGAACTCCATGAAGAAAGGTATTTGATTAATTTTAAAAAATAAAAATCATTTGCCTTCTCTTTCTTACTCCATGCTGGAAACAGAAACGGCAATATTAATTGTCTTATTATTATTTTCTTAATGGCCAGCTATTTTAAGTAGATTTAATGTTTACTAAGGAGTTCACAGGTTTTCCAGTGACGACGAGTGAGTCACGGACGGACCGAAAAACGACGTTATTTTATTAAAAATAAATACTTTCATTTTAAAATCTCTGACATAGGAAATATCATTATTGAGACAATTATCTCGAAATGGTTTTCGATTTAGACCTCCAAAAAAAAAACTTGACATTCCGAATTGCGAATTGTGCCTGAATATAAATCGGAGCATTTCTGTTTCATTTGAGTCGCCAACTTTGAGCTTATTGCTTAGATTCTTGATTTTTACTATCGATTGATATAAACTAATTCAATAGCTTCTCTTTCTAATGAAAATATTCATATAACACAGGTTTAACTGTCGTGATACCTTCGGCTCCGTCACGACACGTAACGGTTTCATTGTTATTCAAACTTCGAGCCTAGTTCTAGACCTTAAACACGGTCTAGGTGCATGTTTAGCTTGTCAATTTGTAATGGTTTTACAGTTACGTCACGAATATTATTAATTAGGTTTCACCCATTTTACGTTGATCGATGTTATCGTTTAACTTTAATCGATTGGTAATCGATCAAGGGGCATTTTATGAGTTTTACCGAAATTCAACCCTTTATTGGAATCTGTGAGTGGAAACTATCTTTGAATTTAAATTCTGATTCGACTCTATGTCCATATAGAAACACGTCGGATAAGTTATAAATAATTCGGTTTATCAATGAAGTTGTTATAAAGCTCTAATATTCTAAACTATTATAAAACTGTAAAAGAAGAGTGTCTGTACAATGAAGATATAAAAAAAAAAAGATTACGATAATTATAGTTTTCAGGTGACTTCAAATCATTTTTTTTTTAATTTTTTGTCCGTTTGTTTGTTTGAGTATCACGCAAAGACTACTGAACCGATTTTGATGAAACTTTTTTGATTGAAATTGATTGACTTAGAGCGTTCACACACGATGACGCATGACGGAGCGGCTTGCGGCTGCGTCAGTGCGGGGAATCGTTGCCTCAGTCGCAGTGATGTCCGTCAGTGCGACTTGCAGTCCGTCAGAACGACGTCACTGCGGCAATGGTGTTGCGAGATATGGAATAATTATCCTAGATCTGCGATATTTTTGAGTACCATGATTGACTACAATATTTTATTATTTTATTATTATTATTTTTTTTTTTATTCCCCCTCGGGGAATATAGTCGTGAGCATATGCTTATGCTTATGCTTATGCTTATTATTACACGTAACGGATCGTTACCTTACCCGGGGTAACAATGTTGACGGTAAATTTTTCAACGGGTTAAGAGCCTACCGAGCCTATTGTGCTGCCCCCAATCGTATTTTTTTTATTTCTGTACAATTGAATAACATTTCCAAAAAACAAGAATGTCACATTGTAGTCCTGATTGGCTTTCAATTTATCGAAACATTACGGATTATTATGTTTTATGCTTGTAGCTATTATCGTTAAAACTGCAACTGGCGGTTTTATAGTAGACTAGTGTTTTCCCGCGACTTCGTCCGCACAAATTATATACCAGATTTTAGGTCAGATCATATGCTATCAAACAAAAAAAGTTTCATCTAAATCGGTTCAGTAGTTTTTGCGTGATGCGCGAACAAACAAACAAACACACTATTTTGTCAATAGATGGCGCTGCACGTCATTTAAATCGCGCTATCGAGTGTCATTTGAATTTATATGAAGTGAACAGCAACTTTTTTGTTCCTTATGGTTTTACGGTTTTATTTTAATAGTTAAGATTACACACCGAGGACAGGAAAGTAAGAAAGGTCTCAGATCTCATGTAATGAGGTTTTCTTATTTTTTGTCCGAGGTTAGTATACTATTTTTCTCCCTCACCGATCCCCACTACCACCCCTACGACGTAGGCCGCGTAGTCCCAGCAACGCCCATGGCCGAGGTCCGTACCCACTTTGGGTGCCCCCTGGGCTGGTTGCTTAAGCTCTTGCATTTGGTTCGGTAGACCCTTCGAAGTCCCGCCAATAGTCCGAAGTAAAAAGCAGTAAATGCTCCCTGAGCAATGCTGTATTTAGTCACACAAAAAAAAAAAAAAAAAAAAATCTCCTCGAGGGAGGTGGAAAGCGACAACTTTGTTTAGCGCAGCGTTGCAAAAATTTACGCTTTCTGTCCGGAGGGGAGAAAATAGTAGATAACACACCGAGGACAGGAAAGGTCTCAGAGCTCATGTAATTGTTGACCTCGGCCTTAACATGTGATCTGAGGCTTTCTTACTCGGACAGTAAGTCCTAGGTTAGTATACAATTTTTCTTCTCGACAGAGGTGGAAAGCGGAAACTTAGTTAAGCGTTCTCCCCTCCAGACGGAAAGCGTCAATTTTCGTCCCGCTGCGCTAAACAAAGATGTCGCTTGCCACCTCCGTCGAGGAGAAAAATATTAAAGTAAAATAGCTTACGCAGTGGAAAAATCGAAATATAATTTTCTTGACAGTAACAACATTATGGAAACCATAACATAGATCTAAAGTACGTCGAGGATATATAAACACAAGATGTGACAACACTTTACTAGATGTGCCACCTTAACAAAAAATAGTTTACAAAAATAATCTACTATAACAAGGAATCGGTTTTATTATTTATTTTTCTCTAACAGCAAATAATATTTATGTTGCGTTTCGAGTGAAACACCTATATATTTTTCATAATGGGGCAACAGATTGTAAAATTACTCGAAATTTGCAGAAATTTCGGCCATCTAAGGTGTATCTGCTGGCAACATTACGCGCATCACTGCGTCACCCGTGTGCCATACCATGCGACTTCGCCGCAGTGACGGACTGCAGTGCGACTGCAGCACGTTTGCCGCATTGACGCACTGCAATGCGGTGACGCATGCTGAGTCGCATTGCAGTGCGTCAATGCGGCAAACGTGCTGCAGTCGCACTGCAGTCCGTCACTGCGGCGAAGTCGCATGGTATGGCACACGGGTGACGCAGTGATGCGCGTAATGTTGCCAGCAGATGCCCGAAAGTTCTGCTAATTTCGATTAAAATAATGAAAAATGTATAGTAGTATTATACGGTTTTACTTTTATATTAACCTCTTAACACGGGTTGAACACGGTTAATTTTACAGGGTTAAAAGGGTGAAATTTTTGTTTGTCAATCTATTCTAGACGGTTGTCAGGTCTGTTTGCTTTTTTTTGTTCAGTTTAGTTTTAGTATATTTTTTCTTATGTATCTCTCTATCTATACTTACATGTTAATTTAACTATTTAAACTTTAGAGGGGGTTACCCACTTTACAAAAACATCTTCTGCTTTCAAAACCGATATTTGGGGGTTTCTAAGGACACCGAACAAGAATCCGCAGTCAAAAATTCAGAAAAGTGACCGCCATCTTGAACTTTTTTGTTTCTCAACCGATTGCTTTCAAAATCGATATTTGGGGGTTTCTAAGGACACCGAACACGAATCCGCAGTCAAAAATTCAGAAAAGTGACCGCCATCTTGAACTTTTTTGTTTCTCAACCGATTGCTTTCAAAATCGATATTTGGGGGTTTCTAAGGACACCGAACACGAATCCGCAGTCAAAAATTCAGAAAAGTGGTCGCCATCTTGAACTTTTTTGTTTCTCAACCGATTGCTTTAAAAATCGATATTTGAGGGTTTCTAAGGTCACCGAACACGAATCCGCAGTCAAAAAATCAGAAAAGTGACCGCCATCTTGTACTTTTTTGTTTCTCAACCGATTGCTTTCAAAATCGATATTTGGGGGTTTCTAAGGACACCGAACACGAATCCGGAGTCAAAAATTCTGAAAAGTGGTCGCCATCTTGAACTTTTTTGTTTCTCAACCGATTGCTTTCATAATCGATACTTGGGGGTTTCTAAGGACACCAAACACGAATCCGCAGTCAAAAATTCAGAAAAGTGGCCGCCATCTTGAACTTTTTTGTTTCTCAACCGATTGCTTTCAAAATCGATATTTGGGGGTTTCTAAGGACACCGAACACGAATCCGCAGTCAAAAATTCAGAAAAGTGGTCGCCATCTTGAACTTTTTTGTTTTTACACCGATTGCTTTCAAAATCGATATTTGGGGGTTTCTAAGGACACCGAACACGAATCCGCAGTCAAAAATTCAGAAAAGTGACCGCCATCTTGAACTTTTTTGTTTCTCAACCGATTGCTTTAAAAATCGATATTTGGGGGTTTCTAAGGACACCGAACATGAATCCGCAGTCAAAAATTCAGAAAAGTGACCGCCATCTTGAACTTTTTTGTTTCTCAACCGATTGCTTTCAAAATCGATATTTGGGGGTTTCTAAGGACACCGAACACGAATCCGCAGTCAAAAATTCAGAAAAGTGGTCGCCATCTTGAACTTTTTTGTTTTTACACCGATTGCTTCCAAAATCGATATCTGGGGGTTTCTATGGACACCGAACACGAATCCGCAGTCAAAAATTCAGAAAAGTGACCGCCATCTTGAATTTTTGACTGCGGATTCGTGTTTGGTGTCCTTAGAAACCCCCAAATATCGAGTTTTAAAGCAATCGGTTGAGAAACAAAAAAGTTCAAGATGGCGGCCACTTTTCTGAATTTTTGACTGCGGATTCGTGTTCGGTGTCCTTAGAAACCCCCAAATATCGATTTTTAAAGCAATCGGTTGAGAAACAAAAAAGTTCAAGATGGCGACCACTTTTCAGAATTTTTGACTGCGGATTCGTGTTCGGTGTCCTTAGAAACCCCCAGATATCGATTTTTAAAACAATCGGTTGAGAAACAAAAAAGTTCAAGATGGCGGTCACTTTTCTGAATTTTTGACTGCGGATTCGTGTTCGGTGTCCTTAGAAACCCCCAGACATTGATTTTGAAAGCAATCGGTGTAAAAACCAAAAAGTTCAAGATGGCGGTCACTTTTCTGAATTTTTGACTGTGGATTCGTGTTTGGTGTCCTTAAAAACCCCAAAATATCGATTTTGAAAGCAATCGGTTGAGAAACAAAAAAGTACAAGATGGCGGTCACTTTTCTGATTTTTTGACTGCGGATTCGTGTTCGGTGACCTTAGAAACCCTCAAATATCGATTTTTAAAGCAATCGGTTGAGAAACAAAAAAGTTCAAGATGGCGACCACTTTTCTGAATTTTTGACTGCGGATTCGTGTTCGGTGTCCTTAGAAACCCCCAAATATCGATTTTGAAAGCAATCGGTTGAGAAACAAAAAAGTTCAAGATGGCGGTCACTTTTCTGAATTTTTGACTGCGGATTCGTGTTCGGTGTCCTTAGAAACCCCCAGACATTGATTTTGAAAGCAATCGGTGTAAAAACCAAAAAGTTCAAGATGGCGGTCACTTTTCTGAATTTTTGACTGTGGATTCGTGTTTGGTGTCCTTAAAAACCCCAAAATATCGATTTTGAAAGCAATCGGTTGAGAAACAAAAAAGTACAAGATGGCGGTCACTTTTCTGATTTTTTGACTGCGGATTCGTGTTCGGTGACCTTAGAAACCCTCAAATATCGATTTTTAAAGCAATCGGTTGAGAAACAAAAAAGTTCAAGATGGCGACCACTTTTCTGAATTTTTGACTGCGGATTCGTGTTCGGTGTCCTTAGAAACCCCCAAATATCGATTTTGAAAGCAATCGGTTGAGAAACAAAAAAGTTCAAGATGGCGGTCACTTTTCTGAATTTTTGACTGCGGATTCGTGTTCGGTGTCCTTAGAAACCCCCAAATATCGATTATGAAAGCAATCGGTTGAGAAACAAAAAAGTTCAAGATGGCGGTCACTTTTCTGAATTTTTTACTGCGGATTCATGGTCGGTGTCCTTAGAAACCCCCAGACATTGATTTTGAAAGCAATCGGTGTAAAAACAAAAAAGTTCAAGATGGCGACCACTTTTCTGAATTTTTGACTGCGGATTCATGTTCGGTGTCCATAGAAACCCCCAGATATCGATTTTGGAAGCAATCGGTGTAAAAACCAAGATGGCGACCACTTTTCTGAATTTTTGACTGCGGATTCGTGTTCGGTGTCCTTAGAAACCCCCAAATATCGATTTTGAAAGCAATCGGTTGAAAAACAAAAAAGTTAAGATAGCGGCCACTTTTCTGAATTATGACTTTGGATTCTCGTGTTCGGTGTCCTTAGGAATCCTCAGATATAATACATTTGGAAAGTAATCGTTTAGGAAACAAAAAAGTTCAAAAAGGCAGCCACTCCGCTTGTAAAATTAACCGTAAACTCGGTTACCCCAATTATGATAATAGTAGACACCGAGTAATAGTTACACACCGAGGATAGGAAAGTAAGAAAGGTCTCAGATCTCATGTACCTAATTGTAGCTGAGGTCAACAAACATGTGATCTGAGGCTTTCTTATTTATTGTCTGAGGTTAGTATACTATTCTTCTCCTCGACGAAGGTGGAAAGCGACAACTTCGTTTAGCGCAGTGGGACGAAAATTGACGCTTATATCGCTACTTGAAAACGTTCCGTTACGTGTATATTAAAATAATCAATCGAAATGTTGTATCGCATTCACTCAAAAATATAGCAGATCTAGGATAATTATTGCATGTCTGGCAACACCATTGCCGCAGTGACGTCGTTCTGACGGACTGCAAGTCGCACTGACGGACAGCACTGCGACAGCCGCAACGATTCCCCGCACTGACGCAGACGCAAGCCGCTCCGTCATGCGTCATCGTGTGTGAACGCTCTTAAAGTCTGGTATTAATTTGTGCGGACGAAGTTGTGGGTAATAAGCTCGTTATTTATAAACTCCTGTTCCTGACAAATTTATATCTTGTGTTATATTATAATTATGGGTAGATCAACTATTTTTTGTCCTCACAGTACTGTTTAAAAAAACGTTTCTATTCCTTTTTTCTTGACATTCATTAATTTTGAAAGATGGATATTGTATCTAATGATATGATTCTTCTACACACATGCGCATTGCACCATCTGTGTTGAACTACTAGAAGTTTTTAGTGGTTGTCCGATAGACCAAAAAGCGTGGGGACAACGAAATAAAGCGTCCATCGGACAACCGCCAAAATTCAAGTAAAATTAAAGTAATTTTGCAAAACCGTGTATGCATTTAATAAATGCAATCCTTAGTTATTCAACAAACATTAATTTTTAGGGCAAGCAAAACCTGAGCTTGAGCCTGAGCATGAACATTGAAAAAATTTTATGCAGATGACTGGGACTAGGTATGGACAAAAAATAGTTGATCTACCCTTATAACAGAATATCAAATCCAATGAAATTAAAACTGTCAATGAATTATCATAATTTGAATGTCAAAAGGTAATTTCAGAGACGAGATAATAGATTTCACAAGCGATTCAGGTAAATTGAAGTCATTACATTCGGTTCGACCGCTACTACGGCGCGTCAGCGCATCTATCATTAGATCATTACATTAAATTGATAAATAATTGTTACGCAATGCTGCAGTAGGGAAGGATACATGTATTTAATATCCAAACAAAAAGAATATGAATCTACTTATACTATAAAGAATATAGGGTCCTTCTTAATATGCTGACACTTTTTAAACGGGAGGATTAGACCGTAAAACTGAACAACCTTCTCTATCACTAACTCTAGCACTAACATCGAAATCGGAGCATCTAGGGTATGGATGCGCTAAAGAAAGGATTTTCGAAATTTGAATTCCACGCGGACAAAGTCGCTGGCAAAAGCTAGTAATTATTAAATGTCAACAAGGAGTCTCCACCTACTAACCCCCCAATACGTACCCGCGAACCCTGGGTTAATCAGAAAACATCTAATGCTGATTGGCTAACCTCTTTATCACGACGGCAACTCAAATTCATTTCATGCTATCGACTCGTCAGAGGAAGAAGACTAAAACTATGTGTTATTTGAAATATGGTACTTAATTATAATATTTCCTAAAGCATTAAATGCTAATGAGCATTAAATGCTTTCTGATTAGTGATTAGTTGATTACCCAGGGTACGCCGTAGCATAGCATATCATATGCTCACGACTATATTCCCCGAGGGGGTAGTCAGAGATATTCTGAAATCTCAGAACATCCACGCTTCACCACTAGTACCGAAACTCTGTCCAGTGCGGTGCGCCGTATAGGGGGTTTATAGCATATTATGATACGAGGAAACTCTGTTCTCGACATTTAATAATTGTAATGACAGATTACTTAATATTAATTTATTTAAGAAAGAACAAGTTTTATGTTTATATTCTGTCAAAATAATGGAAATCTTTATTTGATGATAGATATTATTTATTCCTAATTTCCAAATAGCACTTTATTGGTTTTTACTTGCACCTAGCTAGCGTTCGTAGTCAGTAAAAAAACCGACAAGCTGTGATTAGATAATGATGCCTTTGTCATTAGATATCGAAGGCAAAAAGTGTCGGGAGTTTAATGTCGTAGGGTTGATTATATCATGTTTTATTCAGTCTATTCAATTCGTACTCTAAACAAATTGTTGCGTGCAAACAGTTACAGTGTGGTTTGATATTATATTTACAGTGAAATAAAAGTGTTAAAAACGACTAAGATCAAAAATAGTTTGCAAATTAAAGAATGACATAAGTACATTCATTGACAACAAATATGTATTTTCTACTAGCGTGTAGAAAATATACATTAGTTGTTATTATATAACACATAATAATTATGTTGCATTCTGATGTCAGAATGGTGAGCAACATATCATGCGTTATAGTTTGGAATCATCTGGTATTAGTAAGGTGAACCGAGGCAAGTGTGACGCAGGGGGCAAGTGTGACTTGTGAATTAAAACCGCTCAACGTTATTATAATTTAAACTGTCATCTATCAAACGTATCGAACTATTCGTGCAACGTTTGATAGATGACTGTTTAGTTACAATAACGTTGAGTTGTTTTAATTCACAAGTCACACTTGCCCCCCGCGTCACACTTGCCTCGGTTCTCCTTACAAGTAAATAGTACCTCAACATTTGTCATTCTGAAACTCAAGAAAAATTTACCTAAACTTCATTTAGGTACTCCCAATTTGCCAAGACGTTGAACAACCTGCGACATTAATTTTTTTTGGGTTTAATTGTTAGCAACGAACGTGCAAAAAAATTTTAATAAACAGAGTACTGATTCATATTTATTTTTGTTTTTTTAGTAGTATATACATTGTTTTCCGTTTCTTAGTTTCAGTTAAGTTCGTTTTCGTTTTCTAACTTTTAAGCATTTTTCTGTCGATTTGATGGCATGGCAATGCCATAAACAATAAACTCAGTGGCATGCCATGCATGATGGTATATCACCGAGTTTGATCTGGATATATATGTGTTGTGTTGTGTATTGTATTTTTAGCAAATTTTTAGTAAACAGTTTGAATACTGTAAAATTTAACGCCACTCGGAAATACTCGATTCCCATTCTTCAATTATTAATATAATTTACGCTGAACATTTCAAAGTGACAGCCCTAAGTGTCGGTAGCACAGGAGCTACTGTCGAGTTCAAAAGCCAGTCACGAGTTAGACGAACGATCTCTGATAGTGAACGTGTACACAACGGTGTACTTGATTATATTATAGATAGATAGTATGGTTGCTGGATAGAAGAAAAGGCCGATACGATACATACTAGGGATAAGATGGAGAGCGCATGAAAAATAATTTAAATTAACGGAGAATTCGCTGAAGGTGAGCTGTGCCTTAAGGCATATCGTCGGTCCAATAGTAAACTAGCCAATCTGTCATTTTGGCATTTTCGACTTTACTATATCAAAATTTATGTTTCATTTCGATTCAAGTGGTGGCAAAGTATCGTATGTGTAACCTCAATAATTGAGAAGATATTGCTATTATTCTTTTCGCCTATCTACGTGAGATAGTCATTACACATTAGACAACTAAGCAAGTATATCAGTTGTTTTTAAAGTGTGACCAGAAAGACAATTATCTAGGACCAATACACAGATTTTTTTGAATATCTACGTGAAAAACTTGCTTTACAGTACTTAATTAATTTAATCTCCCCAAAATTTTAATTGAGTCTCCCCAACAGTTAGGAATTTTCAGATTGGCTAGTTTACGATTGGACCGACGATATTTAATAAGATCTTCTGTTAGTTATACGAGTAGCAGAGTTCCGGAACACCTATGTATACAGGGTTCAACTTAATGAGCTGATGGTTTCTTAAGAGGATGATCAGACCATAAAACTGAACAACTTTCTCCATGGGACCATAGTCGAAATCGCGAAAAAAACAGGTGTTCCATACAAAACTCCAATCCTACTCGACCCAAATGTATGGGACAGCATGGACAGCAAATTTTTTTTTCGCGATTTCGGTGTTAGTCTTATAGTTAAAGTTGTTTAGCTTTATGGTCTGATCATACTCTTAAAAAACAGGCCAAGTGTAAGTCGGTCGGAACTCGGGTAATTAGTGTTCTGCCCTACCAGTTATGTAACATGGGTCGTTGATAAGAACCACTATAAATTAACACTTACTTAGTGTGTGGTCATATAGTAACAGAAGATCATTTTACACTGGTGGTAGTTTTTTGGGTATAGAAAAAAAACTATCAAAGTTAGTGCTAAGCCTGTTAATTTTCAAGCCATCTAACAAGTTCTTACTCCAATGATCATGGTCATCTCGTGAACATGACAGTTGTAACATTGCCAAAATATCGAGAACTCAAATAATGTGTTCCCAAAAACCGGACTGAATCGTAAATTTTGGTTGAAATAGAAACCACGTAACTCTAAGACTGTAGCAGATAGATTTACAATTGACTACCTGTATAAATGTCTTGTGCGAAAGAAAAGAGAGAATAGGAAGAAGTGGTACCTTGGTGCATGTCAATATAGGTACTTTATTGTTAATTCGTTTTCTCAACAAGCTTAGAGGTATGTGCAAACAGTTCTATTTTCGTTTGATTATAAATACTTTCACTTGGGTCTTTTATCATATCGTGTTACGAACAACGATATTCATCTCAAAACAGTACGCCTACAGTTCAAACCTGGTGCTTCTTTAACAGCTAATTACCAACAAATTGAACGTTTACAGTTCATGCCTGTGGTGCGAGCTACGAACGATCCGATTTGAAATACGCCATAAAAACACAGCCAACTTCGTGTTATCTACGAAAGAATAAATGCTTCAACACTGTTATTGTTAAGATGATGAAACTTCATAAGCATAAGCATATGCTCACGACTATATTCCCCGAGGGGGTAGTCAGAGATATTCTGAAACCTCAGAACATCCACGTTTCACCAGTAGTACCGAAACTCTGTCCAGTGTGACGGGGGGTGAGCCCGTCGCCACTTGTAATGGACAGTGGATACGATACATACCTCGAAATTGAAGTATGCAGGTTTCCTCACGACGATGAAACTTCAAAAAGGCCATTTTGAACCTAGGGTAAATTTACTAGTCTTATATAGAGACTATAGGTGATTCCACATTTTCAGGGGTGGTGCAGACCATTAAACTGAAAAACATTTACTATGGAAGCAAAGCTGAAATGCAAAACAATTTTCATATGTTTCATAGATTTGAGTCCAGTCATAGTCCAGTAATTGCGGTTGCAAAGAAGTGTTTTTTTTTGCGATGTTAGGTTTAATCCAATATGTAGTACACGTTTTTTATTTTGATGATCTGAATCTTCCCTGAACATTTGGAAAGGGTTTACATAATCGGTTAATTACCAAGTATTTTTTGTCTTTACTACAAAATTAAAATATTTTTGGGTTACAAATAAAACCTGGGGTAATAAACTAATAACCTAACACTTACAAAAAAATGCACTCCCGATCCCGGTACCTGACCAAAATAAGCATCGCTTCAATTCCTAACTCAGACCAAACGAATGTTTCCACTAAAACAGACGGTCTCTTTGATGGTAACCCTCGAAACTTGACACCGTTTGTGAGGTGATGGTTGAACTTGTAATGTAGAAAATATTGGATAGGGCAATTTACGTTTGTATGGACTTGCAGGTTGTAGCCACATGGTGCAGTTGTGGTTTATAAATAGTACATCATTTTATCAACACGCCAGTGTAAGTTGAAATAGAAATTTGCTGTATTATTCGTAGAAGATTAGAAATATAGGGTATTTCTTTATATGCTGATGGTTTTTAAGGGGATTACGAGACCAATCGGTTTACAAAACTGTAAACCTCCTAGACTCGAATGTAAGGGACAGCAGATTTCGATGTTGGTACCATTGAGAAAATTACTCAACTCCTAAGATCTTGCTGGGCCCTTGTAGTGGAGGATGAACCGCTTCCTCTCCCCATTGCCATGAGAGGAGATGTACCTGTAGTGGGACGTATGAATTGATCTGAGTTCTTGCCAAACGCTTTTCCGCCTATTCTATATTCTACGCAATATGGATTCCGCACAACTGACATTGAACATATTCTCGATTCCACGCAGTCTTCAATTTGACACAAACGCGTTTCTTCCTATTCGCGATTCTACACAATATTGATGCCACGCAACTGCCTTTCATCACATTCGCTATTCCACGCATCTGTTATTTTGTGTGTATGTGGGCATGTATTCATATGCAGTTGTGGGAAGGTCCGATTTTCATGAACTCTTGCTAAATTAAGCCCAGCTTTTCATGTTAAAATTTTTAAATCAGTTAGATAATGAATATTGTGGCAAAAGTAATTAAGTATCTGTGTTTATTAATGGTAAAGGGATAACTACTAGTCACGTCTACGTTATAATGAACATACCTAGGTATCTAAGTATCTGCCACTAATGTTGCTTCAAGCTAGTTAGGTACTAGCAATAGGCATTAGGTATTGTCCTTTTCATAGCAAGCCCTTGACACGTCTAACATGAGTTTAGCACTTAGATAATAATTGCTTCACGAACACCTGTGTTCGACTTCGAAACTAATAACCATCGAGTTTTTATTCTAGTGTTTATTTATATCTGAATGATAACAATAACAATTTGATTTGAATAAAAATGATCAGTAGTTTTATTATTGTATTAGAACAATATGCCTAAAATTAGTTGATCAATAGATAATCAATAATTATTAAATTCTGTTTTATGGTAGTGTAATCGATGATGTTGTGAAATTATAACTTGTTTTATAATTTGTCAAATTTTCTAACTTTTTATTTATTAATATGTAGTTTAGTACTTGGTAAATATATATTTTGTTATTTATCATGTTATCATATCAAGCAATAATTATATTTGTTAGTAACGTAGGTTTATGCATATAGTAGGAATTTTTAAATCTGTCTTTAGTATATACGTACATTTTTCGATATTTGCATCAGCAAGTAGATTTAAATACCAGCACCGTAAGATACCTAGGTTACGACTTTTTTCTTATCACAAATGGCTTTAAAAAACTATGGATAGTTTATTTATTAGTACCGTATTTTACACCCATCTTATTTAAAGCTTAGCTTATACCAACCACACCAGATGCGAACTAATTCCAAAATTTTTATGACGCATCCTTACACAGAACACGTGCCTTCTGCACGTCTATGCATTATTTTGAATGTAAATAAATATGACACTAAAGTTAGTTCTTGTCGAGAATAACGTAAACATATCCTGACACCACAGGCTGGAGAAGAAACAGAAAAAACAATGGTTAGTGAAAAAGGATTTTTTGGCTTTTCTGCATATTAATCTTGGTAAGGAATAAACATGTAAGTACTTGGGAGTCATGTCATCACACATGGTCTTTGTAAAGAAGATGGGAAAGATATCGTGATATGCCAACGGCGGCGTCACAACTTAGGTTAACAATTATCGTAATAGTGTGACATTTTAGTAAAATTATACTTTTCCCCATAATTTTGCAACTGTTTCGTTGCTCAAACCTGGCATAATGGTTCCAGTATTGTCATTCCTGTTATTTTCTGTTTTTTAAGTTTTGAGACTGAAAAAGTTTTTAGTATTTTACCACAGAGTAGGTACTATAATTACTACATTTTATTAAACATTTTTATTTTCTTTCCTCATTATCTTGCATAAAATATGAAAAAAAAACAAACATCCGTTCACATCATTCACCAAGGATAAATCCCAAGAAATATTCGCAAGAAATGCAGTAGATTACCGCATTTAATTCCAGGCCATTATATTATTACCTTTACAAACTTTATTTGTTTCTTGTGCTAGACTTTATATTTAAGCGATTAGAGGTCATTTTTGTGCAATTTACTGACTTATTATGTTAGTGATTTTTCAAATTGCTTCGTAATACAAACCTAATGCCGCTTAATGTGGAATATACGCTTGACATTAAAATGAAACACTGAATGGATCAAACGGTTTGCTCGGTACCTACCTACATGTCCTTCATTTTAAATTACGGTGTTAGGTACTTAGAAGAGAAAAAGAAGCAGTTGGTGGCGATACTCTAATTACTGACATTGCTGGATGACTTTTTCAATCAAAAGTTGTCATTACTTTATTTACCATCAGACTAGGTACCAGGTTACCTATATTACTACCTCAATAGGCAAACATCAATTATTCGCGTGTAGAGAAATCTTACTAGACGTGCTGGTAGTACTTCAATGTTAAGATCGCGAACGTGACAACACCCAATTTAGCTTCACTGGAACAGTATTTTAGCGGAACCAGTAACGTTTTATTTCAACCGTATTTCTGAAATCATTGTCATTTCCAAAGCCTGGTTGAACGATACTCCTATTTTCTCGATAGAAAAAAATGACATGCAAGTTACAAAGTATCTTAAAACGAGTTTAGAACTCAAAAACACACTACATCGAGAGAGAGACTCTGGATCTTCTAGAAATATTAAATGAAACTCAGCAGTAGCAGTAGTTTTTAATTTTTTTTTATCGATGCGTCTCCACGAAACAACCGATGATCGTAGAGCGGCAAGTTCCATGGCCAACGCATTGGCTTGACCATCCAAAGTGGGAACGCTGCCATGCCAGCATGCTTGGGACCATGTCTCGCGGAGATGCACCTGACGAGTTGACGACCTTTTTTTTTAAGCTGGTTCTTATTTCTATGCTCAGAAAATTAATTATTTCGTATTTACTTATTTCTAATCTCGTCACACAATTGCCTATCTACATTATACTCTTGTTGTTTTCATATCTAAACTTATAATAGTTTAACTGAATATGTTTGTACATTGAAGATATTTACAATAAAAAAATTTTAACAAAAAATTAAAACCGACTTCAAAACTAAAAAGGTAAAAATAATAATATTGCAGTCGTTGACTTTTGCATTCGAATCTATAAGAACATTAATTTGTCTTATCAGACTCGGTGTCAAGCCGGTACGATTCGCAACTGGGCTTGCAGTAATTTTTTGGCTTGGCTTGGCTTGACACCGACTCCAATAAAACTAATTAATGTTCTTATAGATTCGAATGCAAAAGTCAACGACTGCAATATTATTATTTTTACCTTTTTAGTTTTGAAGTCGGTTTTAATTTTTTGTTAAAATTTTTTTATTTCAAACTTTTCAGTGTTGAAATCTAGGTGAAATACATTAGTTCGCCTAAGCAGTTATAAGTACTTCAATGCAAAGGATACGGTGTACGCTCTACACCTCACTCGATATAAAAAAATCCAACCCATGTTTCGTACAACATTTCTGTTTTTGGGTTACTGTTATCTGTCTTTATGCCATATTTCGATTCAATAGATGCAAAAATGAGCGAGTTATTGAGGCGGGGCATACAGACAGACAGACAGAATGGACGAAAGTATAAGGGTTCCTTGTTTGACTACGGAACCCTTAAAACGACGAACATTTCCGACCGCCATGAACAATTAAATCTATGTGTTTCGGTACCTCCTATATCCATGAAGTTTAAACCATAAAGTTATTATACGTTTAAACACAACAGTATGACCAAGAAGTTTTAAATAGGCATATAAAGATTCTTGGTTATGACAGTAAAAAAAAACGGGATTGATACTCTAGATCAACATTCATAAGATCAACATTCAAAATATCAACACCATAATGTCAGCAAATCAAATGATCAACAGTTCAAAATATCAACACTTCATAATATCAACAGTTCAAATGATCAACAATCAAAAAGTCAACAATAGAAAAAATTTACATTTAATTTAGCAACAATCCGAGAACTTGAGCCCACTGCTGGACCTACGTAGCTTACGCAACTTATATTAATGTATTCACAAACTTTTAAGGGTTTACCGTTGGCGCGCTCCATACAAACGTAGTCTGGTCATATTTTCAATACTAACCATTTAAAGCCAATGAAATTTTGCAGAAACAATCTAGAAACTATGTTCGTATGTAGGGATTGCAATCCGGTTTTCCGGATCCGGTAATCCGGCGGATCCGGCACCATTTACGGCCTACCGGATCCGGCACTAGCTGGCCGGATCCGGTAAATGGCTTGAAAATCGAATCAAACCGCTTTTTTAATGAACATTCTCGCAGTGGACGTCGCTTACGACGTTATTGAGTCACCTGCTACGACAATCCGCACCTACACGTACATTTAAAATAGAAATTTGTCCTAGGTATGGAGTTTTTTTCTTCCCTACCATATGAATATGTCATTATAGAAATGACAGCAGAAAAGTTTTATTATGTTATCCTGTTAAAAGTACTTTAAATATGCAAATTAACAGTAGGTATAGTAGTACATACCTGTCTCAGTCTGACAAAAGAAAAATAACCATAAATGTGAAAAGTGTGGATGTTAGGCGGTCTCTCTTTATGTTAGTCAGTGCTTTGAGGCCTAGAAAATGCTTTTTTCGCATTATTAATAAATAATAAAATGTATTTATTGCACAAAAACACGTTATGTTACATTATGGTTCGTTGGACCTCAACACGGCACTGGGCCAGTTCTAGAGATACCAACGCCCTCCCAGGATTACAATTTGGTGAGCTTCGGATAGTAGGTATGTTTGTTACATTACAGGTAAGTTTACATGGTATTTAAAAGTAAGTTTGACATAGTATTTAGATATTACAAGTAAAAAGACATTTATTTAGTACTAGTAGTTCAAATAAATACGATAGAAACTATCACTTCGTAACAATAACAATTTTTTTCACAGTTGCTAGAAACACCTTTATTGTTTTACAGTTGATTTTAAAATGAAAACGCAAATGATTATGGATATTACCAATCCGGTCGGATCCGGCGGATCCGGCCGGATCGGTGAAAATCCGGTCGGATCCGGCCGGATTGAAAATTGCACCGGATTGCAATCCCTATTCGTATGACGTCAGATTTTCGTTAAATATACAGTTTTAAAGCTAGAGTTAATTTAAGATTTGTATGGAAATCTTTGAGGCACTGTAACTTTAAAACTATACATTTTATCGAAAATTTGACTTCATACAAACATAGTTTCTAGATTGTTTCTGCAAAATTTCATTGGCTTTAAATGGTTAGTATTGAAAATATGACCAGACTACGTTTGTATGGAGCGCGCCAACGGTAAACCCTTAAAAGTTTGTGAATACATTAATATAAGTTGCGTAAGCTACGTAGGTCCAGCAGTGGGCTCAAGTTCTCGGATTGTTGCTAAATTAAATGTAAATTTTTTCTATTGTTGACTTTTTGATTGTTGATCATTTGAACTGTTGATATTATGAAGTGTTGATATTTTGAACTGTTGATCATTTGATTTGCTGACATTATGGTGTTGATATTTTGAATGTTGATCTTATGAATGTTGATCTAGAGTATCAATCCCAAAAAAAACATAGTTTGACAGTCCCCATCAAAACATTGCTGGAGTGCGATTTTTGAACATCACACGTTCGAATTAGCAGTCGAAAGACGAAATATGCATAATCTCCATAGTAATTTTGACATTTTCTACCGCTGACTTGAACGTGTGATGTTTAAAAATCGCACTCCTGAAGAGAATCGACAAACAAAAATGTCATCTGTGTCACGGACCTGAAAAAAAGACGGACGTAATATCCTTTTATTATATAAGTGAAGCACCCATGTATTATATTGTGTTTGCGTCGTAGAAAAAGAAGGTAAGTACTAGAAAGAAGCACGTGTCGTGTCATGCTCACTCAGTAAGAGATGCACGTAGCAAATACGCTCTAGTTAAAAATTCGCTCTAGTTAAAAAAGGAGATCGCTACTTATTGCTGTCCTTATCGACGTAACCACTTTTTTGTTTGACGACGGCTGTCTGACTCCGGAGGCAGACATCTAGCTTCATACAAATTGTATAGGATTTTATGACTATCGCTATCTCATACGCGTTTATACTTCACATATTTCTAGTGTAACATTACGTCCGTATTTTTTTCAAGTCCGTGATCTGTGTACATATTTGTTATTTTGTAGATTTTTTCAACAAGCGAATCAATTTCGTGGGACCACCTCGGAATTATGACCTACCAAACAAAATAAGAATCATCAAAATCAATTCACAATTGGCGGTGCAATCGCGTAACAAACATACAAAAAAAAAACATACGGGTCGAATTGAGAACCTCCTCCTTTTGTTGAAGTCGGTTAAAAAAAGAGATAACGATATGGTTTTTAGGTATCCCTGATCCCTGACTCGAAATCAACCTTTTTTAGAAATGTTGTCTGTCTGTTGGTCTGTTTGTTTGTGTGTTTGTTTGTTTGTTCGCGCATCACGCAAAAACTACTGAACCGATTTAGATAAAACTTTTCTTGTTTGATAGCTTAATATGATCTGACTTAAAATCTGGTATATAATTTGTGCAGACGAAGTCGCGGGAAAACACTAGTAATTTCATAAAAGTGTCTTGAACTCGCCTCTACGTGTTGGACCTGTGTCCCCACGCAAGCCTTCCAAAGGTCCGGGCTACGGCCCGTGAAATACATACAGTGAACAGAGTTACTATAAATAAATCAATCAGTGAAGCTAATAAATTATAACCTAACAACTAACATAAAATATTAATGTTTCAACTATCCTCAACGTTAATAATTAAATAATTTAAAAAAAAGTAATACACAAACATTTACTAATAATAAAGCTCTCAAGTGTTCTTGTTCAACCATTTAAATGGTCAAGACGTTATTTCTTGTGTGTGTACGAAGTACTCATACAATAATACATGTTCAAGTGGCTAGAAAAAGTTCCCATGTTGCCGAAAATAGACCAGTAAGTGCATATGTTTTTATAGCATTAAACAATGATATATTTTGTAAGGATCAGTTAAACATGACAGATAAGTGATGGATGAATATACCTAACTGGAATTTGTCAAGCGCCCATTTTGCGTATTTATAAGATTTCGTCTTATAAGGAAGTTAATTAGCAAGTTAAACAATTATTATCAATGTATAAAGTTATATTTTATGCAACATTGTTACTATCAATCAAAAGCTTTTTTTACGTAATAATAATAAACTATTAAATAATAATTCCACGTCTACAACTTTAGGAAGGTAGTGGGTAACAATTTCATATCGATTCTCTTAGGAATCAATGATTTTTAGACCACACTATACGATTAATATTTCTTATTAGGTATCACTAATAAAATTTATAATACCTTAAAAATTACAATAACTTTGTCTTCGATCACTTTGTCTCATTGTCACGTGGTTTATATGTGATTTAAAACCAAGCCCCAATAACATTTGAGTAAAGCGCGCTCTAAAACATATTTATAGCTTTTTGTGCTTATCGGCGATTAAGTTATGATGTATTTTTTAACGGACCAAAGACTTATTATTTAAGCTAAGACGTATTTACATAATTTGATCATATCACAGTGATACTAAGATAATTATCGTCATTAATTACTTAAAGGACCTACTTTATTTGTTTTTTAATAAAAATAAAGTTAGTTCTTAGGTTTTTGATTCTCATTCTTATAGCGCAATATGTGAAGCGTATTCTGCTGTAAAATATAAATAAGTGCCCGTTCAAGCTTTGATACAGTCCATTTGTTTCTAACTATCTTGCAGAGTAAACAAAATAAGCTGTTACGTTGTAAGTTATTTGACAATATTCTTACGGGTACAGAACACGTATTTACGTATAAATAATATAGGATGCTTTTGTAGTTTACATAGTAAAACCAGAGGGCCTACCATGAGTTTTCCCTGTACTTTACTACTGTAGTAACGTCGCCAATTCGTATGACAGAAATTAGTTCTCAACGTAACCACTAGGAGCGCTGTACGAAATTCAATACAAAATTGATGACGTTTCTACAGTAGTAAAGTACGGTGAAAACTCATGGTAGACCTACTGATTCTTAATACGGGGTATATATTAAAATCCATAATTGAAAACGCCTATAAGTATTGAAAAAATTAAAACACATAATCATTAAAATCTATACTTACTGTTAAAATTTATACATTTGAACAGTTCTTAAAAAACGTCAAATTAATAAATACATTTTGACACAAATAAATTAGTATCTATGTTGTATGTCCATTTTTTGAGACGTTCTGCAGCCTAAACGGCTTTTCAAATAATATTAAGTATGTACATATTTTCATATTAAACATTTTAATTATTATACGAATTAACGTTATGTCATGCATGTTTGTTAATAGATTTACAAAATATTAATGTTATGCAACTTATTTTAGCTTATAATAATATGTGTATTAATGTATAACTTACCTAGTCAACATAAAGTCACCGTGACTTACCCATCAATGGCACTACCTGCCTACCACTGCTAGTAGTGTCATAGGGAACTTTTATATTATGTAACTTATGTACTCTTTTACCGGCTTTGTAATGCGACACAATTACTATAAGCTGATAATAATCAGGCTTCAAACTTTTAAAGTGAGAATCCTCGTGCTCTCGTTACATTTTATGTTATGGCAACCATTGAACGAAATTGACATCTATACGAGTAAAGTTCGCAAGATTGTCGCTTGGTTAAAGCTGCAAGAGTCTATTAATGGTCTTAAAACATAGTAGATGGTTTTTTAAGACGTCATTTTCAAAACTCGTCTATTGTGTTGAAAATTTATGTTCAACGTTATATTGTGGCATTTTTATCTTAAGAAACATTGAATTTTTATGAATTTAACCATAATAGTATCAAGACATATAGGGCAAAATAAAGGTACCAACGTAACTGATTGATGTAAACAACACTTTTTTTGTAACTGAAACCTAAATTGTCGCTATCGATATTGGTATCTAAAGTTAGACTTTGAACAATTATACTCTTACGGCTAATTTAAATAAATCTCAACAATTTTAAAAACACGATCCTGTCTTAACTCAAATTACCTTTCAACAAAATGCCCGTAACTATAATTATACTTAAATTTATTGGTTGTCTCACTACTGAGGGGCATCTTTTGTCAAACTTAAAAAAAGTTTGTTAAAAAAAGAAACATTAATTTAAACGTCGAGTCGTCGAGTTTTAAGTAGCATTTTGTCTTTTGACTTATTTGAATGACTACCCCAAATTAGGGTGCCTTTTGTCCTCACTATATTAATATTCATTTAAGTTCAGAAGATTTTTAGTTGAGATTAAGTTTGTTCACTCTCAGAGCCCTATTGTACTATTTTTGGGGACACTTAAGATTTATAAAGCCAAATTTGTCATAGAAAAATGTTTTGTTTTTTGGAGTGTGTTTGAAATATTATTTGCAATTAATAATCACAACAACGTGTAAATAATTAAGGCACCGAAAGAAAGATATTCTAATTAGACCGAATTATGTTAGTGTTTCCAATACAATATCAGAGTTATGCAAGTAATATAATATTAGTTTTCTTTAAATTAGATCAATCCTTATTTCTGCATTCTATATCTAACTATACCCCCTTGGGGTATATAATCGTGAGTATAATTGATGTGTGTATGTACGTATTTTTCATGAATCATGAATCAATAAGCGCGTAGATGTATATGATTTTTTAGATTACGTACATGAAAGACATTGCCCAATCCCGTTTCGCATACAAAACTGGTAATTTTGAATAAGCATTTTATAAAAAATCCCACTGCAGAAAAGGATAGTTTCCATTTCATTGGGAAGTACGATATTCGGCAGTGTCTTTTAGTTCTAAAACAAAACAAAATTAGAAGTCAATTAAGCTGTCAATCCTCATTTACCATTCAAAGCACACATACAACTATTTACGGAAACATTGAAATTACCCCAAAAATGTCCTAAGATCTTACAAAAAATGTAGTTGGCAACATGACTAATGTCCCGTTCCTCGTGACAGAATGACAGGGACATTGATTTTCGACATTTTAATTTCAGGTTAAATGACATAGTCCCCTAAACGAAGTATTTCTGTTTGAGAAGTGAAATACTTGACATTGCTTTTAACATAGTTTCTTTTCAAAATCTGAAGAATGTGTTAGTCACTAGTTTGATCAAACAATGGTAAGCAATAGACTTAAACTTCATTATTGAAGAGAATTAGCGGAAACAATCAGCTCCAAACTAAACTGGATAGTCGACCAAAATGTATTGTATAGTGGACATTCGTTTTTTTTTTTGCGATTTCTATGTTGGTCCCATACAGAAACTTGTTCAGTTTGATAGTCTGATCATCCTTAAAAAACCGAAGAACCCTATTTTCATATTATGCATTATAAGAACGTTAGTAAAATTGTTTCAATGCATTTCATATAGGTTGTCACTAATCGCAACATAAACCGCCCTAAATCTAGTTAGCTATTATCAAATAGCTGTTGCCCGCGACTCCGTCTGCGTAGACCTTAAAATAGTATCCTATCTGTTAATCCAGAAAATTTTCTATCTGTGTGCCTAAATTCATCCAAATCCGTTGAGCCGTTTATGCGTGATTGAGTCACAAACATCCAAACATCGTCACAAAGTTTCGCATTTATAATATTTGTGAGATTTGGTATTCCTAGAATTTGATAATTTTACAACACGTATAAAGTACCAACCATTTTGGTCGATGTCGCCGTAAAGTCTAGCAAGTTTGGTCCAGTTATTTTATCGTAGTGACACATGCGTAAGCGCAGCTGGTGGTCGTGATCTGTTGCAAAGGCATTCACCACTAATGGTCTGTCCGTTTGAAGTTTCAGTAATGCTTTTAAGATTAATAGATTCTTTACTATATTTCTAACCACTTATTTCTCATTGTCTTTTCGGAATCAGAAGACAAGGGGAACGACTTCAAATAGTTCATAGGTAGAAATAGTTGTGTACCTGATATTTACACTTAATTTTACAATGAAAGGGTTCCATCAAAATGGAGTAATTAAGCAATCAATGCAAAGACTAAAGCGATGAGATGTATCTTTACACAGGCATCTTTTCATATGTAAAAAGTGTTTAACATAAATACTCCCGTGTACAATAATATTTGCAAAGGCCGAGTAGGAGTCCTTGAGCAGGTAACAAAAGAGTGTTATTTCAACCGGGAACGCGACGTGAGGTTGTGCCAAACAAAGGATCTGGTTGCAGTCGCCAGGCTGTCTGCATGCACGTGTACCAATGCGTAATAGTAGAGTACTACTATCTTAAAAATGACAAATTATTAATAAAGTTATAGATTTATTGCTTATTACACTATTCAAACATTTGGTCAAGTAAACAATCGCAACGATTAAGTGAAAAAAATACATATAACCAAAATTAAATATTTTTTTAGTTGCATAAAATTGTGCATACCAAATGAACATTGCTTTCAATTTCACAAATCATTACGGTTATCAAGTCAATCATTATAAAAATTCAAATTTTACTTCAGAAGGTCTTATAGCATGATGGGAACTCGCAATAAAAAATGTTTTGGGTATTCCATGATGTATTTTTTTTTAGGTATAACTACACAACTCTAAAATATTTATATGCATGGTCTACGACATACACTAGGTACATGTACTTGGCTGATTTTGAATATCACGAAGATAACCACAGAGATCTTAAGACATATAAATCAATACTGTTTATTTGCAATATGCGTGTAAGACCCGTGTCGAGTAATGCCAAGGGCAGACATATTGCACTTAACGATTTCCCAGTTTCCATTTTCAGTAAAAACATGTTTCGATGTATGCATGTTTACGTATGAACCTGTCCTAACCAACATAAGAACATCGTAAGTGCCATCTTGGTTGTAAAGTATTATAAACCCTAGTCTGTGCTTACTTAAGCACATTATTAAACTGACAATAGTAATAAATAGGTTAGAGTTTAAATGAAACATGTGATCACTGATCAAGTGTTGGGCTATAGTACCTATATCAAGGTCTTCGAGTCCTTGCAAGTTGAATGTTAGTATTTTGTTTACATTTATATAAAGTATACTGCAATGTTCTACGATGTTGATTACTACTATAATTATGTTCATAGTAATTGTAAACTTGTCATCGTGAGATCGGATAAATTTTCATTATTTTATAAGTCATAACTGTAATGGAAAGATACCATTTATGGAAGATAAATAAAGACATTGACGATTGTAATTGGATAGTGATTGTTATTAGAAGCCACACTCACGACTCCTTTTAAAATTTGTATCCTTTCCCTGGTTATTAGAGAATGAACTGTAAAATAACGTTATCCTCCTAATTTAATGTATTTGTACACTGTGTGCTACAAATGCTGTGTACGTAACTGAGTTTAGTAAAGTTTTAGAGATTTATCTCCTTCTTTTTCTCCTTAATTAATAAATCTACTATAAAGAAACATAATTTTCGAAGTTTGGCTTTGAAACAAGGATTTGTTTTAAATATTATTTGTACCAATTTACATTTCGTTTCTTTCACGTGTAAAAGTATGCTAGTTGGCTTGTAACTTTCTCTCCCTAGTGAAGGCAAGTGGGAGTAGGTTGTATACTTAACTCATACACAATAAATGCCAGTAGTAAGTTTATTTTAATAATCTGATTAAAAAAATAATATGTTATACAAATAAAATCAACTGAAAAACTTTATATTTCAATGTGTGAGTTTCTTTAAAAGTGTTCAATGCTCTTGAAAAAATTCACGGATCGTAGCAAATACAGTTTTGTTTTTTGTCTCTGGTGAAAATATCTACCTAATATTATTATGCTATGCTATTTCATGAAATGATGTTTTTTTTTTAATATTTAAGTGTTTAAGTTGATAATTTGTGTTTATTTATACCTTATATTCGTTAAGTAATTTATATTTTACAGTAATCGAAACAAAGCAAGTGATATGTACTGTATAGATTTTCTCATAATTTGATTCGTAAAATAATATTATGCAGGATCACGTACGCGCCACCTACAGAAGCGGGCGACTGACCGAATGTGTTAATACGTGTATAAAATGTTTAAAATATCTACTTCTGCTAGAACTGTATCTGCTATTTCAATAATAGTAAGAAACAGATCTTCGTTCGCTGGATGCAATACACAAATAATCCGTAATGAACAACCATTAGATTACTAGTTTTATAAACCTTTAGTAGTAAGGTTTGTAAAGCTGTTTATGTATACAATTAAGCTTGTATACGAGTAATGGTTATTGGATAAGCTTTATAAAGTCATAGGTATGAAATAATTCAAAATTAACTTCGAACAAGGATTTTAAAATATCACGTTGTTATTTTTTTCTTTTTTAGGGTTCCCTATCCAAAGATTGACAACGGGACCCTATTACCTACAAAGCCTTCGTTGTCCGTCCGTCCTACCATTTTGTAACTTTTGAACCGTAATATCAAAACAGTTGGTTGGATCGGTCTCGCGCTAAAGGTCCCGAAGAAAACAAAACTTTTTTCTAAGTTAATAATATAAAGGGTCCTTCTTAATATGCTGACACTTTTTTAAGAGGATGATCAGACCGTCAAACTGTACAACTTTCTCTGTGGCACCAACATCGAAATCGCGAAAAAAAAATCAGCTTTTCTATACAAAACTGCAAACCTACTCGAGCCAAATGTATGGGACGGCAGATTTTTTTTTCGCGATTTCGATGGTGGTCCCTTAGAGAAAGTTGTTCAGTTTGATGGTCTGATCATCCTCTTAAAAAAGTGTCAGCATATTAAGTTGGACCCTGTATTATGTGGTGGTGTGGTACAGAACCCTCGGTGCGCGAGTAGCCCGACTCGCATTTGACCGGTTTTATTTCATGTTGATTTTAACTTTCTCTACAGCTTCTCACAATAGTTTTCTTTTGTTTCTTTCTTTTTGTATATTTTCTGCCAGTAAAATTTTCAAGGGTATCTGTTACGGATGAACTTTTCGACTATCATTCGATACGACTTAACAAAAATTTCACAAAAATATGTGTTGCTTGATTGTGTTTTGTTATTTTTTTTACATGTTTTGTTGTTGTGGGCGAATGGTAGCCACCTATCGTCGCCTGATATATCATACCCAAAAATACTAAAAATTATCCATGGTCCAATTAAAACCTAAGAAGATGGTTCATTGTTGTAGCTGGATTTTGACTACAGTGAAAAGAACGGTCGTGAGTACATGTATGTTTTTTGTATGTATGTTTTTCAGTTACTGTTACCGTACTTCTATTGCTTGCTGCCTGTGCGAAATTATGTCTTATAGTTGTAACCGATTATCGTTTGATCGTTATATTTCTTACGTCTTAGACAGCCCGGCAGCTCAGTCAGTGTAAACCTTCCTGCTGAGCGGAGGGTCACGGGTTCGAATCCCGTAAGGGACAAACCAGACAAATATTTGTATAATGAATATGAATATTCGTACCCGAGTCATGGATGTTTGTATCTTTAAATGTATTCTATATGATTGTCTGTTAGTTATCATAATATAAGTCCAGGCTAGATTCTGGTACTTTAAATGTGACTCGATAATTTGTGTGACAATGTCCAAAATATTTATTAATATTATTATTTGCTTAGGGTGGCTTGCATCAAAAGTAGTAAGTAGCCTAGCCTTAGCCTAAGTAGTATAGTCTGTAGCAGTGGGATGACATTCGCCCTTTGGCAGGTATCTTCAATGTAATTTGCATATAAAGTGCAGCCATCTAGTATTACGTTCTGCAAACTACAAAAAAAAAAGATTTTATGGTCTATGTCAATGTCAAATTGCCAAATTCACAAGATGGCTGCCTATTTGTGTTATGTGCGAGTTGTTTGTAGTTTTCGTTCAATTTCGTGCCGATTTAGTGATGTTCTGATGTTTCTGTTGTTCTCTAACCAATATACAGATTACAGAAATAGTAGGGAGACTGAAATTTAACTGGATCGGTGCGGGATTGAACGAAAACTAGCATTCAAAACAATAATATATATCCGTATGAGTAGATATAAGTAGGTATGTATAGTATATGTTTAATAGCAGAACGGGATCATAGATGGAGTTAGGTAGCTTTCAATTTGACATAAGGTGGATGCATAATGTTGCCACGAGTGGGTTCTCTTTTCTAATATACTTATATTACTCTTTGGTCTGTAGGATCTCACTGCAGGGCATAGGCACATGATTAAATTAATATATTTCTTAGAGGCCTCCTCTCATGAATAAGGGTTAGGGGCTAGGTTAGGGGGTTTAGGCTTCACCATCATCATCCGCCTAGACAGAGTGTTAGGGTATACAGTTGCATTACTTTAAGAGGTGAGTGTACCCATGACACTAAACAACTAAGAAACCTAAGGATATATCCAAAAAAAAATGTATTTCCAAATTTGTTTTTGCTTATTTGGTTTTTCGGGAAAGTTGTTCAGTATCATGGGTATAATCATCCTTTAAAGTGCGCTTGACCAATGCGGATTAGTAGACTTTACCATCATCAGAATTTCTTCTTCGGCGTATGCAGGTTTCCTCACGATGTTTAGGCATAACCTTAATAGGCGCTTTAACGGCGCTGAAAACACATTTGGTTGGAACATAACCTAACAAATATTATGAAAAGAATATTTCACGACCGCGGCAGAATTCAAAGGTGCGGCTCGTAACAGACGAATATAAACGAAGTACTAAACAACAATAATGAAGAATAGTAAACAATTTTTGTTTACTATTCCAGTTAGCTGAGTTTGATAAATAGTCGGCGGGAATTTCTTCGAGTTCGGTGGCGCTTCGTTGTTTATGTTCGTCTGTTATGAGAAATAGTGTAAGCGTGCTACGTTGACGTAGGTCACGAACATCTGGCACGTTCTGAAGTTTACAGCGTTTTGTGTGAAGTTTTTTAGTGTACCAAATGTTTAAGACATCTGTGCAGTGTCTAAGAGCAATATAGTAGATTTTATTATTTAATTGCTTATTTCTTTAGGAAATGTGTAGGAAATTTTTATTATGTTTATTATGCATTCGATTTTCTATTAATTTATGAAAAATATGTTTAAGTAACAACAACTTGCAACATTACGAAATTATAGTAACATTTTCTTAAAACTGTACTTGATACTATACGACCAAAACAATACGCTCACAAAGTCATACTACACAAAAAAAGCAACGAGATGCGCTGGCGCACGCCCGCTAGTGACCGGCTAAGGTCAATCAACTTTGTCCGGTAGCGCTGCTACTTTTTATAATACAATACAATATAAATAATGTAACATTTATCCGAGGATTAGATCTTTAATTTAGTGAATAGAAATAAAAGGAAATGTGATTTATCTAGTTGCCTAAGAAAACACAGAAAAGCCTGTAGAAATGTTGATGTTTGTGGTTTAAACAAAAATTATGAAACAAAAATACCTCTATTACATATCCTTTGATGCCCACTGTTACCTATTAAACTCACTGCTTCTCATTTTACAAATCAGGCTGAGAGGAAGATAGCCACAGTGTGAATACATTCCAGAACAAGCAAAAATCACTTTATCATTCACATAATATACTTAGGGCCTGTTTCACCACTTCTGGGTAAATTCTTGTTAGCTTATCCGACAGATAGTTTGACATATTTTGTATGAAATTACGTCAAAATATCTGTCAGATAAGCTAACAAGAACTTATTCAGAAGTGGTGAAACGGGCCCTTAGGCACGTAAGGTACAAAAAATTATGTGCGGTATCTGTAAATCTAAAATGCTGGTAGTTCATCGAAAGACGGTAGCTACTTAGTTTGTAATTGATGGTATATCTGATCCTCAATTGAATTCATATTCAAATGAAGCTGCCTAATATCACAGAAAAAATATTAGTAAAAAATTTATAAAATAATAATTTAGGCTTAACACTTTGCATGTCAACGTCCATACATTATTGAGAGGAATCATTTATCATCCACACTATAATCAAAATATCAAGTTGGTAATGTATTCAAAATTTATTGAGAAAAAACACATTTTATATTCAGTATACAGAGTAGGGTGAATGAAGATTTTTGACAAAAAAAATTCTTATAAAAGCAAGTGTTTAATATTTTTTTCTTTAATATTGACGTAAAGCCATGTCTTTCGTTGAACTTTATGCTATGACTTCGTATCACTTCAAAGAAAATAATATTCTGCTTATACAATAAATCACTTTCAGGACTTGTGTCAAAACAAAAACCCATTAGCGAACTGCAATCGTCGACTTCGAGCGTTTTACTTTGTTACTCCTTCGACTTTGCTTATTGACTTTGTATTGTTATTTGACTTGATGAAATATATTACTCTGGATACTAATTATGATATTGGCATTCAAGACCATTTCTTCTAAGTATCATTTTTTAACCATTATATTATTTACCTATTTTATTCATTACCTACTTGAAAGTAGGTAATATCAGTAATCTTCAATATAATAGTTTATAAATAAAATACTGTGTATATACATTTAATTTCAACATAATTTAACTTTAAATTTACTGACAATCATAACAAGAAACGTTCAAAGTCTATTTTAGAAAACAAGAATAGGTCCTTATTGTGCATCTTCTGTCATACTATTCTCGTCTCAAGCAAACTAATAACAATTCAAATTAGACATGGACGATAGTCAATGTGTTAAATAGACCTGTTAGGACTAATTAGGTACAGTTTTATTTGACAGTAAGATAAGCATAATTAGGTAATAACGTTTTAAATACAAGGAGCATCTAAGAGGTAAAATGTATTGCATGCTTGCTAGTATAAAGGATGAAGGCCTTATTAAGCACACATGCTTACAAAATACAAACCATTAAATTTCTGAGTTCCACTTGTCTAACCATGCAACGAGTCCCAAATTCTTTTGGGATCAGATAGGTTGGAAATACTGGTTGGTCCATCTCGTAGGCATTAAAAGAAATTACCGTGGCAACACTACAGGCCAGCATACACCAGGCCCAAGATCGGGCGGCCTGGAGGATGTGACACAAGCAGATCACGATGCTCACTGCCCTGAAGATACTAATAAGAAGGAAAATAGTTTCTGACCGCATCTTCTCTATAAAGGAACACCTTGCGACGCGCGACACGGTCGCGGTGGCAGAGTCAAATAAAAATGACATCAGAAACCTATCTATGTGATATTATTTTAAATAAAATGTTGAATTTGAGAGAGAAGAAACGTGCACAGTGCATTTAAATATTAAAGTATCTATGAGGTAGTACGAGGCTTCGATTCGAGGTAGCACTCAAACTCGACCTAACTATAAGCAGTGTAACACTATATGAGTCGTAAATGTAAAATGGGAGCCCATCAATAGTCATTGTGTTTGTAATATGGTGTAGATTACGCAGCGATATAATATGATATGAGAGCTGCCTCTATTGACGGACGATCATAACGAGGATATGATGAAAATATATTAAATATGTTTACTCTTAATTTTTGTTCCAAATCTAGCATAGACGTAATCTACACAGAAAGACCCTGTGTATATTATGTCTATACTAGATTCTTAAATATGCAGATGGTTTTTTCAGAGTATGATCATACCATCAATGAACAACTATAGGACCTAGGACCTAGGAAATAATATTGGGACCTGAAGTTATGAACCCTTGATTTGTTAATAGGTACAGTCAGCAGCAAAAAGATGGATGCACTTTTACTAAGTCGTAGTATAAAGATGTATACACTTTAGTACTACGCGTAGTACTAAAGTGTATACATCTTTTGCATGAGGAGGCATACATCTTTTTGCTGCTGACTGTACTCCAAGCCTTTCCAGGGGTAGCTAAATGTACCACGTATTTTTGTGTCTAGTAACTCTATAGTATTGCATTGATTGACAACTTATAAATACAAAATGAAATCATCTCGTTTACCTATACTTAGATTTGTCAAACATTATAAAAAAAAATGAACCCTACTTACGAGTACCTACTCTATAGTATAGCATAAAAAATATAATTTTGCACCATCACTAATGTTCGACAGTAGGTCCAATTTACCTCAATTTAGAGATTTTAACAATGGGATTAGTACGGCCCACAGGTGTTCCATTACTATTATTACGATGCGTTAGTTTACGCATTGAAGTAAAAAAACTAAGCTTTCGAACTTGCTACGAATCAAATCGGTAACAACAATGATTGCTTTACGTCGAAAAATAACACATCTATAATTATTAGAATATCAACCTAAAAGGTACTCTCTGTATCAAGTTTAAGGTACAAAAAGGCTTGTTTAATTTTATTTACATGAGACGTTTAAGTATGGGCTTTGAAAGAGGTCGTTGGTACTAAGGGGAAACTAAAGCACAGGTGTCCAGCGTTCGGCTTGACAGAAAGAGATAGCACCACAAATATAGGTTTGGAAAGAAAAGGACGCAACCAAAATAAACGTTGAACTTGTGTACAGTTTTTTCTTTCTTTTTGCTCTCCCTCGCCTATGTTCGTGACGGATCTTTTTTTTGGTTTAGTTGCTGTTGCTAAGTCTTTTTTGGTTTATTTTGTTACTTTTAGCTATATGTTAGACCAACTTAACCAATTAAATCATTTTATTGTTTTTATTAAATAATTTTTTAATAGAGCTCCAAGCTCACTCTTGCGCAGCTTTTGGTTGTAGGTATATTAGTTTTTTTTTTACTAAATCTTTATTTTGTACTTAATTAATACTTTTAACTTTCTCATAGAAATTTACATAGGCTGTAGCGTAACATGCCACTAAGTTGATAGGGGTGTGATTCTACTTTTAACTTTATTCAAACATGAAATAAATGTGATTGTAAATATAGTTTTTACGTAAAAACAACTCATCATCCATTCATGTGATTCCAACCTGAAACTTAAATCGCGAAATGTGAGCTTTGCTACAACTATTTTTGTTTTGTTTTAGCAATGTTTCTGGCCACCCCGATTAGAAAACATTTTTGTTCGACCAGTTTTATCTTGCTATAGGTATTTTCCATATCTTATTGCAACACTAAGGCCGAATTCGACCAAACTTAGGTTTATAGAAGAGTGACTATACAAGGAACAATTTTACTTTTGGTGTTTTCACACCCCGTACTAAAAGAACGAATGTATAATTCTCCTAACGAAAGAGGTCTTTGTATCCGTACTTATTGCAATGTGAGGTTATTCAGTTTTAATTTGTTAGATTTCTTTTAATTATAATTTTTTTAATTATGTGACATTGACATTTCATTTAGATTAGGGTTGGTAAAACGCAAAATCAGTTTACTCTGTATATCTGTAGTAACCGGCGACTTAATCTAAGAATAAAATTTACTCGAGTTTGGTCGAATCGGGCCTTAATAAACAGTTGATAATACACAAAGTAATCCCCAAAAAAATCAACCCCTGTTCAGTGCGGTGTAATAATAATCAACGTCGGTAGTATTATCGCCTATTATTTGAGGATAGAAAACAAAATCGTATTATTGGAGATTATTTATTTTCTGCCCTTTTAATAAAAGATTTTTCATGATAGGTATCGGGAAATACAAAAATACAACATTTCCGATTAGGTAATTAATGATTTAATACAGAAAAACAAACTCAAAAGTTGCATTCTAAATTGACATGAACACAATAGTTCAATATTTTTGTTTCCTTTTTTTAAGTGTCTAAATAATTATGTATAATTACTTAACACTTACCATAGGACTTGGTCACGGCATATACGACATAATTCTTCATTAATACAGAGTAACAAAGAGAAGATACCTTACTGTTGCGTAAGATACTTTAAACATCACATATGAAACACTATCATGACATATCCCAATTCAAAACAATCATATCTAACTTATAGACCAAGCAACACAAAATAGAGGTACATTATAAGCACATCGTAATCATACAACGATCTAGAGACTATATCACTGTCATTATATTATTTTTGTATTACTGAACTCTCGCCTAAGATTACATAAAAACAATCTTACACTTCAATTCACGTAGAAAATTAAACTTCTTATTGTTATATTGTTAAAGCACAGAATACATTACCGGATTGTAAGGCGCGTGAATATTTAAATCTGTCATTTGTTTACTTTTGTTTTTGCTAACGGTACCTGGTTGCTGCATGGAAATCATGCTGAGAAGTGCATATGTGTTGTGCATTTAAGACGAATTTGTTTTGTTAGAATTTTCGTTTTTGATAATGCTATTAGGTATATTAATATCTTCAAATGTAATTTATAACTTTTCTGGGAATTTTTATTATAAAGTATGTATTATTATGTACAATCTAAAATTTATATAAAATAAAGATTTCGCAGTTTACTTTGATTCTAAATGAACGTACATTTTTTTTGTAAAACCGATTGATATATTAATACATATTTATTAACCCTGACATAAAATGTATCAACTTTAAAACAATGCTTGCTTGGAACTAGAAGGATCTGTAGAAAAAGAATTATTTATAAAATAATACATCTACTAACGTCTAACTCACACATAAATACGAGCATACTCAAACAGAATAAAGTATACTCACACTACTACTTGCTTAAGAGTTCGTAACGTGTATGTACAACAATGCACACAGAGGCAATGCGTAAAGCCAGTAGTGAGCCAGTTTATACGTAATAATCGTGATAATGTTTAGTAGAGTTCACAGAAAAAGCCACGAAAACGCTTTAAGAAATCTACCACTAACTTTTTCAGCTCAGCTGTTTCTTGAAAATAATATCTATTAAGGTTTTTATAACAACATAGAATAGATATCGCTTTGAAAATACAAATGCATTGAATATTTAAGAATTGTTTTTAAATAAGTCAATAAATAATTTAAAAAAAATAGCCTGTCTTTTCATTCTTACGCTTATGATTGTGTGAGACGACTAACAATATAAAACCTTAAACTTTTCTGCTATCCATACAAAATGCCAAGCCTCCATTGCGAGTGCTCACATCGAAACACGTGGTACGAGAAAGAGAGAAAATAATAAACCCTTTAATTTATGCCACGATAGTACTTGTATCTCAAAAATAAAATAAAAGTTTTTTTTTTCTTTTTAAGGTTTTTTTGGGTCACTGGCCCTAAGTGATGTGCCGTTGCGATACTCTTGTCGATTTCACTTCGAGTGTTGTGGGTGTGGTGCGTAAATATATCAGTCTGTACCGTTATTAGATATTTAATCAAACTTTACAAAGCTGCTTTGGAATATTTTAATAATAGGGTTCAGGAGAGGAAGCACGAGTTTACTATCAGGTCAGTACTTAAGGGCAGGTTAGCATCGAATGCGACAATTTGAACGGTTCTGTAATAAAAGTTATCTTACATTACAACTGTAGTAGGTGAAAAGCTAGTGAACTAAAGGATATTTTTTTATAAACTTAGATACTTTGTGTTTTATACAAATGTACATGTTTTATCGAAAATATTGGTCCAGCTCTATCTGGGTGCACGGTAGCCGACCAAACGCCTACGCTCCACGATCGAACAATCGTCACAAATCACAACGTAGACTCTCGCTTTTTCATTTTTACAACCGTCGTAAAGTCAAACCACATTGTATAAAAAGACACACGAATTTAAACCTTAAGATTTGCTTTGATTCGATCTTGAAAGGTCTGAAAATTATGAATTTTTGCTTATGCAAAAAACCACAGGAAATACTGAAAAATTGATTCCTCGATAGATTTTTGGAACTAAATATTTAGGTATTCAAAATATACAATAAGCATAAAACCAACTTCTTTTAATTTTTAAAATCTTCTTAGTAAACTAAAAACGCGATTCGTACAAAGAAAAATAAAATGCACTGTCATTTTTATCTGTTTGTATTCTTAAACTAAAGCATAGAAAATCAAGTAGACAAGACAACAACTTTTGAAAGCATCTTTTCGCATATATCATCGATAACAATGGTTGTGAACAAATTACCATTTAAAAGACTGCGTAGTTCAGTAGCAGTTTTTAGTCGTTGTGTTGATACCGTCACAAACTTGCGACTGTCTGTTTTTGTTGTATTCTTGAAAGTAGTTCAGGTTTTAAATTCCATTCAGAATACGATTCACAGGAATATAATTGGGCCAGAATTAACAAAACTTGTTCTGAAACTTCTTAAAAAGGTATAAATTGAGATGATAAAACCTCGAATTCTAGTACCTACTATCGATATGTAATGTCCTTTTTTCACACGTTAAAGATAAAAAAAAATGTATTACATAATACAGAAAAGCATAGAGAATCCGTTATTTCTATAATCTTCGTGCAAAAGCGATTTAGTATAAATAAGTCAACATTTAATTTTATAGCCCTCGTTTTTCAATTACGTTTAATGGTAAGGATAAAATTATTTTTGCACAAATAAATTCCCACCTTTAAATTACTAACCTATATTTAGATTTAGTTTAGGATGAAAAACGATGACTAAATAGTATGTAAGTATAATAGTAAAAATGCATATTTTTCGTTAAGTAATAACAATTTTTCTGTCGTTTGTCTGCAACGTCACACAAAATGTCCTACTAGAAAACTAATTATTATTCATGGCTGAACGCAACCACAATAATTAATAAGTTGGAGGTTTAAGGTGAATTTGCATACAATGCCGCGTCTGGACGCGAGTGCGTTCTGAAATAAGCTCCAGTTGGTTATTCAGTTCAATAATTACTTAAACGTATGTCACTCGCACTACCTAATTTTTTGCAGATACTTACGACCTTACTGTAAAAACATAAGCGTTCACATAGGTACCTCTACATACTTACATGTATTTTGTTAATAAGATATTAAAAACATAAGCGTTCACATAGGTACCTCTACATACTTACATGTATTTTGTTAATAAGATATTAAAAACATAAGCGTTCACATAGGTACCTCTACATACTTACATGTATTTTGTTAATAAGATATTAAAAACATAAGCGTTCACATAGGTACCTCTACATACTTACATGTATTTTGTTAATAAGATATTAAAAACATAAGCGTTCACATAGGTACCTCTACATACTTACATGTATTTTGTTAATAAGATATTTGTCATGTTTAACAGTATACCTACAATGTTTTTCGCGTACTATGGCCTTCGATCAAAATAAAATGAATGGATAGGCCTTACGCGAACATTTCAAACCAGAAAAGTGAAGCAAAACAAATGAAATTTTTACTTGTCACTTGTATGAAAGTGCCCTAGATTTGACAGATAATGGCGCTAGTTTGTATGTACCAAGTGCACCAGTAGTTTGCTTCAACTTACCGCGCTTTAGGCCTATCCATTCATTTTATTTTGATCGAAGACTATGGCTCACTCGTCATCATCCATTCGTTTTTTTAAAATAACAAGTTGTTCTAAGGTAAAAAACAAGTATATATACATTTATAAACCTAATTTACGGTTTTTATGAACTCGATACTTATAAAAAGTTGAAATACGTACACCCAGAAATATGATTTACGAAAAAAATAAACGCTGCGTATTATACCATATACCAGTCCAGTAGTAGAAATGATTGTTCTCTCAAAGTCATTAAATAAAGCATCAATGTTAGCTGTCTATGGTCAAAGTGATGGTTTGATCGCATTTAATGATGCGTTGTCAGTGATTTGGTATATAATAGCTCTAACAATTAAGTGTAATAATAGGTAATTGCACCAAAACGGTTCAGGACTACGCCTCTGGTAATCATAATCATAGACATTTTTAGACGGTTATAAAATATGTTAATCAATTAGAAGTCTTAGTACCTGACACTGGTCGATAAAAAGTTTGAAATATCTTACCACTCTCAACTCTCGTCTCTTAATTCTTCAATCTTATATCTTTGAATATATAATTAGACCAAAGTCTTTTCCTTGCTTTATTTAATAATAATTATAATAACAAAGTTTCCTTCACTACCATCATTCCAATTTTCACGTATAATTATTGTTAAAGACTTAATCTTATCTTCTAACCGCCACATAACTGTACCGAGAACCAGTCTTACGACTACTGTACAAATGATTACTGTGATTTTAAAACGCACGTATAAACTTGACCAGTTGCTTCATGTCAACTGTATCCAATCTAACTAGTTTTTTTTAAATAATCTCTCTTTACTGTTCAGTCATTATTATCGTCAACATTTGAATAGATAGACAATCATTTTTGGATTCCAAAAACGGTTTAAAACATCTCTGTCACCAGCACCAAACCGTGGTCCTGAGAACTTTTTAAACATAAGACGATCACGAGTCTTCAATCGATTAATCATGCAGTGATGATAGAATGAATGGTTTTTGTGTAAAGTCATCGAGTTGTCCTCGTGGAATAATCACTTTACGCTCAGATCGTGGTAATGGTTATTGTGACAAATCATCTATTATGGTTGTTTAAGTAGTGGCCAGTGATGTGTAAAATCTTAGTCAAAACATGATGTTTTGTGGGAATTTTCAATGACCACATATTTTAACTCGTACATAGTCAAATTTAAAGCCTGACCAGAAATATAAAAACCCTGCTTTGCAAGTACAACAAGTAAGTTCCAATGATTTACCACAATATAGCGAGGTGTTTAATTTTGTTGGTCCAGGCTTTAACTATAAAACTTGAATAATTATGTCCATTTCCAAAATGCTTCTTGGCTTAACACTGACTGATACTTCACGATGTACCTACCTATTTAAAGCAATAAGCATACAAACTTATAATTTGGTTATAAGTTAAACACCTCGCTATATTGTGGTAAATCATTGCCAAACACATATACCTAATTATGTTCCTCCTGTCTTCTGAGTGTAAAGAAAAAATTACGAAGAAAAAAGTAAGAAAGATAAAGAAAAGAAAAAATAATAAAAAAACAATTAAATGAAATGTAAACAATTGTTCGGAGAAATGCTAGAAATTATAGCAGCTGACTGCTAATTGCTATTAGGTAATAGAGACAAATAAATAAATGGAACATTTCGGTTTTTTAACACTGGATACCTAGGTATATCATTTTTTATAAGCAATATTTTGGTACAATATACTATGAGAAGCGTAATTCTCATATTTTTAGGATTCCGTACCCAAAGAACGTTCCTACGTTGTCCGTCCGTCTGTCTGTCTGTGCTAACTATTTAAGGCTCTAACTATGGAACCGTAATAGCTGAAATATTCAAAGAAAGTGAATTATTATGTCGCTTTTGCAAATAAACAATTAAGTAAAGCCTGACCAGGAAAATAAAAAACCAGGTTTGGGGGCACTGCAATCGACTGTCACCTTTAATGTTAGTGTTCCAAGTACAAAAATTAGTTCCAATGATTTTCCGCAACATGGCGAGGTTTTTTATATTTCTGGTCGGGCTTTACAACTAGTTTTTATCAAAGTTTTTTCTTCTCGCTCTATCGTAAAAATGGTAATAAATATAAGCGTCATACTTGGTATGATTTAGAACAAACTCTAAAGTATAATAGCTCTCCCACTAAAGGAAATGGAAAAAACAAAATTTTGGATGTTAATATAATGTGATGTGGTACGGAACCCTCGGTGCGAGAGTAGCCCGACTCGCACTTGACCGGTTTTATTTTACTTTATATGAAGTATTATTTCTTTTGGGCTTAAAAACCGCTTTCACTGCTCTATGTTGAATGTTTGAGTGAGGAGAGCGATGGTCCATCGATGCTTGATTTATGTCTGTAGTAAAGTTGACCGTTTTATTACTCCCTCAATGTTTGATGTGCTACTTCTTATACACCTCAGTGTTTACTTTTAAACATACTATTAAAGAGTTTATTTAGTTCTTTGGTTTTATTTAACTGTCATTAATTAAATAGATTTCAAGATAGAACTAAAAATAATCACATAAAAATACAAGTAAAATATTCGTACACATAAAAATATAGTAAAAAACATTTTAATAATAAGAATACAATACTATACAGTCGGTAGTAACATTTATAATATAATTGTATACAATACGGTACAGCTTCTCTAATCCGGACCTCCGCTTATTCGGCGAAGAAAATAACAACGAAAGCGATGAAATCGTCATTCATAAAAAAATGTCCACTTCAGAAGTCAAAAGCGTTGGGAGCTTTAAGGCGTATCAGCCGTGGACCACTCTCCTCTCACTCACACTCCATACTAATCGATGAGAAAGAGCGCGTGGCTCCGGTCAGAATTTTGCTGTTTTCTTTGAAAAATTCGATGATTTTTTATTATTTTCGAAAAAGTAAAAAAACCACATCATTCTAAATTGTATTGTGAACAATATAGTAAATTTTCATTTTGTTCCGATTAAAAATGTAAGAGTAAAATGGTTACAACTGGAAAAAAAGGGGTGACTTTAGAGTCCCTTTTCTTCGGTTTTATTCATTAAAATCGATTTCTAGAAAAACCACATCACTTCTCATATCCTGTAGATAGTTTAGTTTAAATTTCAGCTCAAAAAGTGCCATAGTTAATGAATAAAATGGTTACAAAATTACCCAAAACCGGCAGGTAGCCCCTTAAGGCGTATCATCCCTGAACCACGACTCTCCATACTAATAGATGCAAACGAGCGCGTGGCTCCGGTCAGAATTTAGCTGTTTTCTTTGAAAATTCGATGATTTATTATTAATTTCGAAGAAGTAAGAAAACCACATCATTCTAAATTGTGTTGTGAACAATATTGCAAATTTTCATTTTCTTCCGATTAAAAATGTAAGAGTAAAATGGTTACAACTGGAAAAAAAGGGGTGACTTTAGAATCCCTTTTCTTTGGTTTTATTTATTAAAATCTATTTCTAGAAAAACCACATCACTTCTCATATCGTGTACCATAGTTAACGAATAAATGGTTACAAAGTTACCCAAAACCAGGAGGTAGCCCCTTGATATGGCCCGAATATACGTGAAATATCTAGGTAGACTTGGAGACCATGCCTTTCAAATGAGATTTAAAAATCAAAAGCGGAAGAGCCTTACAGACTTTTTCAAGAAATGACTTAAAATTCTGTTATTTTTTATGTCATGTCTAATTTTCTCACTTCCAAAACCAAAACCAAATTCCCGTTGGTCACAATGCATAAACACTTTACTCGGCAGCTCCCAGATTAGAGGTTTTCAGTTTGCATGAAACTTACTTGTACCGTTTGGACACCACCGCTCCATGTTCCGTCTTGAAGTAAACCCGTGCGATTTTAACTGCGCAGGCAGATGATGATGATGCTTCATGGCCATGTTCAAAGCGACTAATTATGTTCGTTGATTTTGACAGCTTCGTTACTGTGCTCTTTGATGCAAGAAGGAGCGTGTAGCTGGACCATTAGATTGTAAATTCGTGCAACGCCGTCGTCGTTCGTCGATATTCATGAAACTAGTTCCAAGTTGTGTTGTTTCTACGACTGCTCATCGGTGGCAATAATGAAAACGCACACAAATTATACGTCACTCAATAGTAGCACAAGTACGTAGCACTTGCACAAACCCAACATTATCTGTTTCCAGTGAAGTCGGTTACTGTCATTAGAGATGGAATTAGCAAATTAAGGTACCGCAAGACGTCAGGTGATGAAATCAGGCTGCTTGAAGTGGAGTAAACTGTGTTTATCCTTTATAGAAAAGGATATGTAACTAAAAACATGGAGTTCATGAAAATATGAACTACTAGTGTTTACCCGCGATTTCGTCCTCACAAATTATATAGGTACCAGATTTTAAGTCAGATCATAAGCTATCAAACAAACAAAGTTTCATCAAAATCGGTTCAGTAGTTTTTGCGTGATGTGCGAACAAACAAACAGAAAGACAAAATTTCTAAAAAATGTTGATTTCGAGTCAGGGATTCCTAAAAACCATATCGTATTCTTTTTTTGTAAATATCTTCTATGTACAGACACACTTCAAGTTACAGTTTTATAATAGTTTAGATTAGATTCGTCGTAGTGAATTCAACAGTGTAAGGTTGTCCTTCTCTTCCTGGTGTTCAATTTAAGTTGTAATTATGATTACGATCAGTGATAGGAAGTAATTTTCATCTTGCTGCCGTCTACATGAAATGGTTCTCATCTCTAATATTTACGACAAAATCTGTAGGTATCAGATGCGATCCTACGATTTCCAAAAAAATCGTCAGATGAATTTCACTGACCGACAGCTTCATAAAAGTAGAAAATTAAATAAAAGAAAATTTTTATCTGTTTAAAAAATAGATTTAAAATAATAAAAGCCTCAAGAAAATATCGATGGTAATTCCACAGTATAAGAAAAAGTATCAATACTATATAGTAACACTTAATAAAAAGAAATAGATAATATCTATCTATATACATAGGCGTAAGGTAGAGGGACACCTGTGTTACGCATCCAGTGTGGAATAAAAAAACTGACTCGCGTATCGTTTAGTGCGCATGAGACAGAATGTTGTGGACTTGTCTTAAATGGTAGTAGTGGAAAAAAAATGTTTCTCTTTTCTAAACCTAGTGGTAGAAATCAACCTTTAGGCATAAACATAATAATGCTCCCGACTATGTTCTCAGAGAGGATATTAAATATCAAAATTTCACCAAACTCGAAAAAATCCTTAGGCTATTTTAGTAAATTAACATTTTGTTACTCCTATTTTATTTTGTACTTATTTGAGTGTTATAAAAATTTTTTTTTTAATGGTAACGTTGTATTGCGATTTCTAACGATCGATGGAATGGATATAAAATGTAATCTTAGAAACTGACCAACGCATCCATTCCATTCCATTCTCAATGTTGCATTTAGGATCGAAAAGGCAATATGCTTCTCCTCTTTCCCTCTCGTCGGCCGGTCGCTGCACGTGTGTCATGAAAACGGGTTTCGCCTGCGGACAGCACCAAGATTTTATTAATTTGTGTTTCTTATACATTTTGTATTTCACCTCTTGTAGACTCCTGTTGCCCTGGTACTCGGTCCATCGATTATGTTGATAACAAATTGCTTTTCTTTGTTCTGTCGTTTCAAATCTTACTTGGTTATTTTGTTTTTGTACATATTTGTCAGGTTCGTATGAATAGCGCAGCGCTTTTGTATTTTACACCTTATTGCAAAAAAAGTGTATATACTAATGACGATTTATTACCTTAGCATCAATAAACAGAAACTATTGCAAATGGTTGCTCATCATGTGAACTTGTACTGAAGTGATGTTTTTGTTTACTTGCGTTTCGTTTATTTGTTTTTTTTTACTTACCGTTAGTTAACAATAAGCAGAAGTACGTTCTTTTATGTTAAAATTTTGACGACAAGCGCAAGTTGATCTAGTTCCACCTAGTACTATCTGAGACCATAAGCATCGTTAAACTAATTAATCAATAATTATCTTAAAAACGCAGAAAACAAACGCAAATAATCTATAACTTGAATTCAGCATTGAACATAATACTTATGATCTTCGTTTATTTACCGAATTGTTTGAACAGGTAGGTGCATTGCGGTGAGACGGTGAGACTTAGCTACATAGACATATTACTCTAGCGATAGACAAGCTCGTTCAAACGAACAACATGTCACACAAAACAACACAAAATGACACATTGCGGTCTGTCATTGCCATAGTGACGAAGTGAACTCGGGAACATTAATCAGGTGCGTACACCTCATTCAAGTGGAACATGTTGCTTCTATGGAAGGGCAAGTCTATCGCTATAGTTTAAGTCTATGCTTAGCTATTATGTTGTTCAAACGTAACTGGCTGGCTAAAAATAAAACCTTGAAGCCAACTTTTACCGTGCTGCTGCTGCCCACGTAAACATAAACGACATGCCCAAACATAACGTAGGCGAAATGGCTGCTAATAAAGGTTTTGATTTATTGCTCGAGATTAATAGCTAGTCATTAATTTTACATAAGGCTTTGATTAATAGATAAACATAGTGTCCGAAAATTTAATTTGTTTCTATACCTACTGTCATGAACATCATATAAGAACAATGTTGTATCTTTTGGTTCGTTGCTGTCATTTTGTTAAGTATTTGTTTTTATAGGGACATCTTATTATTTTTATGAGCGTTAGTGGCGCGTTGCGGAGAGCTATGGAAACTTAATCTTGAGGTCAGGGTTCGAATCCTCCCGGACCATACGCCATGTACCAATGAGTTTTTCTAACTTATAAAGATGGGCCAAAGTCTTAACACCTTGGATCCCGGGGAATGGACGTCGCCATCAGGGTTGACCCCGAAAGAGATGGAGAGACGACCTGAATTGGATGCCTTCGACGAAAAGTGGATGGAACTGGCTCAGGACAGGGATGCATGGAGGAGCCCAGCCGTGGGATGAAACAGGCTAAGGAAAAAAATGTACTGACTGTTCCTAAACGGTGAAGGAAAACATGGTGAGGAAACCTGTATACGCTGAAGAAGAAATTTCGAGTCTACCAACCCGCATTGGGCACGATACACCCTCCCTGAGGTTAGGCTTGTGTCCTGCAGTGGAACGTATGTTAGGCTGTGATGATGATAATCATTATTTTTTTTACCTATAAGACCGACGGCCTACTGATAGCTCAGTCGATAGTGAGCCTACTTGCTGTGCCGAGTGTCGCGGGCTCGAATCCTGTAAGGGACAAAGATTTATGTGATGAATGCATATTAATATTTGTATCCGAGTCATGGATATTTTATTAGGTATACAGGGTGTGAGGAAAAGTATCATTAAACCACATACTCTACCCATCAAACTGAACAACTTTTACTATAGGAGCACACCTGTCAGAGCAAAAAAGTTTGCTGTTCCATACTAAACTGCAATCTACCTCGACTCAAATGTATGAACCGATATTTTTTTTTGTTCTGACAGGTTTGCTGCCATAGTATAAGTTGTTCAGTTTGATGGTCTGATCATCCCTTTAAAAACTGTCAGCATGTTAAGAAGGACCCCATATTTATCAAATATTATAATTTTGTACTGCCAAGAGAGCTTTGCAACCGTATTCGGGCTAACTTTACATAAGTTACTTAAATAGATATTTCTTTATTTTACAGATCGCCCCTACTCGGAATCCGACATCGAAAGACCAAGCCCCCAATCGCAGCACAGTCGAATGTCAGCATCATCACCCCCACTTACCCTCACACTGGATTCAGACCTCGAAGATGACGTATTCGTCAGCCCCAGGAGTCACAATGGGAACGATCTGTTTGCGACCAGAAACCTTGAGATATTCGGGTACGGCAGTCCAAGGACCCCAGTGGGTGTGCTATTGAATCCGAGGAGGGAAAGGACGTTCACATTTTCTGTGACTAGTGAGAAGCATTGGCGAGACAAGGGTGGGACGGACGTTGCTGATGGTGTTACTGCCGGCGCCGATGATGCTGATGTGGTTAGTAGATCTTATTGTTTCTATATTTATAGATGGACAGTTTGACTGTCCATAGGAAAATGTTCATAGGAAATTTTAGGTGTTATGTGGCTAAGACGGCTGACGGCTGCAACTCGATAGCTCAGTCAGTCAGTACATCGTCACCAGGAGCCGATTGCGCTAAGTTAAAACATCGAAGTTCTATTCTTATCCAATTTCAGTTCTCATCACATTGCAATCCAATTACTATTCAACTGTGCTGAATTCCGCATCGCGCTAAACTCTATGTAACTGACAGCCCTAAACGTCTGAGCAAACGGCTGTCAAGATCAGTACCGCGATTAGCGCAATACCAAATGTGTCAAAAGTTATGGTTCGTACGTAGTCATGGGTTACCAACTTAACCTGGAGTTTATTGCTAACCCAGGTTGGCGCAAGTGGGGCTTAGTGTCTTAACGTTTGATAGCTGCGATAATCACCTTTAACAGCCTGCATCTAAGGCCGGTTTCCGTTCCTGAAGCGCAAAATAAACTAAAGTTACAAGTAGTAGTATTAGCCCCACTTGCGCCAACCTGGATTAGCAATAAACTCCAGGTTAAGTTGGTAACCCATGATTTTTTGTATAGAAAAACAACTGAAAGAGCCATTTTATCCGGAGTTAATTGCTAACCCGTGGTTGGCGCAAGTGGGCCTTAGTAACATATTTTACTTTTTACTCCCTTAAAAATTATAAGTGCCTGAAGCCTTCTTAAATAAAAATGTACTTCTATCAATGTATCCAACCTTCATTAACAAAGAGTATTTATTAACCTGCGCTATAATTTGTTGCGCAATTAAATCAAACAAGTTCCTAATACAAATAAATTGTTAACATCGTTTTAAAATCAGGAGTGTTTTTCTAAAAAGTCGCACGTGCACGTTCAAAACCTTTGTCTAACCACAAAATGATTCACCGGTTGAGTCGATGAACCGTGGATCATACGCATGACAATACACGTAGACTTACCTACTAATATACGTTTTATATTATGTCGACAGTAATTAAAATGTACCTTTCACGTTTAAATATCGCAATGTAAACTATTATAAAACTGTAACTGAAGTGTGTCTGTACATTGAAGATAATTACAAAAAAAGATTACGATATGGTTTTTAGGTATCCCTGACTAAAATCAACATTTTTTAGAAATTTTGTCTGACTGTTTGTCTGTTTGTTTGTTTGTGTGTTTGTTTGTTCGCGCATCACGCAAAAACTACTGAACCGATTTTGATGAAACTTTTTTTGTTTGATAGCTTATGATCGGACTTAAAATCTGGTATATAATTTGTGTGGACGAAGTCGCAGGTAAACACTAGTTAGGAATATAATATTTCAGTATAATAGCTATTGACTATGTAAGTACTCATTTATTCTACTCTTTTGAAGTAAAAAGAATTGAAATTGTACTATTACAATACACAATCTTACATAGGTTGTAAAATTGACTGCTTTACATATCAAACATTGTTTCGGACCATCAAACTGAACCACTTTGACTATTGAGCCAACATCAAACTCGTGAAGAAAAAATTAGCTGTTCCATAGTGTTAATACCTATCTACTCGAGTTGTACTTGTAAATTGAATGAAACAGGACTTTTTCACAATTTCAAAGTTGGTTCCATAGAAAAAGTTGATCAGTTGATTGACCCCTTAAGTAGGTATGTTAGGCAAATGCCTACAAAACAAAATTGTTTTACAACCTACATATTTTTACACTGACAGTCAAGGATTTTTGAAGCAGTCGTCTTGGCAATGACAATGTTTAGGATATAGTGCAAATATTTGTCGAAGAAAGTTTAATTATTATAAGGCCCGTTAGAGCACCGGAAGCACCAGTGTAGGGGGGGGGGGGGGGGGGGGCTGCTACACCCTGTATATTCTTAAATCGGTTCCAATTCATACAACATTGCACAATTACATTGTTAATACTACATAGTAATAAAATAAAAGTACTGACTTGAACGAAATTAAATCTTTCCAATAGATACTGGTTTACGTCCAAATAAAATTTACTATGAGTGTTGTTGCAGTGAGTGAGTGAGATAAAAAGACCGGAGAAGGCTTTATTATTTTCATCTCTTTGTTTGTTTGTTAATACATAACATAATGGTTTTAAATGAAAAACATGTAATTTTAAATTATATTAAATAATGTAACTTCACATAAGATTTTAAATCGATACATTTTTGTTTAAACTTTAAAGTTAGCTATAATTCTACTAAAATATTTCATACAAACAAGCTCATGCGACTAACAATTTTCAAATAAGTTTTAATGAGAAATAAGCCCACAGATGCGTTCACGTAGAAATATTCTAACTTGGCATGTTGCCACGATCTCACTTGTTGTATTTGACCGTTTTCCAATTGGGACAAGAGCAGCACTGTGTAACACTAACAATCGGTACTCCATAATAATATATTATCCTAAATACGACAAAGTTGTTTAAAAAAAAAGAGGTTGTTTCCTGTGACAAAAATATATATTTAAACATCTAAATACGAAAGGATATTCTATTGAATATAAAAGTCTTTACAAGAATAAACACTACACAAAAGGTATTATTACAAAATACTTCGACGGTACTCGGTATTTCTGGTAACAAAAAATAATCCTCAGCTACTCTAGAGAGTATTGGTTGGTAGTGTGTAGTAATTTCAGTATTAAAATTAGCATTAGCTTGTCTTTGTGTCTTGTAGACAGAAATAGGTCGTATAATGTAGACCGACAGGATAATAAATCAGTTAAAATAACATTCCCGACTTTTGTTATGAATTTCATAATTATCTGCTAACGAATTTTATAAATATAATTTAATTTTGTAATAAATAGAATGACGCTTACACCGTCTTTATACCACAGAGTACTTTAATTACTACTTTATACTGACAACAAAGTGCGTTCAAATGATCACCATTACAATCACATTACTATTTTACACGTAAACATTAAAATGACATTGCCCGCTTTCAATTCTAATCTCATCTCACTTATTATTATAAATGTCAAAGTTTGGATGTCTGTCACTCAATCACGCAACGGCTAAACGGATTTGGATAAAATTTGGCACGCATATAGAAATATTTTATTAAGGGTATATTACCGTCGTTAGCGCGCTCCATACAATCGTAGTCTGGTTACATTTTCATTACTCTCTTTTCAAATCTGACTTCATACGAATATAGAGATTAGTTTCTAGATTGCTTCTGTAAAATTTCATGACTTTAATTCGTCTTTTTTTTAGTCTGGTGTTATCCAATGACAGTATTGAAAATATTACCAGACTTCGTTTGTATGCAGCGCTCATTTGCGCTCTCGGAATAAACTTCTCTTAAAAGGTCGCAGATGAACTCACATGCAACAGCTAGTCTGAGTATATTTTGTCTTCAAAATGAAAATAGCATTCTCTATGTTATACTCCTCCCTCACTTAAACATTGACTTTTGCTCGCTGTTTTACGTTTGGTGTAAAATAAACTTATTTTAGTATTTAGTATGAAATTAATTGCCCCACAAAACTCGACAAGGGGCCCGACGAAAGCTGGATTTACGCCTTATTGGATGGATTTGTTGAAAGTACCCAGGGTTAGGGAGAATGAGTCATATTATGTAATGTTATTCTCAGAATAATTGTAATTCATTTAATTAATTTAATTTTGTATATTATTTTTATGCGTTGATTATATTTTATAAATTATTAGGTATAGAGACATTTTTGACTTGAAAATAAGACAAACTTAATAGGTACGTACGTATCTTAAAATTTTCTAGTGTATATTAAAAGAGAACTAACGTTAACACCCTAATGGGACACTTTCCCTTTAATTAGGAAAATGACATGATGGGGGCCTTGTTGCTCTATGTTAAAACTAAACAAGATTCCCAAGGAAGATATTGGGTCCGAAAACGAGAAATTTTGTTGCACTTCCCTCAGAAAACCGATCGGCTGATCCTTATTGTATTATACATATTATCGACCATGACTTAGTAATCTAAACAGAAATCTAGTGACCTTGAAGTAAAGTAAACCGCCTTATAAGCAGCCCAGCTCGAATGTTTGCTGAGCAATAAACGAAGAGCCGAGGCCTACAGCCAACTGTAATAACATCATTACAACAACACATTTTAATACCCTGTAAAACAGACAAGTACATTATGCCCTTTGAATCCTTCTTCTTCATTCGGATACACGAAAAACTTCCTTTCAAAATAGCGTTAATTGACTGTTCATTTTTATTTTTGGTAATGTTGGTGAAAGAAAGAGTGCTATTCTCCATACTAAGTTGGGTACTTCAGAAAACGCTCAAAATCCCTTCTGGCGCTGACTCCTTGCCCCCGAGTAAATGCCAATACACTATAAGAAATTGTGATTAGTCTTCCAATATTATGAACCAAACCAACTACATATATACGTAAGAGAGGTAGCTTAGGTAACTAAGCAGATCAGTAGATCCGAAATTGTTGATGCAAATATAACGATATCTAGCGACCTAGAATGTACTAAATTCCGTCGTACGCAGAGTTTATTATCATATTGAGAAATCTTTAATATTGTGATGAGGGCGCCACTCAACGGTGACAGTGACTCTCTTGGCTGCACGGCTAGCAATATGCCACCCACGACAAAGCGTTTTAACGAAAAAAACGTCATGTGCGCTCTTTCTGGCATTCGTAAAATTACAAGGATGGAGGCACATCTCGAATTTTGTCGTTTTCTAGGGGGTGGCATGCTAGGCCTACAGGAACCTGTGCGGACGAAGTCGCGGGAAAAATCGAGTATTGAATAAACTTTGATTTCTTTTAATAACAGTTTTTACAACTTTGAACTGAATCAGAGCATGCATAGGTAGCAAAGGTACTTATTACAACACGTCGTAAATGCGAGTAATAATGTATCAAGCGGTCTATTCTCAGCTCATCTGATTCACAGTGGGAGAGGGCCATACATCCATATAACCATACACATATGAATAACATCATGAAGTAACTGCGCAATACCCGTTTGAACCTAGTCGTTTGCTAATGTACACCAATTCTCTCGAATGTCTTCAATTGATTTTATCTTTGCACTAACTAGATAGAGTATGTTTTACGTTGCAGTTTTATATGCGTATTTCGAATGCATCAGGAGCGGGCTAAACAATCTGAATATAATGTTATGTTTCATGTTCGTGTAACATGAAGTAATAAAGAAAAACATACATACATAAACTCACGCCTTTTTCCCGAAGGGGTAGGCAGATACTATGAATCTCCATTTTGAGCGGTTCTGACACACCTCTCTTGCTTCCTCTAGGTCCATACATCTTGTCATACATTCCTGTATCTTATGCATTCATAAATTCTCATCTTCATGAAAAAAAGTATTTTAGTAAGCATTCCGAAAATTTAAATTTTGGCATTTTCGACCCGTTTTCTTTGTTCTGTATAGCTGTGCATATATACCACTACCGTTGGGGCGCTCCATACAAACGAAGTGTGATTATATTTTGGACAATTAAAGTAAATGAAATTTTTTGATACACGATCTAGAAACCAATATCAGTGCTTTACATTTGTCAGATTTCCGATAATATTTCAATTACAGTTTCAAAGTTATCATACAAATCTTAAATTAAGCATAAGCATAAGCATAAATTAATCCTTGCATTTAAACTATAATTATTATTTTACAGTGACCAAACTCTGCCCAGTTATGAAAGTTAGTACGCCAAAAAACTAATTTGTGCATAATTTTTAAGCTATACAAATCGATCGACAAGTTCAAAGCAAAAAACGGCATACTTATATGTGTATTTGCAACAAAATAAATTCAAAAGAGGAAATGAAATTGAAACCTCCTTCCATAATAAATATTAATATACAGTAAACACTTTCAAATATTAAATGTGCAGAAAATTACAAGAGGTACCCATTTTCCCTGTAATCTTTTATGTTTTGTCATCCGTCAAATGTATTTTCGCATTTTCAAGGATCAGTGGAGAGGGTTCCGCAGGGCGAGGCTTTTTGTGATCAGTGTCCGGGCTCTTCGACTCTTCAATTCTTTTTTTCTCTCGATCCGTCTTATTCGCATCGTCGCTATTAATATTCATAAGTAAATTGCCGGGATGATCTAACAGGGGATAGATTTTTTGTCAGGTTTTTATTTACGTGGGTGGAATGTTTTGGTCTTTATTAATTCGTGATAAATGGTCTATTTAAAGTCGAATATGCTCTATTACCCGACTCAAATGCTGAAAATGGGACAGCTGATTTTTTTTCGCGTTTACTGAGGAAAGCCTTCAGTGATAGTTTGATGGTCTGAGTTCACCGTTTCAGTATTTGCTAGGCTGTCACTTACACCCTGTATAGTCTAAGATAATGACATCTCACCGTCAACTTACAATAATTTATCGTACAGCTTTTTTCACCTTAAACCCGAAGTATCATCTCTTCGGAAAGTATAACACACCATTAAATTAAGCTCGGAAAACAAATACGCGAAATTCTCTAGCAGCACACCTGACTCATTTAAATATTCCTTCTAACATCCCTTTCGAAATGGGGTGCTCTCAACTCCAAGATAAGGGATTAAAAAGAAAATGCCATCCCATTGTGGAGACGCCCACTTGTGCGCGACGGAGCAATCATCCGAGACGCTCGCGACGAAAAAACGATATGAAACATGGTAGAAAAAAACATTATAAAAGAAAAAGTAAAACATGTTAAAGGAGAAGGGGAAGTCTTTTGCAAGTGGAAGAATGAGAGGCCGTAATAGAGATCGTGAATCTGAAAATGTGAGTGCTTTTGCATAACTGTAGCGACTCCAAAAAGATAAGATGTCTCATTCAAAACTTGAAATAAAAATTATATGTGCTTTATTAAAATAGAATTATAACACTAAGTACAATCAGTTTATGAAAACAGATTTTAGTCACACCTAACAGAATAAGGGATTTTTTTTTCAATAATAATACAATGTTCGTATCCACGACAGGCTTCGTCAAACAAATCGTTCTCGAACTAACTGTCTAATAATTACACTTGTATGGTACTCGTGCCTACGTGCCATGTTGGTTTCAAAATATAATAGTTAAAGCTTAAGTAACCATTCCCTGGGCTTAATTTTCCTATTTTAAATATGTGTTTTTTTCTAATTCACTACCTGTTTCTTACGGTTATAAGCTATTTAGTAAATCATACTTACATGAGAACACAACTGTTTTTCTGGCCCATTTTTTATTAAATTTTCTTACATAACTTACTAAATAGGAAACCAGAATCTAAGAAAACCCCTTAGAATAAGCCAAAAAACAAATACTAACACAGCACAAAGCACTCACACTGGACTCTCCTAAACCATGAAGTGCTTGAGGAAGCTGAGCCAGACGTTTTCGCTGAAAAACCTCGGAAAACGGATCGAAAATAGAGTAGAAAAAATCGAGACATCTCTAGAAGCGACGGGTCTCAAGCCTCGAAGCGAACCTTGGTGTTTTGAAGACCACCTAGCACACCGCATTGGTGATCGTCACGCGAACGTAAAAGAAATTCTGGAAGAAGTTAACGTATCAGTTATCATAATCAATACCTTTTCCAGCTTCCTGGTTATCATCAAAACATCTCATCCCAAATGTGAAAAGGGACATGATTTTTATGACGATAATTTATGACGAAGAAAATTCAAGAACAACAAGCAGAAATAAACTCAATTGTCTGATGATAGCTAGAACGATGATAGTAACATTATTATTTCTGTCTATTTTCAAATAAAAAGTTTCTGAATATTTTTGTACAAATTTACATACAGGGTGAAATCGATATCATTAGCATCCTTTTAAACTAAGAGTCTACCCATCAAACTGAACAACTTTTACTATGGGAGCAAACCAAACGGAGCAAAAAACAAATCTGCTGCCCCGTGCAGTTTAGTATGGGACGGCAGATTTTTTTTTGCTCCTATTGGTTTCCTAAACGTTGTTCAGTTTGATGAGTAGAGTCTTAGTTTAAAAGGATACTAATGATATCAATTTAACCCTGTAGATTGAGACATACAAATATTGATCTTGATGCGGAATAAAGTGTATTGTAGACCTATGGCACAGTAACTTAATGAAGTAGTGTAGTAAGGGAAATGGTACCTTTTGTAAGATTTATAAAACTGAAAAGTTTACGTAACGGTGTAATGCCATTCCAAACCTTTGTTTCTCGCCACTCACCGTGCCGTATCATTAACTCGGAGTGGATGTGAGATTTTTTCGTCTTTTTAACGTTAATCCTTTTTTTTATTTATGAAAAGTGCGGAGTGGTGTCACTGATCTTTGAGTTTTGAGAGGCGTCGCGGCTGAATATCGCATAGATTTTGCTGATGGCATTAATGAGACTTTTCAGTCAGGTTTTTACTTTATACATTATTCTAGTTCTTAAGTTCGAGTTTTTACGTTTTCAAGACACCATCTATTGACAGTTTGTACAGTCGCCATCAGGTACATCATAGCAAAGAAGTTGTCGGAATATTAGTAGTGTTAATTTAACCCGTGTGGTTCGGGCTTAGAATTGACCACTTTGAGATCATCCCATGGGCTCAGTATAAGAAAGATTATCTCTATGGGTGTCGTACGAGGTGAGCATGGGATGGAATATACTAGCCACCTATCACCACTTGACAAGTCATTCCATCCTGAAACTTGAAAATGCTAAATGTGGGCCTTGCAACAACTATACATGTAGCAATATTTCTGACCACACCACAAGGGTTTGCGGTCGTGAGCTCGGTGGTGTAATTGGTTAGCACGTTTCCCCGGGTTTGGAAGAGCGTGCGTTCAAGTCCCGCCCGAGACAAATTTTTCAATCTTTAATTTGATTCGAAATAGCACAACATGGCTGTAACATGTTTATAATCAATAATATTAATAATTATTTATTGAAAATTTAACCCTATGCACCTAAACATATTTATGTAACTGTAACTTGTGAATCGGTACATGTCATGGGAGTAAGCACGCATAATAGTGTAAGACGAGTAATGTTAGTCATGGGTATTGTTTTCCAGCCACAACTTGGATTAAAAAGGCATTAACTTTACAACAATAAATAACTTTAGTTGCTACTTTAACCAGATATCTAAACTATTATAAAACTGTAACTGAAGTGTGTCTGTACATTGAAGATATTTACAAAATAAAGATTACGATATGGTTTTTAGGTAGGTATCCCTGACTCGAAATCTACCTTTTTTAGAAATTTTGTCTGTCTGTTTGTCCGTTTGTTTGTTTGTTTGTTTGTTCGAGCATCACGCAAAAACTACTGAACCGATTTTGATGAAACTTTTTTTGTTTGATAGCTTATGATCTGACTTAAATCTGGTATATAATTTGTGCGGACGAAGTCGCGGGAAAACACTAGTTTAAAATAAACCTTTTTCTTTCATCTAAAGTTTGTTGTTTTAAACTTTGAAATCAAATACATCGAGTTTGGACACGGTTAGTGTACTGTGGATATTGTGAACTAATAAACAAAAAAGTAATAACTAAACTAAAACATTTTAGAACATCGCTGTCAACGCCTGTGCTATGCTATTACCACCAATCACTCTTTTACCGTTTCGAAATTATCAGGAGTGGTTCTGACCATCAAACTGAACAACTTTTACCATGGGAGCAAAGCACAAAAAGCAAAAAAAAAAGACCTGTTCCATACTAAACTGCAATAATGTTGGTCCCATAGAGAAAGTTATTCAGTTTTATTGTCTAATCAACCTCTGAAAAAACCATTGGACCCTGTGTTACACAGATAGCATCACAAGTAATATTCAAATATAATAAATTGTACATAATAATGCGTCTGTCAAAATTCTTTTAATAGAGATGCAATTTAATATCGCAATAATATATTGGATACAGACGACAAATAAAATAAGTACACAAAGAGAAAATAAGCCTCCCAAATATAAATCAGCGTATTCTCTGCAGATATCGTAATGAAATCGGGCCGGTGCGAAGACATGTTAAGGGGCAACCACCTGGTTTTTGGGTAACTTTGTAACCATTTAATTCATTAACTATGACATTTTAAGAGCTGAAAAATAAACTGTACCATGGTTACCTATCGTACTTTCGAAAAAGAGTTTTCCGAATTTTAGTTCTCCGAAATCGTTACACTTTTTATTGTTTCTCTTTTTTTTTGTTTCCCCGAAATATTATTTGCCATATTTTGAGAAGCCAGATTTTTTATTGTCCTTTTTTTCTTTTAACCAATGAATCAAAATTCTGTAACACAGTTTTCCAAAGTAATGTAAGTCAGATAATTTACTTTTTCGAATATTTGTTTTTCCGTACAGTCACTTTTCCGCAGAAATATTTAACCTAACCTTTCCTAGAATTTAAAAAAAACCTGATTGTTTTTCTCAGGCAGGGGGCGTTCACCTCACTGCACCTTCAACATACATATAAGCAAACAAGCAAGCATGCAGCAAGCAAGCTAGCATGCAGCAAGCAAGCATGCAGCGAGCAAGCAAACATGCAGCAAGCAAGCAAGCATGCAGCAAGCATTTTGATGCTCCGCTCGCTTCGCTCGCTCCGCTAAGTGTCTTACATGTTCTAACCTAACCTAACCTACAATTTTAAAACCACCAGTTTGTTTTTCTCAGTCAGGGGGCTTCCGCCCCCCGAACCCCCCTCGCGGGGGGCGCAGCCCCCCTGCACCCCCCAACATGCATACAAGCAAGCAAGCAACATGCAAGCAAACATGCAGCAAGCAAGCAAGCATGCAGCAAGCATTTTGATGCTCTGCTCGCTTCGCCCGCTAAGTGTTTTACATGTTCTAACCTAACCTAAACTACAATTTTAAAACCACCAGTTTGTATTTCTCAGGCAGAGGGTTTCCGCCCCCCGCACCCCCCAACATGCATACAAGCTAGCAAGCAACAAGCAAGCAAGCATGCAGCAAGCAAGCAAGCAAGCAGCATGCTAGCAAGCATGTTGGTGCTATAATCCTGGTATCATGTATCTACTAGGTAATTATTACAGAAAACTTTACTGTGTTCTTCTGTCCTAGTCATACTATGAAAGAAGTTGCTTCTACATTTTAAAACTTCGAACCTAGAAGACCGTTGTCAAAAGAAAAAAAATGATTATGAAATTTTGATTTTAAATTTTCTGGAAAATGATACTTCTGTCAAGTCTTTATAAGGAGTAACAAATGTATGTGTAACAAAATATCTGTCACTAGAAACTTCTATAAACCGTTTTCGAACAACTGAAATTCGGTCAGTGAAATTTCGAAAGTAAGATAGGTTACCCTGTACCATCTACACGATATGAGAAGTGATGTGGTTTTTCTAGAAATTGATTATAGTGAATAAACCCGAAGAAAAGGGAATCTAAAGTCACCCCTTTTTTCCAGTTGTAACCATTTTACTTTATATGATTTGATGATGATTATGATGTGGTTTTCTTAATTTTTCGAAATTAATAAAAATCATCTCATTTTTCAAAGAAAACGGCTAAATTCTGACCGGAGGAGCCACGCGCTCGTTCGCATCAATTTGTATGGAGAGTCGTGGTCTGGGAATGATAAGCCTTACTTTTATTAAAAGTAGACTGAAAATTTTTACTGCCTATGTCTCTATAATGAAATTTGTTCAGTTTGCTGGTCTAAATCACCCCTTTAAAGATATACAGGGTCCTTCTTAATATGCTGACACTTTTTTAAGGGGATGATCAGACCATCAAACTGAACAACTTTCTCTATGGGACCAACATCGAAATCGCGAAAAAAAAATCAGATGTCCCATACATTTGGCTCGAGTAGGTTAGCAGTTTTGTATTGAAGAGCAGATTTTTTTTTCGCTATTTCGATGTTGGTCCCATAGAGAAAGTTGTTCAGTTTGACGGTCTGATCATCCTCTTAAAAAAGTGTCAGCATATTAAGTTGGACCCTATATAATGGAAAACAAATCTGTTGTTTTGTGCACCGAGATTTCAAGAAAAGAATAGGGCTTAATTTAGCTTTATTTCATCGCAATCGGTTCATTCACTCAAAAGTTATGAGTATTTAAATTCAGTGGTCTTCGCGTACGGAGTCACGGGCGCCGCTAATCTTAACTATTATAAAACTGTAACTGAACTGTGTCTGTACATTGAACATATTTACAAAAAAAAGATTACGATATGGTTTTTAAATATCCCCGACTCGAAATCAACCTTTTTTAGAAATTTTGTCTGTCTGTTTGTCTGTTTGTTTGTGTGTTTGTTTGTGTGTTTGTTTGTTTGTTTGTTTGTTTGTTTGATCGCGCATCACGCAAAAACTACTGAACCGATTTTGATGAAACTTTTTTTGTTTGATAGCTTATGATCTGACTTAAAATCTGGTATATAATTTGTGCGGACGAAGTCGCGGGAAAACACTATAAAAAATAAAATGATTGAATCAGTCTTCTCCTTAACAAAATATACCTTGACAACAAAACTCACAATACGGGTGAGACGTCATAATTTGGATTTCTTAAAAAATAAAAGATAAAAAGGCGGCAGTCATAGAGATTTCCCCTGTGCATTTGGTGTTTTTATTACTTAGACGCCTTTTCCATCTGATAAGTAAGTGACTGAACGTAGGGTGGCAACTGTATGAATTTGAATTATAAAATACTTAATTACATTTCATGGAATATTGTTTTGTCTTCAGTTATCGAACTGAATATCTCGAGTACCGACAAAAATTTCCTTTACAGGATGTAAGGTACATCCCCCCGCTGACTGAAACGGAGAACTCAGACCATCAAACTGAAACACTTTTACTATGGATGGAAACACGAAAAAAAACAACACGGTTACCAGGCTCAAATGTATGGGACAGCTGTTTTTTATCGCGTTTCCTAAGGTAGGCTCCAGAGTGAAAGTTGTTCAGTTTGATGGTCTGAGTCCATCGTTTCAGTCTGCGGAGGGCAGTCCCCTTACACCCTGTATTACTCGTTACAAAGTAAAAAATGTCAGCATCATGTCTTCATAATCATTTACAGAGATATTTTTACGAAGCATACTCTATATCACATAAAGCAAAACTCCGCAAAATATTATCATAGCAAATGTGTAAGACATAAAAGAGTTATTATTAACAATAAATTGCATATGGCACAGTAAATCACGGACGAATCAACACATGAAATCCTGCTTTGTATTTTCTTACATATCTCTGTGATATATTATGTTTAGTAGCTTTCAGTAATGTTTTGTATAAATAAAATGATCTTCCGTATTTATAGAAGTATCGAGTAACTGTTGCGGTTATAATGGAACCCTAATCAATGCCTATTTCTTTTACTATCAAACTATACTTTCGTCAATATCATCAGCCTATATACTTACGTTCTACTGCAGGTCACAGGCCTACTCTTAGGGAGGGTGTCTGGGCATTAATTCCCTACGCGTGCCCAATACGGATTGTTGGTCTTCACATCATCATCATCAGCCTATATCCATCGTCCACTGCTGAACATAGGCCTCTCCCAAGGCGCGCCCAACACTCTATCTTCGGCCTTCCTCATCCAGTCGCTCCCCGCTACTTTTTTTTAGGTCGTCTGTCCAGCGGGCGTCCCAACATTACGCCTACCAGTTCGCGGTCTCCACTCTAGAACCCCATCGGTTGTCAGTTCAGTTCACATACGCATCAGAATTTCTTCTTCAGCGTTTGCCTGTTTCCTCAGGATGTTTTCCTTTACCGTTTAAGAACAGTCGGTATAACGTACATAAGTTAGATAATGTTTGGTATGTATGGCATTTCATCCGTGCGGATTCGAACCCGGACCCTCCATCTCCGCGTAACATCAAATTTTAAACAAGCTAACAAAATTAAAATAATCTTTTACATAAACAGGCATCGGAACAAAAAAAAGAATTATATTTCTCCCTGCACCCTATTATTGTAATCTTAGCAATAAAAACGATATAAAATTTAAGACATTTTCTTTTTATAACAGAAGATGGAAAACGCGAATTTCATATCAGTTGTTAAAGTAAACGATGGATTTAGATGATGCAGGGCCACACGTGTGCTTAGGGAATGTAAAAAAAACGATGCAATCATGTTTATTATGATAGTAGTTACTGTTTTGTATATGTGTATGACTGGTATGGATAGGACGGACGGAGAGCTCGGTGGCGCGTTGCGGAGAATACCTCTCCGCTCTCAACGATGAGGTCCGGGTTCGAATCCGCCGGGACAACATGCCACGTACTAATTAGTTTTTCTTACTTATGTGCGTATTACCGACCGCTCTTCAACGGTAAAGGAGACATCGTGAGGAAACCTGCATATGCAGAAGAAGACATTCTGGATGCATATGTGAAGTCTACCGATTTACATTGGGCACGCGTGGTGGACTAACGCCCAAACACCCCTAGAGGGTAGGCCTTTGCCCTGCAGTGGGACGTATACAGGCTGATGATGATGATGATTGGACGGATTAGAGAACAGATTTTTAGTTGACACAATATTTGAGGTATACAAAGATCGTAAAATATGGAGCGCTCTATTCTCTCACCGTATTGTGAAATGGTTTATAATATTTCAACTTATTTTTATAATTTCTTTGACATAATCTTCGATCTTGACTGTCTCGTTTTGTTTGATGTTTATAATGGTAATTATACAGGGTGAAATTGATATCATTGGTAGTTGGCATCCCTTTAAACTAAGAGTCTACCCATCAAACTGAACCACTTTAACAAACCGATCGTAGCATAAAAAAATCTGCTGTTCCATACTAAACTGTATTGCCTACTCGACTCATTACGTATGCAACAACAGATTTTTATTGCTCCGATTGGATTGCTCCCATAGTAAAGTAAGTAAGTAGTAAGTTGTTCAGTTTGATGATGGATTAGTTTAAAAGGATGCTAATGATATCAATTTCACCCTGTATAAAGGTAAGGAAGTACATTAGGTTTTGTTTCCCAAAGAGCTATTTATTATTATTCCTTTACGAATGTTACTTATTTTATGTTTCTCTTTTTATTCGCCATAGCTGCTTTACTGTTAGAACATAAAGTGGGGAGTAAAAGATTTGTTGTAAAAATTAAACTCTTAAGAAAATCCTGCTTTATCGGCTCGGGTGTAACTGAACAGAAACGTTATAATTTTTATTATTGTTTTAAAGATGGTCGTATCTTAGGGATGCCATTTTTATTTTGTGCAGTTTGTTTTAAAATGGTAGAAATAAAAACAACATTATTTTTTTCTTCATTTAACGATGCTTCTGTTATATGTTCAAAAGATAAGACGAAAATAAGGAATTTAAGGTAATTGACTAAAGCCAGATTTAAAACTTAAATTACTCACGTTTTTTTGTTCTGTATAATTTATATGATTATTAATAATCACTAATAAAAAATATATTTGCAATCTCTCATAAAATCTTTTTTTTTTTTTTTCTATTTGACAATTCTGTCTGCCTAGATCAGATCAAGGACGTCATTAAAAAATGCCAGGTTAAAAGCAGCCGAAATCGACGGGAATGTGTAGTGTTTGGATCTTCTTTGAGTTCGTAGTTGACATTGTTGTTTATGATTAGCCTTCAATAAACGTCTAAGGTGACGGTCGTATTTTATTTAATAAATAGCGAACGAGGATAAAAATAATAAAGAAATAATGGAAATATAACGGAAATTATTGCTATCTGGTGCGTGCAAAGCTAAATAATAAAGGATAATTTTGATTTGGTCGGCGAGATGTCGGTCGGGAAGATGGGTGAGTTCGATGTGAAATCGGGGGACTGGACGCTATACGTTGAGCGGTTAGAAATGCTTTTTAAAGTAAATGCCGTTACGGATCAAATGCGTTTGCCGATGTTAATTGCCGGTATGGGTGACAGCGCTTACGAACTATTGAGTAATCTGACCAGCCCCATCAAACCCTCGGAAAAGACGTATGCGGAGGTTGTAAATATACTGCGGGAACATCTTCAGCCTAAGCCTTCGTTCATGGCGGAGAGGTACCAGTTTCGGCAGAGGCGTCAACTAACTGGCGAGACAATATCTCAGTATTTGACGGAACTGAAGAAGCTCGCTAAGCATTGTGAGTTTGGTTCGGTGTTAGAAGACAATTTACGCGATCAGATGGTCTGCGGGTTACAGAGTGACGTCATCAGGCAGCGTTTATTCGCCGAGGAGGAGCTTAAGTACGCGAGTGCGATTAAAATCGCATGTGCGCTAGAGGCGGCTGAGCGGGACGCGGCCGCGGTGGAGCAGCCGGACGGTGCCGGCGCCAGCGCGGGCGGCGAGCCAGGCGCGGTGCATGCGGTGTCAGCACGAGCGGAGACGGCCCGGCGCGGCCTGCAGCGGGGCGGCTCGGAGCAGCACCGCGAGGGTGCGCAGTGCTGCAGCGGGTGTGGAGGCCGGGATCACGGACGCGATGCGTGCCGTTACAAGAGATTCACTTGTAGCAAGTGTGGTCAAAGGGGGCATCTACGCCGGGTGTGCCCTAAGCAACGAGGTAGTGGCGGCGGAGCCGGGCGCAGTGGCCACGGCCGGCCTGTACATCATGCGGAGGCGCCGGAGTCGGAGAGTGCGGACGACTCGCGCTCCGATGTAAGCGAACTGGAATCGGAGGAGATAAACCACCTTTGTTTTAATGGCTATAAGCCGGTAAGCTTATCATTAAATATTGATAGTAGTAAGATAAAGATGGAGGTGGATACTGGGTCAGCGGTATCTTGCATCAGCAAGGGAACTTACGATAAGTTTTGTAAGAATAGACGGCTTGAGGATACCGATTTGGTTTTGAAATTCTATGACGGTAGCCGGGTTAAACCGGTGGGTGTTATAAGACCGGTAGTGAGATACGGGGATATGGTTAAAAAGCTGGAACTGTATGTTATCGACGGGGGAACGACATCACTGCTCGGACGACAGTGGTTATCGGAATTAAAGATAAGGATTCCAACATTTGTAAATAGCTTGGACATGAATTGCTCTAGTAATAAGGCAGTTGATAATGAGTTGGATGTTTTGTTGGACAGATATAAAGAATTGTTCTCGAGCGGGCTGGGTCGGTTCACGGGGGGCAAGGCGACGCTACGGGTGCGGGAGGGTGCGGCGCCCGTATTCTGTCGCGCACGGCCGCTGCCGTACGCGCTGCGCGAGCGCGTGGACCAGGAGCTCGACAACATGCTACGAGACGGAGTCATCGAGCCGGTGGAGTCCTCGGACTGGGCTACGCCGCTGGTACCGGTGCGTAAGGCGGACGGAGGGCTGAGGCTCTGTGCAGATTATAAGGTTACTTTGAATCCCGTCTTACTGGTCGATAGGTTTCCTCTGCCGCGGATTGACGACATTTTGGTAAACCTGAATGGTGCAAAAATATTTTCGAAAATTGATTTAACGCAGGCTTATAATCAAATTGAACTAGATGATTCGAATGGTTTGACGGTCATTAATACCCATAGGGGGCTGTTTAAGTACAACAGGCTAGTCTTCGGTCTGGCATCGAGCCCGGGAATTTTCCAGAGGATCATGTCCAATTTATTTAATGATATTCCGAATGTGGAAGTCTTTTTGGACGACATAATTATTGGGTCTTTGGATAAGAAGGAGCATTTAGCCACATTAGAAAAAGTTTTCAATCGCGTGCAGGCTAACGGAATGAAACTAAAGAGATGCAAATGTTCCTTTATGATGGAGGAAGTAAAGTATTTAGGCTTTATCATTTCCAAGGGAGGGGTCAAAGCCGATCCTGATAAAATCGAAGCCATTTCAAAAATCCCACGGCCCAAAGACGTATCAGAGTTGCGATCTTTTATAGGTCTAGTCAACTTTTACGCAAAATTTGTGAAGGGTCTGAGTACTATTCTAGCTCCGCTTTATGATTTACTAAAAAAAAAGGTGACTTGGAAGTGGGACCAAGGTTGCGAGGCGGCTTTTAAAAAGGTGAAATCAGTGCTAACGAGTACGGAAGTGTTAACGCACTACGATCAGAACAAGCCTCTGACACTGACATGCGATGCGAGCTCGCGCGGCATCGGTGGGGTGCTCACACAGACGGGCGCGGGAGGTCGGGAGCGGCCTGTGGTATATGTATCGCGCGCACTTAGTGAGGCGGAGAGGCATTATTCTCAGATTGATCGGGAGGCACTGGCGATTGTGTTCTGTTTACGGAAACTGCATCAGTATCTGTATGGCAGACGTTTCACACTGCGCACGGATCACAAACCTCTAGTGAGCATTTTTGGTCCGAAACTCGGCATACCGGCGATGGCAGCGAGCCGCCTGCAGCGCTGGGCTGTTATACTGTCGGCGTATTCATATGATATTGAGTACATAAACACGAAACTGAATGGCGCAGACGCCTTATCACGTTTACCGGTACCAGGCGCTCCTACATCGCAGGTAAAGGTGCCCGAGCAGACGTACTTGCATTTTGCACAGGATGATTTGCTAATAGATTATCAAGAAGTCAAAAAACAAACTATGAAAGATCCCATTTTGGGACGAGTTTTATTATACATTAGGGATGGTTGGCCGCTTGATAATGAGATTAAATCTCTGCAACCGTTTTTTAACCGACGCAATGAATTGTATGAAGAGTTGGGGTGCATAATGTGGGGACATCGGGTGGTTATTCCTGATGCTTGTAGGAGGAAGGTTCTGGAGGTGCTCCACGAGCCGCATATGGGCATAGTGAAAACCAAAGCAATCGCTCGCAGTTATGTGTGGTGGCCTGGCGTGGACGAGGCGGTGGAGACGATGTGTCGCGAGTGTGCCGAGTGTGCGGTGTGCGCAGTGGAGGCGGACGCGCCTCACCGGCATGCGGTCAACCCGTGGCCGTGGCCAGGCCGCCCCTGGTCACGGATCCATGTTGATTTCCTGGGTCCCATTTTTAATAAACTATTCCTTGTGGTTGTCGATGCCAGAACGAAGTGGTTGGAGGTTTTTCAAGTACCTAGTACGGCCGCTAGCTATAGTATTAACCGATTAAGTGAACTTTTTGCCAGGTGGGGGATTCCTAAGCAGTTGGTCTCTGATAATGGACCGCCATTCACTAGTAAAGAGTTTTTAGGGTTCGTGTCAGGGTTGGGGATCAATCATACTTTTTCGGCTCCATATCACCCCGCATCTAACGGGGCAGCGGAAAATGCGGTGCGCACGATTAAAAAGGCGATTAAAAAGGGTGTTCGGGAAGGCCAGGATATAAATTTGTTCTTAAATACCTTTTTGTTGCACTATCGTAACACGGAGCACGGCACAACAGGCGAGAGTCCGGCGGCCCTGATGCTTGGTAGAAGATTACGAACTAAATTAGATCTCTTGAAACCTGACCGGGAGAATAAGGTCAAGGAGATACAAAATAAGCAGAAAGATAGTGGACCCAAAGGTTCCCGCGTTTTGATGCCCGGAGAAGAGGTATGGTTGCGCCAATATCAGGGTTCTGATAAGTGGTTGCCTGGGCACGTTACACGACGGGTTGGTGAAACTGATTATGAGGTTAGGGATTCCGTGGGTAGAGAATCGCATAGGCATATTGACCAGTTGAGACGGCGACATAGAAGTTCCTCAGTCTGCCCGGATCCTCAAGTAGTTGGGGAGAGAGGAACCTTGCGTTCCGTGGCAGGAGGGGATCCCATCGGCTTGAGGGCTCCTTTGGCAGGTACGGACGGAGGAGGAGTTCCAAATTCTCCGCCATCACCAACAAGGCTTCCGCCATCACCAACAGGGCTTCCGCCATCACCAACAGGACTTCTGCCAACCCCGTCACCGCCCCGGCCCGCTCGACCGATACGGCAGTGCCGCATTTTAAACCCTCCAAATTATAGATTTTAAGTGTATTTGATATTGTAGTATTATTGTGGTTTAGGAGGGAGGACTGTAGTGTTTGGATCTTCTTTGAGTTCGTAGTTGACATTGTTGTTTATGATTAGCCTTCAATAAACGTCTAAGGTGACGGTCGTATTTTATTTAATAGAATGTATGAAAAGATGTATGGACTTAGAGGAAGCAAGAGAGGTGTGTCAGAACCGCCCAAAATGGAGATCCATAATCTCTGCCTACCCCTCTGGGAAAAAGGCGTGAGTTTATGTATGTATGTATGTAATTCTGTCTGCGAGATGGAGCGATACACTGAAACCAAAGTGCAATCAGAATGATATTCGTTTGAGTGCACTTTTGGTTCTACCATTTATGTAGCGTTGATTGTGTATCTAGTTTATTTATTCGAGCGAGGCCCTAACCGTAACTAATTGATAAGTAATTTATGATTAAAAAAGTCAACTTCCAAAGACAATAAACAGAGCTTTAAATCCAATCAAAATCGAAGCTGTACGAAAATAACATTTCAACCGTCAATAAACCCGATTTAACGAGTTAAAATGAAATGAAGAGGATCAACGTAAAACGTAATGAATGTCATATTACATTCGGACAATGTCCATGGAATTCTCACTTAAAATAAGTTCGAAGTTCACATTTTATTTGACGTTTTATGTGTGAGACGCGTGCGCATATGTTAATGACATAACTCCGTTTTATGTAGATTATAGGCTGTAACATTTTTAACGATTGCACGGAATTATTATGATAAAGGGTGTTCCGACAATCATCAGTATTTAGTGCTAATTGCTCTTTTTAGAGCTGTTTCAGTTGAAATTTAGTTTGTTGAGAGAATGTTTTTTAACGATTTACTTGAAATTTAAAACTAAATTAAACTATAGTGTTTTCTGTAATTGAAATGCATTTGATTATATCTTGCTATACTCGTTTTCAATGTTTACCCTCGATGATGCTAATGATGCTATATCTGTTTTGTTGCGAGTTTCAGTTTTCCTAACAGGGCATCTGTGTCAGAATTTTTTATTCGCATTGTGTACCACTATTTGGAATTATGTTGTGAAAATATTTGCAATTATTATCTTTTAAGCTTCTAATATCAATTTCTAGAAAGTCAATTTTGATTTTAATATTACCTTTACAGGGTGAAATTGATATCATTAGCATCCTTTTAAACTAAGAGTCTACCTATCAAACTGAACACCTTTTACTATAGGAGGAAACCGGAGCCAAATAAAAATCTGCTTTTCCATAAACTGCAATGCCTTCTCGACTCAAATTTATGCAACAGCAGATTTTTATTTTGCTCCGATCGGTTTGCTCCCATAGTAAAAGTTGTTCAGTTTGATGGGTAGACTCTTAGTTTAAAAGGACGCTAATGATATCAATTTCACCCTGTAAAGGTAATTTCTTTAATTAAGTTATATTAAAATCAAAATAGACTTTCTAGAAGCTAATATTAGAAGCTTAAAAGATAATAAATGCAAATATTTTCACAACATAATTCCAAACAGTGGTACACAATGCGAATAAAAAATTCTGACACAGATGCCCGGTTAGGAAAACTGAAACGCGCAACAAAACAGATATAATATTTATACGAATCTATAACTCGGTTTACGATGCTGCACTACGATTCACGTACGTTTACGATGAATAGGATTCGAGTTTATTACAAACCAGCGATTAGCCAAAATCCTTACGACTTGACCGTAAATAATGTGTATAAAAATATGCCGAAAAAAAGAATAACTCAACTTTTTATTGTGACGCATTTATGCGGCCAGACATTTTTTTATAGTGATGTGACACGCGCTCCGATACGGTTCGATATTTTTTATGATCGAATTTAATTTATTTGTGTCGTCGTAAATGTCAGTGTAGAGCATCGACGCTCGTTGCGCTTTTTGAGATTATTATTTGTTACCCACGATTCAAGTTTTTAACGATGCTGTTACAAGATTGCGTTGTGTTGCGATTTGGTAATGAAGGTCCAACGGATCAAAAACACCATCTCCTATCGCATTACGATCTCAGTTACAAAAGTTATATTACAGGAAAGCTAATAATACGAACCCTTGGCTAATATCAAAACTGAAAGCAAACATTCATGTACATTCATTTCTTTCGCAACTAAACAGAAATCCTTCTAAATTAAATAAAATGTATTTCACGATTCTTCTTACAACCTATTTGCTTACAGCGACACATTAATAATGTTAGACGATAATAAATCTTGATGTTACGAAACTTAAGTTGAGTTTTCTTCAAAAACGGTAGTAGGTATAGCGAGATCCGTATCGAGAGAAAATTGCTCTTCTTTCCAATCCCTCTGAAGCGATTTGTCGTGCAATGTTGAATAATCTTTTGTCCAACCTCAAAGGCATTTTTTCTATACACCTTATTATTACGCTTCTATACGATTGGGTCGGATTTGCAAAACATTTGTTTATTTTGGTGTTTCATATTGATCAAATTACATTTTTCATTTAGTTTTCTATCAGGTATACTTATGTATGTATGTATTGTAATAAAAAGACATAAAATATGGAAGTTGACTACAAAAAATAAATTTTATTTTTAACTGCTCAGTAAATAAACCGTTTAAAAACAAAAACTGAAATGAAAAAAACAAGTCCAGTAGTCTAGAATTCAATGAGTGTGTCGGGAAGACTCTAAGGCGGTACGAAGTTCGCCGCGGTACTCTAGTAAAACATAATCACGCAATTTCAACTTTGGTTCCATAGCAAAAGTTATTTACGGTTGGTGGTCTGAAACATCCCTTTTAACTATGTAACACATTTAAATTTGACACCCTGTATAATAGAGCTATCAACACATATCTTAATTCTTATATCTCAAAATAAAACCACAACAAAACTAAGCCAAAATGCAAAGTAAAAGTAGTTAATTTTCGTTAAATTTGAAACTCAATCATAGGTTCAAAGAAAGAAGAGGACAATTGGTAACTTCCGACTCCTAAGGGCGGAATAACCATTACAGGCGATCTAATTTATTTTTTATTTACATCTTAAAATGTATGCAAATGTAAATGATTCTTTACGATTGATGTTTTGTCGTTAGATTATCAGGTGGCTATGCCCTTTCTTTCTTCCGTAAACGGAATACGGTATATTTTTATCTCTTTTCCCCAATCTCGTAATAATGAAAGCAATTTGTTGGCCGCGTATTCAATTTGGTAGAGCAAAATTAGGTATAATAAAATTATACAGATTTGCGCTAACGTTTGTAAAGAGATGTGTAAGAGGATTGCTTTTACGTATTTTAATTTCGAAGGGGAGCCTTTTGTACCTGCGGTTGGTAATCTTTTTAAATTAGGACATGGTATATTTATGCACATGTCACTGTACTGTCGCACAATATCTGTTATGCTATAAATACGTTCTTTTTAAAAACTATCAATGTATGGAAGTGTCTAAGAATGATTTCAAAACTTAATTTTACTTTGATCTAAGCAAAACATACGTGTTTTTTTTTAAATTAAATAGTTATACAGCGTGTAACTGTCACGGTGTGCAACAATTGTTAAAAAACCATGATTAAAATTAAATGGAACTTAAATTAAATTTTTCTGTACCATCTTATTTATATAAGGTCTAGAAAAATTAGCTGAAACTATTTAAAGGGGATGATCAGACCATCAAACTGAACAACTTTCTCAATGGGACCAATATCGAAATCGCGAATAAAAAAAAGAGCTGTTCATACAAACCTACTCGACCTAAATGTATGGGATATTGGGATATGGTTTTTCTCCTTGACCTTTAGCGAGAGACCGACTCACACTTGATCAGTTTTTATAATTTGTTTTTAACCCCCGACGCAAAAAGAGGGTTGTTATAAGTTTGACGCCTATGTCGGTCTGTCTGTCTGTCTGTCTGTCTGTCTGTCGGTCTGTCTGTCGTGTCGGGGACCGCAAGTGATTGTAAAAAAAAATCAATGGTCATTTCATAGCGGTCCCCTACGCATTAATTAACCTAAAATGTCTTAAATAGATTAGAGAAGTAAAACATACATTTGCTTACATCAATAATAGGTGACCGCATTATTTTTTACTTTTTAAATGTTCTTTTTTGGCGTTGGGGGTTTTATAAATTTGTAATTTATATACTGTAGAGTTTGCTCTATAATCGCACCAAGTTTGACGCTTGTTTTACGGTAGAGCGAGAAGAAAAAGAGTTTATAAAAACTATTATCTTGTATGAGGTATCTCCTTAATTTTTAACTTTATGACATTTTATAGCAAATCCGCCATAATAATGCACATTCTGTGAAAATTATAACTGCCTACAATCTATTCCAAATATCAACGAAATTTTAAGGCTATTTTGAATTACAGAAACAGACATTTGAAACACTTACCTATACAGGGTGTTTCATAAGTAAAAATAAATATTCAAAAAGAAACAGACATTTGAAACACTTACCTATACAGGGTGTTTCATAAGTAAAAATAAATATTCTTAAGGGAGTTGTTAAGACCGTCAAACTGAACAACTTTCTCTACGGAACCAATCGAAATCGCGAAAAAAAAAACCGATATCCCATACAAATTTTAGCTCGAGTCGATTTGTAGAGTATAGAACATAATTTTTTTTTTTTCGCGTTTTCGATATTGGTCCCATAGTGAAAATTGTTGAGTTTATCTTAAATGTTTATTTGTATTTTTGTAACACCTTGTATATTATTATACCTCACTTATTCATAAAATAGCTTTAATAAAGTCCAAGATACGTCGGATAGTATATTTTTCTAAAATAGTATATCTTTCGAAAATCTCGTCGTCCTTATTTCGAATGAAGCATAGGTATTACGGATCAAAAGTTACAGTTAGGTAGGACAGACAGACGGACGGACGGATATCGTAGGCTTATGAATAGGGTCCCGTTTTCACCCTTTGGGTACGGAACCCCAAAAATCGGCTTCTTTTTATGGCTACTGCAGAGGAATCATATAAAAACAATGGGATAGCCATACCTCTATAAATTGAAATTAATTTAGAATTAAAGGCGAAACTAACGAAATCCTCTCAACCACCAAATGTGTTACATAAACAATAATAAATTACGAAACCATTAGACCTGTTATCCTCGACCGACTGATTTAACGTTTTATTACTCAGTGCCCGAAGATAAGGCAATAGAATATTGCGATCTCGTGAATTACACCTTTTATTGAAGGGTTTGATTGTTTATGATGTTGGTTTTAATGTTTAGTTAAGGCGTATCCGCCTGGGACCACGACTCTCCATACTAATCGATGTGAAGGAGCGCGTGGCACCGGTCAGAATTTAGCCGTTTTCTTTGAAAATTTGAATTGATTGAATTTGGAAAAAATAAAAAAACCACATCATTCTATCGATTGTGAAGTATATTGTAAATTTTCATTTTCTTCCGATTAACAATGTAAGTGTAAAATGGATACAACTGGAAAAAAGGGATGACTTTAGAGTAATTTTTCATCAGTTTTATTAATTAAAATAGATTTCGAGAAATACCAAATCACAATTTTTTCAATTTTTTCTCATGTCCTGTAGATTTTTCAGTTTTGTTTTCTGGTTACAAAGTTACCGAATTTCACGGTAAAACCGCCCGTTAGCCCCTTAAACTATTTTGAGGAATTCTATTGTTTGTATGAAATTCACTTGTGACGAGAGGTAAGTACTGAAAAACAATTGCAACACTGAAAAAATAATGTTTATCCGATTTTTTGTTACTTTAACCGTATGTCAGTGTCAGTGACTACCGAACTACAGGGTGTTAGTTAGGGTAAACAGTTGCATTTCTTTAAGGGCTCATTGTACCCATGATACTGAACAATAGGGGAAGTTGTTCAGTGCCATGGGTAGAATCACCCCTTTAAGTAATACAACTGTTTACCGGTTACCCTAACACCCTATATACAGTGTCCAACTTAGGGTTGAACTACACATGGCCGCACGCGATCGCACTTTTCCGTCGCTCCATCCTTTTCTGTCACTCAGGAACGTACCCAGAAACGATCGCGTGCGACCTGTAGATAATAAAATATAAATTAAGTAAGGAGAAAAATTTGAACATTAAACTTCGTCAACGGATGCGCCTGACTTAGACCCACTTGCGCCAACCACGGGTTAGCAATTAACTCCGGATAAAATAGCTCTTTCAGTTGTTTTTCTATACAAAAAATCATGGGTTACCACATGGCTAATGGCAAAAGGCATGGCACATGGCTAAGCCCCACTTGCGCCAACCTGGGTTAGCAATAAACTCCGGGTTAAGTTGCTAACCCATGATTTTTTGTATAGAAAAACAACTGAAAGAGCCATTTTATCCGGAGTTAATTGCTAACCCGTGGTTGGCGCAAGTGGGCCTAAGTGAGGCGCATCCGTTGACGAAGTTTAATGTCAAATTTTTCTCCTTACTTAATTTATATTTTATTATCTACAAGGTCGCTCATCCATGTCTAGTCGACGCCATCTATCGAGCCATTTAGAACTTTTTCTTTTTTAATGGCTCTCAGAAAATCCCTCATTGGCAGGATTCTTTTTTGATAATGGCAATGCCATAAATGCCAATCGGACCAGCATGGTTTTTTGGCGGGCTTTGGTAGTTGACGTTTGGAGTCCTTTTATTTCATCGAATTTTTATTGTTTATAGTGAGTTTTGGTTCGTAAAATTGGTGTTGTTTTGCGTAACAAAGTGTCGTGCAAGTGAACAATATATAGTTCAGTGAAATATGATGGTGCATGGGTCGTAAACAGGAAAAGTGTTCCGTGATTTTAGCGCGGCAAAGCGGTCGGTTCACCTCTTTCCTGTGGACTTCTCTGCTTTTCCTGCGTCTTTCGATTGCCTCCAAAAACTCCAAAGAACCATCAAAACGTCGAATACCAACGTTTTAATGTGAAAACAGAAGAAAATTAAAAATAAATTAAGATTTAGCCAAAAGGTCTAGTAACCAGGCTAGTAAATATATTTAAAAAAAAAAAAAAAATCGGACCAGCATTCTTTTTTGATAATGGCAATGCCATAAATGCCAATCGGACCAGCATTCAGCAGTGCAGTAGCATCAGGTTGCAGTTATAACCATCGTTCTAACCTTAGACAATGTATACTTCTACGGTTCTAACACAGTGCTGTATTACTGCTGTCTAAATCTCAGATACAAAGAAAATGGTTCAAATCAAAATAATCGGACTATTTAGGTAGGAAGTTACTTCTTCAACACTCACATGTGCGCGGAGAACTATACTATCAATAAAATTTACAGGATATCGAAATGCGCTTTAATACGGCTATAACACATGTATTGTTTTCACCCCACTACCATAAAAATACCATTCAAATTATCCTTACAATAAAACAGTCAAGTGTATCACTCACTTGAATTACTACCTTTTCGTCATTTACACTAGACGACATTCAAGTCGTGTCGGTAGCCGTCAGTGTGACTTTCTTTCAGGTTGTTAGGAAACAGTCTTGTACCAACAATACTGAACAACTTTCAGTAAGAAAGTCTTAAAAAGGTTTTGCACTTTCCATACTGAATGTAATCAGCTGATCGATCGAACGTTTGTATGAAAATTCGAAAATTTTGTCTGTTTCTTATAGGTTTCTTAGGGATAGTTGTTCCAGTATCATGGGTGCAGTCACCCCTTAAAGTAATACAACTGTTAACCCTAACACCCTGTATAAACAAACTACCACCATAATACCTTTTGGGGTGGTTTACCTAGTGTACGTTTATGATTTCAAAAATAAAATAAAAACAATTTATTTCAGACAAAGTCCATTAATGTTGTTAATATTCGTATTACCCATCATTAACAGATTTTTTCAGCTATGTGAAGACTGGTGTATGCTTAGCTTAGAGCCTTTTTATTATTAAAACACTAATACCTACGTGTGAGCGCTTGCAAATAATGTATGAAAATAACCAACATTATACACATTATTAATCTTAACTATGTATTATAAAACTGTTATAGAAGTGTACATTGAGGATATTAAAAAAAACTATGGTGGTAGGTGTCCCTGATTCCATATCACAAATTTTTTGAGTTTTCGTCTGTCTGTTGGATTTTTGTTCGATCATCAAGCAAAAACTACTGAAACGATTTTAATGAAACTTCATGTTTTTGATATCTTGTGGTTTGAATTAAAATCTGGTATATAATTTGCGCGGATGAAGTCGCGGATAAATTCTAGTGATAGACTTTATGATCCTTATCAGTAAGAAGATCGAATGTGAAACCGAATACCGAAACCGATCGAATTTTGAAGACCGATTTCAAAATTGGTGAATGCATAAATAAAATACTCTAAAAGTCAGGGTTTAATCTCCTAAGAACATTTTCTTGTATCTATAATGCTTCTGGTAGCTGTTCTTGCCGCATCTTGACTTTCCACTCTGTATATTATTGTTCTAATATCGTAGTCGTATCGTCTCAGTAAAACGATCCACTCTATTATGAGACTCGTACTAAACTTTATGAGGGTATTGTTTTATTAATATCTATAAAAAGTGCTTCCAAGTACAGGGTTTTAGCAAGAAGTTTTCTTATAGCTTTCAGTGTTTACAATCTTTATGGACACGCTAAGTTTATTGTTCTAATGGAGCGTTCCAACAATAAATTAGATCTCTGTATACAAGTGTATACTTAGTTTATTTGTTATTAACATGCAGTATTGAATCATATTTTAGTCATTCCACTGAAGGGCACCCGCCGCCTACCTTCAGGTAGGGTGAATGATCGTGCCCAATGCGGATTGGTAGACTTCAGATACGCATCAGAATTTTCTTCAGCGTATGCACTATGCAGGTTTCCTCACGACTTTTTCCTTTACTGTTTGAGAACAGTCGGTAAAAAAACTCATTGGCATGTAGTCGGTGCGGATTCGAACCCGAACCTCAAGATTGGATTTCCATATCTCTCCACAACGCGCCGACGCTCATTCCTTAGATTCTGGTACTTTAAATGGAACTAGAAAATCTGCGTGACAATGTCCAATGTCGAAGATATTTTTCTTTACTTTTTCACCTCACAAGCTCGGAAAGAATCTGTTTATCATTCGAAATCTGAGTGCAAAAGTGCTTTTTATCCGCTAGCGTGGAAAGAGTTTTTAAAATTCGAATCTCTCTATTCAATATTTGTCTATGCCGCCTTATTGCGCCAATACATCGCAGAAATGTTTTTTTTTTCTTTCATCCAGCCAGCATTTTCCTCGCCGTTGTGAGGTGAAAAGTTGTGTGTTGCGCTCGGCAGCAAAGTTTTCTGCGTCTCGTACTTTTGAAACCTTCGTCGCGCTCAGAATTCTATATTTGAACCCACTCGCTTCGCTCGTGGTTCAATCTTAGAATCCTTCGCTTGCTCAGGTTTCAATACAAGTACTCGCGCCAAAAAACAACTTTGCAGCATAGCATAACAAATAACTATTTTTAGTGAATTATCTAAAAGATAAATTGTATAACATTTCAGATCAATGCAGCGTCATCGGGCGAGTCCTCTGATTCAGACAAGGATCAGTCGACAGGAAGCTCCATATTCTCTTCAATAATACCCGACAAGGTGTCAGGATCAATCTGCACTGCGATTCTCCTGATGCTCGGCTGGAAGCTATTGTCTCATAAACGGTGAATATCTTGTGTATTTCATTATTCGTGTAAGGTGTTGTACTCGTATCATGCTTCGAAATGAAATAATAGCGTGCAAAGAATAATTCGCGGATTATTCTATATGTCACGCTCTGCTTTGAACTTTTATGTGTAGAGGTTACTAATGTGTTATTTATAAATTATAATTTTAGACATTATAAATACACGACTTTGTTTCAAAGTTGTGTGTTTATATTATATGTCTGATAACGAACGCACACTAATGTATATTTTAATTATTACGAAATGTAGTATTACAATTTATATAAAATATTTGATATACTTGCATTCTATACTTTACGCCTACTTGGTCCTTCGCAGTAAATTTTTAATCTAATACCGTCTGCTGCTCCGTCAGTAGGTACATATAATATTTACTTTACCTTATAAGCGCTAATCTATAAGTACACAAAACAAACGACTAAGTCGACTTTGTCTCTCAGAATAACGAGTTTAACTGATAGCCAAAATTATTTTTAATAATATGTAAAACACCACTTACGTTATGAAATACTGTTCCCTGAAAAACGCGTGTGACGTGTTAAGCCTGGGACTTTCTCATGACGAATATACAGTGCGATAGCAAAGTAGCTAATAATTAAGATAATAGTCATAAATAAAACAATTTTGTAACGCATAAACATAACATAACATTTAAACTAAATAACATTAAATGACATGCACGATCATTGGATGTTCTTTACATTGTTTCACCGCTTTCATATAAATAACAGAATCTATAACGTTAGGCCCACCACTTCCTAGCTTAGAGATTTACACCCATATGCAGAAACGCTCATTAAAGTTAATCCTCCATTAAATCTCTTGCTAGCTTTTACTACATCAACAAGACAGAAAGTAACAGCAAGAGAATTAATGGAGGATTAACTCTAATGAGCGTTTCTGCAACTGAGTGTAAGTACTATACTAGAACTGGCGAAAAAGATTCAAACTGGAAACGCAAGCTGTATAAATACGTACCGCTATTTGACATTACGCTTTCGGTGTTAAAATAATATCCATAGTTGTTGTTGTTCACGTACATCATACTATCTAATTATTTATGCTCGAATCATGAATTAATGAAATAAATAAAAATAATAAAGTGTGTTTTAGAATCGACCAGCAAGGTTGTCTTAAGAAACGAAATACGATATAATAATAGATTTTATTTAAAATTAAATTACGAAGTCCGTTTCCCCATAAATTGTTCCAAAGAGAGCAGCCTAAAAATTATCATCGATTGATCTCATTTTATTATTTTTGTAATAAAAATGTTTTATTCTAGATATATTTTAGTATTTATGTGTAGGCCATTTCGAGTAGAGTGCGTGCCAAGATGTTTAAAGTGGATATTTTATCAGAGAGGGTCTATTTTAATACTTTGATTAATTGTAAATACTTTAAAGATTTTTATAGCTCTGTCATTTCTGTTTCTTTATAAATTAAGCTAAATTCAAAGGATTGTTATTAAACAGACATCCTATATTTTGAGATAGTGTTACAGACGTTACTCCTTTGCTACTGTTGTTTTGGGTTATTTCTGGTTGATGATGTTTTAAACTAAATAAGTTAAAACACATTTGATTCTTGCTGTTATAAAGCTGTCTCTTACTCTGAACTAAAATAGGTATATTTAACACAAATAAAGTTAATTCAAAAATCGAAGTTCCATCAAAGATTATATTCCATCCATATTATATTTTTTGAAGTAAACTTTTGTTTTATCAACTGGGTTGTAACGAAGCGAATAATATCTTGCCTAAGCGAATGCGAATGCGAATATGATTGCCATAGCGAAAGATACTGATTTTATGTTTATGGACTGGTTACAGATTATTTTTCAAATTTAACCAGTTCATGAAAATGTGACCATGCCGTTTTTTTTAGTTTCCAACTAGTATCTGAATCGCGACTGCGAAATCGTTACAACCCGATTGTCGTCGTCTTTTCATTTGATCGAGGTTTTAATTTTAACAAAACGGGCATGGCGTTAATTCTAAATAAAACTTCAATGAAATGAATAGTACGGTGACTTTTATATGGAACTGATTGGATAAATACAAAAAACTAATTTATATAAATCTGTCATTACAGTTTCTCTGACACACATCAAAACGCAGAAAGTTTATTTAGAGTGGGAGTCGTCTGAATCAGAACTTGTTACCGCAGCAGAAATGATATGAGCTTTTATTAGTTTACAAAATGTAAATACTCGAATAGTTCGTGCTAGTTGATTGCTCTTAGAAATAAGATATTTGAGGCTCTTGAAATTTCTTTTCTTAAAAGTGCAACGTCGAAATTTTGTAAACGTATTAACAATCAGTTTTTATGGACAACTTTTCAACCCTATGTGAATTATCATTAAGACATATTAAACTCAAAAGCAATAAAGAATTAAAACACCATGTCAATTGTGTATTCACAAAAAAAAATGTTTTTAGAACAAGAAGTAATCATTTAATTTTAAAGCATGAGCCAAATTAATAACCACGAAGATAGTTTTCGTAGCAGTGATTAAAAAATTACTTATTATCGGTCTATTTTTATCCTTACAGAACTAAGAGGGAACAAATTACAATATTTTTGGGATCAAGTTTTTGTTAATACCTAAATTTTTCTTTACAAGTGTATACAAATTTTTAAAATAGTAATTTATTTTAAGACGTTACAAATTAAGGAAGGATGTGTTCAAATGTGATATTTATTTAAGAAAATAAAAAGAAGTTTTCCTAATGATCTCTTGGAAACTCTTATTTGTTGCCAGGTTTTGATGCTTTGTGCTAGCGAGTGAACTTGCTGTGTATTGGGACCATACGTTTAGAACAAGTTTTGTCATTTATGTTTTTATTGTATTGTATAATATTATCCGAATAACTTTTTCAAATTGAACGTTATTCATTATTGGTAAGAAATAAAGCAATGGGTTCACGTTTGATAACACCGGTGATGGCGATTTTTCATAGATGCATGCTCAATTGCTCATTGGCTAGTTAATAAGCAAATGTTTTATTCGCCGGCACAAAGTTCAATGCGAATTGATCGATAAAGTGCATATAAGAGTTTTGTACATAAATTGATATTCTTATTTTTCCTTTATAAGAATAACACTTCTAGTTGAAAATTTTCTAAATTCCCATTGTATCGCTTAAAACGTATTTATAAAATTATTAATGTATAAAAAACGCCAATATCGTATTATTTAGACAAAAACAATTACGTGTAACAATTCATTATTACAAATTGTGTTATGACGCCATACTTTAATGAGTTATTTAGGATATTTGCGTTTTTTATACAAATTTGCAATAAGCACTGTTGTACTGTATAACAACATAAATTGTAGTGACTTGTAATAATTACCGAATATTAAGCAATATAATTGTCATTAATCATAGATGTGTAAGATAAAATCTCACTACTGAGTCTTTCGTAGTTATGTTGTATAATATTTTTGAAAAATTTACTTCTAATGTTTATTGAAAGTAACAACATTGGTCAATTTCTAAATTAAAATTACATGGGTGTTTTGTAATTTTAACTTTCTAATACATTAATTTGTTGTTGTAAATGAGCTATTTTCCAGAAGAGATACATTTTTGTTTTCTTTAACCTTTTGTCTTTAAGTATGAAATACTTTTAGGGAGTATTACGGTAACTCCTGAAGGTAGGATCCTCCTGAATATATAAAATTTTTCGCAAATTTAAAACCAGAGCGGTATTTTTTTATTGGCCAGATAAAAATAATTCGGAATAACCCCAATGCACCCTATGTATTCCTGTGCCATAGGTAGTATGTTTGACCTTTGGCATACAATATTCAATAACCATAATACGAAATAGGTATGCTACAGTATGCTACCTATCAAGTTATTAAGAATTTTCTATTAGTGACATTTTTTTATTTTGTTTCTTGTTGCACCTATCACTGCTTAGTTTTAAAACGTGTGATCTTCATTGTGTAAATTACATAAAATGGCCTGTATAGTTTAGTTAAGATTATGATTATTATTCTGTTTGTTTTAAGATTTTATTAGTTTAACAGTCATTCCAAGTGACTATTTTATAACGTGTATGCTACTCTGATTTGTATTATAATTAATATGAAATCAACTGCCAATATTATTTTGCCTGTTTTTTGTCTTTATTTGAAAATAAACCTACTTTTTAAGTAAGACTTTGTTTTTATTTACCTCATACCTGTAGTCTGAGCCTTACTATTTAAATCTAACCTATTTTGGTTCAAAATACTGCTCTTTTACATACTCAGTACGTGTTATTAAAAATGGTTCCATATATCTGGCTTAATATTAATTACTTATTAAAAAAATCACGTTCGGGAAGGTACGTAGTATCTTCACGTCCCAAATAGCGCAGTTTCTCAAGACGAAAGTCTTTGAACAGTGTGTGTTACCAGTGATGATATATGGAACAGAGGTGTGGTCGCTCATTCAAGGCCTCATAAAACACTGAAAGTCACCCAAAGGGCAAAGGAAAAACCCAAAGAATTTCTAAACTAGAGTATATTGCACGCAGAACCTTATGGGGCCGAAGAAGGCTTATGGGGCCGAAGAGTTCTCTAGTGGTGACCGCGTACCGGTAAGCACACCGTGGGTAGGCGAGGTGGACCGACGACCCGGTGAAGGCGGCGGGAACCCGTTGGATGAGGGCAGCGCAGGACCGGTCGTTGTGACAATCCTTGGGGCTATATCCATCCTGCAGTGGTCGTCCACCACCGGCTGATATGATGATTCAAAATGTATTTGCATTGCAAACTACCTACCTACGCATTATTGTTTTAAGAGAAAATAAAAAAATACTCAAAGCTAGGTTTTATGGATGCATTTTGTTTAATTGACGAATATTCGATTTATGGTAAGTAAGTATTAATAAACAAGGGTTAGTAATGGCAAAGGGCAGTAGTACCTACCTCCTACCTATGCAAAAAGTGATATAGTGATAGCATTAAGAATTAGGGAAAAACATTGTATGCGATAAAAGAGGAAGAACCTATAAATAGTAGATTACACACCGAGGACGGGAAAGTAAGAAAGGTCTCATATCTCATGTAATTGTTTACCTCGGCTTTGCCCCGCCTCGGTCAACAATAACATGTGATCTGTGGCTTTCATATTTACTGTCCGAGGTTAGTATACTATTTTTCTCCTCGACGCAGGTGGAAAGCGACAACTTCCTTTAGCGCAGCGGGACGAAAATTGACGCTTTCCGTCCGGAGGGGAGAAAAACTATGTTTTTCACCTTCACTCGACGACAATAATTGTATAAATTGATTACACGAGTTGGTATTATAGAGACTTAATTGTTAATCTGTAAATAGAAAGTACTAAGTAGGTACTAAGTAAAGATTCGATTTAAAGAGACTCCCACAATTTTTAATACTAGGTATCCTACATTACAACTCAAAATCTTAAACTTATCAGTTATCTCTGTAATTTGAGTAGAAGACACAAGACGTATCTATCAAAACTTTAAGGCCAGTCTTGAAAGAACCCAGCTTACGTAGGTACATGATGTTTACAAACTTTAACATTCACGTTAACATTTTAAAACTTGTATGATACTTTAGTACCATCCGTCTAAGTTAGATGGGTTTCGTAACTAAAAACAAGAAAAACTTTATTTAATATAGAACTGAAGTCAAGTGAACGTGGTGGACCAGTTAAGTTTCTTTTAACTTTTTAACTGACTTCTCAAAGGGAGGAGGTTCTGTATTCGGCTGTATGTATTTTTTATGTATGTTCACCTTTTAAAAATTATTATTCTTGTTTAAAGGATATACTCCAGAGGTGGTCCCATTTTAATTTTGTGAAGATCTGGTGAAGGGCTTCGGAGATAGACAATGGAACTCCCCAATAATATAGATGCTATAGCAAGCCATCGGCCATTGACATAAATATTTCGTGTTTATGTTCCCTTTGCACGTACAAATAATATTTTAACCCAGTATAATAACACCACCAAAAATTAAGAAATATTTTTTTTTTGCAAATAAAGTACAAAAGAATAATATAACCAGCGTCTATTAAATTCATATCTATAAAATAACATTAATTTGTTTCTTGGAATCGGTGTCAAACCAAGCCCAAAAAATAACTCTTTACATGTCCTTCTTAATATGCTGACACTTTTTTAAGGGGATGATCAGAACGTCAAACTGAACAACTTTATCTATGGGAGCAACAGCGAAATCGCGAAAAAAATCTGCTGTTCATGCTCAAGTAGGTTTGCAGTTTTGTATGGGACAACAGATTTGGTTTCGCGATTTCAATGTTGGTGGCATAGAGAAAGTTGTTCAGTTTGACTGTCTGATTGTCCCTTGACAGCGACTCCAATAAACAAATTGATCAAAGATTTTATTGGTCTTTTCTGAAATTATAGTGCTTTTAGATGCGAATTTAAAAGACGCTGTTTGTGTTATTACTTAAGAGAGGACGTGGTCAGAAACTAAAAAAAACAACACAGTAGTACATCTTTTAAACAAAACAAAATATACATTATGATTATATCGATTATTGTCACGACAATAATCATAGAGTTTACTTGATAGAAAACTTTACTGAAACTTATATTTTCGCCCGTTTAGAACTTACGATCAAACGGGAAAAAAAACGTCAATCTTACTTGTAGTTATAAAAGACAAGACCTACCACGAAAGTTAACACAAAGGACGTGGAACCGAAATTCTGTAAATTCCTAATAATTTGTAGAGCTGGTAATAATAAATCGTATTAATTAGTTAAACTCAATTTGAGTTCAACATTCTAAATCTTTACACTCTGTTTTCAAAATAGAATAGACTCTTTTATTTATAATGTTTAGGGTGATTCTGATTATACTTACCAAGGTGGTTTATGTTGATTATCCAGCTACGTAAAACTTAATTTAATCTAGTGTTTCAAGCTATTTCATGGTTATTTGTTATGAGGCTCGATGGCTTAGTCGGTAGTAAACCTGCCTGCTGTGCCAAACGGGTCGCGGGTTCGAATCCCGTAAGGGTCAAATATTCGTATTATGAATATGAATGTTTGTTACCGAATCATTGTATAATTATTGTATTCTAAATCGTTATCTATAGTTATCAATAAACAAGTCCAAGGTAGATTCTTGTACTTTAAATGGGACTAAGTAGATAATCTGTGTGACAATATCCAAGATATTTATACAAATTCAGGGCCATAATCTCATTCGGGATAGTCAGAAACTTTGCTATAATAACCAAATACCTATATTTTATTTTTATAAAGACATACTTTAGTTTGTTCTATCACAAATAATTTATTTTAAAATAATTGTTTTTTTGTAGAGTTTTTGGCAGCATCTTCTATGCAGAATACCAACTTACTATGATGATGATGAATCCGTATGAGATATAAGAGACCTCTCACACAAGTGATACTTGAGCGTACAGGCGATCTCGCAACAGCACCGCAATGACGACGTCGCAACTTAATCGCACAGGCGTGTTTGAGCGTTATCACTGTTATTCCGCCGCGATACGTCATTGATCTCAGAAATATAGCGGCTATATTGTATCATTAACGCCTCTCAAAGTTCACTTGTGTGATATGGCCCTTAGTTAGACAAAAGTGCTCTCAGATATCTCAGAATAGGTGTCACGGGCCGCATCGCTTCGGAAAATGCGTACTTCGCACACTAGAGCAGACCTGGTTGCAACGCATTGACGAATTTTAGTTTCACACAATTCTGCCAGACGTAGTAAAAAGTTGGCAGGGCAAACTACGACAGGCCGCATCGGGCTCCTACGATAGTTCACACATTTAAGGATTACATTTACGCGCTGCGACCCGCTCGGTACACCGGTATAGTATGCCAAATACGCATTTTACCGACACAACAATAATATGCTCTTACCTAATCTTGATATTTTAAGATTCAGAGGTTTTTGACGGATGATCAGAAGTCAAGCCATTTTTGTCAAAGGACTAGGCTTAAAACTAATTGACCAGGTCGGATATGAGATTATTCGCTTTAGAACCCAAGTGACCAAATAGGTAAATCTTGAATCGATACCGCCGCCACCGCTGCCAATCTAGAATGGTTGGATATTTCTTTTTCCTACTCCACATATTATATGTCCAATAAAAAAAATCTAATGGCCCAAATGGTATTGGGCTGAACATTTTTGTCGCATGCCGGATGATCTATGGGCCAAAACTACTACCAGCTGGTCTCCAGCAAAACAAAATCGGCGTTGGGACAGACCTAGAAGAAGGTGGCGGGACGAAATCGATGGCTTCTTGAAGAAACTGGCATATCGAAGTGCTTGGGTTGGAGAAAATGGAAGGAGGCCTTTGCCTACGACGACGGCTGATATTATAATATAATAATTATCACATATCTAATCGTAGAATACAAACGAACAGATTATCTTTTTTTAACTATTACCACCACCCTCTTTTTTGCCTCTTAGTACCTATGATCATAAATAGTCACGCTTTAATCAGCTCAAATGAATATTTTAAATTGTATAAAAATTGTTTTTCAAATATTAGGTTTAGTCGTCATTTGTTATTTTTTGTTAATAATTAGTTTTATTTTACAATTATTTTCCCATCGCTCTTTCTATATTACAACTGAAACTGACAAGTCGATTGACATCCATCAAAAATCCAATCTAAAAGGCTGATCGTCAAAAAGTCATAACCAAACAAATCAAAATTTTACATACGTAATAATATTGCAATAGTCTACGCACTATTAGGTAGCGTATCGAAAAAATAAACAAGTAAGTTGTATTTGAAATTCAAATTTTTGCAGCCGCGAACTATGCACAATTTGCATATAGACAAGGTAACAATCATCGATCACCAAATATTTTCAATATTGTTTGGTTATTTACGGTTTCATTAAAAAATGAATTAACTTTGGGGTGTTACTTTCACACATAATTTACGAAACTAAATGATTAATGCTTTCCGATTAGGTATGATTTTAAATAAAGAATAATTTTCTTTCAATATTTTAGTTTCTTTTAAAATAAGCTTTTGACAGACATAGTAGGTTCAATAATTATAACTATAACACGGAAATCGACCTTTTGGGCACTTTAAATAACTGGGCCCTGACCTCGGATGCTGTCATAAGATGGTGGTATTTATTAAGCTTAATGACACCCTAGATAGATACAAGGTCGCATTGACAAGAAGAGACTGAGAGTAGAGTAAGAGAAAACTACACAACTGCATACTGTTGTCCACTTCGCGTACAACCGAGGTTGAGGTCAAAATTGGTGGGAGGCAGGGAGTTTTCGTACTGAACGTACATAATTATTTGTGTTGGCTATTCTATTGCAAGCAAGGTTCGTCATGTAACACTGCGACTATTGCTAGTCTATTGTGTTCGCCCCAAGCTAACCCTTGTTTTATAAATACAACCGTACATATTAATAAATTCCATAGAACTTAGTGGTACAGGCCAGGAATCGAACCGCCGCCTCATGAGATTAGCTAGCTGTCTTTCGTATGGACTTTCATTGCTCTACTGTTCGTAGGTACTCTTTCTTTTTCGTAGGAATTGCTTGGTGTCACTGACATAAACTCTAGCGATAGACAAGCTGGTTCAAACAAACAACATGTCACACAAAACAACACAAAATGACACATTGCGGTCTGTCATTGCCATAGTGACGAAGTGAACTCGGGAACATCAATCAGGTGCGGACACCGCATTCAAATGGAACATGTTGCTTCTATGCAAGGGCCTGTCTATCGCTAGAGTGTAAGTCAGTGCTTGGTGTTAAACTATGAATGATAAATATAGCTGCTACTAACTCTGATTCGTGAAATGACACTTGAGCTCTACAGTATAATTGATTGTTGAATGATAAACATGTTGAAAATATTGATGATAGAGACGTGAACTATTTTCAAAATCGAAGAGCCAAGTTTATTTATGTCGATGTGATGATGAGGTGAATCATTCTGTAACCATGACAATCTAAAGAGGTTTCCCTGACCGAACGACCTTGACTCTTTCAGAGCCGCCTCACCTCTACTAAACTACGTTATTTTAGTAGTTATACCTATTTTTGACTTGTCCTTCATTATAGAAGATAGCTTCTAAAAACCAGCAAAATATGTCCCGGCCCTGCGATTTCTTAATATGCTGACACTTTTTTAAGGGAATGATCGGACCATCAAACTAAACAACTTTCTCTACGGGACCAACATCGAAATCGCGAAAAAAAAATCAGCCCCTCCATACAAAACTGCAAACCTACTCGAGCCAAATGTATGGGACAGCTGATTTTTTTTCGCGATTTTGATGTTGGTTCGATAGAGAAAGTTGTTCAGTTTGATGGTCAGATCATCCCTTAAAAAATGGATAGTGAGTTATAAATGGTGAGTCAGCATATAAGTTGAACCCTGTATAATTACGCCTCTTAATTTTAAGCAAACATTAAAAAACTGGACCCTTTTTTTTATATTTCAGCTTATTCATTTTATTACCTACTTTATGTTTGATGTTTTGCTATAATATCTATTATAAGTGGGGAGATATAAAAGTGTAATACCTTATCAAAATGACTTATGTGATGATACAAATCAATATCCTATGACACTAGACACATCAGCGTTATGGAAGTCAATGTCGTTCCGATCACGGCAATTTGCTTCTATTTGAGTACAATAGACACAATTATAATAGATATTGATGTATCGGATGTGATGATAATTACTGCTAAGTGTATGGTAACGAGGCGCCAATCGAAGTACTTCCCATTGTTCTGAATGCTGTTTTAACTATTCATATAGGTAAGCAGTATTACAGACTATAATAGTGCATAATAATAATACTCATTTAAAGAATGTTATTGGATGAAACCTAAGTATATGAACACTTTAAAGAGCATGAGCAATACAATAATTAGTTTCTTAAATTCGAGTATTATGCAAAGTTTGAATTACCAGAAAAACGTGTAAATTTAAAAATAAAATCCGGAGCCCCGACTTCAGAATCATTATTAACAAATTCTCGACGACAATAACAAACCGTTCGTTATAAAGGAGAAATCCTCTTTTCATTTCCACCTTGTGAACGGCAATAAAAGCAGAAAAAATATTTACGCATCGTAAAAACCACAATACAGCTTTTTATTTGCTCGTGTTATACGTTGACGGGGTTCCGTATGCAAAATTGGTACGAAATTGAAAAACAAATTCGTTACATATTGCTTTTTTGGTTTGGAGTTCAGTTCAGATGTTCTGATAGAGTTACACCAGGCGCAGTCTCTAAAATTTGTTCAAATGTTTAAAAAAATACCGTGTAGGTGAAAGTTTTTCTTTTTATTTCGTAGAAAAGAACTTTATTTGAAATAGTTATGTATTTGTATAGGTATGTACCTATGTATGTGCCGAATAAAATTATTCGCTTTGGTAGAAGATAAGGATTATTATTTTTCCTAGATTTTTCGGCAAAAGGCATAATGTTTATAAACTGCTGCTTGGTTTATTTATACCCTTGGGTAATTTCAAAAACTACTCGTAGTAAGTCTCCCTCCCCCTCCGCGTGACTGTTTACGACTCCACTCCTCGAAAAGTGTCTTATTTTTAGGTTTTCTTAATTTTCAGGAAAATGGTATAAAAAAAGGGACAGGAAAAAGGTGGAATGTAGTAAAAAAACTAGGACAAAATGATGAAGGATTAAAGAGATCCTTATTAAATTACCAAACATTATGGACTAGCTTCATAAAAGTCTTAGTTTCCGAGCTATATATAGTGCGTCAATGTTAATTAAAATAAACTCGATTAATTTACTACTATAATACTAGAACATTATTTTGGGTATATCGAAATATTTTGCTGCCCCTATAAGACAGATATATATAACAAATGAACTGGCCATCATCGGTTTACCTGAATACGTCACAAATTTTGACTCAGAAGTCCAAACGCTCGAATGCTTCTTCTGACTTTGGCACATTATCACTATTCGCAATATTGAAAATCTATTTCATTTGTGTATACAGGTCTTCGCCTTTATTCGCTTCGGTGGCTGTTTGATTCCTAGCTTTTAACTATCTTGTTACAAGAAACAAACTCACGAAATACTAAACACCTAAAAAAAGGAGTATCAAAGTGTTGCAGAATAGCCTCCCCGCGCCACCACCGCCACATTTGCAATGAAGGGGTTGTGCGACATTGTTGCGTCGTATTACTTCATTAAACCTGTGTTAGGTACCAAGGTATGTTACGATAAAATAGACGCAACATCTTTTTCTCTCATTGCAACACATTTTTGGCTACGAATTTTTATGGTATGCAAAATCTTGGTATACAATTTTATTTTCTTAGGCCGGATTTGATCAAACTTTGATTTATCCAAGTGTAAATATACAAGGAATATTACCTAAAGAAAGAGGTAATTGTATCCGTACTTTTTGCAATGTGAGGTTGTACATTGTTAATTTGTTGGTTACTTACATATGTCTCTTGTGCGTTTAAAATCAAATCACATGACAGACGGACTTAATCTAAGAATAAAAGTTACTCGCGTTTGGTCAAATCCGGCCTTAATGTAATATAGATCAAAAGTTTATAAGGAACAAGAAATATTATACGGAACTAGATATATAAGCAGATATGAAGAAAGTTTAGCCTCTACATTATTTCATACAAGGTAATGACAAGGTAAGGGTAAAACAAAGGTATTTCGAGTAACTAAATAGCAATGTTGCAAAGCTTTTAGACCTAATGCGACTTATCAATGTTTAGACAATCTATTCGTTCACCTATCAAAATTGCCGGAATCAATCATGTCATGTCCGCGTTCAGAAGCCAATGCATTCGCTCCTAATATCACTTAAACACCTTGTACATCCCCCAAATGGGAAGCCTTATTAATTATATTCGTGCGGTCATAGATTAAAATAATGCCCAAACCAGCATGGTCTGCCTATGTTATACTGATGGACTAGTAGACTAAAGTTCTGTTCAGCTCAGCGAGTACATTCAATGACGGTTTGTAGAGATGAATGGTAGAAGATGATAATATTGTGCCGACCTCAAATAATGAAATAATAATCGACCTCAAATAATAATTTAAATAATAATCATGAAATTATGATTAGACAGTTTGGTGAAACCTTCTGTTCGGACGGGGATGAATTGACCAAAACCGAAGAAAGTGTATGCAACCGGCTTACAAGAGCAATGTTGGAGAAGAATTTTGAAATAACAGTTGAATTAAAATTCTACAAATTGTATTTTTATTCTTTTTTTAAAGTATCACCGAGTACTATTAGAACTATTTATGGTTCTATAACATTGACCAAGAAATTTCACTTGAAATTACACAAAAATTACCTATCTTTTCCAGCTTCCTGGACACCAATGATGTTTCAAACATGGACAATATCTCTGCCAGCTTCCTGCTTCTAACTGGCGACAACAGAAGGGAGGTACTAGCCCCCGATACGATCGGGGCACCCTGTGTAATCAAATCAGCAAGTCTAATGCTGGTTCGCAAATCTTCGCAATTACTGTCATGCCATCAACTGGGCAGAAGAAGAAATACAAAGGATCAACTACAAGATTTCATTAATACCTAGTAAGGACTTGTTTTCATACCTGTGAAAAACCATCTAGAGTTATTGTTTAATATCGGCATTGTTGCTCATTTATTTCAGTTTTGTGGTCACTAGGTGGCACTATAATGTCGTTCGTGCACACAGCACGTCATATAAATGCCTCGGTGATGAGACTATTTTCTTATAATAATGTTTTATTATTCCTACTTTTAGACAATTTTCACTTCAAAACAAAAGACTATTGTGACATAATTATTAGGCACTTCTATAATGAATGTAATCTAAGGTATGTGAAATCATCCCTTGATTGTAGACATAGCAGTCGCTGGACATCCAATATCGATGCAAATGTCTCGGTCTGTTATGAGGGTGCTCGTTTTAGTATTAATGTCATGATTACGAAAACGCAGACGCAGACGAAATTATTAATTACTTCGTGAAAGAGGGAATTTTATAAATGATTCGTGTTGTCCATCAGATACTAAGCTCAGTGGGTGGTAGCAACATATGAATAGATAATAATGTGTACTCCTATTATCTGTTCATAATATGGTATCAATTCTATTACTTTAAACCACTAAAAGGCTACCTTGTGCATAAGTGTACTATTAGAACAAGTAGAAGTACTATTAAATATAATTAATTTTTAATCCACTTATATAATAAAGCCACACACAAGGACTTAAAGGTGCAGTTCATATTGCACCGTTGTAATGGATAAAAGGGCTAATTTTTCGACACGCGTTCTAAATTTAATAAAATTCTACTTAGTCATTCTATGTGGGAATCTGTTAATACGATTTTGCTTTGAAGAGAATTATAATAAAAATAATAGCAAAAAATTGTTTACAGTACAAATTAAATTGTAGATAGTCTTTTTTCTTTAAAGGGGCACCGCGCCTTCAGTGCTGCCCTAACTAGTATTATTTAACTTATTGTTATTTTTTCATCCACTGCCGAAAGTAGCTACTTTTGGCGGTTTTAACGATAGTAATTACAAACATAATTATTGTAATCTTAGATATTCCGTATAACAGTCATCAGTTATGTTTCCATAAATCGAACATCAACAATTAATACAATGTGACATGCTAGTTTTTGGAAATGTTGTATAATTGTTTAAAAATAAAAAAATCACGACTGAGGGCAGCACCTCACCGGAGGAGGCTCAGTTCTTTCAGAGTTATTTATTTTTAATAAAGATAAATTAAAATTATTTTGTCTTTCTGGTGGGAAAATTAAGGTGATCGTTAAGTTTGGTACGAGTGTGATGAATATAAACCTACTAGTCATACCCCTATCAACTAGAAAATCCTATCGGAACACAATGGTAAAAAAATAATCAAATTCCTAATGACGGCATTTAAGTTGTTATTCCAAACCAACGCTTTTGGTTTTATTTACTAACACGTGACTAACGCGTGCCGCCTAGAAAAATGTATTTTGTAAACGATAACCAATTCTTATTGAACTCCAAAGCAGAAAAGATTCTCCCATTTATTGTTCTTCTTTATAATGGTCGTATTAAAGCTCATTATTTCAATCGTTTGAATTTTGATAACAATACGCTCATGTCCGTTTCAAGACAGGACTGTACTTTTATTTGAATGAAATAGAGTTGAAATTTGCATTTGGTTTATGTCAAACAAAAGGTTGGTTTAGGTGTTTGTAATCCGTTGGGTGGGGTTTTTGTGCAATTTGTCTTGTATTGTCAGATTTGTTGAACGTGCGCCTCCAGTTGTTCACAGGGTGTTGATGACATATATAATTAACTAGGTATTTATTTATTCAGTGGCGAAGCCAAGGTACGTTAAGAATAAATACAGTAATAGCTGTTTGCGACTAAATATATATTTTTTTTTATAACATGCTCAATGCACAAACAATTTTGGTAACCTACCTTTTATGAGATTTGTAAAAAAATTAGGGAGATGTCATGTCGCTTATATCGATTCATCCCTATACATAAAATTGTTGAGCCCACAGAAATCATAATCAGTGTAACAGCAACCAGACGTGTTAAAAATAAAAAAAAAATCAATGACAAGATGGGGACGGACACAACCAATATAAGTTGGACCCTTAAAAATCCTTTTTATGTTCCTTTTGCTACAATCCAGCTAGAGGCGGAAGGTCTTCCAAAATTGGCGGTGCAGTATTAATGGTTTGGACCTCGAACGAGACGTGCGAAATTTAATCTTCCGCGCAAAAAGTATTGAATAGAGCGGGACAAAAAGGCTTGGTGAGTGATAAATGGATCGCCTGGGTGATCACGGATGCCTAGTGCTCTAGCAGCAGATAGGTACCTGTAAATGAGACGATAATTTGATAAGCTTCTTTAGTATTACTATCGTACACTAGGTAAGTATCGTATAGTATCCCAGATAAATGGAAAACACTGAACTCTTATTTTCGTTATAGGATCGCCTTGTTGTCTGTCTGTCCAAACCGGAATGAGTAGAGTTGTCAAGTTGAAATTATTACCAAATACTAAGGTCTACGGTCTCTTGTAGAAATAAAAATTCAAGCTTCTAATTCAACGCAATCGGTAGGTACTTCCCGTTGACCTGGAATCATGAAATTTCGCAAGAAACAATAAGACTCCTAGCTCACAGAACAAGTGAAGGAATAAATTCTAAAATCGTTAATTCGTTGTTTATATTACAAAAAGGTTTTTTTATTTCAAACTTAAAGTTTTAATAGGAAGTATCGACCGCGATCTGGCATAACGTCTAATTTAGGTATAGAAGTTAATATTTTCAAATGCATGTACGCTACCAGAAAAAGAAGCAACCGGTCATTTTCACGGCTCGCCCATAAAGTAAAACAAGTATTAATATAAACTTTTATACTTGACTAATACTTGAGATAACTCTTGTTATATGGAAAAGTTACTTGAATTGTGTGAATGTAAATAAGAATCCATTTCAGTATAATGTGTCCAATTATTGGGGGGCCGGCTAGTTATTGACGATTTACCCTAATACTGTTTATTCAGAGCCCAGCAGAGAACTTGTAAGCTGATGTAAATTGTTATTTTTTAGTTCATGTTTTAACGTCTGTGTTTATCGATTTTTAAATATGGCTTCCGACTTTTCTATCATCACTAAAAACGACTAAAAATCCTCGAATTCTCACACAAAGGGTAACTAACCCTAAAATGCAATTACCTCACAAAACATTTAGGCGTGGAGCTATCCATCATAGCGCTATGCACGATCACCACACTACATCATTATACTATAATTACGTATCTTGAACAAGGGTTGCACATGAACAAGGATAGACCGCATTACCCTGCCGACACGTGTCTTTTGTTTGAAAATGTTTGGGACACTGATTATAGTGTTAAGAATGGATGGATTCTCAGTAAAATTGTTCGGTTTACGCCAATTCAATTGCAGATTTTTTTCATAAGTTTGAAATATTTAATAAATACATCTGGAATACCTACCTACTCAGACAGTCAATTTTTTTTTTCTTATAATATAAGGAACCCTTCCTTACCTATATTGTCTAGGTTAGGTATCTAAACTATTGTAAAACAGTAAAAGAAATATGTCTGTACATTGAACTTGTTGAACATAATGGTTTTTAGATGTCCCTTACTGGAAAACACTATTTTTTAAAATATTTGTTTGTTTTTTTCTTCGATCATCACGCAAAAACTACTAAATCGATTTTGATGAAACTTTTTTGTTTGAAAGCTTTTAACATGACTTAACATCTAGAGTGCGAGTGCTGTCACAAACAGACATACAGATAAACAAACAAAAACTCTAAAAATGGTCTCAATGCATTCCATTACGTATCCTTATCGCACCCAATTAATTGTTTTGCAAAATCTTCAATGTTAATCCACGCCAAGTTTTCTACAGCGACCGCTTTATCGGAAAAGCAGTTAGGGATATTTTTAATATAACATGCACTCTCTCCTCCTTGCACTTCTGAATCAGATGAAACAGGAAACCAGAAAATCTTTAATACCATCGTAAAGCACTACACGATTCCCCGTCATAATCCACAAAGTGAACGCCTTTGGAATACACCATACTAATCCCTTGTTTGGTAGGAGGAAAAATTTTATTATTCGACGCAATTTATTTATTTTATATTTGATGCCTAGAAACTGTTAATCAACAATGTATAAAAATATTCGATTCCATAACGTTGCGGAAACCATTAAAGTGTACTTGTTTGAATGTTAGTAGTAGTCTAGAAAATGCTTGTAAGTAATTCGGTATGTCAAGTTTATTTTTGGTATTCATTTTATATTTTTTACGGATAGAAGACATAATTTTAAGAGACCTATTTCATTTTTATTGCGATTCATCGAGTTTATCAACATAAATTTAATTTTTAAATTATTTTGATAATATATAAGTGCAAAAATGGCGGAGTCAAAATAATTCGAACTCCATAGAGAAAAACTACTGCTATATTAAAAAAGATGAAAATCACCTGCCTCCTCTTTCTAACTCCAAGCTGGAAAAAGAAATCAATTGTCAAATTATGACATTGTAAGTTTTTTTTTTTTTTTTAATGGCCGGTTATTTTAAGTTGATTTTATGTTTACAAAGGAGTTCACAGGTAGGGCAGTGACGTCACTGGACGGTCCGAAAAACGACGTTATTTAATTAAAAATATCTGTAATACTTTCATTTTAAAATCTCTAACATAGAAAATATGATTATTGAGACAATTATCTCGAAATGGTTTTCGATTCAGCCCCCCAAAAAAAAACTTGACATACCGAATTCTATGGTTTAGGTAAAGTAGGAGAAGGAGCTAGGAGGTTACTTGCGCACCGAGAGTTCCGTACCCCACACAACTTAAAAATAAAACTTTTTTCAATTTCACTTTTCAACATAATTTTCGGTAAGTAACCGAAAAGATTGTTTTCTCCGTGACCCTTAGCGCGAGACCGACTCACACTTGGCCAATTTTAATTTTTTGTTATTATACTGTAGAGTTTGCACTATAACCCTACCAAGTTAGACTCTTTTGTATTACCGTTTTACGATAGAGCAAGAACAAAAAAAAAACTCTACCCTTTTTTTTAACAATTTGTATTTTTTGTATTTGTCATCAAATTAGCTATAATAACGCATATTCTGTTAATATTGAAACCGTTTAGATATTCCAGTTCAAAAGATATAGCTCTTTATGGTAGGACAGACAGCACAGACGATCGGACGGACGGGCAGCGTAGACTTAGTAATAGGGTCCCATTTGGCACCCGTTTGGTACAGAACCCTTAAAATTAATATAATGCTACCATAATGCCTATAAATATGGTCAAAATCTTTCTAAATATGTCAAATTAAAAATAACTGCATTTTATCAGCTGTTCCTAAACTGTGAAGGGCTCACTACGACATTTTACATATTCGTAAAATATCTACAAAATTTACTGCGCCAGTTTCAATATTTATATACCCTATTGGCAGGTATCAATCTTGAGCAGTTCACCATATACCTACTCAACTCACCAAAAGTACATTAGACATAAAATTCCAAAGTAGTAAAAACATGTAGGGTACCCAACTATACACAATATACAGAGCACCATTCTTAAGATCTTTCTCACCTTTTGATTCCTGCTAAAATTTTAATTATTTCATTCATATATGCGAACACCCTGCTGATAAATTCACATCAAAGTGAATAAGGATACGCCCCCCTTAGCGAAAGTAAATAATTTCAACCTTAATACGACAGTCACAAAGTATAACATTTTTGATATTTTTCTAGGCAGATTTTCAATTTTGTGATCCAAATTAATATCTGCCGGATTATGGTTCTTTCATCACGTCATTATTATTAAGCACTTGACACTGGAAGTGTGCGGGATGGCGATTCCTTTGTGGAGATCAGACCATAAAATTGTCGGAGGGCGCGTCTTTATTTAATTAATTGGTGCTAAGCGACATATTTTAATACAACAGTATTTATCTGAGAAACGAAAATAAAAAAAAAAATTGTATTTAGGTATATATTCACATAAAAATTTAATGTTTATGATTTGAATTTTGTTCAGAAAATTTATGTGATAAAATATATTTACCACCTCAGATTTCGTCCGATAATCACAAAAAAAATAGATATTCGTAGAACACAGCATTATAAAAAAAAATATTTGTATTATTCGTACATAGCAGAAGAATCTTCCTCCGCTACATCCCAGAGATATCGATTCTCATATTCGACGTTTTTCGCTGATGATATATCTTCTAAGCCCATTCTTTCCTCACTGATGTGTTCAGCAACCGACTCAAAGTCATCATCCAATAGAGATGTTATGGAGAACAGAGACGAATGTGTCATATTGATAGCGTCTCCTGCATCACCTCTCTCCTGGCCCCTGGGCGTGCCTCGACTCTAAGAAAAGTTATACTTATTATGACCAAATTACCATCGTAAAACTGACTGCTCTCAAACGGTGAAGGGAAACATCGTGAGGAACTCTGCTTACACTGAAGAAGAAATTGTACTGTGTTGTGTAATGCGAAGTCTACCAATCCGGCAATCCGCATTGGGCACCCGTGGTGGACTTAAGTTATGCCAACAACCTTCCTGAGGGTAGGCCCAGTGCCATGACACGTAGAACAAAATCGTGATTGTATGAAATGCCCTCGATCGTATGGGCTCCATCCAAGGACATAATGCCCTAGCTAGCATCATACTATTTTCGATTTCGAAGCTAGTAAGACAGTGCCAACTCTTAAAACGCTAGTGATTCCATTCTCTTTGGGTAGGCTTGTGCCCTGCAATGGGACTTATTAGGCAGATGATGATTACCACGTTATTGTATTGTTCTGTGTTGTTAAGGGGATATAATTCGGAGCGCGTTCCATACAAACGTTCTATGGTGATATTTTAAACACTAACCAATAAAGGTCAATGAAAGAATGATGTCCACTTTTTACCTGTCAAATAATCTCAGTTTTTTTTTCGATATTACTTTTATTCCTCACTACCAAATTAAATCAAATTGCTACCAATGTAAATGGAATTAACCTTTAGTTTTTCTATATCAATATTTATTGTATACATCAACCACATAGTACTGTAATTACTTCAACTAAATCAAAGAAAAATTGACAGGTAATCGAATGTATGGGAAGTGGTCATGATTCTTTGCAGAATCAATCTAGAAACAAATTTCTATGCTTGTATGGAGTCAGATTTTCGTTAAAATGTATATTTTTAAAGTTGCAGTGCCTCAATGATTTCCATACATAACTTAAATTAATCCTAGCATTGAAACTGTATATTTTAACGAAAATCTGACTCCATACAAGCATAGAGATTTGTTTCTAGATTGTTTTTGCAAAATTTCATTGACTTTAATTGGTTAGTATTGAAAATATCACCATAGTACGTTTGTATGCAGCGCGCATTTTCGCTCAAGGAATAAAATTCTCTTAAATTACTCATACAACTATATGCTGACGGCTTTTTAAAGGGATGATCAAATTGAATAACTTTCCCTACGGGACCAAAATCGAAACCGCGAAGAAAAAATCTGCTGTCCCATTACTGTATTATGTTTTATGAATTCGTTTTTTTTTCCACTTTTATTATAATTTAAAATGTTTACTCACGTCGATGATAGCCATGCGAAGTATGGGAACCTCCAGTTGTAGTGGCTTGATTTCTTGTGGTTCGTCATCCAAATATGAGTATTCGGTGGGCACCTGCCAATTTATCTGAAATATTACCATTTCTATGATCCGATGGCTTTGACTCCCGTTACCATCACAACTAGAATTTTAGTTAGGTACCTGAGTACATACTTAAATAAAACCGGGCAAGTACGAATCGGGCTACTCACGCAACAAGGGTTCATACACACATAAAATTTGTCTTATGGTAAATTTGTTCAGTTTGATGTTTTGAAGTATCACATAAAGTACTTTGTAACACATTTAAGATTGCACCCTGTATATGTTTAGATTACATCGATTTTATATCGATTACATTTCTATCGATCATAATCTACTTGAGCCAAATGTATGGGACAGCAAATTTTTTTCGCGATTTCGATGTTGGTCCCTTAGTAAAAGTTGTTCAGTTTGATGGTCTGATCATGAAAAGTAAATACATAAACTCACGACAGCATTCCTTAAGTAAGGATATAAACGGTGTATTACCCGCCGGGTCCTCCATTTCTCCAAGAATTCGTTGGTCTGTCGTAGTGATTCCTTGCTTTCCTGTAGCAGCTCGTCAAAACGATCGTTCCCTCTGGCTTGCTTATATCGTTTTAAAAACTGTTGTTAGATAAAAAAGAAACAATGAATCATCTATTTCATAAAAATTCGTCATAACCTTAGATCAAAATAAAATGAATGGATAGGCCTGAAGTGCGGTAAGTTGAAGCACACTACTGGTGCACTTGGTCCATACAAACTAGCGCCATTATCTGTCAAATCTAGGGCACTTGCATACAAGTGACAAGTAAACCTTTCATTTGTTTTGCCTCATTTTTCTGGTTTGAAATGTTCGCGTAAGGCCTATCCATTAATTTTATTTTGATCGAAGGTCATAACTACTAAATTTCCTGTTTTCGGGTTATCTACTGTTATCAGTCTTCATACCAAAATTCGATTTGGATTTCGAATAGGTGCAAAAATGAGCGAGTAAAGGCCTCCGCACATTGCAGTGATATTATCGAGCGATATTATCGACAGCGATATCGCGACACCTTACACACTGCAGCGATTCCGCGACCCATGCGCCCACCACTGAATGTAGTCGAAAGAGATTGCGTTAGGTTGCGATAATATCGCGGCAGTGTGTGGGATCGAGCGCTTCCCCATACAAAATGTACTGAGAAAAAATATCGCAAAATCGCAGCGATATTATCGCTCGATAATATCGCGGCAGTGTGTAGGATCGAGCGCGTCCCCATACAAAATGTACTAGAAATAAATATCGTAAAATCGCAGCGATAATATCGCTCGATAAAATCGCTGCAATGAGCGGAGGCCTTTATTGAGGCGGGGCATACAGACAGACGGACAGAATGGACGAAAATATAAGGGTTCCTTGTTTGACTAAGGAACCCTAAAAAATATATTTTAATAGTTTTATTAATCTTACCGCTATGGTTAAAGTTAAACTCAATATCTCCGCCAATAGTATCGGTAAACTAATAGGATTTTCGCTCCCCGTTATCGGATCATAATTTTTTTCTTCTTCACGAACAGATTTTTTTATAAAACATGCAATTGTACAAAAAGTCCTTCGAAATATGTCCACAAATCCATTTCCTAGGATATGATCTATCAAAAATAAACTCAAGAATATTACTCCATACATGGCAAGATTTAGAAACTGAGTCAACATATTTGTGAATGAAGAAATAAATTATTTAAAGGAAACGAGGATGCATTTATAGTTGTTCGATAATTAATTTACATAGTTCATTAAACACATACAAGCAATTTTTACAATTTGGTTTCGATATTTAGCAATTAGTCGTGATTTAGCCAAAAATACTTCGCCTATGATTTAGCCATAGAGTACCAAAGAGAATTTAAATGAGATTTAAATAGTAGCTTATCTATGATTATACCTCAGATCAATTAATACAAACGCTAACGCTTATAAAAATTTTGCCCAAGAAGTTTGGAATCCAATGGATTTAAATCATAATCCAAACTTCTTGTCAATGTTCTTGTCTACAATATAGTCTATGTTTCAGCCGCCCTTGTCACCATGGCTACCATTAATTTGTTATGGTTGTATGTTGTTTAACTTGACAACGGTTGTCAATATGTTTTTCTATGCTGCATTTGACTGCGATTTACGATTTGCGATCACAACATTATAAAATTAAACTAATAGAAAGGCAAAACGAAACAGATTTTGTTTATTAATTTGTTGAGCAGAAAAATCTACAAATATGGTAAGTATTCTATTATAAATAATTGTAACAATTCTAAAATATATAAGTCGTATTTCGTAAGGTATTGTATTGTACCTTAGGACAGGTTAAAGAGGCGAGGCCTACAGAAAATTGGTTTTGTTCGCCTCCTTCGATTAGGTACGTTCACCGCGGAAAGATGTGCTTTACAGGGGCTTAGGAAGGCATTCACTACCTAGTACACCAAACGGACTAATTCCCCAAATCTTATAGTCTCAAAATGTGTAGGTAGGTATAGGTACAGGGTCCTTTCTTAATATGCTGACAGTTTTTAAGGGGATCAAACTAAACAACATTCTCTTTGGGACTAAGATCGAAATCGCAAAAAAAAAAACAGCTGTCCCATACATTTTGGCTCGAGTAGGTAAGGTAGGTTTGCAACTTCGTATGGAACGATGTTTTTTTTCGATTTTGATGTTGGTGTCATAGAGAAAGTTGTTCAGTATGACCACAGAACATTATAAGAGCGGTTAGAATTGCAAAGTAGGCGTGGTACGTGTCGCCACAGGTTATGCAATGATTTGCATAACACCATAAGGCGCGCGGCGAGCGAGAGGGCGTGAGTAATTGTAGCAGCGTGAGCGGGAAGACAAGTGGCGACAGCCGTCTCCAAAGCAAAAGCGCTACTTTGCATTTCTAACCACTCTGATAATTTTCTGTGAGTATGACGGTCTGATCATCCCCTTCAAAAGTATCAGCATATTATTAAGAAGGACCCTATAACTACAAGGTGTTACAAAAATACAAATAAATATTTAAGGGCACTGGTTTAGACCATCAAAATGAACAACTTTCACTATGGGACCAAAATCGAAATCGCGAAAAAAAAAAAACAGATACTAAACTACAAATCTACTCGAGCTAAATGTATGGGATAGCTAATAATTTTTTTTTGCTTTTGATGTTGGTCTTATAGTGAACGTTGTTCAGTTTTATGGTCTAAACAACCCCTTTAAGAGTTTCAAATGTTAATTTTATTTTTGTAACACCCTGTATAGTGTCCTAAAATTACTAGTGGTCCATCAGGACGTTCAGGACTACCGTAAAGATTGATAAATCCGATAAGTTACATCCCTATAAATTAATATTAATCTTACCTACTTCAATTACATTTAACTATCAAATTATTATTATTAAGTTGCGTCAACAAATATAATGGTACATTTTAATTCCAGCCACCAAAAGGGAAAGGAGCAGGAGGAAAGAAACCCCCAGGTAAATACTTAGTTAAACTTCCTCCTTCATATTATCTTCTACTTATCTTCTTTAAAGTTTCTTTTCTAACCTGTTGACGGCTTTTTAAGGGGATCTTAAATCAGCTGTTCCAAACTAAACTGCAATGCCTAGTCGACTCCAAAGTATGAAACAGCAGATTTTTTTTGCGGTTTTAATTTTGCTCCCATAGTCAACATTGTTCAGATGATGGTCTAGCTGAACCACCACAGAATTAGGAAACTCAATATGCTAACGGTTTTTTGAATGATTAGAATATTAATCTGAACATCGAAATCGCGAAAAAAACTGTTTAGTGTTGACCCATACAATTAGGTAATTTTATATGGAACAGCAGATTTTTGTTTTCACGATTCGATTTTGATCTCATGGATAGAGAGAGAAAGAGTTGTTCAGTTAGATGGTCTGATCGTCCCCTTAAAAAAACATAAGCATATTAAAAAAGACCCTATTACAGAGTTTCCCTAAACTCAACGTCAAGCCTAGTATTACATTAAAGAATTGCTTGCTATTCTAATTTTTAAACTTTAACCTGACTAACATAATTACAGCTATGGTCATCGATGGGGTCGATACCTCCGAAATGACTCGAGAAAAATTAGAACAATTTGTTCTCAAAGTCAAAGAGGAATTGGACAAAGAAAGAGAAGAACGCAACTACTTTCAATTAGAAAGAGATAAGATTAGAACATTTTGGGAAATCACAAGACAACAGTTAGATGAGGCTAAAGCTGAACTAAGAAACAGAGAAAGGGCAACTGAAGAGGCGCAAGAAGAAAATGAATCACTATTGGAAACAGAAAAACAAAAAATTAAACACCTTAAATATGAACAACAAGCTATTGCAGCGGCTTTAAGAGCTGAAAACTTAGTTGCACTTAAAGCTGCAAAAGAAGATTATTCTGAACAAGAGCTCGAATTACTGAACGACAAACGATGTTTGAAGCAAGAAATGAGAGAAAAATTCTTGTCATGTCAAGATGAACTAAGAAGAGCTAAACTTGTGCATGCTGAGGAACAATCAAAAGCAAGAGAGTATTTTGAAGAACAAGCACGTCAGATAGAAGACAAGGCAGAAAAGAAACTTCACGAAACGAAAGTAGAATTGACAGTTAAACATAGAACAGAAGTAGCTGAAGTAGAAGAAAGAAAAAATAAGCAAATAGCAGAGTTGATAGAACACCATGACCGAGCATTTTCTGATTTAAAACTTTATTACAATGACATAACATTAAACAATTTAGGTAAACAAATCAATTTTAATATTAACTACTTGCTTATAAATAAAAATCTTGAATATTATCTGTCACACAGATTACAAAAATCTAGCCCAGACTTACACAGGGTGCAAGGAAAAGTATAATTAACCTTTAAACCACATACCCATCAAACTGCAAAACTTTTACTACCTTTGGGAGAAAATGTGTCAGCGCAAAAAAAAATAGGATGTTCTGAAATACCATATTTTAAGTCAAACATAAGCTATCAAAAAAGAGTTTCATCATAATCGGTTCAGTTGTTTTTGGGTGATGCTGTCTATTTTGTCTTCTATTACATTTTTGTTGTTTAAGGGCTAATAAGCGGTTTGAAAACCCAAATGGAAGAAATGCAAGTTATTAAAGAAAGAGCAGAAAAAATTGCAAGGGATGCCCAAGCTGAAACCAGATCTCTTCGGGAACCTCTGGAAGCAGCTGTTTTTGAAAATAAGGATTTAGTACGACAAATGGCAAACTACGATAGAGACAAAGCAGCTTTAGCTGTAAGTAAATCTTATCTATGAAGGACGCAAACGAATCGAGATATTTACAAAAAACTAATTTTCTTGAGATATTATAGACACGTTATTATTTATGTAACTTTTCAACCAGTAGCGTTGTTAGAAGATCACAAGGAAGGTCCATTAATTCAGTTTATTGCATAGGCGAAGTATTTTTCGCTTACGCTGATAGACGAAACATCAGTGTAACCGCGTATGAGACAGCGATAGTCATAAAATCCTATGCAATTTGTATGAAAATAGATGTCTGACTCCGGAGTCAGACAGCCGTCGTAGAACAAAAAAGTGGCTACGTCGATAAGGACAACAATAAGTAGCGATCTCCTTTTTTAACAAGAGCGAATTTGCTATGTGCATCTCTTACTGAGTCGAATATGACATCGAAACTCGAAACTCGAATATGACAAGACACGTGCTTGCTTCTAGTTCCTTCTCTTTCTACGGTTTATTGTCTCAATGAAGTATTCCGAAGTTTTCACAGTTCTTTCCTCATTGCAGCGATTTTATCGAGCGATAATATCGCTGCGATTTTGCGATAATTTTTCTCAGTACATTTTGTATGGGGACGCGCTCGATCCCACACACTGCCGCGATATTATCGCAACTCTTTCGAATACATTCAGTGGTGGGGCGCATGCGTGACGCAAATCGCGGAATCGCTGCAGTGTGTATGGTGTCGCGATATCGCTGTCTATAATATCGCTCGATAAAAATCGCTCGATAGTATCGCTGCAATGTGCGGAGGCCTTTATTCGTCTGTAGTACTAAGTTGTCGCCGTGTGGTTCCGGCTTAGATCAGACCACCCCAATTCTTACCGTGGTGGGTGTCGTATGAGGCGACTAAGGGATTAAAGGTTTCTCATGCATCAGTGTTTATGTGGGTAGGCTAGCCACCTATCACCACTTGACACTAGTTGAAACGTCATTCGATCCTGAAAAATGCTAAGTAAATATAAGAATTGCTACAACTACATTCTTAACCCAGATTTCCATTAATTTGGATTTTTTTAAGTATTTGTAAACAAACTACACATTTTCGAGAATCGGAGAAAATAAATAGTTTCAGTAATATCTGGGTTAAACCAAAAAATGGTAGTTGTACCTTGTAATGTTTTATAACTACCAGGGAAGGGGTGACAGTCCTGAGGCTGACACTTTTTTTTTTTTTTTTTTTTTTATACAAAACTGCAAACTTTCTCAAGCCAAGTGTATAAGAATAATTCGTCGGTCGGAATCATTATCGGTACAAATCAACATTTTGCAGTTTTTGGGTTCCAGTAGTGATTCGGAAAGAGCTTTCGATTTTCTATCATTCTATAGGTATACTTGGTCCAAAACACATAAATTTTGGAGATGTTCCAGTAATGACCCCGACCGACGAATTTATATGCCAAATGCGTGTGGGACAGCTGTTTTTATATTCGCGAAGAAGGACCCCGTATGTACTAAGTAGACTAAATTATGACAACATACTAAACTTCGTCTCTTTGTCTTTCATAGGCAAAAAGTAAACTTTTAGAAGCATTGGAGAAACAATTTGAGGTACTGAAATGGGAATATGAGGTGCTACAAGTACGATTTGACCGCATATTGGATGAAAGAAATGAATTAAAGAGCAGGTTCTCGAAAGCTGTGCTGGAAGTACAACAAAGAGCTTCTTTGAAGACTGCCTTACTTGAAGCGAAGCTAAAAACATATGAAAATAGAGATTTGGGTCCAAGAGAAATTAGTGTAAGTTTTTTTTTAAACTTTATGGGTGGACGCATATCTATCAGCGGCGAAGAAGCTGAAGAAGGCGAACGAAACGAATTTACTTTTAATTCTTGTGCCGATTCGTCCGATTCACCGCGGATAAGTGTGCGAGATGTCATAGAGTTTCATTGAAAGAATTCTAAAATTCAATTCTTTTGCCTCCTTCGGCTCGTTCGCCGCGGATAAAGATGCGTCCTCCTTAAAATAATAAAGAGGGAAAAGAAGATAAAAAAGATGTCAACGTACTTTTATCGAAAATTTGAAACTGTTTACATCTGATATGGCTGTATGGGGTCGATTGGTAGCCTTCACAAACGCATCGACAAAATCTTCTTCAGGTTATTGAGGCCTCCACCTTTTTGAAAGCAGTCGTTATTAAACTCATTCGAACATGTCGTGCCATCCGTGCGAACTCGAACCTGGACCTCAAGATCGAGTTTCCATAGCTTCTCCGTAATCCGCCACCGACGCTCTTACTTTACTGAATTATTCGACTACTTTAGTACTACTACTGTATAGTATTATATAATCTGTGGTACTACCAATATCTTAAACAACTCGGACAACATGAACAAATCGATCGACATGGATAACATGAATAACTCTGACAACATGAACAACTCTGACAGCATGGATAACTTTAATAAGTTAACTTGGTTCTCCATGTTGACCGTTGTTCATAATTATGGTGTCCAAATTGACCGTCAAGATGTTCAAGTTAGAGAGAGTAGGTACTTATAGTCAAAGTATAATATAAAACGTAGGGTTTCCATTCTCTTTGGTAAAATAGACTAATATTTCATTATGTATTATTAAAAACGGGAGTGACCACGAGTCTGCACTGGGAAATACCTACATCCAAATCCATACCAAAGAGAATTGAATCCTAAGATTAAACCATGGATTTTATAATACAGCCTGTCTATAAAGTCATGGCAAAAAATGAGGGCGCTATCTCCACGCAAGAAAGTCAGAATCAAGAATAACCTGGCAACACCACCATACTAAAATGATAAGTTCCGCAAACATTCATGCCAAGACTTTATAGACAGACTATACCTACCTTTTCCAGCATCCTGAATTAAACATACCAATAACTTTCCTAGCTTCCCGAGATTAAATCACTACATTTTTTAATCTTGAATCTTTTTGCTCCACTGCTTATGGTACAAATACATTGACCTCTCAAATACTAATGCCAAAGTAGTTATATTGAGTTAGGAGAAAGATGAATTTAAAAAAAGGAAAATCTATCATTACCTACGATCTTATTACGATAAAAAACTCGTTCAAACTTGTTATTTTATTGGTTACTTTAAGAACATAATTAATAGATCTTTATGTTCTACAACCTATTGCAAAACGGATGTCTGATAATTAAATTCCTAACTTTACAGGATCTTCTAAAACTAAAAGACACCCAAGTGGAGGATCTAAGATACGAAGCTGCACGTCTGCGAAAGGCCCACGATGATCTTCTTGCTACATATGAGGCAAAGTTAACGAAACTTGGTGTGCCTCTAGAGCAACTTGGCTTCAAGTAAGCACAAAGTGTTTCTAAGCGCCCTCTACGGGAGGACCATTGAATTAATTAAAAAATACAAACTTAACCGCCATCTATCAATTGCAAGTTGAACTACAAGCTCAGTGTAGTAAGAATACAACTTGGTTCTGTTTAGAAATGGTGACGTTGTAATTCATTATTGTCCTTGGTTCCGAGTCAAAATCAGAGAGGGCGCTGATTTTTAGATTCTCGGTGCTGAAACAGTATAAGGTGCTGACCCTTGTAATAAAAACCCTGCAACTTGCAAGTTACGTTTGTTGGTATTCAGTCAGTCAGGCCATGGTGTCCCATCCCATACAAACGAAATTTTAGTCTAAAAATTGCGATATTTGGCGTTATGGTATCGATTTGTTATTAATGTTTACGTAAACGTGTAAATTGTTACTAAAAGTACATGATCTGACTACAAAAAAATCTCATGAGCCTCGGAAAATCAAGCAATTTACTTTGCCCGAAGACTGCCCGAGTTACAGCAGTCGCGTTTCATTGTTTGACGTTGGGCATCTGTACTGTATAGTATTATATAATCCGTGGTCAGGCCTTCTTTCGGGAAAAAAATCTGCAATAAATTATCTTCTAGCCCAGCGGCAGGCAGCCATATCATAGCGTTCAAAAAGGTCTACCGGCTTTTTTGTATGGAGCATGACATAGTAACTTTACGCTCTCAATAATAATTTCGTGATTTTGCTGCCACAGTTCAAACTTGGAAAAATCGATACAAGGCGTGAAAACGAACCTAAAATAGACTTTTTCAAAATCTTCTGAAACAACTGCAAACCGAGATATTAATGTACCTAAAGCCCGACCAGAATAAAAAACCTCGCCATGTTGTGGAAAATCATTGGAACTAATTTTTGTACTTGGAATACTGACATCAAAGGTTATAGGTAGTCGATTGCAGAGCGCCCCTAAACCAGGTTTTTTATATTTCTGGTCAGGCTTTACAAGATCATACTATCGAGATTGATACTCGATTCATAAAAGTTGTACTTAGAATGGCTTACCAAAAAACGTGTTTCTTCAAAACTTTGTCTCATGGCCTAATCCAAATTCAGCGTCAAGTTTTTTTTTTAACTTATTTTATATTTTACGTAGGTAAAACTAATTGCCCGAGTCCCGACTCGCACTTTGCCGGTATTTTAATTATGTTATAATGGACATTAGCGTTCGAAACATTTTGACGTTTGCTTTCTCCACCATACGCCAAGTCCATAAATTTTTTATGTTTTCTACTGTGTCGTAGGCCAGGAGAGCGATTTTTGAATCTCATTCGGTGAGCTCAGCAGTTGAAAATGTCAAAATTACTATGGAGATATACATGTTTCTACTGCTGATTTGACTTTCAAAAATCAGCGTCTCTTTCTTGCAAGCATAAGTTTGCAATTAGCCATCCCGCTCCAATTGAAAGCAGGATCGCAAAAAAACGTGTTTTTCATCAAAATCTTTGCTCATGGGTGTTTCTAAGCTTAAAATTCTACGGAGTTGACTAGAAATATTTAATGTATTTAGTTGGATTAGGTCAATTACGTCCTTTTCCCCGAACGTCCACTTCAGCACCGAACGTCCATTTCCCGGTTTCGTCCTTTTCCCCGAACGACCATTTCCCCGAACGGCCATTTCCCCGAACGGACATTTACCCGAACGGGCATTATTCCAAACTTCCATGTCCCAAATTTATTCTCTCTCCAAACAGCCATTACCCCGAACGAGCATTCTACAGAATGTAACAAAACACCCTAGTAAAGCTTAAGGGGGTACTTCAGACCAACAAACTGAACAACTTTCACTATACAGGGTGGATTTTTGGGACGGGGCAGTAACGGCAGGTACCTTAACCGTTGTAGCTACAGCGAAACTTTCTTCTTTTTTCTTCTTTCTTTGCGAGACTATCCTTAACTTTTTGTAACATTTCGAACTGCATTCACAGATTTTGAAAAAAATGTACCTCCTGATCCTGTTTCTTATAAAGATCAATCCAATCTCAATCAAAATAAAAAACAGCTACAACGGTTAAGGTACCTGCCCTTACTACCCCGTCTCAAAAATCCACCCTGTATAGTGAAAGTTGTTCAGTTTGATGGTCTGAAGGACCCCCTTAAGCTTTACTAGGGTTTTTTGTTCCACCCTGTAGAATGCCCGTTCGGGGTATTGGCTGTTTGGGGAGAGAATAAATTTGGGACACGGAAGTTCGGAATAATGCCCGTTCGGGGAAATGGCCGTTCGGGTAAATGTCCGTTCGGGGAATTGGCCGTTCGGGTAAAAGCCCGTTCGGGGAAATGGACATTCAGGGAAGTGGTCGTACAAGGAATTCGGGCGATGGACGTTCAGGGAAAAGGACGTAACTGACCTGATCCATTTAGTTAAGTACAAGAATAAAAAGTTAAATATCAGCAGTTTAATCATAGTATTGAAAAAACATAACAAAAAGGGATAACTTTGGGATTTTTTTCTATCTATTATACTTAATCTAATCGTGTAATTGAGAACGGTCGTCTATCAGTCAGATCCTTAAATAAGACATAACTGGTTTTCAGACTTTAAAACACAGTTTAAAACACTTTCGTTCGTGTTCAAAAAACGGCCTCGACGACCGGATAACAGCGTCTTAACGCTAATCGAAAGTACTTTTCATCTCTCATAGTCAGAAAGAAATAGGTCATTGTTTATAAAAGCGGGTTGAAAGTGATGCATTTCATCCCTAGGGCGGAAATAGTAGATTACACACCTAGGGCAGGAAAGTAAGAAAGGTCTCAGAATTCTCAGATCTCATTCGCGTTGGGTCAACAAACATAATGATCTGAGGCTTTCCTATTTACTGCCAGAGGTTTTATACTATTTTTCTCCTCGATCGCGGTGGAAAGCGACAACTTCGTTTAGCGCAGCGGGATGAAAATTGACGCTTTCCGTCTATGCTTTTTCTCTTTAGCAATTTCAAAATTTTTCAATCTTTTGAAACGTACCTAGTCCAAAATTAATTCATCAAGCGACTAATTCATCTTTTGTTTCCTTTCCTCGTACTCGAGATGAAAATCAGTAGGTCTACCACGAGTTTTCACCAAACTTTGTACAGTATTTACGAATTTTGTACAGCGCTCCTAGTGGTTACGTTTAGAACTAATTTCTGTCATACGAATTGGCGACTTAACTACGGTAGTAAAATACAGGGAAAACTCATGGTAGGCCATGAGACCTCACGTTCGTTCGGGGCGCCAAACATTTCGTGTGAAATGGGTGACTTTCAGCCCTTGGTTAACAATCTACTATTGTCTAGGGGCCCAGGACTGCGATTTTTGAATCTCATTCGGTGAGCTCAGCTGTTAAAAATGTCAAAATTACCATGGAGATATGCATCTTTCTACTGCTGATTTGACTCTCAAAAATCATACTACAGGAGAGCGTTTTTTTTTGGTCAAATCCGCAGTAGAAAGATGCGTATGGTATGTCCATAGTAATTTTGACATTTTCAACTGCTGAGCTCACCGAATGAGATTCAAAAATCGCACTCCTGTAGTGCGATTTTTGAATGTCATTCGGTGAGCTCAGCTGTTGAAGATGTCAAAATTACTATGGACATACGCAGCTTTCTACTGCGGTTTTGACTCTCAAAAATCTCTCTCCTGTAGTATGATTTTTGAAAGTCAAATCTGCAGTAGAAAGATGCATATCTCCATAGGTAATTTTGACATTTTCAACTGCTGAGCTCACCGAATGAGATTCAAAAATCGCTCTCCTGGTCGTCGAGTGACGTCACTTGTTTGAATGAAAGACTAAATTTTTATTTAAAATATCCGTAATCCTTTCATTTTAAAATCTTTCACATAGAAAATATGAGCACATGATTATCTAGTATTTTTGTTTGGTTAAAGAAGGGTATTGGTTTTTCAGACCTCTGCGAGCGGTAGCTGTTGCTGGAATGTCACCTGTAGTCGGCCAAGGCCCAGCAGGGTTAGTGACAAAAGATCGCATTTAAAAATTACATTATTTTCTACATCCGCCATATTACTTATTTATGTAACCAATTTAAATAAATATTTATATTTTTTTATTAAGTATAACTTAGGGCCTGTTTCACCACTTTTGAATAAGTTGTTAAAAGCTTATCTTAATCTGACTGATCGTTTGACATATTTCGCATGTACAGGTCAAACGATCTTTCAGATACGCTATCTAGGTATGGTAAAATAATCCATGGATTCTCCCACAAACTACCAAAGTATAAGCTTTTATTGTAAAAAAGATCTTATTCTGAAATGGTGAAACAGTTTCTTAGTATATATTATATCTGTACTTACCTATGTCAATTAAAAATATTTTGAACGAAAATCTCATATTTAATTTCAATTGCACACTCAGCTCGCTGAATGCTCTGCGCGTCCAATACAACAACATTTTCAGAATGCTGTTGGGGCTACCACGCTATTGTAGCGCGTCCGTCATGTTTGCAGAGGCGAGAACGGACGGATACCATGCTATCATGAAGAAAAAAGCCGGCTCACTCGTCAGCCGACTGCATGCAAGCCACAACAGCATTCTGGAGATGATAGCAGGCAGGTTTGACTGCCCCATCATCACAAACTGCGTGAAAGTGATGATTTTTATCCTTATATTCTGTTTGTTTTGTATTTTATTAGATGTGTGTACTTACTAACATAGTTCATAAGTCAAAAACTACTAACACATGGATTTTTGTTATCTTTTTATGAATAAATATTATTATTATTAATAAACTATACAGCATAGCTTCAATTGACGATCTTACCAAATTTTTACAATGTCTTGCCACATGATGAATCGTTCACGTTGCGTTGAGGCACCTCACACCGCACGCACACTGTAGGTCTATCATGAGTTTACACCGTACTTTACTACTGTAGTAACGTTACCAATTTTGTATTGAATTTCGTACAGCGCTCTTAGTGGTTACGTTGAGAACTAATTTCTGTCATACGAATTGCCGATGTAACTACAGTAGTAAAGTACGGTGTAAACTCATGGTAGGCCCTCTGGATACCAATAGTGAACCGTGAGTGGACTGCGTGCGAACCACAACTTTCAACACATACGGTATCGCGCTAATCATTTGACAGCCGTTAGAGCCGTTTTGATAGATTGCTCCGACGTTAAAAGCTGTCAGTCACAATATAGTAAATAAGTCAAGTTTAGAGCGATATGGAATTCAGTACAGTTAAATTGTAATTGGATTGCAATGTGATTAGAACTGTTATTAAATTCAGATTGAACTTCGATGTTTTAAATTATTTATTGTACACGTAACTAGTGTGTTTGTGTGTACTTTTCATTCGTTTGACATCAAAACGTTTAGTAGGTAGATATACTGATCTTACACAAAACATAAAGTTATCCATACTACATATTAGTAGCAGCCTAATTACAGTAACTAGAATTTGGTCGTAAATAGTAGGGGTAACGAAAAATACCGCAAGATGCACTATAAATTTGATAGGTAAACAAAATCAAATTCACTATAAATTCTGGTAGTCATTTGTTGTACACTAAGGCCGGTTTCGACCAAACTTAGATTTATAGAAGAGTAACTATACAAGGAACAATTTTACTTTCGGTGTTTACACACCCCGTACTAAAAGAACGAATGTATAATTCACCTAAAGAAAGAGGTCGTTGTATCCGTAGGTACTTATTGCAATCTGAGGTTATACCTACAGTTTGAATTTGTTAGGTTTTTTTTTATTATATTTTTTTTAATTATGTGTCATTGACATTTCATTTAGATTAGGGTTGGTAAAACGCAAAATCAGTTTACTCTATAGTAACCGGCGACTTAATCTAAGAATAAAATTTACTCGCGTTTGGTCGAATCGGGCCTTAGTTGATTTTTTTTCCGTTCATTACACATTTAAACATAAAGAGATTAAATTGCGTTTTTTTAATCAAAATGTTTTAGTAATTTCTGTGAATGAATTCCGTTGAATTTACTTTAATTGAGTATAATTTGGTTGGCTGACTCATTTTATACTTTAAGGTGGTTTCAGTCCATACAAAACTTTGTCGTAGAACACTCGTAGACGGTATTAATAAAAGTAATGTTTTATATATGGAAAAATAGCTTAGAAAATGTAGATTGCGCGTATCAAATAATATTTACAATTTATAATATAATTACGAAGATATCAAGCTTTGAAGTTATTCATACAAAATTTCAAAGCCTTGTTTCTTCGTAATTATATTATGAATTGTAAATATTATTTGATACGCGCAATCTACATTTTCTAAGCTATTTTTCTATATATAAAACATTACTTTTATTAATACCGTCTACGAGTGTTCTACGACAAAGTTTTGTATGAAATTGACAACTCTGCAACCATCTTAAGTACTAGTTTAAGTACCTACGGTTATATCGATTATTCTATTCTTAAATTAGAACACACACGAAAAGGTTAGCTTGAATGAATGAAACGAAACATAGAAGCCAATAAGTGTTTTTTATTTCCTACTAACTTTTTATTTATTTGTTTATGTACAAAACGGTCATAAGGCAACAGTTCCAAATTAATGAAAACGCTTTTACGATGAATATTAATAATAATTCAAACATTTCGCTTTAATAGCAAGAGATATTGCGCCACACTTTAAAGATGTAAGGCCTGTTGCACACGTGCCATAAGCTTACCAATTTTATAGAGCATTTACACAATTTAACTATACCTACTTAACCGAGATCTTGGACACGACAACATTCCAAAATCACACCTTCCAGATGGATTTTTTGTATTAATTTATTTTACCTCTATTTTTATTACATGGGAATATAATACACTTGGGGCTTGCTGTTACAATATTATATTGTGGTAGATATTTTATTAAAATAACAAACTTGAACAAATCGTACAACTTTATAATAATTTATTTGAATATAACTCTTTCTAATAAACAATCTCTCAAGGCATTAAACAGATTTTAATAAACGCACGTGTGTAACTGGCATAAACGCAAGCTACTACAAATAGACTTTGCCCTTAATTCTATGTCTTTTACAAATATCTAATGGTTTCAAAACAATACCTTGAGTTCTTACTAAATATTTCTAAAGTGGACTTTATTCTAACGTTTTTGTTTAATAACCACTAATTCTCTTTTTAAGTAAACAATTATTGTATTGGTATTTTATAGTTTCAATAGGTGTAAATGGAAATGACAGATGCTTAAGTCTTTGTTACTAAAACAAATAACTTTATGCAAAAACAGTTTAGTTAAAATATTCAGTAAGTATAATAATTATAAAGAAATGATAAGATGGTATAAGGGTTATTGGTGAAATCTTATTTAATTACATTGCTACTTGCCACTGCTGTGAAAATGAGATTTATAGGAAGGCAAAAGATAACATAAAATATTATTCGTACCTTCTACATCAAACATTTTTTAAATTTCTTAAATTTACAATACTTCCTTCAACTTCTTGTGAATTTAAAAATACAAAACAAGTTCTTTCAAAACATTTAGGATATAGAAGTAAGGATTTATCATTTGATTTGACGACACTTAGATTTCCGAAGCATTAATTTTAAAACATTAAAAAGTGACAAAACACCACGGTTACACTTAAAACGAGTGATCGTTAAATGATTTTTTTTTAATAAGTCTAATGAATATGGTGTGTATCCACATGGTACAGATTGTACAAAAGAAAGTAATCATGTTATTAGTTCAGGTGGGGGAAATGTAATATCGATTTAAAAGTATTAAAATAACTATAATAACATTTTATTAGGTGCTGAATTTATCTTTAAAAATAACTTTTTTGATCGATAATACATACATACTTACTATAAGTAAGGCAAATCACCTAAAAGCACTGTGTCACATACAATGCAAAATGTAAAACATCTTACTGCTTTTACCCAAAATCTATAGACTGTTAAGATTTGCACTTTGTTTTATTACCGAGTAATTATAGAAGTGAGCCATTGCATTTTATTTCTGATCCTCAATTTAAAAAAGTAGTAGAGAGTTTGAATGTAAGAGCTCTTGCGGACCAGCGACAGTTTGCTTGCGACAGCTTGCGACATCGGTCGACGAGGTTCGCTGGGGGTCGCGCGACGGACCGTCGGCGACCACTGTCGCAAGCTGTCGCAAACAACTGTCGCTGTCTGTAAGAGCCCTGAGAAAACTAGTCCAGTAAGTATAATATTTTTGTCACGTGCTATTTCCACAAAGCCAAACTACAAGAAGCTTAGCTTTGTCTTTTTCTTCTTTTTTTATTATTCAATATAGGCTTGAGCTTGACTTTAGCTCACCTGATGAATAGTGTAGGTAGATGAAGCAAAGGATGTAATTCGCTCACCCAAAAAAAGCTATTAACTCTCTTTTTAAATATATCCCGATTGTATATGCTTGGGAAAACAGACGCAGCCACAGAATACAGGGTCCTTCTTAATGTGCTGACAGTTTTTTAAAAGAATGATCAGACCATCAATCTGAACAACTTTCCGCCAAAAAAAAAAGTTTGCCAATAATAATAACAGATCTTTGCGAAATTAGCAAAAGCTGCATGTACAATGTAACAATGTACGGACAATGCTGACAATTCGGCTTTGCGGTCATTGCACGTAACATAATATGCAACTTTACCGTATATGAGCCCTATGTCATTATCAGTCCAAAGTTGAATATGTCACTCCAGTTATAATGTCACTCGCATTTCAATTTTTATTTTATTGTTCAACGATTTAAATAGACAAGTGTTGCAAGTTTTTATTACAGAGCTGTGAAAATAATAATTTTCTGCACTTGAATTCATAGTGAAAAGCGTAATATTTTAATACCCTACTTTTTCATTTTTGTTATAAAAAATAAAAACATTACATACAGCTGACAGGCCAGTGAATTAATTGTACTCCATGGATTTTAAACAATACCTATATGCCACCTTCCTGTTGTACTACTATAATAATGAGTTATAAAGAGGATTTGATAACATAATAAAAGTATTTCCTTTGAAATCATTTTTTTATTCGATCTCTTCATCGCTTGACAGTGATAATGTCATTACAGTCAGGAAGCTGGCCTAGGCATAGGTATTTAAATCCGTCGACGATTAGGATGACTGGCTGGTCTGTCTCGTGTTTTTTCCTAAGACGCATCGTAACACAAAAAATCTTTGTCATAATTTTTAATTAATTAATTTATACTACACGCTCTTTTTTATCACATAGAGTCTGATATTATATATAGGCTGGTTTTAGAAAGGTTCTACATCAAAACTCTGTATCATTCGATGGTAATAGTTTTCTTATTTGGCATTGGATGCTCAGATTAATATGACGTTGATTGTACAGGTAAAGATAATGTTAGTACCTCAGATGTCAGTACCTTTCTTTCCGCCTAGCAGTTGAAAAATGTATTGTTCGTGTTTTAATTCATTGGAAAAGAGCACCGTTTTCTTATAGACTGTTAACTTAGTCATCAGTCAACACGCTCCTTGTCGATTATACCGTGATGCTAAAATAATCACGACTTAATATTGAGAGACTTACATGGACCGAAAATGTGGTTTAAAAAATTGCGAAATGGGAAGATAAACCTCTTATTTACTATGCTACAAAACAGATTGACATATATTAAAACATGATTTGCGTGACAATTGTGCACAAAACTTGGACTTATATATGTGACGAATTTGCTGGTTTCCCGTTTAGATACGATTTTGCTGTTGTAATTTTCTAAGCCCTTACAATTTTCTTTAATTACATAATTTTGCATTCATATCGGCATTGAGCACTAACTTTACTTTCTTCATTCCGACATTTTTACGACCAAACCACCAGTGCTTTAGACCTTTTTTGCATTTAATATAATACCTACATTGTATAGGCTTAATTTAGAAATTATTGAATTCTTCTAATAAAATTATAGTTAAGTAATCATAATGTTTGAAACATCGATCAAGAAGCGTTGGATTTTAAGAACACACTACGTTTTACAACATGTATTTATAAATATTCGCATATCATGGTGGGCATCTTAAATCACAGCAAAAATTGTGTATTACACATTGTAACACCGACAGGTAGTATTTGATGGGAGTAAATAGCTTTTCATGGTATAGGCACTATCAAAACAACTATATAATATGACAAATTAACCATCTAAATATTCGCATTGGCAAAATGTTTTATTCTAGTAAATAAACACTTAAAGCAAAGCAAGCAAAGATATTTAGAATTATGGTAATATATAATAGTTACATAATAATATTAAACGTCTAATTTACACAACCAGGAAAACGCAAAAAACAAATTTTAAATTAATTTGACTTCAAATTACAATGTGATATTGACAGATTGCTTTCAAATTTTTGGTAAATCTATCTTACTAAATAAATAAATCAGTACATTCTTATTTTAGACATAATTTTATATCTTTTTTATTTTACATAGTAAATTATTTTATTTTTGGTTATTTGTTCAAGAAAAACTACAATTACTTTTAAGGAAAATAAAAAACGAATTGAACTAAAAGTTATAAATATAATCAATCATAATTAATTATTTATATCAATAAAATAAGCATAATACAAACATATTAAATCCATCTATCCCATTATTCCTTACTACCTATATCAGCAGTTATAACTATGACTAATGCTGAAACTCATAAATACAGCATAGAGAAGACTGATTAAGGCATTAAGTTACTGGACCGAAAACAAATATTATGGTGAAACTTTTTTTTAATGTCCGTCATCTTAATTTTTAACACATTATCGTAATATTATTTATTTGAAGATTTCCAGAACCTAATAAAAATATTGCTTCTTTTAACGCATTTGTGTTTAAATGATGTACCTACAATAAATTGTGTTCAGGGACATTGCTTAGGACATTTTACATTATGAGTAACTTTAAACAGTGTATGTCTTTCAACATATCCACGTGAACATCGCAAATCTTATTGACAATGTCTCCAATTAATCTAAATATGTGCGTAAAGTTTTAGCAATTACTAGAATTACTCCTTCCATTTATTCCAGTCTACGTGGTGTAAATTATTTTATTCACATAATTTATTTAAATCATTTCCGTAATACCATATTCAGATTAAAATTATTTTAGTAAATACTGTAATTAAAGTAATACATTTTCTGTATGTTTACTAGGTACCTATAATTTCTCTTTATAATTGATTTTCAAACAAATAGCGACTATTCTTTCGTTACGCATTATTCACAAGCCTTTAGTACCTATCCATATTTGTAAAAAACTGTGCAACCTAAATAGTTGCATACGAGTGCTACAATCGTGAGGAAATTGCATTATTATCGGCCAATGTTGACCTGATTGATGCACATGGTAGACGGTGAATGTTCGAGCATGTTCCTAATAACCTATTAGTGTTATTGATTAACCTTCCTACTTTGTCCTAACATGGTAGTGAGTCGGTTCGGAATCGGTATGGACAGTAAGTATCGATGAATTTTTAAAAAGTTGAGGCACGGGACGGAAGAATCGATACTGGCTACAAAATTTTGGTGTGGCAGGGACTTTTTACTTCTGAATTCAACTTAATTCAGTTTTACGATTACCTCTAATTCGTCATTTACTTAGGTATTAATACATACGAGTATAGCAATATTAGGAAAAGTTACTTCTTAAATTTTTAAAAATCTGTCTGTACATGTTTGAATTGACTACAACTGAGAGTCCAAATCTTATTTCTTTTTATTTCGCAACAAAAAATTTCTCAAAAATCATTCCATCACAAAAAACATGCATTTTTCAAAAATTCCTCGATTTATCGAGGCGTCTTTCATTACGCAATGCAAAACTGAGTTGTACCTAGAGACTACCATTTAATTACCATTCTTCTTGATGTTTATAACAATGCTCTATTATTCGATATAGTAACGTACCTAGTTATTATAGCTGTCGTGGTCTATTTTTTGAGGGAATATTTGTACTAGCTATTGCTTTTTAAAATGATCACAAGTAATTGTATTACTTCTATGCGATGTAATGTGAATTTATTTATACAGATATTCTCATTACATATTTCTGCAACGTTTAAAAACATCATTAACACAGAGCCATAAAATTTACTTCGTATGATGCTATAAATGTTTCGTCCAGTATAAAATATTGTATCAGGCTCCTCGGAATATAAAACAATCGGCATGAAAAGCGGATGTGGACAAGAAAACTCTAAGTATTTAGACTGCAAGAAGAAACGTGGCAAAAGGCAAAGGATATTTTTACACGTTGCATTTATATCATATATTTCAGCACGCGTGCAATTTGACAACATTAGCGTACGAGCATATTAAAATCTTATTTTATATTTAATATTAATAGGAGATAAAATTCTTGTACGCCTAATGTATTTTTTTTCATTACAACATTTTCCATGGCAAAATAATAATATAACTCTTAGATTTGAGCAACACACGACGAATCACATCTTTCTCACATCCCCATATATGAACTTTCATCTTAACCTGTAATAATTTTAGCAACATTTTTAATCACCATTTTACGTTTAGACAGAAAATGTTGTTACGAAAAGGTTTGCATTATCTTTTTATTTCACAACGTGTTATAAAAATTTCTTTCGCTCGTTTCCATCTACCCTCCTTGTACACCGAACGTATTCACCTTGGTTGAAACCTTACTGTGAATTCTTTTAGATGTTTCCGCATTTTCGGTTAACGAAAAAGAAAGAAAAATATCAGCTTTTCCACAAAATCACAATATCGAGCACAATTTCTTCCTAAATGTTTATTCTTCACGTTAATTCGTGATGCACTTTGTAACCGAAACCGCCTCTTCAGGAGTCCTGTCATCTGAAAAAGAAAAAAAGGAATTCTTTATTTCAAGACACTCGCATACCATTGTATTGTTATTCCTGAATTAGTGCTCAAAGTATTAGCAGGTGTTTTATCTTAACTTTAAATTTAATTGAAAAGAAAACATTCCTTTAAAACTTCGCCCATTTTTGGACTAAAAATTGATCCAAAAGATGGATGTTTGTCATGGGATACCGAATTTTATAAACTCTTTGTCGTCAAATTTTAATTGTATAAAGCGTACCTATAGTGTAAGTACATGTCTTGACAAGTAAATCAAAAAGCATGTAATCTGTAATATCGGTTCAACCCGTCGTGAGCTAATAATGACATACCTACGACGTTTATGCCTGTTGCAAGCAAGCAAAATTGACTGGCAGTTTTTTTATTACAACATTCTAATCAATTATGTTGTTCTATTTCACAGATTATTACATTATTTTTATCATTAGCACTTAATTTTGCATTTCGATTATTTGAAAATCGATCTAAAATTTTGTGCGATAGTAAAATAAATTAATTGTGTGGAAGATAGATACATAACGCGTGTCTGCGATAATAATACAAAAGCAGCATAATATAGTAACAAAGCTCAAGCCTCATTCTGACATACCTCTTTATTAATTGTTGGTATGAATCACATTAGGCGTTCACGAAGGATGACTTGGTCCTGTCGGATTGAGATAACAACTTACATGAGTCTAGTATTCTTCTGTGATAATGTAATTTTAAACATTATTTAGTCTATCGGCTATGGACCTAACAAGTGTTTACATTAGCAAGAACATAAATATGTTGGTTTGTGAATACAGATAAAGGTAAATTCTTCTAAATAATTAATAACGGACTGCCAATAATATTCTCGACAAAGAAATAGTAAATCGGTAGTGTTCAGTCCTTGAAAATTGGTGTAGTCCAGTCATGCTTCATGAGTCCAGTGAAGTGAAATAAAGATCCAACCTCGGAATGAGAGACAAATAGAGACAATAATATCTATTTTACATAGACTTTTTTTTTAACCATCTAACACTGCCTGAAATATTCGTTTGTCTTAAGATATTCAATGTCAGCGGAGGCAAATACAGTTTTTTTGTGCAATAATCTCTTCTAATGCTCAAGTCACGATTAATCTCGAATGAATCGTGTAGATATATGTATGTATATATTACTCATACATATATATATATATATATGTATGAGCAAATATTTTCTGTTTACCAACCGTTCTCTATAATTCTTACGGAGAGTAAAGGGCTCACATACTTATTACAGTTAGGTATAAAAAGTTCAGCTTATTGTCTCTCATCGTGAGGTTGATCCATAATAATATATACTTCACTTTTTTCGTTTTAAAAAAACGTTAATGCTAGACTATTATTCTGTAATAACTAGTGTATTGTTGCAGAAAACCCTTTTATTTTGCAACTACTATTCGCTTGTGAAAAACTGCAGTTGTAGATAACCTTGCACAATTTCTTTCAACTGTCTTGTATTTTTAATAGGTTAGGTATAGGTACCTATAACTAACCGTTTTGTATGGGTAAAATGAAAGAAATTAATTAAGACACGTAGTCAATTACCTATATTGACCTTTATTATTTACACATTATTGTCACTTGATGGTGTCTGTACTATAGAAGTCTGACTAAGGGATTATCTGTTACTTAAAATGAAAGAAACATTTTAAAGCTAGAAATTAATTTACACACGTAGTCAATTATATTGACCTTTATTATTTACACATTTTTGTCACTTGTTGGTGTCTGTATTATAGAAGTCTCACTAAGGGATTATCTGTTACTTAATTTTGGGTTTCTTCAATCGGTTCCTATCGGTATCGGTTTCCTAACCAAAAATTTCTTCAACAGGACTTTCATAGGATTATCCTATTAAAATATGAGAGATATTATCTACACAATCTTCTGTAAAATACTAATAAAAATGAATTACGCAAACTTACCCAGAAAGAGAAGCGGAATTAGAAATCGGTGGACTATTCGATTCGAAGCCTTCCTTAGATTTTTCATTAGCCAACTGCATTTTCAGTTGATGCCCAAAGCAAGCAAGGTCTTCTCTGAAAGTGTCTGATCCAGGAGTTGTAGGTTTCTCATCATCTCCTGTAGCCATCCCCTCAGCATCGCTTTGCAAGGGAGCTTGCTCAGATTCTTCTTCAGTGTTGTATATTTTGAAATACGCAAACGTTAAATAAATAACGGAAATTATGAAAGAAGGTATCGGTATTGCCATCGCATACACCAGATTCAAAGTATTCTGCCACATATCCAAATCTGTTATGACCAAGCCCGGATCAACACGGCTGTAGTAGCAAGTGTAATTGGTGCCTATGGTCCTGTATTTGCCAAGAAATACGGTGCAGTTCAACATGGGTGGATAACCGCACCCCTTGACGTTCGGAAAGAGACGCGCACCAGTAAAGTACCATTCGGAATCATTTCCCTGTAAACCCGTCGGTATAGCATCAGGAAGGTCAGGTTCTTCCATGTCTGGATATGCCTTATCAATAGGCGCTTCGTAATTATCGTAATCGTAATCTTTTCTTAGTGATCGCTCAGCTCTTATCAAGTTTTCATATTCGGTTGCAGTTATGTTCCCTGCATCTCCAAGTTTGTAGTTGACTCTTATCTGGGTGCAGTCATAAAGATCTTTCGTACAACCTTCTCTGCAAGATGCCCATGTGCAGTTGCTCACGCCCACCAAGTGCTTTATTTGGGTCGTAACACATAATGCACCTACTGGATCGAATTGCATGAATATAGTAGTGAAAGCTGGCTCTATGACGAATGGCACTAAGAAAAGGAAGGCGAATAGACTGAACGTGGCGAGTAGTACGAAAGTTGCTGTGGTGTAGAATAATAGCTTCTCGAGAAATGTGGGGGGAATCGGCAGTTTTTCTTCGTCGGCCATGTTGGCGTGGGGACTCTAATAGCGACCATAGCGCTTGTTTCAGCTCGGTCGTGTCATTTCATCCAAATTCTTACGCTAATCTCCGTAAAGACTAAACTGGTTTTGGGAAACTTACTGTTATTTTTAGTTACTTCTTCATTTACATTTTTATTTTCCTGAAGGTGCAATAGTTTTGATGAGAATTGGTTTACGTTCGCAACCTAATTATCATGATAGATATGGCGGAGATTATGATTGATGATTATGGATGACAAACCAGGCCATAGATGATTAGCTCTCAAAATGGATGAAGCGGCGATTCTTACATACCATTTTTATAGCCATTGTAACGATAACGTTATCTGAACTGAATGTTTTGGAAAATTGCCTATAAACGATTTTTTTTAATAAATGTACACACAATATTATCTTAAACTTAAAAAAAATCAACAACTTCTCATTACTTTAGACATCAATAATGCCTTTTTACTAAACGCTACAGTTAGTAAAGTATTAAATTTTGGAAGTGAATATGATGATGCTTTTACATGTCTCGATCGCAGGGTATCCGGTGCAGGCTATCCGGCAGTAAAGCGTGCATGTATGGAAGCTTTCACGCATACCGACGCAAATTCCTCGGCAAGTCCATACATTTGAATATGAAGCCGAGTTCCCGGGGCGCCGGCTACCTAGCCACTGCAGGGCGTGAAAAAACCACTCAAGGCTTTTACTTAATTACCTCTACGTCTAGCAGAGCGTCGTGTAATACAAATTGATTGGCACTCATAGGTTGGATAGGTTATGGACGAGCTAGTTATAAAGGTATCATAGGTAATCTTGTAGCCGTTGGGATCTTGGTTCAGATCAGAATAGATCATATTTTGTCATTTCTGCCCAGGCGCGCTGGATGAGAAGACGAGGGAAAAAGTTTCTATTGCAGTGTGTTTTTCTAGGTGAAGGATAACCACGTGTATAACGTTGATACGAAATAGCAACTGCACGATAAAATAAAACAAAGAAAAACTACTAAAAGTTAACATCGCTAAAGATAGTTGGTGCTATAGAAATGTTTTTGATATACAGACAGATGTTCCTATGCGAGTATAATTATGTTTGTTTGTATGCTTGTTCCACTTGCTCCATGGCATTATAGGTACTAGAGAGCGCGCTCTTTAGGTAGGTACTCTTTTTTTGTATCACGGTTGTAAAGGAAAAACATTAAAAGCATTACCTTGCTTCTTAAAGCAAGAGGATTCCCTAAAGTTATAGTAGATTACACACCAAGGACAGAAAAGTAAGAAAGGTTTCAGATCTCATGTAATCTCAACCAACATGTGATCTGAGGCTTTCTTATTTACTGTCCGAGGTTAGTATACTATTTTTCTCCTCGATGGAGGTGGAAAGCGGCAACTTCGTTTAGCGCAGCGGGACGACAATTGACGCTTTCCGTCCGGAGGGGAGAAAAAATCTTTAACGCTAGAGCTATGCAAAGGTTATGCAACTTTTATGTAATCCAACTTCGTGACAATGCAATTTATAGAGTTTTAAGTTAAATAAAATTGCTTTTCTCTGCGACAGAGATCTAGGTACCTACTCGCGTTGTTTGAAGCTAGGTTTGAAGGATTGAAAACATCTGTGAATCATTTGCGAATTTTATCGACTCGACAGAAAAACAAATGAGTGTCAATCTTCGTAGGTGACTATAATATACAAGGTGTTAAACATATTAAGGGTTGAACTACATCAGGAAGCACGGCATCGCATTTTTCCGTCGCTCCATCCTTTTTTGTCACCCAGGAACTTCATTTGCTAGAGCATATAAGATAGACGGAACGGAACAGCACGGAACAGCACGCTGCGTGCGATCGCGTTCCGTCTATCTTATATGCTCTAACAAATGACGTAACTGAGTGACAGAAAAGGATGGAGCGACGGAAAAATTCGATGCGGTGCTGTTAAATGAGGTTCAATTCTTAGACTCCATCATTTCTACACCCTGCCCTGCATGACGTAAATATTTAAAGTCATAAAGGTTTTTTGTTAAAGGCAAACTGCAGAATACAATACAGCAGCTAAGTCATCTTAATCCTTACCAAATTTCACTTTTTGTATCTTTGTCATAATAAAAAAACATATTTCGCTTTTTAGCGATAAGACCGCCCCTTATTTGTACCTATTTGTAATTTTATATATTTATTCAAATGCATGTTCTGTTTTGGTGTGCAATAAAGTATAATTGATTGATTGTATAAGTAGCAAAAAAGTTTCTTAATTTTTCGAAGCATGGAATTTATTTCACTATTTCGATATTGTAGAAGTTTTTCAGTTAGATGATCTGAAGCACCCTGTTTAATATGTAACACATTAAATTTTACATCCCATAACATTTTATGAAAGTCCTGATTCATCACAAAATGTCCGAAACTCTCGTCTCTAAACTTGATATTTCCATTTATCAAAATAAAACCCGTCAGTGGATTAATTTAGTGTTGTTATTGTTGTTTATTAAAACTATTCACATAATTGTCTAAAACCCAAAATGTCGAAAGCATAAGTTATTGTACTTGTTATACATGGCCAGATTCCTCGGCGCCAGACTGTCTGACTGAGCCAAGAAGCCAGCTTCACACTATCGATTTAGGCTAGAATTAGCATAGCTAATATTTTATACATTCTTGGGGCTAATAAAGAAATTTCTGTACTTGTGAAATTATATACAGGGTCCTTCTAAATATGCTGACACTTTTTTAAGGGGATGATCAGACCGTCAAACTGAACAACTTTTTCTATGTGACCAAAATCGAAATCGCGAAAAAAAATATCAGCTGTTCCATACTAAACTGCAAACTGCAATCCTACTCGAGCCAAATGTATGGGACAGCTGCAATTTTTTTTGCGATTTCGATATTGGTCCCAAAGTGAAAGTTGTTCAGTTTGATGGTCTAAACCACCCCCTTAAATGTTTATTTGTTCTTTTGTAACACCTTGTTTATCGTACTATAGGCGTTAAAAGGACATATTATACAAGTTACCTTTTAATCCTATTAGCCGTTTAGGCCAAACGCGTTTTAGGCGTTAAGCGGATATATACCTACCAGTTGCGATTTAGTCCTACAGCCGTTCAGGCAAAACGCGTTTTAAGCTGCGTTTTCAACAGAGATGTGCAAGGTAGCGAGGCGGTGAGTGAGGAAAAAATCGGCCAATGAGAGTGCTTCAATTTCCCAATGACGTGATCGAGCGAGCGCGCTATTGGCGGATTGTTTCCTCCTCGCACAACTCTGGTGGAAACGCAGCCTTAGGAGTAAAGCGGATGTAAGACAATCTGCGTTTTAGTAGGTCAATAGTTTATTGCTGAATCATTGTGTATTTAATCTGAAATTGTGCTCCTAAATGTTCATAACAAACGTTCATAAATTCATTAATCAAAAAATTTTAAACTAACTAAATGGAGGCTACTTTTCCATCCCAATCAGTAGAATGGGTAATAGACACATTTAAATTTAAAACCTACAAATATAATAAAATTAGCGTGCCTTACTTAAAATATTTGCAAGAGAGCACACCACACAGACAAGAAAGTCATTGGGGGATGAACTATAATATTATTATGTTATACAGGGTGTTTCATAAGTAAAAATAAATTTTTAAAACTCTTAAGGGGGTTATTTAGACCGTCGAACTGAACAACTTTCTCTATGGGACCAACATCGAAATCGGGAAAAAATAAAATCTGATATCCCATAAGTACATATTTTAGCTCTAGTCGATTTGTAGAGTTATAGAGTATAGAACATAATTTTAATTTTCGCTATTTCGATATTGGTCCCATAGTGAAAGTTGTTCAGGTTGATGGTCTAAATCACCCCCTTAAATGTTTATTTGTATTTTTGTAACACCTTGTATAGGTACAATGCATAAAAAAAGTTTTTATGGTTCCGAACCCAAAGGGTGAAAACAGGACCCTATTACTAATCCTACGTTGTTCGTCCGTCTGTCTGTCTGTCTGTCCTACCTATTTAGGGTTGTAACTTTTGAACCGTAATAGCACAGAGTGCTATAACTATACGCGGTTAAAATTTTCACAGAATGTGCGTTATTATGGTGGGTTTGCTAAAAAAAAAAAAAATTTAGAAAAGTTAAAAATTATGGGGGGTTCTCATACAAGAAATTGTTTTTATCAACGTTTTTTCTTCTCGCTCTATCGTAAAAACGGTAACAAATACAAGCGTCAAACTTGGTGAGATTATAAAACAAATTCTATAGTATAACAAAATATAATAAAAACCGGCCAAGTGTGAGTCGGTCTCGCGCTAAAGGTCCCCGAGAAACAAACCTTTTTTGTGTGTCAATATGTTGTGTGGTGGTGTGGTACGGAACCCTCGGTGCGCGAGTAGCCCGACGCGCACTTGACCGGTTTAGTTCCGGACCGGAACAGCCTATATGCGTTATAGCATAAAGATTGTGACCATTGTAATATAATTATAGTAAAATGTATTTATTAATATTAATTAAAATAAGTTTATTATAGCCAGGGGGGAGGGGAGGGGGATTTGTAAAGGTGTAAAAACAGCATGGTCTTATAAATTAAGTAAGGATTAAAAGTGTAGGCCTAATTTAAATAGTGGTGCCTATAAAATACTAAACCAAAATCTATACCATTTTGTTCACTGTAGTATTTTATAACGAATTTCCTTATTTTAAAGTCGCTGTACAGTCAAATTCTAGTTATCGAAAAAACGTTTAGGAATATGATCTTAATATGATGCACGACAGGGTACATTTATAAATAAAAAAATTCAAGAAACATTTTCCTAGAGGTTGACTGTCCCCAATTGTATCAATAGCAAGATCTATCTAAATAAATATATCCTTCATTCGCTAGAGCAAAGCAAACAGCAGCATAATTATCTCATTTATAACTTTTTTGTCTACATTGTTAGTATCTTCAACATAATACTAAACTACATAGGCTTTAACACAACAAATGTAATCCTTCGACAGGAAAAATCGTTGTTTAAGATTAAATTACTTAAACACGTCGAAAGTCCTTTTTCGATTGTTGCGGTAAAGCTATATGTTTAAGATTGTATTTATAGGTATAGATAATGGTCCTATTTTAAAACACTGATGGGTACATAAAAATAACATGTAATGAAAAACTTAAGTAGGTTTGAATCATTAACAAACCGGTGTTTCGACGTGTACGCCTCGAATTGCTCCACCCCTAATGAAATATTCTTTTATAGCAAGGACACCTTAACGTTTTTAAAATAGATTTTTTTTTTAACTTTGAAACAAATAATATTTTATTATATTAGCGACATATTCAAATCGTTGTTGAATAAGCTAAGTTCCTGAAATAATCAATGAAAGTCTTTTGAAGCTTAGTTGTTAGATAAGGGAGTACAAACAAATAGTGAGAGATTTTTCTCCTTTGCTTCGTTACTTCGTGTGATGATGGATGAATATTACTTTATTTAAAAAACATTGTAATTTTACTCTTTTATTTTTCTTTATTCTTTCAAACGTATCTTAGGTTTTCCTACAAACTAGCGCTACATTATGTATAACACTATTACATAACCTAACCTCAACGTGAAATGGCTCTGACGTCACGGCTTTCTTACTCCTAGTTCATTTAAAAAATCATTTAGCATTACAAAAGATTGATACTTACTACTCGTATCATTATTATTATGTACAATTGTCCAGTCCACAATTTTTAGTAGTCTTAAATCAAGGTATCTCAAATGAAAAAAGAACACACATGAGCAAAAAAAATAAACGATTTATATGATAATTGCAATACTAATTGTAATACTTTCCTTTCGACTTAATCTAATTATTATTTGTGGGTGTTCCTCTATTGTAAAAGATCACAATTGACTGTGGTTAAATACATTGTGTATTGGCTCGCGGCGACGACGAGGCCATAAACGAATGATAATACGCTGTCACATGGATCTTTTAATTGAATTAAACAGATAAAGGCGAAACCAATAATTTGTGACGGTATGTTAATGGGATCAGGTTACAAATGTGGTGCAAATCAAAAATAGCTGCCAAAATGTAAAGTAAACCAGCCTCATCAAAGCTTTGCCCTCACAGGGTGGATATACGTGCACCGATAAACCACGAAAGAAGTTTAAGAAAAACACCTCGAATTTTGAACACTAGATCATTCCAAACCAAAAACGTCTTCAAAATGTACTTTCCTTTTGAAAGACGTCTGTTCGTGATCAGACGTCAACGCGATTCCGCGACTCACTGACTACTGGGCGCAGGCTAAATCGTGACGGCCGTATTGGCACTTGAAAAGGCTTCATGTATACTCATGGCTATTAAACCTAAAAATTTACGATAATATGAAAGTTCCATGGCTAGAGTTCGATTTTATTTTATTTTCGTAAGGTAAAAACTATAGCCGTTGCTAAATCAAAATATACCTTAAAAATCGAATGAGGGTAAAGGTTTTTTTATTATACCCTTTTTCCAAAATGATAGTCTAGGAATGTTTTGATAAACAAATGTATTAATTATAATACTTATTATTTCATTTTCGAACGCAGGCATTCTCTGATTTGTGTGCGCGCGTCGCCCTTACCCGGTCGATACAGCCCAAGTCATGTGCTACGCCACTGTATGGCGACAGACTGTCTTTCTTGTTTTACAATTCTTAGCCTCTAACTTGTCGTATTATTTTAACTGTTCGCGGGAGCGAAGAAACTGCCCGAGACACACCCCTATAAGGCCTGTCTTCTTTATTATCAAAAGATTTCCAAAATCCTGCTCTGTAGTAACAATCGTAGGTAGAGCTCACGTTAAGAATAATGCCGTGGCAGTCATCATAATACAATGGATCTATGTCATCGTTAGAACAACACAATACAGAAAGTGTTTGTTGTATTAAGATTAATATCATAAATATTTCTTTTAATTATTTACCAATATTCATTGTATCATCTATTTAAAAAAAATATTTTACAGAAACAATATAATCATGAGTATAAACTAGAGTTTGTGCAGTTTGCTAATAATTATAATATGAAGGTAGTCTAATAAAAAGTCAACGACCATTATTAGATTAAAATTTGAAAATCATTTTGTTGGTAAATGATTTAAATAGGAAACTTTGTCTTCACCGTCACATGTTGAATCAACGTTGAAAACAACAGGTCAATAAAAAATGTTTATTTAGATTAACTTAAAATCAACCAATCGGACTAATAAGCAAATACACGCCTCCGTGGTCTAGCTAGGTAATGGTTAAATGCATTGGGCTTTTGACACAGAGGTCGTGGGTTCGAGTCCCACGGGGGACACCTCTTGATACTATGTCGCTTTGTGCATTTTTCCCCAGTTGGTTAGGACATTGCAGGCTGAATCACCTGATTTTCTGAAAAGAAAAATGATGCCGTGAGATTTTAAGTCAAATCATAAGCAATCAAACAAACAAATTCATCAATATCGGTTCCGCAGTTTTTGCTGATGGTGCTGCTGTACAAACAGACAAACAGAGACACAAACATTCTAAAAAAAAAAAAGGTTGATTTGGAGTCGTCTAAGGGCCTGTTTCACCACTTCTGAATAAGTTCTTGTTAGCTTATTCGACAGATAGTTTGACATGTTTTGTATGAAATTATGTCAAAATATCTGTCGGATAAGCTAACAACAACTTATTCAGAAGTGGTGAAACAGGCCCTAAAACACCTAAAAACTATATCGTAATCTTTTTCTTGTAAATGTCTTCAATGTACAGACACACTTCTGATACAGTTTTATAATAGACTAGTGTTTACCCGCGACTTCGTCCGCACAAATTATATACCACATTTTAAGTCAGATCATAAGCTCTCAAACAAAAAAATTTCATCAAAATCGGTCAGTAGTTTTTGCGTGATGCGCCAACGTTTGTTCATCAAACAAACAAACAAACACACAAACAAACAGAGATACCAAATTACTAAAAAAGGTTGATTTGGAGTCAGGGATAGGTACCTAAAAACCATATCGTAATCTTTTTTTTGTAAATATCTTCAATGTACAGACACACTTCAGTTACAGTTTTATAATAGTTTAGATTAGATTAGACTAGTTGACACGGCAAACTTCCTACCGCCTCAGAATCAGTCCATCCGTTCTTAATTTTCATGTCGTGAATTTTTCCCCTTTGTTTCATTATAGTTTTATTCTGCTTTTCGGGGCAGAGGCAAATCCAACAAAATAAAAAACATAAACATAAAAAAAAAAACATACGGGTCGAATTGAGAACCTCTTCCTTTTGTTGAAGTCGGTTAAAAATAGTTCTGGTTACAAATGGTGTATCTAGCCCGATTTTGTTTTATTTATAAAGATTTCTAACATCGTCTTACTCGTATACTTGTTTCCTGGATGTTAAGTACTCGTACTTTACTTTATTGAAAAATTTTGAACCAGTCAATAAATGTGAAACGTTGCTATTTCTATATTTGTTTCAGGGGTATGTAAATAGGTTCTGGAAATCGGGGCAGACAGTCTGCTGTTCAGTTATTTTGGGTATTTGTTTATCGAGCCGTTTGGACATCAGACTTTCGATAAGTTTGATGAAAATATTATTTACAAGGGACCATCGAAAATTTATAGACCTTTTTCTATCCATAACAAATTTATTTATGTTTTTAGTACTTATACTTACGTCGACACGAGTTTGATCTAATTATATAAAAGTAGTGTCGTTTTTATGGTTTTTTGGGACGTTAAATACGAAAATGGCATCGGTTTTGAAATTTAATATAGTAAACATGAAAATCTATCTTCTTCTTACCGAAAAAACTGAATGTATTCTCTACTATCGTAAAACTGTAACAAAAGTGTGTCTGTAAATTGAAGATATTTACCAAAAAAGTTACGATATGGTTTTTAGGTGTTCCTGACTATAAATCATAATTTATTTTTGTCTCTTCGTTTGTTTGATTGTTTGTTCGCGCATCACGCAAAAACTACGAGACCGATTTCGATGAAACTGTCTTATTTGATAGCTTATAACTAATTACAAGCAGATTTGTCCATTGTAAGTGGCGACGGGCTCACCCCCAGTCACACTGGAAAGAGTTTCGGTAGTACTGGTGAAACGTGGATCTTTAGAGGTTTCAGAATATCTCTGACTACCCTACGGGGAATATAGTCGTGAGCATATTTATGCTATAAGCAGATTTAAAGTGTAAACTTCAAATCTGGTATATCATTTATCTCGCTGCGATGACGGGAACCAGTGCGGATGAAGCGCTAGTAAATATTAAATCTTATAGGATAAAAGTAACGTAATAAGACTATTATTAAGAAATGGCGTGGTCTTGCCAAGACAAACCAAAAGGCATGAATTAATTGTAAGCGGACACTTTGCTTTAGTTGAGTTAAAAAAATATATATAAAATAAACTACAGTTCGGGTTCAACGGCTACATACGTTAATTTATTTATGTACAGAACCCGTATCATATAAGTGGCCCCTTTTCACGTGAAACACGAAGAACAGAAAGTGTAATTACTTTGTCGTGCTCACATATACTGAGTAGCTCTTATTAATAAATGCGGTGACCTATTAAAGTCTAGGCACAAAAGGCTATACCAGTCAACCTATAAATCGTTATAACTATTATTCAGTGCAAGAATGTACCATGTCTAGGACACGAAATGTTCTGAGAGTACAAAGTATTCTGAAATTTCTGAATGATAGAATCAATGACTCAAAACGTAGATCTTGCTGAAAGTTAGGGTCGTGGGTTCGCTAATCACATCCGAGCCCACTCTACTAGGTGAAGTCGTCATCGCTGTTGACGGATACGTCAAGGAGGCCATCATCATCATCACCTACTGCAGGGCAAGGGCTGATAACGATGATTTATTTGGGTCAAAAAAATCATGTTAGAGTCATCTTTGTGAAAACAAGTTACTATGCAAAGTAAACCACATGAACAAAGGAAATGACATGAACACATGAACAAAATATCTTGTTTAAAATTAAAAACGTAAGTACGGTACGCCAATGCAGTCAAACGCAAGGTTCCGTGCCATGCGAGGTTGTTCAACCCGTTTAAAACGTTAGCAATTCTTCTTCAGGGCCATGGATCCGGTGTTAATAGTAGCGGATAGCGAGTTAAAACGAACTAACGAACGAACTTTTCCCAAAATATTTAATGCTAATCGGCCGCGGATCTACGATTTTTCCGACCAGGGGCAAAAACTTGACATTGGCGTCCCAGGGGCTCTTCCTCCTGCAGGTCAGGTTAGGTACTTGCAATATAACCTAAAAAGTGGACCGAGCGAAGCGAGCTCAAGATTTTACTACAATGCAATGCTATCTAAATCCAATGCGTCTAGGCTTTTGCGATACAATCATAACTAGGAGCGAACGAAGCGAGCTTGAGATTTTAGTGCAAAATTATCAGATCACTGCAATACGATTTAAATTCAGCAGCGAGCGAAGCGAGCTCGAGATTTTCTTGCAACATTATCAAGTTATAAGCTTTAGTGAAACAAGTTTTTTTCTCAAACACATAATTTGTAGTTTATTTTATTATGTAGGTAGCATAAAGGTATTATACCTATAATACCTTTATGGTAGGTAGGTATTGTATGTTTATCTTGCATGACATTATATAGCAAGTGGGATCCATTGCAGGCAATGAAATTTTACCCTGTGTTACATTATATACTACTGTAAAATATCGTCTTTTGACAGAAAATGTACTGGAAGAAGTGTTAATTTATATTTAAGTAAACCTTTTCTAACATTTTTGTTGAATAAAGTCCTAATTGACTTGTTTATCTCAGTATAACTTTTTATTTTGTTTCCGAAATCGGGTTTAAATTGTTTTATTACTTTATTTTCTATAGCAATGAAATAGCATAGCATAGTATATATTTTTTTAAGTAAAGTAAGTTAAGTATCTGCTTCAAAAAACGCTTTTCATCAGTACCTAACTTATACCTAATATGCGCTAATTGCATAAGTATTAAAACGGTTAATCGATTACTGGGAAAAAATTATGTAGTAAATGCAAAGTATTGATTTTAAATGTTTACTCATTTCATTGTTCGCTTGGTATCTAATAAGAGACTGAGTGACCTAGGCTACTAAATTGCTAGTAAATCAATTATTTAAGGTGTTGTGCCACAATGCAGTGATAGACGACAGTTATTGATTTCGTATGTTACAACCTAATGCTGCGTAGATGCCTTTATCAATGATTGCTGGAAATATACAGGATGTCAACCTAAATGCGTTACATAACAGCTATCTTTTTTGCCACCCCCTAAAGGGGTAAAAGGGTGCCAAAAAGTCAGCTGTTTCATACATTTTGGTCAAGTAGATATTGACATTTTCTATTGAAAAGCAGTTCTATTTTTTGCGATTTCGATGTTGGATGATAGTTTTATGTTGTTACATGATGGTCTAAAACACCTGTTTGATTATGTAACGCATAATCATTTTTAATTCTTGGATATTGTAAACTTAATTTCACAGACAAGCATAGCATAGCATAGCATAATATGCTCACGACTATATTCTGAAACCTCAGAACATCCTGGTTTCACCAGTAGTACCGAAACTCTGTCCAGTGTGACGAGGGGTGAGCCCGTCGCCACTTATAATTGACAGTGGGTACATATATGCTTCGAAATTGAAGCATGCAGGTTTCCTCACAATGTTTTCCTTCACCGAAAAGCCAATGGTTTTACAAATCGTACATAAATTCCGAAAAGCTCATTGGTATGAGTCGGCCTGGATAGGGATCGAATCATCGCCTCCTGCACGGCAGGCAAGGTTAGTCGCCACTGGACCACCACGGCTTTTAACAGACAAGGTTGCCACAATAGGCGCCTCAAGACCCAGAAAAACCAGGCTACCAGGAGCAAGTCCTCTGTCGGTGTAAAATCGGTGTGTCGACAATAGTGGGCAACTGGGCCACCGCTGGCGAGTGGCAACGACTTCGTCGGATAGTATATCATGCATAGGCTTTAGATCGATCAATACAGTCTCAATCGTGCATCCTATTCTTCCTTTAACTACGACCTAGTACGGCCCTGAATAAGGCAGTTTAAAAGGCTTGCGTTCAGTGTCCTGCCCCCTAAGGTCCTGCCTCAAGAAAACATGCGAAGTGGTTGACAACTCTTTACTAGTAGGTACAAAAACATTTGACTCCAGTCGGAACAGAAAATTTCTTGTAACCTGTTGTGTCATATTCTGGATAAATGGACTAATGTAATCGCCAGGTAATGGTAACAGTTTTGCCTTAGGCTCAACTGTAGATGATGATAAATTAATAAATTGAGTACTTAAATCTTTTTTTTTCAGCCCTTTAAATTCCTAGACGAAGAAGCTCAACAATCATACATTTATGGGTCAAACTTGGTGAGGTTACAGTGCATAGGTACCGACTTCAAAGTAAAACAACAATTATAAATAGGTCAAGTGTGTGTCGAGCTCGCGCTGAACTTCTGCTGTCCCTATGTTTTTACTCCCGATTAGACAATATGGTCAAAATGGTCTGCAGACAAAATTGTTTATACCAAAAAGACCTAATGGTTCCTAGAAGACAGTTTCTCTGTATCTCCTATGGTTTTGGATTTCCCCAAGCAGCCCCAGTTAAAAATACACTCCCTCGGAATATTGGAGAGCCGCAAAACAAAATATGTTTACTTAATGTAATAGGGTTCCGAGGTTTTTGCATTTTTAGCTTTTACGGTACTGCACTAAAAGTCACTTTCTATCGATTATCTTTCAACGATTTATTCACAAAATTTGTTCAAACTATTGTTATACTGTTATATTGTTATACTCACTCGTTTTCAAGTTATACGATATAATAGCTCATTGTAAAGTTGAGTAAATACGTGTCTACTGCTGCTATTTTTCCTGCTGTCTACACGTCTTATACAAGGTGTTTCATAAGTAAAAATAAATATTTAAAACTCTTAATTTATTTTATTGTTTAGACCATAGACATATTACTCTAGCGATAGACAAGCTCGTTCAAACAAACAACATGTCACACAAAATGACACATTGCGGTCTGTCATTGCCATAGTGACGAAGTGAACTCGGGAACATCAATCAGGTGCGTACACCTCATTCAAGTGGAACATGTTGCTTCTATGAAAGGGCAAGTCTATCGCTAGAGTTTAAGTCTATGGTTTAGACCGTTAAACTGAAAACTTTATCTATGGGACCAACATCGAAATCACAAAAAAAAAATCGGATATTCCATACATAGTTTAGCTCTAGTCGATTTGTAGAGTATGGAACATCATTTTTTTTTCGCTATTTCGATATTGGTCCCATAGTGAAAGTTGTTCAGTTTGATGGTCTGGGCCACCCCCTTAAATTTTTATTTGTATTTTTGTAACACCTTGTATAATTATAAGCATCGATGATTTTTAAGTGTGGCCGGGCTCACTTCCGGTCACACTGCTGGACAGAGTAGAGTGTAAAATTAAATGTATTACATTCATACTTAAAAGGGTGCTCCAGACCTTGAAACTAAACAAATTTCATTATAATATGAACAGTGAAGTCGCGAAAAAAAACTGCTGTTCTTTACATTTGGTTCGAGTACCTAGCGGTTGAAGTTTTCTATGGAACAGTTTTTTTTGTGGTTTCATTATTGGTCCCATAGTAAAAGTTGTTCAGTTTGATGGTCTAAAGCACCCCCTTCAATTCAGCCCACGCACTTCCTCATAATATGTACTTACATACTTTGTAAACACCGACGAGAGAGTTAACATGAAATTCATGAACAAGAATAATACAGAAGTTCAGTTTCAATAAAAATTTCAAAACAGACGTTATTTAAGCATGTATAAGCCTAAACACTTTAAATTTTGGTGCAAGCCGGGCTTAGTATGGGACAGATGATTTTTTTTCTTTCTGTTGACAGATTTACTCCCGTAAAAGTTGTTCAGTTTGATGGGTAGAGTAGGTATGTGGTTTAAAGGTTAATGACACTTTTCGTTACACCCGGTATATTTGTATGCACGTATGTAAGTATATGACCGGTATCTTTATACATTATGTATATACCTACTGTTTTATTAGTTAAATATGCACACTATGCCTGACTTTGTATGTTCTCTTTCTGTCACGGGTTTGATGGAAGAAATCTCTTTATTGATAAGCTAACCCTTATAATTGTATATTATGCTGTTTTCATTATTATATTTCCGTATGTACAATAAAGTGTTAAACTAAAAATTAATAAATATAAAGTTTCTACTGACATGGGAAAGTGATCTTTAAATTAGAGAACAAACATCCGAGGTTAGCTGAGCTCAGGCGGAACCTTTGATCTGGCAATGTTGTTTCATAAAAATGTTGATACACTATCCTATTATTAGTCCGTAAGTTTGCCAAAATGAATAAAGTAAATAAAAATACAAATTTAAAAAAATCTACCTATTTGCGTATTAGCTACCTTAGAATAATGATTGGTCTTCGCTGCTCTCCAGAAGACAAATTTAATCTAAGTTAGCATCTTATAGTGCTGTGAAAGGTGGATGTCAGAAATAAAACAATAATTACAAAATAAGCTATATTTTCATTACACTGTGTATTCTTGCGCCAACAATGTTTTTCTGAACTCTACATGCTCAAATAACCTAACAAATTGAATATTTACATAAAAGTTTTAGTTAATATTCAAAAAATCGTGTTACTTGCGAGTACAACATTTAAAATTATTTACAAATGCATAGAAGGCAATCTGATTTCACAATGACAAAGAGGTATTAATTTTGAGGTGTACTTTCGTACGAGATACCATTACTTCAGAATAATACTTTTTGCTGCTGGAATTAAGGAAGTAATTCTGAACAACGGTTTCACTTAAAATACAAAGACTTTGATATTAAAATCTATATGAGTCTTACAATCAAAAAGTACTCGAATACAAATAAGTCCCCATGCCTATGAATATTACCGTAGGTAACAAAATAACTTCTAATTTTTGTGCTTTTGTTGATCTGTAACTCAAAGGTGCTAAACAGCATGACTAATTAGTTGGTAGAAATAATTATTATTCGGTTTCGGTTCATGGCCCGGCCACATTTTTATCTATACAGGGAGTTAGGGTAAACAGTTGAATTACTTTAAGGGGTAATTTTACCCATGATACTGAACTTTCCCTAATAAACATAAATAGGACATAAGCAAAAAAATTTCTGTGCTTTCCATACTAAATGCTATCAGCAGATCATTTGTGTGAAAAGTTGAAATGTTTTTAATAATTTCCCTTGTTTCCAGGAAATTTGTTCAGTATCATGAGTACAACCCTTCGATCAAAGTAAAATTAATGGATAGACCTACGAATAAGAATGTATGGAAGTGTAAATGACGCTCAAAAAGTGGCACCAAAAAAAGTGTATAGCTTGGCAAAAAAGTCATGATCGTGGTGACAGGTGGAACTAAAATTTTTGTATGGTGGTGTTGCCAGGTTATGCGTGATTTTGACGTTCTTGCGTGGAGGCAGCGCCCTTATTTTTTATCACGACTTTTTTGCCAAGCTGTACCGTGTTCGAAATTTGTTCTTTCAAAACTGTACCTAGCCGCCAAAACTCATACAACATGTCATTTTCCATTGGGTGTCAAAAATTATTTCGATTTTGTTTAGAGTTACTCTTCTATAGTTAGATAGACGTTAACATTTGAACATTTCAAACCAGAAAAAAAAGGAAAAACAAAATTACAGGAATACTTCAAATATGTCCCGAGATGACAGACCAAGTGTGCCAGTTTATATGGCTCAAGTGCACCAGTAGTGTGCTTCAACTTACCGCGCTTTGGGCCTATCCATTAATTTTACTTTGATCGAAGGTACAACCATCCAGTAAAGTAATGCAACTGTCTATCGTAACACCCTGTATTCCATACCGATAAAATTGTTGGTCCGGCATTAATCAGCCTATTGTAACATTAACTTGTTGTCAGCATCTGACTATCAATTTGTCTTTTGAAATCCAATTGTTGTTTAGCTGTAAGTTCTCCAAAAAGGAATAAATAAATAATAAAAATAATAAATAATAAATAATTAATTCGAGGCCGCTCCACATTCACGCGCGATTCGCAGGCGTGAATTGCTCGTGAAAACTCTTCTTATTCGCAGTGTTCACAATTGAGAGATCGACAAATATGGACAACGTTGTTGCTGCTACAGGCCTATTGCTGTGTGCATTTGCGTATTATAATTGTCTATATTAAAAGTAAAAAACAAATTAACAAGAAATGGAGGAAACGAAGATGTGGATGACGAGTATTCATCGTAATAGAACAATGTTTGTAATATTTTGTGTAGTATTGGGATAATGTTTGAATGAGTAACGCGCGAATGTAGAGTCTGTTGTGTCTACGCAGCTTTCGTGCGTTCGCAGGCTTTTGCCAAAAAACCAAGGCAAAAATATGCGAATTGGTTCCACATTTTCACGCGTCCGCGCACAGATGTGGAGCGGCCATAGTGTAATAAGTAAACATGGCCGGTATTGTAAACCGCCAACATAATAGGGATGATGACTGATCCTCAAAATGCATATTATCTTATAACGAATTACAAAACGAGCTTAATTTAATAGCAAAATGTTAAAACTAAATCAGAATCGAATAAGTTATTTAAAAACCGTATTTCTATCGCTTATAACTTATAATATAAGCAATTGAAATACGTTTTTATCGTCTTCTATCCCTTTCATGCGAAACAGATGTTTGTATAACACGTCGTTATTATTTGTATGAAAATATGTTGTTTATGACGTCACTTCTATTATATCTACCTCTCGCTCTAACCGTAAATTTTAAACTCATATTTCGGTTATTTTTAAAGATATTAAAAAAAAAATTTCACTGTTAGTAGTGTTTAAAATATCAAACATTTTTTAAAAATTAATTTAAAAAAAAACGGTCATCATCCCTATTGTAGCAGTTTCTATTGTTCTGCAATGCAACAAATAATGCTGAAATTTGGCTTAACCGCTCAATAATAATGCGATTCGAATATCTAGGTATACACTGTAAACTTAAATGCATTACATACTTAAGGCCCAATAGTAGGACAAAATACCTTTGAGGCATCTTTTATTTTTCATCTTTCGACTCGAATTATACGATTTACCGAAACCAAAGTCATACCTCAGTATTTTTGGATAGTTTATCTAGTGAAATCATAAATTGAATACACGATTGGAATTACTTCACTCGATAGAATATTGTCACAAAGATGACGTATTTTCTTGTATTTTTAAACATTTTTCTCGTTTTAGAAGAACTTAAAATAGTTTCCGAGTTTTGGTTTTTATACTCGCATATTCACCATAAGTTTATCTAGTGAAATCATATAAAAAAATGTATAAAAAGTAATTTTGTTAATTATTTGTAATTGAAAATACGGCATACGCACGCACTTTTCGGAGGGCTGAGCAGTCGCATTTCTCATAGAAAATATTCGTCTGGACCTCTGGCCCCTTAAAGAGGTGCTTCACACCATCAAACTGAACAACTTTTACTAAGGGACTGTAAAATATCAGCTGTTAGTTACATACCGATCTTTTTTGTTTTTGGTGATGTGCAAATAAATAGCATTGTAGCAGCAAATTCCTTTTTTCGTTTTTTCATAGTTGGTCCCATATATTAAAGTTGTTCAGTTTGATGGTCTGAAGCAAACGTATTTAAGTTTACAGTATACATAGCACGGCATGCCTAGTTTGTAGGTATGTACCACCGAACTAGACAACCATCATTTAAATAGGTTATGTTTTAGCTAAACAATACTAGTTCCGCGGAACTAGCGGGAATTTTTTTTTCACTAAATCTGCAACTGAACTTGCACCACGGAACAACTGGAAATAAACGTTTACTACCTATACTGAATTTTTTGAATAATTCCGTCCGCATTTCGACCTGTTGATGTCCGTTTTGTTTAACTATGATTTGCAAAGGCACAATTTGGATGTTCATTTCTTTTGGAGGATGCTTTTCTTTTTCCCACGTAACTTTTTACGAAGGTTAAAAATAATATTAAGGATATCAAAAGGTAGAAACGCAGATTTAAGAAATGTATTAGAAGAGTTACGAAACAAAACAAAAAAGAAGAAACATAAGGTATAGTTAGTGGTTAATATCCATTACTACTCAGAGCGTTAATGTCGCTTACTGGTACAAATCAATAGATAATGAAAATTTTAATGCTACTATTTGACCAAATGCAAGAGGCCTTTGGGAAAGCTAAGGCAAACAGGGTGATCAAGGCCAAAAATTAAAATTATAAAGCAGAGTTCAAAACTTCTTTTTATCTTGGCCGTCAACAGACCTCTTGCAATGTAAAATACCCGCTAATCAATATTTCATTTGGTACATATAAAAATTCAGTCCGTATAAATAAGAACCACACAAAAACTTTAAATCGCTTAAATAGTTAAAATTTCAGACTTAATAACGACATGCAATACATTATCATAAGTCATAACATTAACAAATAATTTCATAATTTATGTGTTACATAACCCAAAGCTTAAGATATCTATCACAAAACATGGCAGAATTTGCATAACATACACTATGTTTAACTATACATTTAAAATATGTAAGTATTTAAGTTTAAGCAGTGATTTGTCCTAACAACTAGAGCCCTGCACAATAAATCTATGTTTAATAGAATAGTAACACGGTAACACGAAAAGATTAAATCTTGTCATATCAATTCATTATAATAGAACGGTCTAATGTTTAAGATTATTAATTAGAATCAAAACTACTTACAAGTCTTTTGCGAACTAATTTTAAGTAAATTAATACCAACTGCACTAAAAATACAAAATAAAGGTGCAATTAAACATTTATCGGATTTAGCAAAATACGTGATAGACATGTAAAAATTTAGTTGGTAGTTTATAGCAAAGCTTCCGACCACCCCGAAAGGAATTATGGTCTTAAGTTCATGTATGTATTATGTATCATAATAATTATAGGTAGGTAATCGGGCAGCAGGAAAGATCATCATTTTTTAGTCTGAGAGATTATTATCGGTTTACCTCTCCCAACTGCGCGAGAAGGGGGTAATGTTATTTTTTTAAAGAAATCCATGTATTTTGCGTACAATTTAATGCCTAAACGAATTAGGGTATAGAAATTTAACAGTTACAACTTTTTTGCATCCGGCTGCCAGGAGGGTGTGGCAGGCTTTAAGGAAACCCTATTTTTAAGACTTAGGCTAACTTGCGCCAAAAATATAGGCTTAAACATTTATAAATATGATGCTGTACTGTAATTAGTATGAGCAGTGTGAGAGACAGGGCGAGCGACCGCTTAATACGTTAAAGCTGATATACTTTCTGTTGCAAGTACTGCTGTGTACTATGGTGATATTTTCAATGCTAACCAATTAAACTCAATGATATTACCAACCAAATAGAATCAATCTAGAAACAAATTTCTATGCTTGTATAGAGTCAGATTTTCGTTCAAATGTATAGTTTTAAAGTTACAGTGCCTCAAAGATTTCCATACAAATCTTAAATTAATCCTAGCATTGAAACTGTATATTTTAATAAAAATCTGACTCCATACAAGCATAGAGATTTGTTTCTAGATTGTTTCTGCAAAATTTCATTGACTATAATTGGTTAGTATTGAAAATATCACCATAGTACGTTTGTATGGAGCGTGCTCCGAATTATATCCCCTTAAACGATGACCTTTTCAATGGAATAAATATACTGTAGAGAACTTGCAATGGGATCTTGGTATATATTATGTACTTACTCATAAAACATATTTTGCATTTGAAATGTCTACTACATACTACTACTTACAAATCAACATACTTAGATAAATGAATTATATTGGTAAGCAAATGTGTAAAATAAGTGAAAATGGGCTGACTTACTAATAGCGAATAAAAGGAGTTGGCATATTTGTATGCTGGCATAGTCATCGATTGTCATTTTCTTTTTTTTCTAAGTCTGCGGCGCACGATATTTTTATAATTATACGATGTATAATTGTTGGTGCGTCTGATAATAATCTTGTTACTTCTGAAAAGCTAGACATAATGCGGGGAAAAACTAGTAATCTATATGGCATATAACATTGTTTGGTCTAACGTTACCGAGAAAATTACAAAAAAACATAAAAATTTGTAATTACTAAGGTACACACTATATTATATAAAACCTACGTTATACGACGAAAAGACGCACAAGCGACATAACAAAGTATCTTAGCGCCGAGATATTTAGATCGAAAATATTTAGAGATTTTCCATGTTCACTGTCCATAGATAATAGTGGTTCTAATATGCTCCGACTTAGTAGAACCGGACCAATTATATTATAATATATATTTTTTTTATTTATAATTAATGGACTTCTTGCTTGTGCGTTAGCACCACATTTCCGCCAATGTCAAGTGTTTTGAGGGAGTGTCTATCCAATCTCGAGGATTTATTTTGAGTAAGAACAACTGAGAAGGATTGTGGAGCCTCGTGGCAGGCTAAAACGCGAACCGCGCGAACACCACGCGAGAGACAAGTGTTTGGGGCAAACCCTTGCAACGTGACTCCTGTTGTAAGACTCGCAATAATAATCATAACTAATTATGAAAAACTTTTATTGTTCGGCTCACCCCCCGTCACACTGGACAGAGTTTCGGTACTACTGGTGAAACGTGGATGTTCTGAGGTTTCAGAATATCTCTGACTACCCCCTCGGGGAATATAGTCGTGAGCATATGCTATGCTTTTATTGTTGTCATTCCATCTTGAAACTCAAATTGCTAAATGGTGAGCGTTGGTAAAACTACACTCCTAAACAGAGAGTTGGTAGTTGTACCAATGCTTCTGATCACCCCAAAAGCGATTGCGGTTGTGAGTTTAAGTATGTATGTATGTAGGTTTTTGTTTTACTCTTATTATCTCGGTAACGTGATGGAACTTTATGACACGATGTAAATGTGGTTGTCTTTGTAAACCGCCGATTTGAAAAACAAAACAAAATGGCGGCCGAAGGCTATGCCAAATATGTTTAGACCCCTTTACCAAATTTATGATGTAGTGTTGAAGCAAATCACATACCTACTGAACACTTTTAATTCAAAAAAGGTCATAATATCGCAACCCAACACCCATTTATCATCTCTACACGAAATTTTGCGATTTTAGGTTCTAAAACAATCGGTGCTATACTTACTCATTTTCTCACTCGCTTTCTACGTCGAATGTGAAGATACTCGTGCTTTAAATTAATATCCTTTGAATACCGCTAGATGGAGTAAAGTGTGGTATTGAAGAATCGTAAACTTTAAATGTCCATAATATAAAAACGTCTAATTTTCGGTTAGTGACTCTAGGTGAAAGCGGAATAAGTATAAACTATGGTTCTCAGGATGCGATATTGTTACAAATGTTTCCATAATTTATCCCATTGTGTAATACCTAGTTAATTAAATACGATAGGGAAAGGAAACATTTCATTAAAGCATTTAATAAGTACTGTCAGGTGTTGTTTATCATTGCTCAATTAAACAATAAATTGTGTGACAACTATTATCATTGTTTAGCCCATTGCCGTTCAACAATGACATCCGTTCAACCTATTTTTTTCCTATTTGAAACATATACTTAAACTCTAGCGATAGACTTGCCCTTTCATAGAAGCAACATGTTCCACTTGAATGAGGTGTCCGCACCTGATTGATGTTCCCGAGTTCACTTCGTCACTATGGCAATGACAGACAGCAATGTGTCATTTTGTGTTGTTTTGTGTGACATGTTGTTTGTTTGAACGAGCTTGTCTATCGCTAGAGTAATATGATTTGAAATTTCATTTTTTTCAAAGATATGGAATGGCAATGGCAAAACAACGTTTTTATCACAGTGTAAAAATCTACCTATATTTCCTTAAAATTAATCTGCAACGAAACCTACGCATTTCAAGAAGCAAAAGAGTAATAATATCTTATTAGCTATCCGGCATAGCTCTGGTTTAGATATAAGAGACGCTGTTTTTTAAATATTTTTACATACTTTTTTTTCATTATTAGGTATAAAGCAAAAGCCAGACCCGCCAAAAGTCATATAGTTAATACTGTTTTATTTTAGTAACATGCTTTCCCCTACGCAATGCGATTACTGAAGTTTTAAAAGTTTTTAAGTACCTCGATACCATCGTTCACCATTTAATATATTTTGTAATTCAAATTTAGTGAAAATGGCAGTTTCAAACAATGGTAATTTGCAATACGAATTTTAGTCAAAACGAATGTTCATACTTTATTAAAAAATTCACGTACCTAAGTATTCACAAAGATGATTTTAAGCTGTTAGCACCGACCATGATTGTTTATTATTAGCTACTACTTACTAGGTACATTGAATTTGATTTTCATTTTTAAATTAATTTAGAATGAATTGCTAGATAAATTATATCCAATAAAGAGCAATGTAGCAAAGTGGATAGAATGTTGTTATAATCTCGTTACTAGATACATAGAGCGTATAATTATTTCGTGTGTACCTTCGAATTTTTAAATAAAGTATGTTCATTCTCTATCATCAATGTAGCGTTCCTTACTCGATCCAATTTAAGCTTAAAAATGTCAGCTTTAGCTATAATGTGAATGCGTATACGCATAAATAGATTGCGATTACGCAACTTTACAGCTGCGTGTAGCCTTCGTTGCGAGGGGATGCGCGGCGGCGGGCGGCGGAGGCTCGGCGTCAGAACACATCATCACTCGGATCGTCATCCAGCTCGCAGAGGAGTTTGCTGCTGTAATTAATATTACACACCTTTAATATACATACATAATAACAAAGAAGGTTGTATAATTACAAGGGCATTTCAATTACAGAACCTTCGTTTTTGAAGTTGCAATCTTTCAAAGGGGATTTATTTCTAGCTCGATAATTATCACTCAACAAATCTTTGCGTATATCGATTTTATCGTTTTACATACACTATTTCAATTTCCTAGTTACAATTAATATTTCTGTGAACTGTTATACAGATTATAACCTTATTTTTATTTTACAGCATGCGATAAGGTATTAAATAATTTAGTCTTTCAAAAAACACCAAAAGGCAAGGGAAGCAGAAGGTAGGAGACTGAACTATTTCTTTGTATTTCCTGACGAGTTTTATATGACAGGACAACAAGACCTGTTGTCAAAAAAAATGTAATAAGTATTACATTTAGATGTAGGAACTATATAAAAATTTTAAGTCAAAGCTTTGCCAATTATTATTTTATTTAGGTTTACCGACAGACTAACATCAAACAATAATAAGTACATAACAATCCTCAATATTGATAATTTACATTTTTTTTGTTATTTGATGATCCAACATGCCGCGACGACAGTGAATTTATTGAACATTACAAACATTACTGAAGTTTTATTAGTTTTATAAACCCACTCAAAAAGTAAATGTTTAATTGATGCATTATTCAGGTTCACTAAGTTATCGGTTAATATAAGTTTAATGAAGTAATTTTTGAAAACTTTTTGATACCTTGGTCAGTTTAAGGATATATCTGCTTTTTGGTTATAATATAACTTATAAGTAGACGCAATACGCTTATAAGTAGTACGAAATACGTTTTTAAATAAAGGAATAAGGATAATTTTAAAGTAGAAAACCATTCAGATTCTAGCGTCTACGAAAGTACCAATGCCGTGCGTTCAGTTTGCACTACCTACAGAGGAACTGTGGATATCAATACAGTGCAGTACTTGGGTGTTCATTTAAGAGGCGAGGAAGAACTACTATGTTTCTACCGAGTGATCACAATAGCTTCTCCATTTGTCCCAGTCACAAGATATACGGGATCCCACTTAATATGCTGACAGATTTTTTTGAGGATAACAGGATCGTCAAATTGAGAAACTTTATCTATAGCACCAATATCAAAATAACTGAAAAGAAAATCTTGCTGTCCCGTAAATTTGCGTCGAATAGGATTGCAGTTTTGTATAAAACAGCAGACTTTTTGGTTTTTCGTTTATTTTTTTTCGCATTTTAGACGTTTCTGTACGGGACAAAAAGTTGTTCAATTTGATGATCCCATTAAAAAAGTCTGCATAGTAAGAAGGCCCTTATACAGGTTATAGAAAAACACCTTATAATACCTAAGGGGGTGCCCAGCACATCAAACTGAACAACTTTCACCGATCGCGGAAAAAAAATCTCCTGTTTCATGAAAAACTGCCGAACCGACTCGACTAAAATGTATGGGACAGTTGAAATTTTTTTCACGTTTTCTAAGTTGGCTGTATAGTGAATGTTGTTCAGTTTGATGGTCCCAAGCACCCCTTCAGTCTTACTAGGGTGTTTTGTTACACGCTGTATCATATGGTACATCCTACAAGGAAAATGCCGTTGACTCCTCAAATTATTTTTGAGTACTTATCAGGAATATACTGGTATTTTGAATCCATGAAAACTACGAATTCACTAAACTACAGTTGATAAACACTTAAAAGCTATCGTGAACATTGCAATAGAAACGAAAGTTTAAGAATTGGTAAGATTCAGTTGATACTTGTGAAAGTTGAAATTTTTTGAAGAAATAGTTACAGATGAGTAATTTTCTCTCAACTTAGTGCAAATTTCTAACATAAAACGTACTTGTAAAGTATTAGGATACTAGTTCCATTATAACTATAGTAGTAACTACGACGTTCCATCACCAAACTTGAAATCGCTATCGGACCTGAAAGTCCAGTATTTAAATACGTCAATTACTTATTAAGCCAGTATAAACCACATCGTCTACTGATACTTATCTATAAATGGAAATGAAGAAAATCTTGAAAAGTTTGGAAATCAATTTACAATAAATTTATTAAATATGACCTCATTTCTGTACCAAAGAGTGTCGAGCTTTTCTTCATTTCTGCCATGGTCAGTCACACTAAAATATATAATAAAATACTCACTCTTCTTTACTAGCGAATGATTCTGCGTGCACTCGCCTATTGCAGGCTCTGTCGCAGCAACGACAATGCCAATACGCGAGCACACTAAGACTGAAGACGAAGACAGTCGTAGGTAGCACCAGAGCCAGGATCAAGCCTCTTATGGTGGACTCCCATGAATATCTAGCCACAACCAGTTCTGGTCTCGTTAAACTATAGTAGCAAGGAAACATCTTCGGTGCTTTGGGCCCAGCATAATCGTTGGCAAATACTGAACAATTCACTCTCGGAGGATAGCCACAACCTTCTGGGTTAATAAGAAATTTTAAATCTGTTTCATCCCAATCAGTTGGTACTGGTGCACCTTCCACAAATGGTCTTCTAGCTAAAGATACTCGAATTTTATGGCATTTTGTATGTGATGTCGTACATCCTTCTCTGCATGATGCCCAACTGCAATTGGTTAACGTCGAGGCTTGGACGTGTTCTGACACGGCACATATTCCCGCTTCCGGAACAAACTCTGCTAGGATAGTCTGTATCGCTGGTTCCACCACAAATGGAATCAAAAAGAGGAAAGCAAAAACAGCGAGTATTGCAGACGTTCCGAGGCAGAGCGAGGTGTAGAATTTGAACCGCTCAAAAAAGTGGGATAGTAGTTGCTCGCGTGTCGGTTCTAGAGGCTTGAACTCAGGGCTCCCCGGCTCGGCTGAAGCGCCCATGGGCAAGGTAGATCGTTCAGACGCCGCCGGGGAAAGGCTGGCCCGAGATCTGCTCATAGAAGACATCGAGTCAGCGGAGTTTCAGACAGCAGAAAATATTGCAAGCATTTAGTCGTCTCTTAGTGAACTAGCCGGACCCTCGCAGAGGAGGGGAACGCCTAGAAATAAGAAAACATCAGCGTTAAAAAACATTGACTACAAACCAAGGGTCTCATATTGTGTAACTACCCGATTCAAGCGGTGTCAAAACGACATGATTTGTTTTTGGCAATTCTTAGCGATTCTGCTTCTTCGTATTTAGTTAATTCATTTCAGACAATAGATATGATCACAGAAACAATCGGAAACTTACACAATACAGCCCTATGAATATGCCCTACTTACAGTGTTGTAACATAAATCCATAACCTAAAAATAAAATACATGTAACGTATGTGATGTACATCTGTGTGTTTAGAAAAAGGTTAATATTTTGGAAGATAAAATAGAATGAGAATAATGAATTTTAAAACGTAAAAAGCTTTTGATAAAAAAAAACTTAAGCAAGAAAATTGATAATCTACTATTTAATTCAAAAGTACAATTCTACACCACGCCTTACACTTTGCGACCTTGATTTGTTACTTTACAATAAAGCACGCATTCGACGTCGCAGGTTATAGAATGTAGGTCATGTGAAAAGTAATACTAAATTACCTATTGAAGATTGAAATTGAAACAGTATTCGATTACAAAAATGTTAAGGGTTTACAGATAGGGAATATCTCACGTGACTGATCTCAGAGTGGAGAAACAGGATCGTTTGGAGACAATTGCATTTCAGCTTGGCCACCAGCACAGCTCTTGAATCTCATCTTCGCATCATCACCAACCTCCACTGTTCTTTGACATAGCATCAGCGTTATACATGATACCACTACCAATACAGTAGGAAGTACTAAAGCCACCAAGAATTGTCGATATGTAGTCTCCAAATCAAATCTCGCTACCACAATATCTGGGTTGTTTTCGGTATAAAAGCAGGCAAATCGTGCTTTAGCGTTGTGATCTGTGCCATCACGTCCATAATCTTTCAAAAATTCTTTGCATTCATCAGCAAGAGTATTAACACAACCTTCTAGATTAATCATCAAGCGGCTGTCATTAGCTATGGTTAGTTCTACCTCGGAGGGAGCAATTAGACGGTTTGGAGCAGCTCTTATGGTGTAAAGATACTGTAGATATGTGAAATTGGTCAAATCAGAAATTTCCGTGCGTGGTAAGAGAGCAGCATTTATGCAATCAACAGCTACAACGCCTGATGTGCCATTATGGACGGCGTGACAGGATAACATGAGTACTTCTTCTCCATTATCAGTCCAAACTACCTCCCCGCCATCTTCTTGAGCTAGTTTAGCACATTTTGCTAAAAATACTCGATCCCCACTTAGCACAATCACATTTTTATTGCGGGTGGGAATATCGACGCAGCGTCGGTCACAATTGTAAGGAGTTCTTATTTTTCTACAAGTACCTCTATTACATGAAAACAGGCCATTAACATCTATGCAAGTAATTTTTCCTCTTCTTCCAGAACATTTTAAGGGTGGGTCCGTTTCTCTGAACGCACATTCGAATGCATCTGTAATGTTTATACATTTTCCTTCCGTGCAGTTAAATGTACCAGTTAAGTTTCGACACTCATCACGAATGCAATGATATTTTTTCGCGTTTTCCTGATCGATACCGTAGCAAGTTTTGTTAGCAGCACTTCCACATTCTGCCAGTAACAAAGACGAACCATTTTTTCTGACATTTACGTAGATTTGAATGCAGGCTCCAGAGGTTTTGCTGAGGCACCATTCACCACAAGATCCCCAATCGCAATTGTCTTTGTTGACCGCTCTCGTTGTTGTGCACATAATAGGAGTCGGATCAATCCCTGAAGCTATGGCGCGGGTGTAGGGCATGTATATCGCGACGGTGAGGTAAACTATCGCGACAGCGCTCAGGACAGCTGTCATTTGACAAACACATATTGTACCACATATTTTTTGATCTTGTGGTGGAATTACCAAGTCCTCTATGGGCGTCGGTTTAGGCATGACGGACACTCGCGACGACCCGCGCTGTTTCACCACTGACGTGCGGCACGGGATACGGCGCCTGCGTGCTGGCGTGATCGATTGGACGCAGTGCAGGCAACCCTGTGTGTGCTATTTTCGCTTGCGTGTAAATTAAGCTAGTTGGAATACACTGTATGTTATTGATGTCATTGGCCGAGTACTTAATTAAACTAATTAGTGGCTACTGCGTCATTTATTACATCAATTACATTTGACATGAACTAAAAAATTATGCCGTTTTTCTTCCCAGTTGCATATCTAAACACACAGATTACATTTCATCAAAATGTTACAACATGAATTCTTACAATACATCAAGAATTACCTACAATACTCATTGAAAGATGATTATGTTCTTAATTTTCGATTTAGACCAAACATACCATACCAAGATTAAGCATTTTATTTGAGTATGCAGTAATAACAGATTACTATTGGTTATATTACTTGGTCGATTAAAATTCCAGATCACATATATTTTTATTATCTTTAGTATAATAATTTTGCCATGCAAATGATCCTAGGAAGTCTTATTTGATGTTGGATTGTGGTCATGTGCTATGTACATAATTATATTTAATTGATTAAAGAAAATATTTCGCCAGCCAGGATAATCTTACATTCGCCAGACTTCAGTATACTTCAATATTTGTTATATAGTTAGTACTTATCAAAAAATTACACAACAATATAACAAATTGTAATCGTTATGTAAAATAATAATTATAATTTTAAAACTACATTGAAAAGAATTAGAGAACCTAGTATATATCTATCCATTGATAGAAACGAATACGCGGTGTCTTATCACTATGAATAATTATGTTATTTTTGTCTTTTTAAGTCTTGTTCAATGTTTATAATATACACTTACTGACTAGAGGTATACTCACATTTCTGGTTATTTATTAAATGCATTAAATTCACTTGTGATGATATCAACTTACCGATTAAAACAAAATAGTGTTCACCGCTACATTATTTTAAAAAACTAAGGATTTTTAACACAAAACACATCTTGTAAATCATGTTTGAAGTTTGATATAGTTTATCTCCTTTTGTTGAAAGCTTCTAATATTAATAAATATTTTATGTGTATCCAGTTTGCAGTCCTTGTATACTAGCAACACTAGTATGAACTGAGGCGAAACACGCTGCGCAATGCGGTGTCAATCCGCTAAGTATCCGACTGCGCAATGCGGCGATCTTTTAAAATTCACGAATGGTTCAAGCTGCACTTATGATTATGAACAATGGAAAATATTAGTATTTAGTCTACGAATAGTATTTAGTAGGTAGTCATATCATTGCATTGGTAATCATAATTCAATGTTGTCATTATTTTTGTGTTAACGTTATTGATCGAAACGATATCATAACGGACGTGATAATTTAATGTATAATTTACTGTTAAAATTTCCGCAGTAATGCATTAATAATAATCAAATAACCGACTCTTAGAATTGTTTTCTTTAGTACTCAGAAAGAACATTTGAAATATCATAGGTAATTAAGTAGGCACCTATTTATTACAGTGTGAAGCCAAATGTTTTGCCACTTATTCAACAAATGTAGGAAGCAAGGTTTTATGTGTAGGTATTCATTTAAATATTAATTACTTAACAAACTTATTAAATTAAACAGTTACTCAAATATTACAGGGTGAAATTGACATCATTAGCATCCTTTTAAACTAAGAGTCTACCCATCAAACTGCACAACTTTTACTACAGGACCAAACCAATAGGAGCAAAAAAATCAGCTGTCCCATACTAAACTGCACCCGCCGCCGCTGCCTACACGAGTCAAATGTATGGGACAGCAGATTTGTTTTTTGCTCCGATTGGTTTGCTTCCATACTAAAAGTTGTTCAGTTTGATGGGTAGACTCTTAGTTTAAAAGGATGTTAATGATATCGATTTCACCCTGTAGAATAAAATTGTTTGTAAACATTTCTAGATTATGGTAAAGAATAAATACTTATGCACGATAATAAATATGACTTTAAATAATTAAATATTAAAAAGAAAAAAATCTTTAGTTGATATCAATTTAGTGATACACAAATGATTGAATCCCTGACTCCCAAAGTCGGATAACCGTGTATTAGGAGGCAGTTTCATCCCCTATTACAATAAGTAGGTATAGACCAACTAAATTTATTAATAACGTGATTGATTATTAACTCAACGATTATTATTTTTGACCACAGTATTAAATTAATACTTTAAGCTAGTTAGTATTTACATAAAAATTTAATGTTGCTAACATTCCAAATAGTTAACAAACGTATCATAATATCAACAAACATATCATTCGAGGTATATAATGCAACTGCAGAATATACATTTCAATAGGTACCTACCGATATCAATGAATTACTTTAACCATCCAAGTGTTTGTATTTTTCTTATTCCATGACTTGACATGAGCGATATTTTTTTTTAATTTCAAATTCGTCCTTTAACTAAAACGCACACACTTTAGAGGAGGTCACTTACCATGCGATTGTAAACTTTCAACATATTGCACATTCCTAGTATCTTTATTTTAATTACTTCTAACTAAATTACATTATCCATTCACCTGCAAACACTGTATAGGTATGTAAATAAATATATCACATGCTTTCAATCTAGCCGTTGTTTTACATTTGGTAAAAGTTTACGTTTAAGGTTAGAGTAAAGCGCATGCGTCTTCTTATGCCAGACCTTCTTTAATATTCACTTGATTTGCACCGTCCCCATCGACTTTTAACATCAACAATATATTTTAGGCAGTTATTTTGACGAATAAATCAAAAGTAACTGTTACAGTTATGATCAAAATATACTTAAGATTTAAGATTAAATATAAGAAATAAAATTGTTTTTGTATAGACTGTCCCAACCTAGGTGACCTTCACTAGAAGCAGGTTCTACGGTGGCAAACACGTTGTCCGCGCCATGCATTCTACTCTCCTTTGTTCTCATTTCGAGCAGCTAAATCTTATCAGAGCCATCGCAGACCGGTCACTGGCCCTTTAAACCGGTAACCGGTATTGCAGACCTTGATGGTAATAATATCATACATTAAGCTGTTTAGTGTAGGTGTTTTATGGTAACCTTTTATTGTAGCAGTTGATGAGACGTAATAAAATGAGCTCATAAGGGATGCCACGTATTTGATATAACTCTAAAACAAACAAGGTATGATTGCAGTTTCTATTTCTTAAGAGCATGAATGGTACTGAATGCAATCTTTATTGGCCTTTATGTAGATGGACGTTTTCCTGACCTAACATAAATCAACTGGAAGAATTTTCCAGTCAATATGATAATCGGTGTGTTGTTGATGAGAGTTGTAGAGTCCATTAGGGTCAACGAACAACAATAAATCAATGATTGCTTGTCCCGGGAGAGAAGTCGCGGCCTGTTATTGTATTATATAGTTAGTTTGATTGTTGAGTCGCAATTTATCAGTTAAGCCCCTGCCCTGTGGGAACGGTTTACATTAGGCAGTAAAATTCATAGTAAGTAGATAAAAAGTCACAAATTCTAAGATAAAATATTAGAAGACTAAAATTTTTTGTGACTTTTTTTACTATTTCTAGAATCTTAAGTTGGGAATCTCCAGACTGTAACAATTAACAACTACACCTACCTTGAGACCAAGTTTATTGGCGTCGCCAAGAGGATACAGGGTGGCAGAGAAAATCAGAACAAATTTGATTAATTGCCAGTTGGCTCCTGGTTGTTCATCATCATCATAATCATCACAGCCTATATACGTCCCACTGCAGGACACATGCTTAACCTCAGTTACGGAGTAGGGGCGTTAGTCCACCACACGTGCCCATGGCGGATTGGTAGACTTCACATACGCATCGGAATTTCTTCTTCAGCATAACGCAGGTTTCCTCACAATGTTTTTCTTCACCGTTGGAGAGCAATTCCCGGACCACGACTCTACGTATCATCCCGGGACCACGACTCTCAATACTAATCGATGCGGATGAGCGTGGCTCCGGTCAGAATTTAGCTGTTTTCTTTGAAAAATGAGACGATTTTTTATTAATTTCGAGAAAGTAAGAAAACCACATCATTCTACATTGTGTTTTGAACAATGTTGTAAATTTTCATTTTCTTCCGATTAAAAATGTAAGAGTAATAAAATGGTTACAACTGGAAAAAAAGACGTGACTTAAATTTAGATTCCCTTTTCTTCTTTTATTCATTAGTGATTGAGTGAGTTCATTTATGATCTCGTATCGTGTAAATGGTTCAGTTTATTTTTCAGCTCAAAAAGTGCCACAGTTAATGAATAAAATGGTTACAAAGTTACCCAATTTCATGGTAAAACCAGGAGGTATCCCCTGAAAAACTCGTTGGTACATGGCATGTAATCCGTGCGGATTCATACCTGGACCCCAAGATTGAGTTTACATAGCTCTTCGCAACACCCAATTGCCACCGACGCCAACGAAGTTCCTCTTACTCGTCTTAATCGTTTCGCAGTAAAAATCTCGAGCTTGCTTCAAGTTTTAGATCATTGTGCAGCGACCTAATTAAATTGCCGTTAAATTTCGAGCTGCTCGGTTCAAAATTTGGCTCGTATTGCGACATTCTAATCATATTTCAGTAAAAGTTGAACTAGCTCCATGTTTTAGATCGAATTGCAAAGACCTAAATTGACCTAATCATATTGTAGTAAAATCTCGTCCTCACTTCGCTAGCTTCAGGTTTCAGATCAGATTGCTATTACCACGATGTAATCATATTGCAGTAAAATATCGTATCTAAATCCGTTGCGTGGTTTAGAAGAATTTTCAGCGTATGCAAGAAGAGAAACAGAAATGATGAGGACAGACGCGGATATCGTCTTTGTTTTATACAGAAGAGATTATAGGTAAATATAAATATAACGTTTTTCCTATCAAGGCTCCTATTCTATGAATAAAATTAAAAAAGAAACGATTAGATAATGTGTATAATATTAAAGGTGAATAAAATAAACACATAATGTGCTACAACAGTAGCCCGTGAGAGAAGCGCGACACCAGATTGGTCCGGATTATTCCAGAACATCTTATGCACTGTACAAATCAGGGATCGACAACTTTTTAGGCTCGTTTCCAAAAAAATGAAGGTGATTTATTTCCATGTGCAGTGTCCTTCCTAATATGCTGATGGTTTTTAAGGGGATGATCAGACCATTAAACTGAAAAACGTTATTTAAGGGACCAACATTGAAATCGTGAAAAAGAATAAAAATCTGCCGTCTCATACATTTGGGTCGAGTAACCAACTCGCAGTTTTGTATAATAGGTAGTTTGTTTTTCGCGATTTCAATATTAGCAAAGAAAATATATACTAACTTAAAATATTAGTCAAATAGCTGCATAGTGAAAGTCATTTTATTTGATAGGCTGATAATTATATTAAAAACAGTCAGCATGTTAAGAAAAACCCTATATGTTGTGATATATATGTATTCGGAGCAGTCAGGTTCGTTTTTATTTAAATTTTATTTTACGTATTCGCAACATGTTATAATATTATAGTTTCTGTAGAAAAAAAAGTGGTTTTAAAAATAACGGTAACGAATAAAATGTCTGTATTAAAACATGCTAATTTTATATCCAGCTATTTCTATTAAAAAATCTTGATTGAGCATTGAACGAGATTGACTAAGGCTGGCTTGCACCAAAAAGTATTTAGGCTTAAACCTGTTTAAATATGAGGCTGTCACTGTCATTTATATGAGCAGTGTGAAAGACAGAACTATCACTAAATACGTTTAAGCCTAAATACTTATTGGGGCAAGCCGGGCTAATAATTAAAGTAGAATAAAGTTTTCAAAACAAAACTGTTGCGAAACCCTGATAAATCTCGCGGCGATTACCATCAATATGGTTAATCTTGTGCAGGACCAATCATCTCCCTATATAAGTAGGTGCTTCTGGGACCACCGATGTACTCTCGTCTTGAATTCCCTAGACAACTCTTGTGCACCATGAAGACTTTTATTGTATTCGCTGTCTGCATTTTTGTGGCTCAGGTAAGTTTATTTTGCGCTTTTCATTTGCACTTGTGTTGTTTTTATTTGAGTCGGTGCAGGAGTCTGCTTGGTTTATTAAGTGGTTAAGGCGGTCAGAGTAGTCAATTTCATACAAAACTTTGACGTAGAACACTCGTAGACAGTATTATTAAAAGTAATATTTTATCTATGGAATAATAGCTTAGAAAATCTAGATTTCGCGTCTCAAATAACATTTAAAATTTATAGGTAATATAATTAGGAAGATATATTGATTACACAATAGTAATGTAATATAATTTCTGACTCTTTTATAATATAACAACGACAATTGAGTCCTGAAAATTAACTCATCTGAAAGGTCTTGTCTAGGTTTTACCACAATATTACCGAATTTTGTAATTTGATCCATGATGGCGGGGAAAATATTGCCACGAGTCTATAATTAGCCTATAAGAACTCCGGACCCACTTTTTGGCTCGCTGTTGGTAATATTTGGGATATAGAATTATTCGTTTCGAATTTATTGTATAAAAACTCAAATAAATATTGAAAATTCATCGTAAAAATAATTAGCAGTTAAATAGCATTCGCATATTATAAATTCCACCGTATTTGACCGTATAGAACGAATATTCAATATCAAAATAAATTCTTAATCATCATGTTACGAGTATGCTCTATGTCGGGTTGTTGATGCCAGGAAGAATCCTTTTTATTTCACACACAATTGGACTGAGTGCAGGAAGACTCGAGTGGAGGAAATCCAAACTAACCAACTAAGAATACGGGTGTTATCATTTAAAATTTTAATGCTTCTATCTCGAGAAATGTGCTGAAATGAAAGATAAAAATATTTACTCTTTGAATATTATTTTTAATTTTATTGACCGATTGAATGATTGAGATTGAATGATCTGACCGATTTATACACATATAATACATTAATACATCTACATTCAATACAGGGGAGTTATGACATACCTTTATTGCTAATCTATTCGTAAAATGTCCAGGCCTTAACCGATGACCAGAAGGAGAAACTAAAGAAGCATAGGATGGACTGCATCGGGGAGACCAAGGCAGAGGAGCAACTCGTCAATAAACTGAAGACTGGTGACTTTAAGGTAATTAATTATTGATAAATCGAATAAGGAGATATAGTTCGAACGACGTAAAAAGAGCACGTTGTAGGTCTAATTACGCTGCAGACGATTTGCCTTCAATTATCCCTTCCTAACGGTAGTCAGGTAGGACATTCATTCTTTTTGCGTAATTTATCAATAAGTTAAAACCACCACAATATCCACCTCGTACTCACGAGGCCAGTACATACTCGTACCATCAAATAAACCGGTCTTCTGCTGCACAATTTGACCGTAACAGCGCTCTTTTTATGCGATTCGAAATATTTCTGAGAGATAGGTAGGTAAGGTACTGGTTACTTATATCTCGAGTTTGCTTTCTTATTATAGTTTTGTTATACTCAATTATTTTATATTTACATAAAATCTGTTATTTTCCTTTAACCGTAGCCATCAGCGCTCGTTTTACGTGATTCGAACTATATCTGCGAGAAGCTGGTTACTATTTCTACTAACAAAGCCACGGGTTATTTGCTTTTCTATAGTAGCTTTATTATAATTATTAAATATGTTTATGTAAAATCTTTTATTTTTTTTCGTATAATTTTTCTTAATTTATTTAAATTGTTTGATAATTATTTTATGGTTGTGTCTGGTTTTGTATTTGTTATTAAACTGCTCATGCGATTGAATTGTCCATTGATTTATTTATAATAAAAGCAGAGATAATAAAGCGAACATTCCTATTAATAGAACCTTTTGTGCTTAGCGTTGTACCATGTAATTGTTATTAAAATGCAGTATGATTATTTTAGAAGGAATGTATTTATGATATTCAGCACTATCTTATATTTATATAATTGTTTCAGGCTGATAACGAGCCACTCAAGAAATACACGCACTGCATGCTTATCAAATCTGAATTGATGTCTAAGGACGGCAAATTCAAGAAGGAAGTCGCTCTCGCTAAGGTCCCTGCCCCTGGTAAGTGTAGCAAAGAACGAGGAACTTTGAAAAAAGTTACACTGAGTAACATTATAATGCTTACGTCATCGATAAACATGTTACATGTACATGTTACTATGTTACATTTTGACACCAATAACTTTACTACAACTACCAACTTTTTCTTTAGGTGTACAGTTGTCGCAAAATGTATGTTCTATAAGGACAGATTATTCTCACAAAAATAAATGGGTATCCTGTGTTTATAAAATACAGGTGTAAGGAAAAGTATAATTAACCTTTAAACCACATACTCTACCCATCAAACACCAATATACATAATAATCTATGTATCAAACTGAACAACTTTTACTATGGGAGCAAGCAAACCGATCGAAGCAAAAAAATCTGCTGTTGCATACATTTGAGTCGAGTAGGCAACTAGGCATTGCAGTTTAGTATGGAACAGCAGATTTTTTTTTGCTCCGATCGGTTTGCTCCCGTAGTAAAAGTTGTTCAGTTTGATGGGTAGACTATGTGGTTTAAAGGTTAATGATACTTTTCCTTGCACCTGTATTTTATAAACAACCCGATGATTTTTAATGCAATTCTAGAATAAATTTCGCTAATTCACCATTCAGTGAAATTTTACCTTTTTTTCTCTTTTTGTATACTGCACCACACTTAAACTGACGGAAAAGTGTTTTCCCACAGACAAACCCACAGTGGAGAAGCTGATCGACACCTGCCTCGCCAACAAAGGAAACACTCCGCAACAGACGGCCTGGAACTACGTCAAGTGCTACCACGAGAAGGATCCCAAGCACGCCATATTCTTGTAAACTGCTCCAATTACGCCACACCCTGCAAAGGCTTTAAGCCACCATATATACCATAGTTTAATCATTATTACGTTCTGTAGCCAATAGTGCATTTATTGTTTCATTTAAATTTTAAGAATAGCAATATGGTCTCTAAATATTTTGGAGGTTTCCAGGTATCTCAGATAGTTTTATATTTGGTGTGGCAAATACGGCAGACGTTTGGAAACGGTTAGCGTTTCCAAAGTTATGTAGGATTAGTTAAATAGAACGAATTTTTTGAAACTTACTAGAAATATGGCAAACTGATCGGATTTACTTTTATTTGTTCACTAATAAATAACTGAATTGTAATATGTTTTTTGGCATTGTTTGTCATCAAATTTTTTCCCTTTTGCTCTAATCTCTTTAAGATCATGATAGAAGCCGGTGGTGGTCCGTGGCGTGCAACCTTGCCTGTTGTGCAGGTGGCGTTGGTTCGTTCCCCATCCAGGCCGACTGGTACCAATGGGTTTTTTGGAATTTATGTACAGTCAAGAGCAAGTGGAGCTTGACATCATCAGAATAAGCTGAGCTCTAAGTTTTATTAACGCGTCATGTTTAATGTGCTCTTGACTGTACGATTCGTACCAATACCCCACTGGCTTTTCTGTGGAGGAAAACATAGTGAGGAAACCTGCGTGCTTTAATTTTGAGGTATGCAATGTTTATTGTACCCAATGAATGTCTATTACAAGTGGGGACAGGCTCAGTACAATAGATCGGTCCAGATCGCAGTAGCTATCTAGTATAATTGTATCAAGCCCTATCATCCGAATAATCTGCTACATGTGATAAACTATGAAGCTAAGAAGCCGCCGCCGCTAATCTTGCCTGCCGTGCAGGAGGCGATGGTTCGATCCCCGTCCAGGCTCACTCGTACCAATGAGTTTTTCGGAAATTATGTACGATTTGTAACACCACTGGCTTTTCGGTGAAGGAAACCGGCATGCATCAATTTCGAGGCATGTATTGTACCCACTGACTGTCCATTATAGGTAAGTAAGTGGCAACGGGCTCACCCCCCGTCACACTGGACAGAATTTCGGTACTACTGGTGAAACGTGGATGTTCTGAGGTTTCAGAATATCTCTGACTACCCCCTCGGGGAATATAGTCGTGAGCATATTATGTTTATGCTTATGCTAAGAAGCGCTGGCTGGCAACTTGATACAGTCACCGGTGTATCCCTTGTGTGGGAAGCCTTAAGAGGATAGACGGTCTGAAGTGCTAATTTGGAGAATAGGTAACTTTTCAGACTGTATACGTATTTATCATATCGAGCGCGAAAGCGACAACTGCAGCTCGGACCGATTTTCGAAAAAATCGACGAAATCAGCATTTCGTATTCCCCTGTTTTCTCATCCAAAACTAAACCGATTTTAATAATTCTTTCAATAATAATATGAAAAAGACTTGCGATGTCCGTACGTTTTGCTTTTTTTGTTTATATTCGTCAAATTTGTTAACTGGATGTCTGAAAACGGGCGGTAAAATGGGTCATTTTCGAAGGACCCTAGTTCTTACAGTAATTAATTAATGCAAAAAAGCAAAACCTAGGGACATGGCAGAGGTGACATACCTAGATTGTATGGTAAAAAAATATTTGCTCTAGTGTTATTATCCAGGGAGAAAACAGGAGAATACGTTTGTATGGAGAAAACTGTACTCGTCTATCATCTTAAACTCAATTCTATGATATTATTATAAAAACGATAATCATAAGAAGGTCAATACTGAAGATGAATTGGAACTGAAAATTAAACATTTTCTTTACAATCGAATGTTTAATTTGAATAAGATCAACTGTGTGAATGAAATCCATTGTTTTAATTAAAATAACCCTTTTGAACAGACAGTATGATCTAGGTATAAATCGGAGATGAAGCAAAAGATTCGTTCAATGATCGTCTATCTTTGATAGCAGAAAGACTAGGACAAATTTAAAATGACTAAAAAATTTGTAATTGTGTTGTTGTGTTCACTACTCTACGTTGCACAGGTATTCATTTGAAAAAAAATATATAACCATCAAATATTTACAAATGCAGTGGTTTCTGAAAAGAAACTGGTTCAAATATACCAAAGCTAAAAAACAATAATTTAATAACTAAATTATCTTCTCTAAAAATAAAACCAATTGCGTTATAGTACTCGTATGTAATTAATTTTTAAATTATACCTCACTGTTTCAAAATGACTTTGCTCATTAAAATGAAGGACCAAGCAATATTATATTTAATGTTTGGGGTTCGAAGATTTTGGCATAGGGCTCGATCATCAGTTGCAATAATAGGGGAGCGGACTGCATAAAACATATTTTAGTTTTATCTTTTTAGTAAAAAAAAAACGTTTGAAAATAACGCTAAACTCTCATTTTCTGTAATTCTTAGGCTCGAATACTATTTTTAATAATAGGATAGTTTTTTCGTAACAGTTATTATTATCGTCGTAGTTGTTCTTTACTTATTATTATGCCCATCTCTAGCTCGAAATGTATGGGAAACGTGCCACTTTAGGACATGTATCATTAACTTTTAAACCACATACTCTACCCATCAAAATAAACAACTTTTACTATGGGAGCAAAAAAAAATCTGCTGTTCCACACTAAACTGCAACTCGACTCAATGCAATAGCTGATTTTATTTGCTCCGATCTATTTGCTTCCATAGTCTTTTTCTTATCGAGTGGGCTGCAAGCCCTGGTGTCAGAGTTTATTCAAACCGCCTTACGGCCTCTGACGTGGTTTTTATGTAACGACTACCACCAGAGATAGTAGCCGGGACCAACAGCTTAACGTGCCATCCGAAGCACGGAATCATCTTTCTTTTCAGACAATCAGGTGATTCAGCCTGCAATGTCCTAACCAACTGGGGAAAAACGCACAAAGTGACATTTCACTAGGTGCCCCCCGTGGGAATCGAACCCACGACCTCCGTGTCAAGAGCCCAATGCTCTTAACCATTAGACCACGGAGGCTTCCATAGTAAAAGTTGATCAGATTGATGGGTACAGTATGTGGTTTAAAGATTTAAACTATTCCTTACACCCTGAATCTAAAAAAAAATTTTTAACTTGGCGTGGACGTGGCGTTTCAGTGTATTATTATGGATTAAGTCAATTTTAATCTTAATGGGCAGCTTTTAATGGAATTTTTTGTTTTCTCTTTGATAACCCAATACATTTTTAGGGTTTTCCACATTTTGGTCGAGATTATTTGAAAAGGGATCTGAACAGACAAGACTACAGCAGTGATTTAACAAAACTTCAAATGGCATGTCTTGAAGAAACCAGAGTGGATCCAGATTCGGTGATTCATCTTAAGTCGGGTAATTGGTCGGTGCGTATGATAAAATTTTTAACAAAACATGATGATTTCTCTAAAAAGACATCCACTGGTGGACATCCTCCCCCAATGATTTGCATAATCAGCAATTTAGTACAGCTTGCATGTTTATAACTAACTAAGGCACCGAACTATAATAATGAGACTAGACGGTATTAAAGACGTCACATCAGGAACGAAATACATTAACAAAATAAATCGATCCTATACCTGAAAAGCATTTCTTCCAGACATTGAAATAAAATCTATAATTGATAAACTTTACGTGAAGCTGTGTTTTTCAACCAGTATGGGTTGCGAGTACTCGCAAGTCCCAGGAGTGTGACAAACTCTTGATCGGCGGGTCGCGGTCGCAAGCCAGATAAAAGCTCAAAGCAAGGTTGTAGGTCCTACACTACCATAAAAATACAACAATGTCAGTGAGAGGGCTGTACCAATTCTGAAACTGACTAGCCGTGGAAAGTGACGTATTAGGGATATTGATTAGTGACTTGTCAAGGAAAGAGACTAAACCTAAACTGCTTATGTGACGGCTTGTCACATACGGCGGCACCACACCGCCTACACCTGGCCCTGGACCTGATGGCCTACCATGAGTTTTCCCTGTACTTTACTACTGTAGTTACGTCGCCAATTAGTATGACAGAAATTAGTTCTCAACGTAACCACTACGAGCGCTGTACGAAATTCAATACAAAATTGGTGACGCGTAAAGTACGGTGAAAACTCATGGTAGACCTACCGGACTTTAGATTTTCAATATATCACGACCGTTTTGGTCGGAACGTGATTCTATTTTTAAGACGAAAATCGAGGCAAATAATCAAATTAACGATGGTGTATTATGGACTATATCGTTGACCATAAAACTACATAATATATCGTGTCGTTATTGTACCGTGTAATGTGAAACGCCCAATCTTCCTGTTCTTTTAGAAACCCAAATTTGCGCTGAGGGATTGGATTCTCTGCCTACTTGTGAAGGCGGGAATAATGACTAAACAGGGTGTTTTCATGATGGATGAAGCTCTGTCTAAAGTCCCGATTGATGGTAAGATTGATAAAGATAAATAATAGGAAGATAACACGTACGATTGTATCGATACCTCCGCTTCTAAATACCTTCTAAACACCTAGTCCGTCAGTCATGTCGGGCGCTCGGCGGAGTAGGCACCAAAAAAATCTATTGCGAACGATCGGGCTAACATAACCTCAGGGTTAAAAGCCCCAATATAAAAAAAAAGAATTGAAAAAACGTTCGCCGGTATAACTCTTGAGGATGCTACTTGGTGGAGCAAAACATTATGTAGAGTAGAAATTATTTGGTGGTCAGGTTGTATTGCATAACGTACCTAATACAATTTAGATAGGTACAATGGTTCGATACAATCGTGTTATCTACCTACTATTAGTCATGTAGTGCTAGCCCTACAAAGCCAAAATCGATAAAAAGCCCCAAATCGATTTTCAGGATAGCTGTTCGGTACACATTACCTATATATACTATATAATCATTATGTCAGAACAATCATTTTGACCGGCAGTTCTTAGTCATCAATTGTTTTTATGGGATTTAAATAGTTATTTGTTATGCTAGGCTGCAAAGTTGCTTTTTGGCGCGAGTACTTTTATTGAAACCTGAGCAAGCGAAGGATTCTAGGATTGAACCACGAGCGAAGCGAGTGGTTCAAATAATAGAATCCTGAGCGTTTAGCGAAGGTTTCAAAGGTACGAGACGCAGAATAACTTTGCAGCCGAGCGAAACACACAATTTTTCACCTCACAACAGCGAGGAAAAAAAGTGAAATGCTAAAAAGAACATTTCAAAAAGTTTTTATTTTCGTGCTGGCCAGTGTCATGAAATAGTTATTAAGCATTTTCAGTGCATTGGCGGTATACACAAATATTGAATAGACAAATTCGAATTTCAAAAACTCTTTGCACGCTAGCGGATAAAATACACTTTTGCACTCAGATTTCGAACGATAAACAGAATCTTTCCGAGCTTGTGAGGTGAAAAAATAATTGTGTAAGCTATCGTGCGGGGTACTAAATGAAAGGATTTCATGAGCCAGTTCTAAAAATATACCTTGTTTTAAAAAAAATCCAAAAAGTATTTTCAAAACATACCAAGTTTTGGGGTCCTCCAGTTAGGAAACTACGGAGCTGTAAATTTTTGTAAAGCATTCGCAAATGTCTCGTAAATCCCTAAGGGAAATATTTTTAAGAACTGCCGGCCAAAATGTGTGCCAAACGGCTATCCTGTATATCGATTTTCCCGAATCCCGAGCGTAACGAAGGATTCTAGGAACAAATCCCGAGCGTAGCGTAGATTGTGCAACAATCTATCATGATTTTGAACAATTGCACTCCAGTCTTCTTTCTAGCGGCCAGCAGTCTATCCATAGTAAAAAGTTTTGGCCGTTATTTCCTACGAAATGTATGAGGAAAGTTTTTTTTTTATTTCTGATGTTTCTGGTACTTAGGTACTCTAACCTCGGTTGGTCCGATAGAGACTAATAGAGATCCTTAAAAAAAACAGGATCGATTGGCATCAACAAAGTTTTTGTGTAAATTATAAATTATTTTTACCTTTAATAATGTTTGATACCATTGATGTCTTATAAAAGATTTAATACCTACATTATAATTCCTTTCTTACAGAAAAACTTATTGTGGAAAACAAAATAGACAATTGTTTATATACAATAAATAACAGAGATGTTCCACAAAATGTAGCGTGGCTATACGTCAAATGTTATAATTCACAAAATCCAAAGAAACTACTGCTACTGTAATAATAATACTAATTAATTTAAAAAAATTATAGTACTTACCTACGCTATAACTCGGTGATTTAAATGAAATAAAAGGTTGTTTCGAAATAACTCCATCTATCTTTTTGTGTGTGAACTATGTTGTAAGAACTCTCTTCAAACTGATTTGACCTAGGAGAATAAAATTCACCAATTCAGCTTTGGACAACGTTTGGAACTGTAAGTATAGATGGCGCTGGTCTTAGTGTACGCACGACATCTATTAGCGCTCTTTATTCGCGCGAATTCTTTGGATAGATAGATGACGTTGATGTGAGATTGATATTTATAAAATAGTAAAAATTACTGTTTTTAAGTAAGCAGAAAAATATGAGCAGGTACAAATAGCAGGAAGCTGGCATAGATATTGTCTATACGTTGGAGTACAGACTGCCTAACAAGCGGTGAAACATGATAATACTACTTTGTGGTCGGTAATGAATGATAGTTCTTCTATCGTAAATTCCCGTCGTTGTTTTCACATTTTATTGTCCCTTTCTAATCCAACAATAAAAATGTTAGTTCGTGTCACTGTCATACATATATGACGACCTTATTTGTTAGAAAGGGACACAAAAACGTTAAAAATATCGACGAGACGGAGACTTACGAAAGGAGGTTGAATATTACTGACTTGTAAGGAAGAGTGGCATCCTTTATGATTTTAAAATCCTTGGTTTACTTTATTACTGTGAAATGTATTTTTTGCTTATTTTTTAGCCTCAGTCTTCGCAGAATGTCACGTAAACGCCATCTATCAATGACCGTTGAAAACTAAAATTCGCCGCGAATAAAAGGTGCGGACAAGCCCTTATAGAATCGTAAAAATTTTACAGCATACTTAGTTTCCTATGCGCCGTATAGAGGGCGCGATACTAAAAGTTTTTTTTTAAATATCTATAACAATATATCTGTGCTATAACGGATAAAGACCAGTTAAATAAAAAACCTCGCCATGTTGTGGAAAATAATTGGAACTAATATTTGTACTTGGAACTTTGACATTAAAGGTTATAGTCGATTGCAGCGCCCCCAAACCAGGTTTTTTATATTTCTAGTCAGGCTTTACATATTATTGAACATGGTACTTCAGACCTTAGACCAAAGTAAAATTAAAGGATAGGCCTAAAGCGCGTTTTAAGTTGAAGCACACGATTAAGGCACGATTCGACCAAACGCGAGTAAATTTTATTCTTAGATTACTATAGAGTAAACTGATTTTGCGTTTTACCAACCCTAATCTAAATGAAATGTCAATGTCACGTAATAAAAAAAAATTATAATAAAAAGAAACCTAACAAATTAAAACTGTAGGTATTACCCATAGAGAAATTACACGCTCCCCTTGGTAGAGATGGTGTAACAAAGTTGCACTGTAGCCACCAATTGTGCACTAGTTTGTACTGCGACCATAGAGAAATGACACGCTCCCCTAAGCTTTTTGTCTCCCCTCGCCCGTCCCTCACCCCCTTTGTCGGCGACATAATTTTCTATAGAAACAAGCCGATATGCCATCTCCTCTTACTCCATGGTATTACCTCACATTGCAATAAGTACGGATACAACGACCTCTTTTTTTAGGTGAATTATACATTCGTTCTTTTAGTACGGGGTGTGTAATCAAAATTTTTCCTTGTGTATAGTTACTTCTATAAATCTAAGTTTGGTCGAATCCGGCCTAAGAAGGCAATTGGTCCATACAAACTAGCACAATTGTCTGGCAATTGCGAGCCTCATTTTTCTGGTTTGATATGTTCGCGTAAGGCCTATCCATTAATTTTACTTTGGTCTAAGCTTCAGACTACCAAACTGAACAACTTTCACTATAAAACCAAAATCGAAACCGCGAAAGAAGATCTGCTGTTTCCATAGCTACTCGATCAAAATGAATACTTAACACAAATGATTTTTCTTTCGCGATTTCTAAGTTGGTCCCATATTAAAGTTGTTCAGTTTGATGGTCCAAAGCACCCCATTAAGTATACGTATTTAAAAAATGCTCTACCTACCCGAATGTATTGTACCCTAACAGCAGATTTTTTTTTGCGTTTCCTGAACTAGGCTCCATAGTGAAAGTTGTTCAGTTTGATGGTCTGAGTAGGCTACACTCTACGAATAAGAGAATGTATAGAAGTATAAATGAAGCTCAAAAAGTGGCACCAAAAAAATTGTAACGCGTTCTAAATTTGTTCTTTAAAAATTGTAACTCGCCGCCAAAACTCATACAAAATGTCATTTTTCATGGGGTGCCAAAAATGATTTCGATTTTGTTTGGAGTTACTCTTCCATATTTATTCTTATTCGTAGGCTACACTGTTTCGTTCTGTAGAAGGCTGTCCACAACCTGTATACCTACAGGGTGTAAAATTTCGAACTTTACAATTTTCGAAAATCGAACCGGTGCTTCGAGACCATCAAACTGAACAACTTTCAATTTGAGGTAATTTTATAAAAATACAGGTAAACTAACTAAAGTAAAGGCAATCTTTAACCTGCTACATGCCCATGGTTACATGTTGTTTCTATTTATTTTTGTCGTCTAATTCCAATATAATGAATGATACATATTCTGTGAAAATGTCAACCAGCTACCTGTCCCCCCCTAAACAAAGTCTGGATACGTGCTTGCAGCAGTCGTTTAGCATTTTCTCGATTTTTTAGTATTTTGTCATTACTAGGTAGATACCGACCCGAAAATGTTGATGTGTTAATTTTTAGAGTTCTGGAGAGCAATCGCGCTAAATAAATCGCGACTGAACCATGATTGGACTGCGTACGGACCACAATTTTTGACACATTCGGGTTTGCGCTTTTCATTTGACAGCCGTTAGAGCCGTTTTGAAGATCGCTCAGACGTTAGTGACAGTAAATTAGTTACGTTTAGCCCGATACGGAATTAAACACAAGGAGTCACGTTGCAGGGTTTGCCTCGAACACTTGTCTCTCGCGTGGTGTTCGCGCGGTTCGCGTCTCAGCCTGCCACGAGGCTCCTAAATCCTTCTCAGTTGTTCTTACTCAAAAACAATCCTCGAGATTGGACAGACACTCCCTCAAATAACTTGACACTGGCGAAATCTAACAAGGAAACGCCATTAAATAAAAATAGAATAGAATTAAACACAACAAAAACAGTGTAAGGTGTAAGAAACTATTTGGACCGTTATACCAGACTCAGATTTGGTTGTACTGTATTACCACGTATTACACACGACGACATTAAAAAACGTTTTACATCTTGTACTAATTTCTTTTCGTTAGTGATGTGCCGAGTCGACCTTTTTATTAGTACTCGAATTCTTTAGTACTCGTTAAAAAACTATACGAATCGAAACTCGAGTCACGTACTCGAATCGAGTAGGTACTCAAATCCAGATATAAGTTTTAGTAGATACTTATTACAACGGATGGGTTGCATACCCATCTATTCTCATTATATTGTGTTTTTTATAATTTCCGCCTGTCCTACTAACATTAACAATCGAAAATGGCAATTTTACTGTTAGTTTCGGGTCGGTACTCGAATCTTATATTCGAGTACTGTGCATCCGAATGCTTTATTTAGCACACTCTAGTATGTGAGTATACCTATAATTAAGGTATTCGAATCAGTACTCAAGTACTACCGACTCGGCACATCACTATAAATTTCGTGACTTAAGTAACCCCAAAAACAAAACAAAAAAAGAATTCTTTACTTTTAAAACTTCACGTAGGCCGGAAATGGAAGATATTTAAATTTTGGTACGAATTTCTAACAAAAATCCTCGGATTCCTCTGGATTTTTGAATATTAAGGTTACAGATACTACTGATGTTATGCTATATTTGGTTAGAATTACACAGTACAGTGTATAGTACAGTGTAGGTAGGTACTGATAATTATACCGTGTCAAAGTTATTTTAACCGGGTCGCGACAATTATAATAATCTTAACTACGATCTCCATAGTACCTTTTATATACCTACATAAAAGGTACATAAATATAATGGACTGTCATTTACCATATTATCAGTATACTACAATAGTAGCGTAGGGTAATAATTAGATAGGTACTATAGGTACCTATTTATTTATTCATATGTGTTATTTTCAAATGAAAACTAGTGAAGAGCGTATTCCAAATATATAATATACAGGGTATCAATTGCGAAGAAAAGTTTTACATGTCCTCGGAATGTTTAAACCAAAAAATCGAAGTGATGACGTTAGGTACTTACTTACTAATAACTAAGTTATACTCAGAGAAAACGGTCCATCCCAAAATCCTTACTTTTTTCGTGTCCGCTTCAAATCAAATCAAATAATTTATTTATTGAAATTAGGTACAATGCATAGGTATTATAGATCTTATAAAATAACATAGTAATTCTTGCTGCTCTCAGCCAACAGTGGTGGGCGTACAAATATTTAAAAATTAAAGGGAATCGTATTATTATTGGAATTTCAATAGATATGGTAGGTATAGTACTTATTAATTTGTCAGGTAAAAGAAATTAGTTTTAAACATACTTAATTCAAATAATTAATTCTTAAGTCAAATCATCCAAAAAATTTAGTCAATTTACATTTAAAGATTAGTAAATTCATAAATTTTACACTTTCTGGGAACTTAGTATAAATTTTAGGGGCCATGCAGAGCACACTTTTATGTATGAGAGTAGTACGAGTATGTGAATCTTGCAAACAGAGTCTGTTCTTTTGTTTTAGATTTCTGTTATGCACTTCAGATAGCTGCTTTCTTAAATAAATTACGATTTGTCTTAACAAAAAGAGCCACTTTATAAATGTCGAAGGCAGGGTCAGTACTTTCTGGGTCTAAAGGGGTTTCAGTCCATACAAAACTTTGTCGGAGAACTCTCGTAGACGGTATTAATAAAAGCAATGTTTTATATATGGAAAAATAGCTTAGAAAATCTAGATTGCGCGTATCAAATAACATTTACAATTTATAATATAATTACGAATATATCAGACTTTCAAATTTTGTATGAATAATGTCAAAGCTTTGATAACTTCGTAATTATATTACGAATTGTAAATTTTATTTAATGCGCGCAATTTAGATTTTCTAAGCTATTTTTCCATATATAAAACATTACTTTTATTAATACCGTCTACGAGTGTTCTACGACAAAGTTTTGTATGAAATTGACAACTCTGCAACCACCTTAAAGCAATGTTTGCAACTGTCAGTAATTTTTAGATTACATACGGCTCTAATGCAACGTTTTTGTACTTTACATATGGTTTTCTTTTTGTATGAGTTGCCCCATAATATGATTCCATATAAGACATTACGACACCATTATATGCAGACATTAATGATTCACGGTTAGTTACTTTTGACAATTCATGGAGTGCGTATGCGAATTTACTTAAACTTTTACAAACAATATCCACATGTTGTTTCCAAAAGAGTTTCCTGTCTATATGCAGACCTAAGAATTTAGTAGTTTCTATGTTTTCAATTTTATTGCCTAAACAGTTTACTTAAAAAGTCTATTTAGGTCAGAAATAATATTGAATCCAATGTAAGTAGGTACCTACTACAAAAATGAGAGCTCGCTTCAAATAGTTCGCTCGGCTTAGTATGGGAGTTGACTACATAGGTACATTATATTTTAGTTTTTAACTGCTCAGTAAATAAACCGTTTGAAAATAACTCAAATTTTCAGTAATTCTGTTGGAAATGTGAATTACTAATAACTGGGTAAAGTATCAAAATGACGACGAAAAACAATGACGTCACAATTCAATTTTTAGTACAATCTATACTAATATTATAAAGCGGAAAGATTTGATTTTTTGTTTGTTTGTTTGTTTGAAATGAATAGGCTCAGAAACTACTGGACCGATCTGAATAATTCTTTCACCATTAGAATGCTACATTATCAGTGATTAACATAGGCTATAAAAAACTTCCAAGTGTGCTTCGGGAAGATTCTAAGGCGGTACGAAGTTCGCCGCAGTCCTCTAGTATTTATACAAAGCACGCATTTTGACGTTTGATAAAGAGTTGTTAATTTGACTAGTTGGAAACTCACGAATTATTTTAATTCTGCGCTTTGAAACTGAGCTCTTTCTACAACTGAATGATTCTCTTGGTTTATATTTTAGATCTCTCTCTTTGTTCGATCCAGCTTTTCAATATGAGCTCTATAATCGAGTTATCATGTAGCAAAACCATGAACTCGCTTTTATTTAATAGATAACTGGCCTCAATTTCGGGATGAGATGGAATCCAGTTATAAAGCTGACAAATTTCGAGTCCAGTTATAAAACTGAAAAATTTCAAGCTTCCTTCGCTCGCTCCAGGATTATTTTGTTAAGACTTAAATTTGCAACCACTTAATAATATTACAGTAAAATTTTGAGCTCTCTTCGCTCGCTCCTGGATTTAGCTAGTATTACAATAGTAAAATCTCGGTCTTACTTTTGCTCGCTCCAGAATTCAGTGAAATCTCGAGCTTGCTTCGCTCGGTCTAAGTTTTGGATCGTATTTCAAGGATTTTTTCATATTCTAGGTAGGTATTATTAAAATCTCGAGTTCGTTTCGCTCGTTCTAATTTTTGAATCGTAATTTAATGCAGATCTTTTCATACATACATACATACATATACTCACGCCTGTATCCCATTGGGGTAGGCAGAGACAATTGATCGCAATTGGCTACGATCCTGACATACTCTTGGACCCAGATTTTACGTTTTATTTCATCGACGTGACCTAATAGGCCCGACCGCCCGTGGGTAAAAATCACTGCTACGCCCATGTTACATACATGAATTTGTCTGTCTTTCCACTCCGATCAACTGAACCAACCAACTGAAACGGATCAAGTATGTACTAGTCCTTCGCCCCCGGTGACAAAATCTGCTGAGAGGTCATTCTCGTCGTTGCGGCACTTTAAAACATTGTTGAAGAGAGGAACCAGTAGTGCGATTTTTGAACATCACACGTTCAAATCAGCAGTAGAAAGATGCATAATCTCCATAGTAATTTTTACATTTTCTACTGCTGATTTCAACCTGTGATGTTCATAAATCGCACTTTAAGATTGAAAGACATCTCCTCGCATTCACCTTCTGGCAAACATTGTATTTATCAAATGAATTTCCTAGTCGTGAGCATATGCTGATGCCAGAACAGTAATACATTTTTTGTCTATTTTATACTAACCTATTTTCGATCCAGAATTCCAGAAGCCTTCACAGTCCTCACAGCTTGGCCCGACCCGCCCATAACTGCCCCCGGATTGGCTACCAACAAACTGCACGAATGCCACACATGGAACTATACCTGTCTTGTTCATTCACGTTAACTCATAGTATTCCTCAATCTAACCTCTCGTTCTCTCTAACAAATTATTACGGCAGATATTACTGAGAATTTACTGTTAATACGGTTCTCTTACTTGGTGTTAGAAAGTAATTTTAGGGTATTCTAATGCCCAGTCATTTTTATTCGAATCGCACGTTTATTAGTAGAGCGACTGAATTTGTTTTGCTCTGCATCGTATTGTTACATGTAACGTTACGAAATGGAAAGGATATAGCATAATTTTTAACAACACACAGTTTTTTTGCCAAATGCCATAATGGTTATAGTAGGTTGTTTTAATGGCGGTGCATTTTTTTTTACATTCTGAAAACATTTCCTCGTGGACCGGTGTTTGTAATTACTCGCTTATCAAGATTTTAGATAAAGGTTATTTTAAATAGTTTATTAGGATGATGTGTCCTTCCGGTGGATGTATTAAATTTTCCTTTGAAATTATATGCAGTTTGTATGTACGTACCTACTTACAATTATATACAATCTCATCCTTATCGCTTGGGCTAAATGTGGGATTGGAATAGGACATTATTTATTTGGTGCTCCTCTATAAAAGCTGTTAAATTAAATGCGTTACATATTGAAATTGGTATAAGAATACATCTTCAGTGAATAAGAACTCCAAAAAAATCTGCTGTTCTTTTTCACGGTAGGTATGTATTTATGTAATTTTAGTATGAAATAGCAAATTTTTTTGGGTAGCATAGTTGGTTCCATGCTAAAAGTTCGTATTGATGGGTACCCTTGAGACCTATTGAGGTGGGAGACCCTTTGAGTTTTTAGGGAGGTCGTCTTAGACCCTGTATAAAAAAGTGTAGTTGAGGATATTTGTTGCTGCTTTTGGCTACCAAAACACGGCAAAAGAAACTTTTTCCCATAGTTGCTTCGTATTGACGATAACGACACGAAAGGAGAGAAATGCGATGGTCTATTTTATGCCGGATTTTATGTAGGAACTGCAGAGATGCACAGCTAACCATGAATTTATGTATTGCATTCAATATATACAGGGTCCTTCTTAATATCTTTACCGTTTTTTAAGGGGATCTGATCTGATCTGATCAGATCTGATCAGACCATAAAACTGAACAACTTTCTCTATGGGAAGAACATGAAAATTTAGAAAAAAAATCTGCTGTCTAATATCGAAATAATCGAAAAAGCAGATTCAATTCGATGTACGTACAGTCAACCTCACAAAAAATGAGTTGTACACTTTCGATCGACGTCATAGTCTGAGTAAAATGTTTACGAGACCGACCATACCAGTAGTTGGCCTTACCTGAATAAAATGAAATATACAGGATGTTAGTAAAAGTATCATTAAACTTTAAACCACATACTCTACCCATTAAACTGAACAACTTTTACTATGGGAGCAAACTTGTCAGCGCAAAAAAAAAGTCTGCTGTCCCATACTAAACTGCAATACCTACTCGACTAAGGCCCGATTCGACCAAACGCGAGTAAATTTTATTCTTAGATTAAATCACCGGTTACTATATATAGAGTAAACTGATTTTGCGTTTTACCAACCCTAATCTAAATGAAATGTCAATGTCACATAATTAAAAAAAATTGTGTGGTGTGTAAACACCAAAAGTAAAATTGTTCCTTATATGGTTACTCTTCTATAAATCTAAGTTTGGTCGAATTCGGCCTTAATCATATGGGACAGAAGGGTTATTTTTGCTCTGATCATTTCGCTCCCATAGTAAAAGCGGTTCAGTTTGATGGGTAGAGTCTGTGGTTTAAAGGTTAATTATACTTTTCCTTACACCCTGTATACCGTATAAATATTTTTTTAAACAACACAAACAAATTATAATTACAAAACTATCAAAATGGTAAGCAGATGAATAGGCGGACGGTGGCGTAGGCTCAGTAATAGAGTCCCGTTGGCACCCTTTGGCTACGGAACCCTTTCATGAACAGATGATTAAATAAACTATGGATGGATTGAGTGAAAGATGACAAGAAGTGAGAATTGTAATGACGACAAACACATACAGGGTGAAATTGATATCATTAGCATCCTTTTAAACTAAGAGTCTACCCATCAAACTGAAAAACTTTTACTATGGGAGCAAACCAATAAGAGCAAAAAAAAATCAGCCGTCCCATACATTTGAGTCGTGTAGGCAGCGGCGGCGGGTGCAGTTTAGTATGGGACAGCAGATTTTTTTATTGCTCCGATTTTTTGCTCTCATAGTAAAAGTTGTTCAGTTTGATGGGGAGACTCTTAGTTTAAAATAATGATATCAATTTCACCCTGCATAAATGGAGGAAAACGACACATTGCACCGATCCCAAGTAATTGGTTGAAGAATGCAGGCAGGAGGATGACAATGGTGATTAAAATGGGAAAAAGGGTTATTGTGTCACGTTGGCGTCATGAAAAATTAAGATTCGGACTTGAACCTGCAACCAGCCAAACCAGGGCTGTCCTCCAATTAACCTACCGAGCCTACTACGCGCAGCTACGACAGAGGATGACATTCTTCAACCTGTTGCGTCGATAATTGGACCAAAGCACAGCCCTGGTTTGGAAGGTGCGGATTCAAGTCCCGTCTGAGACCCGTTTCCCATTTTTTCTTTAATCTTATTTAAAACTAGAGTTTACCCGCAACTTCGTCCACACAAATTATAAACCAAATTTTAAGTCAAATTATAAGCTATCAAACAAAAAAGTTTCATCAAAATCGGTTCATTAGTTTATGCGTAATGCCCAAACAAACAAACAAACTTTTTTTTAAATTTAAATTTACAGTTTTATAATTATTTAAAATTTAAATTTAAAATAGCCCAACATTATATAATAGCCCAGTCCCTGGTTTGGAAGCTTGTGGGTTCAATTCCCTTCCGAGACCCGTTTCCCATTCAATCATTAATGTTATTTAAAACTAGTGTTTTCCCGCGACTTCGTCCGCACAAATTATATACCAGATTTTAAGTCAGATCATAAGCTATCAAACAAAAAAAGTTTCATCAAAATCGGTTCAGTAGTTTTTGCGTGATGCGCGAACAAACAAATAAACAAACACACAAACAAAAAGACAAACAGACAGACTACATTTCTAAAAAAGGTTGATTTCGAGTCAGGGATACCTAAAAACTATATCGTAATCTTTTTTTTGTAAATATCTTCAATGTACAGACACACTTCAGTAACAGTTTTATAATAGTTTAGATTAGATTAGATAGCACAACATGGCTGTAACATGATAATAATCAAATCAATACAATTTGAAACTTCTATTCTATTCTAAAAACTGTTTCTATGTTTATTGAATGTTTCGATCACCAAGAATTCTAAGAAAATAGTTTTTATTTTTAACATTAAGGTGGAATAAAACAAAATATAGGTATCCTAAATAAAATAGGTCAAGTGCGAGTCGGGCTACTCACGCATCGAGGGTTCCGTAACACACCACCACACAACAACACAATATTAACCATAGAGAAATTAGACGCTCCCCTTGGTAGAGATGGTGTAACAAAGTGTGCACAGTAACCACCAACTGAGCACTAGTTTGTACGGCGACCATAGAGAAATTACACGCTCCCCTAAGCTTTTTGTCTCCCCTCACCCGTCCCTCACCCCCTTTGTCGGCGACATAATTTTCTATAGAAACAAGCCGATATGCCATCTCCTCTTACTCCATGATATTAACATACAAAAAAGATTTGTTTTCTCCGGGACCTTTAACGCGAGAACGACTCACACTTGGCCAGTTTTTGTTCTTTGTTGTTGTTATACTTTAAATTCGAGTAATCTCTATAATCAGTAATCACACTAAGTTTGACGCTTGTATGTATTACCGTTTTTACGATAGAGCGAGAAGAAAAAACGTGATAAAAACTAGTTTCTTGTATGTTTCTTCCCCTTAATTTTTAGCTTTTTGAAATTTGTATTATTTTTAGCAAATCCGCTATAATAACGTACATTTTGTGAAAATTGATACGTTGTATTATAGTTCAATTGTTACAGCCCTAAATAGGAAGGACAGACAGACAGACGGACAGCGTAGGCTTATGAATAGGGTCCCGATTTCACAATTGGGGTACGGAACCTTAAGAAAGAGAAAAAATGATAAGTGCAAACAGAGCTGTAACGCAAGTATTGTTTCGTACCCGACCGCAAAAGAAAGTTTGTTGCTTTGCTAGTACTAGAAGATATTACGGAAGATTGACGGCCCGTTGGCACAGTCTGTAGTGAACCTGCCTGCTGTGCCGAGGGTCGCGGGTTCGAATCCCGTAAGGGACAAATATTTGTATGATGAATATGAATATTTGTACCCGAGTCATGGATGTTTGTATCTATATATGTATTCTATATCGTTGTCTAGTCATCATAATACAAGTCCAGGCTAGATTCTGGAACTTTAAATGTGACTAGATAATTTGTGTGACACTGTCCAAGATATTTATTATTATATTATATTATTATTAATCCTTGAGTACTGAAGAATACTGTTATATGCTATTATATTATGTGTAATACAACTCCATTTTTGGAATTCCTACTTTGAATACCTACTATTTCCTATCCCGACTATTCTTTCGAGAAGGCGCGCGAGCCAATATTTCGTCATTTATAAAGTTTTCAAGCAACATAAATTGCTCTAATGCGCTTTAAACATAACCATTACCAACCTGTAATAAAGACTGTGTTAGTCAGCATGCATTGTAGCATACCTACTAATTTTATCGATGCAAAATTTATTTAAAAAAAAATCTTCGTATGTGGAAAGCATGAGCCATGTAATAGAAGTAACGATTCGCTTTGCTGTTACGTCATTTTTTTTTTTAAATGACGCTAATGCATTAATTCGTGTGATATCTTCATCATCATCTCAGCCGATGGACATCCACTGCTGGACATAGGCCTCCCCCAAGGATCACCATAACGACCGGTCCTGCACTCCCCTCATCCAACAGGTTCCCGCCTCCTTCACCAGGTCGTCGGTCCACCTTGTGAGGGCCTACCCACGCTGCGCTTTCCGGTACGTGGTCGCTACTCGATAACCTTTCGGCCCCATCGTCCATCAGTTCTGTGAGCAATGTGCCCCGCCCACTGCGACTTTAGTTTAGCAATTCTTTGGGCTATGTCAGCTAGTCTGTTTCTTCTCCGGATCTCTTCATTTCTGATTCGATCTCGCAAGGAAACTCCAAGCATAGCTCTCTCCATTGCCCTTTGGGTGATTTTCAGCGTTTTTATGAGGCCTTGCGTGAGCGAACAGATCTCTGTTCCGTATGTCATCACTGGCAACACACACTGGTCGAAGACTTTCGTTTTAAGATGTGATACCTTATCACAAGTATATTAATACGAAGTAGAGCGTAGTATCTATTAAATATACTGTGGTAGTGCCTCTTGTTGTTGATTCGTAAAATGAACACAAAATTTACAAAGGTACGTACTCTGTTTTGACACATTCGAAATGATGATATCAACCTTCTACGCGTTAGAAAAAGATAGATTCACTCTGATACGAATTCCACATTCATTAATCTATCATCTTCCACTGCTGAACATACGCCTATCGCAAGGCGCGCCACAAAACGCTGTCATCGGCCTTCGTCATCCAGTCGCTGCCTGCTACCTTGTTTAAGGTCAACCAACGCACCCGCGGGCCGCAGGCGTCCCACAACGCCTTCCAGGTCGTGGTCTCCGCTCTAGAACTCTGACTTCCAATCGGTTGTCAGTTGACCGGCTCATATGACCAGACAAGCCCATTGCCACGTCAGCCTGCTAATTTTCAGAGCTATCGACAATACTGTAGTTCTCTTTTGTATCACCTTATTCCTGAAGTGAGAAACACGTAGCAAAGCAGAACTCTTTCCATAGCTGGCTGGACGACTTTGAATTGATGAACTAGTCCAATCGTCAGAGTCAATATGCAACCACGTGAGTCCAGCAATTCGACATGCAATTTGAATAATTAAAAAAACAAATATTATCCAAACTTACATTCTCTCAACGGACACACCTTATCTTTCTCTTTATTTTCTTTTTTTTAAATAACGCTGTTGCTTCTCCCATCCTATGTACTTATAATTATTAACTAATGAATGTTTAAAATGTAAAAAATAGCTAATTACCGGATGGCATGCATGATCAACATTAATTGTTTATACAAGGTATGCTCGTTCATTCCTTAAACGGTTACTTGCTTAGAAATCGAGCAAAGTATATTGAACATAATGCGTGTGGGTTCTACATACTTATAGTATATCCATTTTGTTTATTCGAAATGAATATAAAATTGTAATCGTGGGACCTCCCAAGTCAAGTTGAAATTGCATTACACGAATCAAATATAGTTGGTATCTAAAGTCAGTTCATTAACATTCCTTTCAGATGCTTTTATATTTAAATACATTTTTTGGTGATATCCATATCCATATCCATATTTTAACTAAAAAAGAGCGTAATGATGGAAACTGTAGATTTTATGTTTTTATTATTTAAACACGGAAATCAATAAATTTACTAATGTTTACCAATGAATTCAAGAAAAGAAAATTGGCAACGGTTATATATGTCCTATGATAAGATAAGATACGTTTTTATTGATTTAGAAAATAATAATCGACACGAAAACATAAGTATCGTTTTTAGTGTGATTTCTTGGGAACCCTAAAAACAATGAACGAAGCATAATCACCGATGCAATAAGCGATCGAAGATTTTCTCTTTATTCAATGCAAAAACATAAACAAGCGTACCATGAGCGTATGCCAATACAAGGAACATTCTGTAAATGACATGAATTCAATACCCTATCTTATCCAAACTTTTATTCAAATCCCGTATCTTGAACCTTAATAAAAATTTTTTTTTTTTTAATTTGTCACCCAGGGCACGACCAGGTTGCAATAAGCAACTAGTCTTTACCCGCAAGTTTGTCTGAGTTTACTTTACGTTACAAGTCTTGGACATATTATATCTGTGTGCCAAAAAAGTTTGGCGGACGGCCATGTAATTTGAGACCCAGACTTTAGGTCCCGTACAAGTAATACGTGTAGAGTGAAACAAAACAAACAAAAAAGTAAAATGGTTGTAACTTTGAAAAGTTTGGGTAAAGGTATTTCTCCTTATGATACCTTTTATTGTATCTAGTGAGTGAAAATCATAATCTTTTTTAGGGTTCCGTACCCAAAGGGTAAAAACGGGACCCTATTACTAAGCCTACGTTGTCCGTCCGTCCTACCCATTTAGGGCTGTAACTTTTGAACCGTAATAGCTAGATAGTTGAAATTTTCACAGAATATGCGTTATTACGGCGGATTTGATAACAAATAATAAAAATTTCAAAAAGTCAAAAATTAAGGGGGGTTCTCAATAAGAAACTGGTTTTTATCGACGTTTTTTCTTGTCGTTCTACAGTAAAAACGGTAATACATACAAGCGTCAAACTTAGTGTGATTATACAGCAAACTCTACAAAATAACAACAAATAATAAAAACCGGCCAAGTGTGAGTCGGTCTCATGATTATAAGGTCCCGGAGAAAAAAAAGTTATTTTCTAAGTTAATATGTTGTGTTCTGTGGTGGTGTGGTACGGAACCCTCGATGTGCGAGTAGCCCGACTCGCACTTGACCGATTTTATTATTAGATAGTCCACTCAATTTTTTACGCATTCATTGTGTTTATTTTAATGTAAATTCACGATAACCGTACAATATGAAGAAGATGAATATTATGATAATGGAAGAAAACGAAATCACACATACTATCAGTTCAACCAAGCCAAATACGTTCCTTGACGACAAAAAATACCTTAGTGATAATTAATATATGAAAATAGCTGTCGTGGTTGCGTTTTGCTACTGCTTTTTGGATGATTTGCCAATTTTACTAATTATTTCTACTTTTGAATCCGGACTGTTGTGAAAGTTTTTTAAAAAATGCCTGAATTTGTTCTGTTTATAATCATTATGACCGCCGTCCTGAACGACTTTTTGTTTTCGTAAAAAATGGATGGGTCCAAATTCGCCATTCTTCTTTCATTCAAATCCGTTCAGCTGTCTGCGTGATTGAGCCAAAAACATCTAAACATCGAGTAATATTAGTAGAATTAGTACATACCTTGTAGGTACATAAGATAGTTCCATTATAAGTTTTTTTTATTTTCATTTTGGACAATCATTAAAAATTTCGTGAACAGTAAATTTTCCAACCAATTTTTTATTTTTTATTTTATTATAGTTTGAAAGGTTGTTATCGTGGGGTCTAAGGAAAAGTATCATTTACCTCTAAACCACATAGGTACTCTATACTACATACATCAAACTGAACAACTTTTACTATGGGAGCAAACCTGTCAGCACAAAAAAAATCAGCTGTTCCATTTTAAAATGCAGTGCCTACTGGACTAAAATGTATGTTACAGCAGATTTTTTTTGTTCTGACATGTTTGCTCCCATAGTAAAAGTTTTTCAGTCAGATTGATGGGTGGCGTATGAGTTATATTGGTTAACGATACTTTTCCTTACACCCTGTATAAGATAACGTCTTTATTCTCTAAGGTGGTCAGTAAAAGTAGGTAAGTAAAAGCCTGTACGATCCCACTGCAGTGTAAAGCCCTGACACACACACACTTTCGGATTTATAATACCTTCTAGTGTGGATTTTTTGGCAGAGAGACCACTATTACAAACACATATTTCACTTTAGTGTTTCTAGACGCATTTTCACTACAACGACGGACCTTCCGATGCGGTGAAAGAGCAAAAAAATGACGTCAGAAACCAGTGTGACATTATTTTGAAAAAAAATAATGTGACTGCAAAGAATCGTATAGAACGTTGCCGTTGGTCACAACGATTAATTGTCGAATTGAAGCGATTCATTGCAGCAGGTGGCTGATGCGCTATTAATCGCTGGCATTATGACGAGACCTTATAAATGATCGTCATTCAAAGTTTCCAGCGTGAAATAATATGTCCATTCACGTTAACTTATAGCGTCTATGCGTAGTATTTCGAATACCACTGAATTCATTACTTTTTTTGTCTTATAATTTTAGTTTGATTAAATCTGTCATTTGGGAATATTAACTAGATTCTACCTGTATCCAGCTTAATACGACTTTCGAGTGAATGAAAATGAAGTTGCAGTTACTTTATAAATGTTTTTTTGAAAAGCAACAAACTATCTAAGTAGAAAACGATAAAAATGTATATTTAAGACATAATCCATTTTTTATTTTTTTTATTTTGTGGCTTATGATAATTTATTAACAACAATAAATGATAAATAAAAACTAATAGAGAGAAACAAAAAAAGACCACTTATCCTATGCAATACATACATCGAATAATACTTATAACATAAAGAACAAATGATGACAATTTTTATTTTGTTAGTAATTAGCTCTGGGTTAAAAATCATAGATTACCAACTTAACCTGAAGTTAATTGCCAACCTAGGCAAACTTGTGCCTCAAGTGGGGTTAAGGAAAGGAAAGGATGTTCGTCTATAACAATCGTTCTACAATTTGTCAACAAATTTAACAAGATATGAGTAATAATAATAATACTTCACCGAAAAGTTTTTAAAAGAATAAACGTGCACGTGTACTAACGAGTATAAAAAAATATCTCAACTATTTCATCCTTTCTGAGTGTCAACGACTTTTAATGATTATTATAGTCAACATTTACTTGCAAGAAATGCTAGGCAATTATTGATAATGCACTTCAGTGGGAAAATGTTAAACGTGGTATTTAATTAGTAAGTCGTTAAACACGTTTTATTTGTGACGACATAAATAGTATAATTGTATAATCTAACACAAATAATGACCATTTTATGTACACTTTAGTTTGTAAGTCTTAACTATTGTCCCGTTTATTTCTTGTCCACGCCAGCCCTTAATTAAAAAATAGAATAAATGTAGATAATGCCTGTACAAATTTTTATAACACCACTAAAAGGTTTAGGCATAAAATGCATAATTTTAGAGACTAGTAATTTTTAATTATTGATATATGACAATACAATGTTTAGCAAATTAACAAATATCGACGCACTATAATACGCACAGTAAATCCACAATAGTAACAATCTATATCTAGGGACACCGCCGTGCCTTTTTTTCAAGAGTAAGAAAAGTTTGCCATTTCCCAGTGAATATTTGCAATTAATCCAAATCGTATAATTTTCCATGTTTTTTTAAAAACTAAATTCCATAGGTTATTAAAAAATACCTTAAAATAATGTTGTCTCGTTGATGTCTTTTAAAGGGCTCGTCGAAGTAGGTAGGACTAACCAACAAAATTTGTTCATGTCAAAGAACTTCTCTCACGTATAAATAGTGAGACGTTGTGAACCAATTCTAAAGATCCAATCAATGAATAATATTTGTATCTACACATGATCCTTCTTATTATGCTAACGGCTTTTTAAGGGGACGATCAGGCCATCAAAAACTGAACAAATTTCTCTATGGGACCAACATTGAAATTGCAAAAAAAACCTGGTTGAGTAGGTTTTCGGGTTCGTATCATGTCAATGAGTAGGTCCCTTAGAGTAAGTTGTTCAGTCAGATGGTCTGATCATCCCCATCAAAACCGTCAACATATTAAGAAGGATTCTTCATAACAATCAATAATATGTAGTCTATATCGTTTTCTAGTCATTTTTAATCAAGATTATGGTGCCTACTTCCAATAGGATTATATAATCTGCACTATAATTTACAAAAAATTTATCATATGAAGTTTTACTGTCACTTAGAACTTGAAATCTATACTAATCATGCTTTGAAACGTTATAATTTCAGATTAAAATACTACACATTCTACACATACTTACTGATATTAATTAGATAATAAGTCGGTAGATCTTTGACTATTTGACTTAAACAATGGGGAAACATCAAGCAACCACATTATTAGATCCATCATGCTTGTGTCTCTAGCTACTACGTTTCAAGAGATTTGAGTGAAGTTTAGAGGTCAAATAAAACTGGTCCGTTGTATAGTGCTTTAATATTACTAAATGAGCAAGACGAATCGTTCAAAGCGGTCGCTTTGATGTGATATGCGGCAATCACAAAGGATCTTTATAATTGGTGAATTATTTTTTGGATTCAGTAGGCTTAGATAAGTGAACCTTTATTGTTTCATAAGACAATAATGTGCCTAGATGTTTTATTTTAAAATAGTAATGATAAAGAAACCTTGCGTTTAATGTTTACTAATTAGTCGCAATCTCATTAATCTACTACTTTCAAGTACAAACACTACGAAAGTTAAATGTATTTGCATTAAAATCATATCTTACAAATTGTTATCCTAAAACATTTTAAACAATCTTACTATAGAACTAAAGTCCGGTTATACGCATGTTGGAATGATATAAGTAATATAATTACATCATAATTTTCACATCGATTTTGATGTTTTACAGTTCTGTGGAATTTTAATACACATCACGTACATACAGTCATGACCACAATCCCATTTGAGGTGGTAAGAAAACTTTGTTTCAAGTGCCAACTATATTTTTAAGCTTATTGTAGAAGCAATAAAGTTCACTTTTAACATAAGAAGAAATACCTGATAATAGTTTGAAGAAGAGTGAAACGAAAAAAATGTATGAGCCTGAGAGCAAATCGTCAGCAAAGTCGACAACTTGTCAAATTAGCATGGACAATAATATGTGTATTGTACTTAATAATGAACTATCTAGTCTTGACTATCATGACTAGACAACGATATAAAATACGTACCTATAAAGATACAAACATCCCTGACTCGGGAACATAATAATCATCATACAAATATTTGCCACTTACGGGATTCGAACCTGCGACCTTTGGCACAGTAGGCAGGTTCACTACCGACTGAGCTACCGAACCGTCATACAACATAACAGCATGCTTAAAAATATAATATAGGTTAGTTATAGCAAAGTGTCCGACCTTCCTAATTATGAATTAAAAAATTAAAATTAAAATTTGCTTTATTAAATCTCAATAAGAATATGACATTGAAAACCCTAGCTCCTAATCTAGATGCCTGAACCCAAGGTGCTAGAAATATATTACTATACACAATATTAAAAAGCATTGTCCGTTTTATCGTTTAAGCGAAACATGGTAATGCTACTGAACCACATTGTTGTTTCATTCCTACTCATGCTTAACCACTACGGCCTGTGATATTAATGAGGCCATGGCACTTGCCCCGGCGCATTCACTTCATCTTAACCTGAAGAATAACATACACTCACTATATTCCCAGATCGAGTAGGAAAACTTGACAATTTTCTCATACGTTAAAATTGATAAAAAGGCAGTGGTGTTTTAAATCCATGTTACATGAAGTTCCTAAAATTCATTAGTACGAGTCAGCCTTGGCTGGGATCAAACTATCATCACTCGCCTCCTGACTGCATGGATGCATGGAACACGAAGGTATCCACCACTACAGCACCACGACGCGTCGGCCGTTTTGATGAGCTCACCGATCATGTATTTTGAGGAGGTTGATATATTTATCTAATATCAGCAAAATATTTCGATATAATATTATCTAGAAAAGGAAGAGAAAAGGTGAACTACACATTCGATCAAAATAAAATTAATGGATAGGCCTTACGCGAACATTTTAAACCAGAAAAATGAGGCAAAATAAATGAAAGGTTTACTTGTCACTTGTATGCAAGTGCCCTAGATTTGACAGATAATGGCGCTAGTTTGTATGGACCAAGTGCACCAGTAGTGTGCTTCAACTTACCGCACTTCAGGCCTATCCATTAAATTTATTAATTTTATTTTGATCTAAGAACTACACTGACGTGCAATACTAAAAAAGTACTACGCTTTTAATATTTAAATTTTTTCTAAGCTATATAAATTAGAGATAGATATTTAAAATAAAAAACGTTTTATAGCAAATGTTATCAGCTTTCTTTGTAACTATAGTAAACTCTTTTTATAGTCATTTTTATTTTGAAAGTATATCTTGTGTACTTAAAAAGTTATTGATATTTTAAAAGTATGATACTTAGTTTTGCAGGCCAGTGTATATTGAATCAACGTCTTAAAAGTACCTATATCAATTCACATTCCACTATGTACCCGTTTTGATGTCAAAATAACAAACCGTTTATCAATTTAGACTTTTGTGGAACTTCAAAGAACAAGATGCTTCTTAATTAGAAATATGTTAGGCAGACGAACTATGAATGTATTGTGCCGGATCAACCTATCAGACACCTCATGACCTGCCCAGTGTCCCGCGTGCCGACCACCTGCACGCGTGCCTCGTGCTATCTAGCTGATAGCTATTGATGTGGATACTTCCTGAGCTACCGAGACAGAGTTCAAAACGACATGAAAGAAGAATAATAAAAGATAAATAGACGCTCCAAAAACGTGCCTTCAAGTGTAGTCTGAGCTGAGGACACTTTGGTCTCAATATCGCTGACAATAAACGTAATTTGCTAAGATTTTACATTAGTACATTTAGGGTAGTGACGGATGAAAAACGAAGAACGAAAACGAACGATGCAGCAGAGATGCGAATGTTGAGATAGATAGATGTGTGGTGTTACTAGAATGGACAAGATTAGGAATGAGTTTATTAGAGGAAGTTTGAAAGTAGCTCCTGAGTATGAAAAACCGTGATATGGGCATTTGATGAGACGAGACGAGTGTCATAATACAAGACGATGGTTACTTGTAAATGTGAATGTGGATGGCTGCATGAAGAGAGGACGGCAAAGGAAAGATGGATGGATTGTGTAAAAGATGACATATGTAAAAAAGTTGTGTGCGCTAAAGTAGAGAAGACAACATATTGCGCCGACCCAAAATAATGGGGTAAGGGCAGGAAGAAGATGATTTAGGGTCTTACATTTATGTTATGAATATGAAGCAAAATAATAATTAAATCCAAGTAAAATCCATATAAATACGATTTCGAATAATTGGCAGGTGGTTAAGCTAGAGCTGAATCCATGAGTTTAAAACGCACAATTGACACACATTTTTGCAGTTATAATCGACAAACCGTCCAATAAACATTCGTAATTAATGAGTAATTATGTAAAACAAAAAGTCCCGCTTTCTTTGCAAAGTTCAGAAACCGCATTAACTTGCGGGCTACGTATCAGCAAATCAAACGTTTTGATCAACTTGGCAATGTGAATGTGACTAAATTACAACTAAACTGTTTTCGTATTCAACGTATAATTTCATTAATTGCTTACAAGGAAGACGCGGCATGTGTAATTATTTAGATACCTGCGATCCTAAGTTTGTATTTCATTTTAAGTAGATTGAAAATTGATCCCTTTTTTCTAGTAGCCAATTTTGTTGCATTGAAGGTGTTCCTTTGTTATAATAGTTAGTCTTACGAGACGAATATATGGTAGAAAGAAAAATTGATATGAAACTGAAAAAGATTCGATTAAACAATTCAGTATATTTTTGTTTTCATTTTAAGACATACTAAACTGCAAACGTACGAGAGCCAAATAAAGAGACTAGTAAATTAGTTTTTCGCGAATTCGATGTTGGTCCCACAGAGAAAGTTTTTCAGTTTAATCATCCCCTTAAAAACCTTAAATCTCATTATCAATACAGTTTTATCTAGAAATAGGCACTCTGACCATTCTAAGACTGTCTCACAACTTTAGCACGTCCTTTGTGTTATCTATCATTATTATAAAGGTACATACTACAACTACAATGTAACAAGTTCTCAAATTAATAACTTTCAAAGGAACTACTTGAAAATAAATTGGTTTAATTTCGCAACTAGAAAGGAACAAAGGTGCAAAACGATATTATAATCCGACCGATTCGCGTGCCGACTCACAGCGAATATTTCGTTCGCGGAATCGTGCTAACCGATAAAGATGGGTATCAAACAACTGCCTGTTATTAAAAATGTAACCAGAGGTATTTAATATTATATTGGTTCATTTTAATTCGACCGCTTTATGTGAAAGGTAGGAAGGAATTAGATGATATTGAAATTAAAGAAAAAACAATCTGTCGAACCGAAACTAACCTAAATGCAGCGACCACACAGCCTCTAAATGTGAGAGGTAAGAGGATAGGCGAGTTGAGTACCATTTTTCCATACAAACGTATTCCCCTGTTTCCTCCCTGGATAATGACACTAGAGCAAAAAAAATTTTACCATACATTCTATGTTACCTCTGCTATGTCTGCTGCTATACCTCTAATTAATTACTGTATGAACTAGGGACCTTAGAAAATGACCAACTTTACCGCCCGTTTTCAGACATCCAGCAAAAAAAATTGACGAATATAAACAAAAAAGCAAAACATACACAGACATAACCAAAGTCTTTCTCATATAAAGAATTATTAAAATCGGTTTAGTTTTGGAGGAGGAAACAGGGGACTACGAAATGCTGTTGTCGTCGATTTTATGTAGATAAAATTGGTCCGAGCTGCAGTTGTCTCTTTCGCATTCTAGTCGTTGACGTATATGGGTGGGGCTGATCGGACAAATGTGTATACAGTCATAAAAGTGACCTATGCTCGAAATTAGCATTTCAGCCCGCCTATCCTCATAATTAGGGATGTTGAGGCAAGCAACAAGCAGAAGTGATAAATCTATATCTGACCTACATTATGGTTGACAATTTAGTTACAGATGTGTATTGATTAGAATGTATGGATTGAAAAAAGAGTTTTCCTTTCGAAAGGTCACAAATGAAAGCTTTCAGTTAGGGCCAGTCAAGATTATCTGTAAATTATTAAAATTACCTTTCGACAACGGCCAAAAAAAAATTAAGAAATTAATTTATTCCAGTTCTATTAAACCTAGTTACCTAAACATGAACAGCATAAACGTTTATTATATTAGCATAAACATGGAATGATAATGAATTAAAAAATACATTATGTCTATATTTATACGTCATAAGAATGAAGCAGCGCCTATTGTAGAAAAAAATGCAGTTACCTAACAACCTAAATGTGGATTATAATGGTTTATTGGTACTTATTGTATGAACAGTCCATAAACATCGAGTGCACAGGAAATCGGTCCGGTTTTGCAGCAGACCTCACTTCTTATCATTGGTACAGACTGCAAAAACATGTTTTATGTCCATGCAATAGATTAATCAGTTATTTTGTAACGATATTTTTACGATTTTTAGGATACAATGAATGTTGTTAGGTATTTAAGTATTTCGCTTTTGGGTACATAGGTGAATTAATATTTGTAATTATATAAAATACATATGTAGCATGTATTGACGCTTCTTCTTCTTATCGTGTGGGCAAGGCCTGGTGTCAGAGGTTTTTGCACACCGCCTCTGACGTGGTTTTTATGAAACTACCACCAGAAATAGAAGCCGGGACCAACGGCTTAACGTGCCATCCGAACGGAATCATCTTAATTTTCCGACAATCGGGTGATTCAGCCTAACCAACTGGGGAAAAACGCACAAAGTAACATATCACTAGGTGTCCCCCGTGGGAATCTAACCCACGACCTCTGTGTCAAGAGCCCAATGCTCTTAACCATTAGACCCCGGAGGCAGGCGGCAGGCAGGTTTTGTCGCTGCTTATTTTTTAGATATAATACGTTGTTTTGAAATAAAAATTATTTGAACAGGGTCCAAATTAATATGCTGACACTTTTCTAAGGGGATGATCAGACCATCAAACTAAACAACTTTCTCTATGGGACCAACATCTAAATCGCGAGAGAACATTTTGCTCGAGTAGGTTTGCAGTTTTGTATGGAGCAGCAGAAAAAAGTGTCAGCATATTAAGAAGGACACTTTACATAATACAGTTGGTAAGCTACAGTTAATAAAATTTAAGTAAGCATAAGCATATGCTCACGACTATATTCCCCGAGGTAGTCTGAGATATTCTGAAACCTCAGAACATCCACGTTTCACCAGTAGTACCGAAACTCTGTCCAGTGTGCCGAGGTGTGAGCCCGTTGCCACTTCTTTATAATGGACAGTGGGTACAATACAGTATGCCTCGAAATTGAAGCATGCAGGTTTCCTCGTGATGTTTTTCTTCACTGAAAAGCCCATGGTGTTACAAATCGTACATAAATTCCGAAAAACTCATTGGTACGAGTCGGCATGGACGGGGATCGAACCATCGCCTCCTGCACGGCAGGCAAGGTTTCTCGCTACTGGACCACCACGGCTTATAAAATTTAAGTAAACACTACTTCTATCTTTTTTGGGACTGATTATAGCAAAATTTCACAATTTCAAAAATTTTTTTAGTACTTAGAAAAACTTTACAGTAAATCGAATAAAAGTATTTTATCATAGACATTTAATTTAATGCATGCATACAATTAACCAGAACAATAGAGCTGGAAAAGCTTTTGAAATATTGACATTATATGATTGATGACTGATGACGATAAAGTAAAATTGATTGATTGATTGATTGACGATACGAGTTTAAACACTTGACTAAACGCGTCTAAACACGACTCCAATGGGCCATACGTCGGGAGCCAGGAACCTCTTCAGGTGAACTACGGGAACTCGGAGCTTGAAGGCCTTGAAATCCGAATACCTGCTTTCCAGCTCCCGCACCTTCACCGACAGAGGCCCGTCATCCTGAACATGGAACCTGGTGCAGAGGTGACGCAGCATTTCGACCGAGGTCGACTCCTGTCCAGGCGGGAGACGTACACTGGAGCCGTCAGCGTGGTGGTGTTTAATCTTGAGCTTTTTTGCTTACGCTACAATGTTATTAAGTTAGGCGGTATTATTTCGCAACTTTGCGATGTTTAAGTACTAATTCAGCACTTTAAGACGTGCGCCATCAGTCAACTTTATACGATAAGCAACTTCTGGCTTTTAATAACACAAAAATAAAGGTCCATGTTTCACCTGTTCGCATGTCGCCGAAATATTGACGTACTTATAGGATTGTGTGTTCTCGATATACTTAATACATTTACAAAGGTTAAAAACAATGTTAATTGAAAACATGTTTTTGTTAAATGTTGCACACGTATATCAAACAAAGATATATAAGGACCTACAGCATGCAACAAAATGCTTAAACAAAATAGAGGGTGTACTTATACTAAGACGGGTTATACAAGGTGGTACAAAAAGACAAATAAACCTTTAAGGCGGTGGTGTAGACCATCAAACTGAACAACTTTCACTATGGGACCAATATCGAAATCGCGAAAAAAGAAATTGATGTTCCTTACTCTACAAATCGACTAGAGCTAAAATATGTATGGGATATCAATTTTTTTTTTCGCGACTTCGATGTTGGTCCCATATAGAAAGTTGTTCAGTTTGACGGTCTAAACAACCCCCTTAAGAGTTTTAAAAATTTATTCTTACTTATGAAACACCCTGTACAGGTTGTAAACTTCAAATCGCAAAAAAATAAATCAGCTGTTTCATAAGTATATTTAGGTAAATTAGCTATTGTCATTCCGTTAAAATTATATAGTTTCAGAGTTACCGCGTGGCTCAAAGATTTCCATACAAATCTTTTTAATTCTAGCATTGAAACTTGTGTATTTTAACGAAAATATTACAAAATTCCGACATTAATTAGAAAATTTGATTAAACTCAAATTATTTTACTTTAACTTGTAGTTGAGAATATAACTTCGTTTGCCAGCAGTGCTCTGGTTGAGCGCTTTCGCTTACTGTCTGTTCTTGTCATAGAACAAGAACAGGATAGCCTAGGAACAAAAGAAGTTCCATATAAAACATTGTCACCCTAAATATCTCATAGTATCGTTAGATCCGTCCTTCCAACCGTCCGTCTGTATTAGCACAGAGGATTATACAATCCTCTGTGGTATTAGGTACCTATAAATGTCAATCAATAGACTAACAGGATTCAGGATACCAACTTCAAAATGTTGAACAATGCCTTACCATTTTTAGCCGTAAAATTTTTGGGTAAATAAATACTTTTCTCCCCTCCGAACGGAAAGCGTCAGTTGTCGTCTCGCTGCGCTAAACGAACTTGTCGCTTTCCACCTCCGTCGAGGAGAAAAATAGTATACTAACCTCGGACAGTAAATAAGAAAGCCTCAGATCGCATGTTTGTTGATCGCTTGCTTCGCCTCGGTCAACAATTACATGAGATCTGAGACCTTTCTTACTTTCCTGTCCTCGGTGTGTAATCTACTATACTACCTTAGACACCCCCACAAGTAAGTAACTTAATCATTATCAGCCTAGACAGGGTGTAAGGATAATTATCATTAACATTTTAACCACATACTCTACCCATCAAACTGAACAACTTTTACTATGGGAGAAAATGAAAGAGAACAACTGTTTGGGGCAACGCAGCCCAAAAGTTGTTCAGTTTGATGGGTAGGTATAGTAAATGAGACTACACACTTCAGCATTTCTTCTTCAGTGCAAATATTTTATTTCAAAGAATTAATAAAATACTTTACAAATAAACGAACAATCTTAAAACTAACTGAAATGCATGCAAAACTTATTGACATTAATTGCTATTGTAGTGCCTATTGTTGGAAATATTGTAAGGTAAATAAATATTCGATCATAATTAGGATATAAAATATGTATTATTATAAAGTATGGAAGGGGTAATTTTGAAACTAAACATATCCAGGCCTTGTTGGTAACTCCGGAAACGTGGTGTTGAAACCCCGTGAAAATCTAATGTTTTCATAATTAATGTTGACCCCACGATGAATCTGTCCAAAACAACTTATGTGGGTTCACAAATGACTATTCAACCATACGACTTTCGGAAAACAGAGCCATAAGACCGATAATAGTTCTCATGCTGATGCGAGAGTTGAAGTGATTGTCTAACAGCTAAATTCAAAAAGTAGGAAATTATCGTTCAAAACGAATGTGTCCAAAGTGAAGGCGGTAGCATGGCAATGGCTCTGAAAATGGTCATTAGTTTAAACCTGAGGGTTAAAACCAAACATTTTATCGAGTTGGATCCATCCATTGGCGAATTATTTTTCATGACTTCCTGCTTATAGAAAAATAAGTACCTACTGAAATTCTTATTTTATTAACAAGCATGGTCGTGTTCTTGAGGTTAGGCCTATGCCCAACAGAGGGACGAATAAAGGCTGATGATGATGATGATGAAGGTCGTGTGCTTTTGCACAATCATCTCTCGTTTATGCCATCTATCGATATATAAAAAAAAAAATTTTGGTTTCTTGGCTGTCAAAAAAACCCTCATTTACAATGTTGGATGTAATTCATGAATTTTAGCAAATATTTTATACAATACAAAATGAAAATTCACGAAACAGGCATCACATTTTATTGGTTTTGTACCTTTTAACCCTACTATCATCTACTTATTGTCAGCCCAATAATAGGCATGTATAATGTATATCAAATGCGCACTGATTTAAATAACTAACAGAAAATTATTGTAACGTTAGCATACCGTTAGTAATTAAAAAAACCGCCAAACATTCAATTTTTATATTCTGACCGCGCCGGCATCGTTATAGGCTCGCGCATCTGCGCACGCGTCGTTCACTTGTCACTTTGACACTTCAATACAAACTGCTTGCGAGCATTCCGCTTCTGTCGGCTTTTTTTTATTCGTATTATCTTTACTGTAAGGTCTACGCTACTACCTGTGCGATAATATGTAGCTTGGTTATACTCATAAAAGGTTATTAAGTTTACTCTCATTCTAATGGTATACCTGTTTCTTCTTATCGTGTGGGCAACAAGGCCCAGAAGTGAGATTTTTGAACATCATACGAGCGACTCGGCAGTAGAAAGTGTCAAAATTACTATGGAGATTATGCATCTTTCTACTGCCGAACCGCTCGTATGATGTTCAAAAATGGCACTTCTGGTGACAGAGTTTATTCATACAGCCTCTGACGTGGATTTTATGTAACGACTACTACTATCAGATATAGTAGCCGGGACCAACGGTTTAACGTGCCAACTGAAGCACGGAATCATCTTTTCAGACATTCAGGTGATTCAGCCTGAAATGTCCTAACCAACTGGGGAAACGCACAAAGTGACATATCACTATGTGTCTTCCGTATGAATCGAACCCACGACCTCCGTGTCAAGAGCCCAATATGGTCTTACCACTAGATCACGGAGGCTGTATATCTTAGAACAATTTAATTACCTTCATGAAAGATCACTGTCGTTATATGCCGTAATTATGTTTCAGTGTGACCAGTAACTGTGAAAATGATTTGCGAATGTTTTTTACGAATTGCCTATTATTTTGTCCTTGCCCCTCCTTGGTAAACTCAATAGCAATAGCGTCAATGGCTGTACTTGGTCCAAATGGTATGGAACAGCTGTTTTTTTTCACGAATTTAAAATTGCCTATTGCCAACGAAAATTGCAATATACATTTTTTTTTAAAGAAAATCGCTTACTAAAAATTATAGCATTAATAACATTGTGCAACGTACCTTTTATAAAAACCTTTAAGTACTTCATTTGAAATTATTTATAATCCTCCGTTGGCTTTTCAATGAGATATCTGTAGCCGATAAACGTAAGTTTAAGTCTTGACACATGAAAAAACTCGTTACGGATAGATCATTTATCGTAGTACGTGCTTTCCATACTTTTGTGTTTGCAGAACTTGCACTTGCATACCGTAGTCATAGCAATAAAAAACCCTATTTATACGGCGTCAACGCAGTGTGTGTTGGATCGTCGAAATTTTTGAATTACGTGCTTTGATGCCACTTTATTTTATTTTGAATGTAATTAATAGTTGACTTATTAAATTTATAGCTTCATAATATTTATCGTACTTTAGAATGGCTTAAACAGGTGAAACGAGGTGATTGAAGGTGATTTCACCGAGAGAAATATCTAGTAGATACTGAGTTGTTTGAGATTAGAAACGGCTAGAATTCCAGACACTAGAATGTCTGGCATTTTAAGAGGCTGAAATGTGCCAAATTCAGCTTTTTTTGTTTTACCAAAGTCAATTTTTAGAGATTTTAGTTAAATCCAGGAAGATTTGACTTAAATAATAACTTCTAGTAAAGTCAGCTAAAATAAATAGTTTTTATTTCTCTCCATGCATTTTCTTTTCAAGATGATTTCATATCTGTATACTTTCAAATTATCGATCAGGAGTGCGATTTTTGAATCTCATTCGTTGAATTCAGCAGTAGAAAATGCAATTATTACTATGGAGATATGCATCTTTCTACTGCTGATTTGACTTTCAAAAATCGCTCTCGCGAAGTGTGATTTTTTAAAGACAAATCAGCAGTAGAAAGATGCATATCTCCATAGTAATTTTGACATTTTCAACTGCTGAGATCAGCGAATGAGATTCAAAAATCGCACTCCAGAACTATTTAGAACCCAGAGTTTACTTTGTAGTAGTATTATTGTATGATATTAAGTACCAAACAAATACCTTCTTAAAAGAGATTAATTAATGCTGGTTGTAGAATATAGAAGTATATTAATCATTTCTATTTTGCACGTTTTTTATTTCAGACGCAATGACATATTTTAACTCATGTTGTATAAAATTGATACACACAGTTTGTCATATATGCTTGTAATTTATATTTCACTTTCATGAAAGATAAGGTGTCAGTTAATAATAAAATAGATATAATTAAGATATTGATTGTGTATAATTGCGAGTACAGAGGGCAGGTGTAAACGTCCGACGCGCTACGAATTTCAAACTCCGTAGTTATTATGTAGGTATACTTAATTATACGATATTATAAATTGTTTAGTGCAATTCGTCCTCTTGTAAAATTTAGCAATTATTATTTAAATTAATTATATACAAAACGGTTGAATAACTACTTCGTATGTTTCTGAAATTAATAATACTTTTCAGCAATAAAATACATTGAGTACTAATTTTGCATTGTTCATATTCAGTATTGTGACATTTCTTGGTTGCAATTGCACCGTTGTTATATTTGTGAAATAAATAAATCTTAATTAAGTATTAAGAAATTGAGCAACATATTTTTTTTTCAATTTTGAGTACTGATTCTGTTTTGCTGTCTGTCTACTGTTGTTACATTTTATAGCACTGGTAATGAACTGATTATTCCATACACTAAGTAAAAATTTTACAGATTCCTTATATGCGTCCTTATCACGGTCACACAGATATGATTATTTACAACAAATATTAGAATTTTATACAAATGTGAAGAAAAACAAGACAGAAAATATCGTTCACTGACACACTATATTGATAAGTGGTAGGTTGCTTCAAAAGTTAGCAAACGTGAACTTTATGAGGTCTCATAATTTTATATTTCTTTGAGTTTTTTCCTTGTTATTTTTCATTTCGCTTGTAGGTGGACGACAGTGACAAACACGCACACCAAATAATCTTGCTCCTAAATAAACTAAATAATCTACTCTAGCTTTTATTTAATCTAGTCCACGTCCTGTAACAAGCCTCCATGCAAACATCCAAACTGCCGCATTTATCTTAGCTTTTACAGCATTTATTTTTGCGAAGCAATGTGTGCCCATCTAGGGGTATTGTTTTGTATTGAAAATTCATGAAATTTCAAGCAGCTAAGATGGAGAGCAGGTCACTTAATGAGAGAGGTAGAGCCACTAGATAACCGAGCGCGCTACGCATGACCTGCAGAAAAGATGACATCTCCAGCATAATTTGTAAACAACGGAAGTCATAAGACCTCTTGTTTACAGGAATAAATTGATGAATGTCCAAAATTGGACCAAGTTGAGGCTGACAATAATGTTGATTATAATAAAAACTAGCATTTATTATGGTCTAGCTGTTGCCCACGACTCCATCTGCGAGGTCCTAAAAGTATTCTATCTTTGTGTTATTCCAGAACATTATTCTATTTGCGTGCCGAATTTAATCCAAATCCATTCAGGCGTTTATGCGTGATTGAGTGACAAACATACAAACATCCAAACTTTGACTTATAATATTATCGAGATAACGATTCTATTATATAGTATGTCTATAAAGTCGTGGCATGAATGTTTGAGGAACTAATCATTTTAGTTTGGTGGTGTTGCTGGGTTATTCTTGATTTTGACGTTCTTGTTACGGGATTCGAACCCACAACTCTCAGCACAGCAGGAAAGTTCACTACTGGCTGAGCTATCGGGGCATCGTAACCATCAAACTGAACAACTTTCACTTCGAAGCCACGAAATCGCGAAAAAGTTTTTTTGTTTTTTCCATAGAAAACCCAAATGAATTGAACAACTGTTTTTTTCGCGATTGCGATGTGAGAGTTGTTCAGTGTTGTTTTTTTTTTCATTTTATCTTGTTTTTTCACAGAAGATACGACTGGATACGCCATACGACTGGTTAAAAAGAACAAAAACATAATATGTTTGTGCAGTTATACTACGTATTTAGTCTTACAATGATTGAATGGTTATTGGATTTTTAATATCAAATAATAGTGACTTTATTAGTGTACTAAATCATCGGTACAATCGTACGTAGCTATAAAGTGTAGTAGTGCATTAAATTACTTACTCTTTACTTTCACCAATGCTATTTTTAAAGGATTGAGTGTTGTAGCAAAGGAACAAGCTTAATATTTCAGTAACTCGACCAACCCATTAAAATTATACTCTTTCAAAGAAAGCTTACACGACGGTGATGTAATGATGTTACGCATCCTCCTCAAAAATCCTCCATTTTAGATTTAAGCCAAAGTTAATCATTTAACGGGTTCTTATCACGTTTTTAGTTTTTAGATTTAGCTTAAATTTTAATAATAACCGCGTAACTCTCAAAAATTGTGTTACGAGAACGAGATTTGTCCTAAAAAACGTCCTTATCTTTGATATTAATATATATACTATTTTACTTGTTTTTATTTTGAGTGATCGATTGGATATACACATCGTCTCACACAAAATCTAAAATGTATATCCGCTTTTGAAAGTTTGATGATAGATATTTTGACGGAAAGACAATATCACAATAATTATCTATATACTTAGTTATAAATGTGTTTCAGTGATGTTTTTAATTGTATATAATTTAAAAGTAAGTACAGATAGAGCGATGCGTTTATATTATTATTTTAATTATTTTAAATACTTAAGTAATTGAAACAAAATAATCCATAAGACAGTTAATTCATCCATGTCGTTATTTCAGCAGTTTTTAATTCATTTCGTGGTTTTGTATCGATGAATAATGGCATGTCGGCTTAGTAAAATCAAAACTGTATAATATTACCTGCTATAATAATTAGGTAGGTACATACCTACTGTTGCATTGTCTTTAAATCTGACATTCATCAGACCGTAGCAGAATCGAAAAGTAGTTGCGAGAAATGAGAACCCGAGGCTGCATACCATTTTTTTACCTTAAAAATTTATTTACTAAGCGGAAAAATGTGCATAATTCGATGTTTCATCCACAATTGTAATTTATCCGTAACACAGACTAAGCCGGAGAAACGTGCAATTAATAATAGAGACATTTACATGAACAGCCGTTGATTTACAATACGCTTGAAAGCACTACAAAGAAATCATTAAGTACCTAGTTAATTTTTTGTAGTTATAGTAGTTTGATTGATATATTGGATCTTACTTTATTTACGCTGCGCCAACGAATATTTATTATAATAGTGTATAAATACTTTGAAAAAAAAAAGAAAAATGTAAAAGTTTCCTTATTCAATGATTGAAATAAAAAACATAATATGCTCACAACTTCATCCAATTTATACTTTTAATACTTTTTTGTAATAACTACATTTCACTAGATATGATATAAGCCCGTCGCGACGTATAATGGGCAATGGACACAAAACCGTCATGGAAGGAGAAAAGTGTTGGTTTGTCTATTTTATAAATAAATAAAAAATATTTCATTTGATTATTTTAGTTGTTAATAACAGATTTGACAGTATATAATTTTTATTTCGTTATTAAAAAAACACCATTAATAATCTGCATTTTATCTTATTCTCTTTTTCTTCTTCCATTTCTTTACATACCATTTGTATTATTTTTGAATAGTTTTTATCACAATGATGTTTAAATATATAATGGTCTGTTTTATTAATTTACAAACAGTCGTTAACTACTTATTTTACAATTTATATTATGAATCTGGAATAAACACTATTATGCAGTTTGCATATAACAGTGATTTTATTTAATTTTTCAGTGACAGTTTGCATTTGCAGTATAACAGTGATTTGCAGAAAAATCTATTCATAATTAAGTAAGTAATCGCGTAACAAACATACAAAAACATACTGGTCTAATTGATAAACTCCTCCTTTTTTTTTGAAGTCGGTTAATAAAATATAAAAGATATTACTATGTTGCTAAGTACTAAGCTTTTTAATTAATAATAATCAATAAATAAACAAAGAAAAGCATTAGACGTAGAGTCACACTTTTTCTTTACTGGCACATTAATGGTCAAAAATAGTTATCGCTGACTGAGGCAGCAGACATCAAATTTAAGAAAGACTTGCATATTACCCGCGAAGCATTTATTTTTAATATTATATTTCAATTCCTAACGATAGCCAACCTCCGGTAGCAGGCAGCACAGCAGGAAGAAGAATAGTCGCATTTAAACTTCCTACTATTTACGAAAATAAATCAAGGTCCCTCGAATTGCATCAGGCGGTACTATTCTGTATCTAAAATACGTATTCGGAATTCGAACGCCTTGAGATCGCGTGACGAGTGTCTGGCTCTCGTCAATTTACTTATTTAGCCTGATTAGTTTCACGGAACCAAATCCGTCCGGTGGCTGGACAGAGTAAAAATTTCGGAGCTGCGAGTTTAGTATACATTGGTTCCGATGAACTAAAATTAGTCGCGACACATAATATGAAATAACGCACACTGGATTCCCGTGCGTGTTGAGCCCACCTACGATTGGAATATCCTAATTTCTAATCGTGGGTGCTGTACAAGGTGATCTTACTTCGCAGACAATCTCATCCATTAAAAGGTTTTTTTTTGCATATCCAATATATGTATATGCATATTAAATATCAATGAACGAAATGTCTTGTCTATGTCCAGTATTCTAACCAATATATTTGCAATATCACAACATGTCAAATTAAAAGCTTACATTGCGGTTTACAGAAGTTCAGGCTTCGGAATCGTTCGGGTTTTGTTGTTATTCGTAAATGACTGTAAAATTAGTTGATTTTCAACTTCGATTTATTTTTTCTATTATATGGCGCAAACAGTAGCGATAATTCGTATTATTTTGGAAACTGACTAAACCTAAACGTTTCTAAAGCTGGGAATGAAACGAACAGTACTGTACTTACTGGCTTAATCATCTGTTATATTTAATTGTAAAAATATGTTTTATAGATTATTATTAAAATATTGAATGTTGAAACACAAACAAAAAACAAAGTACCTGCTCACATATTTTATAGTGAAGTCTCCACAGTTTTTAATATTATAATCCCAACCGTACAATATTTTCGACTCTCATTACCGTGTCAATATAAGATTAGGGATAAGACCAATTTGAAAAAAAAAGAACGAATAATAAGTGCGTTTTTTACGTCGCCCGCCTAGCTCGGGACACAATTACAGAGCCGCAAGACAAAACTCAATTAGGTATTGTAAAAAAGAACCGACCTGTCGATGTCGAAATTCGAATTTCGGAGCTCTTTTTGTGATTACAACCTAAATAATAATATGCAGCAAGTTTGATTGACAGTTCTCCTGGAGTCAAACGTTTGCGGCGCCGGCTTTCATGGTTATTGGCCAAAAAAATTCGGGCAAATTCTCGATTTAAATTTGAATCGTATCGAATTAGCCAACGATTATCGGTGAAATTTTACGTGGCATATGTTCGAATTATAAATTAAGCTTTCCGGTTTATATTTAAAATTGAATATAGATTCTGAGAAGGCGGTTTTGGATGATTTTGAATTATATTAAATCGAACGTTGTATTTCGCCATTTCAGCCTTAAGCCAATTGAATGCATTTAAATCAGTATTATAGCCATATATTAATATTTATAACTACTAGATTTTAGGTCAAACCATAAGCCATCAAACAAAAATTTTCATCGAAATTGGTTCAGTAGTTTTTTCGTGATGCTGTTACAAAGAAATAAACAGACAGGCAACAATTCTAAGAAAGGATGATTGATCCTTGACTCCAGTCAAGGATACTTAAAAACCATATCGTAATCTTTTCTTTGCAAATATCTTCAATGTTACAGTTTTAAAATAGTTACTTCAGTTACACTTCAGTTACAGTTTTAAAATAGTTTAGAAGCAACAAAATCTACATCACATTGTTACAGCCACCACTACCAACACCGGACACCTTGCAAGAATGGAATTCCATCAATATTACGCTCAAAAATGTATTGCCCTCACGACATTTTGTTTTCTTCGTTTCATTATACAGGGCCATTATTGAAAAAAAAGTTTTCCTTAGTCAGTAGGTTATTTTAGTATAAAAATTGGTAAAACTCATATTATGATAAACTTGGAGTATAATTACAAAAACTCTGTGGCTTGAATGATATAAAGGGGGAAGCCGGATTTAGGCCCAGAGGAGTGTAGGTAGGTACATCAAATTAGATTCTGTAAGAATTGATAAAATATTCTTTCTCACTATTTATTAATTCTTTCTCTAAGTATAAAAAGCCTCCCAAACGATTCTGGAATCATAATAAATTGTAAACTACTTAATATTTGCTATATTACGGATTCCAAAACAGGTAAAACTACAAATACTTTAAGTATAGGTTATTTCAGATAGTAGAATTGCATACCACGAACTTTCTATAAACCTTTTCCTTTGCCATTTTAATAATTGGCATTACATATTATTATTTCCATATGTACAAATGTGTACACTGGTGGCCTAATGGTACCTATAAAGGGTGTAAGGAAAAGTTACATTATCCTTTAAACCACACACTCTACCTATCAAACTTAACAACTTTTACTATGGGAGCAAACATGTCAGAACAAAAAAGAAACCAGCGGTTTCAAACGTGTGAGCCAAGTAGGCATTGAGTTAGGGTTAAACTACACCACGTAGCACAGCATCGCATTTTTCCTTCGCTCCATCCTTTTCTGTCACTCAGGAACGTCATTTGTTAGAGCATATAAGACAGATGGAACGCGATCGCACGCGGCGTGCTGTTCCGTGCTGTTTCGTGCTGTTCCGTTCCGTCTATCTTATAATTGCTCTAGCAAATGACGTTCCTGAGTGACAGAAAAGGATGGAGCGACGGAAAAATTCGATGCCGTGCTTCCTGATGTAGTTCAACCCTTAAATTTTAGCTAAGTATGGAACAGTTTTTTTTTTTGTTATGACCTGTTTGCTCCCATGGTAAAAGTTATTCAGTTTGATTGGTAGAGTATGTGGTTTAACGGTTAATTATACTTTTGACCGAAAATTAAATGACAGCAGATTTATATTTCAACCAGCAGTTTTGTTCCCATAGAGAAACTTGAGCAGTTTTATGGTCTGATCATCCCCTTAAAAACCTTCAGCATCATTATTAAGAAGGACCCCTATATAGTACTATTTAATTCAAATTTATAAAAGTCACACAGTTTTTGTAATTATACTCAAAGTTTATCACAAATTAATATTCTTTACGTTCAATATTAATAAGTACGTTTAACAAATTATAAAGTAACTTACTGACTAAGGTAAACATTTTTCCATTAGCTGATATAAAAGACATCAACAGGACCAACATTTTTCCATAAACTCATATAAAAGACATCAACGAGAGCAACATTTTTCAATAAAGTCATATAAAAGACATCAACGAGACCAAAATTTGTCCATAAACTTATATAAAAGACATCAACGAGAGCAACATTTTTCCATAAAGTCATAATAAAGACATCAACGAGACCAACACTTTTCCATAAACTCATATAAAAGACACCAACGATACAATACAACAACTATACAAAACAATAAATACAATACAAGTAAATTAATATTTAAGTAATTCGTATTACGTAACAAGACTAGTAAAGTAATAAAAAGTGTGTATAAATATACAGGGTGACAATGATATCATTAGCATCCTTTTAAACTAAGAGTCTACCCATCAAACTGAACATCTTTTACTATGGGAGCAAACCAATCGGAGCAAAAAAAAATCCGCTGTCCCATACTAAACTGCGCACGTGACTCAAATTATGTATGGGACAGCAGATTTTTTTTTGCTCCGATTAGTTTGCTCCCGTAGTAAAAGTTGTTCAGTTTGATGGGTAGACTCTTAGTTCAAAAGGATGCTAATGATATCAATTTCACCCTGTATAATAAGATTTGATTCTTCATTATGCACGGTGTAAGGAAATGTAACCTTTAACCACAATTAAACTGAAATAGTTATTTGTTATGCTAGGCTGCAAAGTTGTTTTTTGCCGCGAGTACTTATATTGAAACCAGAGCAAGCGAAGGATTCTAGGATTGAACCACGAGCGAAGCGAGTGGTTCAAATATAGAATCCGGAGCGTAGCGAAGGTTTCAAAGGTACGAGACGCGTAATAATTTTGCAGCCGAGCGAAACACACAACTTTTCACCTCACAACAGCGAGGAAAATTTTAGGTGCAAGCTCTGAGTTTAGATGTATAGAGCGAACATCGCGCTTTATGACGTTGTCCCATTCTATTGCGGCTATATTACTCTTGCATTTAGTCACTGTCTCACTGCGGTCACGTGTAGCAGTTTGATTGAAAACTAATTGATCAGCATACAAAATGTCCTGGTGTGTAGTGTGTACTGAGACACTGCGCAAATAATTCAGGAAATGTAAGGAAATGTAAAGGAATAACTTCTCATAGGTAAACAAGATGAATTAATTATATAAATAAATATTAAATGCATTTTAAATAAGTATTATTTTAAATGATGTTTTTATCCCACACTGGAAAAATAATTATATGCAAATGCAAATAAGGACAAATCTATACGTGAAAAAGAGAAGACAAGAGATATTGCTACTCAAAGGGATTATATTTAGTTATAATCTCTTTGTTGACACTCAAATAAATTATAGTGAAGGACAAACTTATACGCGAAAAAGAGAAGACAATAATATGCACGAATATATGCATAGTTCGTTATGTTAGCAACATAATCTTTTTGTCTTTCTCGCACGTATGGTTTTACTATCTTTTTATCTGGACTCGAATGGATTCGAATTTTAAAAACTCTTTGCACGCTAGCGGATAAAATGCACTTTTGCACTCAGATTTCGAATGATAAACAGAATCTTTCCGAGCTTGTGAGGTGAAAAAAAAAATGTTTTTCCATTACTAAACTGAAATTTTTCGAGTAAGCAAAAGCATTGCAGTTAATGGAACAACACATTTTTTTTGACCTGACAGGTTTTCTCCCAAAGTAAAAGTTGTTCAGTTTGATGGGTAGAGTATAAAGGTTCACTTCCGATCCCAGCGGCCGATGCGACTGACGCGTGGTTCTGTCATTTTTTCATAGTAACTATCGGCCGTCGGCCGCGAGCTTACTATGAAAATGTATGGCATATATGACAGAACCACGCGTCAGTCGGATCGGCCGCTGGGATTGGAAGTGAACCTTTAAGGAGGGTAATGAAACTTTTCCATACACCCTGTACAGGGCGTAAGCTTAAATGCGATATATACTTAAGGGGGTGCTTCAGACCAACAAACTGAACAACTTTAACTATGGGACCAACTTGGAAATCACAACATAAAAATTTGCTGTTCCATATAAAATGACAATAATTACTTACTAAAATATATGAAACAGATGTTTTTTTTCGAAGCGCTCGTTGGCGTAGTGGAGCTTCGGTATTGGAAACGATCACCGAAGTTAAGCAACGTCAGGTCCGGTCAGTCTTTGGATGGGTGACCGTTTAATGGTATTTCATCTCGAGCGTTTCCGTGCTTCAGAAGGCACGTTAAGCAGTTGGTCTCGGATAGTTCCGTCAGATGGCATTGTAACTATTCGTTAAGCCAGGTCAGAGGCCTATTAAGGCGGCTTGAAAATTCTCTGACAGCAAGATGACCACTAACTGGCCTCCACCAACACGCACTTGGCCCGCGTGGTGGAGTATAGCCCACTCCCTCTCACCCTTATTCGTGAGAGGAGGCCTTTGCCCTGCAGTGGGATTCTATAGGCTATAACCATTTCATACTTGGTCCCATAGTTAAACTAATAAAGTTTGATGGTCTGAAGCACTCCTTTACTTATGTAACGCATTTAAGTTGACACCCTGTATAATGACAGACGTAGTAAAGACGACACAAAGGCAACCGATCTAACAGTCCTCCAATCATCTTAGCGTTTTCTTCCAACTTCCATTCTTCTATTAAAAATAATGCATTGATTGCTAGAGAAGCTTCATGTTCTACTATACCGCATTCCAAATAAGGACGACGAGATTTTCCGATTCCTATTTAGCTTTCTGGCCAATTCTGATAAGCAAATATAATTTATTTATTAAAAAGATGTACTATCCGACATATATTGGACGTTACTAAAGCTGTTCTATGAATAATTGAGAGCAAGTGTTTCAAATCTCTGTTTCAGTGATTAAAAATGGCCTTAAATTTTCTTTGTTATTTGGAATGGAGTATAGATTTGTTAAATGATGACATTGCTGTTCCAGTTACACCTTTCCTTTCATAACTCAAAATTCTCTTCTCAATTCCTACATAATTTATTTACCTAACTAACTACCTTATTTAGCCCACGCCCGATTGTCTTCCTTGTTTTGACTCCTGAACCTTGGCACGACGACGGTCGGTCGGTAGGTACAATGACTGGTATTGATTTTTACACTACGCGGTCAAAGGAACTGTAACTCGGCGAATCTAGTAAACAGCTTTACCTAGCCTGCAGCTCACTTAGAAGCAACAGTAGTACGGCCCTCCAACGATAGATGTCGCTACTACAATGGGTTTAACACTACGAATAAGAATAACTATAGAAGAGTAACTCTAAACAAAATCGAAATAATTTTTGACACCCAACGAAAAATGGCATATTGTATGAGTTTTGGCGGCACGGTACAGTTTTTAAAGAACAAATTTAGAACACGGTCATAACACGGTACATTTTTTTTGGTGACACTTTTTGAGCTTCATTTACACTTCTATACATTCTTATTCGTAGGTTTAACAACATAATATCCTTTTGAAAGTGATTTGTGCGTTGATCAAACAAAAAGAACTAGATGCACAGTCTCGTGTAAAATCTTATCAAATTTTTGTCAGAATTAATTGTTTACTGTTAGCTAGATGAAGCAAAACTAGGAAAACATTTGAACCTGGAGTGCGATTTTTGAAACTCGTTCCCTGAGCTCAGCAGTTGAAAATGTCAAAATTACTATGGAGATACGCATCTTTCTACTGTTGATTTAACTTTCAATAATTGCGCTCATGAAGTATGATTTTTGAGAGTAAAATAAGCAGTAGAAAGATGCATATCTCCATACTAATTTTGACATTTTTAAATGCTGGCTCACGAGTTTCAAAAATCACACTCCTGCTATTTTATTTTGTCTTTAAGTCCAGGTTATCCCAGTGCAAGCGTCTCTTTCTTGCAAGCATAAGTTTACAATTAGCCATCCCGCTCCAATTGAAAGCAGGATCGCAAAAAACGTGTTTTTCGTCAATATCTTTGCTCATGGGAGTTTCAAAGCTAAAAATTCTTCTGAGTTCACTAGAAATATTTAATGTATTTAGTTAAGTACAAGAATAAAAAGTTAAATATCAGCAGTTTAATCATAGTATTGAAAAAACATAACAAAAAGGGGTAACTTTGGGATGTTTTTCTATCTAGTAAACTTAATCTAATCGTGTAATTGAGAGCAGTCGCCCATCCGCCCGATCCTTAAATAAGACATAATTTAATGTCAGACTTTAAAACACAGTTTAAAACACTTTCGTTCGTGTTCAAAAAACGGCCTCGACGGGATAACAGCGTCTTAACTTCGATTGCGATGCGTTGCAACACGCTTTTTTTCGCGTCAAAGTTTTTTTAGAAACCTTCGCGGTCTTGCCCCAGTGTCCCATAAAAGATTCATTGGAATCGAACTAATGGTTTAGGAACGCATAAGGTACAAACAAACAAAAACACAGATCGACAAACATTGATTTTTATTGAAAATATGAAAGGTTTTAGTCAAAAATATTCAAAATCGAGTATTAGGATGAATAATATGCATAAAATGGTTAAAACGATTGGAATGCCGCGTGAAAGGAAAAAATGCAACCAGATAGGAGGGAGCTGAAACAAGGTGACAATTCAGATAAAATATACCAAAAGGAAGGCTGAAACCGGCTGTTGATTCTGATAAACATAGAGGAAGAAGCGACTACAGGCCATGCTTGAACCGAAACTTGCCGATTTTGTAATGTCTAGGTTTTGCAGCTGCACCGTTTATACGATACATTATAAAGCCACGTTTCTACCATCTACAACAGTAAATTGAATCAGACGATAAAAGTAATTAGGCACCTTCAAGGTTTTATTAATAAATTAGAAAATTGAGTTAGCTTTATTATATTTATTGATGTTGCCATTGCTAGAATATCAGGAGATCAAACAATGGGTAATAAAACGTAATTTAACGCTCTCATAAAGATTTTTGATCAGTAAATTTATGGAATTTGTAATTTCAATAACGAATACGATTGTTTTAGTGTCTATCAAATGTTATTAATTATTAATGTTTTATTATACTATGAACAGTTGACATGGAGATTGGAGATGAAAAAAACTATGATCCAGAAAGAAAGAATCTTTTAGGTGCAGAATTAATAAATTTATGATAACCTGAAGACCTGATTTGTAACACCACTGGCTTTTCGGTGAAAGAAAACCTCATGAGGAAACCTGCATGCTTCAATTTCCAGGCATGTATTGTACCCACTGTCCATTATATATAAGTGGCGACGGGCTCACCCGCTGTCACACTGGACAGAATTTCGGTACTACTGGTGAAAGGTGGATGTTCTGAGGTTTCAGGATACCATGAGCATATGCTTATGCCTGAAGATAAATAAAGAGCCTAATCGCATCCTGTTAAAGAGGATAGATCTAGCGATTTCCATACAAGCAAATTTTGATTATATTTTAACCAATTAAAGTCAATCAAACATATTCTAAAATCCAATCTCTGTGCCTGTGGTTTGTCAGATTTTCGTTAAAATATATAGTTTCAAAGTTACAGTGGCTCAAAGAGTTCCATAAACCCTTTGCGGCGAATGGTGCCGATTAAGCCAATTCCGAGCTTAGTTGTATTGTTTTAAATCTGGAGCTACTAATAACATCGTTCTAATTTTCTTTGAAAAAAATAATTGATGCTGTTAATTTCAAGAAATAAATTAACAAACAATCCAATTTTGGCCTTGAGTCCGTACACAATTTGTTCTGAAAAGTTTTTCGAGTCAGGTTTTGCAGAGTTACATGTGAATATATTATTATATCTAACTACTATACCGATTATGTTGAATCTAAACGGAAGGAAATATTTTTAAATAACTATTATTTTACACAAATTGATAGTATTCAATGAAAGAACATTTCGTCAGTACAGTGTGCAAAGTTTTTTTAGTAGGAGAACGACATAAATATAGCCATTATAATTATAACCATAATCCTAGTTTGGTTTGGTTTGTGGGTTAATACCATGTTAAGGCTTTATTTTATTTCATTGAAATCTACAATCTACAAACAATTATTGGTTTTCGTTTGTAAGAATATCACTAGAGAACGGCTGGACAGATATGGAAAGGAAGAAAACGGCGAAAGCATGTCTGGGGAAATGAGGCATCACAATGTATGGGCACAGCTAGTACAATAATATAAAAGCCTAGTTTTTTTCTGAATCAGTGTAATACTATCAACATAGATATTCGTAAAATGCGTGAGGTTTGGCAATTCATTTGTGATTTATTATCTAGGGAGTCACCACTGGGGTGTTGGGCGGGGTGGTAGCTAGTAAATAAATCATGATGTCGTATTTTTAACTACAGTTTCAAAAAGTTTATATCCGTTTGACTTGTTTACTTCGATAAATTCATACTCAAAATTTTTTATTTCAAAGAATATGACATAGATAGCTTACTGACATCATTTTTGACTCTATCACCGCGTCGGAAGGTGTCCTGTAGAAACATTGAGCTCAAATTATAATAAGACGGAAGATATAAATTTCAATCACAGTAGTTCTGCTTGCCTAATAGGTAGGTATAGTAAAAAAAAGCTATTTTTCTATTCCAAGGACATGATGAAAATAGCCTATTTTAACATTCACTATTTAAAAAAAACATCCTGCATGTATCTTAGATAACTAAATGATGCAACAATCGTAGTACCTATATGTTGTATGCATCTTAACTATATTATACATACAGGGATAGTTTTTTAAGAGGATGATCAGACCATCAAACTAAACAACTTTCTCTATTGGGACTAACATAGAAATCGAAAAAAAAATCAGCTGTCCCATACATTTGGCTCGAGTAGGTTCGCAGTTTTTTACGGAACTGCCGAGCTTTTTTCGCAATTTAGATTTTGGTGCCATGAGAAAGTTATTCAATTTGACGGTCGGATGGATCATCCCATTAAAAAGTGTCAGAATATTAAGAATGACTACATTATGTAGTGTAATACAGATTACACTATTAGGTATCTATCTACGCTACGTTTACAATAAGCAAATTTTTTTTTTTCTATCAACACCAATACGTTATCTTGTTGCTTCTCTTCTAAACTAAGGTCGCGTAAAAGAAATCGCTTTTTTGTGATAAGAGTTCATTATTTGTACTAACATCTGCTTTTTATCAGTCCTGTTTTGTATTTTGTTACACGCTTAGCATAAGCATAATATGCTCACGACCATATTCCCCAAGGTGTCATAGGTATTGTCTTAGATCCCCCTTATAATCGACCTTATAATACCCCCTTATCGACACCCAGGGACATTCTGAAACCTCAGAACAGTACCGAAAGTCAACCGAAACACGACTCTTTGATAAACTATATAATTTTTTAATTCTTTCAACAATCCTACAAGAATCTAATTTTCACATTATATGACTATAATTCGGTATGTCGAGCTATTTTTATTTTTATTTTTATTTTTATTACGGATATTAGACGTTATTTTAAGAAACAAATTGCATTTTTTGACGATCGGTAGATTTTGATCTGAGATCTCTAAAAGCAAAGGTCGCGAGAAAATCTATCAAACAAATAAGCTCACTGTATCAAACATAATGAAGAAAATCTTTGCATATATAAAAAAACACCGGTCTTCTCTTTCTAATTCTATGCTGGAAACAGAAACTCTATGTATAACGATCCTTTAACGATGACATTTGCACTGCTCTAGAATACGTACCAATAATAATATTTCCTAAAATAATATGGGTGTCGATAATTTTTTAATTTGATCTTAGACAATACCTATGCCACCTTCCTGGATCCTAGTCTAGCTTGTCACAAAATAATCATTGACTGAAATTATTTGAACCCAGGGACCCATGTAGTTCTACTGCCTTGTTTCTATTATTATAATATGGTCGCCATAAAAAATACCTGGTTCGTACAGATTTTTATGTTTATAGCGGGGCAGGCTATAATCTTTTATCATCCCTTTTATAGTGCCATGTATCCGCTTAATTTACTGTTCTGTAAATACTCGTTTGAATTTTGAGCAAACTGTAAAAATTTATTCAACTTTGAATAATTTTTTTACCTTTGTGCCTACCTAAGTTTTTAGTGCTAAACCCTGACCAGGAATAAACAAACCTGGTTTGGGGGCACTGCAATCGATTGTCACCTTTAATGTCAGTGTTCCTAGTACAAAAATTAGTTCCAATGATTTTCCGCAACATGGCGAGGTTTTTTATATTTCTGGGCTAATTCTATGGCTAAATACTAAAATTGGCTGATTACCTCTTGGTGTCTGTCCGTGCATCTGTCACACGTTTTTGTCACGTGTTTTTTCATTCTAAGCTTGATCGAAGCTAGCTTATGTCCTAGGACAAAACAAAGTCCTTTAGTGCCATTCTCTAAGCGCAAACATCGGTTGAAACAACGGCGAGCTGTCGATTCGGTATGCGTATGACCAAGAACATTGTATTTTATAACAACATTTTTGCGTATGACATCTTCGACGATCTGAAGGATGCAAGAAGGATGTTACCTTAGAGAATGGAAGGTGGCGTATTGTTTGCGTACAATGGTGGAATTTTGGATAATAGAGAGTGATAATAAACAAAATTGTTTAATATACTTTATTGAAATACCATTTTGTATTGTATTGTAAGATTCCTAAAAAAATTCAGGTGCAGAAAAACGCATATGATATCAATCCACAACAAAATTAGGTCCACGATTTTTGTGTCGTACTAAATAAACTATTATAAAACTTTAACAGAAGTGTGTCTTTAAATTGAAGATATTTACAAGAAAATTGTAATTGAATTGAATTGATATGATTATTAGGTATTCACGAGTCCAAATGAACCGTTTGTAGAATTTTTGTGAAGCTGTTTTTTTTTTTTGGACATCACGCAAAAACTACTGGAGCCCTGGACAAAGAGACATTCTATTGGCCTTGACGCTAGTAGAAAATGACTGAATGTATGGATTTGACATTAACGATCGAAACATTTTGACGTTTGCTTTCGTCACCATACGTAAAGTCCATACAATTTTATGTTTTCTACTGTCGTTAACGCTTATCGAAAGATACTTTGTCTAGAGGCCCTGAGCCGATTTTAAACTCTAGTCCTTAATATAATAATATCTTCTATAATACTTATAAAATAGTTCCATGACTGACTGAATGACTGACTGACAGACAACGCACATCCTAAACTGCTAAAGTTACACTGAAAAAAATGTTTTGTTAGATATAACCAAACTTTAGTGACTACCGAACATTTTGGTTATAAATAGAAAACTGTTTAGCTATTTATAACAAAATATTTGATCATGTTCTACAAAATAGTTCGGTAGGTCACTAAAGTTCGGTTATATCAAACAAAACATTTTTTTCAGTGTAGAAACATGAAATTTGGAATAAGTATTCTACAGAGGATCTACATCCTACGGGTGTACTAAGAAAGGATATTTTGAAAATTAACCCCTAACTAAAGGGTTAACCCTTCAAGGTCGAAGTCGCGGGCAAAAGCTCGTCATGTTTAAATAGTCAAGCAATTTAAAATGTAGGCCACTTCAAATCTTAGTCCAATTAAAATGTCTCAAAGTCCTACCGAGCAGCAAATATTTTGCTGTGACAATGTTCTACGGTGGTATACATTTCAAATAGGTAGGTACTACTGATCGTTCTGAACTCCAAGGGGTTAAAAAACACAATATAATTATTTCGTGCAAAAAGTTGAGAAAGATCTCTTTCATTAATTCAATCGTAAAGCGCTTATGTCGACAAAGGACGTGACTTTATTATATTTTTGAGTAATTTGTGTTATCTTCAATATTATTTATAAATATCTGTTTTACAATATAATATCTGTGTGTAGAAAACCTGACGTTTAAATACCAAATTCATTGTAAAAGGTGAACCAATTAGTGTAGTAGGTACCTACCATAGAAACGCTTACTTTAAATTGGGCATTAAGTACTTAATTTGTTATTAGTTGGCCTGTAGGACCAAACCTGCGATTTTAGAATGTACATACATTCATAATTATATTAAAAGGAGATTGCTCTACTAAACTTTTAAATCTTTATTAAATTGTCTATAGTCATGCCCAATTTAAAGTAAGGTACCTTAGTAATAAAAAACCTGAACAATATTCTTATGTACACAATCAATAACTGAATAAAATTTGGTTTTAAATTTTTTGAAATTGGTATCGTTTTCGACTTTCCACTCAAATTTCCACAAAATTGTCGTGACTATCATAAAGTTTGTATGGGACACCAAAAAAATGTTTACATTATTCATACAACATAACAATTTTTAAGGATTTTTTGTCCATTCGTTTAAACGTTGTATACAATTTACAGAGGGTTCTCTTTAATTTTCACACAATGAAAAAAAATAAAGGTCGAGTCCGTCTATGTGCAAGGTTGTGGGGAAAATGCGAAAACTCGCCCTAGCACGGCGGCCATGTTATGACGTCATCGCGCTCGACACGGGACGTATTTAGGCGAATTACTTTATCCTAAACGTCTGCAGTGACCAAACGTTCTCATATTTATATTGCCTTAAGGTGAATTAAAAGACTTTTCTTTTCATTTATAAGTAATTTAAATAAAAATATATTTATACCTAGATTTATTTCCAATCAAATTTTTACACAACTGTTAATCCAAATACAGGAAAATTGTTCGTATAAAAATCCATCGGTATGTATCGTGAAAATTATAGCATTAGGTACTTTCGGGCTGTAATTCAGTCATTTACATTTATTAGTGAAGTCAGCTGTACCAAATCAAAACATAGACTACAGTGAATTTAAAAAGTTTCAGTTGCAATTTATTTCTTGTAAAGTCTAAAAATTCCAACTATCCTATTTAAAGCGTCAACATTGAAACTAGCATCGCAGAAGCTATTCAGTAAATAAAAGCGATACAATTAAAAAAAGTTACTTCCAACAAAGAGTACAAAAGAAAATGTGCAATTGTTTCGAAAAATAAAAATAGACGTCACTCAATGCGTCCCCGTGTACGCTTTGAAGATAACGGACGCCTCCGATTGGTTGATTGAAAGTAATGGGCGTGTCGCCGTTTGGATCCACCCCTCTCCGTTAGGGGTCTTGGAGAGCAAGCCACCAAACCACATCGGGCGCTTGCCGGTGGCGCCACGCGTTTATAAACACATGATAACATATAACCTCAAATTAACACGTGAACATAAAACAACATATAACCCGCTTCCTTACTAACGTACATTCCAAGTGACAATAAGTGAAAAATTTCCAGTGATATGACTGAATATGAAGACTTGAGTGCTAATAATAGTGTTGCCGGTTAATATAATGAAGATTCAAATTGGATTTTTGAAATAAACAAACAGTGCTTAAACTGAAAAAGTGGGTGAACTATTTATAAAGGTGTGTAACAGACAAGCTGCATGAACACAGCATTGTGTAATCGATCGCCTGAAAACAGTGACCTCTGGTGGTGGTATACATACACAGTTTATCACAGCGTATTATGGTTCCATGAAAACTTTATTAAATTCCAATAGACTCTTAGCTATAATTACATTAATAAAAAGCAATATTTAAAAACGTCCTTAAATTATTTTACAATTTCATCAGCACAATACAATCACAAAATATTGGCTTAATATTTTATAATATTTTTTTATTCACTAAACGCCCAAATTCTTCCAGTTGGATTCCTATTTGAATAAAGAATAACTTGAATTATATTATAACTCTTCCAAAATACTGACTAAGCCGATGAAACCTTACATTGTTTATTGTGAATGCCGGTTTTAAGTTTTATCAAACAAATGCTACTGAAGTCCAAGTTATCCTAATATTTGAAAAAGAAGAAGCATATCTATGAAATCAATTTCATCGAATTTATAAAGCGTGGACAATTAATAAAAGTTACATATTTAGAAAAATCGACAATAATCAAGATATCAGAAACGATCAAAAAACATCGACTAATAAGAAAACATGTTATAAAAGAAACAAAATCGAATCGACTTAGTTGGCCTTCACCGCCGGAAGATATAAATACTAATCGAGCATTAATTTTGCGAGATCGTCAAAATCGAGGCCATTGTTTAATTGAGTTTCCAAATTAAAAGTAATTGATTTTTCATAAACAAACAAAATACTGAAGATTCTTAAACGCAGACAAGAATAATAAACCTAAATGTCCAACCAATAAATCAGCATTGATTGGTCTATTTCAAATATTAAAAAATGCTCTACAGAGCATAACTTCTGAAAATCGACTTCATCATCTGTAAGCGAAAGTAGGTCTTAAGTTAATGTGACATCAGACTATAGACAATTGTGTGTCAGCAAGAGGCAAGGCCCGGCCTCGTGACGCCGAGTGCATCATCAGCCGTCAAGATAGCCACAGAGCCGAAGCTGCAGCTGTGCGGGGGCTGGGGCGGGCAGGGGGGCTACGCGCTGGAGGGATGCGTGGACGCAAGCCTGCTCCGGCCGCCGCCGCCGCAGCCCCACAACAGCCAACTGGGGACCGTCTACGCAACAAAAAGGAGAAGAAGAAATGGGAAGAGGTTAGCATAACTTTTCTTCATTTAGACGATTTAGATATCTTTAGTTTTATGCTATTTAGATGTACCCAACAACATTTAATCTTGCTAAATTTTAATCGTGCCTTTTTTACATATAGTAAAACAATTGTAAGTAAAACTTTGGCATCCAATCAAAACTAATCTCAGCTTTTTAATTTTTACTTAATTCTGTATATCCTTTAAAGTTATATAGATTGTAACAAAAAATCGTGAAACGTATCAAATCGATTACAAACAATTATGAAAACATCGAAATGTTTAACGTACCTATAAGCAACGGTTTGCTCTTCCTGAGCCTTTTGATTTAGAATTTTGTACCTTAAGCTCAGTGCATTATGTATACGCATACAGAATATGGGTTTTTTGTTATATGATATTAGATTTTACAAAGAATTATAGATGAAACAAGAAGAGACTACTTCCAGTGCAGAGCGACGGCAGGTTCGCCGACGGTCAAAGGAATACTTTTCCTACATTATTAATTTCATTGCATCTATTTCTGTACTAACCAAGTAGACGAGATATATTTTAGGCTAACTATTAAAGAAATTAATATTATGTTTTCAAAGACAATTAACAGAATTATTTGTACATAAGTATTTTCAGTACATAAGTATATGATCTTCAATTTCTAACCCTAAAAAAAGTTTTTATGATAACAATTTTGTTGAGATACCTAATTAGTCATGCTCGTTTCACCCATATTTGAAATAGTTATCTTCGGTGATCACTGCCATTTCTACCCGAATACGTAAGAAGCTATTTTTTTTGTGTCTCATGGTGAAAACTACATGCTCGCTGGGCTATAGTTATTCAGTAAATTACTTTGACTTTGATCTGGCATGAGAAGAGAAGATCGTCCAATAAGCAGGGTAGATACATTGATGAGTCTAAAGGAATTGAATGCGAGTCATGCCCTGGAAGGAGGGCATAATCAGGAGGATTTGGATACCTAAGTGTTGATAATAAAACGACGTATGACGTAGCATTATACGTCCTTCTTAAGATAGAAGTAGTAGACTAAAGGGTTGCAATAGTCCAGCTCAGCTGCTCAGCCAATACCAAAAATATCGATTTAAACTGAATGGATAAAAATGATAGTGAAAATGTTGTGTTAACCAACGTAGAAAAGGCCACCTTTTTATGGCTATTCGCATGCAGTGTAACTAGCATTAGCAAACTGGCACCTACAAGTTGTGTCCCGTATCACTAGCATTGTAATATTCTTGTAATGTGCTTGACCAGAATTATAAAAAACCTGGTTTGGGGCGCTGCAGCCAACCAAGAACAAAAATCTGTTCCAATGTTTTTCCGCCACTTGTATTTGATTTTATACTATTTATTAATGGCGAGGTTTTATTTTTTTGGTCGGGCTTTACTTAGGTAGGTACTTTGGATGGTAGGTACCTACTGCGAAATGTTCTACAGAAATAGTAGCAACAAAACAGCTGAGTACTTATATAAATCAATGAAGTGCCAAAGCCCAATGTCTACAGTTCTTGTCACAAGGAAATGGTCAATTTTTATTTGACTCTATGTCAAGATTCGAACCTAACAAATATATCTAGTTTCTATATCCATAAAACCGAGAGCGTTCCGAATGGTGCGTTCAAAAATTAGTCGCGGCCTATTATATTGATTCGATTACTAATTTATGGGGTGAATAATGGCTGTTGTATCGATACAGTTGAATCGATTGTTGCCGTGAATTTGTGACCGTAAAGCGATGATTGATAATTTAATCGAGTAACGGATTTATACGGTACCAATTTGTGCATTTTCGAACATTTAGCATATCGGTTATATTAATACCTGTTACTACAATCCCGGCTTTGAAAACGGTACATCCGGAAAAACTAAGTAAATCAGCTGCAATCATCTTAACATTTTATATGCATAATGGTTTAAAAATGAACAGGCTACATAATGCGTTTTCTTGTCTACATTTTATTTGCTGAACAGCATGATAGTAATGGCTAAAGTACCTACTAAAAGAGTTGGCTATGAGGGCGTCCCATACTAATCGTGCTTATTGTATGGACAAACCGCCAATCACCGACGATCAATGTGTGATAACCCTTAAACCCATGTAGTCTGGTTTCACTGGGATTTACAAAAAAACATTTTGCTGAAATAATGTAGGTATAAGTAGATGGAGTTTTGTATCACAAACAGGACGCCTATTAATAATGTTTTTCTCCAAACTGGAATAAACACCTTGAAACAATATAACACCTCAATTGTCGTTTATACATTTACTCATAGTATTAATCAAAACCTCTGTGATTGTGTGTAAAAGCCATGAAAACTGCGTATCATGTAATTTATTCACTCAGTGACCATAAGACATCTTAATGATGTGTGTGTAGGTATACTTATTAAGTTGACTATGAGGTTATTAGTTTGTCCATTTTAAATTCGGATTTTTGTTAAAATTAGCTTGTACTTTTTCTGCTGAAGCTGCGATCCGATTTAATAAAAGAAAAAGTTGCAAAAACTAGGACTACGGCCATGTTACTAATCAATTGTTTCTTTCTACTCTTATATTTGTGTAACTGTGTTAAATAAACCAGTCTCATTGCTTTTGTTCAGAATTTAAAAAGTCATCAAAATCATAATCATTAAATACAAACCAGAAAATCACCAAAATGTTGAAAAACTAAAATTAATGTTCCATGAAAAAGTTGTTAACACCGAAACATTTTGTGTTGACGAGAACTATCACCCCGTAAAGTATGTGGCACTCGTTAATTTACATACTGTATAAACTACTCTTCACCTGCTAAGCTCACAATTCTAGAGTTGTCAGTTTTGATGATAATTATATAAACTTAATTCTTTTGTGGTTATTATATGATCAGTGTCAAGTCTCCTTACGTCTAGTATGTTATTAATTAACCGGTGGAGACAGGAAGAATGCACCGACAAAGGCACACACTACTGCGTTTGTTTATTTCTCAATAATTCAAGTTAATATTTATTAACTGAAAAGTTTAATGATTCTCCATACATACCAATTAACAAGCATGAAATCATGTATAAGCCAATTTAGTATCCTTCAGGGTTCAAATGGCAAATTATTATTTAACGGACTGACAGGGGACCATCTGCGCGTGCGCAGAGGGCAGGTGGTTCCGTAGTTATCGCGTACATACCGACACAGTATGCGAGCAATTTTGTTTAATTTTTGCTTTTTTAATCATTGCAACGTAACTGACTTTCAAATTCTTGATGTTTATAATACAGTCCTTCTTAATAATGATGGAACTTTTTTAAGGGGATGATCCGACCATCAAACTGAACAACTTTCACTATGGAGCCAACATCAAAATCGCGAAACAAAATATTTTTCCGTATTTATTTTCAATCGCTACTCGATCACAATATATGAAACAGCAGATTTTTTTCTTCGCGATTTTAATTTTGGTCCTATAGTAAAAGTGGTTTAGTTTGATGGTCTGAAGCACCCCATAAAGTTTGTAACGCATTTATGATTACACTCTGTATACAGGATCCTATTTTTTTAGGGGATGTTCAGACCGTCAAACTGCCCTCTCATGGGACCAACATCGAAATCGCGAAAAAAATATCAGCTGTCCCATACATTTGGCTCGAGTAGGTTTGCAGATTTGTATGGAACAGCTGATTATTTTTTCACGATTTCGATATTGGTGCCATAGAGAAAGTTGTTCAGTTTGACGCGGTCTTCTCATGGATGCTCTAAGGCTCATCCCCTTAAAAAAGTGTCAGCATATGAATGACTCTGTATTGTAATAATGACCAAACGGTTTAACACCATCAGTAATTGCTAATCGAATCAGCATAATATTTTGGTCAAAAACGTTTATAATACCTACATATATCTTGAACATAACTCTACTTCAGCTGTTCCATAATTCAAATAGATACTCGTATCATTTAAAAAACTTTATGAAACTGACACATGGTTGAACAGTATTACCACCATTGTAAGTACTTCTAGTACTTCTACGCGGCCAAGACAAAGGATTCTTCAACTCATACCAACAAAAACTTTTTAAAACATTGTAGTACTGTAGCCCCGGGTCTATTTAATCACGGGAAAGGTTACCAATTTATTTTTGAAATTGTTGTAAGGTACGACATTACTGATATAAAAACTGAATTCTTTAAGATCACAACCCGCCGTAACCACATTATGTAATGGCTAAAAAACGCTTTTATTTCGCTACTGTCATGTTACATCTCACTTCAATACCCATACATAATAGTGAACGTAGCCGCACAAAGTATATTATGACTAGATCAAAATAACAGTTCAGTTTTAAAACGTTGTACTGCAACATTAGATAGTTACGTATGGGTATAACTTTGGTGTAGAACATAACAGTAGAGAAATAAAAAGGTAATCTCGAAATATCCTATTCCTAGGAAATGTTTTTTATTGTCCTTATTACATAATAATATGGTTATGGCGCGGCGGGTTGTCATCTTTGGGACTTTTTATGTCAGTAATGTCAAATTGAACCTTACAACAATTTCATAAATAGCAAATTGGTAACATTTTTCGTGATTAAATAGTCCCGGGGCTATAGTACTATGACCAACGTATAAAATGTGAGGATTTCTTTGAGAAAAAAAAAACACGTAGTGCTATCCAATTAGTGAGCTCTCACTTACGTCTAGCGAATACTAATATCTTTACTATAAACTAGTAATGAACGGAAAGGGGGAATATTGCAAGTGGTCTTTACAATAATAACATAACAATATAGGTAGGTACCTACCTACCGTACTATCGCTTTTCATTATGAGCAAATAATATGCCTACTGTAACCACGTTTGTTTTGAAACAGAGAAAAATAAAAAATATTTGTAAGTATATTTACATTTCGCGGATTTGCCTCTGTAAGTCTGTAAGTAGGTACCTAAGGAATGACCGTTAAAAAAAGATAATAATTATAAAAGGGTCCAACTTACAACAACAACTTACTTTATGCTTATACTTTTTTAAAGGGATTATCAGACCATCAAACTGAACAACTTTCTCTATGGCAACAACATCGACAACGCGAAAAAAAAATCAGATGCTTCATACAAAACTGCAAATATACTCGAGCAAAATGTATGGGACAGCTGTTTTTTTTTCGCGATTTCAATGTTGGTCCCATAGAGAAAGTTGTTCAGTTTGATGGTCTGATCATCCCCTTAAAAAAGTGTCAGCATATTAAGTTGGACCCTATATATTATACTCTCACGACCTATCGGGGTGGTCAGAAACATCGCTACAACGACCAACTTTCTGCTTAAGAATGTAGTTGTAGAAATGCCCACATTTAGCATTTTAAGTTTCAGGATGGAATGACGTGTCAAGTATGACGAACAACAAACTTATTATTAATCTGTGGTTAAAGTGTCCCTTCGTTTTTTTTTCCATTATAAAGCTTTCTATTTGCAAGCCAGTTCGAAATTTAAATAAAATCTTTGATAAGCTACCTTCTCGGTTGCCATGTTTCGGAGTAAAAGATCGTTTCATTTTTAAATTACACGACAGATATGAGTTTACTATGTAATTTATTTGGCCGCTAAACCACGACAGATATGGATTTTCATGCAACTTTTGTCGGCTGCTGCTCGCATAGTATAGCAATTTCGATTTATCTCGAAGAAGGTTGTCAAAATAATGCTCAAATTTCCAATCATGTTAGAGAAAAATAATGAATATAATTTTCACGTAGTAAAAGTAATTCGAGTTTAAGTTACTAACACCAAAATGTTTACTTCTCGTGTACTATGCAGTTTCAACCTCAGTTAAGATCGGCATATACTATGCTATAATCGATTAGGCTGAACGCATGACGTATAGCGTTTAAATGAGGCGCGAACGTCTGATTATCGCTCGATAGTCGAGTTTGATCGCCGCGGGCGAAATTTGCCTGCATTTTATTTGCGATTTTTTGCGATTTCTTGTCGTGTGCCCTTGATTGTTTAATGTATTAATTGACCATTAAAGTGCGTTGATATACGATGTTAAGATGATCATATGAAATTACTTAACTCGATTAGGAAAGTTAATGTCTTTAAGTACCTTTAACTTAACCAGTTGTTTCATTTATATTTAGTTCTAAATAAAACAAGTCATTGATAGGGTTCAAAGTTGTTTTACTGGCAAAGCAGTTAAGGTAAGGTGTACTAGACGATGTATAATAACAAACTGCATTTAATAATTATGCTATCAGCTCACCGATTACTGAGTATAATTAAACTGCAACCCTTTACATTTTTAACGAAAAACGTCCGGTTTAAAGATTTTTAAACGTGGCGTAACGAAGTTGGTTTTAATTTGAAGCAGATGCGTTATGGAGGTGCGTTTGGTATAAGCCAGTTTTGTTTGCAAGTAGGGTCAAACAATTATTTGAAACGTACTAGGTACTTTGATTTAATACTTTTTAATGAATTACTGGTTAGGTAATAAGCGTAGGTAACGTTGCGGAGAGATATGGAAATATTTACGTCTGGGTTTGGACGGACGACATGCCATGTACCAATAAGTTTTTCTAACTTATGAACGTAATGCCGACTGCTCTCAAACGGTGAAGGAAAAAATCGTGAGGAAACGTGCATACACTGTTGAAAATTCTGTTGCGTACCAATGTGAAGTCTACCGATTCACGTACATTTACTAATATGACTAACGTCCATACACCCTCACTGAGTTTAGGCCTGTACCTACCCTGCAGTGGGACGTAAATATATAGGATGATGGTGATGATTTACACTTCAATGTTTCAATTATTTGATGTGATTTTTAATCACTCAAAACATTACATTTTATAAACGTAATAGTATATATTATGTAGGTAATTCTGCTAACTTCGTTAAAGACACAAATTGAAATTTTTGTAAACCATTATTATTCACAGAGTTCACCGACTGATAAAATAACTCAAGCGTTCAGTTAAACAATATTCTCGTAGTCTAGACCGTTTGAACGCGGCACGAAAGTTTTTGCAACAAAACATCGGTGCGTACGCACACGTGACTACCATGCTGATTGTCCTAATTAGATCAAAGGTGAGACCGACGTCGGTCTTAACTTCGACTTTGTAAACTGAACCCGTTATGATTAAAAATGTAATTTTACATTTTAACGACCCTATAACGACCATACTTGAAAGTTGTTTGATACTTAATATGGTATTGTGGTAAACAAAGGATAAGAGAATTTAGTTATTTCCTTTAAAGTTATAAAGACGTTATTGGCACTAAAATAGTTTTTTTAAATTAATAGCGAAGGACAAACCCTCACCAGCCTTGTTTCCATAAGGACAATTAACTATGCAAGGAAGCACGATCGCATTGAATGCGAAATCGAAATGAACCTAATATTTTTCTTACAAATTCAACAGAAAATAATGTATCCAATTAGTATCAGTTATTCATAATCATCTAAGGCGATGTACGTCGACTTCTGGTCCTGTCCAGCCGAAAGGATCGCCACAACAACCGGTCCTACGCTGCCATCATCCAACGGGTTCCCGTCGCCTTCATCAGGTCGTCGGTCCACCTACCCAGCCACGCTGCGCTTGCCGGTGCGCGGACGCCACTCGAGAACTCTTTGGCCCCATCGGATATCGGTCCTACGAGCAATGTGCCCTGCCCATTGACACTTTATTTGAGCAATTTTTTGGGCTTTTTCATGTATCAGTTATCATTATTTAAATAATTAAGTACCCTAGTCTATACTTTCACCCCGTTTTCACACCTTTGTGGGTTGAATTGAGAATAATCTTTTTTAGGGAGCATATTTCCGTGCTTTGGTTGGCACGTTATGCCGTTGGTCCCGGCTACTATCTTTGGTGGTATACTGAAAAAACTCTGATACCAGGGCTTGCCCACACGATAAGAAGAAGAATGGAGCACCGAGATATCGTCGTATCCTACGAATAAAGGCACTCTCGCCGTTGTGCCTTTTTATTTTTATTGCTTATTTAAAATCAGCTACCCTTTTTATATCAACTTCATTCAATAAATCACCTAAAAATCAAATTTATCAACAAGAAAATCAAGGTTTAAAAAAAGCCACTATTGCTATCTCTGGAATTATCCGACGAAAATGGCCACAACAGTGCTAGTGACATTTTTCTTCCCGGGAGCATGACGACGTGCGGGGGGCGGGGCGGACGCACGTGCCACTCCGCCATTTCTCCGCGCACTCACTCCCTGGCTGGTTTCCCGCGCGTTTGCGTTGTCGTCGCTGTTGTTTTGTAACAATAATTACTTCGCGATACCTAAATGATAACCGAAACATTTTAAGGGTATTTATTAGGTTGTATAGTAATTTATTTTGAGCTCGCTTGATGTTAAGAAATGTATTCATCGTTTTCAATGTAATTTTAGGAACTCCGTAGAAAAAAGGCGCTATTGCATCAGTGGTTTTATTCCACGGAATTGTCTAATAAAGTGGTTAAATAATTAGTATGAAGAGTTTTTAGCCCTAATCGCTTTTGTGGCCTTATTCTACGTACTAATTTTATTTTGTATGTTTTTTGCACATTATGCAGTTTGTATGTATGAATTTACTAGTTTAACTAACATTTTACAATTGAAAATAATATAAAATACAAGATAACACATATTTTATAGCTTTGTTAATGATTTTTTTGAGAAGCCTTTGTGGTGGTTGGGGCTTTTTACCATTAGGAATAGTGTGTGCTGCATATTTTTCTTTTAGCTTTACTAACAAATTCGAATGCATTTTTTTGGATTTTAGATACTCGCATGCGAAAAAAGTCCCCGGTACCAAAGGTATAATCGGTTCGGTCCATAATCATATTCAGAATTACCCTATAATTTTAAATAGAAATCATTGATCATCTATTATCGATAGAACTAAAAATTTCTTAACCGATACATTTTTATATAGACAGCACGGTTCGCCGAAAGATCTTTAGAAATTGTACATACTTGACCGATACTATTATGTACAGATAATTTAGTTCGCCGAAAGTTTGGTTAATCAAATTAGCCTTTCAGCGAAAGGTGGTATCGCAGATAGGGGTGCGTGCACAATTCATATGACAAAGAAGCTAAAGTAAATTGCCGCTAGACTACAGTTGCGAAATTAGGCTGTACTATCTTGGTAAACATAAAAATACTAACTACCTACCTCATGAGTCATGACACAACATTCATTTTATAATTTGAAAATATCTGCTATACATACCTACAGGGTGTAAGTGACAGCCTAGCAAATACTGAAACGGTGAACTCAGACCATCAAACTGAACAACTATGGAGCCTACCTCGAGAAACGTGAAAAAAAATCTGCTGTCCCATACAAAACTGGTACCTACCCGACTCAAATGTATGGGACAGCTGATTTTTTTCGCGTCTCCTGAGGAAAGCCCATAGTGGAAGTCGTTCAGTTTGATGGTCTCAGTTCACCGTTTCAGTATTTGCTAGGCTGTCACTTACACCCTGTATAATAATAGTAAAAATAAAAATGATGAAAGACGCTGATTTATAGTTGCAGGAGTTTTAAGTCGTTAATGAAGGCAAGAAGCTTGCTTCTAAAAAACGTTTATTTTTGTAATGTTGCTTGTAATGATATCTTAACAAGATAATACCTAAACATTTCGAGAGACAATACAATTTTGTTGCCTTTGCTGGGTTACAAAATAAACAAAAAAAATAAACAGAATAGGAACATAAACAAACGTTCTGTTTGATTTCATACACATAACATTTTTGACAGACTACAAAAATCTACAAAAAACATAAAAAAGAACAATCACTTTGGTTGTTTATTTTGTAACCCAGCAAAGGGATTTTGTTGTTTTTTTTTTTTAAATAAAAAACTCGCTAACAATTTATGTACCTACCTCATAATATATTTGTTGATTGTTGTATTTTTGTTGATTGAGTGGGTTTCATACAATTCTTATTTTGTAATTGGGAAACCAAAATGATTGTTCTTTTTTATGTTTTTTGTTGATTTTTGTAGTCTGTCAAAAATGTCATGTTATTTTCTTTTATTAGAAAACCAATCTTTTTATTAGAAAATCAACCAAATTGTATTGACTCTCGAAGTGTTTAGGTATTATCTTATTAAGATATCATTACAAAATTACAAAAATAAAGGTTTTTAGAAGCAAGCCGCTTGCCTTCATTAACGACTTAAAACTCCTGCAACTATAAATCAGCGTCTTTCATAATTTTTATTTTTACTATTATTATATGTAGGTATAGCAGATATTTTCAAAGTATAAAATGAATGTTGTGTTAGTATTTTTATGTTTACCAAGATAGTACAGCCTAATTTCGCAACTGTAGTCTAGCGGCAATTTATTTTAGCTTCTTTGTCATATGAGTTGTGCACGCACCCCTATCTGCGATACCACCTTTCGCTGAAAGGCTAATTTCATTAACCAAACTTTCGGCGAACTAAATTATCTATACATACTAGTATCGGTCAAGTATGTACAATTTCTAAAGATCTTTCGGCGAACCGTGCTGTCTATATAAAAATGTATCGGTTAAAAAATTTTTAGTTCTACCGATAATAGATGAACAATGATTTCTATTTAAAATTATATCGGTCAAGGGTAATTCTGAATATGATTATGGATTCTAGTTGTTTTAGTTTAAGGTATTGTACTAATTTATAATAATATGTCTGTGATTTAATTGATATTAAAGTGCTTTTTATTTTTTTCTTCACTATTTTTCATTTCTTGACTAATTGCCATGTGGTTGTAGATACGCAAAAAATAAAGATTCATTAAAATATTTTTCAGATGAAAACGATAAATAGCCCCTAATGCTCTTACGACCTGGCATATTCCGGAGAAGAAAGGCATAACGTTACTTATGTCTAAGAGAACACATTTTACTCCAGCGAATAAGGACATAAGGGACAAATTTACCAGAAATCATGAAATAATAGTCTTAGTTACAGTTTCGTTAGAATCCCAGAGTAGTTTAACATTGTTTTAAAAGCTAACTTCTCAAAAATATCTGTTAGTATTGAAATAAAATACAAAAAACTTCCTCCTGAAAAGTTGTCAGTTTGCAGTTGCGCCTTTATTCTTAGGATACGACGATATGCCAATAGAAATATTAATTTGATAATCTTTGTAGTTTTGGAGACAGCATGTCGAGTGAGTGCGTGGATTTGCATAGATTCTCAAGGAAATTCGACACAGCATGTCCAAACTTAGTTCACTTTTCTGCCACAACAATGCGCTGCGATCGATTTGAATCCTCGGTGGTGCCTGTGTCGAAATATCCGTGACATAATATAGCCAATATACCTTACTAACTATGTCACTCTAATTTTAAGGTATCTGTAGTTTTATAATTGATTATAATAAAATTCTAAACACTAATAAAAAAAAAAAAAAAAAGTAATATGGCGAAAAAAATTTGAGCTTTTTTAAAGTATTGCTAATATTTTACAAGATCTTGCTGCGGCGCCGTCGGGTATCGTTCAAAAATGCAATTTAGTAACTCGTGTAGCTCAGCACATCATAACATTAGACACGATTAGACACGTCATAGTAAAAACATGGAAAATGAAACACATCTATAGAAATACAATAGCGAAATATGATAGCTGTCATACCTTACAGGCGTTAGTCGGATAATTGTGACAAAAACCACTACGAGCAAGCGCATCCATTCCACACGCGCGATTAAACTCTTGTGATGGAGTAGTAGTGGGACTCAATAAATATACTTTGTAATGGCTATTCTTACAAATTACTGAATAAATTAATTTGCGAATTGAAATGTTAACGCTTGTGAAGCAAATATTTTATGAAATCTTTTGGTTTCTCTTTAAAAAAGTACCTAGTGGTATTATACACGTTTCGTCTTAATAATTGTTGCATGAAGTTTTTTTGCATCTTTGTTATTTTAATAATCTATGTAACGTTCATTATTGCATCAAGCTAAAGTAAGACATGTTTTAATATTATGTTCCCGTGTTAAATAGTTGATACAAAACATCCTAGAAATTAAAAAGTACTTTTGTAATAGCCGGCAAGCAACTTGGCAAAAACCTTGACTGCGCAGAACAAATACATTATACTTAGTAGGCGAAAGCTCTACTCCGCACACCCCTCACCCTACCCATATTATTTGCCGCGTAGTGTACCATTTCATAAATGTGAAAGTATTAATTTCTGAACCTAAGCTTTATCGAAATAAAGAAATAATAGTTAAATCCACGTGTTTGGTGCTTCGATTAATGTTCCCGCCATCTCCACCTTATTTTTACTGTTCATGATTTTTTCAGATTTGAAATTACTCTAGTTTTTGAAATATGGGACAGCAGTTTTGCTGAATTTGCTAAAAAATATTGTGCTACAAAGTTTCAAAGAAATATTGGTAAAAAATGCTTTGAGAATTGTATTTTTATAAGCTTTAATTCGATCCCCACACGATTTAGTAGAAAACGTTTTTTTTTAATTTCTTTCTGGCCCCAAAACTGCACCTTAACATAAACATTAAGCTTTTTGGACTTCATTTATGTTATTGGACCATTAATTGCTATAATTGCACCAAGTTTCAGCTTCCTGAGTCTTACGGTTTACGAGAAAAATGCCTATGACAGACGAACGGACAGAAACCAAGGCCTTATGATACGATTCCACATGTGTCCGTTTCGCCAATTTTGATACGGAACACTAAAAAGACAAAAATCGAGACGTTCCTCTGTCTTTGATACTTTGTTGCTAAGGTTCTCCAGAACAATCGCATCAACCTTCGACATAGCACCTATTGTCATACTAATATTTATAGTACTCTGTGGTCATACGTTGACATTGCAGTCCGTCTGCCATATTCTATTGAGTAGAGTCATGTTGCGGGTTCTGACACGAGCATTAATTGTATCGCATGGTGTACGCGCGGTTCGCGTTTTTGTCTGCCACGAGGCTCAGCAATCCACCAACACTTCCTGTTCTTGATCAAAAATAATCCCTGAGATTGGGATAGACACTCCCACAAACTACTCGATACTGGCGGAAATGCAGTGCTAAGGCACGCCAAAATCCATTTATTATAAATATAATAGATTTATATTGAGTAATTTGAACTGTTTTTTAAATTCATTACTCATTGACCGTTTATACAAAAGTGAAAAGTAATACTTTATCCTTATATTGGAGGTAACAAGTACCAATTATTCAACAACAACTGTCATTCCCTATTAACCGGCCGGGTAAAGGCCACCGCACACCAGAACGCGAAGCGCGCCCACAGTGCGTATCGTCTATAACAGTTGTATAAATGAATTAATTTTCTGCAATTTTCACCGTAGGTATGGATGTACGTCACGCTTCCACGGGCCCGTTAGGCTCGACGGACAATGATTTGTAAATATTCACTATTTTGTGAAAATAAGAAATTTTCGAAGTTTCGAATAAATTGTATATTTTTGTTTCCTGATGTGATTTCTCAAATGCAAATGAATGCCATATTATGGTCATTGGATGGCATCGCTATACATCATTAGTTTTTAATTACTAACATAACTTTAAGGGTGTATCAGACCATAAATCTAAACAACTATGCTTATGGAAATTTCTCCTTTTGTATAAAAATACTAAAGTGCGGATAAGCCGATCGATTTTCTGTTGAGGTCTAAAAAATTCTCGATTTTCGACCCAAGTTCCTTAGGGAAAGTGGTTTAGATTCATGGTCTGAATACTCCCTTAAATTTATGTTAGTAATCAAAAACTTGTGGTTTATATCGCTTTGTCTCTCAGTCACGTCACAATCACAACCATCTTTCTGATTCTATACCTACAGCAGATAGGAAATATATTTTTAACAGTAATATATCAGCAAAGAAAGGTGACTTAGGTACGCATACCATGACTGTGTTCATTGGCGCAGACTTTTAGACCACACACGATATAACATTTTATGAGACTTCCTTGTACCTTGAATAAATTCCGTTTAAAAAAAATAAAAGACTTTCTTAGCAATTCACGCCACACATAGAAGTCATGTTTTATGCTAAACACCGGTGCAATCCATGTACGGAAATTAATGGGTTACGCATTATGATCGTATTTGACAATGCACTTGGTATTGTATTTCATTACCAATAGTAAAACATTGTTAGTAGGTTTTCTGTGGTAACGAAATACATAAATTTAGCTTATCTTGATCCGCTTTTTTCCAAAACAATGGAATCGATTTCAATTTGTTTTTCTTTTAGTTAGGTAATAAAACAATATTTTTTGCAAAGAGCGTGTCCGACATATGCATAACAGGGTTCCGTAGCCATTACAATCGCTAAAATTACGAGGGGACGGTACAGACGAAGTCGCTGGCAACTTCTATTCTAATGCATTATACAAATAAAGCAATGACTTAGATCATCCCTTAACGTGAGTGTTTGAAAACTAACTGAAATATAATGTCGGAAATTTTATATTATTTGAATGCTGCAATTTGCTTTAATCATTCCAAACACAAGTATTACAATTTTAATATGCGTATAGGATACAGACAAATAATATAAATTACTGCTACATCATAAAAATAAATTATGGGGCAGATAATAATAAAATAATAGTTCATCATTTTCTATGAAATTATGTAAGTACCTAACATTAAATTCTTCATAATTCTGAAAACTTTTTATTTACAACATTTACAAAATAAAAGTACGTGTAAAATCTTGTTAAAAAATCTAAAACGAAACGGTCTTTTAGGTGAAATATAAATAAAATTAAATACGAAATTATACAATATACACCGATTAGATGCACACATGCGCAGTATGCGCTGAGTTTTACATCCGGCCGGTAGTGGAGTGGCGCAGGAGATGCATCAGTACAAGTTTTTATGTTATTTTACTTGTCATTATTATTTCTATGCCGTTATGATTATTTTTATATAGTTTCAATCCGCTATACTTAGTGAAACGGATGGTTAGAATAATAAAAGAGTTTGCTTTGTCACGTTTGAAACATGATGGTACATCTTTTTATACCTACTAAGATCCGACCGTAAAATTATGCACCTATTTATTTTGCGAACTTGGCGTGATTTAAGTGAAAGTTTACACATGGGTTCATACAACGCCGCCGCCGGGTTGCCTAGCAAAATCTCGCCGTACCTTTAAGATTTATCTAACAATTGCAGCTATCTGTTTGGGAAGTAAATGAGGTGCCATCGGAAGGAGACCAATCAAAGGAACTGGAAAAACTAAGGTTGAACCTCTCCATCGGTGGCAGCTCTAGGGTTAAAAATGAGTCAGCATATTAAATTGGACCCAGTACATTATACTTGTCATATCCTCCAGTTTTTATGCAAATATTTTTTAATAGACGCCATATTGTTCAGTGAGATGAGCCCTTCAGCATTTAATAAGGATCTTTCCCATAGACTTTCTTTTTCAAATTAAAGATTGAAAAAGTCGGGCGGCGAGCAGGATTCGAACCCACGACCTGCCTATCCGGGGCATGCTCTACTCCAACAGAGCTGTCGTCGCCCCGCTAGCCACGACGAAATTTTCAATCTATATTTATTATCGTCTTAAAGGGACGTCAGCGCCATCTACCAGAGTTATACAAAATACTGATCCACACGTCTAATGTTGCAATTAGATTCAGGCAGGGCAGGTCGTGGGTTCGAATCCCGCTCGCCGCCCGACTTTTTCAATCTTTAATTTGATTAAGCTAACATGGCATACATGTAAAATAATAACATTCGACTTTCTTTTTGTCGGTTTGTTCTTTTGATTAAATTTTCACAGTAGGAAAAGGAAGATTCGAAGAAACATGTCTCTACAATCTACGTGGATTATAGCTATCTTTCATCGGAATTAGTAATTAATGTTGCGGTATAAATATCACAGCAATAAGAAAGTGTACTAATACGTATGTACAGTACGGACACTCCATGCCCCGCACTAATTTTGACCCCACCGCCGCACCCCTTCTCGGTGGTATGGGAGATGGACGACAGCGAGCAGTGGTGTATTTCTCAGTTATTCGCACTCACTCAGCAAACAATACTTTGTGATAGCCTCTTATTGTAAGTGCGAGCCCGTATATGGAAGTATCCAGGTTGTGCCAATAGGTATCAATATAGGGTCCTTCTTAATATGCTGACAATTTTTAAGAGGATGATCAGACCATCATAGTGAACAACTTTCTGTTAAGGACCAAGGAAATCACGAAAAAATTATGCTACAAATATTATTCTGATGCTTTATGCTAAAAAAATCATTCTGATCATCCCCTTAAAAACGTCAGCATAATATACAGATGGACCCTGTACAGTATACAAAGCGAAGCCTAGGGGGTTATGGTTACAAATGAGAAGATTAATATCCGATTATCTTCACTAATAAATATTATCTGAAGCAGCGTAATGTATCATCAGACTTTATATACATATAATCAAGTTTTTTCAAACAAAAACCCATTGTTTCATGACATTGACTGATTATCCGTATTTCTTCGCACGATAGAAAAAGTTTAAGTTCCTATAATGTTATGTACAGTTTCATTAGCACCGCATCTAGATAATAAACACCATTATTGCAATCTAATGTTATTTTTATCAATTTCTTTCATTTGCTTTCTAATTTCCATCCGCAGGATTTTTTTCACTAGAGACAAATTCAATGTAGACTTTACACTACATTGTTCTAATGTTCAAATTAGAACGGCAAGCCTAATGAGTTGTAACTGTTTCAGTTCGGAATAGAAAATACATTAATCATAAGAAACCAAATTGTTTTAGATCAATGTGCGCAAGTGATACGATTTTGAATTTTAATGCTTTAAAATACCGTTTGGAATTGCGCGTTAAACCCAGACGACTTAAGGTGTAGTATACACAAACACCGCGAGATTGACATTTAAATGCTTAAGTGGAAGTGAAAGGCTGAGAAGGCGATATTTTTGATTAAAATTGGAAAATAATTGCGTCTCCCACGAGGTTGCGACGGTTCACGTAATGATGCCCACCATTTTCCTCTTTTTGTTTCTACACGTTTAGTTTCGGGTCGAGTGCGAGAAAACCGGTTATTTCCGGTAGTTTTAGTTGTAGTTTTGGTTACTAGTATTGCGAAATAAGTCTACATTTAAATTAAGAATAATCACAACAAATTGGCAATTTATCAATCTCCTTAGTACCCTTTTGTTATATAAGTATTCGTTAAAGCGTAACGAACGTAACTATATAGAAGCATATAGAACGTAACTATTATGAACCGCACATATTATTTTTTTGATAAACAATTATAATTATATCTCCCCGTTTCTTAGAATCTAGCAATTAGTAAGTAGATTCAATTTACAAGTGTAACAGTCTAGTTTAAAAATAGCTGTCGATACCATCAATTTTAATGAGATCTCCTTCCATCTCTCGCTACATACAATTATAGAAATAAACCTTGTAATGAAGAGTTCTTCTCAAACTGGTTTTTTAAATACCGCTTCGAAAATAAATGATGCCTGACTGAATGAACCGTACGTAGGGAAGGTAAAAAAAATACAATAGCTAATAAGGTTGTTCTTTACTCTGATTACTATTGCTTCATTTAACTTCCATTTCTGCTGTAAACATATTTGATTTTGCATTTATTGGGATACAACGGGGATAATATACAGTACTCTACTACTGATGATTTTAGCATTTTTTAAATTAATACAATTTTATGTAGTTGTTGTGATAGATTTGACCGCCAGCTTCTGCCCTCTTGTAATCTCTAGGTAAAATATATTGACTGCATCAAATATACAGGATGTAAGGAAAAGTATCATTAACCCTTAAACCACACACTCTACTCATCGAACTGAACCATTTTTACTACGGGAGCAAACATGTCAGCGCAAAAAAAATCTGTTGCTCCTACGTTTGAGTCAAGTAGGCGTTGCAGTTTAGTATGGAACAGCTGTTTTTTTTTGCGCTGACAGTTTTGATCCCATATTGAAAGTTGTTCAGTTTGATGGGTAGAGTAAGGTTAATGATACTTTTCCTTACACCCTGTATAAATTTCGCAGGAAATGTATATCAAGCACGTAGGTATATCACAACTAAGTAGAATTACGAAAATTAGCCATACCTACACTCGTTTTAAACTGTACGTTTGACATTTAAAAACGGTATGTTAAAAACATCTGCCCATAATCATTTGGATTAAAAATTATTTTCACATTTCAAGCGTTAATGTTTAACCACGTGTGGTCTACAAGTAAACGGACTTTCGAGTGACAGCCCTATCGTTGATCGCTAATTTGATTGAGAGCTAATTCAATTGCAATAAATTATTAATGGACACCATTTGAACGGTGAAAAAAAGCTAGATATTAGATAGAGCTAAAGTAGACGTGCTAGGTAAATATTGGATCAACTGTATAGGTGCTTCTTATTAGCTCTAGGCCTAGCATGCCACCCCCGAGAAAGCGATAAAAATCGACATGTGCATCCATCTTTGTTAATTTACGTATGCCAAAAAGAGCGCACATGACTTTTTTCTCGTTGAAGACGTTGGGGGTCTTGCGTAGGCATATTCGGTGAATGAGCTATTTTTCAGAAAGCAATATCGTTGGCAATGCAATGTATGTCATATAGACGACACGTAACTGACTGACCGTTATGTTTCTGTACACCACGAAAGGGATTACGGTCGTCAGTTTATGTAGGTATGTATGTTCTGGTTATTACCTGCGGCCCATGTAGATTGTAAAAATAACTGGTGGTACTCTGAATCTGGACTCGCACTTGGTTGGTTTTTATTCTAATAAAAAGTTTTTATCGGTATAGACAATATCTATGCCCCCGTCCTGTTGTTATCACATATCATGATAATAGAAAAGCCGTGGTGACGACGACAGTGACGAGTAACCTTGCCTGCCGTGCAGGAGGCGATGGTTCGATCCCCGTCCAGGCCGACTCGTACCGATGAGTTTTTCGGAATTTATGTACGATTTGTAACACCACTGGCTTTTCGGTGAAGGAAAACATCGTGAGGAAACCTGCATGCTTCAATTTCGAGGCATGTATTGTACCCACTGTCCATTATAAGTGGCGACGGGCTCACCCCCTGTCACACTGGACAGAGTTTTCGGTACTACTGGTGAAACGTGGATGTTCTGAGGTTTCAGAATATCTCTGACTGACCCCCTCGGGGAATATAGTCGTGAGCATATGCTATGCTATGCTATGCATATGCTAGAAAAGGCGGGAGTGCTTTTTTTTAATGAACTTTGTCACTTTTTTATACTTAGGTACCTTTTGTAAGTAACATAGAAACGCTCATTTAATTTACTTCGCTACTGCACAAAATAATGGCTTTATTGCAAGCTTCGAGAAATCAATTTTGTATGGCATTTACTATGGAATGCATTATATCCTATGTGCTATTCTAATATCAGTGACGGGACCTACATTAAATAGGTCCTTCTTAATATGCTGACACGTTTTTAAGGGGATGATCAGACAATAATGAAAAACTTTTTCTATGGGATTAACATAGACGATATGATCATCCCTTTAAAAAAGTGTCAGAATAATTAAGAAGTATCTTATATGTTTCTACAAATTCCAGTATAATTGTAAGTCCAGTGAAGTGCTGCTGTCTAGTAATACCGGATAACCTTTATTGCCGTATTTCAGAGACTGGGCTCGTGATAATAGGTTAGTATTCTTGTTTTAAATATTTTGTACAACTCAACGTAAAAATATATACTGTTCAAACGTAACTTTTTCATAATTGAGTCTCATTATAAGGCATCAAACAAATGCTTCGGAATTCGTTCTACGAAAAATACTCGTGTACCGTCGGCAACGAAATTATCTTAAAGTGTTAGTGTAATAGCTACGATTATTTATGATTATTTCCAAATGTTTTTTCGAAAATCTACCGCTATTATGTTGTTTCCAGTTGTATTAAGAGTTAATATTTATGAAATTAAGTAGCCAATTGTTCGCTATTACAGATAAAAAATGAGGCAGACCGCAAATTGTGTGTAACTGCTTAAGGTACCTTTTCTCCGAGATTTGCAAAGTTCGACTAAAGATTTGTCACAAAGATCTTTATAAATCTACGGATAATGAAAGAAAAATGCTACAATTTCTATATTTATCTACCACATAGGTAGAAAATAAATATCGTCGAACATTTCCGGAAACAATCAAATCAAATAAAAATTAAATCTACTTTATTTTACACCACAACTTAAACAGTAATATACAGAAATACAATACAATATTATTTTGTACCCTATAGTATGCAAATTTTCATTTAAAAATCAGGATTGCCAAATGGTCTGACGTCTGAATCACAGGTATGATGCCGCGATAATACACTGTTTAGTGAAATTTTTTTTGTTTCGATTTTTTTTTGTAATCCATATTATACAGGGTCCTTCTTAATATGCTGACACTTTTTTAAGTGGATGATCAGACCATCAAACTGAACAACTTTCTCTATGGGACCAACATCGAAATCGCGAAAAAAAACAGCTGTCCCATACATTTGGCTCGAGTAGGTTTGCAGTTTTGTATGGAAGAGCTGATATTTTTTTTGCGATATATAATAATATGTTGGTCCCATAGAGAAAGTTGTTCAGTTTGAAGGTCTGATCATCCTCTTGAAAAAGTGTCAGCATATTAAGTTGGACCCTATATGCTTCTTATACAGGGTGTAACAAAACACCATAATAATACTTAAGGGGGTGCTTCGGACCATCAAACTGAACAACTTTCACTATGGAACAAACATCGAAATCGCGAAAATAAAATCAGCTGTCACATAAATTTTTAGTCGAGTCGGTACTGCAGTTATGTATGTATTGCTACACCATGTAGTAGGTAGTAGTAGACCAGATAACAAAGTGACATAATCAGTGATACTAATTTTAATAGTTAGTCTGTACCTTATAAGACGACGAATGTCTGAAAACAGTTTCAAATAAGACAAAATATTAATTCACCTTTGACGTTCATTTACAGTATGAAGCTAAATGAGTAAGAAAATAGCTTAATTCGAGTGTCATCACACCGTCTGTAGTATTGACAACAAAGTGCACTTTTTCACTTTCTCTGCCGACTCTATGTGCGTATTAAACCTACACCCGCTCCGAGCAACGTTTAAATGACTTATCATTATGTAATTACTATCATTGTCTACACACACCCGGACTCACCCACACATTCGTATATGTACGCAAACAAACGAACAACTGCCAGTCATCATTTTTGTTTGTGTATGTGTTTAATTTTTGGGTTTTAGGGATTTTTCTTTTCGGGAAAGCTGGACCGGACCTTATTGTTCTAAATCCCATTTTTGTAGAGGCATTTGCATTAATAATAGTTTGTACTGTGCAGTAACTTAAAAAAAACTGGCCTTGATAGAGTTGGAATCGCGCACCGAGGGTTTCGTACCAATATAATATATAGGGTCCTTCTTAATATGCTGACACTTTTTTAAGGGGATGATCAGACCATCAAACTATAGAGAAAGTTGTTCAGTTTGATGGTCTGACCATCCCCTTAAAAAAGTGTCAGCATATTAAGTACAGAAAACCTTGAAAAAACACCTTTCTTGTTGTATGGGGTTTATATTTTTTAGTAAACCCAAAATAAAAACACAAGCCATGCACACATTTTTTACTACAAGTTTTACTGCAAGGACGGACCGACTTACGTTCAGCGTAGTCTTATGAATAGGGTCTCGTTGGCACCCTTTGGGTACGGAACCCTAAAAAACATTACCCTCCTTCTGGCTCAGTCGTGCAGACCAGGTAATAATTGAAAACTGTAGTAAAACTTACTTATTACTTTAGGGGTCTGATTTTGCGGACTCAAGGTCCAAAAATGTGTATCTGAAGGTTCCTCGAAAGCAACAAACTGTAGTTGTTTCCGGTGGTCGCGCTTTATTTAATTATAATTTGTGCACAGATGAAGAAAAATATTTGTAGCCCAAGTTGACATAAACAATTTTATGTAATTTTTTATACAGGGTGTAACCAATCACCCTAGTAATATTTAAAGTGGTGGTTTGGACCTCTAACCTAAACAACTTTCATTTCGGAGACAAGGTCGAAACAAATACACGAATCTGCAGCTTTGTATGAAACAGTGTTTTTGTTTGTATGTTGGAAGTTGGTTCCGTAGTGAAAGTTGTTCAGTTTGGAGGTCCAAACCACCCCTTTAATTATTACTAGGGCGTTTGGTTACAACCGGTTTAAAAATTTACATAAAATTGTTTTTGTCATACAAAAGTGCGGATCGGCCGATCGATTTTTTATCGGAGGCCCAAAAAAAAATCTCGTTTTTCGACCCACGTTCCTTAGGGAAAGGTGTTCAGATTCACGGTCTGAATACACCCTTAAAGTTTCGTAACTAATTAAATACTAGTTGTGTATAATAAAAAAAAGAACATACCCTATTACATCAATGTCCCTTTAAACACTAGTAACATCCTCGTTAAATGCGAAAAGCAATCTCAGAGTAATATTGCCTTTAATAGAGCCTTTGGTTTAATGTTCGTGGCATAATTTACATTTGAGAAAATAATTATTTCAAACGTCGCGTCATAAAATCTGTATAAATTATTGTATTTTCCTTTATAATCTGTTATATTATTCATAAATAATTGATATGTATATAGAAACTAACTATAAGCTAACTATGCACGGAGTTTCTCTGCGAGATCGAATCAGAAATGAAGAAATCTGCAGGAGAACCAAAGTAGCTGACATAGCTCAAAGAATTGCTAAACTAAAGGGCAGTGGACGGGACACATTGCTCGCAGAACCGATGGCCGATGAGGCCGAAAAGTTCTCGAGTGGCGACCGCGTCCCGGAAAGCACAGCGTGGGTAGGCCCCCCGGTGGACCGACGGTGGACCGACGACCTGGTGAAGGCGGCGAGAACCCGTTGGATGAGGGCAGCGCAGGACCGGTCGTTCTGGTGATCCTTGGGGGAGGCCTATGTCCAGCAGTGGACGTCCATCGGCTGAGATGATGATGATGATAGAAACTAAATTGGGACTGGGCTGGGCATTTTTGTCGAATACGCGCCGAGCGGTGGGCATCAATCACCACGCAATGGGTGCCTAAAGATTGTAGTCGAGGTCGAGGCAGACCCCGAAAAAGGTGGCGCGACGAGTTGGATGCCTATTGCAGCGAATGGAGAGATACCGCGTTGGACAGAGATATGTGGAAGAGTTTAGGGGAGACCTTTGCCCAGCAGTAGGACGAAATAGGTTAAACCACTTATATTGTATGACTATAATATTATACTATACAGGGTGTCAACTTAAATACGTAAACAGCGAAATTGCAAAAAAACAGTTGTCGGCTGATTCTTTTTTGCGATTGCAAGGCTGGTCCCGAAGTAAATGCTGTTCAGTTTGATGGTCTGAAGCACCCTGTTTGATTTAACACCCTGTATAATTTTAATATTACTCTATGATACTTTTATTCACAATCTTACTTAACCTCTCCGCTTCGCTAGTTCTTTGAATAGCTATCATTTCATTAGATCGTTGAATCGTTTGTTTCATGTTTTTGTTTACATTTTTTGTATTCTGATCTAAGATCGAAGTGGCACTTCTAATCATTATTAAAACTTTCACTTTATACTATACAGGGTGAAATTTTTATCATTAGCATCCTTTTAAACTGGGTAGGCTACCCCAAACTGAACAACTTTTACTATGGGAGCAAAATGATCAGAGCAAAAAAAACTGTTGTTGAATACAGTTGAGTCGAGTAAGCATTGCAGTTTAGTATGGAACACCGGATTTTTTATGCTCCGATAGGTTTGCTCCCAAGTTGTTGAGTTTGATGGGTATAGTCTCTTAGTTTAAAAGGATGCTAATGATATCAATTTCACCTGTATGCAGGGTGTAAGGAAAAGTATCATTATTAACCTTTAAACCACATACTCTACCCATCAAACTCAACAAATTTTTCTATGGAAGCAAATCTGTCAGAACAAAAAAAATAGCTGTCTCATGCATTTGAGTCGTGTAGTATTAGTATTGCAGTTTAGTATGGAACAGCTGATATTTTTTTTGTTCTGAAAGGTTTGCACCCATAGTAGTAGTTAGTTGTTCAGTTTGATGGGTAGAGTATGTGGTTCAAAGGCTAATGATAATTTTTCTTACACCCTGTATAGTGGTTATAAATACAGAAGTGTCTATAATTAACAATATACCAATTTACCTGATGTGTCTTCATTTTATTCGGTTACTGTCACACTCTACACTTATCTTTTCTATCTTCAGTTTGACTGAAACTATTTTATTTTTACGTTTTCGCTCATACAAAAGCACATCCGATAAAATAAAAGGTCTTAATAAAATAATGTGGACGTTAAACAGCATTAAAGTCAACAATCTAGATAAGTAACAGTTTCAACGATTCCTTCGAATCAGTTTTATTGTATAAGCAAGCCGCCCGCGTTCCCAGAAACCCGCGATTTAAACTGTTTAATCAAACGCATTATAAGCATATCAAAGTGGTGGGTGTATTTTTTGAGGTTATTGACTTTCGGAATATAAGACGTATTCAATTTTTTTTATGTTGCCTATTTAGTATCCCACTGCTGGGCAAACGCCTCCCCTTTTACTGTCCAATCGTCTCTGTGTGTAACTACAGACCAACTTTCCGAAAATGCATCCATGCTTTCTCTTCGCCTTTTTCTGGGTCTCGTCGATGCTGGCGAACATAGGGAACCCATCTGTGGTATTCAATTTTTATTAATCGACAGCTTCTTTGCCGACGAACATTACCGCTTACAGATTGTTGAGATTGGTTTTTTAATCGTGACAAATGAAATCAATGTACCACCATCTATGTAAAATTTTGGCAATAAACTGATATGATTTGATTTTGATTTGATACCTGAATATCGGAGCTGAAACTGAATAGATTCATAAATAATTGGTCAAATCTGACTTCAAGTCTCATTTTAAGAAAAAACTATTTGTAATACGAGTAAAACCAACAAAAAACCCTTCTGCGTAAAACAAACACTATTTAAGTACCAACTTATAGGATTTTACTTTAGAAAATGCAATTTTGAATGTTATATGTCACTTACACCCTGGATATGCATGTACATTTGAACTTTTGTTAATATTCGATATAGTCAGGGTATAGTGTAAAAATATTCTCCGTTTATTAATTTGCATGAAAGAAATGAAGTGACACAATTTATTATTTTGAGTCTCTATTTCGATACTTAAGTGCACATTTTGTATGATCATTTGGTGGCTAAGTAGTATCCTATCCCAAAACAAGAACTGTTTTCCCTATTTCTGGATTACCTAAAATCTTGGCGGAAACACTACCCAGCACCTAAATAGGATGGTGATAAATAACGCTCAACTCATTATTCTCCATACTGCCACAGTCGGTTAATTTAATTGGATAAGTGTTGTACTTCGCTATCGCCCGACGCTTTCTTATCTTTGTCTTTTAGAACATAGAGTGGGATAAAGACGTACCTATACCACCACAATTGGCCACACACCACATAACTTTAATAATTTCACAAGTAATTGCATCGAACAATCATAAGATAGCCAAAATTGGGCATTCAAAATCTACTTTATGATATTAACTACAGAAACGTAAATATGGCTTTATAAAATTATCTTATGCTAATATAACATACATTATGATTTGTACACTATCAGCACAGCTTATAAAATAAAAAAATTGAGACATGTAGGTTTCATATTCAAATTTCAAATACGAGTTTTCTCCCTATACATTTCCATCAAATGCCATCAAACTGATTCCTTTTTCGTCTTATGAGATTAAAATTAAAAAAATTTGAACACACGATGAATGAAAGAACCAAATCTGAATCACAATCAATATTTTGCACTAGCTTTTTTCAGTCGAAGAATTCATTGATTTCAGAAAGAAAATTTGTCAAACGTTTTCAAGGTGATCTTTCATTTAAAAACGGTTTTGGCGTGAAAGGGAAATAGACAAATAGAAATCATAAAATCAGTTTTTTTGTCAAAATACAAGTAAATATAAATAGGCTAAACATAATAAGTATATTCTACAGATGTCGCTATTCTGCAAAGTGCGCCCGCTGCAGCCACCGACCCGCGGTTTGACGTACGATGAAGGTATTTAGCGATAACCGGCCAACGTGCTTTATTATTTCTGTCTCGATTGTTCGCACCAGTGCAGGTAGCGATTTTTAAAATAATAATACCACTTTAAATGTCTATGTTTTTGGTTTTAACCTGGTTTGTACTCACGAATATATTCCCCGAGGGGGTAGTCTTTATTAGAGATATTCTTATATCTCTGGTATCATTCAATCATAGGACAGTAATAGTACTACATAGTTAAATATTTCTTTTATTTAATTATACTCCATTCACAAACAATCTACCTTTAAGGTATTCTGAATAAAATTATTTGGTTTATTTCAAAGTAGCAGATCTGGAAACCCTTCGTAATCCCTTTACAAAAGTATTTTAAATAGCGTAATAATTAAACGATATTTGGTAAAAGAGAAAGGAGTAATGAATCGCAGCATTGTTAGTCAAGGACGTCAAGTAACATCAGATAATGTGGTTTGACGTATAGATGCTAACTGTTTAATGGACTGGAAAAACGCTCCAGTTTGGTAACTCTATCCTCTACTACATCGTCATCAGAAATTTAGACTTAAATATTAAATGGGTACCGTGTATTTTTGATTGCATTTTGTTATGAGACTCGTCGAGGGGTATTTATTAGCTCCTTTAGTCATAAAATTTTGACATTAAAGTGGAGCAAATAAGCTACTGTTTAGTATCAGTTTACATGTACCACCTTGTACGCGGCGGCGTTTCAATATCAAAAACGTGATTTTCGGTTAATGAACTGTATGGTGTTATAATTCGGAGAACAAATGGTGTAACCCCTAAGTAAGCAGATTCAGCTCGAAAAAAAAATGTAAGTCGACCTTTCAATTGGTTTTTGTTATGGATGATCATTATTGTGGGCAATTAGAACATTATTTAGGTATTTATTTGCAATAAATTCACGCTAATATAAAATCTATTCTCCGGACACTATACTTGAATGTAATCTCCATAAATTTTTGTATAAATACTTTGTATATAACAGCTCCTTTGCAGTCCCCCACTGTGTCTGCGCATACCCGATACAGATAATTGAGACATATATCAGTACAAGCCGTGTGTTTCAGCAGAATGCAATCGAGAGCCAAACATTTGTAACCTACAAAGAGGTTTTTTTAATTTTTTTCACTAAAATGTTTTTCTCAACATCTTCAATCACGTTATAAAATAGTAAGAATCTAAGCTAATTAAAAAACATTATAACCTTACACAATTATAGAAATTTATATTTCTGGTTGCTACAAATAATATGTATACACAGGAAATTAAAAGATAAAAAGTAATTGAACATTTCAGCTTTTATGAAGATCAAATCCACTGTAAATAATCAGATAGTGCTCACTTCGCTGTTAACGTCGCAGCGTTATAAACATGTCATCTTTAAATGAAGACCAGCGAGGCAAACATAAACAAGGCGAATAAAACAAACAATAAACGAATCGTAAATAAACGTATAATAAGCACAAGAAACTTTGACCATTTTTCTACAGACGTGAGAACAGAGTGTATTAACAAAACATCAGCACTATACAAAAACCATCACCAAATCAGAAAGCATAAGAAATTGCTAATTTCTCCATCAAACCGTTTATTACATGGTTTTGTTCAAAATCTTTAAGCTTCATAAAGTCAAAAATTACTGTTTGCAACCAACAATGAGGTATGCAAATCTTGGGCCAGGATCAAGCGGGTATACCATTAGTAGCTATCTGCATTAGATACTGGGCATTCGCTTTTATTATAGAGTTTAACCGATTTTCGAAGGTTAATGTCTGATTGATTGTGGTTTTAACCGTCTTTATTCTGCGTACCTGTTAATATCTTTGCTACATTGAGCTGAGATTCAATAAAATTGTATTGTTGCAACCTGCATTGCAATGTTTTTGGAAAAAAAATCTGTTTGATTTTATCACCGTAGTAGTGACAAGGTTTTCGTTCTACCATCTTCGTACATACTTACAAGAGAATGCAAAGAATCCTTTCGATGCCAAACAAACTAGCGTGCGTTTCAGAAGCTTGGACACGCATCGAGCTTGAGGCATAACGATGCGTGCGGACGATGTCGCGTGCTTTCCTTGCGTGGTTTGCGTGTACCGTTACGTAAGGCTAGACATGGAAACCACGTGGTTTTCAACACGCAAACTGACGTATAAGTTCGTGTACTGATAACAACAGTGTGTCAATGGATAGCGTGATGGTTGCTGATTTTTAATCGTGGCACAGAATGGGATGTTCGCGTGACATGCTGTTCCATTCTCACTAGTTCGTTAAGAGACGAGAGTGAAAATGATAGGGCTAAAGTGTCGTGTATGGTCATGTTGTGATAGGTCAAAATTATAACTAATTGTTCATCGATAGGCAGGTTTCAATTCTATTCGCAAAGCAAAAGTGATCACTCTCATCTTTCCAAACTAATATTCAGACAGTTTCTACCTAGCTCAATTTATTTCGATCCACTTTAAAATTAACTTTCTTTTCGTAAGAGCATGAAAATTATAAACATAATTGGGTGTAATTATAAGTATAATTACAAACATCGATATTATCTTTCAAATCTAACATTTTCCTGCTGAAAATAATATTAACTTTGAAGATTATTCTACACAAAATGAGTAAAATTTTGCCGAAAATAACTAATCAATAGCACACGGAGCTCAAACTGTCCCTACTCATAGTGAAAACGTTAAAAGCTTTCAACAAAGGTAAACACCCTCGTGATTACCTCCGGACATCCACCCGAGAACTGAACCCCGACCCGTCAGCTGACGGCCGAGTCAACCGTACCGTGACGTTCGTGATAACACCACATTTAGTTTAGCCCTGTCTGTCTTGCTGCAAACATGAAACTTATCGTACCACATACAAAGTCTTGCAAAACGAATAATTTTCATAATTATTACGTGGATATAAGAGTGCTTGTAGGAGACTTGTAATGTAGGACTATTTTTCACACCATTACGGTTCACAATTTTTATTTCTTTAAATAAACTACTTTGTATGGATATTGTAGTTATGTTATATTATAGTCTAGTATACAGGGTGTAAGAAAAAGTATCATTAATCGTTAAACCACATACTCTACCCATCAAACTGAACAACTTTTACTATGGGAGCAAACCTATCAGTGCAATCAAAGGCAGCTGTTCTATACTAAACAAGCTAAACTGCAATTCCTACTCGACTTAAACATATGGAGAGGCAGTTTTTTTTTGCGCTGACATGTTTGCTCTCATAGTAAAAGTTGTTCAGTTTGATGGGTAGAGTATGTGGTTTAAAGATTAATGATACTTTTCCTTACACCCTGTATATGCTAGACTATAATATAACAAAGTAGTTTATTTAAAGAAATAAAAATAGTATAGCTATAGATTGTATGTTTTATTAGGGTTCACTGACTTTATAATGTTAATCGATTATGATATGACATGATATCTTAACTATTATAAAACTGTAACTGAAGTGTGTCTGTACATTGAAGATATTTACAAAAAAAAGATTACGATATGGTTTTTAGGTATCCCTGACTCGAAATCAACCTTTTTTAGAAATTTTGTCTGTCTGTTTGTCTGTTTGTTTGTGTGTTTGTTTGTTTGTTTGTTCGCGCATCACGCAAAAACTACTGAACCGATTTTGATGAAACTTTTTGTGTTTGATAGCTTATGATCCGACTTAAACTCTGGTATATAATTTGTGCGGACAAAGTCGCGGGAAAACACTAGTACTTATTTATTTATACTTCTCGATAGAACCCTAGAGACTATACCTAATCCTGACCTCACATAAAAAGGAAACATAATTTACATGGTGTTAGTGTAAACAGTTGCATTACTTTAAGGGGTGATTGTATCCATGATACTAATCAACTTTCCCTAAGAAACATAATTCTAAAAAAAAAATTGCACTTTCCATATCTATATATATTTCCAATCTAAAAGCTGATCGAACATTTGTATCAAAAGCAGATTTTTTCTTTTGCGAATCTTCTAAACGGTTCTTAGCGAACGTTGACTGGTATCATGGGTACAATCACCCAATAAAGTAATGCGACTGTTTACCCTATCACCCTGTATAAAATGTTTCCTTTTTCAAGTGAGGTCATGATTTGGCATAGTCTCTAGGGTTCTATCGAGAAGTATACAAATATAAGTACATATTATGTTGTATCAAAATCGATTAACATTATAAAGTTAGTGGACCCTAATAAAACAATCAATCTACCTATAGGTATACACATAACCTAGTGGACAACCAGTTTATTATTTCAGGAATCAGGATTACACTGAATTGTATTACTTTAGTAACTCAATAAAAAACTATATTATTTAAATAAACTGGAAACTATTCTATTATATTCTAACTATTCTATCATGCAACCAGCTACGACGATGATAGGCAACCAAATCTGGGTACTGTTAGATTAACTTTAATGTTGTGATACATTATGTTTATCACATTGAAGTTATTCCTCTATTCAATCTCTTGCTGTCAATTTTTGTCTTGTTAGCAAGAGATTTAATGGAGGATTAAAGTTAAGATAATTTTATTCCGAGAGCGAAAATGCGCGCTGCATACAAACGTACTATGGTGATATTTTCAATACTAACCAATTAAAGTCAATGAAATTTTGCAGAAATAATCTAGAAACAAATTTCTATGCTTGTATGGAGTCAGATTTTCGTTACAATATACTGTTTCAATGCTAGGATTAATTTAAGATTTGTATGGAAATCTTTGAGGCACTGTAACTTGAAAACTATACATTTAAACGAAAATCTGACTCCATACAAGCATAGAAATTTGTTTCTAGATTGTTTCTGCAAAATATCATTGACTTAAATTGGTTAGTATTGAAAATATCACCATAGTACGTTTGTATGGAGCACGCTCCGAATAATATACCCTTAATGAGCGTTTCTGCAACAGATAAAATTGCGAAAAAAGACATCACCGCCACGCCAGCCCAGTTGAAGTAAAGTGACAAAAATAAACATTTGCTTCACATTGTAATCTACTGCAATGTCTAAAATGACATCGTAATCACCTTAGCTCTGAGTAGGTAGCTGAATCACCCCACATAATGTGAATGGACATAGATAGTTGCGTGACCAGTAATTATCTGTCTCTCCATCACACGGATATTGGAGGAACATTCACGTGGGGTCATATAAAGGGCACACGTTAAGGGGGTAAATGACGTCATGCGAAATGAAATTTATTTTTAAAATCCATTTTTAAAGTTCAAATACTACATGTCTTTATTTATTTATTATTTTATTTTTATTATTTGAATACACCCTGTAAATACATATCTTTTATTTACAGGGTGAAATGGATATACTTTAAACTAAGAGTCCATCCATCAAACTGAACAACTTTTACTAGTGGAGGAAACCGATCTTATTATTTGTATTTTCAAAATATAAAATTGATAAAAATTTGGTTTGTCGAATGGGAATGAAGCTAAATAAAAGCTTGTAATAAACACATTTCAGTTCAAACAATTATGTTATAAAAGAAAACCGGGCTATACCCGGTATATCAAAATGTATGTATGTAGTTTAAAGGAAAAGTATTATTAACCTTTAAACGACACACTACCCATCAAACTGAACAACTTTTACTATGGGAGTGACCCTTTAGATTAGAACAAAAAAAAATCATCAGTTCAATACTATACTGCAATACTTACCTTTTATTTTTCTCATAATAATACATAGTTGTTCAGTTTGATCGGTAATAGAATATTATGTGGTTTTAAAGGTTAATGATACTTACATAAGGTGCTTGGTAGTTGACACTAAGTTTCTGACCACACAGAAAGGAAATAAAGTCTTTCATTTATGTATAAATGCAGTTCGAAGAAAAATAAACGTCCAACACAATTTTCATTTACGATTTTCAATGCAGTTGCTTTCCAAATTTTATTTGGACACGTGCAAGCCAATTACCATCCCCCAATTCAGTGGTACGTTCACCCCCAGTAATACATAACTATAACCTTTACAGGGGGTATCAGACTGTACTCCCCTAGAGACTTGCCCTCTGAAGGAAAGAAAGGGGGCGGGGTTTGTTCTTAGGGTAAAGGCTATATCTCTTTCTAGCTCGATAAATTGTTCAACCTGTTTCATTCTCTTTTCAGGATATATTCAGTTTTGCGTTGTGAAATAGATCTTTTCTTCATTCGTCCGACAATGAACATATTATTACGTTTGTTTCAGTGAAGACAAACGTATCAAATAACAATTATAAACAAAGTTTTAAACGCGGCGATAACGACCAGACACTAACTTCTTCTTTAAGTGAAAATTCACACACATTATTGAAGACTAATTATAAATTCTCTTTGATACGTTAGCGTTATATGTATGTGAAATGTGATAGCAGTTTTTCAATGCTTTTATTAATACCTTTGACTGCCAAGGTTCACGCCAACACAATGAGCTTTTAACGATTATAAGAAAATAAACATACTAAAAAATGTACGTAGGGTAAATCATTACTGATTTTAAAATTCGTCTTTTTTGTATTGCTATATGCTTATTACATGGTATTTCTGGACTATAGTATACCCAAATATTGCATAACTAAGAACGTTGCGTTAAGTTTCTGCTACTTAATACTATTCTCAGCTTCATGTGGGACGTTGATTATAGTTATAATATGTATAAAAGAACAAATTGTCGAGTCTGTATATTTTCTATTCAATTTAGTAACTAAATAAAAACTCGAATGTTTGTATCTTCTCAATTTCATGACTAGGCATCATAAAAGAATAAAATGCGGTTCATTACCTATCAGAACCCAACCAATAATTAAAATGAAAACCCAACATCTCACTATAGGAATTCCACTTTCCACACGTCCCGTCCGCGAGAAAAAAAATCGCTAGTAAAGCAGTTCAATCCCACACTGTTATTACGCTGACGGCAAACTTTTTTCACATTAATTAGTATATTAATTATGCAAATTTGTATGCGAATCCACGATGCTTTATTGCGATTAATCGGATCGCGATTGAATGGACGATAGCGATAGGTATCGAGTAATGAGAGCTCATGTTTGTACTTATAATATTGGTATTGTATTGTTTATGTTTATATAGCGAAAATGGTCTCTGCTTACCACAATGGGATACATGGGGTACATAGGGTCCTTTTTAATATGCTGACACTTTTTTTAAGGGGATGGTCTGACTGTCAAACTGAACAACTTTCTCTATGGCACCAAAAACGAAATCGTGAAAAAAAATCAGCTGTTCCATACAAAACTGCATACCTACTCGAGCAAAAATGTATGGGACAGCAGATTTTTTTTTCGCGATTTCGTTTTTAGTCCCATAGAGAAAGTTGTTCAGGTTGATGGTCTGGTCATCCCCTTAAAAAACTGTCAGCATACTAAGAAGGACCCTGTATGTATCTATGTACAGGGTAAAATTGATATAATTAGCAAAATATTATCCTTTTTAAAAAGAGTCTACCCATCAAACTGAACAACTTTTACTATTTCAGTCGAGAAGGCATTGCAGTTTAGTATGGAACAACAGATTTTTTTTGCTCCGATTGGTTTGCTCCCATAGTAAAAGTTGTTGAGTTTGATGGGTAGACTCTTAGTTTAAAAGGATGCTCTTAGTTTAAAGACAGTACACATAATTATACGTTTTCTGATTTCGTCTGCGGCAAGTATTTTAAGTATCGAATCTCTGTAAAATTGATAAAAACCCGAAAAACTCATGGCCGTGGCCATGGCATGGCCATTTTAAAACGTTTTACAAATGCTAAAGGAAATCTGTGTTAACTGATTTTTGTTACTTGAAACTATACTGCATTCCAAAAAAGGACGATGAGATGTTCCGATTCCTATTTAGCTTTATGGTCAACTCTGATAAAGAAATATAATTTATTTATCAGTATGATGTACTATCGGACATATCTTTGACGATACTAAAGCTGTTCTAAGAATAAGTGAGAGTATGTGTTTCAAATCTCTGTTTCTGTAATTAAAAATGGCCTTAAATTTTCGTTACTATTTGGAATGTAGTATATCTTAAAAAAAAAGGTCTAATTAGGTCTTCTCTCACGAATAAAGGGGAGATGGAGTGGGCTATGGCCCACTCCATTCGCATATGGCATACTCCACCACACCCAGAAAGAATTGGTGGAGGCAAATAAAATTCATATCACACAAGCGAATTAGATATCGTCGCGATATCGCCATGATATCGCCGTTATATTTATGAAATCAATCAGTATCGGCGGAATCGCTGCAATTCAGTTGCGACGTCGTTGCGGTATGGTAGCCACATCATTGCGGTGATGTTGCGATACATACCTAACCTCTTGTCTTTACCATAGATAGTTGATTAAATACCACCGCCATCTCTCCTTTCATAAACCACACTACAAATCGGTGTGCCCCTTCTTTAGTGCAAGTTATTATTTTATTGTCATGCTATTTTTATATTATAAAGTAGCTACCTACAATGTTTAGTTAATTTAGGGCCTGTTTCACCACTTCTGAATAAGTTCTTGTTTGCTTATCCGACAGATATTTTGACATAATTTCATACAAAATATGTCCAACTATCTGTCGGATAAGCTAACAAGAACTTACCCAGAAGTGGTGAAACAGGCCCTTAATATACTAAATATTAAATTCTCATTTTGGCAGTTATTGATAATCTGTTTGTGATACTCGTCCTCTGTCGGTTAATTCCTTTGTACTCAGCAGAACACGCATTATGCTATTGCTTTCATCGTGGTCACGATTGAGTGTTTGAGCAGATAATATTGTTTAAAGTATTACAATCCTCATTATTTTGATTGTTTAAATCAAAGTCTAGTTAAAATAGATTCTTCTGGCACTAAAATAGGTAAACCTAAATAGATAATAGCAGGTAAGTATGTGAAAAATACCGAATGAAAACAAAATCTTTATCTTTTAGTTTGATTCGTTCGTTTCGTTTTGCGACATCACCTTTTGGGATAAAGTCATGTTTGTAGTGGGTAGGCCCCCCGGACCTTACAAGGTGAACCGAAGAGCCTGGCAAAGGAGGCGGGAACCCTTTGGATGCGCAGGATGGGGAGGCCTATGTCCAGCAGTGGTCGTCTATCGGCTGATATGATGATGATGAATGTTTTTAGGGTTCTGTAGTCCACACAAGGATACTTTTTATGATCTTCCGTACATAAAGCATATAATTTGATATAGGGAGAATATATTATAAGTGAGTGGAAGTGTCGGTAGAGGGCGCCCTCGTAGGACGTATTCTGATCAAATCAGTTGCCACTTGCGTCTTACAAAAAGGAGAGGTGCGGAGTACTCGAAACCGACGGGCATGTATGAAGAGATGTATGGATGTAAATGAGGCAAAAGAGGTATGTAAGGATCGTCGTAGATGGCGCGCTCTGGTCTCAGCCTACCCCACTGGGAAAGAGGCGTGACGTTATAGATAGATATAGATAGATAGAGAATATATTGTAGCCCTAAATTACAAAAAAATTTAACATCATTATTTAACTATTAACTTTTAGGATAAAAGTTAGTACGATCGTGATTTTGTGTAACCTTAAAAAAATCTTAATAAAATCAGACTGTAAACGAGCAAAAATAACGTATTTCTAAGCTACAGGCTATTCTTGCTAATTTACAATAAATCAATAGGAACATTGTTTCAGCTCTTGGTCAAACTACTTTTTTTTTAAAACCTACTTCAAACAAAGGTATTATTCTGTTATTGTGCATCATCAACTTACAGCAACTGTGTCAGCAATTAAAATGATTAGGATAAGGTTATCGCTTCACCACAAGAGAAGCGATAAGCCAAGCGAGTTTAGAATTCAGTTTTCTAAACTTCTTACTCAGGTACTCCAATTAGGTCAGACAAGACATGAGTTTGAATCGACCTTGATTGAACGCAGGATACTCAAAGCCATATTGATGTAGAATAACTCTTAGAATCACAGACCCTTCAAAACCATCTTTGAGTCTGTTTAGTTTAGGCCTGTAATAAGCGGTCAGGTTTACGTCAGCAGAAAAGAATTACTTAGTACTATTTCTTCACAATGAAGGATATTCCAAAAGATAATTAAAAAGAAATATACAGTTCCAAATAATGGTTCGATAAATGACGGTGACGCGAGATGGATGAGCAACCTATACTTCCATTATATATACCACTATATATACCAATAACATTTTAATAATTTATTTTTTATGTTAGCTGAAATATACAGAGTTCTTCTTAATATGCTGACACCTTGGGGATAATCAGACCATCAAACCGAACAACTTTCTCTCCCCTCAAAAAGTGTCAACATATTAAGAAGGACCCATTATATACAGATATTTCGTCAACGGATGCGCCTGACTCAGTGGTAGGTAGGTATGCATTTTTTGTTTACATTTTAGCCTAATGTCTTCTAATCCCATATTATGTTGGACTACGTTTTACTAACTGACAGAAAATTCCTCATTAAAACTTTACGTAGAATTGAAATTAAATAAAAACCTCTCAAAGAAGCTATTTTTCGAATCTCTGCTTCAAAGAACATTGACTCACCGTAAACGCCACGCTTGCAGCAGCACATTATCTTTGCAAAGAGACGAACGATTATGAATTATGTAAATTATTAATGTTAAACAATCCAAGAGATTGTTGAGGCGATGTTATGGAAAAAATCGTCCCTCCATGCTTCGTCTGGCACTCATTGAAATAATTGTTTCTTGTTAACTGTTCTCTCTTCTGTTGTTGGTGCTTTAGCTATAGAGAGTATCATTAAAATGTTACATTATTATTCCGACTACTTCTTTAACTTAGGTACAAAATACAAATTACAACGATAATTGAATAAACCGTATTGAAAGCGATACCTGTAAATACAGCAGAATAAATAAAATAAAACCTTATGAAAACTAAATCCTGTCAGTTAGCAGTGCGTTCACCTTAATTCAATCAACTGCGTTTACTAATCGAATAAGCCGCATTTAACTTTGTGGGGAAAGGGTTGGTGGCACCGCACACAGGGCAACATAAACGCTGACTCATGCTGCGTTTGAATAAACGAATAAAGTGCCGCGTTTAACTCTTGTGAAGCAATTGATTTTCATGCTTATTACGATCCTACCGCAATTTGTTATGGCAAATGATATAAATTAGGGCGATATCTGGTACACATAAGTAATGCACTGATAGATCACTCATAACAGGTAGTAAAGATTAAAAAGTTATCCCAAGGAACAACTTTTTTAAATTGTTTTATTTGCGACATTTGATTGTTTTTTTTTGCGATAAAGGTTTTTGTCAACTTTTTTCGTACGTACGTACATGTAAATCTCAGTAAATTTACCTTTTATTGATATTAAGGTAGAAAGGGGATAGTTTTGTGAATTTAATGTACGTATTTTGTTACTTGTGGCATTATAAACAAGACCTACATTATTCCACTTTGTTACCCAATTTCTCCTGTGGAATTTGTTCAGCAGTTTGCAAGTCAAATGTACGCTTTGCTTTATCGACACAAAATGCATTGCCGCCACGTCGCCGCCGGCGAATCCAATAGGTTTTCATTTAATAAAACCCTTTTATTGGTTTAACTTGGATTTAGTTGGCTCTATAGCTTACTTCGCTTAGGGCTTTGTGTGCTCTTTTACTTTTTTTCTCAGACAGAGAAATACAATTTCCGAGTTAGTATTTAAATATTTATAAATTCGGATTCAGATTCACGTATAGGGTATTTTATCTCATAGTTCTACAGATTAAATAGCTCTCTATTTTACAAAGGTTTTAGGCCTAGGAAATAGTTTCGGAATTCCAATGCAAATTCTTTCATATAACCAAGTCCTTACAATGTCAGGTCTCACGTAAAAACTATTATAAGCATGAATACACACTGTACTGCGACCAATATCCTTCATTAAATGCACTGCCATAATCTAAAGGCGTGGTTTCCACAACATAATCAGATTTCAGCACTATTTATAGTAGCTAAATATACATTATTATGTGAAGTGTTAGAAGTCACGCCTCTATCAAATAAATTGTATATGTGACAAACAAGATTACTTTACAAATCGTGTTAAAAGCCACACCTACAAGGGTTTTTCCTATCAAGTGGTTGGTAGAATCCTTTTTTAGTTGGAAAAATAGTTATTTATTGGCGTTGCTATGCCAACGCGCGAGCGGTAACGCCCCAACATAAGTATGCTCATTGTGGTTAAACTGTCGTCTTATCGTAAATACATTTCATTATACGTGTTTCTTTAGCTAATCATTTTCAACTACGATTATTGAAATTCGTAACTATACTACGTTTTAAAACCATAACAAAAGTGCGAATTAGAAAAAGTACATAAGTGTTTTTCAACAAACTACAGGTCATAAACAATGATTGAAAACGAAGGGTTTACCCAAGCGAAATTCATTCGAAGAATTCCGTGAATGCTATCATTATAGGCCATTCACAATAGTAGGTGTATTGATTGAAATCAAGTGATCAGTTTATTATTAACGATACCTACTAACAGTCGATTTCAAAATGGTGTTACAAAATCAAATAGTTAATTTAACTTCAATCAAGGTTATATTGAAAATTGTAGAGAAAAGTTGTAGAGTCCTTTAAATACAATTGTTTTGTGTTGGTTAACTGCATGTTCAAAACGTGCATCATTTAAAAGTACTGCACCGTGTAGTGTGAAATCTCCACAAGCGATCTACATATCAAGTTCCACTGTTTGAACTACTGTTTTGCCCCGGCTTCGCTCGAAGCCGGTCCGACATACCCCACTTCTTTTTTTATACCTGTATCGCAAATCGAGCGTTACGGAATGTTTTCGTTTTGTACTTCCATTTTGTTTTTTGCTGTTTGTGGTCCACGCGAAATTGAGAGGAATTAATTAAAGCCCTGAGTGTCATGGTGAGGATTTAGAGATAACTTTTAAACTACCTGAAATTAATGTTTGTTTTGTTGTTTGATATTGACGGAGTGAATTGATTGTTATTTAGAAGTACCGATTGAATATAAGCATATTCAGTAAATTGAGACAAAAATTCCTAATTCGTCAACAAATTGCTAGTAAACTTAGAATTTTAAATGCATCATCTTCGATGGAGTTTTTGTAGAAATTTTTTGTCTTTTAATTATCTATCTAATTAAGGTACACTTGACTATGCTAAAGGTTTTCCCACGACAATACTTACCACTATCAGGGCAAGGCTAGTAAAAACTTAACAGTGAATTTTAATTACAATCAATCTTTTTGCTCGCACTCTAGCAATTTTATCTAAAAACAGTGATTCACTCTTTTACGTTTTTTAACCAAACAAGCAAAGAAAAGTTCCATCAATTTATAGGTGCATCAGAAGTAAAAAGTTGATCAATTGAATAATCTCTTAGAGTAGCGCTTTTATGTGTAAAGCACAACGTTGTAGGTGTAAAAGTTAACGCCGTAGTTTTTATTGAAAATAATGTTTCTCTAATACACCAATCGAATGTATATTATAGGTATCTTACAAATATAGATGCAGAATGAGAAATCTTAACAGGAACAGAATGCATTAACAACTTGGAGTCCATACCATAGTGACCGACTGTTGTCAAAAGCTAGCATGTGTGTAATACACAGACACAGGTCACACATACCTAAGTCTGTGGTGTAATCTACAAGTTTAAACCTAGTGCGATTTTACAGTCACAAAATTCACTAATTTGCAAGTGCATTTAATCATAATAATAATATTAAACCATTTCCGTAAAAATTGGAAGATAGTAACGAACGATAATTTAAACTATCATGTACTTATTTTTTTTCATTACTTTCGAAGAATACCTACTGTCCTCATTTGCACATTTCCATACCTACATTTATGTAAGTGCTTTTTTTTTGTGAAATATCAGTATTTTTGATAAAGTAATTGTCTATTGATCAAAATACATTTACCGATGGCGCATTATACTTTTAATACAAATACATGGATGTAATATTTTGTTTAAACATCAAAAATTTAAATATTTGATCGAATTATCATTTCATGAAAACACGTATTCATAGACTTATTTAAAACTTCAGTCTTTGGTAGGTACTTCGATGATTAATAGCTAAGTGGAAAATTTATTGGAGCTATATAATAGCTGTGCTGCTGACTAGTGTTTATAATTATGAAACGTAAGTACATTGAGCAAACATAACGAGTTGGATGTATGAAAAATACTACAAATACAGATGGATGAGCTTTCATATTAGCTGAAGTGTAATTAGACGAAACATGTTTTGAAATGATATAGTAAGTACCCTTAAACTGGATCCGGGCTAAATGTGTATCTCGGCCTTTGTGTAGGGTCGTTCTTAATATGCTGAGGGTTTTTAAGGGAATGACGAGACCAACTGAACATCTCTGACAACAAACTGCATTCCGTAAAAAACTGCAATACTATTCAATCAAAACATGTAGGTATATGGGACAGCAGATTTATTTTCGCTATTTCGATGTTGCTCCATAGAGTAAGTTTTTCAGTTTGACTGTCTTATCGTCCTCTTAACATTAAGTTAAGACCCTATGTGGTAGCTCTATGGTATAATATGATTGAGTGTATCACATATCCATTATCCAGTTTACATTAAAATGGACTAATTAAATTTGAAAAGCAAAGAGTAGGAATCTACCTATGGTCAAAGATGTACTATACCGTATGCACTATCTAATCCTTATTCCAAATCCATTAGTGAAACCAAAATCGCACAACGATTAACGTTAACCCTCCGAATGCTCACGGTACTTAAAGAGTATTAGTTCCGCGCGTGTGGTCACAACGACCTATTGTCCGGTCCACAATAGGACAACCCGGTGAGGGTCTATAGTTCGTACCAAAAATTAAAGTCCTGCTTATCAAGCTACTTTTACACTTAAGTCTTTCGAATAAGAGTTCAGACTGGGGACTTTTTATGGGGAACAAACCCTTACTGGGCTTACCTGTCAGTGTAACCGATAGCCACCCCGTGCTTTGATTTAATGGTATGTAATCAATCTATCGATTCAAGTAACTCTTTATTGGTTAACAATTTTAAACTAAATCACAATTTTTGTCACTCAATCATAAAATACGGGGTCCTTCTTAATATGCTGACACTTTTTTAAGGGGGTGATCAGACCATCAAACTGAACAACTTTCTCTATGCGACCAACAACGAAATCGCGAAAAAAAAATCTGCTGTCCCATACATTTGGCTCGAGTAGGTTTGCAGTTTTGTATGGGACAGCATATTAAGTTGGACCCTATATATATCAAATTTTTGTTACTGACCAACATTATAATTGAAGTTAATTTTAACGAATAATTATAATAAATAATGTAGGTATAGTTTTAACCATCAACAACAAAAATTATAAAAAATTCAATTTGACGATAAGATACGAAAGAAGAAAGATCGCTATTAAAACTGTATTAGTGTGCTCGAGGGTTATGGGCCTTAATGACACGTCATCAAACATTGTCGAAATCACAAAATATCCTTACGGCTTACGCTTTTTTTCTTATTGTTGTGTGAGTAATTTTTATGTATATCTAGGAGTCTAGGAGCACAAGCGGATTTCGGCCTTCAAAAAAAACATGTGTAAACACCAAAAGTCTTAATTACTACAAAAAAAAAAGTTTTTACTTGGGAATGTTCCTCCATTGAAAAGGGAAGATCTTCCACCAGGCTTAGTGTGAAGCCTGGGGACCGGCCGTGGTCCAACAGTTCTTAGTTGGACCTTGTATATATATCGAATCTCTGTGATTATTTCTCTTGCGCGATTTATGTCTCGCATTCGATTGTGAACCTTATTTGTAGTAGGTTACGAGTTACGTATTTACGGTGAACGTTGTCTTTGTATGGAGCATATTTCTGAGTGCGACGGTATCGCCATCTGTTAGCTTCTTTGCTATAACTTGTGGGTGTTGACATCTATGGCAAGTCCCCACAGTACTCCCCCCTCAGACCGGAGGTCGTTGAGTTGTTCGAAGTGTGCAGTCTGTATCCGTGTAGGTGCAGGGCTCCAGTCAAGTGAGTCTGACGAGCGATGTGCTGCGAGTGTGTGCATCTGTCAGGGAGTCCAGTCCTGATGTGATGCGGGTGAGTGACAGGCGTGGAGAAGGCGAGCAGAACTGCCACGTGGAGGTGAGCTCAGACACGTGGGCTGCGGGAGATCCTTCTATGCAGACGCTGACTGTCGTTGAGGAAGCTGCAGGCCCAGGAAGCGGTTTGAAGACAGCTGCGATGGACCTGGTGCGGCTTCGGGTTGATGGCGTGTGACTGCTGCTTGTTTGACCTGGTCGAGGGGTAGGAAGGGTTGGTTGAACTGGTGGCTGCTCTGTGTTGATGCTGCTCTGCGGTGTTCAGGTTGCGATGTTCTTTGTCGAGGGTCACCAATATGGAGGTGCTACTTGGGAATGTTCCTCCATTGAAAAGGGAAGATCTTCCACCAGGCTTAGTGTGAAGCCTGGGGACCGGCCGTGGTCCAACAGTTCTTAGTTGGACCTTGTATATATATCGAATCTCTGTGATTATTTCTCTTGCGCGATTTATGTCTCGCATTCGATTGTGAACCTTATTTGTAGTAGGTTACGAGTTACGTATTTACGGTGAACGTTGTCTTTGTATGGAGCATATTTCTGAGTGCGACGGTATCGCCATCTGTTAGCTTCTTTGCTATAACTTGTGGGTGTTGACATCTATGGCAAGTCCCCACAATCGTTTTAAATTGATACGACAACACAATAACAAACAATATTTTAAACGCATGTGCAAGTGCAACCCTCTAAAACTACAGCGGTTTCTTTTATTGCAACCCTAGTATCAATGTCGCCGTACAAAGAGGCCGTGTTCGTGTTTTGACAGGAGTTAAATATTGTTACGGGCAGGGGTCTGACAACTATACCTGTCTCGCGTCAATAGGCACGACATAAAACTAAACTGGACGAAGGAATCTGGGGGTCGTATAAGCCCGTTATGGTCTCATGCTAACCTATTTGAATTGTTAAAATTTTTGAATAAAAGATTGGTAAGTATCATTGCAAATACTTATGTCTTTTAATCAAAATTAAATTAAACAAAAAAATTTTTACTATATTAAATATAACATTAAGTGTACCGTACAGTATTTCTGGCCTGCTTCATATTTTATTTTTAGTTCGTACGTATTACCTTGTTACAACTTAACACAAATATGAATCCAAATTAAGTGTACATAAGCCAGTAGTTTGCCTAGAATAACGTCAACAAGTAAAACTGGGCAATTTGTGGACAATTGGAACGATTTATAGCAATCAGTTGGACCTAGTATTGCATTACAGTTAGGTCAACTTTGTTACCGCTGCGACCTGATCTGTATTCCATTTACTAACAACTGTATCAAAGCAACAGTTTACTTGATAATCTAACAGATTTCAATAATGTCGCAGATTGACAACAATTATTTAAAATTCGCTACCGGGAAATTGTAAAAAAAAAGTATTTTCGTCTGCTGAAAATGATAAATAAAAAAGAAATTCTATAAGACCGTTGATATTTTAAAATACTTCACAAATGATCAATTTTGTTTTATTAGATTCTTTGTTAAAATGTAACTAAACTTAATTATTGTTTTAAATAAGTTTCGATACTAATATTCTATTTTATGTTTTTTTACTACTCATATCAGAAACCTTGACAAGAATATCCAAGTACATATTTATGAAGTATGAGAAAAATCGACGGAAAACGGTTATTCTGCTGAAGGCTGTGTGCGATCAACCGGGAACTTTTATGATATTGGCATACTTAATTTTACTTGGCATACATGTTCGTTCGACTATGAATTTAAAACAATGACAGGTTTTAAATACCACTTAAAATGTCTCATTGAATTTTACTTTGATTGTAAATTCATAATTGTACACCTTTTTATGAAACTGTCAATATTGTATAGCAATCTTTGGAAGATCACTTTGGATTTAATTGTGTTCCGTAAAGATTTATTTCTTTCTCACAGTCTTTAAAAATGAGTATTTTATAACTCCTTTGTCCCAAACAATTCATCCACCTTCTGCGTTATGAACAGAGATCGGTAATTGGTAACCAGAACAGGGATGGAGTACAATTATTTGATACTGATATGTTTGCGACTGCATTGCATAATATATCTCATTGACACTCTATCTTCTATTGTGAGATAAATGTCATACCATGTTTGGTTTACTCATTTAAGGGGCTACCTGCCGGTTTTGGGTAATTTTGTAACCATTTTATTAATTAACTATGGCACTTTTTGAGCTGAAATTTTAACTGAACTATCTACAGGATATGAGAAGTGATGTGGTTTTTCTAGAAATCGATTTTAATGTATAAAACCGAAGAAAAGGGACTCTAAAGTCACCCCTTTTTTTCCAGTTGTAACCATTTTACTCTTACATTTTTAATCGGAACAAAATGAAAATTTACTATATTGTTCACAATACAATTTAGAATGATGTGGTTTTTACTTTTTCGAAATTAATAAAAAATCATCGAAGTTTTCAAAGAAAACAGCAAAATTCTGACCGGAGCCACGCGCTCTTTCTCATCGATTAGTATGGAGTGTGAGTGAGAGGAGAGTGGTCCACGGCTGATACGCCTTAACATTTATATGAACAAATTAAAAAGAATATAATCAATGGCTACTTTACTATAGATTTTGTATAATCTTATCGATATTTGAGTAAGTTAAAATAGAAATGCAAGGAATGCGAGTTAGGAAAAATTAAATCAAACACAATTTTAAAATTAACATAATATAGTAAGTCTTTACTTGTGTCTTATTTTGGATTAAGGAATTCCAAAAAAACGCAATTAATAAAAAACATGTTAAACTTTTTCTTGAATAATTTTAATTGAAGTTGATAAATTCATTACAAAAATAATATTTTAGTAAGAGTAAATTTAAATATTGTAGGTACTATATAATATATACATCATGTTATCAATACCTAAAGAGTTACAGACAATAAATACATGGACATCGATTATAATGTCTAAAGGGCTTCTTACGAAACGCATCGAAGTAGATTTTTATTTTATTAGTATACAGTGAATCATGAATCCATCCCTGCTCTAACAGCCAATTACCGATCTCTGGTTATGAAGTATAGTGAAGGTTACGATGTCTATCTATTGTGTGCAGAATTTTTTTACAATTTTCCGATGAATCGTCGATTGTTAAGAAAATAGGTAGGTACATAACATAAGCCTTGAGCAAATATACCTAAGTGTAGATAATTATAAAATTATAGGTCAACATAACTTAGAGAATAGAACCCTAGTAGGTACCTACTCAATTAATTGTTCATAATTAGCATTGATTTATCTTTTGTTTTAATTACGACTTAGCAATTTATGAACTTAACTTAGCCTAACTTATGAACATAATTATACATTCTAGGTAAGCTACTTTCCATTTTGGGTAGCCGCTTAGGTACCTACTTGAAATGTATGGTTGAGCTATTTTACTAAAATATGATAAATCTTTATGTTAAAGAAAAATTTTAACCCCAAAGATAAACAACATCTGTTTAAATTTATAACATACAGAAATATCATAGGACAACATAATAATAATTATAATATTATGATATCATGATACCAGATGAATTGGATGTTGTGTGCTTAACACCAAAAACGTGACTCTTGCCCTTTTGGACACGCGTTAGGAGATCACTCTTAGCTAAATAATAAAATCTTAGAAAGTCTTTCGTATCGTGCATCCAAAAAGGACATTCATTCCCAAAAACAAAAGCCTTCACTTATGGCCTTAACCCGTCGGACATCGACCTTTCTAATACGTTTATAATTATACCACACCAAACCGGCACATTTGTAAACATAGGGTCTGTGACGTAACACACACTATTTTTAATTTATTTATTCTTTTTTCACCTTGTATCGACCCTGATGCCTTAAAACCAACCTTGGACGATATTCAAAGCTCTCTGGATATCGGTCGTTGTTTTATGATAATTATTACTAAAATACTGGTCTCATCCATTTTAAATGAGATACTAGTATAAATTATATCTTCACATTAAGCTACAGAAAAAGTAAATACTTCGTACGTACAAACGAAGGGTGCTACCTCTTATAATATAAAGAAACATGACATCTTACAAGAGCTTACAGTGAACATGATCAATGAAAGTACATTTCTCATAATACACTATCATTATTCTTAGGGCAAAAGTCCAGTAATTATAACACCAAGGAAGTCAATGACCAAGAAAACATAAACGCCATACAAACGAGTAGTAGAGACAGGTCTGAATGAGTTGCAAGTCGTTCCGTGCTGACATGCGAGCCTCCTGTCACGCATCTAACGAAAACGAAATCTTTACTATACCACCTTCCGTAGTGAGGCTAAAGACTCGATGTCACGTGATAGGAAGCATGAGTCAAGGTCCGGTTCCATGCTAAATATGTACGTCTTCGGACCACTGTAGCATTGTTTCTGGCCCCTAAATAAGCCGGAGGCAACGTTGACATTATCCTTGTACCACGTCCACAATCCACATGGAACGTAAACACCTTGAGGTGCTACTACTCTGTCTACAAGACGTTTGAAGTAAGTACGATTCCTATACGCGTCTATTCTTAGGTTGTGAATTGAGGGTAACTTTGTGACGTGGTAGTTTCTTTATTAATGGCTACGACTGAAACAATAATCCATCATTGATTATGTTTCTGCATATGCAATGCATGACTGTCAAATAGCAGACGAGCTCTAGTGCTACTTAGTTTATATTTTCTAGGCCATTTAAATATTTCGCATCATTATATGTCATTAACCGTTTGTTGAGGATGTTGGTTCGATCTCCACCTATATCTGCATCGGCTCCATACCATTGAGTTGTAATGAACTATTTACCTACGATTTGCAACAAAATTGTACCCACTGTCCATTATAAGTGGCGACGGGCTCACCCCCCGTCACACTGGACAGAGTTTCGATACTACTGGTGAAACGTGGATGTTCTGAGGTTTCAGAATATCTCTGACTACCCCCTCGGGGAATATAGTCGTGAGCATATGCTATGCTATGCTATGCAACAAAATTGACTTTTCAGTTAAGGAAAATATCGCAGGAAAACTGCAAAGGCTGAAAAAGAAATCTACTAATCCGCATTGGGCAGCACTTTCCGTTCAATAGGCACGAATTAATAGGGTCCTTCTTAATATGCTGACAGGTTTTTAAGAGGATAATCACACCCTCCAACTGAACAACTTTCTCCATGGGAGCGACATCGAAATGGCGAAAAAAAAACAATACTTATAGTTTTATTTAATTTCTAGTTTGTTTAAAGATTGTTAGTTTTATTTAATTTCTTTTGTATTACTTAATTGGTATTAAAAAAATCAATGTCCCATACATTTTGGTCGAGAAGGATTGCAGTTTAGTATGAAACAGTTTTTTTTTTTAGATTTCGTCCTTGGTCCCTAAGAGAAAGTTTTTTTTTAATTCTTTTTTTATTTATATTGTGGCTTTTAACACTGAGGTTATGTCGTCAGTTTGTTATACTAAACTGCAATCCTTCTCGACCAAAATGTATGGGGAATTGGGTTTTTTTACGCTATTTCGATGTCGATCCCGTGGAGAAAGTGTTCAGTTGGATGGTCTGATTATCCTCTTAAAAAACGTTCAGCATATTAAGTTGGATCCTGTATTTACTTTTATACAACCGTACTTTATTTGCTATTCAGTAGAGACCAGAGTTCTTTTCCTTTTTTTACCCTTCAGCAGTATCCAAACGATTGTACTCACTCACTAGTCCAATCATTATAGAGTTTCCTTGTATGGACACCCTAACAATAATTCATCTATCGCTGAAACTTTTGCAGTGTGATAAAGTAATGTATACAGATTACGGTTGACAAATAATCTAGGACCAGAAAAAAAGCAACCTAGATTATTTGTAATCCGTAATCTGTATACTTTACTTTATCACACTGCAAAGTTTCAGCGATAGATGAATTATTGTTAGGGTCAAACCATAAAATGATTGGACTACACATCGAAATGATACGATTAGAGCACTCCGATTAAATGTTCGTTAGAAGTCGGCGAGAAATTACACTTAAATATGAGAAAAGGCTGTTTAGGCCACTTTTGTTTAGGACCGTTTTAAATGAATGATGTTTAATGTCAAAATTGTTGTTGATAGTCGTTTAGAAAGGTTTTTGAATTGGAGTCTATAGTCCAGTATAAATATTTCACGAGTTTATCGTCATTCGAGGACCGTTCGGTTTTTTATTAACTGGACCAGTGGTGCTCGAGGAGTATATTTTCACTCTAGTTATCGACATTGTATCGAATTAATTTTTAGGGCGTACCCAAAGGGTGAAAACGTGACTCTATTAATATGCCTACGCTGCTATCCGTCCGTCCGTCTGTCTGTCGGTCTGTACTACATATTTAGGGCTGTAACTTTTGAACCGTAATAGCTAGATACTACGAATAAGAATGTATAGAAATGTAAATCAAGTTTAAAAAGTGGCACCAAAAAAACTGTACCGTGTTCTAAATTTGTTCTTTAAAAACTGTACCTTGCCGCATGCTTGCCGCCAAAAGTCATACAACATGTCATTTTTCATTGGGTGCCAAAAATTATTTGGATTTTGTTTAGAATTACTCTTCTATTCTTATTCGTTGGCTAGATAGTTGTGTAGAACAAACTTTACAGTATAATAACAAATTAAAACCGACCAAGTGTGAGTTTGTCTCGCGCTAAAGGTCGAGAAATCAACACGAAAATTAAGACAGCTCCAGCGACATGTAGAGGACATTCGTGGTTTAGTGCTTGGTTCTTAAGGACAATTCTCAAAAGGCGAAAATCCCCCATGCAACTAGCCTAAACTTGTTGACTTGGTCTGTAGTAAGGTGTATTTCCCTTGGAAGCTTTATTTCCGACATATAGGGTGTAACAAAACACTCTAGTAATACTTAAGGGGATTCTTCGGACCACACAAACCGAACAACGTTCACTATGAAGCCAACGTCGAAATAGCGAAAAGAAAATCAGCTGTTCCATACATTTTAGTCGAGTCAGTACAGCAGTTTTGTATAGTGAAAGTGTTCAGATTGATGGTATGAAGCACCCCATAATGTATTACTAGGGTGTTTTGTTACACCCTGTATAAAAAAAGGGGTAAGAAACAATACATTTTTTCGTTATAGTTAACGGAATTTAAAAAACAAACTATACTTATTTACAAAATGTCTGAATCAGCAACGTGGGCTTCATCAAGAAGAAATTAAAACCGAATCAAAAGTAAATGCAGACATGTTAGAAAGACATAATCATACAATGCATCTACAAATAGGTAGGTACTGTACGTGAACACGACCTATCCTAATCGACCATCGATTATAACTTAATCGAGTTACAATTTATAGAAATAATCGGTCATTGATTTACGATACATGCACTGACATCATACTATTGTCATTTGCACCTTAAAAGTGTGTGCTAAAGTTCATTTTAGAACTTTAACTTTATTGTGTATGATCACAAATTGTATGGAAGTTATATCAAAGGCCCGAGCATGCGCCGTTTGATACCCAACTTTGAATAAATCAACAAAACCAACGGGCGGCAATGAGTAATGTTCGAATGTATGTAGTTATTTAAAACAGAAAACCTATAGAGTAGCCTAATATAGTTCTTCTGCTTAGTTGTGACTCAATGTGTTATAGATTATAATATAACTAAGCAAAAGAGATCTAATTATATGAATCGGTATCAAATAATTAGAAAATCTATTCCTGCAGTAGTAATTACTAACTATTTAATACGGCTTCATTCATTTCTTTCATTCATTGATTCTAATTCAGTAAAGATAGATTAAGTTTTAACATTAATTATTAGTTGGCTTAAACAATTAATAACGTAAGGAAAATGAAAAAAAATCGAACACTGAAATTTACCAAAAAATATCATGTTGGACTCAATAGTTTTCGAAAATCTATAAGAAATTAATAACTAAAGTAAAGGTACCTAATGCCAGTGAGATAAAAAACGAATTTGATGTGTGTCTACACTCGAAATATAATTTAACCATAACAAATGCTAATTAAAATAGATTACACTCTTAGCAGACGTGTTGTTCTAAAACAATTGTTTTGTTTTAATATTGTGGCATGAAATATTTTTACATCATTAATTTCTGATAATATGGCATTAGAGGTATTCGACACAATAAGAAGAAGATTAGAGGTATTCTAAAATGGATGTGGTATTTATTAATGACATCAATAACTTTGCAGTTTTTTGCTTCAAAGACAAATTAGCATTTATGATAATTTAAACTGACATAATTATTTACAACTTCATTGTTTAAAATCTACTTTATTAGGTACTTCTTCGAAATGTAACTTTCGATTTTAAATATTTGTAAGAGAAGTACTTTGTACAAAAAAATTTGTACCTACTGTACAATTACAACAAATTTTGTTTTTAAATATAACGTAGCACAATATACTGTTAATCACAAATGCCCCTTTCGGGACATCAGAAAAGTTACTACAATTAGGTACCAACCAACTGTGACTGCACTGCAGTCCTGAAAAGATATTTAGTATAATAATTTAATAGTTAAACAAGTCAGTTGCAGAAACGCTCAATTACATCTCTTGCTGTCACTTTTTGTCTTGTTGACGTAGTAGAAGCTAGCAAGAGATTTAATGGAGGATTAACTCTAATGAGCGTTTCTGCAACTGTCATAGGTAAAAATGTCAGGATGGAATGAAATAATAATGGTAGCAGGAAGGATACCCAGGTTAGTTCAGAGTACTTGTAATGCACACAAAAAAATACTATACATTACTCACAATCGAAAGATATAAATAAAAGAAACACTTGTATAAGAATCTTTTCTCATTTACCTTAAAAACATTAAAAACAGACACGCAAAAAAAGAAAATGAGAAGGCACGTTAAGCAGTTGGTCTCGGATAGTTCCGTCAGATGGCGTTGTAACTATTTGTTAGGCCAGGTCAGAGGCCTATTAAGGCGGCTTGAAAATTCTCTGACAGCAAGTTGAACACTAACTTGCCTACACCAACACGCACTGGGCCCGCGTGGTGGAGTATGGCCCACTCCCTCTCACCCTTATTCGTGAGAGGAGCCTTTGCCCTGCAGTGGGATTCTACAGGCTATAAACTTACTAACTAGGCATTGTTATTCCAATTAGATATAGTTGATAACATTAAGTTCCTTGCCAATAATGCATTAAACGATCCAAGAAAGAATTACCGCTGCGGGATTTACTCAACAAACTCGCCACTAGCCCAACATGCAAACTAAAACCTAAAAGAAAATAAAGCATCGTGTAAATTCAAGCGACACTTTCCTAAAAAAACTGTGCACAATTTTCCCCAAAAAGGCTAAGCACAATAATGCAGCAAGCTCGCTCACCCTTATCCGCTCGCATAAGTTATGTTAACAAGTGAGTTTGCGTGACTTGGACCTCGTTAGTCGGGCTAAGTGTACCCGAATGCTACCGTTAGGCTAGGAGCATAATGTGATGTGTCATTTTAAATAGCCTCTTAGAAATATGAATGATCTAAAATAAAGTAATTTTATGGATCGCTGGGGTGCAAATTGCTTTGCGTTTGCGTCTCGCTGGCTGTAGAAGAGGCCTCTTAACTTATACTAGAAATAAATACTGAATGCATGGACCTGCAAATTTTTACTGTAGCTGGAATACAAGTTTAGTACGGTAACTTCGAGCCAAATGTGTAAGTTATTGATTGTTTGTACAAACAGTTTCATTTGCAAATTTTTTTAGTGTACCTAGCTGCAGTACAAGTTTTGTACCATAAGCCACATTGTGTGTAAAGAGGTATTGACTGTTTGAGTAAGCAGTCATTTACGGACAACAAAATTGATACTCAAATTGCTAATTGAAAATTTTCACATTGGATTCATTTTCTTTTATAAACTTTTATAATAGCAATTTACTTATGTCTGGCACTGCATTTCTCCAGCAATGTTGAGTATAGGGTTTGAGAGTTTTCAAGGATTTTTTTATGAACTATAATGACGGAGCTAGAAAATTATTGGTTAATGAGGAACTGTGTGAGCCAGAAAGCACACAACCGACACAACCGTCCACGAACCCACTAGCCCTGTGAATCCGATACTTCTTTTTATTCGATTCTTTCGATCACTCTCCTTTAATTTCAAACATCATAGTTGACTTCAATTATTTGAGTACTTATTTAACATACGTTATGTTACAAATTCAACCTTTGTTCCAGCATCAAACCACCTTCAAAAGACGGTGTTACGAAGAGTAACCCGAGCAAGCGGCACCGGGAGCGCCTCAACGCCGAACTGGACACCTTAGCTTCCCTACTACCATTCGAACAGAACATCCTTAGCAAGCTCGATAGACTGTCCATACTGCGGCTATCTGTTAGCTATTTGCGGACCAAGAGCTACTTTCAAGGTATGTCCATTTTGCAAAACATAATATAATTATATCTGTAGATCCTAAATAACAAAAATATCTGAAATCTATGATCATAATAATATAATGATATGAACGTCTGAAATCTACTGGCACGTTAAGTCGTTGGTCCTCGCTATTATCTCTCGTGGTGGTAGTCGTTACAAAAAAACACGTCAGAGGCCGTAAGGCGGTCTGAAAAAACTCTGACACCGGGCTTGCTGCCACACGATAAGAAGAAGATCTGAAATCTACTTGAGTATGTACGAGTATAATCCAACTATCAGCCCGTCTGGGGAGTATCCAATAGAATTGCAAAGAAGACTATGTTGCTCGTATCGTCATCGTATCGAAACAACTGGACTGTTACCTTAACATATATAAAACAAAAGAGGCGTTCTTATTGTTGTGTACCATTCAAAAAAAATTACTAGTGGGTCTCGTTAACACTTTGTAAACCAGCAGAATCAAGAAGAAATTCTGTTTATAGCTCATATCGACCTGAAACGATGCAGTATATAAATACATATTATTAAGGTACAGTAAACCTTAATCACGTTAAAAACGTCATATTGACGTCAGAGCAAAATTATATTCACAACATCAAGTACTCATAATAATGAACGTTATTAGATTTAGACTAAAATTTATTAAATTATTTCTATTAAATTTTCTTAAATGATGATTTCTTCGTCATACTTTAGTTATGACGAAAGTGGTTGTCAGATAGAGACCTCAACCCACTTCACTTTACAAACGAATTATATTTGTAAATTTTATACATTCTAGGGGTTGATTGCTGTTAAAATTAAAACCATAGCCGATACTTTCAATTCTTAGAAATGAAACAGTCAGAAGTATTTCCCACTCCTTCTGCTCTAATAATCTACGCGTAACGTTAATTTCTTATACCCCATTAACATTGCTACATAAAACTAATAGGTATCGGACTTAGAATCGATGCTTGCATACCGATGTATTCGATTACTTATAAATGTGTTTCTCGACACTTATTTAATGCTGTCAGCCAATTTTATTGCGCTCTACAACATGTATTAATAAATGCAACGGCTCTTGCCATTTTCAATTCTGGTAAACTGAAATCGATACAAGGTCTGATTTTTGATGAAAGTGTTTATGTATTCCTACAGATTAATTCAGGAATTGGCCGTTTGTTTATTTTTCAATATATTTAGTGCATAAAGCACTGCAGTCACAAGTCACTATCTTGACTAATCTTATAATGCTGAAATTTCATTGATAATGTAAATTTCTACAATAATACTAGATACTTTTAATTTACTTTCAAAAGCACAATGGCTTACAAATACTATTTCTCCTTTGTTGCCGTAATAACATGGAACTCGAAATCCACAAAATGTATTTCTTATCAGACGAAATAATCAATACAAAAGCGTGAGTGGACAGTAATTGTAAACAAACGTTATTAATTTAAAAACAAATCAATACACAATTTAGCTACATTAATTGGACGCGTAAATCGTCTTCATAAAAAGTAAAACAAACTTTGCATATGTCCGCTACCAACATATATGCATATATCACTTAGTGAGTTATTAATGCCCTTTATAATTTTATTCTGTTCGGGTATCGAATATAAAAATCAGTAGGGGGTGATTGGTATATGCTTTATTGTGTACAGTCGGGACTTTAAGGAATCGACGACGTGAATTGTAACTTAGTGGCCGATATGAATAGGGTACAGGCGCCTACAAAAATGTTTAGTCATATGAAATTTTCCGAAAATTTTAACTATATTAATACTAAATTCCAAGTTTATAGTGTATATTTTCCAAGTGTTCAATGCATGTTCAATTTAGATTACCATATTTTGGGAATTGACTGCGTTACTTGTTTTTACAGAATATCTTTGAAACATCGAGGCATTTACTTCATATTCTTTGTGGAATCAATTGTGTTTCTGAGATCTATGAACGGCACACTCACTTATTTGTGTTATTTTACAAGTTCAATATACGAAGAACGTAACTAATTATTCAATTAAGTAAATCTTCAAAGAATATTCCATCATAACTATGTTATTTATTTTATTTCAAAACATACTAATACATGGGATTTTAATAATTTTACAATGCATTCCAAACCTTTCACGTACAACTTTTATTTCCGAATGTACGATAAAAATGTCGATAATTCTAATTAAATCGATTGTTGAAGCATCGATTACATCGACTCTTTCGATTCGTAACGATTTCGGCGCTGCACCGCGGGATACTTTATAGCCGCTAGTTGGACAGTAAGGATATAAAAAAAATAAACACCGCTCAGTACCGGTAGCTTGTAAATTATTGGTGACTTCTTACAATGAATGCCGTTGGTATCACATTATTAATGTTACACGTTGTTATCCTTCATGTTATCCTACTCTTGTATTACAATGTCTAATTGAGCCCTTGTCGTTTAATGCAAGGATTTTCAGCATTAAAACTTATGAAATAAGTACACAAACGCAATCTCAATTATTTTATGTCATACCTATTACACTTCTAAGGCCCGATTCGACCAAACGCGAGTAAATTTTATTCTTTGATTAATTCGCCGGTTACTATATAGTAAACAGATTTTACGTTTTACCAACCCTAATATAAATGAAATGTCAATTTCGCATAATAAAAAAAATTATAATAAAAAGAAACCTAACAAATTAAAACTGAATAACCTCACATTGCAATAAGTACGGATACAACGACCTCTTTCTTTAGGTGGATTATACATTCGTTCTTTTAGTATGGGATGTGTAAACACCAAAAGTTAAATTGTTCCTTGTATAGTTACTCTTCTTTAAATCTAAGTTTGGTCGAATTCGGCCTAAGAGACGTGTTGCCAAGGCCGGATTCGACCAAACTTAGATTTATAGAAGAGTAAATACAAGGAACAATTTTAGTCTTGGTGTGTTTACTCCGAAATAACTTCATTTGTCTTCTACCATACTCCCGTACTAAAAGAACGAATGTATAATCCACCTAAAGAAAGAGGTCGTTGTATCCGTACTTATTGCATGTGAGGTTATACAGTTTTAATTTGGTTAGGTTTATTTTTATTATAATTTTTGTAATTATGTGACATTGACATTTCTTTCGTCTCGGTCTAGCTTTACACCGTCAAAATTGGCCGTTTAAAATTTATTCATAGATTAGGGTTGGTAAAACGCAAAATCAGTTTACTCTAGAGTAACCGGCGACTTAATCTAAGAATAAAATTTACTCGCGTTTGATCGTATCGGGCCTAAGACGTATCAATATTTTCATCATTATAAAGTTCATCAGTATAAACCGAGAGTAGCATTTCATTTTATGAACCAAATTAGGATATATTCTGACAACAATACTTTTATAATAATACATCATTATTTCCCGTGATACGCTACGGAACTCACATATATATTTTAACCCCTATTTTAACACCTTTAGGGGGATGAATTACAAAAAATTAGTTCTGATCAAACACTTAGAAGCCATGCGAAATACCCTTACCTAAAAAGTTAGTAGGCATTATATTTTTGGAGAGTTAGTGATGAGTGGTAGCTTTTATGTATATAGGGTGTGATAAAACACCCAAGTGCTTCAGACCTACAAATTGAAAAATGTTCACCACGGAGCAAACATCGAAATTGCGAAAAATTTACTTAATTTCTATTTTCATTTCAATGTATCGTCGCTTGAGAGTGAAAACCTCGTAAGGATCAATTCTAGTGAAAATTTTATTTTGAGTAAATAAGAATGAAAAACTCGGAACATGCTCGGAAATCCGTTTTTTGGATACTCTGTAAAATGTTGTACTTACGAGGTTTTCACTCTCAAGCGACGGTATGTTTGTTTATTTGATGAAGATTGCCCTTTAAAAGGTAGATGTTGCTGTGCCCTAACAGGGTTCATGTTTGATACTTACCTAAGACCAAATATAACAACATGAGTGCAATTAATTATTATCTTTATTCTACTAGTAGGTATTATAAATCTGTAATTAAGAAGTGTGTCTGTACATTGAAGATATTTACAAAGAAAGATTATGATATAGTTTTTAAGCATCCCTGACTCAAAATCAACCTTTTTTTAATTGTTGTACATCTGTTTGTTTGTCGCATCACGTAAAAACTACTAAACCGATTTTGATGAAACTGATTTTATTTGACAGCTTATGATCTGGTTCATAATTTGTGCAAACGAAGTCTCTGATAAAAGCTCGTTATATACACATTTTAAAGTTATAATTTCCATCAAGCCTAACGAAAACAATTCTTTTCTTTAATAGAAAACTTTACGAATGCATACAATTTTCCAGCAACATGTTTTCCCTAAAGTAAACATCCCCTGCCCTCGAGGCGGTGCCTGCCGCAGCGCCGTACGGCCCGGAAGACTCGACCTGGGTATTGATCCTATGCTAATTCACTGCCTTAACGTTACTTTATTGATGGGAAATCGGGTCTTGTATATATAACTTATGGTAGCGATTTTGTGGCGAATAAACATAGCTTTTGGATACCTAATTTTGATTTTTGAAGTACCCATTACGGGTTTAATTGTGAATAATAATTATATAATATAGAAAAATTAAAGATGGGCGATTGTGAATGAAATTATTCGAATAATTCGATTGTAGAAGTCATTCAAATTATTCGAATAACCTTACATTTCATTCGAATAATTCGAATTTGAAAAAAAAAGCGAGATGTAAATAAGAATGTATTGCTTCGTCTCATTCTTCCCGATTTAAATTTCATTATTACTAGTTTATTTATTCGAATATCCGTAACATCATCTAAAAGTAAACTGTATTTACTGAGAAAAAATACCAAATTTCGTGTGGTAAATTTAATCATTCATTCAACCACCGAACTTAGCGCTATTCACATTAGAACGGACGGGCGCGGGCGGAGGACGAGGACGGACGGGAGCGGGCGGAGGACGTGGACGGACGGGAGCGGGCGAGGACGGACGGGCGCGGGCGTAGGACGTGGACGGACGGGAGCGGGCCTAGGACGGAGGACGTGGACGGACGGGAGCGGGCGGAGGACGGACGGAGGACGTGGACGGACGGGTGCGGGCGAGGACGGACGGGCGCGGGTGGAGGACGTGGACGGACGGGAGCGGGTATCAATTTCACTCTGTAGATGCGATCGTAAAAGTTGGTTCCACCAGTATAAACTGATCTTCAGTTATTATGTGACTAAATCTTTAGTAAGTTCAGTGCTTAGTGGTTTTACTTACGAATCATGTAAAAACAACTGATAGTACGGAACAATTATTATACCGAATTCCCGATTATTACTTGGCCAGTTTTTAAAGTTATAATTGTAAGAACCCAGACATTTCACCAGTTACTCAGATTAATAAGTTCAAATGTAGTTCAGCTAATGTACCTGTCAAAATATAACCACTTAAGTACATAGGCATGTATAGAATAAACTATACTAAACTGAAAGTTAATTTGGCGTGCGAGCGGTGACTCAGCAAAAGGGTACGCGGCGACGAATTTAATTGATCTGATAAAGAATTTACTTCAAAAAGGTTCTGTTTAGTCAACGATGTAGAAAAATTTTGATTTTTTTTTCTTCAGTGACTTTTCAAATTTGTGTCTACGTTGCAGTTATCATTCAGTTTTCGAGTGAATCTTCATCCTATACGACCAATCGACTGATTTTTCTTTTTAATTTAAATAGTTTAATAATGATTTATATTTGAACAACCATTATATTTCCATAAACTGTGACAATGACGCTGATATATAAAGAAAAAATGGTTTATTGGTGCAATAATTACAAAGGTAATGAAACAACAATAACAACTAAAATTAAATCAATTTAACTATCATTAAAATAATGAAATATTTTACGAATTTATGCAGTTTTAAATTAAATTAATTCGTGTATGTTAACATAAGTAAAAATCACTAGAACAAAATTAATTTGTCATATTGCTTGAAATATAATTACTTATAGTGGCATGTTGCTGAATGGTTCTGTATAAATCTGAAGCAGGATTTGTTTTAATTAAGATGGTTGACGACACATGTTGCTGAAGTGGTTTATGCGAGTAATTTTAAATTAAAATTTCAATAAATAATATATTACTTATAATTGTTATTTAATTATTCAAGAAACATTTATAAAAATAGTTGTATTTGTATAATGCTAAAGCAATATACTATTTCTGATTGCATTTCCAATAATAGAACAATCATTTCATAATAACGTGGACACGAATAAAAATCCCATAAAATTAATAACACTCCACCATCAACTTCAAATTAAGCTCGCTCTATACAAAAAGCCTTTTTCCTTACCAAGCACACATTTTATAGAGCCCGTGATGGATTACCATAGCTTATCTGAGATTATTGTTTTTCATGAAACACTCTACGGCATGGTGAAAAAGACTAATTTGTCATATCGAGTTGCCCACGTTATCGGTCCACTGGTAATTGTTTTCTAAATCTGAAAGCTGACATCTGATAATAAGAACTTAAATTTTAGGGAATTATAAGTTAACTTTAGCTGTTGGCCGCTACTTCGTCTCCGTTTAATTTGTATGCATAATATGACCTTAATTTTAGTATTGTATGAATTCGTGTGCAATTCTTGAACATGTCATTGTGTTGTAGAGTTTCTGGCCACATCTTCTTTACAACGGGACACATTTCGACGCGGTGGTAGAGTCAAAAAATGACTTCAGAAAGCTACTCGTATGTGATAATTATAGTGACTATTTTTTTTCATTTGATTTGATCATTAAATACCTTCAATTTAGGTTTTCGTTTTTAGAGTTCCGTTCCAAAATTGGCAAAACTTATGATGGCATAACTTAGCTCGGTGTTTGTCCGTCCGTCTGTCACAGTAAAAACATTTATTTTTTTTTAATTTTATTGTAAAACTGCTGTCAACGCCTCTATTTCAAATAATTTAGCCACATAAAATCTGAAAATAATCAAGAATTGACAAAATAATCAATAAGCCATGTTGGGAAAACTCGAACCGAGTCCCAAATCGCACTTGGCGTTTTTTGTCGCGATTTCGATATTGGTCCCGTAGAGAAAATTCTTCAGTTTGATGGTCAGATCGTGCTCTTAAAAACCTTTAACATAATATTAAATTGGACTCTGTATACCTATTTAAACAGGTATGTAGTTGGTTTCTCGGAAACTGCTTATAACGATTTGGAAGATTATGAAATATGTATTGTATTTAGATAATGTTTTACTTTCTAAGTTTATTTAGATAGGTGTCATCCAAGAGAAAACCGTTCATTGACATTTAAATAAGACCACACCTTTTTTGTTACACACTGTAAAAGGCTTCACAATAGTTTATACTCATTTATATATACTTATAGCAAATCTACGAGGTATACTTATAAACATGGACTGTAAGAAAAAGTGAAAACTTTAGCAGAAACAAAGATTTATAGCTATATTTTGTGACGCATTATGGTAGAATTAAAAGGTGCTTTATACGAAACTAACTGAAACGTTTTTAACGAGTTACTACTACGAGGTAGGAACAGCTCGTAAAAAACGAACCACGACAAAGCTCTACGCACACTGGCGTACTTTACCTCTATGCACACATGTTAATATGTAACGTAAGTATTATATGTACTAAGGTAAAGATTGGATAAAATGTTTTTTTATTACTTCTTATTTATTTTAGATTAAAAAAGATAGATGGATAAATAAATATCGGAGGGTAACAACTTCGGATTGGTTGAACGCCATAATTTATCTGACTGAACATTTTTATCTTAGTTTTCTAACTTGTGTAATAAATACGAAATCTGAACTACAATGTCACTATTGTGAAAGAAAACATTGTAAAAAGAACTGAATATACAGAAAACTAAATACTGAGGCGTAAGTGAATTACAAAAAACCGCATTGGGAACGCGTGGTCATCTACACCTGTGCACCCTTATTATGAGGGTGAGCCTGCGCTCAAGTAGTGGGGACGATAGAAGCTGTTGATGATAATCATACTGAGGAGCAATTTTTGATCAACTGATGTGAAGCTTTCGGTGCCTAATAATTATAACATAGATATCAAAGACAACCTGTATACAGCAAATTGGGCGGCGACGGAGTCCGCCCGCCCTGAGCTTTTTTTAGCCTGTATCGTCATCTTCTAGGCAAAGAACTCTTCCAATTATTCTTGTTTTAGGAAACCTCAAACCCAGCACTTCACATTTAAAGAAACTGGCAAAGAGTGAGTCGGACTTGCGCACTGTGGGTTCGCAAAGAAACTGGTTAAGAGAAAAGTCGGACTTGCGCACTGTGGGTTCCGTACCACCATATATCAATCTACCAAAAATTAAATTAAATCTCTGAGAACCTTAGCGCAAGGCCGACACACTCTTGGCCGATAATTAATTATTTGTTGTTTTATTTTTTAGAGTATGCTCTATAATCACACCAAGTTGTATTAGTATTGTCGCATGTCGTTTTTACAATAGAATTAAAACAAAAAACCAAAACCTTGAAAACCACTTTACATCCCCCTGTCAATCCCCCTGAATTTTACTTTTCATTAAATAATAAAACAAATTCTTTGAAAATGTCAACCAGCTACCAATAAAGTTTCAGATCTGAAGATGAAGCCCTTTAAAACATTGTCTAAATATTTGATAAAGTAATATGTCAAGATTGACAGTCGAAGATACGAAAGCGTCGAAAAAAATTGGAACCAGTACTGGCTCATAAACCCTATACATACGAGTATACACGCACATATACTTTGTATGGCACCTCACGCACACCAACCTATGAAACTTGGCCCCTTTTGTTTTATACGGTAAAGCAGTGAGGCTCATTCTAGACATAAATACTTTTCCTAAGGTCTAAATGTATTCCACTACGTATCCTAAAAGTTCCCAATGAATAGGTATTTTCCAAATATGTATCTTCAAGTACATCCACGCCAAGTTTACAATGTTATCATACACATTAATTAATAAGAAAAAAATAAAAAAACTACAGATTAAACTTTCCATAAGGAACATGGGTTGAGAAACGACAAAAATATTTGGATCTCCCATAGAAAATAGATCGCCTGATCCGCAATTTTGTATGGGAGGTCCAAAAATATTTGTTTGATACTCCATACTCCGTACATTTGTTAAAGGCAAATCAAACTTTGAAATTACATAAATACAATTACAACACGTGGATCTATTTACTAGATTAGATTAGGTACCAATTAAGTAGGAACGAGATATTATTGCAATTCATGTTAGTCAATAGCGCTACAAAGTAGTAGGTACATCATAATAATATTTAAATACTTGCAATAATTAACAGTACAGGTGAGTAAGGGGTCCCATATAACATCCAAAACGTTGCTCAAGCCAACCTCACCTGCACATGGTACTCTCTGCTGTTCAACAAATGAGGCTCTGGCGGCCCGCCAACCCGCACTGGACCAGCGTGGCGGGTCGTGGTCCATACCCCCCCAAAAAAAATAGATGGGCCAAAGTCTTAACACCTTGGATCCCGGAGAATGGACGTCGCGGTCAGGGTCGACCCCGAAAGAGATGGAGAGACGACCTGGATGCCTTCGACGAAAAGTGGATGGAACTGGCTCAGGACAGGGATGCATGGAGGATAAGGGGGAGGCCTTTGCCCAGCAGTGGGATGAAACAGGCTAATGAAAAAGAAAAACAACATACCTACTCGTACAAATCATTACAGACAATATTTTTGTTAGATAAAATCATCCTTTTATTGGTATCAATTTACGTGTGGTTATTAATGACTAGCTCTTGCCCGCGACTTCGTCCGCGTGAAATTATAATATCGAAAAATCATTTCTCTGTAGAGTAGGTATGTATATTTTCATGTTTCTATCTTCATAGTTTAGGCTGTATATGGTCTGTCTGTCAGTCAGTCACGAAACTGTTTTATAAGTGGAGATTGCATTAAAATTATTAAATTACGCTTATACGTTGGAACAAAATAATATCACACTTTCTTATATTATCAAGTTATGTTGAAAATAAACCTACATAGACCAGTAATTATAAAAATCTTTTCAAGCTTGCACAGCCAATAGAGCTCGCATAAAAAACGCAACCCCCGAACAAGGGGTGCCCTTATATACAGGGGCAACGAAATTACGTGGGGTAGTTTGTAAAATTTGCCGACTCCTCAGAGGGGGGAAAAGGAACGAGGCGGGGGGCGGAGGGGGTAAAACAACCCTTAATGGCGGAATTGCGTGACAGAATTTCGGCAGTGACCCGACTTGGCCTATGAAAGTGAAAATATTTATATTGAGCAGTTCGTACATTCCTGTTCACAAAAAACTGTAGAACTAATGCTGTCAAAATGTATATAAATAATTATTAACATACATATTTTTAGACGGATACACATTTTACATTACCATACAAATATTGTTAATAAAAACTCAGCATTTTGTCAAAATATAAGTTTTACTACTAGGTCTTTTAAACGAAATATTGAAAAACTTATTGTTCGTTCGAGATACAAAAGCATACTAACAAGAACTAAATTCAGTCATTTTACGATTTGACCCGGGACTATTTAAGAACTTTTTTTAATGTCATTTAAGAGCCAATTTGAGGCTAGAAATTTACTAAAATAAAAAAAAATCACGTCTAGACACAGCCTAAATTTAAAATTTGTCATTTATTTCGTTCTAAAAAGCCTTACCCTTAATAAAGTCTTATTTATTAAAAAAATACACTTTTTTCACATTTTAAGGCTTTATACACACTTCAAACACGGAGTAAATATTTATATCTATTATAAGTAGCTTTGAAAAATACATTAGTATTTTCTAATAAAGAACTTTCTTTTCTTAATTTCAATCCCTGTTTAATTGCTCAAAAGTCATTAACATTTCTGAATCCAATTAAAATAAGTAAATTTATACATTTGCATTCTTAAGTCTTTAAGCCTTCTGGGAGATACAATTTTGATTTCTATGTTGCGTAGCGATTTTTTTATTTTATGTTCAGTTTGTCTTTTTGCCTCTATATGGTGCCAGTTACAGTTTAAAAGTCCCATACATAATTACTTTCCACCCCTCCTAACAAAACTCCGTAAATTGACTGGGCTAAATAGTCTAACATAGCCCGGATGATCAGTCAGTAACTTAGACATAACTGTAGTAACATTTTGAACTTGATATTTTTATTCCAATTAAAATGTTTTGTTGTGAGAACAACTCTATATTATTCCGAGGTATTTCAACATACAACGGAAAATTTTATTATAACCAAATTCTGAGCAATATTTTCGTAAATGTTTTGGAATGAAACTTGTTTGTGTACCGGTACGTTCATAAACAGACATAATTACGGACCGTAATATAAATTGCCGCTCGGTTTTGCTTCTCCTTTTAATTGTAATTTTCTACGCTGAATTACATTCACAGGTCAGGGGATCAGCTCTCCATGAGAACAACCATCTTTAGAGATAAGATAAGGAAACAAAAAATAATCGTATAAAATAGGCTTGCCCATCAATATCTTAGAAATTATTATATTTATTTCTGTATGATTTGGGTTGGTTTTCTGCTATAGCTACTCTTGTTCACTCCTAGTCTAGAAGTTTGAAACCTGTACTTTCCCCATACTTATGTGTTAAATAGGTTTTATATTAACTAAAAGAAACTATAAAGTAATAAACCACCAGGAATGTATTTAAAATAAGTCAAAGTCAAAGTCAAAGTCAAAATTTTTATTCAAAATAATATCACATAGATAACTTTTTGACGTCATTTTTGATTCTACCACCGCTTCGGAAGGTGTTCCGTTGTAGAGAAGATGCGGCCAGAAACTCTACAACACACTTCTTTTAAACAAAACAAAATATACAAAGTACAAATATTGAATTACATAGTGTAACATTGTCAAGACCAGACATTTTGGTCATTCAAATAATCATCGAGTTTATAGTAACCTTTTTTACAGAGGACTTGTTTAACATGGGATTTAAACTTTTTGTCTGGCAAGTTTAGAATATCCTCTGGTATCTTATTATAATAGCGTATACAGTGCCCCATGAAAGATGTGTTGACCTTACTGAGTCGAAAATGTGGGAACACTAATTTATTTTTATATCTTGATTGTAATTATGAACGTCACTGTTTTTGGGAAAGAGAGACAAATTTTTGCGAATGTATAAAATATTTTCGTATATTTTCGTAATAAAATACAAAGAAACAAGGATAGATGAAGGGAATCAGAAAGAAGAAGCCTGAGTTTATTTTCAAGGAGTAAACTACGAAAATTTCACAAATGTGTGCCTACCGCATCGCTGTTACTCGTATTTCAAATGATATTTTGAGCAGAGCTTGTCCAAAATCGAAACTAAAATGTTAATACAAATACAAGTGAAGGAACTCGTTAGTACTTTGACGCATTCGATACGATGTTGATACCCTAGAGATGCAAATATTTTAAAAATAAATACATATTATGCTTATAATGGACATATAAAAACATTATTCATAATACAACATTTTAACTGTTCACTGATCAACAAAATTTACAGTTAACTAACAAAATGGGGCAATTATAACAACATTATGTTAGTTTTCTTTAACAAACTGAATAGATAAAGTTGTTTAGATTATGACTTTGCAATCAATCATATAGTGAAGTTATCGTTCCGTCTTCGCTAATTCTTACAGCCTACAAATTATTATAGACTTTATTTCTAAAGGAAGTGGTTTTGTTCCAGAAGACTAGATAGATAACCCTTGTGAAGAGAGTAGTAATTATTCTACGTTTCCAATTGGTTTTCTAATGAAAAATAATGTTCATGTTAGTAAAACGTTACTTACCACTGTTAATAAAACAGTTTTACAGTTAAAATATGACGTAGTACGTACGAAGTTCACCCCGTAGGGCGCTGGCTCAGATAGTATTTTTTTATTACGACATATTAAAGTAATTTATGTTCAGCGCAGGTCAACTATAATGAGTTTATGCTAATCAGTATGAAAATGATACCATGTACTATGTCTGTTAAATTAATATAATAAAATGAGCCAAAATAATTACGAAAGTTCAGCGGATGAGTTATTGTGGTTTTACGCTAATTTACTTACTTACGTGACAGCTGCAAGGACAGATAGTTTTTTATTTCATACGCAGAGTTGTCACATAATCCCTAAGCTAGGCCTTAAGTTACCGTTTCTTAGTTTACGTTGATTATTTTTATCTGTAGCTGTTTAATAAAATAAAACTTTTTTACACCAAATACCAAACAGTATAAGATACAAATTCATGGTCCTTCTTTATTATGCTACAGGTTTTATAAGGGGGTGATCAGACTATCGAACTAAACAGCTACTTACACAATGCTAGAACAGAGGCGTTCCCCAAGGTAGCATCTTGGGTCCGCAGTCTTAATCATCTCTGCTACAGTGTACAAGAATGTTAAGATTTTCTAAAAAAATTATACAGCTTATACATGTAATGGACGATATTTAGTTACTAAAGATAAGATGAAATTATGTGTTTGGGACTTATAATTTGGTGTGTTTAGTAGGAATGTAATTATTACTAAATTACTTATATTATAATTATGAATGACGTTTTATGTGATGACATTGTTATTTGTAAATTGAGAAACCGTTTTTTTTCGTCTCTTACCTACTTTTGTTTACATTATTTTATGATTATTGTTGTACACCTCTGGGCAAACAACAGGGTGAAATTGATATCATTAGCATCCTTGCATATGCATTTATGTCAAGTAGGCATTGCAGTTTAGTACGGAACAGCTGACTTTTTTTTGCTAAAAGTTGTTCAGTTTGATGGGTAGACTCTTAGTTTAAAAGGATGCTGGTGAAATCAATTTCACTTGTATAGTTAAACATTATATTATTACAACTGTTATAACCTACCTGCCTATAGTAGCAATTATTCTCTGACTTTGACTTTACAGAAATCGAGAAAAGAAATCCGCTGTTCTGATGTTACCTACGTTTTCACGGCTTAACCGCTAAGCAGATTAATGTGAAACAGCAATTTTTTTAAGATTTGACCCTGAAGAAGGACATTTTAGGCATACAAATTCCAAGCTGACAAAGTGGCGGGTAAACCAGTTGAAAATATTAATTTGAAGGTGAAATACTAATAATTCCGTTATGGAAAATGTCCCGGAACCATAGAAAAGTAGACTGGACTTGCTGTTTATTTTATAGAGAGCGTAAGAACATAACAATATATTGTTGACTTTAAACGATGAAAACATTTCCATACAATGTGTGTTTTTCAAACGTTGTTAATAAAATTCATATGTACATAAGTCATCGAAGTGTGATTAATGTCCCTAGAGTTTTTAACCCACGTTATAAGTCTTATGAGTCAGGTTACAATGTATGTACCTAGATACACATTTATTAATAGTAAAGACACACCTTTGCCACTTGACATCATTCAAATGGGAAAAACTGGCAGAAGAGGAAAGGGTTGAACTACACCAGGCAGCACAGCATTGCATTTTTCCGTCGCTCCATCCTTTTCTGTCACTCAGGAACGTCATTTGCTAGAGCACATAAGCTAGACGGAACGGAACAGCACGGAACAGCACGCCGCGTGCGATCGCGTTCCGTCTATCTTATATGCTCTAGCAAATGACGTTCCTGAGTGACAGAAAAGGATGGAGCGACGGAAAAATGCGATGCTGTGCTACGTGGTGTAGTTAAAGCCTAAGCGTGCCCGATGCTGACAGTGCGAGTGAGACAGAAATAACTTTGCCTGTATTTTCTTTTCTACCAAGAGGGAGTTAAGTAAACATTGGTGGGGGGCAGGGACTTTCCGTACTATTTGTAGTACTTACCATACTTTTTCTTAAAATTCATATGGTAAAGTAATATTTATTATGGTAAATTCATATGGTATATTTATTAACGAACAAACTGATAAGTCTTGTATTACGATATAATGTGTGCGTTTTTTGTTATTTGTTCCAGGACCCTTAAAACCAGGTATCCTATTCAGCTTTAAGTTCCCAGACAAGATAAAAATTTTCTTTAAATACTTATAGCTAAGTCAGAGGGACGTAATCTCGTCTAATCATGAGTGAAGCACACATTTCTTTTGTGTGCGTGCTGTCATGCGGTACATAAGGTGACGGGTTGTAGGACCTGCGCCTAGAGCTAGTGCATCTGTGTGAGTGTAGGTCGCTTGTAGAACAAATGAGATTGTATTACCTTGCATGCTTCACATCTGTTTAGTGAAATATTCGGTCCGTATTTCTTTCAAGTCCGTGGTCAGAGGCCAGTTATTGTTGACCACTAATTTGTCGCCACTAGTGCGCACTAGGCCCGCGTGGTGGATTATGGTCCGGTCCACTCCCTCTTACCCTTATAGGGAACTTATTTGTTCCTTTCCGACGATTGTTTCGGGACAAACCAATTAATTTATGTTGGTGTTAAAATACCAGTTAGTTGTCCGTTAAATATTTGGAAAAATTTACTTTCGAAGTCACCATAGCCGAACACAGTTAGATATATTTGGAAAAACATCCTGACCAACAAATAAATAGGATAAAATATAAATCGAGAAACTATTGCAAATAATGTTACACTCTTATAAGGTACGTGTGAAAAAGGAAAATGTTTATGAATTGTTTAACCATTTTTAATAGTGAGTGCCTCTTCGACAAGCCTATTAACCACATAAAACCATATCACACCTAGCGTGACCGTCCCACTAACTCACATAGATGCTATCACATAAGATAACTTAGTTTTCACTCAAAACCTAAACGCTATAAGTCTACGTTCAGCCACTTTATATAAGCAAGAAGTACGAAACGTCCTATGAAATAAAAACATCATGTTTCGAACTAAATTGTATTTTCTAAACGTTTTCGTATTCCAGCTTTACTTTGCTTTCTTATTACCAAAATACCGAATGGAAATTTCATGCCCGTAAATTGTTGAACAATTTTATTCGATTTGTTTTCCAGGATTTTCAATCAATCTCATTCGAATAGAAAAGAAACATTTACAGCTGATTTACAGTAGAAACTACAAGTAAAACCACCAATTTACCATTAGGCATCTCTGAAATCTTTGATTATATATAATAAGACGCAATTACAGTACATTACAGTACATATTAAACCTACAAGTAAAAACACGAATTTATGTCTGAAATACTTAATAATAAAAAAACGTAATTATTAAGTTATTATTTTATAATGTACTTGTGTAATGTACTTTCGTAACACAATAGTCTTAGTACCGTTTTTAGGGTGAGGTAGTCAAACAAGAAACCCTTATAGTTTCGTCTGTTCTGTCTGTATGCCCCGCCTCAATTTTGCAATTACTGAAACAAAATTTGGCATGAAGACACCAATACCCATTTTTTTGTTCCATCCCATACAAAGAAAGAAGAGAAGAAAAAGTAAAAAGAATAGTTTACCTAAGTGCCCCATTGAAAGAGATGTCGTTGGATCTTATGTACTTCCCCATTTCAATGCTCGATATCTCGAGACATATGCGCTCAATGTTAAAATATTGTGACGATCTTGGTCGGTTTTTTTAGGGTATCGTAGTCAAGGAACCCTTATTGTATCTGTCCGTCAGTCCGCGGCTTAGCACAGAGACTCTTAGTACTAGAAAGCTATGTTATTGCCATGGCTATACACATTAATCACGAAGACAACGTGGTGAAATAAAATCTTGTTTTTTTTTAGGACACTACGTAAAGTGCCACTGTAACGTACCTACCTACGTACCACACGTACACAGCGGATGATCACAGCTAAGTAAGCATTACAAGACAATGAGTTATAGTCGACTGACTTATAAAATGTACGTGGAGAGGTAAAAAGGAAAATTTTGTTAATATGTTTGTATAAATGAAGTAACGAAATTGTCCTTTTTACTAGTTTCAAAGTATCAAAGAAAAAGCCTTCTTCTGAGTCCGCATAATTTGTGACTGGCACTACGGAACCCTACACTGCGCATGGTCCGCCAGTTTTTTTTATATTATCACCTTAGTTAGAGAATTAGTAATCAATCACGATCCATGACTCATGACATGACATCTAACATTTTGTAGACTTTTCACACTGGCAAGAAAACACGAGTTTACTATTGAACTGCCATCGTATCGAATGCGCAAATTAATAAACAACAGAGCTTCTTTTGTCTGTGACTTGAACTAAATTTTCGAACACTCAATTGTTTTGACGCATTCGATACGCATTCGATACTGGTAGAAAACTCGTTACTCAGTAGAAAAGGTGGGAAGAGTGAATGCAAAAAAACTGAATAGCAAAATAACAATTTTGGGACTTTCACATAGCGGACTTATTACATGTGATTTACTGTTTTGTTCAGTCTCATTGCAGTCTACGATCGACCGTATAATTGACCATTTATTTCATTGCTACTTTCATTTTTTTTTCTTACTAAGAGAACGATCGGTTGGTTACATCTGGCATAACTTGGCCGGCAAACAGTAATTATTCTAGAAAGCATGTAAGAGACGACTTGTTGGAGAAAACTGTACGTTCTATCCGTGTGTGTGTGTGCTACAGATATGGTAAGACAATTATGCAATTATTCTAGAATTTGCTATGCTTACGAAACTATATACCTATAGGTTTAGGTTGAAAAGGCGCTTCGAGTTTGGTGTAAATGTATAATTTTTGTTCAGAATTTCGTTTCTATTATTATAATTATAAATAATGTAGGTACATGACTGTATAAAATATAGTAACTACGGTAAAATGGTACCTATATTAGGTCCATGACTTTCGAGCGCGTGGTTCCCGTCAGAGTTTAGCAGTTTTCTTTCAAAAATGATAAGATTTTTTATAAAATTTCAAGAAATATTAAGAGACCTAAATCAATCATAATAAGTTATATTGTGAAGTACTTATATTATTGTAAGTTTTTATTTTCTTCCGAACAACAATATAAATAAGAGTAAAATGGTTACAACTGGAAAAAGGGGTGTCTTTCGATTCCTTTTTTCTTCAGTTTTATTAATTATACTTATTAATAGATTTCGAGAAAAAAACCAAATCACTTCTCATGTCCTTTAGATTGTTCAGTTTAAAGTGTCATAGTTAATGTATAAAATGGTTACAAAGTTACCAAATTTCACGGTAAGACCGGGCGGTAACATGTGTATGGTCAGACCATGAAACTTAACAATATTCTCTATGAGCTCAATCAGCTGTCCCATACATTTGCTTCAAGTAGGTTTGCAGTTTAGTATGGAACAGCAGATTTTTTTTTTGCTATTTCGATGTTGGAAACAAGTTTGCTACATAGAGTAAGTTGTTCAGTTTGATATCATATCCTTAAAAAATCGTCAGCATAAATTAAGAAAGACCCTGTATACATAAATACCTAGTTAAAATGAGCGTTTTTCGGACTTGCGTTTTGATTTTTATGGCGCGCTCCATAGAAACGAAGTTTGCCTATATTTTCAATACTAACCAAATAAAGTCAATGATATTTTGCAGAAACAATCTAGAAACAAATCTCTATGCTTGTATTGTGTCAGATTTTCAAAATATAACCAGACTTCGTTTGTATGGAGCGCGCCAAAGATCTCTTTCAAATCATTCAAACAATAGGAAGGTCTGTTGTGTTTCGCTAGGCTATTTTTAAGTGAAATTTTGTTTTTGTTACCGTCATATCCAATGTTTGATTTAAATTAACTAAATATTAAAAGCAGAATCGCAGTAAAGAATTGCCAAAAAACCATGTCGTTTCGATAGGTACCGATTGAATCGAGTAGTTACACAATAGGACCCCAGAACAGGGCCAAAAACTTAGCGAATGGCTAAATGACGAAGCTTCACCTTTAATAAGCATCAATTAAAACTTCTGTCGAACAAGCAATTATTGTTAATGCGATGACATGACATTTCAATAACGTCTTTGTTAAACACCAGCGTTAACCCCTAACATAACGGGATAAATACTTACATTTTTGTTTTCGACTCAGAATAATGTCAACCTATAGTATATTGATTTAACATAACAATCATTAACTTATGTATATTTAGTAATGATAGCGGAACCGTAAGCCATAAACACGAGTGCGCAGGCGCTGCCCGTCGATCACAATCGGTCGCATTCAAATGAGCTGCCGACCGAATTTATGACTCCTCGAGTCGATGAGTAAGACATTCCCGAGTAGGATTACGAATTAAATAGATCTGATGTTAGAATTTTTTTTTTCAAATAATTTACTTGGTGCATGAGGAGAAGCTCGTTTATACAGGATGTTAGGGTAAACAGTTGCATGTTAGTAAGGGGTGATTTTTTTGGACCAATTTTATCTGGATCTACATAATACACTTTTTCAGTTGAGTCTAAGACATGTCTTCGAGTTTGACTTGGTGAAGAGATTTGCTAACAAGCATCAGGCATACCATAATATGCTACAATATGTTGATTGTTTTTTCCAGGTAAGCAAAAATTGTGTTACATACATAGACAATTGTTCATAGGTACATACATAGACATAGACTCTGTTGGGTACATAAATTCGCTGAGCCTCTAAATCAGACTTTTTTTTCCACATTATATTTGAAATTAAATTTGTAGCAATATTTCTGATCACCACAAAATGGAATACTGGTCCTGAGTTTTGTATTTGTATGTCTCTTTTTTATTATGTATTTGTAAAAGACTATTCTGAAAGAGTGTTACGTCTTCGAGCACTTTCTGTCCGTATCCCATATTTAACAGGTAGCGGCTCCAACATTGTCACTGATAACTGGAATTAAACAACACCGACACGGTCGGACCACGTAGAAATGGAAGGTAGTTCAGCATAATTTTATATAATACGAAAGAGCTTTAAACCTGTCCCGACTCAAACTAAAAGGTGCATTTAATCAATAACTTATAAAAACTCACTATTCTGCAACTAAGTTAATGTGTAATGCGAACTTTATCTTTAAACGAATTCAACGGATGAAACCTTTGAAGCCCGCCCCTTTTCTGTTTGTAACTTTTATTTGTTTTAAGCAGTTAATTGTAATAGTCGTCATAAACTTAGTCTTTGCGGTAATAGTTAGCAAAAGGTCCTTACTTCCTTACGGACAAAAGCGGTGAATCAAAAATAAAGGAACATTCCAGTGAACAAAAAAAGGAGCAAATCAGAGCGACTCACGACCGCGACCGAGACGCGACTGCGATATTGGTGACAAAATGTTTTTACGCCTCAACTCCCATGTTGCTCTCCATACTTACCTTTTGTTTTATTTCACCCGATTCGTTATGGAGTTTTAATTAAGTTTTAATTTTATCTCACGGCTCCCGTTGTTTAATTGAGTGGATTTTTCGGTTGAAATCTGTCCGATCGTGTACACGACGGATACGAAGAAATATAGTTGCTCGGAAATTCTTCTTTAATTGTTACGACAGAAAAAAAAGACTTGTTTGTTTAGGTAAAGGTTAAGAACTTGGAATTATGTTGATTGGAGTTTTTGTACAGATTATAGTCGTGTGTTCAGTTTTTTTTAGATTATTCCTAGCCTTTTGCCATTGCCCTGCCTTTGGGACTCTTGGGAGAAATGATAATCTAATATTAATTTTGTCCTTGAACTTTAATTATTAATATACATATTGTCGTCCAACTTACGACTTATGTTTACCATAATTTCTTGTTCTGATTAGCAAATATCTTAAAAAACGTTGAAATATTTTGAGTACTTATACGTATGATTAATCTAGAATTAAATTCTTACCGCGTTTTGGTATATTTGAGTTCCCGATATTTCGGCAGTGTTACAACGCCACGATCATTGATCATGGCGGTTGTAAAACTGTCAAACGCTATAAGAACCCATCGTTACTCTCAAAAACTGTAAATTTGTTTTTGTGCAACGTGCGACAATGCATATATATAGGTGATATGCAAATGAAGGATGCAATAAAAAAATTGCCAGATCCACGCATAAGGAATTAAATGCTTATCATTTTACTGAATTAACATTAAGAAGGCTGTAAAGTAAATTACAGACCAGGCGGCCACGACAAAGCGCAACAATAATATCAGCAATTATTGTAACTAGGTATCCATTACAATTTTCATCTACACATTTTTTTCCTAAAAAATGTAGAAAGTAGCGAATATTATTCTGTCGAATGCAATTAAAATACGTTTCGCTGTTGAATGTTGCAATAATGAGCTTCACATGTTGCGATATAAAGACTATTTGAAAAGTGAAAATCTCTTATTGCTGTCATTAATATTTTTACGCATTATTTACTTAATTCTAGAGTCTAGACTAATTGCACTGAACAGTTTTATAGTTACAGTTATTTATTGTCCACTGATGAAATAATTAGGGCCATTTCTTTTGTAATTTCAACTTTTCCTGGACGTGGAGCATGATAATTAGTTAAAGCAATACACAAATGTAGTATGTCAACATTGAGTTCTAACGTAATTGAAAACAATATACTTAATGCCATCTGTGATCAAAAATGTCTCGAGAATAGATAACGTAGGTTTTGCATACAAGTACCTAATGATGTTTTAAACTCTATGACAAACCAATAGGTACGTGTGAATTGAAGAAATAATATTAATATTTATTAAAAATTATTGTCTTTCTTTGAATCTAATGATTTACATTGAGAAAGACTTGTCGGGTTAATTTGAACTTCAGTTTTATTAATGTAGAAATTATATTCCTATGTAGTACTAGATTTACTATTGTAAAGTTTATAGTATTACGCTAATTTGTCTAATTATTAAATCTCGAGTTCGTCCTTTTGAAAGCTAGAACATTAAAAAGATTTATTAATATTATAAACATTAACTTAGATTCTGAAATAAAAAGTTTCTTATTGTGTTTTTGTAGTTATATACGTCTCTCTCTCCTCTAACAGTATTTCCTATTACTTTTACACATAGACAACAGTACTGTTCGTAGAGCAAAAATAAATACACACTGTCTTTTAGCATAGCCCCAAGGGATAGTCGCTTTCATAAATAACCACCAACAAGATATGAAGATGTCGAACGATTTAATGAAACGTCAAAATATCGCGCTCATTGATTGCTCGCGTACAAGCCGTAAATTGTAAGCAGCTTTGCTCAGGGGTTCTTGGCTTGTTTAAATCTTGTTGCACTTGATTGTACTTGTTTATTTGCGTTGGTTACGTTTGATGGAAATATTCTTGCACTTTCATATTGCATAAACAATGCCAATACTCACTTATAAATTGAAACTGTAAATTTAAAATAAGTTTATATATGCCAATAATGGTACGATAATACTAAGCCACAAATGTACAATACATTAATTAGTAATTAAGATCGTTGTAAGTAATTATTTTTCGATAAAAAAACCATGACCAAATATGCAATAACAATACGATTATAAAATGCAAAATCCCAATTACAAAAATTCGCAAAGTAAACCAATAAATTAGCTACTTATATGCTTTTGTTAGCACCTGCACGTTGGAATTATAACCAACTCCAAAAACGTGAGGTGCTATTCAATTTGTGCTCATAAACATGTTGACATAAAGGCACATTTTACAATGTTTGTTTATAAAATATTATGTCTCATGAATACAGAAAGAAAGAAAGGCTAAACTCTAAAATGGTAATAGGCTTTGGACATAAATAATACTTTATGACAACGAAAAACTGGCGCTTATACATTAGGTATGAATAAACCATTCCATTGATTAATTTTGCATAACTTTAAAAAAAAGAAGTACCTACAGCTGTGCAGTTTCACACGCGTCATTACCGATTGAGATCATTCAAATCGATTTGGATCATAATTGAACGGCCGCACGAGCCTTTTTCCAAAAAATACCGTATCTGTGGCAATTGAAACGAACGATCGATGTTAATAGCCGAAAGTTACGATTGTTAAAACCGTATCGCAAGAGAAATCGATTAATTGTCTGTACTGCGTTATTATTTATTGGCATATACAGTAATCTCGTCTATAACTCTTTCATTTTAGTTGATCATAATCGCGGCCGTGACAATGCACTGATTTGCCTTGAAGTAATTACCAAAACATGTTATCGATTGAAGGATTTATCTAGTTTACATCAATCTGTTATCAGATATTAATCTAAAGATCCACAATACTATTAACTAAAGGCACTATGGCCATACCGAAGCAATAAACAAAATAAACAGTTGACAAAAGCATTTAAAAAGCTCGATACATCTTTGAAAAATAAAGAGAAACAACACCTTCTGTACCAGGAGTACATCTGATAGAAGGTGGTTTTAATTGAGCTACACTGGTCTTTCTGATTTATGAGATGGCCCCGCCAAAACTTATTCTCATTTCGCGCCTGACACTCGTGACACACTGCTTCGAAGATCGGTGAGTTAAAGACGATATTTTTAATCTTGATGCAGTATTTACAGTGACGATGGATTAAAAATCTTCAAAGTACCTAGGTATTTATGTGTTCTTGTTGTCAATAATACCGTGTACCTAAACGTTTTTATCGTAAAAAAAAACAGTAATCAATGTTCTAAGTTGATAGTTGTTCTAAGTTTGTGATATGACCTTAAAGTTCAGAAGAAACAGAGCAAACGTCTGTCAAATTTATTTATTTTTATTCCAGTTCACTATTCTATTTGAAAATGTGTATCAAGTAAAAGATCTTCACGACTGATACCAGCCTGGTACTTCCAGCCTCTTTTACAGTTTGTTTTATGTTTCATTTTAACGTCGGAATAAAATATTATTCCATCTTGATTGAATTTTCATCACCTTGAGGCTTAGGCGTGATAGTTAATACATCAAATCGATAGTTATTGGTCACTATTTATTTATTAATTAAATTGTGTTGGCTGGAATTATGCAAAAAAGTGCCTTTGAATAATGCTAATGTTTTATGATCGCATTTCGTATTCATGACTGTTTCTTATTTAATTTAGTTTTTACAACTTTATAAGTCATATTTAAAGTAACGGTAATAATTCCATTGTTGATTGCAAAGTTTTCATTAAAAGATAACCATTTGAAATATAATTTTGTTTGTAATTAAAAACATTAATTTTATAAGAGCATTATTCCTTGTAGTCAAGAGCGAATCCCGATAAATGAATAAACTAAGATTGGGCTTACATGATGCTAAATTACGTATATCTGGTAAACGCTATCTGAGAGTCACATAATCTAACTGGAATACCCGATTATTAGAGAGTTGTCAAATTATCGTATTTTGTAAGGCTGTTTTGGTATAGCAAAGTAATATTTATCTGGCTCCATATAAACTCGACACTAGAACACGCGGTGTGAAATCAGTATTGTGATAAGGAAACGACCGTTTCTTTACTCGGTTTCCTCCGGTCCACTCCTTAGCTCGTATCAATTAAATGGACCGACACAATCTCTTCGGACTTTTAAATTGAAATCCAAGCGAATTTTTATGTTGTTGCTATGTGTACTTAGGTGTATTTTAATTGATTTCAATGACTTAGGATTCTGATTTCTGAGTGATTAATGATTATTGATTATACAGTAAGTAGATTAGTAGAGTTAGTAAGAAAATTGAGACTGGTCTAAAACAAACCCGGTTTGAGCTCATTTGAAACGGTATATTTTCCACCCCATTTCTATGATCGTGGACTCATGGTATTGTAGGAACATAATACAGGGTGTAAACTTAAATGCGTTACATATTTAATGGGCTCAGACCATCAAACTGAACAATTTACTACTGGATCAAATTCGAAATTGCGAAAAAAAATCTGTTGTTTCCTTTGATTAAAATCAATGGTTGTTTCATACATTTTGGTCGAATAACTATTGAAATTTACTGTGGAACAGCCGTTTTTTTTTTGCGTTTTTTATTATGGCTCCATAGTTAGGGAAATTTGTTCAGTTTGATGGTTTGAAGCCTGTTCGATATTGTAACGCATTTAAGAGAATTTTATTTGGAGAGCGCAAATGTCGCTGCATACGAACGAAGTCTGGTTATATTTTCAATACTATCCAATTAAAGTCAATGAAATGTATCAGAAACAATCTAGAAACTAATTTCTGTTTGTATGAAGTCAGATTTTCGTTAAAATATACAGTTTTAATCCTAGGATTAATTTAAGATTTGTATGGAAATCTTTGAGGCACTCTAACTTTATTAAAAGATTTTACAAAAATCGGACTCCATACAAACATAGAGATTAGTTTCTAGATTGTTACAGAAAACATTAATTGACTTTTATTGGTTAGCATTGAAAATATCACCAGACTTCGTTCGTATGGAGCGCACTCCTAATTATATACCCTTAATTTTACACCCTGTATTCTATATCAAGAGAGGCAATCTCGCGATTAGTAGGGACGCTTGTGACGTTCCATTTCATGCAACTGACGCTTCGTGACAGTTGGCGCAACCGCAAAGATTATCTGTTTAGGGTGAACGGAATACATACTGTTAATTAGTGTTATGAATATTGATAATTTAGCCATGTATTTCGGTAGGCCATTGTTTGTTTTAGTTTAATTTGGATATAACTAGATCCTTACATTTTATAAAGACTCAGGAGACCAATGTAACACGTACACGTATTTAAAATATTCGAAACGTTTACAAAATTGTAATTTTAAATTTAGAATAAAGGGTCCTATAACTCTTTGGGATTCCCACAGGGAGCGTTGACAGCTAATGATTTAGAACCTCTTTGCTCCTTAATTAATACGAAACGGAAAAATAATGTCATCTCTTTCTGTCTCATCTATTTCTGTAGGCGAACTTACTGCTGTCTTTGTTACACCAGCGTAAAATTACTTTTGAAGAATATTGAGACATCTTCCTTTCCGGGTGATTTATTCGATGTCGGCGAGAAATTTTATCGATCTGTTTACTTTAGGAATTAGTGGTAACTACGTTGCGTCTACCGATTTATGTTGGTATGATAATTTGATGTTGATATCACACTTATTGCGTCTTGTAGATATCTCACTGGCTCAATACATCATGACATTTTAAGAAATTAAACCCAGTTTTAGATCAAAGTAAAGATTTATCTGTGTTTTAACACGTGATTTAAACTAGATTTAACTGACAAAGCTAGATAGCATACTACATTTTTCTGTGATAAGAAAACTTCTAATTACAGCTTTGTTGTGCTTTTAGTGCGTTGTGACCCTTTTTAAGTCATTTTTAATTGGCCATTCTGGAAAAAATATATGTTTCTCTTGAAAATATATCTTTAAAAAGGCTTTTTTTAGATGCTTTTAATAGAATAGTCCCTGGATATCCATTGACCTTTTATACTAAAGACTTCAAGTCTCATCTAAAATCTTAGCAAAAACTTTCCGAATTGCCACAATAAACGATACAACTAATGTATTTGAATTTTAAACTTAGTCGCATTTGGTAGGTTTACTCTCAGCTATATGGCAAAAGAACTCTTTAAGAGCTGTGTTTGAGTTTTATGAGTAGAGTATGTGGTTTAAAGGTAATGATACTTTTCCTTACACCCTGTATAATATAAAATATGAGATATCAATGTTTATTTCCATCTACAGTTGTTTAATTCGATATTCATAAAATAGGGAATTTCGTCCAAGTGTATTAGCTGAAATCCTTTGTGTACAAGGCTGCAGAGCGTGAAAGCGGGTTGACATAACTCATGAGGACGGCGGACGAGCCTCGCGCGCTCGCTTGCGTGTCGTGAGCCTGATTAAAATAATGTCACGATGTTATTATTGAATAGGTACTAGTGTAAACTACATTATAAGGTCTCCCGAAACAAACTGTTTTCAAACTTGACACGTTGCTTGAAGAGCTTGACGGGTAACTTCATGGAAGGAACATTCCTTCCCTGCTATTTATAGGTTATAAGGTTTCGTGGTCCAGATATCGGTCTTTATACCAGATTAATTAAGTTCATTGTTTGATAAGTTACACAGGGTGTAAGGAAAAGTATTATTAACCTTTAAACCACACACTTTACCCATCAAACTGAACAACTTTTACTATGGGAGCAAACATGTCAGAGCAAAAAAAATAGCTTTCTCCATATACATTTTAGTCCAGTACCTTTGTATGGAACAGCAGATTTTTCCTTCTGTATTTCCTGTTTGTTTTCTCTCTGTATATTATGTTTTTTTGGTGTAAAATAAAGTATAATTGATTGACTGATTGATTTTTTTTGTGCTCTTTTTGGTTTGCTCCCATAGTAAAAGTTGTTCAGTTTGATGGGTAGAGTATGTGGTTAAAAGGTTAATGTTACTTTTCCTTACACCCTGTATACAGGGTCCTTCTTAATATGCTGACACTTTTTGACCAACATCGAAATCGGGAAAAAAAATCTGCTGCACAATACAAATGCAAACCTACTCGAGCCAAATTTATGGGACAGCTGATTTTTTTTTCGCTATTTCAATGTTGGTCCCACAGAGAAAGTTGTTCAGTTTGATGGTCTGGTCATCCCCATACTAACTTTCAGCATCTGTAAGTCAAGATAGACAGTCGAAGCTACGAACGCGTCAAAAAAATATCACCCAAGTCAGGGTGATATACCCTATCACTATGCACGCACACAGAGATAAGTTGCATGACGCCTCACGCACACCAACATAAGAAAGTTGGCTCGTTTGTTTTAGTACTTTAGAAGCGTGAGGGTATATCTTGATACTTGACTAATCAAAGTTCATATTAATGTAATTAGGGTTATTGAAGGTATCTACGTATTTGGTAACTAAATCAGAAATTAGTATCTAAATGATGTTCTCATGAATTGAACATTATCTTTTATACTCTAGGAGTATTTTATTAACACAAAATACATTAAGATAAACACTAAAATGAATCCTACTCACAATAAGTATAATCAAAATATGTGATGGTTGATGGTCAAGTAATATTTATCGAAAGCTGTTAACCTGATTGTTAAAATTCTGATTTTATACAGGATAAATTTTATATCACTGCGGATAACTTCAGCATGTATTCTACTCATCAAACTGAACAACTTTTGCTATGGAGCCAACTTCGAAATCGCCAAAAAAAAATCTGCTGTCTCCATAGACATATTACTCTAGCAACTGACAAGCTCATTCAAACAAACAACATGTCACACAAAACAACACAAAATGACACATTGCGGTCTGTCATTGCCATAGTGACGAAGTGAACTCGGGAACATCAATCAGGTGCGTACACCTCATTCAAGTGGAACATGTTGCTTCTATGAAAGGGCAAGTCTATCGCTAGAGTTTAAGTCTATGGCTGTCTCATACAAAACTGCAGTTTGTATTCGACTCAAATGTATGGGACAGCTGTTTTTTTTTCGCGATTTTGAAGTTGCCACCATAGTGAAAGTTGTTCAGTTTGATGAGTAGAATAAATGCTGAAGTTATCCGCAGTGATATAAAATTTATCCTGTATTTTAAATACATAACATTAATATTAAAAACGCGATGAAAACCAATAATAATTTTTACTCAGTCTACATTAAAAACACATTTGTCCATAATAGCATAAAAAATACAAAAAGACAAAGATCGCTAATTACTTGATTATTAAAAATAAGATACGCTAATCTCTAATAGTGCCCGGGGCATAAGCTACTGTAAGGAAAAAAAAGTTCGATGCGTTATCTTTTTTTCTCTGCATGGCTGGTCATTAGGGGGTGGTCATGGTGCCATACCATATCGTGGGGTGTACCACGTGCCATATTGTAAAACGGTTGGTCAAAACAGATGTTCACCTTAATATTCGTTTTTAATTGTTTCTTGTGAATTATTGGGTGTTGTATTTTGTTTTCGGTTTGAAGGTTATTCTGATAATGTTAGAGATATTATGAATTATGTTTTATCGATATTATATGAATGGTAGGTGAATCTTGAATCTGCAGGGCGTATTAACGCCATAATTTAACTGGCCGAACATTTTCATTCTGTTTATAACAAAAGTGTACAATTCAAAGTTCCTGGACGCTTATAACAGCACTATAAAATCGAACCATTTCGTATAAACAAGATGAAAATTTTCGGCCAAATAAATTATGGCTTTCAAACGCCCTGAAGATTCTATCTTGTGTGAATCTGGTGAAATGAAACACAAGTAACCAATTTTTGGGTTAGTTTAATATTAAATTCCTTAAATTATAATTTTATTTGATATCGCTTCATAATTTATTTATTTATTTTAATATGGATACTTATGTCATTAAGTTTTTTTTAATATTATATTTATTTGTATGAATGCTCGCTAATGATTAGACTATAACTTTATGAACATGTTTGTACTTAACAGCTTAGGTGACCTAAACATAGTAAAGTTAACAAGGCATTCGTGTTACTAAACCATAAAGTTAAGCTAACTGAGTTAAAGTCTACGGTTTATAGTTAAAAAGTGGACGTAATCAGCTGATATGGTGTGTCGTTTTTGTCGGTCCGCTGGTTAAAAATGTTACTGTAGGTAATTTTAAAGCTACTTTACAGATAACCGAGCTTGAACTATTCATCTGATCGGAGCCTCTATATTAATACTCTACTACTCTAAATTATACTTATTGTAATTTATTGCCATCATCAATCTTATTTCTTTTTGGACACCAAATACACGAGACAAATAAGCTGTCTACAAAAACCCAATTTTTTTAAATAATAATAAAGTAAATATAAAACTATGAAAAAAACATAAAAGTTGATGCTTTACATAAGTCTATAGTTGGTTTATATCGATACAACTTATTTGTATTTTCAACGAGTATAATGTTTTTTAAAACTACAAATATTTTTTTATTCATGTTAAATGCCATTGTTGATATCGTTTAATAAGGAACTTACTTCAGAAATAACCCAGGTGTAAACAAAATCTTCGCTATCCCCAACACCTAGAGGTAGTTAAAACGAAGCCAACGGTTTTATTCGCAATTTACATTTAAAGGAGTAATTTTAAAATCATATACGGTTGAAAAAATTTAATGGCTTGAAAAATTGCTTTCTTGCTACATGCACCTTTGAAATATTAATATTCAATAACGCAATAACATGTAGGTGTATTTGCGTTCGCAAATATGGTGGTGGGAATCTGGTTATTAGGAATACATATTTAATCCAAATTCCAAATAAACTGGACAGAGTTTCAGTACTACTGGTGAAACGTGGATGTTCTGAGATTTCAGAATATCTCTGACTACCCCCTCGGGGAATATAGTCGTGAGCATATGCTTATGCTTATGCCAAATAAATATTAGAAATGAGTAAGTGTGTTCTTTTGTTTGTGTGTTCCATTTTTACACCTCAACCATTCGCTATAGAGATATGAAAAAGCAAATAGAATACGTTGCAGACAGGGTGTAACGCTCCCGAACACTCAAAGAGGTGAAAATACCCATTAATGTGCACAACTTTAAATATAGGACCAACAAGGAGATCTTGAAAAATACAATTAATTGCCTTTTGCGCAAAATATATGGAACAGTTGATTATTTTTGAAATTGTTTTACGTCGAGAACAATAGCAGTCTTCAGTGTTGGCTAAAGCTAAGATCCACTTTGGGTTCCTAGGCCAGGGCCGGGTGATCACGTCCTTGGATGTTTTTTCGCGATTTCGACATTGGTCCCATAGAGAAAGTTATTCAGTTTGATGGTCTGATCGACCTGTTAAAAAACCGTCAGATTATTAAAAATATATATTTTTTTGTAAATTTTTTCCCGTATGAAAATATCTTTACTGTTAAACTAATATAGAAATCGTATTGTTTCATTTAATACAGATTTTACAACTTCATGCAACCGTGACAAATTCTAAGAATCGTTGCTGAACAATTTTAATCGTTAACAATGATTAATTATTGCTAATTATATTTACGACATGTGAACCATTTGCATGATGGACGTATATTTATTTAGCATAATATACTTTTTTTTGGCTAAGATAGCTAGGATCAACAACAATCCGTGATCCTTTATACTGAACAACTTTCCCTGAGAAAATTATAGGAAATCCGATTTTTTTTACATAATAATTCTCTCTTCTAAATGCAAAATGCATCTGATCGAACGTTTGTATGAAAAGTCGTAATGTTTTTTTTCTTCGAATTTTCCTTATGTTCCCTTGGGAAAGTTTTTCTGTATCATGAGTACAATCACTTATTAAAGTAATGCAACTGTCTACCCTGTGTTGATCTTATTTGACCTCTATTGTGTAGAAATTTTATCCGACATTTTTGTAAGAATTAATCCATAATATAAAAAAAAACAAAAAAAAATGTATTCATCCACACATTTTGCAGTTGGTTTCATAATTTAAATATTTACATAATTAATAACCGCGTTGTAGGAACTAACGTAGGTGTTTTTTCATCTAAAGAAGAATAGCTTACATTGAAACTACGTCTTGATCTTAAATGCGTTTCATACTTTATGGGGTCATTCAGACCATCAAACTAAACAACTTTACTAAGGAGCAAAAATCGAAATCGTCAATAGCTAAGTACTCGATACAAACTGTATGAAACAGTAGATGTTTTATTTCTCGATTTCATATTTGGTCCTATTGTAAAAGTTGTTCAATTTGATGGTCTGAAGCACTCCATAAAGTACTGTATTGGAAGAGTCAGTAGTTTGTTGGAATCGGAATACTAATTTCATGTGATATCTTAATATTCAATTTATTTACTAACTTACAAAAAATCACTACCCCGCATTAAGAGGGCGTAATGACGATTATAAAGCGCGATAAAACCACCGCGCGTTCGATTAGTGACGTATCTGAGGACATTATCGATAAAACGATAAATCGAGTCGATTGCCGACAGACCTTATCGTGATCAGAGCGCACCCGCAAAACAATAACTTTAGTTTATTTTACGTATAAAAAAGATGGAAGCTCGTGTGAAGAATCGTAATGAGTTTAATAATAGTATCGATTATAAAATTTTATGTTCACGTTAAATTATAAAACTTTACATATTTGCTGTTTTAATAGTCTGAGAATAAAGAGAGTATAATATTGAGAAACTACCGCACAATCCACCTGTTTTTATCAAGTTTCCTGTCATTTTATTTCATACTTGACAGAATATTCACTGTGTAACTCACTTAATTTGTGGCAACAACTACCACAGGTTTTGCACATAAATGTATTCAGCTATTGGTGGATTTATGAGCTCGATCATTCTCATTTCATATTATTAATTTGTATCTCTGTTTTTGGACATACATTTTATATTACTTCTTCTATCGAATCGATGGTGTTTATTTATATTGAAAACCAAACTAAAATATCAATTGCAAAAGCACAGTAAACAAAAACACTGTAATTTTTTTTAGAAGCTAGCACATCCATAATTTTTTGAATAGGAACCTTTCTTTTTTGCTTCTTATAAGTAGCTTAAAGATTCAATACATGCTAAGCTCGTTATTGCTCTTTTCTCACCGTTCACTTCCCTGCCGCTGCAGTAATCCATCCATTACAATCATAGTAACATTTCACTGTTGTAATGTGTAATTAAATATCGTTCTTTTGTTTCAACTATCGGAGGTTAAACGTTATGCAAAGAGTACGTATAATTACGTAGCTTTAACCTTTCATTGTGAACTGCTGAGTATTATAATAGGGCTGGCAACCAAGCATTATTGTATGATCCGCCCAGACAGTAGCTTTGGATGTTTATTGTGACTGCTCACCTTCTAAAAAACTAACCGAGTAATTATTGTATTGTATAATATGTAATATAGTAGGTACGTAAATATTATTTGTTCTTTAATTTTTTCCAGATATTTTATTTATTTTATTTTTTTATTTTATTATTCTTAGGAAGATTTACAGCATTGATAACAGAGTAAACACATTCATTCATATCAATTCATTTTTAAAGCCATTCCGAAAGAAAAATAGATATTATTTGAAATACCATATATACCTAATTACATGCATCGGTATTACTTACTTACAAAATGATATATAGAAAATATTACATACGTATCTTTCAGAACATCAAAAATTAATTCAATGGAATCTAATTAAAATTTGTTTAATGGAATCGGCATATCCTTCTATTCTTATTTGGAACAAACTTACATTATTAGGGTACCTAATAAATAATAAGTACTAGGTACTTGATCTATGTTTGAAAACTGTAAGTATTATCATAGAACACCTTTATCAACACGTTCCTTTTATACTCATTTCTAGTTCCCGGATTCAATAAAATAATCGCATGTTCTTAAAGTTCTAATTCCAATAGCATTGTGTAAATACATAACATCCCTCGACCCAGCATCCCTAACTGAATTTAAAGAGATGCGATTTGTCGCGTGATCCGATAGACCCCGCCTACAATTACAGAGCAGATTTTTTACCTACCTACAGTTCTATATCATTTTTATAGTACATACATTACTGCATTGGCCAGCAAGAGAGGCATAGATGGACGAACTCGTAAATTTGGGCCGTGGCGAATCACATATTGTGGACACATATGTAAGTCTATCAATGCCTAGTTGCAGCCAAGGCTTGTATAGCGCTTTTCTCAAACAATGCGCGGAAATTAAAATCAATCAAGTTTTCAAAATCAATGACGAACAACAATAATTTTTCCTGCGTTAAAGCTAGAAACTTATAATTAATCTGTGGTTAAAGTGTCCATTCGTTTTTTAATTCATTATAAAGCTTTCTATTTGCAAGCCAGTTCGAAATTTAAATAAAACCTTTGATACGTTACCTCCTTGGTTGCCATGTTTCGGGAGCAAAAGATCGTTCCATTTTTAAATTACACGACAGATATGAGTTTACTATGTAATTTATTTGGACGCTAAACCACGACAGATATGAGTTTACTATGTAATTTATTTGGACGCTAAACCACGACAGATATGGATTTTCATACATATTTTGCCGGCCGCTGCTCGCATAGTACAGCAATTTCGATTTATCTCGAAGAAGGTTGTCAAAATAATGCTCAAATTTCCATTCCATTCTATTGCGTACTTAAAGAAACAGGTGTCTGCGAGACGTTTATCGATTTAATAGGCAGTCAATATTTGAGCTAATAAAGTGACTTGAGACTTGCGAATGTAATATCGTACTTTTTAATAGTACCTACTGTAAAAAAATACTGCAGCAGCCACTTTAAAGTTTTTAAATGAAAATTTATGATCATTGTCCGCAATAAAAAGCAACTACAATCATTAGATCAAGCAATAATTAGTTCGATTTTACGTTCGAAGCTCGTTTGTGAAAGGTACGTAGGTACGTTGAGTAAATGTAGTATTCAACAGCAATAGGAATAATAGGTACTCATTAATTTTGTTAGAGATACTTATTGAGTTTATTTCTTTGACCTTTCAGCATAGTTTTGAGTATTGTTATGCAAAGTGTTACAAAAATACAAATAAACCTTTAAGGGGTGGTGTAGACCAAACTGAACAACTTTCACTATGGGACCAAAATCGAAATCGCGATAAAAAAAATTGATGTTCATACTCTACAAATCGACTAGAGCTAAAATATGTATGGGATATCAAGTTATTTTTTTCGCGATTTCGATGTTGGTCCCATAGAAAGTTGTTCAGTTTGACGGTCTAAACAATCCCCTTAAGAGTTTTAAATATTTATTGTTACTTATGAAACACCCTGTATAATATTTAAAGGTGTGTGAAGCACACAGACCACATAACTGAACAACTTTCACTGAGGGCCCCACATCTAAATCGCGAAAAGAAATCTGCTATGCCTTTCCTACACAAGAGTCGAGTAGATATTACAGTGTTGTGTGTGGAACAGTAGATTTATTTTTCATGATTTCTAAAATTTGCTCTAAAGTGAAGCTTGTTCAATTTGATGGTCTGAAACACCCCTTTAAATATGACACTTTTCTGTAATACTCTGTATAACGTCATCTATAAACGGTTATATTTTTTTTAATTGCCTTTCGTTTCTATTCACTTGCAATAAAAGTTACTAGAAATTTCGAAAATTCTTGCTTATAGATTATTTAAATTGAATAAAACTATAGGTAGGTACTTACTAAAATTATATTATTACTTGTTATAATGCCATTATCTTTTTTTCTTTACGTGGTGGATTATGGTCCACTCCCTCTAAACCTTGTTCGTGATAGGATGCAGGACAATGCAGCGGGATCCTACAGGCTATTAATTACTTTTAGGGTTCCGTACCCAAAGGGTGAAAACGGGCTATGCCTACGTTTCCTTATTTTACTAAGCCTACGTTGTCCGTCCGTACTACCTATTTAGGGCTGTAACTTTTGAACCGTAATAGCTAGACACTAGAAATTTTCACAGAATATGCGTTATTACGGCGGATTTGTTTTTTTCTTTTTTTTTTTAACCTGTTTTGTCCCACTGCTGGGCAAAGGTCTCCCCTAAACTTGATTTGTTAACAATTAATAAAAATTAAGGCGGTCCTCATACAAGACTCTAGTTTTTATCAACGTTTTTTCTTCTCACTCTATCGTAAAAACGGTAATACATACAAGCATCAAACCTGGTGCGATTAAAGAGCATACTATACAGTATAAAAACAAATAGTAAAAACCGGCCAAGTGAGAGTCGGTCTTGCGCTAAAGGTCGCGGAGAAAATAAAACTTTCTTCTAAGTTATTATTATGTTTTGTGTATGGTACGGAGCCCTCGGTGCTTTTATTTTACGATTATCAAAACCATTTCAAACTGAGTTGACACATATTAGACCCTGGACAGTAGGTACAGTTCACTAAACTGGGAATTAATTCCAAGAACCTCTTGGAACTCAGGATGAATTAAATAATAATGTACTTCCCTCCGTATGAAGCGGGAGATGGCAAGGAAACCATGACTTCTTATACGGTTATTATGTTATTAAGATCGAATATTAATAAAAATAGCAGTACGAAGTAGACCAAAAGGAACTAGTTACTCATACTTGAACTTGGTACATAAAGTACAATCCTATGTGCTTATAGATTATTTAAAAAAATTGGAACGGGTCTTAGAATAGAATAGAACACATTTATTTGCCAGAATATGGTATTTTAAGGTCTTGAATATACAGGGTGTAAGTGACAACCTAGCAAATACTAAAACGGTGAACACATACCATCAAACTGTTATGTATGACAGAATCTAATTTCATTATCATACAGGAAAAACTTAAATTTGTTAACCTACCTACACACTTTCTTTTTAATGGGACATCAAACTGATCCGATAGAAGTCGAGAACATCACTATATCATAGTAAAATAAAAAACCTGCCTACGGAACCCTTTCCGTAGTTGCAATCACAATACCATCACAATATACGAACTTAGAAGGGGGCTTTTTGTTTTATACTACGGTTTAACTTAATAAAGTATAAAAAGTACATTTTATAAGTTGGTCGACTGTTACTCGTTAGATATACTAAAGCTTACTTAGCGGTGATAGTTTTCCTTTTAATTTCGTTTTATACACTACTGCTATGAATTTTTTAAATATCGAGAAACAACCGTTTAGCTGGCAGTGGTGGGGGGGACACTTGACTCTAACAAAATTTGTCACTTTAAAGCTTAATATTTCGCTAACAGATCCCTAAATCGGAAAATTGTTTTCCCATACCAACAATACTTTTAAAAGACCTAGCTATCCAACGATATCCCACATCATGGGAAAGACAAAAAAAATCATCCCCGCAAATGTTTTTCAACATTTTATTTCTCCACTCGTCGCGTGATTAATTAATATGTATACCCACGCTAAATTACTGATTTCTAGTACTAAGCGTCTCTGAGCTAAGCCGCGGACAGACGGACGGACGGATATGGGGATACTATAAGGGTTCTTTGTTGACTTCGGAACCCTAAAAACTAGTGGTGAAGCTCAGCGGTCGCGACAGGTCAATCGAGCGCGGATTGCGGGGGATGGGGAGAGCGCGTCTCTCATCTCAGTACCAATTTTGCGAATTCAATTCGCTTCCCCTCACACCGCGAGAGCATAGACGCTTCACGGCTTCACCACTAGTAGATTTTATTACACTATGACTTTATGCTACGAGCGCTACAGTACAGTACTTTTAGGATAAAATCAATATTTTCATGACCTGGACATTAAAATCAGATTGTATTATTTGTTTCAGTTGTCATGCACAAAGAGAAAGAAGACCTGCACGGCCACAGGAGAGAACACTCGCCATACGACCATACGATGCCGGACGGCGAAATGTTCTTGCAGGTAACAATTATACTAAATCAAAGTATACAAGGTGTTACAAAAATACAAATAAACCTTTAAGGGGGTAGTGTAGACCATCAAACTGAACAACTTTCACTATGGGACCAATAACGAAATCGCGAAAAAAAAAATATGTTCTATATACCTACCTTACCTACTCTACAAATCGACTAGAGCTAAAATATGTATGGGATATAAAATTATTTTTTTCGCGATTTCGATGTTGGTCTTATAGAGAAAGTTGTTCAGTCTGACGGTCTAAACAAACACCCTTAAGAGTTTTAAAAATTTATTGTTACTTATGAAACACCCTGTATAAATATGCTCACGACTATATTCCCCGAGGGGGTAGACAGAGACATTCTGAATCCTCAGAACATCCACGTTTGTGTGACGGGGAGTGAGCCCATCGTCACTTATGATGGACATTGGGTACAATACATGCCTCAAAATTGAAGCACGAATCAAAGTAGATATGTTCTATAGCAGGTTAGATCACACACCAACTTATAATATGGGGTCCTTCTTAATATGCTGACATTTTTATATGGGGATGATCAGACCGTCAAATTTAACAACTTTCTCTTTGGCACCAACATCGAAATCGCGAAAAAAAACAGTTCTTCCATACAAAACTGCAAACATACTCGAGCCAATTGTATGGGACAGCAGATTTTTTTTCGCTATTCCGATGTTGTTCCAGTTTTGTATGGAACCGGCTTTTTATTCCCATAGAGAATGTTGTTCAGAATGAATGGTTTGATCATCCCCATAATACGTAAATATTAGTTCGTTCTCACAAAATTGACGAAAATAACTAAAAACTTATTTTCAGATAAAACATACTACTTTTACCTACATGCTTAAAAAGCTAAAATTTGTTATAAGAAAGAGACGTTTGTCTTTAAAATTATTGCAGTAATATAAATTATGGATCGTCTGATAATAAATCTATGGCAAGTTTAAAAGCAATAAATAAGTGCAGCCTTTCGACTGTACTTAATATTTTACTTTTTTGACTTGGTATCGAGTTTGGGTACACTGTTATAAGCGATACGGTAATATTTGCTCGCGGTAGAGGAACACATTGAAGCATAATGTAATCCAAGCTTAAGCGGGATCACACACTCTGACGTATTGACGGAGCGGCAGACGTCAGGCCGTCATTTGTGAAGCAAGGAGTTGTATGAAACCGCACGTAGAAGCACACACGGTAACGGATTGACGCACCGTGTGTGCTTCTACGGAAAATTTTCCGTCAATGCGTCATCGTATGTGAAAGCACTTAACCATAAAGATACTATATTTAAACTGTATAGAGTTCGTTTTACTTTTTAATTTTAATTCGCTCTCCTGCATCTATTTGATTTAATTTCTTAAACCAAATTCTACAAGTCGATTAATTTTATTTTTAAATCCTGATGACCTCTCACGAGTGAAAGAAACGCTTGACGGCAAATGGTCACGACATCCACGTAGCGTACATTCAACAACAAAAGTTCTGAACTAATCACACTCTTATGCGCGTCACAAAGAGTTCTCTTTCGTATACATATTTTTTAGTTACCCATTCGATTCTGAAGGAAAATGGAAACTTGCAATGTATGGTATTTCAGCGTACAACTTGGCCCATAACTCAGACGTGTGTCGCCGCGGCCTATCCAAGGAAATTGCTTGAAAACTTGGCTTTCGGGAAAAGTTTGCTAGTTTTTACAATTTCATTACTACTTACGAATTTATTTCGATTGTTTTGTTGGGAAAAATCAAACGCACCACATTTTTCTACCCATATTATAATTATTTAACCACACACAACATGAGAAAATAATTGTTTTCGTAGGCATGAGCGTGTATTAGGTACGAATCCGTTCGTTGCACAAAATTAAGGGTATATTACCGTTGGCGCGCTCCATACAAACGTACTATGGTGATATTTTCAATACTAACCAATTAAAGTCAATGAAATTTTGTAGAAACAATCTAGAAACAAATCTCTATGCTTGTATGGAGTCCGATTTTCGTTTAAATGTATAGTTTTAAAGTTACAGTGCCTCATAGATTTCCATACAAATCTTAAATTAATCCTGGAATTAAAACTGTATATTTTACCGAAAATCTGACTTCATACAAGCACAGAAATTTGTTTCCAGATTGCTTCTGAAAAATTTCATTGACTTTAATTGGTTAATATTGAAAATATCACCATAGTACGTTTGTATGCAGCGCGCATTTGCGCTCTCGGAATAAACTTCTCTTAATTTAGGCTTAAACATGTTTAAATATGATGTGATGCTATCACCGTCACCAGTATGAGTAGTATGAGCTACAGAACGTTCACCAAATACGTTAAGTCTAAATACTTTTTGGTGCAGGCCAGGCAGAATTGGCTACATGAATCGCTAATGTGTTAATTTAAAACTTATTTGCAGGCACTCAACGGCTTCCTTATGATACTGACTTGCGAAGGAGAAGTATTCTTTGCGACACACAGTATTGAAAGTTACTTGGGCTTCCATCAGGTGAGTTGTAGGTGATCTGCCTACAAATGTTCAAGTTGGAAATTAGAACTTATATTTTTATTTTATTTAATAGGCACACCAACAGATAATTGTACTTTGACTGGACAACCTCTTTTGAGTAAACAAATCTTTGAATTCTCCCATGAACATTTTGCGAAACAAAAAATTGGTCGTTGAAAATCCCAAATGCACGTGATAAAAGGTCCTTTCAAAACAACTTTTTACAAAATAATGTCCTCATTTGCCAAACAAAAAACATAACGCTAACGTTATTAATCACTTACGAAAAACGAGATAAGCCTGCTTCAATGGACGAAATTTAATTATTCCATATAAAGTTACTCCATAAAATTATTAATTATATCGCGATAAGCGAACTTAAAAAGGCTTTAGCTTTTATTAAACTACCCTAGTTTATCGGCAAAACATTTTATCTAGGTCGAATCACCAAATGGAATAAAGTGTGTTGGAGATTAGGTGTTATTAACTAGAGAGTTCCGTATAGTGGTACCTGTAGCGGAATCAGAAAGGAAGTTTATTTAAATAAGTTGGTTTGATCCAAAACTACTCACAGCCCAAATTGCGAGCTATACAGGTAGTAAAACTTATATAATTGCTCAATAATGAAATTCAAAAGTTTTATTATACTATAATACTCGTATTTTTTATGAAAGAGTTGTAAATACTAAAGGTATTTACTTACCTAATAGTTAAAAGAATTTTAGAAACGTGGTTCTTTCTGTTATTTACAATCAAAATTGTATTATACCAAATAACGATAAAATCTATCAAATTATGTTATTTGATCTAACCTGTTCGGCACTAATTTTTATAAACGTCACGAAATCAAAAAGCATATTATTACAACTTAAAAATATTCGATATTAATAAACCCAACCGAACCCTAAAGAAATGAACGTGACAAAAAAACTTGGCGCATACATTAAAACGAGCTCGTTAATAAATGCCCTTCGCATTAAAGCTAATAAAGTTCACAATGAAATATTGCTATCAGAAGTAAAAACCCCAATTTTGCTTCAAATCCGACCCCTTGCTATAAAACTTTCAGTCAACCACAATCGTGTATAAATTTTATTCGTTCAACCCCCGGCCAGCTTTTGTTTTGTTTATGCTCAAAGTAACCGAGTAATTCGGTTACCTGAGTAACATTGCTGGCCAAAGAATATAATGGTACAAAAGAAAATAAGTTTATTTTATAACATTATCACCAATAACGTTATTTTCTCTATTACGTTTGGTTTTAAGAAAATGTTTATATTTGCCATTAAATACGCAAGGTTTCTCCTTAAAAAATATAAAAAATAATAAGAATAGTAGAATGAAACTATAACAGTTATGCTTTTATCATTAGTCATATTCATACAATCTTTATTAATTAAATTATGGAATAGAATGAACGATCAAATGTATAATATGTTATTATTTACTCAATCATAATAATTATTAATTATATAATATGTTATATGACCCATGGGCATTCAATGCTCTCAAGCTAAAAAGAAAGATTTTTAACTTCGCTCACTCTGACTTTTAATTGTAATTTTTGCCTGATTGGTCGTAAAGGATTCCCGGGATTCTAGCTTGCCGCATGCGGGTCTCAGTATACCTAAATAAAAAGATATTACGGAATGTGTATTAATAGTTTACGTAAATATCAACGGTAAAATCTTTTCACATTTATCTGTGCCTACGTTCACCTCTAAATTCGTTAAATATTCTATGTCAAGCCGAACATTCAGCCCAGGGGGTGGCTGACGATTAAAACAAATCGATTTTGGAATCATTAAATCAACCCTGGTACTTGCTACTTCCTAACATTGACCGGCACGTGCCTCATACTAAAAACGAATTTAAATCCATAGTTACCTATCAAATAGATTGTGTTAGTTTGAAAATGTTTAATATGCTTTATTATGTAGGTACTCTGAAAAATGTTCATGCTATTATTAATTTTAATTTCTTTAATTTTTAATAAAATTTCGTTGCAGAGTTACCTACATAATTATTTCTCTTATAAGTAGTAAATAACAGTATTAATTATACACTCTGTATTAATCCTAGGAAATCGATGTAAAACAATTTTAAGGATGTCTGTTTAGTAAATCTATTATCTCAATTTACTACCTCTTTATAAACAAAATAAAAGAAAACGAAATAATTCTCAGTAACCCTCCGTTCTATTTTATTATTACGACTGTTTACCAAGTAGGGAGCTGAATCGCAGCTAGATTAACTTCAAGCTTACGCACCAGGTGGTCGACCGGTGTATTGATCCGCCATTTTACATTACCAGCCTAATGGCTTGATGTTTTACTCGGGGGTCTGTTAGAGTTAAAGTATAAAGACAATTACAAAATGTATATCTATTGGCTCTTAGGATACTAGTAGATACATAGAACTCTTCGATTAATATTGTCTTTATTAGGCATCTTGTACTTTCTCGTTTTAGTCATATGAAACGTACGCTTGAAATTTTTCATGTCTCATCATTAACAATAATAAAATAGGTAGGTACTCATACAAGTCTGACAACAAAGCACCACAGCCAAAACAAAAGATATCAACAAAACATTGTTCCAAACCATAGCAACCGTGCCCTACCCCCGAATGTAGAGAACAAAAAGCAATTACCCAACAAATCATCCTCTGACGTTTAATGCCATCGCAATATGTTCGAACTCACATTCTACTTTTGCTGTGGAACCCCCTTTTTTCTGAATTTACGGTATATTTTTGTGTATATGATTCATTTACATGTCAGCGTTGTAAAAGAGGGGGCCGGGTTCTACGCCTGGAGGGACCCCATTGATTATCAATTAGTCTTGTGCTTACATCATGATGTGTTGTTGGCGCATTATCCACACTATTACACGGGTCTTTGTTAAATATGACGTGTCAAAATGTCTAGTTTCACTTGCAAACTAATTTGAGCCCTATTTGTAGTGATTAAATTAGAAATTCTGTTTTCATGCGATATAAAATTAACTTGTCTATCTTCGTTACAGATGATTCTTTAATGATCAAGCTTAAATCAATTTTAGGGTTATCAGTGGTTTGTTGATTTACGGTTTTTTGATGACTTGCCTTTTTACTTGCAGGTGAAAAGATCGTCTTGTTTATTCGTTAGTGCTGTTTAATACATCTTTTGGTTCTCACAATTTATTACAGTCGATATTTAGTACGATTTTGCTTATTTTATTGTTATAGGGAAAGTTAAATCCATCTGATATCTAGGTCCGTCGTAATATTCTGACAGTTTTTTTAAGGGGATGATCAGACCATCATACTAAACAATTTTTATCTATGGTACCAAGGTCGAAATAGCGAAAAGAAATCTGTTGGTCCTTACAAAACTGGAATCCTACTCGACCAAAATGTATGGAATAACAGATTTATTTTAGCGATTCCGATGTTGGTCCCATAGAAAAAGATGTTCAGTTTGATTGTCTGATCATCCTCTTAAAAAACTGTCAGCATATTAAGTTGGACCCTGCATAATGTTAAGGATGTCTTTAACTTTCCTTCGCCTACTAACATTTTGCATCAATCTTTGCAGTCTGACATAGTACACCAGTCAGTCTACGAGCTCGTCCATTCAGAAGACAGGGAAGAGTTGCAGAGACAGCTCTTATGGAACTCCTTCCTACCTCCAGAAGTCAGCAACTTAACCTTGCAAGATGTTCTAAGGCCGGATAGAACTCACCTATTGGAAAGAAGTTTCACTGTTCGATTTAGATGTCTTCTCGATAACACGTCAGGGTTCTTGGTAAGTGGCGTTTAGATTCAGTGGTACCACAATTAGGTTATTAGGTAAAGCTAATGCGAATATATGCGAAAATTGCATGTGCGAATATGAAAGCGAAATTTTATTGTGTTAATTTATTTGATAATCTGATTAATTATTGTTTAATTTTCAATTGTTTTTAAATGAGTGTTACTAAATCGGAATCTACAGAGGCTAGACATCAGAGGGCGCATCAAAGTATTGCACGGACAGAACAAGAAGACAGAAGAACCACCTCTGGCGTTGTTTGCAATATGCGCGCCGTTTGGACCACCAAGTCTACTCGAAATTCCTCAAAAAGAAGTTATGTTCAAGAGTAAACACAAGCTTGACCTATCTCTAGTCTCCATGGATCAAAGGTATTGAACCACTACATAACAAAATCCCTATCTGAGTCATTTTATGATTTTGGATGTAATAAAAGTAGGGAAAAAATCGATACCTACTAAATGAACAATAGCAACAGATTAATTTCTTATTCAATTATTAAAAGCCCATATAAAATCTATAATTGTAAAGCCCCGTAACATGGTGGAACTGAGACGGAACTAATAGATTTATTGTTACTAAAAGTAATGGGATTCTTCTTCGGTTATTTCGAATAAATGTTCGTTGATAGAGCCTTCGACTTGAACTTTATAATTGTGTTAAGAAGTAATATTTTTTCCAGGGGTAAAATGTTACTGGGCTACACGGATGCCGAATTAGCTAATATGGGTGGCTATGATCTAGTTCATTACGATGATTTAGCCTACGTGGCTAGTGCTCATCAAGAATGTGAGTATTATTTTATATATCCATATTTAGCGAGTTTATTGACCCTATCTCATGGACTTAGAACCAACTGTTCCAGCTTCCTGCCCTATCTTAAAAAAATAGAGTCCCACAGGTGTGCTAACATAGGCACTGAGATGTTTTAAATTAAAGAATTAAACTTACTTGTTCTGTAATTAGAATGACGAAGGTCCCACTCTATACAGGGTGTAACAAAACACCCTAGTAATACTTAAGGGGGTGCTTCAGTCCATTAAACTGAAGAACTTTCACTATTGAGCCAACTTCGAACCAGCGAAAAAAATCAGCTGTCCCATAAAAAACTGCCGTACCTACCTACCCGACTCAAATGTATGGGACAGCTGATTGTTTTTCGCGTTTCCTGAGGTAGGCTCCAAAGTGAAAGTTGTTCAGTTTGATGGCATAAGTTCACCGTTTCTGTTTGCGGAGGGCTGTCCTTTACACGCTGTATATTTCTAAATCTTGATGTCGATAACAACTTGATATTTTAACTAAATAGGAAACCTTTTGTGTTGCAGTATTAAAAACGGGTGCTTCCGGCATGATTGCGTACCGCTTCCAGACAAAGGATGGCCAGTGGCAGTGGCTCCAAACTTCCTCTAGGCTTGTCTACAAGAATTCCAAGCCGGATTTCGTAATCAGCACACACAGACCTTTAATGTGAGTTAGATTTAATAGATTCTACACTTCTGATTATATAATTTTAATATATTTTAGGATTAACCTGGTCCATGCTAGTTACATGTTAGATATTATAAAACCATCTTATTTTCAATAGGTATTATTGTAAACAGCAGAGCGACCGATACATTAAATTATCCTTTATCATGTGTAAGAATGTACTTAAATGTAGTGTTGAACTATATTGCAAAGCGAATTAAAAACCTATGAATTATTATGAAAACTGTTAATATTTTAAACTGTTTATATTTAAGAGTGTTTTTGGACCACATTGTAGAGTTAGGGTACTTGTTTGTGTCCTAGTTTGTATTTAGTCTCTATATTATATTAAGAAAAATACAATAAACGCTTTACTATATTGCAGGGAAGAGGAAGGTAGAGATCTCCTTGGAAAAAGAACTATGGACTTCAAAGTGAGCTACCTCGATACCGGTCTCACTAGCCTGTACTTCTCAGAGTCTGAACAACTGTCGGGATGTGAAAGCAACGTGACCACTCCACCACGAGCTCCGAGAAGATACAAAACGCAGTTGAGAGACTTCTTGTCGACCTGTAGAAATAAAAGGAGGGTGCCATCGACGCCTGCCCCACCACCTGTAGACTATTTAGCAGCAGACGCCGTCGCAGCAGCGTATACGAACCTAAACGGAGCTTACACGGCTCCATACGGAGAATACCCCCCGGCCCCAACGCTGCACTACGCCCCGCCGCCCTTAGACGACAGATTCTTAACAGCAGATAACCTTTTCCATCAATACAAACCTTTGTCCTACCACTACACTCCGTACGCGCCGAACGGCTTCCTCGAACCAGCTCCACCTCCTGGATATGAAGTAGCCCCCACATATCACAGGCCACCGTCGAGAGAATATACGTACGTCGACAGCAGCGGAAGATACATGAGTCCCGTGACGGGGCAGGAAAGAAGATCGCCAAGCGTCGTCCCCGGGCCGAGCCCTGGAGGTTCAAGTGGGTCCACCGAGCAAGAGAGAATGCAGCAGACTCAGGCTCCTGAGATGCCAAGACAGACGGTGCTGATGTGGGGCGCGGGCGGAGCCGTCCAAGAGGCGCCGGTCGAGTACTCCCCACCACAGGTTTGGCGTTATCATCCATCACATTATCACACTGCTGAAGCTACCCAGTGAACGTCTTGGCTTTTATTTTTGTGCAATCGAATGTGTTATGCTGCAGGTGGCGGTTTATGAGTGGAACACAAAAACCGCACCCTATTATAAATTATGATGACCTTGGTAGCAGTCTAGCAGTAAATAATATTTTAATTGTGAAATATACGGCAATTATTTCTTGTAAAGAACTGACATTTAAAAAGTTTTGTTCGGGGAATACTATCAATCTCACTAGTTTGTATCGATTGTTTTGTAAGAAAGTTCTCCAGATTAATTTCTTGAATCGACGAAAGGAAAAAATACTTTGTTACCAGATAATTTTCTAAAATCCTAAACGATACCTCGCTAAGTGGTTTTGTAGTATAATCTTATTTCGGACTGAGTCTTGAACACGGTCTTTGTAGACTAATACAGGGTCCTCCCATTACCTTCTATGTAGATAAATATCTTAATTGTATATTTATTGTAATAATAATTTTAGAGTTTATCCAAATATTATATTTTAAATTGATAGTCCATTTTATAGTAAATCACAATGTAATTTTACATCACGCAATGCAATGTTACACACATCTTAGTATTATAATGTGTAAATATTAATTTTATTGTACACTTTGAAAAAGCTTGAGCTTTTGTGTTAAGGTAGTTGTGCTTAACGAGTGTTCACTTTCATAAAATCACCCCATTAATGAAATGAAGTGAAGCGATCAGAACGTGGTCCATATAAAAACCGGGATAACCGACACAATTATATATCTACAATGTATAAAAAATAAAAACAAATACAGACATACTGCCTTTCACTTCGTTTCTTTCAATGGTGTCATGTTATATCTCGAACTCTCCTCAAAGGAAAGAACAAAACATATCAAAAACGCTAAGTTTTTGCGTTCTAGATTGCGGTCTAGATTGATACAGTGATTGGATCCAGTGCCGTTCGGAATATGCTGTCTTTTACAGTTTTAGTCAAAATATTAAATGATTTTACAATGATATGCTGCACGTATTTATCACATTATTATATAACTTCTTTCAATGACCGTAACTGTATTTATTTTTGACTAAATGTGTCTGAATTCGGAAAAGAAACAATTACCTAAACAGGTGAACAAGTTTGTCAATATATTTTAAACGGCACTGTATCTAGCACCATGTTTCCATCTAAACGTGCCCTTATAAACAATAATGTTACCCATTATCATCACACATGCTGTCTGTCCTCATAAGTACGTACAATTTTATTGCTAAAAGTAACAGAAACATAATGCTAACCTAACAAAGAGTCAGTTTAGTACACTTATTTTGTGACTAGTCCTTATAGTGGTCTGTTTATTGTGATTATTCCAGTTCAAAACAAATTGTCTGATTAAATGTCGTTTATTGTACTTTTCCTGAGTTGCTTACACCTAAACATTCTTAAATACTTATAGCCCAGTCATTTTACGGAGTTTTGTTAAGAATAGAAGAGTATAATAAAAACACAGATGACAAAAAGACTATCTGAAAACTTATATAAAAAAAATCGCTACGCAACATAGAAATCAAAAATGTATTGCCCAGAAGGCTTTCAACTAAATAATATTAGTTCCATTGCCCTCATTTTAATTAGATTCAATTCAATTAGATTGAACAATAAAATTGCCATTGAAATATAAAAAATGAGTTATTTATTAGAAATTCTAATGTATTTTTCAAAGCTTTCTAAGTAGAAAACAATTTACTCTGTGTTTGAAGTGGGTTTGATGGTTACGCCTTTAAAAAGTGAAAATAAAATATCGTCAGGTTTTTTAGAACTTGATAAATGCTCAATATTAAATTTTGTGCTATTGCTGACGTGTTTTATTTTTATTTTGTAAGTACATTTCTTGGCTAAAAAAAACAATTCTTAACTTAAGTAATCCCGGGTCAAACCGTAAAATGCACTGTGCCATAATTATGGGTGCAACTCAAAATGTGTCTTAATTACTTATGGGGACATGTATCCAGTAAGAATCAGGAAGCACTGCCATGCCAACGTTTTGTAGCACTCGGTGTTTGTAAATACACTTCGCGTGCCTTTCGTGACATTTCTCTATTTTAGATTTTCACTTTTAATCATTTATTATTAATAATAATTGTAATTTCGTTGTGCTACAGTGACCGGCGACGTTGGCACGGCAAGATGACGTCGTTTATGTGAACTTATCTTCCACCGTCGAGTTAGTGTTAATAATTAGTTTTATTTTGGTATACATTACGAAGAATTATTACTTCTTATCCATCTCAGCATCATCCTGTATGTAACATCGAAATCTGACAAAGAACAAATGTAAAAATAATTACTTAGCTATTTGTCGATTGAATAAAAAGCATGGGTATTATGTTTATTGCTGATTTTCCGTAATGTATATTTTAAGTAACTACTTCATCTCCTACAGTGTATCACAGAGTACTATATAGGTACTACCGTAAGAGTGTATTGGAAAAAACACATTGGCGTTGAACAATTAAGTATCTATGGTTTTATCACGTTAATAAATTGTATCTTCCATTTTATCCCCCATGTGAATATCACTAATCTATTTCAGATATTTGTCACAAAGATATTGTAATAAATATTATTGTGTTCAAGCACATCTTTTCAGAGCTCTCACAAAAATAAAAATATTTATAAAATACTGAAAACATTTGCTCTAATTTAATTATAAAATCATACATAAATTACTAGATTTTAGATGCTTAATAACGTAATGTTAATTATTCATAATTATTTAAATGAATATAATAGATAAGTAAAGATATCCGAACATTTTCTGTATTTATTTTAGCATAGGAAATAATGTAATTAAAAGAAAATCAAAATAAATTTTTCATGCCACTGACATTGATTACTTTCCTTTTTCTATAATTTTTTTTCATATATTCAAAGACAACATCAAATTCATTTCGTTGTTAGTGTTTCTATATCAAATGAAGCTTCTAAAATTGTATTCGCCCGAGCGCGCTGCATACAAACGAAGTTCCGTACTATTTTCTATGTTAACCAATTAAAGTCAAAGACATTTTTTTAACACAATCTTGAAACCCATCCTCCGGTAGATCCCTTAGTCGCCTTTTACGACACCCACGGGAGGAAATGGGATGGTGCTACTCTTAGCCGACACCACACGGACATCCTCAGAGCACACACATTCAATCCAACTGCGATCGCCAACCCGCCTGCCAAGCGTGGCGATTATGGCAAATCCCCCCATTTTTGGGGAGGCCTATGTCCAGCAGTGGACGTTTATCGGCTGATATGGTGATGATTAATCTTGAAACCATTGTCTGTGTTTTTGCATTTGTCAGATTTCCTTAAAAGTTTCAATGCTAGGATTAATTCATGATTTGTATGGAAAACTTTGAGCCACGATAACTTTAGAACTAACTAATTAAATACCTAAAAAGGAAATATGACAAATGCAAAGCACAGATATTTGTAACTATCCAGATCGTGTCTAAAAAATACATAACATACATACATATTTATACATACATATTTATTTGTTATAAATATTCTTTTCTCCCCTCCGGACGGAAAACGTCAATTTTCGTCCCGCTGCTGCGCTAAACGAAGTTACCGGGTTCCACCTCCGTCGAGGAGAAAAATAGTATACTAACCTTGGGCAGTAAATAAGAAAGCCTCAGATCACAATAATACCTATGTTTGTTGACCTCGGCAGATCTGAGACCTTTCTTACCTTCCTGTCCTCGGTGTGTAATCTACTATTATTTCGCACCAAAAACATACCTACCTACTGCAACAAAATAGAATAAAAAAAAAAAAATTAATAAGTAGGTACCCAAAATAAAATCAAACTTCCTATGTATGGAGCGCGCTAACAATTATAATTATATAACGGCAAATCACAGAATAATGAGTTATATCTTTACATACTCGTACAATACAGGCTGTAGGTAAGTATATAAATATTATATAGGTACACTTGCTAGGTAAAAATTACATTAGAGAGAGACATAATTAGATAGTAGACTTAACCTAACTTTTCAGTCCATACAAAACTTTTTCCTAGAACACTCGTAGACAGTAAGTATTAAAAATAAAAGAAGATAAATAAAGGGTTTGAAATTTTGTATGAATAATTTCAAAGCTTGATATCTTCGCAATTATATTATAAATTGTAAATATTATTTGATACGCGCAATCTAGATTTTCTAAGCAATTTTTCCATACTTAGGTAGATATAAAACATTACTTGTATTAATACCTACCGTCTGCGAGTGTTCTACGACAAAGTTTTGTATGAATTTGACAACTCTGCAACCACCTTAAGCTACTCATTACTATTGACCATTATTTTATGAACACAAATTACAAATAGCCAAGAACATTGTAGTTCTATTGTAGTTATATTATGTTCTACCAAATAACATTTTTTTTGTAAGAACATGACAGGACAGGATATTTAATGCTCGGCCAGCATATTAATGTACAAAAACGCCATCTAGCGGTATTATTGTGAAGATCTTAGTTCTTCAGTTTGCATTGTATATACGATGAGGTGCCTGAACTCATGACATGAGAAAGAGGTTTCATTTCTCGGCTAGTATAGTTTGCATAGAACGTCCCTTTATGTAGATGTCGCTACATTTATCTTTAAATACAGTCTAAATACAGTTGTGGCCTTAGATCAAAATAAAATTAATCTAAGGTTGTGGCCTTTGAATGATATCAATGGTTGTGGCACACTTCGATCTTAGTGAACTATTCCTACTTTTAGTAAAGTAGTATTTTAGTAGTTAGTACAAAGTATAGTTTACCTAGTTTTTATTTTTTATTCGTAACTATTTCATTGTATCCATTGCCTACACTACAATGCATACGCAAATCTAAGCATGAAAATAATTAGATAATAAATTATTATAATTAAGTACTTAAGTATGTATAGAAATGATATTGTTTCACTTCTTTAAAAATCACATAGCTATCTATACTTAATCTTTTTACACGATTACTTTTAAAACTATTTTAGCTCGCGACTTCTTCCGCACCAAATGTCAAATCATCTTTTAAACAAAAAAAGATTTATCAAAATCAGTCTAGTAGTTTTTGCGTGATTCGCAAACAAACAAACAGATAGACCAAAAGCCAAACATTGGTCATTTGGAGTCAGGGACCTATTTTAATTTAAAATTGTAAAGATATTCACATTTTTATTTTATTTTATTTATTTTATTTTATATACCTACCAACAGCAACAATACATAGCTTACACCCGCTCTTAGCTACCTACTTATTAGTAAGATACAAGTCTATTTTGTAGCATTGTGTATTTTCCGTTTAGCGTAAGGTTGTATCTTACGTTAAGGTGGTTTCCGTCCATACAAAACGTCGTATAACACTCGTAGACGGTATTAATAAAAGTAATGTTTTATATATGGAAAAATAGCTTAGAAAATTCAATTTGCGCGAATCAAATAATATTTACAATTTATAATATTATTACGAAGATATCACCCTTTGAAATTATTCATACAAAATTTCTAACCCTTATATCTTCGTAATTATATTACAAATTGTAGATATTATTTAATATGCGCAAACTAGATTTTCTAAGCTATTTTTCCATATATAAAACATTACTTTTATTAACACCGTCTACGAGTGTTATACGACAACGTTTTTTATGAAACTGAAATAATTTCAAGACATATACGATGTAGCGTACCATCGATTAACAGACATTCGATGAACAGACATTCGATAACAGTATTCGATGAAACTCTTAGACATGAAACTACAATCTAAAGCTGGCTTGTACCAAAAAGTACTTAGGCTTAAACATTTTTAAACATGATGCTGTCACTGTCATTAGAGTGTAAGAGACAGAGTTATCATTAAACAATATTAAGCATAAACACTAATACTTATAGCTTGGCAAAAAAGTCATGATCGTGGTGACAGGTGGAACTAAAATTTTAGTATGGTGGTGTTGCCAGGTTATGCGTGATTTTGACGTTGTTGCGTGGAGGCAGCGCCCTTATTTTTTATCACGACTTGTCTGTGATAATAATAAGATATGTAATGTGTGTATGGATATAATAAGATTAACATTAATTTCATTCACATTCATATTTATTTCTTTATTCGTAGCATTCATACATAGATACCACACACCCATTTCACCTCACTCGGATCCAGGTAGTCAGAGGTAAGGCTAGATAACTAGAATATAATAATTAATAATAGAAACTGGTAATGGTGTTTCTGCAAAAGATAACGATGATTTTGTTGTTTGGTACCTACTTCAATTGTTTCAAAATAATGTACTAAAACAACAACTGTTTATTATGAAAAGAATAATCTAATCAGAGTAGTTGTTTTGTAGTAATACTAAAACGTTGTTTATAAAGAATAAATTAATAAACAATAAAGAGGCAGGAGATGTGAGAGCGGGTGACGAATGCCAGTAAGCCTATGAGGAGATAATATAGAGCTGCAATAGAAAGAATAATGGTGCACACATACCTAATTTATTTATTTATTTCCTTTTTGGAGATCTTACAGCTCAATATCAGTTTGAATACAAAGAAAAATTTATAGACAAGGTCCACACATAAAATAAAATATACGCTAAGATTGCTTGGTAATGATTATTTACATTTGAGCTTTGAGCATTTTATAGTTAAATGTTTGAACTATTTAACTACGTACTAAACAACGAGGCATTATCACGACAGTTATAATGATCAATCAGAGTATTCCACCTTTTGGTACCCAAACATTCAACTTAAGTTGGTATAATGTTTTCATTATTGTATGATCAGAAAATTAATTCCTACAATTTATAGGAAAAATAAAAGAAGAATCACAATCGGCGCAGTAGTTTTTGAGTAAATCGCAAATAGCTTACATACTACATTTTGGTCATAAAGAGAACCTCAATTTTTGTTGCAAGTCGTCTAAATACACAACCTGTGTGACAGTCACAAAGAATGAGCGTAGATTGATAAAAAATACATTTAAATTGTATGTTTGTAAAGCAAAATAATGTTTATCATTAGATACTTGCCTACTTTTGAATTTGATTCTTTGCTAGCTTTTGCCTGCGACTCCGTCTGCGTGGACCTTTAAAAACTATCGTATGTGCTAATACAGTAGGCCTACCACGAATTTTCACTGTACTTTACTACTGTGACTACTGCCTGCTAGTTAAATTGCCAATTGTCAACATAAACACAAGAAGCGCTATACGAAATAAAATACAAAATTGGTAACGTTACTACAGTAGTAAAGTACAGTGAAAACTCATGGTAGCCCTGCCCTACAGCACATATCTGCGTGCCAAACATCCGAATCCGTTCTGTCGTTTATGCGTGATTGAGTGACAAACATCCAAACTTTAACATTTGTGTCATTAGTGAGATCAATTTGTCCTTTTCGTTACCTACCTCAACATTTTAAAGGAAAAGTGGTATTAGCCGCTCTTAAACATGGCTGTCACAGTTCGGCAAACAACAGTAATCCCAGTCTCAACACGCAGAACACTATCCAAGAAGCTATCGAGTGGAACAGACGTCTCCAAGCATCTGCCTTTTTAACGTTTACTACCTAAAATATTATTTCTAAAATTGAATCATCAATAAACGCAAGAAGTTCTGTACTTTGTGTAAGATGCAGTTGACTGACGCATTTTGTTACGTACTTTTGACGGTGAGTAAATAACTTAAGTACTTATTTTAAAATTAATTACAAAATAAAGATACGTTTATATCATGATTTTGAAAAATACTCTAATATTTAATTTACATAACTTACTTATTTAAAAATTCATTACAAAATACATTTATATCCTGATTTTGAAAAATACTCTTGTTTCAAAAAGTTTCTAGATGTAAGTAAGTAGGTATATGAAAGCAATTAGCGCAATTGAAATTATTTAGGGATCTGCAAATAAAATTATCATAAATCTGGAATCATGCGTAAATTAGTTAATTGTTTCTTCCTTTGTTTTTTTGCCGTATACAGCAGAAGAGATCACGTCGAAGAAGTTTCGATAATGATTTTTGAAAGTTGTTTTACAAACAACACGTCTTTATTAATCTTCAGAAGTTTCTAAAACCTAAAGCCATTTTTAAAATCGAGGTCGCTTTTGGCATTCATAGCATTCTTTTCTTACCTTACGCATGACTTTTTAAACCATAACGCATTATACCTGCCAAACTAGTTTGAGCTTACTCATAACTTTTCCCATTTAGCTCCGAAAATCTTAAATAAGCAAGTAATAAAATGTTGCACGCCGTATTTGTCACAATATTAAGGACAAGTTAGCTTTATACAGAGAATAAACTTAACTACTTTACATACTTAAAAGAGTATTTAAGACCATCAAACTGTTTTTTTTTTTCTATGGGACCAAAATTGAAATCACGGTAAAAATGTACTTAGTTGTACCATAGAAAATGTAAAAAGCTACCTCAACCCAAACGCATGGAGCAGCAGATTTTTTTTTTCCATTTCAATTTTGGTCTCATAGTGAAAGTTGTTCTGTTTGATGGTCCGAATTTAAGTTTACACCCTGTATAGTTATTTTTGTAAGAGAGAGTTGGTAAAGCGGTCCAGGAGTGCGATTTTTGAATCTCATTCGGTGAGCTCAGCAGTGTTAGATGTCAAAATTACTCTGGGGATATGCATCTTTCTACTGCTGATTTGACTCTCAAAAATCACAATCCAAGAGTGTGATTTTTCAAAGTCAAATCAGCAGTAGATAGATGCGTATCTCCATAGTAATTTAGACTTTTCCAACTGCTGAGCTCACCGAATGAGATTCAAAAATCGCACTCCAGGTTTTGAAATATGTAGACCTCATTTCTTTCCGTGGATGTCATACGAGAGGAGGATAGTCGAGGATAAGAATTCTTATTCAGTGGGTTTTTGGCCACTTTCACGTCATTACACCTTTAAACCTTAAGCATTCCTACAACTACATGATTCAATAGATTGTTGGGTAGTTGTAAAGTTTCGGACCACCCTGATCGAAACGGTGGTCGTAAATTTATAATTATATTACATGTATGAGTTAGGAATTCACAAAATAAACTGCCTATAATTATGGATTATTTCAAAAAGATTATTTGGATTCGCAATGCCCAAATAATTGCAGAAATTACATCAAGCGTAGATAAGTGTTCTAAAATACTAAAGTGTTTTACTAAAGAGATACAAATGGTTCTTGCTGATCTTGATAAGTAGTTTTGACTAGCCATAGTTTGACTATTCGATATGAGACGATAATGTTACTTTTCCTTTCAAAAATCGATTGAAGCCAGCTTTGATGTTCGATTACATTTTTAATAAAATCGGAAAACAGGTAACGAAACTATAAAATTTTTGTACGTAAACATATTTTCTATTCATTTCCCCTTGAAAATTAGCTTTTGTATTTTAGTGTCATAAATCCACAAACCTCAATTTTAGCACTACATAAATAAAACATGGTCAACAATGCCGGCCTAAAGAAACCTCATTAATTATAATCCTTTTCATACAGTAGGTGAAAATTAAGGTCTGTACACACGGATCTCTAGTGTCATGTTCAAATGATATGTGCCACTTAAATGCTTCACTGCGGTTGCGTTCGTGTTACTAAGCATCAGTTTCGAATGTAACGGCAATTTATTATCTTATTCGAACTCTTAAAAAGCCCAGATAGCGTTGAATATTGAAAAAATTATGCTTTGCGAAGTTTTTGCGAAACTAATTTGCGTGCGATAGCGAATAGTGACATACCATACATAATAGTTTTCTTTTTATTTTTGTATGGACCCTTGACAAAAGCAAAATGACATGTTAAAGGAACTTTGTATGTCCGGGTGATGCATGTAAAAAAGTGTAGAATAATTAAATATTTGTGTCAATTATCATGGATTTCTTTATCTGTTTTCACATTACATTGAGAAGCATAAGAAACAACTTTTACAAATCGGAAATTTTTTTAAATTTGGCTTTGTAATGGATAATGGCTTGTAATGGCTTGTTTGGGGATTTTAATGGCTTTCTTTTTATCGGGCATAGGTCTACCACTTATTGCCACCACAATGCTCCTGTGATCCAGGACCTGACAGTGGCGAATATTCACAACACTAGAGAATGAAGTTCAGAGTGCGCAGGATATGTTCAATTCAAATCTGTTTTGGAACATAGTTGTGGAAATTAGACTGTACATTGACCTCTTATTTTAATAATAAACTCACAATCAACGCCCCACAAACCACAGGAACAAAAGTACTCAAAAACTAATAAGTTCGAACTGTGTAAAGTATTTTAATGTAAAGTCAATGTTCCCAAGATTAAAACTCATCGAAACTTACATGTGAATAGATTCAAATCAATAAGCATTTCGTGATACGAAAAACAGTGTCAAAGTAATTTTCGAACAAATTAGGTGTCAATTATCAAATTAGCAAAGCTATTCGTTTATTATCGCGTACTCTACCATAATCATTGCAAGTTCACAAAGTTCACACTTTCAATAAGTGAAAATCGTAACACCTTATAATTTCACGATCAAACGGCTGCGTATGTAACGTGTAATGATATTCTCTGATTATACATTAATTAAAGTGGTTGATGATTCGCCAAGCGTTCTTGTTTGCTTATTGTCTATTTTATTGCTCATTATGTTCAATGAATGACACTTAACTAACAATATTATGATAATTGTTGCATGAGAGCCATCTTAAAGTGCTATTTATACGTTCGTATCATGGACTGATTACCAAAATCTAAATAACTATACATACAATTTAAATCCAATTTAATTATATCGGAGCATATGGTTTGAATCATATTTCGAAAGCTTCGCAAGCATTGAAATACCTACTAATGTTAGTCTAGCAGACTTATTACACTCAATTGCAGAAACGCTCATTAAAGTTAATCCTCCATTACATCTCTTGCGAGCTTTTACTACGTCAACAAGACAAAAAGTGACAGGAAGAAATTTATTAGGGGATTAACTTTAATGAGTGTTTCTGCAACTGACACTTCTCTCAGTTGCATCTCTTGCTAGCTTTTACTACGTCAACAAGACAAAAAGTGTCAGCAAGAGATTTAATTGCAACTGAGTGTTGAGCTCGTGCTGTGAGCTGATCTTGAAGTATTCTACAGTTTATAATTAATCATTTAAACTGCAATTCAAACGGTATTCAAACCATTTTAACTCAAGATAATTGACTCTAGTGGTCAAAAAATAAGCGAAAAGTGAGTACTTACTGGCTGAAATAATCTCACAAGAAATTCCCAGCCCGTAAGATTTCCCAACCAGAACTTTCTCATTCTTGTTTAATTATACAAGGTGTTACAAAACTACAAATAAACCTTTAAGGGGGTGTTGTAGACCATCAAACTGAACAACTTTCACTATGGGACCAATATCGAAATCGCGAAAAAAAAAATTTATGTTCTATACTCTACAAATCGACTAGAGCTAAAATATGTATGGGATATGAAATTATTTTTTTCGCGATTTCGATGTTGGTCCCATAGAGAAAGTTGTTCAGTTTGACGGTCTTAACAACCCCCTTAAGAGTTTCAAAAATTTATTGTTACTTATGAAACACCTTGTATAATGTTCAACCACATGGAATAAAGCACAGTTACCAGATTTGATTCTCAATTTTACTTCTCAAAGACGGGTGGCAGGAAACCAAAGGACGAAAGTAGCTTAAAATTGTTGAAGGAGTTATTTTAGGGCTTCTGGATGTATTTCGGCTTAAATTATAATTACGATGTCGGAAAGACAAATTCGTAAGAATATCTTAGTCGACCATTGGTAGGAGAGGGAGGCCGAAGAAAGAGATGGATGAATTGTGTGAAGGATGATATGTGTAAGAAAGAAGTGACTGCTGAAATGACGGCTAAGAGAGATGAATGGAAGAGGATGACATATTACGCCGACCCCAGATAATGGGAAATGGGCGAGGGAATGATGATGATCTTAGTCGACCATTGTTCTTAAGAGTGGTGCCCTCATCATAATATTAAAGATTACACAATAATGAAAAACCGAAATGTAAAACTCCAAATTAGGTACTACAAAGGCCTAAAAGCTATTCTTATAGAATACTTTATAGGTTCTAAACATTCCATTAGGTTTTATTGATTGAGAAATCTTAAATTTTGTAATGAGATTGCCACTGAACGGTAAAATGACTCTTAAGCTACTCTTAAGGGTATATTATCGTTGGCGCGCTCCATACAAACGTACTATGGTGATATATTCAATATTAACCAATTAAAGTCAATGAAATTTTGTAGGAACAATCTAGAAACAAATCTCTATGCTTGTATGGAGTCCGATTTTCGTTAAAATGTATAGTTTTAAAGTTGCAGTGCCTCATAGATTTCCATACAAATCTTAAATTAATCCTGGAATTAAAACTGTATATTTTAACGAAAATCTGACTTCATACAAGCACAGAAATTCGTTTCTAGATTGCTTCTGAAAAATTTCATTGACTTCAATTGGTTAATATTGAAAATATCACCATAGTACGTTTGTATGCAGCGCGCATTTGCGCTCTCGGAATAAACTTCTCTTAAGACTCTGGTATATTTTATGGTAAAGGTAATATCACTTAGATTTATATCTAACGCATTGTCACTTTAATGCACTCTATTTGTCACAAACGACTAACAAACTATTACCTCGTTATACTCCCACTTTCGCTACCATAATGATATCAAACATAGTACCTACTTATCATTAAAACAACAATGGCAGAAGGATTAAGATTAATGGATTTTTTTCTGAGTTACGTGAATGATAATTAGTTTAGTGACATAATGTGGGATATGTGTGTGTGAGTGTGGGTGTTTTTTCTGAGGTGGGAGAGACAGAAACTTCACAAAATACACCACTTAGTTTTATATTACTTAAGAAATTCGAAGGGTGTATTCAGACAATGAAACTAAACAACGTTCTCTAAGGAACATGGAACGCCAACGAGGCAATTTTTTGGACCTCCCATACAAAAGTGCAGATTAGCCGATCGTTTTTCTAAGGCCCAAACATATTTTTCTTTTTCCGACGAAGAAAAAGGGAAAAGTGTTCTTTAGGGAAAGTTGTTTAATTCAATTATTATTGTCTTGGATATATGACTGTACATCCTTTTGGACGAGGCATGTTACCAATTTTAATAATTATTTACTGGAAAAAGTCACACAAATTATATAGTCACATTTAAAGTACCAGAATCTAGCCTGGACTTGTTTTATGATGACTAGACAACGATATAGAATACATATATAGATACAAACATCCATGACTCGGGTACAAATATTCATATTCATCATAAAAATATTCGTCTCTTACGGGATTCGAACCCGCGACCCTCGGCACAGCAGGCAGGTTCACTACAGACTGCTATCGGGCCGTTAAGCCGCATTAGGTAGTAGTTTCGATTTTTGGATCGAACGGTTGCTGAACGTTTTTGACCTATATCAGTATTATAATTACTGATGTAGTATAACCTTAACCTGCAGAAGAATTTAAATCATTATTATTATTGTAACTTAATATTAAAATCGAAAAACTGTAACTAATGTACTTTTGCCGTTATTATGAGGCGGTAGATGCCTATTATCATAGCTTATACAAAGCTATGATACAATGTCAGAGTAGAAATTTACTACGGTACAATTTCAATGCACTTTTTACTTTTCTCATGTTAGTAATTAACGACGTTTTTAATTATGTAAGAGGAAGAGTCTATAATTATGGGAAAGTTGGAAATAAATGAATCTATTGATTGAGTTCCGTTATATTATAAAAGAATCTGTTGAAAATTGGTATTAGTTGTGATAATTATGGAAACATTACTAATTGTCACGGTCACATCAATTGTTGAAAAAAAAAAAAAAAATATTTCTTTTGCCAGCGACTTCCTCTGCTCTGCCTTTAGTAAAGTGTCCTATTGTGTTAATCCAGAACATACTTATTCTATCTCAGTGCGAAATTTCTTTAAAATCAGTGAACCGCTAGTTCAACAGATTTTACGTCTAAACATCATCACAAAATTTCAGATTTATAATATTTTCACCTCACAAGCTCGGAATGATTCTGTTTATCATTTGAAATCTGAGTGCAAAAGTGCATTTTATCCGCTAACGTGGAAAGAGTTTTTGAAATTCGAATCTGTCAATGCAATATTTTTCTATACCGCCAATCCACTGAAAATGCTTAATAACTATTTCATGTCACTGGCCAGCACGAAAAAAAAACGTTTTAAAATGTTATTTTTAGCAATTCACTTTTTTTCCTCGCTGTTGTAAGGTGGAAAGTTGTGTGTTTCGCTCGGCTGCAAAGTTATTCTGCGTCTCGTACCTTTGAAACCTTCGCTGAGCTCAGAATTATATTATTTGAACCACTCAATCCTCAATCAATCCTAGAATCCTTCGCTTGCTCAGGTTTCAATACAAGTACTCGCGCCAAAAAGCAACTTTGCAGCCTAGCATAACAAATAACTATTGTGGGAAGAATAGGAATAAGGCCTACCCCAACAAAACCTATAGTGGTGGATTGGTTATAGCAACCATTTAATTACAATATTGCCGGCTAACTCTCGCAAAATGTTTAAGTGAAGTGAAAACTGTACGGGTAACTCCAAATTCTAAAAATAGACAATAATTTGTAAACCGAAAGTTTTAACATTTCACCTTAAATTTACATATAGGAAGGACTACTGCTTTGAGTTAACTTGAACGTTGTTCTTACATAGATTACTCACGACCGTATTACGGGATTTCAGGGTGGATAAAATCTATAATTGCAACTACAAAAAGCAAGGTTCACTTTTAGCCTATTTTCTACAAAACACACTAAAATTATGGGGTCCGGTAGTAAAAATTATATATATATTATATCTCGGGCGGGACTTGAACTGCACTCTCCCAATCCGGGGAAGTGCGTTATTCAATTTCGCCACCGAGTCCACTAACCAGAGAACGAAATTTTCAATCTTATCGATCCGGGACCGGGATGATGTTTTCATTATTTTATGAACTGGTATATACATACTCGTACATATAGAGAGAGAGAGCTCGGTGGTTCGTTGCGGAAGGGATGGACTCTCAATCATGAGGTCCGGGTTCGAATCCGCACGGACAACATGCCACGTACCAATGAGTTTTTCTAACTTATGTACGTATTACTGACTGCTCTCAAACGGTGAAGGAAAACGTCGTGGGGAAACCTGCATTATGCAGAAGAAGAAATTCTGATGCGTATGTGAAGTCTACCAATCCGCATTGGGCATGCGTGGTGGACTAACGCCGAAACACCCTCCTAGAGAGTAGGGCCTGTGCCATGCAGTGGGACGTATATAGGCTGATGATGATGATATACATACTAAAGATTTGAGATCTAAGAATAGAGATACGGATCTGAAATAAATATGATAAAAAGGCTAACCACATACAATGGAATTGTGACTTTCGTTGACAGGATGATGTCTCCTAAGTCCTAATTAAGATTAAACTGTCTTAATTTATGTCTTTTGTACTGAAACCATAGACTGACTGCAAGGTAGTTTGTACATTCAATTCAACGGTTTAAGTCATTAGTGATCTAACTGTTGCGGCTGCAGGCTAATGAACTCAGAAGGAAGTAATTTCTACATTTGTGTAGAGTCAGAAGGAATCACATTGACTTCCGACATTAATGTTCTTCTTTGAAGTTTAGCGGTGTCTCAGATATTTATCATTTTATACATTTACATTTAAGATTTCCAAGGTTTGAATGAAAGTATGAAGGAATCTGTATTGAATTATTGTCACGGCACTAAAAGTTTTACAATCTTATTTTGTCTAAATATCCGATTAAAATCTATACTTTAACAAAGGGACTAGGGTTTTATGTAGGTAGTAATTAAAATCCTAGCATGAGGTTCTAGCTAGGGCATGGGGATCCGCTGAGTGTAGTCACAAAGTACTAGATTGACTACTAGATTTGACGACCCGGTTGGTGTAATGGTTACCACGCCGGACTGCCAAACCAGGGTCCTGGGTTCGAATCCCAGTTCGGTCATGGATGTTATATGTTCGTGCCGTTGTTGTGTGGTTTCCATAGTAAAAGCCTTTAGTGCTAGTTTGGGATCATTATAATGTATGTGCCTGTGAGCGTTATTTATTTATTTATTTAGATACTCTTTCTTGTACTGTGCGTCCGTGTGTATGTGTTGGCTGGTAGTGTATTAGAACCTACAGACTAGCGCTGTTTTTGAGCGTAGCCCCTTATTCACGAACCGGTATAAGTGTCGACTCTGTCGCAAGAACACACATACATCAGGCCTACCATGAGTTTTCACCGTGCTTTACTACTATAGTTACGTCACCAATTTTGTATTGAATTTCGGACAGCGATCCTAGTGGTTACGTTGAAAACTAATTTCTGTCATACGAATTGGCGACGTAACTACAGCCCTCAGATCGGTTGCACACAATGCCCTAGCCGTTGATAAACGAGTTCGATATTAGCTTGTAATTTTACAAAAGAAACCTAATTTTATTTCCTCATAGAGCAAGAGCCCGTGACGATCAGACCTTCGCGTTATTTTATAAAACCTGAAAGTTTCTCTGTGTATGTCCCTGTGAAAACGATCCCCGACTATGAAGATTGAATCACGGTGGCTTTGGCAAATAGCAGGTTAAAATTGTATGGCTAGGGGTTGGACGCATCAAAACTGTCGGGCTACTGAGGAAATATCTTTTAATTAACCCAAGTAAAACGCATAAAATTCAGCTTTTATACTCTAAAGTTACAATTTATTAAAGTTTAAGGGTGTCTGGCATTGTAACTATAGTACTTACGATAGAATATAAAAGCAGAATTTTTTACATGTTACTTGGGACATATACCTCTACCAAGCTCTCTCTTCTGCTGAACATATACCACTCCCAAGAAGCGCTACAAAACTCGACATTCCTCGTCCAGTCGCTTCGCTACCCACTACCTCTTTTAGGTCATATCATCGGTGCAGCGGGCCACAGAGCTTCCCACACTACGGCTGCCAGTTCGTGGTCTCCACTCTAGAACTCTGACACTTCTTCGGCAGATGTGACCAGCGCATTGCCACTTCAGTTTGCTAATTCGCTTTTTCTTCACAGCAATACAAAATACATTTTCACCTATCACATTATGCAGTCTGCCAGTAAAATTAAATTTCTTTTTTCCACAATTGCTTCTACCTTTGTATTCATCAAACAAAATGGCATATGACCCTAGAGTATTAAAATTATCATAATAGACAGTGAAAGCGCTAACGTTAAGTTACTGTTAAGAATATTAATTTTAATATAGTCATAGACTAGTGTAGGTATAATATTTAATAACCTCATCATCATCACAGCCTGTATACTTCCCACCGCAAAGCACAGGCCTACCCTCAAGGAAGCTGTCAATGTTACCAGATTCCGATTTTATCATAAATTTCACGCAAATTAACGTTATTTGACAGCACACAAAATTATTCTAAAATCTCGCTTGCAATAATTATGTACACATTGACTATACCAAGAAATCGTTTATTAGCACATTTATCATCATCACACTATGTATCTAGTACCAAGAGAAGCGACGCGCGTTTACTTTCTTCGTCAATTAACGTTGCGTAGAAGCACGCATCTGTGCAGAGACTTAATTTCGATGATAAAAAACGAGAATGTTCGTTCAGACCATTTTTTATTTCTTAATCAAGTTTCGTGGCAAAAACTATAGTTTATCTACACTTCTACAGTAGGAATTCGATAATATTGCATACCAAGTTTTAAGCTTTTATATCATTAATATTAACATTCATCTTTATCTATTCTAGATTAGCGTCACGGCAACATGTGTCTTAGCAGAGAATCAGAAACATGAGTTATCAGAGTCAAAAACAGGGAAAAAGTTTTCCAAAAGGGAAGCTGCTGTAATAATAGACAATTTTCCCCAGGATTCATTGTACAACCGAAATCCTAAGGTGATTTATAGACGAATATCCAAACATAGATATCGGAGCCCGAAACCAAAGTACGGCCCACCTAGAATAACGTATGGTCCACCAAGACCTAAAAAATTTTCACACAAGAAAATGAAACCTACATATGGTCCACCGAAACACAAGAAACGTACAACGAAGCCTAGATACGGACCTCCCAAACATCGAAGGCCGAAGCCAAAGTATGGCCCACCAAAGAAGAAGAAAATTCCCCCGCTATCTTACTATCAACCAGAACCGGCAGGGTTCGGAGAACCACCAGCTGAATATCCTGATACTTTTCAACCACCAAAACCCACTTATGCAGAGCCGCCTGTAGACTCATATGGGGCGCCATTGAAGACAATATCTAATGACCCTTACCCAACCGCGCCAAGCTTTCCGGACTCCCCAAATAATTACGACAATGAGTATAACAATTACCAGTCGTGGAATTTTAACCAGCATGACCAAAGTACAGACAATAGCTATGCATTTTCGAAAAATCATCCAGCTTATGTTAAACCCAGTGTATTTGAAGACCACCGTCTACAGGAAGAATTCAGTGCTGATTCAGGTTTGAACTCTTATGCTGATGTTTTTAAGTACGACCAAAATAAGTACTATTTAGTGAATAAAAAAAAGAGACCTGATGGTTTCAAAGATGGTCCAAAAATTATAAAAAAGCCATGGCGAGGACCGAGTAAGAATCAACAACTTGATGATCAAATAATAGTAGGAGGGCAATATGCAGAGCCACCCGGTAGGTATGTACCGAAGTTCCAGCCGAGTTCTCCTATGTACTTCGAGGGCGACGACTTCTCTCTTCCTGACAGCTTTGTGGCTCCAGAAGCAACATCCTCTACAATTTCTCCTTACGTTAATTATAAAAACAGTAACATGGCTTTTAGTCCACAAAACCTAAATGATGCATTTAGTATAGTCGACAAATGAAAATAAGCTACTACTTCAATTGTTTTACTGGCATGTTAAATATTTTGGACCATAACAACCGATTTAAAGAAAATAAGTTAGCTTATAAATAATTGGGAAGTGTTCTCCAAAGGCAAAGGTAGCGATCGGGTAGAGAAAAACAAATTTATAAAATTATTATGCAGCCTGCGGAGACTGAAACGATGACCTCAGACCATCAAACTGATCAACTTTCACTGTGGAGCTTATCACAGAAAACGCGAAAAAAAATCTGCCGTTTCATAAAAAACTGCTGTACCGACCCGACTGAAATGTAAGGGACAGCTAATTTTTTTCGCGTTTCCTGAAGTAGGCTCCATAGTGAAAGTTGAGTTCAGTTTGATGGTCTGAGTTCACCGTTTCAGTCTGCTAAGGGCTGTCCCTTAAATAATAAAGAAATTCGTAGCTTACACCCTATTTATCTGTATTGAGGTTGAATAGGTCGGATACCTTTGAAGCGAGATTTTCACCATACGGCTAAGTGTGATTTGAAGTCCATCGACTGGTTAGTTTAACAAAAACATGAAAAATAAATTGTGCTTTAGCCTCTAGGAAGCCTTAATCGGTTGGCACCTATGACTATGACACATTAATATTAAACCTGTTGTGGGGATGAATATTAGGTGTGAGTGAATATTGGGTGAATACCATTCTCTATTCATTTTACATATTTGGAAGAAACTTCACCTATTTTCAGGATAACTAAAAAACCTTATGAAAATCGGTTGCTATCTCTCCCTCTAAGAGTTGAACATCATCTGAAAGCACCGCATCCATTTTTATATACAATCCAAAAATCATAATTTTTCTCACCAAGATAACGGGAACGCGACCGCACGCGGCTGCACCGTCAGTGCTGCAACCTTTCTGGCTCTATCAAAGACGTTCCTGAACGACAGAAAAGGATAGAGGGTGAAAAAATGCTATGCAATGCTGCCAGATAAGGCTCAACCCTAAGGGTGCGTCCACATCTAGCGAATGCGCAGCTCGCGAGCCGCTCGCGCGTGTGCATGCATTCTATGCTCGTGTGTCGCATCTGCGCCGCGCTAACAAAGTATGAAAGCAAAGAGAACTGTAGGCGCGCGAACCGCTCGCGAGCTTTTCGCGCGCCGCACGCGCTCACTATACAGGCCTTTCATGAGTTGCGCTAACCTAACCTAACCTTACAGTTGCAGTAACGGCACAAGTGCAGCTCGTGAGCTGCGCATTTGCCAGATGTGGATGCACCCTAATAAACAAGACATACCTACTTGCGTTAAGTTATTGTATCTGAAAAATCTCATAATCTTGGTACAAAATATAAGTTTTTAGTGTACGACTGTACGGTATAACATAAGTAGGTCAATAAAGTGTAATTTATACAAAATGTAGCAACTATTTTTATTATGTTTTAAATTATTTAAAAACTAATTTATTTGTATTTTTTCGTCAATTTTCTAAATAAGACTGTATTGTGCAATAGTAGGTTGAACTATCAGTTTTCTGTGTACATGTGTTACATATTTATTTTGTAATAAATTGTTAAACAAATTGAGTTTTGCTCTGTTATAGCGTAAAGCTCTATCTGATTCCATGGTTCAAACAAAAGGACATCATGAAACCGGATAGAACATTATAGTACCTACTGTAGCCCCGGGACTTTTTAACCAAAAAGATTACCGATTGGTGTTTAGAAATTGTTGTAAGGTACGAAATTACAAATATTATATAGGGTCTTTCTTAATATGCTGACAGTTTTTTAAAGGAGATGATCAGACCATGAAATTGAACAACTTTCTATGGGAACTGCATCAGGATCGCGAAAAAAAATTTTGCTATCCCATACATTTGGCTCAAGTATACTAGGGTTTGCAGTTTTGTATGGAAGAGGTGATTTTTTTTCGCGGTTTTAGTGTTGGCGCCATAGAGAAAGTTGTTCAGTTTGACGGTCCAATCATCCCCTTAAAAAAGTGTCAGCATAGAAGGGCCCTGTATAATAAAAAGGTAACCTCGAAATTTAACAATTTTAGACTATTTTTAATATTTTTTTGTTACGGCAGTAATTTCGTACTTTACAACAATTTCTATACGGCGATCGGTAATCTTTTTGGTAATTAAAAAGTTCCCCAAGGCTACGGTAGGTACTATTATTTATTGTAATCAAAATAAAACATCAAATTACACGATCTAATACTATATTATCAGAAGCTTAAACAAACGTTGTTCTATCAAAAGCTTAACGACGATGTCACGTCTTAACACATAAAATTACAAAACTAAAGTAAAATTAACTATTCTAAAAGTTATCATTGTTTCGTTATCCACACATTCTTGGTTTTGAATAGGCATTTTTAATTAATTAAGTATACACATTTAGCTGGTAAATGTTTGTAAGTAAGGCATTGTAAACAATGACAGTCTTAGCCCCACTTGCGCCAACAACGGGTTAGCAATTAACCCCGGATAAAATAGCTCTCTCATTTGTTTTTCTATACAAAAAATCATGGGTTACCAACTTAACTTGGAGTTTATTGCTAACCCAGGTTGACGCAAGTGGGGCTAAGTGCACAAAACGACTGAAAAATCTAGTTTTTGATAAATTTTAACATTAACTCTTTTTAACACCAATTCACTCGTGACACGGCAGACGATTCATGAATTCATATTCACATTTGACACGATATATCGTAAAAATTAAATTTTTCTTTATTATAATAAACCATACCTATTTCTCTACAAGTTCATCTTCGGTTGCGTTTATTTTTCGCTGGTATTAATGCGTTTTGATTGAGCACATGTTTCTTCCTTCTAGCATTACCGCAGGCGGCGCGCGCAGCTTCGCAAGCGCAATGTGCCGCTTGTTTCGTTGCAGAACATTCGGCACAGGCGCACTGTAGCTTGTGCTGTAGATGAGCTATTCTTGATCGAGCTTCGGCTAGATTGTGGCATTTCTCTTGGAGCCCAGCCTTCGTTTTTTCTAAAACACAATGAGCCGTTTTTTCTAGCTGTGCTGAGAGCTGCGTCGCTTGACACATCAACTTGTGCTGTGGGTAATGAAAACTGTTAAGATGATATGATCGTTAGAACGCTCCATACAGAAAACGTTTTATTACATTTTGGATATTAACCAATTAAAAACATAGACATCTCTTAAACACGATCTAGATATTATAAGGACACATCTGCGGAACGTTCGGTTGAATACGCGAGCAACGCTTTTCCTATACCGGCGACACACCAGTACCATTAGCACAGAGGATTATATTGTACAGAGCAACAGCTTCATAGGAGCTTCGATTACATTAGCCTATTCTTGTAGGGCTGTCTAAAAGGAAATAAATTTAATTGAAGTATGAAGGATAATTTTTTATAATATGTAGGTATATTGTTTTTCTTTTTTGTTGTTGTTGTTTGTTGTGTTATTTATTATTTGTTATTTAGTTGAATAAAATGAGTATTAAAAAACGTTGCCGCCCGATCCGCCGCTTTACGCGGGTGACTCAAAAATTGACTTACCTGTCACGATCTTTGGGGTAGTTATATGAAGAAGGAGATGTTTGTGTTCCTCCTCGTATTATTAAAGCACACAGTGCAATAATTAACCAATTCGTTTAATATTATTAAACTACTTTTAAACATGCTCGAGTAAAATGAACGATAATAATATCTCACACTTCAAATTCACATGACATGACGTTCTACAATGACAGTGACGATCAAACAGAAAATAATCCATAGACATATTAATATTAACAGAGGTCAGTGGCTCCAATCTCTTTCCGAAAGGAAGAATGGACAATATCTCACACATTAAATTCACACCCTCGCTACGCCGTAACCACCCGAAGCATAGCCAAAGTGTCCCCTCGGCCTCGTTCGTGAGCCCCGTAGGTGAACGCGCACACAATCATACTGCGCATGTAGTGATGCGCCGCTTTTGCGAGGTTGTTTGAAGCTGTAACTCTGTACAATATAATCCTCTGTGCCATTAGTGCCCGTAGTCCATCCAGGTGGACTTATCAGGTGGACCACGGGAGGAACGCATTTGTCCTACTAGACAACGTTGGGTGCGGAATGTTCCACAGGTGTGTCCCTACACTTATCTATGAGATTTCCGTTAAAATGTATAGATTCTAAGTTACATTGCTGGCTAAAAATGTCCATACAAATCTTAATTAAATCCTAACATTGGAAATGAAGAGTATAACCTGCCCCTTTGCTTGGCGTACGTGGACTACGAGAAAGCCGTTGATTCGATTGAGACTTGGGCTGTGCTGCAGTCTCTTCAGCGATGCCGTGAAAAACTACCGGTACTTACATCAACGTGCTGAAATATTTGTACAAAAACGCCACTATGTCAGTTCGACTAAAGGACCAGAACTCGAAACCTATCCTAGTGCAGCGAGGTGTGAGGCAGGGAGACGTTATACCTCCGAAACTGTTCACCGCTGCACTGGAAGATGTTTTCAAGGTCCTGGACTGGAAAGGGCTGGGCGTCAACGTAAACGGCGAGTACATCAGTCACCTTCGGTTTGCCGATAACATAGTCATCACGGCGGTGATCCACCACCCGGGCGGACTAACCCCATTCACCCTCCCTGAGGGTAGGCCTGCGCCCTGCAGTGGGACGTTAATAGGCTGTGATGATGATGATGATGGTAAAACTAATTAAGGCATAAAAATAAAATGACTTTTTATAGGAAAGCGACATTACTGAATATTAATATGTAAACATAAACTCCTTCGATCAACAATATACAACTAGATAACGGGTCGCATACAAAATCAAAGAGAAATTCTGTCCTCGTGAATATACAACATTTTTTGTTAATGAACCGAGAAAACAGTCCGAATACATTATAATTTCGACCTCAAAGCAACCATAATTCCTAGTAATTTAAAAAAGGAACACTGCGGAATTGCGAGACGTGCTTACGTTGGCTTTGTTCGAACGCAACTAATTCAAAATAAGACCTCACTCCAATAGTGAGGCGTTATTTGCCGGGACATGTTTTGAGCGCTGACGCGTTATCTAGTTGGATATTGTTGATCGAAGATAAACTCGCATAGGTATCAGATTTAGAGGAAAAACTCGATAGGAATACTGCACGTATTGACGCCAAACGCCATTCCAAAATGTTCTGTCCCACTGTCCTGCTCTCACTGCCTGACTGCCTTGTGTGAAAGGTTTATTAGAATCGATTCTTACTAGTAAATAAGGCAGTCCCCATGTAGTCGTGAGCATATGCTGATGATTAAGGCAGCTTGCACCAACACGTATTCAGGCTTTTACAATAGATAAGGTCCTTGGGTTTTTAATCATGTTTAAATATGATGCTGACACTCTCATCCTGTGCGTTTATCTAGTAGATTACACACTGAGGGCAGGATAGTAAGAAAGGTCTCAGATCTCATGTAATTACCGAGGCGACCGAGGTGAAGCCGAGGTCAACAAACATGTGATCTGAGGCTTCCTTATTTACTGCCCGAGGTTAGTATACTATTTTTCTCTACGACGGAGGTGGAAAGCGGCAACTTAGTTTAGCGCAGCGGGACGACAATTGACGCTTTCCGTCTGGAGGGGAGAAAATAAATACTAAATACATTTTAGTGCCTCCTAGCCTAAATGACACTATTTAAACTCTTTCAATGTATACATTTTATTTAAACTCAAAGAAATTTTACAATGTTACTTTGACTAAAATGCACATTTTTATCCACCATTATGTTTACTTTTTTCGTTTTTGGCCAGAACAAAGACACGAAAGAGTACAATTTTTCACAAATATTTGAGCGCAAGAAAGCACCGCAGCTGCCATTACAAATGTACAAAAAGACATGCAAATCATTTTCAGTTCTGTTTATCTTTAACTTTTAATTTTAGGTAAAGATGCCCAAGTGGTGATGACGTTGAGAGTTAATCTTCTTTTCTTCTTACCAGATCAGAACCTAAAAGAGAAAGCGAAGTTTTACGAAGTGCCTTTACTTAAGAGTGACGGCAAGAACAAGGGTCTTCAACAATTACTACCAAAGACATTTTAAAAACAACAAATTTGTTATTTCAACCTTCGACCGTATAATATAATTTAACACCGAACCCGCTCACATTTCGGCCGGTACGGCCACACAGTCGGGCAATCTGAGGATACAAATTGTATAAATACGGCTATGACAGCGGGTTCGGTGTTTCGACAGCATTAAAGCCTCATGGAAAGTAAATGGTAGTAACCGCTTGGATATCGCCGTTTAGAAATTTTAAAACTTCGTAAAACTTTACTCCCCGTTGTTTCTGGTCCGGTAGAAATTGTTGAAAATGATAATTAAGAGAATATTATTCCGAGAGCGAAAATGCGCGCTGCATACAAACGTACCTATGGTGATATTTTCAATACTAACCAATTAAAGTCAATGAAATTTTGCAGAAACAATTTAGAAACGAATTTCTATGCTTCTATAGAGTCAGATTTTCGTTAAAGTATACAGTTTCAATGCTAGGATTAATTTATGATTTGTATGGAAATCTTTGAGGCACTGTAACTTGAAAACTATACATTTTAACGAAAATCTGACTCCATACAAGCATAGAAGTTTGTTTCTAGATTGTTTCTGCAAAATTTCATTGACTTTAATTGGTTAGTATTGAAAATATCACCATAGTACGTTTGTATGGAGCGCGCTCCGAATAATATACCTTTAAAGGTTGGCATAAATATTATAAAATTTCTTTTAATTCTTAATGGAAATAAAATGTATAATGAAATACTTAGGGTCTAACGCCATCCTCATGTTATATTACAGGTTTATTATACAGGATATATAACAAAACACCCACTAGTTTAACTATGAAGCCACAATCGAGAAAACAAATTGCTGTTTCATACAAAACTGCAGCACTTACAGACTCGACACAAATGTATGGGATCTCAGATTTTTATTATTTTTCCAACGTTGTCTCTTTAGTGAATGTTGTTCGTTTGATAATCTAAACCAACCGTTTAAATATAACTAGGGTGTTTTGTTACACCCTGTATAATTAGACGCTCAAGTGTCAGTCAGGACACATTGACCAACGGCGGGTCCTTACAAAAAACCACGATTAGTAGGTACGGCACCGTTCGCCGCGTGCGTCGGTGTCCTATCATACTAAACATGATATTTAGGGCTCCTTACCCAATGGGTGAAAACGGGACCCAAGTCAAAAGCCTACGCAGTCTGTCTAACAACAAATAATAAAAACGCCCAAGTGTGAGTCGATCTTGCGCTAAAGGTCCCGGAGAAAACAAAACTTTTTTGTAAGTTAATATGTTATGTGGTCATGTGGTACGGAAACCGGAGTACGGACCTCGGTCCGACTCGCACTTGACCAGTTTTATTGTATGGACCCGCTGCCGACGTTCCCTGTCGGTCAATGTGTCTCAACAATAATACTTGTTATCGGTTGTAAGCTACGAATAAAGAAATAAATATGGAAATATAATTCACGTCAAAAAATGACCCCACGAACTTTGGTGTACACCACGCAAGCGCGCAAGACTCAATCATTATGGCGACTCCAATTACGGCGTTTGCCGCCAAAACTCATGGTGCCAAAAATTAAGGAGATTTTGTTCGGAGTTATCGTTCCATATTTTATTTCTTTATTCGTAGGTTGTAAGATGAATGTTTGATTTACCTGTGCAGTTGCCTGTTGGGCTGCCTGAATGGCAGCGCTGACTGTACCCTGTTGTTGACGGACAGCAGCTGTATTCTCAGCGACTACAGCTTCTGCTTCCTTCACCTCTTGTTGCAGTTGTTCTACAACAGCCTGCTTTCCCGCTAAAGCAGCTTCAGCTGCTTTTGCTGCTTGTAGTGCTTTTTCCGCTAGTTGAGTTTTTACCTAAGAACGGCAAACGTGAGGGAAATTTTTTAAACTGATAAAAACATCCCAGTTAACTAGAAATTTTAATAAATAACAATGCTTATTTGCCATGTATATAGGCAGAGATACATATGGGTTTAGTAGTAGTTTATATTTTTTAATAACATTGACAAATTACATATTAACACTTTAACTGCTCCAAGTATGGAGTATCAACCAATATTTTGTTCAAAAACGTTGGAACACACTGGAACATACTCGAGAAATCATGGTCAATTCTCGCTAATGTTTCATTTTACGTATCAAGCCAGCTTGTCAGTGCATTACATGTGATGCATGGACAGTTAAAGTGTTAATACAGAATGTATGTACGTAATTAGAAAAACGAAAAACGAATTACATAAACGAAGGGTAAGAAAGACAAACCATATGAGCCGCTTGAGCCCCAGCGGCGTTCTGTGCAGCTTGCGCGGCCTTTGCCTCGGCTGCTGCTTTCTGTGCTATATTTGTTGCACACTTCGCTTTACAATCACGAGGAGCCTCCCGCACTCGATTCTCTTTTCTATCTTGAATATTTTGTACTAAATGTGGAAGAACCAACTCCTTGTCCGATACCCTTTTCTGTGGGAACGCCCGCGCTGACACTGCAGTCAGCAGTAACAACACCAAAAGTCTCATTTATGTACACTTTGTATTCCTATTTCATAAAAATATTCAATGCTGAATTGCCATTTCACTCCACATGTCCTATATTAGTTGCTTACATGCTTATTACATTTATTTTGTTTCACAGAATGGTGGATAAGATTTTTTCTCAAAATCCTTGACACTAAACAAATTACCATCAAGTTGTGACACATTGACATTGCTTTAATTAAAAATATATATATTTCATTCAAAAGAAAGCGAAAAGAGTTTACATTAAATTTGGGCAGAATACGTCGTCCTTGGGAAGAAAATAATAAAATGCTTTGTGAGGTGCTCCGTCTCTAAAAATTCTTGTTCTATTAGGGTTGAACTACACTAGTCAGTCTGAATCGCATTATTCCGTCGCTCCATCCTTTTCTGTCACTCAGGAACGTCATTTGGTAGAGCATATGAGATAGACGCAACGCGATCGCACGCGGCCGTGCTGTCGCGCGCGGTCGCGTTCCGTCTATCTTATATGCTCTATGCTCCGTCAACTGAGCTAACTGAACAACTTTTAGTATGGGACCATTGATCATAAGAGGTCAATGTATGGGACCAACTATGAAATGCGAAAATAAGATCATATCTGTTCTATAGAAAATATCATTGGCGAATGCTACACGCTCGATATTTATGACATATTCTGGAACGGCAAGTCTATACTACACGATATTTTGAATGTTGATCTTATGACTGTTGAACTAGAGTATCAATCCCATCCGTGATACGCTATGCTACACACTCGATAAATATCGGTACGATCCAAATATCGCGATTTATAATATCGAGCGTATAGCATTCGCCATTAACTACACGCACAGATGGTTTAAAATAACCATAAAGGTGCCCTCAATCAGCTCTTAAAATATCTACATCGTTCTACCAAACACCATGTATAAGCCAAAACCTGTTTTGACCTTATTCTGCTGATATATTAACATTGTTCGACGACGTCGACTATATTCCATTCCAAATAGCAACGAAATTCTAAGGCTATTTTGTGAATTATAGGTGGACCAGAATCTGATGACAAATAGGGAATTCAAATTTTAGAGTAAGCAACACTGGGGTACAGCTTGGCCAAAAAGAGTAGAAATTAAATGAGGGCGCTGCCTCCACGCAAAAAAGTCAAAATCACGTATAACCTGGCAACACCACCATACTCAAATTTTAGTTCTACCTGTTACCACGATCATGACCTTTTGGCTAAGCTATACCTAATTAGCTTAGGGCCATTTACACACTGCAACTTTATGCTGCGCAGAAGTGCTGCAAAGAGCATCGAATGAGTTGCGATGCACCATCGATGCAAACGCGATAAAGCACGGATGCAAACGCAATACAACCACGATGCAAAACTTTCGTAATATTTGTTCTGTTATTCGTCGACAGCCTTTACCACAATGCACACGCGCGTCTGCATCGATACAATCATCGCAAGAACCATGCGTTTGAATCTATACAAACGCCTGTTTACCTAAGCTGTTTACTATGTGCTATATTTTCTTTGGGTCTTTGGGACCGACCCAAAAAAAATTGGTGAATAAATTCTACATTCAATCTGTTTGTCCAGTTTACTGGCAGTCACCTTAAACTTTTTTCACATAAAATAAAACGTATTTAAATAATGACAACTCGAGTAGTATCAAAGAGTACGTTATAGTAGTATATTTCTTGGACAACTCTTACGAACTGTCACCTAAAAATTCATGTTATGGAGTGATTTTTGTTAAATTATGTTACAAAATTAAGACGGGAAAATCAATTGAAATTATGAGTGCCTATAATATATGTTGTGTTGGTAGAGCTTGCTTATATTTAGAGGGGTAGCAAGTGGCCTCACTAACATAGTAGAAGCATTCCAAAAGTTAGTAGAAAACGATAAGATTTTATGGTAAGTGTCATAACGTTCGTTTTATGACAAGCTTTGTAATTTTGTAAAAAAAATTAAGGAAACAAATTGACCTGAACATTTACTAACATGCATTACGTATTTAATTCCAACTATACAGGATGGAAAGTTGACATAGTAGGGCACAAAAGGCAGCGACCAGTTTTTCTCGAAGACTTTTTTTTTTCAAAATTTGTGAATGCAGAAGTAAAATGCTCCAAATGTTAGAGTTAGGGTTGAGACACATCTACCGACGGCGAGCGACGGCCGGCTCTTACATTTTTGTATGCGTGAACCTTTAGAGAAGATGCGGTCAGAAACTTCGTCTCTTTCTTGTAGCTATAATGCTTCTGATAGCTGCCCTTTGTGCCCCATCTCAACTTTCCCCCTGTATAAATCAAAATTAACCAATTTTAAAGCTTCCGTATTGTATTTTAGTCACAAAGCTATAGGTCCGCAGATAGTAAATAGATAGGTGAGTTATAAGTCAAATTAAATGTACTATTTCAGATTTTGAGTCTGCTGTGCTGCTTTCGCTAGGAGACCAGACGTAAGCAAGCTCAAGGTCGAGTGTGAAAAATGATTTGCCTCTCTCTCTATGCTCTGATTGCTTCTGCCACGATACTGGCGTGCGTTCCCGTTTGCTACAAACGGTTCGAAATCCACAAATTCGTTGCTTGCCTCCGCAAATAATACAACTATCGATATGCTCATTTGCTTGTCATTCCTGACGACAGTGCTTGCCGTTGGATGCATAGCATGTCTCCCTATTTTTATAGATAAGAATTGGCCTTTGAAAACAGAAATGAATCAATCGCCATCGACGTGCAAAAGTCCGTGCTGTCCAAAAAGATCGACCTAATTGTAAAATCCAGCTAATTGCAAAACTTTGAAGTTGTATTGTTATTAGTAGTCTAGAATAGATAATTCAAAATAAATAATCAAGCGAAGTTGTTACATAATTTATTACAAAATCAGTTAAAAAATTACGTAAGATGTGTAGCAGATGATTGAGGGCACCTTTATGATAATTTTGAACCGCATAATATAGTAATATAACAGTCCTGTCACTCCACAGCGCAGGTTCGTTTGACGGCCGATCCCCACCGAGGGGTGAGTGGTCGCTCTTTGACATAAGGTGCATTTTCGTTTTCGTTTCTGAATCGCAAAGTTCGATATTCGAAAAATCGGGTTGAGTGAATTATCTGTTATAGCACAGAATAGGTTTGGTATATAGTTCTATATACAGAACGTCCACTCCCCGCCCCCCTCTGACTTCAGATAACCCACCTCCCTCACACTTGAGGGAAACTTGAGGGAACTCGAGCAAGGGAATGCAGTCAGGCGCGCGCACCCGTTAGATTTTGACTATATAAAATTGATTCTTTTCTGTGCTTAAAAACGTTAAAAAATAACGCTAAATTCACATTTTCATTAATTCTTTAGCTCAAATACAATTTTTAATAACTGAACGAACAATAAAAAGTAATGAAATGCAGATATGATGTTTATACGATGCGTGGTAAGTCAACCCTACACATATGTCAAGGACAATTTGCACCAAGTGCGCATGTGCGAACGTCATATGTCAAATCCAAAACGTTGTTAGAAGTGCCGGACCTGTGGTGCGATCGCACGCCGCAGGCGATCGCGTTCCGTCTATCTTATATGCTCTAGCAAATGACGTTCCTGAGTGACAGAAAAGGATGGAGCGACGGAAAAGTGCGATCGCGTGCGGCCATGCGTAGTTCAACCCTAAAGCGACATTTGGTACATTTGATAGTTTGTGAACACTTAAAAACTACTGGACCGATTGGATAGGGTTTTTACAAAAGCATGGGGCTTAGTTTGGATTAAAATATAGGCTTATTTCATCGCAATCGGTTCATTCAATCAAAAGTTATTGTTGTAGGTATTTTTTAAGATCGCCTAAACGTTTAAAAGTCAGTGGTCTGCGCGTACGAAGTCGCGAGCGTCTTTGCACTTAGGTATTCTTCTTCATCTTAAAACCCAGATATTACTGAAACTGTTTATTTTCTCCGATTCTCGAAAATGTGTAGTTTGTTTACTTATAAGCATAAGACCCGAACAAAATACTTAAAAAATTTCAAATTACCTGAAAAATTTGGGCTTTATAACGGAAGGTTGGCTATGGGTTAATCCTAGAATTGAAACCATGGAGTAAGATTGAAACTATCAAAATTATGGCTAACAGAGAGAGTGAACTAAGTGTTGTGTTGTCTCAATGTCTAATATTTTCAAGTCAACCTAAAGCCAACCATGTTTGAAAGATGCTTCTCTGCATGTCTGACACACATGACGATCCTATAATTGAAGGGCTCAGTTGCAGAAGTCCCTAAGTCCAAAAAATGTGTTTTAGAATAGTGAGAGTAAGTCTTTAAAAGGGCTAGAAATTTTCCATATGAGAAAAGGGTTAAAAATGAAACTTCAGTGTATTATGAATAAATCAACGTATATTACAACTTAATATGCTGAGGACTTAGGCCCGATTCGACCAAACGCGAGTACATTTTATTCTTAGATTAAGTCGCCGGTTACTATAGAGTAAACTGATTTTGGTTTTTACCAACCCTGATCTAAATGAAATGTCAATGTCACTTCATCATCATCATCAGCCTATATACGTCCCACTGCAGGGCACAGGCCTACCCTCTAAAAGGGTGTTTGGGCGTTAGTCGACCACGCGTGCCCGTTTACTCTATAGTAACCGGCGGCGACTTAATCTAAGAATAAAATTTACTCGCGTTTGGTGGAATTGGGCCTCAGTGTCTTTGGAATCGATTATTTTCCGAGACAAGTCAATTTTAGGGACCTAATTCGCAGGCACTTTTTAAAGACCAAAGTCCAGCGAGGAAATGTGGCCAGCGTTTTGGGTACTTTCCCACAAGGACCGAACATGACCTAGAACGATTTAGAACATGACACATCCTAAGTTAGTTTAGTTTTAAGTTACTTTATTTATGTTACTATTTTATGTAGGAACAAAATGTTGAAACAAAATGTTACCCACTCTTCTAAAAAAAACGTTTGTTAATTTTAAGAGAAAACGATCCGATCCTGAAATTTTGGTTAACCAGCAGGTTTTGCAGGTAGACTCTGGCACTAAGTGAGTGCGCGCTAATATCTTGTGTTTTTCTGAATGAAAAGACAATTTTAATTAAATTACTATTTTTCTTTTGCAAAGAGCGTTCGAATTATCATAGTTAGCTACACCATCATCTGACGGAACTAACCGTAATCTTAACTATTTAATTAACTATTAACTATTTTAACTATTATAAAATATTTTAAAATATTATATTATTATTATTTATTTTTATTATTATTATGTGTCTTACGATCCGTAATCACGGGCAATTAAGTCCCGGACCTTTGGAAGGCGTGCATGGAGCCGAAGCCAACATGTAGAGGCCCGTTCAAAAGACAAGTTAATCTAAATGTAAGGGATACACATGGCGGATATCATCTCCGAGCGCACAACATGATACACACGGGGATGGTCCCCGCCAGGTGCAAAGACTATTGGAGTGCGGCGCTATGGCCGCGATGGAAAAATAAGGTCTTGGGCTATAGAGGTGAAAGTTGGATGGATGGATACTGGGCTATGGGAGGAGACTAACGGACGCCTGCCATGACAACTAGTCTCAAAATTGTAAATAGGGCAGGCGGTGACTCGCCGACTCGTCGAGTGGGCCCCATAAAACAGCCGCACGCACAAAGTGCGACAATGGGGCAACATCCCATTGAGCGGCTAAAGGTTGTCGAGAGGTGCGGCACCGGTTTCACCATCGCGGGGTTTACCCCCGTGAGCGGGTTTCCCCGTTATTACGCCATTACGTGCAATACACTTCCAACCTGGAGCATAGGTTCTTTGCTCTTGCGATTCCACTCTGGACGGCCAATGAAGGCAAGCCAGAGGTAGGGGGGTGTGTTACTGTCTGTGGGGGTGTGTGTGTAAGCGCATGTCTGTATGGTCCCCCAGGATAGGGGTTCGCGGTGTCGCCACTCACCGTCAGCTCGCCACAAGCTGCCCCCGTATTATTATTATTTATTATTTATTATTTATTATTTATTATTTATTATTTATTATTTATTATTTATTATTTATTATTTATTATTTATTGTTTATTTTTATTTTTTTATTATTATAAAATAAAACCGTAAAATCATGAGGAACAAAAAAGTAGCGGTTTACTTCATATAAAATCAAATAACATACGATAGCGCGATTTAAATGACGTGCAGCGCCATCTATTGACAAAATTGTTAGTTTGTTTGTTTGTTCGCACATCACGCAAAAACTACTGAACCGATTTTGATGAAACTTTTTTTGTTTGATAGCTTATGATCTGACTTAAAATCTGGTATATAATTTGTGCGGACGAAGTCGCGGGAAAACACTACTAACTACTAAACGTGCCTTTGAAGTGTGGGGATAATACTCGAGATGAAAATATCATTGCAACGGTCACCAATCCAAAGACTGACCGAACCTTACGTTGTTTAACTGCGGTGACCGATTTTAGAATTGATGCTCAACTACACCAAACAGTGCCAAAGCAAAAATTAATAGTAGGTGTAGGTAATTAAATTAAATTCGACTTTTCATCTAGAAAACACTCTAGTGCTCATACTTATGCTGCTGAACCAATTTTTTAACCAAAATTGCAGGATCTGACATCTGATTATCTCGTAAGCTAACCAAAAAAAAAATTTGAAAATAATCTAAGATGACTTGTCCGGAAACATAATCTATTCCAAAGGTACCTTTGAAAGAAAAAGCGCAGTGTTGTACAGTTTTAGAATTTGCATCAGTTGCGCAACTTTTTCTAAAGGATCACTTAATTCTGTAGCACCACCTTTTTTCACTTTTTGCCTAGAACGATCTTTTTGCTTTCGAAGTCAGACCGTCAGACCCAGGAAGCTGGAAATCCAAATCCATGGTCAGACCACTACTGGTCCGGCGGGCTATTTTCAAGAAAACTATATACCTAAGTAGTCTGTCACAAAATCGTATTTTTTGGTCAATGTTATTTTTTGGCAAAACAGTGAATCATATTTTCTATTTCTTTTAGTTCTAGCGATAGCGTGGTTCAAGAAAAAAAAATTCTTGGTCAATGATTCTAGCCATTACCAAGTTCCAGCTTCCTGGTTCTATCTAGCCAAGGCAAGAAGATTAAATGCCTGCATGACCATTCAATCTTCATGGGTCAAGGTCTTCGGTTCTAGAAGCTAGATAGCTTCATGCATAGATATATATACTAGCTTACTACGTCAAACCTAAGTCATTGGCTTCATGTGGCTTCATGAGCTTCAGGTTCATGTAGTGAATCTATCATATAGCCAAGAAAGTTTTTCTATACCGTGTAGCAAATATTAGAACAAGGAATATGTACTACTCTCAAAGAGATCCATCCTCTGAGAACAAATATCAAAGAGCCATAGCGAGCACCAAGCAAGCATGCGAGCACTGCATTGACCAAGAAATATTTAGTTATAAATAAATCAAATTATGTGCTTAGCGAAGTATTTATTTCGTAAGGTTTATCCCACTAAAATGTTTTGTGAGCAGTACGCATCGTAAAGAGAATCACCGTTGAAACCACTCACTGCAAAGAGACGCACCGTAATGGGAATCGACGTTGAGGCGACTCGACATAGAAGGAACAATTCGAAATTTTTCACAGAGGTTCTTCGTGTTCTTCAGGAAAGTATTTTATCGCTAGTGACCTTGAGGTCGCATAGATATTCTACGATAACGAGTTAACATTCATAAAATTAAATATTCAAAATTCAAAGAAGTTATTTTACCTATAATAGCATGAGTTTACTACAAGGAATATACTACTCTCGTTTACTATTACCTTCGATCAAAATAAAATTAATGGATAGGCCTAAAGCGCGGTAAGTTGAAGCAAACTACTGGTGCACTTGGTACATACAAACTAGCGCCATTATCTGTCAAATCTAGGGCACTTTCATACAAGTGACAAGTAAACCTTTCATTTGTTTTGCCTCATTTTTCTGGTTTGAAATGTTCGCGTAAGGCCTATCCATTCATTTTATTTTGATCGAAGACTATTACATATATTCGGCATATAAACCACAGACTTAAATAAGTCTGAGTTATAAACTACTCAGAGGCAATAAGACATGACATCACAAAAAGAAAATTTCTAATTTAGAAAAGTATAATTTCAGTAAACTGTCGCTGTCGCAAGAATTAAATAAAATTGTCCATCTGAGCATGATCGAAACAATATGGTTACAAAATTACTGTGGAATTGCGCTAGGATAATCTTGCTTTCCGGATTATCTTTTAGCGTATAAAGTTAAAGCAAATGGTATAGGTAGCAGAAACGCTAGTTTCCAACAAGTGGAAGTTGAGGTATGTACATAACCTAACACTGCAAAACGTTCGTTGATTCAAACAAATTGAGGATATTCGATATATTTTAAAGAACTTTTTGAATACACTGGAATTTAAGCTTCGGAACAGTTTTTGTTAAAGCAAATTTAGGAAAAACAATAGGTATTTCTATTTTCGACTTTAATTTTATGATTAACATGAATGCACGGACTTGAAAAGCCCGTGCATGTATGCTGCAGAACAAGATCCAAAATACTTATCTACGAAAAGATTTATATTTTTGCGGAAATTGTTGAAAAACAACAAAACCCAAACGTTTCGGAACCCCGAAAATAACCCATTGACCGGAACTGCTACAAGTATTAATAAATAATAATTAAGACGGTTAAAGTGAAGTGTAATACTTAAATAATATGGGTCCCGGAAATCGATGTTAAAAATTTGAAGATAAGTGAACGTAAATATATTGGTAACTGACCAGATCAGCTAAAATAAGCTTGATGTCCTTTAATTTATAATTCCCTATTTATTTGTTATCCCATTGTTACCTACCTTTTCCAAATTTACTTCTGTTATTGTTTCAGATTATACTTCACACTTCTTTCATACCCCAGTATTGCTCAAAATTGTCAACCAAAAGGAGAGGGGAGTTCTAAAAACTAATATATTTACACACAACTAATTAGATTTTCATCTGCCAAGAAACTGCTGTAATTATTTATGTAAGCAAATCATTTTTTTTTATGCGTTCTAACCTCTAAAATTAGAAAAAAATGGTTTGTTGTAGTTTGTGTACTGCTCTTACAGTCTTTGGTGTCCTTTTTGTAGGACCAGTGTTATGTGAAAAACTTTTTTATTTTTGCAATGCTTACAAATAAAATAAATGATCATAATTTAATTTTTTAAACCGAAACGTCGTCACTACGACATAAATGCTAATTAAATAATTCCATTAAAGTATTTTTATTATTATTATTAGGTTTTATTTAATGTTATATTCAGAGAAGGTATAAATAATCTTTTGTGGATTCAGTTTCGTCCATTTTATCTCCTTGAAAAATATATTACAAAGCACTGCATAAAATTGTCGGTTATGCATGTGAACGTTTTACATTTAGTTCAATTTTATATCGCTTTCAAGCAGCTGATGACTCTATACTACTTATCACAGATATATAGAGTGCTTGAAGCGATCTTAGTAGTTAACTATCTTCTTTTTGTTGCAGATCTTACGCAGCAGTTTATATTACAGTCATATGTTTTGCATTTCGTGTCTGAGCCTTATCAGTGCAGTATCATTGATTATATGTGTCCCATTCCTTACTAGAAACCTATTTACTCGGAAGTGTGCTTGCCCATCAAACCCCATTTGTCCAGATTGCGGAATGCCCTATTAACGGAACGAAACCTGACCTAAATGAATTTGGCTATAGACCGGCGGTTAAGTACTTAGTGTTCAGTGAGAACTAGCCAATATTAAAAATGATTTGTATGTGTTGTTCAACAGCGATAGCTGCAGCAGCTTTGATAGCATGTGGTCCTATAATTTGTGAAAAATTATTAAGGTGTTTTATGTCGTCTGGTAAAACGAAATAGTTCGATAAAGATGTTGGTTCTTTTTTATTTGTAGCTACTTTTTAATAAACTTGGCTTTAATCACAAATATTTACTGGTTGTCATTGTTGTATTTCAAGTGGGTGGTGGTTGTTGGTGGTAGGGTAGTCTATTTCATTTTAATACTTTCTAAATACATTTTCAGTAGCACTAAAGACTCAAGTCTGACGGCCTGATAGTTCAGTCGGTAGTGAACATAAAGGTATTATACCATACAGGAATAGAGCAACAAACATGAGTTGTCAAATGAAAACCTTTTTTTGGATGTTTTTTGGAGACTATTCGCAGGCAAAAATTCTAATATTGTCTATAATTCTGAGTCTAACGTGAAATTGTGGATAAATTAATGAAGTAGTGTTAGTATATTTCATAAAATTATCTACGATTTCACTTTAGATTCGCAATTATCGGAAACAGAATTGTAAAAATTAATTAGTTACTAAAAACGGTCCTATTGCCCCGCGTCTCGTATCTCTTTCTATTATACAGTGGTGCGGCTACTCGCGGCTCACTCAGCTGTATGTTCCTCTATTCCTTGGTATAATATCTTTATGGTAGTGAACCTGCCTGCTGTCAGGCCTGTGTCACTCCGCGTGTAGGTACCTACAGGCGGCGGCTAGTGATTACTTGTTCAGTGGCGGCGGCCATTGCGCAAGGGCCAATCTAGTAGGCTGCCGCAATAAACTCTTTCAATACGTATAACCACGTATAACTTATTATGAACCGTAGTCCAGTGAATTAAAGCCCATATTCCCTCAAAAAAAATTGGTAGGTATGTAAATGAACACGTGCTCGGCTGGAACGCGAGCTAAATTAAATCCTTACGGACTGTTGGCCCTACCCGTCCCCCTAGTACGTCCAACAGGATTTTAAAATCCTCGTGGCCCCCCTGGTGCTTGAAAAGACACGCTGGCCGCAAAAGTGCACAAGTTTATCAGATTGAGTACATATTTCTTTGAAAACCATTGCGAAGTAAAGCTTCTGTAACGCTAGTTACTAGTTATTATTCTGTGCTGCTGTGCCCGTTTGTACCCGAGTCATGGATATACAGGGCGATTGGTAATTCGACCTATTTCGTGAAAGACGTCATACAAGAGGTTATTTGCAATTGGGATTGATGCTCTGTTGACTGGTGGTCGAATATGAGTTATGATTGTTTCAAGAATTTTCAAAAATGTTCGGTCTTGTTCCCGAAAAAACATAATTGAAAAAGAAGTACTCAATCCTGGTCTGTTTATTGATACGTTTCTGGAAGCTGATGAATCACAGTAGTTATATTTTGTGGTTGCATTAGTTTTTTAGTAATTATCTTTTCCTGTGCCATTGAATAAAATAAAACTAATAAATTGAACTAAAAACCATATTATAGTAGGAAACACAATTTATTCTACACATCTAAACATACACCATAATATCACTTGACTGAATCCATTTAACTAGACTACTAGACTAAAATATTATGTGTTAATAATTGAGCAAATACGTAATCTACGATACATTGGCCTTCACACTTACGTATCTGAAGAGAAATAAATAAATTAACAAGGATTTCTATATGACACTTATATTTAATTATTGACTAAAGGGCTAATTAGACTAAGTTCGATACCTATCCGTCGGACTTCGAACGTCTTCGTACCTCTGAGGTGTTACTATTGAGACGATTTCTTTTTTAAACCTCGCCTTGTACGGTGAACCTAGGACTGCTTCATCTAGTTTCGCTATCGTCGCTGTAGGCGTTGGGTACTCCCCTACAAGTCTTGACATGGATGTAGGTCTAATTATTTGGACTTTTTCATTGTTTACTATAGTCATCTCCTTTTCATCTTTATTACTTTCTCGTTCCGCACTTGACCTGTAAAATCTTTTAACTGGAGGAGAATTAGCAGCCTCTTTTAAAATTGTGGCGTCTATTCTACCTGAATTTTCTACTTGATCAACCAATTTTTCTTGTTTCACTTCAGAGATGTTGTGTTGATCTTTTTGCTGGATTTCTTGATTAATAATATCTACAGCAGAAGTCGTAACCTCAATCGCTTTACCTGAAGTGATATTTGTTTGCTGTGATGTTGTTTTATTTGTTGTAGACGTGTTGTTGTTTCTTAAAGTCATCCTTCTTCTATGTCTTCGATCCATGTTTTCAGATGATGATAGCTTTGAAGTGTTTTCTGCTGAATTCGAACTCTTATTACCCCTGTTGAAATTCATATCTGCATTTACAGTTACCAACTTAAATTCAGAATTCTGTGTATCCGGTTCTGGATGATTTCGTTTGGCTGAGGTTCTTCTACTGTTGCTTTTGGAATTTGAGCTATTAAAATTTCTGTTTTCTCTGTATACCGGTGAAGATTCATTAGAAGTTATTCTATGGTTATTTCTCTCATCAACGAAAGGCAACGGTGTTATAACTTGAATTGCATTAGCCCCATTATTTGACTGGACTAGTTTGCCGGTTTCTTGATTTTCTAGTATTGATATTGCTTCTTTTATGCCGTCCACATCTTCTGGGTTAGTTGGAACACCTGTAAGCATGGTCATTTTTAGCCTCATAACTCCAATACTTGTTACACTATGAACGTTATGTACAGTCAGCCAAGAAAGTAGTCTATAAATGTTGACAAAGCTGCCTAGCTAATGAAAATAATCGTCGGTTTGAAGTTAAACACACGAAATGCCGGTTTTACCTCCAAACCGATGATATGAACTGTCGCCAACGAAGTATGTTGATTTCCTTACGATGCTTTCATTCACCGAAAAGCAAATTATGTCACAAACGTTCATAAATTTCTAGAAACCTGGTCTAGGTCTAGGTTGATCTAGGCTGGGATCAATTACTCGTAAAATCAAATATAAAAGTGAAAAGCCAGATGACAAAACCTACCATCATCCTTTGCATCTTTTTTATACGAGGAGAAAAATGTAAGCGCCTTCATCAGCTGGTAGCTCTTCGATACAGGTATATTGGTGTCGTACAGGCGCCTGGTGTTCTTGCAGTCCACGTAGAACCACCAATTGCATTTCAGTATCGTCTGGTCAAACAGCGTGGACTCAGGGCAGAGGAAAGACTTCATAACGAGGCCGTCGTCGGTCAGCGCACAGACATGGAACACCTGGAATATTCAAACGGATACCTATTTTATTTTATTCCTGACAGCGAGTTACCATCCAACCCATTTTTGTGCAGTTTAGAATTTTGCACCCATAGTATTTTTGCTACATACATACCAATATACACTGGCTAGGGCTAAAAAAAAAACAAAAAAACTAGGCATACCGAATTGCATAAATAATAACATCTCATCGGAGCCGTAATCACTGACCCATGCAATAATTAAATTAAATTTTGTCTGGAATATTCTCATACACACTCTGTTACATCTGTGTAACCAATGTTAGAGCGGTTTCGCACTACGTCTCGCATAGCCATATTTATTTATATATTATTTATGTTAGAGCGTCGGTGGCGCGTTGCGGAGAGCTATGGAAACTCAATCTTGAGGTCCAGGTTCGAATCCGCACGGACCACGTCTCATGCTATGTACCCATGAGTTTTTCTAACTTACGTAGTACCGACTGCTCTCAAACGGTGAAGGAAAACATCGTGAAGAAACCTGCATACGCTGAAGACAAAATTCCGAGGCGTAATGTGAAGTCTACCAATCCGCACTGGGCACGCGTGGGGGTCTAAAGCCCATACACCTGTGGGTAGGCCTATGCCCTGCAATGGGACGTATATAGGCAGTGGTTATGATGATGATGATTATGTATGAAAATTATGTATTAGTAATTCGGTATGTCAAGTTTTTTTTTGGAGGGCCCAATCGAAAACCATTTCGAGATAATTGTCTCAATAATCATATTATTTTCTATGTCAGAGATTTGAAAGTGAAAGGATTACAGATATTTTTAATAAAATAACGTCGTTTTTCGGTCCGTTCAGTGACGTCACTGGCATACCTGTGAACTCCTTGGTAAACATAAAATTAACTTAAAATAACTGACCATTAAGAAAAAAAAATACATTCACAATGTCAGAATTTGACATTTTATGTTGCCGTATCTGTTTCCAGCATAGAGTTAGAAAGAGGAGGCAGGTTTTAATTTTTTTTAATATAGCAGTAGGTAGTTTTTATCAATGGAGTTCGAATTATTTTCTCTCCACCATTTTTTCACTTGGAGATTACAGATCAAAATAATATACATTTAAAAATTAAATGTATATTGATAAACTCGATGAATCGCAATAAGAATGAAATAGGTGTCTTAAAATTATGTCTGCTATCCATAAAAAATATAAAAATGATGACCAAAAAAAAACTTGACATACCGAATTATATATGCATTCCATCCGAGACCGAATTATGAATGTGACTGTCAAAATCCATACTTTTTTGACGATACGTTTTTTTTTCTGATTCGGATCGGACTTAGTGCGAAACCGCTCTTAGTCATTGGACCAATCGAGATCGTAGACTACTCACCATACAACCAAGACCCTCATCTCCATACAGTCCCGGGAAATACTTCTGATCGCCACAGTGGAAGTTAGTATCCGGCAGATCAACCTTCGACTGGAACTGGTCGTCAAAATTCTTTTCGTATCCTACTGGGTAGTATTCTCTAGGGGCATTCATCACTTTTCCAGTGGTCGGATTTCTGGTAATAAAAAAAACATTAGAAATAGAGAAGTTTCACACATCACACAGGGTGTATTTAAATATGTCCCGTAGTTAAATATGGTTTCTTCGGAATGTTCGTGTTGTTCCACCAATTATCATTTGATACGTCATTGTGTCTCCTGCCACCTTCAACCAGGGACCTTTTTCCTAGCCTTCAACAACGTCCAGGTTCAAATCCGCTCGGACGACATTCTTTGTACTAATGAGTTTTATTCTAAACTAGTGTTTTTCCGCGACTTCGTCCGCACAAATTATATACCAGATTTTAAGTCAGATCATAAGCTATCAAACAAAAAAAGTTTCATCAAAATCGGTTCAGTAGTTTTTGCGTGATGCGCGAACAAACAAACAAACACACAAACAAACAGACAGACAAAAGGTTGATTTCGAGTCAGGGATACCTAAAAACCATATCGTAATCTTTTTTTTGTAAATATCTTCAATGTACACTACTATTACAGTTTTATAATAGTTTAGATTATGTACAGTCTGTCTATAAAGTCTTGGCAAAAAATGAGGGTGCTGTCTCCACGCAAGAACGTCAAAATCAAGAATAACCTGGCAACACCACCATACTAAAATGATTAGTTCCTCAAACATTCATGCTACGACTTTATAGACAGACTATACGTAATATCGACTGCTCTCGAACGGTGAAGGAATACATCGTGAGGAAATCTGCATACGCTGAAGAAGAAATTCTGATGCGTAGGTAGATATGTGAAGTCCTACCAATCCACATTGGGCACGCGTCGTGGACTAATGTCCATATATTATAGTCTCCTTGAGGGTAGGCATGCGCCCTGCACTGAGACGTATATTGATGCCTTGAAAGCTTCGTTCTAGCTTGATTGAAAGTAATTACATTTCTAAAAGAATGGTCTTACCTCTTTGGTTTCTGAGGTACGGGCGGTAAAACTATTTCGGGTTCCGGGTCTTGTTGGAAAAATGGTTCTTCAGTGGTGGTCGTCGTGGTCGTGGTAGTGGTGGTAGTTGTCGGGACAGGGAAATTTGCATACTTGTTCAACAATTGTTGCTGCCTCAACGCTATAGCCGCTTCTACAGCTTCCATTGAAATATTTCCTGCCTTCGCTATCTCGGCTATTTTTGCATTAATATCTTCCTTGTTGAATTTAAGGGTTGTATCGTCACCATAACCAGTAATACTATTATAATCGTCGACTTTCTTCGTATTATATACAGGGTAGTGGCTTGCCAGATCGTGGACTTGGTGAGGAACCGGGTCTACAAAGTTAGAAACAGGATTGGTTTTTTGGAAAGAAATAGAGTTTTGAACTAAATAGGTGTTGGATGTTTTTGATGGAGCTAATGGTACATGTGCGGAGCTTTTTAAGATAGGTGCGGGTATGATTGTTAAGGCTTGTTGTGTTGGTGGAGCAGCTAATGGCATGGGAACGAATGGATTAATAGTGGTTGGTATGGAATAGATTTTTGGCGTTTGAAATATGATCGGAGTTGGTGTAATTCTGATTAATGGCTGGGCCATGTGTGATGCTGTCATTTGCGAGACCATGTTGGAAACTTGATCGTGTGATACATGAGGGTAGTTCTCACTTTGGTATAGTAGTCCTGGTCCCTTGGACTGTGGTATCTGCAGCGGCGTGTAGACTTTTCTCGTTGAAGTACTGATTGGAAGGACCTTGAGTGTGTCCTGCTTTGGTGGCAGTGGTTTGAAGGGTGGTACGCCCATGCGCATAGGATTAGCGATATTCGCGGTAGGGTTCACTTTCATAAGGGTTGTTGGCGCTTCCATGGCGGAACCGGATACGACGATGGGTTTCATAGTGCTGCTGGGGACGCGTCGATGCAAACTGCTCAGCTTGTCCATGGCTGCTTGGTTTGGGCGGGTTGCTGGTGCCATTGGACGCATCATTATTCTGTTTTGCTTGCCACGTTTCTGAAATGATTATAATTAAGATATGAAATCACAAATCTCAAGCCGTGGTTGTAACAAATAATTATTCGCCAATTAATTAAAATGTGTGTTTGTAAAACGCTTGAGCATTGGCGAGGTTATTAAACGGAATTGAACTTGAATTCAGTGTCATATTTATAACGAAAGGTACCTGTTTTCCTTCAATGTCAGCATAATAATTTCATTGATATCTTTTTGGGGACTGTACCTAATCATCCAGTATCCAATAGAAACGTCTAGTGTAAGATTTTTTTTTGTATATTTCATGAATTTAAGGTAGTAAGTCTTAGATCAAAGTAAAATTAATGGATAGGCCTAAAACGCCTTTAATTGAAGCACACAACTAGGGTAATTGGTCCATAGAAACTAGCAAAATTATCTGTCAAATTTGAAGTATACCATTCATTTGTTCTGCCTAATTTGAAATGTTCACGTAAGGCGTTATCCATAAATTTTACTGAGTTGAATTGATCTAAGTAGTATGTACCACAGATTATTTAATAGTTACTACCGTCACAGAATAGTTAATACCGCGCTTTATCCAATTTCGAACTTTGTGTAAAATCCAATGTTATTCACAAAAAACTATTACTCTCTAAACACATTAAGTTTGTGAAATTATGAAAGTAGTCTTCACACTTTCACACAACGTAAGTTTTCAACGAAAATGTGCAGTACTATTATTATGTATAATCATCATAAGTATGCTGCCCAAGTTACATAATAATGCTCCTAATTAATTAAAATAATTATTAACATTATATTTTCACATTATAATACTAGGTAGGTATATCCATGAGTAGCGAATGATCTAAATTAAAAAAATACTTCAAAAAGGTGATTGAAATGAAAGCATTTTAAAACTAACTAAGAATATAAAAAATCCGACCTTTTTACTACGGACGATAATAGTTCCAGAAAGAATTTCGGAAATTATCAAAATCAAATAATATTTCGCTATGGCCAAAACTATTCGCATTTGTCTTTGTTATCGCCTCTAACAGTAATAAACCCAGGTACAATCATAAAGAGTCGATCATTCGCCCAGCATCAGCAGTACATTTCCAGCCGTATTCTTATCAGAGGTATACCGTACCTCCTGTTTAGCAGCTGGCCTTGCAGATGTATCAGCGATAAAATTGACAGGTGCTCCATTCTTTACACTGACGGATCGCCTTCTGCTCGGGTCCAGATTGGTGAGAGACTGTTCGAAGCCCAGCTCGTCTCCGAGACTAAATCCTGGAATGTAAAAGATTAAAGTGATACAAATATTTACAATGTCTAGAAGTCATGAAAGACATTTTACTAATCGTAGGTACGTACTTCGTATCTAAATTACAGAACATATAATTTTTAAACAATAATTCGCACGGCAATCAGTTAATACATTTATGACCGTCCAAACTTATAAAATATAAACAGTTAAAATACCTCGTTATATGAACCGTTATCACTTTGTTAATCCGAAGCTCAATCATCATTCGTCAATCAGCCGGAGAAAGTGCTGACGATTGTTTGAATCTCTTCGAAACAATTTGTGATGAATGGATTGACACTTCGTACTTACTATCGGCAAATTGTCTTGCATACAATGAGACACGATAGGAAATGTTTCTCTAACTGTTGTAGCATTGACATTGATCGCACGCAGACCTTTTACACGGTGTATGACTTATTAAACCGATCAAACATTTAGTAGATCAGTTTTCGCCATGTTTTCGCTCAGAACTTTTTACTCAGATTTTTTGGCGCGACACAAATGAAATAAACTCTCGCATTGCTTTTGCATTGACAAATTCGCTTTTAATACTATCTACTATAAATGATGCAAATCTTACCGAGACTAGCGTGTGCTTTGATGCCACCCAGATTTCGTACCCTGAAGAGTCCAGATTTTTTGAAGGCGCAGTTGATTTTAAAACCGAAGTCTGATTCAAGGACGCATGTTGGCTCGACGAATTCTGAAATACAGAAAATGAATTCACGTTAGTCGCCAGTACTGCAAATTGGTTATTAAACTAGTGTCTTTGGTGCATTCAGAAGTGCGCCGCGAAGCAAGGCAAGCAGCCTGAGAAGCAGCCCGGTAAGCAGCTCGGCGGGCCAAGCTGTGCGTTCACACTCTTCCTATCAACGGGTATGAACACAAGCAGAGGCGGATACCCTATTCACACGCTCGTGCTCGTCTAAATGCTTCTTGAATGTCGTTGTGAACATGCTCGTGTGATCGCAGCATTACGCTGCCCGACAAGCATGCAGGTCGACAGGCAAAGCGGATGAACGCCCCTCACACGCTTCCATTCAACGGGCACGAACACAAACACCCTGTTCTTACCCAGTAGAAGCCTGTACTTAAAATGTAGTAACATACAGGGTCCTTCTTAATATGCTGACACTTTTTTAAGAGGATGATCAGACCATCAAACTGAACAACTTTCTCTATGGGACCAACATCGAAATCAAGTAGGTTTGCAGGTTTGTATGGAACAGATAATTTTTTATTCGCGATTTCGATGTTGGTCCCATGAAGAAAGTTGTTCAGTTTGACGGTCTGATCATTCCCTTAAAAAAGTGTTAAGATATTAAGGACTCTATATCATAATATCAATGCTTAAAAAATACAATTACCTAATATTAAAAAGTCCACTTCTTTTCCTTAGGTTTAATCTAATATATTTTTACAAACGTAATAGCACCTAAATACGTATTTTCCGTCTTAAACCGTGACTGGTCCAGGATATCAAACTCAAGGCATACAGGGTGACCTAGATTTCTCTTCGTCTTATACAAAACAGACAATAACGATATGGTCATAATACGCCATTTACCTTTGTGCCTACGCATTATTACGTAGGTATAATATCTTGTTTTGTTTAACTTAAACTCTGTCAGCCGTATCGCTTAAATGATTGTAACTACTTAATTGTAGAGCAGTAAGGTTTATTTTGAAATACTTGTTAGGCTTTTAACAGATTTTTCTCAAACATGCTTGGAAATTTGAGCATTATTTTGACAACCTTCTTCGAGTTAAATCGAAATTGCTGTACTAGCCAAATACATGCAAGCAGCGGCCGGCAAAGTTGTATGAAAATCCATATCTGTCTTGGTTTAGCGGCCAAATCAATTAAATAGTACTCCGAAACTTGGCGACCAAAGAGATAACTTAACGAAGGTTTTATTTAAATTTCGAACTGGCTCGCAAATAGAAAGCTGTATAATGAAAAAAAACGAATGAACATTTTAACCACAGATTAATAATAGGTTAAACGCAGGAAAAAATATTGTTGTTCGACATAGATTTTGAAAAGTTGATTGATTTTAATTTCCGCGGATTATTTAAAAAAAAGTACTATACAAGCCTTGGCCACAACTAGGCATTGATGGACTTATTATGTATACATGTGATACATATTTAATATGTATAAGTAGCAAAATATGAAACTTATTTAATACGCCTAATAAATGTTGCAATTGAACATAATTTCAAAGAATAATAAGCCTGGAGTCAGACATGCCCGACTACTTTATTGGACTCTACGTAGGTAACTTTAAAAATAACGTGGTCAATAAACTAATTACAATGTATGTACATGAACATTGTAGGTATTATTAGGCGCAAATTATACAGAAACGGCATAAGGTGAAGGTACAGCACAAGCGCAGCGTTGTTATGATGCCGCTTCAAAACGTTTACAAACAAAATGTATTAAAGTGGCGTAAAGTGAATTATATTCAAGCGACACGGTTCAGCCATGCCCCTTTGATGTCCACATATTTTATGAAAAAGTTTTGAAGCGACACCATCCGGCACCATGCCTGCGCCGGCGCCGCGCCGCGCCATACCTTCGCCTTATGCCTTTTCTGTATACTTTGTGGAATCTTATATGTAGTTTCTATATGATAGTGGTCAATAACCAGTTCCATCCGGAAGAGTATTTCAATTTCAATATCTCCCTGCAGTAAATAATGGATTACAACATTTATTGTAGTCTCTATTACTATCATAGTTAAGCTCAACCAAAGTACAGATATATTTTTAGTTATCCCGTGGTGATGGCATTTTCAACACCGCCGAAGTATCGGTTACTCAAATGAAATTTTAAAGGCTGTAAGAACTTGTCACGATATTAGAGCTTTATTTCAGCTATTATCACCAACAAAGGTCGAAAATACATCCAATTAAGTGTTTAGAACTGCAATAAAGGATAGTCGCCGTCGATCAATTTACTTGCCATCCATCAATATTACGTGCGCAATAAACCGAACTGAGCAGAGGCGTAGCGTGAGTTTCTACCGCCCAGGGCACAGACCAATTTAGCCGCCCCTTATCTTTATAAGAAGACCTACACAAAAATAAAGGAGCGAGAGAAGCGAGCTCGACATTTTTTAGCAAAACTAATCGGGTTGTGGCCAGGACATCTTTTGGTTTACCTATGCACAAATGGGTAGTGGGGCGTTTTGCACCGCACTCGGTTCGTACCGCGTTGCGAATCGCCCAAGGACTCTTTTTGAATTGGGCCTTGCGCACCGCGGAAGGATTTTAGAGCGAGAGAAGTGGAGCTCGACTTTTCTCCTCAATACGAATCGATTGAAGCCAAATTTTACGTACAATACATCTGCAGATGTAACCTAAGTAAAAGCTATATGGATCCAGCGAAGCAAGCTCAAAATCTTTAGTACTACGTCTTCTGTGGTCAGAACTCTTTAGGATTATGTATAGGTACAGCAATTTTATAGAGCGAGCTCGCTTCGCTCGACTTTTCTCTGCTCTACGAATTGGTTTTAGGCACAGCTCAATCAATCTATATTTTTTCCGAATGTGCCGTCCCTAGTAAAGTGCACTTTTTTATTATTATACAGTATGTACTATATTACTATCATAATTATTATCATACTTTTGTTTACTTATTTAAGTTTTGGGATTGTCAACACGAACTTTTATTGATTCAATGCTACGAATAATTCAATGTTAATGATTTAAAGTGAAAACAAGCAACTGAAAGTCTTTACTACCATTACAAATTGTGGATTGATTACACAGCTAAACCTTGGTATGGTTGGTTGACATTTATGTTTTCTCTCAACACAGGCTACTAATTTCATAAGAATACGCATTCAGTCACAGTTTTACTCTGGATTAAGAATATGAAACATAGGGTACTTCTTTATATGCTGACGGTTTCTTAAGGGGATGATCAGACCGTCAAACTAAAATACCTTTCTCTTTTTTCTCGACCCAAATGTATGGGACATCTGATTTTTTTCTCGCGATTTCGACGTTGGTCTCATAGAGAAAATGTGTAAGTCGGATGGCCTGATCAACCCCTTTTTGAAGGGGATACCGTCAGCATTTTAAGAAGGACTCTGTTAAAAAACGTGGCCCTTGCGAGTCGGAGTCATCATCATCATCATTGTATGGGAGCAGACTATTATTACACACGTCATACCTAAACTCACGACCATAATCTCTTTCGTGGCTGGTCAAAAGCTTTTATCAATACCAACTACCGTTTCAGACTATTAATTAGTAAAGGTGGTCTATATTCGCCATTTCAACAGAAATCTATATCTACTAATATTTTCTGCCCTTTCCGGATCTTACGCGTATATCTAATCTGACTACGGATAACGTCTTTATTGATCGATGAATAAGATTGCTGCTAAAAAATAATGTGATTAGTTCTCAAACCTCCATTCGGAATTCGGATTATAGTCTTAGAGAAACATAAAAGCTATTTTGTAATACCTTAATCTTTAGAACGACGACGTTTTGCAAATTTGCGGTGATAGTGTGATTTAGAAGCTTGTGTGGGAATGAAATCTGTTAACCTTAAAATTTTTTGTTTTAAATAATTATAAACTCGTTGGCCTCCTTGACTATATTAAATGACGATGTCATAAAGCTTAGTAAGCCAATGTACAAACCGCAGACATTTAGTACATTAGTGTTACATAAAATAAAGGTTTAGCTTCATCAAGTTATCGTATATACTTATATTTTACGGCTTAAAGCCGTAGTGTGGTATCATATTTTTGACCGGCTATATACTAAAATCATACCGTCTGCACCTAATTGTAGCCTGGTAAAACTAGTTGTAATCGCACTTCGACTTTTAGCCATAAACTATACATCGAAGTATGTATATATTTAGATCACTTTGGTCGAAAGAACACCAGTTGTGCCATAGACCTTTAAGCCTAAAAACTGAATATAGGTCTTTGTCATAATCAGTGTCAGAACAGCATTACAATAATATTTCAATAACAGATTATTGGGCTTTAAAGTATAAGGCTTCAAATCTGATTAAGGTTTTTATCGATGAGGTATTGTATTATGTAGATATTTTACTTGTTAATTTGAAGGGCACACCGAACGTTCCTACCTATAATTTACGTACACTTCCTGTATAAACGAGTAAGTCATTAGTGTCATTGCAAATCCTTTTCACTTTTGAGTGACCAATCTGAGTGAGGTGAGGAATGAATGGACAATGGATGGAATGTACCTGTTGGTAAAAAAATACGAATATAATTGCCTAAATATTTTTTGCGTTTTCTCGTTTGTAAAATGCTTCACCATGCAGAGTCCCTCAAACTATGGAATTAAATTGTCTTCAAATAAATAGGTAAAAATAGGGAAGTATCTTTAATAAGTAATAATAATAGTTTATTTGAAAACAACAATGATACATTTACCATAAATTGTTGACCCTGACTTCCAATATTGGAGAACTAAGAGTCTCTTCCTTTTAAACTAAGAGTCTACCCATCAATCTGAACAACTTTTACTATGGGAGCAAACCAATCGGAGCAAAAAAAATCTGCTGTCCCATACTAAACCCACCGCCGCTGCCTACACGACTCAAATGTATGGGACAGCTGATTTTTTGTTGCTCTGATTGGTTTGCTCCCATAGTAAAAGTTGTTCAGTTTGATGTGTAGACTCTTAGTTTAAAAGGATGGTAATGATATCAATTTCACCCTGTATATCAATTATATGCTTCATAACACGGGTATTTTGAATATAATTAGGGTTATCGATAATGTCGTGTGGGTCACTTTCACTGTTCTAAAACTATATCGTATAACCGTGCGTGACGATATCAATGACTATTGCTTAGGAAAATAACACTAAATATATATGAATCAGTTGACCGGTTCGGTGTCCGTCCACAGCCGGATGTTTCGGAGAAAGGCTTCGACTGGCTTACTTACTGGAATAGTAGAGTCAGCATAGTAGAATACAGCTGTTTACCTTTGAGATGATTTTCAAATTTGATATAAAGACTCAACGCGTGAGTGATGTAAAGGTAAGAAGGAAGAAGGCTGTTCTTAAAAAAAAATTGCGTTCTGCGCCCAAAGGGTGAAAATGGAACCCTATTCATAAGCCTACGCTATCTTCTTCACTTGTAGAACCGATTTCCAATCTGTTTTTGATTAATGGCAATTTTTTAAATTTTTGTTTCAAAACGACGACGGAAAGTTATTAACAATCAGGAAAAAAGAATCGTGTGATTTTTTACGAAGTGAACTCTTTCTCACTAAATACTTAGTTGACAAATGTCGTTGATGACCTTGACAAAAATGTTTTACCTTTTTATTATTTCCATCCTAAACTCGAAGATATTGCCTTCAATCTTTTTATTTTCTAGCTGTTCGTGCTTTATAGGGAATTTAATATTCTGCTAAGGAAAATAACTTTTACGTGAAATTTTTTTGCTGCTCGTACTTACACCAAACAAGTTATGGGCGTCCATTCTTGTCGCAACTGTTGGCGAATATCAATGGAAAAGAAGTGTAACTGTGACTGTTTAATCGGTCGGTCATTATATTGTTAGAGCCATTGACGAGCTGGCGACCGGGTTTGGTTCTATAAAATTGTAGAGTATGGCCAAGAAAGAGTGTAGGTATAGTAGAGGTATTGCTATGACATTGTTGTTGGTTTCATTTTAAATACCAAGTGATGGTCAGTCGTTTTTTAACCGACTTCAACAAAAGGAGGAGGTTCTCAATGCGACCCGTATGTTTTTATTTTAATGTTTGTTATATATTAAAACAAGTTCCCAGAAGTAACAAATGAAAAGCACGCAAATAAAGCAAATGTTCTTTATTGAAAAGTGAAAACGGTTGCGTATCGCAACCAACGGACCGTGAACAGAAAAACTAGCGGGAATCTTTGCACAAACATGTGGTCACATAAACAATCTAAAAATCCGCATCATTGCGGCCAAATCGCCATGAAATCGCAATGATTTGTTCGCTTCTCATGGCGGTAATAATAAGACATCACTTACTGTTATATTATGAGTCATTGTTTCAAGCTGGTTTCAAGTCAAATCTATTGTGAAATTGAAACCTTTATTTGTCGCTATTTTGATTTAAATACTATTATGGCCTCTATTTCAAACCGCTCAAATGAACTTTTCCACAACTACAACCTTTAGGTCTTTGTAGTTGTGGCAAGATTTAATGTACATACAGTACTAGATTTAATACCGCACCTGGCTCTTACATAATACGTTCTATTCTGTAAGATAATTTTTGACTAATGATGACAATGTAATATGAATTAGTAAGTAATAGGTTAATATAGTCTGTCTATAAAGTCGTGGCATGAATGTTTGAGGAACTAATCATTTTAGTATGGTGGTGTTGCCAGGTTATTCTTGATTTTGACGTTCTTGTGTGGAGACAGCGCGCCCTCATTTTTTGCCAAGACTTTATAGACAGACTGTAAGTAGTAATATTTTTATAGTACCCTTTTATTCATTTGTAAATTAATCGCAATGGCAAAACATTACAGTTCAAAGAATTGATCATTGTACTGCAATAATAAGATCGGCATGCCCAGATCTGGGAGAACCTCAATATGTATGTTAGGAGTTGATAGCACTTCCCCGTCGATATATGAGAGTTATTATTTTAAGGGAGAACACATTTTTACGCAAGTCGCTTTAATCTGAGTATTTTTCTTATAATGTTCATGTAATTATTAAATTATTAAAACGCAATTCATTCAATTATTAATACGCTATGAATGATTCACCCCAATTTGTTCTAGAGTTTTGTTTTGATAGGTACCTACCTACCTACTCAATTTCTCTCACTTTATAATAAGCTCATCAAATTGTTCACTCGGATCAATCTTGTTTATAATAATTTATGTAAGTAACGAAACCGACAGCTTTCCATTTTCATGAGAAAGCGAGTCTCTCAGCTGAACCTGCAAACGAAAGACTTTAAGCTTGTAATATGTTAATGTCTACGTAAAATTTTAATATTTATAACAAAGCATATGAAAATCGTTTTATAATTACTTACTTAAACACAAAAAAATATAACAATTTGAATAAACTAACAATTTTCGAGTAGCTCTTACAGTAAATATCATAAATATGTTAATAGTTGGTTAACATGCAAGATTCACATTTTGCAGATCTCTAAATACTACTGTAATATTACGTTTGTTCTGTTATGCTGTAGACAGTTTAATACAATGCACATGCAATGGTTAAGATACCTAATGTCTACTGTTGCATTATGCATTCCTTGCGAATTCAATATGATATACCTACAAAGCTACTATTTAAATTAAGTAAGTAATTATTAATATGTATTTTTGTATTTCAACATTTATTTCTCACTTTCCCGATAATTTTTTTTTTTTTTTCACGGCCGCGTACATTGTAATGATCCCAAACTAGCACTAAAGGCTTTTGTTATGGAAACCATGCAACAACGGCACGAACATATAACATCCATGACCGAACCGGGATTCGAACCCAAGACCCTGGTTTGGCAATCATGCGTACTGCAACTCTATCATTAGTTGAAACGATCGATACGAACCTAAATATATGAGGTTCTTCTTAACTTTTTTAAAGGGATGATCAGACCATCAAACTGAACAACTTTCTCTATGGCACAAACATCGAAATTACCAAACTGCAAACCTACTCGAGCCAAATGTATGGGACAGCTGTATTTTTCGCGATATCGATTTTGGTCCCATAGAGAATGATGATCAGTTTGATGGTCTGATCATCCCATTAAAAAAGTGTCAGCATACTGAAGGACCCTGTAAATTACACTAACAGCAGTGGCATTGAGACTCGTTTTCTTTTGCAACAGTATTACAAGCATAATAAATTGGTGAAAAATGAATATTCATCGTTAGGAAAGATTTAATTTAATACTAACTGTCATCTGTCACCCGAGCGAAAGATGATGCATGAGTGATGTAACTATTTCGTTACTATTCAGTTCTCGCTTTGTTAACTAACTCCAAGTATAGTTATTAACAGATTTACATATCTTTAACGAAACTAAACAATGTGTTTTAGTAACTAAACAAAAATTATTAAGTTTAAAGGTTCGCTCCTACCCATTGACTTATCAATGCCCCCGTTTAATTTTATCATCTGGCAATTCATAAAGGCTCGAATCCCAATAGAGAGTAACAATTTACGCCTAAAAGATGTTAACCTTACCTTACATAATTATTTTGCCTTCATTTTTAGGGTTCCGTACCCTGAAAGCGAGACCCATTACTAAGCCTACGTTGTCCGTCCGTTGTTCCGTCTACGTCTGTCTGTTTGTCTGTCCTACATAATTAAGGGTTGTACCTTTTGAACCTTAATAGCTATAGATAGTTGAAATTTTCAAATACTTAGGCTGGCTTGCACCAAAAAGTATTTAGGCTTAAACATGTTTAAATATGATGCTGTCACTGTCATTTGTATGAGCAGCGTGAAAGACAGAACTATCACTAAATACGTTTAAGGGCAGGATCTTCCAAATCGCCTGTTTTTGGTTGAGTTTTAAGGCATGAAATAGTCGTTGTTTTAATCCAGAAAAAATATATTATGTTGTTCATGAACTGTTCTCGATTATTCTGTGGCTCAAAACACGATAGTTATTACTTCTCTCGATCATAAAAGCATGCAAAGATAGGTAGTTTATTACTATTTTTCAAGTTTTACTTAAAGATTATTAACACTACAAATAAAAAAAATACACTGAAAAATAGGAAATGACATTGTCTAAATTATTCTCAGGCTAGTTTTTTCCCCCACCACCCGAGAGAAAAGATATTGATGAAAAATACGTTTTTTTGCGGACCTGCCTTCAATTGAAGCGGGATGGCTAATTGCAAACTTATGCTTGTAAGAAAGAGACGCTTGCACTCGAATAACCGAGCCTTAAGCCTAAATACCTGTTGGTGCAAGCTGGGCTTAATCTGTATTATGGCTGGCGGATTTGCTATCAAATAAAAAAATGACAAAAATGTATAATACTAGAAACTAGTTTTTATCAAAGTTTTTTCTTCCCACTCTATCGTAAAAACGGTAACACATACAAGCGTCAAACTTGGTGTGATTAAAGAGCAAACTCTACAGTATAACAACAAATCATAAAAACCTGCCAAGTGTGAGTCGGTCTCGTGCTAAAGGTCCCGGAGAAAATAAAACTTTTTTGTAAGTTAATTTGTTGTGTGTTGGTGAGGTACGGAAACCTCGGTGCGCGAGTAGCCCAACTCGCACTTGACCGGTTTTATTCTTATTTTTGGCAAATTTCAGTAGAATTCCAACATTGTAATTTTGATCTGAGTGCATGTTTATGGACTGATCTTGACCCATCTTTGCGTAATGGCAGTATAAATAATCTGTAGAGGAAGCATTGCGTAAGAAAACGTTATTATAAAGCGATCATTACAGATCCATTACTAAGTTACTCGACGAATTACAGTCGGTCTTAGATCGAATGGCGTTTTATAGGGAATATTAATCTTTTGAGTAATTGTGTAGTGTTATCATCGATATAATGATATTTGGTAGAGGTCGAAACGTATGATTCCAATTGTGAAATTGTACCTAGGTACCTACTTGAACTTATTATTGCGTTCATTTCAAATTTGATTGTATTGTAAAGGGTCATTCTTAATAATAATATGCTGATGCATATTAAGCGATTTTTTAATCAAACCATCAATTTAAACAGCTTTCTTTATGGGTACAAGGTCGAAATCACTAAAAAAATAAGCTGTTCCATGTAAAACTGCAATCCTCGCTGCGGTGTGGCGCGTCACGGAGAGCTAAGGTAACTCAATCTTGAGATCCAGGTTCGAATCTGCACGGATGATATGTCATGTTCCTATGAGTCTTTCTAACCTAAGTACATAATACCGACTGCTCTCAAACGGTGAAGGAAAACGTCGTGAAGAAACCCATTGTGCACGCGTTGGGGACTAACGCCCAAATTAGGCCTGTGCCCTGCAATAGAACGTATGTAGGCTGTGATGATGATGAATGGTAAATCGACTTGCTGAATAAAATCAGACAACACCAACTGAATATAAAATTTATAAAAGACACGGTATAAATAGTTAAATTTATATCTTCTTAAAGTAAACTAAAAATGAACCATAATTCAATCGTTAATTTGATGTAACCAAAGTATTATGAATTATTTTTAAAATAATGAAGACATTGTATGAACATTGCAATGTTAGGTAGGTGGGTTCAGTTTGGTACATAGCTTGAGCAACATGTTAAGTTATGCTCGGGATCAGGGGTTGTAGCCCCTGAACTGTCAGATAGCATTATTCAATTGTCACGTACCGACTTGTACTAAATCTTTTACTATAGTACTGTAGCCGGGAGACTTTTTAATTACCAAAAAGATTACCGATTGCCGTTTAGAAATTGTTGTAAGGTACTAAATGACTAATATAAAAACCTAAGTCTTACAGATCACAACATGCAGTAGAAAAAAAAATTCGAGATAACCGTTTTTTTCTATACTGTCATGTTCTCCACCTTACTTCAATACCCATACGTAATAGTAAGACTGTCTAAAGTTCCCATACAAAGCTATAAGACCAGATGAAACAGTCAACAGTCTTATAGCTTTGTATGGCAACTTTAGATTGTCTTAGTATTACGTATGAGTATTGAACTAAGGTGAAAAACATGACAGTAAACGGTAACCTCGAAATTTTAAAATTTTAGACAATTTTTTTTCCTGTTGTCTTGATCTGTAAGACTTAGGTTTTTATATTAGTCATTTAGTACATTACAATAATTTCTAAACGGCAATCGGTAATCTTTTTGGTAATTAAAAAGTCCCCCGGCTACAGTACTACTAGGAGGTAAGGTTACAAGGTGAAGTTTAATAATTAGATGGGTTGATCCTTATTGACATTTAATATAAGGCATCTACGTCAGTTGTTTTTTTTTTCCTTTTAAGGTAGCCAAAACTTTGCTGTAAAATCAACTGTCTACTTTTTTTTTTTTAAGGCTTTTTGCTTGTGCGTAGCACCGCATTTCCGCCAGTGTCAAGTGTAATTTATGGGAGTATCTATCCCAATCTCAGGGATTGTTTTTGTTCAAGAACAAGAAGAGATTGAGGATTGCGGAGCCTCGTGGCAGGCAAAAACGCGACGCGCGAAAACCACGCGAGACGTGTGCTCGGGTCAATTCCTGCAACGTAACTCAACTGTCTACTTACAGTATCGTCAATCTTTAACGTCATCTATCTACGTCACCTAACTCATTGATTCAACTATAGACATTAATTTCAAAATGATTCGTCCTCATTCATAACAACTTGTATTATTTTATCTAAACTAAAATAAGCAGTAATTCGTTGAAAGTTGCATTAATGTACTCGTAGGTATGTATAAAACTCGCAAAAATAATTGCATTGGCATACAATTGATTGCACCTTAAAAATAAATGTTATCTACATGTTCGTTTAACAAAAAACTTTCCTTCCACTTTCTCATAACGGGTCAATCTGATAGCCTTTATAATTTCATACCCAATCGCTTATTGGCTGGTATTCAATAGAAATATAAAACTGACTATGCAGTCGCGTCCACCGCCATGACCGTATGACCCTACTGTCTGAAATGCACGGCTAATGGCGACATTCGCCTACTTTTTAAAATATTGTGAAAGTATGTACATTCTTTGACACTTGCTGTGCGCATCGTAGTTTTGAGGTTAACGGTCAGACTGGGGAATTCTAGGGTTACAGCCAGGTGTTTTACTTGTTACTCAATATAGTGAATAACAATATAATTTGTAGTAACCTGTTTGTTTCAGACGCTAACATACAAGATGTATGTTAATTCTGAATCACATTGTACTTTCATTGGCGACTCAACGGGCTCACTACCATGTGGATATTCTGAATATGGTTTAAGTATTTGGAATATCGCTATAATACCTCGATGCCTATGCGTTTTCAGTGCACTTTGTCGTTTTATCATTTTTATGAAAACTGCAAGCCGCTGCACGAATACATTTATTTTCCCAAGCTTTTATTTAACTTCCAATGTTTGTATGACAATGTGTGTAAATAATTATGTATTATACCTACGTATGTTTGGGACAAATCTTGCAAGTAAATTTTTACCCACTTCTAGATATTCAATCAAACCGATACTTGGAAAACCCAATGGCAATGCAATAATATGGTAACAACGACCTGATGCTGCTGCCGGGAACGACTCCGTACGAGAAAACTCGTCAACGATTGCTAGCATTGGGTGCTTCCCCAAAATACAATACGAGATATTATTATCGTGTCATAAGACGTGAGCGCAAGCTGAGCGCGGGGCGGGCGCGAGGCGTGCGCGGGTCGTCTGAATAGACCGGTGGCCAGCTACAGTCAACTATACCTTATAAAATTAACGAACTAACGCATTATGCACCTAAAGTAGACTAAAAATAAGTCATAAAAAACTTGGTCTGCCAGGGCGCAGCTTGGCACGTTTTCCGGTGTGATGAAAAACGTGGACCCCAAAAACACCCCATTTTACCTCATCGAATTAAAGGATGGAACTTGTCTGTTGGTCTGGAGGCCGATTAGTAAAGCCTAAAAAATCTGGTCTGCCGCCGCCTATCCTGGCACGTTCATGGGTCCGACTGAATTTAGGGTGCCCCTCGGAGGGTGGATTTTATCTCATCGAATTAATGAATGAAATCAATGCCAATTTATAGTCCTATCAACTATGTTTACATATGCCTTGGTTTGCCTAGGCTCAGCCTGGCAGGTTTCCGGGTGCGACTGATTTTACTTTCAAAAAATTGTTTAGCCAAACTTTAAAAACCGGTATAAATCTACAGATTCTGCGGAAAATTTTACTGAAATTCGCTTGTATAAATTAACCAAGATATATGTACTCATACAAATATCCCTGAAGGTGGAATTTTAATAGAAAAGGTCAACGGCCCGCGGAAACTAAAAGAGATAGGTATGTGGTCCCGAAGGAAAAAATGTCAAAAACCCTGGGCAATTTGACGTCCCGATGAAAAAATCCAAAATAGGAGATCCAAGATGGTCGTCTTACATTTTCAAAGTCCTCATAACTTTGTAACCATTGACGGTCGGCGCGCTGTGTGAGTACAAATCAAATTAGTAGCAAAGCCCGGCTTACGATGTTTACCTTTCGGTTCTATCAGAATCAGAAGGCATATAAAAAATGGTGGCCCAGAATTGTTAATCTATGTAACAAATAAATTGATAGATAGATAGATAACTCATTTAATGTTTCACCTGAACAATAGAGGAAAAAACAGTGACTGACAAAGGCAGACAATTACCTACCTACACGATAAATTGAAATGCCTAATTAGGATATTCGGACATCGTGAGTTTTTTTTTTTATTAAGGGCTCTTTCCTTATGTTTTAAACTGCAATTCTGCCAATATCATGATGACTGGAAGTATCGAAATCTCAATCTCCAGGATTGTTTTATTAACAAAAACATATTTGAGGACACCAAATAGCGGAACTGCGTGGCAAGTCCAGAGACACCAACCGAGACGACCGCCCGTCAATAGACCCGCCAAGCGACTAAGCTAGTTTAAATAGTAAAAAACGAGTAAAACACTTAGTTCAACATGTCTCGATATAATATGGCGTTGACATGAAATGGCTTCGAAAACGGTGATTAGGCCAAAATAGTAAAAAAATACGTGTCCATCAAGCTAGCGTACACATGACGGGAATCAAGATTAATCATTTAGTGCCAAAATGGGGTGTTTTTGGGGTCCACGTTTTTCATCACACCGGAAAACGTGCCAAGCTGCGCCCTGGCAGACCAAGTTTTTTATGACTTATTTTTAGTCTACTTTAGGTGCATAATGCGTTAGTTCGTTAATTTTATAAGGTATAGTTGACTGTAGCTGGCCACCGGTCTAGAACATGCCCTTATAGTTTTGCCATGTCCATCCGTCGTATGCCCATCTGTCTGTCGGTTCGTGGCTTAGCTCAGAGACACTTAGTACTAGGAAGCTGTTTTTTGGCATGGGTATACATAGTGATCACGCCGACAAAGCGGTAGAAAACAGGGTCAAAACAGGGTTTAGGGTACTTCCTCTAAACGTAAAGTGGGAATGATTTTTATTCTAGTTTTTCCCTTGCTGTGGGGTGTTGTTAGATAGGTCGTTAAAATATTTTAGGCGTGGCGTGGGAAAACCATTTTTCGATTCAGGGATCCGTTAGCGAAATATTAAGCTGAAAAGTAAAATTTTTTGTTAGTTTCAAATTGGTTTTTAAAAAGTTTTTTTGCATCATAAATAGTTTTTACGTATTCTCAAAATGAAAACACTTTATTAGATCTTTGTTTTGTTGAATAAAAGTCAAGTAAAGAACAAAGAATGTTAGAATGATAAACATATCAAATTAACTCTATCTTAAACGTGCTGAGATTAAAATTTAAACAACCTCGCTACGTCCATTACAGTACGTACTGGTCATTCAAAAGGTCATAAATGGCGTGGTCAGATATACTCGTTACATACCTACAAGTACTAAAAAATCATTAAAAAATATAAGTAGTAATAGGAAAAATAAAAATAAAACAGGTAATGTATTTATTAATAAGGTAAAACATAAAATTTGAACTTAGAAAAACAAGAATTAAATACAAACCCGCTTACTCGAACAACCCGCCCCGGGTCGTGCCTGTACCGAACGCACAGTGTTTTAAGAAGTGGGTTTTGGTGACGTCCACGTTTTATTCGAGAAATCGATAGTTTTTCTAATTCTGAGTGCAATAGTAAAACTCTGGCTTCGATACGACTTATAGTTTTTTTTATAAAAAATGTCAAAGTTTCCCAAAATCTGGGTCATGAAAAGAGGAAAAAATTCATAAAAAAAGAACTGAAATACTTTTTTTTGTTTTGATTAAATCTTATAATTGTGTACAAGACAATACACCTTCCCACAAATTTTTTACATTTTACTGCGAATAGGTAACGAAATATGACAATTTTTCGTATTTCAGTTTTCATGTTTTTACTCGACCATAAGACCGTATTAGGATGAGATTTCTACACCGAAAAATTGTTTATACCCTCCTTTATAGGTTCTAATAAAATCACAGCCTAGTTCCGTTTTATGTAGAAGTTATTATTAATTTTAGGTTTGTTCGGAATTTCCGGGCTTAGGGTTGTCATGTGACTTCAAATTAAATATTAAAATTTTTAAGTTTTGTATGAAACACTAATTCAACATTCATGCTTGCTTCTTAAAAGTGTCTGATTATATAATATTTTAAACATCTTTTCTATAAGTTTATGTTGTAATTTCTACTTTTTTTTTGTTAACATTTTTATTAATAGCTGTATTCTACATAAGCAAATTATACTCTGTTAGTGCCGTAAAAACAGACAATGTTTATGTATGTATGTATGTATATCCATTGGTTTCCTGATAACTTCTAAACTACTTATCATAATTTGACAAATGAGGTATCGTTCGAAGCGTCTTGAACGTCTACTGGTTATAGGATATTATTACGTGACTTTCAAAGATGTATATTGTAATAAACCAAAATACCCAAAATAATTTAAATAAAAAGTAAGATCAAAAACTAAAACTCGAATACTGAAAAATATCGCTCTAAAAAGTATGAAACATGAAAACATTCTGATCTGAATTTGTTATAATAATAATATGTAGGTATACAAACTACACAACAAAATTTCAGATGATAATATTTTCTTGTTTCATACTTTTTAGAGCGTGATTTTTCAGTAGTCGGGTTTTAGTTATTTATTATTTGTTTATTTCCTTTTTGGAGAACTAACAGCTAAATAACAGTTAGATTTCAACAAAGACATATTTATGGTCAGATGCTGACAACAAGTTATTAAACTAATTTTTAATAACGAAGTCTTGGTAATAGTTTTGTTCAAGGGTCGTCGTTCTGCTTCTGCGGTTACTACAATTCTCGGTATCGACATTAATAGTTAATAATATTCTAGTTAATAGATATTAAATTTTCGAGAGTACGATAGACAAGATTAATGGCAATAAATTATTATGATTATGATTTAAATCTACACTAAATTTTTGGGCGTAAAAATGATTGATTTTGAGTTAGCAACAAATATCTGCTAAATCATTACATAAGCGTTAGTCGGGGAAATCTACGGATTTTTGTATGGAGTAGGTTGCATTAATGGCACTTTAGATGATAATTTGGAATATAGCTAGGAATAGGAATATGTCCCTGATGTTGTATTGTGTATTATTAGATAATTAAGACATTTACAAAACATTAAATTTTGGTATGAACAAAAATATTGTAACTGGTGATTGTGTACAGGACTGCTTTGTTCAATTCGTTGCTTCGTTTTGTCAAATTTTACGTATAAAAATAATAATCCCCGGTTAATATCGTAAATTAAGAGGCCGTAAGGCGGTATGAAAAAACTCTGACACCAGGACTTGCCCACACGATACGAAGAAGATAGAAAAGAGTAGACAAAAGTATTATAAATTAACAGCAATACTAGTTCAAACACAATGTAATAAAATGTCTATAATGCAATCTCAAACCGTATTTTTCCTAGACTACGTGTCAATGGCGATGATATAACACAAAATTGGTTTTTGAAAATATAAACGACTTATTCAAAAATACTACGTATTACCGGATATGAGTAAGTGACAACCCTGAAGAAAATAGAAAATTATTAATAACTTCTACATAAAACGGAATTAGGTTGTGATTTACATACTACCTATAAAGGAGGGTATGAACAAGCGTTCGGTGTAGAAATCTCATCCTAATACGGTTTTATGGTCGAGTAAAAACATGAAAACAGAAATACGAAAAATGGTCATATTTCGTTACCTATTCGCAGTAAAATGTCCAAAATTTGTGGAAAGGTGTATTGTCTTGTACACAAATATAAGATTTAATCAAAACAAAAAAAAGTATTTCAGTTCTTTTTTAATAATTCGTTATATGTTTTCCGGAATCCGGATTTCGGATTTTTTGTCATTTATTATAAAAAAAACTATAAGTCGTATCGAAGTCGGAGTTTTACTCTTGCACTCAGAATTAGAAAAACTATCGATTTCTTGAATAAAACGTGGACGTCACCAAAACCCACTTCTTAAAACACTGTGGAACGTACCCATTACGCTGGCGGCATTGCCACGTTGGATGGCTAAAAAATAAATGATATCTCGCCAATATTTAAAAATTGTTATATTTTTAAAACCTATCTCTCATTTTGTTCTAATGATTCTTAAAATAATTAAATAATTTAATAATTTAATTAAAATAGTTGAACACGCTACACACATTATTGAAAACACAATTTATGTGCAGCGAAATATGACATTATGTTCCTTTCAAATACATATTAAATCTCTTTATGTTTTGCTTTGGTCTTTTCAGATATACAATTATATTTACTCATAACATATTTTGTTTATGTGCGTTGTAAAATTGTATAATAAAGGGTAAATCCCAGTTCAATGAATATTCTGTACACATTCGCCTTAAGGTGTAAACCGAATATCAAGTCAGACGCAAGGTCGCGACTTTCGAAACGGTCGATATAGCAACTATTACGTGACTGTAAACACCCATGCGGAATACACCTGTTTGCGGTTTTATACTGCATTATACACACGATGTTATTATTATCTAAGTTATTAAAGGTTATTGAATTATGAGGCCTATAATACCTCATAATAGGTACTTGTAGACACTTTGCAATCTATTCTAGAAGCGTGCCTGCGTATATTTGGTAATATTTCTTGAACAGAAATTATTTCTGAATTGTGTTGTATTTTCTGCTTTCGATATTAATGCTTCAAATGTTTCTAGAATTTGAAACACAAAAAACATAGGTAGGTATATATTTATAGTATTTACCCAACAAAGCAAATTACAACTTTACGAAAATTGTGGAAGCGTGAACTTTAAGAAATGTTAAATTTAATTCAATCGCAATTGCTACCGGTTGTCCTCCATAAATGCCGTGTACCGATGAATCGTTTCGTTATATATAATAATCTAGATTATTTCTTAAAGTTACAGTACAGTATAATAATATCACAGAAAACTATCTCACTAATATTATAAACGTTAAAGTTTAGATGTTTAAATGTTTCGAAATCTGGATGTTTGTCACTCAGTCACGCTTAAACGCTAAACGGATTTAAATTAAGTTTGGCACCAGAACATAATTCCATGTTCTGAACATAGGATACTTTTTTAGGGTCCACGCAGACGGAGTCGCGGGCCACAGAGTACCTAATTACATAATGTGTATTTATTATTATCATTGATGAACTCTGAGAAAATTATTTTAATTTATTCTGAAGCTACCTTCAGAAACAAATTCTATTGCGAATGCTGCGATTAATTTCTTTCTGTAAAATTAGGCAGTTCTATGATCGTATCCCCGTTGGTCGTTAGCCTCTAAACATGACGGTATTTGGTGTTAAATTGACTGTTGTTGTGCATGGTTTTAAAAAGGTATTTTGTTTAACGAACTAGAAAGTAAATTGTCTAAAAATTACACCATCTGACGACAACTTTGATGTAAGTAAAGTTGAAAATCTACTTTTGTAGAATTGCCTATCTGGTCCAATCTTCACTAATCGAAACCAGTCAACTTTATGCATCTTGATAAATAATTTCTAAAACATTTTACTAAAAATTTAGTATATCGAAAATATTTTGTTCTAAAGTAGTTTAATGTACTCGCAATCGTATAAAAAAATCGATACTCTTGAATTTTCTCGCAATTTTAATCAGTAACTAAGCACTTTATGTAGTCATAATGTAATTATACTAGACTATTATAAATACATGTATTATCCAAATACCTACAAATCAAATGTTAGTACCAAGAGCAGTAGGTAATGTTCAAGATAATTTTTCCTTACAGGACGTTGTAAGGCGGAAACGAAACGTCCTCGGAAGCGTTCAGTTTCACTACTTGATTCACTATACGATTACGCTGGCCTATTACGATATGAAGTTAGTCATGCTGTAATATTATCACTGAACCGTACCTACATGTATTCGTTTAATTTACATTACACTAATTATCTGAGGGTAACAATGCCATAAATCTATGTGACTGTCTTGTGCGTTTATATTTTGACAGTTAAATCGAGATGTGTATATGTATACGCTTAGATCAAAATAAAATTAATGGATAGGCCTAAAGTGCGGTAAGTTGAAGCAAACTACTGGTGCACTTGGTCCATACAAACTAGCGCCATTATCTGTCAAATCTAGAGCACTTGCATACAAATTTGAAGTAAACCTTTCATTTGTTTTGCCTCATTTTTCTGGTTTGAAATGTTCGCGTAAGGCCTATCCATTCATTTTATTTTGATCTAAGTGTATACGTATATACATACTCAGGGCTACCACTTTTGGATGAGTTCGTGTTAGCTTATCTGACAGCACGTTTGACATATTTTGCATGAAGAATATGTCAAATGATCTGTTAATTAAGCTAGCAAGAAATTAATCATGTGAAACAGTCTCTAAAAAAATATCAACATTACGTAAAAAATACAAGGTCCAACTTATATGATGACTGTTTTTAAGGGGATAATCACACCATCAAACTGAACAACTTTCTTTATGGGACCAAGATCGAAATCGCGAACAAAAATCTGCTGTCCAGTACTAAGTGTCAAGTACGATTGCAGTTTTGTATGGAACAACAGATATATTTTTTGGCGGTTTGACGTTAATTCTATAGAGAAAGTTAATCAGTTTGATGGTCTGATCATACCCTTAAAAAGCAAGCCAACATTCTAATCAGATTTCAGTTTAATATGAAAAATTATACAAATCGAATATTTGCTTCTCTTATACTTACCTACTATCAGAGAAGTGTTTAAAACAGAACAAACAGCCGGCATGAGTGAGAGATACTAGGTGTTATAAAAAACAATAAATAGCTCGAAACCACTCGAGCGATATCTAATCACGATCTACCTTGATGGACACACGATTTGATACACGGACAGACGTTTTTACATGATGGGACCTGAGCACTGTATTGACATAGTGAACTACTGACTTAATTGCTGACTGATGTTATGGTGATCAGTAGAAGATAATTTCACCATTGAAAGCAAGAACGAGAAAAACTGTTCTTGGTTCAGAAAATAATAAATTATTCTTTAAAAGAAGCTGTTATTAGTTTTGGTTCTTTCGTGTCCCTTTCGGGGGTGGTCATAAATATTACTACAACTTCCGATCATCCTTCCAAGCTTTCCAACTACTTTATTCTGTGTGGCAAAAGGTGGCGTCTTCCATGTCTCAGTAATATTTAACATGCATGTTGTATACCTACCTATACATTGGGATACAATTAAACGTACATTAGCATTCTTCCGTCGCAATCTTTACAAACCAATTTACCAATGTTCACAATTTTGAATTACCAATCTATACTCCGTTCAGGAATTAGAGCGACAAAATGTAAACAAAGAAACGTCACTGTCAAAGTGACATTACGTGGTCAGAAACCTTTGGTACATTTTTTAAGAATATAATTATGGCGGCACGGCATTTAATAAATTGCGTTGACATTAAACATGTATTGTCTATCTATAAATAATAAAAACAAGCGTGACAATTTGAATGAAATTTATAAATTATGTTATGTAGTCCGCTGCTTTGTCTGTGTGGGCTTTTTGTGCTATGCGTAGCATCCGCACATAGCGTACGGACTCAGACGAAGGCATTAAACAATCAAGAGACGCGTTTACGTTAATGTGTACAATAAAAAATATTTTTCTTTAAGAACTTTGATAAAACGAACCAAAGGTCTAAAATATCTGATTGTTGCCAGACCACGAAATATAATTTTTACAGTCTAGCTTTCTTTTAATCTAAAATAAATTATAACTTGCGTAATTTTTGATTATTTTCCATACAAAATTAACATATCATTTGTCGTAATCCTTTGCGAGTAGAATAGATATTTTACTGTTATTCATTCCAGAGATAAGTTTTCTACCGTTGCGAGATGGTATTTTCTACACTGGTATCATCGTTGTTTACATTTTGTCGCTCTAATTCCTGAACAGAGTATAGTTAGTAAGCTGAACATAAGATTAATCAGAGAAACGTTATGTAAATCAGCACCTGTAAGCAAGGTCTCGATAAATAACTCACATCCACTTTAATAACCTATCATTGCACGATATTTGTACTTAGATTATAATAACTCTTTTGTTAATGTTTTTGTGCAATATTCTATTATCTTAACAAGCTTATGGTATCGAATTGTACAAATTGCACCAAATTATAATTATAGTTTCGCACTAAAATAAACAATCTTTATATTTATCTAGTGTTTTCCCGCGACTTCGTCCGCACAAATTATATACCAGATTTTAAGTCAGACCATAAGCTATCAAACAAAAAAAGTTTCATAGAAATCGGTTCAGTAGTTTTTGCGTGATGTGCGAACAAACAAACAAACAAACAAACACACAAACAAACAGACAAACAGAGAGACAACATTTCTAAAAAAGGTTGATTTCGAGTCAGGGATACCTAAAAACCATATCGTAATCTTATTTTTGTAAATATCTTCAATGTACAGACACACTTCAGTTACAGTTTTATAATAGTTTAGATATTAGATATTTAATATCTTTCATTTCTATGTTTTTTTTTTGGTTTATCAACATAAATTTAAAATTATTGTTTCAGACGCAAGAAAATGTATCAAACTCAGGTAAGTGGCAAAGGTATTGATCAAATCATTGCATGGTATTCTCCTAGGGGTATTCTCCTTCTAACTCTATGATGGAAACGGAAACGGCAAACATCAAATGTCAAATTCTGACATCGTATGTAAATTGTTTACTGAGCAAGGAAACTAAAATGCTCGGCCGAACGAAGCGAATGAAGGCAAGGCCGAAGGCCGCATGCATGCGCCAAAGGGTTCAATGCTTAGTTATACCTTACGGTAGTATATAGTACTCTGTGGTTATACTGTCTGAACACCTCCGTCACCACCCGTCTCCCATCCCCCGTGTAATTTTTGCGAGGCACCAGGCCGAGCTGACCGCGAGGCTGAAGGCCGAGCTCTACGTAGGAACGAAGATCCGAAGCGACCCCCCTGGAACCTATTAGACCTGGTCTCCGGGGTCAATCTGTCCGCCCAGCAAGCCGCAGGGCCAGCGCCGTAATGGCCAGTTATTTTAAGTTTACTATGGAGTATAAATGAATTTCAAGTCTCTTAAATAGTAAATATGGTTCCCGATACAATTATTTCGAAATTGTTTTTGATTCAGCCCTCCAAAAAAAAACTTCTTTACCGAATTCTTCCCGTAAACAAAGACTTCATGTTCGTGATGCCGGCGGACGGCTATAGCCAACTTATAATCTCCTGACACCTAATCCATCTTCAAACCTTGAATATGTTAAAACTGACCCTTGGTCACAGAATAGTTAATAAATATAGTGTCCCTGGTACAACTGCATGATTGTGGTCGTAAGATTATGTATGTACACTGAATGTGTAATTTCGGTGATAGCTTATAAATCTCTAATCGAACAGAGACGTGGTCGCTCACTCAGGGCCTCATAAAAAGGCTGAAAGTCACCCAAAGGGCAATGGGGAGGGCTATGCTCGAAGTTTCTCTGTGATATCGAAACAGAAATGGAGAGATCCGCGCAAAGAACATGAGTAGCTGACGATGAAGCCGAAGAGTTCTCGAGTGGCGACCTACGCGGTCAACGCGGCGTGGGTAGTCAAACCTGGTGAAGGCGGCAGAAACCCGTTGGATGAGGGCAGCGCAGAACATGTCATTGTGGCGATCCTTGGGGAAGGCCTACGTCCATCTGCTTAGATGATGATTATGATGATGATATAGTGACATATCTAAACTATTATAAAACTGTAACTGAAGTGTGTCTGTACATTGAAGATATTTACAAAAAAGATTACAATATGGTATTTAGGTATCCCTGACTCGAAATCAACCTTTTTTAGAAATGTATTTGTCTGTTTGTTTGTTTGTTCGCGCATCACGCCAAAACTACAAAACCGATTTTGATGAAACTTTTTTTGTTTGATATCTTATGATCTGACTTAAAATCTGGTATATAATTTGTACGGACGACGTCGCGGGTAAACACTAGTAAATCTCTGTAATTCATCAAATTATCAAGAATTGCGGTCAAATACTTTCTTTTCCTGTTCTTAATACGAAATTATAGTTACTTACACAAATTATATAGGTAAGTATAACACAAATTTGTATGCAGATTCATCGGCACCTGTATAAATGACCGCTATTTGTCGGACGCTGCGCTCGCGCCGCCGCGCCGTATCGGTGAAAGTGGTCGTGGACCGTGAGAGTACAAAATAAACTATGCGAGTGTACCTAGATAACACAATATTTAGTTGATAGTAGAAACAGACACACAACTATACACAATATAGTTGTGTTATGTATTTCCCAAAAAAGGTTTTTTAGTTCAGGATCCTTAGAGCGACCCTAACTCACACTTGGTCGGTTTCTAGTTGCTATAAACACACCTTTGGCGCTAGTAAAAGCGAAAACAAAAAAAAAACAAAAAAAACTTGGCCGAAGTGTAAGTCGGTCTCGGGCTAAAGGTCCCAGAGAAAACTTCTTTTTCTGTTATTTAAGGCGTAATAGTAGGTGGAAATACCTCGGAGGCATCTTTTATTTTTCATTTTACGACATACCTCAGTATTTTTGGATAGTTTATCTAGTTAAATCATAAACTGAATACACGATTGGAATTACTTCACTCGATAGAAAATCGTCACAAAGATGACGTATTTTCATGTATTTTAAAAAAAAATTCTCGTTTTAGAAGAACTTAAAATAGTTTCAGATTTTTTGCATTTATACTCACATATTCACCATTAGTTTAACTAGTGAACGTCACGTCACGCCTCTTTCCCAGTGGGGTAGTGAAATCACTAGTGAAATAACTAGTGAAATCATAAAAAAATCTAGAAAAAGTACTTTGGTTAGTTCTTTTTAATCGAAAATACGGCTCACGCACACACTTTTCGGAGTGCTGGGCAATCGCGTTTCTCATAGAAAATATTCGTCGGGACCTATGGCCCCTTAATATGTTGGTAAGGAACCTTAGGTGTGCGATTAGCTCGACTCGCACTTGATCGGTTTTATATTGAGTTAATTTTGACTTGATTACGTTACGCAAAATTCAAATCTACGGTGATTTTGCTCTATACTCCATAACTTGCCTTCCAACTAGGGTTGCCAGACGTCTTTAAAGGACGTCCTCTATTTCAGACCCAATTGATCTTGTCCCCTCATTTAAAATGTTCAATAGAGGACAATACTTTGTCCCATATTTTGGGGAAAAGAACGCATGGTGTACCAGCAAAAAATTTAACTTCAATATGCAATGCAAACAATTTTATCATTTCACTAGTGTTTTCCCGCGACTTCGTCCGCACGAATTAAATACCAGATATTAAGTCAGATCATAAGCTATCAAACAAAAAAAGTTTCATCAAAATCGGTTCAGTAGTTTTTGCGTGATGCGCGAACAAACAAACAAACAAACAGACGCACAGTAGATTATAGAAGCCAAAAAAGTGACATGGTTGAGTTAAGTCCAAAATCTGCTGGGTCTAGTCATTTAAAACCCACGACGAGAACTCCCGCTTGCCAAAAATGCATGGATTTTTTTTAGACGAACTTCTAAAAGTGAATTTCCTGCTTTGACAAATCGGAAAAATCTTTATAATTTCTAATCGGCGCCAGTAATTGTAAATCTGATAGCATAGTATTGTAGGCCTAGTTAACAGCTATATTTCAAATGTTGATTGGTAATCCTACTCGCAGTATTTTAAGAGTAATTCAATTATTTGTGTTTTTGTTGTGAGCATTTTTAATTTAGGTATCAGACGGTTTCGGTCTAAGTTATATACACGAATATGTAAACATAACAATGTTCTACATGTAAAAATTATTCGCGTTTCCCGAAAAGGCGTAACACCAGAGATAATTGACTTTTAAAAAATTAGTCAGGGTTGTCACTGTTCAAGGAAATTGAAAAGCCTAAATTAATTTATGAGCAAATGATACACAAACATTTTACTATGATAACTTTGAGCGGAGATGTTCAGTAATATTCAATTGTAAGGTCAATTATTTTTATATTTGTTGTATTGAATAAAAAAGTTCAAGATGGTATATGCCTTGTGATTTCTAATTAAAAAAGACGTAAAGAAGATATTTTTACGTTTGTTATTATGTGTACAGGGAGTAACTTTAAATTAAAAGACAATGCGGGTTAATCTCTAATTATTTAACTTAAGAATTTAGTTATCTATTTTAATCCCATAGCAAAATCCCAAATCCAATAGCCCCATACATTTAACTCGAGTACCTAGATATTTTGTAGTTTAGTGTGGAACATCAGTTTTTTTTTCGCGATTTCGTCATTGGTCCCATTGTGAAAGTTGTTCAGTTTGATGGTCTAAACCACCTCTTAAATGTTTATTTGTATTTTTGTAAAACCTTGTATAGAGTAACTTTTAACTAAAATTTTAATTGTTATTATTATTTATTTATATATGACAATACAATGTTGTAGATTAACAAATAATCGACGCACTATAAACCATAACTGGTTTGTTCGTACGCCGGTAGGGACTCCTTAACATTAGGTGTAAAAGACAATCATACTACACTTATACATTAGTATCTATGTATCAATTCAATTTCACGCACACACTGCGAACACGGTTATTAATATGTTGGTGTTTTACTAATCTGTATGAAACTGTTATTAATGTCATAGTTTTATTTTGTTGATTTGTTTAAAAAGGAATACCATTTTGAATGTTATAACTAAGTTCAACTGAAAGATTGTTAACACCCATGACTGAACCGAAATTCGAACCCAGGATCTCTGGTTTGGTGGTCTGGAAATGGCATACTGGCAACCATAACACCAACTGGGTCGCCAAAAGTGAATTTGATGTATCAAGATAATTTATTAGCAGGTTACTGAAAATGGCGACAAGTTGATGAGGTTTCAGAAATAAAAGATTAAAATCTTTAAAATCCAGTAATTAATGTTTGAATTAATTAATACTTAGATTTGTTTATCAAGTAAGTACTACTATTGATAAGTAGTATTTTCACTATGTAAAATATCAAAAGAAATTTCTTTTTTCTAGTGACAACCCTAGGCGCGGAAATTGTACGAAAAAAAGGAAATCGTTTTATCTCTGGTGTGACGCCTATTTGGAAAACGCAAAAAATTATACATGTAGATCATAGTTATGTTTACATATTCGTGTATATAACTTAGACCGAAACCTCCTGATACCTAAGTAAAAAATTCTCACAACGAAAACACAAATAATTGAATTACTCTTAAAATATTGCGAGTAGGATTACCAATCAACGTTTGAAATATAGCTGTTAACGAGGCCTACAATACTATGCTATCAGATTTAAAATTACTAGTATCGGTTATAAATTATAAAGATTTTTTCGATTTTTCAACCATGAAATTGGCGTTTTGGAAATTCCCCTAAAAAAAATCTACGCATTTTTGACACACGGGTGTTCTCGTCGTGGGCTTTAAATTGATAAATCTATCAGATTTTGGACTCTTCTCAAGGATGTCACTTTTTCCTCTTCTATATTCTACTGTGAGACGGACAAAATTTCTAAAAAAGATTGATTTAGAGTCGGGGATACCTAAAAACCATATCGTAATAATTTTTTTGTAAATATCTTCAATGTACAGACACACTTCAGTTACAGTTTTATAATAGTTTAGATTATAGAAAACGAAGAAGCTCTTAGTGCAGCCAAAAGTAAAACACCAAGTATACATACTTATAAATACAAAAAAGATTATACTTAATTAGGTCCTACTTGGCTTCGATTTATATGATAAATTACGTTACATCAAAATTGTTTTTTTTTTAAATAAATGTCGGTACTGATACCATAACAGCATTTTATGACAAATAATATGATATCCTTTATTTTCATCCCATGTCCTTTATTTATTCTTATCAAATCCTTTAATACATAAAATGGGAGCTGGCAACCCTACTTCCAACCCACAGCAGCGGTTAAGTCGAGATAAAATAAACGGTAATCCTCATCTATCCAAAGACTTACTGGACCTGATGTTGGTTAACTTCAGGGATCGTTTTCAATACCGAACCTGCACTCCCTAAGGAGTGCCGCTTTTTTCTACCATTTAGACGTAAAAAACATAAATGCTGGCAAGCATCAGAAATTTCGCCAACTGAAGTAGGTATAATCACTTATTAAATTTCCAAGTTTCGACACTTCCACACACACTCAGCAATATTTCGCAAACTAATTGGCCGCTCACTCATCCTGTGGTCAATGGGCCGACAAAGGATTAGCGTAATTTAAGGTCTTTTCAAATATTTCTTGAAGGCCGACTGATATTTTTAGACACTAGCTGTTGCCCACGACTCCGTCTGCGTGGACCTTAAAAAGTATCCTATGTGTTAATCTACAACATATTCTATCTGCGTGCCAACCATCTAAATCCGTTTAGTAGTTAATGCGTGATTGAGTGACAAACTATTGACTCCCTATATTTTTGTGAAAACCCATCCAAATCGGAATGCGAAACCCCAGACAAACATTCTATAAATGTTTTTAAGGCATTCCATTACGTAACGCCCCCAATTAACATTTTTTGCAAATATCTGACATATGTATCCACGTCAATATTATATAGAATAGATCTATACTACAGTGTCTATACTCCACCGGCTGAAGAAAAATTGGTTTTGATATTATTAAAGTCTGCAAATTATTATTAGGTACATATGATGTAGAGTTATACTCCAAAAAAATATATAAAACTAGAACTTGCTTTAGATAATAGTTCGTAACCTGGTTCGCCGATATCTAACATTTGTAACAACTGTATTATTATACAGTTGTTACAAGCTGTAAGCTGTAAGCTTCATATTTGAAGCTTACAACACATAATGACAGTTGAAACCAGAAATATTCAATTTTAGATCAATATTAATACGAGATAATGAGAATACCTAAAGTGTATTTACCATAAGTTCGAAAGTGTTATAACGTTTTATAAATATCTATATTAACATATACCTGATATATATTTTTGACATCATCAACTCTAATATTATTATAACTAAGTGGTTACTTTACGGAGGGCCGTGGTAGCTATCCGGATTATAATTATTTGTTAATCGATACAGGTAATCATTAAAAAAAACATTAGCGGCGGGTTTTTTTTAGTATTCAAAGTCACAAGGACATGTCTTTGTGGTTTTGCTCTGAATGGTTGCTGAATTTTCTCACCTCGTCATTACCCATATTGAAGACTTTGGTTTTAACTGAAGTTGTTTTTTAGTTTAACACTGTATAAATGTACCTACAATGTACAGATGTAACTAATTATGATAAATACCACAGTAAGCCTGGCATAGTCTCAACTCAAGGTTAAAAGCCCCATAAAAATATTTCACTTCTTTAATCAAAAGATAGCCCCGTGGGATGTGAAATGAAAGCTAGATTTACGAGTATACTATCCACCATATTCCCAAAACACGTGTACAATGATGCTTTACACCGAAGGCAATAAAGAATAACCGTTTGATTGATAAAGACTTAATTGCTGTACAAAAGTTTATAAACGCATTAAACCTACATTTGCTAATTAACAATAACGATTACATTTAACTGATTGCTCAATAGGTTATACACAAATAACTGTCTATTGTATTGGACGTAGTAGTAGCTAACGACATCGTATTGCCAAAAGATTGCAAAGATAAATCATTACTAAATTGTATCCATAGATACTCAATCTATGTTCAGATGTGCAACCGTACCATCAGAAAAGTAATTGCTCTCCACGACCTGTAGGTCACAGGGATTTGTAGGGTTCGAATACCTTTTAAATCAAATAAAGGAGCTGGTCATGCAACACCTCTTTATTCACCGTGGCTCATTTAAGTAGCGATTATTGGTTAAAGACTATGATAATAAACACAAAAATGTTTTGTTAGCAACGATCATTCTATCATTTCCCTTCCCCATTTCTTATCGTGGTTCTAAACTTTAAAATTTGAGAGCTAAGCAAAGAAAACGTTTCTTTACATAAATTAAGAGGTTTTACCTACATCGATCAGTGAAGTACATATATTGAATTTGCTTGCGCGTTTTTTAATACAAGTTTTTGTTCCGCAACAGTTTTTTCTCACTATACTCTCGCTATTCTCATGATTCTAATAGCATCTAAGTAAAAGCTTCTCTTCGCTCTCTAGTTGTAAATATTGACTATTGTTGAACAGGAAAACGGTGAAAACATGTTAGAATCGCATAGTAAATTTCCCACTACTGCCTAGCTCGTATATAATGTTCAGTCTGTCACAAAAACAATGTTGTTTCATTCAACTTGTGGCAAAATTGAAGGCATGCTTTATGCGGCGAAATCATTACTTATTTCCTATGATACAATGTTTTATAACTTCCTACATATTATAATGTCCAAGAACCGACATGATTTAATAGGATTATTACAAAATTTTGTACTCAGAGCTAAGCAGGAAGAATTATTACTAACTTTTATGAAAAAATAGTCATTAAGATGACTGACAAAACTTACAGATTTTCAACACAATGAAAAAATACAAAGTCTTATGTATAATAGAACGATAACCATCTAACACCGATTCATTCAATGACACGGCCAGACGTAGCCTAATGATAAATAATGATACTAGACAACAGCGTCGTCGTTAATTTGACAACGTACATTTAATATAATACGTATTTATTAATATTACAAAGTAGGTAATTTTTGCAATCTGTTTTTAGACTCGAATTATTACTTAATTATTTCCATGGCGCTAACTAAAGCTGACATAGCAGCTGCATTAGCAAATTTTTCATATTATAAGCACTGTTGAACTTTAATGATCTGTAAAAAGAAATTAGTAATTTGAGAACAGCACCCTTACGTTTTATTGTATCATTTAGACTACCTCTTACTCTAAATGGCGATAACGATAAGTTAAATGACCATGGTTTCTGTCTAACATCATAAAAACATCGTTCCTCTTTTAAATCGAGAAAAATCCAAAAATGTTTTTGTATAAGTAACGAAATCATGCCGTTGCTAAGAATAGAAAAACACAATCCTGAGTGCAGATTCGATAACATTATCATACCAATTTCTATAGATTTTGTCCTTACTGTTCTTCTAATTTTATTAGGAATTTCGATGTTCTTTCTCAATGAATATTTACAATGCATTATTAATTATTTTAAGATTTTGACAGGATTGAAAAATACTCATCAATAATGTTTCGTAAGTCTGTGACAGCAATCTATAAGATTATGTAAATTCTAATAAGGACACTTAGTACACTTACCGTTTTGCACCTAGCCTTACCTATTTGTTCTTAAAATGAAGTACCAATGTTGTTATATAAAAGCAGTTGAATATTCAGCAACATTATAACAATGGAAAGTGTTTTGAATATTATGCAAACGCAACAAAACTTGAATAAATTTTCGTAATTCTAACTCTTGTTGTCCAGTCTAACTAGTTTTGTTAACCACAATGACAAAAATGTTAACATAAAACAACAAAATGTCATGTTTAGGAAATTATCAGACGATGGCCTACTGGTCGTTGAGTAGAGACTAGAGAGTCACAACAAGATATACAAGAAGCAAAAAACACGATAGTAATATTTAAAGGGATGGTTATTACACCATTTGTTTGTACGATCGTTAGGGGTAGACTGAAGGTGCAACATAATTGCAAAATAATATTGCCTCAAATTTCTGACCTACTCTCAATGCATGTAACTAGGTACTTTTTAACAGAGAGCAGACAAAACTCAAAAGACTTCAAAAGCCTTTCTCTTATTTAAAAGACGGACGTGAAAGTAAAAATTAATGCAATTAGCAAACTACTTACAGTTTTAGTAGTTGAAAGGCCACGAAAGGATATAAGCAAAATAATAATTCACATCATCACATGTCATGCCATAATATAATATTATCTTAGATACTAGACCAGATTGCTGATCGTCGCTTACAACATGATCATTTAAAATAGAATATGCATCTCGTAATATGCACGCACCTTATTTATAAAATCGTAAGCGACAACCGACAATTTATGATACCTTTTCTCCTGGATTCTCTAAGCTTTTTCTCAGATAGTGACACATTTAGCAAAATCAATTACCTGCTTACAGAAATTGTACGGAATAATATGTACCTACCGTTAAAAAGCGGTAAACACCATGTTATATAAAGATACAGGGTAAATTTGATATCACTGCGGATAACTTCAGCATCAACTCATCAAACTGAACAACTTTTGCTATGGAGCCAACATCGAAATCGCGAAAGAAAAAAAACAGCTGTCCCATACATTTGAGCAGTGATATAAAATTTACACTGTATGATTTCAAGAGAATTTTTTTTCTATTCACAATCTAAGTCAAGTGAATAAAAGTGGTATAATAACGTACCATAGTGGACGGACATCACTCATCGCAATCGCTTTACGGTTCGATCAATTCATACGTTTTTTTGTAGCATTCTTCATAAGTGTGTTCAACTCACAATAACGCACGTCAAATGTTTTCCTTGTAAACTTTTCAAAAACAACTAAAAAGGTACCTAATGATTGGTGTGTTCTTTATTGAAAACTTTGTTTATTTATCAAAAAAAGGGCTACGGGCATTCTTTTAACTTTCGTAACCGTTATCCGTTTTACCTTCGTATAACCACGACCGCCTTGCCAACAATTGTTAAGAAATCATAATTGTCTTATGACTTCTTTAATTGACTACATTCTTTATTTTATACTGGCTAAGACAATATTTGCGACAGCGATTCATTTTTAGGCGACTGGTCTTTTCTGTATCACATCTTTTATATTTTGCATGCTCTTTGAATGATTTAAATTTTTTCTTTCTTTATTTCTAGTAAGCCGTGGTGGTCCAGTGGCGAGTTACCTTGCCTGCCGTGCAGGAGGCGATGGTTCCGTCCCCGTCCAAGCCGACTCGTACCAATGAGTTTTTCGGAATTTATGTACGATTTGTTACACCACTGGCTTTTCGGTGAAGGATAACATCGTGAGGAAACCTGCATGCTAAAATTTCGAGGCGTGTATTGTATCCACTGTGAATGATCGCACATTGACATAAGGCGCATTTTAGTTTTCGTTCCTGAAGAACAAATTTAGAAAATACGAAAAATCGGGTTCAGTTAAGTATTTATCTGTTACGTTAGTAACTATTAAATAATCTGTACTACTACTTGTGAAATATGTTTGATTAATCTTTCATCTTTATTCTAGACTGCTCATACCGTATATTGGCATCATTTGATATTATTGTCAAATATGAATATTTTGAATCTAAAATTCACGGCCATTCCGATACTCGCACGATTAAAAACCTTAACAGTCTCAATCTAGGACACATTACCATATATTTTAGCTATTTATTTGATAAAATACGTGTTTTAAAGGACACACGTTTTGACGAAGCGATTCACCTTCTTGCGTCTAGTGCTTAGCCTTGTGTACAATAGAAAAAGTTAGTAAGTTAGACTTTTTTTCCAAATTAGAAGTTTCTTGTTTATAAAGAAACGTAATTTATTAACGATTCATCATTCACCATAATAATCGGTACCGTAGCCCTAAACACAATTATAACACGATTAGAGCAACAAGTTATGGAGTTTTTCATTTGTAAGAAGTCATCCAGCTACACACAACAATCATAACATGATCGTAGCAGTGTACACCCGTTGAAGTCTTTTATTTGCAAGAATTCATCTCTTACTATAATTGGCTACACACAACAAAAAATTATAACATGGTCGTAGCAGTGCGTGTGCGTGTGCGTACATACATATACATATACTCACACCATTTTCCTACAGGGGTAGGGTGAGTGCTGCTGCTGAAAATGTCATAAAAGGTGTATGTGTAGCTACGAGAGATGAATTCTTGCAAATAAAAGAGTTCAACGGGTGTATGTTACAGCAGCGTGGGCGGGAAGACAAGTGACTGCTGAAGCGTCTCCGAAGTTAAAGCGCTACTTTGCATTTCTAACTATGTTCTGTTCCACTAATTATGTTCTGTGGCTATAACTCATCTCTGGTAGCTACACACAACAATGATAACATGATCGTAGCAATGTACTCCCGTTGAAGTCTTTTATTTGCAAGAATTCATCTCTCGTAGCTACATACAACAATCGTAACATTATCGTAGCAGTTCACACCCATTGAAGTCTTTTATTTGCAAGAATTCATCTCTTAGCCACACACAACAAAAAAATTATAACATGATCGTAGCAGTGCGTGTGTTTACATTACATAAATATCGTCACTTCATTATCCTACAGGGGTAAGTGTGTGCTGCTGCTGAAAATGTCATAAAAGCTGTATGTGTCGCTACAAGAGATGAATTCTTGCAAATAAAAGACTTCAACAGACACCCGTTGAACTCTACACACAACAATCATAACATAATCGTAGCAGTACACACCCGTTGAAGTCTTTTATTTGCGATAATTCATAACTTTCGTAGTGACACACGACGATTATTGATTCTTAGTAATCAATAATCGTTGTGTGTGACTACGACTGTTATTCAAAAGAAGTTCAATGTAGGCTCTAGTCATGGACACTAGTCGTTTAAATTATATACTAATATCCATAAACTAACAATTTCACAGACTACTTCACTCACTTGCTCTAGTAACTTCGATCCGTGACGTAGAAGTGAATATAGATAACTACATTTCTACTTAATGATAATTTTGTTCTAAGAAAGGAATACATTTTCAAAGAGAAATTATTGTTGTTTTACACAATTAAACAGTAATTGATTGATACTATTAAAATTAATTAAGTTTTACCAGTGAACTCAAACAAGAAAGTATTTTTTATTTTCGAAATAAAGAGAAAAGTGTAAATCACATTAGCAACAGAAAGTTTAGAGCGTCCTTGTCACAAATCACATATAGTCACAAATTAACGTTAATGGTGATAACTAGTTTATGTGTAAATACAAAGACTTTACACTTTCACAACATTTGAAATATTAGGTTGAATAAACAGCAGTGAATGTTCAAGACACAAGCAAATATGTTTGACATTGACTTTCCAGATTTCCATAAACTACGGCTTGATGGGTATACTGCACACAAAATGACGAGGCAACCTAAATCATTCCCTAGCGGGAAAAAGCGGAGGCTCGGCGTGGCTTTAGAGCGGGAGGGATTGAAAATTCACACCGATCCGACCGAGTTGATCCGATTAATTAAGTAGAGGCCAAACTGATGAATAAGACTTTGTCGGAACGAATTATGATAGATGTGCACGGATTGGGTATTGACATGGATTGGTAGCTTAATTGGACGAAAGTACAGCCCGGTTTAGCAGGTAGCGGGTTCATGGTTAATATCACCAGCTCTAAGCTAGATAATCTGAATTTAGTACATTAAGCAGTCTTTATTTTGTAATATTTTATATATATGTTTTATTTCTCAAGTCTAGTCCGAGAATATATTTTTTAATCCTTAATTTGATTTAGATGCAAATAGTTTGTGTTGCTAGAGAAACGAATAATAACATTATATTTATTCCAAAAGAATAATGCTAGTAATGCAAATCCCCTATGGGCAAAACTTAACTGCAAAAATAGTAAATGGAAATAATTTCACAAGTGTCGTATTGTAACATTCAATTGTTCAACTTATTCGTCAGATTAATGTCAAACAAATAAATAGAGGTCGCAAAAATCAACGACACTACACAAATTGCTATACGCGCTTTCTTAATAGCATCTTTCGAAATATCTATAAAATTGACCAATGGTCAATACACGAGTAAATCGTAGCAACATGGTGTCATGTCAACTATACACAGGTCACAGTTTTGTAACGTGGGATACGAAGATGATAATATCATTGATGGATTCATTGGACCTCTGAAGAAATAAATGATTAAGAATAAGCTTGACGACACCGCTACTTTACATAACACTAGTGTTCAAATCGTTTAGTTGACCCACTGATGGTTGAGAACAATATAATCATTCATCATCATCAACAGTACAAAGACAAAAAAAATTTTGCTGTTAGGCACTCTAACAGTTCTCCTTTCTTTTTCATTATAAAAGGGGAAAATATAGAGAAGTGGTATAAGTATGATCAATAATTTTATGCTTATTCGTATTCCCATACCAACAGTTGAAGCGTGGGATTTTTTAATACAATGCCATCATTTATTTTCATCTAACTATGTTTCACCCTTGACTGCAATAGTATGTAACTGTGTACGTTACTATTAGATAGGTACTATCTACCTACTACCAAATGTACCTAAGCTACGTACTACAAGTACTGTTGAAGTTTAAGCCGAGAAACATTCAAGTTTTGATATTTGTAAATTTCTGTCAAAAAAGTTTATGCGTGTGCTTATAATATATACCTCAGCGCTTATTTTATCCAAAATACGTTGAAAAAAATCAATGTTTAGCGAATATTTTTACATTTACAATGTAACAAGTTCGTTTCCGAAGCGTAAACTGTAATTTGCCCAACTCTATGAAGCGTATAGGTAGCTAATACAATATGGTATTATAATAATGCTTACTTTCTTACCTTCTAGAGTTTTTTTTTTTTTTTTTTTTTTTTTTTTTTTTTTTTTTTTTTTTATAGCCTATTTTGTGTCCCACTGCTGGGCAAAGGCCTCCCCTCTTTTCCTCCAATCTTCCCTATGCAACGCGAAATCAGGCCAACCGTTCAGGAAGGTATTCAAGTCGTCGCTCCATCTTCTCTTGGGTCTTCCTCGACGTCGGCAACCGTCCTGTGGAACCCATTCTGTGGCCATCTTGGTCCACCTCTCCGGGTGCATTCGGCAGATATGTCCAGCCCAATCCCACTTTAGCAGAGCTGTTTTTAGGCCTACGTCCGCTATACCAGTTTTGGAGCGCAGATCTGTGTTTCGCACCCGATCGGTTAATTTTACACCTAAAATGCTGCGCTCCATAGCTCGTTGGCAAATCTTGAGACTGGATTTCTGATGTTCGGTCAAAGACCAAGTCTGAGCACCGTAAGTTAAGATGGGCAGGATGCACATATCGACGAGTTTTCGCTTGAGTGTCAGAGGAAGGTCACCCTTCATAAGCTCTTTCATGGACCAGTAGCTCTTCCAGGCATTTTGAATCCGTCTTTCGACTTCTTTATCTTGTCTGTTCTCAAAAGAGACTATCAGGCCCAAGTAGATATATTCGTCGACATACTGTAACACCCGCCCATCTACCTCAACCTTACGTTTTGTGCTGTTGGTCATAACTTGTGTCTTCGACATGTTCATCTTCAACCCAACCTCAAGACTCGCCGCACTAAGTTCTCGTAGCATGATTTCGAGCTCTGTTGATGAAGTGGAGAACAGGACAATATCATCCGCAAACCGAAGGTTCGTAAGTTTTTTATTGCCGATGTCGATTCCCTTGTCTTTCCACGATGAGTTGAGTGTTCTGAACACCTCCTGTAGTGTTGAGGTGAATAATTTAGGGGATAGCGGATCACCCTGTTTGACGCCTCGATCGATTTTAAATATTGCGCCACTGCTGTGCAATTTTATGTTGGCTGTACTATTATTGTATATTTTCCAGATGAGATTTATGTAAGTGTGTTCTATGTCTTGGTTTTTAAGAGCTTTAAATATAGATGAGTGCGTAATGCTATCAAATGCCTTAGAATAATCCACAAATGCTAGGTATAGGGGTTTGTGAAACTCGGAAAACTTTTCGATTATCTGATTTAAGGACTGGAGGTGGTCTGTAGTAGAGAAATTGGGACGAAAACCAGCTTGTTCCGGGGGCTGATGTATGTCAAGTGGTCCAGCAATGCGGTTTTGAATTGTTTTTATAAATATTTTGTAAATGTGTGACACCAGGCTAATAGGTCTATAATTGCCTATATCATCTATGTCTCCTTTCTTGTGGAGCAGTATTATGTTAGAGTGACACATTTTCTGTGGAAGCTGACCAGTATAAAGAATGGTATTAAATAAATTCGTGAGATATGGTATCAAAGTACGTTTCCCTATTTTGAGTGCTTCTGTCGTCACGCCATCCTCCCCGGGACTTTTGCCATATTTCATTCCCTTTAGTGCGACGTGTACTTCGTGTGCGGATATGGGTATTACAAACAATAAAAAATTAAAACTAAAGCCATAAAAACTATGATTTCAGCAGATAGATTGCACAAAAAATTTTAAAGAAGCATTCGTACTGATATACTTTTATAATTTTATATTGGAAATAAAAATAAAAGTGTGATTCATACGATACCATTCATTTTTAAATATCCTTGATTTAAAAGGCATACTCTGCAGTATAAGAAGCTCCTAAATATTTAAGAGACTAATATAATTATTATGAAAATTATGTGAGCACCTAACCTTTAAGTTGGCCAATACGTTGTGATAAAGACTAGAATACGAATGGACTTTAATTATAAAATTCAACCTTGAAAAAATTAATCCATCAAAAGCAGTTCTGCTTAACTAGGAAGTAGGGTATCAGTCTTTGACATGGGATATCCTTTCAGACAAATATGTAATAAAAAATAAAAAGCATTTACGCAGTCGTTGCGCGTTTACGTATTCGACGATCGTGAGTTTAGCAAATAAAAAAATTAAATGTACATAACATTGTCTATTTGACGTCGTGGCTGTGGTCGTGGCTCCTGTGTAATTGTTAATCGATAGAATGCATGATAGTCTATAGTTAATAAATATCTCTGTTGGATACTGTTTGTAATATATGAAATATGTAGGTGTATTGGCGTCTTTAAGAAATATATTAATTTTATAATAGACAGACAGTAACAAAAACTTTAGACGGTTGCTAATTATTTTTAAGCTTATGTTTTTGTTCACATTCTACTTTGAGATATTTGGAAAGAGGTACTTGACAAAGAATCTTGAACTTCTTATCCTCTACAATCTCTTCGTATTAGTTTCAAGTAGAGAAATCCACCGAAACAAAGTGACTTGATTAATTCTGTAGCTTTAAAGTTTTTATTACCAAATCGAAAGGTAACGTGAATAGTGACTTCTGCGCGCGATGCTTGAACGAGAACGAAGCAAGCAGCTTTACTATGTTTATTAATCTGTCCGGATATTTACTATTAGAGTGACATTGGAAAAGCAATTCACTGAGTGCTGCCTTCATTCGACGTAATCGTGGTAATGCCTACATAATATATTACTTCCCTTTTTCAACACACATAAGTTATATACTTATCACTGCTTGCTGCAGATACGATTACCTACGATTTGTTGCTGTCAAGGTGAACTTTATGTTTTAAATTAATTACGTTGATTCGCTATGTACGAGTAGTTTCATGGTTATAATATGTAACAAATTCAACTATGTAACAAGATGATCCAAAACAGATAAATTACTCTTTTTTCGATGTGGTATTTAAGACGGCTGCTTTAGTTTCATTTTAATATTTAAATTAAACTCGTTTTATACCGAACGAACCCATTCATAAACGAAACCATTATTAGTTTGTACCAGATAATTATGCAAATTGATACGCAGCCAGAATACTAAACTTTCTTTAAGGGGGAAAGTGGTCAAAACTGGGCACGGTTTGGTTGTTGTGAGCGTATAATAACGTGCGATGGCGACACTATTACCGGATATGCAAAAACACAGTGAAATCGAAAACGAAGTCAAGTTTTGTATGTTGATAGATAAAGTAGCATTCTTCGTCAAAACCGAAATATCGAATCTACCTATAATGTGTGGCTACAATAAAGCAACGTGTAAAACAGATTTCTTAACATTCAGTCTGCAACTGCTTGTAAGTGTATGGCTTAACATTTTGTTGTGTTATGAAAGATGCACTTTAAAACGGCTTTATTTTGTTGTTCCTATAATAGCTAAAGACAATTTGTGCATATTTTTTGCACCTATTATCACCCAACACGACATCGTACACATTCCTTGAAAATCGTTCTCTAAATCGCCACCTTTGTTTAATACGAACGAGTTGTCTAATGTTTATTCAGCAGGTGCGTTCACCAACTGACCTGTTTTAGTTGCAAAACGATTTTATAAATTTCACAGTGATGCGCCGACATAGCGGTATTTCTTCTGCAGGAACTGGATTATTGGACCTTCTGGGCTACATGCCGTGTCCCTCGACTCGATCAGCCGGTTGCACATTATGTGTCGGGTGTCAAGCGTATTGGTACCGTTACAGTCACTATTTCGAAGTGCTACCGTTTCGCGATGACCGTGACATGCACACATTGAGTGTTTAGATATTTTCTGCAACCTTCAGTTTTTTTTTTGCGACGAAATATGCAACAGTAAATAATGATTTAAACGCATCGTTAGTTCTGAAGCAGCTGCCATACCTATATAAAAAGTTTTAGCTTTAGCTCCGAGAGAAGAGGCGAGACTCTATCTTACCCTCTTTAGCCTTGCCTTGCCGTGTATCTTATAGTAAGAGGATTATAGAATTGACCCCGATGACCTAAAATTTGCTTGATATTCGTCCGCAATTGAAATAAACATTTATGTTCATCCATCGATCTTGAATGAATAGACACATAAGTAAACAGTGTATGTATTGCTCCTGACCGATTTCGGCCACGGCGACTGCTTCAACTCCGTTGTTCGCGTTGATGGGCCCTATGTGGCTATTATAGCCACAATCTTCTTGGAGAAGATCCTCGCACATAGCCGGCACGTGAGCACGTCATTCTCATAGTGGTAAACAGTATTCATTCGATGTGCATTAGGTAGGTACATTAAATAAGTAAAGATAATTTTATAGCGAAATATCAGGTACTCGTAAGACCTGATTTTAATCATCGTTAATTGCAACTGTCATTGAATGCAAAATGGTAAACCACTTTCTCTGACTCTGCGAAAGTGTCACGATTAAGAGAGTGCAATTTATTTAATTTGTGCATTAAATTCAAACCAAAGGAATTTATCAATTTCGGTGAAAACCTTATAAGAATTATTATAATGTAGGATATATATCGCCGGTGGTATGAAAATAAAGTTCTCGAAACAAAGAGTTAATTAGATATATCGGCCGATGTTCTAAAAGTTTACTTAATTCGACATTACTCATTCAAGATTTTAACATGATTTAGATTTAAAAGTTAACAACCAATAAATGACATCTTACGACGCTTTATAAGTAGGTAGTTATGTTCTACACAACACATGCATAACAATACATATATAATTAAAGAAATTTTACTTATTGTTAGGTATTCTTCACAGACATGACAGTGTCATAGATGTAGCCTTAAACCTATTAAATAATTAAGTAACTAACAAGACCACATAGAAACAATAAACAACAACATACGACTTTTGTGATGATAACAATTCAACTATGTACCTACTTACGCTACTTTATATTGTAAAGTTATCTTTTATTAAACATAAATTATAACACTAGTTATGTGCAACATAGCTTTTGTTAATTCTAATAAGGATGCAACTTTAGTTATCGGAGTAGAATTTAAGTTGTGCTATATATTACCTAAGTACTTACCTTATATTTATGATAGACAAACTTGTCAGTTATCTTATTATAGACTTACTTACTAGTTAAGTGTTTAGTTACTAAATAATGTCGAACAGTTTATAAACATGTGCATGCACCTAAGTAACGGTCTATTTAATAAATTAAAAGAAACTTACGTATTATAACAGCCAACAATAAAAAGAATTCAATACAGAAATGTGTAGGCTTCATATTGAAAAATATCCTATTACACTTTCACTGAAAAAAACGGCACTGAATCACTGCATTACAGTTTGTTAATGGTCTAAAAAAATATTAATTGATCTTGTTTTAAAAAGCACTATATTGTCCTCATTTTATTTACGTCAGAAAATCCAAGAGAAAAGTTTTAAAGTTGTGCTGTAAATGCCGCCAATATTTTGACAGTTACGTTCTGACTGCGATTTTCCCGCGCATCGGGCAATCTCGTTCGAAAGTCAAACGCTAACTGCGAGCTGACTGGCCAGCATCAAGTGTGCAAGCAAGCGAAGCTGTGAAGTAAACGAACCTTCTATTAACCAACCAAATTTGAAAGTTAATTAGACACTTAATCTTTTCTATAATTGAATGACGGACCTAAATTGAACGTGTATCTCTTTGGATACATTTTGCGTGCATGCTTCAAGTGTTGCGTTTAAAAGTGTGCGCCAGACTGCATTTCGTAGACAACCAGTTTCATTGGAAATCGGTGGGTTTACACTTATTAACATTGAACTCTGCAACACTATTCATAGGTATTGTGGTATTTCTGAACATTTTAAGATAGAATAATGAACGTCAAATTAATTGAAATCAAATTAACATTTCTCCCAATTTGAAGACCCGGTTGGTGTAATGGTTGCCACGCCAAACTGCCAAACCAGGGTTCGAATCCCGGTACGGTACGGATTTTCTGTTTATGCCGTTATTAAATGGTTTCCATGTTAAAACACGATGTACGATGTACGATTTGTAACACCACTGGCTTTTCGGTGAAGGAAAACATCGTGAGGAAACCTGCATGCTTCAATTTCGAGGCATGTATTGTACCCACTGTCCATTATAAGTGGCGACGGGCTCACCCCCTGTCACACTGGACAGAGTTTCGGTACTACTGGTGAAACGTGGATGTTCTGAGGTTTCAGAATATCTCTGACTACCCCCTCGGGGAATATAGTCGTGAGCATATGCTATGCCATGTTAAAACAGCCTGTCAGTGGGATCATTACAATAAGATTAGGTACTTACAATGTTTGTGCCTATGAGCGTTATTCCGTTAGTAAGAACACATGGCGACACATCAAGCTATACCTACTTACAAAACTAAAATTATTTTCTTTTAAGTTATTCATCCTACGCGTGGCCAGCTTATAGAGGTTTTGTATAGGTAGCTTAATGTGTCGCCGTATGTACTTAGTACCTACACACGGTGACACATCAAGCTACGCAAATCAAAACTAAGCTGGCCGCACGAAGGTAGAGTAGGTAATGTATAAAGTCGCGCGGCCCTTATGTTCGTTTTGCGTAGCTTGATGTGTCGCCGTGTGTATAGGTACTAAGTACACACGGCGACACATCAAGCTACGCAAAACCAAAATAAGCTGGCCGCCCGACGTTATACCTCGCCGTTATATGTCGCCGTGTGTACCTACATAGTTTAATAAAATTGGGCATTGGAGTTCAAGTGGATTCAGTTCACTTGGAACAATAAAGGCATACAATTTTCCTCAAAATATTGCCAGATGTGTAATTAATCTTCCTATACTTCATTCCATACATGGACGAAAAGATTTTAGGTCTGTAGTGCGATTTTTGAATCTCATTCGGTGAGCTCAGCAGTTGAAAATGTCAAAATTACTGTGGAGATATGCATATTTCTACTGCTGATTTGAGTTCCAAAAATCATAATTCAGGAGTGCGATTTTTTTAAAGTCTAATAAGCAGTAGAAAGATGCATGAGAACGCTTTTGTATGAGATTTAAAAACCGTTCAAACTCACCGATGACATTCAAAAATCGCACCCCTGTACCCTGTCAGAAAATTTGGAAGTATTCCATACAAATATTTTCAGGGGGGATAAATCCCACCTATCCCCCCCCCCCCTCCCATCCCCTGGATACGTGCGATAATCTGTGGTCTAGTTCCATTAATTACCTTCGCGATTATGGCGGTTTGTCAACCCACCCCGTCCCCGGCTCCCCCTTGGTGAGATGTCGTAAGATTTGGCTCGACCCCTTCCCCCTAATCTCAATGTTCACGTGAGATTTTTCGAAATGCGTATTTTTAGTGTATATACAAACGTTAATCTGTGCTTGATTGCGTTGGATTAATTAAGAAAACAATTGGACAAACATTTGATAAAGATGGTGAAAAAAAGCTTATTTTAACCCGTTTTCTCGCAATTTTACACTGTTTCTTGCCGATACTAAAGGCTTATAGTAATTTAATAAAAAGTTGACTTATTTGTTGAAATTTTAAAGTGTTGATTAGGAGAAGTTATAAACGTTAAAATTTGCTATGATTATGACTTAAGTAATAAAAATTTACTGTCGTGATTATTTTTCTTTTTCATTTAAAATTTTCCTTAGGTGTTCGTAATTCCCCCACTTTCCCCTACACCTATACAAAATACTGTAGTTATTTGGTTTCAACTATTATTGATTATAAAAATGTTACAGCCATGTTGTGCTATTGAAAAATTTTTCTCGGGCGGGACTTGAACCCGCTCTCTTTCAAACCGGGGAAGTGCGTTATCCAATCCGTTCCGTTCTGTATTTAGTTGTTGTTGTGTTTATTTGTAGTTAGTTACCTATACAGGGTGTAAGGAAAAGTAGGTACCTATCAAACTTTAAACCACATACTCTACCTATCAAACTGAACAACAAATAAAAATAAGGTTACTCACACATTTGAGTCTAGTAATTCGGTATGTCAAGTTTTTTTGGTCTTCATTTTAATATTTTTTACTGATAGAAGACATAATTTTAAGACACCTATTTCATTTTTATTGCGATTCATCGAGTTTATCAATATTATTAAATTTTTAAATCATTTTGATCTGTAATCTCTAAGTGCAAAAATGGTGGAGAAAAAATAATTCGAACTCCATGGAGAAAAACTACCTACTCGTAGAAAGAGAAGGAACTAGAAGGAAGCACGTGTCTTGTCATATCACTCCGTAAGAGATGCACATAGCAAATTCGCTCTAGTTAAAAAAGGAGATCGCTACTTATTGCTGTCCTTATCGACGTAGCCACTTTTTTGTTCTACGACGGCTGTCTGACTCCGGAGTCAGACATCTATTTTCATACAAATTGTATAGGATTTTATGACTATCGCTGTCTCATACGCGGTAACACTGATGTTACGTCTATCAGCGTAAGCGAAAAATACTTCGCCTATGTACCTACTACTTTATTTAAAAAAATTAAAACCTGCCTCCTCTTTCTAACTCTATGCTGGAAACAGAAACGGCAACATCACATGTCAAATTCTGACTTTGTGAATGTATATATTTTTTCTTAATGGCCGGTTATTTTAAGTTGATTTTATGTTTACCAAGGAGTTCACAGGTTCACAGGTGACGTCACTGGACGGACCGAAAAACGACGTTATTTTATTAAAAATATCTGTAATCCTTTCATTTTAAAATCTCTGACATAGAAAATATGATTATTGAGACAATTATCTCGAAACGGTTTTAGATTCAGTCCTCCAAAAAAAAACTTGACATACCGAATTGTAGTTTAGTATGGAACAGCTGTTTTGTTTTTTGTTTTGATAGGTTTGCTGCTATAGTAAAAGTTGTTGAGTTTGATGTGTATATAGTATGTCGTTTAAAGATTAATGATACTTACTTTTCCTTACAACCTGTACCTAGTAAGTTCACTGGTTAATTTTATAATTTAGTGTAATTTTTATGGAAATGTTCGTAACTACCTTCTTCGTGGAGAAAAAAATAAATAATTATATTTTTTTTCATTTCGATTTAAAAAATCGATCGAAGGTTGTATTTGTATCTGAATCCACGCGGTTAAGGGCGCTGGCAAAAAAAAGTGTCTATTCTAATTCATGTCCAAATATTCAGGATGTTAGGTTAAACAGGGGTGATGATTGTAACCATGATACTGAACAACTTTCCCTAAGTAAAAAAAATGGTATGGGAAGTCCACAATAGTTTTTATGAATTTCCTACAGGTTTCTTAGGGAATGTTGTTCAGTATGATGGGTACAATCACCGCTTAAAGTAATGCAACTGTTTAAACACCCTATATAGTATCACATTTAAAACCAGTTTATGACGATCCTTCTACGTAATCATGGTTTCCCTGGACAGCATTTCATTAACTCTAAACGATGAGTCAGAGTCAAAAATTTCACAATCGATGGGTAATCATCTAATGACTATTGCTGAATACCTTAACGAGATTGTTTTCGTGGTCAATTGCGTTAAAACCACTTTTGAACTTACGTCTATTAACTTACTCATAATCACGTCATAAAGGAAACTTAGCTTAAGAGGATAGGCAGGCACCCGAAGAAATTGGGAGAATAGGTCATTTTTCCGACTATATGGATCCGATCGGCCCCTCCCACACAACCTGCCGACTAGAGTGCGAAAGAGACAACTGCAGCTTGGACTGATTTTATCTACATAAAATGGATGAAATCAGCCTTTCGTATTCCCCTGTTTCCTTCTCCAAAACTAAACCGATTTTGATCATTCTTTATTACATTTTTATAAAATTCGCCACACCTCATTGTACGCGTAGGGTGGCTATGTATGATAAAATGTATTATATTATTTTTGTTTTAGTTAAATAAATTTAAAAAAAACGTATATTTTTTAATGCAAGCTCCACATTAGATCGATGATTTAATAGCAAAAAAAAATCCAACATCTACAGAGACATCTGTCTTCCACTTGCTGAATTTGCTCGAAACAAAACGACTTTTCACGCTTCAATATTGGTATTTAGTGTAACTCATAGAGGGCACTACTGACGTTTTTAGCCGTTTTGCTTTCAAATAAATTGAAAAAGATGGCGCTAGAGTAGAGACGCAGACGAAATGTTTTACCCAAGAAGTTTATGGTTTTACCCTTAGATCAAAATGTTTTACCCGACTCTGCAACGCAAAGGAGGTAGGTCAGGGGGAGGAAAATCGCCCTTTGGCGGGTATTTTCGATGTAGTTTGCATAGAAAGTCACTGCCATCTAGTATTTAGTGATTCAAACTACGAAATAAAAAAAGATATGCTGCGTTCACATGCACGCCGTGCAGCCTGGCAAGCTTCGACAATTCGCTGTACATTGAAGCTTCTTGCCGGGCTGCATGACGTGCATGTGAACGCAGCATTTATGGTCTATGTCAATGTCAAATTGCCAAATGAGGAGTTTTCAGACAGCTACTCAAACGTCATCACTCGTCATAATGGCGATAGATGGAGTTGACCTGCATAGCTAGCATGCCGCAGTGATACAGCGCTATCACACCTTAGCTCTCTTTCTATTTGCGTGCGAACGAACGAGATAAAAGACGTGATACAGCCGTATCACGTGCAGTGCAGCATACTACGAGTGCAGCACTTGTAGCATGTTACAGGTGATACGGCTTTATCACGCCTTTTATCTCGTTCTTTCACGTGCAAATAGAAAGAGAGTGAAGGTGTGATAGCGCTTTATCACGGTGTCATGCTACCTACGCAGAGAGGGGTCCAAAGACGAATATTTTAGGCTGAAAAATAAACAAAAATGCATGTCACTGAATCAGACGCATCCGTTGAGAAAATATATGCTCATATTTTCATATTATAGAAACACAAATTCTTACTATTTTATTTGTATGTTATTATCACGGACCTGAAAGAAATATTATCTGTCTTTTCCGAAAAGGACAAGTGCGTAGCACCCTCAATCGTTGGAAGTGCATGAAGAGATGTATGAATTAATGTGAATGAGGCTAAAGAGGTGTGTCAGAGTCGTAGCGTGTGGCGGTCCGTGGTCTCTGCCTACCCCCATGGAACAATGGCGTGAGCTTATGATGTATGTATCATCTGCAAGGTCGCTCGCCCTTGTCTCGTCAACGTCATTTAAGAACTACTTTTTCTTTTTTAATGGCTTTCTGAAAATCCCTCATTCACAAGATGGCTGCCTTTTTTTTAATTAATGAGGAGTTTTCTGACAGCTAGTAAAACGTAGTTCCAACTAACCGCGATAGATGGCGTTGACCCGAGAGGGTGCCGAGCTCAGATTAAATAATACAAGGTGCCGAGACGGTAGACTAAAAATTTAGCAAAAAAATGCATGTCACTATGGCCGAGATTCAGAAACTATTTTTTTAGTCCTAGGCCGAGATTCAGAGACGATTTGTAAGTCATAGTTCGAACTCCCGTATGTCAAAATCCATACATTTCTACCCTACTTAGCTCGAACCAAGCCAAAAAAAATCGTCTCTGAATCTCGGCCTTAGTTCGAGCTAAGTAGGGTCGAAATGTATGGATTTTGACATACGGGAGTTCGAACTATGACTTAAGAATCGTCTCTGAATCTCGGCCTAAGTCAGGCGCAACCGCCGTGGACGAAGTATGTGCTCACATATTTCTTCTACTTAAAAACTAAAATGTTAAATATTGTATTATCTTTATTAGCAAGGTCACTCGCCCCAACGCCATCTATCGAGCCCGTAGAAAGAGAATGGATCATAGGCGAAGTATTTTTCGCTTACGCTGATAGACGTAACATCAGTGTAACCGCGTATGAGACAGCGATAGTCATAAAATCTTATACAATTTGTATGAAAATAGATGTCTGACTCCGGAGTCAGACAGCCGTCGTAGAACAAAAAAGTGGCTACGTCGATAAGGACAGCAATAAGTAGCGATCTCCTTTTTTAACTAGAGCGAATTTGCTATGTGCATCTCTTACTGAGTGATATGACAAGACACGTGCTTTCTTCTAGTTCCTTCTCTTTCTACGGAATGGATCGAGCCATTAGGAACTACTTTTTCTTTTTTAATTGTTTTTTTAAATCCCTCATTTATCCTTTCGGAAAGGCAATGGGAACTAGCCCATACAGCCTGGTCTTTAGTGATATTTTTCTTTGTACTTAAACCTAACCTACCTAACTGCACAAAAAGTTGATAAATCCATAAACATAATAATTATACTATCGTATTATGTTTATGATTAATCAAAGTATCAAAAAGTTTCCCATTATAACCTTCATAATCCTATTACTTAGCATAAGCATGCACGACCAGTGGGAGGACATTCGCCTTTTGGCAGGTATCTTCAATGTAGTTTGCATAGAAAGTGCAGCCATCTAGTATTACGTTCTGCAAACTACGAAAAAAAAAGATTTTATGGTCTATGTCAATGTCAAATTGCCAAATTTACAATATGGCTGCCTATTTGTGTAATGTGTTGTTGTTTGTAGTTTTAGTTCAATTTCGTGCCGATTTAGCGATGTTCTGGAGTTTCTGTTGTCCTCTAACCAATATACAGATTACAGAAATAGTAGGGAGACTGAAATTTAACTGGATCGGTGCGGGATTGAACGAAAACTAGCATTCAAAACATTAATATGTATCCGTATGAGTAGATATTATAAGTAGGTATGTATAGTATAGGTTTAATAACAGAACGGGAACATAGATGGAGTTAGGTAGCTTTCAATTTGACAATTTTTTTTTTTTCCAATTTATTTACTAGCCTGGTTACTAGACCTTTTGGCTAAATCTTATTTTATTTTTATATTTCTTCTGTTTTCACATTAAAACGTTGGTATTCGACGTTTTGATGGTTCTTTGGAGTTTTTGGAGACAATCGAAAGACGCAGGAAAAGCAGAGAAGTCCACAGGAAAGAGGTGAACCGACCGCTTTGCCGCGCTAAAATCACGGAACACTTTTCCTGTTTACGACCCATGCACCATCATATTTCACTGAACTATATATTGTTCACTTGCACGACACTTTGTTACGCAAAACAACACCAATTTTACGAACCAAAACTCACTATAAACAATAAAAATTCAATGAAATATGAGGACTCCAAACGTCAGCTACCAAAGCCCGCCAAAAACTCCCCAATTTGACATAAGGTGGATGCATAATGTTGCAACGAGTGGGTTCTCTTTTCTAATATACTTATATTACTCTTTGCGCACGACTATAATAATTATTCCGGAGTAGTACGGAGTAGTCAGAGATATCCTGAAACCTCAAAACATCTACGTTTCACCAACAGTGGGTACAACACATGCCTCGAAATTGAAGCATGCAGGTTTCCTCACGGTCCTATTACGTTGTTCGGTAATATTTACCTAAATATTTTATGATCTAAAGGATTATTTTATTTATGTACAAAAACGCGAAAAAAATATTGGTCAATGACAAAAACACATACCTACTTGGTGCCACCACTAATTGTTAGAGACCCGTGGCAAGCTGGAAAGCAAACACTCAACACGCGACCGTCTGTAACAGACTTGCAACGGGACTCCTAGTGATCCCCTAAAACACTGAAAAAACATTCATGTGAATCAACTCATTGAGTCATATCATTGAAGGAACTGGTAAAGGCATCACTATTGGTCTATGGTATGGTCAACTTTTTTTTTAAATATTTTTAACGACATCGGCATCCTGTCTTCTGAAACAAACAAAAAATTTTTGAGGACTACAAAAGTTTAGAGAAACTAATATAAGACCTATTGTAAAATTCTTTTCAGTGGAAATTATGAAAATAATAAGGTAACTGTTGTAGAGAGTAATCATTGATTTCTAAACAATCATTGCAGCTTCGTCTGCGTCTGTTGCGTCGCGCGTCGCCTGTCGGTGTCGTAGGCAGTGAACGGAACCAAGTGTCGTCGTATAGATCGCTGGCTGGCTGTCTGGCTGAAAATAGTGAACGAAGTACCTACGAGTTTTCGAAATATGTTCGAATAAAAAGTGATTATAGTGAGTGACTGTCATCCAGCAAGATGGTTGATGACGTGAAAGATATTACGGAAACCGCTGAAAATAAAGGTATAAGTGCAATCATTGTTACAACGTCCTGTTTTAGTATTAAATGTGATTAAAATTGTCTAACCCTAAACCGTGTCGTGGCCCCACGTCGTGGGTTCGTGCACCGCTTTCGAGAATGTCCGCAATGGGATGTCGACGCAATGTAATGTTTTGTTTTTCATCTTTATTAGGATGCCTTTTTCACGTCTTGGAATGTTCTATAATTAGAGAATTGCATGCCAGTCGGGAAGAAAGTGCCAAAAGTTGTGAGACCTCTGTTTTTTTTTGGGTTAGTATCAAACAATGACCTGGAGTTTTTGTTGATTTACCCGCTTGCTTTTCGAGATCAATTTCTATCATGTTTTATTCTACGCTTTATTCCATCGGTATGACGTATGTGGTATCTGAATGATGCGTTAATGCCTTGACTCATGACTCCCATATGATTGCCTTTACATTGACGTATTATGTGCCTATGACATGCTATTCATACATCTTTGTTTAGCTCACTTTCTACTGTGTTATCTTGTCGAGACAGTATCTCAATTTTTCTGGTCAAAATGATTTGAGTAATAACCTCTTCATCATTCTGACTGCTGAGAAATGGAATCTGTAATTTATCTTAACTGATAAAGATAAGTCTAGCTTCACACTAATATTTTTGGAGATAAGTTTTTTGTGATAAACGTGATATACTGAAGTGAACTGCAATGAACATAGCTTATCTTTCTTTTTAAATAACTATCTATTGAGTGATGGTAAAATCACAATCATAGAGTCAAACATTACTTGCTAGATGTCGACCCGGTTGGTGTAATGGTTACCACGCCGGACTGCAAAACCAGGGTCCTGGGTTCGAATCCCGGTTCGGTCATGGATGTTATATGTTCGTGCCGTTGTTGTATGGTTTCCATAATTAAAGCCTTTAGTGCTAGTTTGGGATCATTACAATGTATGTGCCTGTGAGCGTTATTTATTTATTTATTTATTTAGAATTATTTAATTGGTATAATATTTTCCTTATTGCATAAACATGTCTGAATATAGGTGTTCTAACATCATTATAACAGTTATTGGTTGATTTTGTATAAGTCCTGCTAAATGATTCCTCGCTCGTTGCCTCCATGGTCTAATGGTGAAGAGCATTGGGCTCTAGACACGGAGGTCCTGGGTTCGATTCCTACGGGGGACACCTAGTTATGTGTATCTTTGAGTGTTTTTCCCCAGTTGGTTAGGACATTGCAGGCTGAATCACATGATTGTTTAGAAAGAAAAATGATTCCGTGCTTCTGATGGCATGTTAACACTTTAACTGCTGACGTACCTGGTAGGTCAGCGACATATGGGCCGTAGTGCGCATGACCCACACCTTGAGTCAGAATTGTATAGCATTCCACAGTGTTAGCAGTGCGTGAATGTCATTGTTTTGAGCTTAGCAGCGAAAGTGTTAAGACGTTGGTCCCGGCTACTATATCTGGTGATAGTAGATGTTACATAAAAACCTCTGACACCAGGGCTTGCTGCCCACATGATAAGAAGTAGAAGAATGATTCCTCAGACACAATTCTACGAGTAAAAGATTACTATAAAAAATAGCTATTAATTGTAATCTTAAAATGTTAACTGCATCATTGTGTGATTGATTTTGCCAAACATTTCAAACTCTTGAAAAATAAAGAACTTGGCATATTAACACAATATACCCAATTGAAGTCTTTTCATTATAAAAAACGTTACTTTGTATTAAATAAATTTTTTATTCCTGTTTTAAACTAAAAAAAGATAATAGCAGCTAATACAAGAACAAATCGAAGCATTGATCAGTTTCTTGTGGATTTCCCGACAAACTACAAACTAACCATAAACATCTGATAGTCTATGATGGGTTAGTTAGATATACTATTAGATATACATAAATAAAATGAATAAAAAATTAAATAGATATAGTCTACAAAATATCGTCTGAAATGGATAATCATGCCATAATTGCCCTAAAAGTCAAATCCCATACATATTTGTATGAGGCTAACTGTAGGTCTATGTGCCTTCTCGGAGATGGATACCCAAAACCGGGAGATCTTAGGTTTCTTCCCCTCAATGGTATTGCCTCCTTCATTGACCATGTATTTGAAGGGTGAGGAAAGCAAAAAGTATTGGGGCTAACATAAAAGATCCCACTGGGCCGAAGTGTTGCTGGCCTGCCAGCCCCCACACCAAGATAAGATAAGATATCTGTAGGTCTACCATGAGTTTTCACCATACTTTACTATCGTAGTTACGTCACCAATTTTTTATTGAATTTCAAACACACCAAGTTGTTACGTTCAGAACTAATTTCTGCCATACGAATTGGCAACGTACTACAATAGTAAAGCACAGGGAAAACTCATGGTAGGCCCTCAGTATACTCATACCTCGTACAAGAGATCCCAAATCTCGTATTTGTACGAGGAACTTTGTACGTGTGGTAAATCTGGTGTTTGTATGGTGAATATGAACACCTGTAGTTTTATACCCAAGTCATCGATGTTTCTATTTAGATAGTACATCATTGTCTAGTCATCATAGTCTTGCCTAGATTCTTGTACCTACATTAAATGGAACTATGTCAATAATTTTTTTTGAGGGCTTGAGTGCTGTTGTTTGCGGTTATTTGTGGAAATGTTTTCATATTGTCTTAAGACTACACTACTAATGGGACAGCGACGGCTGACATAATAATAATTTTAAGGTCTAGATTACGGCCAATAATAATAATAATGATCATCATAGCCTATTACATCCTATAACATCATGGCCTGAGCACAGGCCTCCTCTCACACATAAGATGGAGAGGAAGTGGACCATACTCCACCACATGGACCCATGCAGATTGGTACATCCCGCCTGGGGAATATAGTCGTAATTATGCTTACTTTAATATAGTACTACTAGCTGTTGCCCGCGACTCCGTCTGCGTGGACCTTAAAAAAGTATGCTATGTGTTAGTTAATCCAGAACATATTCTATGTGTTTGCCAAATTTCATCCAAATCCGTTCAGCCGTTTTTGCGTGATTGCGTCACAAACATCCAAACATCTAAACATCGCCACAAACTTTCGCATTTATAATATTAGATACTCCATTCCAAATAGCAACGAAAATTTAAGGCCATTTTGAATGACAGAAACAGCGATTTGAGACACTTCGTCTCACTTATTCTTATAACAGCTTTAGTAACGTCCAAGATACGTTGGATAGTATATCTTTCTCATAAATAAATCTTATTTGCTACTCGGAATTGGCCAGAAAGCTATACATGAATCGGAATATCTTTTCGTCCTTATTTGGAATGCAGTATAGGAACAACTTATTATGAAACATTTAAAACAAGCTCAAGTAGAACAGTGAAAAGGGGCCACCCTAGGTACATATGAAGATTAAATTGGGAGTGTAGGTACTTAAAAAGGTCCAGATAAATATATCTAAAACCAAAGAGTGTAAAAATCAAATCAAATGTGTGTGTCAGGAATATAACGGGATAGCGGGTATCGGCCTTTCCTAATAGGTCACTGGCATGAGTAGTACATGTATGTATGTATGAACAAATTGCAATTGCTGCAATACATGAGACCTATGTTTAGAAATACAGGTGTTAGGGTAAACAGTTGCATTACTTCAAGAGGTGATTGTACCCATACTACTGAACAACTTTTAGCATATTTGAAAAAAAAAAAGGATTTTGCACACTAAATGCAAGCAGCTGATCGAATGTTTGCATGAACAGTTTTTTTTAATAGTTTCATAAGGAAAGTTGTACAGTATCATGGGTACAATCACCCTTTAAAGTAATGCAACTGTTTACCCTAACACCCTGTATACTACATCACTCAGCCCAGCGACTTGTACATCGACTGGAGGAACTGATCATAAGGCAAGAAATTTAACGATGTTAATTAGGTGATGGTCATCAGTGGCATTTTGGGAGCATAATGTTTTTTTTTCAAAGAGTAGACCATACCACAGTATAAGAAAAAGTATGAGTCACGTTGCAGGGTTTGCCCCGAACACTTGTCTCTCGCGTGGTGTTCGCGCGGTTCGCGTTTCAGCCTGCCACGAGGTTCCACAATCCTTCTCAGTTGTTCTTACTCAAAAACAATCCTCGAGATTGGATAGATACCCCCTCAAACCACTTGACGTTGGCGGAAATGCGTTGCTAACGCACAAGCAAGAAGTCCGTTAATTGTAAATAAAAAAAATAACAAGTATGGTACTACATACACTACGGACACTCCCTACCCTGTTCTAGCCAATTTTAGTTTCACCCCCTAAAAGACAGGAGGAATTGACTGTAGGGAATGATTTAGCCTTCTCACTCGCACTTACTCAGTATCACACTTGCATAAAAATCTCCTAAATGACCGTTATCAGTGCGAGCCTATTTGTATGAGAAGTGTCCAGGGTGTGCCGATACAGTATCATATCAGAGTAATGGCCAAGCGAGAGATTGAATTCAAGTAAGCAGACCACCAGCAAATTGTTCCAACGACCGACATTGCGAAGACGGTGGGATAGGATTGGTAGCATAAGACCAACAAATGGCGCGAAGGACAGCATTTCATTCTTTTAATAACCAATCTATCTATCTATCTATCTATAACGTCACGCCTCTTTTCCAATGGGGTAGGCAGAGACCAGAGCGCGCCATCTACTACGTTCCTTGCAAATCTCTTGCCTCATTCACATCCATACATCTTTTCATACATGCCCGTCGGTTTCGAGTACTCCGCACCTCACCTTTTTGTAGGACGCAACTGATTTGATCAGAATACGTCCTACGAGGGCGCCCTCTGCCGACACTTCCACTCACTTTAGCTCCAAATATCTCTTTCGTACATCTGCTATCACTAAATTTTTTATAGAATTAATTAAAATGTATTAAAAAATTTAGGAAATTAATAAATTTAGTAAATTTTTTCAGCAGTAGAAAATTTCAAAATTAAGACGCTTCTATCCCGTCGAGGCCGTTTTTTGAACACGAACGAAAGTGTTTTAAACTGTGTTTTAAAGTCTGAAATTAAATTATGTCTTATTTAAGGATCGGGCGGATGGGAGACTGTTCTCAATTACACGATTAGATTAAGTTTACTAGATAGAAAAACATCCCAAAGTTACCCTGTTTTGTTATGTTTTTTCAATACTATGATTAAACTGCTGATATTTAACTTTTTATTCTTGTACTTAACTAAATACATTGAATATTTCTAGTGAACTCCGAAGAATTTTTAGCTTAGAAACTCCCTTGAGCAAAGATATTGACGAAAAACACGTTTTTTTGCGATCCTGCTTTCAATTGGAGCGGGATGGCTAATTGTAAACTTATGCTTGCAAGAAAGAGACGCTTGCACTGGGATAACCTAGCCTTAATATGGAGATTATTCATCATTCTATCATGATTTTAACATGTTACATTCAAAAATCGCATTCCAGTCTTCACTTTAGCGGCCAGTCTATCCAAAGTATAAAAGTAAGTTGGAGTCTCATTTCCTACGAAATGCATGGGAAATGTTTTTTTGCGATTTCTGACATTTCTAGTACTCATTGATCCTTATAAGAAACAGGAACGACTGGCATTAAAAAAAGTTTTTGTGTAAATTGTCAATTATCTTGCTGACGGTACATTGTTTCCAAAATCTGTGAATGCAGTTCGAAATGTTTCAAAAAGTTAGTAGTAGTAGTAGTAGGATAGTCTCTTAAAAACATTTCGCTGTAGCTACAACGGTCAAGGTACCTGCCCTTACTGCCCCGTCTCAAAAATCCACCCTGTACACATGCTCGATTAGCTGATTGCATTTTCTGATTTCCTATAGGTTTCTTAGGGAAAGTTGTTCAGTATCATGGGTACAACCACCCCTTAAAGAAATGCAACTGTTTACCCTAACTGTATATTATTTATAATGTATAATTTTACACGTTTTCCAAACTTGGGGGTAAACTCGAAAACACGGATACTTTTAATAGGTTTCCATAGTCAACAAGGAACTTTATAGTTTCGCCATATCCATCGTTTATGTACACACGGCAAAACATCAAGCTGTATAAAACCAAAATAAGCTGGCCGCGCCTAGATCGAGTAACGTATAACGTCGCGCGGCCAGCTTATGTTGGTTTTGTATAGTTTGATGTGTCGCCGTGTGTACGTGTCAAAGACTCTTAAGCTGCTATTCCACAAGAGATGTGCGAGGTAGCGAGGCGGTGAGCGAGGAAACAATCGGCCAATGAGAGTGCTTCAATTTCCCAATGACGTGATTGAGCGAGCTATTGGCGGATCTCGCTCACCGCCTCGCTACCTCGCACATCTCTGATGGAAAGGCAGCCTTAGTACTAGACAACTGTAATTTGTTATGCGTATCCATATTAATAATGCTGACAAAGTGGTAAAACAAAATCTTCAATACATATTTTTGTTGGTTCACTCCCTAGCAAAGGGGGGACGAATTTTTTTTCTTGTCCCTCCCATGGTGAGGGGTGTCGTTGGATAGGTCAAAACAAAAGTACCGTTGATGCTTTCCATTCTTTCCGGACACCCAATACATAAATTTATTATAATATTATGAAAGTCAAATATGGTTGTCATATAAACAACCGAATATAAAATCTATTCATGGTTCAATAACTTTGGTTATAAAATCTTATTTGAATGAGACTGTTTTATTAGGAAATTCGACCTTGTGCTCACTGTTCTACCCATAACCTTTATGTACCTACGCATATGTTAACATATTCGAATGATTAGATTAATTTTACAATTTTCTCTATCTCTAGTGTAGTGACAAATATGATAGGTAAAGGTATGTTGACTTGAGATGGTTTGGTCATATGGAAAGAATGGATGACATTAGATTGACGAGTGCCTATAAGGCAAGCGTAAGTGGAAATGTTGGAAGGGGACGGCCTAGACGAACATATACGGACCAAATTGGCGACGTGGTGCTTAAAAAGGGCCAGGTCAGATTTACCCAAAACCGACGAGCATGCATGAAAGGACTAATGAATGTAGAGGAAGCTAGAGAGAGATGTTTGTCAGGATCGTAGCAAGTGGCGTTTCGCTGTCTCTGCTTACCCCAGTGGGAGTCAGGCGTGAGAATTTGTATGTATGTATGTAATTTTAGTTTTTCTGCTAAATTATTGATCACTTGATAAATGGATAAAATACAACTTCTAACAAAAGCCTTACATGGTGGTTAGTAAGTGGTTTAAATATTTATTATATCCCGAACTTCCAATATTTATTATGTTTTGTAAACATGAATATCTCAATGCTTTTATGGAAGATGTGAATTTGATTTTGGTTCCTCTTCACCTACACATTTCGGCAATAACTATTAAATTATCATATTAGAAGGCAAAACGCCTACCTATTTGGCACTATTATAATATTTCAGATACCACGTTAATTATTATTGATAAAGTTATGTTTTTTTCATTTTGAATTTAATAAAGTTCCTTAATATTTAAAAGGATTTGAAATAATGTCATAATAATGTTAGTTACTATAAGTACCATTAAAGATATAAAATAATGTGAGTACTAATGCTTTGTAACATTGTCACAGATTACCTAAGTGTAATGAATGACACACCTGCGGAACGTATGGCGCCGAAAGTTCGGTTGAATACGCGTCTACTAGGTAAAATGGCGCGTAATGACGCGTACTGGTGTGTCGCCGGTACCTATAGGGAAAAGCATTGCACGCGTATTCAACCGAACGTTCGGCGCCGAACGTTCCGCAGGTGTGTTCCTACACTTATAGTTACTAAGTCCATTTTCGAAAATCGTGTACTATAAAAGGATTTCTTATTTATACTAAACTTTAAAAACTATGTACTGCAAAATATCACAATGTAAAAAAATATATAAATTATGACAGTATTATCTATACTTATAAAACAGTTCTGTGACTGACTGCCTAAAACACTGAAGATATAAACATGAAACTTGGAATATACATTTTCATAGGGGTGCACTAAGAAAGGATTCTCTCTATAGGGGTTTTCCAAACTCCACGCGAATGAAGTCGCGGGAAAAAGCTAATAGTTGTAGAATGTTATTGATCTTAATTTTACATACACATTCCTTTCCATCTTGCTTATCAGCAGTACCGATTGCGTACAATATCGATCAGTGTACATACGTATTCAGTATATCTATATTTTGTTTTGTATTCTGTTTCGCATCTACTTGTTCAAAGTCTATATTTAGAGTTTGCGAACTACTAAGTATTTATTACAGTCCCCGTCATTCATAAATGAAATGACCACAATTGCATGAGTTGCACGACTTTCACAAAAAGTACATAACTGTTCGATAACTGTTTGGTTGATTGTATAGTCAAGAAAGCCCCAAGCTGTCTGTCTGTGTTATAGTATCATGAATTACTCAATTGACATGTCCACTCCGTTACAATCGTAGAAAGAGCAAGTAATAGAACGAAGAACGTGTTTTGTCTCATTTACTCAATGAGGGATGCATAATACAAATTCACTCTAGTTAAAAAAGGAGATCGCTACCTTATTGCTGTCCTTATTGACGTAGCCATATTTTTGCTCTAGCCTCTATGGTCTGACGCCGGAGTCAGTCAACAAAAATTTCATAAAAATGTTTGTTGCTCTATATTTCGATGAATAGTTATTTCGTAATAATTTAATTCATTGTAATTTGTTGCGAGTGGGTGACTTTAAGTTAACAACATGGTAGCGTGCAGCGTTTTAGGATGCAAGAGCCGCACTGAACGTTGCTAAGAAAATATTTCATTCCACGGGTATGTTAACATTAATTCACGTTTTATTGCAGGAAACATTAATAATAAAACGCATTTTGATAGTTTCATTCATCGGGCAAGTGTTAAAGACAATAATTTAAAAGTTAAAGCTAAATTTTGTGATTTGTAATCTCAATAAGGGTGGTCAGATGTCAAATTAAAATTACCCTGTTTCCACCTTGAAAATAAGGTACACCAAGGGCTGTGCCAAGGGTAAGCCGGAAGAGGTTTCATGAGGTGTTTTGTAACCGCTAGTTAAACGTAGTTAAGCATACCATACCATGGATAGCTGTCATTGCCTCAGGGTTAAAAGCTCCAACAAAAAACAGCATTAAAAATAGAGGTCGGTTAACTAAAGCTGGCGCGTGCCACACATTTACGCAATGCCTTTGTCTCACTGCACGCAGAATGTCTCATCGAACTCATTTATATATGTGTCTGAACGTGCCAGCATCTTTAGTTAGGTTAACCTGTAAAACATACCATGATAGATGTCGTTGACGTGAGTTGAATCCTTGGGCCTGTTTAGTGTTAGATAGTTTGACATACTATTTTGTATGAAATTATGTCAAAATATCTGTCGGATAAGCTAACAAGAACTTATTCAGAAGTGGTGAAACAGGCCCTTAGAGTATTTATTTATTCTACTAACAAACTTATCTGCCACTTTTTGGAGGTATGTATGTTTGAGGCAGCATGAAATCCGCAACTTTGGACTTTATTCCATTACTTTAGATTTTAATTTGAATGTTAAAATTCATGAAAAATTGTGTCGTGTGAACCCCAAACGCAGTTATAGTTTCGAAATTATTGTTCCGCAATTAAAGGCTGTTTAGTGATAGATAAGGTATCAAATTGTATGTAAATGCGTAAGATTGTTTGATCTGGCACGTTGGCAGAAGGGAAATGCTAAGGCGAGGCGGTCCCTATATAAATCGTCTAAGGTTGGATCATAAAGAATAGTTAGTGAGGTTTTTTTTATGTCTGTTTGTCTATTCGTTTGATTTTTTGTGTGTTTGTTTGTTTGTTCGAGCATCACGTAAAAACTACTTTACCAATTTTTTCGTATAGGTAGGGTAGGGAGTTGTAGCTTTTTTGCGTTTTTAAGTGATGTATTTTTTCTTCAGTTTTCCAAGCGACGAATATTTTAAAAATATATGGGTCTTCGCAACTGGCAGACTCAATTGGTCACCTACTATAAATTCGCGTATTTGAAGAACATCTGTTTATTGAAAATATACGTGTAAGAGAAATGGAATACAGTGACACTCCAACACGGTATATAAAGGTAAATTCAATATGTCGGTAGATAGTACAAGTAGATAATTATAATAGTCAAAGTAGGTATATCTAGTTTAGGTAGGAAAGAGTATAGGTCATTTATTATTTGTAAACTGGAAGACTAAGGGCCGTTTCGCCACTTCTGAATAAGTTCTTGTTAGGTTATCCGACAGATATTTTGACATTATTTCATACAAAATATGTCAAACTATCTGTCGTATAAGCTAACGAGAACTTACCCAGAAGTGGTGAAACAGGCCCTAAGGCATTGTCCTAATTGGGCAATGTCGGTAAAGCTGGTTAGATTCTTTATTAAATAATGTTAGGTAGCATTGCTTTCTTTTTTTAGTTCTAGTAATGTTTTCGAGATGATTGTTTTCATACAAGAAGCGAAAACCAGTTTACCTACTTAAGCCTACTAAAAATCTGGTTCGGGTTTCGATCTCATTTGATTCTGTACACCTTAAACTAGGTTACCTACCATACACTAAATGTTGGCTCCCTGCAAATTGTTCAATGTAATTGATGATGTAATTAAGTTCGAGCTAAGTAGGGTCGAAATGTATGGATTTTGACATTTAACTGTAGGTTTTAGCAAGGTCTTACAATTATAGTACAGAATACGAGCCTCTATAGCTTACCAGAAAAGGTGTGTATCATATCTTACATTAAAATATGATAATGTTCTATAAGTTAACAACATAATTTATGATTTGATACAAATAAATAACTTTTCACCTCACAAGCTCGGAAAGATTATTTTTATCGTTCGAAATCTGAGTGCAAAAGTGCATTTTATCCGCTAGCGTGGAAAGAGTTTTTAAAATTCGAATCTTTCTATTCAATATTTGTCTATACTGCCAGTCCAGATAAAAAGATAGTAAAAACCATACGTGCGAGAAAGACAAAAAGATTATGTTGCTAACTTGACGAACTTTGCATACTTATATTCGTGCATATTATTGTCTTCTCTTTTTCGCGTATAGGTTTGTCCTTCACTATAATTTATTTGAGTGGAAAAAAAAGAGATTATACCTAAATATAATCTCTTTGAAAAGCAATATCTCTTGTCTTCTCTTTTTCACGTAGGTATGGGTTTGTCCTTATTTGCATTTGCATATAATTATTTTCCCAGTGTGGGATAAAAATATCGTTTAAAATAATATTTAAAATGCTTTTTAATAATTAATTCATCTAGTTTACCTATGAGAAGTTATTCCTTTACATTTCCTAACATTTCTTTAATTATTTGCGCAGTGTATCAGTACACACCAGGACATTTTTTATGCTGATCAATTTTTTTTTTCAATTAAACTGCTACACGTGACCGCGGCGAGACAGTGATTAAATGCAAGAGTACTATATCGCCACAATAGAATGGGACAACGTCATGAAGCGCGATGTATCTGATGATGATCTAAAGTTAATGCTTGTACCTAACATTTTCCTCGCTGTTGTGAGGTGAAAAGTTGTGTGTTTCGCTCGGCTGCAAAATTATTCTGCGTCTCGTACCTTTGAAACCTTTGCTACGCTCAGAATTCTATATTTGAACCACTCGCTCCGCTCGTGGTTCAATCCTAGGATCCTTCGCTTGCTCAGGTTTCAATACAAGTACTCGCGCCAAAAAACAACTTTGCAGCCTAGCATAACAAATAACTATTATTAAAATGTATTCTCGTTATTATAATGACACAACAGGTGACATAAATTGATAATTGCATATTGCATAATGTGCTATTATTATGTTCTTCTACTTCTTATCGAGTGGTGGTGTCGATCTGGTGTCAGAGTTTATTCAAACCGCCTTACGGCCTCTGACGTGGTTTTTATGTAACGACTACTACCACCAGAGATAGTAGCCGGGACCAACAGTTTAACGTGCAATCCAAAGCACGGAATCATCTTTCTTTTCAGACAATCAGGTGACTCAGCCTGCAATGTCCTAACCAACGGGGGAAAACGCACAAAGTGACATTTCACGTGGGAATGGCCGTGGTGGTCCAGTGGCGCGAGTAACCTTGCCTGCCGTGCAGGAAGCGATGGTTCGATCCCCGTCCAAGCCGACTCGTACCAATGAGTTTTTCGGAATTTATGTACGATTTGTAACACCACTGGCTTTTCGGTGAAGGAAAACATCGTGAGGAAACCTGCATGCTTCAATTTCGAGGCATGTATAGTACCCACTGTCCATTATATGTGGCGACGGGCTCACCCCCCGTCACACTGGACAGAGTTTCGGTACTACTGGTGAAACGTGGATGTTCTGAGATTTTAGAATATCTCTGACTACCCCCTCGGGGAATATAGTCGTGAGCATATGCCCCCGTGGGAATCGAACCCACGACCTCCGTGTCAAGAGCCCAAGCTCTTAACCATTAGACCACGGAGGCAGTTCCACGGAGGCGGATTATGTTCAATGGGTACCAGCCCGTCTAGTATGATTTCTCTACTAGCGTGCCGACTCTATTTTTTCCATACTAAGTACTTGTCGCAGCTAGCGCGACGCTCTGAAAAGCGCGAGAACAGCAGTCACACGTTCAAATCAGCAGTAGAAAGACGCATAATCTCCATAGTAATTTTAACATTTTCTACTGCAGCGAGTTACGGGTGTCTTTCAAAAATCGCACTACAGGGGCTATAGACAAGGTAACATTTCTATTGGCGTAGACGCTAGTAGAAATGACAGAATGTATGGATTTTACATTGGCGATCGAAACATTTTGACGTTTTCTTTCTCCACCATACGTCAAATCCATACGTTTATTTTTTTTTCTACTGTCGTTAATGCTAATCGAAAGTACTTTTTCTAGAGGCCCTGGTTATTTTCTAAGCAGCCGAAGGCGCGGTGCGCACATGTAGTGAAATCGTACTAGACTCAAAGGACTGTAAGTATTCACCCTACGAGCGGCGCGGGAATCTCATTCGGTGAATTCAGCAATTGTAAATGTCAAAATAACTATGGAGATGTGCATCTTTATACTGTGGATTTGACTTTCAAAAATCGCTATGTATGATTAATGATTTTTGAAAGTCAAATCAGCAGTAGAAAGATGCATATCTCCAAAGTAATTTTGACATTTTCAACTGCTGAGCTCACCGAATGAGATTCAAAAATCGCACTTGTGTACACACACGCCGTGTGTACATAATATATCATGGTTCATTTACCCATTTTTATGGGAGTTTGATTTCCTATGGTATCACTGGATGAAATTATCGCTGTCTCATACGCGGTTACACTGATGTTCCGTCTATCAGCGTAAGCGAAATACTTGGCCTATGGTTACAATTGATGGATTATAAGGGACATGGCATGTAACAGTTTATTCCAAGAGAACGCAACGAACAATATTATAGAATTAGCTACAATATGACGTCAGCAGATTCAGTGATTCACTCTAAGGTTGGCTTGCACCAAAAAGTATTTAGACTTAAACATGTTTAAATATGATGCTGTCACTGTCATTTGTATGAGCAGTGTGAAAGACAGAACTATCACTTAATTCGCTTAAGCCTAAATACTGCCTAAATACTTGTTGGTGCAAGCCGGGCTAAATGACGTTCCTATTCCTAACCAGTGTAGAACCACGAAAAAGTTACAACTAGGTACCTAATAGTCCTAATACTATGAAAGCGATGAGCTACTCAAACTGAATGATTGAAGCTTGATTTGCCGCGGTAGGTCACAAATGAGGTCATGAAAGGAATTTTAACCATCCTTTTAACGTAATTTTTCTGCTTCCTAGGGCTACTCAATGATAATGACATACTTATGTTATGACCTTTAAACAGGTATTCACTCAGGTATATAGAGTTGAACAGATAGTATGTCTTGCGTTTCCATATTTACATTTAAAACTATGTAGGTAGATAATGTTGATCGGCTAGATCAGTTAGAAACGAGCAATACGATCTTACAAGTAGATTACATTCCTTATGAATGACGCTTCAATATTTACTAATACAAGGACAGTCACCTATTGATCTTAATGTTCAATGAATTGTATACATTGAAACCAATCACTGGTTATTGATTAAAGTTTTACAGCTATGTACGTTTTGGCGTGACGTGTTATACGCTGAGGGTGTGTGTACGTGTTAAGAATTAATTGGGTCAAAGCTTTCGTCAAGGGCTACTTCTACTGGCCTGAACTAGTTGGGAGGTTTACCGCTTCTTACTCAACTACCCAATTCAATTCAATATTTTAAAAGGTTTCTTTATTTCAAATACTAGATATTCAAGTAGAAAGGTATCGGGAGAACAATGCTCGCCATCATACTTTTCCATTCGTCTCCCTTTCGCGTTAATCCAGAATAACATTTCTAGAATCAAAACCAAGTACATCAACACTACGCTTTCACTCACATGCTAAGCCTCAATAAAGTGACTGATTTCGTCTAATAGCTTACGGATATTAAATCTGTAATTTTAAAATAGACCGTGTCGTAATGCTTCTGAAGATATTCTACAAATCGTACATCTGAATAGAGAAAGGAAGCATTAAAACTGTCGCTCTAAACGCGATAAACTCTTTGATACATACACCGCTAAATTTCTTATTAACTGTTATATACATATAAAGATATCCTCGTTTGTTTTAGCGTCGGCAGAAGCTCTTGACAGAGCCAGGTTAGCGCGGGAAAGACGCGAAGCAGAACAAAGAAAGAGGCTCGATGAGTTACGAGCGCACGCGGCGGCGGCGCAGGCGCAGCGAGAGAAGCGGGACGAAGACCGTCGCCGGAGGCAGGCAGAACAGCGTGCCAGGGATGATGACAGGAGGCAACAGGTATTATTAAGAAAATTTTGACTTGATCTTATGAAATAACAGCTAAGGGTCCAAGGTTTGGTTCGGCTCCGCGTTGATGGAAACCTGGCCTTGACATGAGCTCTTCCCCACTAACTGTAAGATTGTTTATACGTAGGTACTCTTGTACTCTCAAACTGGCATGTATTATGAAACTGACGCATGCAATCATCGTCGGAATCAATTAGACCTTCTAGATTACGCATATAAATTAGCATTCCTGTTCTACGTTTCCAACTTCTTACAGTCCCAACTTATTACAGCTATAAAAAGAGTACCTAATACTCCTGTCTGTCTTTATCAATATATAAGGGGTGTAAGTGTAACAAAACGCCCTAGTAATAAGGGGTGGTTTAGACCAACAAACGGACTGACAAACTCTCATACTCGACGCAAATGGATAGCTAATTTTTAGGGTTCCGTGTTTAAACAAGGATGTCTGTCTGTATGTCCCGCCTTAATTATTCGCTCATTATTGCACCCATTGAATCGAAATTTTGCGTGATGACAGATAACAGTAACCCAAAACACAATACAAACTAAGTCGTTACAATAATTGTGTCTCGAGATATGTGCTCTCAAAGTTAAAAACAAGAGTGTACCTAGGGTTATAGAAGGAATGACGTATCGAATGCTGTTAGGTAGCCTTTCGCCCACAACAAAACTCACTGCATAATATACCTTATAGCCCTGACCAACTCGTTGCACTTGGTCGAATTACGTATTTAGTCCAATACGTAGTTCGTCCATACGCATTTCGTCAAGCACGTGTTTCGTCTAATGGGCATAGGGCATATGCTGACGACTATATTCCCTGAGGGAGTAGTCAGACATTATTTGAAACCTCAGAACATCCACGTTTCACTAGTAGTACAGAAACTCTGTCCAGTGTGACTGGGAGTGAGCCCGTCGCCACTTATAATGGACAGTGGATACAATACATGCCTCAAAATTTAAGCATGCAGGTTTCCTCACGATGTTTTCCTTCACCGAAAAGCCAGTGGTGTTACAAATCGTACATAAATTCCGAAAAACTCATTGTTAGGAGTCGCAAGGTTACTCGCCACTGGACCACCACGGCTATTTCGTCTAATATTTATTTATATTGTACAGTCATCCTCAAAAAGATTATTGTGTCCTTAACAAAGCAACCGTTACCTTGTGTGTGTGAGTGCACGCGCGGCTGCGTTTCTGTGTGTGTGTGTGCGCGTGCGCGAGATGATGGTATGTTTGTATGTCATTGTGTGAGTAAGTGAGTAATTACTCCTTATATTAATAGAAATACCTTAATTAGGTACTAAATACCTTATTTAATACTAAGGCTAAAGTTCGTGGGCCAATTCGATATAAGTAATGTAATATTAATACTTCAACCGGAATTTTGGACCAACGCTGACCCCCAGTTTAGAGCCATATCACTTATCACACAAGCTATGATATAAGCTTTTTGAGCATAGGCGATTTCGCAGCTGCACCGCCGTGACGCCGGAACTTCACCGCCGTCAATTTACAACTGTTTTTTTTATTGAACATTATCGTCACGTTTTCGTTGGGAAGTATGTTTACGAGAGACGGAAAGTGTGAGGGGGATGTGGAGAAGAGAGTGACTGCGGGAAATCAGGTAAATGGTGCCCTGCACGCCGTGGTGAGTAGCCGGTTTGTGTCAAAAAGGGCACGTCTGGCTATTCACAACGGCGTGTTGGTGCCTACCCTTATGTACGGGAGTGAATGTTGGGTGTGGAGCAAAAGGAATGAAAGTCGAGTGAATGCAGTGGAAATGCGCTCTTTACGAAGTATGAGTGGTGTTACAGTGACCGACCGAATCAAGAACAGTGTGATAAGAGATCGGTGTAAGTTGAAGGATGATGTGGTAACCAGGATTGAAAGAGGTATGCTTAGGTGGTTCGGTCACGTACAGAGGATGAATGAGAGTAGACTCACTAGGGAGATTTATCGATCCAATATCAGTGGAACAGTCGAGAGAGGGCGTCCGAGGAGAACTTACCACGACCAAATAAATGGTCTTCTCCGAAAAGGACAAGTGCGTAGCACCCTCAACCGACGGAAGTGCATGAAGAGATGTATGAATGTGGATGAGGCGAGAGAAGTATGTCAGAATCGTAGTGTGTGGCGAGCCGTAGTCTCTGCCTACCCCAGTGGGATAGTGGCGTGAGTATATGTATGTATGTATGTACATTGATTGATCTCAGAAATATCGCGGCGATGTCGTAGTAGAATCACGGCGATATCGCGCCTATATTGTCCCATCCACGCCTACGCTCAAAAGTAGCATGTGTGATACGGCTTATACCTTTACAATGTTATAATTGTTACACATATGGTCCATCGCCTCAATTCGTGGCACTTAGTTTCCTGAACACCCGTGACGGGAAGAAATTGAACGGTCCATGCTAAGCCATTAAACGTTGTTAGATATGGCCGAGACCTCTTTTAGAAAAAGTCGATTGAGATTTTATTAAAGTAATCAAACATATAGGTATTCTACTATTAATACCTACTACTTGTGCTTTATCTGTATAGGCTAGTTTGTAAATACAACAGAATCATCACCTTCAGCCCGGTAAACCCCTCTGCTGGGTATAGGCCTCTTCATTTTCACGCCAAGTACAACGGTCCGACGCTAGTCTCATAATTAGTCATAATATACGAGTAAACTGTACAATAGATGTCATCTGGCTACTGGGCTTCTTACTGACCGTCTCCCCGTCCCACGATCGCCATTCGTTCAACAGAATACGTAGAAATAACAATTAATCCTATATTAAATACATTCTGTTTGTAAATTATTAATTAATAATTAGCATTCTTTGTAGTTTGTCTTCAAATTATTCATGTCAGTTGTCAGTCTTAAGATTTCAAACTATTGTGGAGACGAGGTTAAGTATGTCTTACTATTTGAAATTTTCTTGTTTTCGATGTCGATGAGTTTAGATGACGTGGGTGTTGCATAAGCGTCCTTGCGGCTTATGAATGATGTCATTTCTGCACCATTTGAGTTCTCGCACTTCCAAGTATCTTGATCTTTTGACTTGATTTCTACATATGGGTTCGCTTATTCTATAAAAAATTTACGAAGTGCGAGTAGGTCTCAGGCACCGAGGGTTCCGTCCCAAAGTTACGGCAGACGGACAGACGTCGTCGTCGGTAGGCTTATTCTATTCATTCATAGCACACCTTGGACACTTGGCTCTCTTTTCATGCTATATGTAGTATTAGATACCCTTTCTTATACTGTGGTAATCACATAACATTGTAAGAGGCGTTAGAAGTGCAAAGTAGGCGTGGAACGTAGTGCCACAGGTTATGCAATGATTTGCATAACACCATAAGGCGCGCGGCGTTGTGCGAGCGAGAGGGCATGAGTAAGTGTAGCAGCGTGAGCGGGAAGACAAGTGGCGCCAGCCGTCTCCGAAGCAAAAGCGCTACTTTGCATTTCTGACCCCTCTTATACTGTTCTGTGGTGGTAATGGTCACGTTGGCACCGTTCGGGTACGGAACCCTAAAAAAGGAAACAAATTTCGTGGGCTTATTCGATAAAATATGAATATTAAAACTTCAAGTACATTAAACCAACGCTAACCATATAAGTTTATACAACATGTATAATACCTTTGGTCCATCGCTCCAATTTGTGGCAGGTGACGGTCATCACATCATTTATATAACGCCGTACTCGTTCTCTATTGTCAATTATGAGGTCACGCGCAATCAACTTCTCGTACTTCTAGCCCAGTCAATTTACGGAGTTTTTTTAGGAAGGGTGGAAAGTAGTTATGTATGAGACTTTTAAACTGTAACCAGCACAATTTAGTGATAAAAAGACAATCTAAAAATAAATTTAAAAATGCAGCTACGAAACCTAGAAATCAAAATTCTATCTCCCGGAAGGCTTTTGACTTAAAAATAATAAAACCAAAACACTTAAAATATAAGATACCGAAAAAAACAATTCTTAATTAGACCCGGGTTAAACAGTTAAATGACTGGGCTAGTCTATGCGTATGCTCACTTTCAGAGACAATGATCTTACTTGCTACAGCTTTAAACTATGAAAGTATGAAATGACGAGGGGTCGATTTTCGAAAAAATCCTTAGTGCCTTACCCCTACATCCGCTGTGGAATATATGTATTTCAAATTGCATGTTTCTATCTTCAGCTGTTTAGGCTGTGCGTGGTCTGCCAGTCAGTCACGGAATTCTTTTATAAGTATAGATTCTTAGATCATTTGATTCGAATGATAAGAATATATCATCTTATTTTATTACCAGAATTTATAGTCTCCAACTAGTCATGGTTTGATAACCTCGCCTAAACATCCAGGTACAAAAATTATCTATACATTCCGATCATTCGTAAAGCATACACGACGCGTACAGAAATACACTCAAGTCGTTGTAGTGCATCAAAAATATTTAAAATTAACTCTCGCCACGCATCAAGGAGTCGCGACAAAAATAACAGGGACTCACTTCCTTCAGGACTACAGTGCATTCCACATTAACGCCGGTTTCCAATTAAATACATTGTGTTTAGAGAACAGGATAAAGGTGTAAAGTGACAATCAGAAGAGTGCCGCAACGTCCGGAAAATAATATGGAGAGTACATATAATATTATACCAATTTAATTAGTGATCTATTTTGAGTTATTATTAAAGTTTAAAATTAAATAGAATATTAAAGTTTAATAATAAATAACAATCTTGAAATTCGTCTAGATGCCACTAATAGTAAAATATTGTTAGACATCAAGTGAAGCTAAAATCGTTATTTCGTATCCTATGACTATCCTATTCCTATCGTGCACCCTTTGTGCAACAGCAATAATTCCGTTTAAAAATAAATGTTTACGTTTTTTGTTATAAACTAAACGGTTTTAGACATTTTCATATAATAAGTAGAAGTGGAAAGGTAAAAAAAAAATAGCACCCCGGATCAAAATACTTTGGTATCTATTTAAGTTTTAAAGAGTCGCTGTTTGCCGATATTTGAGATACGAAGAAGTGTGAAAAGTGGAATTTTCTAGAGTTTACCTCAATGTTGACCATCAGGGTCACACTTTTTTCATGAGGATTTTAAGTAGTTAAAACTAGGAAAGAAAGTTATTGTTATTAATCTAATACAAGTTGAAATTTTTAAAAGATTTTTAGGATTTGCGTTCCATTTTGACACCTTAATAAGTGCCTATGAGAATACAAATTCCTCTCATTACAATTAGTCCACAAGTGCTAAAATAGAAAACTGAATTTTAGTCATCGTTAATTTTTAACATTAAGCAAAATATTTATACTTATTGTAAAATTTTATAATATTAGTCAAATCTGGTTTAATAAGTGCGAATTCTAACGTAATTTTAGCTTCTATTCAATATATTTTTATTCATCACAGGATATTTTTGATATTTTTTTAACGACCTCTAATATCTCTTTTTTTTTTCAGTGTTTTTAGAAATACTATGAATACCTTACTCCATGATGAATACAATGCTTCCGATGAGATGTTAATGTTATATTTATAAATTATTTACACCTTTAATTTTTACGGGAAAGTTCATCCCGACTACGAAACCTATCACTATGCATGGTCCGAGCGACACTAACATGGCTGGTTTTTTCGTTTTTTCCTACTATTTCATCGCAGCAAAAGAAAGATATTTCTTGGTGGAACTGAGCTAGTAAGACTTCCCCACTAGTCCCTCGGAACTACTGGGAACCTCAATATTATTATTTATTTATAATATAAGTAGTGTAAAACAAAGTTATTCTAAAATTAAGTCTATTTATTAGATTTTTTTAAGGCGTATCATCCCTGGACCACGACTCTCCCTCCATACTAATCGATGCGAACGAGTGCGTGAATCCGGTCAGAATTTAGCCGTTTTCTTTGAAAAATTTGATGTTTTTTTTTATTAATTTCGAAAAAGTAACTTTAAGTAAGAAAACCACATCATTCTAAATTGTGTTGTGAACAATATTGTAAATTTTCATTTTCTTCCGATTAAAAATGTAAGAGTAAAATGGTTACAACTGGAAAAAAGGGGTGACTTTAGATTCCCTTTTCTTCGGTTTTATTCATAAAAATCGATTTCTAGAAAAACCACATCACTTCTCATATCGTGTAGATGGTTCAGTTTATTTTTCAGCTCAAAAAGTGCCATTGGAATAAAATGGTTACAAAGTTACCCAAAACCAGGAGGTAGCCCCTTAATGACAGGCCGTGCCAATCATAACTATTGACGCCTTTTACGGTTAATTTGCCTGTTGTACAAGATTTCAAATATTTTGTTAAAATGTGTGCGTGAAGGAGCGCAGTAGGCGCTTATTCCACGCCCCGACCCTGCTCACAACCAGTAGCCACAGTCCACCTTAGACACTGCCGAGTAGGCCTCGCATGCCACCCCCGAAAGAACGATAAAATTCGAGATGTGCCTCCATCCTTTTACGTATGCATCATTTTACGTATGCAACAAAAAGCGCGCATGACGTTTTTATCGTTTAAACGCTTTTTCGTGGGTGGCATGCTAACCGTGCAGAGCCTGCATTTTTTAACGACGCACAGCAGAGGTTGGACGAAGTCCGCAATAAATGATACATATCATCTTTGTACAACGCCAGTTTAGCAGTATTGACAATACCCACTCTGATCTGTGCAAAGTCTGCAATAATCAACATCTGCGGACTTTACACAAGCTGCCTGTACAATGTCGACAATGTACAAACATTTCTGACAATGTCGTATAAGTAGATAATGTTTTTAGAATAATCAATATTATTCAATATGAAGGTGAACGTTGGAGAGTTTCGGTCGCTATACAAAAACGGTCGAACATAAATAATTTCCTTATCATTATTATTGTGTTATTGTTCCATAAACACTTGTAATTGGTTAAATAAAAAGAAATGTATTCGCAATTTCCTTGAATCTACCTCGACTCACTTCCTGCGTAGGTATGAGATAATGTGTTAATCATTTTAAAGTAATCATTTACACATTTGATACGAAATCATGATATGAAACAGTCTGCTCATTAGTAAGGAAAAGCTAGGCCGTTATATTAGTCACAGGTTATTGTGTATATAAAAATGTCTAAACAAGTGAATTTTTGTGATTGCGTGGTAATATTAATAACTTGTGGAAGAAAAGTGTAATATGTCAGTTACAGAATATTGAATGACTGTTAATTGGTTCTACAGGTAGAAGATCGAAAACGTGCAATATGGGAAGCTTCAGTGTCGCGGCGGGAAGCGTTGCTGCAGCGGGAGCGGGAAAGGACCGAGCGGCTCGAGCGGGCGCGCGCCTCGCGCTCCTCGCCGCGTCCTGCCTTCGCGTTCGGATCCTCCACGCCTCGACTCCTCGAACCACTTGATTCAGCGGGATTCTTCTGGGCCGCGCGCAGGTAATGATCGGGGAATTGACAGTAACGTGAACATCGGATAACTACGTATATGGAATTGAGATAGTTTGATGTCAATGAATAGAAAATGGGACGCGTGCCAACTCTGCATCGTAGGTTTACAGTTGCAGATGCTTTTCCATTTGGTATTCTAGATCGTAGAGTAAACGCAAATGCTTTTTTCAATAGGCAATGATGTAAACGTTTTATACAGGTTGTAAGGAAAAGTATCATTAACCTTTAAACCACATACTCTACCAGTCAAACTGAACAACTTCGACTATGGGAGCAAACCTGTCAGAGCAAAAAGAAAATCTGCTGTTCCATACTAAACTGCAAAACCTACACGACTCAAATGTATGGGACAGCTGTTTTTTTTGTTCTGATTGGTTTGCTCCCATAAAAGTTGTTCAGGTTGATGGGTAGAGTATGTGGTTTAAAGCTTATGATACTTTTCCTTACACCCTGTATTGTTTCGATCACTTGATTTAGATTTTTTTATTTCATTATTGCTTTGCTTAATTTTACGACGGGTTTAAAAATCGGGTGTGGGTTTAACCTGATGCTTAATCGTATTCAGTTAATAACAAAACCCGTCCAATCCAGACTATTGTTTTACTAATTTGTTTTTGTTTTTCCCTCCACCAGTACCAACCCCATAGATCAGATGAACTTTTTTGAGTCACTGTAAGCAGACATTTTTCTTTAATTTATTTGTCACTATTTAACCAGTATGTCTACTAATCGTTTTAGTTGTGTACAATTTGATGAAAACTAACTATTACTAATGTTGTATTGTCGAGAATGTAGTAATAAACCCCTGTTTGTGGCTGCTGTGTACAGGTCCTCCTTAATGTGCTGATGGTTTTTAAGGGGATTATCAGACCATCAAACTGAACAATTTCTACGGGACCAGAATCCAAATCGCGGAAAAAATTCTACTATTCCATTCAAAACTAATCTGGGACAGTTGTTTTTTTTTTCGCGATTTCGATGTTGGTCCCGTAGAGAAAGTTATTCAGTTTGCAGGAATCACCCTCTTTAAAAACCCTTAGGGCCTGTTTCACCACTTCTGAGTAAGAACTTACTCACAAGTGGTGAAACAGGCCCTTAGTAAATTAAAAGGTACCGTGTATATAATGTTTTAATTAGATACTTTCATTTTTGAAGTAAACATTAATTTGCGTTGTACTTATATGCGTGTACTAATAATAGACATTTCAAACAAAATTAGAATTTAGTTACAATTTAACCTTGCATTTTAGTTATCTATATATTACCTTATTAATATAATCTGGCATTGTATTAATGCACGGTTACACTGTGCATGACAAATAGTTTAATGTTTAACTAATACTTGTTGACCTCCTAGGAAGCACTTTAAAAAACTCATCAAAACTACGTAATACCTAAAACCTGACTGGTTTTGTCAACATAAACATTTTATGATAATTTTGTTTAAATTCTTCATGATAATTATGAGTGGAATCGACGTCTTAATGTTTTGTTTGTTCTGTCAAAAACATGGAATGATGATAATAAATAATTGCTGAATATTACGCAGGTAGATAACAAAATTGGTAGGATAGGTGGGTATCATTTACTTATATACAATCAAAGGACGAGAAGACGATTAGATAATGCAATCAGATGCACGGTGGAAATTTTTTTGTGTATGTAAAGGAAGCTTGGTGATTTAGCATTTACATGAAACTATTACAAACAATGCTCCGGCATCCTCCAGAATTTAAATGCGATATGCAAATATTATTCAAATTTTCACTAGGTTTAGTGTTCATTTCGAAACGTTTTCCTTCGTTTTAGTGGAATTTTAATACAATAAAATAAAAACTAATATTCCAATTTCTAGACAATTTGGGTAAATCTTCAATTACTAGCCGCCCCGCAATAACTGGACACTATGGTATGAAATACTGAAATGTATAAACTAAGAATTATATTTACATTCACACAATTCAAGTAACTTTTCCAGATAACATCAGTTATCTCAAGTACCTATTAGTCAAGTATTATTCACCGATTAACGTAAAAATTTATATTAATACAAGTTTTACTTTGAAAATGACCGGTTGCTTCTTTTTCTGGTAGCGTACATGCATTTGAAAATAAGAACTTCTATGTTAAATTTGACCTTTGACTTTATGTCAGTGTAATAAAGGTGGCTAGTTATTGGAAAAAATGGTTAGTATTGAAAATGCTGTCTAGTAATTCGGTTAAAAGTAATATTCAATAACATCAATTACATCACTAATGAAATAAATAATGTCAGCTTCTTTAGTACACACGTTCATTATTTTCAATATTAACTTCTTCCCCTAAATGATTATTAAGAGTGGTATCACTTTACAGGTGGCCACAATAAACATTATTAAGTAAGCAAGGTAGTAAAGTGGCTTAGATCTTAGATGGTTGGTCCCATAGTGAAAAATGAGCATTTTAATGGTCTGATCAACAGACCAAATTTGTTTTTGGTGAAAGCCACCCCAAGAGTCTATTAAATACTAAAAAAATTAGGTGAAACTATTTAAGGGGATGATCAGACCATCAAACTTAACAACTTTCACTATGGGACCAATACCGAAATTGAGAAAAAATATCGGCTGTCCCATACTTTTAGGTCCAGTAGGTTTGTATGGAACCGCTTCTTTTTTTCGCGATTTCGGTATTGGTATACAGAAAGTTGTTCAGTTTGATGGTCTGATCATCCCCTTAAAATAGTTTCAGCTAATTTTGATAGACCTTATACCTATTTGTACATTTATATTATGAGAACCAACGAGAACATAGATGTAGGTAAGTAGGCGTTACTTGTGTGGGCGGATGTGAGTCAAGGTGCTGTGACTACTGCTTAAATCATCAGAAGATACAACACCTGTGATGAATACATTTTATCTATGATTAATATACACAAAAATAACATTATTACAACCCGGTTGACGGGCCAATTATCCCTCGGGCCTGGCAAAGTAGGAGCCAGGGGTCTAGATTCTGACAGAAATACCTGTCCATAGTAGAACATACAGGTTGTTTTTTGAACGAATAATAGTATAAAAAAACATTTAATTCGATTTGACCAACTTCTTCTGCGGTCCGATTTTTTTTTTCGTACAATGAAATGATCCTTACATGAAACTTAATTTATGCATTTCTATAAAAAACTCACACTTGACCTAAACATGACAATTCAAAAAAATAAAACACAAAATAGACCTAATAGTTCCTAAGACTGCTTTTTCCCTGTATCTCCCATGGTTTCGGATTTCCCCACCCTGTTACATTAAAAAAAAAACACCCAGTAAGACAGCCTCAGTAAGTTTGCCACAGTTTGTAGATATAACCTTTTTTTATATCTTTGATAGGTTATAGTTATTGCGTTGCAAGTAGCAACTGATTTTAAACGATACAGTATAATTTCCGCTTATAATGCTAATCCGCTACCTTATAGGTAACCTTATAAATAACATACATTGACAGCCGTTATTTCCGCCATGGTCCAGTGACCTGATGACGTCATCTTCCTTCCTATATTATTTTAGTGTCGGGCCCATTGTCTCCATAAAACAATAGCCATCAATAGCCTGATTTCAGACGTAGCGAATTTGTCAATGGCGAAATTATTGTCCTTATTTATTATGCATTATGTTTGGTTTTGGGATCGGTGGTGAAAATGTAGTTGTAGAAAGTAATTGTGATGTTCCATCCAGGGGGTGGCCTGATAGTAAGCTGTATGATAACACATTGGTGATAAGAAGTTATCAAAAATAATCAAATGCTATGTCGACAACATGATGTAGTTGTAATGAATGTACTGTATAGAGAATAAATATACATTCCGCATGTTAAATAGGTCATGTAAAGGTTGTAAGTTGTAACTTGTAAGACAAAGATTAACTCTTTGTAAACCTAAATACTGTTTCTCCAGAATCGATAACATTGTATAATGTACTTATACAATATCTTATTGTTTGTAAACAAGGACTTTAACGTTTGCATGAATAGTCAAAAAACGGTTACCAAACAGTTCAATATGAAATGTTAATGTTTAAATCGATTCTGTGAGTTTGTGGTTTTGAATGGACAACATAACATTTTGTTGATCACCAATTTATTTATATATTTTAGCGATTACCTATATTTTATATTTGATTTTTATTAGTTATTTCTAGGTGATTTTTAAGAAAAAAGTCAAGAAATGCCAAATGAAAATTAGATTCACATGCATAAAGGAAATGCATCCCATTCATCAGGATTTTTATTAAAATAATTTCGATACCGTTTTCACGTTTGGTACCTTTCCTAAAATGAAATGTTATCCATTGGCTCCATATTGCGTTCATTTGTAGAAACTATGTAGAATACTTTTAGTCAAATCTATTTTAAATATAATGTATTGATTGTAGTTGAGAGTAATTTAAATTACTATTATACTAGGCCCATCGTATGAAGCAACGGTTAAAATTTAAAATTAACAAAGTAATAACTTATATTCAAAGTTACTTCTATGAAATTACGGTTTTAAGTAAAACGTTGCAAGTATATTCTTACGGCATCGACAGGCCTGGTAGGTGGAATAAATATAAAGCGACAAAACAGTCTTGGTTGCATAATATTGCTAGTTGACTAACAGTAACAAAATGAATATTACTTAGATCTTCTTTGTAATGTTGGCCGAGAAATGACCACCATTATTATTAAATATCGTTTACTCCTCACGGACAAGGAACATTTTCCTTCGTAATCTTTTTTTTTAATTACTGATAGGTTTGCTCTTGCTCTAACATGTAATCAATAATCATATTGAGATATCTACGACATGTAGTTTCAATTAAAATATAAACCAATTCCAATCTAAACCTAAGCTATATTTTCATTTGTTAAATGCGATCATCTACAACTTTCTTGGCCGACTATACATCAAAAGAATAAAGTAATAGTAGATTACACACGAGGACACGGACAGGAAAGTAAGAAAGGTCTCAGATCTTATGTAATTGTTGCAACAAACATGTGATCTAAGGCTTTCTTATTTACTGTCCGAGGTTAGTATACTATTTTTCTCCACGACGGAGGTGGAAAGCGACAACTTCGTTTAGCGCAGCGGGACGACAATTGACGCTTTCCGTCCGGAGGGGAGAAAAAAACATATAAGTATCTTCTATTTAAAACCCAGGTTTAAATGTGAATGTAATTCCTCTTTCAGGGCGGCATCAACAACAAATGTGATGTTCGCGTCTGCGCCACTCACCAGACGCGCTTCAGCACTCCACCTGGACTCAGAAAACGATAACAAAGGTACTTACTACATACTGTTAAGAACTATGACGTCTGGTTAGAACTTTTTAGCACAAAACTAGCTTTACAAAATGTTTCGTTTCGATCAACGCTTTAACTTGAGCTATGACTACGTCGGTACGTTATAACAACTTATAACAATCCTTGTACAATAAATCAATCACTAAAATACTAGAATACCCTAACTGTAAAAGTGTCTAAATTCTGAATATACCTAGTAAGTATACTACTTACTACATATTGAATTTTCGCTGTTTTTTGTGTTAATATAATAAATTTTCACTTATCTTATTCTTTTACTGGAGGCCGTGGTGGTCCAGTGGCGAGTAACCTTGCCTGCCGTGTAGGAGGCGATGGTTCGATCCCCGTCCAAGCCGACTCGTACCAATGAGTTTTTCGGAATTCATGTACGATTTGTAACACCACTGGCTTTTCGGTGAAGGAAAACATCGTGAGGAAACCTGCATGCTTCCATTTCGAGGCGTGTATTGTACCCACTGTCCATTATAAGTGGCGACGGGCTCACCCCCCGTCACACTGGACAGTGTTTCGGTACTTCTGGTGAAACGTGGATGTTCTGAGGTTTCAGAATATCTCTGACTACCCCCTCGGGGAATATAGTCGTGAGCATATGTAATAAATTTTCACTTGATTTTTTGTTGCTGCCTTTGAAGCCATCGTGATGTTCTCAAGTTTCTGTAAGTTAACAATTTAATACGGTTTTTGCAGTAGAACTTGTAATTAAGAAGGAAATTTATGTAATCTGTTCTTCGAGTAGTATTGGTACATTCAATCAAGTCTGTAATTCTTTAGTTACGCTCTCCTACATTAGGAGAGAAAACACTGAATAGAGAGGTATGTTTGCTGTGCAAATAAACCGTACAGTTCTCTTAGAAAACTTGCATATCGTACTATTGAGGGCGTTTACAAAGCCTGCTGTTAATCGACCGTGCGACCTTGTGCCGGATTAGAAAAGATTATGCTAATACGAAGTGTAAGCCAAGCCGCGCCGCTAAGGAGTTAGCTTTGAACTGTACTTGCATGCGAATATTAGAGATAAGGAATTGTGTTATCTACTCGTACAGTCCTATGTTAATCCTACTGTACTGTCGTAATACATAACTTCTACTTTTGTATATTTTACGATAGTTTTGAAGATCTACTACGTCTTTTATCAAAATTGCCAACATTATGGGATGCGTAAATTTGATACTAGAACAATTTTGCAGACGAACCCGACCGTCAACAGCAGCCAGTAATGTGGTCGTCGGTGGCTCGCCGGCGCACCGACCTAGTACCGACGTTGCCGGCACCGCGAGCCCCAGGTAGGGCTTACTCGATGACTCGACTCGACAAGATCCCCTCGCAGCGGCCTCTCCACTCTGCATCGCCCTCCATGCATCATCTCAATAGGACTCGTAAGATGACTGATCCGATTACTCATCCAGCTTGGGTGCTTCGCTCCGCTCAGTGTGAGGTTTTAAAAGTTCGCTTCAGGGCTTAGACGAGGAGGCTTGTCACTAATGGTTATCTGTTTTAACGTAAAATGAAAGAACCAGGTTGTTGTGAAAGAGCTTTGCTTCAATAGTGGTTTAAAGCATTCTGTGTGCTTCGCCGAAGAGATGCTGATGGTTTTGGGATCGCTTGTCATTTGCGGTTTATTTACTTATATTTATATTTATTAATATGTCTTTAAAACTGCGTTATTAATCACAATTTTAAATTGACATTACAAATGTCTTTAGTAATTAAGAACATTGCATTGACCTAAATAACATTCTCAGTTTTGTATTATTATAATGATAACACAGATAAGCTAATTAATACGAATTCTTTTCATTGGTTGTGACGTTTTGTTCACTATGCTTCTGCCTAAAAAGGGCACCTGAATGTCCTTTTTGTTCATTCAACGCATTAAAAATAAACTTGAAACAAGCAAACCGTTTCTTCTGGATCGATAATTGAACATCAAGTGGTCACAATCGACCCTTTAAAAAACTATTTGGCTTTTCACACAAATTGTCTGCATCGGTTTTTTTAGTTTGTATCAAACTTGGTTGTCTATAAGTCTGTTGTGTAAACAACGGTCTAATATCAAGTTAATCTTAACTATTATAAAACCGTAAAATCGTAAAGAATAAAAAAGTAGCGGTTCACTTCATAAAAACTCAAATAAAACTCGATAGCGCGATTTAAATGACGTGCAGCGCTATCTATTGACAAAATTGTGTGTTTGTTTGTTTGGTCGCGCATCACGCAAAAACTACTGAACCGATTTTAATGAAACTTTTTTTGTTTGATAGCTTATGATCTGACTTAAAATCTGGTTAATTTGAGCGGACGAAGTCGCGGGAAAACACCAGTGATTTCTAAAAGGATAATGTTGTAAAGGAATATTTTATTAACAACAGAAATCAATATAGTTACACAAACACTTAACCTAAAAAACAAAAGAAAAACAAAACTTAAACCTACTGTAAATAAATAAAAAATATGTTGTAATAATGTTGTTATATTATCGATTCTTTACAAACTATTTTTATTCATCGTTGTACGCAAGTACTTATAATAGGACATTATTATGTATAATTCCGAAGGTATCTTAGTGTATAATAAGCAGATATTTGCAGCTGTTTTTTCTGCTTTCATTTAAAGAAATGCACATTTCTTCTGTGCTATGGTCAATGGTGTTTTCTGGGAGTTTCGATCACTGGTTTGTTTAAACCGTCTGAGGTAAGTGTTGCGGCTTCTGTTTACTGAATGCGGGTCTCGTGTGCAGGCACTTTCTCTTTATTACACCTAGCAGTCTATCTGCGGTCAATGGGCTCCAAAACTTCTTGCAAGGTAAGTACCTCGTGTTTGTCTAACATTCATGTTGTGCGCCACCATTGGGTCACTCTAATATGTACAGCACACTCATCAACTATACTTCATTCCATATAAGGATAAAAGATAATCCTATTCCTATATTTAGGTTTGTGGCTAATTCTGATTAGCAAATGTAATTTATTTGTCAGAAAGATATACTATCCGACAAATCTTGGACGTTACTAAAGTTGTTCTAAGAATAAGGGCCTGTTTCACCACTTCTGAGTAAGTCCTTGTTAGCTTATCCGACAGATAGTTTGACATAATTTGTATGAAATTATGTCAAAATGTCTGTCGGATAAGCTAACAAGGACTTACTCAGAAGTGGTGAAACAGGCCCTAGGTATTTTAAATCTTTTTTTGTAATTCGTATTAGCCCTAAAATTTTTTGCTATTTGGAATGGAGTATAGGTAACATGCCATTTTCTTACACCATTTCCATAACAAGTAACTGGTGATACTGTTTAGAGTATAGTATTTAAATAAATGTAATTATAACTTGTAATTGGCATCCTTGAAATCTATTATCTTCATTCAATTCTTGCTTTAATTTGAAAAACAATTTTCTTAAATTCAGCTCACCAATTTCACCATCAACGGTCGGTAAAATTTTATCGGATATTCTCTTTTATGTAAAATAATTGTCGGCTTGACAAATGATTGGTACGTCATAAACCTAATGAGACAATTCAATTGAATAATTGCAATTGCATAATTTCATGTGTAGAATCTCACGCTTGCTAAAACCCCTACCCCCTGATCCCTTTACATTTACCTTCCCAAACCTTGCATCGTTCCAATCGCTTGTACATAAGCGTAATGTATACAGAAACCCGGTCCGGAGAGACGACTCCTGGTTCACGTCCAGGCAGCGCCATGTCCACCGCAACCGGAGTCGTGAGGAGGGCGTCTTCAGCACCACGGAAGCCGAGACCTGCGTCTATAGCTGGCACGGGCGTTAATACTCCCAGAGGTAGGCATTAGTTTAGTTTAACGTTACCCATCTTTAAATTCATAAAATATCTAGCATTAAGTTATTACTAAGCATCGTTATTATTCACTGTGTATTACAACCATAATTAAATGTGCTTATAGCTTAGCCATAAATGTGATACTAAGTCTGTGTTATCTGTATGTGTATATAACATGGGGATTCAATTAACTCATACTTCATTACTTCATACAAATCGTAGTAAAACTGTCGTTCCCAGCGAAGTTTGCGTTAGTGCGCAGAGCGGCATAATATAACATGCACTGATGGCTCACTAAAAAACCCAGTGAGCACTTGATGACTTAAAACTAATAAATGGAAAGTTGTGATAATAAGTTATTAGCCAACCTAATCAAATCAGCAACTCTGTATCGAATGTCAAAACGCATGCTTTGTATGAACAATTGTACTATTTTAAAATCAGTAATATGATAATATCACGTTACATAACTACACAACTCATCATACTTTTTGTAGTTTACCCTGCTATTAAAAATGAAAATGAGAGTTATGCGTTATATTAAAAAGATTTTTGAATCAGATCATAAAAGTAAATTAAACTGTCATGTAGGCAAATACCCTATTATAATACAGGGTGTTAGGGTAAACCGTTGCATTACTTTAAGGGGTTATTGTACTCATGATACTGAACAACTTTCCCTCAGAAACACGTAGAAAATTCGCATAAAAATATTTTGGTTTCCACACTAAATACAATCAGCTGATAGAACGTTTGTATGAAAACTCGACAAAAAATATGGGTTTCTTGGGGAAAGTTGTTCAGTATCATGGGTACAATAACCCCTCAAAGTAAGGGTTGAACCTCATTTAATAGCATCGCATCGCATTTTTCCGTCGCTCCATCCTTTTCTGTCACACAGGAACGTCATTTGTCGTCAGAGCATATAAGATAGATGGAACGCGATCGCACGCGGCGTGCTGTGTGAGGTAGTTCAACCCTTATGCAACTATTCACCCTAACACCCTGTATGATGGCAAACCAGCATTAGTTTTGTTTGAAAACATTAATTTCTGAATATGTATTTCTCTGAATTCTTGACTTGTGTCATATCACGGCCGATGTAGTCATCATCATCAGCCTATATACGTCCCACCCACTGCAGGGCGCAGGCCTACCCTCTAGGAGGGTGTTTGGGCGTTAGTCCACCACGAGTGCCCAATTCGGATTGGTAGACTTCACATATGCATCAGAATTTCTTCTTCTGCATATTCAGGTTTCCTCACGATGTTTTCCTTCACCGTTTGAGAGCAGTCGGTACACAAGACAGAAAAACTCATTGGGACGTGGCATGTTGTCCGTGCGGATTTGAACCTAGACCTTATGATTGAGAGGTCGTACCTCTCCGTAACGCGCCACCGAGCTCTCCGTTGGCCGTTGTAGTAATGTGTACAATTAAATAGGCGGCGGTGACACTGGTTCACTGAGCGTAGCGACCACGCCGTCGGTCTCGCGCGACGGTACCCTGGCGGGCGGCGACGTCCCCCGACGACCGCAGAGCACTCCGCGGCGGCCGCGACCCGCTTCCCTGCACGCCGCTGCCCGGCCCGGTGCGTACACTCTCATCAACTCATTACCATGGATTTAGAATCATAAAGGATGCCACTCCTCCTTACAAGCATTGAAACAAGAAAATTGGCAATGGCGTCGTCGATATTTCCAATTTTAGGTGTGTCCCTTTCTATCCAACGACGTAGTTACGAAAATGACAGGAGAGGAGCTACAATTTTTGACGTTGGATTAGAAAGGGACAAAGTTAACGTCACAATAAACAACGACGCGACGGAAAAGAACAATCATTACTGACCAACAAGGAGTATTATCATGTTTCACCGCTTGTTAGGCAGTTTGTCTTCCATTACAGGTATTCCAAAGTTCTTGCTCATCACAAACAAAACCACAGATTATAGTTACTTCGTAACAGATACATCACTTCCATGGAAAACGATAAGTTTTCACGTTTTAGTCATTTACTGCCAGACGGTACGAGCGAAAATGTATTGAATAGCGCTTGACTCAGGGACACACCTGCGGAACGTCGGCGCCGAACGTTCGGTTAAATACGCGCGCAACGCTTTTCCCTATACCGGCGACACACCATTACGCGCCATTACGCGCCATTTTTCATAGTAGACGCGTATTCAACCGAACTTTCCGCGCCGACGTATTTGGAGCGAGTGGCAGAATTCATACTAGCGCACTTCGATCAAAAAGCTAGCGCATAGCTTACGCCAAAGTGTAGGTACATACATACAGGGAGAAAACAGGGGAATACGTTTGTATGGAGAAAACTGTACTGGTCAATCCTCTTAAATTCGACCAAACTTTGATTTATAGAAGAGTAACTATTTTACTCAATTTTACTCTTAGCGTTTGTTCCGAAACAACTTCATTCATACTAAAATAACGAATGTATAATCCACCTTAAGAAAGAGGTCGTTGTATCCGTACTTTTTGCAATGTGTCTATACAGTTTTAATTTGTTAGGTTTCTCTTTATTAATTTTTTTTTAGTTATGTGACATTGGCATTTCCTTAGTCTCATAGATTAGTCTTAGTATTCATAGATAAGGGTTGGTAAAACGCAAAATCAGTTTACTCTAGAGTAACGGGCGACTTAATCTAAGAATAAAATTTAGTCGCGATTGGTCTAATCGGGCCTTAATGAAATAACAAAATATTGACTGACTGACGTACAGTCAGCATCAAAAGTATCTAGGCATGTTAAGTGTTCATAAATATCTGGACAACTTTACGATAGCAAACCTTATTTCAACTCACAAAGAAATCTAATTAATTTATCTGTCATGTTATTATTTGTATATTTGTTAAGTTAAAAACTATATATATAACTACTTGTATAAGTTAATATCTAGTAGGAAATAGGGTTTATTTTCGTGTAATTGTTCAGATGTTTTTGAACACCGGAGATTCGGTGCACCCTAGCAATCAGCAAGCCCTGTAATGTCGATTGTCAAGTCTCTTCATAAATATTAAAATTGTTTTAATTTAATGTTTATTATTCTTTATACTTGCAGTAATAACTTTGAATCCGGCTGACGGCAAACCGCCACTACACCGAAAGCCAAAGCCATCCAAAGAACACGATAAGGTAAGACTATATTTTATTGGTAAATTGTAAGACTGTTAAGTTGCTTGAAATATTTATTAGGGTTCCGATCTTCAAAAACCGAAAAACTGAACCCTTATAGTATCATTTCGTTATCCGTGTGTCAAAACCCTTTTTCTTTGGAACAGGTAGAGGTATCAAATTGAAATTAGTATGGGCCACGTTCCCTAGTCTCTTAGTACACGGCATCAAGCGAAACGGATATTTATGTCACATATTATTTTATACTCCCAAGCTCACTTATCAAAGCCTATAGGGTACTTCGCGTTGACCTAGAGTAATGAAAAGGTCATTAGCTACCTGGGCAATCACAATTAAAGGAATAAATCCCAAAATTTACAATTTAAGTATAGTTACATCACACACAAATATTTTTTCGATGTACGACCGGAAGTCAGGGCGCGAGTCCGACTCGCACTTGGCCGGTTTATTTTCTATTTATTTGGAACATGCAATTTGGTAATTTTTTTTCTATACTCTTTAACAGACTCCACGCGGTAAGTCGCTCTCGGCATCTCCGGGACGTACGCTGTCGCCGTCACCTGCCGCATCCAAAGAGCCGAGTGTCGACAAGGAGGTTGCTATCAAGGTATGCATGTCCAGTGATTATGTTTCTATTAAGCCTGGACATACACGGGCGCCATGCAACAACCATGCATGTTTACGGCGTTTCGTGGTTGTGGCGTGGCGTTCGTTTGCGGCGAGGCTTAATCTGATGCCTTAAAGGGCTATAGGCTCAGACGAAAATTTTCTATGAGAAACGCGATTGCCCTGCCCTCCGAAAAGTGCGTGCGTATACCAAAAATCGGAAACTAGTTTCTTCTAAAACGAGAAAAATGATTAAAATGCATGAAGTGACGTCATGTGAGTGAAGTAATTCCAATCGTGTATTCAAATTATGATTTCACTAGATAAACTATCCAAGAATACTGATATATGACTTTGGTTTCGATAAATCTAGTCGAAAAATTAACAATAAAAGATGTCTGTTCTTTATTCGTAGGTCTCCAAGGTATTTCGTCCTACTATTGCGCCTTTATTGTATAATTATGTCTAATGGGCCATGGTCATAATCTGACGTTATCTGTTTTACAGCCCAGCGTCACGTCGGTGACAGATAAAAATCAAGTCAACGCTATAGAAATAACGCAGAAACTTGAAGCTTTGCAGATACAGAATGGAGACGAGCACCCACTCGCTCACAACCAAAACATAGATCATAAGGTAATTAAATTTGATGCGTGATATGAATTAGTACTTATCTAGCTTATGCCCGCGACTTCCTCCGCACCGACTCCCTTCATCGTAGCGAAATAAAATTAAGTGTAATCATAAGCTGTATAACAAAATGTTTATCAAAATCAGTCCAATGTTTTTTTACGTCATGCTTCAATAAACAGACAGACAACTAATTTTTGATCTGTAGTCAGGGAAATCTGATCAACATAGGTATCGTAACCGTTCTTTGTAAATATCTTCAATGTACAGACACTTAGTCTTAGAACATCTTTGAATAATTCTTCGGGGAATATTGTCACATGAATAAGTATCCTTAGTGAACCAAGCTTAGACGACGTACGAACAAGTATGAACATACCCGGGCTGAGTGTTCGTACCTACTTGGACGCGTGCTTCTGAGTGAACCGACAGATTTTGTATGAAGCTTGGTTTCTGTAGGGATAGATTCATGTGATAGACTCGAGAAAATTTGCTTATGAATACCATTTACAGGTAAACGAAAACAAAGATCACGTAGAAGTTAAGATTGAATCGAAGCTCGAACAGGAATCAAAAGAGGTCAAACCAGAAAATATGCCGAAGCCTGCAGAAATCCAGAAACCTGTAGAAGCGTTAGAACAGAACGTACTGAAACCAATAGAAGTGCAAAAACCTGTAGAAGTACAGAAGCCAGTTGAGAAGAAAGAAGAAAAGAAAGAACCTGCCCATGAGAAGACGGATGAATCTGAAATGACTGGTTAGCACTTAAAATAACTTTTATAAAAGTAATTTGATCTATAAATTTTGACCTTGCTCTTAAATGTGAACTCTTTGTAGATCATATTTGAAAGATGGATAAAAATTGTCACACAGGGTTCCAGGGATATTAATCACTGGCTTGATCGGTATCGACCTTTACACCTAAATACCCAAAAAAATTTACTAACGCTCCGTTACAGAAACGCTCATTAAAGTTAATACTCCATTAAATCTCTTGCTAGCTTTTACTACGTCAACAAGGATTTTTTATTTATTATTTTTCTTCTTTCATAGTATAGTCCTCTCATTCGCACTCACTCAGTATAGCACATGACAGCTAAGCGCTCTTACAGAAGAGCGACACTTTGCGGTCGCAAAGGGCAAGCAAAGTATCGCTCGTCTGTAAGAGCCCTAACGGTGTGCCATTAGACCGAAAGCCAAAGTACTCTAGGAAATCTACGTATTTTTGTATGGAGTAGGTTGCATTAATTGCACTTTAGGGGATTCTTTTGGAATATAGTAGATACGTACCTGGAAAACATAAATTATCAATAATCCCCGATTTTTTATTGTGTATTATTGAATAATTAAGACATTTACAAAACGTTAAATTTAGGTATGAACAAAAAATGGAAAACTGGTGATTTTGTACAGGACGGCTTCGCTCAATACGTTTTACTTATAACAATAATAATCCCCGGTTAATATCGTAAATTTGAGTAGATATTTAATATTTTGTAAGTCTTAAGAAATTCTAACCTCAAAACTTAATTATTTACTGTTTCTTTGTACACATTAAATTTGCCTTGTGATAATTAACTGTCCCTTTGGCTGGTATGCCGGAAGAAATATCTCCAGAAAAAAGCCTGCCCTTTGTACATTTATATCGATTTTTAGGTATTTCTCAAGTTCCTGAGCTTGTATAACCACGAAATCTGAAAAAAAGTGTTATAAACAAATACAGATATACGTTCAAACACAATTTACTAAAGTGTCTTTAATGCAATCTCAAACCGTATTTTTCCCGGACTAAAGGTTTTCTGTTTGATTAGGATATTCTCGGATATTCATAAATTGTTTGTGATTACAGCATCGATGACAGCAAAACGTATAACGACTGAAGAGGAAGCCAAGGCAGCTCTCGCTGAGAGACGACGTAGAGCCAGAGAGGAACTTGAGAAACAAGCCGAGCTCGAGAGGCAGAGGTAACTCCTTTTTTTACTTGCCAACCATAGAGAAAAACGTGTCTCCTGTCAACGCCCGGAGAGAAGTATTGTTTATTTCTCCATAGAACATTTTTCTGCTATTTTTTGCGGGTTTGGGGGGGGGGGGGGGGACCGTTGCTATGATAATAGCAGTAAAACGCATCGAATTAGTAGCCCATCTGGGCTAGGTCGGGGCCGTCGCGGGGTGGGACTTTGGCAGAGGGGAAAGTATGCGTATGAGTACTCCCCTCCGTAAGGAGCGCGCGTTGCTTAATGTGGCAACATTAACTGGACTTGGACTGTTTAAAATTTTGGTTATTTATATCAAATAAAGATATGCGATATGTAGCAGTATGTGAACGCCTTTTATCTTTAAAACAGAATCGTCCATTAAATCGTCCGCTGATGCTTATCATGAATGCATCGATTTTTAAATTCTAGTTCTCGCGAATAGCAAAAATATAGTCCGTCTTCATCGGGTTTCAATTCATCCCGTGGAAACGTTTTCAAACGATGATGAGTTCTTATTCTAGATATCACTTCAACACCATTGAAGAAAGATTCTTACCATCTATTATTTAATGTTGACGTCATGGCTATATCTGATAATATACAGAAACAAAACCGCTGCTTCATGCAAACTTACCTACTACTCTCGACTCTAATGCGTGGAAAAGCTTAAATTTTTATTTGCGAAGATGTCAGCTCCACATTAAAACTTGTCGAATCCGATCGACACCGTGTCGAATATGACTACCCGTTTCTGTTTTACCCTTAGTCCAGTCATTTTAGAGTTTCCTTGTATGGACACCCTAACAATAAGATAGTATACAGATTACCGTTGACAAATAATCTAGGACCAGAAAAAAAAATCCTAGATTATTTTGTCAACCGTAAACAGTATACTTTACTTTATCACACTGCAAAGTTTCAGCGATAGATGAATTATTGTTAGGGTCAAACCCTGAAATCATTGGACTACCTGTAAATAACGTGAAAATTTATGCGTACATGTTAATCTTATAGACTGCAACGCGAAGCAGAAGAAGAAGCCGAAAGACAGCGCCAGGAGGAAGAGAGACAGCGCCGCGAGGAGGAAGAAGCGCGGGAGCTGGCGCAACTGCAGCGCAAGATGGAGGAAGAGAAGCTGAGGAAGGCTATCGAGGTAAGCATTTTTGAATTTTTTATTTGAATGACTGTCTAGTCAAACAATGGCTAAGATTTAGGGGGTATTACAGAACGACACTCAAGTGGAGATCTCTTCTTAAGTAAAGATAGACAAGGATGCATGTATACGTTGTATGTATTTGCATTCTTTTCTATCTATACTCAAGAAGAGATCTCCACTTGAGTGTCGTTCTGTAATACCCCCCTTAGAGATGTCTTTTGAGCATGTGTCCCATTTCAAGCTTGGTGAATTTACTGTTTGATTGGCAACACACTGTATAATTACTTTTCTTTGAACACATTTCCAATTTACTACACGAGTATCCTGATTCCCAAGGTACGAAAAATTCCTTCTTACCAACAATTTTATGCCACCCCCGAGAAAAAGATAAAAATCGTGATATGCGTGGTATGAAAAACCTTAGATCAAAATAAAATTAATGGATAGGCCTTACGCGAATATTTCAAACCAGAAAAATGAGGCAAAACGAATGAAGGGTATACTTCAAATTTGTATGCAAGTGCCCTAGATTTGACAGATAATGGCGCTAGTTTGTATGGACCAAGTGCACCATTAGTGTGCTTCAACTTACCGCGCTTTAGGCCTATCCATTAATTATATTTTGATCTAAGTGAAAAACGATCTTTGTTATTTTACGTATGTCAAAAGAGTGTTCTCGTTTTGTCGCTTTGTTTGTGTGGCATGCTAGCCGTGCTAGAAGCCAAGAAAACCAATGGTACGATCCCCGTGTTCTGGGGATTTTATGATCAATCGTGAGTCAGAGGAATTAATGCAGTGCGATTTCTATTATTGTTAGCTGTGTCTTATTATAGTATAATAAATAAAATAATGGGATACTCCACAGGTGTAAACTTAAATGCGTTCCACATAATAATATATATGTTTTACTCTTTTCAACAAATAGTGAATGTTGTTCATTTAGATGGTGGATTAGAAGAACCTTCTAAAATATGTAAAGCATTTAAAGTTTACACCATGGTTGCTGGTTTAAGTTGTAGTAGTAAACAATTATATTAAGTGAAACTAAAAATGATCCAATCGTTTAAATATGTACTGATAGATTATAAACTGTATTCCATCCGCATTAAAAGAAATCAAATACTACGACGATAATAAATGTTTCAATTTAATTAATTTCACTGGATGCAATGTGAGTGTCATTTGCATTTATTAACGAATGTTTTTTGTTTAATTTAGCTCGTTTGATTGTTGTTTAATTTATGTTGAACAAGGAGAACGGAATCACTACGTTTGTTGAAACAGAATCATCGTTCTCACGAAATAATAAAAAATATTGAATTGAATTGAAATGTACTACAGTCTATGCTATGCGTTTATGTTTATGCGTAAAGTACTTTTTGACGTTTAAAATAAAAAGCGCTAATAAAAACGCAATCGAAAGCGATATTTAAGTATAGCGACCTTGGAGTATTCACCGACACTGCCGAATTCACGCGTGCAATGCTTTTCCCTGCACCGGATCTTTCCTAGTAAACGCGTAAATTAAGCCGCGTAAATTCGGCAGATGTTCTATACTTAGGGACGGTACTTCGGTAGATAGTTCATTCGATGATCGATTGATCATCGTGCATAGTTCTAATTACTGTTTCGGACCAATTGTAAGCAATGAGCGCTATAAAGATTCATTTTATTTTATGTGGTGGTATTATAGTAATCACGTGTAAAATGCTAATTGCATAAGCGAAGAAATTCAAGCGGATAGGTGACTAAAAAAATATAGATTCACATCTCGCATTAGAGACCCTTGAAAATCATAGTTTTTGAATAAGTACCTATGAAAGACAGTTACTAACAAATCATCATAAAATCATAAATACGTTTTCCCTACCTTTCGGGGTGGTCAGAAACATAGGTCGAGCTACCAAGCTAAGGTGCAAAGCTAAGCTCGAGCTAAGGTGGCTAGCCTTTCGCCCACATAAACACTGCAAAAGAAACCTTTAAGGGTCGGCACTACCTACGGCCCGTTTGACATATCTGTCAAAAGAAATAGACCGGTGGCCAACAACACTCAACCCTATGTTATAAGATTAATGAACAAATCAATTTGATAGCTTTTGGTAATAAATTTCTTGCAAAAAACTTGGTCGGTTGCAGCGCAGCTTGGCTGGCACGTTTACTGGTTTGAAGGAAAAAGTGAACCCTACCTGGTGACACAACATTTTACTAGGCGAATTAAATTTTATTAGTTGAATTAAAGGACACGTAACCCTATCCTGGCAGGTTTGTAGGTCCGACCGAATTTAGGGTACCTACTACCCGGAAGGCAGATTTTACTACATTAAATTAATGTTGAATGTTTGGTTGTGCGTGGCAATGCTCCTGCAGCATCTGGATTTGAGAGCCGTAGGTCGAAATTGATATTTACAGCAACAGTACAGTACCGTGATGGACCTCTAATGTGACTGATCAAAGATCACCCCTGGTCGTAGGATAGGATGGGTCCCAACTAATTAGATCACAGTATTACTAAGGCTTAAAAAAAACTTAAAATTATAATAATTAAGTTTAAAAGTAGAACAAATTAAAACTGATGTGATAACAGAATAATTAAATTATTATAAGTTGAATATTATTGGTATTAGCAAACTAAGGGTTTGTAATCTTTTATCATCATAATCATCGTCAGATATAATATTTTAAGCACGGAATCAAAGTTAATTTTGCAGTAACTGGAACGATTGCCTTCAAAAACATTTGCGCAAAAGGACATCAGTGTTACCACTTCTAGTAGATTTCTTCTTTATTGGTAGATTTAGGGCAAAATTGTTTAGTAGATATTTAGTAGAAATTGGGTATTCGAAAATTTTAATGTATTTAAAAATGCAAGGATTCAGGCTAATAAAATCTAAGCTGGCAATAGAAATGGCTGAGAAAACGATTGCAGGGTTTGCAAGTTTTCCGGAACTTCTCGTACACCATGATCATAGTCAACAGCCTATAATTACGTCCCACTGCAGGGCACATGCCTACCTTCTAGGAGAGTGTTTGGGCGTTAGTCCACCACGCGTGCCCAATGCGGATTGATAGACTTCACATATACATCAGAATTTCTTCGTCTGCAAATGCAGGTTTCCTCACGATATTTTCGTTCACCATTAGAGAGCAGTCGGTAATACGTACATAAGTTAGAAAAACTCATTGGTAGGTGGCATGTTGTCCGTGCGGATTCGAACTCGGACCTCTTGATTGAGAGTCCATACCTCTCCGCAACGCACCACCGAACTCACTTCTAGTATAGCAAATATGAATCATATCGCCTAATGTTGTTTTTTTTACAAAAGAGGGCTTCTGAGCAGAGTTGGAATTTTGGTACCTAGCACGTTTAATATGTCAAAGGGATTGCATGTTTATCGACTTCCAATAATGTCTATATACGGGTATATTTTATATCACTGCGGATAACTTCAGCATGGTATCGAACTTCAAAATAGCGAAAATAAATCAGCTGTTCCATACATTTGAGTCGAATATGTACCTACTGCAGTTTTGTATAGGACAGCTGATTTTTTTATCGCTCTTTTGAAGTTGGCCCCATAGTGAAAGTTGTTCAGTTTGATGAGTAGAATACGTCATGCTGGAGTTATCCGCAGTGATAAATAATTACCCGTAGGTATATGGACACAATCGGAAGTCGATAAACGTGCAATCCCTTTGACATATTAAAAGTGCTACCAAAATTTCGGACTCTGCTTATGAGACACAGAAAACTGTACTAAATTTAAACTTGCATAGGGACGACCTAATTTAATATTTATTTGAAAATTGAAGCATCCATGTTACAAAATGATGAAAACCAATAAAAATTATACAAAAATGCGAAAATAACATGTGTAATGATGACCTTCAGCGTGACCAAAATTACTGCTGAAATCTACCAAAATCTACCAGTCCTGTTTCAAATTCTACCAAATAATATTTATGTCGTTACAGATGATTAAAATTTAATATACCTAAAACACGTTTTTGTACAAAATATTATCAATTTTATCTAAACGCTCATCATACTTGTGCGACACAAGAACATATAGGTGTTACTTAGTAGCTAAAGTGGGTACATGAACCCTGAAAGGGCACAGCAATATTAACAAGAAGTAATTTTAAAGAAAAAAAAAATTTGTACAATGTCAATAGTTCTTTTGGTAGTTTTTGTTTCATTTGGTAGGTTTTGGTAGTTTTTGGTAGTTTAGTTTTTTTTTTTAGTTTTTGGTTATTTTGGTAGTTTTTGGTAGAGTTTAGTAATTATTTTTTGTAGTTTCTGGTTTTTTGGTAGTTTTTGGTTAGTTTGGTAGTTTTTCGTTGTTTTTGGTTATTTTGGTAGATTTTATATTTTTTGGTAATATTTGATAGAAGAATGAAAATTACCAAAAACTACCATAAAAAACAAAAGAGTTCTTGACGGCTTGACTACGGGGTGGGTCTGTTGCCAATTGCCATAAATAAAAGATTTGTTTACAAAAGAGGCATTCGAATTGTAAGCGGCATTCAGTCAGTAAGGGTGTCATGCCGATCCTTGTTTACCGACTTTAAATTACTTTCTGTGACAGCTTTGTATATCCTCGATCTGTGCAAAATCGTGAGACGATACCCCGTAGTATTCCGTAGCAAGAGATTAAATTTAACTCGCAAAAATGAGCTACTGGTACCAAATTACCGACTAGCATCGATGCAAAGGACTACAAAATAAAGTCGAATACTGTTCTTGTGTATGATAAAATACCAGATGACATTAAAGCCGACAAGAAATTTCTGAAGAAGGTTAAAGAAATATTAATCGAACAGTGTCCCTATGACTTTAATTAGTTTCTTCAGTATAAGTAAACAAACAGGCATCAATCTGAGTAGAAAAAAATGTGTTGCAGACCGATTATTTGTACCTCAATAGGTTATTATAATTTTTAACTAATTACATTGAACTGATTTCATAACATTTAACTAATTCAATTGTAGTAGTGAAAGGTAGCAGTTAAGTTATTGTCTGGCACCTATTGTTTAAATCTGTTTTTTTCTTAATGTTTATAAATTATATTGTAGTGTGAGTGTGACTAATAGGTACTCTGTACTTACCATCTGTAACTTACCTACAATTTAAGGTAAATAAATGAAATGAATGAATGAGATGAACCAAAATGTACCAAGTTAACCATAAACTACCAAAAAGTACGAAAAATTACCAAAATAACAATAATCTACCAAAAGGTATGAAAATCTACCAAAAAAAAACTAGATACTACCAAAATAACCAAAAACTACCTATCGAAAAGTACGAAAATCTTCCAAAATAACTTTGGTTACTTTTGTACGAAAATTTACCAAAAACTACCAAAAGACTCAAAAACTACCATAAATTACCAAAATAACCAAAAATTACCAAATTGCACGGAAAGTAACTTGTGAAATTCCTTTGTGTTGTCTTGTGTCGCGCAATGTCTTTTCGCGCAAAATTCTGTCGTGCAAATGACTATCGAAGTCAATCGTTTGAGTTACCTACTACGGTACAGAATTCACTCTTATTCCATTCTTATTTAAAACATATCTGACGATGATGATGATGATTTCAGATTATCAATCCTTAGTTTGCTAGTAACAAAAGTAATAAACTTACAGTTATTCTGTTATAATAATGGCATAGCATAGCATATTATGGGTAGTCAGAGATATTCTGAAACCTTAGAACATCCGCGTTTCACCAGTAGTACCGAAACTCAAAACAACCACACCAACATAACTCCGTTATAATAATGGGGACAAAAATTAACGAGTAATAGTCGACCAATTTATAAAATGTACTTCTAAGTCCACATATTATCATGACGGGCAACTACGGAGCCCTACACTGCATGTGGCCCGACACCCACTTGCCCGGTTTTTTATAAGTTACTTTGCCTACTTTAGCTAAAAATGGATTTGTTCATTAATCTTCTAAGGCAGGGTTGGGTGTTGCCGGTCACCGGTCTATTCGCAATGATTTCGAACGATTGACGGCCCATAGTAATTTGTATGAAGAAAACGTCCAAAAAAATATGTGATTTTTGGTGACAAATTGCAAAAAAACTAGAAGTCGTATCGAAAAACTGATTTGTTTAAAGTGTTCTTTGATGTTTTGCCGTTGATTAGAAATATATTTTGTTGCTTTATTTTGTTTCACTAAATCACAGGACTCGGAACGCGGCAGTGCTATTCTAGAGTTTTTCATGAAATTCTCGATTACTTTCTGATGTAACTACACAATTTTACTCAATTTTTTTTTGTTCATCTTGTACTTCATCTTTTAAAGAAGCGATGGTATTAATTTTGTTTCTAAATATAGCTATTTACTATCCTCAAAAGTCGGAACGCCGAACCCTGTTTTGCCCGATTAGGGTAGTGCCGACCCTTAATGCGAATTCGCTTTAATTTTGTATAGCACTGCAATCTGAAAAATTCAATAACCCATGCTAGCTGCTGTCGTGATTGTTTATTTACCTGTATAACCTGGTTCACCGAACCTTGTATGTACCACGTGGTGGCAATAAATTAAATGAATTAATTTTGTTTTCAAGTACAAAATGATTGTTGTTAACAAAATAGATTTTCTAGTTCTTTAATTTCTTTTTAAAGGCACAACAGCAACTCGAACGAGAAGAGGCGGAACGCAAGGTCCGGGAGGAGCAAGAACGTCAAGCTCGTCTGAAAGAGGAGGAGGAAAAGCGTAAAGCAGCCGAAGAAGCGGAGAAATTGCGCAAGGAGGAGGCGGAACGGGAGGAGCGGGAGAGAATCGTCCGCAAACAACGAGTTGAAGCTATCATGGCGCGGACTCGGCTTAGGAAGGTGAGTTCATGAGCTATTTCAATCAAATTAACCCACATCAACCCACTGCTGGGCATATGCCTCCTTTTTATTGTGCCACTCACGGTCCTGTGCAAATCTGATCCATGTCCAACCAGTAACCCGAAGTTGAAAATTAAACGTTTTTTCTTCCCGCTCTATCGTTAAAACGGTAACATGTCAAACTTGGTGTGATTATAGAGCAAACTCTACAGTATAACAACAAATAATAACTCGAACCGGCCAAGTGTGAGTCGGTCTAGCGCTAAAAGTCACTTATAATAAAATTTGTAAGTTAATGTTGTGTGGTGGTGTGGTACCGGAACCCTCGGTGCACGAGTAGCTCGACTCGCACTTGACCGGTTTTATTATATTTCTCGTGGCTCCTGTTATATTGCTTTCATTTCCCCTCCTTACTTATGTCATTCAAAACGGTGAAAATATTGAGAAAACCCTTTAGAAATTCAACTCAAAGTGTTATAAACATTTGCTTCCGTGCGAGCGCGTATAGATATATACGACACATAAAATTTGTCCGTCTCATCTCTCCCTGCTTAACGTTTCACCCTACGAATAAATTCTGATATGTTTACACGGGTAAACCGCTGGACCGATCTTAATGAAAACGGCATTTTGAAAATAGAGATAGATTTAACCTTGAGGATGGATATAGGCAAAAAAAATCAACGCAGATTCAAGTCGTGGGTAGTTGTAGAATACAACTAAAACAAACAGTACACGCGGCAACCCAAAACCAGCAATACATATCCAACATAATTTGCTGGCCAAGCGACGTTATACTTAACTCGGTTTTATAGCTTTTATGTGTCGCCGTTCGTACATGAAAAGAACATCGATAGCATTTCCGAATCCTTTATACTAAATTTGCAGGCGGAAGAAGACAAAAAGCAACAGGATAACAAGGGTCAGCAGAACCCTACGTCTTCTGGACCAGTGGCCGGAGCGCCCGCGCCTGCTGCCGCCGCACCCGCCCAGTCGGACAACGGCAACGCCGTCGCTACTGATGACCTGATTGGATTTGGCGCTAGTCAGGTATGAAACAACATTTTATCAAACTAATACAACCGGTTCTATATTAGAATCCATAATTGAAAATGCATATATTGAAAACGCTTAACACTTAAAACACATAATCATTAGAATCCATAATGTTGAAATGTTTACATTTAAAAAGTATATCTTTAATACGAATAATATAAATATGCCTAACGTTAAAAAAACGTAAAATGAATACACAATCATATGACGTGATGGCGAGGTGAACCCTTTTGAATAGGGTTGAGAAAACGTATATTTTCGGGTGGACTATATAGGTAAACATAACAATTCGGTTCTGGCTGTGTGTGGTCGCAAAAAACCTAACATGCTCGTCGCTTCGATCGCTTCTTTCAATGTTATGAATTTGCAAGTTTTTCAAATTATGGCTTTTCATAATTATGTCAAATTATCTAAACTATAATAATACTGTAACTGAAGTGTGTCTGTACATTGGAGAATTTACAAAAAAAAGATTACGATATGGTTTTTTGGTATCCCTGACTCGAAATCAACCTTTTTTAGAAATTTTGTCAGTCTGTTTATTGTTGTTTGTTTGTTCGCGGATCACGCAAAAACTACTGAACCGATTTTGATGAAACTTTTTTTGTTTGATAGCTTATGATCTGACTTAAAATCTGGTACTTATATAATTTGTGCGGACGAAGTCGCGGGTAAACACTAGTAAGGTGAACCGAGGCAAGTGTGACGCGGGGGGCAAGTGTGACTTGTGAATTAAAACCGCTCAACGTTATTATAACTTAAACTGTCATCTATCAAGTGTATAACGAACTATTCGTTCAACGTTTGATAGATGACTGTTTAGTTACAATAACGTTGAGCGGTTTTAATTCACAAGTCGCACTTGCCCCCCCGCGTCACACTTGCCTCGGTTCACCTTACTATATATTTTCATATAAAAAATTTAATTGTTATATGAATTAACGTTATGTTACGTCTGTTATGGATTTTCAAAATATGCTTTTTAAATGTATGCAACTTAAGGGACACCCAATACAACAATTGTTTTATTGTATGGCTGGAGGCTGCAGTTTACAAGTTCTTAGCCGCTGTGCGAAGTTTGTTCTTATGAAAGCGAAAATATAAAAAAGGTTATGAATATGTTTACCTTATTTTTATGTACTTGTACATGGTGTTAGGGTAGACAGTTGGATTACTTTAATGGGGGATTGACAAAGGAACAAGGAAAATTCGCAACAACAAAAAAACTACATTTCATAAAAATGTTTCATCATCTGATTGCATTTAGTATGGGAAGTACAAACATTTTTTTGTTAATTTCCTATAGGTTTCTTAGGGAAAGTTGTTAAGTATCATGGGTACACTGTGGACCCTAACACTCTGCACAAATAAACTTGTAACATTGCAATCATAAAATTTGCGTGAAAAGAAATCCTCTAAACTGTTTTAAATAAAAGACATGAAAAAAAGAACCCATTCAAATACGGAAACGGTTTCTTTTAACTCGGGATTGTCATTTCAGAGCTTAGATTAAGCAAAATGTTTCTTTTGAGAACAAATTCACTGCCTTCGTGTATGATTGTCCGACAAAAAAGTAAAATCTACATATTCATGATTTACAGATGTAACCCTTTATTTAACCTATGCTGCCGTGAGAGTTCTATTTTGGTGTAATACCATCTGTAAACCATATGCCCACGACTCCCCAAGGGGTCGGGTATATTCTAAATAAGTACTTATATCAAATTTGAGCCCAACAAAGTGATTAAGCTCTTCGAAGATAGATCTATGCGAAAATATAATTAATCTTATTAATTACGATATGTAGCAGATGCGAATGTACTAAATGATAATGCGAACGTGAAATTTATTATTGCATGCATTTTTAAATGCACGGGGTGTAACTTTCAAGGTTTGCAATATTTGTTGAGAATAAGTAGGTATATCGTTTATGTATTAAGAATAATTAAGCAATGTCATCATTACAATTTAATTGAAGTAATTAACCGAATATTTCCATTTACAAAGGATCCCGGTTCCTTTACGAACGCGCGTGCGCGTGCCTTGGGGACTTATGCCGATCGAGAGTATGAAAGTAATTCGAAATTTTATTTATTAAGTTGTCTCTTTTTATTTATTGATTCGGAACCATTTTCCTACCTAACAAGTTAAATATTGCACACCTTGAAAGTTACACTTTTATCACAGTAGAGGTAATAGCACAGAGTACTATGTCATAGTATATAGTTCTACATACAGAACGGCCACTCCCCGCCCCCATCTGACTTCAGATACCCCATCTCACCTCACACTTTCTGGGACAATAAGGTCTTTAGGAGAGCCAAGCAAGGGAATGCAGTCAGGCGTTGGATGCGCACCCGTTGGATTTAACTACATAAAGTTGTGTCTTGTCAGTGCATAAAAAACGTAGAAAAATAATGCTAAATTCACATTTTCAGTAATTTTTAAAATACATATGAAACCTGTGTTCAAAAGAAAGCCTAAATATTTGAAAAAGTATGTTACGTGCATCTACTACTTTATAAGTTAAAGTCACAATTATTTGCGACACACCATCGTGTAGGTAGACAATGTTATGATCTAAAAATTTTACGTAAATTTGTTTTTAAGTCCTGCGAGAATATTAATGTGATGCAAATTCTTATGGTCTTCGAATTTGACTTTCTTGGATTAGAAGGCACCACAGTGAAAGACAATTCGCTCTCGATGACGTAGTTTAGTAGAGATGAGGCGGCTCTGAAAGGGGTCAAGGTTTAAGACCTTGACTTGACTTGAGTTAAAACCAAACCAAAGATGAGTAAATTACTTAAGATTTCTAAAACATAGCGCAACGTTTGGCCACAATGCAGCAATATAACAATATTTGTTGAATGAAAAGAAAAAAGATATGAAGACCTCTTAATTTATTTACTTTTATCTAATTTTATTTATCACTATTTTATTTTCCCAAGCACTGACTCGCTTTTTTCTGTGTGTTATATTTCCTCTATCCTGAGGTTGTCTGGAAGAAATTTTCGGAGAAAACGCCTTGTTCGGATCCTATCCTTTTTGTATACTGTCTCTGTGTGTGTAAATAAAAGTATGATTCATTCATTCATTCTAAACGTTATGTTCGTAATGCTTTTGCGAATCTCATGTTTTATTGTATCATTTTTGTTACGTAAGTACGTACAATGACGTTATGTGTGCGCGATTATTATCTGATGTTAGTTTATGATAAGAAGGGGTCGCGCAACCTGTCTAAGACCCATTCACACTGAAGGAGCAGTGGCACGCATTTCACATAGAAATATGAATATTACTACTTGTGAATAAAGTTCAAATTGTTGAAGGGAAAGAACGGGTAGCGCGGCGCCGCGAGCAGCGTGGCTGTTTTTTTGGTGCTTTTTTTGATATTACTACCGAAAATGTTCCTCCGGCCGCTGCGCACCGGTGCTCTTTAAGCGTGAATCGACCCGTATTTTAAGTCTATGTATACATTGACACTCAGATTATTGAAAAACTGCACTGCCAAATATACTTATGTCTTATAGGGTAAATTAATGTAGGAATGACAATCCAAATACAAGTAATATCAAACTAAACATATCTACACTTACTTTGCAGAACGAGGACAAAGTACAGGAGCAAGCGACGGTGACAAGCAACAACAAACAGCAAGTTATAGATAATTCAGCCAATGCCAATGTTCCCACGACGGAGACCAACAACGGCAACGTCCAGCACGAACCGGAGCCAACCTCTAATGTCGGTCACATATCCGCCAACTTCATACAAACTGAACGAATGTCCGCAGAACATAATCAAACAAAGTTGCCTGAAAATGTACCAAAACTAATCGAGGATGATTTCACAGCGCACAACGGTCACGGGACGACTCATAATCATCCTTTGACGTTGCAAAATGCGATTTAAATCGTAATAGGAATGAAATTTGAATGTCAGTCGAGTTTCATAGCGTACATATTGGCTGCTGGGCAATGCAAGGGAGGAAAGCGGCGGTATTTTTGAGGTGTTAATTAAACACGATATCTAACTAAATTTTATTAAAATGTAGGGTTTTGTGCACTATGATTATTGCAAATAATATTAAATAACTGTAGTTCGATCTTTGCTCTGTAGATTTTGTACACTATTGAGCTGATCTCAACCAGTGTTTGCTTCTAACATGTTTTTGTATTCGGCATATTCAATATTTACAAAACTGTAATTATATCAATTCCTTTCCAAGCAGTTTGCTAGTATAGAGCAAAAAAGGCTGAATGTAGATAATATTCTGTTTAGTACGTACAGTTATATGAAAGGTGCCTTTGATAGTTATGTATGTTATTATTTGAATCGTGTTGATTTTTTCTTATACGGTGCTACAAAAAGGAATAGGATTTCTTTAACAAATGTTTATTTAATAGATTAAAATAAAATATTATAGAAATGGTTAATCTAATACAAGAACGACACAGAGACACGGTGTGAGTGCACGAGTAATGTAAGACAACTAACCTGAAAGGGACGGTTGTCTTGATGTTCTGTTGGGTGGTGGATGTAGGTAGAAATGTATGTTTTTGATTGTAGCCAATATGTATGCATTGAACATGACACGTTGGGATTTGCTACTCTAAATTATACCTATCGATATCATCGCAGTTCTTTCTTTCCATAAAGTAAAACTATGCACCACAACCGCGACGTTTGTTTTAAAGCCCGACCAGAAGAATAAAAAACCTCGCCATATTGCGGAAAATCATTTGAACTAATTTGTGTACTTGGAACACTGACATTAAAGGTTATAGTCGATTGCAGCGCCACCAAACAAGGTTTTTTATATTTCTGGTCAGGCTTTAAATTTTTTATTTTATTGTCAGGGTAAATATATTTTTATTCTGGCATGAAGCCTGTACACTACGTGGAAAACAACTTGACCAGTGGGGCGGGGGTGAGGGGTGTGTGGCGTTGCGGTTTCCTACAAATTTAGTTCTGCGCATTCGAGGTTTTTGCCATGTTGTTTGCCGGCTATTATAGAAAAACGTTACTTGACATATACAAGGTCCAACTTAAGATGCTGGCGGTTTTTTAAGGGGAAGATCAGACCATCAAACTGAACAACTTTATCTATGAGATCAATAAGAACAAAGCCGAAAGCGCAAAAAGAAAATGCTGTTATCATAAACTGCATACTCGACCAAAATGGACAGCTGATAATTTTTTCGCGATTTCGGCATTGGTCCCATAGAGAAAGTTGTTCAGTTTGATGGTCTGATCATCCTCTTACAAAACCGCCAGCATATTAAGAATGACCCTATATATTATAGAGCTTGTAGTGCAAATACATCGTTGGGATAGATTTATGAAATTGAATAGTCGTATAATAAGGAGTAGCAGTAAAAAGAGAAGATACTAAATTATAATAATATAATTATTAATGCATTTAAATTGCAAATCATTGATTCTAAGATTGAACATATTACCATTCGTAGCTTTTTATTTTGCTAATTATAAGCAAAAGTAAATTAACTATTGTAATCACTGCTTAACTTTCATGTTACGAAAATATTAAAAATCAAAAATATTTTCATATACTTATCAAAAAATAACCTTTAATTTAAGTAGTCCCAGTGAATGAAATAAATATCATTAAGTCTGTTAGAAGGCCACCCACACAGGACTGTGGTCAGAAAGAGTTTAAAAGATTAGTGGCCTAGGGTCCACCAACCTCCTTGAATTCACACGAAAGTGATGTTGCATTCTGAAACGTATATGTCTATAGAGGATACCTAGCCGAACAACAAATATAATATGTATGTAATTTTGTCGTAACATCGCCGATTATAATGATGTAATTGATTTTTGAGATCTACGCAATATAAATGTTTCAACGGAATCCTTTAGAAAATAAAACGAATGAACACACTTAGTACACAATCAAGTATAATTTATTGATTGAATACATAGGAATACATTATCATAAATAAATCTGTGACAAGAAATATATCTGAATCTGGTGGCTTAAACACAAAATGAATTATTATATTTTATGATCTGAGTGTTCTATAGCAATTTGTGTACGTTTCAAGGTGCAAAACGAATTTGCAAAAATAAGATGGCGGGTGGCAATAGGCCACCTTCCATAACGATAAGGACGTTTTCACGGATTTCCTTCTAAAGGTACTTTTGTTATTTTAAAATTTAAGTCTTTAGCGATCTCGTAAAATGTATTAAAACTATTTTGGAATAGTAAAGAATTTGCCCGTGCATTTAAAATTATTCGGAAGTTTTTGTATTTCTTTCTATTCTATAAGCCGTGGTGGTCTAGTGGCGAGTAACCATGCCTGCCGTGCAGAAGGCGATACCCGTCCAGGCCGACTCGTGCCAATGAATGAGTTTTGTAATGAGTTTAAGAGTGTTTCGGAATTTGTGTACGATTTGTAACACCACTGGCTTTTCGGTGAAGGAAAACTTAAAAAAAAACTTCGAGGCATGGGCTCACTCCCAGTCACACTGGACAGAGTTTCGGTACTACGCGGTTTTTCTGGGTTTTCAAAATATCTCGGATTACCCCCTCGGGGAATATAGTCGTGGGCATATGCTCCATTCTAGTCCCCTGGATTGATTTAACTACTTATGATAAAATACGTTCTAAAAATAATATGAACTTTACAAGGTCTCTAAACGCTTGACTTTTAAATTCAAATTAAGTATATAGAAAGAAATCAGTGATAATAATTTGTAATGGCTCTAGTGTCACGTCCATTGGCATTTTACGCGTAATATCTACTGCATCTGCGTCTGTGGCTTTATAACAAATGATTTATATGAGACTTATCTGTAGAAAGTTATTATACAATTGTTCGAGTTGATGGTATCATTGATAGGTTGTGCGGTAGCTGTGCTAAGTTCGTTACACAGCATGTATTACAATTAATTTGTGTAAATTATATTAGTTTTATTTATTGTGATGATTTTATTAAAAGATAATTCCAGATTGCGAAGAGATGTTACTTCTCGAGGTTAGTCGCTGGGCTTTGATGGCGATAACTCATTTTATAAAAAAGAAGCAAATTTAGGAGTGCTTATTTGAATCTATGCGTACAAGCACTGTCAACTATTTTGAAAATAATAGAAACAAAATTGAGGGTATTAAATTCAAAGTTCGAATGTTTGAAATTATTTTCCATATAGTAATAAAATTATAAATAAATAAATTCCAGGCTGATTTTCTAAATCATTATGATTATTTTGAATTTATTCCCTAATGCCGATGCAAATATTCGAACAATTTAATTGATTAACTAAATATGGCATTGCCATTGAATGATTGATTGAATATTAATACAACTAATAAATTCAATATTAAAGTAATAAGTTATTTAAAAACATACATGCATAAAAAGTTTTTGTATAATAAGTAGTTAGAGTTCAATAAATAAATATCTGTTCTTCTGATTTGCTATTTCATATTACTGTTTAGTGTTTTACATAATATACCTAATGTACTTTAATTATTTTTGAAGGACAATTTTCTGTTATCTATGTTTATGATGAACTAATTCCACCTAGGATATAATGTCACCAATGCTCGAGTAATTGTCAGCATTGTATTTTCTGTGGTCTCTTCCTCTAACTTTTATACTGTACCTTTATATTTACTATTACTAATATCCAAATAATTCTTGGCTAACGATAAATTACAGCCACATGAATTGCAATATTGTCTTTTTTGCTTGACGTTTATCGTTTATTTCACAGACCGAGATGATATAGCTTGAACATGCATGTCAGAATGTAATAGAGTTCAGTTTTCTTAAAACATTCATTAAGGGCCAGATTATAACGCTGCAAGAGTGTGTATCCTGTTTCATTCCACGGGGCTCTAATCTGGCCCTTAGTGCCATGTGTATTTAGTATATGTAAAATGTTACATGTCAAACATTTAAATATAAACTGTTTAATAATGATAATTCAGTTTCAGTTACTCTGCGGTTAACGTGTATTCTGTACCTATAAAATATGTAATAGATAGGTACTTATAAAATAAATACATATGTATAGATGTTATCAAATCAATGTATCTGGACTACAGAACCCCAGTTTAGGTAATTATTTTTGTCATACTAGTAACTATCGAAATTTTCGCTGCGTTATTAGTACGGGAGAAGCATTTGGAATGTGTTCATTTGATTTGTTTCATCAGCTAACTTCCACAATTAGGGAAAGATAAAGTTATTAACTAAATGTTTAAAAAATGGACCGACAAAGGTGACATCTCATTTAAACAAAGTAAATTTATTTTCGAGTGCGGTCCATTAAATATATTCCGTATTCATCTAGTTATTAAAACCGTGTAGGGTCTTTCGATGCAGTTGGGATTTCAGATACATCATATAATACTTTTTACTATCAATGTTAAAATATTCTTCACCTCGCCAACTGGTTTTCTTTTTTCTTCTTTTTATTAGATTGTACCTTATTAAATCATGTTAAACAATTTTTTGTTGCGTTACTAATAAAAGTAAACTTCGGTATCACATATGTAAATTTTTATTAGTAAGGAAATATTGGTTAATTTGCTACGCAACGCAACGCATTTTTGCTTAGTTGTTTGCACGTTTGAAAAATCATGTACCTACCTATTTGATTATACTTTGTCGGCCTTATTATTCCTTTTGGTTTAATATCCTTATGAAATGTAATGCCCATTTAGTTCGCCTGTATGGTTCGACACTGGTTTGGTTACAGTATCAATGTGACTGGGCTTCACCTTAATGTACATAATTTGTGCATCAATTCTACAGAGATCAACTATTTTAATAATGTCGTGAATGTTTCGTTTGGTTTTTAGGTGCCAACTAGTCTCTGGGGAAAGAAGTGGCATAATAAATTTCCGCCAAATTTGGTGATTTCACTGCCACCGTCCAAACCTGGTAAAATCTATAGAAGGCATAGAAAGAAACCTAAAATTTCGATTGTTAAATTTCCTAAAACGTCTCCAACCCGAGATATTCATGGTCAAAGTCGTAAAACTTGGAGATTGATTATCTCGTTTTTAGACATACGATGTTTTAATCACGGACTCTTTGAAGTCTGTGGTTTTAATATGGTCTGGTTAATCCCACACTTTTTAGATTTAGTAGGTATATAATTAGCAGAAGCAAAAAGAAAAAAATTATTGAGAGGTAAATCCGTGATAAATCCTAATAAAAACTTTTTTTATACCGCTTGTAATGAAGTCTCTTACACGAAAATAAATTATTTAGATTTTTTTATATATAATTGTTATTAATGTAATATGTGTAATCGTATGTAAATATTGTTTTCGTCTACATTTTTTTTTAAATTCGACTGACTTGGGCACGCGCTGTTGTGTGGACTAACGCCCATACACCCTCCTTGAGGGTAGGCATTTGCCCTGCAGTGGGACATTTATGGGCTGATGATGATGATGACTGTTTAAGGGAATAGATCTATACTTTGTTATAATACCACTGATGTCACATACCTATAACTTAGATCCAAATAAAATTAATGGATAGGCCTTACGCGAACATTTCAAACTAGAAAAACGAGGCTAAACAAATGAAAGGTTTACTTCAAATTTGTATGCAAGTGCCCTAGATTTCACAGAGCGCTAGTTTGTATGGACCAAGTGCACCAGTATTGTGCTTCAACTTACCGCGCTTTAGGCCTATCCATTAATTTTATTTTGATCTTAGATGGCATATAATATGAAGATTTTTCGTTCCATTTAATTTCGGAGTAAGTATCGAGCATCTAGCACCAAAATTCTTCGGTTAATAATGATAACTAAGGTTTGGACGGTGTCGGCAAAATCATGAATTTATACTACGGTGAAAAGTTTTATGCCAAGCTCTATACAAAAATGTCGGTTAGCAACTATATTTTTTTAAAGAATTGATTTACTCTTAAAACTCCTATGTTGTAATTGGCGAAGACCCCAAGTATCTTTTTAAAGTATTCGATTTCCAGTAGCCCCATTTTTTCCCGTGGAATTATTAAATTACAAATGCTTTTTGAGTTGGTCGCCAAGATAAATACCTACTTTGAACATTTCAGCCCGTCATATTGATGTGTGCTTGAGTATCTATTTATGGGGGTGTGTGAAGTTATATCAATGTAATGGTGTGTCCATCAATACGTCGAAAAGGTTGTTAGCTGTCATTTAAAACATTGTATAAATATATGTTTTATTTTATGTATATCTCACATACACGGCTTCTATGTACGTTCTATATTATGTTAGCAATCGATGGATTTATAAGGAGAAAGTTTTAATAAAAAACAAAAAATAAGTCTTTTTTTACTTAATTAAATTAAAGTAAGTACCTTTGAAATAGATCTTTTGCTCCGGGGCCGAACTACTCATGCTACAAGTATAAATATCAGGATAAATTGTACAGAATAATGATGTACAACTCAGGAACGTCATTTGCTAGAGCATATAAGATAGACGGAACGCGATCGCACGCGGCGTGCTGTTCCGTTCCGTCTATCTTATATGATCTAGCAAATGACGTTCCTGAGTGACAGAAAAGGATGCAGCGACGGAAAAATGCGTTGCTATGCTACGTGGTGTAGTTCAACCCTAAGGTTTTCAAGCTCAAAAAGTGACATATAGTTAATGAATAAAATGGTTACAAAGTTTACGTATGTTTAAGTTTTTAAGGTTACCCAATTTCATGATAAAACCAGGAGGTAGCCCCTTAAGGGGCCATGGGTTCCGACGAAGATTTTCTATGAGAAACGCGATTGCCCAGTCCTCCGAAAAGTTGTTTCACTAGATAAACTAATCGTGAATATTTGAGTATAAATACCAACAATCGGAAACTATTTTAAGTTCTTCTATAACGAGAAAAATGTTTAAAAATGCATGAAAATACGTCATCTTTGTGACGATTTTCTATCGAGTGAAGTAATTCCAATCGTGTATTCAGTTTATGATTTCACTAGATAAATTATCCAAAAATATTGACTTATGACTTTAGTTTCGGTAAATGATATAAATCTAGTCGTAAAATGAAAAATAAAAGACGCCTCCAAGGTATTTCGTCCTACCATTGGGCCTTAAGCAGAGAATCGGCGAGAATTCTCGGCATGAACTTCCAAAGGAAAATTACTACCCACAGCTCTCGACGCCACGAAAACTGAAGAACATCCACACTCTCGTTCTCGGCCCTTCTCGTCCGTTCTCGGCTCTGCGAGAATATAGTGCCTACTTCACACATTTTAATAAAATAAAGGCGTATAAGGGTTGAGCATCATCTGGCAGCACCGCATTGCAATTTTTCAATTCTCGATCCTTTTCTGTCGCACAGGAACGTCATTTGCTAGAGCGAGAATGGTCGCAGCACTCCCGGTGCGGTCGCGTTCTCTAGCAAATGACTTTCCTGAGACAGAAAAGGATGGAGCGACGGAAAAATGCGCTCATTCGCGTTATGGCAGATTCGCGTTATGGCAGATTCGCGTTACGGCAGATTCGCGTTACGGCAGATTCGCGTTATGGCAGATTCGCGTTAGGGCAGAAGTAAAAGCATGAAGAAAAGTTGGTTGCAAATCAGAGTAGGATGTTTATCAATTAAACAAACGTACCAAACAAATTACCAAAATTACAAAAAAATACAGTAGGTAGCTGTCATTAAGTGACAGGATCTGTCAAAAGTGCTGGCCGCAATAGTGCACAAGTGATATTTTAGAAGGCGGTGCTTGCAGATGGGGTTCAACCCTAAAAAAACATGCATACAAAGATTTAAAAAATACGCTTGAAATAGGATTCATTCATAACTTTTTAAGGTTCCGTACCCAAAGGTTGAAAACGGAACCCTGTTACTAAGCCTAGTAAGCCTAACGTTGTCCGTCCGTCCGTCCGGAATATGATTTTTTTGTATCTATCTTCTACTTTCAAGAGGGTTGCCAAACTCGCCGGGCGAGCCAGGAGACCATGATACCCCACCCCCTAGTAATTTTTGCGAAGGCCGAGGATCACAGAGCCGAGCTCCGCGTGGCATAAAGCGACGGAGCGTCCCTCCCAGAAACCTGGTGGACCTGGAGTGCGATTTTTGAATCTCATTCGGTGAGCTCAGGAGTTGAAAATGTCAAAATAACCCCGTTGGACCAGAAGTACCATCGAGTAGTACCATCAATGGTACAGTTGGCACTGTATTGTATCATTAGTACCATTACGTAATAGTACTAATGATACTGCTGGTCAATGGTACAAGTGGCACTCGGAACCTCCCTCGAGTGTAAAGAGTTTCTACGAATTAAGTCTTTGTGGAGTGCATTGATATCGTTTAAAAAAAAACAATTAAAAAAATTAATTAAAACTAATAATTTTAATTAAGTAAAATATTTTTTTTTAATTATTTCATTTATAATAAAAACTTTTTGTAATTATAATTAATTAAAATAATTAATTTTAATTAAAACAATAATTTTAATTAAATCAATATTTTATTAAATATTTTTTTTAATTTTATTTCTTACAATTTCGATTGATTTTTTTTTTTAATTATTTATTTTATTAGCACGGACCTGAAAAAAGACGGACGTAATCACGTCTAATCACGAGTGAAGCACCCATTTCTCTTGTGTGCGTGCTGTCACGCGGTACATAATGGTGACGGGAGTCGGACCTGCGCCTAGAGCTAGTGCATCTGTGTGAGTGTAGGTCCCTTGTAGAACAAACGAAAATGTAGGACCTTGCATGCTTCACATCTTTTTAGTGTCACATTACGTCCGTTTTTTTTTCAGGTCCGTGTTTATTAGTTTCCCTCTGTCCTGTAGGCTCCACTATCTCGATCCACCAGTGGATTGAATAGGATGCTGAAGTTCACTGTGATCCACCATTAGGCTCAGTGGATCCTATGATACTTGAATGTATTAATAGGCTCCACCAGTGGATCGAATTTAATTTTAATATTCAAAATATAGTTAAATTAAAAATAAAAAGGCCGGCTTTAAGTCCTACGAGTATTAAGTGCCAATGGTAAAACTGGCACAATCTAGTGCCAATTGTACCATTAATGGTATCTACTACTGGCACCACCTAGTGCCAACTGTACCATTGATGGTACTTCTCGATGATACTTCTGGTCCTACGGGAAAATAACTATGGAGATATGCATCTTTCTACTGCTGATTTGACTTCCAAAAATCATAATTCAGGAGTGCGAGATTTTTTAAAGTCGCAAAAATCGCACTCCTGGTCGCGGGGTCTATCTGGTAGGTACTATGTTTTCATTATAACTGTGGAAAATGCTAACTATACCCCTATTTAAGTAGACCTACCACACATATACAGGGTCCTTCTTATAACGCATTCACTGTCTCACCTTTAAGCCTAAATATGCGAGAGATGCCACATCAAAACATAGAAAGCTATGTGCTGTGTGTGATAGTTGTTCAAAAACTACAATGCTTAGTGCCCTTGAACACTTCTGCTGGACCATATAAGGATCTTTTTCCAACTCCTACAAAATCCTACAAAATTTTCAAAAAGATTCATCACGTACTTTCAGAGATACAGGGTGGCTCCTCAATCCTGACGTTATGGATTGAGGAGCCACCTTTATGTTCATGTAACTTCTCTATACTTTTGCTACAAATTCCAGGATTGGGCCTACAAAATCTACAAATTTCCTACAAAATGGCCATAGAATCCTTTTTTCAATATCAAATGTGGCTCCTTAATCCATACGCACATCTTATGCTGGGTGCTGCTCGACACGCAGGATTGTCCGGTTTATTTCACTCTGTAATACCAATATGTTAGTATGTATTTTGCGTTCATTCCTAGTAGTTCTACTGAACAGTTCTACCGTAGAACTATTTTGTGGGACGAACCATGAAGTGTTAATAGGAATATACTTGTATTTCCAATAACAAATGGGCAATTGGGCACGCAGTGGTCAGAGCAGCACTGGCAGTAGGTATAATACACTGAAAAAATGTTTAGTTAAATGTAACCAAACTTTAGTGATTAAGTACCGAACTGTTTTGTGGCACATAATCAAACATTTGGTTATATTAGCTAAACAATTGGCTATTTATAACCAAATGTTTGATTATGTGCTACAAAACGGTTCAGTAATCACTAAAGTTTGGGTTAAGTATATTTAACAAAATCTTTTTTGCAGTCTATTTGTGTCGGGGGGCATCCAATAAAACATAAAGATTCCACTAGAGCTGAGACGGTGGCATGTGTTAATATACTGACATTTTTTAAGGGGATGGAATGAACGGATCAGACCATCAAACTGAACAACTTTCTCTATGGCACCAACAGCGAATGGCGACCACACAAAAGAACTGCTCGCGGCAAAACTTGCAACGTGCCTCATTCATAAGGTTATATATTAGTGATTGATTAACAATGTGCTATAAGCGAAACAATTGACTTCTCGAGTAGATAGGAGATAACTGAACAATAGTTTCAAGTTTTCAGTTCGTCTTATCATAATCATACTTATCTTTCTGAAACCTGAAACTTTGCCGTCCAAGGTACTGTTTTCCTTTATACAGATAATAATTTGATAAACTTCTGACTTGATGGTATGATAGCATTAAATTATTCCTACTGTCGTCAGGATAGCTTAGGAATATCTTCATAACAGTCTAATAATAGTACCTACTGCAGAATAGTTTAAGATACAAGTGAGCAAAGTTGGTCATTCATTACAGACGAGGCGGGATTGCAGCACGAGTCGCAGACGAGTGCTGCAATATAAAAGCCGAGTCTGTCATGACCAATGCTCACGCGTTTCATACGACGTTTTTCAACATACTTACGAGGAAAAAGTAGGTACTAAAATTTAGTAAAATACAACAATTTTAGACAAATCTTTGAGGAAAAAAATGCTTGAAAATGGAGCTAGACTATTTTTTTTATAAAGAGGCGATGACTGTAGCCGCCATTCAACCAACGACATTTTGTTGCAAACAACCTGATATGAAAAACGTTGCAAACTTAATATTAAATGTACCTATTTATAACACAAATTAATGTTAATTTGTAACTAAAATTAATTGTTTGATGAATTGAAGCGTTTGTTTAACATATTTTAACTAAAACCGATTAACTAATTAATTCAGTAATAATTTTTTTTTAAATAATAACTCTTTGCTGAGAATTAAAAACAAACAATCGAAAAAAAAAAGTTACATTACCGCACAGCGCGGTAAAGCCTGACCAGGAAAATAAAAAACCTCGCCATGTTGCGGAAAATCATTGGAACTAATTTTTGTACTTGGAACACTAACATTAAAGGTGATAGTCGATTGCAGCGCCCCCAATCCAGGTTTTTTATTTTCCTGGTCAGGCTTTAATATAATCATTTTCACACGCGTGTTCTATAAGCTGCATTATATACCTAAAAAAAGCAGTGCAATAAGACCCCCTTTACGAGCAAGTATGTTGAAAAATTATTAATTACAATAAGCCTGGAGTGCGATTTTTGAATCTCATTCGGTGAGCTCAGCAGTTGAAAATGTCAAAATTACTATGGTGATACGCATCTTTATACTGCTGATTTGACTTTCAAAAATCGCTCTCCTGAAGTATGATTTTTGAAAGTCAAATCGGCAGTAGAAAGATGCGTATCTACCATGGATCTAAATCATAAAGGATAGCACTCCTCCTTACAAGCATTGATACAAGAAAATTTGACGTTCGTCTCCGTCGTCGATATTTCCAATTTTACGTGCGTCTCTTTCTATTCCAATGACGTCACAATTACATGAACGACAATTGAGTGACGTCATGCCTAGACATACATTAGAAAGGGACAAAGTTAACGTCACTAAAAACCAGTACGGAGAAGAACGATCATTACCGACCAATCAAGGAGTATTATCATGTTTTCCCTCTTGTTAGGCAGTCTGTGCTCCACTATAGAGGATTCCAAACTTCTTGGTATCTACGTAGTAATTTAGACATTTTCAACTGCTGAGCTCACCGAATGAGATTCAAAAATCGCTCTCCTGGTCAGAAAAATAAAAAACCTGCTTTGGGGTATACAATCAGGAAGATGGGAAAGGTATTGGTTTATATCCATGCATACAATCGACCTCTAGTAACAGATTATTCAATAGTTACTGACTTACCGTCAGTCATCAGTGTTTATAAGTAGGTAGACTAAAATAGTACCTAGATTACACACCGAGGGCAGGAAAGTAAGAAAGTTCTCAGAACTCACCAACAAACATGTGATCTGAGGCTTTCTTATTTACTGCCCGAGGTTAGTATACTATTTTTCTCCTCGACGGAGGTGGAAAGCGGCAACTTCGTTTAGCGCAGCGGGACGAAAATTAACATTTCCGTCCGGAGGGGAGAAAAAACGATTGACTGAAAAGAGAAGCATATAATTGATATAAGTACAGGGTGAAATTGATATCATTAGCATCCTTTTAAACTAAGAGTCGTGTAGGCAGCGGCGGCGGGTGCAGTTTAGTATGGGACAGCAGATTTTTTTGTTGCTCCGATTGGTTTGCTCCGATAGTATAAGTTGTTCAGTTTGATGGGTAGACTCTTAGTTTAAAAGGATGCTACTGATATCAATTTCACCCTGTACGAGTATACAGGGGCACAGATTATATAATACTATACAGTACAGATGCCCAATGTCAAACAATGGAACGCTACTGCCGTAACGCGGGCAGTCTTCGGGCAAAGTAAATTGCTTGATTTTCCGAGGCTCATGAGATTTTTTTGTAGTCAGATCATGTATTTTTAGTAACAATTTACACTTTTACGTAAACATTAATTACAAATCGATACCATAACGCCATATATTTCCATTTTTTAAACTAAAATTTCATTTGTATGGGATAGGACACCATGACAGGGGTAAGGAAAAGTATCATTAACCTTTAAACCACATACTCTACCCATCAAACAGATTTTTTTTCTATGGGAGCAAACCAATCAGAGCATTACCCTTCCTTTGTGTCGTGCAGTCGGGTAAAAAAATCTACTGTTGCATATACATTTGAGTCGAGTTTAGTATGAGACAGCAGATTTTTTTTTTTGCTCTGATCGGTTTGCTCCCATAGTAAAAGTTGTTCAGTTTGATGGGGAGAGTATGTGGTGTAATGATTAATGATACTTTTCCATACACCCTGTATAACAGAACAGACATACCTAAAACCACTGACATATACTCTAGCGATAGACAAGCTCGTTCAAACAAACATGTCACACATAATGACACATTACGGTCTGTCATTGCCATAGTGACGAAATGAACTCGGGAACATCAATCAGGCGGGCACCGCATTCAAGTGGAACATGTTGCTTCTATCAAGCACGTATCCAGGGGGGGGATAGGTGGGATTTATCCCCCCCCCCCCCCCGAAATCCGAATATTTGTATGGAACAGTGGTAACAGCTATACATTTTTCATAGTTTTTCAGTGAAAATCCCCCCCCCCCCCCCCCAATTTAATTATCCCCCCCCCAAACCCAAAGTCTGGATACGTGCTTGGCTTCTATGAAAGGGCCTGTCTATTGCTAGAGTATGTTAGTGCCTAAAACCTACTGTATGTAGGTACAGATTTCACATTGAACAGATTTCTTCCAGTTCGATGGAGAGTTTTCACGTGTCGTTGTTATTCCCTGTTTAGCAAAATCTATTTGAGTTCTGCTAAATTCGAACATAAGTAAAGGTTAATAAATGTAAATAAAAATTGGCAACTGCGTTTATTAGTATTGATTCACATAAATTAACGTTATTACGAAGTTAGATTTTTGAAACTCATTCGCTGAGCTCAGCAGTTGAAAATGTCAAAATTACTATGGAGATATGCATCTTTCTACTGCTGATTTGACTTTCAAAAATCGCTCTCCTGATGTACAATTTTTGAAAGTCAAATCAGCAGTAGGAAGATGCATACCTATCTACGTAGTAATTTTGACATTTTCTACTGCTGATGCTTACTGCTGAACGTGTAAGTTTTAAAAATCGCACTCCAGGATTAACATTTTGTCAGCCTTTACAAAATGTTATAACTACTTAGAAATTTTCTTATAAGTATAACATCCAGATCAGCATAATATAGGTAAGATTTGTAGATTAATTACATTAAAATAATTGTTTTTAATATTCCATTATATTTTATATTCATTGAAATACATCGATGTTTTTTGAAAATGATGACACTATCAAAGCTTCGAAAGTTAACGGCAAATAAGGCCCGTTAGATAACAGAAAAAAAATCTAGTTAAGTAGGTATTACTCGGATTGAGTAGTAATCTTATGCTATTAGAATATTAGACAACAATGTAGTTATATTTATGTACCCCAATATTATATTTTGCGCTTAAGGCGGTGAGACCTACCCGATCGCGCTAAATAAAGGACCGCGACACATTCTGTATCGCGCTAATCATTTGACAGACCCGTTTTGTCAGATCCCCCAGACGTTGAAGGATCACATATGAATAAGTCGAGTTTAGTGCGATACGGAATTCAGCAATGTTGAATAGTTACTAGATCGCAGTGTGATTACAACTGAATGTAATGAACTTCAATGTTTTAAATTAGCGCGATTGGGCCCTTGACAATGACAGCTCCGGTTCCTATCTAGGAACTAGATAAGTATAATAATTGACACCAAAAACAGTATTGAATTAGAGTAGGTAGGTAAGAAAAAAATCAAGTTTACAAAACCTAAGAAACTTATTACCTACGAGTCTTTTTCCAGCTGTAAACCAAGATAAACATGTTTAACAAAAGTTTTTTTCAAACTAAATAATATACAGAGGTACAGGTTGTCCCAAATCTCAACTTTACTTGCTGAACAACCCGATCTGAAATCAATAATTTCATAGTAAAATTACTTTGCATTATTTTGTATCACCGTAGTTCAGGCGTTGCACGTTTATTAATTTTAGTAGCTATAGAATTATTATGTTGTTATGAAAGAGAAAAAAAATTCCTACTTTTTTAAAAGTACAAGTGTCAAGTGTGACCCTTTCGAAAACTTGGTTAAATGGGCCAACTTTTGAAATAACATGACATTTTTTATATAGGTTGAGTCTCAAAGTTGCCAAAAAAGTATGTTCCGCAGAAATCTGTAGTCCTACCATGAGTTTTCACCGTACTATACTACTGTAGTTACGTCACCAATTGTGTATTGAATTTCGTACAGCGCCCCTATCGGCTACGTTGAGAACTAATATCTGTCATACGAAATGGCGACGTAACTACAGTAGTAAAATACAGTGAAAACTCATGGTAGACCCTCTGACAGAAGATAGAGGTTTTTTGAAAAGTTTATTATGGCACTAATCCTTTATTTTCGAATTGGGTCCACGGAATAGATTATTCAGGATTGCTTTACAAGTATTTTAATTAGAGATGGGCCGAATGTAGTTTGACCGAATACGAACTTCGGCCGAACATTCGGTGAAAATAAAAAGTTGGGCTGAAGTTCGGAAATCTGACAAATATATTTTATTTTTATTTTAAGTACTTATTTTTTATTTTTCCCTGAATAGGTTATTTTGCCTATCTCCTGTTTTTGGCTTGACGTTGAGTTTTGGGACACCAGTAGGTATAATAAAACACCACTTAACATCCTTTTGACCTGTCTATCGCAATAAAGAATATTAATTTGTTTTAGGAAGGTATGTACCTACCTCTAACCTATTCTGAAATAATAGGCAAGTTCTTGCAGAAAAACACCGTTTCCGTCAGTCTCTTTGTCTTAAACTCTCTTCAATAACCCGTATTAATTTGGGTTAGGTGTCAAATGGCCCACTAGAAAATGGGCATCTGTGCCAAAAACTCATAAGTATTATGGTCACTTTGGGCCACGGAATTTATAAACAAAACTAAAGTTGCCTACGGAACCCTAGAAACTAACGATTGTTTTCTTGAACGTAAAGTAAAGCGGTAACAAAATATTGTACCTAGTAGGTACCTACTTAAGTAAATAAATATACAATCAAAATATTTCTATACTTATCTATACTCTGAAATGGAATCCGAGATACAAAATTTCAAACAAAAGACACTTTCAGAGTATACTAAGGGCCTGTTTCACCACTTCTGAGTAAGTTCTTGTTAGCTTATCCGACAGATAGTTTGACATATTTTGTATGAAAGATATGTCAAAATATCTGTCGGATAAGCTAACAAGAACTTACTTATAAGTGGTGAAACAGGCCCTAAGTAAATATTGTATTTTTAGCTGTACCGAGTAAACATGAAAATGAAAAATATACTTTTATATTCAATGACTAGAAATATTACGTTAGAGTAAGCCTCCGCTTAACATAAGTAGCAAGAAGATGCATTGTCTTATTTAGTAGGATATGTAGGTAAACATTACATAGAGTCTATCGCAAGAATTAAATAGTACATGAAGTCGGAGACACTTAGTTGGATGTTTCCGCATCGGGGCCCGTTTCTGTAAAAAAAACATACTTTAAGTTAAGTTACAGCCTGTAGGATCCCAGATCCCACTGCAGGGCAAAGGCATCCAGGTGAGAGGGAGTGGGCCATACTCCACCACGCAGGCCCCAGTACATAAGAAGAGACATGAATTATAAAATTGCTAATCGATTTTAAATAAATATACAACAGTTGGCCTCTCATTCGCTGAGCTCAGCAGTTGAAAATGTCAAAATTTCTATGGAGATGCACATCTTTCTACTGCTGATTTGACTTTCAAAAATGGCACTCCTGAAGTATGATTATTAAAAATCAAATCAGCAGTAGAAAGATGCATATCTCCATAGTAATTTTGACATTTTCAACTGCTGAGCTAACCGAATGAGATTCAAAAATCGCACTCCTGGATGAAAATTATTAGATGGGACAAAAGATGTAGGTAATTAATTAACGTAGGCTTACCATCAGTCCACTTCTTGCCGCGCATACCAAAAAATCCCATCTGTGATTTCCTTTTAGGCCACGGGCCGGACTGGTCTAGCAAAAACTTGATCTCATGCGCATTGTTGTTCTTAACGTCCTTTTTGCCCCTAACTCCGATGAATTTGCCGCGGAATGTCAGGTCATATGGCCGCTTATTTTGTAAAGATTTCTTTCCACGAACGCCAAAGAACTGGTGAATATTCGCAGCACGCTTGTCAACTTCATTTGTGATCTGTTCGTTCGTCTGCTCCTCGTTTGTCAATAAATTTGTCGCGGATTCTGATTCAAAAGAGTTTAAATTTGAGCTTTCCAGTTTTTGAAGATACTCCGTTAAAATTTCATTCAATAAAGGAAATGCTGGTTCTTCAAAGTTCTTGATATCTTCCTTTGTTGAATAGTCGATCTGGCCGATGAGCGAGCCTCCTTTTGTCATAGGATCGCATTCGTAGTTTTCAGGATAATAAAGCATTTCCGGTGACAATAAATCTTTCTTGCCTCTCATGCCCACGAAACCCATCGGTGCACGTTTGTAATAAACTTGTTCACCGTCTAAAGAATCCATAAAATTCTTCTTTCCTTTAACTCCCACAAAAAATTGGGGCTTACGTTTGTAAAACTGGTCCATTTCAGCAGAATTGATAAGTTTTTTGCCTCGCATTCCGACAAAACCTTGTGGTACGCGTTTAACCACCTCCTGCGCTGATACCACATATATCAGTTGGATTGTGAAGAAGAACAAGGCGATCCTCGGAGTACCCATCATTGGTATTTATTCTGAAACAAACGAAAATAACTTTAGCTTTGCTGAATAATAAATATACATACCTACGTTTCATTTTAAATACGCAGGTACCACTAAAATGCGGAAAACAATGCATTTGCAATTGAAAAGAAACAAACAATGTTTTGATTTAAAATTGATTTATGTTAATGAACATCGATTTATAACTTTCCCGTTCATTTGAAAGGAGTTTGAAAGAAGTTGGCACTTTTGATTTCATTAGGTAGGTACCTGTACCTATATTATTAAATCATGAACTTATTAGAAAGACGCTAAACACACGGTATATAATTAGTTTGCTTCTATTCCAAAAACCTCGGAACATGATTTTTTAAATTCATGAACTGAAAGAACTTTAACTTTTGTCTTTAATTAGCGGCTCCACCAGTAGGCTTACTTTGTTAATTTCCGATTATAATATCGGTAATGAATTATGACTATAGGTACTAAGCAATTTTTGAGTCATATACATACATATATACATACATATGCTCACGCCTATGTCCCACTACTGGGGTAGGCAGAGACAATAGATCGCCACATACTACGATTCTGAAACACATCTTTCGCCTCCTCAACATTCATAAGTCTCTTCATACATGCTCGTCGGTTCCGTGTACATTTTATTTGGCCCTTCTTCAGTACGCATCCTATTTGGTCAGCGTACGTGCGCCTAGGGCGACCCCTTTCAACCATTCCATTCACACTTTCCTTGTAAATTTCATACGTCAGCCTACTTTGGCTCATTCTTTCCACATGGCCAAACCACCTCAACATTCCTTTTTCAATCCTTGTCACTACATCTTCTTTCAGACCACATCTTTCTCTAATCACATTATTCCGTAACCGGTCCTTTAAAGTCACACCACACATACTATACGCAGGGAGCGCATTTCAACAGCATTTATTCTAGATTCATGCTTCTTCTGCCATACCCAACTCTCACTTCCATATTATATTAAAGATGGTCCCAACACACCCTCGTGAACCGCCAAACAAGAGTGTGCAAGGCTCCATTAATACGATTAATGCTTTCACTCTTCTCTCTAAATCTTCATCGTACTTTCCGTCTCTTGTGAACATACAACCAAGTGCACAAACTCACTGACTTGCTCTAGCCTTTCATCACCTACGAGTATCATAATCTTACATTCAGTCACTGTTTAATTTTTTGAGTCATATAGGCTGTGATATAAGGCCCTTCTTAACATGCTGACACTTTTTCAAAGGGGATGATCAGACCGTCAAAATGAACAACTTTCTCGATGGCACCAACATCGAAATCTAAATCTGCGGTTCCATATAAAACTGCAAACCTACAAATGAATGGGACAACTGATATTTTTTTCGCGATATCGATGAAGTTATTCGGTATACGTCGCATATAGAAAGTTATTCAGTTTGACGGACTGATCATCCCCTTAAAAAAGTGTCAGCTATTAAGAAACAGCCTGTATTTTGTTTCTACAATCATCATCACCAGTATCAAAAACTGATTATCTAACTGCCAAAAACATGTCGTGTACCTACAGATTGAATCTGGTACTTACACATTATGACCCCAGATAATATAATCGTTCTGATACATTTGTGGCAGTCATTCGCTGGGTCGCAGTCTAGAGTTCATGCGTATGCTCCCTTGGGAACTACTACCGTGTGCTTAACGCTTTGTCACGTCATAAATAATTAAAGTAGGTTACTTGTCACTTGTCAAGGACTCACAGAATGCCGTTGCTGGCTGTTGAATAGCAATAAGATATCAAACTGATTGTACACCCAGTAACATTATATTATTAGCTACGCGCTAAGTTTATCCGCGACTTCGTCCGCATAAATTATATACCAGATTTTAAGTCAAATCATTAGCTATCAAACAAAAAAAATTTCGTCAAAATCGGTTCAGTCGTTCTTGCGTGATGCTAGAACAAATAAACAGACGGACAACAAATTAAAAAAAAAGGTAGATTTGGAATCAGGGATACCTAAAAACTATATCATATAATCGTAAAGACACTCTTCTTTTACATCCATAATTTGTATTGTATACCATTATTGTTTCTTTGTTTCTTTTTCTATGCTGTACTGAGTTTTGGAGTAAATAAAGTAAATAATTTGATTTTATTATCCAAATAATGCGCTTTGGCCACAACTAGACATTGATAGACTTACGTATGTGTGCTTGGCTTCGCCTCGGCCCACATTTACACGTTCGTCTATCAATGCCTCCTTTGCTGGCCGCTGCAGTAATGTGCTATTAAAATTAACATAATACCGCTTAGAAATATTTGAACACTTTGTCTGCTACGATATAATCATGATGATCATCTTATAAGTTGATCAACCCAGGTAATTAAAGTCGATTTGACTATAAAACAATATCAGTTGCTTGGTGGCCGAAATCACACCATAAAATCATTCAGAGGCTGCAGATGAGATGCAGAGGTAACAGACGCATTGATGACGAAAGTCAAAACAAAAAAAAACATAATAAGATAATTTAACTTTTTCACGATGTTATTTAAAATTTCAATTTCTGTTTTCATAAAATCTGGGCAAACATGCGAAATTTTTAATAATGCTTAGCTCAAGCGAGCATCAGCAAACAGAGGAAGTAATTTAAAATATACCTATCTACTCAATATCAAATTTATTTGGTTAGGTACTTATAACGAATTTTGAATTAAGATATTTCTGGAAATTGTGAAAAAAACTGTTTTTTTGCGATGAGACAATACCTATATCACTACAGAGTGATGAACGACTAAGAAATAATTAAAGTGGAAAAAGCTTTGATAGCACTGCTAAAGCTGAAGTGGTGAGCGAACAAGACAGCATTACTGCAACGTCTTGAGTGAAAAGAGACCAACAAACACTAATGAGCGCCACTGTCTTCCCTCATCTACCTCTTGAAAGTCATTTTAAAGACATGTGGATGGAAAGTAGCAAGTTTGTTGGCATTTTAACAGCTATAGCGTTAGTTATAGCATTTGTTTAGTTTTATTATAACATCGTACCTATCATAGTAGTCAACCATTTTAATGGTTGGCAGCAATACATTTGGCTGTAATGTAAGGCTGGCTCTAAGACCAAGAACCTAAGACTGTCGTAAGTCGTAAATGTGTTTTTTTCAAATCAATTAATATTCATTTCACATAGTTTCAGGTAGATAATAATGTAAATTATTACATTGCCACATTTTAGTACCCATGGTGTCAGACAAACATGATTATGATAAACGCTGCTTACTTAGATTAATGCTTATTTTATGATTATTTTTTATTTTTCTAGATAGCAGGTACCGTACAAAGTTTAGCCTGGATTTGGATTGCAACAAGTCCATCATTACCATCAACGTAATACGTCATTCTACTTACATAAATATATTATTTGTTTAGGTATATAGGTACTTATGCTAAATAATAAATATATTAAAACATTTTAAACTTGAGTGACTTGAAGTCTGTAGAGCTTTGAAAATTCAATTAGGACAATACATTAAAATTCTAGCTAAACCCAAAAATTAATTGAAGGGTAACCCAAGCAATTTACACAAATTAATGAAAACTTTATTTACTAGAGAGAACCCATCGCGGCCTATCGTATGCAAATTTTCTGATATTTAAACTAAAGCCCTTAGTACTTCACCACATAACAAAATTGCAAGAATGCTAAGAATATGGTCTTGTTGTATTAAAATAAAAATAACATGTAAGCTCTACAGAGTAAAATTTGTATTATTAGCATTCATTCTACCAATCAAACTAGTATGGGACCAAACCGATCTGCTGCTCTATACTAAACTGCAATGCCTACTCGACTTAAATGTATGCAACAGCTGTTTTTAGGGTTCCGTAGTCAAACAAGGAAGCCTTATAGGTACCTACTTTCGTACATTCTGTCTGTCTGTATGCCCCATAGATTTACTCGCTCATTTTTGCAAAGAGGGTTGTCATTAAAAAAAATTGTTCAAAGACAATCGTTACAATCGTATCAATTTAGCTGTCAGATCGAAAGTGTTTCGTGTTTTTTTTTGGATTCCGTAATTTTAGGGAGCAATTCGTTAATTCGTTAGGTATGTAAAAGATGTTTTGATACTTTGAATTAATCGACTGTTTGTGCAGTTAATGTTCATTTTACAAAACAAACTAACATTTTAGTTGCTGTTGCGTATTTATTGGTAGTGAACAATTTATCCATCGGCAACACCACCTGTCAGACTTGATTCAAATAGCACTTTTTACTGTCAATGTGACAGATTTATGAGTAATTTTAAAATTGCCATACAGTGATTTTTCGATTTACTAGTCTTGGACTTGGAAAACGCCTTTTTGAATCGTAATTTTACATGAAGACAATTTGACAGAACCCAAAAACAGAAATGTAGTAAGTAGGTACCTATATCACAGAGGATTATATTGTACCTATATAGTGTAGAAACATAGTGTAGAAACTATAGTCATGAAGAAACAAATTTTCTCGAAATAGTGTCGTTGGATCGATAGGTCTTGTCCAATGGAACAAAACTCCCGTAGAAACTAAATCTTTAGAATCTTCGATCAACAATATTTTAGAATGCTGCTCGAAGTAAAAAAGCCGTATAGTAAAAAATCGGAAAATTATAACGGAGCTGCAACTGAACAATTAAAGATATTTTCCATTTTCTACTTCTATACAATGGCTATGGAACCCTATCATGGTCGAGTCCAACACGCTATTGGCCGGGTTTTCTTTGCTACGATGGTTAGCTCCCATAGTAAAAGTTGTTCAGCTTGACCGCTCCTTCTGCTGCTCTGTTTGACGACGGATGGTACGGCGCGGAGAATGATGTCAATTTCATCCTGTACATACAGGGTAAATATATCACTGCGGATAACTCCAGCATGTGTTCTACTCATCAAACTGAACAACTTTCAGTAGGAAGCCAACTTCGAAATCGAAAAAAAAAATCTGATGTCCCATAGAAAACTGCAGTAACTATTCGACTCAAATGTATGGGACAGCTGTTTTTTTTTTCGCGATTTAGATTTTGGCTCCATAGTGAAGGTTGTTCAGTTTGATGAGTAGAATACATGCTGAAGTTATCCGCAGTGATATAAAATGCGTACCCTGTATAATGTCGAGAAAATCTGTTATCGCAAAATGAAATTGTACCTCTAGAGGTAGGTACAATCAATTTCGTTGTTTTGTTATAGCTTTATTCTTAGATAACTTGGTCAAAAAACATTATGAATAATCACGTTAATATAAACTAGTTTTTGCCCGCGGCGTCGCCCGTATTGAGTTCGTTTCACTTTCGGCATGAAAGTATCCCATTTCCGTTTCTACGGCCGGCCGCCGCCCGCGCTCTAGAGGCGTTAAATTGGAATAAAGAAGTAAACGAAGTCACTGTTACGTTTATAATATTACTAGCTTTTTCCCGCGACTGTGTACCCATACATCTACCGTAGAATACAGGGTGTAAAACCTAAATGCGTTACGTTTTATGGGGTACTTCAGACCATCAAACTGAACAACTTTTACTATGGGACCAACATAGAAATCGCAAAAAAAGCATCTGTACATTTTGGTCGAGTATAAGCTACTCGTACATTTTCTTTGAAACAGCTGATTTTTTTTCGCGATTTCGATGCTGACTTTCCATAGTGAAAGTTGTTCAGTTTCATGGTCTGAAGAACCCTGTTCGTTATGTTAAACGTATTAAATTTTACACCGAAATTGATTATTTCCAAATCGTGTTTCTATCTTCAGCGGTTTAGGCTTTGCGTAGTAATTTAGTCAGTCAGTCAGTCAGTCACGGAACTATAGATTTCGTATAGCTAGGTAGGTGTCATAGACATATAGATAGCGATAGACAAGGTCGTTCAAACAAACAACATGTCACACAAAACAACACAAAATGACACATTGCGGTCTGTCATTGCCATAGTGACGAAGTGAACTCGGGAACATCAATCAGGTGCGGACACCTCATTCAAGTGGAACATGTTGCTTCTATGAAACGGCAAGTCTATCGTTAGAGTTTAAGTCTATGGTAGGTGTACTAAGTTTTGGATAAGTATAGTAAGGTAATGCTTTAATAATTTGTACATTGCTTGAATTGAATACTAAGCTAACATTATAATAATATGTCTAACCTGCTACTGTTAATACAAATTGAAGCTTCACAACCACAGCTCCAGACTGCTCTTGTATCTCCGATCCGCACCGCAAATTTATTTATCCCACATTCGGGCGTTCCATTACCTCCTAGCTAAGTGCTTACCGTTGGAAATATTGCATTCGAATTTATGTCGTGCTTTGCCCGTTGCTGGTTGCGACAATGTACGTAGACGTGGGTAACACGGTTACTGTGCATTGCAGGAAAAATAGTTTTTCCTGGCACTTGTATCAGGGCTTTTGTGGGTTGTGTCCGATACAATTATACTAGATACAAATAATATTTTAACAGTGAATCTAGATTTTCGATTTCGTCAGGTGTATCTCGGTGTTAAAGGGTTCGTAGTTAAAGATTTACAGCTACATTTGACGCTATCTGGTTCTCCGTATACCTGGAGAGTAAAATGTATGAACATCCTCGTAGAACCATTGAGACGAAAAAAAGAAGTAAATGGAATCCGTAGTTAAACAAGGAACTCTTATAGTTTGGTCCATTTTGTCTGTCTGTGTGCCCCACCTGAATTACTGGCTCATTTTAGCACCTATTGAAGAAAAAAATAGCAATAATCTAAAAACAGAAATTTGGATAAGATACCCCGATTTGAAAGTGTCGTTGGATACGCCTTATTAAATGGAACATATATAATCCTTTTATTATGCTTCTATCTCGAGATATTTGCACTCAAAGTTAATAATCTCGTGTCCCTTTAATTAAGACGCTGTTATCCGGTCGAGGCCGTTTTTTGAACACGAACGAAAGTGTTTTAAACTGTGTTTTAAAGTCTGAAAACCAATTATGTCTTATTTAAGGATCTGGCTGATAGGCGACCGTTCTCAATTATACGATTAGATTAAGTTTAATAGATAGAAAAAAATCCCAAAGCTACCCCTTTTAGTTATGTTTTTTCAAAACTATGATTAAACTGCTGATATTTAACTATTTATTCTTGTACTTAACTAAATACATTAAATATTTCTAGTGAACTCCGTAGAAATTTGAGCTTAGAAAAGATATTGCATGAGCAAAGATATTGATGAAAAACACGTTTTTTTGCGATCCTGCTTTCAATTGGAGCGGGATGGCTAATTGCAAACTTATGCTTGCAAGAAAGAGACGCTTGCATTTGGATAACCTGGCCTTAAGTCCAATTTTAACTTCGTCTATAGGTGGTACGGGACGGGAGATTCCTCTCTCACCCATACTCAATCGGCCTACAACTTGCTAGCATCTACTTTGTCAGTGTTGTTTGTATGAAGTGTCCAGATTGTGATATTTGTAGCGATTTGTAAAATAAATATAAGTAGGTACGAGTGATATTTCAGGGAGATCGGTTTGAATTTAATCAAAACAAGGTACCCTATAGCGCAAAGTTTTTCTGTGGTCCACTAATACAGTTTAGCGAGACAGCACGACTGGCCTATATGATATGTATTCCAAAACACGTCCTCTAAGGTCTGTATGAACTATCAACAGTTTCGGGGTTCGCATCACGTAGTATTGTAATGAAAAACGTACAACAGTGGCCGTGTATAATGCAATAACATAAAACTATGTTATCTATTGTCCATGTCATAAGGTTTAATTTATTATTTATGAAGGCACCGTAAGGGTCAGTCGGCACTTATTAAATTGTCAGTGTTTCACGCGGGGTTTTTTTTTCATTTCGTTGGCGCACATTCGCTATCTTCCTTATAATAGTTGGGACAGGATTATCCTACTGTTGTCATAAAGAATGTCTTTCATGAGAATAATTTAATTTGACATCAAACAAAAATCTTTTAATTTTATTACCAAGCCTACGATGTCCGTCCCGTCTTTCTGTCCTACCTAAAATATCATTTGAACCGTAATACTTAGTTGAAATTACATAGTGTAACATTGTCGAGATATTTTGGTCAATCAAATAATCATCGAGTTTTCATATTAACCTTTTTAGGGTTCCGTACCCAAAGGGTGAAAACGGGACCCTATTACTAAGCCTACGTTGTCCATCCGTCCTACCTATTTAGGGCTGTAACTTTTAAAGCGTTATACTTAGGTTGGTAGTTGAAATTTTCACAGAATCTGCGTTATTATGGCGGATTTCCGCATAAATAATAAAAATGTAAAAAAAATAAGTATTAAGGGGTGTCCTCACCTCATACAAGAAACTAGTTTTTTATAAACGTTTTTTCTTCTCGCTCTATCGTAAAAGCGGTAATACATACAAGCGTCAAACTTGGTGTGATTATAGAACAAACTCTTCAGTATAACAACAAATAATAAAAACCGTCCAAGTGTGAGTCGGTCTCGCGCTAAAGGTCCCGGAGAAAAAACCCTTTTTTGTAAGTTAATTATGTTGTGTTGTGGTGTTGTGCGGAACCCTCGGTGCGCGAGTAGACCGACTCGTACTTGACCGGTTTTATTAACAGAGGACTTGTTTAACATAATAATAATTATGGGACTTCAACTTTTTGTCTGGCAAGTTTAGAATATCCTCTGGTACCTATCTTATTATAATAGCGTAAGTATACAGTGCCCCATGAAAGATGTGTTGACCATACTGAGTCAAAAATGTAGGAACACTAATTTATTTTTATTTCTTGTATGTAACTATGAACGTCACAGGAAAGAAAAAGTGGGAAAGTCAGACAAATTTTTGCGAACGTATAAACTATTTTCGTATTGACTGTAAAAATTTAAAATATTGATATCTTTGAAAAGATCTCTAGTGAATCTCGAACGCAGATTATAAATGGCTCGAAATGCCCGCTTTTGAAGGATAAAGATCGCCTCAACATCAGCAGCACGGCCTCACTGCAAAATACTATAAGACATGATACTATGGAAGTAGCTGAAGTACACAAGTCTCGCAGTAGCAATATCGGTTAGCTGTCTAATTTTTCGAGCTGCAAGGCTGCCGAGCTCAGCCTACCAGGTAGGGTTTCTATTGTGGACCCCATTGCAGCTTCGAGTCAATTTTTATCCAACCGTCTATCACTACTAATGTCGCTACTGTTTTAATTTGCTGCGACCAAGACTACTATTTGCTAGTAAGGCGTACCTACTTACCCTCCCAAATTGATTTCTACTTCGTTATTCTTTCGGGTCTACACTTTACAAAGACAGTTTAAAAATAATTTTCTGCTCCAGAAAATTGAGTAACATTGGGGAGAGGCATTTTTCGCGTGGAAGTAAGTACTTTTTAACGGGTAGAAAATTAAAAACATTTTCCTTGAGGTATGGAAAAGAGTAAAACACCATCTCTATAATGAAAAAAAAAACACTCGACAATTTGAGTAACTAATCAGGTTTCTCGGTTTTTCCGTTCGACTTATTGAATATGTACAATAATTTAATGTCGAATCGTCGATACTGCCTAAAAAACTTGTACTAGAGCTACATGACTATTTGAAACCATGGCATTTGAATAGCAATCTCTATTTTAAACAAAGGCTTTATTGGTTTCAGCATGTTTTCGAACTGATTGCTTCCATGTACACTCGAAAATTTAAATTGTAAAAAAAATGGTTCAATTTAGTTAGTTAGCCAGCCAGTGAGCCACCGATCCAAATTTTCAGTCACGTTTTACTGAGTTGGATACCTACTTGGTTTTTAGTTTGAACCGACCTGAAAAAACTAAAATATTGAAAATAAAATTTTAAACAGAATTCTATAATATTCTCATCAATACTCTCTGATTTGAGATACAGAGATACAGGTCCATTTGCCTCAGACGCAGTCTCTCACAAAGACAATAATTGTCCTTGTACCTACCTATTATCAAACCTTGTAACTATATCTATTTATTTCTTTGTGTGAGTCAATAAATACTTTTTTTCTTTAATTTTTTTTTTAGTCAATCCAGTGAACGGTCACGTTTGTCACTGGTGTCAGCTATCAGACTCAAGGAGCAGATATTTTTTGGCAAGGAGTTACTACTACATAGACACGACACAATTGTTGATTTACTTTATTCCGTTGAGGACGAACTTACAACCACAGACTTAAAAGAAGAACTTATTTCTTTCAAGTCCGTGCTTACAACACAATGAATTTTTGTGGACGATGTCTATGCAACGATATTAGTAGGTATACTTAAATCGTAGTGAGATCAGGTGATCAGGATGCAGGTGTAGGAAGGCCTTAACCTTACTACCTGCATACTTTAAATGTTTAGGTGTAATCCCACGTGTAATCAAAAAATTTATTGCATACCTAATCATATTATGGAAAATAAAAGGTTCTTAAAATTAGGTAGATATGATACAGAAACGATGCTCGAATTGTCATACAATATTACTCGCCGCAAGCTCAGGCTTCATGGGCAGTATGAAATGTAAAACTTATTATAAATCCAATAAAAAACTTGGAAAAGTTATTGTCCCTGAAGTATCACTTCAGTGTGCAGGTTTCAGCAATTTCATAAAAATCTTATCTTGTATGCAACAGTTTTCCTGTTTTACAAAAATAATTACCAGCACTCGTAGCATTGGTAATTTTCGAAGGTCCCTAGTACAGTAATTAATTAATGCAAAAAAGGAAAACATAGGGACATAGCAGAGGCAACATAGATTGTAGGATAAAAATTGTTTTGGTCTTGTGTCATTATCCAGGGAGAAAACTGGGGAATACGTTTGTATGGAAAAAACCATACTCGTCTATCCTCTTAATAATAGCTGTGATAATAGGTACTAAGAGTACTAACTAATAAAGATAAAAATGATAACGGTGACGTATCAACGCATTCATATTTCACAAATACACTACTATACCTACACGTAATTGAGTAACACGAACATTACATAATTATCGTTATGGTCCAGCTGTAGGTACAAAGATAAGCACTTCGCTTAGAATTCGGAAACAAAAGTTCCACTTGAACCGAATGGGTTTAATAGTTATTTATGAGGGTATTCGTTAACGCACTCACACTTAAACCACGTTTTGTGCTATTTTGATTTTGAATGTAAACTAATTATAAATTTAAACTACTAGTTAAAAAATAGTAAATTTTTCAAACACGATCTACTGCGGGTAGCGGAGGCGCGAATAAAAGCCGCCCGAGCCAAAACGGTAGCCGTAGCGCAAAGTAGCCGTGGCGCGAAGTAGCCGTTTTGCGAAGTAGCTGCGGCTCAAAGTAGCGGTGGTGCGCGAAGTAGCCGTTTCGCGAAGTAGACCTGGCACGAAGTAGCTGTAGCTCGTAGCGCGAATTCCTCCTACAAACTAATATCAGTGTCTGGTTTGTCAGATTTTCGTTAATATTAAAGTTACAGTGGATCGAAGATTTCCGTTGAAATCTTAAATTAATTCTAGCATTGATATAATACATATTTAACGGAAATCTAAAAAACAGAATTTAGAATCACAAATACTATTAGTTTTTATATCATGTTTAAAATTGCATTGTCTATAATGGGTTATGCTTTGCCAGTGGGATCAATCTTTGTTAAATCCCAATAACTTGTGACTTTTCATGCCATAGCCAGTTTTAGTACAAGCTTAAATGCCGATTATTTATAACTAACAATCTAAACACAACTGAATACGCTGAAGAAGACATTCTGATGCGTACGTGAAGTCTACCAATCCGCATTGGGCTCGTGTGGTGGACTAACGCCCATACACCCTCCCTCAGGGCAGGCTTGTGCCCTGCAGTGGGACTGCAGGGTGTATACCGTGATGATGATGATGATGAATCTAAACACAAAAAAAATCTAAAACATTTATGACTATGATTGTATAACAGGTAGGTACGATAAGCAAAGTGTTGGTTTTAGATAGCAATACATTAGTCACTCCATCACCAAGGATTACCTTTTAGGATTTTTTATTTTGTCCATAAAAGTGACTTGTTTATTGAGATGTGGAAAAAAGCGGCGCGCCCTATGAAGTTAACATCTAATGGGTCGGTAAGTGCATTATCCAAAGGTCGATTTGGTTACGATAGCTTATCTCAAGTACTTTGATCAAAGTGGATGGTAAAGGACGTTTTAGTCCCTTCTGTCTGCACTGTGTCCTAAGTTTTTTTTAAATTATACAGGGTGTAAAGAAAAATATCATTAACCTTTTCAGCACACTTGCTCATAAAATGGCTCTAATTTCACCGCAATTAGGCACATAATTACACCTGTAATCAAACTGTGAATTTTTCATTACTTATTATTCACTAGTGAGTTATTGGGTTTTCATTACTATTATTAAAAAGTGTGAGTTACTTATAGGTTTTTTTATTGGTTGAGTTGCTTTGTTCTTAAAAAAGCGCTACGGCTTGTATGCTATGCAGCATACAAATGAAGTTTGATCCTAAATTGAAATGTGGTGTGTCAGATTTCGTTTGAAATATCTAATATCTATTAATAACTTTCCAAAATTTCACGTTCCGGGACATGGCTGTTCACAAGTCTGAACGTTCAAAGGGTTCGATTGCCTATGTGCTTAAATAATAAGAGAGTCAAAAAGCATAACAGACATAATATTACGATTAATAGAAAGAACAGACCATCAAACTGAATAACTTTGACTATTGGAACAAACCCGAAAACGCAAAAAAAATTACTGCATTGCATTCAAATGTAGGTACTCTTGTATTTATTTGAAATTCAAAATGGGATTAATGTAATTACATTAGGTATTTAATTTATTAGATACCTATAGGAACCTACAGGAACTGTTAATCTTTAAATTTACATAAATTGCAAGAGAATGTAAATTTTGGATTACGAAATTTTGTATAATAGGTACCTAATTTTGGAATCTACTCGTACAGTTGAGGAAGAAATTCCTGAAGTTAACCGGTTCCTATCTTTAGATGTTTTTAGATTTATCTACATGATTTTTAGGTACCTAAATCTATAAAACACCAGAAATACGACATCAATGGATGTAATGTTAGAAAATTAAAGCTTGTGGTTCAGTTACTCTTAAGATTAGTTAGGTCGGTGGTGGGTGAGTGGGTTTGTTGGTTGGTATGTAGGTTGGTTGTATGTATAGGCATGGTGTCCTATCCTATACAAATGAAATTTTTGTTAAAAAAATTGCAATATATGGCGTTATGGTATCGATGTGTAATTAATGTTTACGTAAAAGTGTAAATTGTTACTAAAAATATATGATCTGACTACAAAAAAATCTCATGAGCCTCGGAAAATCAAGCAATTTACTTTGCCCGAAGACTGCCCGCGTTACGGCAGTCGGGTTTCATTGTTTGACGTTGGGCATCTGTACTGTATAGTATTATATAATCTGTGGTATAGGTGATCATGTAGGTACCTACTAGAAGTAGGTGGTAGCGCAGCGAAGACTAATCATTTATCTAAAATTAATATTATTGTCTTTTTTATAAGTATGAAGGGTGTAAAGGACAGCCGGACACAGTAAAATGCTGAATTCGGTATGTTAAGTTTTTTTTGAGAGGGCTGAATCGAAAACCATTTCGAGATAAATGTCTCAATTAGCAATATTTTACATGTCAGAGAACTTAAATGAAAGAATTACAGATATTTTTAATAAAATAACGTAGTTTTTCGGTCCAACTAGTGACGTCACTCGCAGGACCTGTTAACTCCTTGGTAAACTAAAAATCAACATAAATAACTGGCATTTAAGAAAAAAAATATATTCAACATGTCGTAGAATTTGACATTTGATGTTGCGGTTTCTGTTTCTGGCATAGTTAGAATGAGAAAGCTGGTAATTTTTTTTTTTTTTTATTAAGCAATGGTTTTTCTCCGATTTTTATTTTTACAGTAACTCGATGAATTACGACAAAACAAATTAGTTTCTTAAAATTAAGTCTTCTATCCGTACAAAATAAAATTCAGATTTAAAAAAAAAATGTCTTACCGAATTCAGACCTTTCTGAAGTGAAAACTTTTACCGGAAACGTAAGACAGAAGCAAGCAGGGTATGTCTATAACATTCTGTTCAAGGCAGCTCTTTGGTATCTTTGGTTTAGGCGAATTCAAGACTAATCTTTATTCTCCATGTATATCGCGAGAACCCACCAGCTACCAGCTCTACCTCAGCATAAATAGTAAAATTTAAAAACTATAAGTAACATTTTTAGTTGACTAACTAGTGTCTTCACCAAAACAAATTGAACATTTAGTATTTTGTCACTGCGTAGCTGTTCGTAAAAGTGCTCAAAGAGTTAAAAGTAAAACCGACACAATGCTTTCAAGTTTAAGTAGACCAAAGCGAAGAGGGGCAATTAGAACAGTTATAAAATTGAGATGTCAATAGCAACATTAAGTTTAAAGGACTTACCAGTAAAATTGCTGTGAGGTTTATGTATTTCACTTAACTGTAAAGTGCTTGCAGAGTAACAGAAGAACTAACAAACCATTAAATCATAACTTCTACTACATACATTAATAGCCGATATAGTTGGTACCATAAGAATAGTTAATAATCTATTATTATTAATTATTATACAGGGTGTAAGGGACAGCCCTCCGCAAACTGAAACGGTGAACTCAGACCATCAAACTGAACAACTTTCACTATGGAGCCTACCTCAGGAAACGCGAGAAAAAATCAGCTGTCCCATACATTTGAGTTGGGTAGATACGGCAGTTTTGTATGGGACAGCTTAATTTTTTTTTCGCGTTTTCTGAGGTAGGCTCCATAGTGAAAGTTGTTCAGTTTGATGGTCTGAGTTCACCATTTCAGTTTGCGGAGGGCTGTCCCTTACACCCTGTATTTAAGTACCTAATTATTACCTATTTCAAGCCAATTCAACAACCACTAAATCAAACAAGTTTACGACATTCAATTTGAGTAACAACTTTTATGAAGTCAATATATTTTATTTTGGGCTTAAAAACTTTGCCTTGTTTAAACGTGACTTTCCTGCGACCACGATTGCATTATACGACCGTGTACGGTAGTCGGTAACACGTGTTTTAATAAAAACTTGCCAAGTGCAAGCATTCTCGTAGCGATGATTTTTCCAGGCCAGGTCCAGATTAGTTCGTAAAACAATCTTAAATTTTATACGATCTAAAACATAACGAAGCTAGCCCGAGATTTTACTACAATATGAATAATATATAGGCCGTTGCAATGCGATGCGATTCAAAACCACAAGCTCGAGAATAAAATATCAATATAATGAGTTCACTACTATACAGGGTGAAATTGATATCATTAGCATCCTTTTAAACTAAGAGTCTATACTCATCAAACTGAACAAATTAACTATGGGAGCAAACGAATCGGAGCAACAAAAAAATCTGCAGCAACAATAGTTATGTGTTATGCTAGGCTGCAAAGTTGCTTTTTGGCGCGAGTACTTGTATTGAAACCTGAGCAAGCGAAGGATTGTAAGATCGAAGGACTCTAGGATTCAAAATCATAGAATATCAAATAATATAATCCTGAGCTTAGCGAAGGTTTCAATGGTACGAGACGCAGAATAACTTTGCAGCCGAGCGAAACACACAACTTTTCACCTCACAACAGAGTTATTAAGCATTTTCAGTGGATTGGCGGTATAGAAAAATATTGAATAGACAGATTCGCATTTCAAGAACTCTTTCCACGCTAGCGGATAAAATTCACTTTTGCACTCAGATTTCGAATGATAAACAGAATCTTTCCGAGCTTGTGAGGTAAAAAGAAATGTAATTAGTTGGCGAAACTTAAGAATCGCATTTGGTATCTGTTACTAAGTAAAATTGCGTGTTAATGACCCCGCCCGATCATATGATTCTGAGGTCAATGTCCGCCCGTGCCCGCAAACTGCACCACTGCGCGTACGATAATAACAATTTTGTTAATCATTAATACCAATTATAAACATTGATAAATGATAATGCAACCTGTTATATATCGTTAACAAGTGCCCTGGTTCATTATCGCCAACTAATTTAAAATAACCCTATATATTGCAATATATACAGAGATCTTTGAGAACAAACGGGCCGAAAAACGTTGAAACTCGTGATTTTAGAAGCTTTTAAAATCATTAGTTTCTGTCTCCAAAAACTAGACCCTAATTTAATACGGAACACTAAAGAGACATAATATTATTGTTTCCTATAAAAGCTACTTACTTCAGTATATACCTACTAGGTACACGTATAATAGTTATTATTTTATAGTTACCCTGGAAACCAGCTTGTTAGAGCAGCGATTTTAAATTTGTTTGCAACTCGTTAACTTAAACTGCTGAAGTATTCTGGCGTAGGTAGGTCGGCAGGTCATTTCCAATGCAACAAGTTTTATCAAGTTTAACTTGAACGTCTAGCAAACAACGTTAGGCAACTCGTGTAGGCCAATCGAACGTAACATTCATTGGGTTTAACTTAAACTTTTGATGGAAAATAATCGTAGCCATTTATGAATTGTAGCTAGGTATTTGTAACTTAGCGTCGCATGATGCTGATGAGAAATGACGTCATAGTCAGATGAACCGCAAGCGATCTCACTAATTCAATATTCTATTCTATATTATTATATTCTTAGAACAATCCCGAGTACCGCACTCCTGCGACTACGCGCGCTTTTTTGAATTTCGAACTTTGCGCTTCAGAAACGACGAACTAAAATGCGCTTTATGTCATTGAGCGACAGCATGTGTCTCATGAGATAAGCGTCGCCGAAGGTAGGTACTTATCGCGACTGTCTTACGCGAGTGAAGGAGAATGATACATTTCCGATTAAGAATGTGCCCTCTATAAATTCCTGTCGTAGGTTCCTACTTAGATTCCTGATCCCAGGAAATGACCCTTAAGGTGTCTATACAACAAAGTCGCCATGTTCGATGTGGATAAGACATTGTCGCTGACATGTCGCCACTCGCCGCCCTCATCGGGTAGCCTTTAGTCGTTACTATGAATCTAGAAATAAATGTAGGTACATTGTCCTAACGGAAATGAAAGGGCTTCATGAGCTGATTCCAATAATATACTAAGTGGGTAGATCAACTATTTTTTGTCCATACCTAGTCCCAGTCATCTGCATAAAATTTTTTCAATGTTCAGGCTCAATCTCAAGCTCAGGTTTTGCTTGCCCCAAAAATTAATGTTTGTTGAATAACTAAGGATTGCATTTATTGAATGCATACACGGTTTTGCAAAATTACTTTAATTTTACTTGAATTTTGGCGGTTGTCCGATGGACGCTTTATTTCGTTGTCCCCACGCTTTTTGGTCTATCGGACAACCGCTAACAACTTCTAGTAGTTCAACACAAATGGTGCAATGTGCATGTGTGTAGAAGAATCATATCATTAGATACAATATCCATCTTTCAAAATTAATGAATGTCAAGAAAAAAGGAATAAAAACGTTTTTTTAAACAGTACTGTGAGGACAAAAAATAGTTGATCTACCCAGTACAACATTACAGGCATTTTGTTTTCTAAATAAAAAACCGGTCAAGTGCGAGTCGGGTTACTCGCGCACCGAGTGTTCCGTACCACAACACATACGCAACATATTAATTCCGAAATAGTTTTTGTTCCCTGGGACCTTTAGCGCGAGACCAACTCACACTTGGTCAGTTTTTATTATTTGTTATAATACTGTAGAGTTTGCTCCATAATCACACCAAGTTTGACCAATGTATTACCGTTTTTAAGATTTAGAAAGAAGAAAAAACGTTGATAAAAAGTTCTTGAGAACCCCCCTTTATTTTTATGCTTATGCTATGCTAAACCTTTTATTATTTATTAACAAATCTGCCGTAATAACGCATATTCTATGAAAATTTCACCTATCTAGCTTTTTCGGTTCAAAAGTTACAGCCCTAAATAGGTAGGACGGATGGACGGACAACGTAGGCTTTGTAATAAGGTCCCGTTTTCAGGTCCATGTTACCCTTTGGGTACGGAACTCTAAAAATAATAAAAAAACACTAACGTTGATCTCCTTCAGGTAGGAAACGGCTGAATAAATTTTTGTGGAACTATGAGTCATAATGTCCTCATATGTAACGTGACACAAAGTGAAAAAGTTAGATGAAACGTGATTTGGAATTTCGGATATAATGAACCCACATATTAATGTGGGTGAAATTGATATAATTAGCATCCTTTTAAACTAAGAGTCATAATCTACTGTTGCATACATTTAAATCAAGTAAGGCACTGCAGTTTAGTATATGGAACAGCAGATTTTTTTTTGCTCTGATCTGTTTGCTCCCATCGTAAAAGTCGTTCAGTTTGATGGGTAGATACTGAGTTAAAAAGGATGCTAATGATATCAATGTCACCCTGTATAAATAGACTGCAGTCTCGTTCTATGAGCTGCTGCTAACATCAAATGACTGGCGAATCCGATAAATCGTAAATCCATCAAATGTCCATACATTTCAAACGTACCGACCGACTGATCGTATCTTTTCGTTTCCATATTTCAACACGAAGCCACATTCAATTTTTAAATTCATTCCGACCAAAGCACATTTTTCAATGTCACGTTAACCCGATCATGGGGTTATATACCTACTTGTTCAAACGAAGAAAATAAGTAGGTACCTTACTTACCTATCTTGAATCTCGATTTAAGACGAAAATATAATCATTTTGAAATTAGGTTTAAATGTTGTACCAAACAAGGTGTAAACGAAAAACTAGGTCACAAATGTATGGTAAGCATAAGATAAGTTTCAGTTTTATTGGTTTTATAAACACATACGTTTGATACTATTTCAAGTAAGTAAGGGGGGTAAGAACGCACTTAATGTTAAATATCTACCGATTCACTACAGACTGTGCTGTCGGGCCGTCGTATTATATAGGAAAAGGTTAACATCAACATACCTCTGGTCGTAACGATGCATTTTCATAAACAAATCTGTGTCTTTGCACATTCTTTGTAAAACTTTGGCATTTTTTACATGTATTTAGTTCATGAAGAACGTGAAGAAAAGCAAAGCAAATCTTCATGATATTAATAATATCAATTTTAACCGGTAAACTTTCTTCTTTAAGAGGTTTAAAGCACCCAATTTTCACCTCATGTTTATTTAAGAAAGTATCCTATTATTCATTCTGTAGCGTGGTGTTTGAATAATAATTGAATTCTTTTGTTTTTCATGGAAGTTTTTAACCTTTGCTGAAAGTCAATATTGACGTAAAAAGTTGTAGTTCAAACAACATTATTATACATCAAAGAAGAGTAATACGTAAAGTTTTGTAGAAAAACATTAGGTATGCTTTATTAGGGAAACAATAATAACATTTGTGTTTCGGTAGTAAAATCATATTACCTACCTATATTAAAATGAAATGTAAATTGAAATGTTTAATAAGTTCGTCGAATTAAACATCTTGGGTAACTCTACAACCTTTAAGATCTGAAATCATAATAGATGGGTTAAAATAACTCTCCTTCGGAGTAAATATAAGATAAAAAGATTGTTTTATTAGAAAGGCCATAAATCATAACTATAATACTTATATGGTTGCGGTTGCGGGCTTGTAGTTGCAACCTAGATTAGGAACTGTAGGCCTACCGTGAGTTTTCACCGTACTTCACTACTGTAGTTACGTCACTAATTTTGTATTGAATTTCGTACAGCGCTCCTAGTGGTTACGTTGAGAACTCATTTCTGCCATACGAATTGGCGACGTAACTACAGTGGTAAAGTACAGTGAAAACTTATGGTAGGCATTCAGTTCTGTCATCTGCAACAGATGTAAATATAGGGTCCTTCTTAATATGCTGACACTTTTTTAAGGGGATGATCAGACCATCAAACTGAACAACTTTCTGTACGGTACCAAAATAGAAATCGCAAAAAAAAATCTGCGCCCCCATACAAAACTGCAAACCTACTCGAGCCAAATGTATGGGATGGGACAGCAGATTTTTTTTTTCGCGATTTCGATGTTGGTCCCATAGAGAAAGTTGTTCAGTTTGATGGTCTGATCATCCCCTTTAAAAAGTGTCAGCATATTAAGTTGGGCCCTGTATAACCGGTCAAGTGCGAGTTGGGCTACTCACGCACCGAGGATTCCGTACTTACTACACCACCACACAACATATGAACACACAAAAATGATTTGTTTTCTCCGGGACCTTATAGCGCGAGACCGACTAACTTGGCCGGTTTATAGTATTTGTTGTTATACTGTAGAGTTTGCTCTGTAATCACACCAAGTATGGTGCTTGTATGTACGACTGTTTTCTCGATAGAGCGAGAAGAAAAAACGTTGACAAAAACTCGTTTCTTGTACGAGTATGAGGACTAGCCTTTTTTTTACTTTCTGACATTTTTATATTTTGTTAGCACATCCGCATTCTGTGAAAATTTCAACTGTGTAGGTACTACGGTTCAAAAGTTATAGCCCTAAATAGGTAGGACAGACAAGACAGACGGACGGACGGACAGCGTAGGCTTATGAATAGGGTCTCGTTTTCACCCTTTGGGTACGGAACCCTAAAAAGGCCTAAGATAATGATGATGTTGTGACGACATCTAAACTATTATAAAATTGTAACTGAAGTGTGAGTTTTTCATAACTTCTTTTTTTAAAGTCGGCTAAAAATTATTTTTCACCTGTACTTTGACGAAATGCTTACTTGACGAAATGCGTATGGACGAACTGCGTATTGGACGAAATGCGTATTGGACCAAGTGCTACTAGGTCGTCTGTACATTGAAGATATTTACAAAAAAAAGATTACGATTTGGTTTTTAGGTATCCCTGACTCGAAATCAACCTTTTTTAGAGATTTTGTCCGTCTGTTTGTTTGTCTGTTTGTTTGTTTGTTTGTTCGCGCATCATGCAAAAACTACTGAACCGATTTTGATGAAACTTTTTATGTTTGATAGCTTATGATCAGACTTAAAATTTGTGCGGACGAAGTCGCGGGAAAACACTAGTTATTTAATAAAACTCACCGTTTGTACAGTATGAACCTGTAAATCCTGTAATGTAGGTAACTTTTTATTACTTACGCAAATTATTTGTGAACGGGTTTAAAGATAGTGTCCGTTGAGCCATCTTGAATTTTCACAAAAGATGGTTTCTTAGTTTGAAACTTATTTATTTCGATACAGCATATCAATAAAATAGGTCTTTTGTCGTAACCTCACCGGTTATAAAAGCTTAATGTTATTTTCGTGATCTACATTATACTACATTATAATAAATAATTCCTTCACATGAAATAACTCTGAGACAGCAAATGACTTAATATGTGGTCATCTTAGTGCGTTCACACACGATGACGCACTGACGGAGCGGCAGATGTCAGTCCATAGAACCATACTTGGTGCGTCAATGCGTCACCGTGTTAGGTTCTACGTGCGGTTTCATACAACTCCTTGCTCACAAATGACGGACTGACGTTTGCTGCTCCGTCAGTGCGTCACCGTGTGTGAACGCACTTATTGTTCTACAGGGTGCAAGGAAAAGTAACCCATCAAACTGAGCAACTTCTAAAATAGTCAAACGAAAGATAATAAGGATATTATGTTTATAAATTCATTATGAATCTTTTCATTTTATATTGAGTTTGAGACAATATTTCTTTGTTTTAGCCATGTTTTAGCAATTGTTTTTATTGTTACAATATTAGCACAATGTTTTGTCATGTGGATGCGATGAACCTTTTCAATATTTTTGTAACAGAGTCCATTGTTTGCGTCCCTAAACCCGTTTTAGTGAAGTCGAACGCCGTAAACTGTAAAGTTTATTAGAACTGAGGACTACCTACTGGACCTTTGGAAAATTGTTTTATAGGAAATGCATTTATTTTTTGACCAACGACTAATAGTCTTATTTCGGATTTTTTCTAAGAAAATTACTAGGAAACATAAATTCTGAATCAAAAATGTAATTTTCAAAGTTTTATTTGAGTTACTTTAAAACAATTTATTCAAAGTACGATATAATATGTTTAGAATCCCTGTGAACCGTACCCCGTAATCCGTACCGTCGGAAAATATAGTCTAAAGCATAATACTTATGTTTATAGAAGAGGATTCCATCGCCTGGAAATGTCATACAAACTGACACGCACTGACGAGAAGAGTTTAGCACATGTAAAAGGATTGAGTGCGAGTAAGTGAGAACTACACCACTACACTGCGTACTGTCGCTCACCTCCCGTATGAAGGTAGTACCAGGTTTATATTACATTATCTAAACTCGAATTTATTCGAATTTATTATTTTTACATGTATGCCATGTTAGCTTAATCAAATTAAAGATTGATAAATTTGGGCGGCGAGCGGGATTCGAACCCACGACCTGCCTATCCGGGGCATGCTCTACTCCAACAGAGCTGTCGTCGCCCCGCAAGCCACGACGAAATTTTCAATCTATATCTCGTCTTTAAGGGACGTCAGCGCCATCTACCAGAGTTATACAAACTACTGACATCCATTTCTAGGTTTTTCGGTTCCAAAGTCACAGCCCTATATAGGTAGGATGGACGGACGGACGGACGAACGGACCGACACCGTAGGCTTAATAATAGGGTAGCGTTTTCACCCTTTGGGTACGGAATCCTAAAGACGAAATTGAAAAAGTTGGGAAATAATATTGGTTCCGACAAATAAATAAATCTCCAGCTATCTCTGTCCGACTTTTATTCTAATTTACCAGCGTTATAATAATATACCGACAAAAAAATTCAAAGCATACCGAATAAAATACCTAAATTTTGCTGACACCTATGAACACAATCAAATTACATTTCTACTTATAAATATATTAAACTTTGAATAACAAAACTAAACTTCTGAATAAAATACTGAACCTCCGACGAGATTACTGGGTTACTGACAACAGAGGTCATGTCAAAATAATCATTCTTTTACGAATTTTATGAGTTATTTAATTTTCTAGTGTTGGTTACCAAATATATTTTTTAACTCTCAACATTGATGAAAATACCGAAACTGGTCGGACCGCGCGAACGGCGTTTGAGCAAAATGCATTCGGTTGGGTTAGCGAGGAGCGAAGCGACGAGCGGGTTAGGTTTCTTGCGACCAGCCCCACGAGCCGAGCGAGCGCAGCGAGCGTGCCGCGGCAGCGGCCGGCGAGTGGCAGAACCGAATCGCTACTGTTTTAAATAGTAGACTAAAAAAAATGTTTACAAAAAAAAAACTTAGGTTAGGTTAGGTTAGGTTAGGTTTGGTTAAGGAAAAAAAAAAAAAAAACTTTTTTTTTTTAAAGTTGAGATTTTTTTTTAAAAGTTATAGGTTAGGTTAGGTTAGATAGATTAGATTAGTAGTAACTAGAATTCATGATTATAGTAAGTACATTTTTGTATTTTTAATAACTTTCTGGACAAGCGCCAACAATAGAAATTTAAGTATAACATTGTAGTAAAAATAGCACAGAGTTTATGAAAAATTAAATGTAATTGATGAATTTCTAGTTGGCAAGTAAAGGTAATAATTACAAAGCATTGTTATCAGTAGAACATAATTTTATATGGTAAAAAAGTATTACAGCAATTAATAGTCATAAGATTTTTTCTGAGATTTAAGTATATCATTCGGTCGTTTCGTCATTTTTAGTCGGACAGAAGTAGTCGGAGATTTAGTATTTCGGGCAGTAAATATTATATTTTTAGTAAGGACATTTTTAAATTTATTATCGGAGCTTTTATTACTACCCCAAACAAATGTCAGGTCTGAGGGCATGACCTTTCAACCCATCCCCTATTATAACAAACATGCATGATTGAATCGTCCATCTTGCTTACGAAATTTTAATAACAATGCACCTAGACCTCTATCAAGTCAAGCGGGACATTTTTGACATGTGTGATAAAGATCCCAGTAGGTATTACATAAGTAATAAACTCTATTATATCCGTGGTGCAAGTGACCTAAGAGAAGCGAATTAATAAATTGTGTATGACAATTTGTTATTCTAAAATAATTGTTATTATTGACGACTTCATGACAACTTTATTAGGATGAATAATTTTTCAACAAGATTTGGATTTGTAGCAAATGTTTAGATGTTTATCATCGGTTTAAAATGAAAGAAGTAAGCTTTTATTCCCAAAAATACAGGGTGTTAGGGTAAACAGTTGCATTACTTTAAGGGGTGGTTGTACCCATAGAGAAAACACGCTCCCCTAGGGTTGTACCCATGATAGGTACTGAACAACTCTCCCTAAGAATCCTATAGGAAATACGCAAAAAGATTTTTGGACTATCCATACTAAATGCAATCTGCTGATCGAACGTTTGTATGAAAAGTCGTAATTTTTTATTTAATTCATATAGGATTCTTAGGGAACGTGAAGTAGTGCAACTGTTTACCCTAACACCCTGTGTATAAATTGGGCCTCAACAATTACAATTAATTGTAAATTCTACTTCTGATTCTCGTTTCTTTTAAGCATAAGCATATGCTCACGACTATATTCCACGAGGGGGTAGTCAGAGATATTCTGAAACCTCAGAACATCCACGTTTCACCAGTAGTACCGAAACTCTGTCCAGTGTGACGGGCGGTGAGCCCGTCGTCGTTTCTTATAATGATTATGAATATTTGTACCCAAGTCATGGATGTTTGTATCTATACAGGGTGTAAAATTAAATGCGTTACTTATCGAACTGGGTGCTTCAGACCATCAAACTGAACATCTGTTACTATATGGTATGGAGTCAAAACCGAAGTCACGGGGAAAAAATCTGTTGTTCCATAGAAAATGTCAATAGCTGCTCGACCAAAACCATGTACGAAACATCTGACTTTTTTTCGCGATTTCGAGTTTGGTTGGTTAATGTTGTTCAGTTTGATGATCTGAAGTATCTTGTTTAATATGTAACGTATTTAATTTTACACCCTTTATTTTATTCGTATTCTATATCGTTGTCTAGTCGTTGTAGGTACTACAAGTCCAGGCTAGATACTGGTAATTTAAAATTGTTGCTAAATAATGTGCGTACAAATTTATTTACTTTGAATAAAAATTACAAAGGAAGCTCGCGTGGTGGAATATGACCTACTCCCTCTCACATCCCTATTCGTATAATTAAGGATATATTACCGTTAGCGTACTCCATACAAACTTAGTCCGATGATATTTTCAATACTATCCAATTGAAGTCAATGAAATTTTTCAGAAATAATCCAGAAGCTAATTTCTATGTTCGTATGAAGTCAGATTTTTTTAGGATTTGTATGGAAATCTTTGAGGCACTGTAACTTTAAAACTGTAATTTTAACGAAAATCTGACTTCATACGAACATGGAGATTAGTTTCTAGATTGTTTCTGAAAAATTTCATTAACTTTAATTGGATAGTATTGAAAATATCACCAGACTACGTTTGTATGGAGCGTGCTTAAGGTGGTTGCAGAGTTGTCAATTTCATACAAAACTTTGTCGTAGAACACATGAACACGTATTTATATACCTATGGAAAAATAGCTTAGAAAATCCAGATTGCGCGTATCAAATAAATTTACAATTTATAATATAATTACGAAGATATCAAGCTTTGAAATTATTAATACAAAATTGCAAAGCCTTATAACATTATAACTTCGTAATTATATTATAAATTGTAAATATTATTTGATACGCGCAATATAGATTTTCTAAGCCATTTTTCCGTATATAAAACTTACTTTTATTGATACCGTCTACGAGTGTTCTACGACAAAATGTTTTAAGAAATTGACAACTCTGCAACCACCTTAAGAAGAAATTTGCCCTGCAGTGACATCTTATACCTACAGTTTATTTTATACAAATAGCGTCTCGAAATATCTTAAGTATAATTAATGCTAGTGTTTAAAATATCAAAAGAGGCTCCTAACGTGTTCATTGTGTCATAAAAGATTCGTAAGCTTCCTTAGAATGCGTAGTAACTAATTAATTATTATTAGCATAATTAAGCCTTACGATGGAAACTTCGTTCAAACCATTCGGGAAATTTCAGAGTTGAAAAAGTTTCGAAGCGGTTAGGTAACTCTTCTTTATTTTTGTTCCACTACTAAATATGGAAAAACCATTCCGAATTTTTTTTGAGAAACACGTTTTTTAACCGCCAATATAATAAAGGGGAATACTAAACGAAAAGTATCAATGTTTTTGCCTGCTATTGCCGGAAAAAAATTCTAGTCCAATAAATATTATACTTACAAAGATCTTTAGTACTTATTTACCATTTGCAGCCAAATAACTGCACTATCGAATGCCACTAAAGCGACATCATTGCACCTTTGCTACAAAAAGTTTAAGCAAAATGTGGCTCAACCATCCCGGACTCCTCCTTATGAGCATATCCCCCATAGAGCTCTTTTAACTGCTTAAAGTGCATTCCGAAGCTCTCAGGCGCTTGACATGAAATACTGACGACTAAAAAAGTAACTAGCTGATTCGAGTAATTAACAATTAACTAATTCAATTAACTTTGATGTTCGCTTCGAGAACCTAAGATCTACTATCTCTACGCTACTAGCTAATCATCCTAATTATGGGAACTCAATCTCTTAAACATGGTTCTGAAGATGCTCTGGTATAAAATCAAATAAGAATCAGTGGAAGCACGTTTACAACGATAAAACAAAATATAGGATGGAACGAACAAGCTTTATGGGTGCAAGTTTATTACTTTTCACCGCGAAGTCGACAAAATATTTATTAGCTTTACGATCCCCGTCAAAGTCGCAGGTTCAAATAAAATGGGTAATTCCAGTTCGAATACTCTTTACTCAAATAGTCATTATCAAAATAAAATCATCGACCTAATTTCACCCTCTATACCTCTTTGCAACGCGTCACCGACGAATGCAATTATCTATTGTAATTTCCGTATGGTTAGGATGGACCAATCAATTTTTCCCGTAGGTGTCAGTATGAGGCGACTAACGGATAACGTTTTTTATGTAGTTTTTCTGCGTGCGAACGGATATTTATTGTCATTCTAGACTGAAACCTATACAACGTGTTAATGAATTAACGCAAAACTAGAAAGTAGTTTGTTTAGAATCGAGAGCAGAATCTAATTATCATGGTTTCAACATAGGTAATTTTTTTCAAAATATTAAATAATTTGTTTTTAAAATTTACTGAACTCCATCTCAAACCACCGAACGAACGGGCACACTCACCCTACTTACTACCAAAACAAGAGTCTTAAAATGTATCTATGAGCACGCTAGCGCTTTCATTCATTGCTGAAATGATAACAAATCATGTTTGCCTCAAAATTTAAAATGCGAATAACTTTATATTTTAAATATAAAAATAATAAAATTATTGTTTCAATCTACTTAATTATATTGTTATAAATCAGTTGGGGTGTATGCGGTTTTGTGCTTATCATTATTCATAATGCTAAAAGTGAACATTGCTGCAACTGTATGCTTCAATAGATAAGGCCTTATAAAGTTTCACCACTTCTGGATAAGTTCTTAGTAGCTTACCTATGGACAGTAATTAATCTTTTGATATTATTTCGTGTGAAAGATATGTGAAACTATTTGCATGCTATTTAAAATGGCTAAATAGGAATAAAGTGAGATATTACTTGATGACACCTGAATATGGAAAATGTACTCTATTTGTGGCAAACCTATGATTTCTATATCTATCAGATAAACTATCAAGAACTTATTCAGAAGTTAAGGCTGAATTTAGTGCACGACCGTCGGTCAGTGCTGACGGCGGATTATCCAATTAGCGGTGTGCAATTCGTCAGCTCCGCACTAAACCGCGTCTCTTGTTTGGTTAATCCGCCGTCAGAGCTGACCGTTTTTTTTGTTTTTTATTCTATTTTTTTATATTGGGGCTTTCAACCCTAAGGTTATGTCAGCCCCATACACAACAATGAAAAGAAAAGGTCGTGCACTATATCCAGCCTAAGTGTCTTAATTGCGCGGCAGACCATTCTATCTTAACTTGCATAAGTTTTTTCAAGTCCGAAACGTCAAGGAGTTAAATTTAAACAACTTTGCTGAGTTATATATATACACCTTTTCCAGTTTAGGAGGAAGATAAACTATTAGGAGGATAATAAATTCTGTTAGTTCTTGCCTTTATGTTGTTGGCCTTAAGTTTTAAAGTTTGCAATCCGGCTAATTTAAAGGGTTTCCCTTTACCGGTAAAAAGTTTAGGAGTTACGATTTGAGTTCAAAGAAGTCTTGTGATTTTCTAAGGATTCCAGTACGGACTCGAAATTTGTTGTTAGTTAATAAAAACAAATTTTCGTTTATGCAACAGCACGGAAGTTGTGTAATAATTTGTCAGAAAGCCGATTAAAGGTTTTTTTTTTACTATAGATGGGTTTGCTCTTGACCTCAATCTAGTCCTCGGGACAAAGATGGGGTCGAAGATGTATCGAGCTTACCCAGAATGGCACTGGTACTCCTGCACACCGACGGAACGCAGCAAGCTGCTTGGCGCCAGACTCCGGCAGGAGGGTGGTCGTGAGCCAGGCGGCTCCTTGCAGAGCCTACCACACCGCTGTGGCGGATCGTTCAGCCGCCACCACAAACTTGGTAGCTTGTGATGCCGTTGCCCGGGGTGGACCGCTAGGAGGTAGATCCCCCCCACCCTAAAAAGACTGATCCACCCTAAAGAGAATGAAAGGTCTTCACTGATAGCAATAGAAAAGTTAAGCAAAACCAATAGGTAGGTTTATAATAACCTTTAAACCACATACATGCTCTACCCATCAAACTGAACAACTTTGAGTATGGAAGCAAACCTGTAAACTGAAATACTTACACAACTCAAATGTATGAGACCTAGGTATGAGACAGATGATTATTTTTTGTTCGCAGTTTTTGTTTGCTCCCATAATAAAAGTAGTTCAGTTTATGGGTAGAGTGTGTGGTTTAAACAGGAAAAATGGACCAAACTAAGCAAAAAGTCACATATACAGGGTGCTTCTTAATATTTCGACACTTTTTTAAGGGGAGGATCAGACCATCAAACTGAACAACTTTCTTTATGGTGCCAACTTCTAAATAGCGAAAAAAACAGCTATCCCATACATTTGGCCCATGTTGGTTTACAGTTTTGTAAGGAACAGCTGATTTTTTTCGCGATTTCGATTTTGGTGCCGTAGAGAAAGTTGTTCAGTTTGCCATAAAAATGTGTCAGCATATTAAGAAGGCCTCCGGTACAGTACAACCAAAACCCAATCGTCTATTTACCATAGTCCAAATCGATCAATTCTTAAAATGTCTTAGGCCCCCAGAATGACTTATTGCAATAAATGGTAAAAACACGTCAACTTTTCGACGTCCTGCGATTAATACTTAGGAGAACGAACGGTTTCAGATATAACTTAAAATTCCTCCATTCCATTTGACTAAAAGTTTTAGACTTGAGTTGGGAGAAGCGCCCTAAATTATTCAGTGGCAGAATGTGCAGGAGTCCATTGACTTTATATTCGTGGAACAAATGCATTTTATGACATTTTATTCAGCGGCTTAAAATAAACCCCTTTTTTCGTGTTGTAGACTTGTAGCTGTAGGTATCATCATCATCATCTCAGCCGATGGACGTCCACTGCTGGACATAGGCCTCCCCCAAGGATCACCTCAACGACCGGTCCTGCGCTGCCCTCATCCAACGGGTTCCAGTCGCCTTCACCAGGTGACTCGGTCCACCTTGTGGGGGACTAAAAGTTGTTAAGTTTGATGGGTAGAGTATGTGGTTTAATGGTTAACGATACTTTTCCTTACACCCTGTATTAGTATTACGGATAAAATTTGGTGCCGTCATTACTTAAACCTACAATATAAAATAAATAAAGCAAAACCAAGTTCTCGTAAAAAACTAGACTAGAATAGAATAAAATAGGAATACGCTTTATACACACCTCAGCATAAAAAAATTAAAAAAAAAAACTGTAACGATTAGCTGACATTGGTAGCAAGCTTATAGCAAGAGCAACAATGTTTCAGTTATTGTCTCTACTTTCTTCTCTTTGAAACTTGAATAATTTGTAAACTTTAAATAAAGTGCGTTAGTTAAAAAAATTTGTAGAACAGAATAGCAAACAATACTTCTTAACTCTTTAGATCGTAATTTTTATAGTATTTTGTGAAAACGAATTAGAAAAGGTACGACGTAGGTAATGACAGGGAAAAACTCCCAAATTTTTCTTAAAAACAAGGAGAGTTTTAAGAAAATAATTTATATTATAACATCTACAAGATTTAACAAACTGAATAAAATTGTAAAAACACAATAAAACTTTAATCTTGTAAATCGTTTGTGATTGTACCAAAGAAATTATACCTAAATACAGGCTGACCATTTTTTTTGACTTTTGTGTTTGTATGTGTTGTGAAGTTGTAAGACAAAAGGCACCACTTTACACAACTTTACACTCACTAGCACGTCAAAAAGTGTAAAAAAAGTGGACAGCTACATAAACAAATATCTGTAGTTCCATCTCCTTCTACTCGTACTATTAAAGGTACGTCATAAACTCATAAGATAAAAGAGACTAACTACAATCGTAAATTGATGCTGACTCTATGCTTTAGAATAAAGAGATCCTTCCTCTGAGGAGCAGGTATACTAGGCTCTGATACCGCACAGTTACTTTATGTTGAAAAATACATAAAGCTATATAAAACATAAATTTTAATAATGAAAAACAGTGTCGTGTGAACCCCAAACGTGATAAGTTTGAAGTTATTGTTTCGCAATTATACGCTGTCGCGTTTAGTGATACAATTGTATGTAATTGCGTAAGATTTCTTGATCTTGTACGTTGGCAGAGGGGAAATGCTAACGAGCGGAGGGTCCCTATACAGGGTTCTTCTTAAAATGCTGACACTTTTATAACGGGATGATCAATACGTCAAACGAAACAACATTCTCTATGGGACCAAGATCGAATCCGCAAAAAAAAAAAAACAGCTGTCCAATACATTTGGCTCGAGTAAGTTTGCAGTCAGCATATTAAGAAGGACCCATATTAACCAGCATATTAACATATAACATAATACAAATGGGTACTAAGGCTCAGTAACTTTGCCAGTTTTTACAAAAATGTGACTATTTATAATATTATAAACCTACTAGCATAGTGGTGGTTTAGGTTCGATCGTCAACATTCAACAAACTGAAACAAGAGGCCACAAAAATTATAAAAAGTTACTTTGAAAGTTTGTTGCGGAAAAGTCTTAGTTATGTTTACGTCATTCAGGCTACATAAGAGACCAATCGCGCTAAATAAACGTGCAAACCAAAACTTTGAACCATAGACGTAGACTCTAGCGATAGACTTGCTCGTTCATACAAACAACATGTTCAAAAACTCTTCGGGAACATTAGTGCCATCTAGTTTATATAAACAGAAAGTACTATAATTTGGTCAAAGAGCATCACTGACCAAGACAGATGCGACAGTTCATATGTATGTTAGGTATTATACCTACTATCTGTGAAAACATAATGTGTGTATGAATTTGTACAAAGTTGTTTAAATACTAGTGGTGCCCTCGACTACCTACGCGCAGACTACTGAAATACGTAAACACGGCGACACATCAAGCTACGCAAAACCAATATTAAGCTGGCCGCGCGACGTTATACATTACTCTACCTACGCGCGGCCAGCTTATTTTGGTTTTGCGTAACTTGATGTGTCGCCGTGTGTACCTGAAACTTTAGAATTAAATACCGACTCATAACTTTTGATTGTGTGAACTGTGAACAGATTGCTGTGAAACAAACATAAAAATGTTTCCCAAGCAAAGCCTTATATAGGGTGTAAAATTTAATGCGACACATACCTACTTAAACTGGTGTATACATTTGAGTCAAGTTATGTTTGCAGTTTTGTATGGGAAAGCAGATTTTTTTTTCGCGTTTCGATATTGTGGTCCTTTAGTAGAGTAGTAGTAGTAGTTGTTCAGTTTGATGGTCTGACTGAAGCACCCCTTTAACTAAGTGTCGCATTAAATTTTACACCCTGTATACCTTCTTAATATGCTGACACTTTTTTAAGCGGATAATCAGACCGTCAAACTGAACTACTTTCTCTATGGCAACAACATCGAAATCGCGAAAAAAAAATCGGCTGTCCCATACATTTGGCTCGAGTAGGCTTGCTTGTATGGAACAGCTGATTTCTTCATCTTGTTCATCTCAAGGTAAAAAATATGTGTTTTCTCATAATTCGGTATGTCAAGTTTTTTTTAGTCATCATTTTTATATTTTTTACGGATAGAAGACATAATTTTAAGACTCCTATTTTATTCTTATTGCGATTCATCGAGTTTATCAATATAAATTTAATTTTTAAATTATTTTGATCTGTAATCTCCAAGTGCAAAAATGGTGGAGAGAAAATAATTCGAACTCCATGGAGAAAAACTACCTACTGCTATATTTAAAAAAATTAAAACCTGCCTCCTCTTTCTAACTCTATGCTGGAAACAGATACGGCAACATCAAATGTCAAATTCTGACATTACGAATGTATTTTTTTTTCTTAATGGTCAGTTATTATAAGTTAATTTTATGTTTACCAAGGAGTTCACAGGTATGCCAGTGACGTCACTGGACGGACCGAAAAACGACGTTATTTTATTAAAAATATCTGTAATCCTTTCATTTTAAAATCTCTGACATAGAAAATATGATTATTGAGACAATTATCTCGAAATGGTTTTCGATTCAGCCCTCCAAAAAAAAACTTGACATACCGAATTTCTATCCCGCAAACAAGTGGTAAGTACATAAAAATATAATCTCAAGTATCAACGATCTTAGCGTGATTTTCAATGTTCGTCCGGCAACCGCGATAAGTTCAATAAATTGTGCCTATTTTGTGCCCTCTGATTTAAGTCTCTTGATTCATCTATGATCATTATACCTTGTCTCTTTTTCTTATATATCACTTTTTGGGTGCCGAAATGAGACAAAATGTAATGGACTTACCCAATCTTAAGGAAATTTTATAGACTTTCCTATTTTCGCAAATTTAAATTAATAATTACATTTCCTTATAATTTTACATACTGACCTTATATTAGAATAGTAGTTTACCTTACAAAAGATTACAGGTGGTTTTTATTTATTAAAAATATTTAAATAAATTGTTATAAATTATTGTAAAAAATGACAGATTGTCAAACAGATGGTCTGCCATTCTCATTAGTGCAAAGGAGACTAACATGAATCAGGTGCATACACCCCATTTAAGAGTAACATGCAGTTCCTACTGATCACCGTATCTAGTACTTTAGTACATTGATATCGTTGCTTTGAACCGTAGAAAGAGCAAGTAATAGAACGAAGAACGTGTTTTGTCTCATTTACTCAACGAGGGATGCATAATACAAATTCACTCTAGTTAAAAAAGGAGATCGCTACCTTATTGCTGTCCTTATTGACGTAGCCATATTTTTGCTCTAGCCTCTATGGTCTGACGCCGGAGTCAGTCAACAAAAATTTCATAAAAATGTTTGTTGCTCTATATTTCGATGAATAGTTATTTCGTAATAATTTAAATCATTGTAATTTGTTGCGAGTGGGTGACTTTAAGTTAACAACATGGTAGCTTGCAGCGTTTTAGGATGCAAGAGCCGCACTGAACGTTGCAAAGAAAATATTTCATTCCACGGGTATGTTAACATTAATTCACGTTTTATTGCAGGAAACATTAATAATAAAACGCATTTTAATAGTTTCATTCATCGGGCAAGTGTTAAAGACAATAATTTAAAAGTTAAAGCAAAATTTTGTGATTTGTAATCTCAATAAGGGTGGTCAGATGTCAAATTAAAATTACCCTGTTTCCACCTTGAAAATAAGGTACACCAAGGGCTGTGCCAAGGGTAAGCCGGAAGAGGTTTCATGAGGTGTTTTGTAACAGCTAGTTAAACGTAGTTAAGCATACCATACCATGGATAGCTGTCATTGCCTCAGGGTTAAAATTAAAAAACTCCAACAAAAAACAGCATTAAAAATAGAGGTCGGTTAACTAAAGCTGGCGCGTGCCACACATTTACGCAATGCCTTTGTCTCACTGCACGCAGAATGTCTCATCGAACTCATTTGTATGTGTCTGTGAACGTGCCAGCAGCTTTAGTTAGGTTAACCTGTAAAACATACCATGATAGATGTCGTTGACGTTGACGTGAGTTGAATCCTTAGGGCCTGTTTCACCACTTCTGGGTAAGTTCTTGTTAGCTTATCCGACAGATAGTTTGACATATTTTGTATGAAATTATGTCAAAATATCTGTCGGATAAGCTAACAAGAACTTATATTCAGAACTGGTGAAACAGGCCCTTAGAGTATTTATTTATTCTACTAACAAACTTATCTGCCACTTTTTGGAGGTATGTATGTTTGAGGCAGCATGAAATCCGCAACTTTGGACTTTATTCCATTACTTTAGATTTTAATTTGAATGTTAAAATTCATGAAAAACTGTGTCGTGTGAACCCCAAACGCGATAGTTTCGAAATTATTGTTCCGCAATTAAAGGCTGTTTAGTGATAGACAAGGTATAAAATTGTATGTAAATGCGTAAGATTGTTTGATCTGGCACGTTGGCAGAAGGGAAATGCTAAGGCGAGGCGGTCCCTATATAAATCGTCTAAGGTTGGATCATAAAGAATAGTTAGTGAGGTCTTTTTTATGTCTGTTTGTCTATTCGTTTGATTTTTTGTGTGTTTGTTTGTTTGTTCGAGCATCACGTAAAAACTACTTTACAATTTTTTTCGTATAGGTAGGGTAGGGAGTTGTAGCTTTTTTGCGTTTTTAAGTGATGTATTTTTTCTTCAGTTTTCCAAGCGACGAATATTTTAAAAATATATGGGTCTTCGCAACTGGCAGACTTAATTGGTCACCTACTATAAATTCGCGTATTTGAAGAACATCTGTTTATTTAAAATATACGTATAAGAGAAATGGAATACAGTGACACTCCAACACGGTATATAAAGGTAAATTCAATATGTCGGTAGATAGTACAAGTAGATAATTATAATAGTCAAAGTAGGTATATCTAGTTTAGGTAGGAAAGAGTATAGGTCATTTATTATTTGTAAACTGGAAGACTAAGGGCCTGTTTCGCCACTTCTGAATAAGTTCTTGTTAGGTTATCCGACAGATATTTTGACATTATTTCATACAAAATATGTCAAACTATCTGTCGTATAAGCTAACGAGAACTTACCCAGAAGTGGTGAAACAGGCCCTAAGGCATTGTCCTAATTGGGCAATGTCGGTAAAGCTGGTTAGATTCTTTATTAAATAATGTTAGGTAGCATTGCTTTCTTTTTTTAGTTCTAGTAATGTTTTCGAGATGATAGTTTTCATACAAGAAGCGAAAACCAGTTTACCTACTTAAGCCTACTAAAAATCAGGTTCGGGTTTCGATCTCATTTGATTCTGTACCCCTTAAACTAGGTTACCTACCATACACTAAATGTTGGCTCCCTGCAAATTGTTCAATGTAATTGATGATGTAATTAAGTTCGAGCTAAGTAGGGTCGAAATGTGTAGGTTTTAGCAAGGTCTTACAATTATAGTACAGAATACGAGCCTCTATAGCTTACCAGAACCTTACACACCTTGTGTATCATATCTTACATTAAAATATGATAATGTTCTATAAGTTAACAATGATTTGATACAAATAAATAACTTTATTAAAATGTATTCTCGTTATTATAATGATACAACAGGTGACATAAATTGATAATTGCATATTGCATAATGTGCTATTATTATGTTCTTCTACTTCTTATCGAGTGGGCTGCAAGCCCTGGTGTCAGAGTTTATTCAAACCGCCTTACGGCCTCTGACGTGGTTTTTATGTAACGACTACTACCACCAGAGATAGTAGCCTGGACCAACAGTTTAACGTGCCATCCAAAGCACGGAATCATCTTTCTTTTCAGACAATCAGGTGACTCAGCCTGCAATGTCCTAACCAACTGGGGAAAAACGCACAAAGTGACATTTCACTAGGTGCCCCCCGTGGGAATGGCCGTGGTGGTCCAGTGGCGAGTAACCTTGCCTGCCGTGCAGGAAGCGATGGTTCGATCCCCGTCCAAGCCGACTCGTACCAATGAGTTTTTCGGAATTTATGTACGATTTGTAACACCACTGGCTTTTCGGTGAAGGAAAACATCGTGAGGAAACCTGCATGCTTCAATTTCGAGGCATGTATAGTACCCACTGTCCATTATAAGTGGCGACGGGCTCACCCACCGTCACACTGGACAGAGTTTCGGTACTACTGGTGAAACGTGGATGTTTTGAGATTTTATAATATCTCTGACTACCCCCTCGGGGAATATAGTCGTGAGCATATGCCCCCCGTGGGAATCGAACCCACGACCTCCGTGTCAAGAGCCCAAGCTCTTAACCATTAGACCACGGAGGCAGTTCCACGGAGGCGGATTATGTTCAATGGGTACCAGCCCGTCTAGTATGATTTCTCTACTAGCGTGCCGACTCTATTTTTTCCATACTAAGTACTTGTCGCAGCTAGCGCGACGCTCTGAAAAGCGCGAGAACAGCAGTGCGAATTTTGAAAGTCACACGTTCAAATCAGCAGTAGAAAGATGCATATCTCCAAAGTAATTTTGACATTTTCAACTGCTGAGCTCACCGAATGAGATTCAAAAATCGCACTTGTGTACACACACGCCGTGTGTACATAATATATCATAGTTCATTTACCCATTTTTATGGGAGTTTGATTTCCTATGGTATCACTGGATGAAATTATCGCTGTCTCATACGCGGTTACACCGATGTTCCGTCTATCAGCGTAAGCGAAATACTTGGCCTATGCTTTGAACACATTCGGTATTAATCATTTGACAGCTTTTAAAGCCGTTTTAACAGAGGCTGTCACTGTCAGTCACATAGTAAATAAGTCAAGTTTAGCGCGATACTGAATTCAGCATAGAAATTGGATTAGGATTGAACTTTGATGTTTTAAATTAACACGACCGGGGTCAAGGTTTATATCATCTATCGTAGATGGATATTTTCGTTTCATACAAGGCCAGTACGCATCCATACAAATAAACTACACATATAGCTGTTTTTCACATCTATGATTTCAAGATTAGGTTATACAAATAATTAAAGTATCTTTATTCACAAACAACAAAACTGTTGAAAAACAAATATACAAATACAATAATAATATTTAACATTGGGTAGGTACACCGCCTAAATAAACGCTGGTTAATGTAACTAATTATAATCGGTTACCCAAAATGTCATGTTTGTTGTGATAGTATTGTCCGAGGCATAACCTCAGACAATATCACAACAAACATGACATTTGTGAGATTTGCCTTTTTTTTGGCGACGGGCTCACCCCCTGTCACACTGGACAGAGTTTCGGTATTACTGGTGAAACGTGGATGTTCTGAGGTTTCAGAATATCTCTGACTACCCCCTCGGGGAATATAGTCGTGAGCATATGCTTATGCTTATGCTTATGCTTAAGTATGCTTTTTTTTGGGCAACAGAAAGTTTATTATAAATTGTTGTTCTATATGTAATTGATTTTAGAAACGCCAACAACCGGGATGATTCGGTAGGTAAACCAATTATGAAATCCACATAACTTTACGATAGAGTGATGAAGGATAATCACTACTCAATGTACCAGTTAGGTAAGTTTATGTAGCAAGTAGAAATCATTCAATCAAATTGTGTTAGGTACTTAATTGCATCAAAAAATAGAATCGTTTTTTATGTTATAAAAGTGGTTAGAGTACCTTTACCTAATTTTAAAAAATTATATGTTGTGGCATATGCCAGACATTTTTAATTTACCTTACTTTTATTCTCGATTGTCTGCTTTACACCTAATAGGAATAACAAAAGTTACCTGTCTGTGTACGTGTGCGTTTTGGTCACCTTTCAGTATTGTCGGTTAATCATTGAAAACATGAATGGAAGTTAATCCAATGCCTGAACCGCTGACTTTCAGTAAAGTGTTGACAAAGTCCTCAAAAAGGCCGCATGTTTTCTACCTCTGAGCTAAAAGCGTTTTACCTGAACCAATAGTTTTTGATCCGTGCTTTCGGGTGGAATTCTATTATTGCGACCTAACAACTCGAAAATGTATTGTCGAATGTGGACTTAGCGGAACCGTATCGTTGGGTTCTATGTTACTATAGGACGAGTTTACCAGCGTCTTTTTGTATAATCGTATCGAATGCTTCACAAAATTTTATGGGTATTGTAGCCTTGTAGGTACTACTTTTAAAACATTTCCGTGCCTGACTGACACACAATGCACAGCCTAAACCGGCGTTTTCTCGTGGTCCTACTATTTTGTCCTACTAGTAGAGTTCCCACAAGGGAACTATTTCTGTTGGTCCTACTGATGTGCTGAATCAAAAATGTACAAACTGAAGTGAAAAGAAAATCGGCCAAGTTCGAGTTGTAATATATCAGCAATGCAAACTTCTAAACCACTGAAGATATACAATTGGCACTATTTGGAATACAAAGTCCCTGGTTAAATCTCACTAATATTATAAATGCAAAAGTTTGTGTGTTTGTGTTTGTTTGTGTTTATGGGGATTCAGAATATCTCTGACTACCATCTCGAGGAATATAGTCGTGAGCATATTATGCTATGCTATGCGAAAGTTTGTGACTCAATCACGCATAAACGGCTGAACGGATCCGGATGAAATTTGACACACAGATAGAAGATGTACAGCTAGGCTATAAAACTATAAAAACGTGGATCCTACCGAGTAGATATTTTGGTTGCATATTTCCTATTTCAGTCCTTTTATGTGCGTCGAAAACCTACGGACGCCAGGAAACGCGTATTTGTCGTGTGTGATATTTGCCAAATCGGTCATGTGAAGTGCAAGCAAAAGAAATGTTGAACTACTACTCTTTCTTATACTGTGACTATACAGGGTGTAACAATATACCCTAGTAATACTTAAGGGGGTACTTCAGACCATCAAACTGAACAACTTTCACTATGGAGCCAACTTCAAAATCTTGAAAGTCGAGTCGGTACAGGAGTTGTATGGGAAAGCAGATTTATTTTTCGCGATTGCGAAGTTGGCTCCATAGTGAAAGTTGTTCAGTTTCATGGGCTGAAGCACCCAATTAAATATTACTGTAATACTAGGGGGTTTTGTTGTGTTAAACAATTTAAGGTCGGTTTTCTAAGCCATTTCTTAAACGTTAGGTACGATTTAACCAGCGTTCTTTTCCGTTCCAAATTAAAATGAAAAATTGTTAAACGTAGTGAACTAGGGAAATTACCAACTTAACTCGTAAATTAAGTCGCTGGCGCCCGCGCACCGTGTAACATAATTATTCAATTTAAACTGTAATGGCATCGGAGTGTTGGGATTAAGTACTTGAGTGCAGTGTTGACCCCAAATTCGGGCACAATCTTATAGTAAGAAACTGCACAGTTTCACTAAAGATTATGTTGAAAATGGCACAGGAAAATTATCTATATACTCTGAGTTTATATATTATGTAACAGTTTTCTGTCTTCTTCTTATCGTTTGGGCATCAAGCCCTGGTGTCCGAATTTTTTCAGACCGCCTTACGGTCTCTGACGTGGTTTTTATGTAACGACTACTACCACCAGAGCTAGTAGCATAATAATAATAGCGTATTAGTTATTCTATGCTAGTAGCCGGGACCAACGGCTTAACGTGCCATTCAAAGCACGTTATCTTTCTTTTCAGGCAATCAGGCGATTCAGCCCGCAATGTCCGAACCAACTGGGGGGAAACGCACAAAGTGGCATATTAGGTGTCCACCGTGGGAATCGAACCCACGACCTCCGTGTCAAGAGCCGTATGCTTTTAACCATTAGTCCGCCGAGGCACTTTTTTGTAAGCTTAATATATTCCCCGAGAAGGTAGTTAGAGTTATTATAAATACCTATAAGTATATTCATATCCACATTTCACGAGCAGAGCCCAAACTTTGTCCATTGTGACAGGAAGTGAGCCAGTCGCCACTTTTAATGGTTAGTGCACATAATATACGCCTCGTTATACGAGGCATGCAGTTTATAGTCACGATTTTTTTCTTTTAACGAATTGCTAGTTTCAAATCAAGATAGCCATTCCATATCAGTCAAGACTAATCATGTGTATACCTAGTCATAATACAGGGTAAAATTGAAATCATTGGCATCCTTTTTTAACTAAGAGTCTACCCATCAAACAGAACAACTTTGAGAATGGGTGCAAACGTGGTTAAATCGTTCTAGGTGTAAACCGATCGTAGAAAAAAAAGTCTGCTGTTTTGAGTCGAGCAGGCATTGCAGTTTAGTATCCATGGAACTGCTGATTTTCTGTTTGTTACCATCGGTTTGCTCCCATAGTAAATGTTGTGTAGTTTGATCGGTAGACTCTTAGTTTACAACCACATTACCCTTCCTTTGCGTAGCGCAGTCGGGTAAAAAGGATGCCAATGATATCAATTTCATCCTGTATAGGTAAAGTGTGGGATATTGCTGATAAAATAAAATTTTATTTGAAAACCTTGCGTGTAAATAACGTAAATAATGTTAATAGAGTGTTTTAATATTTAAACCGAAAACTCAAGCAACGGCATCTTTTTTTCCTAATTCGAAACAACTCTAAAATAAAAATTTGCAAATAAACAGACAGTCTGAACATTAACTAAGTATAGAAAACTTGTAGACCTTGCAGACGACCCAGTCAAGTTATAGTAATACTAACACATTGCTTTTATGATTTACAAATAAAAAAATACATAGTGATAAAATAATCTGTTTCAACAATGAACCGAAAGTAGCCCCAGATAGCTTTGTTCAGGCCGCCCCCGAGCTGACCAATAAATCGAAACTAAACTATATTTCTGTGGCAACATATTTGTAATAAACATCTAAAGGAAATCTTGGCTGAAATAACCTGAAGTTAACTCCTCTGTCCCTAGGGAACGTCCCGGGACATAACGTCACCACATACGTTATAAGACCATTTACCTTGATATCTAATGATGGTGCAAAATGTCGTTTTAAAATATTATTAAATAAAACTTCTCTTCTTCTTTGACATGAGAGCATGTAAACATTTAATTATTAGGTACCATGTACATTGCCAGAATTTCATATTGGGGGGGGGGGGGGGGGGCTCATTACTTTACTTAGCCTCAAAATTCAGAGGTTCGTGGGGGGGGGGGGGGGGGGGGGCTGTATCCGCCACTGGTACATTGTTATGACCTAAAGTTTCGAGAAGTAGTAAGACGCATATTGGTTCATTATTATTGATATTATTATTTCTTATTTATATTATTGGTTCAGTTCTAACTCATTTACGCAGAATAGAATACAGGGTGTAGCAAAACACCCTCCATCAAACTGAACATATAGGATCCTTCTTAATATGCTGATTGCTGACACTTTTTTAAGGGGATGATCAGTCCATCAAACTGAACAACTTTCTCTATAGCACCAACATCGAAATCGCGAAAACAAAAAGTTGGTACTGCAGTTTTGTATAAAACCTTTTTTTTTCGCGATTTTGACTTTGGCTCCATATGGTATGCAGTTTGATGGTCTGAAGCACCAACTTTTCTTACACCCTGTATAATTTTAAGATTTTATATCACTGTTCCATTAACAGATAAGAATTTGACTAAAACAACTAATTAAAGATAAACACATCATGCACGCAATATATTAAATTGTAAGAAGTTAAGTATCTAGATCCTGAGTAACATTCCCTTTTAATTAATCCAAAAACAAGAAAACGCACCTAAATATCTTTGATATTTTACGACCAACAGTGACAGGTTTTAGTTGATGTTACTGACATCCAGGCTCAGAGATCAATCAAGTATTCCCTATGAGGCTGCCTAATTGCTACCACATTCACTCAAGTGTCTCTCGCGGAGCGCAAGCCATTTCCTCTCCCATTAGCATCTGGTGACGTCTCAAAATTAACGGCGTATATTCCGATAGAAATGGAAAGGATATGAAATATCTTCAAGAGATATATTAAACAAATAAGACTAGATACAGCACATGAGTAATGTAAACATTTCTACGTGATACATAGAGCTGCCATAACAGCACGAGGAGTGGGGGAAGGAATTCATGCGGCTTATGAGGATGTCAGAGTTCTAGAGTGGAGACCGCGAACTGGTAGGCGTAGTGTGGGACGCCCTGCTGCCCGCTGGACAGACGATCTAAAAAAAGTAGCGGGGAGCGACTGGATGAGGAAGGCCGAGGACAGAGTTTTGTGGAGCGCCTTCGGAGAGGCCTATGTTCAGCAGTGGACGATGATAGGCTGATGATGATGATGATGATGAGGATGTCACTGTAATTTAAAGATTTGATTTTGCATCGAATAGTGAAATTTCCGAATTTTCTTGTCCTGCATTTAGCAGAATTTATCAGATTGATCGTTGATCCGTTACATGTTTCGGGGAAATGGAACTAACGAAATAGAGTTTTACTTCGTTGAAACTTTTCTTTAACCCCGCGAGCCATGTTACGGAATATTTTAGGTGCAATGGCCCGGAAAGCGGAGCGGAGTGGAGTGGAGATATGTAAAATCAACCAATAAAATGGCTTCAATTTCCTTACGACCGACGCGATCGAGCGAGCGAGACTTGTGGATTTTACACAGCTTAGCTTTTGTGGATACAGGGCCTAGACCCTAGACTGAAAAAACTATACCTACCTCGTTCTCTAAATTATTCTGTTTTACGTAAATGTAGGTGTATTAAAAGAAGGAAAAATAAATGTTTATACTATTATGTTTGCCTCTACGTGCCTCTACCTATCTACACAAAAATAATTCGACATCCTCAATTTACATATAAATACATTTAGACCAAAAAAACAGAGATAGGTAACACCTAACATATACCCATATTCTAGGACCTATCATGTTACCTGATTTGCCCTTATCAAAGCCGGGCTGAGCCAATCTGAGTCTACCATCCTAACCATTAAGGCTCAATTCACATTCACAATGGTTGGCACCATCACGTTCGCATCGCATGAAACGGTGAACAAAATCGGTGGGTGACCCACAAAATTCTTATGTAGGTACACTGAAAAAGTGTAACCCGAATTATTGTACCTAAAAACGTATGTCTTTGCAGCATGCCCGATCGCGCTGCATGCATGTTAAGGGTTCCGTACCCAAATGGTGAAAACGGGACCCTATTACCTACGTTGTCCGTCCGTCCGTCCGTCCATCCTACTATTTAGGGCCTACTTTTCAACCGTAATAGCTAGATAGTTGAAATGTTCACAGAATGTGCGTTAAAAATATAAAATAAAACCCTAATATTAAAAGTTGTCGAAGTCAATAGAAAAGGCAGCCAGCAAAGAAACCCATCCCTTTCAGCGTAGCTTTTAATTTTTCAGCATTTTTAAAATAACTCGTGAAATAACGTATTAAAAATCTGTAAATTTTTTCATACGTCGTCGTGATTTGAAATCACCTAATCTCCAAATGTTTTTCTTTTGGTAACTCTCATAAAATGAAATGTTAAGACACGCTGAATTAACCTTAATTCGTACCTATATCTGCAATACGAGTAAAACTCTTAACACCTTAGCACTTTGTTCGCACACGTCAACTTTCCTGTTTGATGCCTTGACTAGCCAACTTCATTGTAATGCATTGAATGCTACTAGACAACCGAGAGTTGCAGTTGCAGATACAAATACAACTTGTCCGCGCGACTGTAAATAATGACGTTGCGAGTTTAGTTGCGCTTGCGGTCTGTTGCTTTGTCTGCAAATAAGTTGGAATTGAATGTAAAGAAGTTTACACACAGCCGTGAATACGTTATTATCATGACCGTGACACTAGCTTGTTCCGCCTGTGTAGTTAGAATTGCAGGGCAAAGGCCTTCTGTCCATAAGACGGATGGTCTATACTCTTTGGCCCAGAATTAGAGATTTTTGTATGGAAGGTAGCCTATGGCCAGTCGCAATCTAGATTTTCAATTCAATTTTGCGATTTCCAAATTCGCTAATTCGTAATTTTATAGGTTCTAATGGTTCTAAACATTCCACATTTTTTTCTTTTTTATAATTATTGAGGCTCTTTTTATTGAGAAATATTAAATAATGTTATGAGGTCGCCGCTGAACTGTAGGTAAAATGACTCTTATTATAACGTTTAATAATGTGGCGATGTTACGACAAAATGACTTATTCTATTTTTTCTATCAATATGAATAGGTTTCGGAGCGCGACACAACTTTCGTGTATATTCAAGAAGATTCGAAGGATCATTACTATTATCAAATAGATAAAGGAAGAGACGACATATTTTTACCGTACCCATTAGGTATGGTTATGTTTTGTTGCAGCATGTGATCACACATCACACATATTATTAATTAAGTATATATATTTATTATTTACCTTTATAACTATTTTTTAAGTATATATGATATGTATGTCTATGTATATATATGTATTCCGTTTTATTCACTTCTTTTACAGTTATATTTAATGTTTCTGTAACACCGACCTGTTCTTTGAACTATTTCCTCTACCCTAAGGTTGTGTGGAAGAAATCGCTTTTTATATCTGTTTAGTTTCCTGTGCAATGTATTTTATGTTTGGTGTAAATAAAGTATATTTCATTCATTCATTTTTTCTTATTCCTGATGTATAAAATTGTCGCAACGTATTATGGCAGCATTTTATCTTCGATAAAAATAAATGATCGATCGTGCATTTATGCAGTTTCCCTTGCGTTTTGTTTATTTCATTCCACATCCAATCTTCAACTGGACTTATTAAATTACAATATTATAGTTAAGGCTTTTAAAATCCGGCACAAGCAATTAAACTGTTATTTCAAACAATGTCCAGGCCTATTGAAAGTTTCCATAGCAGTTATTTTGTACATTAAATGAAATCTGACGTCTTTAGAAACTGGTAACTACCTTACGCTGGGTGTTAAGGAAAATCATTAGAAATTTATTTTGAACACGACAGCTGAAAAGCTCTAATGAAATGGATAAAGTTTAGCCTTATTCTCACATCGTTCAGAAGTTGGCCAATTGTCATTTTAGTGTAGTTATGGAAATATTGGGTGTAAATTGAATGTTACTGGACAAGGTTGAAATATAAGTAGTTAGAAAATTTGTTCTAGAGAAAGTTAGGCGACCGTTTTAAAATCTAAAAGTTATAAACCTCCAAGTTAACACTTACCTTCAACATCATCAACAACATCATAACGAACGCACTCTTTAACCTAAATATCATTAAAACTATAGATAAAGAAATATTATCACGTTTATAAAAGGTTTTATTACTTGTAGTTTTCTTCAAATAAGTTCTGTTGTCAACAATATAGATAATATCTTATAGGCGCTGGGCACGTTGTATGCTGCAAAAAGGGTTGACAAAGAATAGCCAGATATCGAATCCTTTTTAGATGAATAGGAATGATATTAAGGTTTTTAAGTCGATTGAAATGCCGACTGTAAGCCTAAAGGGAATGAGTTTAATTTATATTGCACTTAGGTCCTATAGTCTTAATAAAACCGGCTAAGTGCGAGTCGACCTCGCGCACTGAGGGTTTCGTACCAAGACACAATATATTTACCAAAAAAAATTGTTTCTCCGGGATCCTTAGCGCAAGCCCGACCCACGCTTGGCCGGTTTTTTTTTTTCTCTAATGTGTTTGCACTATAATCGAGCCAAGTTGTATTGTATTACCATTTTTAATATAGAGCCATAACGTGTGACAATTTAGTTTCTTATGTAAGGACCTTTGGACACCCTTCATTCTTTTTTTTATTTTTTCTGTGAAAAGTTCAACCGGCCTATTATGGTTTAACAGATAGGTATAACCCTTTAAAGGTAGGACAGACGGACAGACGGACAGACGAACGGACGGAGGGACGGAGGGACGACAGCCCTACCGGAATGGGACGTCTTACTAACTTAACATCAAAGCGGTCTGAATGCGGCAATCTTTATATTATTCATCCAATTTTGACAAAAGTAGGTTCGGCGTACGCTTTGGGACATTTGAAGCCGATTTCCCCATTATAGATAATGGGTAAGTATAGTATAGGTATAATATACACATACTATAGTTTTTGCACGCGACTTTATCCGCGTGGATTTCGGATGAGTTTAACAACCCGTTGCACCTCTTTAAGTTTTATCCGCCCGGGAACACTAATACTCTCAAATCTCCATACAATCTATGTGAACCAGCGCGAGGCTCCGGTCAGAATTTAGCCGTTTTCTTTGAAAAATGAGATAACGTTTTACGAATTAAAAAAAAAAGAAAACCAAATCATTACTTACATGTTATATTGTAAAGTATATTGTAAATTTTCGTTTTCTTGTAAGAGAATAATAGTTAGAACTAAAAAAAAAATGTGTGACTTAGTTGTGTGTAGTTTCTTCAGTTTTATTAATAGATTTCAAGAAAAACCAAATCACTTCTCATGTCCTATAGATTGTTCAGTTTTTTTTTTCTGCTTAATTTTCTAAAAATGACATAGGTTAATGTTTAAATGGTTACAAAGTGACGCAATTTTACTGTACAATTGGGCGGTAGAGACTCAAGGGTTGATTATCGAAAAATCCTTTCTTAATGCACTCTTATATACATCATTTGTATTGTATTACGTTGTGCGTTGTCTGTATGTCAATCAATCATGGAACTGTTTTATTAGTATAGATAGTTCAATTCAATTCAAGGTTTTGATACAAACAGTAAACACACAAACAGAGTTCCAGCATTAAAAAAAATACAATTCTGTACTGTTTTGTGTTTATTTTCCTTATACGACCTTAACACACTTTATTTCTTATACAATAAGTTGGCAACCCTACATGTGCTCTGCACGTGGATGTATTAAAACTAAAAGTTCAATTAAAGTAGGTTAAATAAATGCCGAGGTGATTTGCCTTACGTATAGTGCCTATCTTAGAAAAAAAAAAAAAAGTTAAAAAAAATCCAGACGTCAACATTTAAAAAGTAATTAAAGAAATGGGGAGTCGCATTGAAGTACGTGAAACGTGTTGTACCGAGTAATGGCTTTATTTAGAGGATAGAACCTAATAAGTAATAAATAAGTAATAAAATAATGTCGGTAGTTGCTAAACATCCAAAATAATAAGCGATCTTGTAATGTCATAGTTTTTGCAACACATCGTTTTTACGAATTATTTGTTATGTGCAAATGTTAGAATTAGCTTTTTAACCATCTTTAAGCTATTTTAGGTTAACTATCTGATACCCGCGTGGTTGAAGGGTCCTCACCCATTCGTGAGAGGAAGTCTAAAAGGATGGTAATGATAATTAAAATACAATTATAATTAAATGATAATTAATTTACGGCCCGGTTTGTGTAATGTGTACCACGCCTGCCAAACCAGAGGTCCTGAGCAGTTTGAATCCCAGTTTTTATACGTATGTGATGTTGTAGCAAAAAGTCTAGTAGCTTTTCTTTTGGCATCATAGTATTACTATGAGGTTTTTTTTTAATTTATTTCTAATGTTGATTTGGGATTACTACGCCGTAGTCGCTTCTCGTAGCACGGAACCGTAGACCGTAGCAGACTGTCGTAGCATTCCCTATTTCTTTATCTATTTACCCAATGGCGGCGTAGAAAAAAAAAAGCGTCATCTTGAAATGCCTAGTCAACTCAGAATACAGAATATTCTGAGTTTCAGCTTTGATAAGATAAATGTCCAGATAGACAGTCGAAGGTAAGAACGCGACGAAAAAAATTACAACCAGGTAAGGCCGCTAAACCATATCCATGTAGACGCGCACAGAGGTAAGTTGTATGACACCTCACGCATTCCAACCTAATAAAGGTGGCCCATTTTGTTTTATACGGTAGAAGCGTGAGGCTCATCTAGACATCTATCTAAGATTCTGAGAGTATATTAGTAGAGTATCGGTCGTGAGGTCCGGGTTCCAATCCGCACTGACCACATGGCATGTAGGTATCAATGAGTTTTTCTAACCTAAGTATCAAAGATTTTGTTTAGGAGCTCAGCGAAAATATTAATCTATGCGAAAATATAAATCTATGCTAATTATGTAATACCGACTGCTTTCAAACGGTGAAGGAAAACGTCGTGAGGTAACCTGCACATGTGGAAGAAGATATTCCGATGTGTTAGGTATATGTGAAGTCTATCAATGCGCATTGGGCAAATGTGCACGCGTAGTGTACTAATGCCCATATATGGTAATATGGTAAATGGTAAAAAGGAGGGTTCCTTATAAGGGCTACCTCCTGGTTTTATCATGAAATTGGGTAACTTGTAACCATTTTATTCATTAATTTTTGGGCTGAAAAATAAACTGAACCATTTACACAATATGAAAACTGATGTGGTTTTTCTAGAAAACGATTTTAATGAATCTTAAAGTTACCCCTTTTTTCCAGTCGTAACCATTTTACTCTTACATTTTTAATCGGAAGAAAATGAAAATTTATAATATTGTTCACAACACAATTTAGAATGATATGGTTTTCTTACTTTTTCGAAATAAATGAAATAATAATCACATTTTTCAAAGAACACGGCTAAATTCTGACCGGAGCCACGCGCTCGTTCGTATTGATTAGTATGGAGAGTCGTGGTCCAGGGATAGGTCTGCGTGCTGCAGTGGGACGTATACAGGCTGATTATGATGATTACTACTACGCCGTAGTAGCTTGACGTAGCACGAATCGTAGATCGTAGCACTCTGTCACACACTGTCGTACCATTTTCACTTTTATTAGTTTTTCAATTAAAAAAATTTATTGTTAGTTGAAATCATTTTAAGAAACTATTACTTTTTTCGATTCATTCATTTTCGATTAATCTCGTTTATCAATAAGTATATCTTTAATGTTTTAAATATTTTAATCTGTGATCTTTAAATGCACATGGCCGCGAGGAAATCATTAGAACTCCATGGAAAAAACTTTTGAACTTTTTGGTATTTATTATAACGGCCGAGTAGACATAATTTTAAGAATCTTATTTTTATTTTTGCTATTCTTAGAGTTTATCAAAATGAATTATAAGAGATTACACACCGAGGACAGGAAAGTAAGGTCTCAGATCTCATGTAAACTCGGCTTCGCCTCGGTCAACTAACATGTGATCTGAGGCTTTCTTATTTACTGCCCGAGGTTACTATTTATTACTATTTTTCTCCTCGACGGAGGTGGAAAGCGGGAAATTCGTTACAAAAATTGACGCTTTCCGTCCGGAAGGGACATTTTATTTTAAATTACGTTAACAGTGGCGGATACAGGGGGGGAGGGGGGGGGGCTTGAAATCCTGGATCCGCCCCTGTATGTTGATGTCTCTCCTGACCTCCACATGCAAAATTGGTCACTAGAAAATCATTCGAAATTCATGGAAAAAAAACCGGTCAAGTGCGAGTCGAGCTTCAAGTTCCATACCACACCAGTAGGCCTCGCATGCCACCCCCGAGAAAACGATAAAAATCGAGATGTGCCTCCATCCCTATTATTTTACGTATGTCAGAAAGAGCGCGCATGTCGTTTTTCTCGTTTAAACGCCTTGTCGTGGGTGGCATGCTAGCTGTGCAGCACCACACACCACATTAACTTTGAAAAAAGTTGTTTTTTTCTCCGGTATCTTTAGCGCGAGACCGACGCACACTTTGCCGGTTTTAATTATTTGTTGTTATACTGCAGAGTTTGTCTTATAATCACCTCAAGTTTTACGCATGTATGTATTACCGTTTTTACGATAGAGCGAGAAGAAAAAACCTTGATAAAAACTAGTTTCTTGTATCAGGACCCCCCTTAATTTTTACTTTTCGACACTTTTATTATTTGTTAACAAATCCACCGTAATAACGCATATTAAATGAAAATTTCAACTGTCTAGTTATTACGGTTCAAAAGTTACAGCCCTAAATAGGTAGGACGGTCGGTCCGTCCGGACGGGCGACACGGGGGGACAACGTAGGCTTAGTAATAGGGTCCCATTTTCATCCTTTGGATCCGGAACCCTAAAAATCACTAGCCTTCTCTTTCTCTGTTTTTACCACGAATATTTTCTATGTTAGAAGATTATAAAATGTAAGAATTACAGAAATGTTTATTTAAAAAAAGTGTTTTTCTTTCAACGTGTGACTCTTCGACCTGTTAACTCCGTGGTCAACGTGGCCACGTTTAAATAAAAATTTCTGTAATTCTTACATTTTATAAACTTCTAACATAGAAAAGATTATTATTTAGACAATTATCTCGAAATTGTTTTCGATTCATCCCTCAAAAAAAAACTGACATATAATATTAAGGGGCTACCTGCCGGTTTTGGGTAATTTTGTAACCATTTTATTCATTAACTATGGCACTTTTTGAGCTGAAATTTAAACTGAACCATCTACAGGATATGAGAAGTGATGTGGTTTTTCTAGAAATCGATTTTAATGAATAAAACCGAAGAAAAGGGACTCTAAAGTCACCCCTTTTTTTCCAGTTGTAACCATTTTACTCTTACATTTTTAATCGGAACAAAATTAAAATTTAATATATTGTTCACAATACAATTTAGAATGATGTGGTTTTTTTACTTTTTCGAAATTAATAAAAAATCATCGAATTTTTCAAAGAAAACAGCAAAATTCTGACCGGAGCCACGCGCTCTTTCTCATCGATTAGTATGGAGTGTGAGTGAGAGGAGAGTGGTCCACGGCTGATACGCCTTATGTTAGCCAAAAAAGAGGCAACTGCGTTTTAGGCATGCTATAGGCACAGAGGATTATATTGTAGGTACCTAGCCTACACAGAATACAGAAGTATAAAACCAACCATAGAACGTTACAATAATATCCTACTAGAAACCCGCTAAAGAGTCAGGCCGTCCTATGTAAATACCCTTTGTAATTTTAGTATGTAAACGCGATATGATTTACCTCTTACTATAATATCTTCTAATGTATATACAATAAACTTGGTTTTTTCAAGGTTTTTTTGTTTTTGCTCTATCGTAAAAACGGCAATATATAATAAGCGTCAAACTTGGTATGACTATAAAGCATCTATACCTATCACAGGTTCCTGGAGTATACTCTAATCTTTAGAGCCATACTACAAAAATATGATTATGCCGATATCGATATCGCCGGAGCCAACTTCGAAATCACGAAAAAAAAACAGCTGTCCCATTCATTTGTGTCGAATAGGTACTGCAGTTTTGTATGGGACAGCTGATTTTATTTTTTTCGTGATTTCGAAGTTGGCTCCATAGTTAAAGTTGTTTAGTTTGAATACATGCTGTATTTTTCTCTGAGAAAAATACTATCCCAATGTGATTGATCGCTTCCTAGATTACGAAACAAATTCGTATTATAATGAACAAACCGGCTAAGAGCGTGTGGACACGCCGATCCATTTTATAATGATACTTTACTCTTAAATAAAGAAATAAATCTTTATTTATTAAGATAACTATGTGATCCATAAAGAGTTAGTACACAACAAAATAAAACCTTTTGCTATATTCTTGTCCGTAAGTCTATAAAAATAAAAGACACACTGCTCGAAAATTTATGTTAAGTTAATCAAACAATAAAATAAACTGTTGTTTGTTATATTTCTTGAAAATTTTTATTAATTTTCATTTGATTACAAATTTGCACTCGTGACTGTACCGAATTATTATTAAGTAGTAGTACCTACCTAGTTAGGTATAAGTTAATAAACTCAAGACAAAATCAGTGAGATCAAATCTGTTTTCCAAGACGTCATTGACCGCGTTCATTCGATCCGCTCTATGCACTCTATGCACCACAGAGTCCACTGGAATTTAGATCCAAGACATTCGCACCGTCTAAATGCTCTCATGAATATTTTGAATAACAATAACTGTTTGTGGGATAGCAATGATTGCGATATTGCATCGATGGTTGAGAGTTTAGATTCACAAGATTGCGTTCTGTGAAACACGATCTTTTAGTTTTAACTCAAGAGTTAAACCGACCGAGGTATCGGACAGAAATCGCAGAAAAGTTACGTTGTTCTGTTTACTTCAGATGAAGTGGAGACTCAATACCTAGTATCGAAATGACAAAGGTGTAACAAAATCCATAAAGTTATTAAATGAACAAAATAACAAAGAGTTTTATATTATTTTTAGTCGATTTGAAGAAGGATGGCGGATGCGCCTGTTTGTTTGTTTGGGTCTCAAGTTTTAGAGTGACCGTACATAAACGAAACTTAGAAATATTATATGCGGAGTAACATAAGACTTACGCTCAGTTGCAGAAACGCTCATTAGAGTTAATCCTCCATTAAATCTCTTGCTGTCACTTTTTGTCTTGTTGACGTAGTAAAAGCTATCAAGAGATTTAATGGAGGATTAACTCTAATTAGCGTTTCTGCAACTGAGCGTTAGTCTTATAGTTTTATGCGGCAACTTTAGACTATCTCACTTTTTCGTAAGGGTATTGAACTAAGGTGAAGAACATGACAGTATAGAAAAATAAAGTATAAGTAACCTCGAATTTTAAAAATTTCCGACATAATTTTTTTTTCCTTTGGTTGTGATCTGTAAGACTTCGGTTTTATATTAGTAATTTCGTACCTTACAACAATTTCTAAACGGCAATCGGTAATCTTTTTGTTGGTAATGAAAAAGTCCCGGGGCTACAGTACTATTAGATAGGTACCATCTAGTACCATAAATGACAAGTAATCAAGCAAGGCAAGCCAAACTTATAATAACTTTCTGCTCAGTGAGTAGATAGGCTAATATTTTAACTGTGGTATTTCAACAAGAAAAGACATCAACAATTTATGTAACTTTTCGGGTGAAAGTTGTAGGTACCGTAATTTTTTCAAAGCAACCTGTTGTTATCCATCGTGGAACTTAGACCTTTCGTGCAAGTCGTAAAACAATTTTATGCTACAGATAGGTACCTAGTAAGAATAATTTAGCTATTATCATAGTTAGCAGCAAAGAATAGAAAGCCGTATTTCTGCGGTGTTCATTGTAAATATAGGAACGAAGATATGGCTCCAGGAAATATTTCGTATTATATTTGACACAATAATATTAATACAGGAACACAGACATCAGGAAAACTATCAGAAAACAATACAAGGTACTTAATATGATATTGTGATAAATAATTAATGCCAAATGACCTTTTTTCCAGCCTTTACAAGTGTTCTAAGGAGTAAGTATGTTAGTATTAAATATAATTTGGCTCGGTTAAGTGGACTAGAACGATTTTACCATTTCAGTTTTAGAAACTATAGTTGGCAGGCATACAATGAAGTAATGATTGACGGAAATACAAAGTGTACTCAGACACTCAGACCATCAGTCGAAACAACTTTTTCCTGTAAAAATATCTGTTTCATACATTTTAGTTGAGTAGCTATTGACATTTTCCATGGAACATCTTATTTTTTTCGTGATTTCATATTTGGTCATTGGATTAAGATGTTCAGTTTGATGATGATCAGCCCCTTAAAAAACTATATGGTGTCTCTGTATTGTGTAAATAATATCATACTTTACTCATAATATTATGCAAAAATTACTACCTACAATGATTTTTTTTAGTGTTAAAAGAAACATTTATGGAAATGGAAAGTAATAACAAAGCTTGAAATAAGTATATTTTAATAGCTGTTGTCCGCTGCTTAAACGAATAAGTAAAAATAACCTAAGTTGCTATATTACATTATTGGTAAGATGCGGTTCCAGACTAGCTATCACAGTCTTATTTAATAACTATACGAAAGTACATTAAGGCGTATCAGCCGTGGACCACTCTCCTCTCACTCACACTCCATACTAATCGATGAGAAAGAGCGCGTGGCTCCGGTCAGAATTTTGCTGTTTTCTTTGAAAAATTCGATGATTTTTTATTAATTTCGAAAAAGTAAAAAACCACATCATTCTAAATTGTATTGTGAACAATATAGTAAATTTTCATTTTGTTCCGATTAAAAATGTAAGAGTAAAATGGTTACAACTGGAAAAAAAGGGGTGACTTTAGAGTCCCTTTTCTTCGGTTTTATTCATTAAAATCGATTTCTAGAAAAACCACATCACTTCTCTTATCCTGTAGATGGTTCAGTTTAAATTTCAGCTCAAAAAGTTCCATAGTTAATGAATAAAATGGTTACAAAATTACCCAAAACCGGCAGGTAGCCCCTTAAGTAGATTACTGCATTAGAAAGTAGGTACATTACTGCAGCGGCCAGCAAAAGAGGCATTGATCATTGTTCGCCTCGGCCCACATATGTAAGTCCATCAATGCCTAGTAGTGGCCAAGGCTTGTATATTGCTTTTCTCAAATAATGCGTGGAAATTACAATCAATCAACTTTTCAAAATCAATGACGAACAACAATATTTTTTCCTGCGTTAAAGCTAGTTACTTATTATTAATCTGTGGTTAAAGTGTCCATTCGTTTTTTTTCCATTAACAAGCTTTCTATTTGCAAGCCAGTTCGAAATTTAAATAAAACCTTTGATAATTTAAACCAAGGTTTCGGAGTAAAAAATCGTTCCATTTTTAAATTACACGACAGATATGAGTTTACTATGTAATTTATTTGGCCGCTATACCACGACAGATATGGATTTTCATACAACTTTTGCCGGCTGCTGCTCGCATGTATTTGGCCGGTACAGCAATTTTGATATATCTCGAAGAAGGTTGTCAAAATAATGCTCTTTCGAAGCATGTTTGAGAAAAATATACCTATAAAACATTATGCTGTGTCGTACCATAGAACGATCGTTGTAGGTTGTACCTGTTTAGCCAGATAATAAAATAAAAATAAAAAAAAATAAAAAAAATAAAAAAAAAATAATATCGCGTAGAAATGTTTTGAATAAATATGCGCATCAAAAGAGAGCATTACCTAATACCTTTCTTTTAGGAAATGTGGTTGAGTGATGAGTTCATACCTAATTTTATTTTATTTTCCTTAATGTTTGCTATAGGGACAACAGTAAAGTTAGAGTGCTTAATTATAATGAAGGTATGGTAATTTGGACTTCTTAATAAATCCTGCAAATATTTTTTTTGTGCTTAGGTACAGATGCCAGACCGACTTGGGGCTGTTTAATAATTTGCTACAAATGATATTATGATACAACTATTAATCAACTTATAGCACTCTCTCTCTAACTCTCTCTCTAGTATAATGCATTGTATTTCGGGAAATTTAAAAATCTTGAGACGAACATCGTTTCAGATTCTGTTTTAGTGATCGGTTTCATAGGTTTTGTGTTAATTCAAATTATAATTTAGAATATAGCATGCAAGCTTGTAATACAAATAAAAGGTGTTACAAAAATACAAATAAATATTTAAGGGGGTGGTTTAGACCATCAAACTTTCACTATGGGACCAATATCGAAATCGCGAAAAAAAAAAAGGATGTTCCATACTCTACAAATCGACTAGAGCTAAAATATGAATGGGATACCAGATTTTTTTTTTGCGATTTCGATGTTGGTCCCATAGAGAAAGTTGTTCAGTTTGACGGTCTAAACAACCCCCTTAAGAGTTTTAAATATTAATTTTTACTTATGAAACACCTTGTATATGCCCAAGTTTAACATTACCTATTGGTATTACGTATAATTGTAATCTGGCCTGAGGAGGTATAATAGGTCGTAATTTGCCATGAATAATAAAAATATATCGCTCTGGGCTTACATTATTTTGTAGCTTGTATCAGCCATGCCACGTCAATGACATCCGTTTTTTTCTCGTACTGACCTCCCATTAATACCGTAATAAAAACCGGTCAAGTGTGAGTCGAGCTACTCGTGCACCGAGGGTTCCGTACCACACCACCAACAAAATATGAACATCGAAAAATTATTTTTTCTCCGGGACCTTTAGCTCAAGACCGACTCACACTTGGCCGGTTTTTATTATTTGTTGTTATACTATTAAGTTTGCTCTATAATCACACCAAGTTTAAAAGTTGTATCTATTACCGTTTTAACGATAGAGCGAGAAGAAAAAACGTTGATAAAACTAGTTTCTTGTATGAGGAGGAATTAAGGGGGGCTTAATTTTTAAGTTTCGGACAATTTTATTATTAACTAGTGTTTTCCCGCGACTTCGTCCGCACAAACTATATACCAGATTTTAAGTCAGATCATAAGCTATCAAATAAAAAAAGTTCCGTCAAAATGGTTTCAGTAGTTTTTGCCTGATGCGCGAACAAACAAACAAACTAACAATTTGCGCGTCATTTAATGCGCTTCAAATAAATTATTTGAGTTTATATGAAGTGAACCGCTACTTTTTTAATCCTCATGATTTTACGGTTTTATAATAGTTAAGATTAACAAATCCGCTGTAATTAAGATTGAACATATTCCGTAATAGTACATTATGATACAAGTTCGGTAAGTTGATAATTAAAGCCGAGGCGTTATTGCTAGACCGAGCCGTAGGCGAGGTCTACAAGAAAGCCTAGGCTGTAATTATCAAACCGAACGTGTGTCATACGACGTTTTATAACATATTTGCGAGGAAACAAGGAAATAAATAAAACTCGGACATTCATAAACTAATAAATTAGACTAACCTTTTCCGCTGCCTCTGAGACTTCTGGCGGCGTCGAATTAATAAATGCATCACTACTTGACGACATTTTCAAATCAAAATAATAAAACGTAACAAAACATAGCGATAAAATTAAAAAGCGCGCGGAATAATTTTTATTTGTTCACAAATTACCGATGCGCGCGCATCAGCGCTTTTTTTTAATTTCTTAAGGCAAAGGCACAAAAACAGACAGTATTACTAATAAAGTAAATTAATATTGTTTGTTTTGGTTTCACATAAATGGTTGTAATTTAATGTGAAAATTAATTAAATTAAAGAATTAAATGTTTATTTTATTATATTTTATCTCCCAAAGATAATTTTAGTCATAAAATGTTGACCACTTTTCTGACATAAAAACTCTTTGCTAAGATTTAAAAAAGTACCGTTCGTTTTAAACGCAACCGTCCGTTTTACTTTACATTACCGAACTAGTCCGTAATGAGATACATTACGTTAGTGAAATTGGTCAAATAAGAGACCATTTACGAGCAAATGTGTTATAAAAATTTAAACTGTCTAGTTAAAAGTAAAAGACGGACGGACGGACAACGTAGGCTTAGTAATAGGGTCCCGTTTTCACCCTTTAGGTACGGAACCCTAAAAGCTTTGATATTTTTAATGCAGGATGTATTTCCGCATTTGGATAATTAAAAATCAAGTGAAAATTTTAGCTGCACTCTTTTTTCCTTAGTAAATTTAAAAGTGAAGACATAAAATTTGTGAAATCTTCAGAGCACGGAATGTTGATAGCATTAATTACCACTTTAAAGTGGTAATTTTGTGCAAAAACTCCTAACTGATGGAAGCAGTCGCTCGCTGCCGGCAAAACTTTGTTGATTTTAAACGACGTTTTCGAAAATGACTAATACAGGTATTTCGAAAATTACTGAATGGGTCATAGCAATTAACATTCCGAGAAAAAATCTCCTGATTCGAATACTTTTACAAGCTTCAAATATCATAAGTTTTCTGATTACTGCAAGCAAATCGTTACCTACCTATTAAATAACACCCCTCTTTTTTCGTCGGGGGTTAAAAATATTGAAAATTGTTATCGGAAAGAAAAATAATTCTTTTTCTATTTATTTAATTTTTAGGGTTCCGTACCCAAAGGGTGAAAACAGGACCCTATTACTAAGCCCACGTTACTAAGAGGACGTCCATCCGTCCGTCCGTCCGTCAGTCTTAATAAGTCTTATTAAGGGCTGTAACTTTTGAATCCCTAATAGTTGAAATTTTCAAAGAATATGCGTTAAATACGACGGATTTGTTAACAAATAATAAAAATGACAAAAAGCTAAAAATTAAGGGAGGTTCTCAACAAGAAACTAGTTTTGATCTACGTTTTTCCTCTCGCTCTTTTGTAAAAATGGTAATACATACAAGCGTCAAACGTGGTGTGACTAATAGAGCTAACTCTACAGTATAACCACAAATAATAAAAACTGGCCAAGTGTGAGTCGGTCTTGGTCCCGGAGAAAAAAAGTTTTTTTTAAGTGCGCTAGCCCGACTCGCACTTGACCGTTTTGTTTGATAGTTATCGTTTTTATTGAAAGCATAGGGTGTAAGAGAATGCCCTGCAGACTGAAACGGTGAAAACAGAGCATTCGGCTGAGCAACTTTTACTATGGAGCCTACCTCAGGAAACGTGAAAAAATAATATGCTATCATACAATTTGAGTCTACCCGACTACCGACCGACAGTTTTGTATGAAACAGTAGTTTTTGATTCGCGTTTCCTGGGGTAGGCTCCATAGTGAATTGTTCAGTTTGATGGTCTGAGTTTACCGTTTCAGTCTGCGGATGGCTGTCGCTACACCCTGCTGCCGTGCGTCCCGTGACGGTAATTTTCTTTTGTTTGTCGGTTTATTACTCCACATATCATCATCAACATCATTCATCGTCATTCTTCTTCTCTAATATACGTGATATGGAATACCACACTTTTAATAACACGATTGAATGATGCACCTCCATAGTAATTTTGACATTTTCTACTGCTGATTTACATGTACCTACTTTCAAAAATAAGAATAAAGGTGGAAGGGAGTGTGCTAGGTGGGCAAACCGAGAGAAAATTGTACACTCAATTTCTTAATTTCCTTTGGAACGTGAATCTTACGTTAAATCAGATGACCCATTGAGTTTTAAACGTTACGTCACGTTACGTTATTAATTACTCTTTTTTTTTTGTTTTATACAGGGTCCAACTTAATATGCTGATACTTTTTTAAGGGGATGGCCAGACCTTCAAACTGAACAACTTTCTCTATGGGACCAACATCGAAATCGCGAAAAAAAAATCAGCTGTCCCATACATTTGGCTCGAGTAGGTTTGCAGTTTTTTATGAAGCAGCAGATTTTTTTTTGGGATTTCGATATTGGTGCCATACAGAAAGTTGTTCAGTTTGACGGTCTGATCATCCCCTTAAAAAAGTGTCAGCATATTAAGAAAAACCCTACATTCGTTTGGATTAGAATTATTTTTTAGCATTAGTTTTTTTAAGAAAGGTGAAAGGTTTTCATGAAACCTAACTATACTTCGCTCCATATAAAGAGAAAAAGATGATTCCTATTTAACTTTGAAGCCAATTCTGAGCAATTACAACAAAAATAAACAGCATACTAGTCCAATTATTTTAGGGTTTGACCCTAACAATAATTCATCTATCGCTGAAACTTTGCAGTGTGATAAAGTAAAGTATACAGATTACGGTTGACAAATAATCTAGGTTTTAATTTTTCCGGTCCTAGATTATTTGTCAACTATAATCGGTATAACTTTACTTTATCACACTGCAAAGTTTCAGCGATAGATGAATTATTGTTAGGGTGTCCATACAAGGAAACTCTTAAATGATTGGACTATACTGCATGTCCGACATATCTTGTACGTTACTTAAGCGGTTCCAATAATAATTGAGAATTATAATTGTGTTTTCGAGAATTGAAATATCTGTTTCTGTATCGGGAAAAAGTACCTACCTAAAGGTATAAAAACATAAATATTGTCATTTCTATGATAGATTTATCTTTATTGTGTCGTAAGGGGAACTGTTTTTTAAGGGGAAGGGGACACTGCATTTGTATTCCCCATTTTAACTTGAAATGTAATGTATGTAACAGGGTGTTAGGGTAAACAAAGTAATGCATAATTTAAGGGGTGATTGTACCCATGATACTGAACAACTTTTCCTAAGAAACAGGAAATTCGCAATTTTTTTTTCGACTTTTCATACTGAAACGTTCGATTACCTGATTGCATTTAGAATAAAAAGTCCAATTTTTTTTTGAGAATTTCCTATAGGTTTCTTAGGGAAAGTTGTTCAGTATCTTATACAGGGTGTTTCATAAGTAACAATAAATTTTTAAAACTCATAAGGTGGTTGTTTAGACCTTCAAACTGAACAACTTTCTCTATGGGACCGACATCAAAATCGAGAAAAAAATAATTTTAAATCCCATACATATTTTAGATCTAGTCGATTTGTAGAGTATAGAACATATTTTTTTTTTTCGCGATTTCGATATTGGTCCCATAGTGAAAGTTGTTCAGTTTGATGGTCTACACCACCCTTAAATTTTTATTTGTAGTTTTGTAACACCTTGTATAGTGTAGATAGATAGAAGTACCTACCTAATATTAAAAAAAAAAAGGTAAATTCGCTTTCGCACATAATGTTTCTTTCGCATTTCAATCATTAACAATCATTTATTATCCGTCCTGGACTTTAAATAGGTACGCACATAATCTATGAATGGAGACCATAATGTATATCCCAATATTAACGTTTAAACTTTATTTTTGAAATTATATTTTCAGACGCTACAAAAATATAAAACAAGATAGATTTCAAATCAGTACTTACCTATAAACCACCAGAAGAAAATGGTAACGTCGTCTAAGAGCGGCTCATAACTTTGCGCTGAACTTTAAAGAAAATGTTGCCCACGCCGTTGTTCACGCGGGAAACTGCTTCCAACTGATGGAAAGCGCGCGAAAACTTCTCTACTTACGCATTTCGTTGTCCAATCACAGCGAGCGAACGCCTCCGCACTGCTACTCCCTCATCCAATGGTGTTAAGGGCGAAACACTCAAACTTTAATAGGTTTTTCGTGTTGATGATATTGTGGAATATGATAACGACTAATATGTTGAAAATTCCTATTAATTTGCAGAAAATCTACTTTTATCAAGGTAAGTAGAATTGCGGATAGCTATATACGTTTTTTTTTTGTCCTTGTGGTGTCGGCATTTCCTCCCGTGGGTGTCGTAAAAGGCGACTAAGGGATCTACCGGAGGATGGGCAGCAGCATCCTCTGAGTACACACCATCAATCCAACTGCAATCGCCAACCCGCCTGCCAAGCGTGGCGATTATGGCAAATCCCCCCATTTTTGGGGGGGCCTGTGTCCAGCAGTGGACGTTTATCGGCTGATATGATGATGATGATATACGTTTTTGCGCTATTGTGAATTATATCGAAAACCTGACGAAATTAGGGACGTTTCTAAACAGTAACTTGAATTTTACATCAGTATTGTTTGGGAAGCCACTAGCTCCTAGGGTTCAGGCATCTATATTAGGAGCTAGGGTTTTCAATGTCATATTCTTATTGATATAATTAATAAAGCAGATTTTAATTTTTTATTTAATATTGCTATTAAACGTTGTGCAACATTAAAGGCATGTTTCACCACTTCCAAATAATTTCTTGTTAGCTTATCCGACAGCTCATTTGACATATTCTTCATACAAAATATGTCAAATGAGCTGCCGGATAAGCTAACAAGAACTAATCCAAAAGTGGTGACACAGGCCCTAAAGTTTTGTTATAAATACACAGACAGACAGACAGAGAAAATAAATGACACGCTCCCCACGGAGAAACCTACTTTAATATGCAATGAACATTTTTCCTACCCATGCTGGGTAATCACCTATCTTTTAATAAAGGAGCAAACAATAAAATCGAAAAATAGAATCAGCGGTTTCACACCAAACTGGAATGCCAAGGTATCGATTCAAATGTATGAAGCAGCTGATATTTTTTTGTATTTTCAGGTTTGCTCCCTTAAGTAAAGTTGTTCAGTTTGATGGTCTAAACTACAACCACCCCTGAAAATTTGAAAAGTGTTTAGGATTGTAGATAGTTAAATTTAAAAAAAAAAGTTATAGCCTGTAGGATCCCAACTGCAGGGCAAAGGCCTCCTCTCACGAATAAGGGTGAGAGGGAGTGGGCCATACTCCACCACGCGGGCCCAGTGCGGATTGGTGGAGGCAAGTTAGTGGTCAACTTGCTGTCAGAGAATTTTCAAGCCGTCAATAGGCCTCTGACCTGGCTTAACGAATAGTTACACCTCCATCTGAGGGAAATATCCGTGACCAACAGTTTAACGTTCCTTCTGAAGCACGGAGACGCTCGAGATGAAATACCACTAAACGGTCACCCATCCAAAGACTGACCGGACCTGACGTTGCTTGGCTTCGGTGATCGTTTCCGATACCAAAACTTCACTACGCCAATGAGCGCCGTGGATAGTAATAATAAAAATTATATTTTTATTTATATAGTACTTATCAAACAGCATTTACAGAAGCTACCTACATATATTAATTAATTAATTATAATATCCTAAGCCAATAACAAGTTAACAGTTACAAAGTTTTAGATCTAACAAAAATTTTACTCTGTTTTTATGCGATTCTCACGAGAAAAAAACGTAGGTTAGGTAGCTACTACCAAAAGTTGACCACTTATTACCTTTACCCAATAATTTGTATAGGTAAAATAGACACAGCATTCTGATCTAATTAGGTAAATAGTTTTTTCAAGATCTAAACGCAGGATCAGAGTAAGAAAATAATGTGTATCTAACTCAACTTTAAATACTTTTACTTATATTATTGTTATTATTCTAAAGTCCCACCTAAATGTGAAGAACGCTGACTCACATAGAACAGGTTATCCTTGTTTGGGAGTCAGAGGTTCCATTTTGATAAATCAAAGCCCCATTTACTTATGTTTATACCGTGTATGTAGTACTTAATATTAATTTTAACTTTTAGTAAACTTTTGTAAATTAGGCTAAGCTGAAGCAAATAAAACCTTTTTATTTTATTTTATTTTCTTGTTATTTATTATTTAAATAGCAACGAAATTTTAGGGCTATTTTGAATTACAGAAACAGAGATTTGAGACACATGGTCTCCCTTATTCTTAGAACAGCTTTACTTATGTCCAAGATAAGTCGGAACTTTATTTACTTATCTATATATGCAAGGAGTGCGATTTTTGAAAGTCTTTCGTTGAACTCAGCAGTAGAAAATGTCAAAATTACTTCTATCTTTCTACTGCTGATTTGACTTTCAAAAGTATGCGTAGAGTATTAATATGCTATGAAATGACCATTGATTTTTTTACAATAACCTGCGGTCCCCGACACATTAATTGACATAAAATATTATAAAGAGAGTTAAGAAGTAAAACATACATTTGCTTTCATCAAAAATAATAGGTGACCGAATTATTTTTACTTTTTAAATGTTTGTTTTTGGTGTTGGGGATTTTTTTATATTTTTATTTTATTTCATAATTTTCATAGTTAGGTACATGAAAACTACTTAACCGATTTTCATGAAACAAAGCTAAGAACACTCTCGCAAAAAATATTTTTCTATTTAAAAAAAACGCATGGAAATCGGCCCACCCGATTGCGAGCTACGATAACACACACAGACAGACCGACAGACAAACAGACAGACCGACATAGGCGGGCAACAACTACATAGTTACATATTTGTAGCGTTTAAGCTTTTATAAGCCGTGGTGGTCCAGTGGCGAGTAACCTTGGCTGCCGTGCAGGAGGCGATGGTTCGATCCCCGTCCAAGCCGACTCGTACCAATGAGTTTTTCGGAATTTATGTACGATTTGTTACACCACTGGCTTTTCGGTGAAGGAAAACATCGTGAGGAAACCTGCATGCTTCCATTTCGAGGCGTGTATTGTACCCACTGTCCATTATAAGTGGCGACGGGCTCACCCCCCGTCACACTGGACAGTGTTTCGGTAGGTACTTCTGGTGAAACGTGGATGTTCTGAGGTTTCAGAATATCTCTGACTACCCCCTCGGGGAATATAGTCGTGAGCATATGCTTTAAGCTTTTATTGATTTTCTACATACCTAACCCTAGTTGGCGTTGCCGGCGGAGCATCATGTCACATCTTGCATGTTGTTCTTACAGAATATAGCTTTGCAAACATATTTTTAATGTCAAAACCCAGGTAATTTAGCTCAAAAATTGCTAAAAGATACCTCAGAAAAATTACTAGCGTTGTTTTAAAAATAGGTACCGACGGAACTATTTCTTCCGATATTTCGATGAACTTTGTTAAGGTTACCCCCCAACTGGAAAAACTAACGTTCAACAAGCCCAAATCCTTCTCTTCTCCCTGCTAAGTTTGGTAGCGAGAAATAGGTAAAAACTTTGGAGCTAATCCACATTGTCCCCCACTCATGATAACGGGCTATTTTCTCGCTGAACGGGTGTTTGTACTGGCAAACCCGGATACCTACTAAAAAGCCGGTTGTAAATGCAGTCTTCTTTGCCCCAGCTGCATGGGAGATAATAAAATAAAAATAAAAGCTGTATATTTTTTAACTACCTTACCTAAACTTTTTTAAGACTTTATAGTCATTTTACCAACTTAAACTTCCTGTAAGTAAATCCTGAAATATAAATCCTAAACTAAAAAAACTTATAGAATCTCAAGTGCAGCAAGTTTTATGCACGTTAGCTGTAGCCCGCGACTTTAAAAAAGTACCTAATCCCATGTTAAGAGGATAGGCGAGTACCTACCGTTTTTTCTATACAAACGTATTCCCCTGTTTACTCCCTCTGGGTAATGACTATTCTATTCTATATTTTAAAAAATGGCTGCCATCTTGGGTATGTGATGATTTTGCCAATGTCGAGTTTTTATAGCAAAAGTGCTTGACGTTGTACGGTTATATTGATATTTTGGTGACTTCAAGGGTTGTTCTTATAAAAGAACAATATCCTGAGCCACCACTGGAGTTCCACTGTGGACCGGGGATGGGGCAACCGACGCGCACGTGACCACCCAATAGCAGACCCACAGAGCAACCCCCCTGGGTAATGACACTAAAGTAACAAATTTTTTACCAAACAATCTATGTTACCTCTGCTATGTCCCTATGTTTTGCTTTTTTGCATTAATTAATTACTGTATATGTACATGAACTAGGGACCTTCGAAAATGTAAAATTTTACCGCTCGTTTTCAGACATCCAGCAAACAAATTTGACGAATATAAACAAAAAAAACCAAAACATACAGACATTAGCCACAGTCTTTCTTATATTATTCTTGAAAGAATTATTAAAATCGGTTTAGTTTTGGAGGAGGAAACAGGGGAATAACGAAATGCTGATTTCGTTGATTTTATGTAGATAAAATCGATCCGAGTGGCAGTTGTCTCTTTCGCACTCTAGTCGGCGGGGTGTATTGGTGGGGACGATCGGATGAATACGTATACAGAAATTAGCATTTCAGCCCGCCTATCCTCTTAATCCAGAACTTATTCTATAAACATACAAACATCGTCACAAATTTGTGAGATGAGATTTACTTACCTAATGTAACCAGTCAGAAGCATAACATAACACAGTAACACTAATCATAAACGTTATGGAATTTTAGAACTTATTCTATAAACATACAAACATCGTCACAAATTTGTGAGATGAGATTTACTTACCTAATGTAACCAGTCATAAGCATAACATAACACAGTAACACTAATCATAAACGTTATGGAATTTTAGCGTAAAGCCTGTGGTAAAGCTAAAGAAAAGGAACTCATGACCCCTCTTAGCTCACGGGGACTTTTAGTAGGTATACCTACCTATTCATTGAGATACTCAAAGGAATACCTGTATTAATTTTCAAAATTCATTTGCCTGGCCTAATAAGTTGTGGGTGTTCGTCGATCGGTACAAATGATGTCAGTTGTTAATTCTGTTTGCTGATGCGTTCTCTATGCGCCGTGTGTAAGCAAGTCCACTGTTATATCTAGTAATTGGACATCATTTAAACTGTTTGAACAATGAACCATTGAATATTGTAGGTATCTACTGAGTACTGACCTTAGCGTAGGCACATTCTGTTTGCCAATAATCACTGAAATCAATGACATTCTGTTCACACTAAAATGGATGATGTTGTCCATTAATTTATTACTTCAATATTGCACATTCGGAAGTTAGTACAGACCTTGGAGAAAGGCTTTGATGAATCTCCCTAACTTTGCACAAGATTCACACACGATTTTTCGAGGACTTCGCGCTACGGCTACTTCGCGCTACGGGCACCGTTTTGACAAGCGCCGCTTTTATTCGCGCCACGGCTACCGACGCGCCACCATGCTTTGAGTTCTTCGCGTTACGGACACCGCCTTCGAATATTCCTATCGTTACATTTTTCGCTCAGCGTTTTCTCGTGGTCCTACTAGTCTAGTAGGTCCACCAGGGACACCCATTTCTGTTGGTCCTACTGATATGCTGAATCAAAAATGTAAGTACCTACCTAGCCCTGTGTTAAGAAAATCGGCCAAGTTCGACTTGCAATATATCACCAAAGCAAACCTCTTTATTAAAGAAAATCAGTCAAGCATTGAGAAGTACCAGGAGAGCAGAAGAGTAAAAGAGGTTAAACTGACAAAATTACCGTTGGCGCGCTCCATTAAAGAAAATCGCCAAGTGCGAGTTGCAATAAGGCATAGATTTACATTGTGGCCGCGATAGATTTAAAACTTTTTCCTTATTCTATGGTGGCCCAAGAAGTTTAAAACGCTACTTTTAAACTTCTTGTGGTGGCCGCATATGGAACAGCAATAGTTTGACTTTTGCATACTAAAAGACGATTTGTTTGGCAACTATTATATACGTAGAAAAAGAATATAGCTAGAAAGAGCATAAAATAATAATAGTCGCGACTCGTTTTCGCGACTATTACCTACTATTGTATGCTCTTTCTAGCTATATTCTACACGATAATTACACAGAGTGAGCGAGAGAAAATCTATGTTCTATGTTGAAAGGGGCAAACGTCCCTTTCTGAGTATCATGCTATATTTTTGTTTGATTTAGTTGAAATCGCATACAAAATCATGCAAGTCAAATAAATTAGTTTGATTTAAATCTATAAAAGAGTACAGGAGAGTAAATCTATGGTTTAATCTCCTGTACTCTTCTGCTCTCCTGGTACTTCTTAATGCTTATTCGCCTTATAGGACACGATATTGCAACTCGCACTTGGCGGATTTTCTTTAATATTTTTTTTTAAAGAAAATCCGCCAAGTTATTCGAACTTGGCCGATTTTTTTTGTTATACCACCTTTAAGGTGATATTGCATGGCCGATTTTCTATTGACATACCAGGAGAGCACAAGTGTGCAAGGGTTAACGTTTAATCTCTTGTACTCTTCTGTTCTCCTGGTACTTCTAAATGCCTTATTGAGCCGATTTTCTTTAAACATAAGTAGGACCTGAGTAGGACCAACAAGTGTTCCTGGTGGACCTACTAGTAGAACAAAATAGTATAGACGACATATTATTAACATCTTAAAAATTCCGCCTGGCGATCTAGATAGGAATAACCCGCCGGTAGCCGTGGCACGAATAAAAGCGGCGGCGTGTCAAAACGGTGCCCGTAGTACGAAGTAGCCGTAGCGCAAATTCCTCGATTTTTCCGCGCGAGAGAAAACTGAACAATAACTACGTTTTTTTTAATGATGTGAATCTTAAATTAGGCTCAGTAGGTTAAGTTTAAGATATTTCGTATTTATAAATTAGGTAATTATGCGTCGAGGGGTAATTTATTTTTGACATCAAAAAACGACTCATTCATTCATGTCATTTTGCGTTCTGATGTCAAAATAATGGGTTATTTTGCGTTTAGGTCAATTCGCGTATAAGTCAGTTTGCGATAAGTCTGAGTTACGGTATGCGTTCTAAGAAAATTATTGGGTATTATGCATCTAGAGTCGAGAGCAACTGTTTGATGGTAGTCTGTTTTCGATTCCGTTCAAACGGTTGTCAGATTTTGTGTTCACGTCTGTAGGGACTAGGGAGGTTTATTTCGAAGTCCAGCATAGCTAGCATGCCGCAGTGATACAGCGCTCTCTCTTTCTATTTGCGTGCGAACGAACGAGATAAAAGACGTGATACTGGGCTGCGTTCAGAACCTTTAGGTGCGGTTGTTCTTCTCGCTCGCTCTTATGGGTAATACGCTTTTCACCGAGCCTCTGAACGGCGTTAGGGCGAAAAGTTGCACTCGGAGTGCACTCTGGGTGCACTCTGGGCGTAGGTTCTGAACGCACCCATCACGTGAAGCATACTACGAGTGCAGTAGGTAGTTACAATCCTAGTTACAATCAATTATTGCAGACACTGTAGGTATCTACTGGATCTCAAGAGAGGCAAACAGGTTAGGTATAATTACAGATACTCAATGCTAGATTAGATACTATTGTTTCTGATTTAAGTAAGTACAGAGCAATGAGAGATTTCCAGAAAGCCATTAAAAAAGAAAAAGTCGTTCCTAATAGACCTGTGTCGATCGCGATTGATCGAATCGTTTTGATTCGATCGCAACCTGTAAACGAGTCATCGAATCACGGGTCTTTAAAAGATTCGATCATTTAACCCGATTACAAAGCAAACCAAATTGCACTTTATTCTTATATTGTTACCGTAACTAATTGCTTGCTTACAAAATGATCGAGACTTCGTTGTCAATCGAATAAGACGTACGTAACAAACAAAACGTGTCTATCTCTTTCGTTTACTTACAAACCGCGTTCGTTCGCTCGCACTCTTTCTCGTGAGTGAAATAAACCGGGTTGTTTGCCTCGTGACCCGCGCCCGCGGCTCGCGACCTGTCGATCGGGTGATTTTTGAATTTTTCGAATTAGTTACACCCATGACGCGCATTTAAGATCGTCGTGCTTTATTCAGGTTCAATTAGTATAGCAATAACTTGCTCAGCATAGCATTCGTCATTCTGTCAGTCGTACAAATGAACTGTGACCCAAATGATCGAAAAGATCGAGTCTTTTTAACCCGATCACTATACAAGTGGGTCATGATCGACCCGGGTTACGAAAAATGATCGATTGACACAGGTCTAGTTCCTAATGACTCGATATAATATGGCGTTGACGAGACGGGCGAGCGACCTTGCAGATCTAACTATTATAAAACTGTAAAATCAAGAGGAATAAAAAGTTGCCGTTCTCTTTATATAAATTCAAATAACATTCGATAGCGCGATTTAAAAACGTGCAGCGCCATCTATTGACAAAATAGTTAGTTTGTTTGTTTGTTCGCGCATCACGCAAAAACTACTGAACCGATTTTGATGAAACTTTTTTTGTTTGATAGCTTATGATCTGACTTAAAATCTGGTATATAATTTGTGCGGACGAAGTCGCGGGAAAACACTAGTACTTAATAAAATACAATAATTTGTTATGCTAGGCTGCAAAGTTGTTTTTTGGCGCGAGTACTTGTTTCAAGACACCTGAGCTTCGCTTGTTCAAATATAGAATCCTGAGCGTAGCGAAGTTTTTAAAGGTACGAGACGGGAAAATTTTGCAGCCCAGCGAAACATACAACTTTTCACCTCACACCAGCGAGGAAAATGTTAGGCAAGCACTGAGTTAGATGTATAGAGCGAACATCGCGCTTATGACGTTGTCCCATTCTATTGATTGCATTGCAATCACTGTCTCACTGTGGTCTCGTGTAGCAGTTTTGTGGTGTTGTACTGAGATACTGCGCAAATAATTCAAGAAATGTAAGAAAATGTTAAGGAATAACTTTTCATAGGTAAACAAGATGAATTAATTATTAATGGGTATTGAACTAAGGTGAAGAACATGACAGTATAGAAAAAAAACAGTAACCTCAAAATTTTAACATTTCAGACAATTTTTTTATTTATTTTTTCTACGACGGATTGTGATCTGTAAGCCTTAGGTTTTTATATTAGTCATTTAGTACCAACGATATCAATGTACTAAAGTACCTATGTTTAGTACCTTACAACAATTTCGAAACGGCAATCGGTAATCTTTTTGCTAATTTAAAAGTCCCCCGGCTACACTATCATTGGCTGTTACAGAATATTTTAATATTATAGGATCTAATTTCCATCATTAACGTCGGTACCTACTAATAAGCACAGGTACTACCTAGTTATGTTTAAATTAAATGTAGGTAGTATACCTACATGGTGAAACAAAACACCCTAGTAATAAAGGGCTGGTTTAGACCATCAAACTGTATAATTTTATTTTAACTATGGATCCAACATCGAGAAAAGATAAATAATCTTCTGTTTCATACAAATCTGCTGTAGGAACCTACACCTACCTACTCGACTCAAATGTATGGGACAGCAGATTTGATAATTTACCTAAGCCATAATTTAGAGTGTTAACACCTTGTTGTTATAGGGTCCTTCTAAATATGCTGACGGTTTTCAAGGGAATGATCAGACCATCCAACTGAACAACTTGCTTCGCGGACCAATCTCGAAATAGCAAAAAAAAACAGCTGTTCCATACATACTTAACTAAAAGCTTCCACATTTCGAGCTCGCTATGTTTTGAGACTGAGCTCCACCGAATCATTATGAAGGGCTGCGTTTCCAACAGAGATGTGCGAGGTAGCGAGGCGGTGAGCGACGAAACAATCCGCCAATAGCGCGCTCGCTCGATCACGTCATTGGGAAAATGAAGCACTCTCATTGGCCCATTTTTTCCTCGCTCACTGCCTCGCTACCTCGCACATCTCTGGTGGAAACTCAACTGGAAATGGAAATTAGAATGAAAAGTCCGAAATTGTTTTTTTTTTCACTTTTCATATTATTATTGGTAATTAAGAGGATAGGCGATAGGCGAGTACCGTTTTTTCCATACAAACGTATTCCCCTGTTTTCTCCCTGGATAATGACACTAGATCAATCGTTTTTTTACCATAAAATCTATGTTACCTACTTCTGCTATGTCCCTATGTTTTGCTTTTTTGCATAAATTAATTACTGTATTGAACTAGGGACCTTCGAAAATGACCAATTTTGGCAATTTTACAGACCGTTTGCATACATCCAGCAAACAAATTTGACGAATATTGAAAGAATTATTAAAAACGGTTTAGTTTTGGAGGAGAAAACAGCGGAATACGAAATGCTGTTTTCGTCGATTTTATGTAGATAAAATCGGTCCTAGCTGCAGGTTGTCTCTTTCGCACTCTAGTCCGTGGGGTGTATGGGTGGGGCGAATCGGACAAATATGTATACGGTTGGAAAAGTGACTTATTCTCCAAATTAGCATTTCAGCCCGTCTATCCTCTTAAATGCGATCAGCTAATCGAGAGTGTGTGTGGAAAGTCTTTTTTTTAGAATTTCTTGTAGGTTTCTTAGGGAAAGTTTTATCATGGGTACAATCACCTCTTAAACTGTAGGTAACTGTCTACACCTGCAGTGCTAGCATGATTAGTCGCATGACGCGCGCCTGCGGGTTTGAAATCCATACCCGCGCCTGTCATTTATCCCGCGATGGTGAGCATGATTTGACAGCTCGTCAGCCACTCTACCAAGAGAAAGCAAAGTCGCGGCCCGGGTTCGCTGGGTTACTATACGGTTAAATCGATCAATTTGAATAGGGTATCACCGAATCGGTGATTAGAGCTGCCCCAAAATCATTCGTTCTTTTACTTATTTCGTTGCGTAAACGTAGAGCCACAAACTCTACCGAACGGTGATCATGCTCGCATTTGTAGACTAGAGTCTACGAATGACAGTTAAGAGCTCGCGTCATCGTAAGTCGCGGGCATCATGTTAGCTACTGTAGAGACAGAGGCGAAGACGCGCTGAAATAGAGATATGGTATAGAGAGACTCGAAGTCGCGGGGTATCATGCTAGCACAGCAGTGCTCTAATCACCGATTCGGTGATACCCTATTCAAATTGATCGATTTAACCGTATGGTAACCCAGCGAACCCGGGCCGCGACTTTGCTTTCTCTTGGTAGAGTGGCTGACGAGCTGTCAAATCATGCTCACCATCGCGGGATAAATGACAGGTGCGGGTATGGATTTCAAACCCGCAGGCGCGCGTCATGCGACTAATCATGCTAGCACTGCTGCTGTAGAGCTATCAAGTCTCTCTGCCCGCCCGCAGCGCCCGCTCCAACGTTTGTTGCATTATTACACAAATCAACTTATCCGATTGGAGCCACAATCGAGTTATATACAGGGTGTAACAAAATACCCTAGTAACCTTGGGGGTGCTTCAGACCATCAAACTGAACAACTTTCACTATGAACCCAACTACGAAATCTCATAAAAAAACAGGTCTCCCCTACATTTTAGTCGAGTCGGTACAGCAGGTTTGTATGGGACAGCTGATTTATTTTTCGCGATTTCGAAGATGGCTCCATAGTGAAAGCAGTGCCGGATTAACCATAGAGACAAAGTAGGCTCCAGCCTATGGGCCCAGCGCCGCCAAGGGGCCCCGCGGCTCGGAAGAAAAATAAGTGAAAACTCAAAGATTTAGGCCCACCCCAGACTTAAAAGGAATTATGAAACCCACAACTAAAATACACCTGTCTCTTATTTTTCATAATAGCGAAGCGAGCTGGAGATTTCACTGCAAATATTGCAGTAAAATTTAGATGACATTACGAAACGCGACTTCATAATATTGTAGTTAAACCTCGAGCTCGCTTCGCTCGCTCCAAATTTTAGTGTTTTTAATCTATTGTATGATTGGTATTTTACTGCGACCGTAAGAAAAAATCTTTGCGATATATAGGGGCCCCGGGACTTGCATTGCCTAGGGGCCTCTGCATGGCTTAATCCGGCTCTGAAACCGAGATTCAGAGACGATTTTTTCCGTCTTAGCTCGAGCTAAGTAGGGTCGAAATGTATGGATTTTGACATACGGGAGTTCGAACTATGACTTACAAATCGTCTCTGAATCTCGGCCTGAGTGAAAGTTAACCCATACTAGGGTGTTTTGTTACACTCTGTACAGTGTTATTTTTTTATTTTTTTTACTCTTCCCTGTACTGTACTATGTTTTATGTAGCACAGAGTAAATACTATAATACCTTAATCTGTAGTAAGTAGGTTATCTAACTAAAATAGCTGAAAATCGAATTAGACATGACGACTTATGTAGGAAAATTTTGAGCTCGATTCTCTCCTGGATTTCGACCTGGATACAAAAATCGCTCTCCTGTAGTATGATTTTTGAGAGTCAAATCAGCAGTACTTAGAAAGATGCATATCTCCATGGTAATTTTGACATTTTCAACAGCTGAGCTCACCGAATTAGATTCAAAAATCGCACTCCAGGCTTTCAGGCCCAGGCGAGGTCGATGCAACAAAAACTAAAACCTGGGATTTGGAAATCTTTTGACGACCTAAAATATGGAACGAGCAAAGCAAGGTCGAGAATTTTACTTCACTATAAAAACATATCTAGGATTCAAAACCTAGAGCGAGCGGGAGATTTCACTGAATTCTGGAGCGAATGAAGCTAAGTGACCTGGAGATTTTACTGCAAGGCTTTTGTGATACAATCGTAGCCAGGAGCGAGCGAAGCGAGTTCGACATTTCACAGAATTCCGAAGCGAGCGAAGTGAGCTCGAGATTTGACTGCAATTCGTCTAGCCAGAAGCGAGCGACGCGAGCTCGGGATTTAACTGCAATATTGTGAGATCAGTGCAACAAGATTCTAATCCTGGAGCTAGCGAAGCGAGCTCGAGTTTTTACGACTTAAAAGCTGGAAGGAGCAAAGCAAGCTCAAGATTTAACTACACTATGAAAAGATATAAGTACGATCTAAAACCTAGAGCGAGCTCGACATTTCACCCAATTCTGCAGAGAGCGAAGTGAGCTTGAGATTTTACTGCAATGTGTCTAGCCAGGAGCGAGCAAAGCGAGCTCGAGGTTTACTACCAATACAAATAAGATCCGTGCAGTGCGTTCTAAAAACAGGAGCGAGCGAAGCGAGCTCGAGATTTTGCTTCAAGGTTTGCAAGATTTTGCGAAATTGGTAACTATTATTCTGACCACATTGACTTTTCAAGAAAGTGGACATGTGAAACGAAACACAAGAAAATAATATCGTGTTTATTTATTATTATCTACCTATAGATATCTCTTATTTTTAGTAAGTCATTCATATGATTTTTGCCCCCCCCCCCCCCATCCCCCTTGCTATGCTATGCTATGCTATGCTAGATAAATATGCCAAACCAAATATGTGTAGGTATACCTACCGATCGCAGGAACCTGGCATAGGTATAATCCTTAGTACTGACTGTAGCACAGCCTTAGAAATATTAGAATACATTAGGTACCATGCTCGTTTACCTTTTACCAAATCTTGGGAAAAAGTAGTCTGCTAGTTACTGCATAAACCTAACCAAACTACACAGTCAGCGTCCTCTAGTCTTCGACGAGTGAATACAAAACTAAAGTCTTATTACTGGGGCGACAGGCTGCAAATCGTTCTAGGCTGCGACCTTTCCTGCCCTATGAAATGAGAAAGGAGGATTTAGATTACGTAAGTATTCCAGTTCACCAAACAGATGGCTCTGTTTTGGCTTTGGAGCGCCCGCCGCCATCGTCATAAATTCAATTCAAAATCATTTATATTCAATATAACTAGGAGCCTGAAGCACACTTATTAAACGTCAATTCTTTTTTAAGCTACCACCGCGTCGGAGCACGTATCCAGACTTTGGTTTCGGGGGGGGACATTTAACTTCGGGGGGGGATTTTCATTGAAAAACGATGAAAATGTATAGCTGTAATCACTGTTCCATACAAATGTTCGAATTTCGGGGGGGGGTAAATCCCACCTATCCCCCCCCCCCCCCTGGATACGTGCTTGGTGCGACTTAATGACTATCTATTACGATATAAATTCTTATGCTAAGGTTATGTGTACAGTAATACATAGTCTATTTAATTAAATAATTGATACTATACAGTAAACTATATGTTAGTGACATCTATGACCGTTCAAACAAACTGAATAGAAGGCCGAGATTCAGAGACGATTAACTGAACCACTGCGCGGCTAGCATTATGCCACCCACGACAAAGCGTTTAGACGAGAAAAATTTCTGGCTAACGTAAAATTATAATGGAGGCACATCTCATGATGCGGCATGCGAGAGCAACTGCAGAAGGCGTAGCATGTTGCACGTGATAGGTACGGTTAAATCCACGTTAGATCATGCCTTTTATCTCTATAAATAGAAAGAAAGCGAAGGTGTGATAGCGCTTTATCACGCTGCCATGCTAGCCATGCTGGACGTCACGTCAGTGACCAAGAAATGCTACGAGCTTGTTAGTTTCAAACCAGCCTCGGCCTCTAGTCGGCCTCGGTCATTCAGCATAATGTAGGTACGCACGGCGACAGATCAACCTACCCATAGTTGGACCTTATGTCCATAAACATAGAGTTCAACTATGGGTAGGTTGATCTGCCGCCGTGTTACTCTTTGCATTCAGCGTGCTCACTACAAGGACCTCGACTCTCTATCGGATCGTAGTGTAGGACCTACTTGGTAATATGGCGCGGCGTCATGCCCCTCTCGCCCTCCCTCAAGGAAGCCAAGTCTAGTGTTGCCGTTTTAACCAATTTTTGGCTAGATCTAGCGGATTTTGGCGACTCCAGCGACTGGTTCAGTTCAACCATAAACCTACGAATAAAGAAATAAATATGGAAATATAATTCACGTCAAAAAATGACCCCACGAACTTTGGTGTACACCACGCAAGCGCGCAAGACTCAATCATTATGGCGACTCCAATTACGGCGTTTGCCGCCAAAACTCATGGTGCCAAAAATTAAGGAGATTTTGTTCGGAGTTATTGTTCCATATTTATTTCTTTATTCGTAGCCATAAACATAAACAGGGAAGTACCTAATATAAAGTTTATGATTTCAGTTGCTTTAGCCACAAATACATTTTTGATCACGGATTCGATTTCAGAGTATAGATAATTGTTAAATTTGGTGCGAATTCTTATTCATTTATTCATTGTTGATTGATTGATTGCTTATGTTTTTAGAATGTGATTTTCTTGGATTAGAAGGCACCACAGTGACATAATGAAGGACAAGCCAGTCCAAAACAGGTATACCTACTAAAATGATGTAGTTTGGTAGAGGTGAGGCAGCTATGAAAGGGTCAAGGTCGTTCGGTCAGGGAAACCTCTTAAATCTAGAATATCTATACTTATAAAACAGTGACTGACTGAGTTGACTGACTGACCAACATTCAATGCACACCCTAAACTGCTGATGATAGAAACTTGGGAATGCAGAGGATGTAGGGGTGCACTAAGAAAGGATTTTTGAAAAACAACCTCTGAGAGCCGAAGCGCCTGAGCGGCGATGAAAGGAGTGTGACGTAGAGTCTGTTAATAAAAATCTGCCGCGTAAACAACTGAGCGGCGACAAACCGCTTACATCCCTCTCCGCCTCGTCTTGCACTGCACGTTCCAATTCCGCCGTGCGTACGGCGCGGCGCCGCGCAGTGTCTCGCCGCACCGTGTGTCATACCAACGGCGACAGATCAACCTACCCCTGGTTGGACCTTATGTCCATGAACATAGAGTTCAACTATAGTAGGTTGATCTGTCGCCGTGTGCGACATAAAAGAGTAGAAAATAAATGAGGGCTGAATTTTGCTGAACAACTGCACTCGTAGCATGCTACACGTGATACGGCTGTATCACGTCTTTTGTCTCGTTCGTTCACGTGCAAATAGAAAGAGAGCGAAGGTGTGATAGCGCTTTATCACGGTGTCATGCTACCAATGCTGCATAGGTAGTATGGCACCGTGATTTAAGTGTGACATGCTACGAGTGCAGGGTTGAGTACCTTTTTTTTCGGGACCAAGTCCGAAAATTTCTGAAAAATCTTAAAATCATAATAACTCGGTAACCGCTCATTTTCGACCACCAGTTAACTGAAATTTATTTATTATTGCAAATGACGTCTTATAATGAGCGTTTTTCTTTTCTTTTTTAAATTTAGTTCCTAAAAAACTCGACAGATGGCATGTTTATCGCCCCAGAGAGCCGTTCGCGAGATCCTGTCAAAATCTTGTCAAGACTGTGCCTGCCTTTTTTTGGAATGCCAAGGGATCGAGCCCATACAGCCATGTCAGGCGTAAAATTTTCGAATTTTCGATTAAAATGATTAGTAAATAATGAAACATGTCATTAAAAGATACGTTGGCATCTTCTTGAACATCTTTTCACTCTTTATTATTTAAAAGAAACACTTTTTGACATGTTGACGTTTCTTCGCACAGACCGTAGCGCCATCTATCGATCCCCAAGAAAACAAAAAGAAAAACGCTCATTATGACCTCTTTCAAGGAATAGGTTGAATTACCAATCATTCTGTATATTTTCCAAGCAAGCAAGCTAGATTACTCCAAAAGATAATTATATCTAGCGGCAACACTGAGCCCAGCCCCCCACGCTGAATCCAGAGCCGTAAAACTCTTTCACACTCCACTCTCCACCCGTTAGCGTTTAAATTCTCTTTGTCTCCACCCCCCGCGGCCCCCTGCACACAGCGTCCCTGCCCCGCACAAACCCGGTCGTTCGCCGTTCGGTTTTTTATTGACAATTTTGATTGTTTGATTAAATTTTCATTTAATTGGAATCTAACGATATTTGTGCTGTTGTTCAAAAAGTTTAATAAATTGCTGCTAATTCAGCATCTTATCTACATCAGTGGTCGATAGTTGGAGGAACATCAGGTTAGTAACCATTTCAAAAACAAACCGTGTTTGAGGTTAGAATGTTGTAGATGCAATGCAACTGGTACCTTTTAGACATATTGATGTTATTTTATGGTGAACAAAGGACAACCCTGCTTCACATTATAGTCTTATAGATTAATTGATGCCACAAGGAAGATTGAAACTGCAGTACCTAAGGTCCTCAGTAAAACTCTTTTTTAAAAACAAAAGTAGCTATTTACCTACGCCCCTTAAAATAGGTACGCGGTTCAACAAAAACGTATATGAATAACTTTTTATTCTGTAATAACTTTTTCCAAATTATTGTGAATAGGATAAGCAGGTCATGTAAAAGCTTGAATGTGTATTAAGGTGATAAACTGATGATGCATGGAAGAGTATACAGGGTAAAATTGATATCATAGGAGTCTGTCTACCCTATAAAGTTACTAAATAATAGAGTGACTGATAGCTGAGAGAGTGAGATGTACCTAGCACCACTGTATAATAGAAATAGATATGTGACGCGAGGCAATAGAACCGTTTTTGGGGATCTAATCGCAAGGTGAAAATTCGGTTTCCGTGAATAATGTGAATCGAAAGTGAAATCGTAGATCATTTTGTGAAATATACTGACAATATTTCATTAATTTATCCACTATTTCACGTTAGACTCAGAATTATAGACAGTGCTCGATTTTTTGCCTGCTGATAGTCTCCTGAAAACATCCAAAAACGGTTTCATTTGACAACTCATGTCAGTTCCTCTACTCCTGTAAGGTAAGGTGAACCGAGGCAAGTGTGACTCCTGCGAATTAACACCGCTCAACATTATTATACCTTAAACCAGCATCTATCATACGTTGTACGAATAGTTAATTTTACGTTTGATAGATGACGGTTCAAGGTATAATAACGTTGAGGGGTGTTAATTCGCAAGAGTCACACTTACCTACCCCCGCCTCACACTTGCCTCGGTTCACCTTATAATAACTTTATGGTCTACCCATCACACTGAACAACTTTTACTATGGGAGCAAACTGATTGGATCAAAAAAAAATCTGCTGTTGCATTACATTTGAGTAGAGTAGGCGTTGCAGTTTAGTACTATGGAACAGCAGATTCTTTTTTCTCCAATCTGTAAAAGTTGTTCAGTTTGATGGGTAGATAGTTTAACCTCTCGTATGTGGATATTCCAGACACAAAAGATTTGTGATTGTCTTTGGGACGGATCCGTGACAAACACACGTTTAAAACGGGTTAAAAGGATGCTAATGATATCATTTCATGTATGAGAGTATGTTTGAAACAGTACATTTTCTTGGTATTCTCAAATATTGATTCCTGACTCGCACATAGTTTTATACATAGCACACACATTAACATGTTTGAATAATGAACCACTCTAGAAGTGATGACCTTTAAAGTTTAATTGTGTCTAGTACACTGCCCAGGAATGAGTTAAGAATCCTTTTATTTTCCTAATTTTGTTTCCACTGAGTGCAACTACGCTATGCACCTTAGGATAGGGCTCATTAGCTGTCCCCAAACAACCAAACAGCAAACTGCCCCTTAGCTATGCTTCGATCACAGACAAGCATCATCTGATATTTGTATTCCAAAAGAAACGCACACTTATTTAACATTGCTTCCTTTACACTGGATTTCCTACTTTTAATTAGATGATGTTTGAATAATCAGTATCAATGTCTTGTGAATTGTTTTTATTTTTAATAAGATTCTCAACTTTTATTGAGTATGTGGATTGAAATAATATTCAATCAAAAGCAGAAATGATTGATGATTCTGAATATTATTATTTCTTGGTGTGTTTGTGTGTACATGCATGTGTGACTATGAGTGTGAGTGTGTGTATGGTTTGTACTGTTTGTTTATGCCTAGTTAATAAAATTATTGACAGTCACATGCACCTAGTATAATATTTGATAATGTGAATCCACCGAAGTCCCCCTCGTTAGCTCAAAAAATTGTATTATCAAATTAATCCTGACATTTAAATTGTTATTGTTCCAATGAAATATGTGTTTTGCCATTTCGATAAAGTGTTAAGTATGTGAATCCACCAAAAGTTCCACAAAAATTGCAGAATGTCCAATCAAGACAACGAGGCACCTTTACCTGAAGGATGGGAGATGAGAACCAGCCGCTCTACTGGTATGACCTACTTTCTCAATACCTACACAAAGAAGTCTCAGTGGGAACGACCAGAAGCCCCTGCTGATCCTGGTGAAATAAGATGCAGCCATATTCTCGTCAAGCATGTTGGTAGCCGACGCCCTTCATCGTGGCGTGAAGAGAAAGTGACTCTGAGCAAAGAGGATGCCTTAGACACCATAAAGAGCTACCGTAAGGTGATTGTCGCTAATGATACTACATTTGCTGATATGGCTACAAAGTATTCTGATTGTTCTTCTGCTAAACGTGGAGGGGATTTGGGTATGTTTGGTCGTGGGCAAATGCAGCAAGCTTTTGAAGAAGAAGCATTCAAATTGAAGATTGGCCAGTTGAGCAAGCCTGTTGAGACTGATTCTGGTTTTCATCTAATATTAAGAACTGTGTAGGAAACATAGATCTGTAACTTTTTTCGTTTAGGATCCCTCAGACATTTTAATTTGATATATTTACAATGAACTATGTATCTATTATCTCAAATTATTCATGTTTACAACTGCTGCATAAAATCGTATTTTTCCTATTTGTGTAATACCTTCTGTGTTATATTTTGTAGGTATAAATGAATTGTGACGTACTTGTAAATCAAGTAAAATATCTCCCATTTTTAATTAATACACACAATATGAATTTATTTAAATTGTTTTGGCTATTATTTATGTTCAGTTTTTTACTCATTGCGAGTTAAATACTTAAATATATTTAAGTAATGTAATACCTTCTCATAATTACATTTGTTCCAAAGAAAACTCAACTTGTTTAAATATTTGAAACTATTAATTACATTTGGTATAGTACCTATACTATAGCAATACAGACAGTTAAAATACTTTATGTTAAACCTTAGTTTTCAGTCAATACCCTAATTTTAATTAAATGCCTTTGTTCATCATAAAACATCATGTCTAAATTGTCTAATATTAAAATAAATGTTACATGTAACATAATATTTTTATTCGCTAACAAAGTTGCACAATATTATTTTATTAACAGTAATAGCCTAACAACAATACTGATTTATAGATAACTAAATTAATAGCTCCATTGTGTCTTCGACGAACCCAGCCATTTCGTCGGAGACCAGGTATTGCAACTCCTGACCTTTTATTATTAATTAATTCGCCTAATTTTGATAGAAAATGGATAGAAGTCACTAACTCACTATGGCACTTATATTTCTAATAAAAAATACACGAATACTACGAATCAATAATTATTAGACAAATTAACACATATCTTGTTTTTTTGGTATTTTCAAAGTTCGGGAGTTGCAAGAATTAAGCAAAATATCATCGAATAATCTCCATATTACAATGCCGTCGACATCTTGTCTTCTAAGTCTTGACTATTTTTGATTAAAAGTATCGCATCCAGAGAAGATTCCTTGAGATTTAGAGATGGAGGAGTCCAAATAGGACCAATAATAGGTGGCGATCGTTTTCCGCCCCAAGCGCTAAACTTAACCTTTCTCTTACCATCTTTTTTCAAGTTGATGTCCGCATAGGCCTGGCCAGGCTTGTACATTTTTGGGAATGATTCAAAGTACGCATGAAACGGCAACGCTTCGCGGGCTTGCTTTTCAGTGTTGGTGCTTAAAGCCAAAAATCTAATTGGATGCCGTTTGTCTATAGCTGGTATGTACTGAAATCCAGCCAAGTTGAATCCTTTTCCATTCGGTGAGTAATTTGAAATGACACGGGTTATTTCCGGCATCGTCGCGGAAAAAATGATTTTAGAACCTTTATTGTTGCTGGGCTTGTATATCAGTTGTCCGCTTCTTTTGCCACCCCATGGACTGAAGCGGACTCTCTTAGGCATGCTGGGTTCCCGAATATTGTTAGCACGTTTCCACGTCCACATATGCTCAATACTGGGACTAATTCTCTTCCCACCCCAAGGACTAAAGCTTTTCTTTTCTTCTGGATTTATTAGATTCAGGTCAGTAGCGTTGGGTTGGATTGTCTCTGAGAATCCTTGCACTAGGAATGGACTACCCAGAAACTTATCATCGTTACGCATATACGTTGTCTTGTCCGAGTCGAGAAGGTTTGGTATCCAGTTTATTTCTCGTCCCTTTGTATCATCATCGATCGTTCGTCTTTTCCTATGTAGATAGCTCGTCTGTTCCATATTTTCCGGATGCATATAATCATCATTAAAGTTATCGGAGTTTGACGGTCCATTTTGGTAACTTTCAAGTTGATTTTGCGCAATCGGTAGGTTAAAATGGTTCGCGTAGGGTAGCGGGTAGCGCAGAGACATGCCCATAGGGTCTAAAACCGCGTTAGCTCCTGGTTCGCCTGTGCTGATGTACTGAAGACTGACGCTCCCGAACCAAGAAAACGAGATGAGAAGCCAATAGCGCAACATTTCTGAAAAGAAATAATATGATACTTAGCTGAAAGTGTATTAACACACCGCGGCGAAATTCGTACCGCCTTAGAATCTTCCCGACACACACTTGGCCGTTCAGATCGGTCCAGTAGTTTCGGAGCCTATTCAATACAAACAAACAAAAAATCTAATCTTTCCTCTTTATAAATATATTAGTATTAGTATAGAAAAACAAATTAAGGTTCCTAGGTGTAGGTGCACGCACACACGGCGACACATCAAGCTACACAAAACCAGAACAAGCTGGCCGCGCGTTGGTAGAGTAATGTATAAAGTCGCGCGGCCAGCTTATGTTTGTTTTGCGTAGCTTGATGTGTTGCGTGAGTACATTAAAAATGTTTCGGTCACTAAGAAATGATAATCTTAGGGTAATTTTTGTTACCATATACTAGCAGTCTAGCACGACTAGCACCAGTAGGTAATAGGTAGGCAGGTAGTAGCTACATTACTATGGTGGGATGAGGATGAAGGATACTTAAAAGATGCGAAGCATAAAGATAATTTTTGTATGTCTATTAGGTGAAAAGTAGCAAGAACTCAAGACACTAGCGGAAAAGAGAGAGGCGTGGCGAATACTCCACCGACAAGAACGTAGCTCTTAATTAAGATGATGATTTCTATTAAGGTATGTCTGTATGGCCGGTACATGAGGTTGGAAGCAAATCAATCCGCGGCGAAGGAGGCAAACGAAACGAATTTCCTTTTAAGGTGGTTTCCGTCCATACAAAACGTTGTCCTATAACACTCGTAGACGGTGTTAATAAAAGTAATGTTTTATATATGGAAAAATAGCTTAGAAAATCTAGTTTGCGCATATCAAATAATATTTACAATTTGTAATATAATTACGAAGATATAAGGGTTTGAAATTTTGTATGAATAATTTCAAAGCGTGATATCTTCGTAATAATATAATAAATTTTAAATATTATTTGATATGCGCAAACTAGATTTTCTAAGCTATTTTTCCATATATAAAACATTACTTTTATTAACACCGTCTACGAGTGTTATACGACAACGTTTTTTATGAAATTGACAGCTTTCTTCTGACGATTCGTCCGATTCGCCGCGGATAGGTGTGCGAGGTGTCCTACGAACGAGGTGTCATATAATTCTATACAAATAATTCTAAAATTCTATTGTTTCGCCTCCCTCGGCTCGTTCGCCGTGAATAAATATGCGTCCTCCTGACCCGATTCAGAAGGAATTTTCTGAAAAATACCGTTATGGAGTAAGTGTTAAATAAGCCTTAAGTACCTACCTAGTTTTTTTTGTCACATTAGCTAACTCAATCAGATGCTATGGGAATTTGGCAAAATTGTATTTCAGCGATCTGCTCGTACAAAGTCGGAACACAGCTTTAGCTAGGTATAGTTACGAATAAAACTTTCTACCTACCTACGACAAGAGCAATAGTTCTACTCATAGAACATTATAAGAGGGGTTAGAAGTGCAAAGTAGGCATGGAACGTGTCGCCACCGGTTATGCAATGGTTTGCATAACACCATAAGGCGCCCGGCGTGGTGCGAGCGAGAGGGCATGAGTAATTGTAGCAGCGTGAGCGGGAATTAAGACAAGTGGCGACGCCATCTCCGAAGCAAAACCGCTACTTTGCATTTCTTACCCCTCTTATAATGTTCTGTGGTTCTACTACTAAACGCGACTTACAGAAACAGCTTTCAATTCACCCCGACGCTAAAAAACAAGCTTGTTAAAAGTGTTTTCACCTCACAAGCTCGGAAAGATTCTGTTTATCGTTCGAAATCTGAGTGCAAAAGTGAATTTTATCCGCTAGCGTGGAAAGAATTTTTGAAATTCGAATCTGTCAATTCAATATTTTTCTATACGGCCAATCCACTCATGACACTGGCCAGCACGAAAACAAAAACTTAGTAAAATTTTCTTTTTAGCAATTCCCTTGTTTTCCTCGCTGTTGTGAGGTGAAAAGTTGTGTGTTTCGCTCGGCTGCAAAGATATTCTGCGTCTCGTACCTTTGAAACCTTGGCTGAGCTTAGGATTCTATTATTTGAACCACGAGCGAAGGATCCTTCGCTTGCTCAGGTTTCAATACAAGTATACTACTCGCGCCAAAAAGCAACTTTGCAGCCTAGCATAACAAATAACTATTCCCTTACTTTGCAGATATGAAATCGATAGATTTTTTACCCGACTGTCCCAGATGGAGGGTTATGTTTTTCAAATGTAATGTAGCGAGGTAATGCATCTGTGTGAGTGTAGGTCCCTTGTAGAACAAACGAAAACGTAGGACCTTGCATGCTTCACATCTTTTTAGTGTCACATTAAGTCCGTCTTTTTTTCAGGTCCATGCCATCAAACTGAACAACTTTTACTATGAGAGGAAACATGTAGGAAAAAAAAAATCGAAGTCTCATACATTTGAGTCGAGTAGGCGCTGTTTAGTATGGAACAGCTGATTTTACGATTGCGCTGACAGCTTTCTTCCCATAGGTAGTAAAAGTTGTTCAGTTTGATGGGTAGAGTATGTGGTTTAAAGTTTAAATTGTGAGAATGCCAGTGATGAGTTTTTCTCTCAAACGGTGAAGAAACACATCGTGAGGAAACCTGCATACGCTGAAGAAGAAATCCCGATGCGTATGTGAAGTCTACCAATCCGCATTGGGCATGCGTGGTGGACTAACACCCCATACCTGATCATGACTTTTTGGCCAAGCTATAGGTACCTCCATCATAGGCATGGGCGTAGCGAGTTACGGGCAGGGTAAACTGTAATTCTGACGAGCTTCATATCTTGCAACGCTTCTTATAAGACAGACACTTACAGGCTTGAATTTTTGAAGGCTGGCTTGTGAAATCCAACAATACGAGATGTGATCTCTAATATAAATTATTTTAAGGGGATGATCAGAACATCAAACTGAACAACTTTCTCTATGGGACCAATATCGACCTTGTATTTAAACCTGGCTACGCATAAATTTAGAATAAAGTAACAAATAAAGCACCCACGAAGGGTGGCAACCAAATACCTAGCTTACCTGTAGGTACTAATGTGTGCTGCAACTTTCGACTCATTAAAATCTCAAGTATCGAGTTTATAATAGGTAAGTAGGTAGGTACCTACCTAGGATTTTCGATTATTTATTTTATTTAATTATTAGGTACCTAGCATTTATTTAAATTACCTACTCAACCTTGTTCTCAAGAAGAATAATACAAAGGAGATCGGAAAGCACGTACGAATTTCAGAGTTAATTTCAATTAGTGTTGTTTTTCACTGGTAGCAAAAATTGCGGTTGTGGATTAATTAGTTTTATGGAGGGCCCACCACTGACAGCCTATGGAATTAAAGGGTTGCATTGCAGTAAGTAGGGGCCTTTTTACCCGATTGCCCCAGAAGGAGGGTTACGTTTTTCCAGTCGTCTGATCAGCTTGCGGGCTGTGTATATTCTTGTCATACATTACATGTTTCGTCTAATGACATCTTTTGATAAATCATATATAGCCAGCCTACTATTTGTTCGTAGTAGCCAGCCCATGGATTTAATAGAGGATTTGAAACTTCTTGAGCCAGCCTTTCTACCGTAAAATGTGTGCCGCCCACATGCGTCCCGCGGTCTCCCGCGTGACTGAAAAAGGCCCTATCTGGACGATCTTATTCTTTTTCTTTTTTTTTATGTGTGATAGGTAAACATTTGACCCCAATCTCACCTGATGTTAAGTCACAGAGGATTATATTGTAATCCACTGTGGTTAAGTGATGACGGACTACATTGACGGATTGATCTCTTTGACGGACTACAGATGAAAAGTTTGGTGTTGGCGTGATAGGGTAGGATATGATTGCACGTGGATTAAAAAAACGGTCAAGTGCGAGTCGCGCTACTGGCGCGCCGAGGGTTCCGTTATTCCGTACCACGCCACCACACAACAAAGACACAACTTACAAAAAAAATCTCAGCACCTTTAGCGCAAGACCGACTCACACTTGGCCGGATTTTATTATTTATTTTCATACGGTAGAGTTTGCTCTATAATCACACCAAGTTTGACAGTTGAAATTTACACAAAATGTGCGTTATTTTAGTTTATTACGGCGGAATTGTTAACAAATAACAAAAAAGTCAAAAAGTTAGAATTTAAGGGGGTCCTCATACATGAAACAAATTGTTATCATTGTTTTTTTCTTGTCGCTCTATCGTAATAACTCTATAATCACTTGCTCTATAATCACACCAAGTTAGAATGTTGTAAGTAAGTATGTGTAATACATACATACCTACATGATTATAGAGCAAACTCTATACAGTATAGCAAAAAATAATAAAAACCGGCCAAGTGTGAGTCGGTCTCGCGCTAAGGGTCCAGGAGAAAACATAACTTTTTGTAAGTTAATATCTAGTCCGATTCGCACTTGATCGGTTTTTTATTAAATTTTCGATGGCTATTTTATTGTTCAAAACTTCAAAGCCCTCACAAGTCATTAATATTGTTGAATCTAATTAAAATGAGTGCATCACTATTAATATTTTAAGTTAAAAGCCTTCTGGGAGACATACAATATAGATTTTTCTATTTTTACGATTTTTTTAAAATAATATATGTTGTCAGATAGTCTGTTTGTCACTCTTGTAATTCTCTTGTAGTCTTTTGTAATTATAGTGCCGGTTAGTTTAAAAGTCCCATTCATAATAACTTCCCACCCCTCCTAACAAAACTCAATAAATGACTGGGCTAGGGATCAAATAACATTTTAGTTTGTTACCTTTAAGAGGATTAGAAAACTTGATGATATCGTGATACCGCAATATGAAAACATTAAAGTTCTAACCAAAGGTCTATTTTATACAACTTTGTAGTGTGATTTACCTTCACTTAAGATGTTTATATATCTCGAGAATATAGGTAGGTACGTCTAAATTGTAGCATAATGCTTACGAGTACCTATATTCCCCGATGGGGCAGTCAGAGATATTCTGAACCCTCAGACCATCCACGTTTCATTAGCAGTACTCAGTCTTTCCAGTGTGATGGGGAGTGAGCCTGTCGTCGCCACTTGTAACGGACAGTGGGTTCAATACATGCCTAGAAATTGAAGCATGAAGGTTTCGTCACAATGTTTTCCTTCACCGAAAAGCCAGTGGTGTTACAAACTCATTGGGACGAGTCGGCCTGGACAGGGTCGCCTCCTGTGTGGCAGGCAAGGCTACTCGCAACTGGAAAACCATGGCCTTCGGTCATAGAATATTATTCTTATGCCTCGGCTTCAAAGATTTTCACCTAAAAAACCAAAGGGTACCGATAGACTTGACGATCCTAATGTTTCCTGAACTAGGTTTAGGGAACTTTCAATAGATAGGTTGGTACGAAGAAGTTTGGAATCCTCTATAGTGGAGTGCAGACTGCCTCGCAAGACGTGGAACATGATAATACTCCTTTGTGGTCGGTAATGATCGTTCTTTTCCGTCGCGTCTTTGTTTTTTGTGACGTTAAAGCGAAAAATACTTCGCCTATGGACGTTAACTTTTTCCCTTTCTAATCCAACGTACAAAATTGTAGCTCCTCCTGCTACGAATAGGAGAATGTATAGAAGTATAAATGAAGCTCAAAAAGTGGCACCAAAAAAATTTTAACGCGTTCTAAATTTGTTCTTTAAAAATTGTAACTCGCCGCCAAAACTCATACAAAATGTAATTTTTCATGGGGTGCCAAAAATGATTTCGATTTTGTTTGGAGTTATTCTTCCATATTTATTATCTTATTCGTAGTCCTCCTGTCATTTTCGTAACTACGTCGTTGGATAGAAAGGGACATACCTAAAATTGGAAATATTGACGAGGCCATTGCCAATTTTCTTGTATCAATGTGGAGGAGTGGTATCCTTTATGATTTAGATCCATGGTTGGTAGGTACCTATTTAAAATATTAGTTTTGTTTTCTTCTTTGAAAAAACGATGAATAAATTATAGATCCACACAGAAGTCTCTGCTGTAATACAACCAGCAAATATTCCATACGTTCCATACAAATATTCGGATGTCGGGGAGGAGGGGTAAATCTACCTTGGATACGTGCTTGCCGAATGTGAAAAAAAGTTATTTGTACCGGGTTGAAACTCATAATCCTATCCCCCTATGCTACGTGCCTATTTCCCTCACACAAAGTTTATAGCTTATTATATTCCGTGTTTAGTTAATCCTAGTTTGCACCTGTTATTTTAGAACAGAAAAATATTTTGATCTTTAGAGGTCACCGTAAGGAATTTCAAATAAAATCGGTCAAGTGCGAGTCAGGCTACTCGCACACCGAGGGTTCCGTACCAGTCCACCACAGAACAGAAGCAGAACACAACGTATTAACTTGGATAACAACTTTTTTCTCTGGGACCTTAAGCGTGAGACCGACTCACACTTGGCCAGATTTTATTATTTGTTGTTATAAGTACCTACTTACAGTAAAGTTTGCTCTATAGGTAATTATACCAAGTTTGACGCTTGTATGAATTATTGTTTTTACATTAGAGCGAGAAGAAAAAACGTCGATAAAAACGAGTTTCTTGTTGAGAACTTTTTGATATTTTTATTATAATTGTTAACAAATCCGCCGTAATAACGCATATTCTGTGAAAATTTCAACTTTACGGTTCAAAAGTTACAGCCCTAAATAGGTAGGACGGACGGACGGAGGGACAACGTAGGCTTAGTAATAGGGTCCCGTTTTCACCCTTTGGGTACGGAACCCTAAAAACGAAAAAAAAATTAAGGGTGTGTCAGATAATGAAACTAAACAACATTCCCTGAGGAAAATGGATCGAAAATCGAGAAACATGGATCGTACAAAAGTCAGCTGATCTATTTTCTATGGAAGGCATATGGAAGGTCCAAAAAAGTATCGTTTTCCGACACAAGAGAAAGTTGTTTAGATTTATGATCTGAATACAGCATTTTTTTTTTTTAGTTTAGTGTCTTAGCTGTGGTCTTAGCTTAGACTGACTTAGAGAGTTCTGAATTCTCTAAGTACGAGAGATCTCTATAAGCCAGTCTAAGCTTGCGCTTGTATGGCGAAAATAAATAATTTATAATACCAAGCAATTTTTTTTTCTTTTATACTTTAGATTAGAATTCTAGTTATCATTTACCTAATTTGAAAATCCAAAAAGAAAAATCTTATTCTTTAGAAATAATTAAACAAAGTAAAAAAAAATATCATGTAAAATCGAATTTGTTAATAGGTACATTTCTATTCTTTTATAAGTAGGTATTAGAAATAATTCCAAAGAAAAATCACAACGGGTCGTTTGGTTTTAAGCTAAGTAGAAATTACGAACTAATTTCAGAAATACTCAATTTTGGTATACTCTCACCACAGATTAGTGACTCTCACTAACACTAACAATATTTAAAATAAAATATCGTCGTTTTTCAGTCCAACGAGTGACGTCACTCGTTGGACCTGCAAACTCCTTGGTAAACTAAAAATAAACTTAAATAAAATAGCTGGCCATTTACGGAAAAAACAATATTTTGTCAGAATTTGACATTTGATGTTGCCGTTTCTGTTTCCAGTTGAGTTAGAAAGAGAAGGCAGGAGATTTTTATTTTTCTAAAAAAAAACAAAGTTTTTTCTCCATGGAGTTTAAATGATTTTTTCGTGACCACTTTTGCCTTTTATAAATTTACAGTTAAAATTTTAATTTGTATAGATAAACTATACAAATTTAAATTTTAAATGATTTAAAATTTATTAGTTTCTTAAAATGATGTCTTCTATCCGTAAAAGATATAAAATAAAAAACAAAAAAAAACTTGACATACCGAATTATTGAAATACTTAAGTAAAAAAATCACGAAATGCAATAAGTACATATTAAGTATACAATACAGGGTACAAGTGACATATTTGCCAAGCTGTCTCTTACACCCTGTATAAATCATTCAACTTATACAAATATTTGCCCCTTGCAGGATTCGAACCCGTGACTCTCGGCACAGCAGGCAGCTCCACTACCTACTGAGCAGCTATTGAGTCGGAAAATTAGTTCTAGGTAGGTAAAGCCTGACCAGGAATATAAAAAACCTGGATTGTTGGCGCTGCAATCGACTGTCACCTTTAATGTTAGTGTTCCAAGTACAAAAATTAGTTCCAATTATTTTCCGCAACATGGCGAGGTTTTTTATATTCCTGGTCAGGCTTTAATATAAATATAATAAGACAGTGTAGCTGAGAGAGTGATTTAGAATGTTGGTTGAAGGTTGATTTAGAATGAGTTGGTTACGAATGTTAAAGATTCTAAATACTTTTGAGTTCTTTAAATAGTTACCAATTTTCCTGTCTATTCTTTGTATTTTTAGGGTTCCGTACCCAAAGGGTAAAAACGGGACCCTATTACTAAGCCTACGTTGTCCGTCCGTCCGTCCGTCCGTCCTACCCATTTAGGACTGTAACTTTTGAACCGTAATAGCTAGATAGTTGAAATTTTCACAGAATATGCGTTATTACGGCGGATTTGATAACAAATAATACAAATTTCAAAAAGTTAAAAATTGAGGGGGGTTCTCAACAAGAAACTGGTTTTTTATCGACGTTTTTTCTTCTCGTTCTACAGTAAAAACGGTAATACATACAAGCGTCAAACTTGGTGTGATTATAGAGCAAACTCTACAGAATAACAACAAATAATAAAAACCGGCCAAGTGTGAGTCGGTCTCATGATTAAGGTCCCGGTTCTGTGGTGGTGTGGTACGGAACCCTCGATGCGCGAGTAGCCCGACTCGCACTTGACCGATTTTTTTTTAACAAGCATACTTTCATTGTATGTATTTCTTTAATAAATATCTATGTAGGTATTACTAGGTATTATTAGGAGATAATTGGCACGCTGTTTAAAAAATTTTATAAATACATTTAGCTAAATAAAACGTACAATCATCGAAAATATTATTTTGTGCAAATTAACTTTAATTTATAATAACCAATTTTATTTTCATAAAAATTGTTAGTAAGTACCTACATGTATATACTTACTAAAAAAAACTGTAATATCGCTCAGCTTACTAACTAAAAATATAAGTAGGTAAATAAATTAATAGACTTACCTGCAAACGTCAATTTATAACATAACAGAAAGAAAATCTTCGTTACTTCAGACTGAATAATTAAGAATTTATGAATGATTCAACATTGAGATAGTTAAGGCCGGGTATGTCCGTGGACACTAGGAGGTGCTATGACGGGCCCGCAGTGGTGCCTGCGTTTATATAGCCAAGATCGTTTACGCACACGTTGGCTTTGAAGTACTGTCTGAAGAAAAATCGAACCACTTCTTGCCACTAATTGGCCGGAGAAAATCTACGCCTCCTGCTTTTCTTGACAAAAAAGAAATGCAATTTTTTTACATGTGCAAACCAACTTGGTAGGTATTGTCAGACAGCTTTAAAAAAGGTACTTATATTTAAACAAGTTGTTTTGTTTTTGTCAAACAGCTATTAGGTATAATAGCTTGAGTACATTACTGCAGTGGCCAGCAAAAGAGGCATTGATGGACGAACGTGTAAATGTGGGCCGAGGCGAAGTCGAGGCACACATACGTAAGTCCATCAATGCCTAGTTGTGGCCAAGTCTTGTATAGTGCTTTTCTTAAACAATGCGCGGAAATTAAAATCAATCAACTTTTCAAAATCAATGACGAACAACATAATTTTAAAAATCCTGCGTTGAAGCTAGTAACTTATTATTAATCTGTGGTTAAAGTGTCCATTTGGTTTTTTTCTTCATTATAAAGCTTTTTATTTGCAAACCAGTTCGAAATTTAAATAAAACCTTTCTTAATTTACCTCAGGTTACCTCCTTGTTTGCCATGTTTCGGAGTAAAAGATCGTTCCATTTTTAAATAACACGACAGATATGAGTTTACTATGTAATTTATTTGGCCGCTAAACCACGACAGACATGGATTTTCATACAACTTTTTCCGGCCGCTGCTCGCATAGTACAGCAATTTAAAGAAGAAAATGAAGAAGAAGAAGAAGAAGGTTGTCAAAATAATGCTCAAATTTCCAAGCATGTTTGAGAAAACGATATTTATTGATTTTCTTCCATACCAACCTTGGAAAACAGCATGTTTCGCACTCTACATTTACGTGGTCTTACTCATATCACAAAGGACGCGTGGGATGGAATTTGTAAGATTGTGTATAATATATATTTTTGTTATGCTGACTCTACCCCAGCAGGGCGACCAACTGTTGAATTGCAATAGGACATTTTGTACCGCATCGTAGGGTGTAACGTCTGTGTTGTCCTGTTAGATATTTGACTTTCATTAGTTTGTTGCTTTCAAATTATCGTTTGATTTTTCCCTGATAAGGGTTTTATTTTTAAATCTTGTCCTATAGCAAAGTTGGAAGCAAATTTAAAACTAGTACATATACGGTCTTTTTTAATATGCTGACACTTTTTTAAGGGAATGATCAATGATGATGATGATGATCAAACCATCAAACTGAACAACTTTCTCTATTGGACCAAAATCTAAATCGCGAAAAAAATAATAGCTGTCCTATCGCTCAGAGCTGTTTGACTCGAGTAGGTTTGCAGTTTTGTATGGAAGGGATGATACTTTTTTCGCGATTTCGATGTTGGTGCCATAGAGAAAGTTGTTCAGTTTGGCGGTCTGATCATCCCCTTAAAAAAGTGTCAGCATATTAAGAAGGACCCTGTATACAGGGTGAAATTGATATCATTTACATTTTCTACCCTTCAAACTGAACAACTTTTACTATGGGAGCAAACAGATAGGAGCAAAAAAAATCAGCTATTCCATACTAAACTGCAATGCCTAGCTACTCGACTCAAATGTATGCAACATTTTTTTTTTTGCTCCGATCGGTTTGCTCACTAGAAGTTTCACCCTGTAGATTCATGTGACAATCTCCTCAATATTGATAGTCTCAATAAATTCTAGGAAAGTTTTGTCATTCAACAATTGGGTAGGTAGTAGGTCTTCCTAGGCATTTTAAATTCTTGAAAAATATGTAGCTTCCATGCTCTTCTTCACTCACTTTGATGCATTATAGTTCAGGTAGTTTCACTGCTCATTAGGTATATCCCACGCAGAAGGAACCTATTTGTTAAGGTGGTTCCAGAGTTGTCAATTTCATACATACGCGTATCAAATAATATTTACAGTTTATAATATAATTACGAAGATATCAAGATTTGAAATTATTCATACAAAATTTCAAATAATAACTCTTATATCTTCGTAATTGTATTATAAACTGTAAATATTATTTAATACGCGCAATCTAGGTTTTCTAAGCTATTTTTTCATATATAAAACATTACTTTTATTACCACCGTCTACGAGTGTTCTACGACAATGTTTTATATGAAATTGACAGCTCTCCAAGGCTTTGAAATTTTGTATGAATAACTTCAAAGCTTGATATCTTCGTAATTATATTATAAATTGAAAATATTATTTGATACGCGCAATCTAGATTTTATAATCTATTTATCCATAATATATAAAACATTACTTTTATCAATACCTACCGTCTACGAGTGTTCTACAACAAAGTCTTGTATGGACGGAAACCACCTTAACATTAAATTCTTAAAGGGGTACCGAGCCGATAGTGATGCTCTCAATTCTATTTTTTTTATTTCGAAACATATATACTTAGTACAATATTTGCAAAAGACAAGAAGTTGAAGTCACATTGTAGTTATTGCTGGTGTTCAATTTTATCAAAACATTACGGATTATTATTTTTTGTGCCACTTTTGGCGGTTTTAAAAACAAATCAGTAAGGGTGCATGTCCACTGATGCGGAGCTAGCCGGCGGAACGGGGAAACGGAGTTTTATTAACCAATAAGATTGCATAAAATCTCAGCTAAGATTTCATGCAATCTTATTGGTTGATAAAACTAACTCCGTTTCTCCGCTCCGCCAGCTAGCTCCGCATCAGTGAACCAGGCACGAAACTGCAGTACCAACTTGACTCCAATGTAAGTATGGGACTGCAATTTTGTTTTATTTTTTCTCTATATTGGCTCCATATTGAAACTCTGTAGTTGAGTTACATGCGTCAATTCCGGGATCATGTCATTGCCATAATAATAGTTAATCTGGTAACTTATCGGTGTAGGAGAATTTGAGATATTGTTGTTTATGTGTACAAACAAACTTCGTGTTTATCAATTGAGCTCGCATGAAGCGGAAAAACGCCACAATCGGCCAAATTGCGGTGACATAACATGCATAACTGCTACTGCCATGGTCATTGTAATATTTATTTATAATAATAAATAGGTTATATAATTAAATTATGGAAAAGCAAGGGAAGAAAGTCACCCATTTCACACGAGATAATTTGGCGCACCAACAAAGTGAGGGGCGCCAATAATTCGAGTGTGAAATTGGTGACTTACTTGGCACCGAGGGTTCCGTACCACACACCCACACGACATATTAACTTACATACACTTTTTTTTTCTCCGGGACCTTTAGCGCGAGACAAACTCACACTTGGCCAGACTTTATTATTTGTTGTTATAAGTACCTACTTACTGTACAGTTTGCTCTATAGGTAATCAAATACCAAGTTTGACACTTGTATTTATTACCTACTGTTTTTACGACAGAGCGAGAAGAAAAAACGTTGATAAAAACTAGTTTCTTTTATAAGAAACCCCCTTAATTTTAAATGTATGATATTTTTATTATTTGTTAGCAAATGCGCCATAATAATGCACATTCTGTGAAGATGTCGTACTCTCTACACTCTCTAGCTATTACGGTTCAAAAGTTACAGGCCTAAATAGGTAGGACAGACTAGACGTACGGACGGACAGGTCCGTAGGCTTATGAATAGGGTCCCGTTTTCACTCTTTGACTACGGAACCCTAAAAAAACCTTACCACATTGCCTACTACGCTAGTAGAGTAGATTTTGAGGAAAGCATTGTTGCTTATCAAAATAGGGCATATTTTTCTTTTCAGTCATGTATTCAGATGACTTGAATCGTATGATTTTCCTGACGAAAACAAAATATTAAGACAGCCCTAAAAAAGACAAGTTGAACTGACTTGAACCCCCTACTAATAACAATATTAATGAAAGTATGTTGCTATAATAATGATGATTTCCTAGTTATTATTATACAGAGTGTGAGGGAAAGTATTATTATCCTTTAAACCACGTAGGGCACACTGAAAGTTTTTAGAACGGACCAAATAGTGACAATGCCAATGAAAAACTTATTTTAAATTCGAATAAACAACTCTTATTATCTTAATCGATTTATCTTATTCGATTATTTCATGATGAAGCCCTGTCAATTGACACTTGTTTAGCTTATACTCACGACTATATTCCCCGAGGGGGTAATCAGAGATATTCTGAAACGTTTCACCAGTAGTACAGTCACCATCAGATATATCGTAGCAAACAAGGTGGTCAAATATTTCTAAGCAGTTCTAATTTTCAATAATTTCTTTACACATAAGTACCAATCAACAATATTGGAACGCCTATAGAATCAAATATATCTACGCAGTCAGGAGGGTGGTCATAAACATCTGAACAGTTTAGGAAAAAATACCTTACTCCGTTGTTTTACGTTTTAATTTTAAATACGATTTTAAACAAATTATTGAAAATTAGCTGTTCAGATATTTATGACAAAATACATGTTTAGATATAATTGGTAACATTTACTGTAAAGAATTTAATGAAAATTACCACTGCTCAGAAATATTTGAACACCTTGTATGCTACGATATATCTGATGGTGACTGTACCGAAACTCTGTCCAGTGTTACGGACTATGTGTGACTTGTTTACAACTGGTTAAAGTAATCTCAGTGATGTACTAGAATCTAGTACAAAGCTTCGTAAAAAATCTAGTAACTATAGATGGATACCCCATAATTTAACAGATTTCAATATAATTTCATATTAAGTTAGAGGGGCTCCACTGCTTCTCACAGAGGTTCCATTGAATGCGACGATGCATAAAATGAAATAGAGGCTACCTCTCAAAATATTAAAAGTATTCCAAACCTCCTACTTCGATACACTTTTTGTCGTCTAAAAACTTTCAGTTTGACCCTCGTACTCTACCCATCACACTGAACAACTTTTACTATGGGAGAAAACTTGTCAGCAAAAAAAAAAACAGGTGTTCCATAATAAATTAGTTTGATGGACAGAGTTGGTTTAAATTAAAGGTTAATGTTACTTTTCCTTACACCCAGGGACCTTGTTAATATGCTGACACTTTTTTAAGGGGATGATCAGACCGTCAAACTGAACAACTTTCTCTATAGCACCAACATCGAAAGCGACAGCAAAAAATCTGTTGTTCCGTACAAAAACCTACTTACAGAGCTAAATGTATTTTTATTTCGATATTGGTCCCTTAGAGAAAGTTATTCAGTTTGATGGTCTGATCATCCCTTTAAAAAAGTGTCAGCATATTAAGAAGGACCCTGTATATCTGAATAGAAAAAAAAACATACGGGTCGAATTGAGAACCTCCTCCTTTTGTTGAAGTCGGTTAAAAAGAAGAAAGGACATTTAAGCAAAATTTCCTACACATCAAAATGACACAAGATTAAATTGAACTAAGTATATAGCGAAACGTCCTATCCATCAAAATGACCTGTTAGCAAATGGTCCTAAAAGCTAACGACCTCTAATTAAATGTATTTAGAAAAGTTACACGTAGGCAAAGCTGTAGCAGTTAACAGTAGACCTAGGTACTAGATTTTATTCTGGGCTTATTTTGTCAAAAGCTGACGTATCGATCGAATATACGCATATATGCAGCAGGACCCTGTGTCATAATGGTTTAGGTCCTAAATAATCGAGTTGATGTTCGCTCGGCGTTAAAAAAATTGTGGATACAAATCCGAACCAAAATTACCTATAACCTGCCTGTTTACGTCGGAAAAGTACAAATATTATTCACAAATATTTGACCATTGGCGAGATTTTACATAAGTCTGTATTTATAGAAGAGCTGATTCCATTTTCACATGTGTATTTCGGTGTTACTTTTGGTCTCATAGTTGTTCAACGTTATGGTCTAATCCTCCTCAAAAGTTTGACCACACTTCAAATCAACAGCTGGTATTGATGCGCAGGCCTATAAGTCAAGCAGTATTAAGGTCTGCAAACACCTGAGACTTCAGAGTGCTCCAAATTGATTAAATGAAAACAATTGCGAGACATTGCAGCCTACCGAATGCCAAAACTCTTGCCAACCTATCCTTTTCAGTCTTCTGCCATAAAAGACGAATCCAATCTAATTATAGAGTAATTTGATGTAAGAGTAGGTAAGATGTAACTTACAACGTGAAGGTATTTAGCTTATTTTAATTTCAAAAACTTCTGGTATTTATACAAACATTAAAGATTTTTCAAACTGATTATATTTATTAGGTACCTATCTATCCAGATAAAAACAAAGAATCTCGAAAAGTTGAAATTACCGATACTTATTCCAAAAATGGTTTCTATTACTTACATCAATCGCTGGCCGGAAAGTGGACCCGGCCTCCATTACAGACTACGATGATCATACGATGATATATTCAAAAAGGATTGTTTTACTTTTCTTGTTTTCATTGACATCGATTTCTTAATCTCAAGTTTATTTATCTACTTACCAACGCGCATTCCGGTAAAATCAAAACCCTAGACCACAAAGTACATTATATATCCCTAGACGATTTTATATCAAATTTACATTATCGAACTAGGTCGGTTAGATGGGAGAAATACCTATCTGTTATTAATGTCTGTCACAGTTTGTCAACAGATTTTCTCATTGTCTGGCAAGATGGTATACTCAATAAGCTTTTGGATTGCAGCCTTAATACCCTGACTATAGCGATCATTCTTTTAAATATACAAGCCATTTATTTGTTCTGTCTTATAAAATATTAACATTGCTTAAGGGTAAAAGTTATCCTTATGCAAACATGAACTGATTGATTGTAAAACATATAGGCTATTCTATTAGTGTGGTTTCAAGGACTGGGACCGCAAAAGTTGTAGGATTTGTTACGTCATAGTATTGTTGTTTTATGGTACGCCTTTATTTCACATGTTTCTTGAAATGGGACCTACACGGTCCTTGCCAAGCGTTTCCAAGTCACTAACGAAACGATAGCTTCATGGACAATAGAACAATCACCACGTTTGCCAGTCTGTATGTCATACCCACTAATTCCTATGTTAATTTTATAACCGTATATTCTCGTATTTGTTACAGATCATTTGAACCTCCAATCGTTCTACTATGGTAAGTGTTTGGACGAATCCTTTATTAGTTTTTTTTTCCTTTACGTTTCTAACTTTGTACCTTTGTGTAACAAGGTGTCATAATCATAAGAAAACAATTATTTTCTGTCTGCAACTTTGGAAAATATGTGTAAATCATGTTGGCCAATTTCCCTTGCAGAAATTTAAGTTTTGTTCGGATGGTGATTGCCCACTCTGGGCCTTAGCAGCTCTCCACGCGCTGGGCAGCCTTCCTGCACCACTCTTCAGGACGGTGCTTCAACATGTTTTAGATGAACAACCGGTGAGTGGAAACTTAGAACGATTTTTTAGGTAGAAACCCATTGCGGGCTTAATAGGTATTAGAAGTCGGCGAAACCCAACCCCCCCATGCCAAATGTTAGAAACACCGTTTATTGAACCAGCATAGTTATTGCTTTGCGTTTTCTGTGAATAATCAAAGGCTAATTTCTACCAAAGACAATATTTGTTATTTTATATAGCTTTTTTCTACTTTCACATAATTAGGTCCATGTAGTCGTTATCCATGTGTCATTTTCTCCTTTGGTTGTAAGACTAGGTACCTACAATGTGCAGCTTATTCTAATAATTTCGTTTGAAGGTGATATTCAAAGCATGTTTGATTCTTGTCTCTACGAAAGTTAGTCACGACTCACGTATTTCTATTTCCATAAGAGACATGCTCAATAAATTCAATTTGAAACATTATCGTGTTCTGTCATATTCGTCTCGAAAATAAATGGTACGTAGGTACGTCACTAATATAACGAATAGGCACAGGTAGGTAAATCTTAACCAAAAATTGTCTTAGAACCAGAGTTAATCGTTTTACAGAATGACTTGCTTACCTTCGCTTAGGTAACTTCTTTGATTTATGGCTTCACGGAGTAAGAAAATAAATAGGTATAATTATCACTCTTATGTGTTTTTCATCTCTAATACATCAGGTCTTCGGCATAATATATTATAATGCTTCTTGTGTAAATTCGCCTGTTTAAGGAAATGAAGATTATTGTTTACGTGTCCTTTGCCAATTTACTCTGTGTTTTCTAGGCCAAATCAAATTTACGCATAGGTACTTATATCCATTTGCTTTCTTATTTGACTTCTTTGTGATATATTCTCCCTAACGTAATTCTATTGTCCTCCCTTATTTTTACCCGACTGCGACAGAAGGAGGGTTATGTTTTTGTTCATGGCGTTAGATAGATACCACTGTGTACATGCTCATTTCTATTAAGTATTAGTATTAGTACAATTGATGTTTATAGGGAAGTTTAATAATAATACAATGATAACTATTTTTATTGAGAATAATTTTAACAATGACGTAAAAAATCTTTGGTATTTTGTTTCTTGTTATAGTGCATCATCATCATCATCATTTTGAGCCTGTATCTACCCACTGCAGGGCATAAGCCTCCTCCATATTTTGCCATTCTTCTCGGTCCTGTGCCAGTCGCATCCAGGTCTTGCCTGTACTAGTGCATGGCACACAAAAATAATGCTACCAAACTTTTAAAAACATCGCACATACTTTTCTCCGTAGTAAATATTTTTAATTTGCTTCCACCGGCTTATTCTCATTTCTTAGGTAAGTATGTAGGTACCTTGAGGACCACGGTTATAGTTTTTTCTCCTCTCCGGACGGAAAGCGTCAATTTTCGTCCCGCTGCCTCAGATCACATGTTTATTAACATTTAAGTACTTACATGAGATCTGAGACCTTTTTTACTTTCCTGCCCTCGCGCTCGGTAATCTACTATAATTTTTTTGTGTTGCCGGCAAATTGTGGTTTATTTTTTTTTTTATGACGGCGTCATTATTGTTCATGGAATTTAAAACAATATTTTTTATACTTATCTATCGTGTGTGTTTTACGTATCAAATGAAAACGTTACGTTTTAAAAGAGACGGTTTGAGATAGCTCGGGTAGTTTTATAATAATATAAGGTCATAATATTATGATCATCATTTTCAGCCTGTATCTACCCACTGCAGGGCATAAGCCTCCTCCATATTTTGCCATTCTTCTCGGTCCTGTGCCAATATTATGATGACATCATAAATTTAATAGATATATTTTATACAATAGGACACTTTTGAAATATAATAGACAAAGAATCATACTTATCTTCCAATACACGTTATCTGGTTGAGCGCTCGAACAGTAATGACCCCCAGTTTACAGTATTACCCACTGTATGGTAGGTAATGACTTAATATACCTGCTTTTATAACTTCTCCCCACCACTTCGTTTAGCAGGTGGTCGTACGTTGACTCAATCTATCGATACAAATACTCGTTATTTTGATAAACACAATTTAAAATTATTTCTATTTTATGTATTATAAGTATTTATATATTATTCAGCCTATTACGATAGCCGATATGACGTCAACATAACACAATAGTTCAAGTGTCAGATCGGCTATATACTTTGGCGTTACAAAGAACTGAAATACCTTCGACCAAAATCAAATTAATGGATAGGCCTTACGCGAACATTTCAAACCAGAAAAATGAGGCAAAATAAATGAAAGGTTTACTTGTCACTTGTATGCAAGTGCCCTAGATTTGACAGATAATGGCGCTAGTTTGTATGGACCAAGTGCACCAGTAGTGTGCTTCAACTTAACGCACTTCAGGCCTATCCATTAATTTTATTTTGATCTAAGTGAAATACAAGCTAACAGTTTCATGGGCTGATTCCAAATATACAGGGTGGTCCAAACGGAGGCGACCAAAAATTTTAGGTTCCTCACACCTTGGTGTATCCGAAAATACCCCACGTATGTTCCGCGATTTTTTGTCGTTTTTGAATGAATATTTGAGAATTTTCTAGCTGAGCGGCTTAAAACTGTCACAACTTTTTTCATAGTAAGAATTTTTACATTTTCTTTTTGCAAAATAATCGTCTAGAAATTATCTTCCATACGTAAAATAATCAGCAACACAACACCCATACAAGTTACCGAAAACTGGGTCGAAAGTGAAAATTTTAGGTTTGAGTAGGAGGAAGCAAAATTTTCAGAATTTTCTTAAATAATGTTCCATAGGTTCAAACTAATTTTGAAAACTTCAGTGATTATTCAACTTACCAAATTAGAAACAAAAAGTGGTCTTTAATTAGGCCATTTTAGGCTGGAATCGGCTTCCAAAGTTAGTTAGGTGTTTAGTGTGTTAGTCGCTATCAAAAATTTTTTACTGGTCGTTCAATTTCAGTTTATTTAATTGTTTTTGATGATATTTGACTAATGTTCGTCATAAGAATAAAAAATATTTATAAAACAATTTTTTTGAACCAAATTTTTTCTTAGCGAATTTTTCACCTAGCTAACTTTGGAAGCCGATTCCAGCGTAAAATGGCCTGTAGTTTAGAACTACAAAAAATCGCGGAACATACATAGGGTATTTTAGGATACACCTAGGTGTGAGAAATCTAAAAAAAATTGTGGACGTCTCCATTTGGACCACCCTTTATACAAGGTGTTACAAAACTACAAATAAACATTTAAGGGGGTGGTAAAGACCATCAAACTGAACAACATTCACTATGGGACCAATATCGAAATCGCGAAAAAAAATATTTATGTTCTATAGGTACTCTACAAATCGACTAGAGCTAAAATATGTATGGGATATAAAATTATTTTTTTCGCGATTTCGATGTTGGTCCCATAGAGAAAGTTGTTTGACGGTCTAAACAACCCCCTTATGAGTTTTAAAAATTTATTGTTACTTATGAAACACCTTGTATACAACTTATACTTATTAAATCGTTTTACACGATTTTAATATTTGACCCATTGTAAAAGTTGTTCAGTTGGAGTCATCCCCTTAAGTAGGTACCTATGTAACTCATTGAAGTTTACATCTTGTACCGTTACCAGTTCAATAGGAAGGTATGTTGTGGATACCTATGCATCACGGCCCAGGTACAATACTAATGCAATTTGAAGGCTAAGTGATATGCTATTGCATGGAATGCGTCTTCAATAGCATCTCATCATTCTAACACACACACGGTGGATATTACAGGAAGCACTCTGTTCTGTACGCTAGGCTAAGGCTACACGTAACCTAAATGCATTACGAACATGAATATAACTTAGTTTGTTTAGTATGTATGTAAATAGGAAGGTGCTAGTCAAGTGCACACCCTATATACGCCAAATAGATTATAGATAGACTTCAAATTATACATAGTCCAGTAAAAATACGGGTCGAAAGGGAATAATTTATAATAAGCAATTTTTTTGCTAGCTCTTTTGTACACATGATGTTAAGATAATTTATTAACGAATCCAACTAAATTTCGTATTTTAAGTTTTTAGTACTAAATATGTAAATTTTTATTTCAGTATTGTGTCAGATTTCTTAATATTTTTATTTTTAATGTTTGTTTTAGGTTATGAGTTTACATACAGTGCATATTATTTTGTACTAAAATTGAGTAGGTATATTTCGTAATTTGTACTTATTTTAGAAACAATGGTTCCGTGGTGATTTTTCTTTGTATTTACTTCTAATATAAAATAATACAAATGCATTCCTAATTTTCCATGTTTCTTTTTACTTTAAGTATAATTATTTAAGAAAAAAATTGTTGGAATTATAATCTAAACTAAAGTACCTATAAAAGAATAAAAACGGCTGTTATAAATTATTATTTACTTTCGCCATACAAGCGCACCGTAACTTTACTGGAGTAACAGAGCTATTACTAATTGTATAATTATTTTCTTATTTTTCAGGACGATGGAATCGTGTTCATCCTAAAAGAGACTAGTTTATGTAAGTACCTATTCGTTTTTAGGGTTCCGTACCCAAAGGGAGGAAATGGGACCCTATTACTAAGCCTACGTTGTCTGTCCTTCCGTCCGTCCGTCTGTCTGTCTGTCCTACATATTTAGGGTCGTAAATTTTGAACCGTAATAGAGATAGTTGAAATTTTCACAATAAAAACCGGCCAAGTGTGAGTGGGTCTCGCGCTAAGGGTCCCAGAGAACACAAAACTTTTTGTAAGTTAATAGGTATGTTGTGCGGTTGTGTGGTACCTACGGAGCTCTCGGTGCGCGAGTAGCTCGTCTCGCACTTGACCGGTTTTATTTTAATAATTTAACTCTTCAAAACTATTATTTTTTTACCTACTACTTACATGTACAAAATAATACTACTTGCATGTCAATGACCACTTCCAATGTCCAGCATCACGGGATGAGTGCGCCCGCGCGGCGGCTGTCATCCGCTGGGTGCTGGAGCAGTGCTGGCGCTGCGCGTGCTCCGGCTCGCTCCTCACCCGGGACCTGCTGGTGCTCGGGGTGCCGCGCGCTCACGCCACTGCCCTCGCAGACGCGGTCGACGCCACCCACGAGAATCACGTTGCCAATGTGATGGTAAATGGCTTTATGGGTGAGACATTATTTATTGCATTGCAACTACTTCACCGGCGCCGCCGGTAGGGGGGTGCACTTGCTTGGATGAAAATAAGTAGGTACTTACATAGAAAAAAGGGCATTTTATTTACACACGTAAACGAATAGGTAGATATCAGGATCAAATACAACCCATATTATTACTAAATCTCGAGCTTGCTTCGCTCGCTCTAACTGTGATAGTTAGTACCTATGGTACTTGATTTCCATTAAACTACAACCATGTATTAGTGCTCGCTTCGCTCGCTCTCGGTATCTAACCGGTATCCCGGTATTCAACTATATTCCTGTGAAATACCTAAATGTTTTGGACAGAGCCACGAAAGATTTAGGCGAATAATAAGTATTTAGGCAACAGGTATGGTACGTGGTAATGATTTCAAATGAAAGGTAAGAATCGGATTATCATTATCTTTTATTTCCATCATGATCATCATCTTTTATGACTTTCACTGACTCTACATTTACCACCGTTTCACAAGTAAACACCATGGAGAAGAAACGGCAAGAAACTCCATAGTGTCCTAGAATATGACTTAGTATTGAGTTAGGTCCGAGAGCGTGTGCACCCGGCGACGTTCCCGAGCAGACTGTCCAGTGCCTCGCTCGACCCTGCTATTTATAGTGCACGACCGATGGTAGGGGCCACGTGAACGCGCTCGGCAACTTCAGTGCACGTGCGCGCACCTGCGCGCACCTGCGTACCTCGTAAGACCGTCCGTTCTTATGACTATCTCCGACACGGCCATCCTGCAAGACACACGTCCTCGTGTGTAGCTCTGGAACAATGAAAACAAAGCAAAGTACATCGTTCCGTCTATCCTGTCTACTTCAATACTCAGAAAACGATTTTCTGCTACACACTACGTAGTATATCTCTGACTACCCCCTCGGGGAATATAGTCGTGAGCATATGCCTTGACTACGTAGTATAATAAGTACTCTGTGACACTACTGTATTTTTATAGTCAGTGTGTGACTATGAATGGAATGTTACATGTTTCGGATCTTTACAGTAATAACGCATCAAATTATGACTTGTTTAGGCAAAAGATTAATTACAACAGCAGAAAGCGTTTCAGTGGCAAGCTGAAAACGGATCGGCGAGTATCAGGTCCTTTTCATGGATAAGCCAAAAACCAAAAGGGTCAATATAATGCCAGCGTTTTATACAGTACGACGACAGCGACGATCCTCACCCAAGCCGTTTATGTTAGACTTAGCCTGATGCACAAATTAATGCTAATGTTCGTTGCAGGTGCAACTCGATAGAAAGTAACACGCGTCGCCATTTTTACATTTTAATGACTGAAATGCTGTGTAATGTCGTCGTGCATTCCTCGGCCTACCTGACGTCGAACACGTCCTCGTGTGATAGATGTTTTTGGGTCTTCATCTGTGAATATTGAAATATAAGTTTATATTACCATTCGGCCAGACCTGATAGGTGTCTTTGCTGCTTAGGACTACCTCTGCTGCATGGAGCTACCTCTGTTCTGCCACAAAGAGCAGCCTTCGACGCACATGTATAGTATAGCAGTCTTCATTGCATGGAGCAGCTTTACAATGTTGGATCTGTAAATAATAATTATAGTTGTGGTCCTTCAGACTCTTTTTTCTTTCCATTCTTTTTTTTTTTTTCTTTTTTTTTTCATTCTTTTTCTCCTTTCTTTCTTTTTTTTTTCTTTTTTTTTCTTTCTTTTTTTTTTAATTCTCTTTTCTTTTTCTTTCTTTTTTTTCTCTCTTTTTTTTTTCATCGTTTTTTTTTTTTTTTTTTTCATCCCTTCAGATTAAATCTGGCCTGGATTTACTTGGTCCTTCAGTTACCATACTGGACTGACCGTATGTCTCTGTAGTTACTAAGACTAGACTAGACTCATCTCCCTGTAGCTTGTTTCGCTAGACTGGAGGAACGGGGATAGCCCCGTACGTCCCTTTAGTTACTAAGACTAGACTGGACTCTGTCCCTGTAGTTTATGAAAACTAGTCTGGACTCATCTCCCTGTAGCTGTTGTTACACTAGACTGGAGGAACGGGGATGACCCCGTATGTCCCTGTAGTCACTAAGACTAGACTGGACTTTGTCCCTGTAGTTTATGAAAACTAGTCTGGACTCATCTCCCTGTAGCTTGTTAAACTAGACTGGAGGAAACACTATTCATATAATATGAAACAAAATAATTATTATTTCATTACAGTACAATATACTAATAATACAAGAAATATTGTAATATTGTGGTGCAAGAAATCATGAAAAATCATTGGTAGTCACATTCATCTGAATCAGAGCTGAATGTTTACTCGGTCATGTCGAGCACTTTCCGCGGCGGGAGGGCGGGTTAAACGGGTGGGAAGGCGGGTTTAAATCCTCATTCTACGGAATATAAAGGAAACCACTCACAGAGAACACCTGGATGACGCCACATCATTCAGCCAAAGTCCTGTCGAAACCCAAAAGTTTCACCGTCTCATCATTGTCACCTTTCTGCAGCGCACCTTCTCGAAAAACGGTGTCCTTTGTTTATGTATGGTGTGTGTCTGCAGTACGCGCCATTGCATTGAATAAAATAAAAATTAGCTTAATAACGTACCGTACGCGCGGCTGGCAACCATCTGGTGAGCGCATAAAGTTCAGGTTTCCATCTCGGCACCCACAGCCGAGTGACAAAGGCTTGCACTGCAGTGCGGCACAACAGCACGGAGCACGGCTAACAAAAACAGTCAAAAAGAAAAACCTCCCTCAACTGGGTATTTGGGATCCCTGCCATCAGCTGGTAGAAGCGCCAAGTTAAGTTACTAAAGTTGTATTTTCTTCCTTCATGAACCGAAATCTAATAATCTTTTCAAAACGGTACATATCCACTGGGTTCTATAATTTTTAATTACAATCACCTCTTTAATGTGAGCAGCAAGCCAGACTTGTCAGTGCATTGTTCAAAGCCACCAGCAAGTTCAGCTCTTTTAAACTCCAGTCCTTAACGGATGAAGTTGTTTAATTAAATCAGTTTCTTCATAAAAAAAAAAGTTAGTTATAGCCTGCAGAATCCCACCGCAGGGCAAAGGCCTCCTCTCACAATTAATGGTGAGAGGGTTTGGGCCATACTCAACCACGCGAGCCCAGTGCGTGTTGGTGTGTGGTGAGTTTCTTAATGTCACGTTTTATTCCGGGTGGGTGGGCGGATATTCTATGTGAGAATGGGCCGGTTTTTCTCTATTTGTTTGAGCTTAAAGAGTCCATAAGCATTCAGTCATCATTGTTATCATCACCATTGGAGTATGAGATACACAGTTTACAACCGAAAACAAAAGCAAGATATAAGTTGGATAGACTTGACCACTAATCTCCACTATAAATTCATAATCAATATCACAAATTGTAATCAACTAAACTAGCTACGACTCACCGAGCATAGTCACATGATGGAAGCTCAGATTTTGCTCAGCAGTTTTACATCTATGCCAGGCTGTATCATCCAGCATTGGCATTGCGCTGGCTTGGTCACAATCCAGTACCTCATAGGACATGAATCGATTACCATCGAATTGGGGCGAGTTGTTCGTTCATGAATCATAATCGAAACGATTCTACATTCTAAAATACTCAAAATTTGAAATGACTATAAGTATTCGATGTAACTCTACATTCGATATGACTCTACATTCGAAATGACTCTACATTCGATATGACTCTACATTCGATATGACTCTACATTCGATATGACTCTACATTCGATATGACTCTACATTCGATATGACTCTACATTCGATATGACTCTACATTCGATATGACTCTACATTGGTATTGGTAGAGACTATGAAATCACAATGACATAAGACAAGATAAAGTAACGTTACCAAATCCGGATGTACATCACTTCTGTATCGTATCACTCGAATTTCTACCTGGTAATGATGATGATGATGAAACAAAAGGTGGTTCCGTGAATCCTTGGCCACTTCTGATTTAGGCAACAGGTATGGTACGTGGTAATGATTTCAAATGAAAGGTAAGAATCGGATTATCATTATCTTTTATTTCCATCATGATCATCATCTTTTATGACTTTCACTGACTCTACATTTACCACCGTTTCACAAGTAAACACCATGGAGAAGAAACGGCAAGAAACTCCATAGTGTCCTAGAATATGACTTAGTATTGAGTTAGGTCCGAGAGCGTGTGCACCCGGCGACGTTCCCGAGCAGACTGTCCAGTGCCTCGCTCGACCCTGCTATTTATAGTGCACGACCGATGGTAGGGGCCACGTGAACGCGCTCGGCAACTTCAGTGCACGTGCGCGCACCTGCGCGCACCTGCGTACCTCGTAAGACCGTCCGTTCTTATGACTATCTCCGACAAGTACTTAAAAATTCTAGCTCGCTTGCTCTGAGTTCCTTTCTTACTGGATCCGCCCGGCTAAGGATCGACCCAGATGCAACCCCCAACTCCAATCAAACAACAGAGTTCGGAAAGTGTCCTGAACTATCTACAAGTGTTGTAGATATTGTTATGAAGACATTGCTATGTCAAATTGACTTGCGCTGTGGTATTGTAGAATGTCCCTATGTACAGTACCTACCTAACACAGCTACAGCGCGTCTACCCTACTAGGTATCTACAATTCGGTACGTCAAGTTTTTTTTTGGAGGGCTGAATTGAAAACCATTTCGAGATAATTGTCTCAATAATCATATTTTCTATGTCAGAGATTTTAAAATGAAAGGATTACAGATATTTTTACTAAAATAACGTCGTTTTTCGGTCCGTGCAGTGACGTCACTGGCATACCTCTGAACTCCTTGGTAAACATAAAATCAACTTAAAATAACCGGCCATTAAGAAAAAAAAATACTTTCACAATGTCAGAATTTGACATTTGATGTTGCCGTATCTTTTTCCAGCATAGAGTTAGAAAGAGAGGCAGGTTTTAATTTTTTTAAATACAGCTGTATGTAGTTTTTCTCCATGGAGTTCGAATTATTTTCTCTCCACCATTTTTGCACTTAGAGATTACAGATCAAAATAATTTAAAAATTAAATTCATATTGATAAACTCGATGAATCGCAATAAGAATGAAATAGGTATCTTAAAATTATGTCTTCTGTCTGTAAAAAATATAAAAATGAAGACAAAAAAAAACTTGACATACCGAATTGGCATACAGCTTGGCAAAAAAGTCGTGATAAAACATGAGGGCGCTGCCTCCACGCAAGAACGTCAAAATCACGCATAACCTGGCAACACCACCATACAAAAATTTTAGTTCCACCTGTCACCACGATCATGACTTTTTTGCCAAGCTATACATACCCAATGACGTTGGTCCGATGACATTGTAAGGGTGACAGGCTCGCAATGGGTCAGATTAGCACAGGACACTGTAAGGAATGACGCATTAAAAGGGAGACCTATGCCCAGCAGTGGGTTCATGTGGGCTGATTTTATTGATTGATTGAAATAGTCAATGGCAATGAGTAACTGCTGTGTAACTGTTATTGTTAATTTATAAACTGTCTCTGTATCATGGGTCTGCTGGAAGAAATCTCTACAGAGATAAGCTCGCCCTTTGTACTTGTCTATTATGCTGTATTCATCTGTAGGTATTTCCGTGTGTACAATAAAGTGTAAAATAAAAAAATAAAATAATAAAAATTAGTAGGTACCAGGGCTGGATTTAGGAACTATGGACCCCTTACAGGCATAAGCATAGCATAGCATATGCTCACGACTATATTCCCCAAGGGGGTAGTCAGTGATATTCTGAAACCTCAGAACATCCACGTTTCACTAGTAAGATAAGATAAGATAATAGTTATTTGTTATGCTAGGCTGCAAAGTTGCTTTTTGGCGCGAGTACTTTTATTGAAACCTGAGCAAGCGAAGGATCCTAGGATTGAATCACGAGCGAAGCGAGTGGTTCAAATAATAGAATCCTGAGCGCTCAGCGAAGGTTTCAAAGGTACGAGACGCAGAATAACTTTGCAGCCGAGCGAAACACACAATTTTTCACCTCACAACAGCGAGGAAAAAAAGTGAATTGCTAAAAAGAACATTTCAAAAAGTTTTTATTTTTGTGCTGGCCAGTGTCATGAAATAGTTACTAAGCATTTTCAGTGGATTGGCGGTATATAAAAATATTGAATTGACAGATTCTAATTTCAAAAACTCTTTCCACGCTAGCGGATAAAATGCACTTTTGCACTCAGATTTCGAATGATAAACAGAACCTTTCCGAGCTTGTGAGGTGAAAATAATCTTTTCACCTCATAAGCTCGGAAATCTGAGAGCAAAAGTGCATTTTATCCGTTAGCGTGGAAAGAGTTTTTAAAATTCGAATCTTTCTATTCAATATTTGTCTATACTGCCAGTCCAGATAAAAAGATAGTAAAAACCATACGTGCGAGAAAGACAAAAAGATTATGTTGCTTACAGACAAATTTTGCATTCTTATATTCGTGCATATTATTGTCTTCTCTTTTTCGCGTATAGGTTTGTCTTTCACTATAATTTATTTGAGTGGAAAAATAAGAGATTATACCTAAACATAATCTCTTTGAAAAGCATCTCTTGTCTTCTCTTTTTCACGTATGGGTTTGTCCTTATTTGCATTTGCATATAATTATTTTCCCAGCATCTGGGATAAAAATATCGTTTAAAATAATATTTAAAATGCTTTTTAATAATTAATTCATCTTGTTTACCTATGAGAAGTTATTCCTTTACATTTCCTTACATTTCTTGAATTATTTGCGCAGTGTTTCAATACACACCAGGACATTTTTTATGCTGACCAATTTTTTTTCAATCAAACTGCTACACGTGACCGCAGTGAGACAGTGATTAAATGCAAGAGTACTATATCGCCGCAATAGAATGGGACCACGTCATGAGGCGCGATGTATCTGATGATGATCTAAAGTTAATGCTTGCACCTAACATTTTCCTCGCTGTTGTGAGGTGAAAAGTTGTGTGTTTCGCTCGGCTGCAAAATTATTCTGCGTCTCGTACCTTTGAAACCTTCGCTACGCTCAGGATTCTTTATTTGAACCACTCGCTTCGCTCGTGGTTCAATCCTAGAATCCTTCGCTTGCTCAGGTTTCAATACAAGTACTCGCGCCAAAAAACAACTTTGCAGCCTAGCATAACAAATAACTATTATTTGCACACCAAGAATAGAAAAAATACAAATTAAAACAAGAATGAGAAGGGTACTAAGGGCGGGCCGGGTAGTAGTATCGAAACTCGGTCCAGTTTGACGGGGAGTGAGCCCGTCGCCACTTATAATGGACAGTAGGTACAATGCATTTCTCAAATTGAAGCATGCAGGTTTCTACACGATGTTACACAGGCCTTACACAAAATAATTGTTGCCATTTATTTCAGTGAACAAAGTCGTGGACGCGACCGTCTCTCGGAGCCCTGAAGGTGCGATGCACACGATACAGCTCTCTCTCGTCACTGACAACGTGTTTACAGGAGAACAGAAGAAGACTGATCTCCTCATTGAGAAGACTCAAGCGAAAATCTTGCTTGAAGAACTAAAGAAAGCATATCACAAAATGGAACGCGCTGAAATTAAGTGAATCATTGAATGAAATTTTAAAAAATCTTGAGATTATATTGACTGGCGTAGTTAGGACATTATTGTCTATGTCTGTGAGACATTTGTTATTGTAAGTAGTTAATTATTGGTGTCATATTAATTTATTTAAACTTTATTAGGAATAACGATGCGCATTTTTAAATTTCACTTTTGTTCATTATTTACTTTTTAATTACTTTCTGAATTCGGCATTTTGGCCATTTGTTAACTTGACCGGAGACTAGACTGGATTTGATGAAAGTGGGTTTAGTACATCACACCGAAAGTTAAATAGTCGAACACCAATTGGTCGAGAACGAATTATAAATGATCTAAATGTGAACAAAATAATTGGTCAAAGTATTAATACGTTGATTATACAATTCGTCGGTATGGCATTTCACTAAGTAGTTAAAAAGTCGATAGGTCATTAGGTCGATACTTTAAAACGTCTACGTTTATTAGGTCGAAATGTTAAATGGTCGTAAAGCATTAGGATGAAATATCAATATTTATAATGTTTATCAGGTCGAAGTGTATCTTCTCTTATTGCCTCCCGCCCCAAAAAGTCGTAATGATCATGAGCTAATGACCACCGGCATCTTGTACAATTCTGCTCTCCTGGTAGGCTGGTACAATCCATAGTTAATAAGTAAGTAAGTAAGTACTTAATAAACTTTTTGTGTTATGATCGTTTTTAGCGAAATGTTGTCTACATGCTCATACTTCATACCTGATGTGGTTCGACCTATTAGAGGTTCTACCTGTTGTAATTCGACGATTTAACTAAATGAAGCTTTTAGTACTTACATCGACGTATTAAGGCATCGACCTAATGACATATGGATCATTTAGTATACCGACGAATTGTGTTATCTACGTATTAATACTTTGAGCAATTGTTTTCCCACATTTTGATCATTTATAACTATTCTCGACCAATTGGTGTTCGACTATTTAACTTTCGGTGTGATGTACTAAACCCGTTCTTGTTAGCTTATCCGACAAATAGTTTGACATATTTTGTATGAAATTATGTCAAAAATCTATCGGATAAGCTAACAAGAACTTATTCAGAAGTGGTGAAACAGGCCCTAACTTAAAAGAAAATGAGTACATACTTGCATTAAACATTCCGTACCTACCTAATTTATAGTTTTGTTGTAATTAACATTTATCACATCCCCTCTAACGATATCAATGCACTCCACAAAGACTTCATTCGTAAAAACTCTTTACACTCGAGGGAGGTTCCGAGTGCCACTTGTACCATATTGACCAGCACACCAGCAGAGAGTACAATATAATCCTCTGTGCTATTACGTAGGTAATGGTACTAATGATACAATACAGTGCCAACTGTACCATTGATGGTACTTCTCGATGGTACTTCTGGTCCGGCGGGATTATTTCACTTGTGTAAAAAGCTTAAAAAGCAAAAACAATCAGCTTGTGCTACGATGGGTGACAGGACACTCAGCCAGAATGGAACGAGAGGGCGGATGAGCTGGCCAGAAGGGGCATTGAAAACCACTTGACAGGCCCCGAACCCTTTCTTGGAGTCCCTAATAGTCTAAAGCGAGATTCTTTGAATAGAGCCAGCTTCGGAGAGGCAATAAAGCTTTGGTGCAATGCCCCAGGCATGTGCCACTTCAAATCACTTATAAAAGGCTACAATCACAAACTTGCGAACGGACTCTTGCCCTCAGTAAGGATCAAATTTGTACAATAGCGAGGTCACTCACAGGCCACTGGCCACTGCAAATTAAATAAGCACGAATCACGCACACACTGAATCTAAGTGATACGACCGGCTGCAGATTCTGCAAGGAGATGGAAACTCCTATGTGAATGTGGCCCCCTGATGTACAAACGCAGTATGTTGGTACTCATCTAGGTAGGCAGGTTCTGACACCAAACTGTCCCGATCAAGAATCTACTGCGATTTCTCGCCGCAGTGGGGATTGGTAAGGAACCCATCGCTGGTCCTCTGTGAACGACCTTTCTACGTGGCACAGGCTCAGCGAGCCTGTCAAGGCCCCAACACCTACAAATAATAATAAAATATTGTCTTTTTGATACGGACCCAGACGGACCCTTTGTTTGTATGCAGCGCACATTTTCGCCTTCGGGCGGAATGGCACAGCCAGTGACAAAGATTTTCGCCGCTACGGCCGAGCCGAGAGCGAGGCCGAAGGCCGAGCTACGCGTAGGAGCGATCCTGGAACCTGTTGGACCTGGTCTCCGGGGTCAATCTGCCTGCCAAGCGAGGCCGTAGGCCGAGCGTATGTAGAACTATATACTATCCTATTCTGTATACCTACCTAAATTGGTAGCCAGCGAATTATGTAGTCGGCGCGAGAATTTTTATTTAAATACCTATATAGGTACCTATTCGGCGGCAGCGGCGGCGTGCTCTCTATCTGTATTCTGTGCAGGCAGAGTCCCTTACTATCGCTATCTGCAGATTTTTTTTATTTTTGTACTGCCCTTGGAAAACTCCTCACTCGTCTAAGTAGACGATGGACATTTTGTCCGCGAGCACGCCGCTGCGACGCCTCATGAATTTTCAACAGATATGAGTTACCCACCCTACGTGGTGGGTGGGTACCTAACGCACAATATCTGCAACCCATAAACCTACACATCCATAAAAAAAAATGACCAAGGTCTGCGTAGCGTTTTAAAAAAGCTCAAAACGGCTAAAAAAAGACTAGCTTCCGAGCAGTAAAAATTTAAAAAAACAAAACAGCCAGTGTTGCCAGAACGTCCAAAAAGTGAAGATGTGGTGAAGATTTTCGTTCCTTTTGTGATTAGCGTCCCTTCGATGTTCCATGAACATTATATTTATAAATACGATTTTTGGTCCATTCACATTATTCCGTCCCTTTCCGGACAACGCTCAAAAAATTTCCTGCAACAATATTCAGCACAAAAATAAAAATCTGGTTGGACGGAAAAAGACAAGCGGTCTAGAGCAAGCGGTGCACTGCGCCGTACGCAAAGAGTATAGTAATTATACCAAAAGGAAAAGAGAACCTACTCGCGCGGTTTCTGGTGACCCAAATTGAAATCATCTATCCTTATCACAAATTACCCCTTCAGTTGATTGGTTGGTAGATAACCAATGGACGGTTGACTGATTACTATACATATACGTAGGATAGGTAGGTATATATCGTCGGTCCAATCGTAAACTAGCCAATCTGAAAATTCCTAACTGTTGGGGAGACTCAATTAAAATTTTGGGGAGATTAAATTAATTAAGTACTGTAAAGCAAGTTTTTCACGTAGATATTAAAAAAAATCGGTGTATTGGTCCTAGATAATTGTCTTTCTGGTCACACTTTAAAAACAACTAATATACTTGCTTAGTTGTCTAATGTGTAATGACTATCTCACGTAGATAGGCGAAAAGAATAATAGCAATATCTTCTCAATTATTGAGGTTACACATACGATACTTTGCCACCACTTGAATCGAAATGAAACATAAATTTTGATATAGTAAAGTCGAAAATGCCAAAATGACAGATTGGCTAGTTTACTATTGGACCGACGATATGCCTAATATTACTTTATTTCAATGGATATAGGTACTGCCTCGGTTTTGAAATGTCTCTTTAAAGTACAACAGGTATCCTTTAAAGTCACATTTCGAAACGAGAAGCAGACACAGAACTCATTCTTTGAAGAATCACAAATAACAAAACACAATCATTCCACACGCAACACGCAGCTCCGCCATCTTGATACAATGAGAGTTGCCAGTAGCTAGGACCAAATTTACTATGCTGTTGTATAAATTACCCTTAGATGCTTTATAAAAAATATTTGAAAGTGTGCAAATACTTTTATTTCAATAACAACAGTTGCGCTAAATATATTATTGTGTTATTTCATAAATATACTGTCATAGCGTTTAAGGGACGGTCCTTTTTAATTTCAAATAATTTGTGTTTTTGTTTATTTTAATATTAATCTCTCTACTCATGTTTATTACTATAACAACTGACAAATATACAATAAATAACAACATATTAAAGTACCCCCTACTAGAGGAAATTTACCCCAAAAAAGTAGAATACCCATACTTGCACTTTAACGACATCTACTGTGTTGAAGAAGAACCTGGTTGTCAGTTTTATGTCCGGAAAATGTAAAAGATGGCGTCGTTTTCTATGTAAATTTGACAGATAAGGCCACTGTCCCACCACTGGCCGTACGTTTTCTCGAAGACAACTCAATACCATACGTTTTTCCAAGACTAATAAGGCGAAAAATCACTGAGGAGTTTTCTGAGTAGTTCAACATACTGGCGATAGATGGTGTTGACCAGAGAGGGGTCCGAAGACGACAATATTAGGCTAAAAAGTAAACAAAAATGCATGTCACTGAGTCAGACGCATGTGCTGACGAAATGTATGTTCTTATTTTGCTGCTTACTTAAAAACATAAATTCTTACTATTTTATTTGTATTTTATTCTGCAAGGCCGCTCGCCTCTGTCTCGTCAACGCCATCTATCGAGCCATTAGGAACTACTTTTTCTTTTTTAATGGCTTTCTGAAAATCCCTCATTGCGCTGTTCTTCTAGTTTCATTTCATGAATCATGAGTGAAATAGAGATCTTTTTTTATTGTCGGAATTTTCTGCCGAAAATAGACCTTTTCAGCAGTATTTCGGTCATTACTTTATTTATCCGCTGGCAGTACTGGCCGAGCCAAAAAGACAAGAATCCAGGCCAAGGCCGTTAATTAAAGATATTTAAAAAAATTACTAACTAACCGGGAAGGTAATTTTGTGTTTTGTTTTATTTTTATTTTTAAATAAAATTATGGAATAGGTACCTATTGTGTGTTTGTTTCTTTTATTACTGGACATCGTGAAATTAACCAGTGTTTTATATATTCAATTTTTCAATTAAATTATTGACGGTAAGTTACGAAAATCTTGTGTTACCTACCAATACCAAAGTAATAATAAATACCCAGTATCTCTAAAAATCCAAGGGAGAGAGAGGTAGGGGAGTCCAAGTAGGTACTTAATAGTTTTTTTATTTATCTCTATAAAATTAAGATTGGTCGGAAACATGTTGATCCTTGAATAGGACACTAGACGCACTACAAATACTTACTTAATAGCTGAAATATTCTAGATTCTAGGGATAAAACACAAACCTAGATCTAAAAATTTCATTGATTTTCTTGCAGTCATCTTGTCTATTTATAGGAAAGTATAAGTACATTACTCCACCAATTAAGTACCTCTTTATAATCTATTGTAACACTAATTATTTTGTTTTAGGATATGCATATTTTGTGTACAATCTGCAGTGATCTTGTGAACCAGGCAGAAAATATTTATGCAATAAAATGTGGCCATATATTCCATCACCACTGCCTTACAAAATGGATAGACAGGTATTTATTAACAAATTTATTGGCAAAGAAAATTGTCTGTCACAGCTTTTTACGATACCAATTTACAATTTTTGCACATTTTTATACTGATTCATTTCATTACACATCACATAATTTATTTTTTAATAATTTTATATCAACATATATTATGGTGTATCATCCCTGGACCACGGTCCACGACTCTCCATACTAATCGATGCGAACGAGCGCATGGCTCCGGTCAGAATTTAGCCGTTTTCTTTGAAAAATTACATAGTTGATTCTTTATTAATTTCGAAAAAGTAAGAAAACCACATCATTCTAAATTGTGTTGTGAACAATATTGTAAATTTTAATTTTCTTCTGATTAAAAATGTAAGAGTAAAATGGTTACAACTGGCAAAAAAAAGGGGTGACTTTAGATTCCCTTTTCTTCTGTTTTATTCATTATAATCGAATTCAAGAAACACCACATCACTTCTCATAATATGGTGTAGATGGTTCAGTTTATTTTTCAGCTCAAAAAGGGCCATAGTTAATGAATAAAATGGTTGCAAAGTTACCCAATTTCATGGTAAAACCAGGAGGTAGCCCCTTATGGAGCTTGATGTTATGTCACTGTTAGGCAGGTAACAGGTTGTCATGAAGAAAAAAATAGATGTTATGAAAAAATACTTGAAAACTTGCTGAAATGGGCCAACTTTTGAAATTACCTGCCAGGATCCCGATAACTGTAGATTTTTCCTTCCTTACCTTATCTTTGCATGCCTTACCTTAAATTCTGTTTTGACTTAGATGTATTTTGGATGTTGATTACATCCAAACTACAACTAAGTCAAAATACACAACATAGTTATCTTGTTGTGGGGGCTGGCAGGCCAGCAACACTTCGACCCAGTGGGATCTTTTGTGTTAACACAACATAGTTAAGACGCTGTTATCCCGTCGAGGCCGTTTTTTGAACACAAACGAAAGTGTTTTAAACTGTGTTTTAAAGTCTGAAATTAAATTATGTCTTATTTAAGGATCGGGCGGATGGGCGACTGTTCTCAATTACACGATTAGATTAAGTTTACTCGATAGAAAAAAATCCCAAAGTTACCCCTTTTTGTTATGTTTTTTAAATACTATGATTAAACTGCTGATATTTAACTTTTTATTCTTATACTTAACTAAATACATTAAATATTTCTAGTGAACTCGGAAGAATTTTTAGCTTAGAAACTCCCATGAACAAAGATATTGACGAAAAACACGTTTTTTTGCGATCCTGCTTTCAATTGGAGCGGGATGGCTAATTTTAAACTTATGCTTGCAAGAAAGAGACGCTTGCACTGGGATAACCTAGCCTTAAAGTCACATTACAGGGAAGAGATTGTAGATTGTATTTGAAAGAAGATGTTGTGACAAGAATAGAGAAGGGTATGCTTCGTTGGTTTGGATGTGGTTTCATGGGGAGAGGATGAGTGACAGCAGATGTACGAAAGAGAAATATGGTGCTAATGTGAGTGGAAGTGTTGCAGAGAGAACCCTCATAGGATGTATCAAATCGGTTGCGTCAAAGGGGAAGTGCGCAGTACTCGAAACTGACGGGCATGTATGAAGAGATGTATGGATGTGAATGAGGCAAAAGAGGTATGTAAGGATCGTAGTAGATGACGCGCCCTGGTCTCTGCCTACCCCACTGGGAAAGAGGTGTGATGTAATAGATAGATAAATTGTAATTTTATCGTACCATTAAATAAAAGATTAACAAATAGAAATACAAATAAATTTATTCAATAAATTCGGTTCGGATGCATGCGGTATGAGTGATAGTGTTGGGTTAGGCACAACAGGGAGCTTAGAGTGAATTTGATGTGGGGATATTTTATGAGATTCTAGCATCACCAGGCTCTGATGCTGCTAGAATAGTATTCACCTAAGCAAACTCATTCATCAGTCTCATTTAAAAAATATAAATATATAAAATAAAATAGCCTTTTATTTCCAACACTTTGCGCCAACCACGGGTTAGCAATTAACTCCGGATAAAATAGCTCTTTCAGTTGTTTTTCTATACAAAAAATCATGGGTTACCAACATAACCTAGACTTTATTGCTAACCCAGGTTGGCGCAAGTGGGGCTAAAAGTATTAAAGTAATTAAGTACGTCTTTTAACATGCAGGACAATTTTTTTTTTTTATTTCTTATATAAGTAATATAAATATTAGATCTTTAAAATTTGCCACAATAACAATAATAATTCTAATAAAGCATTCCATTTAAATTAAATAAATCTTAATACATTCTAATTCCTATTTTCATTTATATTTAGTTATGTCTCTCATCATTAGATTGTGTTGTATCTGTGTCGGATTGCGTCAGTCTCATTTAGGTAAATTAAAATAACTTAGTTCAAGTAGGTAATATCTAGGCATAAGGTACGATGAGACTGACATGTAATGTAGGTACAATAATTGTACATAACTTTTTTGTACAAAGATTTTTAAAAAACAGTTTACAGTCCTGTTCTATGAAAGATGCAATGAGTTTTATTTCTTTATTCTGTGCGGCCCACTGATTCTACTTTCATTATTGATAATAGAACGTTACATAAAATAGGCAAAACCATGATAAACATATTATCTATTCCAGAGATAGCATGTCTCATTCATAAAACAAAGAATATGGTCAATGATAAGTGATAAGTTATCACTTATCATTGACCATTAAGGGACATTTGGTCGAAAATGAGTTATCACTGATAACTCATTTTCGACCAATTGTCCCTTACGTTTATTGATACCTACTTCTAGTATCGATATGATAATATTAAATAGTGATTAAGAAAGGTGGATGGGGAGGTGCCTAGGGAGGTGCCCTTAAAGCCCCGTTGACTTTATTATTAAAATAACTTCACTTTCAGGTCAAAATCTTGCCCGCAATGCCGTAATAAAGTGACAGCGAAATGTATGTTTCGTATTTACCCAACAATATCGAATGAACAATCAGGTCAAGACGTAGCGACACTACAGTCAAAATTGGATGATGCAAATTTGCAACTGCGTCAAAAAAACATCTCTTCCAAAGAGACTGAGGATAAACTAGCAAGTTTAGCATTGGAATTGAACAAACAAGTGTATGTGTATTTCATATGTATTAGCGACGCCCGCGACTTTGTAAGCGCAGGCCACTGACTTTTAAAACTCATAAGTTTTCACTGAATGAACCGATTGCGATGAAATAAAGCCTAAATGTTAATAAAACCCACCACAGTAACCACAATTGTAGGCACTTTGTAAGTCCATGATTGTAGGCCATAATAATGATGAAGAAGAAGGTGATCTCGTAACACCATAATGAACACATTTTCTTTTCTCTTCAAATTGTGTAGTAAAACATAAATAAATTGTTGTTTCATTTGTTAAAAATGAATGATAAATATTTTACGATTTCGATCATAATTCGATAAAACCAGATTTAATTTCAAAAAGTTATAGACTCAGTGAATAGGTATATATTTTTCTCAAACATGCTTGGCAACGACATTTTGACAACCTTCTTCGAGATTATTAGGTAGGTATCGCAAACGGGGACAAAGAAAAATTACCTATTTGTTGGTTATTGGTTTGTCCCCGCCTGCAATACCTACCTAATAAGTAATAACATTCAAATTGTATTAATTTGCCCAAGCAAAGTTATTATAGTTGATTTAAGGAGCTTGTTTTTATCTTTTCAGTTAATAGTTTTTTATGCAGTCGGGTTTTTTGTTTTTCTAAACAATTTAGTTTATTTCATACTTTTTAGTCTTGTGTCAAAATGGTTGCATAAAAATACTATAATATATATATAATTGGAATCTGCTCTTCACCAGCTTTCGTTTGATACCCATATTGTATTTTTTTACGAAAAAAATTTGATTCTTTCCCCTCTCTTTTTTAATTCGCATAAGCCATATTAAAATAATGTACCCTATGTCACTCTCACGATTTTTACGAATCTTACGACACCTCATATGTTAAAATCCATCAAGCCGTTTAGGCTGTAGGGCGTGCCAAAGAAATAGACATACAAACATACATACATACATACATACATACATACATACGCTCGAAAAACATAACCCTCCTTCTGTCGCAGACGGGTAATAAATCGAAATTGCTGTACTGGCCAAATACATGCGAGTAGCGGCCGGCAAAAGTTGTATGAAAATCCATATCTGTAGTGGTTTAGCGGCCAAATAAATTACATAGTAAACTCATATCTGTCGTGTAAATTAAAAATGGAACATCGATCGTTTACATCGAAACATGGCGACCAAGGAGGTAACTTATCAAAGGTTTTATTTAAATTTCGAACTGGCTTGCAAATAGAAAGCTGTATAATGGAAAAAAACGAATGAGCACTTTAACCACAAATTAATAATAAGTTACGTCATAGATTTTGAAAAAAATTCCGCGCATCGTTTGAGAAAAGCACTATACAAGCCTTGGCCACAACTAGGCATTGATGGACTTACCTACGTATGTGTGCCTCGGCTTCGCCTCGGCCCACATTTACACGTTCGTCCATCAATGCAAGAGACATTGCTGGCCGCTGCAGTAATTTACTATAATAATTGTAAATGATATTTGACATGATATAGTAATTACTCAAACAAAATCATTATCTAGATATTTTCGTACCCCATAGCATTTATGGAGCTTTGTGACGTGAAAAAATCTTTACATCATGTCATTGAATGATCATTCATTAATTTATCATGTTACCTTTTCAGTGAGACACTAAAAGCTTATGAAAGGAAACTAGTAAGCCGTGATTCAGCAGTGGCTGCACTCAAAGAGCAGTTAGAATTTTTAAGAGAGCAAAATAAGGCGACAGAGCAATTAAGAGTTGATAATGAAGTCCTAAGAAAAAATTTACAGACATTAAATGGGTAAGTGCTGAAAATTATCCTAAGCTACTTTTTTTGGCTAAGTATTTTTCTTTTTTTCGTTTCATTGGTTCTATGACGATATCTCTAATCTTCATCAATGATGTAGAATGCCATTTTGTCTTCATCATCTTATTTAAGAGCTACAACTCTTGTCAGTGGAGTATTCATCCTTTCAGTAATAGACGTCAGCAATAGGCGTTCGGCAATAGACGTCAGACATTCTATCCGATTGTCTGATCCAATAGTATAAGTCCCTCTCCTTCCCATCACGAAGAAGAGGGATGGATGCATCAGACAATAGCATAATGTCTGAAGCTTGACTTATATACTATCGGATCAGACAATCGGGTTGAAAAACGGATGTGTATTGCCAGGCTTAGTGGCGAGGTATTGGGCGAGTTTAGGTGTGGCTGTATTTAAGTCATCTCTCATGCAGGTGTTCAGGCTCAAGAGACATTCCAGCCAGTCTGCCATCGACTGGATAGGTTCGCCGCAATCACACTGCATTAAGCTAGGATATACTATCGACAACCCCCGACTCTCGAATCCCCGAATCTCTGACTATCCCTTCGGGGAATATAGTCGTGGGCATATGCTTATGCTTATAAGTACCTATTACCTATACCCATTTGCAAAAATTGAGGGTATCGAATTCGAAGCGAAAATAAATCTAGAGAGCTGTTCCATAAATTTTGATCGAACAGCCATTGACATTTTCTATGGAACACGTCATATGGAACAGCATATTTTTTCTGAATGTCTCCTTAGTGAAAGTTGTCCAGTTTGATGGTCTGAAGCACCCTCATTAATATGTAACGCATTTAATTTAGCACCCTGTAAAGATATATACTCAATTGAATAACTTGTTATTTAATTTACAGTTTGCAGAAAGTATTGAATGCCACGAGTGAAGAAGTAGAACAAATGTTGGAGAGCTACTCGGATCTGCATACTGTTGCCACATTCGCTACTGCTCTCAAAAGGTTTCTATAATAGTCCTTTAGTTGCAAGCATGATGCTGGCACTTCATATGGCCTATTTGGCAAATATCACGCAAGGCAAATACGCGTTTGTTTTATATGTAAAAATAGGCAATAAAACTATAAAAACGTGGATCCCAGGGGACGACGTTTTTGTGAGTCGTAAACCGACAGACACCAGGAAACGTGTATTTGTGCCTTCGTATCGGAATGACCTTGTGATATTTGTCAAATAGGTCATGTGAAGTACTAGCATAATAATGTTGTTTTCTCAAACATGCTTGAAATTTGAGCATTATTTTGACATCCTTCTTCGAGGTAAATCGAAATTGCTGTACTGACCAAATGCGAGCAGCGGCCGGCAAAAAGTAATATGAAAAACCATATCTGTCGTGGTTTAGCGGCCATATAAATTACATAGTACGATCTTTTGCTCCGAAACATGGCAACCAAGGAGGTAACTTATCAAAGGTTTTCTTTATATTTCAAACTGGTTTTCAAATGGAAAGCTGTTTATTGAAAATAGTTATTTGTTATGCGAGGCTGCAAAGTTGCTTTTTGGCGCGAGTACTTTTATTGAAACCTGAGCAAGCGAAGGACTCTAGGATTGAACCACGAGCGAAGCGAGTGGTTCAAATAATAGAATCCTGAGCGTTTAGCGAAGGTTTCAAAGGTACGAGACGCAGAATAACTTTGCAGCCGAGCGAAACACACAATTTTTCACCTCACAACAGCGAGGAAAAAAAGTGAATTGCTAAAAAGAACATTTCAAAAAGTTTTTATTTTCGTGCTGGCCAGTGTCATGAAATAGTTATTAAGCATTTTCAGTGCATTGGCGGTATACAAAAATATTGAATAGACAGATTCGAATTTCAAAAACTCTTTCCACGCTAGCGGATAAAATACACTTTTGCACTCAGATTTCGAACGATAAACAGAATCTTTCCGAGCTTGTGAGGTGAAAAAAAAATTAATACTTTAACGCAGGAAAAATTATTGTTGATTTCGTCATTGATTTTGAAAAGTTGATTGATGTTAATTTCAGCGTATTATTTGAGAAAAGTAGTTACTATACAAGCCTTGGCCACAACTAGGCATTGATGGACTTACGTATGTGTGCCTCGGCCCACATTTACACGTTCGTCCATCAATGCTTCTTTTGGTGGCCGCTGCAGTAATGCTTAGATCAAAATAAAATGAATGGATAGGCCTTACACGAACATTTCAAAACAGAAAAGTGAGGCAAAACAAATGAAAGGTTTACTTCAAATTTGTATGCAAAGTGCCCTAGATTTGACAGATAATGGCGCTAGTTTGTATGTACCAAGTGCACCAGTAGTTTGCTTCAACTTACTGCGCGTTAGGCCTATCCATTAATTTTATTTTGATCGAAGCAGTAATGTACTATTTGGTACTGTAGCTATACATTCTAATGTGAGAGTAAACTTGCACACATCAAGTATCTTGCAAGTTCAAAACATTTGCTTGGTTTCTATGCCTCCTCTGAAGATGTGTTTGGTTTTCAGAGCACTATGCGATTCAGAGATGAAAAAGAACGAGTGTCGTGATAGATTGATTGGAACTAAGCAACAGCTTGTGGCGGAGAAGAAAAATTGTGCAGATTGGCAGGCCAAATATCTGTAAGTATTATTGCCGCTCCACTCTCCTTACGATGGATTTGGTGTTAAAAACACGAATGATTACTATTTTATTATCTCGCGTCGACACCAATTGTCGAGCCAATTGAGACAATTATTTTCTTTTTTAATGGCTTTCGGGAAACCCCTCATTCTGGATAAACAATGTTCTTGGGATAAATCATGAGGAATAAAAAAGTAGCGGTTCTCTTCATATAAATTCAAATAACATTCGATAGCGCGATTTAAAAACGTGCAGCGCCATCTATTGACAAAATTGTTAGTTAGTTTGTTTGTTCGCGCATCACGCAAAAACTACTGAACCGATTTTGATGAAACTTTTTTTGTTTGATAGCTTATGATCTGACTTAAAATCTGGTATATAATTTGTGCGGACGAAGTCGCGGGAAAACACTAGTATGTATAAAAAGTAATGAATTGTTGGTGACGTCACTACTTTCTATTTAGTACAATCACAGAGTACTATGTACAATTGTTCATATGATACAAAGCGATTTGACTAGTTGTCAATAGCAGATTGGAGGCGGTCACGAATTAAACGTGTTAATACTAACACGCATAAATACTGTGTCGTGTGTGTATGATGCTGTTTCTTATTCATGGTTGAGCTCAAATACTTATACATGCGTTTTCCCTGCGAGATCGAATCAGAAATGAAGAGATCCGCAGAAAGACCAGAGCAGGTGACATGGCCCAAAGAATTGCTAAACCAAAGTGGCAATGTGCGGGGCACATTGCTCGTAGAACCGATGGCCGATGGGGCCGAAGAGTTCTCGAGTGGCGACCACGTACCGGAAAGCGCAGCGAGGGTAGGCACAAGGGGAACCAACGACCTGGTGAAGGCGGCTCATGGTTACCCCTTTAAGTAATGCAACTGTTCACCCTAACACCCTGAATAAATTATACATTTCTTTATTACAGGCAACTTGTAGAAAATCAGTCGAGCATTGAAAGAAAATATGAAGCTCTGAAAAACAAAAGGAAGGCATCCGAACTCTCAGATAACTCTTTTCTAGACGATTCTCGTGAATCAGCCATCAAATTACACCGTCCAGATGCGAAACAACTATTTAATGATGCTATTATTATTAATGACTCCAATTCAAGTTTTGTATGTTGTTTTATTATTACTTTAATGGATTATTTTGTATTATATAGGGCCTACTTAATATGCTTACAATTTTATAAAGGAATGATCAGACTGTCAAACTGAACAACTTTCTTTATGGTACCAACATCGAAATCGCGATAAAAAATCTGCTGTTCCAAACAAAACTGCAAACCTACACGAGCCAAATGTATGGGACGGCTGTTTTTTTTCGCGATTCCTTGTTGGTCCCGTAGACAAAGTTGTTCAGTTTGATGGTCTGATCAGCCCCTTAAAAAGTGTCAGCATTTAAGAAGGACCCTGTAGACATTATAGCTAAAATAACCTGTTTACAATTTTTAGAACAAAATGGTGAACAGAATAGAAAATGCGGACTCCCCGTACCTGAATCTAAAACAAAGTAGCCTCGCACTGTCAGCATTGCAAAGGCAGTCCACTTTAGTGGGAGATGGAAAACTGAAGGTATTGTCATGTCAATTTTATTTTTTACATAATTTTTCATAACAACTTCTATAATTTTTGTCCATTTATGAACTATGTATTTTTCACGCGTTTTCTTTATTTTTAATTCCTATACCATAAGGTAGCGTGGAAGAAAAGCTTTTAATCTATAAGACCTTGTAAAAACAACCGCCTATCTTGTATTAGGGTAGGCTGGGACCATAGATCTCTACCTACGTACTACGATCACGTAACTTCCTTAGCTCCTTCAACATTTATTAGTCGCTTCATCGCACACGCAGGCTCGTTGCTTTCGTGAACATCTAACCTAACCCGTTTAAGAGAAGATTATTCCGAGAGCGCAAATGCGCGCTGCATACAAACGTACTATGGTGATATTTTAATTATTTACCAATTAAAGTCAATGAAATTTTGCAGAAACAATCTAGAAACGAATCTCCATACTTGTATGAATTCAGATTTTCGTTAAAATATACAGTTTTAATTCTAGGATTAATTTGTATCGAAATCTTTGAGGCACTGTAACTTTAAAACTATACATTTTAACGAAAATCGGACTCCATACAAGCATAGAGATTTGTTTCTAGATTGTTTCTGCAAAATTTCATTGACTTTAATTGGTTAGTATCACCATAGTACGTTTGTATGGAGCGCGCCAACGCCTAGGCCGGCCACTTCCTGCATTTCCGCTTACACTTACCTATAAATCAAAGCTCGCAAAATGTGTGAATCGCTCTCCTCAATCTGCTTCCTCTGTCCTCCTCTTTCCTCTTTATCAGACCATATCAACATAGGTAGGTACCTTTTTCTATCTTAGTCATATCTAAATTCTGTTTCAAACCACCATAATAAATAAAATAATAATGCATATGGTTCCATCCAGAAACCTTAATTTATGCGTGTGTCTTTCTTTAAAAATATAGTTGGCCGTAAGGTTTCTAACCAGTCATACTCCTCGGTTTATATATAGGGTGTTTCATAAGTAACAATAAATTTTAAAAACTCTTAAGGGAGTTGTTTAGACCGTCAAACTGAACAACTTTCTCTATGGGACCAACATCGAAATCGCGAAAAAAATAATTTCATATCCCATACATATTTTAGCTCTAGTCGATTTGTAGAGTATGCAACATAATTTTTTTTTTCGCCATTTCGATATTGGTCCCATAGTGAAAGTTGATCAGTTTGATGGTCTACACCACCCCCTTAAAGGTTTATTTGTATTTTTGTAACACCTTGTATAAATATGTATTTAATACTTTCTCTTTTTTTCAGCCATCAGAATTCGCAATTTTGAACTCTGCTAGAAGTGCTGCAGTGAAAAAGTCGGGAACAGAAATGAAACCTTCTAACAGTCAACAAAATGATGTCAGCATATTCCATAAGAAAGAGTCTGTGAAAATGGACGTCGTTGAAGATAAAGATCCAAACCCAGAACTTAATATTTCCTATGATGGTCTAGGAGGTCATTCTAAGGTAGAAACATTTCCTGTGTCAAGTAAAACTTTGTCCATGTGGAAACCTAAAAGTAGTGTGCCTAAATTGACAGCAAAACACAAATTAAAGAGGCCGGAACTCGCCGGCAACCAGGATATAGGGAAAATGTTAGAAAAAATTCGCGAAAAGTAAAAATATTTATTAGTACTTATGTCTTGAAATGGTTTAAATAATTTATTTACTTATGTGTATTGACTGTATTGACATATTATCTGGGGGCACGAGAGACGAGTTAGTTATTCAATATAACAATACAATAGGGGATCGGACAACTAGTCAAATTAGCAACTCTTAAGGCTGCACCGAGCCTATTGTGCTGCCCTCAATCGTTTTTTTTTTTATTTCTTGACAATTAAACAATATTTCCAAAAAACAAGAATGTCACATTGTAGTCATTGCTGATTTTAAATTTATCGGGTCACTGCGGATTGCTTTTATAATGTTTGTAGTTATTATCGTTAAAACCGCCAAAAGTGATAATAGCTACAAGCATAAAATATGATAATCCGTAATGTTTCGATAAATTGAAAGTCAATCAGGACTACAATGTGAAATTCTTGTTTTTTGGAGATATTTTTTAATTGTTAAGAAATAAAAAAAAATAGATTGAGGGCAGCACAATAGGCTCGGTAGGCTCTTAATCGAATGTCAAAACGTGTGCTTTGTTTGAAAAATTGTACACAAGTGACGTCATCAACATTTCATAACTTTTATGCGTCATCCTATTATTAGAAATAGTATGCAAGCTAAAGAATTATAGAAAATGAGAGTTTAGCGTTATTAACAAACTTTTTTTTTTTACTAAGCAGATAAAACTAAAATATATTTGATGCAGTCCGATCCCCTATTGAGTCGTGTTCCATGTCTGTTAGTGGGTGGTTGCGAATCGGGTGCTTTCCGACTTGCATGTGGCTCCACTATTTTGTATTAGCTCAAATGGGGTTTTTTTGTACATAAAACAATTTTTGAGAGTAGAATAATCCTAAAACTCACTCGACATCAGAAATGCGCATGCGCTAATTTATAAATAAAGTAACTAAAAGAAAAAAAAACCGTCGGGGACGATGTTATACTTATTGTGTAGATATTATGTACTTAGTAAAATCAATTATTCATGTCATAGCAATGTGCGAAAATAGTATTTGATCCCGTGATAAATTAGAATATGGAATAAAATGTACTTACCTACTTATTTGGTTGTTATACAGGGTGTTAGGGTAAACAGTTGCATTACTTTAAGAGGTGATTGTAGCCATTACTGAACAACTTTCCGAAACCTGAAGGAAATACTTAAAAAAAATTACTGAATGCATCCAGCTAATCAAACTTATGTATGAAATTTTGTTTTTTTTTAGTTTCTTAGGGAAAGTTGTTCAGTATCATGGGTAGTAATGTAACTGTTTACCCTAACATCCTGAACATATGTAATGTAAACTAGTTTTTACAACTTAAACCGAATTTCGGTCTCTGAGACCGAAAACCAACTTAGAACAAATCATATTTAATTTATTCGAAAGTTACTGATTTCTATTCTTTGTTACAAAGTTAGTTTAACCTTTTCGGTAAGCTACATAAACATTACATTTGCAAAATATCAAAACACACCAAAGTTTACGTAGGTATTATAATACAAATCAGGTATAATCAAATCAGTAATGAAATTAAAACCGTTATATAAATGGATCAACGATGTTTTTTATTTTGAAAATACGGGTCGAAAGGAAATAATTTATCTTCGCTCGCTCTTGGTCTTAGATCGTATTGCAGAGATGACTGCAATACGATCTAAGACCAAGAGCGAGCGAAGCGAGCTCGAGATTTCACTGCAATACGATCTAAGACCAAGAGCGAGCGAAGAAAGCTCGAGATTTCATTGCAATATAAAGTGATGACAGCCTGCAATACGATCTAAGACCAAGAGCGAGCGAAGCGAGCTCGAGATTTCATTGCAATATAAAGTTATGACAGCCAGCAATACGATCTAAGACCAAAAGCGAGCGAAGCGAGCTCGAGATTTCACTGAATGATATGACAAGACACGTGCTTCCTTCTATACTCCATTGCAAATAACAACGATAATTTTTGGCCATTTTGAATTACATAAGCATATGCTCACGACTATATTCCCCGAGGGGGTAGTCAGAGATATTCTGAAACCCTCTATATCTCCTATCTCCACCTCTCCTATCCTCTACCTCTCTATTTTGAATTACAGAAACAGAGATTTGAAACACTTCCTCTCACTTATTCTTAGAACAGCTTTAGTAACGTCCAAGATACGTTGGATGGCATGGCCCCCCCCACGAACCTCTGAATTTTGAGGCCGAGTAAAGAAATGAGCTCTCTTAATTTCTTTTAATCTTAATACGTGGCCCGAGTTGGCCGATGGGCCCCCCCCCAACATGAAATCCTGGATCCGCCCCTGCACTCAGAAACGTCATTTGCGAGGGCATTTAAGATAGACGGATCGCGATCGCCTGCGGCGTGCGATCGCGTTCCGTCTATCTTATATGCCCTCGCAAGCACGTATCCAGACTTTGGGTTCGGGGGGGGATAATTAATTTCGGGGGGGGGGATTTTCACTGAAAAACGATGAAAATTTATAGCTATAACCACTGCTCCATACAAATATTCCGATTTCGGGGGCGGATAAATCCCACCTATCCCCCCCCCCCCCCCCTGGATACGTGCTTGTGCCCTCGCAAATGACGTTTCTGAGTGACAGAAAAGGATGGAGCGACGGAAAAGGGCGATCGCGTGCGGCCATGTGTAGTTCAACCCTAAAACAACAATAGACTTGGAAAAGTTATAATTTTAACATAGATCAGGCACATAGTGCCTTTAAAATGGATTTAATAAGAAAAGATAAAATCAGTCTTGGCTGCATGGGCTATGTTCCCTTTGCTTTTGAAAACAATGAAACAACAACAACATTAAAAAAAATACAAGTCAAAGTCACGTCACTGGATGGTGCGTTCACATGCGTGCCGGGCAGCCCGGCATGCAGCTTGGGAAGCTTCCCGGCATGCAGCTCGGCACGCAGCCCGTCGCGCGGCGGGCCAAGCAGACTGTCATGGCGGGCGGGCTCCAGTGTGACCACTTTTAGTAGAACACTACTTTTTTGGTAGATTCTGCACTCGTAGTATGCTGCACGTGATACGGCTGTATCACGTTTTTTATCTCGTTCGCTCGCACGCAAATAGAAAGAGAGCTAAGGTGTGATAGCGCTGTATCACTGCGGCATGCTAGCTATGCAGGGCAAAGAGAACGATGATTTAGTAGTAGAAAACTGTTTAGTAGATTTTGGTAGAAATTCAATATTCAAAAATGCAAGGATTTAGGCAAAAGAAAACAGGACTTGGTAGATTTCAGCGTCATTTTGGTAGATTCTCTAAAAAAAAGTGGTCACGCTGGCGGGCTCACTTCACTCGTCAGTAATGCGCAAGCAATGCAATCATGGCGGACGTCAATCTCGTTGAAGAATTAATTATTTATTCCAGATTATTCAAATTAAATTACAATATTAAGTAGGTACAGGTGTGAAGTTTGATCTATTTGAATTGTAAATAAAAAGGTGTAGTTACCTACGACGAATCGAAAGGAGACCGCTAGCTCAGTGGGTAGCTACACCTGCCTGCTTTGCCGATGGTTGCGGGTTCGAATCCCAATAGGGGTAAATATTTGTATGATAAATATGAATAGGTACCTGGCTTCATCACCAGATCTTGGTTAAATGTGTGTTTTGCCGTCAAAACTTAACGTGTACAAAAAAATTGCAAGCCAATGCTCAGCAGTTGAGGAGATCCCTCGTACGAAGACATTCCTGGCTTCAGCACCAGATTCTGGTTAAATGTGTGTTTTGCTATCAAAACTGAACGTGAAGAAAAAAATTGCAAGCCGATGCTGTTAGCCGTTGAGGAGATCCCTCGTACGGAGACATTCCTGGCTTCAGCACCAGATTCTGGTGAAATATGAGTCTTGCTACGATAACTGGACATGTTTAAAAAAATCAAGTCAATGCTGTTAACCGTTGAGGACATCCCTGGTACGGAGACATTCCTGGCTTCAGTACCAGATTCTGGTTAAATATGTGTTTTGCTATCATAACTGAACTTGTATAAAAAATGCATGCCAATGCTGTTAATCGTTGAGGATATCCCTCGTGCGGGATATTCCTGGCTTCAGCACCAGATCTTGGTTAAAATCTTTGTTATGTCCGTTCACCACGAAGTCGCATGCCATACTGAATGCATACTGATCAAAGAAAACTATTTACTGCGCTCGCGTGCGTGAGAACCGGTACACGGGCGCAAGCACATTTTTCCTTTGAAATGTGTCGAAAAACCGACACTCCTTCGGATCGAGACATTCACCAAGCAAAGCACCAAGCCAAGCACCGAGCGCACTGTTCCCACGCTTGCGCTCGTGCATGCGCCCGTGAATGTCGCTTTGAACGCGTGTATGTGAACACTAGACATTCACCGAGCCAAGCACCGAGCGCACTGTTCACATGTCGGTGCACGTGCACGTGCTCGGTGAATGTCGCTTTGAACGCCAGCATGTGAACCCGGCATTAGAAGTGCGATTTTTGAACATCATGGGTGCGTTCAGAACCTACGCCCGAGTGACGTGGCTGAGGGGGTGGCAAGAGGACGTCTCGTGCGTTGGCTTGCGATTTTGACAGCCACGTGGCTCCGCCGTTTTATGGCGGTTTCTAGTGTGTTTTTGTTTAAAAACGGGGCTTTGAGATCGCCATATCCTATTGTACCGTACAATATCTAATGAGTATATCCTCAACACTTGACACTGGCGAAATCTAACAAGGAAACGCCATTAATTAAGAATAGAATAGAATAGAACCTACGCCCAGAGTGCGCCCAGAGTGCACCCCGAGTGCAACTTTTCGTACGTTAACGCCGTTCCGAGGCTCGGTGAAAAGCGTTCTACCCATAAGAGCGAGCGAGAAGAACAACCGCACCCAAAGGTTCTGAACGCAGCCCATACGATCAACTCTGCAGTAGAAAGATGGATGCCTAATCTCCCTATTAATTTTGACATTTTCTACTGCTGATTTCAACGTGTGATGTTCAAAAATCGCACTCCAGTTTTTTTTTTTTTGGAAATCAACTACTAGAATACTCAACCTACGGGAAAGAGTTCGGTGCGCAGTGTTGCCACCTTAGCCCTTTTGGGGCTGGATGTAGCTCTTTTTTTTACTGTAGGTGAACCCGTTGTCTAATGATTTAGCCCGGAAAGGGCTATCTAGCCCTTGTCATTTTCTTAAAAATATTGCACCAAAATCTAAAATAAAATGTGAGCCATGAACATCGCGATAACATCTAACATCGAACTTTCGCAATGTGTGTCCATTCATTTTAAATTGTTTTAACCTAATTAAATTTAAGTAAAATTTTTCTTTAAATGTAATGCAATATTTATAAAGAACAGACTTAAATCGAATTAAATTTATAAGTGAACTATTGGAATTAGAAAAAGCCTTTTAAATTCAGTTTAATTTTGAAAAATATTATTGTGGTTCAAACTAAAAAAAAATATGCGTAATATAAGGTTCACTAATGTTTAACACAATCAATAAGCAAAATATCACTTCTCAAGCAACGTTTAACAATGTTTCATTTCACAAACTAGTGATTTAACAAAGGTGTTCATACACATATTTACTTATCGAAAGTAGTCATTTAGCAAATGCATTGAATTATATTATGTTTATAGTTAAAACAACATTTCAACATCAGTTATGCGACAACAATCTTATTTACCAAATGAATTATTTAGCAAACAACGATAAATCATTTTTTATATCACAAAGCGTTATTTGCCATTTTTAAAATTCATCTACTAAACTTGCTGCAACTTCATTTTAAACTTTAATTTCAAATATTTTAATCGATCGTTCTAGGTCTGACGTGACTAGATTGATGGACCAGACTGACGCGAGAATGAGCGTGTAACACCCGTCTTTCATGGTGCTTCATGCATAAAACATACATGCACGCTAAACCAAGCATACATAATATGCATACATATATTATACGCAAAAATGCAGCATGACTTACTAACTAACCTAACCTAGTCTAACCATTAACCTACAGTTTTGATGTTACCGTTCTGCCCCCTAAGCAACAAGCAAATAAGCATGCACTCAAGCAATGATGCAAGAAAGCATGCACACAAGCATGCAGACACACAAGCATGCAGCAAGCAAGCAAGCATGCAGCATGCAAGCAGGCATGCACATGCAAGCAAGCATGTTGATGCTCCGCTCGCTTCGCTCGCTCCGCTAAGTGTTATACATGTTCTAACCTAACCTAACCTAGAATTCGACAAGCTCCAATATGTTTTTCTCAGGCAGGGGGCTTCCGCCCCCCGCACCCCCCGAGCGGGGGGCACAGCCCCCCTGCACCCCCTAACATGCAGACAAGCAAACAAGCAAGCAAGCACACATGCAAAGATGCAAGCAAGCATACACACAGGCATGCAGCAAGCAAGCAAGCATGCAACATGCAAGCAAGCATGCACATGCATGTACAGACAAGACTGCGTGGAAGAGGGGTGCTCTGGTTCGGTTTTGTGAAATGAAATAATGTGATCATCGATATTTGTAAAACGTTGTTATATTTAGTAATTTGCTGATCAAACAATAAAATATAAAACGAGTTTCTAACAAAAGATGAATGTTTAAATAACACAGTTTCGTATCGAAGTGTCTTGAGAATGAAATGTTGCAATGTGACAATTTTACAACTGATCACAAAATTAAATAAATGGTTTGTGAAACCTATTCCTACTAAATGATGATTTGTGAAACGACTCATTTTGAGAACGTTGTGTATTTTTTTAAAAATTAGCGTTTTTCTTTTTTTTTTAAATGCCGTTTTCTTATAACTCAATAGATGGCAGTAGTGTCTGTACGACAAACTGTCAAGCAAAAACTTCCTCTGCAATGTCACCTATAGACTTAAAAACGTAGAGATTTCATTCTCTTTGGTTCGGATTTGGAAGACGTCATCAAAAAAATTTTGAAATTATTTTCGATTTCTTTCTTAGCCAAAAATACAGTCCTTTTTCGTTGTTTTTCAGAAAAGCAGTTTGAAGTAAACTAACAAACACGACAAAGTAAATGCTACGATACGAGTTTGATTGACAAATGACATTTGACAGCTCAAGTTTTCTTATTGCCAGTTCAATTTCAGATTTTGCCTTATGATCAAAGAGTTTTTATATTTATTTTAGTCAAATTGTAGTCTTGTATCACCTTAAAGAGTAAATTAGCATAAGAAATATAGTTAAATATCATAAAAAATATGTTTCATTATGTTCCAAAAGATTTTTGCTTTTTTTTTTCACTTCACTTTTACCCTCATTTCGGGGAAAGATAATTTTTCAGTGTTTGACATAGATTCGTATAGACCGTAGCGTCATCTATCGATCTACTATGAAACGAAAAAAAAAACGCTCATTGCTAAACAACTGTCGTTCAAACGGCAGTGACCCGTAATATAAATCATTAGTAAAGGTGTTTTTTATCCTTTTTTTAAAGCAAGTCTTTTTTTGGTAATTTGTGCTCTATCTAGCCCTATCTAGCTCTTTTTAGCTTCTTCATCTGCCATTACTAAAACTAAGGTGGCAACACTGATTAAAAATAAAAATAAGATTTAGCCAAAAGGTCTAGTAACCAGGCTAGTAAATATATTATATCTCTTCTTGTGCGAGCGATGCGATGCGAAATGCGAAATTCGCGCTGCGAATGCGAAGTGAAGTCTCGCTCGAGTAGAGTAGTGCTGCGGAGGATTGCCTGCCTATTCTATTTATAAAATCATTAGTTTCTATTAATAAACCTACTCAATAGTTTTAGTAGATATTTGCGATACAACAGAGGTGCGGCAGGGTAGTGTTTATAATTGAGATGTGTAATACGCAATTCAAATACGTTTCGTCGCTAAAATGTTGTCTTACAAAACTTTCATTCCTCTAAATATTCCCTTTAAATCGATGATCGGTTCGTTATCGCAAATGAAATAAAGTTCTCGGCTATCTATAGTTCATAATAGATTCACACATAAATCAAGGTATCGATAAGATTACAAAAAAACACTAGAGGCCTAAAAGTGATATATAAATATCGGTATATAATGTTGGCTGCTTCGATAGACGTATGAATTAATCGTGAAGGTGAAAAATGCCAGGCAAAATTAAAGTGAAGGTGCTGGCGGGTCGTAACCTGCCTGTGATGGACAGAGCTGGAGACACGACTGATGCTTTCGTTGAAATCAAATTCGGAGGTGTAACCCATAAGACGGACGTGTGCAGGAAGTCTCTGAACCCACACTGGAGCAGTACAGAGTGGTATAGATTTGAGGTAAACATTTCTTTGAGTAAACCTTTGAATAAATATAGAGTAAGAAGCGGTACGTTCTAATATTGCGTACTCGAAAAACGGATCTCGTACTAACACAGATACATTATACCCACACAAACTAAGCTTAATATCATACATCAAAAATGAAAGAGACTGCATGACACACAGCTGATGGCGTGCGAACAGGACCTATCATGGGCGAGTCTGACACACTCTTGACTGGTATTTTTTTCCCTGAAAGGGATTACGGTCCTTAGTTTATGTACATGTGTATATTATGTTGTGCTCAATGTAATGAAACCGGTTAGTCTTCATTATTACAATATTTACATCAGATTAGATTATTCTCTTAGGCCAAGGTAGCTATAAGTCCCTGCATGCAATTGGCATTCATTTCTAATTAAAAGGTATGTTAAATGGCGTAATCACACCATAGGGTATCTGAATACAGAATTTAATGGTGACTAGTTAATGACAGAATTGGACGAATGTTAGGTATGGGATTGCATAAACGACAAAAAAACATAGATGTTTACTACATGTTATTTTTATTAATCTTTACTGGTTGAGTAGTACTAGGCAATTACATTAGTAAAGTACTAGGTATTAAGGTGCCTCTCCAAAAACACTGCTTAAATCATATGCAACAGATGTAAAGGCCTATGATGATGATGATGATGATGATGATGATGATGAGGTAGGGACTTTAGGTACCCATAAAACATTCTTTTTGAAATGAATATATATATCTGCCTACTCGTAATAAAAGCCGACCAAGTGAGAGTCTGACTGCCCATGCACTAAGAGTTATTTATTTATTTTTATTTTTATTTATTTATTTCCAAAAATAGGTAGTTACATTAACATTTTCTTCACATCCTTAAACCTAATAGATTTATGTGGATGTTGCACAATCCTCTTATTATCTAACTCTTAGCCTAGGTAAGTAATTAGAAGTTGTTACCATTATACAAGGTTATTTAGTTTGTCAACATCTAGGAATGCGATAGATAAGGTAGGCATTCGGTACTGCACGGACGAGCGCCCGGCTGCCCGTGAGGCTTGTAAACCGGTTGGGAGTAGCACATGGTCCTTACCTACAGGTTGCTCCAAGAACATTGTAAACAAACGTGTTTGTAAATTTGTTGGTGTAAGTGTTACTTTATTTTTTATTGTTTATATACAAGGTTTTTAGTATGTATTTAATATTTTTATCTGTTATTTTCTTTTTGGTATCTAGTGGTAGATCGTTAATTAATTTACCACCACATAACATAGGTACCAGCAACGTTTTATTTTCTCTTGGTCCTTTCTTATCCTTGTTGTGGGGGCTGGCTAGCCAGCAACAATTTGACTCTGTGGGATCTTTTGTGTTAGCCCCAATATTGTTTATTTTTTCCCCCTTCAAATACATGTTTGATGAAGGGGAAGAATCCTAAGATCTCCCATTTTTTGATATTCCTCTCTCTTTTGGCCAACCAAGGCGCCCTTGGCGTCCAAACGCCAGCCCGACTTACAATTGCACTGTAAGGGAATGGGACGGCAAAAGTGTCATCTGCAATGCATGGCAGCAGAGCATAACTGAAGCATAATAAGGTGCCATTTTTAAGTTTTGTTATTGACTTATTTTATGACACGGTGAGTCCAGTGTATAGCATGTCATTGCTTGTATAGAGCAAAAAAAAAAATATTTAAGAAACTTGTTTCTTGTTTGGAGACCCCCTTTATTCACAACTTTTTGTATTTGTTAGGAAGTCCGCCATAATAACACATATTTTGTGAAAATTTCAACTGGCTACTTGTTAAGGTTCCAAAGATACAGCGCTTTAAAGGTAGGCCAGACAGACAGTAGGCTTAGGTGTAGGGTCCGGGTGGGACCCTTTTGGGTACGGAACCCTAAAAATTAATTTAGTTAGATTCTAAAAACACGAAACAGAAATGGAGAAACATTCCAGTCCACACAAGAAATGATCAACTTTGATATATTTTTTAATATAGAATATATTTTGAAGAGTTGGCTCAGATACAAGTTTTGCCATGTGCTGTGGACTGTGGGGCAATTTGGAGTATTTTTGTACCATGTCTAGTGGATGTCTGCTTCGCTATTTGTTTGTTTATTTCCACTATTTATTAGGTCACATACTGTTGAAGGAATGTTTGCCAAAAATATTTTGTTATGTACATTTTGTATTGCCACTGTCACCTTGCTAAATAAAAATGTAATCAAACTTGACTATCATAATGGTGTATAGAATTTGCTGTAGATTAACAGTTTACTACTTTTTTGCAACAACTTATGATAATAAATATTCTTGTCTAAGTACATATTCTATTTATAATCTTAAGAATTTGTAATACACTATAAATATACAATATCTATTCATATGGTATAAATTGACATTTTCAAATATTTGTTTGTATTAAATCTTTAAATACCTACTAATCTATGAAAATATTAATAATACCTACTCTAAAATGGAACCCTAAAATATAATCGAATAGAATGGAATATAATTTATTTGCTTTGAAACAGGTAAGATATCTGTACTTAAAAATGTTGTCTTTAGTTTCAACATGAATGGTGGAGATGGTTCTCGCGCAAATGAAGAATTGGTTTACTTGAAATAAAATAAAAACGACGGCAAATAATAATAGTATTTTTTTCACTTTTTAGGTGGATGAATCAGAACTGCAAGATGAACCACTCCAGTTGCGTCTTATGGACCATGACACATACTCTGCCAACGATGCCATTGGCAAAGTAGTTATCAGCCTGGCACCACTTTTGGCAAGAGAAGCCAATAATGTCAAAGGCGTGGCGGCCCTACCGGGAGGTAAGATTTACCTTAAAATTTATCTCTCGTGATTGTTTTAGGATGGGTCAGTATTAGCAAATGTTTGATTAGAATTGAAATGATAGATTTGAAAATTAGTAGGAAGTGAGCAGGTCAGCAACATTACGAGTATGATATTGTTGTAAATACCATTTGTACGGTAAGATACGATCTGTTGGAGTCAAAACGTAATAAAAACTATAAAGGAAAAATTACTTTGTCTTCTATCTCACCCTAAGAGTCAGTTCATATCAGGCGGAAAAATGCTCGAATAGTTTCCATTGATAAATTGATAATGAACTCAATTTCAATTGAAATAGAGTTGAAAATAGCGTGCAAGAGATAACGTAAACACACGCAACAATGATTTATCTCTCGCACGTTATTTTCAACTCTATTTAAATTGTTATTGAGTTAATTGTCAATTTATCAACGACTAGATGACCGCGGCGAGCTTCGTACCGCCTTAGAATCCTCCCGACACACACTTGGCCGTTTTTATAGTCTAGGATAATGTAGCATTCAGTGAAAGAATTATTCAGATCGATCCAGTAGTTTCGGAGCCTATTCATTACAAACAAACAAACAAAAATCTAATATTTCCTCTTTATAATATTTGTATAGAAAACTACTCATCTAGCATTTTTCCGCCTGATTTTAACTGACCAAGCCTGGCAATACACATTCGATTTTACATCCGATTGTCTGATCCGATAGTATTACAGACAATTATTACAGACAACACAAGTATTACAGACATTTTACTATTGTCTGATGCTTCCATCCCTCTCCTTCGTGATGGGAGGGAGAGGGACTTAAATACTATTGGATCAGACGATCGGATGGAATGTCTGACGTCTATTGCCAGCCTTATCCGTGTAAAGAGGCCTTTGCCCTGCAGTGGGATCCTAAAGGCTATAACAAACTTTTTTACTATGTTTTTAAAACAGGAGCAGTATTGTCGGGGTGGATCCCCGTGTTTGATACCATGCATGGTATCCGTGGCGAGCTGAACGTCATAGTCAAAGTGGAGCTGTTCTCAGACTTTAACAAGTACAAAACGTCTAGTTGTGGAGTGCAGTTTTTTCATTGTAAGTAAATAAAGCGAATTATTATTGTATTTCGAGGCATGTATTGTACCCACTGTCCATTATAAGTGGCGACGGGCTCACCCCCCGTCACACTGGACAGAGTTTCGGTACTACTGGTGAAACGTGGATGTTCTGAGGTTTCAGAATATCTCTGACTACCCCCTCGGGGAATATAGTCGTGAGCATATGCTATGCTATGCTTATTATTGTATTTCAGAAGGTACTTTACGTGCCGCAGCCCGGAACTTTGGACGGCTTGCGTTAGGATACAATTACAACACATAGAAACACGTTTGAGGCAGTTTTATTTAAATGCGATCGATGAAAGCATATGTTAATTCAGTGGCAGACACAAAATAACTTTTGGTGCACAGATTATTGTAGAAAGTATAGAAATTAACTCGGGTTATGGGGATGATCAGGGTGCACCCGGAAATCTGGTTTATTGCAGAGACTCGGTAAGCCTGCCATGACAAATGTCTCTGGTCTGTCAAAAATGGCAGACGGTGATTCTATGTATTAGACCAAGATCAGACCGTAAATTTATGCACCTATTTGTTTTGTGAACGAAATGCGATTTAGGTGAAAGTTTATACAGGGGTTCATAAAACGCCGCCGGGTTCCCTAGCAAAATCTTGCCACAAGTATAGGTGGACCAGAATCTGGTGAAAAATAGAGAAATCAAATTACAGAGTAAGCAACACTGGGGTAATTCGATTAGGGCCAACTGCAACTTTTTGCAGCGCAGAAGTGCTGCAAAATGCAAAAAGCATCGAATGAGTTGCGATGCAGCATCGATGCAAACGCGATAAAGCATGGATGCCAACGCAAAACTTTCATAATATTTAATCAGTTATTCGTCGAGAGGCTTTGTCACAACGCACACGCTCTGTGCATCGATACAAACATGTGTGTGCATCGGTTCAATCATGCGTTTGAATCACGTTTGAATCGATACAAACGACTGTTAATTGCTAGTGTAGCGATAAAGTCACACGATAGACAAACGTGCGTATTTATAGCTGCCAAAAAGTCGCAGTCTGTACTGCGCCTATTTTGACTAGACAGATGTCAATTTGACACTACCATGTGAAAATCTCTATTTTTTTATTTTTTTTCAATTCATGAGATTACCATGATAGTCCTTTACCATGGTGGTTTATTGTACCTTTTTTCCACCGATCTGTTTGGGAAGAAAATGATGTTCCATCTGAAGGGGACAATCTAAAGAACTGGAAAAACAAGCGTTGCCATCTCTCAGTCTGCCGCAACTTCGCAATTCTAGGGTTAAAAATGACTTCTTTGAAACTGGCGACCCTAGAGTTGCAGCAGACTGAGAGGTGGACACCCTAGATTTTCCAGTTCTTTCCATCGTTCTCCTTCAGATGGCACCTCAATTACTACGACCGGTCGACCACGGTCGACTTCTTGGGCACCCCTGCCGTATAATATCAATTATTTGTCCATAACTGTAGTTTATTTTCCTCCCAGGCCCCATGATACCGCCAGGCTACAGAGCTACGTCTGTACACGGCTTTGTCGAAGAGCTTGTCGTGAACGATGATCCTGAATACCAGTGGATAGACAAGATCAGAACCCCGCGCGCTTCCAACGAGGCTAGACAAGTGGCATTCATTAAACTTAGCAATCAGGTATGGACATCCACTTCTGGACATAGGCCTCCCCCAAGAATCGCCACAACTTCCGGTCCTACGCTGCCCTCGTCCAACGGGTCCCGCCGCCTTCTCAAGGTCGTCAATTCACGGTACGTGGTCGCCACTTGAGAACTCATGGGCCATCGGTTCTGCGAGAAATGTGCCCCGCTAATTTCCACTTCAGTTTAGTTTAGCAGGTCTTTGGGCTATATCAGGTACTCTGGTTCTTCTGCGGATCTCTTCATTTCTGATTCGATCTCGCAGGGAAACTCCGAGCATAGCCTTCTCCATTGCCCTTTGGGTGACTTTTAACCTTTTTATGAGGCCTTGAGTGAGCACGTCAGGTATGTGCATGTAGTTAGCATAGATTCGAAGCCGCCTTTAACTATTTGACAAGTTAGTTGTTGGTGTTAATTGGTTTCCCGGCTAATATTTAGGGTGTTTTCCAGCTACTTCGATCCGGTTTTGGATGACCATCGGAAACATTTGAAATTTCTCATATCGTTTAGAGAAATTACGACCTTAGTCAACCCTTAGTATGAATTTTTATCAATTTGATGTGGTTTCAGGTGCAACGACTTGTTGGACTGAAAGCAGCGGAGTTGGGCGCTAACGCTGTTATTGGATACCAACAAGACTTCGATCTGGAAGGAGAAGCTGGTGTTGTAGCCAGAGCCATAGGTCATTAGTAACTTTTATTTAAATTTTATGTCTTATGAATAATGCCAGAATGCCATATTTTAGAGCAAGGTGGAAATGGATTATAGTCGTCTACATGAAATTGATGAAATTAACATTTGAAGTTGAATTAACGATATACCTACATGTTGATATTTTACAGGGACTGCCGTAAGCATTACGCCACTTCCGATGCCGAGTCAAACCATCAATATTCCACCTTGCACACAACAGTGAGTAATTCTTATTAGTTCATGAATACATAAAATTGCATTACGCAAAAAAAAAAAAGGATATTTATGTGGTACTTATCTATAATATTACTCATGATATGAAAAGCTGAACCGTTTTCATGTCATCTTTATAAAATTTGGCTTAGTTTTATATTTGCAGTATAAACGGCGGGATATAATTCAACGTTTTGTACAATGTTACAGCTGTAGGTTATATACATTAACTTTATATTATATCGCGGCACCTTTATGCTTTAAATGTGCACAAGTCTGTGTTGTAAGTTTGCAACCAATTGTAACCTTAGCCATTTATTTACAAGTAAATGAAAAAAGTGAATTTATTAATTTAATACTCATGAAAATATGTTTGCATGGTTTGTCGTGTACGCTTTCACTTCATTTTAATTTTAGACAATTGAGAAAATACTTGGACATTTTGGCGACTGATACAGAAAGCATAACTGACCTGAATCAGTACTTCCAGCATCACCAAGACGAGTTACAGAATTTACTTAATATTTTAAACCCGAAAACACCAGCTCTCTTGGATGATCCTGAAAATGTAGATGAAGATGAGAAAAGCATTAACCTGACCAGACAATCCAGCATTAAAAGCTATGCTGGCAATGTGTCCATTTACCAAGGTGACTATGTTTCCCAGAATAGTATGAGACATTTATCTGAAGATCAAACGGATTTAAACAAGCTTTTGAAACGAAATGATGATTCCGACTCGGACTCTACAGGCCCACTGCAAACAATCAAGAAAATAAAAACAAATTTTTTCAAGAAAAGATTTGGTAGCGTGCGTTCAAGGAAATCTGAACAATCTGATAAACAAGACGACCAAATATCTTTGCAGTCTAATTCTTCTGATACTTCGCGCATATCCTTAAGTGACATTAAAATTGAGTTTAAGAAATTGAAACGAATTAAAAAGCCTAAGTTTCGTAAAGGGTTTGCTAACAAACTAGATGAAGGTATAGGAATGGCATCAATTCTGGCTAGGTCGGTTATACATGCACACACTAGCTTGGCATGCATAGCCGAGACTCAGGATTCAGAACACTCGCCTTGCTCCACTATGAGACGTACGAGTGAATCAGAGCCTACAATAAATATGCCTGAAGATATGGCTCGAATCGTTAGCACAGAAACTGGAATAGACGCTAATGATTTCCAATCTAAAAGAAATGTTCCTGATATACATACATCTTTAAAAAATATGAATACCACGGAAACTGTTGATGCTAATGCTCAAAGGAAGCTGTCTGAATCTTGTCCTACAAGTCCTATGGTCAGCAGAAGCAGCAATCATTTGAAACTCCCGGAAGAAACCGGTTATTTTGGATCAATTTCTCTTTCAGGAGAGAGTTCCGAAGTGTGTACCAGCTCTGACGAAGATGATGAAAGTTCAGATCAGAAAACGGATACAGAAAAGTCTGTGGAAACTACAAGCTCGGTCGTGCAGTCCGTCCTTAATAATAACGGTGCCAATTCAGTTTTCATTACCCAAATGGACAAAAAACTTTGCAGTCTTCAAGTAGTTGCTCCTGAACCAAGCGAAATTACACATCAAGAAGTTATTGATGACGATAGACAAGAGTTTAGTTCAGAGGAATCAGAATCCTCTGGTTCTTCAACTAATGTGCATGAAAATGAAAATAATGAAAATGAGAAAATTGAAGAGGACACAGATAAAACGACGACTCGATGCTCGACATTGACTCCTAAACAGAACAGTCTTCATTTTAAATTTCACAATCCCTTCTCTCACAAGAAAGTATCTAAGAGCATTAGTGCTCCATCGTCTCCTATAGAAAAGACAGGTTTCGTGTATCGCTCTTCGAGAAAAATAAAAAATCAGTTTTCGAGACTGTCTAAAAGCAACATGATAAAAAGCCTTTCACATTACTCTTTGATACCAAAGAAGAAACATGTAGATGGTAAAACTACATTGAGCCAACCTGGCTCTACTACAGATGTCCCTTCAAAAGCCCCAAGTGAGACAGTGCTAGGTTCTCCCTTTCTTTCTTACGCAGACTTACTTAGTCTTGACAAAGAAACTAGTGACGGTCATAAAAAACTTCATAAAAGTGATGAAATTGTGCATTCAAAAGTAACAATGTACATTGGTTCAGAACCAGCGTCTAGAGCATCCCTTAGTGGCCCTTCATCAATTTTTCATGGAAAGGAAGAAGACCACTATTATGAACATAAAAGTCACAGGAAACCTTCTATCAAGCCTACTGGTTTAGTACACACTGCTATGGAGACTATACTAATCGATAAAGTTCAATCTTTGCTTGTGCCTACTTCGCCTGAAATCACTCAATCGAAAGAACAACAATTCTTCGACCACGTAACCGAAAAGTTAGAAAAGGTTGAAGAAGATAGAATCAAGTATGAAGACCACAAACATAAAGCTGAATTTGAAGACGACATAATCAGTAATGATGAACACCAATATCTAAAAGTAGGATTCCTTGGAAAAGAGAAACCCAAAAAACATAGTCTCGTTCATACAGCCATGGAAACAATATTGATGGACAAAGTTCAGTCTTTACTTATTCCTACAACGCCCGATAAAATAGAAACGGAAGAAAAACTTTTTTATGATGTCAACAAAACGATAGAACGAGTAGAGGAAACGAGAAGTTGGCAACCACAAAACGACGATCGTTGTCAAACGAGTTTTGCTGTTGAATCGCCGATTCCCAAACATAAAAAAGAGAAAGATAGTTTAATGCAAACTGCTATTAAAACTGTACTATTAGACAAAATCCAGACACTTATTCCAACGTCATCTGAGCCCATAACTCTGCATGAGCAGCAAGTGATTGAACAAAATAATCAACAAGCAGAAAAATCTGAAGAAATAAAAACTATTACACACGGTAGCTTGATTCACACTGCTATGGAAACTATGCTTATGGACAAAATGCAGTCACTACTTCCACCTGTACCTTTGGATATTATTGATTCGCCCTTAACTAAAGAATCGGATATAGTAGAAAAAGACAAAGTTCGGGATAGTTTGTTCCATTCTGCTTTGGAAACTGTTCTCATAGACAAAGTCCAGTCACTTCTTGTCCCAACAACAGATAGCCAGAAGAATACGGATGATAGTGTATTTACTATTAGTCGTGATGATCCACAAATCGAAGATGAAATAAAAACGAAAGATGGAAATGAGAGAAAACTAGTTAAACAAGACAGTATACACTCTATCGTCGAGTCTGATGAGTCGCGAAAAATGTCCAAGGAAATCGAAACTAACATCAACCCATGCAAAAAAACCAAGCCAGTATTGCAACACTTTCATCCCATACTAGGAGGTGCACCTTTAGAAACCATTCCATCGCTTTCAGAAACTAGTTTTGATCATTCCGAGAGTTTAGATATTGAAGGTGTTGAAAAAAGTAGCGATGTTCAGGCTGAAAATCAATGTCTAGAGTGTGATAGTGAGACTAACAATGCTAGCGTGTGTGATAACTCGCATGCAGCGTGCCGTTTTGACAGGAATGAAAAGGAGAAAGAAAAGTGTGATAAAGAAAAGGAGTCTCCGCGCCACGCCCGCCACGAATCTTACGGAGGTCGCGAGCCTGTGCTGCCAGTGCTGCAAACTCAAAACTCTTCTTTAAACTCATCGTCCACGCCTATGGGGATCCATCGCAGGTCATCTGATTCTGATCTTAGTGTTACACCTAAAGGTACCTGAATTACATGGGTAGATCAACTATTTTTTTGTCCTCACAGTACTGTTTAAAAAAAGTTTTTATTCCTTTTTTCTTGACATTCATTAATTTTGAAAGATGGATATTGTATCTAATGATATGATTCTTCTACACACATGCACATTGCACCATTTGTGTTGAACTGCTAGAAGTTTTTAGCGGTTGTCCGATAGACCAAAAAGCGCGGGGACAACGAAATAAAGCGTCCATCGGACAACCGCCAAAATTCAAGTAAAATTCAAGTAATTTTGCAAAACCGTGTATGCATTTAATAAATGCAATCCTTAGCTATTCAACAAACATTAATTTTTGGGGCAAGCAAAACCTGAGCTTGAGATTGAGCCTGAACATTGAAAAATTTTTATGCAGATGACTGGGACTAGGTATGGACAAAAAATTGTTGATCTACCCATGCTTTATTTATGTATGTCTTTATAACAAATGACTTCGTACTAATGCATAATTATTAATGACAGGAGGATCACTGAACACGTCGCTCGGAAATCCTGGGAGCGGTGGCGGCGCTATTTTACGACCGTCGATGAACAGCAACAATTTAGAGATGTTGGAATACCCATTTTTGACTATGACAGAGTATCCGCCCGGATTCATTGTCCATATAGGTAAATTGACGGTTGTTTGTTTTTATTAACAACTGAGTAACATTTGCAATTGCGATTTTTTTAAATGTTTGATACTAAATTTTTCGAATTACACTAGTAACGATTTTGCGTAGTGACACTATGCAGAAAAATAAAGACTAGATCCCTTTATTTTATTGTATCACTACACCATCATGTTTGAGTCAAAAAAATCGATAGCTGTGTGGATATAAAACTGAAAATGCATAGATTATTTTTGTATGGATTGTATGTGTAAGATATGCTATTTGCGAGATATTTGTACAGGTCTTAGACTATTAATTATATAGGGTCCATCTCAATATGCTGAAACTTGTTAAGAGGATGATCATACCGTCGTCAAACTGAACAACTTTCTCTATGGCACCAACATCGAAATCGCGAAAAAACTGATGTTTATTACAAAACAGTAAACCTACTTGAGCCATATATGGGACAGCTCATTTTTCAGCAGCTTTTTTTTTCTTGATCATCCCTTAAAAAAGTGTCGGCACATTAAGAAGGACCCTGTATGTGTATATGGACAAGAGAGCGCGTGTAGGTAATTCTGCAAACACATTTTTCTGCCACGTTTTACGGGGGGCGAGGTAGCATGAAATCCGCAACTTTAAGTCTTTATTCCACTCATTTTGAATGTTAAAAATAATGAAAAACAGTGTCGTGTGAACACCAAACGTAATAAGTTCGAAGTCGTTGTTCCGCAATTATAGGCTGTCGCGTTTAGTGATAAGGTATAAAATTGTATGTAAATGCATTTCTTGATCTTGTACGTTGGGAGAGGGGAAATACTAACGCGAGGCGGGTGGGTCCCTATATAAATCGTTTAAGACGCTCTTACCCCGTCGAGGCCGTTTTTTGAACACGAAAGAAAGTGTTTTAAACTGTGTTTTAACGTCTGAAATTAAATTATGTCTTATTTAAGGATCGGGCGGATGGGCGACTGTTCTCAATTACACGATTAGATTAAGTTTACTAGATAGAAAAACATCCCAAAGTTACCCCTTTTTGTTATGTTTTTTCAATACTATGATTAAACTGCTGATATTTAACATTTTATTCTTGTACTTAATTAAATACATTAAATATTTCTAGTGAACTCAGGAGAAGTTTTAGCTTAGAAACTCCCATGAGCAAAGATATTGACGAAAAACACGTTTTTTTGCGATCCTGCTTTCAATTGGAGCGGGATGACTAATTGTAAACTTATGCTTGCAAGAAAGAGACGCTTGCACTGGTATATCCTAGCCTTAAGGTATAGGTACATAATGCATTTATCGCAAAATCAGCTAGTCCGTGCATAATTTTAATACTGCTGTTTGCGAACATTTGGCTTATTTATAATTGCAAAGAAAGTATATTAATGCCTTGCGATGACATTCAGGTGTTAACATTTGTATACGCGAATAGTTTTTTCGTTTATAATATACAGGTGTAACAAAACATATTTAGGTTTAGACCTAGTCACAGATTATATAATACTATACAGTACAGATGCCCAACGTCAAACAATGGAACGCGACTGCCGTAACGCGGGCAGTCTTCGGGCAAAGTAAATTGCTTGATTTTCCGAGGCTCATGAGATTTTTTGTAGTCAGATCATGTATTTTTAGTAACAATTTAATTACAAATCGATACCATAACGCCATAGATTGCCATTTTTTAAACAAAAATTTCATTGTATGGGATAGGACACCATGACCTAGTTTAGACCACCAAATTGTACAAATTCCACTGGAGCCAACATAGAGAAAAAATAAATACACCGGCCGTTTCATACGAAACTGCGAAGATCTACAGGATACATTTGATGACTGTCACTCAATAAAGAAACCATAGACAACAAACCTTTATAACCTTCAAATTGACCGGTTATTTTGTTTCATACATTTTTGACATATCTCTATGCCGTTCCAGTATACGCGGTCAGCGAATTTATAAAATACTCGATCAACGCTCAATGCACAGTAGGTACGCTTCGCCGCCGTCCCCCACCAAGAGGAGAATTGCATATAAATGAAAAGATTCCTATCATTTGTAGCGTTCAGTACTCAAAGGGTGAAAACGGGACCCTATTCTTATGAATAAGGCTTATGCCTTCGCTGTCCGTCCGTCCGTCCGTAGGTCCGTCCGTCCTAGTTTCAGAGGGTGATTTCTTTTGAACCGTAATACTCGTAGATAGCGACTTAAAATTTTCACAGTAAATGTATCATTATGTTGGATTTTATTATAAAAAACATAGTGACCATTCAAGAAAAGTATTTTTTTCAAGGGTTTTTTTTTGCTCTGTCGTAAAAACGACAATACATACAAGCGTCAAACTTTGTATGATTATAGTGCATAATTATACTCTTCGGTAAACCTCCTCTTTTTTTTGAAGTCGGTTAAAAAACCGCTCAAGTGTGTGTGTCGGGCTTGCGCTAAGGATCCTGGAAATACATGAAAATGTTTGGTAATATTATGTTGGTACGGAACCCTCCGTGCGCGAGTCCGACTCGCAAATGGCCGGTTTTTGTTTCCACGCGCTACGCACGCGATCACGCGAACCTTTGTATAGGTTGGTAGGCAAGTTCAAAAAGCAAGTTATAGCCTGTAGAATCCCACTGCAGGGCAAAGGCCTCCTCTCACGTATAAGGGTGAGAGGGAGCGGGCCATACTCCACCACGCGGGCCCAGTGCGTGTTGGTGGAGGCAAGTTAGTGGTCACCTTGCTGTCAGAGAATTTTCAAGCCGCCAATAGGCCTCTGACCTGGCTTAACGAATAGTTACAACGCCATCTGACGGAACTATCCGAGACCAACTGCTTAACGTGCCTTCCGAAACACGGAAACGCTCGAGATGAAATACCACTAAACGATCACCCATCCAAAGACTGACCGGACCGGACGTTGCTTAACTTCGGTGATCGTTTCCAATACCGAAGCTCCACTACGCCATCGAGCGCTTCAGGTTGGTAGGTTATTTGCGAATTGTAGGATAGAACGGGTGTGAATATCTTTGGACTGCCACGGGCAATAAGCCGCGCATAGAGAGAAGCTAATTATTTTAAATCTGTTTGCGAAGTGATTCTTCTGTATGGGTAGTACTAGTATTTATTCTGTGCTTGCGCAGCGACACACACAGCAACGTGTTAAGTACATTTTCGTCACGGAGTTTTTCAAATTGAGGTTTTCCATTAAAGGTGGTACAGTGTGCGCGCGGTCGGTGAAACTAGTGGATGCGGGAGGGGAAAGCGCCGCGCGCGCCGCCTGGTGGGCCGAGCTGCGAACCGAACTCAGGGCGCATGCGCGAGCGTTGCGCTGCAACGCTGTTATAGCGTACACAGAGGGAGCTGCCATATGGTAATGTTTGATTTCAAATAAAGCTATCAATTCATTTTTACTGTTCCGTTCTACACTAATTGCCCGAGTTCCGACTCGCCCTTGGCCGGTTTTTATTTAAAAGAAGCATTATAGCCTTTGGCATTATTCCATAATGTATATAAGAGCAGCTCAGTTCAGGCGGAAAACAGCTTGAGCTCGCACTTATGCATGAACTATTAATGATTTTTTTTACCATACAATCTATGTCACCTCTGCCATGTCCCTATGTTTTGTTTTTTTACATTTATTAATTACTGTAGGAACTAGGGACCTTTGAAAATAACAATTTTTACCGCCCGTTTTCAGAAATCCAGTAAACAATTTTGATGAATACTTATAAACAAAAAAAACAAAACGTAAAGACATAGCCAAAGTCTTTCTCATATTATACTTGAAAGAATTATTAAAATCGGTTTAGTTTTGGAGGAGAAAACAGGGGAATACGAAATGCTGTTTTCGTCGATTTTATGTTAATAAAATCGGTCCTAGCTGCAGTTGTCTCTTTCGCACTCTAGTCGGTGGTGTGTATGGGTGGGGCGGATCGGGCAAATATGTATACGGTTGGAAAAGTGACCTATTCTCCAAATTAGCATTTCAGCCCGCCTATCCTCTAAATGATTCCCAGATGGTCCTCTAATTATGATTTCCATTTTAAAACCAACATTAATAGATTAGATTCTGACAGATAGTTTCGTGGTTCCTTCCTTCCATAAGGAATAGTTCTGTGGTTATATTATAACCACAGAAAAGAGATATACAGTAAAGTACTTCGGGGCGCAACAGTGCTGGAGCACCCTAGCGGTGCTCGTCTGTGTGCGTGCGTCAATTTGAGTGCTTGCTTGAAGTTGCTGTACTGTACGCGTATATCTCTTTTCTGTGTTAAAACGACGCAGCAATAAAAAGTGTAGGGATTTTGGAATATAGTTTCTATTTGCTCTACCTTTACATGATAAGCACTTAAACTTTTTAACTTGCAGTGAGGACGTGTGCGTACTTTCTGCTTCCGGCACGGCAGCAGTCATAAATCTCGACTGTGACTTCAACTCTGAAATCGACTCGCCTATATCAGGTAAAGTGTTGATGCAACTGGACTAAATAATTTTATGTTCACTAAGGGATTGCCCTAAATGTAAGGTTAGCTGATTTATTTGAGGAAGGACTGGGAATGAGTAAAGCCAGGGCCCTGTTTCATAAACGCGACAAGTGACAATTGACAATGACAATTCAGAGTACATTACTGAGAATGCTAGGACACGTGAAGCACTGCAAGTTTAAGTCATTAGTAACCAGCAATGTACTCTGAATTGTCATTGTAAATTGTCACTTGTCGCGTTTATTAAACAGGGCCCAGGCCTCCGTCTCTCGGCCGAAGGATAGAAACCGAGATAAATATTAACACTTTGGCGCATCGTAAGCAATGCGCTTGTATAAATTCTGCCAAACGGCAACAACGCATACGTCGCGCGCTACACGAAGTAATAACAACGCTGAGTCAAGCGCCATTAGATACAGTTTCGCGCGTACCGTCCGTCAGTAAATCATTAAAGCGTAAAACTTATCGTTTTTAAGGAAGTTATGTATCTGTTACGAAGTAACTATAATCTGTGGTGTTAAAGAGGCAAGAGAGATGTGTCAGGATCGTAGCAGAGGTTGATGCGCGCGATAACGTTATCCCGCACCTTTTCTCTTGCTCTGTTACGCGCCAACTGAAAGAGAGATAAGACGCGACTTTGCTACGTCGCGCTGCCATGCCAGGAAAGTAAACTTGGCGTAGATGTACCTTGTACTAGCAGGGTCCATGTGTAGGTACTGGAACACTATGTAACATCTTATAAACCCATGTTTGCAACGAATGATTTGTATTGTATTGTATTGTATTGAATATAATGTGATGGAATGCATTGAGACCAGTTTTAGAATTGTTGTCTGTTTGTTTGTGCACGCATCACTTAAAAACTGCTTAACCTATTTGATTGGGGTTTTGAAAAAAGCATGGGGCTTAGTTTGGATTAACATTTAGGGTTTATTTCATCGCAATCACTTCTGCTAGTTTAAAATAGGGTTCAACATATTTTACCGCTCAATATTAAAAAGCAATCACAGAATAGGTAATAGATTGATTGTAAGAAAAACTGTATTGAGACAATAAAATGTTTTTATTTTTTTATTTTTTTTATTTATTAGTATATTTACGAAATACAGAGTATTTTTTTACTATGAGGCAAGTTTCACGAGACAATCCTATCGGATCGGATATTATAAGACAATTTACAAATTGCGACATAATTTGAGTTATTTAAATTATTATCAAACTGTAACAAAAGAGTGTAAGTATGTACATTGAAGAAAAGGATTATGATATGGTTTTTAAGGGTCCATGATCCTCCAAATCAACCTTTTTTAGAATTATTGTATGTATGTTTGTTAGTTTGTTCGATCATCAGGCAAAAACTAATTATATAACCTATTTTTATGTAACTTTTTGTTTGTTTGAAAGCTTAAAAATTGACGTAAAATCGGATATACAGGGTGAAATTGATATCATTGGCATCCTTAGAAACTAAGAGTCTACCCATCAAACTGAAGAACTTTTACTATGGGAGAAAAAGATCCGCTGTTCCAAAGTAAAATATTAAACTGCACTCGACTCAAATGTATGCAACATCTGAATTTTTTTGCTACGATCGGTTTGCTGGTATGATATCAATTTCACCGTGTATAATTAGTGCGGACGAAGTCGCGGGTAAACTCTAGTGTTTAATAAACCGATGATGTACTTACTAGTTGCAGCGACGAATGGTACGAAGCCAGTGGCCGAGGAGGTAGAACCGGACACGTGTTCCATGGCGCACGTGCCGTACTCGCCCGGCACGGGTCCTTACCGCGCGGAGCTCTCTAATTGCGGTGGATGCAGGTAAACTTTATAAACATACAGTACCATCAGGCCGCCTTTTGTACCCTTCTTGTTCATGAATATTGTTGTTGTTTTTTGTGTATTTTGGTGTGCAAATAAAGAATATTTATCTTATCTTATCAGGAAAATAATTCCGCTCGTCAATCGTTTGCGCAGAGCAGACCCGAGTCTCCGTCAAAACCCGTAGTCATTTATAGGTCTGCCAGAATCTTATGGCAAATAAGGAAATACAATTTTAGAGTAAGCAACACTGGGGTAATTGGATTAGGGCTTTGTACACTCCGCGACTTTATGAAGCGCATCTACACTTCACGTGCTTGCCCACACGGTAAGAAGATGAGCCTGCAATGTCCTAACCAACTGGGGAAAAACGCACAAAGTGAGATATCACTGAGTGTCCCCCGTGGGAATCGAACCCACGACCTCCGTGTCAAGAGCCCAATGCTTTCAACCATTAGACCACGGAGGATGAAGATGATTCCGTGCTTCTGATGGCACGTTAAGCCGTTTGTCCGGCTACTATCTCTGGTGGTATTAGTCGTTACATAAAAACCACGTCAGAGGCCGTAAGGCGGTCTGAAAAAACTCTGACACCAGAGCCTGCCCACACGATAAGAAGAAGAAGCAATCAATTGTATTTTTGTACAGGAGGGCCCGCGTACCTGCTGTGCTATTGGCTACATGTGCGAAACCCAACAAGCTACCTTCCTACGCCAAGTGCGTCACGGTCACCGCTGTCGGTAAGAACAGTAACAATACCTATTCTATGAATAAACATTTCACAAGCAGTATCGAAACCATTAATCTTCTAAAATAACTTGATTGTACACTACGGTGCTGGAAACGAGCAGAGCGAGACTCTCCGAACACTTGTATGTCCCTTTCTAGCTAGGGTTGCATGAATATGTATACATGGTGTAAGGGCATCAAGTGATGGCATTTTGAAACTGACGAGCAACACAGTTCTTTATTTTTAGTTGTTACTGAGCCACCTTTAATTTGTCGTCGTCTTTGTTGGTCCAGTGGCGAGTAACCTTGTCTGCCTTGCAGGAGGCGATGGTTCGATCCCCGTCCAGGCAGACTCGTACCAATGAGTTTTTCGGAATTTATATACGATTTGTAACACCACTGGCTTTTCGGTGAAGGAAAACATCATGATGAAACCTGCATGCTTCAATTTTGAGGCATGTATTGTACCCACTGTCCATTATAAGTGGCGACGGGCTCACCCCCCGTCACACTGGACAGAGTTTCGTTACAACTGGTGAAACGTGGATGTTCTGAGGTTTCTGAAAGTCTCTGACTACCCCCTCGGGAAATATAGTCGTGAGCATATGCTGATGCTTATGCTTTGTTTGAAAGTCTTAAAGTTATGGCAAGAGGAACTATTATCACTTGTAGTGAGTTTTAAATGCCATTACTCCATGATTGTCTTAAAATTAATACTATCTTAGGACTACTACAGAATCAAGATGGAGTACCTCGTACGAACACGCGCCGTCACTCGCCTGCTGTATATGTTTCTTGCTCGGCATCTCTAACATATCCCCAGAACGTGCGGTATCAACTTTAAGAGATGGGCAGAAAGTGGCCATTCTTTATGTAGAACCATTATTATACTAATATCTATTATTTTCTCATAACGTGCATTGATCACCACAGCGGCTCGAATCCGCCGAGCACCGCCGGCCTCGGAGCCTGGTGCCAGGGACATCTCCGATCAGCTCCCGTTCCTTGAATACGAACTGCACAAGCTACTGCTCGCCAAACTGAGGATGCAGGTATATGCCATATTTTATCTCTGTCAAAGTCCCTCATGTATCTACTAACGTAAATGTTGTATCTACAAAGCGACATAAAAGAGTAGACAATAATTGAGGGCGCTGCCTCCACACAAGAACGCCAAAATCACGCGTAAGCTGGCAAGACCGACCAACAATTTGTACTGCTGTCACCGTTTTCTACTCTTTTATGTCGCACTGTAAATTGAATATTATCAAGATCTACTACCCGTGAGGTGACACAGGACGGGTCGAGTCAAATTTTGTTATGATTTGTTTCAGGGTGCAAATGCGTTGTTTTCACTTCAGACTCAAATAGCGATCGGCGAACGATTTGTGATGGCGCTAGCGAACGGTACGGCTGTTAGACTCGCCGCTTTACCACCTCCTACGCCACCTCGGATAAAGGTACGATTATCGAGCAATAACGTTAATTGAAACTATAGCCGAATAAAACAAGGTTCCGTGCCATGTTGTTGTAGGTCACGTGTTTAGTCCCCTTTAGGATAAGTAACGTTTTTATTAACCAGTTTCCCCGCGGTACCATACAATTTGGATATGAGCATTTTTATTTCTTATACTATTACGCGTGTAACAGCTGCTAGTGGTATCAGTGACTGGTATTTGCTCAGCTGATGAGCTCTTTCGTGATACATTTCGCGTATTTCGAAAATGTTCGCTGATTTTAAATATATTAACGGAATAAAATAAAATGAACTGTATGATCTTGTATCTCGAGTATGAGTTAGTTGTTAGCGTGGCGACAAATGCAAAATGATAACTGCAGCAAGCGTATCGAGACGTGTCAGCATTCGATAAAACAAAAGACGACAGCACAACACTGGTAGCAAGCATATCGAGGCGCGTCGTGAGTCATTAAAACACGACGACAGCACCGTACTCGTATCAAGGCGGTGCGACAAGCCGTGGGCAATTGTTCAAGAGTTCAATTATACTCATTTTCAGTGTTGAGATTAGCATAATCTTCATCAGGGAACAGGCACAGAATAGGTTTGGTATATAGTTCTATATACAGAACGGCGACTCCCCGCACCCCTCTGACTTCAGATACCCCCCCCCCCCCCCCCCCCCCTCCCCCTCACACTTGAGGGAAACTTGAGGGAACTCGAGCAAGGGCTTTGACTACATAAAATTGAGTCTTTTCAGTGCATAAAAAAGTTGAAAAATAACGCTTAATTCAAATTTTCATTAATTCTTTAGCTCAAATACTAACTGAACGAACAATAAAAAGTAATGGAATGTAGATGATGTTTATACAATGCACCTCGGAATTTCTTCTTCATGTTCTTCGTATGCAGGTTTCCACACGATGTTTTCCTTCACCGTTTTAGAGCAGGGGGGTTGTTTAGACCGTCAAACTGAACAACTTTCTCTATGGGACCAACATCAAAATCGCGAAAAAAATAATTTTATATCCCATACATATTTTAGCTCTAGTCGATTTGTAGAGTATAGAACATAAATTTTTTTTTCGCGATTTCGATATTGGTCCCATAGTGAAAGTTGTTCAGTTTGATGGTCTACACCACCCCCTTAAATGTTTATTTGTAGTTTTGTAACACCTTGTATATAAGTTAGAAAAACTCAATGGTGCATTCCATATGGTCTGTGCGGATTCGAACCCGAACTCAAGATTGAGTTTCCATAGCTCTCCGCAACGCGCCACACCAGATATTAGAATAATACATAATAACACTTTGTTTTCTTTATATTTCGTTCAAACACCGGCCTTTTTAGCAAACTACTGAAAGCTTGTTGATAAAGCCTAGGACAACGCGGAAATAGGACGTTGTTTTGGTCCCCCTTGTACGCAACGCTAATTTTGTGACTTTGCGGTCTCACTCGTTTAAAATGTGGTCTTTATCATGCAGGCATCAGAAACAGACAAGAACGCGTTGGACATACAAAGAGCATTATGGGATTCCTTCACAGCTAATAAATCTGCTAATGGGTACGACATTGGTAAGTCGAATGCTTATTTTATTATTCCTATCCTCCCTCTAAAGTTTTAAACTTTCATGATTAAATTCTATGTATGGTTCTAAGACATTTTAGAGTTGTACCCCTATCTTGACATAACTCGTGCTGACGCTTGTCATTGATACTAGTTATAACAACGAGTTATACAGGGTGTAATTGTCTTCTAACCGTAAAAAATAAAAAACACAGATAAAAAAACATGAACCACCGAATTGGTTCAAACTTACTTCCAGCCGCTCGCCGTACGATGGGGCTCCGGGTGCGCGCCCCGCACTGCTGATCATGGTGCACCCTTTTTGTTCGCGTTGTCTGTTCTATACATAATTATTGAATGTTGTAGGCACAACAGATCTCACGGCGCACAGTGCGCTGCCAGAGATCGAGAGCGAGGAGGCGCCCGCGCTGGATCTATGCGCCGACAAGGACGCTTGCGTGCTCGAGCTGGACGAGGCCGAAGATGTGAGGATACCTTCTTTTTACTTGAGTGGTCGAACTGATCAATCAGAGCCATTAACTTGCTATACACCATGCTTTATTCACAAGTCCGTCCGTCCTAGCTGCGAACGAAGGGTATCTTCTCAGCCAGATGATATTTTCACAAAATGTGTGTCATTGTATTTGATGGTGGTGGTACGGAACCCTCGATGTGCGAGTAATGCGTTCGGCTAGTAGTGTTATTAAATGTAAGTTTGAATGTCGTTTTTTGTAATATTTTTCATTTGAAATTTTCTTATAGGTGGAGACGGCCAAAGCACTTGCGATGCGTCGGATGCACATGCAAGTGTTCAACAACAGTTTGAATGCGCAGCCAGCTGTGGCCCCTCATGCGTTTGCACAAGTAAGTACATCAACTTACGACCGTAATCCCTTTCGGGGTGGTCACGTACTTGTCTGCGACTATTAACTACATTTGAAGTTTGCAGCAAAGTAAATTTTTATCATATTGAGGGTTTCAGGATGGTATGACTTATACACGGTGAAATTGAGATCATTAGCATCCTTTTAAACTGAGAGCTAAGGATGCTAATGATATCAATATTTCACCCCGTATACGTGATCGAAATCCTTTCTAACAGTTCCTTGTACAACCACGTGAAGAAATGGGTGGTTTTTCTAAACGGGGAACCACATGCCACATGTTCATTATCATTCGCCACTTATGGGCTCTACAGAGTCGATCAAAAACGTGTTGCTTGCTTTGCATGTGAAGATCTGTTAAATGGAGATAATAAAATGAGTGTATGCGCTGCTCTTCCCATTACTTAGTACACTCTTAGTCGCCCCACACGATGCCCTGGTGTGGTGGCCCTATCGACAAGTTTAAAAACATTGTAACTCTGAATTTACTTGATAACGTTTGTTGGATCTGACAGGTTTGGCGAGCCAGACTGACAGTTTCTGGTCAAGGAGGCGGCGCATCTACAGCGGCCGAGCGCCACGTAGCTCGCGCTCTGGACGGAGTCACGTACAAACTGCGACGTCTGCAGCCCTGCGCGCTAGTCGCGCCGAGGTTTCAGCTAGAACTGCCCGAGGTGACCTGCTTTATTTGGTTAAAGTGTAATGAGTTACACGTAGCGACGTCTGCAGCCCTGCGCGATATTCTCACTACTGGTCCCACTATTTCAGTCCAACTTGTGAATATTTTCTGGGTTCTTAGTCACACTGCTAAGTCTCACAAAAGGTTAGAAATCGGATATCTAATGTCAATGTAAAAAATGTCAACTGCTGTTTGAACGTAAGATTATAGTATTCATAACTTGGAGCGTAGAATCAATTTGGTTTTCGTTTTAAAAAGTAGCAAAGTTTATGCAATGTAATTTCTCGTATCTCTGTTCGTCCTTGAAACTATTTCAGTATTTAAGATGTGACGACGTATCAAACACTTCTTTAAAGAATAACAGTTTATTTTTGTTTTTGACTAGGATGAAATCCAGCTAGTAGTGTCCGGAGCAGCTATCCCTCTGGTGGACCCGAACAAGCCAGAGGAGATTCCCCTTGACAATTTGAGTCAGAACAACGGCAATTCACTAGACAATGAAGACACCCATAGCTCCAGCAACCAGCAAGGCGACAGCACAGGCGACGCCGACGACGATATATTCACTTTGGACGAGGAACAGCTGGTCAAACAGAAGGAGCCAGTAGAAAATTGCGACGACAAAAATCTTTTCATTAATGGACAGGTAAATTGTTTTAGTTGTGCTAAAACCCAAAACACAACACCCAATACAATACCCAGAATACTTCATCATGACCATAATCCGTTTTGGGGCGGTCTGCGCACTTTGCTACAGCTATCGGGTACCTTTCATCTGCATAAAAGATGTATTTGTCATTATCATCATATAAACGTCCCACTGCAGGGCACAGGCCTACCCTTAGCGATGGTGTATTAGTCTACAACGCGTGCCCATTAATTGGACTTCACATACGCATCAGAATTTCTTCTTCAGCGTATGTAGGTTTCCTCACTATGTTTTCCTTCACATTTTGAGAGCAGTCGGTATTATGCAAATTAAATAGTTAGAAAAACTCATAGGTAAAAAGCAGGTAATGGGATTAATGGAGCCTTGCACACCTTCATGAAGAGTCAAACTATGTCTAAAAAGGCTCGTTTGGCGGTCCACGAGGGTGTGTTGGCACCAACATTAATGTAGGGCAGTGAGAGTTGGGTATGGCAGAAGAAGAGAAGAGAATAAATGCTGTTAAAATGCGCTCCCTGCGTAGTATGTGTGGTGTGACTTTAAATGACCGTTTACGGAATAGTGTGATTAGAGAAAGATGTGGTCTAAAAGAAGATGTACAAATTTTAGATGCATTAGTGATGATCAGGGAGCGGAATCTAATAGCAAAACAATTGAAATGTCATAGAGATGGGCCCTTCTTTTTTATCGAGTATTCAAGGTATCGATAGTTTTTAGTTATTAGGCGTTCTATAACACCTGGAAACCCCATATGATGAGATGACACATAAATAAAACAAACCTCTTTTTCATATCTATCAATAAAATTCTGATAACTACCGCGACATGGGAAGTTTACCATAGGGTAAACTCATCAAAACTAAAAAGTATCGACAGCCTGAAAACACGATAAAAAACAATGTCCCATCTCTATTTGCTATTAGATTCCGGTCTCTGGTGATGATGATTTTGAGGCATGTATTGTCCAATAAGTATAATTTAAGTGGCGACGGGCTCGCACTGTACGTCACACTGGGCAGAGTTTCGGTAATACTAGTGAAACATGGATGTTCTGACCCTTTAAACTATCTCTGACTTCCTTGGGGAATATAGTCGCATGTATGCATGCAAAAAAGAAAAGATCTTCCTTCTCCGTCTCTAGACTTCTACAGAATTAAAAAATTAGAGCTTAAGAGGATAGGCGGGCTGAAATGCTAATTTGGAGAATAGGCCCCTTTTCCGACTGTATACGTATTTATCAGATCCGCCCCACCCATACACCCCGCCGACTAGAGTGCGAAAGAGACAACTGCAGCTCGGACCGATTTTATATACAAAAAATCGACGAAATCAGCATTTCGTATTCCCCTGTTTTGTCCTCCAAAACTACACCGATGGTAATAATTCTATCAAAAATAATATGAGAAAGGCTTTGGCTATGTCCGTACGTTTTGATTTTTTTGTTTATATTCGTCAAATTTGTTTACTGGATGTCTGAAAACGGGCGGTAAAATGGGTCATTTTCGAAGGTCCCTAGTTCTTACAGTAATGCAAAAAAGCAAAACGTAGGGACATGGCAGAGGTGACATAGATTGTATGGTAAAAAAATATTTGCTCTAGTGTTATTATCCAGGGAGAAAACAGGGGAATACGTTTGTATGGAGAAAACTGTACTCGTCTATCCTCTTAAAATACGCATGTGTTAATCCCATTCGCGAAACTTATGCTCCCGATAAGTAACCTCCTTTATAAATCTAAATCCGAATGCAGCAAATACCTTTGCTTGCACGTTTCCTCTTTAAGAGATATATTTGGCGACAGTCACTCGGTGATAATTATTGCGCAATCCGTTCCTACGTGTATTTGCTAGACGCCCACATACGTGTCGCACTGACGCACCTGTATCTAAGATACGCCGTGAGTGGGTTGAGATCGACGAATCGTGTATTAATCGAAAACCAATTTAGATTAATTTTCACGTGTACCTTTAAGATGTTATAGGTTGAGTTATAGGGATGAATTTTGTAAACGGTTTTCGAGAGTAGTGCACATTAAATCATGAATCTAGAATGAATGCCCTTCAAATACTACTTGGAGTAGCATGTGAAATTGTACAGAATAGTGTATTACAGAAAGATGCGATCTGAAATAATATATAGTACTTATCAAAAATGGAAAAAGAAATGCTGAGATGATGCTGAGTTTGGTTTGGTTTGGTATATAGGATGAGTGAAAGGAGATTTATGCATATAATTTACAAAAAATTTACCTTTAAAATATCCTACTACAAGTGTGTAGAATATTTATAATCTACCGACAGTGATCGAATGTGAGAGTTATTCACCACCATTTTCTAGCATAGCATATAGCATAGCATAGCATATGCTCATTATATTCCCCGAGTTTCAGAGATATTCTGAAACCTAAGAAGATCCATGTTTCACTAGTACCGAAATTCTGTCCAGTGTGACGGGGAGTGTGTCCGTCGCCACTTATAATGGACAGTGGGTACAATACATGCTTCGAAATGGAAGCCTCACGATGTTTTCCTTCACCGAAAAGCCAGTGGTGTTACAAATCGTACATAAATTCCGAAAAACTCATTAGTACGAGTCTGCCTGGACAGGGATCGAACCATTGCCTCGCACGGCAAGCAAGATTACTTGCCACTGGACAACCACGGATTATTACGTCCGTACGGGACGTAAGACGGTCTGCAAGAAATAATAAATACCGGCCAAGTGTGTGTCGCGCTAAGGGTCCCAGAGAAAATCTTCTTATCGTGTGGGCTTGCCGGAGAAAATACATTATTGGTAATATTGTATGGTGGTACGGAGCCCTCCGTGCGCGACTTCGACTCTCACTTTACCGGCTTTATTTGCATTTAATTAAATTTCAAACGTAGACCCCGACGACGGTGTCGCTGACGTCACTGAGCTACGTGAGCGGCTCGCGGGCGGCGCGGCGCGTCTGCGCACTGCGGCTGCTGTTCGTGCGCGAGACCACCGCTGTCAGGGAGCTGGGCGGCCTGAGTGGCTTCCTGCACACTTTCACTTGCGAGGTACGACACCTTAGGGCCAATTAACATTAGAAGAGCAGCGGCACGCAGCGGCCGATAAAGCATCTTCTGCAGCAATCTTATCTCTAGTGAATAAAGTTCTCACCGAACCAAATCGCCCATTGCCGAGGTCCGTACCTCTTGGTGGTGCCCTTGGGTTGCTTGCTTAAGTTCATTCCTAGTTAGTAGACCTACCAGGGCGCTTCGCTGCCACTGGTGTGGTCCCCCCATAGTCCTCAGTAATAAGCAGTAGAAGCGCCCCGAGTTATACTGTATTTGTTAGTAAAAAAAAAAAGTTTGTAAAGTCGGAATGAGATGACTGCATAATCTAACTTTACTTTGAAAATAATCTTTCAAACATCTGTTTTGGTAAGGATCATGTAGGTACTAAAGTTACGTAACCATGATAAACATCGGTGGTAAATACAGTTATTGAAACATAAGTTATTAAAGAATTCTCTTTTGTAGGTGTTAGCGATAGTGAGGGCTTATACAGCGGCCTTAGGAGGCAACGTGCTGACCTCATTCTACATAACACAACTTATGCTACAAGATAACGCGCATAAGAATCAGGTAAATTTAGACAATACTTTTATATGAATGAAATGTTTTAAAAATTAAGAGAAGTGGTTTACATAATTATTTTTCTTTCAGGGTCAATGCCTTCTATCAGTAGGTGGAGATGTAGTCCACATAATGTATTAATTAACAATTCGCTATAGTCAACCATGACATATCTATAATTGGTGGTATTTATAGTTTAACGAAAGCCAAACCCGGTTTTAAAAAACTTTACTGTGTAATGTATAGTAATTAGAACTAAACTACTCTTGGCGTATTAAGTAATTGCTAAATAGTATTTCTTTACTTTTGTTATCAATGATTTATTTGCTATGTAATGAATCAGACGTTGTTGCTATATAAAACCCGAAAGGCGAGGCCACATGACAGGTTTTTAATACATGGTTTAGCCACAGCATAACTATATTAGTTCTTACAGTATGGCAACGTTCTTAATACGCCGCGTCCCGCCGCCGCACCGGTATTTTGGCATGCGCAGTCGATCCCAAAATCTTTATACAGATCTTGGGAAAATCCGCGCCGCCCGTTCCCCACAAGCCCCCCACCGTTGCTCTGCGCAAGTACATCCGTTGCCGTACTGTGAGGATTAATATAGTTATGCTGTGGTTTAGCTTGACTTCTAATTGCATTAATGTTAGATCGCATTTTCCCACCCTTCAATGTCCCACGTCTTCAATAGACCCGACAACGGAAGAGGACGCTTACCAATCGATTGTTATGTTTGATGTTTTTAAATTCCACTTAACCGCTATATGGCTATATTTAGAACGTTTTTGAGTCGATGAATTTTTTCTTGGTTTTTTGTATATCGATACCATCACGTAGATTTGCTCTTAAATTGTGTTTAACGACACTTTTATGAGTAAATCATGACAATGAAGCATTTTCATAGGTCGGAATGAAAACATCGATTGATGGCGTTAGTAGTGCTTATGTGGGAACTTGTAAACCTATGAAATTTTATTAATTCAATTGTATAAAAATTATTTTTATTATAACGTAATCTTGACATTAATCATTTATGAAAAAACTAGGAAATCGATAAAAATGTAGTTCTTATGTAAGAAAATTTAAAACCTGTAAAACTTTAATAATTTCAACTGAAAAAAAAGTTTTCCTTTTAATTACGATCGTAATCTTGACATATTTTATTGAAAATTAAAAACTGGGAAATCAGTAATGTATCTTTCTAACAACGCTATATAGTGTGTGGCGTAGAACCATAAAGGTATTATACCTTACAGGAATAGAGCAACTGACATGAGTTGTCTAATGAAACCGTTTTTGGATGTTTTCAAGAGACTATTCGCATGCAAAAATTCGAATACTGTCTATAATTCTGAGTCTTATGTGAAATCTTGGATAAATTAATCAAGTAGTGTCAGTATATTTCACAACATTATCTACGATTTCACTTTAGATTCGCAATTATTCACGGAAACCGAATTGTAAAAATTGCTAAGAGATTAGAAAACGGTTCCATTGCCTCGCGTCACGTATCTCTTTCTATTATACAGTGGTGCCGGTAGGTACATCTCGCTCTCTCAGCTGTCAGTTCCTTTATTCCTGGTATAATACCTTTATGCGTAGAACGAATAATGTTTTTTTTGTAAACGCCTTATTGACGCCATCGTAATGCGTTTACATTGCTCTCTTTGGTTTACCAGTAGGAACAAAAAACAAATTAGAAGAGTGAATGCGCTGAGCTCGCATGCGATTATCTTCACTTTTATGCCTAATATTACTTTTTATGTATCAATAAAATAGAATAGATACCTTTAGGATATGAATAACGTATGATATGTGAAACTTGACAGAATGTAACAGAGACTGCGTAATTATAAGACAGAAATAAGAACATTGTTATTCGAAGTAGACGAGCTTCCTTTGGGTCAATTAGACTCTTTCAAGACGCTTTTTAAATTACATGTTAACGAATTCGAAACCAGACCCTCTAGCATGATTTCACTACACGCGTTCGACTCGGCTTTTTCCATACTAAACTTACGCTCCGAAAAGCGCAGGAACAGGTTATTTTGTATGCAGCGAAGGCGCGTCGCGCAATCATACTAGACCTGCAGGTGTGTCCTTGGTCTTGTTGTAAATTTAATGCATCGTTTAAAGTTATACAGGAGTGCGATTTTTGAATCACATTCGGTGAGCTCAGCTGTTAAGAATAAACAAATTACGACGGAGATACGCATCTTTCTACTGCTAATTTGACTTAAAAAAATCATACTTCAAGAGTGCTTTTTTTTAAGTTAAATCAGCAGTAGAAAGATGCATATCTCCACAGTTATTCCACTGTACTCCACAGTTATATGCGTTGACACTTTCAACTGCTGAGCTCAGCGAATGAGATTCAAAAATTGCACTCCAGGTCCCTAATATGCTGACGGTTTTTTAAAGGATGATCGAACCATCAAACTGCATATCATTCTTTATGGGACCAAGGTCGAAATCAGACTCGCCCAACTCCCTTATAAAAGAATGTTATATGAAACGTGCACTACAGCCATGAACGCTGACGCGCATGATGATTTTGAACGTTAGCGCACGTTTCAAACATTCTGTATGTCAGTCACGAGTCACGACCAGTTTTTAGAATAGAACGCCTGACTCTTATAACGTAGTGAGTTACATTATCTATAGTCGAAATCGCGAAAAAAATATCAGCTATGTCCGATACATTTTGGTTGAGTAGGATTGCAGTTTTATATGGTAGTCGATTTTTTATCGCTGTTTCGACCTTGGTCCCATAGAAAGTTATTCAGTTTGAGGATCTGATCATCCCTTTAAAAATCGTTAGCGTTAGGACCATGTGTACAAAAATTCAGTTTACATTGAACACATAATATTAATGAGACCGAACAAAGCGTACAAGTACTACATACTGTTAACTGAAGTTCATGTTTCGGAATAGTTCAGGATTCGGCTTTTGCGTATTACCGCAAAATTCGGTAGGTACTTTAATATTATATTTTTGACTTCGAATTTAAATGAATGCCGCGGATATGTTTATCAAAAATCATTTTTAAAAAATGCAGTAATTCGGTAAGTATCTCAAGTTTTTTTGGTATCTTTTATGTATTTTTTACGGACTAATTTCATTATGCTTAAACTAATTTCATTTTTTTTGCGGTTCATCGTGTTTATCAATATACGGTGTAAGTGACATATTGAAAGTTGTTCAGTTAATTTGATTTATAATCACTAACCGCAAAAGTGGTGGCGAGAAAATCATTCGAACTCCATGGAAAAAACCTATGCCTAGTTAAAAAAATAAATACACCGCCTTCTCTTTCTAACTCTATACTGGAAACTGAAACGGCAACATCAAATGTCAAATTTTGATATTTTGAATTTTTTTTTTCTTAATGGACAGTTATTTTAAGTTTACAAGGAGTTTACAGTTCTGCGAGTGACTTCACTCGTCGGACCAAAAAAAACGTTATTTTATTTCAAATATCTGTAATCCTTTCTTTTTCAAATCTCTGACATAGAAAATATTGTTATTGAGACAATTATCACGAAATGGTTTTTGATTCAGCCCTCCAAAAAAAAAAACTGGACAATTTGTCGAAAAACAACAAAACTCAAACGTTTCCGTAGCTTGAACATCAGGGAACAGTAATGTATCACATTAATACTTATTTGACCTAGACACTAATAAGGCACTGTAGAAACTATTGGCACTAAAGTAATCTTGATTCCCGTCATTGGGGTACACTAAGTACAGGCAAGGACAGCACAAATGTGGACGTAATGGAAAAAACTAGGGATGTAGGTTTTTTTGACGTTTTGTCTGTTTCAAACTTTTGATTTTATTTTTATAAATACATTTAATTTTAATTAAAAAACAACACAGGTAAGGAGTTACCTACTTATATTTAATTTTAATAAAAGAAACAATACAGTTACACCGAGTATATTATCCTTTCAAAAGTTGTATGAAAATGTGGACATCCTAACGCATTTGAAAAGCCTACGACCAGCGCCAAGGAATATACTATCACAGCATAACTATTTATTATACTATTATCTATGACCAGCGCCCAAAGCGCTCTGGGCGCGCGCCCGGCGAGTGCCCGATACGCAGCGCCCTGGGCGCGTGCCTCGGGCGCCTTATATAACTAGTCGCTGCTGATGTTCACCAAAAAGTTCGGTTATTTATTACTTATAAATGTTGATGTTATATGTTGTTGTTGTTACATTTATCCTTGCGGAAAGGCAAAGGGAACATAGCCCATGCAGCCAAGTCTGATTTTGTCTTTTTTTATAAATTAATTATAAAAGGCACTATGTGCCTGATCTGTGTTAAAATTATAATTTTTCCAAGTCTTCATATTCCGAGTTAATTTTCGTTTTTCCGTAATAATGTCATTTCTGTGGTTTTCGTTATTTCCTTGTGTCATTTCCGAGATCAAGTTTCTATTTGCCGATGTCTTCAATAAGTTTTCAATATTGACAGGAATCCGTATTAAAAGTTTTTCATTTTTTCGTAACTTAAACCTAACTCATTGAAATGCGAGGGTGGTTCACACATTGCAATGTTTAAGGAAGTTTTACGCGTGGATATCAATCCGAATCGAACGGTCGCGCCTTACTTTATTTCTCACTTTAACTATATTGTTCTCGATTAAAGGCACATTATTTTACGAATTCCACCACATTATCACAACAATAGCCACGAAAAACTAATTTAGAAAATTAAGAAACAAAGTCCGCCCGTTTCGTCTTGTTTCCCGCGCAAAAAACCTTGATGTTATATGATTAAAAATCATGACAATTACTTTTAGGTTAAAATCGAAGGGCTCCAATTAAAATGTCACCTATTTCTGTCATCCTCTGCTAAAGAGGATACAGGTTACGCTCATAGGTATGCAGCACCTAAGTCATAAGTACTAAGACCCTGGTCTATTTGTTTTCTTTTTAAATCGTAAGGTTTCGTTAGAACTATAATCAATTGTTATTTTACTATGTGCTCTCCTATAGTGTCCAAGTAACTAATGGGTGTGTTTGTTAACTCGTTTTATTTATATGTATAATCTATAGTCATTCATTTAGAATCATTGAGTATTCTAAATAAATGTTTTCTACTTATTGTTCTTGCCACTGTTTTTTAATAACTTTTTATGTGCAATGTTTGCATGTTTACAGTTTTCTATTTCATTATTGACAAACAATATTTATAATTTTATACATTTCTACATAGTACAGAGTGTAAGAAGACCTCTCCCTGAAACTCAAAGGGGTTAAAGTACCCAATGGGTATCATCAAAGAAAAATCGAAAATTTTGAAAAATAACACACCCTAATACCCATACAACGTTTGCCAAGGGACCAACTATAAGAACGAAAAAGAGACGTGCAATTTCATACTAAAATTAAATACCTACCGAGCAAAATGGATGGAACAGCATTTCGTTTTTAGGGTTCCATACCCAAAGTGTGAAAACGGTACCCTAAAACTAAGCCTACGTTGTCCGTCCGTCCGTCCTACCTATTTAGGGCTGTAACTTTTGAACCGTAATAGCTAGACAACTGAAATTTTCACAAAATATGCGTTAATTAAGGGACTCGTACAAGAAAATAGTTTTATAAGAAAGGTTTTTTCTTGTTCTGTCGTAAAAACGGTTATACATACAAGAGCGTAAAGGAACCCTCGGTGCCCGAGTAGCCTAACTCGCAATTGACCGGTTTTTATTTATTTTGTTTTCTTATTTGTTGGTCCCATAGTAATAGTTGTTGTCTTTTCACCCTTTCGGGAGAGGTCTTCTTACACCTGTATATTATTCGCTATTTTTAAATTATGGTGCTACAACAATATTCTCTTAACCGGCATTCTCATTGCCGGAGCATATCCAGACGAATCCCAAAAAAACAGGAGGAATATTTTTTCGACAAATCGATTTAAGTGACAAGAGTCAAGAGATTGTTAATTTGGAGAAGGAAAAAAGATTAAAGACTAGTATAAATGACAATTTACCCGTGGTTCCGGTAAATTCATGATTTTCTACCATTTGCATATTCTATATTACAACGGACCTACTCTAAAAATCGAAACTATTAGATTACAAATATATTGTCGTTTCAGTGGCTTATATTGTAATTTTGAAAAGAAAATAAGGATAAGCGTATATAGGCTAAAACTATTCGAGAAATTTTGGATTGCTTACTTATCCTATTTTCCCAATATGTACCTAATCATATTGACGTGATGACTTGTAATGAATTTGATGTTTTTACTGTATTTTGTCTACTGTTTGTGATTTTACGTGTGGTAGGACGAAATATTATATTATTGAAACGCTTGTCACTGTGTTTTATTAGTACCTCAGTACCTCTACGTGTTAATACAAGGTTTTACAATAATACATATAAAAATTTAAGGTGGTGCTTCAGACCATCAAAATGAACAACTTTCAATATGGAGCCAATTTCGAAATCGCGAAAAAAATAGCAGTTTTATACAAAACTGCATTGCCGACTCGACTCAAATGTATGGGTCTGCTGTTTTTTTCGCGATTTTGATGTTGGCTCTCTAGTGAAATTTGTTCGGTTTGATGGTCTAAACCACCCCTTAAATGTTTATTTGTATTTTTGCAATGTTTTTTGTAACACCTTGTATATACCTACCTATGATATTCATTACATACTACGCTTTAAGGGTTGAACTACACATGGCCGCACGCGATCGCACTTTTCCATCGCTCCATCCTTTTCTGTCACTCGGGAACGTCATTTGCTAGAGCATATAAGATAGACGGAACGCGATCGCGTGCGACCGCACGCCGCAGGCGATCATGTTCCGTCTATCTTATATGCTCTAACAAATGACGTTCCTTAGTGACAGAAAAGGATGGACCGACGGAAATAATATTTCCGTATTCCGTATCGCATATTATGCGATCGCGTGCGGCCATGTGTAGTTCAACCCTTACTCTGCAACTTGCGATCATTTTCAACTACCTAGCACAATGAATGGAATTCTGTTACTGATTGTTTTCCTTGACATCCAACCATTGATCTAAACTATTATAATACTGTTACTGAAGTGTGTCTGTACATTGAAGATATTTACAAAAAAAAGATTAAGATATGGTTTTTAGGTACTTATCCCTGACTCGAAATCAACCTTTTTTAGAAATTTTGTCTGTCTGTTTGTTTGTGTGTTTATTTGTTTGTTTGTTTGTTTGTTCGCGCATCACGCAAAAACTACTGAACCGATTTTGAAGAAACTTTTTTTGTTTGATTGCTTATGATCTGACTTAAAATCTGGTATAGGTATAATTTGTGCGGACGAAGTCGCGGGTAAACACTAGTATCTTATACAGGTGAAATTGATATTATTAGCATCCTTTTAAACTAAGAGTTTACTCTTCAGTTTGATGAGTAGACTCTTAGTTTAAAAGGATGCTAATGTTATCAATTTCACCCTGTATGCAGCAGCGTGCACTGTAATTCGACCTATTCCTTGAAAGAGTTAAGTCAAATAAACTGTAGCAACACAGGCACATGTCCAAATCGGAATAGATAAGAGTATTCGGGCTAAGCTTAAAAGTTTACTGTGGTTTTATAGTTCCATCAAAGTTTTTACGCTTCAATCGATTTTATGGCTAATAGTGTATAATTACGGTTTAATGGTTGTTCCGATATGTTAGAGTTTTCTCGTTAACTCTTTATCATCATAACGGTCTCGTGTGAAATGAATCTTGAACAGTGTGACTATAGTGTGTGGCTATAGCAAGCACTGTCTAGCTAGATCATAGAGTACTTTATACTACCGTAAGACCTAGATTAAAACGGACGGACTGTTGGTCCTACCGCTTAGTTCCCCTAGCTAGCAGGATATGCTTTAATCTAGACAGTGTTGCGGGGTTAGTCCACCAGGATTCCCTAGCTCGATCCCCCAGGGGATCCTGGTGAACTACATATTAAGACCTGTGGTAAATACTTAAACAACAAGATAATAAATAACGAAAGCAGGAGTTTGAAAATAGAAGAAGCTTTTCTATTTTTTAGATTGTCATTATAGCTTTCGACGCATAATACCCTAACACCAATAATTTTCTTAAACGCACAATGACGTAGGTACCTATTCTCAAAATGACTTCATCGCAAACTGACCTAAACGCGAATCGACCTTTTAAGTATGAAAAGACATAAGGAAAAAATCGCTGAGCTTGTCATAAATGTTTATTTATTTGTTTAAAACATCGTAATAATTATACATAGTTAGGTACTTATCAAATAAAATGCGACAAAAATGTTGACAACAAGATTGTTAATTACATTAGGTACTTATTTAACTATAATACTTTTAGCAGTAAGTACTTTTATTAAGTATTTTAATTTATATTAGTCTACCTTATAATGTGTTCTTATTAAATTTGGAGAGAGAGGTTTAAAAGTCGGTTCTTGTCGACGACACGCAGACATGTTCTAATATTTCGCAGCATTAATTACCTTGTTTAACGGACATTTATTATAAAACAACATATATCTTACACTTAAGGAACTTTTTAAAATTGTTAATAAAATGTTTTGGACGAAGTAAATTTTACTATAGTTCTTTACATATTATTATATAGTATAGATTCTGTAAAAGAAAAAGGGTGATAATGTGTGGCTTCAAGCCTCGTCGCTATCGATCGGTTGTGGTTTGTGGGCATGGCGGCGCAGGCGCTGCAGCTGCGGGACGCGTCAGCGGCGACGTCCGAAGCGCAGGAACGAGTGGACGACGTCCTGGCGCTTCATGCCAGTGTCCAGCAGCTGAGGGTAGTCGCGCACCAGCGCTGCGCAAGAACAATATTGGCATTATTGGTTTTGGTGTGCAATAAAGTATAATTGAATTGAATTGAATTGAATATTTTTATAGAAGCACACATTTACCTATGGAAGGCGTGAATTGGAACAAAACTGTAAAAGAAGTTTGTCGGTACATTGAAGATATGGTTTTTAAGTGCCCCTGACAAAAAATCACTAATGTTTATATTTATTGTCTGTCAGTTGTTTGTTTGTTCGGGCAAAAACTAGGTACTGAACCGGTTTTTATTGAAACTTTTAGTACGGACGAAGTCGCGGGTAAAAGCTCGTATTTCTACATACTTTACCAACTAAAGTTCACTAACGAACACCTACCATCAAACTGACCTTGGTACTCTGGCACCTGCTCGCCAGCGGCCTCTGCGTACAGCTCGAGGAAGGTGTTGAGGGCCTGGCAGAAGCGTGCGGCGCGCGGGTCGTCCTCCGCTGCGCCGGCGCAGAGCTGCGCGGGCGCGGCCAGTGCGCCGAGTGCGCACCACGCCAGCACTGCGCACACCACCGCCAAACGACACGCTTTGTTTCTGCGGGGGAAAGATATGAGCATGGTTAGTGAAACCATTCGGGCTTACTCCTGAAATTCTCCATGAACCATTTTTTGTAGTACTGGCTTCCTTTTTCGGTAGATACCGCCGTGCTTACTATTATACTTAAGTAGTTACCCACTTATATTTTGGCACAACCCTCGGTCGACCGCTGGAAAAACTCACCCACGTGACTAAGCCAATATTACATTCCCATATTTTAGAGACCCCTCTATATATAAATAACATTCCCAACATAGGTAGTAGAATAACAAGCATGAATATTCGAGATTTTATGTAGGTAGCAGATTAGGTACTTATATCAAAATATTTATCCGTTTTCAATGAGACTGGTGCAAAATGTAAACAAATAGGTAAGTACGTATCAAAATTTAAAACGAAGAGTTTTCATAAACGAATCAACACCTACAGGAAAAAAAAAACTAAATGAAACCATATAAAATATCAATGAATGAAACATCATAATCATAACATCAACATTTAAAATATCAACCCGCTTAAATACCTACACAGAATTTTAAGTCACGGTAAGTTCGGTAGAAATGAGGTGTTTCAATATAATTATAGTCTGTCTATAAAGTCGTGATAAGAATGTTTGTGTTTGAGGAACTAATCATTTTAGTATGGTGGTGTTGCCAGGTTATGCTTGATTTTGACGTTCTTGCGTGGAGACTGCGCCCTCATTTTTATCAAGACTTTATAGACAGCCTATACCTAGGTATTACCGCAGAGTGCTATAAATATTACCTAACCTAGTTACCTATGATACTTAAGTAAGTAAGTATATCAAAACAAGAAAAATTCGCATGCGTTGAAATTTCTTCTTCATCGTAAGCAGGTTTCCTCACAATGTTTTTTTTTCTTTACCGTTTTGGAGAGCAGTCTGTATTTCAGAAAAACTCATTCGTACATGGCATGTCGCCCGTGCGGATTCGAACCCGGAACTCAAGATTGAGTTTCCATAGCTCTCCGCACGCGCTACATTACCTACTAGAAACATTGATATTTGGAAATAAAACTGGGTCAATGTTCTAAAAATATGATACACATACTCGATCCCCCCTATGTAGGCACACTATTCTTTTAAATGTGTATTTTGTGTCGAGAATAATTCTGTTATTCGAGACGAATGCAAAGGGACTAGGCCGCGCCGGGCGTGTTCCCTACAATTTGCCTCTTTGTGGCGTCTCTTTGCCGCTCGCGTTACTTGTCACAGAACTAACAAGGTTCACAAATCGCATTTCTTTTTGTCCCTCTGAACGTGTTTTTATGTTAGTTTGAAAATAGATTTTTTTTAATTCGTTACCGGTCGTATTAGGACATTACTACCTACCTAGCTAGACTGTACCTACATGTCTGCTTCTCGTATAGGATTGTTAAAAAAAATATCAAAACATCAATAATGTTGCCTGTTATTTAGGTAGGTATGTAAACTGTTTATTAAGCAAAAACATTCTGGCACATTTTGATTGGCAAATAGGTAATATATGATTTGTAAATAAATTCAACTAGCTAGGCAATTTTGTTTTCGATTAAGTATACCTAACTACTTAGTACATTAGGGTACTGCAGTGGCCAGCAATGCAACGAAGCATTGATGGACGAACGTGTAAATGTGCACACATACGTAAGTCCATCAATGCCTGTTGTGGCCAAGGCTTGTATAGTGCTTTTCTCAAACAATGCGCGGAAATGAAAATGAATCAACTTTTCAAAATCAATGACGAACAACCAAGAACATTGCGAACAACAAAAATGTTTCCTGCGTTAAAGCTAGCAAGTAACTTATTATTAATCTGTAGTTAAAGTGTTCAATCTTTTTTTTCTTCATCATAAAGCTTTCTATTTGCAAGCCAGTTCGAAATTTAAATAAAACCTTTGATAAGTTACCTCCTTGTTGCCATGTTTCGGAGTAAAAGATCGTTAAGTACATTTATGATTAGATTACACGACCGATATGATATGAGTTTACTATGTAATTTATTTGGCCGCTAAACCACGACAGATATGGTTTTTCATACAACTTTTGTCGGCCGCTGCTCCCATCTATTTGGCCAGTACAGCAATTTCGATTTATCTCGAAGAAGGTTGTCAAAATAATGCTCAAACCAAGCATGTTTGACAAAAGTTACTTATCCTCTTTATCATAACTGACTTATAAGCCCAGAGTCATGCCTCACTATGTCACTGTAAATAATAATTATTATACTTACTAGTACTCTTTTAATCTTGCTTGAAAAACTTGTTTAAGTACTTCTTTTTTGGTTATACACCTACCAAAAGAGTTTTTCTAAGATGTTGTCTATTCCCCTACCTATTCACAGAGGTAGAGGTACCTATTTATAATAGCAATGCTAGTGGTCTGAAGCTTTCCTTCTACTTATTACCAAATTTAAACCTCACGGACCTGAAAGAAATACGGACCGAGTATTGCACTAAAAAGATGTGAAGCATGCAAGGTAATACAATCTCGTTTGTTCTACAAGGGACCTACACTCACACAGATGCACTAGCTCTAGGTGCAGGTCCGACAACCCGTCACCTTATGTACCGCGTGACAGCACGCACACAAAAGAAATGGGTGCTTCACTCATGATTAGATGACATTACGTCTGGTTCTTCTTTTTAGTCTGTGTTAAACCTTTCAATAATAGGTATGAAGTTGCAGCAAACTCATGTTTAGAATATTAAAGTTTAAGTAGGTAACTACCTACTTTTTGTTTAATTTTTATTAACATCAGGAAAACATAAACGGTAGGTTAGTGTCAATTGTACAATACGCTGCTATAACTAAGTATACCTAACTTTTTTATACACTCCAATGACATAATGTTCAAAAACGTTTAATATTAGCTTTGCAGTATAGTTAGATAGAGCTGATAATAAAATACAACATCGCGTAACTTTCTATCACTTTTAGATAGGTACACCTATTCCTAGATGTCAGAAAACGTACTAGAGGAATCATGTTGGAAGGTTAAATGTCTAGAGTACACAAAAAGCAATATGTTTAGTATTACACATACTCGTAGGGTAGTCGTGGCATTCCAATATTCAGGGCTCACACTTTGTGACGTTGTTCCCTAAATTCCAATGGTTCGCGTTTTTATTGTGGGAAAGATATTCGGTAGTGTATGCACGAGAAGATTTACTCTATTATATTTCGTATTTGCTTCTATTGAAGGAAGAAATAACTTTAATATGCCTAACTACGCGAACTACGTAAACTTTTTTATGGCTACACGGCTTGGTCTACTTCACAACACTGCATTTTCTGCGTAGCTTTCTTTACCATGATTAATAATCACGGACAAAACACATTTTGATTCTCTGGTGTAATTAAACTAGCTGTTACCCGCGATTTCATTTGCGTGACATTTTTATACCTAGTTAGTAGGTACCTTATGTCCTCAGGCACAGTACAGGAATGAGAATCTATTACTACAGACCTCAAGGTTCGAGCTATCACTGTTCCAAATTTCATCAAAGTCGATTAAGCGGTTTAGCCACGAAAAGGTAAAACCGTTTATACAGAGTCAGAGAAAAATCAGCTGTTCCTTACAAAACTGCAAACCTACTCGAGTCAAATGTGGGACAGCAGATTTTTTTTCGCCATTTCGATGTTGGTCCCATAAGGAACTTTCTATATAGAAAGTTGTTCCGTTTGACGGTTTGATCATCTCATAAAGTGTCAGCATATTAAGAACGACCCTGTAATACGTGGTGGTAAAGCCCGACCAGAAATATAAAAAACCTCGCCATGTTGCGGAAAATCATTGGAACTAATTTTTGTACTTGGAACACTAACATTAAAGGTGACAGTCAATTGCAGCGCCCCCAAACCAGGTTTTTTATATTCCTGTAGGGCTCGCATGCCACCCCCGAGAAAACGATAAAAATCGAGATGTGCCTCCATCCTTATTATTTTACGTATGCCAGAAAGAGCGCGCACGACGTTTTTCTCGGTTAAACGCTTTGTCGTGGCTGGCATGCTAGCTGTGCTGGTCAGGCTTTACCTAAGGGTGGTGGTGGGAGGGTACCTACACGCTTCGATCAAAATAAAATGAATGGATAGGCCTAAAGCGCGGTAAGTTGAAGCAAACTACTGGTGCACTTGGTACATACAAACTAGCGCCATTATCTGTCAAATCTAGGGCACTTGCATACAAGTGACAAGTAAAAATTTCATTTGTTTTGCCTCATTTTTCTGGTTTGAAATGTTCGCTTAAGGCCTATCCATTCATTTTATTTTGATCGAAGCCTACACGTGACATTAGATAGTTGTTGTTCTGCCAAAAAGCGTCACAATCATAATACAATATAACTATTATTTGTTGGGAACAATGTCCGCATTAGTAAGAGGGATAACGCATTATTGGATAACGTCGTACGCAGTGGCGGGATGAGGCCCAAAGCCCTCCGCAAACAAGTGGCGATCCGCACGATCCACAAGTAATCTGTTTGAACGATATTAAGTCGAAACTCTAACTTTTGAAGAAGATCTCGTCTTTACATTGCAAATTAGTTACATTATAAAAGTATAATATTAACTATCTATTTTCTTTGCACTTGATAATGTAGGTAATACCTTCGATCAAAATAAAATGGTAATACCTACAGAATTCTATTTTCAGAAATTCAAGTCATAACTGTGAGTTTCTTCATTATGCGAAGTTAATTAAGTTCCGGTATAGGATCTTTTTTCTTCTTCTACGTAGGTAAGTATACAGGGTGTAAGGGACAGCCCTCCGCAAACTGAAACGGTGAACTCAGACCATCAAACTGAACAACTTTCTCTATGGAGCCTACCTCAGGAAACGCGAAAAAAAATCTGCTGTCCCATACATTTGAGTCGGGTAGGTAAGGCAGTTTTGTATGGGACAGCTGATTTTTTTCGCGTTTCCTGAGGTAAGCTCTATAGTGAAAGTTGTTCAGTTTGATGATCTGAGTTCACTGTTTCAGTTTGCGGAGGGATGTCCCTTACACCCTGTATTATCATGGTATTTTCTTTATGGAAATAAAATTCAGAGTTTAGGTACTGCGTAATCACAATACAAAATACTCTAGTTACCGTGCTATTTAGGTAGGTACATAAAACACTTTATCTACAAAAGATCGACGAACAAAGGCTGTGTTTTAATTTAAAAACTGCAACAATGCGACTTCAAACTGGTCAGGTGGTTTTGTTCTCGTTCCAAACATCAAGTTTTTAGAAAACTACAGCCACTAATGATTCCTTAAGATTTACGAAGTTGCCGTTGTTAAATTAGGAATTCAGATTTTTTACTGCGTTACACAAAGTGTAACAAAATACCCTAGTAATATTTAATGGGGTGGTTTAGTTTAAACCAACAAACAAACCACTATGGAGACAACATAGAGAAAATTAAAAAATTTCAGCTGTTTCATACCAAACTGCAGCAGGTCTCTACTAAAATGTATGGGAAACACTGTACCTACTTATAAATATTTTTATTGTTCTTAATTATTGCAAAGTGTTGACTTCTTACATAAGTAGGTACCTATTATAATTACTTAGTAATAGTTAATCCATCTCGAAAAATTCCGAGGATTGGTAGGTTAGATGAGAACAAAGAAGGACCTTGTCGTATCATAGACTATAAGAAATAACTTGCAGTCTTGCTGATAGCTATACAAGCATCTAACTTTGTGAAATTGACATTATAATTAACAAATAAAGACATTGCTGAAGGCACGTTGTTGCAAGTTTATCCGCGAGCGGTTCTGTCATTGGCGTGCATGGGCGTAGCAATGATTTTTTCCCAGGGTGGGCCAGGCCCAGGCGAGGTTGATGTAATAAAAACTAAAACCTAGAGCGCGCTCGAGATTTCACTGAATCCTGGAGCGAACGAAGCTAAGTGAGCTCGTGATTTACTGCAATGCATCTAGGTCTTTTTGATACAATCGTAGCCAGGAGCGAGCGAAGCGAGCTCGACATTTCACTGAATTCTGGAGCGAGCGAAGTGAGCTCGAAATTTTACTGCAATGTGTCTAACCAGAACTTTACTGCAATGGGTGTAGTGAGATCAGTGTAACACGATTTAAATCCTGAAGCGAGCGAAGCGAGCTCGAGTTTTTTACGACATAAAAGCTAGAACGAACAAAGCAAACTCAAGATGTAACTAGGTACTCTATGAAAAGATATACGATCCAAAACCTAGAGCGAGCGAAGAGAGTTCGACATTTCACCCAATTCTGGAGCAAGCGAAGTGAGCTCGAGATTTAACTGCAATGTGTCTAGCCAGGAGCGAGCAAAGCGAGCTCGAGATTTTACTTCAATATAAATAAGATCAGAGCAGTACGTTCTAAAAATAGGAGCGAGCGAAGCGAGCTCAAGATTTTGCTTCAAGATTTGCAAGATTTTGCGAAATTACATTCTGACCACATTGACTTTTGAAGAAAGTGGACATGACAAACGAAACACAAACACAAGAAAACTATATTGTTTTTATTTATCATTACTATCTCTTATTTTTAGTAAGTGATTCATTTTATTTCTGGGGTGGGCCAGAAGGATTCTAGGGTGGGCCAGGCCCACCTGGCTCCCCCCCTTGCTACGCCTATGTTGGCGTGGTGTTCGTGCGGTTCGCATTTTAGCCCAGTAAAAATACGGGTCGAAAGGAAATTACTTGATTTAGGGTGCATTGGGGTAATTGCGAACCTGGGTATATTCCGAAAGTTTATTAAAACTACCTGACTTTAGACGCCATTTTTATCGGCTTTGACGCTCAAGCCGCCGTTCGTCGCTGCTAGCGTAAGTGTCAGAGCAACGTGCCGTCTCGACAGACAAGTCAGGTAGTTTTAATAAACTTTCGGAATATACCCAGGTTTGCAATTACCCCAATGCACTATATAAAAAACTTTTGCTTGATCGTTTATACAAATTATATAAAGATTTTATTATATATTAATAACGGATCAAAACAATTTTCGTATTAGGTATTATTAATAGTGTCAGATTTCTTTCTTTTAACTTTTTATTATTTGTTTTCGAGTTTACATACACTGTGTAAAGTTTGTACTAAAATTTAGTTATTCGTAACTTCTACTTATTTAAAATGATTTTTCTCTGGACTTACTTCTAATATAAGTAAGTAAAAAATAAAAATGTATTTAAAAAATTTCATTAAAAAGTTGTACTTATAAGTATCTATTTTGTGCCAATTTTACATTTTTTTTTTTACTTTGTTTAATTATTTAAGAAAACATTTAGTTGGATTTTCAATCTAAAATCTAAATGATAACTAGAATTATAATCTAAAGTACTACTTACTTATAAAAGAAAAAAAAAACGGCTGTTATAAATTATTTACTTTCGCCATACAAGCGCACCGTAACTTTACTGGAGTATTTAAGCTTGTCACAAGACTTCGCCATCTCTTCTCAACTGTTTATCCTCGAGATTGGGATAGATACTGGGAGTAACAGTAAGTTAGTAAAAAAACTACATGACATTGGCGGAAATGCAGTGGTAGTCCCAAGCAAAGGCCTATTCATTGTAGTAGGCTTAGATCAAAGTAAAATTAATGGATAGGCCTAAATCGAGTTAAGTCGAAGCACACTACTAGGGCAATTGGTCATTCATTTGTTTTGCCTCATTTTTCAGTTTTTATAAAATTTTATGTATGTACCTACCTAGGGTAGGTAGGTGTAGGAAAGTCTAGGTAGCTTAGGTACAGATTACTGATGTATTAACAGCAGTTTGTATTTTAGTCCTGTTTTATTATTCCCTGCATACGAGAGATATATTTAATAAGGCTGATTTATGACGTATAAATTCATATTAGTTACACCACAAATATTAAAATATTTGCAGTAATGCGATATTCATTATGCGTATCGCGATTCATTCAGCGATCTTAAATTATATGAATGAATGAACTACCTACCAACTGATGGTGTATCATAAGAGAAAATATTTTTTCAACAGTATTACCTACTTATAGATTTCGTGGAACAGAGAGAGTAAATTAAAAATTCTAACTAATCAGAAATCTAAAATAGTCTATGTTTAATGATTTCTGCATTTTCGTTTTACTAGCATTCTATTTAAAACAAACAAATGCAGTAACTATCTAAGGGTAATGACTAATGTAATGACACACCTACGGAACGTACGGCGCCGAACGTTCGGTTGAATACGCGTCTACTAGGAAAAATGGCGCGTTGGTGTGTCGCCGGGAAAATCTTTGCGCGCGTATTCAACCGAATGTTCAACATGTAAGATCTCGCGTCTATTATTAGACTAGATTATAGACAAACGTAGTAAGTAATTATACTCTGTGCTGTCACTAAGAGTAGAAAGGGCACGGGTCAAACTACCACACTTGCCCAGTACAAATTGATGAAAATGTTTTTCCTATAGGTATCGAATTAAAATCGTATAATAATACAACGGTAAATTATTAAAATTCTCTCGTTAACATTCTTTGCGGTAATCACTCGTTCGTAGATGTAATTAATGTCTGTAATTGTATTATGAACGTTCCCTATAAGTAAATATTGCCAGAAACATGTCGGAGATAAAAGCCAGCAATTCGGATTAAGGTAAAAGACGTATTAGGTACTTAAAATTTAAGGCATCGCGGACAGTGAACGAGACACAATATAACTTTTATTGTTATCTGCTATAGCCGGTCAGTGTCCACGAACGTGTACATGAGCGTATTAATTGTTTGTGTAGAGTTAAGTGAGGCTGATTCGTAATTTTTTTAGTATGTATATTATCGTGTGGGCAGCAACTAGCAAGCCCTGGTGTCCGATACGGCCTTACGGCATCTGACGTGGTTTTTTTATGTAACGACTACTGCCACCAGGGATAGTAGTCGGGACCAACGGCTTAACGTGCCAACTTGTCCTATGATATTTAGCATGTATCCTAGCCAGCGAGTATGGGGAACCTGCAAGATAAATTGTATTACCTAAGTAATATAAATGTGATAGTAACAACGCATAAACGGCTGAAAGTATTTGGGTGATATTCTGGATTAGCTTAATACACGGGATACTTTTTTAAAGACAATGCTGATGAAGTCGCGGGCAGGAGCTAGTATTCTCATAGTGTCATAAATAATATATAAAGTTTCGATCAAATTGACGGGGTCCTGCAAAAAAATGTTTCTTATTTGAGGCCCAGGGGAAAATACCTCTGTGTAATCGTCGGGGTACCTAACTACTTGTTTTGTCGGTTTTTATTTTCGTCTGTGTAGTGTAGGTAGGTACTTCTAGTTGGAATATGAAGCATAGGTACCTAGAAATTCCTTCGAAATAAATCAATCATTCGCTATTTACTACGTTACGAAGTGCTTTAATTACAAATGCGTTATTTATAGTTAACTGAGTTATAAATACCTTATCTTCGCTAGCGTATATATTAACTTACGTTACGTTTATGAAATAATAAGTAATTGATTAATTAAGTTGAAGAATTAGATTAAAATCTTGTCGTAAATAAATTATTGGATCAAAAAAGGTGCTAACATTTAAGTGTAGTTATCATTTTTCCAATGGACATTACTACTCTTAGATTTTTGGATTAGGTAGGTACCTACATTGATGTTGCCAAGATTGCAGCAATATAATTATATTGCAATTGCAGCACCTATAAGTGTAGCACGATAACATTAGTAAGAGAATGTTAAAATAATACCTACTATAAAAAATCATAATTTTAAGAACATTCCTAATAGAATTTGATTTCCATGCGAAGTAGACACCTATCAAAAATATTTACGAAAATTGTATGGACAACTGAAAAAGCTTTCTATGGAAAACAAGCTACGGCTAGTGCATCATTAAAAACCATAATAGAGTTCTAATTAAAAGTACCTATTAATATATCGACAGCTTTATGCATAATGACTCGGATGCCCACAGCAATGAGCGGCCGGACATTATACGAAACTGAGTTACCCTGCAGTGGGACGAAATACAATAAAAAACAATGCTTTCTTATTTAAACTTACTTGGTTATGGACATCAATTGGTGAATACAACGAAAGGTGTTCCACTATTTATTATTTACTCTATTTTATTTGTTATTATTATATATTAAGGACTTTGTACATTAATTTGTAATAGTAGGTACAGCGCGCGCGCTTCAAGTGGTTTCTTGTGGCACTGTAGGTACCTACTGTGGGATGTGACGGGAATCTGGAACGATCGGTACCGAACGCCAGCCTCACTTCATATTTAGATATACTGTACCGGTTTAAATCGCAGAAAGAAGACTGGTTTCCCGTATATCTAAGTAAGCTTATATTTCGCTCAGTCATGATAAACTTTGAAATGAAATGTCACGTGGCAAATTAACAAGAAGAGTCATAAAACATAGAATCCTGCTCGTAACTATATTGAATTTCTAAATGTCCACCACGAGCGAGTAGTAATTTAACCCTTTAAACATAGTCTTCCCGACTCCACACGCAGTACCTACTAATTGATTAAAAGCTCTACCATCATTAGAGAACAGCTAGTCGGCTATATCTAGAGCTAGAAATATAAAAACTTATACGTGAAGTGTCGTCGTCAATTTTTATGACATTAGCATTATCAATACAGCTTTATACAGGGTCCAACTTAATAATGCTGACGTTTTGTAAGAGGTCATCAACTGAACAACTTTCTATAGGGAACCAACATCGAAATCGCGTAAAAAAACAGCACCTGTTCGATACATTTGGGTCGAGTTGGATTGCAGTTTCGTATGAAACAGCAATTTTTTTTTCGATTTTAACTTCGTGTCATAGAAGAGGAAGACATCTCGCGTCGACCCCAGATAATGGGAAATGGGCAAGAGAATGATGATGAACTATCGTGTCATAGAAAATCATACAGAAGGACTTTATATAACATCACTTTTGGTGCAGGAACGGCCAGAAGCGACGTTTTAGAGTAGGTATTTGTTTGTTTTTTACGTACTTTTGTTTAGTCTTTTTAAATACCTACGTACTTTGTGAAGTAGTACCTATTTTAATTTTGGGATAAGTATGTTCATATCATACTGTTTTATTTTTATTTAGTCATTTCGTTTAACATAAGATGAAACTTCAATGATAATGATAACAAGTTTATGTTTTTCTTTAGTTTTCCTAAATGATACTGTGCTCTTCGTTTTAATTTGTAAACAGAAAACAAATTATGAACGCATCCTTCAAATGAAGAAAAATTTACTATTTAACTATCTATAGCTTTAGCGGAAATGCAAACACCTCTATCCAGTAATCCGTTAATAAATCTCTCTGTCACCAGGAGAGTTTATTTGTTTTCCCGTCCACCGATCTTCGGCTACGGGATATTGTCGAAATACGTCCTCATTTGTTTCTGTGTACACCTTCACTTAATAGTAGCCAGCCACACTTATCTGGATTAGTATTGTATTGTTTATTGCTTATTTTGGGAATCACCGCCGGCCGAGCCGTACCTTTACTGCTACCCTCAATGTTTTTTTAAATTATTCTTGGCAATAACCCACCTGTAAAACATTTCCAAAATCCAAGCATGTCAGTTTCACATTACTGGTTTTATATTGATCGAGACATTAAGGATTAGTTTTAGGTATTGTAGCCACTTTAGGCGGTTTCAAAAATAATTTAACGGTCAATAAAGTGCACAAGAGCTAATCATTCCCTCATTCTACACCACATTTTAGAGCTCCTGTTTGAAAATTTTGTAATTAAAGTAAAAATAAAGATTTTAACACAACCTAGAAACCAATATCTGTGCTTTACATGTATTGTTTCAATGTTTTCCATACAAATCTTAAATTAATTCTCTATATATTTTAACGAAATCTGATAAATGTAAAGCACAGGTATTGGTTTCTATTCTAGGTCGTGTTAAAAAAATTGCATTGTCTTTAATTGGTTAACATGGAAAATAGGACGGAAGTTCTTTTGTATGCAACGTGCTCGGGAGCCTTCGGAATTCTGTGCATCACAGTAGGAGTCGCGCTTGACTTTTCTAAATTGCGTCTTCGGATAGATTAAGGATGCAGGACACACATTGCCGAAGATTTGTACCGATTTTGTGTCGACAGGTTTTGTAATTTATTTCCATTGTAGGTATTTGTTTATTGGAACTAGTTAAATCAACACTTACCTATTAATCGCGTTTCAAAATTAACCTCAGTGGGACGTTAATAAAAGAATGTGATCCTGAAGGCAATCAGGTTGCCTGAAGGAAGGAGATTTCTCGACTTTAGACTATCTTAGCGAGACCGTTTATATTTATATGCAAATAAGAATGTCTTCAGTTTGTGATCCTATTAATTATTCATTTTGTTTAGCGGTCACTTGGTGTTTTAATTGCTCGAACCAGATTTATGAAACCTAAATTACCATTTCAAAGAAACACATTTTTTACGTGTTGATGTTAAAATTAACTCATTTTCCATTTTAAGTAGCACTTTTACATACTTTGTGTTGTAAAAAGCGCAGAATGAGAAGTAATCTTATGACCATAACATTTTTGAAATTACCTAGCTATTTTTTACTTTAAATTAATCTAAATTTTTATGCAGTATCTGTATATAAGGTCTAACAAAATTAGCTGAAACTATTTTAAGGAGATGATCAGACCATCAAACTGAACAACTTTCTCTATGGGACCAACATCGAAATTGCGAAAAAAAATCAGCTGCTCCATACAAAACTGCAAACCTACTCGAGCCAAATAATGTATGCGACATCAGATTTTTTTTTCGCGATTTCGATGTTGGTCCCACAGAGAAAGTTGTTTAGTTTGATGGTCTGATCATCCCTTTAAAAAGTGTCAGCATATTAAGTTGAACCCTGTAGGTATATTCTGTAGGGTTGATTATAAGTCAACTCAGGCAGAGACCAAAAAGTGACAGTTGACAGGCACGCAGCCGCCACGCCATGATGAATAGTAGACTATGTTCGTATTATGCCGGGACACGACCACGATTAGCCAGACGGCTCTTGTTCCTGTTAATTACGTCCAGCCCCTTAATTACTTTGCACTTTTCTTTTAAACGTTTTAAAACAACTCGAGTGTTACATCTCGACTAAACAGGCTCCTTCTTAATGTGATGTCACTTTTTAAGGTGATGATCAGACCATCAAACTGAACAACTTTCTCTATGGGACCAACATCGAAATCGCGAATAGTAATCAGCTGTTCCATATGGCTCAAGTAGGTCTGAAGTTTTGTATGGAACAGCAGATTTTTTTTGGCTATAGATGTTTGTTCTGAGTTGTTCAATTTGACGGTCTGCTCATCCCCTTAAAAAGTGTCAGCATATTAAGAAGGACTCATTTATATTCCCCACAATAATAGGTATACCTCGCAACCCACAAATAGTTAAGTAGGTACCTACCTACTTTAGGTATATTAAAGTAGTAGGTTTGTCAAAATATAGACCTCTAATATTTTGTACTTTTGTACTTAAAATTTTCACCTAATAAATATACCAAAATACAACATGGTCAAGAAACTGAAAAGTAGGTATTAAAAATTTAACAGGCTTTCTTCTGATTGAGTTTTTCCGCTTTTGCGATTTCGCAGTTAATATTAGTAGATAGGTAGCTCGTTCAAAACCAATCCAATGTACAAGATTGCCTGGGGGAGTTCCTTTCCTCAATACCTTTGCAAACAATACCCAATAAATCACTTGTGTTCGCCAGTTTTTTTTTTCAGTAATACCTAGATATACAGCGCAGTGCAGCATACCTAAGTATGACTAAAGGTGGACGCATATTTATCAGGGGCGTATGAGCCGAAAAAATCGAATTTTAGAATTCTTTGTATGAAATTCTACGATACCTCGCACACTTATCTTCGGTGAATCGGACGAATCGTCACAAGAATTAAAAGTAAATTCGTTTCGTTCGCCTCATTCGCCGCGGATATATATGCGTCCACCCTTAGGGAGTTATGGCACAGTACTAGAATGTTGTGGTTGCTTTGACATTTCAGATCTTGTGTAAAATCAACATTTTCCAGACCAAAAATCCACAAAACAAAAGGCACATTTATAGCGTGGCGTTTTCCAATCTCTTTGGGCACGTCTAAAATCGTACGCGCTGGTAAACCACTGTAATAATTAGGTACTTACTTACTTACTTGTAAACTTTAAATAAGTACTAATTACTCAATACCTACTTTTGATCAAGTTAACTGAACGCGATGAAATAAACGCTAGACGCTAAAACGAAGTCTTTAGATGCTTATGCGGAAATCCATCTAAATCTGTTCACTAGTTTTAGTTAAGTGATAAACAAATGGACAAAAATTCAGAAAATAGCCATAATCTGATAACCCCCCAATTAATATTTCGTCTGTACATCCACGCTGAGCTTACAATATTATAATTATAAATAGTAGATATAGGTACCTATAGATATTTAAGAAAGGTAGGTAAGTATACACAATTTTGAACCTTTTGTTTCCAGATGATTAACTTCCTTGATTAGAATTTCGATATCTACTTCTGTTTAAGCCACGGCTTATCTAGCTTACAGTAGGTTATATACATTATATTTTCTTTTAGTTAGTCTCTTTCTTTTTAATTGCTGAATTACCTACAATAAATGTCTGATTCAATTGGGTAATTTTCCAGATTAAAAGGTTTTATCAAGATCCGACCGCAAAATTATGCACTGATTTATTTTCAGCTGGGTACCTATCATTTTATGCAGCAAATTGACATTTTATAGGGAGAAATTCAGACAATTTCTAAAAATCCGTAGATTTTCCATTGAAATCCATAGATCCATAGGCCAGGCCAAATTTCAGTAGATCTACGGATAAATCCGTAGGCCACCAAATAGTTAAAGGTAAGGTTGGTAAGTCACCGTCTGTAATTTTTGGCAAAACTGATACATTTGTTACGGCAGGTAGGAGTCCCGAAGTCTCTCCGCAATAACCCTGATTTCCCGAATCACCCAGCACATCTAGCATGCCAGCCACGACAAAGCGTTTAAACGAGAAAAACGTCGTGCGTCTTTCTGGCATACGTAAAATAATAAGGATGGAGGCACATCTCGATTTTTATCGTTTTCTCGGGGGTGGCATGCGACCCCTACTGTTCACCCCATAACCAGATATAGACGGAAAAGTGTCAGGACCTCCTAATTTTCAATATTTTAATGCAGAACACTCGATTTTCTACTACACGCCCCAAAGACAACGTGAGAATTTTTTGATATTTAGTGAGATGCATTAGCCAAATGTGCGCTTTAAAGATTTTCAAGTCAGCAATTTTATTAAATATTATTAAGTTTTTCACCCCCTGCACAATCATGTTTTTGAAGATATAAGATCCTGACACTTCGCCGTCGATATGATATGAGCTAGATTATTTTTGCGGAAATCGTAAGCTTGGTCCTGTGTTTCATCATCATATAAAGTCATTCCATTCCCGACAACGACGCGTTCGAGTTCGTCAACTAATAAACCAAACAAGGAATTTTTATTACATTAGAGGTTGCTTCGGTATAATAGATAAGTACTTCATTAGTTAGGTACTAAACATACCTACCTACTTTACACAGCTCGAATTAAAAAAAAATAAGATTTTTTTTGTATTTGTTCACTTAGAGGTAGGATAACTCATTTCATAAAAATGTGGAGCGAAGTAAAGTTCTAAATTATATTTTCAGATAGACTAATTAACAGGAACGTTTCTTTTTCATTTTCTGGATGTGTAAACAGTTCTAAATTACATTTTAGCGTTTTTAAGGTTGCGTATCGAAAGAGTGTCGGCGGGAGTTTACACCGGGTGGTGTGGTCTATCTTTTGAACCGTAATAGGTAGCCGGTAGACATTTTTCAACAATCTTACTCGTAAGTGGCTCTTATTGCATCGCTTTTCGGTACATAATGCAGATTATAGAACACGTGTGCGAAAATATTTTTTTCGCCTCACAAGCTCGGAAAGATTCTGTTTATCATTCGAAATCTGAGTGCAAAAGTGCATTTTATACGCTAGCGTGGAAAGAGTTTTTGAAATTCGAATCTGTCTTTTCAATACCGCCAATCCACTAAAATAACTGGCCAGCACGAAAAAAAAACTTTTCACCTTACAAGCTCGGAAAGATTCTGTTTATCATTCGAAATCTGAGTGCAAAAGTGCATTTTATCCGCTAGCGTGCAAAGAGTTTTTCAAATTAGAATCCATTCGAGTCCAGATAAAAAGATAGTAAAACCATACGTGCGAGAAAGACAAAAAGATTATGTTGCTAACATAACGAACTATGCATATATTCGTGCATATTATTGTCTTCTCTTTTTCGCGTATAAGTTTGTCCTTCACTATAATTTATTTGAGTGTCAACAAAGAGATTATAACTAAATATAATCCATTTGAGTAGCAATATCTCTTGTCTTCTCTTTTTCACGTATAGATTTGTCCTTATTTGCATTTGCATATAATTATTTTTCCAGTGTGGGATAAAAACATCATTTAAAATAATACTTATTTAAAATGCATTTTAATAATTAATTCATCTTGTTTACCTATGAGAAGTTATTCCTTTACATTTCCTTACATTTCCTGAATTATTTGCGTAGTGTCTCAGTACACACTACACACTAGGACATTTTTTATGCTGATCAATTGGTTTTCAATCAAACTGCTACACGTGACCGCAGTGAGACAGTGACTAAATGCAAGAGTAATATAGCCGCAATAGAATGGGACAACGTCATAAAGCGCGATGTTCGCACATCTAAACTCAGTGCTTGCACCTAACATTTTCCTCGCTGTTGTGAGGTGAAAAGTTGTGTGTTTCGCTCGGCTGCAAAATTATTCCGCGTCTCGTACCTTTGAAACCTTCGCTACGCTCCGGATTCTATATTTGAACCACTCGCTTCGCTCGTGGTTCAATCCTAGAATCCTTCGCTTGCTCAGGTTTCAATATAAGTACTCGCGGCAAAAAACAACTTTGCAGCCTAGCATAACAAATAACTATTGTAGAATGTTCTTTTTAGCAATTCACTTTTTTTCCTCGCTACTGTAAGGTGAAAAGTTGTGTGTTTCGCTCGGCTGCAAAGTTGTTCTGTGTCTCGTACCTTTGAAACCTTCGCTGAGCTCAGGATTCTATTATTTGAACCACTCGCTCGCGGTTCAATCCTAGAATCCTTCGCTTGCTCAGGTTTCAATACAAGTACTCGCGCCAAAAAGCAACTTTGCAGCCTAGCACAACAAATAACTATTCTATTGTTATTTGAAACCTCAGCAAAGAGTTTTTATGCAAAAAAAATCTTTTTTTCTTTATTTAAATTACTTGGGGCCTGTTTCACCACTTCTGAGTAAGGCCGGATTCGACCAAAAGCACCAAAAAAATAAAAAATAACATAAAAAAAGGAACCTTACATTGTACTAAAAATATGACTTATTTTACTTTATTTGGTCTATCGTTAAAACGGTATACCTACATACAAACGTCAAACTTGGTGTGATTGGGTGTGAAACTCCAATCCAAAAAATAGTAAAAAGGAACCACACAATTTCTTTTGCAAAAATAGATTTTGGTGGGCGGAACCCTCAGTGCGAAAGTCCAACTCGCACTCGTGCGGTTTTTTTTACACTGAACCTGTGCCTTAAGCGAAAATGGCCTTTAGAGGCCATTTATTTTCGGCAACTAAATAGATAGGTACTAATTGTAAAAAATTTCCTCCTTGCTCTTGCTTTACAGATTTAGGAAGAAGCTATAGGTATTTACTGATGACAAAGACTAATTTAGAACTTGAAATGTCCTTGTTATGAGGATAGACGAGTATAGTTTTCTCCATACAAACGTGTTCCCCTGTTATCTCCCTGGATAATAACACTAGAGCAAATATTTTTTTACCATACAATATAAGTCACCTCTGCCATGTCCCTATGTTTTGCTTTTTTGCATTAATTAATTACTGTAAGAACTAGGGACCTTCGAAAATGACCCATTTTACCGCCCGTTTTCAGACATCCAGTAAACAAATTTTACGAATATAAACAAAAAAAGCAAAACGTACGGACATAGCCAAAGTCTTTCTCATATTATTTTTGAAAGAATTATAAAAATCGGTTTAGTTTAAGAGTAGAAAACAGGGGAATACAAAATGCAGATTTCGTCGATTTTTTGTACATAAAATCGGTCTGAGTTGCAGTTGTCTCTTTCGCACTCTAGACGGCGGGGTGTATGGGTGGGGCGCGGTACGTATACAGTCAGAAAAGTGACCTATTCTCCAAATTAGCATTTCAGCCCGCCTATCCTCTTAAGGCCGTATGGTAGGCATAAAAGTAACCATTATTTACCCTTTTAAAATCTTACATAAAACTTGATGGTATGTAATTGGGTAGATAAAGAAAGAGACACAACAATTTTTCTCGAATAAATGTTTGAATAAAGTTTCAAGAAAATTAGAGCTACAAAACAGAGATAAAAATGTTTGTAAGCATGTTCTAAATGCTCTAAGGTAAGCTTCAAAAATAATCTCAGACTAATATTTCAGAGACATGTTTTATTAAATAAATGTGTAGGTACTTACGTTAAGTAACATAAAAAAATTTAGACGTTTTTATGATTATAATATGTTGGTATACCCTGAGTATAATCTGAGCTGTCCCATACAAAACTGCTAACCTACTCGAGCCAAATGTATGGGACAGCTGATTTTTTTCCCGATTTCGATGTTGGTCCTATACAGAAAGTTGTTCAGTTTGACGATCTGATCATCCCCTTAAAAAAGTGTCAGCATATTAAGAAGGACCCTGTATAAATATATCTACAGACCTAAACTCGGTTTCAGGATCGATTTGTCCCGTTTGATAAATTATTTTACATTATACGTACCTAACTTAAATAACAACAAGAAGCTATTAAAATGTGCAACAATATCATCATACAAATTCACTTTTACATCACCATTCTCTTGCCCAATTTCCCTGCTTCACAATACTTCAACAACTAGGTAACACTTTAGAAACAGAGAAATGACTTTAGCCCCCAAAAGATCAAGTTAGTATTATTATTATTACACGTACAAATTTTAAAAAGATGTAAGAACAATATTGTATCCTCCCTTTTTCAAGTTACATGAACGTAACGACCAATTTGCTAGTCAAAGAGAGTTTGAGGCAACTCTAATTTCGGGACACCTTTAGTACTAAATTGTTGACAGTATGTGATAATGGTGTAATTTCCTTCCATTTGTGCAGAAAAGGCGGTTTAAATGTTTTTTTAGTAAAAGAAAACTGTAAATTGAGCTTGTTAAGTCTACATTTTGAGCCTCAATTTATGTTGTGAACCGAATAAGATTCGGAGGCGTTCTGTTCTTTGAAGCTAGGTTAGTTTTAAGTACCTATTACTTATTTAATTTTAAATTTAAGAGTAGGTAGGGCGAAAAACCTTACTTATATTATATACTTTTACAGGGTGTCAACGTCAAGCCGGAATCCGGTGATAATCATATTATTTACCAGAAAAATAAAAAATTTATCTGTCTTTTTTTTTAAGTAAGTACCTATACTTAGCCTTTTTTTTTGCGAAAATGTACACCCTGTGTGAATTCCAAGCAACACGTTAGATTAGCACTATTCAGGATTAAATAAGAAAAACAATATTGAGAAAAGAGTAAAGATTTGTAGCAAAAGGAGCTAAAAAACCATCACAGGATGCACATTAAAAAGCCTATAATTTAAAAAAATCATGACTTAGATTTTATTTTTTATTTTTCTGGTAACTTTGGCCTATTTGGCCTATCACCCGATTCCGGATTGACGTTGAATTACGGGATCATACAGGGTGATGATTACTAGCTGTTGCCCGCGGCTCCGTCTGCGTGGACCTCAAAAAAGTATCCAGATCATATTCTATCTGCGTGCCAAATTTCATCCAAATCTGTTCAGCCGTTCATGCGTGATTGAGTGACAAACACCTAAACATCGAAACTTTGACATTTATAATACATACTAGTGTTTTCCCGCGACTTCGTCCGCACAAATTATATACCAGATTTTAAGTCAGATCATAAGCTATCAAACAAAAAAAGTTTCATCAAAATCGGTTCAGTATTTTTTGCGTGAACAAACAAACAAACAAACAAACAAACACACAAACAAACAGACAGACAACATTTCTAAAAAAAGGTTGATTTCGAGTCAGGGATACCTAAAAACCACATCGTAACCTTTTTTTTGTAAATGTACAGACACACTTCAGTTACAGTTTTATAATAGTTTAGATTAGTAAGATAAGTCACTTAAAATAAAAACACAAATAGTCTAGATATTCGGCTCAGAAAGAATTAATTAAGAAGGCTGTTTGAATAGACCGTGACAACTAGATGAAAAGATGGACGTTATCGTAGAATGCCATAACCTCCATTGTTACTAAGTGTATGACAGGGCACCCAAAATACTACCTAACTGCGGCAAATGTCAATCTTTTTATTTTTAACTTTCAGCAATTCGCCCAGTTTTGCTGTGCATTGTAATTTGTATGCCGAAAGGCTAAACATGACAAAATATGTAAAACCCGACATGTACTGTAATTTGAAGACTCATGTTTCACAAATAATCTTCTAAATGATTCTTAGGTATTCCTACGTTTATCTACGTAAAAATCCTAGACATTGGCAGGATACTTGGATACCCTTAAAAGTACTTACAGTGTAGGTACCTAGTAATTATTCACCCCCGAAAAAACATGGTGAGACGACCTAGACACCTACTGAGCTGATTGGTGGGTCTTTGCAGGCAACTGGGCAGAATCGAGAAAAGAAGGGGAGGCTTTTGCCCAGTAGTGGGACTTTCAGTATTTCGCATATGTCACGGAATTTATTAGTTTTTATTGAAAAGTTATGGAGAGACAAATTTAATCTGATAAAATTTTCTAAGATAAAAGTTCTGTGCACTTTTGTCATAGGACTTAAACTTTGACGGCTACAGGGCCGAAAGAGTAACAGCATATCAAAAATTATGAAATTTGTATGGCAACCCTCATGAATGTTGAAGATCAAAACAAAATGATTTCATGTTCTTAGTCAGGGACCCCAAAAACCCCCGGATACAAATTTTTAGGATATATATAATATATTCATGAACTAGAACCATTTATCTAGACAAAACATCCTATTCTTTTTTTTTTCTGCAGGTGTCGTTAGTTCCATACCTTCCATACTAAGTTGCCCAATAACCGGGGAATTATCGTGTGTTGAAAAATATAAATAAACGACGTGTCTTGAACTAAACTGAACAGTTCACACTAGGTATTTTACCTTCTTTCGTAATTTTAAAAAGTTTCTAAATAACTAATAACCGATATACTGAGTAAGTACTTAAGTATGAAACCTAATCTTCTCGGAATAAAATTTACATCGAATTGGCTGGCTTCAGTAATCCTTTACTATACTTTAACTACCTATACATTATTAGGTAAGCATGGAAAACTCTTGAAAATTTATCGTTTTTCATCACATTACTTGCGCTTTTTAAATTAGGTAACTACTAAGTTGTTTAATGAAAAAAAAAATCTTATGTTCTTCTGTTAAAATAATATAGTAATGCTTCAATAGGGTGGTTAACTTTATTTGTCTATTCTAAACCACAGATTAATAATAAGTGCTGAACCTTATTTGGAGTAGGTACATTAATAGTACTCTGTGTTTGTGTTTTGGAGTATCGTATCCGTAGCACATTATGCCTTAACTAAAATGGAGTTGTTTTACAAATTTATAGTCTATCTCGGCTTTCAAATAACCTTAATGAAGAGACCCAAAAAGAGTAGGGTCTAATGCGGTAACCTTTTCTTAAAATTTTAAGACATTATCTTGGAAACATTATATTATAGACACGGACCTGAAAAAAAGACGAACGTAATGTGACACTAAAAAGATGTGAAGCATGCAAGGTCCAACATTTTCGTTTGTTCTACAAGGGATCTATACTCACACAGATGCACTAGCTCTAGGCGCAGGTCCCACCATTATGTACCGCGTGACAGCACGCACACAAAAGAAATGGGTGCTTCACTCGTGATTAGACGAGATTACGTCCGTCTTTTTTTCAGGTCCGTGATTATAGAGAACAAATTCTGGCACCCAGATAGGTATGCACTCACTCCGAGGACATAAAAAAATAAATTTCCATAAATTTTTACGGCATTATTACAAATAGGTAGGACACTTTTTGGCTGCAGCTTCGCCCGCGTCTAATATTGTCTCGTTTCCGGGGTAGGTAAGTAGTAAGTAATTTAAATAATTTTTAAAACCCATTCATAATATAAATCTTTTTGAAAGTCCTATAATAGGACTTTGACTTTTGAACCATAAACAAGTCGATAAAAGTTAGGAATAAAAAAATATGTTTTAAATAGTGACCTGTCCTTAATGAACTACTAAAAACTGGTTAGCAAACCAAAAAAAACAAGCCAGCTTTTAGTAAACCAACCATAGAGAAATTACAAGAATTGAGTAATAGCTAGGGAGCAGACTGCATAAAAACATATTTTACTTTTGTCTTCTGATTCTGAGTAAAAAAAAAGTTTGAAAAAATAACGCTAAACTCTCATTTTCTGTCATTCTAAAGAATAGTTAGTTAGTTTCTAGTTATTTTTTCTAGCTAAAGCTTGAATACCTACTATTTTTAATAATAGGATAAGTATAAAAAGTAATGAAATGTTGATGACGTCACTTGTTAGTAGGATCTTGTACAATTTTTCATACAAAGCGCACGTTTTGATATTCAATTAAGAGTTGCCAATTTGACTAGTTGTCCGCTCCCCTACTGTCATGCTGCTGGCACGATAGAAGAAGAATACAAATTTAGGTAACCCATAGTTTAATTTCCCCATCCCGGGATCAATTAAGTAGGATATTTTATATTGTCACAGTTTTATTTTAATACAAAAATGGGTGTAGAAATCGCGAATATTGTTTTTATTGATTTTTGCGCGATTGTTAAAAAAATTACTTGCGGGTAGCGGAAGCTACGGTCGAAACAGAATGTGTTATTTTTCAAACGTCAATTTAACTTTTTCCGGTTTTTTTCTGAATAAAATGTTTAGTTTTGCTGGCATAATTTATTCGTTAGTTATGTGTTTGTTCGGTGTAAGTTGCATGACATTTTGCAGATGTCATGCAACTTTTAAAAGTTCTTCATTCTTATGAAATCGTTGTAAGAACAATTTTAAACAAAAATACAATTAAAGACAACTTGCTAGAACATGTAATTTAAAAAAAAAACTTATCCTCACCTGAGGATCATCAGCTCTCTCGTTTAGGGATAATACCTATGCTTGAACTACGTACTTCGCCCACGTGGATTACCCCTTTAGGGATAGATTTTCGAAAAATAAATACTTAGTGGAATCCGTGGTGGTCCAGTGGCGAGTAACCTTGCCTGCCGTGTAGGAGGCGATGGTTCGATCCCCGCCCAGGCCGACTCGTACCAAATCAGTTTTTCTGAATTTATGTACGATTTGTAACACCACTGGCTTTTCGGTGAAGAAAAACATCGTGAGGAAACCTGCATGCTTCAATTCGAGGCATGTATTGTACCCACTGTCCATTATAAGTGGCGACACGGCTCACCCACCATCACACTGGACAGAGTTTCGGTACTACTGGTGAAACGTGGATATTCTGAGGTTTCAGAATATCTCTTACTACCCGCTTAGGGAATATAGTCGTGAGCATATGCCTATGCCATTCTTAGTGCACCCTGTTACATCCTCTGTAGAATATAGGTACATTCCTCACGTTTCTATATATTCAGCGGTTTACGATGCGCGTTGTCTGTCTGTCAGTCAGTCAGTCACGGAACTGTTTTATAAGTATAGGTCGTTAACTATCAGGCGCTCAGTTGCAGAAACGCTCATCAGAGTTAATCCTCCATTAAACCTCTTGCTGCCACTTTTTGTCTTGTTGACGTAGTAAAAGATAGCAAGAGATTTAATGGAGGATTAACTCATTAGAGCGTTTCTGCAACCGAGTGTTAGTGACCTAAATTTAAAAGTTACCGTTCGTTTTTTTTTTGTATTAATAACAATAATTGACAAAAGTGTGAGCACCATGAAGTACTTACCTAATGGTAATATTTTAGTTCCCTACGTTTTACTACTGTTTCCTAGTCCTTTTTGGGAAAATTTAAATAAATAATACTCAATTTAAATCGCCTCACCGACTAACTTGAACCATTTTAATTTCACGGAGTATGAATGAAACTAGTGTACGAATCAAGTATTGAACACGATAATATTTAATTTCTTAACAATTCGCCAGCTGAGTTACCGGGTTAAATTAGCGTTCTGTATTATCTACAGGGTAAATTTTTATCACTGCGGATAACTTCAGCATGTATACTACTCATCAAACTGAACAACTTTCACTATGGAGCCAACTTCGAAATAGCGAGAAAACAATCAGCTGTCCCGTACAAATCTGCAGTACCTATTTGACTCAAATGTATGGGACAGCTGATTTTTATCTCGCGATTTCGAAGTTGGCTCCATAGTTGTTCAGTTTGATGAGTAGTATACACGTTGAAGTTATCCGCAGTGATATAAAATTTACCCTGTATACAGGGCCCTTCTTAACATGCTGACACTTTTTTAAGGGTATGATCATACCGTCAGACTGAACGACTTTCACTATGGGACCAAAATAGAAATCGCGGAAAAAATATCAGCTGTCCTATACATTTGGTTCCTATAGGTTTGCAGTTTTGTATGGAACAGCTGATTTTTATTTCGCGATTTAGATTTTGGTGCCATAGAGAAAGTGGTTCAGTTTGATGTTCAGATCATCCCCTCAAAAAAGTGTCAGCATATTAAGAAGGACCCTGTATAAATGCATAAACGCTTTTATAATATAGGTCTAACAAAATTAGGTGAAACTATTTTACGGGGATGATCAGACCATCAAACTGAACAACTTTCTCTATGGGACCAATATCGAAATCGCGAAAAAAATATCAGCGGTGCCATACATTTAGGTCGAGTAGGTTTGTATGAAAGAGCTGATATTTTTTCGCGATTTCGATATTTTTCCCATAGAGAAAGTTGTTCAGTTTGATGGTCTGATCATCCCCTTAAAATAGTTTCAGCTAATTTTGTTAGACCTTATACAATTATAAGAAGTCAAAAAAACTTTTCTATAGATCATAGACCATAGTAAACGTTCATGAAATAAATTGTAGGTAGGTACGCGAACATGCGGAACCTAAAAATGATGATGATGACTGACATATTTATGACCACCCCAAAAGGGGTAACGGTCGTGAGTTTATGTATGTACGAAGTAATTTTATTATATGTACATACATAAACTCACGACCGTAATCCCTTTTGGGGTGGTCATAAACATATTGCTACAATTACCAACTTTCTATTTAATCATGTAGTTGCAGCAAAGCTCAATTACTTTTAACAAAAATGTCTTCTAACATCAAAAATAATGTTTTAATATTTAAAACTCTTGATTAATAAAAATATGACATTACATTTTCACTCTAAAAATCCTAAAGAAAGTACAAAAATTCGCTAACGCCAAAAATAAATATAGAAAAAAACTTACCCCATAGCCATTGGTACTGTTGTTGCCGAGTTGGTGCTACGCCGCTACGAGATGGTTGTCGAGTGCCGTCGTAGCGCCGCGTAGCAGGCTTTATATTGTTAGGGCGGCGCCCACTACCACAGCCCTCCCGCTTCTGAACCGCCCAGTGCATGTACTCTACTTGCAAATAGACGGCATGTGCTACTATTCGTCATTTCATTGAAATCACAAATAACATTTTTGTCTCTTATTCAAATAGTTGCAAAAAAATATAAATATACGAGTAATGGGACAAAACCCGAGCGCGCTGCATACAAACGAAATTCCGCCATATCAAATCTAAACTATTATAAAACTGTAACAGAAGTGTGTCTGTACATTGAAGATATTTACGATATGGTTTTTAGGTATCCCTGACTCGAAATCAACCTTTGTAAACACTATAGTTTTTTATAAAGTCACTGCAATTTTTAGACACTATCTAGAAACTAGTACAACAATATCTGTGCTTTTAATGTGTCAGATTTCCTTTTTTGATCTATCAAACATTTTAGTGTCCAATCTAGTTTCCTGCATTAGCAGGAAACACATAACTAGGGAGTCCCACCTCCTAAGTCGACGGCTGTGTGCTGATAATTATGTCTACTGTGAAGGAAATGTAACTGGTTTGACCTATACATTAGCAGTTCGTCTGGCGCATCATGGGCAGTCGCAGCCACGACACGACCATTGCTGACTGGCTAATAATCTTTCCACAACAGCATGAGTAATTGCGACATGGCTCGTGCTGACACGAAAGAAGATTAGCAGAGATGGTTCTTCTTCTGTCAAGTCTATATTATGTTATATATGACGATAGGCTTATCCGCCTGGAAACACGACTCTCCATACTAATCGATGTGAACGAGCGGTTGGCTCCGGTCAAAATTTAGAAGTTTTCTTTGAAAATTGAGATACATTTTTATGAATTTTCAAGAAATAAGAAAACCAAATCATTCTATATTGTAAATTTGAATTTTTTCCGATCCACAATATTAATGTAAGATTAAATTAAATTAAATTGGTTAAACTGGAAAAAAGGGGCGACTTTAGATTTCTTTTTTTTAGTTTTATTAATTAAAGAGGATGACATACTGCGCCGACCCCAGATAATGGGAAATGGGCAAGGGAATGATGATGAGTTTTATTAATTAAACAGATTTCGAAACCAAATCACTTCTCATATCCTGTAGATTGTTCAGTTTAGTTTTCTGCTTAAAAAGTGCCATATTAATGTATCAAATGCAAAGTTACCCAATTTTACGGTAAAATCGGGCGGTAGCGCCTTAAGGTCAAAAAAAAATAGGCATAACTATATAAAATTAGTTTTACGAAGCGTGTTGTAGATTTGAAACGTGTTCTTTCTTATATGCAAATAATTTTTTGATTAGAATACCAATAATTCGATTAAGTACTATATTTAATATCATTTGTAGCGTATTTTTCCCAAGTAGCCAAAATCGAACTAATCAATCGTGGTTTTAGTTATATAGTCAAATGGCTAACCTTCAAGTTTATTTATCAAAGCATTCAAGAGCACAGTGTGGCGTAATAAAACATGCTTCGTGGGCAATTATTACTGGATCAGGGCGCGCCGTAGACATCCTAGATAGGTATTATTAATCTATTATTTATTAGCAAAGTAGGTACTTACCTACTATTTTGAAATAAGATCGCAATATTTTTGTCACCACTTAGGAAATGATGATAATATGACGTTTCTTGAATTATACAATCTCAATCCACGTTGCAATCTCATCAACTCATGGGTGTATACCATGGAGTAAGAGGAGATGGCATATCGGCTTGTTTCTATAGAAAATTATGTCGCTGACAAAGGGGGTGAGGGACGGGTGAGGGGAGACAAAAAGCTTAGGGGAGCGTGTAATTTCTCTATGGTCGCAGTACAAACTAGTGCCCAGTTGGTGGTTACTGTGCACACTTTGTTACACCATCTCTACCAAGGGGAGCGTGTAATTTCTCTATGGTGTATACCTAAACGGTTTAGGTTTAGGCTAAACCTTCTTTTCTTCTCTACAGTCCATGACATAATGTGATCGAGTTTGACTTGCCGGGCCGTGTTTTGCCAACCAGTGTTGCGAGGGTTGCGATTTTAAGCATACATATTTCTATAATCGTTGTCTAGTCATCATAATACGAGCCCAGGCTAGATTCTGGTACTTTAAATGTGACTAGATAATTTGTATGACGATGTCCAAGATATTTAATACCATTATTTAACTTTCCCTTCTAGTAAAGAATGATGATCTGATCACTGTTCAAGAAACTAGAAAATCTGGAAGCCTTAAGCTTGAACATAAATTAAATTTTCCACTGAGGTGTTTGTTTTGTAATTTAAACAAAATGTTTTAACGCAGGTAGCTAAACATAGAGCGGGGTTTGATCACGGTGAATTACTGTGATTCAATATAAACCCGCACTGATGAAAATAAACGGCTATTGGTGCGAGTCCGTGAACAGTAGGTATCTACCTATACGAACACCTACAGTACCTACCTACACTTTTGAATACGAATAAAGATTCACTGATCAAGTCTTCAAATGTTTTATTAAATAATGATTTTATAACAACCTTTTGTATTCCCTACAAGAGTTGTTCTGAATAGAGAAGGTATATAAAAAACTAACTTAGGCACCCAGATAGCTCCTAGGTCGTGTATGCTAGGTACAACATAATAGGTATGCAGCCTAGCGTGTTACCAAATAGCAAAACTTTCAAGATAACAGGTAAACGGGATAACTAACCAGAAATCCAACTCAGTCAAGTAATTTATCTTCGTCAACTTGTATAACATAAACTATGGAAATTTGAATACCTAATTAACACTAAACAAGTATACTGGAGCCAAGTCAACCTTTTGCATATTAAATGCAGAAGTTCCAAAACTCGTTTTTAGTTTGTGAAGAATTTGTCAACATCATACAGTACTCAGCAGTCGTAAGATAAGAAGATACGAGAAACGACTCAGTTTTGCGATATTTTAGATACTGTTATTAATAATTACCGTCGCTTGTCAAGACAGGACCAAATTACATAAAAAATTCTACTACACATGGCCTACTTGTTAAGTTTAATGCAGTTTGCACTAGGAAGGTATACATTGTGAACATTGAGCGTAAGTGACCAGGGGGTCAATCGCGCTAACTTTGAACGATACTACCAAAACAAATCCACAACCAAAAACGTTCATGAGAGGCGTTTTCAGACCAGGTGCCCTAGACAAAGTGACATTCTATTGGCGTTGACGCCTGTAGAAAACGACAGGTATGGATTTGACATTGGCGTTCGAAACATTTTGACCTTTGCTTTCGTCACCATACGTCAAGTCCGTACAATTTTATGCATAGGCCAAGTATTTCGCTTACGCTGATAGACGGAACATCAGTGTAACCGCGTATGAGACAGCGATAATTTCATCCAGTGATACCATAGGAAATCAAACTCCCATAAAAATGGGTAAATGAACTATGCTATATTATGTACACACGGCGTGTGTGTACACAAGTGCGATTTTTGAATCTCATTCGGTGAGCTCAGCAGTTGAAAATGTCAAAATTACTTTGGAGATATGCATCTTTCTACTGCTGATTTGACTTTCAAAAATCATTAATCATACATAGCGATTTCTGAAAGTCAAATCCACACTATAAAGACATTTACAACTGCTGAATTCACCGAATGAGATTCCCGCGCCGCTCGTAGGGTGAATACTTACAGTCCTTTGAGTCTAGTACGATTTCACTTCATGTGCGCACCGCGCCTTCGGCTGCTTAGAAAATAACCAGGGCCTCTAGAAAAAGTACTTTCGATTAGCATTAACGACAGTAGAAAAAAAAAAACGTATGGACTTGACGTATGGTGGAGAAAGAAAACGTCAAAATGTTTCGATCGCCAATGTCAAATCCATACATTCTGTCATTTCTACTAGCGTCTACGCCAAAAGAAATGTTACCTTGTCTATAGCCCCTGTAGTGCGATTTTTGAAAGACACCCGTAACTCGCTGTAAACAGCAGTAGAAAATGTTAAAATTACTATGGACATTATGCGTCTTTCTACTGCTGATTTGAACGTGTGACTTTCAAAATTCGCACTGCTGTTCTCGCGCTTTTCAGAGCGTTGCGCTTGCTGCGACAAGTACTTAGTATGGAAAAAATAGAGTCGGCACGCTAGTAGAGAAATCATACTAGACGGGCTGGTACCCATTGAACATAATCCGCCTCCGTGGAACTGCCTCCGTGGTCTAATGGTTAAGAGCATTGGGCTCTTGACACGGAGGTCGTGGGTTCGATTCCCACGGGGGGCACCTAGTGAAATGTCACTTTGTGCGTTTTTCCCCAGTTGGTTAGGACATTGCAGGCTGAGTCACCTGACTGTCTGAAAAGAAAGATGATTCCGTGCTTCGGATCGCACGTTAAACTGTTGGTCCCGGCTACTATCTCTGGTGGTAGTAGTCGTTACATAAAAACCACGTCAGAGGCCGTAAGGCGGTTTGAATAAACTCTGACACCAGCACGGCTAGCATGCCACCCACGACAAAGCGTTTAAACGAGAAAAACGTCATGCGCGCTCTTTTTGGCGTACGTAAAATAATAAAGATGGAGGCACGTCTCGATTTTTGTCGTTTTCTCGGCGTTGGCATGCTAGAGGGGCAGGGCTTGCAGTCCACTCGATAAGAAGTAGAAGAACATAATAATAGCACATTATGCAATTTTCAATTTATTGTTACCTTTTGTGTCATTATAATAACGAGAATACATTTTAATAAAGTTATTTATTTGTATCAAATCATAAATTATGTTGTTAACTTATAGAACATTATCATATTTTAATGTAAGATATGATACACACCTTTTCTGGTAAGCTATAGAGGCTCATATTCTGTACTATAATTGTAAGACCTTGCTAAAACCTACAGTTAAATGTCAAAATCCATACATTTCGACCCTACTTAGCTCGAACTTAAGCATCAATTACATTGAACAATTTGCAGGGAGCCAACATTTAGTGTATGGTAGGTAAGGTAACCTAGTTTAAGGTGAACAGAATCAAATGAGATCGAAACCCGAACCTGATTTTTAGTAGGCTTAAGTAGGTAAACTGGTTTTCGCTTCTTGTATGAAAACAATCATCTCGAAAACATTACTAGAACGAATAAAAAAAGAAAGCAATGCTACCTAACATTATTTAATAAAGAATCTAACCAGCTTTACCAACATTGCCCAATTAGGACAATGCCTTAGGGCATGTTTCACCAATTCTGGGTAAGTTCTCGTTAGCTTATACGACAGATAGTTTGACATATTTTGTATGAAATAATGTCAAAATATCTGTCGGATAACCTAACAAGAACTTATTCAGAAGTGGCGTTAGTCTTCCAGTTTACAAATAATAAATGACCTATATCTTTCCTAGCTAAACTAGATATACCTACTTTGACTATTATAATTATCTACTTGTGTAGGTGCTATCTACCGACATATTGAATTTACCTTTATATACCGTGTTGGAGTGTCACTGTATTCCATTTCTCTTATACGTATATTTTCAATAAACAGATGTTCTTCAAATACGCGAATTTATACTAGGTAACCAATTGAGTCTGCCAGTTGCGAAGACCCATATATTTTTAAAATATTCGTCGCTTGGAAAACTGAAGAAAAAATACATCACTTAAAAACGCAAAAAAGCTACAACTCCTCACCCTACCTATACGAAAAAATTGGTAAAGTAGTTTTTACGTGATGCTCGAACAAACAAACAAACACACAAACAATCAAACGAATAGACAAACAGACATAAAAAAAACCTCACTAACTATTCTTTATGATCCAACCTTAGACGATTTATATAGGGACCGCCTCGCCTTAGCATTTCCCCTCTGACAACGTGCCAGATCAAACAATCTTACGCATTTACATACAATTTTATACCTTATCTATCACTAAACAGCCTTTAATTGCGGAACAATAATTTCGAAGTTATCGCGTTTGGGGTTCACACGACACAGTTTTTCATGAATTTTAACATTCAAAATTAAAATCTAAAGTAATGGAATAAAGTCCAAAGTTGCGGATTTCATGCTGCCTCAAACATACATACCTCATGCTACCAAAAAGTGGCAGATAAGTTTGTTAGTAGAATAAATAAATACTCTAAGGGCCTGTTTCACCACTTCTGAATAAGTTCTTGTTAGCGTATCCGACAGATATTTTGACATAATTTCATACAAAATATGTCAAACTATCCGTCGGATAAGCTAACAAGAACTTACCCAGAAGTGGTGAAACAGGCCCTAAGGATTCAACTCACGTCAACGACATCTATCATGGTATGTTTTACAGGTTAACCTAACTAAAGCTGCTGGCACGTTCACAGACACATACAAATGAGTTCGATGAGACATTCTGCGTGCAGTGAGACAAAGGCATTGCGTAAATGTGTGGCACGCGCCAGCTTTAGTTAACCGACCTCTATTTGTAATGCTGTTTTTTGTTGGAGCTTTTAATCCTGAGGCAATGACAGCTATCCATGGTATGGTATGCTTAACTACGTTTAACTAGCGGTTACAAAATACCTAATGAAACCTCTTCCGGCTTACCCTTGGCACAGCCCTTGGTGTACTTACCTTATTTTCAAGGTGGAAACAGGGTAATTTTAATATGACATCTGACCACCCTTATTGAGATTACAAATCACAAAATTTAGCTTTAACTTTTAAATTATTGTCTTTAACACTTGCCCGATGAACGAAACTATTAAAATGCGTTTTATTATTAATGTTTCCTGCAATAAAACGTGAATTAATGTTAACATACCCGTGGAATGAAATATTTTCTTTGCAACGTTCAGTGCGGCTCTTGCATCCTAAACTTCATCCTAAAACGCTGCACGCTACCATGTTGTGAACTTAAAGTCACCCACTCGCAACAAATTACAATGAATTAAATTATTACGAAATAACTATTCATCGAAATATAGAGCAACAAACATTTTTATGAAATTTTTGTTGTCTGACTCCGTCTGACTCCGATGGCAGACCATAGAGGCTAGAGCAAAAATATGGCTACGTCAATAAGGACAGCAATAAGGTAGCGATCTCCTTTTTTAACTAGAGTGAATTTGTATTATGCATCCCTCAATGAGTAAATGAAACAAAACACGTTCTTCGTTCTATTACTTGCTCTTTCTACGATTTTATGTTTTCTATTGTCGTTAACGCTTATCGAAAGATACTTTGTCTAGAGGCCCAGGGCCCCTACACAAAGTGTCTTTCGATTAGCGTTAACAACAGTAGTAGTAACTGCGACACCTACTCGACGTAAAAGTATGGAACATTCTTTACACCCTGTATAATAATTAAATCAGTGTCGGTGACGACATAATGTGAAAGCATCTAGTAATATCTACCTACCTGAATGTATTTAACGTTGCGATGCCACGACACCACTGCAGCTATTTCCCCCCCAGATCAAAATAGGTTGCTTAAAACCACCAAGAAGCTTTTGAAGAGGCTGAACTGATAATTAGACTGAAAGTTTATGTTTATAAAACACTTTCAGATAGTCACGTGGTTACGTCCGGCTTAGGATTGGACATTGGTTTCGTAGGATGCGACTAAGGGATAAAAGGTTTCTTATGCCGTGTTTTTGTATGCGAGAGACTAGCCAGCTATCAGCTTTTGACACGGGGTTATCCATCCTGAAATACAGTCTGCTAAAAAGATAGGTAGTAACAGTTGGTAGTTACAGCAGAGTTTCTGACCACCCTGAAAGATATGTAGGTATGTATAGCATGCAACACGTGTAATTGTCTATTTGTAATCACTGACATTACAAAAAATCAATAGCTTTTATTTCTAACGGAAGCTTTTGCTTATCTAATACTTAAATGAATTTACGACGGTATCAAAGCTTGTCATGTTTCCATTAACTCATTATTTTATCAATGTTAACCGTCTGTCAATTAACAGATTAGTGCATTTTTATATTTGACTAGCTGTGCCCGCAACTTCGTTCGCGCAGACCACTGAAATAATGATAAAGAGGATATAATTTTATCACCGATCTTATTCCAATCGCAACGATATATCTAATAGTAGATACTGTAATTCTAATGATTACGCCAAGTCGCTAAAGTTTTCTATCACCTTTGATTTCTTGAAAAACTCAATCAATGAATGCTCTAACTTACGAAAGTGTAAAAACGTTGCTTTCCACGATATTCGGTCCATACTTAGAGGACCGTGATATTTCAAAATTGTGTTAGTGTGAAGTTCAGTAATAGTTATCGAGTGGAGAAAGCTACAAGGTACGTAGGAAGTTAACTATTTCAGGAATTCTCAATAACATTTTCCACTTTCTTCGTTATGTCTATTCGTAGAAATCGTAGATCTATATATGTCTGCAGTACAGGAAAATTTCAAAATGAATTCAGATTTTATACTTTTTTTCTCCTATATGTTCTTTTCTCCCCTCCGGACGGAAAGCGTAAATTTTCGTCCCGCTGCGCTAAACAAAGTTGCCGGTTTCCACCTTCGTCGAGGAGAAAAATAGTATACTAACCTCGGACAGTAAATAAGAAAGCCTCAGATCACATGTTTGTTGACCGAGGCGAAGCCGATTACACGAGATCTGAGACTTTTCTTACTTTGCTGTCCTCGGTGTGTAGTGTAATCTACTACACACATACTTTATACAACGTGTTAATTAATTAACGGAAAACTAGAAAGTAGTTGGTTTAGAATCGAGAGCAGAATCGAATTATCATGGTTTCAGCATAGGTAATTTTTTTCAAAATATTAAATAAGTAGCTATTATTTAGTAAAATTTAAAATTTACTGGACTCGATCTCAACCCACCGCTCGGGCACTTACTACCAAAACAAGATTCTTAAAATGTATTCATGAGCACGTTAGAGCTTTCATTCATTGCTGAAATGATAACAAATAATTTTTGCCTCAAAACTTGAAATGCGAATAACTTTAATTTTAAGTAGGTATCAAAATAATGAAATTATTGTTTCAATCTAATTATTTTGTTATTTAAATCAGTTGGGGTGTATGAGGTTTTGCGCTTATTCATTAACACGTTGTATAACTTGTGAATCTATTTATATATATATACTTATATTAAGAACATAAAATCAATGTTTATTATGTATGCATTCCTAAACCGATTGTCGGATTACGATGAAACTTTGGTGGGTTTTTGAGAGGGATGCATCTTTCTAGTTTCTAGGTTCTATAAAAAATCCATTCTTCAGGAGTGCGATTTTTGAAAGTCAAATCAGCAGTTGAAATATGCGTATCTCCATAGTAATTTTGACATTTTCAACTGCTGAGCTCAGCGAATGAGATTCAATAATTGCACTCCAGACCAAAGAAGGATTCTGACATAAAAATAAGAGGCACTGCAACACAATGGCATGTCATGCCGGGTTACATATTATAAAAGTATATAATGCTCTTTATATTCTATGAAAATCCCCCCGAAAATGTATGTTCTCCCGAAACTCAAAGTCTAGATACGTGCTTGATAGTGTCTGTCTATTTGTCCGTGGTTATGTCTGTCTATTTGTCCGTGGTTATGTCTGTCTGTATGTGTATCTGTAATTTACTTACCTGCCTTCCTATTTAAATTTTAACGCAAACTTTTGTGAAGCCTTTCCTCTTCTAATAATATTCATCATCATCATCATCACAGCCTATAAACGTCCCACTGCAGGGTACAGGCCCAGGAAGGGTGTATGGGCGTTTGTCCACCACGCGTGCCCAATGCGGATTGGTAGACTTCACATACCTAGAATACCTACGCATCGGGATTTCTTCTTCGGCGTATGCAGGTTTCCTCACGATGTTTTCCTTCACCGAAACTCATTGGTACATGGCATGTCATCCGTGCGGATTCAAACCTGGACCACAAGATTGAGTTTCCATAGCTCTCCGCAACGCGCCACCGACGCTCTAATAATATTAAGATATAATCTATAAGAATAATAAACAAGTAATAAATACTGATTCTATATTTCAAGGCAATAAATACGACTTGTAACAAAACAATATTTCATCACCATCATCATTCATCATCAGCCCGGTAAACCCCAATGCTGGGTATAGGCCTCTTCATTTTCACGCCAACTAGAAAGGTCCCCTGCTAGTCTCATCCACTGTTTGCCGGCTACTTTACAAATGTCATCCGACAAACAATATATAAACAAATAAAATTTTTGGGGTTCCGTGACCAGACACCAGAGTGAAAACGGGACCCTATTAATAAGCCTATCGTTCGTCCGTCCGTCCTAGCTTCCGGGCTGTATCTTTTGAAACGTAATAGGGTAACAGCTAGTTGAAATTTCTCAGAATATGTGTCATTGTATTGGATTTGATGACAAATAATAAAACAAAAGTAAAAAATATATTAAATTAATTAAGGGGGTTCCCATACATGAAATTAGTTTTTATCACAGTTTTTTCGTCTCGCTCTATATTAAAAATGGTACTAAATAGAAGCTACAAACTTGGTGTGATTAAAGTGCAAAATCGACAGTAGTTATGACAACAAATAATAAAAACTGGCTAAGTGTGAGTCGGTCTTGCGCTACGGGTCCCGGAAAAAATATTTTTTTTTGGTAAGTTAATATACTTACCACAAATTTTTAATTAGTACTCAACGAAACTTTAAGGGTGTAAAGGAACATGGGACGAAAAACGAGATTTTTTTTTGTACCTCCGATAGAAAATCGATCGGCCGATCCGCACTTTTGTATGGGAGTTCCAAACAATTTTATCGTTTTTCGACCCATGTTCCTTAGGGAAAGTTGTACAGATTCACGGTCTGAATACAGCCTTAAAGTTTAAAGTTATTGTGTGGTGGTACGCGGAACCCTCCTCTTGACTCGCACTTGACCGATTTTTCTTGTAAGTATATACTGCCGCGCTTGCCAAAGATATATCTCCTCCTAATTTTGTTAATATTTAGCCAAGGATCGACATTCTATTAGATTCTGGGTTCCTTTTTGCGTGTTATATTAACACATAACGTAGGCATGTTGTGCATAAGATATTCATGGTTTAATATAAATGTAAACGCAAACGCCCAGCGACTGCGTGTCACCACACAATTACTCCCATCCTGCCTTCAATATGGACTACATAGAAATATAACTTTTACAACAATGAAATCGTAATTTTATTTTATAACCAATGAATAACCTAATAGAATACCTTCGTGTTAAAAGAAAAACGATTGCATAGAAAAACCAACTTTCCTATAATTTATACGTATCTGTAAAGACAGATCTTTGTGAAGGTAAAGTCATTTAATTGCTTATGCTTCAACGATTTTTCAATAAACGACCGGTAGTATACCTAGATAGCGCTATTTTTCTAGAGTTAACGTAACTAAAATAGTTATTATCTTTCGATCTTGGTAAATTAGTCAAGACTTATAAAAAACCAAAACTAGTGAGTACACATAACGTACCATAAACATTAATAGTTAACAGTGGCAGTGACGGCAGTGGGTATGGCAGAAGAAGCATGAAAGTAAAATTAATGCTTGCCAAGTATGTGTGGTGTTAAGCTGAGAGATAGAGTGAGAAATTGTGGGATTAGCGATCGATGTCAATTGAAAGATAGAGAAAGATGCTTCGTTGGTTTGGTCATGTGGAGAGAATGAGTGATAGCAGATGTATGCGAGAGATATATGGAGCTAAAGTGAGTAGAAGTGTCGGCAGAGGGCGCCCTCGTAGGATTTATTCTGATCAAATCGGTTACGTCCTAAAAAAGGGGAGGTGCGGGCGGAGTACTCAAACCGACAGGTATGTATGAAGAGATGTATGGATGTGAATGAGGCAAAAGAGGTTTGTAAGAATCGTAGTAGTTGGCGTGTCCTGGTCTCTGCTTACCCCACTGGAAAAGAGGTGTGACGTTATCGATAGATAGATAAATTGTCAGTGGGGCCATGAACCCCTAATTTAGGTAGGTACTCGTTAAAACTAAGATCTTTGTAACCTATATGTTTTTGACGGTGGTCACCCAATTGAAATGGGTTTTCAGTCAATGATGACATAATCTTTATTGGTATACCTACCTAGGGGTATAGGCTAAAGGACCACCGGCAAATCTTTCTCATTGTCCTCATCTCATATGGAACGAAATATTGAGGGCTAAGTATATTTATACTTCTTATTTCTAGGCTTCACAAATATACTACACTGTAAATTGTGTTTTATTTTGATGTAGGCTGTGAAGCTCAAGAGCTTTCCTCTGCAATGTCAGGAAGGAGCACGATTTCTGTGCAAACAGTATATTCATCAAAGAAAATCAAGACAAACGATAGATAAAGAAGTGCGTAATTAAAGGGAGGAAACTCGACAAGAGGTCATTATATCCTGAGACCGAGCACAATAACTTTTGATTGTATTATTAGACACTATTATCTATTAATTAAGTGCGGATAATTGTTCTAATTGATGCTGTATTTAATTTTATTAGTAGGAAACTACACTTTCGATGCAATAGGTATAGTTTTATAAGTATTATATAATAATATATAATTGTTTAGTTAACGGTGTTGTAATGTGTTGCGGCCGTAGGTACTTAGATGAAAGTAACTCGAATCGGCCGTAGCATGGCAGCGTGATAAAGCGCTATCGCGCCTTAGCTCTCTTTCTATTTGTGCGCGAACGAACGATATAAAAGGCGTGATATATCCTTATTGCGTACATCATGCTACAGCCGCAGGTTTGGTTTACGCTTCTAGACGTTGATAGCAACAGTACCTACCAAGGCAAGAGTAATCTCTATCGATGAAAATCTGAACCTATAAAAGTAGATAGGCATGGAAAATAATTGAATTGTTTTATTCAGCAAATCTATAGGTACATACCATTTATGTTATGATGGTTTTACGTAGCAAATCGTCAAGATGAGCCAAAAAAGCGGCGCGCTACCGTACCTTTATAAGATAAACGGATTTTAACGGATAAACTTGATTAAGATAGACGGATAACGCGACTTCCCGCAACAGCCCGACCGTATCGCGTTCCGTCTATCTTATATGCTCTAGCAAATGACGTTCCTGAGTGACAGAAAAGGATGGAGCGACGGAAAAATGCGATGCGGTGCTACGTGATGTAGTTCAACCCTTATTTTGTATATCGATGATTGACCAAGAATTTATCGCTTACGCTGGGGCTTAGATCAAAATATTTAATTTTGATCTAAGCGCTGGGGTACCTACTTATAATGTACTTTGTGGTATGGTGGTACCTACTTCTTAGTCTGTATGCTCTAAGTTCTTAGGTATTCCAAACTTCTACTTCCTTATCTTAATTATAGACAATACCATGCAAGCTTCTTGTATTTCATTTTATCCAAAGACTACAGTTTTAAGGCCTCCGCACATTGCAGCGATATTATCGACAGCGATATCGCGACACCTTATATACTGCAGCGATTCCGCGATTCGCGTCACGCATGCGCCCCATACCACTAAATGCTGTAGTCTAAAGAGATTGCGTCAGGTCGCGATAATATCGCAGCAGTGTGTAGGATCGAGCGCGACCCCATATAAAATGTACTGGAAATAAATATCGCAAAATCGCAGCGATAATATTATTGCTCGATAATATCGCGGCAGTGTGTAGGATCGCGCGCGACCCCATACAAAATGTACTGGAAATAAATATCGCAAAATCGCAGCAATATGTATTATCTCTCGATAAATCGCTGCAATGTGCGGAGGCCTTTATACATACATTTTATCAATCAAAGATAATCTAAGTACTCTATGACCACTGACCACTGCTAATCATTATTAATCAAAGAGTACTTTATTATTATTAATCATGTCATGGCGGAATATATCAAAATTAATGTTTTGAATGAATGTTTGTAAAACAATTTTTTCCCATTCTAATATTAATAATACAAACTATGTCTGAAAGGGATAGAAGAGTGATAACAACGTTGAAATATTCAAAATATAGGGTCATACCAACGGTAGTCAATGGCGAGCCCGTGGAACGTGGCAAATTACCTTTCCTAGTGTCTATCAAGGACCCTTACCGTACGGTTCACACAAAAAAGCTCGTTTGGGCGAATTTATGCGGCGGCAGCATCATCGGCCCGACAAAAGTTTTAACAGCAGCGCACTGTTTCGAGGCCGCGGACTTCTATTACTCAAAACGGCCTGGCAACTTGCGCGTCGTTGCCGGGAGCTTGCACACACATATATTTGATATGGAAAATAAGACACAGGACCCGAACGCGCAGTGGAGAACACCAACCAAAGTCTACGTTCATAAAAACTTTCATTTCCCGTCCAACGACATCGCATTAGTGTTCATCAATGAACCGTGGTATTACTCGGACATGGTGTATTTCATTAGTACGGCTAGACGAAATGCAGATTATCCAAAATACTGTATAACGGCCGGCTATGGAAGAGTAGGTCACGCTACCGAAGATAAAGCATCAGCTGTTCTACTGCTGGCGCGAGTCGGTATGATGACGCGGAAACAGTGCTCGTCGCTGTGGGAGATGAGAATGGACACGTTCATCTGCACTCACTCGCTGGTGACCGACGTGAGCCAGGGCGACTCCGGGAGCCCACTCACGTGCGAGCTGACGCGGGGCGGGCCCGGTGTTCTCGTCGGTGTGGTAAGTGGGAAGAACTTTGATAAAACGACTTTGTTTACGCGAGTATCGGCTTTCCATGATTGGATACAGAGAAATTGTGCTTCAAGTTTACAGAGTAATTTATTTCAATGCTACGTAATATCTTTGATAAGATTTCTTTGACAAGGGTAAATTAAACAATTTTTATTATAAAATAATCATTTATTTAAAAAAAACAATAAATCGTCATTTATAAAACTTCGGTATTACATACCATACATTTTACATAATTTCATAATAATGGCTGACATGTGAAGTGTGAACTAGTAACATTTTGTATAATCGTTCATTTAATTATTCTAATTGTGAAATTGAAATCGTGTAAAGATTTATTAACACAGTAAATATTATTAAAAATAAAAATGTTAAATAATAGAAAAATTGAGTCTGTTTTTCGTTTGTATCCCTGTATTTCAGATTAGGTATTTCTTTTGAGATTTGATTGTCAAGCCGTAACAACTTTATTGCAATACCAACACCATTTTAGAAACCTAATGTAGGATTGGTAGTATATCGCACGAAACTGATACGTTTGCCAAGCAGTAAAATGGAATAGAAAAAAAGATACAAATGTTTAAAAAAATACATTTATAGATTGTAGAGTTGGTTTTTCATTGGTCGAGAACTATCGATACTCTGCACGCGGCGCGGGGACTACCCGCAGGCGGTATGAAATTATATTGAAATCACCGATCGAACAAGGTCGATACGCAGAATGCGGGTACTCCCTTATAGTACCTTTTTACAAGCTTTTATTTAATTTAAATCACCGTTCCCTCCGTTCTCCGATGAAAATGAGTTGTAAGTTCCCTTTAGGCGTGAAACATACACAACAGTTAACGGGGCGAGGGTATGGGAAGGGCGCGGGCATCGTGCCGCCTGGTTCCGCTTCAAAAGTTTTTCATACGAAATGTATGAAAGCGGTGCGTCGTGAATTATACTCAAGCGGCGCATCTGTCCCGTACCTTCCCGTACTCTAGCCCCGTGCCTCTTCGGTGTGTTTCACTCTGGTAATCGATCGCAGGCTTACGATCAAGGCCACATCGCAAAAACGGGTGGACGCTTCTTATTGGCTGAGACTGAGACCACGTTTGCGATCATTTTTGTCATTGTCAAGTCATTTTTAAATTGTGTTATAGTTTAGTTTTTCTAAATAATTACATATCATGTCAGTGTGTTTTAACAATATTTTCTATCTTTCCTTCTTTTAAATTTGGCTAACGGGCGATTTGGCCTTGGGAAAGTCTGCGATGATCAGCACGTCTAAGGGGCACTTTAACTTAATACGAGTAGTTAACGCGTTTTGTTTTCTATCTACAACTACAAGAGGCAATTAATAGTATGGATCTACTTCCAACCATAACAAACAATTTATACAAGAAACCTTTACATTATCATAGCGAAATAAAAACGAATAGTGGTGAAGCTCTGCGACTGCGGTCGCAACAGGCCAATCGTGCGGGGTATGCCGGGGCCGGCCGGGCGGATCGCATGAGTCCCCTAACAGCGAATTCAATTAGGGTAGGCCCGTCTCCCGCACACCGCGCTAGCGTGGACCCGCCGCGACCGCGGAGCTTCACCACTATTACTTTTTATTAAACTATGGTGATATACTTGCAGCGTTTATTCATTTTATATAATAAAAACAGTCATTTTTTGTGCAAATATTAGAAATTGTTTTACTACAAAATGACAGATTGTTGGTAAAAACTAGAATGTTAGGACCAAAACGAAACGGTCAATCTAAAACTAATACTATATTTAATACATTTCTCTTATATCAAAAATTAAATACAAGATAATTTAGAACAGTCCATTATTATTTAAAAAACGAATAGAAGATAGATGTATGCTTGTTATTTTGTTTTTTCGTAACTATCGCAGTCACCAATGAAACCTTTCTGACATGTTATTGTATGATATTATATTCATCAATGTAGGACATTATTGTGACCCCATATATTTTGTGTTTGTTTGACTGCCCTCTGCCCTCTGATCTGTCTAGGTTTCATTGATGGTTGTGATAAAAAAAAACAAAAAGGTGGCGCATGACTAAAAAACACCAGCATGGGTAGCATGACTCCGTGATAAAGCGCTATCACACCTTCGCTCTCTTTCTATTTGCACGTGAACAAAAGAGATAAAAGGCGTGATAAGGCAGTATCACGTGTAAAATGCTACGAGTGCAGAACCGGATCCGGTTCCGGTACAAGGTTGACTAATTCTTTGACGTAATATCCAATCAAATTTTATTTTATTTATTTCCTTTTTGGAGAACTTACACCTAAATACAGTTAGATTTCAACAAAGACAAATTGATGTTCAGATAGGGTCAGATGCTGACAATAAGTTCCCACAAGAATGCAACACTTATCACTAATGTGTCTTGCAGAATATGCAAATAATTTAAAATGATGTAATTATAATGGAAATGAATTGATGAATTCAGTCAAGAACAAAATAAGGGTAAGTATAATGTTTGAAAATGATTGTATTACCTTAACTTAAGACGACACGGTACTAAAATGTTAAGATGATTGTGAAGCTAGGAATCTCGATACAACAAGCGAAAACATTTTTTCATCTCACAAGCTCGGAAAGATTCTTATTATCATTCGAAATCTGAGTGCAAAAGTGCATTTTATCCGCTAGCGTGGAAAGAGTTTTTGAAATTCGAATCTGTCTATTCAATATTTTTATATACCGCCAATCCACTGAAAATGCATAACTATTTCATGACACTGGCCAGCACGAAAAAAAAAAAACTTTTTAAAATATTCTTTTTAGCAATTCACTTTTTTTCCTCGCTGTTGTGAGGTAAAAAATTGTGTGTTTCGCTTAGCTGCAAAGTTATTCTGCGTCTCGTACCTTTGAAACCTTCGTTAAGCTCAGGTTTCAATAAAAGTACCAAAAAGCAACTTTGCAGCCTAGCATAACAAATAAATAACTATTATCCCACTGACATCTTACAGAAATCTATGGTTTGTTATTTCTCACTATCATATGCCTAATCTGTCTATAAAGTCGTAACATGAATGTTTGAGGAACTAATCATTTTAGTATGGTGGTGTTGCCAGGTTATGCTTGATTTTGACGTTCTTGCGTCAAGACAGCGCCCTCATTTTTTGTCAAGACTTTATAGACACATTTTTGTGAAATAAGTAAACGGTTGTATAAGAAATCAAATGCTACAAACCCGGATATTTATCATACCTACCGATTACATATTAAAAAAGTAATTGTAACATAAATATGTTACGGTTTTAGGAGTGTAAAAACATTTTCGCTTTTTGTATGGAGTTTGCAATATTAACAATACTCTCAAAAGTGTTTTTAATCCAACACGTGACTTATTAAATCTAACAGAAAATTAAGGAATCATTAACAGAATAGAAAACAATCCTAAATACAGGTATGAAAGCCTTTATAGTGGACACTTTAATTTGAGCAATAATATCATTATTAGTACCGGTCGTCTGGTTTATTCAAAAGACATCATAATACTAAGAGCCTGTTTCACTACTTTTGAATAAGCTCCCAATAGCTTATCAGATAGGTTGTTCGACATATATTACATACGTCAAACGCTGCTAAACAAATTAAACAGCTGTCAGACAGGCTACTAAGAACTTATCCAGAAGTGGTGTTATGTTTTATCCACGGTTTGTCTTAACACTAACTATATTACATAACATTACCTGGCGATCTTAATATTTATCGCAGTGGAATCGCAGTATCCGGATACTGCGATTAGACCCCGGGGTCTTGCCGACAGGACAGGGATTAACTCAATAAATGAAGCTATTTCATGATACTGAAGCAGCATTGCAAACAGACTGCATCTTCACGTATGGTGCACGATGTTTCTCTACATTGCTATTTTTACAGATCCTGCGATTCAACTGTGGCATATTCATTCTAAATAAACTTAGACGATTTATATAGGGAACCCGCCTCGCGTTAGCATTTCCCCTTTGCCGACGTACAAGATCAACTAATCATGTGCATTTACATACATTTGTATACCTTATCACTAAACGAGACATCCTATAATTGCGGAACAATAACTTCGAACTTAATAGAAACGTTTGGCGTTCACACGAGACTGTTTCTCATGATTATTAACATTCATAATTAAATCTAAAGTAATAGAATAAAGTCCAACGTTGCCGATTATATGCTACCTCGCCCCCCAAAAACGGGCAGAAAAATTGTTAGTAGAATTACACGCGTAACTTGTCCATATATAAATAGTCTAAGTAAATAAAGGACAGAAAAGGCGTTTAACGTTTAGATCAATGTCTTATCAGAGCAAGGGCGAATCCATAAGAGGCGATATTGTTTTGTGGCTTAGGCGCAAAATGACGACTTCGCAAAAGGTCCATTGTCATAGGCAACAAACAACCATAATAATTGAAAAACTTATAAAACAGTAAATTCACACTCTGTAATCTTTTATTCAAGAATAAAGAAACTCCGTTTTTGAGAGTTACGTGGTTATTATTTAATCTAAATTTAACCATTTTAACGGGTTCTTACCGCGATTTGGTATATTTGAGTTCTCAAACTTATATTTGAGAACTCAAATATACCAAAACGTGGTAAGAACCCGTTAAGGGGGTTGCAGAGGGAGTTGCACTACACTAGATGGCGCTCGGGAGCATTATTCCTGATTTTATCACATTTTATTTTATATCTCGTAATTGTGATGATTTCAATCAAAATTTTCAATTATGCGGGCACTTGTGTTTATATTTTACTGATCTAGCTACAAGTTATAGTAATTTTATTGTTCATACGAATTTGATATACATTTTAATTTTAATCAATTTCATACAAAACTTTGACGTATAACATTCGTAGACGGTATTAACAAAAGTAATATTTTATATATGGAAAAATAGTTAAGAAAATCAAGATTACGCATCTCAAATAACATTTGCAATTTATAACATAATTACGAAGATATAAAATAAAATGTGATAAAATCAAGAATAATGCTCCCGAGCGCCATCTAGTGTAGTGCAACTCCCTCTGCAACCCCCTTAAGATGTTTAATTCTAGATTAAATAAAGAAACTCATTCAGTGCTGTTGCTGTTTGGAATCCGCCATCTTGTCAGAGGTATTTAACTCATTGATAATCGTTGTATTATACGCATTTAAGAACCCCGAATCATAAACATGCTGCGCTTAAATTATTTGAGAAGATGGGTGCAGAATTCTACTATTTCAATAGTTAGTTCTACTTTTGTCAATTTTAACAATTTTAGCGTTTTAATTTTTATTTATAGCCCGGCCAGAAAAATAAAAACCCTTGCGGAAAATCATTGGAAATAATTGTTGTACCTACATGAAAATGATTAAAGGTCATAGTTGATTGTCGGCTTTAACGGTAATAAGTAACAACATAAGATAAGGGGTATGAATTAGACCGAGGAAAATTTACCTCTGTTGTGTATCTTGACAAAAAAAATGCATAGATTAATCGGTATAAATTCTAGACGTATGTTGTCTTATGGAAGCACGGCATCATAAATCGGATCTAGTCAAAAAAGAGAATAATTTTTCAGAACGCTTATAAAAACTAGCTGAACCTAGAGTTGAAAATAGCGTGCAAGAGATCCCTAGCTAGAGCTATTTTCAACTCTATTTCAATTGACTTTGAGTTAATTATCAATTGATTAATGAAAACTACTCGAAAAGTTCTCCGCTAAGTGTGCGCTGAATGATCACGAAAAATGCTCTGTGTATTAAAAAAAAATTAAAAAAAAAAATTAAAAATAGTTTATTTTCGCTTTCTTAAAAGTACATAATTTTGACTTGTGGTTGGAATCTTCTGAAAAAATGTTATAAAAACACCTGTGCCAGAAGGTACCGCTCTTCCCTAGGCAATGTAATCATAGTACTAGTTTACATTGCCTAGGGAAGAGCGGTACCTTCTGGCACAGGTGTTTTTATAACATTTTTTGACACATCACAATGCCTAGGCGTTGTAGGTGTGACGAATAATGACGAATTGAATACATCGAACGATAAGTGTTGTGGTGTGGCTATGCACATTATACACCACAAATTTTTAATTCGTAACGAAGTTTCGTTATAGTTATAAGGGTGTATTCAGACCGTGAATATGAACAACTTTCCCTAAGGACCTCAACCTCAAACTCCCATAGAAAATCGATCGGCCGACCCGCACTTGTATTGGAGCACCAAAAAAATTTATCGTTTTTCGACCCATGTTCCTTAGAGAAAGTTGTTCAGTTTCTCGGTCTGAAAACACCCTTAAAGTTTCGTTACTAATTAAAAACACGAAGATAATAATCTTCGACCTATGAAAAACGTAACTGCTAGAACAGTTCTCCGCTAGATTTGCGCTGACCCCTACTTATAAGAATCCATTCCGTTCTGAAAAAATTATCTCTTACATTGATCATTATTAAATAACTTCTCTGCAATCTTTAAATTACAACAATAATAATTTTAATTACAAATAGAGCATAGTTTCCGTACTCGGTTAAGAATGAAAGCCATAACATCAATACAGTTTTTACAAATGAACCACACCTGCACAGCTAGCATGCCACCCACGACAAGGCGTTTAAACGAGAAAAACGTCTTTTGTATCCTTAGATCAAAATAAAATGAATAGGCCTTTACGCGAACTTTTCCAACCAGAAAAATGAGGCAAAACAAATGAAAGGTTTACTTCAAATTTGTATACAAGTGCCCTAGATTTGACAGATAATGGCGCTAGTTTGTATGGACCAAGTGCACCAGTTAATTAATTAACATTAATTTTATTTTGATCTAAGTTTGTATCAAATCTATCACATCTCTCTAAAATACACAATTTAAGCCGTTCACAAGCCGTTTACTCTAATCTAAACAATGATTTCAATTTGTTGGTTATTTGTGATGTTGGGTATTCAGTATGCAGATATTCAATGAATTGTATGACTTTTAGAGCTTAACTGGGCGCGGCCACTATACGTGTATTATAAATTATTCAATTCTTTGTTCATTCACAATAACAAGTGAGGTTATTTTATATTCTTTCGCTTCATAAGTAAGGTATACTGTTCATGATTACAGTCTACAATAAAGTTCAAGCTACGGAATAGTTTGATTTTTGTTATTCAAAACTTCTGCAAAAATTTTAGTTTTTCGACTTTGCACTGTTTTTCACAGAATTCCACGAATTTATAGCAAAAATAAAATATCTACAAAATGTGTCGTATTTTTCGCTAATTGTTTAATAATGATAACCGAACCAAAACGGTTCCGAAGCTTGAATTTTTATGAACAGTGCTTGTAACTAACATAGTATGATAAATATATTTATTTACGTACACGCTAATTAGTATTAAAAAAATGGAATAATGTACAAATAATGTACGTAGCATAGTAAGTTTAAAATATAATAAATTTTCTTTTTTTACATGATTTTGCTCGTTTAACAATAGTTCGACTATCAGATAAAGTAAGAATGTGAATGAAATGACACTTACTTGTCTTGCAACTGAACATAGTTGGCAGGAAACAGTCCGAATGCGCCTTTACACAGGCCTTGCCACCATCCTTCATCAATCTGTTGACAAAACAAAACACTTTGAATGGGTTTCATTCTAGGTTTTATTCCATAGTAAAAAGGTAGAGCCCGACCAGAAAAATAAAAAACCTCGCTATGTTGCGGAAAATCATTGGAACTCATTTTTGTACTAGGAAGGTCTTTAAAGGTTATAGTCGATTGCAGCGCCCCCAAACCAGGTTTTTTATATTTCTGGTCAGGCTTTAAAATGAAACTCTAATAAGGGTCAATTCAAGATGAAAGGGCAGAAGCGCGCAGTTTCAGGGTCCTTCACAATATGCTGACACTTTTTTAAGGGGATGATCAGACCATCAAACTGAACAAATTTCTCTATGACACCTACATCGAAATAGCAAAAAAAATCAGCTGTCCCATACATTTGGCTCGAGTCGGTTCGCAGTTTTGTATGGGACAGCAGAATTTTTTTTCGCGATTTCGATGTCGGTGCCATAAAGAAAGTTGTTCAGTTTGATGGTCTGATCATCCCCATAAAAAAGTGACTGCATATTAAGTTGGACCCTGTATTTGCTAGCATATTGAACTTTCTACATTGAGTCACAGAATAAATAATAATATACACACAATGCCATTCCCTGCCTTTCTCGGACTTCAGATACCGCACCTCACTCGCTCATTCTCAGAAAAATTTTTGGGGAGCCGAGCAAGGAGAACATATAGCAGGAGACGGTGCGAGCGGGACGGTGCGTGCGCCGACGCCATCTTGTGTTTGCTTAGCAGTGAGTCAAGCATCGCGAGGCCCTATGGCCTGCTCCTATTAATATTAATAGGAGTGTAGGAGTGCTTGAAGGGATAGAAAGTCTTGCGTAGAGATCGGAAGCTTCTACAAGCGGCCGCTGTGTCGGTGCACTTACGCGCACATAGCGTTGCGGGACGTACGAACAGGTGCCAATCAGCAGGGGTATGTGTGAGTTCAGTTAAGGATGTTGAAAAGATGCTGACCCAGCATCCGGCATCCAGTTCAAGTAAAGTAGATCACTACGGAACTGCTGATGCACACGACGCACTTTGCACCTTTGTTCTAATTAGTATATAAGCTATTGAAATCTAGGATTAGGTCTCTTACTCTTGACGGACGATCTTCGATTCACTATAAAATATACTCCCGTAAGTCTGCGTATCATTCGTAATTTATGCGCCTTTTCGTATGTACCGCAACGCACCGCGCGCGCGCTCTTGTGGGAAATGCACCGACAGCGGCCGCTTGTATTTAAGATTCTGATCCGTAAGGGATAAACACATAAAGTTATTAAATACCTTACAGGAATAAAGGCAGTGACATGAGTTGTCAAATGAAACCGTTTTTGGATGTTTTCAGGAGACTATCCGCAGGCAAAAATTCTAATACTGTCTATAATTCTGAGTCTAACGTGAAATCGTGGATAAATTAATGAAGTAGTGTCAGTATATTTCACAAAATTATCTACGATTTCACTTTAGATTCCCAATTGGACGTAGTTTTGCAAAAAAGATCCAACCCACTATGGACTTCATAGTTGGTTGGATCTTTTTTGCAAAACTACGTCCAATTATTCACGGAAACCGAATTGTAAAAATTTATTAGTGACTAGAAAACGGTTCTATTGCCTCGCGTCACGTATCTCTTTCTATTATACAGTGGTGCCGCTAGGTACATCTCGCTCTCTCAGCTGTATGTTCCTTTATTCCTGGTATAATACCTCTATGGATAAACAAGTGCCCCAGCCTAGTCATATCCAGCCCACCGGCGACATCAGCAGTGTCGGCACTCACCATGACAATGTTAGTGATGATGTCATCAGGGTCGAAGGATATCTCGTCAAGAGCGGCGGCCTGGTAGTCGTAGAGCGCGCGCGCCGTGTATCCGTCCTCGTCCTCAGCTTCCGCCTCCGCGTTCTCGGCCTCCCAGCCAACGGGCGACACTACTATAGTTGGCTGCCGAGTTATCTGTTGGCAAAAAACAATTGTTTAAATCCCATTCCGAGAGGTTGGGTTGTAGATATAAACCGTAGAAAGAGAAGGAACTAGAAGAAAGCACGTGTCTTGTCATATCACTCACAGTAAGAGATGCACATAGCAAATTCGCTCTAGTTAAAAAAGGAGATCGCTACTTATTGCCGTCCTTATCGACGTAGCCACTTTTTTGTTCCACCACGGCTGTCTGACTCCGGAGTCAGACATCTATTTTCATACAAATTGTATAGGATTTTATGACTATCGCTGTCTCATACGCGGTTACACTGATGTTACGTCTATCAGGGTAAGCGAAAAATACTTCGCCTATGATATAAACTAAACATTTGAATTTCATCATGGTAAAAATCTTGATAAATAAAAATAAACGTTGAATACTAAAAGTTTGTGCTAGATCACACCATGTGTATCCAATCACAATTCGCGAAAAAAGAAGCTCAAGAACACGAAATAATTTCAACGTCCCTGAAATAATTATTCTCACTGTTTTCAGTTGTTTTTCTCAAATATTTGTTATTGATTGTGATAAGAAATGAAAATGCTGAAGACTAGGTGGAGTTTGGTCTGGATACGAGTGTAATAAAGCAAAAAATGTTAGAACGTTTAGTTCACTCAAAACTATGATTCATAATTTTAAGTGAAACTTCCGAATGAATGGTTGGATAATTATCATGATAATGAAAATAAATTGTGTACTTATGGAGCACAGACTTAAAAGAAGAACCAGACGTAATCTCGTCTAATCATGAGTGAAGCACCCATTTCTATTGTGTGCGTGCTGTCACGCGGTACATAAGGTGACGGGTAGTAGCACCTGCGTCTAGAGTTAGTGCATCTGTGTGAGTGTAGGTCGCTTGTAGAACAAACGAGATTGTATTACCTTGCATGCTTCACATCTTTTTAGTGCAATATTCGGTCCGTATTTCTTTTAAGTCCGTGCTATGGAGACTTTATTTAGACTTAGATAAACCTATTAACCTACTATGGGTTGAACTACATCACACAGCACCGCAACGCATTTTTCCGTCGCGGCCGTGCTATCGCGCGCGATCTCGTTCTGTTTACCTTATATGCTGTAGCAAATGACGTTCCTAAGTGACAGAAAAGGATGGAGTGACGGAAAAATGCGATGCGGTGCTATTAAATGAGGTTCAACCCTAAACTACCCCATAAAATATGACTAGGCTATTTTGTTATAGCCTATATTATATTAACTAACCTGCTCTTTTTCCTCTTTGGGTTCCCCTACTAGAGTGACGTCAGGCAAGTTTGGCAGTTTGCCTTCCGCCGGCGGGGCTTCTTCTTCAGTAGTTTGCTTGACGTCGTGTACCGGCGTCTTGACAACTTCCGCTTCTGCCTGTGCCGCCGGTGTTACTGGTTGTGCTACTGGCTCCGGCGCTATCGGCTCCTTCGGCTGCGGTTCTGTTTCTTTTGAAATCTTGTCTTTCTCCTATAATTTACCATGTGTTAAGTTAATTTTTGGCAGGGCACAAGATCGAGAGGGATGGCATAGACTGAAGGAAGCCTACACCATTACGGTTGAAAACGGCTAACAAGAAGAAGAGAGGATGAAGTTAATTTTTACAGCACATCTAAAAAGTTATTTTTTTCAGACAATGAAACTAAACAACGTTCCCTAATGGGTCGAAAAATGAAAAAAAATATAGTAAGTCGATCGACTGATCCGCAATTTTGTATGGGACGCATTGAAAATAGGTCCGAAAAAAATTGTCGTTTTGCGACCCATGTTCCTTAGGGAAAGTTCTTTAGATTCACTGTCTGAATCATAGAGGTATTATACCAGGAATAGATCAACAAACATTAGTTGTCAAATGAAACCTTTTTTGGATGTTTTTCGGAGACTATTCGCAGGCAAAAATTCGAATATTGTCTATAATTCTGAGTCTAACGTGAAGTTGTGGATAAAGTAATGAAGTAGTGTCAGTATATTTCATAAAATTATCCTTTAGATTCGCAATTATTCACGGAAACCGAATTGTAAAAATTTATTGGAGACTAAAAAAACGGCCCTATAGTCTAGCGTCACGTATCTCTTTCTATTATACAGTGGTGCCGCTAGGTACATCTCGCTCTCTCAGCTGTATGTTCCTCTATTCCTGGTATAATACCTCTATGGTCTGAATACACCCGTAAATTTTTTGGTACCTAATTAAAAACAAGCGTTGTATAATGAAAGAAAGGTCTCAGATCTCATGTAATGACGAATGCAGAATCTCATGAAAGTTGACGCTTTCCGCCCGGAGCTCGCGGAAGGGAGAAAAATATATTAGGTACATCCTTTTAAGTTTTCAGTCTAATCATAAATTAGCTTTTAAACAAAAATTGTTCCATCAAAATCGGTTCAGTAGTTTTTGCGTGATGCTCAAACAAACAAACAGACGGACAACAGTTCTAAAAAAGGTTATCTGGAGTCAGGGACACCTATAACCATATCGTAATAATGTTCTTGTAAATATCTTCAATGTACAGACACACTTTTGTTACAGTTTTGATTTATAATAGTTTAAATAGATACATGCGTTGAGACGTGGACAGAGACTTTGCTATAACGACTTTGCGATCGCGAAAAGAATCAAATTTATTTTCAATGAGCACTTATTTTACATTTGATATGAGTTCACAACAATCTAGGTATAGGCTTGCACATTGACAACTTTGGACTTTATTGACTATATTGATATTCATGAGTGATAGACTTTAAATGCGCTAAAATCAAATTCTGGTCTATGTGGTCACGCAACCGCCATCAGCCAATCAGGCACCACCTGCGCGAAAATTCCTACAACATTCCCGAGCGTTCAGGATCAGGATCTATTGCGCGACCTGTACCAACCACGTTTTAAGGGTGCAATAGTTATCAAGGATCACTTTTAGCTTTCTTTAATTATTGAATGAAACAGTATATTACCTTCTGTGACAGATCCTTGTCTATTTGTTCTCTCTGTTGTCGTATCTTCTGCACGGATTGCAGAGCCTCCTACAACACAACAATAAGTTAAATGATGGTACTGTTAAATGGGTATGAGTAAAGGAATTGTCATTTTTTAAAAACAGTTGCGGCCACCAATGAAAGTATTGCATAACTATATTACTATAAAAATCTAATATTTTGTCATGAACACTTATTGCCTAGCTCGCATCGGCGCTGAGATATTTGATTCTAAAGGTTCATGAAAAAGTAACAAAAACCTCAAAAAACTCATTTTCCATCAATCAATCTACCTACTCAGCAAAATATATAATAAGTGTTATATAGTGTGCTTGAGGCTCCTATATTGAATAAATTATTTTGATTTGATTTGTTTTTGATTTGTAAAGAAATACAGAAGATACAAATCAAGGCGGTCTTAACGCTAACAAGCGATTTCTTCTTACAAATTTAGAAGTTTAATAGCACAGCTCCGATGCGGCCTAGCAATGAATGTGATGCTTTTTAATGTATTTTGAAAGGTCCTCTAAGACCTATGTATGTTGTATTATCGGCCAATCAACAATAAAAAAGGAATTTTTTCTTCATACAACCTCACTCTTTTCATTACATTTATCATCATCATCGTACATTATAATGGACTCGAAGGGCTAGTCAGACAGAAATGGGACGGGCATAGGGATGTTCATTTCACAAGTAGTACCGAAGCTCTGTCCAGTGTCACGGGGAGTGAGCCCTTTTAAACGAGTCCCATCGATAGACGCGCACCGGCCGTTTCATAATTACCTGCTCCTTTTCCTTAGCCATATTTTCAAACTTGGCCCTAATGGAGGACGGCTTAGCTCCCCCAATGTCGGGCTTCTGCTTGATGTAGTTGGTACCAACTTTCTCCACCTCGTCGAACCTATGGGCGGACTTGTCAACCCTGTCCGATTCTACGCCAAACTTGCCGCCGAAGCCCTGCGAAACATTTTCAATTTCTATCAATATAACTATATAATTATATAGCTTTACTTATATTGTTTCATGCTTGTCACAACAAACCAAGTGAGATTGAACTAGTACTATAATATTATAGTTATGTAATTGTTAGTAACATTAATTATTGTAACAAGCATTGACTTACACTTTAACGATAGAAGGCAACGTGCAAATAGACAAGAAACAGTATATCACCCAAAACACAAAATTACACATTGCGGTCTGTCATTGCCATTAGTATGAAGATCGTTGGTAACAAGCATTTAACAAGTCATATTAATATACTACTTAATAATATTAAAAAGTTTGGACGTTTAGTTACTAAATCATGTCGATGGTCTTTGATAAAACATAATTAGTTCAAGGAGTCGCGTTGTACGTCGTAGGTCTGTTATTTGGTGGTCGCGTGTCGGTTGCCCCTCCCCTCCCTATCCTGCAACGAAGCTCCCATGGTATTGTTGCTCAAGATAGTTTTTTTTTTCAATAAGCATCCCTCAAGTCACCATGTAACCACCATTAATTTATAACCGTACAACGTCAGGCACTTAATTGCTATTTAAACTAGTCTAGTGTTGATGGTTTTGTTAGACTAGACATTGGCAAAATAATCAACACGACGGTGGACGCCACCATTTTAAAATTTGATTCTATTTTTAGTTCATATCTTCATAACAGAGCGTAAATAACATATCAACGCGGAAGAAGACGCGGGAAATATCTATATAAAGAATAAAACACTTGCTTTCTTATGATCGGTTTGACTGGCGTGCGCCGGTGTTTTCTCCTGGTGGTCCCAGCCGACGGCCGACGCATCCTGCCGGTCCGTTTGCACACCAAATTTACCGCCAAATCCGATTGTATAATCTGATAGATATCAAACATAGCATTGTAATAATTATTAAAAATATGAAACACCTACACTCCATTTCAGTAGGTACAAATTAGACTTCAGATTTCATTGTTATTATAAAACTAAATTTAAACAAGTTAAATTCAAAGTAAAATATTGTCGTCATTTTCATTCGCAAATTGACCATCCAGATTCATTTAATTACTTATGTTTTAAATTTTCGATTTGTGGAAAGAGTTAGTGAGCTGCAATAGTACATTACTGCAGAGGCCAGCAAAAGAGGCATTGATGGACGAACGACCGTGTAAATGTAGGCCGAGGCGAAGCCGAGGCACACATACGTACGTAAGTCCATCAATGCCTAGTTGTGGCCAAGGCTTGTATTGTACTTTTTCAAATAATGCGCGGAAATTAAAATCAATCAACTTTTCAAAATCAATGACGAACAACGAACAACAATAATTTTTCCTGCGTTAAAGTGTTCTTTTTTTTTCAATAAACAGCTTTCTATTTGCAAGCCAGTTCGAAATTTAAATAAAGTCTTTGATAAGTTACCACTTTGGTTGCCATGTTTCGGAGTAAAAGATCGTTCCATTTTTACACGACAGATATGAGTTTACTTTGTAATTTATTTGGACGCTAAACCACGACAGATATGGATTTTCATACAACTTTTGCCGGCCGCTGCTCGCATATATTTGGCCAGTACAGCAATTTCTATTTATCTCGAAGAAGGTTGTCAAAATAATGCTCAAATATCAAAGCATGTTTGGGAAAAGATACATAAAGAAGCGTCTCTGGCAGTGACTGTGTAAAAAAATAAAGTACCTTTCTGTGACTCGTGATGCTGCGTGTCCTCGCGGTGGTCCCACCCGACGGCGGACGCGTCCTTCCTGTCCGACTGCACTCCAAACTTGCCTCCGAAACCGACTGAGTAGTCCTTCTGCGACGAATGCTTCTCTACTTGTTCTCTGTGCTCCCATCCAGCCGCACTCTAGTAATAATAACATTAATTATTTATATCGTATTTTGATACTCGCAAGTTGCAAATCAAAACCTATAGGTGCTGTCCATTCACCTAGAATCATGAAAAGACGTCATCCATTTTTGTGATTGTGATTGATTGTGTGTGATGTGATTGGATTCAACATTATCCTGGGTTCCACAACTTGAAAATGTTAAACGCAAAATGTTTGCATCTGGTGGAGCGTTACGAAGGCTCCGTAATTTCCTTCCAACAGCCACCAAAACTGCGCTTGCGCAATCTCTTTTATTACCTGTTCTAGACTATGCTGATGTGGCCTATCTTGATCTCAACGAGGACCAATTAAATAAACTCGAACGTCTCCAAAATTTCTCCATACGTTTCATTTATGGTCTTCGCAAATATGACCACGTTTCCGAATTTCGTGCTAAGCTCAAATGGTTGCCCATCCGTCTTCGTCGAAACTTTCACATACTTTCTCTTCTTTACTCTATTCTGTTTCTTCCTCTTACTCCCTCCTATCTCAAGGACCGATTCACTTTTCTTCACGCCACCCATGACCGAGTACTGCGATCGGCTAATAATCTTCTACTTGCTATGCCTTCCCACACCACTTCCTTCTATGACAAGTCCTTTTCTGTTCAGTCCGTCCGTCTATGGAATGAACTGCCACTTTCTGTTAGACAAGCTCCCTCACTAAATATCTTTAAAAAGCTGCTGAAAAACTACTATCTCTCGCTTTGACAATCTTCGCTTGTTTGGGGTTCCTACATTTTGAAATTTTGTTTTACATAATTAGTTACTACTTATTTATAAGGTACCAATTTATACAATTATTTTGTTATATTGAGTTATATGTATGTATTTATGTATATATTTATACTTTGCGTAAATTATAATATTTTGTATCGATTAGTACACCGCCATAGCATTTATCTCATGTAAGACTTCTTCCATCCACTGGTTGTCTGGAAGAAATCACTTTTAGTGATAAGGCCGCCTTTTGTACCCTTCTTGTTCATGTATATTGTTGTTGTTTTTTTTGTGTATTTTGGTGTGCAAATAAAGAATATTTATCTTATCTTATCTTATTTTTGTCTTTGATTTTAACTGGGTTAGAAAAATCTGTCTTTTTCACACATTTTCGATGAAATGCTATATTATTCTGTTATAACTTGCCCGTCTCAGCGCTTATTAGTTTGGCCATTATCCTTAGTTCTATTTGTGGTGTTCTGCTATTTAAATAAATGGATATTATGATATTATAAATAGTATATTGTAACAATAAGAGTTGTTGTATTGATCTTAAATAAATGTATGCATTGTAAGTGGTGGAGGCAACACCCGCCATCATTACTAATCTACTCCTCGTACCGAGCGGACGTTGCATCCACCAGTTGCCGTGTGTAACTTAACATACGAAATATTTTGTTCTTATTTACCCACCTCACGCAGTGAACACCACACTATGTAAGTTTGAAAATTCTGCCTTTTCAAGCATTCAGATTTTCCGGCTTTCACATTTGGACCAAAAATGTAAGAAACGCGGATGATGTCATTTAGAAAGTTATTTAATGACAATGTTTCATTACGGACGGCCCGACAGCACAGTCTGTAGTGAACCTGCCTGCTGTGCCGGGGGTCGCGGGTTCGAATCCCGTAAGGGACAAATATTTATATGACGAATATGAATATTTGTACCCGAGTCATGGATGTTTGTATCTATATATGTATTCTATATCGTTGTCTAGTTATCATAATACAAGTTCAGGCTAGATTCTGGAACCTTAAATGTGACTAGAAAATTTGTGTGACACTGTCCAAGATATTTATTTATTTATTTATTTATTACATTATTGTACTCTCTACTGACCTTATCAACCCGATCGGTCTGGACACCGTATTTGCCACCAAACCCCTGAGCGTAGTCGGTTTGAGAGACGTGTTTCTCTACTTTGCCGACGTAGTCGTGGCCGACGGCTGACTTGTCCATGCGATCCGCTTGCACGCCGTATTTCCCACCAAAACCTACCCACGAAACATTCAGTATAGATAGGTACACATCTATGTTATAGTATAGAATTTGGGTAATAAATCGTGACAGCAGTGGCCGTAGTATGGCAGGGTGATATACAGGGTGTAACGACAAGTATCATTAAGCTTTAAACCACATCTACCCACTACCCATCAACCTGATCAACTTTCACTATAGGAGCAAACAAGTCAGAACAAAAACCTGCTATTTCATACATTTAAGTCGTGCAGGCATTGCAGTTTAGTATGGAACAGTAGATTTTTTTTGTTCTGACAGGTTTGCTCCCAGTAGAAAAAGTTTTAAAAAGTTGGTTAGTTTGACGGGTGGAGTATGTGGTGTAAAGGATAATGATACTTTTCCTTACATCCTGTATAACGCTATAGATAGCACCTTAGCTCTCTTTCAATTTGCACGTGAACGAAGGAGATAAAAGGCGTGAGATAGCCTTATCGCGCGCATTATGATGCCTGCATACAGCCGCTGGTAATTTTTTAAGTTTTAAAGTTGGTTAAACATTTAGTTGTTATTAGATGGACAGTCGCCTGCTGCCTGGCTTGCAACGAAGCTCATTTTTGTTCAAGTATGTGTTTTGTGCATAAAACAATTCTTGAAGTCACCAAATGTTTATTACCGTACAACGTCAAGCATTTATAAACTAGATATTTGCAAAATCAACACCACAATTTTAAAATTAGAATTAAATGAATCCTGTTTCCTTTAGTCACACCATCACTAGAGAATGGTTGGACCGATTGCGATGAAACTTTGGTGGGTTGTTGTGCCAGGGAAGGTTTATAAACAAACAAAAATGGCCAAGTGGTTGTCGGGAAAAACGGATTCTGAGGCACCACGAAGTTGTAAAAAAATTAAATTGGTAAAAAAAGTACCATAATTAGTTATTAAACAGTAAAAACTTTATAAAACCTACAACTTACAAGTATCAACACCCGATTTATTACTCCAATGATATTTTTTACAAAAAACATTAGTAGGTAATACTGAACACATTGCCCAAAACCAGGCTAAATATGAGTCATCAACATCAATCAACCAAAAATATTCGGCTGAATTATAAATTCCTTCAAAAGTTCAAATGTATTTTTCTCCCTATGGGAATGGGGGTTTGAAAATAAAATACAATTTTATAGTAATTTTTTGTAAAGAATGAATGTTTTTTTTTTTAATTATGATTTATGATTTATTAAATATTTTCCATCAAATATTTAACTATTTTCTTGTTATAATCCGAGACCAAGAGTAGGATATGTACTTAGTATTGTTATAATAATACTTAGTACATATCCTATCCTTACGTGACTATTTGGCTAGACGCAAGTTCAGCCTAAATTTCATATAATTTTGGGCATGATCTTTTAATTACCTTGTGCATAATCTTTTTGTGATACATGCTTTTCAGTTTTTCCCACATAATCATGACCAACAGCTGATTTGTCCATGCGGTCTTTCTGGACACCGAATTTGCCCCCATAACTGTCGAAAAATAATCCAATATTACATTACAGTTTAAATAGTCAATATTCTTACAATAGTCAATATTCTTTAATTGCACACAAAAAATAAATTTATTATTCATTATTTACCCAAAAGACGGTTTTGGTCCTTCTTCATACTGTTTTTTCTTTGCGACTTGGTCAGATTCAAAAACCTCTTCCCTCAACTTTGCCATACTGTAAAAATATATAGAATACAATTGAGTCATACATCAACAAATAAACAAGAGTAGTGACCGTTGTATGTGACTCACCCACACACTTCCTCTGTTTAACTTATTGCAATTTACACAAAAGACATACTCATATCATGAGAGACATGACTGACGTCATAATGTGATTGATGTTCACCATGTGTTAGAAGAAACGAATCAGAAATTAAGAGATTCACAGAAGTAACAGACATCAACATCATCTCAGCCGATGGATGTCCATTGCTGGACTTAATGCCTCCCCAAAAGATCGCCACAACGACCGGTCTTGCGCTGCCCTCATCCAACGGGTTCCCGCCAGCTTCACCAAGTCGTCGGTTCACCTCGTGGGGAGCCTACCAACGGCTGCGCTTTCCGGTCCACGGTCGCCACTCGAGAAGTCTTCGGCCCATCAGCCATAACAGTAACAAACATAGCTCAAAGAATAACTAAACTTAAATGGCGGAACCAATGGCCTGTATACAGGGTGTAACGAAAAGTATCATTAACCTTTAAACCACATACTCTACCCATCAAACTGAACAACTTTTACTATGGGAGTAAACCTGTCAGAGCAAAAAGAAAATCAGCTGTCTCATACATTTTAGTCGAGTAGGTATTGCACTTTTTAGTATAACAGCTGATTATTTTTTTGCTCTGACAGGTTTACTCCCATAGTAAAAGTTGTTCAGTTTGATGGGTAGAGTATGTGGTTTATAGGTTAATGACACTTTTCCTTACACCCTGTATAAATCATATGTGTACGGTTACGAAACCATAGGCATTTAGGTTATTATTATATGTTACTAACTCAATAGCTTCAACATGTCTTCCGCCAGGCCCCCATCTCTGCTCATGCTCTGTGACATCATTGACAAAGTCAGGATCCGTCTCCCAATCATCTGCCTCAGCTGGTGCCGGAGCAGCAACATCCGTTGACGCCTTCCACATCTAATGATCGACATGCTTATAGTACCCGATGGTAAATATTTCACATCGGCCTTTGGAAAAAGACAATCCGCTAGTATTACCTCTGTCGCACACTTTTTATATGACATTTGTATTCAGAAAGCCGCCGATGTGCAATATTTATCGTCAGGTACTGTATTTTTGTTTAAATATAGTGATAACACCACTCCGGATCTGTTATTTTTATTCATTTGTAATTTTTGCACGAAAAAATCTGATGATTAGGCGCACTATTAAAATATTTCAACTGCGAGTGCACAGGTACATCGGTGAGACTTATAAACCGGGTACTACTGTACCGCGATGTACTTCCTAACTATAAGGAACATTAGTAAACTGCCCATTCTTTTCTTATTGGTCTGTGCCTTAGCACAGAAAACAATGTTATACCATCACCATTTTATTCTGTGTTATTTTCTTTTTATTTACATGATTTATAATTACATTTTTTGTCATACAGTTGTTTTCTTGACATTACTTGTATAATTTTATTAATTTGACATTTAATTTATAAATATATGTTTTGTTTTTTCATTGACATTACATTACTTTAATATTTCATTTATATGACTACGTATTGTTATGTTCCAAGCTTGGCGATGAATTTATAATTACGAGTAGTTATAAGATATTGTAATGAGTTAATTTAATACACGAATTAGCATCTCTGACATTATCAAAAAAATAATTTGTAAGCCGTAAGGTAAGACATGGAGGACCTAATAATTATTGTAACACCTGCTTGTAAAACTACGCATGTCATACAAATAAATGCATCTTTCTTTCTTTCTTTCTTTCTTTCACCATCACTCACCATGTTTAGTAAAGTTAGTAATAAAATAGGTACATAGCCAGGTGTTCTAATCCAAGTATATTTTATAATAATACAAACTGGACAATTGAGTTGTAAAATTACATAAAATTAAGAATGTATGTATCCAATCCAAAAGGAAAAGTACCTTATTTTGGAGGTAAAATTTGTACATCAATGAATCTTTGTTTTCTAACTTTATCTTGGCACTAGAAATGAAGATCTGCAGAGTCCATCCAAAATTAAGGGGTCCTACCTGTTCCAAAGGGTATGGGTAGGGGGGACAGTACCTTTTCTCTAAGAGATACGGCATATTTTTGACCACTAATATCTTCGGTCTGGATCTGTGAGCTCAAATTTTCAGGACAGCATGTGGTTGTCACTCTAATAAAATGTACCCAATTTCAGCTTTCTAGGACTTCGAGAAGTACATGTTAGGTTTTGATGATCAACAGTGATTGAGTTAAGAATGATGAAATCAATGAAGTTTGCGTATTAATAAAATCTTAAGTAGCAGGGCTATAAATATGAAATTGGGTACATTTTATAAGAGTGATAACTACATGCTGCCCTGAAAATTTGAGCTCACTGCTACTATCCAGACCCAAAAATACACCAAATCTCTTAGAGAAAAGGTACGGTAGTGCGCCGGAACAAGGACCTGTAAGCATGGGGATGGTCTCATTCGATTCCGTGCAAAAAATTATATTGAAAATGATACCTCACTCACCTAGTTTGTAAAATGTACATTTTCCAAAATGCCCCCCCTACCCATACCCCCTGGAAGGAGGTAGGACCCCTAAATTTTGGGTGGACTCGGAAGATCCGCATTTCTAGTGCCTAGATAAAGTTTCATTATAAATAAATAACGCTCACAGGCACATACATTGTAATGATCCCAAACTAGCTCTTAAGGCTTTTATTATGGAAACCATACAACAACGGCACGAACATATACCATCCATGACCGAACCGGGATTCGAACCCAGGACCCTGGTTTGGCAGTCCGGCGTGGTAACAATTACACCAACCGGGTCGTCATTGATGTACAATACAAATTTTGCCTCCAAAGGGACATTATTTAGTTTACTTTACCTACACTAAATATCGATTTTAATCTTGACATTTATATGATAAAACTCATTGGGGATAAGAATAACTAGCTATAGCTATGTTAAATTACACGTAAGTAAGATAGCAACGCACGCCTACCTACGTAACTTGCCAATTCTAAACAAGCTGGCATATTTGTTTACACACATAATAGTTGAAGTATGTGACGCAAAGTCTGAACATATGCGAAGCTAAACAATATTTATAACGAGTATTAATCACAATTATCAGTAACGACCTAAAATTATTGATAAAAGCACATAAAGTTTCTGGGGGGGCAATCACCTACCTTAGAACGCCGGTGTTCGGATTTCACAACAAACACAACACTCCCTACACTAAAACTAATGTAATAACTTTAGTGGGAATCTAAAATAGAGGAAAGTTAATAGGAACTGGTTTAAAATAGGTAATATTTTTATTCAAAAAGGCGCACTGAGTAAATCATCGCTATTCGTCACCTAAGGTCGAAATGAATGACAGACAGACATAGACAAGCATTTTTTTTTTTAAAGAGTATTACGGCTCTGGATTCAGCATTCTTTTGAACCACAGACAAGCATGCATGACCAACGTGACCACTTTTTCGTCATAGAATCTACCAAAATTATTGCAAAAATCTACCAAACCCTGATTACAATGAGGAGTAAAGTTTAAGACATATTACACCTTCCTAAATTCAGATTCTAATTGAAGGGACAGAGCTATAGGATAGAACGGGACGTTGTAAGTACGTCCTTTTTTAACCTATAGCCACAGATCCGGCATTTCTAACAACGTTTTGGATTTGACATGATGACCATAGATAACTACTATTATACAGGAATAGATAAGCCACTCTTGTTTCGAATTTAACAAGACTAAATTTTTACGACAGCCCCTACTCAGAAGATGGCGTTTTACTCTGTACTTTTTGAGCGCTCGCTAGATGGCGTGATACTTAATTCAAAGCTACTATACTAGTGTATTTATTAAAATAATTTGCTTTTTCAAAGGGAGCATGAAAATAAATCTATTAAGTACTGTAGTTAACTAAAATAAAACGATATCATTCTTTGCAAAGCATATCAAAATATTTTAGTGTTAGTTACATAAATAGATTTATTTCAACAATTTCTTTGAAAAAAACAATACAATTGCAGACGAAAAAGTAATTGTATAAAACAAATTTTTGAAATAAGTAGTATATTTTATTAACATATTAATGGATTCATTAAATAAAATACCTACCTACTTTATCTATAGTATCTGTAGTTATTATTATTACATATACGTTGTCTGCGTAGCAAGCATCTAACACTTCTTATATGAACTAAGTACTACAAATTATTGTTTAAAATATGTTTATAAAGGTATAATTGTACCTACCTGTTATATCAGTTACAGTCATGTTAAGTATATTTAATAAAAATTACTACTTAGGTACCTTTGGTAAGTATGGTATTATATACGTTATAGTATTACTTATGGTATTACCTACACATGACAAAATGGACACTCAATTTTATCAAAAGCTTAAATAAGAAATAAATTGCCAGAAAATATTAAAAAAAGTAAACATACACAATTTCAAGAAATAGCTACATAATTTTTTGAAAGACGTTGATTGAGTACATTGGCATATATATGGGGTGGGAGGCTGTGCACATCCCAGAATTGTCTGGTGCCCACAGGATGTTGGGTTACCAACATAAAATTCTAGGGTAAGCACTACTTACAAAACATTAATGAACTATATTCCCCGAGGAGGTAGTCAGAGATATTCTGAAACCTCAGAACATCCCCGTTTCACCAAAACTCTGTCTAGGGTGACGGGGAGTGGGGCCACGTGAGGCCATGATTTTTATAGTAAAATAAATATAACTAAGTTTACCCGCGACTTCGTCCGCACTAATTACGTACCTTCCAGGTTTTAAGACGACCCGGTTGGTGTAATGGTTACCACGCCGGACTGTCATGGTTCTGGGTTCGAATCCCGGTTCGGTCATGGATGTTATATGTTCGTGCCGTTGTTGTATGGTTTCCATAATAAAAGCCTTTAGTGCTAGTTTGGGATCATTACAATGTATGTGCCTGTGATCGTTATTTATTTATTTATTTATATTTATTTATTTATTAAGTCAAATCATATAAGATATCAAACATAAAAAGTCTCATCAAAATCAGTTCAGTAATTCTTGCGTGATGGTCGAACAAACAAACAAATAAACACACGAAAATTCTAAAAAGGTGGAGTTAGAGTCAGGGACACTTAAAAATCATATCGTAATCTTTTTCCTGTAAATATCTTCAATGTACAGACATATTATATATGTTACAGTTTTATAATAGTTTAGATATTAGATACTTATAGCCTTAGCACTTAGATGCCTAAGGTAACTACCAGATAAGCTAGTTGTTTACAATTATTACTAAAAAGATACCTAACATATTTTACACCTGAACGATTTTATTAGTACTACTATAGTAATCCTAAGACTTACTTGGGATCATTACAATGTATTTTGTGCTCGTTTGTGAGCGTTATTTATTTATTTATTATTTATTCAACCAGTTTTAAACCAAGGATAATTTACAGAATTTACAGAAGCCGTGGTGGTCCAGTGGCAAGTTGGCGTGAGACCTTGCCTGCCGTGCAGGAGGCGATGGTTCGATCACCGTCCAGGCCGACTCGTACCAATGAGTTTTTCGGAATTTATGTACCTACTATTTATAACACCATTGGCTTTTCGGTGAAGGAAAAAATCGTGAGGAAACCTGCATGCTTCAATTTCGAGGCATGTATTGTACCCACTGCACTGTCCATTATAAGTGGCGACGGGCTCACCCCCCGACCCACTGGGCAGAGTTTCGTTACTACTGGTGAAACGTGGATGTTCTAAGGTTTCAGAATATCTCTGACTACCACCTCGGGGAATATAGTCGTGAGCATATGTTATGCTATGAATGCTATGCTATGATAATTTACATACGATGCACTCCATCCAGTCCCTTTTTAACCCCCGACGCAAAAAGAGGGGTGTTATAAGTTTGACGCCTATGTCGGTCTGTCTGTTTGTCTGTCTGTCTGTCTGTCTGTCTGTCTGTCTGTCGGTCTGTCTGTCTGTGGCATCGTAGCTCCCAAACGGGTGGACCGATTTCGATGCGGTTTTTTCAAGTAGAAAGCTAATTTTTGCGAGAGTGTTCTTAGCTTTGTTTCATGAAAATCGGTTCAGCAGTTTTGAAGTAACTTTCAAAATTGCGACAAAAGAAAAGAGGGGTGTTAAAAGTTTCTGTCTGTCTGTGGCATCGTAGCTCCCAAACGGGTGGACCGATTTCAATGCGTTTTTTTTTAATAGAAAGCTTATTTATGCGAGAGTGTTCTTAGCTTTGTTTCATGAAAATCGGTTAAGCAGTTTTGAAGTAACTTTAAAAATTGCGACAGAATAAGACGGGTGTTATAAGTTTCTGTCCGTTCGTGGTTTCGTAGCTCCCAAACGGGTGGACCGATTTCGATGCGGTTTTTTTAAATAGAAAGTTAATTTATGCGAGAGTGTTCTTAGCTTTGTTTTATGAAAATCGGTTCAGTAGTTTTCATGTAACTTTAAAAATTATGAAATAACAAAATTACAAATTTAAAAAACCCCCAACGCCAAAAACGAACATGTAAAAAGTAAATAATAATGCGGTCACCTATTATTTTTGATGTAAGCAAATGTATGTTTTACTTCTTTACTCTCTTTATGATATTTTAGGTTAATTAATGCGTAGGGGACCGCTATGAAATGACCATTGATTTTTTTACAATCACTTGCGGTCCCCGACACATTAATTAACCTAAAATATCTTAAAGAGTTCGTTTTTGGCGTTGGGGGGTTTTTTTTAATGGATATTAAACTACAGTTTTAATCAGATTTGTTAGATCCGGTTTTTTTGTGGCACTCTTGCAGAAAGTAAAGCACACAGGTTGCTTGAATTTGCCTTTTAGGCCCTTAACCATAAAAACCAGTGCATGGTCAGCAACATTTTTGGTTTTTCTAGAGTTTCTAGTCCCGTAATCTTCATAGTCATCACCCCGTGCTTGCGTATACAAATTGAATCTTCCCATGCGAGGCCATTGCGGCTTAGGAAAATGATGTAGAGGACCTGAAAATGGCATTTAATGTAAATTTGATAAAACCTTGCTCGGTAGGTAGGTCGGTACTCGGTAGGTACCTGAAATATTCATCTCTAATCTCTATCTTCTTCTCCATCACTATTTCTTATATGTACCTAGTGTAAAACAAAGTAGCTATCCGCGTCTGTCTGTCTGTTTCTCCGCTTACTTGTTCTTAACCACGCAACGGATTTCTTTTTTCATACCTAGTTCTTTAAGTAGGTAGGACTTAAGTATAAATTAACTATGAAAAGAAACAACAAAATTAATAACACAATTGCTTACCATCAATAACACATCCAAGTAGCATTTTAAGTATTATATGTTGGGCATCTTCGAAAGGAACCAAACCAAACCGTTTTTTTGCAAAATACCTATAATTAAATTCATATTGCTTTTGCTTTCATGTAAAGTACTTATTAAAGGTCTTATAATATGATTAGGTACGAGTTCATGAGCCCTATTGATTAGGGCATTGCAAATTAAAGACATGCAAGATAATTAACAATAATTTTAACAATGAACATTAAATAAATAGGTAGTAAAAACATTGAAATCATAAAATTTATAAGTTAGTCCGAGCGATTTGAAAAATAATTTGGTGTGCGTCAGGATGTCTGGACCACACCGGTAATCAGATTTTAAAGCTATGCACGGTTTCGTATCTACCTATTTATTAAAATAATTTTTGGTTAAATTTTTAATATTTTAACAAAGGCAATGGGTAATTTTTGTATGGCGGGTGGCGTATTTTTTTTTAAGCGGCCAGTTATTAAATGTAATGGGTATTTAGGGCTATTATAATCTTACATTTTTATGAAAAAAAAAATTTCCTACGGTATAACGTTTCGGAGATAATAAGGTCATTTAAAATTACTCGTTTGGATTTTGTACCACTTTTTTGTTTTTAAAGCCCAGAATTATTACTTAGTTATAATTATTTGTGACATTTTTCACGCATATTTTGTGCAGGAACGCGATGCAATCTTCGCTAGTTTGCGGTCTCTCTTTTGAATTAGTATGAGTTTCTACGCTGATACGGCCAGTTACCAAATGTTGTGGGTATTTTAGGGCTAATACTACCTTACATTATTATGCAAAAAAAATTGTCCTACGGTAAAAAGTTACGGAGATATTTAATTTTATAGTAAAAAAAACATACTTTTTTGTCTTCATTTTATATTTTTTACGGATAGAAGACATAATTTTAAGACACCTATTTCATTTTTATTGTGATTCATCGAGTTTATCGATATAAATTTAATTTTTAAATTATTTTGATCTGTAATCTCTAAGTGCAAAAATGGTGGAGAAAAAATTATTCGAACTCCATGGAGTAAAACTACCTACTGCTATATTTAAAAAAATTAAAACCTGCCTCCTCTTTCTAACTCTATGCTGAAAACAGAGACGGCAACATCAATGTCAAATTCTGTCATTGTGAAAGTATTTTTTTTCTCTTAATGGCCATTGGCCAGTTACTTTATGTTCATTTTTATGTTTACCAAGGAGTTTGCAGGGGCAGCGAGTGACGTCACTCGTGGACCGAAAAACGACGTTATTTTATTAAAAATATCTGTAATCCTTTCATTTTAAAATCTCTGACATAGGAAATATGATTATTGAGACAATTATCTCGAAATGGTTTTGGATTTAGACCTCCAAAAAAAAACTTGACATACCGAATTATTAGTTTTTAATTAATGCCTATTGGTGACATCATCAGCATATTTTGTGCAGGAACGCACCGCAATCCTAGCTAGTTTGCTGTCGATTGTTTTAATTATTATGCGTTTCTACGCAAACTAGCGAGGGTTGCGGTGTGTCCAGCACAAAATATGCGTGATGATGTAGAAAATAATTAAAAACTACTAGTTGGCTATAAAAACAAATAAAATAAAATAAATAAACAAAAAATAATCAAGAATAATAGTGCGATTTTTGTACATCATACGACCGATTCGGCAGTAGAAAGATACATAATCTCCATAGTAATTTTGAAATTTTCTACTGCCGATGTGCTCGTATGATGCTCAAAAATCACACTTCAGACCGTAGAATGCCTGAACCACTTTTTTCCTTTTTTTTCTCCGTTTGTAGCGAGGTACCTACCTATTAAATATTTGATGATAGGTAGGTAATTGTCTACGAATAAGAATAAATCATCATCATCATCATCATCATATCAGCCGATAAACGTCCACTGCTGGACATAGGCCTCCCCAAAAATGGGGGGATTTGCCATAATCGCCACGCTTGGCAGGCGGGTTGGCGATCGCAGTTGGATTGAATGTGTGTACTCAGAGGATGCTGCTGCCCATCCTCCGGTAGATCCCTTAGTCGCCTTTTACGACACCCACGGGAGGAAATGGGATAAGAATAAATACGGAAGAGTAACTCTAAACAAAATCGAAATCATTTTTGGCACCCAATGAAAAATGACATTTTGTATGAGTTTTGGCGGCTAGTTACAATTTTTAAAGAACAAATTTAGAACGCGTTACAATTTTTTTGGTGCCACTTTTTGAGCTTCATTTACACTTCTATACATTCTCTTATTCTTAGGTAATTGTACTAAAATAGGTTGGTACTTTATCGTGCATAACTTAACAATCGAATTGTCGATGTGGTCCAGACATCCTGACGCTCACGATAATTTGACATCGTTTTGAAATAACAAATGTGAAAGATAAATTGAGTGAAAAGTTTATGGGCCAAGAAGATTCTACATTTAAGTCGGCTATGTAGTACTGATCATAGATAAACGACCATCTTAAAAGTCGGCTATGTAGCACTTACCATAGATAAACGATTTGCACTGACATCTTGTTAATAAATAGTGGAAACTACAACATTCTTTTCCTGCCCCGCACTGCAGATGTAGTTACTTTCCATACTTTAGTTTTAGATCGACCAAAAATAAGAGAGTGGCACAGGCATGATGATGACGTTCGCACATGCACACTTGGTGCAAATTGTCCTTGACATATGTATAAGGTTGACTTACCACGCATTGTAGAAACTTCATCTACATTTCATTACTTTTTATTGTTCTTTCAGTAAATAGGAAACGTCTATTACGATACTAAATAGGGCATATTACACTATCAGTATTATCGTGATCCTGTGATAATACTGATAGTGTAATATGCCGTATCGCAGGATCGTGATAATATCACAGAATGTCCAGAAATCCTGTGATCCGCGCGATCCCATCAATAATATTGAAGTGTAAGCGCTTCGTGATACGATCCATCAGTATTCGGCTGTATCACACCTTCGCTCTCTTTCTATTTGCACGCGAGCGAACGAGACAAAAGACGTGCATGCTACGAGTGTGGATCATGATAATATTTTACGTTGGTCGTAAACAGGAAAAGCGTTCCGTGATTTTAGCACGGCAAAGCGGTCGGTTCACCTCTTTCCTGTGGACTTCTCTGCGTTTCCTGCGTCTTTCGATTGTCTCCAAAAACTCCAAAGAAGCGTCAAAACATCGAACACCAACGTTTTAACGTGAAAACAGAAGATAAATTGAAATAAAAGAAGATTTAGCCGAAAGGTCTTGTAACCAAGCTAGTAAATACATAAAAAAAATGCGGACGAGTTTTTTTTAATGTCTTATTGGCTCTGGATACTGAGGCCGAGATTGAGCCTGAGATTCAGAGACGATTTGTAAGTCATAGTTCGAACTCCCGTATGTCAAAATCCATACATTTCGACCCTACTTAGCTCGAGCTAAGACTAAAAAAATCGTCTCTGAATCTCGGCCTCAGAGACGATTTGTAAGTCATAGTTCGAACTCCCGTATGTCAAAATCCATACATTTCGACCCTACTTAGCTCGAGCTAAGACGGAAAAAATCGTCTCTGAATCTCGGCCTAAGTAAGTCCTTAATCCCTGGAGCAACCTTAGATCGGAGCAACACGATGTGCTTTTAATGACCCAAAATTTCGACCGGCGGGCGCGGCGCCCGAGCGGACTTCAGAAGCCATAGCATGTTACACATGATACGGCTGTATCAAGCCTTTTATCCGCTCATTCAGTTAAGGACAGATTCGCGTTATGGTAAGCGAAATACTTGGCCTATGGCGTTATGGCAGATTCGGGTTATGGCAGATTCTCTAGTTCGTTCGCAGTTCGCACGCAAATAGAAAGGGAGCGAAGGTGTGTTAGCGCCAACCGTAGAAAGAGAAGGCACTAGAAGGAAGCACGTGTCTTGTCATATCACTCAGTAAGAGATGCACATAGCAAATTCGCTCTAGTTAAAAAAGGAGACCGCTACTTATTGCTGTCCTTATCGACGTATCCACTTTTTTGTACTTTGGCCATCTGACTCCAAAATGTCACTTCATATAAATTGTATGGGACAACCACCTGACTCCGAGATGTCACTTCATATAATTCGGTATGCCAAGTTTTATTTTGTCTTCATTTTTATATTTTTACGGACAGAAGACATAATTTTAAGATACCTATTTCATTATTATTGCGATTCATCGAGTTTATCAATATAAATTTAATTTTTAAATTATTTTGATCTGTAATCTCTAAGTGCAAAAATGGTGGAGAGAAAATAATACGGTGGCATACCTACTACCCATGCTGCACTCGTAGTATGCTGCACGTGATACGGCTGTATCTCGTCTTTTATCTCGTTCGTTCGCACGCAAATAGAAAGAGAGCTAAGGTGTGATAGTTTGGTGATAGCGCTGTATCACTGCGGCATGCTAGCTATGCTGATGTCGCTAAAGGAGCACATTCACAGTAGTCCGTCTTGCAGTCCTACACCTATATTGGATAGTGAATTGTGTTGTAGTCCTACAAGGCGTCCGACGACCTTGAGCAAAATGTATGAGTAGCCTACTTGCAGGATAGCGAATGGTGTTGTAGTCCTACATGTAGGACTACTGTGAATGGGCTACTTAAGAAATCGATAAAATTCTCCAACATCACCTTACCAATTCAAGTTGTGTGTTTTACGCTTCCTACACTCATTAAGATTGTAGAAATAAACATTAAATTCAAAGCCTAAAAGAAATTGGTTTCTTTCTAGGTATCCGTCAAGGCCTCCAGTTAATTAGCAAGAACCTACCTTGTATTAATTGATCTGAGGAACCTACGATGCTATCTTGGTTGCGCAAATCAAAGAGATTTAGGGCCTGTTTCACCACTTATGAGTAAGTTCTTGTTAGCTTATCCGACAGATAGTTTGACATATTTTGTATGAAATTATGTCAAAATATCTGTCGGATAAACTAACAAGAGCTTATTCAGAAGTGGTGAAACAGGCCCTTAAACTTCTAAGTAGTAAAAAGTTAAATCTCTTTTGGCGCAAATACAACATAGGTAACGTTTGAAAAAACAAGATGGCAGTATTTTTATCAACATGTCGATTCCAAGCAGCGTAAAGGCCTCCGCACATTGCAGCGATATAATCGAGTGTTTTTATCGAGCGATATTATCGACAGCGATATCGCGACACCTTACACACTGGGGCGATTCCGCGATTCGCGTCACGCATGCGCCCCACCACTGAATGTAGTCGAAAGAGTTGCGATAATATCGCGGCAGTGTGTGGGATCGAGCGCGTCCCCATACAAAATATACCGAGAACAAATATCGCAAAATCGCAGCGATATTATCGCGGCAGTGTGTAGGATCGCGCGCGTCCCCATACAAAATGTACTGGAAACAATTATCGTAAAATCGCAGCGATATTATCGCTCGATAAAATCGATGCGGAGGCCATTCCAAAGAGTACCAAAGAGTACATTATTTGAAGAGTACACTTGGTAAAGCCCAAGAAGTTTGGAATCTTCTATAGGTGGAGTGCAATATATTCTTGTGGAGTGCAGACTGCCTAACAAGACGGGAAACATGATAATACTCCTTTGTGGTCGGTAAGGATCGTTCTTCTCCGTAGTTTTTTTTTATGTATCAATGCTTCTAAGGAAGAGTGGGATCCTTTATGATTCTAGATCCATGGTAAAGCCCGTAGAAAGAGAAGGAACTAGAAGAAAGCACGTGTCTTGTCATATCACTCAGTAAGAGATGCACATAGCAAATTCGCTCTTGTTAAAAAAGGAGTTCGCTACTTATTGCTGTCCTTATCGACGTAGCCACTTTTTTGTTCTACGACGGCTGTCTGACTCCGGAGTCAGACATCTATTTTCATACAAATTATATAGGATTTTATGACTATCGCTGTCTCATACGCGGTTACACTGATGTTACGTCTATCAGCGTAAGCGAAAAATACTTCGCCTATGGTAAAGCCCCTATCTGTCGAACGCTACAACCTCAAAATCTAATTGGTTCCATTTTCGTGCTTTATAAGTGCGTTCATACCATACCTAAACTTAATAGTATATTAACTTATTATTATATCTTAATAGCATATTAAGTTTATGGTTCATACGCGTGCCACGCAGCCCGGCAATTCGCTGTACATCGACTCGTCTGTTAAGTGATTGTTACTACTTAACTTTATAGAAGCCTCAATGTACAGCGAATTGCCTAAGCTTGCCGGGCTGCGCGGCACGCGTATGAACGCACCTTGAAAGGCATAGGTACCACAGAGTACTATACAGGGCCCAACTCGTAGGTTGAGTATTCTATAGATTTCCTGACAGCGTATACTCGAAAGGGACAGAGATATGACAAAAATGTATGAGAAATCGTGCCTTTGTTTGCCATAGTTGCAAGATTTTGTATGCAATTTCAACTGTGGCAAACAAAAATATCGCATACGCAGAAAGGGACAAACGACATGGATTTTGTCGCATTCACTCTGTGTAATTAGCGTAAGGCTGTCTCGTTTTCGTGACTATTATTATTTTAATGCCTTTTCTAGTTGATTCTCTTTCTACGGCCCAACTTAATATTATGCTCAAAATTTTTGATGCTGACACAAAAAAATCTGTGGTCCCATAATACATTCGGGTCGAGTTATGGTTAGGTTGGCAATTTTGTATGGGACAACTGTTTTTTTTTCGCGATTTCGATGTTGGTCTGGAGTGCGATTTTTGAATCTCATTCGGTGAGCTCAGCAGTTGAAAATGTCAAAATTACTATGGAGATATGCATCTTTCTGCTGCTGAGTTGACTTTCAAAAATCATACTACAGGAGACGATTTTTGAAAGTCAAATCAGCAGTAAAAAGATGCGTATCTCCGTAGTAATTTTGACATTTCCAACAGCTGAGCTCACCGAATGAGATTCAAAAATCGCACTCCAGGTCCCATAGAGAAAGTTGTTTGGTTTGACGGTCTGATCATCCCCTTAAAAAGTGTCAGCATGTATATCTATTTAGGTTCATTCAGAACGAACGCATCACATCCACGCATCCTTAAGCCGAGATTCAGAGACGATTTTTTCCGTCTTAGCTCGAGCTAAGTACGGTCGAAATGTATGGATCAAGCACGTATCGAGGGGGGGGGGGGGGGGTAGGTGGGATTTATCCCCCCCCCGAAAGCCTAATATTTGTATGGAACAGTGATCACAACTATACCTTTTTAGTCGTTTTTCATTGAAAATCCCCCCCGAACCCAAAGTCTGGATACGTGCTTGGTATGGATTTTGACATACTCTCTGAATCTCGGCCTTATTCTTTTCAAAACGAGATTATGCATCATTCGATCATGATTTAAATAAAAAAAAAAAATTATAACGCTCACAGGCACATACATTGTAATGATCCCAAACTAAGCACTAAAGGCTTTTATTATGGAAACCATACAACAACGGCACGAACATATAAAATAAAAAAAATAAAAAAAAATTTAAAATGGGAGATTCCGAAATTAGTCGTCTTACTTTGAATTCATAATCAATTAGTTTTATCTTTCTCAAAATGAGGTCGTTTTCTGGATTCTCTAAGGGTCGGTCGTTGCACCCGTAACTTAAAACTAAATTAAGAAAATAATTAGGTACTTACTTAAGTTAGAAATAAACACTAAACTAAAACAAAAAAGAAATGTCTAATAGTTTTATTGATAAATTAATAGTTATTTATACCTACCTACCTAAGTAACTACCTACTTAGAAGAATTTTTGTTTAATAATACAGGGTCCAACATAATATGCTGACAGTTTTTACCCGACTGCGCCAGAAGGAGGGTTATGTTTTTCGAGCGTATGTATGTATGTATGTATGTATGTTTGTATGTCTATTTCTTTGGCACGCCCTACAGCCTAAACGGCTTGATGGATTTTGACGTAAGAGGTGTTGTTAGATTCGTAAAAATCGTGAGAGTGACATAGGCTATATTATTTTAATATGGCGTCTGCGAATTAAAAAAAAGACGGGGAATAACAATTTTTTTTTGTTAAAAATTACAATATGGGTATGAAAGCTAGTGAACAGACGATTCCAAAAATATATATATTATAGTACTTTTATGCTACCATTTCGACACAAGACTAAAAAGTATGAAATAAACTAAATTATTATGAAAAACAAAAAACCCGACTGCATAAAAAAACGATTAACTGAAAAGAGAAAAACAAGCTCTATAATCGCTAATCATCTATAACAACAGTAAGCAAATATATTAGGTAGGTATTGCAGGCGGGGACAAACCAAACCAAACAACCTATTCTTCTTTGTCCCCGTTTGCGATAACTACCTAATATATTTGCTTACTGTTGTTATAGCTGATTAGCGATTATAGAGCTTGTTTTTCTCTTTTCAGTTAATCGTTTTTTTATGCAGTCGGGTTTTTTGTTTTTCATAATAATTTAGTTTTTTAAGATGTTCAGAGCATCAAACTGAACAACTTTCTCTATGGGACCGCAATCGAATCGCGAAAAAAAATCAGCTGTCCCATACATTTGACTCGAGTAGGTTTGGAGTTTTGTATGGAACAGCTGATTTCGATGTTGATATTAAGGGGCTACCTGCCGGTTTTGGGTAATTTTGTAACCATTTTATTCATTAACTATGGCACTTTTTGAGCTGAAATTTAAACTGAACCATCTACAGGATATGAGAAGTGATGTGGTTTTTCTAGAAATCGATTTTAATGAATAAAACCGAAGAAAAGGGACTCGTAAGTCACCCCTTTTTTTCCAGTTGTAACCATTTTACTCTTACATTTTTAATCGGAACAAAATGAAAATTTACTATATTGTTCACAATACAATTTAGAATGATGTGGTTTTTTTACTTTTTCGTAATTAATAAAAATCATCGAATTTTTCAAAGAAAACAGCAAAATTCTGACCGGAGCCACGCGCTCTTTCTCATCGATTAGTATGGAGTGTGAGTGAGAGGAGAGTGGTCCACGGCTGATACGCCTTAAGTATAAATAAAGTTGTCCAGTTTGACGGTCTGATCATCCCCTTAAAAAAGTGTCAACATATTAAGAAGGACCTTATACATAATATAGGTATCTATAATTTTTTTTAGGTAAGTAAGAGACTAATTTACAAATACTTAGTAACTACCTAGGGTACTGTACCTACCTATACAATAAATGTATCCTAACTACTATCCTACCAAACCGTTCAATTACTTATGTGTGTAGGATCGTTCTAGGTACCTACGCACTAACTACATACATCTGTGTAATTTTATTTTAAACATTTGACTCTCAATAAGCATGGAAATTCAGAAGGTAACCTATGTAATAATAATATTTTCAACACACTTGCTCATAAAATGGCTCTAATTTCACCGCAATAAGGCACATAATGACACCTATAATCAAACTGTGACTTTTTCATTACTATTATTCATGAGTTATAGGTTTTTTTTTAATTGGGTGAGTTGCTTTGTTCTTCAAAAAGTTTCGATACAAAAAAGATAGTGTTCAATAGAAATAAAATAATGTTACCTATTGCTTCCTCATTTCATGCAACTTCGTATTTAAATGGGGCATATTACACACATCAATATTATCGTGATCCAAGGATCGCGCGTATTCAATATTATCATGATCCACACTTGTAGCATGCACGAATTTTGTCTTGTTCGCTCGCGTGCAAATAGAAAGAGAGCGAAGGTGTGATACAGCCGAATACTGATGGATCGTATCACGAAGCGCTTACACTTCAATATTATTGATGGATCGCGCGGATCACAGGATTTCTGGACATTCTGTGATATTATCACGATCCTGCGATACGGCATATTACACTATCAGTATTATCACAGGATCACGATAATACTGATAATGTAATATACCCCAATAGATAATTTCAACTTGTACGTTTTTTAATAAATAAAACTTTCACTAAAAAATTACTTTTGTTTTTTCTGTAATAAAGAAAACTTTAAATTCCCCATTTTGTACGTGGCTAAAACGCTATCCGCGAAAAGCCAAAAAAAAAGAAACCTCATTCGTCTATGGACGATCGCCATTGCTAGATGCGCGCGCATAGGAAAACTTATAATTTTTTCCCGCCATTGCGATTTTTTTCACAACTCGTTTTCTCTGTTAAAAACTTAAAATTAATTACTTATAGTTATTTATTAATTAAAATGTCTACAAGTACCTACTAGTTATGAAGAAAACGATTTATGTTGTACACCACCCGATATAAGATGTGAAGCCCTTAACGTTATGGAAAGTTTACTACCTACCTGAAAACTCCAAGGACAAATAGGTATCTATTTTAGTATTTTTTTATTCACAAGTGTGTTGAAAAACGTCGTATGATACACGTGTGTATTGATGATTACCGCACTCGGCTCTCTTAAGCTTAAGACCCTCGCCTACGGCTCGGGTCTCAATAGCGCCTCAGCGGTAATCAATCACCAACATTACACACTTGTACCATAATGTACTATTAACAAAAACATTAACTACTCGTATTGATATAGGTACCACTGGCAACTTTATAGTGCTATGTTAAGGGGCTTCCTCCTGGTTTTGGGTAACTTTGTAGGTAACCATTTTATTTATTAACTATGACTTGAGCTGAAAAATAAACTGAACCATCTACACGATATGAAAAGTGATGTGGTTTTTCTAGAAATCGATTTAAATGAATAAAACCGAAGAAAAGGGACTCTAAAGTGACCCCTTTTTTCCAGTTGTAACCATTTTACTCTTACATTTTTTATCGGAAGAAAATGAAAATTTACAATATTGTTCACAACACAATTTAGAATGATGTGATCTATTTTTTCAAAGAAAACAGCTAAATTCTGACCGGAGCCACGGCGCTCGTTCGCATCGATGCAGATGCAGTTACATACTTACCTACATTTTGCTCAAGGTTGTCGGACGCCATGCAGGCCCTACACGGACTTTCGATTTTCCATATATCGCGACCGTTTCGGTTTGAAATTCATTCTAATAGAGTTGACATCGGAACGAAAACGTTCAGGCAATTGCGAAGTTCGATTGTTGGACCCCCAGGACTCCGAGTGTGATAACATTCACGAACCGATATCAGCGTCGGACTGGAAGACATACTCTGGTATAATAGCGCACATTCTGTTAAAATTTCAATCAATTACGGTTCACAGGTTACAGTCCTACATAAGTAGGACAGACGTGCGGACGGATTGAGACGTTGAGATACCCCACTCGACATAGTTCGTCAACTTTCATTTTTTATTTTTCACAATATGGCGGAATCGATTGACGTAAGAATCGAAATCGGCCCACGCTTTTGGTCTCTAGTGTGCCACAAAGGTACAAACTTACATACATACCTACCTACATAGGCTGTTAAAAACATTACCCTTCCTTTGCGTCGTGCAGTCGGGTAAAAAGAAGGTTGTTCAGTTTGATGGTCTCAGCTCACCGTTTCAGTATTAGGAGGGCTGTCCCTTACAACCTGTACAATTACGATGTCACGAATAGTAGGTATTCTTGCAAGGGTCTTCACCTAATGCGATAAATAACAAACATGTTTTATTCTTTACCATTTTGACTAAAAAAATAAAAATAAAGTTTTAACCACGTTTTAACTCATATATGTTAGTGATTCTCGAAAGATATAACATTACAAAAGAGATGTTATCAAAAACATAAACATAAAGAAGTTAATTGGTAAAACCAACCATTATGTAGGTACCTACATACTTAGGTACCTGAGTATGTATGTACATAATGGTGTTTCAACCTTACTTTTAAATATTTTACAACAAACACAAAAAATACAATATACTTACCTAATATTGAACAGGTTATATTATAGGTATGTATAGGATCCTTCTTAATATACGGTTTTTTAAGATGATCCGACTATCAAACTGAACTACTATCTACGGGACTATTATCTACGGGACCAACGAAGAAAACTAAAAAAATCTTTTTCATAAAAAACTGCAAACATTCAACCCAAATGTATTATGAGCCACCCGATTTTTTCTCGCGATTTCTATGTTGATCCCTTAGAAAAAGTATATGTCTAGAATGAGCCTTTTTAGTTTCATAGGTTTGTGTGCGTGAGGCGCCATACAAATTATATATGTGTGCAGGTATACAGGGTGTTACATAAGTAAAAATAAATTATTCAAACTCTTAAGGGTGTTGTTTAGACCGTCAAACTGAACAACTTTCTCTATGGGACCAACATCGAAAACGCGAAAAAAAATATCTGATATGCCATACATATTTTTGCTCGAGTCGATTTGTAGAGTCTAGAAAAAAAAAAATTTTTTCGCGATTTCGATGTCCCATAGTGAAAGTTGTTGAGTTTGATGGTCTAAACCACCCCCTTAAATGTTTATTTGTATTTTTGTAACACCTTGTATGTATAGGGTTTAGGAGCTAGTACTGGTTCCAATTTTTTTCGACGCTTTTGTATCTTCGACTGTCAATCTTGCTTGACATATAACTTTATCAAAGGTTGATCCCAATCGAGAAAGTTGTTCAATTTGATGGTCTGAATGTCCAATATAAAAATACTTACTTCGAAAATTGCTACATACACAAACACATAGCAGCGATGTTTTACGATAATTTTACCTGAATTTCTTATGCAATCAATATCTGTTATTATTAATATTATTTATTATTCTTATGTTTAGTTTATACAATGATACGAATAAATTATCTTTTACTAACTAAAGATGACGAGATTTATGAGTGATTAGATGCTTTTCTATTGGTTCTAGCTGCCAGGCAGTTAGGCTGTAGACTACCGATATTACAGCCATATCACACAAGCGATTTTAGAGCGTAGGCAAGAATTACGCGAGTAAATACTTAGGTAGGTATAACATCGAGTAATTAACTGATAACAAACTTTTCTGTCACCTTTTGCGAGGTAGCATGAAATCCGCAACTTTGGATTTTAATCCATTAAGTACCTACTTTAGATTCGAATTATGATTGTTTAAATAAAATAGTCTCGTGTGAACCCAAATTAGACTAGTTAGTTTGAAGTTATAGTTCGGTACAAAATTGTATTGTAAATGTTCATGATCAATTGATCGTGTAACTTGGCAGAGGGGAATTCTAACGCGTGGCTGGTCTCTAGTTATAGTCTAAGTTGTCAACGGAACGATATCGCGAACTCTACGTGATATAGCCGCTATATCGCTGCGTTATCGCCAGTAAATTTCTGTGTTATCGCCGCGGTATTTCTAAAATCAATCAGCGTCGAGGTGGAATCGCGCCGATATCGTAGCGATAACGTCCAGCAAAAATCACGGCGATTCAGTAGCGAAATCGCTTACGATCAAAAATCACTTGTGTGATATCGGTTTTATGGACGAATGAAGCCCGTCTATTCTTCTCTCTAACTGTATAGTTAACCACATTACATTTCTGGATCGGGAGCGTCGATCGCGTATCCGAATTTTTGTAAAGCAGTTTTTATTTCAGCAAATACGGTTACATCCTCGATTGTTGCCGGCAATTTCACCAGTTGTGACCTCGCCAGCTTGGCGATAGCTCCTCGCATAGCTTTGCCGGACCTGGTTCTTGGCAGCGCTGGCACGGCAACTGCTTTTCTGAATGCTGCTATTGGACCGATCAAATGGCGCACGAGGGCGATCAATTCCTGCGTAACAGTGCTCTCAGCAACAATTTCTTCATCTGTAAAAGTACACAATGTTATCATCAGTTTTATAAACAACTAGCAGTGCCCGGCATGCCTTGCAATGTTTTTTCCGACACACACTTGCCATTTTTTGTTGTTGTAAAGTAAGAACACAACAAAAAAAGAAACCAAATAGGAGCAACCGTTCTGAAGTGTTGCGTTAACATTCGGCAATAGAATAGAATATTGCAGGCATTGTCACGTAAAAATAAATGAAATGAAAAAAAAATAAAAACAAGCTCTTTCGAATCTATCTATTATCTTAACTATTTTAAAACCGTAAAAATCGTGAGGAATAAAAAAGTAGTGGTTCACTTCATATAAACTCAAATAAAACTCGATAGCGCTATTTAAATGACGTGCAGCGCCATCTATTGACAAGTTTGGTAGTTTGTTTGTTTGTTTGTTCGCGCATCACGCAAAAACTACTGAACCGATTTTGATGAAACTTTTTTTGTTTCATAGCCATTGACCAGAAATTCATAGCTTATGATCTGACTTAAAATCTGGTATATAATTTGTGCGGACGAAGTCGTGGGAAAACACTAGTATTATTATAAAATCGTAAGGAATAGAAAAAAGTAGCGGTTCACTTCATATAATAAACTCAAATAACACTCGATAGCGCGACTCGCGCGATTTAAATGACGCGTGGCGCCTTCTATTGACAAGTTTGTTTGTTTGTTCGCACATCACGCAAAAACTACTGAACCGATTTTGATGAAACTTTTTTTTGTTTGATAGCTTACTGACTTTAAATCTGGTATATAGTTTATGCGGACGAAGTCGCGGGTTAACTCTCGTCTATTATAATTTTGTTTGGGCGACATAAAACTTGAACGTTATATGGTATTGCAGGCGGAACAAACTAAAATTACAAAACAATTGCTGTAAAAATGATAACCACCGAACTTATTGCTTTGTAATGTCAGAACAAATAATTTTACGCTCTGTAATTACAGCAAGCCGTTTAGACTACTGAGCGTGCCAAAAAAATGGACATACATACTACATACATACTCGTACACTCGAAAAACATTAACCACCTTCTGGACCAGTCATGTAATAATTATAATCAATTAACCCCATAGGCGAAGTATTTTTCGCTTACGCTGATAGACGAAACATCAGTGTAACCGCGTATGAGACAGCGATAGTCATAAAATCCTATACAATTTGTATGAAAATAGATGTCTGACTCCGGAGTCAGACAGCCGTCGTAGAACAAAAAAGTGGCTACGTCGATAAGGACAGCAATAAGTAGCGATCTCCTTTTTTAACAAGAGCTAAATTGCTATGTGCATCTCTTACTGAGTTATATGACAAGACACGTGCTTGCTTCTAGTTCCTTCTCTTTCTACGATTAACCCAGTTTACTCGTTGATGTCTTTTGTACAGTCGTAGCCAAGGAGCAAATGTCGTAAACTGCTACGACTCGTAGCAGTTTAAATGACGTAGACAGAATCGGTAAAATTCAAAAGACTTCAACGATATAATCGCAACTTTATATCTTGTATAGTGCTTGTATACATCTAAACTATTATAAAAGTGTAACTGAAGTGTGTCTGTACATTGAAGATATTTACAAAAAAAAAGATTACGATATGGTTCTTAGGGATCCCTGACTCGAAATCAACCTTTTTTTTAGAAATGTCTGTCTGTTTGTTTGTTCGCGCATCACGCAAAAACTACTGAACCGATTGTGATGAAGCTTTTTTTGTTTGATAGCTTATGATCTGACTTAAAACTGGTGCGGACGCGGGTAAACACTAGTTACTAATAATTGTACGTCTAAGCTAATAACATAGGTCATACAAAACACTCACTGTCTTGCGGCGGTCTCATGACGTATAGACACAATGGTACATCCCCTTTTGTGGGGTCCGGTGCTCCAACCACGACAGCGTCGGCCACTCTTGCGTGCTTCAGAACAACGTCCTCAAGAGCGGCAGTTGACAAGCGGTGACCAGCCACGTTTATGACGTCGTCAGCTCGAGCGACTACCCAAACACCACCCTCGCTGCTTATCCAACCAGCGTCTTGAGTGTCGTAATACCCCTAAAAAGTTTACAATAATAAACAAACTAGGCAGGCAGAAATTTAACCTCCTAAGAGCCGGCGTACAAAATACTTGTACAAAATAAAGTTGACCTGTCAGACCCAGTCTCTTAAGTAACATTGTAGTAAAATACGCCCACTGTGCAATATTTTTCACATATTGTTTAAAGTTACCGCGTCTTTTTTTTTTAAACTTCACTTTGAAAGTCTGGGACCTTGTGTTTAGGCTCTATTTCAAAGTAGTAAGTAAAAGTTGCTCTGGGCCTGACAGCATATATTTTAGGGTCTGAGTCACTTTAAACTTTTTTTTAACTTGGGCCTTAGGAGGTTAAACTATTATTGATTATAAACATGTTACAGCCATGTTGTGCAATTTCGAATCAAATTAAAGATTGAAAAATTTGTCTCGTCCCCAGATTGAAAATTTCGTTCTCTGGGCAGTGGGCTCGCATACTATCGGGCTCGGTGGCGCGTTTCCCCGGTTTGCAGAAGAGGCAGAAATTGTCTAGATTCTAGGGTAGGTAAGTACTATTGCGGACTTTTCCGCCTGATCACTTAAAAATATTATCGCATAATTTCGCGCATTATTTTTTGTTTGGAAACTATTCATTCATTGGTCTATAAATCAATAGTCGCAATCATAATAGCAACAATTTTTTTGGACGCTCCCAGCGGAAACCAAATTAAGCTATTTGTATAAGTATAAGTCTTTGCATAATAGTAGATATATGATTAGTTAGCACGGTTTTTGAAATAATGAACTGCGCAGATATATCCATAAGACCTTGATTTTCGATGTATCGTGATCGTTTTTGTAGGAACTTCATTGAAATTGAGCTGACATTTGAACGAAAACGTTCACGAAATCTCGAAAATCGAATGTCCGGTCGACGCGCGCCGGTACGTTAATACTTACAATCAAATCACTGAACCTCGGTGTTAAACTTTTGGGAACCGATCGCATTTAATAAATCTCAACTGAAATGTCATTTGACCGCATGCAAATAACTACTTTTATACATTCGGTATCGCGCTAGTCATTTGACAGCTCATGACAGATCGCTCAGAAGTTTCAGGCTAGTGGCAACATGGTAAATAAGTCAAGTTTAGCGCGATATGCGGAATTCAACACAGTCAAATAGTAACTGGATTGCAATGTCATTATAACAGAAATTGAATAAGGATTGAATTTCGATGTAGTATATGCGCGATCGGTCCCCGGTCTGTTCATATATACGCAAATCTAGTCCAGACACAATAGATTTCTTATTTTGTTTGGGATTGCGTTGCGAAAGACTATGGGTTAATGCAAGGAATTCACGTAAAACGAGTGGAAATATGAATTATATTCTTACGGGGTAAGATTCAAAATAAGTTTCCTTGAAGCGCTTGTCAGCTTGCCACAACGTCGCCGCAAAGCCTGGAGGAAGAGGCAACTTGACAACCAGTCTGCCTACTTCACCAGGATCACATTGTGATCCATCTTCTCTTAGAGAGCGAACTGTAAAAGGAAAATATCGTGGTTTATAAAAAGTTGCTTCTTACAATTTAGAAGCCTATCGCCATCCTATCGCATAAAGATGGATTCAGGATTCCTGCTACTTTAAATACGTGACGAACCGACCGAACAAACCTTTTTACTAGGTATGTTGTGTGTGTGGTGTCCGGCTTTGAATAGCACTATCTCGAATATAATATATTACACTACACGTACCTATAGGTAAAGTTAAATCTCCCCGAAACAAGGGTGGTGAATCTGGACCTAGTTTTTTCTACGAAAACTACAAGCCATGCTCGTACCGGATTATAGGTATTATAAACAAAACAATTTAGGAATTTCCTAAAACAAATTCCACATCACTAAAATTCAAAAGTAAAAGTTACTAGTAAATGGGATATTAATTCTGCCAAAAAGCTGTAGCAAATCGCAACCATGACATCTGTTTTTATATAATATTTTTAGGTCTTTACAGAAGACATATCTTTAATAAGGATAATGGTCCTGACTTCCAGGAATAGATGCTAAGTCCTGCAACCTGGATGTCAATTGTCTAACTGTTAGTCAACAAGTTATTGGTTTCATAAGGATATTGAGACAGTGAACCGGTCCATATACCTGTCGCGTCTGTATTTGTCGATGTAGTCGAAGTAAAACGTTGCGTATTATTAAAATACGTACCATCGTATCCAGGGACCGGGTAGCCAGCGGAATGTGGTGGTATTGACTTGACCCCATATCCGAGACAAGGTGCTGTAATAGCAGAACCAGATTCAGTCTGCCACCAGTGGTTAAGTACAGGCACCTTAAAAATTCGCTCAGCCCATTGCTAAAAAAAGGAAATGTCAATTGGTAAAAAGAATTCAACTTCTCATCATGACTATAATAATTCAATTATAATCATCATGTATAATTGATTGATTGATTGACTATTGCCCACAACGACTTTTGGCATTGGCGAGCACCAGATACAGTAACAAGCATAAAGGTGGCATAGGTAATTGTTTGGTCTAAGTATCATAATTTGTATGATTCTCGCCGAGAACAGACGAGAAGGGCCAAGAACGAGAGTGTGGATGTCCTTTCGTGTTTTTGGTTTCGTGTTGTGGTGTTCTCTTGGCGTGGTGAGCCGTAGTAATTTTCCTTAGAATGATCTTGCCAAGAATTCTCGCCGAGAAGTTTTCGCGAGAGTGTAGTGCCTGCTTATCAAATACTTTGATTTGGATCCATTTTGTTTATCTTTGGCACAGTATAAGAAGGGTACCTATACTTCGAAAGTTACTTTAGACTGTGTCTATACTTGGCAATACACTTGTTTTTTAATTCTTATCATTTATTATTATTTTAGAAGTAGCTATCATTTTATAAGCTTTACAAACACTTTCATTTAATTTTAAATTACAATGAGCGGATTCCTGTAATTGGTCTATTCTATGTTCATATACTTTGTAATGGTAATGTTGACTGTTGGTTTCCCGGATAAAAAATATTTGTTTATTAAGAAACTTATGCCTCACGTATTTGAAATAAAGTATTACCTATAAATAATGAATACCTATCTCTTGCTAGCATTTACTACGTCAACAAGACAAAAAGTGACAGCAAGTGATTTAATGGATAACTAACTATAATGAGCGTTTCTGCAACTGGGTGTAATCAAGTGTTTTTAGCGCAACGTCGTGTAACAGTTGCATTTAACAAAATATTTCCTACTAGTAAGTATACAGTGATTGATACAAAGACTCCCATGGGTCAGAGATCATATCGACCCACCACTGAATATAATTTGCATGCGTAACGTCTGTAATTAATATGAACATACATTACCCTAACCCACTTACAGCATATACACATAAAAATAAGTTCAAAAACTAAAATCTGACTATAGCTCAGTTGGTAGTGAACTTGCCTGCTGTACCGAGGGTCGCGGGTTCGAATCCCGTAAGGGACAAATATTTGTATTATGCATGTGAGAAATTTGCACCTACCCGAGTCATGTATGTTTTTGGTAAGTATCTATGTATTCTATATCGTTGTCTAGCCATCATAATACAAGTGCAGGATAGATTGTGTGTCAATATACAAAATTTTGGAAAAATCACGCTCTACAAGTATGAAACAAGAAATTAATATATCCTCATCTGAAATGGTTATTTCAAACCATTGACGTACCAACTACCTACAAACTATTCCATATTTATCGGTTATTAAATAAACATATTCAGAGGAAACCCGGAATTCCGTTGCGTGCGTGAGCCTACCCCCTTAGTCCCCTTACTGTTAGAATGATTTGATTTAGCAACTAGGAAAAGTTAGTACATACAAATTTATACAAGAAAAAGTATTTTCTTGTTTCATAATTTTTAGAGCGTGATTTTTCAGTAGTCGTGTTTTATTTTTTGAACTTATTTCCTTTTCAATTATTTTGGGTTGTTGAGTATCAAATGAAAGGGCTTAATTAGCACATTTCGAAAATAATCATATTATGTTATATGATATAACATAATATGATTATTTTCGAAATGTGCTAATTAAGCCCTTTCATTTGATACTCAACACCAATAAATTTTTATTAGTTAATGACTTTATTAAACAGTCGCAGAAACGCTTATTAAAGTTAATCCTCCATTAAAATCTCTTGCTGTCACTTTTTGACTTGTTGACGTAGTAAGGGTAGCAAGATATTTAATGGAGGATTAACTCTAATGAGTGTTTCTGCAACTGAGTGTATGTCCTCTAGCTATTGAGTATAGGGCTCCATACTCAATTTAACGTGACGTCACATAGCGGACAATCAAGACGCTTATGATAATTAGTTTGTAAGTTACTAGATGACCGCGGCGAACTTCGTACCGCCTTAGAATCTTCCCGACACACACTAGGCCGTTTTTTTAGCCTTTGTTTATCACAGATAATGTAGCATTCTAATGGTGAAAGAATTATTCAGATCGGTCCAGTAGTTTCAGAGCCTATTCAATACAAACAAATAAACAAACGTAAAATCAATTCTTTCCTCTTTATTTATAATATTAGTGTAGAGTATAGATGAGGGAACATATGAAAACACATATAAGTACCCAAGGTACATACATTATACCCACATACATACATACCGGTCAAAATCATAACCATCGTTTTTGCTTCGCCGTACTCGGGTAAAAATATACCTACTCAGCTCTAATCTTGGATCGGAAAAATAGACAGGTATGGTATCGCCTTAGATCAGGAAGGCCCAAAGCGCGTTGTTGAAGCACAACACTAGCTGTGACACTAGACACTAGTACACTTGGTCCAAACAAACTAGTACACTTGTCTGTCATCTCGGTACATATTTAGATTATATCCCTCTGTCATTTGTTTTGCCTCATTTTTCTGATTTGAAATGTTCGCTTCTAAGGTACACCCTATATCTACAACTTACTCGTGTATCCTGGTCGCAGTGTTCTCCAGCGATAAATATAGTCTTCAGAGAGTTCGAGCAATATCTTCTCGAGTACTTGGCATTTGGATCGGCACGTTTTAAAACACGGAATGCAGTCGGTATCGTGAAAATTGCATTGACGCGATGCTGCTCTATAATCCTAAAAACAAACTTTATAGTGGAGTATCAGCAATTAATATTGCATCTAAATTTCATACTTGAGCATACTTATATTATTTCGAGGAAATAATTGAGTTTAATTAACATCAGAGGTTTACCTGAAGTATTGTCCAGGGTCTGGAGTCCTATCAGGCTTGCCTTCGTATAATATAGATGTAAGGCCTGCCAGGAAGGGACCGTAGCATATGTAGGAATGTCCTACTACCCAACCGAGATCTGATGCTGCCCACCAAACTCCTTTTTGCAAGCCGTAGACAGCGTTCATAGACCAGCAGAGGGTGGCTGCATGGCCAACGGGGCGCTGAATACCCTTCGGGGCATCGGTCGTTCCTGATCAATAGATAAAGTTACCTTATAAATAGTGTTACACAGAGTTCGTGTAGCGATTGTAGCCAGTCATTAAATTACAATACCGCCAAGAAATAAGAACGATTCGAACCCAACAAATAAAAGATAAAGTGTATTGAATTGAAAGAGTGTATTAACACACGTTTATAAATGAATTATTAATCTTTGTCCTCGTTCAATAAAACAATAGTCTGGCGTAGGTGTTTAATGAAATATAATTAGTGTATGATACGTAACGCAATATATAAATACCTAATTACTATCAACAGTCCGATTGACGGAAACATCAACAACACATTAACGCAAGTCGTGAAAACCGTTGGCAGAATATCGTTTGAAAATGAACAAACAATATTTTATGGATGAAAACATACGCATCATTATGTTTGGTTATTGTATGAAATTGTATTATGAAGGGTTAGCAGGTTGGAGAAAGGTGAACAAAATGATCCTTTGGTAGAATTAAAAAAATATAGTTAGTACTTAAAAGATAAAAAAAATAAAACATTTTGACAGATAGGTATATTTGCGATCATTAAACGCTTTTCCATCTGCAATCTTCATTCATCTCAGCCTATACAAGGTGTTACAAAACTACAAATAAACCTTTAAGGGGGTGGTGTAGACCATCAAACTGAACAACTTTCACTACGGGACCAACATCGAAATCGCGAAAAAAAAAATTTGATTTCCCATACATATTTTAGCTCTAGTCGATTTGTAGAGTATGGAACATCAATTTTTTTTTTCGCGATTTCGATATTGGTCCCATAGTGAAAGTTGTTCAGTTTGATGGTCTATACCACCCCCTTAAAGGTTTATTTGTATTTTTGTAACACCTTGTATACGTCCAACTTGCAGGGCACAGGCCTGCTCTTAGGGAGGGTGTATGGGCGTTAGTCCACCACGCGTGGCCAATGTGGATTGGTAGACTTCACATACGCATCGGAATTTCTTCTCCAGCTTATGCAGGTTTCCTGACGATGTTTTCCTTCACCGTTTGGGAGCAGTCGGTATTACGTACATGAGTTAGAAAAACTCTTTGGTACATGGCATGTCGTCCATGAGGATTGGAACCTGGGCCTCAAGATTGAGTTTCCATAGGTAGCTCTCCGCAATACGCGGCCGACGCTCGCACTAATCTACTACTACTAATCTACATTAAGGAGATAACTTTGTGCACCTTTCCTTAGAAATGGATCTCGAGGTAAACTGTCATACAATCCAGGCACCTGTTGCCACATAATATAGTCGTAACCGGCATTAACGAGAATCTGACACGAGAATCTTTTATTATAAGGAAATTGTATAGCGGTCGATGAACCACATTATACAGGACAAAATGTCAAGGAACTAAATGTAGCCCACCAAATTATAATAAGTTAATTAGCTGTTCTCGCATACAATAGTATACCCAACTTATAATTAACAGAAATCATAATTGGAGTACAAGTTAAGATTGATTTTATGCTGTAGATTATTTTCATTTTTATTTGCCCATTGGCTTAGGACCGAAGTGAAGAAGAATACATATACAATTTTGAAAAAGTCATGTTTTTGCGGCCAACGTCCATACTTGAAAAATCGATATATAAGGTTAATGACACCGATAATCCTTTCGTAAGATCTCGTAACTCCAACCAGAGATATTTATATCATAGTTACCGTCGAGAAGGGTCCGTAACGCAAGTCCGATTTACACATATCCGAATGCCGAATGCATGAAGTCCGAAATAATTTTTTTCCGACCCGCAATGATTAGGTATCTTGGTTTTGTTTTACCCACAGACCAAATGGTCTGTGGTTTTACCACAAGACTTTTTTCTTTATTTGGACTGCTTACCTTTACTGTTTAATGATATTGCTTACATGTAGAATTCAGACAATGTTTTAAATAATAACGTGACTTAAAAAATCATTATCGACGACATTTTAATAGATAGGCTTTTATTTTCCTTACCAATAGCTTATGATTTAATAATTGAAACAGCATGCGATAAAACTAGACATATTGTTACTGAATTTTGTACCTATATAAGTAGCATTTAAATAATACAATAATAATAACAAGAAATAAAATAGCATGCTTGTCGCTGAAAAGTTAAAACGGCTGCCTGCAAATGTAGTACAATTGTTTTTTTTTTATTTCAACATAACTACGTTTTAGTGAACCTGTGAAAGTGGTTAAAATTGAATATAGGATGACCCATAATTCGTAAGGGTCGTTCATTCTACGTCTTAGAACCGAGATAATAAACCTCTACAGTATTGACTTTGACTATGAATTTCTCAAGTTTGAATCACGTTTGAAGAGAACACAATACAAGATTACAATAGAATAGTATAGGTTTTTTTAATATCTACTATCGGATTTTTCGAACAATTGCTGTAAAATCATAAAATTTCTCTATGCCAGTTGGCCGCGGTGAAAAATTCAATTTACATATTCAATTTTAGCACTAGTTTAGTTGTTTTTAATTAAAGGTAAGATATACTAACCCGAAGTATACAAAATGTAAAGAGGTTCATTGGCCTCTACGGCAACACAGGGTACTGGTTCCGCCTTCTGCGCTTCATCCCAACAAATGTCTCTGTCTTTTTCTAATGGACATTCCAGAACTCGTCGACGTTGGAAAATGATGCAGTTCTTAGGTTGATGTGAGCTCTGACATATAGCTTCGTCTAAGATATCTTTGTACCTGAACAGAGAATTGAACACTACCTCAGATCAGTTTTACCTTAGAAGTACCTATAGTATATATAATAATAAGGAATCCTGTCATATGTATTATAAATTATAAGTGAAAGTTTGATGGGGAACGGATTTGGATGAAATTTGATATTCATACACAAATGTTCTGTCTGGATTAACACAGGCTAATTTTGTAGAGTCAACGCAGACGAAGTTAGTTAATAATATTTCGAACATTAATTGGTATTCCGGTATTCCCAACGATTCCAAACCTACACTTCAATAATAAAACGTGAACTCACCTAACAATTTTGTTGGGCTCCACGCCACAACTTGCTGCTATGATCACGAGCGGCTCAGCATGCTCTATCCTTGTCCTGAGCTCCCTTGCTGCAAAACCTACAGACATTGGTAACATTAGTTATCGGACACGATCTTCTGTTGCTGCCTGCTAGGCAATCTGCCTCGAGATGGCGGTATATAGTTTTTTTTTTGTAAACTTATCGGACACGACCTACTTGTACCATGCATACAAAGAGGCAACGCTGCTGCCAGCCTACTAGGCACTCTGCCTCGAGTGGGCGCTATAAATGGTATTTTTAGGGTTCCGTACCTAAAGGGTAAAACGGGACCCTACTACTAAGCCTACTACTAAGACGGCATAGATTAATAAGACGGCGCTGTAAAGATCTTTTATAATTTGTAGAAAATGTATTTGTGTTTTTGATCTTTTATACTGTTTATAGAATATTTTAATTGTATTATCGTTTTAAATTTTACCTGTCTAACCTACCCAAATAGGTAACTACCACAAATTTTTTTCTTTGATAGAGTTCAGGGTTCAGGATACTTAGCGCGAGACCGACTCATACTTGGCCGGTTTTAATTACTTACCTATTTGTTGTTTTACATTAGAGATTGCACTATAATCACACCAAGTGCCCATTTTACAAGCTTTTATTTACTTTCACCTGTCCCGGTGTCTGTAATACATTTGACCCACTTCCCGGTTTCCGATTGTTTACTACTAGATGACCGCTGCGAACTTCGTACCGCCTTAGAATCTTCCCAACACACACTTGGCCGATTTTTTAGCCTATGTTCATCACGGATAATGTAGCATTCTAATGGTGAAAGAATTATTCAGATCGGTCCAGTAGTTTCGGAGCCTATTCAATACAAACAATCGAATAAAACATCAAATCTTTCTGTAAGGATAAGTAGATGAAAATAGATAGAGCAAAACAAAAAACACATTTAAGTTTTAGCTAAAAATATGAAAATTCACTTACCTCCAAAAACAACAGAGTGAATAGCGCCAATCCTGTTGGTTGCCAACATGGCGATCACAGCCTCCGGGATGAGAGGCATATAGATCAGTACACGGGAACCTCGCGTCACTCCAAGCTCCACCAGCTTACCAGCTAGCTTCGACACCTGATGGTTATTCAAAGAATTAACAGTTTCAGAACGAGAAGACTTTGATTTTAAACAGTGTATAGGAAGAATGGAGAAAGAGTTGATATACATGTTGTAACAAAACACCCTAGTTACTAGGGCCAGTACAACTAAAGGGGTGCTTCAGACCATCAAACTGAACAACTTTCACTATGGAGCCAACGTGGAGAAAAAATAAAAAAAGGAAAAGTTGTTCAGTTTACAACTTTTTGCGCGAGTCTAGCTATTTATTCATATATGGTTTGACCACCCTCAGTTGGACCCTGCAGATATCTTACCGATTCTTTAAGCTCTGCATAAGAGATCCTGCGCACGGTGTCGGTGAGCGGAGAGTCGTGCACGAGCGCGATGTGCTCGCCGCGGCCCGCGTCCACGTGCCGGTCCACCGCGTTGTAGCACACCGACAACTCGCCACCCACCCACCTAAGAAAAACACTCCCAACATTACCAATACCCCTCTTTTTACCCGACTGCGACAGAAGGAGGGTTATGTTTTTCGAGCGTATGTATTAATGTAAGTATGTATACCGTATGCATGTATGTTTGTATGTCTATTTCTTTTTCACCTCACTATGTCGATTTGTCGAAGCCAAAAGGAGGATAGGGTACCGTGTCAGTATTTTGGTATTCGCACGTGTAATTTTTGCCGACTTCAAAAAAGGATGAGGTTCTCAATTCGACTGCATATTCTTTTTTTTTACGTATACAATACTCTATAGAAGAGTATATCTTCTATGTATACATGGTGAAATTGATATCATTGGCATCCTTTTAAACTTTCACTAGGTATAGGAGTAAAGGAGTAAACCGATCGGAGCAAAAAAAAAATCTGCTTTTCCCATTGACTTACCAACTATTGGACGTAAGGTCCGCGCTCAAAAGTGTCCGAACCAAAAGAGAACTAAAACGTATAAAGAGAACTAACTAACTACGCGACAGTCTTTGTTTGATTGGCCGACGACGCGCCCGCGAGCGCGTGCGGTGCGCGCCGTACCGCAATGGGGTAAAAACTACGGAAGCAAAATGAAAAAGAATTCCAGCATTTTCAATGTTTATATTACTGTAGATGTACAAATTCTGGTCAGGCTTTATCTATGGCTGTTCCATTTTAAAACTGCAATGCCTACTCGACTCAAATATGCAACAGACAGCTGATTCTTTTTTTGCTCCGATCGGTTTGCTCCTAGAATTCTAGGTTTGCTCCCATTGTAAAAGTTGTTCAGTTTGTTGGGTAGACTCTTAGTTTAAAAGGATGCTAATGATATCAATTTCATACTGTGTATAACCTACAAGCTACAGTCTAACGAAAAGGTTTGAAGATGGTAAGTGACTTTATGAAAAATCCGTTATGTCCAATGTATTATGGACGGATACTAATCCATTATGTCCATTTTCAATTATTATTGCGGAAAATATAACCATAGTCAGCGGTTGTTTACTTGTTGAATATAAAAATAAGTAAGTCTACTGTCTGGTTAGTCAAATGAACAGCTCTCCTTTTGCTTCTGTCGGTTCGCATAAACAGGAGGTACTTATATTCCCGCGAACAGATGCTCAGGCACGCACAGCAGGTTTCAGACTAAAGTATTGGGAGCTAGGGTTGTGCAGCACACATACATACAGTCACCATCAGATATATCGTAGCAAACAAGGTGGTCAAATATTTCTAAGCAGTTCTAATTTTCAATAATTTCTTTACACATAACATAACCAATCAAAAATATTGGATTGCCTAGAACATCAAATATATCTACGCAGTCAGGGTGGTCATAAACATCTGAACAGTTTAGGAAAAAATACCTTACTCCATTGTTTTACATTTTGATTTTAAAAATATTGAAAATTAGCTGTTCAGATATTTATGAAAAAATACATGTTTAGATATAATTGTTAGCATTGACTGTAAAGAATTTAATAAAAAGTAGCACTGTTCAGAAATATTTGAACACCTTGTATGCTACGATATATCTGATGGCGACTGTACCCACAGCTGGTAGGTATTCTCATGCTATTAATGAAACCATAGTCAGAACACATTGACCGACGGCAACCGACGGCCGGCTGTCCCATACAAGAATCAGAAAGCACTAAATTATCACTAAATGATTAGCCAGGTTTCTAAGCCCTAGGATAGAGGGCCCCGCTGGGCATACGAACACCAAATTTAGTATATATGGGAAGCCTTCAGTCGTCGTCGCCGCGTCGATTGCGGACGGCTTCCTATACTAAACGTGCTGTTTGTATGGGCTCGCCGCCGTCGGTCAATATGTCTCAACCCTAAGCTGTGCCTGATTCTGTTCATAATTTCTCAGATTAAGCAAAAGGCGAGGCGCCTTTCGTATTTATTCGCATAGCAAGTTTGGGTCAGGACTTTCGCAAATCAAGTTACAATGTATTTTTTTTACCGTTCTTGGTTAGATTTCGCTTTTGCCAAAAAAAGTACTTAAATGTAAGTATATAAGCTGAGTTTGTGGTGAGTTGGGTAAGCTAAATGGAACAAAGTCTCTTCCAGTAGTACCTATAATATCTAATGCAAAGCTTCATCGGCTTTGCCGTTCACAAATATTTTTAATCTATACACAAACTATGACACATAAAAAAGTGGAGGAGACACCTACCATTTAGTAAACGGCGGATTGGAATTGTCCAGCACACGATCCCATTTTTTTGTCCACTCCAGATGGTTAGCGACCTCCGCCCAGAAGCCCTCAGGGTCGTCCAGGGACCGACGATGCGCCTCCTGGCACTCGATGGTGAGGCCACTTTCTCCTACATAAGAAATATTGTTACTACAACCGCTATAGTTTTTAACAGAGTTGGTAAGTATACTAAAAACCCTATATACATGATCCTATTGTAGCTACATCAAATTACAAAGCTAAAAGGTTAAACTAAACGTTAAAAACTAAAACTTTGTTAATAGGAGGTAGCCACTGTGCAATCTGTGATCAAGAATACGTAGTACTAAATAACAAAAATAATTCGTACCTAATGAAGTGTAATGGATCTATTGAAACGTACACTTTTAGAAATGTTAGCTTTTAACATTTTATTGTTTGTAGTAACGGAGAAATATCACTTTCTTGCCTGCCACGAGGCTCCGCAATCCTCAATCTCTTCTTGTTCTTGATCAAAAACAATCCCTGAGATTGGGATGATACTCCCATAAACTACTTGACACTGGCGGAAATTCAGTGCTAACGCACAAGCATAAAAAAAAGAATAAACTTGTTTTGCAATTTGATTACATTTTTAATTGATGAAAATGGTTGGGGAATCTATCACAACGTGGATCAAGCAAGACTAATTCAGTGAAAATCGGGGTAGTGAAACATTTAGAAAAAGCATTAAACTAACACAATGTCACGTCTAGCAGGTAGGTACCTATAATCTCCTAAGTAATAGGATTTTACAGTAACGACATATGAATCAGAAAATACAAAACAGTGTCGCAATAAGACACGCCTCCAATGCTTGGAAGCTCGCAACACATATATGTCCAAAAATATTATCTTACGAATACTATAAATATGTTATATGTTTGGATGTTTAGATGTTTGTCACTCAATCACGCATAAACGGCTAAACGTATTTGGATGAAATATGGCACACAGATAGAATATGTTCTGTGGATTAAGACATTGGATACTTTTCTAAGGTTCGCACAGAGGAGTCGCGGAGTTAACTAGATATAGATAAACTACGATAACGTGACCCCCGCCTCCAAAGGGTTTTCATGTGTTTACAAGTCACACAACACAGGCACTACCCTTCCTTCCGTCATTCTAAGAGATGATATGAGAAGGATCGAAACGTACAAATACATTCCTATACAGGGATTTGTTGGTCGATTAGCGAGGCACATAATTATCTGACGAGCCAAGAGGGGCTAATTAGCACATCATTATCTGACGAGTCAAGAGGGGCTGATTGGCACATCATTATCTGACGAGCCAAGCGAAAGCGAAGCGAAGGCACTAACTATCTACCTTTTCTGGAAGCGCGTTGTTCTTTTTGTGAACCCACATAACTCGGGTTTGGATTATACCGGATAAACAAAATTCTCGGGATATGTTACAGAGTACCAGGTTTATAAAGGCTTACCGATGTACCTGCGCAGTTGACAAAATTTTGATGGCGCGAAATTATATTGACCAATCAGAATGTGCCACCTTCAATCCGTTTACGCTATTGGCTAATTTTCGCGCCCTTTTCGCTGCTATCCGACTTTGCACTCACTCTTTGATTACTAAATGACTTCGGGTTTTGTCGGGGACTCGAGCAGGCCTGCTCTGCGCAAACGAAGATTAACGAACGGCCATATTTTCCTGGTCGTACTGTAATAGTAGACTTATTAAACATAATTTACTTATAGGCCCGATAGCACAGTCTGTAGTGAACCTGCCTGCTGTACCGAGGGTCGCGGGTTCGAATCCCGTAAGGGAAAAATATTTGTATATGATGAATATGAATATTTGTACCCAAGTCAAGGATGTTTGTATCTTAATTCCATATCGTTGTCTAGTCATCATAATACAAGTCCAGTCTAGTTTCTGGAACTTTAAATGTGATTCGGTAATTTGTGTGACAATGTCCAAGATATTTATTTATTTATATATACAGTTTCAATTGCATCATCTTATACTTAAGTACTTTAGATTTTATTCATATCTAAAAAACATTCCGTCACTGACTGACTCACTGATGATCATCAAAATCGCTACATTCACAAGGGCGTAAGGTGAACAATTTGGCTGTTGCTAGCCAACCCACATATTTTGACTAGGGTGTAGAGTTTATGAAGTTAGGGATTGTAGAGTTAGGGCGTGTGGAGCAAGAACATTGTATATGTTACCGGCAATCTGTATAATTCAGGTATTCTATAGAATACCTTGGGCGTCCAGGAAATGTATAAAATATTATAAATAATTGTCCATTACACACTTTACCTAGATTATGTATACATACAATCACCAGGGATTATATAGATAGAGTACCTGTTGGTCCACCGGCAATGTGTGAAGTAAATAGATTTTGGTCTGAATTTATCAATATTATGACCAGCAGGTACCTTATGATGATTGATTATTTATGTATATACAATACCTGGGGATTGAGGATTGTATATATACAATTATACATATTGTATGTATACATTACCTAGGTAAAGTGCGTAATGGACAATAACAAAACCCACTAAAAAACCTTTTCGAAACTAAATTTAATTCCCTCGACCCCACTTGATGGCAATTAAAATATTGATACCATACCTAATGAAATTAAAAAACTAGAGACAAATAAATCTTTCGTACAAAAATTAAAAAGCTTCCTCATTTCATAAAGTTACTACAACATCAAAGATTTTTTCCAGGATAACAATGTTATAATATTTTAGGCTTGTGATACGTCGACATCTCTATACCATTTAAATAAGAAAAGACTACCATGGACAAGCAGGTATCCTACCATACCTAGTCATTATTCTATCAAATATATTTTAAGATCAGATAATTTATATTAATAATAATGTAAGTATAAATAATGTCATTATTCTATTAAAATATAATAATAATGTATAGATACAATTAATAATTAAGTAAAGTGACTTTAATGTAAAAAAATAGTCAGCAATATTGCCATGCCCTAGGTATAACAGGGCGACACAATAATTAAATAAGATCTTGTGTTACTCGTAAGCATGTACATTATTATTGTGAAAACTGCAATAAAATACTCAATACTGAATACCAATATTCATAATAATTCATACATTGCCTGGATGCCCCAGGTACCTATTCTATACATTGCCTACGTATTGTATAGATTACTGATTTTACAGATTGCCTATAGAGTTAGAAGTTTGGCTCTACATGAGATCTGATAACTTTTTGACAGTGCGAGCCATACGGACTCGTCTAGGCAACATTTTACATGAAAATGTTTTTGGTGGCATCAGTACGACCGCGGGACATCGTAGTAACTAAAACTCTACAGAAATTGAGATAGATGAAATAAAATGATCTATTGAATGTCACAGAGCACAGTCAGTCTAGTCAGCAATAGTTTCATTACATTTTATTTAAGGTCTAACAAGATTACCTTGCTGAAACTATTTAAGGGGATTATTAGACCAGTTTTGTACGGGACAGCTGATTTTTTTTTGCGATTTCGATGTTTGTCCGATAGAGAAAGTTGTTCAGTTTGATGGTCTGATACTCCCCTTAAAATAGTTTCGGCTAATTTTGTTAGACCTTATACAAGGTGTTACAAAACTACAAATAAACATTTAAGGGGATGGTGTAGACCATCAAACTGAACAACTTTCACTATGGAACCAATATCGAAATCGCGAAAAAAAAAATGTATGTTCTATACTCTACAAATCGACTAGAGCTAAAATATGTATGGGATTTAAAATTATTTTTTTCTCGATTTCGATGTTGGTCCCATAGAGAAAGTTGTTCAGTTTGACGGTCTAAACAACCCCCTTATGAGTTTTAAAAATTTATTGTTACTTATGAAACACCCTGTATAAGTGTCTTATTACAAGTGAGTTCGAGTTTACGTAAGAAGAAGAAGGTAAACACACGGCGACACATAAAGCTACGCAAAACAAACATAAGCTGGCCGCACGACGTTATACATTACTGTACGTACGCGCGGCCAGCTAAATTTTGGTTTTGCGTAGCTTGATGTGTTGCCGTGTGTACCTAAAGGTACAGTCGGGTGCAGCTTTACGTATCACATTTATTCGATAGCTGCAGCTGACTGCATATCTACTACCTACCTACAATATTAAAATTTTAAAATTAATAAATATTATTATACTTAATTAAGTACTCATAAGTAACCCACCATAACTATCCATGTCGGCAACGGAAACGAATGTTTTCTTTTTCAGTTCACTTATAGACGACTCAAACTTATTTTTCTCCATTTTGGAGCCCACTTGACTTTCTTGGTTCATTTTTAGACGATTAAAATTTAAATTAAACAAAAACCGATAATTGCTAAATTGTTTCCCTGTCAGTCACTCACGTCGTTGGAGTGAGACCAAACTGAACTGTAGTGAGAAGTGTACATACTATACCAGTCGTTAAACATTTGTATTCCTTGTATAATAATGAAAGAGTAACCTGTGAACCTGCTGAATTATTAATGTTGTTCCTGACTTGATGTCATACATTAAGTATTAGGTACACCTTTATTTATAGTAGATTGAAGAACCCACGTCAACGAGGCGCAGTTGTATTACACAGGGGGGTCGAGTTAAGGCTTCCGCACATTGCAGCGATATTATCGACAGCGATATCGCGACACCTTACACACTGCAACGATTTCGCGATTCGCGTCACGCTTGTGCCCTTCACTGAATGTAGTAGAAAGAGATTGCGTCAGGTTGCGATAATATTGCGGCAGTGTGTGGGATCGAGCGCGTCCCCATACAAAATGTACTGAGAAAAATTATCGCAAAATCGCAGCGATATTATCGCTCGATAATATCGCGGCAGTGTGTAGGATCGCGCGCGTCCCCATACAAAATGTACTGAGAACAATTATCGCAAAATCGCAGCGATAATATCGCTCGATATTATCGCTGCAATGAGCGGAGGCCTTTAAGCCTTTAAGATGGTCCAAAGGAAAATTTTGGGGTCGGGGACATATCGTTATCAACCTTTTTGGTTCTATACAGGTGATCCAAAAATTTACACACTCAAAGTTATTCAAGTGTTGTGATTTTTCACCGATCAGGAGTGCTATTTTTGAATGTCTTCGGTGAGCTCAGCTGTTAAAAATGTCGAAATTACTATGGAGATATGCATCTTTCTACTGCTGATTTGATTTTCAAAAATCGCACTCCTGTAGTATGATTTTTGAAACTCAAATCAGCAGGAGAAAGATGCGTAGTTCCATAGTAATTTTGACATTTTCAACTGCTGAGCTCACCTAATGAGATTCAAAAATCGCACTCCTGGAGTGCGATTTTAGAATCTCATTCAGTGAGCTCAGCAGTTTGAAAATTCAGCAGTTTGAAAGTAAAATCAGCCTTAGAGAAATGCGTATCTCCAGAGTAATTTTGACATTTTCAACTGCTTAGCTCACCGAATGAGATTCAAAAATCGCACTCCAGCTACCTTGTTAAACTGGTTAAGAGGACGCATTGGAAATTTTGACCTCAAGATCTCAATTTTCTCAAATGAAAATATAATTTGGTAACCTGATAGTGCATGCATGATAAAAACCGTATTTTGTTAGTTTTCAATACATGATTAGGTAACTTTTGTAACAGAGAAAAAGAATCAAGCATACTTAGGTTCCTCTTTTTAACACGCTTATATATTAGCTTCACCTGTATATAACTATTAACTAAAGCCTGACTAGGAATATAAAAAACCTGGTTTGGGGGCCCTGCAATCGACTATAACCTTTAATGTCAGTGTTCCAAGTAAAAAAATTGTGCAATTATTATCCGCAACATGGCGAGGTTTTTATTATATTTCTGGTCGGGCTTTAACTAAGTATGTAAGAAAATCGAATAAATCGATTTTAACCTACTTCTAATTATTGTATAGATTTGAAACTTTGCAGGTGTATGTAGTTCCCATGACAATACAATAATTTGGTACCATCGAGCTGATCTGATGGAGTCATGAGATGAACTCTTCAATGGCTCCATGTAAACCACCCGAGTGTCTTGGAACTCATGATGAAGCCAGAAGGTGGATAGTGGAACTCTTCGACGGCTTCTAGTAAATACGCCTCGAGATTTAGCTAAATGCATGGCACTTGGTGACGTGGATCTCCTAATGGAGTTGGAATATGGTTTAAGACTAAAAAGAAAAAAAGAAAATATTATAAATAGTTAAAAAAATTAAAAAACACTCTTATTACCGCACAAAAAGTATATAATAATGTGATTTACTTAAAATATTTCTTACGATAATTATGCATCCCTACCATTGTACTGTAAAACTCAAACATGTCACTGTTCAATGTTCAATGACCAAGTAAAAAGCGTGGGGCGCATTTAGGTAGGCAACGTTTCTCAGAGAAATTTATTTTACAAAGCCACCCTGTATACTTACTGAATAACACTTGGGCTTGTTTCACCACTTCTGAGTAAGTTCTTGTTAGCTTATCCGACAGGTAGTTTGAGATATTTTGTATGAAATTATGTCAAAATATCTGTCGGATAAGCTAACAAGAACTTACTCAGAAGTGGTGAAACAGGCCCTTAGATAGGTATAGTAACAGACAGCTCTAATTTTAGAGAAATCCCGGTAGATACCATTTTGTAAATAAATCTAATGGAACAACACAAGTACCTAACGGTTTCTTATTTTTTCACTCACACACCCACAAGCTCGGAAAGACTGTTTATAATGGACGCCGGGTCTAGTACAAAATTCTCGAAAAAAGTGTCCGCGACTCACCTACACAAACCTAGGACCTACGTGTAATATAAACATTGAAAATGCAGAAATTCGTGTCACGTCTTTTATATATCTCGTACCTTCGCGCGCAAATAGAAAGAGTGCGAAGGTTTGATAGCGCTGTATCACGGTGGCATGCTACCACGCTACCCATGCAGGATTTGGTAAGTCAATGTGTTTATCATTCGTAAGAGTGCAAAAGTGCATTTTATCCGCTAGCGTGGAAAGAGTTTTTAAAATTCTAATGAAATTCTATTCAATATTTTTCTATTAATATAATAAACAGTATAATAATAACAGACAGCCGTGAGGCCGTGGTGGTCAAGAGGCGAGTACCTACCTAACTTTGCCTGCCGTGCAGGAGGCGATGGTGTACTCTTATGTAATCCGCGCTATTGTAAACTGGCATACGGGAGTTTCACAAATCCCTATGTTGAAACCGCGATAATTCGATTCTGCTCTCGATTCTAAACACACTGCTTTCTAGTTTATATTTTAAAACTTGTCAAGTGTGCATCATATCGTATGGTGGTACGGAACACTCCGTGCTCGAGTCCGACTCGCACTTGGCCGGTTTTATTGAAAGAAAAGTTATGTACTTACGAGTAGGTACATAAAGAAAAAGACCAAATATGTATTTTGTGATTGTATGTTAATATTCTGCCAGATTGAGTCATCACACCAGACATCAAACTACAAATCGGTGAACCCAGAAACAAGTTAAAGTAAAATGAATCAAAATTATGTTTTGCGTGTTTGCGGGTCCGTAGCCAAGATTTGTGCAACATGACATACATTTTAGGCAAGTAAGTTTTGCACTTTAGTAGGTATAACAGCTGAGTTTTTTTGCTCTGACAGGTTTGCTCCCATAGTAAAAGTTGTTCAGTTTGATGGGTAGAGTAGGTATGTGGTTTAAATGTTAATGATACTTTTCCTTACACCCTGTATATCGAAAAAATGCAACGGATGATCAGAGGTACTTACCTACCTAACTTTTTTGTACCTACTCGATGTTCGATTTTTGAAATGCTCCAAAAAAACTTCCAGAGGGTGGAGTAGGTAGTCATAGTATATAATATTATAGTAAAAATCTTACACTGAGTCTAGTCAACATCGGCTTTACTGTAAGTTGGGCTAGAAGATAGTTTAAAAAATGCGGTGCGTTGGCAATACGCCTACGCCGGTTTCGAGACGCTTTGGGTCATTTGGGGCCCAGAGGCCAAAGCGTTCATTGCAGGCAATACACACATTAGGTAGGGGAGACTGGGGCTTGTTGTAACGGGGTTAAGAAGTAACATTCAATTTTCAACGCGAATTTTTAACATTTTTGATTCATGTGTAAGGTGAAAGTTCATTCTATAACATGAGGCATTGTGTAAGTAATGATAGTTCCCCATAGGACAACGCAATGAGAGGTGGTGAACCCATGGTCATTTTCGGGCAGGTATTATAAAAAAAATGACACAAGTAAATTTTTATTTTCATATACTAGATTTAATAAATATTTGATTGTTTTTTACCTAATATAATAAAAATATATCTAGCTTTTGATATCAAAGATCACAAAAGCTCACCAAAAGGTCCAAATTGAGAACCTATCAAAATTTGGTATTCTAATAACCCAATAGGAACTATGAATTGTGCATCTCTCTCTTTCATTATTTACAGTTAATAGTCCATATGGAAGTATAATACAAAGTCTACGGTACCCTATCACGGGCATGTCAGACCCGCGACCGGCCGGTTTTTTTTTAAATTTTAACTTAACATTTTAGGTAGCAAAGAGTTATGCATTGTATTCGTTAAGATTTTCCGGTGATAAGCAAATACGTGCTTAACATTATGTTTCATGCTGATAACAATATGTTGAGTTCATAGGTTAAATAAAATATTCAAATAGACGTAAGCACAGCATAGGTAATAGTATATATAAAGTGAAACACGTTCTAGTTTATATTTTTAATGTAGTTACTACGTTAATTGTGGTTTTTAATAGTGGAACTTACATTTGCTTTGTTATAGACCATAACAGTACCACATAAGTAACCGATCATTATAAAAACAACATAACACGTGATACAGCTGTATCACGTCTTATATCTCGTTCGTTCGCGCGGAAATAGAATGAGAGCGAATGATGGTTTACTTATCAAAACTATAATCTATAATAAGTACCACTGAGGTATAAGTATAGTGCGAACATCGCGCTTTTATACAGGGTGTTAGCAAAAGTATAATTAACCTTTAAACCACATAATTATATTCTACCCATCAAACTGAACAACTTTTTTTTACTATGGGAGCAAAACGATCAGAGCAAAAAAAAAGTCAGCTGTCCCATACTAAACTGCAATACTTGTTTACTCGACACAATCTAACTAATGGGACAGCTGATTTATTTTTTCCTCTGCGGTGCGATTTTTGAATGTCATATCGGTGAGTTTGAACGGTTTTTAAATCTCATACAAAAGCGTTCTCATGCATCTTTCTACCTGCTGATTTGACTTTCAAAAATCATACTTCAGGAGTGCGATTTTATAAAAACAAACCAGCACGATAATTCATAAAAATTCAATCAATTCAGTTGAAAATGTCATAATTACTATGGAGATATGCATCTTTCTACTGCTGATTTCAGTTTCAAAAATCGCACTCCTGAAGTATGATTTTTGAGAGTCAAATCAGCAGTAGAAAGATGCTGAGCTCACCGAATGAGATTCAAAAATCGCACTCCAGGACGCTTTAAAGCTCTCAAAAAAATCACTTGATCTCACTGTCCGTGAGCATGAGCGTGAGTGAGACTGTTGATTTTAAATTAGCATAGTGTGTGTATCTGGCAAATACCTTTAAGTTAAAATTCAGGTTCCAACTCCTCAATCCTGATGCTGCAGAACTGTCTACCAAAACCTTGAGGCTTGAGAATCTGTTGATTTTAAATTAGCATAGTGGGTGCCTATCAAACAAATCATTTATCGTTAAAATTCCGGTTCAAACTCCTCAATCCTGATGCTTCAGGGGAACTGCCTAGGTACCAAAACCGTGAGGCTTTAGAATCTTCTAATATTACATTAGCATGGCGGGTACCAAGCAGATATTTTTTAAAGAAACCTGACAGCAGCAGCTCATACTCACAGCGGCATTAAAATTGGGTCTGGGGTGTTTGGCCCCTTGGATGAGTCTGTCTGGTTGTAAAACGTTTTAAAATAGTTGTTTGGCTAACATATAAAAATGGAGCTTCAGACATAAGAACTATTATTATGCTTCAGATTGTAAGTGAGATTAAGAACCTATAGATAGTAAGTAGGTATTATAGGTACTATAATTTCCTGTATCCAAAGGTTGTCTGCTTGATATCCATTATGCTAATTTAAACTCAACAGATCTTCAAGATCCCCGGTTTTGGTACGCAGTATCAGGCAGCATCAGGCTCGAGGAGTTGGAATCCGAACTTCAGCGAAAAAGTATCGAGTTGATACCCACTATACTAATTTAAAAAAAACAGATCCTCAAGTCTTACGTTTTTGGTATGCATTTCCCCTGCAGCATCAGGATTGAGGAGTTAGAAATCAAATATTCATTAAAAATCTACTTACTTATCTACTTGTTACGTTCCTTTTAGTATTCACTTTTTTTCCTCGCTGTTGTGAGGTGAAAAATTGTGTGTTTCGCTCGGCTGCAAAGTTATTCTGCGTCTCGTACCTTTGAAACCTTCGCTAAGCTCAGGATTCTATTATCTGAACCGATTTCTATTATTCGATCCTAGACTCCTTCGCTTGCTCAGGTTTCAATAAAAGTACTCGCGCCAAAAAGCAACTTTGCAGCCTAGCATAACAAATAACAATTTTTATTATCTCCCTCCTCCCGCCTCTGTCATATCTTCTTGCACAAGCCCCCCCCGTTCCCGGCTGCCGCACATAGAGGCTCATAGCGCAATAGCGCATGCCTTTTGTTTGTCGTACTACCTATGCCTCAGTGCCTACTAAGTAAATAAAATTAATGAAAACTTGATGTTTTTATGAGTTGTAAAACATGAAATTAAATTACATTAAGTATTCACAAATTTGATATTACATAAAACATAACACAAAAAGGTACCTACATAGGCTAACCATAATCTTTAATACCGCTTGTTATTAGTTTTCATTAATTTATTTCCGCAGGTGTACAAAGACATTTACAATGTTTTTACGCATCACCTACAAAAACAGGTTGAGGAACATGGCATATTTAATGTTACTGCTGTCATGTAAGTTATTTTTAACCAACTTCAAAAAAGGAGGAGGTTCTCAATGAGAAGTTTTCTAACAGCTAACCAAACATAGTTCATCATACCAGCGATAGACAGCGTTGACCAGAGAGGGGTCCGAAGTCGAAAATTTTAGGCTAAAAAGCTTCGATCAACAATATCCAACTAGATAACGCGTCAGCGCTCAAAACATGTCCCGGCAAATAGTGAGGTCTTAATTTGAATTAGTTGCGTTCGAAAAAAGCCAACGTAAGCACGTCTCGCAATGCCGCAGTGTTCCTTTTTTAAATTACTAGGAATTATGGTTGCTTTGAGGTCGAAATTATAATGTACCTATTCGGACTGTTTTCTCGGTTCGTTAACAAAAAATGTTGTATATTCACGAGGACAGAATTTCTCTTTGATTTTGTATGCGACCCGTTATCTAGTTGTATATTGTTCATCGAAGCTAAAAAGTAAACAAAAATGCATGTAAGTAGGTAAGTCAGACGCATCCGTTGCCGAAATACAGGGTGTTTGGAAGCGCTGTGCTAATATTTAAGGGGATGATAGTTGACACTATTTAGAACATTTTGAGCCATACCTACATGTCTTAGACGAAGTCTGATTTTTAAATGCAATTTTTATTTTATTTTTGAAAAACCAGATTTCTGACAGTTAATTGCCAACATTACACCCTATTTATGTTGGTATGTTATTGTTTTCTTGGTTATTGGTTTGTCATATGTGTATCTAATAAAATGTGTAAGTATCTAAAAAAAATACTAGACGCTTTCAAGTCGTAAAAACTTTTATAATTTTAACAATACTGCGAAGTTTAGGGCAATTATAAAAATAAATAAAATAGCCTCGATCGTTCAAACCCATAGGCCAAGTATTTCGCTTACGCTGATAGACGGAACATCAGTGTAACCGCGTATGAGACAGCGATAGTCATAAAATCCTGTACAATTTGTATGAAAATAGATGTCTGACTCCGGAGTCAGACAGCCGTCGTAGAACAAAAAAGTGGCTACGTCGATAAGGACAGCAATAAGTAGCGATCTCCTTTTTTAACTAGAGCGAATTTGCTATGTGCATCTCTTACTGAGTGATATGACAAGACATGTGCTTCGTTCTAGTTCCTACGTTCAAACCTTTTTAAAAACATGCTCGGTTATTGGCCTTTCTTTCAAGGTAAGTATCATTAAGCTGCTATCAGATTTAGAGGTTAAAAACCATAGACGAAAAATTTTTCGCTTACGCTAGTAGACTGAATATCAGTGTAACCGGGTATGAGATAGCGAATTATATGAAGTGACATCTCGGAGTCAGGTGGTTGTCCCATACAATTTATATGAAGTGACATTTTGGAGTCAGATGGCCGAAGTACAAAAAAGTGGATACGTCAATAAGGACAGCAATAAGTAGCGGTCTCCTTTTTTAACTAGAGCGAATTTGCTATGTGCATCTCTTACTGAGTGATAAGACAAGACACGTGCTTCCTTCTAGTGCCTTCTCTTTCTACGTTAAAAACCAAATTTTATTTCGATTTTTAAATTGACAAATGAAACAACATTTTGGTAAAAATAATTGATGATTCATTTTCAAAATGTGTACCTACCTAGTAGCTACCTCGATTTCCTACACAGGCACGAGCTCTTTTTTTACTTGTGTCGTTGTTATTTTTAGTTTTATCTCCTGCTTTTTAAAAATGAATTTATTTAACTTCGCGGATTAGCTCCTCCCGTTTTGCAATTTATTCGCCTGTGTAAAAAAAGAGCTCATTGGCTCCTCCGTCTAAAAACAACAACGACACGATATCCGTTGACGAAACATATGCTCATATTTTGCTGATTCTTACTATTTTATTTGTATTTTATTATCTGCAAGGTCTCTCGCCCCTGTCTCGTCAACGCCATCTATCAAGCCATTAGGAATTACTTTTTCTTTTTATAATGGCTTTCTGAAAATCCGTCATTAGGTAGGTATGAATTGATTTTGATGATTCTTTTTTGCTTGGTAGTTAGTTCATACTTTAGAGGTGGTCCGCTTTTAATTTGGTGAAGATCTGGTGAAGGACTTCGGAGATAGACAATAGATAGAACTCCTCTAAAATGTAATTACTTACTTATAGCAAATTATCGTCGATTGAAATTTAAAATGTTTCGTGTTGATGTTCCCCTAGCATGTTCAACTGAGATACGTCAACCCAACCTAATAAGTATATAGTTCTAGGATTATTATTAGAGATCGGATATTCGGATGCAAATTATTTATCTCTACCTAAACCTCATTTTCGGCTACGAAATAATCATCTTAAAATTTTCTTTTTTAAATAAATCCCGTTTGTCAAAAAATCCGGGAAGGCATAATAACTATTATCGGATGCATAGTGTGTGCTCAAAAAGGATTGAAGCGCTTGTTTTTCAGCACACATTACACAAAAAAATGAAACAAAATGGCGTCGCCCCATACAATTTAATTTAAAACACAAGATGGTGGATGACAAAATGATTAAATAACCAGCGGCTTTTAAATTCGCGTGTATATTTTGTTTTATTTGATTCGGTATCAAGCTAAGCCCAAAGAATAACTCAAAGCCTAATCATACCGGCTTGACAGCGACTTCAATAAATTAAGTACTGGTTTAATTATTAATTTGTACTTTTTTAGTTACGAAGTCGGTTTTAATGTTTTGTTAAAATTTATTATTTTAGATACTTACCTACTCAAAAAAAAATCATCATTACTCAAACTATCAAGGTACTTAGCTATTTTTCATAATTACTTATAATTATTTATTTCTTTTAGTGATATCATCAAGTACGCACGGGTACTCTATAAACGTAAAAGGCAAATTGGAAATGGGAAATAATATCGTACAATTGGTTAAAGAGTTGTGCGAAGGTCTCGGAATCGAATCACCTGTGATAAATCACTTTGACAAAGAGAAAATAGGAGAATACAAAGATAAACCACTTTTAGATGACATAGTTAACAGTAATGCAAAGGAGAAAAAACATGTTTACGGAACCCATAAAAAAACAAAACTGAAGCAAAATAACATTAAAGTGTAAATAACATTAAAGTGTAAAAAAAAAACAAAAAACTGTGCAAAACTGAAAATTTTTCGAAATATAAGTATTTTTACTGAGGTATCTAATCTTTTCTTGTCGATTAGCTCAACAGGTGGCATTGATCAATAATTATGAAAGTATAATAGGTAAGTAGGTATAAACAGGGTAAAATTGATATCATTAGCACCCTTTTAACCTTTAAGAGTCTACCCATCAAACTGAACAACTTTTACTATGGGAGCATACCAATCGGAGCAAAAAACAAATTTGCTGTCCCATACATTTGAGTCGGGTAGGCAGCGGGTGCAGTTTAGTATGGGACAGCTGATTTTTTTGTTGCTCCGGTTGGTTTGCATATAGTAAAAGTTGTTCAGTTTGATGGGTAGACTCTTAGTTTAAATGGATGCTAATGATATCAATTTCACCCTGTCTATGTTAGGTATTAGGTACCGAATGAAAAATAACATAAGTAGAAAAAGTTTGCCATACTTAGGGCCTGTTTCACCACTTCTGAATAAGTTCTTGTTAGCTTATCCGACAGATATTTTGACATAATTTCATACAAAATATGTCAAACTATCTGTCTGATAAAGTGATAAGCTAACAAGAACTTACCCAGAAGTGGTGAAACAGGCCCTTAGTATTTTTTCTTTATCCTTTTATGTTTTTGCTCTAGGTATCGTTAAAACGATAAAACATGCAAGCGTCAAACTTGGTGTGATTATAGGTAGTGCATACTTCAAAGTAAAACAACAATTAATAAAAATCAGCCATGTGTGTGTCGGGCTCGCGCTAAATTGTATGAAAAAAACAACACCAACTTATGCTGTCCAGATTTTTTACTTCTCAAAAAATTAAATGGTCCGTAAATAGAATATACCTTGGTCCGTACATAAAACTGAGTCGATCAGCATAATAAAATAAAGCATATGCTCACGACTATATTCCCCGAGGGGGTAGTCAGAGATATTCTGAAACCTCAGAACATCCACGTTTCACCAGTAGTACCGAAACTCTGTCCAGTGTGACTGGGGGTGAGCCCGTCGCCACTTATAATGGACAGTGGGCACAATACATGCCTCGAAATTGAAGCATGCAGGTTTCCTCACGATGTTTTCCTTCACCGAAAAGCCAGTGGTGTAACAAATCGTACATAAATTCCGAAAAACTCATTGGTACGAGTCGGCTTGGACGGGGATCGAACCATCGCCTCCTGCACGGCAGGCAAGGTTACTCGCCACTAGACCACCACGGCTGTTAAAAAATAAACAATGTTTTTTTTTTAAATTTTTTTGTAAAACTCAGCTTGACCAAAAATTTATTCATCATTTTATCATTATAAAAGAGCTACGCTCTTGTCGGTGGAGTATTCGAAAAATTTATTAAGAATTGTTAAGAATGCTAAAATTGTTTTCACAAAAAAAGGCCATAAGTAGGGTTCCTAAGACAGTTTCCCTGTATCTCCTGTGGTTTTGGATTTCCTCATACAGTCCTTGTTTTAAATATACTTGTAATATTATTATTATTATTCGTATGTCTTTATGGAGATTACAAATTTAGGTCCATAGTTTTAAGCCATAGTTTGGTTCCCGGGTTCCACCGTCAAATCTTCTGCCAGGGCCTCGATAACTATGTGTTCGATAGTCTGCTCCGGGGCACCACAGTCGCACTCGGGTGAGCTTTTTATGCCCCACTTGTGAAGATGGTATAGTTAGTTACACCGGGCGACACCTGCTCTAATTCTGTTGAAGCTAGCCCACGATTTTCAGTCTAGTCGGAAACCAGGAAGCTGCTTTGTAGGATCGGAGACCAGGAGTGCGATTTTTGAATCTCATTCGGTGAGCTCAGCAGTTGAAAATGTCAAAATTACCATGGATATATGCATCTTTCTACTGCTGATACGTCTATGTGCTGATATGACTCTCAAAAATCATACTCCAGGAGTGCGATTTTTGAGAGTCAAATCAGCAGTAGAAAGATGCGTATCTCCATAGTACTTTTGAAATTTTCAACTGCTGAGCTCACCGAATGAGATTCAAAAATCGCACTCCTTGTTTGTGCATGCCTGCATGTCCGATTGCCACGCGGAGTGCCATCGGGGACTAAAGCACCCGCTTCACACTTCTGAAGCACCCCCTAATGTACTTATTACCAGGGTGTTTCGTTTCACGGTGTGTAATCTACTATACAGGGTGTAACAAAACACCCTAGTAATACTTTAGGGGGTGCCTCAACCATCATGAACAACTTTCACTATGGAGTCAATACCGAGAAAAACGATAAAAATCTGCTATATCGAGCCGATACTGCAGTTTTGTACAAAACAGCAGATTTTTATTTCGCGATTTCGAAGTTGGCTCCATAGTGAAAGATGTTCAGTTTGATGGTCTGAAGCACCCCCTAAAGTATTACCAGGGTGTTTTGTTACACCCTGTATAGTCGATTACACACAGAGGGCAGGAAAGTAAGAGAGGTCTCAGATCTCATGTAGGTAATCGTTGACCTCGGCTTCGCCTCGGTGACAATATGTGATCTGAGGCTTTCTTATTTACTGCCCGAGGTTAGTATACTATTTTTCTCCTCGACCGAGGTGGAAAGCGGCAACTACGTTTAGCGCAGCGGGACGAAAATTGACGCTTTCCGTCAGGAGGGGGAGAAAAAATACTTTACTACAAATTTTCAAAAGAAGCAGGGATAGACGTCTATGTATTTATGGTATATATTTTTATATTATGTGTATTGGTGAATACATTTCTTTTCCGACTATTTTCCTAGATGGTGCTACTAGTTTGTAACCACAGAGACGGGGCGGCGGCGAAGATACTAGTCTATTTTTCCGTATATAAAACTGTACTCCATCTGTAGGCTGGCTTGCACCAAAAAGTATTGAGGCTTAAACATGTTTAAATATGATGCTGTCACTGTCATTTGTATGAGCAGTGTGAAAAACAGAACTATCACTAAATACGTTTAAGCATAAATACTTGTTGGTGCAAGCCGGGCTTAGTCCAAGAACACAGGTCATTGTAGCCAGGCCATAAATAATTAAAAAAAAATGCTTGCACTGGATATAAGGTAATGTACTCTTTGATATACGGTATGATAGTTTGTGGATACGGTTGACTTAATTAATAGTGATTAATTTTGTAAATTATTTATTCATTGCGCTTTAATAAGCAATGGGTCCCAAAAAACCAAAAGAATCCGATGATAATTACTGGCGAGCACGAATCGAGGAAGCACAACTAAATGATGATAATTGGCAAGTCGAGGTCGTCATGTTAGAAGCAGCGGGTAGTGAACAGGATCGCCTTTACCTGTACAAATTTGAGATCTTTGCTGCCGAAGAAAAAAGATTCGTTATTAAAAATATTTGCAAAACCGAGACTATATTTATGATAAACCAACTTGGATCTGAAAGAAAGGTAAAAGACGATAATCTTAGAGTGTTCGAAGAAGGGAACTCTTATCTTAAAGACAAGAAAGACATACCCCCAGATATACATGCTCTCATTATTAAGCATTTGATACTGAAAATGAAAGATGAATACCTTTTTATTAAGAGACAAAAACTAGAAGTGAAAGAAGGCATGAGAAGAGAATCAGCTACTATGATAGATAGAGCTGAAGTAAGAGGCACCGTCAGTGTAAAGCCAATAGATCCAGCGACTCCGGCCCCAGTGAAAGGTAAGGCTAAAAAAGGGGAAACCGACCCCTCAACCGTAAGCCCTGAGCCAAACGAAGGCAAGAAGTACAATACAACTTTAAGATTAAGAGGAGAAGAATGGAGAGATAAGGTGTACGTTGACGACTTTCCAACAGACGGACCTAACCTCTATGTTGGCATCACTGGATTTATGGAACCGTTCCTTGCTGGGTGTCTCACTAAAATTGGCATTCCATTAACTGCGGTAGTTCAAATTCGCATAGATCTATCTACTATGAACGTGCCATCAACCTTATTAAGGGGAACAAAGAGAGGCCAAAGTCAAACTGAAACACAGGCGGAGAAGTCCTTAAAGTTTTGGGAAGATCTACAGCAATTTCGAATTCATAAAGATTTTGCTGAAGATTTTAAAAATACAGCATTTATAGTATTTTCGCCTCCATACTGGGATACTGAATCACTTTGCGGCTCGCCTGACAAAATATACGATGAGATGTGTTATCTCTTATACGATATTCAAGATTTGAAAAGACAACATTCTCATTTCATAGAGAATATGGATATTATAAGTATTCCCGATGAAAAGGGTGAAAAAAGACTTAAACAGAGTTACAACCGTCAAATTTGTGATATTCCACTTGAGTGTGTCACTACTTATTCGATTTTAGACAGTATTTTACAAGCTGTATGTAATGGCGCAGAGGAAGAGAAAAGTGCCAGCAAAACATCTTTCTCAGATACAGTTATACCCAAGCCTTTTAGGAAAACTAACGACAAAGCAGAAGTTGCTCAGAATTTTGTCCAAGAAGTATTTAAAACGCTTTGCAAAACGGATGCTGATAGAAAAGCCTATCGAGCTACATATGGTGAAGAATGTGAAAATATCAAGGATCCTTTAGTTATTAATTACGGCGATTTCGCAAAGTATCCAACATTTCATTTGGGAAACATAAATTTAGACAACGTTGTATGGTCTACCTTGTTCGGCATGCCTATAAATATGTTGTGGCTTAATCAAGACAGATCATCTGAAGTTTTAGAAGCTAAACTTAATTTTCACGTCAACGTTCTTTTGTCGTGTTTTGATAGACCAGACGTAGAGACAGCTGAACTAAATAGGCTAATCCACATTTTAACGTGCAGAAAATTATACAGCAACCGAAGTTCGCTAAAAAGGCGTCATTTACAAACAATAACGATATCAGAATTTAAAAAGATGTATTTAAAAAGAAGTGTCCTTGCAGAACCGCTTCCGAAATGCCCTTCAATATATCGTTGCTCTAGTTCTGCATCACCTTCATTTCCATCAATGACAAAAAGTGAAAATGACTCAGATAATATGTCCCAAGGCGAGTTATCGGAAGATACTGAAGTGCGACGCATTAAATTCCTTTTTGACTGTCCTGATCTCAGTGAATTAGTTTCAGCAGCTGAAGTCGCTAATGACCAACCTATTAATCACATGATTGACGATTATGAGTTCTTCGAAGATTTTAAGGGAATAAATGCCTTTCAAGTTATGTTCGATGCTTTTAACAAATTTAATTGCGTTGATTATAAATATTGTGAAGTTACAGATTGTATTGTTCTGATGATGTTTAATAGCCACGATAAAGAAGGTATTGCGCGTGAAGAATGGCGTTCTCATCTACCAACTCCATTATGCTTACAAGATTTTTTTGATTTTGTACTCGAAGCACACTATACCTGGATACAAAACGAAGAAAAATTTTACGACGAAAAGATGGCAATGAAATCCCAGTCAGACTGTAAAGATACGACCGATCCTTTTGCTGTACAGTCTTGTTTAGAGGATACCGATATCGAGATGGAATTACTAATAGAAGGATCACTCAAATACCAAGAAACCGCGCAGATTGAGGATTTAACTGCAGAAGTAACATCAGAAAAGGATGCAACTAAAAAAAAAGGAACAAATTCATCTCTGTCTTCTGATGCAGACTCAAAAAGCAGCAGAAAGACAAAGTCACTTATAGTTACTCCGAAGAATTTAAAACATTCGTTCGTAGCTCTTCGCAACATAGATTCATCGATTAACGTACCCAGAAAACCGTTTTTAGGCTATGATTTAGGGGACAGGAGAGTTGAAGTATTTGGTAAAGATTCAACTTTTTTTTCAAAAGACGGCACACGTCTGTCTAGTTTATACACTCTATTGATACCAATGAATCTTGAATACATTATTCTGAACGTGGCGCCTGGTAATGGCAATAACGAATTCTGGCTCCACAGGGCTTTAGGTGAATTTGTACCAATAGAAGTTCTAGATGCCTGTGAATCATTTAGAATTAACAGTAAAGATCAAGTTATGATAAACATAAAAAAACATGCATACCAAACATTACCTGTTATACCACAGACCAATGAAAATCCTAAAGCAAAAGAGACTACACCGAATTTAAAGTCTGCGTCAACTAAATCAAGTCAAGCGTTACCCCAATTACCAGAAACAAAAAATGTGTATTCGTTTCAAGTGACTTGGCCGAATGGACTTATCACAGAAAGTGTACATGAGAGAAATTCCCCCGAAATATCTCACATAAAACAGTATTATACATCACGCCACCGTACTTTTGACGAAAAAATTCGCTGTATCAGCTTAAATGGCGAAGTTATTGTTTTCAAAACATCTGGTGAGATCGAAGTGATGAGGCCGGATGGCACTTATTTTACTATAACTAAATGTGAACGGCGACTGGTTGTTCCCCAAGTAATTGAGAATCTTTGCAGTGATACGAGTTCAGACAAAAGCAAAAAAGGAAAACCTAAAGATAAAATCAAAGCTAAAACTAGCAGAACTTCTGATGAAGAACTTAATCCACCCGAATACAAGTTATTTATTGATAAATTCGAAATGATAGATCAGCAAGGATTGAGACAAAAATGGGTCAACGATAATTGCATTGAAATAGAAAGACTACTTATCAGAACTGGAACAGATTTTTCTTTAGGTGAAATATTTACAAGGAAAATGGGTGGTACTTACAACCTTCTTAAGGACGGTATGCAAATATTTACATTTCGGGACAAGACTAGAATACGTGCCGAATATATTATAGCAGAAGACGAAATTTTTCCCGAGTGGACAGATGAAGAAAGGGAATACTTTGATATGATCAATTCAGATACAATAGAAACTGATACAAATAAATCAAAAGGATCAATTTCACAAAAAAGCTATTTATTTAGTGGCAGCGGAGCCAGCTACACGTCCAAAAAGGTAGAAGAAGAAGAGACGAAAGAGAAAGTGAAAGAAAGAATAGACGGTTATGTGTCTGTGCACATGGTTTACACTATAGAGAATGCAAATTTTACATCTGTAACAATAAATCAATTAGAAAATAAAATGTATGTTGACTCTCCTAACGGTACGACAATTGTGATAGACAATAACAATCATCATTATGATATTATACTTGATAATGAGACGTCTGCTAAGTTCAATGGAGAAGTTTTACACATTAATTACGAAGCATGCTCAAAGTGTCAATCTGTTACTTCGTGCGACATAATCGTTGAAAATAATAAAAAGAATGAAAGTGAAAACAGTATTGACTCCGGGAAAGACTACTGGCTGAAGATGAAAGACTCCTTCTGCAAAAAGATTGTCGTAAACAAGGAAGGAAATATTAGTTTACTAGATGAACCATGTTGTCACGAGACTTTACGCGCAGACGAATTACCTCAAGAGGAAATCGTTGAACCTGTAGACATAAATAAGAATGAAGTGAAATCTGAAAGTTCTGTAACATCTCATGGAAAATGTAGAAATGTTTATCAAGCTAATAATATACGATTTTTTGTACTACGACGGTATGTAGAAACAATTTTTATCAGTTTTAAATCACAATATTGTATATTTAAATTTGCGTTTGTATTGCAGTGAATTAACGTGTTCGGAACTCGTCCATCGAGCCTTGGTCGAGCAATACAAGCGTGCCTGCAAATGGCAACCTTGGTGCTCCATCAACCAATACGATACATTCGGCGACCATCGTTCCCTGTTATCTATACTCACACCTGTGCATCTTACAGAGACTGAGGTTAGACTAAGATCTATAAAATCCTTTACTAGTAAATTACATTCAAATGTTTTAAACAAGTGTAAAGCAGGCACTTCACTCCCGTAGTAGGTGTATGAATCTCCACACCAAAAGATCACTGGATCCATGATAATGTTGTTAAAAAACACTATGAAATACGGGATCCATTATAATGTTGTTAAAAAACACTATGAAATGTTTGGTGATACGGAACCCTTGGAATAATGGAGAGCGGCAAAAAAAATGGGTAAACATTTTCCTATATAATGTAACTAACATAATGCAGAAGGTTGCAAAAAAGTTTACTCAAAGTACGAGTAGGTATATGGGTTCCGTTCCTAGGTCATAGCATTTTTACATTTTTAGCCTTTACTTGACTACGCTCAAGAAGTTTGGAATCCGATCCATGACTACGCTAGACAGTCGTTAGTCAGACTTGTCGCCGTGCAGTTTTTGTAGGCATTATAGACAACTTATGAGACGTTTCGTTTGAAGTGTGAGCGTCTTCATAATTTTTGTAAAGCAATTGACTCTGGTCTGCGTTCTACCTAAATGCAGTCTTTGAACTGTTGCAGAAATGGTTGATGGACTCAAAATGTGCAGACAAACCTAAGTATTTGACATACAAGGATCTAAAGAAAGATTGTGGCAAGGGTTTTTACCACTGGATGCGGCCATACGCACGATTTGAACCGAATGAAAGAAAACCTGTAAACGTGCTGCCTCCTCGACAACCTAGAGCATTTATTCTAAGGTCAGTGATGAGTAAAGGCGGGTCCGCTGCGCCACTATTTGAACAAAACATGTTCGAAGAACATTTTACACCTCCCCCGCAGGCGAACGCGAGTGATGTTATCCATCGGCGGCGGAAAACATCACCCGCGCCGCGTTCGCCTGCGGGTGCTGGGGGAGGGGTAAAATGTTTTTCGAACATGTTTTGTTCAGAAAGTTGTCGCTGCGGACCCGGCTTAAAACGTATCATCATGTCGTGAACCTTTTAAGGGTAGGTCATGAACCTATGAAAAAAGTCGGACTCAGTCTCGTTTATAAAAGACTGTGTCACTCAAAGTCGGCCACATTCTGCCATTGTCTACTTAGCGTCAACGCTAATAGAATGTCACTTTGTCTAGGGCGCCTGATGTCTGACATCAGTAGATCAGGACTCATACTTTTACTAGGTACCTATACCTACATATCTAGGTGTATTACATTTAACTCATTAATTAAATCAACAGGACTCTCGAACAACAGTGGAAGGAGAGTGAGAGAGATAAATTAAAGGGTGCCAAAGAATTACTTGCAGCTCTAATTAAATACCGGCAGATCTTACAGTCAGACAGTGAGACCTTACTGCAAGTTCCTATCATAGATCCAAGGGAGGAAGATGAACGACATATCGATGACATTTTTCAAGCTCTGGGTCGCAGGTTTCTTCTTCACAATACCTAGTATAGTTTTTTCAGATATAAAGGCGATTGATAACAACTATTCCGCAAGCCTATAAAATATTATATAGGTAATGTCATAGAGTAATACATTTTAATACTTAGGTAGATAAACAGGGTGAAATTGACACCATTAACATCCTTTTAAACTAAGAGTCTACCTATCAAACTGAACAACTTTCACTATGGGAGCAAACGGAGCAAACAGATCGAAGCAAAAAAAACAGCTGTTCCATACTAAACTGTAGTGCCCGCTCATTAGCGCTCCACTCAAATGTATGCAACGGCATGGCAACGGCAGATTTTTTTTGCTCCGATCGAGTTGCTCCCATAGTAAAAGTTTTTCAGATTGATGTGTAGATTCTTAGTTTAAAAGGATCTGAATGATGTAAATTTCACTGTATATCCCTTCCGTTCCTTCCTATAGATACCTAGTAATCCAAGCAGACTGAACCAAAAAAAGGTAAATAGTGGAACTAAATTGTGTATTTCCGAAGGTTTCACACAAACGTGTAGGGATAGGTCCCCTGAACAACGTATAACAAAGTCCTCTCAATTACAGGTGCGGCGGGGGGTGAGAGGGGGGCTTAAAAGTCACTTTTTTATTAAGGTTTTCGCTCGTAACTCGAAAACGGTGCACCTTAGAGACAATATTGCAAGAATTAAATTAAAGCTAATTAAATCTCCCACAACTTTGTTCCTGTACGTAATTACTGAAAAATACATAGTGTTCAAGTTATACCGTAATCCAAAGTTGGTAAAAGGGTGAATACGGTCTAAATACACATATCTTCAATCTATTGCCTCAACCAGGCCCATCGGCTCATCTTCCTTCTCCACAAGGTCTTCCTCCTGGATTGGTGGGCTGTTGAGGCAAGCTCCTTCTCATCCACAATCTGACGAACAGTAAATCCCTGCTTTTCTGCACCCACACCTATTACCGCAGGCGGTAGCGCAACGGCAGTAACGGCAAAAAATTGATTCAAGGATGCTGGCAGGAGCATAGTCTGTTGTTTTGATGGGGTTGAGGACTCCACTATCGTCTAGATCACCCACGGTCTAGATCGAGAGAGTTATATCAGCATTTGTAAGTATACTCTCATCGAGTGGTTGTGCTGCACCATTGGTTGGTGGCAAGAAAAGAAAGCTAGATTGGGCTCTTACTATGGTGGAGAATTTCACAAAGCAGCATGTGACGCACATTTTATTTTCTATAAATTACCAACTTTACATACATACATACATATGCTCACGCCTATGTCCCACTACTGGGGTAGACAGAGACAATAGATCGCCACATGCTACGATTCTGACACACATCTTTCGCCTCCTCAACATTCATAAGTCTCTTCATACATGATCGTCGGTTCCGGGTACATTTTATTTGGCCCTTCTTCAGTACGCATCCTATTTGGTCAGCGTACGTGCGCCTAGGGCGACCCCTTTCAACCATTCCATTCACACTTTCCTTGTAGATTTCATACGTCAGCCTACTTTGGCTCATTCTTTCCACATGGCCAAACCACCTCAACATTCCTTTTTCAATCCTTGTCACTACATCTTCTTTCAGACCACATCTTTCTCTAATCACACTATTCCGTAACCGGTCCTTTAATTACCAACTTTGAATAATCTTATTTGGGGTTATCTTGAAAAGCATGAATTTTTCAGAAATCATGAATAAGAACAAAGTTGTGGGACATTTAATGAGCTTTAATTTATTTCTTAGTATATTGAAGCTAGGGTGCACAGTTTTTGAGTTACGCGCGAAAAACTTAATAACCCTCCTTCTGTCGCAGTCGGGTAAAAAAGCCGCACCTGTAATTGAGAAATAGACTTTATTATACGTTGTTCAGGGGGACCTATCCTATCCCTACACAATACTGAAACTTTTGGAACTGCACAAATAGTTCCGCTAATTTTCCTATTCTGCCTGGATTATAGGTGTATTAGAATCATCGAAATCCGTAAAGTCCATCTCCGGTCATACGATATCAGCTGTCAATGATGTTTTAATTATAATATAACTAGGTAAGCTAAGTACCTACTTGGTCCAGCGGCGAGTAACCTTGTCTGCCTTGCAGGAGGCGATGCTTCGATCCACGTCCAGGCCGACTCGTACCAATGAGTTCTTCGGAATTTATGTACTATTTGTAACACCACTGGCTTTTCGGTGAAGGAAAACATCGTGAGGAAGCCTGCATGCTTCAATTTCGAGGCTTGTATTGTATTGTACCCACAGTCCATTACAAGTGGCGACGGGCTCACTCCCCATCAAAATGGACAGAGTTTTGGAACAGTATACCTAAGAAAGAGTATCTAGACTCTAGTACTACATACATACAGTCGGACACTCCCTGCCTCCCATCTTACCTCACGGCAGGTTCGTGGCGTAAAATGTAAGCAATGCGTATTCCTGTCTCGCTCGCACTCACTCCACATGCTTACTTCTTCTTTAAAAAAATTCCCATTAGTATAAATTGACAGCTACAGCTAAGTCACAGATTTGGTACTTAATAGTGCTAAGTGTCCAAGGTGGTTTCGGTACTAGTGAAACATGGATGTTCTGAGGTTTCAGAATATCTCTTGACTACCCCCTCTGGGAATATAGTCGTGAGCATATGCTAAGTTCCTACTGTATTGTTACTTTTGTCTGTTATTGAGAAAATAATACGTAATTTGCTAGGATGTATGAAGATCTGAAGTTTCGTCTGGACGAGGACGTAGCGAGCCGAGCCAAAGCCGGTATAACAACGAGGGCTCTTCCCATACCTGTGGAAATGTCGGTGGAAGGAGAGATGGTAGAAGGTACCTTACCTACACTATTTACCATTTGTCGCATAGTTCATCGAGGACTAACTGGCTTCTGAAACTGCGCTGCGTAATTGGTTTATTATGAACACCCTCTCGGTTTAAGGCCGGAGTCTACGATCGCAATAACCGCAATTCACACGTCCGACGGCAGGGCAGTAAGGGCAGGACTGTTAGACAATAGTTCACACAGCAGCAAAATAATACGCTGTCCGTAGCCCGACTTGCACTTGACCGGTTTTATTTAATTATTATTTATTAACAAATGCGCCAAAATAACGCATATTCTGTGAAAATTTCAACTATCTAGCTATTACGGTTCAAAAGTTACAGCCCTAAATAGGTGGGACGGACGGACAACGTAGGCTTAGTAATAAGGTCCCGTTTTCACCCTTTGGGTACGGAACCCTAAAAATTACAAAATTAATTGGATGTTGTTTCAACGTTTTTGTTTTTGTTCTATCGTAAAAAGGGTAGTAGTTACATAAAACTGTCAAACTTGATGTGATTGATTATAGTGCCTACTCTAAGGCAAAACCACCAATAATAAAACCCGGTCAAGTGTATGTGTCTTTTTTTTTTTGGTACCTATATAATATAATATTTTTCTGGTGATACGGAACCCTCTGTGTGCGAGTCCAGCTCGCGCTTTTAGGATTCTCCGATTTGGATAAAAATCTCGATAGGAATACTGAAATTACTTTGGAAGTCATCAAAACGAAACTCAAATTAGGTAGGTAGTTAACGTAGGTATACTTATATGCTCGCAGACTGAGTTGTACCTACCCACAGAGAAATGACACGCTGCCCTAGGGCTGTACCACATTAGTACCTACTGTCTGGCTGGCCGAAATGTGAACATGAACTGTCTTTCCAAACTGTTCTGTCCTACTGTTCTGCCCTCGTGCGAAACTGGTATTATGGTTGCAATCCTAGAATAATAGAAACAGAATAGCTAATCTCGACTTGTGTTGAAAATCCTAGCGAATTATTTTGAGGTAAGTACACTTATACTGCTTTTGCCGTATCTATCCGTGTTACTACAGGTAAAGTAGGTAGGTACGCTAAATAATGACCCTTTGGAGGCAAAATGTGTACATCAATGAAACTTTGTTTTATAACTTTATCTTGGCACTAGAAATGATGATCTCCAGGGGGTGTGGGTAGGGGGAAAATTTTGGAAAACGCACATTTTACAAACTAGGCGCCGCCATCGTATCAATTTCGATGTAATTTTTTGCGTTGAATCGAATGAAACCATCTCCATGCTCATGGGCGTACCCAGCTTTTGGTCTTGGGGGGGGCAAGTCTGGGCGAGCTCCAGTTTTTGACGACCTAAAATCTGGAACGAGCAAAGCAAACTCGAGAATTTATTTCACCATAAAAACATATAGGAACCAAAACCTAGAGCGAGCGAAGCGAGCTCGAAATTTCACTGAATTCTGGAGTGTGCGAAGCTAAGTGAGCTCGAGATTTTACTGCAATGTGTCTAGCCAGAAGCGAGCTCGAGATTTTAAGGCAATATAGTGAGAATTTCTCTGAATTCTAGAGCGAGCGAAGCTAAGTGAGCTCGAGATTTTACTGCAATGCATCTAGGTCTTTGTGATACAATCGTAGCCAGGAGCGAGCGAAGCGACCTCGACAATTCAACGAATTCTGGAGTGTCTAGCCAAAAGCGAGCGAAGCGAGCTCGAGATTTTACTGCAATATAGTGAGATCAGTATTATAAGTTTGAAATCCTGGAGCGAGCGAAACGAGCTCGAGTTTTTTACGACCTAAAAGCAAGCTCAAGATTTATCTACACTATGAAAAGATATACGATCCAAAACCTAGAGCGAGCGAAGCGAGTTTTCACCCAATTCTGGAGCGAGCAAAATTTCTCATCACAGACTACCATGTCTATAGCAAGCAATGCTGCTATAGTAGAATAGAAAAAAGAGCGAGCGAAATGAGTTCGAAATTTATGAATAATACAACGTAACTGGACCAGAATTTGGCAGACATAACAGTGCCATAATGAACAGAAATCAGAGCGAGCGAAGCGAGCTCGAAATTTTTCAGTGACATGACGTCGCTTTGACCAGAATTCTCACGTACGGAAGGCAGGTTAGGCCGATTCCAGGGGGGGGGGGGAACCTGCCCCCCCCTGCCCCCCCCTGGGTACGCCCATGTCCATGCTTATAGGACCTTAATCCGGCGCACTACCGTACCATTTTCTCTGCAAGAGATTTGGAGTATTTTTGAGCCTTCATAACTTCAGTCTAGATTGTATCTACCCATGAGCTGAAATTTTCAGGATATTAGGTATCATCATTTTTATAAATATAAAATAATTTCTGCTTTCTATGACTTCGGGAAGTATCTGTTATGTTTTAATGATCAACAGAGAGTAAGTGAATGACGAAATCAACGAAGTTTGCGTATTAATAAAATCTAAGGCTATAAATATGAAATCGAGTAGGTATATTTTATAAGAATAATAACCACATGCAGTTCTGAAAATTTGAGCTTATAATATACAATCCAGCCGAAGTTATGAGTGCTCAAAAATACGCCGAGTCTGTTCGAGAAAAGGTACGGTAGTGCGCCGTAACAAGGGTCCTATAAGCATGGGGATGGTCTCATTCGATTTAGCGCAGTAAATTACATTGAAAATGACACCTAGTTTGTAAAATTTGCATTTTCCAAAATCCTACCCTACCCACACCTACCCCCCTGGAAGGGGGATACCAAAATTTTTCGATGATGTAAAATTGTCTCCTCCAAAATACCCTATTTTTCCTGCATTATATCCATGTTTCTGAAATCTGTCCTAAAGAGATCGACCAATATAAGGCGGTAGAGGAACAACGCGCAAGGTTACTAAAAGAATTGGATGAAGCAGAGAAGATGAGCCCTACCCTCCAGAAATACTGGCAGCGCAGGGCTGAAGAACTAAAGGAGGAGGAATTTTATAAGTTAGTGACACACGTACCTTACCCTGTATCTCAACTTAATATGCTGACGGTTTTTAAGAGGATGGTCAGACCATCAAACTAAATAACTTTCTCTACCTATGGGACGAACATCGAAATCGCAAAAAACTTTTGGATAGAGTAGGATTACAGTTTTTTTGTAGGAACAGCAGATAATTTTTTTGCCATTTTGGTACAGAGAAAGTACCTTCAGATATGATACAAGTGAGCAAAGTTGGTAATTACAGCCGAGGCGGGATTGCAGCACGAGCCGCTAGGCGAGTGCTGTTATGCTAGCCGAGTTTCATACGACGTTTTTCAACACACTTGCGAGGAAAAAGTAATAAAATTTTGTATAAAACAACAATTTTACACAAATGTTTGTGGAAACCATACAACAACCGCCCGAACATATAACATCCATGACCGAACCGGGATTCGAACCCAGGACCCTGGTTTGGCAGTCCGGCGTGGTAACCATTACACCAACCGGGTCGTCACCAAATGGCACTGGACTTCTATTTTTTTGCGTTCCGTGCCTTTGGTTGAGATGGCTACGCGCGCGCAGGTCGACCAAAAACGGCAATGCCTTTGGCGACATACAACCAACGACATTTCGTTCGTTGCAAACAACCTAATATTAAAAACGATAAGTATAAACATAATATTTCTGTATTTATAACACAAATTAATCTTAATTTGTTAACTAAAATAAATTGTTTGATGAAATGAAACGTTCATTAAATGACTCATTTATCATATTGTATTCAGAAAAATGTTTTTTTTTACATATAAGTATATTATCTTTGCTGAGATTACAAACTATAGAAAATAAAGTTACATTAACGCACTAGTGCGATAAATAATGTAAACATTTTCGCACGCGTGTTCTATAAGCTACATTATGTACCTAAAAACGGTGCAATAAGAGCACCTTTGTGCCCAAGTGTGTTTAAAATTTTTATTTCGATGTAGGCTCGATAGTGAAAGTTGTTCAGTTTGATCGGTTGAACCACCATATTAAATATTAGATACTATAGGGTTTTTTGTCACGTCCTGTAATACCTACACACGTTTCAAAATAGCGACTAAACACGTTTTCCAAATTTCGTTTTTAATTAACTAATTAATGATTGTTAATGTTTGTTGTTAAAATAGCACTTGAAAACAAATTTACTTACTTACGTTACAAGTAGTTACGTATATACGTCGAGAGTTGCACCTGTGGTTGCACCTTTGAACTTAACTATTGTTGTAGCCTTGCCGTAAGCGTGGCCACAGAATAGTAGCTCAGTGGCAAAATTTAAGAGGATAGGCGGGCTGAAATACTAATATAAATTTTAACGATAAATTTATTTGGACCTCTCATACAAAAGTGCGGATCGGCCGATCGATTTTTTATGGAAAGTCCAACAAAAAATCTCCTTTTTCGACCAATGTTCCTCAGGGAAAGTTGTGCAGATTCATGGTCTGAATACACCCTTAAAGTTTCGTTACTAATTTAAAATTAGTAACCACATCGACCTAATGGGATCTTTATTGTTGACCCCTATATAGGTAATTATTTATTTTCTTCACCCTTCAACATGGTAGGTAAATGATGGAGGCAAAAAAACCCCTGAAACCCCTGAACGGTATTGCCAGCAACAAACCTGTAATATTATGTGACATCGCAGTCACATTATTAATATTTTCCATGGCGTCCTCTTCCTCTCCGCACGCTCAGCAGTTGGAGTCTTGGGGGAGCTTCATCTTGTGTCTGCCTGTGGCGTAGTGCCCGGTGTGGTTATCGGTTATATTCGACCGCCGGGATTTCAACATTTGGGAGTTCTAGTCCAACCATCTTTTACATTTACATACATTAAAAATAACTGTAGGATTATAATTAGAGGAAGGAAGAGTTGAGCACGATAGGGCGTGGTTTGTTTCCTTGGCTGAAAAGCGGAAAGGAGGCATGACCGACTTGCAAACCCAACTGACACAGCAAATTCTAATTTTACTTGCCATACCTACCTGTCGCTCTCGTGCGTTAATGCCGCCAAGGCGCTGCTACTCGTATATCATCCTTTATACAGGGTGAAATTTATATCATTAGCATCTTTTTAACTAAAAGTCTACCCATAAAAACTGAACTACTTTTGCTATGGGAGCAAAAAGTCGGAGCAAAAAAAAATCTGCTGTTCCATACTAAACTGCAGTGCCCTCTCGACTCAAATGTATGCAACAGCTGATTTGTTTTTTGCTCCGACCGTTTTGCTCCCATAGTAAAAGTTGTTCAGTTTGATGGGTAGACTCTTAGTTTAAGAGGATGCTAATGATATCAATTTCACACTATAGATGTGAAAGGCCAATGCTGATGATGAAGTATTAATTTCAGATACCTTCTACGCGAAGGCAGTGTACCTCCATACTTCCGCAACGTGCTCGGTGGCGCCATTTGGTCAGAGATGAATGACACGGCCGGTGAAGCGATCACCGAAGCCGAGAGGAAGAAGATGAAGTGCGTATGCATTGAGGAAGGAACCTCAGCCTCTGAAACCTTCGACACTCCTCTCATTTAGTTACCTACTTACCATCTAGGAACTAGTTAGGTAAACTTACTATTAACTTAATTACTCTAATTTTTATTTTTGTCTTTATGTGACTTTGTTGCACAATGTATTTCAAGGAAATAATTATAATTAAATATTGTGCTTTACAAAAATTGTCTTGATTTTCCTTAACCTTTTTATAGGTTAAGGAAGTAGTAGTAGTAAAACTGGTAAGCATAATTTGAACCTTCTCCTATCAAAAGTCTAACACATACCTAAATAAAATATGATACCTACTTACCGACACTTGTCATAAAAGATTGAGAATTTATGCTGAGTTTGCATTGAGGAAGTTGTTCAGTATGATTAATAAAAAACCGTGGGTATATTAGGAATATTGCCAATATGTATATACTGACTACTAGTTTTTGTCCGCGACTTCATCCGCGTGAAATTAGAATATCGAAGAATCCTTTGTGTTCTTCTGGTCTCCGGGTACTTCACAATGCTTGTTAGCCTTTTATCTTATGTTCAGGACACGATATTGCAACTCTCACTTGGCCGATTTTCTTTAATAAAGAAGTTTGCATTGGTGACATATTTCAACTCGCACTTAGCCGATTTTTTTAAAATAGGAGGTACATTTTTGATTCAACACATCAGTATGACTTGGTGGACCTACTGAAAAAATAGTAGGTCCACGAGAAAACGCCGCTTTTTACAAGCTTTTATTGAACTTGCCTTGTTTATTTACATTGTATTCAAAATTTCATGTTTCTATTTCTATGTTTATTTGTATATCTTCAGCGGTTTAAAATGTCAGTCAGCCACGAAACAGTTTTTATAAGTATAGAGATTATTAGCTAACATAATATTTGTGTCAAACTACTATCCGGAAAACGGTATGAAATAATACAACAACTTGTATTAACACTTTATTTATCATGAAACGAATATCAGTGTGCCGTTACAATGTGATACTTAACTGCCGATGCTATGGTTACGATTATTCAATGCGAAACATTAACACTAGCCGGTATTGTAGCATGCCTTATCTCAATGATTTGATACATGTACTTGATTTAATATAAAGGTGATGTTTAGTTATATTCAGGGGGGTCTACACAATACCTAGATTACGACTGAATGCCGACCCGGGGTTTGATGACAGGAATAAGACTATCATAATCACGTTGTCATAGACATAAGTCTCCAAGTGATGCAGGTATTGTAGAAGAACCCCGAATAGTCCTTTGACTCAAACGCTGAGGTAACAAATGATTTTCCATTGTTTTAGCACGCATGTGCCACGTACGAGTCATAGGATTACTGTAGATATTGCATGCCCTACTAATTAATATTGATTTTACAAAAAAGTAAGCCTAATATTAAGGCGAATTTATCCTAGACATTAATCATCGCAAATTCTCATACAATCGTTGAAATCCCACCACATGTAACATTACAAGTCTAAGAGCACACACCTACGAAAAAAGTTACGCATTTGTGTAAGAAACCTCAGCCGATTTCTCACTCACCTCGGTCTGTTCTAAGGAAGCTACGTATTACGAAACTGAAATAATTAAAATTAATAACATTAACATTGGGAACACAATAAAAATCAAAATTAAAATATAAAATTTATTAAAAACAACATAATACTTACAACAAAACGTATATCATAAACAAAGTATATTCTACATGAGACTATGTCCCAACCATATATTTAACATGAACTAGCGTAGATATGCAAAGTGGACGAGGACTCGGAACGAGCATAGAATACACCACTAGTTTTTAATTACTAACATAACTTTAAGGGTGTATTAGAGGGTATCGATTCGGTATTGCCACGACTTAACTTAACTAAATGTATTCCTGTAATTTTCTAACATTCGACTAAGAAAAGAGACAGAAAACCAACAACTGACTTTAGTGCTGTCAAAGTGACGCTACACGCCCAAAATAAGATGGCATCATAATGCACGCCATCTTATTTAAGTCGTTTTTGGGCGTATAGCGTCACTTTGACAGCACTAAAGTCAGTTGTTGGTTTTCTGTCTCTTTTCTTAGTCGAATGTTAGAAAATGACAGGAATAAATTTAGTTAAGTTAAGTCGTGGCAATACCGAATCGATACCATTGAAGCTGTACAACTTTCCCTAAGGAACATGGGTCGAAAAGAGAATTTTTTTCTCCTTTTTCGACCCATGTTCCTTAAGGAAGTTTTTAGTTGCATTGTGTGAATACACCCATAAAGTTATGTTAGTAATTAACCCCCATCAGTCGTAAACTAAACAAATTCAATTTATTTTCGCATTTATTTGTAGTTCACCCGAATTAAGCGTCTACTAATCTTAAAATATCACGTTAGTACATAATAAATCTATGGTCTCAATCCACTAGTGCCCTTGGGTGGTGTTCGATGTGTGGATTATATTAAGACTTTATCGCTAAATACTGTTAATAATAAACATATATCCTACATATATCATAATTTGAGCCAAAGAATGGCCACTACGGTTAATAATAAATAAATACAAATTTTAAGAGTCCCTCAGACTCAAATAAGTGTACTTAGCATATGGAACGTTTGTGGTGAACCCATTGAACTTGATTATTAACTTCCCATCTTATCAACTAGTTTTATAATTCCTAAATGTCGAATAGGTACTAAAATCTCTACATTACACTATTGACCACATACATGGACAAAATCGGATAAATACAAAGCTTAGGTGGTGGAAAAAACAATCTTAAAATTATTATGAGGATATATGTAATGAAACTTGGAAATTTTAAATTGATAATCAGTATGTTTATTAGATCTCGATAGTGTAATGGAGAGTAAACCCGCCTCTAACTGTTACAATGAAATAGGCATAATGAATATACTACAAAGTTACGATAAAAAGGAATATTGACGCCGACGCCGTCTATTGCCCGTTGAAAACCGAACATCGTCAGGTAACATTACATCGATAATCATAATATTACAATTGTCACTTAATAAATTAACATACAAAGTAATATATTGACGACTTTAGATTTAAACATGGCCTTGCAGGCTAGTATCATTTTATGTTGGTTTGATGTCAAATCTGGAATTTAAATGTTACCTATAGGAAGTAAGTATAATGTAAGGTTAATTCCTTTCGCATCTTTCTCCATATAAACCTAAAGATACAAATTTGAAGCTAATACAGTCGTAGTACTTATACGACACCACTAACTTTTAATTAGTAACGAACCTTTAAGGGTGTATTCAGACCATGAATCTGAACAACTTTCCCTAAGGAACATGGGTCGAAAAACGAGAAAAATGTTAGGTCCTACCATAGAAAATGGAACGGCCGATCCGCACTTTTGTTGGGAGGTACAAAAAAATCTCGTTTTTCGACCTATGTTCCTTAGGGAAAGTTGTTCAGATTCACGGTCTGAATACACCTGAAGGGTTTCGTTACATACATACTAATTAAAAATTTGTGGTGTATAATACATATTCTTAAATTCTCTTGACCAAACGCAAATCGACAACACTGCGAGTTGCGACCGCGACCATGCGGCCTTATTTTCGAAAAAATACAATTTTGCTACAGAACTCACAAACAAATCTAAAACGCAGAAGTGTGTTTGTGTATTATTACTCCATATTGAAAATGGAACAAATAATGTCAAAGACAAAAATTCGTGATGGACCCACCATACCCCCCTGGCCATACCCCTGGTGGTAGGGTGGGACCCCACCATAAGGGTGTCTGTCCACAGATGCGGAGCGAGCTGGCAGAGCGGGGAAACGAAGTTTTATCAACCAATAAGAAGATTGCATGAAATTTCGGAGCTGAGATTTTATGCAATCTTATTGGTTGATAAAACATCGTTTCGATAAAAGATCGCTCCGCATCTGTGAACAAGGCACCATTAATGACAATCTTTTTAGTCAAGTGGTATTTTTAATCCTACTGTTTCTAAGCTCCATATTAGTATATTATAGTTTGTATGTAGCAGGATGTGTAAATTTTCACCGTAAACAACAAATCGATGCGTAGAGTTTTATTTAGTTATCAATAACATAACCCCAAACACGATCTCAATATTTATGAGTATAATAGAATAAAATTAAAGAATCGTACACAACATACACTTACACGGCGTCAACGGCGACAGCAAATGTTCACCTCTCATCAGCTCAACGCAGGTCCGGGTTGTCGTTGATCTGTTTCTTGATACGCACCAGCATCGTAGTGTACCACTGATCCAGTCGCGATATGCTGTCGTATGTTTTAACAGCCTCAGTGAATGCCTCTATGTTTTGTTCCTCCAGATGTTCAATTAGCTCCTGAGAATAAAAAGATGTATTAGAAGCAAGTTTCAAGTCTTATAAATTATAATAAATAGAACTATCGCATTGCAAATTACCATGATAAGCTTGCACTCTCTGGTGTCAGCAAAAGCTGGGTACAGGCCGCAGTATTTCTCAATGGCATGCTGTGCGTTCAGGATGTCGACGCAAAGGTGACACAGCGCCGCACGGAACATGTACTCTTTAGCGCTATACTTCAGCAGGCTGTTTTCCAGAGACGACTTCGCGATCTGGAAACATTTAGGTTTGTTGTTACATGAACCATAATCTCACAACGCAACGGAGTTTTATGTTAAAGAAAATTAGAAGAATGGGTCGAGTTACCTGCTCGTATATTTGAACAGCCTTCTCATAGTGTTCAAGCTGGGCCGCGTACTGCGCTAGCTTCAGCATGCACTTGTTGGCGGAGGAGGTGGACTCTTCGCCGCGGAAGTAGTCGGCAGCTTGCTCGTAATGCTGCATTGCTCGCGCCAGATCGACACACTCCGTCTCGTACAGTTCCGCTATGTTCTACGGAAATTAGATGGTATGTAAGTACACACATAAATGGTAAATGAAGTGCAATGTTTTCATTATTATCATTAGTTAGGTACCTGATGTTGCTTAGCAGCTACAGTGAATCTTCCCATATCCGTGTAGATCTCAATCGCTTTTAGCAGGCAAGATACTGCCTCTGTAAGTGTAAAACACATATAATTATTATGATATTTTGTCACGATAAAATATTTCTCTCAATCATGCCAAAAGAACACAACAAGTTTCAATGGAAAACACGATTAAGGAGTAATTTATGAACAGAATGTAATAAACGCAGACGGCACCACGTTCAAACAAAATGACACCCTGAAAACTCACTTGGCTAAATAATAATTATTTAATTCGCTTTGCAAACAATTAGAAATAAAATGTTTATTTGAAGCAAAGAAGCTGTAGTAGGCGAAAATACATTGCTCACCCAGCAAAATTAAATATTAATTTTAAAAGAGTATTTTTAAACAAAAGAAAAAAAAAACATTGTAAATAAATAAATGTAAAAATTACTAGGAAATGCTGAGGAGTCCACAAAGGAAAAATCGGTACACATAATTAAAATTTTATAGCCAAGGTTTGTTGTCTAAACTAAATTAAAGACTCAGCAAGCATGCCCAGAACCCTCTCCTATTATGTTGTTCACAGTGCAGATTATTGCGAGTTCGAGTCCCGCCACTTATCAGCATCAGTTAAAATCAATCAATTTTTTATTTGTTGTACAAAATGGTGCTACAATAAATGCAAAATGTTGGCAATCACAATGTAAATTTATGTTATTATGACCTTTATTGTGTTACATCGATTTTTGCACTCAATATAAGATAAGAAAACGGGCAGTGGCCTTGGATCATGTTATCTTAACACAATGATCAAGCCAAAAACAAGTGCTGACTCACCAATGATGAATTAGTGTAGTGACATCATAGGAACACAGTATGAATTCATTCGCTTTATGCAAAATTGTATGCCAAAAATAAGCAACAGTAAGGTGCTTATGACTATCAAGGTTAAAACAATTGGGAATATCTAAAAAAATGATATGCCCTTGTATTCCATGATGATTGGTCTTGTCTAGCAGGACCATTGTACTTCAAGTAGTACCTGCTAAGTATCAACATTCTTAAAAAAATTGTACTCGATCAATAGACACCAAATAAAGAAACATACCATTAGCGTCGCATTTCTTGTAGCAATTGGATGCATCAACAAAGTTGGTAGCTGCATCATGACGGACTCCAGCTTTCAAATGCAGCTGTGCAGCGTTGCAGAAAGCTTGACCAGCTTGAGCCCACTTCTTCGACATTTTGAAGAGATTAGCCGCACGCAGGTAGCAGTCTACTGCTTCCTCTAGTTTTGATGAGCCACTGGTAGAAAGTAATAAAAATAAAATTTATTTTGACATTGAGTGAAAAGTTGGGAACGTAAAAACACTCACTTAAAATATAGACACTTTATGATAACAGCATTAACATCAGATGTACACCTGTCTCCTCTGTCTAGGTTGGCTTTTTGTATGCAATAGAGGGTAAATTTTAGGGTATAAATTTACACAATGGTTTTAATGGTTAGTTGTAAATATTGGTTCAAATCTTTGCATGGCAAACTTCATCCCATTGCATTCAGGTCAAACTCAATGCCATGCCATCAACTCTACAGACGAAGAAATGCATTTCAATAATAAATACGGAGTGTTAGGCAAACGGTTGGACAAAGAGGAATTGTGGGTAGGGAAGATCATCATCACACTGCCATAGCAAGTTTGTTTTACTTAAGAGTTCTTCCATCCCATGGTTGTTTGGAAGAAATCGCTTTGAGTGATAAGACCACCATTTGTACCCTTACTACGTTCTTTTTATTCTGTTTTTGTTGCTTGTATGTTTTTGGTGTGCAAATATTATAGTTTATTTATTTATGTTATGCTATGTTATCTATCACTTATCATTTAGAATTTATTTGGGCTAATTAGTGTTCCCATATTTTGTCAATGTGTTCTCGTTATGAGCACAATCTTGGCTCCTGCCTTTCCTGGAAGGACTAAGTGTCACAATAATGTTCTATAAAATAATCAACTCCAAAAAAGTATTATTCAAAGATTATGAAAGTTAAATATATCTGGGACTAAAACATGACTAAAACGATGACGAGATGTCATTACGCGACGAATTATGGAAAATTCAAAATAACATACAAAATGGTCAGAAGTGCTATTTTTAAATCGCACACTTTCAAAATCATTATCAAAATATGATGCATAATCTCTCTTGCATAATCTGATTTGAACATGACTTTCAAAAGAATAGGTTTTTTATGCAAATAAAACTGTAAAACTATGGAAAGATCGATTGCTAAAATTGATTTTTTTTATCATATCATAAAACAAAATACCTAACCAACTGGCAAATTGCTCTCGGGAAATGCAGCTTTTAATGCTATAAGTCTTCTACAAGTTACAGAAAATTCATGGATTAGCCTAATTGCTCATATATTTGGCTAGGAATCATAACATTAACCAAACTTTTAAGGCGACGCATTATTTTTTATGATGCATTTAGGGTACGTGTCTAAATGTATAGGTCTTTCTGACTACCGATATCACGACATCGCCGGAGTAACCCACGTTATTTTTACGCGTATTTATTAAAAAATACACCGTATTTCACGATCTATGCGAATTCGGTATGTCAAGTTTTTTTTTGGAGGGCTGAATTGAAAACCATTTCGAGATAATTGTCTCAATAATCATATTTTCTATGTCAGAGATTTTAAAATGAAAGGATTACAGATATTTTTAATAAAATAACGTCGTTTTTCGGTCCGTGCAGTGACGTCACTGGCATACCTGTGAACTCCTTGGTAAACATAAAATCAACTTAAAATAACCGGCCATTAAGAAAAAAAAATACTTTCACAATGTCAGAATTTGACATTTGATGTTGCCGTATCTTTTTCCAGCATAGAGTTAGAAAGAGGAGGCAGGTTTTAATTTTTTAAAATACAGCTGTATGTCGTTTTTCTCCATGGAGTTCGAATTATTTTCTCTCCACCATTTTCGCACTTAGAGATTACAGATCAAAATAATTTAAAAATTAAATTTATATTGATAAACTCGATGAATCGCAATAAGAATGAAATAGGTATCTTAAAATTATGTCTTCTGTCCGTAAAAAATATAAAAATGAAGACAAAAAAAACTTGACATACCGAATTAGAAAGAGGCCCAATACTCCAGTAAAGTTACGGGTCGCTTGTATGGCGAATGTAAATAATTTATAATAGCCGGTTTTTTTCTTTCATATTTTAGATTATAATTCTAGTTATCATTTAGATTGAAAATCCCCCTAAAAATGTTATTAAATAATTAAGCAAAGTAAAAAAAAATCATGTAAAATTGGAAAAAAATAGTATATAAATTTTTTTAATGCCATTTGTTAAATTCATTTGTATTCTTTTATATTACAAGTAAATCCAACGAAAAATCACCTCGGAACCTTCTTTTTTAAATATGTTGAAATTACGAAAAAATCAATTTTAGTACAAAATTTACACAGTATATGTAAACTCATAACCTAAAACAAACAATAATAATGAAAAAAGAAAGAAATCTGACACTATAAATAAAAAATTTACATTTTAGTACTAAAAATTAAAAATACGAAATTTAGTGGGATTCGTTAATAAAGTATCTTAATATCATTTGTATAAACGATCTAGCGAAAAAAATTGCTTATTATAAATTATTTCCTTTCGACCCTTATTTTTACTGGACTACAAATTTCGAAGAAATTTCGATCAAATTTTGATCTAAGCTTGAAGCCATATTTTTAAAAACAAGGTGTAATCAAGAACAAAAGTTTCACAAAAGTACATTGTGAGATATCAGATCTTGTAACAGTTTCATTTAAGTCGGCACATGAAAATTTAATATTAGAGTACTTTAAATAGAAGAAAACATGGGGGGGGGGGCATTGAAAATATACCATAAATACACATATAAAACTAAGAAAAATTCACTTTCGCACATAAACTGGTCGTAGTTAGTCACAATTACTCACAATTATAAGATCGAGTGATAGCCCCTTTGTTTTTACTATCAATTATTAAGTATTTCATTTCAATGGTCGTGGTGGTCTAGTGGCGAGTAACCTTGCCTGCCGTGCAGGAGGCGATGGTTCGATCCCCGTCCAAGCCGACTTGTACCAATGAGTTTTTCGGAATTTATGTACGATTTGTAACACCACCGGCTTTTGGTTTCCTTCACCAAAAGCCAGTGGTGTTACAAATCGTACATCGTGAGGAAACCTGCATAATTCAATTTCGAGGCATGTATTGTACCCACTGTCCATTATAAGTGGCGACGGGCTCACCCCCCGTCACACTGGACAGAGATTCGGTACTACTGGTGAAACATGGATGTTCTGGGGTTTCAGAATATCTCTGACTACCCCCTCGGGGAATATAGTCGTGAGCATATGCTATGCATGCTTATGCTTCATTTAAATTCACAAACACTCTGAGCACGCCCTTCCCGCACGGCGCCATTTTGCAACTGACTGTTAATCATTCTAGGTTAGTAGTGTACAAGATTTGTAGCATGATATAGTGTGTTTTGAACATCAAAATCAGACCTATTCGCATCTTCCATTATTTGTACAAAACCAATTCAAGATCAGATTTCCTGAACTTTGTGCCCAAAATGGGACTTGTGCAGCACTACAAGACCATTCTAAGACTATTTCAAAATGCATTAAATCTTACGAAAAACGTATTGCTTATTCAAAACCAAATTCTGCTAGTTGGGTAGTAGTACATGACAGCTAAATTACTTTGTTTGTTAATTTGAGCACTACAAGACCATTCTAAGACTATTTCAAAATGCATTAAATCTTACGAAAAACGTATTGCTTATTCAAAACCAAATTCTGCTAGTTGGGTAGTACATGACAGCTAAATTACTTTGTTTGTTAATTTGAGTTTTTGTTATTTGCACATGTCGGATGCATGTTGTTATATTTCTGACCCCTAAGTTGAATACATAGATTTTAAATCAATATGAAAAGAAAAATATATGGTGAATATTTCTGTTTTTATATTTACGATTTTATTATTATAGAAGATGACAATGTTTGGGGTTATATCTTCTTGTTTTTCCATTCAGGTAAGGGAAGGTTATCTTCTTCACTCCAAAAGTCAGGCCTGAAATTTTCTTAGTTTTTCTCATCACCAAAGCTTTTGATGAGAAAATGACTTTTTTTGGACCTTATTATTTTTCCTGACCATTATTACCGTTCCAGGAATGGCAAGAGCCTTTAAAAAGCATTCTTGCTGTGCTCATGTCAAGAACACACTGACAAATATGTGAACAAACTTTAGGGATGTTCCGATCTGATCCTATTTTCCTGCAGATCTGATTGCAAGCATAAAATTTTCCCGATCCATTCAAAACCATTATATTTTCAGGTGGATCCATTCAATAAAGTCAGAAATCAGATTGCAAAGATAGAAATACTCAATAACTATAAACTGTGTTTGCTCACTAGAATATAGGTATTTTATAGGGCCCAGTGGCAGTAACAATCAGAAGTTTAAACTTTGTGCTGAAATCTGTAATCAGCATGCAATTATTATAATAAAATTTGTGGTAAGTATGCAAATAATTATTTAAGTACTACATATTAAAATATTCTTTTCATTCAATCTTTTAAAAAAATCAGATTGATGGCATGCAATACGATCCACTAATCAGATTGGGGCATTACGATCCATTAAGATCCTAAAAATCAGACTAAACGCAAAAATCACTTATCCTTAAAAAAACGTCATAATACCTAGTTTACTACCATGAAAGAAGAGCTTCACATTAGAAAAAATTATAAAATTTTTAATTCTCTGCCATGGAATTACCCACTAAGATTACCAATTAATAGAACTGAATGCATTTATGTTATGGCATGATTCTACAAAAGTTACCCACCTGGGGAAACTAAAACAATGAGCATTCTTATACAGGGTGTTACAAAAGTAAAAATGGACATTTAAAACTTTTAACCTCTCACATCCCGGCGACTTATTCGTAGCCATCCCATCCCACCCATTGTTTTTCTATTGTGATCTTGAAGCCGGGATTTGAGGGAGTTGTTTAGACCTTAGATCAAAATAAAATTAATGGATAGGCCAGGCCTTACGCGAACATTTCAAACCAGAAAAATGAGGCAAAACAAATGAAAGGTTTACTTCAAATTTGTATGCAAGTGCCCTAGATTTGACAGATAATGGCGCTAGTTTGTATGGACCAAGTGCACCAGTAGTTTGCTTCAATTTACCGCGCTTGAGGCCTATCCATTCATTTTATTTTGATCTCAGGTTTAGACCATCAAACTGAACAACTTTCACTATGGGACCAAAATCGAAATCGTGAAAAAAATACTGCTATCCCATACATTTAGCTATAGTCGATTTGTAATTTAGTATGGAATAGAGCTTCCAATTCCGCATATCCTTTCGGGATCTCGGTATAAGCAAGATTAAAAATGTGTAAAGGTGAGGGATCTCGGTATAACGGGATCCTGCATTTAATGATAAAAGTGGTTAGTTACTTTTAGTAACTAGTAAATAAAATATAGCATTCTTTAGTTTAGAATAACTTTGCAAACAAAACAAACGAAGTCGAGAAGAACAAACAATCAAATAAATTCAAACAAAAAATTTACTATGCGCAACGCAGCCGAGCCGAAAATTTTCAGATAAGGATGTGCCCGTAGCTATTTTCAATCCTGCAAATCCCGCTGGATTCCGCCCGTGGGATCCACATTGAGCGCGATTGAAAAATCGTGCAAGATCTCAGTATAGTATACCAAGATTGATAGGCCCTAGTATGGGACATTTTTTTTTTTCTCGATTTAGATAATGGTCCCATAGTGAAAGTTGTTTAGTTTGATGGTCTAAATTACCCCCTTAAATGTTTATTTGTATTTTTGTATACAAGGATTAAGTAATTGAATCTAGTTCACGGAGCAAGATTGTCTTTATGAGATGAAATACCAAAATAGCAAAAACCTCATGTCTAGAATTGATCGGCATAGGCGTTTTCTGCTGACTCCGAAGCAGAAAACACAATTGAAACGACACCAAGATTTTCATATCATTGGGTCCGAATATAATGTTCAAGGGGTCTATTACGTTACCTGATTAAAAATGATTGTTCCAATCAATTTATCAAGCGTTAATCAATGAAAAATTTGAGAAATATCAACAAAATTATGAACAAGTCATTGTCCTCACCCAAAGAGTGACCCGAGGAAAGATTTTGACGAACTCAACTTCTTCTCTGCTTCCGCCATCAGCTGCATTGCTTTTTGTTCGTTATCTGCCATCTTTGTGGCTCAATAATCACTAAATACACTGTGAAGAAGCTACAATTTCCGAAAGAAATTAAGACAAAATGTCGTCACCGACGGAGTGCAAAAATCCGTCGCTGTCATCGATTGAATTCGTGTTGCCAGGATAGAAAAAAATATTGGATGCGTTCAGCAAATGAAATACCCACTTGTAGGCCTAGCATGCCACGCATGCTCGCTTATTTTGGCATGCGTAAAGCGCCCATTACATTATCCAATTTGCAGAGCGTTAGATTTAGTGCTGCAGTGCGATATAAAAAGAGCGCACTCATTACACTAGACTAGCTAGCAAAGCTAGTTAGGTTAACTTCCTTTCATTTCGGTAGTAATCGTCGGTAGTAATCGTCGGCCAAACCGCATCTATCGAAGAGCGCTAAACGAATATGGCACCATCAAGACACCAGAAAAGTGGGCATTGCTTTAGCAATGGTGTAGAGTTTGAGTTTAATGATAATAAATGAAAAAGACGCTGAAAATGTTGGGTCAAAGAATATTTATTGCTGAGAAAAAAACTGTCATGAACATTGTGAACGCCAAACGCCAACACCCTTTTTGCTTTTATGCCATTTTTGGAATCTACGGCCTTCAATACATGTCCTGAATTTTTGCAACGCAGCTATGGTGCATATTCGTTAAATTATATATAGGACATCTTTATTATATCGAATTACTACTTACGTTTCATAGACGGTTTTTTTGCTCTCCTGTAAAGTTGACTTTTCAAAGTTACACCTTTATTCTTTTGGGCATGCGATCTGATTTTAGATTTTTTTTGTGATTGGGATATTCCGTTTTAAGAACTTCTAGCATAGCATAGCAATTTTTTATTCCAAAGACATGCCATTTCATGTCTTTGTATATTTCTATTTAAAGTATTTAGAGAACTCCCCTTTCCCTAGTAGACGGTGGCGTCATTTTTATTTAAAACCAAAAATACATCCTCCTTTTCGAGCGCACGCAGACTGATTGACCGAGCATAGCTAGTGTTTAGCACGCTAGTCCGCTTTACACCATGCAATTTGGTGCGCTAGCTAGTGTACGGAATGCGCTAGTGCGGCTGAGTCCATGCGATAGCACTAGATTGGTTGGATCACTAGGTACCTGTCCAACTGCCTTTACACAATACAAAGAGCAATGCCGGAAAGTGGCATCATTTTTTAAATATTTTTTTTGAGCGTCCACCGACCACTCCTTGTTTTTATGGAAGATATTGATGTGCTGAACAAAACTAAGTATGACACTTATACCTCTACATGCAGTACAAACTGAGATATAAAGGTCTGAAATGTCAGAATTCTAGTACTGTGAACTGTGACTGGAGCATGAGGGGGCTTTGTTTCCTTCTGATCCTTTTTAGGGACTTTAAAAAAATGTCATAAATGAAATGCAGATCAAAGTTCTGAGTTATATTTATAAAGAATTTAATACACCTTGCAAGGCCATTAGGCTTTGAAGATTGAGAAGGAGATTAAGTGAAATACAGTCCATTGTTGAAGATTAATAAATATTTAAATACTTATGTGCGTTGTGATTACCAGCGAACATCTGACGCGCACATAAATTCTAGCGCTCTGCAAATTGGTTAATGTAATGGGCGCTTAAAGGTGAGCGTCCACCGCACCCGCTTCGCAGCGGAATAATTTCTTTCGTTGTAGCGTCACACTTGCTGAACGTTCCGCATTTTTCGCGAATTTCAGTATTTTTTATTTTCCTCAAAAACAGTAGCCTAAAGGCGTGTCCATAGCGCCGGCTTTGCGACAGACATTAGACAAAAACACGAAATGGGCGTGGCCGTACACAACTAAACATCACACGTGCAAAAAGGTAACAAACCCCCCCCCCCCCCCTCCCCTTACCCCCTCGGGGGGATATTTTCCATCGTCGACGGAAGACATCAAAGAAGCCTGTCACTGTACCTGTCAATTTTTCTTTGATTTAGTTGAAGTAATTATTAGTACTTTGTGGTTGATGTAGGTACTTATAAATATTGATATAGAAAAACTAAAGGTTAACTGAGATTATTTGAGAGGTAAAAAGTTTTTGTCTCGTGTTTTTGTCTGATGTCTGTCGCAAAATACGACACGACGACGCGCTATAGACACGCCTTAATAGGAATTGTAGTTTTTGACCTATGCTTCAAAAATTAAAAGTAAAGCCCGACCAGAATATAAAAAAAACCCGGATTGATTCTCGCGTGAAACTCCCCTGACCATTGGAATGTGTGTACCACCCTCGCATTTCAAGAGTTAGGTAGGTTAGGTTTAAGTACAAAGAAAAAAAGACACTAATGACCAGGCAGTAAGGGCTAGTTCCCATAGCCTATCCGAAAGGATAATATTATAAACGGGATAAACTTTAAAAAAAAAAAAAAAACCATTCATGTTGCGGAAAATTATTGGAACGAGATTGGAACTAATTTTTGTACTTGGAACACTGACATTAAATTAAAGAACAGAGGATTATATATTAAAGGTTAAAGTCGCTGTCGATTGCAGCGCCCCCAATAACCAATATACATATTAATCTATGCCCCAAACCAGGTTTTTTATACAGGGTGTTACATAAGTAAGAATAAATATTTAAAACTCTTAAGGGGGTTGTTTAGACCGTCAAACTGAACAACTATCTCTATGGGACCAACATAGAAATCGCGAAAAAAATAATTTGATTCCCATACATATTTTAGCTCGAGTCGATTTGTAACATCATACTTACTTAATTTTTTTTTTCGCGATTTGATATTGGTCCCATAGTGAAAGTTGTTGAGTTTGATGGTCTAAACCAACCCCTTAAATGTTTATTTGTAGTTTTGTAACACCTTGTATAACTTCTGGGCAGGCTTTAACTAAGTTGCAAAAATTTGGTATTTTAGCAATTTCTTCATTTTCTGAAAAACTAAGTGTAAGACTACTTTTGATAAAACCTTGTGACTTTACATCATTTTTCGCACGAAGGAGTATTCTGCAGTTTCAGCGTTTGGTAGCCCTTCCAAACTTTTTGGGCAGCCCCCTTTTGGTATAATTACTATACTCTTTGGGCAGCCCCTCTCTGAGTTTGAAGCGAGCTCGAGGGAGGGGGGGGGGGGGGTCTAAAGGTGACTTTTTCCAGCTTTTCGCTTATTTGTCGAAATCTATAGAGTGTTAAGTGTTATCGATGATGTAACTACACCACGTAGCACAGCATCGCATTTTTCCGTCGCTCCATCCTTTTCTGTCACTCAGGTCAGGTAGTATACCTACGGAACGCGATCGCACGCGGCGTGCTGTTCCGTTCCGTTCCGTCTATCTTATATGGTCTAGCAAATGACGTTCCTGAGTGACAGAAAAGGATGGAGCGACGGAAAAATGCGATGCTGTGCTTCCTGGTTTAGTTCAACCCTAAGCCTGACAAAATTTTCCAACAACACTTGGAACAAGCACTTTTCCGTTGACCTCATCCATCAGGAGTCGACCTTCTGAGGAAGTCAAAATATTATTTTTATCACCTGGAGTTCGATTTTTGAATCTCTTTCTTTCGTGAGCTCAGCAGTTGAAAATGTCAAAATAATCAAATCAATCAAATATTCTTTATTTTACACCAAAATATAAACAGTAAAATACAGAGAAAAATAAAACAAGAGGCACAAAATAAGGCGGTCTTATCGCTAAGAAGCGATTTCTTCCAGACAACCTTAGGGTAGAGGAAACGGTGAACGAAGAACGGTAGGCGGTGTTTCCAGACAAATGATAAGAAAGGAGCAGTTATCAACAAAAAGCAATTATACATAATAAACCTATTATAAATACATAATATATATACATTATATATAGTTACTTATATATAATTATAAATATATATATATAAACATACATACACAAACATCATATACATAAATACATCATACATCATATACATCATATACATCATATACATCATATACATAAATACATAAATACATGTGCATCAGGTTTATTTTTGGCCTGCGTAAGTACGACCATGTTTCGGAATTCCGCGCTCGACTTAAGTGGCTCCCGATCAAACGTCGTAGGGAAGCTCACATCCTTAACCTTCTCTACTCCGTCCTCTTCAATCCCAAGACTCCTAATTACCTCAAGGAACGCTTTGTGTTCAGTTCCTCCACCACTGGTCGTCATCTGCGTTCCTCTGAAAACCTCTCCCTCAATATGCCCATCCACTCCACTAACTTCTACACCCATTCCTTTTCCGTTCATGCCGTTCGGCTTTGGAACTTGTTGCCAGAGTCGATCAGACGTGCACCTTCCATGAATGTTTTTAAATCAAAAGTAAAGTCTCATTTCCTTGATCACTGACCCTCGATCTTATTATTCTATAATTTTATTTTTACTGATGATGAGTACTTAAGTAAATCCTTTCTTAAGCCTGTGGTTCATTTTTTTTTTTCTTATCGTGTTTTGTTGTGTAGTACGCGTCAAAATAACTACGGAGATACGCATCTTTTTCTTTCAAAAATCGCTGATACCTCCAATTGATCTCCAGGTTCCCCCTAAGGTACAAAAAATGAGATTTGGGGATCATCATATGGATGCTCTGGTGATAAAAGGAATATGTTGTTTTCCTCGACAAGAAGGTCGACTCCTGACGAATGAGGTCAACGGCCTGCGTAAACTAGGACAGATAGGGTTATGGACCTCGAACAAATAAAATAGAGGACCCTAATCAGATTTGGTTGGCGATAAAATAATCCAAAATATCAAAATCCAAGATGGCTACCATAGAAATTTCAAACGCCAAAGCACTAGCTTTTAAAGGTTCACCGATCCAACTGAAAATTTGTATCCAGGGGGTTAGGGGTCGCTGATTAAGAATACGAAATCATTATCTTTTTATTTTTAACTTTCATGATGGTTTCATAATTTTTTGGCCCTGTAGCCCTCAAGTCCTAGGATAGATAGTGGAGCCTACAGGACAGAGGGATAAAATTGCATATAACTTGTTTTATAGTGAATTTTGTCAGGTCTAATTATTTCTCCTGATTTATCTAATTTTCCAGGGCTATAAGGCGCCATTTTCCAATGATGGCGGCGTGAACGGCAAAGATACGAGGTGGCAAAGTGAAAATTCGAAAAGAGCACCTCGAACCTCGAACATAAAGAATAATAATTAATACTCTTCGTTATAATATTCTATGCCTCGACATCTATAAAGATACAAATTTTCGAAACTCCCGGAAAACTTTCTAGGCAACTCCCTTTTTGAGGGTTATTCCCGGTATCCCCCACGGTCTCGGCCCCAGTGGGGGACAGCGGGAAATAAATGCTCGCTGTCCCCCCGCCTCCACCACTGGGGGCCATCGGGAAAATATGTTATCATTGTCCCCCACTAAAATAAAATCAATGGATTTTTAATGAAAACACTGTAAATAGTATAGTGTTGATAACAAAACTATTTACACTGTAAATAGTATAGTGTTTTCATTAAAAATCCATTGATTTTATTTTAGTGGGGGACAATGATAACATATTTTCCCGATGGCCCCCAGTGGTGGAGGCGGGGGGACAGCGAGCATTTATTTCCCCCTTTTTGACTACCTGATTGTAGGTATAGTCTGTCTATAAAGTCGTGGCATGAATGTTTGAGAAACTAATCATTTTAGTATGGTGGTTTTGCCGGGTTATTCTTGATTTTGACGTTCTTGCGTGGAGACAGCGCCCTCTATTTATTGCCAAGACTTTATAGACAGACTGTAGATACTACTACCACATCATATCAATTCTGTGGCTAGGACCAGGCTATGGGTTAACTATTTTTTCTTAATACAAGTACAAATCAAACACAAATTAAACTTAATTATTCATTTATTGTACGTGTAGATATTAACCGCCTCTATCTGCGATATAGGTAACAAGATACATTCAAAACTTGAAGTAAGCTTTAATTTGAAGTTTTCTTCTTTTAACTACTTACATGCGCAATAACTGTCCACACCTAACAAAAATATAATTTAGAATTGTTTTATAATCCATCGTTACATTTTACTAATCAGTGTTTTGTATACCTATCGTCTATGAATAAATACCATTTTATTATTTCATGCAAATACTCTAATATGCCTACAGTTCACAAGGTGTTAAAACAATCTACAAAATATTTCTGATTCCATTTTAGTAGTAAGGTACCTTAGCAATAAACTAATAAAATAGACAGTAAGTAGTCTCTTTTCTGTGCCATAATTATACGAAAGGCTCGGAACCCTCAGCATTTTTTTTCTGATTAGTAAAACGTTTCTGTTGTTAATTTAAGTTAATCTATTTTAACAATTAGGTATAAGTACAATAATCTCCACTTTAACACCGAGGTATCCGAAGAGCTACTTTAATACTGACTGCGATCTATTTGAATATATGACTAGGCTAGGTACCGATTATTATTGTATTCTTCAGTGTTTTAGAACATTTGAAAAATTATAAGTGTAAATTTCACTGTATGCAGAGCAAGAAATGCAGAGGCATTACTCAGTGGCGACCTCACATCAAAATTCTAGATTTCTCAATCATGTGTTTGCGCCACTAAGCGGTAAAAGGCTTTTTTGACTGTTGAATCCCTTATCTGCCAATACTCTAAAAACTTATGTTTCTTAACAATTTTTTTAGGCAATCAGGCTTAAACTGTTTCTGTTGGGTTCTGTACACTGTATATCTCATATATCACAAGAGAATCCGCCTTATCAATGCCATTGCTAACAATCAAAATATAATGTTCATTTTAATAACAGATATTATAGGTAGTAGGCAGTTATAAATGCTAATATGTAATATAAATACTTATTAAAGATTTGGAATTAGGACGCGCTATTTCTATGCATAGTTAATTACTTAATTTGAACTCGGGCAAAAGTACACAGCACACTAAAGTTTGAGTAAATAATGTAGGTATTCTAAAAGAAACGTCCACAAAAGTGTCTCTTGTTATTTTTATAAAAAAATCATCTCTTCAAGTGAAATAATATCGATTCGTTCTGCCGCCCGTGTTCATAAGACATTTTGATATCTGTATTTTACGATTAGGTACGTACGAGTATTATTATTACAACATAGAAAAATAAATATCATGGGACATCAATTTTATAAATGCTACCCCGTCAGGCGTACGTCTACTACGGAAAATGCTACACATTTACAATATTGTATTATGAATAGTTATAATTCTTGAATAGTATACAGGCCACTAATTATGTTCTACCTAATCATAAAATGAGAAGCAATGGTGGAGAAAAATTTGAGTATCGAAAACATCGATAAAATAAAGAGTAGGTAAAGTAAATATTTTAAATACTTAGGTACCTATTTTAAAGGCTTAACAATGGACCCATAGCGTAAAATAGTAAGGAAAATAAATGAAATAAAAAATAATTCATTGATTTATTCTTTCATAAATAAACTAAACTGAATATCTAAAGCGATAGCAATAACATAAAAGTGGATATATTTACACAAAACGGACCAAACAGTGGATCGATAAAACATTATAATAAAATGTACAACTTAAAAATTTCAAAGGCCACTACGCAAGGTACTAAAATCAATGTAATAAGTTTTTTATCTTATAAAATCAAAACTTATAAGTAGTCTAACATCGAAACCCACTAATAAAGCACGTATCCAGGTGTAGATAGGTGGGATTTATCCCTCCCCCAAAAATCCGATTGTATAGTACAGTGATTACTGATTAGATTACTACATTGTATTTCATAAATGTCGTCCCTATATTTTATTCGTAAGTCGTCGTCTCCGACCTTAAAATCTGGATACGTGCTTGCCACTAGTTCAAGCAAATCAGTCGAATTTAACAAGCATCACAGTAAAATCGAAAATAATAATACAGACAGTAAGGCCTTATCAAAAAACATTTTACTGGGATTTATTTGGCAAGTCTACATAATTATTTAAAATCAAATTATGATTTATAAATTCGGGCGACCATATAATACTGGTCTAATATATTTATTTGTAATGGGGTAATTATAAGTGTTAGCCGTGTCTGAAATACTTTATTGTGTTACTTACTGTACTGTGTATTACAGGTAAAGTTAATATTAATTGTTCCTAACGTAAAACGATCATTATCACTTCGAGAGCAGAAAAGACTTTCCGTGCAACTGTCTGTCAAACATAGGAGGTTGCTGTAAGCTTATATTTATGAGCGATCTGCCAATTGTACTAACTGCCGCCCCATTAAAGTTCTCAAAATAGTAATGTTAATCGAAAACGTCTTTAATAATACGAAGAAATAAAAGAAAATATTGCACAAAAAATACTGGCGATGATTAACTACATAATAATAAAAAATTAATCATCAATTTTGAAATTAGGTACATTATCAACAGATCTTATAGACAATTGCAATGATATTAAATATCATTATTTAAATGTTCAAATAAATTATTTTACTGATATTGTAATTGGTAAATAAGATATACAACGACTTTTCTCCTATAACTAGACACCTTCGTAAGTCCTACAGGTTTTGAAGTTATGAAAACAGGTAACTTTTTTAATTTGGCACTTCGAAAGCAATCAAAGAAGATCAATTTATAATTTTACATTCAAATCATACAATAAATTCGCTTTGTGACGTGATTTCCTGTGGGGGCTATGAGTTGCCTTAAAATAATTATGAGACGGAGTGAGCAGATTCCATTGATCATGCTGGCTTACTTAAACCCTTAAACCGATTAACTACTCGTCACACCATAAAAAAGTTGTAACTGGTCATCGACTATCTATATAAAATCGACTTGTTTACACTTATTCAAGCTAAGTATTCATGAGTAGAATCTCCGCAATCCATGTAAGTAATAATTATTTTACATTTTGTTACCTCGTTAAGCTAACAAGAACTTACCCAGAAGTGGTGAAACAGGCCCTAAGACATATTTATTTCACACCATCACAGTCGCCGTGTATCCGGTGCGTCCACCCGGCAGCGAAGTATGTCTAGAGGATGAAGCCACTACCGTTATTGGTGAACTGGCTCATGTCTGATTTGGAAAATCATTTAGTACTCATTCGAATCAAGAAAATTATAAAGCCAAATTTTTCGGCCATATTGACTTGACTAAAGAGTTGCTGTTAGTATTGGTTTTCCACCTTTTCCACAAATACAATATTTTATCATTGAAAAACAATCTCGTGTTATACAAGGCCGATCATAAATAGATTAAACAGTTTCTATTTTTCACTTCACCCGAAAAAAAAAAGGATATACAATATAAATACAGAAAATTTGAAGGTGTCTAATAAATAGTAACCAAGTAGTGACGTAAATTAAAAATATACAATATTTAAACATTTTAGATTAGGTATTTTTTCATGCTAGCACTGCGTACCATGTAAATATTTTAATATTTCAACATTTACTTTATAAGCTATAAGCTCTTAAATTGTAAAATAGATTGTAGTTTGCTAAATAAATGTGTAACACATACAGCCACAAACAGCGAAACAGAGATTGTCACAATTTAGGAGGAACACATTTATCAATTGTGTGACGTCCCTTAATCTTTTCTACCAAATTAGCTGCACATTTTAATCGAAGAGAGGCATGTAAGAAGTTCAGGGAAATCTTATTTTCATAATACTTCGTCCAAACAATTTAACTAAAGCACACTCGTAATACTTCTGAAATTGCTTCAGTCTTTTGTAATAATTATAATATGAACTTAACTGGTAAAATTATGTGAACGGTTTGTTTTGTACAAAGTATTACGGAATTAAACGATACTGAACTACAAAATAGTGATGAAGAACATAGTATGTTTTATAAAGAGCTAGCACAAGAGCATTACGAACAGTTATTTATAATTGCTATTATCTTTTAATATATTATTTACCAACAGCGCACTAGCTAATGCGCTCAAACTAAAACAATCAATTATATTAAAGTGCTTAAAATGTGGCTTTATCGTTTTTTCTTAATTTAAAAAATTTACTATAGAAAGTTCGTTTTTCATTGCATATTTTTAGGCTAAGAAAATATTATAGTTTTCAAAGAATAAAGTTGCGGTGATGACAGTTTCAAAAGTAAACGAAATTATTAATTTCGGATATTGAAGGGGGAGCCAAACCTACTGAGTGAATCATAATTTGAGTACAATAAAGGTTTCTAAGTGGGTTTGTGATAGCTGAGCGCCAAAAAATACTACAAATCACAGGGCTACCCGCTTCAATCCAGAGCAAGGAAAGCACCTAGTCCATATATTCACAACAGCCATGCAATAAAATATAGTACACCCGTAACGCCTAATTTCATAACAATCTATTGCTATAACTCCTATACATATTAATATTGAATCTCTATGACAAATACATTTCTTTACACATTTAAGGTTACGTGAGGATATGGAAAAACTTTTTTTTATTCTTTTTGTCGAAAAGGTACTTTTGCCGTTTTCGATCCCAAAAGTGCTTTTTCATATTTTTAAATAACACATAGGCTCTTAATATAAGACTAAGATAATATGCAATATTGTTTCATTTTATACACATATAACGAATACATTTGAATGAGATAACCATCGCGTAAAGGGTATGTAACGCCTACGTAAAGAACGAACTACTATACAATTTCACAAATTTAGCACAAATAATACATGAATTAGTAGACTTTTTATAAATAAATGCTGACTACGCCAAACCACAGGTATAAAAAATAAATGTATATATCTATAAATCATTGAAAATCAAATCTGTATAAATATATATTTTTGTACAATATTATGGAATGTGATGTCGGTTCAATTTTGATAAAAATCTAAATTAAATTACGCACCGTTTCATAAGAAAATAATTACATAAGAACATGATATGATTAAACTAAAATAGTAAAATTCGCTATTGTATAAATGTTACCATCCATCCCAAAAATAACTAATTAATTAATAAAATGTTTATTTCAGTTTATTCATATCCAGAACAAAAATAAAAATCATTCTACTATTCCAATGATTAAAAAGTAATATAACGAAACTTCTACAAAATACAATTAAAGATTGTAAATTAAGTTTTACACATGTCAGCGCTGGTGATGGCATTTTAATTATTTTAAGACCCGACTGCTATAAACCTTAAAAGACTTGGACAGTCGATAAAAATACTTTTTATACAACATTGTATGTTAAATACATTCAGAATTTCATTTTAGTTACTGTCCCGATTATGGAGTTGATTGGGTATTATACTCGTATAACATTCAAGAATGTTCTGCGCTTCGTACCCACAGCCATATCAACACCTTTGTTAGGTACTGATATTTTATTGAGGCCGGAACTAATAGCAGATGCAGTTTCACCTTTACCACTTATAATTATAACACTTCTAGCAAGATTCGATTAGTATGGTAATTTTGGTTCGAAATTGCATAATTCCTTCGAATATAGATTTTGTTGACTCGTAGGTTTGTAGCAATCGGGTTGACTATTAATGATCGAACTAATAACGGTGTAATTAGTTTAACTGAATTGATTGGTGGCAGGCGGCGGCGGGACTGCCGGTCGCATCGGTGGGGCCATAGCCATCGGCATCATGGGCGCTCCTTGCATTCCCATTACCATGCCCGGTTGTTGCTAGAATGGTAATATTGTTTATCTTTACTAAATGTTGCTGGTAGATTCTAGAACATACAACATATCAACTACATCTTGTATAGATTCGAATACCTTTTTTTTATTTTGTAAATTTACACACATTTCTATGAATATGTATTAAGACCGAGAATCGTATGAGATGGTTGGCTGGTTTAATAATAGAAACATCAATTTTTAAACGTGAAAATGTCAACAACACACATACTAGTTTAATTCATGCAAACAATCATTCACATACTTACATGCAACATCAAAACCATCCACTTTCACTAGAGAAAATATCACAGTTTAACATACTTTACCTGACGAAAGATTTAACTTAATCGTACTGTATTTTGTCAAACAATACAATTCACTTATTGCTATAATTTCCTCTTTTGGGTTATAAAGCAAACTGCGCCTTCTTCTGCCTAGTACCTAGTAGCCACAGGATAAGTATTATAACCGTCAGCGCGCCGCGCACTGCTAAGTACAAACGAAGTTTGATTCTATTTTCAATATTAACAAATTCAAATCAATGACTTTTTTAAACACAATTTAAAAACCTGTGGTTTATCAGATTTCCGGTATAATATATTTAGATTCAATGCCAGGATTAAGAGGATAGACCAGTACAGTTTTCTCCATACAAACGTATTCCCCTGTTTTCTCCCTGGATAATAAATTAATAACACTAGAGCAAATATTTTTTTTACCATACAATCTATGTCACCTCTGCCATGTCAATATGTTTTGCTTTTTTGCATTAATTAATTATTGTAAGAACTAGGGACCTTCGAAAAATGACCAATTATCCCGCCCATTTTCAGACACCCAGCAAACTAATTTGACGAATATAAACAAAAAACGCAAAACGTACAGACATAGCAAAAGTCTTTCTTATATTATTCTTGAAAGAATGATTAAAATCGGTTTAGTTTTAGATGAGAAAACAGGGGAATACGAAAAGCTGTTTTCGTAGATTTTATGTAGATTAAATTGGTCCGAGCTTCAGTTGTCTCTTTCGCATTTTAGTCGGCGGGGTGTATGGGTGGGCCGGATCGGACAAATATGTATACAGTCAGAAAAATGACCTATTCTCAAAATTAGTATTTCAGACCCGCCTATCCTCTTAAAAATTTAATCAAATGAAATTGGTTAATATACAAAAATGAATTAAACTTTAATATTATTTTAACAAGTAGTTTGAGCCGGTCACATTATTAATATAATACGTATAACAAACTAACGCACGAAATGTCTGGAAAACCTACACAGATCGTATGTGTTTAAAGCCATAAAGCCTCTGTGTGACGATGGACAAGGAGCTTCATTGGAATGTTTACTATTTTAAAAAGCAAAAGAAAGTATTTAAATTAAATTATAGCACGTAACTTACCATAACATAATGCGGAGGATGATATGTATGAGGCAAAGTGTGAGGCATTGGTGGGAGAGTCATGCCGGGACCCTGTAAAACGCAAAATAAGACGGGATGCTGGCATGCTACGGGAAGAGCAGAAAACAAAAACGCACAAAATAAAACTAAACATATTTCCAGCGCAAAGTACAGAGCTTTCAAAGAACAAGATTAAGAGCAAAAAAGAATCGTTGCTAGCGAAATCCAGTACGATAAATAAACATCAAAAGCGTTGTTAAAACAAAACATAGGAGGACGATGAAGGGCTCTATGAATAATGGTATTGTATTCCTGTCCTTTGTCTTCAATTTTAGGCTCCAATATTAGCACATTGTAGGCCCACTTATTAATATTATGAGATTGTCGATTGTACCGATAACTACACCAACCTAAAACAGGACTAATTTTTTTTTTTTATTTATCATGTAACAAACGATCGACCATGATTATTGAAAAGAGAAATTCCTCTTTAAAACAAGAATGGAAAAAGAAATGGCTAAATAATACCAAACTTATCATATTTTGTATAAGGTGTACCAGAATCTGATGGCAAATAAGGAAATAAATTTTAGAGTAAGCAACACTGGATTAGGACCCTATAGACACTGCTACTTTTTTCAACTCGTAACATTCGTTCAGTTATTTGTCGACAGCCTTTGTCGCAATGCACACACGTGTGCATCGATACAAACGTGCGTGTGCATCGCTAGCATTACAAGTTTGAATCGATACAAACGCCTGTTAATAGCTAGTGCAGCGATGCACTCGTACGATTCACAAACGCGCGTTTCAATCGCTGCGAAAAGTCGCAGTTTGACATTACCATGTGAAAAACTGTTTTGTTTTTTACTTTATATGTGATATGAGATTCTGGTACACCTATATCTTTACTATTCAAATTTTCCAGGTGCTATGTTCCTTATCAGAATTGACCATAATAATGTTAGCTACTTGACGTTAAGACATTGTATGTTGTATATGTAACAACTAGTCGAAATATAATATGTAAGCATAGTAACTTTAGTTATAATTTGCGCCTCAAAGTGACCGAGCGAATTTAATTGGAACAAGCACTAACATTCTAAGACGAGGGCACGAGACACGTAAGGTAAATTTAACGTTTTGGCGGGGGCATTACCGCGCCCCCAGATAAAAGTGTATAGTAATCGAACAATCGACAATCCTGGCTTAATTGTCGCTTACCATAGGCCTGTATCCGGCACCGGTAGTCGCCTGCATGGGTTGAGGACTCCACGTCGCGCCTGGCTTCGATGCGTTCTTGGGCGAGTTCCACTGCATCGGTCTACGTCCACACGATACGCGTCAATGTATGCAATAGTCATGCGTGTATAGGCGTTTTTCAAGTTGTAAGAGAAGGCGATGGAGTAAAGTATGATTTACACCGCATGGAGCGCGCCGTTCCAAATGCAGTCGAATTAGCGATGGCAGCATATGCGCGGAATGCGCGCGGCCGACCGGATACTAAGGCTGGATTTAGTGCACGACTGACGGTCAGCGCTGACGGCGGATTAACCAATTGGCGGCGTGCAATTCGTCAGCGCCGTACTAAACCACGTCCCTTGATTGGTTAATCCGTTGTCAGCGCTGACCGTCGGTCGTGCACTAAATGCAGCCTAAGGCTGGCCGCTCACGTACGGTTTCCGTATTTGGACACACGAATGCAGGCATTTCATACAAATACGCCATGTAACATGGCGCACACGATCGGAAATTTTCCGTTCGGAAACTATTACTGACGTTCGTTTGGAAAGCCAGTGCGATCGTAAACCGAACGGAAAAAAACGAAAGACATCCCGAACGCAGCCCTCACATACATTTTGTATGCACCACCGCACACGGACAGGAATTCGGTATATCAAGTTGTTTTTTTGAGGGCCGAATCGAATACCATTTCTAGATAATTCGGTATGTCAAGTTTTTTTGGTCTTCATTTTTATATTTTTTACGGTTAGAAGACATAATTTTAAGACACCTTTTTGTTGCGATTCATCGAGTTTATCAATATAAATTTAATTTTTAAATTATTTTGATCTGTAATCTCAAAGTGCAAAAATGGCGGAGAAAAAATAATTCGAACTCCATGGAGAAAAACGACCTACTGCTATATTAAAAAAAATTAAAACCTGCCTCCTCTTTCTAACTCTATGCTGGAAACAGATACGGCATCATCAAATGTCAAATTCTGACATTGTGAATGTATTTTTTTTTCTTAATGGCCGGTTATTTTAACTTGATTTTATGTTTACCAAGGAGTTTGCAGGGGCAGCGAGTGACGTCACTCGTGGACCGAAAAACGACGTTATTTTATTAAAAATATCTGTAATCCTTTCATTTTAAAATCTCTGACATAGAAAATATGATTATTCAGACAATTATCTCGAAATGGTTTTCGATTCAGCCCCCCAAAAAAAAACTTGACATACCGAATTATCTCAATAACATTATTTTCTATGTCAGAGATTTTAATATGAAAGGATTACGGTGGTTACAGTCCATACAAAACTTTGTCGTAGAACACTCGTAGACGGTGTATTAATAAAAGTAATGTTTTATACTTATATGGAAAAATAGCTTAGAAAATCTAGATTGCGCGTATCAAATTATCTTCGTAATTATATTATAAATTGTAAATATTATTTGATAGATTTTCTAAGCTATTTTTTCCGTATATAAAACATTTCTTTTATTAATACCGTCTACGAGTGTTCTACGACAAAGTTTTGTATGAAATTGACAGCTCTGCAACCACCTTAAAGGTATTTTTTTAATAATAAAATAACGTCGTTTTTCGGTCCAGTGAGTGCAGCGAGACGTCACTCGTCGGACCTACAAACTCCTTGGTAAACTCAAAATAACTGGACATTAAGAAAACAAATACATTCACAATGTCAGAATTTGACATTAGATGTTGCCGTTTCTGTTTCCACGTAGAAAGAGAATCAACTAGAAAAGGCATTAAAATAATAATAGTCACGAAAACGAGACAGACTTATAAGCTAATTACACAGAGTGAACGCGACAAAATCCATGTCGTTTGTCCCTTTCTACGTATGCGATATTTTTGTTTGCCACAGTTGAAATTGCATACAAAATCTTGCAACTATGGCAAACAAAGGCACGATTTCTCATACATTTATGTCATATCTCTGTCCCTTTCGAGTATACGCTGTCAGGAAATCTATAGAATACTCAACCTACGTGTTTCCAGTAGAGTCAGAAAGAGATTGCAGGTGATTTTTATTTTTTTTAAATAAAGCAGTAGTTTTTCTCCACGTTCGAATTATTTTCTCCCCACAATTTTTGCATTTAGAGATTACAGATCAAACTAATTTAAACATTAAACTTATATTGATAAACTCGATGAACCTAAAATGATGTCTTCTATCCGTAAAAAATATAAAATGAATACCAAAAAACAACTTGACATACCGAATTCCGATTCGGGACCGCGCGTAGGTTTGCCAACATGGTATAGAATTGACGTTCGTACTTTCACTAAGGCGTCACGGTACATTGGCAGTTAAAATTCCAAATGAAAAAAGCGATGGTTTGCACTATGTTCACGGAATTCAGAGTCTGTATTCCGTATTCGGAAATAGAATACGGAAACCGTACGTGTGCGCCCAGTAGATGTATTTATAAGTTCCATTGAAATACGGACTCTAATGACTGTAAAGACACATTAATTTCCATTACCGGATTGTAAAATGGACTCCGACGCGCTCCGTTGTAAGTGAATATCGTACCTAAAGATAACGTTGTTATAATCAACATTAGGAACGCATTCTACCCCACAACCTTCCAAACTGTGCTATAAGTGAAAGCATCTCAATTCATGTAGCCGCTGTGGCAGGTCTAGCATGCTATTTATGATGTGCAGTCTGCTGTCTATATTGTGCCACTATGCTAAACTTAAAAAAATCCATAATATTATGTTATTACTTATTATAAAATAAAATATTTCTACTCAAGTTTGAATTAAATGCAGACGACATGTTTAATTATTATAAATTTTGATTGATACTTTCACTTATGTTTAATTTGTAAGACCTATTTTAGCACCAGAGAAGTAATTAGGAATAGGTACCAAAATCGACTTATCTTATGACAAAAGATAAGCAACTTACACAAGATGCAATACTTATAGAAAAATGATATATAAATGGCTTAATGAATTAAAAATAATGTCAACTAGCAAACTAGGTGAATTTCACACACACATCATTTTACAACGTTTCAGACAAATATTCGGTTATTTAAAGTTATGAATGTCGAATGACCTTGAAACACAGAATATGAATGAAAACTGTTTATATTTCTTACTATTCTGTCTGAAACTTAGTAATTTTTATAAACCTATCTACAAACATCTCAAGTATTCAATAAATTAATTAAAGAGCCAGAAATACCACGTCACTAATATTCATATTAAGTCAAGCAAATTTAAACTATCATTAGAATTTTCATATGCTTCACTGATTTGATTATCTGCAAATCAGAAGAGCATTCCATTGAAAGAAAAAGTTTAAAGGTAAAATTTCACTTACTTCTGGGCTGAAGCTGTTTTGTTGATGGACAAGTTGTTGGCGAGTTGAGCGAGAGAGGAATCCAGGTCACCAGTGAGGACCTTACCGGCTTGTTGCTGCTGTTGTTGACCTACAAATTTTTATTTTTGTTATTATTACATGACAAAGTTAAATACAGTTGGCGTGGTGCTATGAGCAAAAACTTGAAATGTATTAAGTAATGGAATCTAAACACAATTGAAACACCGTAGTTACTTAGCTCGGCTATCAGCTATTCAAAGTTAACGATCAATCTATTATTCCAATTACATCATATCCGTTTTATTAAATTCACTAATACAGTGTCTTAGATACTAACTTAAATGATGATAAAGTTGATAAATTAAACGTGTTAAAACTTCAGAAATTCATTTAAGTTAGAAGTGTGTCTGAAATGAAATTGAAATTGATGATAATGTGTTGTGGAGCAGTAGGTTTATGATATACTTAATAAAGTGCAACCATTAAACAAAATGCGAAAAATAAAACACGAACTATAAATTTAGTTAAATGTTACTTTGACTACCAAAATAATTATTTACATAAATAAATAAAATACTAAGGACACTATTTCTACGTGGACAGAAAACTAAAAATAATAAAGAAAAATCCTGAAATAAGCCTATTCTTGCATAAATCACAAACAAAATCAAGCACACAATAGTCACTGGCCACTTTGGAAGTTTTCATTTGCGCCCAATCAAGTTATTTTCTCACTGCAAAGTTGTTAATGGACCTCTGACATGACAATGTTAAGTCTGTTTATTCTTTCAATAAAGGTTAGCAAATTAACCTGATGATGTTTTAGCCTTCTTAGCCCCACTTGCGCCAACCACGGGTTAGCAATTAACTCCGGATAAAATAGCTCTTTCAGTTGTTTTTCTATACAAAAAATCATGGGTTACCAACTTAACCTAGAGTTTATTGCTAACCCAGGTTGGCGCAAGTGGGGCTTAGTTATATACTGTCTGGTATATTGCCTATTAAACTTTGTTTCGAAGTATAACCTTAGTAACCCACGTAGAAAAACGTGACAGTTTAATTTTTTTTTTTACTTCCATAGTGGCTCTTAGGTGGAAAACGATAATTTTAAACAGAACGATCCATCAAGCACAAAATATCGAACCCATGGCTGCCATCGGCATCATCGGCTGTCGTGCTGGAGAGCCAAACATCGTCGGTTGAGACATCGGCATGGACATGACGTCGCAGAAAGGCTGCGCCGCCATTGGTTGCGGTTGCTGTGTGATCGGTTGGGACTGTTTGGCAGGCGAGCCTCCGAGCGATATACGCATCACATCCTCGAGGTCGTCGAATGCGGATTTAGGTTGTGGGGGATTGGCGGGAGGAGGGGGTCGGGCTGGAGACGCGGAAATGGGTTGGGTAGGGTCCCCCATACCCATGAATGGGTTTGCAGCGGCAGCTTGTAGAAAAGATTTCAAACATTTTACATAATCCACAGAAGACAAAATATAATGTAGGAATAGTATAAAATAAATAAAACCAACACCAAGAGAACGATAGAGGTAGCGAAAGATCATTTCTACTGAATAGTCTTTGTATTTAATACATTTTCATTTTTTAAAGGATTATAGTAAGGGTCACCATGTAACATTATTTTTTTCATTCATTCATTGTGTTTTACATTTGCTTGTTTGAAACTGTCGATGATTACAAAATGCATGACTGTTAATATGCTACCGATTTGTCATATTTATTGGTGCATTAACTCTTAAACGGGAACCAGTAACGTAGGTAACGAGCGAACAGATAATATTATGAATGCCAAATGGTAACCCTTTAAGAAATATACAAGAGAGAAAGCGCCTCACCTGTGGTGTCAGTGTTATTGAATACGTTAGAGAAGTTAGCTTCGGACACAAAGGTGTTGTTTGCGGGCTGCTGCGGCGGAAACGAAGCCCCAAATCCGTTTGTTGGTTGGTGCGGCCACATGGCCGGAGGCTGCGAAGGTGCGGGTTGCGGGGCCGCTAAAAAGTTTTTGGCGATACTTGAATAACAAGGCAGTACTACAAATGCCGCGATTGATTGTTCTTTTTTCATCGTTCTTTATCTATGGCACGTTTCATATTATCCTGCTTTCAAGATTAATTTAAAAATGTATTCTTATTTAATTCGTCTTTTTTTTTCACTCTTTGTTTGAACTGTTAAATTGATAGACTGCCATAAAAAAATATTTATGATTTATGTTATTGTACTGCATCGGTATTCAGTATAATGTACTTACGTTGAGCAGGTATGCTGCAGTTTTGTCGATATTTATGCAAATGTGAATTTAAGTTCAACTTTGTGTTCAAACCATCCCCAGTAAGCTTGGGATGTGCTTTTATAATACAGTGAAAGGGATATTCTCTATCTATTGTGTAACATTATGACTAAAATTATTATAATACACATGTATTGTGTATGGTCGATGAATAGATACTCGTTAATGTGCAATAATAGTTTTACAACTTGTCAAAACTCAAATATATACTCAATCAAATATTATGAAAAAAATATTTATTTGTAAAACGTCTCTAACAAGTGTTTTGAAGAGTTGGTTAGGACATTGCAGGCTGAGTCACCTGATTGTCTGAAAATAAAGATGATTCCGTGCTTCGGATGGCACGTTAAGCTGTTGGTCCCGGCTGCATGTAAGCAAAATCCACTACGGGAGTTTTTGACGCGCGCGCTGATTGGTCAATAAACTCCCGTAGTGGACTTTGTCAGCAAAATCCACTATCGGAGTTTTCCCGTAGTGGGTTTTGTCAACAAAATCTACTATGGGAGTTTAGAATACGGACTCTGATTGGTCAATAAACTCCCGTAGTGGACTTTGTTAGCGAAATCCACTATCGGAGTTTTCCCGTAGTGGGTTTTGTCAACAAAATCTACTATGGGAGTTTGAAGACGGTCTGTGATTGGTCAATAAACTCTCATAGTGGATTTTGTCTGCAAAACCCACTATCGGAGTTTGAGACAGTCAATGAGTACGCTCGATTCTGATTTCCGCCCTACCAAACTTACATTTTAACTCATTTTATCTGAAAATATATTTATTCCGTCATCATCATCATCATTTTCATGTTCATCACTTTACTTGTTCTTTACTTTTCAAAGGAAAACATTACTATATGATACATCATCATCATCTTTATTACACAGGTACATATTTATTACTCATTTTACCTGAACATTAATTTATTCCATCATCATCATCATCATTTTCATGTTCATCACTTTATTTGTTCTTTTCAAAGAAAAACATTACTACCTTTATAATACATCATCATCATTATTAGGTACACAGGTACATTCTTACTCATTTAAAAAAAAACTTATTTGATTTGATATATCTACCTACAGCGTGTGAACTTAATGTTTTTTGCTATTTAACGATTTTTCGTAGAAGTTGTTTAGTTTGATGGTCTAACTAAACTAAAGGATCCGCTTAAGTACTTATGTACCTAACTTACTAAAGTTTACACCTGTATATTAAAAAGGATGTAACAAAAAACCACAACGTCATAAAATTTTTAAAAATTCAGCTATCCCATACATTTGAGTCGAGACAGTAGGTCTACAGTTTTGTATGAAATAGCGGATTTTTTATTTTTTATCATTGTTGGCTCCATTGTGAAAGTTGTTCAGTTTAATGGTATGAAATATTTGTGGTTTTGTAGCACCTCGTACGTATAGGTGTCATCATCATCATCACATTAATGCATGTTTACTATTTTTAAGGAAAACGAAAAAAAAGAGGTGATTGTACCCATGATACTGAACAACATTCTCAGCTTTCTCTAGCTATATACCAACATCGAAATCGCGAAAAAAAAACAGCTGTCCTATACATTAGGCTCGAGTAGATTTGCAGATTTGTATGGAACAGCAGATTTTTTTTCGCGCAACATTTCAGCAGATTAAAAAGGACCCTATACAACGTGTTATTGAATAAGCGCAAACTACTTTCTAGTTTTGTGATTATTCTTTAACACGTATCCGACCATCGATTTGAACACCTTTCTCTATGGGACCAAGATCGAAAACGCGAAAAAGAAATCAGGTGTTTTATAAAAAAACTGCAATCCTACCTACTCGTCCCAAATGTATGGACTGATTTATTAAATTTGCGGTGTTTATTTACATCCTGTTTAATATACCTACAGGTGTAAACTTAAATAAGAACTTAGGCGGATCCTTTAGTTTAGGCCATCAAACTAAACAAATTCTAGGAAAAATCGCGAAATAGCAAAAAAAAATTAAGTTCACTCCCTTTATATCAAATAAGTTTTTTTTTCAAATTAGTAATAATGTAGGTACCTGTGTAATAAAGATGATGATGATGTATCATATAGTAATGTTTTCCTTTGAAAAGTAAGTAAAGAACAAGTAAAGTGATGAACATTAAAATGATGATGATGATGATGATGGAATAAATATATTTTAAGGTAAAATGAGTAAAAATGCAAGTTTGGTAGGGCGGAAATCAGAATCGAGCGTACTCATTGACTGTCTCAAACTCCGATAGTGGGTTTTGCAGACAAAATCCACTATGAGAGTTTATTGACCAATCACAGACCGTCTTCAAACTCCCATAGTAGATTTTGTTGACAAAACCCACTACGGGAAAACTCCAATAGTGGATTTCGCTAACAAAGTCCACTACGGGAGTTTATTGACCAATCAGAGCCCGTATTCTAAACTCCCATAGTAGATTTTGTTGACAAACCCCACTACGGGAAAACTCCGATAGTGGATTTTGCTGACAAAGTCCACTACGGGAGTTTATTGACCAATCAGCGCGCGCGTCACAAACTCCCGTAGTGGATTTTGCTTACATGCGTCCCGGCTACTATCTCTGGTGGTAGTAGTCGTTACATAAAAACCACGTCAGAGGCCGTAAGGCGGTTTGAATAAACTCTGACACCAGGGCTTGCAGCCCACTCGATAAGAAGAAGAAGTGTTTTGAAAAGTTGTAGAACATACAGCCTATATACTTTATCGAAGTAAATATGTAAAACGTACTGAAAGATACTCCATCACATTTAAATACTAATTGTAATTTACACAGTGATTCGAACAGATTTTCAAACAAATAACTGTATTACCTGAACCCAAAATGTAAAATGTACGCACCTGCTTATAATTGGCAGAGAATTAAAGATTAATATTAAATAAGTAAAACAAATATTAGTTAATGTGTTACTATAATAAAGTGAAGATAACGAAGGAAATACGTCTTCTTCGCCAATTACTAATTACTAATTTTTAATAGGTTTAGATTATTCAACACCGTTGATGCACATTAACAAGTTCATTGTTAGATTCACCAGATCAGCGCCCGCGGCATGGCAGCGTGTTAAAGCGCTATCGCACCCTAGCTCTTTGTTTTTGCGGGCGAACGAACGAGTTAGCAGGCACGATAAAACGTTTATCGAGGCGCCATGCCACGTGCGCAGGTTCACCTTATTGTGTAACTATCCGATTCGATCGACATGGTGTTTTGGCAGTTCTTAGCGATTCTTCAATTCGGTAGGTCAAGTTTTTTTTTGGAGGTCTGAGTCGAAAACCATTTCGAGATAATTGTCACATTAATCATATTTTCTATGTCAGAGATTTAAAAAAAAAGAAAGGATTTCTTGCTGACATTTTAAATAAAATAAGGTAGTTTTTCGGTTCGTCCAGTGACGTCACTGGAAAACCTGTGAAGTCCTTGGTAAACATAAAATCGACTTAAAATAACTGGCCATTAAAAAAATATGTATATTCACATTGTCATAATTTGACAATTGCCGTTTCTGTTTCCAGCATGGAGTTAGAAAGAGAAGGAAGATGATTTTTTTTTTTTAAGCAAATGATGTTCTCATTGGAGTTCGAATGATTTTCTCGTGACCACTTTTACCATTTAGAGATAACAGTTAAAAATTAAATTTATATTGATAAACTCGATGAATCGCAAAAAACATGAAATGAGTTTCTTAAAATTATGTCTTCTATCCGTAAAAAATATAAAATAAAGAACAAAAAAACTTGACATACAGAATTATCGAAAAAGAAATATTAAGAAGTAGAATTATCAACTGTAAAAAAGACAATCTCAATTTGATACTGATCAATTCGAGTAGTTACACAATTGCACCCTGATCATTTGAAATCAATTATCTGGTAATCTGTTGATACTCGTTAATGGGCACACTAACAACGGCTAATAGAAATTGTAATTTATACCTACGTTAAAATGTACAAAGTTAATATAATATATGACACCATTGAATATATACAATTTCATTAAAACTTATTTGTACGTTAGAAGTTCCATGATTCTATTAGTATTATTTAAATTTGCGATACAAAAGTTTTAATATAGAATGTCCAAAAAACCCAACATCGATAAAACACTTCGTGAACGTGTCTTTTGTATTTGCAATAGTCTTGCGCTTACCAGATGGAAAGCGAAATTTAAACCGAACACTTTGCACGTTTTTCCAGAATTGTCAAAATGACAATACCACTACTACTAATACTGGTAAAATACCAGTCTTTGAGGATGAAGGTAGGCACCTAGTTTGTACCCTGCTAGGAAGCTGACGCACCCGGGAGCGCCGTGACGTTAGTAGTTCCCGTTCGCTTACTTCATAAGAGGCGACTCGCTCTATGCGGACTGGCCGAATGTACGGAATCGAAACTGATGCGAAGTACCCTTATTATTATTACGGCCATTATTTTATTAACCCCCTATGCAAAAAGAGGGATGGTATAAGTTTAACGCCAATGTCTGTGTGCCTGTCTGTGGCATCGTAGCTCTCGAACGGATGGACCGATTTCGTTGCGTTTTTTTTAAATAGTAAGATAATTTTTGCGCGAGTGTTCTTAGCTTTGTTTCATGAAAATCGGTTAAGGAGTTTTCAAGTAAGGAACTTAAAAAATTACGAAATAACATTAAATTACAAATTAAAAAAAAACCTTAACGCCAAAAACAAACATTTAAAAAGTGAAACATTAATTTAATTCTGGTGCCAATTTGGACAAAACTTTGTTATAAATTCAATTTTTAAAATGAAAAAAAAAAAAAAAATTATCCTTTTCTGCAGTGGGATTTCATATAAAATTTAAATTCAAATTTACCAGTTTTGTATGCGAAACGGGATTGGGCAATGTCTTTTACAAACAAATTAATTTAGGGGTTCATGTTTAGGGAAAAAATTCCATGTTGAAACCATGATTATTCGATTCTGCTCTCGATTCTAAACAAACAACTATCTAGTTTTGCGTTAATTAATTAACACGTTGTATAACCTTGATATTATTTTCTGGGCCCCTAGCTTATCCGGCGTTGACTACAACTGATAAAAACAATCCCAAATAAAATTCCTCTGCGTTTTTTCTGCTTAGTTATTTGGAGCAGCTCTTGTGCACACAACAGAAGCACATAGTGTTCCATCGATTGTGGGTTTTTGGGCAACACGTTTTAATAATATGCCTTATTTTAACTATTATACGTATAATAAGTGTAAACCTAAATCTGTAAATATGAAATTAATATAGCTCCCGATAGGTCTAAAAAAGCATTCGGTTTTTCCACTTACCGCCAAACATATCAGAAAAAGGGTTGCCCAAAGCTAGTAGATCGTCGGAGGCCTTGCTGGCAGAGTTGGAGGCGTCTGCTGGAGTAGGTCCGAACAGGTCCACGATAGACTGCATCTGGCTCGATGGAGCCGTCGACAGAAATGGGTTGTTGGCAGCAGAGTTAGTTGGAGATTGAACTTTATTCTGTAAAAGTATATAAAACGTGGTTAGTAAAGGTAACACGCGGCTTATCAGCCCATCACCTGTGATAAAAACAAATACAAAGCCAAGATGAGTGGTAATTGCTACAGAAGAAAGACTAACGCTAGCATCGTGGAGCTGGATGTTTAAAGGTATGATTGTCATGGATGTTTGTATCTATATAATATGTATTCTATGTCGTTGTCTAGTTATCTTAATATAAGTCTAGGCTAGATTCTGGAACTTTAAATGTGACTAGATAATTTTTGTGACTATGTCCAAGATATTTATTTATATTTATTTATATGATTCAGTAACCGGATCAGGCGACAGCGACGCCTCAAGGCATCGCTGAACGAAAGCGACACTGGTTTCTATACATTATCTATGAGTTTGTATAAAGGTTACTTTCCCACATGAAGACTGGAGGAAGTACTGATAGAATGTTATCAGAGAATAAAAAACAGGCTAAGTACGATTCGGGTCAGACTCGCGCACCGGAGGACTCTATGGAACGCTTCCATAGACAGATTAACAAAAAAAGCAACGAAGCGACTTGACGTGAAAGTTGTGCTCTGCGCTGCGCTTCGCCCGCGCCGGCCGGCTTTGAATACGGAACCAAGGCATAAGATGGCCAGGGGCGCCGTGACGCTGAGGTCATGCGCCCGAGTGTCTGTTTCATAACGACCGATCGCAACAACAGGCGGCACTGCCACGGCGCGGCGGCGCCCGCTGCAGCCTGTCGGTCTCAAAATCATACCTTAAGTCTTGTTTCAGTCACGTTGACGATCAGCGAGGTCGGTAAGCACGCAGTTCGCATAATTTCATAGTCATTTTCATTTACGCGTTTCACTATGAAACTATAACGTGGCCCGCGACGCTTACCACCCGCGCCGGCGTAAGTGTGACTCTGAAACCAGCCTTAGACTGATATTTATATCGTTCTAGGACCGATATAAAATGTTTTGTGTAACCATCGACTTATGTATAACGTATTTTTAAATCATTTCCTCTCAAATGATCTAGACTAGACAAAACCAACAAAAACAATGTGTGTACTACTAACTCACTTTTTTATTGGTTACGTCCATTAACAGCATTAAATACAAATGATACTAATAAGCGAAAGACGCCTGTGAAATATTATTGTCATATCAGATAAACTAAAACTGTGCAGGAATTGTGATTTAATCGTGACCAGCCGCATTATAGTAAAACCCATAAGCAAATCTCTTAAACCACACTGGACATTCACATAGAGTAATAAATACATATTTTATTATCCGCTTCTCAAAACAAATATCTTTGGAATAGATGGGGACATAAAAGCTTCTGTAACACAATAAAAACCATGTCCCGACATTTAAACTATCTTACTATAATTTCAGACAAATCTTCTTCTCCGTTCCACTCATCTCCTTGCAATAATTGCACCTGAAAATTGCGTAAATTGATAACATATTGCGTGCGACTCAAAACAAAAAACTAAAAGGGTGAATTTGTGTAACAAATGAAAGTTCGATGAATGTTCTTGTTCAGGCAAAAAGTTCACAAAACTCTGACGTTTCGTTTCGCCACTATGGAGTTGAATGAGTCCGCCCATCAATACCTTTTCCAGCTTCCTGAGTCCGTCATTATATCACAGATATGATCTTACTTTTCGTCAAGACATTCATCATGGAGATTAATTTAATGAAATACTGAGTATTGAAATTATTTTAAGCTAGAGCTATGGAAACTGAATCTTGAGGAGCGGAATCGAATCCGCAGAATACATGCCATGTACCAATGAGTTTTTCTAACTTAATTTATAATACCAACTGCTCTCAAACGGTGAAGGAAAACATGGTTAGGAAACCTGCATGCGCTGAAGAAGAAATTGCGATGCGTATTCGCAATGGGCACGCGTGGTGGAACAAACTTCTATACACCCTCACTGAGGGTAGACCTGTGTCCTGCAGTGGGACGTTTAGTAGGCTGTGATGGTGAAATAATTTTAAGCACAAGATATACTAGAAATTGATACTTATTTGGAAATTGAAATGCAAATTCGCAGAAATATTCTAGGAATCACCTGGTGGTATGTCACTTAATTTTAGGTTACAAGAGAAAACAAAAGAAGATCTAACAAACTTTCAAGTAGTTTGTGTAAGGGTTGAACTACAAATGGCCGCACGCGATCGCATTTTCACTCAGGAACGTCATTTGCTAGAGCATATAAGATAGACGGAACGCGATCGCATGCGGCGTGCGATCGCAAGCGATCGCGTTCCGTTCGCGTTCCTGAGTGACAGAAAAGGATGTAGCGACGGAAAAGTGCAATCGCGTGCAGCCATGTGTAGTTCAACCCTAAACCGAAAATGAAGTTCTAGCACAATAAAAAGTAGAATTCTTCGAAAAGTTTGTTAAGATACCCCTATATTTATCATTACCATATTATGTCAGTCATCAAGCATCTCTAAAACAATACACTGACACTCAGTTGCGGAAACGCTCATAAGAGTTAATTCTCCATTAAATATGTTGCTAGCTTTAACTACCTCAACAATAAAAAAGTGACAGGAATCGATTTAATGGAGGATTAACTTTAATGAGCGTTTCTGCAACGTTTTAAAAATGTTCTGTATCCCGAACTTACATTTCCTCTCAAAGCTGGCTTAATCAAAATAGACGCGACATACAAATATGTTACATTTATGTATACCTTGTATTGGTTCATGGCTGCCTCTTCTTCAGCAAGCACCTGCTGCTTGAGCGTATCGTCTATGAACAGGTTGCCGTTGGGCTGGTTGTCGAGCCTGGTAGATGCGGCCGCGTTGCCAAATGACGAGGAAGTCGACGAAAGTGCACCCATAACACTTGCAACATTCTTCTGGGCACTGTAGAACAGATACGCTAATGTTTATTGGCTTATTAGCAGTGAACGGAGTGGGTAGATTCGATTAGGGTAAAGGCGTAAATATTTGTGTGATGAACATTAATATTTGTATTCGATTCATGGGTGTTTTCAACACACAAATATTTACGCCTTTACTCTAATCGAATCTACCTACTCCGATCACTATTATTAGACACAATAAGGGTTCAGTTAACAAAGTCAAAGCTGTTTCGAAAATAAACAGTATATCTGGAATTTAAAACATTCAGTACCAATATTCCATTAGAGATATTTCCTTCTCAACGCCAAGAACGGATAAGTTCGTTCAACAGGTGGGACAATCGATTAATCTGTCAATTCCTTCATGAATGTCAGTAAAAAGCTTAATTTGAGTTTATATCCCACGTATCCGCACTAAGCGCCTTTCTGATTCTTTTATAATGCGCACAGCCAAGGAATGGAATGCCCTGCCTCCGTCAGTATTTCCGAGCGCTTGCAACCCGAATTACTTTAAAGTAAATAGGCTTCTTCTGGGTAAGCTCGCTACATCTTCGACCCCATCTTTGTCCTCAGGACTGGATTGAGGTCAAGAGCAAACCCATTTTTTAATTAAAAAAAAAAGAACATTGGTTTACATTTAAAACAATCGCAACTTCTCTCAACTGCTTACCTGGCTGTCTGAGTGGGAGTGTTGGCTGCAGAACCTTTCTTGCCCTCCAACGTAGCTAAGTGTCCCTCGAGAGCATCCAACAGACTACTTGGTGCTTTTGTTAAGTCGGGAATGTCACCCTTATCTATGCCCACGTTTTCTGCAACCTGTAAAATTTAGTTAGTACCATCGGATGAATCGAGCCTATCTTTACGTGTGAACTACTACATCAATCACACCCAGTCCCACAGGGAGAGGCTTTGGAAGAGGTTTATATGTTGTAGATCTATACTAATATTATAATGAGGAGATTAGATTTTTTGTTTATTTGTTTGTAAATGTAGGCTCCGAAACTACTGAACCGGTCTGAATAATTCTTTCACCATTAGAATGCTACATTAGCAGTGATTAACAAAGGCTATAAAAACGGCCAAGTGTGTGTCGGGAAGATTCTAAGGTGGTACGAAGTCTCATTTATATTTTTTGTTTGATGTATTTATTGACGAAACGAGTTGTGGATGTGAGTGATGTATTTTCATTGACGAAGCCTGTTGTGGGTGTCAGTGATGTATATCCTTTGACGAGGCCTGTTGTGGATAGGCAGTATGTAAGCTGATTCATTAATAAATTTTATCACTGACACTGCATGAGTCATGTTTACCTTCAAGAACTCTCCGACCCTATCCATCCTTATGAGGAACTTTTTATAGAGATCGAGAGCCTCGCGGCAATTTTTCTTGTTCATATCAAAATATTTCTCCAGCAAATTGATTATCCCGTCGTTGTAGCACGCGAACAATCTGTAGACAAGAATTATTATTAATAAGTACCCTACTATTATTAAGAAACCTCTGCATAGACAAAAAACAGTGGTCTACTCTTCCTGACTCTATACCGAAAATAAAAACGACAAACATCAATCAAATGTCGGATTCTAATCTTGTAAATAAAATAAAAAAACGAATAGTTACACCACCATCTGAGGGAAATATCCGGGACCAACAGCTTAACGTGCCTTCCGAAGCACGGAGACGCTCGAGATGAAATACCACTAAACGGTCACCCATCCAAAGACTGACCGGACCTGACGTTGCTTAACTTCGATGATCGTTTCCGATACCGAAACTCCACTACGCCAACGAGCGCCTCTTTGTAAATATTTAAGTTTATCATGGATTTAACGAGTCCACAAATAACGTCACAGTGCCAAATAAAGACAACATTATTTTACTAAAAATCATTTACTTGCGACTTCGTCCGCACGGGTCATCTTAGCGAGATAAATGATATACCCAATTTTTATCATAAGCTTTCAAACAAAAAAGTTTCGTCGAAATCGGTCCAGTAGGTTTTGCGTGATGCGCGAACAAACAAACAGGCAAACAGACAGGCAAAAAATTATATATCAACAGGGTGTTACAAAACACCCTAGTAATAGTTAAGGGGATGCTTCTGACAATCAAACTGAACAACTTTCACAGTGGAGCCTACTTAAAATCGCGAAAAAAAATCAGCTGTTCCATAAAAACTGCAGTCGATAGGCGGTAGGACTGGACTAAAATGTATGGACAGCAGATTTTTTCTTCTCGATAACTCCACAGAGAGAAAGTTGTTCAGTTTGATGGGTCTAAACCACCCCACCGACGGTTAAGTTTTAATAGGGTGTTTTGTTACACCCTATATAATCTTTTCATTTTTAAATCTCTATCATAGAGTATATATGTATAAATAGCTTTCGATTCAGAGCTCCAAAACATACTTGACATACTATGAAATTAAAAGATATTACAGTACGACCATTTACTTAGTAATCAAAGAGTGTAAAGTCGGATAGCAGCGGAAAGGGCGCGAAAACAAATTAGCCAATAGCGTAAACGGATTGAAGGTGGCACATCCTGATTGGTCAATAAAATTTCGCGCGCTATTAAAATTAGTGGTCTGCGCAGGTACATCGGTAAGACTTATAAACCTGGCACTACTGTACTCCAGTACCTTATGAGATCCCTGAAGAGCAGCATGAAGCACATATTGATGACGCCGTTGGTGAGGTCGTTCGCGTTGCAGTCGAACTCGAGCAGCGCGTCCAGCTGCGCCTGCAACACCGGCAGCGTCTTCAGCAGCTTCTCGGCGTTCATCATGCGAAGGGACCCTTCTTCTTTACTGTACAACCAAAAAATATTCAGTCGGGGAGGTAAAAACTGATGTTTGAATTTTATAATAGATAAATTGTAACAATTTACTACAGAAAATATATTTGATTTTCATCTACTTACACCTAGAACGATACTTACACTCTACAGGGGGACAATGAAATACGTCGACTATGTTTTAGGGGTGGTTCCGGTGGTTCAGACCATCAAACTAAACCACTTTTACTATGGGTGCGAACCTGAAATTGAAAAATAAAAAATCTGCTATTCAAACATTTGAATAGAGTAAGCATTGCAGTTTAGTATGGAACAGCTGTTATTTTTTTTTGGTTTCCAGTCTGTTCCAATACTTACAATACAATAAGTTGTTCATTATGATGATCTGAACCAATCCCAATGATTCAAAATTTATCGACTCATTTCAATGTCACCTTGTAGGTAAAAAAGGTTTTAAAATAACGCTAAACTTACATTTTCAGTAATTCTTTAGCTAGAATACTATTTTTATTTTAAAAGTAATGATATAGAGATTACGTCACAAGTCTTTAGTTTCTACAAAATGTTCACATCTGGTACATTTAATCGAGCGTTTTGATACCCTCTAAGAGTTGCTGATTTGATTAGTTGTTGTGATTGTCATTCGACAATATCATTTTATCAAAGATCCCCAACTGAGGATCGGACGAATGTATTTCAAAACTTATCGGTTTCTCATATAGTTGAATGTAACTGTTGATTTCGTCTGCAAACGGTAGTTTATACGTAGTAAGTCTAAAAAAGCATAGATTTACACTCTAGATGAAGCCATGCCGTGGCCACAAATGGAACAGCAATAGTTTGACTTTGGCATACTAAAAGACGATTTGATTGGAAAAGATTCGATAGGATTGACAGCTTGCCAAACACAAAAACCGACAACGGTGACCGAAACAAAAAATAATGTTTTTTCTTTTTTGGTTTAAGTACATAAGGTTTCACAATGGCTATCTCGCTCTCGATTTCTTGGCTCCATCTTTCAGCGTAAGCGAAAAGTTTTAATTCTATGAGTAAAAAACAAACTTACCCTCGCTTGACTTTGCAGAAGTCGAATGCAACAGTCCTGTACGAAAGCGCCTTGTCGTTCATGTACTTGGCGTAGCGACGGATGAACGGCGACATGTCATAGCCTGCGTTTAACATCAGTATTAAAAATCTATTGACACTGGGCTGCATTTACGACCTTTGCGTGCGGTTGTTTTTCAACTCGCTCTTATGGATTGAACGCTTTTCACCCAGGCTCGGAACGGCGTTGATGCGCAAAGTTGCACTCGAGGTGCATTCTGGGCGTAGGTTCTGAATGCAGCCCTGTTGTTTATGAACTGAGACATTAAATTTAACTTTATTTGTATTTCACGGCATTGATAAAAAATCGAAATTACAAAGATAGCAATAGCATTTCTTAAAGCTATTTATGTTATAGATTTCGTTTGAAGTTAAAGAATCAAAAAGGGCATCAAGAAATGTATTTTTTTATTATCTTGGACATTCACACAGATTATTTAACCCCTTTGAAAGTACAAGAATATAGCCTGGACTATAATGACTAGGCAAAGATATAATACGATATAATATATCGTGCCATATTATAATACTTAAATAGATAATGACTGGGGTACAAATATTAATATTCATCATACAAATATTTTCCCCTTACGGGATTCGAACCCGCTACCCGTGGCAAAGCAGGCAGGTTCACTAGCGACTGAGCAATCGAGCTATCTGTTTAAAAGATTATTGGACGATAGACTAGAATGATTAAATCTTTTTCCAATGAATAATTCCAATAATGGGAAATGAACAAAATATAAGATATAAAACCATACAAACCATGCGATAAATATTATTAAAACTATAAAGTGCATTTGTTTTATCTATTTGGCAAAGTGCAATTTATCGAGGTGCAAGAAACTATTCAATAACTTCATTATCTGTATTTTATGACCTGTGTGAAAAACAAGGTTGTGAACGCAATTAGATTGAGCCAATGAACACATTATATCTGCTAATTATTATGTGGACTAAGCTTATTGATGCTAATAAGGTATTTTACAACATTAAAACTGTAATTCCTCTAAGTTTTTAATAATTATTACATTTCTAATTTATCGTAGTGATTTGTGCTACACTTATTAAATAAAAACAATACTGATATCCTAAGCTTAAATACCCTTTTAGTGTTTATGGATGTACAAAATATAAAAGTGCGAAAACAAACAGAAGCGTGAAAGTTCAAGAATAATACAGAAAAACTTAACAGAAATAGGTTATTACGTCTTCCTGTGGGCCTAGCATGCCGTCCACGAGAAGACGAGAAAGATCGAGACGTGCCTCCATCACTGTCTCCATCTCTGTTATTTTGCGCATGCCAAAAAGAGCGAGCGTGACAGATTTCTCGTTTAATCGCTTCGTCGTGCGTGGCATGCTAGTACTGGGCCCCTAGACAAAGTATCTTTCGATTAGCGTTAACGACAGCAGAAAATATAAAATTGTATGTGGACTTGACGTTTGGTGACGAAAGAAAACGTAAAAATATTTCGATCGCCAATGTCAAATCCATACATTCTGTCATTTTCTACTAGCGTCAACGCCAATAGAACGTCACTGTGTCTAGGGCCCCAGATATTACAGAATTGAGGCAAGTGTAAATAATAGTTTACCTAGTAGCATCGGAAATAAGATGTTCTGTATTATTATTAAACTTATTAATTGTGAAAGTACATACTGAAACAACAAAAATGTGCATCTAACCCAATTCATTTGTTTCATGTTTTCTTGTGATACCGTAACCGATGAACGATATCGCAAGTACATAGATACCTACAAACAAATTATAAAACAGAATGACTAGGTTACTAAATTTCATTTTATCAGCAATCATGCAGGAACAGCATAAGACGTAACATAAACAACCCAAAGGATGTGCTTTTAGTAATGTGGCAAAACCAAAATATAAAACAGAAGTTTGCTCCCAACTTCCCAAGCGTGTTCTTGCTAAAGACTATACGCAGACGGACAAACAAATAAACAAAAGCCGCCATTTTTTCATTTAACTCACCGATCCTCGCACCGGCCGCGCCTTTCCGAAAGTGATAGGAAATTGAAATGTTTCAGTTAATTGATGTACATATTAAGACTTTACAATTCAATAGGTGCATACTGCAAAGACGTATCCGGGAACCAGTACGTATAGGGTGGTCTTATTGTGCATTTATTAAAAGTCAGGAAGTATAGTATATATGATACATTGGTACATTCTAATAAGGAATATTCTGACAGCTAACGTAATTTGATTCTAGATAGATGGCGTTGGCATGACATGGATCAATGCATGGATCTCAAAAAAAATTGGTGGGCGTATCCATTGACGAAGAATCCTACACAATTCTCCTACTTATTAAAAAAAAGTGAAAAGTTTTAACAAAAAAAATTCGTGTGCTTTTGCAAAATCCTGATAATCATCTCTTGCGAACAACATCGATCGAGATATTAACAAAAACTTTTTTAATTGGCTGTCTGAATATCCCCTGAAAATCTATTGACTGGTGATAGAAAAGCAGTAGAGCAGCAAAGACTAAAATACAAATATCATCTGAAACGAGAACAGGTGGATCTCGTGTCTTACTTCTTTCTCATACTTGGCTATAATATTTCTAGGCTGCAATTATTAATCATAATCTCTAATCAAAATCTAGTAGTTATATTAGGTGTTTACATATGAAACTGCCATTTTGTGTAGATAATAAAATGAGATCGCCATCCGAAGCACGGAGACTCTCGAGATGGAAATATACCACTTAAATTATCACCCATCCAAAGACTGACCGGACCTAACGTTGCTTAGCTTCGGTGATCGTTTACAATACCGAAGCTTCACTAAAAGCCTACTAGCGCTTCTATAATACTACCAGAAAATGATTCCCCTCGTCAATCTTCGTTTGCGTCGAGTCCCCGACAAAACCCGTGTAAATGTACTTCCTTAAAACTCAACTGATGGTATGTTTATCGCCTCATAGAGAAGTGTGCCAAATTATGTCACGACTATGCCTGCGGTTTTTTAAAGGCCAAGGGATCGAACGTATACCGCCATGTCAGATGTAAACAATTTCAAATTTTAAAATAATGAAATAGTTGTCATCATTTTGACCATCTTTTCCCTCTTTATAATAAAAAAATGACATTTTGAAATACAGATCTTTACTTTTGAACAACGTGGTGCTATGTAGCGATCCCCTTGAAAAACACAGGAGAAACGCTCATTCTATTTATCCACACAAAAAAAAACAATTTCTTAGGTAAAAAATATTCCTTCATAAGCAGTACACACGACGACACGTCAGGCTACCCTGTTTGGACTTTGAACTATTAGAAGTTGAACGCTGCGAATCGTGCGAGAGGGTGCGGTATGTTGTTGTTGTTTCGTCTCACTGCACGCTGCGCCCGCGCCGGCAGCCGCGTATATGCAGGCTCTCTACCGCACTATTTTGTGTTTTGTACCTAGTGTAGTTATGGGTAGGTATAAAGGGTGCGATGTGTCGCCGTGTGTACAACTGACATTATAAATGTTCTTATTGTATTTTCAATTTGCACCCATATTATATTTTTTCTATTACGAGAAGATTTATTACACGGGAGATAAATCAAGACATAATTAAAATTCATATTTAATTAAAGCTACATTAATTAACTTAATCATAAACATATTAGCCAGATAGCTTTTAATAGCTATTGAATTGAAAACTGTATGTCGCAAATAAAACAATCTTCGTTAACCATTACAAGAACTACCACAACCTATACAGGATGTAAGGAAAAGTATCATTAACCTTTAGGGTAGGGCGCCAGTCTAGCAAGATTACGAATTTGGCAACAACTCTTGCAGAGTAATCGTAGTCGTGCGTAAGAATAGAGATAATAAGGCTCCGTTTTGCCTGGTTTGCAGAACATGCCAAATTATACGCCTTCCTTGTGGTTCTCCCGTACAAATAAGTGACCGATAAAGTTCGATTTCGTTATAAACATTGTTTTATTTGCACCGTTTCATTTTGATAAATTAATTGTTCAAAAGAAAGAATCATTCGATAATTGACTTACCTTGTACTCCGCTTTTATCTAAGAAATTGCTTAGTTGAAACGTCGAGTTACTCGATGCAAGGTATTGTGTGAACCTCTGCAAAAGAATGTATTATTTCAGAATAAATATCTATTCCATAAATAAAGTTCGAACGTTCTTATTACATTCATATAATCGCTATGGCACCAAAGATTCTAGTTATTAAAAGAGTGTCAAGGAATATAAATATGTACAAACATTTCATTAAATTCGCAGAGTCCTTAATAAACGCTAGCCAGCAGCATTGCCTCTTCGCCTATTTCTTACTCCTGAAGAAATAACTTAGAGGTATGGACACACAATCAAGAGGGCCCAGGATCGAATCCGCACGGAAGACATGCCACGTACCAATCCGCTTTTCTAACTTATGTACCGACAACTCTCAAACGGTCAATGAAAACATCGTAAAGAAACCTGCATACGATGAAGAAGAAATTCTGATGGGTATGTGAATTCTACTAATCTTTAATGGGCACGAGTGTTTTAATAACGCCCATACACTCTCTGAGAGTAGATCTGTGCCCTGCAGTGGGAAGTACAATACGGTTACGGCTGATGACGATTATGATGAAGGCGGGCAAATAATTATGCAAAATAATAATGATTAAGCTGATTACATCAGTACACGAAATTCATTTATACATCAAAGGGCCCTTTTTAGAAATCATTTTAGTTTCAAATTATCCTTATGATAAGTAGGTGGAGAAAACCATTTTCAAATGATATATCAAACGAAGAATGATAGACCGTTGCGTAGTAGGTATAATTTATTGTATCAAGCACAAAATTACATCGACAGCGTTCTTTATTGACACAAGTGCTCGCATTGACGACATTTTATATACACTAGAGGCACGCCGCACTAGGTACAGTAACACTATCCGGTATCGGATAATTTCTTTATTTATAATATTTGTATGAAGCTTCCAATCAGCCAGCCTTCTCAAGAAACAGACACAAGTTATCAAGTACGTATGAAAATAGTGTGTAAAAAATGAAAATAATAACCAATTATAAAATATATTTTTAATAATTCGCGAAATGGGAGGAAATGAACAATAGCGTAGCAATAATAAACGCAAGCAACGCATAGATGCGGTAAATTAATGTTTGATAAGAATGTTGTACATGTACACTTTAACCAATCATCTTTTACTTATAATAATTTTAATAATAATTTTCAAAATTTCGGTAAATAAATATACAGGGTGTAACAAAACACCCTAGTAATACTTAAGGGGGTTCTTCAGACTATCGAACTGAACAACTTTCACTATGGAGCCAACATCGAAATCGCGAAAAACAAAACATCCCATAAAAAAAAGGATTGACTCGATCCAAATGTATGGGGCAGCAGATTTATTTCCCGCGACTTCGATGTAGGCTCCATAGTGAAAGTTGTTCAGTTTGATGGTCTGAATAACCCTTAAGTATTACTAGTGTGTTTTGTTTAAATTGTGGAAGCAAAAATTTTCGATGTTTTACAGGTATACAGGTTGAAATCGATATCATTTACATCCTTTTAAACATACGAGCCTACCTTTAAGAGCCTCCCACCAAACTGAAGAACTTTTACTATGGGAGCAAAACAATCATAACAAAAATAAATCAGGTGTTGCATACATTTCGACTAGGCATTGCTGTTTAGTATGGGACAGCAGATTTTTTTTTCTACGATTGTTTGCTCCCATAGTAAAAGTTCTTCCGTTTGATCGGTAGACTCTTATTTGAAATGGATGCAATGATATCAATTTCACCCTGTAGAGAGGCAGTGGTATATTTAGACGGTGCTATCAAGCACAGGTGAAAGATAAAGGTTGATGTCGTGTCGTATCACGAGCTAAAGGCACTAGTGGAAAAGATACATGATTGGCTAAGACTCAAGAGCCGACCGTCAAGAGCGTAGGTCTTGGGAAGCCGTCCGCCATCGACGCGGCGACGACGGCGGACGGCTTCCCATTCTAAATGACATATTTGTATGGGCCCGCGGTCGGTAAATTTGTCTCAACCCTACGATGATGATTACAGCTATAGGCATGGGGTCACTTTAATAGACCACAGGCTTGCATGCGCACATACTAAGTCACGTCTTACAGATGCGTATGTCGGCATAACTTGTCAACAATAGGAATAGTGCGAATGAGCGAAATGTTGGCGATAACATCCGGTGTGGTAGAGAAATAAATAGCGTTTCAATTGCATCAACGATATAGAGACATGACACGATTGCAGCTGATAACTCACTTACCTCATTGCCATAGGCTAGTAAATGATGAACAGTAATGAGAGCTTTATACACGACGACCCAATTAGTGTTCTGAGTTCGCTCGACGAGCAAGTTCGCCAGTTGGGGTATAGATACATTCGGCTCATTGGTGCAGTGGACTAGATCTGTCAAAGAAAACATAAATAAAATCATTTATTTATCATTATAATGAATTGGATCACTTTTTGTACGATCTGAGCTCCATTGCTCTAAAATACATAGTTTTTAAAAGACGTAAACCAAAGAACAACTAGATTACCGTTATTTTAATCAGAATCATGATTCGGGCTTATACAACGTGTTAGTGAATAAGCGGAAAACCGCAACCCAACTGATTTATTTATAACTAAATAATAAAACTAAACTAAATGAAAAACAATAACTTCATTATTTCATTAATTAAAATTTAAAGTTATTCGCATTTTAATTTGTATTTATTTCAGCGCTTCCAGCGCTAGCGTGCTGTTGGATACATTTAAAGAATCTTGTTTTAGACTATGCCCGAGCGGTGGGTTAACCTCGGGTTCAATATATTTTTAAATAATACAAACAAAATAATATTATTTAACATTTTGAAAAAAATGTTACTTATGTATCTATTCAAGGTTTCAACCTTGAAAATTCAATTCTGCTCTCGATTTTAAACAAACTATTTTCTAGTTTTGCATTTATTAATTAAGACGTTGTATATGATCGTCATTTCTACAGTCTCGTTCGTCAATATGTGGACAACATATAAAGCTTACAATATTTAATGTAAAAACTTCACAAAAAACAATATTGTGTCGAAAAATCGCCAAAATCACCTCACGTAATGAATGGACACCCCCTAAGCACAGCCCTGGTTTGGTTGGTCGCGGGTTCATGTCCCTTCCGAGACTACATTTTTCATTCTGATATTTTCATGAACTGAATTTTCACATCCTAAGCGCGTCATAAGACTTAAAATATCAAGAGCGACCTTTGTGATGGTGATAGATTTTATCAATCTCTGGGTTGATATGACTACCAGCACATGTACGTTTTACAGGGCCCTTCTTAATATGCATACTCTTTTTTAAGGGTATGATCAAACCAACAAACTGAACAACTTTTTCTATGGGACAAGCATCTAAATCTCGAATAAAAATCAGTTGTCCCATACATTTGGGTTTGTAGTTGCTGCTGCTGATATTTTTTCGCGAATTTGATATTGGTGCCATAGAGAAAGTTGTTCAATTTGACGGTCTGGTCATCCCCTTAATAAAGTGTCAGCATATTAAGAAGGACCCTATATTTCGAATCAACTACAAATCAACTAGCTTACAAAAAAGCATATTAATTAAAATCCTAAACCCGGACTTCGTATAGTAACACGAGATTAACAAATGTAATAAAATGTAACAGATGTTAAATCCGACGGATACAATGACATGATCAGTGATAAGTACAATGTTGTTTTCAATGTTACAGGTTCACATAATGGATACTTGATAACATTATTAGGGTAAAACATGATCATACATGGCTGAAGCCAACCAGAAGCCGTAGCATGCTACACGTGATACGGCTGTATCACGTCTTTTATCTAGTTCGTTCGCGCGCACATAGAAAGCGAGCGAAGGTGTGAGCGCTGTATCACGGGTGGCATGCTACCCCATGCAGGTTTCCTTATACTATAAAAGGGTTAATGGGAGTTTATCTAATTAAAAATGAGGATTATCCTTGCGCTACCTCTTAAGAGTTAAGTAACTCACAATGAGAACTAAAACACAGTTCTTACACTATTAAAATTCTACGAGAGCGAAGGAATGCCATGAAGTAAAAGTTATAATTAAATGAAAAAAAAAAAAATCGTGTCTTCCACGACCTTCGGGGACATTGAAAATGAATTAACCAAATGAACTGAATTAAAAATTTAATAAAGGTACAACTTCTGAATTACCCCATCCTAACCCCAGTGATTCGCACACCTCCAATATTTTAATATGGCCCAAAGTCATATCTCTAGGTTTTTTTGTATCTCATTTCGTTTTCGAGATATGTTTTTTTCTCCCCTCTGGACGGAAAGCGTCAATTAACGTCCCGCTGCGCTAAACGAAGTTGCCGCTTTCCGTCTCCGTCGAGGAGAAAAATAGTATACTAACCTCGGGCAGTAAATAAGAAAGCCGGCTTCGGCTCGGTCAACAATTACATGAGATCTGAGACCTTTATTTTCCTGCCCTCGGTGTGTAATCTACAATTTCTGACCGGGCGAAAAAAGACCGCATTTTTCAGTTTTTTTCGATTTGCATAAACACTTTTTTTCAACGATATTTTTTTCCTTTTTTACGTCGAGACGCGTCTTTTGTCTCCCCAATCAGCCACGTAGGTAGTCCCGAAACCCAAGACAACAGGTCGATTTGAAAAAATCTGACCTTTAACAGCAAAGCAACAAAAAAAACTTTTCTGGTGTTAATAAAATGGTGATTGCTGACCACTGCATAAGTGTTTTATTCAACTGTCTAATAGTCATGACTAATGTTATCGGTAATGATAATGAATGGAATGATATTGCGCGAGAGAGAGAGACATTATTACCAAATAATTGTCTTTGTACTTGACCCCATTTAACATCGGTCGTAAGTTCACCTTGCCATCGCTAAAAACAATCATTGTTTGGGAACTCCACCATCCGCCGACAATAAACATTTTTATAATACCTAGTAGTAGAATAAATATAAAGCCTTGTCTTTTAGTTAGACACTACGCCTACGTGAAGAAATGGTCTATTCTAAGTCGGGACCGCAATGCCAATTTCCATAATATAGACAACATTATTAGTAATTTTTAAATCTTTGGAAGCTTATTGAGTTTACACACTTGTATTGTGGAGTATGATAGATAACAATTATCACCAAGCAAAACCAAATACAGGAAATGCCTCCGCCGGTCTGTTTATCGTTTATTTATCACAAATAACAAAAAGCAAACATTATAATGTGAGCAGACACATTGAGTACATTTATTATATTATCTCAATTTAGTCGCTATTCTAAATCCTGCTCTGTTTCGACTCTGACAACAGGTTGACCACTAACTTCGCTCTACCAACACGCACAGGGTTCGTGTCGAATAATCGCGCCCTTAAGGGGCCATGGGTTCTGACGAAGATTTTCTATGAGAAACGCGATTTCCCGGCCCTCCGAAAAGCGCGTGCGTGTGCATTTTCGATTAAAAAGAATGAACAAAAGCACTTTTTATAGATTTTTTTATGATTTTACTAGATAAACTAATGGTGAATATGCGAGTATAAATACCAACAATCGGAAACTATTTGAAGTTCTTCTAAAACGAGAAAATTTATTAAAAATGCATGAAAATACGTCATCTTGGTGACGATTTTCTATCGTGTGAAGTAATTACAATCGTGTATTCAGTTTATGATTTCACTTGATAAACTATCCAAAAATACCTAGGTATGACTTTAGTTTCGGTAAATGGTACCTATAAATCTAGTCGTAAAATGAAAAATAAAAGACGCCTCCAAGGTATTTCGTCCTACCATTGGGCCTTAAGCGCATCGCATACAGAAGGAGTCGAGGCGGCGTCGAGACGCGGGCGCGCCTTGCCAACCTTGACATACGGTCGATAATAGGGTTGATAAAAGAAAGACTGCAGCCGCTCGGTTATGATATACAATTACCGACCGTATGTCAAGGTAGCAAAGGCGCGCGCCCGCGCCTCGACTCATTCTGTATGCGATGCGCTTTACGCGATTTCGTGTTCATTATTGACAAGTGTTAACTCTATTTACTATGCAACAAGATTCAAAGTCCCCGCAAAATTTTGCGCCGCCTTGTGTATGCGCGCTTAGTTTGTGTCATTCAGCATTCTTAATTTCCTCTGTCGAGTCGAGAAAGAGGGAGGAAAGAAACGTCAAACTCAAGGCAGCTCGCGACCTACCTTAAGGTCTCGAGACTCGCTGAAGCAGTTATGCGTAAAAATCGTAAAATAATATTTGAATTCAAAGATATATTATATTTATTCTAAAATCACAAAAAAAATTCCTACTTCAATTTCCACCATTATTATTAATTCCTCGACTCAACCCCCGTGGGTCCCTCGAGATTATGTATGACAGAAAACAAGTTTTGAGGATAACGTTTTTTGACTGAGGAGGAGTCGCAAGGCTAACATGCCACGAAAGACAAAGCGACAAAACGACAAAACCGTCATGCGCGCTCGCTTTCGCAGACGCAAAGTAACAAAGACAAAGGCACGTCTCGATTTTCGTCATTGTGTAGGGGGTGGCATGCTAGAGTCTCTGCCAGAGTATAATGAAGTGGCCGACTGACAATACGGGTGTAGAATACTTTCTCACAATCATTAGTGGAAGATGGATCATAATGAATCATTGGTGGATTAGTTAATGGATGGTGGTCTGGAGAGATTCTAGAGGCTACCACTTACTTTCCAGTAAGTGTCCTAGTAGTAGAACAAATTATCATCAATTCAATAATAACCACAGAAAATTATTGAAGTCATCCAATGAGACAGATTTTACCGAAAATCTAAACTCGAAATGTTACTAATTAGGGCAGTAGTGACAATAATAATTGCCTAGTTTACAAATAAGGAAGAACAAGAATAACTCGTACCACTGAGTTTTTCGGAATTTATGTACGATTTGTTACACCACTGGCTTTTCGGTGAAGGAAAACATCGTGAGGAAACCTACATGCTTCAATTTCGAGGCGTGTATTGTACCCACTGTCCATTATAAGTGGCGACGGGCTCACCCCCCGTCACACTGGACAGAGTTTCGGTACTACTGGTGAAACGTGGATGTTCTGAGGTTTCAGAATATCTCTGACTACCCCCTCGGGGAATATAGTCGTGAGCATATGCTATGCATGCTTATGCATGAAGTTTCAATGAACAATTTCAATTAAAACAAACTACGGTAGTGAGTGCTATCAGTAGGAATCGGAAAAAAAGAATCCTCTTCTGAACAAGATGCGTGTGAAAAACTTTACTTGCAATACAAACAAGTACAAGGACAGTGCAAGAATAGTTAAACAATCATAGGCTATTCTCTGATAGCAGGTTGAACTCAACTTGTCTTCACCAATCCGCCCTCAGCAGTTGAAAATGTCAAAATTACTATGGAGATATGCATCTTTCAACTGCTGATTTGATTCTCAAAAATCATACTTCAGGAGTGAGTTTAAAGTCAAATCAGCAGTAGAAAGATGCGTATCTCCATTGTAATTTTGACATTTTCAACTGCTGAGCTCACCGAATGAGATTCAAAAATCGCACTCCTGGGCCCAATCCTTCTCACCATTATTCACGTGAGGAGGCCATTGCCCAGTAGTGGGATCCAACAGGCTATAACTTAACTTTAAATTTAAATACAGATCCGTCATTGAGAAAAGCATTGTATTAATTTAATCTTACTTCATAGTTCATACTAATCTACTAAAACATACACACATAAGCTGATAAACACATTACCCTACTTTGCGTCGCGCAGTCGGGTAAAAAGTATGATAAGTGTTTAAATTAATATTGACTGCTTGACAAAATTCAATGTTAATAATTATTTTAATCACATCATTGTTTTAGATTCGTCGGAACAAAATATGAAGTCTGTCAAAAAACTGGTCCACCACCCTAAGGTTGACATTAATTTGCACATCATAAAACAATACGATCTATTTCTGACATAATTGCTTTCAATTTGAATGCAGTACAATTCCAATCTCAACCTTAGTATAGGGACACATCTGCGGAACGTTTCGCGCCGAGCTTTCGGTTGAATACGCGTCTAATAGGAAAATTGGCGCGTAATGGCGCGTACTGGTACTACCACCTACTATTTCTTTTACTGTACTCCGTTTGTTTCGTGTGTGCCTTTAATGGTGAATAAAGTTTTTTCTTTCTTTCTTTTCTCTTTCTACTGGTGTGTCGCGGAAAAGCGTTGCGCGCGTATTTAACCTAACGTTCGATGCGGAACGTTGCGCAGGTGTGTTCCTTAGCCAGGACGTTTTCTAAAAATCTACATGACTTCGAACACTTGATTTTTTTTTCGTTTAGAATCTGTCATCATTAGAATGATGAATAAAGTTTATAATCCATGGCTTTGCCATTGAACTACCCTTGTTTAGTGTGGGAGCATGTTACTCTGCTTCAGCTATTATCTACTGCATCACAAATTAAATATACTCCACTAGTTATTAATTGCTATTCAAATTTTAAGGCTGTGTGTAGACCATAAAACTAAACTTTCCCTTTGGAACATGGGTCGTAATGGCGTTGCGGCCCAATCTCATTTTAAGAATAGCTTCCAGTCGAGGCCTGCGAGCATGCTGACTTTTAGAAGTTATGTATGGATGGTGGTCAAAATGGTGGTGAAAGTTTTAAGTTATGGTGTGAAAAATATCGAGCTTGCTTCACTCGCTCTGTTTTTTGTTTGATTTTATTTAAGTAGTCTTGTTCTATGATCGATGCACTGAGTTTTATTTCTTTATATTCTTTGTGGCCCACTGATTCTACTATCATTATGCATGTGGCCCACCAATGACTGAGGTTGACATGCCTGCACTACATTGATGATAAGGATGATCCATAAAGGTATTATACCTTACAGGAATAGAGCAACAAACATGAGTTGTCAAATGAAACCGTTTTTGGATATTTTTTGGAGACTATTCGCAGGCAAAAATTTGAATATTGTCTATAATTCTGAGTCTAATGTGAAATTGTGGCTAAACTTATGAAGTAGTGTAGATTCACAATTATTCACGGAGACCGAATTGTAAAAATTTATTTGTGACAAAAAAAACGGTTCTATTGCCTCGCGTCACGTATCTCTTTCTATTATACAGTGGTGCCGCTAGGTACATCTCACTCACTCAGCTGTATGTTCCTCTATTCCTGGTATAATACCTTATGGGATGATCTACCTGCCATATCGCCCCAGTCTCATGCCTAGGCCACATTAAGTCTAATGCAGAGACAAGATACTATGCCTACAGAGGGTAGGTACATACAAATCCTTCTACCTACCAGTGAACTGCTCATGTGTAGATTCTTACATAAAGGTAATAGTCTCAGTCAAGTTTTTTACATTTATCAACTATCCCACCACTGTTCACATGACATAATGTCGAAATGTATGTCAGCATTCGTGGGACCAAATTTATAAGGTTTGGAAAATAACTCCATTTGATATGATTATGTAGAGGTACTTGTTTCTTTATCAGACAATTAATTATCATATACCCAGGTAGATTTTTATCATAAGCGCATCATCGCGAATGAATAGCCATGATAGCGGATTTAGAACGTACACGAAAGCCCAACGAATATCGACCATAGCTGGTTTGAACTGTCAAGTTCGGTTATTGAACGGAGGAGCCTGCCTGCATAACTGATAATGAAAAGTTATTGATTACACATATCTATGAAATATGTACTTACAATCTAAATGTTTCTTCTTGGGTGCGATCATTTCTTCGGTGGTAGCTTTGCATACAGATTTCGCTAATCCCTGGCCGGCGATACTATGGCGGGCAGCTAGGAGCCTGTCGTTTATTGTCTGACCCGCCATCTTCACGTTTAACCCCGACATAAACTATTTGCGTCCTGAACTGCACTTTTCAGCTAAAAGCAAATTCACAAAATTAAGACGATGACGGCTAAAATATGTCACCGCCCCCCCGACTAGTGCAACAATACTAAAATTCAAGATGGCGGTTTGGATTGGAATTGGAATGGAAATGAATGGCGCTGCTGCTGGCGAGTGGCAGTCGAACGAACGAAACAGCAAAGTAAGAAACAAGGGATGGCCGATTGAGATGAATTGTGACTCTGCAGAACTAGTTCATTGATTTTATTTTACTCCCCTTTTTGGCGGCGGCGGCAAACCCAAAAATTTTGTATAATGTTCTTGGGCAAACCCAATGAGGGATTTTTCGAAAGCCATTAAAAAAGAAAAAGTTGTTCGAAAATAGATGGCGTTGACGAGACAGGGGTGAGCGACCTTGCAGATTATAAAATACAAAATAAATCAGTAGGTAAAATTTGTGTTTTTAAGTAAGCAGCAAAATATGAACATATATTTCGTAAACGGATGCATCTGACTGAGGCCGAGATTCAGAGACGATTTTTTTTTCTTAGTTCGAGCTGAATAGGGTCGAAATGTATGGATTTTGACATACGGGAGTTCGAACTATGACTTAAGAATCGTCTCTGAATCTCGGCCTCAGTGACATGCATTTTTGTTTACTTTTTAGTCTAAAATTTTTGTCTTCGGATCACTCTCTAATCAACGCCATCTATCGCCGGTATGTTTAACTTTAGCATCCTTTTAAACTATACTCCGTTCAGGAATGAGGAGTTTTCTGACAGCTACGCAAACGTAGTTCATCATATCGGCGATAGATGGCGTCGACCAGAGTCGTCCGAAGAAACATTTAGGTTAAAAAGTAAATAAAAATGCATGTCACCGAGTCAGACGCATCCGTTGACGAAATATACGATCATTTTTGGCTGCGTACTTAAAAACACAAATCCTTACTAGGTATTTTATTATCTGCAGTGCTAGCATGATTAGTCGCATGACGCGCGCCTGCGGGTTTGAAAACCATACCCGCGCCTGTCATTTATCCCGCGATGGTGAGCATGATTTGACAGCTCGTCAGCCACTCTACCAAGAGAAAGCAAAGTCGCGGCCTGGGTTCGCTGGGTTACCATACGGTTAAATCGATCAATTTGAATAGGGTATCACCGAATAGGTGATTAGAGCTGCCCCAAAATCATTCGTTCTTCTACTTATTTCGTTGCGTAAACGTAGAGCCACAAACTCTACCGAACGGTGATCATGCTCGCATTTGTAGACTAGAGTCTACGAATGACAGTTGAGAGCTCGCGTCATCGTAAGTCGCGGGCATCATGTTAGCTACTGTAGAGACAGAGGCGAAGACGCGCTGAAATAGAGATATGGTATAGAGAGACTCGAAGTCGCGGGGTATCATGCTAGCCCTGCTGCAAAGGTACTTTCGTCGAAGGAAGTGGTGGCAAACGTTTCTCTCGACGAACAGTGCTATCATCGGTAAAAAGTTATTTCGTCAAAGATACCGTTGGCGAACAGTTCTTTCGACGAACAGTGCTGTCGGTAAAGAGTAATTTCGTCAAAGAGACCGTAGGCGACCGGTTTTTTCGACGAACAGTGCTATCGGTAAAGAGTTATTTCGTCAAAGAGACTGTTGGTGAAAGGTTCATTCGACGAACCGTGCTATCGTTGAACAGTGCTTTCGTCGAACGAATCGGTTGAAAACCGTGAATACCGTGATTTCGATGAAGGCAACTTCGTAAAACAGTTATGGACTTGTCTCGTCAACGCCTTCTATCGAGCCATTAGGAACTACTTTTTCTTTTTTAATGGCTTTCTGAAAATCCCTCTATTCTATTCTATTTTTATTTAAATGGCGTTTCCTTGTTAGAATTCGCCAGTGTCAAGTAGTTTGAGGGAGTGTCTATCCAATCTCGAGGATTGTTTTTGAGTAAGAACAACTGAGAAGGATTTTGGAGCCTAGGCCGAGAGAGACGATTTGTAAGTCATAGTTCGAACTCCCGTATGTCAAAATCCATACATTTCGACCATACTTAGCTCGAGCTAAGACTAAAAAAATCGTCTCTGAATCTCGGCCCTAGTGGCAGGCTGAGACGCGAACCGCGCGAACACCACGCGAGAGACAAGTGTTCGAGGTAAACCCCGCAACGTGACTCTGAAAATCCCTCATAAGAGCGACAAAATGTAAACAAATAAACGTCACTGTCAAAGTGACATTACGTGGTCAAAAACCTTTGGTTTGGTACATTTTCTTAAGAATAAAATTATGTAGGCACGGCATTTAATAAATTGCTTTGACATTAAAAATGTATCGTCTACTTATCTATAAATGATAAAAACAATCGCGACAAAGGAATTTTCAGAAAGCCATTAATAAAGAAAAAGTAATTCCTAATGACTCGGTAGATGGCGTTGACGAGACAGGGGCGAGTGACCTTGCAGATGATAAAATACAAATAAAATAGTAAGAATTTGTGTTTTTAAGTAAGCAGCCAAATAAGAACATACATTTCTATTCTATTCTATTTAAAAAAAAAATGGCTGCCATCTTGGGTATTTGATGATTTTGCCAATGTCTAGTTTATGTAGCAAAAGTGCTTGACGTTGTACGGTAATTTATGTATTTGGTGACATCATGGATTGTTTTTCGAAAAGAACACTATCTTAAGCCACCACTGGAGCCCCGTTGTATACCTGGGAGGGGGCAACCAACAATCGACAGGCGACGCGACCGCCCAATAGCAGATCCACAACGTGACTCCAAGAACATACATTTCGTCAGCAGTTACAGCTTGGCAAACAAGTCCTGATAAAAAATGAGGGCGCTGCCTCCACGCAAAGAACGTCAAAATCGAGCATAACCTGGCAACACCACCATACTAAAATTTTAGTTCCACCTGTCACCACGATCAGGACTTTTTTGCCAAGCTATACCTACTACGTCTGACTCAGTGACATGCATTTTTGTTTACTCTTTAGCCTAACATTTTCGTTGACGGACTCCTCAGTGAGGAGTTTTCTGACAGCTAGTCAAAGGTAGTTCAACATACCGGAGATAGATGGCCTTGACCAGAGAGACCCCTCACGAAGACGAAAATTTAAGGCTAAAATGTAAACAAAAATGCATGTTACTGAGTCAGACACATTCGTTGACGAAATATACAGGATGTAAGTGACAGCCAAGCAAAGTATTTGCTGGCTGTCACTTACACCCTGTATGTTCATATTTTGCTTCTTACTTAAAAACACAAGTTCTTAATATTTTATTTGTATTTTACTATCTGCAAGGTCACTCGCCCCTGTCTCGTCAACGCCATCTATCGAGCCATTAGGAACTACTTTTTCTTTTTTAATGACTTTTTATGAATGAGAAATTAATATATGGCTTTAAAATACTTAGTATCCTGAGCCATTAAAGATATAAAAAAAAAGAAAAAAAATGACTGACTGGCAGGGTGGCGGGGCGGCCGGCGGCCATGTTTAATTTCAAGTCAATTTTCTTCCAAGTACATACAAAGTACATATCGTGTTTTCGAAGAAAATAGCATCGAGGTTGAAAATGTACCTATTAATTTTATCTATCCTGAGTATCTAGATTTTCATCGACATATTTTTATTCTTTTTGCTTCACGAAAAACTAGCAACTATTTAACCTGTAGTTAGTTATTTTGATGTTTTCAAAATAAAATCTTGATTCCAGTGCCTGCTGCTTGACAAAATGGCCAAAAAGAAAGGCACTAAAAAGAAGCGTCAATTAAAACAATCTGTATCGCCATCCATTCCTTATGATGCGGAAGTATGCGCCCCCACGAGCAGCGTCAACCCGCCTGTGATGTTGAAGGTTTGCCGACTCTGCGAAACTAAAGACGGACCATTTCTGAATATTTTTGATGCTGAGAAGGTGATTGCTAAGAAAATTGAAGAATTGCTGCCATTTGGGGTAAGTACATTTTATTTATTTTATTTTATTTATTTGGCGCAGTAACAAAGTACAAACTGATACATCGATCTTATATACAAATTAAATTACATCTAATTTGCACCTCAATAATGACTGCGCACAGCATTCTAATTTATTCATACGTATTTACTACATTTATTGAATGAAACTTTTAAACATAAGAGTTAGGTAGGTATATGAATACATTAATAATGTTATTTTACGAGAAAATGAAAGAAAATTGTTACATACTAAAAACGAATGCAAAACACTATAGTTCTTGGCGCATCAGCAGCTTAACAGAGCTTGCATACTGTCTTGGGCTTTGATGGAATATATCAAGGCTCTTACAATGATCATTAATAAATAAATAAATAAATAATAAATAACGCTCACAGGCACATACATTGTAATGATCCCAAACTAGCACTAAAGGCTTTTATTATGGAAACCATACAACAACGGCACGAACATATAACATCCATGACTGAACCGGGATTCGAACCCAGGACCCTGGTTTGGCAGACCGGCGTGGTAACCATTACACCAACTGGGTCGTCAAACATTACATGAACTCACGACCATCCTTCCACTTGCGGGGTGGTCGATAACTTTGTCATAACTAACATCTTCGAGTTGTACCAAGTCTCACTTGGTTATAGGATGAAATGATGTATAGGTGTTTGGGGTAAGTATTCACGTTGAATTCAGATGTTGATGTATTTCAACTGTATTTACTTTTCTGTTTATTACGAATTTATTAGGTTGGGGTGCTTTCTCAACATCATCACTCATCTCAATTCCTCATCATTCTTAGTGACTCAAGGTTGCATTTTCCCTATGGATCATGTTTGCTGTGATGCAAAGTACAACCTGTTTACTATTTGGACCTGGCATCGTAGCCTCCACTGCGACGCATGGGTATGGTGTGCAAAAAAAGCATTGTTAAGAATATTTATGAAACTTGCAACAAAGATGCGAACTGTAGGTACTGACCGCAACAAGACGTACGCTGGGAAGCGGGAGAGGCATCATATTCCAGTGCGGTCCAATCTTTTAATAAATGGGTTGCATGGAATGTTATTTGAACTGTTAAAATATGAATTGTTAAAACCTTTTTGAATAACACAGTTTACAAACTATGAGAACCTCTTGCGAAACATCCAACTAAAAAATGTACCATCATAAGCATAAGCATATGCTCACGACTATATTCCCCGACTGGGTACTCAGGGACATTCTGAAAACTCAAACCATAGATGTAGACATCTCACTAGTAGTACTGAAACAAGTGAGCCCGTAACCACTAATAAAAGATAGTGGGTACAATACATGCCTCACAATTGAACTGCCTCCGTGGTCTAATGGTAAAGAGCTAGGGCTCTTGACACGGAGGTCGTGGGTTCGATTCCCACGGGGGGCACCTAGTGAAATGTCACTTTGAGCGTTTTTCCCCAGTTGGTTAGGACATTGCAGGCTGAGTCACCTGATTGTCTGAAAAGAAGGATGATTCCGTGCTTCGGATGGCACGTTAAGCTGTTGGCCCAGCTACTATCTCTGGTGGTAGTAGTCGTTACATAAAAAAACCACGTCAGAGGCCGTAAGGCGGTTTGAATAAACTCTGACACCAAGGCTTGCAGCCCACTCGATAAGAAGAAGAATTGAAGCATGCAGGTTTCCTCACTATGTTTCCCTTCACCACAAAGCCAGTGGTATTACAAATCATAGATAATTTCCAAAAAGCTCATTGGTATGAGTCTGTCTGGAAAGGTATCGAACCATCACCTTCAGCACTCAAAATATTGTTTACCTAACACTCAGTTGCGGAAACGCTCATTATAGTTAATCCTCCATTAAATCTCTTGCTGTTACTGGAATGTTATATAAACTACTCAGCACCTGTTAACTTTTTGATTGAGTAAAGCCGCTTGAACATGGAATTTTACAGATCTAAATCCGAGAAAGTATGGATTTCAACAGTCACATCAGTAATTCAATGTCAAGATTTTTTAAAGGGCTATATCGAAAACCATTTTCAGATAATTTGTATCTGTTAGTGACTATAAATTTAAAGGATTACAGATATTTTTATTAGAGTTCTGTAGTCAAACAAGGAACCCTTATACTTTCGTCCATTCTGTGTGTCCGGCCTCAATTAGTCGTTCATTATTGGCCGTTAGGATTGATATAGTTTGGGTTCAGTATTCGTATAACAGTAGCCAAAGTTAAAAGGGTTAAGTAGAAACAAATTTTTTGAACCCCCCTATCTCTCATACAACCAAAAGGGGGTTGGGAAAAATGAGTCAATTAATTGACTGATGTGCCATTGGATAGCTCTTGTATCGTGGAACAAAAAACACGCACAGAAACTTATTATTAAAATCTTTCAAGATTTATATAATATGTGCTCAAAATAAAAAACAGAGTATACCCCCCTGGCTTTAACTTAAAAAACTTCTGGAAAGAATCGGAATCTATTCTACATTATAGCTCATTGTAAATACTACCAATGACAATATGAATCCAGTAACATAAATATTAATAGTCGACGGTCGGCGGCTGTTAATAGATTGGAGATTTCTTAAGTTACCTTTCTAAGCTATGTTGGCATCAGCTTTTCACATAATGACTAAGGAATACGGAAGGATACGCTCTTGGCCAGTTTTAATATAACACAGTCATTTTACGGTTTAAGCCGGGACTGATTTAAGAATAAAAAAATTTCGGTATATCATTTAAGAGCCAATTTGGGCCTAATCTCCATTCAGAAATTCGAGGGACAAAATTATGTTTAACACCACCGGTGATAAACATAATTTTAAAATTACGTGCCATGACAACATTTTATGTACCAAAGGTTTCTGACCACGTAATTTAACTTTAACAGTGGCGTTTCTTTGTTTTCATTTTGTCTCTCGAATTCCTGAATGGAGTATAAAAATATACTAAAATTAAGATTTTTTCGCTTACGCCTAGCTTACGCCTAAAATTTAAAAAATCACGTTACATCAGCCCACATGTATGGTCACTGGTCTAAGAGCCACAAGTGACAGTTAGAGGATAGCCAAACATACAGCTTGGCAAACAAGTTGTGATAAAAAATGAGGGCGCTGCCTCCATGCAAGAACTTCAAAATCACTCATAACCTGGCAACACCACCATACAAAAATTTTTGTTCCATCTGTCACCACGATCATGACTTTTTTGCCAAGCTATACACGGTACACAAGGGTCATACAGTATGTTTTATTTTTTACGTGATCGTTTTTGGAAGAAATCACTTTGACATCAGATACTTAGCTACAACTACTAAAAGTAATTTTTAAGCGTGCAACAGTAAGAAGGCGCATGAGTACTATAATGGCAATCTGAATTGGAATGAATCAGGACTGAATAACGATTTTCTCGTTAAGAGTTTACGAGATGCTAAATTATTTGTATGGCTTTCCATTCCTGCGGAGATTACAAATTTTGGTCCATAGTTTTATTAAAGCCATAGTTTGGCTCTCGGTCTGTTCGTTTAGTTCCCTGGCTCCACCGTCCAATGTTATGCCAGGGCACTCGTTAACTATGTGTAACACTTTAAACGACCTACACACGGCCAGCTTATTTTGGTTTAGTATAGCTTGATGTGTCGCCGTGTGTATATTGAAGATATTTGCAATAATATTAATTCCCCTCGTTTAGGATACGCAAAAGAATCCATTGAGACCATTCTTCGATTTTTTGGCTTTTTGGTTTATCTATTTGTCTATTTGTTTGTGCACGCATCACTTAAAAACTACTGAACCGATTTGTATGGGGTTTTCACTCAAAGGGCTTTGTTTTGATTAACTTTAAGGCTTTATTTCATCGCACAGATTCTTTCCTTAAAACGTTATGATATGAGTATTTAAAGTCAGTGGTCTGCGCGTATTAAGTCGCCGGCGCCGCTGGTGAATCATAATATATTAATAACATTGCGAAATTTTTACTTTACTTTCACGTCCAGTATTCACTAGACATGGTGCTGTCAAAATTAAATGCTCTTGACGCATAATGCCTTAAAACCAATAATTTTCTTAAACGCATAATGAGTATATGGATTTTTGTAGATTGACTAAAAATGTTATTTGTGGCTTTTTCAAATAAATATAAATAGAATCAAATAAAAGGATTTTGTACTGGCAAGATTGCGAAATTTTTAGCTATCAGTTCTGAAGCTAATTACTGAAACTACTTAACTATATTACTGATTGATGTATGATGCTGACATGCTTTTGCGAATGAAAATGTTATAATAAAGTGTGCATTGTGGTTTATGTTTCGATATGAAATAGTAGTGGCGGGCCTAGAATTTGACAAAAGTCGTAAACACGTTTTGGTCAATTTAATGCAATGCGAACTAGTTACATTGATTTGGCGGCCACAACTCACGTGCCTTTACTGTTTATCTATTGTTTATGAATCGAAACATTGCAGAAAAAATTTTAATCACTTATTTTTCTTACAGATTGCAGAAAATGATGAACTTCCTCACAAAATCTGCTTCCGTTGTTCAGCAAAAGTGGAGGAGCTACATGAATTTGTACAGAAATGTATTAAAACTCAAGAGAACTTATGTAGCGTTTTGGGAAAGAAGGGACCACTTATAACCAAAGCAAAGACCCAAAGGCACCTCTGGGAAGAGAAATTAAATAAATCAAATATATCAAATGATGATATTTGTAATGCAGTGATCAAAAAAGCAATGGAAAGTATTAACATTCCTTTAAAATTGCCTCTTGAAGAAGAAAAGACACTCCCTGAAGAGAAAACTACTCCGAAGAGAACATTAATTGAAAATGTTGTGAAACCTGCACCAGAGGTCGTTGTTAAAGCTCCAGCTCAAAAGAAATTAAAAAAAGTTGACAGCAAAAACAGATGTGAAAGCAACGAACTATCATTGAAACCAGAGAAACAAAATACTGAGGATAGCATAAAAGCAGAAGAAACATGCAATGTGTCAGTAAAACCAGTCAGTTTAAATTTGATTAAGTGTGACGAAAAAATTAGGCCAGCTAGGATGTCCCGATCAAAACACTCTGAATCTTTATCAGAAGCTTCAGAAGGTAAAAGTATTAATAAAAGGAAATCAACCATACTGAAAGATTCACATAATTATATGAATGATAATATTACTGCACCAGTCAATGTTGCTGCAACAATCAACACCTTTAGTATAGATGAAGGAACAGCACCAGAAAAACCAAAGACGGAAAGTGTAATAGCGGTACAGGAGGAGATAACTAAAACTGAAGAAAAACCTTTTAACATTATGGATCATATCAGTATAATTAAAGTCAATGGTGTTGGAGTGTTATTTCAATGCAGAATGTGTAACAGAAACTTCTTGAAAAAAGATGTTGTAGCTTCTCATGGGTGTGCCAAAAACAGTAAAAATGTTACAAAAAATGTTGCTGCACCGGAGCCCCCTAAGCCACCAAAAGTAAAGTATTTGAACATTAAATTAGATGAAGATACAAAAAAGAAAACGGTGACAGAAAGTAAGAGTATTAGTGATGACATACAGGAAATTAAAAAAACTGAAAGTAATACTGATTCGAATGTGAAAAAATCTAAACCGAAAATAGGTCCAGCTAGCAAAGTAAAAAGAGAAGTTAATGAAGCCAGTCGTCCTGCGATTGGTATGGTGGTGTCGCCTCGGGAACCAACTCCTCCTCCAGTAAAACCAAACCCTGTTACACCGTCTGTTCAATTCCCTGCCATCCCAAGCTTAAATTCACGTTATAAATTAGTACCAGGGCCGAATAATACTTTTACATTAGTCGAAGAGCATAATAACCAAAATCAGGAATCAACTGTGCCAGCTGCCAATGATAAAGCTTTTAAAAAAAGAAAATCGACCCCTGGTACCTCTGACTCAAAAGTTGGAAGGCCAAAAATGCGAAAACAAGGATCTCTTGCAATACCAACTAATATTGGTAATACTAAAGTCAGTCAACCTAATTCAGATATAATTGATTTGGAAACGTCAACTCCATCTGAAGAGGCTTCAGTGTCGCAGCCATATCCTGTGGGGTTATTTAAGACAGTACCCCACCATGCTAGTTTGTATACGCCGGAGGTTACGCCTGAACCTGTTATGTTCACTACTCCTGCGATGAAGAAACAGTCTTACACGATTGTCCAAACAGGCAACCCTAGTAAATTATTGATATCATCCAAGCCTCAACCGCCTGTCGAGGAAGTGCCAAAAAAGCGACAAAAGAAGTCAAAGGTGGCACAAGCAGCACGTGAGGATCCTGTCGTAAAACAGCCTTTTTCTGTAACTTTAGAAGATGCCGCCCCACCCAAGGATGCCGGATTTTTTACATTTATTAATGTAGATCCATTGTTGCAACCCTCATATGTCCTTCCAACAGATAACATCATACAGGAATCACAAATTTCAACATCCACTCCCTTAGGGCGAGTTGCCCAAGAAAGTAATAAAAAAGCGGAATATACATGTAATATGTGTGATGAGAAATTTACTCGAGAAAAGAAACTATTGGCACATATTCAGTCACATTATAGCAAAATGGATGAAGAGGATCAATTACGATCAGAGAAAACCACTCGAAAGCGTGCTAGGAAGTCATAAAACAAAATGAAGTGACATTCTAACATAGATGTGATCAGAATGCTACAACTAATCGATAACGACGGTTACTGCATTTCTTGTTTGGCCTGGTATACAAATGTTTGAGAAGCCCATCAGAAGAAACCTGCTGTGCCGATTATTGCCGACATGAACTGACTTAATTGTTTTGGGATTTTCCTGGAATTTGTACTGGGTCCAACTTAATATGCTGACACTTTTTAAAGGATGACCAGACCATAAAACTGAACACCGTATCTATGGGACCAACATCGAAATCGCGAAATAAAATTAGCTTTCCCATACATTTGGCTCGAGTAAGTTTACAGTTTTGTATGGAACAGCAGATTTTTTTTTCGCTATTTCGATTCTTAATTCGCCATAGAGAAAGTTGTTCAGTTTGACGGTCTGATGATCCCCTTAAAAAAGAGTCAGCATATTAAGGACCCTATTCAGGGTGTAAGGACAAGTTTAGTATCATTAACCTTTAGGGTTGAACCTCATTTAATAGCACCGCATCGCATTTTTCCGACGCTCCATCCTTTTCTGTCACTCAGGAACGTCATTTGCGGTATCCACGGGGGACTAGGCTGGGAGACCATGGGCAAGTGTCAATACGGAACTTTCACTATGGATCCAACATCAAAATAAAATAATAAAAATTAGCAGTTTCATACCCTAATGTATGTACAGCAGATTTTTTATTTTATTTCTATGTTAGCTCTGTAGTGAAAGTTGTTCAGTTCGATGGTCTAAACAACCCCATTAAAAATTAATATGGTCTTTTGTTACACCTTCTATAGATAGTCGAGAAATATGTAATTGACAGTCTGTAGGGCTATTGTGTAAGTTTCAGATTATATCGATACAAAATGGATATTTTTTTAGGACTACTGGGCAATATTAAGTAATATTGTGTTTTTCGGATCATCATATTCAATGACTGAAATATTAAGCAGAAATGCCAAGAACTATAAAATAACACAAATGCTGATGCCGATACCAATCGAATCGGGTAGTTACAGTATAAGAGAGTATCAAATATAATACCCATGCTGACTGTGTGGCTGTACCAAAGCACACTTATATGACATAATCCAAAATGAGACAACGTTTTGAAACTTATCAAAAAAAAAAAAAATGTTTTGTCTTAAATGCCGACTTAGAAATAAGTATACAAAAATCAGTTTGTTCTATTTTCTCTAATGTTTTTGTAATTGTAATGGTTGTCTACAGTAAAGCAGTATAATTTTAATATTACGTTAATGCTAACTATTAAGATATAATTTGGTTAGGCAGTAGGTTAGGCACACATTTTGTAAGCTATCGGTAAGACGTATGTAGGCTGAGTTCCCCTTGTCATACTTCACTCCGTATAATCTATTTATCTTAGGATGTTGTTAGAGACCTATCACTCGAAGCGATTTTTGAACATAGGCGATATCGCAACTGCACCGTAACGACGTCGCGATCTCACTTCCGGAACGTTGAAACTGGATCACCAAGATTTTAAAGCACAGGCGTAAATTGAGCGTTGTCGCCGCGACACTGATATTGCGGCGACATTTATCAGCCATGCTTACGCTCAAAAATCGCTTGTGTGATACAGTCCTTAAAGTCATTTGACAATATATGGAGGCATTATCTCTTATCCATCAAAAATACATTAAGGGCCTGTTTCACCACTTCTGGATAAGTTCTTAGTAGCTTGTCTGACAGATCGTATGATATACATGTCACACTTTCTGTCAGATAAGCCATTGAGAGCTTATCCAGAAGTGGTGAAACACTCCCTAAATTCTCAGGTATGTATAATATGTATTAGTATAATGAAATATGAAAGGTTAATAAAAAAATTGCATACATGATATCTATACCAATAGGATTAAACAAACAAAAAGTGGTAATAAAAAACTCTTAGGTTATTTCTTATCTTGAATCATCTCAATACAGATTATCTTTATAAATAAGATGATTAAAGCCTGACCAGAAATATAAAAAAACCTCGCCATGTTGCGGAAAATCATTGGAACTAATTTTTGTACTTGGAACACTAACATTAAAGATGACAGTCGATTGCAGCGCCCCCAAACCAGGTTTTTTATATTCCTGGTCAGGCTTTAAATGAAAAATCTGAGTTATTTTGTCCATTTTTCAAAGACCCGCAGGTATAGTTTAGTATAGTAAATATACAAGGTGTAACAAAACACCCTAGTAATATTTAATGGTGTGGTTTAGGCCTTCAAACTGAACAACTATTACTATGGAGAAGTCGAAAATAATTGTAATGCAGTCCCGTAAATTTTATTCGAATATTTATAGAGGTTAGGTACTGCAGTTTTTTATGAAGACGTTTTTTTTCTCGATGTTTGCTCCATAGTGCAAGTTGTTCAGTTTGATGGTCTAAACCACCCCTTTAAATTTAACTAGAGTGTTTTGGTACATTCTGTATAAGTAGCCTCTGTACATATAGTAAGTAGGTACTTAGTTTTATACCTTCCGGTAATAACATTCGGTGTAAGTACTTGTAAGATTAATAAAAAAATGTTGTTTTAATTACTTTACTAGTGGCTCACTCTTTATTATTATTGTTTTGGTACCATTTATTAATTTCTGAATACAGATATATTCATAAATAGGTACATTGGTTTCAATGACATTGGTAGATTAAACGGTACGCTGCGCTGCATTCTACAGCTTGCGAATAGCGTAACCTGCTTGTTAGCTGTAGCGAACTAGCTATTTAAAATGAAATTCAATATTTAATTCTTAATGTTTATTTTCCGTTTGTGTGTATAACATTGTAATAGGTACTAAAGTCGGGCCAAGTTAATAAATCACATTTGACATCTATTGATGTTTCATCAAACGTAACCATAGAATATTGTAAATTTTATCAAAGTGAGAACTGCAAAATTGCTTCACTTTTTTAAATTACGATTACATATTGTATTAATGATCAAAGAAGGTAATTTTACGATTTACTTTCACTAATAAACCATTTTAAACATAATAAACAAATTCTGTTCTAAACATAGGCCAAGTATTTTTCGCTTACGCTGATAGACGTAACATCAGTGTAACCGCGTATGAGACAGCGATAGTCATAAAATCCTATACAATTTGTATGAAAATAGATGTCTGACTCCGGAGTCAGACAGCCGTCGTAGAACAAAAAAGTGGCTACGTCGATAAGGACATCAACAAGTAGCGATCTCCTTTTTTAACTAGAGCGAATTTGCTATGTGCATCTCTTACTGAGTGATATGACAAGACACGTGCTTTCTTCTAGTTCCTTCTCTTTCTACGGTTCTAAAGAACTGAACGTCGTTACAATGTTGCGTCAGTAATGACAAATCGATGTTAAACGTAGTTCCAACAAACCGCGATATTTACATAAAATCAATTCACATTATGTTTGAAATCCGTATCGATTCATTCATTTTAATCGATGTTTATAAGCAGGTCACCTCACTATGAAGCTAAAACTGATAAATGTCAAATGTGATCTATTAACTTGATGAAATTGGCCCGACTCGACTGTATGCACTGGTTATTTAATTGTCTTTTATTGCGTGAGTGTTTGATACACCTTATTTGAATTGAAAGCGTGATTGAATGTCGACTTGTTACCTTAGATCATAGTTAAATGATAATCAAGCGCGTTAAGTTGAAGCACACAACTAGGGCATGCCCCATGTATCTTTCAGGTGTCATTGATTTCAAATCACAAATTTTTAGATTTTTTGTCTGTCAGTTTGTTTGAGCATCTAATGCTAAGGGTCAATTTTTTCTTAACATTTTATGGTGGTACGCAACCCTCCGTGTGCGAGACCGAATCGCACTTGGCCAGTTTTTTGCTTTCCGAAAAAGTTAGCCGGTTTGGGGAACGGCTGTTGATTTCACAGTAGAGGTTGGTCCACATTAAGAGATCGCTTTCATTTCAACGCAAGCGCATAGGCAGAGTTAACTTCTGTTGGTTGTAGGTCATGCAAGAACACAGCCATACTATAATACATTGTGTTCATTGATTGCTATTTCAACTTTTTTTAAAATATATTTTATGTACAAACACACTTCTGATACAGTTTTATAATACATCGTTAAAATACACTACTTTTACCGCAATTTTTTACGTCGACTATCTAGTTGAACTTAATTGTAGGAGTTATAATTTTATTACTATCCTGTGTTATTGTTATTTGCGAATTTTTTTATGATTTTCGAAATATAAGGGTACCTAATGCCTATTTAGTATAGTCAACTATTTTGTTAATGTTATGTTTAACAGCATTAAAGAATGTACGTATTTCCATACTTTAGAATACATATCTTTAATTATCATCTTTTCGCTTTCTTTATTATTTCTTAAATTCCTGTTCTGGAGTGCGATTATTGAATCTTATTCGGTGAGCTCAGCTGTTAAAAATATCAAAATGACTACGGAGATACGCATCTTTTTACTGCTGATTTGACATTAAAAAATCGCACTCCTGAAGTAAGATTTTTGAAAGTCAAATCTGCACTCGAAAGATGCGTATCTCCATAGTAATTTTGTCATTTTTAACTGCTGAGCTCACCGAATGAGATTCAAAAATCGCACTCCTGATTAAAAATATTTGTAAGAGTGTGGGGTCAATATTGATGAGTTTTAGACAACGATATCAATGTACTGACTAGTACTGTGTCTTCGTAAGAGGCATTTGACATTTAATCAGAATAAGGATTAATGCCCGGACCAAAAGGGAGATAAACGGAGAGGAGATGCTTAACGGCTAGCATGCCACCCACGACAAAACAAAAAAACTATCTGTGCATCTTTTTGACATACGTCTTCTTCTTCTCGTGTGGAATTGTCACGTCTTCTTCAAATCGTCAATCTCCAGTATCTTGCCACCTCTGTCGCACTGGCTGATGCGCTCATTAGATCCCCTTCTCCACACTGTGGTCCACCTGTACAGACTGTTAGGTGCGGGGTGGTTTGTTGTAGTCCGCATTGACATAAAGGGTTGCTGTTTTGGGGGATAATTCCCCATTTTATAAGATTGTCCTTGGTCCTGCCCACTCCCACCCGCAGGCGGTTTAAAGCTTTCCACACAGTCCATTCCTCCTTCCCACCGGGGGGTAATGTTTCAGCTGGTTTTACGAAATTGGGGAGGTGTGTTGTTTGTTCCCTCCAGTGTCGCATTCGAAACTCTTCCGCTGTTGTTCCGTCTAAGGTCCTGTTTGTGGCGAAGCTTTTGCGAGACTTAAGTCGAGGTTTAACTGGGGCATGGTTGTGCATCGGGTGGCGGCCATCGTTTTCCTGTTTCCAGCGTTCCTTGGCTGTAGCAGCTTCCCTGCGAATTCGAGGGGGCGCTATTCCGGACAGAAGGTACAGTTTTTCGACCGGGGTAGGTTTCAAGCACCCCGTTATCAAACGGCAGGTCTCGTTCAGTGCAGTGTCCACTTGGCTTGTGTGCGCTGAGTTTTTCCACACTGGGCAGGCGTATTCTGCAGCGGAGTAGCTCAGAGACAAGGCCGTAGTACGCAGGACATGTGGGTGGGCACCCCATGAGCTTCCCGTCAACTTGCGCAGCAGATTGTTTCTGGCGCTGACCTTCATTTTTGTATTGCTACAGTGATGCCTGAAGGTGAGCGCTCTATCCAAGGTTATTCCGAGGTATTTGGGTGACACTGTGTTTTCCAGGGGGTGGCCCTCCCAGGCGACGTTAAGGCACCGTTTGGCCTCGTGATTCTTGAGGTGAAAGGCGCAGAGCTGCGTTTTGGCAGGGTTAGGCCGGAGTTGGTTCTCGGCATAGTAGCTGGAAAGCGTGGCGAGAGATTCTGCTAGTCCAGTCTCCACTTCCTTGAATGAGCGGGCTTGGCATCCCAGGGCGAGGTCATCCGCGAAGAGAACGTGACGCATACGTAAAAAACAAAGATATAGGCACATCTAGATTTTTATCGTTTTCTCGCGGGTGGCATGCGAGGCCTATGGTCATATCCAATACCTTTTCCAGCTTCTTGCTTATAGCACAGTATAAGAAAGAGTGTCTACAATATCTAGCATATTATGATACAAACACAGTATAACTATAGTCCTTGCAGTATGGCAACGGAATTCTTGCGCAGAGCCACGGAGGGGGCTGGGGGCCTAGAGGGGAAGCGGATGGAGCGGATCATTCTGAGATCTGTGTGAAGATATCGGGATTGACTGCGCATGAGAACGTAAATACTTACACCGTGCGGCGACGTCGCCTGCCATCAAGAGCGTTGCCATACTGTAAGCCTAATTGTAATACTGTTATCAAGTGAGCGAAGTTGGTCATTACAGCCGAGGCGGGTATACGGGTCCTTTATGCTGACACAATTTTAAGGGGATGATCAGACCAAGAAACTGAAGCAACTTTTTCTATGGCACCAACATCGAATTAGCGAAATAAAATCAGCTGTCCCATACATTTGGCTCTAGTAGGTTTGCAGTTTTGTATGGGACAGCTGTTTTTTTTCGCGTTTTCACTTTTTTCCATGTTTCTGTTCTGGCCAAATACATGCGAGTAGCGGCCGGCAACAGTTGTATGAAAATCATGACGGAAAGCGTCAATTTTCGTCCCGCTGCACTAAACGAAGTTGCCGCATTCCACCTCCGTCGAGGAGAAAAATTGTATACTAACCTCGTCCTCGGTGTGTAATCTACTGTACCTACAAGCCTTGGCCACAACAGGCATTGATGGATTTATGTATGTGTGCCTCGGCTTCATTGCCTCTTTTGCTGGCCGCTGCAGTAATGTAGGGTGGATGCCCCGAATACCAGCTCTTTAGTGCAAATATCAAATTCAGAAAATCGAACTGCTCTAACTATAGCTCAATATGAGTAAGTGAATGGTTTGATCGATAGACTTTTTATTTAAAAAATGTAATCCATATCGAAATTTATCATATGATTATAAAACAAATTTAAATAATATCCAAATAGAAAATGACCCTCAGGCTCTAATACCGGCCTCTCTGTCCCAAATGTCAGCTTTTCTTGTACCTAATGCCAGCCCAGCATAGGGTCATGCCTTTTGAGTTTTTGTGTTGTAGCTTACTTGTATAAATGAATCCTAAATTAATCACCTAAATATTTTTGTGATTTACTTCATCTTACAATTATGAAATTATTATTTGATTAGAAAGAATATACGTCACTATAAAACAAAATACAAATATTAAATAATCACATTTTTAAGACAGTCTATCAAAAAGCTCACTTCAACATATTACACGGTGTACATCCTCTTCTCGCTGTTACCCAATAGCCATACAATCCTTAACCAAATTCTGAACTTACAGCAAAATAAAAAGACGATCCGATTGCAGTGGATTGGATACCCTCTCACATCGGCATCGCTGGCAACGAAAGGGTCGACTCCCTCGCTAAGGAGGCGGTGTACGAAGGGATCCCTAATTCTCCTCTGCCATTTTACAGTGAATGCCTGTACATAGTCAAAGGAAAGTCTTTCAAAGAGCACTTTGATCAAAGATCTTTAGAAAAGGGTATTTGATTCAAGACCATTCAACCGGAACCGCTTACAATCCCCTGGATTGACAACTGCCCAATGGCCAGACCTGATAGTGATATGGTAACAGCGCCGAGGCTCCGCTCCGGTCATATTCCATCCAAAAAGTTCACACACCTGATGGGGATTACCGCATGCCCCAATTGTGAAGACTGGTGTTGTTGAGGACGTCTTCTATGTCCTGATGGAGTGTGTGCGGGACGAGCCCCTCAGGAGACAGGTGTATGACGGCTTGCCGTCTCTAAATATCGGGCGTTGTAATTGTGCCTTGGCTGCACCTACGTCGACTGCAGCCAAGGCACTTTACTCCATTTACAAGAAAACTCTAAATTTGTAGTTATTTATTTTTCTATTTCTTCATTCGGTATTTACAGTTTTTTTTTTAAATTAATATTATAATAATAATCAGTGAACTTACCCAACAGAAAAACCCACAGAGCGACATGGCCTCAAGCTCTTTAATAAAGATTAAAAAAAGACAGTCTATATGCAAGAATTACTTACTCAAAATTTACGTGCCTGTGGCCTCACCACTCTAAACTAAAGGATTCAGCATAAGGTTTTAATAAAAGACAAATGAAGATGAGTAATTTATTGACTTGCCATTTAACAACAAGCCATTTACAATTAGTTCAAGATACATAGTACGCTAACAGAGCTCAAAAAATGCCTTTTGTAGACAAGACATTACGATAGATTATTAGACTAGGAATCTGACGCAAGTTAAAGTTAAGTTGACATGTGTATTGTTTAATATCAGTGATATGCATTAATTTTCTTATTTCCTAACAAATAACTATGTTGAAATTATAGTAATTAAATACAGGTTAGACGCTAGAATCACAAGGTGGCATGTCATGACGGGACCAAGTACAAAGTCTTCTGTTCTTAAGTATGCTGTTTGTCATTCGAAATCTGAGTGCAAAAGTGCATTTTATCCGCTAGCGTGGAAAGAGTTTTTAAAATTAGAATCTCGCTGTATTGATTATTTTTCTAAGTAGGTATACCGAAAATGCAATTATGAATTTCATGTTATTGCGCCAACATCTTTTTTCTTGCACCTGCTTTTTCCTCGCTGTAGTGAGGTGAAAAGTAGTTTGTTTCGTTTGTCAGCAAAGTTATTCTACGTCTCATATCTTTGAAACCCTTGCTACGCTCAGGATTCAATACAAGTACCTACTCGCGCCAAAAAAAAACTCTTAGCAGCCTTGCATTACAAATAAATAACTATTTGAACCATACCTATGCCACCGTGCGCGAGGAACTAAGTAGTCTTCTTTGAGATAGTCTGTAAATAAAGTCGTCTTTTCTTCCTTTAACATGAAGAAATTGGGGTGAAAGCATAGATCAAAGCGATTCGAGTGGAGTAGCAGACGTATTTTAAAGTAAAAAAAAAACGTACTTAGGTACATACAGTCATGTTGTTTCATCCCAATGATCGGTTCTAAAAACAATTGCTACCTACTTGTTACGAAACCCTGCCTATTGCCAGTAGCATAAAATGTTTTCGTACCGTTTTTATTTCCTTTTTTTAGGGTTTAGGGTGAAAACGGGACCCTTTTACTAAGACTACGTTGTCCGTCCGTCCGTCCTACCTATTTAGGGCTGTAACTAAATAAAAACCGGCCAAGTGTGAGTCGGTCTCGCGGTAAAGGTCCCGGAAAAAAAACGTTTTTTTTTTCAGTTTTTGTTGTGTTCTGTGGTGATGTCGTACCGAACCCTCGGTGCACAAGTAGCCCGACTCGCACTTGACCGGTTTTATATTTTAATATTGGACTGTAGTTTGTATTTCGTACCTATTATATTATACTGGAAGGTGGCACAGGTATTGTTATTATAGGTACTTAAATGATACTTAATAGTTATTTGTTATGCTAGGCTGCAAAGTTGCTTTTTGGCGCGAGTACTTTTATTGAAACCTGAGCAAGCGAAGGATTCTAGGATTGAACCACGAGCGAAGCGAGTGGTTCAAATAATAGAATCCTGAGCGCTTAGCGAAGGTTTCAAAGGTACGAGACGCAGAATAACTTTGCAGCCGAGCGAAACACACAATTTTTCACCTCACAACAGCGAGGAAAAAAATTGAATTGCTTAAAAGAACATTTCAAAAAGTTTTTATTTTCGTGCTGGCCAGTGTCATGAAATAGTTATTAAGCATTTTCTGTGGATTGGCGGTATATAAAAATATTGAATAGACAGATTCGAATTTCAAAAACTCTTTCCACGCTAGCGGATAAAATACACTTTTGCACTCAGATTTCGAATGATAAACAGAATCTTTCCGAGCTTGTGAGGTGAAAAAAAATTTGTTCGTCTTTATTTTGCTTGTTTTATGTGCGTTTAATTTTAATATTTTATGGGTTTTTATCGAAATAGCATTTGGTACTAGGTAAGTATATTATATTTGTTTTTGATGTGGCATCTCTTTTGTTTACTTTTATTTTTATTACTTATCCGAGACTGAAACGGAAAAATGGAAATGGACTCTTGTTGGAAAAATGAAAATGGAATGGGTTTTTTTTACACGGAAACACTACATTATTTTATTTAAAATTTGTGTCTGTAACTTTACATTTTAAACTGTCTAGTTAACAGTAAAATATTGTTTTCAGATACTTACTTAATTATCTCGAAATTGCTTTCGACTCAATGCTAAAAAAACTAAACATATCGAATTTAGATTCCAACCTGTATTATATTACTATAACACAAACTATTTACTACTGTGTTTTTTTATAAACGTTATAAATTTTCTACTGGGACGTTTTTGTTGTTACTAAGTGACATGTTGAGTTTTAAAGTTTATTGAAGAAATTTCAGAATATAAATACGTAGCTATACAGGGTGTAACAAAACAACGTAGGAATATTTAAGGGGGTTAGTTTAGATCATCAAACTAAACAACTTTCACTATGGAGCCACATAAAGATTAAATAAAAAAAAATCTGCAATTTCATACAAAACTGTAGGTACTCTACTCAAATGTATGTAAAAGATGATTTTTTTTCGACGTCTCCGTAGAAGTTCTTCTGTTTCATGGTCTAAAGTTCTATACCATCAAACTTCGATTCAGTTAGGTTTAGACTCTAAAAGACCCTTTAAAATATTACTAGGATGTTTTGATACACCTTGCTGTATAATGAATTTAATTAATTAATGATTCATACAACTTCTGGCAAATACAGGCTGATTTGAAAGTACTGTCTTTACTGCAATATTTTAGAAACAATTTAAAACAGTTTATCTTACAAGGCAAATGTTGCATTACCTATACCAAGAAATTATTTATAAAAAAAAACAGTTCATCGGAACGGAGGTTTCTTTGAATAGTTTTATACTTATACGTATTAAACACATTAATTTATTAACTATATGAGTCCCGACAATTTTCACTAGGGTTTGATTTTCATTTGAACCATTGCAACATACCTAATTGCGTCCAACTTTAAAATTTTTTGCTTAGAAATTATCAATATCTACATGATGTACTTATTCATCTTCAAATACTTTGTTTGACAATATTATAATAGTATCGAGTATGTAAGTAATTCGTTGTGTCTTAGCCCGCATTTGACAAAAGTTTTATAATTTACACATCACACGTAGAGACATCAACAAAGCACATACGTAAGTAATAAACTTTAAATAATTGAGAAAAGTATGTTCTTAACTTGACTAAAATAGCTACGTTTAGATTGTTTCTTCCACAACTACTTTTTAATATAGGTTCTATAAGTAATAATAAGTAACATGCGTAATCTAACTTTCTATTAATCACATTGTTTTGATATGTTTCGGAATACAAGTGCAGCACCGTTTAGCATGCCATTAAATTGATATAATTAATTTTAATGTACCTAATGATGTTAAAAGATCTTACTAAAATGATCTATAAAATGTTCCATAAATACTACAATACCGATCATATTAAAATAGGTAATTGTACTTTATTCACTACTGGATATAATCTACGATATGTTTATTACCTACACCCTATGTTAACAATAAATGTATCCATGGTCCTATTCTGGATTTTTCCAAAAGCCAGATATAAAGCGCATGCATTCTTTCAACGACTTTTAGTATTTTATAACCTAAGGACTTTTTCACTCTAATAAAATCAACCGACTTTCAGCTTTATATCTCGCTTAACATGGACGCCGTTATTACAATAATTAATTTGTGGAGTCGCCTCTGACAATGTAGGTAACTACTGGGTAGGAAAAGACAGCTTACGTAGGTAAATACCCACATACTGTGGGGGCGACAATCTTACATTACACAGTCATTCACATGATACGATGATGGGTATATATATTTTATAAGTTATTATCAGGGACATCATAGGTAAGTGCGTATGAACGCAAATTATATTTTACTTACATTTCGTCATTCGAATAGGAGACACGACACATAAATTACAGTCTTGTGCTCTTTTAAATACATTTGCGTATGCACTTAAAATGATGAAGACGCGAGAATTGGACCCCTGATATAACCCATAACAGGACATGCCTAAAAAAGTAAGTGAAGTTTTATACCCTATTGACGCTTCTGCTTTATAAAAATATACCTATCCTAGGTTCTGAAAATTAATAACACTTCTCTATTTAACGTTTTCTTCCCACACTAGAAAAAGAAGTTATTGTTAGACACAGAATGATTCTACGTGGCCGGTTGTAGATATCAATTCTAGTAACCAACAGTCACTTCTCTTGTAAAATTCTAAAAACATCTGACATAATATCGCAACAATCTCACAGGACTTTAAAATAAAGAACTCAGAAAGATGAGATGGACCTACTTTCTCCGATACTTAATGGAATCATAAGGTAGGTAGCTGTAGAAGGAAGAGCTAATGGGAGCGAATTGAACGACATGGTAATAATCAGAGGCAGACTCCGGTGCTATTCAGTCCAGGAAACCAGTGTTGACAAGTTTCTCCAAGAAAAATTTGACATCGCCGAGCTCAGAATCTTTGATCCCAAGAGACTTTAGCATGCCAAGATCACCATTTTCGACTGCCATGAAAACGGAGCGTAGGTGCTCCAGGTCTGATCTCATGAGGTGAAGCGCTGCGCCGAAATCTTCAATGGTTTGGGACTCTGAAATTAATTACATCAGGAGGATTAGTTTAATGTTAATTAGGTATTTAATAATTATTATGTCTTCATTTGGGTGTTAAAGTCTGATGTTAATTAATCCATTTATTTTACCTGAAAGCGCAATGGCTACTTTCTCAACACCACCTAGTGGTTCAAGGGCATCCCGAGCTTTGCTTCCGAATAACTTTTCAAGATAGTTGGGTCCGTGCGATGCCAGCAGTGATTGAAGAAATGATGCTGTCTCTTCAACGGGTGGCCTTTTAGCTAAAACAAGATGTAGGTACCTAGTCAATATTAACTAAACATATAAAATTAAAACGAATATATTATTTATTATAAAAAAAACTAAAACTTATACGAACTTAACTAAGTACTTATTGTAGATATTTTTTTGCGCAAAATGGCATATTTATTGTTGTTTGTTGTATTGATAGAAAGATTATAGATAATTCCTTCCAGAATACATGTTTTTTCTCGAAAGAGGTCTGGCATTCTGCCACTCTGTTTTTAATTGATTTTCTTTCAATTTAAATTTCTAACTCAAGTAAGGACAGTAAGGACGAGATAATACGTGGACGACGGCCCGGTAGCTCAGTCGGCAGTGAACCAGCCTGCTGTGCCTGGAGTCGCGGGTTCGAATCCCGTAAGGGACTAATATTTGTATGATGAATATGAATATTTGGGTATATATTTGGGTTTTATCTACAAAATAATATATTATGTATTCTATGTCGTTGTCTAGTCGTCATAATACAAGTCCAGGCTAGATTCTGGTACTTTAAATGTGACTAGATAATTTGTGCGACAATGTCCCAGATTTTTATATGAATGTAATGATTATTTAATGCATCGTATTGCATTGCATATATCTATAACATTTGCTGAAATATTAGACCTAAATGGACATAGATTTCATTGGAGGGTTTTGTCTTGTGAATAATTTTCCTTACAAACCTGCAGTGCAAAGTTTGGAGTCCTCGTCGTAACCATCGATGCAGTCAGGCGCACCGTCGCAGAGGTACTGGATGGAAATGCAGTTGCCATCCACTGGGCACTTGAAGGGCTCGTAGGGATGGCAATATTCTGCAAAACATTTTTATAACACTTGATTGTTTTTCTCATCTATCTATGTCGGAAACTTTAAACCCAACTTGCTTTGACACGGATTTATTACAAACTACGGCTAAATAAGAATTATTTATAATGTAGAATACGTCATACCATTGCAAGGTAGTTGCTAGCAATGTTTTTTAAGATGACTATATACTTACAATTACACTTTACACTACACTGCGCAACTGCCATGTTCCATGGTACAAACAAGTGCACACAATAATTTTAGGTACAGTAAAGCGTCTTCAGTGTTGGAGGAATCACTGAATACGTTTAAATAATAATAGTACCTTCTCATATCTTGCTCCTATAGCAATTTATTCGATTGAACCTTGAGTTTAAAATGTCAGTGCTAACCTGAGCGTTTAGTGTGATGCCCATAGAGTCTGTTGAGATCGAGGGCGAAAACAGTGTGTGGCAACGCGCAGCACACAGCCGCAAGCGCAGCTACGCACGCCGCCACACGGCAAGACGTCATTGCTGAAAACAAAATTTACATTAGACAATCAGTTCTGCAGAAACATTGGGGGCGCGTTACGCAGAGGTACCTATTGAACCTCAATCTTGAGGTCCAGTTTCGAATCTGCACGGCGACATGTACCAATGAGTTTTTCTAACTTATGTAACGTAATACCGACTGCTCCCAAACGGTGAAGGAAACATCGCGAGCAAACCTGCATACACTGGATAAGAAATTCCGATGCGTATGTGAAGTCTAACTATCCGCATTACGAACGCGTGGTAGACTAACGCCTATACACCCTCCCAGAGCCACGGAATATATACAGGGTGTAAGTGACAGCCTAGCAAATACTGAAACGGTGAATTCAGATCATCAAACTGGACATTGCAACTTTTACTATGAGGGTTCAAGAAACGCGAAAAAAAATCATCTGTCCCATAAATTTGTGTCGGGTTGGCAGGTACAGCAGTTTTGTATGGGACAGCTGATTTTTTTTCTCGTTTCCGGCTACATAGTGAAAGTTGCCCAGTTTGATGGTCTGAATTCACAGTTTCAGTATTTGCTAGGCTGTCACTTACACCCTGATAAGAATACAACCAGAGGGTCGGCCTGTTCCCCGCACAGTCCGCGGTGGGAAGTATAGGCTGATGATGATGATGATGAATCAGTTCTGAATTTATGAATATGGTACTAGCCAATAAATCATTGGCCCAACGTTGTGGTTGAATAGATCCTTACGGACTGTTGGTCCTACCGCTTAGTTCCCCTAGTAGGACCAGTAGGATGTTCAAATCCTCATGGTCCTACTGCTTGAAAAGACAACGCTGGCTGCAAAAGTGCACAAGTGATATTTTTGAAAGCTAGCAATCATTGTTACTCCACTCCCCGAAAGATAGAGTACAAAATTATTTTTCTCCCCTCCGGACGGAAAGCGTCAATTCTCGTCCTGCTGCGCTAAACGAAGATGCCGCTTTCCACCTCTGTCGAGGAGAAAAATAGTATACAAACGTCGGGCAGTAAATAAGAAAGCCTCAGATCACATGTTTGTTGACCTCAGTACGAGCTTTCTACTTTACTGACTTTCCTGCCCTCGGTGTGTAATCTACTACAACAGTTACAGTACATAAAAAATAATATGTTTTATAAATATTAGCCCAGTCGTTTTTGCGATTTCACTTTTTATCTCGTAGTAAAAGTTGTTTCGCCTAACTGCCTGTTACCTATACATGTTATCGTTATAGGTTGGTAGGTAGGTAGGATTATAGCAAGTAGGTAGAATAAACCTACCAAACAAAATTATTGCCGTAGATATTATTCACGGCAGGGCGAACAAAAGCCCTTTAATTTATCAGCAACGGTCGTTAAATGAGCGGGAATAGTAGATTGTTAACCAAGGGATGAAAGTCACCCATTTCACACGAGATGTTTGGCGCCCCGAACGGAACGTGAGGGGCGCCATAATTCGAGTGTGAAATGGGTGACTTTCTCCCGAGTTAAACACTCTGCTTTTCATTTCGAATACGAGGAAAGTTAACAAAAATTAGATACTTAATGCAAAATCAATTTCTGAATCGCTCGATGAATTCATTTTAGGCTACGTTTCAAAACGTTTGGCAATCACTCTGTTTGCCAACACGAAGGAGAAAAAATATACGAAGATTGTGTATGCTAGAGTGAGACAGATAGACTTTCCGGGTTATTTTTACACGTTTTGAAACGGATCCGAAAAATTAGCAACATTTCCCTTTCCCTCCCTTTTTTTCTTTTTCGCGCATCTGGCTCTTTTTTTTTTTAAGCTCGCCGACCTTTTTTTTTGACTCGGTTTTAAGGTTTTAATCGTCATCACTTTTTTCTGTCTGCTTATAATTTTTACAAAAGTCTCTAAATAACCAAAAATAATGTTATTTAAATTAACATCTATTAAAATTCAAATTTATTGATCTTTATCATTATGAAGAAATAAGAATTCATATAATTTTATCGAAGCGTGGCTGTATAATTTTCTGCCTTTGCCCAGTATTAGACGTAGGTTTTTTTTTTTAATTACTTTTCATCCCTAGGGTTGAAATGTTTCACTTTCAACCCGCTTCATAGATAAACAATGACCTACTTTCAGAGTATGAGAGATGAAAAGCGTATTTTGTTACGCACCAAGCGTTCTTAGCCGGGTTGAAAAGTAAAAATATTTAAGTTGGTGGGGGGCAAATATTAAAATGTCAAAGTTTGTGACGATGTTTGGATGTTATTGTACGCATAAATAAACGGCTGAACGATGGAATATGTTCTGGATTCACACGTAGGATATTTTTATAAAGTTCACGCCGACGAAGTCGCGGGCAGTAGTTAGTAGGTAGGTATATAAAGTGGTTCTGCAATAAAATATCTGATTTCTGTTTTCTTAGCGTAACTAAGATATTTAAAAAATAGCTTCTAAGGGGTCAGAAGCCTTGCTACAACTTTTTAGGTCCGTGGCTACAACACCAATTATCTTTTCACCTCACAAGCTCGGAAAGATTCTATTTATCATTCGAAATCTGAGTGCAAAAGTGAATTTTATCCGCTAGCGTAGAAATAGTTTTTAAAATTCGAATCTTTCTATTCAATATTTTTGTATACCGTCCACTGAAATTAATAACAATTTTTAGGGTTCCGTAGTCAACAAGGAACCCTTATAGTTTCGCCATTTTCTGCCGTCTGTCCGCGGCTTAGCTCAGAGACGCTTAGTACTAGAAAGCTGTAATTTGACATTATACATATTAATCAAGCCGGCCGGCTGACAAAATGGTTAAACAAAATTTTGAAAAATATTTGTCTAGGGTAGTGTGGGTGCCATTTTTTTTCTCGTCCATCCCATGGTGTGGGGTATCGTTGGATAGGTCTTTTAAAAATATTGTGGGTGTGGGAAAACCATTTTTCGATTTAGGGATCCGTTAGCGAAATATTAAGCCAATTTTTGTTAGAGTCAGTGTCGAGTGTTTTTTTTTTCTTGCACCTCTAACATTTTCCTCGCTGTAGTGAGGTAAAAAGTTGTGTATTTCGCTCGGCTACAAAGTTATTCTGCGTCTCGACTCTCGAGTACTTTTGAAACCTTCGCTGAGCTCAATCCTAGAATCCTTCGCTTGCTCAGGTTTCAATACAAGTACTCGCGCCAAAAACATCTTTGAAGCCTAGCATAACAAATAACTTTTATAAGTGTAGGTACAAAGACGACTCAGACCCACAAAACACTCGACGGCCCGACAGCACAGTCTGTAGTGAACCTGCCTGCTGTGCCGGGGGTCGCGGATTCGAATCCACTAAGGGACAAATATTTGTATGACGAATATGAATATTTGTACCCGAGTCATGGATGTTTGTATCTAGGTATATTTATATGTATTCTATATCGTTGTCAAGTTATCATAATACAAGTCCAGGCTAGATTCTGGAACTATAAATGTGACTAGATAATTTGTGTGACACTGTCCAAGATATTTATAAATATTTAAGGTAAGTATAAGTTTCGTTTCTCTTTTGTTTTTTCTTTAGGTTAAGGGTTATGCATATTAGGTACCCAGTATCTTTTCTGTTGTTAATAAAAATGTACCCTAGTATACTAAAAAAGAAGAAGTTTTACTTAAATAGTGTTATTTAAATTGAACTGCGTCAAGCCGTAAACCGTAACAAATGCAATGGAAAGTTTATTTCTCTCCATAGCACAATGCACTCCAATTAATGAGGACACTCATTCTACGTTCCCGTTTTGTGCTTGGATTGCAAAGTTCAGTTCTGGTAGTTTCTCTACTTCTGGTAGTTTTTAAGATAATGCACGTTTTAAAATGACAATATTAGAGCTTACGGCATTCCTATCATATCAAATTGAATCAAAATGTCAGGATATTTTCTGAAAAGTCTGGGATTTTGTTACGAAATAAAATTCTTGGATCTGGTAACCCATGGAAAGAAATGGGGTGGTCGAGTTTTTGGCAGGATTTGGTAGCTGACGTTTGGAGTCCTCATATTTCATCGAATTTTTATTGTTTATAGTGAGTTTTGAATCGTAAATTTGGTGTTGTTTTGCGTAACAAAGTGTCGTACAAGTGAACAATATATAGTTCAGTGAAATATGATGGTGCATGGGTCGTAAACAGGAAAAGCGCGGCAAAGCGGTCGGTTCACCTCTTTCCTGAGGACTTCTCTGCTTTTCCTGCGTCTTTCGATTGTCTCCAAAAACTCCAAAGAACCATCAAAACGTCGAATACCAACGTTTTAATGTGAAAGCAGAAGAAAATGAAAAATAAAATAAGATTTAGCCAAAAGGTCTAGTAACCAGGCTAGTAAATACATTGGAAAAAAAATGGGGTGGTCCATTCTAAGCCAGAAATATTAAATGTTCGTTCGTAAAACACGAATTTTTAATAATTTATAAATGTATCAAAACAAGTAACAGGCTTCAGACTGTTCAGACATGATAAAGGTTTACGATTCCCTTCAGGAGGGAGATTGTTATTTGTAGACGGGCGCCTGAAAATAAAAGGTCAGCCTTCGGGTTGGGCAAATCGATTAATCGCTTGGCAGAAATACACTATGATTTAATATAGCGTAGCGTAGGTATTTCATCATTTTAAGAAACCATTTTTTTTCTCTTCGGAATAAAATATTTCTTAGTGATTATTTTCTTCAGTGACGTCACCCAAATTAAGGTAAAAGCAGGAAGCTGGCATGGTAAAAGGTAGTTAACTCGATTTTTATTATTTTTGACATTGTCGCATATAATCAAAAGCTTTATTTGTGACATACATGTATTTAAGATAGCCATCATCTCAGCCAGTGGCGACGGGCTCACCCTCCGTCACACTGGACAGAGTTTCGGTACTACTGGTGAAACGTGGATGTTCTGAGGTTTCAGAATATCTCTGACTACCCTCGGGGAATATAGTCGAGCATATGCATCATCTCAGCCGATGGACGTTCACTGCTGGACGATCAAAAATAGTATAAAGTATAAAATACAAATAAGTAATAAAAGGGACTGTGGGGACTAGAGTCTAGAGGTGATTAAAATTTAATATTAATATTTCAATAACATAATCGTACCTACCAACACAAAATTAAATAGATACCTAAATTAGTTCAGCGAAAGAACGAACTCTTGGAAATAATTGAATCAAAGGAGAGTTGTTTTATATTAGGCTTACATTTCTAAACATTTAACGAAGGGATGGTTCCGCCATTTTTAATAAAATCCCGTTCTCTATTCATCGCTTACAGTATATTAAGTAAAATAAAACTTGAAAATGTTTGTTGCTGTTAATAAAACTAGCGCAAGTGTGCAATTTGTGTTCCATATCCTACCCGAACTAAATCGAAGCTTGTTGCCAATCTTTGCTTTGATGTAGGTAGATATGAATGAAAGATAACACTTTTTAGCATTTTTTCACTCTGTATGTCTGACCAACCCGTATTTTTGAAACTCCTCTTTCCTGAAAGAGAAGGACGGACGGAGTTAGTGTATTCAATCAATCAATCTAATCAGCCCACATCAACCCACTGCTGGGCATAGGCCTCCTTTTTATTGCGCCACTCCTCGGTCAGGTCACGGTCCTGTGCCAATCTTATCCATGTCTGACTATTACAATGTCGTCTGACCGACTCATCGGTGGTCTACCCACGGACCTCCTCCCTTCTCTTGGCCACCATTCCGATATTGCCTTGGTCCACCGGCCGTCTAATCTTCTAGCCAAATGTACTGCCCATCTAAACTTCAACTTTGTAATCCAGTCTCCAAAGTTGTAGCTTCTACTGATTTCTTCGTTGGGTCCATGGTCTTTTTAACAAACAAACTTTATTTATTAGCATTAAGCAATTATGTCACAGTTTTACAGGCTACATTATTTGAATACTTAATGGTAATAATACAGTACAGATACGCGAGATATTACCAACTAAAGCCTAATTAAGCAAAGAATGCCTGAATTATTAAGCGATAGTCTTCTTCCTAGATGTATTTAGTTAATCAAGTACAGGGAGATAAGTTAAATAAAGGTAATAAGTACCTAAGTATACATTATTTGAGGCTTAATGCTAAGAAAAAAAACGGATTAAATATTAACATAGGTACCTACGTTGTATTACTTTGTCTTCTTCATTTATAAATATTTAAACATTTATCAGAGTGAACAAACTTGCCGTTTAATTAGGCGCCCACTCAAAATTACGGCAGTTATTCACCGTCGACTGATTAATTTTTATTTATTTATTCATTCTGTGTTTGAGTCGAAACGCTGTCTGTCATTCTAATATACCTAATTATAAATGCTGTAACCTAAATAACTGAAACAGAGATAACAACGGATGTTTTTAAAAGGAATTAAGTTGGCTTTTGTTAAATTTAACCATTATTTGATTATACAGGGTCCAACTTAATATTATGCTGACACTTTTTTAAGGGGATTATCAGACCATTAAACTGAACAACTTTCTCTATGGGACCAACATCGAAATCGCGAAAAAAAATCTGCTGTCCCATATATTTGGCTCAAGTACCTACCTACCTACGCTTGTAGTTTAGTCAGTGCTTCGTCACTTCCGTTTGACAGCTGCAATGAAGTCGTGACGTCACGTGCATCTTGCAAGATATTGAAAAGACGCAGGGTGTCGGTCATTGTAATAAGGCGCATTTTAGTTTTCGTTCCTGAAGCGCAAAGTTCGAAATCGAAAAACCGCGCGAAATCGGGTTGAGTGCGGTATCGGTTATCGGTTATCGGTATATATCGGTAAATACTAAGTAATCTGTGGTTTAGTATGGAACAGTTTTTTTTTTTTCGATTTCGATGTTGGTGCCATAGAGAAAGTTGAAGGTTGAGGTTGAGGTTGAGTTTGAAGGTCTGATCATCCCCTGAAAAAAGTGTCAGCATATTAAAAAGGACCCTATATGGTTCTCAAATGGCAATGGTTGAAAAAGACCTAGCTCGTGCCGTATACATAAACCTAAGCAGAGACTGCAGCAATCAGTGTACAACGGCAAGGTTTAGGTAATCAGAGGTTCCAGCGCTACTCGGACGACCAATGCATTTAAATGTTCATATATATTTATGTGAGTCTAGCCCACGTGCTGCGAAATAATTGGATATCATTTGCTTTCCGCAAATAGGTATTATTCCCATCGGAACCCGGAGAGCGATTTTTGAATCTCATTCGGTGAGCTCAGCAGTTGAAAATGTCAAAATTACTGTGGAGATACGCATCTTTCTACTGCTGATTTGACTTCCAAAAATCATAATTAAGGAGTACGATTTTTTAAAGTCAAATAAGCAGTAGAAAGATGCATGAGAACGCTTTTGTATGAGATTTAAAAACCGTTCAAACTCACCGATGACATTCAAAAATCGCATCCCAGTAGGTAATGTTCTATGTAGGGTCGTATACCTACAAAATTTTATTGAGTAAATTTTCAAATAGTTTCAGCTAGAACGTTCTAGAATTTTAGTAATAAAATTATGCATATTTTAGTAGGTATACCTACTAACTATTAAGGGCTACATTACTAGCTACATTTTGAATGAAATTATGTCAAAATATCTGTCGGATAAGCTAACAAGAACTTATTCAGAAGTGGTGAAACAGGCCCTTAATACCATATTATTGTAGGTACCTATTGCGAGGAGCGGGCGGGCAGACGGAGAGGTGTATCGTTTCCAGTCCACACGCGGAACAACTTTAGTTCCTCTACGTCTTCGAGAACAAAAGATCAGACATAACCGAAACCAGCATTAAAATATTGTATTGTCCTCCATAACTATTCATTAATATTTCAGGACGCCATCAAAATAGTTTATATGCAAATTCTCCAAGCGTCAGTTAACGAATTCAGAATTTTTTTGAATTGGGCATTCTTGCTTTAATAATAGTAAGAACGGAGTAGGTAGGTAGGTAGGTACCTATGGCATCTAATCTAAACTATTATAAAACTGTAACTGAAGTGTGTCTGTACATTGAAGATATTTACAAAAAAAAGATTACGCTATGGTTTTTACGTATCCCTGACTCGAAATCAACCTTTTTTAAAAATTTTGTCCGTCTGTTTGTCTGTTTGTTTGTGTGTTTGTTTGTGTGTTTGTTTGTGTGTTTGTTTGTGTGTTTGTTTGTTTGTTTGTTCGCGCATCACGCAAAAACTACTGAACCGATTTTGATGAAACTTTTTTTGTTTGATAGCTTATGATCTGACTTAAAATCTGGTATATAATTTGTGCGCACGAAGTCGCAGGTAAACACTAGTATAATAATAAAGTTACAAACTTACGAGAGATGTAAAGATCTAGCATTGAAATATTTCCAGACAACTTGTTTACGATCTCGAACTTTATTTTAAAATGGTCCTTTATTCTTGAAATAGGTACCTAAATTTAATACCTATAGTCTAAACGACGACACCTACAATCTAAACTTAAATTGGATGAATCTTGAATTTCTTTGAAACATAGACTCTTAATTTCTAACTTAAGCAGGTTCTTGCACACTAATGAGTATTAATCAGAAATAAAGTTTAAAAAAAACTAGCATATTATAGGTATTTAAACAATCGATCGGATCACGGTCTGTAATAATTATGAGATGCGATAGGAGATTTTTTTTATGTATTACCACTAAATTCGGCGGCATGCCTTGGTAGGTAATACAAAGAGCAGGCCCAAATTTGTCGACCGTATAACCACAGTATAACCGCTTCATTCTAGAAAATATCAAGAGTGCAAGGGGTGCGTGGCATCCGGGCGCAGGCACCTAGGGGGCGCAAACCGATCGCATCATAGACATATTATGCGTAATCTGCTAGTCTTGAAAATTACTAAATAAACATTCACTAAGCCCGAATGCTAACAGATTATAAGTACCTAAACATAATAAGTGTGAGATACCTTATTTATTATTTTATACCTGTAAATACCATACTTACTGCAAATAAATCTAAATCTAAATCTAAATCTAATATGGGCACCAATAATGTTAACAAATACGGATCATGTAGCTTTCGGCACATTCGGCTTGCTCAGTTGCGAGTGTGCGACTAACGATGTGGGCATCGTAAATAAATTAAATTAATAATAATTTAGATTATTTAGATAAGTAGGTACAATAATTAAATTGATGTTCTAACCTAGTTCTAACTATTCAGAGAGCATGGTGCGTAACATAGAACGTATTAAGTTGTTGTTGGAAAGGGGGGCTCATGCCCATTTTCGCACCCCGGCGCAGAATACCTACGGTTAAGACGGCCCTGATATGAATTCAGCATCTGTATTTTCCGTCGCCAAAGATTGGCCTTTTTAATCTTACGATGTTACTTAGATAAATAATTCTCCATGATATTTGCGTTTGCCGCCCCCAGTAAAAAGTGCCACCCGGATAAACTACATATACAAGGTGTTACAAAAATACAAATAAACCTTTAAGGGGGTGGTGTAGACCATCAAACTGAACAACTTTCACTATGGGACCCATATCGAAATCGCGAAAAAAAAAATTGATGTTAAAAATTGTTGTCTACAAATCGACTAGAGCTAAAATATGTATGGGATATCAATTTTTTTTTCGCGATTTCGATGTTGGTCCCATAGAGAAAGTTGTTCAGTTTGACGGTCTAAACAACCCCCTTAAGAGTTTTAAATATTTATTGCTACTTATGAAACACCCTGTATACTATTACCTATTCTGTGACCCGGATTGGATAATGCCACTGTGTCGCGTCGATCAAAGCACTATATAAGTTATTTAAAAACGATGGGCGCAGTGATTGATGCTAAATAAGTTCAACATAATCGTATATGACAGAATTTCTAGCTAGAATTTCTGTAATAAAGAGTACCTACCTAAACAGACATACCTACTTATTTATCAGTAGGAGTACTCCTGTGAAGTTTCGAATAAAACCTCAAAGGAACCCCCGTTTCGTTCAAACCCCCTTTGAATTTTGAAAAATCCTTTCTTATTGCACCTTTATAGACCCCATAAGAAACCTACGTGCCAAATTTGGAATCTCTATACCCAGCGGTTAGGGCTGTGCGTTGATATGTCAGTCAGTCAGTCAGTCAGTCACTTTCTTCTTTTATATATATTTAGATAATATCATTGCGCTTCATACAATTGTCAATAGGTAGGTGGTACGTCACTTTTATGTTGGTGTCTGTGTTCAGATTTATTTTTGCGTCGAAATTAATTAACCAAGCAGTTATTTCGCAGACAATACCTGAAAATGAAATAAAACGGCGACATTAAATTAATATTAACAAGCGACACATTTTAATGTATCACTTGTTCATAATTTATATTATACCTAGACCAGTTAATTGAATAGCGTTTCTAAGTGTAATTAACTAAGAGACTATACGACTAACTAGCTGACATGACATGGCGATGGCACACCGAGGATTTAATGAGATGTCAGATACGATTTTGCACGCGATCTGATGTACTCCCATTATCGATTGTGAATTTCTCTTATAACTCACTCAGTCGTAGGTATACCGAGATAAGTACCTAGAGTCTAGGTACTAGACTTTGGGGCAACCTGCATGCTTCAATTTCGAGGCATGTATTGTACCCACTGTCCATTATAAGTGGCGACGGGCTCACCCCCCGTCACACTGGACAGAGTTTCGGTTCTACTGGTGAAACGTGGATTTTCTGAGGTTTCAGAAGATCTCTGACTACCCCCTCGGGGAATATAGTCGTGAGCATAATATGCTTATGCTTCTTTGGCGCATCGTAAGCGATGCACTTACTTGATTTCTGCCACTCGCTCCAGACTGGAACGTCGCATATGTCGCGCACTGTACGAAGTAACTATAACAACGCTGTGGCAAACTTCACTAGGTTAATTTTTGCGCGTACCTTCTGGCATTGGTAATAAAAGCGTGTGAATTAATCGTTTTCTAAAGATGTATGGTTTACGAGTATTTGTTACGAAATAACTAGTAAACTGTCTAAACTGTGGTTTCGTGAACGAGTAAGTGCAGTAAATATAAATTATTATTCTTACGTTAATAAATTATGAGTCACGCGTCTGTCCTCATCATTTCTGTTTCTCCGCTTACTTCTTATAAACCACGTAACGGATTTTGATATGGGTTTCACTGTTATTTAGAGAATTTCTAGGTTTATGTGTATAATATAAGTAATAATATTTTACTTACTTATTATGGTCGCACCCGCACCTGGGCAAAGCTGGGGCGAGTCGCTAGCAAGTTATAAAGTAAAGACAACATAGTTTTATTGTCATCAATAACATTTTTATGAACGAAAACAAAAAAAAACTATTATGATCAACTTAGCTAGGCACTATACCTACCTACGTGAAAAAGGGAATTCAATTTGACATAGCTTTTATATCAACTAAATTGGCTACCTGGGATGTCAATAAAAATGTTACTATAGCCTTTGTTTGAGCGTAATGTAATTATTTTGAAAATTGCATCGCCTATTCCTGTATATTCACTCACGAGTTCATGGCACAGTGGGTGGGGTGGAACCAGCCACAGCAAACAGGTCGCATCTCTAGGGAGGACCAACATAGTAGTGCGGAGTTTTGGCTGTATATTTACTTAAACCTTAGATAGAGCGAGTGCGCGCATGCTGTCACGGCCCTTGGCGCCGAGAAGCAAATGATTGTCAAATTTCATAGTAAGTATTTCAAGTTCATTTACATCTACAATTTCTATGGTAGACAGACGTATATATAGAAGGAAAATGCCCACTCACACAATAACGACGCGTTTTATTTTCGTGCTAGTTAGTTGAACGAGAAATTGACAATTTTTGTTGTTCATATCCGTGCCAACCTTTCATAGGTACTTGGTTAGGTGCGCTCTATAGCTTGCGTATACAATCACTTTGACTTAAACACATCGCCTTTACCATGGAATTCGAATCTTCTTGGCCTTAACCTTTGTTGATATTGGTCATACTTCAAAATTTACTTTTCAACCATTATAAAAGGATATTTTACAGTAGCACGGAATTCATAAGAGCCCAATAGAGATAAAATAAGAAATAGAGCACAGAACTTAACTAAAATTAAAAAAGAAATAAGGAATTAAACCAGAGAGCAGGTTAGATTCAAAGATTCAATAAGTGATCGGACACCAACTATTGATAAACACCCCATTAAAACGGCTGCTGCCGGCGGCGGCGCCGTTGGGGAAGGGTGCCTAGAAGGCTGGCGGCGTTGCGTCTGTGTATGGCGATGCTTACGCCCCGACCGCAGTACGCACCAGCCATCTCATCATCTGTAACGTCGATCACAAACACGTATCCAGCCAGGGGAGGGGGATTGGATTGGTGGGATTTATCCCCCCCCCCCCCCCACCCCGAAATCAGAATATTTGTATGGAACAGTGATTAGGATTAAAGCTATACATTTTTCATCGTTTTTAAATGAGGGCTAAATGTAATGTAAAATGTAAGAATATTTTCGACAAGAGAGATGATTAAATTAAAGAATTAAACAAACAAATTGTTTTGGTTCAAAATGAGGTGACGTTACTTGTAAACCTGCACGGACTAAACTTCATGTTAACTCGATGAATCGCAATAAATTTAAATAATCCGTAATTTTTTTTTTAAAACGGTTTCAAAATCGTGCTTGGTACGAAATTGATTCAGTACAAACAGAACGCGTAGTATCGACCTCTTTCTTAGATCTGTTTCTGGGACATCTACAGAAAAATAACCACATACCTATCTAAGTAAATATAATAGTAGGCAAATTATCACCTACGTAATTAAGTAGTACTTAAACTTATGCTAAATCATTCTACATGAACTAATGACTACGCTTATAAACGCTACGAGTCGTAGCATGGGACCGCTACGAGGCTCCCGTAGCGACTTCATGCTACGAGTAGCGTTTTATACCGCGCGCCCGGCGCGGCGGTGCGGTACTACAAGCAATGCAAAATTGATCGTCCTAAAAGGTAAGTAGTAACGTATGTTCTTAGTAGTATAATATTTCGACTGAACAATAAAAAAATATTGACTACCTATTATTAAAATTTCTCACCAGGGTTCTCGACAGTAATACAACATAAAGGATGAAAGGCACGCATTTCAAACGCAGTGAGTGATGGCTAGAGTAACGAAGGATTCTAGGGTTAACTCTCGCGCATATGCTCACGACTATATTCCCCGAGGGGGTAGTCAGAGATATTCTGAAACCTCAGAACATCCACGTTTCACCAGAAGTACCGAAACTCTGTCCAGTGTGACGGGGGGTGAGCCCGTCGCCACTTATAATGGACAGTGGGTACAATACACGCCTCGAAATTGAAGCTCGCTCGCTCGCTCGATTTTAACTCTCGCGCGAGTGTAGTTATTGACAGTTAGTCAGTGTGTAGAGTTATATTAGTAGTTATATAAGACTAGAATCCTGAGTGAAGCGAGGGTTTCAAGCTAGCCCAAGACGAAAACACGTTTATCCCCGAGGAGCATACTGCATATACTTTTCACACATACGAGACAATAAAAAGTATTCGCGCCTACATTTTTTTGTTTTTATTTGTTTTACTCATTTCGAATAAATCCTATTTTTGAATTGAGTTATACTCCATTCCAAATAGCAACGATAATTTAAGGCCATTTTTAATCACAGAAACAGAGATTTGAAACTCTTACTCTCACTTATTCTTAGAACAGCTCATGGGCGTACCCAGGGGGGGGCAGGGGGGGGCAGCTGCCCCCCCCCCCCCCCTGGAATCGGCCTAACCTGCCTTCCGTACGTGAGAATTCTGGTCAAAGCGACGTCATGTCACTGAAAAATTTCGAGCTCGCTTCGCTCGCTCTGATTTCTGTTCATTATGGCACTGTTATGTCGGCCAAATTCTGGTCCAGTTCCGTTGTATTATTCATAAATTTCGAACTCATTTCGCTCGCTCTTTTTTCTATTCTACTATAGCAGCATTGCTTGCTATAGACATGGTAGTCTGTGATGAGAAATTTTGAGATCTCTTCGCTCACTTTGCTCGCTCCAGAATTGGGTGAAAACTCGCTTCGCTCGCTCTAGGTTTTGGATCGTATATCTTTTCATAGTGTAGTTAAATCTTGAGCTTGCTTTTAGGTCGTAAAAAACTCGAGCTCACTTCGCTCGCTCCAGGATTTTACACTTATAATACTGATCTCACTATATTGCAGTAAAATCTCGAGCTCGCTTCGCTCGCTTTTGGCTAGACACTCCAGAATTCGTTGAATTGTCGAGCTCGCTTCGCTCGCTCCTGGCTACGATTGTATCACAAAGAAATAGATGCATTGCAGTAAAATCTCGAGCTCACTTAGCTTCGCTCGCTATAAAATTCAGCGAAATTTCGATCTCGCTTCGCTCGCTCTAGGTTTTGGATCCTATATGTTTTTATGGTGAAGTAAATTCTCGAGTTTGCTTTGCTCGTTCGAGCTTTCAGGTCGTAAAAAACTCGATTTGGTGAATTGTCGAGCTCGCTTCGCTCGCTCCTGGCTACGATTGTACCACAAAGACCTAGATGTATTGCAGTAAAATCTCGAGCTCACTTAGCTTCGCACACTCCAGAATTCAGTGAAATTTCGAGCTCGCTTCGCTCGCTCTAGGTTTTGGTTCCTATATGTTTTTATGGTGAAGTAAATTCTCGAGTTTGCTTTGCTCGTTCCAGATTTTAGGTCGTCAATAACTGGAGCTCGCCCAGACTTGCCCCCCCCAAGACCAAAAGCTGGGTACGCCCATGGAACAGCTTTAGTAACGTCCAAGATGTCGGATAGTAACATCTTTCTGATAAATAAATTATATTTGCTCATCAGAGTTGGCCAGAAAGCTAAATAGGAATCGATAAATCGATAAATCTCATCGTTCTTATTTGGAATGCAGTATAGGTACTCGTAGCACATGATTAAATGAATATGTGCTTAGGTAGGTAATATAATAATGTAAGTAAATTCAAAAATCCGTATATGCGTTGCTGCCCGGTGCGCCCTAGTGTGCTAAGTCCGCATTTTGCGTTGCGATGCGACCCGCCCTCATATGCGCTTACCTTAACAGTAATCAAAATAGGCTCGATGCAAAAGAGCAACTATTACTGTTCTCAGATAACCTAGGTAAATTACATTAAAAATAAATTACTTAGTTTACCGTGGCCAATGTAGTTTGCCTATACAAGGTGTTACCAAAATACAAATAAACCTTTAAGGGGGTGGTGTAGACCATCCAACTGAACAACTTTCACTATGGGACCAATATAGAAATCGCGAAAAAAAAATGATGTTCTGTAATCTACAAATCGACAGAGCTAAAATATGTATGGGATATCAAATATATTTTTTCGCGATTTCGATGTTGGTCCCATAGAGAAAGTTGTTCAATTTGACGGTCTAAACCCCTTAAGAGTTTTAAACATTTATTCTTACTTATGAAACACCTTGTAAATGCCGTGGATAGAGAAACAAATATTTATAGCCTACATCCGGAATGAGACGTTATGTTGTGACGTCAACAGTCACAGCACATAAAAAGGACGTCCTGTCCGTCGTCGTCTGCGTGGGGCCCGAGGGCCCAACTGTAATATCAAACTCTTTCCCATGTTACGCTACACTGAGCAGCCTCGGTTAGCTTACTGCGCCGCGATCTGATGCCAGTGGACCGTAACTTACTTTAACCAGTTTCCGAACATCTGTTCAGCCGCAGGCACCAAATAACCTGCGCCGGCTTATTTTTCTTCGATTCCCGTGTGAACCTTTTCGATCCCTAACACAAGTTACATTGTTGGTGGAATTCAATTTCAAAGGGATGAAGAAGTTAGAGGAAACCGATGGTAATTTATGTCTTTGGGTATTGCATTCGGGGACATATACCATACTTACAAGTAGTATATTCTATAGGTACACAAGTCTGCTTGTAACGCCGCCGCCCCGCGTGTTGGGTTTAATGACGCACTGACAAAAGCAAACTGAGCGTAACAAGCTGGTGTATATCTACAAACGTTAATACTCCCTACCACATGTCTGCCTACTTTCAACATGTCATTTTGCTGACTTTGTCCCGTTCAGCGTCGTGTCGTGTCGTGTCCCGTTCAGTGTCGACACGATAAGAAGAAGAAGTGTCGTTATTATACCTACACTGCACAACATCTAATAGTAGGTAGGTACCAATTGATTGAAGTTAAAGCCTGACCAGAAATATTAAAAACCTGGTTTGGGGGCGCTGCAATCCACTATCACCTTTAATGTCAGTTTTCCAAGTTAGTTAGTTGAACTAACTAACTTGGAAAACTGAAATTAGTTCCAATGATTTTCCGCAACATGGCGAGGTTTTTTATTTTTCTGGTCGGGCTTTACAAAAAATTAGGGAGACATAATAATTATAATGAATAAAAGCAAGTACTACGTTTCGTTTCGATTATTATGAAGTTAGGTGTTATGTAAGAAAAACTTGGCACAGTAGGCATTATATCGTACCCTTATTGCAAAAACCAACTGCAACCAACTATCCTGATTTTTCTATAAAATCTAGTCAGTTTTCTTAAATTATTTTTGAGAGTTACGCGGTTATTAATTAAGCTCCAAAACAAAACTAAACAACCAACCCAACTCCAAAATAAATAAAAACGCGGTAAGAACCCGTTATAATGATTAACTTTAGCTTAATAGTTACTTAATTTTAAATATTACCATTAATTTATAAATAAATTTGTGTCGTCAAACTTTCAAGTGCTTATCTCAAAAACATTTTCGTTAAATTTTGGTGCAGATAATTGGTTTTTGCAATAAGGGTACGATATTACCTACCCCTAACCGACTGATCTGGGATCTAAAAACGAATTTTTCAAAGTTATGGATTTTCCATTTTCCTTATATTATGTCAAATAACACTAGGTACTATATTTTATATTGAACAATTTAATTGTTATATGAATTAGCGTGATGTCATGTCTGTTATGGATTTTCAAAATAATTAATTTACTTAATGCAACACGCTCTGGACTTGTAACCAGGAGGATTGCTAAGAAAATATTATTTGGAATACTTATACCAGATAGATGTGAAAATATTGTATAATTAGTAATTTCGAAATAATCACCACAAAATACAATATTCCGATATTTCAATTAGATAGAAAATATACTATTTAAGTATTTGAAATAATATCCATTCTAGGTCGAATCGGCTATAAGACTTATAATAATGTTGGTTTTACTTATAAGAACGAACCATTCGTTCTATTAAAGTCTACATCATATATAATTCAAGAATTCAACATAGAAAGTTTTGGAGCTACATTTCATTAGATTAATGTTTACCGCTGCTGCCTCGTTCACAGGCTCTTGTTTTATAGGTTTCCTAACGTACTGTTTCATGAAATATCTAGTTTATAGCCGTTTATGGCTCACATACTCGTTAAACAGCTCCGTGAAGGATTAGGGCGTTGAAGAAAATAAAAATATACTCTATAAAAAATGACAACGAAGCAACGAAGTCTATTTTTTGTGTTACAGAAACAGATATTCGACCTCTTTTTTTATTTTCTTGTTAGCTTGTCTGACAGCTCGTTTGACATATTTTTAACCGACTTCAACAAAAGGAGGAGGTTCTCAATTCGACCCGTATGTTTTTTTTTTTTGTTGTTGTTGTTGTTGTATGACAAATTTGTCATATAAGCATGGGCGTAGCAATGATTTTTTCCCAGGGTGGGCCAGGCCCAGGCGAGGTTGATGTAATAAAAACTAAAACCTAGAGCGAGCGAAGCGAGCTCGAAATTTCACTGAATTCTGGAGCAAGCGAACCTAAGTGAGCTCGAGATCTTACTGCAATGCTACTAAGTCTTTGTGATACAATCGTAGCCAGGAGCGAGCGAAGCGAGCTCGACATTTCACCGAATTCTGGAGCGAGCAAAGTGAGCTCGAGATTTTACTGCAATACAGTGAGTTTAGTGTACCTAATACGATTTTAATCCTGGAGCGAGCGTAGCGAGCTCGAGTTTTTTACGACCTAAAAGCTGGAACGAGCAAATCAAACTCAAGATTTGACTACTCTATGAAAAGATATACGACCCAAACCCTAGAGCGAGCGAAGCGAGCTCGACATTTCACCCAATTCTGGAGCGAGCGAAATCAGCTCAAGATTTTACTGCAATGTGTCTAGCCAGGAGCGAGCGAAGCGAGCTCGAAATTTTACAGTAATATAAATAAGATCAGGAGTGCGATTTTTGAATCCGATTCGGTGAGCTCAGCAGTTGAAAATGTCAAAGTTACTATGGAGATACGCATCTTTCTTCTGCTGATTTGACATTCAAAAATCATACTTCAGGAGTGCTATTTTTTAAAGACAAATCAGCAGTAGAAAGATGCGTATCTCCATAGTAATTTTGATATTTTCAACTGTTGAGCTCAGCGAATGAGATTCAAAAATCGCACTCCTGAGCAGTACGCTGTAATAACAGGAGCGAGCGGAGCGAGCTCAAGAGTTTACTTGAACATTTTGCGAAAGTAGTGTACCTATTGTGTAGTGTTTATTTATCATTTACCTATTCATAAGTAACTTATTTTCAGCAAGTGATTCATTTGATTTCTGGGGTGGGCCAGAAGGATTCTGGGGTGGGCCGGGCCCACCTGGCTCCCCCCCTTGCTACGCCTATGCATATAAGCTATTAAAAACGTATTCAGAAATGGTGAAATAGTCCCTTATTATCTCTTATTCTTAGAACAGTTTGTTTCGTTGTTTCGTAAATTCGTCGGGTAATCTTTCTGGTAAATAAATTATACCTATTTGCTAATCAGAATTAGCCAGAAAGCTTAACATACCTAAATAGTAAAATCTTTTCGTCGTTATATCTATAATCGACAAAATGGGTTTGATACTCTAGTTCAACAGTCATAAGAACAACATTTAAAATATCAAACCCATAAGGTCAGCAAAATGCGAGAATGTGGACGCCTTCTCGGTTCTCGCCCGAGAGCCCTTTGTCTCATGCACAAAATACCGCCGCCGACCCACGAGGCGAGAATTCCACGATAACAGAAGAGCGATTTTTGAACATCATACGATCAACTCAGCAGTAGGAAATGTCAAAATTACTATGGAGATTATGCATCTTTCTACTGCCGAGTTGATCGTATGATGTTCAAAAATCGGACTCCTGTACGAACCCTATCCGTGCGCGAGTTCGACTCGCACGTGGCTGGTTTTGAAGCAGGCACTACAATCTCACGAGAACTTCTCGGCGAGAACTTTCAAGGAAATTTACTAGGCCACACGACGCCACGACACAGAATAATAACTAGTAACTAGCGTTACAGAAGCTTTACTTCGCAATGGTTTTCAAAGAAATATGTACTCAATCTGATAAACAATATGATTTAATTTAGCTCGCGTTCCAGCCGAGCACGTGTTCATTTACATACCTACCAAATTTTTTTGAGGGAATATGGGCCTTAATTCACTGGACTACGGTTCATAATAAGTTATACATGGTTATACGTATTGAAAGAGTTTATTGCGGCAGCCTACTAGATTGGCCCTTGCGCAATGGCCGCCGCCTGTAGGTATGTTTTTAATACCTACACGCGGAGTGACACAGGCCTGGCCACGAGAACAATGAAGGGCGTCCACACTCTCATTCTCGGCCTTTCTCGTCCGTTCTCGGCGAGAATGTAGTGCCTGCTTTAAAACCAGCCACGTGCGAGTCGAACTTGCGCACGGATAAGGGTTCGTACTACGATACAATATTTAAAAAAAAAAAAAACTCTGGGATCCTTAGCGCAAGCCCGACTCACACTTGACAGGTTTTTATTATTTGTTATTTTACCTTAGAGTATGCACTATAATCACACTAAGTTTAACGCTTGTACCATAATATTCTTTGCTTGTAATGTAATAGACATTACTTTAGTACGTATCGTTGCTTTGTACCTTTGTATTACACAACTTTGTACAACGTAGGTTACGTGTACATTTAAAAATCTGTGTGACCTGTCGTTCAAAATTCCAGCCTGTATACGCAATACGATAGTAATTGATAGTTATATTAGCTATAGGTACTATAAATGGTTACAATATAATATAAGATAAGAATTCATGAATAGGATCGTATTGCGTGCCTCGGATACCCTGCTAGCTGCCACAATAGTTCCAAGGGTGTTACGGGGATTACTAGAGGCCCAACATGGGACGACAGGCGTTAAATCGGCGCCTTGATGGGCTTACAGTAGGATACAATGTTGACATCTTTGAACAAACTGGCCCTTTATCTTTCGTAGCTTCTGTGAAGAACTTTATATCACACTAATCTTGTTTTTACTCACATAAGAAATAAATGACTTTTTAAACTGACTTTATATATAGTATTGTGCAATTGTGCATACTCTGCAGCAGTAATGACGAATTATTTATAATAGGAATATATTAATGAACTATCTGCAAACAACGTATCATAGGTAGGTACGAAAAATTCCTTGCAAAAAAAAGTGTTTTGCACGAGTGAATAACATGTTTTCTATGCAAATAAAATGTTTTTCAAACTCTGATACAACACAAAGAGTAGGTACGAAAGCCCACAAAAATTTTACGAAAAATTAAAATTGTTTCAGACTAATACGATTTTCAGTCATCATTTGTATAACGCAAATGGTGGCTATTAAATGGAATACGTTATTCACCTATTCTGGGTAAGTATACTAGGTACAGTAAATTACCCTGATCGTTAAAATAACACAAACGTATAGTATATACACAGTGCCGGACTGGGACCTGAAATCGGCCCGGGCATTTTAGAGACAGTCGGCCCTCCCAACGGTCCTACAGTAGTTTTGTATGGGACAGCTGTTTTTTTTCGCGATATCGATGTGGGCTCCATAGTTAAAGTTGTTTAGTTTCATGGTCTGAAGCACCCATGTGATGACAGCAGTACTATCTAAGACCAATTGCGAGCGAAGCGAGCTCGAGATTTCACTGCAATATAATGTGATGACAGAAATACGATCTAAGACCAAGAGCGAGCGAAGCGAGCTCGAGATTTCACTGCAATATAATGTGATGACACCAGTACTATCTAAGACGAATTGCGAGCGAAGCGAGCTCGAGATTTCACTGCAATATAATGTGATGACAGCAATACGATCTAAGACCAAGAGCGAGCGAAGCGAGCTCGAGATTTCACTGCAATATAATGTGATGACAGCAGTACTATCTAAGACCAAGAGCGAGCGAAGCGAGCTCGAGATTTCACTGCAATATAATGTGATGACAGCAATACGATCTAAGACCAAGAGCGAGCGAAGCGAGCTCGAGATTTCACTGCAATATAATGTGATGACACCAGTACTATCTAAGACGAATTGCGAGCGAAGCGAGCTCGAGATTTCACTGCAATAAAATGTGATGACAGCAATACGATCTAAGACCAAGAGCGAGCGAAGCGAGCTCGAGATTTCACTGCAATATAATGTGATGACAGCAGTACTATCTAAGACCAAGAGCGAGCGAAGCGAGCTCGAGATTTCACTGCAATATAATGTGATGACAGCAATACGATATAAGACCAAGAGCGAGAACGAGATTTTTTGCAATATTGTGAATTTGTTGTAATACTTTTATTTCAAACACTTGATTTTGGCGCCCCCTTTACCTGCCGCTCTTGGGCGTGGACCGGTATCCAAAGGCGATGGGCCGGCCGTCCAGAGCGGCGACCGGCCCACCAGAGCCGCGGCCCACCGGGCATTTGCCCGGTACGCCCTAGGGCCAGTCCGGGCCTGTATATACAGGTACAGTAAATTACCCTGATCGTTAAATACTTAACACAAACGTATTGTTTAAAATTTTTGCTGGTTGCTGATTTTGAAACGGGTGAAAATTTGTTTGGGACGCGTGAGCTTTCTAAGGTTTTGTATGCGACTTAAAATATAAGTACGCGTCGCACTTAATCATCCCAGGCCTGCATGCGGTTTGTTTGTCTGTCTTTCCATTTCGAACCCGTGTTTGTTTTAGTTTACGCAATGCCTAAGTTTCTATACTCCATTCAGGAATTAGAGCGACAAAATGTAAACAACGGTGATACCAGTGTAGAGACTACCATCTCGAGATGGAAGAAAACTTTTCTCCGGAATGAATAAGGGTTGAACTACACATGGCCGCACAAGATCGCACTTTTCCGTCGCTCCATCCTTTTCTGTCACTCAGGAACGTCATTTGCTAGAGCATATAAGATAGACGGAACGCGATCGCCTGCGGCGTGCGATCGCACGCGATGGAGCGACGGAAAAGTGCGATCGCGTGCGGCCATGTGTAGTTCAACCCTAACAGTAAATTGATCCCGGGATCGGTTGGGAGGCTTTTTATACTTAGAGAAAGAAAGATATATTGTTCCATAAGTTGAAATTGCCCCATAGTTGTAATTACTCCGGGAGAACTGACCTAATTTGTTTTTGTTTGAGTCTTTGTTAAAACTGTTTGATACGAGCAGCGACTTTATAGTATTTCGTACTACGTTATACGAACGTAAGGTTAGGTTAGGTTAGGTTAGCGCGCAGAACAGATGATGGTATGTACGAGTAGGTAGGTACTTCGAACTACTACGTAGGTAACCACGGCATTGGCACCACGCCTCGGGCTATTCTCGCTTTGCATACCTACTGTGCCATATGTGCTTGTAGGTGTTTTTATAGTGACAGTACTGCAATGTTATTTTACATTATATAGACAAAGAGCGAGCGATTGTTTGTGTTAGAATTAATTAGAAAGCTTCGCAGACTAACATTATCAAATAGGCAACTAATTTAGATCAACAACGGCATTGCGAGCTGCGTCACTCCACTAACTCCACTTCGCGTCGCACTTAATTATCCCAGGCCTGCGTGCGGTTTGTTTGTCTGTCTTTCCATTTCGAACCCGTGTTTGTTTTAGTTTACGCAATGCCTAAGTTTCTAGGCATAGGTACCTACTCACAGTAGTGTAATGTTGCCTTTGAAGTGTTTATGTATAGTGTATATATTATGTGTTGCTATCCTAACCGAACCAATCAATACTACCATACCTATAAATAAGAAAGTGAGTTTGTTTGTTCCACTTTCACGCCAAAACCGTTCAATCACGAACAAAGAAATTTGACATGCAGATAGCCTAGATAGCGTTGAAATGGATTCGGATATTTTTTCCCGAAAATGTAAGAAATTCTACGCGGACTAAAAACCTAAAAAGCGGATAAGAATTCTAGTCTTGTCTAGATCACTACTCATAAAATACGTGGTGTTATTATCATTTAAAATTAGGTACTTAATCATTTAATTATTAATTAATCTTCTTGAATGTCGTTTGTAACTAGCAACATGTAAATAATTATGTATGTTGTTAATGCACATAATTATTCTGTCCAATTCTTAAAATTTCTCCGCTATTAATTCACCTCTCTGCTTAAAATATTTGCGTGCTCTTTGTTATCTTAGACACGCTTATTTATAAGAGAGGGGGGGGGGGGGGGGGGGGTATGTGCCCTCCAGTGGGGTGTACATAGGTACAACGTATGCGCAAAACCTCTTACACTCCAAATAATGTTTAGCGAAATAATTGGAGTGAAAAATTTATGTAAAGTTATTCGCATTCAAAAACGATTTGTTATAATTTCAGCAATGAATAAAAGCGCTAGCGTGCTCATGGATACATTTTAAGAATCTTGTTTTGGTAGTAAGTACGATGAGTGTACCTACCTGTGCGGTGGGTTGACATCGAGATTTTAAATTATTACATACAAACATAACTGACTCACGCTCAGTTGCAGAATCACTCATTATACAGGGTGAAATTGATATCATTCGCATCCTTTTAAACTAAGAGTCTACCCATCAAACTTCCAATCAATATTCAATTTCACCCTGTAGTTAATCCTCCATTAAATCTCTTGCTAGCTTTTTCTACGTCAAACAGACAAAAAGTGACAGCAAGATATTTAATGGAGTATTAACTCTAATGACCGTTTCTGCAACTGAACGTGACTGACTAATATATTGCTTAAGACGAAGCCTGTTGTGGATACGCTCTTTGTAATTTTTTTTCAAATAAAGTCGTCAAACTAATTATTTGATATTTAAAAAAAAATTACCTGTGTTGAAACCTTGCTACCTAATTCGATTCTGCTCATGAAGACAACTATCTAGTTTTGCGTTTATTCTTTACCACGTGGTATAAATGTAGACCTTCAACATAAAAAATATTGTCGAAAATCAATATTTTATTTATAGCGACTTAATGTAGTGTTTACATAAATTCTCACGACTATATTCCCCGAGTGAATAGTCAGAGAAATTCTGAAACCTCAGAACATCCACGTTTCACCAGTGTAGTGTGCAGTGTGTGTTCGTTCGTTGTAATGTTTACATATGAGAAGATATTACACATATTTTTTCATTTTTATTCAGCTTGCAGGGTAGTAGCTATATAACAAAAAAAACATTAATAAATCATTTATTTCAGACCAGTGATCCATCACAGCGTCAGGAAGGGCTTAGAACTGTACGTTAGTACCTACCTATTACAAGCACCAAAAGCAGACCTACCCAAAGGCGTTGAATGGGATAATCATAATGACTTGCTATTGTTTTTAGGATGATGTTGTTGCTGTTTCGCAGTCGATGTAAGGGTTGAACTACATCACACAGGACCGCATCGCATTTTTCCTGAGTGACAGAAAAATGCGATGCGGTGCTCTTAAATGAGGTTAAACCCTAAAGGAGACAGCACTTTTGCGCCGAAATGGAAACTATCTGCACGCGAGTGCCTCGGCAATCATACCGGACATGCAGCAGTAGTGTGAGAGCGTGGCATCACCAATAGCATCCGGAATTATGTTTGGATCAAAATGTACCTAATATTTAGGTACAAAAATACACGCTATTCGTTTGCCAACTGTCTTTATACGATTGGGGCCTGGAGATATACGCAATCTTCTAGCATTATCCGTAACAGATATGAGCGCGACGAACAAACAAAAAAGCGTGTACCTGTACATAATTATGTAAGTCATAGTTCGAACTCCCGTATGTCAAAATCCATACATTTCGACCCTACTTAGCTCGAGCTAAGACGGAAAAAATCGTCTCTGAATCTCGGCCTTAGACACAAAATCGGTAATAGTATATAAGGTCTAACAAAATTAGGTGAAACTATTTTAAAGGAATGATCATGTCTGATCATTCCTCCATCAAACTGAACAACTTTCTCTATGGGACCAATATCGAAATCGCGAAAAAAAAATCTTCCGTCCCATACATTTAGGTAGAGTAAATTTGTAAGGAACAGCTGATTTTTTTTTTCACGATTTGGATATTGGTCCCATATAGATAGTTGTTCAGTTTGATGGTCTGATCATCCCCTTAAAACAGTTTCAGCTAATTTTGTTAGACCTTATATAGTTCTACATAATATCGAGTAGGTAAGCGCAAATTATATATCACATATTATATTGTATATAAGAAGGTATACGCAACCAACATACGCTTTGCAAAATTATTAATGCTTCATAGAAACACTTTATTTTTACAACTGGCAGAATTTGTCTGTTTCATGGCACTCAGTTTAATGAAAAATAAATAAGGGTCTTCCTCACATAGCTCCATTACTCTGAGTGGTCCCTAATTGAGTTGGTTTGTGGACATCGTATCAGACGCTTATTCGTTTTTTCATACTTTTTGTCATACAACGCTGTATTAGGTAAACATACCTAAGTATATTTCCAAAAGAAAGAACACGGTTTCACATTGAATTTTTAAAAGAAATAAGCATGAATAACAAATAAATCGACGACAGTTCCTTACTCCTAAAATAGCAAACACCTACTTAATTATATTTTTTAGTTGTGCCTGGCACCAAACTTTCATCGCAATATCGGACGGATGGCAAGGTACGCATAAGGGACAAACAAACAGACAGATAAAGAAACAAGTTATATTGATTTGTTATGTTATGACGGTTTTTTTCAGAGGATGATCAGACCATCAATGGAACAACTTTCTCAAATCGCTCAGTTGTCCCATTCAAAATTGCAGACCAAATGCAAAAATGTATGCGACGGCTGTTTTTTTTGCGATCTCGGTGTTGGTCCCATAGAGAAAGTTGATTCCCATAGAGAATAGTTTTGTATAAAAAGGTAAAGAAAAACACATTTTCAGCGTTGTGCCCTTAAGAGAAGTTTATTCCTAGAGCGCAAATGCGCGCTGCATACAAACATAGTCTGGTGATATTTTCAATACTATCCAATTAAAAATATTAAGATTTGTATGGAAATCTTTGAGGCACTGTAACTTTAAAACTATACATTTTAACGAAAATCTGACTTCATACGAACATAGAGATTAGTTTCTAGATTGTTTCTTAAAAATGTCATTGACTTTAATTGGTTAGTATTGAAAATATAACCAGACTACGTTTGTATGAAGCGCGCCAACGGTAATATACCCTTAAGTACCTAAATACAATAAAACCGGTCAAGTGCGAGTCGGGCTACTCACGCACCGAGGGTTCCGTACCACACCACCACAGAACACAACATATTAACTTGGAAAAAAAAACGTTTTTTTCTCCGGGATCTTTAGCGCAAGACCGACTAACACTTGGCCGGTTTTTATTATGTGTTGTTATACTGTAGAGTTTGCTCTATAATCACACCAAGTTAGACGTTTGTATGTATTACCGTTTTTACGATAGAGCGTGAAGAAAAAACGTTGATAAAAATTAGTTTCTTGTTGAGAACCCCCCTTTATTTTTATTTTATGTCATTTTTATTATTTGTTAACAAATCCGCCGTAGTAACACATATTCTGTGAAAGCTATTACGGTTCAAAAGTTACAGCCCTAAATAGGTAGGGTGGAGGGACGGACGGACAACGTAGGCTTAGTAATAGGGTCCCGTTGTACCCTAAACCCTAAAAAAAGGAAATCAAAACGGCACGAAAACATTTTATGCTACTGGCAATAGGCAGGGTTTCGTAACAAGTAGCAATTTTTTTTAGCACCGATCATTGGGATGAAACAACATGACTGTATGTACCTAAGCACGTTTTTTTTTTCACTTTAAAATACTTGTGCTACTCCACTCGAATCTCTTTGTTCTATACTTTCACCCCAATTTCTTCATGTTAAAGGAAGAAATACGACTTTATTTAAAGACGTATCTCAAAGAAGACTACTTATAGTTCCTCGCACACGGTGGCATAGGTATTTGAACCATATGGTATGGAAATGTTTTCACCCTTTGGGTACGGAACCCTAAAAAATTTAAAAGTCCGTAACTAAACTTCGAAATACAAACGTTCTAAGAATTATATGGTTTGAAAGATTGTAGTTACAATAAATTGTTGGTCGACATAATGTTTTATTCAAAAGTGTAAACTACCTATTCAAAGTAGTTATTCAATATCCAACATATAATTCAAAAGAACTCGTGCCAGCGTTCAATTTTAAAGCCAAATCATTAACTCTTATAATTGGAATCTGGGTTTGAAAGCTGAATGAAAATGTGGCAACTGTAGGGAAATCGTTTCCTGTTATGTTACTGGAACTTCTTTTCACAGCAGATTAATTAAAAGTTAATCGAAAATGCAACGATCGCAGAATGTTTGTTTGAGAGTAGATATTAACATTGATGATGTCTTCCTTGCCGATACGGCTACGGCGACTGCTGCTGGTGTAATGGGCTTCGCTGATGTGCCCGGATGTGGCTAATGTAGCCAATCTTTGTAATTTGTATTTGTATTTTATAGCCGCAGGTGGTCGGGCTTTGAGTTGGTCCCGTTTGTTATCGAGATCCTCTCTTCTCTCTTCCTCAAAAGTGGAAACATTTGTGTGGACAAGATGCCTTCATTCCCAGGCGCTTAGCTGCGCGTTCCTCCCAGGTCTCTGAGCTCCGAGTAGAAGACCCGCTTCGCCAGCCTTTTGTCAGACATGCGGAAGACGTGGCCGCACCAACGCAGTTGCCGCCTCATAAGATAGTCTTCGATTCCACAAATTGCCACGGTACAGGACCTCTGTGTTACGAATGGACCGCATTCGTTCCATCCATTTTATATTCAAAATTTTGCGAAGGCATTTGAGATGGAACCTGTCTAACGTCCGAATATGCCTGCGATATAAGTACCACGTCTCAGCGGAGTACAGAAGATTGGGCAGTACTACGGCCATGTACACAGCGATCTTAATAAACTTTCGCATGTCGTGTGAACGGAACAGCTTACACTGCAGTTTCCCAAAGGCTGCAGAAGCGGCCCCATTCCTGCTATCGATCTCGGCGTCTATGTCTCCTTTTGCCGTCAGGGTACTTCCCAGGTGTATGCTTGTTTTTAGTTTTATATTGAATGTTCTACGTATCTAACAGACTGTAAACATAAATGCGTTACATACTTTATGGGGTGCTTCAGACCGTCAAGCTGAACAACTTTTACAATGTGACCAACTTTGAAATTCGAAAAAAAAAAATTATGTAGGTTGGTAAAAATCCGCTGGATCACACATTTTGGTCGGGTCGAGCTACTGAACTGTTCTATCATATGGAACAGCAGTTTTTTTCGATTTTGGCTTCATAGTGAAAGTTGTTCAGCTCGATGGTCTGAAGCACCCTGTTTGATATGAAGCTCATTAAATTTAGCACTCTGTATAATGTACAAGATTCTTTTAATTTCATATTCTATATTTCATCGTAAATATACTACCTATAATTACAATTCAATACTTATTGTTAGTTTAGGTGAACTATATTATTAAGTTAAGTACTACTTTACCAACTACAAACTAAATGTTTGAGTTGTTACTAAAGTTATTTATGCTTGAGAAATCTTAGAAACAAAAGCATACAGAGAACATGTTTCATAAGAACGAGCTTTCACTGAATCTTGTTAAAACTTGTACAAGGCGGTGGTAGTGTGCAGAATTACAAATAGCGATGAGAATTTGAAGAACATTAAAAATGTAGACAGAATTTAAAATTGTATGAGCAGTATTCACTTGTACCTATTCACTATTCAGCAAAATGAAATGTTTCGTTTTACTGTTTGTTGAGAAATTATATATTTTTTTCCCCTCCGGACGGAAAGCGTCAATTTTCGTCCCGCTGCGCTAACGAAGTTGTCGTTTTCCACCTCCGTCGAGGAGAAAAATAGTATACTAACCTCGAACAGTAAATAAGAAAGCCTCAGATCAAATGTTTGTTGACCTCGGCTTTGCCTCGATCTTGCTGTCCTCGGTGTGTAATCTACTATATTTAGGTACGTTGACAAAATGGCGGCCTCATTTCTCGCAAAATAAAAGGGATAACCTCGTATCAGCTGTCTTTGACTTTTCTCATAAATTTTTCATCATTTTGTGTCTCATGCATGTCATGATATACCTATACATACATAGTACTGTAGCCCAGGGACTTTTTTATTACCAAAAAGATTACCGATTGCCGTTTAGATATTGTTGTAAGGCACTTAAATGACGAATAAAAACAAGTCCCATTAGTTCTACGGTAGAACTGTTCAGTAGAACTATTGAGAATGAACGAGTCTTACAGATCACAATCCGCAGAAACAAAAAGAAATTGCCATACAAGGCTATAAGACCAAAGATTAGTCTTATAGCCGTAAATTGTATGGCAATTTCTTTTTGTTTCTGCGGATTGTGATCTGTAAGTATGGGTATTGAACTAAGGTGAACAACATGTCAGTATAGAAAAAAAAAGGTAACCACGAAATTAAAAAAGTTCAGATTTTTTTTTCGGCCTATGGTGTTCTGTAAGACTTAGGTTTTTATATTAGTAATTAAGTAATAAGTACCTTAGAACAATTTCTAAACGGCAATCAGTACGGTAATCTTTTTTGTATTTAAAATGTCCCGGGGCTACAGTACCAACAGTTATAAATTTTTCGCCTCTTATGACAAAACTCTCATGTGTAATGGCTAACCTATGAAAGTTTTGTTAAAAATTTTGCAGCTAGTACCTTCCTACCTATATTATAGTATAATAAAAGAAAACATCAAGAATTTCTACTATTATAAAACTGTAACAAAATGTGTGTATGACCTACATTGAAAGTATTTAAAATTAAGTTACGATATGGTTTTTAGGTGTCCCTGATTCCAAATCAAATTTTTTTGGATTTTGGTTTGTCTTTCTGTTTATTATTATTGTTCGCGCATCCACGCATAGACTACTGAACCGATTTTTATAAAAACGTTTTTGTTTGAAAGCTATGATTTTGTATTAAAATCTGGTATACGCTACGGAAACCCGTGCGGACGAAGTCGCGGATAAATGCTCCGCGCGGATAATCCTAAGTATAATATATAAATGGTAACATAATTATAAACCATGTACCTACCACTACTATTGAACATGAAATAGTAGGAAGTATTTAATCGATTACACAAGATTGTAAGTACTATGTTTGCACTATTATTTATTTAGGTATGTAATAGACGGCTTCATTTCTCGAATGAGGAAGGGAATTCATACTTGAAGTGCTATAAACAGTGCATCGCATCTAGTCAAAATGATTGGACTAGATGCGATAGCACTGTTTATAGCACTTGAAGTATAGAAGTATATTCCGATGGTTTGTTAGCATTCGCCCGGGCGCCTAAATGGGCGCCGGGCCCATAAATCCCACCTATCCCCCCCCCCCCCCCCCTGGATACGTGCCTGACATACATAACTAATTACGTCATGAGGCTATCAGTTCGTGTGTATATTATATTTGTTCGTATGTATATTATATTCGACTTTTATTTTTTGTTTTCTGTTTTTAATTGTGTGCCAATTAATTGAATCAAAGGTAACAGTTTTGCAGGTTGCGCGTAATAGCATGTGAAGAAGGAGAGTAACTGTACGATTTTGGAGAGATATCATTCATAGATTTTAATTTTCGGTGTAAAAAAAAAGAATCCACACAATATTTGAATTTCCGTAATAACCTACTTTATACTCCACTGGTGTATACAGGGTGAAATTGATATCATTAGCATCCTTTTAAACTAAGAGGCTACCCATCAAACTTTTACTATGGGAGCAAAACGAACAGTACAAAAAAAACAGATATTCCATACCAAACTACAACGCCTACTCAAATGTATGCAACAGCCGATTTTATTTTGCTCCAATCGTCTTCAGTTTAAAAGGATGCTAATGATATCAATTTTACCCTGTATAAAGTGTTTAAAACTGGTTACGTACACGTACTACCAGGAAAATAATTTCCGCTCGTCAGTCTTCGTTTGCGCAGAGCAGGTACACACGGCGGCACATCAAGCTATACAAAATCAAAATAAGCTGGCCGCGCTACGTGACACGTTACTCGTGCTACGCGCGGTCAGCTTACTTTTGTTTTGTATAGCTTGATGTGTCGCCGTGTGTACATCGGTAAGACTTAAACTCGTAAACCTAGTACTACTTTACCGTTGTACCTACACCAAAAACTAATTATTGTCCTCGTTCCCTCGTCTCGTCTCGTTCCTCGTGTACAAACAAAGTAGGTATTAGGTAGGTACCAGCTACCTACTGGTGCATGAATCCAACACTGTACACAAACCGGTTCGTCAAAAATGTTTGTTGGGTAAATTATTTTAGTTTTAGGTATTTAAGAACGCAACGTAATAAAGACAGTGTTAATTTAAAACTCGTTTTTTTAGTTCGTCGAAATGTTTTCCATTTCAAATCTCTTTTGGCTGACTTCAATAAAGAATGTTTCTTAACTTTTTCTAAACGGCCTACGTAATGGCTTCGAAGGGGTTAGGCTAGGTAGGTACCTCAGAATTGGAGAGAAAGATTTACTGGGCGTTCTAAAACGTAGCAATTCCATTCTCTTTGGGCGTTCCGATGCCGCGCCACCAAAGGACAATATTTTTCTGTTTTAAGTACCTACATAAAATTATTCTTTTTATAATATTTATCTTTATAAATTGAGGGTTTACGCCGTTCCGCCCTCACCACAAAATTTAATATTTCGCAATCAAGAAAACCTAAAATAAAAATGTTTCTAACTAACTTTATTCACAATTTTATACAATTTACTAGTGTTTACCCGCGACTTCGTCCGCACAAATTATACACCAGATTTTAAGTAAGATCATAAGCTATCAAACATCAAAATAGGTTTAGTAGTTTTTGCGTGATGCGCGAACATTGATTTCTAAAAAAGGTTGATTTCGAGTCAGGGATACCTAAAAACCATATCGTAATCTTTTTTTGGAAATATGTTCAATGTACAGACACACTTCAGTTACAGTTTTATAGTTAGGTACAGTTTAATAGTTTAGATTTTTTTATAATTATGTTTAAATAAAACATACAAGACGCAAACTACCAATACTACTATTTTTTTAAAGTGATTTGTTTCGAACCTATGACAGAATTTAAGAATCCAATAGCATCTGAGAATTGTATATTTACTATCAAGTTGAAATTGCTAATTCTTGCTTGCTCCATTCATAAACAAAAACCGGTCAAGAGCATGTCGGACTCGCCCATGATAGGGTTCCGTAGCCATTGCATGAGGAGAATAAGAAAAAAAGTAATCGATGTGTTTATCTTACCTCAGATAAATTTTTGAAACATAACAATAGCGCGATCGAACTTTGTTTAGTTTTTATTGGGAGTTTTGTTCCATTTGTCAAGAAGATACAACGACTCTTCACTAGATTTATTTAAAAAAATTAATTGTTTTCAGACCTTATCGTTGTATGTCCAAAAAAAAAATGGTATCTTCATTACTTACGGCATACTTATGACATTCTATACTTATATACCTCTGTTTTTGGGTTGCTGTTATCTGTCTTCGTGGCAAATTTCGATTTAATAGGTGCAAAAATGATCGCGCAATTGCGTTGGGGCATACAATACAGACAGACAGAATGGAGGAAAGTATAAGGGTTCCTTGTTTGACTACGGAACCCTAAAAAGGGTCGCAACAACAAATGCCTTTAGCCAGACGTGGCTAATTTATACTTACAAGGAGACCCTCTTAATAATATGCTTCGGAAACTGTCAGGGAAAAAGTGGTTTTTAACCTTTTGTAGGTATATATTCTACCTATCTATATCGTCTCGCCTCTTTTCCAGTGGGTTAGGCAGAGACCAGGGCAAATACTACGATCCTTGCATACCTCTTTTGCTTCATTCACATCCATACATCTCTTCATACATGCCCGTCGGTCTCAAGTACTCCGCACCTCCACTTTTTTTGTAGGACGCAACCGATTTGATCAGCATACGTCCTACGAGGGCGCCCTCTGCTGCCACTCACTTTAGATCCATAATAATGGTAGATTTTCAGAACTATTTTACGTTTTCTAATGTTTTTACCATTTCCTTATAGCGTTTTAATATAAATTGTAATCTGTTTCCCTCCTAGATAGCAATTTAAACTTGTTTCAAACTTGCAGCAAATTATAAAATTTAATGTGAAAACATGCCACAAGTTTGACAAGGCACATAAATAAACTTGCTGCAAGTTTATATGAAACTTTCTAGTCACCGTTAGACAAACTTGCGTATTGTTTGCAGTGCAAACTTGCATATTCTTTCCCTAAGAAACGAATTAGAAATTCACAAAAAAATTGACTTTTCAAGTTGGCATGCAAAAGTTAGATCAGCTTGATTGCATGTTTTCGAACTTCCTATTAGTTTTCTTAGGGAAAGTTGTTTAGTATCATGGGTACAATCAACCCTTAAAGTAATGTACGGTAACTGTTACCCTGTAAAGGACTGGTTTCTCGGAAACGGCTCTAACGATTTGGTTTTAATTTTCCAATTAGATAATGTTTTCGAGTTAATCTAGATATCTCTGCGAAAATCCATTTTCAAAAAAATATTTTCTATTGTTTTATTTTCAACATCTGATTCATCATTCACATTTAGGGTGAAACCCATTTAAAATCTGAGCTAGGTTTTGAGGGTAAAATCTGGGTGGAATCGGATCTATTTGTATATTTTGTAGATGTCTAACATTTCAATATCTCATATAGACATCGGTTTAAGACCAGTTATAGATATCTATTAGATATAACATAATATCTTTTTAAAGATAAGATTTCAAGATCAGCTGTAGACATCTACCATCTACTAGATATTAAGTTTATGTCTTTGATATCTTAGATCTTGGTAGGCAATTTTGAACATCTACTAGATATTATGTGCTGTGTGGGAAAAGGGTTTGTATGGTCACCATATACAAGTGTCGCGCCCCAAAATTGAAGTTAAGTATGGTTTTTAAAGCGTATAATAATATGGTAGACTTGCATTTTCGACCGAAATTTCATAAGCATAGCATAAGCATATGCTCACGACTGTATTCCCCGAGGGGGTCAGAGATAGTCTGAAACCTCAGAACATCCACGTTTCACCAATAGTACCGAAACTCTGTCCAGTGTGACGGGGGGTAAGCCCGTCGCCACTTATAATGAACAGTGGGTACAATTCATACCTCGAAATTGAAGCATGCAGGTTTCCTCACGAAGTTTACCTTCACCGAAAAGTCAGTGGTGTTATACGTACATAAATTCCGAAAAACTCATTGGTACGAGTCTTCGGAATAGCAAAACAGTTCTTTGCAAATACTGACATCTAACGAGAGGACCCATACAAAGACGAGCATCGATTGGTCTTGAACACCTTGTATAAGCGTCGGTTCAGTGTAACAAGCGCCTCACGTACTGCTCCGAGTAGGTATTTGGTTTCCGAACCAGATTCAAATAACGCCATATTTGATATTCAAATAAGAGTGCCTCGTTATTTTAGCTGTTTACATATCGGTACATACATATACATACCTATCTATATGTATATTGCAAACGTATCCCAGCTACGGATTTAGGGATTGAACACGAGCAATAGCAGATTACGTGGAAGCTTTGCATGTTTTATTAAAAACGTTGGTAGATATAACTACCAATTTTTTGGAATCGGGTTAAATTGATCATCCTGTACTGTGGGATCATAATAAGTGTAGGTATGCTGCGGGTTTATAAAGGATGGAATAGGTCTGAAAGGGATAATACCTACCAGTATAGAGTTTACTTTTTTTACGTGTAATTTTTTGTAATTATATAAAAGGAAAAAGCTACAGTTAACTAAATAATAGTAAAAAAATCTATTACTTAAGAAAGTATAGAGAAAACTGATTCAAAATACGTATCTCTATTTGCAGCTGCCATTACTCAAACTAAACCAGATGCGAATAAAGTTGTTATTATTCTCATTGCGAGCTATAAGGTCTTTTTCTATAATATAGGTCCGTAATTTGACTTGTTCCTTGTCTGTTCCTAGTCATTTTAGAATGTTGTCTTTTTTTCTTGTCATGAAATTTTCTAAATTACGTAAAATAAAAGCAAATAACCCCTTTTATTGACGACGAATAACGTTATTCTGGAAGGTAGATACACGAAAAAATATGCGTTTTTTCAGGTCCGTGGCTAGATGTGACGACTCGAGTAAAACTAGAATCTAAACAAAAATATATATTATATTACTAGACAGTAGGGGTCACGACTAGTAATTTTTTTTTCGTTATACTGGAGTTCTACAAATATGAGGATTGTGAACCTTCAAACAACCGATAACGTTATGTTTTTCAATTATTTTTTATCGTAATGTTATTATAAGCATATGCTCACGACTATATTCCCCGAGGGGGTAGTCAGAGATATTCTGAAACCTCAGAATATCCACGTTTCACCAATAGTACCGTAAGTCTGTCCAGTGTGACGGGGGGTGAGCCCGTCGCCACTTGTAATGGACAGTGGGTACAATACATGCCTCGAAATTGAAGCATGCATGTTTCCTCACGATGTTTTCCTTCACCGAAAAGCCAGTGGTGTTACAAATCGTACATAAATTCCGAAATACTCATTGGTACGAGTCGACTTGGACGGGGATCGAACCATCGCCTCCTGCACGGCAGGCAAGGTTACTCGCCACTGGACCACCACGGCTTAATGTTATTATTCTTGTGACAAATAACTAAGTTAGTACCTTTAGGCTTGCTCCCCACTGAATGAACTTTTCCCCCGTTCAGAACCGCCTCACCTCTACTAAACTACGTCATTTTAGTTATATAGCCGACGACAATCGCATCTACTAAGATACCTACATATTAGATTCTAAGCATAATAAGTGGCTATCCGTGTGCTAACATTGAAAAAACATATTTATGAAACCACATCTGTCTCGTCTCTTTGTCTGTCGTCCGTTCCGTTTGTAACAGATATTTCTCTCCTAAATAATCTGATGATCTCATCGTAAGGACAGTGAATTTTGATACAAATACTAGAAACATACCTAGGTAGGTTTATTAGAAAAGCAGCACGATCTTGAAATTTTCTGGAAACTCAGTCTTTTAGTTCCACATCGACAGTGGAAATTTCAAATGTCGTAAGGGACATTTTGTCGTAAGTCCACTGAATATACCACTGAACTCAGAATTTTTTCCTCTATCGATCTGTGTATTTAAAATTTTGATATCTCTTCAAATAAAGGAGATACGAGGACCATCATTTTGTAGTAAGTGACAAAAATATTAAAAATTTATGTCGTATAGGTCAAATTTTAGGTTCAAACTGTAATATAGTTTTATGCAACGTCGTAAGTCTTTATTTTATTTTATTTTTATTTTATTTTCTTTATTGATTTCCCAACAGTTGTTACACTAATACAAATACAACAGTATAAATCTAAGAAACTTTTAAGCTAAATGTACAACTAATTAAAGGGAAATACAGCATGCACTGAAACAAACAGATTAACAAAGTTTACTTATAATAGATTAATGCTACATCTACTTACTAATGATTAAATTACTTACGTAATTTAACTGTTTCGGTTGCAAATGTCTTTTTAGCAAAATTTGCCCCAATCAAGATAATAAACTAATAATACTTACTTAAATTAAATGTACCCTAAACCGGCAGCAAGGCAACAATTTTCAATTATGTGAAACGGGAGAGGGGGAAACAATCTAGCTTCAAAACAATAATTTAAACAGCTACAAACACGGAAAACTCTGACTACAAAAACGCATTTCTGCGAAACATGGCTAACGAGTCGAAAAAGACATCAGCGGAAGCACTACAATCGTTATATTGTCTGCTTAAGCGAGCAACTAAAGAGTTATAACCCAACACTGTTCTCCTTAGAGGAGGAGCCATCGGGGAAATGCGATTACGGGGATACCTAGCCGGAGCACAGAATCTAAATTGACCGAGCAGTTGGGGACAGTCGATTATACCTCTAAGAACTTTATACATGAAAGAGAGATCCAGTAGGTCACGTCTCTTTGCAAGAGTTGTCATTTTAAACCGCTCAAGCCTTTTCTCATAATCCGTAGTTTTCTTTGCAATTCCCACTGAATATGCGAGATGCCATAGGAATCGTTTTTGTAGCCTCTCCAATCTCAGTGAGTGAGTAGTGTAATGTGGACGCCACACGGGACTACAATATTCCAGGATACTCCGTACAAGGTTGTTATAAAGCAATATTTTGATCTTACTTCCTCTGAATACTTTGCTATTTCTAATAACGAAACCCAACATTCTGGAAGCCCTATTGAGAATACTTTCCATATGCGGTAGGAATGTCAGTTTTCTGTCCAAAATTACACCCAGGTCCCTAATAGATTCCAACTCCTGTAAAACTGTACCTCCTATACTGTAACTAGACTGAATAATGTTATGCTTCCTAGTGAATTTAATATGATAGCATTTTCTAAGATTTAGCTCCATAGAATTACGCTTGCACCAATCGAAGAGATTATCTAAATCAGTCTGAAGAAGAGTTACATCATTAAGTGTACTAATAGTTCTAGCGATTTTCAAGTCATCTGCAAATAGAAATGGTGTAGAAGACAAAAAACAAGCTGGTATATCATTAATGAATATATTAAACAGCACTGGTCCGAGATGTGATCCTTGTGGTACACCTGAAGTAATCCCAAACGTGTCTGACTTGAATCCATTAACAACAACATAAAATGAACGATTTTCCAAATAAGACTTGATCCATCCAAGCAATGATCCAGAAAAGCCATAAACTGACATTTTACTTACCAATATGTTGTGAGATACACGATCAAAGGCTTTGCTGAAATCTGTATAAATTACATCAGCCTGTTTATTACCATCCGCAACCTCCACAAGCCCCTCCACAAAAGATGCCAGGTTAGTGCATGTAGATCTAGCTTTAACAAATCCATGCTGATGTGGGGTTAAAAAATTTTTTAAATGGCTTTGAATGTAGGGACAAATTAGGGATTCGAACACCTTCGCCAACGTGGAAAGAATGGATATAGGTCTATAATTGGAAACTAAAGCGTCGTCATCAGCTTTATATACGGGCACAACCTTAGCTAGTTTCCATGTTTGCGGAAAGATCCCAGTATGCAAAGATTTGTTAAATATAAGATGAAGTGGTGTAACTAGATTGATTGCACAGCCATTAAGAAAGGTGGGTGGCAAGCCATCCGAGCCAGCCCCTTTAGTAACATCAAGAGATTTTAGTTTTTTCCTAATCATATCACGCGTTATACTAAGTGATGAGAAACATTCGCTGTTTACACCAATGTCTCTCATTTTTTCAGACAAAAAACTCGAGTCGTTAGATAATATATTAGATGTCTGGCTGTACACTGATGAAAACTGTGTACCAAACATGTTGCAAATTTCCGAGCCATTAGATGTGACGGTTGAGCCATCTGTCATTGCCGATGGGTAGGTACCAGCGCCACCTCGTTTAGACTTGATGAACGACCAGAAGATTTTAGGATTCGTGGTTATCTTATTTTCCATATCTTCAATGTACACATTATAGCAACAAATCGATAGTTTCTCACATCGCTTCCTCAGTAATTCAAATGATATTTTATCCAAAGGGTTTTTATATTTCTGATAACGGCGCCTATAGGAATTTTTTTCACGCATTAATCTAATCAACTTAGTATTAAACCAAAGAGGAAATTTTTTATTTTTATATTTTACATGGGGAACAAACATACGAACTGTCTCTCCAGTAATCTCATAGAATTTTTCCAACATTTGATCGACATTAATGAGACCCGCAAACTGTTCACTCCAATCAATTTTCCGAAGATGCTTATTTATGGAAATATAATCTGCCTTTCTGAAATTTAGTCTTTCATTAACATTACCCGTTGGCAATCTATCTCTCTCCCTCAAAGGAAGTCGCAATTCTAAAGGGGGGTGATATTGATCCACAATACTAAGAACATCCGAAGCACTACCAACAGCACACTGTGGAATATCAGTTAGAACTAAATCAAGTACTTTATTCATATGGTTGGGAACAAAGTTGCACTGATGAAGACCATTCAAGTTTACGAAGTCAATGAGAAGTTGCGTCATGAAGTTACCCTCGTATGCGTTAGAATTATTGTTAACCTGCTGCCAATTTATGGAACTCAAATTAAAATCTCCAAGAATACAAGTTTTGAGATCATGTCTTTCAGAGACCACATTACAGTTAGACAGAAAGAGTTCAAGAATGTTCTTGTCAAGGGGAGAGCGAAGATAACTGTATTATAATTACCTGTCTTAAAACGTTGTAACCCACATTAAAAAAAATAACATTCCTTTACAACATAAAATTATTTAAAAATATAGTTCATACTTTGAATGAATATTGTTGTAAGTAACAACACATTATTACCCTATGTCCTTTACGACATTATCATCTGAAAGCGTAATTTAAAATGTTTGATAAACATTGTCGTAAGTAGCAAAAATTATTACATTATGTCCTTTACAACAAAAATTCTGGTAAAATATTTGTCCTCTACGACGTTATGTTCACAAATAACTTGAATACAGTATGTCCTTTACGACGTTATTTTCACAAATAATTTTAAAGTTGTTGTAGAAAGTCATGACAACGGTTCTTATTTAAACTAAAATTAAAAGGGAAAGGAAATTAATTAAAATTTAAACTTAATTTAAAAGGGGGTTTTACCGCGTTTTTGATATCTATATTCCCGATATTTCGGTAGTAAACTTACACTTCGGCAATAAACTTGTATGTTTTACAGAAGAACCAAAAACAAAATATTGCCTAAAAACGTTATAACTTTTAAATTTTTGTTGCTATTGTAATGATTTCTAGACAAATTGTTTTCGAATTTCTTTATCTATAACAAACTATTGATTGAATCTCGCTTAGGATAATAGTTCAGAAGATTAGGTCCCTAAACCATATAATTTTGGAACACGTGTCCGTTACGACGTTAAAAAAATTGTGATTGTAATAAAAAATATTGTACACCCTAAGAATAATAGTAATTATTTTGGTGTAACTAACCTGCCAGTCTAGTTCACTCTAAAATTAAATGTTGTAAAGCTATTTAAAAAGTTCTATATTCAAAGAATTTATAATAAATATTAAAATTTCAGGTTCCAGGTTCCAATAAAATTACACAAAACAATTTACCTTTTGCTTAGTATGTTTTGTTAAAGAAGCTAGCTTTCGTATGCACCATGGTTCGGCAACATTATTTAGACAACTGTTTATTGTTATGCACGGTGCATTAATTTAAAGGGTGATTGTACCCATGATACTGAATAACTTTCGCAAAGGAAGAAGGGAAAGTTCCAAAAATAAACTTTTCATACAAATATTCGATAATCGGCTGATCGAACATTTGTGTGAAAAACCCAATTTTTTTTGCTACTTTCCTACACGTTTCTTAGAGAAAGTTGTTCAGTACCGTCGGTTCACACGGCGACACATCAAGCAATGCAAACCCATAATAAGCTGGGCGCACGTAGGTAGTGGGGATACCCACATGAACAGTTTACTCGGAAGTCGGAGGTTTACAGACGAATAGGGAACCGCCGTTTTGTATAAAACAAGGTGGAAATTCCCAAATAAATGAGCGTACACAGATATTCCAAAGCTTTCAACTCTGCCATAACCACCACTGCAACTGCAACTGCAACCTCTTCTCCAAACGCTAAGCGCCCTGAAAACTTGGCCGTGCAAGCAGGGATGATATCGCGGCAAGACTGTCTTTGTCACTGTTTGTGAGTAGCGCTGTTGGTGCTAATGTTTCCCGCTTAAAAAAGTGATAGTATGGAGCCGGAGTCATACGCTAATTTGGTTGTAGGTACTCTCTCCCTTCCTTCATTTTGGGAAAGCTGCTCTGCAATGATTCTTTGAAAGTTGCCACAGTCTTACATCCAGATTGCAAGGTAGGCTAGTCCCAATATATTTGTAGTGTTGGGTGGAGAAAAGTGTTGTCATAAATTAAGATGTCAGCGTTGTGCTGGAATGTAAGTATATCCGTCATCAAGCCTTAAATTACATAATTCGCCATGCGCTTGTGTCTGTAGACGTGTTGTGTATCCTGGAGCCCCTTGGTTTTAGCCGCATCGATGGTAAGCGTCATTATCTTGGCAAAAAGGTGGTTGTCTGGTTTGGAACGAGACCAGTATATATACACGTTCGGTGCCCCTTTAGCGGGTGGAACTACCAACCTGGAGTAGGTTTATGATTTTGTTCCAGTCGCCTTTGAGACGGGAGGCCATTGGGGTGTTGATGCCAATGGCTTCATTCGGGAGAAAGGGCAGCGTATGAAAGCTAAGTGAGTTGATCTTCGCTAAGAGTAAATAGGTACATACTTGGTACAAAAAAAATCTTTTGGCCATCCCGAGGAGCAATTTGACTAGCATTTTGAGGACTTTCGAGCAGGGAAGGGTTAGACTCGTGAATATCTCGCAGTTGGTTTGTAAAACTTATTAGCTGCATTACATAGGTAACGGCCACCATAAACCACTCGATATCTATCGCATTTTAGCCTGTGCCCTGTGTCATGCGCCCTCCAGGACGTAGCAGAGGGTTTTCCTCGAGGAATAGAGGTATAAGAAGACATAACAGCTAGCCGTCTAAACCGAGCCGTTTCGTATTACGGCGGATCAAAACTTAGCCGGCTGATCGAACGATCGTCGCATTGTATCTGCGCTTCGCGTTCTTCAATACGGCTATAACAAGCTAGACGTAATGTCATTTAGCGGGTTATGAATCACCGTTTTGTCAGTTTTTAGTTTCCTGTCTGACACAGCGCCGCTAGGTCGGGGCAGCTAGGGAGATAGGTGTACAGTAGGCCGTAACAACAACAATGGCGTCGAACATATAGGGTCCTTCTTATTATGCTGACACTTTTTTAAGGGGTTTATCCGACCTTCAAACTGAACAACTTTCTCTATGGGATCAAATCAGCTGTTTCATACTAAAGTGCAAACCTACTCGAGCCAAATGTATGGGACAGCTGATAATTTTTTCGCGATTTGAAAATTGGTCCCATAGAGAAAGATGTTCAGTTTGAAGATCTGATCATCCTTGTAAAAAACTGTCAGCATACCTATTAAGTTGAACCCCGTAGAAAATGTTTCGGTTATATAAATGGTTCTTATAAAGAAAACGTGTCAAATACCGGTAAAAACAGTGATTAAGGACAAGCAAAACTAAACTGAACAGTTGCTGATCAGAAATTTGTCTCTGACATAGCAATCTTTGATTGGATCGAAATTTTTTATTGTAACTTCCTTTAATTTTTTTATAATAGCTTTACGACATACAATTATAGGAGTGGACAAGATTGGTAGGCAGTTACAACAAAATTATTATGATTAAGCGTAGGGTGTGGTAGGGCGTAAAATAGATTTATTGTGAATCGAAATTTTTTCCAAGTCGTAACGGACATCTCTTCAAAAAATCGGTTGTGTAAAGGACATCTGTTCAAAAATTCTATTGTGTAAGGGACACTAACTTCTAAACTATTGTGCTAATCCAGGTTTGATCAATAGTCTTCTATAGATGAAGTAATTTTAAAACTATATGTCTGGAAATCACCTTAATAGGAAAGAAAATAAAGAAGTTATGATGTTTTTTTGCCAAATTTTTTTTTTTTTGGCTCTACTCAAAAGTAGGGGTTTGTCCCTTACGACATTTGAAATTTCCACTGTCGACATAGTATTTTATTCATAAATTATTGAACTTTGTTATAACTAAAATATGAAGTGCTTAAATTCATTGGTTTGGTTCAGAAAACTGTTTTACAAGTCCAATAAGGGCGATAAGCACTTGACCAATTTTCCGACGAGCATTGTCGAACAGAAACCGAAAATAAAATTAGAAATTTCACGGTCTACCTATGAGCGTTCACACACGATGACGCATGACGGAGCGGCTTGCGGCTGCGTCAGTGCGGGGAATCGTTGCGGCTGTCGCAGTGCTGTCCGTCAGTGCGACTTGCAGTCCGTCAGAACGACGTCACTGCGGCAATGGTATTGCCAGACATGCAATAATTATCCTAGATCTGCTATATTTTTGAGTGAATGCGATACAACATTTCGATTGATTATTTTAATATACACGTAACGGAACGTTTTCAAGTAGCGATATAAGCGTCAATTTTCGTCCCACTGCGCTAAACGAAGTTGTCGCTTTCCACCTTCGTCGAGGAGAAGAATAGTATACTAACCTCAGACAATAAATAAGAAAGCCTCAGATCACATGTTTGTTGACCTCAGCTACAATTAGGTACATGAGATCTGAGACCTTTCTTACTTTCCTATCCTCGGTGTGTAACTATTACTCGGTGTCTACTATTATCATAACTGGGGTAACCGAGTTTACGGTTAATTTTACAAGCGGAGTGGCTGCCTTTTTGAACTTTTTTGTTTCCTAAACGATTTCTTTCCAAATGTATTATATCTGAGGATTCCTAAGGACACCGAACACGAGAATCCAAAGTCATAATTCAGAAAAGTGGCCGCTATCTTAACTTTTTTGTTTTTCAACCGATTGCTTTCTAAGTCGATATCTGGGGTTTTCTGCAGTCTCCGAACACGAATCCGCAGTCAAAAATTCAGAAAAGTGACCGCCATCTTTAACTTTTTTGTTTTTACACCGATTGCTTTCAAAATCGATATTTGGGGGTTTCTAAGGACACTGAACACGAATCCGCAGTCAAAAATTCAGAAAAGTGACCGCCATCTTGAACTTTTTTGTTTCTCAACCGATTGCTTTCAAAATCGATATTTGGGGGTTTCTAAGGACACCGAACATGAATCCGCAGTCAAAAATTCAGAAAAGTGACCGCCATCTTGAACTTTTTGGTTTTTACACCGATTGCTTCCAAAATCGATATCTGGGGGTTTCTATGGACACCGAACATGAATCCGCAGTCACAAATTCAGAAAAGTGGTCGCCATCTTGAACTTTTTTGTTTTTACACCGATTGCTTTCAAAATCAATGTCTGGGGGTTTCTAAGGACACCGACCATGAATCCGCAGTAAAAAATCCAGAAAAGTGACCGCCATCTTGAACTTTTTTGTTTCTCAACCGATTGCTTTCATAATCGATATTTGGGGGTTTCTAAGGACACCAAACACGAATCCGCAGTCAAAAATTCAGAAAAGTGACCGCCATCTTGAACTTTTTTGTTTCTCAACCGATTGCTTTCAAAATCGATATTTGGGGGTTTCTAAGGACACCGAACACGAATCCGCAGTCAAAAATTCAGAAAAGTTCAAGATGGCGACCACTTTTCTGAATTTTTGACTGCGGATTCGTGTTCGGTGTCCTTAGAAACCCCCAAATATCGATTTTGAAAGCAATCGGTTGAGAAACAAAAAAGTTCAAGATGGCGACCACTTTTCTGAATTTTTGACTGCGGATTCGTGTTCGGTGTCCTTAGAAACCCCCAAATATCGATTTTGAAAGCAATCGCTTGAGAAACAAAAAAGTTCAAGATGGCGGCCACTTTTCTGAATTTTTGACTGCGGATTCGTGTTCGGTGTCCTTAGAAACCCCCAAATATCGATTTTTAAAGCAATCGGTTGAGAAACAAAAAAGTTCAAGATGGCGGTCACTTTTCTGAATTTTTGACTGCGGATTCGTGTTCGGTGTCCTTAGAAACCCCCAAATATCTATTTTTAAAGCAATCGGTTGAGAAACAAAAAAGTTCAAGATGGCGACCACTTTTCTAAATTTTTGACTGCGGATTCGTGTTCGGTGTCCTTAGAAACCCCCAAATATCGATTTTTAAAGCAATTGGTTGAGAAACAAAAAAGTTCAAGATGGCGGTCACTTTTCTGAATTTTTGACTGCGGATTCGTGTTCGGTGTCCTTAGAAACCCCCAAATATCGATTTTGAAAGCAATCGGTTGAGAAACAAAAAAGTTCAAGATGGCGGTCACTTTTCTGAATTTTTGACTGCGGATTCTTGTTCGGTGTCCTTAGAAACCCCCAAATATCGGTTTTGAAAGCAGAAGATGTTTTTGTAAAGTGGGTAACCCCCTCTAAAGTTTTAATAGTTAAATTAACATGTAAGTATAGATAGAGAGATACATAAGAAAAAATATCCTAAAACTAAACTGAACAAAAAAACGCAAACAGACCTGACAACCGTCTAGAATAGATTGACAAACAAAAATTTCACCCTTTTAACCCTGTAAAATTAACCGTGTTCAACCCGTGTTAAGAGGTTAATATAAAAGTAAAACCGTATAATACTACTATACATTTTTCATTATTTTAATCGAAATTAGCAGAACTTTCGGGCATCTGCTGGCAACATTACGCGCATCACTGCGTCACCCGTGTGCCATACCATGCGACTTCGCCGCAGTGACGGACTGCAGTGCGACTGCAGCACGTTTGCCGCATTGACGCACTGCAATGCGACTCAGCATGCGTCACCGCATTGCAGTGCGTCAATGCGGCAAACGTGCTGCAGTCGCACTGCAGTCCGTCACTGCGGCGAAGTCGCATGGTATGGCACACGGGTGACGCAGTGACGCGCGTAAAGTTGCCAGCAGATACACCTTAGATGGCCGAAATTTCTGCAAATTTCGAGTAATTTTACAATCTGTTGCCCCATTATGAAAAATATATAGGTGTTTCACTCGAAACGCAACATAAATATTATTTGCTGTTAGAGAAAAATAAATAATAAAACCGATTCCTTGTTATAGTAGATTATTTTTGTAAACTATTTTTTGTTAAGGTGGCACATCTAGTAAAGTGTTGTCACATCTTGTGTTTATATATCCTCGACGTACTTTAGATCTATGTTATGGTTTCCATAATGTTGTTACTGTCAAGATAATTATATTTCGATTTTTCCACTGCGTAAGCTATTTTACTTTAATATTTTTCTCCTCGACGGAGGTGGCAAGCGACATCTTTGTTTAGCGCAGCGGGACGAAAATTGACGCTTTCCGTCTGGAGGGGAGAACGCTTAACGAAGTTTCCGCTTTCCACCTCTGTCGAGAAGAAAAATTGTATACTAACCTAGGACTTACTGTCCGAGTAAGAAAGCCTCAGATCACATGTTAAGGCCGAGGTCAATAATTACATGAGCTCTGAGACCTTTCCTGTCCTCGGTGTGTAATCTACTATTTTCTCCCCTCCGGACAGAAAGCGTAAATTTTTGCAACGCTGCGCTAAACAAAGTTGTCGCTTTCCACCTCCCTCGAGGAGATTTTTTTTTTTTTTTTTTTTTGGTGACTAAATACAGCATTGCTCAGGGAGCATTTACTGCTTTTTACTTCGGACTATTGGCGGGACTTCGAAGGGTCTACCGAACCAAATGCAAGAGCTTAAGCAACCAGCCCAGGGGGCACCCAAAGTGGGTACGGACCTCGGCCATGGGCGTTGCTGGGACTACGCGGCCTACGTCGTAGGGGTGGTAGTGGGGATCGGTGAGGGAGAAAAATAGTATACTAACCTCGGAAAAAAAAATAAGAAAACCTCATTACATGAGATCTGAGACCTTTCTTACTTTCCTGTCCTCGGTGTGTAATCTTAACTATTATAAAACCGTAAAACCATAAGGAACAAAAAAGTTGCTGTTCACTTCATATAAATTCAAATGACACTCGATAGCGCGATTTAAATGACGTGCAGCGCCATCTATTGACAAAATAGTGTGTTTGTTTGTTTGTTCGCGCATCACGCAAAAACTACTGAACCGATTTAGATGAAACTTTTTTTGTTTGATAGCATATGATCTGACCTAAAATCTGGTATATAATTTGTGCGGATGAAGTCGCGGGAAAACACTAGTCTACTATAAAACCGCCAGTTGCAGTTTTAACGATAATAGCTACAAGCATAAAACATAATAATCCGTAATGTTTCGATAAATTGAAAGCCAATCAGGACTACAATGTGACATTCTTGTTTTTTGGAAATGTTATTCAATTGTACAGAAATAAAAAAAATACGATTGGGGGCAGCACAATAGGCTCGGTAGGCTCTTAACCCGTTGAAAAATTTACCGTCAACATGGTTACCCCGGGTAAGGTAACGATCCGTTACGTGTAATAATAAGCATAAGCATAAGCATAAGCATATGCTCACGACTATATTCCCCGAGGGGGAATAAAAAAAAAGAAATAATAATAAAATAATAAAATATTGTAGTCAATCATGCTACTCAAAAATATCGCAGATCTAGGATAATTATTCGATATCTCGCAACACCATTGCCGCAGTGACGTCGTTCTGACGGACTGCAAGTCGCACTGACGGACATCACTGCGACTGCAGCAACGATTCCCCGCACTGACGCAGCCGCAAGCCGCTCCGTCATGCGTCATCGTGTGTGAACGCTCTATCTCTTGTACATTTTATCGCCGGCTTCTAGCTTACTAGGTAATTTATACGGTATCTTATAAACTAAGGGTGGTTTTTCTTTAATCTTCGTTACGTAATAAAAAGAAAAAAGTTTTAGTTGTTTTAGTATACAAGATACTCCATCGCTCCATCTATACTGCCTGAGGGCATTTTCAGTCTTGATAATATTGCTGTAGCGCAGATATAAAATATAGGTTTACTTGATACTACGAATAATATTTATTCGTAGACTTTGATATCAATTTTCCAACACTATATCTCACTCATGTCTAACGCATGGTTCATAACTGTCGCAAGTGAAATATGTGGGTACTGTAAAAAATAAAGAGCAAAAAATACGACTGCAGCTTTTTTCGTAGTTCTTTTATACGGTACCTACAAACTGTGTAAAGAGAAAATACGGGCTTTAAATCCCACATAATGGGAAAGAATATTTAAATTGATGTTCATTACTCAATTAGTCTAATGCTGCTGGACCGAATGGAATGGTATTAAACGTGATAAAATGGACGAAACATTACTGATCTTTCTTTTGGATGTAATTGGAGGTAATCTAATTATTTTGAATTTAAATTCGAATTATGTTGAATTTTTGCGAGTGAATTTTAATGTTTGTTTTTCACGTTTGTTTTCATATTTAACACATTATATTGCGTAGCAGCTACTGTACCTAATACCTAAGTCTGAGCGTAGCAGCATGTAGCAGTAACGAGTAACAGACTAAACCGTTAAAAAGTCGCTTTACATAGGTAATATAGCAGATGTATATACTCATATCCGGTCAAAAACACTTTTGTCTGCAAATCAGTCAAAAGTGGTTTTCACCGATTATGAGTTTTAGACCCCAGATCTCAGTTGGTTAGGTTAGCGAAGAGTGAAGCGACGAGCATCAAGCATGATAGGTTTCTTGCGACCATAGCGCACGAGCCGAGCGAGCGCAGCGAGCGTGCCGCGACATTGCCAGAACCGAATTGCTACTATTACCTACTACAACTCGAAAATATAATTTTGACCGGTTATGAGATTTGACTGTAACATATACACTAATTCTCATCTTTTAAAATAACATTCACATAATATTCTCGAAAATTACACAAATATGAAAAAGAAATATACCTAAGGACAATTTTCAAACATAAAAAAATATCTTAAATAATTAGGTATTCTGAATTTCTTGAAACTAACTGTAACCATCATATTAACTCAAATAACGCAATACTCTAATAAAAAAATTTTCCCCAAAAATGTTATAATTTTCCAAAAAATCACCTGAAAACGACCCTTTTCAGCGGTTTTTACGATTTTCTTGTAAACATTTTCAATGTAGTTACCTATGTATATTATTCTTCATCTTTCATCCCTTCATCATTCTTCTAGCAACTCACAGCAACAGGGCGAATTAGGACTTTCGCTGTAAACGGGGCCCCTATAAATAATATACATATGCCATATGCCATGCAATGCCATGTGTCATATGCTGACACTTGTTCAATGTCATCAAACTGAACAACTTTCTCTATAGCACCAACATCGAAATCGCAAAAAAAAATCAGCTGTTGCATACAGACCTAACCTATACTTGAGCTAAATGTATGGGACAGCTGATCGTTCGCCAAAGAGAAAATTGTTCAGTTTGATGGTCTGATCATCCCCTTGAAAAAGTGTCAGCATATTAAGAAGGACCCTGTATGAAACAATCAAAAATACATTGTCAATGTTTAATACCATAATTACATCATAATCACGCGTTTGTTTTCGAACAGCTACTACGTTCCTACATACACTAGACAACAATAAAAACGGGTCACCAACAACATAGACCTTAATATCTCGGAAACTAAGAATGGTAGCTTATTTAAATAAAAAGCATTTTATAGACAATTAAATACTACTTCATAAATTGATACAATTTCTGTTTGTTATAAAGTAATGCCAATAAAAAGGCTAAAACCTAAGTAAATGATATTTTGAAAATGATTTTTTTAGTATTCAACAATTATTATTAATGCGGTAATTTTATCACTCACATACACTAAAAAATGGGGAAATGTTATATTTGTGATAAAAAATTGTAATTTTTAAATTTTTGGTCTGCGATAGAATTGACGCTTTTGTATTTATGTATTTAAATTAAGTCAAACAAATGAAAACTAAAAATGTTATGAATTAATTTAAGAAGCATTAAATAGTCTTATGAAATACTTTTTAAGTGAATAAGCTATGTATCATTCTTACTTTCCGAGATATTCAGGTAGACCCGGGGTTGGTGACCCGTTATTTTTGTTGTCGAGTGTATTTTTCTCTTTTCACTTCTACACGTGAAACAGCAATTACCTTATCAGTGAATCGAAATTCACAACCATAGATTAATATTATATTGGTTATTTACAACTGTGTACACAAAATTATCGTTTCTTTCTTCTTTTCCGTTGTAGGTACAGAGTTTGTAAATGTATAGGGTCCCTTCTTTGTATGCTGATGGTTTTTGTACGGGGATGATCAGCCCATCACACTGAACATCTTTCTCTATGGGACCAACGATGAAATCGCGACAAAATATCCACTGTTGTACACAGGGTGTAAAGTATTATTATTTAGCGCTTAGCGCTCTTACAGACCAGCGACACTTCGACGGTCGCGCGACAGTTGCGCTCATAGACTTTACGGTCGCGCGACCCCCTGCGACCGCAAAGTGTCGCTGGTCTGTAAGAGCCCTTAACCACATATTATTATTATACTCTACCCATCAAACTTTTACTTACTATAATAGATTTGAATGTCTGGGAGTGTCGATTTTCTATCGCGAATTCAACGTGAGTCCCATAGTAGAATAATTCAAAACAGAAGTTTGGCGGATGGCCATGTAATTCGAGACCCAGACTTAGAGGTCCCGTACACGAATGTAACTTACGTGTACTTACATAAACAACAAAAAAGAGTATCTAGCAAAAAAGTAAATTGGTTGTAACCTGTAGAAGTTACTCGTATCTTTAGGGGGTAAGGTAGGATTTCTCATTACGATACCTTTTGTATCAAGTGTGTGAAACTCATAATCTATCTTATTAGATATAGTCACATATAGTCCACTCAATCTTCTACGCATTCATTATGTTAATTTTATTGAAAATTCAAGATAACCGTTCAATATTATGATAATTGAAGAAAACTAAATCAAACACACTATCAGTTCAACCAAGCCAAATACGTTTCGTAACGACCAAAAAATACCTCAGTAATCCTGATCAGTGATAATATTCGATGAAAAAAAAAACATACGGGTCTAATTGAGAACCTCCTCCTTTTGTTGAAGTCGGTTAAAAAATAGCTGTCATGGTTTCGTTTTGCTACTGCTTTTTGCATGATTTGTCTATTTTTTTACTAGTAATTTCTACTTTAGAATCCGGATTTCCAGAGACGTGGAATTTTTTCTGTTTGCAATAATTATGACCGCCGTCCTGAACGGCTTAAAGTTTTCGTAAGAATGTCTGGGTCCCAATTCGCCAATCTTCTTTCAATTTAGGTTTATAAATATTGTCAAACGGGTCAGGTGAGTAGTTCCATTCAAACCTCACACGAGACTACTTTTCATGATTTTTAACATTCAAAATTAGAATCTAAAGTTATGGGGAATATAATCCAAAGTTGCGGATTGCATGTTACCTCGCCAACCGCAAAAAGTGGCAGAAAGGTTTGTTAGTAGAATTACACGGGTTACCAGTCCTCATATAAGTAGTCAAAGATTCAAACTAAATAATTGGAAGACTTGTACTCAATTAAAAAAACTTAAATTGAGACCAAAACCATAGAACTGAGACTGCTTCACAATTCTTTTAATAATGGAAACAAAAAAATTACACACCTACACTTGAGAAAAATCTAGAGTTACATTTTTGCCATTTTTATACATACTGAAAATGTTTTAACCTCCGGTGCCGCCGCTCTGAAAATATGATGTGTTAATTTTGAAGAGAGCCAGAAAAAAAAATGTTTACGGTCACGTTTTTATTTCGTTTTTTGCTCGTTAGCTTTTTGCTTATTTAGTTCGTTATCTGCCGCTACTGTCTTCTCATATTTTATCTGAAGGGCCAAACTTCGTTAATGTGTCACGAGGGAGCCATTTGGTCCTAAACAACACCTATGCTCCATGATCTTATTATGTTTTGTTACATTCCAGAGGTAAACATTTGGAGCGGATTTAGTTGTATTGTTTAGTCTTTTGCTACGGCTGCGGATTTCATAAAATTAAATTCATATTTACTTCGTGGAGAAGTAAGTACACCTACATTGTTTTGTGTGATCTTAGCCACGAAATCTCGCCATGTTTCGGAAAATCACTTAAGAATCTTAGTAGACTGTAGAGGAACTTTTATTTAGCAACTAAAATTGAGTTCGTCTAATTGATTGACTATTACCAGGTCCAGCGTTAGGTAGCCGAGCGGTACGGGAAGGGGTGAAATATGATGTAACAGCAATTTCCGGCAGTCGACTGACGTCATATTTCATCACCTCCCGCACCACTCAGCTACTAAAATCTGCTCCATACAAACGAAGTCTGATTATATTTTCAATACTAATTAATTAAAGTAAATGAAAGTTTTTAGACACAATCTAGAATCCAATATTATGTGCTTTTAATTACTGTTACTTTAGTCTTAAGTTAATAGTAGATTACACACAGAGGACAGGAAAGTAAGAAATGTCTCAGATCTCATGTTGTTTACCGAGAGCGAAGCCGAAGTGTCAACAAACATGTTTCTTATTTACCGTCCGAGGTTAGTACTTATACTATTTTTCTCCTTGACTGAGGTGGAAAGCGGCAACTTCGTTTAGTGCAGCGGGACGAGAATTGACGCTTTCCGTCCGGAGGGGAGAAATAGTAGATTACACACCGAGGCCAGGAAAGTAAGAAAGGTCTCAGATCCCATGTGATTGTTGACCGAGGTGATGCCGAGGTCAACAAACATGTGATCTGAGGCTTTCTTATTTACTGGCCGAGGTTAGTATACTATTTTTCTCCTCGACGGAGGTAGAAAGCGGCAACTTCGTTTAGCGCAGCGGGACGAAAATTGACGCTTTCCGTCCGGAGGAGAGAAAAACAATATTATGGCTGCAATACTATACGTGCTATGAGCGACGAAACCTTCGCTCGAAGAAACGTCTTGGTAGGTAGTAAAAGAACAATAAAGTGTACAATGAGTTTGAAATGATAAAACAAGAAAAGTTTTAATGTTTTGGAAAGGTTGTCGGGTACGAAAGTTTCTCGTCCAACTGAGCAAGAAAACACAATGTCGATAAATGTGTCTTTTATTATAATATCGTAAAAGTTCGTTGGCTATGACATTTATAGCCGAGATTTTATATTATAGACTTTAATGGAGTTGCTCTGTGGCTCTGCTATTGGGTGGTCGTGCGACTCGTGTCGGTTGCCCCATCCCCGGTCCACAGTGGAACTCCAGTGGTGGCTCAGGATATTGTTCTTTTATAAGAACAACCCTTGAAGTCACCAAAATATCAATATAACCGTACAACGTCAAGCACTTTTGCTATAAAAACTCGACATTGGCAAAATCATCACATACCCAAGATGGCAGCCATTTTTTAAAATATAGATTAGAATAGACTTTAATTTTATTGGTAGAACTCGAACCGGGTGTCAATTTCACAACTTAGTGGAATCACACACGATGACTCATTGAGGGAGCGGGGCAGACGTCAGTCCGTCAATTGTGAAGCAAGGTGTTGTAAGAAACCGCAGGTAGAAGCACATACGGTGACGGATTGACGCACCGTGTGTAATTCTAGGTGCGGTTTCCAAGCGGCTTCATACAACTCCTTGCTTCACTAATGACAGACTGACGTCTACCGCTCCGTCAGTGCGTCATCGTACTTATTCGAATTTTGAAGTGAGCTAAAAATAAAAATTTCGTTTTATTCAATTCTCATTTTTATCGAAATGAAGTCTCTTTCAAATTAATTAAGCCATGATGCAATCGACTGAAGACAATTGTGGCCTCTCTAATGAGAAAGGTTATGTGTTCACATAGGTACCTGAAGCAATAGGTATCATAAAGAGAAAGAGCTTTCCTCCAACTTCTGCGGTCAGGTTTACTTTTTAGGGATCTGTATCAAAGAGTAAAAACAGGAGCCTATTACAAAGCCTACGTTGTCCGTCCGTCCGTCTGTCTGCCTGTCTGCCTGTCTCTCTGTCTATCCTAACTATTTAGGGCTGTTAACATTTGAACCGTAATAGCTAGACAATTGAACTTTTCACAGAATTTGCGTTATTATGGCGGATTTCGCTAACAAATAATAAAAATTTGGATTAACGTGGATGTTCTGAGGTTTCAGAATATCTCTGACTACCCCCTCGCGGAATATAGTCGTGAGCATATGCTTATGCTTATGCTATAATAAAAATTTCAAAAAGCGAAAATTTAGGGGGGTCCTCATACAAGAAACTAGTTTTGATCAATGTTTTTTCTTCTCGCTCCATCGTAGAAACGGTTATAAATAAAAGCGTAAAATTTGGTTTGAGTATAGAGCAAACTATACAGTATAACAACAAATAATAAAAACTGGCCAAGTGTGAGTCGGTCTCACGCGCTAAAGGTCCCGCAGAAGAGGAAACTTTTTTGTAAGTTTATAATTGTTGTGTGATGGTGTGGTACGGAACCCTCAGTGCGAGTAGTACGACCGGCACTTGGCCGGTTTTATTTCTTATAGTTTTATTGTATCCTACACGTATTGCTACTTTTCATTTATGTATGGTCCCTTTAACACTGGGTCTGAAATAACCGCTACTCTTCTTTCTAAGAAATAGTGAAATGAAATAAAAGCTTTTCGTAGTAGGAACCTAAGTAGGTTACGATTCAATGACATGAAGGTTAGGTATGGAACTTAGGTTTTCGAAATTTCTTGCTGAATTCACAGACTTAAAAGAAGAACTAGACGCAATCTCGTCTAATCATGAGTGAAGCACCCATTTCTTTTGTGTGCGTGCTGTCACGCGGTACATAATGGTGACGGGTTGTAGCACCTGTGCCTATAGCTAGTGCATATGTGTGAGTGTAGGTCCCTTGTAGAGCAAACGAGATTGTATTACCTTGCATGCTTCACATCTTTTTAGTGCAATATTCGGTCCGTATTTCTTTCAAGTCCGTGGCTAAATTATATGAAACCTAATAAGTAAAACAAAAGGAATTGACTTCCCAAATCGAAAATTAACTCAAAATGACAATGTGCCCGGCATGCGTTTCAATGCCTTCGTTTGCTTTTTGGTCTGTCGCATCGAAATCTTAAGAATGGTATAGGAATATCCACGGACCTGAAATAAATACGGACCGAGTATTGCACTAAAAAGATGTGAAGCATGCAAGGTAATACAATCTCGTTTGTTCTTTTCACGGCATTACGCATATTGAATGAAGTAGCTAAAGATATAGACTTGTTCCACTGTTCGCAGGCCCAGTTCACGGAAGCAGCTCTTAGATTTACTTGTAGATAATTAAATGTATTATCTAGATTTAGGAACTGTAAATTTTTTAAATGAAAGTCTTTAAAATATTATTTTATATTTGAACTGTGTACATTATTAATGTAAGATGTTAAGATGTTTTTTATGTAAGATGTGCAAACAAAATGTCGTCGCATTGGGTGTATACCTGTCAAGACAACATTAATTGTGCCTGTAATGTGTAAATAAATAAATAAATAAATAAACAAGGGACCTACACTCACACAGATGCACTAGCTCTAGGCGCAGGTCCGACAACCCGTCACCTTATGTACCGCGTGACAGCACGCACACAAAAGAAATGGGTGCTTCACTCATGATTAGATGACATTACGTCTGGTTCTTCTTTTAAGTCTGTGGGAATATCTACGTGTTTCATTGGTGTTAGAAAGAATTCATTTATTTTTTTCACATTATAGATTGAGTTTTAATAGGTAGGTACTATTAAATTTGTCAACTTCGCAGACAATGACAAATGACAATGTTACTATACCGCACCTTTCGCAGGTACTATAATACCTATATACCTACTACAATATCCTTTTCCCAAAACACAAGTTCCCAAACATCGGAAAGAACTTGGTATTACCACGGAATATCTAAGTAGGTATTACTGTAATACCTATTTCCTGTTTTAAGATTGTATGCATTGCAGTTTTGTATGGAACAGCAGATTTTTTTTGCTCCCATACTAAAAGTGGTTCAGTTTGATGAGCAGAATCTTCGTTTAAAAAGGATGCTAATGATGTCAATTTCACCCTGTATTCACATCACACCATTCGTTGTCGGTAGGGTTGTCGAAAGCTCGAATCGCCTAAGTCTCGGCCAGTGGGCCAAGGGCGACAAGGCAACGGCAGAAACGGGTCATTACAATCAATCCGCAAGTTTCCAACCAGCCAGCAACTCTTTATAGACGTCAAAACGCGCTTCGAATGTAAAATTTTACGAAATAATGAATAGAGACGTCATTGTTTCCGGCCGTCGTTTCTTAATTAACTTTTATAGTTAATCCTGTTAATCTGTTATTAAAAATTGTATTCAAGCTAAAAAATTACAGTAAATGTGATTTAAGCATTATTATCAAACGTTTTTTTTTACTGAGAACTTAAAACTAAAACATTTAGGTATGCAGTCAACTCCCCTTTGTTCAATTCATGCTGTTATGTTACTGACACTTTTGGCCGTTAGGTACTACGAATAAGAATGTAATGAAGCTCAAAAAGTGGCACCAAAAAAAGAGTACCGTGTTCTAAATTTGTTCTTTAAAAAACTGTACCTAGCCGCCAAAACTCATACAAAATGTAATTTTTCATTGGGTGCCAAAAATGATTTCGATTTTGTTTAGAGTTACTCTTCTATAGTTTTTCTTATTCGTAGGTTAGGTTAGGTACGTGGGTAGATCAACTATTTTTTGTCCTCACAGTACTGTATAAAAAAAAGTTTTTATTCCTTTTTTCTTGACATTCATTAATTTTGAAAGATGGATATTGTATCTAATGATATTATTCTTCTACACACATGCACATTGCACCATTTGTGTTGAACTACTAGAAGTTTTTAGCGGTTGTCCGATAGACCAAAAAGCGTTGGGACAACGAAATAAAGCGTCCATCGGACAACCGCCAAAATTCAAGTAAAATTCAAGTAATTTTGCAAAACCGTGTATGCATTTAATAAATGCAATCCTTAGTTATTCAACAAACATTAATTTTTGGGGCAAGCAAAACCTGAGCTTGAGCCTGAGCCTGAACATTGAAAAAATTTTATGCAGATGACTGGGACTAGGAATGGACAAAAAATAGTTGATCTACCCACGTAATATATAAGTACTAAATAGCTTTAACCAAAAAAAAAGTTTTTAATTTTTCATTCGCGATCATTTTTACCTGTAAGTATTCGGGCGGAGACAAATCCAACAAATCAAAGTCCATACAAATCGGTTCAGCCGCTCTTGAGTTATAAATAAATGGTCTAACTAACCCGACTTTGTTTTATTTATACGGGGTGTAAATTGTAAGGAAAAGTATCATTAGCCTAATGATACTTTTCCAAAGTTGTTTTATTTATACAGGGTGTAAGGAAAAGTATAATTAGGCCAATGATACCTTTCCGTACAGTTTACACCCTTTATAAATAAAACAAAGTCGGGTTAGTTAGACCATCAGCCTATTCTACCCATCAAACTGAACAACTTTTACTATGGGAGCAAACCTGTCAGGGCAAAAAAAAGGTCAGTTGTTCCATACTAAACCTCTCAATACCTACTCGATTCATACGTATGGAGCAGCAGGTTTTTTTTTGCGCTGACACATTTGCTCCCATAGTAAAAGTTTTTCAGTTTGATGGGTAGAGTATAATATGTGGTTTAAAGGTTAATGATACTTTTCTACACCCTGTATAGATGGAAGACAGTACAAGACATCGTTCTGAAAATCTAAAAAAAAATCACAAATTATACGTTTAAATATGAAATAATAGTGAATTAACCGACGAGAAGAGTGAAACCAGAAAAGAATGTTTTTATTTATAAAATTGATGACCATATAATTACTAGGTACATCTATCAAATGCTAGGCATCAACATAAACGGCAAAGTACATCAGTCACCTTCGTTTGTCGATGATATAGTCCATTAGTCATCTTGGCAGAGACCATGGAGGAGCTCAGTAGAATGCTCGATGACGTTAGCAGAGCCTCCGAACGAGTTAGTCTGAAAATGAACACGGACAAGACGAAGAGCATGTCAAATATGTTGTACCCACTCCTGTAAAGAATGGAAACTTTGCGCTGGATGTTGTTGACGATTTACTTCGAGAAAGAGATCAACTGTCGAATCTAACTCGGCTGGGCAGAGTTCGGGAAGCTACGTGTAGTATCTTCACGTCCCAAATACCCTCTTTACCAGTGATGACAATGGAACAGAGATGTGGTCGGTCACTCAAGGCCTCATAAAAAGGCTGAAAGTCACCCGAAGGACATGGAGAGAGCTATGCTCGGAGTTTCCCTGCAAGATCGAATCAGAAATGAAGAGATACGCAGAAGACCTAGCCCAAATAATTTCTAAACTAAAGTGACAATGGGCACTTATTTGATTGCAGACCCGATGGCCGATGGGGCCGAAGAGTTCGAAGAGTTCTCGAGTGGCGACCACGTACCGTAAAGAACAGCGAGGGTAGGCGCCACAAGGTGGGCTGAGATGATGATGATAATTATGCAAATGTCTCAATATAACAAAACTATTAATTTGATTCTATAAAAATATTTTTCAGGTATTTTGGGAAAATACACTTTCCCGGTATAATTTCTATTCATTTGTTAACATTTTGTAAAACCACAATGTGTGCACACGTAACCTTTAACAAAGAGAAATATCGATTGAGGCAACATTGACATTTCATGTGCTTAGTGTTCTGTGAATTTGTAATAAAGGTCACTGTTATTCACAAACTCTGATATTTTACTTGTTGACAGACGTATTATGAACGAATAATTTAACAAGATACACGGCGGGCGCCCATTTGTGTGACCATTCGTCTAAATGCGGCGACGTTTGCAACACTTCGGATGTTAGGTACTAAGAAATATTATTAAAATTCAAAGAAGAAGGGTCACCCTAAATTAAATCAACACAAAAATATCAAAACAATAACTTCATCAAAAATGCTGTCAATAAAACCAAAGCTACCTGGCAAATCATTAACAAAAATAAACTTAACGTGCCAAAAGAAACTATAACTAAAATTATTTTTAATGGGAAAACCATAACGGGACCCAAAGATATGGCTGAGGCCTTTAATGAATATTTCACCGACGTAGTTACACCTGGAACAAAAAATGACATCGATTCCAATAATCTGACATACAATCAATTCAATTCTATTTTTATGACTCCTGCACTACCACATGACATACATAAAATTATTACTTCCTTAAAAAACACAAACAGTGCTGGTTTTGATGACATCATAACAAAAGTAGTCAAATATGTCTCAATTATTATTTCTCCAGTTTTGAGCCACATTATTAATCAATGTATAGATCAAGGAATTTTCCCAGAGGGTTTAAAATTGTCAATAATTAAACCGTTATTTAAAAAAGGAGACAGAAACGACGTGAGCTGTTATAGACCAGTGGCACTTATAACTATATTTGCCAAAGTCTTCGAAAAATTTATTTACAAATCTTTTTACTCCTTTTTCGAGTCACATAAGATACTAACATCACAACAATACGGTTTCAGAAAGAATAAATCTATTAATTTGGCAATATACAATTTCCTGAAAACCGTATACTCGAATATGGACAAACGAATCCCAACAGTGGCCTTATACATGGACATGACTAAGGCGTTTGACCACGTAGACCATCCCACGTTGCTGGAAAAGCTTTATTCTTATGGGATAAGAGGAAATGCTCACAAACTTATAAAATCGTATCTTACTGGGAGGACACAGATGACACAAATTACACAAATATGCTCACATACGAAAAAAGAGTTAACATATGCCTCAGAAAAGAGAACTATAAAATATGGTGTACCGCAAGGCAGTGTACTGGGACCCTTACTGTTCCTGATATATATAAATGACCTGCCCTTAGCAACCAATCATGACATTACACTATTTGCAGACGATAGTACCATCTTATTCAGAAATAATGACATAAATAATTTAAGTAATGACATTAATAATTCTCTGACATCAATAATTCAATGGCTTAATCGTAACAATCTTAGGATAAATTTTGACAAAACAAACATAATGAATTTTAGGCAAAGACAGAATAATTTGCACAATCTTGACATTAACTATTCCGGAATTCCGATACAAGAAGTAAACGTAGCAAAATTTTTGGGACTACACATAGACAGCCAAATGAACTGGAATGTCCACATAGAACAACTATGTAAACGAGTAAACCAAGGCTCATATGCACTGTATAACCTCAGCAAAATAGTAGATAGTTCAGCTGTCATAACGGCATACCACGGATACGTGGCATCTATCTTGAGGTATGGCATAATGTTTTGGGGAAACTCTACAAACAAAGATTTCGCTTTCAAATCTCAAAAACGTTGCATTCGGGCTATTTGCCATTTGAGACAAACACAATCATGTAGGCCTCATTTCTCAAAACTTAAAATTTTAACTCTTCCGTGTATGTACATCTACGAATGTGCTGTGTTTGTAAAAACAAATATCAGCTTATTTAATTTTGGAACTCGTCTGCGGCATCAAGACAAGTTAGCAGTGTTACCTTCTAGGACAGCTTTACTACATAAAAGTCTGTTTTGTAGGACACCTCATATTTATAATAAAATTCCCAAGCCCATTAGAGATACAACTGAAATCAACGTGTTTAAGAATAAACTCTTTGATCTGCTTAATTCTAAATGCTACTACAGTCTGAATGAATTTCTGGATGATACTTCCATTTGAGATTTATTGCAATGACTTAGATTTGGTAAAGTTTTGACTGTTTTGACATTGAGTAATAATTATGTTTAACTTTGTTTGTTTTGTTCAATTATTAGTAATTAATGTTTCAATGATATTGCATGAATGCTACCCACTATTGTATGCCCATGTGGCGGAACATAGCTGAACTGTACCTAAAGTAATAATGTCATCAATTATGTATACCTATGATTCACAATAAAGAATATTTCTATTTCTATTTCTATTTCTATTTCTAACTTTGTTGCACGTGTCATAAGCGAACCGAGCTGCGTCGAGTTACCTACATCACCTACATGCCTCTACAATCGACGAGAATACCTACTGCTAGGACAAAATAATTATTCTACTGTGGTTCTAGGTTCTTTTGCTTTTATCTTCATGACAATTACTTATGTTGACACAAATTATTTAAATCAGTACAATATGTAACTGTAAATGAGCTTAAAATATCTACACGTTTCAAAGAGTAGCTGTTTCATATATTTGTCCATATATTTTTCATAAACTGGCCATCTTGTTTGATGTTGAGTTCTGGGACAACCCTGTTTAATTCGGGAACGTTCTATAGTCGATAATCAATAACACTGAATAATCGATTAGTGCTTCTATAGGTCATGATTCAATGAATACCTAACTTGTTTATAATATAGTTGCATTCCGTTCTGATTGATAACTGTAATTATTACTTTCTAATCAGTAAGTATCGGTATTATACCGGTATCATACAAATATTTACGAGAGTGAGAAAACAGGATAGGCATTCTCATACGCGACGGGTACCTGAATACCGGTATTTGTTAGGCGGAGTACCGGTACCCGTTTACCGTAATAGCAAGAACCGCTAAGTACCGGTGCAGAACCTGTACTTTTGGTACCGATTTCAAGCTCCTGGCAAAGCGTGACAGGCGACCTGAGTCGCTTGGTCGCAAGGTCGCGGTCGCCAAGATTTGAATGCTACCTAAATCAATTTTGTAGACTACCGTGACAGGCTTTATCGATCCAATTTCAAACCGAAGTTAGAGAGTCACCCAGTCAAAAGCCTTTTGTATAAATACACATTTTCACAAATTGCTAATAATTATAGATTCTTGTAACAAATGCACACTTAAAAAGACTTGAGAGAGATTGGTAGTTGCAGTAAAGTTTTTGATCCCCCAATAAGAATTATGGTCATGAGACTATGTATTTAAAGCGATGCACGAAAAATATAAGAAAAAAAACCGGCCAAGTGCGAGTCGGACTCGCGCAAAAACTATTGTTTTCTCCGGGAGCCTGACACACACTTGGCAGGTTTTTAGTGGTAGCGTAGGTGCGTAATTTTCATTTCACAGTAGGTACGAATACTTTAACTAAAACAATTATTGGATAACTACTTTCGGACTTCCAGACGCACCGCGGGATACCACCCCTTCTTGGTTGATATCCCACGTATCCGCACTAAGCGCCTTTCTGATTCTTTTATAATGCGCACAGCCAAGGAGTGGAATGCCCTGCCTGCGTCAGTATTTCCGAGCACTTACAACCCGAATTACTTCAAAGTAAGAGTGAATAGGCTTCTTCTGGGTAAGCTCGCTACATCTTCGACCCCATCTTTGTCCTCAGGACAGGATTGAGGTCAAGAGCAAACCCATTTTTAAATAAAAAAAAAAAAAAAAAAAAAAAAAAAATTACTTAAGAACTTTTTTTCGACTCAATTCGGCGGGAATATAATTTTATAAAGAAATTATTCTACAGGCTACTTAATATGCTGATGGTATTTTAAGAGGATAATCAGACCATGAAACTAAACAACATTCTCACACCAACATGAAAATCGCGAAAAAAATATCAGCTACGATCAGTACGAAAATGTACAAAGGTATATTTTTTAAAGGTTTTCGTAGAAGCATAATAGAAATAATTAGGTATTTACTTTTAATTAAAGCAAAGAAAAGAACAATGAAAGAATTGTAGGCAAGCACTTGAATTTTTTGATAAATTTCAGGAACAAAGGATCGTGACCTCGGCTTATCTTTGATATTTATGCTGCCATCAATCGTATTTTTTTTTAAATTTCTAAACACTTAAACCACATTTCTAAAAAACAAGAATTTCACATTGTAGTCATGTTGGTTTCCATTTGTTCTCGTTCGTTGAGGCTCGTTCTGTGCACCGCAACGTCTAGATAAATTAAATTTGTACGAACTAGGCGTTTCATTGATTAAAATACAAAATTGTTAAATTTACGTAATTGAGACGAAAGCCTTCCTTTAGGAACATTTTGGAAACCACCAAAATATTCATAACTCATTCATCAATCACAGAATGAAATGAAAGTAATTCTGAATATTTACATAATTCCTTTGTTTGAAAACGTAGTCTAGGTTTAGAGAATAAATATTTTTAATTTTCGAAAAGTTGCGAATACATATTTTTCAATTTCTAATATATTAAGGTAGTTTTGAGAATTATGAACTTGTTAATTAATGTGAAGCTAAGTGGATAACTTAATAACCATAAAACCGTTTCATTGTTGACAAAGGAGTTTTTTAATTATTATCATCAACGAATACCTAACAAACAACCTAAATAACATCAAATTATACATAAGAATCAGTAGGTATAATACCTATTGTTTTAGAGAAAAGTGTTTCAGATTTTTGAATTGTAATTTCTTATGGGAGGGCATTGAAATTCTTGAAGTGAAATTTCTTATGGGACGCACTTAAAGGTGGACTCTTAGAAAACGTATATGTTTAGAATGAGCCTCACGGTTATACCGTATAAAACGTAAGGGACCAAGTTTCATAGGTTGGTGTGCGTGAGGCGCCATACAAATTTTGTATGTGTGCTTGTATATGGATAGGGTTTTGGGGCCAATACTGGTTCTAATTTATTTCGACGCCTTCGTATCTTCGAATGTCAATCTTGACATATAGCTTTATCAAAAGGTGGACTTATGTTCCACACAACGGAGATGCTATGCTACGGTGGTCGGGTGGAGATAAAATGCGTAACGAATATGTAAGAGGGAGCTTTAAAATCGCACCCAGAACCGACAGAATAGATGAAGCAAGGCTGAGATGGTACGGTCACGTGATGAGAAGACCAGACGATCACGTCGTTAAAAAGTGCCTTTCTATTGCTACAAAGAAAAGGGGAAGAATGAGACCTCAAAACACCTGGTGGACGAATGTCCAAAGAGACATGAAAGCGTTAGGACTCCGCGAACAAGATGTCTCCAAAAGCCTGAATGGCGTCGCATGATTGGGAAAGCCGACCTCGAGTAACGGGACAAGGCGAGGCAGAAGAAGAAGAAGAAACTTCTTATAGGAGGGAGAAGTTGGACGGATGAGAATTGGATGAGAACCTTTTTGTTGACGGAAGTTCGAAATTTAAATCGGGAGTTAAGAAGACTTTATTGAAAGACCATCTCAAAGAAAACTATAATTAAAGATCCTCGCAGGTAGAAGTTTCACATCTGCCGGGCCGGGCGTCTCATGATGGCCAACTTTTTATTCGTAACCAAGTTTCTAAAAGGCAATGTGGCATTGCGTGAGATTGGCGCGATATTATTTGACTTCCAGGATGGCAAACCAAAAAATTTTGATACTTATGTCTTTTCTGTGGTGTATAATCGAAGTGAACGTAATTCTGTTTCAAATCCCCTTGACTTTAAACCCGGAACAGCATGTTTAGTAGGGTATGGGACTAAGGAAAATAACATTGAAAATTTTTATTGATATGGAAACCAACAGCAAAATTATTAGGTTATAAATGTAAATTACTTTTTTTTTTTTTTTTTATTATTGATGGGTTTGCTCTTGACCCCAATCTAGTCCTCAGGACAAAGATGGGGCCGAAGATGTAGCGAGCTTACCCAGAAGTGCACTGGCACTCCTGCACACTGACGGAACGCAGCAAGCACTACGCACTACTACTATTAGGTACTTTTATCTCCAAAGAAATGCAGTGGCATTGTATGACCGTCATCCCTTTATTTTACGTTTCCTGATACAAATTAAGGAAAAACACCACTTCATACAAGTGTTCATACTATACACTAAACGAGGTGAGATGAAACCCCTCCCCTCCCCTCCCCTCAGTTAGAAAAATCTGCACATATTTGTTATTTTATTTATTAAATTAAAAAAGTAAGTACAAGGAGAAATATATATATATGTCTTATACCTTATCATTGCAAGTGTAAAACATTATGTAGCTTAATCCAAAATACAAGTAAGTACTTATATAGGGTCCTTCTTAATATGCCGACACTTTTTTACGGGGATGATCAGACCATCAAACTAAACAACTTTCTCTATGGGACCAACATCGAAATCGCGAAAAAAAAATCTGCTGTGCCATACATTTAGCTCAAGTTGGTTTGCAGTTTAGTATGGAACAGCAGATTTTTTTTTGCGATTTCGATGTTGGGTCCATAGAGAAAGTTGTTCAGTTTGATGGTCTAATCATCCCCTTAAAAAAGTGTCAGCATATTAAGTTGGACCCTGTATAAGTGCTCAATAGATAGGAATCGAATAAAAGCGGTAAAAAGGTACTTTTGGCGAATTTTTGCAACGGGATGGTCACAATCCTACAAAACTGCTTGTCCTGAGTCAGTGGCGAGCACTGAGGGTGTGCGGGCGCTGAAAAGGGACTAAACTGCATTTTAGGAACCTCGCTAACGGTCATAAGTTCCAAAAAATCAAAGCTGTTTCAAAATCCAGTTCCTTCTACCCAATACAAGGGTTTTAGCATAGCTGTAGGCCCTAATACGCTAAAACCCTACCAGGTAGAAAGATATTTAACTCTAGCTCTATTAGAACTAGAAGAGCGTATTATACTAATATAGTTAATTTGAAGTTGTCTAAATTAGTAGGTTGATTACAGTCGCTAGTCTAGCTAGTGAGTATCGAATTAAAAAATTAACTGAGGTTCCGGTATAAACGCATTGTTTATACCGAAACCACCCAAAATATGAAAATCGTTTGTCGATCGACAACGAAATCAACTGCTTACAAAAATATTATGATTACAGTCGCTAGTCCAGTAATTATCGAATTCCAAAATTAACAGTGTGGCACGGGTGAGGCCTATAAAGCGTTATACCAAAGCCACGCAAAAGATAAAAACCGTTTGTCGATCGTTAACGAAATCAACTAAGTACCTATTTACAAAAATATTTTTTCAAACATAATACGCGTCACAACTCAAAAACGGCCGCCGGCAATTTAGTATGAGAAGGCGTGAATAAAAGAAACGCCAAACGCTGATCAGAATTGATTAAGTAATAACTCCACCCAGGTGGAGAGCCTAAGGTGGTGCACGGGCCCTGACCCAAGAAAATGTGCCTTTGTTAATATTCCTATGGTTTAAAAAATAAGGGCGCCCCTTTTTATTAAACATTTTGTTAGATCTTAATATATCGATTTGTTTTAGTTTGATGGTCTTATCATCCCCTTAAAAAAGGGTCAGTGTATTAAGAAGCAGCCTGTTTAGCATAAAATCATCAGCAAGCAAATTATTGACCCAAAACCCAAAACATAGTTTGAGATGTTATCTCTAACATCCGACGGAAACCGATATTCACGTAATTGTACGAATAATTTATCGGATAAGTCGACAGCCGGCTTCAAAAATGCCTGCCTTATTTTCATTCCATCCTCTTTGATACGTGTTATTAGTAGGTACTAAAAAGCGCACAAAACCTTTCCCTACTTGTTGATTATGTGAGCAACAGATACATTTTCTTTGTTAGCCTTTTGATGTTTATAGAAATGTTAATTCAATGTTGAAACGGCTAGATGTGATTTAACATCTTTATCTTATTATCTTATTTCAATGTTGGTACAAGTACGTATTGAAATGTAGATAAATGTAATCGCAATTCATTCGCTTTTTGCAAAGGTAAAGAATTTTGATGTAGAAGCTTTTGCCCAGCAAGGGAAAATTATATGTTTACGCCAGCTATTAAATACAATCCTAATTACCTATATTGAAGATGTAAGTTATAGAATGATTGATACCATTTTTTTTTAAATATATGTAATCTTACCTTCTGAATTCAGCCAATCGACACGTACGGGAGCGATTATCGACGGAGTTCAATATAATTTTGTAAATAACATTAAAACAATTTTGAAATAGAAAAGTGTGATTTTCCGCGAGGGTTCGTGTGACCTAGCGGGCGGCTTGAGCCTGACTGCACGGAGAACCGCTACAGTGTAAGGAATGATACCTTACCTGTTACTTTGTTCCCAAGGGGCGGGGGTTGTGCCGAATAGGGGTGTCTGAAACTGAAAATACTACGTTCCAAGTTCCGAAGTATTATAATCATACCCGTTATTCATAACTTATATTATAACTGTAATAAATTTCGTGTTTAACTGGGTATTTAGTGACGCTCTGTCTCTCACACTACTCAAAGTTATGACAATGACAGTATTATATTTAAACACTTCCGGCTTACACTAACGTTTGATCAAATGAACCGATTGTGATTAAATAAAACCAAAATGTTAATACAAACTAAGCCCTATGCTCTAGTGAAAACCTAGTTCTTAAGTGATGCGTGCACAAACAGAAAAACAGATGAACAGTCAATAATTCGACAATAAAATTGTATTGCAATGCATTCCATTACCTACGTATTTTCAAACATCTTCAATGGAACATCCAACATCCACGCCAAGTTAAGAATTTTATTATAAGGGTTTTATTTTAAATGGGTTTAATTTTAGGGTCCGAGTATCAAAACAGTTCAAAAATATGATTTTGAGCTCGGTGCTAGATTGTTTTGAGCTCGATGCTAGATTATTTTGAGCTCGATGCTAGATTATTTTGAGATCGATGCTAGATTATTTTGAGCTCGATGCTAGATTATTTTGAGATCGATGCTAGATTATTTTGAGCTTGGTGCTAGATTATTTTGAGCTCGGTGCTAGATTATTTTGAGATCGATGCTAGATTATTTTGAGATCGATGCTAGATTATTTTGAGATCGATGCTAGATTATTTTGAGCTCGATGCTAGATTATTTTGAGCTCGATGCTAGATTATTTTGAGCTCGGTGCTAGATTATTTTGAGCTCGATGCTAGATTATTTTGAACTCGATGCTAGATTATTTATAGCGTAAATTATTTTTGTAATTAGATAAGTACCGTAAGTACCCATAATGTGTGAATTGGGAAAAAGATAGATTTGATTAGCATATACGAGTACTTATATACAATTTAATTTACAATGTAGCAACACCTCTTTGGTGAGGAGTTGTTTATGGCGACAGCCTATGATTATGTCTCTTTGACGGGACAGATTTGTGATGTCGATTCATGTAACTTATAAGCAGTTCATGTTATATTAATTATTATCGTAGCTATCCAAGTACATTAAACTTTATCGGGAGAAAGAATCAACTGTCCTTTCATTGCCACGCCAACGTTCCCATAGTGGTGATCCCAGAGTGTGAAGAATGAGAAATCGCTCCAGATAGTATTTTGTTTTTCTTCTCGCTGCTCATTTCGTAACCCTCGGCAGAAGACTTCTTCTCTTCAGTGACAGAGATTGATTTTAAACCAGCTTGGCATCAACTTGAATGAGCCGTTGAACATTTTTGGCCGTACCAACCAGGGCCGATCATTTTTGCACGACCAACCTTGCACAGAAAATTTTACATGGGACCTGACGTCAGCCGCGGGACACATGATTTCTCCAGCATCAGTGCAGTTACTGCGCGACGCGTAACGTTTAATTTTTTATATATTTTTGTTTTTGTTTAGTTGTGTTACCTATTTAAGTTGGCTGCCTGAATGTTACCATAAGTCGATTTAATTATTTTGTAATTACGCTTTATGAACTGTTAACTTACGGATATTTTAGCGTACGAAAGCTTAGTTTTAGATGTCATAACTGTATAACTTGTTGTCGCTTCAGCCCTATTTAATTTCAATTTATTATTTCAATTTATTGTTATTCTTGTATTCTTTCAACATGGCTGAGAGCGTTGAACATTTTAAAGAGCTTTTGCAGACAATGCTAGAGCAGAATCAGGCTTTGCACCAGCAAAATTCGCTCCTACAAGAGCGGATAAATTCTGTTTCATCTGGCAATAGTAATTTAAACACCACCCCTTCTTCTGCTTCGCCGTCTGTTTCTAAAGTGGCGGTAAAACTTCCCACATTTTGGGCGGACAAGCCGGCCGTGTGGTTTGCCCAGGCGGAGGCTCAGTTCGAAATCTCTGGAATTTCAACTGAATCTACTAAGTATAATTACGTTATTTCTCAGTTGGATTCGAGGGTGGCGGCAGAGGTTCAGGATATTATAATAAACCCACCTGACGCAATTTGCCGGTACAGCAAGCTCAAAGAAGAGTTAGTCAAAAGGCTATCTATCTCTGAAGAACAGCGGGTAAGACAGCTTATTTCTGATGAAGAGCTGGGCGATCGGCGCCCTTCCCAATTTCTGCAGCACCTGCGCTCGCTTGCAGGCAGCACGTTGTCGGATGAAAACATCATTAGGCAACTCTGGCTTCGCCGAATGCCGTCCCATATTCAGGCGGTCCTCGCAGCTCAGGCTGAGCTGCCGGTGGATAAGGTCGCTGAGGTCGCAGACAAAATTATGGAGGTATCTCCTACCTCCACATCGAATTATGTCCATGCTACCGCAGGCCCACCCGATCAGTTTAAAGATATTAAGGAGCAACTCAGTGTTCTCGCGAATCAGGTTTCAGCCCTGAACAGACGCCAAAGTCCTGATTCCAGATCCAGATCTCGATCTAATTCCAGGTCTGGACGACAAGTCCCTCCAAATCCGAAGGCTGGCGAGGTGGACGGAGTTTGTTGGTACCATCGAAATTTTCAGTCGAACGCATTTAAATGTACTAAACCCTGCTCTTGGGTTGCACCGACGGAAAACCCTCCCAGCAGTCAGTGATGGCGGCGACTGACTGCCCACTTTCCAGCCGTCGTTTATTTGTGACAGATAAAAGCTCCAAGTTACAATTTTTACTTGATACAGGGTCGGACTTGTGTTGTTTTCCACGACGATTGTTGCATGATCGTCGGCAAGCTACCGATTTCGACCTGAGTGCTGCTAACGGGAGTAGCATCAAAACTTACGGAAGCCTATCACTGACGCTTAACCTCGGTTTAAGGCGGGATTTCACGTGGAATTTCATAGTAGCAGATGTCAGCACCGCGATAATTGGTTCCGATTTTCTCGCCTATTACCATTTGCTTCCCGACTGTCGGAATAGACTCCTTGTCGACGGAAGCACTGGTTTATCTGCTCCAGTGCAGGTAGCGAAAAACATACAACTCAGTATCAAGGTGATTTCCGCAGCTCCTCCTTTTTCTAAGTTGCTCGCCGAGTTCCCAGATATTACTCGGCCCCCTGGCATTCATAAACAACCCAAGCATCATACGGTGCACTACATCAATACTACTGATGGGCCCCCTGTGTCATGTCGACCACGACGCCTGGGCTCCCAGAAGCTTGCCGCTGCTCAGAAGGAATTCTCAGACATGTTAAAGTGTGGAACGGCGAGGCCTTCTAAGAGCCCTTGGTCCTCACCATTACATATGGTTCCCAAGCGTGACTCCAGCTGGCGCCCTTGCGGGGATTTCCGCGCCCTTAACGCACGAACCGTACCAGACCGCTATCCTGTGCGCCACATTGGTGATTTTAACCAACGAATTTCAGGCTCAACCATATTCAGCACCTTAGATCTTGTTAAGGCTTATCAGCAAATACCAGTTTTCGAACGAGATATTTGCAAGACTGCTATCACAACTCCATTCGGCCTTTTCGAATTTCCGTATATGACATTTGGTCTACGCAACGCGGGACAGACGTTTCAACGTTTCATCGATGAGGTTGTTAGGGACTTGGATTTTTGTTTTGCTTATGTCGATGACATTTTAATTTTTTCACGCGATGCCACCGAACACGTTCGACACCTGCGCACCCTTTTTCAACGTCTGCAAGACTATGGTGTCGTGTTGAACACGGCGAAATGCAAGTTCGGCCAGCCTGAAGTTATTTTCTTGGGACATCTTCTGAGTGCGGCAGGTATTCAACCTCCCCCGGAGCGTATTACGGCTCTACGGGAGTTTCCTATTCCCAAATCGATTCAAGGGGTGCGGCGTTTTCTTGGAATGATTAACTATTACCGTCGGTTTGTGCCAAACGCGGCATCGCTCCAAGCGCCATTAATCGACGCCCTCGCAGCGACCAAGGATAAAGGCGCGAAGCCGTTTCCATGGACACCCAAGTTGACAGAATGTTTCGAAGCGTGTAAAGAAGGCCTTTCCACTGCTACCCAGTTGGCGCACCCGGTGGCTGATGCTCCCCTTGGTTTATTTACGGATGCTTCGAGCGTTCAAATCGGTGCTTGCCTCCAACAAAAAGTGGGTGAAACGTGGCAACCCATCGCATTTTTTAGTAAAAAACTGGCTGCTAAGCAGGTGGAATGGCCAGCGTATTACAGAGAACTTTTGGCGGTTTATGAGAGCGTTCAGCATTTTCGGCACATTCTTGAAGTCCAACATTTTACGATATATACCGACCACAAACCCCTTATATACGCCTTCAAACAGCGCCGTGAAAAGTTACCGCCTTCCCAGTTGAACCAGCTGGGTTTCATTAGCCAGTTTACGACGGACATTGAATATATACCGGGCGCTGAAAACGTTGTAGCCGATTCTTTTTCACGGATTGACGCCATATCGCTAGAGGAAGACTATGCAGCCCTCGCTCTATCTCAAGGGTCGGATGACGAGCTTCGAAAAGTTCGATCCGGCACATCGCTACGACTCGAACAAGTTATCGTTCCTGGAACCCAAACGTCGCTGACTTGCGACACATCTACAGGGAAACCTCGACCGTACTTAACCCCTCCTTTTCGTCGAGCTTTTTTTAATAAACTACATAATCTCAGTCACCCTGGCGCGCGAGCAACCGCACGTTTGGTGTCTGATCGTTTTGTTTGGCCTTCCATGCAAAAAGACTGTCATGCCTGGGTCCGTTCCTGCATTCCTTGTCAGAAGAGCAAGGTCAGTAGGCATGTCTCGTCGCCTCTGGGCCACTTTGGTAATCCATCTGCACGTTTAAGACATGTCCATTTGGATATCATTGGCCCCCTTCCTCCTTGTGGTGGTTTTAATTACTGTTTAACTGCCGTCGATCGTTATACGCGATGGCCAGAGGTTTGGCCAATGATAGGAATCACAGCTGAAGAGGTGGCAGACACGTTTATATCGGGTTGGATTTCACGTTTCGGCGTTCCCGCTGTGGTAACTACTGACCAAGGTCGCCAATTTGAATCCGTACTTTTTACCAGTCTCATGCGTTACTGCGCAATTCAAAAGAATAGGACCACTAGCTATCACCCTTGCGCAAACGGCATGGTAGAACGCCTACATAGGCAACTCAAGGCCGCGCTGACATGTCACGGAGATGGGTGGCTGTCAGCGCTGCCACTGGTGCTTCTGGGAATTAGGACAGCTCTAAAGGGTGACCTAAAAAACCACATCAGCCGAGCTGTTATACGGAGAGTCTCTTCGGCTCCCTGGCGAGATGCTGTGTTCGCCTATGTTGTGTCAAGAGCCCCCTTCAGAGTACGTCAAACGGTTGCAAAATAAGATGTCGTTGATGCGGCCTATCCCAGCTTCACGGCACAGTCAAGTAGGTTCCTTCGTTTTCAAGGATCTATCAACATCGTCTCATGTTTTTCTACGGGACGATGCTGTCCGTCGACCTCTGCAACCCGCTTATACGGGTCCATATGCTGTAGTTAAGAGAGGTGACAAAAATTTCACTCTTGACATCCGCGGAAAAGAGGTAAATGTCAGTGTGGATCGTCTTAAACCGGCGTATGTCGAGTTAGAAGGCAACCCTACGGGTGGTTCCTCACCGCAAACAGCTGTGAAATCACCCCCTGTAACTTTGCCGCCACCTTTGCTACCAGCCTCTTCGACAGTAACACCGCCTTCAAGTACGCCTCCCTCAACAACGCAATCAGGTTCTGAACCGCCTGGCTACACCACACGGTCTGGACGAAGGGTTCGGTTTACAATACCTTTTGATTTGTAATACTATTGTTTATATTTTGTTTGTTTTTGTCAGTTAGTGTTCCTTACTCCGTGGGGGGGTGGTGTAGCAACACCTCTTTGGTGAGGAGTTGTTTATGGCGACAGCCTATGATTATGTCTCTTTGACGGGACAGATTTGTGATGTCGATTCATGTAACTTATAAGCAGTTCATGTTATATTAATTATTATCGTAGCTATCCAAGTACATTAAACTTTATCGGGAGAAAGAATCAACTGTCCTTTCATTGCCACGCCAACGTTCCCATAACAATATCTCGCATTGAAACTGTGTGTGAAAACAATGTTTCATAGTAAATGTTTTATTTAAAAACTGATATATGGAACGTAGCAGTTACCATGTTTTCATGAATTTCAGCAATCTGAAATAGCGTATGGCTTGCTCTATAACCATATTTTTATTCAGTACACGCCACGTTTTCCCACCCTATAATAAAATTTTACCTATCTCCGTCCCGTTCTCGCGCGTTGTTTCAGTCAAAGTTATGAATAAGAGTGAACGAGATAGATATTTGTCTTTAAAGCTTTCACTAATGAGTGAATACGTGAGTCATGGAAAAATATGTTGATATTGTAGCTTTGTTGTACCAACGAAGGGCGGAAAAAGGAAATATATCATGTCATCAAGAGTAATTAAATTACATTTAAGTACTTATACATAGGTATTATATTTTTCATGAAAGAGCATGTTGTATTGATTTGAATATACTTACCTAGTTTTATTAACGGTTACCCGCGAATCCGTCCTTCTATTGTATACCAAACATTAATACGATGTAGGGATTATCCGTGAATACATAATAGATAGATTAGACGGTTACACTTTCACATTTATAATTAGCACCTAAATGGATGGATTATGCACAATTTCAGACATTCGTCCTCATCGGTCTACAAAATTCTGTAAGATTTATAGCTTTCAGTATCACGTTTTTTCAAACCACTTATACCTAATTGTTTTCTTAGATGTAATGTAGGTGGGTGTACCGTACGTACGACGTGACTAAAGGATAAAGTTAGTGGGCAAAACTCTAGACACATTATTAGACTTGTGTAGAATGCTAAAATTGAACCATGCCCAACCATAAAATTAAAACGTGATAACTTTTATCGAACGTCAAAACGCACGCTTTGTGTGAAAACTAAATGCACTCTTGTGATATCATCTAAATTTTTTACAGTTTATAAAACCAGTATTTTAAAAAAAATAGTAAATGTTCGTTTAGCTTAATTAGCAGTTATGAATTGAGTTGTGTTTTACATCCTGTCTAGGTACGGTCCTTAAATTAAAACTATGTTTTGTTTTATTGACCTTATTCGTCTCACTGTTGGGCAAAGGTATCCCAAACTTTTCCAGCCTTCTCTACCCTGCACCATCATTTGTCATTCTGCTATTTTTTTGGTTATAATTTTTGTAAAAATTCCTTTAAACAGAGATTGTTGAAAGTGACTTTAGAAACCAAATGAACGTTTTAAAACTAAGCTAGTTTGTCTGCAGGAGTGTTTGTGCATTTTCTTCGCTAGCTAAATGTTATTCAGCAACTCCATCGTAACATCTCTCAGTACACTTTATGTTCGTATACTTCGTAAAAGCTAAATTTATCTTGTTATTTTTTCCCCACAAACACTGTACGTTGCTTTGGGTAGCGAATTCGCAAACTGAATTAACATTTAAACTAAAGTTCAAACGAAGTTTAGGGAAAGCAAAACAACAAATGTTGGAGCGATTTGCAAGGTGCATTATGCATATAAGTACCTACTTTGCTGTCGCGGAGAGTATATAAATGTTTAAACTATTTACTTCAAGTGGAGTTTACCGGGCTGATAATGATAACGATGATTTAAATCAAAATGTTACCTAAGTGGAGATACCTTCGATGAAAAATAGGAAATATGCAAATTAAGCTGGAGACACGGACCTGAAAAAAAGACGGACGTAATCTCGCCTAATCACGAGTGAAGCAGCCATTTCTTTTGTGTGCGTGCTGTCACGCGGTACATAATGGTGACGGAAGTAGGACCTGCGCCTAGAGCTAGTGCACCTGTGTGAGTGTAGGTCCCTTGTAGAACAAACGAAAATGTTGGAGCTTGCATGCTTCACATCTTTTTAGTGTCACATTACGTCCGTCTTTTGATCAGGTCCGTGGCTGGAGAATGGTTCACATTTAATTTTAAAAGTGCAAAAACTATTGTCCCAAATTGTTTTTTGTAAATGATATGCAAATATTGTGATTGGATGAAACAGAGCAAGAATACGGGGATGTTACCCTACGGCTAGACCGTATGGGCAATGGGCAAATATTAATTATCTGCCTGTAGCACAGTATAAGAAAAACCTATATACCTATCATTATAAACGCGATCATATCAATAATATCATGTGAACATTTTGACTTGTATTAGAAGCCCCAGGTATGAAAGCGATCTCTCTATCTATCTCTGAATCTCGCATCCCCGTATTCTTGCTCTGTTTCATCCAATCACAATATTTGCATATCATTTACAAAAAACAAGTTGGGACAATAGTTTTTGGTTTTGTTTTCGTCTTGGGCTAGCTTGATTCTCTCGATCCTAGCCTCTGCTCAGCTCCGTTCTGTAATTAACCCTAGAATCCTTCGTTACGCTCTGGATTCAATGTGCCCGTTACGAAACACACTGATTTAGCCCCCTTGCTTGGTGCAAAATCTACTATTGTAATTCACAATGGCGCAACGCAAGGGAATAGTGAAAATAGAATAGAATAGAATTTTATTGAAAAAAAGACCATGTTTACATCATTGATTTAGCCCTAGCTCCTGTACTAGCGAACTGTGTACCCGGGCGTTTTCACTTTTTTGTCCACCCCATTTTCTTAAATGCCAATTTTTATAAATTTAAATTTTTTGCATGTTTTGATTTATGACAAGATTAAGAATTTTGTCAAGATTATTTTTAAATCAAAGGAACCATCAAAATCTGATTAATTATGCTCTAAAAATGATAAAACAAGACGCATGTCGCAATATTTGACGTCTGTTTCGTTACTTTTTCAAATACTAATATAATATTAACTGCTTACTTAATATTTTATTTTTTATTTTATTTAGGTATCTTACAGTAAGAACTTCACAATAAAAAAGGATTCGGAGACAAAAAAGCAAAAAATAAAACAGTGTAACGTTATAAAAAAGGTTTCGTTACTATGTGAGCCAAAGAGTACTGGAATTTTTCGTTTATTTTTATACTAATAGGGATTTTACGTATGGACTTAACAAATTTGAAATCATTTTGATAATAAGATCTTATGATATTTATTCCATGAAGTAATTCGTTAAGATTTGTCCAAAATAAATTAAATTAAACATTTTATTTAGGGGACAGTAACGAAGTGGACCAGTAACATATCACTAGGCTGGGGTCACACTTAGTGCTATTTATTATATTTTTAATCAGACTATTTTTATACGACATACATACATGACATACAGTTCTAACACTAATTCTTTGTATAAATGTGAAATTGTAATCTTTATCAAATTGCATGAACCTACCAAATATTATTTTAATTATAATTTTTTTATATTTGTAAATGAAATTAACATTTTGTATGGAATAAAAGGCTTTTTTATTTTTATATGAACTTCCACCAGACTTTTTTATTATTTTTAATTAAAAAATACAATGAATCAAATTTACAAAGTTCCCTGGTGTGCCCTTTGCTTTACGCGTCCTTTTCGTTACTTTTTGAGTCCGGCCTATAAGTTACTTTATAAAAGTATCGAAAGGGACGCGACGGACAGTTACTTTCAAAACTAAAATAATTGATAAAAAATTTGCTATTGAGCTGAAGCACAAAATGACCATACAAAATGCATGCATTATGCCATGCAAATTAATTAACTAACTTAAATATAATCGAACACCACTAGGTTATTAGAAAAATTGGTAACATACCTAGACTGGTTTTGGTTCCTAATGGAGAGGAGCGTGCAATCTCGTGAATAGCATCGATGTCACTGTGACAAGACAGGGTAAAACTTGCCTGGCTCAAAAAATATGATGCTGTGTTGCCATTATTAAATAATAGAAACAAAATAGTAGATTTATTAGCTGATTAATAGTGGTAACATCAAGGACTCACGGAAAAGGATCAAATTACGTCTTTGTCTTATTTATAGTTTTTTGTTAATTATGTAGTTATTTAATAAATATACTTCATTAGCACGAATACTTTAACACATTCCCTAATTATTGAATATTAAATAACAATAGGTTTCTATAGTAGAAAAATGAGCAAGATCAACTTAAAGTTGTCAATATGCGGTGGGGACATAGGAAAAACAGGGTATTTTTGAGATAAAAAAATTTGTTTTTTAATCTTCAGCAGATTTACGCTAAATATGTTTATATAGAAAGTAAGTTAAGAATATGCTTTTTGTATTCCTTTCAATAATTAATATTCAAAACGCTCTGTAGGTTGAAAAAAGTAGTGATGAATGCGAGGGACACGCAAAAACAAAAAAGTGAAAACGCCCACCCAGGAGCTAGTTCCTACCCTCTTTTGTGATACAATGCAATGGTTCTTATAATCTATTAGCGATTACAATTACTTTTACAAACAAACAAAATAAAAAATAAATAAATGTGTGATAATAGTGTATGGTGTGAGTGTGTGTGTATATATATGTAGGGGGGTGTGTGTGGGGGAGGGAGGGGGGAGGGTGTGTTAGTTTTGCTTTTGTTTCAGCATGTTCTATTATAATTTTATACATTATTAAAACCGGATACTTTATTTCTAGGCACACTTACAAACTAGATGCTTGGCCTAAAGCTGGCTATATTTATTATCTTACTTGTCTTATAACTATAAGCTCCCTAAATATAACAATATACAAATAAATTATTATATTTAATTTTGGTACTTCAATTTTCAGTTAGTGTGTGATAGATACTACGGACGTAGTAAACTGCTACGGATCGTAGCAACGTAGGCGTGAACCAGATTTTTGTTGTATAGCAATTGTAGTCCTTAGATTATCAAGATAGACAGTCAAAGCTACGAAAGCGTCGAAAAAAATAGGAACCAGTACTGGTTCCAAAACCCTATACATATACACGCACACGTACATATTTTGTATGGCGCCTCACGCACACCAACCTAAGAAAGTTAGCCCCTTTTGTTTTATACGGAACAAGTATGAGGCTCATTCTAGACATATACTTTTTCTAAGTTGTAGTCATTTCTTTTTAGAGTTCCGTACGTAGAGGGTGCAAACGGGACGTTATTACTAAGCTTACTGTTACTCCGTCCGTCTGTCTGTCCGTTCTAACTCTAAAGGGCTGTATCTTTTGAGCCATTATTGAAAGCGAGTTAAAATTTTCATATATTTGTTATTGTTTTGGATTTGCTAACAAATAATTTAAAAAAACACAAAGTTAAATATTAAGGGGGCATATTTGACATAATGAATATCATTGTGTTTTTTAAATGTGTGATTTTTTTGTAAACCGATCGTGAAACATTTTTTAATTAACATTTAAGGGGTCGTTTAGACCATCAAACTGAACAACTTTCACTATGGGACCAATATCGAATTCGCGAAAAAAAATCTGAAGTTTCATACTAAACTAAACATTTACTCGAGCTAAATGTATGGGATAGTTGATTTTTTTTTCGCGATTTCGATGTTTGTCTTAGTGAAAGTTGTTCAGTTTGATGGTCTAAACAACCCCCATAAAAGTTTTAAATGTTTATTTTTACTTTTGTAACACCATGTATAAGTGATGAACAGACTGAAAGAGATCTAGAACCTAGAACACAATACATTTTCGTTTGGATAAAAATAAAATTCTTAGATGTTTCGACATCAAAAAGCTTTTCTAAAACACTTCATTAACAGTGATTGCAGCCCGTGGCATCCTAATGCAATGTATGGGCCTCGTCTCAATAAACGAGGGTTAGAGAGGTTGGCATACAGTTTATAACAATTGTACGACTACGAAGGGTGTTTTAACCACAAGGTTATGCCAGTCCATTATGATTTAATCTTATACCTACAACATATCTATACTAACTAGATAGGTAAGAACTATTTTAGCAACCCTCGATGTAGAAGAGGCAAAATAGGTTGTAAATAAAAAGCCGGTCAAGTGCGAGTTGAGCTACTCGCGCACCGAGGTTTCCGTACCACACCAACACATATTAAATTACAAAAAGTTTTGTTTTCTCCGGGATCTATAGCGCGAGACCGACTCACACTTGGCCGGTTTTTTTTATTTGTTGTTATACTGTAGAGTTTGCTCTATAATCACACCAAGTTTGACGCTTGTATGTATTTGATTTTAGATAGCGCAAGAAGATAAAACGTTGATAAAAACTAGTTTCTTGTATGAGGACCCACCTTAATTTTTTATTTTTTAATAATTTTATTATTTGTTTGCAAATCCGCCGTAATAACGCACATTCTGTGTAAATTTCAACTTTCTAGCTATTAAAAGTTACAGCCCTAAATAGGTAGGACAGACGGAAGGACAGACAGCGTAGCCTTATGAATAGGGTCCCGTTTTAATCCTTTGGGTACGGAACCCTAAAAATGAGCTGATAATAGTCGGATGTGGTTCAGGTTCATGACATTAATTGCCTCTGTGAATGGCAAGGAACACATATTATTCCACAAATATATCCTCATCATAGTAACAAATAATGTCTACGAAATGTTTATGATTGACACCGACTCCAATAAAACAAATTAATGTTCTTATAGATTCGAATGCAAAAGTCAACGACTGCAATATTATTATTTTTACCTTTTTAGTTTTGAAGTCGGTTTTAATTTTTTGTTAAAATTTTTTTATTTCAAACTTTTCAGTGTTGAAATCTAGGTGAAATACATTAGTTCGACTAAGCAGTTATAAGTACTTCAATGCAAAGGATACGGTGTACGCTCTACACCTCACTCGATTAAAAAAATTCCAACCCATGCTTACCTAAATTTACTTTTGTTGATTACCCACGTGTTGCAGGGTTCACTCTTTGAGCGCACTCATTAATATCTTTAAAAATATAAATTTTCACGACGTTTTATTAATTTTACTACAACTTATCCGAATATCTAATAATCTTTACCCAGAGTCGCGACAAAACGTTTTTTTTATCCAATCCTGGCTACTATAGTCCAATCATTTTAGGGTTTGACCCTAACAATAATTCAGTTATCGCTGTGTGATAAAGTAAAGTACCTATATAGATTACGGTTGACAAATAATCTAGGTTTAATTTTTTCCGGTCCTAGATTATTTGTCAACCGTAATCTGTATACTTTACTGTATCACACTGCAAAGTTTCAGCGATAGATGAATTATTGTTAGGGTTTCCATACAAGGAAACTCTAAAATGACTGGACTACTACGGGACTGTCGATGAATGATTTATAAACGTTTCAAAGTTTTCGATGTAACGCACTACATCCACCAATGCCATATACAACCTCATATACCCCAACTGATTTATAAAGAAGTAATTAGATTGAAACAACAATTTCGTTAATTTGATACCTACTTAAAATTTAAAGTTATTCGCATTTTAAGTTTTGAGGCAAAAGTTATTTGTTATCATTTCAGCAGTGAATGAAAGCGCTAACGAACTCTTGGATACATTTTAAGAACCTTGTTTTGGTAGTAAGTAGGGTGAGTGTGCCCGTGCGGTGGGTTGACATCGTGTTTAGTAAATTTTAAATTTTACAAATAAATTATATAATATTTAGAAAAAAAGTTACCTATGTTGAAACCATGATAATTCGATTCTCCTCTCGATTCTAAACAAACTACTTTCTAGTTTGCGTTAATTCACGTTGATGTTTATGCTTCCTGGACACTACCGAATAAGGTACCCAGAGTAGGTAGGTACGTAGGTATTTGATCTAACTTAACGCTATTGTCTTACTATAGCGAGGACCAAAGATTTGGATTGAATATTGAATGGAGGATTTATGACCAAGGAGAATAGAATCACTACATTTTAGGACTGTCATGTTTTGAATCATAAAGTATAATAGAATTGATTCATAATTTTAATTTCCTTGTAAGCATAAGCATAAGCATATGCTCACGACTATATTCCCCGAGGGGGTAGTCAGAGATATTCTGAAACCTCAGAACATCCACGTTTCACCAGTAGTACCGAAACTCTGTCCAGTGTGACGGGGGGTGAGCCCGTCGCCACTTATAATGGACAGTGGGTACAATACACGCCTCGAATTTCCTTGTACCTAAATGTAAATTTTGTTTTTATCAACTTTTCGAATGTTTCGTGTAGGTACCTACACTGCAAATGCTATGAAACAAAACATTTTAATTATGTCCTAGGGACAAAACGATTACCTGAAAGCACAGAGATGGTCTCCATCTCCAGCCCAGCCAGTCGTATCACCATACTTTATTGTTTCATTCCTTTTTAAAATGATTATAATTTACCTACAGAAATGTAAACAATTGGATTTTATAATTTTTCTGTATAATAAGCATTTAAATTTATTTTTGAAGTTAATTATTTTGCAATAGTTAACTAATATACAATTTCCCTAATTATTAATACTTACTTTCACTGGGAATTTACATAGGTACCTACAGTTATTTCTATTATGTTGGAATATCATATTAGGTTTCTCTTTCCTATTAATAAAACAATCTACAGAGGTAAATTATACCTTTATTTATCACTAATTACAGGAAAGGTATTTAAATAATCGTAGGTACAAATCATAGCTTATCTAAATAATATTAGAATACAAATTCGATCCATACCATAAAACGAGTGTACAAATTCATACCCGAATTAAATTGATATTTAATATCAATAATTGTAGCCCATTTACAGTTCGGTGTGAGTCGAAGGGAACTTTTTGAGTACAGCGTGATATAGGTTATAGAATGCGTAGACAGAAACACTCAGAATGACGACCAGGGATCCACCAAACACGAAACTGAGGAAGTTGCCATCAATCATGGTCGTGCCCCGGAGACTCCGCGCCTGGCCTTGGAACAAATCTTTGGTGCCAGCGCCTGCCGCCTTCCTCTCCTCCATCATGCGTTTCATTGACGACAATCTCTCTTTCAACTCATCTATGGACTCCAGAATGTCCTCAGGAGCTAAAATAGGAGACACAATAAAAAAATTAATCACAAATGAAAGCGCAATAGCCGGACCTTCGCATTAGGGCAGATTATTTTCTCCTTACTGTGTGGCGTATAGGTAGACACTAATTAAAGCTAATGAAAGTCGGTCAATTTAATAACTTAGTTACTGGAAACATAACATTCGCAATAGCTCACAGATTAAAATGATCCAAAACACCACACATTATTGTTGATCTTTTGAAAAATAAAAAAAATACCGAATAATTTAGATTTTCAGAATAGGGATAAGCACAGTCAAACAAAGAAAAATCTAAGTACAGTCAATAATAATTAATTACATACCATCGGCTTCTCTTTCTGGGCTCATTTTGATGAATTCTAACAAAATATTTACAGGCAGTCTTTTGTTTTCAATCTTCCATAGACTCTATCCCGGTTTCCTTGGCTATGGCCCCCGTGTCCCGTCAAAATGCGGCATTTGCGCAGGCGTACCACGGGAACTGGGATAGGCGGGATGGTATTGATCGTGGTCCCGGGAAACCTAGCTAACCTAGCTTTAGACAAGTCTAGATGCAATTACGTCTTCCCGCATCCCACTTCCTTTACTGAACTATTTCAAGGGACTTTAATCTAATTATTGATAGCTTACCAGTTAGGGAGTTTTATAAATATATTTTTTTCCCGTCTTTAAATAACAGTTTTGAGTAGGTTGGTATTTTTGTTTAAGTATATTTTTATACCTACTATTTGCAATACTTGGTTAAACGCTATCTATAGTCTCTTATGGATAACTTATTATTCGTCTCTTTCTTGCAAGCATAAGTTTACAATTAGCCATCCCGCTCCAATTGAAAGCAGGATCGCAAAAAAACGTGTTTTTCGTCAATATCTTTGCTCATGGGAGTTTCTAAGCTAAAACTTCTCCTGAGTTCACTAGAAATATTTAATGTATTTAGTTAAGTACAAGAATAAAAAGTTAAATATCAGCAGTTTAATCATAGTATTGAAAAAACATAACAAAAAGGGGTGTAACTTTGGGATTTTTTTCTATCTAGTAAACTTAATCTAATCGTGTAATTGAGAACAGTCGCCCATCCACCCAATCCTTAAATAAGACATAATTTAATTTCAGACTTTAAAACACAGTTTAAAACACATTCGTTCTTGTTCAAAAAACTGTCTCGACGGTATAACAGCGTCTTAAAGTATTTTTATTTTCTTTCAACAAATGTTCCTACAGCAAAATAGGTACTACCTAAGAGAACAAATAATTGTTTTTATCTGAGATATTTATTTATTTAGTAAATATTTTTCTTGTTTAATACTTAAAAACCACTTTTATTGGAATAAAACGTTTTTATCTTAACATTACATTTGGTGAGAGACTGGTTACTGCGACGACGGGTGTTTGATGGATCTCACAATAGGTACCTTATGAAATCGAGATTCTCTTTGAAGCCAGTTTCTAAAATACTGTTCAACCTCCTATACAGGTAATAGAACTAATAAAACTATAATATTTTTGTAAGTATAAATATCTTTATAGACAATATAATTAAATAGATAATGCTTCTTCATTGTTATTTTCCACTTGATTACATACTGGTTATATTTTTGAAAATAAATACTTAATTGTAAAAAGATTACTTATTACTTATGAAAATCGTCAATTCGTTCATAGGTGGCACCTTTATTAAGCAATTTTATATCCCGATAGTTAGTTCGGTATCGTTTTGAGATTTTTTTGTTAGTTAGTTCGTACGGTGGCAAGTTCGGGCGGAACACCATTCTGAAACGATGTGCATAGTTATAAAGAGACCATAGGTTAAAAAATAAGAATGAAGGTTTATTTTATTCAGTATGATTAGTATATATATATATATATTATATTCTTTGCAATAGGTGTCGCCGAAGTGACTAAGACCTAGTCTCAAAAATAATGGCAAGTTTTATCTCTAACAAAAAACATCAAAATACTGTTTAAGAACAAACAAATGTTTTCCACGTTTTATTTTAATTTATCTTATCTGTTAGATTAGTTGAAATTTATGACCTTTCGATTGTTATGAGTAGGTAGATAGGTAACTGGCACAAATTCAAAGAATTATGTGGAATTAATAACATGATACCTACAGTGAAGTTGGTTAGTATTTATTCAAGGATTTATAGCCACAGAGGTCTTTTTTCATTTAAACAAAATACTTAAATGCGGTAAAAAACATAGAATATTTTTTTTTCAAAAATGTTTGTTATAAGTAGGTAGTACCTACTAATTTTAACAGCTTTAGCTATAGTTACTTCATTTCAAATAAGGACAAAATAATTTTCGGATTCCTATTATACCTTACTGGCCAATTGGCTGGCTCCAGACCTACGGCAAAACTAGTTTCGGAGCCACTTTGTATTATTTCTAAGCTAACTACAATAAAGTAATTAATTATTATAATTCTTATTTGCAATACAAATATCTGTCACCGTAAAATTGTAAAAACCGTTAGATTATAATCTATCTCGCGAGATTGTACACTGTCGAAAGATTGTGAACCGTAATTTTTGCTTACAATTTAACGCATTATTTTTCAAAAGTTTACAATCTATCGAAGTGAGACGTTAAATCATATTCTATCGTGCGTTAAATTGTCAACTGTTCGAAGGCTGTCCCTGATTGGTCAAGGCGTTCTGTGTCCACAGATTTAGGAATCAAACACAGGTGTCAGTCAAATAAAATAAATACACTCCGAAATTGTGACATCAAGTAACTATGTATTTATTATTTAGTAGGCAATCATGTGAAAAACTCGTTTTTAGACCCCAGATCCAACTCAGTCGGTTAGGTTAGCGAGGAGCGAAGCAACGAGCATGTTAGATTTCTTGTAACCACAGCGCACGAGCCGAGCGAGAGCAGCTAGCGTGCCGCGGCAGCGGCCGGCGAGTGCCAGAACGAAATTGCTACTCTTTACCTAGTCCACCCGAAAAGCATTTATTTTATTAGTCTGGCGCTTGTGTTTGATTCCTAACTCTGTAGACACAGAACGAGTCGACACGAGCTACTGCAAGACTGACCAATCAGGGACAGCCTTCGAACAGTATTTTTGATTTAACGGCCTCACTTCGATATATTGTAATCTATCGAAAAATAATACGTTAAATTGTAAGCAGGATGTTATGGTTCACAATCTTTCGACAGTTTACAGTCTCGCGAGATAGATTACAATCTAACGTTTTTTACAATGTTACGGTGACATACCTATCTATCAGAAAGATAGTGTATACCTACTATCCGACATATCTTGGACGTTACTAGTTACAACAAGATTTTCCGATTCCTATAATACTGTACCTTACTGGCCAATTCTTATTTGCAATGCAAATTAATCTATTTATCAGTAAGATAGTGTACCTATACCTACTATCCGACATTTATTACCTTGGACGTTACTAAAGCTGTTCTAAAAAAAGTGAGACGAGACGAAGTGTTTCAAATCTCTGTTTGAGTTAGTGTCAAAACAGCCTTAAAATTTCGTTGCTATTTGAAATGGAGTAGGTATAGTAATATTAGTACAAGTAGTGCCTTCTATCATCGTACAGTGTCTGTACTGTGTGTGGCAGAGTGGTAAATTTAAGGAGGTATCCAAACGAGCGGCAGACTTCGTGCCCATTTTCTTAGTTATTACAGTTTTCGCTAGATGGCGGTCAAAAGAACAGATAGATTTTCAACGTAAAAAATATAAGAACTATTTATTATTTATTTTTATTTTATTGATATATGACAATACAATGTTATTAATTAACAAATAATCGACGCAATATAAACCATAACATAAGACTAATTTTGACGTAACTATAATATGAATGAATCCATTCGTAACACACCACGCACCATAATTTAAAACTTTTCGCATTTTTCCGAATTGGCATGTCAGGTAAGTACAGCTTGGCAAAAAAGTCGTGATAAAAAATTAGGGCGCTGCCTCCACGCAAAAACGTCAAAATCACGCATAACCTGGCAACACCACCATACTAAAATTTTAGTTCCATTCCACCTGTCACCACGATCATGACTTTTTTGCCAAGCTATACTGTACTGTATGGATGGACCATAAGCATAAAACCCGGTCAAATACGAGTTGGGCTACTCGCGCACCGAGGGTTCCGTACCACACCACTACACAAAATATTAACTTACAAAATAGTATAGTTTTCTCCGAGACTTTTAGCGCGAGACCGACTCACACTTGGTCAGTTTTTATTATTTGTTGTTATACTATAGAGTTTGTTCTATAATCACACCAAGTTTGACGCTTGTGTGTATTACCGTTTTTTCGATAGAACGAGAATAGAAACATTGATAAAAATTGGATTTTCGTATGAGGACCCCCTTAATTATAACTTTTGGGCATTTTATTATTTGTTAGCAAATCCGCCGTAATAACGCACATTCTGTGTAAATTTCAACTGTCTAGTATTAACGTTCAAAAGTTACATCGCTAAACCGCTAAAGCTACAACAATGAAATTTTGACAGAAATTGCGTATTATGGCGTAGGCAGGCACCCACTAAGAAGGGATTTTTTTGAAATTCAACCCCTAAGGTGGTAAAATGGGGGGGTAACAGTGAGTATGGAAAAATTTTTTTTTAGTCTTAACTTTTTTACGCATATTTTGAAGCAAAAATAAAAATACCCCTGTTTCAGCATTTTTCAAGTAAGCGGCATTATCATTCTACGCGGACGAAGTTGCGCGGGTAAAGCTAGTCCCTATATAAATAGGTAGGCCAGACGGACGGACGGACGATCTTTGTTATTTGAGCCATATGAATGAAAAATGAGGCAGGAAGCAGTTTATCGCTTGATTTTCCGAAATTATCATTTATCACGAAAGCTACCCATAATAAAACAGTCAATTTATCTTTTTATAATGAATCGATGTTTAATCTACTTATGGATAACCGATAGATTTATCTGAAATGTAACAGTAAAGTCAATCAATTTCAATTGTAGACCATCGTAGAACAATTTTTTGTATCAGAAATACCTATCCACTTTTCTCACTTTGTATATTGAGATTCTCAGTTTGCATAGCCCTTCTATACAAAAATGTAAGACCCATTTTCGAGATTTCACCAAAAAAGCCGTTCCATACAAAATTTATTACAAAATGAGAATTTATAAAAAAATCTTGAATTTTTCCTATTGTTCCTAGTTATTCTGCTACACAGATGTGTTCTGCTATAACCGATCCAAAAAAAAAATGCTGTTCCATATTAAACTGCAATTCCTACTTGACTCAAATGTATGAAACCCCAGTTTTTTTTTGTTCCGATCGGTTTGCTCTGTATACAGGGTGAAATTGATATCATTAGCATCCTTTTAAACTAAGAGTCTACCCATCAAACTGAACAACTTTTACTATGGGAGCAAACCAATCGTACCAAAAAAAAATCTTTTTTCCCATACATTCTACGAATAAGAATAAATTGGATGAGTAACTCTAAACAAAATGGAAATCATTTTTGGCACCCAATGAAAAATGACATTTTGTATGAGTTTTGGCGGCTAGTTGCCTTTTTTAAAGAACAAATTTAGAACGCGTTGCCATTTTTTCGTGCCACTTTTTGAGCTTCATTTACACTTCTATTATTCGTAGCATACATTTGAGTCGTGTAGGCAGCGGCGGCGCGGCGGGTGCAGTTTAGTATGGGACAGCAAATTTTTTTTTTGCTCCGATTGGTTTGCTCCCATAGTGAAAGTTGTTCAGTTTGATGGGTAGACTCTTAGTTTCATCTTTTTAAACTAATGATATAAATTTCACCCTGTATAGGGTCCTCTTAATATGCTGACACATTTTTAAGGTTTTTTTAAGGGGATGGTTTTTTTATCAGACCGTCAAACTGAAAAACTTTCTCTATTGCAACAAAATCGAAATCGCGAAAAAATCTGCTGTTCTACACAAAACTGCAAACCTACACACAGAAACACTACTACAAATGTACGAGACAGCAGATTTTTTTTTCGCGATTTCGATGTTGGTCCCATAGAGAAAGTTATTCAGTTTGATGGTCTGATCATACCCTTAAAGTGTCAGCATATTAAGAAGGACCCTGTATATACTTCTTCTGTAAATACAAAAGATAATGTATACTGCAACATTAGCATTGTACCTAATATAATGACATTACTTAATAATCTTAACTATTATAAAACTGTAACTGAACTGTGTCTGTACATTGAAGATATTTACAAAAAAAAGATTACGATATGGTTTTTAAATATCCCCGACTCGAAATCAACCTTTTTTAGAAATTTTGTCTGTCTGTTTGTCTGTTTGTTTGTGTGTTTGTTTGTTTGTTTGTTTGTTTGTTTGATCGCGCATCACGCAAAAACTACTGAACCGATTTTGATGAAACTTTTTTTGTTTGATAGCTTATGATCTGACTTAAAATCTGGTATATAATTTGTGCGGACGAAGTCGCGGGAAAACACTAGTGATAGCATAAAACTGTTAGATGGGAATTAATAGACCTACCTACCAAAGTACGGTCTCTAATTTCTTTATAGGTAGTTATATAATAGTAATAAATTTATTTATTTTAACTAGTACCTAGTTGCCTCATGAAAACATGCAGGTTTAATATACAATGACGTTGTTTGTATAAAAATGCGTATATTTTTCCCCTGTATCTAGGTGTACTTGTATTTAACAATTTTTTGAGAAAATACATAAATTTATTATTATTATATAACTAACTATAAAGAAAATAGAGACCGTACTTTGGTCGGCGGTAAGAATCAGGAACTATATTTAAGAAAACACAATTTCGTAAACAAATAATCTCTTTACGTAAAAACTTTATAAATCTTTTACACAGCGGTCTCCACAATCCAGTTGGTATAAGAGGAAACAGCAGCACTAACTCCAGGGAAGGTTTCATTAGCGCAGCCGTGACCCCAGGAGACGATTCCGACGAGGATGTCGCCGAAGTACAGCGGACCACCGGAGTCCCCCTGGCACGCATCACGACCACCGACGTCCAGTATGCCAGCGCAGATCATGTTCTCCGTGACAGTTTGCGGCCTAGGCAGCGTTAAATACCTCTCAGCGCACAGGCGGTTGTTAATAGTGTAGATGGTGACGTCACGGAGCACTCCCGATGCAAGTCCGCCTTGCTGTTAATAAAATACCGGTATGATGAATAAAAAAAAACAAAACATAAAACTTGTGTGAAACGAGCAGACAACAAATATACGTACAGAAGTTTCAGTTCAGTCAAATTATTAAATTAAATCTATGACGTCAGGAATTCAGGATGTCGGTGTCTAAGGCTTAATTCACACCGAAGTGTCAGCAGCCGACAGCGCAGTTTCAGTTGCGCAGTATTTAAACTTTATCTCATAGAAGTTATTCTTTCACCATTACAATTCTACATTATCCGTGATGAACATAGGCTAAAAAAAAACGGCTAAGTTTGTGTCGGGATCATTCTAAGGCGGTAGGATATAATCTGTTTTTTTTTTATGGTTAATACTTATTATAATACCTACGCTAAGGGATAAGGAGAGAGAATCTTTCTTTTGTTTAAAAACAACCAGAAATTGTTAACTTAAAATTACAGACTTAAATGTACTATTTTGAAAATTTACCCTTATTGCGCCCCAGCCAGCGTGCACGACAGGAATATTGTCAGGGAGAAGAGCGCCGTGACTTATGATCGTCGCCTGCTGGACACTCGGGCTGTAAGTCAGCGCTGATGACAGTTGAACGACGCTGATGTCGTTATCGAAAGTACGCGAGTTGTACGCGGGGTGGTTCACCACTCGGCTCACTCGGACGGTCACTCCTCCACTGTTGCGTGTTGTTGTACCAGCTCGGATGCGACGGTTAGATGTGGAGAACAAACTGTAACCATTAAAAGGTATTTACGATTCAATCTATCCATACTTCCTTGACTGACCGACTGACAATGCACAGCCTAAACCAGCGAAGATGACATAATTATATTCTAAGAGAAACAAGTGCAAGTGTTGCAACAGGTGCGCTTAGAAAGGATTTTCCGAAAATCAACCTCGAAAGGGGTTCAACGGGGTGTAGAAGTTTTCCGATATCTACGCGGACGAAATTGCGGGCAAAAGCTAGTTTCTCAAAATTCATCGCCACCGCTACAATAGGACGAAACTCATGCAAACTGTCAACAATAAATTTTTGCAGAAATTATGTCGTCACTAAAGAGCTAAATACGAATTTAGTAAGTCTGTTTCTCAAAAACACTTCTAGATAAATTTCACAGAAAGGCGTAGGTAATAACAGAATACTAAATATAAGTTCTTAGTATATTTTAAAGAGTTTTTAAAAGAGCTCTTAATTATTATTTACCGCCAACTGAAACACTAACTAATTCAGCTAACTTAATACGTGAGATTCAGATTCTGCTAATAACTGTAGGTTGATAACTGTAGAGTGTAGTAGGTACTTCAATCGGAATACGTGAAATTTCTCTCTTGATACGTATACCAAACAAAGCATGGTTTTGTTAAATTTATACATAATTAATCGAGACAAGCTTTCATCCGCGGATATTTAATGATTTTCGCCCCTTTGCAGCGGTGGCGATGAAAAGATAATCATTACAAAATAATAAATATCCTACTTATGACAAAAGATTGAGGTTTACTTTTACTCACAGGCCAGCGAAGCAATGTGCAGCGGAGACCACATATCTGGTAGTCAAAATATTAGCAGCGCAGTTTTGTGACCACAAAATACCATTCCGGAAGTCAACCTGAACTATTGAAGGGTAATTCTCGATCGTAGTAGGATCTCCACCCACAATGCGGTTAGGCTCAGATTCTGCGCAGATCGCTACTGCTGAAATATAAGAAAATGTTATTATACTCGTATATCAGCCATCACTATTCCATTGTTGGGCAAAGGCCTCCCTCTAGACTAAGAGATAAGTGTACTTTTTGCAACCATCAGCAGCAAGGCTGATTCAGTGTTTATGTGGTGTAGAGCATCTCTGTGATGGGGATGGACCAGGTCTGCCTGCATAACTTCAGTCGGTTTAGGAGTTACAGACGTTTGGTCTGGAAAAAAATTACGATCCACAGCAAGGCTGATCGTATGATATTATTGTAGTATGCACTGTAGCTATGTGAAAAGTACAAAAACTGACATGAACTGCCAGTCGGTTTAGGAGATACAGCCGTTCAAAGGTCAGACCTTTGAACGTCAGTAACTCCGAAACCGACTGATGAACCATGTCAGTTTTTGTAGTGTTCACATGGCTACAGTGCATACTACAATAATATCATACGATCAGCCCTGCAGCTGTTCGTAATTTTTTTCCAGACCTTTAAACGTCTGTAACTCCTAAACCGACTGAAGTTATGCAGGCAGACCTGGTCCATCCCCATCACAGAGATGCTCAACACCACATAAACACTGAATCAGCCTTGCTGCTGATGGTTGCAAAAAGTACACTTATCTCTTATAATACTCCGTACTCTCGCATGCGTCCCGGTTTTGCGTTTCGATTTCGTCCCGCCACCTTCTTCTAAGTCTCCCTCGACGGCGATTTCGTTTTTCTGAGGGCCAGTTAGTAGTGGTTTTGGCCCATAGGTCAGATACCAGATGGTATGCGGCAGACATGTCTAGCCCAGTCCCACTTTAGATTGGCAGCGGTGGAGGCGAGCGAGTGAGTCGGCGGTCACTTGAGTTTTGTAGCGAATGATCTCATTTCTGATTCTGACCCGATGGACCAGTTTTAAGCCAAGGATGCTGCGCTCCAAAGAAAAAGAAGTCGGTAAAAATATACCCACGACAAAAGCGACAAAACGTTATTCGCGCTCTTTTTGGCATACCTACCCAAAAAAACAAAGATCTCTATTTTTTTTCTTTTTCTCGCTGGTGGCAGGCTGGCTTTGTAGCTTTTTCTTTTAAAAATCAATACCCAACCAGGCTAAAGATGCGTCATCAATGCGTCATCATCATAAGCATATGCTCACGACTATATCAATCATCGGCGTCATCATCATTCATATAAAAAAATCATTTTAGTCTGAATTATGAATCCTTTCATAATGTATTTTTGTGGGAATGGTAATATGGGGGTTTATAGTAGATTACACACCGAGGACAGGAAAGTAAGAAAGGTCTCATGTAACATGTGATCTGTCCGAGGTTAGTATACTATTTTTCTCCTCGACGGAGGTGGAAAGCGATAACTTCGTTGAGCGCAGCGGGACGACAAATTGACGTTTTCCGTCCGGAGCCGGAGGGAAGAAAAAAATATAATACAATTTTATAGTAGGCAGTAAACTACGGCAGTAAATTTTATTGGAATGTTTTTTTTTATGACCTAGGTATAGTATTATATAATTGTGACCTAGGTTTCCTATCTTTAGGTGACAGTTTGGCCAGACGCAAGTTCAGCCTAATAACTTTCATATACAATTTTGAGCATGATATTTTCATAATAAGTACCAGGTATATTTGATTTGACATTTTTCTCACAGTACCTACCTAATGTAAAATAATTAATTACGCAAAAATGAAGTGACTTTAAAGTAAAATCTAAACTTATGTATGATCCTACCTATGAAATGAATGAAATGAGACCAAAACCATCGATATCTTCGTGTCGTAAAATCGTTTTCTCTTTTTGTATGGAGATTGCTACCCTCACAATCCTCTTAAGCTACTTTCCACAACAATACTTTCTATCGGTGTTTATTTGTAATATTGAGAATTATTTACCTGCTAGAAGGATCAAAGCGAAATAGGACGCCATTTTTTATGTTGTATCGTGCAGCAGGATACCTACTTAATCAAGTTTGTAATATTTTGTTGACACTTTTATATCCATTGGTATTCTTAATCTATAATCATGTCATAATCCTATTAATTAAACAATTTATTTTTTGATAAGTGCTATCCTATCTGATATTAGGCAAAAATTGGGTAAGTATATTAAATTAGATAAGGTGAACCGAGGCAAGTGTGACGTTTGATTCCTGGGACCACGATCTCCATACTAATCGATGCGAACGAGTGCGTGGCTCCGGGTCAGAATTTTGCCGTTTTCTTTGAAAAATGAGATGATTTTTTTTTTATTAATCTCTAAATTGTGTTGTGATTGTGAACAAAATATTTACAACTGAAAATGAATTATTGAGAAAAACAAAAAACCCGACTGCAATAAAAACGATTAACTGAAAAGATTAAAACAAGCTCCGCTCAGCTATAATAACTTTGTTTGAGCAAATTAATACAATTTGAATGTTATTACTTATTAGGTAGGTATCGCAAACGGGGACAAACTTAGAGTAGGTATCTAAATACTTTAAGGGGACAAAGAAAATTTACAAAACATACTACTCACCTTATTTCGTCCGTTAAAAAGAAAACTGTCATTACTCAAAATTCATAAACTTTACAGTACGAGCGTTTAAAGTTTTGAGTGTGTTTATTGATGATTTACAAAAACGTATAAAAGAAATCGATAAGTGTAATATACAATTTTTTTTGTTTTTACGTAAGGAATTAGATGGTTTATAAAGTCAGTTGCAATAGTTAAAAAAAAACACCCTATTTGCACCTTTTGTCACTTTTCTATAAAAATATTCCATTGAATCACGTGTATTTTTTTCATAAAAATCGTGTTTAAGGTCATAAAACACTTTTAATGGTTTCAAATTGCTTTATTTTTCCCAGGTAAAGAACTAAATGTGTACTACGCACAAACTTATTTAAGATCTATAACAGTAGTCAATTGAAAACAACAACAAAAATGTTTTTTTAAACTGGGTACTGACCGAAAACATACTTACGAACTTTCATTAAGTAATTAAAAAGATAGAACAAATAATTAATATAAACTAAAATATATCCCTCCGGCCACCACTCTGACACTGCCTTGGACCACTGGCCGTCTTCCCGCCCGTCTAAACTAGTATCCTGCCCATCTTCACTTCAACTTTTTGATCAGCTACCCACGACTTCGACCCTGGTTCTTAAATGCTATCCAGCATTTCAAAAGCCACCCAGACAGACATTAACTGAACACGTCTCTCGATCTCCTAAACCTGGGATCTTTAGTCCAAGGATATAACAATGCAGGTAATTTTATATTAAGGTGTATTATTGGAACGATTCGTCATGCACGATCTTAGTTTAGGATATGTTCATCCGCAGACTAATCTTCAGGGTCATTCCTGCAATTCCCCAAGCATTATCTTGAGATCAAAGACCACCTCCAGCTAGAAGGGTCTTTCTATAGCACAGGATCTTGGCAAAGAGTTTGTAAACCTGAAAGAGTAGACTGTTTGGGCGGAGTAAGAGAGCTTTTTTTTTCCTTTCTTGTATAGGATCGTGACAAGTGCCGTTCTTCCTTTACTTTCGGGTTGCACTTAGTTGCAGCACCATGGTAAACAATAAACCAACGAGAACTAGCCTGTACCGGGAGCCCTGATTGTAGCATCTCCATGTATATCCCACCGACCCTTGGCCCAGCGGGCAGGTTTAATAAAGACTGAACTAACAGGCTATCGTTATGCCTCCTCGAGGAGGCACTCCTCACTTTCTACCCTAGAATCAATAACGTCTGACGCGTCTGGTTTTCGTGTCTCAGACGCGTAGAATTCTGGATCAAACTCTTCAATCATATTACAAGAGTAAACTCACAAGTTTACCGTTACCAGCCTTGCTTGTGAGTTAATTTATTCCTGTAAAACTGTTTTCGCGAACTTTTCTCCAAAAATTAATCCTTTTATAAGTAAATAAATTTGGAGGGAAAATTAAAAGTTCCCAAATTGGTCACGTATCAATATAATATTATCATATTGTAGTCTAAGAATTATAAAGAAGAGTGTCATATTCCAAAATGAGTCACGTTTCAATAGAACATTTAGTCAAAGCAAGGTTAAAATTTGAAGGAAAGGTGGCATTTTTCAAAATTTAAATATCATTATCTACTTAATCGTGGTATTTTTTCGAATAATGTCACCTTTCCACATAAACGCTTGCAAGTTCACCTCTGAGACTGGAGCAGAACTCAAACTGAACAACTTTCTCTATGGGACCAACATCGAAATCGCAAAAAAAATAATTTCATATCCCATACATATTTTAGCTCTAGTCGATTTGTAGAGTATAGAACATCAATTTTTTTTTTCGCGATTTCGATGTTGGTCCCATAGTGAAAGTTGTTCAGTTTGATGGTCTATACCACCCCCTTAAAGGTTTATTTGTATTTTTGTAACACCTTGTATACTTATACGAGACGGCAGATAACCATAGAATGGAAATATTGTGACACTTGCGATTTCTCGTGAGTTTAACGTGAAACTACACAGTGACACTTTTCCACATAAAAATATATCGACTTTTATACTCATTTTTGCAAAAAAACATAATTCAGAAAATTTTAATTTGTGTCACTTTTCTTTTTAACGGACGATTTGTTAGTTATTGCTTTGTATGCCCTGCAATACCTACCTTATAAGTAATAACATTCGCTCGAAAAACATAACACTCCTTCTGTCGCAGTCGGGTGAAAAGGGGTGACTTTAGATTGGTTCCCTTTTCTTCGGTTTTATTTATTAAAATCGATTTCTAGAAAAACCACATCACTTCTCATACTATCGTGTAGAATTGTAAATGGTTCAGTTTATTTTTCAGCTCAAAAAGTGCCATAGTTAATTAATAAAATGGTTACAATGCTACCCAATTTATACCAGGAGGTAGTCACACTTACTTCACACCTTCACACTTACCCCCACGTCACACTTGCCTCGGTTCACCTTACTAAGTTATTTAAACATCGTGATCTACGTGGTACGCACTTTTTTTACTTTTGCGCAGATATACAGGGTGTAAAGGAAAAGTATCATTAACCTTTAAACCACATACTCTACCCATCAAACTGAACAACTTTTACTATGGGAGCAAAACGATCAGAGGGCCTACCATGAGTTTTCTCTGTGCTAGCGGTACGCCAAACAATACTGCACTTTTTGTTAAAGGCAAGCCGCTTTGCACAGTGGTAGATAGGACCATTTGGAATGATTTGACCCGTAGTGATTTTTGATTCACCCCTTAGGGGGTGATTTTTGGGGGGTGGGGGGTGAACTACTCCTTAAATTCTTAAAATTGCTAACCTTAACCGATATTGACAATCAGGGAGTCATTTTCGCATAATTTGAGGTCACTGAATTTGAATTTGGAGTAATTTTGATCATCCGAACTTCCATTTTTGGATATTTTGGACCGTAAGGAAGTTTTTTGGTACGAAATTTAAAAATGATAACTATAGTAGGTAGTAGGACTACTGTGAATGGGCTCCTTTACATTGATGCATTCAGAGCTACCTTTTTAAAACCTGTAGGGCTATTGTGTAAGCTTCCGATTATATCGTTTACGAAATCGATAACGTTTTATGATTGTCCTAGCCAATTTTTAAATAATATTTTGTTTCTGTGATCATCGTGTTCATTATCTGAGATAAATTAACTAAATATTAAGAAGCAAAATCACCAAGAACTGCTAAAACACCGTGTCGATTTGATACCGATTGAATCGGGTATAGTTACACAATAACCCCCCTGGTCATTCTCAGACTATTAAAATCGATGACATGGAATTGACACACAGCTACTAAACATTTGAGCCCCAACTCAATTTAATCTAGATCTGATTGTGATACTTGCTCTGGTCTGATCATCCTTTTAAAAAACCGTCATTCAGCATAATATTCTTATTATGCGGATATGAAGGAAACATTATAAATCTAAACTATTATAAAACTGTAACTGAAGTGTGTCTGTACATTGAAGATATTTACAAAAAAAAGATTACGATATGGTTTATAACCTTTTTTAGAAATTTTGTCTGTCTGTTTGTTTTTGTGTTTGATTGTTTGTTTGTTTATTCGCGCATCACGCAAAAACTACTGAACCCATTTTGATGAAACATTTTTTGTTTATAGCTTATGATCTGACTTAATTTATATAATTTGTGCGGACGAAGTCGAACGTAGGTACATTATAAATGTAATTGTTTCTGATAAATAACATACAGGGTGTAATTGATATCCTCAGCCCTATCAAACTGAACAACTTATACTACTGCACTAATGTACCTATGCAACAGCAGATTTTTTTTTGCCCCGATCAGTTTTCTCCCATTGTAAAAGTGGTTTAGTTTGATTGGTAGACGCATAGTTTAAAAGGATGCTAATGATATCAATTTCATCCTATATGTGAATAAGACATAAGTAAGCAAGTGAAGCACAGGACCCAGGACCGGTCGTTGTGGCATCTTTGGGAGGGCCTGTGTCCAGCAGTGGACTTCCATCAGCTGAGATGATGATGATGAAGTAATTTTATGTCAAATCAAGCATGGGGTAGGTGGGATTTATCCAGGATCGATTGAAAAAAATTACTATTTCAAGAATGTTATCGTTTCGTTTTGCCACCCATTCCTTCTTGGTTGATATCTCCCACGTATCCGCACTAAGCGCCTTTCTGATTCTTTTATAATGCGCACAGCCAAGGAGTGGAATGCCCTGCCTGCGTCAGTATATTTCCGAGCGCTTACAACCCGAATTACTTTAAAGTAAGAGTGAATAGGCTTCTTCTGGGCAAGCTCGCTACATCTTCGACCCCATCTTTGTCCTCAGGACTAGATTGAGGTCAAGAGTTACCCATTAAAAAAAAAAGAGATTAACTCTGACCAAAACAAAAAGTATTACCCGGCCCGTTATCGTATTTCATTGTGAATTGAAATCTCGAGCTTACTTTGCTCGTTCCAGATTTTAGGTCGTAAAAACTTGAGCTCGCTTCGCTCGCTCCAGGTCCCCTTAAACTACAGGAACGTAATAGCAAAAATACTGTTTAGTAAACATAATGTACATTTAATTATATTTCTTGCATATTTTTACATAGGTAAATTAGTGAGCGCATACAAAAACATAGCATTTTAAACAGCAGTAGCTACAACCCAGTCGGTGTACGGGGAAACAGCAGCACTGACTCCAGGGAAAGTATCGTTGGCGCAACCGTGACCCCAGGACACGACCCCGATGAGGATGTTACCGTAGTACAGCGGACCACCGGAGTCACCCTGGCACGCGTCGCGGCCACCGACGTCCAGTATACCGGCGCAGATCATGTTCTCCGTGACGATCTCATTACGCGTCGCATAGCGTTCCCTACAAAGCTGGTTGTTGACAGTGTAGATAGTGACGTCGAGAAGCACAGGAGACGCAGACCCACCTTGCTGTAAGACAAATAAATTCTCAATGTTTATTGTTCCGTACCTACCCAAAGGGTGAAAACGGGACCCAATTCATAAGCTTACGTTATCCGTCCGTCCGTCCGTTTGTCCTACCTATTTAGGGCTGTAACTTTTGAATGGTAAAGCTAGATAGTTGAAATTCACACAGAATGTGCGTTACGTTATTGCGGCAGATTTGTTAACAAATAATTAAAATGACAAAAGTTAAAAAAATAAGGCGAGTCCTCATATACAAGAAACTAATAGTTTTCGTAAAAACGGTAATGCATACAAGAGTCAAACTTGGAGATATTATATACAGTATAAGAAGAAATAATAAAAACCGGCCAAGTGTGAGTCAGTCTCGCGCTAAAGGTCCCGCAGAAAAGAAAAATGTTTGTAAGCTAATATTTTATGTGGTGGAGTGCGAGTAGCCCAACTCGCACTTGACCGGATTTATGATTTATCTCCACGAAAGCATGTCTTTAACAATATTAGGTAAGTACCTAAATTACTTACGGAAGTTGCTCCCCATCCAGCGTGCACAACAGGAGACTCGTCAGGAACGGTCGCGCCCTGAGCAATGATTGTACCCTGCTGTACGACTGGTGAATAAATCAATGGGGTTATCAGCTCTACGACACTGATGTCACCATCAAAACCGTGGGTTCCGTAGTTGGGATGGTTGTTTTCCTTGTGAATGTAAGCGAGCACACCGCCGGTGTTACGGTAGGTTGTACCGGCGCGGATTCGACGGTTGCCGGGGGAGTAGAAGCTAAAACATACATAGATAATTATAACTTAATTGTGACACAACGATCATGGCATGTCTACAGGGTGAACTTGTTATAATATAGCGTCCTTTTAAACTAAGAGTGCTATCCAACTGAACAACTTAATTTTACTTTGGGAGCACATCAGCTGTTGCATGCATTTGAGTCGAGTAGGCACTGCAGTTTAGTATGGAACAGCAGATTTTTTTGTTGCTCCGATCGGTCTGCTCCCATAGTAAACGTTTTTCAGTTTGATGGGTAGACTCTTACACCCGTATTCTTAGTTGTTTTCTTGACATTTCCTCACTCGAGTGGAGGACGTTTTTGACATAATTTGTAAGACAAAAATGTCAAAAACGTCCTCGACTCGAGTGAGGAATCCTCAAGGAAACAACTAACACCCGTATTCTTAGTGGTTTTCTTGACATTTCCTCACTCGAGTGGAGGAGGTTTTTGACATAACTTGTATGACAAAAATGACAAAAACGTCCTCGACTCGAGTGAGGAAGCCTCCAGAAAACAACTAAGAATATGGGTGTAAGAATACGGGTGTTAGTTACAAAAAAGGATGCTAATGATATCATTTTCACCCTGTATCTATTTTGCAAAAAAAGGTACTAACAATCCGGCAAAGCAATGAGCTGCTGATATAACATATCTAGCCGTCAGGATGTTGGCAGCGCAGCTCTGTCCCCAGGTTCCAGAAAATACTCCCAAGAAATCAACTTGCACGATGGAAGGGTAGCTCTCAATGTTAGTTTCTTGTCCTCCAACAATACGGTTTGGTTCAGATGACCCATAGGATACACCTGATGATAATATTAAACTTTGATTAAGACAACTCTTTTATATTTGTTTGTCACGGACGGATCGATACAAAGAATATCTAATATCAAAGCGCTTGCAGTAGATAATATACTTTTCTAAAAGCACAAGACCAGGAAAAAAAGACGGTTTAAAAGCATATGTTGTCTTGATACCTACGTTAGTTTATAAAATCTTATTCGAGCAATAATTTCGCTAAGCAACTAATTTGAAACAGTGAAAGGATCGCAAAATGGACGAATATTTTACCTGCCAAGAGCACCAGAGCCCAAACCAAAGATGCTGCCATCTTGTCGATTTACTTTAAATAAACTGAACATAGTCAAAATTATTCACTTTTATACCAGCGCAATCGGTTATCATTTAGGTAAGCAGTTAAATGATACGATTTGATTATTTATGAATTATTAAGTCTTACAGTTTATGATTTTAGAAAGACCGGCTTTAAGGATTACTGTTGTGTAATTTATCGATACCTAGCTACGTCACAAGGATAAAAATACGGGAAGTATCATAAATATAACACTCATATCATTTTAAAGGCAGATTGATATTAAATAACAGCCGTGAATAAATGGAACTTCAAATCTACTTCCAACGCTATAGCATTGCAGTGTTGACAATACCCAAAACGATCTGTAGGTACAAAGTCTGCAATGATTGATCTCTTTGGACTTTGCACAACTTGCCTTTACCATGTTGACAAAGTACAAACATTGCTGACTATGCCGCTCCGGGGTATAGTAACTACAATCCAGTCGGTATACCTATGTGGAAACAGTAGTACCTACTGGCTCCAGGGAAGGTATCATTGGTGCAGACGTGACTGAAGGATAGGTATAGGTTAGATATAGGTACGAACCCGACGAGGATGTTGTCGTGTAGTACAGCGAACCACACCGGAGTCAAAATGACAAACGTCGCGACCACTGATATCGAACGAAAAGGCTAATAAGCATTCCGTAGCGTTTCTTTCAAAGCTGGTTATCGATAGTACTACAGAAGTGTCGTGGAGAAGCACATGCAAATCTTGCCACCAGGCTGTTATAAAAACAAATTCTTTATTTTTGTTATCTGCATATAAGCATGCTGTGCCGAAGTTGAACCCATAGAGAAATTACACGCTCCCCTTGGTAGAGATGGTGTAACAAAGTATGCACAGTAACTACCAACTGGGCACTAGTTTGTACTGCGACCATAGAGAACGCTTTTAATTAACGCAATTACACGCTCCCCTAAGCTTTTTGTCTCCCCTCACCCGTCCCTCACCCCCTTTGTCGGCGACATAATTTTCTATAGAAACAAGCCGATATGCCATCTCCTCTTACTCCATGGTTCAACCCCATAAGAGTGCAACAGGAGACTCATCAGGAATCGTCGCACCCGCCATTATTTTAGCCTGCTGTATTCTGTGCTGTGTACTCTGTCTGTACGAAAGTGATTGTGATTGTAAGTTTAGGGTGGTTGTTTTGTTTTCCTCCCGAACTTAAGCAATCACACCTCCTGTAGTAGGTAGGGTAGACCGGGTACAATTGTACCAGAACTCGCGCCAAAAAACCACTTTGCAGCCTAGCATAACAAATGACTATTCCTGTTATGAGCACCAGAGCCCAAACCAAAGATGCTGACAAATTGTCGGATTGTTTAAAATTAATGTAATCAACATTTATTATACAGGGTGTAAGGGACAGCCCTCCGCAAACTGAAACGGTGAACTCAGACCATCAAAACTGAAGAACTTTCACTACGGAACCTACCTCAGGAAACGCGAAAAAAAATCTGCTGTCTCATACAAAACTGCCGGACCTTCCCGACTCAAATGTATGGGACAGCTGATTTTTTTTCGCTCCATAGTTTGATGGTCTGAATTCACCGTTTCAGTCAAGGCTGTCCCTTACACTCTGTATACTTACTCTTGTTCTGTACCATTGAGTATTAATATAATGCTCTCTAGTTCGCGCTAATCCTTATTTATGTCAGCGGTGTTACAAAATAGATTAGCTATAAGTTTATCTTTTAGATGGATCGCGATTGAGTCACACTTTTAAAATCATGTTCGAATGATGCATAATCTCCATAGTAATTTTGAACTTTTCTACTGCTGATTTAAACGTGTGACTTTCAAAAATCTCTCTTCTGGCCTTAGGCCTTCGGGTGTCTAATCTAAGATTTACACTAATTACAGGCAAACCTAACAAATTGAGTTACTATTAAGAAAGAGCTTGACTGAGGGAAGGTATATCTAGGTGTTACAGATTGGGTAACTGACAGAATCAAAACCATACCATAAACTAACGCAAAACGAAATGAGGGTAGTAAAACCTAGACTATTTGACACCTATTGAAACATAATTTGGAATAAAGCTAAATAAAAAAAAAAAAAAAAAAAACATACGGGTCGAATTGAGAACCTCCTCCTTTTGTTGAAGTCGGTTAAAAATAAATGTGCATTTGGCAAATAAATGTGTTCTGTTCTATTCTATTTCTAAAGACATATAATCTATATATACATATCTTTTCTAATATATCTATTTATAAATTATAATAACATTGTAAACCAGGCGTGTGTATGTATGTTGATCTGTGCTTTTTGAGTAGTGAGACAGATTTGACCTTCCCCAAATATTTTCCTTTCTTGAATCAGGTACTCCACAAATAATTATTACTATCAAATAATTTGGCAGAAGGTAATGCTTTTCCAAACTTGAACAAATTAACCATTAATCATTGGCTCGTCAGTACGGGGCAGATTGCAGTGCGTGCGTGGCGCGGCTATATATACACCACCAAGAACACTGAATCAGTGTCCACAAATAGATGCGCGTACGCTCGCTCCTCGTAGTGTCATTTGCCATTTTTAGTCTCCGCTCTATGTAATGTGCCCTTTATTGAATAATTCGGTATGTCAAGTTTTTTTTTGGAGGGCTGAATTGAAAACCATTTCGAGATAATTGTCTCAATAATCATATTTTCTATGTCAGAGATTTTAAAATGAAAGGATTACAGATATTTTTAATAAAATAACGTCGTTTTTCGGTCCGTGCAGTGACGTCACTGGCATACCTCTGAACTCCTTGGTAAACATAAAATCAACTTAAAATAACCGGCCATTAAGAAAAAAAAAATACTTTCACAATGTCAGAATTTGACATTTGATGTTGCCGTATCTTTTTCCAGCATAGAGTTAGAAAGAGGAGGCAGGTTTTAATTTTTTTAAATACAGCTGTATGTAGTTTTTCTCCATGGAGTTCGAATTATTTTCTCTCCACCATTTTTGCACTTAGAGATTACAGATCAAAATAATTTAAAAATTAAATTTATATTGATAAACTCGATGAATCGCAATAAGAATGAAATAGGTATCTTAAAATTATGTCTTCTGTCCGTAAAAAATACAAAAATTAAGACAAAATAAAAACTTGACATACCGAATTATTGTTTGGATCATCAATGAAGACTTTTTCTTCACTTGAAGTCAATCTTCCGATACCTATTAATATTCATCTTCGTGTTGCCTGAGTAAGTATCTAAGTAGGTACGAATTATGTTCTCAGATTTGAAGATAAAAGTTACCTTTCGTGAACACCATTCGTGAACAGTGAACGTCTATATTACTGATAATAATAAAAGTTATACTGTATTTCGTTCTTTGCTCGGTCCAAATAATTGTGAGCCTGTTTTCTTTCCCCAAATAAAACATAGTTTTATCAACTATCTAAAACATAGACGACGACGGACTCTACGGCTTCTAATCCCAAACGAAATCCCGAAACATGTCAGCGCCCACCTTGACGTGGCGCTTTGAAAATAGCAGCTAATTGCGCCTGTGCATTTCACGCCGAATGTCAATTCGGCATTCCTCGCAGGTCTATTTATTTATGAACGAGTCATAACCCAGGTATATAACCGTCACATTCTAATTTAATTAGATAGTCACTCAAATACCTGTGTGTGATGTTTCAGTTATGTAATAATTCATCAACAAAAATAAGAATCAACAGGTCTTACCTACAACCCGGGAAGTAACAAAGAGTGGCAAACCATTGAATGTGTACCGAATTCTCAGCTACTTTATTGTTTTCTTCCCATTCTATAGTTTACTGCATTATAAGTAGCTGAGAATTTTGGTAAAAGATAGAGAAAAATAAATTTATTTACACAACAATGACACTATAAAGTTAATCCTACTAAATAATACAATACCTAACCTAATCACTACATAGTATAAAACAAAGTCGCTTTCTCTGTCCCTATGTCCCTTTGTATGCTTAGATCTTTAAAACTACGCAACGAATTTTGATGCGGTTTTTTTTAATAGATAGAGTGATTCAAGAGTAAGGTTTATATGTGCATTGCATCCGTGCGAAGCCGGGGCGGGTCGCTAGTATAATATAAGTAAAACGTGTCGAGATTCAAAAATGTCTTTTGTTTTCAGAGTTAGTTTTGCCTGAATCTCGGCCCGAAGAAGTCCTAGGTAGGTTAAAACAAACGTTATTGTATTTTTCGCAAAAAGTCACGTTTTCTATGAAAGTTATAAATAATAAAATTATAACATATTAATTAGTGGCAGGCATGTTTGAAAGGTATGTTGCGTTGTGGCGCCGACTCCGCTGTCTATTTCGGTGGTCTTCATCTGGCGCGTGCATTAATCAGTTGAATGCACAATTTAATCACTTCTGACGAGTGTATAAAGTATGCGATGACCTGAATCACCAATCAGTATGGATCTAGGGACTATCGTTGGACCTGAATCGCCTTCGTATTTGTAACGGCTTGAGAGGTAGGTATTAATATTATAATGTTATGTAGGTACACACGGCGACAGATCAACCTACCCATAGTTGAACTCTATGTTCATGGACATAAGGTCCATTGATCTGTCGCCGTGCGTACTCAGAATTTAATACATTTACACTATGGGTTGTAAACAGGGTCCAACTTAATATGCTGACACTTTTTAATGGGATGATCAGACCATCAAACTGAGCAACTTTCTCTATGGGACCAACATCGATATCGCGAAAAAAAAAATCAGCTGTCCCATACATTTGGCTCGAGTAGCTGATTGTTTTCGTGATTTCAGTGTCTGTCTGATCATCCGCTTAAAAAGTGTCAGCATATTAAGACGGACCCTATATTTAAGAGTTTTTAAACCCCCAATTTATCTGGCCAAGCACTATCATCTTGTTTATAAGAAAAGGCATAAAATTTTAAAGCGCTTTTATATTAAAACCCCAGGAGTGCGATTTTTGAATCTCATTCGGTGAGCTCAGCAGTTGAAAACGTCAAAAATACTATGGAGATCTTTCTACTGTTGATTTGACTTTCAAAAATCGCACTCCTGAAGCCTGATTTTTGAGAGTCAAATCCGTAGTAGAAAGATGCGTATCTCCATAGTAATTTTGACATTTTCAACTGCTGAGCTCACCGAATGAGTTTCAAAAATCGCACTCCTGGACGTTTATGACAGCGCTACAAAATGATATGCCTTTTCATAGAAACAAGATGAAACTGTTCAGCCAGATAAATTGGGCTTAAAACGCTTAAATATACATACAGCAGATACATAATATTATTATAAAAAATTAATTACTTTGGAAAAGAAAAATCTAATTGGTTGACGGCATTTTCTTAACACTTCACCAGAAGAACTAGTTTAAACTCAATCAGAGTTAAGTTAATTAACAAGCGGATAGGTGCTCGGAAATGTTGTCTCCGTGATCTTGAAAGTAAATCTTCAACGACACGACTGCAAATTGATTGAAGTTTTCTAGATGGAATACCTACATAAGTATAATAGTAGGTACCCTAACCTATAGATAGATATACAGAATCTAACTTAATATGCTGATAGTTTTTAAGAGGATGGTCAGACCATCAAATTGAAGAACTTTCTCTATGTAGTCCAATCATTTTAGGGTTTGACCCTAACAATAATTCATCTATCGCTGAAACTTTGCAGTGTGATAAAGTAAAGTAAGTATACAGATTACGGTTGACAAATAATCTAGGTTTTAATTTTTCCGGTCCTAGATTATTTGTCAACCATAATCGGTATACTTTACTTTATCACACTGCGAAGTTTCAGCTATACTTAGATGAATTATTGTTAGGGTGTCCATACAAGGAAACTCTAAAATGATTTGACTAATGGGACAAACATCTAAATCGTAAAAAAACAGCTGTAACATTTGGCTCCAATAGGTTTGCTGTTTAATATGAAACAGCATATTTTTAGCGCCCAATTTACAATTTTATTACATGTATAGAAGGTATTCTTTATGACGTATAAACCTATATAGGGTCCAACTTAATATGCTGACACTTTTTTAAGAGGATAATCAGTCCATCAAACTGAACAACTTTCTCTATGGAACCATTATCGAAAGCGCGAAAAAAAAGTCTGCTATTCCATACAAAACTGCAAACCTACTCGAGCCAAATGTATGGGACAGCTGATTTTTTTTTCGCGATTACAATGTTGGTCCCATAGAGAAAGTTGTTCAGTTTGATGGTCAGATCATCCCCTTAAAAAAGTGTCAGCATATTAAGAAGGACCCTGTATATTATAATCGTTGGTTATACAGGTACCTACCTTCTCAACGACTTGACCGATTGAGGTCATACTCACAAAACACAAAGGTAAGCATTAAGCCAGTTAATGGAGAGAACTTAAAGAAGAAGAAATACTAACCGTATTATTGGTTTATCAAAATACTGAATCATATCACAGCTATGCTTATGATAGAGCTGTTTAAGTTCCAATGTCAACTCTGTTACAATGAAGTTCGGACCTGAACGGTCGCGATGTATCGTAAATCGAAAGTCCGGGTACAAGGCCTGGACCTCCCATAGAAAATCGACCGGCTGAGCCGCACTTTTGTGTAGGTAGACGGCACTAATTGCGCCATATGAGTGTGTTAGCAAATATATTAAAGAATATGAATATATTGTTAGGTAGTAGAACAATCCCTACTAGAATATTAGTACTGGCAACACTGACTAACAACCATCTGTTGTTGGTAGTAATTATTTAGTGATTCATTGTTTTGAATATTGCTTAAATTCCATACTAATTATTCATAATATTGCTTACAATAATTGTTTGCTGATAATAGTTATTTACAACCTATTAATCATGTGAATATTTGAAGCAATTCAATTCCCTGATTGTTCCGCCAATAACAGAATTGATGTTGGCGGGAAAACAGGTATATAAAATGGGTGTCGAGTCATTATCTGGGATTCATTCCTGCCGTTACGCTGCCCAAGTAAGTGTTAAACTAATTACTGTAAAACTTAATTTATGTGAACTGTTATTATAATCTTTAAAATGATTTTGTTTGTATGTGTGTAGATTCTCATTTCTTCTTTGTGGTTTTATTAACGAAACAGTGTTAAATATCGAGTCAAAGTAATGAAATATAATGGTTATACTAATTATCACCTTTTATTTAATATCATTCAGAATACCCTCCTATATTCTATCATCAGAAGTGGAATCGTATTCCTTCGCCGCATAGTTACTTTACTAATATATATTTTTTTTTTCCATGGCACGATCACCGCGGAACTGCTGTGGTTTGCAAACGAAAAAAATCCATCCACGATGTCCTGGAGAGGTGCCTGGAGACAGACCCAGAACCTGGTCAGACTGAACCGATCACGAACAGAATCCCACCCAGAGAAATCCACCTGCCTGCCCAGAGAACACCTACCCACCCGCAGGAAAGAAAGAAAAAAAATTTACGGGAAACAAAGACTGAAGCTCCAAATATTTAGCGAGGTAATGGCCAAGGCCGTATTAATTTCTTATTAAATATCGCTGTGTTTGCTTGTTTCTAAAATTGTACCTACGTAAATAATGAGGTAATAATCAAAACAAAAGTTTATAAATCTGAAAAACAGACGATACTTATTGTTCTAGTCATTCGCAAATCATGTTTCAACAAATAACAAGTGATTTAATGTTGGTCGATGCTAGATTTTTTTTTCTTTGGTACCAATGTACCCCATAATAGCAAAACGAAAAAATATAGGATTTTTTTTTGTTATTCGGTGCTAAGAAATACGGCTTAGGCGGCACCTTGTCCGCGGACAAGTGGTACGAGTCTTCTAGGTTTGATAGGTAGGTAGGTCTAGGTACCAGTCTCCCCATCCACACTACTAGTCGGCTGGTATAATTTGTACAATTATTACTCTAACTAAAAGAATAATTTTAATTGTTTGAGCACCGAAAGCATAATACAATTACTTAGTTCATGTATGTGTATATGTGTGTGTGTGTGTGTTAGTGGCGACGGGCTCACCCCCGTCACACTGGACAGAGTTTCGGTACTACTGGTGAAAAGTGGATGTTCTGAGGTTTCAGAATATCTCTGACTACCCTCACGGGGAATATAGTCGTGAGCATATGCTATGCTAGTTCATTCGTTGCTACAAAGCTCTTCAATAATATAGATCTGAGACAATAAATATAGTTCCTTTCACTGGACGGTCGTTTTCTCTCGATTTTGTGTTGCAGAACAACAAATTTTCTATAGGTACTACCATTACTACCTAGCGGTAGATAGATTGAGGTAACTGACTAAACGATGAATTGACTTTAAAATGTGTTTTTCTGTTTTTTAGTGTGCAGTTAAAGAACTATTATTAACTTTGAAAAAAAAAATGTTTTAGTATACTGCTTAGTCCAGTCATTTTACGCTTCATACGCTTTTAAAGCTAGTATGGTGAGATAGAAATAATTTTTAATAGGTAGCCGTTATTTTTTTTTTCATATTAAGATTACAGTTCCTAGTTATCATTGAATGAATGAATGAAATATTCTTTTATTTACACCAAAATACAAATACAGCATAGAAAAAGAACCAAAGAAACGATAATGGTACAAATAAGGCGGTCTTAGTTATCATTTAGAAATAGAATTCAACTAAAATATTCGAATTAATGACTGAAATAATAAATCAACTGTTAGTTATTTATAATTCGTTAATTAGCTATGAAGGTAGGTATTTAATTCGATAAAATGAAGGTACAAACATTTTTTTTAATATCTTTTTTTATATCTGCTTATTGGAAGTTATTAATTGAATAGAACTGACGAATTAACTTCAGAATTTCAGATATACTAAATTTTAGTACTAAAAATAGAAAATTCAAAATACTACGTTAGATTCATGGCATAAAATCATTTACGCAAACGATGTATAAAAAAAATATAAATATATATTTTATTTTCTAATTATTGTTATTATTACTGGTTAATGTTATTCGAACGAACGTTAACTTTACTGGACTATGCTGTGTAGCAGGTTGCGATTTTCACAATTTAGAATGTAGAGTCAATGTAGAGTCAATGTAGAGTCAATGTAGAGTCAATGTAGAGTCAATGTAGAGTCAATGTAGAGTCAATGTAGAGTCAATGTAGAGTCAATGTAGAGTCAATGTAGAGTCAATGTAGAGTCAATGTAGAGTCAATGTAGAGTCAATGTAGAGTCAATGTAGAGTCAATGTAGAGTCAATGTAGAGTCAATGTAGAGTCAATGTAGAGTCAATGTAGAGTCAATGTAGAGTCAATGTAGAGTCAATGTAGAGTCAATGTAGAGTCAATGTAGAGACAATGTAGAGACAATGTAGAGACAATGTAGAGTCAGAGTAGCGTCAGAGTAGCGTCAGAGTAGCGTCAGAGTAGCGTCAGAGTAGCGTCAGAGTAGCGTCAGAGTAGCGTCAGAGTAGCGTCAGAGTAGCGTCAGAGTAGCGTCAGAGTAGCGTCAGAGTAGCGTCAGAGTAGCGTCAGAGTAGCGTCAGAGTAGCGTCAGAGTAGCGTCAGAGTAGCGTCAGAGTAGCGTCAGAGTAGCGTCAGAGTAGCGTCAGAGTAGCGTCAGAGTAGCGTCAGAGTAGCGTCAGAGTAGCGTCAGAGTAGCGTCAGAGTAGCGTCAGAGTAGCGTCAGAGTAGCGTCAGAGTAGCGTCAGAGTTACGTCAGAGTTACGTCAGAGTAGCGTCAGAGTAGAACCAGAGGTGAGTAAAAGTTATTTAACTTTGATTGTAAAGAACTGATGAAGTGTCATGTTGTGAATTTACGTAAAACAATTTTTAATTCAATCAAAATTGCGTATTTAATGACTTGTTGATTGCAATGTTAATGAAATTCTTACCTTTTTTTTTCTTTTTTTTTTGGCATCGATCGGCATAATTAAATACGATTAAAATAAAATAAAATAAGATAAGATAATATCTTTAGAGTGAATATAATTTTTTTTAATTATTATGTTATTCTTATATACCTATCTACTTTATTCTTATAAGAACATTCAATTAAATTTTTCATTCACTTTAAAGATAACTAATTAAGTAAGTACCTACACATTGTTAAGCCCACTTGTATTCAAAAATATGCTAAAACGTTTTCTTAAATCTATAGATTTCATGTGAGATTTTATGTGAGTTTTGTACTTTGGGACGAAGTAAGAACGACTGCTAGACTGGTCGTTGGAATGGTATGATGTTGATGTATGACGATGAAAGGTATGATGAACTTTTCATCATCAACGAAATGAGTGTGAATATGGAAATAATGAAATGAAATAAGTTTATTTGCGTTGAAAAATATACATATTATGATGTATGAAACAAAGTTATGTAAAAAAGATGGTAATCAATGATGAAATTGATGAATTAAAGTGATGCAATGTGAACGAAAATGAAAAGACAACTGTTAAAAACTTTTTCAGGAAAACGATTTAGATTTATTGATGTTTTTCTTTATTTTTTAAATAATGATCACAATTTGTTTTAAATTCGGATTGCCTTAATAACCAAAGGTACTATCGCTAGACGTCAGTTTAATCTTCGCGATCACGGTCACTAATACCATATTATGAAGATTCTATATTTGTTGATGATCAATAATTACTGCATTTTCAATAATATTTGGAATAGTTTTAAATCATTGTGATCGTTATTCCATTAAAAGTATTGAGATGTACTTCGGGGACGAAGTACTTGTCAGTATGGCCGAGCAGTTTGGATAAATAAATCCTGTTTATATCCTAATGATCATTGCTAATATTAGTTAGTTACATTTTAAGAGATTTCATGCTAAAAAAAAATATTTTTTTGTTATTACATTATAAATCAGTATGGCCGAGCAGATTGGAAATAATTGACATTAAATTATGTTCACTTCAAAGTTTTCTAAATCTGAAAAGATTATGTGGTAGTTTAATCTAGGTTTATGCGTCAAATTAGTTTTATATAATTAGTAGTAATTAGAAATTTGTATTCAGTCCGGTAGTGATAAAATATCTGTGCTAATATTAGTCCTGAGTATTGTAAAAGTTCATTAATTATTTCTATTTGAAGCAATTTTATTTAGCAAATAACAATAATTTTGAAATTTTAGTGTACCTACATGAAAACGTATAAGTAACATGTTTATGATAAATAATAGAGATGGAAAAATGGATCAATTAATAACTTGATGTTTTGATTTAGATTATAACTTTTTTGATAATGACTCTTGGTTTAATACCTACAGACATTTTTAAGTGTATCCGTCTATGACCAACGTGACAATGACTTATACCCCTTTATAGCCTAAACTGACACTAGGGGATTCCTATTCAATACTAACTTCACTATTTCCAATTGCTACATCAATTCTAATTTAATTTAATGTGATCCATAATTCCATGAAATTGTGTTCGATGTAGAAGAGGTTTTTGGTACTTCGAGGAGCGAAGTACTATCAGAATGGCCGTGTTAGCAAATATATTAAAGAATATGAATATATTGTTAGGTAGTAGAACAATCCCTACTAGAATATTAGTACTGGCAACACTGACTAACAACCATCTGTTGTTGGTAGTAATTATTTAGTGATTCATTGTTTTGAATATTGCTTAAATTCCATACTAATTATTCATAATATTGCTTACAATAATTGTTTGCTGATAATAGTTATTTACAACCTATTAATCATGTGAATATTTGAAGCAATTCAATTCCCTGATTGTTCCGCCAATAACAGAATTGATGTTGGCGGGAAAACAGGTATATAAAATGGGTGTCGAGTCATTATCTGGGATTCATTCCTGCCGTTACGCTGCCCAAGTAAGTGTTAAACTAATTACTGTAAAACTTAATTTATGTGAACTGTTATTATAATCTTTAAAATGATTTTGTTTGTATGTGTGTAGATTCTCATTTCTTCTTTGTGGTTTTATTAACGAAACAGTGTTAAATATCGAGTCAAAGTAATGAAATATAATGGTTATACTAATTATCACCTTTTATTTAATATCATTCAGAATACCCTCCTATATTCTATCAAGTGCAAAATGGCAAAGGAGAGAATCGCGCTCAGCACGACAAACTTGCGCATTATAGTGAGGGCGCTGACGGGTCACTGTAGGCTGAACCAGCTGAACAAACACCTTGCGACCCTAGGCATCAGGGATACGAAACTCTGCAGATTTTGTCTGGACGAGGACGAGACCCCCAAATCCTTTGTGAATGTGGGCCACTAATGCACTAAAAGATACTCACTTGGGAAAACAGAAACACTCTGTTCATCCGAGTGAATTAAAATTCTTCACTGCTAAAGAAATCCTATAATTTCTAGGAAGTGGGTTTTAAGGCGTATCTGCCCTGGACCACGACTCTCGATACTAATCGATGCGAACGAGCGCGTGGCTCCGGTCAGAATTTAGCTGTTTTCTTTGAAAAATTTGATGATTTTTTATTAATTTCTAAAAAGTAAGAAAACCACATCATTCTAAATTGTATTGTGAACAATATTGTAAATTTTAATTTTCTTCCGATTCAAATGTAAGAGTAAAATGGTAACAACTGGAAAAAAGGGGTGACTTTAGAGTCCCTTTTCTTCGGTTTTATTTATTAAAATTAATTTCTAGAAAAACCACATCACTTCTCATATCCTGTAGATGGTCTAGTTGATTTTTCAGCTCAAAAAGTGCCATAGTTAATGAATAAAATGGTTACAAAGTTACCCAAAACCGGCAGGTAGCCCCTTAACAATGAACTGTAACCATAGTAACCATCACAAAAGATCTACACTAGGTCGAAGTAATACTAGTCTGCAGAAGACTCGAAAATACTCTTTACGTAAAAAAAAGGTCCACATATTTTTTGTTTGTTTTTCGATCCATGTTTCTTAGGGAAACTTGTTTAGTTTCATTGTGTGAAAATGCCATTAAAATTTTGTTAGTTATTAAAAACTAAGTGGTGTACAACACCATAATTGCCGCTATAATCAAATTAGGCGCCATTTGTGCGGCCTCAAGCACGCAAATATCCGCATTCTTGTGTCCACTCTGGTGAACAGTGAACTTGACATTGTTGTGCACGGTGGTGTGTGCCATTATTGATCCAGAGCTGAGTCTCTCAATGTGTTTATCTAGTCGCAAAGCTGTTCAAAAGTAATCGCGACACGATTTCTTCAGTGTTAGCTGTTACCTATGTATTATAGGAAAAATTAATTTAACTTTAGCAATGAGGAGTTTTCTAAGGCCCATCACATACATGCGGAATTACGATTCGGAATTCATAATATACGATTTGCATTCGGAATTCCGAATAGCAATTCCGCATGTATGTGATGGGCCTTCGAGTAAATAAAAAACCGTCTAAGTGCAAGTCGGGCCACGCGCAGGTTATATAGGGTTCCGTAGTTGCCCGTAGTCCCATTATATCTAAGGACTTAGAAGGGGGCTTTTTATTAGTCTAAAAAGTACATTTTACAAGTGGATCGACTAACCTACTCGTTAACTTGTATAAAGCCTACTTAGCGGTGATAATTTTCCTACGAATCCCTAAATCGAAAAATGGTTTTCCCACACCAACAATATTTTTAAAAGACCTATATCCAACGATACCCACTTTTCGTCCTGTTATCCGATTTTTTTTGCTCCTATCGGTTTGCTCCTTTGACTACTTATATGAGGACTGGTAACGCGTGTAATCCTACTAACAAACATTTCTGCCACTATTTGCGAGTTCGAAATTATTCTTTCGCAGTTATAGGCTGTCTCGTTTAGTGATAAGGTATAAAATTTAATGTAAATGCACATGATCAATTGATCTTATACCGTAGCAGAGGGGAAATGCTACCGCAAGGCGAGCCCTTATAATAAATAGTCAAAGGTTTGCTCCCATAGTAAAAGTTGTTCCGTTTGATGGGTATAGACCTAGGTATAGACTCTTTGTTTAAAGGATGCAAATGATATACATTTAACCCTGTATATTTTCCGTTGCGCACTGTAGTAAACTGCAGGGCAAAATACCTCGTAACCTACGAACAACGATACCATTGTAAATAGAGTTAGGTAGGTACATAAAAAACATATAGGATGTAGGTAAATCCTTTTTCAAAACAAACAACATAATTTGATATAAATCTTTATGTAATATAGATGCAATGCGCCAAACTTCACAACTTTATCATAATCATAAAACACAAGCTATGCAGATCTTTGCGTAATTTTTTGGTAAATAGTATCATTCGCTACGCTGAGGAATAAAAGTGTAAACAAAACTATTTCCGCGTAATCATTATTTTTATCTCTAAAATACACTTTTCAGTGTGTACAAATGTTAAATAACACTCTCTTTAGCATTGAGATAAGAATTCAGATTTTATTTAAATTCTAGAGATAAAATATTTGTTGTGAAAACCCTGAATTTCATTTGAAGTAACCCTGATACACAAATTACACAATAAAAAATTACTAACTTATGTTACTTACACGTTAATGTTTAAATACCTCCGACGCATTACTCGGAAAAAAGACAGGTGATTCAGAATACGTTGTCTGATTTGTGTAGTTATATTGTTTGTCGGTGTTTTTCAACACAGTCTGTAGTAGTGTTTGTTGTTCCATCAGCAGTGTGTTCAGATGCCTCATTTCTTGGTCAATTTTCTTTAAATTAAACGTTGTCTGGTCTATCTTTTCTTGCATTCCTTTTAATTCTAAATTGAAATTGTGGTCATTTGTTTGTGCTTCACTTTTGAACTTCGATGAGAATTTATTCTTATGCAAGATTTCTTTGATAGACATGCCAGTTTTGACTTTGTTTAATTGTGCGAGCTCGTAGGCGGCCATCATTAGATCTGTGGGCAATCTGTTTTCGCGAGGATTCAAAGGCTTTACACTTAATATAACTTTTCCGGCCTCTGGAGAAACTAAAGCTGTTCTGTAAACATATTTGTGCAAACATTTTGGAAGCCAAGCACTAAACATACCCATTTCAACGAATAAGATAAGCTTGGTTTGCCTAACGAGTTTAGATAGGCCAGCTGTCTTTCTGAGGCCTTGAATATCGTGAACAGCGATACCAACCAGCAAATTCATTAAGATTATAGTTACAAACATAAGGAACAAAATGAAAATTATTTGGGATGACAGCTCGAATACCAGTGGTGGGTCATCTTGCATAGGATCATTGATAAGAATGTTTAGGTTCAACTCTCCTACCATCATAGATAGTGTACTAATAAAGCCCATCAAAGGATTCGCAAACATTTCCTCATTTGGGAATACTACACAAAAACATATTGTAAAACCAAGTAAAAGGCAAATGTACGCCAAAAGCAATTTTAAAAACTCTGTTAAGACTTTCTGATACATGGCTACATAATCACCGAACATCGGGAGCTGACCCATCATCAGCATCAAGTTGGTCCACGCCCCTAATACGGCATATCCCCCTACATGATTTTGCCAACTGTAATCGTCATGTATGTTATATAAAGAAAATACTGAAAGTAGGACAAACCATTCCATTAGATTCTCAAAAGTTGTGAAATAAGTATAAATGCTCGAATATCCTGTTATACCCGTACATTTTCTAAGTATCTCAAAAGCAGTGATTGCTATAAGAACCCATCTTTCAAATTCAATTGGATTATCTTCCAAAATATCGCCCAGTAGTGACTGTTTTTGACACAATTCGTTCAATACGCCATACTTTTCGGAATATTTTCCTTTACATGTTTTCACGACTGCCGTTAATACATATATTGATAAAAATGATACAAACAAAAAACAGAAAATTAATCGTGCCAAGTAAAATTTCCTTATCTTTCGCCATTTCATAAACAAAAACGCAGAGCATAACGGATGAAGCAAAATATCTTTTTGACCCTCATCTACCAAGCTATTCAAGTATGTGATTTCACGTGGATAAGAAAACTTTAACAACCTACCAAAATCAAACTCTATTTGCACTTCTTCATTACCTTCAGTTGAGCGGCTTAGAGAAATACCACAATCCAAATTGTATCTCAATATAGCTAGGGATTTTGGTGTTTTTCTGGCAATCACACTTAGTGCTGTATGACCCTTCTTAGATTTGGAAGTGACATCAGCTCCTAAAAAAATGAGTGTTTCCACACATGGCGTCCGACCTTCCATAGCAGCAATATGTAAGGGTGAGTATCCATATTCATCCTTTTTGTTAACATGAGCTCCCCAACTGACAAGCATGTCAACGATATCGCAAGCACGTTCCGATCGGCATATAGATGCATGTAAAGGTGTTCTTTTATCATAATCTTCGGCGTTCGGGTCTGCGTTGCCATCTCTCAAGAGCACTTCAACACATTCAAGGCTAGAACATCTAGCAGCCAGATGTAAAGCAGTGAATCCTCTATAGTTTTTCGTATTTGCTTTTGCACCCTCTGAAAGCAGAAGTTCCACGCATTCAGCGTAGCCTCGAGCAGCTGCTAAATGTAGAGCTGTACACTCTTTGTCTCTTTGCTTAGTCACTCCATTCACACTTATTTTAGTCTCCTTTAATAAATATGAGAGACAACGTTGAGCACCAAGTTCTGCAGCTAAATGCAAGGCATTCAATCCTCCTGAAGTAACATAAGCAGGGTCTACACCTTTTTCAATAAATAATTCCATACATTCTACTGCGTCAGCTCTAACTGCACAGTGAACAAGATTATCTTCACATCCAGCTCGTTGTACAACTGCGTGCAACGAAGCCCCGTTTGCTGTTAGAACTTCAGCTACTTCTAAAGAGTTTCCAAATGCAGCACAGTGAAGAGGCGCAAAATATTTTGGAGCGTAATCGACGTCGGCACCTCGAGAAAGTAAATATACCGATGCTCTAGCCGCTCCACTAAAGGCAGCCATATGCAGTCCTGTCAATCCAGCTGTATCTGAATAGTGTATGTCCGCTCCCGCATCTAAAATAGGCGGTAAAAGCTCGTCACGACTCAAAAATGCAGCCCATAAAAATGTTAAGTTTACCACTACTTCTGGTGCAGAGCTAATGTGTTCCTCTATATTTTCAATAGTAATAAGTCCACACTCTACGTCATCGAAAAACCGCCCAGCGCCTAAAGTCTGTGCTTTTTCACAGAGGCCTCTTCTCACAGCTTCTTCGGTCAACTTGGCTTCAGGATCCGGAGCCAGCACATCAAAACTTTGGTACATGTTCGGGGCATCTTCGGCTGGCGGTGACGGTCCGACAAATAAATATTCCTTTGCTTTACCGGGTTCTTGCGCAGATTCAAGTAAATCAATGCTTCGAACATGTTGGTAGGCAGATTGTAGTGGAAATTCTTCAGTCTCTCGAGTTCTTGAACTGAAACTGCTGGTAAGGCGGGATCGCGTAGGTGTCGCCGAAGGCGTCTGCAACGGAGACGGCCACCCCATCTCGCGGTACCCAAAGTTATCCATGGTCGGTACGTGACTGAAACTAACTGCATGTATCTTGTCATTATCTTATCTTTCTACTGTTTTACTTGAGCTCAGACGAGATTTCTTTGTTTTTGTTTGACATCATGATTTATGATGCTGTTTTTAATGCGCGCAATTATAAATTTGCCTTCCGCTTATAATGTAACTTCACGTCATTACAAAAATTCTTAAAGTAGGTTTCCCTTTTTAACCAACCCGTTTTTGTATTACGATAGAATAAAAACTGTTGCTCAAATTAGAAATGAAGTACCTATACACAGTTTTTTAGACAACTTAGAAGGTTCCTATAGTTCTTATAGTAATTAGGTTTTTACTAGATTATAATAGGTGAAATACTTATCAAAAGAAGACTAATGTAATCGAGTTTATTCATTTGATATCAAAGACAACACCGGATTCAGGTAGAGCTACGAAAACGAGAGATCAAATCATTTTGACTTAACGTCACATAACAAACAAGTATGCGAGATTATCAAACGCTGTTACAGTTATGGTATTAAATATCAAAGCCTTAGACATTTACATAGACTTCAAAATACTGGATATTAATCTTTATATCAGATTGTTGCCAACAACTGCGACATTCAATGCACAGTACACTAACATGACAGTACATCAACCTCTTTAATTGTTACAGAGATGATGTTTGCACATGGTCGTGAAATGTCACACATCACATGTCGTCACACGCACACTTCTAGAACAACAAATATTTGTGTTTACGCACAGACTGTACTTTTGCTTGTGCAATCTTTTGTTGTGTTGTGGTTGACATGACATGTTCATCTCTCTGATGGCACGTTACCTACCGGTTTTATCAGACTAGGTAGGTACACAAAATTGTTACAAATACTTACACGTGTGCATGATGTGCATCTTTGATATTGATAAATGAATAATATAAATAAATGTAATATTATTCCAGGCTCGAAGCCTCTTATTTCGGTGGTTTAAGTATGTAATTTGAATACAAAAATATTACTTATTTATTCACTAAATTGTTTTTATGCTGGTCAACTTAAAGCTAAAATAGACAAGATTAAATAAAATCGTTGTATCACCCATTATGGAACTATTAACGTTTTATTAGATCCGTGGTGGTCATGGCTAGCACGCCACCCACGACAAAGCATATAAACGAGAAAAACGTCATGTGCGCTCTTTCTCGTTTTCTCGGGGGTGGCATGCGAGGCACTCCTGTACAGTGCGATTTTTGAATCAATGGAGATACACATCTTTCTACTGCTTATTTGACTTTACAAATCGCACTCCTGAATTATGATTTTTTTAAAGTCAAATAAGCAGTAGAAAGATGCATATCTCCATAGAAATTTAGATATTTTCAACTGCTGAATTCATCGAATGATATTCAAAAATCGCACTCCTGCTCTCGATTCTAAAACAAACTGCTTTCTAGTTTTGCGTTAATTCAATAACACGTTGTATAAGAGAATAGTATCGCTCCCAATGAATAATTCGGAAATATCTTCAAAACTCAACAAAAATGCTTGCTTGCAATGCAATGCAGGCATGCTTCAATTTCGAGGCATGTATTGTACCTATTGTCCATTATAAGTGGTGACGGGCTCACCCCCGTCACACTGGACAGAGTTTCGGTACTACTAGTGAAACGTGGATGTTCTGAGGTTTCAGACTTTGACTACCCCCTCGGGGAATATAGTCGTGAGCATATGCTTATGCTATGCTTATGCTTATCTTCAACACTCCACACTTGTGCTCGGTGGCGCGTTGCGGAGAGGTATGGAGTCTCAATCATGAGGTCCGGGTTCGAATCCGCACCGACAACATGCCACATAACAATGAGTTTTTCTAACGGATGTACGTATAACCGACTGCTCTCAAACGGTGAAGGATAACATCATGAGGAAACCTGCATATAATAGGCAGAAGACGAAATTCTGATGCGTATGTGAAGTTTACCAACCCGCATTGGGCACGCGTGGTGGACTAACTCCCAATCACCCTGCTAGAGGGTAGGCCTGTGCCCTGCAGTGGGACGTACTCGTATATAGGCTGATGATGATGAGATACACGCTAAGTTTTTTATATTATGTAGGTATAGACCATAGCACGACACAACACTAATTTGCAAAGACCTCAATGTCAAGTACACGCATATTATTATCGCAGCGATGCAGCGAAGTCCGTTAACGCGGCAATCGGCGACAATTAATCGGACAGGTTTACCCGGCCGGGGAATCGAATCGACGACCGTGAACGATATACCGCGTCACTATGTCATTCGTTCGTAACCAACATGCGATGATGTACCGTTAAATATAGAGATACTCTTATATTATGTTAAGACGCTCCCACTAGGTAAACGCAGGGCTGGGCCTTATTTTGCTGTTTTTTAGGGTTCCGTACCCAAAGGGTGAAAACGGGACCCTATTAACTAAGCCTACGTTGTCCGTCCGTCCTACCTATTTAGGGCTGTAACTTTTGAACCGTAATAGCTAGATAGTTGAAATTTTCACAGAATGTGCGTTATTATGACGGGTTTGTTAACAAATAATAAAAATGTTAAAATTTAAGGGGGGTTCTCAACAAGAAACTAGTTTTATCGACGTTTTTTCTTCTCTATCTACTTTAAAAACGGTAATACATATAAGCGCCAAACTTGGTGTGATTATAGAGCAAGTTCTACACTATAACAACAAGTAATAAAAAACGGGCAAGTGTGAATTGGTCTTGCGTTAATGGTCCCGGAGAAAAAAGTGTTTTTGTAAGTTAATATGTTGTGTTTTGTGGTGGTGGTGTAGTACAGAACCCTCGGTGCGCGAGTAGCTCGACTCGCACTTGACCGGTTTTTTAGAAGCTATCTTCTCGTTATTTGAACAAAATATAGAATGATCTTCGACATCTCGGCTTTATTTACTATGTATCATATTTCTTATTTTTCTATAAAATATATATGAAACCTGTTCAAAGGAAAGCCTAAATGTTTTTTAATTAGTCTGTATTACGTGCATTATATAAGTTGAAGTCACTTTTACTTGCTGTGTTGACAATGTTAGGGTCTAAAAAGCAATTTTACATTTTTAAAGAAAATTTTTAAAGAATTAATTAGATCCTTTTTAAATTTGGTACGAATTCTTATGATTTTGATATTGGTTTCCTTGGATTAGAAGGCACCACAGTGACATAATGAGGGACAAGCCTGTCGAAAATAGGTATACCAACTAAAGCTACTACTAGCTTAGTAGAGGATTGTTTGACGTTGGGCATCTGTATGTACTGTATAGTACCTATTATATAATCTGTGGTAGAGGTGAGGCAGTTCTGAAAGGGTTAAGGTCGTTCAGTGGGGGATACCTCTTAACACTGCAAAGTCAATTTCTTCGATGGTAATTAAGCTGACAAGTCATTTGAGTTAAGCGAAATAGAAACATACATACAGACCAACTCACGTCCGTAGGTCGCTTTCGGCAACAAGTATGCCAACAACTTTTTTAAGAATGCTGTTATGGCAAAAATCACGTTTAGTCTAGCTTAGCTGCCAAACACAACTTTTCTGCAAACTATTGTGTTAAGAAAATTTAGTTTATTAAAACTTATAAGGATTTTTTTTAAATAACACTTCTCTATTTTAGAATATTATATAAGTCATATACAACTTTCCCTATGCTATATTGAAAATTAGCAAAAATAATGTTGGGCTTTCTATATTAAATGCAATCAGCTGATCGAACATTTGTATGAAAAGATGAAATTTGTTAGAACTGTCTACCATACACCCGTATGGTGCCTCGACTCGAAATCAAGACTTGCGCTGACAAAGGCTCCACTACATTTACTTAGAACATAGTTTGTATAGTTTGGTTCATCATCATCATCATCAGCGCTTATAATAAGTCCCACGTTTCAGGGCACAGACCTCTACCCTCAGGGAGGGTTTATGGGCGTTAGGCTGCTATTCCACCAGAGATGCGCGAGGAAAAAATCCACAGAATCACTTCATTTTCCTAGCCTCGCTCAGCTCAGCTCTGGTGGACCCCGTACGGCACATTACTATATAGGGGCGGCAAATTAGGGAAAAATATAGATTGATTGCGCTCTCTAATAAAACACCCTAGTAGTCTTACTATTGTAAGTATTAAGGGTTTCTAAGTATTTAAGGGGGTGCTTCAGCCCATGAAATTGAACAACTTTCACTACGGAGCCAATTTGGAAATCGCGAAAAAAGAATCTGCTGTCCCATACAAAACTGATGTACCGACTCGACTAATGTATAGCACAGCGGATTTTTCTTCACGATTTCGAACACCCTGTATAACCAATTCGCAGAGAAAAGTCGAGCTCGCTTCACTCGCTCTAAGTTTCTGTTTTGATTAGGTACTGTGCCAACACATAATTCTAAAGAGTTCTGACCACAGCAAGACGTGGTGCTAAAAATTTCGAGCTTGCTTTGCTCGCTCCATAGCTTTTACTTAGGTTACTTTGCACATGTTTTGTCCTATGTAAAAAGCTCTGGCTCTTACCAATTCGTATTGAGGAGAAAAGTTTTTGCATGGATACACTAAATGATGTCTGACCACAACCAGAATAACTACATCGAAAAAAAAATCGAGCTTGGGTATCAAACTGAACAACTTTTATAGGTGTATAGAATCGAGAAAACTGAATTCGTAAAAAAACCAGCTGTCTCATACATTTGAGTACAGAATAGTACATAGTCAGGCATTGCAGTTTAGTATGGAACAGATTCCGACGCATTAAGACGCCACAATCCGGTCGAGGCCGTTTTTTGAACACGAACGAAACATGAAAAACAGTGTTTTAAAGTCTGAAATGAAATGATCAGGCGGATAGGCTCTCAATAACACGATTAGATTAAGTTTACTAGATAGAAAAACATCCCAAAGTTACCCATTTTTGTTATGTTTTTACAATACTATGATTAAACTGCTGATATTTAACTTTTTATTCTTGTACTTAACTAAATAGGTACATTAAAGGTTTCTAGTGAAATTATCTGAATTTGGAGCTTAGATACACCCATGAGCAAAGATATTAACGAAAAACACGTTTTTTTGCGATCCTGCTTTCAATTGGAGCGGGATGGTTAATTGCAAACTTATGCTAGCAAGAAAGAGACGCTTGCACTCGAATAAGAGGGCCTTAATCATTAATCGACTTAATTAAATTTCGTTACGGTTAAGAATAGACTATAATAGGTAGTACTGGATAAAACCTCATTCATCATCCCATACCGAGATAGCAATTAAGCAAAAACATTATTTCCTGTCTCTCTCACTTTATTAAAAGAAATCTCCATCGCATCTGTATCGATCGAAATTAATTAAAATCAGCTATAAAGTACGGCAGATGGCACAAATCCGGTCCTCGTATATCATGCAGATAGTCTGTGTGTCTGTCATATAATAATGACTGATACTGTTGATCAGTGGAGTACGCAACGATATCAATAGAGTACGTAAAGACTTTTTTTTGTATCAAGTACCTACCTAGGTGGTAGTAACGTCTAAGTAACAAATGAAATCGACGCCGCGTTTCATACATTTTTCGTCCAAATGTGAAAGTGCCGGCCAACAAAAACTAGTCAATACCAATATTCTGTTAGAACTTGTCCGTCTAAGCATTAATGGTTATTGCATGAAAGCTGTAAGCTGTTAGTTTTATTTTAACAAAAATGTATGAAAATCCTTGGTTTTATTAACCAAGAAAAATGGCCCTACAGCTTTGGTGCCATACTAAAAAATGCTGAGACTATAACTAGTTCTAACAGAAGCCTTAGCTAATTTCATCGAAAATATTATAAAACCTAGGACAATGGACCTACAGCTTTGGTGCCATAATAATAAATGTTTTGACGGACAAGTCCTAACAGAATATCGTTTTTTTTGGCCGGCATTTTCTCATTTTGGACCAAATCCGATTAGGTATGTCTTTTCGTAAACACAAACTGGCGTAGGTAACCCAGACAGCTGAACGGTGGACGGATTTACATTGTACTTGTGTATGAAGTATCTTTGATATTAGAGCTCCTGTTTAGAGCCTAGACGTTATTTGTATGAAATTCCTTATAATTATAAGTGATGGGAAAACACAGTTTGAGCCAAAGCGCCAATGACTGTTGAGAAAACAAACAATAGATTGTAAATCGAGTTCCAATAAGGTTCCAATCAAGACTTAATATTCCGAACTCGCATTGTTATTCAAAATATTACTTGAGAGCCGTGCTGTTATTAAGGGAATAAACCTTAAGATTGGTTGGCCATAAAGCCCTATTGTTGCAGGCACGTGCCATAAGCAGACATTTATTTGACACTTGAACTCTGCGCTGAGTAATAAATGAGCTAAACCGACAACGTACCTACCTACCTAATAAAAACTTTATATTGTACGACATACGTGTAAGTAAATGGTTTCAATTCAGGTAGGTACCAAAATTGTGTCTCATCATAATTATTCAGGGTCTTTTTTAAAGACAGCCAAACTGAACCACATTCGCTATAGGACAGACAGCGAAAAAAAAAACGGATGTCCAATACAATTGGCTGGAGTAGGTTTGCAGTTTTGTAGGAACAGCGGATTTTTTTTCACGATTTCGATGTTGGTGCTATAGAGAAAGTTGTTCAGTTTTATTATGGCCTGATCATTCCCCTAAAAAAGTGTCAACATATTAAGAAGGACCCTATATGCCAAATCATAAGCTATAAACAAAAAAACATCATAATCGGTTCAGTAGTTTTTGCAAAAACAAAACAAACAGAAGGACACAAATTCAAATAAAGGTTGATTTGGAGTCAGGGACACCTTATTTTTATTTATTTTTTTAACTTCTAAGTCTATTTGAAAGCATAAATGAAAAAATAATCATGGCGAATCACCAAAAACATAAAAAAGCGCCTGCGATTTTTATAATAGTAAAGTCATTGATGCATATTAAATCTTGATCGCTTATTTAGTTATCTAGGCAGTTACTGAGTTCGGCAATAGTGTACAATATTAAACCGCCGCACATTCGCGTGTGTGCAAATATAGGTAGGTACATAAAAGTGGGTAGGGAGCGAGGAATAAGTAACGGTGACTCATACAATCGGTGGTCATTAGGATGCTGATGCCGTGTGGGTGGAACTCGACGTTCGCGGAGAAGAGACAGGTATTTGTGTAAAGATAAATTTGAATGCCTTAGTTATACAAGCTTTGTAGAAACTGAATCGTAATATACTAACAATTTTTTTGACTTTATTCACATTCATACATCATCATCTCAGCCGATATACGTCCTCCTGCTGGACATAGGCCTCCCCCAAGGATCGCCATAACGACCGGTCCTTCGCTTCCCTTGTCTTTCTGCCGCCTTCACCAGAGAGGTCGCGTATATGGAAAAGCTACTTCAGTACGTCCCCACAGGCTACGACGAACTGAGTTAGCATTTCCAAACGGTAAACATGCGTAATTGCTGCTTCAGTACGTCTCCGACGGTGACGTACTGCAGTAGGGTTTCCATGTTAATACGCTTTTAAATGTTCTGGAAACCCTCATCCTATTCGTCCAGCTCGAGTGACGTATTGGCGTAGGATTGCTAGTACTTAAAGCACAACATATTCTTGGAAAAAGCTAACTCGATACGTCTCTCTAGCATCTATTTTATGCAGATATTGCTATCACTCTCTATCTTTGTTTTCGCGCGCCGATCACTCTATTATAGTTTTATCTCAAATCTAAATTTAATGCAAAATTTTGTGCAGATATTGCTTACACAGCATGTTCTCAAATACCTTGCTTTTCGAGCGCCGCTCATCAATTTGTATTGTAATTGCGAAGGCATACTACTAATAAAATTGTACTGTACTGTAAAATTGTAAAATTGACGACGACTATATTAAAATATTACTTAGTTCAATAGTAACTGATTATCAAATATTGAATTTCGAAGGAATAAGCGACGAGAGCAAAATAATTAAAGCTTTGATATTAAAAATAATGAATCTAGTGCCAAAAAACATTGAACAATAGATTATAGAGTATAGAATCTGATTAAAATTCTACTTTACCGATTTAACTCTTTTGTCATGCACTATTTGCTATATCTTCTAACGTGAAACCTATACTCTATACTAATTCGTAACCTCCTATACAACACTAGTTTTTAATTAAGTACCTAAATTGCTTTAGGGGTGTATTCAGACCATGAATCTAAACCACTATCCCTAAGGAATATGCGTGGAAAAACGAGAAAATTGTGTAGACCTCCCATGGAAAATCGATCGGCCAATCCGCACTTTTGTATGGAAGGTCCAAAAAAATTTCCCGTTTTATACCTATGTTCCTTAGGGAAAGTAGTATAGATAAATGGTCTGAATACACTCTTAAAGTTATGTTAGTAATTAAAACTAGTGGTGTATAGTATCAGTTTCACCTTGAGAAACTGAATTAGGATAACCCCTACTTTTTGCTCCATTATATTACTTGAAATCCTGCTGCAGTATGTCATTCTCCAAGACGTACTGAAGCAGCATAATCCTTACTTTTAGCCGCGTATATTACTGGAAATCCTACTGCAGTGTGTCACTCTCTGAGACGTACTGAAGCAGCATAACCCTTACTTTTTGCCGCGTATATTACTGGAAACCCTACTGCATTATGTCTCTCTCCGCGACGTACTGAAGCAGCATTTACGCGTGCTTACCATTTGGAAATGCTAACTCAGTTCGTCTTAGCCCGTGGGGACGTATTGAAGTAGCTTTTCCATATACGCCACCAGGTCGTCGGTCCACCTTGTGGGGGGCCTAGCCTCCATACACGCTCCGCTTTCCGGTACGCGGTCACCACTCGAGAACTCTTCGGCCCCATCGGCCATCGGTTCTGCGAGCAATGTGCCCCCCGCTTTTTGCCACTTTAGTTTAGCAATTATTTGGGCTATTTCAGCTACTCTAGTTCTTCTGCGGATCTCTTCATTTCTGATTTGATCTCGCAAACTCCGAGCATTGCCATCTCCATTGCGGTTTGGGTGAATTTCAGCCTTTTTTTGAGGCCTTGAGCGAGTGACCACGTCTCGTCTCTGTTCCATATTTCATCACTGGCAATCAGGGACTGAAAGCGGTTACGGTACACGGTACCAGTACCGTAAAAATGTTACGGTACCGTAATGCTATAAAGGTTTGGCATAACGGTACCGTTATCTTACTTATTCTCACCGTACCTTAAAAACGTAACGGTACCGTAATCCTATAAAGGTACCGTACCGTTATCTTATAATAGGTATACGTACACACGACGATACATCAGGTTACGCACCCTATATACCCATAACTACACTACGTACAAAACACAAAATAGTGCGGTAGAGAGCCTGCATAGACGCAGCTGCCGGCGCGGGCGCCGCGTGCCGTGAGACGAAACAACAACAACATACCGCACCCTCTCGCACGATTCGCAGCGTTCAACTTCTAATAGTTCAAAGTCCAAACAGGGTAGCCTGAGCTGGCGCCGTGTGTACGTAATGAAAAACGCGGCTGGCCATTGTCGCTGCCACGTAGCGAATGAAACGAATGGAAGCACTGAAGCATGGTAGAAGCGCGGCGTGTTAATTTATCAAAGAAAAGCTTTATTCATAAAGGATTTTACGGTACCGTAATTTATTTCGGTATTGATATTTTTCTTTAACCAGTATTTATCGGTATGACGTCATAACGTTAAATAAATATAGGTACCTGAATTTTTCGGTAATTCAGTCCCTGCTGCCAATACACCTGGGGTATTTGGGAACGATATTCAACACCGAGCACAATATTCAACACCGAATAGCAGCCGCTTGGTTGAAGTGGCGGGAAGTCACTGGGGTAACCTGAGACAGGAAAATGCCGGTCCGAATGAAGGGCCTGGTCTAAAAGTCCAAAATAAGACTAGTCCTCATGTAAGTGGGATTTATTATCCCACTCCCCTTCTCTCTCTTCTCCCCTTATTATTGTTATGTCATCATGTAAGATAATTTAAGCATCATACAATTCGTTTTTTTTCGACAAAGAAAGCCTTGTCGTCTCTTACTTAAAAGACAATGCCAGGTTTTCATAGAAACTTAGGCCACCAGTGAACACATATGAAACTATATATGGAAATAATAGTATGCAATGCCAATTATTAAAATGGCAAAGGAAAAGGTTTATAGAAAGTCACAGTATAAAACGAAAACACTTTAGGCATTTATTTGTACTATTACATGGTCAAGTTAACAGTGTATTTTTCTTTTTAACGATCTGGAGTGCGATTTTTAAATCTCATTCGGTGAGCTCAGCAGTTGAAAATGTCAAAATTACTATGGAGATACGCATCTTGCTACTGCTGATTTGACTTAAAAAAATTGCTCTCTTAAAAGTATGATTTTTGAAAGTCAAATCAGCAGTCGAAAGATGCGTATCTCCATAGTAATTTTGACATTTTCAACAGCTGAGCTCACCGAATGAGATTCAAAAATCGCACTCCAGATCGGAAGGAATATCTATAGAACATATTTTCTTTTTGCTCCGATTGGTTTGCTCCCATAGTAAAAGTTGTTCAGTTTGATGGGTAGACTCTTATTTTAAAAGGATGCTAATGATATCGATTTCACCTGTAGATGCATACGCGTCACAAACACATCTCAGTTTTCGTAGGCCACCGATCGACGTACTCAGCAGCACCGTGTCGTCTGCATAATATTGACATACATACCATCGATGGTACAGCTGACATGCATGCTGCTGAGCTCAGCGATCAGCTCATACTTGCAAAGATTACAAAGGGTGGGAGATGTAAGCCCATTGTCTTACACCGCATTCAAACCATATGATTCTGTCACTACATTTCCCCACTTGGCTACATTTACCTGACTAGATTACCAATACTATAAGACTCGTGTCAGCTCACTAGGGAATTTACATTCTTCTAGTTTAAATCCCATAGCATGTTATACAGGACTATAGATTTTATGGGTGCAATTCAAATAGTTACTGTAAGCAATAAGGTTAATTATTTTTACAGCGCAGCGTGTGAATTAGGCCCATTTAGATGCGCAAATTTTTTTGCGCAAATCATTATAGCGTAGGGTGAATAACGTAGACGTATAACGTATAAAATAATATTTTGTGATGTGTCGCTGTGTGTATACTTGTCGCAGCAAGCGTGACGGTCTCTCTCTGTATAGAAGGTATAACAGCGCGACAAGAAGTAATTGCCATCCCAGCGAAGCCGCGCCCCGCGGCAGTAGAGCCAAAGGGGCAGAAGTTCACCTTTCAAAGATCAGGCTTGTGATGTATACATCCATCAAATTTCTTCTTATTTTTGAGATTCCTAAAATACTTCATTCCATTATCATTATCAGCAGCCTAATAAATACGTGTCCCACTGTAAACAAGGAGGGTGAGCGTTAGTCCACCACGCGTGCCCAATGCGGATTGGTAGACTTCATATATACACGCATAGGAATTTCTAGCGTATGCAGGTTTCCCTCGCTATGTTTTCCTTCACCGTTTGAGAGCAGTCGTAATACGTGTAAATAAGTCCGAAAAACTCATTGGTACGGTACATGGCATGTCATCGCGTGCGGATTCGAACCCGGACGTCGAGATTGAGTTTCCATACCTCTCCGCAACGCGCCAATAACGAGACGCTCTCTTAAATAAAAAAAATCTTACAAAACAAAATTGTGATTGCATCTAAATCCGCTTCACCTGAGGCGCTTAGGGCCACAGATACGACGTTATAGTTAAGTCTATAAGACATCTGAGAGAATCCTACTGATAAGCAACGCTAACATCAAAATAGGCTGATCTGAGGGACTTCGTACATGAAATGCACATAAGACGCATTATGCAATGTACGGAACGCGTTCACATTTCGTCGCGGCAGTAACTCGAGTCCCGACACCGACGACAGCGATACGTAGAGCTGACAGAGTGATGCGGCGCCCCGGCTTACGTTGTGGTCTAGGCTGGAACTGTGCGGAGGGCGGACTTCATACCGATGACGCGTTTGTTTGAACCAGCCCATTTTGAGGTAATCATCACTAGTTCAATAGACCCAAATGCAGGGTATTGTCGATGGGAACTAAATCGATAGCATCACCCGGGGTGGCTGAAATTTGTGCTTTTTCTGGATAGGCCGTGAAAGAAAATAATTAGCTCACTCAAGGCCTCAAAAAGGCTGAAAGTCACCCAAAGGGCAATGGGGAGGGCTACGCTCGGAGTTTCCCTGCGAGATCGAATCAGAAATGAAGAAATCCGCAGAAGAACCAGAGTAGCTGACATAGCACAAAGAATTGCTAAACTAAAGTGGCAGTGGGTGGGGCACATTGCTCGCAGAACCGATGGCCGATGGGGCCGAAAAGTTCTCGAGTGGCGATCGCGTACCGGAAAGCGCAGCGTGGGTAGTCGTGTAGGGGACACGGTGGACCGACGACCTGGTGAAGGCGGCGGGAACCCGTTGGATGAGGGCAGCGCAGGACCGAACGTTATGGCCTGGCGATCCTTGGGGGAGGCATATGTCCAGCAGTGGGCATCCATCGCCTGAGATGATGATGATAATAGGCCCACCACACATTCCCACCTCTGTAACTCCTGTAAAACAGGATCAACCGCGGCGACCATACACAACACTAGACAATAAAGTCCAGCGAGACCGGGGGTGACACTAATCTGTCTTGGAACCCGTAATGAATTAAGATAGGAGGAGTAGGAAAAAGAAAAATCTGACTTCCCTCCATCCTCACTAAGTATAGGTACTTACTTGTCTTTTTGATTATGAGGCTGAGATGAATTTGAACCAGCCGCGAACTCTTTTCACTTAGGCCAAGTTCTACTAACGTTATAAATCTGGTGGACGCCCTACAAAACCCTTAATACGGCAGTCTAGATGGACTTTAAGTCATTGCAGTTACTTGCTAAGCATTACACATTCTGCCATTTTGACGCCAACTATGTTTTTTGTATCAATAATAATATTAAACCTGCTGGGTAGCTTTTGTCGAGCTGTTAGTACGAGCGACACAACGGAATAACTTCATATTTCTTTTTCTTCTCCGATTCGAAGTCGAATTGTAATAAAATAAAGCCGTGAGTAAGTGCGTTCACACACGATGACGCATTGACGGAGCGGCAGACGTCAGTCCGTCATTTGTGAAGCAAGGAGTTGTATGAAACCGCACGTAGAAGCACACACGGTGACATATTGACGCACCTGTGTGCTTCTATGGACTGACATCTGCCGCTCCGTCAATACGTCATCGTGTGTGAACGCATTAACTTGTGTTGACTGCAACCCTGAATGTGTGTGTACCCAGCCCAAGATCCGGTCAGGAGGTGCTTCTACGTGTTTAATGAACCTATAATGTCCCCATGCAATTTTTCAATGTACCTCCTACCGACTTAAGATAATTTTATTCCGAGAGCGCAAATACGCGCTGCATATAAACGTACTATGGTGATATTTTCAATACTAACCAATTAAAGTCAATGAAATTTTGCAGAAACAATCTGGAAACAAATCTCTATGCTTGTATTGAGTCAGATTTTCGCTAAAATATACAGTTTCAATGCTAGGATTAATTTAAGTTTTGTATGGAAATCTTTGAGGCACTGTAACTTTAAAATTATACATTTTAACGAAAATCTGACTCCATACAAGCATAGAAATTTGTTTCTAGATTGTTTCTGCAAAATTTCATGTACTTTAATTGGAAAGTATTGAAAATATCACCATAGTACGTTTGTATGGAGCGCGCTCCGAATTATATCTTCTTAAGATATAATAACTCGGAATGAGTAGGCATGTTGTTTCGCTACATATCGGTTGAGGTTACGTGTAGCAAGGCAGAAATGATTTTGCCAATAATGTCAGTCAGTAATGACCATCGTTATAATTATGATCATCAGATCGGGTGTAATAGCAGCGTTGGAAACATAACACACCCATGTAAATTCTCTCACAGTGATAATGACTAAGGAAGTACAAACACGTAACTTGGAGAGGAGATACAGTTGCATTGTACGGCTTGCCTTGCCTACCTACTCTCCGACCGACTACATACGTAAGATTGCAGATCTATACGCTAATGACCACTTTCCCTTCATGTACTTAATGCACCAAAGTGCATTCAATGGAAAGTGCTCAAATTTTAATCAATTATTATACGGAGTGTAACAAAAGGTGGTAGTAACATTTAAAGAGGTGCTTGTAAGACTTATAAACCTGGTACTAGGTTCTTTTTTGTACCTTCTTTTGTTCACCCTGTATTCAGGGTGAAATTGATAAAGAGTCTACCCATCCAACTAAACAACTTTTACTATTGGAGCAAACCGACCGAAGCACAAAAAAATCAACTGTTGCCATTGAGTTAATAGTTCAATGACTGTTGCATACATTTGAGTCGAGTAGGCATTGCAGTTTAGTATGGAACAGCTGTTTTTTTCCCCCGTTTGGTTTGCTCCCATAGTAAAAGTTGTTCAGTTTGATGGGTTAGATTCTTTGTAATAATTTCAATGTCAGCCTGTAGTGACAAAGTGTAACATAGCCGGTCAGTAAGTTATTAAGTGGAAATAAACGTAGGTAGTTGTTAAGTAAACAAATTTCTATAATAAATTGATAAGAAATATTTTCCAGACGTAGGTAAGCAACGTAAGCAATAAACTTTGTGTTTTGACCTCGCAGTCGCAGCTAACTTATGAAATGAGTGCATAGTTGGTCATTGAATAGTAATTTTCCACATTACAATATTACATTCTTTAAGTAAATTGTATATCGTGTGTTTATACGGTCTAGGTCATTTAGTGGAAGTAGATCAGCTAGCGTTAGTAATTAAGATATCTGAGTTATCAAGCCGTGTCGTTGATATAACTAATTTCTTGTTATTGATCGTAACTAACTATACAGGGTGAAACTGATATCATTAGCATCCTTTTAAACTAAGAGTCTACCCATCAAGCTGAACAACTTTAACTATTTGAGCAAACCTATCGGAGCAAATGAAATCAGCTGTTCCATTCTAAACTGCAATGTCTACTCGACTCAAATGTATGCAACAGTTTACTATTTTTTTTTGCTCCGATCGGTTTGCTCCCATTGTAAAAGTAGTTTGATGGGTGGACTCTTAGTTTAAAAGGATGGACATGATATCAATTTCACCCTGTAGATACTCAGTTAATATCTTCAAGTTATTTAATTAAATAAATTCATTAAAATTAGACTAGAGTCTAATTTTCAGCACGCATTCCGGGTAAGAAAGGACCACCTCATGTTATTTATTCCGCTTTGTACCTACCGCCTACCGGGGTGCGAAAAACTGCCTGCGCCACCCTTGCCAACAAAAGAAAATCCTTTATTTTATTAACTTGCCTTCTTAGTTTTTAATAAAGTATATTTGGTACCTACACTACAAATCTGGCGAATGAATTTTGACCCAATTATAGGTATATTCTATCGAGCTGAAACTTGTTATAATAAATATAGAAACCAGATGGCAATGCAATTTTATGGAGTCCAGTAGCTGGTCTGAAAATGGAGCCTCAATAGTAACGGACCTCCACTGCAGTTTAGACCCAGCGAATTTGTGCTCGTTAGATTGGTCTCGATGAGGTAAGTAAGTTGGCTTAAAAATGGTGATCAGAGTCTGATGAATGAGCCGTAGATATTGGCGTAGGCGCTGATTATGATAGGTATAGTGAATGTTTGTTAGGAATACTTGCAGTAAGTCGGCTTGTACTCCCATGGCAGGTCCCTGCGCCCGGGTGCCACCCCCGGGTCAAAGACGGTCCTGTGTCACCCGTGTGTGTTGTATCTATGAGCCGAATCAAAGATCGGGTTTGTTTCATCTGTGTTTCTGTGAAAAAAAATTGGTGTAAGACAAGCCCTCACCATCATTGCCACTTCATTCAACCCTGTAACCTTTAATATGGTAATAGCTGTGGTACTTAATAGTATTTATTATGTACCTAAGCATTGCTGCATGCTTTAAAAGATTGTCTCAAGTTGTAGGAAAGTTTATTACCATCCCAATAGGGGATTGTGGTCGTAATTTTATGCATGCTTAACTGTCAATCAATAATGATAAAAAAAAACAGTTTTCGTATCTCAAATAGACATTTTACTCTACAATCCCATCGGAAAACAAAACGAACCCTCAATAGATTCTACAAATTGATAAACAATAGAAAAAGTAAGAATGATTTATTCCCAAAAAATTTCTTCGATATTAAATATGTGATAATAAGAGGTTAGGTAGATTTAACGTTACGTATTTCATTTTAAAAAGTAGGTTTAACTTTTACTTTTTGGGTAACATTTGAATTTCATTAGCATAATTGAGCAATCAGCTACCAACTGTTTATGAATTCGTCTCGTTCAAAATACGAGTTCATTGTAAAAGATGGACCGGTATGAGTTTATTATAATTAAATTATAAGTACATTTTTCTATACTAATATTATAAAGAGGTAAGATTTGATTTTTTGTTTGTTTATTTGAATAGGCTCCGAAACTTCTAGACCAATCTGAATAATTCTTTCACCATTAAAATGCTACATTATCCGTGATGAACATAAGCTAAATAAGACCAAGTGTGTCGGGAAGACTATGAGCGATTCTACAACTGAGCATTAGACAATTTAATGCAGAACACAGGATAAAACAAGTAGGTCATATAGTACCTATTACATATAGGTAGGTACTCCATGTTGAGTAATCCATTTAATTACCTATACGAGTATCGTGGGAGAAAAATCTGACATTACTGTGTTCGTCTCAATACATTTACATTGTTTGTACTTAATACAAGTACATATTTGTAAGTCTGTGCATTTTGCAATAGCCACTTAATTGCATGAGTAAAGTTAATGATATCCTACTCACATAGTTCATCTGTGACTTGCCACAATACCTCTCTGAATAGAGACCACCAATGATTCTACGCGCGTTATTCTGCCTACACCACAGACTTCGTTCACATACGATGACGCATTGACGCAGCGGCAGACGTCAGTCCGTCATTTGTGAAGCAAGGAGTTGTATGAAACCGCACGTAGAAGCACACACGGTGATGCATTGACGCACCGGGTGTGGTTCTATGGACTGACATCTGCCGCTCCGTCAGTGCGTCATCTTGTGTGAACGCACTAAGGGTAATTACCGTTGGCGCGCTCCATACAAACGTAGTCTGGTTATATTTTTCAATACTAACCAATTAAAGTTAATGAAGTTTTTAAGAAACAATCTAGAAACTAATCTCTATGTTTCTATGGAGTCCGATTTTCGTTAAAATGTATAGTTTCAAAGTTACAGTGTCTAAGGATTTCCATACAAATCTTAAATTAATCTTAGCATCAAAACTATATATTTAAACGAAAATCGGACTTCATACGAACATAGAGTATAGTTTCTAGATTGTTTCTGCAAAATTTCATTGACTTCAATTGGTTAGTATTATTACCCCAGATTACCCCAGACTTCGTTTGTATGGAGCCCGCCATCGGGCTGCACCTACAGTAAGATTGTAATTTTTACCAAATACCGCCTACCTATACAACATTCCAAATAAGGACGACGATATTTTCCGATTCCTATTTAGCTTTCTGGAGACAATTTATTTATCAGAAAGATGTACTACTATCCGACATGAATCTTGGACGTTACCAAATTTAAGCTGTTTGTTCTAAGAATATGTGAGAGTAAAGTGTTTCAAATGTCTTTTTCTGTAATTAAAAATGGCCTTAAATTTTCGTTGCTATTTGGAATGTAGTATAAGGTGATTTCCGTCCATACAAAACTTTGTCTTAGAACACTCGTAGACGGTATTAATAAAAGTATTTTTTTATTTTATGGATAAATATCTTAGAAAATCTAGATTGCGCGTATCAAATAATATTTACAATTTATAATATTAATTACGAAGATATCGAGCTTTGAAATTATTCATACAAAATTTCAAAGATTTATATCATCGTAATTATATAAAAAATTATAAATGTTATTTGATACGCGCAATCTAGACTTTCTAAGCTATTTTTCCATTTATAAAACATTACTTTTATTAACACCGTCTACGAGTGTTCTACGACAAAGTTTTGTATGAAATTGACAGCTCTAAAGTCCAACTTTGAACTGAAATCGATATTTGTTTGGAATGATTTCAAACAGATAAAGATGCAATATATGGTGTTAGGGATAACAATTGCATTACTGTACCCATGACACTGAACAACAACAAATTTGCACAATATTTTGTCGACTTCTTTTTGTACAAATTTCGATCAGCTGATTTCATTTAGTATTGGATGTCCAAAATTTTCTTTACGACTTTCCTATAGGTTTCTTAGGGAACGTTCTTCAGTATCATGGGTACAGATGAAACTGTTTACCCTACCTAACACGCTGTATAACCCAATTCGACATGGAAAAAGTGTTAGCCAGTGGACTGTTTGTACTACTAGCGATCTACTGAAATCTACTGCGAGAACATAACCTGTGGTTATAATGCCTGATATTGATGAGCCTATTATTGACACCTTAATCGAGCAACAAATCTGTGTATTTGTATAACGTACACACGGCGACACATCTAACTACGCAAAACAAACATAAATTGAACGCGCGACGTTATGACATTTCTCTACCTACGCGCGCCCAGCTTATTTTGGTTTTGCGTATCTTGATGTGTCGCCGTGTGTACATCTCCGCACAAAGACTCTTGTAAACACTTTGGAGGCGCGGGTCATGTTATCGTAGTAGATCTACGAGTACTATAGGTAATAAAGTAACCAATAAGTACCTACACAAAGAGACCCTAAACGACAATTTTCGTGGAGAAAATTTTTTTAGACATACATACGTAAACTCACAACCAGTCCCCTTCGAGGTGGTCAGAAACATTGCACAACTAAATGCAAATGTAACAATTAGGCTCACCCTTAGCACACTGCAGATTTTGGTAAGGAATAACGTGTTCATAATTATGTAGCTTTTCGACAACAAAAGCAGTGCAAAAGGAACAATTATCCCTTAGTCGCCTCGTACCATACTCACGAGAAGAACCATACCATACTCACGAGAAAAACTGATCTACATGTCGAGTCATGGGTGATCATATCGATGAGTCCCCTATCATCAACTGGAAGATATCACACAGGTGATTAAAGTGGAATAAACCCTTACCTACTTCATGTAGGTATTTACCTAGATATTACAGTTAGTAGTCAGTCAGTCTGCCATCACAGCAAATAATGATGAGATGCATTGGTATAACATACCGTACATAACCCTATGTACGGTATGTGAGGTACATATACCTAGTCTAGTACCCTACCTACCTAACCGTAGGTGTTCACACATCACACATTTATGCGGGAAGTCATGCATGATTTGTGCGGGCCAGACCAGACTGGACAGAATCATAAATCAATTATTAATGTCTTTTTAATCTATGCGGTCACGAATGCGAATATTTTTTTATAATAATGCAGTGATATTTAGTAGTAGAATGTTGACCGTCAACTAACATTTTGATGATCTCAAATGTCTCAAATAGATACCGCAATAATTTGCTAGATATCTGGATATGCATATTGAGTGGCACGGATTGGAGCCGCTCGCTGTGCAAGGTGATCTAGACATTTGCATAGTCCACTCCTGCGCATTTTAGAATAACTCGTCTTAATGTTAGTCTATTTATGTAATAGATACATTACATTATATAGGCGGGTACTATGTGCACCCGCTTGAATTGCACTTTTACTTGCGGTACTTATATATTATATACAGGGTCCAACTTATGCTGACATTTTTGTTTATAATAACTTTCTTTCTCTATGGGACCAAAATAAAAAAAAAAGTCTGCTTTCCACTCGGCTCGAGTGGGTTTGCCGTTTTGTGGAACAGCTGTATTATTTTCGCGATTTCGATGTTGGTGTCATAGAGATAGTTGTTCAGTTTGATGGTCCGACCATCCCCTTAAAAAAGTGTCAGCAAAGCCCTGATATTATTTTCATTTCTTTACTCGTTTCTTTATTACATTTTTCAGAAACACACGGGGTGGGGTGGACCAAGATGGCCACGGATTGAGTTCCACAAGACGGTTGCCGACGTCGATGAAGACCCAAGAGAAGATGGTGTGACGATTTGAATACCTTTCTAAACGATTGGCCCGATTTCGTTGCATTGGAGGATTGGAGGCAGAGGGGAGACTTTTGCCCAGCAGTGGGACACAAAGCAGTGGGACATACCTCCGGAGGGGAGAAAAGTATCATTATTCATTACCTATACCACACAATATCCTCAGCGTAAAGAAAATTTTCTGTTCCATACTAAACTACGACCCCTATTATAATGTTCTGTGTAAACTGCAATGCCTACTCGACTCAAACGTAATGCAACAGCTGTTTTTTTTTGTTCTGACATGTTTGAGCAGGGATTACATTACCCAACTTGCAGAGCCGATTTCGGCATACATTGCCTGATTTGTTCTCTCTATTTTAAAGTGTAACGATCAGAGCAAGCAATGTATGGCAAATCGGGCCCTGCATGCAATCGCTGCTTTAGGTGTCGGATTCAAATTTTGATATGGCTATGCTATGGGGTAGGTACCTATTTGAACTTGCAGATGCAGACAAGCCAGCGTGGCAGTCTTGGCAGTTTAAAGTAAGTAGGTACCTACTTAGGCTAGAACCTAGAACTGTGCGGTAGAGTGGGAAATCGCGCGCCATGACATGACGTTTCACCCGCCCGCGCCTCGTGCCCTCCCCTCCCCGATCGCCGCGTCACGTTGCCGCCCAATGTTGCCAACCCAACTGTAATAACAGTAGATTTAGGCCTTTTCAATGACTGAGTTTGATGTTTTTTTTAGGGTCGGTTCACATAGGAAGAGCAACGGCGCGCAATCATATTGAATTCGAGCTTTTACCAGCCACTTTGGTCGCATAAATTATTTACCAAATTTGTATGTCAAATTAAAAGCTTTCAAACAAACGAACAGAAGAACAATCAAACAAACAGACAAAATTAAAATAAGATTTGGTTTGGAATCAGGGACACCCAAGAAAAAACTTTATTCACTAGTAATAAGATTGCCGCTACGCACCGATGCTCTTCTAATCTTGTCGACCCCTAAGTCCATATTTATGGTAGGTACCTACTGTTATTTTGGTTGACGACATCGCCATCACTGTGACAAAGAGGTATGAAAAACTTTGGAAATAACGAAATGTTACACATTTAATGCCTCAAAAATCACATGACGAAATGTAGGTAACCAAATGTTACACATTTAATGCCTCAAAAATCACATGACGAAATGTAGGTAACTAACTATGTAATGTAAATTTGACTAATTCTGTTTTGATATCTTATTATTAGAAACAAAAAACACTGCCGATAACGCACGAGGATGGATACTTTCCGTTGACTAAATTATTTTATATAGGCAGGTACTTCCTATCTGCAGGTAGGTAAGGTAGGTACTTTTTCTCCCCTCCGTACGGAAAGCGTAAATTTTTGCTCAGCTGCGCTAACCGAAGTTGCCACTTTCTACCTCTGTCGAGGAGAAAAATAGTATACTAACCTCGGGCAGTAAATAAGAAAGCCTCAGATCACTTACCTACATGAGATCTGAGACCTTTCTTACTTTCCTGCCCTCTGTGTGTAATCTACTATACCTACCTACCTATTTTGTTTCATATTAATTTGGTTTTGTATCAAAGTAGATAGGTAGGTAGGTATGAAATTAATCCTTAATTAGGTAGGTACTTATAGGTACGTAATTTACTATTAATTTAAAATAAGAATGTGACCTTGAAAGAAATATGGCTAATTTTCTGTTTTATTAAAATTATCTTTTCATAGTCATGCATATTTTAATTCTTATTTTAAATTGATAAGTAGGTAGTATGTACATTTTTACTCGAAACGTGAGCAATGCCATACAATAAATTTCATTAGGTAGGTATGTACTTACCTACTATCAGTTTAAAATAATAATGTGCACACAAATGTGACGTTACTCAATCACACGAACTTCACTCGAGTCATTCAATTGATTGTTTCCTTTACATAGAGTCTATGTTCCTTTAAAACCGAGTGAAGCCAACGGCCCTTCAAGGTCATGCACATTGTTATTTTAAACTATATAAGGTATACTCGGGTAAGATCGGATCGGTAGTAAGTCCGGATAAATCAAATTTCCCGCGAACGCGACGATATTTTGCAATACAGCCAACATAGCGCAAGACGCCATTTTTTTCCGCCCCTCTCACAAGACCACGGCTATCGTTTTGATGTGTTGGATGTCTGTTACGGCTCGCCGAAAAAAAAGTGCAATTTATGGAAATTTTCGAAGGATCCGGTCTTTACCCAAAAACTTTGTCGTCAATTTTGGTGAGTATTTATTATTGTTTTCCCTTTTTGATTGAATAATTTTCGCGTTGGCGGCAAGTGATTAATAGATTTGAATATTTAAAATATGCCTAGGATGGATGTAGACGGAGATCCGGTCTTAGTCCACAAGGATGAAGTTCGGATTTGATTCATCCGATCTTTGTCTACTTATAAAGTGCATGTGGTGCTCAAACTTTTTTCATTGGTTTAATCTTCGCTAATTTAACCACATTTATAAAAGTTTATTATTGCTAACTTCGTACATTTTGAGATAATTGTTTGTTGTTTCTAATTTTTTTGCCAATTGTAATTTTATGGTAGTTACCAACGTTCCTAAAATAAAAAAGAATTTGATTGATTTAAATAATTTTATTTCTAACCTGCGATCTACTGTGCGACATAAAAGAGTAGAAAAAAATTTAGGGCGCTACTTCCTTTGTAAGAACGTCAAAATCACGCATAAGCTGGCAAGACTGACCTACAATTTGTACTAAAATATTTATTTCCTGCTACTTTTTCTACTCTTTTTTGTTGTAGGTACTGTAATCTAGTCTTCTTATATTGTGGGCATGCCCTGGTGTCAGAGTTTATTCAAACCGCCTTACGGCCTACGTGGTTTTTATGTAACGACTATTACCAGTAGCCGGGACCAATGGCTTAACGTGCCATCCGAAGCACGGAATCATCTTTCTTTTCAGACAATCATGTGATTCAGCCTGCAATGTCCTAACCAACTGGGGCAAAACGCACAAAGTGACATATCACTTGGTGTCCCCCGTGGGAATTGAACCCACGACCTCCGTGTCAAGAGCCCAATGCTCTTAACCATTAGACCACGGAGGCCATGAGACCACGGTACTGTAATTATATGCTTGTTGTAATACGTAGTTATCAATAGAATGAAGTCATTAGTAGAATGAGAGCTTCTAATGCGTAAGGATACGGCGATACATATTTTAAGCAAAAAAATCTGTCCGGTCTTACCCTTGGTGACCGGTGGGAGTTTGAGAACCACAAAATCTCTTCAAATAATTGCGTGGAGGAAGACCGGACTATAAGAAGGCATATTTTAAAAAAAACCTTGTTCCCGCCATTTTTTCAAGAATATGAAGATAAGTAGATGATATGTTTTTCGTAATGAAAGACCGGATATTTTCTTATTATAGACTCTATTCTCCAAGCAATAGGAGCTACATTAGAAACTAGTCCGATCTTAGTCCAAGAGGGTCCTTTCGTTAGTGTATGCGAAAAAAAAATTCTGTCACTTTGAACACGTGCCAGGCCGAAACTGTTGTAGTTAGGAAAGCAAGAAAAATCTTAGATAAACTTTGTTTTATTGTCAATTATATAAACTATAGTTCTTCAGAAAAACTATTGTGATTTAGGAGAAAAAAAATTATTGGCAACCTTCTTCCAACCCACCAAAAAACCATCCGGTCTTACCCGGGTGTACCTTACCTACTTAGGTATTTTTTTGATCGTTTACTTTATTTCTCTGTAGTTTATCTTTTCTACGTTATAAGGTTATTTTGCTGCTTTTCACTCTGGTATAGTTGGCAACACTGCCGCCGTCGCAACCAGCCAGCCAGCCATCAAGCCACTCGCCGCGGTGCGTCGCGTAAGTTGCACGTGAGTAAGAAACGTTCGTCGACCGCTGTCCTGCCAACTGTAAACTGCATATTTAGAACTTTTATAACCCTGTGAACAATAAGAACTAACACCAACCTGTGAATAAGAACTTTCCGTGTTCTGTAATAGCAGTGAACTGAAGAACTTGTGTGTTACTAAAGTGTCTAAAAAACGTAATCACTTCTAAGCATCTCAGTGAGTCGGCCCTCTCGTTGCGTGAGTATTCTAAAGTTATTTATCTGTACTTTCCATGGTTTGCCATGCCATGTTTGAGACGCTGTCAGGTAGCCAGTGTTCGCGGAAAAAATCGTCATCTTGCTTGAATCGTTAGGTTTTTGTGTCTACCGGGTTGTATGCGAAAACTTTAGTTCTAGCCCGCATCACGATTTGATTCCTACCCAGATTTTAGACACACCGTTCAGATTAGAGGAGATTCTTTCGAAACCGGTTGCTTGTCTGATTTGCATTTTGTGGTTCGAGGCGCCTGTTTTTTTTGCTAATTATTATGGACGATTTGATGGTAAAAGGCCTGTTGCTCAGTATAATTTTGAGGACGAAAGCGAAACAATTTGGTGTCGATTAAGGTTTAGAAAATTTTTTAATTTACACAAAATATTTACCTACTTTGCTGTAGGTAACTACAGCATGTGCGTACCAGAAAATAAATATATTTATAGTAGGTACCTAACTGGCTTTTGCCCGTGACTTGAATTCGTTCGCGTGGAGTTTTGGAAAACCGGAAAGCCTCTTCAGGGGTTGGTTTTCGAAAAACTTAAATCCTCTAATTCCAAGTTTCATGTTTCTAGCTTTGTCTGTCAGTCACGTTACTGTTTTATGAGTAGGTATAGAAGGTTATACCTATATTATATTATACCTATATTATAGTTTGCGTAAACAACACATTTTGTGAAAGTGTAAACCGCCCCTAAGATGACACTGACCGGTTTTTTTTATGAATCAATTTCGTACCTATGCGAAATGCATTGCGGGTAGATAGATACCTAAAGTAAGCCTAAAGTGTGATTTTTGAACATCACACGTTCAATCGAGCAATAGAAAGTGTCAAAATTACTATAGGAGATTATGCATCTTTCTACTGCCGAGTTGATCGTATGATGTTCAAAAATCTAACTTCTGGTCCTACACAACAAAGGTAAACCTCTGCAAATGATCCAATCTATTTTGATTTATTTTTTATTCACCTACCTACCTCTTCACATTTCAGTAGGTACATTCAAGACCCTTGAATGAAACACTTTTTTTTGCAGGCAGGTAGGTAGGTATCTATACTGCATTCCAAATAAGGACGAAAAGATATTCCGATTCCTGTATAGCATTCTGGCCAATTTTGATAAGCAAATAAGATTTATTTATGAAAAAGATATACTATCTAACGTATCTTGGACGTTACTAAAGCTGTTCTAAGAATAAGTAAGAGGAAGTGTTTCAAATCTCTGTTTCTGTAATTCAAAATGGCCTTAAATTTTCGTTGTTATTTGGAATGGAGTAAAGATATATTGTATTTTTTCTGGCCAGTCAGTCAGTACTTAGTCTGGCCAGTAAGTACTAAAATAATCAAACCTACCTAGGTATTTCCGGATCCTTCCCTATATCTCCTGCTGCTGCATCTTATTAGCTAGCTCCATGAATATTTTCTACTTTACATACTTTTAAAGATTCCGTAGTCAAACCCATTGAGGTACCTACTAGAGTTAACTAGAGGCAACACCCAGACATAATTTTTTGTAACACTCGTTGAGGCGAATTCGCTCAAACTTACTTAGCATGTGCCAGCCGCTCACCACACGATGGTATCCCCCGTGCGCGCTTCGCACTGCTGATTGTGGTGCACTGATTTTGTTCGCGTTGTCGGTTCTAGAACAGACAATTCAATGGTCAAACCACGATCTCTTCTAGTTTTGTCGATATCTGCCTGTCTGTAGGCCACCACATGCCCCTTGCTCTCATTTTTGCAACAACATTTACATTCGGAATGACGAATGACGACCATGAAGCAGTATTTGCTTCATTATGACGTTATGTGACGACAGATAGGTAACTACAGTAGTAAAATAACCCAATCTTTTACCCCATCGAGAGTGCAGTCGTTAATCACTCGTTGATTAGGTCTTTTAAGACGTAGGTAATAGCTGGAAATACCTCGGAGGCATCTTTTATTTTTCATTTTACGACTAGATTTATACCATTTACCGAAACTAAAGTCATACCTCAGTATTTTTGGATAGTTCATCTAGTGAAATCATCAACTGAATACACGATTGGAATTCACTCGATAGAAAATCGTGACAAAGATGACGTATTGTCATGCATTTTTAAACATTTTTCTCGGTTTAGAAGAACTTGAAATAGTTTCCGATTGTTGGTATTTATACTCACATATTCACCATTAGTTTAACTAGTGCAATCATAAATAAAATCTAGAAAAAGTACTTTGGTTAGTTGTTTTTAATCGAAAATACGGCTCACGCACACACTTTTCGGAGCGCTCGGCAATCACGTTTCTCATAGAAAATATTCGTCCGGCCGGACCTATGGCCCCTTAAAATGGGAATGGGAAAAGTCATTGTCGTGCTTCTATTAGATATTTGCGCTCAAAGTTAGAATAAAAATACGGGCTAACTTCTAAAATAGTGCAGCAAAGATCAGAAGGCGTTGTATGTTGCACGTGATACGGCTATATCACGCCTTTTATCTCGTTCGTTCGCTCGCAAATAGAAAGAGAGGTGTGATAACGCTTTATCACGCTGCCATGCTAGTCAGGCAGAGGGCCTAGCATGTCACCCCTAGAAAATGGTAAAAATATAGACGTGTCTCGCGTCTTTGTTACTTTGCGTAGGCGAAAGCGAGCAGGCATGACGGTTTTTCGTTTTGTCGCTTTGCCGTGTGTGGCATGAAAGTCCTACAGAACTCTAAATGCATTGACATAAGGATTTTCAACTTTCATAACAAATAAGTACTTAGATAGGTAGGTACACGTATAGGTACCTACCTAAACAAGCACTACGCGACTGTGATTGGTCATACACATAACTTCCGCACAGAAATGACTAGTCTTATAACTGGGTACAATACAGGCAGTCCTTATAGGTAAGACTGTTTGTGCTTAGCTCCTTAATCAATTCAGTTCAACAATTGCTCATACAGGGGACCTTACCTCTACCTACCTAGTTCAATTTAATTGCGTATACAGTAGACTCCTATTTAGGTACTTAAGACGTAATAGTAGGTGGAAATACCTCGGAGGCATCTTTTATTTTTCATTTTACGACTAGTTTTATATACCATTTACCGAAACTAAAGTCATACCTCAGTATTTTTGGATATTTCATCTAGTGCAATCATCAACTGAATACACGATTGGAATTACTTCACTCGATAGAAAATCGTCACAAAGATGACGTATTTTCATGCATTTTTCTCGGTTTAGAAGAACTTAAAATAGTTTCCGATTGTTGGTATTTATACTCACATATTCACCATTAGTTTAACTAGTGCAATCATAAATAAAATCTAGAAAAAGTACTTTGGTTAGTTGTTTTTAATCGAAAATACGGCTCACGCACACACTTTTCGGAGCGCTCGGCAATCGCGTTTCTCATAGAAAATATTCGTCAGGACCTATGGCCCCTTAAGTACCTGATAGTCTTTTTGCCATTCCTGTAAAAACATTCAGAAGTCAATAAAATAATATAGAACGGAGTCACGTTGCAGGGTTTGCCCCGAACACTCGTCTCTCGCGTGGTGTTCGCGCGGTTCGCGTTTCAGCCTGCCACGAGGCTCCACAATCCTTCTCAGTTGTTCTTACTCAAAAACAATCCTCGAGATTGGATAAATACTCCCTCAAACCACTTGACATTGGCGGAAATGCGGTGCTGACGCACAAGCAAGAAGTCCATAGTTATAAATAAAAAAAAATTAAAAAAATATAGACCTCTCATGGGTCAATTTAGTAAATTAATAATTCAATGCACATTTTCCTTTCCGATTATGGACAAAACTAAAAGGATATAGTACTTTTTAGGGCTCCGTTCCCAACGGGTTATTTTATTTTGATTCGTTGGTATCTCTGTATTCTATTTTGGCCATATTGCTGTTATGGATGTATACCTACCTAGTTACAGATACCTATATCGGCCGATCGCGCTGCACGCAAATGAAGATTGATCCTATTTTCACTTTTTTTAAACACGATCTAGAAACTAATCTCTGTGTCTGTAAATTGTCAGATTAAAATATAGTAATATAGTTACAATAGAAGGATTAATTTAAGATTTATATCACCACGCCATTTAAGTACATTCAGGTTAATATTCTGGCTAGGTTATCTACCAAGTCTATACCTAGAACAAAATAGTTGTAAAATGATATGATATCAGCCTATCAGCATACCTAGTAGTCTAGGTACGTTATTAAAGGGTACCTTGTCCGTGTTTGCATTGTTGAAAGGAAAACAAATCAGTGTGACCATTTTTAAATTGATGATCATGCTAGGCTCTTGGTCAAAAACTGCTAAATCCTGCTAAACATTTTTATAAAAATGCTAAAATCATGCTAAAAGTTAAATCATATTTTAATGCAAATAAAGTAATAAATTGAGTTGATAAATTATATTTGTTTATTTATTATTTCGTAAATCAATCAAAGATACCATAACCAACGAAAAATGTGTCCAGAAGTGTGATTTTTGAACATTATACGAGCGATTCGGCAGTAGAAAGATGCATAATCTCCATAGTGATTTTGACACTTTCTACTGCCGCCGATTCGCTCGTATGATGTTCAAAAATCACACTTCAGTTCTGCGGTGACCGTGGATTCAATATTCTGACATGGGGAATTCAGGGAATTCATCTAGAACGATACTAAAGAGTTGTCAGTATAAAAACATTTATTACAAATGGTAGGTACCTAAATATTGGTATGCGTTTCTCGAATAAATAACCCAGTTTACTGGGTAAATGCTAAATCATGCTAAATTCTTGCTAAGGTTTTAGGCGATCCTGCTAAAAACTGCTAAATTTTTAATCCTGCGACAAAATCTGCTAAGCCCTAATTTAGGGGCCCAATCCTGCTAAAATCGCAGGATCCTGCTAAAAATGGTCACACTGAAACAAATGTAGAACAATGTCAGAAACGGAGACAATAAGTAAACAAGTACAGAAATGATTGAAATGATTTATTCAAGGTGATTGTGGTCATTTGTATCGCCGCCGCGTTAAGATTTATTATAATTGTCTCCTGGTACTGGTACAGAGTAACTAAGTAGCTGCTATGCTGGCTGAGGTAAAGAGAACGGACAGCGGAGTACGGTTTACGTCATAAGAATTTTTCTAATGCCCTCTTTGATTTGATCAAAAATAATGCTTCAGCTGGCAGCCCTGTATTGTTCGTCAGGTTGGAAATTTGTCTTAATTTTTGACTCGAACGTTTGTGGTATACCTTTAGGATTAGACCACAATTTCGCGGACTTTGAAACTTTTTAATTACAATGTAATATAGGTACGGGGTGAAATTTATATCATTAGCATCCTTTTAACCTAAGAGTTCTACCCAACCACGAGTGAACTATGTGGATTGGTCGACTTCATTCACATACGAATCAGAATTTCTTCTTCAGCGTAAGCAGGTTTCATCACGATGTTTTCCCTCACTGTCTGAGATAAGTTGGTACAACTTGATATACTGTGACACAATAAAATTTTTTACTGGGCCTTTTTTTACTTGGCCTTTTTATCTATTCATTGAAGAAAACTTGTAATTTTTTCTTGTGCTACACCAATCTAATCTATTGTTTTTTTTTGCTATAGTGCCTTATGTATGTACTTGACCTTGCTATGGTCTTGAAACTTGAAAGGTACTTTAATCAAGTCCTTATCATATGTCCTTGTGTGACGTCGTTTATGTATGATTTAAATTATTACCAATTAAAATAAGGCGCACGTAGCAGTAAATGCCTTATTAAGAAAAAATCTGACTGGAGGCATTTAATCTAAACCAATTCAATAACAAAATAATTTTATTGACTACCATATTATACACGAATAGTAGGTACGATATTCGTACGCCTATCCTGTTTTTATTTCCCATAAAAAATCGATACCTTCTTGCTTTCTCCTCGCAAATGTCACATTTTACATACAATTAAATGATAATTTTGGTGCATACTTTGTTTTTAACGACTACTTACAAGTCATTCCTACAGATGAAGTATATCTTGCGAAGTTGTGTTGACCCAGTTTCACCCTATAGTTTAATGCTAAATGTAGTCATCGATCGTGGGAGGGGAGACTGCCATTTTTCCATCATCGCGCAATGCCGATCATTATCCATATATTTCCTCGAAATAATTGTCGGTTGCATTGGGTACGAGCACATTTAAATTGCTTATTGATTTATTTGCCGGATCCAAAGGGTCGATAAAGTGGCATTGATCGATAAATGTAAACTTTAGAAAACATCCTTTTAGTTATTCGTTGTGGGAGCGAAACGTACCAGTCAGTTTAAGCCGTTTGCAGAGCGCAGAATAGCACTTTTCAGAGGTAAGATACTGCTAATAGATACAAAACTATGCAATTAATGAATAGCGATCTATAAATGTAAGAAGATTGAACGAAGGATATTCTAGCGCGTCAGCATGATATGAGCTAAGCATATCGCATGGCAATCACTCATGCATGCTGTTGTAGTGGATGGTTATTGAAGGAACACAACTAGATCTACGGCAGATATCTGTGTATTTGCTTCGTGTTGTACATAACCACCCATACAACCATTTGTTACCAGTTCGGTCGACGTGTAGTAATGTTTTAGTAACATTACTACACATGTAGTAACATTACTACTATTTACTGCACGTCGACCGAAATGGTAACAAATGGTTGGATAGGCAGAAAACACTGGATACCTCTTCTAATAGCTGCTCTAAAATATTTATGTTAAACTCTCTTTGTGTTTTTGCAAATAGCAACGAGTATCTTGTCATCATCGGATACAATTTTACATACAATAAATTAATTTACTTTCACCTACAAATCATTTGTCATTGAACTTTCTTTATAATTCCACAGAGCTATGTGTTGCCTAGTTCAAGGCGCCTTATCTGATGAGGTTTTTAATAACCAGTAGCATTGTCTTCAATAAATCACTTTATTATTATAGATGCCAATAATATTTTCTGAACACGTCTTATAATAAATGCAAATTGTTACTTTCAAACGGAAGCAATTTCTATCGCATTTAGATATCGAATCAGAAACCTAAGACTAGATTAAATATTTAGGTACTAAATAGTTCGGTTCCACCACAGATTCGGTTCCACTCTTTGAGCCATTGCGAGAAACGTGATAATTGGGTAAATGGGTAAGTATAAGAGTTGCGATGGCCATTGTCCTCCTTCCAAGCTTGTGTTGTGTCAAGGTAACGCCCACAGAGATTATCTCATTCGGCATAAAATATCGACTTGGACCAATTTTGTTCTCAGAATATTGTCTTACTTATACGAGTATGTATACGGAACGCTTAGTCATAAGATTGTAACTTCCTTGAATTTCGTTTTATTTGAACTGCGGTTCAAGAAGCTTGGGCTTTTAGGGTACTCCACCCAAACCATAGTGCCTGCTAGTACTACTACTTCGGTACGTGGGTACAGATGGAGTTAGGTTCAGTTGTGATCCGTAATACAGCAAGCCCATCAAGCTGAGGAACATTTTGAAGAGGCGATGGGCTGAAGTGCTATTTTTGAATTTCAGAATCATGGTCGAATGATGCATAATCTCCAGTAGTAATTTAGACATTTTCTACTACTGATTTGAACGTGTGACTTTCAAAAATCGCACTCCTGATAAAAATGTTATTTTGATTCATGATTTTGGCGTATTTTGTGGATCCACTTCAAGTGTATTATGCATACGTAACAAAAGACGCTATTAGTAATATTTAATTGGGTAGTTTAATTTAAACCTTCAACTATGGAGCCAACATAATCAACTATTCCATACAGGGTCGACTCGGTGCTGTACGTATATAATATGAAACAACTGATTTATTTTATTTCATTTAGATATTGGCTTTACAGGGTGTAATTGATGTCATTAGCATTAGCATCCTTTTAAACTAACAGTCTACCCATTAAACTGAACAACTTTTACTATGGTTGCAATTGCAAACAGCAAACCGATCGGTGCAAAAAGAAATCAGTTTTTCCATACTAAAATGCAATGCCTACTAGACTCAAACGTATGCAAAAGCAGTTTTTTTTACCGATTGATTTGCTCCCATTAATTAGTAAAAGTTGTTCAGTTTGATATGGGTAGACTCTTAGTTTAAAAAGATGCTAATGCTATCAATTTCACCCCGTATAGTGAAAGTTGTTCAGTTTGATGGTCTACATCAGGCAAGTCAAACTCAAAGTCATTGGTGGGCCAAATGTATAACGATCGTAGAATCAGTGGTCCGCAAAGAACATAAAGAAATAAAACTCACTGCATCTTTCGTAGAACAGAACGATTAAAACAGGACGGTACTGATATTACAAGAGCAAAATTTTCAGGACCCTTGTAAAAAACGCTACATACCATATTAAAAAAGTGAGCGAGCGCAGCGAGCTCGAAATTGTTCACTCCATGACTCAATGCAGTGGCGTGGTGTGGTGGCTACATAATATTTGTACCTAAACTACCATAAAAGTCTGCACGCTTGCGGGCCGCATCGGGACGCTGTTCTTAAAATTGGATATGGCCGTAAGAAAATGCTCTGCGGGCCGCATGTTTGACATGCCATGTCTTTTGTTACATCTTGTATAAACTCAAAACAATTCTTTCAGTGTTATAAACTAATAAGTCTTAAATTATGTCTCCCCGAAAATAATATGTAAAATTATATAAACTTTATACCTAAACGTTGAAGTACGTTTCAACCAGTTGCAACATCGTATTATAGTACATAAATACATACGTGATGATGATGACAGAAAGTATATAGTGTAGTATTGTTACCGCAATATAGTCACAGCTTACATGTTGGGTTACGTTGTGGGAACTTCTTACAAAGTAGCTCTTTATTCACGTAGCTGTTTCATTTGTTCAACAATCAGCCCTAAAATTAGTAAGTTAAATCTTATGTGTTAAATAAATTAGAGGAACGCACGCAAATACAAATAAATGAAGTCAACTTATACAAATATATGTATGTATTATGTATAATATTAATAATATTATGGTTGCATAATATGCAAGGTTGCTATAGGTACTATATGAATCAATTCGTATAGGTATGCACTTTTATGTGCACTATGGTGGCCGGCGTTCATAAAATAGTATAAACTGATTTAGTGATGGTTAAACCACAGTACAGGAATTTGTGTGGTCAACCAAATAGATGCAGCGAAATAATACATGACATTATTTGAGTCAATGGTATTTTTATCATCCGTCCAATCTGTTGTATTCCCATTGCATATGCGTGCAGCACATGCATACAAAATGAAGGGGTGGTCGCATTGTTTGTTCCTTGTCAACCGGTGACAAAGTGTAGGCGGCGCTCTAATTTTCATTGGTAACAAAACCTAAACTCACAGGTATTTGTTAAGCAACTACTTCCTTGAATATGTTCTTGATATGTAATTCCAAGTATCAAGTATTCCAAGTCAATATCAGCATCAGTCATCAGGACAGGACTCAGGACACGGCCTTCTCTGATATTTTAATATGGATGTACACATTGATGTGACACTGCGGATCTTGTGTTACCATACCATAGGACAAAGTTACAGATAGTTGAAGAGAAAATTAGCCATTCGTTCAAATAGATATATATATTTATTGTTTGTAACAGATTTTGAGGTCCAATATTCTTAGAATGAATACTTAAATCCTCATTGATTTACGTCTTGTATTAGTTAGTTTAATGTAGTTAGAATCAAAACGGTGGCCATTCATCCGATTTCCATCGTATGTTTACGCCTGGCAGGCCAGGTGGAGTTAAAATTAGATGAAAACAGACGTCAGCTAGTCCCGTAAACACGTGTTATGGTGAACTTCCTGCCGCCACGGCTTCTTTAAGCTTTTATTTTTACTTTCATGCTTTTACTTTAATTATAAAACGAACGAATTGTGTACAAGAGTATAGACAATAGCAGATCATCTTTCGAGATTGTTTCTTTAGTTAAAACTATATACGTATTTGGTAGAATTTAAATTGGTAAAAAGTGAAACATTTATATTGCATTTCCAGAAGTTCGAGGAGATTTCTCAATCTCATTCTCTTGCCCTTATCTCATTACGTCGGCGCAATATGGTCATCTTCCATTCACCGCTCTCGGCCGTCATTTCATCACTTGCTCCTTTTTTAGGGTTCCTTACCCAAAGGGTGAAAACGGGATCCTATTACTAAGCCTACGTTGTCCGTCCGTCCGTCCTACCTATTTAGGGCTATTACTTTTGAACCGTAATAGCTAGATAGTTGAAATTTTCACAGAATATGCGTTATTACGGCGGATTTGTTGCCAAATAATAAAAATTTCAAAAAATAAAAAATTAAGGGGGGTTCTCCACAAGAAACTAGATTTTAACGACGTTTTTTCTTCTCGCTCTATAGTAAAACGGTAACACATACAAGCGTCAAACTTGGTGTGATTATAGAGCAAACTCTACAGTATAACAGCAAATAATAAAAAACTTTCAAGTTAATATCTTGTGTTCTGTGGTGGTGTGGTACGGAACCCTCGATGCGTAGCCCGACTCGCACTTGACCGATTTTTATACATATCACCTTTACTTTCTTCCTCTTCCTCTTCTACCACAGCGATCCACATCGACTCGTAAATACGACACTCGTTTCTATCGTTTCGAAATGGAATTGACTGTTTATGTGAAAATGTTTAGTTCACTAGTCCACGTTCTTGTCGGTAGCAAACATTTTTTAGAACAACATAAATGTAGTATATATATAACAACTTCAAAAATAATAATACGATAAGTATAGAGTTATAAAAAGGAACAAAAGCGTCTTTGTTTGTCTATAATGAGTTGACATCATACTGTATAGTAAATGGTCGGGATATTTACATGCATAAAGTAAAATATCCATCATTTAACTCATTATAATTGTAGTGAAGTGAGAGGCAATGGCATAATAGCAAGGTCGCTCCGTCTGTGTTGTTCTGTTTCTACAGTTTCGCTCTAAAGGTATCGACTCACTTATAAATGTTGTTACTGCGCAGTTTTTATACAAATAATCGTTACATAAATAATACAAACTGCTCTAGCACAAAGTGATCCTTATGAAAAGAAACACTGCAAGGATTTTGTGACGAACTGTCTGACCACCTTGATTTGATATTATATGGTCGTAAAGTTATTTATACATATTATAGTTACTTGATTTATTAACGGGTGACCAGAGGGCTGGCAGCTACCTCGGCCAGCGAATCAGTCTGGCCATACAAAGAGGCAACGCTGCCAGCCTCCTAGGCACCCTGCCGGCAAGCAGCGCTAATTTAAGGAGTAAATTGGCAGCCGACCGCATGCAGCAGCAGCATACGACGTGTCGGATCCGACACGTCGGAGCGACGCGTCGCTCCGACACGTCGGAGGGGTATGAATTCGAACCCGACCGCACGCAGCAGCAGCATACAGCAGCTGCAAACAGTGTTGCCGACTTAGGGTATTTTTTGGGGTAAAGTGACACATTAAATTACGACCGTGCTCCCTTTTGGGATACTCAGAATCCTTGTTACAAACATCAGTGATCTTAGTAGCCTGGTTCCTTTTCACCTTTTTAGGGTTCTGTGCCCAAAGAGTGAAAACGGAAACTTTATCCGTCCGTCCTACCTATTTAGGGCTGTAACTTTTGAACCGTAATAGCTAGAAATAATAAAAATTACAAAATGTATCAAATTAAGGGGGATCCTCATACAAAAAACATTTTTTTTTAAAGATTTTAGGGTCTTAGTTACTTTACTTCTAAAATGCTGGAGTAAAAAAATCTTAAAATGTTATAAGTAGTAGATTACATACCGAAGGCAGAAAAGATATTTATTTAGAAAATAGCTGTTGATAAGATCTTCGATCAATTTAATTAATTGAAAATAGGATAAACTTTGTTTGTATGCAGCGCGCGAATATCATTTTAAACTCAAAAATAGCTGTTTATAAGATCTTCGATCAATTTAATTAATTGAAAATAGGATTAAACTTCGTTTGTATGCAGCGCGCTCGGGCGCGCTGGCAGGAATATCATCTTAAACTCAAAAATAGCTGTTTATAAGATCTTCGATCAATTTAATTCATTGAAATTAGGATGAAACTTCGTTTGTATACATCGCGCTCGTGCGCGCTGGCAGGAATATCATCTTAAACTCAAAAAGAGCTGTTTATAAGATCTTCGATCAATTTATTGCGAAACTATCGTGTAAACTTAATATGCTGAAATTTTTTAAGGGGATGATCAGACCATCAAACTGAACAATTTTCTCTATGGGACCAACATAGAAAACGCGAAAAAAAAATCTGCTGTCCCATACATTTGGCTCGAGTAGGTTAGCACTTTTGTATGGGACAGCTGTTTTTTTTTTCGTGATTTCAATGTTAGTGTTTAGAGAAAGTTGTTCAGTTTGATGGTCTGATCATTCCCTTAAAAAGTGTTAGCATATTAAGAAGGACCCTATATAATATTTGAACACTATTTCACCCAATACTAACGCCCGTATGATGTACCTAGGTATCGTTGGAATTTAACGGAAAATGTGGTTGAAAATAAAGATTTCATTAAATTAAATATTATAGTGGAATTTGTATGAATTATCGTGCTTTATCCGACTTTTATTTTCTATCGCATGCCACAAAATAAATTCGTGAATTTAGGATAATTATCGCATGCCTGGCAGCACTCGACGACACTACTGGTGTGCGGTCGAGGCTCGACCGCATACAGCATGTCGCATGCTTCGTGTCGGATGCTTCGAAGGGTATTTCATAGAACTACATACAAACCAGTAGTGTCGGAGCGACACGTCGTATGCTGCTGCTGTATGCGGTCGGCTGTTAACCGGCACCTTTAGAGGATGTTTTTTAGTTATAGCAGGTATAGTTTTGTTTTTCTTTTGTCTTTTCTTTAGGTTAAGTGTATATAATATGTAACTATATTATTTCATTTATTAACGTTGGTTAATAATTGGTTCATGGTTAATAAACTTTGCTATTTGATAAATATGTTACGCATTATCTTTACAAAACGTTATAGTCGGTTCATCGCAAGCTTGTGCCCGTGACTTCGTCAGAGTGAAATTAGAATAACGCATAATCATTTCTTAGTGCAATATACAATAATAAGTATAATAAAATAATACAATATAATAATCAAATATCATCCGTGGAATATACAGGGTGAAATTGATATCATTAGCCTCCTTTTAAACTAAGAGTCTACCCATCAAACTGAACAACTTTCACTATGGGAGCAAACCGACCAAAGCAAAAAAAGAAATCTGCCATACATTTGAGTGAGAAGGCACCGCAGTTTAGTATGAAACAGCAGATTTTTTTGCGTTTATAAGGATGCTAATGATATAAATTTCACCCTGTATATTCCAAATTTCATGTTTCTATCTTCAGCTGTTTAGGCTGTGCGTTGTCTGTCTGTCAGTCAGTCACGGAACTGGTTTATAAGTATATATATATAAGGTATAACAAAATTAGGTGAAACAATTTTAAGGGGATGATCAGATCATCAAACTGAACAATTTTCTCTATGGGACTAATATCAAAATCGCGAAAAAAAGCTGTTCCATTTCCATACAAACCTACTCGACTTAGTATTATAAAACCACAGATTTTTTTTCGCGATTTCGTTATTGGTGCCATAGAGAAGTTTGTTCAGTTTGATGGTCTGATAATCCCCTTAAAATAGTTTTACCTAATTTTGTTAGACCTTAATGCTCGTAGCAGTCGTACGACTGTGAACCAGAACCTAAGCTAATTTACTTAGCCGGTGTTTAGGTAGCCTAGCCTAGTTATAGTTACGTCATTTAGAAGTTATTTAACCTGTCGCGCCCATTCCATATTCATGTAACAAGTATTCGTATGGTATTTGCATTGCCGATAATAATAACAGCTAAAATGTTACGAGTTCTTGAGCTCGTATATTGCGGTGGGTTTTTACGATATTGCATAGTTTGCCTTGTTTGTCGAGGATCTGGTATCTATTATTAATTATTTCCACTGATTGATTTTTAACACTAAACTATGGTTAATTTTAAAGCCGGTTGTGAACCGAAGTTACGAACATGAGGTTGGAATTAATTATGACTAGATGATGTGGGGCAGTGGGGACAGTGTACCTGGCTGATGTAAAACAAAGTGATGAACTGTCTAAATTAAAAAAAAAACGATGATTTAAGGTTCAGCGACCAGTTATACAGGCTGCAAGGAAAAGTATCATTAACCTTTAAACCACATACTCTACCCATCAAACTGAACAACTTTTACTATGGGAGCAAACCGATCAGAACAAAAAAAAACTGTTGTCCCAACTAATCTGCAATACCTACTCGACTCAAATGTATGGGACAGCTGATATTTAGGGCTCCGTACCCAAAGGGTGAAAACGGAACCCTATTACTAAGCCTACGTTGTCCGTCCGTCCGTCCTACCTATTTAGGGCTGTAACTTTTGAACCGTAATAGCTAGATAGTTGACATTTTCAGAGAATATGTGTTATTACGGAGGATTTGTTAACAAATACCTAATAAAAATGTCTTAAAGTTAAAAATTAAGGGGGGTTCTCAACCAGAATCTAGTTTTTATCGACGTTTTTTCTTCTCACTCTCTGGTAAAAACGGTAATACATGCGTCAAACTCTACGAAGTCAAACTTGGTATGATTATAGAGCAAACTCTACAGTATAACAAAAAATAATAAAAAGTGGCCAAGTGTGAGTCGGTCTTGCGCTAATGGTCCCGGAGAAAAAAGTTTTTTTGTAAGTTAATAAAAGTGTTGTGTGGTGGTGTGGTACGGAACCCTCGATGCGCGAGCTGCCCAACTCGCACTTGACCGATTTTATTTTTTTGTTCTGTTCGGTTTGCTCCCATAGTAAAAGTTGTTCAGTTTGATGGGTAGAGTATGTATGTGGTTAAAGGTTAATGATACTTTTTCTTACACCCTGTATTTTAGCACCTTCTGTCGTCCTGGGCGTCTTTAAATGGCAACTTAAGAACTAAAAGGGTTTTATCATGGTTGTTCCATGTTCGTAACATTGTTAATGTGAGAAATCTTAAACAATGCAAGTAAAATCCGGAAGGCACGGCTCATCGGTCTAATGACCACTGTTTTTCTACCACCACTCTATAAAGATCTTTAACTTTCTTTTGAGATCCCCCTCTACATACAACACATAGTGTGTGTGCAAGGGGCTTCAGAGCTCTTTCTAATTTGGTCGGTCAATTCACGCGAGTCGGCCATTTTCTCGCGCGTGATTACATTTTAACCTGTGGGAACATCTATAAAATAGGATTTGGTGTAATTTAAGATCGACCATAAGAAAAAAGAAAAAAAATTGTGCCTTTACCACACTGACTTAGCTTGGCCGAAAAAAACTGGTTTCATATTCTTTAGTTTGGTGCATGAAAAGAACAGGTTGATTATACACGGGAAATATTTAGGTAGGTACTTATATTAATAGTTCACGTTTTGTGCATCATAAATATACGATTTTTAGAGTAGGTACTTAGTCCGGGTACATAACATACATAATACATTAAAAAATGCCTTCAAACCTAAACATATACTAATGTAGAACGTATCATACGGAGTAGCTTAGCAAGTCTAAGGTTGAGTGGACTTTAATCACCTGGGTGATCATTTCGTCAGGTGATCATAGTACACAGATGAGTCGCCTATGATCACCCGGGTGATATCACCTAGGTGATTAAAGTGGAATAAACCCTATTTACAGGCGGGCTTCTAGGTAGTCGGCTGTTTTTGGGACTGAGCCTTGGGGTTACGAAAGAAACTACATACCTACTACATTGGCAGAAATACAGTGCTAAGCATAAGCAACCGGACATTCATTAAGAAAAAAAAATTTTTTTTTAGTTAGTTATACAAGGTGTGATAGTAAAAGTTATTCAGTTTGATGGTCCAAACCACTAAATATTGTCTAGTGGTTCCGCCGGCTTAGAATGGATCACCCCAACTCGAACTTTTACGAGGCGACTAAGGGATTCAAGGTTTCTTATGCAGTGTATATGTGGGCGAAAGGCTAGTCACCTCTCCTCTCATTACTTGAGACGTCATCCCATCGTGAAACTTGCATTGCTAAATGTGAGCATTGCTACAGCTACGTTCTTAAACAGAAAGTTGGTAGTTGTAGCAATGTTTTTGTCCACCCCGAAAGGGACAACGGTCGTGAGTTTATATATGTATGTGTTTTTTTACACCTTGTAAGATGACTGACACTCAGTTGCAGAAAGTAGCTTTTACTAGGTCAACGAGACAAAAAGTGACAGCTAGTGATTTAATGGGGGATTCACTTTAATAAGCGTTTCTGCAACTGACATGACAGTCTAGCCCTTTTGAGGTATAACCCTTCCTACGAATCCTGCCTCTCTCTGTGACAAGTACAACGAACAAACAAAGGATCACACAAAAGAGACTCGGTCCCTTTTTTGACATCGAAAATTGTAAAACAAAAAGCTGCATCCAGACAAAACAGCTGTTGAGCACGTACAGTCTTCTTACTCCTCCGAAATTCGGCAACATGAGACCTTATTGTTCTCTTTTAAGGTATATTATTGCCTGGTTTCAGCGTGAGAAGGTAAAATTATCTTGCACTACAGTGATTGTTTTCGCAAGTCGTATCTCTTCCAGGAAGATTGCGGGGATGACATGTTTTGAGCGACTGTCGGGTATGCATTAAAAATAGGAGACTATAAGTTTAAAAGACTATAAGTACGATTATACCCATAGTAGGGCTGACTAAATTAGTTAATAAACAGTGAGTATAGTTAAGGACATGATCGGACCATCAAACAGAACAACTTTCTCTATGGAACCAACATCGAAATCACGAAAAAGAATCAGCTGACCCATACATTTGGGACGAGTAGGATTGCAGTTTTGTATGGAACAGCTGATTTTTTTTCGCTATTTCGACTATGGTCCTATGGAGAAAGTGGTTCAATTTCATGGTCTGATCTGATCACCTCCTTTAAAAACCGTCGGTGGACCCTATATTTTGCAATAGGAGTTCTATTTATTTAGCGTAAAATATGGACTCGAGACTACGAACAACAAAGTTTCTGGAAACAAATCTTTATGCTTGTGTTGTCCGATATTGGTTGTAAAATATACAGTTTCAATGAAATTTTATTATTAATTGAATTAAAAATTAAATTTAAAATTACTCACATAATCAATTTCAGCAACATGCGTCGTCAACAAAACTGCTTCAGCAACATGCGTCGTCAAAATGAATCAGTTTCAATGGTAAGATTAGTTTAAGATTTGTATGGAAACCTTTGAGGCACTGTAACTTTAAAACTATACATTTTAACGAAAATCTGACAACATACAAGCATAGAGATTTCTAGATTGTTTCTGAAATATTTACTTAACTGACTTTAATTGGTTAGTATTGAAAATATAACCAGACTTAGTTAAGTATAACCCTTAACACCTCAAGGTGGTGAACGTTTGTAAAACTATGATTTACTGTCAGTCGTCCCCTCCGAATAAATAAGTTGTAACCTGCACAAGGACATTTTCAAAACGTGCATATTGTGAATGCATAATGACTGATCGGTGCGTTGCATGCTGCATCGCTAATGCACTTTGAATGCGCTTTATTGTAGCCCTTTTGTACTAGTGCGTTTATGGATGTTGCTTATGAATATTAATGCAGTCGTCACTGCTGAATAAGAACAAGAACAAGAGTTATATGCCATTTGACGTAATTACCCCGTTTACGAATTTGCCCCACTCGACTAAGGGGAGGGTACAGGGTTAATACGCTGACGGTTTTTTAAGGAGACGATCAGACCATACCAGCACGTCTAGTATGATTTCTCTAAGCGCGCGCGACGCGCCTTTGCTCCATAACCTGTTACCGCGCTTTTCGGAGTGAAAGTCGCGCTTGCCGCGACAAGTAGTATGGAATAAAGCCGAGTCGCGCGCAATCATGCTAGACGTGCAGAAATCACTAAAATGAAATAAGCTGTTTCATGAATTTGAATCGAGTAGATATGCTGTTTTGTATGGAACAGCCGATTTTGTTGCCCAATTCGGTATGTCAAGTTTTTTTTTGTCTTCATTTTTATATTTTTTACGGACAGAAGACATTATTTTAAGATAACTATTTCATTCTTATTGCGATTCATCGAGTTTATCAATATAAATTTAATTTTTAAATTATTTTGATCTGTAATCTCTAAGTGCAAAAATGGTGGAGAGATAATAATTCGAACTCCATGGAGAAAAACTACATACAGCTGTATTTAAAAAAATTAAAACCTGCCTTCTCTTTCTAACTCTATGCTGGAAAAAGATACGGCAACATCAAATGTCAAATTCTGACATTGTGAAAGTATTTTTTTTTCTTAATGGCCGGTTATTTTAAGTTGATTTTATGTTTACCAAGGAGTTCACAGGTATGCCAGTGACGTCACTGCACGGACCGAAAAACGACGTTATTTTATTAAAAATATCTGTAATCCTTTCATTTTAAAATCTCTGACATAGAAAATATGATTATTGAGACAATTATCTCGAAATGGTTTTCAATTCAGCCCTCCAAAAAAAAACTTGACATACCGAATTGTGATGTTGGTCTCATACGAGAAAGTTGTTCAGTTATTTGGTCTGAAATTCTCACAGCGTGAGTTGTATAAATAAGTAGTTTATGCTTTGATGCTAAATGTTCTTATCGGGTTATAAGAAATTAGTGCATGACCATGAATAACATATCATCTTGTTACATTGAGTAATAAATGCTGTTTTATTTTCAGGGAACTTCGTTTAGTTTAGAAAATTCCAAGGTTATTGTAAATAAATTAGTTAAACAAACAAAAATGGACGTAATTACGGTAGAAGAAGAATAACAGTACAAAAATTAAGTAAATGAATCATAGATCTTTATGAATTTATGTTTGTATTTCATCTCATGTACTAAACCTTCCCAAAAATGTTTAAACCTGTGTAATATTAATTAATATAGATCAAGTATCCCGTTTTTGAGAAAATACGAGAGAAATTGATCGAGTGAGCGATGAAATGATGGCTAATAGAAGAAATGTAAGAAAATAACATTGCACCGATCCCCATTAATGGTATAAGAGCAGGACAAGACGATGTAACGCGCGGACGAACAGAGGCCCCCCTTTTCCGAACTCGGTTAAAAAGAATAAGCACCTAATTTAAACGAAACTTACACAATCGAGTCGTTTCACTAACCTTCACCAGACTGTTTTTCGGTCAGCGTGCACGTTGAAATTGGCAACTTGTCAAACTAAACACCAGTGCACATTGCAAATATTTTAACGTATTTAACAAGTTTGCTAGTAGAATAAAAATCTATTGTAACAGTACGTCCCCATTTTGAAACAATGGCCATTGATGATTTGATCCTTCATGTCAGTTGGTTTTGACTTGACACCCGTGGTGATTTGTATTTGTAGGTTAAATGAAGGTATTCTTTTGTTTTATTTTAATTTTTGGATAATATTTATAATATCAAGTTTGAGAGATACTATAATAGATAACAAATGATAATGACAATTAGTATCAAAATAATGTCTGAAAGTGTTAGTTCACTGACAGATATTGTGGACGTGCTCCAGCCTGCTCAATTCGGTATGTCAAGTTTTTTTTGGGAGGGCTAAATCGAAAACCATTTCGAGATAATTGTCTCACTAAAAAAAATTTCTATGTCAGACATTTTAAAATGAAAGGATTACAATAATAACGTCGTTTTTCGGTCTAATGAGTGACGCCACTCGTTGGACCTGCAAACTCCTTGTTAAACTAAATATCACAACTTAAAAAAACTGGTCATTAAGGAAAAAAAAAATGCAATACATTGTCAGAATTTGACATTTTGATGTTGCCGTTTCTTGTTACCAGTTGAGTTAGAAAAAGAAGGCAGGTGATTTTTATTTTTTTAAATTAAGTAAGCAAATTTTTTAGTTTAAGTAAATATTTTTTTCGCGACCACTTTTGCCTTTTACAAATTACAGTCAAAAATTAAAGTTGTATTGATAAAATCGATGTATTGCAAAAAAAAAAGAAATTAGTTTCTTAAAATGATGTTTTCTATCCGTAAAAAATATAAAATAAAGACAAAAAAAAACTTGACATACCGCATTGGTATCAATAGCAAATCTTGAAGGATGATTAGGTTAAAAAGTATGTTGCTCCATGGCCTCCATTCTTTGTGTGCGTGCTGTCACGCGGTACAAATGGTGACGGGTTGTAGGACCTGCGCCTAGAGCTAGTGCATCTGTGTGAGTGTAGGTCCCATGTAGAACAAACGAGATTGTATTACCTTGCATGGTTCACATCTTTTTAGTGCAATATTCGGTCCGTATTTCTTTCAAGTCCGTGGCGTTTAGGTCTCACGCACAGACAGACATGTTCAACAGAATAAAATATTTTTGCGATTACAACATTTTTCCAAAGATAAAATTCAATGTCAAATGTATTTTTGGACAATACGTACACTTACTGTACTTTTTTTTCTCGTAAAAATGTTGTTTGAATCCCCGTGACACAATTAGGTCGACCACCCAAATGTAGGTAATTTACTATCAGGTTCAATGTCATGACACAAGGCCGCTGAAGAAATTTGGCAAACGTTGACGATAGTAATTCCTGAAAGTAAATTATCTACTGACTAATTTATTTTCCTTTTTTTTGCTCAGAGTGTCGAATAACCAGACAGTGTGAAATCTGTCATGGTTTATATTTACGCAGTTAGTTATTTTTTGGAAAATGTTCTATTTCTGATTTCAAGTCATCGCCTTCGAGATGTGACAAAAATCACAATCACATTTTGAAAAGTAAATTTTTCGTTTTACTTACATCACAGTACCTACATTAATAACGTACTTATACATTTTACTTAAAAGTACTACGTATAAAATTAACGAATTTCATACATTCAGTTAATGTTATAATTTTCTACTCAGAATTACTTTTGAATTTGACATCCCATTTCTTAAATACATTTATAATTTTAATTGCTAAGACGAAAAACCGGTCCATTTAATAGTGTCAAAACGATTAGCAAAGGAAAAAACTGTTATATAAATTAGATCTTACTTTTTATATTAATAATTTGCTGTCAAAATAATCCGGTTAAGAACCACACAACAAATACCTCTTCATGGACGAGATCCGAAAGAATATAATTGTCATCATCATCAGTCTATGCAGCGGGTCCTTCTTTACATGCTGACACTTTTTTAAGGGGATGATCAAACCGTCAAACTGAACAACTTTCTCTATAGGAGAAAGATCGAAATCGCGAAATAAAAATCTGCTGTTGCACACAAAACTGCAAACCTACTCGAGCCAGATGTATGAGACAGCTGATTTTTTTTTCGCGATTTCGATGTTGGTGCCATGGAGAAAGTAGTTCAGTTTCACCCCCCTTAAAAAGGTGTCAGCATATTAAGAAGGACCCTGTAAAGTGTATCGGCGTTAGTAGGCCACATTATCAAAAATTGATGTGAAGACCCAAGTTCGGTAAGGAGACGATTTTTTCACTGATTAGTATTGAAAGTGTGTATACCAAGTTTTATTATAGTGCCTTTTAGACTTACCTGCTTACATAATTATAAACATACTAGTGTTTACCCGCGACTACGTCCGCACAAATTATATACCAGATTATAAGTCAGATCATAAGCTACCAAACAAACAAACAAACAGTCAGACAAAATTACTAAAAAAGGTAGATTTCGAGTCAGGGATATACCTAAAACCATTATCGAAATCTTTTTTTTGTTAATATCTTCAATGTACAGACACACGTCAGTTACAGTTTTATAATAGTTAAGATTATAAGCGATAATCTAATAAAATATCGCTTGCATACTATTAAAATTTTTAGCTTTTCAAGTTTTTACTTTCCTAATAATAAAAAAAAATCGAACTAAGGTCTTATGTAATCCGTGACTAAGGTCCTTTTTCAACGTATTTGGTGGGAAATTGTATTATGAAAAGAATCTTATAAGTGGAATTGGGATTAGTACTGTACTGAGTACTTCGTTTGTAAAAAATTATTTGACTGACAATTATTTTAGTCAATGCTAAGATAACCTAGGTTATTTAATCAGACATTATTTACGCTTTTGTGATCATAGTAAATGAAGCAGAATCGAAACTTTCTTTACTTATAATTTCTCTTTGATTTCTCTCAGCCTTGTGCTTAGTAACATTTCTTTAATACTAGAACTGAATTTGTAGTCCGAGCGTTTAGCCGGTGGTGTCATTGTAAAAAAAAACATGCTTTCACTGCTCATGAGCATAGGCCAATCAATCAAAGAAGTTTTGAACATCGATATATTTTTAAATGGCTAATCGACACAATGTCAACGCAGATAGACATGATAAATATGTATTATGATTTATGATTATTAAAGTGAAATTAGACCCAGAGCGGGTTGACCGTTGACTGACGCGTTGCGATGAAGTGTTGGGTGAGCAATACAGCCTACAGGAAAAGTATAATTAACCTTTAAACCACAACCCATCAAATTAAATAACTTTTAATATGGGAGCAAATCGGTAAGAACAAAAAAAATCAGCTGCCCTACTTGATGCAAACGTATGGGATAGCTGATTTGTTTTGTTCTGACTGATTGCTCTCTAGTAAAAGTGGTTTAATTTGGTGGGTAGAGTATGGTTTAAAGGTTAATTATACTTTTCCTTACACCCTGTATTATGTTTGCAATAAGTTGCACACGGAAATATACAAAAATAACAGAATACAGCGAGTAAAAAGATTGTTGATAATAGGGTAGTGGACTGCATAAAATATATTTAGTTTTGTCTTTTTTTTAGTTACGAATAACGTACGAAATAACAAAAAAGTAAGTCTAGAAAAAAATACAAAAGAGTAGGTAAGTATAGAAATAAGATTTTAAAGATAACGATTCTTTTAATTGAATACTAGTTTAATAGGAAGAACTATAAAAAAAGTAATTAAATGTTAATGGCGTCACTTGTTAGTGTTTAGTATACAGGGTCCAATAATATGCTGACACTTTTTTAAGGGTATGATCGGACCATCAAACTGAACAACTTTCTCTATCGGACCAACAGCGTAATCGCGAAAAAAAATCTGCTGTCCCATTGCTCGAATAGGTTCGCAGTTTTGTATGGAGCATCAGATATTTTTTTCGCGATTTCGATGTTGTTGCCATGGAGAAAGTGGTTCAGTTTGATGGACTGATCATCCCCTTAAAAAGTGTCAGCATATATTTTTCATTCTAAGTTTTGTGCTAATATGACCATAGTCCACCGTATTGTGTACAATTTATTTAATCAAATAATGATGAACAAAATTGTAGAACAACCGCTATTTTTTTTTAATTTATTATAAACCTGTTTCAGTCATTACCGTTTTTTGTTTTTTCAAACAAACAGTAAACCTGTCTAAAAGCTAATCGCAGGATTAGTTTCGTTCTAATTGAATGAAATAATTCAACTCGCAATGAATTGATTAACATTTTTTACAATGTTGGTACCTAAATACTAATCTCACGGTTCTAGTTAGAAACAGGTTTTTGAGTGTACTTTGTTGTCAACACCATACTTCGCCAGTCCTCCTACGACCATGAATTGTATGGGGGTAGGGTAGGTATAACGTATCCACTTCACAAAAAAATACCTACTAAATGTGATTTCGGTTTAGATCGACCTTTGTAACTAAATTATGTAGAACTATATAGGGTAGGGAGCAAAGTCACTGACGTCATCAAGCGTATCGCGAAGCTCAAGTGGCAATGGGCTGGTCATATTGCCAGAAAAGAAGGCTCGTGGGGCAAGGCACTGTTGGAGTGGAGACCCTGGGGAGAAAAACGCCCAAGAGGAAGACCGCAAATGCGTTGGTATGACGATATCAAAAGAACAGCTGGAGTGAAATGGATAGAGAGGGCACAAGATCGAGAGGGATGGCATAGACTGAAGGAGCCCTACACCATTACGGTTGAAAACGGCTAAGAAGAAGAAGAAGAAGATATAGGGTGTTAGGGTAATAAACAGTCGCATTACTTTAAGGGGTGATTGTACCCATGATACTGAACAACTTTCCCTAAGAAACCTATTAGAAATTCTAAAAAAAAACTAATTTTCATGCAAACGTTCTATCAGCTGATTGCGTTTAGTATGGAAAGGTCCTGTAGGTTTCTTAGGGAAAGTTGTTGAGTATCATGTGTACAATCACCCCTTAAAGTAATGCAACTGTTGACCCTAACACCCTGTATACTATTACCTATTCTGTGACTATATTACTCTTGACTGTAGATTTAATTCGAATATAATTGGAGCACCTATAATCATGTAATGGTAAATAAATACCGAGATAAGCCCAACAGATTCCAGCTGAAAACCATCAAGGTACTACTATTTATTTGGTTAATGACTCGAGTAGGACACGAGAGCCGGTGATATGAAAATGTCAGACACATTAGCTTACTTTTCGTAGAAGTTTTGCTGGAATAAGATTTTAACAAGTCACGAGAAACACGCTGTCACGTCCATAAAAAAATTAAAGGACACAGTTCCATTACTAACGGCTTTTCTGCAGACTTCAATGCCATAGCCATAATGTGTTTTTAAAAGGTCTTGTCACGTTATGATAGAGACTAATTTACCATCGATACGTAAACGACATGAGGAAGAAAAGCATTTGACTAAATTAAACTTGGTAAGTGTAATGTCTTCTACAGTTGCACACATTCAAATCTCGTGATAAACTCTCGTAGAAGGTAATTCTAACAAATTCGTCTAACAGTATCTTACATCAGTCATAGACAGTTAAACTAAATGAAATTGAATTCATTTCGACGTAGCAAAGGGTAGGCATCGCCTGTTAGCGAGTGAACTAGCGATTACAAGTACGTATGAGCGGTTTTAGACAATTTATGCTAAATGCCAATTTGTGTACAGACGGAGCCCTACACACGGAGTCTGGCATCATTCTCCCTATTTCTTCTTCATTCTCGTTTCTTTTTTGCCGAGTCTGAGTTCCTCATCGGGCTTTTCTCTTTTCGATTCACAAGAGCGCGATATAACAAGTTTAACCAACAACACAAAGGCGTGATATAGCCGTATCACGCGCAACATGCTACGGCTTCTGGTTGTCCGTCAGCTGGTTATGAGTCCCGTTGGACTGAGCAACGAACTCTTCCGCTTGTATTTTCCCCGCTCACATAGGAGCCACGTAAAAATTTCGCGTAACCGGGCCTTGGGGGCGCTCGTGTTGTCCGATTCGTCACACGGATTGACCCAGTGTAGACGGCGCGTGCGATTGACGATATATTTTTTATTGTTACAGTTGATATAGTGGTTAAATGTTTCATGACCGAGATGCCTCAGATACGAGTTCAACACGAATTCGTTTGATTTTCTTGATTGAGAATTTGAGAGCGTAACGTACTAGTAATAATACTGAATAAGCTTTTAGTTATTTTAATGGGGTGAATACCTACTTGGCAAATCATTCAATTTATTAGAGCTAGGAGTACTTAGAAGTCATGATGGTGCGTCAAGAACTTGACCTTTCTCATTACATCCATATTTTTAATAACTCTCACCTTCGCCGGCCCGAACCCACTGGCTTACATTGCGCATGCGTGCGACTGTCTCGTTTTTGTCGCAAGTTGTCGCTCCGTCGCCGGCTAGTCGCGTAATTGGTTTAATAGTCGCTCGGATTCGGAACACATCTCTTACTTAGTATGCTGACTCCCGGACCTTGTCATTGGTCAATTACAGAACTAAACTGCCTTTCATTATTTACTCAAATTACTTTACGCAATTTAAAGCTTCTCACCTGCATTATAATCATCATCGTCACTCGGCGAATCAACGTTGTCTATGCCTAAACAGTTATCTCTGTAAATTTTAACACTCGGTAAACCAGTTCTAGAACCTTTATAACTTTTATTATTTTATTTGCAGATTTTGACCCTGGACAAAAAGGCGTATTTCAAAACGGTAAGCATATATTAATTGTACCTACTTAGTTCTACTTGGCAAGTGATGTGGAGCGAAGTTGAGGTCCGTTTATTTGTTTACCTTTTACGCCAGAAATTTTATTTGCTGTAAACAAAAGACAGGCGGGCAAGAATTGTCACGCCCTGGATCCCAGAAAACTGACATCGGCGTCCAGGTCAACCTACGAAAAGGTGGCGGGATGATCTGGATGCTTTCTATGACAAAGCGCCGGAGCATGTCCAGGGCGGGAAAGAATGAACGGCAGCAGTGGGTTGATGTAGTAAGAAAAAAAATGTATTATAATCGGTACATAGTCAAACATTTATTTATTCCGACGTGAAACTGTACGTCTATTATAAAATCGATAACATTCCATCACAATCGCTGAGATGTCACGTACATTACACATAACATCCTAGATTACAGTCCTATGATATGGCGTAAGTTATGATCCGATAGCGTGCGATTGCATCTACTCTCAAACCGAGTTTGCGTTATACAAGGTTGCGTTCGCCACATCCTGTAAAATATTATTTGTAAACAAACATAAAAGTAATTTCACTTTAATTTTAACAAATTTTCTTCGGTACTCGTCGATACGAGTAGATTGATGTGCAGAGAAACCATGAATTTTATAAAATGACTTTTAGATTTTCGCACATTTAAAGGTGTATTCAGATAATTAAACTAAACAAGTTTCCCTAAGCAAAACCCCCGATTATTTTGTACACCTTCCATCAGCCGATCGATTTTCTATGGGAAGTCCAAAAAATTATCTCGAAAAAGATATAGCGATTCCGCTAAGTCTGAAAACTAGCAGCAGCCGCTGTGGCATACTGTAGCGGGCGAGCGCGTGCGCCGACCCAAATACCCGCCTCTAACGGTGCGTGCGGCCGGCCACTGTGTGCGTCGAGTCTACCTATAGTGCTGTGCGTCTAGTGTGGGTGTACCTACTCGAAGCTTCTGCAAGATTGTGTCATTCAGTTTTTACTATAATTACTATTACTAATGCATTATACTGTGTCCGTACATAATTTCTTAGAACCGTTACAATCTAGAAGTCGTTTAATACAAAATTGTACAGAAATTACAACACATTGCATCTAGGCGTTGTGTGATAGAGTCGAAACTAACACTAGAATGTGTCCAAGCACTAAACCCTAGGCTAGGTGCCTGGACACTGCGGAATTGATGGAAACGAGGCTGCTGACGAGCTGGCACGGAGGGGGGCGGAGGACGCCATAGGCCCCGAGCCTTATTGCGGCATCTCTCGCAACACCTCTAGACGTGTGCTAAAGAAATTGAACGTGAACCAAAGCCGTAAGCTCTGGTCGAACACCAGGACTGAAGCATGCAAAAGTACTTGTGTTTTCTCATGTAGGATGTCTGACCTTGGATGGCACCAATTCAAACTGCAGCGACTAAGGCTCCTGGTACGAGCGAGCCTTGAGTCCTTGACACAGGATACTACAAGTTAAATAAGCATTTACTCAGAATGGGGCTTGTAGATTCACCCACTTGCAGATTTTGCTGTGAAGCAGAGGAAACGCCAACACACCTCCTCTGCCAATGCAAAGTTCTCATTCACAGCAGGAGTCGCAATCTGGTTGGATACGTGGTGACACCTATAGTCATTAGGAATCTCCCCTCCAAAAGGATAGCACTGTTCATGAAGTACCTGGGCTTAGGAAATGACCTCTAGGTCAAGGGTGACAGCTACAGTAGATCTGTCCAGGTCGCAGTAGCTATTGGTCATTGACCAAGCCCTGACAACCAAATAATAATAATAGGGTTGTGCGTCTACACCCAGAAATTGCAACTTCCAAGTTGGAAGTTGCAATTATTGCTTCACTTGCGAAAATTTCATTTTTTTCCTATTATTATGTTGCTATTCTTTTTGTGTATGTTGATAGTCTTCGATAAATGAAAGGAATAATTAATTAACATTTCAACTCAAGAAAAGAATAGGTGACAATGAACCACGGGACTTAAGTTACCGTTTCCATAACGGTCTGCGGCCGGTCGCGTATGAACTATAATTAGTGAGGTTACTAATTTGCGACTTGATAATTTTAGAGGCTACCAGTCCTACAAAGTTTAAACTGACGGACGTTTAAAGACACATGGGCCTTCATATCAAATAATAATGGTATGGGAATTTTTATAGATAAACCTTAATCTCTTCTATCTATTTATCTTATATTTATTGAAGTAGGCACATAACAAATTGCTCGATTTTGACGTCACAACGTTTTCACTCCGCATGCTAGCATGTTCGAAATATTTCTTGGAAACTATAAGTGATACACATTGACCAGAAATACTGTGATACATCCAATATCTTATATAATTTTGTAACTACAACTATAAAAATGTCTCTATGAGCCTATACCTTTGAGTACCTACTGGGCAGAAACTATAATTAAATGCTTATTTTTACCTACTCTAAAAATTACAGAAACCTAGTTCGCCATAATGGATAATACCACTGTTTATCCACGTGATACTATAAAATAAGATCACGCTGATGTATTTGAGGAGTGTCCTATATGTACTTAGGTCAATGCTTTTCACGAAGCCGTGTGTTGTAGTTTGTAAACTGACTGCTCCTCAATCATGGGTTTGATGGGTTGATTCTTGGTAAAGTTGACGTCTATTTAGAATAAAAAATATAGTTTCATCAAGGTAAATACATTTTACACCGATTTCAACAAAACACATTGCGTGGAGTGATTAGGACCTATCTTTCAATATAAACATCGAGAATACAATACGATTCTTGGCGTAGGTAATTTCTATTGATTTTTTTTAGTTTTTACTGAACATAAACCAAAAGTAGGTAATGAAATCTATTCCATATTTTTTACTGTCATCGTCATCATCTCAGCCGATGGATGTCCACTGCTGGACAAGGCCTCATCAAACGATTTCTCGCCGCCTTCTATTCTATTCTTTTTTTTTTTTTAAATGGCTGCCAGCTTGGGTATTTGATGATTTTGCCAATGTCTAGCTTATGTAGCAAAAGTGCTTGACGTTGTACGGTAATTTATGTATTTGGTGACTTCAATGATTGTTTTTCGAAAAGAACACTATCTTGAGCCACCACTGGAGCCCCGTTGTAGACCTGGGAGGGGGCAACCAACGATCGACGGGCGACGCGACCCAATAGCAGATCCACAACGTGACTCCTCGCCGCCTTCACCAGGTCGTTAGTCCAACAGGGGAGGCCTACGCTCGCTGTGATTTTTAACTGTAACTGAACAATATTCACTATTTTTTCTTAACACAAAATAAAAAAACTTCAATAACGCGTGACGGACGACTGTACGTCATGACCTTGCAATGTTGGCTCGTACCGTAAAATATTACATATTTGTGCAACATTCAAGCCCGTCAGTTATTACATGCCGTTATACTAAGTTGTGGTGAAAGCGAAGAATCAGAAGAATTAAAATTAAGTAAATTTTAACACGTGAATTTTATTTGTAGGCAACTAACTAACACATAGTAATGAAATCCGAACTAAGACCATTGCAAGTTGAAATTCCCAGGTCTGTGCAACAATGTATCGTTGTAAAGTCTAGCCAGATTTATAGGTCCCACTTCCTCAATATCTGTCCCGAGTGGCCCTAATTGAGCCATGAGTTACGACGGGATCTCGTATGAATTACAGATACCTTAGACTCTTCGGGACGTTTTGTAATATCTTAGGCCAAAGCCCACGTTGTCAAAGATTCACGCATGCGTCTCCTACTAGACCAGAGAATAACGATATTTTTTAAGATTTGGCATAGATCCCGTAGAATGGGATCTATGAGATATCGTTTATCGTCTCGTTGCGCTTGCCAATTGTATGTGCAATTGCCTTTTTTTTTGAATGGAGATGTACAAAACAGTTTTACGTAAATTCGCTATAACTAGCCAAATAAAAATACATTCATCAGCTGTAAAAAATCTGTTACATATTACATTAATGCAGATAGTAACTTAATCTTGCCATGATCATGTTTTTTATTCTTTTTGTGCAAAATTTATCAATAAATAAAAAGAGCTAACAAAAGCAAGCCAAATCCCGACCAAATCTAATATACCTACGTGTGCGTACCAAACCTGATACCTACCCATTTCTTCGCCGTATTTGCGCTTGCTTGTTTTTGCAATGCTTGTAACATGAAGAAATACCTACTCATAAAAAAAATACAATATCATAAATTAGTAATACGGAACCACAAAATCACATACGGGTATTGGCAAGCGTAATTTTAAGTTTCAGAGCTCGATTTAACTAGGGTTACACCCATTGGGAGCGTGTAATTTCTCTATGGTTACACCTTACACCACCGTTCTAGCTTCTTGTTAAATATCAAATTGTCAATAAAGTCTGCCTGCCGTGAATTATTTATTGCTAATTTGTTATAAGTAGTAGGATTAATTTTATAGTATTGTTTTGTTTAGATTATGCTTACTTGAATAAATATTATGTAAGCATAATATTTGGAAGAAAATACAATACAATTTTTTGACTGATAAGTCTGATATCAAAACTTTCATTGGTAAACCTTTGACTGCATCCGATACTTCAAACCTTCAACGTCATACGGCTGACGGCTAGAGAGTAATCCATCATGTAATAAACTTCTAACATCCTTTATAGTATCAATCACTATCTCTTCAGTTTCCAGATAAAATTCGAGATATGTTCTCATCTATCTTTAAAAACCGGCCAAGTGCGAGTCGGACTCGCGCACGTGGTTCCGTACCACCAAACAATATTACCAATAATTTTGTTTTCTCCGAGATCTTTAGCGCAAGCTTCGACACACACTTGACTGGTTTCTATTATTTGGTACTGTAGAATGTGCACTATAATCACACCAAGAAAAAATGTTGTTAAAAACTTTGGGAGTAAAGGAGGAAAAACGTACATGGGAGCCAAATTTTTACGTTTTTTTTTTATTATAGGACGGACAGACAGCGTAAGCTTATGAATGGGGCGTTTTCACAATTTGGGTACGGAACCCTAAAAATGACTACTTTCCAAATACGTCAAACCACGCTGTATTTTTCCTCTTAAATATGGGAAATTAAAATTTAGCAATAAGTACCGAAACTCTGAAACTAAGATTATGACAGTTTGCAGTCATCATCACCAGCCTATAAACGTCCCACTTCAGGGCACAGGCCTACCCTCAGGGAGGATGTATGGGCGTTAGTCCACGCGTGCCCAATGCGGATAGTTTGCAGTAGAGTGTAATAAATAAATTTACGGTAAATTATGTTATCGATTTTGGATTTAAATAATACACCTAGGGCCTGTTTCACCATTTTTGATAAGTTCTTGTTAGCTTATCCGACAGCTCGTTTGACATATTTTATATGTCAATTGAGCTGTGGGATAAGCTAACAAGAACTTATTCTGAAGTGGTGCAAAAGTCCCTAAATGTTATAAACAAAGCAAAACTGAATCTCTAGAAAAAATTACACTACATATGTACTGAAAATTTGAACCTGCGTATCTGGATTGGTTACAAATGAACCATTTTTAAATAAAGATGTCATAATTATATATCACATCAGCGGTATCGCATAATGTAGCTATGTATTTGGGAGAACAGTTAAAAGAAATAAGTTAGTTAGTGAGTGTGTTCTAATATTTCTAACGATACAAAGAGCTTTGTGTATTAATTAACGCGTTTGTGGATGGTGCTAATATTACTGTGTAAAAGCCTGCTGACCTTTTTTTTTAAATGTCTTATTGTTCTTATCAAATTTTAAGGGAGTATACATACAACGAAACTAAACAACTTTCCCTATAAGGAACGTGGGTTGAAAAACGAGAAAATTGTTTATACCTAGATAGATTTTCTATCGGAGGTCAAACAATTAAAAACGTAGTAAAGTAATTAACTAGCATAGCATAGCATATGCTCACGACTATATTCCCCGAGGGGGTAGTCAGAGATATTCTGAAACCTCAGAACATCCACGTTTGAACAGTAGTACCGAAACTTTGTTCAGTGTGACGTGGGGTGAGCCCGTCGCCAACTAGTGTTGTATATTTACATTCTAGTTTTGCATTAAGGCTAGGTTATCCCAGTGCAAGCGTCTCTTTCTTGCAAGCATAAGTTTACAATTAGCCATCCCGCTCCAATTGAAAGCAGGATCCCAAAAAAACGTGTTTTTCGTCAATATCTTTGCTCATGGGAGTTTCTAATTCTTCTGAGTTCACTAGAAATATATAATGTATTTAGTTAAGTAAGTACAAGAATAAAAAGTTAAATATCAGCAGTTTAATCATAGTATTGAAAAAAACATAACAAAAAGGGGTAACTATGGGATTTTTTTCTATCGAGTAAACTTAATCTAATCGTGTAATTGAGAACAGTCGCCCATCCGCCCGATCCTTAAATAAGACATAATTTAATTTCAGTCTTTAAAACACAGTTTAAAACACTTTCGTTCGTGTTCAAAAAACGGCCTCGACGGGATAAGAGCGTCTTAACAGTCGAACTCGCAAAATCGTTAATCTTCACGTTACCTGTGCAAATCTGGCATTGGCTATTGAAATAAACATCAAATAACTGTCAACAGAAGATATAGGTGTTATAAATGGAGCCAGTCGTGTAAATGAGGCGAACGTAAGTGTCGTCTAAATGCGAACATAACTGTTGTGGTCGACGGTGTTATTAGCCTGCGATTTGAGTTAATTAAATTTAGCCGCACTCCACCGTTTGGATTCCGTTCCCGGTGCATTGCCCTTGAAAGTTTATTTTGAGTGCTAAAAGCGTACAGAACATTGCGTTTACCTTACCACTGGCATCTTCTGGTTCGTCGAACGATAAATCCTATACTTTAATGCGATCAACGTTTTTGTTGAGTATTTATAGTACGATTATGAGTTCAATGGGAGTTGAGGGCCGATCGTTACCATTCTACAAGTGCGTAAACCAGATACTTTCACGTAGACTTAGTAGAGAATATGTTGTCATCGTCAAAATATACGATATATTTAAATGGTTCCTGTTCAGCAGTGGGTGACAATTTGTCAAATAATGAAGTATTGAAGTGGAGAACATAAAATATTGTAGAATGTTTTATCGTTGCAAAATCATTTTATTCATGTCACTCGAGCTAAAAATATGTTCGATAGCTGTGAGTCTATATAACTGATAAAGCAGATAGTAATCTATAGGTATATCTGACAGCCAGTTTATGTTATGGTACTCGTGTAATCTAGAAAGTTTTATTCCTAAACAGTACCTGAGAAACAATTAAAAAGAAAATCCCCCCCCATTTTATGTACTTTTTTTACTCCATTTCAAATAGCAACGAAAATTAAAGGCCGTTTTTTATTACAGAAACAGAGATTTGAAACACTTACTCTCACGTATTCTTAGAACAGCTTTAGTAACGTCCAAGATATGTCGGATAATACATCTTTCTAATAAATAAATAATATTTTCACCTCACAAGCTCGGAAAGATTCTGTTTATCACTCGAAATCTGAGTGCAAAAGCGTATTTTATCCGCTAGCGTGGAAAGAGTTTTTGAAATCCGAATCTGTATATTCAATATACCTATTCCTATACCGCCAATCCATCAATCAATTTCATGTCACTGGCCAGCACGAAATAAAAACTTTTTAAAATGTTCTTTTTAGCAATTCCCTTTTTTTCCTCGCTTTTGTGAGGTGAAAAGTTGTGTGTTGCGCTCGGCAGCAAAGTTATTCTGCGTCTCGTACCTTTGAAACCTTCGATGCGCTCAGGATTCTACATTTGAACCCACTCGCTTCGCTCGTGGTTCAATCTTAGAATCCTTCGCTTGCTCAGGTTTCAATACAAGTACTCGCGCCAAAAAACAACTTTGCAGCCTAGCATAACAAATAACTATTGCTTATCAGAATTGGCCAGAAAGCTAATAGGAATCGGAAAATCTCGTCGTCCCTATTTGGAATGCAGTATCTAGGTATTTACAACCTATACAAAAAGGCACGCCGTTTATTTATACATATTTATGTACTTTGGTATATAATCCGAAGGTATTAACTTCGTAAGGAAATAAGACGTGTGGGTGTCACTGCCGGACAAGGCAATCTCAACAACGATCGGCCATTTTGAAATCACCGCTATCATATTTACTTGCATTTATACAGGGTGTAAGGAAAAGTATCATTAACCTTTATACAACACACTGTACCCATCAAACTGAACAACTTTTACTATGGGAGCAAATCTGTCAGAACACAAAAAGTTGTTCTGTTTGATGGGTAGAGTATGTGGTTTAAAGGTTAATGATACTTTTCCTTACACCCTGTAGATACTTTGTACCTATACCTGTATTAAAAATGTTTTTATACTTCCTTTTTTTGTTTCAGGTAAGACAAAGTTCCGTTTATAAAATATGGTAGATCCAGTTTTCTCGCAACAGCTGTTCTTTAGCAGTATGGGGTCATGTAAAATAATCCTTTTGACATAATTTCCAGACCTAGATTAAAACAACCATCAAGTATCCAAAATTACAAACATGATATTATTGGATGGAAATACCAAATCAATTATTTAATTATCTAGGACTTTCCATAGAATTCTAAAATAATGACATTTAGTTCAAAAACGTGCGTACGTATTCATCATGTGAATGACAACCTAATTTTAAAACAATTAATTCCGCTATGTACAGGATGTTAAATTTGGATTAATATACATATATATAAAGGAAATCGTTAATTATACTTAAATCGGTTAATAACAACGACCACTGACCTCAACTAATAAGACACACTAATGAAATGTAGGAATTTTGATAGTCTTGTTCGGCGCGGCGAGACCCAAATACTAGGCGTTTACGATTTATACATCCTTTTTTGTTGAGAAATCTTAAAATAATAAAACCACAGACCTACTTGTTCTGTATACTACCGTGCATAAAAACCAACTTTAAAAAATCCGCTATCATAGTTTTTACTTTTTGATTCTACCATTTTCACTTCAGATAAGCTACTTTTTACAATTTTATTTTTTAGGAATAGCAACAGCGAATAGTATTTGTAGCAACTGCGAAGTTTTTGCCTTAGCGAATTTTATTTTAATGTTTTACTTTTAACTACAGGTAAAGTATATATCTCAGTTACATTTGTCACTTAATCCATTTTATCACAAAAAATGTTTACAATGACTGCAACAACAGGCTGTGATTGGTTGACACGAGAGCGGAGCAGCGAAAGTACAAACGGTCAGAGGTGCGCAACCATTGTCAATCGTCACGGTTCCTGATTAAACCAGCCTCTGTGACGTGAATTTGATATGGTATTGTTAACATAGGTTGGAGGTCGAGAGCTTTTTGTTTCGTTTTTATGACAACATTTTTATTACCTATAATTTATAACACTGTATACAGGGTGCAAAATTAAATACATTACATATTAAACCGGGTTCTCCAGGCCATCAAATTGAACAATTTTGACTGTGGAGTAGGTCGTAGGTTATTATTACTTTCAATAGGTCCAATAAAATTTTACTTGTAGTTCGAGAATGGACGAAACTAATAAGGGTTCCTTCAAGCGCGTGTCTGGACCAGGTAAGTTATCTTGACGGTTTCATTTAAGTATACCGATACATAAATGACTATATCTCTATCTCGATTTACGTCTATCCCGCAATCGGTACAGATGATAAAAAAATGTGTGCAAAGACATTTTGTCTATGTAAAGACATGTTTACATGTATCTCAGTAAAAACTACTCAAAAAAAAAGTAATTTATCCTGAATTATTGGGATCTACCTTTAAAGTATTCAAAAGCATTTAGGTTCATAATAAAACGTATATTAGGAGTTAGGGTTGAACTACATCACACAGCACCGCCTCGCATTTTTCCGTCACCCCATCCTTTTCTGTCACTCAGGAACGACCGCGCGCGATAGCACGGCCGCGTGCGATCGCGTTCCGTCTATCTTATATGCTTTAGCAAATGACGTACCTGAGTGACAGATAAGGATGGAGCGACGGAAAAATGCGATGCGGTGCTATTAAATGAGGTTCAACCCTTATGTTATGTACGAGTATGTATAACGCTTTGTAACAGACTGCAATGGGACAGACAAGCTGGAGATCTTATAAGGGTTCCTGTTCCAGCGGTACGGACCTTAAAAGTATAAATTCTATCAATAAATGAAACTACTGTTGTAAAATATCACTGTTATCAAAGTACAAGGTGTGTTACAAATTGATATTGAGCAACAGCGGTGTGGTACCATCGACATTCTGCGCCCACGGCTTCACTGCACATTACTTTGTTTGTCGATAACCTTCGCCTTATGTCTTACGTATACAAGTGTATAAAACACGCTCTTTATATATATCCACTGGCATATACTCTAGCAATAGACAAGCTCGTTCAAACAAACATGTCACACGAAACAACACAAAATGACACATTGTGGTCTGTCATTGCCATAGTGACGAAGGAAGTGAACTCGGGAACATCTTGAGTGTAAGTCTGTGTATATATCATTGCAATAGGCATAAAGTATGTAAAGTTGCGCATTTCAATACTATATTTTTGTCGGTAGAACTGACGGATGACGCAATATGGATACCAACCTTTTAGGTAATTGATCTAAATACCTATGCGGCATTCTAACAATTATTCTTCTACCTTAGTGGTAGGCAATATTTTTTAAATTTGAATGCTCAGGATTCAGAATGTGACCTTTGTTTCGTTATTTATTTAATTAAGAATACCTGGGCGACCTAGTTGCGCAAGAGCCTTTTATTGGTACCATCAAATTAAATGTATTACAACCCAATGTAAACGGAAATGTTAATAAATAATAATAATGATATAGAAAATTCATGAAAATTACACCAATCAAGGACAATTTCATGAGCCGTTCTTGAAAAACTAATAGATATCTATAACATTTAATGAAATTCTAATCTTGCCATATTTAGGTACCTATGTATGCACATGGACGATATAATATGAAAAAAAAAATCATTGGGGGCATTTAGAAAACGTAGGTAGGTAATGAATGGAATGCATTGAAACGATATTTAATTTTTTTGTCTCTTGGTCTGTTTTTGTTTGTCTGTCTGATTGTGCATACACGTAACAAGAACTGAACCTGTTTGGATGGGGTTTTCATAGAAGCATAGGGTTTAGTTTGGCTTAAGGTTTAGGCTTTTTGTCATCGCAATCGGTTTGCTCAATCAAAAGCTATGAGTATTTAAAGTCGCATACGGAGTCGCATGCGCAGCTAGTCTCACATAAATATAAAATGAAGGCAGTATTTTTTCATAGTCTGTTAACAAAAACAAACAAACAAACAAACATAATTAAAGAAGAGGTTAATTAATAGTATAGAATATTGTGTGTTGTCATTATAATTATCTTCTTAATCAATAAATTCAAGTTGCAATATACTGCGCCGTTATTGCATAGCTACCTATAAACAAAACACGTTATCTCGCGAAAATGTCGTAGGTCACTCTCGTGTATTTGCCGCCATCTTGCGTAAAAGTTTCGAAAACTTATAGATAGTTTTCTTTGGAATATTTGGAAAATAATGAGAGGAGTTCTATTCCCTGCAACGGAATGATAAACGATAGTTGATAGTTGTAGCAAAGTGAGCCTATATGTTTAGGCTCAATTTTAGGTTACTTTTAGGTTCAATGTCAAGATTAGGTTCAGTTTTTGCATTGTTGCAGCCATAAGATATACATTTTCAAATACCATTAGATACGAAGATAGTTGGTAGTTGAAGCAAAGTGAGCCATGTTTAGGCTCACTTTTAGGTTACTTTTAGGTTCACTGTCAGGATTAGGTTCAGTTTTTGCATTGTTGCAGCCATTAGATATACATTTTCAAATACCATTAGATACGAAGATATGTAGTTGGTAGTTGAAGCAAAGTGAGCCATGTTTAGGCTCACTTTTAGGCTCACTTTTAGTTTCCCTGTCAGGATTAGGTTCAGTTTTTGCATTGTTGCAGCCATTAGATATACATTTTCAAATACCATTAGATACGAAGATAGTTGGTAGTTGTAGCAAAGTGAGCCTACAATGTTTAGGCTCACTTTGCTCTAATGGCTGCAACAATGCAAAAACTGAACCTAATCCTGACAACTAATACAGAAATGGAATGGATGGATTGTTGACACATCAATAAATCAAGGACATCTTCCAAAGATCCGAACACCGGAGTTGCCTCATAGGGTATAAACTAATTCGCCCTTGTCTCTAAAAAAAAACTTTACGTAACGTCGAAAATCTCATTGAAAAGTCGATATAAGAACAGAAAATTTACTTGATTCCCCATATCTGGGTCACTTGCTATTAGCGTAGCGACTGCGGCCAAATTGCAACAGACAGACCAACAATGGACTTTTCGTACAGTAGTGAATTAAAGACAATTGTACCATTATTAAACGCTATGAATATTGCTGTTGTGGGCCGTGTGAGATTAATTATATTAAAAATTCGTTTTGTAATAATGTTGGTTGCTATTAGTTATGGTGCTTTGGAAATATCTTTTGATGTTTTTCTTACTGCGGCCATTCATCATCATCATCATCTCAGTAGGTAGATGGACGTCCATTGCTTTATACAGGGTGAAAGTGACAGCCTAACAATTACTGAAACGGTGAACTCAGACCATCAAACTGAACAACTATCACTATAGACTTTCCTCAAGAAACGCGAAAAAAAATCAGCTGTCCCATACAAAACTGCTGTACCTCAAATGTATGGGACAGCAGATTTTTTTTCGCGTTACCTGAGGAAAGTCTATAGTGATAGTTGTTCAGTTTGATGGTCTGAGTTCACCGTTTCAGTATTTGCTAGGCTGTCACTTACACCCTGTATAGGCCTCCCCCAAAGATCGCCACAACGACCGGTCCCGCGCTGCCCTCATAGAACGGGGTCCCGCCGTCTTCACCAGGTCGTCGGTCTACCTTGTGGAGGTCCCACCCACGCAGCGCTTTCCGGTCGGTCGCCATTCGAGAACTCTTCCAGCCATGGGTTCTGCGAGCAATGTGCCCCGCCCATTGCTATTTTAATTTAGCAATTCTTTGGGCTATGTCAGCTACTCTGGTTCTTCTGCAGACGATCTCGCAGGGAAACCCCGGGAGAGAGCCTTATCACATGCAGCGCGTCACTGAAAGTGCTAAATGGGAAAAAGATCATAAGAAAACAATAGGGAACATAATAGTTTCGTTACAGGGTGTTAGGGTGATTGTACCCATGATATTGAACAACTTTCCCTAAGAAACCTATAGGTAATTCGCAAAAAACTAATTTCGACTTTTCTTAAAAACGTTTGATCAGCTGATTGCAAAAAGTATAAGCCATAGCGATGGACAGCGACATCACACACAGCTCGATGTGTAATTTCATTTTTTTAAACGATCTCATATTTTTAAGATTAAATAGTGTTTCATCTAAGCCTTTGAATCGGTTCACCCACTATGAGATACCATAAGGACAAACACTCAGTAGGTATACATACCTACGATAAACTGCACTTGCTTTGAATAAAGTAATTTCGCAGAGGTTTTCTTTCGCAAACATTCCATCCTCATAGTCTCTACAGGTTGTCCCATAACTTTGTAGGCAAAGTAGTGACTACGTCAAATAATACACCGGAAGGTGCGATTTTGAGAAATTACAAAAATAAAATCAGTCAAGTCGGGCTACTCGCGCATCGAGAGGGTTTCGTACCACACCACCACAGAACACAACATATTGACTTGGAAAAAACCTTTTTTTCTCCGGGACCTTAAGTGTGAGACCGACTCACACTTGGCCGGTTTCTATTATTTGTTGTTATACTGTAGAGTTTGCTCTATAATCACACCAGGTTAGAAGTTTGTATGTATTACCGTTTTTACGATAGAGCGTGAAGAAAAAACGTTGATAAAAACTAGTTTGTTGTTGAGAACCCCCCTAAATTTTTTATTTTTTGTCATATTTATTATTTGTTAACAAATCCGCCGAAATAACACATATTCTGTGAAAATTTCAACTATCTAGCTATTACGCGTTCAAAAGTTACAACCCTAAATAGGTAGGACTGACGGATGGACGGACGGACAACGTAGGCTTAGTAATAGGGTCCCGTTTTCACCCTTTGAGTACGGAACCCTAAAAATACCGCATTCTCGAAACGATCAAATCAAAGTAAGATTTATTTTAAATGATTGCCTATTTCTTGTACCCATAGCTTGACGATGAGTTTTGATACTCTCCTGAACTGAAGAATTTCTAGGTCAAATAGCGTGTCTGTTACGTCTTCTCGTTTTCCGTGACCAGTGTTCTTTTGTCACCGTATTACAGATTAATCAAATACACACATGCTTTCACTACAATCGGATTCAATGGATACGACTGTGTGTACGACAGTTATTACGTCATCCTATGACGAAAGCGCGTTATATTCGTACCAACTAGAGAGGATCATGATTAGTTACCTATTTGCAGTTGGTTAACCAGAGAATTAAGTATGTAGACATCATCTACGTACACATATTATAGACACATGTTCGTTTTTGTTTGAATTTACAATTCCTATGCATTAAACAATTAATAATTGCCGGTATACAACGTGTTAATGAATTAACGCAAAACTAGAAAGTAGTTTTTTTAGAATCGAGAGAAGAATCGAATTATCATGGTTTCAACATAGGTGATTTTTTTCATAATATTCAATAATTTTATTGTAAAATTTAAAATTTACTGAGATCGATTTCAACCCATCGCTCGGGCACTCTCACCCTACTTACTACCAAAATATGATTCTTAAAATGTATCCATGAGCACGTTAGCGCTTTTATTCATTGCTGAAATGATAACAAATAATTTTTGCCACAAAAATTAAAATGTGAATAACTTTAAATGTTAACAATCAAAATAATGAAATTATTGTTTCAATCTAATTATTTTGTTATACTTAAATCAGTTGGGGTGTATGAGGTTTTGCGCTTATTCATTAACACGTTGTATACAGGGTGAAATTGATATCATTAGCATCCTTTTAAACTAAGAGTCTACCCATCAAACTGAACAACTTTTACTAATACGATCAATCAAAAATCAATCAACGATTAATCATTATGTAGGTATATACCAAAAGTCGCCTACCGTGTTCGGTGTGGATGGCATTGTCGTCTCCCCGGCGATATGCAGGCGACAATGTCGACGGTCTGGCGACTTTGGTTTGTAGACACAATAGAATTGAATCTTGTAAAAATTCATCATGTTTTGACTTAACTCTTACAAGTTGTCCGTCCATGTAACTCGTCACTCGTAACGTCGTAGTGGAATTGAGCAAGAAACAATAAAATGAACGACAAACATTCAGCATAAACATAAACACCATGTCATGACTGTTGCAACTGCTCATTTAGTAATACATACAAGGTTTTGCATCTCATCATATTATTTCGATCGCATTGTCCAATTCTCATTATGTCTTTAGAGCACGAGGAACGGGACGAGGGAAATCGTTTGCAACATAAAACTTTCTTGAGGTCACAAGGATATATAGTGTGATAGTTTTGACGTTGTCCTTGTGACCTTTAAGAAAACATAACAGAAATCAAACCGGGGTACATATATTTTACAAACGAATTCCCCTCATACTCGTGCGGTCCAGTAAAGAATCTGTCCAGTCCAGATGTCCCTGAGGGTTTTACATAAATGTGAATAGTTTGTCGTTACATCTCTAATAACAAAGAACGACCGATAAGCTACTTGTTCCACATTTCGCGCGTGTCATCATCGCTTGCTATAAATGGTGTTTTTGTGGTTTTGCGCGGAGAGTTTCAGAAACTACTATGTCTTTATGGGGAAACACTGCGGCGCGTACTTAGCATAGCTGTATTTGCGGTACGTGTTGTGTACACAACAAAACTATACTATTTAAACCCACGATCTTTATTATCCATTGGATAGTGCTCGCTGTTATCTTCTAAATTTACAATGTTTGTATTGCAGCTAAACGTCCCGATAACCGGTTTAATAGCGCTTATCTAATACAGGTGTTTATAAAGCACATCATTATACAGAAGGTAAATTAACAAGAGGCGACAGGAATGCATGCACCCAGCTTTTTAGCGTTCTTTATAGTCAAACTAGAAAACCCTTATGATGGGACCGTACCGGTAGAGATGTAGATTCAGGCCTTGTCATGCGGAATTAATTAGTTTGAGTTGTGATAAGAAAGTTAAATTTCTAAATGTGAGTATTGCTACAACTACATTCTTTAGTAGTAGCAATGTTTTTGACCACCGAAGGATCACGTTCGTGATTTTATGTATGTATGGTTGTAAGAAAGTTTTCAATAGTTACAGTCTTTATAACCAGTCAAATCAAAATTAAAGCCAGTGAAGCATCGCAAAAATGAATAACCTCCAAATGGGATGCTTTTGTAACTTATGGTCACGCTCTGTTAAGCGGCGCTCCATAGACTATGGTCAAACGTGGCGGACCAAAGGGCAACGAACTCGGCCCAACCATTCGCAACAAAAATTAACATTCACTATAGCTGTTCTAACGTCATTAACGTAACTGAAAACATCTATCAACAATAACTCTGGCAGTTTTGTGGGTATGCCAGACTTTTAGTGAGTAGGTAGATAGGGGTGAAGGACTGACATTGTGGTAACCCTTTTTCGCTTACGGGATCGCATCTTATCTTTATAAAATAGTTTATTTGGACGATTGTAAATCAAACTGTAAAGTAACTTGCATACAGAAACTAAGTAAAACTAATATAATTAATTAACTCAGCTTGACAGCATGTAATCAAAATTCATAATTGTGTTATTGTATAAAGTAGGTAGGTATACAATTTGTACAGAACGTTACAAAACCTTACAACTGATAGGTAATAAAAGTACACACAGTTATTGCATTTGTACTGTTGAAGAATTTGGTTAACCAGACTTCAGATTATGTTTAACCAAGGATTATGCAAAGTTAGAAGTTTTTTAAGAAGCAAGAATTTTCGACAAGTTTTTGTCTTTAGTTAAATTCAGTCAATATTGTAGTAAACATTATAATACTTTTCTTCAAAAGAACCATTTTCGGTAGTTGCATAAGCTCTGTCGTTTTATCACGTCTGAACTTACAAAATCACACCAGCCTATGAATTATTGAACAAAGGAGAAGTTGGCGGTTTTTTAAACACCTATTTGTATTCAGGTTACCTTCATGTATCACACTATAGCGAAGTGACGCAATATACTTCAAATGGCAAAATGCCCGGAGCTTGACACAATCTGCTCAAGATATTGTTTCACAATGTTTTATCCCTTCGTTCTGATTAACATCTACGAGCTGGTGGACCTGATATCAATAGTTTTAACTTGTCAAAGATAGATTCATATTCTATCTCGCGATAACCGAAATAGACAAAGATTTCGCGTAATAACTTTGACTAAAATGTTAGCAACAAAGTAAAGTAACATTTGTTCAGTTAGTCTTTCTAACTAGAAAGACATAAACATGGATTCCTTGTGAAATATAATCAGTGTAAACAGGTCTTACAAAGGCTCTGATGACATATTTAAGACTATACCTAAATTCTCAATTTAAGTTCATTAGAGTGGAATGTCTACCACTACGCTATTTACGGTTATTCGTGGTTATTTTAAGCTCCGCCTCAGTTTGCTGGTGGTTCTGTATTATTTTGTTTCTTAACATTCCAAATCGAAATGTGTAAATATACTTACAAGTGCGGTTTTTGTTTTAAAGCTAAATAAATTGAGATTGGGGAGAGTAGAAGTTGTTACAACGGTTTGGAATATTTCACGATGAAAGAACACAATTTTTTTTAAATCCGCGACTTTAATCAATTATTTATTTATTATTTTTATTTGATACCAAAGTTTTAAATATAGAGGGCGTATAGGAATGTAGTTACCTATATTTATTTTTATTCAATTTCTACAATTATCATTTTATTATTGTATTTTTACCACTACTTATTTGTTTGACTATCTTATGTATGATTGTTTTAAATAAAATACAATGTTTAAAAATAGTATTTTGTTTTAAAGTATGGTTAACGTCATGCCTCCCGTCACCCCATACCCATACCCATCCTTTCTATTTAATACAGTGTCCACGAAACTTACCTAAATAGGTGAATAAAAAGTTGATTCCGGAGATAAGCTTTTATATCTTAATACACATTGTATATAGCCTCAAACTGCATTTAATATTGAATTCTGGGATAGATTTCCGTGTCTGTTAAAACAATAAACTTACTAATAGGTTGTAATTTGTATACATACGAAGCGTTTAAACCTGCTCTCCCAGAAATCATGAAATCGTGTGACCAACACATATTGGCTTCTAAATCTTAAACAATCTTTTAAATCTACAAATAGAAATAAGAAATGAATAAAATAACTCTTGACAATTATTTTGATATGCAAAACTTATATGTAACACAATAAACTAAAAAGTTATATGCGATTGTTTTACGCGAGAGGAGCGTGGGACACTCGAAGAATAGCCAAATTCACCCCGTTTTCAATGTTCGGACGAAGTTTTAAGTTATTAGTTTTATTTATTTTGATGAAATAATTAGTGTTCCAGATAGATTAATAAATGATGAAACGTATAAAATTTGTTTGAATGCTGTATCTTTCATATCTTAGGATTTATAGCCGTGTGACCACCATTTTCGAGGTTTCAAATAATGACCCATAAGTACAATTAGATTTGTGTAATTTGTACACTTGGAGCAGTTGGAGTACTAACTTTCATTTACTCAACCTCTGTGAGTAAATTTTTAAATATTTATAACTTTTGATTGTGTAAACCGATTCCGATGAAATAAAGCCTAATGTTAATCCAAACTTCATCCATAAATCAGATTCTCCTATGTATGCACTTGCTGATGATATTGTCAACATAAACTAAGAATGAGTAACTGTGTAGGGGTGTGTGTGTGTGATTTAATAATCTACAGATTTCTAATAATTGTTAATTTGTTGGTTTAAGAAGAAACATTGCTTTTTCCTATGGGTAATGCCGTAATATATGTATCTATACCAGCGATCAATACATACGAATATTTGTTCGTAGATTAGGGTTCTCTTAGATGCCTTTTCTAATCACTAACAGTCCAGTTTTTCTTTTAACCTTGCTAAGATGAAAAACACGCAGACTGCAGCGTGTCAAGTATTTCGCAAACTTCAATAATAATACTCATAATTATGTATCGTAATTTTTCGACAATAATTATTTCTTATAATGAGGCGTGATTATTAGTAGCTGTCGTTATATTTATATATGTTATGGAGTAATCGTATACGGCAAAGAAACTACAATGACCGCCATTGATATTAATCATAATGCGAAGTTATTTCTCAATTGCATCCTGACTAGGAACCTACGCATAGCAGTCCATGGCGTTATCTTAATCAAAATTTAATCTAGAGCACATGCAGGTATCAATTATGTATTCATGCTCTAATTGTCTTAATTGCAACAATTTATTTCAAATTATACAATTTCGGTGAACGGGCCGGCTTCACGGTTATAATATTATAGTTTTAGCAAACACAATCTACCTCTATACGACTAACTGTAAATTACATACGATTTGTTATTTTCAATTTTTATATAAATTTTACTACAACGGAACGATAAGTATCATCCCTGATTAAACTTCCGCGGAGCCCAAAACTAGTTGCAAGAATTTTAAAACATGTAGTTTTTAGGGTTCCATACCCAAAGGGTGAAAACGGGACCCTATTATTAAGCCTACGTTGTCTGTACGTCCGTCCGACCTATTTAGGGCTGTAACTTTTGAATTGTAATAGACAGTTGAAATTTTCACAGAATTTGCGTTATTACAACGGACTTGTCAACAAATAATAAAAAAGTAACAAATTAAGGCTTTTACGTTATACCTCATACAAGAAACTAGTTTTTATCAACGTATTTTCTTCTCGCTCTATCGTAAAAACGGTAATACATAATACAAGCGTCAAACTTGGTTTGATTATAGAGCAAACTCTACAGTATAACAACAAATAATAAAAATCGGCCAAGTGTGAGTCGGTCTTCCCCTAAAGGTACAGAGGAAAACAAATTGTTTTTAAGTTGTGTCTTTGTTGTGTGGTGGCGTGGCTTGGTACGGAACCCTCGGTGCGCGAGTAGCCCGACTCGCACTTGACCGGTTTTATTATGATAATCGCAAACATACGAGTACCTACATTATTATGGAGAAGAAAGATTCTTATCGTTCTTTAAAAAATTTCACTGCACGCGTGCCTAGCCCACTCCCGAAACTTTCTCATAACGTTGACTACTTGTATATTTACATTAATGTCTAAAAAACTTCGCTATAGCAGCGAAAAGTAAAAGTTAATAACTGCATCGTTGCGCCAAAACCTGGAGGTATAAGGCGTGGCTGAGGGCATATAAAAATGTTAGAGAAATTTTAATAATTAGCTAAATTTTATGTCTTACCGCTCCTATGTTTGCTGTCTTTCATCACCACTCGTGATTTTCCAATTTTGATTTTTCTTACTTACGTATTCTTTATTGATCTTATCAAAAGCTTTCAAGTTTCAAAACCTTCTTGATGGTCTGAAGCACGGCAGGCAACCAAAATCGATCCATCACAACACTCAACCCAAAGTAGACCCACAAAAACAGAACCGGCTCTGTACATACCTCTCCCTGTGTAGGAGCAACAGCCGGTATGTGGCCTACAGTAAAACCCAAGGCCGTCTGTGTACCGCTTTACAATTTTATTCTTGTCTTTTTTCGGACCACCTTTCTTCTTCCTTATATTCTTAAGGCCGTAAATCATAATACAGCTTGCTGCAATTTTAAACTTAAATCATTTGTTGTTGTGGTCAGAATTGCTTTGGATCGTGGTTTGGAATTCAAAAGGTCGTTCGGGGCATATGTTATGTTCTTTTTTGCAAATGTTTTTTACGTGTTCTGAGGTTGGATGTTCGAAATGATAGGTTTTGGGTATCTAACTAAACTTAACTTGGTGAATGGTGAGCGACGGTACGGGCCGAGAGATTTAAAAAAAAATACAATTACTCCAATTAAATACCACGCAAATACATTAATGGGATACCTTTTGTTGTGTTTGTTGCAAGCTGTTTGAATGCGTAGATTCCAATTATTAGACGGCACGTTGTTCAAATGTAATGTTCTTAAAAATAATAGTGATTTTTCATCAATAATTTATAAATAGTTAGTTAAGTACTGCTATCTTCTCAATATTGATCGTGATGTAAATTGTTGTACCCTTTAACTGTATTACTTAGTTGCTTTACAACATTTTTTTCATTTCTTGAGGCAGTAGCCATCTGGCGCGCAGGCTCTAGTTTCGTCATCGGCATATGTCAGGCATCAAATACCAGTTACCTGGATAAGACGACATGTGCCAAAGCCATTAAAGGAACAGAAAATACGCCATTTATCTCCCACGTTTCGCAATGTTTGGTATTACAGGAATGCAGACACTTAGAACTAGGCAGCTTTATTAGGTTTGTTTTTAAATATTTCTCTACTTAGTTACCTACTCTAGCCCGCGACGGATTTTTTCTCTTCCTTTACTTATAAAAAAAACAATCTTTTTACATTTTTCTTTATGTGAGGTACATATTATAGTGAATAAAAAATATTCAAGTACATACAATTTCTATGCTTTTTACTCGTAGTTTCCATGTTATGTTATTTTACGTAAGTTATAAACAGGGTGTAACTAAAGGTGTGTGTGAATTGAAGAAGGCAAATATCAAAACCATGTCATTCATCAAAATGTGAATTCTAATTAAGTGTGTTTGTTTCCATAGCCTTCTATTCTACCGACCAAAACGTTGCTGTAACAAAATGCACAATATCCGAAGCTTGCACCATAGCATACACAACCGGTAGCGCAGTAGGAGCTTATATTACATCAATATCCTGATGTTAAAAATAATATTTATCTACAACATTTTCTCCTAGGTTTCCCTCTCGTCGGTTCACAACCGTATATTTTCCATTTCTCAGTACGTGGTCAATTAGTTGAGCAAAGGTTTGCGTAAGATAGCTTCGATGCTCGGCTTTCTTTCATTGGCATTTCTTGGCTCCGAATAAGTTTTTCAAGGCTCGAAAACATTTGCACCTTTTGTCTTGACATGCTTTCTGAAATAACATTTTGTTGGAGATGTTGATCGATTTTAATGATTCTGCTTTACAGATAGTAAAACCGCAAATGAGGAAGCATTATACAGGTTTCCAGTAATGTTTCGTTTCGTTGTTGTCTCCTTAAGCAAATCCTCTTTGTTTCGTTATGTCCATCAGTTCGTTTAAAATAGGTGTGTCCATGACATGAGCAATTATAATTATTAGAAGTAGGATTATACAATAGCTATATAGCTATTTGATACAGTTGAATATGAGAACATTTGTGCCGTCACATGTAAACCAAAGGGTGAGTAATTTTCCATCTCAAGGTTTACGAAAGTGTAATGAAGCGAAACACATATCGTGACAGGAACACTACTATGTAATTTGTCAACCTCTCTCCGAAGCTCTGGCTTGGATGATACGATTCTGCAATCTTCGGTCTTCGGCTCCCGGATTCGGATCTCTTTAGATTTAGATCAGGCTGGATATCACTGTCCAAAGCACCTGGAAATGTAGGCAAAAATGTTTGTCGGCGGCGTAAGTCTACCCATTAGGAGGCATGAATGCTTTAGATGACAAGAGCTTCAGCAGATTATGGAAAGACAAAAAACACTTTTTCAACATTCGGGCCAAAACGTAATTTACTTAACTAATTTCTTTACTTACGTATTGAACAGTAATTTAAATAATATGACCATAAAAAGTTTACAACACTAGCATACTCGTATCACTAAAATACAATCGTAAAATAACAACTGAATAGTCTGTACTACTTCAATTGCATTCATGAAGTTAATATTCCGTCCAACTGCACCTACCTAGAGCAACTACTCGTGAACACGACGTGCAAATAAATTTGATCTTTATTCTCTAGTGATAAGATTACTGTAGATGCTCATCCTGCCGCTGCGCGTCGATGCTCTTCTAATGTGAATTGACCCTTAGAAGTGATATGTTGTTGACGGAAGGAGAGATGTTCAGACAGAACAATCCAAATCTGGATCTTCCAAGGGATAGGACTACGGAATTCAAAAAATCGGTGCTGGATAACCGAAAATCGTTGGGAACACACTGCGACACATCAAGCTATACAAAACCAACATAAGCTGGCCGCGCGTCCAGCTTATGTTGGTTATGTATAGCTTGATGTGTCGCCGTGTGTACTTCCAAATGCCAATGAGTTGCATTTGCATGTGGTGTCCGCCGTCTTTACTCGTGCATTGCGTATGTGAGAATTTAGTTTACTACTGAACCGTACAGTATTACGTACAGAACAGGATTTTTATTCTAGCTGCATGGCAAAAACCAATAAAATTACTTTTGTGTTCCAAAAGTTGTAAAACATAATAATTATATAATTTATCTATACAACGAACATTCTTCGTCAACATAAAGGCCACATTTCAATGCGTATCAACAAATCGTTCCCGTGTATTACGTTACCAAATTGAATTATTAGTTTGCTACTAACTGTTAACACCGTTCGTCGCGCATTCGCAACGTGACCATAATATTTACGATTTACAGTGATTTTCCATTTTGGTGCGATGAAATGTTACCATATAGACCGCAACTTCCTAAAACGCTAGTGATTTCATTTTCTTTCATTATGACACAAATTGATCTCACATTACCAAAATGTCATTCTACTATCTTATCAAAGAGTACTATAATTTTCTACCGTAAGTATTATCATGAATTCTTGTTGCATTTCATTCTATCGGGGCGGCAATATCCGTAATGACCTATAATTATTGATTCCTTTATTAGCGAATCGTTTAGAGTTATCAAGAAAAAGCTCGTCAACAAACGACAATATTCCGTGGTCATCCGCGGCTCCGATCGGCATGCAGAGCGTGCGCGTCCCGTTACGCTACCGTTTTTGCGATCGCCAACGCAGATACAGCTATTTTGATTCATGATGCCATCTCACTCGCACCTGCGCATAATGCTAACAAGACAATGATCTCTTGAGATGTCTGATAAGATAAACCATAAAAGGTTCGCCGTAAAATCTTCAGTCTTTTCACGGGCTACAATCGTAAGCCAAACATGGAATGTAGTGAGAATTCGACCAAAAATAATATGATGACTCGTGCATGCATAAATCTTGGGTATGAATCAGTGAAGGATTCTGTTAGGTTTGTAATAAAAGTCTTATACAGAGTCCTCATTCATCTGTATCAGACCATCAAATTAAACAACATAATAATAAAATTAAAACTTTCTCCATGGCACTAACACTCAGTTGCAGAAAAAACTCTTGTGGACGTAGTAAAAGCTAGGGAGAGATTTAATGGAGGATTTACTTTAATAAGCGTTTCTGCAACTGAGTGAAGCGCAACAAAAAAATCGACTGTCCGATACAAATTGGGTCGAGAAGTTTTGTATGGAACATCTGTTTTTGCGCTACTTACCAATTAAAGTCAATGAAATTTTGCATAAACAATCAAGAAACAAATCTCTATGCTTGTATGAAGTCAGATTTTCGATAAAATGTATAGTTTTAAAGTTATTGTGTCTCAAAGATTTCCATACAAATGTTAAATTAATCCTAGAATTAAAACTATATATTTTAAAGAAAATCGGACTCTATACAAGCATAGAGATTCGTTTCTAGATTGTTTCTGAAAATTTCATTGACTTTAATTGGTTAATATTGAAAATATCACCATAGTACCTACGTTTGTATGCAGCGCGCATTTGCTCTCCAGTTCCTAGGTATCGTTGGGATCCGCCAACGATACCTTAACGCATTAACTAGATATTCTATCGCAGAATCATATTTCGTAAACATAGTTAAAAGACAGTCAACATAATGGCGTTGGTTTTCTTGTTAACAGGACACGGGAATATCTTATAAATCTTGCATGTAACTGGCACGGCATACCTATAACATGCATGAATTCAAAATGAAACGTACTGTCTTTGTATTCATATGAAATTTATACGTTTTGCGGCCTCGGGTTCTACGGACGAAGTCGCTTAAATAAGTTAATACCTATCGTAGAGTAGTATAAGTACCTCTCAGTTTGCAAGACGTCTATAATGTTACTGACCGACCTCGGTCCTTCCTGGAAAATGTCTGAGATTCTTTCACGAGCGAAATGTCAAGTCTTTTTAATTAAAACGAATAGCGATAATAAATTAACATTTGGAAGGGAATTGCTTTTCTGATTTCATAAACAAATTAAATGAGATGATAGCTTGTTTGAGCATAATGGTCTTCGTTGAACTCAATTAATGTACTAGTTATCTCAACAACATAATTAATATACAGGGTCCTTCTTTTAATATGCTGACACTTTTTAAGGAGTTGATCAGATCGTCAAACTGAACAACTTTCTCTACGGGACCAACATCGAAAACGCGAAACAAACAGCTGCTCCATACAAAACTGCAATCACAAATGTATGGGACCGTTTTTTTTTCGTGACTTCGAAGTTGGTCCCATAAAGAAAGTTGCTCAGATTGACGGTCTGATCATCCCCTTAACAAAATGACAGAATATTTAGAAGGACACTGTATACAAGAATTTTACAGAATTGTTAGAATTTCCAATAAATAAGACAACGAATAAACATTTACCAATACGACAAAAAGATTCTATTAATGAATGATGTCATCCATTATAAGGTCTATTACGAAGTTGGTAAACTTGGTAATTTCTTTAGTTTTCTGCTACTACTTATGAGTTCACAGCCATTAAATTAAATCCGCAAATAAGGACATTGCGACCGATTTCTCCCGCTAGCCCTTTGTCTGCATCCTTACAGACAATGAATGACCTAAAAGGCCCTTCTAAGTAAAACTTGAACTTTATGTTTATGGCTCTAAGGGTGTGATTTTGTTGTATACGACAGACCAATTTCGCCGTTATCTGCTCACGCGTCGTGTTGTAACATAGAAAGTGTCCCGTGATAGGGTAACCAAGAATTTAGATTAGGTGAGACGACCGTGTAGTTAGCAAACTCTTTCTTTTGCCGCGTGCTTTCAATTAGTTTGTTGCCATTTGTGTATTTTTGTCGTATAATCTACATAATTATATTGAGCGTTGTGGCGAGCCGACCCCATCCAGTAACTGTTTATCCCACTGAAGCTTAAACTGCTCATAGGGCAGGTAAGCGAACAATACCGCCATTTCTCTGCGCGTGCGCCACCATAGATCGCTCGTGCGCGCTTGTCACATTGTGTTATAGGGTTCACTATGTCACATCGATGGATAATGGATCACGTGGTAACAAATAGCTTTTTTAAACTAGGCCTTTGATTGCAGATAAATTGTATCTGGGCCTTAACATTTATGTAGATTGTGTTTTATTCTGCATGTATGAAAATACAAAATGTGATTGTGTGCGTTAATGTAGCCGATATTTTTGGTGGAAGCTGCTGCGTGGAGAGGAGACACCAGAGATATGTTACGTTTTGTAAAATTATTACTGTGCGTTATATTAACAAAAGATAAATTAAACAATAATGAATATCTGTATATTAACAGATAGCGATAAATAATAGCTATCTTTTGCTTGTCACTGGTTGTGTATGAAGTATGGCCACTTCGCCATCGCCAGTCTCGACCGCGCCGTGCAACGCTACGGACGCGTGGAACGTAAAAACCACAATAACGGTTATTCGTAGATAAATATCCGAACGATTGTAAGCTTTATTGTTCCCGTGTTATTGTTGCATATCTGCTGGCCGTGGAATTTTGATATACGGGTAATTAACGCACTCTCATTGTTATACTATTGTGTTGATGTGAACATTACATAAGCTACTATAGCATAGTTATTTATTACAAAATCAGTCAGCTTATGTTTTGTTTATAATTTTCTAAACTTTGTGTATATCGTAGCTGCGCGAATTGTGATTCTACCTTGTATTGTATAGCTGAGTTAACATTGTTCTCTTAGTATAATGTCATTGACTCACATAAACTTTTTAGAATGGCCGGTGTGCACTATAATAATTTATTGCACAAGCAATACGAATCGCTGACATAAATGTTCGTTTTACTAGTTTGTATTACACATTTAATAGCTTTATCTTCATATTAAAGCCGTCAAGCACATTCTCAGCCTTCAAAACAGTCATCGAAAATCTAGAATCGTCGATAAAGATTTCGATTCGGTATTTTTCTTTTACTGTATGGGTTTGTTTACCTGAATTACTATTAACGGACTCACGTTTTATATTGTACGATGATTACACTGAAGTGTTAAATCGAGTACCTTTTTGATTATATTATCTACAACTGTTTGTTTAACTGTATGTCTAATTAAGTTATTTTTCTTTTACAGGTAAAGGGAATGCGTGATATTAAAAAAACTGTTTAAAAGTGAAACAAAGTGTTGTGCAGAACAGTAGAATATATCGAGATGATGTGAGACGGACAGTTATCGTGAAGTGGTCACAATGCCGTCGGACAGTGGTTCCGCCTGGTCCCCACCGGCATCCAACAGTGAGCGGAGGTTGAGCAACTCTTCCGATGGCAGCGTTGGCAGCGGGTATTCCAAAGCTGTAAGTTTCTTTCACAATCAACCCTTTTCTTACCACCATCGTTACAGCAAATGAAACAGGATTACCGTCAGTAAAAAATTTACAAATTGACACAAATATTGTTATCACTAAGTTGCTTATCTTTTCGAAATCAATTTCCGAAACCTTGGGCTGTTTAGGTTACTTTGATACATAACCTATTGAATGTCAAATTGAACTTCTCAAAATAAATAATTAATTAAATTAAGTATGTAATTTTAGGTACATGTACAGGTAACGTAAACGTCCGTCCGTCGGGTAATTGTAGTAGGTATCTGCTTAACAAAGCTCTCTAAACCTTTTGTAACCGTCTCTGTAATTTGCTATTGAACATCGGAATTGTAATTTGCAATTGATTAGTGACGGTACCGACGACTAAACCAATATTTTGTTAAAATAACGTTACACGCAACTAAACGAAAATACGCGATCAGTGATGCGTTAAGAAAAACTGTTAGTGCTTTCACTTTTGTTATTTCTAGTAAGTTTTCGTTTCCTTTTACTTAGTTCGTGTCGCGACAATCTGTCCGGCTCTTCTTTCTATTGAAATAATGCAGTTATTTGCCAAGGCTTGCTAGTGAAACAAATTAATTAATTAACTGGCGAACCCAAGAAACAAACCGGATCTGAAGTCACAAGATCGTATTACGATCTGATTTCTTTCGGATCCCATAAATTAAAATTTAATTGCAAAGACCTAGATACAAATTGATAAAAGTACTCGCAAATAAGTATCATTGTGGGAATCGAGTACAGTGCGCCAAGTAATCGAAGATTCTTACCTGATGCCAAGTCGAGGATGTAACCAATCAATCGCAATTAGCATATCCTCTCTAGATTCACACGGCAATGAACTAATTCCTGCAGCATGTTAAGGCATTGCTGTTTATTCACCCTACATCCGATATCCTACATAGAGCAAACACAGCCGGTGTTTCTTAAGTTAATACGATAATGTTCTTACAATGAAAAGTAAGTTAACACGCCATACGCTGATTATGTTTGCCTTATGTTTGCCTTCTATGTGTACAGATTTGTAAAACAGTACAGATCTACATTATATAGTTTGAGGTCGACGAGCTAGTACGAGTCTGTCTTGGTGGTAAAATACAGGTTTAGATATTTTTTACCTTTCGCTACTAAAATGTCTCGACTCAAGGGCGTTAAATATCGGATCCGTTTACGATGCTCGTTAAAACGTTATTTATCGTCAAATATATTAAAGTAAATAAATCTTTTTAAGGCACAACTGATTAAGAAAGTAATATAATTTGATCGCGTTCTAGATTCAGTGCAGAAAATAATGTTGTCTATCTCATAAACTACAAACGACATTAATGAATTCACAAATTAGCACGAAATGTCTTAGTCTTAACCAAATAAGGTAAGAAATTGCAACTGTCGATTCAGTATTATTATTACAATTGTAGGAACGTACACGATACCTGCAGAATACCTGATCTAAAGTAATAATACAATGGCCACGGTCTCGCATCCGACCAAATCCCCAAAATCAGTGAACGCATCTGTTATTTGTGTGCACCTGCCGCATGCGGCACGGTGCCGGTCGGTGCTGCGCCTGCGCTGCGTTCGGAGCCGGACGCGGCTGACATTTTGCTGCACCTTTTTGGCCTTCGGTTCTACATCCCACCAGATTTTATGTGGCGTCGATCGCTGTTATGCTGCGAAATGTTAAGGGTCATTGAGGCGTTTTCCAAGACTAGTAAAACGAAAAATATAAAAGTTTAGAATAACCTGCCATAAACTGTTGTTGGTCTATATCTCTGCTTTAGGTCCTATTAGATCTTTTGGTAACTATATTGCCAATGGATAAATCGGCATAGATATAACAATTAATGGTACAATATCATAAAGAAGTCAAAAAGCTTTAATTTTATATTGGGGGCAATTTTGGGAGGTTAAAAGGGAAAATAACAAATTCAACTAAGTAGGTATGTAAATTGAAAGGCAACAATATTTTTTCATGTTTGAAACCGCACGTAGAAGCACACACGGAGACGCATTGACGCACCGGGTGTGGTTCTATGGACTGACGTCTGCCGCTGCGTCAATGCGTCATTGTGTGTGATCGCACTTAGTAAGTATCAGGTTTTAGTGGTTGTTATCAACGACCCATGTTAAACAACTGGTAGTACGGGACACTAATTGTCCGAGTCCCGACACGCAATTGGCCGGTTTTTTTTCATTTGCCAAAACCAAGCCAAACAAAACCGATGTGTGTGTGATAATAGTGAAATTCCTTATAAAAAATCTAAAAAACATAGACAAAAATATCAAATTACTTTATTACATTTCTTTAGCGATATACCTAACGACGTTTTCTTGCATAATTATGTGTAACTCACATACATATCGGATTAACCATCCGCTTCGCAACCACACACGTCATTGTTTAAGTAGGAGGTAAGTATAATAACCAATTACACATATTGCCGATATAAAATCCGACAAATTACCGATGTGAGTGCATTCATCACGCGAACTTACTGATTTTCGTGCACGTCCGAGCATTAAAACGCAGTAAGTATGCTCGTTACACTTATAAGTAAGTAATTTTCTTTTTTGATGTCGGAAGGAGAGTGGCTCTCGGTGGAATTACATCACGCGTCAAATGCGTGTTACACTGTTATTTTGTAACTATTGTTTCCTTTTTGCGGGCGACTTAGTTTGAGGTCAATGAATACCTTGTTAAACAGCAAGTTTACCTCAAAATATATTGCGCAAGGTAGCGGACAACCCGAAACCCCTCGGGCTATTGAATTGTGCAAACTGGGTTGCTAGATAAGACAATTTATGCTTAACCTAGATCTAGATTTAAAAAAATTTTGTTTCCGTCTCGAGCTCTGAGCTCGTCAAAATACTAATAACGAAACCAGGTGACCCGCAACGATACCGAATCGATCAGGAAGTGTACAATGGAATTGTCGCACTTGATCTCAAACAAACTGGTTACTGATACCGAGTGATTGTATTGAAATGATCGAAATAATCTTAACGAATATGAGTGCATGTTACGATCAATTCACAAGTTTATTCCGCTCTACTTTTGTTTTACATTAACTTTATCAATTTTATATTAGCAGAATGTAAGGTTAGTGGAAAATATTACAGATACATAATTTGTACACATACACATTTATTGAAAAACTAGCGGGGCGCCTGCGACTTCGTACGCGCAGACCACTGACTTTATTTTGGAACCGATTGCGAGAAAATAAAGAATGTTAATCCAAACTAAGCCCAAAGCGTTTTATGAAAACGCCATCTAAATCGGTTCAGTAGATTTTAACAAACAAATAGATACAAATCCAACTACGTATCCTAAACGCCCCCATAATTATTTTGCCACAGTTAGTGCGTTCACACACGATGACGCACGGACGGAGCAGCAAACGTCAGTCCGTCATTTGTGAAGCAAGGAGTTGTATGAAACCGCACGTAGAAGCACACACGGTGACGCATTGACGCACCGGGTGTGGTTCTATGAACTGACATCTGCCGCTCCGTCAGTGCGTCATCGTTTGTGAACGCACTTAATATTGTTGCAAATATATTCAATACAAAGTTTACAATTTTATTATAATTGTATGGATAGAAAGTTGTAAGTATCTCAGAATCTAAATAGAGTAATCGTATTAACATAAAACTTGCTATTAATTTTCTACGTCGTCGGAAACAGCCTAAGGTTGCTGTATACATTATTATATTTGATAACACAACACCCACACGTTGTTGTATAAGCAGTAAACACAGACAAGAGTTAACCACATTCTCCTTGCGCACTCTTCCCAGAAGCTTAGCATGTTGCGCATGATACGGCTATATCACGTCTCTTATCTCGTTCGTTCGCACACAAATAGACAGAGAGCGAAGGCGCGATAGCGCTGTATCTCGCTGCTATGCTCGACCGCAGGTGACTCGTGCTAGCTGGCTTGATGTAAGCTTTTTCCAATTCCAAAGAAAATCCCATTATCCACTCGACCAAAATATGTAAAACAGAAAAAGAAATCGCTATTTCAAACTATGTCCCTTAGTAAAAGTTATTCACTATGGTAGTCTTGTAGCACCCCCCGCTAAAGTATGGTGAACGCATATTTATTCGCGGCGGACGAGCCGAAGGAGGCGAAAGAATCTAATTTTAGAATACTTTGTATGAAAAACCTCGCACACTTATCCGCGTTGAAACGGACGAATCGTCAGAAGAATTAAAAGTAAATTTGTTTCTTTCGGCTCCTTTGCCGCAAATAGATATGCGTCCACCCTTAAGTTTACACCCTGTACAGAGCGGCTATCTTACAGCGAGTATTCTAAAGCTGAAGCTAGCCCATATTTCCCTGTCCGACCTAGTTGACGGAAACCATACAAGTTACTTTGCCAGCCGACTTCGCTTAAAGTGGTACCTATTACGACGTAGGTACTTTAAGACGTAAAGTAGAGCGCGCACTGGCCTGCTTACATTGTTTGCTTAGCGCATGCGCGCTGTATGACGTGGCTTGTAGAATGTGTGAGATGCAAGAGTGATATACTGGATGTAAGGATAAAAAAATTTTAACAAAAAATTAAAACCGACTTCAAAACTAAAAAGGTAAAAATAATAATATTGCAGTCGTTGACTTTTACATTCGCATCTAAAAGAACATTAATTTGTTTTATCGGACTCGGTGTAAAGCCGGACGATTCGCAACCGGGCTTGCAGTAATTTTTTGGCTTGGCTTGGCTTGACACCGACTCCAATAAAACAAATTAATGTTCTTTTAGATGCGAATGTAAAAGTCAACGACTGCAATATTATTATTTTTACCTTTTTAGTTTTGAAGTCGGTTTAAATTTTTTGTAAAAAATTTTTTATTTCAAAATTTTTAGTGTTGAAATCTAGGTGAAATATATTAGTTCGACTTAGATATCAGTTATAAGTAAATGCAAAGGATACGGTGTACGCTCTCACCACACTCGATTAAAAACAATCCAACCCATCTTTCGTACAACATTTCTGTTTTTGGGTTACTGTTATATGTCTTTATGCCATATTTCGATTTAATAGATGCATAAATGAGTACTAATGAGTTTTTCTAACTTATGTATAGCTTGGCAAAAAAGTCATGATCGTGGTGACAGGTGGAACTAAAATTTTTGTATGGTGGTGTTGCCAGGTTATGCGTGATTTTGACGTTCTTGCGTGGAGGCAGCGCCCTCATGTTTTATCACGACTTTTTTGCCAAGCTGTACCTACGTAGTACCGACTGCTCTCAAACGGTGAAGGAAAACATCGTGAGGAAACCTGCATATGCAGAAGAAGAAATTCTGATGCGTATTGTGAAGTCTACCAATCCGCATTGGGCACGCGTCGTGGACTAACGCCCAAACACCCTCATACAGACAGACAGACAGGCAGACAGAATTGACGAAAGTAAAGTAATAGACGATAAGGGTTCTTTGTTTGACTACGGAACCCTAAAAAAGACGAACATTACCGACCGCCGCCATGATCAATTATAGGAGATTACACACCGAGGACTGGAAAGGAAGAAAGGGCCCAGATCCCATGTAATTCGAAGACCGAGGCGAAGCCGAGGTCAACAAACATTTGATCTGAGGCTTTCTTATTTACTGTCTGAGGTTAGTATACTATTTTTCTCCTCGACCGTGTTGGAAAGCGGGAACTTCGTTTAGCGCAGCGGGACGAAAATTGAAGCTTTGCGGCCGGAGGGGAAAAAATCATTAAATCTATGTGTTTCGGTACTAGGTATATCCATGAAGTTTTTATACTTACGTTTAAACACAACAGTATGACCTATAGATTCGAAACTTCTTGAGTATGACCAAGAAGCTTTACATATAAATATAGGCATATAAAACTTCTTGTTTATGACAGTTAAAAAAACATAGTTTGACAGTCCCCATCAAAACATTTATTTTGCTGGAGTCACGGACTTGAAAAAAAGACGGACCTAATCTGGTCTAATCACGAGTGAAGCACCCATTTATATTTGTGTGCGTGCTGACGAACTGTCACGAGGTACATAATGGTGGCGGGTTGTAGGACCTACGCATAGAGCTAGTGCATCTGTGTGAGTATAGGACCCTTGTAGAACAAACAAAAATGTAGGACCTTGCATGCTTCAGATCTTTTTAGTGTTGTTCTGGTCTGTGGCTGGAGTGTGATTTTTGAACATTACACGTTAGAATTAGCAGTAGAAAGACGAAATATGCATAATCTCCGTAAGTCCATAGTAATTTTGACATTTTCTACCGCTGATTTGAACGTGTGATGTTCAAAAATCGCACTCCTGAAGAGAATCGACAAACATAAACGTCATCTGTGTCACGAACCTGAAAAAAGACGGACGTAGTATCCTTTAATCATACGTGAAGCACCCATGTATTATATTGTGTTTGCGTCGTAGAAAGAGAAGGTAAGTACTAGAAAGAAGCACGTGTCGTGTCATACTCACTCAGTAAGAGATGCAGATAGCAAATTCGCTCTAGTTAAAAAGGAGATCGCTACTTATTGCTGTCCTTATCGACGTAACCACTTTTTTGTTCGTTAGACATCTAGCTTCATACAAATTGTATAGGATTTTATGACTATCGCTATCTCATACGCGTTTATACTTCACATCTTTCTAGTGTAACATTACGTCCGTATTTTTTCCAAGTCCGTGATCTGTGTTCATATTTGTTATTTTGTAGATTTTTTCAACAAGCGCTGAATCAATTTCGTGGGACCACCTCGGAATTATGACCTACCAAACAAAATAAGAATCATCAAAAGCAATTCACAATTGGCGGTGCAATCGCGTAACAAACATAAAAAAAAAAAAAAAAAAAAAAAAAAAAACATACGGGTCGAATTGAGAACCTCCTCCTTTTGTTGAAGTCGGTTAAAAAGTATCATTCACCTTTAAATCGCATACTCTTCCCTCAAACTGAACAACTTTTACTATGAGAGCAAACCGATCGGAGCAACAAAAAAATCTGCTGTTGCATACATTTGAGTCAAGTAGGTACTAGGTATTGGAGTTTAGAATGGGACAGCAGATTTTTTTGTTGCTCCGATCGGTTTGCTCTCATAGTAAAAGTTGTTCAGTTTGATGGTAGAGTATGCTGTTTAAAGGTTAATAATACTTTAACACCCTGTATAGAATGAGTGTGCCTTTGAGGATTCAACTGGAATGGAAAAGTCTTAGAGTATGTTTCAACTAACAGCTCTCCCAAAGGTCAGATAACGAGTTTATCAATTAAACATTCACTCGAGCTGGTAAGTCTATAATAATAAATCACCGATGAAGGAAGTGGATTCAGCGAATCATCATATGGACAACATGTTGTAAAATTGCTTGGATAAAGTCAACACAGTCATTATAATTTAATTATCAAAAGATAACATACATAATTTATAAGTTAATTGCTACATATTATTTAATTAATTATATTTTATTACTAATATTCGTCATTTACTGAACGAGAGCGTGATCAAGGAATATGTACACACGGCGACAGATCAATTTTCTGTGTCCATGAACATAGAGTTCAACTATGGGTAGCTAGATCTGTCGCCGTGAGTACTAGCTTTTGCCCGCGACTTCATCAAGAGGATTTACCTCTGTAGATTTTCTAAATATGCTTTCTTAGTGTACCCTACATCCTCTGCAGAATATGTTTCTATTTTCAGTGGTTACGGCTGTGCGTTGTCCGTCAGTCAGTCACGAAACCGAGTAATATCCTCTCATAGTTATCGAAGCTAATAAATCCAGTCGGTTTAGGAGTTACAGTCGCTGCTACGTATGTGGAGACCCGGGCCACAAGGCCCCGCCAAGCAAGCAATGCTGATCATAGAATATTATTATAATATGCATTGTAGCTTTGTGAACAGTACAAAAACTGACATGATCTGTCAGTTGTCTCCTCTCCAAACCTACTGGAGTTATGCAGACAGACCTGGTGCATCCCCATCAGAGAGATGCCTTCACCCTATGAATACTGAATCAGCCTTGCAGCTGATGATAACGAAAAGTACGACTATCTCTCGAAACTCTCGTTTTAATTCTCATCCATGATGCCCCATGACCAACACAGAGAGAGATATCTTGAAATCTTGTTGCTTTTGCTAAAATATTATGACATCTATTCATTTGGTAAACCTTGCAAGATTTGTTGTTATACGTCTATCGTCTAATTCATTTAGAGTTAAAGTACATTACTGCAGCGGCTAGCAAAAGAGGCATTGATGGACGAACGTGTAAATGTGGGCGAAGGGGAAGCCGAGGCACGCATACGTTAGTCCATCAATGCCTAGTTGTGGCCAAGGCTTGTATAGTGCTTTTCTTAAACAATGCGCGGAAATTAAAATCAATCAACTTTTCAAAATCTATGACGAACAACAATCATTTTTCCTGCGTTAAAGCTAGTAACTTATTACTAATCTGTGGTTAAAGTGTTCATTTGTTTTTTTTCTTCATTATACAGCTTTCTATTCGCAGCCCACTTCGAAATTTAAATAAAACCTTTGATAAGTTAGCTCCTTGGTTGCCATGTTTCGGAGTAAAAGATCGTTCCATTTTTATTACACGACAGATATGAGTTTACTTTGTAATTTATTTAGCCGCTAAACCACGATATGGATTTTCATACAGCTTTTGCCGGCCGCTGCTCGCATTGTACAGAAATTTCGATTTATCTCGAAGAAGGTTTTCAAAATAATGCTTAAACCAAGCATGTTTGAGAAAATTAAGTTTTAACCATATTTATGCGACGTTTTAATGAATATAAGCGCAAAACCTTATACACCCCAACTGATTCATAACGAAATAATTGCATTCAAACAATAATTTCATTATTTTAGTAATAAAAAATTAAAGTTATTCGCATGTTAAGTTTTAATGCAAAAATGATTTGTTATATAGCACATGGATACATCTTGTTTTGGTAGTAAGTAGGGTGAGTTTGACCGTGCGGTGGGTTGACTGACATCGAGTTCAGTAAATTTTTTCATAATATTTTGTATAAAACCTCAATGATAATTCGATTCAGCTCTTGTATTCTAAACACAGACCAGTAAGAAACTTTATTACGAGTTAGAAGTTTCTTACTGGTCTGTGATTCTAAATAAACAAACTGTTTTCTAGTTTTGCCTTTATTTTTTTAACACGTTGCATACTTAATCCTTTTATTTTTTTCTGTAATCATATTAAATCCTAAGAATTAGATACAATTACTTCTTTTAATTTACATTAAATCAGAAAATTGTATTATTTGTCAATCAAATCAAATCTCTTTATTTTACACCAAAATATAAACATAGAAAAATAAAACAAGAGGCACACAATAAGGCGGTCTTATCGCTAAGAAGCGAATTGCCCAGCAGTGAGATGAAATAGGCTAGTTAACAAAAATGTGTATTATTGCGTGGCCAAACACAACAAGCAAGCTCATGACCGGTTCATACCATCATGTTAATTGCATAGGATACTCATTAAATCAATTAAATAACAATCCAAACCTGCCTAATGCCTTGCGAAGTTGCGAATCAAGAAAGACAAATCGGTGACTAAACAAGGCACGCTAATGAGCCATTGTGTTTTATGATCGACAACATTACGACATAGGCACTATATTGCCGTCTGTTTTCTTTCACACAGAGCAGGGAGCTTCAGACAATCAAACTGAACAACTTTTACTATGGGACCAAAGAAATCGCAAAATTGAAATATAATGTTTCATACAATTTGGTCGAGTAGCTATTGAAATTTAGTATGGAACAACCGATATACTTTGGCGATGTCAATGTTGACTCCATATTGAAAGTAGTTTAGTTTTACGGTCTAAAGCACCCTGTTCGATATGTACACACGGCGACAGGTCAGGTTACCCTGTTTGGACTTTGAACTATTAGAAGTTGAATACTGCGAATCGTGCGAGAGGGTGCGGTATGTTGTTGTTGTTTCGTCTCACGGCACGCTGCGCCCGCGCCGGCAGCCGCGTCTTTGCAAGCTCTCTACCGCACTATTTTGTGTTTTGTACGTAGTGTAGTTATGGGCACCCTATATGGGTGCGTAACATGATGTGTTGCCGTGTGTACCTAATGCATTTAATTTTACACCCTGCATATTATTGAACATAACATAACATAAATATTCTTTATTTGCACACCAAAAACATACAGCAACAAAAAACATAATAAAAAGAACGTAAGGGTACAAATGGCGGTCTTATCACTAAAAGCGATTTCTTCCAGACAACCATGGTATGGAAGAACAAATATAATAATATGTAATATTATATTTATACGTTACCATTAGAACAATGATATTCTATACACACATTAGAACAATTTATTTGTAAATATAGTATTTTTGGTTTGATTCTGAGCTCAAAATGCAGTATGATGATGTGAGGCAATAAATACCTACAACAACTGTGTGAAATACAAACTGCACGTCTGCGTATTTTATTTAAAAATAAAACTGTCAATTTAAAAAAAACTTATATCGTTTGAGCGTTGTGTCTCAAACAATTTAAAGCCAATGGTTTCACATGACCATTACTAAACTGCACAATTTGTTTCGTCGAGTCGCTGCTTTGTCTTTCTAATTAACTGAATTTGTCTCGCTTACTTGCACATGAGAATGAGAAGTGCTCACACTGTGATGTCTCACTTTCATCTCGGTGTTGCAATAGCATAATTCTTATCTCAATTGTCGGTTATAATTGCAGCTCTCATTGAGGTGTACTGAGAATTGTTGTCAGTAGCGAGTGCTTGCCTTTGATTACCATGAACTGCTAAAGTACCGATACAGACGTTTCGTCGAGATAATGGGTTATTTCCATTTAATTCATATGACCAAAATATTCACATTAGCAAGAATACTTCTCACACTTGACACTGCTATCTTAAGATCGCTTCGAAGGTAATTAAACCTTGCATCACCAGGTTTGGGACGACCTTCTTGTCCGTCTGTCTATCAAAATGAAAACAAAACTGAGGTTGGCAACGTCACGCTTAAGGGTGATTAATTATCTTGCTAATTATATTATTTTGTTAAAATGCTGATTAGGCTCATATACCCATTGGTAGCAGCAGTCATAGGAATGTCTTTGAAATTGTTATTGGTTTAGTTTTGAGCTATTTTTTTAGTTCGTCGCGTAGAAAGAGAAGGCACTAGAAGGAAGCACGTGTCTTGTCACTCAGTAAGAGATGCACATAGCAAATTCGCTCTAGTTAAAAAAGGAGACCGCTACTTATTGCTGTCCTTATCGACGTATCCACTTTTTGTACTTCGGCCATCTGACTCCAAAATGTCACTTCATATAATTCGCTATCTCATACCCGGTTACACTGATATTCGGTCTACTAGCGTAAGCGAAAAAAAAATCGTCTATGGTTCGTCGTGACTCAAGTACTCCTTACTTCAAATTCTCATTACAGATAACTGTTAGATAATCGATCGTATCTTAAGCTTACAAGGAATAAACAATTATTTAATTGTCTGATCAGTATCATTGTTCAACAAACCCGATGACATTGGAACATGGCCCAGCGAAGGTTAATCCTCTAAGAGACCTTTATTGTAATCACTTTTGTGGTTTATTTATACAAAATGTCTCATCATACAAACCTAAATTTGTATTTGATCCTTTCTAAAATATCATATTTATTTAATGCATAAAGGGTAAATTAAATGCGTGCTGAAGACCATCAAACTGAACAACATGGAGGCAAAACTGAAATCTGCGAAAAAAAACTGCTGTCCTGGGTCAAGTAGTCAGTAACGTTTTATATGGAGCGGCTGTTTTTTTTTCGTGATTTCAATTTTGGCTCCATAGGGAAAGTTGTTCAGTTTGAAGGCCTGATGCACCTCCATTTGTTACCTACTAACGCATTTAATTTTACAGCCTGTCTAATAAGAGTTATTATATTCGTTATTATTATTAACTTATGATAGCAATAAAATAATATAGGTACTAAAACGTAAACACGACTTTAATTAAACATGCACAAATTGACATATTTAGAAACAATGCTATTCGTGTCTGTCAAGTGAATGTCATATTGAGGTAAAGGCCACAGTAATTAAGCAGTTTTTGCTTACGAGTTGAAATTCCGCACGACAATGCAACTGTATTCAACAGATGTTCAGGCGGAAGCATTTAATTAATCCAATTGACATTGTCAGCACTCATATAAGACTGAATATTAGATCAATTGAATTATTTTGTAATACAATTTAACATCTTTAGTTTTTCTTCATGTTAGTTACTTATTTAAATACAAATTTTGTTTAGTCTAGTTATATTTAGTTTTAGGACATGTTTGCTTTATAATTGTTTTACTAAATTTTACATCTTTAAATATTATGGTTATTACATGTTATACCTACCCATGTTGTGCTGTTTCAAATCAAATTAAATATCGAACAATCGTATAATTAATGTATATTGTGTACGTAATTATAATAATTGGACAAAAGCACAGCCCCGGATTGCTAGGTTGCGGGTTCAAGTACCGCCCGATGCTAAACTTTTTTAGAGGTTAGAGCTCGGTGGCGCGTTGCGGCGAGGTATGGACTCTCAATCTCATGATTGAGAATATTTAGAAACAATGCTATCTGCAACATGCCACGTCGTGCTCACGTGCCACGGGTTCGAATCCGCACGGACAACATGCCACGTACCAATGAGTTTTTCTAACTTATGTACCGACTGCTCTCAAACGGTGAAGGAAAACATCGTGAGGAAACCTGCATATGCAGAAGAAGAAATTCTGATGCATATGTGAAGTCTAACAATCCGCATTGGGCACGCGTGGTGGACTTACGCCCAAACACCCTCCTAGAGGGTAGGCCTGTGCCCTGCAGTGCGACGTATATAGGCTGATGATGATGATGATGAATATGAAGTTTAATTTTTAACGTCGATCGTTATTAATATTAGGTAAAATTTAATCAATAATTAAGCTTACTGAATGTTACTATGAAATTAAAGAACTGATCAGTATTGACAAAACCAAAGAAAGTAGCTTATTCGAAAGTGAAATGCATATTTCTCATATCCAGTTTTGTACACCCAATTGCACGAACATTTAGCCCTAGGTCACCTGGACTGGTCTTGTTGCAATCCACTTTTACCATTACTTACACATTTATTTAATTGATATACTCGTAAATGATATATTATATTACTCACTTCAAGTTTTAAAAGCAAACTGAATTGTGATTGAACTGGTTTAGTTAAATACCCAGTTCGTGTAGATTTAATAACAACTGATATGTTAAAACTTGGTTTTTTACTACATACTTTATTAGGCTAATTCAAATATTTCAGCCTTCGTTCACCTTTACATTCTTATATCCTTTTACGTTTACTTTTAATTATGAGGAGCATTATGAATAATTATTTTCTTTTATAATTAGGTAATCTATAGTAATCTGTATTCCCAATTTTGCACGTTTATAAACACTACTAAAACGGCAAGTTTTTTAAATTTAAAAAATACGGTATGCGGACGTATTTTTTGCACAATAAATCGATAAAATAATTAAATAGTCTCCTTGGTCACGTTTATAATTATGACGCAAACGTTTTAATATTAAACAAAACTGAGATGCAATCATCTGGATTCCAGAGCGGTCAATCTAAGCAAAAGGTCAAGAACGATCGTAAATTTGTTAATAAGTTTAAACAGAAACTTCATGCAACTTGAATATAGATACTCTTATTATGTAAATAGTTTGTCTGTAACGTAAATAATCACAAATCGTGCGAACAATTAATTTTATAAAACTTACGTAACGGGAGCGTTAGTGTTCTGAGAGTAGATAATGAATTAACAACACAGGTGCGTTTTTAAAGAGTTGTTTAGAATCGGTTCACGGGGTCAAGGAGTTTCTGAACAATGGCTATTTGCTCAAGTGGCTCTACGAATAGGTACTACCAGTTATCTATTATAACCTTTGTTTGCTGGAGTAACATTCAAGATCTTCATTGCGGTATTCTTTGTTAGCTGCTAATGATAGTTCTGGTGTATTTGTTAGCTTTTCAAAAGGCATCGATTCGATAGCCATTGATGCAAAGAATTACTGGTATCGGGTATAATCTTAAAACTTCAGCAATTTTTGATAGTCATGATATTTAGAGCCTATACAGAAGAGAGCTTGCGACTCAATCGTTCGATTCTTAGCCTGTACCACTAAGTTCTACGGAATTTATGTACAGTTACTAAGGTTGTATTTTGTCATTATCATTATCACCACAGTCGATGGACATCCACTGCATAATATGCATGACAACATTGACAACAACATTTATTGAAATTATTTTATTCACTAAATATTAGGTACACACGGTGGCGACACATCAAGCTACAAAAACAAACATAAAGCTTGCCGCGCAACGCAACGTTATACATAACTCTACCGATGCGCGGCCAGCTTATTTTGGTTTTGCGTAGCTTGATGTGTCGCCGTGTGCTTCGATCAAAGTAAAATTAATGGATAAGCCTTACGCGAACATTTTAAACCAGAAAAATACGGCAAAACAAATGACAGGTATACTTACTTCAAATATGTACCGAGATGACAGCCCATGTGCCAGTTTGTACGGACCAAGTGCACCAGTAGTGTGCTTCAACTTAACGCGCTTTGGGCCTATCCATTAATTTTACTTTGATCAAAGGCCGTGTGTACCTACATGTATTTAACGAAAAAAGTCTTGGTCGATGATTTTAGTAGTAAGGTCTGCAAAAGAAATATTTCGTTATGTTTGTCGACTAAGCATATTGTATCTCCCTGATCTAGCTAGAAAATAGTATGCCACCGTGGCGTATCTAACAGATTCTAACTTTCTCCCGTCAAGGTCGCCAGTACTGTGTCACTATTGTGTATTGTGCTATTGTTTATAAGTATGGGAAATTGTTAAACCACGCCATGTTGTGCGCTCAATGGCTATATCGCTTTACCTCGCAATCGGATTAAAGCTGTTTGGTTCTATAATTCTGCCATCGTTTGTGGACGATGCGATTGTATTAGCTATTATAAGTATTTTTTTAAATATTTACTTTAGCACCAATAGTGAAAGCGGTGTAGCCAAAATAATAGGCGTGCAGTGTAGAAGGCGATACCTAGTTCGATCTCCACCCAGGCACTATTAGTGAAACGTGGATGTATTGACTTTCTGGGATTCCTCTGAGTACCCTCTAGGGGAACTCAGTGTGAGCATATTGCATTGTGATAGCACCAAATAGCATTCATAAAATCCAGTTATCGTCTTTCTAATTCCGTCAGGATCCCAAAATAACAAGGCATATACATATTATACGATGTAAGTGTATCATAAATCCATAAACTTACTATGCAGCAACCATGGAAGTACTACTTTCATTTTATTTTGTTTGTATGTATTAAAACTAATCAAAATTTCTCTACCCACTGTCATAATAACATAAAACATGTGACAGTTTGCCAAATTAATCTCTACATTCACGATGTCGGTTCTACTGTTCAAATTCATCCCAACACAACTCCCTAATCCGTACTCTGGTAATAGAAATGTGAAAGTCGACTCAGAGATTTGACAACTGACATAGACAGACGACTATTGTCAGTGGAAGGTTGTAAAAAGTAGTTCAAAATGGTGCGTACACGCACGTCGTTACAGTTAGACTCGTGAAACTATTTATGCCAAGCGCACGGGTATAGCTACACTTATTAATGCTAAAGCTGTACCTTTAAAGGAACATTTCATTTTATTCTTTCTTTTGTTGTTTTTAGTCAACTTTTAAATTATGTATTTAGACGGAACCCGGAAAAGTTTAGGGGAGACCTTTGCCCATCAGTGGGACAAAACAGGTTAGAAAAAAAACGGAATCCATGCAGGGCTTCTATTAAAGTATTAGTTCACCTATTGAGGTACGTTGACCGCTTATATTGATTTACGATTCATCTTTGTCACGTCACGTTTGGGTGTTGTAAACCCTTACAAATGCGGCAATAGTGTAATTTGATATTTTGAGGCGTTAATGCCGCAATAAGGTTAAAAATGTGACGTCAGTATTGAGCGGCTTACAGTACCTCGAGAAATACGAGATTATTCAATAGTTACTACGTGCGAAACTATCAGTTTTGTATAATAAGTTGAGCGTTCTTCTTTCATTAGAGTTCATGTTTATATACCTCTCACTGCTGTAGCACAACTACCCTCTTCGTGTGTAAAGATGTTAGGCTGACACGTTTTTTGAGTTTGAATATGGTTTGAATCCTTTGAGTCCACGGTCAAAAGACGTATCTGAATATCGGCCTGAGACCTTCGATCAAAATAAGAGACCATCACACTTTCGGCTATACACTAACATTGCTAACGTAGTACCTATTAACGAAGTTGTTTTGACGAATTTGATACACTGATGCCTTGATTTAGCTATTAAGCTACATTTCGATAATAGATGAGAAAACTAACAAAAAACCAAAAGATATTATAGATTAGAAGTAAGACTAGTAATAAAAAGGCCCTTTTCTTCTTGTATTATGAGAACCGGTAGGGTTTGAAACTCTCTCCTTTTGCGTCTCTTTTTCCATGCAAATACAATCAGGATATTTTTAGAAGAGTTTATAGTTTTATTCTGGGTGATACATCCGCGACTTCATCTACACTTCCAACAGGTGAGGTGAAGCCAAGCTTTAACCCAATTTGAATTAAAAATAATTAATCTTTTCTTATTTTAAAGAGACCAGATGAGACCAAGTTCAACGGATTAATTAACTAATGGATTGATCAGAAAGCAGCAGTCAACGCTGTTCATTCACTTTACAAGTATTACCGTTTATGAAATACTGCATGAAAGAAACTCTTGTTAATGAACGCACTTGACGTGAGCAATGAAAGGTGCTTCAGAAAAAATGGCAGCGCTATGTTCATAGTTTGTATTATCCATTCATACATTTATTAAGTGGATACAAAATGCGGTGGAATACTTCTCTTGAGATTATGAGCTTTGAGCGTAGGTAAAATTTGAATGCAATGTTTGTGAGGACTGAAAGGCGGAAACATCATATTTTTTCATTTGAAATGGGCTTGCGCTTGGCTTCAGATCACCTGATGGAAAGTTTAGATGAAGCCGCATGTTGAAAAACCCAAAACAGACCTAATAGGGAGAGTTAGCTACTAGTTTCAAACCTTACCGATTCTCATTTTAAAACTCGTATACCTACATAAATGTAACTATCATGATAAAATATGAATGAATACTATTTAAACTAATCTGGGCACCTTCGGGCCAGGTATGACCTGGGGCGGGCCTTTCAATTAGGACCCTAGTAGCACAGCATAACTATATTAGTTATTATAGTTATTATATATATAGTTATGCTGTGCTAGTAGTACTATAGTGGCTCTGTTGAATGGTCAGATTTAAGTTTAGGTGGTTTATGGTAAGTTCTGTTTGTTCTGGTTACTTTTACTATTTTATTCCTCATCTAAATTTGCTTTATTAACGACCAAACATTTACAATAGCATTGCCTATTTTTTAACCGACTTTACATTGCAGTGTCTGTAAACTTTATGCAGCTTTATAATACAAACTTTAATAACTTATTTTTTCAATTCACAAGTTGGATTACTTTAAGAAACGGTTTTCTCGTTGCGCCGGATATTTTCCACACACATTTTCCCCTAGTAAATGACAACATACTTACTTACCGTTTGTATTAATTCTTAGAGAAGTTAACTTTTACGTAACTTGATTAATGTTTATAATAAGTAAATCATAATAGAGATAAAAATTATACTTGGTTAAATACAACACGAAGCAAAGAGCTTACAAACCGTGTGCGGAAGTGTTCACCTCAGCATAACATTTTTAGCACGGTAATTAAATCCTTTCTAGAATCATTCTTTTGGTCTATGAATACATACAACTAATAAAAACTTTTGATGACATCGTAAAATAACTCTGACAAGCCATTTATACCTATCTCTTTAGCCTTCATCTCATGTAGCCATGTAGGATACTAAATAGCGACATAGTAAGGAGTGTGGGTGTGTGTAGGTCGACCTGGCCATTGACCTCGTGCCTATCGGTCAACTTGTGAGTTCTTACGACTCTTGCTTGATTTCTTGATAAGGAAGTACGTGCAGAGAACGGTTCGTTCTAAGTAAGAGTATCATAGGACCGACCGTAGACATAGATCACCGACAATCTAGTCTGGTATAAATTTACTAGTCTTTCAAATAAAACATCCGGAGGACGGTTGCGATGGCGCAATACATTTTTAAAATGATTACGAATACTGTAGACGCAGGTATACAAAGAATTGCAGATTAGAATTACGTATACAAAGCAATTGTATCTAAATACTACAAATAATATACCTGTGCCGTACGTGAGTCATGCATGGTCGACAATACAAAGCAACATTGCGTAATGTTTGATTTGATGTCATCTCCGCTGACCGGTCACTCAGTGTTGTTTGAACACTGCTTTTTATGTAGACGTGTGTAGGCGAACTTGCATGGAAGATGTGCGTCTGAGCAATAGCGCACCCTAGAATGCAGCTTAACGAGAGGATTGGTATGTTTCTTCATACCTCAGGCATAGAGTAAAAATAGACATAGAGGTGAAGCTCAGCGGTCGCGGCAGGTCAATCGAGCAAGGTGTGCGGGTGCTGGGAGGAGCGCACCCGAGCCCCTCTGCCTGCACGCGTACCCTCATTGCTAATTCAGTTAGGGTACTTCACCACTATTACTTTTTTAACACTACATAGGTACAATGGTTTCTTTGACATAATTTTATTAACAATGAGTAACGTGCTAACTGAAAGAATGCAAACTCATTGCTTTCTACATAATTTGAGGCAAAATTACCGTTCAATGTCAAAGCAGCGTTATCTATCGGTAAACAAATCAAACATAGCTTACACCTACCTGATTAGTAAATACACGGCCGTAGGGATAAATCAAATATGTTTTGACCCCACGACCACTTTGCTAATATCAATGTTTTATGTTCGTAACATGCTGGTAGAGTTACGTGCTGTGCGATGCTGTATGCATTCGTAAGCGTAGTTACCTTGGCGTACACCTACATACTTTTGTTGTATTTTGTATTCTTATGTCGTGTTATTTTTAAATCTCACTCGCTCCTCTTTTATAATGAGAACCGGAAAGTTTGGGAGGATCACGTCAGTTACGTCCTTTTCCCTAAACGTCCATCGCCCGAATTCCTTGTACGACCACTTTCCTGAATGGGACTCTGTTCCTGCGTCTGTCTTTCCACGCACTATCAGGATATTTTTAAGAGTTATTAGGTTTTTTTTTCTGGGGAAGCTCGTTACATCCTCGGCTTCATCTACACTTTTAAACAGATGAGCTGAAAACGTGCGTGCAAACATTAAATAGTGCCCATTTTCTGGGCCCATAGTGAGTTGGTTTAAATTTAGACTGACAACTAAAACAACCTTTGTATTCAGTATCTTAAAATAAGTAAGCAATCAAACGCCTCAAATCTAAGAAAAACCAGAAAATGTATATTTATTTACTGTACAAGATGCATCAAAACACCCTAGTAGATAATTTTTAAAGGAGTGGTTTAGTTTGGACCATCAAACTGAACAACTTTCACTATGGAGTCAACGTCGAAAAACAATTATAAAGATCTGCTGTCCCATACATTTGAGTCGAGTTAATATGTATACTGCTGCAGTTTTGTATGAAACAGCGAATTGTTTTTTCTCTATATTGGTTCCATAGTGAAAGTTCGTCAGTTTGATGGTCTAAATCGCCCCTTTAAATATTACCTATTTTGATACACCTTGTATAGTGGACGTTTTCCAAATTTCTTTACATTGCTGCATTATTATAATGCAAACGCATTACGCACACTGTATACTGAATGTATTCACGTACAGGTACATACCTACAACCAAGGTAATTACAATTCACAGGCTATCTTTAGCAAAACTATCACGTTTTGGGTGAAAGTCTCCGTTCGGCAGGCAGCCTGCAGTCAATGCTCATACGGTGTTACGTTTAGTCCTTCGATTGATTCCTAATAGCAAACATCAAACAAGTCTACACTGTGTTTATTATCTGGTGAGTGTAGACTTTTCTTGTCACATATCGAACTAAATCTAGGTAAATAAAATTGTAAGTACATCTTTTGAATTTTTGATCCTGTGTATCATCAAAACTTATAATATTAAGTGTCTAACATAATACAAGCAAATAATGACGTCTAATCTGGTAATCATAATCTGTTTATGCAATCTCTTAACTCTGTGATTAATTAAACATTCAAAATTCTCACTTTCTAATTACTTTTTACGGGTCCTCGTCTAGAAGCGTTTCAACACAGATTAGAACCAGCTCACTTTTTTATCTTTATGTTCCAACAAATCTATGTATAGAACCTAATAATCGTTATGCGAAACTTCAATGTTTGCTAGTGTAATAATGACGCAACCAATATGTTTGTATGATGTAACTATCTTCCCCTCGTTTTATTAGCAATAATCTATCTATAACGTCACGACACTTTCTCAGTGGGGTAGGCAGACACCAGGGCGCGCCAACTACTACGATCCCTGCATACCTCTTTTGCCTCATTCACATCCATACATCTCTTCATAAATACTCGTCGGTTTCGAGTACTCCGCACCTCTCCTTTTTGTAGGACGCAACCGATTTGAAAAAGGGGTTATTCCCGGTATCCCCCACGGTCTCGGCCCCAGTGGGGGACAGCGGGAAAAAAATGCTCGCTGTCCCCCCGCCTCCACCACTGGGGGCCATCGAGAAAATATGTTATCATTGTCCCCCACTAAAATAAAATCAATGGATTTTTAATGAAAACACTGTAAATAGTTTTGTTATCAACACTATACTATTTACAGTGTTTTCATTAAAAATCTTAAAAGATTTTATTTTAGTGGGGGACAATGATAACATATTTTCCCGATGGCCCCCAGTGGTGGAGGCGGGGGGACAGCGAGCATTTTTTTCCCGCTGTCCCCCACTGGGGCCGAGACCGTGGGGGATACCGGGAATAACCCAACCGATTTGATCAGAATACGTCCTACGAGGGCGCTCTGTGCTGACACTTCACTCACTTTAGCTCCATATATCTCTTTCGTACGTCTGCTATCACTCATCCTCTCCACATGACCAAACCAACGAAGTATACCCTTCTCTATTCTTTTGGGAACCTTTCTTTAACTGCACGCCGGAAGACCCAGTTGGTCGTTGTAACAAAGTTTCAGACCGCTCGAATGTAATAAGGTCGTCGTGAACTTATGTATGTAGTAAACAATAATTGAAGGTTCTATTTGTACTAGGAGTTATTTATCATGATACATGCAGTGATGCAAGCCGTGACGAAGAACCAGCAATAATGATCGATCGTAAAGGCTGATCAATCAGTGCTCAAATTAAACAAAATGACTACTTACTTACTTATATCACGCAACGACACAAAAAGTTTACAGAAAAATTTATTGCCCGTCTCTGTTTTATCTAACTATCAATTAATTCTACGCCGTTCGGAATATTTTTGCAGCTACATTAAAATAATGCCGTTTTAATTAACACAAGATGTTACTTTCCCCTCTCTCGGTGCCTCTGTGGAAAACCGCGAAAGTTAGTTCTACTCTGTTCACATGGTAAGCGCGCGCGCAGCTAGCAAGTTTTCTAGCTCCCTCATATAAACAAACACATAAAATAATACGATTCTATCAAAAGTTCCAAAATAGAACTAGCGAGTTACAAACGACAGTGTCGAACAGTGAACTAAGTCTAGGGTTCTAATTTTAAACGGCATACCGAACGGAAATTTAGAACGCCCAACGGATTGCACGTTCTAAATTTAATTTTGAGTGCAGCTGCCAGTGTGAACTTTGTCCGTAGGGAACTTTTTTATTTCCAGTCAGCGTTCCCTTTTAAGTCCTGTTTTTCATGAATGCACCATTGCCGACCAACTTTCCATATGTAATAGCCGAGTGTTTGATTAACAGAAACTGATTTCTTTAATCGTGATCGTGGGGTGTGGTCGAAGCGGCTGTTTTGTAATTGGCATTGACAGTGAAAGTGTTTGCTAACATCTGTCGTCATATTTGTTGGTAAATACTGTTTCCTTTCTTTTATTGTTTGTCGTGTCTTATTATCCTACTATTTCGTATTACCGTACTTTCAGATTTACTCTTGAATAACTGAACTATTTGTATGTAACAGATGAAATGTCGTTGCACATATAAAAAATTTATTATTATAAGTACTATTATTTTCGGGATTTAGGGTAACGTTGCGTTGCGAATGTTTGTGCCTATAATATAAATGTTAGAATTCGAAGACGGAAGAATGACAATAAATTTATTGAAAGATGGTTAAAAGGCCAAAATATTAACCTTAATTAAAAAGAAATTAAAAAAAAGTGCTATACTTAATTTAAATTGAATTTGGCGCTGCACTTCGGGGCTTTGCCTTGCCATAGGTACTAAACAGTAGGAAATCAGTCAAAACCATGGGGTGATAAATAAATAACGACATGCACAATAGAGAAACAATTGAATAGAATAGAACTTCTTTATTTGTATTAAGAAAAACACATTACAAAAACTTTAAAAAGTTTTTTTTTCGCTCTGGCTAGTGACATGAAATAGTAATTAAGCGTTTTCAGTGGATTGGCGGTATAGAAAAATATTGAATAGACAGATTCGAATTTCAAAAACTCTTTCCACGCTAGCGGATAAAATGCACTTTTGCACTCAGATTTCGAATGATAAACAGAATCTTTCCGAGCTTGTGAGATGAAAATAGTAATAGTGGATATGATAAATCTTGTAGTACTTAAACTGTTTTCAATTAACTCGCTAAAATCATAGTTTTATAATCTCTATTTTGACTACGTCACATAATCATTGATCAATTGCATAAATTGCGTAACTCTTGGCTTACGCTGCATACGTTTTGATTTAATTAGCTTTGAAGCTTTCTTTCGAGGCAGATCTGTATATAACTGATGATTCTGACATCTTCTTTTTCCTATTTGCATTAATGAAAAAACTTGCATTTAAGGTGTGAATGGTTTGGCAAAACTTACGTCATCATCATATCACCACAGCCTATAAACTTGCGGCCCACTGCAAAACAGGCCAGAACCACGCGTGCTCAATGCTGATTGGTAGATTTCACATACGCATCGGAATTTCGAATCTTCTTCAGAGTACGCAGGTTTCCTTCAGAGGTTCAGGTTTCTTTTGAGAGCAATCGGTATGACATGTCATCCGTGCGGATTCGTTTCGTTAACGAATTTAAACTGCTTGGCAAATCCGCCTTTATAAGAGTCAACCCTCTATTGCAGACAACGGATAGTGCGGACTTCCTGGCCACACGTCCGCACACGGCCGGAGTCTTGCCCGGGAAGCCTGCGGGTAACCCCCTCCAGTTCGTCCGGGTTGGCCCCGCCGAACTTGGTAGCCGCGCCCGGGAACAACTGAGGAGGGCCGAGCTCGCGAAGAGGACAGAGCCCGCGCGGATCGAACGCCAAGAAGATTGGCAATCGGTGAGTAAAAAAGTCTCCGTCAAACGGATGACAATCAATGCGATGTGAGCGGAACAAAAAAAGAGTGTACATACACCCTGTATTAGGGTAAACAGTTGCATTACATTAAGTGGTGATTGTACCCATGATACTGAACAACTTTCCCTAAGAAAAGTAGAGGAAATTCGCAAAAAAATTCGGACTTTCCATACTAAACGCAATCAGCTGATCGAACGTTTCTTATGGAAAGTAGTTCAGTATCATGGGTAGAATCACCCCTTGAACTAATGCAACCGTTTAACATATCACCCTGTAGATCATCCAGGTAACACTGGTTTAAGAAGGACGCATATTTATCCGCGGCGAACGAGCCGAAAGGAGACGTAAGAATCGAATTTTAGAATTCATTGTACGAAATTCTATGATACTCGCACACTTATCCGCAGCAAATCGGAGGAATCTTCAGAAGAATTAAAAGGAGATTTTCGTTCGTCTCCTTCAGCTCCTTCGCCGCGGATAGATAGTATGCGTCCACCCTTAAAGCGACCACGTTCCAGTTCGTTCGAATCTACCCATAGCAGTCGGGTTCTGTTGGAGCGAGGCTGAGCTCACAAAGACGAGCAAGTTGGATGATATTAGTAATCGACGCACAACAGTCGTCTTTCAAATGACGTCAGAGCAAAATAGGTGATGCTGCAATATATACAAAGAAGTATTCCTTAAGGGTAAGCGCTCATCTAACGGAAAACGCTTTAGCAGTTGTCATTAATCAATTTATAATTAATGGTATGACAGCAGCGTTCTGTATTATAAATACCTACCATTTTTGTTGCACGTAGTTTTTATTGAAGAAATCGATAGTTCTGATCATTTAAGTACAAAACTCGAGCGATTCTGTAAATAAATGTCAAAGTTATCTGAAAAATTGTTTTTTTTTATAAAAAATCTAAGTACTGAAATACTTATTCGTATTTAGATTACTTACAATAATTTTACATTAGATAACATACCTTTCTTTATACATATTTTTGATGTTTTACTATGACTAGGTAGCGAAATATGATTTTTTCACCTTTATCTTTCGAATTTGTTATTCAGTTATAAATAACACAGTATAAATAGCCGTATTAGAGAGATATTTTACAAACGAACGATTGTGTATCTTATAATTAAAATCAAAATAACTCATCGTTATGTAGAAGTAATTTTCTGTTTTCGTCCGCATATCAGGACGAAATTCGGCTCTAAAATGGTTTTACTTTTTATTTCGCACCCGCTGTGGTTTTTTTTACTTCCATTATTTATTTGGAACTGGAAAGATTAAGGAAGGCTTTTTAAAAAAAAAAAGAAAAAGTTAATGGTACCGTGACAAATTTTTTCATCAAAGTGCCTCGTCCATACTCACCAAAAGTCTTAACTGGGCCGTTTGTAAGTTCATGATCTTCAAAATGATAGATAACATTAAAATAAAACAAAAAAAGTACATATAGTAATAAAAAGTAAAACCATTTTAGAGACGAATTTCAGTCGGTGACTTTTCTATGAATGAAGTTTTCATTAATAATTTTTCCACTAGATGTGCGCTGACCCTTTGGTTGCTTTAATTACATCGATTAAAACAACTTATTCACCTTATTAGTCAGAAAACATGATGAAATCAGAAGCAAGAATAGTATCAGTGTTCAGTAAGTCTATTCGTGGTCACGTGCGATTAACAAGGAAGCGGCGTATCTTTCTGCTTTCTGTCATCCAAGGTACAATGTTAAGAATAATTCACAGAAGTACGATGCCGAGCCCTTTCGCTCATAATATCTGCTCGATTTGTAATACTTAATGACTGACCTTAATTATATGATTTCTGTAGGAAAGCTAGTTCTCTCCCATTCAGGTTAATTGGCAATGGTTGCAATGTTTTATCGTTTTCTTTTTTCCAAAATGCATTCCATAATGAGCGTCTTCTCCATTGATTTATCGCTGAGGTTTCACAATAGTTTATGTCCCTCTTGCTGTGTGGGCATAGATTTATTACTCGCTGTAAATTTATATGGGGATATGGATTTTATTAATTCGTAAAACACAAAACTGCAACATCATAACGAGTGTACAACAATATCGTCCGCAACTCAACTTAATTTTATTTTGAAGGCAGTTCCTTGCATTGCTTTACTACACATAAATCTTGATTTTGCTCTTATAAAGGGGAAAAAATCGAATGTTGTGTACATAACAGCATGTCTCCTTGATATTCCCTGCGGCCTTCGTCGCCGGAAATAAGAATAAGAATAAGAATAAGAATATTTATTGTTCAAACTGTGTACAAAAGATGTTACATTAAGACAGAATCAACAGTTTGGTCCGCAGCACGGACGTACAATATTAGTGTAAACCAAAATAAAATATTAGAATGTCAACAACTAACTATGCTATGTAAATAATAACATTACCATAAAGTGTATTTAGACTAGGCACTAATAACATGTGGTTATTAATCATCAAAATAATCGTTTAACTTATAGTAGCACTTAGAAGTAAGCCATATTTTGAGTTTATTTGAAAATTGCGTGCCATTGCATGCTTTAATAGTGTTTGGTAATTTATTATAAATTTTTATAAACATATGGTAACAATTATTTCTGTACAGACTAGTATTGGGGCAGTGGTCAAAGACAATCCTTTCGGGGTCTCTTATAGCTCTTTTACAGACATTCCGATTGAATTTGAAAAACTGCTGGTGTTTCTTCACAAACTTACATACTTCCCAGATGTACATGCTAGGCAGCGTTAGTAGACCTAGTTTAGGAAACAAGGGTTTACAGGAGTCATATGGGCAAATACCACACAAAGCTCTTACACATTTTTTTTGTGTAATAAAGACTCTATTAATATATGAACCGTTCCCCCAAATAATCAAACCATACCTGAGAACAGAGGCTACAAAACCGTGATATGCAGTTAAAGCTACTTTTTGAGATACTACCTGTCTGAGTCTCCGCAGTACATAAACAAATCTATTTAGTTTGCTACAAACACTTTCTATATGGCTTATAAAGCTTAGGTTTCTGTCGAGCACTAGCCCTAGAAATGTTACATTATTAGCTTCTATTAAATCCTGTCCATTATGATTTATTTTTAGATCAATGAGCTTGCGTCCCTTTACAGTGAATTGTACATATTTTGATTTTGTAAGATTGACACGAAGATTATTAGTACTAAGCCAATTTATTACAGAGCAAACAGTATCGTTAATATCAGATTCGTAGGTATTTAAGGAATTTTCATCAGACGTTACAATAATCGATAAATCGTCGGCAAACAAGACACACTGCTTAGATGTTACATTAGGTAAGTCGTTGATATAAAACAGAAATAACAAAGGGCCTAGAACGCTCCCCTGTGGGACACCGTACTTATTAATTTTGTAGGATGAGCGATACGACTTTAAGACATTATCAGTATCTAATTTATTTATTTCTATACATTGTTCTCTATCTTGTAAATATGACTTAATCCAGCACAGTGCGGGTCCTCTTATTCCATATTTCTCCAGTTTATACAGTAATATATCGTGAGACACAAAGTCAAAAGCCTTTGTCATATCAAAGAAGAGAACGCTAACAAACTTTTTACAGTCGAGATTTTGAAGTACACTGTTTAGTAAGGTGAAACCAGCTAAGGTAGTGCATTTACCCTTCTGGAACCCATTTTGTTCGGCTTTTATGATACTATATTTTGTTGTGAATTCTATCAGTCTGTGTTGCATACACTTTTCGAATATCTTGGATAGAACAGGAATCAATGCAATGGGACGGTAATTATTGAGGTCATTTCTGTCTCCCTTCTTGAATAGTGGTTTAACAATTGATAATTTTAAATGTTTTGGAAAACGGCCTGTTTGCAGTGAAAAGTTTACAAGGTATGTTAAGATAGGGGCTATAATATCTTTGCATTGTTTTAATATTTTTGTTGAAATTTCGTCGTAACCATAAGCATTCGAATTATTAAGTGAGTTAATGATTTTAATTATTTCAGGTTCACTAAAGGGTTTCAAGAAAATAGAATTTATCATCGGCTCGATTGTAGATGTTTGATTTGTCGTACTATAGCTAGTATTACTAGAAGTGATATCGGTTTTATTTGTAGAATCAACGTAGTAATTGTTAAAAGTTGTTGCGATGTCAACTGGATCTGATATTAACTCACCATTTAAGTTTATTACATCTATACTTTGATTTGAATGTTTACTACATGTTTCATCATTTATGACTCTCCATGAAGCTTTACAGACATTTTTACTATTAACTATAAAATGATTATAAGACTTCTTTTGTGCAATATGAGTACATTTTTTCAAAATTTTAGAGTAAGTTAAATATGTTTCCCTATTTTGTTGAGTCTTATTTGAATAAAAATTGAATCGTAGCGACCTTTTTATTTTGCAACAAACTCGCAGACCCTTAGTTATCCATTTTGGTTTCTTTTGAATGTTATTTACTCTTACTTTAACAATAGGAAAGCAGAGATTATACAGTAAGCAGAACGATTCATGGAAATAATCAAAAGCATTATCTATATCATTGGCCATGTAAACATCATGAAACGGATATGATTTTAAATAGTTCAGGAATTTCTTGACATTATCGATACTGAAGTCTCTTTTATAAACAAACCAGTTTTTAATTGCATGTAATTTATTTTTCACAGGAAATATGAGCAGTTGTGCGGTCTCATGATCAGAAAGTCCTAGAGGGATAATTTTCCCTGATGCTTTTGTAACATTACTAATTATTAAGTCTAGACAAGAAGATGCTCTTGTCGGATCATTTATGTGATGTGTTAAATTATGATTTCGACTTATGTCTTTGAGATAACCGTTAGCATGACTGCGTTCCATAGTATTAATGTTAAAGTCACCTGTGAGAATAATCTTTTTGTTTTTATATTTTTTGGCAAGGAAATCCAACACGGCTTCTAGTTTTAAGAGGAAAGAATTTGCAAACTTTTTATGTGAGTTGTATAAACATACAATGATTACATTAAATCCTGGAATAAGTACAGCACAACATTCAAAGATTGATGGTATAGAATAGTTACTAAGATCAAGTACTTGGTACATTAAACCTCTTTTTAAAAAAATACAAGTGCCCCCCCTTTTTGATTTTCTACAATAACTTGTCGCTAACTCATAGTTATGTATCTTTACATTACTTTCTTCACCCTTTTTTATGAAAGTTTCGGTAAAACAAATAATATCCGGTTGCAATCCTTGATCCGATAATTCTAAAATAGAAATTTCAATGAGTTCTTTTTTATTATTTATACTTTGAATGTTTTGGTGTAAAAGGACAACGTTGTTTATATTATCCTCGAAAAAAATTTATAGATGTATTATTTGTATTTGAAGGTGTTATATTTATAGAGATTGGATTTTTGACAATCGGTGGGAAATAATAAGGGATAGTACCCTTTTGCGATTTATTTACAATTGAAGTTTTAGGGTCGCTGTCAGATTTATCAATAATAGGACCCTTATAAGAGTTAGAGTGAATCGATTCAGAATGTGGTGATAAATTTCTAGATGAAACATTCGGCTCCTTGTCCTTGACAGAGTGTATGGGGATTTTATCGGAGTGGGATTTTCTGATGAACGGTAGGTATTTTGATTCATAATCCGCAGTATCAAATGCAAGATTGATGTGATAACACATATTTAGTAAGCGAGTAGACCGTCCAAATGAAGCTGAACGCAACTTACAATTAACAAATTGACACTTTGAGAAACTCTTACAGACTAATTTCAACTGACCATTCAGCATACTTTCATTAAGATGTGTATTTTTAGAGACGTTAAGCACTATAACATCATGATTTTCGAATTTTTTCAAAGTGGTATACAGTTCGGAGGTAATTTTTACAGGATTTTGGTCATTTTCACCTACACTTAGGATTAATTTGTCCTTATCACCTATTGGAAAGTTCAGACAACTTTTTAGTATTTCATCTGTTGTAGCAAATGGTTTTGTGACCGATGAGACGTTGTACTTTTCATATGCTGTGTTTTTTCTGGTGTCTATTAATTTTTCGGCTAGACCAACACATTGTCTTCCTCCAAATATCCAAATGTTTTTCAGATTTTCTGTGTGACATGATGAGTTCTTTGTTTTAGGTGCAGAATGATGAGGTGGATTCTTCTCTTTTTTTCCTGGTTGCCTCTCGGTTTCGATGTTTAGCTCGTTTACTTTCGATGTTGTTTCAGAGTTTAAGTCAGTCTGGTTACTTGCTGTTTGGAGAAGGTTTTTCGTGATTTCTGAATGAGGTGAGTCAATGATATTGGATTCGACGTCTGCGTCTGTAGAAAAATTAATTATGTTCTTGCTATTTTTGCAGCTTTCTTCGTATGTTAAAATTGTTTTTCCGGCTGGGGTGGCGTTCGATGCCAAAAAGTGATCCTCTTCACCATTTTCCTTCTTTAATAATTTATTTTCTTGAATAAGCTGGTCTATTTGGCTGTGCGCATTGTGGAGTTGAACATTTAGCGAGTCTATTATGTTTTTTAATTCAGTGCATTCATTACATGCTTCTAAATGTAGATTGGAAAGGCTTGTCGCAGATGTTGAAAGAAATGACAAAGGCTCATCACTGCCATTTAAGTCGCATAGAGAGCCATAAACTCGATTGTGTTCTTGTTTCCTCCGAATAGTTATATTTCTGTACTGTGAACAAGGACTGTTTTCGTCGTTATCAGAGGTTTCAGTGTCGTGTTTTGTGCTGGAGGAAGCAGCTGCATGTATAGATCTGCAACATTCAAGACACTTCCAAGACTTTTTATTGTCGGCTGTCATTAAAAAGAATCTTTTGTCGATAACGTTGGCACATTCTAAATCGAAGATCATATTGCATACCGAACATTCCAAATAATATCGGTCTGCAATAAAACTTGAACATTTTGTGCATTTTTTAACTGGTAGCGCCATCTTTTATCGTTGGAGACTTATTAGCAGGTTGAGTAATATTTGCAAAATCGATTTTCTATGTGTTATATCATATTTCTGCTAGATGTCGTTAACGGTAAAAAATTCTCCAAAATCCTCGATAGATGGCGTAAGGAGTCTTCTTTGAAGCGATGTTTTTTTCTAAAACTGTTTATTTGTACTTACGATTCGAATTACAGCGATTGTAAATTGTTTTTATTTATACTTCACTGTTCTAATCCACCGGAGTTTTTCGTTATGATCAGTTGAATGGGTTTTTATTTTCGGTCTTCTAAAGAATTTTCACTGTTTATGTGGGACAGCGGGAAAAAGTTCGTTATTTTATTTGAAAATAAAGTCACTGCAGGGATATTTCTGTTCAAGTATTAGACTATAACACTTTTAAGCACAATGTTTCTTTAATATTCTGCACTTTTATACACTTCTGATAAGTACTTTAACTGATAACATAGACGAGAAACGATGTTGTAAGAATCGGCACTGGTAGCAGTTTGCCGTTTCCCTATTCGTTGTTTTCTCTTCAGTTCTTGCTTGATTCTAACACACTACAGTTATTTTTGTTAGAAGTTTATAACCACTAAAGACTTTTGATTGTTTTACACAATTTCAGTAAGAATTCAATTTATAAGAATTAAAAATATACGGAGACGATGTTGTTTACGCGACGGTAGCGCCACCTCCCGACGGTAGCGCCACCTCCCTGTGACAATGACAATACGTAGCTGGCGCGTTTGTACACACCGCTCAGAAGCCTTGGGAATGCTTTGAGCTTCCGGTGAGCTGATGCCTCTTTTTTAGCTATTGTTGCTTTCGTTTGTTTTGGTGACGGCAAATCATTAGGTACACCCCGTACACCAAAAGTGATCGGCATGCATAAAAAAAATTTTACGTCTTTGTTGAAGTTAAAATACACGAATATTTTCAAAGGTCTTGTAATAAATTTGAGTCGTTGTTGTTCCACTGTTGGGCATTGGCCTCCATCTACTAAAAATATCAAAATATCATAGTACATACTAGAGGACCGCGGCGAAACCGCCTTAGAATCTTCCCGACACACACTTGGCCGTATTTAAAGCCTATGTTAATCACTGATAATGCAGCATTCTAATGGTGAAAGAATTATTCAGATCGGTCCAGTAGCTTAGGAGCCTATTCATTACAAACAAACAAAAAATCTAATCTTTTCTCTTATAATACATGATGTATATGCCAATTTCGTTTATGTAGTTATTTCAATCAGTGAGAAAATTGTTTTTTTTACATTTATGTTACAGGTTTTTAATAGTTTTTTTCTGAAACTAGTACATGCATTATTTGTTTATATATGCTATGTTACCTTGTTGGTGTTGGAAATGGTTATTTTTTTCTTCACAAATACTTGCCCACCTACATACCCCATTATCGGCAGCCATTATCTAGATTACCATCGTTTAACTGTCACCGTGTAAAGCAACAAGTACTTGTTGTGTAATCTTTGTATTTCGCTTTAAAAATGTCTACATTTCTACTTGGCAATCAGAGTCAGGTATAGAACTAGTTGAGTTAGTTCTATAAGTCAAGATTAGTCCAAGTCACAAACGAATGGCCTATTAGTAAAACGTTAGTTAGGTATATTCAACTGTGATATGGGTTAGCGTTCTTTGAATAACACATAATATTTGCATTACGTATCATGGTTGTGTGCAAGAACATGGCAAGGACTTATTTATTTATTTATTTATTTATTTAATTCTACAGACACAAAAACATTATCATTACAGGTATATACCCAATACGATAACATTACATTGTATTAATATTATTCTGCTCTAGATAATACTTTTATTTTCATGACTGTGTCTAACTCATATAAATTTCTAAAAATCTGACATAGATCTGTCTATGGTTGCAAAATGAGCAAAGCCAAGGCAAATGCAACCAAGAATTTTAGAGAATGATAATAGATACCAATCCAGTTTTAGTTTTTTTTAATTGTTGTTCTGATAGAAAAGGACAAATTTAAGTTGAAAACATCGACCTACGAAAGAAGATTGAAAATTACCGATCAACAAAGCGTATTTTCATGTTTCATCACTTGTAAGGAGGATTGGTATTCATTATCATTCTCTAAAATTATTGGTTGCAACCAAGACCAAGGTATGCCAACATTAATCAATTTTCATTAGAAACGTGATTTTAAAGTGAATTTATCATTCAGTTGGCATTGCCCTCTGATTTCTTGCAAGTTGTACCATACAAGATTGCAGTGTTTAACTCTAGTCGTAACAACGTTGAGCGAAATTGAGAAAAAACCCCAGCAACATCGACAACACGCGATGTTTGACACGCTCGCAATCTGCGCCTGAGTCTACTCCAAGTACCTACCGAGTGCAGTGTGCAACTATCCAAATAAGAGCAGAAACAACCATAGATAAATATTGTATGTTATTAGTCAAGATAATGCTAGATAGCGCATCTCTGAAATTACAGGGTGAAATTTATTTCTTTAGCATCCTTTTAAACTAAGAGTCTACCCATCAAACTGAACAACTTACTATGGGAGCAAACCGAACAGAGCAAAAAAAAACAGCTGTTCCATACTAAACTGCAACGCCTCAAATGTATGCAACAGCCGATTTTTTTTTTGCTCCGATCAGTTTGCTCCCATAGTAAAAGTTGTTCAGTTTGATGGGTAGACTCTAAGTTTAAAAGGATGCTAATGACATCAATTTCACCCTGTATATGACGCCGATCCGATCTACTGCACAAACGAAACACTACACAGATACATATCAAACAGGGCGCTTCAGACTATCAAGTAGAACAACTTTTACTATGGAACCTATTATGAAATCGCAAAAAGAAAATCAGCTATTTCATACAAGTAGGTATTGACAGTTTCCAAGTTGGTCCCCTGGTAAAAGTTGTTCAGTTTGATGGTCTGAAGCACCTGTAACGCACTAAAGTGTATTTTCTACTATCCTTTTAAACACTATTTACAATAAACCACATTGGTTATTCGAATGTTTTTCGTGATGTGTTCGAAATCTCATCAAAAAGCAATGCAATGCAGCTGCGGGCGTGATGCAGAAACGTCCTTGCGCCGCTTGATACCAATCAGTCTGGTAAATGGAGCCGCATTCCCATGTTTATTGCATTTAGTGCAAGTTGCTGTTGTCGTTTTATAGGTCATGGACCTTTTACCAAGGTACCTACTTCTAATGTCATAGGAAAAATTACAACGTTATTGCTTAATGTTTATGATTCTCCGTGACGTCTAATGGTTAAGCCTACAATGACAGCTATTAATTAACTATTACTGATACTACGACTGCAGATGGCCACTCTGGGTATTACTAACTGGACCATGAATCCTACTTCTTTCCAGGTATCATTTCCTAGTTATAATTATATGACTTATAATAATTATGATTATCTAGTTAAGAATTACAAAAAACCGGTCATGTCGGGCTTCTCGCGCACCGAGGGTTCCGTACCTCACCACCACATACCATATTAACTTAGAAATCAGTTTTGTTTTCTGCGGGACCTTAAGCGCGAGAGCGACTCACACTTGGCCAGTTTTTATTATTTGTTGTTATACTGTAGAGTTTGCTCTATAATCACACCAAGTTTGACGCTTGTATGTATTACCGTTTTTAGGATAGAGCGAGACGAAAATACGTTGATAAAAACTAGTTTCTCGTATGAGGATCACAATTTTTTATTAATATTTTCACTTTTTTATTATTTGTTAGCAAATCCGCCACAATAACGCGTATACTATGAAAAGTATAGTAAAAAAAGTATAGAAAATCTCTAGCTATTCCCGTTTTGAAAGGGTGAAAACGGGACCCTATTGCTAAGACTACGTTGTCCGTCCGTCCGTCCTACCTATTTAGACCTGTAACTTTTTAACCGTAATAGCTAGATAGTTGAAGTTTTCACAGAATATGCGTTATTACGGCGGATTTGTTGACAAATAATAATAACGTCAAAAAGTATAAAATTAAGGGAGAAACTAGTTTTTATCGACGTTTTTTCCTCTCGCTCTATAGTAAAAACGGTAATACATACAAGTAGTGTCAAACTTGGTATAACAAAAAATTAAACGCTTAAGGTCCCGAAGAAAAAGTTTTTTTCCAAGTTAATAATTGTTGTGTTCTGTGGTGGTGTGGTACGGAACCCTCGATGCGCGAGTAGCCCGACTCGCACTTGACCGATTTTTTTATGTTTGATGTCGTACGTATTAGAATAATAAGCGGTGTCAAATTCGTGGCACCACAAAAACATGGATGCAAATCAAAGTGCAGCAAAATTTGCGGCTTGAAAAACTAGTAATGGGCTCGCTCGTTAAAGTTTTATCTTTGTTTCCTTCAGAATCTGGACAACTGGAAGTCGTCGAGGCGGAAGAGGGTAGAACACATAATAGAGCGGTGCGTCGAGGTGCGCCGTATGGAGAACGAGCCGAGCCAGCCGCGCACCAAGTCCAAGACCTTCAACGAAATGCTTGAAGAAAGGTGAGTCGTCGCTACTACTGTTTATCTGCTTGCGATTTGTTTTCAGATACTCGTACATAAACAGAGTTCAGTAAGTCTGATGAACTCCAATCTGCAAGTAGGATCTCAATTTTACATTGAAATGTTGTGTTTCTATAAACTTGTAGCTTATCTATAGGTGCTGAATCCCTAAATTGCATATAGAAACGCAAATGAGTAGGTAAACTGAACGTACACTCTAAAATACTAACGCGGGGTTCGTTGAAAATACCTTTCATAAAGTGCCTAACCGTTCTTTCGCGTCAGGATGAGCCATATCGATGACAAAAGATTCGACAGTCAGCAATGGTCGTATCGAGGCTGACTACCCAGGGTGCGCCAGACGAACTCAGGTTAAACAATAAATATAACAGGAAATACCTAAAATAAATAAATATCTTGGACAATGGACATTGTCACACAAATTATCTAGTCACGTTTAAAGTACCAGAAACTGGACTTGTATCATGATGATTAGACAACGATTAGTATTCTATACAATCGGAGGCGTCCAACATTTTTTTTTTAGATTCCTCACACCTATACTCCATTCCAAATAGTAACGAAAATTTAAGGCACTTTTGAATTTCAGAAACAGAGATTTGAAACACTTCCTCTCACTTATTCTTAGAACAGCTTTTAGTAACGTCCAAGATACGTTGGATAGTATATCTTTCCCTTAAATAAATTATATTTGCTAATCAGAATTGGCCAGAAAGCTAAACAGGAATCGGAACATCTTTTCGTCCTTATTTTGAATCCAGTATAGCTGTATCCGAAAATACCCCATGTATTCCACGATTTTTGTAGTTTAGAAGTTAAGATTTTTTTAATGAATATTTGAGAATTTTCTACCGGAGCGGGTTAAAACTGTCATAACTTTTTTCATAGTCCGAAATTTTAGAATTTTGTTTTTGCAACATGATCTTCTGGAAACACTCTTCCATACTTAAAATAATCATCAACACAACATCCATGCAATGCATGCAAGCTACCGAAAAAAGGGTCGAAAGTGAAAATTTTGTGTCCGTATAGCTAGCGTACACATAAAAGGGATTCGGCTAGGATCAGTGCCAATAAATAGTGCCTAATTAGTACCTAGGTCAAATAAATAGTCTGTACTTTACGAAATATCGATTTTTTTTACCTGGTACGCTGGCTTGACGTCAAGGTAGCGTACACATTTTTTGTGGCTAAAACGACTTGCATTACAGCAATGATTTTACACTCAAAAAGTAGTATACAGGAAAGTAGTACTATTAGAAGTTTTCTTCTTCAGTTGAATATAATTTCCCCTCAAAGGAAATCTACTTTCGTCAGATGTGAGCGGCGCGGGCGTCTTCGGTTTTGATTACTTTACTAGACCGTCGCGCTCGACGGCCTGACAGCACGAATGATCGGGTTACTCCGACCAACGCGCATGCACAGACACGGCTGTTGCTATGAAAATATTACTGAACCCTGAACTGTTTTTTTAAATTCTATGTAAAGGTGTTATTACGTATATCGTTTCGGAGTTATAGCTAAACTCAAGCTAATTTCTATTTAGAAAATAAGAAAAATAACAACGACGCGACGTTAGCACAGATTTTATTGGGTCTTCTCTTTACCTTGAAAATAAAGGGGCAGAGTTTCTTAAATTAATCTTTGCGTTTTATTCTATGACTACTAGCCGCAACCGCGACTTGGTGCGCGCAGACCACTAAACCGATTGCGATAAAATAAGCCTAAATGTTAATCCAAACTAAACCCTATGCTTTTGTGTAAACCCTATTCAAATCGGTTTAGTTGTTTTATAAATTATGCTTGCTCAAACGTATATTATACAGGTTGTAATGGTAAACAGTTGCATTACTTTAAGGGGTGATTGTTTGTTTACCCACGATACTGAACAAGTTTCCCTAAGAAACCGATAGGAAATTTGCAAAATAAACTTCCAACTTTCCATACTAAATGCAACCAGCTGATCGAACGTATGCGTGAAAAATCGAAATTGTTTTTCTCGTATTTCCTAAAGTTTTTTTAGGGAAAGTTGTTCATTATCATGGGTAGAATCACCCCTTAAAGTAATGTAATTGTTTACCCTAACACCACATTATCATTGTGCAGCGGGTGCATCTGCTTATGATTTCTAAAGACGTATCGTATTTTCTAATACGTTTTTTAATCTTTTGCTGGTCTCGTATCAACATTATCGTATCTTGACAAGATAAGAGCGTTGTAAATACTTGATTGTAGATTATTCAGACCGCTCTCTATAGTTCCGTCATTTCAAAAATGTCGTTTTTCAATCTGTAAATAAACGACGATCTGGATATCCGTAACTTTAAACGAAACAAGCACATTGAATATAAACAATTCAAGACTACCTGTGCAAAGATTGAAATAAGTACTGCAAACATTGTAATCATAATGTTTAGCAAATCTTCTAACGTGATTTTTCTGACCATTTTAGTTTGGAAATCCCTAGTCAACATCACACGAAATAAAATAATAGGTATTTAAAGCTTAGAAAAAGTATATGTCTAGAATGAGCCTCACACTTGTTCCGTATAAAACAAAAGGGGCTAACTTTCTTAGGTGCTTTTTCTGCGTGAGGCGCCATACTAATTATTTATGTGTGCGTGTATATGTATAGGGTTATGGAACCAGTACTGGTTCCTATTTTTTTCGACGCGTTCGTAGCTTTGACTGGCTATCTTGATAATCTAAGATTTAAAGATTAAAATATTCATCTTATGAACAACATTGATCGTGATCAATTACACAAAACATCCTATGAATAGAAAAGCCTGAGCGAACACAAAACATACTCTAAATAGCTTTTACAGTAAAGAATGTTGTATGTAAGTACATAGTAATTTCCCTCCGCCTCGGAATCTATTTCCAACTTATTTCGTGAATGTAACTCCAAATGTAAACGTTCATCGAATCGATCTATAAACATCCTTAATTCGTTTTCAAAACCAACCTCATAATTAGCATTTCATCGAGAACAACATTGCAAATTCTCAATATGTTTCTCTTGTTTCCGATTATTGGTTTTTGCTGGAAATAAAAATATGTAGGTATTTAAATGCATATTTTTCATTAATGACCCCTGGACAAACGCAATATGGTATATAATGGCGTGACATGACAAGAGGCATCCATTAACTACTAACAGTTCTAGCCTACAGCAAAATAACTGATCCTCTCGTGAATTAACCTTAATTTGTACAGAGCCCACGTACGTCGATCAATAGCGTATCATTTGACATGTGAAACGATAATATATCGTCATTTGAGAGTTAAGATAATTTGCCGTTGCACAATTATACTGTGTATTCTTCACACGTGATGCTATGATCGTACACTTGTTAGGCAACGTTGTGGTCGCTTTCGGGTTCAAATGATTACCTGTGAACTTTGACTAGAATCTCCAAATTACCATGACACTTCAACTCTCACGTATCTCTCTCGAGCGGCTTCTATACAAAGCTATCATGTAACACTTTAGAGAACAATCCTTTTATTATTTAACACAAAACCACACATCCTTAGAGCGGCGGCCGTCCCGGTAGATAGTCACCCTACCGTTAGATCTCGACTGTCAGCCGCAATGAGGTCGCGACCGGCGATATAATTTCATTTGTTTCGAATAGCTTACTGAGCTTATGTAATCCTATATTGATGTAATAAATGTAGTGCTGCTGCAAGTGGCACAATTACTTCATATAATTTATGTTCACTCAGTTTACGTTTGTATTTTACGCGTAACCACAATTGAAAATAAAAGCTTTAAAGATATTTTCTAGTGCTCCGTATAAAATTTCTTTAACATAAGTTTGGTTGATTGTGAAACTACCTGTGTTCTGTCGCGATCGCAATGTGATGACACGGATTGCATTATCGTGATGTTTCAATAAACTGACGTCCATTCTAATCAAACCTTTTATACACTATAATAATGTTATCGACCTGCTAGTTCTTATCATCAAACTATATTAGATTGATCTTTACGTGGACGCAATAAGAGTTAATAAATCAAATAGTTATTTTGTGAAAGGCAACGATGATCTGGTGTATTAAATCTGTAATCGTTGTTGCTCAGGATGACAGTTTTACATAACAATCTTTTGCAAATTGAGCTATTTGAATGTTCCAATTCTAGGTTCCTATTTAGTTGTTACCTAATGTTTGATTGCATTTTGTTTTGAGTACTGGCTATGTAATTCATCTGTTGTTCTCAATTACTATTTAGATAAATCTTCTACCTACACACAAGCACTCAAGGCTCCTCCAAGCCTGTAACATTGGCAGCTAACTTTGTATTAAGACAGCATTTCCCAAAGTATGGGAAGCGAATATTGTGATCGTCGACCGGGCCGAAATAAATTGGACGTATCAAACTAATTGCAATTAAAAGTAGGTGACTAAACTGAAATTTGATGCTAAAGCAATACTAAATTTTTTTTTTAAAACAAATGCATCCTTTTCATTCAAAAATAAATCCTTCTATTTAGTATTAGAAATTTCGATTGGAACTGACGTTTTTTTCTTATTTGAATAGATGCCCCTTTTTCATTCATGTCAACCAAGAGGTGCGTCCCAAATTTTAAAGAGTTTTGCTAGGTGGGTCGCCGTCCAGTCAACTTTGGGAACCACTGTTAAGCCGTAATTGTATTATTAGTTTATTAACTATTCTATTTGTGTGCGTACAATAAGGTATTAAATTAGTATCATTAATACGTCTGCTAGTCAGTCGTCACATTATTATTTGGCTGTTTTGGTTTAAAAAGGAATTTATCAATCCACAGGTTGTTTTAAAGAGCAAAGCTGAAAATGGGAAAAGTAACGTAACTAAATACATGTTTTATTCATTTCTTAAAAGTAATTAGATGGAAGACCTGTCCTAACCGTCTCAAGGAAATTAACAATCAACCTAGCTTCCTGTGTTTACCCGTAGTAACTTGATGTGTCAAACGGTAATATATTTATTAACTCACTAAACCTCCATTTCATTGCCAATAAATCCTTAAAGGTTGCTGTTCTGTTTGCGTTACGACTTTTTGATAGCCTACATTAATTTCCTTTTAGACCTAAGCAATTATACCTACTATCACTTACTTAATTTAATGTCTTTTGAAATCCAACGATTACAGTTCAGTTTATAATACGTACTTATCCAATACTGCAGGCAAATGTTTCCTAGTTATTTTTTTAACTGTATTTAATTTACACGCGAATCACTACGACTTTCTCTGTGCAAACATACATACAATCGAATAATTGTTGTGTTTAAAGAAAGCGATGCTACAATCGGCCACGATCACAATTGACGTACTAATGTCCGACCATCTGCCTGTCTGTCTGTCTGTCTGTCTCTCCTGTGATCTCTTTAACTGTAGCTTTAATCGACCTGGCGAATTCGAAAGAAATAACACCGAGAGCGAGACTTGTACTTAAGGCTTCTGACACTCCCACGCATAGTTTGGCTAGCTACATTTGTGAATTCTAATAAGAAGTTTACGAACCTAATGGAGGTTTATTTTCCTCGCCAAACATTAAGGCGGCACTAAGCCTATAGTGCTGCCTTCGATCGTTGTTTTATTAATTTCTAAACAATTATACAAAATTTCCAAAAAAACGAGAATGACACATTGTAGTCACTGCTATAGAACCTAGCTATTAAACCGAGCGGTTTAAAACGGGATTTTTCGCTTGAAATGGTTTTTAACCATTTGAGCCGGCAAGAAACGGTTTTTTTTCATATTACTAGTATATTTGCACCTGTTATAATTTTTACGATTGCTTAAACTATTTCCGATGGCTTACTTAAGCATAAGCATATGCTCACGACTATATTCCCCGAGGGGGTAGTCAGAGATATTCTGAAACCTCAGAACATCCACGTTTCACCAGTAGTACCGAAACTCTGTCCAGTGTGACAGGGGGTGAGCCCGTCGCCACTTATAATGGACAGTGGGTACAATACATGCCTCGAAATTGAAGCATGCAGGTTTCCTCACGATGTTTTCCTTCACCGAAAAGCCAGGCTTACTTTACAAACATATTATATTTTCACCTGCATTAAGTGAAGTCAATAGCAAATTACAAGTTAGATATAGGTACAGTGTACACTAAACCACGTTACCTACAGGCTGCATGGTAATGGTAACTAGTCTGCCGGTAGATACCTACCTACCCACCAAACATTATTTAATTAAATGAATCACTCATTCGTAGGCGCAAAAGCATACGACGACACCTAAGATAAAAAAATTTTAACAAAAAATTAAAACCGACTTCAAAACTAAAAAGGTAAAAATAATAATATTGCAGTCGTTGACTTTTACATTCGCATCTAAAAGAACATTAATTTGTTTTATCGGAGTCGGTGTCAAGCCGGACGATTCGCAACCGGGCTTGCAGTAATTTTTTGGCTTGGCTTGGCTTGACACCGACTCCAATAAAACAAATTAATGTTCTTTTAGATGCGAATGTAAAAGTCAACGACTGCAATATTATTATTTTTACCTTTTTAGTTTTGAAGTCGGTTTTAATTTTTTGTTAAAATTTTTTTATTTCAAAATTTTCTGTGTTGAAATCTAGGTGAAATATATTAGTTCGACTTAGATATCAGTTATAAGTAAATGCAAAGGATACGGTGTACGCTCTCACCACACTCGATTAAAAACAATCCAACCCATCTTTCGTTACAACATTTCTGTTTTTGGGTTACTGTTATCCGTCTTTATGCCATATTTCGATTTAATAGATGCATAAATGAGTACTAATGAGTTTTTCTAACTTATGTACGTAGTACCGACTGCTCTCAAACGGTGAAGGAAAACATCGTGAGGAAACCTGCATATGCAGAAAAAGAAATTCTGATGCGTATTGTGAAGTCTACCAATCCGCATTGGGCACGCGTCGTGGACTAACGCCCAAACACCCTCATACAGACAGACAGACAGTCAGACAGAATTGACGAAAGTAAAGTAATAGACGATAAGGGCTCTTTGTTTGACTACGGAACCCTAAAAAAGACGAACATTACCGACCGCCGCCATGATCAATTATAGGAGATTACACACCGAGGACTGGAAAGGAAGAAAGGGCCCAGATCCCATGTAATTCGAAGACCGAGGGGTCAACAAACATTTGATCTGAGGCTTTCTTATTTACTGTCTGAGGTTAGTATACTATTTTTCTCCTCGACCGTGGTGGAAAGCGGCAACTTCGTTTAGCGCAGCGGGACGAAAATTGACGCTTTGCGGCCGGAGGGGAAAAAATCATTAAATCTAGGTGTTTCGGTACTAGGTACGAGTATATCCATGAAGTTTTTATACGTTTAAACACAAACAGTATGACCTATAGATTCGAAACTTCTTGAGTATGACCAAGAAGCTTTACATATAAATATAGGCATATAAAACTTCTTGGTTATGACAGTTAAAAAAAACATAGTTTGACAGTCCCCATCAAAACATTTATTTTGCTGGAGTCACGGACTTGAAAAAAAGACGGACCAAATCTGGTCTAATCACGAGTGAAGCACCCATTTATATTTGTGTGCGTGCTGACGAACTGTCACGCGGTACATAATGGTGGCGGGTTGTAGGACCTACGCATAGAGCTAGTGCATCTGTGTGAGTATAGGACCCTTGTAGAACAAACGAAAATGTAGGACCTTGCATGCTTCAGATCTTTTTAGTGTTGTTCTGGTCTGTGGCTGGAGTGTGATTTTTGAACATTACACGTTAGAATTAGCAGTAGAAAGACGAAATATGCATAATCTCCATAAGTCCATAGTAATTTTGACATTTTCTACCGCTGATTTGAACGTGTGATGTTCAAAAATCGCAGTCCTGAAGAGAATCGACAAACATAAACGTCATCTGTGTCACGAACCTGAAAAAAGACGAACGTAGTATCCTTTAATCATACGTGAAGCACCTATGTATTATGTGTGTGCATCGTAGAAAGAGAAGGTACTAGAAGGAAGCATGTGTCTTGTCATATTCACTCAGTAAGAGATGCACATAGCAAATTCGCTCTAGTTAAAAAAGGAGATCGCTTCTTATTGCTGTCCTTATCGACGTAACCACTTTTTTGTTCTACGACGGCTGTCTGACTCCCCGGAGGCAGACATCTAGCTTCATACAAGTTGTAAGTATAGGATTTCATGACTATCGCTATCTCATACGCGGTTACGCTGATGTTCCGTCTACCAGCGTAAGTGAAAAAAAAATTGTAGTCTATGGTTTGCGTGCTGTCGCACTGTCGCGCGGTACATGACCTGCGCCTAGAACTGGTGCATCTGTGTGAGTGTAGGCCCAGAACAAACGAAATTTTAGGAACTTGCATGCTTCACATCTATCTAGTGTAACATTACGTCCGTCTTTTTTTCAAGTCCGTGACTGTGTATATATTTGTTATTGTTGTAGATTTTTTCAACAAGCGCTGAATCAATTTCGTGGGACCACCTTGGAAGTATGACCTACCAAACAAAAAAATCATCATCAAAATCAATTCCCAATTGGCGGAGTAATCGCGTAACAAACATACAAAAAAAAAACATACGGGTCGAATTGAGAACCTCCTCCTTTTGTTGAAGTCGGTTAAAAATATACGCTAACGTGACGCGACGTTGCCGCTTTGTGTAAACGCATTAATCCTTTGAATTTAACGCAGTAATTTTTTTAAATAAAATCATGAGATGAATGAGATTTAGACCGAGATTGAGATCTTTGCTCACGTCGTCGGTTGAAAACCAATTTCAAGCGGGGAGTAATTCGAATAAAACCGCTGATTTCGTTTTAAACGGCACGTTTACAACTATACTCACTGCTGATTTTCTATTTATCGGGCATCGATATCGGATATAGACGTTATCGTGACATTACAGTTTTAACGAAAATAACTACTCACAAGCATAAAACACAATAATCCATAATGTTTCGATAACATGAAAACCAACAATGACTACATTGAGGCAATATTGTTTTTTTTTTGGAAATGTTTTTATAATTGTTTAGAAATAAAAAAATAAGATTGAGGTTCACTATAGGTTCGGTACCCTCATATTTACTTGAGCGATTTCAATAAGTTTGTGCAAGTCGTATGCAAGTCAAATTATTGATTACTTACAAGCAAAAATTCTATCTCAAATACTTACAGAGATCACTTTCTAAGCAAACACTATCATTACGACGTGCTCCGGGGGTGTGCAGCACTGTAATTGTGATGGCTGATAACATAGGACACGCCACTTTCACGAGAGCATTACCCTTTGGTTTTCCTGCTGTCGTTCAAATGATAAGTTCCATCAAATGTTCTCGGTGGATAGTTCGCCGAATTTTGTAAAGGGGAACTTAAAGAAGACTGGTGAAAATTGTATCAGTCTTTTTTATTTTAAACTATGAGTCGTACAGGTTCCGGGAGTTTCTAAAAAAATCCACGTCTCTGCAAGTTAGGTTCAAAAGTTAAAATAACCTGACACTTTTCTTCCTAAAACCATAGCAGCGATTTCACTTGCAGTCGGTCGGGCCCGATTTCGGCATACGTACATTGCTTGATTTGTTCTCTCTATTTGAAAATGTAGCGATCAGAGCAAGCAATATATGCCAAATTCGGCCCTGCGTGGTAGGGTAAAGTAATCGCTGCGGTAGTTATAGTATGGTTTCTGCCCACGTAAATTTATGTATGTATGTACCATCTATCTACCATATTACAGTATAGCTACATTGCTACTGATGTGATATCATGGCATTATGATAGTCGACCGTATACGGTCATCGCTCTGACCATATTCGAAGAACTTACTAACTTGCGCATGTCAAAAGCGGAAGCGGTTGTCAACACATTATTTTTTTAGGGTTCCGTACCCAAAGGGTGAAAACGGTAGAGCGAATTCTACAGTATAAGAACAAATAATAAAAACCGGCCAAGTTTGAGTTGGTCTCGCGCTAAAGGTCCCGGAGAAAATAAAGATTTTTTTGTAAGTATATAATTATGTTGTGTTGTGGTGTGGTACGGAACCCTCGGGGCACGAGTAGCCCGACTCGCACTTGACCGGTTTTATTTATCATCTTATATTTGGGGAGCTTAACAGTCATGATATAGATTTACCTACTATTGTCTCTAGTACAGGCCTTATGAGGCCTTTTAATACACACAGGGTGAAATTGATATCATTAGCATCCTTTTAAACTAAGAGTCTACCCATCAAACTGAACAACTTTTACTATGGAAGCAAACCAATCGTAGCAAAAAAAAAATTGCTGTATATGCATACATTTGAGTCGTGTAGGCAGCGGCGGCGGGTGCAGTTTCGTATGGGACAGCAGATTTTTTTTTGCTCCGATTGGTTTGCTCCCATCGTAAAAGTTGTTCAGTTTGATGGGTAGACTCTTAGTTTGAAAGGATGCTAATGATATCAATTTCACCCTGTATAATGTTTAACAATCCATCCATCCATCCATCCATCACAGCCCTTGATCAGTCCGTCTTCGGACATAGGCCTCCTCCATATTTCTCCATGACGTCCTGTTCCTCGCCCTCTGTATCCAGTTGGGACCCGCGTGTCTCCTAATATCATTAACCCATCTTTCTGGTGGGCGGCCTGTACCACGCGTGGTTTCTCTGGGCCTCCACTCCAGTGTTCTTCTGGTCCAACGCTCGTTATCCATACGTGCAACGTGACCCGCCCATCTCCACTTCCGGCGTTCTGTTATGTTTAACAATAAATGTACTCAAATCAAATCAAATAAGGTTTATACTTTCTTAGGAAACTCGCTCAAAAGTCTTTGTTTAAACCGTCGAGAAATTAATTATACTAATTACTTTACTAACAACATTTAAAGGGTGTATGTATTCTGACAATGAAACTAAAGTACTAATACCTCAGTCAACATTCTCTATTGCACCAACATCGAAATCACGAAATAAAAATCAGCTCTTCCATACAAAACTGCAAACCTACACGAGCCAAATGTATGGGGATGTTGGTCCCATAGAGAAAGTTGTTCAGTTTCACGGTCTGATCATCCTCTTAAAAAAGTGTCAGCACATTAAGAAGGAAAATTCACAACATCATGTATATGGTATCTGAGCATTTAGATCTTACAAGGTGGGCCAAAAGAAATCACCCTATTGGAAGATGCTCTCATTTTTGCAAATGGCCGCCAATGTGTGGACTAGACAGATGCAGAATACAAGTGAACGAGCCATGGAGCGATACACTCCCCAAGAACGCGGAATAGTCGTGTCTATTTCGTTCCCGGGTCGCCTCATCTCTCGTTTTGGCGATTTGCACTGGCCCAAAGGTCTCCCGATTTAAGCGTTCCAGACTTTTTTTGTGGGGTTTTTTGAAGTCCCGTGTTTACGTGAACAAGTCTGAGACTCTGGAAGCCCTCAAAGACAACATTCTCGCCGAAGTGATGAAATGAGCCCGTATGGCAATCAATTGTGACGGCGCCCATTTGGCCGACATAGTCTTCTCGACATTGACCAATAAAATTCTAAAGGTTAAAATAAACATAATCAAAAAACAGAATCGAAGTTTTTCATTTAAAACAAAAAAAGAGAGCGAAACAACATTAGGATGACTTTTTTTGGCCCACCTTGTATTGTATTATAGGCTCATATGGCCTGAGATGATTTATGCGACTATTGTTTTTTGGCAAGATGAAACTCCACGCATCAATACTTTTCATTTGTTCTTTATCTTTTGAGTCTGTTCGTACGGCTCAATCTCTAGCATTTAAACTATACATGTATTTTTAACGGAAATCTGACAAATGTTGAGCACAGATGTTGGTTTCTAGATCGTGTTTAAAAATGTAATTGACTTTAATTGGTTCAAATTGAAAATAGGAACGAACTTCGTTTGTATGCAGCGCACTCGGGAGCCTTCGGAACAAACTTCTCTTAACATTTCGATGACATACGTTTATTTTTTTCATTCTCATCATTCATATTAGACAACAACACTGTTCGTCTTTACTTCATACCATGGCAAATATGAAATATGGATGGCCATTCCAATTCAAATCCAATAAAGAACTAATAGCCGCGACCTTGCCTGGGTAGTGGGGCAGTATTGAAGATCAATGGACAGAAGTTGCCAAAAACAGGAACTTTAAGTCTAATACTCTCTATTCTATACTTAAACACCGTGGAATCGAAGCCGGAATAGAGTACAGAGAGAGTAGAGTAGAGTACTTCATCGAAATAGTAAACAAAAATTGTTGTTCCACAGAAAATATCAATAGCTACTCGAAAAAAAAATATGAAAACAGCAGTTTTTTTATCGCTATGTATTATATTATTTTATTATTTTTCCGCAATTATACAGGGTGTTGCATAAGTAAAAATAAAATTTTAAAACTCTTAAGGGGGTTGTTGTAACCAACATCGAAATCGCGAAAAAAATAAATGATATCCCATACATATTTTAGCTCTAGTCGATTTGTAGAGTACGGAACATCATTTTTTTTTTCGCGATTTTGATATTGGTCCCATAGTGAAAGTTGTTCAGTTTGATGGTCTAAACCGGGGGTGGTTTAGACCAACAAACAAAAATTAAATGTTTATTTGTACTTTTTTAACACCTTGTATATAGGTTGTCTCGTTTTTACTTTTTAGTGATCTAAAATATTATAAAAGATTACGACATGGTTTTTAGGTGTCTCTGACTCCAAATCAACCATTTTTAGATTTTTTGTGCCTGTTTGTTTGTTTCTTCGAGCATCACGCAAAAACTACTAAACCGATTTTAATGAAACTTTTTTATTTGAATGCTTATGATTTAACTTAATACTGATTATGTAATTTGTGAGGACAAAGACGCGGGTATAAATACAAAACAAAATCTTGACAGATTTTCGGGTTTGGTGACAATAATAATGATTTTGATTATAACTCTACTGGTTTTTTTTTCATAACGTAGTCATCCCACGCCTTAAATAAAGTGAACTAACCATGAAAGTGTAGATAGAGCCTTAATCTGTACTTCAACTGTGTCCGTGTGGGTTTTGACGAATGATCCCCCTTCTGAACATTACAATAAATGTTCAGAACACATGTCGTGTAGGTGTTTGTTACTTCATTCTTTACATTCGATTCGACAACAATTTGGTTTTAAAACGATAAAAAATTACGATCGGTATGGTTTTAAATTTAAATGTAGATTGTGAAATCATACAACACTAGATGTTTCCTTGTGTTTTAAAATTTAATTAAAATTAAGTAATGTTAAATCTGTTTTAGAGTAAATGCATTTGTCACGTGTACATTAAGTAGTGAACATAAGAAGCTAAGAACTTGTAATAAGCAGCAATATCGCATTATAACCTGTCCCGCGACAGTTGGCAACTGTTGTTCACGCAACTCCACTAAACCAGTCCTTAAATGATACTTCGTATTTAAATAGAGCGAAAAACAACTATCCTTGTGTTATAATCTACATCGTAAGATTTGTTTGTATATATTTTTTTTAAACCGATGAGGAATAAAAAAGTCACGGTTCAATTCATATAAACTCAAATAACACTTATTTGATAGCGCGATTTAAATGACGTGTGCCGCCATCTATTGACAAGTTTGTTTGTTTGTTTGTTAGTTCGCGCATCACACATGAAGTACTCAACCGATTTTGATGAAACTTTTTTTGTTTGATAGCTTATGATCTGACTTAAAATCTGGTATATACTCGTATTTTGTGCGGACGAAGTCGCGCGTAAACACTAGTCTCAAATATAATCATCAACTAATTTTAATTTGAGTAAAGATTTATAGCTACAAAACGCCTTGGTTACCTATTAGCATTTAAATGTTTGAAAATGAATATTAAAGACCGTATAGACAAACCTATAACTAGCTTCAAAGGATCTAACTTCATAGTAGGTTACCCGCTAGCAGTTTTCCAGCCATACCAGCTTGATAACTAACTCAAGGAGCGTTCCGTAGTGTTCGTTTCACATACGAAGTCCTGCGTATCAATCCATTTTCATACTTAAGTCCACGTCTTAGAATGAATATTAGTAGCTCCTGCCGGAGCACACATTCTACACATGCCTGCCTCTGTGTATAGTCAAAGAGCCAGAGCTTCTGTATGCGCAAAAAACCTGGGTGTCTTCCCATAGCTTCCTGCACAGCCAGTTTCAAAGCAGTTTCCAATTAGAGACGAACCACTTCGGGAGCGGTTTGAAAGCCAATGTTTCACTCGTGACTAGTATGGATATGGTGCCTTAGAAGTGATAAGACCGCTTGTTGCCACAAGATCACCAAGTTAGCACAATGATTTTTGGTATTGGGAGAAACTTTTATGCGTTTAGCGTTTTTGCTTTACTGCGATATTTTGCGCATTTCGATCTCGTTATATTAAAGACATAGGTTATAATTATTACTTCTAAGAAACTGTTAAAAATGTTACCTTTTTTACTAAACTTCAAAACAAAAACATTTTGTTTTTAAAGAAGATTACAAATCTTCTTTGTGTGGCGAAAATTTGAAGCAAAATAGGCTGCTGTTGCATAATATACTTTCGTTAAACGTATCATTATTTATATTAGACAGAATCAAAAACTCTAAAAACGTGTTAATTGTATTATCGTTAACAGCTAATGAACTTTCCTGACCATAACTTCTAGTGCATCAACATGTTTTACTATCACCCTTTATTTGTATCTATTTCTTTATCATAAAGCTCCTCATGGCCTCCATAGACCATCATTGGTCAAGTTATTCATTATTCAACTGTTATTGAATATAATTATTATGATTTATGACAATAAAAGAAGGTACAGGATAACAAATAGCACAGTGTACTATAATTCTAATAGTAACAAATAAAACATCATCTAACAATGAGCAATAAAGTTGTGGAGTTTTTATTATGCGTCTGTTTAATTGACGACTTTTCATCGAGAGATGTAGAAAATTAGCAACCATCTTGGTTTTTGCTACAGCAAATTTTTTGCTCATCAGTTCTTTGTAAATCAATATCGATAACGATTTTGATCTTAACGTCGTTTGGATAAAGACTTATGAGATCTGGCTTTGCAGGAATACAATTGGTTATCTCGATGAGAAATCGGTTTCTGATCGCAGTCTCAACTGCATTTGTCGTGAAATTTGTAAATAGTAGCATCTACTATTGTGTTATAGAAACTGGATTCTTCATTGTATTTATTACTAATTGTAAAGAAGTGATGTAACGAGGCGGTGTCAATCTGCGATTGCGAATGTGTTGTTTATTCAAGCGACTGCGATTATTTATGATCATATTTCTGCAAATGCGAATACTATAACATATTTATTACATGACGTTCTTTTTGAACGATCGAGAACATGACGATTCCTGGACATATTTTTTGCGCGCGGCGACTGTACCTACCCCTGTACATCAAAAATGTTGTCCATTATCACGTACAAAAAATAATGTCTTCAAATAGTTAGTCGTCTGTTTATCGCTTAGCTATTCAGTTTTCGGCAGGATAATGGTTTGCAATTTTCTTTATGCTTATTAGGGTGTAACAAAACATCCTTTATAGTAATACTTAAGGGGGTGGGCTTCAGACCATCAAACTGAACAACTTTTACTATGGAGCCAACTTCAAAATCGTGAAACTAGGGTGTTTAGTTACACCCTGTATAGGTAGTTACAGTGTACCTACTCACTCAATAAAAAAAACTTACCAGATTTAGGTAAACGTGTGGACCTCAATTTCGTTGCCCTTTTATTTAGCATACATGACATTGCATAGATAATTTTACGCATCACACAATTATATTCCATACTACGAGTTTCCCTCGGTTCTTTTAAATTCTCACACCGCAAACAAATTGCGAAATAAACACTTTGTTATGTGACCGACAGCAACAATGGTCATGTTTCCCTCCGTTCTCACTACATTAAGGTCGTGCCACAACTCATAAGCGTGCTGTGGAACAACGGACAATATGAAAAGCAATGAAAAGTTACTTGTCTGTCACGTACGACTTTTTGAATGTTTACTTCCCTGAGCTGCGTCACCACCACCACCCCCCGAAATCAACCCGATTCCTGGCTCCAGCTACGGGCTCCAGTCGATTTTTTTCGAATTATTCTAATAGGCATATAAATCCATTCTCTCTTTACTTGCACTTAATATATCAGAAAATGTAAAGAATGCGCATGAGCAACGTATCGTGCAAATATTCACGAATCAAGCCGTGTTTACTCGAAATTCGTGCTATTGCTAGCTGTCACGTGACGTACTACGTATGTACGTGGTTATATTTAACTTTATTGCACCTGCATGACGATCGTTGGTTAGTTTTTGGTTAGATTGTAATCAAATTATACGTGTATACAGTAAAAGTAATTTAAAAACAAAACAAAAATAAAAACATTTTAGTCAATAGCGTAAGACTACTCGTACATTCCTTGAAGCTCAATTTGAGTTTAGCCTCCCATGCCGTTTTCAGCTCCAATCAATGCAAAAGGCGCCGACGGTTTTGTTCGTAGGCACATTTCATATTGAATTATCTGTTTTGTTGAATTCCTTATCCTTAAAATACGGACCAAAGCCCCTCGAGGTAAATTGATTCGTGATTTACAAGGCACGAACGAACGTGAGGTCCAGGATTCGATTCCTGTGAAAATTGCATCCTATTTTCTAAATCTTGCAAATTATTCAGTTATCTGAATGTGGAATTCCATACCAATTCTATAGGTATGCTAATTCATACATTTTATTTAGCTATAGTAAGGCTAGTGATCGTTTATAAAGTGTTGCAAAAAGAACTGCCATCAATTGAGTTTATCTAGGAGAGAAAACATGTATGTAGCCCTCAGAGGAAGGATCTCTTTATTCTAAAGGTAGCCCCTATGGGATGCAGTTAATGAGACGTCACATCCTTAAGAGGCGGTCTATTTTCAATGGAATTATGTAAAACATACGCTTCCCGTTGTACCGGCTTATATACGCGCCATTGGTGCACCTGACCGCATCCTACCGACATTACGTTTCATAGATGAACAATATTGCTAGAACAAGATACACTTTTTGAGAAGTATTAAGAGAAACCTGATTACTCTAACTAATTTAATGTAGAGTTTAGTAGGTATACTAAAGTAATTCATTAAAGTTAGGATAATATAACAGACAATATTATTATCGTCTGCGTCGGCAGCGACGACCAGTCATTAGTCTAAGTTTTCAGCACACCTTTTACTTAGTAAATTGGATTGAGTAAATATTAATGTTAAATTGGTTATACGTTTGGCAAGAAAATCTTGTAGAAAACTTGTTAAACTTACAGACGTTAGATTCATAATTACGAGTATTCATCTTTACTAATTTGATATCGCTTTGCGAAACTCTGGCTGGAAAATGTGTTAAGTTTCTACTGTATTTCAACTTATTATTTAGAAACTTAGTTATCTCCGCCTCAGCAACATCCCAATCCATGTATAAATTATTGTACGTGACAAATCGACCAGTTTACGAGTAGTGATGCGTGGAAATGTCTGTGGTGTTTTGTCTTGAACGAAAGAGAAAAAAAACGCCTAATAAAAATATAGCCTATTAGCCTTGGACTAATACAGATTTATTCGTGACTGTTGCATACTGTAGGATTTTATGTCAATAACGCTGGAACAATCTAATTTGCTTGTTTAAAAAAAATTATGGTTAAAAAAAAATACTTTGATAGAATCGAGTAACGATAGCATGCTTACAATATAAAAATACGGACCAGACATCTTTCAAAAACATAAAAGTATCACTTTAAACGTTACGCATAACGTTATATTGATATGTTGTAATAACAGACATCGTCTATCGTAAATTAGAATAGTGCATGTGTAATTTTGAAACCACTACTTTCTATTTAAATGTCCAAAAGTGTTACGGCGAAAGTATTATCGCATGCGACAGACCGCCGAACATGTGTCCAAGACATTGACCAGTTTTCACTTTTCTTTCGCCGCTAACATCTTACCTAATCCATCCATCACCTATAGGCTTGTTTAATATTTTACTAACGACAGTGATGTTATTTTTATATTTTTGACATTCATCATTGCACTAGCTTGAATTGTTTCTGACTCTCTAATATCTATAAATATTACTCACAGGAAGGTGGCATAGGTATTGTTTATCATTCTAAATCCATGGGTGTGACTAATATTATGTCTGAAGAACTTAGGACAAAAATAAAACTGATGGCATTTTGTTGTAACCCTGACAACGTGTAGTAAATTTCCGCGATCAGTATGATAAAATAAGTATGACTAACTCAAAACAAGAATATAGGTAGGTAGTAGCGTAACATGAGCGTAGATTGATAATTTAACCTATCTGGACCGAATTATAGAATACCTGACAGATTTCAATATTATTCATAATCATACATAACTTACAAATGAGAAGAAGGAACAATCTATTGACTGTTTTATTTTGTCAACTAAATATGTCTTGGGGACGCGTCAATAAATGAGCTTTCCTTGGTTGTTGCAGAGCCGGCCGCAGAAGGCGGAACCCGCTTGCACTATATACTGAGGACGAGGGTCACGATCTGAGTGACCTCGGCATCGGCACGTCCAGCACCAAGAGCAGTCTCAGCGAGGATTGCGACACACACAGTCTGGCCGTGAGTACATTCATGTCTCTATTCACGGCAATACATTGCATTTGTCCCAAAATTTATCAGCCAGAGTTTGTTCCGATTTCTCAATAACATTTATAATACTTTTAGCCTGCATTCGTAAAAATATGTGTTGTAATTCTGCGAATGCGAAATTTAGTAGACATGGAAGCAAATGCGAATGATCGTTACATCACAAACGTTACATAAACTTTTTATATGGAATTATGGTGAAAATTCCTGCCAAAATCACAATTAAATCGGTTAAGACATAGATAAAATGAAAGGCATGATAACAAAGAAAAATAAGGACTGAAATATTTTCTTTTTCAATTTTCAGAGCGACGGTATCGACCTGGATAAAAACCATTCAGACGTCGACAACCTATCAAACTGCGATATTAACCGCAAACTGGGCTCGAGCGCTAACGAATACGACACATGCACGACCACGACAATCAGTTCTCCGGAACCCGAGGAGTACACGTATGAGGGTGCCATCGAAGGCTACAAGTCCAGGATTATATCACAGACGAACAGTAATATTGTAAAGACTGTCGTCAACAACAATTTCAAAGATAATTTACCGGAAAAAGTTAACGGTGATTTAAACAGAATCAGAACCTCGGTAAGCAACAAAATTGAAGAAAAGGTATCTTCATTCCAACATGAAAGAGTTAATGATGCTAAAAATAACAACCAGAAAAAAGACTTGCCCAAAGTTGATATTCACAAACGAAGGGAACAATTTGAAAGGGAAAATTCACAAGATTCACAAACAAACAAACCAAAATTACCTGATATTACCAACAAGAAATCTATAAAAGAGAGATTGTTTAGTTTAGAAAAGTACACAGAAGAAATTCAAATTCAAAAGTCTACGAGCGACCTGACAAAGTTACCTGCAGAAGTCAAACCTCTAAAAGAGCGCCTGTCATCGCTTGAAAAAATTAAAACAGGTGTAACTGAGCCAGATAAAATAAAAAGGTTGTCTAATGGAGATCTAAGCAATGCCAAATCTGTAAAAGAACGTCTGTCCAGTCTTAAATCACAAACTTCGGAAGAAGAAATAAAAGTAACAAAGACTGAAGTAAAAGAAGTTTCCATGAGCCTCAAGGAACGACTTTCTTGTCTCGATGCAGCAAAACATAAAGAGATTCCTAAAATATCGATTGACGAAGATATAGTTAAAAGTGACAAAACAGATTCTGACATGGTTGAATCCAAAGAGCAACTGAGTGATAGCTCGTTGAAAGCAAGCCTAACGGGTATAGAAAATCAGATGCAAAGTTTCTGCCGCTCTCTGGACAGTCTAGATATTAACGAGGCGGCTTCACCAACATCCTTTGAAAGGGTCCAAAGTCTGGAAGACTTCGACTGTATGCAGAACAACACTGTTCCTAGTGACATTGAAACAGAAGATAGTGGCATACACACAGCGAGAGACTCATGTGCGCCTGCTGATGACATTGCAGACTTGACTCAAGTCGCTTCCCCTATAGGAGAGGCTATAGTCGAGATTTCAGAATATGATTCTTCTATTGAAGATGCAACAGTGGCATTGGAACCTATTGAAATTCAAGAGTCTAACGTGAAAACAACTGAAACGACTAGAACTATATTGCAAGATGTCATCATCGAAGAAATTGAGGAACAAGATAGTAAAGCTGAGGACACTGATAGCGGAAGTAACTACATCCAGGCAGTATCTCAGCCTGAAGAAACTAGTGTAACAGATGAAGTAACTGAAATACAAATGGACAGAGAAGACGAAGACACCTTAAAGAGTTTGGATAATCAAGATTCTAGTGTAAGTTTGAATGAGCCAATATCCACGACGTCGGAAAGCGACACAGTGGTGTTTGAGGGGAAGATGATTATACATTTGAACTTGAATGATATTTGTAACAATTTAAATGCTGGTGCTGGGAACACTTCTGTTTATAAAGAAGTGAGATCTACTAACAATTCTACTAACTGCAAGAGCATGCCAATGGTAACTGTCTCTAATATTACAACCACTACTAATATTTCACCAAAGAGTTCCATTAAAACGCTAAAAACCTCTGGCGATAATCATACCCTGCTTACTAACAAACTTGCTGATGTAACCTGTACGTTCGAATGCTCATTCAATGAAACTGTAGGTAATGATGATTTATGCAATCATGTCCTATCCAGTAATAATCATGTCTCTAATAATAAGCAACCTAACGAAGTCATCGATGTAAAACCTGACATTGCAGCTAACAGTGGCGAACCGACGGTAAGTAGCTCACAAGATTCTAATCCGTTTTGGCAGAAACGAATCAAGCGCTGCATAGAACCCAATAGACGTAAGACTATTCTTTTTATCAATAATCAAGTAACTACGAAAACAGTAGCGAATTCAAATATTTCGGATGCCAAAAATACGGTCTAAAGATGCCTAAAGAATAAAATTAAACTGTTATCCGTTCAGTTCTCATAAATTGAGCTTTTAACGCAAGATAGATGAGAAAAATTTTGAAATGGATCTTTTTAGAATTTTTATGATCTCTTGATATATTATTCTTCAATCTTCTAGTCGTTCACCACTATAACAAAAAATCTATTTTAACAAAGTCACAAACGTATCCGTACAAACGATAGAATTACTAATTCTATAACTTTGCGAACACATCATTCACCATTGTATCGTATCTAATCATCATTAAGTGTGTGCTAAACAAAAAATAACAAATTAGAAATTCCTAGCACTTGGCAAATCACACAATCCCTACATATTTGGTTTAAAAACAAACCAACTAATATCATCGTATTATAATAATAGTTTATTTAGATGTATTATAAATATACAGGGTTATAATAATCGTAGTGCCTACCCATTTGTGACCTCATTGTATAAAGATCCTTTACGTAGGTATATGAGAAATACCTGACTACGTCATATTAGTATGTCTTTTTTAGATTGGTAGAGTCAAACCCTTTCATTATTCTTTAGCAGCCATTCGTTAGTTAATCTTATAAAAGTGATATTTGTAAATTCATTTTTATCAAAATATATGTTACACTGTTATGTATGGGTTTTCTTTATGCATTATAATACCTCTTACATTATTAATATAATTAAGTGACCAATACATTGAATAGGTGAGAAATCAGAGCAGAGTACTTATGAACCGATGCGTTATCTGCTCTCTTTATCGTAGCCAAACAACGATATTATTATCTCATAATCATGACTTGCTAACAATGTAAGTAGTACGACCGATACTGCTATAAGAATAGGTCCCTTTATCTATTATCTTTAATTTTGTAAAGAATCTATCTCAGTTATATCCATAAAAAAATATTTTCCTAAAATTGTCGCCTATATTTTTCTTATATTGGCAATAGTAACAGCAGCTTTGGTGATGGGTTTAATGCAAGGTAAGACATGATAATTATCTGTAGAAAATGCGCTTCATTTAACATTCATTTCGCTGCATGACTCTTATGCTCCTGGTATTTTGTATGCTTGTAGGCATGCATTAGTTTGTAATTATGTCTTTGGTTTTCTTTTTTAGCGATTTTTCCCCTTTTATAAAAAGATTCCATTTTATGTGATTAATTATTTTGTTTAGTTATTTTTAAAGCTTAATTTACTGATTTTGAAGCCACAATGTTTTCTTTTTATTAATGTATAGGAAATATTATGTTTTTAAATTATTTTAAAGCTTATTTAATTCTCCAGGTCATTGATGCTCTAGAACTGGCATTTAAAGAACTCGATTCAGAAGACAGTTTTGCTTATAACAGCTCAATGGAAGACGCTAAAGATAATATATCGGAGACAAAACCAGAAGCAGTAATATCAGAAAAAAATAAACCACTAATAAGTTTTGATGCTGAGCCAAAAATGTCTGCAGCGCCATTGTATGAAAACGTGTTTTACCAAAATACTGTAGACGATGCCGGAGCCTTCCCATTAGACATGCCTACAAATGTTCTGGAACCACCTAAAGAGAAGCCCCCTCCACCGCCCACAGACCAGCCAGATGATGACGAACTGTTAGGCAATGTAAGTAGCTGTTTTAAATTTATTCACAAACTGAAAATCTAAATCTATTCGTGTATTTTCTGAGTTTTCAGTTTCTCACTGACTACTCACTCGGGGAAAATAGTCGTGACCATATCATAAGATATGCTGTCAAATAATAAAGATTACATGTTATATTAGAGTGAGGTCGCTATCAGAAATGAAGCGATTCGCAGAAGAACCAGATTAGCCGACATGGCCCAAAGAATTGCTAAACTGAAGTGGCAATGGGCGGGGCACATTGCTCGCAGAACCTATGACTATGACCGATGGGCCGAAGAGTTTTAAAGTGGCGACCGCGTACCGAAAAGCGCAGCGTTGACCGACACGACCTGGTGAACATGCTGGGAACCCGTTGGGTGAGGGCAGCGCAGGACCGGTCGTTGTGACAATCCTTGGGGAAGGCCTATGTTCAGCAGTGGATATTCGTTTGTCTATCGGCTGATACGATGATGAAGTTAAATTACATTTCTTACCCAGGTTTTTTTATTTTTTCAGGGCAATTTTAAGCACACTAGTTCAGCTCGTCGCATCAAAAAAGAAATACGAAACAAACGCACTAGCTTCCTCGGCATCGAAGGCCAAGACGACGATAGCTATCTAGACGCTGACCTGACTTTAGCCCCAAGACCGGATATCACATCATTCCTACAAGAAGAGACGAAGATAGAAAAACTTCTATATAAGAAGACTCTTTCCCATGACATGGACACTAAGTTGAGAGATAGTAGGGACTCTGGTGTGGATATAGACAGAGGACCATCAGCTGAAGCATGGTACAAAGGCCAATCGTCTCCAGAGACATCAAATCCTCACAGCAGACAGAACAGTGAGGTGAGAATGGCATCAATAACCATTTTTGTAAACAGCGCCCGCGGCATGATCGCGCGATAAAACGCTATCGCGCCCTAGCTCCCTTTCTTTTTCGCGCGAACGAACGAGTTAGCAGGCGCGATAAAACGTTTATCGATGTATCATGCCGCGGGCGCAGGAGTCGATAAATACCCTACCTATTTTTAGTTGTGCCTTTACTGTAGCTACTTCGTTAATAGATAATATGATTATCGATTTCAGCCTTACACTCACGTAACAGTTACGTCTGACGAAGAAGAAGCATCAAAGAAACAAAAAGAGGATAAATTGTCATCCAACCTGACTTCGAAACTTTCTGATCTGACCGATGCATCCTCGCAATCAGATGAGAACAAAATAGAGACTTTGGATAAAAAACTACAGCAGCAACAGGTAATGCCTCAATAAGATCGGCTTGATAAAGTAGCTCTTCGCTCAATGTTTCAGTAGGTAGTTATTTATTCAATGCTCAGAGACGGTAGTGTCACATAATAGATATATTCTTTCACAAAGTTTATGCTAATATACTTTTTTTATTATGATTATGTAGCAAGTCCAATCATTTCAGTAAAAATATATATATTTAATTTATAGGAAATTAATTTTATTGATGTAATTATGATCAATCAATCATCTTACACTATGTATTTATGTATATTTTATTTATTATATTACGTAGATTAAAGACACCACTGTTGACTATATGGGACCATAATTATACTTCGAAAACATAGTCCTCTGCAAATCTGTAGTATGTAACCCATGTAACCAGTTTGTAACTTCTATACATTTCGAAGTCACAGAAATGCAAATACGAAGATACACTTTATTATAAGTTTATTTACGTAGATATACAAAATCTTCGCCTATATGAATAATATCAATATTATTATAATTTTTCTACTTTGGGTATAACAAAAATATTATTTATATCGTAGATCTCGTAGTAATTTCATTAATTTTAATTAGTAGATTGGGGAATGGGAATAGACTATAGACAAATTATAGACTTATTTCTCGAATGACAATAATGTCACAATATAGTAGGTAATGGGCAGTGGTAGAGGTTTAATGATTGAATGCAAATATTGAATGTATAATATGGGATCGGGTTACGGAATGGTGCAAATCATACGAAGTCCGATACCATAAAAATTTGGGAAATGTGTTTCGGTGTAAGGATATAATTATTTAATGCACTCTAGATGCTAAAAAATCTTTCTAGTAATTAATATCTGTTCATGTACAAGATTGTTTTAAATGCCACCTTAATATCTTTGAGTAAAAGTATTTTACGATTTTCTACTGCCATTACCAGGAAATCATGAGGTGGTAGTTAAAACATTACTTTTTACAAGGTGTAACAAAATACTCTAGTAATATTTATGTGGTGTTAACACCATCAAACTAAACAACTTTCACTTTGGAGACATCGACGAGAAAAAATAAAATAAATCTGCTGTTTCATATCAATCTGCAGTACCAACCTACCTACTAGATTTTTTTTAACCTTGTCTACATAGTGAAAGTTGTACAGTTTGATGGTCTACACTAAAACCACCCTTTAAATATTACTACGGTGTTTTTTACACCTTGTACAGGTAAAGTGAAGCTGCCATATTAACAACTTACTGCTTTCTAATGCTTTTCTGAATATTTCCACTAGAATATGCATTCTAGTGAAAATTTGTATATAATTATTGCAATGTAGGTAAATACAGATTATTAAAAGAAAAGTAAGTAGTTTTGTTTAGTTTCCATATTTATTATGTATGTTATAATTATCTTCTTTCCTAAATAAATATTGTTTATATGACAGTACATTTTGGCTTTTATTTTTGCACATTATTGCACCTTTTGTAGCCTGTTCATTAAAATGCACTTGCATGAAATTACACAAACTTTAGTTGATTCCTACTTTAATATGCATACAGTATTTAGTCCAGTAAATCTACATCTTTTTGTATGGATTAGATTGCATAAATTACACTTTGGGTGATATATAATTTAAAATATAATATATAAATAAATACCTTTCGGTTTTGGCTCCATAGTGAAAGTTGTTGTGTTTGATGGTCTGAAGCACCCTGTTAAATATGAAACTCATTCAATTTTATACCATGTATAACCACGAAATCTCGACGAAACCGTAATAAAATAACAGTAGGTACCTGTTATTATTTCACACGCAATTTACTAATGTGTCTTTAATGCAATCTCAAACCGTATTTTAACTGGACTTATTATAGATTTTTGTTTGTCACATTTACTAGTAGAATTATTTAAAATAATTCGAGTCCAGTGTAGGCTCTCCATTGAGGCTATATTATACAGTTTTAAATATTGTACTTACTAATATCAAAACAAAAACATCTTGTAATTAATAAAATATAGATAGTGGAACCATAACATTTCGTCACGCGAATCAAACATACTTACCCCCAAATTTTACTAAGTTATCTCATAATCTGTGAATGCAATTAATATTTGAATGTTATGGGTTCATTATGAATATCCACCAATTTGTCGTGTGTGTAAATAACAAGATGGCCGCCATCATGTAACTTTACAGGCGTGTCGCACTAACGAAGATTGGCCTGACGGGCAATTTGACGATGCTCATACAAAGGTGACTGACATTTTACACTAAACATAATCTTAATTCTTGAAAATATAAATTGATCTATACCTACTAAACTTAACCTTACAAAGAAAAGTAACAGAAAATAGTTTTCGAATTATTTCTTCGCCAACAATAATTAAATGTTCTATGAAAAACTAAATGCACGCTAGCTTAAGCCATGCACTAAAATTCTGTTACTAATATTTAATTTTCAATTATCTAACTACTAACAGATGGCACAAACCTAAATTATAAAACTAATCTGTAACATTTGAACCCACTCCAAAAATAGGAAGTGCTGCGTTTCGAAAGGGAGTTACTTCAGTTAGAACAAGAAGAACTCCGAAGGCAAAGGGAAAATTTGTTGAGAGATCAAACAAGAATCATACAGAAATCCGTGCAGGATATTTCTACGGTGCCTAGTACCCCTGAAAAGCCTCCTCTACACAGCCGGCCGAGTAAATCAAACAACCAGAATTACAGACATTCTATGCCGAATTTGCTGGTCAACGAAAGCTATACTCCAGTAACACCAACTATTCCTGAAAGGACGGTGTTTGATGACAACATGAAAAGAAAGCCATTTGTATCAGAAGAGCATATCCAGAGGCATTTTGGGGTAGAAGAAAGTAGGAAAGTCCTCTACGACGATAGAGGAAAGGTTGGTGAAGTAAGGAGACAGGTTCCAAACGTAGTTAGACCGCCGCAACCCGTGCTGCCTCCAAAGCCAAGAAGTCGAGAATCAATAGAGAGAGAAATTACTATGAGGTATGGGATATAATGCGGAAATATTGTAAATTTAATGTTTTTACTTAGTCACAGCGACCTAATAGCTTTGAAATGTTTCAGAAGTAGCCGCGTGCCGTCCGCAGTGGAATACGCAAATATTGAACGTACCGCTGTGCAATTGAGGCAGAAACCTGTTCAACCTGCTGCTAATGGAACCAACGGGCAGTACCAACTAATGACCAGACATACACTGCAGGTTGGTTACATCTTAAGACTTACTTAACTTTAGATGCCTTCGATAATGGGTGGATGGAGCTGGCCCGGGAAAGGGATGCATGGAGAAGAGGCATTTGCCCAGCAGCTGGACGAAATAGGCTTATAAAAATGTATTTACATAACGTATTTCAATTCGCATCTAAGAAAAAAAATTGTAGTAAGTACCTGCCAGTCAGTACCGTAGCGTCATCGGTTCGATTTTGATTGATATTTAATCTACTTATCCAGGCGTTAAGCGCGGCACCAACACCAAAACTGATTTCCAACACGGATTGGATGCAGTCGCGCAATCGAAAGCCTGCCAACTATAATTACAACCAACATTGGCTCATCCAGGTACGTACGTGGTAATATAATTTACCACCGCATTAGTGTTAGTGCATTTAACTGCTTTGAACGTTTTTATTAACATTATTATTTGATTAGGAAGCGGAACAGCGTAGGATAGAAGAGCAAAGAAGCAAGATGCGTCCGAACCAGAGGCATTCGTACCACCAAGATATGGCGCCCCCGACGTTGCATAACAAGCATCCGTTGAGTACAAGGTATTAAATTAACTGAGTACGCACAACAAACAAGGCGACAAATCAAGCTACGCAAAACCAATATAAGCTGGCCGGGCGAAGTTATACATTACTCTACCTACGCGCGGTCAGCTTATTTTGGTTTTGCGTAGCTTGATGTGTTGCCGTGTGTAAATGATTATTTTTTAAAATAATATTTTGTTTAAGTACATACAATTTTGTCACGGCAGTGTTTTGTCAGTAACGTAATATTTTTTTTAAGGGCTGATTCGAAATCAGTTCCGAGATCATTGTCTGCATGTTTAAACTTAATTTGTAAGTACGTAATTATTGTATTATTTATTCGAATATATTTGATTAAATGTTTGTCTTATAATGTACTTACAGCCAGCAGCACCTGCCTCAGGAGTACAAGCGGCCGCTGCGAGCCGAGGTCCCCCGCCCAGAGCCTCAAAAAGAGGAGAAGCTCTTGAGCGTGAGTGGTCGGAGGAAATGCTCCCACTGTGGGGAAGAACTTGGTAAACATTTTACATTGATTTTCGGCTAAATTAAACAATAGTACATTATGATACAAGTTCGGTGAGTTGATAATTACAGCCGAGGCGTTACAAGAAAGCTGAGGCTGTAATTATCAAAGCGCACGTGTGTCATACGACGTTTTATAACATATTTGCGAGGAAACAAGGAAATAAATAAAACTCGGACATTAATATACTAATAAAAAAAATTGCGATAAAAAAGCGCGCGGAATAATTTGTACTTGTTCACATTAGCGATGCGCGCGCATCAGCGCTTTCTTTTTTCTTATTTCTTAAGGCAAAGGCACAAAAACAGCCAGTATTACTAATAAAGGAAATTAATATTGTTTGTTTTGGTTTCACATAAATGGTTGTAATTTATTGTCAAAATTAATCAAATTAAGGAATTAAATGTTAATTTTATTCATAAAATGTTGACCACTTTTCTGACATAAAAACTCTTTGCTAAGATTTAAAGAAGTACCGTTCGTTTTAGACGCAACCGTCCGTTTTACTTTACATTACCGGGCTTTGGTCGTAATGAGATACATTACGTTAGTGAAATTGGTCAAATAAGAGACCCTTTACGAGCAAATGTGTTATAAAATCAATTAATTTAAATTTACGGTTTTTTTAACACATTCGTGACCCAGTAGAGGTTTTCACTCAGTGCCTTACTCTCAATTCGTTTGCTATGTTCGCGTAAACACAGCGACACATCAAGCTATACAAAACCAAAATAAGCTGGCCCTGCGTAGGTAGAGTAACATAATAACGTCGCGCGGCCAGCTTATGTTGGTTTTGTGTAGCTTGATGTGTCGCCGTGTGTACATGGATAGACGCATTATACGCGGCCCTGGCACATAGGTTGTTAATTTAAATGTGTTACATACTTTAGGGGGTGCTTCAGACCATAAAACTGAACAACTTTCACCACGGGACAATCAAGATAGAAATCACAAATTAGAAATTCACTATTCCGTAGAAAACGCAAATGGCGACTCTACTCTAATTTATGAAACAGCTGTTTTTTTTTTTTAAGTGTTTCACGATATTTGTTTCGCGATTTTAATGTTGCTCCTATAGTGAAAGTTGTTTAGTTTGATGGTCTGTAGCACCCCGTAAAGTACTAAAAAAAGAGTAGAAACGTCAAATTCACAGATAAGCTGGCAAGACCAACCTACAATTTGTTCCTACTAAAATATTTAGTTCCTGCTGTCACCGTTTTCTACTCTTTTATGTCGCACTGTACGTAGTAAAGTTTACACTCTGTATAGTCTACAAAAAAGCATATAATGCGTCAAGCACGTGTAAAAGCACACGAATGTGTTAAAAATTAAATCCAGGATCAACATCATCATCAGCCTATAAACGTCTCACTGCCATGGGCCTACCCTCAGGGTGTATGGGCGGTAGTCCACCAAGCGTGCCCAATGCTGATTGGTAGGCTTCACATACGCATCAGAATTTCTTCAGTTTGTGCAGGTTTCCTCTCGATATTTTCCTTCACCGTTTGAGAGCAGTCATAGAATAAACAATAATAGGAGTGCTATACTCCATACAAAGTGCCGTACACCGAAATAAGCTCAAAATCCCGTCTCATAGATGGCGCTGACTCCTTTTCCACGAGTAGATGAATTGACTATGAAATTTTGATTAGCCTTCCAATATTATGAACCACACCAACTACGTAACGTAAGAGAGGTACCGTAGGTAACTAAAAAGAGTAGTAGATTCGAAAATTGTTGTTTGTCGAAACTCGCGGGCAAGGTGTCAGCGCCATCTATGAGACGGGTTTGAGCTTTTTCCTGTGTACGCCACTTAGTATGGAGTATAGCATTCTAGTTTTCTTTTACTCTATGGTATTACGTACTCAAGAACTCATTATAAAATACCAGGATACTAATAGTGAATTTTAATGGCAGGTCGTGGCGCTGCGATGATAATTGAGTCCCTGTCCCTCTGTTACCACGTGTGGTGCTTCACTTGCGCGGTGTGCGGAACTCGCCTCGGGGACGGCCGTGCCGGCGCAGACGTGCGCGTCCGAGGAAACAGGCTACACTGCCACCAGTGCTACTCGGGAGACGACGGGAGAAAGTATTCCTGCGTTTAAGAGTTCCATAGCAGAATATTAGCCAGCTAATTTCACCAATACACTTATCAAACCTTGCGCAAGTTGCGTCAATAATCTAAGACAACCTGGTCTAAGTTGATCGATGATCAGATATAATTAGAATACCATTATGTCCCTTACACCTATCAACTAACTTATTTATGGCCTCGCGACCAATTGTATTGTTTGACATTAAATAGCGTTTCAATTGTATTCAATTATTTTTTCGTATAATTTTCTTTTTTGTGGATTTAACGTCTTAAAGAATTATACTTCGATGTTGTTGAATGCAAATAATTTTGTTTCCACTGTGATTGTTTCCTGCCATTTCTTTGAAACGCATTCTAGCATTATGTTTCATTCTGTGCGATCTATACTTTAAATGTGTGAGCCCTTATTGATGTAATCGTGATAGCTTCTACCACGTTGTTCGTTAATTTGTGGCGCATGTCACCAAAACGTCTCAGCGACTCAGCAAGATTCTGAGTCCGCTATTGCACGCTTTTGTTTTCGAATATTTTCAATCACATGTCATGCACCGAATTGATTAATTATTTTGATGTCACCGGATTCATACCTACTTTGTTTTTTTTTCTTTTTTGTGCCATGTCAACATTGTTTTGTTTTAATCGACGAAAAATACACACTTTATAATATTTAAAAGATACACTGTTTGGAATAATGTACCTTATTAATGATGGAATACTATTTTACTCTTTTTATACACTACATAGAGTTTATTTTTAATGAAAGAGGTAAATTGTAATATTTTGTAAATAGTTTTAATTTATGTTTTAGCGTGTGTTAAAGGTTAGCTTTAATAGTTAATATATGAAACATTTAATCCAAAAATGTGTACGATTATTTTATGCATAAAAGTTAATTGACAAGTTATTTTGTATTTTACATCACTTCTTAACGTCATTTACTTACTCACTTTTGATTATAACGTAAAAATTATTTCGTCATGTTTGTGGTTATTTTGAAACTGCACTATTATTTTGTAATTATATTTGAACAACGTGTACATTGTCTATATTGATAACTTTGATAAGCCAAACTGTATAACAATAAATACTTCAATCTTCATAAATAATGTTTTCTTCTAATTGTTTAATCATTCCTTGATTGTTCTCCAGGACTATCTCCCCTTTCCGTAATAGCTACAAATCTTAACTATTATAAAACTAACAGAAATGTACGTATGTAAAGCTCGACCAGAAAAATTGAAAACCTCGCCAGATTGCGGAAAATCATCGGAACTAATTTTTGTACTTGGATAGTCTATTGCAGCGCCCCCAAAACAGGCTTTTTATAGCGTAGCTTATACCGTACATTTCTGTCTGGAATACTGTGGCATGCTGGCCAAGATGAATCGCCCTTTTAATCTTGGGATTGCATATCCATATACTCCATCTCCAGCACGGTTGTCCTTCCTCCAAACCAGACGATGCCACCAGTGTTGAAGGATTGTGGAGTATCGGTAGTATAGGTAATCTTGTATAACCTGTTAAAGTTATATTCTTTGTTCACGGTGTCTTTTGGCATACACATGATCGAAATTGTTATGAGGATTTCATGTAACCTTCTCATAACAGACGACTTCAATTTGGGATCTCCTCCAGTGTTGCCAGACCTACGGATTTATCCGTAGATCTACGGATTTTTGGCCTGGCCTACGGATCTACGGATTTTAATGGCAAATCTACGGATTTTTAGAAATCTTCAGAATTCCACCCTAAAGTGTCAATTTGCTGCATAAAATGATACCCAGCTTCAAATAAATCTAATTAATGTTTACTTTTTATGTGTATTTGACAGTATTTCGTAAAATATTGCTTTCCCTACTCTTTTCCATCCTTCTACTTTCTGTCACTATACATACAAGACAGAAATATTTTCATTGTGACATGTATGACAAAGAGACTGACTGATTGATTTTCACGTGGTTTGGGCATTGTTCTCGCTCAAACTTGTCTAAGTTTCCATTTTTTTCGCCAAATTAGAACGATTTTTTGGGTCAGTGCACTTCAAAACAGTCAGATAAAGCATTAAAAAAAAGTCTGTAGATCTACGGATTTTTCAAGAGGTCATCTACGGATTTCTACGGATTTTCCAACCTTGACCTACGGATTTCTAAAAATTGGATCTGGCAACACTGATCTCCTCCTTCCAAGGCTCGGAGCATTGCAATTTTTTTGCCTGTTTCTGCACATGGATGTGTAGTGGAGGCAAGCCTAATATTGCCTCCATAGCAGCCGTGGGTGTAGATTTCATTGCTCCCGTTGCTATTTTGCATACTAATCCTTGCAGGCTGTTTAGGGTGCTTACGACTTCATTGTTCGGTTTTTTTATGCCAGGCTACAATGCAGTAGGATACCATTGGCCTCACTATCGCAGTGTAGATCCACATAACCGAACTTGGTTTCAGGCCCCAAGCGACAGTCCCATTATTGCCATCCCTAGTCCCATTTTTGCCTTTCGCACAATTTTTTAAGTCTTAGTTCGAGCCAAGTAGGGTCGATATGTATGGATTTTGACATACGGGAACTATGAACTGTTTGAACTATGACTTACAGATCGTCTCTGAATTCCAGCCTTAGACACTGTAATTTTTGCCTTGTGAAGGGTAGGTAGGCCTTTACTGATAATCCCGAAGTCTTTACACCACGTTTCTTTCTTTTGTAGTGATGTTTGCATATGCCTGGATATACAGGATGTTACAAAAGTAAAAATAAAACTTTTAAGGGGGTTGTTTGGAGTCTAAACTTTAGACCATCAAACTGAAAAACTTTCACTGTGTGACAAACATCGAAACAGCTATCCCATACATTTAGCTCGTGTAGATTTGTAGTTTATTATGGAACATAATTTTTTTTTCTATATTGGTCCCATAGTGAAAGGTTAATGTTTATTTGTATTTTTGTAACTCCTTGTTGTACTCCTTATGCTTGTAGTGCTGGGGCTTGGGGCATACAGAATAGCATGGCATTGAAGTTTTATATGCATGGTTATTTTTCCGATTTCAATTTTGGTCCCATAGTGAAAGTTGTCCAGTTTAATGGTCTTTAAGCACCCCGTTCAATATGTAGGTAACGTATTTAAGTTTACACCTTGTATTAACCGACAGAGCGTAAGCTGCAACCGCTTTGTAGTTTGAGAGAAGGTCGAGTGTAGGTAGGTAACATCCGTTCGCTCCAAATTTTAGACTTTGTTAGATTAGGTACCTAAGTACTGTACATTGTTGAACATAATTATATCAGCTAACACAAGTCTAGATTGACACATACACATAGCAAAAGCGCCGCCGGAACACCTGCCATAGTTAAGATTTATGAAATAATTGCAGCTGGAAACAGGATTTTTCTTTACGAACGTCAGTTCAGAGTATTTTTCAAAATACAGCTACTCGGATAGGGATGGAGGGTACAGCGTGGTACAGCTGCTGCTTATCACTAAGTGCTAGTGGGAACCAGTGATAACAAAGCGTCCTGGAGTGCGATTTTTGAAACGCATTCGGTCAGGAGTGCGATTTAAGAATCTCATTCGGTGAGCTCAGCAGTTGAAAATGTCAAAATTACTCTGATGATATGCATCTTTCTACTGCTGAGCAGTCCTGCTCAGCAGTTGAAAATGTCCAAATTAGATGCGTACTTTTCTCCATAGTAATTTTAACATTTTCAACTGCTGAGCTCACCGAATGAGATTCAAAAATCGCACTCCAGGTCGGTCAACACTACCAATGCCAGTAAGCTTAACATTAATATCATTGACCAATGCAATGAAAGAACCTACTAACTACCTATCTATCAATTGTTTTTGTCTATTGTTGGTGTGCAAAAGGATTAGTATCCTATGTTATGTTATCTAATTTATTACGACGACTACGACGAGTGCTGGTAGCATGCTACACGTGATACAGATGTATCACGTCTTTTATCTCGTTCGTTCACGTGCAAATAGAAAGAGAGCGAAGGTGTTATAGCACTGTATCACGGTGGCAAGCTACCCATGATGGTTTACTTATCAAAACTATAATAATCTAAGTATACCACCGAGGTATAATGTATAGAGCGAACATCGCGCTTCAAGGCGTTGTCCCATGATATACAGGGTGTTAGGAAAAGCGCTTTATCACGGTGTCATGCTACATATGCAGGATACGCTCTTGATGTAACACACAGACGGACGATATCCTGGCTACAGGCCTGATGTCGAACCCTTACAAGTAGGTACCTACTTATTCATAGTATTCGGTAGGTTATATACCTAAAGTCTAACTAAACGGTAGTAGGCAAACGTCCGTCCTTGATAGTCTGATCCCGAGGTACATAGTTCTCTTATGTGATTATGTGCGTTCCGTGGCCACATAACGATAGAACTATTGGTACGTATAATTATGACGATGTGAACCTTGCTACAGCCACACGTGTTAAAAAGAATGTAATGTAGGTAGGTTTACCTAAGGGTTGCCAACCGTATTTGTTACCAACGTTGTTATTATGTACTATATACTTTTGAATAACAATAAAGTACACAAAAATTCTTTATTTCAGCCCTATAATCACTAACTCCCTTTTTAGTTAACTCTACCTATATAGGTAGTTGTTTTCTTTGGTAACACTTAATAGCCCAACTATAAACCCTATCTAGTTGTTTTCTTTGGTAAAACGTAGCCCCCGTTACCCCCTCGCATAAGTAAGCATAATAATTCGACACGGCGATGTGACTGATGGTACCTAGTTACATTTTTATGGAAAAAAAACAAACATTTTATGACTATGATCTAAGGTAGGGTTGATTTTAAGCTTAAGTAGATAACTTTTGATCTAGGCAGTCAATTGCAAAGATAGTTGCATTAGTGGCTTAGTATACGTAATGCTCTATTTAGTTAGTATCTAGTTAGTTATGCTCTGTTTAGTTTATTTGGAATGGTACCTATGGCAACAGTAGAAGGCACGTAGATTATGTTATCGAACAAAACCTAAAAAAGTTGAAGATGGCAAAATGATCCTGTTTAGTTTATGTAATATTAATAGTAATGGTATTTTACTATTTTAAGTAATGGTATTTTACTATTTTAGAAGATTATTATAATCCTGCTAAAAAAATTATACTTACTACCTATACGATTGATATCTTATAGTAAATATTGGTTATCGTTAGTTATTTTGTGACTTTAAGAAGGTTGTCTAGTTCTATGAGATAAAAATATAGTAGGTACCTAAGGATTATTTGATCTCTAAGTTCAGTAACTGCTATTTTTGTATACTTAGGTACCTAAGATTATATAAATAAGACATAGTTAAGTTGTTGATTTCTAGAGTTATATTGTGCAGCTCCGAAGCGCGTCATCTGATCTTCACAAAATTAAAATGGGACCACCTCATGACTACCCTTACAAACAAAAGAAGATTTTTTAAAATTGATCTAACTACGAGAACAATTGACGAAAATATCGGTAGCAAGTAAATAAAAAAAATACATACAGCCGAACATAGCACCTCCTCCTTTTTTAAAGTCAGTTAAAAATGAATAAAAATTAGCTATTTAAGTTTAGAAAGCTCTAATTCACATTTTCATACTTTCTGGGATCATAAATTGTGTCTTTTCAGTGCATAAAAACGTTGAAAAATAACGCTAAATTCACATATTCAGTAATTTAATTGCTTAAATGCTAATTTTAATAAGGCTCTCAACCCTACATGTAATGTCATGGACAGTTTGCACAAAGTGCGCATGTGCAGACGCCAACGTTCTATAGAGTGCCGGACCTGTGCCGAGGGTTAGGGTTCCGTACCACACAACATATTAACTTAGAAAAAGTTTTGTTTTCTCCGGGACCTTTAGCGCGAGACCGACTCACACTTTGCCGGTTGTTATTATTTGTTGTTAGTTACTTAAGTTATACAGTTATTCAATCACACCAAGTTTGACTTGGCGCTTGTATGTATTACCGTTTTTACGATAGAGCGAGAAGAAAAAACGTTGGTAAAAACTAGATTCTTGTATAATAATTCTTGAATTTTTTACTTTAGGAAACTTTTAACTAAGTAACTATTTGTTAACAAATCCGCCGTAATAACGCATATTCTGTGAAAATTTCAACTGCTTAGCTATTACGGTTCAAATGTTACAGCCCTAAATAGGTAGGACGGACGGACGGACAACGTTCGCTTTGTAATATCGCGTTTTCACCCTCTGGGTACGGAACGAATAATTGTTAGGTACCAATACCAACCTACTAAGGGAACTAGCTAGCAAGAAACGTTGTTTCAATCATCGCTATGACGGGAGATAACGATGTAAAACTGTTTCCGGAAAAACAAGTCAGACTGCAATAACATTGGTCTAATGACGCTGATTGTGATCCTAACATTGAATTAGCGTTAAGCACTTAAGGGTATATTATTCGGAGCGCGTTCCATACAAATGTACTATGGTGATATTTTCAATACTAACCAATTAAAGTCAATGAAATTTTGCAGAAACAATCTAGTAACAAATTTCTATGCTTCTATAGAGTCAGATTTTCGTTAAAATGTATAGTTTTCAAGTTACAGTGCCTCAAAGATTTCTATACAAATCTTAATCCTAGCATTGAAACTGTATATTTTAACGAAAATCTGACCTATAGAAGCATAAAATTTGTTACTAGATTGTTTCTGCAAAATTTCATTGACTTTAATTGGTTAGTATTGAAAATATCACCATAGTACGTTTGTATGGAGCGCGCTCCGAATAATATACCCTTAACGCTAATTCAATGTTAGGATCACAATCAGCGTCATTAGACCAATGTTATTGCAGTCTGACTTGTTTTTCCGGAAACAGTTTTACATCGTTATCTCCCGTCATAGCGATGATTGAAACAACGTTTCTTGCTAGCACTTAAGATCTGACTCAGATTGAGATTCGTCAGGTCTGTGAAGTCCATGGTAGGATAATAATTAGTGATGCAACGAATACGAATTCGAATATTTGTATTCGCTGAATATAATTAAATATTTCCCAAAACTCGCTTAATCTCTGTCACGAAGACATACATTTTCCTAAGCTAAAAAAAGTTTTCCAGAGATGACCTTTGAAATTATCCACTGTGTTCTAAGAAAAACTATTTTCAACAGCAATTAGTATTCAAAAGTTTTGAATACTTGTTGCTGTTGAAACAGAACACAGAAAAAAATCGCATTTGGCCCAAAAATATTGCAAATATTATTATATGTTAAGTACCTAACTGTTGTTTTATGGTTCATTAGTTAAATTAGGAATATGGCTTCCTTCTATGATTTCCTTTTTATGAGACTGACGGTTTTAAGGAGATGATAAGCTCATCAAACTGAACAACTTTCTCTAGAGGACCAATGACAAAATCAAGGAAAAAAGTATATTTTTCGGTTTCGATGTTGGGCCCAAAGAGAAAGTTGTTAAGTGTGATGGTCTGATTAGGGCCTGTTTCACCACTTATTAGTAAGTTCATGTTAGCTTATCCGACAGATATTTTGACATATCTTTCATACAAAATGTGTCAAATAAGTCTATCTGACGGATAAGCTAACAAGAACTTACTAAGAAGTGGTGAAACAGGCCCTCAGGGCTTACTTCTGAATAAGTTCTTCTCAGCTTATCCGATAGATATTTTGACATAATTTCATACAAAATATGTCAAACTATCTGTGGGATACGCTAACAAGAACTTACCCAGAAGGGCCTGTTTCACCACTTATTAGTAGGTTTAGGGCCTGTTTCACCACTTATTAGTAGGTTCATGTTAGCTCATCCGACAGATATTTTGACATATCTTTCATACAAAATGTGTCAAACTATCTGTCGGATAAGCTAACAAGAACTTACTAAGAAGTTTAGGGTCTGTTTCACCACTTCTGAATAAGATCTTGTTAGCTTATCCGACAGATATTTTGACATAATTTCATACAAAATATGTCAAACTATCTGTCGAATAAGCTGCTCTACGAAGAACTTACCCAGAAGTGGTGAAACAGGCCCTTAATCTCTTAAAATACCGTCAGCTTATGAAGTACCTACCCTGAATAATTTTATTCATTCTCTTTGTATTTGTATTTACTTTGTCTGTAGGTTCTGTCTTTTTATGTACCTATCTATCTATCATTTTTATTTATCTCAATTATTTTTTCTCGATTACTTTCTTATTTTTGCATTTATCCGTTGAAACAAATACATTTTTTTATTTCTATGGGTGCAAAATCAGAACAGTGATAATATAATAAGAAGAAAAATAGTTATTTGTTATGCTAGGTAGGCTGTCGTAGCAATATCTCTTGTCTTCTCTTTTTCGCGTAAAGGTTTGTCCTTATTTGCATTCGCATATAATTATTTTTCCAGGGCGGGATAAAAATATCGTTAAAAAAAAAAAAAAGTAATGCTTTTAATAATTAATTCATCTTGTTTACCTATGAAAAGTTATTCCTTAACATTTGCTTACATTTCTTGAATTATTTGCGCAGTATCTCAGTACAACACCACAAATTTTTTTTACATTTTTTTTTCAATCAAACTGCTACACGTGACCGCACTAAGACAGCGACTAAATGCAATCCAATCAATAGAATGGGACAACGTCATGAAGCGCGATGTTCGCTCTATACATCTAATTCAGTGCTTGCACCTAACATTTTCCTCGCGGTTGTGAGGTGAAAAGTTGTGTGTTGCGCTCGGCTGCAAAATTATTCTGCGTCTCGTACCTTTGAAACCTTCGCTACGCTCAGGATTCTATATTTGAACCACTTGCTTCGCTCGTGGTTCAATCCTAGAGTCCTTCGCTTGCTCAGTTTTCAATACAAGTACCTACTCGCGCCAAAAAACAACTATGCAGTCTAGCATAACAAATAACTATTTCACCTCACAAGCTCGGAAAGATTATGTTTATCGTTCGAAATCTGAGTGCAAAAGTGTATTTTATCCGCTAGCGTGGAAAGAGTTTTTGAAATTCGAATCTGTCTATTCAATATTTTTGTATACCGCCAATGCACTGAAAATGCTTAATAACTATTTCATGACACTGGCCAGCACGAAAATAAAAACTTTTTGAAATGTTCTTTTTAGCTATTCACTTTTTTTCCTCGCTGTTGTGAGGTGAAAAATTGTGTGTTTCGCTCGGCTGCAAAGTTATTCTGCGTCTCGTACCTTTGAAACCTTCGCTAAACGCTCAGGATTCTATTATTTGAACCACTCGCTTCGCTCGTGGTTCAATCCTAGATTCCTTCGCTTGCTCAGGTTTCAATAAAAGTACTCGCGCCAAAAAGCAACTTTGCAGCCTAGCATAACAAATAACTATTTCACTTGCAACGAAGGGCGTCGAAAAAACAGGCTTTTCTTTTACCGTTTCCAACTCCAACAAATCGCACGTAAGAAGTCACTCTGACAAGATTGCAGCGATATTGATACAAACTTGACATATCATTTTTACCTTTACAAGTTTGTAGGAACTTTGAAATAAACTTGCCATTCCAAATTTAACGTAACAAACATGGTATCAAATTAAATGCAAATTGCAAGCTTGCAGGCATGTCTACATGCTATCTGGGTTATAGAGATTTGTCATTAGGAAACTGAATTTAGCAGACCATAGTAGGCTTTATACACAGGTACTTATTATTTGATTCATGGGATTCTCATGCCCTTGCTTGTCCTCATTAACAAATCGATTCGTTCACCGCCAAATGGCTTGCGGAAATCAAGGCAACATCGTTTTATTGTGAGCATTCTACCATACTTCCGTTGTCATTAATAGGTACTATGACAACTTTTTTGTTGAGCATTACTTGCAATTTTCATCTGAATTGCACTTTGTCTGAAATGGACATACCAATTTGGAATTGACATTAAGTTAGGTTTATTCAAATTCATTAGTTACCTACCTACTTCTTTAATATTTAGTATTCATTACATTACAATTTAATTACTTACTTATAGAAGAAAATAGTAAAAACACTAGAAAACTTACCCTAAACATAAATTCTAAAAAGAGCAACTACTAATTCTACCGACACAGGGCTAAGGCACAGGCTAACGTCCTTAATTGATAATTTTATATTTTGTTTTGAAGTAACTATACAACCTAGTTACATTCTAAAAATTATAAACTTAGTAAGTACTTATATTTTTGCATCATTGCATAAAGTACCTGCTCGCCTTGCAGTACTTATCTCACTGAGAACAATGAATCACGAAACTTGTTAGTAAATATAAAAGAAACTAACAGCAAAACAAACGAAGTACCTAGCTGTAGATTAAATTGTTAAATGGAACCTTAGTCACAGTCACGTCTTGTAATTTCTACATTGCGCGCTTGAGATATACCTGAAAATATATTCCTCCCTGCCAGTGCGTATTGTATACAAGTCATTTGTGAATAGCATTACTTATTGGATGGACAGCTTTGGTAGATGACAACTTGACAAAAAGGTGCGCGGGATTCATCTCCGCTGCCGTTACAATTGGCGTACAATAGTTTGGCCGGCATTCAGTCCCGCGCCGCCGTCCGCATGCCCACGACGCGCAGACTTCTCTCCCCGCGGTGGTTCCGTACACGCCGCTCCCCAAACCCCGAAGAGCTAGATGAAGTCCGATCAAGAACCCTTCCTCGGAGCGATATGGACCGACGGCCTCGCGTCTCCCGAGTCCTCAGCTCGCCCGCAAGGACTCAGCATCCTCCTCATCCACCCCTCGATGAAGAGTCTCTTGAAAGAGCCTTCCCATCCATGGGTCATCTGGAGTACGTGCTGGCCGGGTCATCACCCCCGGCAGAAAGTGCGCCGAACATGTACGACAGCTTCGAAGAACCTCCTCTGGATTTAACTGCGCATATCTGTTCTGATTCGTTGCGTCAAAGCGCTCACGAGCAAATGCGAGCCGTCGGCGGAAGACTGCGCCTGCTGGATGAATTGGAAACCGGAGCAATCACAGTGGAATCAGCCGCTAATACATTTTCTGTGGCATCGGAAGCTGAAAAAAATGTTTGTCTCTTTTGGGCTGCATTTCTTAAACTCGCAGATATTTTGCAGCCATTAGTGGATTCAGGAGCCGATCCATTGTATTTTGATGCGCTTGGTTTGTCACCATTGCATGTAGCAGCATTTAGTGGATCAACAGATTGTGCTAATTACCTGCTCTCGTGTGGAGTGGACCCTAATTACATGCCGCGATGCTTCGTGCCGCTTCATTGTGCTGCATTCGGAAACTCAGTGCAAGTGGCTAATTTATTAATCAGTCGCGGGGCCTCCGTGCACGCAGCAGTGAAATACGTCAATTGTGAAGGTGGTTTACTCCATTGTTCTGTAAGAGCCAACGCTGTAGAGTGTCTGAAGCTGTTCATATCTTGCGGCGTGGACGTGAATTTAATAGAGCCTGGTGGAACGAATGCTATACATCTTGCTGCTGACTTGGGAATGATACAATGTCTTACCATTCTTCTAGAAACTACATCTGCCGATCCTAATGTGAGAACAAGAGTTGGAGATAGGGAGTCTACTGCGCTGCATTTGGGAGCTGATGGAGGTTTTGTAGATTGTGTGGATCTCCTACTAGCTAAAGGAGCAGATGCAAGCTTGAAAAATCACCGAGGGTTCACAGCTTTACACTTAGCTGCCAGATCGTCCAGTCTGGAGTGCGTCGAATCACTTCTTAGAAAAGGAAACGCTGAACCAAACTCATTGGACTTTGATATGAGAACGCCGCTCCACGCCGCTATCGGTAAATCGGATAGTGCATGTGACATCATCGAGACGTTAATTAGTTGGGGTGCAAATGTGAACCAAAAAGATGAATACGGTTTTACTCCATTACACCTGGCTGCACTGGACGGACTGTCTGCGTGTGTCGAGACATTAATCTATCACGGCGCTGACGTAACCACGAGGTCTAAAAAAGGAAACTCGGCTCTTAATGTAATCGCCCGAAAGACTCCTGCCTCGTTAGCGATGATCACAAGGAAGCTCGATTGCGCTATCACGTTACACCACTCCCAATCGAGCAATAGAGAAGTGGAACTTGAACTTGACTTCCGCAGCATTTTACAACATTGCTACCCACGCGAAATAAGCTATCTGAACACATTCGTGGATGAAGGTCAAAAGGAAGTTCTTTTACATCCTTTATGCTCAGCATTCCTTTACATAAAATGGGAGAAAATACGTAAATATTACGTAGCGAGACTATTTTTGAGCTTCATATTTGTGCTGTGTCTAACGCTCTACGTGTTAACTGCTCTTGCGCACAACTGTTATAATGGAAGTAAGGATATGGAAGAGACCATCCAAGAGCAAGAGCTATGTCAAAAGCAATCGATACTCGGTGATTTATTGAGGAAAAATCCCTTTGTCATAGAAATGCAGTGGTGGGTGTTAGCCGGCATTACAATATTTGAAATATTCAGAAAAGTTTACGGAATCGCAGGCTATTCTACAGTGAAACAATACCTAATGCAATCGGAGAACATAATAGAGTGGTTTGTCATTGTGAGTGTTTTTCTGATATCATATATTTATACAAACATCACGTACACATGGCAAAATCACGTAGGTGCGTTCGCAGTGCTTGCCGGATGGACTAACTTGATGATGATGATAGGTCAGCTACCTGTCTTTGGCACATACGTTGCTATGTACCAAAAAGTTCAAAAGGAATTTGCTAAATTACTCATGGCCTACTCATGCATTCTAATAGGATTCACTATAAGCTTTTGTGTAATATTTCCCGACTCGTCCTCCTTCGCTAACCCTTTTATGGGGTTCATAACAGTACTGACGATGATGATTGGAGAGTTAAACTTAGATTTGTTATTGAATGAACCTGATGGGAACGATCCGCCTGTGCTGTTGGAATTCTCGGCTCAAATAACATATGTATTATTCCTGATGTTTGTCACTGTCGTTCTCATGAATTTACTTGTCGGTATCGCCGTCCATGACATACAAGGCTTAAGAAAAACTGCCGGCCTTTCCAAACTTGTTAGACAAACAAAACTAATATCTTACATGGAGCTGGCCCTGTTTAACGGATATTTGCCTAAATGTCTACTGAAAATCTTACATTCTTCTGCTCTTGTGTCGCCTCAGGCTTACCGAGTTGTTTTAAGTGTCAAACCGTTGAATCCGAGTGAAAAAAGACTTCCTAGAGACATAATGATGGCCGCATATGATATTGCAAAGATGAGGAAACAATATGGGCACACGATATCATCTAACGGATCTACTACTGGAGCGTATTCGTGCTACAAAAAGTATGAGAACAATAACGATTCGAGCTATCGAGAGTATGGGTATACATCAGGGCTGGGGAGCATTCAGGCCAGACTGGATGAGACTTCAGAGAATGTTCGGCAGCTAACGCAGGAAGTGCGAGAATTAAAGAAGCTAATAAGTGCACAGCAGCTCGTGATACAGCAGGCTCTGGCCGGCGCGGGCGCGATGGACAACCGTTGATGATATAATGGCCGACCCAGCCATTTAGTTTCAATGCCAACGGTACACAAGTCAATAAACTATAGCGAACGTGCATTGTCGTACATTTATACTCGTTTAGAGCCTATTGTTGATGTCGACGGTTACGAACTTAAATTCTGAGTGGTGATATTTTGGCTTTATACGTTTTGTATTTAGGATCATAGTCTTATACATAAAATATTACGTTTTTCTTAGGTTCTAATTGAGTGCTTTGTTTTAGAAACGATTGTTTAGTAACGCAGGTCGTACTAAACACTGATTGTATTGTAGGTATAGATCGGCACACTTTGTAACAGATTTTATTGTGACATAGTAAATAAGTAATGTTAATAAAACAATTTTATTTACAAGAGCAATTACAGTTTTGTTTATTTCTTTATATTAATATGACCTCTTATTTTGAAACATAGGTACCTACCTACTTTGATTAGTCAAGTTAGGACCTCACGCTTCTAAGGTACTAAAACAAATGGGCCAACTTTCTTATGTTGGTGTGCGTGAGGCTCATACAACTTATCTCTGTGTGCGTGTATATGGATAGGGTTTAGCGGCCTGCAGTGCGATTTTTGAAAATCATACGAGCGGTTCGGCAGTAGAAAATGTCAGAATTACTATGGAGATTACGCATCTTTCTACTGCCAAACCGCTCGTATGATTTTCAAAAATCTCACTGCTGGTTTAAATATTTTACGACGCGTTCGTAGCTTCGACTGTCTATATCAAAACTTATCAAAGGGCCGTAGGTACCTAGTTTTCTTCTAATACTGCATTAAATTGAGAGGTAGGTATGGATTCTCAATCACGAGGTCCGGGTTCGAATCCGAACGTCGTATTACCGACTGCTCTCAAACGGTGAAGGAAAATATCGTGAGGAAACCTGCATATATATGCAGAAGAAGAAATTCTAATGCGTGTGTAGTCTACCAATCCGCATTTGGGAACGCGTGGTGGACTAACGCCCAAACACCCTCCTAGAGGGTAGGTCTGTGCCCTGCAGTGGGACGTATATAGGCTGATGATGATTATGAATTCTACAGAAGCCGTAGCATGCTACACGTCATACGGCTGTATCACGTCTTTTATCACGTTCGCTCGCGCGCAAATAAGAAGAGGGCGAAGGTGTGATATAGCTATGTATCACGGTGGCATAATATGCTACCGGTAGCCACTACAGTCTGCATCCAAATTGAAACAGTACCTACACCCAATATCCTGAACCACACGTTTTATTTTCTTTTTGTCGTTGATTGTCCATAAGCTTAAATCAAGTGACGAAAAGCGAATTTGACGAAACAAGGACTTGACGAATGTAGTATTTGACGAAATAAAAATTTGACGAATGCCTATACAGCGGGCGCTGCATGGTGCCTCGATAAACGTTTTATCGCACTGCTAACTCGTTCCTTCGCGCGCAAAAAGAAAGGGAGCTAGGGCGCGATAACGCTCCTTCATCGCACCATCATGCCGCGGGCGCAGGAGTGCGATTTTTTATAGTCATAGGTACGTTGAACTCAGCAGTTGAAAATGTCAAACTTATTATGGAAATAGGTACCTATGCATCTTTCTACTGACTTTCTAAAATCGCACTCCGAGTAAATTTAATTAAAATTCAGTGCTCAATCAAAACGACGAGGTGGAATCACGTGTAGCATGCTACGAGTGCTGCATAGCTAGCATGCCGCAGTTATACAGCGCTATCACATCTTAGCTCTCTTTCGCACATAGCGAACGAACGAGATAAAAGACGTGATACAGTCGTATCACGTGTAGCATACTACGAGTGCAGGTGTCCGGTATGTCGCTGGTATACCTACCTATATTAAACAGGAGCGGCGCGGCGCCAAAACCTACCCCCTGCGGAAGCCCACTATCGTAGAGTAAATAAATCTACCTACTGTTTTCGAGAAACAGAAAAGTTTTTACTACAATCAGATAGTTACTGGCGACTTTTGTAGTAAAACATTTAAATTGCCGCCATTTGCTTAAAATAAAAAAAACCGGCCAAGTGCGAGTCGGGACTCGGCAAGTAGTGTTTTTTCCGTACCACTAGTTGTTTAACATAGGTCGTTGATGATAACCACTATAAATTGACACCTACTTAGTATGTGTGGTCACATGTAACTGAAGATAACTTTACACTGGTGATAGTTTTTTGGGTATATTTAGATTAGAAACAAAACTAACCAAGTTACTGCCAGCTTAATAATTTTCCCGCCGTCTACACCATATTTCTAACGCTCATGATATTTTCCAGATTTTACATATGACTCTGGTTTTTGAAATATCGCGGGGGACAGCAGTTTTCCTGAGTTTATTGAAAAATGTTGTTCAACAAAGTATCAAAATAATATTTTTCGAATCGTATTTTTATAAGCTTTCATTTGATCCCCACATTATAGGGTAGAAAAGATTTTTTATTTACTTAAGTAAGTACCCATTATCTACCTCCCCAAATTAAACATTTTGCTTTTTTTACTTCATTTGCTATATTGGACCAGCAATTGCTATATTACTGTACTGAGTTTCTGACAGAGGAGAAAAATGACTTTTTTGAATTTTTGAAGAGAAAAATGCCTGTGACAGATGGACGGACGGACGGATGGATAGACACCGAGCTGATTCCAAAAGTGTTCCGTTTTGTTTGTTTTATTTCATAGATACCACGTTGCCAGTCTGACGTATTTTCCATTCCAAATAGCAACGAAAATAAACGGCAATTTTTAATTACAAAAACAGATATTTGAAACCCCTAACTTATTCTTAGAACAGAAGATATGTCGGATAGTAGGTACATCTTTCTGATAATAGCCCATTATGATACAAGTTCGGTGAGTTGATAATTACAGCCGAGGCGTTATTGCTAGACCGAGCCGTAGGCGAGGTCTACAAGAAAGCTGAGGCTGTAATTATCAAAGCGCACGTGTGTCATACGACGTTTTATAACATATTTGCGAGGAAACAAGGAAATAAATAAAACTCTGACATTAATAAACAAATAAATCTAAAAAAAAAATAGCGATAAAAAAGCGCGCGGAATAATTTTAATTTGTTCGCAAATTATATTGTCAAAATTAAATTAAATTAAAGAATTAAATGTTTATTTTATTATATTTTATCTCCCAAAGTTAGGAGGGAGGGAGGTTGGGAGTTAGTTAGTTAGTTAATTTTATTCATAAAATGTTGACCACTTTTCTGACATAAAAACTAGCTCTTTACTAAGATTTAAAAAAGTACCTTTCGTTTTAGACGCAACCGTCCGTTTTACTTTACATTACCGGACTTGGTCGTAATGAGATACATTACGATAATGAAATTGGTCAAATAAGAGACCCTTTACGAGCAAATGTGTTATGCTGGGTTTACATGCACGCCGTGCACTCTGTGCAGCCTGGCAAGCTTAGGCAATTCGCTGTACATCGACTTGTCTGTAAAGTGATTGTTACAACTTAACTTTATAGAAGCCTCAATGTACAGCGAATTGCCTATGCTTGCCGAGCTGCGTGGCACGCGTATGAACGCACCTTTATTAAAATTATATTTGCTTAAGAGGTTTCCCTGACCGAAGGACCTCGACCCTTCCTCTACTAAACTACATCATTTTAGTAGGTATACCTACCTATTTTTGACCGGCCTTTCCTTCATTATGTTACTGTGGTGCCGGAGCGGTAATCGGAGGGAATCACATTCTAAAATCATAAGAATTCGCACCAAATTTAACAATTATCTAATTAACTCATTAAATATTGGCCTTTAAAAACATTTGGAAGCCGTGGTGGTCCAGTGGCTAGAAACCTTGCCTGCCGTGCAGGAGGCGATGGTTCGATCCCCGTCCAGGCCGACTCGTACCAATGAGTTTTTCAGAATTTATGTACGATTTGTAACACCACTGGCTTTTCGGTGAAGGAAAACATCGTGAGGAAACCTGCATGCTTCAATTTCGAGGCATGTATTGTACCCACTGTCCATTATAAGTGGCGACGGGCTCACCCCCTGTCACACTGGACAGAGTTTCGGTACTACTGGTGAAACGTGGATGTTCTGAGGTTTCAGAATATCTCTGACTACCCCCTCGGGGAATATAGTCGTGAGCATATGCTTTTAAAAACATTTGCCTTATAGCAATTTTAGATCTTCATATTGTCTACACAAAGGTGTGTGTCTCAAGTAAAAGTGACTTCAATTTAAAAAGTAGATGCACATAATACACATTTTTTGCAACATTTTGGCTTTTTTTGAACACAGGTTTCCTAAGTATTTTATGGAAAAATGAGAAATATGATCCATAGCAAATAAAGCCGAGATGTTGAAGATCATTGCTACACTTTTCAATAATTTGTATGTCTTTCAAATAACGAGTAGATAGCTTCTAAAAACCAGCAAAATATGGCCCGGCCCTGCGTTTGCCTATGGGGAGCCTCTTAACAGAGTTGGCTAGAAAGCAAAATAGGAATCGGAAAATCTCATCGTCCTTATTTGGAATGAAGTATACCTAAGTAGTTAGTTAGGTATAAAAAATGATGACTGAAGAGTCTCTAAATGTAAAGAAAATTTTAAGGTGATTCCAATATTCATAGTTAGGAGTTTTACGCGAGGATAATCCGAATCAAATGGGAGCGTCTATCTTTATTTCTCACTTTTACTAGCTAGTTAGCTAGTTAGTTGGATTAATGACACACTTAAACGAATTCCACCACATTAACACAATAATAGCAATGAAAAATTCAAATATTTAGGATGGTTGGGGATCTACCTCCTAGCGGTCCACCCCGGGCATCGGCATCACAAGCTACCAAGTTCGAGGTAGCGGCTGAACGATCCCCTCTGCGGTATGATAGGCTACGCAAGGAGCCGCCTGGCTCTCGACCACCCTCTTGCCGGAGTCTGGCGCCAAGCAGCTTGCTGCGTTCCGTTGGTGTGCAGGAGTGCCAGTGCCCTTCTGGGTAAGGTCGCTACATCCTCGACCCCATCTTTGTCCTGGGGACTAGATGACAAAAGAATACATTTTTTCATGTCAATCACTTTAGAGGAAAAAATCGAATCACCAAGGAGTGAAGGTGTGGCACAGCACTGCGGATCTCCTTGGTGATTCGATTTTTTCCTCTAAAGTGATTGACATGAAAAAATGTATTCTTTTGTCAACCCAAAAAATATATAAAATGGCTTTGTACGTTTTGTGTTTATTTCGCTTAAATAATAGGCAGATCCACGTTTATTAACCTCAACAGTCAAGAGCAAACCCATCTACGTAAGTATAATAAAAAAAAACAATGTAAAACAATGAAAAAGTCACAGCTGTGATCACTGTTCCATAAAAATATTCGGTTTCGGAGGAGGATACATCCCACCTATAGCCCCCTCCCCCCTGGATACGTGCTTGCCCGGCCCCCTCATACCGCGCTCGATTGACATGTCGCGAGTGCTCAGCTTCACCACTATTACTTTTTACTACACTATGACGCCGCGCTCTCAAAATAAAATTCGTAAGGAAACGAAAAGACTGAGTCCAAACTGAGTCAGTTCATTTTACATCACTATTGAGCTAGTTGACAGGTTGACATTGACATTGACAGTGACATAATTACAACAGCAAAAGCAAAACACGAATGCGATCCGGCCGGAGAGCTCCTGAATTTCATGCGCGCGGTGATATGAAATAAGTGCACACATCTCCGATAGATCAATAACGAGAGGCCAAAGAAGAATCTAGATTCAGGTCTTATCTCTTTCGCCCAAAAAGCTGAATTTGGTTGTTTTAGTGGTATCGATTGCTCGCTCCTCTCGCGAACCACTTTATGATAAAAGGGTGTGTCTGGCATTCAAATGCAGGGCAGTTTCAAGATTCAGCTTATAAATATGGGGACGCGGGCGGCGGCCTGTAAGTTTTTTCACATCTTTTAAACCTCGCTTTAGCTCTTAAAAACTTTGTTCGTTTGATTCAACGCAGATTCTTGCATGCATATTTAACGCATTTATTTTTCAGAGGTGTCTGATTCGAGGAGGCTTCATTGCGTAGTCAAAGCTTTTTGTGTGTCCCCTAATGCAGCCGCAGGCGTGTGATAACATGCAGCTTCTGTTGGAGCCGATCAATCAGAAAGGTGAGCTCGTGTGAGACGAGCAGTGGTTATATCTGTTGCACAGGCTGTGGCACGGCTCCGCAAGACCCCGCCGGCACGTATTCCGCTTCTTCCGATCTCCGAACTGGCCGTTAACATCTTGTTTCCATATCTCTGTTCCACTACTCCGCTCTCCTATGCCTGAAAGATTAATGTCTTATTCAACTGTTTTTAAGGCCAGTTCACACAGAAGTAGGACTGCGGGAAAGCTGTCCGGGGACAGACCTGCAGGAAGTGAATTCCTCCAGACCTTTGTGGATTTCTGTGTGTTTTGTAGTGTATGGTGCGGTGTGGTGGTAATGTTTGAGTTTGTGTGTTCCCTGTCACACAGAAATCCATGCGGCGCCAGAAATATTAGCATCCCAAAGGTCCACCTTCGGACCGCTTTCCCCTCAGTCCGACCTCTGTCTAACCTGTCCTTAAGTGTGAACTGATCTGTTAGTAGAATGTCTGCATAAAGGGCATAATATGTTAACATAGTAACAGTCAGATGTTATGGCTTAGTGAAGCAAGACTGCTAATGTTAGGACTTGTTTGTCGTACTGACCTTCAGTTTGTCAGACAAATGTCCTCTAAGGGCAAGTCGCATGATAGTTAATCCATGTGAATGAATTACTGTTATGCAAGCCCTTACATTTCTTGATATGATTTGTGTTATTTGTCGATTGGTATGTTCTACTTTTAGATGCAAGTCTTCTTGGCTACTTCATTCCTTGCCGTCGACATGTTACTATTTGCTGTGTGGATACCTTTCTTCCAGGGTATATGGCAGTATCAGAGTGTACTTATCTGTAACTGATACCACTTGCCTTCTTTAGATTGCTCTACATCCCATTTTTGTATGATCACATAGTGACGTGTGATTTGATTACCTACTGATATATCAATTTAAAAAATAAATGACTGAAATATTTGATTATCTATTTATTTTACTTTAACATGGGCGACCAAAACTAAACTAACTAATACATTTTCTGTGTGTACAGTTACAGCGAAGATCCGCAGTCTGTATGACTGCCAGCTGCGGTTGATGCACAACATCCAGCCGCTACCCTCAGGCACTGATATCGCAAACACTGTTAAATACTTCTCACAAACTCTTCTGAGTGAGTATCTAGTAGTTGGACTAAATTCTGGTTCAATGACTATGGCAGGTGAAAACGTCACTTTGTGAACTAATTTAGTCTAATAATTTTAACTAATTTAGTTCATTCATAGGAGTTGTGTGGCTAGAGTGACACAAGTAGATGTCTTTCATTTGACACTTTTAAGTGGCCACTTTGTGCAAAAACAGGGCTTGAGATTGCCATATATTGATTACCATCAAGCATTTGCAGCGACCACACAGCCGAGCATTTGCTATTTAAACTAGATATTGGTAAAATCATCAACACTACGATGCAGCCACAATTTTAAAATTTGAATTGGTTGAAATGTTGTTCATTCATTTACGATTTCCAGTTTAACACAAACATACAATACCATTGCTTTTACATACAGCTTTCACATTTTTCTATTTTTGTTTTGAATCAAAAATCTATTTTATTATTCATAGGTGTATTAAAAGATGTGCCAAGATCACCTCTGGAGATGCTGCGGGATGCTGATAATGACGCTGATAGAATGACATTATATCCCAACTTGGACTACAAAGGCCTGTTCAATGCCATCTCACAGCTGGTTGACTCGGCTCCACATTTGCAGTACGGCATTCAAGGTAAATCTTAACTTTGTTACCTTCTGAAGTAAGGTGGTAGACTTGAATAAGTTTTTAAGTTTTACCTATTTTTATAAGCAATATGTAACGTAGATTGAATATTATCAAGATAACCTGAACATGTATACTGGAAAAGGATTGAGATATGACAAAAATGTATGAAAAATCGTACCTTTGTCGGCCTAAGTTGCAAGATTTGTAACCAATTTCAACTTAGTCAATCAAAAATACCAGCGTCCCTGAAAAATACAGCATATGCTAAAAGAGACAAACAACATAGATTTTATCTCGCTCACTCAATGCAATTAGCGTATAAGCCTGTTTGTTACTTTATCATTGTTGTTTTATTTTCCGTTCTTGTGTTCTCTTTCTATGTAATAAAATAAAAATATCATTTGATTTCAGCATTTGGTCAAGCAGTTCTCCAGTGCCTCGGCTGTCTCCTACCTTTCCTAGAATATGATATGATAGACAACCTGCCCTATTTAGTAGCATACTGTGTGGCCGTGTTCCCAGTCACACTGCATCAGGAAATACTACATTTGCTGTGCTATTATATCCTGCCATTTACAATCAGTAAGCATAATATTACAAAATCATACATAATTCAATACTTGTTTTCATCATTTTTAAAGAAAAACTGAGCTATTATTGTTTAATTATTTTTGTAGCCCGAAGATATTCAGGACAAGAAGAAGAGAGTCAAGCATCACAATCTGTAGCTGCTATTGTCATGATGGTGTTCCAACATTCTAGTAATCCAGGTGAATAGAACATGGTATTTTTATCAATTTCATTCAATATACAAAGAATTTCTTTTAATCATCATGTTTAGCTGTGAGTGCTGCAGAGTATAAGCATTTTTCACGATCATGCTAAACTTAATTCATAATTGGACGACCAATATTGACATTAATTATCAATAGATCCATTCAACATTCTGTTGCGGTTAGAAATATTTAGTTTCTTAGATTTTTTCTCTCCTTATTTGTTACTTCAGCCTGTTAATTGTTAAGTTAACTTATGGATAGCTAAAATTGGCCATTAAAAGTGTAAACATTGTAGTAAATTATGTAGTGAAGGTTTTTTTTTGCGTTGGCACCGCATTTCCGCCTTTGTCAAGTGGTTTGAGGTGGTTGGAGTATCTATCCAATCTCGAGGATTTTTTTTGAGTAAGAACACAACTGAGAAGGATGGCGGAGCCTCGTGGCAGGCTGAATTGCCACGTAATTTATTATTAGCTGTCGACTGTGTTTTGTAACTGTTTTTTTTTCTTTACCAGTTCTTTTACTTCAAAGTTTAGCTCTATAAAAATACTTATTTCATTATTATAGCACACCACTGCCAGCTGCTAGAATGTCTCATGTCCATGAAGCAATCTGTTGTAAAGGACATACTCTGCGTGATAGCATACGGCACGTGGGGCGCCCGCGTGTCTGCGGCTAAGCTGCTCTTCTACTATTGGCCCCCATTCGACGCTAAGCTCTTTGATAGAAAGGGGCTGCTCTGCAAGTTCTCCAGTAAGCAAAATAGTATCTATATTTTATTGTTTTTTTTTATTATTTATTTATTAACTTCAATGGGTACATGGGTGTCTTGAAAATTGCCACGCCAAACTGCACAGCAGTTTTTAATTAAATGTGTATCAGATGATATTTACTACACAATTTTAGCACCTAGATTATTCAGTAATTCCTACATTAATATTTAACAGATACCGGCGCTCTCCCAATTTCGCACACTTTTTCGTATTTCGGACTTTGATCTTCAGGAACGACAAACTAAAATGAGTCTTATGTCAATGCGCGACAGCCTGTATCTAATGAGGTACAAGGCGCCGTAGAAACTTATCGCAGCTGTCAAACTCAAGTGACTGAGCTCTGATTTTAGCATTAGTTAAAGTTACATTTTATTGTCTAGTGAAATACTTAAACTGCTCTTAAATATCAGTAACTATACTGGTCATCACATTCCGGACAGTAAATTCAGACCTTATACTAATTTGTAAATAAAAACTAAATGGTAATGGTGTGTGCAGATGATCTCGTGCCTTTCCTGTGCCAACGTGATATGTGCCCAAACGCGGGTTCAGCGGAGGCTGCCAAAGTATGTTACGACCACTGCATCAGTGTCACCTTCGCTTCCGACAGCCCTCCACCGCTTTATCTTTGCATTGAATGTGCTAACGAAATACACAGGTTTGTATTCTTTACTTTTTATTATGTTGTAGAATAGCTAAGATAATTTATTGGTAAGGCCTGGTTTGTTTGTAGAATGGTTTGCAATTATTTCGGTTTTGTTCCCAGGGAGCATCCGAATCAACGGTTCTTTGATATTCTGCACCCTCAACAACAAGTGTCTATGGTTTGCGAAAACAAGGTTTGTTTCTAAGCATTATTTAAATTTGAGACCACGCGGCGTGGCGACGTTAAGTAGGAATGCATTGACGGTGGCTCTATCCCAAAATATTTATATAGGTACATATTATGGTTGTAGGGGATTATATTATTAATAAAATATAATTGTTTCAGAATTGTCGTTCCTCCGACAAATCTGCATACTCCATTTGTTTTTCTAATGAATGTGCCAGCTACAATGGCAATCATCCCATAAGGTAATTAATTTATAATATTTTAGACCGCAAAGAAGGTAAGCTCATACAAATTACTGCTGTACTGATTTTGATGGCTTGAAATTTAACGTGATTACGATGCGTAGATACTGCCAGCAATGTCACGGGAATCGTCACAACAGCCGCCGCGGGGGCGACCACGTGGTCCACACACGGCTGCCGCAAGCCTGGCAGATGGATAGTGATATGCAGACAAACCTTGTCGAGGCTATTATAAGGTAGGGCCATGAGCTTTAACTAAAATTTATACAAAGTTATTTATCAAACCTATGTACCAAAATTTTCAACTTTCACAGCTTACTGAAGGAAGCCAAACCGATTAACATGGAAGACCCAGATAGCTCGAGTGAGCAACTGAAGCCGCCGTTGACTGTTAACTTACCCGATCCCATTTCAGTTGAAGACAGACAGTTGCTGGGAAGGTACTGGTTTTCTTATTTTACTTTTCCCTCATTATTTAAATGTCAGTTGCTAATGAAACGATGTGTTATGTTATGTTCAAGGTACGGAGTATGGCTGATGGTGGGCCTGTGCACTCCAAACCCCGACACACCTGAAGAAGTACTGGGACGTTTATTATCTGTACTTTTCCACTGGTTCCATGTCACTTCATTCTCGTACACAGGTAAGCTTCGATACTACTTTTATGTTGCTTGTCATGGATGTTGGCTTTCTTACTGTTTGTGATTTGTGTTTCTTCTCCACAGCAAAACCACCTTCCGAAAAAAATTACGGAATAAGTAATATTCCTACATTGAATAAGGAATTTCGATTTTGTGACATCACAGGTGAAACGGCAAACATGGTAGAGAAACTGAAATCGGAACATGTATGTGGTTGGCTGAGAAGTATAGCTGAGACTCATCGTTCTGTGCTGGTGTCTTGCTTGCTTCCGCATCCGCCTCATTATACGCGGCAAGCTGGACATTGGGACAACCTGGCATCCAAGACTCATCATCTCAAAGATGGACTGAATAGGTGAATATTTCATTCACAACTTTTTCTGCCTTTACCTTTGCACGGCTCCTCTAAAATCTACCCGGATGTGCCGGGCCAGTGCGCGGTAAGGTGCGGCAACTAAAGTTAGAAAGGGGTCATTCTGTTTTCATATAATCTGTGACAAAAGTGTAAATACGTTGCTGCATGTTTCTTGCAGATTGTACTGCCTGATCCCATATGGTATTGTAACTCAATCAATTTGGGACTACATAATGCCCGCATGGATGGAAGCCATATGCAGTGACGTTCCAGAGAAGGTAAGCACAAATACTTTAAATAGTACTGCATGGTTTGCATAAATTTTGTATTAATCCTCAATACTTTCTAGGAGTTGCTAGAACTGAAAGTACCGGTCGGTAAAATCCTGGAACCAGATGGAACTATGGTGGGAGTGGATGAAAGAAATCTTTACAATTTCGCAGTGCTCAAGGTTACGGATACGCCAACGCCAGAGACTGTTCTGCCGGTCTTGGAGTGGTTTCAGGTAGAACAAATTGAATAGTTTGCTTTTTAAACGAGGTCAAATAACAATATTTTAACTATGATGACAAATTTCAGACGGTATCGATGTTGGATGTGAAAGTTCCTTTGACCCAACTCTTCGATTTGTTCAGTCATTGCGTGGTGAATCTACCAGAAAACATTTTTAAACCTCCACCTGGTAAGCATTCCTATTATTTTAGAAAATTGTGATGTAACCTTAAGAATATGAGCTTTGTTAACACACCAAAAAAATCAAAAAATGAAAATAACGTGAACAACAAAACGTTTATTCCTTTTAGTAGGTAGGTCCTCGATTATCTAATAGACTTCTTGAAAATATCAATGGTTTTCTTATTCCGTGTTTTTTATAAATTTACAGAACCTGCCAAACCAAAAGATAACAGTTCAGATGAAACATCGAATGTAACGGATAAGGATACGAAGGAGAGCGACGATCAGAATAAACCTCAGAACTTGACCTGTTGCATACTTATGCTCGATATTTTGTTAAAACAGGTGAATAACAATTGTATGCTTCGAATCAGCTTTAAATAGTAGTTTTGCGATGGATAGTCACGCAATTAAAGACTTTTAGGAGTCGCGCGTCAAGTATGTTTGCTGGTGGTCGTATCAGTTTTATGGCTTGCCTCGAGACAATTGTGTTATTATGTTTTTATACCTAAAACAATCCTTGTGATTACGATTCTCCAAAACCATATCGAAATTGGCTGAGATAATGTGTAAATGTAGAATGCAAAATTATCTATGAAGAAAAGTCTCCATAAATATAATATTTGTTATTCCAGATGCAGCTACAACAACGTCGCATCAACATCCAAAACGTGAGCAGCGAAGCCACTAAGCTACTGCGCCTCATGTTGAAGTTCAACCAAATTAATACCATAGAGCACGGTACATATTTAGCTTGTTTCTTTTTAAAATACTGTAAATAACTGGATTCCATGATTTTAAGCTTGTAGAGCATGCTTACCCGAAAGATGTTCTGAATTTCTGTTCAGTCATGCTTTGCAAATACTATATTGTTTGCAATTATAAAACGTTTTTTTATTTTAAAACATTGTAGCTTTTTCTCTGCTATATCTATCCTTGTCCTGAATGTCAATCATATCAAACATAAATATTGTAATTTCCAGCCGTTTGTCTAGCCGAGGGTGCGTGTTCTTATTGCGAAGCGGCAGCGCTGTGGCATCAACTGGCAGTCTTGTTAGTGCGTGCCTTAGTGCCTGACAAGCCTAAACATATGTCTGATGTAAGTTATCTGCGGTTATAGAAATTTATTTCTCAAGAAGAATAAGAGAAGAATACATCCACTTATTAGACTCTTTCTGTAATAATTAGAGAAATACTGTGTATTTTATCTTCTTAACTATTATAAAACTATAACATAAGTGTGTCTGTATATTAAAGATATAAAAAAAATAGATGTCCGCGGCGAACTTTGTACCGGTTTAGAATCTTCCCGACACACACTTGGCCATTTTTTTTAGCCTATGTTAATCACTGATAATGTAGCGTTCTAATGGTGAAATTCATTTCAATTTATAATATAATTGCGAAGATGTCAAGCTTTGAAATTATTCATACAAAATTTATCGAGTATTTTGTTTAGGCATCCGGAGACGATATGTGGCCTGACTCCCACGGAAAGAAGAACCAATCAGAAGACGAGCGCAGCAAGTCCGGAGGGACACCGGCTACTTCAGTGGACGCCCTGATGTCCATCGCGCATCCTCTCGGTGATAAAGGCTCAGTCGGAGGGGTACTGGTGCATATGCCACATGTATGTATGTCGGATTGTATGTTTGTATGCGCTGTTTTATGTCTGATTTAGCGGGATGGTCGTTTATATAAAAGGTGGTAATTTTTTTAGTAGGTGCAACTAATATTGATGGATTTTATACCGGCTGGCAGAAAGTTCGCCTATAAATGGTGTAGAAGCTTCGATTTAGTGAGCCGTCAGACATGGCGGTTGATCGGCGATCGAAGATGCGGAACGGATCTTGTGCTCGATGTATCTTCGGTCGGTGCTTGAAGTTGCCCCGGCGCATGATTCGTTACGACGTCACGCTGCACGGCTGCACCGCACTATAGTGTGCGTTCTGATTTCAGCTACGAGATGCTCTGAGAAACGAATGTCGTTGTCGATCTTCCGCTTCGGCAACCAAACGGCGGCTGTGTATGACGCCTGTTATATTTGCAATAGAAACCTATCTTCCGCTCGACCCAAGGTCTGCTGTTTGTCAATACGCTACGTATTTTATCTAAATCGTTGACTCGGGCTCTACGAGTACAGAAAGCATCACAAGCGTATTTGTGCAGAATATATGTTGCTGATCGTCCGCCTTGTGTGGCGCCACGCTTAATCGTGCTGTACCTACAGCTTAAGAGCCTACCGAGCCTATTGTGCTGTCCTCAATCGTATTTTTTTTATTTCTATACAAAAAAACAACATTTCCAGAAAAAAATAATGTCACATTGTAGTCCTGATTGGCTTTATGGATTATTATGTTTTATGCTTGTAGCTATTATCGTTAAAACCAAACAAATCAGCAGTGACCTGATAAATTGAGAATCAGCAATCACTAAAATGTGACATTCTTGTTTTTTGGAAATATTGTTTAATTGTTAAGAAATAAAAAAAATACGATTGGGGGCAGCACAATAGGCTCGGTGCAGCCTTAATAGGACCGACATATTTAAGACATTCGTATCTGCCATCCTGATTATTCTGTAAATAGCAGTTCGTTTTTGCTTTTAAAGTTTTAACATTCCTAAACCTTAAAAACTATTTTCCATTGATGTCTTATTAGTAGTCAGATGATTGATGATACCTTGGTAGATAATTGTTTATAAGTATCTTAGTTTTAATTCCAAAATTAAGTGTTTTGTCTTACTTTTTTGAATTATGATTCTTTATGAATATAATTAAGTAGCTCTTCCGACAATGTAAAATCCGTGAACATTAGTTTTACTTGCATACATTTGAGTCCGCCCACCAAGTCAGACGATCGAATAGCACTATCTGTTCACTAGCATACTCGTTATCTATATAATAGATGTATAGTTTGTTCATTTCATGCAACTGTCACTCATAAGCGACGTCGGTTCGGACGCCACACTGACTAAATCGTCAGGCGATACGCAAGTATGTTCTCTATCTATTTCTTCCTTTTCCTTTGTGCTATTTATGTTCTGTTTTTAGTGTGTGTGGTTATATGTTGATCGATATCCCAGGCCGGCATTAAACTGTCGATTGCGTGAATGATGATGTTTTGTTAATGTTTTGTTGATGTGTACTTAATGTTTGTAGTAACGTTTCGTAGTATGCGCTATTTTAGTTATATTGGAGACGATTGTGTGACTGCTCTTTATTTGATGGACTTTCCTGCTTTACAGAAAAAAAATTGAGTGAAAGAGCGAAATCCTCAGTCTGAAAAGTTCAGAGAGGTCCAACGGTAGCAGTTTGTTGATTCGTCTAGTCGTGGAATGCCTTTATTTTCTAGCTTGTTAGATGCGGTTGAATAGATATTTAATCAATGTTTATTCAAACCGTAGTAGTATTAACAGATAGTAATATAATTATTGGATATATTATAAATTATGGTTGAAATAAAAACTCATCTCATAGACGATAAATAAAAAATTAAAGAAAAGATTGATAAAGCAACTTTAAGGAACCAACCACGCTAGTGTTCTGTGAATGATTAATTTATTACTCATAAACACTGATGTGAATTTATGGCATATTATGTATAGCTATTTATAATTTCACTTCTATTTCCAAAAACCCGGTTTTTTGCGACAATTATTTTATAATTATGTACTTAAAGATATCTTTTTTCCACTATGAAACGATATATTAATTAATAACAAATTTAGATTTTTAGCTAGTACATGTAAAATAAGTTTATTTTTACCCAAATTTCACTGATAAAACCAGCCCCATGTATATTTTCAGAGCTGATATTAAAAATTTTGAGATACAGACTAAACAAATATTTTCCACCTGCTACTAAGGATACAATTATTCTTTATTATTAGCGATGCCCAGTGAAGGTTTCGCGGGTTTAACCTAGTTTAGCTTTTGCAATTACTTTTGCTGATCATCATTCAGGATTCTTCTTAATTGAATTGTATCGTGAATATTAGTTGGTCACGAAACGAGATCGGTAGAAAAATCGTCCTTATAACACGGCGCACAATTTCTTTCTCATTTATTTTCTGTTAATTTTGGTATTGTGAAACGTAATCTCAGTAAAAGTAGTTCAGTTTTTTTTATCTATAACTACAGTATCCATAGGACTATGAACATCAATATGAATACGATTAACATTATAACGTCAGCTTAAGCGAGTTTAATACACTTCTCTACGGTTTTTCGAGCAACCTTATGTTAAATGTATTGTATAAGGGTGGACGCATATCTATCCGCGGCGAAGGAGCCGAAGGAGGTGAACGAAACGAATTTCCTTTTAATTCTTCTGACGAGTGTGCGAAGTGTCATAGAATTTCATACAAAAAATGGTAAAATTCTATTTTTTCGCCACCTTCGGCTCTTTCGCCGCAGATAAATATGCGTCCTCCTTAAGCCACGTATCTACGCATATTGAGTATGATGTTGTGTAGATAATGACGGCCACGGTGGAGACGATCACTGAGCAGCTGGATATGGCGGTGTCGCTGCCGGCCGCAGACGCGCCGACGCTTGCTACCGCGCAAACTGTCACGCTGACCGATACTGATGTCGCTACTGCTACTGCTGCTGTGAGTGTAGCTGGTTTCTATGTGTAGCGCAAGCAAAATAACTAACAAAACATAATAGATTATTTAGTCTCGTTCCTTCTTATCATATTTTATACCTTTATCTACGTGAAACGACTGAATCTTAAGTTTTAGCAGAGTCTTAATTCTTCCAAACTTAAAGCTCACTTCGCTCGCTTTTGCTCTTATTCTTATTTGATCCAGAAATCATACACAGTATGTTGGAGTTGCAGTTATAGCTATGTTTTTGAAAGCTTTATCCGCTCCAGTTTAAAAAATTTCACTGACCATAGTATTCCTACGTTTCTCAACAAAACATTCATTAACACCAAAGTCGGATACATCATAAAGTATGCTATTCAATGTCTTTTCAGCCTCTTATGAAGTAGTATCTAATTAATGATGAATCCTAGTTCTATGATATTGCGAGCTCGCTTCGCTCGTTCCAGCTTTTCAATGTCTTTTCATCCTCTAATAACGTACCTACCAACGTATTACGATGGCGCTCATCCCACAGCCGAACTATACGCGGTCATATGTCGAGCTCACATCGATCGCTGGTTTTATGTTACACACATTTTCAGCCTACTTGCTCTAAACTTTCTTTTTTGCCTTCCACCTAAATGTTCCATCTGGCTTTTGCCCTGCCAGTTCCGCTTCATCTTCTTGCTCTAAGCTTTACTTTTCTACTTAATATTAAGCGAGACCAAGGAAACTTAACTAAAATCTGTATTTTGTTTACTGCTTATTACAATATTTAATGTTCGTTCCTATTAACTGACAGTAAATCACCTAAAGCAGGTGTCTTCACCAAATCTCGTCGGAGAAAACGAGCCGACAGTCGAGTCGGTTGAAGACGACATGACGAACTTCTGGCCGACGTCAGCTGGCAAGTTCCACTTCTGCATTGAGGAGCTGCCACAGGAATTGCAATATATACATCAATTGTTACAGGTGTGTAGAACGTTTTAACATGGATACCTATGTTATGTTGTTTAGCAAATGGGGTGAACTTTACTATTACAAAGACCTATTTAAAAAAAACAATGTCTATGGTCATAATTGTATTGACGGCCAATCCTATTAGGGTTGAACTACGTCACACAGCACCGCGGCCGTGCTGTCGCGCGCGATCGCGTTCCGTCTATCTTATATGCAAATGACGTTCCTGAGTGACAGAAAAGGATAGAGCGACGGAAAAATGCGATCCGGTGCTGTGTGATGTAGTTCAACCCTTAATGGGCCCTTTTCGTGTTGAGTGTTAAGAATAAAGTTATTTCTTTATGCAGGAACTAAAAAGCACGTCACGACCAGACGTTCTGTACCACCTTCTTCAATGCCTGCAAGTGTTGGTATTAAATGCCGATGCTCTATCGGATCACAGAGGCTTTCTTATATGGTGCCAGGAGAATCTGCTGATTGACAAGTAGGTGTTTATCCATTTTTAGAAACTTACACTTAACTTTGCACCTATACGAACCAAAGAGCATTCGAAATACATTATAACTAAGAATAGTAAAACTCACTGGTGATACAACAAAAAGAGAGACTAGTAGTAATTTATTGAATCAGGCGTTACTTTGCGGAGGAAGCGGAGGTCTCGACACAGTCGTGTCATCTACCTGTTAGACTAGTAATACCTACGAATAAGAAATAAATTCTTTATTAGTAGAGTAGTACCCTCTACTGAACTCTTGTATTCCAGCCTATGGAACGTATGCGACGCTTCCCACTCTCACATCTGCTCGGTCGCCGTACCGATCTTGCTTCACTGTGTGACGCTGGCAGGGGGAGCGGACGTGTTTTGTGGTCTCATCCGCGACCAGTTCCACCATCGCGACCATCAAGTGCGATTCACTGCTGTCGAACGGGTCACCATCATAATAAGGTAATGAAATATTGCCCTTAGCACATACCAATTAACATATCGACTTCTACACGTTTACAACTGAAACATTGTCAAGCTCATACCAATGAATATAAAAGACTTCTAGACGAGTACAGGCTCCTTCTAACGGTACTATGTTGCACAATAAAATCGTCAGTAAAAAATTTATCTTTCTCCCAGGTTCATGGACGGATCGCCCATAAAAACAAGTCTGCCGCTACAGACAGCTTTAGCAACTGCTTTCTGCTATCTGATATCTAGCATGGACGACATCAATGTATACGTCGCGCAACGATCTACCCTTTATATTGGCACCATACATGACAATGCTATTGAGGTACAGTAGTACCAGATTTATAAGTTTTACCGATGGTCACTTAATGTACAATTTTTTTTACAATTACAAGTACAATTTTATTACGCTTGTTTGTTTTGCTATGTTTGAAATAACTAACTATATACTATGTATAAATAACGGATCATCGTCGTGTTTTTCAGTATCTGCTATACTGCCTGGAAACTCAGTTCGACCTGGTGATAGTGGACAGGCCGATGGTGTTGCAGTCCATCTACCAGCTCCACAACACACTGAGCGACCGACGGATCTTAACATGGGATTTCTTTTTGAATCGTTTTGAAGCACTATTCCTAGAAGCCCAGATTAATTCCAACAAATCCGGCGATTTCTCGAATTTGAGAGGTTTGTATTTAAGCGGACATTAATTCTGCGATTTTATGCGCAACACTTGAAGAATAGTCGGATGTTGTTATTTAAATCTATAGTTTTGTATTATTTTACAATTAATTTTTCTGTATTCGGTTTTTTGACAGGATTAAGTTTCTTTCAATGTGCTGTTTAGTTTGCTAAAGGTGAGTTGGTTATTTCTTATTTGTTTATTTTTGTTTTTATATTATTTCACCAGAAACACGAAGAATTTGTAGTTTTGGTTGTCTTTTCGGAATAATCGTATAAATCTTTGTTATTTCGGTGCTATTTCTCAGTTCGAAACGCGATGTAGAATAAATTGAATGACTTGTTGCAGAACTGGTAAGCAGCGAGACTAGTTCGGAATGGTTCATGTACAAAGTGCGTCGTGCTCACGAGGCTCTCAGCGTGTCGGCGCGGGACACTAACGTGAACACTCTGAGCGCGTCCTTCGGAACCAAGTGGCCATACAAGAGGACCATATCGGCGCCGGCCACCATGCCGCCCCAGCCCGACACCAGGCATGGTAAACAACGTAATGTGTCTAATCTTTGATGATAATATAGCCCTAGTAGCAGCCACTAGTAAAAACCCTCGGCTTGTTCTAGTTCTATATTTGTTTGACATTTTAATTTCTCTAATAATGTCTAGGGATAATAAGGTTTTCTTTGCATTGTTTTTGTAGACGTAAGTCTAGATGATAATGATGATGCAAGCTTTAAGATAGTTGATAGATATTGAAAAAATTCGGACTACTGCGAATGAGAATACGGTCGTGAGTTTGTTTGTACGAATTTCTCGAATTGTAATTTGGGGTCTACGAATAAAGAATTTGGGGTCTAATTTTGATGACGCTTTACGAGTAAGATCACATTAATAACGCAATGATAATTCATTTTCTGCATGAACTCTTTAATTTTTAAGTGAAGTTTTTTTTTTGCGCTGAATTCTCCTGGGCTTTATAATTTCATTTGAATTTGACTTGGTTACTCTTTCTTTGCTCAGATTGCAAAATATTTGAGTGATATCGTAGGTTGGTGTATTGATCAATGTACTCACTCCAGAACGCGAGAAAGTATACTCCCGTCAGTACTCGGCTCCGCTACTGAAACGCAAGACGTCTCGTTTTGGACTGGGACAACTATTAGCCGCGCCGCAACCAATGGGCGGTGCACAACGCTCTACTACCGGTCAGTGAGATTTGCTTTTAATAAAATATAACATAAAGTAATACAACTATAATTCGGTCCTACACATAGATTCTTTAGATTGTAAAAGATGTCACATTTTATGCTCATTTAGCGAAACAAAACCCTTTTCTTTATCAGATGTGGAACTGTTTTCATTATTGTTGATGTTTGTTAAATTCTTAACTTATTCCAAGTTTGGTTAAGTGTAAGAAATGTGTTTTGGTTAAGTGTAAAAAATCGACTGGAGACTATAATTTGAGCAAGAAACACTTTCAATTCTCTATGGATTTTAGGAAGCGAAATTATTACTATCAATAATATTATATAAAATGTTGTTTTTACCCAAATGTTTATAGTTATTTTGTGGCGTTACTATTTTTGTAGTCAATATAGCTTGGCTTATTAAAATTACTCATACATACCTATACTGCATACCAAATAAGGACGAAAAGATATTCCGATTCCTGTATAGCTTTCTGGCCAATTCTGATTAGCAAATTTCGTCCCGCTGCGCTAAACGAAGTTGTCGCTTTCTACCTCCGTCGAGGAGAAAAATAGTATACTAACCTCTGACAGTAAATAAAAAAGCCTCAGATGTCATTGGAGTTATTTATAATTTAAGTCTATTCCTATACTTACGCCAAGTTTGCAATTTTAATATAATAACTAATTCTGCCTATTTTGCATATTTTCAACGAACGGGGAATGGTTTCGCAGGAAGGTTAATAGTTTTGACAGCTCATTTTCTAAACAGCTTTATTTCTTAATTAATTACTAATAATAAATGCTAGCAGAAGGCTTTCATTCGCTGTCTGGTCGTTCCACTGAAGATACATTCACGACGGTCCTGCCTAGAGCCGTGGACCTCGAGGAGGCTGACAGAGAGACTACCAACTTATTGGTCTTTCTCCTGATGCAGTTTCTATCAAGGTTTGTTAATTTTTCTCCTTTCATCCTATATTTCAAAGGTAGTAAGGTTTATTATACCATGACATACCTTATTTCAGATCAGACCAAGCTCATCCAACAGAAGACAAACAAACGCTGAAGACGCAAGAGTTGGTGCTTCGACATTTATTCTTATTACTTGGTTATAATTGCGTTGAGAAGTACTTCAACATTTTGCCTCATACTTTGAGGTAAATTTGTTTTTAAGCGTTTATTGCCTATTCATGATAAATTATCGTTGTTTTTTATGTGGCGGTTTGTATCTAGTTTCTAAAACGGCATGTCTTCTTCAGGCAATCGTCGATCTACAACGCATTCATGGCAAATCTCCCTCAAGTTTTAGATCAAAATCATGTGATGGGTGCTAGTATAGCAGAGCCTACGATGTTGTTATTACAGGTATTACTCTCATTTATTATCTACTAGCTGATTCCCGAAAATTCGTCCGCGTGGACATGTTATTTATACAAGGTGTTTCATAAGTAACAATAAATTTTTGAAACTCTTAAGGGGGTTGTTAAGACCGTCAAACTGAACAACTTTCTCTATGGGACCAACATCGAAATCGCGAAAAAAATAATTTCATATCCCATACATATTTTAGCTCTAGTCGATTTGTAGAGTATAGAACATAATTTTTTTTTTTCGCGATTTCGATATTGGTCCCATAGTGAAAGTTGTTCAGTTTGATGGTCTACACCATCCCCTTAAATGTTTATTTGTAGTTTTGTAACACCTTGTATAGCCTATATTTCTTAGGGATAGTGTAGGTAAAGTTTATTAGGAAAGGGATTTTTAAAATTGGTTCTGTTGATCCAACTTCTTTTTTGAAATGTTTACTCATTGCTCACTTTCAATTCGTTCATGATGCGCCCATACATGGATGAACGCATATATGCGGTCTGGGTATCGCTATAAAGTTCTCAAAATGCGCACATGCGTAAACCTTGCGTCTTATCCTTCAGGACGCAGACATTGAAATATTAAAAGATACAATGTTATAACCAGTACTGCAGCGGCCCGGCTTCGAGCGTCTCGGTGAACACAGCGACGCACTCGCTGGCATCGTTGGACCCGCACGTGAGGCGTCACTGGCTCATGGCCCTCCTGGTTGTATTGTACAAAGTAAGTTATTTATTTATGTCTACTTCTATACCTTACATTTTTAATAGGTCTCGTTGGATGTTTAAAATTGACAAGCAATGTTTTTCACTCATACTATTGATAAGGAGCAAAAAAGATACCATAGTTGAGCCGTAAGAAACCATGGAAGAATCATGGCGTCCAAATCACGACCGCGCCCGAAACCACTACTTTCCGTTTTACGCCTTAGAAATGTTACATAACGTAACACGTTATATATAAGGTCTAACAAAATTAGCTGAAACTATTTTAACGGGATGATCAGACCATCAAACTGAACAACTTTTTCTATGGGACCAATAGCGAAATCGCGGAAAAAAAAACGGCTGTCCCATACAAAACTTCAATCATAACTAGACTCAAATGTATGCGAGACAGCAGATTTTTTTGGGTAAGTAATATTCGATATAAATACAAAGAATATATAGTTTAGGAAATATAACTTCTTTTGATATAATTTTGTTTGAAATACAGGACACTTGCTATAATAAACGTTAGATATAAATTTAAGACCTATAATTTGATAAAGTATAAAACGCATCGGATATAATGAACCTTAAGTATAACCATCACATGTTATACAATCTATAAAGCATAACATTTAATAAATATAGCATTATCAATGCTATAATATAATATTTAAAAACCGCATTTCGATGTCTAAAATATGACCGCTCTCTAAGTGGTTACACTACATACCGAACCTAACCTAACCTATAGTTTTGAAGCTACCTACCTTTCTGCCCCCCAAGCAACAAGCAAGCAAGCATGCAGCGAGCAAACAATCATGCAGGGAGCAAACAAACATGCAGCAAGCAAGCAAGCATGCAGCATGCAGGCAAGCATGTTGATGCTCCGCTCGCTTCGCTCGCTCCGCTAAGTGTGCAACATGTTCTAACCTAACCTAACCTAGAATTTTTAAAACACCTGTTTGTTTTTCTCAGGCAGGGGGCATCCGCCCCCCGCACCCCCCTCGCGGGGGGCGCAGCCCCCCTGCACCCCCCAACATGCATTCAAGCAAACATGCAAGCAAGCACACATGCAAGCAAGCATGCACGCAAGCATGCCAGCAAGCAAGAATGCATGCACGCACAAATGCAGCATGCATGTGACACACGTTTCGCTTGAATCCACTTGCTCTATACGTGGTCACACTACCTAAATTAACCTAATCTATAGTTTAGAAGGCAATTTACTAGTTATAAAAAATATTCAATTGTATGTCTTTGGAGCAATACTTCAAGGGATCATTATGTCTCATAAAATAACATCAAATGATTGATATATCAAGTTTTATATTAAGTAATCGTTAGTAATAATCAACATTAGATATATTAAAATTATAGGATATAAGTATTCGATTAAATGTATGTTATGTTTTTTCAATATTATGCTCGTAGTTAGTATTTCTTACGAGCATTATATCATTTGAACGTTATACAATTTTTATTATACCAAATGTTATTATACGAAACGAGACGCACCCGATTTTTTTTTGGGATTTCGATATTTGTCCCATAGAGAAAGTTGTTCAGTTTGATGGTCTGATCATCCCATTAAAATAGTTTCAGCTAATTTTGTTAGACCTTATATAACATAACGTAACTGTATCTAATGGCGCTCGACATAGCGTTGTTATTACTTAGTACAGCGCGCGACGTATGCGACGTTACCTTCTCGAAGCGAGTGGAAGAATTCATACAAGCGCATCGCTTAAGATGCGACGAAGGCCTGGTAGGGTTAAGTAGTGTTTCTGGAAGTGGGTTCGGAAACTCGAAATGATCGCTGAAAACATGGAGTTGTAGTTTTCGCATGAAGTCTAACTCATTTATTGTAACCAACTCGCTTGATATAATGTACTATTTATGTTCACCTGTCCAGTATAACTACAGCACCGGTACGATGTGCAGCCAAGTGCAGTCGCTCGTCCGCATCGTTCTGAACTCGGTTGAAGCGCAATATCATCAGTGTAAACGGATTCCTCCCATGATTGTGATGCCACAAGTTCGCACGAGAGGTATGGATGGTATTAGATTGAAACCCTTTCTTGTTATTATGTTATTGAATACCTTTTGGCCGTGAGGTTTTCCTCATCGAAAAGTCCCGTCATAGTGTAAGTAAATAATTAAACTAGTGAGCGCGCTCGGCGATCGCGACAGGCCAATCGAGCGCGGGGTGCGGGTGGCGGCGGGAGAGTGTCCCAGGCCCAGTACCAATTTACCTGCGCGTTGTACCAATACGGCCGGTACACCGCATGAGCCTCCCGCACTCCGCGCGAGCATAGACCCACCGCGACCGCTAAGCGCACCCACTATATTATAATTACGCCATGGTCCGGTCCTGTCTACCAGCCACAGCCTTTTGAAATGAAAACCGTATCAAAAACAATTTAGTAGTTTTCGCGTGAACATTCGAATAAAAACATGTTATTTTCATTTCGAACACATCCCGATACTTTACTGCAAGTTTCTTTTTAGGGTTCCGTGCCCAAAGTGTGAAAACAGGACCCTATTATTAAGCCTACGTTTTGTCCGTCCGTCCGTTTCAGGCTGTAACTTTTGACCGTAACCGTAATAGCTGGACAGTTGACATTTTCACAGAAATATGCGTTATTACGGCGGATTTGTTACCAAATAACAAAAAATTTCAAAAAGTTAAAAAATAATGGGGGTCCTCATAACAAGAAACTGGTTTTTCTTCTCGCTCTATCGTAAAAACGGTAATTCGTACAAGCGTCAAACTTGGTGTGATTATAGAGTAAACTCTATAGTATAACAACAAATAATAAAAACCGGCCAAGTGTGAGTCGGTCTCGCGCTAAAGATCCCGGAGAACACAAAACTTTTTTCTAAGTTAATATGTCGTGTGGTGGTGTGGTATGAAACCCTCGGTGCGTGAGTAACCCGACTCGCAATAGACCAGTTTTTTTTAGGTTATATGTCTAAAAGTTCTCATAAAATAATATTTTTTCAGATTTGAGTCAGCCTTCACTAAAGACGGACCACGACCCGCCGCCGACCACGTCGGCGGACCGTCCCGCCACCAGTCCGCTCCCCGCTATGACCAAGACTAAGATTCAACAGCATAAGTCTCCTGCGCATATGCCGACCCACTGGGAACAGCCTGCCAAGAATACTAAGTAAGTTTACTATGCTATTACACAATCCTTTAAGGGTTTAGGCACCGACGGTCGGCCGGCCCATACAAAAATGTCATTTAGTATACGTTTTTTATATGTATTTAGTATATATAGTCATTTAGTAGGACGGCTTCCCATACTAAATGACATTTTTGTATGGGCCGGCCATCGAGTCGGTCGCCGTCGGTAAAGGTGCCGATTGGCAGTCGAGAGCAGAGCAACATCATACGACGTGTCGTATACGACACGCTGCTGTATGCGGTCGGCTGCCAACCGGCACCTTAACTCTGTCTCATCGCAACCCTTATCATACATCTTACACAGTCCATCGCCCAGGGCTATTACGTTTTAAATTTAATTATTACTAGCTTGCTGGATGACTGTGTTTCACAACGAAAGTGCCATACAATCATACACATCCTCTCATCACACCTTTGTATGTTCAGTTTAGAAACATAATTTGCTAGCGAAGACAAGAGAAAGATTCGTGCCAATTTGAAGGCTTCATGAAGTTCTTATGAGTTAGTAACTGATTATAACATCACTATCTATTAGTACCTGCCAATTAGTGACAGTTTGACCGCGGACATACGCGGGCACGCCGCCGCAGTATGAAATTTACAACATCTAGACTAGGATCCGACCGTAAAATTATGTAACTATCTGTTTGTTGAACGAAATAGGATTCAAGTGAAAGTTTACACAATTCGGTATGTCATTATGTTTTTGGGGGGCTGAATCTAAAACCATTTGTCCCAATAAAAATATTTTGTAAATTAGAGTTTTTGAAACGAAAGGATTACAGATATTTTTAATTTTTTACTAATTATTAAATTACTTATTCTTATCAATCAGGTATCAACAATGGAGTTTAGAACAAGAGTCTTCTGAGAGCGAACTCATCGCCATTCCGGAGACGAGCGATAAGTCTGACACGACCGTGCATGGCAGCACGGCTCCTGTAAGTTCATTTATATTACAACTGTTGGATTGACCCGTTAGTGTCTCTTTTTGTGGCTTTAATCCTTTAGAACCGTGACAAATATTATAATTAGCGGATACGTCGTAGAATTTTGTCAAAGCTGTAAATTATAATCTTTCTATTAACGTCACGTCATAATAGTCCAGGAGTGCGATTTTTGAATCTGATTCGGTGAGCTCAGCAGTTGAAAATGTCTTGATTACTCTGGAGATACGCATCTTTTTACTGCTGATTTCACATTCAAAAATCATACTACAGGAGAGAGGTTTTTGAGAGTCAAATCAGCAGTAAAAAGATGCGTATCTCCAGAGTAATTAAGACATTTTCAACTGCTGAGCTCACCAAATGAGATTCAAAAATCGCAATCCAGTCCAGTATTGTCAATCGACTCCAGTTCTCACGTATTACGACTAGTTTCAAAGTTAGTAAAATTATCAAGCTGAGCTAGGTGGGGTTATGCGTTTTGATCGGCTGAAGCTCTTACGCTTTAAGTAAAAGACAATGGGAAACTTGCACCAAAATTATATCGAGAAATTATCTTAAAAATTCAATTATAATAGTAGTGAATAGGACATTACTCAAAGATTTATTCTAAAATATAAAACTATGCAAGTTCTCCATTGATATTGCTTGCGTTATGAGTCATAACTTATGACCTTTTCCCAGTCATCCGGGGTCGTGTGCGGGCGGAAATTTTTTCCCATTTCACTCCTGTTATGTGCGTCGAAAAAAGACGGACGCCGAGAATGTCTGTGACGTGCATAATTTTTACCGTAAAATATGATTTGGTTCTAGGGCTCCTTTGATGAACCATCGCATTATGAAGACCCTCCTAAAGTAGAAACACCTGCTACATCATCGCAACCACCGCTCAAAATCGTATGTTGGACAACTTAATGTTATGATAAGATTTGTTTATTATACAAGGTGTAAAATAACACGCGAGTAATATTTAAAGGGGGTACCCCTTTTAGTTACTACATCAAACTGAACAACCTTTACGACGAAAAGGTCGAAAAAAATGCTGTCCCCGATATTTAAGTCCAGTACAGTAGGTGCTGAATTTTTTTGTGTGCCATTGACTTATTAACTAATGGACGACGGGTCTTACACAAAATAAAAAAAAGTTTCCTAGGCTACGTAAATAAGACACAACTAATAAAAAACATTGAAAACGTTAAAATTCTTTTTTTGTAATTTTGCTCATGTCTAGTTTTTATGAACTCTTACAGCACAGCGGAACGGCATTATACACGGGCGCGTAATCAGTCGATCATACGAATACTGACGCGTAATTGTTACTCTTTATGCGTTTTGTTACTCTTTTGGTTTGGACGCTTTTGAGCGCGGAACCGATACGTCCAGTAGTTGTTATGACAATGGAAAAAGCGGATGCTTTTTTTTTCTCTATTTTGTCTCCATAGAGAATGTTGTTCAGTTTGATGGAGTTTAAACCATCCCTTTCAATATTACTAGGGTGTTTTGTTATACTCTGTATAGTTTGTACAGTTTGTAAACATATCCTTCGTTTCTACAGGCGGCTATTGGATCTAGATCAGCTCAACAACTGTCTACGAGTTCATCTGTGTCGATTGGCAGTGATTCATCTAATCTGTAAGTTTAATTACGATGAAGTAAAATTCAGTTTTAGAAGAATAAGGGCCTGTTTCACCACTTCTGAATAAGTTCTTGTTAGCTTATCCGACAGATATTTTGACATAATTTCATACAAAATATGTCAAACTATCTGTCGGATAAGCTAACAAGAACTTACCCAGAAGTGGTGAAACAGGCCCTAAGTTTCGTTAAATACTTTAGAATGCTTTGTGGCAGGAAATCAACACCGATGAGCGGGCAGTCAGTTGAGATCTGGCCGGATCAACTGCACGGTACGCAGACCTCGCCAAGGGCTAAGATCTTGGGAAAACAGAAGAGAATTATCGGTAAGATTGAGACTAGCTTCAAATAAACTCAAAAATACGGTTGGACCCGAAACTAACAACGTTTGTTTTTTCGTTAATTTATTTGAGAATTAAAAACAATTTAGAAATATTTACAAACAAATACAATTTTTTTTTAATGACTAACCCGCCATGTCAGGTTTTAAATTCCAATGTGCGTTTACTATTCCAATTGTGCCTATTAAAATAAGCACTTTAGGACAGTGGCGGATACAGGTGGGGGGCGCAGGGGGCGTGCGCCCCCCCCTTGCGTGGTCGCTCGTAGTGCCGCCCGCGCCACCCCCCATATGTAGGTATGCGCACGGGATAGAACAACGGCTACCAAAGCCAACATTCTCCTTCGAGCTCTCTAATTGCGAGTTTATTATCACGCTACTTCTGTGACTTGTGTTTTTATTACGATAAAATCAAGCTCTATATCTTTAGCCCCCCCCCCCCCCCTTGAGTTTTTTCTGTATCCGCCACTGCTTTAGGATTATTGCTGAATGTGTTAATACAAGTATTTTGTCAATGAGAATGTACACATGTGGCTACCACGTAACCGTCGATATAGGTTGCATGACAAGGCTTTATTTCAGTCTGAATTTACGTCACTAAATTATGCCGATTACGGTTTAAAAGTCACAAACATAACTTCTAACCTCTTCGTACTAAAAGTCGTCCGATGACTGGTCTATTGTGCGTGGTTGCAGTGGGAAGCAGTACCTCGCCAGACACGGCCCCCTCGTCGAACGGCGACGGGGCCTACGGACACTGGCGATCGAGCAGCAAGTCCCCTCCACAACATCATATTAAAAGCCCCGGTATTTCCATACACTTTATATTTATCTTAATGTACAATTGACTGTATGGAAATTCAGATCTTTCAACAAACTACAAAAGTAAACAATCAAGAATTACAAAATGTTGAAACGAAATTCAAACCGATTAATAGCGAAAATGATGTATGCGATTAAAAATATATTTATATTGTTTTCTATCTCATTCTTAAAAAACATAATTTACAAAATCTCTTTATTTGTAGTGCAATAAGGAAGTCACGACTTCACTTGTTCATATTTGCCTCAATCAATTGCTTCAATCGTTGATTTTGTGTAATTTTTCAACATTTCTATTGTAATTAGCTACCACTCTATTATCATAATAGATGAGTTTTTGCATCCTGCAGTGAAAGGTGCAGGTTATGCTTACGCATCGCCAGAGTCACCGCTATCTAAAATGGAGCTGGCGTGGAATGCAACCACGCCGGTCCACGCTCACCAACACCACCAGCCGTTTCACATACCACCTCCTGAAAGGTATAATAAGGTGGAGTCTTGTAATAGCAACTATCTGGTATTTGCAACTATAGAGCAATTACACTTATAAGAATCACGATTCAGTTCTTCACTTTGTACCAACACCTGCCTTATTGATTACTAGACATGTGTCTATTGAGAGAAGAATTGAATCGTGATTCTTATATGTGTAATTGCTCCATAGATGCAATTACAAGACTCCATCTTACCTCATTTATTAAATTAATATGGTATTTGACTACATAATATATATATTTTACTTTTACTCAGCAAAGAGAAAAAAATATAAGTACCAAAAGGACTTCTCAGTAAAAAAAGTTTGAAAACAACGCTACACTCTCATTTTCAGTAATTCTTTACCTTGAATACTATTTTTAATAACAGGATAAACTACAATAAAAAGAAAAGTAGATTCCGTCACAATGTAATATTTTAGTAAAATTTTTTGTGCAACCCGCGCGTTTTGTCTAATGAGTTAGGCACTGATTTGACTAATTGTCAAATAGGTTATTAGGGTAGGTCAGAGGCCTATTAAGAAGGGTATGAGAATTCTCTTACGACCACGAACGCACCCGCATGCTGGTGGAGTATGGCCAACTCCCTCTCACTATTACTCGTTTACTTTATAATATACAGAATGTTACTGTAAGTTATGCTTTACTGTTTAGATTGCTGCCGATCGGCCCAAGACCCAACAAAGAACAGTATCCAGTATTCAACGCTTTAGTCGACAGAGTTCGAGAAGCTTTAAGTTTGCCGCCGGGTAAATACAGTTCGACTAAGGCCCGATTCGACCAAACGCGAGTAAATTTTATTCTTAGATTAAGTCGCCGGTTAGGTACTATAGAGTAAACTGATTTTGCGTTTTACCAACCCTAATGTAAATGAAATGTCAATATCACATATTTAAAAAAAATATAATTAAAAGAAACCTAACAAATTAAAACTGTATAACCTCACATTGCAATAGGTACGGATACAACGACCTCTTTTTTTAGGTGGATTATATTATACATTCGTTCTTTTAGTACGGGTTGTGTAAACACCAACAGTAAAATTGTTCCTTGTATAGTTACTCTTCTATAAATCGAAGTTTGGTCGAATCTGGCCTAAGTTTGACAAAATCCTATCCATGTAAACGCACTATACAAGGTATAAGGAAAAGTATACTCTACCCATGGCTTGAGTATGTTGTTTAAAAGTTAATGAAAATTTTCCTTACACGCTGTATACGTAAGTTTTATTTGATGGGAACAAAATTTACTTTAAAAACAGTTGTCTGTTTGGTACTTTATTAGGGTTCCGTACCCAAAGGGCGAAAACGGAACCCTATTACTAAGCCTACGTTGTCCGCCGGTCTGTCTGTCTGTCTGTCCTATCTATTTAGGTCTTTAACTTTTGAACCGTAATGGCTAGATAGTTCATATTTTTACAGAAGGTGCGTTATTTTGGCGGATTGACTATAAAATATGAAAATGTTAAAATTAAGGTCCTCATACAAGAAACTAGTTTTTATCAAGGTTTTTTCTTCTCGCTCTATCGTAAAAATGGTCATATGTACGAGCGTCAAACTTGGTGTGATTATAGAGCAACAGTATAACAACAATACTCTACAGTACATACAAACAAATAATAAAAACCAACCAAGTGTGAGTCGGTCTCGCTCTAAAGGTCCCAGAGAAAGTTAAACTTTTTTCTAAGTTAATATGTTGTGTGGTGGTGTGTCAGATTATTTGTGCATAAATGCTTTCACCTCGTCAGCAATTTGTGATTGGACCTCATGAAATAGTGGTTTTCAGATGACTCTACGGATAAAACAGACTCTAGTCGATCAGAGCACGAGGCCACGCCCTCGCCTGCGCCGGCGCCGACACCAGCGCCGACCATACGGCCGCAGGAGCTAACCAAGAGGCTGTCGTCAGAGGCCGCTACGAGGTCACGCGGGGCGTCCCCGCGCAGGCTGGCGAGGCAAGCGGCACAACTGGGATCCCCACCCACTCCTGTAGCACCCGTGACCGTGGATCCTATTAACGTGCGACCTCTTAGTACTGGTAAGGAATCATGGACAAAAATGGTTAAACTGTAAACAAATTAATTCACACGTATTTCATATTCTATGCAATCTCTTTAGAAATAAGCTCAACCTTTGTACACGTTTTCTCAATTATGTATACTTTGAGTCTGTGACAGTCTGTGTGTAGAATAGAGTGTGTGTGAGTGTTTCGAAAAATTGTATACTAACCTCGGACAGTAAATTAGAAAGCCTCAGATCTCATGTAATTGTTGACCGAGGCGAAGCCTCCTTCCTTCCTGCCTTCTTACTTTCCTGTCTTCGGTGTGTAATCTACTATAAATGTTTATAGAGAGTGGATGTGAAAACAGCGGCGGTTGGTGGGAAGATGAGACGCGTCAGGGCAGACGCGCCGCTCACGCCGCCTCGGCTCCTAGGCCGGACACTACCATGTGCTATCGATGTGAGTATAAAATACCTTATTCTACACAAACACAAGCGACTGCAATAGGGTTCCTCATGGAAAGGTGTTTTCAGATAACTCTACCGAAATACAAGGATGTTTTAAATCTATTGCTATTTCTTTTCATATCCAAATGCACAGCCAAAATATTTGGTTATATTTTGTGCAGCCATACGTACAGACGTAGAACAAACACTAACACTGTTTCTTTACCTTGTAAGGGTTGAACCTTATCTGGCAGCACCGCATCGAATTTTTCCGTCGTTCCATCCTTTCCTGTCACTCTGGAACGTCATTTGCTAGAGGAAATAAGATAGCGGGAATGGTCACGCCGCATGCCGCAGCACCGCCAGTGCGGCGACCTTTCTCGTTCTAGCAAATGAAGTGCCTGAGCGACAGAAAAGGATAGAGCGTGAAAAAATGCAATGCGGTGCTGCCAGATAAGTCTCAACCCGAACATGGCGCCTCTAGGGAGATTGATAAGTGCTTATTGTGAAAGTGACTATACTATTTTTTTTTAAATTATTTATTAACCTTTTCAACGCCGACAGTGGGTACATCAGTCCAACAGGTTGACCGCCAACCACTAATCCGTAAATACTTTCAACGTAATTACAGCCCTAAGACAACAAATTGACATGGCGTAAGCGACTTTTATTGAAGTTGGCGTTGAAAAGGTTAAGTGATAAGCAACATAGATCGGACCACATCAGATACAAACCATCCTGATCAAAACCTAGATTTTTGACTGGAATTCGTAGGTAATTGTAAAAAGAGCGTTCACAAAGAACAAGCGATGGTCGAAGTGGCATAAGTGCAAGCCTGCCAAGGCCCCAAACATTCAAATAAATAATAAAAAACAGATAACATAGATGGGAGATACAAATGTTGTTTCGATAGGTGCAGAATGTGGCACCGCGGTGGAACAGTACAGCGACGAGGAGCTGGGCCTGTGCATCATCACGCTGGCCACGTTCGTGCACAGAGAGCCCGCCGCCGCCGCCGCCATGTTGCCAGCGCTCCTACACAACGTCAGCAGGTCTACTAACTTTATTATTGGTAGTAAAACAGCACAGCGACGAGGAGCTGGACCTTTATTAATGAGTGTGTTGTGTGCAGAGTGGTGCAGCTGGGGAACTACTCGTGGCAGGCGGAGACGAACACGCGTCTGCCGGGCAGCGCGGTGTTCGTCGCGCACCAGTTCCTGCGCACCGTGCTACACCAGCTCGCGCCCAACAACGTCTTCCTCCAGATGTTCCTGCAGCGGACACCCGGTAAGTATAAACGGCTTCTCAGCCGTCATCACTTTTATTTATTACTAGTGTTTACCCGCGACTTCGTCCGCACAAATTATACACCAGATTTTAAGTCAGATCATAGGCTATCAAAGAAACAAAAATTCATCAAAATCGGTTCAGTAGTTTTTGCGTGATGTGCAAACAAAGAAACAAACAAACAGACAGACAAAATGTCTAAAAAAGGTTGATTTCGAGTCAGGGATACCTAAAAACCATATCGTAATCTTTTTTTTGTAAATATTATCTTCAATGTACAGACGCACTTCAGTTACAGTTTTATAATAGTTTAGACAAGCTTTAGCTTTACCCGCGACTTAGTAAGCACAAATACACCACTAATTTTAAATTAGAAAAATACTAGATCGAATCAATCAAACATGCTCCAATCTAATATAAATGTTGTTACAGAGAAGCAGCGTCTGATATTTTTCAAGAGCATAGCGCAAGCGTTCGTAGATTTCAACGAGTTGTACCCTTGCGGACCCCTGCAGTTGGTCGTAGAGCATTTGAACTCCAAGAAAACCTTGCCTATTGACGTAAGTTTTCAATAAAAAGTTCATTATCTTATTCAAATAGTAGGATAAACAGAGAAAAATGGGACTGCATAGATGACTATTAATCTATATACACAAAAATTGGAAATCATAATTCGGTGTCCAACTTTGACGTAAGTTACGAACTATGAATTGATCCATTCATAAGCTACGTCAAACTTTGTAGTCGAATTATTAATTTAAGCATAGATAAGGAATGGACACTTTATTTTTGTTACCATCTATTGTACATTGCTATAACTTTCGAAAAAACTTGTAAAGCCCGACAAGAAATATAAAAAACCTCGCCATGTTGCGGAAAATCATTGGAACTAATATTTGTACTTGGAACACTGTCATTAAAGGTTATAGTCGATTGCAACGCTCCAAAACCAGGTTTTTTATATTTCTGGTCAGGCTTTATAATAGACAACCTCCTTTAAAAGATGACACAAGGATATTAAATAATATCATTAAATCTCGATTTCTTTTATAGCAAATGCCAGTGATAGCAGGCAATATGGCCATGTACCTGGAGTGCCTCGCGCCCGAGGCCCTGGGTCCGCTCGGAGCGTGCGCCTCTCTTCTCCAGCAAATGGACGCCCTGTTCAGAAGCATAGCCCTCCAGTTGACGCAGCTGGACGATGTACTGCCTCTCCTGAGAGCCGCTACTGCTGTATTGAGAATACCGCATGCAGCGCAGCATAAGGTGACCAAATTAGATACATTTATAATATATCAGGTTCAACTTAATATGCTGACGGTTTTTAAGGGGATGATCAGACCATCAAACTGAATAATTTTCTTTATGGGACCAACGACGAAATCGCAAAAAAAAATTATAAGTCTGATCATAAGCTATCAAACAAAAAAAGTTTCATCAAAATCGGCTCAGTAGTTTTTGCGTGATACGCGAACAAACAAACAGACTGATAAAATTTCTAAAAAAGGTTGATTTCGAGTCAGGGATACCTAAAAACCATATAGTAATCTTTTTTTTGTAAATATCTTCAATGTACAGACACACTTCAGTTACAGTTTTATAATAGTTTAGATAAGAGGCTGAAGTCAACCTCCAAAACAATCAATTAATTAAAACGCATTTGTTTCAGAGTATCCTCGAACCAATCTCCAAAATAATAAGCTACGGTATCCAGAACTTCGTGCTAAAGTTGTCGGTAATATCGGAGCTGAGCGTGGTGTGCGTGCGCGTGTTCATCCGCGACCGCGACAAGTTGCTCGTGTGCCGCGTGCTCGTGTACGAGCTGGTGCAGGCGCTCAGGACCAAGACCACCATTCCCGATGATAACCTCTTCATTTTGATACAATTCGTTTTACAAGGTTCGTTTTATTAATTATTTAGTCTAATGTTAATTTTGGGCTGCCAACGGGGCCCTATTCATAATACACTGTCCGTCCGTCCGTCCATCCTAGCTTCAAAGGGCGGTTCTATTGAACGATATTTTTTTTGTATAATATACCTCAAATGATACCTGATATCCTCATATCTAACACCAATAAAAAAAAATCTATACAAAAAAAGATGACGAACTCCTCTCTTTTTTTGTATGGAAAAAAAATATTTTACCCGAATGACATTATAGGCTTAGATCAAAATAAAATGAATGGATAGGCCTTACGCGAACATTTCAAACCAGAAAAATGAAGCAAAACAAATGAAAGATTTACTTCAAATTTGTATGCAAGTGCCCTAGATTTGACAGATAATGGCGCTAGTTTGTATGTACCAAGTGCACCAGTAGTTTGCTTCAACTTACCGCGCTTTAGGCCTATCCATTAATTTTATTTTGATCGAAGATTATAGGTATTACTTAGTATTAAGTACTTTGTAATAATGAAAAATAAAAATAAAATACTAAATGTAAATATTTTCAATATTGCTTTATTGGTGTTAGATATGAGGATATCAGGTATCATTTGAGGTATATTTTACAAAAAAAAATATTCAACCGTATCGTATTTGGAGGAGCCCAAACTTGGTATGTTTTGAAAATGTTTTTTATTTTAATTCAAAACACGGGACTGAAATGTAATGATGTGATATATTTTTAGAAAGCCCTTTCATTTGATACCACACACGATACGTATCAGAACAAAAAATGTTTTTCCCATACAAAAAGACTTAGTGGAGCCAATGTGGGCTGTTCTGTTGATGGCAAAATCATCAACAATATCAGCTATGCAGATGACATGGTGCTACTGAGCCCTTCGATAAGCGCCCTCAGAAAACTGCTTGGTATTTGTGAGCGGTACGCTGTGAGCCATGGCCTTAAGTACAATGCAAAAAAGAGTGAGTTATTAGTATTCAAAGCGGGCAATAAAAGTTATGATATTGTCCCGCTGGTTACACTGTCTGGTACTCCTCTCAAACAAGTAACAAAATTTAAGTACTTGGGGCACTGGGTCACAGAAACCCTAAGCGATGACTTGGACATTGACAGGGAGCGCAGATCTCTAACGGTTAGATGTAATATGTTGGCCCGCAGGTTTTCGCGATGCACGAGTGATGTAAAAATCACTCTTTTTCGGGCTTATTGTCAATCTTTTTACTCGTGCGCCCTCTGGGTTAACTATACGCAGAAGGCTGTTAGCGATCTGCGAGTACAATACAACAATGCATTCAGGATACTATTGGGGCACCCACGTTTTTGTAGCGCATCACAAATGTTTGCGGAGGCGCATGTGAATGGGTACCATGCCATATTGCGCAGTAGGGTAGCCTCCCTGATGCGTCGCGTGAGGGGCAGCGCCAATGGTCTCCTGAAGGCATTGGGGGAAAGAGTTGATGGTCCAATGCTGAGACACTGGACCAGAACTCATGTACGTGCGCTGGTCTAGGTGTTATTTATTGTTGTTTCTTATGTTTGTAGTGTAAATTTTAAATTCAAATTCAAAGAATGTTGTGATTTAATATATAATTTAATTTACTAACATAGTTCTAAGACAAACTGTTACTAATCTTTTCTATGGACTACGGTCTGAAATAAATATATATTATTATTATTATTATTATTAAAAAAGATGACGTCATAACTCCTCTCCTTCTTATTTATTTTTTGATGCTACGGGTCAAATTGATTTATATGGCCTAAAGATCAATCGTTCCGATTTTCATGCTTTTAACACCATTTGCAGGATTTTTTTGACTACCGCTATAACTAGAAAAAACAAACAAATAAACAAACAGACATACAAAAATAAAAAATGGGTGATTTGGAGTCAGCGACACCTACAAACCATATCGTAATCTTTTTCTTGTAAATAATCTTCAAGGTACAAACACTTCTTTTACAGTTTTATAATAGTTTGAATGTAACATTGTATAGGGCACGGCTGTACACTCCTCCTGCCGCCGCAACTGAACACCGGTGACCTTCTGACCACGGGGCCCACCGGCTTAGAAGTTAGAGAGCTCGGCAGCGGCGCCGTGGACTGCATGCGTCCGCATCTGCCCGATATGATCGAGTTGCTACAAGATCCACATCTACTCAATAAAATCAAAGTATATTTCATGCATTATAATATGTATAGGTGTAACAAACCACCCACCCTAGTGATATTTAAAGGGCTGTTTTAGACCATAAAATTGAACAACATACAATAAGCAAAGCATATGCTCATGACTATATTCCCCGAGGGGGTAGTCAGAGATATTCTGAAACCTCAGTACATCCACGTTTCACCAGAAGTACCGAAACACTGTCCAGTGTGACGAGGGGAGAGCCCGTCGCCACTTATAATGGACAGTGGGTACAATACACGCCTCGAAATGGAAGCATGCAGGTTTCCTCACGATGTTTTCAATACAACATACAATATGGGGCCAAAATAGAGAAAAACAGCAGTTTCGTACAAAACTGCAGTACCAATTCTACTCAAATCTTTGGAAAGCTGTTTTTTTCCGCTTTGTCTTTATACTGAAAGTTATTCAATAATGGGTCGTGTCAGTTTGATGGTCAAAACCACCCATTTTAAATACTACTTTAAGTGTTTTGTTAAACATTGTAAATTGCTCAAAGGTGAAACAAAAAATGTTTACTATAGGACTAACATAAAAATCACGAGAAAGAAAATTCTGTTTTATAGAAAATGTCAATGGTGTGTTTTGGTGCTACCAAAATGTATGAAACATCATTTGTTTTTCGCGATTTCTATATCGACTCCTAGTAAAAGTTGGTCTCAAGCACCTATTTAATTAACATCCTGTTTTTATAGTATTTTGTTATCCACAGGGATCCGTATCTAAATCGATAGTGAACCGTAACCTGATATGTCTGAATGAGGACACGCTGGGCGCGATAGTGAAGGGAGGCATCGCTCAGTACGTGGCGGTGGAGCTGGCGCTGGAGCTGTGCCGCGGCAAGCAGGGCGCGGGGCAGGCCGGCCGCAACGTGATGTGCGCCGTCACCGCCTCCATACTCGGGTGAGATAGATAGTGCAGTCAGTACGTGGCGGTGGAGGTGGACTATGTGCGGAGTGGGTGCTGGGAACTATCAAATCGATCGCAGGGCCCGGGGGTGGCAGATAGAACGATGGTGAATTTGGACCCAGTCATTTTTACGTAAACCCACAGGTTATATAATAGTTCTACGTAATGCACTCTGGGTGATAAGGGTAGACAGTTAAATTACAACTCTGTTGGAGTGGAGCATGCCCCGGATAGGCAGGTCGTGGGTTGGAATCCCGCTGACCGCCCGACTTTTTCAATCTTTAATTTGATTAATCACTTTCTATGTAGGTATATAGGTATGCAGAACAAATTGGCAGCATACTTAAGAAAGGCCTGATCAAATGTACCCGAAACCGACGATCGTGTATGAAATGGCTTATGTGGGTTTTGTGGAAGAGGTGTGTTAGGATCGTAGCTGATGGCGATCAATTTTCTCTGCCTACCAAAATGTATGTACATTTTTAAGTGAGTCATAACGTAGTAAATGTGCGCAGGTCACGCGAGGTGTCGGAGTGCGTGACCCGCGTCCGGCTCATCTCGTGGCTGGTGATGGGCGCGCTGTGCAACTCCCGCGGAGGCGTGCAGCCGCTCCAGCAGCCCGTGCCGCAGGACGCCACCTGCCACATCACCGACCATATACAGGTTTGATACAACATTCTAATTCATCTCGGACGATTTAGTGCCTCGCGCAAATGCGTTAGCATTTCCCCTCTGCCAACGTACAAGATCAAAAAATCTTACGCATTTACATACAATTTTGTACCTTATCACTAAACGCGACGGCCTATAATTGAAGAACAATAATTTCGAACTTATCACGTTTGGGGTTGACATGACAAAATTAGAATCTAAACTAATGGAATATAGTCCAAAGTTGCGAATTTCATGCTACCTCGCCCCCAAAAAGAGGAAGTAAAGTTTGTTAGTAGAATTACACGCGTAACTTGTCCATATATAAATAGTCTAAACCAACTATACATATTATGTTACAGGCTTTTGATCAAAAACCTAGGCTAATAGATGGTATCGGTACTTCCGCTTCCATATATAGTCTCAAGAGGATAGACGAGTACAGTCTTCTCCATACAAACGTATTCCCCTGTTTTCTCGCTGGATAATAACACTAGAGCAAATGTTTTTTTACCATACAATCTATGTCACCTCTGCCATGTCCCTATGTTTTGCTTTTTGGAATTAATTAATTACTGTAAGAACTAAGGACCTTCGAAAATGACCCATTTTAACGCCTGTTTTCAGACATCCAGTAAACAATTAGGACGAATATAAACAAAAAAACAAAACGTACGGACATAGCCAAAGTCTTTCTCATATTATTTTTGAAAGAATTATTAAAATCGGTTTAGTTTTGGACGAGAAAACAGGGGAATACGAAATGCAAAATACAGATTTCGTCGATTTTTTGTATATAAATTCGGTCCGAGCTGCAATTGTCTCTTTCGCACTCTAGTCGGCGGGGTGTATGGGTGGGGCGGATCTGATAAATACGTATACAGTCGGAAAAGTTACCTATTCTCCAAATTAGCATTTCAGCCCGCCTATCCTCTTAAACCGACGCGGCGTTCGCAACCGAGTTGTTACTCCTCCGAGCGTCCGACATCGATGGATTGCCTCAAAGTCGGATTCAATAAATTACAACTTATAAGCTTATGCTCAAAAGTTGGCATTTTCTACAAATAAAAAAATATTAAGTAATTCACTTGAACCGTAATAGGTAGCCGGTTGAAATTTTCACAGAATGTTTGTTTAGAAATATTAAACAAACATTTTAATGTTACGTATAAGTACAAGAAACTGTTTTTTGTTTTTGCTTTAGGTAACGTAAAAACGGCAAATGTACAAGCGACTGATTATACTTAGGGCTCTTACAGAGCGCTAAGTAGTATATTATCAAATTTTAAAGTTAAACAAATAGCAAAAATATAAATAAATACCCGGCAGTGTGAGACATACGAGGAAGACATATTCAAAAAAAAAATCTGTTGTTGTGGTACGGAACCCTCAGTGCGCCAGTAGTCCGACACACACTAAGCCGGTTTTTATTTTATGTTTAATCATTAGTTTCGATATGATAAGAAATGTAATTTCAGACGATAATGTCGTCATACGTGGAGCAAACGAAGCCGGCGTCGCAGCGCATGAACGCGCTGTTCCACGCCTTCATCCTCTGCCAGCTGTGGACGCTGTACCTGGAGGAGCTGGCCAACGGCAGCACACCCAGCAGCGAGCCGCACAACACCACCGTCTGCATACTGCTCGACTTCTGGTGCAAGCTCGTGCCCAGTATACTGCAGGTCACCGTGCAGTCCAAAGTGGTACGCATTTTGAACTTACTAAATATTACATTTGGCTTAGGTTTCTTATTTCTTTTGCTAAGACGGCCTGTAGCCTAGTTTGTTGTGACCCACATTCAGTTTCAGAAACGCTCATTTAAGTTAATGCTACATTAAATATCTTGCTGTCACTTTTTGTCTTGCTGACGTTGTAGAAGCTAGCAAACGATTTAATGGAGGATTAATTTGAATTCGCGTTTCTGCAACTGACACCCTATCCCCGAAGGTTAAGGTCGCGGTCTCGAATCCCGCAGGTTGATACGAATATACGTAAAGCGTACCTTATACGTACACATCATCTTCACTCGAAGTGTAAAGTAAAGTGAAAGTTTATTTGCGTCAATTATAAGTTTATAAGTTACAGAAAAAACTTAAAACCATTGCTTAAAACATATTAAGTGGTACATATTTTTGTTTTCTTAAATTAATTTTTAATTAATTAAAATAAGCATCAATTACAAGTTACAGAAAAAAACTGAAACCATTTCAACGGTACATATTTTTGTTTTCTTAAATTAAGTTTTAATTCCTGCCTGCTGTGCGAGGTTCGCGGATTCGAATCCCGTAAGGGACAAATATTTGTATGATGAATATGAATATCTGTACCCGTGTCATGGATGTTTGTATCTATATATGTATTCTATATCGTTATCTAGTCGTCATAATACAAGTCCAGGCTTGATTCTGGTTTTAAAATTTGACTAGATAATTTGTGTGACATTATCCAAGATATTTAAGATATTTATTAAATTATTCCACTGTAAGTTAAAAAAAATAGGAACCCTTGGAGGCTCATGGTCTTTAAACACCAGCCCCTTTTAATGACAAAAATATATAGGTAGTTTAGTTTGAAGTGTGTTTAAAAAAAGTTACGATAACCTAAACACCATATAGGTTTTTGTCTGTCTGTCTGTCCGATTTTGATGAATATTTTGGTTTAAAAGCTTATGACTAGGCTTGAAACGAAACTGGTATATAGTTTATCTCGCTACCGCTATTAGCTACGATGACGGGATCCTCGTGTTTAGTAAACTTACTGGATTCTTTGTTACAGCTCGCTGAAACAGTGAACCTGCACTTTCTGAGTCTCCTTGAATCTCTGTTGGAATGTAATTCGACAGTCCTCAATAAGTTACTGCCACTTTGGACGCCTATACTGCATTCACCACTTTTTAATGTGAGTTTGTACCAATAATCAAAAATTTTTCTGTTCACTTTTCTTACCAACTACAAGTTTAAAACATATTGCAAATATATCAGTTTGGCTATCAATTTAGTTCCTTGTTTTAATATAATAGGGTAAGTAGTATCATTTTAAAGAATATTATTATATCAGCCGTTGTTGTCCCAATGTTAGGCAAAGTCCTCCCTCCGTTTTCACCAATATACTGCTCTTGACTCTTCCATAGACCGGGTTCTTTAGGAGGCTATTAATTTAGTCCCGTTCGTCTAGTTTACATACGAGTATCATATTGAATATAGTATACCAGATTGTACTTATGATGCTGAACAACTTTGCTTTTTTTTCCTTTACTTTCCTTAGGGAAAGTTGTCCAGTATCACGAGTACAATCCTTTAATCTTTGGTTTATCGCGTTTGCATCTATGCTATATCGCGTTTGTATCGATGCTGCATCGATACAATTTTATGCAGCACTTCTGCGCTCAAAAAAATCGCATTGTGTAAAGGGCCCTAATCTAATTACCCCAGTGTTGCTTACTCTAAAATTTAATTGACAAATAGGAAATGCTAAAGAAATGCCAAATAGGAAAACGGTCTGAATACACCCCTATAGTTACGTTCATAGACTTAAACTCTAGCGATAGACTTGCCCTTTCATAGAAGCAACATGTTCCACTTGAATGAGGTGTCCGCACCTGATTGATATTCCCGAGTTCACTTCGTCACTATGGCAATGACAGACCGCAATCTGTCATTTTGTGTTGTTTTGTGTGACATGTTGTTTGTTTGAACTAGCTTGTCTATCGCTAGAGTAATATGTCTATGGTTACGTTACTAATAAAAATTTAGTAAATATTTGTGGTGTATAATGAGTATTTGTGTTAGATGCCGCGGCACGTGTCGCAGCGGCTGGACGCGTGCCGGGACGTGCGCCCGGAGCCGGTGCGCACGTACCCGGGCGCGAACGTGACCGCGCCCGTCCCCGGCACAGGCGCCGGCGCCAGTGTCGCCGCCGGCGTCGACAGCACCGGCAAGGCTGCGCGCGCGCACCGCCGCCTGCACAGGCTACTCGCCAAGATGGCACAGCTCGAGCTACAACCACACAGCTTCTATTTTATATAAGCTGGCTTAAGACTAACAGTACATTACTGCAGCGGCCAGCAAAAGAGGCATTGATGGACGAACGAGTAAATGTGGGCCGAGGCGAAGCCGAGGCACACATACGTTTCTCCATCAATGCCTAGTTGTGGCCCTAAAACAATTACTTTTCAAAATCAATGACGAACAACGAACAACAATAACTTTTCCCGCATTAAATGTTCATTTGTTTTTTTTTTCAATAAACTGCTTTCTATATATGCGTTTACTATGTAATTTATGTAATTTATTTGGCCGCTTAACCACGACAGATATGGATTTTCATACAACTTTTGCCGGCCGCTGCTCGCATATATTTGGCCAGTGCAGCAATTTCGATTTATCTTAAAGAAGGTAGTCACAATAATGCTCAAATTTCCAAGCATGTTTGAGAAAATTAATATATAAGCTCATTAAACTAAAAGGAACTCATTCTACGATATATCGAATGATTTTTTTTACCGTTCCTAAACTTTCATTAGGAATTCATGTTTGTTCAGTTTGATAATCTGAATGTTTCGAAACGGTAAAAAAATCATCCGGTGTACAATTTTGTAAATAAAGGGAAGAAAGTGAAAATTATAAATAAAATATATCTACAAGTGCACCACATCGAAGCAAGGTTGTTAATAGGCTGGCAGCGTTTCTTCATTGAATCGTCAGCCGAATTCTTTGAGCAAACTTCCATGCCAGCCCGGATAACCGGTGGCGACTTTTAAAACGTTGAAAAAGATTTGGCTTCAAGGCCCCATGGCCCATGGGCCCACGTCTAAATTATGATATATGTTATTGTATTGTAATATTAAGTGGGATATTCGAAAGTGGGCTTATATCGAGATGTAAGATTTTCTAGAAAGGACACGTAAAATAATGTATATAGTGTAAGGGTCAGCCCTCCGCAAATTGAAACGGTGAACTCAGAACATCAAACTTAACAACTTTCACTACAGAGCCTACCTCAGGAAACGCGAAAAAAATCTGCTGTCCCATACATATGAGTCGGGTAGGTGCAGCAGTTTTGTATGAAACAGGATATTTTGTTCGCGTTTTCCATAGTGAAAGTTATTCAGTTTGATGGTCTGAGTTCACAATTTCAGTTTGCGGAGGGCTGTCCCTTACACCCTATATAGGTAATAAAAGTTCGACAATTTATCATACGTTACGAAATTTGTAGCAAATTTTAATTAATGTTGTTATTCAACATTAATAGTTGCGGATGTAAACTGTGATTTCATTTGTTTTTTATTTTAACCTCACTCATATTTTAAAAAATTTATAACTTTGTTTATAGTCAAGTAAGTATACCAAATTGTAAAACGTTATGCAACAGTTGCCAAATACCAGCAAAATTGTGTCAAGTGTTAGGAAAATGTCCAATAAATGTTTTATTATAAGGAGTGTTTTTTTTAAATTCTTTTTATTTATATTGTGGCTTTTAAGGGATGAACACATGGCCGCACGCGATCGCATTTTTCCGTCGCGGAACGCGATCGCACGCGGCGTGCCGTGCTGTTCCGTTCCGTCTATCTTATATGCTCTAGCAAATGACGTTCCTGAGTGACAGAAAAGGATGGAGCGACGGAAAAATGCGATCGCGTGCGGCCATGTGTAGTTCAACCCTAACGCTGAGGTTATGTCAGCCCAAGATGCTTTATTTCCTTTCCTTACTTTTGTATACCGGTCAGCGAACAAAAAATTCCTTCAATCAAAATATTGCTTTAAGATCCCTAGACAGACAAAGGTTTAAATACAATGGATCATCTTCAAATTGTCACAATTACATAATGCTCGGCCATTGATCATAAATCTGTTTAATTGCACATCTATTCTGCCCACGCCACGTCTGTCCGTTTCAATATAACTTTGCACATCAGTAATTAGTCTTGATGAACCTATGACCCCTTATGGTACCTACTGATTATTGTTTCACTTTGATATCTAGTGATTTGGTCATCGTTTTGTGTGCAATTTGATTACGCGTATCGATCGCTTGTATTGTAAATAGAAGAAGAGTTACCTACATGGTTTATAAAATAATATAGGTACACCGAAAGAGATTGCATATCATAGTCCAAGGTTATATTCAACATTGTGTTTATTTATTTAGGTACCTATGTAAATTATAATATGACTATAGCCTGACCAGAAATATAAAAAACCTGGTTTATGGGCGCTGGAATCGAGTATAACCTTTAATGTCAGTGATCCAAGTACAAATATTAGTTCCAATGATTTTCCGCAACATGGCGAGGTTTTTTATATTTCTGGTCGGGCTTTACTTACATGCCTTGTCCTTTATTGTTCAGATGACTATGATCAATAGTGGACAATGAAAACCCACAATGTGCAGTGATATTATAAACAATCTGGTCTTCTAATTACTAACGACAACTGTGATATAATAGGCACTTAGCTGAGTAACAATCAAAAACATCGTGGGAAATGCAAAGCTTTTTCATCTCGACATAAAGAACTGCGCAATCAAATCGAAGACAAATCGTGTATCTTCGAAATAATGTGTCCATTGGCATTTTGATATTTTATGAAAAGACCCTTTCCGTTACGTGATAATTGGTAGTGTCATCGTCGTGTCTAACTAACAAACAACAGACGACCTAAAGAAACCGTTTAACTATGGTTAATTAAACATGTCAAATATTGAATTTTATTGATGGACAAGATTTTCTTATTGCGCATTTGGCATAGTGCTCATACTGCATACACCCACTACTTTGACCCACATGAAAGAAATTGGGTGTGACCAGCAACAATAGTTCAGCTAATACAGCCATTTTGGACGCAATCGAGACGAAATGCGTTCATTAGACGTCTTTTGTAGTGCATTAGGCAACTTGCAACGCCTTTCTGTGCGTAGGTTTATGATATGTAGAGGCGGATTCTGTTGTTTGCGTTTAATTTAGCCCAAGCGACCCAGATTGTGTATGGTCATGAAAATTAACGCGAATTTACGTTTAATCAGACAGTTACGTCCACGTTACGTCTCACTCAGCAGCATTGTTAGCAAATAGCTTGCATTACAATAAAATAATTTCAAAGAATGGGTTCTAGTTAGATAATGTCAGGTCAAAAATAGCTGAAATTGACGAGAATGTAGGTATGACAAAATATTAAACTAGAAGAAGCAAGAGAAGTACTGATACCAGGTCAGCCCAAAGTATAAATCTAAAGTTTCTGGTAGGAAGAACCTAGCTGTTAGGAAAAGACGTACTTTTTAGATAATGAGTAAAACATGATTTGAAAAAGCTTATATATGCTTATGCTATGCTTATGTAATGGCCCACGAAGATAGAGGAAATAAAAAATAAACAAACGCACACGGTGTATCAGTATACCGTCCGCACATCAAAAATGGCAAAAAGAGATACCTAATTGTTGCCCCATCCTTATAGTATAGAGTTTCGACTTTTAAGCCCAGTTTAGCATGCTAGGCAGGACAAAGCGGCAAAACAAGAGAACACCATGCTCTCTTGGCATGCGTAAAGTAGGTAACAAAGACAGGCACATCTCGATTGTTCTGGTTTTGACGGGTTGGGCCACCAGGGTCCCCAAGCCCGATCCCCCAGGGGATCCTGGTGAACGACATCAGTTCACCAGGATCCCCCAAACCTGCATAAGGCTCATTCACAGGTGTCAACTAGAAAGAATAAGGCGCACAATTTCACATTCGTAAAAGGCCATCTTGACGCAAGACGGGAGTGGCATACTAGGCCCACAACTATAAGGGTTGACTTGAGACGCTGGTCCATACACACCCCGTCCGCATCCTCCTCCGTCGATGCGGCGAACGGTGCCAAACGCTTCCCATACTAATCGTGGTTTTTTTGTATGGGTCGGCCGTCGGTCAATGTGTCAACCCTAATGTACCTCACGTATGGTAGGTTATAGAACGACGATGTACCTACAGACGTAGGTCTACATAGGTAACCTTTCGATGACGACAGCATGTTCACGTGTAGTCCAATCATTTGAGAGTTTCCTTGTATGGACACCCTAACAATAATTCATCTATCGCTGAAACTTTTCAGTGTGATAAAGTAAAGTATACCGATTACGGTTGACCAAATATCAAGGTTTTTTTTCTCGTAAGGTTCGACATTTTCAACTGCTAAGCTCAGCGAATGAGTTTCAAAAATCGCACTCGGGATCGAATTAAAAACGTGATACCTACCTAAGTGACGATGGGGAGTGGGTACCTACATACCTATCTAAAATAATGGCATCGTTTATTAATCTTTTAAAGTACCTATCGACAGTATTCGACAGTTTCCCATGACTGGCGATCATTCATTACGCGACTCGTCGGATTGTTTAATCGATGTATTTTTCGTCATCAAGAAGAGTCACGCTATGGAAACGAGGATAAGAGCTATCTGGTATTTAAAAAAGTTATTAAGTAATTCAAGCTTAATTTTTATTAGAATGCGTTTAACGATGTCGTTGTTTGTTGTTATTTATTTTTGCTGCCTACCTCACAACAGCAACACCCTCTCTTCTAAGTCAAACCTGGAGCAAGTGTCATACTTCATACTATCTATACATAATACCTACTTTGTGTAGTACGAGTAATGCCGATGGATCTACATAAGTAATCCAATAGCGTTGTATAACATTGTTTCCAATCACTCGCGCATGGGCATTGTTATAATATATAGTCGCGTTTATTATATCATCTAATAAGTAGTAAGTACATCACTATGTTTAATGTTATGTTAAACTTAAATTTTTAATGTTACTTGTAAGTATTTAGTTAAACTATGACCCTGGTACAAATAAACGTAGTATAAAATGTTATACCTACCAAGAATAAACTAAGAATAAGCAAAATGTATAGAAATTTGTCTATGATAAAAACAGTTTCGCCGACGTTATAAGTTTAAATTATTCCGGGTTGGGTGAGGTAGTTACAAGTTTGACAATCATATTTATTTTTGTGACAAAACGGTGTGTTCAGTTTCGTTGCCAGTGGTTGGGTAGCTGTCTAATAATCCTAGGACACATAATGGATGGCGCTGTCCTATTTTATTTATATTTATTATTTATATTCATCCTAATATTAAAGAGGTACAGAAGTAAAAAGCGTTTGAACTGCAGCTTCCCGCAAGATGTCGTACTAGTAGTAGTTGCGTCACGACAAAAATGGCATAATAACAATGATTACGCGCGCGCGCACCTCACCGATCATACGGGATCCGTGTCAACGCCTGTGAATGTGAATAGTTTTCGTGTGTAGTGTTGTGTTTAAGTTGTTTCAGCCATTGTCGATAATTCTAAAAGACTAACCTATTCTTCAGCATTTTTAATTTTGGAAATGATTTAGCGAAAAGATGGCCTAACCTTTGACAAAAAACTGTTCCAGTGGGACTAGCATGCCACACACTGACGCACGACAAAGCGACAACAAATCGAGAAAACTGTCATGCGCGCTCATTTTGGAATGCGTAAAGTAACAAAGACTTGGAGTGCGATTTTTGAAAGTCACACGTTCAAATCAGCCGTAGAAAGATAAATATTCTCAGTAGGTAACTAGTGATTTTGACATTTTCTACTGCTGATTTCAACTTATAAATTTTAAAAATACCTCCAGGCCTACATGGTATACAGACATCCTGGTTATGCAAATGATAACTGGCCCGTGTGTCTTGTTGCGGCTGGCTTGTAAGTATATCGCATTCGTAGACTATCCAAAATATGTAGCTACTAGTGTTTACCCGCGACTTCGTTCGCACATATTATTTACCAGATTTTAAGCCAGGTTTTGAGTTAGCTACCAAACAAAAAAAGTTTCATCAAAATCAGTTCAGTAGTTTTTGCGTGATGCGCGAACAAACAAACAGATAGACCAAATTTCTAAAAAAGGTCGATTTCAAGTCAGGGATACCTAAAAACCATATCATAATCTTTTTTTTTTGTGAATATCTTCAATGGACAGACACACTTCAGTTACAGTTTTATAATAGTTTAGATAAGGGTAGATGTCTAAGAGAATACCTACCTATTTGACTTGGGTAGAAAGTTATTTAATTACCCTACTAAGAGTTCTATCGACACTAATGTTGATACTAGTAGCCCTTCACTACTTCAATGTTCCCACATCTCGAAGGTGAGCAAAATATTAAACACGTTTTTGCCCGCGAAATGAGATCAATTCTTTCTAGTTTGAGCTATTGTAAACATACTTATGCACGCGAAGATGAAGGAGTCTTATTTTTATAAGAGATTTAGGTCGTGTATACTATGATAACTTTTTCAAGACAGCATGTGTATGGGTGGGGCTAAATATGTTAATATACTTACCTACTTACCATTGTTTCATTCGATTAGCAACTTGATTTACTAAATGTAGGTACACTGTACTTTGATAAATAATGAGATAGATATACGTAGATTTTTAACATTATTTTTAACTTTTTACATTATAATATCATTTAACATAGCATTTTTGCCCTTAGATCTCTACAGAACTATTTCTCAAAAAAAAAAAACTTAATTCGATTGTAAATAATATACAGTCCAGTGTACAGTTTACAAGAAAACTCTATCAAACACATCACATATCTATACTAAGATACTCGTAGAATAAGAAAAAAGACAAATCTAAAAGAAAAATAAATAAGTAAGGACCTAAGTGAAACTGATGTGATGATACGATACCTACATTTTTTAAGGTTTTACTACAATCATCAAACAAGGTAAAGGCCTAAAATAAATGCATTATTTAAAGTCTTAGCAATGTTAATAAGTTAGTTGGTTAGGTAGGTAAACTCTTTATTTTAAGCATAATAAAATAGAGAGCTTACCTACCTAGTTAAATCTCACGCATCATCTCAAATTATATAACTACGCCTTCTGTTCGATTGCTGAGATTTGATATATCGTACCGTGAGGGCTTTCTTGCGTTTTGTTGAAAAATGGCCACAAGTAGGTCGGATTTCTAGGTAAATTTTATAGTTACCTAGTACCTAATAACCTACCTATGAAGTCAGATACTGTTAAAGGACCTGAAATTAGTTATGAAATATAAAAACGGTTACGTAGTTTACTCGATTGCTTGCCCGTTTTTATAAGCAGGTGAACGTACCAATTAAAACTTAAAACTGAAGTTTTGATTTAATACCTACCCATTAATAGCGCTGAGTTTTTACTAAATCTAGAATGTAGCCATCGATTCATGGTCAGAACTTAAGCTTTCAACTGCAGACTTCCACCAGCTCTATAATATAAATTCCTTTGCAATTTAAGACAAACAAAAAAACCACAACTTGCGTAGAGCTTTTAATCTTTTTCCCGGCGTGGCAGCGGTTACTTGCGACACCCCTGCATAATTACCTCCGTTTGTCAACTACCATCTCTACTTAACCACAACAATTAAACTCTGTTGTCTATAAAACTGTTTATGCGATATTAGACTGTATTGTAATAGTTTTAAGATCCCTTAACTAGAAAACTAATTCAAGCAGATGAGATTGAACTTGCTAGATGTTTAGGTCTATCTGCGAGCCAGATTTAGTTTCATCCAAGTTTCTAGACTAAATAAAGACGAATGTAGTTTAAATGAGGAGTAGAGGACAGCAAAGTTATATTTGCAACATTTTTATTGAAAGATGTGACCGAAAAGGAGTCACGAATCCAGAGTTTTCAACATCAAGGACAACCATACGCAATTTTAATATAATTTTTATTATAATAACAGTTATTGTAGTTACCCGACTGCTGGCTTATTTAGTGACATTGGCGAGATGTTGGTTAATACAACCACAAAACATTATGAAGTTAGGTTAAAGGCTTCCGCACATTGCAGCGATATTATCGAGCGATATTATCGACAGCGATATCGCGACACCTTACACACTGCAGCGATTCCGCGATTCGCGTCACGCATGCGCCCTTCACTGAATGTAGTAGAAAGAGATTGCGTCAGGTTGCGATAATATCGCGGCAGTGTGTGGGATCGAGCGCATCCCCATACAAAATGTACTGCGAACAATTATCGCAAAATCGCAGCGATAATATCGCGGCAATGAGCGGAGGCCTATATTGTTCTACAAACTTTAACACTGGAGTGAAAAAGCGTGACTTACAGAACAAATTCGTAATAAGCTTAATCAAATATCAAAATTGAATTTGCTCATCAAAATCTCGCAAGTGCTGAGATTCGCGTGACGAATGGACGGACAGACGACAGGCATGTGTCAGGATGATTAGCTTCAACTAATATTATGTTCGTCCTTGAAAACCTTGCGAAATGCATTCATTCATGTATGATTCACAAGCATTGATAATGATTTGAGATCGAACGAAAATAACAAAGAAGCATTTCAATAGTAGGCTGGTACCTTTTAATCTATACCTATCCCTAATAGGGATGATCATACTAGTTATTTTTTTATACCTTGTAAATGAATATAGATAATACAACGACTACCTACTCTGCTGACGATATAATATGACATCCGTGCTTTGGATACCTACATAAAAATATTACACGTATTAGCTCAAGAATATTTGTTAGATGCACTTAATGCGATTTAAAGTTTATACAGGGGTTCATACTACGTCGCCGCGCCGGGTTGCCTAGCAAAATCTAGCCGCAAGTATCTTTACCATGATGGTTTATGGTACCATTTTTTCCAGCGATCAGTTTTAGAAGTATATGAGATGCCATCTGATAGAAACCAATCTAAAGAACTGGAAAAACTAGGGTTGCCACCTCTCAGTCTGACACAACTTCTCAACTTAGGGTTAAAAATGACTTCTGACCTTGCAACCCTAGAGTTGCGGCAGAGTGACAGGACCTTAGTTTGTCCAGTTCTTTACATCGGTCTCCTTCAGATGGCATCTCATTTACTTCCAAAACAGATAGGTGGAAAAAATCATGGTAAAGGTACTTGTCTTGCGGAAAGATTTTGCTAGGCAACCCCGCGGCGTTGTATAAACTCATGTTATAAATTATTCGTTCACCAAACAAATAGATGCACAATTTGACGGTCGGATTTTGGTATAATATTATTATATGGGGGATTCAAATCCGCAGTCCTCAGTGAATGTCTCAGACCATCAATGTACCTACGTTGATACAGATATAGTTAACTGTTCAATGTATTGTTAAAAAGTAACATAATAAAGACGGCGATATTGTTACGGACCTTGATTCTTGCTCTTTACGAGCGGACGCTAAAATGTAGTTCACATTGATATTTTGACATACCTACCTAATTGTTAATTCTTCCGGCAACATGTTAAATAGGTAATCTACATTTTATCGTTTGGGGTTATTATTTCTATTGATTAAGCATCCTTTTGTGGGTAAGACTAGTTATTCGTACCTAGCAAATTACATGTAAACTTAAATGCGTTACATACTTCCAAACTTTAAACCGTTTATGCGTGATTGAGGCGCTAACATAAATAACAACTTTCACATTTACATTATTAGTAGGAATAGTAGGATAGAGAGGATATACCTAAGTAAGTACCTTGGCTCAGGGCTCAGTAGGATGTTAACATCACGACATTATAACTTGAACTGTACACTCGCATCCAAACAATCACAATTCTCTGCTATAAACTAGCTCTATCATCTAAATCTATGTATTTTGTCCGTCGCGTCGTCTGTTTGTAAGACCGAAGACGTAACAACCATGAGATTTCCGCTTGTTATCTTCGAACTGATCTTGTTAATCTGAGAATCAATACGACAAAAATGGATTCAAATTATAGTTATTTTACGAAATTAAGCTTAAATTTTTTGGTTGCATGATCTCAACATTTTCAGTGTGTCGTGACTTTTGGGCGGTGCGAAATCTATTAGATTATTTGATCACTTATAGGTCTATTAAGATAATATGAAATTGTTTCGGAAGGTTAACTTCCGTCAATGAACAGCTATTATGTATGTATGTCACGAACCTGATAAAAAGACGGACGTAATCTCGTCTAATCACGAGTGAAGCACCCATTTATTTTTGTGTGCGTCTGTCACGCGGTACAAAATGGTGGCGGGTTGTAGGACCTACGCCTAGAACTGGTGCATCTGTGTGAGTGTAGGTCCCTTGTAGAACAAACGAATATGTAGGACCTTGCATGCTTCACATCTTTTTAATGTCACATTACGTCCGTCTTTTTTCAGGTCCGTGATCTATGTAGAATGTTTCCGAACTATAAGTTTAACACATTTCATGCAAGTAAACGCAAATAAAAAAAAGGTTCTCTTAGTTTTTGGAGGTATAAAAAAAGCTGTACCTGAACGTGAACTAGGAGGTAAAGAGGAGGCAGCTACTGATTTTCAATTAGATGTAATCATTGGCTATTGGCGATCCATGGGGTAGGCCTATGTCCAGCAGTGGTCGTCTATCGGCTGATGATGATGATGATGAAGAGGATTGTCCAGTGGGCCCATGGCCACTTAAAATTAAACTAGCGATGTTATGGTATGAAGAGGAATGTCTAAATAAAACCGGTCAAGTGCGAGTCGGGCTACTCGCGCACCGAGGGCTCCTTACCAAACGACATATTAACATAGAAAAAGTTTTGTTTTCTCCGGGACCTTTAGTGTGAGACCGACTCACACCTGGCCGGTTTTTATTAGTTTTTGGTATACCGTAGAGTTTGCTCTATAATCACACCAAATACGCTTGAATGTATTACTCTTTTTAGGATAGAGCGAGAAGAAAAAACGTTGATAAGAACTAGTTTCTTGTATGATTATCTAAATATTTAAGTACTTCCACCATACCGCCATTTGTACCCTTCTCATTCTTGTTATAAATTGTTTTTGTCTATTTTTGGTGTGCAAATAAAGAATATTTATGTTTATGTTATGTTATGTTACTTAGTAAGTAAGTAAGTATGAGAATAATAATAAAATAAAAAACATTGTTTAAGCGCAAAACCGCCCAAAAAGATTTTAATAATATTTTAACTGGTCATAACTTAGAAAAAGATACGATCGCCATTAAAGAAAAAATATCACATTAATACCCATTTAGTACCTAAGGCCCACTTGCGCCAACCACGGGTTAGCAATTAACTCCGGATAAAATGGCTCTTTCAGTTGTTTTTCTATACAAAAAATCATGGGTTACCAACTTAACCTGGAGTTTAGTGCTAACCCAGGTTGGCGCAAGTGGGGCTTAGTATATTATATTTTTAATCAATCTAATGGCAAAAAAAGATAATAATATAATCACTAGTTACTACAATTTTTTTTTTAATGTATGCTGCCAAGGGTAGCAGCTTTAAATTATTTATTCAATGAGGTGACATTCCAATTATCTTTTATACCGTGTGTACTGTGTAGGTTACTTCTAAAACATGGAGTTAGAGATCTACTAGAATAACATGACCCGCACTTCAAAAGTGTTTACAAGCCTCACAACGCATGGGTGTGCTGAGACCAGAGACTTCATATTATGAAGCTTCATATTATGACTTCATATTATGAAGTCTGTGGCTGAGACGAGCGTTATACAAATCTTAATACTTATACGAATTTGTTGCTCGACTAGTGGTGTCACTAATTATATTAGGAGCCCGATTGCGCTAAATTAATTAAAACATCGAAGTTCTATTCTTATCTAATTTCAGTTCTAATCACGTTGCAATTCAATTACTATTCAACTGTGCTGAATTCCGCATCGCGCTAAACTCTATGTAACTGACAGCCCCTAACGTCCAAACGGCTCTAACGGCCTGTCAAGAGCAGTATCGCGATTAGCGCAATACCAAATGTGTCAAAAGCGTGTGTCTAAAGTCAAAAGTTATGGTTCGTACGTAGTCCAGTCACGGTTCAATCACCGAATAATTACCGCGATTGCAGTCCATTTTATCGTAGTAGATATACTTCCACCTTTATTTAAAGTAGGTACGACAATTTACGAACACATTTTTAGATAACAAAATATACAGAGTCCTTAATATGCTGAAACTTTTTTAAGAGGATGATTAGACTATCAAACTGAACAACTTTATCTATGTCAACATCGAAATCGCGAATAAAAATCTCCTGTCCTTACAATTGCGTCAAAGTTTGCCGTTTCGAATAGCAGATTTTTGTGTTCGCTATTGCGATTTTGGTCCCATAGAGAACGTTATTCGATTTGATGGTTTAATCGTCCTTTTAAAAAACCGCTTATTAAGTTGGACCCTATACATACATGGTGTAATGTAACAATGTACCCTAGTAATCAGACCATCCAACTGAACAACTTTCACTATGGACACAAATTCGAAATCGCGAAAAAAGAAATCAGCTATCCCATACATTTTAGTCGAGTCGGTACTGCAGTTTTGTACGGAACAGCTGATTTATTTTTCGCTATTTCGAAGTTAGCTCAATAGTGAAAGTTGTTCAGTTTGATAGGCTGAAGCACCCCCTTAAGTAATACTAGGGGGTTTCGTTACACCCTGTAGACTAAAAACTATCCTAGTTACAAATACATAGTAAAACGTATTTGCAAAGACCGTTTTATACCACCTACTTCCTATAATGTCGTACACAAGCCAAAGCAAAACCTTTCATAAATCACAATTGTAAATGATTATCTGGCAGAAACATCTATTTGAACAGATTTGAACTCCCGTCTACAATCTACAATAGTGCCCTTAGGCCCGTTGGCTCGTTACTGCGGCATTGATACCTAAGGGTCATAGGTTCAAACTAACTTTATTTGTTCGAACAGCTTTCATTTTGTGACAGTTCCTGGAGTTAGCAAATCAAAAAGTAAAGTATAGGTAATATACCTACTATTTACATGTGAAAATGAATAAAATTCATATAGGGTGTAGCAAAACGCCCTAGTAATACTTCAGGGGGTGCTTCAGACCATCAAACTGAACAACTTTCACTATCGTCAACTTCGAAATAATGAAGTTGGCTCCGTAGTGAACGTTGTTCTGTTTCATGGGCGGAAGCACTGCCTTAAGTATAACTAGGGCGTTTTTTTTACACCCTGTATACAAATCCAGTTTTTAATTACTAACAAAATTAAGGTTACATGCAGACAGTTAAACTAAACAACTTTCCCTAAGGAACATGGGCTGAAAAACGAAAAAAAATGTTGGACCTCTGATAGAACATCGATGCTGATCCGCACTTTTGTCCACAACATTTTCTCATTTTACGACCCATGTTCTTGGGAAAGTTGTCGAGTTTTATTATCTAAATACACCCTTAGCATTTTGTTAGTACTTATAAACTAGTGGTGCATACATAATCCTATACATTGTAATGTAAGTACCTAGGTACCTAGTTATTTCTAAGCAGAATTGTATTAGTTTGACCAAACATTATTCAAGTTATTACGCTTTATGATTTCAATTATTTAAGACATTGCTTGAGAAATGCTTTATTGTCTCTATATCTCTGTTTTAATTATATGCCATGTAATAACGGAGGGTACTATTAAAAGTAATAACGTATTCTATCATAACCAAGCAGGCTATATTTAGTTAAAGTCTTAAAAGGCTCTTAACGTGAGCCTTGGTAGAACGACATAAAATTTCAGGAAAAATCAGTCCGGCATGATAACCATTACTCCAATCGGGTCGTTGTTCTTATGTAGGTCCTATCACAAATTGCAATAAAGTGTGCATGCATAAAAACGTTATGTATGTGGAGACTTTAGGCTATTGGAGACTACGGTATTAGCTACAAACTGTCTCCTCGAGGTATACAAATAACAGAACAAATATTTTTGTGTTCTTTCTCCGATTTCTACTTAACGTCATATAATCACGATACAGACGCTTGACACTCTCCTGGGAGGTGAGTGTATTGGTCACATACTTGTACAACGTATGACGACAATCTGCAGACAAGAAACGACGTCATTGTTGAATAAAACCTAAGATGGGATTTGTGAATGATCCACCACTATCTTCCGACCTTGACTGAGTGAGTACGTACCTTCCAGTACCTAACTTTCTACGGTCCTACCATCGAGTCAGCCGTAGACATTTATGCCGTCGCATTCTTTACAATAAAGTTTGCCTAATAAAGAGAACAATCAGAGATGATCTCCCCTTTCCCTAGATGCAGTGGCGAGGCAAGGCGACCCCACCGAGGCGGCGAGGCTGCGCGCGCGCCGATCCGCGCAGTCTTCGCCGGCGACCGTCCGCCGAGTGCACATCTTCACCCGCCTCACGGATACACACGCCATCGGTATTTTTTTATTTCAAACTTTTCGCGTTGAAAATTCAAAAGTTTTAATTCTAGAATTTCAAGAGTTTTGTTCTTTCAAACTGCTTTTTGCGAGTGTCAATTATGCTTTAGGGTGTTCTATTAATATTTGTATTTTCCTTAAGTTTTTCAGGAAATTGCTTGTACACCTGCCTTATTCATAAAACGAAGCTTTCTGTAAAAATTGTCTTAACTTTAATCGAACTTGTAGTAACAGAGGGTAGGAAAGTTTATGAATATGGCAGTTATCCTCGTCACGTCATCTTACATGCGTAGCGATCTATCCTTCCTTACTATCCTTAACGACTTTTTTGGAAATAGAGTAGTTTAGAAGTGTATAATCGTTTATTTTATTTATATTTCCAAATTTAGTAGGATATTTAGTTACCTAGATACTACGGTACTACAGCTTAGAGTTCGTACATATATTAACTTAAACTTTTTCAAAAAACTTTTTTCGGTAAATTAATTTCAGTCAAGTTATTGATTAAAACGTGTAAGTTACGTACGTCGTGTCGTATAAAGTCAATCTTCTTGATATAAAGTTTTCTTCAGAATCAAATAACGAAGACACGGTATTTCATGGTAGCATATTATCAAGCTAGTTTCGCGCCAAATTCCAATATCGCCGTGATGAGTCGACCTCCGACCGACGTTTTGCATAACCTTTATTAATCTTATCGCCGGAGCCTAAATTCCTCCCGTTCACGAAATAGCCCGACCACACAATAGTCCAAAGCTAATTGTGATTTTTTCACACCCTCCCAGTTTACTAACATTGCTTTGTCAAATATCTTAGACAATGTCCGAATGAATGTTAAAAAAATCCGGGCCTAATTATGTGCAATTTTTGCGTAACTCTAGAGACTTTAGCCGCCGTGAGAAGGCATTGTCTTCGTCTCAGTGTTCCGTAGCTCCGCAGCTTCAGTTTTTGTTAGATTAGTGTTATGGCTCGGTTATACAATGTATGAGGAACTGTGCTAGTGATATATTTATTTGATAGGTATGTCGGTTTCATTGAGACTTATTTTCTCACCCCATAATGATATGTTAGGTTCCTGAACTCCTGAAAGTTAATGAGACAGGTTTTTACTATTCATCACTACCGATCATCAAATATTTCCCTTCCGACTCGTTTCAATCCCTGAAGTAACCCACTGAGATCCTACCCCAGCTAACATCAAACATACAAAATAAGATTTATTGCTATTCTGCGAATGATTATGTAATGTTTTGCTTATCCAAGATACAATATTGCTTTGTCATCTGCCTTAATCACAAAACAAGAGTGCACATTACTATATTTATAAATACAAAAAGTTGATGTATTTGTTTTGTGAATAAGGTCATATAAAGCAACATATTCTATTAAACTTTGCAGTTTGAGAGTACAAGGTTTTGAAGAGTAGTGTTATTATTTCGGTTAACTAGTGTCAAGACTTTATTGTGAATCATCTTACGGCGAGAAGAGATTCGTTTTGGTGAGTTTCACTTATTTTTCTATTAATGTATTCTTTATATCCATTTAGAAGTGCTTTTACATAGAAGCGCTCGTTGGCGTAGTGGAGCTTCGGTATTGGAAACGATCACCGAAGTTAAGCAACGTCAAGTCCGGTCAGTCTTTGGATGGGTGACCGTTTAGTGGTATTTCATCTCGAGCGTTTCCGTGCTTCGGAAGGCACGTTAAGCAGTTAGTCTCGGATAGTTCCGTCAGATGGCGTTGTAACTATTCGTTAAGCCAGGTCAGAGGCCCATTGGTGGCTTGAAAATTCTCTGACAGCAAGGTGACCACTAACTTGCCTCCACCAACACGCACTGGGCCGGCGTGGTGGAGTATGGCCCACTCCCTCTCACCCTTATTCGTGAGAGGAGGCCTTTGCCCTGCAGTGGGATTCTACAGGCTATAACTTAACTTTTTATATCCATTTAGTATGTATTTACATACATCGTTATTTAAACTGGCCGGAGCCGGATACTTTTGTGTTCATTTAGGTAGTAAAAATAACTGTTAGTTTTTAAACAGAATGGGATAATGTAAAAACAGAACCTCTCAGTGACATTTTGAAATCCTTGAAGAGGTAGCATCGCGTAATACACGCGGCGTAGGTACGTTCACTGACGCGGGAAGTACTTAATATTATCCATTAGCACAGCTCATTTAATAGATCACACCAGAACCTGATCTACTTTATTGAAAATTATTATTTTAAAAATATAACCAGAAGTTGTCTAACTGAAAGTAAGAACTTCAAAACAATTTGTTCAAGAATGGCGACATAATAACTATTTATGAGAATCTTATACAAATTAGACACCATGAAATTATGTTGTTTATTTTTTTTAAACTAACCGCAATATTATTAAATGTATTTCCAAAAGTTCAAAGAGCAGATTATTTAGTGTTCACTGCATATATGAACTTAAACAGCAGCATCAAAATTACGTACACAAATCAAATTTAGATACAGATACTGTTTGTTACAATGCCTCATATTCGTATAGCATCATAATACATTCCGCGTTGAACTCTTTTATATGGCAAAAGAGTGCGTGCGCGTGAGTCGATCGTTATAAGATATTATAATGCAAAGTTCTCTGAAATCCAAATTAATAAACAAAACAGATGAGTTGATCACCTCCTTGTTTCGTTGAAGTCGGTTAAAAACCTATACAGGGTGCAAGGAAAAGTATCTTTAAGAACCACATACTCCACCCATCAAACTGAACATCTTTGACTATGGGAGCAAACATGTCAGCTCAAAAAAAAGTCTGCAGTGCCATACTAAACTGCAATACCTACTCGACTCAAATGTATGGAACAGCAGATTTTTTTTTGCGCTGACACGTTTGCTCCCATACTAAAAGTTGTTCAGTTTGATGGGTGGAGTATGTGGTTTAAAGGTTAATGATACTTACTTCGTAATGCGCAAGTTTTTAGTTTGAAATATGTCCTGCAGGGAAGCTTTTGCCCAGCATCATCGTGATGGAATATAGGCTAGACAACAACAAATTTCGAACAAAGACTAACTAAAAAAAATATGTATGGTTCAATTTCAGAATTTGAGAATTTTCCGTTACGAAAATCTAATATATACCTAGCACTAATGTGTTAGAGCCTGCATTATCTTCCCACTACCACCAACATACCAGTGGTATGTATCTACCTGCTCTCACTAAAGAGAGTGAGAGTAAGGTGCTTTTTAAACATAAATGTTGTAATTTCTCTACCTTGAACAAGTTTGAACAATAAAATATTCTTATTCTTATTCTTATTCTTATTCTTGTTTCAATGCAAATATCTTTCGTAGTTAAATTATAAAAAAATAGACAGCATTTGCAGTGTTTTATGCGTGATACGTTAGCCACTTACAATCACGATAGTCATTACCACCATCACCATCCTGTCTTGAAAACGGCACGCTTTAAAAGAAAATTATTAATTGTAAAAAATATCTAGTTGTAGATTACAAGACACTTTCTTTAACTAAGTATTTGTATGACACATGCATGACACACGATAATTAACTCGGCGATATGTACTTTAAATTTCAGTTTGAATAAATACAATTACCTACCTATTTTTCTGTTAGTAGTATATAAGTCATCTTCTATCTATCATCATCATCATCAAATGAAAAATTATATCGCTTATTTAGGCCCGATTCGACCAAACGCGAGTAAATTTTATTCTTAGATTAAGCCGCCGGTTACTATAGAGTAAACTGATTTTGCGTTTTATCAAATGTAACATAATTAAAAAAATTCAAATAAAAAGAAACCTAACAAATTAAAACTCCAATAAGTACGGATACAACGGCCTCTTTCTTTAGGTGAATTATACATTCGTTCTTTTAGTACGGGGTGTGTAAACACCAAAAGTAAAATTGTTCCTTGTATAGTTACTCTTCTGTAAATCTAAGTTTGATGAAATTTGGCCTTAGTTAAAGTTCACTATTTGCGCAGACGGGTTTTTTGATTTCCTAAATTTACTTTTTTATTTTACACTTTTTAGTTTTTCAAGTTTAATCCAGGTAGGTATGCAGAAAAACCCTGGATTAACCCCTCGGTTGACCTGAGTTTGATGTTGATTATATAATGGGATATAGATAGATAAGTAATATGTTATACGATCCTTTTGTCTGTTTATCACTTGAAAACTATTGAACCGGTCAGGGCAGAAAGTTATGGTTCTATCGCGATCGGCGCAATGAATTAAAAGTAATTATAAAAGGTTTTGAAGTTTTACAATTTAAAGAAATTATCACATTTAGAACTTAAAAAGAAAAACATTTGGAAGTTGGCCTATGTCCGGAAAAACCCTTTTCCAAACATTAAGAAATAATAAAGATAAAATACACTTGCGTATGACAATTTAAACATGTACCGTTTCTGGTTTGCGGCATAACAGCGCCAACATCGCTTAAATCATCAATCTGATTTCACCCCTATTTGTGCGCAATTACATCTTTATCTAAGTCATTTATTTCCATGTCATCTATCTCTATGTCCGTTTGTTGACCATTAAATATAATAATGTTACGTAACACGAATGTCACCATTGCATTGTTAGCGTTTGACTGTAATATATTACATAGATTAAAGCAGGTACCTATTTACGTGGTAAGCAATTATAAAAAGAGGTACCTAAGTTAAATATTACTATACGTGAACAAAATGACCAAACCATTTCTGTTCTTTTAAACTACACAATAGATTTTGATGCAGTTTTTACAATTATTTGGACATTTTCTCCCGGAAGGTTTAGCTTGTTTATTGTACAGGTTGTTAGGGTAGTCAGTAGCATTACTTAAAGGGGAGATTGTACTCATTACACTGAACAACTTTCTCATAGAAAATAAGGAAAATTCGAAAAAAAACGAGCTGATTGCATCTAGTATAGAAAGTCTAAATCTTCTTCTCTCCGTCTGTTTTACTAATAGGTTTCTTAGGGAAAGTTGTTCAGTATCATGGGTACAATCACCCCTTAAAGTAATGCAACTGTTTACCCTAACATCCTGTATATTGAAAGATAGATGCGATCGAACTGGACGACTTTTCACCAAGAAACTTAAAAAAGAAAACTCATTCTATGTTCCAACTACGACCTAAACATTTTCCAGGAAAGAGGAAACGCTGCAAGGATTCTGGGCACCCTACCAGATTGCAGTGGTCTTGATAACATGTTCTATCAGTAGCTGGTTCACCGATCAAAAAGATCGGTTTTTCACTCTGCAATAGTGGAACCTACCGTCTTTTAGTTCGTTTACTTTCTAGTTATAGGTACATAATTTTAATGTAGATTAGTTTTAGTTGAGTTCATAATATTTTAAAAGCAATTTATCTTAACAGCAGCCGGCCACATCTACATCATTGAAATACTGAAAGTTTGTAGCTTGTAGCATCTTAAAAGCGAATACGTAAATGTCAAGTCTAATTGCATATGTAACTCTACAAATATTATATTTAATAGCCAAATTCAATGGCCAAATATTATATTTTGCTAGCTGGTTACATTAAAATGCAATTGACAGTAGGTAGTCCCTTAAAAACCTTAATCAAATGTAATCGTCTTCGTATATTATTTCACGATGACAATTTGGCCTCCAAACGACATGGCATAGGATATTGAATACAATTCGATACGGTTATATGAAGTAGCGAAATACAAGATGCGTTGCGATAGCTTATTGTAGTTTCAAGGAACGGTTTAAACTATAAGCAATAAGAGTGTTGAATTTTCAATAGAAAAAAAGGTCATCCAGCTAAAAGTAGCACGAAAGTAGCAAGGTATCGTTAACTTTAATATTGTGTCTAATTAACTGTCCAGACCTTAGGCTGCTGGGGTCCCGCGGCGAAACTTTTTCTAAAATGCCTCTCGATGCGCCTGTTTGAGGCCACGGGACGGGAGATAGGCGGGCTGGGAGCTATTTTGCCCAAAAGGTAAAGAGGCAATGCACCCAGCCTCCTGGGTACTCTGCCTCGGGTGGGCGCGCTTTGGAGGATATCTTTTATTTATAATTTGGGTGTTAAGTAAATTATTATAGTTTTATCTCAGTTGTACTGTATTTTTTGTGTTTAACAAAAAGACTGAAACTAGAAAACTTAATTTGAAAATTGTGCACCAAACGAAAATTTCATAGGTACAGAACATAAAGGAATTTTGTATCTTAAAAGTTTGTTGGTGGTCATTGTGGTCGGTGACCAGTTACAATGTCATGTCGTGTGCTATACTACTCGCTGCAGATTCGATCCATCTACCTGCCCGCTGTTCGCTGGTGCCCGACACCCATCTTAACAACGATGATGTGTTTTGCAATAATTATATTTATTTAGTGCCATTATGCAGTAGCTATGACCTTTAGGGAAATTGCTCAGATTGCCGTACTATTGCCGACGACTGAATGAAATATAGTAATGATCATTACGATGGTGATGCTTTGTGCTAACTCATGAACGCAAAATTGAAAGGACGTGATCAGAAAATTTACATATAATTACCATTATTGAAATTGAACCAGTAATTTACAGTGGTGATTATTTTATCTAGACATAACGAGTAGCAGCACGTACGAAATATTGCTCAGTACTTCGGTGAAAGGATTCAATTTGATTTATATCGTTATCAATCATATTAAGTCGATATGTAAAGACTCAATTTGACATACACATTCGTAAATGCGAGGTCATTCGCATCTTGACAGGTGTTCATAAAATCATAAAATATAAATGTGAGTACAGTTGAACAGGAAAGGATCATTGACTTTTGCTGAGTAGATTACCTGCTGCCCTTACACTGACCATTAACTTAGGTAATTATACAATAATGTTAAAGACGATATATGAAATAAAGGGCTGCCAGAAAATAGCCTCTCTGAGTGACGAAACCTAAGTTCGTCTGGCGCACCCTGGCCAGTCAGCGTCGATACGTTCATTGCTGACTGGCTAATCTTTCCACTACAACATGAGCTATTTTTTTCAAGCTATACTTATAGCTTTTGCTCGTGTCAGCAAGAAAAAGAAATGTTAAACTTGTTTATTGTATGGGGACGTCCGTAAATATTTTACTTTGTTTTTTTTTATTATTTGTCGTCAATTCCAATACCATGATACATAGTCTGGTATGATAATTTCCACATGCTACCTATTATGGTTCAGAAGATACAGCCCTCTGAAGCTAGGACGGACGGACAGCGAGCGTAGGCTTCTGAATAGGGTCCCGTTTTTACCCTTTGGGTACGGAGCCCTAAAAAAATGAACACAATACAATCACAATGCCAAACCCGAGACGTGTTACGCTGTAGAACTAATCTTTTGCGCCTGCGCCTGCGCAGTGCGCACTCACCGTGGGATATACGATTATCTAGAGTACACACTTTTTGTAGAACAGTCTTACAGTGACATAATGTAGATGAGTAGTTAAATAAAATGTTGATATACTTGTCCCATCTAGATAATTTAATTGTGTATCGTGCGAGCTTGTTGCTATATCAGGATTATTCTTAATTTTGAAACTGCCACGGAAGTTGAAAGTGTAATATTTCAAAACAGTATTGTATAACCTACTATATTCTAGATGTTTAAACTATGCCATCCTCACAATAGGTTCGGAACGTTAATTGTGTAAAGACTCACATTATATCATTTACCTAACTATAGTTGGGCAAAAAGTGTGTTAGTTCTCTGTAGATTTCTTGATAGATAACGAAAATAAACGATCAGAATGGCCCATAGAACTAACTATAACAATACATAACTTATATCTAAAGGATGAAAATCTGCTATTCCATACAAAACTGCAAACCAACTCGACCCAAATTGGGACGGCAGATTTTTTTTCGCACATCTTTGTTGGTCTCTTAGAGAAAGTTCTTCCGATTAATGGACTGATCATCCCCTTTGAAAAACCTTAAGCATATATTGAGCAAAGTTTATTAAAAGACAGATACCTGTTACAAATGTATACATTTGAAGGCTATTAGGCCAGTAGAAAGAAGTTGAGAGCTACTAACACAAAACGGTCACACAACAATGTCTCAAGCCAACCATCAACTGAAAAAAAAGAGAAGCCAGCGTGATCCGTGAGCGGTTTCAACGAGGTCATCATCCCTTCAGTTCCCCTCCCCAATGCAGGTTCCCTCACCAACGAAGGTTTACCTGGGGGTTTTCTATTCCAGGATATAACGAAAGCCACCAGCAACTACAACAGATTTTTTCTGTTTAAACCGCTCTAACGGCTGTCATGAGCAGTACCATGATTAGCGCGATACAATGTGTCAAAAGTTAAGCTTCGTAATTGGTTCAGTCACCGATTATTTACTGCGATTGCTCTCCGGGTCTTTTAGCAGGACACCTCCCGCGCAAAATCCACCCAAGCGTTGGTTTCGGGCTAAGCATAGATCACGCAAGAAGAATATCCGTCCTTCTGCTCGGACTTTAACCCTCTGGTTACAAGATACAGCAAGTTGTAGAGGAGAAAGCCTGTGCTAAACCCCACATGAAGCTCGACTCTGTCAAGCGGTCAATGCCGTCGTACTATGGAGCCAACATCGAATTAAAATAAAAAATCTGCTGTTTCATACAAATCTGCAGTAACTATATACTCGACTCAAATGTAAGGGAGAGACATCAGATCTTTTTTAAACCATTTATTTGTCTGAACCACCCCTAAAAATGTGTCGACTTATTTACACCCTGTAGTCATTGAGTTGAACCTTCATCATGATGTAGGTACTTATTTATTTTCTTACCTTTTCTTCGGAGCAGAAAATTAATTTCACGATACGACGCTTCATCAAACATTAAAAAAAATGTATGTCAAAAGAAAAACAATTATAAACACGCACGGTGTTTTACCGCACGGGTCACAGTTCAAAGGTACAGGAAGTATTGCATAAAAGAACGCGCAACAACTTGAGATGAACTCGAAATGGAGTTATTTAAAACCGATTAGCAATTTGCTAGTATGAAACATGAGTGTAGAGAAAGATAGCGAATGTAGTGTTTACGCGAGATCGCTCGTGTTTCAAATTAAGTACAGTTTACGATGTAACTCTATTAGTTAATCTGCGCTGCGCAGTGATGCTGATTATGTCAAAGTATGTGTGGTTTTACGCTTGTTCGTTCACCACTTAGTTATCTAGGCTTTTAGTTTCATTTACGGACAGCAAAAGTGGTGTTTATATTAAACTACTAGTGTTTTCCCGCGACTTCGTCCGCACAAATTATATACCAGATTTTAAGTCAGATCATAAGCTATCAAACAAAAAAGTTTCATCAAAATCGGTTCAGTAGTTTTTGCGTGATGCGCGAACAAACAAACAAACAAACAAACACACAAACAAACAGACAGACAAAATTTCTAAAAAACGTTGATTTCGAGTCAGGGATACCTAAAAACCATATCGTAATCTTTTTTTTGTAAATATCTTCAATGTACAGACACACTTCAGTTACAGTTTTATAATAGTTTAGATTAGATGTGGAATAATTTTAAGGGATGTGGGGCCTGCATAACTTACATATTAGACTGCAATACTGGAAATGAAGTAAAATTAGGCCAAAAATTAATTTCTCTGGTAAAATTACCTAATCATTTTGTGTCATAATAAGATAAACACAAAATTTTCTGAAGGTCAGTGCTGTCTAATCCTTCTGTTGAAAAAGTGAGACATTCAAGACTTTCGATCGTAGAGCCTACCACAACTAATGAATGTGCGAGTGCACTTTGGAATGGAACCAAATGAGAAAGGACGACACTAAACTCTAGATTAATTTGTGTTTCAGAGACTTCGAATTAAAATTGTTTTTTATTTTGATTTCAATATGTAATTGTAATATTATTGATTATAAACATGTTACAGCCATGTTGTGCTATTTCGAATAAAATTAAAGATTGAAAAATTTGTCTTAGGCGGGGCACGTCCCCTTAAGACGTAACAGATTGAAAACAGATTTTTCAATCTTTAATTTGATTTGTAATTGTAATGGCTAACTAGATTAAATAAGTTGTATTTGCTTATCGATATTAATACACTTGGAGAAAAGTTAAAAAGACATAAAAAAAAAACACTTTCTAGTGTAATATCTGATGTTGCGTGATCAATTACGTTCTGTCACTCAATATGACTACTCTAATTACTAAATAAAAAACAATTACTATGTGATCAAATACAACATACAAAATCTCGTATGAAGTTAGTACTTGGTCGTGTTTTGTACGTATTTAGGCAATTTTCTTTGACCTTTAAAAGTGCCCTGAGGCTTTCATGATTTGTAGCGGTACCTACTAATACTTTTTGGCAGCTATATATTTTCTCTACTATATTATCTTTTTACATTATTGTAGGATTTGTAATTTTGTATGTAGGTATTGTAATTCTAATTTAAGTTCTTCTGAAGAAATAATTTCTTTCTTTATTGAGCTGCATCTGTACAAACGTACATAATTAATTTAATTATACAGGGTGTAAGGAAAAGTATTATTAACGTTTAAACTACATACACTACCAATCAAATTGAACAACGTTTACTATGGGAGAAAACCTAGAAAATCAGCTGTTCCAAACGTTTCAGTCGAGTAGGCATTGCAGTTTAGTATGGAACAGTAGATTTTTTCTGCGCCCGTAGTAAAAGTTGTTCAGTTTGATCGGTACAGTATGTCGTGTAAAGGTTAATGATACTTTTCCTTACACCCTGTATTATTAATACAATACTAATGGATTGAAAATGCCTTTGTTGTAATCCCGCTTGTATGGCGAGGCGAGTAGGTACCTACTTATGTGCATATTGTTTTTGAGATCAAAACGTTACTCTAAGCGCTTCGTGATGGGGAAGGTCATAGTAAAACACGACCCAGTTCAAACCGATTGGTACCACGTTCATCCACTTTCAAGTGCTTTTAAGAAGCCAAGGATCTTGCTAGTTTATCAAAAAGTACAATACGGAATAATATCTCATTGATGATCCATATAAGTACCTACCCATACATTTAACTGTTTGACATTTAATAAAGGGCTAAAAGATCTTACCTTCATTGAAGTGTGGCTCCTCTCGATTAAGTAAAAGTCATGGTCAATGGAGCGATGTACAAACTATAACGTGGTTCGGTCTATATGTAAGTAGTCAGAATAATTAAAGGAAGGGGAAATAACGCCGGGACCAACGGCTTAACTTGCCATCCGAAGCACGGAATCATCTTTCTTTTCAGACAATCAGGTGATTCAGCCTGCAATGTCAATACATAGTTATTACTCTCCGTTAGATTCTCCTAACAGTCGGAAAAGTGATTTAACCTCGACCTTTAAAAAAAATCGAAATCGTAAAATAATTATTTCTCAAAAAGAAAACCTCTATTTGGTGTGCAACATCTTTTGTCACATTGTACAGTTGTTGCAATAACATTTTAATATCTAGAAAACCGCAAGGCTTTTGTAAAACATCTTGAGTTGAACCTATTGCTCAAGTTTGACCAATTAAACGCACGTGCTGGGATCCACAGCGGAATATTGTTTACAAAGCGTCATGGGCGTACCCAGGGGGGGGCAGGGGGGGGCAGCTGCCCCCCCCCCCCCCTGGAATCGGCCTAACCTGCCTTTCGTACGTGAGAATTCTGGTCAAAGCGACGTCATGTCACTGAAAAATTTCTGTTCATTATGGCAGCATTGCTTGCTATAGACATGGTAGTCTGTGATGAGAAATTTTGAGATCTCTTCGCTCACTTTGCTCGCTCCAGAATTGGGTGAAAACTCGCTTCGCTCGATCTAGGTTTTGGATCGTATATCTTTTCATAGTGTAGTTAAATCTTGAGCTTGCTTTTAGGTCGTAAAACACTCGAGCTCGCTTCGCTCGCTCCAGGATTTAAAAGTTATAATACTGATCTCACTATATTGCAGTAAAATCTCGAGCTCGCTTCGCTTGCTTTTGGCTAGACACTCCAGAATTCGTTGAATTGTCGAGCTCGCTTCGCTCGCTCCTGGCTACGATTGTATCACAAAGACCTAGATGCATTGCAGTAAAATCTCGAGCTCACTTAGCTTCGCTCGCTCTAGAATTCAGCGAAATTTCGAACTCGCTTCGCTCGCTCTAGGTTTTGGATCCTATATGTTTTTATGGTGAAGTAAATTCTCGAGTTTGCTTTGCTCGTTCGAGCTTTTAGGTCGTAAAAAACTCGAGCTCGCTTCGCTCGCTCCAGGATTCAATATTATTTCACTGATCTCACTATATTGCAGAAAAATTTCGAGCTCGCTTCGCTCGCTCCAGTATTTAAAACTTATTACACTGATCTCACTATATTGCCTTAAAATCTCGAGCTCGCTTCTGGCTAGACACATTGCAGTAAAATCTCGAGCTCACTTTGCTCGGTCCAGAATTTGGTGAATTGTCGAGCTCGCTTCGCTCGCTCCTAGCTACGATTGTACAACAAAGACCTAGATGCATTGCAGTAAAATCTCGAGCTCACTTAGCTTCGCACACTCCAGAATTCAGTGAAATTCGAGCTCGCTTCGCTCGCTCTAGGTTTTGGTTCCTATATGTTTTTACGGTGAAGTAAATTCTGGAGTTTGCTTTGCTCGTTCCAGATTTTAGGTCGTCAAAAACTGGAGCTCGCCCAGACTTGCCCCCCCCCAAGACCAAAAGCTGGGTACGCCCATGCAAAGCGTTCTTAAAAACATAGAAACATGAGTTATACGTGACAATTATTAAAAAATGTTAACCTTTTGCAACTATAATTATAGGTTAATTTGTTATTGCTTGTAATACCTTGCTCACCCTGTAATGGAAATAGCCTACTAACATTTTGGATGTTAAGAGAACGATCGACGATGCGTCATACAATCATAATACATACATACTAAATATACGGATATCTGTTTTAAAAAACTATAGCCGTACAGCGAGGACACCTTTAGAAACTTTCAGATAAAGCTTTATAATAATAACGAATTTATATTAAACTCTGTGCTGTGCATCCACAGCCTATTCCGTTGAAACTCGAGAATGTATACAATTGCGCTAACTGCACATAATTGTATACAAAAATTGATGTCAACTTCATTAGACACGATGCATGTATAAATGTAATTACTAAAAGTAAATTTTAATAGAAATGAATAGTTGTGAGCTGTCATGTTTCCTTGAATTGAATGAAGCGGAACTTTCAACAAGTAATGCCACTTAATTTAAAGTGAAAACAAGTTTGTTGTTTGTTAAAGTTACTAAATTCTAAGTAGCTACATTTACACCGATATTTCGTGGTTTCTGTGTCAAAGATGGAAACTTTTAGAGAATGTACTATAATGCCCAGGCGTGTGTTACTCAAATAGTTAACGACTATTACAGCAATTGTAATCCAGCTTTCATCCGAGAAGCAGTCGGTGGCATGAGCGCGCGTACCGTATCCACACGCGACGGTGGCTTTCACCCTTTGTACGAATATTTGATAGTTATTGAGTAACAGTTTAATTTTAATTACTCAAAGGTTTATGAACTGTGTCCGTCGACGATTTTTCGTTTGAGTATCAATTCGTTTTTAGTACATAATAATAATTACACAAATCAGCTCTATCAATACCTTTGTACAATCAAGAAAGAAAACCTTTGTTTGTCTGTTATTATAAACTGTCCAAATAAAGTGTCCAAGGAAATTATGACATACAGTCGCAAAAGTTTCAGCTAGAATCTTGCAAAGTCAAGTAGTATTAGTACCTAAGCTATAGGTATCATTCGTTTATAACTGGAAAATTAATGGGTGGATTCACCCTTATAGGTAACTTATTATTAATCTGTGCTTATAGTTATGTTGGAGAAGACAGCAATCAGCGTTACTAACTTAACTAGGGTTCTCTAGTTGGCATAACTTAATCAGATTTTTTATAACAAACATTTTTACCCTCTTACACTACATATCCATATGTTAATTACTAATAGCAAGCCTAAAATATTATGTACTTTTAGGCTTAGTTTCCCTTTTGCTCGCCTCGACTCGCTGCTCTCTAGACGGCAATTTAAAATGTTTAAGACAACAACCTGTCATTTTGATCATACTGATCTCATCAGATTTTAACCCAAGAAAGTGAATTTTTAAACAAGTCATAAATTAATAATACATACTTCCTTATTGTTGTTTAATTACAAGCATTTCAATTTATGTTACTACGAGATTTATGAGAGACAGAATATCTTGAACTCAAAATCGAGTCATCATAACTACCAGCCACTTTGGTTGTTAGTTATGATAAGATGGTTGGTCGTAACAAGATAGGACGGTTTGACGTATTGTACGGTTGACGATTTGACGGTTTTGTAGTAGTTAGGACGGTTGGTTGTAATTGTAGCCAGATTGTAGCCAGACTCACTTTCAGCATTTTAAGGCTTAATATCGGAAAGATAAGCTATTGATGTGTATCCCTAAATGTTAGCGCTCTTACAGACGAGCGACACTGCGACCGCAAAGTGTCGCTCGTCTGTAAGAGCGCTTAGGGGGGAATTGCGTCTGGAAGTCTTACTATTAGGAAAACATTATTTGGGTAAATTATCCCAGTTCCTGTTTAGCAAATAATCGAGAGCCAAGTCCATTTGATGGTCGTTTGTTCTCGTCTGGGTTCACTTTCAACAAGCCAAGATGCAGCAGCGGTAGCTTTAGCAATAGTCACACCACACCATTATACAGGGTGTAATGCAAATGCGTTACATACTAAAAGAGGTGCTTTAGACAATCAAACGGAACAACTTTTACTCTGGGCCTAACTTTGGAATTAAGTACCTTTTTAACATTGGCAGATTTTTTTTCGGAATTTTCAAAGTCGATCCCATAGTTAAACTTTTCAGTTTGATGGTTGTACACCCGGTATAAAATGATTAGAAATGGGTATGTCATAGTTCAACAGTAATTTTGTGATGTTCTTTAGTTTTCTTTGCAGTGGGATACACACACATATACAAGCTATTACTTTAAATAACTTATTTCATTGTTTTTTAATCGAACAATCGCATTAATTTGTGCAATCGCCTCATTTGTTTTTATGCGTTTTGGTAGAAAACAGTTCGAAAAGCACTCGTACCCGTAAGTTGCGCAAACGACATTGTGGTACACACACGATGAGACCAAAAATAATAAAATAAACAAGTATTGTTAGAATTTACATAATGAAGCTATAACGTTATGTCAATGCACGCTGTCTTCACAAAGAGCAATAACTATAAAATTGAATAACCTATAATAAAGCATCTTTTAAGATATGCTTTGGTGAACAAACCGCATAGTATTATTAAAAAATACATTACTTTTTCAGTTTAAATGAAAGATCAGAAAGTTTAGTTTGTTTATTACTCCCAAAGTTAAGCTAGCACGATCTTTTTAAGTAGGTATATCTTTTGTTTATTTTGACTTTGAGTGACATATTGAGTTGAATGGATGTCGTTTACTCCATCTCGATGAACGGGACGGATTTAAATAACCCATGGGCAGATCTCTACTTAGCATGCATAAGCATGCATGCATGCATATGCTCACGACTATATTCCCCGAGGGGGTAGTCAGAGATATTCTGAAACCTCAGAACATCCACGTTTCACCAGTAGTACCGAAACTCTGTCCAGTGTGACGGGGGGTGAGCCCGTCGCCACTTATAATGGACAGTGGGTACAATACACGCCTCGAAATTGAAGCATGCAGGTTTCCTCACGATGTTTTCCTTCACCGAAAAGCCAGTGGTGTAACAAATCGTACATAAATTCCGAAAAACTCATTGGTACGAGTCGGCTTGGACGGGGATCGAACCATCGCCTTCTGCACAGCAGGCAAGGTTACTCGCCACTGGACCACCACGGCCACGATCTCTACTTATCCTTATCCAAATCGAATACAACATACAACACGTGTGAAAATATACAGGGTGTAACGAAACACCCTGTAATAAAACTCAATGCACTTTCACTATGGAGTTAATTTAGAGAAAAAATAAAAATTCTGCTGTTTCATACAAAACTCCGCTCGATTTTTTTCTTTTTTTTACGTAGTCTGTTCAGTGTCCCACTTCTGGGCAAAGGACTCCCCTTTTACTCTCCAATCCTCTCTATTATACGTATCTATCGACCAACTCCTCTAGAAAGGTTGTCTCTCCACTTTTTTTGGGTCTATTAGGGTTGAACTACACCACGTAGCACAGCATCGCATTTTTCCGTCGCTCCATCCTTTTCTGTCACTCAGGAACGTCATTTGTTAGAGCATATAAGATAGACGGAGCGCGATCGCTCGCGGCGTGCTGTTCCGTGCTGTTCAGTTCCGTCTATCTTATAGGATGGAGCGACGGAAAAATGCGATGCCGTGCTTCCTGATGTAGTTCAACCCTTACCCCGACAGACGCCGCGCCGCCGGCCGATCACCTACTCGAGTCTCGACTCAAATGTATGGGACAGCAGTTTTTTTTCGGCGTTGTTGCCATGTTATTCTGTTGTTCGAAATTTTGTTACTGTGGTCTAAAGCTAAAGCAACCGTTTAGGGTTGAACTACACCAGACAGCACGGAACCGCATTATTCCCTCGCTCCATCCTTTTCTGTCACTCAGGAACGTCATTTGCTAGAGCATATAAGATAGACGGAACGGCGATCGCACGCGGCCGTGCTGTTTTCCCCTAAATAAGAGTTTACATTTTTCCTTCTAATCTAATGAGCATAATTATCATTCTGAAAACTCCGAAAATCAGAATTCATCTATCCTACTTATGTAATGTTTGGTGTGGGTATTTGACGCACCAAGTAATTTTTTCATAAAAGCTGTAGGAAAAACACGCACATGAACATAAACGTATCTAATGAATGTGACAATTTTATATGATACCCAATTTAGGAATGACGCTGGTAAAATCGTAGTAATGGTAGCTAAAGTATCCACTATCCTATTCTAAAACAGATAATATCGTGGAAGCTCTCAATAAATTGCATAAATCAGACATCTTACCTACACGATCTAAATGGGCTCATTTCTACTTTCTAACTGGGTGTCGGGTCGTGTGTGTCATCCCCGATACATCTGATATCGGTAAAGGTCGTCGAAAAGGTTCCTTTGCCATTTTGTAATAAAGTCGTCTTACTATTGTCTAGCTAGAGACAACGCAGACGAAATAGAGATGGGAAGGTGGAACTCTACATGTAGTCTTTATATAATTATATAATATAGAAAAGCCTTTATTTACGACCACTTATTATTAAATACATTCAATAACATGCAATAACCTATTTCATTTCCAAAATAAGACTTATATACTTGTTACATTATTATTATTAGTTATTACAATTGCATTTAAAATTTTTACATAATCTAATTATTACATTTTCATTCTCCTTTGATTAATTAATCTTTTGTAAATTACATGCACAATATAATATAATAGTTTTACATTTGAACATTTAAGGAGTTACGCTTGGTCGTCTTGCCTTACGGCATAGGCCGCCCCTAGGGATTTCCAAAGTTTTCTGACTCTTGCACTTCTCTTCCAGTTTGCTCCTCCTACCTTCTTTCTTTCTTTATTTTATCTTCGTTGCGATGTAGTAGTTGTTTTTGTTCTGTTTCTCTCTACTTGTTTCATTTAACTCCAGGGGGTGGTAGTCTACTTCCCCGCGATGACTAGCCGTATTGGGGAAGGTTATGTTTGTACTGTATTTAGTTGCTGTTGTTTCCGGGCGACAATTGCGATATTCACTGCTATGCAATTTTGTTTGATGTGCTTGGGTTAGAGAAAGAGTTTGTTCTGCCCCTCATCCTGTCGAATGCGTTTATTCTGTTGTTTTTATATAATTATAGCTAACTACTAATACGTATCACTTCTAGGAAAGCTTTCATACCAACCCTACCTCAATAAAATTAGCAATTTAAAAAAAAGCTAAATGTTATCCTACAAAAGCAATGCTTAAAAAGTTGATAGTTTGTATTTTGGAATGAAAGTTAAGTAATATTTTATAAGCATACCAATCTAATTTTAAAAAATGTTGCATCTTGTTGTTTTTGTTGTTAAAAAGGTCTTAGATTAGTCTGACACAAATCTGTACAGCGTTAGCGTAGCTTACTAGATACTCTTTCCTTTTTTTTGAAAAGGAATACGAATGAATCGGTATTGTGTGTTTGTTAATAAATATATTTCTTATATTTCAGTTTCTGCAGCTACAGCATCCATCAAGCTCACAGGTACGTCTCATTGTGACATAATACCTTCTTACAAACGGTAAAAGTAATTTTTCATGAGAGCAGTTTGCCCTTTCGACGATTTAGACACCTCGTTAAGTATAACTGAATCATACTAAAGTATCCTGGCAGTGCGGTTATACTAATGATGAAGCATAATTTTAACTTGCTCAACTTTGTAAACATTTTACTACTTACCTTAATATTTAGTTGTGATATTTTAATGTAGTACATGTCCATATGATGCGAAATTAAATTATGAAATACTCACACAAGTGCAACATCAATTAAAATGTATAGTAAATTCACTTTTTTCTCGCTCACATCTCTACAGGTTCCCATGGTCTCATTGTTTGAGTATGCTTATGTAAATAATGACGATTAATGATGCCTCTGTTAAAATGAGGCTATTGTGTAACTAACATACCAAACATATTTTTTTTTAACGAAATCTTATTACCAAAATTATCAATTTAACAAAATATTTCGCATTTTAGCACTATACTGGAAACAGTTAATTGGATTTTTAATATTGGTCATCATAATTTAAGTAATAGAAATAAGTGAGTAAATTCAATCTGTGTATTCTGTGTTCGGGTGTAAATGTATACCATTACGATCCGATTAAGTCAAAAAGCTTTAACATTTAGAATGTTGATTCGTATGTAATAAAACGTCCGAGGCTCGTTTACCTACTTGTTGCATTCTTACTTAGCTCTTATAGTTTAATGTAATAAGTAGACACTTACTAGTAAAATTACACCTAGGAAATTGCACTGGTTGCACAATCCAGGTATATAACAAACTATTAGCTAGTTGCCACTAAGAAGCAGAAAGCTCGTCGCAGCCAAAATGCCAACGAGTCTGGCGTAGACATTGACTCAATCAAAATGTCTACGATTGGCATTAGAGCTAATACAGTTTAATAGTGGTGTAATTAGATGAATGCAGGCCAAGCTCACACGATAGGTAAACACTTGTTCTATTCGACATTTTGATTTTTATTCAGAGTAGAAACGTCAAGGCTACTCGACCTAAATGTATGGAAAAGCAACTTTTTCGAATGTTGGATCCATATTGAAAGTTGTTCAGTTTGATAGTCTGAAGCGTCGCCTAAAATATGTAGCACATTTACACCCTGTATAAAATACTAATAAAACTAAGGTGAGGTGGGGCAAGTGTGTCACAATTTTTTCAAAGTTCAATTCATATTGTGGTCTGTTTATAAATAGGTACTGTTGAGTTTATTTATTTCTACGTCATAACTGTTGAAATGTAGTAAATCCTGTTATATTTTTGAGCTTATGTTATGTAGAAAAAATTTGTAAACATTAACTTAATAAAAAAAGAGAAAATGGGGCGGATGGGGTAAGAGTAGCAGTCGTGCTCAGCAGCACAACATTCATACAAGTTACCGAAAAAAGGGTCGAACGAAAGTGAAAGTTTTAGGTTTGAGTTGACGAAGCAAAATTTTTAAAATTCTCTTTAAAATACAAAATGGATGTTCCACAGGTTGAAAATAATTTTTAAAATTTCAATGATTATTCAACTTTTCAAATAAGAAACAATAAGTGGTTCTTAATAGGCCATTTCACGCTGGAATTGGCTTCCAAAGTTAGTTAGGCGAAAAATCTGCTAAGAAAATGTTGGTGGTATAAATAGTATTCGCAATATTTTTTGTTTGATGATATTTGACTAATGTTACTCAAATTAGTCAAATATCATCAAACGCATTTAAATAAACTGAAATTCAACGACCAGTGAAACATTTTAAGGCAACACAAAAATACTCCGAGTTAGTCACCAACAAAAATGTTTGACTGTTAGTTAAATTTTAGTTTATTTAAATGCGTTTAATGATATTTGAGTAATGTTAGCCATAAGAATAAAAAAATTGATAAACTATTTTTTTGAACGAATTTTTTCTAAGCGGATTTTTCACCTAACTCACTTTGGAAGCCGATTCCAGCGTAAAATGGCCTATTAAGAACTACTGTTTGTTTCTTATATTTGGTAAGTTGAATAAACACTGAAGTTTTCAAATTTAGTTTTAACCTATAGAACATCCATTTTGAATCTAAGAGAATTATGAAAATTTTACTTCGTCCAACTCAAACCTAAAATTTTCACTTTCAACCCTTTTTTCGGTAACTTGTATGGATGTTTTGTTGCTGATTATTTTATGTATGGAAGAGTGTTTCCAGACAATTATGTTGCAAAAATAAAATGTAAAAAAATCTTATTAATTATGAAAAAAGTTATGACAGTTTTAAAGCGCTCAAAATAAAATTCTCAAATATTCATTTAAAAAATCATAACTGCTAAACTACAAAAAAATCGCGGAACATACATACATGGGGTATTTTCGGATACACCTAGGTGAGAGAAATCTAATAAAAATTTTTGGACGCCTCCATTTGGACCAAACTGTTTCAGATAAATAGCAAAAAGTTTTTAATATTCGGATGCGATGATTTCCTATTAATAAAAGAAAAAAAAATGTAGTTTTCTTTTTACCTTCATACGGCTTTCTGAGATTATCTTTATTAAATCCAGCCAGAATTTAATTTATTTTCTGACAGGGAACAGGCAACAGCCACAAAGAAGTAAATTAAAATACTTAATGTAAAGCCTGACCAGGAATATAAAAAACCTGGTTTGGGGGCGCTGCAATCGACTATAACCTTTAATGTCAGTGTTCCAAGTACAAACTAATCTCTATGTTTGTATGAAGTCAGATTTTCGTTAAAATATACAGTTTTAATGCTAGGATTAATTTAAGATTTGTATGGAAATCAAAGTTCAAAGTGCCGCAAACGGCACTGTAACTTTAAAACTATAAGTACCTACATTTTAACAAAAACCTGACTTCATACAAATATAGAGATTAGGTTCTTAATTGTATCTGAAAAATGTCTTTGACTTTAATTGGTTAGTATTGAAAATATCACCAGTCTACTTTTGTATGGAGCTCGCTCTGAATAATATTCCCTTAATTTACGGAACGGATCGCCCATGATGAAAAAATGGATTTAACGAAAAGGGCTACATCCTACGTTTTTATTTACACAATAAATAAGTCGGTAAGTAACTTTATGCGAATAATTTCGTCGCCTCCGAACAGATAGAAATAATAAATGCTCTTCGGAAACCCTTTTATTGCGTAGAATATTATTGATCTGAGAAAAATTCTAAATACGTTATTGTACTTACAACCACTTTGATAAGCATCGCATAAAACACAAATAATGATAGAGTCGTATCATACACGATGTAAGACATTACAATGTGTTTTGTGTCTTCAAATAAATGCCTATACGATGTTGAAATGGCGAAAGTTCAAGGACTTATAACAGTTTTCGTTCCACTCAAGAGCTGTAGCGTCAGCAATACCAATTAAATTTAATTTTTAATCTCACTTTTTACTACCAATAAAATCTAAACACCCAATTCAGCTATGTGTCAAGATTGTTTTTGACTGGCTGAATCGAAAACTATTTCGAGATGATTGTCTCAATAACAATATTTTTGATACAAGGGATCTAAAAATTGAAGATTTACAAAAACTTGTTAAATAAAATAATGACATTGTTCGTTACAAAGAAGACCTTTAAACTTAAATAACTGGCCATTATAAGAAAAAAAAATTCTCTAAGTCAGAATTAAACATTTCATGTTTGCCGTTACTGTTCCAGCATATAGAGTTAGAAAGAGAGGGCCGGTAATTTTTATTTAGGCAATGGTTCTAAGTTTAAAGTTCTTTTCCATATTAGATGATTCTTATTTATTTGTTTCTAATTTACTTACGAAAAAAGTAGTCAGCTACATTATTTACCTGTTCATCTTCTTAGTCCAACTTTGTTTGCTAACGGTACGTTATTAGCTTTCATGCAGTAGTCGAGATAAGTTAATAGTGATTCGCTTCACCCCGATTGTAGTGGCGAGCGCCTTAAATGTAGATGTTGCAAAGGCCATCTTCCCATGTTACATATAAATTGCGGTCTGCACGAACGGACTCCGGGGTCGTTACGGATTTGCTTATTGGCATTATTCTGTTTATATAAATACTTAATAAGTACTAATCTAGAATCGCTCATTGAACTGTTGAATATTGATATTCTTTGGCCAGACGTATATTTGAATACTTACCTGGTTTTCTTTATTAATGGATCTATCAACAAAACTAATTAAAATGATGTCGTACAAAATCAGAAGTGATGCAGATTTTGTATATTAACTCACAGTGTCATATCTACTCATATTCATATATTTGACATTGAAATCAAATTGATATGCAAATTTTCGAAAACCGAACTGTTTAACGCTCGGTTCGTTCTACATCGACAACCTATACAAGGTGTAACAAAACAACCCTAGTAATATCTAAAAAGGGGGGTTAGACCATCAAACTGAACAGCTTTCTCTATGGATCCAACATCGAGAAAAAATAAATAATCTGCTTTTTCATACAAAACTGCAGTACCTAACCTCCATCCATCCATCACAGCCCTTGATCAGTCTATCCTCCATATTTCTCCATGACGTCCTGTCCCTGTGTCTCCTATAATATAATTGACCCATCTTTCTGGCGGGCGGCCTCTACCACGCGTGGTTTCTCTGGGCCTCCACTCCAGTGTTCTTCTGGTCCAACGCTCAGTATCCATACGTGCAACGTGGCCTGCCCAGCTCCACTTCCTGCGTTCTATAGTGGCTACCACATCCACGACCTTTGTATTTCGCCGAATCCACTCATTGCGCTTACGGTCTAGCAGCGTGATGCCGAGCATTGCTCTCTTCATTGCTCGTTACGCTACTCGGAGTTTTTCGGCGCACTTTTCCGTCAGTGTAGCAGTCTCCATGCCCCGTAGGTCAGTACCGGGAGGATACACTGGTTGTACACTCTCGTCTTGAGGTATTGTGGTATACGTTTGGAGCCCAGTATATGTTTATTTGCCCCATATGCGGACCCAGCCTTGAGCTATCCTGCGATCGACTTCAACGACAAGTGTAACTTTGTGGCCCAAATATACCAAATATACCCAAATATAGTACCTAACCTACTCAACTCAAATATATACCATATATCAACGTTGTCTCCATACCCATAGTGAAAGTTGTTCAGTTTGATGGTCTAAAGCTTAGTAAGCCATTAAATATTACTAGAGTGTTTTGTTGCACCTTGTATACCTACAGGGTCCAACTTTATGCCGACAGTTTTTAAGAGGATTATCAGACCATCAAACTAAACAACTTGCTCTATGGGACGAACATCGAACTCGCGAAAAAAATATCAGTTATCCCATACATTTGGCTCGATCAGATTTGCAGTTTTGTATGGAAATTTTTTTCTATATATCTATGTTGGTGCCATGCCATAGAGAACGTTGTTCAGTTTGATGGTGTGATCATCCCCTCAAAAAAATTTCAGCATGTTAAGAAGAACCCTATACCTACACCACTAGTTTTTAATTAGTGACGAAACTTTAAGGGTGTATTCAGACCGTGAATCTGAACAACTATCCCTAAGTAACATGGGTCGAAAAAAAAACGTAAGTAGTTTTTTTTTGGACCTCCCTTAGAAAATCGAACGGATTTTATCGTTTTTGGACCCGTGTTAGGGAAAGTTGTTCAGATTCACGGTCTGAATGCACCATTAAAGTTTCGTTACTAATTAGAAACTATTGGTGTATAATGTTACTACTAAAATACCTACTAGGTAAATAAGACCCGCAAAAAAACAACAAATTACCTACGTAAAACAACATAACAACAAACAACTTGAACATTTCCTTTTCAAAACTGGTTTTGTTTTGGCTCATTACAGTCATTCATTACTTAATCACATCGACAGTATTGTAGCCTTGACATTCGGGCTTAATTGCATCTTACACTGGGAACCGGTCTGTAATAACATTACCTACACTGTCCGAAGTTGAGATTACATGTCACAGCAACGTCTGAGTGTCAGACGATTTTTGTATGATAAGTTGAAGAGTAAAGCCATGTGTTCACTAGACAACAATTGAGGTGCAACACATGACGCTCAACAAACGCGCGACGTTGCCAGATGACACGCAACGTGACGCAAGTCTCCGGTCAACTTTTAGGCTGCCTTGCACCAAAAAGCGTTAAGGCTTCAAAATGTTTAGGGGATAATACCGTTGGCACGTTTCATACAAACGAAGTTTGATTATATTTTGGATATTAATCTGTTAAAGTCAATTAAACTTTTTAGTACACATTTAAAGGGGTGGCAAACTGAAAAATGTTCACTATGGAGCCAACATAGGGTGGTGTACCACCCCTTCAAATATTACTCGGGTTTTATGTTGTCTTTATTTTGACATATTCTAAAGCAGCTAAATACTCCGGGTGACTGCTATTAAACAAAAACGAAACATTCATTCACTGTTGAACTGATCACAGTTCATAGGTATTATGATTGTGGGTAAACTAATAAACGAAGATCGTTGATTCAAAAATGTTTACCTACTTGTTGTTATATTAATTCGTAAGCTTAACAAATCTTTTTGTGTCCCAATAATTCTTAATCACTACAACAATAGTTTCGTTCTCACGGCATACATGTTTAATTGTGACGCTTATATAACAGCTCGCTCGCGTGATGCGTTTGCGCAGCTAAAGTATGTTAGTTGGGAATTAAGTATACTTCGATCTTATAAAGATAAAGGTGATTTTGGGTCAAAGAAAAAGGAATATTTTAAGGTTAAAAGCAACATTTTAATTCTATCTCTCACGATTTTTTTAACGTTGTAGATATCATGTTACCATTTGTTAAAATCTAAAACTTTTGTCAAAACATTTCATAACCTTAATGCGAATACAAAAGAAATGCTATCGATCACCAAACAAAAGCCTTCCCAAGTAGGATGTTACGTAAATTAAAAATAACATAACAATGGTCATCTAGAACACGAGTAATCAACAGAATGAATGGATGCTTTATTATGTGTTACATTTTAAGAAAGGATCAGCGCTTTGACCCCAGTGAGAACATTTTACAAATAAAACCTGAGCATTACGATGTTCGAAATGCTGAATAATTCCTTGACACTGATGCCGGTAGAGCTACCTGTTATCTATGAAAACATTAGGAGAATAAAACAAAGCTAATTTTGCAAGTCTTCTCACACTTCATCGACCTCTGACCCACAGGGGGCTTCAAAAGACAATTGTTTTTTGTCTTGTTAATTAGTTTTAATGATGTGTGCCGGTATTTTAATTTGGGCTCGAATGCAGTGATTTTTTGCGGTCAAGTACAGTTTATGATGTTCTAAAATTTTGAATATTTCCATAAAAATGTTAAGTAAACTTACCTATTAATCAAGTGCATTAAAATAGGATCAAATTAAGTCTTATTTGCAAGAAAAACAATGCTCAAAGACCAAATTTATAATTCAAGTACGTGAATTAAGGGGATTGTCAAACCATCAACCTGGACAACTTTCTCTATCTATTGGACCAATGTAGAATCGCAAAAAAAAATCAGCTCTTCCTTACAAAACAAACTTTATTATACACGGCCAAAATTTATGAGAAAGTACAGTATTTTTTTTTTCATCCCACCATCTCGGAAAGAGTATTTTTGCTTTTCGATATCTGAGTGCAAAAGCCGTTTTTATCCTCTAGAGGATAAATTAAAATTGAATTTAGAACACCGTCTGCCTGCACTTCCGGTGCCAAAAACATTATAATAGTTTTTTTTTTGCCTTTAGCATTTTCCTCGCTAAGGTGGGATGAAAAGTTATGTGTTGCACTCGAATGCAAATATTTTGTCATTCTCTTAAAAACTGTTAGTAAGTATAGGTATTAATTTGGACCCTGTATATTAAATGTCCATTACTTACTTGTACTTACACACTGTCTTGTGCTCAATCAATTATTTAATTATATGGTTAGTTTTGCAGAATGATATTCCTATAGTCGAGCGGGTAATTCCGTCAGCGGGTTAATTATGTCAAATGGCTATGACTTTTGTTCCATAAATCTCTTTATTCAGCAGCGACGACTAGAGTGGTTAGTTCATCGAAGAAATACACTTTTTCTGAACCTACTGGATAAGAAGAACAAAAATTATAGCCAAAATTGACATACCTAATAACCCGATGATGGAATTTTGTATTACCTATTCTAACTAGGTATTTAAACACTTAAGTACTTTTGTTTGATGCATATATCCCCATTCAAAAGTTTCATCCTTGACTTCGGATGCAAGCAATCGATTATTATAATGCATTGACCAAGAACTTATAATGAACCGTAAGAACAAAGTCACACGAATTTGGCATTTAGCTATGGGACCGTCAAGCACTTGTAAACCGCAGTTTCAAAGTAGGTACATAAAACTTAAAAGTTGCTCTTATAAGTTCACAATGTGGTGGTTTAATGATTCATGTATTATTATTGTTCACAATTCAAAACTTTTGAATTAAACGGAATTGTTACATGACATATGATGATAATATGATAATGTATGTGTTAATAATCTGCTTAACAGCTAGATGATATGAGTTTTATTCAAAAATTGTGAAAGCTCAAACAGTTAGGATTCGTTCTTGTTCATCTACGAATAAGAATGTATAGAAGTGTAAATGAAGCTCAAAAAGTGGCACCAAAAAAAGTGTACCGTGTTCTAAATAATGAAGCTCAAAAAGTGGCACCAAAAAAAGTGTACCGTGTTCTAAATTTGTTCTTTAAAAACTGTACCTAGCCGCCAAAACTCATACAAAATGTCATTTTTCATTGGGTGTCAAAAATTATTTCGATTTTGTTTAGAGTTACTCTTCTTTTCGTTATTCTTATTCGTAGTTGTTCATACATATGAGTAACATTCCATAAACATCTTAAACACTAGCTGAATAATACACCAACTAAATCCGAGAAACAATATAATACAACAGACGTCGATTCGTCTATCAAAGAACAAAAGAAATTGACAACATAATGAAAATTGGATCACGCCCGTCTCGAAGCCATTTGTCGGACATAATTTTTATAACTACATCGCTATTCTCTTTCGGACGCCGTCATGTCTGCAGTTATATAAAGATGTGCCTGGTACTTTCAAAATAGAAAGGATAATATACCTAATAACTTTTGAACTCATCAATACTAATGTTGTGGTACAAAGTGAAGCGAAAAAGCGGAATTCAACGTGTCTTCGCAAGTAAATTATCATAATTTTAATTCAATGGTCCATATAATTTTGAAAACTTTGATTAAGATTTGGTTTGATCCTTAAATTGTATGGAATTCGGGTCATAATATCCAATTCAATTTTCAGGGTGTTTCTAGATCATTTGTGCCACAACCTAATAATGGTCGTGAGCGATGGTCCGATGTCTCACTATGATTTATACTATGTGACTTTCTTTTCGTTCTATTGTGACTGAATTTAAAAGAGTTTAGATGTTATCTCTTTTGATAATTACTTTTATTTGAATTTAAATGTTGAATGAGAGACCATTCATTAGTATGTATTCGTAATGTTTCACCCGCTCTTCTTGATTCATTTAATTATACTGTTTATGTTTTTGTTATCGTTTGCTTTCCAGTCGGGCACTCTTAGTATATTGTATATTCATGGATAGCGAGTCTGCAAACATGAGATATGCTTTTATAAGTATTTTATTTTCGTGCTTCAAGGACCATCCGGTCGACAATGCTGGTCGATTCCATTTATCACATTTAAAGGTACAACTACGTACATATGGGATTCTCAGGTCTTAGATGAGTAATCAATAATTTCCGCCTGGGAACCAAAGCGACCTTCCGATACACAGTTTATCGGTAGATCTAAATTCGTTATTAACGATGTATACATTACTGTTATTTCACAACAATAAGGCCGCAAGTAAGAAACAAGCGAAGCCGCGATCGAAAGCAAGGTCAGGAAGGCACCGATGCATCTGTATAAATAAAACTCATTCGGCTAATTTGGGTGTAGCATGGAATGAATTTTAGAAAATTAAAGAGAAATCTTTAACCGCACCAACCAATTTTGAAACTTTTGAAAGTGTTCGCATGAACGATTCAGCCCATACAAAATGTTTTGAATTAAAACTATTCTGTGACTAATTTCTGCTAATATGGTATAACAAAAGAAGCTTAACACTAGACAACTATCCATACTTATAGAAACATGTGCAGTTCAATATATAAAAAAAAACTTTTATCGTTGAATGTGCATCAATTGACACTAGTTGAGTTAAATAAAATATGTGAATTGGCACGATTGCAAATAAGTAAATCGTTACACTCTAGTTAGTTACAGAGCAAACAATATCGACGAAGGAGGATGCTCTGCATATAGATCTACTATCATTAGCACAAACGAGCGTGAAACGAGATCAAAACGAAAACTGCGACCTTTCATTGTCTATACTATACAATCATGTGCAATGCACTGCACGGATTTGTAGTTTCGGCCCGACAGTGTAGCTGAGGTCACCGTGTAGAGGGCATCATCGCGAACATTTTAGTGGCAGATTTTGTGCTAATCCTTTCAACTATAACTTTTCATTTGTCGACCCGATAGCACAGTCTGTAGTGAACCTGCCTGCTGTGCCGAGGGTCGCGGGTTCGAATCCCGTAAGGGACAAATATTTGTATGATGAATATGAATATTTGTACCAGAGTCATGGATGTTTGTATCTATATATGTATTCTATATCGTTGTCCAGGTTTCTGGTACTTTAAATGTGACTAGATAATTTGTGTGACAATGTCCAAGATACGTAGATATGTATATGTATAGCAAGTAAATAATACCACTGCCCCGCATTACGCGCTAAATTAGTTCGAGGTTTTTCACAAGATTATGACGTGTTTCAATCTACGGTCCTTAACAAATTAGTAGGTAGGTACATACGTGGTAGAGGTCACGCCAAGTTATTTGGACCAACGTGTAATTAATAAAGTAGTCCCACGATTGCGTCGTGTTCGCACGATCAGCTTTGTTTTTTATTTTATTTTCAGCTCAGGCGCACGCATCTTCCTGTATGCATACATACCTACCTACGACTATAATAATTACTTTCTTGTACACAACACGTCAACGCTGAAGTTATTGTTTGAATTAATAGAGTTTTTGTGCTATTACAATTTTCCAAGCATCTTTAAAGCAAATTAACTTTAACCATTTTCCGTTATTCTTATGTGAAATGGAAAGTTATTAAATAATTATCTTAAATAAGTAATTCAATAGGTAGGTATGTTTAATTAATATATTTAAGACTATTTGCATACAATATGTTACAGCTATTATAACGATAAGTATAATCACAGAGTACCTAGGTACTATATTATAAATTATATAGGGTCCTTCTTAATATGCTGACACTTTTTTAAGGGGATGATCAGACCATCAACCTGAACAACTTTCTCTATGGCACCAACATCGAAATCGCGAAAAAAAAATCTGCTGCTCCATACAAAACTGCAAACCTACTCGAGCAAAATGTATGGGACAGCAGATATTTTTTTCGCGATTTCGATGTTGGTCCCATAGAGAAAGTTGTTCAGTTTGATGGTCTGATCATCCCCTTAAAAAAGTGTCAGCTTTTTAAGTTGGACCCTGTATAGACGATATAACAAAAGACCCTAGTAATATTTAATAGGGTGGTAAAATACAAACTGTATTCGCATGCCAATTGGTACAACATAGAAAAACATAATAAACTGTTATTTTAATCTTTCAACTCTTATCCACACAGATAGTGTTGAAGAATAAAAACTGAAAGTTGTTCAGTTACGGTAGTAACGTATAACGTTGAGTTTGATGGTCTAAACTAAACCACCCCATTAAATATAACTAAGTTCTTTTGTTATATCCCGTACAAATCGAGTAGCTTCAACTTCAACTAGGCCCGCCAAGACGAGCATTCATTGCATAATGTATGAGGATACCAAAAATATAGCATCAACACCCTTGTACACAATTTTGTACAATACAACCTATTTTATTTACTTATTTAATAACTACTCTACGTACACCCCGTCTTGTCGATATAGGCATGCATAACTATAATGTTATACGTTAGGTAGTATTTTTTTTATTATAAATGTATACAGGGTGTTTCATAAGTAACAATAAATTTTTAAAACTCATAAGGGGGTTGTTTAGACCGTCAAACTGAACAACTTTCTCTATGGGACCAACATCGAAATCGAGAAAAAAATAATTTTAAATCCCATACATATTTTAGCTCTAGTCGATTTGTAGAGTATAGAACATAAATATTTTTTTTCGCGATTTCGATATTAGTCCCATAGTGAAAGTTGTTCAGTTTGATGGTCTACACCACCCCCTTAAATGTTTATTTGTAGTTTTGTAACACCTTGTATAAATCTAAAATCCCTCTGACTATTCAAAACTGTTGCGAAAATTTCGGAACCTGATCATTAGCTATCATCTTACATAAGATAAAAAAATGATTGCATGTAGGGGGTAATCTCGGAAGGAACTACTGAACTGATTGTAAAAATATTCAACTAATATAAAGCTACACTATTCCTGAGTAACACAGGCTATACTTTATTTTGATACGTGTACTAAGTCGCGGGCAAAAGCTAGTCCGTATTAATTAATGTTGGATAGCATTTCAAATAATTCTCAGAATCAAGTGTAATGTAGCGTACAGGAGGAGGGGTTAAATAGGCTATCAGTTACAATACGAGTACATAATTCTAGAGTCCCAACGCTGTCAGATAGCATCTGTTACGTGTTCGTGCCGTAACACTTTACTAGAATAGTTATGGGAGACAACATGATCTATTTAGCATTGGGTCGCTGTACCTACTTATTGTTGTTGCTGTAACGAACCCTACAGTTCGCTATGATAAGCTTTCTTTACTTGTTTCCGCTTGCCAATGTCAAAGCTTTAGTTTGGCATTGATTTTATGTAATGCACTTCCCGAAGCAGAATTTCAAATTCCCAAAATTTTACGAATATTTCACTGAACTCCCAAATATATACAGATTGTAGTTCCGGACGGGACTTGAACCTGCAACCTGCCAAACCAGGTCTATGCTTTAATCAACTTAAGCAGCAGAGCCTACTAAGGCGAGAACTCAATTTTAAAAGATGTGGCGCACTCTACTGGCGTTTTTTCATATTACCAATTCGCAACTCCAACGTTACAATTTATTATAAGAGATAAGTGTACTTTTTGCAACCATCAGCAGCAAGGCTGATTCAGTGTTTATGTGGTGTAGAGCATCTCTGTGATGGGGATGGACCAGGTCTGCCTGCATAACTTCAGTCGGTTTAGGAGTTACAGACATTTAAAGGTCTGGAAAAAAATTACGAACAGCTGCAGGGCTGATCGTATGATATTATTGTAGTATGCACTGTAGCCATGTGAACACTACAAAAACTGACATGGTTCATCAGTCGGTTTCGGAGTTACTGACGTTCAAAGGTCTGACCTTTGAACGGCTGTATCTCCTAAACCGACTGGCAGTTCATGTCAGTTTTTGTACTTTTCGCATAGCTACAGTGCATACTACAATAATATCATACGATCAGCCTTGCTGTGGATGGTAATTTTTTTCCAGACCTTTAAACGTCTGTAACTCCTAAACCGACTGAAGTTATGCAGGCAGACCTGGTCCATCCCCATCACACAGATGCTCTACACCACATAAACACTGAATCAGCCTTGCTGCTGATGGTTGCAAAAAGTACACTTATCTCTTAGTCTAATTGGAATTTCATGCGATATAGGATTTATTATCAGGCATAGACCCACCACACATTCCCACCGCTGAAGCTCCCGTGAACCAGGATCAACAGATGCGATATAGATAACACAACCTGTTCCAATTTTAAATATTTGCTATTCTAATGATTATTAACATTTTACATTGCACAGCCTTACCGTGTCTTGTGCATACGACAATGGGCCGCATCCTTTGACTTCTTATTATAAGGACTAGCCTTGCGGTAGCATTTCCCCTCTGCCACGGTTAAAGAACAATTGATCATGTGCATTTACATTAAATTTTATACCTTAGCACTAAGCGAGAGCCTATAATTGTGAAACACTACGAATAAGAATGTAGAAGTGTAAATGAAGCTCAAAAAGTGGCACCAAAAAAAGTGTACCGTGTTCTAAATTTGTTCTTTAAAAACTGTACCTAGCCGCCAAAACTCATACAAAATAACATTTTTCATTGGGTGCCAAAAATTATTTCGATTTTGTTTAGAGTTACTCTTCTATAGTTATTCTTATTCGTAGGTGAAACAATAACTTCGAACTTAGAACGTTTGGGGTTCACACGAGACTACTTTTCATGATTTTTAACATTCCAAATTAGAATCTAAAGTTATGGCGACCAAAATCCAAAGTTGCGGATTTCATGTCAAGTACCTCGCCCCCCGCAAAAAGTTTGTTTGTTAGTAGAATTACACGCGTAACTAGTCCACATATAAGTAGTCAAAGGCCGCATCGGTTCAAACCGCTGCGCAAAAGTCCGCCCAAATAGCTTCTATACAATTTACATGAACTTAAGTCCGGGGCCGGAGCGGGTCGGGATTATTACGCGGCGGATATCCGTCCGTGCGATGCGACCCGCTCCTCCCCGATATCTCCTCCGCTGCAGAGTGGTGTTTTATCTTATTTCCAACTAGTGTTGACCCGCGACTTCGTCCGCACAAATTATATAGCAGATTTTAAGTCAGATTATAAGCTATCAAACAAAAAGTTTCATCAAAATCGGTTCGTTTGCGTGATGCGCGATCAAACAAACAAACAGACAGACAAAATTTCTAAAAAAGGTTGATATGGAGTCAGGGACCCCTAAAAACCTTATCGTATTATTTTTCTTGTAAATATCTCTAATGTAGGTACAGACACACTTCAGTTAAGAATTCGATTTAACTATAGGTACTTCTATAATGTTTTCTTCGTTTTGTATCACGTAAGCTAAAATAGTTTACAATCATCCATTAAAATACCCATTTATAAAGTGATTGACCTGTCTATATGGCAAAATAAATTTATTTTATCATTAGTAAATTTCCTCATACGCAATACCTACTTAAATTCGCAAAAATAACGAGACATCATAAAATTGTTATATAATTTGTTAAATCAGATAACTGTCGGTCAGGCATATAACGAAACTCATCTGTATTAATCTACTGAACAGTTATCGATCAACAGCAATGCTAACGATATAAAATGGCATTATTGCATAGCGCACATGCCGCCGCGTGCTTTAACCTAAGTAGCGATTGCGTGCGCGGGCGCAGAGATGATCAAACGCCCGTGTGTGGTCCATGTGCAAGCAATCGGCGAGTGCTGGCCAAGCCTAGGCATCGACAAATCTTTGACCATCTTAGACAAATTTAGTCGCGAGTGTGACACATAGAACAGTATTTTTTCTTATTTTATTACCATAGGAAAATTTATTTCTAAACTCGCAGGGCTAGCACGCACGACTAAATGAGAAAAGTCATTTGCGCTCGCTTTCGCATACGCAAAGTAACAAAGACAGGGGCACGTCTCGATTATTGTCGTTTTTCTGGAGTGATAGAACGACATATTCATGGCACAAAAATATAATGTATGTACCTAACACTTGTGTAAACTATGGTGAAACAACATTGACTCAACATTTCAAGTCTCGTTTTGATTTTACAGTGTGCAAAGCTTTATTTGAATATCGTGATGTGCCCCTACAAAAGATATATGTCAAATTGAAATATCCACTTCCAGCCCCGCCCTGAGACCATGCCTCGCACCGCAAGTTCACTTTCACCGATCTAGTCGGGATGCGCGGGAGTCGCCCAACCGAGAAATCGATTCAGAAATCATTTAATTGACTCTCGTTGCGTTGTGTTGTGTGGCACGTAATAATGTTACAGAAGTGTTGTCAGTGTCACTGCATCGTTTACTTTAACAAGATAAATATTAGGATAGGTATATTACATTATGATATAAATGGACCTCCTTAATATGGTATTGACGCTTGATTTCGATATTGGTTCCATAGTGAAAGTTGTTGTATGATGATCTGGTCATTAACAGCTCCTTAAACCATCAGCATATTAAGAAGGGCCCTATACTATACAGGGTGTAAGAAAAAGTATCATTAACCTATAAACCACCTACTCTACCCATCAAACTGCATGGAGCAAACTAATCAGTACAAAAAAATACAGCTGTTGCATACATTTGAGTCGAGTAGGCATTGCAGTTTAGTATGGAACAGCAGATTTTTTCTTTCTCCGATCGGTTTGCTCCCATAGCAAAAAATTTTCAGTTTGATGGGTAGAGTATGTGGTTTAAGTATAAGATACAAATTATAAACGCATTTAATTTACAAACGTTTGATTTAGGGAGGTAAGCTACAGACTAAGGTAAGGGATTACAAAACGTCATATTTAAAGTGATGGTTAAACGCGGCTCCGCGGCATATATTTATGTAAACTTACACTGTAGATAACACGGAGAAATCGCTCGACTGAATATGAAATTATGGGAAAGGCACGGTAACTTGCCTGCTCACGATTCGAGAATAGGAAACAATGCACAGTTAAACATGTGTCAAAGTATCTATTTATAAAGACAAAGCCATACCTACACGTTTATACCTTATACAAATGCTGGTGATGGGTTTATGAGTCGACACCATATTCTTTAATTTCCATTCAAATTAAACTTTGGCCAGCCAAAATCATTTCGAGGGTTCTAGTCGATTTTACACAAAAGGATCAATAAAATAATATTTTCAAAAAATTGCTATGACAACACACAACTGTAATGCCTTTTGGGACGGTCAGAAACATTGTACAAGGTTGGTTAACTAAAGCTGGCGCGTTCACAGACACACACAAATGCGTTTTTCCTGTCACTGCGTCCGTGCTTGATAGAGATAGAGAAACGTTTCATTATGCGTGCAGTGAGACAAAGGCATAGCGTAAATGTGTGGCACGCGCCTGCTTTACGAGTAGTTAGCCGACCTGTAATATCTATTATTCCCGTCCCTCTGTTCTCTCTATGCTTCCCGGTTTGCGCTTCGATCGCCACCAACTTCTAAGTCTGCCTCGACGGCGATTTCGTTTTGCTGGGACGTTGGTAGTGGTTTTGGCCAATAGGTCATCTGATATGCGGCAGACATGTCCAGCCCAATCCCACTTTAGATTAGCAGCGGTGGAGGCGACGTCTGACCCTGGGTTCTGGAGCGAATGATCTCATTTCTGACCCGGTCGATCAGTTGCTCCATAGTCCTTTGAAAAACCTTGAGGCTTCATTTCAGATTTTTTTCTGATCGTTTGAGCAACGTCGGTGATAATCGGTGAATGCACATGAAGAGCTTGTTTTTGACTGGCAATGGGAGATCGCCTTTCAAAAACGAGACCAAATGCTCTTCCAAGCATTTTCGGTGCGTCTTGCAACTTCCTTTTCGTGTCTAGCCCGGAAGGAAACTATTGGCAATAACTACCAACAGACAAATTATTTTAGCAACTGCTAATTGTACCAAGGTTTACAGGATGGAAATATGAGACAGTCAGAGAAGATGCCTGGTTCAGGCATCTTGCTTGGTTCTGGCCTATATAAAAACACAAAAAAAAACAAAATAGTAAAACAAATCATATTTCTTTGTGTTAATTTACGGCCATTTTGAGCGAAGTATTTAAAATGCAGCATGCCTATGAAGCAAAATGCCTAAAACACAGGATGCCTTATTGCCCAGGGAAATGAATTGGGTGGTCGGTCTCTTCTAAAAAAACTTTTAAAACTTTTTTAAAGTTTGTATAATTACATGAATATGTGTATTATAAACTTCAATGTCTTTGAGTATAAACTGAACAAAACTGATACCTAGTCTAAATGCATCTCTCGAATAGTCTCAAGTAAGTAATCGTACAAGGCATTAGCGGCAAAAGCTGGCTCTTGACCTCTGAGTTCAAGCTTTCAACCGCCTGCGCCGCTATAATATCAAGTATGTAACTAGCTATAGGTACGCAGTTGCAAGCTGTAGTTACTAGTGGCTGGGAAATTTCACTTTAGGGTATATCCTTTAAGTAAACATAGGTAATATACACACTCTGTGGGTAGATGAGAAACTATCGATGACCCTGTACGCTTTCCAAGACGAGACTCGATTATTAGTTTCACGTGTAAGTATATTGAATATGTAGAAATGCGTTTGTTTAGAAGATATCTGTCGACTGACTGAAGGTTTAATGAACAAAGCTCTACTAATTACTGAAACTAATATAAGTACGTAGGAGTATAGATATTAAGCTACGGTGTTCAATTTTACGCTTCGCGTAGATAAAAAAATATTCCAAAATAATACCTTTAGAAGTATCTATCTATCTATAACGTCACGCCTCTTTCCCAATGGGGTAGGCAGATACCAGAGCGCGCCATCTACTACGATCCTTGCATACCTCTTTAGCCTCATTCACATCCATACATCTCTTCATCTTCTATCTTCTATCTTTAGAAGTAGAAGATAATAAATCTACATTTTAAATACCTACCTACAAATTTTACACAATGTTCTATTTTACCAGATAAAACTAGAAACAGAATACATAAGTATTTATAATTTGACGGATTTCCTTAGTCTAAATGTTTATGTGCATTGAATGTACACAATATCAAGGTTACGAACAAACAAACAATACAACAATAAATTTACAGTATATTTTCAATGCTTCTATGGACTTACCGCTAAGTAATAGACGTGTACCTCTAATATCCGGCCTCTGATAACTACTTCCGAAATGTGAAGCCGATTATATTTCTATTCAAAACATTAGTCCATAAGTACTATAATATGAAAACAATGGAAATGTTATTGTATTCACTTTAATTAAATGCCCGTTAAGAGGGTACCGTACTTATTGTGCTGCCCTCGATCGTATTTTTTTTATTTCTAAACAATTAAACAACATTTAAAAAAAACAAGAATGTCACATTGTAGTCCTGATTGACTTCAATTTATGGAAACATTACTGATTATTATGATTTATGCTTGTGGCTATTATCGTTAAAACTGCCAAAAGTGACCACTATTGGTGGTTTAAACGATAATAGCTACAAACATTATAAAAACAAATCCGCAGTGACCCGATAAATTTAAAATCAGCAATGACTACAATGCGACATCTTTTTTTTTAAATGTTGTTTTAATCGTTTATAAATTTAAAAAAAACTATTGAGGGCAGCACAATAGGCTCGGTGCCCCTTTAATCAGTTGGGCTTAGACCCAATTCCATCTGATCAAGGTTAAGATAACATTTAAATAGGTATACCAGTGATTGAAGAAACTATCAGTGTTGATGAAAGCGAGGCTCAACGTTTATAGATGTCGAACGCAAAGGAGGAAACGCTAAAATTAAGTTAACCCATTGGAAGACGAAAACCACGATCGCAATTGGTATAATCTAAACGTAAACCAACATGATGCGGCAATAAAAATTGCTTAACCGGACAAGTGGGTTATGAAGTTAACTACATTTCCACTTTTCAAACTTAGTACCGTCTGCAGACATGCGAATCTACAGGGTCCAACTTAATATGCTGACACTAAAAAATTTACAGCATATTAAGAAGGACCCTATATACATATCTATCTATCTATACTAATAAAAGTGTTGTGTGACTGACGGATAAAGAAAAGCCTGAACCGCTGAAGATAGAAACATGAAAGATTATATTCTACGCAGAATGCACTAAGAAATAATTGTTCTTTATTCTAATTTGACGTGGGGACGAAGTTGCTGCTAGTTGCGTTGCGTTGTATAAGCTAGTATCTGAAAAACTTTCTTAAAGGGACCAATGAAAAATCCCCTCTGTCCTGTAGGCTCCACTATCTCGATCCACCAGTGGATTGAATAGGACGCTGAAGTTCACTGTGATCCACCATTAGGCTCAGTGGATCCTATGATACTTGAATGTATTAATAGGCTCCACCAAAAAAAAATCTGCTGTTCCATTGAAAACTGCAATCCTACTCGATCCACATCTTATTTTTTTCGCGATGTCCCATGGAGAAAAGGGTCGTTCTGCGAGCAATACGGTTTGCGCAAGGAAGGTTCTGCTAATAGGATCTCCTGAGCAAAACCCGTTTTTCAGTATGATGGTTTGATCACCCTCTTAAAAAACCGTCATCATATTAAGCATACCTATATTTGCAGATTCGCTAAGTCGTTGCGTTAAAATCGAATAATAATCGTTCTGATTTTCAATTCAATAAAAAGTAATTACTTAGAGCGGCAATCGAATCCGCGAACCAAAACAGCACTAAGTGCAACAATTTGTTTGTACAAATCACCGGACTATTGCCGACACACCATTATTCATTGTTTACCGTCCGTCTGTGTGTCCGTGCCGGCGCCGGCGTTACTCCGCACCATTGTGAGGCGTTGCTGATTTCACGCTCCCCTACAACGTTTTATTGGGCCGATCGTATGTGAAGACAACGTGTTGATAGATGACTTCAGCTTCAACTCTATACAATTTAATTGTACTCTTGTGAAAATAAGATAAGATAATTGACGTAGGTACCTTCGTGATGTTCACCCGCGTCATCATCGCATCCTGCAGACTAAACAATGATTTTAATATTTATCCTTTATGTATTGCGATGAAGATGAAACTAAAAAGGACGCAAACTTAAATGCGTTACATAGGTACTTTGGGGGTGCTTCGAACCATTCACACTGAACAACTTTCACTATGAGCCAAACATGGAGTGTGTCCGGGCCGAGGTACTAAGACCCGAAGAAGAAGAGGTATACACTCTTTATAAGTAAACGTGTAATCTTAATAATAAGCGTATCGATACCCTTGAAACATACTAAAAGTAAGAAGTGACCTTCTCAAGGCCTAACCATTCATTGTAAGCTCATAATGTATGGAAACAGATGTTGAACTAAACTTTACCAGCGTCTCATCATCGTGGACCATTGTTCGTCAAAATTGACGCTAATCTGCATTGCGCAAACTCTGTAGACCGGGGTAGGTAATGAGTAGAGCACTGAGAGTCGAATAGGTAACGTACCTATAGTTGTTTCACATTGACCCGCTGCTATGCAGCTAAACGATAGCTATGCTAAAGATATTTAAAAAATTACTTTTCGCAACATATCTACAATTATTTAACAGTATGTATAGCTAATAAACAAACGAACGTGACAAGATAATTGCATATCACACCTCCAATTTAATCTTTGACTGTGAAGCAACTACGCTCTTTAGTTATTTTGAAAACTTTATTTCGTATGTATCAACATCACATAAATAAATATAAAATATATAATTAATGTACCTACACACGGCGAGACATCAAGCTATATAAAATCAACAAAAGCTGGCCGCGCGACGTTATAGGTGCGTCACCTACTTCCTTTACCTACGCGCGGCCAGCTTATTATTTTGGTTTTGTATTCAGAGTGAAATTGATATTATTATGTTAGCATCCTTATAAACTAAGAGTCTATAAAAATATGCTGTTCCATACTAAACTGCAATGCAATCGACTCAAATGTATGCAACAGCTGATTTTGTTTTTGCTCCAATCGGTTATCGTTCTAGGTTTGCTCCCATACTAAAAGTTGTTCAGTTTGATGGGTAGACTCTTACCCCTGTACTAATAAACCCGGAATAATTTAAACATAGTATAACGTCGTCATAACTGTTCTTATCATAGACAAATTTCTATGCATTTTGCTTATTCTTAGTTTATTCTTGGTATTTTAACACTTTATTTCTCCCCTCCGGACGGAAAGCGTCAATTGTCGTCCCGCTGCGCTAAACGAAGTTGTCGCTTTCCACATCCGTCGAGGAGAATAATAGTATACTAACCTCGGACAGTAAAAGCCTCAGATCACACGTTTGTTGACCTCGGCTCGCTTCGGTCAACAATTACATGAGATCTGAAATGTATGGGACAGCAGTTTTTTTTTCGCGTTTCCTGACGTAGGCTCCATAGTGAAAGTTGTTCAGTTTGATGGTCTGAGTTCACCGTTTCAGTAACCACTAGGGGCGCTGTACAACATTCAATACAAGAACTGTAGTATACTACTGAAGTTTTACTGTAGTTTACTACAGTGTAAACTGATGGTAGGCCTACTTGTCATAAAAAAGGGTCTTCCATCTATAAAAATTTTAAACATATTTATAAAAATAATATACACTATCAGATGTTCTGCCACTTTTTGGCGGTCGATTGCGTGTTTGTCTGCATTGTGTTTTTAATCGCACGAACCGTCTCACTAAATTTGTCTTGTCAGTGTCAGTGTAATGTTTAAGTGTCTTAATAAAATTAAACGTAACTTGAAATTCACGAGAAATAAACATGAAATAAACAATAAATGAAACGTTTCGATCAAAGTAAAATTAATGGCTAGGCCTTACGTGAACATTTCAAACAAGAAAAATAAGGGTTGAACTACACATGGCCGCACGCGATCGCACTTTTCCGTCGCTCCATCCTTTTCTGTCACTCAGGAACGTCATTTGCTAGAGCATATAAGATAGACGGAACGCGATCGCGTGCGATCCTTCAAATGACGTTCCTGAGTTACAGAAAAGGAGGGAGCGACGGAAAAGTGCGATCGCGTGCGGCCATGTGTAGTTCAACCCTAAGGCAAAACAAATGACAGGTACACTTAAAATCTTGGAAAATGTATCAGAACCTTCAAATATGTACCTAGATGACAGACAAAGTGTGCCAGTTTGTATGGACCAAGTGCACCAGTATTGTGCTTCAACTTAGCGCGCTTTGGGCCTATCCATTAATTTTATTTTGATCGAAGCATATGCGTTACGTATATTGTACTATATTAATGGTAAATGACAATACATTCACGCACGACCGAAACAAAATCAATTATGTTTTTTTACGAATGATAAAGATCTTAAAGAGTGTTTCGAAATACCTGGCGAGTATAGATGTGCGTTACGAGTGCCTACTTTAGGCTTACAAATATGTGCAATGGCCCAATATTGTCCATATTTATAATAGCGAAAAATAATAATGGGGATTCGTCTTTTTGCATAGGTACATATATTACGTCAGTTTACACAATTAGTATAATCGCTGGCTATCTTCTTTTTGGTTAAAGATTCACCATGCACAGAGGGTCTACCATGAGTTTTCACTGTATTTTACTACTGTAGTTACGTCGACAATTCGTATGACAGAAATTAGTTCTCAACGTAACCACTAGGGGCGCTGTACGAAATTCAATACAAAATTGGTGACGTAACTACAGTCGTAAAGTACGGCGAAAACTCATGGTAGGCCTACTGAGCATGGGAACTATCCAAGAATACTTAGGTATAACTTTGGTTTCGGTAAATTGTTTTAAAAACAAAAGATGCCTCCAAGGCATTTCGTTCTACTATTGCGCCTTTATTGTAGCACGCCTAAAACAAAACATACACATAAAACCATACCACAAGTAGGTAGTAGGTATTTGTAAGAAAATGTAGAAAAATCAACAGACATTTCGTATCATAATTACCTATCCAACATGACATTTCGAATGCAGAAAACTGCCCTACAAACGACATCTTCCACCATGTAATCTTGAACATCGAAGTCAACCTTTGAACTGCCCGAGCAGCAATTAACCAATCAAAACAGAATGACAATCACGTCGCGCACCGCCTCTATCGCGGTGTGGCGATCTACCACAATCGCATTCGAATCGAGAGCTCGTGACGAACGAAAGGCGGTTAATGCATGGGAAGAGTCGACGAAAACGCTCTGAAGTTTCGCAAGCGATCTTCGAGCGATAGTCCCTGGGATTCGCGAGTAGGAAGTCACCTGTAATGCCGCGGAGCAAGAGAAAAGCTTTGTAGTTTTGTTTTACATTGGTCGAATACACTTCTTGGCCACTCTAAAGTCAACTATGAGCATCACGCTAATGTATAACGTGAAACGTGTTCTGTAAACTTCAATCATAGACGCGCACTATTATCAATGACGATAGGATATTTAATTTGTTTGACCTGGTATTTTAAATGGATATAAATTAGCGTACGACCTTCGCTATTAATGCCAAATATAAAATAGAAATAATCACTTATTGAATGTAAACGAGGCTAAAGATGTGTCAGAATCATAGCGTGTGGCCCAGGTGGCGGGCCATAGGCTCTCGCTACCGCCGCCATGGGACAATGGAGTGAGCTTAAGTAAAATAGAGATAGAGATAAATACCTACATACTCGTATAGACACAGATTATTCAATAGTTACTTCCGTAATAGCCGTGCCGGAGCCGTGGTGGTCCAGTGGCGAGTAACCTTGCCTGCCGTGCAGGAGGCGATGGTTCGATCCCCGTCCAAGCCGACTCGTACCAATGAGTTTTTCGGAATTTATGTACGATTTTAACACCACTTGGCTTTTCGGTGAAGGAAAACATCGTGAGGAAACCTGCATGCTTCTATTTCGAGGCGTGTATTGTACCCACTGTCCATTATAAGTGGCGACGGGCTCATCCCCCGTCACACTGGACAGAGTTTCGATACTACTGGTGAAACGTGGATGTTCCGAGGTTTCAGAATATCTCTGACTACCCCCTCGGGGAATATATTCGTGAGCATATGCTATGCTACTACCGTAATATATACCTACATAGCTAATCTAGGGTGCTTATTTTTCGGGTAAAATTATTTTTTATTTTTGTTGAAATTTACATGGATTTTATACATTTCCCATAAGAAGAGAATAGCTTTACATCAACATTTCAGGTAGACAAAATAATGATAGTACAGAGCTCAGCACAGTTTACCGACCTCTTATTGAAATGCAAATTGCTTCACGTTCCTTCCTTGGACCATAGTATAAAGTTTCATATTTGCATGTAATTATTCAGAAGCCATCTCCGATGCTTTGTTTTATAACAGCAGGTTGTTTGAGCATCGATTACAAAATTTGCACACTCCCGATTATCCGTTGTTGATCTTTGACTTTTTGATTATACATAAACGGAACAAAGTACCGGGAACGTTGAGCTTGGAGGTTGAAATGTACCTGCTTACGTAGTTTCGGGTGCCTTTGTTATTACTTATTAGTATTAACGATCAATTGGTCGATTTCCTTCTACTAATATAAATACATAAGCTCAAGACTCCTATGGTCTACCATACGCTGCAATTCTGGACACTTCTTGCGCCTCATCCACATTCATCCATCTCATCATGCACTTCCGTAGTTCGGATGAGGGTGTAGCACCCTTATTTATACCTTTCGAAAAAGATAATTTGACCTTACTCTCTCTCTTACTGACAGAATACAATATAATATCTAAATACATCTTAGTATTTTTTGTCTCTTCCGTTTATTGATTGAATGTTACGAATCGGGCTGGTTGTGAAACATGTAGCATCGATTACAAGTATTTATGAATCGTAAATACATACCTTACTATTTCTAGAATGCATAGTAATGTATGCAAAATCTTTATCGAAGTTCAAATGTCACTGGCGAAAGTCTTACACGTCGCAAATACAAGAATTATTAATTGGATGGTGCGACGACAATGGCGACAGGAAGCGCGGCCATGTTGTCGCGGCATGATTTCCGGCAACGCGCGTGCGCACGGGTAGCGGAGAGGACTTTCTGCAGCAAATGGTACAGGGTGATGGGTCTTGAATTAATATGAAATCCTTTAGTGAACTTATTCCTACGGCTGCTGAAATAATTAAGGGGCATTGTGCATTGGGGCAATTCCAAAGACGGAAATATACTGAATTCTTGAAAATTCTGGGATAATTTCCGATTGTGGGGAATAGGGCACTGGGTTCATTCTTAATATTAAATATTAATTTCATTCTTAATTTTTCTTCTAAAATATATCAGCGAATTTATCATAATATTACATATACCATCTATCATAAAACCAGTACCAAGGTAACAGTGAATCTGCAGACTCACTTATGTACCTGACTATGTAAATCGATCCCAAAGATTTTCTCCGCGTGATGTGTTACCTTCTTCCTACTAGTTGACTACTTTATGTCTAATGTAATAAAATTAACCTCCCGTATAACAAAACGTGTGTAGATCCCAGATGGCGCTAGACATGCGCGCGCCGAGTTCGTGACGTTTGCCGTGTGAAATATTTTCTTCAACCGGATCCATGTTTGTAAGATGCTTGTTACCCGTCAGGTTTAGTTTCATATTCATTCAATGACTTACTCATATCTTGCATCGAGTTCAAGAACTAGAAGCACTTTCTCTGTCCAATTCAGGGGTAATCCGTTCTTCTGATGCCACAACGGACGGATACAAAAAAATGTATGAATAGATTAAACATGTGTGGACGTGATTCTTCAATTTAGTGTCACGAAATCGTACATGTTGCAGTAGGTAGTGTAAGAGCCTGCATGGCCAAGCCTATTTCAGTTTTCGGGTTCTCATACTTGATCCGGTGTATGATACTGATGATGATTTTCTCTTCACATATTTAAGTTGATCTTTTTTTTGTCAATTGTTACAGATTTAAAATGCGGCGGAAGTGGGGAGAGTCTACAACCAAGATGACGACACAGGCTGTTTTCGTTCTAATCTTAGTTACCATTAGTAAGTTTTAAAACAAAATCATATCCGTATTTTTATAATATTCTAGCGTTATCTCTTTTGTTTGTGTCAAACTTCTGAGACGAAAGACGAAATCGCAACAACCGTAGCTTGGCATAGTCGTCTGATCATAATTGATTTTTGCTAGCTCCTTTAACTTTAAACCAATGATTATGACTCGTTGGTAAATAAGCACCAGGTGAACCACAGGCACAGAGTTAGTGATTAGCGACTATTTTGCTCAAATATCTCAATCGACAAAAGGTTCAAAATATTGCCTTACCTTACTGTCCTAGGTAATGGTGTTACTTGTTACGACCTAGACTAGATTATCGTTGCTAAAATTATTGTGATCAACAAAATCGAAACATCTCTCGACCGGCATAAGGACCTAATTAAATTGTTTTGTAACATTTTGCCAACTTGAAAGTTTAGTAACTATATACTTAAGATCTTCAATGTGAATTACGAAATTACAAATCGGGCAAAGTTTAGGACTGATTTTCGTATTAGAAATAGAATGAGCAAGGACAAAATAAAATCAGTCGTTGTAGGCACTAATGTAGATTAAAATCTGAAACAAAACAATGTTCTACACATGTAGGTAATGCATGTAATTTGGAATCACTTTCTTTCGCAATCTTAATCATTGTTTTGTTTAGATCAATGGTATAGATTCCCGACACTAAAAGGTCAGTGGTTTAGCGAATTTGCTAGGGAATTGATGCAACACTATAACTAGCGACAAGTTGAAACAACTGATTTCGATGGTGCTATAGATTGCTCTAGAAATACAAATAATGCAATGCAAAATGTCAGGATTGTTTGCTTAGAAAGGTAAAAAGGTTGTACACCAGTAATAACGCTGAAAGAGCAACATTGCGCATATTATGTACTCTTAAATAATGGCTATCATTACTACGAATGACGAATGCGAACACTTGTAAATTATCAATAATTAGTGATGTTCGAATAGGTACTTCATGTCATGTTACACCGCGGCAGCATTATCGAACGATTGCATTAGAAAGGTATATCTTTCTAAGAATGGAAGTCAACTGCTGTAACGTTTACAATACAACAATAACTATTAGCTAAGCTTATACGATTTGTAATGTTAACAAATGATTGCGTCTTCAGATTTTTAGATCCACATAAAATTCTTAAGAAAACGAATTAACTTATCAGTCACGCAAAATTGGCAGCAGATAGGTACTATTGCTACAGCCAGCAACAAAATTCTACGCAAAGAAGTTCAGCAAAGTGTCATTTACTAAAAAGTGTTAGCTTAGAATGGCTTAGCTGATCGGTTATTGCTTCTGACTGTACCTAACCGATGTGACCTGCGACCCCGGTCGCGTGCTGGTGTGATGTACGCCTCTTCGCGTGATCAATTTGTCATTTTATGTCAGCACCTATTTGACACAACACTTATATGAAAGGTCGGTGTTTGGATAGAATGATTTGCATGTCAGCATGTGTCTTCGAGCGTGATAAGCAATAATCATCTTGTCACATTGCATTGGTGACTTTGGTACCTTAAGTGACTTCGGATTTAATTGGGTGATTACGACGGGGTGATTGGGGATCTACCTCGTAACGGTCCACCCCGGGCAACGGCATTACAACTGAACGATTCCCCACAGCGGTGTGTTAGGCTCCGCAAGGAGCCGCCTGGCTCGCGACCACCTGCCGTAGTCTGGCGCCAAGCAGCGTGCTGCGTGCAGCGGCTGCGTGTGCAGGAGTGCCAGTGCACTTCTGGGTAAGCTCGCTACATCTTCGACCCCATCTTTGTCCTGAGGACTAGATAGAGGTCAACAGCAAAACCATCAATAAAAAAAATATTTTTTGTGTTTTCGGATTCCTATGAATCTCGGCCGGGATTCTACAATCGGATTTCTTTCTTTATAATCAGATGGTCCAAAGCGCCATGGATTTCAACCCCAACCCTCATAACTGTAGTAAGACCCTAATCCGAGTTCAGGCATTTTTTCTGTTATCTTTGGAACTCTTTTGTCACTACAATTTCAATATTTTGTATGAGACATGATAAAATAAAAAAATACGTGTCTTTTTATTTTCAAGTACCTTCATAAACGTAAAATTTGCGCCCTGTCTCCGAGGTAACCCTGTATGTGCCACCAATATCTTTTCGAGAGAAAAAAAGATACAGGGTGTTTTGGTTAGCGGATTTTCAAACTAATGTTAGCATTTCACCGCTTTTTTTATCTGTTGCTTGAATTTCTTGTTTCATATGGATAGTGTTGGTTGGTTGCTTCATTATTACTAATGCAAAAGAATCTTTAGCCCTTAGCATCTCGTAAACTCAAAACGAGGAAATCGTTATTCCCTGAAATTGCCATTATGTTACACATGAGCCTTCTTACTGTTGCACGCTTAATAATAACTTTTAGTAGTTGTAGCTAAGTATCTGATTCTCCATGAAATAGATTACAACTTTTGGGTCATAATGTCAAAACGAGTTCTTCCTAAAACGACCACGTAAAAATTAAACATTCTGTATCTTTCTTTTCCTCGAATATATTTTGATGCCCCTTGTGTACCATGTACGTCTGGGTATCCTCTAACTATCACTACATGTGCCATAGCGGGGGGCTCTTGGACCAGTGGCCATACATTTTTGCCCAGTGTCCTTTGTTAAATCGTGACATACACATTACCGAGTACCTGCGCTTATTTGTGTTGTATATTATAACGCCTAGAATTTACTAGACTGTATCACAAAGAGATCTAGATACCGCTCTGCTTTTATGGCATATAGCTGAGTTGTCTTTCGGCTGTCTATACAGGGTGTAACAAAGACCCTAGTAATACCATGGAGTAACACACTCCTTCTTTTTATCCGACTGCGCAGGACTTTCCATAAGGACCATGGGACAAAAACGAAAAAAAAAAATTGGGCCATGGTTTAAATATCACTAGGATATTTTGATCCATCCTCCAAGCAAACTCCAACTACGGAACTTTAATTTTCTGTTCTTTTCATTTGATTTTGCCAACTCCCATCTCACCTTTATTCGTAAGATGAGACCTTTGTCCTGCAGTAGGATCTTACAGGCTGTAACTTACTTACTGATATATGATTTAAGTATAATAAACAGTGAGCTATGTTACATAATATGACACACACTGCATACAGTACCTACCCAGTAATAGAGGAACTGAAACACGCTTTATATGCGGTCTGTGGCTTTGCATTTATGAGTTAGTTATTGAGGATATAACATTGTAAATGCGACCATTTAGCGGTCCGAAGAAAATAGACTTAGGATTGGTGGCTGTCTTAATTTAGAATCAGTCAAAAGATAACTATACCCTATACCCCATTCGAGTTTTCTAAGACTATCTAAACAATGAAGCGAATGAAACTCACTAGCCGAATACATTCAGATTACAGAAAAGAGGTACCTAAAGGTAAAGAAAATAAGCGTTTCATCTTCTTCAATTCAAGGAACGAAAAGACGTCGAAATAAGACAAAGGTTCCACAGAATGAAACAATAACGAAAATTACATTAAAGTATTAATAGACGGCCACGTAAGACTGGATTCGTAATGTATTAGCAAGAAAATTACGTTTCAATATAACTTTATACAAATGAAATGACGTCATAAAAACTAAATTCATATAATTTTTTTATATGCTTCCTAGACATCAAAGAAGTTGCGTAAATAAGCAGACATAATTTCTACTTCATCATAAATTTGCAGTTTTGTATGGATTTCGATGTTGTTGCGATAGGGAAAGTTAATGTTTAGTTGACGGTCTGATCATCCCCTTAAAAAGAGTCAACATATTATTAAGAAGGACCCTATTTATACATGCACTGCGTCGAGAAATATGTCTGCTTATTTGCACAACTTATTCAGAAGCAGTCTAAGAAAGACCCTTACCCGTGGACCCGGTAATGGGTCAAGCCACCGGGTCCACGGGTAAACACTCTGTACATTACAGAAAATTATAAACCTGTAAATGTTTGTCTGTTTGTAACAGCAGCAAAACAGCATCACGCAAAAACTACTGAACCGATTTTGTTGAAACTTTTTTTGTTTATAGCAGATTTGACTTAAAATCTGGATATAATTTTTGCGTCGTACGCGGGTAAAAGACATTGCCCAATCCCGTTTCGCATACAAAATTGGTAAAATTAAATTTGAATTTTATAAGAAATCACACTGCAGAAAAGGATAATTTCCATCTCATTGGGAAGCATGTTCCTCCTGTTTTGTATAATTTTAGCTATCAGTATGATAGCATTTGTATTTGTTCTTTGAATATACTCATTCATTAGTTGCGCAACGATTTGAAACGAATAGAGTTCGTCACGTGGGCAATGTCTTTTAGTTACAGATAAAGGAGAAGATAAAAGATAAAGGAGAAGACTATTATTTTCCTTATACGAAAGAACATAGAACAATTATTATAAGCATTATACGCATATAAAAAACACGGCCCTAGTGCACGTCGGAAACGTCCTTGATAGGGTTCCGTAGGCATTGTATAAGTTGTGGCTGCTTAACTATTCTTCCACACACTTAGTTCAGAAAAGGGATTAACACTTCCGCTGCTAACCTCAAAACAATAACATTCGCGCAGTGCTAACACTGTGGAATGCTATACAATTCTGACTCAAGGTGTGAGTCGTGCGCACTGATTAACCACGTAGGTCGTTAGCAGTTAGTGTTAATTTTTTTTTTTTTCATTTTTATTTATATGGGGGCTTTTAACCCTGAGGTTACGTCATTAATTGAGTCGGGGCAAAGACACACAGGATAGGCAAAATTATTGGTTTCATGTTTGACAACAACCCTAGAAAGATGAGCATAAGCATATTTTCTGTGAATCTGAATAATGAAGTTCTAATTACAAGCGAATTCCTCTACAAAGTTAATTTTCCTTTTCAATAAACGTTCATAACTATGAGTTTAAATATATTACCTTTTGTAGATAGTGATCCTACACTATAAACAATCGAATTGTAGCTCGAGGCACTAATTTTATTATTCCTGGACTTATCAGATCAGCCTCTTCTCACGGCTAGTGGAGCCTTAACAGACTACTGAGGCACGGTCTAGCGAAAGCTATGTTGCGCAAAATTAAGTAACTATGTATACATTTTTAACCGCTCGCTTTAACGCGGCCTCATGAATTTAATAAAATTCCTGTGTTATCGATGTATTTAGAATATTTTGTTTTTAGAGATTAAACGTAGGTACCGCACCTACCTATACCGAGGTGTACATTTAAATGCGTTACATAAGCTAAAGTTGTTAAGTTTGATGGTCTAAACTTTAGACTCTAATGTTTAAATGCATTACATAAGCTAAAGTTGTTAAGTTTGATGGTCTAAACTTTAGACTCTAATGTTTAAATGCGTTACATAAGCTAAAGTTGTTAAGTTTGATGGTCTAAACTTTAGACTCTAATGTTTAGACCATCAAACTTAACAACTTTTACTACGGGATCAACATTGAAATAGCGCAAAAATATTGCTGTTTCATACATTTCGATCGAGTAGGTATTGAGATTTTCTATGGAACAGCCGATTAATATTTCGCGATTTAATGTTTGGTACTGGAGTGCGATTTTTGAATCTCATTCGCTGAGCTCAGCAGTTGAAAATGTCAAAATTACTTTGGAGATATGCATCTTTCCACTGCTGATTTGACTTTCAAACATCGCACTCCTGAAGTATGATTTTTGGAAGTCAAATCAGCAGTAGAAAGATGCATATCTCCATAGTAATTTTGACATTTTCAATTGCTGAGCTCACCGAATGAGATTGAAAAATCGCAGTCCTGTATTGAAAGTTGTTAAGTTTGATGGTCTGAACCCTAAATTAACCTATGTAATGCATTTAAGTTTACACCCTGTATAATTCTGAATATCTGTAAGAGTATGTTCAGGATGTTTTCGCCCATAGCATTATCGTAAAATATTATTACAATATGGCAGTTAGAAAAGACTTTGTTTTAGTAACCTCTATGAGACGTTTCTAAGCTTACACTTCTAATCTTGATACAATTACGTCGACAATACCATAAGTCACTGTCTCCATAACTATTAAAATTATCGTAACGCACATCGGTTGCTCACACGAATCACTAATAGTACATATAGTTTCATCTATCACTGTTCGTAATCCGTCGAATAAATGATCAAGTCGATACTTTCACTATCCACACTTAAGGGTATTTTATTCGGAGCGCGCTCCATACAAACGTACTATGGTGATATTTTCAATACTAACCAATTAAAGTCAATGAAATTTTTCAGAAACAATCTAGAAACAAATTTCTATGCTTGTATTGAGTCCGATTTTCGTTAAAATGTTTTCAAGTTACAGTAAATCTTAAATTAATCCTAGCATTGAAACTGTATATTTTAACGAAAATCGGACTCCATAGAAGCATAGAGATTTGTTTCTAGATTGTTTCTGCAAAATTTCATTGACTTCAATTGGTTAGTATTGAAAATATCACCATAGTACGTTTGAATGCAGCGCGCATTTTGGCTCTCGGAATAATATTCTCTTAAGGCCCGGTTATTCGAGTGCAAGCGTCTATTTCTTACAAGCATAAGTTTGCAATTAGCCATCCCGCTTCAATTGAAGGCAGGTCCGCAAAAAAACGTATTTTTCATCAATATCTTTTCTCTCTGGTGGTGGGGGAAAAAACTAGCCTGAGAATAATTTAGACAATGTCATTTCCTATTTTTCAGTGTATTGTTTTTATTTGTAGTGTTAATAATCTTTAAGTAGAACTTGAAAAATAGTAATAAACTACCTATCTTTGCATGTATTTATGATCGAGAGAAGTAATAACTATCGTGTTTTGAGCCACAAAATGATCAAGAACAGATCATGAACAACAACATATATTTTTTCTGGATTAAAACAACGACTATTTCATGCCTTAAAACTCAACCAAAAACAGGCGATTTGGAAGATCCTGCCCTTAAGATATTCCATCGGCCACGCGCTCATTGCTCATTTCATTACCAGTGGATAATATCGTCGTCGTCGTCCCGTTACGCTAGTGTGTTGATAGGCTAGATCTAACAGAAAACTGAAAGATAATCCTTATTATGTTATTTGTCCTTCTAGAAGGCGAAAGCATTGTCTGTGATACAAGGCATTGTTTCCTGGTAAAGATCCCGATCGCGTTGTCACGGATCGTTGTATTACGACTATCGACGGCCGTCTTTTCACATGAGTTTATAAATCATTGATAAGGCGGATCACTCGAGTTCAGAGATCATATACAATAGAAAGCTACATACCTACAGGTCGTATAATCGTATTGTTTGCTTCGGATAATAAATCGGCCATCAATAACTCATTGTGTTCACAAGTTACCAGGTGGTTAAAAGTTTAGAGCCGCCGGCGACTATCATCAATTCAGTAGGACTACCTTAAGAGGGAAATAAATACATACTTACTTTATAATTTTAAATTGTTAAAAAATTGTTTAATTGTCTACATAAAAATAAAAGGCTCGGAAATATAATAGCACAGTATAAAATAAGGAAACTACAGAAATAGTAGATTACACACCGAGGACAGGAAAGCAAGAAAGTTCTCGGTCTCGGCTTCGCCTCGGTCAACAATTACATGAGATCTGAGGCTTTCTTATTTACTGTCCGAGGTTAGTATACTATTTTTATCCTCGACTGAGTTGGAAAGCGACAACTTCGTTTAGCGCAGCGGGACGAAAATTGTCGCTTTCCGTCCGGAGGGGAGGAAATTATATAATACATCTAACAGTATTTTTATTTAGAGGTAAATTTTCCTATTGGAATAGGATGTACCTACGTCATTAAAACATGTTTTTTTTTGTAGGTGCTTGCGAAGGAACGCGTCGACCTGCACAACGTCGAAAGGTACTGTTTATAGTAGATTACACACCGAGGACAGGGAAGTAAGAAAGGTCTCAGAGGTCATGTAATTCTCAACAAACATGTGATCTGAGGCTTTCTTATTTACTGTGCGAGGTTAGTATATTATTTTTCTCCTCGACAGAGGTGGAAAGCGGCAACTTCGTTTAGCACAGCGGGACGACAATTGATGCTTTCCGTCCGGAAGGGAGAAAAAAATTTAATTGATTACGATAAAAAGCTGTAAATTGTAGGTAGTGTAAAGTTTTAAACCCAATGATGAGTTTGAAAACTGAACACCATCTACATCTTTAGATATAAAATACTTAATAATTATTTCCGCATCATTTCCAGGACACAGCCCGTTCTGACCTATATCTTCCATCGCCAAGTGCCGAGAGCATACAAGCGTTAGCGCAGGCCATGGGCGCGGCTGGTTTCGAATCCTACACCGAGGGGAAAGCGTTGGTGAAGCGGCTCATACCTGCCGACAGCCAGCCTGACCTCGACGTCGTCGAGCACCAAGGTAAACGACCCTGATAAACCATTAGAGTAGAAAACGAAGACAATAGAACAAATGGACATGATAAACATCCTTGCGTTCTTCACTAAAATTATAGTTTTTACGCCAAATAAACCATTAATGATAGTCATTGTTTTAATCATAACCATGATCGTAATTGAAACAGTGAGCTATGAGTATTTGTATTTAGTCTTATTGCAGCATGTGAATCGTAAATAACTTCAAAATAAACACGTTAATTAAATATAGAATAATATGGATGGATAAATTTAATGTAAACTTTCAGGTGTGATAGGCAAGGCAGGCGTGGACTTCCCGGCATTCCCAAACATTCCTAACACAGGGTTCAACTGCAAGAACGTGCCGACCGGATACTACGCCGACTTGGAGACCGATTGCCAGGTAACGAAACAATTCCATAAAAAAATATTATTTGATCGTACACGCTGAACAACTCCCTCAATAATGGTTTATTATTTCTTTTTTGCAGGTATTCCACATCTGTGACACGTCCCGCAAGATATCCTTCCTGTGTCCAAATGGCACCATCTTCAGCCAGTCGCATCTAATCTGTGACTGGTGGTTCAAGGTGGACTGCGCCTCTGCACCCGCACTCTACGAGTCCAGTGCCGAATACTACTCCAACGAACAGAAGAAGACTCAAAAGGTAACTCAGAGCTTGTCCAAGAATTCTGACCTACAACAACTCGGTGCTGATTCCAATATTCGGGCGGAAATGAGAAGAGCACCTGCTACTGTTCCAAGCACTACCGAAAGATTGCTAAGACACAGGCAAAGACTCCAAACAGAGTCCTCGAATATCAAATCAACTGCAAGAAGCTTCCAAGGACTGTTTCCTGAAAATAATTACAATCCTACACAAAGGACTCAAGCAGTGACTGCCTTTGAAAAGCGAAGGAAAAATCTGGTGCAACTTATTGCCAATAACTTCGGAAATGTTCCTTCAAGAACCACTTTGCCTACTTATACTGATGCTTCCACATATAGGACTCCAGCAGCAGGTGGTGATTACAACAACATTCGAGAAATGCAGGTGGCGGCTGAAACGGCGTCGTTTGCTAACAATAATAACAGACAGTTCTTGCATGACTTTAACAATAAAAATTACCGTCCTTATCCTGTCTATACTCCAAATCTTACAGCTAGACAGAGCAAAACCAAAAGTAGTCCAACTTTAACAACATTGTATGACATTCGTGATAAACATTTGAACCTGGTGACACATGAGTCGACGACCAAGCGACCAACTTTAGTACCTTACACCAAAAGTTATACAAGCGCCACTAACGAGAAGCGTGAGCCTTATACTAGACCAGGAGTATCCTTGTTGAAAGATTTTATTGAGAAAGAAAAGAACAAAACTCAAGCAACATCTACTGAAAAGTTTGCGCAGGCTACAGAAAGGAGTGATGTATACGAAACCAAAGGTAATTTCGAAAACAAAATTACAATTGACACAAAGGATACCTTTGAATCAGCCACCAAGATACCATTAACGACGAGGGCTGAAAATACATACTTTACTCAAACTGCATCATCTGATAGATTAGACGTCTATTCAAGCACAAACCACATTGCACACGTAACCACGGAACCATCATATAAAGAGAGAAGGGAAAGACTAATGAGGAAATTGAACCTAGATACTTTCGGAGCTACGGAACCAACATCTCCAACAACGATTACAGAGAAGTTCTACGGCGACTTACCAAACAGACCAGGTCTTGTTGTACCTCCGTCTCTGACACCAAAAACGCTTCATACTTTAGCTATCTACTATGCGACCGCCTTGGATAATCTGTCTACCACACTAACACCAGAAGACTCGGAGACCACCACGCCAGCATTTGATGAATACGACACTAATGATGATGGTTTACCAGCCTTGTTTAGTCGTCATACGATTAATAAATACAGCAATTTATTCGGTAATGGAGCAGACAATTCTGAGTTACTCGACGAAATTAAGTTAGATGCTAATGGAACATACAATGAGCTAGCAGATGATTTAACCGTTCAACAAAGCCAAAACCCTATCGCTACATCACCACAGATCAGAGAGCTAGCTCAAGTGTTCACGCATGCACTATCTGCATACCTTCAAGATCCTGTGCAATTCAGAAAAGTATTATCAGATATTAGACCCACACATCCATCGTTCGGTGATTTGCTAACTACCACTGAAGAATCATACAATACAGAACCAACGACGACAATTAATGAGGAAGATGATGAAATATTAGGTTTTTCAGATGACAATAAATCTAGGCCTGTGTTGGCTTCTTTGAGGGATGGAAAATCCATAAATATTGCAACAGATTACCCTACTATTTCTGACGATATAACGACAACTCCAAGACCGATTAGTATAGAGGTGTCCACAACAGCTCGATCGACGACGCCGTGGACTCCTTTCAGATGTTGTGGAAGAATATCTGCTTCATACACGTCGGCATCGACGCCAAAAGATTCGGGTACCACGCCCATAGCTTTTACCAATACTGTAGCGGCTAGCGTAAATATTCTCGCAAATAATTTTAATGACACCTACGTCACGACAACCGAGAATAGCTACATCCCCAAATACGGTGGTTTCCAAAATAATACAGCGCAGTCTAACTCCCCGTATGGTAATGGAGTTAACTCTGACGAAGCCAAACCACTAAATGAGTATGTGGAAGTGACCAATCTACCGACTGCCTGGGGCATTGATGCATCATATTCTACCTTAGGAACTCAAACCAACACACATGCAAACATTTTCGAAAGTAAGAAAATTACAACATCTTTACCAGAGACCACCCCCGTGTACTTCACTGAAACAGACAGTATCGAGTTAGAGAATGAAGAAGAACTTCAAAGGGCCCATAGTCAATCTTTCGTAACTCCTCAAAATAATAACGTACGTCAAGGGAAACAAGTTAACTTCGAAGAAACTAAAACCACTGTGAGGAAACCTTCAGAAGAATTAGAAGCACCGACTCTTCCTGACTTTGATTCTACTACAGTACAAACTACACCTCCGCCAACTACTACAACTCAAACCGATGACAATGACGCACTTACAACAGTTTCTTCGATATCTAGCAGCGTTTTCACCTCCCCTGAGAATGACAAAACAACTTATCAGTTCCAATGGCCGAGCACTTTCGAGAACTGGCAAAGCACCGTTCTAGACCCTATTACTTTAAACGATAATTTAAGCCCGTCTGGACCAGAATCACAAGTAAGGCAGGACAACACAGCTACCACTCCATCAATAGAATACACAGGAACTAGTGAACAAGCTTTCTCATCGTCAGTAAACATCGAACTAACTACGCCTGGTAACAAAAATGAAGACAGACTTGGAAGACTACTCAGAGATCCTACTTCTACAGAACCAGCCCAAGATTTGACTACTATTACTGACACAGTCGTAGAGAAGGCAAAGGAAATAATGGGCGGAATGAATGCTACGACAACAGAGAAACTTATGAATGTAATGAAAAAGACTAAATCTAAGACTGTGAGAAGGCTGATACTTCTTTTAGTTCAAACATGCGACGACGATCATAACACAACGGCCGAAGCATCCAAAAAGGCATTGTTAGAAGCACTCATGGCAGTTTCTCAGAAGGACATGGACGAAATCGCTAAAGAAGAAGGAGTCACTGATATACCTACAACGGACGCCGACTACGAAACAGCGAGGACCACAGACGTTCATAGAAGAACAGATAAAATTGTTATGAGGCAAGAAATTAGGTCCAGACAGTCAGAAAGGAAGGGGAAGAGTTTGAACTTCGATCCTAGTGCTATTAATTCTTTATCGAATCCTTCAACACCGGAAAGTATAAAGCCAAATGACGTAGTAGTAGAAACCGTCACAACAACGCAAGTTCCAAAGACAACTACAGGCAACCGTAGGGGAGTGAAGAAGTTCCACGTAAGAACTTCTCCCGCCGAGCCCACTACGACCAAAGCGCCTGCTGTCGACAGTCCTATCGCGGAAGCGAGAACCGCACCTCAAGGAACCGATTTAAAGACCGCTGCAGATACAAGAGCTTTGGAGTTGTTAAGATCGCTTTATACGATCGCGGCGCGGTGGGGATGAATCTCCCACAAACTACTACTATTAAGTTAAAGAGTTATAATTTTATATTTAGGGGTTGTTTTGCTCAGTACAAACCCTAAATATAAACAAATGACAGTGTTAATGTGATTTTTGTAGATAGATTTGGACTTCTCGAAATTTATGACGTCGCCATGTCAATTTTCAGTAATGACATGTTTATGTTGAAAATGTTTAATTAGTTACACTTAACAATACCCATATTCTGTATAAATTATGATATGACTTATGAAATTCACATTATAATTATGGTGTTTCTAAATGAAATACACCACCCGTAAGAGAGTGATACTAGATTCTGATCTCAATGCAACATTATTTCAATTTTATTATCATTGGCCGCATAAAACGGAACTAGCAATGACTATAAAGAAACCTTTCTTTATACTGGTCGTGGTCGCTATGTAATGTACACCAATTTCAACCGCAAATCAAATCAAAAAGTAGTTAAATTATAGGGTCCTTCTTAATATGCTGACGGTTTTATAAGAAAATTTTATAAGTTTTATAAGAAGGGCCCTGTATAGGATGGTTAAAATATAAGTAATTTTTTTACCTATCATGGTTATTGTGTATTATGAATCATAATTTATGATGTAAACGTTAGTTCAGTTATGAAGGCCTTTTAAAAATCAATCCAGACCCAATTTGGAAACACACACAATACAACATAAATATCATATGAGTAAAATATTGTAAGTGTAGGCAGGGTGTAGGTATTGCTGAGTATATCTAGCACATTTAACAACTTATGTAGTTAACTTATTATGTTTTGTTTTTAAAATAAGCAAGTTTTTAAGAGACTTATTACTTAGTACTTTAATAAATCCTTAAATGTTATCCTTTTGATCAAGGATATTTACAACATTTTACTGAGTTACCTACTTTATTTGTACTTAGTTTTATATTTTTGTTACACTGCCAATCAATTTATATTGTAAAGTATTCATAAGTAGTATACTTGTTAGCTGTAATATACGTTAGGGAAATTTTTGTATTAAATTTTTATGAAATTATCTTTTTCCCTTTTATTTAATAATCCTTAATCTTAATAGTATTATATTATTAATTCGATATAGCTATCATCAACCCATGGTATTGAGCATCAATCAAATCATCCCACATTAAGATGGGCACAGGCCTCATTTTTACTGCTGCTGATCACGCTCTTCTTCTTCTTGTGGTGCCATCTCCTATCGGAGCTTGGCTATCATTAGGGCAATTCTGACCCTAAATACTGCAACCCTGAACATTGAGGATTCACGCTTACAAGAGCCATTAGCACAAGCTAATGTGATGGCAATTCGAACTCGTCTCCGTCACCTATTGAGCATGCGTTCTGTTATAAAACTGTAAAAAAATATTTTTTTTTCTCTTAATACGGTACGTCAAGTTTTTTTGGAGGGCTGAATAGAAAACTGTTTCGAGATAGGTAATTATTTTAATAACAATATTTCCTTCAGAGATAAAAAAATGGAAGAATTACTAACAGTTTTTTTTTAAATAATGTAGTTTTTCAAGTGACGTCACTGGGCCGCACATGCCAGCTTATAACTGTCCATTAATAAAAAAAATAACGATGTCAGGATTTGACATTAATATGATGTTTGCCGTTTCTGTTTCCGGCATAGAGTTTAGATAATAAAGAGAAGATCGGTGTTTTTTTTTTTTTTTTTTTATTTTGCAAGGTATTCTCCATGGAGTTTGCAATATTTTCTCGCGACTATTTCCATTTAGAGTTCGAAATCGAAATATTTTAAAAGCTAAATTTAAACGCAAAAAAATGTTTCTTATGTATATTACCTACCCGTAAAAAATAGTCAAAAACAAAACTTGACATACCGAATTCACAAACTAAATACATTCCATTCTAACTACGTTCTAGAATAAAACCAACAGCTAACTAGAAGATTTTTATTTTACATTAAATGCGAGGACATTACTTTTTACCGGAGCTCCTAGTGACGTAGCGCTCGATGTCCTGCTCGGTGACCTTGTGGCCTGCCTTGAAGTAGCTCTTCAGCTTTCTCCGTTTCTTCATCATGAGTTTAGAGGCAGCGAGCGCGCCTCTTCGCTGCAGCGATTCGAAACGCTCACGAAGTAAATGCGCTGGAAATAAAACGACGCGTTATTGCACACAATCAATACAGTATTGTAAAATGAAATAAACAAATAGAACATATTTAAATCATATGGTCAATAAAATAAAGGTGTATAAAGGTTTCTTTGAAGTCCAAAACAATTGATAAATTAAGCATTTAAATAGGTACCCACGTGTTTAGATATTTGATTCTATTAGGCACCAACGGCTGGACCGATTGACTTGAATTATAATTCGGTATGTCAAGTTTTTTTTTGGAGTTCTAAATCGAAAACCATTTCGAGATAATTGTCTCAATAATCATATTTTCTATGTCAGAGATTTTAAAATGAAAGGATTACAGATATTTTTAATAAAATAACGTAGTTTTTCGGTCCACGAGTGACGTCACTCGCTGCCCCTGCAAACTCCTTGGTAAACATAAAATGAACTTAAAGTAACTGGCCATTAAGAAAAAAAAATACTTTCACAATGACAGAATTTGACATTTGATGTTGCCGTATCTGTTTTCAGCATAGAGTTAGAAAGAGGAGGCAGGTTTTAATTTTTTTAAATACAGCAGTAGGTAGTTTTACTCCATGGAGTTCGAATTATTTTTTCTCCACCATTTTTGGACTTAGAGATTACAGATCAAAATAATTTAAAAATTAAATTTATATCGATAAACTCGATGAATCACAATAAAAATGAAATAGGTGTCTTAGAATTATGTCTTCTATCCGTAAAAAATATAAAATGAAGACAAAAAAAAACTTGACATACCGAATTGTTTATGATCTACATTATCACATGCATGATCTACATGCTTCAAAACTCCGCAATGCAATGCAACACATGCTCGTAGAGTCGATTTCGATTAGTTACAAAAACAGTTAGGTATGCAGTCACGTATTTTTAAATACATGAGTGCGTGTGTTAAACACAGATGCACTCTATTGTCGTTCCTATAATAAATCCGATGAAACCATTACAATCAGAGAATGTGTCCCAGCTGTGACTCTAACAGTCAGCCAAACGATGTAAGTATCAGATGGTTCCGTTACTGGTACTCTAAACCGGAAACCACTGGACATACCAGTGTATAAATACCGCACCGTAGAAGGCACATAGGTCAGTACGTTTTGTCCTATTAACTGAATAAGTTATGCATATAGCAAATTGGCTCTAGTTAAAAAAGGAGCACTACCTTATTGCTGGTCTTATAGACGTAACCATCTTTTTGCACTAAGCTCAAATTGTATACCTCCAACCTTAGAGTATAAGCAAGCTATAGAGCGCGCCTAACCGAGTATGAACCGTAAGCACGGATATGAACAACAAAACGTGTCAATTTCTCGTTCAATTAGTACCAAAATAAACCGCGTCCTTGTGTCAGTGAGCATTTTCAAGAGCAATTTTTAACCTTCTATATTGTTGCATATACGTCTGTCTATCATGGAAATTTTAAAGAAAAGTCTAGTCGTGCGTTATTGAAACACTATGAAATTTGACAATCGTTTGCTTACGCTCGGCGCCAAGGGCCGCGACAGATGCGCACGTCCTTTACCTTGCTTACACGCCTCCAACTCAATATCGCTATCTCATACGCGGTTACGCTGACGTTCTGTCTACTAACGTAAGCGAAACATCTTGGTCGATAATAAATAGTAAATACTTACTGTTAGAGGAAACATGAAGCAAATCTCCAGAAAGTTGTGAAGGCTCAACAAAGTCAGGCTCTTTGATAGGAGTTTTGTGGGCATTCAGCGCTGGCAGCGCTGTCGCCGCTTCAACTGCGCGCTTACTGGCACGCTTGGACCGCGTGTCAGCTAGCTGCTCCTCGTTCTTTGATATTGACGACTGAAGTTTACGCAGTCTGCAATCATATTATGACAATTTGTAGTGATCCCTTTAGATTATTTATTTGACATAAAATAACAATGTGTACTAGCAGAAAGTTTTCAATTATTGGCATGATTAGAACATAATATGCTTTGTTCCAATGGTGGTATAAGTGTGATATATAAGGTCTAACAAAATTAGGTGAAACTACTTATTTAAAGTGGGTGATCAGACCATCAAACTGAACAACTTTCTCTATGGGAACAATATCGAAATCGCGAAAAAAAATCTGCGATCCTATACATTTAGGTCGGTTTGTATACCAGCTGATTTTTTTTTCATTATTTCGATATTGGTAAAGATCCAAGAAACCATAGAGAAAGTTTTTCAGTTTGAAGGTCTGATCATCCCCTTAAAATAGTTTCAGCTGATTTTGTTAGACCTTATATATGAAACAGTATAATTGTTAGATTTACTACTTCACAATTACAACAAATCATCTCGACTGGTTTTGATGAACTTTAGGACCAAAGTACATTATCCCGAGAGCATCCAACGAGTTAAAATATTCTTCAAAAAGGGGACAATTAGATACTCATGAGCTCGAAAATTTCTCGAGTTATTATTCGTAAATAGATAAAGTTCGCAATCTTGAGGTCCGGGTTCGAATCCGCACGGACCACATGCCATGTACCAATGAGTTTTTCTAACTTATGTACGTAATACAGACTGGTCTCAAACGGTGACGAAAACATCGTGAGGAAACCTGCATACGCTGAAGAAGAAATTCAGATGCGTATGTGAAGTCTACCAATCCGCATTTGGCACGCATGGTGGACTATCGCCAATTCACCCTTTCTGAGGGTAGGCCTGTGCCCTGCAGTGGGACGTAATAAAGGCTGTGATGAAATGATGATGAGATAAAGTTCGTCCTCGTGTTTGTTCTAGCTTGTTATTCATAGAGTTTTTGTAGATTCTTCATAATCTATTCAATTCAATCTAAGAAATAATAATATTATTATATTTTTAAATGCAATGCTACCTTTTCAATTCAATATACAAAAACTGCAGATAGCATAGCACAATATCACAGCATTCGCATTTAGATCAGATAAGTCGATTATTTGAACAAGGTAAAATATGACAACAATAAAATCAATAACTTTGCAAATGAAACGCTTTGCATTTTAAAGCGGCTTTACTTTTATCATGCGGATACTAACGAGCAGAGCAAAAAAACGTTTTTTGTGATAATTAAAATATTAATAATTAAAGGACTAAAAATTCCAAAAATGCAATTAATACCAAATAAAAATAAAACGATGATTTATACATTCTCACATACATATTGCTTAACCGATTTTGCCAATTTAATTTAGAATTACCGTAATCGGATAAGCATTTTTTTTATTTCCTTTAAATTTTGGCCGAACAAATACACCTATACACATATTACCTACCACGTTGACATCATTAAGAATTGTGCAGTTATATTTCATACATACATATTGAATAGTGGGTAAATCATACTAATACTTGCGATAGCTTAAGGTGGTTACAGAGTTGTCAATTTTATTTTATACAAAACTTTGTCGTAGAACACTCATAGACGGTATTAATAATATATAAAACATTACTTTTATTAATACCGTCTACGAGTGTTCTACGACAAAGTTTTGTATGAAATTAACAACTCTGCAACCACCTTAATATAATACGGGTATTGTGTATTATTTAATACTACGTCTTCACGGACACTCAATGACCTGAGACAACGTTTATAGATTTAATATTTTAAGCAATATTGTTTATCATCCACACTTCATATTTTAATTTCGCAATAGCATTATTATTGGTTTGTTGACGAATCATTTATTTTCATAGAAAATTATCAAATTATTATAGAATTCTAGTATTTGAAAAAAATCCGTTATGACTACTTAATACAAATGAACGCAAGCTGTGAAGAACATCAACAAAAGATAGTAACATACATAGCAAAGCAAATACTACTTTACTATTTCACTATTGATTTCATTCGTAGATGACGCCTCAATAACACAAATATGCAATGCAGCTTTAGAGTTTAGATTCACAAGGCTAATACCTAATAATATTGGCTAGCATTTGTAATATTCTAATATAATAGCAGCAAACCGAATCTGTGACTCTGAAAGGAAACATACTTGTAAAGATCAGTAATTTTCTTCTTGTCAACCTTCTCCCGCTTCAATCGCTCCTTCTCTACTAGTCTCTCCCGCTGTTTCCTCCTGGCTTTGTGATCTTTCTTCTTGTTCTTAACAGGTGGGTTCACAGCTTTATATTCATTATCTGTTTCTGGATCGGAAGCATCATTGGAAGGATTGTGAGGTTGCGGTAGGCCAGCGCTCATCTCCTCTCGCCATTGATTCTGCACATGTTATGAAAAATAGTGTTAGACATGATAGTTGGGAACATAGTAGCTCTGTAGTGGAAACTAAAGTAAAACATCGACCATCATCATCATCTCAGCCGATAGCCGTCAACTGCTGGACATAGGCCTCCCCCAAGGATCGCCCCAACGTCCGGTCCTGCGCTGCCCTCATACAACGGGTTCCCGCCGCCTTCACCTGGTCGTTGGTCCACTTTGTGGCGGGCCTACCCACGCTGCACGCTGCGCTTTCCGGTACGAGGACGCCAGTCTAGAACTCTTCGGCCCCGAAAAGATCAATACTCAAAACATATACATAGCTTGCTTTTGTCTCTTAATGTCGTAATTAAAGGTAGATCTCATTATGATATTTATCATTCTGCATTTGACATAGGAAACGTTCTGAAACGACTTTTATGCCAACATAATAAGTGCGAAAATTGCTGACCTCTTTCTGTTCTGGAGTAACCTTGCTAAACATGCCAGTAGTAACTCTGTGTAAGTGCGCCTCACGCTTCATCATCTTTTGCTCGTGTGTGATGACATCTTGCAGTAGCTCCTGATGCTCCTGTAAGGAAAAACGTATATTATTATTATTTACTTCAGTTCTATTATAATAGCCGTTGATGTCCCTCTGTTCGAAGAAGCCACAGATATTGTCCCACCAGCATTTTCCAGGTTGGTGGTTGTTTTGGCCCATAGGTCATTTGGCATGAGGCAGATGTGACCTAATTCCAGCCTAATCCCACTTTAAATTGGCAGCAGTAGTGGCGACTTGGATTCTAAATAGTTCTATTATAATTATAAACTTTACATACATAATCGTTGGTGCTTCTGTTAGTAATAATTATGCAACTTTTGAATGACTCGACCAATAGAGGTCATATTCAGACAACATATTTGTTTTGTCGAGCAGATGATATGGACTGATGAATATGATGATATATCATAGCTTCAAAAAAAAACAATTCTACGCCGACGAAGACTCGGGGAAGACCTAGTATTATCATTTGCTTATCCCTCTGGCAAAAAAGCGTGAGTTTAGGCTTAGATCAAAATAAAATGAATGGATAGGCCTTACGCGAACATTTCAAACCAGAAAAATGAGGCAAACAAATGAAAGGTTTACTTCAAACTTGTATGCAAGTGCCCTAGATTTGACAGATAATGGCGCTAGCTTGTATGGACCAAGTGCACCAGTAGTTTGCTTCAACTTACCGCGCTTTAGGCCTATCCATTAATTTTATTTTGATCTAAGAGTTTAGGTATAAGTACATGTAATAAATAATAAAATAATCGGATATTATGTTCTTATCTATAATATACTTTTTTCGTTATAGATAATAAGATTATCAAAACTCACCTTAAATGTAGGATTATAGCTGACACCAGGATGCGGAGTCTCGACCGCAGCCCTACTGACGACAGTCTTGGATAGAGGCGGCTTCGGCCTGAGCCTTCTATCAGTCAGTACATTATGCAGCTGCGCCTCGGGGGAGATGAAGTCGTCCACCAGAGTTGATGGTATACCTTTAGCTTCGGGCACTGCATAAGAGATTAAAATTTATAAACACTAAGTCAGTAAATTAGACGACCAGTGACTGCAAAAACAATCTTTTCGGTTTGACATCACAATACCTAGTACCTGAAAATCTTACAGGTCTTTGGTCCCTTTTTATAATAGTTTTTATAGTTATACAATGAATACAGACATATAGGTAGATAAAGACACTTGAAATGTCTTAAAGATTTTAGTATAAGTTTATTCTAAAGGCTCAGGCTAATTCCAAATGAGGAAGTTCTAATGTTTTAATGATGTGGTTTAAATACAAAACAAAGGGCAGAGAAAAGGACGACACCAAAAGGTGACCTTTATATACAGGATTGATGAGGATTGTATGAGAGTATATGTCACTATATTGTCCTTGATAAGGTAATGAAGCTAGATAACAAAGCATTCACTCACTATGGTCAGCTGAGATTAGTTTTTTAAGTTTTCATTCTAACTACCGTATGTCAAAATTCCACCCTACTTAAGCTATGCGCACATTTAAAACCGTCTTTGAATCTTAGCATGAGACCTTATAAAGACATTCACATATTGCATCAGCAGTAACAATGTTTAAAAAGGTTTTTGACATGAAATTTTCAAAAGGTAAATGTACATTAATCATACTCACAATCTTCTCCCCAAAGATCCATATTGAAAGTCTGTCTAGTTTGCTTGACTTTCCTCTTTTTCTCAATAGCTATCCTTCTGTTCTTGCGTGCGACTTCAACTTTCTTTTGATATGCTCCCTTTTCAAAACGACGCTTATCAGTAATTTTACTCAAAGCTGTCTCCTTGGCGCCCACTGGGTTCACATGATTACGCTTTGCATTTGGATCAGGGACCTGAGTAACATACATTTTTATTAGTAATTTTTAACTTTTTTTTCTTATCTAGAAATAATACAGGAGTGATTAAAACTCCTTCATCTACAGTTATATAAACTTCAAGCACCTCTTCAGCAAGAAAGTCTAACATGTACAGTTTCAAGGCGAAAATAGACAGATAACAAGTTTTAAAAAGTGTAAAACACCACACATATTTTTGAACTCATAACTCATCCTCTACAAGAACCTTTTATGTTGAATTGGAAAATCTTAATTTTATTTCTCATCCCAGTGATAAATAATACACTACCACATTACAAAACTTATGTGACCGACTGATTTACAATACAGGTCATCACATCATAACAAACAACTATAAACTGGACTATCTCCTGTTTCTGGCTTGATGTTCAGTTTTGGGACACCCTTTATACATACATTATGATTTCTTGACTTCTGGATGTCCTAGATTTTCCGGAATTCAGTTTGGAAATGGGACTGGAAGATTGCATTGGAATATTGTAATTCTCATCATAGAAGACCCTAGATACTTCACACCTTGGATACTTCATAAAAGGTGCTTTCAGAGTAGACAATTTCATACAAAACATTTACAATTTATAATATAATTACGAAGATATAAAGCTTTGAAATTTTGTATGAATAATTTCAAAGCTTTATATCTTCGTAATGTAAGCTTTGAAATTTTGTATGAATAATTTCAAAGCTTTATATCTTCGTAATAATATTATAAATTGTAAATGTTATTTGAGACGCGCAATCTAGATTTTTAAAACTATTTTTCCATATTTAAAATATTACTTTTATTAATACTGTCTATGCTTGTTCTGCGTCAGAGTTTTGTATGGACTGAAACCACCTTAAGCACTTACATTACAATACTGAGTGAGTAAAAGTGAGAAAGGACTACACCATGTTGTCTTCCTCCAGTCTTCCACAAGAAGGTGGGGTAAAAATTCGTGGGTGCCAGAGTACTGTATGTAATACCATACTTTCTTATACTCTGCCATAGAAAAGCAATGGTATCCAGCTAGTTAATAATATTACCTTAGAAGTAGGAAGCAGAACTTCGAAGCATTTTGGTGTTTGAGCCAATTTAGCTCTTTTCCTCAGTTTGGCTGAAAGTGGTTTTTCTTCCGGATCACCAGTTTTGCTTTCACCTCCGGTATCCACCACAAATAACTCATCATCTGGTTTGGTCTCAAATTTACTGAAATAATAAGCATAAGAAATCTGCCTTATCTTTCTTTACATATGCCACTGAGATCTATACAACTTATTTATGCTAATGGCTATTTATGCCACCACCTCCACCCACGCTACTGGAGGCAGCAGAGTGCCCAACAGAGTGCCCTGCCTGCCTTTGATCCTATAGGCTATAAGTCAAGGCTTCCAATGCATTTGATCGCCAACACCAACAGTTACATCGTTTAACATCATTTATATTGGTAGTCAGCCAGCAACCTAAAGCTTTGTTATATTTATTTATAGTTAAATCCTTTATGGTTTCATATAATATTTTGCAAAAAATATATTGTTAACACATTTCCTGCTGACAAACTACCTGTTAAAAATCAAATAAAAAATGAAATAGCCTTTATTCACCGACACAATATTTTCCTTATTCTACACTTTACTTAAGTTAGTTTAAGGGGGGGTTGGGTGGGCGGTGGGCTTTCGGTTGGGTTGTCCTGAGATATAGGCCTAATCCAACCTTCTCCACAATGTTCGTCCCTTTGTACTTAAGAGGATATAATTCGGAGCATGCTCCATACAAACATACTATGGTGATATTCTCAATACTAACCAATTAAACTCAATGAAATTTTTCAATCTAGAAACAAATTTCTATGCTTGTATGGAGTCAGATTTTCGTTAAAATGTATAGCTTTAAAGTTACAGTGCCTCAAAGATTTCCATACAAATCTTAAATTAATTCTAGCATTGAAACTGTATATTTTAACGAAAATCTGACTCCACACAAGCATAGAGATTTGTTTTTAGATTGTTTCTGCAAAATTTCATTGATTTTAATTGGTTAGTATTGAAAATATCACCATAGTATGTTTGTATGGAGTGCGCTCCAAATTATATCCCCTTAATCTCCAACCCTTTGGGAAATCATCTTTCCACAGTCATACCGGTCTGCTTCTACTGCATATGCCATCTTGATATCATTCTGTTATTTCCCTCGTCCATTTTTCTAACTACCTGATAGGACTGCAATAATGTGGCCGATGTGCTCAAGAACCCACCTAGCGGGACAGTTTATAGGTCTCACATTCTAGCAATGTAAGTACAAAGTGTCATATTTTGAAACAGCAAATCTGTTTATGTACCCTTATATGTACCTATGCCCGCCTGACTGCAGTTGAGATCATTATCACAGCCTATATACGTCCCACTGCAGGGCACAAGCCTAACCTCAGGAAGGGGGTTAGTCCACCATGCGTGCCCAATGCGGATTGGTCGACTTCACAGTAAAACATATAACAGGCATTCACAAAAGACCAGCGATGGTCGCAGTGGCACAGACGTAAGGCTGTTAAGCCCAAAAACTGCCAATAATACATACCCACCTGCTACACTATTATATTGGTAGCAGCTGGCTAATACAAGTCAATAATAACTAGTGAGCTAGTGAGTGTACCGAGTGCTTACATCAGTCGCTTAGCTCCGCCATATTACTTTCTTTCTCACCTGTGAGATACAGAATATTGCACTAAAAAGATGTGAAGCATGCAAGGTAATACAATCTCGTTTGTTCTACAAGGGACCTGCACTCACACAGATGCACTAGCTCTAGGCGCAGGTCCTACAACCCGTCACTTTAAGTACCGCGTGACAGCACGCACAAAAAGAAATGGGTGCTTCACTCATGATTAGACGAGATTACGTCTGGTTCTTCTTTTAAGTCTGTGGATACAGATGCCTTTTTGCTAAGACTTCAGTTTTTACTTCATTTTGGAAAATAGCGTGTTAAAAGAGATATCTTGAAGTCAAATATTTTGTAATAGTGTCAAGATGACCTCGGTCTTACATAAACTGTATTATGTTCCTTCGTTTATGCTAAATTCCGTTCGATGTTCGATGATATAGTCAACATAACCTTACCCAAGGCGCTCATCCAGTCGCTGGTCCTCGAGGAATTCTTCTACGTCGCGTATATCACAGTGCTTGCGCCAAGCTACCTTGTTCTTTTTCGAAACATGCTTCTTCTTCTTCACAACAGACATTTTTATTAACAAAATTATTAAGATTTACAACAAAAACACATGTGGCTTGACAGAGTCCAGCGCGTGAAAGGGAGTGACAGTGACAGACAGAACAATATGTGTCAACTTGTCATGATTCTACGGTCTAAAGAAATGAGTTTCGATATTTTGTGAGCGAGTCACTGAGTCAAACTCAAATGGGATGTGATCAATGATCATACAGATCTTTTTAAGGTTCCGTACCCAAAAGGGTAAATGAGGGATTTTCAGAAAGCCATTAAAAAATAAAGTAGTTCCCATCGGCTCGATAGATGATGTTGACGAGACAGGGGTGAGCGACCTTGCAGATAAATAACTAAAATACCTACAAATAAAATGATCCTATCATTGTATGTAAATGAAAGTACTTGTGTCTTTAAGTAAGCAGAAAAATATAAACATATATTTCGTCAACGGATGCGTCTGACGTGACATGCATTTGAAAATTTTCGTCTTCGGTCCCCTCTCTGGTCAACGCCATCTATCGCCGGTATGTTGAACTACGTTCTACTAGAGCTGTCAGAAAACTCCTCGCCAAAAGGTTTAAGGGGGTTGCAGAGGGAGTTGCACTACACTAGATGGCGCTCGGGAGCATTATTCCTGATTTTATCACATTTTATTTTATATCTCGTAATTGTGATGATTTCAATTTTGTTTATGTTTTACTGATCTAGCTACAAGTTATAGTAATTTTATTGTTCATACGAATTTGATATACATTTTAATTTTAATCAATTTCATACAAAACTTTGACGTATAACATTCGTAGACGGTATTAACAAAAGTAATATTTTATATATGGAAAAATAGTTAAGAAAATCTAGATTACGCATCTCAAATAAAATTTGCAATTTATAACATAATTACGAAGATATAAAATAAAATGTGATAAAATCAGGAATGATGCTCCCGAGCGCCATCTAGTGTAGTGCAACTCCCTCTGCAACCCCCTTAAGTAGCCCATTCACAGTAGTCCGTCTTGTAGTCCTACACCAATATTGGATCGTGAATGGTGTTGTAGTCCTACAACGCGTCCGACGACCTTGAGCATTATGTATGGGTAGTCCTACTTGCAGGATTGTGTATGGGCTTGTAGTCCTACATGTAGGACTACTGTGAATGGGCTTCTTTATTAAAAAATTTAAACGATTTGTAGCTAAATACTTATAACTGTACCTCAGATCAATTAATACAAGAACTGTACTCATAGCACAGGTCCGGCACTCGCGACACAAGATGGCGTTACTATACGTGCCGTCCCGCTTGCACGCTTGCGCCTCCTGTATGTGCTTTGTGCTTCTTGCTCGGCGCCCCTCAAGTTACCCCAGAATAAGTGGGTTTAGGGCACGGAGTGTCCGGCGATAGGTCAATCGTGCGCGGTGAGCGGGGGCTGGCCGGGGGGAGCGTGACCTGCGCGCGGTACCAACTTTGCCGGTTTCTCGTCCCCCCCACGCACACTACGCGAGCATGCGATCAAACTTTATTTTGTGGATGACACATTAATCACACTCGCTACGATTCTGTACAGTAGGTACTGTATCATCTGAATTCAATACAACCATGAGCCATGTCTCCTAGTAGGTAGTTGGCGTAGTAGGTGGCGGCGCGTTGCGGAGAGGTATGGACACACTCAATCTTTCAACTACAATCTTCTACCAATCCGAATGGGCACACGTGGTGGACATACACCCGCCCTGGGTAGGCCGTCACAGGCCCAACAATGCAGGGAACGGCCGCCTGTGCCCTGCATTGGGGATTTGGGGCGTAGGTATATAGGTTGAGCCTGCCGTTGTCCTGCCATTTTCCCTACCCTACACCTCTTAGGTATTATTTTATTGCTATTTTTGTGTCCTGCATTCAACATCTAACAAGTACCTGTACCAACTAGGAATTCTATCAATAATCATAAATAAGAAGTTTCAGAAATTCTTTATTATTAAAAACTTACATGACAACATAATTTGTATTTAAAAGTGTATAAAAACACTACGAAATGGCATACTTAATAAATGTATCTAGGCGGTTCCACAGACAAGGAGACACTACTCTTCACAATCCTCCTCTTCAACAGCTTCTTGCTCGGCTGGATCTTCGTGGGCCTCTTCTGGAAGCAGACATAACTATTAAGATTATGTTGGAATAGGGATAAGAAAATGTAATCGTAAAGAGGCTACCCTTGCCGGTTTCCATAGGAAGTGCCATTATTTCACGTTAACTAAGTATACAGGGTGTTAGGGTAAACAGTTGCATTAGGTAAAGCCCGACCTGAAATATAAAAACCTCGCCATGTTGCGGAAAAGCATTGGAACTAATTTTTGTACTTACTTGGAACACAAACATTAAAGGTGACAGTCGATTGCAGCGCCCCCAAACCAGGTTTTTTTATATTCCTGGTCAGGATTTACCTACTTTATGGGGTAATTGTACCCGTGATACTGAATAACTTTCCCTATGAAACCTATAGTTACCTAGCCTATAGGACATTGGCAAAAAAAAATTGGACTTTCCATACTAAATGCAATCAGAAGCTGGTCGAACGTTTGTATAAATAAAAATAAATAAAAAAAATTCCTGTAGTTACGAGTATCTTAGGGAAAGTTGTTCAATATCATCTTCATAGTGCTATCACACAGGGTGTTAGGGTAAATATAGTTGCATACTTTAAAGGGTTATTGTACACATGGCGACACATCAAGCTACGCAGAACTGAAGAAATAAGCTGGCCGCACGTAGGTAGAGTAGGTAATCTATAATGTCGCGTGGCCAGCTTATGTTTGTTTTGCGTAGCTTGATGTGTCGCCATGTGTACAATAACCCTTAGTATGCAACTGTTTACCCTAACACCCTGTAATAACCGGCAAACATCTGGAGCAAGACCATGACTGCATAGAATAAAAATTAGGTAGGTAAGTACTTGTGAGAAAGTGCTACTGCGAAGTTAGGGGAGGTATGCACCTATCCCTCACCGCCTACGCCTCACCCCCGCCCATTTTTCAAGTTGTTTGCCTTACCTACTAAAAAATATTTAAATACCTGGGTAAAGCCTGACCAGCACAGCTAGCATGCCGCAGTGATACAGCGCTATCACACCTTAGCTCTCTTTCTATTTGCGTGCGAACGAACGAGATAAAAGACGTGATACAGCCGTATCACGTGTAGCATACTACGAGTGCTGAACATTGACCTCTTATATGTGCTGAAATATAAAAAACCTGGTTTGGGGGCGCTGCGATCGACTATAACCTAATGTTAGTGTTCCAAGTACAAAAATTAGTTCCAATGATTTTCCGCAACATGGCGAGGTTTTTTATATTTCTGCACTCGTAGTATGCTACACGTGATACGGCTGTATCACGTCTTTTATCTCGTTCGTTCGCACGCAAATAGAAAGAGAGCTAAGGTGTGATAGCGCTGTATCACTGCGGCATGCTAGCTATGCTGCACTGGTAGCATGCAACACGTGATACGGCTGTATCACGTCTTTTATCTCGTTCGTTCGCACGCAAATAGAAAGAGAGCGAAGGTGTGATAGCGCTGTATCACTGCAGCATGCTAGCTATGCAGGTCGGGCTTTAAGTAGGTCCATACCTAACTACTTAATTATTTTTATGATGTTAGTAACAGCCCGTCAGGATTATTAAAGTGTTCTTCGGTAACAGCTACAGCTACCTCACGTTCCCGTGAAACAAGGCGCATGGCTGGCATAAGACCATGACTGCATAGAATCAAAATTTGTAGGCGAAAGCGCTATACGCAGGCCCTCTCACTCCCCCGCATTTTTTAAGTTGTTTGTTTACTAGAGATTTACTAAGTGTGACGCTTGCGCCTCGACCTACCTCGTGTTATTTTTATCGTCATCTTCCGCCGCGGTAGAAGCCAGGCCTACTCTCTCAGTGACGGTTAATGGTCGTTAGTCCACCACACTTTCCCATGATAGATTGATGGACTTTAGGGTGCGTCCACATTTGGCGAATGCGCAGTAGCGACGCACGAGCATAAATTGCATCCGCGCAGCGCGCAGATCGCTAGCGGCTCGCAAGCTGCACATTCGCCGCGCGTTCGCCAGATGTGGACGGACCCTTACATACCTACCTACGCATTAGTATTCCTTCTTAAAGCGTATGTTGATTTTTCCTTCACCGTTTAAGAGCAAGTCGTTAACTATTACCACTATAACGTAGGTAACAAAGACTCATAAGTCGATTCATAGCATCGCATAGCAGTTGATAGCACATGCAGCGTAGATGCGTGGGGATTCGAACCCGGACCCTCCTGATTGAAAGTGCACGCGCCCGTTCATTCCCAGTAGTTCTACTGAACAGTTCTACCGTAGAACTAATGGGACGCACTCCTGCCGCCGCCGCACCGTCCTCCTCTTCGCAACGGGCCTACGCTCTCGGTCACATACCAACCTACTTATGGTAACAGTTTAAACTACTTATACTTTACGTGAGTGCTGCTGTGGCAAAAATACCTCAACTGCTGTGGTTTACGGTCAGTGATATCAGACAAGACGTCGCGAGACCACTTCGTCAGCCTGACTTGGAATTCGAACTGAATAATAAGACTTGAATAATACTTACATTATGGTAAATGCATATTCAATGTTATTTATTAATCGTACATATTACCTCGTATGTTTGCAGTTCTCACGATATTGGAAATCCTGCGTTCAGTTCAACAATTCGAAATAAATTACTTAAATCATACTTAAATCAACAAATCTGTCTAGAAATATTCGGAATTGAACCATTTCTTTTGATGTATTTGCAGTTGAGGAGTTTGCAGTTATTTGTTCTAAATAATGTGGGGTAATTTATATCTGAATATCCACAGAACTTTTGGATTTATGCAATTCCGGCTTTGAATACAAAGATAGGTCAAGTATGAGAGGTTTTCTATCGCTCCTATGCAATGTTTTAACGACAGTCTCTTTGGTGATTTGCAAGTTTCTTGCACTGGACTGTTGTGTGTGTTGCTGAACTGGACCGGACCACTCTGAAAGAAGGGAAAAAACTCGCTAAACGAACCTAGATTCGTCAAAAAGCGAGAAGTCAAGGAGATAATAATTATGGGCTAATTGAGCTAACGTAAGCAAACGTGGTCCTTTCTATCTATAGATCAATATCTGCAGTCGATGAGTTTTTTCGCCCTTTGTGCGTGGTTTGGACTATGTGAATTATAACAAAAAGGGTCCCCCGTCCCCCCGTCCCCCCACCGAAACAAATCTTGATACATGTTTGCTCGAACTAGATGCACAAAATGTCAGAGGACGCCCAGAATTTCAATACCTAGTCTAGTTCGCGTAGGTAGTTACTTACTGTTTTTCAGCTGCATGTGCTTAAATTTAGTTATCTTATGTATGTTAAAGTTAGGAGGTTAGTCAAGTCGTCGAAGAATTAAGTGAGATGTCAGTCGTCCACAAGTCAGAAAAAGAGTCGAGTAGGAGTTGAGTAAGAGTCTCGAAGTCACAAACAGTCATAAAAGAAGTGAGTCATTTACAGTCAATATTAAAATAACAAATGTATAACAAACATCCTTTATTTTTAAATAACACTCCAGTTTGTATTTCCATCAACATAATTATATGGCTTCCTCAATCGACATCGCACTTAATTTGGCATTTTGTTAGTAATGGTAGGTGTAACTATCATGTCAGTATTGTACTAAGCCTTCATTTTTGCAATATAACTACTAAAAGTTATACGAATACAAAACTGAAAGCTTATTCGAAACCACTGCAAAATATAAATAATAAAAAAAAAAGTAAGTAGTAAAAGCACAATCTAAGTAAGTAAGTATAAAAAATATAAAAATTCAATTCAGAAAAATTCGATTCTTCTAGCTAAAAAATTATTTACATGCAGTATAAAATCTACTTTAATAAATTAGGTAAAGTTATTGTATTGGGATTAAAATCGTTCTAAGTCTATGTGTAAGAAAAAGGAACAATACACTTTAATAAAACTTAGGAAAATTGCATTTAATCCCACTCAAATAACCACCTTATAACAGGTTCAGAGTATTCCAAGTTTCCCTTCTCTAACTTTTCTATAACGTAAACTTCATTCACAAACATCGTTCCTCAGATCTATTAGAGAAAAAGGGAAACCTAGAAAATCTCGAAACGCATTAACTAAAACCGTATTAATTGCTACTAGTGTTGGTAGTTCGACTGATGTGTGTAGTATTGTTGTTGCTGTTTAGGCTCTGGGGCCGGAGCGGCAGCGTACTCCTGCTCGACGCTCGTACCTTCTTGGGAGGCGTCGTGGTGCTGGCCGAGCCCCGCCGCCGCAGCCTTCGCCGCCGCCGCCGCTGCGTTAGCTTGCGCCTGCTGGGCCGCCGCCTGCAAGTTTATAGAAGGTTGTTTTAACTACTGGTCAAATACAATTTCTCTCATATTATCCATCCATCTTTTTTGTATTGGTGCGGAGGAAAGTTAGTGGTTAATTTGCTGTCAGAGAATTTTCAAGCCACCAGCTTCCTTTTTCTGGGCACACGTGGTGGAGTTTTGCCCATTCTCTCTCACTCACCCTAATTCTTTGCCATGCAGTGGGATGCTACAGGCTATAACTTAACTAACTTTTTATCGGTTGCAATTTTGTCAATGTCAAGTGGTTTGTGTAATCTTAAGGATTGCTTTATGGATAAAACACATTGGAGGTATACAAAATGAAATGGCGGGCCGATGTAGCCAGCCAAAGAGCGCACGTCCGTCCGTTTCATTTAAGTACTACAGTAACATCTCACATTGGCTTTTCATAGCTAAGTACTAAACATTTTGGTTGCAACGATTTAGTATCGCAGACTTTTCCGCCTGTGACCACTTAAATTTTTTTCACATAATTTCGCGCATAACTTTTTGTTTAGAAACCATTCATTCGTTTATTCATCAATAGGGCGTGGCTAGAGAGCGCTTTTATTCAGGCGCAGGCGGTAAATTCCGCGATAGTACCTACATTATATGGTAACTTATTAATTTGGGTTGCTCTTCGTCTTATGTTGACTGTACAGATGTCAGTGTCGTATAATTATTCCGATGCTGATACTTTTAGATAATACGCCATAACTAGCAGAGATTTCGGCATCCAATACAAACGTCAGGTCCAGAACTAACCCTTACCGCCTGGGAACCTGCCGTGTGGTATTTGAGATTAGAGATTTTTCAGTTGCCTGAGATAGTTCTGGCACTAACCTGTGCCTTTCTAGCTGCAGCCTGGGTAGCTTCGAAGTCGATTCGGACTCCGTGCAGCTGGTCCTGGAGAGTGTGTAGCCTCTGCCGGGCCGCACCGACCATGGCTGTCTGAGCGCCGAGCTCGCCGGCGGCCTGTGAAGCCGCTTCGTTCGCGTTCTCTGACGTGGCTTGCGCTGCATTCAACGCGGCTTGGATCACGTTCACCTGGTTATTAAAAGGTAGTATTTTAGTATATTGAATCGGATTAGTCAAATACGCTTCAACAAGATTCCAGATACATTTAGACGTAAAAATTATATTGTCTCTATTGCATGTTGTATAAATTGATAATGCACACTTAATATAAATAGTAATGCTCAGCACAAATCGACAGAAGTTAATTGTTGGAACAGAAATCGAATCATCCAGAAATAGGCTCAATAATGTTGAAGCTTGATAATATTATCATAGAGTTTATTTCGCTTTTGCATACTAGAGCAGTTCTAAAAACATTTAATTCGCATAGAAAAACACTTCAATCAATAAGTATAGGTAAGTACTTAATTTTAAATATTTAAGTAAGCATAAGCATATGGTCACGACTATATTCCCCGAGGACCGATATTCTGAAACCTCAGAACATCCCCGTTTCACCAGTAGTACCGAAACTCTGCCCAGTGTGACGGGGGGTGAGCCCGTCGCCACATATAATGGAAAGTGGGCACAATACATGCCTCGAAATTGATGCATGCAGGATTCCTCACGATGTTTTCCTTCACCGTAAATGTAGTGGAGTAACAAATCTTACATAAATTCCGAAAAACTCATTGGTACGAGTGGGCCCGGACGGGGATCGAACCATCGCCTCCTGCACGGCAGGCAAGGTTGCTCGCCACTGGACCACCACGGCTTAAATATTTAAATACCTATAGAAATTTACAAAAATTTTCTTAATATTATAAATGCGAAAGTTTGTGACGATGTTTGGATGTTTGTGACTCAAATCACACACGAATAAACGGCTGAACGGATTTGGACGAAACTCGGCAGACACATTGAAGATGTTCTGGATTTACACATAGGATACTTTTTAAGGTCCACGCAGATGGAGATGCGGGGAACAGCTAGTTTACTAATATTTAACCCTTGAACTCCTACAGACGCGATATTATTGAACCACCGACGTGTTTATGTAATTATTGTTACGATCTCGGTTGTGTGTAAGCGGATAAATTAAAGACGGTAACTCCAACCGCTCTTTTAAAAGAACATGTAGCTACTTCTGATCTGTAGTACTTATATGTTATAGAAAACCGCCACTAGCTAAGTGTGCAGTTGATCAAATTACGCCTTATTTTCTATATCCCGTTACAGTTTCCACTCCCTATGTAACATCGTATAATGAACGTTCTTTGAACCTACAAATGAAACTAAATCATTTTCAAAATTGTACCTATAATATAACACCCAGGGGGTCATTCATTCAAATCATTGCCATTATTTTATAAACCTATAATAAGTCAATCGATTAATAAGTACCTACCGAAGCATAAAATTGCTTTCCAACCTTCAACGAGGCTGTTTAAATTCTTAATCTCACCGAAATAAAACATGTTCTTATAAATTCGGTTTTCGAAAAACCTTTTACGGTAGAGGAATTGGAGCATAACCGCCTATTTTAGTGGTCATTGTACAGAAAGATTGAAATAAAACATTTTAAAAACTTGTTTTGTCACTTTAATTTGTTTTACGTTATTGATTTGGTCAATGCGAAATAGCTAGCCAATGATATCGTGGAAAATTTTCCTTTGATAATTCCTAATTATTAGGTACCTACCTACGCAGTTTCTTCATATGGAGCTACACGATAGTGTAAGTTACATTAAAAACCGAATACGATCTCTCCGACCGTTTACTTTCCTGTATTCAAAACAAATAATTCGTAAGTATTTATTATTTCTTACGACATCTAAATTCGCTACGGGGCACCGAATGACAAAGATCTTTCCTAATATCATTTTCGCAAGAACACGACTGACCACGACAGTTTTTTCAAACCATTTGCAAATTTTCAGGTTACTACATTCCATAGAGCTGTTGGCTACAAATCGATTACTTATAGTTGCAAGAACCAATTCTATTGAAAGATGAACTTAGGACTTTTCAATGTAAATATTGTAAATATAAGGTGTTTCCATCTTCTTTTTCAAATATTTGTGTTAAGTATACCAACCTTATTTTTTCTAGCCGGAAGCACAATGTAGAATTTGCGAATTTCAGATTCAAAACAATTGTTAGAAAACCACGTCAAATAACGCAATAAAACTAATAATGTTCACGAGCGATTGAGAGCAACTGGAGCGACTACGACTTACGTAAATAATTATTACCTCTCGATATCGTTCTAGAGTTTTTTTGTTTTTTATTTATTTACATCGCTCTCATTTAAATCGAGAGGTTGACGCAATGCCATTTTTGTTGAAAATATTTTAATTCGTTGTAGATAACTTTGGACCAATTTTTTTCGCAATCTTAGTACAGGATGACATTGATTTTTTTTATTTAAGGTCCTGTATTTCGAGCTAAACGAGTTCATTGTCAAGTCGCACTGTTATAATAATTACAATATGAAACATTTTCAGTTGTTATACTTTAATCGATTTATTATTTTATGTGGCGACAGGCTCACACTGGGAGTTTCGGTACTACTAGTGAAAAGTAGATGTTCTGAGGTTTTAGAATATCTCTCTAACCCCTCGGGGAATATAGTCGTGAGCATATGCTTATTAATTTATGATATTACCTACTGATACTGTTTAACATCGTAATGGACATGAAATGGAAAATGTTGTTATAGAGAAGTTATTTTCGCAAAGCACATAGTTAGTAGGCTATATTTCATTTAACATTAGGTAGTAGGTACGACAAAGTGTTCGCAATAGCCTGACTAAAGTAGTGGTACCTATTTTTTTCCATCGATCTCCATTTACTCTAACAGCAAAGATTTTACAGAGTACTATAATTACTAAGATATTGAAATATTTTCTAATTGGAATCTCACCTGGTGCATAGCTTGCTGAGCAGATTGCGCCGCGGCCTGTGCTGATCTCTTAGCTTGCTGCAGCTGCATTTCTTCTCCTTGCAGCCCGACCTTAGCATCTCTGACTTGCTGTTCCAATCCGGACAGGATCACTTGTTTACCGGCTAATGCTGCCTGGGCTGTTGCACTGGACTGGGCTGCTGATTGCGCCAGAGTATTTTTTGCTACATATGCCGCCTGGTAAGCTGCAGCTGCTTGATTCCCAAGAGCTGTCTTAGCTTGGTTCGCAGATCCAACAGCGATAGTCCTTAAACCGCTGCCTCTGCTGAAGCCCTTTTTGTCTCCACCGCCGGTGGCTGCAGATTGTACCTCCTGAATGTATGCATCATAGTGACTAGCGGATTCGGCAGGTTCCTGGGCTTGGGACTGTGCTGAATTATCATAGTCGTATTCGTACTCGACGTGTTGAGGCGAGTTGTCTCTTGCGGCGTGAGTGGGCGCGGCGCTTGCAAGGGAGAGAGTGCCTGCAATGTAATGCATCTTTTAGGTACCTATTGTAGTCATACAAAAGAAAACAAGAAAATCTATTAGTTTGTTTTAAGGCCTAAGATAGTAATATACTTACTTTTAAAAAAAATACTTAGAATGCCGTATATTATCGTAAGAATTTATTGCAAGCGTGAATACGTCAATCAAATTGCATGTGTACCCAATAAGTAGGTACTTATATTTAAGATACCTACCTATTGCTGAAAGAACAAGTAACTATAGGTAAGTACTATGAATTTCACGAAGGTGTTATCTAACTTCTTCATGCGTTTACGGAAACATGATCCATCGATCTCCTTTGCGTGTGGAGGAAAGCATCCGTGTTTCGGAACAACTCAGCCATAATATTGTGTACATTTCTCTGTTGTTATAACATATTAAGTATCAATTATACCATGTAATCAGGTAAGAATCCACGCAAGTTATACCACATTACATTAACGCATCCATTCTCGCTTTTTGTAAATGCTTACGATACTTATTACCTCGTAATTATTACAACTGATTATACTGACTTGAGTGATATTGAGAAGATCAGAGAAAATTTAGAGAAGAGGATATCAAAGGATTATCTTTATTTTCATTGTTATATTTTGGTGAGCTATAGGTATGGTGTTTTATTTTAGTTTGTCGACGGCAGTAGGTAAATCTAATCTAATCAATGACATCGAAATTTTTTGTATATACTTAAGTTTGTCTTTATTTGATTTGTTACAACTGTTCTAAACGACGAGTTATATTCTTGATCCGTCGCGTCGAACCTATTTTCAAGCAATTTTAACAAGTTGAATTTGACACTATTTTCTTCGTCTTTTTAACTTTAATTCTGATAACTCAATAAAATCTCTAACATTAAAAAGGTATTTTAGGTTACATGGTGCGATAAGAGAGAAAACTTTGCAAAGCAAAAGGTATTTTTAAGAAGTCGAAAATGGAAATGAAATATTTTTTTTGTGCACAAAAAATCAGTCAGATTTCTTGATACTTAAGATGTAAGTAGTTTTTTTTCAGTAGGTAATACAAAAATGTCATCCACGCCGAAACTCGAAATTACGATTATTATAGTTTGATGCTGTAAGTAACGTTATGTTTAATAATTCGGAAAAAGAAACATTGTAGTTAAAAATTAAGACCAAATATAAGTGTAAAATAAGTTAAGTGACAAATAAATGATTGTTTAGTCATTTCACAATTTTTTTACAAGATTTTACTTATAGATCGATAGCCTCTCTGAAAGCCGAGTTCCGAGAGGTAAGGATATTTTCGTTATAGATTGAAAGCAAAAGAAGTATACCCAGAAAGAAAGGCGACCAACCTGGAGGCCTTCCTGGAGTTTGTTAGTTGTTGCACACAATAGGGGATCCTCTAGAGGATTGGAGAGTTAAAGTAGAGTCAGTCAGCAGTACTGAAAGGGCTTGGTAAAAAATACCGAAATAAAGCAAGAAAAGTCATGTTACCTTTTACGAATCGAATCTATCGTTGCAAATAATTTACTGAATGTTAATAATTATTCTAGAGTACATCTATATTGTAACATAATAACACAAATAACAATATAGGTAGGTACTACTTACAAATGCACAGCAGTACTGTCCTGAAAGTCGTCATATTTCCGTCAGTCGAACTGAAATCACACCAATTAACTTCAATTTAGCATAGCACTTTCAAATAAATGGTAGGTAACAATTAATTTCAATATTGATAATAAGTACGAAACAAAAATAATTTGTTAGTCTAAATTGTTTTATTAAAATTTATGATATCTAACCTTCCAATACTTTCACAAATATTAGATTAAGTTTTGGTTTAGTTTTGGGGGTTGTTAAGGGCCCCTTGACTCGGTTGTTTGTGAGGCAATGTCTCGACAGACAAGCACCACTTGCATTTATAGTGAATGCTGCGTACAGGTCAGAGAGTGCGGGCAGTGGAGGATTTCTATAGAGCGATTGTTCACTCCCAAACCAATTGTAACAAAACATCACGATTTTTTTACATTATTTTAAATGCACAGAATTGTTAATAAAATGATCAAAAAGAACAGTCGACATTACAGATTTTCGGTATAAATTAACCAGTCTTAAATGTGTAGGTATAAGAAAGTGGGTACTTACTTTGATTATCTTCAGAACAGTTTAGTATAACTAGGTAGGTATTCACTAAACATTATGTTTACAATTCAATAGCTAATCAAGTAATCGTTAGGGATTCCTTGTCATGTACCTAAATGTGGAAGGTGACAACAACGCGACAGTAGGTACACACGGCGATAATCAACCTACTCATAGTTCGCGACTCTGTGTCCATGAAGAAAGAGTTCAACAATTGGGTAGGTTGAACTGCCACCGTGATTACAAAGTTTGTGTGAAAAGCAGAAAAAACATTGAACAATTCATGCAAATGTTTTTAATTGCTTAAATATGAATAAAATCGATGACAAGAATGCAAATCTGAATTTGGTTATAACAGCTTTATATGAAATCTGTTACAGATTTTACAGCGTGCAGCGTTTGATGCATTATGGTTCAAGATATGGTACTGCCCATTTTAATAGGTACATATATAGCAGTAAAAACAATTAATTTCTATCTAGTTCGCAGTTATTCAAGCAAATTCGTGTTAGGATGAGTTTATATTTAATTTATGATAATAACTAGTTATGAATGTATTCATCGAGTAACATTTTACATCATTATCATTATCATCCGCCCGGTAAACCCCACTGTTGGTTGGGTATTAGTACAAGAGATAAGTGTACTTTTTGCAACCATCAGCAGCAAGGCTGATTCAGTGTTTATGGGGTGTAGACCATCTCTGTGATGGGGATGGACCTGGACTGCCTGCATAACTTCAGTCGGTTTAGGAGTTACAGACGTTTAAAGGTCTGTAAAAAATTTACGTATGATATTATTGTAGTATGCACTGTAGCTATGTGAATAGTACAAAATCTGACAAGAACTGCCAGTCGGTTAAGGAGATACAGCCGTTCAAAGGTCGGGCCTTTGAACGACTGTAACTCCTAAACCGACTGATGAACCATGTCAGTTTTTGTATTGGTCGTCCTCTCCTCATGCAGCTGTATACATTAATATGCAGGGTCCTTAATATGCTGACACTTTTTTAAGGGGATGTTCAGACCATCAAACTGAACAACTTTCTCTATGGGACCAACATCGAAATAACTAAAAAAAATCAGCTGTCCCATACATTTGGCTCGAGTACCTAGGTACATTTGCAGTTTTTTTCGCGATTTCGATCTTAGTGCCAGAAAGTTGGTGTAGAGAAAGTTGTTCAGTTAGACGGTCTGATCATCCCCTTAAGGGTATATTATTCGGAGCGCGCTCTATACAAACGTACTATGGTGATATTTTCAATACTAACCAATTAAAGTCAATGAAATTTTGCAGAAACAATCTAGAAACAAATTTCTATGCTTGTATGGAGTCAGATTTTCGTTAAAATGTATAGTTTTCAAGTTACAGTGCCTCAAAGATTTCCATACAAATCTTACATTAATCCTAGCATCGAAACTGTATATTTTAACGAAAATCTGACTCCATAGAAGCATAGAGATTTGATTCTAGATTGTTCCTGCAAAATTTCATTGACTTTAATTGGTTAGTATTGAAAATATCACCATAGTACGTTTGTATGCAGCGCTCATTTTCGCTCTCGGAATAAAATATTCTTAAAAAAGTGTTAGCATCTTATTAAGAAGGAAAATCTATAAATTAAACAATATAAGTAGGTACAACTGAAATAAAACAATTTAAACAAGAAAGGAAACCGGAAAAAGTGTGATCGATTGCCGGCTGGTTCCTCATGCGTGAAGACTGTAATTAAGTAAATGATATCAACGGTCACGCCGCCTTAAAAAATTTTAGGAAGATTCAAGATCTTTTATTTTATTTATTTTTTATTTTATTTTATTATTCTCAGGAAGATTTACAGCTTTGATTATAGAATAAACACACCCTTAAATAACTGTACGCTAATTCCAAATCTTTCAACTAGTTAACATCTCAAAAATATGACAATGTGCGACACATTACTCACACACAAGAAAAATGGACGTATGTGTTTCTTATTATTCTATAGATTCTATAAAACCTAACCTGTGCAGGTACATTAGTAATTAGTATTAAATTTAAAATAAAGTGCTACCTAATTAACTTTTAAGCGTAGTAGCACACATAATTAGACTTGCTCAATCTTACAGTTGATCGTGTTTCGATAACTTTTTAAAATATCGCTCGATATTGTTTCTTTTAAACAGGGCTTTACTCGAAGGTTAAATACCTATACAACGTGTTAATGGATAGCAGGAGAGCAGAATCGAATTATTTCATTCAACGGTAGGTAATTTTTTTTTAAATATTAATCAATTTGTTTATAAGTACATCTACTTATGGTTTAAAATTTATTGCACACCGCATGGGCAAATCCCCTACCTACTTACTACCAAAACAAGATTTTAAAAATGTATTACTTATACTCGTATATTGTTGAATTATAGTTTTATGTAAGTACCTACTTATCTATCCATAATCGGGAAAAGTATCATTAACCTTTACACCACATACTCTACCCATCAAACTGAACAATTTGTATTATGGGAATAAACATGTCAGCGCAAAAAAATCTGCTGTTCCGTAAAACTACATTGCCTACTCGATTCAAACGTATGGAACAGCAGATTTTTTTTTGCGCTGGCCGATTTGCTCTCATAGTAAAAGTTACTCAGTTTGATGGGTAGAGTATGTAGTAAGTATGTGGTTTAAAGGTTAAGATAATCATAATTTTCCTTACCCCCTGTATCCTACAGCCTAGCACTAGCGCTTCCATACGTTGCAGAAAAAATAACAATTCATTTTTGCTTGAAAACTTAAAATGCGAATAACTTTAATTACTTACCTACTTAATAAAATTATAATATATGTAATATGAGGTTTAGCGCTTATTTATTAACACGTTGTATAAATAAATTAAAGTACAGATATCGCGATATAAAATCATTTCAGATTTATTTTCAAGGACCTGTCTACTTTAAGAATAAGTAAAAACACTTGTTTTCATTGGGTTCTTCCTAGGGTTCTTCGGACAATTTATCAAATATTAACTTGAAATATAGAAAGTCCATGTTTGTTAGTTACTAGGCCTAGGTCAAAAAGAAGGAAGGTAACATAAATAATTAATGCTTCAGGTATACAAGGTGTTACAAAAATACAAATAAACATTTAAGGGGGTGGTTTAGACCATCAAACTGAACAACTTTCACTATAGGACCAATATCGAAATCGCGAAAAAAAATGATGTTCCATACTCTACAAATCGACTAGAACTAAAATAAGTATTTGTATGGGATATCCGTTTTTTTTTTTCGCGATTTCGATGTTGGTCCCATAGAGAAAGTTGTTCAGTTTGACGGTCTAAACAACCCCCTTACGAGTTTTAATTATTTATTTTTACTTATGAAACACCTTGTATAGGGTCCTTCTCAAAGATAATCAAAACTGAACAACTTTCACTTAAATATTGTTGGTGTTTTGTTACACTCTGTACACGGGCTCCAACTTAATACGCTGACAGTTTTCGAAAAAAAAACAGCTGTCCCATACATTTGGCTCGAGTAGGGTTGCAGTTTTGTATGGAGTAGCTTTTTTTCTCGCAATTTCTATGTTGGTCAGCTGATTGAATTTATTATAGAAAGTTCAAAATATGTTTTGCGAATTTCCTATAGGTTTCTTCGGGAAAGTTGTTAAGTCGTGGTTACAATCACCCATTAAAGTAATGCAGTTGTCTACCCTAACGCCCTGTATACATACTACCTACTCACATCATGGGCGATTTTAGAGGAGCCGAGCACGTGCATACAAGTCAGGCTTTCATATTGCGCAAGGATTTTGGGCTCATTAAAACACCAGTTACTGACTGACTGAGCAAAAACACCGAAAATAAGAGCAAATTCATAATTTATTATGGAAAGTATGTTTTATAGATATACTACTAACCTTGGCCTAAAGACCAAAATGTATTTTTGTGGCTGTGGCCGTGGAGACAACGCAAGACAATTTAGGCATACTGTACCTATATACATCAATTGTTCTTTTTTTTCGGAGTGAAAAAGCAAGAAAAACTATATACTTACTTAGGTAATAAGTAATTGGAGGCTTCGATTCAGTCCCCGGTAACAACTAATAGGTACATACCTAATGAATAGCAGGCAAAGCATGCTTGCGCCGCCCTTTTTAATTGATTAAGTATTACGAGTAAAATCGCCCTTTTAAGAAATGGGTAAGTATGTATGTACTAACTATGTAGGTGAAAGGTGTACGAGATGATCGAAGTAAGATGATCCTTTTCAATTTAAGCTAAACTGTTAACACCACCTATAGTTGTTTTCTATGCTAAAACATAGTCCGATCTCGATACCACCTCGCATTAGTCAATTTGTGATGGCGGTGTGAGAAACGAGTAAATTGTTGTACTTCTTCTTAACTATTATAAAACTGTAACTGAACTGTGTCTGTACATTGAAGATATTTACAAAAAAAAGATTACGATATGGTTTTTAAATATCCCCGACTCGAAATCAACCTTTTTTAGAAATTTTGTCTGTCTGTTTGTCTGTTTGTTTGTGTGTTTGTTTGTGTGTTTGTTTGTTTGTTTGTTTGTTTGTTTGATCGCGCATCACGCAAAAACTACTGAACCGATTTTGATGGAACTTTTTTTGTTTGATAGCTTATGATCTGACTTAAAATCTGGTATATAATTTGTGCGGACGAAGTCGCGGGAAAACACTAGTACTTAATAAAAATGAAGAAATGTTGTGACTTTGTTTGACCTAGGAAAGGTTGATTTTCAGCTTAGGTAAAGTTCAAAGTATATTTTTTATATCAAAAGTTACATAAATAAAGACAGTGTTTCTTTTCATTTACCAAATTATACCAAAACCCAAAACATTCACAAAGGGGGTAGGGGGTAAGGGGGTTTTCGGGGTAAAATCATCTTGCCCATTACTAAGGCACTAGCAAAGACATCTTAAACCCCAAATAATATGTGTCGGCTAGTGCCGTTAGTGGCTGCGAATGGGTTAGCTAATTTATCTGTCTATCTGTAGTCATACTCAAATTGTTAAAGTGGATCTTTCATTACCAAAGGATTATCTTGGACACCGGGTGTCCAAGATGATTCTTTGGTAGGGTTTTAAAAAAAGTTAATATTGTACCTACATAATGAAAGATCCACAAATTTAACAATTTGAGTATGACTACAGATAGACAGATAAATTAGCTATCAACCCATTCACAACCACTAACGGCACTAGCCGACACATATTATTTGGGGTTTAAGAGCCATTGACGGCTATAGCCGACACCAACTAGCTCTATAAAAAATACATGTTTACAATAAATCACGGTGGCTTCTGTGACATTTTTTTGTTGTTTCTATTGTGGCTACGAATGGGTTAAACGCTTTTTACATCTGCATTAACTTGAATAGTCATAGTCATATATTTTAGTCATATATAATATCACTTAAACTACGAACATTTTCCCTTAAGGGGATCATCTCGTACACCTTTCCCCTAACACTTGATAAGTAGGTATACCTACTAGAGGTATACTAACTAGTTAATTTTAATTCGGGCAGGAATTTTGAAGTAAAATTAATCATAGAATCTCTTCACTTTAAAGACTGACTGTGATACTATTTACCTATCTGTGGCTGATTACAATAGCAAAGCACTTTCTGAATCGTGCCCTCAAAGCAAAGCAAGAGCTTCAGGACTTCAAAATAACAAAAGCATCTTTCTGTTAAATGCAATTTTTTATCACGAACTGTTATACGCTTATTGGAAATGAAATATCGGCTTTATTAGTGGAGAGATAAGGTCGTGGCTGTCTGCACAATTTCGTATGAATCAATTTAGCAACGTCTTGTGCAGAGATCGTCACGGACGGCCATTTCGCAATCACGTGACAGAAACAAACAGCAAGGTAGGTAGTTGATCAACTTGATACCAAACCCAGTCTTTGACCAATCCCGTGACAGTAATCCGCGTAGTAACTTTATGGTTCCAGAATCCCAGTAAAAATGATAAGTACATATTTTCATTAGAATATACTTACCTAATTAACTACATTTTCTCATAAGATACCTTTTTAGTAACCGCAAATGAATTGCGTTTTTCGACTTTTTCGTGAAACGATTACTTTCAGATTCTTTAAAGATGATTGCTTTATAATTATTCGAGTGGAACTAAAAATAGATCATCTAAGTTGTTATCCAATGAAACCTAGAAATCTAAAAGGAAACAAGAGAAATATTTTTTTCTATTACAGCTTCCATAATCCCTCAATACCTACTTATCGATAACTGACGCCCACCGATACTTAGATAACGCTGAAATTAAACGAAATGAATGGTTCCAGCAATGACGAATTCCACTGAAATCATCGTCATTAGTGAAAGGATGGTGAGGACAGAAACGAAAATGAGCTAAACGTAGACGTAGTAGGTACTTACTTTTTCTTATTTGATTTATTTATATTATAACTATACTTACTTACTTTTTAAGTTTCTAACCGAGATTTTCTTCAAGTAATTAAGTAGTTACTGCAATGATGCAGCGAGCCGTTCTTTCGTATACAAGGTGTTACAAAAATACAAATAAACCTTTAAGGGGGTGGTGTAGACCATCAATCAAACTGAACAACTTTCACTATGGGACCAATATGGAAATCGCGAAAAAAAAATTGATGTTCTATACTCTACAAATCGACTAGAGCTAAAATATGTATGGGATAACCCCCTTAAGAGTATTAAATATTTATTTTTACTTATGAAACACCTTGTAGAGCAAACATCGCGCTTCTTAACGATATCCCATTCTATTGATTACATTGCATTAAGTCACTGTCTCACTGCGGTCACGTGTAGTAGTGTTGTACTGAGATACTGCGCAAATAATTCAAGAAATGTAAGCAAATGTTAAGGAATAACTTTTCATAGGTAAACACATTGACTTAGATGAATTAATTATTAAAAGCATTTTATATAATATTATGTTAACGATATTTTTATCCCACACTCATTGGAAAAATAATTATATGCAAATGCAAATAAGGGCAAACATATACGCGAAAAAGAGAACACAATAATATGCCCGAAAATATGCAAAGTTCGCTAAGTTAGCAACATAATTTTTTTGTCTTTCTCGCATGTATGGTTTTTACTATCTTTTTATCTGGACTGGCAGTATAGACAAATATTGAATAGAAAGATTCGAATTTTAAAAACTCTTTCCACGCTAGCGGATAAAATGCAATTTGCACTCAGACCTAGAATGATAAACAGAATCTTTCCGAGCTTGAGAGGTGAAAAATAAATTTTAATATTAATACACCACTAATTTTTAATTAGTAACGAACCTTTAAGGGTGTATTCAGACCGTGAATCTGAACAACTTTCCCCAAGGAACATTGGCCGAAAAAATTTTGGGACCTCCCATAGAAAATCGAAGGGCCGATCCGCACTTTTGTATGGGAGGTCCAACATTTTTTCTCGTTTTTCGACCCATGTTCCTCAGTTTTTCATTTAATTGGTACTTACTTTTAACTAACGGATGGAGTTGGATGGGCTAAAACACAACAAGGATTATTTAAAGCAATGAGGGCGTCTAATGATCAAAAATGAAGAATTTATGTTCTTTAGGTACGGTAATTAGAGTTGTGTAGTGTAGTAATAAAGGTAGAGGAGTATTATAAAAACAAACAACAAAATATTGATGATTACAAAATCTAACTTTATTTAAAAAATCAAGTACCATTTTTATCATAAAAGAAAAAACAAAACAAACCTTGTAAATTACTGCAATGAACAAAAAAATAAGCACATAGTCAAAAACACTTTTCTTGTGCACCATTGATTATTTTTGAAAGATATTTGGGATTTTAAAATGACTCAAAAAAAAACGGCCAAGTGCAAGTCGGGCCGAGCGCAGTGTAGGCTAGAGTGTAGGGTTCCGTAGTTGCCCGTCACAATATGCGGACTTTGAATGTTTGGTAATATGAACATAATTCCTTTTTACTTCCCCAAGTACATTTTATAAGTTGGAAGACTATCACTCGTTAACGTGTAAAGCCTACTTAGCTGTGATAGTTTTCCTTTTAACTTCGTTAAGAAGATATACTATTGCCGTGAACATGGCGAAATAATAAGGGTTTTTTGTTGACTACGGAACCCTAAAAATGATTGAATTTGAGCAATGCCAATCAGCAACTAAAAGTAACACATATTTGTGGTATTCAGTAATTCAGTTCTGTCGTCTTACAAGCAAAAACAATAAATATTAAGACCTGTGTATTCCCAGTAGTTCCATGATGGTGGAACTACGGAGGCTTTACCATTTCTTCCGAGGAACTACTGGGAAATCAAAAACAAATGGGTTGTTTACGTCAAGGCACATTTATGAGTTTCAACAAACAATATTTCCATATAATTTCTAAATAAACTTAGTACTTCTTTTTACCAAAGAAATCGAACATTAACTGTAATGTTATTATGCCACATGCAGAATGTTTCAAAATAAATACAAAGGAGTCAGATGGCAGTAAAAGTTACAAATTACATATTTCGAGCATTCAATACTTAACAATGATTATTATTTTTTAGATTGAGATATCTTCAGTTTATTAATTTCATGATGAAAAGAAAGCTTTTTTTACAAATCAAGAGTGTGATCTGTAACTTCATTTTAAAATTAATATTGCAAACATCGATTTCTGACTAGATAATTAGACATTACTAAGTTTTGACCGTATCCACATTAGAACGGCACGTCCGCGTCCGGAAAGAGGCAGCAAGAACATTATCAAATAATACTTTAACAGAGAGCCCAGGCTGCTCAGCCCTCAAACCAATTATTTATCCCCCTGAGGTCCGGCCCGCGACAGAGCTCTCACTGTCAACGTTCTCTATTCTCTACTCATATACTTTTATATTGTTCTGGCCGAGCCTGTCCGTCCGTCCACGGGCCCTTGTAATATGGAAAAAACTTTAGGCACTTCAGATGATTTAAAATAACTGATTTTCATAAAACTAATAATCAAACACGAACGAACATAATTCAAGTTGATACCAACCTAATAATACTAACAATAAAACACCAAAACGTCTTATAAACTTTTTTCAATGATTAGATTATTCCTAAAGTAACATGAAAAAGTTGTAAGTCCAAACACTATTTACAATAAGTATCTAATCATTAACTTGACACACTTCCACTCTCATGGATCATCTTTTGAAATTGGTTTTTCTTCCACAATGTGTGAGACTTCTTCATTTGGATTTGATTCAAGGATTTGAGACTTTTCTTCTGTTAATTTAGTTTCAACAGGTTCCGGTACTTCCATTAGATTGGTTGCAGCTACAGTAGGCACTTGAGCTGAAACTCCGATAAGTTCTTCAATAGCCACGCCATTTTCTACACCAAATTTGTCACTCTGTTCATTGTTTACGACTTCCAAATCCGATAGATTGATATTTGCCAGGTTTATAGCTTGTATGAGACTTTCCATAGTCTTGTCATCAATCTTCTCCTCAGGAGTGTCAGTTTCATTTTGAACTTCATTTGGAGCTGTAGTTTCGATGGCACTTGGTTCTTTTTCGTTTGAATTTTCTTTGGTAGCATTTGCTTCATCAGATTCGGACCCTTTAGGTGCTTCAGTTTTCTCTTGCTCATTTTTCTGAGCTTGTTTTTCTGCTTTGTTTTTTTTCGACTTAGATTTCTTTTGCTTTTCTTGTTTAGGAGGTTCCTCTTTAGTGCCGTTTTTTGTCGTTAACACATTTAATTGGCTTTGCAAATGTGCAAGACTCTGTCTTAGTTGGGCACAGTTGGCGGCCATTGCATCAACCTATGGTCAGAAATATTATGAATAACTTCTGTGTTGCTTACTAAATAATTATGAACAGTAAAGCATTCATTAAAAATCTAATGGCGGTGGAATGTTATACCAGCATACAATTATGTTTTTCGAAGGTACTTATAGGCATTTCATGTCCATGATATTTATACTTATTTCATTCAATGCACAACCATACAAACTCTACTAAAAATCAACTGTCGATAAAAAAGCCAACCAAGCCTGCCAAACAAAGGTCCTGGGTTCGAATCCCGGTTCAGTCATCAATGTTATGTTTATGTTTGTGGTATGTTTCTAAAATAAAAAGCCTAGTTGCTTATGTTTGGGATCATTACAATGTATTTGCCTATGAGCGTTATTTATTTATATTTATTTGTGTAGTAAGCACGAATACATCCATACATACATAAATCTTTGATAAGTTATGTCAAGATACCCAGTCGAAGATACCAACGCATCGAAAAAAATATCACCGAACTCATGGGTGATAAACCGTGTCGGTATACAAGCACACAGAGTTAGATAAGTTGTTTTACGCCTCATGCACACCAACCTAAGAAAGTAGGCCACTTTTGTTTTATACGGTAGAAGCGTGAGGCTCTATCTAGACACATGCACAAATGCACGTGACAAAAACTAAAATAATTTGAAAAAAAAAATGCTTTATGTAAGACAAACTCTCGACCACATATCCACATCTCATTTTGTGGTGGTCAGAAACTTTGCTACAGCTACAAATTGACGAGCAGGAAACTTTCAACAAGATCAACTACTAAACTATAGAAAAAGAATAATTTTATTCGCATCGAAACTACTAGCGTACGTACATACATATACTCACGCCACTGTTCCACAGAGACTACGGCTTGCCACACACTACGATTCTGGCATACTCCTCTCGCCTCATCCACATTCATTCATCTCTTAATGCACTTCCGTCGGTTGAGGGTGCTACGCACTTGTCCTTTTCGGAGAATAACATTTATTTGGTCGTCGTAAGTTTTCCTCGGATGCCCTCTCTCGACTGTTCCACTGACACTGAGACACTTTCACCATGCTTTCACCCTAGAGAGTCTACTTTCATTCATCCTCTGTACTACTAGCGTATTTAGTAAAAACTATATTTAGCAGCAAGTGAATGAAATACCTTGTTATTAGAGGAAGAGGCCGGCGCAGGCGCAGGTGCTGGAGCGGGCGCCGGGGGTGCGGGCGGAGGGACCGGCAGTGGCGGTCGCTCTATGTTGTTCTCCTTCAAGGTGTTCAGTAGCACGGTGCGTTCAGCCTGAAACATTGTCTTTACTTATTAAAAGTTCCACTACACCATAGGGACGTGATACAAAACCGTGATCACGTTGTGCAAAGTTTCATATCAAGCATCATCATGGCAGAAAGGTGACATCGGTGTAGATTATCATTTCAAACACGGCGAGTAAATAATTAAAGAGAAAGGGATTATGGTAGTGTTTATGTAGGTTAGCTAGCAAACAAAAATGCTCATTTTGCATTTGACAGGAAAATAAAAATGACTCGGACGGACTACGCGAGCGATAGGAAACGAAAGCAAATATAAGGTCTATAAATTAGCTGAAACTGTTTTAAGGGGATGATCAGACCATCAAAGGTTTGTCAACTTTCTCTGAGGGACCATTATCGAAACAGTTTCAGCTAATGTTGTTAGACCTTGTATAAGAAATTCTATTTTTGGTACTAGCTTCTTTAAGATCCATATCACACAAGCGACACAAGCAATTTTTGAGCGAAGGCGATTTCGCAACTGCACCGCCGCGATTACGCAACTAAACCGCAGCGACACTAATTGAGCTCAGAAATATCGCAGCGATTTCGCTGTCTGTTCTGTCAATGCCTACGCTCAAAAATTGTGTTACATATCAATGTCTAAAACACATTACTAATAGATATAATATAAATACATTTTCAGGAAAATCTTCGTTCCTTTCCACACTACGGACATAAATTGGCATAGCATAGCATAGCATATGCTCACGACTATATTCCCCGAGGGTGTAGTCAGAGATATTCTGAAACCTCAGAACATCCACGTTTCACCAGTAGTACCGAAACTCTGTCCAGTATGACGACGGGGGGTGAGCCCGTCGCCACTTATAATGGACAATACATGCCTCGAAATTGAAGCATGCAGGTTTCCTCACGATGTTTTCCTTCACCGAAAAGCCAGTGGTGTTACAAATCGTACATAACTTCCGGAAATCTCATTGGTACGAGTCGGCTTGGACGGGGATCGAACCACCGCATACATAAATTGGGCAGATAAAAAATGCATAAGAAATAATATTAATAGTTTAAAATCATCACACACAGTCACACAGCAATATTATAAATGTTATAATAAATGAGATAGATGAGCTTGAGCTTACAAAATATATTTAAATAATATGCAGCACACACGAAATATTTAAAATAAATGATATATTATAAGAGAAACAAGCAAGCAAATGATACTTACGTAATAGCTTACTGGACAAAATTTTTATTGAAAAGAAAGTGTTTTACTATCACAAACAAATAAAAAAAATGCAAATTCAGCTCGCTCTGGCATTTAGCAGCTAGGCAATTATGGAGAAAGATATAACATCCATAAAGCATCCATATTCCAACCGTAATGCAAAATGTTCATGTTACATTCAAAAATGTTAATGTAAGCACTTTATTTCTTTATTCGTAGGTAAGCACAGATAACAAAACAATAAAAGACATTGCCAAATCCCGTCTCGCATACAAAACTGGTAAATTTGAATTTGAATTTTATAAGAAATCCCACTGCAGAAAAGGATAATTTCCATTTCATTGGGAAGTATGATTCCTCCTGTTTTGTGTATAATTTTAGCTATCATACTCTTTGTATTTGTTTCGTTAGTTGCGCAACGATTTGAAATGACGTCAGTTGGTTCGTTGGTTCGTCGCGTGGGCAATGTGTTTTAAACTAAAGAATAATAATGACCTGTAGTGTGCGACACAGGCTCTGCATATGCTGCAGCTGCCTCCCCGTGGCAGCGAAACGTTCCTCGCTGGACTGCCTTTCTCCACACATGTCCAGCAATGCTGTCTGCGAAGTCTCCCATCTCTTCTTCCATGTCAGAGATTCTTTCTCTAACTTCTTTATCTTCTTTGACATCTGTAATTTAAAAGGGAATTTTGAATAACGCAGCTCGTGTCGAGATTTTAATTATAAACTTGCGGCGCCCGTGACTTCGCACGCGCCGACCATAGAATTTAAATACTCATAACTTCTAATTGAATGAACTGATCGCGATAAAGTAAAGTCTCAATATTAATCCAAACTAAACCCTATGCTTTTGTGAAAGCAAATCACATCCGTCCCATGCAAATCGGTTCAGTCGTTGTTTAATGATGCCAAAAACAAACAAAAAATTTTTTTTTGTATATAATCTCAATGTATATGCACACAACGAATATTTTTGCAAATGTCTAAAATGTTTTATTATATGTACAGAAAGCCGTTTTTCTAAATTGATTTTCATGTTTTTATTTTATTATAGGATGTCTCTCAATTCAGCACGCCTCATGGCAAAGGCCTTCTCTAGCGTTAAGTTGAGATCTATCACGAGCCACTATCCTCCAGTCAGCCCGCCGTCAGTTTTATTTCATCTTCGCATCTCCTGTATTGTCTTCCCCTAGACTTGCTGACTCTAGTCCCTAGGGACTGGGGTACCAGTTTGTCACACTCTTACACAACAATATTACAGTAGCATAATATACATCAAAGTTAGTTCTCATCATGTGACCAATATTTTTTTTTAAATGTGGTAAATTCAGGAGCCAGGCACTAAATGTAATAGCAAGTCCATTCTTACCATTTCCACATGTTCTTTGAAGCCACCAAAAGCTTGGTTGCTCTTCACCAGAGCATTTTCAAATTCATCATATTTATCAGTATACACGGCTAACTGGCCCTTTAGAGCAGTCTCCATTCCCTGAAGCTCCATTATCTTGGCTTTATACTGTGCTGCTATAACTTTTAGCTGTTCCGTTTCAGCTAAAAGCCTTTCCCTTTCAGCTTGGTGTTCTAGATTAGCTTTCTGGAGTTTAGCATCAGACAGTTGAGATTCTAATGCCATTTGTTTCGCCATTTTGTCTACCTGTGAAAGTAATAAAAATATTTAAAGGAAATCTGATCTGCTTAAAATAAAAAGGGTCAGTTGTACCCAAAACCGACGAGCGAGCTTTGAAAAGACTGATGAATGTGGAGGAAGCGAGAGATGTCTGACAGGATCGTAGCAGGTGGCGTTCAGTTGTATCTGCCTACCCCAGTGAGAGACAGGCGTAACAATATTTATGTATAAAAAACAAGCCATTAATTCTGGTCTAATATAATACAATCACCGAAAAATGAAAGCTATCAGAAGTAAAACCATTTATTCTGCCACTGGATATAATAGAAGATTGAAAGAAACCTGGTTGACATAATTATAGGCGTATTGGTAAATGTTCCATGAAACTAATGGGAATTCAATTGATGCAATGTTGCTGCTTCACTCAAATTCATCATCTATTTGAAGTACATGCAAGGCTAGCACATAGGCTACACCACGGCACACCTCGAACATGTCAGCTGATAGCTGTCATTTTATACAATTGGGAAAAAATTAAGAGTTAAGCACGTGCGACACTGAGGAGTGCGAGCGAGACAGGAATACGCACCTCCATAAGAGGTAACCACAAAGTCGCGCGTTCACAATTTAAACAATCGTCTAATATAGCTGAAACGCTCGTTCTGGACGTGTATCCGTCTGAACGTGTGTGCGACTAAGCACGCCTGCTTCATTCGAAGCGGCGGTTTGTCATCACTATTGAAAGTGGCATATCCTCTCCAACAAACCGGGCGCAATCGTCAATGTTAATGTTAAAGTAACCAGAGGGGGTGAATTAAAAAAAAATTTTGTGGGAGGCAGGGAGTGTCCATACTGTATGTAGTACTATACTGTGACCACTGCAAGAAAGCAATGAAGCCATCTTGTGCCCTCAGTCACACGAAATATCAAAGAGAGATATCTTGATCATTACATCTTCCTAAGAGGCTGTGTGCATGTCTTGCTATTCAATAAAACATCAACAAGCATTATTTCCACACCTGTTGTTCCCGTAACTGGTATTGTTGTAGAACGCTCTTGAACTTTTCACTCATGCTTATGTTGTCATCCCTCAGTTTGGTATTTTTCTCATTATTTTGCTGCAGTAGGGTCGTGATCTCCGACAGAGTGTTCTGGAACTTGGCTTGAGTTTCTTTACGCCGCTCTTCTTCCTCTCTAATCTTGAGAAGTGATTCCTCCTGTAATAGATAAAATTATTTTAAATGAAATAGGATACTTAGTAAAAAATTTAAACAGACGTCAAAACCAACAAAATTTAAGTAATATTGCAGCCGATGACTTTTACCCTAGAATTAAACATTTTAACGGGTTCTTCCCGCGTTTTGGTATATTGAGACAATAAAGGTATTATACCTGTAAGTTATACGTAAGTAATACCTTTATGATTGAGACCGACTCCAATAAAACAAATTAATATTCTTATAAAATAAATGATTTTTAATTTTTAATTTAATTTTTTAGGTTTCCGAAGTCAACAAGGAACCCTTATAGTTTCGCCATGTCCGTCCGTCCGTCCGTCTGTCCGCGGCTTAGCTCAGAGACGCTTAGTACTAGAAAGCTGTAATTTGGCATGGGTACACATATTAATCACGCCGAGAAAGTGGTAAAATAAAATTTTGAAAAATATTTTTTTTTAGGGTACCTCCCCTACCCGTGAAGTGGGGACGCAATTTTTTTTTCTCGTCTATCCCATGGTGTGGGGTATCGTTGGTTAGGTCTTTTAAAAATACGGTGGGTGTGGGAAAACCATTTTTCGATTTAGGGATCCGTTAGCGAAATATTAAGCTTTAAGGTGCTAATTTTTGTTAGAGTCGAGTGTCCCCCCCTCTGCCAGCTAAACGGTTGTTTCTAGATATGTGAAAAAATTCATGGCAGTAGTGTATATAATGAAATTAAAAGGAAAACTATCACCGCTAAGTTAGCTTTACAAGTTAACGAGTAATAGTCGACCAACTTAAAAAAAGTACTTTTTAGACTTTATTAGCCGTCAAACCGTAGTATAAAACAAAAAGCCCCCTTCTAAGTTCGTATATTGTGACGGGCAACTACGGAACCCTACCCTGCGCGTGGCCCGACACGCACTTGGCCAGTTTTTTAATAGATGCGAACGTAAAAGTCATCGGCTGCAATATAACTTTAAATTTTTTATAAGTTTTGAAGTCAGTTTAAATTTTTTGTTAAATTTGTTTTTCATTTCATAATTTTTAGTTGTATGCATTGTATGGTGAAATACATTAGTTAGGCCCACTTGCGCCAATCACGGGTTAGCAATTAACTCCGGATAAAATGGCTCTTTCAGTTGTTTTTCTATACAAAAAATCATGGGTTACCAACTTAACCTGGAGTTTATTGCTAACCCAGGTTGGCGCAAGTGGGGCTTAGACTCAGATATCAGTACTACACGCAAAGGGTACTTTGATACGAAGCAAATGTTTCAATCGCCGATGATATGCTGTCAACTTTTGAGGAGTTCAATTGTGTAGCTCCGAAGGGCGTCATCAGATTTTCACATTCACATTTTCAACAAAAAAGAATCACCCAAATCGGTAAAGAAATGCCGAAGTTATCGCGTAACAAACATTCAAACCGGGCCGTCACACACATATTAGTCCATATTATCTTGAAAATTACTGATGAAACTTGTTCTGTTCCCTAAGTTAAAGTAAGTGTAAGCCAATAAAAAAGAACAGTTACAATCGGAATAAGTCTCGGAGAAATGCGTGGACAAACATACATACATAAACTTATGAAATTTTTATATTTGTTTGGAAGCCTATAATAGAATATTTTGCAATTCCAATAATATTTACATACATACCGTATCGAATGAGCGTTTTTCTTTTGGTTTTCTAGGGGATCGATAGATGGCGTTACGGTCTGTGCGAATAAACGTCACAATTTCAAAAAGTGTTTCTTTAAATTAATAAAGAGGGACAAGATGATCAAGAAGGTGCCAACCATGGATCTAAATCATAAAGGATAGCACTCCTCCTTACAAGCATTGATACAAGAAAATTTGACGTTCGTCTCCGTCGTCGATGTTTCCAATTTTATGTGCGTCCCTTTCTATTCCAATGACGTCACAATTGAGTGACGTCATGCCTAGACATACATTAGAAAGGGACAAAGTTAACGTCACTAAAAACAACTACGGAAAAGAATGATCATTACCGACAACAAAGGAGTATTGTCATGTTTTATGTCTTGTTAGGCAGTCTGTGCTCCACTATAGAGCATTCCAATCTTCTTGGTGCCCACGCATCTTTTGGTCACATATTTCATTATATTATATTAATCAATTTAATCGAAAATTCGAAACTTTTACACTGGACATGGCTGTATGGGCTCGATCCCTTGCCGTTCCAAGAAAAAGGCAGGCAAAGTCTTGACATGATTTTGACAGGATCTCGCGAACGGCTCTATGGAGTGATAAACATGCCATCTGTTGAGTTTTTTAGGAACTAAATTCAGAAAAGTAAAGAAATACGCTCATTGATAGCCTCCTTTTTTTAAGTCTGTTAAAAATGTGTCCAGTTCTATTGATGATAAAAATTTCTCTATCGTTTAAAATAAATAATGAATGTTTTCATAATTTTATATAAATTGATGAAATAAAAGAAATTACTGAGATCACATCAATATGTAACCAGAAACATCACATGGACAAAAGCCGATGATGATGATAATGAAACATCAAATGGCTCATTTTTAAGTCTGTTATTAATTTTCATATTCCATTAAGATTTACGCGCACTCTCACAAAATTTAGATTTCTCAATCAAGAAAACCGAAAATAAAAGTGTTCCTAACTTTCTGTCTAAGCCTAAAGGCTCAGTTTGAGCTGAGCTACAGGTTTCTATACAATGCTTCATAGTTTCAGCCTTTTTTATTTGTCCACTGCTGGACATAGGCCTGCACCAAAATGGGAGGTTATGCCATAATCGCTACGCTTGGCAGACGGGTTGGCGATCACTGTTGGGTGTTAATATACTCTGAGAATGCTGCTGCCCATCCTACGGTTAATCCCTTTAGACGCTTTTACAGGCTGGGGTGGTGCAATATTCTTGGCCGGGACCACACAATTAAACAACAATTTCTAGAAAATATTAAATTAGGTACTATTTATTTAGCTAATCTTAAAATTTGAATGTTAAAGGTATTGTACTTAGGCAGAAAGTTAGATGAGCACTTTTTTATTTTCAGTTTTCTTGATAAAGAAATGTAAAATTTTGTGGAGATGGCGCCACCGGATGGCATAAAGCCAAGTACAAGTTTTCTTAAGTACAAGTTTTTATTTTGATTTGATTTTACCGAATTCATATTATTGAAATAAAACATTACATAACTACAAATAGTAAATATTTAACTCATGACCGTATTCCCTTTTGGGGTGGTCAGAAGCGTTGCTACAACTACATTACCTTAATCGCTTTATTCTGTTTCTGCAGTTCACGACAGAGATTTTCCAGTTTAGATTTAACCAGTATAGTTTTGTTAAACTCATGCTGCAAATGCTCTTTCTCTTTTAATAACATTGCATGTCGCTTATCAGATTGTTTTATATAAAACTGCAGTTTCTTGTTATCATCGGCGGTTTGTGCATATTTTTTGCAAACCACAGAGAACTTCTCATCGAGACTCGGCAATGAGCTGACTGATTTCATGAATTGTTCAATGTTTTTATCATCTTTCCTTGACCGATCTTCTTTCTTTGACTTCTTTGGGGGTTCTTGAGGAGGGGGTGTAGGTGTCTTTTCCTGAAACATTTGACAATCTCTGATAATGTTGATAAAATCCTTTCAGCTTTGATAAATTATATGTCAGCTATGAACGCATAAAAAGTCCTGCGTATTAAATTGTTCATAAAAATTTGGTCACAAAATAATTTCCATAATATTCCTAACATGATTATGATCAATCTCTATTTTATTTATGTATCTGAAGTTGGAAAATTATTGATCTGATTTATACTGCATTCCAAATAAGGACGACGTGATTTTCCGATTCCTATATAGCTTTCTAGCCAATTGTGACAAGCAAATATAATTTTCGCCTCACAAGCTCGGAAAGATTCTGTTTATCATTTGAAATCTGAGTGCAAAAGTGCGTTTTATCCGCTAGCGTGGAAAGAGTTTTTGAAATTCGAATCTGTCTATTCAATATTTTTCTATACCGCCAATCCACTGAAAATACTTATTAACTTTTTGAAATGTTCTTTATATCAATTCACTTTTTTTCCTCACTGTTGTGAGGTCTGAAGTTGTCTGTTTCGCACGGCTGCATAGTTATTCTGCGTCTCATACCTTTGAAACTTTAGCTAAGCTCAGGATTCTATTATTTGAACCACTCGCTTCGCTCATGGTTCAATCTTAGAATCCTTCTCTTGCTCTGGTTTCAATGCAAGTATTCGCACCAAAAAGCAACTTTGCAGCCTAGCATAACAAATAACTATTATTTATCTGAAAGATGTACTATCTGACATATCTTGGACGTTACTAAAGCTGTTCTAAGAATAAGTGAGAGTAAGGGCCTATTTCACCACTTCTGAGTAAGTTCTTGTTAGCTTATCCGACAGATAGTTTGACATAATTTGTATGAAATATGTGTCGGATAAGCTAACAAGGACTTACTCAGAAGTGGTGAAACAGGCCCTAAGTGTTTCAAAACTCTGTTTCTATAATTCAAAATGACATTAAATTTTCGCTGCTATTTGGAATACAGTATAGTAATTATTAGGTACCTACCATAGCAGAAACCTGACTCTACAGTGACTAAATATGGCTATACTGCATTCATAGCAAGAAGGATATCTCCTAAATATCCATCACTTAGCAACCATTCAAAGGATACAACCTTATGTAATTGTTACTTTACTAGCAATTTGGCATCAGACGGTCAACTATAAAAAAGAAACCGTGTGAAACGTGGTTCCGAACAGAAATATCATAAACATTTTGAATTTTGGCATGATGCCAGCAAAGTTTTAGGTTAATTATTGTACTGGTTTCCACGTCCCCCCAACCATTAATACCGACTTAACTTATTATGGACTTCAGCAAATAACAAAACCGATGACCAAAGTAACTAAATCGGCAGAATTAAATCGCATAGCAAAGCAATTTTAACCGATATCCGATCGCATTCTATTTATAAATCAATGCGAGAAAGTAAAGCACTTTGGATAGGTACTTACATTATTACTATTATGAGCTATCACATTTTCTGTATTCTCTTCAACAGCAGGATCCATTTTTTCCAATACTTTTCTTATAATTTACCAAACAATACCGAAGAACGAGAAGATGTCTAAAATAGAATAGGGCAGTACACAGCGGGCAAGGAATAGAGAGACGTCAAATCAATGAGTAATCTAATCGTCAAGTAAAAACCATCACTCATACGAAGTGAAATAACTGATTCATTATTTTTTGAAATACCTATTTCATTGATTTTTTGGTGTGATCGTTCTGTTTCCGACTTAAAAAATCGATTTATGTGTTATTGTTCAACATTCCTTTAATATAAAATACCGCTGTAAAATAATGCCATAAAGTAGCCCTTTCACAGTATATATCTATACCATTCACGATCCAATATCGGTGTAGGACTGCAAGACGGACAGTCCTACACCGATATTGGATCGTGAATGGTATAGAAGTCCTACAAGGCGTCCGACGACCTTGAGCATAATGCTCATATTGTAATGTATGGGTAGTCCAAAGAGTAATATGTAGTCCTACTTGCAGGATAGTGTTAGTCCTGCATGTAGGACTACTGTGAATGGGCTCCTTTACATCTGCAACAAAGACCCAAATAACCGTAGAAAGAGAATCAACTAGAAAAGGCATTAAAATCTTCGATCAAAATAAAATGAATGGATAGGCCTTAAGCGAACATTTCAAACCAGAAAAATGAGGCAAAACAAATGAAATTTTTACTTGTCACTTGTATGAAAGTGCCCTAGATTTGACAGATAATGGCGCTAGTTTGTATGTACCAAGTGCACCAGTAGTTTGCTTCAACTTACCGCGCTTTAGGCCTATCCATTCATTTTATTTTGATCGAAGATTAAAATAATAATAGTCACGAAAACGAGACAGCCTTATACGCTAATTACACAGAGTGAATGCGACAAAATCCATGTCGTTTGTCCCTTTCTGCGTATGTGATATTTTTGTTTGCCACAGTTGAAATTGCATACAAAATCTTGCAACTATGGCAAACAAAGGCACGATTTCTCATACATTTTTGTCATATCTCTGTCCCTTTCGAGTATACGCTGTCAGGAAATCTATAGAATACTCAACCTACGCAAATAACAAACCCAAAAAGTGCCCATTAGACGGGCAACTGATCGCACACTTCCTGCCAACGCCGAATCGCGCGGCAGCAAAATTGCTCGTCTAAAGGCCGAAAGCACGATCGCAAATCCGGTCTCGGCCAATAGGGAGCGCGCACTGCTCCCCTCCAAAAATGTTTGCGATTTGGCCTTGACATAAAGCTGCTTTAATGGTACTGGCACAGCACTATCTCCGTTGTTGTTGTTTAGTTCTTCTTTCGTTTGGGAAGGCCTTTACAGGCCTTTACAGCCTATACAGCCGCTGTCTTCAGTATTTTAAGAAAAAGTAGTTCCAAATATCTCGATAGATGGCGTTGACACAACAGGGATGAGCGAACTTGCAGATAATAAATACATATAAAAATACGCTGCGCCTGACTTAGACATGCATTTTTAGCCTAAATTTCTGTCTCGCCTCCCTCTCGCGTCAATGCCATCGATCGCGGTTTGTTGGAACTACGTTTTACTAGCTGTCAGAAATCTCCTCATTTGGTAAATGATGCACCAAGGCTGAAATTCAGATACGATTTTTTTAGTCTTAGTTCGAGTCTTCCTTACAAGCATTGATACAAGAAAATTTGACGTTCGTCTCCTGATATTTCCAATTTTACGTGTGTCCCTTTCTATTCCAATGACGTCACAACGACATGAACGACAATAGAGTGACGTCATGCCAAGACATACATTAAGGAGCCCATTCACAGTAGTCCGTCTTGCAGTCCTACAGCAATATTGGACAGTGAATGGTGTTGTAGTCCTACAAGGCGTCCGACGACCTTGAGCAAAATGTATGAGTAGTCCTACTTGCAGGATAGTGAATGGTGTTGTAGTCCTACATGTAGGACTACTGTGAATGGGCTACTTTAGAAAGGGACAAAGTTAACGTCACTAAAAACAACTACGGTTTTCATCGACCCGTAGAAAGAGAAGGCATAGAAGGAAGCACGTGTCTTGTCAGTAAGAGATGCACATAGCAAATTCGCTCTAGTTAAAAAAGGAGACCGCTACTTATTGCTGTCCTTATCGACGTATCCACTTTTTTGTACTTCGGCCATCTGACTCCAAAATGTCACTTCATATAAATTGTATGGGACAACCACCTGACTCCGAGATGTCATTTCATATAATTCGCTATCTCGTACCCGGTTACACTGATATTCGGTCTACTAGCGTAAGCAAAAAATGTTTCGTCTATGCATCGACCAGTGGTGTGATTTTTGAAAATCATACGAGCGGTTCGGCAGTAGAAAATGTCAAAATTACTATGGACATTATGCATCTTTCTACTGCCGAACCACTCGTATGGTTTTCAAAAATCGCACCTCTGTGGTGCGAAAAAGAAGAAAGCACGTGTCTTGTCGTAAGAGATGCACATAGCAAATTCGCTGTAGTTAAAAAAGGAGATCGCTACTTATTGCTGTCCTTATCGACGTAGCCACTTTTTTGATCTATACAATCTTCTCATACGTCTCTCTCTCTCGTCTGACTCATACAAATGAGCGTTTTTCTTTTCTTTTTTAAATTTAGTTCCTAAAAAACTCGACAGATGACATGTTTATCGCCCCATAGAGCCGTAAGCGAGATCCTGTCAAAATCTGGTCAAGTCTGTGCCTGCCTTTTTTTTAATGCCAAGGGATAGAGCCCATTCAGCCATGTCAGGCGTAAAATTTTAGAATTTTAGATTAAAATGATTAGTAAATAATGAAATATGTCATTAAAAGATGCGTTGGCATCTTCTTGATCATCTTTTCACTCTTTACTATTTTAACGAAACACTTTTTGAAATGTTGACGTTTCTTCGCACAGACCGTAGCGCCATCTATCGATCCCCTAGAAAACAAAAAGAAAAACGCTCATTGTATTGGATTTTACATAGACGAAATTTTTTTCGCTTACGCTACGCTAGTAGACCGAATATCATTGTAACCGGAAGAGATAGCTAATTATATGAAGGGACATCTCGGAGTCAGGTGGTTGTCCCATACAATTTATATGAAGTGACATTTTGGAGTCAGATGGCCGAAGTACAAAGAAGTGGATACGTCGATAAGGACAGCAATAAGTAGCGGTCTCCTTTTGTAACTAGAGCGAATTTTCTATTTGTGCATCTCTTACTGAGTGATATGACAAGCAAGACACGTACTTCCTTCTAGTGCCTTCTCTTTCTACGGGATTTTATGACTATTGCTGTCTCATACGCGGTTACACTGATGTTACGTCTATCAGCGTAAGCGAAAAATACTTCGCCTAAGCGTGCTTTCTTCTAGTTCCTTCTCTTTCTACGGGTTAAGTCAATAAGGTAGCGATCTCCTTTTTTAACTACAGTAAATTTGCATTTTGCATCCCTCTTTGAGTAAATGAGACAAAACACGTACTTCCTTCTAATGACTTACTTATACAAATCGTCTCCGAATCTCGGCCCAAGTGATCCTAATTATAGATTTAAATTGGCTCAAAAAAGACTAGCTTCCAGAGCCGTGAAAAATTCATTATAAAACAAAATTTGTTCATTTCCGTGTTGCTAGGTTTGGGGTTTTCCCGCGATTTTAACGAAAAATTTGGTGTTTGGGGATCGGTTATCGTTATGGAAATTACTAATTTGGGATTTTCAGAAAGCCATTAAAAAATAAAAAGTAGTTCCTAATGGCTTGATAGATGGCGTTGACGAGATAGGGGCGAGCGACCTTGCAGATAATAAAATACTTTCTAATAAAATTGTAAGAAATTGTGTTTTAAAGTAAGCAGCAAAATATGAGCATTACGTCATCGGATGCGTCTGACTCAGTGACATGCATTATTGTTTACTTTTTAGCCTAAAATTTACCTCTTCGGACCCCTCTCTGGTCAACGCCATCAACGTTTGAGTAGCTGTCAGAAAACTCCCCATTGATGAGCAAAAAAATCAATGTACCTAAGGAATTTTGGGGTAGAATGTGGTTATAGTACGCAGTGATATTTATGGTGTTGTGGAGTTTCTAATTTAATAATAATAATTATTAAAGGCCGGTCTCAAAGAAAACAAAACATAGCTTAACTTTTTGTCGTCTGCCACCTTGCTTTAAAAGAAAATTATGTGAGGCTACCCACTTGTATCGTGTTTATGTGTAATGTTTGCTAAAGGGATTTATTCTCAAAGTGATTACAGCATTGACATAGATCTTTTTTGACTCTGACCGCCTCGAGTTGGAAGGTGTTCTGTTGTAGAGAAGATGCTGCCAGTATTATTAAAGTCAGCAATGTTTGTTTTCGACATCAAAATGCCCTGATAGGAACTAGAATTTTAAGATACATTGAGTCTTGATAGCTCAAGACTCCATAATTATCATTTTCGTGTGACTTAACTGGACTTAGGATCAGGCACGTATCCAGACTTTTATTTCGGGGGGGGGGGGGGGATATTCATATAAAAACAATGAAAAAGTAAGTGCTGTGATCACTTTTCCATACAAATATTCGGATTTCGGGGGGGGCATAAATCCCACCTATCCCCCCCCTGGATACGTGCCTGCTTAGGATAATTAACTGAAAAAAACACAATATAAGACCATTTTGTGAACTGAAGAGTCTGGTAAGCACCCTGACTGAAGGATATTTTACGAAGGTACCCAGTTATTTTTAATAGTGCCGTCTGTGAGTAGAGTAGACTGAAAGACACTTTGACCAACCGTTTGTTTTCTGTATTTTTTTATTTAAAAAATGATGGATTCTTCGAAAACCAATAAAAAAGAAAAAATAGCAGTCCCATATGGCTCGATAGATGGCGTCGAAGCGAAACGGATGAGAAACTTAGCTTGCTGTAAACATAAGCAGGTACGTGTTTTAATAAATTCATCGGATGTCATGCGTCTGACTCAATGATACCTATGCATTTTTTTGTTTACTTCTAGCCTATCTATATTTCCGTCTTCGCATCCCACTCACATCAACGTTATCTATCGCGGTATGTTGAACTAGGTTTTACTAGAATCCTCGTCATTCAATCTACCAAAAGGCATTTGTTTTTTTTAAAACGCATTGGTGCATTTAGTGGAAAATAGTACATTATGATACAAGTAAGCAAAGTTGGTCATTACAGACGAGGCGGGATTGCAGCAGTCGCAGATGAGCGTCGCGACATGTTTTGTACATCTTATAATGCAATATAAGAGCCGAGACTGTAATGACCAATGCTCACGCGTTTCATACGACGTTTTTCAACATACTTGCGAGGAAAAAATACTTAAATTTCGTTAAATACACCAATTTTAGACAAATATTAGAGGAAAATGGCCATAGAAAAAATTATACTTGAAAATGGAGCTACTATTATAAAACCGTAAAATCGTGAGGAACAAAAAAGTTGCGGTTTACTTCATATAAAATCAAATAACTTCCGATAGCGCGATTTAAATGACGTGCAGCGCTATCTATGGACAAAATTGTTAGTTTGTTTGTTTGTTCGCACATCACGCAAAAACTACTGAACCGATTTTGATGAAACTTTTTTGATGAAGCTTATGATCTGACTTAAAATCTGGTATATAATTTGTGCGGACGAAGTCGCGGGAAAACATTAGTTTTTTATAAAGAGGCGATGACTGTAGCCACCGTTCAACCAACGACATTTTGTTGCAAACAACTTGATTAATTGTTTGATGAAATGAAGCGTTTGTTTATCATATTTTAACTAAAACCGATTAATTGATTCAGTAAAAAAAAATTACGATTGGGGGCAGCACAATAGGATCGCATGACTGTAATGTAATCTGTGCTGTAATTACATGAGATCAGACCTTTCTTGCTTTCCTGTCCTCGGTGTGTAATCTACTATTAATCTGGGGATATTTGAGAAACTGCATCTAGTAACCCCGTAGAAAGAGAAGGCACTAGAAGGAAGCACGTGTCTTGTCATATCACTCAGTAAGAGATGCACATAGCAAATTCGCTCTAGTTAAAAAAGGAGACCGCTACTTATTGCTGTCCTTATCGTCGTATCCACTTTTTTGTACTTCGGCCATCTGACTCCAAAATGTCATTTCATATAAATTGTATGGGACAACCACCTGACTCCGAGATGTCACTTCATATAATTCGCTATCTCATACCCGGTTACACGGATATTCGGTCTACTAGCGTAAGCGAAAATTTTTTCGTCTATGAGTAACCCTCATTACATGAAGATTTTGTTTTACTAGAAGATATGGCCTAAAGGTCTTGTAACCAGGCCAGTAAATAAATAAAAAAAAAAATTACACGCAGTGTTGCAAGGTCTACTGATTTTCCAGGAGATCTACTGAATTTGGGGATGTCTACCGAAATACTGACTTCACTGGTGAATCTCCAGATTTTCGGAAATTGTCTTACTCAATTTTGTAAAAATCTCCTTATTTTCAGAAATTGTCTACAGAATTTTGTGAAAATCTCCTGATTTTTCATTGCAAAAATGAAATGCAACTCTTAATTTGCTTCCAATGTAGCTCTTCGATGACGGGAAATACCGTGGCAAAACTTTGAGGCGTATTTTGTGTAGTATCCAAATTGAAAAGTGGCGGTAAGGGCCTGTCACAGTAGCACTAGCAGCTTTTGAATAAATATTTTACTTAAGCTACATGTTTTGTCCGTAAAAAGTTCTGGCTCTAACCCATTCGTATTGAGGAAAAAAGTTGAGCTCGCTCCGCTCGCTCTAAGTCTAAATTTTTGCATAGATAAACCAAAAGATTTCTGAACACAACTCGAAACGATGTGCAAAAAAATTCGAGCTCGCTACGCTCGCTCCGTAAATTTTTGGGTGTGTGAGATAAGGGGGCGACAAAATCGGTCTTTGCCCCGGCCGGCAGAAACCCACGCTACGCCACTGGTTCACACGTAAATAGAAAAAGAGCGAAGGTGTGATAGCGCTATATCACCGTGCCATGCTACCAATGCACATGCAGCACTCGTAGTATGTTGCACGTGATACGGCTGTATCACGTCTTTTATCTCGTTCGTTCGCACGCAAATAGAAAGAGAGCTAAGATGTGATAGCGCTGTATCACTGCGGCATGCTAGCTATGCTGGTGCCAATAATTAATTGTATGCAATGAAAATAGGCGATTTGAACGCGATGTGTGATTTTTTTTCCAAATCTCCTGATTTTTTGGCCCCATTTCTCCTGATCTTCTCTGATTGGACCTGGCAACACTGAACGCACGCATTCGCATTTCTATTCTATCAAAAAGCACGGAAGTGATTGGTGGTAACTTGGTGAGTAATATTTTATTTCATTATAAAGTTAAACTGTTAGGATTTACGAAGCATTTTACAAGAAGAGATACGAAATAGTTATCAATCTGCCTTGCTATTGAAAAATACCACAGCAAGAAAGTGCTATTGCCTAATTTGTAGAATCCTAATTTCGCCGGCGAGGCGGAGTACGTTGTATGCAAGCCGTTATTTTTCAAGATTTCACAAAGGTCAACGTGCTGTGGATGTGGTAGCGTAGGACGAAAGGTATGGGCTTGTCAGGCAGGGTGTGTATTGTGCGGCTCGCTAGGTTTTTGCATAATCCGACGCTCTATTTTTTCGTATTACCTACACCATTGCGGTCGGACACGGCGTGTTGAGACAAAGACTTACCGTTAGCATTGCCGCATGAATGAATTGACCGCGCTATGTGTCTGATAGATTCATTACTTTTACAGTTAGGTATGTCTTTTAATATACATATAATTGCTGGTTTTCCTGTCTGATGGCGATGTTTGCGGGTGGCTCGATGCGTCGGTCATTGTGTATGACTCATTTCTTTATCCCCTTATCCATAACGGTAGGTACCTACTTGTACTGTTGTAATTATAATGCTTCAGTTATGTTCTAGCCGTTTTAACTGTTTTTCGTTTCTGTTAGTACAAGGCAGTTGATATAATTTTCTATGATATATTTTTGCATGGATTCAGATACATGGTTATTAAAAAAGTGCAGGTACATAGATTTTTACTAACATATCGGCCTACCCTTAGAAGTTGGTACTTACAATGTAATAAACTCAACGTTTAACTTCTCAGATCCAGTAACTGGGAGCCGAAAGCTTAAATAATATATTATGCAGATCATTTAGCTCACAAAAATGAAATACTATGTTTGTAGAATATAAATAATCTTTTCTGCAATCAATCATGCATAAGTATAATTCTTGGACTTAAAAAGAAACTACACTAAATACCTGCAATTAAATCAATAAAAAACTAGCCAAGTGTGAATCAGACTTGAAGCCGCTCACACCAAAGGTTCCGTACTAACATTAAAAATCAAAATGTTTATCTCCGGGACACTTGGCCTGTTTTTGTTATTTCATGTTTGTTTGTATTGAATAGGCTTTGAAACTACTAGACCGATCTGAATAATTCTATCACCATTAGAATGCTACATTATCTGTAATGAACATAGGCTAAAAAAAAAACGGCCAAGTGTGTGTCGGGAAGATTCTAAGGCGGTACGAAGACTACGAAGTTCGCTGCGGTCATCTATTTGTTTTATAATCACACCAAATTTGATGGTTGTACTATGTATTGTTGTTTTTTTACGATCAAGCAAAAATATTAACTCATTTTATTACTTTTGTATTTCTTGTTATTTGGTAACAAATCCAAAATAATAAAATATTCTGTGAAAATCTCATCCATAATTCCTAAGAATTATGGTTCAATAGATACAGCCTTATAAAGCTAGGACGGACCGTTTGAGGGATAGCGTAGGCTTATGGTATGGAACCCTAAAAATACACTGCGAAAATGTACTGTTAATCATTTTTTTTTGTAATTAAATTGTTTTACTAATTGAAAGTGTTGGGTATTTAATTTGTTAATTTATTATGATCATCACGTGTATAAAAAAAATGTTTTTGCTTGTGTACTGCATTTCGGCCAATGTCGAGTGAGTTTTGTTAGTACTGTAATAATCAAGGATTGTACATACATATATACATAAGCTCACGCCATTGTCCCATGGGGGTAGACAGAGACTACGGACCGACACACGCTACGACTCTGACACACCTCTTTAGTCTCATTCACATTCATACATCTCTTCATGCACTTCCGTCGATTGAGGGTGCTACGCACCTGTCCTCTTTGGAAAAGATCATTGATTTGATTATAATATGTTTTCCTCGGACGGCCTCTCCCAACACTTCCGATCACCTTTGCTTGATACATTTCATTCGTTAGTCTTCTTTCATTCATACTCTCTACGTGACCGAACCATCTAAGCATAACCCTTTCAATCCTTGTTACTATATCATCCTTCAACTTGCACCAATACCTTATCACACAGTTCTTGATTCGATCAACCAAAGTAATACCACACATACTTCGTAAGGAGCGCATTTCAACTGCATCCACTCGACTTTCATTCCTTTTATTCCATACCCATTATTCACTCCCATACATCAGGGTAGTAGACCGATAGCGCTAGGTTTTGAGGTTTCAAAAACTCTAAAGTTTTTTGTTTTTTGCATATAGGTTCCGGACCATGTGCAAACCCTAATACATAAGTTTGTGTCATTTTAGGTACTTGCATAGGTAGAAATTTAGGTATTTGTATTTTCGATCAGTATTGGACGAAAAGAAAATTATAGATGAAAAGTTTACTTTCAGGATAATAACGAAGTAGTAACTGATGTACATAGGCATTTTGTGTCATCTCTGTCCACGGAACTCCAAATATTTAACCAGTACCTAACATGTCGCCCAACTAGCTCAAAAAAATATTACAATAGGTTAAATAGGTGTGACGCGTTTTAGAGTACTGATATTTGTTGTTTATAATATTTTGTGTCGAATTCATCCACGAAGTTTACAGATATTTTATTTTTTTATCTCAACACCCTGTAAAATCCACAAAAGAAAATGCAAGTTCTTCGAGTTTACGTGTTTTGATTATTATAGTGTAACAAAACACTATTCATAATTTGTGCTGTTTTTATCCACGAAATCTTATTATTTGAACAAAATACCAGACTTCTTCGCACGAAGGGCGAACGCGGGGAAGAGCGCGGGCGCGGGCGGCGAGCACCGGCCGGCCCGATGCGCGGCGCGTGTTTTCTTCGTACTCGGTGCAAGTTGTGACAAAATAAGTGCGTGCGTTATTATTAATTTAAATTAGATTTGAGATTTGATTGATTTAAAAGTTAGTTAAGTATGATTGTGAAGCTATGAAAGACTAAAATGGAGGTTGAATATAATGTGTTATTATGTGGTCTCATTATATTATATAGGTACCTACCTATCTCTCTCTCTCTCTCTCGTCTATGTAATCTGAGGACTAGGTACATAGCGACAATGCGGCTATCGTCATAGTGGTTGTTATCCGATTAAGCTTGTTTCGGTATCTATGGACTATAATCCACTTTGTGAATTTTTTTCTGATTTTTCTGATGAATATCCGCCGACTTAGATAAACGTGTAATGTATAATGATACTTTATTCCCAGTCGATAGTAAAAAAAATCTGGAATAGTATAAACACTATGTTTATCGCTAAAATATTTTTCATGTTATTTAACAACATCAAGCTACGCCTAAACGCATAAACCAAAATAGGCTGGCTGCGCGTAGGTAGAGTAATACTATAGATACAGGGTGTAAGTGACAGCCTAGCAAATACTGAAACGGTGAACTCAGACCATCAAACTGGACAACTTTCACTATGGAGCCTACCTCAGGAAACTCAGCTGTCCCATACAAAACTGCTGTGCCTACCCGACTAAAAAGTATGGGACAGTAGATTTTTTTCGCGTTTCCTGAGGTAGGCTCCATAGTGAAAGTTGTTCAGTTTTATGGTCGGAGTTCACCGTTTCGGTATTTGCTAGGCTGTCACTTACACCGAGCGACGCGAGCTTATGTTTTTTTGCGTAGTTTGATGTCGCCGTGTGTACATTGCGTCTTTATTCCAGGGAACTTTTGTTGTAGTTTATAACAGCAATGATTATTTTTGTACTTATGTTGAAAATAGCATAAGAATATGCTCACGACTAAATTCCCCGAATGAGCAGTCATAGATATTCTGAAACCTCAGAACATCCACGTATCACTACAACTTAGTACCTAGTAGTATTTTGGGAATGTTTAACGGTTACCATTATTACAGTTTAATTCTCACAAAATTATCCTCGAAGTGCCCACCGCAATGTTTAATATGCTACATATTTAAAATGGTATGCAAATTGCAATTCGGTATGTCAAGTTTTTTTTTGGAGGGCTGTATCGAAAACCATTTCGAGATAAATGTCTCAATAATCATATTTTCTATGTCAGAGATTTTAAAATGAAAGGATTACAGATATTTTTAATAGAATAACGTCGTTTTTCGGTCCGTCCAGTGACGTCACTGGAATACCTGTGAACTCCTTGGTAAACATAAAATGAACTTAAAATAACCGGCCATTAAGAAAAAAAATATACATCACAAAGTCAGAATTTGACATGTGATGTTGCCGTTTCTGTTTCCAGCATAGAGTTAGAAAGAGGAGACAGGTTTTAATTTTTTTAAATATAGCAGTAGGTAGGTAGTTTTTCTCCATGGAGTTCGAATTATTTTTTCTCCACCATTTTTGCACTTAGAGATTACAGATCAAAATAATTTAAAAATTAAATTTATATTGATAAACTCGATGAATCGCAATAAAAATGAAATAGGTGTCTTAAAATTATGTCTTCTAACCGTAAAAAATATTAAAATGAAGACCAAAAAAAACTTGACATACCGAATTAAAATATAGAAGAGGCTTGTGTTATGATGCAGTGAACTGATAAGTCTGTTTATTGATGATTATGAAACAAAAAAAACTTGGTACTCGTAAAATTAATATTCTACAAGGCTTCTTGAAGGCATTGTGTTATACAAGACTGGTATTGAAATATTTATTTCTTCAATGGATATTTCGGTTTTATTCCAGGGAAATTTCATTTCGTTTATGAAGTCAATGTTTATTGCATAAATTATTTCGGAAAAATTTTTACGGTTATCGCTATTGCAATTTTATTCCATCAAAAACATTCTTAAAGTTTTGAAGGACTTTACAAGGCTATTAAAATGATGACGTTTATATCGTCAATGGACATTGTGGTTTTATTCTAGGGAACTTTCATTTCAGGTTATTACAGTGATGTATATTGCATGACTTATTTTAGAAATATTTTACTGTTATTACAATTTCATTCCATCAAAAACATTTTAAAACGTTTAGGCACTGTACTTTACAAGGTTAGTTTTAACATTTTGATTTCGTCAACGGACATTACGGTTTTATTACAGGGTTTTACAGCAACGTTTTTTTGCAAGACTAATTATGGAAAAGGTATTACGGTTATCGTCATTGCACTGCTAGCTATTGGTCACTGACTAAGCCATTACAACCAAAATATCGTCATTGCAGTTTTATTCCAGCAAAATAATCCTACAAGGCCCACAGCAATGTATATTATTATTAAAATAATATGTGCAACACTTTTTGCCATACTATCTTATATTCCAACGCAACACGATATCTATTCACATCTTTGGTATACCTACTAATTGTTTTTTTGGTTAATAGTGACCCTGGTCTTTTCCTAAATCCCACGATACGAATACTATCGCTACGAATCGCATGTTTTTCACATAGTTATCGTATAAAATGGCATTCAATGATCATTCAACTGATTTTTACCCGACTGCGCGACGACGCAAAGGAAGGGTTATGTTTTTAACAGCCTATGTATGTATGTATGTAAGTTTATACATTTGTGGCACACTAGAGACCAAACGCGTTGGACGATTTTGATGATTATTCTTCTAAAAAAGTAGTAATAATTTTGTTTCTTGCAGAACAACCCGATTTGAAAACCATAATTCCATACTAAAATTTAACATGCAACGCCCTGAACTACGGTGGTTTATAATACAAATAAATATTTCTTAGATTTTTTTTCCCCTGAACAGGTATTAACTCACCTATCTGATGTTTTCGGTTTGACGTCGATTTGCGGGACACCCTGTATAACGATATAAAGCTTAAAAAACTAAAAAGTGTAAAATAAAAAAGTAAATTATTTTCCGAATAATGGGTCCTTCCAGACTGTAAAAGTCGCTTCAAAATTACATAGCAGAATTCTAGACTACTGGTCTTGTTTATTTCTTTTCAGTTTTTATTTAAAGTCCACTTTTTTGACACTTTAGATTGTTGGTAAGGTCCATAATATGATTACATCATAACCTTTTATAGGCTAATGATGATGAAAGGTAAAATATAAATGTCCAAAATAGTGATGTGAACCGATTACAATTTTCGGCACCGGTACTTTTCAATTACGTTTGAGATAAAACCGGTGCAAAGAACTTTAGCAAATTAGATTTCCTGATTTCTTAGAGAACACAAGAAATAATCACAATACAAACAACATATTTTTCCTTAATCATCAGCCTATCATCGTCCACTGCTGATCTCCCAAGGTGCGCCAAAAAACTCTATTTTCTGTTTTTCTCATCCAGTCGCTCCCCACTACCTTTTTAGGTCGTCTGTCCAGCGGGCAGCAGGGCGTCCCACACTACGCTTATACCCCATCGCAGTTCTTTGACAGATATTACCAGCCCACCACTTTAGCTTGCAAATTTTCTGAGCTGATGTGATCTCCTAGAGAAAAACCGAGCGTAGCTCTCTCCGTAGCTCGACTTTGAATTGATGAACTAGTCCTATCGTCAGGGCCCACGTTTCCACACCATAGGTCATCATTGGCAGAATTGAACACTTTCGTTTTGATTCATTGTGGTAGGGAGAAGGAGATTATTATGACGGAGTTTCATGAAAGCAGCCCATTCTAGTTGGATACGGCTAGCGGCCTCCTTGTCGAAGTTGTTTCTACCTAGTCTTATAGTCTGTCCAAGGTAGATAGTCTTGCAAATTCTAACGCCGCCTCACCGAAGTATAGGTATTCCGCCTCTGGTTCGGCAAGATAAATAAAAATTACTTTCGTTTTGTGTTCATGCCGTGACTGAGACTGACCCGTCGGGAAGCGGCATTAAGGTCGCTAAGCATCCCACTGAGGTCCTGCAGCGATTCTACCATGACGATAATGTCAGCGGCGAAACGCAGGTGTGAGAAGTAAACGCCATTCATACATAATATGCCCCGTCCTTTACTTAATCCGTACTTTTCCTTAATGAACTGTAAATCCTGTGCAGAAACATTTCAATTCAAAGCTAGTCATACTTAATAAAAGTCTGCGGGAACTTCGTACTCAGTCTACCGCTGCCGTCCGGGTCCGTCCCCGTTGTTCGATATGATCTCAACACGAAGTTCGTACGCGTGCGCGGGCTGTCATGCGCCTTTCATTGTGAAAGAAAACTCGGAGACGATCACTGTCTAGAATTGTGTTCCAAATTATTTTCAGGTTTATCTGGAGTATGTGTAAAGTAATGTGATTGAATTTCCAGGGCCTTATCCCTGGTATCCCTAGAAAGGTTCCCCACATAATTGGTGACCCCGACCTGATCAGTCAATAACGGAAGATAACCAAACGCCAGAGCCGCATCATGCAAATGCGACACCATCAGCAAGGCCGCACTCATCATCGGGGGCCCCCTGCCGAGTTAGCATAAAGGTACCCAAATTCTCCAATTCATCCTGGCCAGGATAACTGAAGAGCGCACCAAGTTCTACCACGTAATATCGCAGCTGGAGAACCAACAGCTAGGCGTTATAATGACGCCACCAGAGACGGACAAATACGGCAAGCTAACTCGGCAACCGGAGCGCAGCCGGCGCCGACTGCAGACTGACTGACTTTCGATACTCGAAAGAACCTAGTTTTAATTCCCGAAGTACCGGTGCTAGGTAGATTAATATACAGAATTTCCGGTATTTTCGGTACTGGGATTTCCCGGAAGCATCAGTGATAACAGTAGCTCATTGCTGTTAAGTTTGACTGTCTTATACAAAAACATTGGCTTGTCATGTCATTGGGACAGGCATATAAATTATATTAATTTTACTTAGATAGGTACTATAAGCAGACTCTTAATCTTCTTACCGATAATCTTTGGGTTTAATCAGAAATAAATTATTATTTTATAAAATTTTAAGACGTTTTAAAAGTGAATTGAGTCAACAAGTCAACATTACAAAAAAACGTTACAAAAAACTTGTACCTATACAGTAAAATACAGTAATATAAGTTGTATGCTACTATTGCTGAAACAAACTTTTAAAAATGTTCCGGGAATAAAACCGCAATGGCATGGCGCGCTTTCCGAAATAGTTATAGTTATAGCGGTAGTCAAAAATTCCTGCAAATGGTGTTAAAAGCATGAAAATCAGAACGATTGATCTTTAGGCCATATAAATCATTTGACCCGTAGCACCAAAAAAAAATTAAGAAGGAGAGGAGTTATGACGTCATCTTTTTTTGCCTGGGAAAAAGTTTTTTTTTTGTTCGGAAACCTATCGTGTGTGGTATCAAATGAAAGGGCTTTCTGCGCCAATTCTAAAAATATATCACATCATTACATTTCAGTCACGTGTTTTAAATTAAAATAAAAATCATTTTCAAAACATCCCAAGTTCCTCCTCCAAATACGATACGGATAATTTTTTTTTTGTAAAATATACCTCAAATGATACCTGATATCCTCATATCTAACACTAAGAAAGCAATTTTGAAAATATTTACATTTAGTCGAATAACATTTCCTCAGCCTGATCTTGTATCTGAAGAGGAGTTAGTTCCTGAAATGTTATGATGGAATATATTTCTAGAACCTGCGCAGAAAGCCCTTTCATTTGCACACGATAGGGTTCAGAACAAAAAAAAATTGTTTATACAAAAAATAGATGACATCAAAACTCCTCTCCTTTTTTTTGGTGCTTCATGTCAAATTGATTTATTTGTACTTAAGATCAATCGTTCCGATTTTCATGCTTTTAACACCATTTGCAGCATATTACTGAATTTCGCGGTATACCGCTAAGACTTAAGCTCGCCACGCTACGCCACTTAATGATACAGCAATGTTGTTTTTAATTATTTCTTTCAGATTCGTTTTATGGTTGATTGGGTAAAAAATAACACATCTTTTGGCATATAAATTTGAACTACCTACTTTTGAATTTTGTTTGTTTTTTGTGTGATTTTACGTTTTTTTTTTTGGCAAAACAGAATTTGTCAATTGCTGTTTTATTCCACTAAGCCTTCGCTAGGTACCTATCAGAAACTACTCCGTCAGACTGGTCAAGTGATCACCCTCACCGCACATAACAAAAATATCGAGTAATTGTATTTACTTCGTGTATATTTTGTTTTGCTGACTGTAAACTAGGTACCTACTCGAAGCGGGGCGCACGCGGGACATCGAGAAGCGGTATAGCGAAAAAGCCGCTAGTACCTAAGATAAGTAGATGCCGATATTAGTTCAAATTCGAAGCGCCAATCTAAAACTATATTGACCACATTGACCTTTGATATTCGTAGATATTATTTTTATCTATAGTTGGGTTAGGTATGACATTTTGTCATTACGTTAGCGGATATAAGAGTCAATCAATACTCAATATTATACGTAGGTAGTACCTATATAGGTAATTTGAGGTAATTTGTTTAAAAACGCTTCGCATCGAAGAAATCGTAACGTAACGATCAAACACTGTGCGTGCTTATGCCCCCCGCCTGCCGCCTCCGCCTGCCCGCGTCCGCCCGCTTCGACCGCAAGATTCTTTTTGTGATTTATTCATTTAATAAAATATAAATATCGTGCATGAAAATGACACAAATTTACAATGTAAATTTTTCATGCATATAAGATATTGAATATGTGAACTCTAATAATTGTAATATTTTGTTGAAGCGATTATAGCTTGAAAACACGAAATAATTAAAAATCTTAAAATTGCGTGCACTAATTTGGCACAAATTTGTTAAATAGGCATATATAAGTGATCTGAGAAAGGAAATAGCTATTTCACTAATTTGGATTTTTTTTTGGCTCTGTTTTTACATGATGACCGGGGGGCAGTTTGCACTGGACGAAGATGACACAAACTGGGTTTGCACACTCCGCAGGCTACCCTAGATATGATACCATAATTATTTTAAACTTTAAATCAATTTTGCCAGTTTTGATTTGAATAAAAAGAATCAACCACAAATCATCAAATTACTGAAAATGCAAGTGACAGATGTGACACAAAACTTGATAATAAGCTTCATATGTACAACTGCATCCACAGGCAAGAAATAAGCAACTTTAGAATTATTGAAACTTATGACATCAAAATAAGCCAGCGCTATCGGACTATAGGCACCAACCATGCACCATCACACTGTTGTTGTTTTGTGTACAAACAAAGAGACTAAATGGTTGGGACTCATCGTAAGCCAGAAACCTGCAAACAGACGTGCAACATGACTCAATCCTTGATTAGACTGTTAAACATGCATATCTAATCTATCCCTTTCTTTACATGTATGTAACATATTTATTTGATTTCCGAGTAATATTTTGTTTGACCAGTTGTCACACCATTTGTTGAATCAGTCTATTGGTGACATAAATAAGCTATTTACTACTTTTATATTAAGATAGTTTGTTTATTGATGTATACAGGGTGTTAAGGTAAACAGTTTAAGGGGTGATTGTACCCATGATACTGAACAACTTTCCTAAAGAAACATATAGGAAATTCGCAAAAATGTGGACTTTCCATACTAAATGCAATCAGCTGATCGAAAAATTTGTATGAAAAGTTGATTTTTTTGCGTATTGTAGGTTTCTTTGGGAATGTTGTTCAGTATCACTCAACCCTTCAAGTAACACCCTGTATTATAGGTATATGAACTTAATTTATGCCACCTATACTAACTACCTACCTACTTATCATTTGCCTTCTGTGCTCTATATTAGTAACTTCAATGATAATAATTGTTGCAACTTCCTTACTTTGTGGTTGAAATGTATACTGGATCTATAACAACATTGAATAATTGTATAAACATTATTCCAATGACCTTACCTTATAAGATTTCTACTCCATTGAATATCATCCAGTGTCCATTAAAACTATTATAAAACTGTAACCGAAGCGTGTCTGTACATTGAAGATATTTACAAAAAAAAGATTACGATATTATGGTTTTTAGGTATCCCTGACTCGAAATCAACCTTTTTTTAAATAATTTTGTCTGTCTGTTTGTTTGTTTGTGCGCGCATCACGCAAAAACGACTGAACCGATTTTGACGAAACTTTTTTTGTTTGATAGCTTATGATCTGACTTAAAATCTGGTACATATGTAATTTGTGCGGACGAAGTCGCGGGTAAACACTAGTACAATACAATATAATATTATACCTATAGACTTAGATCAAAATAAAATGATTATAAGATGAGTTTGCCCATAATGTTTGAGTAAAAGCACAATATTGTTTATTTCTTATCCCTATAATGGAAATGTAAGAGTGAGTGAAGTGGAACATAGGCATGAGCGTATTTTATGTATGTATGTGAAGTGAGTATGGAATTTCAAAGCACCTTGATATGCTATTGGTTTGGTAAGAAGCTATAGTGACTTGCTTAGGTTATTGTGACCATAAACCCAAAAAAGGAGCCCTGAGGGCAATCGACAGGATGTCTATAATTATAATAACAAGCACATAGGTAATTATGAATGTAGAAGTGAATGTAAACGACAGACTGTACAATTATTTTCATCGTTTTCGTTGTTAGTTTTTGAAACTATTTTGTTTTTTCGTCGAGGAGGTAGTTAGAGATATTTTGAAAACTCTGAAAACCCATATTGAAATTGATAAAAGTGTTATTGTGCAAACAGACGGTACAAAATAAGATACTGTTATGTTATCAATTTGTAAATGTAATCGTTAAAATAATTAGGGTATACAGGGTGTTAGGGTAAACAGTTGCATTACTTTATGGGGTGATTGTACCCATAATACGGGGCAACTTTCCCTAAGAAACCTAAAGGAAATTAGCAAAAAATATTTTTGACTTTTCATACCAAATGCAATGAGCTGACCTGCAGCTGTATGAAAAGTAGTTTTTTGTTGTTGTGAATTTGCTATAGGTTTTTTAGGGAAAGTGGTTCAGTATCATGGGTGCAATAACCGCTTAATGTAGTAAAAACCTGTATAATAAGACGAAATAGAACAAAAACAATCAATTGTGCAAACAACAGAGGTTGGCTCAGTGTTGTGCCGACTGAGTGTGATCTGATCAGAGATCACAGCGAGTGCAGCCCTCATTTTCAGCCGTACCATGTTCTCACTTGCAATATTTCTTTCTCTGTTTACTCAGCAAACACTGCACTTCATGAGACTACATTGATTTGTTTATTTCTTGTGGATTGCCCCGAAGATAATGCTACAGAACAGAATTCTAGTGTTGAACTTTGACAATCCATAAATTATTGTTATATAATTATTATGATTTGTTCCGGATTCGTGCTATGTTGATGGAGACTTACTCAAAGAAATTACTCATATACCTACATTTTATTACGAGAAAGATCAATGTGTCATACATGTCAGAGAAAATAAAATATTGTTTATCAAACAATTAGTCATAAGAATCATATCTAACAGTGAAACATGGATGCTCTGAGTTTTTAGAATACCTCCGACTAAATCCGAGCAAATGCTTATGCTTAGTCATTAAGTAGGTACTGGTATCTATTCGGTATTGCCACGACTTAACTTAACTAAATTTATTCCTGTCATTTTCTAACATTCGACTAAGAAAAGAGACAGAAAACCAAGAACTGACTTTAGTGCTGTCAAAGTGACGCTACACGCCCAAAAACGACTTAAATAAGATGGCGTGCATTATGATGCCATCTTATTTTGGGCGTGTAGCGTCACTTTGACAGCACTAAAGTCAGTTCTTGGTTTTCTGTCTCTTTTCTTAGTCGAATGTTAGAAAATGACAGGAATAAATTTAGTTAAGTTAAGTCGTGGCAATACCGAATCGATACCAATGCCATAGAATAACTAATTATTTATTCTTATGGTACTGCACTTGTGTATAGAGAAGTTTGTATCTCATAATTAATTACTTAATAAGAATAAAGACAAGTTTCCCTTGGCAAACTTACCTACTCACCGTGCTCACGCATATCCTTTTTATTAACTGAAATTGTTAGGCAAACAAAGTATGTAGTGACGAACTGATGAACCTTTGTTATGTATCTGACACAATGTTCACTTATTATTCAATTTCATTACAAAGGATGTTATAATGTTCTATATGCACAATTATATGGTAATCAGTTTTATGTATAGGGAGAGCATTGAATTAATGAGTGAACTGAACACACAACAATACATTTATTGCAGTTCATTCTTCATGTGTTTTAGGTTATCTTGAATAGCCAGTAACATCAGAACCCCTTCAGGTTTTGAATTTAAAGACAACATTCTTTTACTTCTGTTCTCAGATAAAAATTAAAAATGACTTCTACACCATTTAACGTTGGGCTTGGTGACGGTTCCCGGCTGTCGAGCCGAGTGCTGCGCCCCCCGGGCGGCGGCCACACCGACATCTTCGGGTCGAGCGAGCCCGAGCCACAGCAGCACCGCGGCAGGCGACCTGCCGCCGCATGCCTCACAGGTAAATTATCCTTGTTTTAGGTTTGTTTGATAATCATTATCCGCCACCCACTGCAGGGCATGCCTTCTCCCCATTTTGCCATCTTTCTCAGTCTCCAGATGTCGACAACAACACACGTAGCTGCCGACCCACTCTTTTGCCTAATTTGTTTGATACCTATTATTTTAAGATTAATTTTATTATTTAAAAAAAAATATATCCAAAACTCGTAATAACATATAAGGTGAGAGAACATTTCATTCCTGACTAGCGGGATTAGATGTTGATATTCAAGAAATATTCTGGTTTATAATATGGTAACATTTTTCAGCACAAGTAGAAGAGCCAGTTAAGCCAACTAATGGAACTGAAACTTCGAACCAAAACGGCAATCAGCAGGAACAACCGATCACACCTGAGCCTGTGCTGCAAGAGACTCCGGTGGTAGAGGCTAAGACTGAAAACTCTGCGCAGAACAATATCCCCATTGATAAATCCAATTCAGCGCCACCAAAGCGCACGCGCGTACCTCCTGGTGGTTTCTCTACTGGGTTTTGGTAAGGAAGAGTGGTACTAATTAATTTTGATCTGGCATATTGTTAGGATTTTGCTGGGACCAGTTTTAATTGTTTTTATAAACTATGTGCCTTTGTTATTGTAAAGATAACTGTTTCCACTTTGGTTGTAATAATTATTGAGTTTTTCAAAACTGTTGTGCATGCTGTATTATTGGTTCACTGGTCCCTGGCTGGATTCGCTTACAAAGCCAGTAAAGAAAAGGCGGACAAGCTTACGACCATCTGTTGTTACTCAACCCAGTTATGTTTAATGCCTTCGACGTCTGCGTCTCATTTTCTCCCCCCACTGTGTGACTCCTCAGTTCGGATCTGCTTCGCGTCAGCAATTTGGTTCTTACGGCCTGATGGTTTGTCTTTCCATAGGGATCACTCATGCTTTATATTATTGAGGACTGTGTGGGCGCTAGTAACTCAACTCAACTTCACTAATAAGCTCCCCATGCTTCACATACACACGGGGGCTATAATGTATAGCACAGTGAGTACAGCCTAGGAAGTACAATTTTAGTATCTTCCTCACTTAAACAGGAATGAGATGAGCTTGTCATTTTGCTTGTATTAGAGAAGTTCATCCTAGGCTGTAAGATACTGTGTTATACATTATTACTCCCGTGTGTTGTGGGCTCATTGGCGGCTACATAATGGTCTGCTATATTTTTTGTGTTCTGTCATGTGGCTGGCATGCCATTGCGTTTGACTCGCCAGAGTGGCACTTTTGCATTCCGTGTTGCGGTGACTTCATCAAGACTGCTAAAACAATGATATTACCGTCACCTCCGCTCCTCTCGCGATCATCACGTCGTCATTGGTCATATACAGGGTGTTAGGGTAGGCAGTTGCATTACTTTAATGGGTTGATGCTGAACAACTTTCCCAAGAAACATAAGGGAAAAATGTTAAAGAAAAATTCAACTTTTCATAGAAACGTTTGATCTGCTACTTGCATTTAGTACGGAATGTCCAATTTTTTTTTACGAATGTCCTGTTTCTTAGGGAAAGTTCAGTATCATGGGTACACATGGGTACCCCTTAAAGTAATTCAACTGTCAACCCTAACACCAATTGGACTGCGATGGTGTTTTGGTCATGATTGGTGCTCGTCAAACGTTCATGGATTCTGTGTAGCGTTACTTGACTGGGTTGGTGTAACAATTCCAATGATTTCTCTTATTTGTTTGCCAGTGTAACAATGGTACTTGTTTTAATCCTCGCAAACCGCAATTTTCTTCAACTGCTACTGAAAAAATGTATCTTTTTCAGTACTAGTATTATTTACTTACGAGATTATTCTTAATTTTAACCTTGCATTGTCATAGCTTTAGTGTCAAAATTGCATATTTTGCTAGCCAAACTCTATTATACTCCGTCAGTGGTCACAATTGATTAACGTTTAGGTAAATTATTGACGATACGACTGAAAGACTACCTTCGCGGTATTCCAGAAAGAAACCCGATTGCTATGTTGGATAGTGTTGGATTAGGTTTTTTCTTGAATACTGTACTGGTAATGCTTATAAAATATTTAATGCGTGTGATTCAGGTTATTATCGAGGACACTTTTAAAAATATAAATTGGTTTACAAATACTACTTACATGTAAATTGTTTTATAAAATCTCTAAACTTTGTCTTATTATTATATACCTATTAATAAAATGTGCCTCTTGAAATTAAATTTAATATTGTACTTAAAGGTTCGACTAGCTTTTTTAATAGGGTAGGGGAAACTTGGGATACTTGATCAGTGTGGGATACATGGTACATTCAATTTTTAGATCAACCAATATTTAGAGTGCCAACATACTTTGTCTTAGCTTTGTCTATGTTAGAGGCTAACTTCCTGACACTGACAGTTGTGTCAATCATTTGACGTTTTGGAGTATTAAAGTTTTTGACGACTCGAAAGATTTTTCGGAGAGTATTTGATTCAGTTTTTATTACTTATACTGAAAAGTAATATTTACAGAAATGTATTCATGTACATTGTACCTAGTAAAACACACAGTTTATTAACTAGTTTGGATAACGAATAGCAGTGTAGCTTTTTTAGATATGAACGGAGTAGACATTTTCTAACTTTGTTTTATTGGGGAGACTTGAATTTTTTAAGGGAGACTTTATTTAGGGATAATGTTTCCCGTAAGAAGTTATTGATTTATACCTTTATAAGATTATCGAAGTATAAGATCTTATTTAACTGATCAATGTTGTATTAATACATATGGGAGAGGATTAAATTATGCATCGTATGAATGACTTGTGTCTATTCAATAACATGGAAATGAAGGCTATTTAATAAAGTTGGGGATCAAGAATCCCCAGTTTCCCCTAATTGTATTGTCTATCACGCTAATTGTTGCGATTAATTATACAAACAGGGTGCAGTTGATATTGTCAAATCAGCCTCGTTAAACTCTGTCTTGGTCATAAATGTATTTTTATATGAACCTAAATTGTATAAATCTTGTTTTATTTCTCAAATTCCTGTTAAGATTTAAAAGCATTGAAACCTTATTGGTAAAATTTGTTAAGGACTCGTTTTTGTGCTTTATTGTATATTGGCTGTGGCCGTCTTAGATGTGGCTGTAAAAAAATATGACATTTTTGTCAAAATGTTCAAAATTATAATTAATTAACCAATAATAATTAAAATGCTTAAAAATGGGTTTTATTGTGAACGAAATAAATCAGAAATCACTGTTATTTCTATTTAAAGTCTAAAAAGTAAGTACTTTCGATTGTTTTTACGTGTCTATATTGTGTGCAACTTTTTTGGGCATTACTAGCAAGTGGAGGCGGTGACGAAAACTGCTCTTTCACGACAACCAACAGTCCTTAGGGTCAGCGCACATCTGGCGGAGATCTGCACGAGCATTTTCCAGTGCCCAATGAAAATCCTTATCCACTAAGAGTCTACCCATAAAACTGAACAACTATTAGTTACTATGGGAGCAAACCAATCGGAGCAAAAAAAATCTGCTGTCTCATACATTTTGAGTCATGTAGGCAGCGGCGGCGGGTGCAGTTGAGTATGGGACAGCTATTTTTTTTGTTGCTCCGTTTCGATTGCTCCCATAGTAAAAGTTGTTCAGTTTGATGAGTAGACTCTTAGTTTAAAAGGATGCTAATGATATCAATTTAACCCTGTAGTTATAATTATAAATATGTGTAAAGAGAAGTCAATGGTGTAAAGTTATAATTTTAACTGGCGGACGGCGGCGTTTGCTGGCGCACGCTATTTACAACTCAATTTGATTTGGATAAGGACGACGTTTCATTGAGCACTGGGAAATGGTCGAACAGTTCTCCGCTAGACGTGCGCTGACCCTTAGGGTAGCCGCCGCAGGCGATCGCGTTCCGTCTATCTTATATGCTCTAGCAAATGACGTTCCTGAGTGATAGAAAAGGATGGAGCGACGGAAAAGTACGATCGCGTGCGGCCATGTGTAGTTCAACCCTTAGTCGTTTGCAATCAAGTTTACTTACTAGTGAGGCGCCGCTTGTCAATGCCAACGCTGACGACGACCAGAGTGCGATTTTTGAATCTCATTCGGTGAGCTCAGCAGTTGAAAATGACTAAATTACTATGGAGATGTGCATCTTTCTACTGCTTATTTGACATTCAAAAGTCATACTACAGGAGAGAGATTTTTGAGAGTTAAATCTGCAGTAGAAAGATGCGATTTCAAATCGCACTCCTGACCGTACGCCCCGATTAGGAGGTACTTGCCAATGTGTCCGTCCGTACCAAACAAACATGGCGATTAGTTGAACAGTAGACCTCTATACTTCATTCCAAATAGGAACGAAATTTTAAATCAATTTTGAATTACACAAAATAGGAATCGCAAAATCTCGTCCTTATTTGGAATGAAGTATAGTGAGGAAGGAATAATGAACAAGCACACTTTCATTAATTACAATATTAGGAAAGATTAAAATCTCCCGAGTGCCCTCGCGCATGAAACCCGTACCGACCCGTAGGTAGTGTTTCATGCTAACACCACGCCACGTAAGTTCGAAGACTGCGTTAACTCACTGATTAAATCAACGTCCACTAGGATATGTTTATCAAAAGCGTAAAGAAAACTCAATTGACGAGCCGGAACCACCTCGTGGCCGTGGCATGGAGGGAGGAGGGAGACAGTCGCGTCTCCTTAGACGGTTGTTGGGCAAACTGCGCGGCGAGCACCATCATCGGTACACCACCGTCGAGAAACGCTCCTCTCTTACTTCCACTGGGTGAGTCTGCACTTAGGAAATGAGATAAGAGGTGTGAATTTCGTTCCTTACCCGTGGTCCTCCTGACAAGTCCACCTGGGTGGACTACGGGCACTTATACTGACCCGGGGTCCACCTGGGTGAACAACGGATACTTACGCAGACCCGGGGTCCACCCCACCTGTTAACTGCTTTCAGGAACTTAAATGGTAAATTATGTTGTTTTTTATACCTATATACTTAGACCGAATGATTGACCAAATTGCACTTGGACAGAGTGCAAGGACGAAAATTAAATAAGACGCTTGGACAACTTGGTACCGTGACCCCAGATGTGCCCAGACTGTACCGGTACATCTATGAGAGGTACTCATAGACCTAGATATACCTATCGTTTTTGTACTTTTATGTATTCCTTGCTATCGTTTCTTTTTATAGGGTAGGTAACTAGTTAACAACTTAACACCCCAAAAAAACTAAAGGAAAACGACTGATGAATTTTAGATCGGATTTCTGATCGTGAAATTGTATTCATAACTATCCTAGTGTGGTTCCCGGTCAAGTACAGACCACTACCCACTACCACCCACCTCTCATGGAGCCCTTACGAGGCGACTAAGGGACAACGTAACTTTTTAATGTTTTTGTGGACGAAAGACAAAGTTAATTAGGTACTTTTCTAAAACCAGCGTTGTAATCAATAATTAACTATACTTTTTCTTTTTAAACAATCACACAGATCAATATTAATAAGCATGAACATTTTCTAAAGTTATTACGATTTGTGAAGTAAAAATATCAAAATATTTGTTTTATATATATAAGCGCAGGAGGGCCTTCATCGCAAACAGATCACTGCTTAATAGTAAAACTACCGAGATTACACAGAACTAGCGATCCGTCGAGTTATGCGGTGGTTCAGCCATCGCTATTCAAATCTTCAACTGAAGTCCTCTTGACATGGCTGTCAACCACCTTTACCGACACCCGACGTTCCACTAGACCGACACCAGGCGGCGCTGTAGCAAGGCTCCGTCATTAGTGTGCGATCTTGTTCTGTTTTAACTTGAGAGATGGCGCCAGGTGCCGTAGAGGGATGGCACCAGGCGCCGTCACGGCCAGACTGACCGTCGACCGTCCTCGGGCGTATCTTACTGCGGCCCTGCAAGAAACAAGCAAACATCAACCATACGGCAGATCTGAATTCCCGCTCGTCCAGCCTGACAACAATCTCGCATCATCGTCAGACTGCATCTCGACATGTTCTTCACCGTTGGGCCGGGTGCGTCCTTTCTACCAACCACGGACGGCTGCCCCCCCGTCCAATCTCACAACAACCTGGACAGACGAGTGCGTCCCTCCAACCAACCCCCACACACAAGGGGTATGGCTCGGACGACACTACGACCTCCAGAATTGCTTTCACCGCGCCGCTACTCCATCAATTATCTTATCACATAGCATCTTTGACTAGGTACTTATATGAGGACTCGTAACGCGTGTAATTCTTCTTACAAACATTTCTGCCACTTTTTGCGGGGGGCGAGGTAATATGCAATCCGCAACTTTGGATTTTATTCCCCATAATTTTAGATTCTAATTTTGAATGTCAAAAATCATGAAAAGCAGTCTCGTGTGAACCCCAAACCTTCTAGATTCGAAGTTATTTATTTCGCAATTATAGGCTGTCTCGTTTAGTGATAAGGTATAAAATTGAATGTAAACTGCACATGATCAATTGATCTTATACCGTGGCAGAGGCGAAATGCTACCGCAAGGTGAGTCCTTCATATAAGTAGTCAACGCATAGCATAGAATTCCGTTTCCAAAAACACGGGCCATTAAGGTGACCCGTGTTAACTGTAGCGTCTTCTGGCGCCGTCATGGCACATCCAGAAAAAGGCGGGCTCACCGCGGATCATGCTTTCGAGGTACCTCTAGACATTCATTGTTCACATTGATTAACCTCCTTCACTTGACAAGAACACTTCTACTGCTTTTTCGGTCTGATCGGATGGTAGTCATGCGTCCTGGCTTGCCGCAAACATAACAGGTTGACACAAAGCAAGTTACAACGTTTGTCTCTTTTATTTATGCTCTTTTGTGCGCGCTGATCTCGACGAATCTTCTCGCTTAAACAGACAAATTAAGGTACACATTAGATCTTTATTTTTAGACATTCTCACATAGATTACCAAGGTAGTGCAAACCTAAGCACCAGAATTTAGGCCGAACCTGCATTGTGGTGATTAGACAACAACATAAAATACATCTTTATGGACACAAACAACCATATCGGAAATCAAAAGACCTACGACACTGCGCTGCGCCACTGATAAAGTACAAACATCGGCCAACATGAGAGCAAGACTTACTGTATGCTAACCACCTCTTTAAAGTCTGTAGTTATCCTATCCTTCAACCATGGAGCCACTACAGCTAGACTACAACGTCAAGAAATAATTGCCGAAAGACTCAAGAAAACAGCCATTGACTTTAAAAGGGTCTCACAGCAAACTGAACAGTATATCAAATACGCCGTATCAAAGAAAAACAGGTACACTGGTACTATAGGTACATCATACCTATAGCAAAAGTTTCAGGATAAACATACCAAGTTTATGATAGAGACAGTTCAAGGTCAACCCACAAAGAAATACCCTCGGAAACGGACGAAGCAATTAGTTATCAATTATGTCAACGTCGAGACACTAAGCACTAACATGCACTTTCGCACAGAACCAGAAGAAGAAGTTTCACATTACAACTTTTTAGGAGGTATACTAATATGGATTGTTATTGCAACTGTACTCTTCTATAATCCGTGACTGGAAGAAATAATTTCGGCGATTTAGGTATGTTCAATAGTAAACCAACATGTGCATGATTTGATGCTCTGAGAAAAGCCGCATAATAATGGCTATTTGGACTCTGTTTTGGGTTATGGCATTGTGACCTCGGCAATTTTTGTACGGACAAACCACTTTTCCTAATCCATAAACTGCATCGGGCTATATTCGGCATTGGCTGTAATGATTCATGCATCCCGTACATATTTAAATTAAATACCAGATACGTGTTATTGCAGTTTAAATAATAACATCTTTACCAACAAAAGCAGGGAATTAGAAACCTCGTGTAAATCTGACATTAGAACGTAGTAATTATATTCTCTTTGACTGACATTGGCTCCCAAAAGAAAAAGCTCCCATATTTATGTCTACACATTGACCACGAAGTTAGAAAAGGAAACCTGAGATACCACCACCATCATAATATTGTCCAAACTAAATATAGCACACCATCTTACAACAAAACCACGAGTTCGGAAACAGATTATCCAACAGTTACCTACTACCGTAACAGATAGGTACCGCACTCATCCCAGTTTCGCGCGCTTTTCGAATTTCAAACTTTGGTCTTCAGAAACGAGAACTAAAATGCAACTTATATCAATACGCGACAGCCTGTACCTCATGGTTATGAGATACAAGGCGCCGTAGGTAAGAATTTATCGCCGCTGACAAACGCGAGTGACGAAGAACTGGTTCGGCGTCGAAATCTACTAGATAACCATGAACATAGTAGAGAATTGTGTTTCATTCATACAGTAAACCAGCACTCAGTTAAAACGAGATGTAAATCCTTACTTTGTTTTCCTCCGCTAAAAAAAGGCCTTCTAAACGAGTTCGTTGTAATAGTTCATATTTCACAACAAAGATATTTCGATCTTACAATGCTTCGATCCAGTGCCATTTAGCATCAAACACCTACAGCACGAATTTATTTGCTCAATTCAATTCAGTATTTGTTATTTATTTGCGATATGAATCAACAATCAACCGAACGTCATCGTGACAACGACAATCAAGACATTATTAGTTTGTGAATCAAGAACAACAATAAAATACAACATAAGAAAACAACATTTGGAGTCGTCCAAAGAGGTGGCACGACCGCTCGACCATGTAGTTGCGTTAACACTTGACACACAAAACACAATCCTGACTTTTATCTACGAAAACCATTGAGTAATTATGTATAGAGCAGACAACGCGAACAAAATCTGTGCACCATGATCAGCAGTGTGGGGCGCCTGCTGGGAGCGTCATGCTGCGACGAGCGCCTGGCACAGGCTAGGTGGGTTAGAGCGCGTGCACCCTAACGCGTGTTACAAAACATTACTTCTCGGTAGCTTCTCTAGTTAACATAGTACCTCATTGACGAAAACCATCACATAATAACCACCGTTACATTATTTCTTGATCAAAAGTTACATACATACAGAAACTCACGGCAATAATCCCTTTCGGTGTGGCCAGAAACATTGCGTAAAAAATTACAAGTCCATAAACCGCAATTATAAATTAGTAACAAATGTGTGCACACTCGCAAGAGCCCAGGGCTCGGCGATCAATTTCAACAATGTGCAAATACAACCACCATTTACATTATAACCCAAATTCAACACACAATAAGGACCTTGTTTCACTTCTAAATCGGAATCGGAAGTCGAGGACAAGTTTTAAACGCTGTAATCTTGTTGGAAGGATGATGTATGAAGGAGTTTCGGAGTTTGGCCTGACCTGACTGAACATGAAGCGATTTACGAGCCGACAAAGAGAGCTCTTAATCGCCTATTAAGTTCCACATCGCGTCAGCAACAGGCAGATTGAGACACCTAAATTCTTCAGCAGCATCTAGGTACAGAGTTACCTTGTACACAGAAGCAAATACGAATAAGTTTTTATTGTATCAACAACAGAAACATGCCTTTGAAATAGAGTGTATACAGGCATGACGGCATGACAAAAGCATGGAAACCATAAAAGCCATATTTTATAAAAAATTTGGCTTAGATACTACAGCGATGTTTCTGACTACACTGCCTGCATTCAACGAACTATCGTATGATCACAACTATGTTCCCTGAGGGAGTAGTCTGAGATATTCTAAACCCTCAGAAAATCCACGTTTTACTAGAAGAACTATTGTGCTTTCTGGAATATAAGTTTACAACTCAACAGCCCATTCTAAATAGATGAAACCAGGTAATGAGGGCACACCAAGCACAACACAGCAATATCCGACAAAATTCTCACCAATAATCCGTGACCAAAGTCTATTTCGAACCACAAACGTTAATTATACCATACCAACACGGAGATAACTTGCCCACTATCTCATCCTGGACACTCCATACAACAAGGCCGGGCCAAACGCTGGCCTGGCATTAGCAAAACCATATTGCCTACTGTAGACACTGTAGTTGTCTTCCATTTGTCTTCCACGAAGAAGTGCAGGGAGTGTCCGTACTGTATGAACTGTATTATGTATCGACTTTACTGTAAATCATTCGTCAACTGGTGAGGTTGAAAATTACTGCTCGTCGTTCCGCCACTAGCCATATGAGTAGGCAGGTCATACGTTAGATCATGTTCCATGTATTTAGAATGCAGATTGATGCAGATGCAGATTCAGCCGCTGTTTCTTTCGCATCGATTTTGAACCTCGTGATAAAACTATCATCAGGTCTTGACTCTTGAAACAAAAGCTAGGTTTTAGCTGTCAAATAACGATCAACATTTTTCTATAGACGATTTTATTTCTCTTGGGCGCAAGTTTGTTTACACTTCTGATATAAGCGCAGGAGGGCCTTCATCGCAAACAGATCACTGCTTAATAGTAAAACTACCGAGATTACACAGAACTAGCGATCCGTCGAGTTATGCGGTGGTTCAGCCATCGCTATTCAAATCTTCAACTGAAGTCCTCTTGACATGGCTGTCAACCACCTTTACCGACACCCGACGTTCCACTAGACCGACACCAGGCGGCGCTGTAGCAAGGCTCCGTCATTAGTGTGCGATCTTGTTCTGTTTTAACTTGAGAGATGGCGCCAGGTGCCGTAGAGGGATGGCACCAGGCGCCGTCATATATATATTTGTTGTAGGTATCTAAATCACAATACTTATCAATTTTCGTATTCATTTAACGTAAATGAATGAAATAAAAACAAATATTTTGATATTTTTACTTCACAAATCGTAATAACTTTAGAAAATGTTCATGCTTATTAATATTGATCTGTGTGATTGTTTAAAAAGAAAAAGTATAGTTAATTATTGATTACAACGCTGGTTTTAGAAAAGTACCTAAATACATATTCAGAATCTTTCTTGAAAACATATAAATAATTAGTAAGTGTTGTATTCAAAATTTATAACATTTTAAGTTAATTATTGATGTATAAAGCACACTATTTTATTGCAAAAACATAATACAGTTGATAACAAAACTATTTACAGTGTTTTCATTAAAAATCCATTAATTTTATTTTAGTGGGGGACAATGATAACATATTTTCCCGATGGCCCCCAGTGGTGGAGGCGGGGGGACAGCGAGCATTTTTTTCCCGCTGTCCCCCACTGGGGCCGAGACCGTGGGGGATACCGGGAATAACCCAATTATTTGACCATTTTAATTTTGACCAATCTCTAATTTGACAAAGATTTGACGGCGAAACCATAAATTAAGAAACTAATTTATTACAGCATGAGCGAAAGCACGGGCACGGGGTGCGGTAGCACGACAAATGATGATGACTACGTCGACCCCTTTGGTATTGCGGCGGGCGTGACTCCGACCAGCGACTCCAGCACCCTTATAGATGAGGAACAGTTTGCTGCTAATATCGATCAAAGGTTATAAAAATATGATCAATTTAAATTGAAACTAGAGAAACCGAATGCATTCCATTTAGATACCTTATACCTATTCGACATTGTTAAAAATTGTGATGCTTGGTTTACATACTTACACGCTTACGCAACCCTAGGCAAGTTCGCTGTACATTGACGCTTATGCAACGTGTTAATGAATAAGCGCAAAACCGCATACCTACACCCTACACCCCAACCAACGATATCAATGTACTAAAGTACTAGATACGGTGATCAGTAGGAACTGCATGTTACTCTTAAATGGGGTGTGTGCACCTGATTTATGTTAGTCTCCTTTGCACTAATGAGAATGGCAGACCATCTGTTTGACAATCTGTCATTTTTTACAATAATTTATAACAATTTTATTTAAATATTTTTAATAAATAAAAACCACCTGTAATCTTTTGTAAGGTAAACTACTATTCTAATATAAGGTCAGTATGTAAAATTATAAGGAAATGTAATTATTAATTTAAATTTGCGAAAATAGGAAAGTCTATTAATTTCCTCAAGATTGGGTAAGTCCATTATATTTTGTCTCATTTCGTCATCCAATAAGTGATAATTGAGAAAAAGAGACAAGTTATAATGATCATAGATGAATCAAGAGACTTAAATCAGAGGGCACAAAATAGGCACAATATAATGAACTTATCGCGGTTCCCGGACGAGCATTGAAAATGACGCTGAGGCCGAGATTCAGAGACGATTTTTTTAGTCTTAGCTCGAGCTAAGTAGGGTCGAAATGTATGGATTTTGACATACGGGAGTTCGAACTATGACTTACAAATCGTCTCTGAATCTCGGCCTAAGATCGTTGCTACTTGAGATTATTTTATACCACTTGTTTACGGGAAAGTAATTATGCGAAAACATATATTTTTTACCTTGAGATGAAAAAAAGACTTATTGACAGCTAGAGTCGTCATCACGACCGGGTGGCGGTGGGCAACGAGATTTAAATCTCTGTGGACTAAATCTGTTTTTTACGCTACAAGTTTTCTTTTCATTCGCATATTAATTTCTGTTTCTTTTTAGGGTTCCGTACCCAGAGGGTGAAAACGGGACCCTATTACTAAGCCTACTTTGTCCGTCCGTCCGTCCTTCCGTCCTACCTATTTAGGGCTGTAACTTTTGAACCGTTATAGCTAGATAGTTGACATTTTCACAGAATATGCGTTATTACGGTGTACCTATTTGTTGACAAATAAGAAAAATGTCAATAAGTAATTAAAAAATTAAGGGGGTTCTCAACAAGAAACTAATTTTTATCTACTTTTTTTCTTCTCGCTCTATAGTAAAAACGGTAATACATACAAGCGTCAAACTTGGTGTGATTATAGAGCAAACTCTACAATATAAGGTCTAACAAAATTAGGTGAAACTATTTTAAGGGGATGATCAGACCATCAAACTGAACAACTTTGTCTATGGGACCAACATCGAAATCGCGAAAAAAAAAACAGCTGTTCCATATTATAAAACTGCTATGCAAGCCTACTCGAGCGAAATGTATGGGACAGCTGTTTATTTCGCGATTTCGATGTTGGTGCCACAGAGAAAGTTATTCAGGTTAACGGTCTGATCATCCGCTTAAAAAAGTGTCAGCATATTAAGAAGGATCCTGTACACAGTGTGTAAAATTAAATGTGACACTTTGTTAAAGGATTGCTTCAGACAATCAAACTGAACAACTTTTACTAAGGGACCAATATCGAAATCTCGAAAAAAAAAGTTCTGCAAACATAACTCGACTCAAATGTAAGCACCCCTTTAAGAATGTGTCGCACTTAATTTTACACCCTGTGTAAGGATTTGCCTGGGAAACATTTTAATGTTTGTTTCATAGCAATCAGTTCACAGTTCACACAATCAAAAGTTATGAACTTATGAGTACCTAAGTATTTAATTCTTAAGTTTCAGGTACGTATTTCAGTGTTCTGCGCGTAGGTAGTCGAGGGCACCACTAGTATTTAAACAACATTGCACATATTCATACACACATTCTTGTTTTCTCAGATAATAGGTATAATACCTAGCATAAATATGAACTGTCGCATCTGTGTTGGTCGGTCTTGGTCTTTGACCAAATTATAGTAGTTTCTGTTTATATAAACTAGATGGCACTAATGTTCCCGAAGAGTTTTGGAACATGTTGTTTGTATGAACGAGCAAGTCTATCGCTAGAGTATAGGTCTATGACCCCAACTGATTTATTTAACAAAATAATTTGATTGAAACAATAATTTCATTATTTTAAGTTTTGAGGCAAAAACTATTTGTTATCATTTCAGCAATAAATGAAAGAGCTAACGTGCTCATGGATTCATTAACCTCCTACGCAAAAAGAGGGGTGTTATAAGTTTGACGCCTATGTCGGTCTGTCTGTCTGTCTGGCATAAATCCTCAAATCGGACCAAGTAACTACTTATCTGTGACCAGACGGTCAATGAACTAATAAAATGTAATTAATCTTCTAAGATACGGCGGACAGTACTTGACCCCGGAACAACTGCCAGAATTTTGCGATCAACTCAATAATTTGGTCGAGGTGATAAGGAACATCCAGTCTTACGCCAGGGTCACCGGAGAATACCCAAGGTATTGTGTCTTTGTCTCTATTCTATTATAATTTTTAAAGTAATAGGTACAAACATAATATAAGGATATTTACTAGAACTAAAACGACAAACAAACGCCGTGCGCCACATGAGGGTAGTTACGACGAGTGCAGGCGGGTGAAAGGGATAGCGTTTTACTATGAAAGTATGGCGATATCGCCATAAAGATTGGGACAGCGTTGTGACGTGCAGTGTTATTTCTAGTAAGTACCTAACTAGTACACAAAAGTTTAATGCTATAGGTTTAGGTATGTATATTTCTAGGTAGGCACCTAATAAGTAGGTACCTACGATAGATAAATCTTCCTAAAAACAGAATAAGTAGATCAAGTATCTACTAACGAAAAAAGTAACTTAATCTTAACTATTATAAAACCGTAAAATCATGAGGAATAAAAAAGTAGCGGTTGTCTTCATATAAATTCAAATAACATTCGTTAGCGCGATTTAAAAACGTGCAGCGCCATCTATTGACAAAATTGTTAGATTGTTTGTTTGTTCGCGCATCACGCAAAAACTACTGAACCGATTTTGATGAAACTTTTTGTGTTTGATAGCTTATGATCTGACTTAAAATCTGGTATATAATTTGTGCGGACGAAGTCGCGGGAAAACACTAGTGTTAACTAAAATCGACTGAAAGAGTAGCCGCACTTCGCTTTCGTACTTTTCCTCCAGCAAACTAGAAAGTCGGCTAGAACAAGAGGCACGTGAAGTGGCTTCCCTGGCGGCTGAAGCGCGCAACGCACGCGAGGTAATCATGCGCACACGGGCTCAGCGGAGAGCAGTGCGTGCGCAGCGGAAGGATCTAGTTTCACATTTGTCTAGCTTGAAGGAAACTGGTTAGAATACTCTACAATCCTCTCTCTCTCTCTCTATCTCTCTGAAAAGATTTTGTGATCCTAAAAGTCTTAGATCAAAATAAAATTAATGGATAGTTAGGCCTTACGCGAACATTTCAAACCAGAAAAATGAGGCAAAACAAACGAAGGGTATACTTCAAATTTGTATGCAAGTGCCCTAGATTTGACAGATAAGCCCTAGATTTGCCCTAGATTTTGTTTAACTTACCGCGCTTTAGGCCTATCCATTAATGTTATTTAGATCTAAGCCTAAGGAGCCCATTCATGCTCATTCATGTCCTACATGCAGGACTACACGCCCATACACTATGCTGCACAAGGTCGTCGGACGCCTTGTAGGACTACAACACCATTCACGATCCAATATTGGTGTAGGACTGCAAGACGGACTACTGTGAATGGGCTACTTTAGTTCTAATGTCCACTACCATCATCAGCCTGTCTTTGTCTACTGAACGTCTACCTTATCCAGTCGCTCCTACTACCAGTCTCAGGTCGGTCGTCACTAGTAAAGCGAGCTGGAGGGTCGAGCCACACTTTGCCTGCCAGTTCGCGGTCTGCAGTCACCTGTGCTGCAGTCTAGAACTCGGTCTCCACGTTGTTAATAAGCTGATTCTCCCCTTACAAACTGCAGCATGATAAAAAGAACCCTGTTAGTAGTAGTAGTATTAGTATTTGCAGATTTAAAATCTTTTTATAGAAGTTCGTGAGTTGGAAAGCACGATCCGGCTATCGGATCGTAAACTGTTCAAGAGTTGGGAGGCGCTTAAAGATTCCACTGACCCGAAGGATTTCGACCCATTGCTCGATGAAATCAAGGTTTACTTCAGAACATTTTGCATTAATTACTTGTTACTAATAGAGCTAACAGAATATACCTAGTTTTTGTTGGCCGGCACTTTCTCATTTGGACCAAAAATGTGTGAAACACGGATGATGTCTTTTCACACATTCTATTCGGATAAAGGTAGGTAGGTACTTAGTACTTACCTAATATTTAATAGTCTCGTCGCTTGACGACATCGTCAGAGCGGATGGACATAGGCCTCGCCCAAGGATCCCCATAACAACCGATCCTGCGCTGCCCTCATCCAACGGGTTCCCGCCGCCTTACACCAGGTCATCGGTCCACCGTGTGCGGGGCCTGCCCACGCTGAGCTTTCCGGTACGCGGCCGCCACTCGAGAACCTTCCGGCCCCATCGGCCATCGGTTCTGCGAGCAATGTGCCCCGCCCACTGCCACTTTTTTAAGGATTTTAAAAGGGCTAATTTATGTACAGAACAAAGAAACCGTCCTGGAGTGCTTGGTGCGTCTAATCGAAAGCCGACGGTCGAACATAACTCGAAACGTGCCTCGACCGCATCCACTACCGCCACCGATGCCGCGTGATAGCACCGGAGGTTAGCATACCTACTGATAGTTAGGTAGTAGTCTATGTCTTATGCGAGCCAAATCGCATAAGAACGAACGAACAGCTCCTCTCCTGTACCAACTGAAGTAAATGCGGCGAGTCTTGTAGTTTCCGAATTGACTTATACAGCCATGAACATCGTCGGTGATACTAGGTCATAAATAGTCATAACAGAACATCAATGGCTCCACCCAACTCCCAACTCCACTCAAATTAATGGTAACGGAATAGGTGATTGCGATATGCTTATAGAGAAAGTTGTTCAGTTGGATGGTTTGAGGCACCCCCTTTAATACAGGATTCAACTTATATGATGACGGTTTTTTAAAAGGATGATCATACTATCAAAATTAACAACTTTATAGGACCAACATCGAAATAAAGAAAATCTGTTGTCCCCATTGAGATACTATGTTAACTAGAGAACCTACCGAGAAGTAATGTTTTGTAACACGCGTTAGGGTGCACGCGCTATAACCTTAGATCAAAATAAAATTAATGGATAGGCCTGAAGTGCGGTAAGTTGAAGCACACTACTGGTGCACTTGGTCCATACAAACTAGCGCCATTATCTGTCAAATCTAGGGCACTTGCATACAGGTGACAAGTAAACCTTTCATTTATTTTGCCTCATTTTTCTGGTTTGAAATGTTCGCGTAAGGCCTATCCATTTATTTTATTTTGATCGAAGGCTATAACCCACTTAGCCTGTGCCAGGTGCTCGTCGCAGCCTGACGCTCCCAGCACGCGCCCCACACTGCTGATCATGGTGCACAGATTTTGTTCGCGTTGTCTGCTCTATACATAATTACTCAATGGTTGTCCCATACATTTTGGTCGAGTAGGATTCCGTTTTGTATGGACGACAGTTTTTTTTTGCGATTTCCACCTTGGTCCTATGGTTCCCTAGAGAAAGTTGTCCAGTATGGTGGTCTGATCATCTTCCTGACCGTTAGTATATTAAGAAGGGTCCTATACCTATAAATAAATAAATAAAATAGATATAGTGAAAAGAATCCATATGTTGTTAGTATCACACTTTAACTATGTTACTTAGTAAAAACACTTAAGTTTAGACCGATCCAGTGCTTAATAAAAATCACAGTATCTACTGGAGACCATGTTTAGGATGCTGTTGGTGCTGGCACGAACCCTTCTGCAGCGCGGCCGCACACCGTTTGCTGAGCGTGGTGTGAAACCCATCGACATGAGCATCCGCGAACATGCCGCTGGCATGTCGGCTGGATGTCTCACACCGCATTTCAAACCAATATGATTCTGACACTACATTTCCCCACTTGACTACATTTATCTTACTAGGACATAAGAATGATATTAGTTATTCTATGACTAGAGTAGGTACCAATACTTTATGACTTGTGTCAGCTACTAGGCAATTTACATTCTTCTAATTTATCCCATAGCATTATAACAGGACTAGATTTTATGGGTGCAATGCAATACTGTAAGCAAGGTTATTTGTACAGCGTGTAAAGTAGGCTTATTTAGATACGCAAAACTTTTTTTTTTTCAATACTATAACTACTTAGGTATGATGTACTTGTCGCAGCAAGCGTGACGGTCTCTCTGTACTGCGCGACATAGCAAAGTCAGGCCTTATTATCTCTCTTTCATTACACCCTGTACTTAGCAGAATCATCAGCAGCCGGCCTGTCAGACAGTCACAGGCGGCAAGAGCGTCGGGGCAGTGCGAAGCGGAGGCGGAAAGATGCCGCTCGGGAGCCTCGCTCCGTCCCGATCTCCGTCGAGCCTAGCCACCACGAGCCTCAGGTACCTACATAATACATGTAATTATTTATACGAAGGCGCAGCCAAATTGTGAAAGTAGTCATTTTTCATAACGCCTAGCCGTTTTAAAAACAAATAGTTGTTTTATATTTACATTTAGCCGGATTGTGATTGCGATCATCATCATCATCAGCCTATCATCGTCCACTGCTGAACATAGGCCTCTCCCAAGGCGCGCCACAAAACTGTGATTGCGATACGTTCTACGAAACAGCGGCCCCCGTTTAGCCGCATTGTAATCATGTTGCGTTTTAAATCATCATAAAACGCTATTCGGGAAAATGCAGTTCTCAGGATCGGTAGGTAGATATGTACCAGAATAGCAGAATTATCAACAAAGCTCATACCTCATACAGAAAAGCAACACTTCGTGCCGTATTACACGGTATCCTAAACACGAATTCAGACTGTAATTAGACACAGACCTGCCCTGCCCTCGCGGAAAAAATAACGATTTTTAGGGTTTTCCCACTTTGGCAAAGATACACTAGTTAGTTATGATTTCATGACAGTAAATATTTCAGGGAATCTGAATAGGGTGAACCAGCTAAACGGAATGAAAATAAAACAACACATTATTTTTGTTCGTATTTTCTGCGTTAAAATTAGGGTTTTAAAGTTGAGAGCAGGAAAATGTTATTATTAAACTGATACTTGGCTAAACAAGTACACTTTTTAACCGACCAAAAAAGGAGGAGGTTCTAGGTATGTTTGTTACTTGCCAAAGCAAGTACAAACAACACCAAGCAAGTAGGAACAAATTCCTAACGAGATTGAAAATCTACTTTCAATGCCATTCGTCTATCTATCTATAGGTAGGTACCTACATACTTAGATCAAAATAAAATTAATGGATAGGCCTGAAGTGCGGTAAGTTGAAGCACACTACTGGTGCACTTGGTCCATACAAACTAGCGCCATTATCTGTCAAATCTAGGGCACTTGCATACAAGTGACAAGTAAACCTTTCATTTATTTTGCCTCATTTTTCTGGTTTGAAATGTTCGCGTAAGGCCTATCCATTAATTTTATTTTGATCGAAGCCTACATAGATAGGTACCACTCATTGGAACGACAAATCTGTGAACGACAATAATAGTTAGCTAGAAGGTGTGCAGCCAGTGGCGTAGCGTAGGTACTGATTTTGCCGCCCCCTTATCTTTATAAGAAGACCTACACATATAACAGAGCGAGCGTAGCGAGCTCGACTTTTCACTTCAATACGAAGCGGTTCGAGCCAGAGCTTTTTACGCACAAAACAGGACTGTGCAAAGTAACCTTAGTAAAATCTAGCGAAGCAAGCTCGAAACTCTTAGCATGTCAAACAGAAACATAGAGCGAGCTCATGTCCGTATGCCCAGCGGGGCCCTCGGCCCTAGGGCTTTGAAACCTAGCTAATCATTTAGTGCTCATTTAGTGCTCTCTGAATATGTATTGCTTATATTTAGTGCTTCAAAGATAACGGAGTTATATCAAATCTAAGCTAGCGTCCGCCCAGCGGGGCCCTCCTTTATTATGGACAAAAATGATTAAAATGTTACATCAATATTTAGTGCCCTGAATTCCTATTAAAACTGTATCAAAAGATTTGATCTAGCCGGTTTGGTTTAAAAGTTATAGCATTTTTAAGTTTTTAATTTCCAGCGGGGCCCTCTCTTGATTGACTATATAAGTTGCTGTAATTAATGTCGCCATTTAGTGCTTGACGCCAGGTATCGGTCTGTATAGTTAATTTACACATTCTGCTTCTAATAAACCTGGAAAATGCAATAATATATCGTAATTTTGATTCGTATTAATTGACATTTCGTGGACAGTCGGCATCAGAAGTATACGAGAGCTTTACTATTTTTACTAGTCCGCCTAAAATTGTGCACCCGTATTTGTGTTCTGGTACATTGTCTACATCTACGTCGTATTTTAGTCCTGGTGACACTTGATGTGATATTATCAATTATTCGCTGCTAGTACCAACACGTTCATGAAAGTGCGCGTGTGTGTAGGTAAGTACTTATTATCTATCTATTATTATAATATAATACGTACTACAAAGGTTTGTCTGATTGTTGGCGTATCACACTATGTCTTAATGTAAGTGTATGGACACACCTGCGGAACGTTCGGCGCCGAACGTTCAGTTGAATACGCGTGCAACGCTTTTCCCTATACCTGCGACACACCAGTACGCACCATTACGCACCATATTTCCTTGTAGACACGTATTCAACCGAATGTTCGGCACGGAACGTTCTGCAGGTGTGTCCCTACACTTATACTACCGGACCGATTTTGATAAAACTTTGTGTCTGAAAGCTTAGACCGTAGCGCCCTCTAGCGATCTCCTAGGAAAACACGGACAAGTAAAGCTCTCATCTACTTCTGATGCCGACTGTCCACGAAATGTCATTTTATATGAATCAATGTTGCGAGATATTATTGCATTTTCCAGGTTTATTAGAAGCAGAATGTGTAAATTAACCATACAGACAGATACCTGGCATCAAGCACTAAATGGCGACATTAATTTCAGCGACTTATATAGTCAAACAAGAGAGGGCCCCGCTGGAAATTAAAAACTTAAAAATGCAATAACTTTTAAACCAAACCAGCTAGATCAAATCTTTTGATACAGTTTTAATAGGAATTCAGAGCACTAAATATTGATGTAACATTTTAATCATTTTTGTCCATAATAAAGGAGGGCCCCGCTGGGCGGACGCTAGCTTAGATTTGATATAACTCCGTTATCTTTGAAGCACTAAATATAAGCCATACATATTCAGAGAGCACTAAATGAGCACTAAATGATTAGCTAGGTTTGAAAGCCCTAGGGCCGAGGGCCCCGCTGGGCATACGGACATAGCGAGCTCGACTTGTCTCTGCTCTACGAATTGATTATAGACAGAACCACTCCTGAAAGTTTCCGAACGGTAAAAAGAATCATCTGGTATCATTGAATTAGAACACTATGGAAGATGGGTCCACGCTCAAAAGTGTCCGAACCAAAAGGTTATGACAATTCAAAAAGAGACTGACGTCTCTGCCAGTCTTTGTTTGATCGTCCGAGCACGCGCGTGTTCATGATGGCGTACTGTGTTGTAAAAACATGTAAAAACTACAAAAGAAAAGTGAAAAAATGTGATGGTGTATCCTATTTTCAGTAAGCAAACTATTATTTTATCATTTAGAAGCATTTCGAAGTATCATTTAGTTTACGAACATAATATTACATTTTTATTTTATTTATTGATTATCTATCATCGCGTCCGCCATTACGTCTGTCATGTTTGATGTTCATTTTCACCTCCAGTCGAAACTGCATATGGTGTTAAGTAGGTGCAAGCAAAATTAATCCTTGTGATTAGCTTTATACGATGTCAATTGCAATGTTTTCAGTTTGTTTACATTACTGTGCATACCTACTTTTTTATAAGGTTAGTTCGGGACACTTTTATTGAGAATTTTGTTCCAGACCCTGTGTCCATAGTTCTTGGTCGATGTCCGGTATACTTAAATGTACACGTACAGCCTGTTGACGTTGTTTACTTCTGTAGGTCACCCTGTACATACAAAGCGCGGAGCACGCGTCAAGATATCGCGTCGGCAGCGCAACCGCCGGCGCCGTCGCACTCACACCCATCGAGTTACCTTCACGGGGAAGCGTGAGAGACATCCTGTTCTTCACATCTAACGGCTAGTTTAGAACAATCTTATTTCTTAATATATTGATGAACCTACCAACATTTTCCTTTAATTTTTTAGCAAAATAAAGCTAAGTAGGTACCCACCTACCTACTTATTATGTAAAGCCTGACCAGAAAAATAAAAACCTCGCCATGTTGCGGAAAATCATTGGAACTAGTTTTTGTACCTGGAACACTGACATTAAAGGTTATAGTCGATAGCAGCGCAAGCAGTCCAAACCAGGTTTTTTATATTCCTGGTCAGGCTTTAATAGGATCTCGTGATCGAGGAAAAAATCGGCCAATGGGAGTGCTTCAATTTCCCAATGACGTGATCGAGTGAGCGCGCTATTGGCGGATTGTTTCCTCGCTCACCACCTCGCTACCTCGCACATCTCTGGTGGAAACGCAGACTAATAGCTCACAGTACCTACTAGATAGATATTATTAATTCTTATACTTACTCCCTTCGATCAAAATAAAATGAATGGATAGGCCTTAAGCGAACATTTCAAACCAGAAAAATGAGGAAAACAAATGAAATTTTTACTTGTCACTTGTATGAAAGTGCCCTAGATTTGACAGATAATGGCGCTAGTTTGTATGTACCAAGTGCACCAGTAGTTTGCTTCAACTTACCGCGCTTTAGGCCTATCCATTCATTTTATTTTGATCGAAGCTTACTCCAGGCATCACGCCATGTTGTTAGTTGGCGTCTCGAGGATCGTGGCAGCCCTCATAGCCAATGGCATTTTAGCAATAGCTTTAATTTCAGGGCAACTTACCTTTTCTTTTCAGGAGTGGCTTACATTGACTTCATCGAATTAAGGTCTTAGTACCTATGTCTAGAATTCCGTTTGCCAAGATCACTAATCATTTATTGATAAATGAATGAATGAAATATACTTTATTTACACCAAACATAAAATACATTGCACAGGAAAATAAACAGATTATGGTACAAATAAGGCGGTCTTATCGCTAAAAAGCGATTTCTTCCAGACAACCTTAGGGTAGAGGAAATATAGTTCAAAGAACGGGTCGGTGTTACAGAAACATTAAATATTAATGTACAAGAAGTGAATAAAACAGAATACATATATATACATAGGCATACATAATCATATATACTTAAAAAATAGATATAAAGGTAAATAATAAATATATATAATTAATAAAATATATTATAATATATATATCACACATGCTGCAACAAAACATAACCATACCTAATAGGTACACGTACCGGATTGATTTAGATAAAATAGATCAGAGGTCAAGGAAATGTGTTTTGACTTTCGATTTAAAAACATAAAGTGCACTGTTGTGTTTAAATCGAACAAAACTTTAGGCATTCGGTGTCCATTTCTTAAAATGCCTTCTTCTAAATATGACCTGTTCTGGATTCGACCACTTCTAGTCCAATCATTTTAGAGTTTCCTTGTATGGACACCCGAACAATAATTCCTCTATCGCTGAAACTTTACAGTGTGATAAAGTAAAGTATACAGATTATGGTTGACAAATAATCTAGGACCGGAAAAACAAAACCTAGATTATTTGTTAACCGTAATCTGTATACTTTACTAACGAAGTGGTCAAATCCAGAAATGGCCCTCCTTAGAACTGGTCTTACCAAGAAGTGGTCGAATCCAGAACTGGTCATATATAGATTTTTATAACACTATGCCCAGGGTATAATGCAGTAGGTACTTATAGGAAATGGCATCTCAAGAATAAGAACGCAGGCTTCAAGCTCTTTATTTTATTTTACAAAGTAAAAGGACTAAAAGGTACCTAATAAGTATAGTACTCCTCTAGAACGCATGATTCAATATTGATTGATTAAATTTGAGATCTCCCTTTACATTTAATTTCACTTGAGGATGTTATATAACAAAGTAAGTAGGTACTGATGACAACTTTTAAACTTTCTTTTCTTCGGGTGCTACCGATGCTGCCGCAACGACCGGTGGCGGTGGGGGATTGTGGGTGCTCACCTGAAAATAATACAAATACATTTGAACCGAGCTTTTCACGTAGTCTCAGTGTCATTAATTGAGGGCGCCACTTTCTTTGCAAGAACGTCAAAATTACACACCGGGCAAGTAAGGCCGTTCACTTGTATTGAAGTGTCCTGGGGAAGTCTAGGTTATGGTATAGGCGCTTAATTTTTAATATACACATACATACACTCACGCCTTTTTCCCAGAGGGGTAGGCAGATATATGGATCTCCATTTTCGGCGCTTCTGATATACCTCTCGCTTCCTCTAGGTCCAATACATCTTTGACATATATTCTCGTCGATTTCGGCTACTTTTAACCTAGAATTTTAAATGACGTCCCTGATCTGGTCTAGGTACGACCTCCTAGGTCTGCCTCTACCAATGTTTCGGTCCACTTCCACACAAACCTTTTGTTTTGTAAGTCGACTTTCATATCCTTTCGATATGTCCAAACCAAACCATCGAAGCATTCCCTTCTATACTTTTAACCACTACCTACATCTTCATTCAAACGAGAACGTTCCCTAATCACAGTAGGTATTCCTCAATCTATCCCTTATAGTTAGGTACATGACACGTCTTGCGTAAAACCCTCATTTTTTAGATGTGAAAATTATAAATTAACCGAATTCTCAAAGTAGCTTACCGCTAGAAGCGCTGTACGAAATTCATTACAAAAGACATCCGCGTTTCATAAATGTTTGGCCCAAACCAAATGTGAAAGTACCGGCCAAAGAAAACTAATGCTATATTCTGATAGAACTTGTCCGTCTAAGCATTTATTATAACAGCACGAAAGCTGTAGGGCCATTGTCTTCGTTTTTATTTGGATTCGTAAAATCTTGCTTTTCATATATATTTTCGGACGGACAAGTTCTAACATAATATCTAATTTTTCTTTGGCTGGCAATTTCACATTTTCACCAAAATGAATGATGTCTTAATGCGAGTAGAACTACTGTTGCAGTATCAACTCATGGTAGCTGGGTACATGGTACTGGTCGCAAATGATACGTACTTCAACAACCGCTGCAGGCGCAGCAGTGGCCTCTACTGCGACGCTCACTGCCGCTGCGGCTTCATCCTTCTTTTCTTCATCTGGAGCGGGAGCCGCATGGCTAAGCTAGATGACATAGGTAGTATTTTATTTATTAGTATTCGTACGCCGCCCCTTACAAAACGAAGTTCCATCCTAGTTTGAACATTTAGCAATTAAAGTTAAAAAAAAACAATCTAGATGGTAGAAACCTATCAGGTAAGGAAAATTATCATTAACCTTTAAACCACATACTCTAGCCATCAAACTGAACAAATTTTACTATGGGAGCAAAACTGTCAGAAAAAAAATCAGCTCTCTCATACATTTGAGTTGAATAGGTACTTAGGTGCATAGAAGTATTAATTATTCTTATGGTAGGCGCTGCAGTTTTGTATGGAACAGCTGTGTTTTTTTTTGCGTTTTTATGTTTGCTCCCGTAGTAAAAGTTGTTCAGTTTGATGGGTAGAGTATGTGGTTTAAAAGGGTTTAAAGGTTAATGATACTTTTCCTTATTTGTGTCAGATTTCCGTTAATCCACAAACTGAAACGGTGAACTGAGGCCAAACTGAACAACTTGGTTGGATCCAGGGCAACTATTGGATAGAATAATCTCTTGCGCATTCACTGCCTCACCTGTAAGCCTAAAATCACCGAGATGCCACCTCAAAACAAAGAAAGCTGTGTGCCCTATACATTTATAGTTGTTCAAAAAACTACTATGCTTAGTTTAGTGCCCTTGAACACTTATGCTGGACCATATAATTCTTATGATGGGTGCCGCTCGACACGCAGGATTGTCGGGTTTATTCCACTCTGTGCCAATGTTATGTTAGTACTTACGTCTATGTCTTTTGTGGGACAAACGATATACTTGTATTCCAATAAAAAATGGGCTCGCAGAGTGGTCAGATGCACTGGCAGTATAATAGGTGTAACCCACTGTTCAACTATTTGTGTCGGGGGCATCCGATAAAACATTAAGATTCCACTAGAGCTGATGGTGGCAGTGAATGTGCTAGTCCAGTGGGACTACGGGGAATAAAAATTACCCGTGGTCCCACGATTAACACCTCGGGTTTTGGTGCTGCGGCCCGACCCGCTGCGACCGGTCGCAATATGCGCTTACCTTTATACGGTTTTAATTTTAACTGATTACAAATGTCCACTGGGGCCGTATGATAATAAGCAAGTACAAATACAGGGTGTAAGGAAAAGTAGATATACACATATTAAACTGAACAACTTTCTTACATAATGGAGCAAACAGGTCAGAATAAAAAAAATATGCTGTTTCAGATATTTGGGTCGTGTAGGCATTGAGTTCGTTCATTCCCAGTAGGTAGTTCTACCGTAGAACTAATGGGACTTTTATTTCCCACTAGTTCTACTTTTAAATGCACCACCGAATAGTGGAACTAGTGGGAACATTACTTCTCAATAGTTCTACAGTTCTACCGTAGAACTAATGGGACTTTTATTTCCCACTAGTTCTACTTTTAAATGCACCACCGAAAAGTGGAACTAGTGGGAACATTAGGTACTTCTCAATAGTTCTACTACATTTCATAGTACTCGTACCTATGGAGCAGCCGATAAATAGATAGCACTGATATTATTTTTTATTAAAAATTATCACATTAATTCGCGATGAATATCCCGTTATAAATTTATTATCTTTGCTCTGAAGTTAATTATTTTAATATTTCTATAATATGATATTAAGATGCACTTATTAATGAGTAACTGTAATAAGTACCTGTACAGCCACGAAAGCAAATAATGCAATGAACACAAAAACCTTCATTTTATCTACAATCAGTTGGACAAACGTACTAACAATAAGGCAAAGAGCCCTGCCGTTTAATTTATAACCAAGTTGGTGTAGCGTGTACGTTCTACCAATTCCAAAATAACGATTATGATCGGGTCAATAACGAGGTATGTTTATAAAACATTGAACACTGCGGAACAATTGAAATCGTTATCGTTCTATTAGCTTAGATTTTCCAAGCTATATGTACCTACCTACCACTGAATAGTTAAAACCGAGTAGTATGGGAAGTGACGTAATGGAATGTTGGGTGCACATTCATGCATTATGTTTTGAAATCCAATTCTAAGAATTCTAAACATTATGTTTAATAATAATAATTCATTTCATAACATATTGCTACGATTACCGGTTTGAAAGGAAACCACTGAAATAAATGCACCATAGTTAGTCGTAATTTTTTAAACTTATTTGGGTATAGCTACCTATAATAGCTAAATAGTAGCCACTAGCCACGCACTGTAGTACCTACCATTTGGAAATTTCTTAGACACGTGGATTTCCACTCCTCATTCTCATAGGCGTAGCAAGGGGGGGGGGGGGAAGGGTTTCTGCCACCCGGGGCACAAAGTGTGGATCGAGCGTAGCAAGCTCGACATTTTTAGCACCACGCCGGCTGTGTGGTCAGAACTCTTTAGGATTATGTGTAGGCACAGTAATTAAAACAGAAACTTAGAGCGAGCGAAGCTAGCTGGACTTTTCTCTACTCTACGAATTGGTTATAAGCAGAGCTTAACAATCTATATTTTTCCCGAATTTGTCCGCCCGGGAGTGCTTTGGAGTGGCACATCCCTGGGGTTTTGCACCAAAGCTTTATTGCCTCTCCGAAGCTGGCTCTATTCAAAGAATCTCGTGTTAGACTATTAGGGATTCCAAGGAAGGTTCGGGGCCTGTGAAGTGGTTTCAGTGCTTCTTCTGGCCAGCTCATCCGCCCTCTCGTTCGTTCCCCCCTATGTCTGAGTGTCCTGGCAACCATTGTAGCACAAGCTGATTGTTTTTGCCTAAGTCATTCAGTTGTGACACGTAGTCCTGTACTAGCTTAGACCTCAAGATCGAAGAATCTATGGCTAGCAAGGCAGACAAGTCTATCAATCTCAAGCTTGCTTTGCTCGTTCCAGAATTAAGGTCGTAAAAACTCGAGCTCGCTTTGCTGGCTCCACGTTTTAGATTTTATTGCAACGACTTGACTTGGGCCTGGCCTCCCTGGAAAAAAATCATTGCTGCTCCCATGCTTATTCTTCTAGTTTCATGTTTCAGTAACTAGTACATCGATGAGATTCTAGCATAATAAGTATTACCAACACGTAGGTACCTATATTTACTGACTTGACTGCCCACAAACGTTGAAAAAACTCTAAATCATGAGAAAACTAAGTAGGTAGGTATACAGCACAAAGGTAGTAAGTATATTAATAGCGAAATAACCAAATCAAAACCCCCTCAATCCATCCAAAAATGTTTCTATGAGAAAAGCGTTACTCTTTAATAAGTACGTCACGGAATATCCTAGGTCTAGGGGTTGGATCTTTTATACTCACCCTACCATGCAGTCAATACCTAACAAAAATATTTAATTATCGTATAAGTAATAATTATGATTTATCGTTGTTATAATTACGAAAGTGGTTATTCAATTTCATGGCAAATAAACTCTGTACAAAATCCCAATCAATCAATAGGAAGTTACCTACACTAATCAAGCAGTATCGAAGTTTTTACACATTTAATTATTATTACTAGCTATACTATACTACTATACTAGTTATACTCCATTCCAAAAAGCAACGAAAATTTAAGGGATTTTTAATTACAGAAACAGAGATTTGAAACACACTCTCACTTATTCTACGAACAGCTTTAGTAACGTCCAAGATATGTCGGATAGTACCTACATCTTTGTGATAAATAATACATATTTGCTTATCAGAATGGGCCAGAAAGCTAAATAGGAATCGAAAAATCTCGTCTTCCTTATTTGGAATGAAGTATAGTCTTCTTATTGAGTGGGCTGCAAGCCCTGGTGTCAGAGTATATTCAAACCGCCTTACGGTCTCTGACGTGGTTTTTATGTAACGACTACTACCACCAGAGATAGTAGCCGGGACCAACAGCTTAACGTGCCATCCGAAGCACGGAATCATCTTTCTTTACAGACAATCAGGTGGGCTATTCCCAGTAGTCTTACCGAGTAGTTTTATCAGTTGAACTACTGACTCAGCCTGCAATGTCCTAACAAAAAAAATTCACAGATCTCGTGTCTATCACGACCTTCTTGGACATTGAAAATTAATTTTATGAATTACTTAAACAAAACAAAATTTACTCATCGTCGATTGCGTGATGCAACAAATATTGATTTTTAGGGTTTCGAAGTCAACAAGGAACCCTTATAGTTTCGCCATGTCCGTCCATCCGTCCGTCCGTCCGTCTGTCCGCGGCTTAGCTCAGAGACGCTTAGTACTAGAAAGCTGTAATTTGGCATGAGTACACATATTAATCAAGCCAAGAAAGTGGTAAAATAAAATTTTGAAAAATATTTTTTTTAGGGTACCTCCCCTACCCGTGAAGTGGGGCAAGTCTTTTAAAAATACGGTGGGTGTGGGAAAACCTTTTTTCGATTTAGGGATCCGCTAGCGAAATATTAAGCTTTAAGTAGAAAATTTTTGTTATAGTTGTGTGTCCCCCCTCTCTGCCAGCTAAACGGTTGTTTCTGGATATGTGAAAAAATTCATGGCAGTAGTGTATAAAATGAAATTAAAAGGAAAACTATCACCGCTAAGTAAGCTTTACAAGTTAACGAGTAATAGTCGACCAACTTAAAAAATGCACTTTTTAGACTTTATTAGCCGTCAAACCGTAGTATAAAACAAAAAGCCCCGTTCTAAGTTCGTATATTGTGACGGGCAACTACGGAACCCTACCCTGCGCGTGGCCCGACACGCACTTGGCCAGTTTTTTAACTTATTTTATTTGTAACTGTGACACGTGTGACAGACTGTACCACCCTTTTCACAGTTATTCTTTTGTAATATTGTTCGTGAGCGACCCTATGAACAATAAAGTCCCATCTTTTTCATGTTCTTAAATTACTTTAACAACATACCTACTTACTTTTACTTTATTGATTTATGACTTCTATCCTTTCGGGACCTTAACAATTATCATGCAATATATGAGTCTCTACCGCTTCCTGATCTGTTCACAGAGAAACAATGGTCTTTACGCCACTGTCATTGCTTTTAACATTAGTTTGGCTTGTATTTGTACAAATAACATAATTTACAGTCACATTTAGCTACAATTTTTTTTTCACCTCACAAGCTCGGAAAGATTCTGTTTATCATTCGAAATCTGAGTGCAAAAGTGCATTTTATCCGCTAGCGTGCAAAGAGTTTTTAAAATTCGAATCCATTCGAGTCCAGATAAAAAGATAGTAAAACCATACGTGCGAGAAAGACAAAAAGATTATGTTGCTAACATAACGAACTATGCATATATTCGTGCATATTATTGTCTTCTCTTTTTCGCGTATAAGTTTGTCCTTCACTATAATTTATTTGAGTGTCAACAAAGAGATTATAACTAAATATAATCCCTTTGAGTAGCAATATCTCTTGTCTTCTCTTTTTCACGTATAGATTTGTCCTTATTTGCATTTGCATATAATTATTTTTCCAGTGTGGGATAAAAACATCATTTAAAATAATACTTATTTAAAATGCATTTTAATAATTAATTCATCTTGTTTACCTATGAGAAGTTATTCCGTTACATTTCCTGAATTATTTGCGCAGTGTCTCAGTACACACTACACACCTAGACCGGTGGCCAGCTACAGTCAACTATACCTTATAAAATTAACGAACTAACGCATTATGCACCTAAAGTAGACTAAAAATAAGTCATAAAAAACTTGGTCTGCCAGGGCGCAGCTTGGCACGTTTTCCGGTGTGGTGAAAAACGTGGACCCCAAAAACACCCCATTTTACCTCATCGAATTAAAGGATGGAACTTGTCTGTTGGTCTGGAGGCCGATTAGTAAAGCCTAAAAAACCTGGTCTGCCGCCGCCTATCCTGGCACGTTCATGGGTCCGACTGAATTTAGGGTGCCCCTCGGAGGGTGGATTTTACCTCATCGAATTAATGAATAAAATCAATGCCAATTTATAGTCCTATCAACTATGTTTACATATGCCTTGGTTTGCCTAGGCTCAGCCTGGCAGGTTTCCGGGTGCGACTGATTTTACTTTCAAAAAATTGTTTAGCCAAACTTTAAAAACCGGTATAAATCTACAGATTCTGCCAAAAATTTTACTGAAATTCGCTTGTATAAATTAACCAAGATATATGTACTCATACAAATATCCCTGAAGGTGGAATTTTAATAGAAAAGGTCAACGGCCCGCGGAAACTAAAAGAGATAGGTATGTGGTCCCGAAGGAAAAAATGTCAAAAACCCTGGGCAATTTGACGTCCCGATGAAAAAATCCAAAATAGGAGATCCAAGATGGTCGTCTTACATTTTCAAAGTCCTCATAACTTTGTAACCATTGACGGTCGGCGCGCTGTGTGAGTACAAATCAAATTAGTAGCAAAGCCCGGCTTACGATGTTTACCTTTCGGTTCTCTCAGGAGGCATATTTTAGTGTCGAAAAAAATGGTGGCCCAGAATTGTTAATCTATGTAACAAATAAATTGATAGATAGATAGATAACTCATTTATTATTTCACCTGAACAATACAGGAAAAAACAGTGACTGACAAAGGTAGACAATTACCTACCTACACGATAAATTAAAATGCCTAATTAGGATATTCGGACATCGTAAGTTTTTTTTTTTATTAAGGGCTCTTTCCTTATGTTTTACACTGCAATTCTGCCAATATCATGATGACTGGAAGTATCGAAATCTCAATCTCCAGGATTGTTTTATTAACAAAAACATATTTGAGGACACCAAATAGCGGAACTGCGTGGCAAGTCCAGAGACACCAACCGAGACGACCGCCCGTCAATAGACCCGCCAAGCGACTAAGCTAGTTTAAATAGTAAAAAACGAGTAAAACACTTAGTTCAACATGTCTCGATATAATATGGCGTTGACATGAAATGGCTTCGAAAACGGTGATTAGGCCAAAATAGTAAAAAAATACGTGTCCATCAAGCTAGCGTACACATGACAGGAATCAAGATTAATCATTTAGTGCCATTTAATAATAGTGCCTCTGTAGTTTGCTAAATATTCATACATATTTTTCCCTGTTAGTGCTTTTGTGTTTATTACTCTCTGACATCCAAAATCTCATAATGACAGGCCTTCAAGAAAATGACATAGAAACATGGATCTAAATCATAAAGGATACCACTCCTCCTTACAAGCATTAATACAAGAAAATTGGCGATGGCGTCGTCGATATTTCCAATTTTAGGTGTATCCCTTTCTATCCAATGACGTAGTTACGAAATGACAGGAGAGGAGCTACAATTTTGTACGTTGGATTAGAAAGGGACAAAGTTAACGTCACAAAAAACAACGACGCGATGGAAAAGAACGATCATTACCGACCACAAACGATATATTATCATGTTTCACGTCTTGTTAGGCAGTCTGCACTCCACTATAGAGGATTCCAAACTTCTTGCATGGAAATAAACAAGTTTTTTTCGTCTTTCATATATTAGAATATCGAGCTAGAGTATAGGCGTACACACGAATCCACACGATAGTTCAAAACTCTAGTATCAATTGTTCCTGAAATAGAGACTCGGGAATTATGAAATTTTGAATTTCAGAGAGTAATAAACACAAAAGCACTAACAGGGAAAAATATACACTTATATGTTTCGCAAACTACAGAGGCACTATTTAGGAACTACTTATTTAATGGCACTAAATGATTATTCTTGATTCCCGTCATGTGTACGGAGGCTTGATTGGACACGACGTATTCTTACTATTAAATAAAATAAGGAGATTGAGATTTCGATACTTCCAGTCATCATGATATTAGCAGAATTGCAGTGTAAAACATCAGGAATGAACCCTTAATAAAAAAAAATACCTACGATGTCCGAATATCTTAATTAAGCATTTTAATTTATCGTGTAGGTAGGTAATTGTCTACCTTTGTCAGTCACTGTTTTTTCCTGTATTGTTCAGGTGAAATAAATGAGTTATCTATCAATTTTATTTGTTACATAGATTAACGATTCTGTGCCACCATTTTTTTCGACACTAAAATATGCCTTCTGAGAGAACCGAAAGGTAAACATCGTAAGCCGGGCTTTGCTACTAATTTGATTTGTACTCACACAGCGCGCCGACCGTCAATGGTTACAAAGTTATGAGGACTTTGAAAATGTAAGACGACCATCTTGGATCTCCTATTTTGGATTTTTTCATCGGGACGTCAAATTGCCCAGGGTTTTTGACATTTTTTCCTTCGGGACCACATACCTATCTCTTTTAGTTTCCGCGGGCCGTTGACCTTTTCTATTAAAATTCCACCTTCAGGGATATTTGTATGAGTACATATATCTTGGTTAATTTATACAAGCGAATTTCAGTAAAATTTTCGGCAGAATCTGTAGATTTATACCGGTTTTTAAAGTTTGGCTAAACAATTTTTTGAAAGTAAAATCAGTCGCACCCGGAAACCTGCCAGGCTGAGCCTAGGCAAACCAAGGCATATGTAAACATAGTTGATAGGACTATAAATTGGCATTGATTTCATTCATTAATTCGATGAGGTAAAATCCACCCTCCGAGGGGCACCCTAAATTCAGTCGGACCCATGAACGTGCCAGGATAGGCGGCGGCAGACCAGGTTTTTTAGGCTTTACTAATCGGCCTCCAGACCAACAGATAAGTTCCATCCTTTAATTCGATGAGGTAAAATGGGGTGTTTTTGGGGTCCACGTTTTTCATCACACCGGAAAACGTGCCAAGCTGCGCCCTGGCAGACCAAGTTTTTTATGACTTATTTTTAGTCTACTTTAGGTGCATAATGCGTTAGTTCGTTAATTTTATAAGGTATAGTTGACTGTAGCTGGCCACCGGTCTAACCAGCAGGACATTTTTTATGCTGATCAATTGGTTTTCAATCAAACTGCTACACGTGACCGCAGTGAGACCCCCCCAGTTTACAGTACTCTATGAGTGAGACAGTGACTAAATGCAAGAGTAATATATAGCCGCAATAGAATGGGACAACGTCATAAAGCGCGATGTACGCTCTATACATCTAAACTCAGTGCTTGCACCTAACATTTTCCTCGCTGTTGTGAGGTGAAAAGTTGTGTGTTTCGCTCGGCTGCAAAATTATTCCGCATCTCGTACCTTTGAAACCTTCGCTACGCTCCGCATTCTATCCTAGAATCCTTCGCTTGCTCAGGTTTCAATATAAGTACTCGCGACAAAAAACAACTTTGCAGCCTAGCATAACAAATAACTATTATTGCAGATACATTTACTCGAAGGTAATTTCTTCTCCATGTTAAGGATCTATTCAAGTTTCTATTCTTTACACTAAATTATCTTGTAATACCAAATGAATATCTAGGTATATACAGCGCAGCCGCAGATGTGAACTGTAAATCACGCTACTTTCATTTTCCATGCCAACTGAATACTTATGTCATAAAATAAGCCATAAAATTTCGCTTTACTACTTACCAAATCATAAATATTCCCATTTAATTATGGCAACTTAACTTGATCACATGTTTGTTGACCTCGGCTTCGCCTCGGTCAACAATTACATGAGGTCTGAGACCTTTCTATACTTTCCTGCCCTCGGTGTGTAATCTACTATTTATGATGGCTCTTTATTATACAATCAATATAATAAATTTTCTCATTTAATTATGTCAATTTAACTTGACTTTTTAAGAAGTCTCGTGATTACCTACTTAATTTGTTTTTAGTATCGTATAACTTACTCAACCTAATTTTATTGCAATAACTCAAGTATAAAGATCGATCTCCATAATTCGACAAAGAGTAGGTAAGGTTTTTTTTCACCCCTCCGGATGGAAAGTGTTAACTTCCGTCCCGCTGCGCTAAACAAAGTTGCCGCTCTCCGCCTCCGTCGAGGAGAAAAAAGTATACCTACTTAACCTATACCTACCAACCTTGGGCAGTAAATAAGAAAACCTCAGATCAATTACATGAGATCTGAGCCCCTCGTGTCTCACTATTTATGATGGTTCTTTTTTATATAATGGACTTATTTTGCTCTCAGCTGTGCGCAATAAAAAATATAAACATATTTTTCTAAACTTATTAAAGTAGGAAGGTACCGAAGTTTACGATCCACTTGTGATACAAAGACGGACTGCGGACTAGATTATTGCTATTGTGTGTTTTGTTGTAAGTTGAATCAGCTCAATTTAAAATAAATACCCTACACTTACTTTTTAAACCCGAAGCCGATGATGGCTGGTACAAAATTGGTTTGTGTTTCGTGAAATCGATTACTTATATTATTCCGTGGTGAAAGATCGGTCATTGTTTACAATTTGCAATTTACAAGTTGCTGTCTTAAGAACTTGTGTAAGTAATTAAATTAAATAAAAAGAAATTTATTTTTTATTTCTGGTAATAATAGTCTTTCTTCCGCGAATATCCCTCGTACAGTGCAGAATCAGAACATTTTTTTTTAAATTACTTAAGTATTTTAATTTTTAAACTTAAATTTTTTTTAATTCTTAAATTTTATTAGTCCTTCCAAAGAATATACAATTTAGTAATACACGGGTACCATTAATTGTAACAGAAATAAACATTTTAAATAGGTATGGAAATAAAATCACAATTATAAATATATTACATGAAATTTTAAATCAAAAGTATTATAGTTACTCAAATCGAAATACGAAAATGCCTTTACTCGAGCTTTACTCTAACTAACTATCTAAGTCTGTAACACGCCTTAACGCCACGCGCCTTCAGCGCGCCGCGCTATCAATAATTTCGCTAAATAAAGGAAAAGCCACAGCCTAGACCGTAAGAGATAGAGAGGTCCGGTTTTTTTCAAAATGTAGCCCAACTCATTACCCCGAGGGGTTTTTTTCATTTTTTCGATATCGCTTTTTGTTATCGAGAAATAGGCGATATAATGAGACAAGACCCCGAAAAAATGCGAAATTTTTCGACACTTTTACAATTTTCGAAAAAAGTTTTTAACTTTTTAAATTTTTTTAAAAATCATATTATAGTCCTCGTTGAGACACACCTTTTGAGACTTCTTCCATTCACGTAGCCCTAAAACTCACGACACCAGGGCGATATTTCACTTTTTGTGAATCTGGATGCTATACAGAAGCGATCGAAAAAACATTTTCAATGTTAAAAAACGCACAAAGTGACATTTCACTAGGTGCCCCCCGTTGGAATCGAACCCCACGACCTCCGTGTCAAGAGCCCAATGCTCTTAACCATTAGACCACGGAGGCAGTTCACGGAGAAGTATAGTAATAATAATTAAATGTTTATACACGACTTTACGCTTGAAAACCAATGGAACTGCCGGTAAAGATGATTGTTCTGATCTGAATACCTACATTCGTGTTCCCAAGTTCTATCCTGTTGATCGATTTGCGGTATTTTTTTGTGTAGATTAACGACTAGGTAGAGGAACCTTACTTATATGTGGTTGAATGGTCAATGATACTTTTTTTTCCTTACAGCCTGTATACAGGGTCCTTAAGGTTGACATATTATAAGAGGCTAATCAGACTATCAAACTGAACAACTTTCTTTTCTGGGATGAGCCATCCCATACATATTTGGCTCAAGTAGGTCTGCAGTTTTGTATGGAACAGCTGTTTTTTTTCGTGATTTCGATGTTGGTCCCTTAGAAAAAGTTGTTCAGTTTGATGGTCAGATCATCTCCTTAAAAAAGTGTGAGCATATTAAGAAGGATGTCTCGTAAGACGGATCTTAAAATTTTAAGTGGATACAGAAGTTCATTTTGGGACCGTGACCAGAATTTGGATTAGGCTAAAAGACATCATCCCCATTTCATATATTTTTGGTCTAAATGTTTATTATTATGGCACGAACGCTGTAGCTGTCTTAGATAAAGTAGATGTCTAGCTAGATTGATTTTGGGTGACTTTCAGCCTTTTTATGAGGCCTTGAGTATGCGACCACGTCTCTGTTCCATATGTCATCACTGGCAACACACACTGATCGAAGACTTCGTTTCAAGACATTGCGGTATCTGCCTAGCTTCCCTAATGCTGCCCAGCCGAGTTGGATTCGACGGTTGATCTCTTTCTCTTCTCTTTAACTTCGAGTTCAGAGTTTCCGATCATTACAGGAGTAGGTACAATACAACATGGTCAATGACATGATCTTCGTCTTGTCCAGTTCATCTTCAGACCAACTCGTTCGGCGGCTCTGCTAAGATCATCGAGCATTTGACTGAGCTCCTCCATAGTCTCCGTCATAATGACTATGTCATCGGCAAACCGAAGGTGACTGATGTATGTACTCGCCGTTTATGTTGATGCCAGAACCTTGAAAACATCTTCCAGTGTAGCGGTGAACAGTTTCGGAGATTTAGCGTCTCCCAGCCTCATGAGCCTCACACCTCGCTGCAATAGGATAGGTTTCGAGTTCTGGTCCTGTAGTCGGACTGACATAGTGGCATTTTTGTAAAGTTTCGTTACCTACTAATTATTAAAAACTATACTAATATCTGTGCTAATATTAAGAGGAAAGATTTGATTTTTTGTTTGTTTGGAGGTATTGAATAGGCTGCGAAACTACATGCTACATCGGCTAAAAAAAGGCCAAATGTGTGACGGGAAGACTCTAAAGCGGTACGAAGTTCGCCGGGTCTACTAGTATTATAATTATCAAAATTAAACCCAGGAAGCTGGATCTCGGGTCAAACACCTTTAAAGATTGTCTGCGCAACTCGCAATCATCAGAATATACCTACCTACCTAGCCATCGTACATTTTCCACGAGGCGAGGGTGCTTCAGGCCATCATCAAACTGCATTTGGTCGTCTAAATATAGAAAAGTTCAGACCTAAGCTAGCTACTCGACCCAAATGTATTGAAAAGCTGTTTCTTTTCGTTATCTCGGTAAATGGCCTGAAGCACCCCTAAGTATGTAGGTAGACTAAGTATGTAGGTACCGAATTTAAGTGTGATAGACCGGAGGCGTACATTAGTAGGTAAGTACCAACTTAATTAACATATTTTCTCCCCTCCGGACGGAAAGCGTCAATTTTCGTCCCGCTGCGCTAAACGAAGTTGTCACTTTCCACCTCCGTCGAAGAGGAAAAATACTTACTAAACTCGGACAGTAAATAAGAAAGCCTCAGATCACATGTTTGTTGATGGGAGGGATCTGAGACCTTTCTTACTTTCCTGTCCTCGGTGTGTAATGTAAACTAATGTACTATTTTTTCACCTCACAAGCTCGGAAAGATTCTGTTTATCGTTCGAAATCTGAGTGCAAAAGTGCATTTTATCCGCTAAAAAACTTAAAGGTGCGTTCATACGCGTGCCACGCAGCCCGGCAAGTTTAGGCAATTCGCCGTGCATTGAGGCTTCTATAAAGTTAAGTAGTAATAATCACTTTACAGACGAGTCGATGTACAGCGAATTGCCTAAGCTTGCCGGGATTACCCAGCAGCATAAAAACTTAAACGGCAATCGGTAATCTTTTTGGTAATTAAAATGTTCCTTGGCACAGTACTATACTGGCTGGTAATAATTAAAAAAATCTACGAATAATAGGTAGTACAAGTTTGGCAAAAAAGTCGTGATAAAAAATGAGGGCGCTGCCTCCATGCAAGAAATTCAAAATCACGCAAAACCTGGCAACACCATCATACTAAAATTTTAGTTCCACCTGTCACCACGATCATGATTCATGACTTTTTGCGTTTTTGCCATAAATATACAATATGTAATGCTGGGTTCACATGCACGCCTTGCAGCCCGGCAAGCTTAGGCAATTCGCTGTACATTGAGGCTTCTATAAAGTTAAATAGTAACAATCACTTTACAGACGAGTAGATGTACAGCGAATTGCCTAAGCTTGACGGGCTGCACGGCGTGCATGTGAACCCAGCATTAATTTTTAATAGACAGCTTCATCGTGTAAAATCGTATCAAAAATTTTGTCTTGAATCGTATAGTATAAACAACTTTTTTGGCGATGTCGTTTTGTGTTTTGCGCGCTCTAAACGTTCCATTACACACTAAAAAAGAGGTTGCCAAATCAATAGAAATTGACCCCCATTAAAACTAGAAAATAAAATTGTATGCGATCTACGTTATTTCGTAATAATGTTGAACTTTTGAAACATTTAGTTTCCTTGAAGTTTAAATTAAGAATTAAACTAGATTATTTCTTGTGCTATTTTATACTGTATCAATACTGCGTGGAACCGAACGTTATTGAAACGTTGGCATTTTTGGCAGCACCAGTCACGCTCGCTCTGTCTCGCTCGCTCACTGTTGCGCATTCGCTCTTTTGTCCACTTGGCATGTGGGGTCACAGTGATGGATTGATATAAAAATAATAAAACTAAACAAAAGTTATTTGAATGATGTCTTTTGAGTAAATTCTATTAATAGGTGACCACATTTTCGATTATTTGTTGGTATCATTAAGTTAAGAAATGGCATCCCGAGGTGGTGTTATGGTGACGGGCTCGAACGGGGCAGACTTCGAGCACAGAGAGAAAATAGCAGCTCAGTATCAAATAAGGTGAGTTCTTAGATATTTTCCAGCTCTAAGCAATCGTTAAAACTTGCAGGATAATTCATGAAGACGAAGCAATGTGGTCGCCGACATCGACAGCTTGTTTCCAAGTTCCGTCAAATTATTTTTAGACGGAAGCAATCGATAGCGAATACATTTCGCGCCGTTTATTTGAACACTTGCCTACTTATTTATTATTTTGGCATTCTAATTTTATGTCTTTCGCTAATTCGTTATACAATTTTAATTTTACATGCCTAAGAAAAAATAAACTGATCTAGCAAAAGTGAATCATTGATGTTTTTTGGGTTTTCTTCAAAATCTTCAAAATGTGCTGTAGATTGATCAATCCATAATGTGATAGCACAGTAGCTCAGGCGGCAGAGAACCTGTCCCGGGTTCGAATCCAGCAAGGGGCAAATATTTGTACCCAAGTCATGGACGTCTATCTTTACATATTATAGTTGTTTTGTAATACAAATCCCTGCTACATTCAGGTACTAGATAATTTGTGTGAAAATGTATAATATATTAATTTATTTTATTTGGTATGAATTGTTTCTAGTGCTTTGAACAAGTCCCGGCTGAAGTACTGCATTTTCTTCCACCATGTCCTGTTCATGGTGATGCTGGCCAAACTATCTGCTGACATACTAGACAAGCTTGACATATTCATTCTGGAGATAGAGGAGTTGCAGATTCCACAGGTAAATATTCAATGATTAGCATCATGTCGGTTACAGATGATGTGAAAATGTCAACACCCTGTATTTCATGACTGTACACCGCTGTCCATTTAACACTTTGGCTGCTAAGCTCAAAACAATGATACTCGCGCAGTGCTAACACTGTGGAATGCTGTACAATTCTGAAGCAACGTTTGAGTTGTGCGCACTGCGGCCCATTCGTCTCTGACCTACGACGTAGGTCGTCAGCAGTTAAAGTGTTAAGCTGAAGCTTCCTATCAACATGCGTTTTGGTGTTATTCAACAATAAACACAAAATTAGACATTTGTATCATAGGTTCTATACTCTATACTCTATAGGAAAAAACCTCTATATGATTTCTGTGAAAAATAGTATGATGTCAAAAATCTGCATATTATTTAAGAATCTAATGATTAAAGGCTGTTTGTTGGTAAGTGCATCACTTGAGAATTATCATCATCACAATATATGTATAAGTCCCACCGAAGGGCACATGCCTACCCTCAGGGATGTGTACGGGGGTTAGTCCACCATGCGTGCCCAGTGCGAATTGGTAGACTTCACATATACACATCGAAATTTCTTCTTCAGTGTATGCAGGTTTCCTCACAATGTTTACCTTCACCATTTGAAAGCAGTCGGTATTACATACATAAGTTAGAGACTGTTAGACAAACTCATTGGTACATCATGGCAGGTTGTCTGTGTGGATTCGAACCCGGACCTCACGATTGAGTTTCTATATGTCTCCGCAACGTGCCACTTACGCTCTTTCACTTGAGAATGGCTGTACCGATTTAGCCAAATTTTTTAAGTGTTGAACGGTAGGCACAGGCAAATAATGTTTTTTAGACAGGATAACATCTTTCAGGTCAGCTAGTTATCAAATAGTAATAATTATCTATTAAATGAAGTTCTGAAGCTTAAACTTCAATACTGTACAAGCGAATACAAATGTGTCTAAATCATATTAAGGTATTGTTTAAAGCGAATAACTACAAGGTGTGTAACTTTGTGTAACTATGTGAAATGCTCATATCACCAAAATTATTTCCATAATTCGGTATGTCAAGTTTTTTTTCGAGGGCTGAATCAAAAACCATTTCTAGATAATTGTCTGAATAACAATATTTTACATGTCAGGTCAACAAACATGTGATCTTAGACAGAGAATTTATTTGATTCAGCCCTCCGAAATAAAAACATAACATACTGAATTTTGATGTAGAATCGTAGAGTGTACTGGGTAGTGCATAGGCCTGCATAGGCCTTTATCACTCACTACTCATATAACAACTTCAACCACATACACTACACAAAACGCCGTGATGGTCCAGTGGCGAATAACCTTGCCTGCCGTGCAGGAGGTGATGGTTCGATCCCAGTCCAGGCCGACTCGTACCAATGAGTTTTTCGGAATTTATGTACGATTTGTAACACCACTGGCTTTTCGGTGAAAGAAAACATCGTGAGGAAACCTGCATGCTTCTATTTCGAGGTATGTATTGTACCCACTGTCCATTATAAGTGGCGACGGGCTCACCCCCTGTCACACTGGACAAAGTTTCGGTACTACGCACTGGTGAAAAGTGGATGTTCTGAGATTTCAGAATATCTCTGACTCCTCCTAAAGATCATCCCCAGGAGTTAGGAAGTTGCTGTATCATCCTGTTATCTATTAGTCATTGATTTCCGCAAAGTAACACCTGATTCAGTAAAATACTGATACAAATAAATGTAAAAATCAAAAAAATTTTTGCTGAAACAAAGTTGAGCATGCTCAACGATCTATCACACTAAAATGACTAGTTTGTTATTTAATTAATACACAAATAATGCTTATGCAGCGAAAATATTTTAAAATGACACTAAGAATAGCAAAAAGCGATACTTGTTAATGTGTTTATTTGTGTAAAAGTCGAATAATGCTGATGCGAATTGCAAATAAGTTTTTTTTTGTACATTTGTTCTTAATATTATAAAAGCTGTGAGATTTCGTCAATACGCTAAAAGTGAGCCTCATACTCATACGCATCGGAATTTGTTCTTCAGCGTATGCAGGTTTCTTCACGATGTTTTCCTTCACCGTTTGAGAGCAGTTGGTATTACCACAGATTATATAATACACATGTTACAAAATTCTCATTGGTCCATGGCATGTGGTCTGTGTGGATACGAGCCCAGACCTCAAGATCCTCCTTCTCATTCTCTGTTACACTAGAAAGAGTTCAGGCACTGCTAGTAAAAAGTTTTCATTCTGAATCAATAGTTATAAATCAGTTCCGAGGCTGACTGACTGACTGCCAAAACACACAGCCTTAACCGCTGAAGATAGAAAATTGAAATTTAGAATATATATTCTACAGAGCATGTACACATGGGACGCACTAAGAAAGGAATTTTTAGAAAAATCTGCAATCCATGCGGACGAAGTCGCAGACAAACGCTAGTATGGTATGCTGAGTACCCCTCGGGAATATACACGGTGAAATTGATATCATTAACATCCTTTTAAACTAAGAGTCTACCCATCAAACTGAACAACTTTTACTAACAGATCGGCGCAAAAAAAAAAACTGCTGTTGCATACATTTGAGTCGAGTAGGCAGCGGCGGCGGGTGCAGTTTAGTATGGAACAGCAGATTTTTTTTTACTCCGATCTTTCTGTTCCAAAAGTAAAAGTTGTTCAGTTTGATGGGTAGACTCTTAGTTTAAAAGGATGGTAATGATATCAATTTCACCCTGTAGTTAAGTACATATTGGCAGTTCAATATAAATAAATAAATAACGCTCCCAGGCACATACAAAAGCTAAGCTAAGCTCTTTATTATGGGACCCATACAACAACAGCACACACACATATAACATCCATGACCGATCAGGGATTCGAACCCGGTACCTTGGTTTGGCAGTCTTGCGTGGCAACAGTTCCTCCAACTGGGTTGTTAAAACCTAGATAAAATATGTAAACCTAGTAACTGTTGACATAGATAGGTATAGATGTCGATAGTCGATACTAGGTTTAGATTTTGGACAGTCAATATGCTAAGCTACCTTTGAAATTAAATACCAATGTTTGTGATTTCATGTTTCAATTCCTGGACTACAATGCTAAGGTTGAGGAATGAATCATGACAATTCATTACAATGAAATAAATGTAAAATGTTTAATTTCCAGCCTGTTTGGTGGGAATACGTCTGGTCACTATCACTGCTGTTCTCATTCCTCGGCCTGTCTGCTATAAAACGAAACAACATCCGTCACCTGAGGAGATACATGTATGGTATTGCTGCTCTTGGATTTGGTCCGCTTCTATATTGTGTTCTTTACTACTGCGGAGACGTCTGGAGGTACCTTTCTGCTGACGAGGACGAGGAGGACAGCTCGGAGGTTGAGATTGAGTTGTGGCAGGTTGGTCATCTATTACATAATTATAATAATATTGTATACATGGAGTGGATGTACATTAAGGCTGGCTTGCACCAAAAAGTATTTAATATGATGCTGTCACTGTCTTTAGTATGAGCAGTGTGAGAGTCAGTGATCACTAAATACGTTTAAGCTGAAATTCTTGTTGGTGCAAGCTAGGCTAAGAATATTTATTAGAATATTCATATGGGGCATTTAGGATACCTAAAATACCTATGTAATGGAATACATTGAGACCATGTTTAGAATTTTTGTCTGTTTGTTTGCGCACATATCATTGAAAAACAACTGTACCGATTTGGATAGGGTTTTCACAAAAGCAAGCATTTGGATAAAAAATCAAAAGTTATTAGTATTAGAAGTCAGTGGTATGCGCGTACAATGTCGCGGGCGCCGCTAGTTTATGAAATATATTTGTTTAAGGTGTGGTAGGCTAAGCAGATGGTACACCTATTATTGCATATCATTTCGGGGTTTCCCAGAGCAAGAGGCCTATAACAACCAACTCGCACCTCCTAGAATTTCAAGCTTCTAAGAGTGCTGTTCTATTTTGCAACTTGGCACTGGGCGACCACTGACCAGGTCGCGGTCGGTGAATTCTGGGATTTGCACGCGCCCCCTACAACAACTTGCGGCTTGTGGTCCCGGACTATGGTTTAGACAATCAAACTGAACCACTTTACAATCAATGGTAGAAAATTTGAATACCTGAAGAAATAATCAGCTGTTCCATACAAAACTACAATACATACTCGACTCAAATGTATGGAACAGCAGTTTTTTTTGCGATTTTAGATTCACTAGCATCATTCTAAAGTTCTGTTTGTGTCTAAACCTCCCCTTTAAATATGACCCTATATTTATAAAGATAAAAAATATCAATTCATAAAAATAGATACAGAATTTACCAATAGCAGTGGTGGTCCAGTGACGAGTAACTTTGCCTTCCGTGCAGGAGGCGATGTTTCGATCCCCGTCCAGGCCGAATCGTACCAATGAGTTTTTCGGAATTTATGTACGATTTGTAACACCACTGGCTTTTCGGTGAAGGAAAACATCGTCAGGAAACCTGATGCTTCAATTTCGAGGCATGTATTGTACCCACTGTCTATTATAAGTGGCGACAGGCTCACCCTCCGTCACACTGGACAGAGTTTCGGTACTACTGGTGAAACGTGGATGTTCTGAGGTTTTAGAATAACTAAATAAATACTGAGTGAGTGCAAATGAGAGAGGACTACACTGCCAATGAAAAATAATCTAATGCCTACTATCATTGGCCTCCATCTGCCAAGAGAAGGTGAGGTAAAAAATTGGTTAGGAGCAGGGAGTGTCCATACTGTATGAAGTATACTAGATACTCCTTCTTATACTGTGCCCGACTGAAGTTTGGGTCTGGGCAAATAAAAAAAGGCGACCATCTAGATGCTTTCCAAATCGAATCGCGCGAGGTTGCACCTTATAGAAAAGGATGGAAGAGCAATGGGACAACATAAGCTATAAAAGATTTATTAGTAAAACTATATATCAAATCAGCCTACATTAATCCACTGCTGGGCATAGGCCTCCTTATTATAGAAGGTCTCATTTTATGAAGGATCCATAGTGGATGGTATTAGCCTCAGAGAAATTACAGGCTCATTAGCCTAAAAGACCTATGAGTGTTTAAGGGAATTTTAACAATAAATCTTTTTGTTTTCAGGGGTATCCATATGGTCTGCTGTGGTACGCATTTGTCTTATTATCATCTCAGGTACACTTTTTCCAAATGTACTTTTCATACAATTTGCTCAAAGCGTGGCGAGCTAGAGGTGCACTGAGAAAATCTGACTAAACACATTATTATTGGGTTATCCCTTGGTTGTGAGATTCCATCTCCGAAATTGCTGTTTTGGACGTGTCGGAATTTTAATAAATAAATTTGAAATAAATCAGGACGTTTTTGCTATAAAATATCTGAGTGATATTTAGATATAAGAGGGTATGTAACTAATCTGAAAAAAGAGGATTCAAATAACCTTACTGATAGGAATCAATCAATCAAGGAATGAATCATTTATTTATATTTCTCTTGTTAAATGTGCCGACTCCAAGTTTTCTCAGTTAACCTAACCATTTTTATCGAACTAAGCAAAAATGTGTCATATACGCAGAAACATGTTTGAACGACTTAAACTAAATTATTATTAAAAATCTATATTTTAATGGGTGTAATGTTAAATAAAAAGACAGAAAATTCTAAGTGATTTTTGTACCTATGTTATAGTTCATTGTTAAGTTTGCCTATGTCCAATCCAAGATTTTTAATTTTGGTTTGTTTTACAACTACAGATGTAAATGATGATTAGTAACTAATCAAATTATTTCTTGAGCCGTGTATCTATTACATTTGTAAATATAATTATGTACTTCAATAAGACGTATTAAAAACTTTGTACACATGACAAAATAATTTCGTAACAGCTCTCATATAATGGAGGTGTAGTAATATAAAACTTAGTATTCTGCATAGGTGTGACTTGGTGTCTATTATATTTATACTACTTAGGTATCAAGCACAAACAACGACATTTATCAAGTCGATAAAATATATTTTTAAATGTGAACGAAACGACGTTAAATATTATTTCAAATCAGGGCCTAAATAATTTATAATTTTGGGAGGCCCATTTTAATTGATAAGATGTAAATAAAACAATTATACTGTCAATTTGAAGGGTGTTAAAGAGTTGGTTTGTTTTTGAAGTTTTCCCTAAAACACTTGTTTTCTATTTAATAAAATATTTTAAAATATTGTCGAGTGTTCATTTTTTTATAGTAGGGTCAATTATGGTTGCCGTAGTAATAAACAGCCGGATAATCGTTGATAGCGTTTAAATAAGTGACTATAGTTCTAAAGCGAAAGCTCAAAAAAATGTGCTTGATCTGTTTTATGAATCTTTTCAGCGCCTGCTGCCGTTGTTGACATATGAATCAGACCAATACATTCTTTCTCTAGTGTTACCCTTAACCTTAACAGTTAAGATGTTTGTAAAATTCTAGCCATCTTCTAGCATAGTTACTATTGTTTTATTTTTCAAAATGGCTTCCCACAATGCAACTTAAATATTTTAATTGTGGGCATATAGACGAACAAAAAATATCATACGTGTAAAACATAATGTTCTAAAGTAGCTGTGGAGATAATTGGACATGAAGATTGCAAAATTAATATATTTGAAGTCATTTTTGTGACGTGACGATTTTGGACAATATCACAGATTAATTTAATAGTTACTCCACAGTACCCCAAAGGCTCAAGAGCCGCAAAAACTTTCTGAAATGTGTCGACCCGATACAAGATATCGGTGAAGGTCCCCGAGCTAGATGTGATCTCTGGCGAGAAAAGAGCACGCTACCCGACCCGTTTGTCCCTCTCTCGGAAAGCCTTCCCCCAGGACATAAACTGCCCAGGCCGATTTGGAGGTCTTTGAATAGGCTCCGAACTCAAGTCGGCCGGAGTAAGGAGAACCTGTCCAAATGGGGTTTTATCGATGGATCGGACCTAAGGTGTGAATGTGGTGTTGCTCCTCAGACTATGGCCCATCTCACATCTTGCCCTTCCTGCCCGCAAACTTGCACGCGAATGGAGGTTATGGACGCGGCCGGTGATGCCGTCCGTGTGGCAGAATACTGGGCTGGAAAAATTTGAAATGACATGCCATCGACTCGATAGAAGAAGAATAGTTACTACCGTACATTCATACGAGTATGATTATGTCGTCAATCCAAAAGTGAAGTGTTCCTTAGTTTCATTGTCTGAATACATTTTGTTAGTAATTAAGAACTAGTGGTGAATCAAAGATGTTATTTGGTCTTCGCTGAGCCTTGAGAAATGACATCTTTGTGGTGTATATTAGAAGTATTAGGTAGATTTAATTGGTAGGTACCTACCTGTAAAAGGATTAAGTAACTAAAAGATTCGCACAATCGTCTTAATAACGTATTTTAATTATTTTGACATTATAAAGCTTTTCTACGAAGACTGCCGTTCCACATGCAGCACATATACATATAAATGTTCCGCTATCTTTAGTCCGGTTCGTTAGTCATCGTCGGTGATCTGCACGTCATCGTCGGAAACCTCATCTGCTGTCGGAGGGCTTCCAGGGTCTGCAGAATCGGGTGTAGTGCGACGCCACTTTGCACGACGGTTTTGGAACCAAGTTTTTACCTGTAATCAAGTATTTAGCTATTGAATAAAGTGCTCTAAGAAAGGCCGGTCGCACAATACAAGCATTTTCTAAAAGATAATCCCGCGCACTAAGTTGACGGGGTCAGGCAAAATTCTGAAAGTCGGAGGGTCTCATACCAATAGTATGCGCGGAGTGCCTTTCGACGGAAGCGCTACAGATTTTCTATAGATATTTCTTGTAATCTGCGGCTGGCCTAGAAATGTGAGTACACACGGCGACACATCAAACGATACAAAACAAACATAATATTACACACCGAGGGCAGGAAAGTAAGAAAGGTCTCAGATCTCATGTATGATGAGATGTGATCTGAGGCTTTCTTATTTACCTATTGGCCGAGGTTAGTATATTATTTTTCTCCTCGACGGAGGTGGAAAGCGGCAACTTCGTTTAGCGCAGCGGGACGAACATTGACGCTTTCCGTCCGAAGGGGAGAAATAATACTTTAATCAACAGTCGACTTCCGCGCGATCATTTTATTTTGGTTTTGTATAGCTTGATGTGTCGCCGTGTGTACACTATCGAACTTTGGGATTGCTATCTTTACAGGGTGTAATGAAAAGTATCAATAACCTTTAAATCACATACTATACCCATCAAACTGAAAAAATTTTACTATAGGAGCAAACCTGTGAGAGCAAAAAATAATCAGCTGTTCCCATTGAATTAGAACACTAAGGTCGATGGCTGTTCCATACTAATATGCAATACCTACCTACTCGACTAAATTGTATGAGACGGCTGATTTTTTTTTGCTCTGACAGCTTTCCCCCATAAAGTTGTTCAGTTTGATCGGTAGAGTATGTGGTTTAAAGGATGATAAGTACTTGTCCTTACAACCTGTATACAGGGTCCTTCTTAATATGCCGACACTTTTTTAAGGGGATGATCAGACCATCAAACTGAACAACTTTCTCTATGGGACCACCATCGAAATCGCGAAAAAGAAATCAGCTGTCCCATACATTTGACTCAAGTAGGTTTGCAGTTTTTTATGGAACAGCAGATTTTTTTTCGTGATTTTGATGTTGGTCCCATAGATAAAGTTGCATGATGGTCTGATCATCCCCATAAAAGTGTCAGCATACGGGATCCTATATACAGGATCCTTCTTAATATGCTGACTGTGACTGATTTCGATTTTGGGCCTATTGCGAAAGTTGTTCAGTTTGACGATGAAGGTCCGACGGTTAAAAATTGATAAATAAAGGAAAATGGATACGGAGAGAGGTAGGTAGTACCCAAGCGTGTAATTTCTCTATGGTAGTACCTATGGTGGTTTGAAGAAAAGTTGGTCGGGACAGCATCGAGTTCAACCTACATAATTATACTATATCGATATTATGAAAATGATTTCTTTCAGTTTGTGATTCAAATATGGCTGTTATTATTTGTATGCAGTTTTTACTGCTGGAAGACATTGCTCTGAATCATACAAACAGCTGCGACTTTGCGGACGAAGCGAAAGACAGACCGGCGAGCTCTGTGGGATAATTAATTGTTAAAGCGAATGAAGCTTACTTGTCTATCGCTGAGCCTTAGCGTGGCAGCCAGCCCTCGCCGCTCATCAGGACTGAGGTACTTGCTGGCATTGAACCGTCGCTCCAGGGCCCCGGTCTGAGCTGCGCTGAAGCGCACCTGCCCCCCTTTTCGTCGCCCTCCCATGCCCCACCATGGGTGACAGCAGCTCGGCGGGACTGCCGACAAACATTTAAATGAAGGTAATTTAGATTAAGGATTAATTTTGTTTAACTGTAGATTGCAGTTCGTTTGTAACACGAACGGCGTTCGTTTTGTTAGAGGCAAATCTTAATTTGATAAAATTAATTGATTTCGAATTAGCATGTATTGTACCCACCCACTGGCCATTGCAAGTGGCGACGGGCTCACTCCCGCCCGTCATACTGGACAGAGTTTCGGTACTACTAGTGAAACGTGGATGTTCTGAGTTTTCAGATCATCTCTGACAACCCCCTCGGGGAATAAAGTCGTAAGCATATGCTTATGCTGTAATTGATTTCGAACACTGACGAATCTGTATAAATGATTGTTATAATATTTCAACAAACATATTTTTAACAAATTACTTATCATGAAATTTTTCAGAGAATTGTTTAAGTTACCTACTAATCTAACTTATGTACCTACCTACTAGGTATGTATTTATTAGACTTTTATACCTACCCACTAATAACAATCTGGATTTAGTAAGATATTATACAGGGTGAAATTGATATCATTTGCATCCTTTTAAACTAAGAGTCTACCCATCAAACTGAACAACTTTTACTATGGGATCAAACCAATCGGAGCAAAAAAAAATCTGCTATTCCATACTTTAAACTGCACCCACCGCCGCTGCCTACGTGACTCAAATGTATAGGACAGCTGATTTTTTTGTTGCTCCGATTGGTTTGCTCCCATAGTAAAAGTTGTTCAGTTTGATGGGTAGACTCTTAGTTTAAAAGGATGCTAATAATATCAATTTCCCATGATCGTGACTTGTGAGATAGCCAGTTGCTAAAAGTTTTCTATTTCTAGCTCAGTATTATTGCTCAGCACAATAAATTCCCGTTCCGATATGGTCACCGTAGACACAAAAAACGCAATAAATTGCACTGAACTGATTTTTTTGGGATGGTTTAGCATAGATTATAGTGTAAACCAAGTGTGTGTTCGAAACAACTGTATAACTGCTTGGTTCTCGGAAAACCTCGGAATTGTCGAACTTTTTTCAGGTTTTGACTTATAACTTTTAAACGGTGAATCCTACGGAAAGTTAGCTAGAACACTTTCGAAGTAGACTAAATTTTCTACAATTTAAGTGCAACCGTAGCTCTGTAAGTCCAAAAGACCCCGAGATAGAGCACCTCAAACATTGACCATTTTCCCGAATTGTTGAGTTGTCCTACAGCGCCCGCGGAATAGCGGCGCGATATAGCGCTATCGCGTCCTAGCTCTCTTTCTTGCCAACGAACGAGTTAGCAGGCGCGATAAAACGTATATCGAAGCGCTATATGCCGCGGGCGCAGAAACTACGGCCAGGTGCATAAGTGGTTGGGAGTAGAGAAAGAGCCCACCTACTGGGGGTGGACATGGAGCCAGCAGGGGCTGAAACCGATGACATCAACAAAAGAACCAGCGCCGCTAACATGATAAAATTCCTGTCATGCAGGGGCCAGATATCGGCGCTGGTACCCTGGTTGAGGTCACCGGTGTTAGCCACTGCTGGCTTGTCACCATGCCATGTCCACCCCCAGTTGGTGGGCTCTTTCTGTACCCCCAACTGCAACTGCACCTAGTGGTAGAGTTTAAGAACTCTACGTTTTATAACTTTTTGGGAAAAATGGTCAATGTTCGAAGTGCTGTATCTCGGATTCTATTGGCTTACAGAGTTACGGTTGCACTCAAATCGTGAATCGAAAAATGGTTTTCATAAACCCGCAATATTTTTGAATGACGCTAATCGATATTATTTTAGCATAGCATTGCATATGCTCACGACTATATTCCCCGAGGGGGTAGTCAGAGATATTCTGAAACCTCAGAACATCCACGTTTCACCAGTAGTACCAAGACTCTGTCCAGTGTGACGGGGGGTGAGCCCGTCGCCACTTATAATGGACAGTGGTACAAATACATGCCTCGAAATTGAAGCATGCAGGTTTCCTCACGATGTTTTCCTTCACCGAAAAGCCAGTGGTGTTACAAATCATACATAAATTCCGAAAAACTCATTGGTACGAGTCAGCCTGGACGGGGATCGAACCATCGCCTCCATACCAACCATATTAATTTAAAAAATATCAAATACCTTACTGAACATTGTAGTTATCGTGCTTACCTTATTCTGATTCTAGTTCTGATATGTGTCGATATCTGTTATTGGCTCCACCTTATTAATTTTTGGTATAATTCTGATATGAGTAATAGATAAACATAATACTTACACGTATTTTTATCAAATTGGTGTAATTATCTGTTTTATTGACTTAATCGATTACCGGCTTAATTATATAAATAATATATCCTATTATTGTACCTATAAGTATTATCAATAGGACAGTGACAGTGTTGTAAAATACATGCTGGTATTCTGAGAGTAAATGCTTTGTTGTAGGTAGGTATACGGGTATGTCTAATTAAACGTAATGTCTTTTATAACACATTTGCTCGTAAATGGTCTCTTATTTGACCAATTTCACTAACGTAATGTATCTCATTACGGACTAGTTCGGTAATGTAAAGTAAAACGGACGGTTGCGTCTAAAACGAACGGTACTTTTTTTAAATCTTAGCAAAGAGTTTTTATGTCAGAAAAGTGGTCAACATTTTATGAATAAAATTAACTTTGGGAGATAAAATATAATAAAGTAAACATTTAATTCTTTAATTTAATTAATTTTGACAATAAATTACACCCATTTATGTGAAACCAAACAAACACTATTAATTTACTTTATTAGTAATACTGGATGTTTTTGTGCCTTTGCCTTTTTTCTTTTTTCTTAAAATAAGAAAAAAGAAAGCGCTAATGCGCGCGCATCGCTAATTTGTGAAGTTCTCTTTTAGTTTGTGTTTTAGACTAGCGGCCAGGACCAGAGAAAAAAAATCTCGTATGTAAGTTCTGTATATACCTACAACAGGTATGGGTGTGTTCAGGGTACTCTCTGGATCACGAAACTGCTTGTTGTATAATTCTAAAGTGGTGGAGGGGGTAGCAGTGACGTCATAAAGATGGCCGCCGACGGTTTTAGTTTTTCTTCAATTGTAGCGCACCTATGAGGTCAATCTGGTTGTGCAAGGTGTCATTTGAAAGCTTATTCAATTTTCTTTAACCATTTCATAGACACCTAACGTGAAAAATTTGTATTTACTGAAATATTTTCAATTTATTGCATTTTTCGTTACCTACCACCAATCATTCCTCCAGTTTTCTCGGAAACGGGTAACTTTATTGTGATTATAGCCATTACATAAAACATAGAGAATTTTATTAGCTATCTTACAACATCAATTGTATAAAAATACAACTTCAAACGACTGAGCTGTGTCAAATTTTCTGGTGCACTGTAACTATGAGTCCAAGCGTGCGGCGGTGTGCGGGCGGGGCGGACGGACTGCAAATAACATTATGATTTATAGATTATATAAAATTAAGGTTTCCATTGTAATATTGATTCGAAAAACATACATTTTTATATTATTTGCACATGCGTTTACATAAATTGTAGATGTACAGGGTGTAATATTAAATGCGTTACATACTTAAGGGATGCTTTAGACCATAACACTGAACAACTTTTACAATGGGACAAACTTTGAAATCACGAGAAAAATTTGCTGCTGTTTCATACATTTTGGTCCAGAAGAGACATGTTCCACGGAAAATCTGATTTAATTCGCTATATTTATATTGGCTCCAAGGTGAAAGTGGTTCAGCTTGATGGTCTGATGTAGGTACCCCCATTCGATATAATAATGTACCTACTTAGCGCATTACATTTTACACTATGCATGTAAGAATGAGGCTGCCTTGGAAAAGTAAATAAAAGAATGAGAAATCCAAAACAATTTAGTTAACAGGTTATAAATATTTATTATTGTTATAAAATAAACAATTGTTAGTTGCAAGCATGCAATGTCTAGAGTGATTCATCAACATCACCAAAATTATACCTACTGATTTAAGCATACCTCCTCACTGATATTTAATGGCAAACACCCTGCATGCATTTTTGAATTTTACTAACAAATCTGCATCTCGCACTACGGCAGCCTGTTTTGCATTGGCAAGACATTAATTTCAAATCTTTTACGAAATAGGTAGGTACATGGTTTTAACGTTGTTATCGGTGACAACTTTTCGTTTTCCAATGTTCAACCATGGTTTGTAGGTGGTGGTAAATTATGAAATGCCACATCTGTAGTAGCCCAAACGTACATTTGGTAATTTGCTCTTTTTAGATGTTGTATCAGAGCTTCTTGAGACGGTAGAAGTTTATCCACTTTACTAATACTATGACAGTAAATAGCCATATCAAACTTCTCACCTTTTTGCTTTAGATCTTCTGTTAGGTCAACGACCGTTCCAAATCCTTCCAGAAGAGCGTAATTTTCTATGAAGACTGCTTCTGCTTTTCTATGAAAAACTTGACAATGAGCTTGTGCTAGCGCATACTGTAAGAGCGTGGAACGTCAATAAACAGTGTATTTCTGGTCAATTATTTCAAGAGAAAGCCACACAACTTGAGGGAGGCATAGAATTATTAACCGCTGGTGGATTAGAAAATCCACTTACTGTAGCAACAAATAAAAACAGACCTGTCGATCACTTAAAAAGCAATCACGAACAAGCTGACACCCGTTTTGTTTTACATGTAATTGATGCTGCCCAAAGTGGGTTTGAGACCCTAATGGTAAACAGACACTGAATTTTTACTGTTGCTCATTCATTTCTTCGAGGTTAACAGCGAAGGTCTGGATTCAATGAGGAATGAGCGCGAGTAAATCAAAATACGTTTTAGTCAATAAAATTGTTCAAGCACTTGGACCAGAAATAAACTGTTTATTGACGTTCCACGCTCTTACAGTATGCGATAGCACAAGCTCATTGTCAGGTTTTTAGAAGAAAAGCACAAGGAAAGTCTTCACAGAAAATTACGATCTTCTGGAAGGATTTGGAACGGTCGTTGACCTAACAGAAGATCTAAAGCAAAAAGGTGAGAAGTTTAATATGGCTATTTACTGTTATAATATTGGTAACGTGGATAAACTTCTACCGTCACAAGAAGCTCTGAAACAACATATAAAAAGAGCAAATTACCAAATGTACGATTGGGCCACTGTAGATGTGGCATGTCATAATTTACCACCACCTACAAACCATGGTTGAACATTGGAAACCGAAAAATTGTCACCGAAACTCGTAACAACGTTAAAACTGTGTATTTCGTAAAAGATTTGAAATTAATGTCTTGCCAATGCAAAACAGGCTGCCGTAGTGCGAGATGCAGATTTGTTAGTAAAATTCAAAAATGCATGCAGGGTGTTTGCCATTAAATATCAGTGAGGAGGTATGCTTAAATCAGTAGGTATAATTTTGGTGATGTTGATGAATCACTCTAGACATTGCATGCTTGCAACTAACAATTGTTTATTTTATAACAATAATAAATATTTATAAACCTGTTAACTAAATTGTTTTGGATTTCTCATTCTTTTATTTACTTTTCCAAGGCAGCCTCATTCTTACATGCATAGTGTAAAATGTAATGCGCTAAGTAGGTACATTATTATATCGAATGGGGTACCTACATCAGACCATCAAGCTGAACCACTTTCACCTTGGAGCCAATATAAATATAGCGAATTAAATCAGATTTTCCGTGGAACATGTCTCTTCTGGACCAAAATGTATGAAACAGCAGCAAATTTTTCTCGTGATTTCAAAGTTTGTCCCATTGTAAAAGTTGTTCAGTTTTATGGTCTAAAGCATCCCTTAAGTATGTAACGCATTTAATATTACACCCTGTACATCTACAATTTATGTAAACGCATGTGCAAATAATATAAAAATGTATGTTTTTCGAATCAATATTACAATGGAAACCTTAATTTTATATAATCTATAAATCATAATGTTATTTGCAGTCCGTCCGCCCCGCCCGCACACCGCCGCACGCTTGGACTCATAGTTACAGTGCACCAGAAAATTTGACACAGCTCAGTCGTTTGAAGTTGTATTTTTATACAATTGATGTTGTAAGATAGCTAATAAAATTCTCTATGTTTTATGTAATGGCTATAATCACAATAAAGTTACCCGTTTCCGAGAAAACTGGAGGAATGATTGGTGGTAGGTAACGAAAAATGCAATAAATTGAAAATATTTCAGTAAATACAAATTTTTCACGTTAGGTGTCTATGAAATGGTTAAAGAAAATTGAATAAGCTTTCAAATGACACCTTGCACAACCAGATTGACCTCATAGGTGCGCTACAATTGAAGAAAAACTAAAACCGTCGGCGGCCATCTTTATGACGTCACTGCTACCCCCTCCACCACTTTAGAATTATACAACAAGCAGTTTCGTGATCCAGAGAGTACCCTGAACACACTCATACCTGTTGTAGGTATATACAGAACTTACATACGAGATTTGGTTTAGAGACGACTTTTCCCCGCGTGGCCGCTACACTATTTGTTTTGCGACAAGTAAAAATTATTCCGCACGCTTTTTAATCGCTATTTTTTGTTACGTTTTTTGTTTTGATTTGAAAATGTCGTTAGTAGTGATGAATTTATTAATTCGACGCCGCCAGAAGTCTCAGAGGCAGCGGAAAAGGTTAGTCTAATTTATTAGTTTATGAATGTCCGAGTTTTATTTATTTCCTTGTTTCCTCGCAAATATGTTATAAAACGTCGTATGACACACGTTCGGTTTGATAATTACAGCCTAGGCTATCTTGTAGACCTCGCCTACGGCTCGGTCTAGCAATAACGCCTCGGCTGTAATTATCAACTTACCGAACTTGTATCATAATGTACTATTACCGGGTTACAACACCGTAGTAAATATCTGCAGTAAACAGGTAAGTCATGACCGCTAAATATTATCAAGATTTTTGAAAATATGGATTTGACTACTAACAATTTCTTACTTACGGGCATTTAATAAGTATTGATGTTATACAGTGCGTAAAAAATGCGATGCGGACATTGAGGTACTATGTTAACTAGAGAAGCTACCGAGAAGTAATGTTTTGTAACAAGCGTTAGGGTGCACGCGCTCTAACCCACTTAGCCTGTGCCAGCCGCTCGTCGCAGCCTGACGCTCCCAGCACGCGCCCCAGCACACTGCTGATCATGGTGCACAGATTTTGTTCGCGTTGTCTGCTCTATACATAATTACTCAATGGATGCGGAGTGGTTTATACGGTTTATACCTACAAACTGGACCATTTTCTCTATGCAACTATCATTGAAATCCGAAAAAACTAGCATAATATGTATTATAATCTTTACATTATTAAAATAAAAAGATTCCCAGATTCTAAATGTTGCTTTGGAATTTGCAATTATTGTTTCGCATATTAGATAGGAAGTATCGCTGCTTGCTTTAATTATCATTGTCTTAATACTCTGATAAGTTTCAGTATGAATTAAAACGTAGTGATTACTTTTAATAAAAAACAAGGTGTGACCTAAATTACATAAAATTGTATGTAGTTATCTATTCCAAGCCCATAATACAATCTTTTCAATTTCTTTTCCTATACAGGGTGTTTCATAAGTAACAATAAATATTTAAAACTCTTAAGGGGGTTGTTGGAAAAATGGAAATCCCATACATATTTTAGCTCTAGTCGATTTGTAGAGTATAGAACATCATTTTTTTTTTTCGCGATTTCGATATTGGTCCCATAGTGAACGTTGTTCAGTTTGATGGTCTAAACCACCCCCTTAAAGGTTTATTTGTATTTTTGTAACACCTTGTATACCTAAGCAAAAGATAATTTTTAAAAGATATACCTAGGTGTACTATTTGAACATCTTTACTTTGATTAGATATCTACTGATACCTACCTAATATAGATAATTCAAGTCAATTGTTGTTTTATTGGCAAATTACTTCTATAATCAGTTCATCGTTACTTAGCAGGTCATAAATTAAAAGAGGGTTCGATAATATAGATAATTTTAAGTGTAGGTAAGTACTTTATGAATTGGTATCAAAGTGGTATTATCCATGATTTTAGGTGTTTAAATCGGTCAACGCTTGGGTAAATTTTTTTCTCACATCCTTTTTTTTGTTTTTTGTATTCGTTTAGTTTTAGTGGACAAGTTCTTATTCCATATCACACGTTCAGATTGTCATTTCCTTTGTGCGATAAAGACGAATCTCATCTCTACCTTCTGTAGCCTGGTAGTTATTTAATTCAAATGAAACATGCAATCTACCCCGCGCACCGGCCGCCTGCCACACGGGTGCCTCAGAAAAACGACCTGATTAGAAGACTAATTAAAGGAATGAAAACTATTCGTGTGCGACACATGAGGGTAGCAGAGAGAATTCGTTGCAGTGAGAAATCACTGCAAAGGTAACAACTCCAGAAAATGTAGATTTCGTTTAAAACATATTTAGTTCGTCTATGGTCGGCAATACGAACGCGTGATGATGATGATACCTAATGTAAGATAATAATATCATAATGATTTAAGTAATCCTACATATAATATCGTGACATCTTCGATCTTGAGTGACTGACGAACGAGTGACGATATCGAGGCGCGGACTGATGAATTAGTGGTTTAAGATCAAAGAAATGAAAGTAAATGTATGCAAAACAAAAGTCATGGTTTTGGAACGTGAGGATGAGGTGTATGACAATACAGAGTGTATGATTTCTATTAAAGGAGAAAGAGTGGAACAAGTGAATGGGTTTGTGTATTTGGGAAGTATGTTCAAAAGAGATGGAAAATGTGAGGGGGATGTGGAGAGGAGAGTGACTGCGGGACTTGTAAATGGTGGAACTTGGAAAGTAAATGGTGCCCTACACTCCGTAGTGAGTAGCCGATCTGTATCGAAAAGGGCACGTCTGGCTATTCACAATGGCGTGTTGGTGCCTACCCTTATGTACGGGAGTGAATGTTGGGTGTGGAGCAAAAGGAATGAAAGTAGAGTGAATGCAGTGGAAATGCGCTCTTTAGGAAGTATGTGTGTGTTACACTGACCTACCGAATCTGGAACAGTGTCATAAGGGAACGGTGCAAGTTGAAGGATGATGTTGTAACCAGGATTGAAAGAGGTATGCTTAGATGGTTCGGTCACGTACAGAGGATGAATGAGAGTAGACTCACTAGGGAGATTTATCGATCCAATGTGAGCGGAACATTAAAGAGATGTCCGAGCGTCCGAGGAGAACTTACCATGACCAAATAAATGGTCTTCTCCAACAGGACAAGTGCGCAGCACGCTCAACCGACGAAAGTGGATGAGGCGAGAGAAGTATGTCAGGATCGTAGTGTGTGGTGAGCCGTAGTATCTGCCTACCCCTGTATATGTATGAGTATAAGTACGTATGTTTTCTCACCTCTATCGAATCCATAGGCTTGCCTTACAGCAAATGGATGTGGTGGCATGTATCTATTCACTGCAAGTTGGTTTCTAAGTATTTGATCAGAATTTAACATGGGATCGCTGAAGTAACTGAAAGAATGTCTCACATCTAAAGGGTAGCTAACTGTATCCTTCACTCTATAAGGCGGCCAAGGTATATTGGCTTTTATCGGAGTGGGATATAAAGGATAAGTGTTCCTCCGTTGTTCAAGATTTACTTTAACTTTGCTCAGTTCCAGCTCTTTCTGTACTTCGCACACAACATTAAATTTGATTGTTTTATCGTCGGTTGGGGTAGTTGTAACGGGTTTCTTCTGCGGTAGTGCATCGTCTGTCCTGTCGACCGGCTTCAAGCTTCTAGTGCACGTTAGAGGCTCGGTGGGCTCGTGACTTAAGTTCTTGTAAGTTTTGTTTTTCACTGAATTGTTTTTCAATATGTCTTCAATGAAAAATGACTTTTTCTGGCGACACGCGCACATGATGACGGTGTGATTAGCACTGCCGAATTTATTATCAAACTGTTAATATTATCGGTACAAGCACGGTAATTGATAGCTACTTATTTAATGGACACTTCTAATCTATGTGGCGATTAAAGTAGGTATATCCGATAGGTAATGCTTAGCACTTTGGAATATTTTTGTATGAGCGTGTTGACAGCCAACGGATTAGAGTTTCACAGATAATGCCAACGATAATGCACGCAAAATGTGTAATCTGTTATAAGTAGTTGAAAGCTTGTAATTAGTGTAACGGGGATTATTTAAAGAATCACATACTTAGTATTTCACGGACTATTTACATAATTTGTTACGAATTTTGGTGACGAGCTTGGTATTGATACCTATAGTGTAAGTACTTACATAGGTCGGTCGGTATGTATAATACTAATTTTGTAAAATACATTTCAGCCTTTGATTAATTACATGTCCAGATAAAGCCTAACGCTTCTAACGTATTAAAACAAACGGGCCATCTTTCTTATGTTGGTGTTCACGCACATACAACTTATCTCTGTGTGCGTGCTTAGTGATAGGGTTTGTCACCTTAGACTTGGGTGATATTTTTTTGACGCGTTTTATAATATATAACTTATCAACGATTTCAGCCTACATTATATAATTAACAATTTAAACACAATCGATTGAATATAAGTACCAGCGTTTTCAGTATAGGTACCAAACTACAGCAATGTCAATTTGCAGAATTTTATCGATAGAAATCGATTTTGTTTTTAAAGACAAACTCACTTTTGGAAATAAAATATTAATTTGATCATATATATGATTACTTATTTAACAGTCGGATCAATAATGTAAAAGTTTGTTTTGGTTCATTCATGAAACGTGTCTAGCGCTAGCGACTGTCCCTCAGATAGATTTCTCTTCAAACACAAAGGGGAGATTTTGCGAACGTACCTTCCTGTTTCGCCCTCTTTGCCTCGTAATTAATGGGAAGAGTTTTTCTACCTTTTGTTGCAGCCGGAAGGGCGGCTAATTGTCTCTAATTAATTGGACCGGGCGTATTTTTAAACCCCTTTTATTCTCTTTGTCTATGGTACTTCTCGCGTTCAAATACAGTGGTTCACAATTGTTGAGTTTACCCTGATTTAAGAGTTTGAAAGTTGAGAGCGAATTGATCGCTTTTTGTTTGTCTACCACATTTTGTTTAAGTCATTTGTGTGTGAAGGTAATTGATAATTAATGAGTAGGTACCTGATTGTAAGCTTTGACAGATTACCATGGCTTTTAATTTTATAATCTTATCGATATCCTACGAGAGTTAATAAATACAATCATACAAGTTAAATAACATGTTACCGAAGACAATTGTAGGTAATTGTATACCTACTTATCTCTTATATTATATGCGTTGTAAAGAACAAAATCTCACTGAACTCACCCACATCAAACTGAACAACTTTTACTATGGTGGTAGCAAACCGATCGGAGCAAATATAAAATCAACTTTTCCATACTAAACTGCAATGCCTACCTACTCAAAGTATGCAACAGCTGATTTTTTTCTTGCTCCCTATTGGTTTGCTCCCATAGTAAAAGGTGTTCAGTTTGATGCTTAGTTTAAAAGGATGCTAATATTGATAAGTATCACTTTAACCCTGTGGGTTTGTTGTATTAACTGAAAAAATAAATCTGGATAAAACCGATACAATTTCAAGAGCGACACAATTTCAGCTTTTTAATTGTTAACACATTGCGGGTTTATTAAACAAACAAACTTTATAACTAGACCTATACATTGATATCGTTGCTTTATAAAGTAAAAATAATTCAATGACATCCGTGTGATGTTTGCAGATGAGTTTGTCTCTTTATGAAAGTGGTTAAAAAGCATTGCAGGCGTCGGAAGTTTGTTCGCGTTATTTTGTCGAATAATGTTAAAGCTTCAGGCTTTAGCCTAAATCTTAAACCAGCAATAGGCATTGTATTTAACACAGGTGTTATGGTTTAGTGGTTTGCCTGTTTAGTCCTCTACGTGTATATATTTAGATCCATCAAGATCATAATAATTATTACTTCGTATCAAATTAGCGAGCAAACTAAATTTAAATTAATTAACTTATTATAGCTACCTTGATTAGTTTAATTACAGTAGATAGAAATGTACTTATGTTAGGTACCTAATAGGTACCTTTATCGTGTGTTCAACGCATTTTTTGAAATATCGTCATATAAAAAGCCGTGGTGGTCCAGTGGCGAGTAACCTTGCCTGCCTTGCAGGAGGCGATGGTTCGATCCCTGTCCAGGCCGACTCGTACCAATGAGTTTTTCGTAATTTATGTACTATTTGTAACACCACTGGCTTTTCGGTGAAGGAAACATCGTGAGGAAACCTGCATGCTTCAATTTCGAGGCATGTATTGTGCCCACTGTCACACTGGACATACTTACGGTACTACTGGTGAAACGTGGATATTCTGAGGTTCTCTGACTACCTCCTCGGGGAATATAGTCGTGAGCATATGCTTATGCTAAACTAAAACTTATACCTTCTTAATTGTAGGTATACCTACTTATTGTATTGATTTGATTCTAAATTTATACAAACATCAGCGTACCTACCTATACTAACGAGACGCTTACCTATAACAGCTATTAGCTGAAAGCTTTTTTTTTTTTTTTTATTTAAAAATGGGTTTGCTCTTGACCTCAATCCTGTCCTGAGGACAAAGATGGGGTCGAAGATGTAGCGAGCTTACCCAGAAGAAGCCTATATTATTATTATTATTTCTGCACTTATTATTTCTAAGTCACGGTGGTGTAGTGGTTAGTTTCGTTTCAAGTTCAATCCCAGTCCAGAGCCAATGAGTTCTATGCAAGATTTTTAACATTACAGGCTTATTATTGATTATAGAGCAACTAACAACTAAGTGATTATTTGTAATGTTATATGTTGCGTATATTGGTTTATGGAGGTGCCTATATTTACATTATCTACTATGAATAAAGGCCTCAGCTCATTGCAGCGATTTTATCGAGCGATAATATCGCTGCGATTTTGCTATAATTGTTTCCAGTACATTTTGTATGGGGACGCGCGCAATCCTACACACTGCCGCGATATTATCGAGCGATAATATCGCTGCGATTTTGAGATAATTCTTCTCATTACTTTTTGTATGGGGTCGCTCGATAAAATCGCTCGATAATATCGCTGCAATGTGCGGAGGCCTTAATGCAGCAGTATACAGGGTGACATTGATATAATTAGCATCCTGTTAAACTAAGAGTCATCAAACTGAACAACTTTTAGTACCTACCTATGGGAGCAAACCAATCGGAGCAACAAAAAAATCATCTGTCCCATACATTTGACTCCAGTATAGGCAGAGGAGGCGGGTGCATTTTAGTATGGGACAGCAGATTTTTTTTTGCTCCGATTGGTTTGCTCCCATAGTAAAAGTTGTTCAGTTTGATGGGTAGACTCTTAGTTTAAAAGGATGCTAATGATTTCAATTTCACCCTGTATAGGTGTCTACCGTCACTCGGAAAGGCTCTCTGGTTGTCAGCATGTGACTATCAATTGTCTTGGTTAGCTGTAAGTTCTCCAAATAGGAAATAAATAAATAAGTACCTAAGTAAATAATTATGTACCTACTTAAAATAATCAATCATGTAAGTACCAATGCGTATAAAGTTTATATTAATAACGTGTTAAAGAAAGTACTTATTGTTATCTTCGAATATTAATCTATGGATTAACAAATTCATAATCGGATATTAATATTATAGATACCTACACAAACTTAAGACATGGATGTTTGTATCCCTTTCATATCTGAATGACCTATAAGCAAAATGACCTATGTATCATAACGCCCTAAAAGCAAAATGTCCTAATTATCAAATCGACCTAAGAGCAAAATGACCTAAAAGTAAAGTTTAGTTTATTCTACATCCACATAATACAAGTCCGGGCTAGATCATGGTACTTTCAAATGGGACGAGATAATTTGTGTAACAATTCAAGATATTTATTATATTTATATCTAAACTATTATAAAACTGTAACTGAAGTGTGTCTGTACATTTAATATATTTACAAAAAAATGATTACGATATGGTTTTTAGGTATCCCCGACGCTAAATCAACCTTTTTTAGAAATTTTGTCTGTCTGTTTGTTTGTGTGTTTGTTTGTTTGTTCGCGCATCACGCAAAAACTACAGAACCGATTTTGATGAAAATTTTTTGTTTGATAGCTTATGATCTGACTTAAAATCTGGTATATAATTTGTGCGGACGAAGTCGCGGGAAGACACTAGTATGTCTATAAACTCATATTTAAAGTCTAGAATACCTAATATTTATTTACACCTAATTATTTTGTTTTTAAATCATCTATTTAATTTCATTCTTTCGTCTCCCTGGAGATATACGTTATCAAGTTACAAGAGTGTGGCTTCTTTGCAACCCTTGAATAGCTCAGGAACATCTGAATATTTCCTCAAAAAAGATGATCATGAATCATGGTTATACAGGAGCATGGATACCACAGACTATGGATAAATTAAATGAGATGATAAGACTATCAAATTGACCAACTTTCTCCTGTAATCAATCTTACTCGATCGAACTGATTTTTTTTCGCGATATCGATTTTGATCCCATAGTAGTCCCCTAGAACGATTTTCTAGCATAGACCATGTTGACCAGAACGTTGATAAAAACTAGTTTGTTGTACGATGGGTCCTCGTACAAGAAACTAGTTTTTATCAACGTTCTGGTTAGAAATTTTTATTATTTGTTAGCAAATTCTCCATACTCGTAACGCACATTCTGGGGAAACTTCAACTGTCTAGCTATACAGACCAAAAGTTACAGCCCTAAAAGGTAGGACAGACAGACAGACGGACGGACAAACTAGGCTTAGTAATGGGGTCCCGTTTTCACCTAAAAAATATATTTTATGGAAAAAACTAGAGAACGAATGGCGGTCTTGTGCTAACGCAACACAACCTTTAACCTTGGTTTATTCGGAATAAACTTTTTTCTCAGCTTAAGAGCTTGTTTAGTACCTTGAGGTATTAATAACGGTTACAAGTCAATTTCATAGTAAAATGAGACATTAAAAGCGAATAGTAAATAATGTCTTCTATCAGGCAATAATAATAAAATCGGTTTATGTTAAGCACTACAATTAAAGTAATGGTATTAACTGGAGAGAACGCCGGTTAGTGGCTAAGTGTAATTTGATTGACAATTTAAGATTAGGTACCAATATAGTTTAGATAGATTATACGTTAAGTTAAGATATAATTATACGTTAATATGTATTTTTTACAACTTTTCAATATTCGTACAAAACCTTTTCTTTTGATCTGAATCTAACGAATTTATTATACAGGGTGAAATTGATATCATTAGCAACCTTTAAAACTAAGAGTCTACCCATCAAACTGAACAACTTTTTCTATGGGAGCAAACAGATTGGGGCAAAAAAAAAACTGTTGCGTACATTTGAGTCGAGCATTCATTGCAGTTTAGTATGGAACAGCTGATTTTTTTTTGCTCCTATTGGTTTGCTCCCATAGTAAGAGTTGTTCAGTTTGATGGGTATACTCATAGTTTAATAGGATGCTTATGATATCAATTTCACCCTGTATAATATTGAACTACTGAACTCCTTGCATCTGACAGGTTTTATGAAATTCTCTTAGAAATAATATCTCTCACAATACTGCTGGGATATATATTATTTCTAATAGATAATTTCTGCCACTTTGTGTAGCTATGGATATGGATATACATCATATAATTTAAACTTAGATTATCAAGATAGACAGTCAAAGCTACGAAAGCGTCGAAAAAAATAGGAACCAGTACTGGTTCCAAAACCCTATACATATACACGCACACATACATATTTTGTATGGCGCCTCACGCACACCAACCTAAGAAAGTTAGCCCCTTTTGTTTTATACGGAACAAGTGTGAGGCTCATTCTAGACATATACTTTTTCTAAGAATTTAAACAGAGTTTACCCGAGTCTTCGTCGATTTTGGGTCTAATCATAAGCCTATAAAAGTTTCATCAAAATCGGTTTAGTAGTTTTTGCGAGGTGCAAGAACAAACAAACAAAAAGATAGACAAAATCTAAAAATTGGTTATTTAGAGTTATTCGTAGACAGAGACACACATCTTTTACTATTTAACTATGCTTACCTACGGCCGTAAACAATTGAATGCAACCTCGACTTTTGCAAACGTTAAATTAAAAATATTTGGCCGTAAATCTAACAAAACAAATTAGATAAAATACAGGGTGTTAAATGCGTTACTTATTTTACGGACCTAAAACTTAACAGAATAAAAATCGTGATAAAAAATCTGCTGTTCCATATTTTGCGTCAAATCGTCATCGATAGGTTTCAAGACAGTTGTTCAGTTTGATGGTCTGCAGCACCCATTAAATTTGCATCCTGTATTTTATCTGATTTGTTTACGATTAAGCGACATTCCACTACCTAAATACTTTAAGCGACACTAAAAATGACCCACGGCCATAAATTATAATCTTCGCCTAGTTTAAAGAATTTTTTGTATAGATTTTTTATATATACCTACCTACATTATTAATTTATACTTAGGAAACATTTTGGAGGACATTTTATTTTTATTAGTTTTTGATTGCTGCATTATTTATTATTGCCATTCGTCCCTCTCAGGTCTAAATTCCAACGGTTTTATAGTTTTATTTTAGTATGAGGCACATACTATAACTTTGTGTATGTGTTAGTACAAGGATTAACAACACTATTAAGTATGTATAACTTATGTTTTATTACTCATTTTTATAGGCTCGTTAAGTTACTGTTTGGCTCTGATTCTTAGAATAATTGTCATAAGCCTTATTATGGATTTATTTGAGACGTGCCTAACATGTATAAAATATTAAACGCCATTCCTAACGAAATTAAAAAATTGATACAAATAAAACTATCGTACAAAAATTAAAAAGCTTCCTCATTTCAAAAAGCTACTACAACCTCAATGATTTTTTCCAGGATAACAATGTTATAATATTACTAGAGATAACCCGCGACTTCGTCGGCACAAATTGTATACCACATTTTAAGTCAGATCATAAGCTATCAAATAAACAAAAAATCATCGAAATAGGTTCAGCAGTTTTTGCGTGATGCGCGAACAAACAAACAAACAGTCAGACAAAATTTCTAAAAAAGGTTGATTTGGAGTCAGGGATCCCTAAAAACCATATCGTAATTTTTTTTTTCTTGTAAATGTCTTCAATGTACAGACACACTTCAGTTACAGTTTTATATTAGTTTAGATAATTCTGTCACTGCAGTTTCAGAAGTAACATTCATCATTAGGTAATACAATTTATTATTTATTGTTGTTTCAAATACCTACAGGATGTTATGGTAGACAGTTGCATTACTTTGATAGGCTGATACTCATGATACTGAATAAGTCTCCCAAAGGAACAGAAAAATTCGCCAAAAAACTTTTACTACGTCGTAGTAAAAGTGCATACATCTTTTTGCTGCTGACTGTACCTACAGACACACTTCAGTTACAGTTTTATATTAGTTTAGATTATCTTATGATACGTCGACACCTCTATACCGTTTAGATAAATAGAATTAACTAAAAAGGAAATATTAGTCATTATCTTCTCTAAGTAATATATAAAATTCTCGGTCGCGGTCTTCGTAACAAAACTCCTCCGGACCGAAACGGATGACCGATTCTTATGAAATTTTGTGTGTCATATTCAGTAGGTCTGAGAATAGGACGTAAACTATTTAGGGTAGGTGTAGGGTAGGTGTAGGGTAGGTGTACGGTAAGTGTGACGTAGGTGTAGGGTAGGAGTTGGTGTAGGGTATGTGTAGGGTAAGTGTAAGGTAGGTGTAGGGTAGGAGTAGGGTAGGTGTAGGGTAGGTGTAGGGTAGGTGTAGGGTAGGTGTAGGGTAGGTGTAAGGTACGTGTAGGGCGTCACAATAATTATATTCGATCTAGTTTCACTCGTAAGCATGCACTTTATCATTTGTGATACTGCAATAAAATACTGAATACTGTACTGTATGGGGGGTGGATATCATGATACTGAACAGCTTTTCCTAAGAGACCTACAGGAAATTAACAACAAAAATTTTGGACTTAACATGTACCTAAATGCAATCAGCTGATCGAACGTTTGCATGAAAAGTAGTTTTTTTTCTGCGAATTTTTCTGTTCCTTTGGGAGACTTATTCAGTATCATGAGTATCAGCCTATCAAAGTAATGCAACTGTCTACCATAACATCCTGTAGGTATTTGAAACAATTAGAAAAAAAACTTTTTATAAATTGTATTACCTAATGATGAATGTTACTTCTGAAACTGCCGTGACAGAATTATCTTAAACTAATATAAAACTGTAACTGAAGTGTGTCTGTACATTGAAGATATTTACAAGAAAAAGATTACGATATGGTTTTTAGGGATCCCCGACTCCAAATCAACCTTATTTAGAAATTTTGTCTGTCTGTTTGTTTGTTTGTTCGCGCATCACGCAAAAACTACTGAACCGGATTATGATGAAACTTTTTTGTTTGATAGCTTATGATCTGACTTAAAATCTGGTATATTAAAAATAAATAAAATTCAATAAAATTAATTGATTATGCCTACAATTATGTAGGTATATCACAATTATTTGCGTAGATATATTATAGGCTACAATTATGCTACGACACATGCTCGTAGATCGTGTCACGCGTAGCATCGCTACGCCGTAGACGTCTAATTACGTGTGAGAGAGATTAGTAGTAAAATTAATTATACCCTTATGAAGGTACTTATTATACGGCAGTAATTACCCTTTCTGATGTTATAAGATTACCTTTAGGTGTTTAGAGTAGTATCGTTACATTGTTATTTATCCAGGGTCCTTCTAAATAAGCTGACACTTTCATTCCCATACATTTGGCTCGTGTAGGTTAGCAGTTTTGTATGGTACAGCAGTTTTTTTTGCGATTTCTATGTTGGTCCCGTAGAGAAAGTTGTTCAGTTTGGCGGTCTGATCATCCCCTTAAAAAAGTGTCAGCAATATTAAGATGGATCCTAGTAGGCAAACGAAAATGGCGTTTTAAAATGACTAAGCCCCTGTTTCACTACTTCTGGATAAGTTCTTGATACCTTATCTGACATATTATACATAAATGTGCTCACGACTATATTCCGCGAGGAAGTCGGAGATTTTCTGAAAAATAAGAACATCTACGTTTCACTAGTACTACTGAAACTCTGTCTGAATATCTGCCATAACATAACATAAATATTCTTTATTTGCACACCAAGAATAGACAAATAAAATTTATAACAAGAATGAGAAGCCTACAAATGGCGGTCTTATCACTAAAAGCGATTTCTTCCAGACAACCATTGGATGGAAGAAGTATTTAAGAGACAAATGCTACGGCGGTGCACTAGTAGGTATAAATACCCATTACCATACCATTATCCATCGTTTGACATAAAATATCTTTCATATGAAACATGTCAAACGATCTGTCAGATAAGCTATCAAGAATTAATCCAGAAGAGGTGAAACAGGCCCTAACTCCCTAAGTCAATATACACGCAACACATTCAAATGTGTTGTAAGATTTACGACCAATTTTTGTGTTCATACAAATGGTCGATCAAACAAAACAAATAACCGTAACTTGATATGTAAGCTATGCGTACTTGTTACTTATACTAATTAAATTCTCACTATCAACCAACATGCGAATGTTACACGTCATTTGTACAAACAACTGTCTGCTTAATTACTGTTATAATACGCTACAAAACGTATATAACGGTTATAATAACGTACACGTAACATTATATTATAGGTACATACACACATAGTATTTATATTATGTCAAATGGATACATAGTAATAACAATGCGATGTGATGGCAACGCACACAATAAGGACTTAAACTTTATTCGGTAAAATATGCTGAGTCTTTTTCGTAAAGGTAAAAAATAAGTACAACAAAAACAGTCTATACCTATTGTGTAGTTACCGATTATACAAGGTGTTACAAAACTACAAATAAACATTTAAGGGGGTGGTGTAGACCATCAAACTGAACAACTTTCACTATGGGACCAATATCGAAATCGCGAAAAAAAAAAATATGTTCTATCCTCTACAAATCGACTAGAGCTAAAATATGTATGGGATATAAAATTATTTTTTTCGCGATTTCGATGTTGGTCCCATAGAGAAAGTTGTTCAGTTTGACGGTCTGAACAACCCCCTTATGAGTTTTAAAAATTTATTGTTACTTATGAAACACCCTGTATAGAGATCATAATATTCAGATGTAAATTTACTTACTTATACAATTTTAATTGTTGATTTTATGTATAGAACTTATACAATGTTGTTTAAGTTGACAGAGTTGTCCGAGTTTACCAAGTTGTTTATGTCGTCCGAGTTGTTTTGTTGTCGAACGTACTTAATTGGATAACATGAACAAACTTGGACAACTTGACCAAGCCAAATCAGTTGGTTAAGTTGACCAAGTTGTCAGAGTTGTTCATGTTGTCCGAGTTGACCGAGTTGTTTATGATGTCAGAGTTGTAGTATAAGAGGTAGACGTACTTTTTTGTTATCATCATGTTTTGTATTCATAGGGTTGCAAGGCGATCATAGGTCCATCCTTTGAACGGTCGGTTGTATTTCCTAAACCGACTGACAGACCATGTCGGTTTTTGTACTGTTCGAATATTATGGTTGCAAAAAATTAATATGCATGAATATGCAGATATTATTGTACTCATAATATGCACAAGGACTTTGTGGGTTTTGGTAGTGAAAAAGCGGCAGAATTTTTACCATATAATGTTTACACAGAAAATGCGAAATTGTTGGAAAAATCAGCCTTACAGCTGATGATAACAAAAAGTACGTCTATCTCTTATACTATTGTCTAAGTCGACCGAGTTGTTCGTGTTGCCGGAAGTATTTATGTCATAGTGGTGGTGCTACCTATGAAGACCAGTATGACAAAACGGTGCGGGTGACCCGATTTCTTTAATAAAATTTTCAGAAAAGCATACCTATCCATATTTTGTTTTCCTGAAGAAAAAGGTGAAGTTTAGGTAAATATGCATCCGATTATCCGATCTCTACTTATTACCAATAAAATAGAAAAAAATATCGCTCATTTCACTTCGAACTTGATAGTTCTACCATAAGAATAGTTAATAACAACTATTCTTATGGTTCTACCCAATCATTTCAAAAAATTGTCAAAATGTCAAACTAACAGTATTTTTTTTAATAATTTCGTATCCCATAGCAGATTTAAATTTCAACTCAACCGTCAGATAATCCAGAAAATTTGGTATTTCAGGTTTTGCTATAGATTTTTTTACTCACTCATAAATATGACGGTCCAGCAACAGAATTATTTATTGACATTAGACAAGAAGGCAAATCCGATAAAAATATCTATTTTTATTCGTTTTCACTAAGTGTGCGCCGTAACCACGTGAACGTATTATAATAGTGTCGTACGGGCGCCACCCTCGCTTGTGTGCGTGATTACGCCCGTGTGAGTTCTGTAATAGAGCGATGACGTGATTTCCTGCGCTGAGTTATTGCTACTGTACCGGCGCTAAATGCTTCGGACGAAGTAACCTTGTTGGGAGGTGAGAGCTTTTATGAAACTTTTATATAAATTTTGTTTTAAGTTATCTTACATTTTACTTATCAAATAGCAAAATACTTAATTTCGAATACAACAACATTTAAATTTTACAACGCCAATTACATGATAACACGTTTTAAAAACTGTTTAAGGTACAATAAAGAGAAGAAAAAAGAAAACATACAAAATATAAAATATTCACAAATGAAAAGAGTAACTAACATTAATTTAAACTAAGTGCTTCTATGGGATACCTACATATTTAAGTACCTATACCAAAACGGTAGGAATCGTATAGGGTCCCTCTTAATATGCTGACACTTTTTTAAGGGGATGATCAGACCGTCAAACTGAAGAACTTTCTCTAAGGCAACAACATCGATATCGCGAAAAAGAAAACTTTTTTTTCGCGATTTCGATGTAGGTCCCAAAGAGAAAGTTGTTCAGTTTGATGGTTTGATCATCCCCTTAAAAAGTGTCTGCATATTAACCTAAGTGTTTTATTGTAGGTAATTTACAGCTGGTGATTATTTATTGTTTATTATCATTACAATATTACAAAGATATTTTTAAATATCGTTCGCTGTTATTTTAGTCTATTTATTAGTTTATTTGTTTTGGCCAGGGCAACATAAAACTAAGCGCAATGATTGATCTAACCCTAGTGTTATTTTTCAGGTGACTGAGTGAATGACAAACAATGCACAGTACTTAGATAGGACCATGAAATTCGGATATTCTTTAGAAGATTTAATTGGTGCACTGATGCATAAAAAGAATTTTCCGAAAATTACTTCTAAATGGATGAAATGGGGTATAAATAAACATTTGTATGGGAAATCGAAATCCATGCCGATGATGAAGTGCGTCTTAATATACAAGGTGTAAAGAACAACTTTCAATATGGGACCAAAATTGAAATATCGAAAAAGAAATCAGCGGTCTCGGTTAGTTACGATTTTCTATGTAAAGGTATAATAATGTGCAAAGGTATTCTACTTTACATTTAGGTATTGTAATAATTTAATTACACGCCTGTGCTATTGTGTAACGTGGTACGTTGCCGATATTCAAGTATCGAGTTAAAAACATAACATAACAAATTATTGTCACTACAAATGCCACAAAAAAGTACCTTGTGTCTTATAAGAGGCCAATGCTTGTATCTCTAACAAAAAAGATTGATTGAACGGACGTCCTGCAAAAGTCACATCGGCTGCTAACAGTGAGGGGGTGGAGAAGGCAACAACTCATAAAATTAAGCGATTTGGATGTGAGTTAGTCTAACTGTGAGGATCGCCGCGTTAACAGCTCGCTACCTATCTCTCTCTCGTACACGCACACTAGTGCATGCTGTGGACGACGAGACGATCGCTCCCACACACTCGTTCAGTTTGGTTTTGCACGTTGAGTACTGCCAGTACAACGTCACTTGGGCTTGAACACGTTCCGTTTCTCGCGACAATCGCTGCTTCATCGAAAACGTTTCTGTGAACTGGCCATTGTTCGCGCCACAATGCGTTGACACTCTTCGGAAGTGGCTTAATTGACACAAATTGTTCTTTATTCAAATCTTCGAGATTTATGTTTTTAACGAGCTTTATTAATTTGTAGCTTTTTAATTTTTGAATGCGGTTTTTAATCGCTCCAGTGGACGTGTTTATGTGACTGGATGTCACACGGATATCGGACTGGTCTAGGAGGTGAGTGAATGAGCTTATAAAATTAATTTAGAATTGGTTAGTTAAGTTTTAATTAAGCCTAATGAAGCGCGATGTTTTATTGGCCGGCGTCTTTTATTAATTGATATCAGAGAACGATAAGTATGTTAATTTCGAACTTTTGAGTAGTTCAAATTATGTCATTTACAGATTTTGAATTATTTAACATACTATTAAATTAATAAAGAGACGTTGGTAGTTAAAACTGTTTAATCTGTGTAGGTTCCAAACTAATAGAACGATTAGTTGTAGTACAATATGCAAACTTCTTATCATTTGTTTATTCATCTAAAAGTTTTCATAGTATGATCAATTGTTTTAATAGTGATGGGACCCGCTTGCGAGTGTTTACAATAATATTGTGTATTAATCGTAATTGCTCTTTCTAATCTAACTACCTATTTGCAATTGTAAATAAAACATTTAGTTGTTAAGCTCTAATTCATATTAAGTCATATTAACAATTAAGTAGCTTGTAACGAATTGTATATTTTTACAGTATAAGAGGAAAAAATACAAAGGTTGTTTTATAATGTAGAAAGCACGTGAACTCTAAAACTGAATGTTGTGATGCTTTGCGACGGCGAATTTTATTAACACTTTTTAAATATTTAGAAAAATAATTCAGTAGATCTAAAATTTTGCATAAACCATCTGAATGTTGAGTTGATACATTACCTAATGTTTTTGCAAAGTTTTAAAACTTATTTATTAGTCCCCACTACCTAGTTACTTAAACCGATCCTTTTTTAGATACTTTTGCTTGATGCTTGGTGTAAAACATTTACTTACTTACCCATTTACAAATTTACTTATACTGCTTCAGGTCAGAACCTAAGGCAGTAGCACTTCTGTTTTGTGTTTTTATTTTATTCTCAAGTGGCTTGTTTTGAAACAACTACCAATAGCTAAAGGATTAATAGCCTTTTCTCCCCTCCGGACGGAAAGCGTCAATTGTCGTCCCGCTGCGCTAAACGAAGTTGTCGATTTCCTCCTCCGTCGAGGAGAAAAATAGTATACTAACCTCGGGCAGTAAATAAGAAAGCCTCAGATCACATGTTTTACGTGAGATCTGAGACCTTTCTTACTTTCCTGCCCTCGGTGTGTAATCTACTATTTCACGTTGACCCTGAATAAGGACCAACACATATGAAGATCCTCATATATACGTTGAACCCTCGCTGTAATTACGCATGGCTTCTTCACTGCCCTTGCGTAATCATCTTGACCGTTGTCGCGCTCCATACAAACGAAGTCTGGTTATATTTTCAATACTAACCAATTAAAGTCAATGGCGTTATTCAGAAACAATCTAGAAACTAATCTCTATGTATTAATATATTGTATATTGTCAGATTTTCGTTTTAAGTTACAGTGCCTGAAAGATGACCATACAAATATTAAATTACCGAAAATTTTACAACATACCTACAAGATAAAGATTAGTTTCTAGATTTCATTGACTTTAGTTGGTATTGAAAATATAAACAGACTTCTTTTGTATGGAGCGCGCCAACGGTAATATCCCCTTGCGATTTAGATTTTTTCATCTGTATCTAAGATTTTCCGATGACCAATTCTTTCTTGAGGTAGCAATAGTCAATACTTCCAAATAACCCTTCCGTTTACGAATATTTAATTACCGACATATGAATTGTCAACTATTTACTTATGTCTCTCTTGATTCTTATCAGGGCTCGTATCCCAAAGGTGCGTGGTATATATCGTATCTTCCTCAGTCATCGACGATTAAGATGCTATTGTACCAACTACCAACTGAATAACTGATAGTACGATACCTAAATGAGTTTCAGGTTTTGTACTAACTTCAAAATTATAATTGGGTGAGGCACTTAGCTCACATTACTTTCACACAATTCACTTTTAACCCCCATTTAATAATAAAAGACACAGAATATAAGTTTTGTTTGGTGTGGTTGGTATACTTAGATAGAATTTGAGACAATAACGGGATATTGTTATTTTTTGTTGTTCATTTGTCTAATGATGATCGGAATCATCGGATCGGAAAAGTGACTATTGGGACCCACTTTGGGTCGCTGAGCCAGTGGAGTTTGTTTAGTTAATTTTGTCAAATCTAAGAAGATTGTTTTTTTTTTAAATTTAAATGACTATTACCTGAGTACATAACTTTTTGCTTCTATAACGTATATCTGGTGATTTTTATTAAAATAGATAAATATACAGGGCGTAAGGGGGGCTGTTCCCTGGAGCCTACCACAGGAAACACGAAATAAAATCAGCTGTCCCATACATTAGAGTCGGCAGCAGTTTTGTATGAAACAGGTGATTTTTTTCGCGTTTCCTAAGGTAGGCTCTATAGTGTCTATACCTCTATAGTGAACGTTGTTCAGTTGGATGGTCTGACCGTCTGAGATCACCGTCAGTATGTTTACACCATGTATAAGTAGGAATATCAAATTTGTTTTTATGGAAACGGCTCTACCGATTTGGTAACATCATGCAGACTATCCCATCGACCACTGACTGGTGAAAATAAAAAATGCCTTCCTGAATCTTGAAAGTGTATTTGTCGCTCAGTTACATAATTTGTCTTACCTGTATATTTACATAGAGTCACGAGCGTAATCCCATTCGAGTGGTCAGACACTTTGCTACATTTACCAACTATACAGGGGATAACGTAACAAAACCCTAAAGTCCATTCAGGAATTATAGCAACAAAATGTAAACAACGGTGATACCAGTGTGTAGAGAATACCGTCTAGAGACGGAAGAAAACTTATCTCCTGAATGAACAACAGTAAATTACCTAGTCTACTCGCAAAGGCGACAAATGATATGTTAATTTTGTATGGAAAATAATTAAAAATACGAAAGTCATATTTTAGAACGAAAGAAAGCGTAACTGTTAATATTTTCAATGTCGAAACAGCTGATTTAAAAAAAAGTTTTAGGCTTTTTCTCAATAGTGAAAGTTATTCAGTCTTCGCCTTTAAATATTACTTGAGTGTTTTGTTACAGCCTGTATTTTTTGGCGTGCAGTTGTATCAATTTTATCTAACATATTTAAATGGCTTATCAAGGGGTGGATAGGTGGTTAGTTTTTCGCTTACATAAGAAATACAACAATAGAAACCCTTTCCCTAAGTTTAAATCGTTCTACGGTGGGACACGCAGGGAAAAATAGGGTTCAGGAGTGCGATTTTTGAATCTCATTCGATGAATTCAGCAGTTGAAAATGTCAATATTTCTATGGAGATATGCATCTTTCTACTGCTGATTTGACTTCCAAAAATCATAATTCAGGAGTGCGATTTTTTAAAGACTAATAAGCAGTAGAAAGATCCATGAGAACGCTTTTGTATGAGATTTAAAAACCGTTCAAGCTCACCGATGACATTCAAAAATCGCACATCGCACCCATGTAGTGTTGATCTAGATCTAGATCCTGAACAATACGGTAGAGATGGAAATACAGAAGCAGTGTTTACAAGGTATATTAAATTACATGTATCTTCACTATGGATCAGTACAACAAAGTGTGTACATAATGTCATTGGTGTACATGTAGGTACAATATGCAGCTTATACAGGGTGAAATTGATATCATTAGCATCCTTTTAAACTACAAAACAAAATACAAAATACAAAATATTTATTGAACCAACGTGTTATACAGGTTTTCAGGACTCGTAATGATTATGATTAACAACCTTAGATTACCTATACCTAGCACATTGTATAGATAATACAAAATATAAAAGTTTTAAGCTGTGATCCCACACTAGACTCAGGGCCTGGTCGGAGAGGATCAGGATTAGTATTTACATTTAGATACAAAATGAGCGGCAGTTATTTATAATATATAGACTAAGAGTCTACCCATCAAACTGGACAACTTTTACTATGGGAGCAAACCGAAAGGATTAAAAAAAACCTGTTTCATGCATTTGGGTCGAGTAGGCATTGCAGTTAAGTATGCTCACACAGCTGATTTTATTTTTGCTCTGATTGTTTTGCTCCCATAGTTAATTTGTTCAGTTTGATGGGTAGACTCTTATTTTAAGAGGTCATAGATCCAGACGAATATTTTCTATGATAAACGCGACTGCTCAGCCCACCGAAAACTTTTTTTTAATGATTTCTCTAGATAAACTAATGGTGAATATGTGAGTATAAATACCAAAAATATGAAACTATTTTAAGTTCTTCTAAAACGAGAAAAATACATGAAAATACTTCATCTTTGTGACGATTTTCTATCAAGTGAAGTAATTCTAATCGTGTATTCAATTGATGATGTTACTAGATAAACTATCCAGAAATATTGAGGTATGACTTTGGTTTCGGTAAATAGTATAAATCAATTCGAAAAATGATAAATAAAAGATGCCTCCAAGGTATTTCGTCCTACTATTAGGCATTAAAAGGATGCTAATGATATAAATTTCAAATGTACCTACTGTAAATAAATAAAATAATGTACAAATTGTACAAAAGGTAAAATAATAACTAGGATTGACTTATACAGGGTGTAACAACAGTAAAAATAATCATGTAAAACTTTTAAGGGGGTTGTTTAGTTAGACCATTAAACTGAACAACTTTCACTATAGGACCAACATCGAAAACCTGAAAAAAAAATCTGCTATCTCATACATGTAGCTCGAGTAGATTTGTAGTTCAGTATGGAAAATCTGTTTTTTTTTCGTGATTTCGATATTGGTTTGGTTCCATAGTGAAAGTTGTTCAGTTTGATGGTCTAAACCACCCCCTTAAATGTTTATTTGTATTTTTGTAACACCTTGTATTGACCGAACAGGGAGATGTGCCTAATAGATAAGAGATGGGTAGGTAATTGATTACTAAAGCAATGTTATAAATCGCTCTACGAGTAATACGTATGTTATATTATACAGCAGACCATAATGACGTTCATGTGATTAATTAAACAGGTATATTACATAAATTTACATGGCAATGACAATTTACAGGTACTTTGACAATATTACAGAAAAAAAAAACTAACGTTTGCATTCAACCCCTTTCAAATTAATAATGTTTTACATGAGATTTTATAGTCTTCCTACAAAACATTTTTTTTTTCAAAAAAATTAATTAAAAAATCTGCTGTCCCATACATTTGGTTGGCTCGAGTAGGTTTGCAGTTTTTTATGGAACAGCTGATTTTTTTTTCGTGATTTTGATTTTGGTGCCATAGAAAAAGTTGTTCAGTTTGACGGTCTGATAATCCCCTCCGGTCCCCTAAAATCAGTGTCAGCATATTAAGAAGGGCCCTATCTATATATTATATGTATATCTAAACGATAAATAAATGCAATGATGTTCCAGTTAGGTAACTCTTGTTTTGTTATTTATTAACTAAAGAAAAACTAAGTACTTATTAAATTGTTAACTAAATATCTAATTATTTTACTATGTGAGTGCAAAACCGGGACGCATGGAGAGAACGGAGGGAGGCCTTTGCTCAACAATGGGACAGCGACGGCTGATATAATAATAAAATATTGTAAAATAATTAGAGTTTACATTTAGGTAGGAAACTACTTAACAATTAATAAGGTATTTTACATAGGTTCACAGTAAGACCGTCAAGCATAATACAACATTATTATGATTGATCTTACTGTTGCGTTTCAATGTGTAGGTTTATGCTCGGCCTATTTAACGTGTATTATTATAATTTAATTAACAAACAAAAGAGAATTAGGTTAGCTCCTTAGAGTAAAAAAAGATGTTAATCGATAACGATGTGAGGAGCACAAAGTCGCGGATGTCCCGTCCACACGGCGCCCGCGATGCGTGTGGGCCCCTTTTGATACACCGATCACTTCCTCAATACACATATATTCAATTTTGAAATCTATGTCTTTGTAGTAGAACATAAACAAGCCTATCAGATACAAAAATAGGATTCTTTGGTTGTCTCACATTAATTTTAATAACCACGTCAAAAGATGTTCGTTTAGTGCGAATCAAAAGACGGCTCCGGTCGGACAAATTAACAGCCTCATTTGTGAAGTGTGATATTGTAAATAGCTTTTCTCATTTATCAAGTAAAATTTTTATTTAATCTAACTGAACACTTGCAGAGTGCTTTTTTATACTCCTAAAGTAAAATCAGTTACCTACACATTTTCAAATTAAATGCTCATTCATTATTCTTAATAAATCTCAACAATGTGCACAACCAGCTGCTTGCGAACATCCATTTTGATACTCTGAAAAGTATTTTACATCATTGGTACTACTTGTACTGGTAATGGAACCGTAGAACAAACGAATAAAATATCACTTCTTGAAAAAAAAAAAAAAACGAATTGAGGATACATTGCTGAGGATGTTAGTGGCATGTTACATACTGTATGTTCAGCGTCTTTTACTAACCAGCATGCACCCTGCATTCTCATTGGCATTGTAAATTATACAATTGTTACGTTTATTCAATGGGGCCTTGGGGCCAATTTCATAAACGTGACAATTGTAATTTACAATGACAATTCTGGGTACATTGCTGGTTTTTTACGGCGTCAAACAACATGTGGTCTAAAATTCTCTGTGATGTTAGTACCTCAAATTGTTATTGTCAACTACAATTGTCACGGTTATGAAATATACTGGACCTAGGAATATACCTGGACCTGGTGGAAATATATTGAAATATACCTGGACTCAATAAGATGATCACCAAACGTTACTACCTACATACCTACTGACTACCTATCATTGTTAATTTTTGTAACTAATGATATCAGCGTTAGGTAGTTTTTTAATGAAGTACAATTCGTTTAATTTAGTTAAGTTTTCGTTTGCAGCTTTGGTTAAAATCAGCTTATTGACGTCATTCTAATAAAGACGAGTAAACAGAAGCAGGTCTGGAACAATGTGAGTAGGTAAAGCCTGACCAGAAATATAAAAAACCTCGCCATGTTGCGGAAAATTATTGGAACTAATTTGTGTACTTGGAACACTAACATTAAAGGTGACAGTCGATTGCAGCGCCCCCAAATCAGGTTTTTTATATTGCTCGTCAGGCTTTACATGTCCTTATTACATAATATTATTGTTGTTAATTAAGTGCTTCCAGGCATTGAGGTACAATGTTAATAATTACTCAATGCTTCCAGGCAGCTATGATACAAAATACCAAACTTAAAGGTTCAAAATACAAAACGTTATTAAAATAATCAAACTGAACTACCCTGTGAATAAATAAAAGTCGTCCACGTGCCAAACGTAATCTCTACTATTATAAATCTGTAACCGAAGTGTGCCAGTACATTGAAGAGATATAAAAAAAAAAAGAATGTAGGTATCCCTGATTCCAAATCACCAGAAGCCGTAGTATGCTACACGTGATACGGCTGTATCACATCTTTTATCTCGTTCGTTCGCGCGCAAATAGAAAGAGAGCGAAGGTGTGATAACGCTTTATCACGGTGTCATGCTCTATGCAGTTTGTTTCTTCGCGCATCACGCGGTAACTACGAGACGGATTTCGATGAACTTTTTTGTGTTTGAAAGCTTAGACTTAAATATATCTGCATGGGTAACATGGCAGCGTGATATAGCGCTATCACGCCTTCGCTCTCTTTCTATTTGCGCGCGAACGAACGAGATAAAAGACTTGATACAGCCGTATCACGTGTTGCATGCTACGGCTTCTGGTATATCATTTGTTTCGCTACGATAGGACGTGACGGCTCGTGCGGACAAAGTAGTTGGTAAATGCTCGTGATGTGAACAAAAGTGTTTTTGCCATAAAAGTTAGGTACTGTAGATATTACACTTCATCGTGGAAAACTTTGCAGTTAGTTCAATGACAAAACTTTTACTCTTACTCCTTGTGTTTTTAAAATTGTGACCTTGTATTTTTCTCGAGTGACATACCTACCTAATTTTCATTTCGCCTAATTTTTTAAGAAAATTATGCGCCTAGCCTACTTTTGCCATAAGGCATATTAAAATTATTAATAATTAGTTGTGCCAGCGCGGCTCCGCCCTCGTGGAAGTCTAAAGGGATAATAATGATAATCTACACCAATGAAGGTCCATTCTAAATATTGGTGAAAGAACTTTTGAGATCGGATGAGTACCTAGTTTCGGATATTAACTCCTTGTATGAACAGCAAGGGCCTACAGAGAGTGAAATTTTTAAGGGGTTGAAGCGGGATGGCTCTTTTTTAATCCCGCAATATTTGTTTGTATAAGTGTTAAATAAAATTATAGTTTGGTATTAAGTTATAACTATTAAACTTTAGTTCAATAATTGTATCGAATACTTACAGCAAAATCAAATGAAATAAATATCATGACCGAACTACGTAAACTCATGCTGTTGTCCATATTCATGTATATAATAATACATCGATTGATTGATGATATGAATGTTACGAAGTTATACATATGGAGGAACGTTTTACTATAGATTCTTATCTTATTATACTAAATTCCAGGTGCGCAGAGCATAATATCATAATTATTTTATCTGTAAGCCATAACAATTCACGTTTAAAATAGAACAGATGGTTATATTTATGAAAATATTGAATAACACATAGACAATAACTTATTACTAATTCTAGAGTTCCATTATCACAAAGGCGATTAAGAAAATACATAGACTACCTACATAAATGAAACTTTTGTCTTATTTATATCAAATTGACGAGATATTATATAAGATATTGTAGGCGAATTACGCCTAGAGCATAATAAATAACCCCTATTTTAATGGACCTACATTACCATACATACCGAGTAAATTTACCTATTGTTTATAAAAAAAGAACATAAACAATGGAAATTCACATTCCAGCTTGGCCTGCGGCCTCGTTTGACAGCAGATTGACCCCGGAGACCAGGTCCACCAGGTTCCAGGGGGGACGCTTCGGAGTTTCTATCCTACGAATCTCTGAAGCGGCCCCCCTGTAACCTGGTGGATCTGGTCTCCGGGGTCAATCTGCCTGCCAAACGAGGCCGCAGGCCGAGCGAGAATTCTACAATATTTAAAATTTGACCTATTCTAGACTGATTTGATGACTATGCCATAGGTATTTATATGGTGTTAGAGTAAACAGTTGCTTTACTTTAATGGGCGATTGTACCCATGACACTGAACAACTTTCGGAACAAGGAAATTCGCAAAACAAAATTAGAGTTTTCGTACAAAAGTTCAATCTGCTGATTGCATTTAGTATGGGAAATCCGAAGGGGAAACAAAAAAAAAATTTTACGAATTTGAGCTGTCACACAAGATGACGCACTGACGGAGCAGCAGACGTTCGCTTTTGTCCGTCATTTGAGAAGCAAGAAGTTGTATGACACCGCACGTAGAAGCACACGCGGTGCGGATTGACGCACTGACGGACTGACGTCTGCGGTCTGCTATCCGTTAGTGCGTCAACGGGTGTGATCCCACTTTCCTATAGGTATCTTAGGGAAAGTTGTTCAGTTTCATGGGTACAAACAATGACGTTAGTACAATCGCTTGGTTTACTTTATTTACCGGGTCCTAGATAAAAAAAGGTACTTTATAAAATAATAATCACAAAGCCCTCTAAACATAACATCTAACCGAAATAATGCTCAATGATTTGGGCATTTTGTTAGGTATGTATCCTACCTATATGGTACATTTTGAATTATACTGTTCAATTGTACACCTAATTGTGTAATCCACCTTCTCTTTAACTTCTGTAATTTAACATAGCACATACCAAGCTATCTATTGAGTCACAAATATCCAAACAAATTTAACAAACTTTTACAGTTATTAATATTATAGAGACATTATACAATATTATAGTCGATTATTAGGATACCGTAAGCAACATGTGCGTATTCACATATCTTTAAAAGAGCAATTAATTATAATGTCAGCTATCCGCGAGAGTCACTAAAACACAGGCACAACACAACCTTTGTTTGTCTTTGCAATAAAATCAATCATCGTGTATCGATAGGAGAGTTCGGTTCAGTCGATGTTTCGATGTGCGTGCAAACCTATACATACACACATTTATATCAATCCGAGGGTGTAGATTTGTAGATATAGCAGCAAGGGTCGTAGGGGGTCGTAGTAGCGAAGGGTACGTAGTTGTGTAGAGTTTTTGAAGGGATTTATTCACGAATCTGTAGCTAATTGACTGTTTTATCAAATTTATTTGTATTCCACGTCTATTGATTTCATTACTAAATTAAATACAAATTATCATCATGAAATATAATATCCTAATAATCTAGACTTTGAACGAATTATTATTTAGTTTATTAGAAGATCAATGTTATCAAACAATAAGACGGCTAACATAAATTTAATGAGGCAAGTCAAGGGAAGTAGCTATTTCGCCCGCACTCTAGTTTAAGTCAATCAGGCCGCATTTACTCACTCAATAAGACTTAAATTGACCGTCTGTTTGTTACAGGAAGCGTCTCAAAACATCGCTACGAGACTTCAAAGACCGCTTTCGACTTCAAACGACCTCTCACCGACACAAATCCCAAGTGGCTATTAAACGCTAATTCAATCATAAAAACAAACATGACATACTATTTCCGTACGAATCGCGGGTGAATAATTTAACACATGAGCGCGGAACAAGAGGACGAACTTAAATGTAAAGGGAAGGACAGCGACAAAGAGGAAGACATGCAAACGGTTGTGTCCACCTATCTTCTAGCATCCAATCTGATAGACCAAGCCGACACCAGACTGATCGATATAAAAAATGGATTCCAAAATGATTCTTCATACGTTTGCCGATATACAGAAGAGATAGAGGACCTGGGTCCTGATGTAGATGAAGAAAAAATTAATGTGGACGAAGAGGATAAAGAAGAAGAATTAGTAATAGCTGATGACGAAACTTATGACAATCGTCAAGAATCTCATACTCATAACATATATAGTGCGACTTCGTCTGGTCAAATTTTTCATGTACAAGGAAATGATACTCAGAATATAGGCAACAGGCCAGATATAATTGAAGTACGAAAGGATGAACCCTATGAACCTACATGGCATCCACATGTATATGGAAAACCGCCTAAAAAACCCACTCCACATAATATAGAACACATTTTAGGTATATCGAACTCAAATGTAGAAAGAACGCAAATATCTAAAGAAACGAAACGATCTACTGTAAGTCAGCTAATGAATGTTAAGAGAAATTTCGATGTAAGAAAATCACTACCATGTCAAGCTAAAAGTATCCACGTACAAACAGATTTACCAGAACGAAAGTTTAACATAAGTATGCATAAGAACAAGTTACAAGAACAATTACTACAGCGCGGTGTTCGTACAACGGACTCTAATTACGATAGTAAGGAACAAAGTAGCGGCAAGATTGAAGATCAACCTCTTAACCTCTCTGTGTCCAAACCCAAGGATTTTTCGGGCTGGAGTATTGCAAACGATGAAGATAAGACCGTCAAAGGTAAGCAACTCGTATGCGATCTCACTGTGTAGTTTCTACAGGGTTCTTCTTAATATGCTGACACTTTTTTAAGGAGATGATCAGACCGTCAAACTGAACAACTTTCTCTTTGGCACCAACATCAAAATCGCGAAAAACAACAGCTGTTCCATACATTTAATGTATGAGACCGCTTCGATGTTGGTCCCATTAAAAAGTGGTTCAGTTTGATGGTCTGATCATCCTCTTCAAAAACTGTTAGCATATTAAGTTGGACCTTGTATTATGTATTTTCGTGGCCATTTAGTTTGTCTTTGGCTTTGCGAATTTAACGGATCGTTCGCCATTATCTATAATTATTTTCTACAGGATGTTATGGTAGACAGTTGCAATAATTTGATTGTACTCATGCATGATAGTGAACAATTAAAACAAATAAAAGTACTTAAGGCAAATTAGCAAAAAAACAATCATCGGCTTTTCATACAAACGATCAATCAACTGATTGCATTTAATAATGAAAGTCCCTTTGTTTTGAGAATTTCCTATAGGTTAGGAATGTTCCTCAGTATCATGGGTACAATCACCACTTAAAATAATGCAACTGTTTACCCCTGTACACGGACCTGAAAAAAAGACGGACGTAATCTCGTCTAATCACGAGTGAAGCACCCATTTCTTTTGTGTGCGTGCTGTCACGCGGTACATAATGGTGACGAATGTAGGACCTGCGCCTAGAGCTAGTGCATCTGTGTGAGTGTAGTGTGTGTCCTTGTAGAACAAACGAAAATGTTGGACCTTGCATGCTTCACATCTTTTTAGTGTCACATTACGTCCGTCTTTTTTTCAGGTCCGTGATTCACCTATCAAACGTCCCACACACGCAGCTAAATAAACTAATAAGTTATTCCACGAAGTTTCTACCAAAGAGGTCGGCATGGGCTATAAACCGGCAAAGTTGTAAATTAGAGTCAATTAGTCGTAAGGGGTCCCAACATAAAGTGCTCGCGTTTTAGGCAGCGTAATAATAATTTTAGTACTCGTCGATGAGTGCAGATGGACTGAGTATTGCTATGTTTGTCAGTAAATTGTTTTCAACATCGGAACAGTACAAATTACCAGTGGAGAAGAGTCTATTATAATATAATATACAGGGTGTAAACTTAATTGCGTTACATATTTACTTATAAGAGGGTGTTTCATATAATCAAAAAATTTAAAAAATTTTACTACGAGACCCACTCTGTGATGTTTACAAATATCTGTTCCATACATTTTGGCTGGACCAGCTATTGACATTTTCCAACGAAACTTTTCCAAGGAAAATCTGACAAAAACGATCACAATACAATACCGGGTGATTATTTAACAATCTTTTTCAGGCTATTCAGGGGTGATTCAGACTACAGAGAAATGACTCGCTCACTACGGTTCAGACCATCAAACTGAACAGCTTTTACAATGGGAGCAAATTTATCTGAAATCTTTATAAAAATCTGCAGTTTCATACATTAGAGTCTATAATAGGCATTGCACTTCCAGGGTCCAACTTAATATGCTGACAGTTTTTTAAGAGGATGTTCGGACCAACAAACTGAACAACTTGCTCTATGGGACCAACATCGAAAGAGCGAAAAAAAATCTGCTATCCCATAGATGGCTCGAGTCGGTTTGCAGTTTTGTATTGAACAGCAGATTTGTAGATTGATAGTGTTATAGAGAAAGTTGTTCAGTTTGACCACAGAGTACTATATTTGACGGTCTGATCAAACCTTAATCTGACCTTAAAAAAGTGTCAGCATAATAAAAAGGACCCTATAGAACGGCAGTATTTTTTTTGTGATTTTTTGTTTGCTCCTATAGTAAAAGTTGTTCTATGAGCTGAAACTAGCCCTGATTGAAACTGTTTACTATACCTAGTTATCGAAAATTACAGTTTAGGGACAGTTCTAGGTACCTAAATGTAAATAACCATCACAATAGAACAAGTTTTTGTTAGCTTAACATTTGTTTTCATCAATAAAATTCCCGGTTATCCAATTTATCCATCAGTCAGTGTCGCTAAACTGCTGCCACAAAACAGCAATGGGCTATTCTGATCTCGCAACTATTGCATTTATGCCGCGTAGTGTTTTAATCGAGCTCAATATAAAGGCATTTCCAAATTGCTACCTTTCAACTACTTTGTTTTCAATTTTGAACCTTAATAATATGCAGCAATGACTTTTAAAAGTTTCTAGTAGCTGAACATGTATGTTTGCAAGGTGTAATTTGAACGTGAACGTCCAAGCAATAAGCTATTGGTCGTTGCAGCTGTGGCGTCTATCGCACTTAGGGTTGCCAATTTATTTTTAGAAAGAAATTTATATTAGGGATTAATAGGTGACGTTATGTTGATGTGGATTTATGACGTCAATTGAAATGGTTGGCGCTTATTAGTTGATGATCACTGGCACTTCTATGTGACTGTAGGTATTTTTGTTAATCATTTCATTTCGTAATGATTTTGAACGTACGTAGCACTTTAATAATAATAGGTACCTAGCTAACGTCACACTTATTTAATGTCGAAATAACTCAAAAAAATTCGCTGAGCAAATTTATCGTACCCACAATAATTGCAGATAAAATACTTATTTATTGTATTATTGTTTATAAACATGTTACAGCCATGTATATCTATTTCGAATCAAATTAAAAATTGAAAAATTTGATCTACATTGTATGAATTCAAGTTGTAATATTTGACTTGCAAGTTGGTTGGTTGTAATACTGCCAGTAGATGGCGCGCACGTCCCCTTAAGACGTAACAGATTGAAAATTTCGTTCTCTGGGTAGTGGGCTCGGTGGTGTAATTGGTTAGCACGTTTCCCCGGTTTGGAAGAGCGTGGGTTCAAGTCCCGCCCGAGACAAATTTTTCAATCTTAAATTTTATTTATTGTATTCTGGTAATCTAATCAGAAATATAAAAACTAGGAAATTAAGAATAATCCAATACCTAATGAATTTTTTTAATTCTTTTTTTTTTAGTTCGGGGCTTTTAACCCTGAGGCTATGTCAGCCCAACCCATGCATTGAAATAAGTAAATCATTTACAAACACAATCCTATCGAAAATGCACGGGACTGGACGGAATAATTATTTTTAGTTTCAATCCGTTAATTATATTTGCTATCATTAAATAACTTTATTAAAATCAATGAGAAATGAAAGAAAAAGGTAAACATTTTTATGTTTGAGTGATTTATCGTCCTAGTCTTCAAATATTTGAGTATTGCTAAACTCTTACAAGGACGGCACTAAATAAATAAAAATTCATACATACATTCGCTCGAAAAACATAACCCTCCTTCTGGCGCAGTCAGGTAAAAAGGGTAGGTAATGGCTGCAATGACCTAAAATAAAGTGTTGTTTTCGCAGCCCTACTGTCATTTTGCGGCGATTGTGCTCGCTGCATCATCTGCCTACGATTCGCGAAATACTCGGGCCGACGATGGTTTAATTTGTCGATCACATTCCGTCCCTCCTTGTTTAGACTAGACTGTCGTTCTATAGTAAATTTAACCCAGGAATCAGCGCGATCAGAGTTCATTTCTTTGGTTTCATTCAGGACGTTATCATGACGGATGGACGAACATTATCATATCGCTTCGAAAGGCTAACCATAATTTGGTAAAAATTCGTCACCGTTATAGGAATGTGATAGTTTTAGGAAGTTCTTTATATTTGAAATAGGTAATTCAAAGAATTAATTACGTTCGATTCTTTTTTTTAACAGATTTCATAAAAAGGAGGACGATCTAAATTCGACTGTATGTTTTATTTGGTATGGTATACGCGGTAACTCCGCCCATTATGAATTAATTTTGATGATTATTTTTTATTTGGTAGAAACTTCTCTTCGGGGGTGAAGGGTTTCAGAGATAGACAATGGAACTCCTCAAAAATGTATAGCAGATCATCGGCGATTGAAATAAACATAGATATGTTTCCCTCGCATGTACAAAAGATATGTCAACCCAGTTTGTCAACCCAGTTGGTATTATACCAACACTATAATTTTTTTGAAGCCGTGGTGGTCCAGTAGCTTGTAACCTTGCCTGCCGTGCAGGAGGCGATGGTTCGATCCCCGTCAGGCCGACTCGTACCAATGAGTTTATCGGAAATTATGTACAATTTGTAACACCGCTGGCTTTTCGGTGAAGGAAAACATCGTGAGGAAACCTGCATGCTTCAATTTTAAGGCATGTATTGTACCACTGTCCATTATACACAGGACACACAGTCACACAGGACAGAGTCTCGGTACTACTGGTGAAACATGGATGTTCTGAGGTTTCAGAATATCTCTGTCTACCCCCTCGGGGAATATAGTCGTGAGCATATGCTATGCTATGCTACTATAAATTTTAAAATAAAAACTGACATTAAATTACACATGCAATCGAATTGTGAACCTCCACCTTTCTTTAAAGTCGGTTAAAAAAAGTACAAAATAATAATTTAACCAGAGCGTCTTTTCAATTCGCATCAATAAGCCCCACTTTCAGTTGTTTTTCTATACAAAAAATCATGGATTACCAACTTAACCTGGAGTTTATTGCTAACCCAGGTTGACGCAAGTGGGGCTAAGGCCCACTTGCGCTAACCACGGGTTAGCAATTAACTCCGGATAAAATGGCTATTTCAGTTGTTTTTCTATAGAAAAAATTATGGGTTACCAACTTAACCCGGAGTTTATTGCTAACCCAGGTTGGCGCAAGTGGGGCTAAGAATATTAAATTTGTTATATTTGAGTGTGTCAAGCCAAGCCGAAAAAAATACTCTAAGCCCAATCGCGAATCATACCGGCTTGACTAGAGACTCCAATAAAAACAAATTAATGTTCTTATAATAGTAGATGCGAATTTAAAAGACGCTGGATACATTATTATGTAGTATTTTTTTAGTCTTGAAGTCGATTTGAATGTTTTGTTAAAATTTCATCGTGCTTTGGAAAGAACAAGTGATTCATTAACTATCTATAATAATTAAGTATAATATATTATAGTTTCAAAAAAAGAAAGACACGCTTTTGTCGGTAAAAGTACTAATTTACTGAAGAGCCCCTCGCATTGAACAGTTCCACGATCTACCTCCTCCTGCTTCCATCTTCAAATCAGCTCTATGGTACCAAATTATTGTATTGTCACCCGAATGACATACTCGTGCAAAGTTTCAAATCGAAACGTTAAAAAGAAATAGGTTAAAATCAGCTTCGTAGATTTTCTTATAAAGGTACTAAAGTTACATACGGGTGAGCCAATATTATAAGCATGTTAACAATCGGATAAAATCACGCCGAAAGTCCTGTCTAATTGTTGAAAAGAACAAAATTATTTTTTCTGATATTTAAAGTCAGGTAGTAGTACTATATCATTGTTTTTAGTACTGAAACAAAAAGATAATTTCACGTACGCGTACGTAACACACTATTTATATTTTTGGTCCCAAGATAGTAGAAGATATATAATAATATATAGAAATATTTACAATATCTAATTAACTACAAGGTTTATGTAGGTATAGTATACGTTTCAATGTACATAATAAAAACTTATACATAGACGTTCTTGAAAAACCAAAAACAATTGGTATTTTATTTATATGCACGTTAAAATTCGACAAATTATCTATAATATAGAAAAGCAGCTTTAGTAGAAATCTAAATTTAATACTTGCGATACTTAAGCTCAGTCCCGTGGGCTTTCACCGAACGTCGGTCGTCTGCTTTAATCTTCACGACTCGTAGGCTGTGGTACCGCTAGAGACACAATAAATCACATTATACGCGCTCCTAGATTAGACGCAGAGTTGTGTATGTATTTACCTGATTGCTTGCTGTACTAGGTATACATAAATATCTTTACTATTATAAAACTGTAACAGAAGTGTCTACCTGTACATTGAAGGTAAGTATATAAAAAAAAAACATACGGGTCGAATTGAGAACCTCCTCCTTTTGTTGAAGTCGGTTAAAAAAGTTAAAATATTATGGCTTTTAGATGATTCCAAATCAAAACATTTTGGATTGTTTGTTTGTTCGCGAATCACTTGAAAACTACTGGACCGATATTGTTAAAAAAATGTAGTTTTATTAAGGATATAAGACTTAAAATCTAGTATATCATTTATCTCGCTACGGACGAAGTCACTGGTAAACTATAGTATAAAATATTCGTGCAAACGATTATTATAACTTATAAACCAAATGTTGCAAGACTTGGTAAATTCGCAAAATTCTTGTTTTAACCGATGCTGCTGAAGCGATATTGATTATCCTTTATTCGTATGTTTCAAGCGATAACCTGCTGTTATGAAATCGGTATTTACTCTACTAAGTTACCAAGTTCTGAAAAAAAGAGCGGCGCTTCCCCGAAGGGGATTTTTATCCATCTTATATTTGATTCGGTACACTAAATTATTATGGCTAGGTTAGATTAGTATAGGATTCTCAATGGTTTGTGAATTTAATAAAATATATTTTTGTTAAAGACAGTTTATTTAGGTATAAGGTATAACAAATTATTCAATAATGTGGGAATCATGTTTTCCTGAAAGTATCTTAACTGAAAAAGTACGAGTTACATAGTGAGCCACAATAAAAAAATTGCTAAACTAAAGTGTCAGTAAGCGGGGCACATTGCTCGTAGAACCGATGGTTGATGGATGGATGGATAAAAAGTTCTCGAGTGGCGACCGCGTATCGGAAAGCGCAGCGTTGGTAGGTTGGACGGTGGACCGACGACCTGGTGAAGGCGGCGGCAACCCGTAGGATGAGGGCAGTGCAGAGGGCTTACTAAGTAAATGTTTAAGAGTACCATTTGATTGTTTCCGCAGTATAATATTACTCTACCTAGATAATATTATAATAGTTTCGGAAAACGTGTAGTCGGTTCATCATCATCATCGCAGCCTATAGGTATACGTCCCACTGCAGGGCACAAACCTTGTTAGTCCACCACGCGTGCCCAATGCGGATTGGTAGACTTCACATACGCATCTGAATTTCTTCTTCGGCGTATGCAGGTGTCCTCATGATATTTTCCTTCACCGTTTGAGAGCAGTCAGTATTATATTAGAAAAACTCATTGGTACATGGCATGTGGTCCGTGCGGATTCGAACCCGAACCTCAAGATTTAGTTTCCATAGCTCTCCGCAACTCGCCGCTGACGCTCTTACTTTTAATCTAATATTTTCTGTATGGATAAAGGCTTCCGCACATTGCAGCGATATTATCGAGCGATATTATCGACAGCAATATCGCGACACCTTACACACTGCAGCAATTCCGCGATTCGCGTCACGCATGCGCCCTTCACTGAATGTAGTAGAAAGAGATTGCGTCAGGTTGCGATAATATCGCGGCAGTGTGTGGGATCGAGCGCGTCCCCATACAAAATGTACTGAGAACAATTATCGCAAAATCGCAGCGATATTATCGCTCGATAATATCGCGGCAGTGTGTAGGATCGAGCGCGTCCCCATACAAAATCGCAAAATCGCAGCGATAATATCGCTGCAATGAGCGGAGGCCTTAATATTTATTTACGGATCATACTTTTAATCTATTATTTTCTTTATGCAAACCAATCAACATGTTCTTTCTGTTGCACTAGCTAGACACAGTTCAAGCTGTTAATAGTCCTATAAATTGAGTCGGCAGTCTGCGGCGTATCGCTATAAAGTAGGAAGTGATCTTTTGAAGTCAGTCGCGTAATTTACGCTAGCTCGACACGCGTTTGCGGTCGCCTTTATAGCTGCACCGGAATGGAACATTGTTGTTTTTTAATGTTGATTTTTAATACTAAAACAATACAGGTAGAGTGGGTTACTTAGGAAAAAAGAATAGTACCCCCTCATACTATACCTACCTTGGAATTGAAAATTCGGTTAACTTTTCCGTAGACTATGCAATGTACATCCGGCCTATAAACCACAAACACTGCAGGTGTCCCACATCCTAAAACCTATAATCCTCTAACGTTTTGTTCAGATTTATTCTTTCCTCCGTCCGTATGTTTGTCTAACCGACATTAGAACAAATATACTCTAGTGTTTTATTTCGTGGCTCTCAAGAGTTTTTATTGGTTTTTAGTGGTGTTTTGTTAGCAATTTAATTTTGTAAATAAAATAGGGACTCCATGTCGTGGCTACTTGGGTTTTTGTTAAGTGAGATTGGTACCTATTCTAGGAATTCTGTTATTAATATATAATTTATTGTTAGCAGTCACTTTGGCGGAAATTACTTCCAGTATAGGTAGGTACTGCATTAGTGCTTTGCTGCAGTAGTCAAAGATATATAACATGTGTAGCAAGATCTGAGTTAGCCAAAGGATTATGTTGAAAATTTCTAAATGCGACTTTGAAAAGATTTCCGCCCGCTATTAGGTACACATGTAATATTAAAACAACATCCACTTTAACTCCGTATACCTACTTACTGGAGTTAAAACCTACAAATGCAAACAACGATAAAAGTAGGATAAGTGAAAGAAATTACTTTATCTTCCCTTACGTTGCAACATTCTGCACACGAGTCTATTTGCTTACTTTTCCCACGTGACGATATGTTATATTAAACTTCATTTTGTACTCGAATGAACATCAATATCTTAGTTTAGTGACATGTAAAATACTTTGTTAGTTACTTGAAACGATTCACCGCGTCGCGTCGGCTTCACGTTCAATATACTCGCAATTTAGAATCGCCTCCTGTATAAATACAATTCAAATCTTTGTTGAAACAATAATTTGCATCATATTATTGCATTTGGAACCGTTCATAATAAGCTACTTTTCAATTTAGTGCATTATACCTATGTGAATTCCTGCAGCAAATTGCAGCTAATTTAATTTATTCAATTTGGTTCAATTAAATTAGATTTGAGATAATCATAATAATATCATATTTCTGAAATGAAATGAGCTGACAGTGTTCATATTCCACAAACCACAGAATCAAATGTTGAAAACAATCGATATATCAGTCAGTAGAGACTAGTGGGACTTCATAGCGATTGCAATTAATTTGCCCCTTTAGCCCGTCCTCGGCAATTAAAATACTTGGCTTGGTCACAGCTACAGTTGGCAGCCTCGTTCTTAGCTGTCATTTATATGTCAAATAGGTAGACGAGCTTCGATCCTAAACATAATAATATTACATTATTGCATTATTCATTCATTAAATAAAGGTCAAACGACTTCAGAATTGCAGAGCAGTAACACGCAGTGACTTCAACGTTTTGGTTACTATGTTATACTGATGTAGGTAAAGGGTGAAATAAATAAATTAGTTGACAAATGAAGATTACAAATACACTTTTTCTCAAAAAGGTTTGCACGCGTCACTTTCTGTCAAAAAAGATTGTGATTTATTCAATCGCAACAAATGTTACGTATAACGAGTATTATATTTGTACATCAGCGCAATTTGTCTACTACTTATATTGCAATAACTTTCACTACGACAGCTTTTGAAAGTAGCCGTGGTGGTCCAGTGGCGAGTAACCTTGCCTGCCGTGCAGGAGGCGATGGTTCGACGTCCAGGCCGACTCGTATCAATGAGTTTTTCGGAATTTATGTACGATTTGTTACACCACTGGCTTTTCGGTGAAGGAAAACATCGTGAGGAAACCTGCATGCTTCAATTTCGAGGCGTGTATTGTACCCACTGTCCATTATAAGTGGCGACGGGCTCACCCCCCGTCACACTGGACAGAGTTTCGGTACTACTGGTGAAACGTGGATGTTCTGAGGTTTCAGAATATCTCTGACTACCTCCTCGGGGAATATGCTTATGCTTTTGAAAGTTCTGGAATAGTAAAAATGTTAATTAACTTAACATTTTCATACTTTATAAGAGTACCTACAATACTAAATGCCTATCGGGTTTGTAATGTTCATTCAGATTCAGGTATCAATACGAATACCTTCTAATTAATTACCTTTTTTGGTTCCTGTGCAGTCTACAAACAAAAGTTCATCTGGTAGGTAGGTACTACAGAAGAGATGGTATTATGAGTTTAAAGGTGGTAGCGCCAAAGCAATAAAGATTTGATGAATTTACAATACACTATTAAGAGCCGTCCGTCTCTTTGATTTAGTGGGCCCCATGGTAATTGGTTCCAGGGTAATGACGTACACTTATTTAATGCCTTTATTGTTCAGGATATGACGATTGTTAGTATTACACGCTTTGCTCAATGAATGCTATTAAATTGCTTTAGATTAATTACATGGGCGTAGTTCAGTTCGCGTGTATGATGTCGTACCTTTTTGATGATTTGTGTTTAATTATTATAAGATTTATCTATTCATTGGCTTAGATCCATGCTTACCTTACCTACCAATCCTGTCGTTAATCATCATCATCATCATCGCAGCCGATGCACGTCCACTGCTGTAGGATAGGATAGGATAGGAAGGATCGCCATAACGACCGGTCCTGCACTGCCCTCATCCAACAGGTTCCCGCCGTCTTCACCAGGCATCCACCTTGTCCCCCACAAGGGCCACAAGGTAGCGTAGGTCTACCCACGCTGCGCTTTCCGGTACGCGGTTGCCACTGGAGAAATTTTCCGCCCTCGTTCATCGGTTCTGCGAGCAATGTGCCCCGCCCACTGCCACATTAGTTTAGCAATTCTTTGGACTGTGTCAGCTACTCTAGTTCTTCTACGGATCTCTTCATATCTGATTCGATCGTTCATAGATTAATCCTATCGATAATGTCTCTATCAAACTTAATAATACCATCATCTACCCAGATCCATCGAAGATGTTCAAACGCAAGAAGTCGACCGAAGACGTCCGTTCCCCTCTCGGCGGCGAGGGCTCCATGACCAGTGAGGAAGGCGAGGAGACAGGAGCTGGGAGGCGGAAGAAGGCCAGAACCACCTTCACCGGCAGACAGATCTTCGAGCTGGAGAAGCTGTTCGAGGTCAAGAAGTATCTGTCATCGGGCGAGAGAGCTGACATGGCGAAACTGTTGAATGTTACAGAAACACAGGTGAGATATAGATTTTTTTAAAGAATAAGCGCATTTTGAACTGATTATTACGGCATTTGCGATATAAATATTTATATAGTAAAGTAGTTTATAGTATAAAACAGGTCTCTTAAAAGGTAAATGGTAAATCTGCAATTTGACATGGGGATTTAGATTTTATGAGAATTTAACTAAGGTACAGGTCCGATTCTTAATTAAATAGACTTTTTACTGGAACGAATCAATAATTTTTAATATTGTTACGAGTACACCCTTTAAAATTACTAAACCGAATATTTACTCAGGTTTCCTGCATTATTTAAAAAAGTAGTAACTTATTTATATTTTCTCTACCAGTGTACTAATTTATTCCATTGTGTAATGTACCTCTATTAATTAATTTATCAATATCAGGCATACTGAGCATCAATGTTAATATTTAGCATGAATGCTTTCCAAATTAATTGAAAACTAAATCGTATTATGTAGTTCTAAAATATTATTTGTTCGATGAAGCGAATAATTTTTAATGGATCACATAATAGCATCACACAATTTTACGACACTCCTCACTTGTTCTTCCACGAAACCTCAAACAAAATTAAACGTTTTAAACTGTAACCCACACGTTGCATGTTTTTCTTCATTATGTTTGGACCAAGTCATAAACTGTTGCGAGTCTATGGGAAGAGATTGGTAACAGCACATAGTACTATAGTTACTACGTAATAGAATCTCAGTTGCCTTAAACCTGCACTATCATTAATTTTATCATTAGTATCTTTTATGTGACGAAATCATAATGTTATGATTATCTAGACGTGATCAAAGCAATAAGTATAAAGAGTCAGCTGCTTTAAATATAGGTACAAGCATTCCATACATTTCTCACTAGACATATAGGTACATACATATTATATAATTATCAGTGATCGGAATGTCGGGGCATTTTTTGAGCATACAAGTTTGGATACGCCTGAATTTCCCGGAAGTATCCGGATTTAATAAATATGGATAAAAATTTCACGGGATTTATTGGGATTACCTATTTAGATGTCAAGAGACGTTTTTTTAAATCAAGAGTATTAGCAGCGCATACTAGAGGCCGCGACTTTGAAACACGCCGCCTGGTACTTTTGACATGTACCGCGCTTAGGTAAATATGTTGACCGTTATTAAACAATGATATTAAGTAACTAGATTAGTAGTTAGGGCACCAAAGGTTGCCACTTCGAAGATGTCTGCACGCTTCTTTGACTTCAGTTCAGGCGTTTATCTATAGTGAGCGGACATATCCGTGACGTATAAATTAAGCTACCAAAATGGGGAAATGCGCCGTAAAAGTTTGTAAATCAAAATCGTATTTACTTGCAACAGTGATGGCAAAAACAATGCGTGAAAAATTTATTTAGTTTTTTAATTTTATTTTGACAAAATATAGTAAACTTACGTGTGAAAAGTAACACCACTTCCTTTATTATTCTTTTCCGACTGTGATTTACAAATTTTTATGGCGCATTTCCCCATTTTGGTAGCTTAATTTATACGTCACGGATATGTCCGCTCACTATAGATAAACGCCTGAACTGAAGTCAAAGAAGCCTGCAGACATCTTCGAAGTGGCAACGCTTTGGTGCCCTAACTACTAATCTAGTTACTTAATATCATTGTTTAATAACGGTCAACATATTTACCTAAGCGCGGTACATGTCAAAAGTACCAGGCGGCGTGTTTCAAAGGCGCGGCCTCTAGTATGCGCTGCTAATACTCTTGATTAAAAAAAACGTCTCTTGACATCTTAATAGGTAATCCCAGTAAATCCCGTGAAATTTTATCCAAATTTATTAAATCCGGATATTTCCGGGAAATTCAGGCGTATCCATACTTGTATGCTCAAAAAATGCCCCGACATTCCGATCACTGATAATTATTCATGGCATGTCTGTTACTACTGACTATGTGTTGTATTTTTTCTATTTAAATATACATAATATGTATTATAATGTGGGAACTTGTCAAGTGGTCAGCATCTGTAGGTATGTTCTCCTTCTCCAAAAAGGAAATGATTAAATAGTAAATAGTAGTAATAGTATTTTTTTTTTTTTTTTTTTAAATAAATGTATGGATATGCATATTCAGGGTTTAAACTTACATGTGTTACATACTTAAGGGGTGCTTCAGACCATCAAACTGCACAACTTTAAATATATGAGACCAATAACGTAAAAGTGAAATAAATTGTGTTTGTTCCATAGAAAATGTCGAAAAACTCGATCCAAATGTATGGAACACCAAATTCTTTTGTCTCTAAAAGTTGTTCAGTTTGATGGTCGGAAGCACCCCTTTAAGTATGTAACACATTTGAGTTTACACCCTGTATACTCATACTTAAAGCTGCAGCCGACTTTACAAATTTTAATATTTGCTAACAATCGAGCTGGCTCGAGATGTGCCAATTTGCTACGATTTTCGTTATAATTATTCCTTTGAAGTGAAGCTTCAAATTTAATCCCAAAATTAAATTCCAAATCTGACGTGTCACTGAAAAAACCTTTTAAAATTATTTAAAATCTATAAGAACCGTCTGTTGCGTAGTCATTAATATTTTCTCGCTCACAGCTTAAGCCATAAATTTAAACGTCCTAAAGTGAGATAATTATACTATCACCAAGGTGGCAAGGGAAAGGGAGGGGCGGGCTGTCCCCCGCGACGTGAGTCCTCACATATGGCGTCACTAATTAAAACTATGGTACCAACCAGCAGCGCGTTCTTTTACATGCCACGACGATTATTGCCATCGTATTCGTCTCGTGCCGTTGTGAACTCAAGTATTATGAGTATTTTAGCAATTATGGACCAGCTATTAAACAATGACTGACTTTCAATGACATATTTTTGAGGAGAATTGCCAACTCAAGGCTCTCTTATTGTGAGCTATGTCAAAATGAAATATTATTGATCTTAGTGGTCCATCCATTCAGAACTAGGTATTTAAATGTTCGGATGGTATAAGTATCAAGGGTAGGAAAATTCAGGGTTCGAAATTATCAAGATAATTATTTTCTTTGATAATTATCATGATAATTATCAGACTCGTAAAAATCCCCGTAAAAACTGTCCTCATATTAAGCCTATATTTGTGTAGGTACACGACTAATCACGACCTATCCCCAGCAGTGGCCGAGGTGTACGATTAATTGAATAAATAATTACAAACGTGGTCTTACCAGTTACAAATAAGAAAAACTTGTGTCTTCTACTTTAAAACAAATCGAAACCAAGTGGAAGCGAATTTTAGAAAAATAGCAGTTGAATTATAAAAAAAGAAATATACTTAATGAAATTATCGACAAAAGCCGTCAGCGCCCTAATGACTGTGCGTGATGGCCACGTGTCTCGAACTCCCCAACCCAGATAGGAAGTCAATTATCTCCAAGAAATGTTTTCGTTAACGACTCTACAACAGAAAAAGTTGAGTCGCAAAAAATAGAGTCTAAAAACAAGTGCCCCTATGCTGCGAAACGAACGATACTATAGAATTTTTTATGTAGGTAGTAGAGATATTGCCAAGCCAGTGGTCATTTTGAACTTTAAAGCTGGGTTTTAGAAGTATTAGGGATAGAGGGTACAATTTCTACCTCGATGCTGAGAGAAACATATGATATTTATTTAGGCACTACATAATAGAACACACCTAGAGTAATATGTATATGCAATTATGTATTTTTATAAAGATATACTCTTTCTTATACTGTGTCCGTTTCCATGAAGGTCATTAGAAAACGAAAAATATCCTTTTGACTACAAACTCTGTTCTTATATCCTTATATTGGCATGTCTGAAAATTCACTAACACAAAAATCTGAAACAGTGACAACAAAACTACGTCATAATTATCGAATAAGCCTTCTATGTAAATTGTAGATTATATAATTTGTCAGCAAAATATTTAAACAAGACCAGAAATGTTTTTCATCACAGTTTCTGTAATTGGATGAAATTGACAAAATGTTAACGCAACGAAATATATGTAAGAAAGTAAAGAAATGCCAATGTTTCTTTGATGGTTAAAATATTCGTAACTCCGTCCCTAGAACGGTGGTTAAATCGTTCTAGCTCCGACCTAACAGCGTCCATACATAACAATTGAAATTCAATTTTAAAAACCATTCCCCTATCTTCATAAGTGAGCCGATTTCGATCATTGCAATAAAATAAACATTAAATACTGCTTCAAGTTCATTTCTACGGTTTGATGAAAATTAAGATCCGAATTTAGAAATAAAATTTTACGTGATGCATGCATAGAAAAAAAATAAAAATACCTACTGCATTCTATATCTTGTTATGTGTCTGTACACAAATATAGTTTACAGTTATACAGTAATTTATTATGTAGATATGAAAATCATTAGTACCTACCTCGAATTCACGGACAATTAGCAGTTACATTCGATACATTGACGAAGCTGAAACCTGAGATGTGTTTGAGATTTCACAGAGGAATATGTCATCAATGTTATTGTTTAGAACACCCTGTGTAAGCTCATTCTCACCATATGTCATTTGTTAAGTGCGCAGTAAGCTTTTTTGTAATCCCCCGCGGCCAAAGGGACTCGCTATAATGGCGACATGACACCGACACATTCACGCTAATGCGCATCGATGAACGTACCTTTAATAAGTTCTAACAAAATTAGCTGAAACTATTTTAAGGGGTTGATCAGACCGACAAACTGAACAACTTTCATCATTTGTTAGTAAGTCCAAAATAATAACACCACCTATACTTGCTACCTTAGCTTGCTACTTATTATGGTTTAAAATGGGTTTAAAAGATACAGCCAGAAGAGCTATAAGAGGAAGAAGTGGAAGCATTTTCAATCGAATTATCCATGCATAAAACGTAAAGCTAATAATGCCTACACAATGACATAGGTGTACAGTAAATAAAAAGTAATAGAAGATGTAATATCGTTCGTACATTATTTATAAGCATAAATATGCTCACTACTATGTCCCCGACGGGGTATTCAGATATATTCTAAAACCTCAGAACATCCACGTTTAACTAGTAGTACCGAAACTCATCCAGTGTGAAAGGGAGTGAGTCCGTCGCCACTTGTAATCAGTGGGTAGGTACAATACAGCATAGCATAGCATAGCATATGCTCACGACTATATTCCCCGAGGGGGTAGTCAGAGATATTCTGAAACCCCAGAACATCCACGTTTCACCAGTTGTACCGAAGTTCTGTCCAGTGTGACGGGGGGTGAGCCCGTCGCCACTTGTAATGGACAGTGGGTACAATACATGCCTCGAAATTGAGGCATGCTGGTTTCTTCACGATGTTTTCCTTCACCGAAAAGTCAATGGTGTTACAAATCGTACATATATTCCGAAAAACTCAATGGTACGAGACGGCCTGGACGAGGATCTAACCATTGCCTCCTGCACGGCAGGCAAGAATTTGTCTAGCAATTCTCGCAGGACTAGGAAAGGTTACTCGGCACTGGACTATCGTGGCGTTATTACTGGCATTATTTTATTACCCATGCATTACTAATGTATGAACGTACTTACGTAAATATCGGAAACGTAATGACGAGTATAAGTAGGTTGTTGTATGTACCAACATATACGATCCTTCAGTGCTGCCCTCAATCGAATTTTTAGAATCTTCATTACAATTATACAATTCCAGATAAACAAGAAAGTCATATATCGTAGCCATTGCTGATTTCCAATTTATTGAAGCATTACGGCCTATTAAGTGTATTTTATTTACTACAAACAATCATAATAGCAAATCCGTGATGTCCCGATAAATTTAAAATCAGCAATAACCTATTCTTGGGAGTCACGTTGCAGGGTTTGCCTCGAACACTGTCTCTCGCGTGGTGTTCGCACGGTTCGCGTTTCAGCCTGCCTCGAGGCTCCAAAATCCTTCTCAGTTGTTCTAACACTCCCTCAAATCACATGACATTGGCTGAAATGCGGTGCTAACGCACAAGCAAGAAGTCCATTAATTATAAATAAAAAACCTATTCTTGTGTTTTTGGAAATGTTGAATATTTGCTAAAAAATAAAAATTATACAGAGTGATTAGATTTAGATTTTTGGACCACAAAAGTACTGCAAGAAAAGTAAAAGTATTTTAGAATGCACAAGTAATTTGAAAGCTCTTCCCTCCTATTAAATCGTCCTAGCTTACCCCTTTGAATGTTGTTTGGTATTTTTTGCCCACCTTATTTGAATAGTTATTTTTTAAAGAAATCCGACGAACGCCGCACGATATTAACAGATGAATAAAAATCAATAAACAGCACCGGTCGCTATTAAAGTTTGATGGATGGAACATTAATCGGTCTGCGACAGCCCTGGCGCATCAAACGTTAGCCGCTGGCTCATTAGCCCACAAAAACAAGGACCGCCCTGTGCGGTGTGTTACTGCTTCGGCAACTTTTGCCTTTCGTATTAATATTTTATGTTTAGTTCCTGGATGGCAAAGCTTCATTCTGTCAGCCAGCATAGCACCATCGACACGGTAAAACAAAATTTTCCGATTACTCGAACCAGCATTATTATTATTAAGTAATTTAATTATATACTTACTAGAGTTTGCTGAGTTGCCCTTATTTTTACAAAAGTTTTTTTTCTGAAGTTCGTTTTTATTGATCATGTAGAGAACGTAAGTTTAGTGCAAAGACTACTGAATTTTGTTTATTTGATAGTGATTAATAATTATACAGGGTGTAGTAACCTTTAAACCACATACCTACTCGACCCATCAAACTGAACAACTTTTACTATGCGAGCAAACGTGCCAGAGCAAGAAAAAAAAAACTGCTGTTTCATACTAAACTACAACGCCTACTTGACTCAATCGTATGGAACAGCTGATTTTTTTTTGTTTCAGTTTGATGGGTAGAGTATGTGTTTACAGCTGTCACACACGATGACGCACCGACGGAGCAGCAGACGTCAGTCCGTCATTTGCGAAGTAAGGAGTTGTATGAAACCGCACGGAGAAGCACGCACGGTGCGGACTGACGTCTGCCGCTCCGTCAGTGCGTCATCGTGTATGATCCCACTAAAAGGTTAATGATACTTTTCCTTACACCCTGTATATCTAGCTCTTTTAGATTATTGTTAGAAAGTGCCGAAATGATTATTTAAAGAAACGGGCACAGCCCGGCGGTCGGCGCACCGCCTATTAACCAAACATAATTAATTTAAATTATCTTCTCGCTCTTTAGAACCGACTAAAAAGAGCCGGAGACGCAAAAAAAGAAAAAGAGCATGTTAATGTTAACGTTTTAATTTCGGGAAGCTATCCTGTTTGCTTTCGCCTCCATAAATTCATTTTGATTTAGTCTCTATTATTTTAGTGGTCGGATTTGGGATTCGGTTCTTTATTGTCTTAAGTAGGTATGTCATTATGATTTGTTATTTAAGAGATTAAAAAATGTGTCTTTTGAGAATATGTTTATTTATTTATAGCTTACTTCTTAAGGATAAAGGATTATTGTTATTTTAATGTTCATAGATTTCTTAATGGTAGGTTGTAAAGACACTCGTATTATCGGGTTCATAATGGACCTGAGACAAATAAAACTCAATTTATGGATCCGGTTTCAAGAGATTGTTCGTTACTGGATGTTGCAATTCAAACTTCAATAAAATTATCTTATTCGCAGCCGTTGAGAACTTTTCTATCCTACTGTATCTATAGTGTACTTCTTAATATTGCTGACACTTTTGTTATTTATGAGGATGATCAGACCATCAAACTGAACAACTTTCTCTGTGGCACCAACATCGAAATCGCGAAATAAAAATCAGCTGTTATATATAAAACTGCAAATATATGGGACAGCTGATATTTTTTTGCGATTTCGATGTTGGTCCCATAGAGAAAATGGTTTAGTTTGACGGTCTGATCATCCCCTCAAAAATTTAGCATATTATGAAGGACCCTGTATAATAGGTACCTACATACCACGGCGACACATCAGGCTACGCAACACCAAAATAAGCTGGCCGCGCGTAGGTAGAGTAATGTATAACGTCGCGCGGCCAGCTTATATTGGTTTTGCGTAGCTTGATGTGTCGCCGTGTGTAAGTATAATGGACAGTGTCACGTGTGTAGAGCGCTTACTCTAAGATTTTCTTGAGAGCAAACTCGTTACTTCCCACGTACACTGACTGACTGCCTTCATGTACAAGTATTGTATATTAATAATTATGATTATGACTGCACAATCAGACGTGACGTGACCCTTCACTTTAAATGACGATCCTTTTGCTGACAGTGAAAAATGTAATAATATCCCGGTATTAGCTTATCTGTTGTTTATTGTGTAGTTGACATTAATAAGATACTTTTTAGGGTTAGATTAGATCTAATTAAATTAGGTAACTTGAGAGACGAAACATTTTTTTTTACAGAATTTAATACTAGTTGAAAAAAACTAGTTGACTGTTGATGCGGAATTGGAAATGATGTGGGTGGAAAAATGAGACAATAATTGAGGTGGGGACAAACGGATTACCTAGTATGAAACTATAATGCTACCTCTGATCTTAGCCGAGCTCGCTGTAGGTACATCGACTCGTCTGTAAAGTGATTGTTACTGGTTCACTTAATAAGCGTCAATGTACAGCGGGCTCGCGTAAGCTCGCGCAAGCTTGTGGAGGAAGTTAGAGTTCCTTGTTTGAATACAAAACCCAAAACGAAGAAAATTAAATGGCATAAAAAAAATAACTACTCATAACTTTTGACTTAGGCTTGACGTTTAGTTTTGGGACACCCTGTATGTGTGTCGAGTTCAAAATATAAAATCAATAATAAGTATATTATACTTATATGCTACTGTCAATTAAAATAACCATCCCGAAATCCTTTCACGGTAATATCAAACTCGTATTCTATCTGCCTCTTAATAAAGCCGTATAAGCTTTAATTTCCTACACTTGAACTCAGAGAGACGGGGAACGGGATACAAATCACACAAATAAACAATCAAATAAAATCACGAGAAGCACTCATCGAGCACTTAATGCCTTTTACAATTTTAAGATTGCCTCTGAAACAGATTTTTGTAACATTTTAGTTCGTGTGTCCACAGAATAAGGCATACAATTTATTGATATTGTCTTTATAAACTGTAATGTTAACGCGGTCCGAATGAATACTTATTACGCTAGTGATGTGCTAAATTTAAATATGGTGTCGATGTTTACTTTTCAAAATTATGAAGATTAATGTTTGTTTCAGTAATCACATTTGGACTAAATGGTATAATTTTATTGATTATTTTTCTTTTGTTATGGTTTTGTTTCCTGGAAACATAATTTGTTTTAGTTTTAATTATTATGTGAATGAAATTGTATAGCTTTACTTTTATTTAACTGAAGTAAATACAGAAAAATATAGATTTTATCTGCGACTTCGTTTGCACAAATTATATAGGTATCTAACAGATTTTAGGTCAAAAAGCATTCAATTTATTTTTAATCAAAATCGGTTCAATTTGCGTGATGCCCGAACGAACAAACAGAACAAGCAGACAAGAAATCCAAAAATTTGTGATTTGGAGCCAGGGACACCTAAAAACCATATCGTAATCTTTTTGTTGCAAATATCTGCAATATTACTCCTGCAATTACCTCCACACTTCTTGTACAAAATAAAAGTGTAGACAAAACGATGGTAACCTTCGAAGAAATCAAAAGATACATCACAAAACCTATCGATAACAATTCTTCATTATTTTAATCGTTTACCGTGTCCGTCGTCGTTCCTATCAATCCCTAATAATTTCGAAAATACATCTCCCCTTCACATTGGAATCCCATAAACCATATTCAGCGTTCTCCGTTTTGCTGTGGAAAGAGACAAAACATATTTTGGTTCGTTCGTTAGAAAGAGATATAAACAAAACAGGATGATGTACGCTTTTATGAACACTATAATGGGTTAAATTGGTCCTTTAATAAGCAGCGGGCGATGTCATAAAGTGTCTCGAATAAAACTGTCAGCTTTGAGACGCGATTGTTTACGGGCAATGTTATTCCGAATGTTAAAACGACCATTATAATTTGAACCTTCATTCTTAGTACAACCCCTATTTGTTTACCAATCGTTAGTAGGTATTCTGGGAATTCTTATTTGGTGCGTCCTAGCCGAACCATAATGACTATAATGAGAGTCGATTAAACTTTCATATTTATTTATACCTATAAGAAATAAGACAGAAAGTATAAGTATTAGTTATAGTAGATTACCTACACACCGAGAGGGCAGGAAAGTAAGAAAGGTCTCAGATCTCATGTTATTGTGATCTGAGGCTTTTTTATTTACTGCCCGATGTTAGTATACTATTTTTCTACTCGACGGAGGTGGAAAGCGGCTATTTCGTTTAGCGCAGCGGGACGGGCGGTTTCGTTTTACGTCCGGAGGGGAGAAAAGTGTATTTTGATCACCAAATCTCATCTCATCTCTCTTATACTGTCTTGCATAAACGGCTGAACGGACTTTGAGGAATTTCCACACACCTATACTTTTATCCAGGTAATGCGTTCCTGTGGGACAATGTTTTACCATGCTGACAGATGCATTTGGGGAGAGTCCAGTGGTAAATAGTTAGCTTTGCTTTATTCCAAGCTTTCAGAAGCTGCATAATGCAGTTGGTAAACGGTCATATTTCCAGGTGATGGTTCGAATGTTGATGGAGATTACGTTTATTCTTTTACTTTGTGACTAAACTATCATCATCAGCCTATATACGTCCCACTGCAGGGCACAGGCCTACCCTAAACTATATAGACACGACAAAATCACATGACGATGTCGCGGCCTACAGTTATAGATAAAACCTGAATTGAAACGACTCTGGAACAAATGTGAATGTATTTCATTAGACGTAGGTCTGTACCTGGGTCATATTAAATGCTTCGTAAATTGCCCGAAACTATATCAAGTAGGTTCCTACTCAAATATTAATATTTCAACCAGCAGTTGACGTCTGTTCTCAACGACATTAAACGGTTTTCAATAAAAATGATGTAGAAAATCCATACATAGACATTTGAATCGCTAATATATATCACAATCAAAACCAAGGCGTGAATTTTATGGAAAGACGAATTCTAAACGAAATTCGTAACGAAAATCTGACTTCATACGAACATAGAGATTAGTTTCTAGATTGTTTCTGAAAAGTTTCATTGACATTAATTGGATAGTATTGAAAATATCACCAGACTACGTTTGTATGCAGCGCGCTTTTGCGCTCTCGGAATAAACTTCTCTTAAGTATTTTATCGCAATATTTATTAATTCCTCTCTGAATTAAATTCTAAAGTCAACGCAGACGAAGTCGCGGGCAAAAGCTAGTAGATAATAAATGCTAGTGCTACTACCTTAGGTATAACTGTAAATAACTATTTTATATCCTACAGACAAGAAAGATGAGAAAATTGTATTTTTTCAGATTATTCAATCAAATAGGAAGTGTCAAGTAACGATTTAATGCCACGTTATGGAGTGAGCAACTTGGCTTGTAGGAAGCCGCGACAAAATAATCGGTTATACTGCCCTAACTGAGCTTAAGGGCCCGTTGCTCGTCATTGTCAAAATCATAGTAAAATTAAATATTTTCCTACTACTGAGTTAGATCGAAGAAATTATATTTGGCAGCGTGGTGGATCGACGACCTCGTGAAGGCGGCGGGAACCCTTTGGATGAGGGCAGCGCAGGCCGGCGGTGGTTATGGCGATCCTTGGGGGAGGCCTATGTCCAGCAGTGGATGTCCATCGTCTGAGATGATGATGACCTATATCTGAAAATTATTATTAAATATATGTCTATGTCTATGTCTATGTCTATGTCTGCATTAAGTATGATAAACTTTAGAAAAAGCTCTGGCTAAACATTATTGATAATATGTCCTTAGAAAATATATTTGGGATACATTATAGGTACACAATAAATACATAATAAATAGATCAGTACACACATTTGGTATTAATAGATCGAGCAATAGTACAAACTGCACAATATAATAGTGTGTCGATAGCTGTATAGTATATCATAGTAGTATAGTATAGTATAGCTAGTATATGACCGTGTACCTGTATCATAACATAACATTGTCAACTTGAAATCTTTCTGTGTATCAGTTTGTGCACGTATCATTTATACACTGAATCAATGGACGGGGGTTTTCAAAAAAGTGTTCAGTCTTCTAATATCTATAAACCCCAATAATAATGTTGTGTTGTATTGTATACTTTACACTTTATAGTGGGTAACATTTAATTTTTATTTCATCGTAACCGGCTTACTTACTCGATCAAAAGTTTAGCATTCAAGTTTTAAACGTTAAATGGTATTTCTTTATATGCTTTAATATTGTAAGGGGATGGACAGACCATCAAAGTGAAAAATTTTTCACGAACAAAAAATCTGCTGTCTAAAACTGGCGAACTTACGCGACCCAAATGTATGGGACAGATATATTTTTTTCGTGATTTCTATGATATTTCCATAGAGAACGACTTAAAAACCTCCTGCATATTAAGGATAATGCTAAAATATTTCAGTCGGTTGCGGTTGCGACTTGCGAAAGTCGTGGGCGCTATTAACTCAAAATAAAACCGAAGTTTATTATTTGACAGCCATTTAATTTGAATACTCTACTATAATAATACGTTGAATTATTTCTAATGGTTACCTATATTATTATACGACGGGTTCTTAAAATACGTTTGATCGCACTGTACACTTTGAAATAGGTTTAAACGTTGTGATTCATCGCTAGCTCAGGCCCCGAGGGGTTATTTTCGGTCCATGATTAAATATGAGTTAGGTTAGGTAAAGCTTTGATTCAAGTTATCAGTGTTAATTCTAATTTAAATCTTGATTTGTTAAGTCTGGTTTATAATATAAGTACCTAATGAACAAATTATGGAAATACCAGGTATTTGGAAAGTAAGACCTAAAGAAGATGGACATAATTGGTGGAAGGGGGTTGGCCGTTGTCTAGCAATAGTATAGGTAACTAAATTGGTTATATAGATGACTGGAAATACTAATAGAATGATTTACGGTGTTTGGAGATTGTATATATAAAAGTTAGAAAAAGTATATGTCTAGAATGAGCCTCACTGTTTTACCGTATAAAACAAAAGGGGCTAAGTTTCATAGGTTGGTGTGCGTGAGGCGCCATACTAATTCTGTATGTGTGCGTGTATATGTATAGGGTTTAGGAACCAGTCCTGGTTCCAATTTTTTTCGACGCTTTCGTATCTTCGACTGTCAATCTAGACATATACTTTATCAAAGATATAAAAAATGTAGGTATAAAAAAAGAACAAAAGAAGAAACATGAACAAAGAAAAGCTCGAAAAATAGTTAGATGGTAGCTAGGCTTATATGAAGATCAAACCAAAAGGAGGTTGCAAACCTCTACAGGCTAAGGGCTATCGAACACTATAACATATGTGTAGGACATGCTGTTACAATCTTTAAATATTGGGTTTAGTAGTTGGTAGCTTTCTCTTGAGGAAGCGGAAATAAAAAAATAAAAAAAAATAAAAGCGGAAGTAAAGATTTGCATTTGAAAGATTTGCAATTGGAAGCGGAAAAAAAAAAAAAACAAAAGCGGAAGTATTGATTTGCATTTAGTAATTTTACGAATTATTTTTTTTATTTAATTCACAATCTGTGCTTACACACAGATTAAGTTTGGTTTTGTTAAGACAATAATCCGAAATGAATGCTTCTAAAAAACGCTTAACTTTATAATAATTGAGTACGTCGACGCGCGGGCGCAGCTCACGCCGTCCATCTCATTAATTGCAAGTTTCCTGCGATCGAATTACACACGGGCCGCCGCCGATTGATCTCTGCATCCGTCCTGTGCACTTGCGCAGGAGTTACATGCCTAATCGAATATACTTTGTGCCATTTTGAAGGCCGGCACTAAACTACTTAATATTTTTTTTAAATAAAATTCGGCATTAGAGCTGTCTCAATAATATTTATGTAAATTAATATCATTCGTCAGTCATCAGCATCACTTAATATGCTTGTCTCTTACAGAGGAGCTGAAAAACGTCAATACCGAAAACCGCCCGTAAAAGGTACCTTTACAAGGTGATAGAGCAATTATTTCCCAGCCTAGAAAATATTTTATCTACAGCACTAAATCAATCACATATAAATTTATCAAATGGTAAACATTTCAACTTCTCTGAAAGACATAGTTTATTTTTATTCAGTTTTCGTTTAATCCGAGCACGCGATGACACCCGCCCGCCCAATAATCTGTCGTAGCGTTGACACGCTTTCGCTACTGAAAAATGACTTTACAGGAATTTTAGAGGAATTGTTGTAGCGAGACTTTATTTGACATGTCGTACGTGTTGTGTAAGCTGTAGACTACAAGCGGAAGCGAGTCAGAGGCCAAATTAACTTAACCGGATCATTAAATAGGGCAGCATTTTGCAATTAACATGGAATTAATACCGCCATTTGTACCCTTACGTTCTTTTATTCTGTTTTGTTGCTGTATGTTTTTGGTGTGCAAATTATCAAAGATACAATGAACATTGCTATGATAATGAGTAAGGTTGTCACCAGGCGGCAAGCTGGGAGGAGGAGGGGGGGGGGGGGGGGGCAGTTTTTATTTTCCTAGGATTCATATTGCTCCCAATCCTTTTTTTGCTCTTCGCTTTCTTATCTTGTTGTGGGGGCCAGCCTTCGATCAAAATAAAATTAATGGATAGGCCTTACGCGAACATTTCAAACCAGAAAAATGAGGCAAAATAAATGAAGGGTTTACTTGTCACTTGTATGCAAGTGCCCTAGATTTGACAGATAATGGCGCTAGTTTGTATGGACCAAGTGCACCAGTAGTGTGCTTCAACTTACCGTACTTCAGGCCTATCCATTAATTTTATTTTGATCTAAGGGGCCAGCAACACTTCGACCCAAGCAGCATCTTTTGTGTTAGCTCCAAATACTATTTGTTCTTCACCCTTCAAATACATGGTCAATATAATATTAATCGCTTATCTCGTCTACCTGTTACACACGCAAACTTCTTTCAACTTTATGTGACAAGACACTATCCACTACTAATAGCCCACTTTCTGGGTAATATTACGACCGAATGTTTTCTAATGAAACTTCCGATCACTCTTGTAGAGAATTTGTTACAAGTTTTCAACGCGTCATTTTATATTTGTCACTTTTGTCAAGCTTAAGATTCGTTCGATTTATATTTGTATTTAAAGAATCTTTCATCAAATCAGCTTAAACGATTATGTTTTTTAATTTTTACATTCTGGAAAAAAGTTAAAGGATTAAAACGTTTGTTACGTAATTAGACGAGAGAAAAGGTAAAATGTTTTTACGTGTTGCTTTCGTGGCTCCTGACTTATTTAGTTAAGTTCTGTTGATTTTTAGGGTTCCGTACCCAAAGGGTGAAAACGGGACCCTATTACTAAGCCTACGTTTTCCGTCCGTCGTACCTATAAGCACAGCATAATATGAAAGTGTATGTATCTATTACTAAACACAGTATGGACACTCCCTTCCTCCCACCAATTACTTACTTCACCCCCTCTATGGCCTATCTGGTTACCCGACAGTTACCTGTATGACACTAACAAGTACGATTTTCGCATGTACTGACGTCATGACGTCATCTTGTCAAAATCATTTTTTTGTAGGCAACTAGGCAGTGTTTTTTTGTAGGCAGTGTCCAGTTTATTAGAGCGTAAGCGAACAATTTTTCATCTATGCTATAGGGCTGTAACTTTTGAACCGTAATAGCTTGACAGTTCAAATTTTAAAAGAATATAAGTATATGCGTTATTACGGCGGATTTGTAAAAAAATAATAAAAACCTACAAAATGTAAAAAAAAAACCGGCCAAGTGCGTGTCGGGCCAAGCGCCGGGTAGGGTTACGTAGTTGCTCGTCTCAATATACGGACTTAGAAGGGTGCTTTTTGTTTTATACTATGGTTTAACGGCTAATAATGTCTAAAAAGTACATTTTGCAAGTGTTAGTTTTCCTTTTAACTTCGTTATTACACTGCCATGATTTTTTTCACTTATCCTGAAACAACAGTTTAGCTGTAATATTTCGCTAACGGATCCCTCAATCGAAAAAATGGTTTTCCCACACCCACGGTATTTTAAAAGACCTATCTACTCTAATAGGTACTACAAGCGTCAAACTTGGTGTGATTATAGAGCAAAGGCTACAGTATAACGACAAATAATAAAAACCGTGTGAGACGGTCTGCGCTAAAGTTTACGGGGATTTTTTTTATGTTGTTTGGTGGTGTGGTACGGAACCCTCAGTGCGCGAGTAGCCCGACTCGCACTTGACCGTTTTTATTTAATATATGCCATTAATATCGACAATGAATTCTCCCCCAAATAGTATTGTTGCAATAGAGCCGTGCTCTCGTCCCCGCGTCGCGCCGGCGGAGCCCCCGTCGTCGTCGATGGCGTGATGATAACGCACGTTCGCACCGGCTCCCCCGGCTCGAGTGATCCTCGTTAAATGTACACTTTTACTGACACAAGGACTCACAATCTAAATTATGGATATTTCATTTATTTACGACCCGACAATTCTCTTTTATTAAGCTGTTGCGTGGAAAATGCGAATGCGAATGTTATGATGTGACAATGAGAGCTAAAGCGAATAATTTGTTAGACTGTAAGTGGGATCACACCCGATGACGCATTGACGGAGTGGCAGACGTCAGTCCATAGAAGCTTACGCGGTGCGTCAATCCGTCAACGTGTGTGCTTCTACGTGAGGTTTCATACAACTCCTTGCTTCACAAATGACGGACTGACGTTTGCTGCTCCGTCAGTGCGTGATCGTGTGTGAACGCACTTAGTGTAGGTACAATCGTGTAATTAATAATTCTTATATTGTGTATAATTAGGTAAGTTTTACTTTACATTAGAAAACTATTTTATTTATATCTTTAATGAAATAAAACATACACGATCAGTTAAATAACAAACAAAAAAACGGAATTAACAAAAACGATATTATTCTACATTTACATTATAAAGTGAAGAAGAATTAAAATAAAGAGAAGGAAGTGAACATCACTACATAGTATAAAACAAAGTCGCTTCCCGCTGTCTGTCTGTCCCTTTGTATGCTAAGATCTTTAAAACTACGCAACAGGATTTTGATGCGGTTTTTTTAAATAGATAGAGTGATTCAAGAGGCAGGTTTATATGTACTTTGCACCTGTGCGAAGCCGGGGCGGGTCGCTAGTTTCAAATAAAATATATCCTCAAGTGCCCTTTGAATTCTTTGGGCAAAGTAGCTGCCAGCCCTATAGAACTCATTACTGAGATTTAAGATACATGTAGCTTTATTTTCTTATTGTATGGGCAAGCCCTGGTATCAGAGTTGGTGGTGGTATCTTTATGATAAGGCGTTTACGAATTCGTGAACCTAAACGTGACTGTACAAAAACATTCTAAAATGTAGTGAGTTTTACAGAGACGTCTCAGAAGCTAAGCTAAGGTTGATTGATATACTTAACTGCCTCGGGGATCGAATAAATTATTCTTTTTTATTAACATCACACAAGAGGATATTTCTGATAAATCGCTTCATACAAAACGAAGCCACGTCCTTAATTTGAACACATAGGAATTTAAGTAAAAAAATGTTTTTGTAGAAACCAATATCTGTGTCGGAACCTCGTCAGACAGCCGTTAAAAAAAATTGTTTCAAAGTTACAGTGACTTTCGTCAAAATTAATCCTAGAGTTAAAACTATATAATATTATGTTAACGGAAATCTGACAAAATATCGATACATAAATTCGATTCTAGGTCGTGTTATCGTGTATAAAAAATTCCTTGTCCTTAATTGGTTAGTATTGAATATAGGATGAAACTTCGTTTCTATGCAGCGGGCTCGGACGCTTTTACAGTTACATTCTTGGGAAGTTGATTCCAAACGCGCTAATGCGCGCTGCATACAAACGAAGTCTGGTTATATTTTCAATACTAACGAATTAAAGTTCAATGAAATTTTGCAGAAATAATCTAGAAACATATCTCTATGCTTGTATGTTGTCCTATTACGTTTTAATAAGTATACAGTTTCAGTTTTAATTTAAGATTTGTATGGACATCTTTGAGGCACCGTAACTTTAAATACAAATCTGACAACACAAGTTGTCAATTCTGATAAATTTCATTTACTTTAATTGGTTAATATTGAAAATATAACCAGACTTCGTTTGTATGGAGCGCGCCAACGGTAATATCATCATAAGCCTATATACGTCCCACTGCAGGGCACAGGCCTACCCTCTAGGAGGGTTGTTTTGGCGTTAGACCTCCACGCGTGCCCAATGCGGATTGGTAGACTTCACATATGCATCAGAATTTCTTCTTCTGCATACTATGCAGGTTTCCTAACGATGTTTTCCTTCACCGTTTGAGAGCAGTCGGTAATACGTAAATAAGTTAGAAAAACTCATTGGTACGTGGCATGTTGTCCGTGCGGATTTGAACTCAGAACTCATGATTGAGAGTCATACCTCTCCGCAACGCGCCACCGAGCTCTTTTAACCCTTAAATGGCTCGTTTGAGCTATGGCGATGCGGCATGAGGGGTTGACGTTATTACTGTCACTAGACAAACACTTGGAATCAGACGGTAGGTAAGTGCAGGGAATGCCATCGTCCCCCCCAGCCTACCCCCTTCCCCCTCCGCCAGGTGCACGGTGCCCGATGGTATGGAGGTATTAAATTAATTAGGGTTATGGAGTTTTAGTTTCCTAACTAAATTCAGCTTCTGCGATTTTAACTTCAGTTGGAATTTGTGTAGTTTTAACTTACCCTCATTTGTTTATTAATTTATTTACAAATCTAAAGTTTTTGATGTTTACATATTGCCTTCGGGTTTCTATTTTAAAATGTATAGGTAGGTACTGTCGCGGACTTTTCTGCCTGACCACCACTAAGCTCATTTTTGCTTGCATACTAAAAAATAAAAGCGCTGTCTAGCCCTTAGCGTCTAGCGTCTAGGCCTTATTGATGAATAGACCAATTAATGAATAGTTTCCAAACAATAAATTATGCGCGAAAGTAAACAAAAAAAAATTTAAGTCATCAGGCGGAAAAGTCCGCTATAGTCCTACCTATATGAAATGGAAACGCAACGTAGGTAGGTTCTGCTACAACCTCAGCTACAACCTAGTTTCCTATTTGGATTTTAGTGGTCGTTTTTAGGGTTCCGTACCCAAGGGTCAAAACGGGACTCGATTACTACTAAGCCTACGTTGTCCGTCTGTCCTACCTATTTAGGGCTTTAATTTTTGAACCGTAGTAGCTATACAGTTGCAATTTTCACAGAATTTGCTTATTACGGTGGATTTGTTAAAAAATAATAAAAATGTCAAATAGTAAAAAATTAAGGGGGGTGGGTCGTCAATCTCATACGAGAAACTAGTTTTTAACAACGTTTTTTCTTCTCGCTCTATCGTAAAAACGGCCCGTATCGAAGTTTGGTGTGATTATACAAGGTATTACAAAAATACAAATAAACATTTAAGGGGGTTGTTAAGACCGTCAAACTGAACAACTTTCTCTATGGGACCAACATCGAAATCGCGAAAAAAATAATTTCATATCCCATACATATTTTAGCTCTAGTCGATTTGTAGAGTATAGAACATAAATATTTTTTTCCCGATTTCGATATTGGTCCCATAGTGAAAGTTGTTCAGTTTGATGGTCTACACCACCCCCTTAAAGGTTTATTTGTATTTTTGTAACACCTTGTATAGGGATATCAGATTTTTTTTTTCGCGATTTCGATGTTGGTCCCATAGAGAAAGTTGTTCAGTTTGACGGTCTAAACAACCCCCTTAAGAGTTTTAAAATTTTATTTTTACTTATGAAACACCCTGTAGAGCAAACTCGACAGTATAAAACCAATAATAAAACCGGCCAAATGTGAGTCGGTCTCGAGCTAAAGGTCTCGGATTATGTTGTGTGGTGCTGGTGTGGTACGGAACTGCTGCGCGAGTAGTCCGACTCACACTTGACCGGTTTTTATTTTATTCTGCTACTGTAATGGCAAACCACAGAAATTTAATTGACGTATGGTTTGCATTCGTGTTTACAACAAGGTACTCTCGGTAGAGAGTAGTATCACGTAGTATACTTTTATTCCTTGCATAGGTACCTCCCTATCTACTGTAAGCAATATGTTTACATAGTTGATTACAATATGCGACGCTTTTTTATTCTTCTACCTTCAGCAGTTCAATTAATGTAGATATCCATTACAAATGAACCTAAAGTAAATATAAAATTAATAATAATATAATAATAAATATCTTGGACAGTGTCACACAAATTATCTAGTCACATTTAAAGTTCCAGAATCTAGCCTGGACTTGTATTATGATAACTAGACAACGATATAGAATAGAATACATACATATATAGATACAAACATTTGACAATTGAAAATAACAAAAGGCTTCCATCCTTAGGTTCCTGAAATTCCAGCACAAACTATGATGGGAGCTGAATATCTTCATTCATTCCATCAAATATTATGGCTAAGAACTAGATATTACAAAATAATTGACTGACCTATAAAAACGACAAACAAAGGATTCCGATTCCGATTCTGACTAAAACGTACAGCTTTTTGTGTTGAAGGTAAACATTTTTTTGTTTCGCGTATTATATCAGACATACCTCAATGCAACATGGAGTTATGGAGATATTTAGTTAGAGGTTATTAGGTATTCTGTTTGAGGTTAGCGGTTACCTTGCAATGGACGCGTCTGACTACCACTAACGAACGGAATGCGGTAGGTGCATTACAGTCGGTGGTCAATTAGACAAATCTATCGTACCTCTACACCTAAACCGACTGTTAAGTGCGCGTGTAATTTGGGTTGAGACACTGAGGCCGAGATTTAGTGAAGTCTTCTGAGGCGTGAGTTTTGTCTCATTAGGATAGCAAATGGATTTTGAGTTCGAATGTAAACATAAAAAAAAACTGGCCAAGTAAGAGTCGGACTCGCGCACGGAGGGTTCCTATATTCCACCACCACCATAGGGATTGATCTGAGTTCTTGCCGAACGCTTTTCCGCCTATTCGAGATTCTACACAATATGGATTCCGCACAACTGACATTGAACACATCCTCTATTCCACGCAGTCTTTCACTATATTACAGAAAAATTTTGTTTCTCCGGGACCTTTAGCGCAAGCCCGACGCACACTTGACCGGCTTCTAATATTTGTTGTTTTACATTAGAGTGTGCTCTAAAGAAGCCAACCAACCACCAAGTTGACAAACCTACAAAGTTTGACGCTTGTTTGTTTACCGTTTTTATGATAGAGCAAAAACAAAAAACTTTGAAAAAACACGTTTCTTGAATGGAGAACTGCAGGAAGGACTTGGGCATAGATAGTGTCATTAAACGAAAGAATAGCTAAAGCTAATAGCTAAAATAAATAATGCGGTCGTGGCGGGTCTAAGTTCGAGCGGTTTGCGGGGTACGGGCATACATGAGCGTACCGTAATGAGTATATTTTTACCCGACTGCGCGACGCAAAGGAAGGGTACTGTGTTTAACAGCCTATGTATGTAAGTTATAGCACACTAAAGACCAAACGCGTGGGCCGATTTTGATGATTTTTACGTTTATCGATTTGTCTTAATCTTGCGAGTGTAAAGGACAAAAATACATGACAGACACCAACATTCTATATGGCGACTACCAGACGCCATATTGTGAAAAATAAAAAATGAAAGTTGACGTACTATGTGTATCATTGAATAGGTATTTGAAAATCATCTTTAGGTTTCTCTAATCATTTTTCATTTCGAATTACTATTTAGGATTAAACTTGAAAAACTAAAAAGTGTAAAATAAAAAAGAAAATTTAATAAATCAAAAAACCCGTCTGCGCAAATAGTGAACTTTAAATAAAAACTGAAAAGAAAAAAACAAGTCCAGTAGTCTAGAATTCTGTTATGTAATATTGAAGCGACTTTAACAGTTAGTCGGGTGTCGGGACCCATTCAAAATTCTAGACCGGATCAAATTTTCCGAATAATGGGTCCCGACTGTGAAAGTCGCTTCCATATTACATAACAGAATTCTAGACTACTGGACTTGTTTTTTTCTTTTCTGTTTTTATTTTCTTTGCCGTAAGTAGTTGAATTCGCTTTGAGGGTATACGCGCGAGGGCTGAGACGCGCTCCTTCCGCAGCCCGCACACCGCGCTCGATTGTCTTGTCGCGACGACCGCTGATTACACTATGGCTGAGCTTCACCACTATTCATTTTTATTACATTATGACTCGGGTGAAATGTATGGCAACGTGGATACTTGATAAAGATTCCAAATTAATATCGAAACGGTCGATTATCATAGATCAAACACAACAAAAACTGTAATAATATTTATTAATGTATCAGTCGAAACTAAAGCAATACTTTTATGTAAATGTATGAATTAAACAGAAAAGCGGACAATTAAATCGTAGCATAATGTACGGCTCCTAATTGTCTCCCGTGGTGCTTGTCGCTTGTTCAAGTGGTGGCGCTTTTTGTACTGGAAGCCTTTACTGGTTGTGTTATAAACATGGCGCTCGGTTGGTAGGTACTTGCAGTGTCAAATAGAAGGTTTTTAATAGCTGTTAAATTGCTAAATTTTACATGGGTGGGCTTTCAATTAGATTGTTGTTAGGTTTGTTTCATAGACATCTTATATACAAACAAGACTCACAATCAACGTTCGAAAAATGGCACAACCAAAAGAGCTCGGATGAGCTCTTTTTTGTACTGGCTCACAGTTAACAAGCGAAATACGACTATGTTTATAAATCAAATACAACGTATTAGTGACAACCAGCAGCATGCATACTTAATTTGTGCGGTTGTTTGCGTCAATGTGCACAAAAATTTGCTAAGATTTTATATGACACTGTGGGTCTAGTATAGGAGGTCAATGGTTTGTTTGCTTTGTTATTTGTTGACGATATTATATATTATATTATAGTGTGTTTCATGCAAATAAATATTAAACTTATATTTTATAATTAATAAATAATATTGCAGTATACAGGGTGTAAGTGACAGTCTAGCAAATACTGCAACGGTGAACTCAGACCATCAAACTGAACAACTTTCACTATGGAGCTTAGACTCCAAAGGCTCAGGAAACGCGAAAAAGAATCGACTGTCCCATACATTTTTTACTTCACTGTCACTTACACCCTGTAACTATACAAGGTGTTACAAAAATACTTAAACCTTAAAGGTTTATTTGTATTTTTGTAACACCTTGTATATTGTAAATTAACACAAAAATTTAAAGATCGTTTTGTTTAATAGATACCAAAGATTCCAAATTAACATTAGATACTTCAAGCAGGGAAAAGCAATTTTTTCATATGGAAATAAAGCGTATTTATTTATTTATTTATTGGATCTATTTTACAGTATCTTAATGATATACCTAGCTACAAATAACCATTTGAAACGACACACAGTTATCTATCTTCAAATATATGCTAAAACTGAATCTTGAATGAATGATAATCAATTTTTAAGAAATATACCTACAATGATAATTATATGAATTTATTTACACAAATTCATCCATGGATCCTTTATGAATGTTTGTTCCCGAGTCATGGATGTTTGTATCTATACTTAGGTATATGGTTTCTATTTCATTGACTAGTCATCATTATACAAATCCAGGCTAGATTCTGGTACTTTAAATAGGACTAGATTATCTGTGTGACAATGTCCAAAATATTTATATTTATTAATTTCTTTAATCTCAAGAAAAACAAAAACAAAGCTAGTTGAGATTAAATTCTGACCACCCAGACAAAAGGGAATTATTGTCTTGGGTATGGATATGAATAAAGGGTCCTTCGGTGATAATCAGACCATCAAACTGAACAACTGAAAAACTTTATTGGACCAAGATAAAAATCGCGAAGAACAAATAAGCTGTCCCGTTTGAGCTATTGTTTATCGCGTTTACAACGTTGGTCCCATAGTGAAAGATGTTTAGTTTGGTGGTCTGATCATCCCATTAAAATCCTAATCATAAATACTTATTTTACAAATTCCGATATTTCCGTATTCTTGATTTTTAAATGTAAATAGTTTATAAATTCAATGATTATAACATCTTATTGTAGGTAGGCCAGTATATCGTATCAACATCGTTTATAAATCAGTGGGTGTATTTACGTTAAAAACACTTTAGCATTCACTATTACCTCGGGGTAGGTACCTACAATCAATTAAGGCGCGTGTCCGGGCATTTTTATGCAAATGTCGACACCGCCGGTGGTCTCGCTTTAACACTTCGCCTCTGCTGGTTGACTGGGTTCCGTAGGAAATCACGTTTTTATGCCCTACACGTTAGATACATTTCTATAAAACACATTATAGACGACTGGATACGAAAGGCAATATTTGACTGTAAGTGGCCCGTTTTAAATTTTCATTGTTATTTTTGCAGTGTCTTATGAATGTTTAAAATATCGCTGTCCTTTAACATTTACCTATTTTAAGTGCCTTTTTACAGACCCTTAAAATAGGTCCGGCCTGGAGTGGTATTTTTGAAAGTCATACGTTGAAATCAGAAGTAGAAAATGTCAAAATTACCTACTATGGAGATTATGCATCTTCATACTGCTGATTTGGACGTGTGACTCTCAAAAATCGCACTCCAGCTAGTCGGCTGCGAAGTGTATGGGCATGAATGGAAACTTTCATTAGTAGGTACCGGCAGGTCCACACATACGCAACCGGGTACCCGGCAACCACCACGTCTGAAAAGGGACTTAAGGATACCTATATTGCACAATTTGCACATGCTACTAAAACAAAGCAGCAAAACTGCTTGCAAGGTTTACCCGATTAGGTTTAATTAGCACCTTGCTTGTGATTATCTCTGAACATTCTATTTTAAGCGTCGATTAATGCGGAATTCTCGTCGATCGCTTAGTTAAGGCTCGTCTTAGTTTTATTTCAAAGTAAAGTATATTGCACTTGAGCGGCGCGGGCGGCGTTAGTGGCTATGACACAAATTAACCGGCCAACTGCATTGCATTTGTTTTAGAATGTTCATTTCAGTGAAATAGGTTAACTGACGAAGACAGAAGCTATATGATTAGGTATTTCACTTTTATACTTTTAAGCTACCATCTATTTAGGTAGTAAGTACCTAGTTTTGAGAAATGTATACTAGAAAATAGGAAAATTCATTATACGGTCTAAATAATGCATAGATCAAATACCTAGGTCACGAACACGTATCATGTCATGTCTCAAATCCCTCAAGGTATGATTTGAAGTCTAATTTTAACGTGGCATGTTTATCAACAGTTAGATATTGCAACCGACCTTAATATCCGTTGTCAATAACTACAACTGTCATCTTAGCAAAACTAGAGGACAGCTCATTTGTTTCAAATATAACAACGTTTGAGATAGTTTTTCAAATAGTAAACCACGCCCACTTGAACATTTGCCAAATTATAGTTCTTAAAACACGTTCTCCAATCACAACGTTTTGTTATAACGGCCTAGATCCTCAGCAGCCAATCAGAAGCTTTGACGACTTGCCCACGCGCACGAAATTTTTGTTTTGCAATTCAGTGAGAGAGCTAATTGCTGTTTTGTTTGGCGTCGACTTTTACATTAGACTTACCTGTGTCATTTTTTTAGTTTAGTTAGTCAGATTTCAATGTTATTATGAATATAATAATTTTGAACTCAAACTTCTCGACCATAGCGGGCCGGCTCGGCCGCATTAATAATCATGATTTTCCGGATGAGTTATTATCATTTTAAAACTTATCTCTACACTTCTAAATCACTATTTGATTAGTACCTACCTATTTTGTCTAAGATTTCAAGCTGCATCATAGCGTCATACTAAATAGTCTATTTCATATATAATTTGGGGTACTGCCAACCTTTTGCCACTTGATGCGAGTTGCTGCAGTGCCAAAAACTGCACTACCGAGCATACTGTTGCAGATATTGCGATAAACCGTTCCGAGATGAAAGGATAATAAGTCTCTTGAAGTGGCACGCGACTGCAGTTCTCTTCGTAAAAGGCATTCGTTTTCTGTTCTAGGTATTTTGTCTTTGGGTAGAATATTGAAGAGTTACATGAATGGTTGTCCAAAGTGGTTTCATGATTGCGAAAGAATTATACTACACAATTATAGATACGTTGTTTGAAAGTGTTACGTCTTTTTTAGAAATTGTCTTCGTCAAAATATTATTCATTTTGGGGAACAGATATTTACGTCATATTTCGGTTCTTACTTTGTGAATCAGTCATACTTGATCTATTAGAATAGAAAGTGATTGACGCAATGCCTCTAGACATTACAGCGTGTGCAGAACGTTACCAAAACAATTTCCAATGTTTTCAGAAAACATACATAGATTACCTACTGGTATTACACCATGAAATGCCTTGGTATTAGCTAGCATACGTTTTAGTTGGTATTTAAAAAAACGTCCAGTTACATCGTCATGTAGGTACTATAAAATCATAAAGCTAGTCACGTCTAGTTATTTCTTACATCAACGCCTAAATTCACTTGTCTAGTGCATTGAGACCTGTATCCGGAATGCATCCATATCACTGTTGCAATTCTTGAGTGTTTCTCTCGGGGGCTTTGATGTCGGTTCGATTCCTTTAAGCTCCATTTAATGATTTTAAATGCACCTTCTTGAAAGTGTTAACTGAAAATACTGAACTTCGGTAAAACTTATAGGACGAATTTGTGTGTATGTGTTATGTACAGTCAAAACTCAAAACCACTTTTGACTGCCAGAATTTGGTAAGCTTGGTTTTGAAACCTGAGCAAGCGAAGTATTTCGCTCGTGGTTCAAATAATAGAATCCTGAGCTTAGCGAAGGTTTCAAAGGTACGAGACGCAGAATAACTTTGCAGCCGAGCGAAATACACAATTTTTCACCTCACAACAGCGAGGGAAAAAAGTGAATTGCTAAAAAGAATTCTTTTTAGCAATTCACTTTTTTCCCTCGCTGTTGTGAGGTGAAAAGTGAAAAGTGAATTGCTAAAAAGAATTCTTTTTAGCAATTCACTTTTTTCCCTCGCTGTTGTGAGGTGAAAAATTGTGTATTTCGCTCGGCTGCAAAGTTATTCTGCGTCTCGTACCTTTGAAACCTTCGCTAAGCTCAGGATTAACACTTTAAAAAGTTTTTTTTTCGTGCTGGCCATTGTCATGAAATAGTTATTACGCATTTTCAGTGGATTGGCGGTATATAAAAATATTGAATTAGACAGATTCGACATTCAAAAACTCTTTCCACGCTAGCGGATAAAATGCACTTTTACACTCAGATTTCGAATGATAAACAGAGTCTTTCCGAGCTTGTGAGGTGAAAAAAAATTAATTGGCTTTAATTGGTTAGTATGTATTGAAAATATAACCAGACTTCGTTTGTATGGAGCAGCAAATAGGTAAGTATTTACCTAGTACATTAGCAGAAATCGACAGGTTGGCCTATCTACGCGGTACCTAATACGCCAGCTCATGAACAATGCCAAATTGGTTTATATTTGCTCAAATGAATAAAATGAGCGAGTATATTAATTACAAATGTAAATAGTGCTTAATTACGTCACTGCATGTGTTTGTGCTATTAGGGATGAGGGGTTGGGGGGTAGCAGTGCAGTAATTTATACTCCCATACACGTTTAACGAACGGTACTATCCGTGGGATTAATGAGCTGGATAACGTTCAAATTAATAATTAGTTTATTTGTTATCTACATACATACATGATCGAGCTAACTGATTCGCTATAAACTTAATTAATTGATTCTAGTAAGATATTAGCGGCCCCATAACATTATTTAATTAAGCTAAATTTCTTGGCTTCTGAATGTGCCAGCCTACCGTATTTGCTGGTGATTCAGTTAGTAAAAATTGGTCCGCATAAGTCATAACATACGTAAACGAAAGGGTAAGTAAGGATAACAGAAATGGGCCGCCCTAGACGTTAGAACGCTGCTGGTCGAGTAAATACACTGCATCGGAGCCGATTATAGTCCTTGAAACGCGCCCGATCGCGCTGCATACAAATTAGTTTGATCCTATTTGCAATACTAACCAATTAAAGTTCATGAAATTTCTTAAACACGATTTAGCAACTAATCTCAGTGCCTGTGGGTACAGTTTTAATGCTAGGATCAATTTAATATTTATATGGAAATCTTTGACTCTATCTTGATCTTTATGGATCTTTTTGACTTTGAAACTATAGAGTTAAGGAAAATCGGACAATCCACAGACACAGAGGTGATCGTGTTTAAATAATTTCATTTACTATAATTAGTTAATATCCAAAATATAATCTAAACTATTATAAAACTGTAACTGAAGTGTGTCTGTCTGTACATTGAATATATTTATCAAAAAAAGATTACGACATGGTTTTTAGGTATTCTTGACTCGAAATCAACCTTTTTTCGAAATTTTGTCTGTCTGTTTGTTTGTTTGTTCGCACATCACGCAAAAACTACTGAACCGATTTTTATGAAACTTTTTTTGTGTGTTATAGCTTATGATCTGACTTAAAATCTGGTATTTAATTCAGAATGTCCTTAGTGCCGAAACTCAAACCCAAAGAGTGACAGGTAGTGAGCCCGCTGTCCATCGCCATTTTTAGGAGGCAGTAGACTTGGCTAATTATATAAATAAATTTCTCTGAAAGCGTATACATCGAACAAAACAACAGTTAGGCATTGCAAAACGGTCTTTTTAGGCAAGTTTAATACCAAAATAATGTAGAGTTTCATTACGCTCGCTATAAAACTTGCGCAACGTGAACCTTTCCCCTCAATCTCCGCGAAAACATTTAGTGACGTCAAGTAAACCGTACTGAAGTTATGAAGGTAGATACACCTACGTTAATTTTAGGAAGAGAAATTGTCACCAAATGATATAATCTAGGTGTACGAGTATGCACCATTTTGTTTTGTTATCACAAACTTTGTCTGAGTGTTAGGTACGACGACGAGCCACATTGATGACAAACAAAGTTCACACGTATTCTAACTTTAATTAAGTTATAGTTTGCTACTGTTTCAAACTGTACTGTTTTTGAACTATTTTCAGAATAGTGACTACTTTGTCAAACTTTCCAGTCCAGCATTGCTACAACTACATTCATAAACAGAAAGTTGTAGCAATGTTTCTTACCACCTTGAAAGGGATTACGGTCTTGAAATTATGTATGTGTATGAAGGTATTGCTTAAACTTTTGTATCATCAACATACACAAAAACGGTAACAAACAAGTGTAACAAAGTCAATATCTCGCAACATGATTTTGGTTTAATTTCCTACATAAATTCACCACATAGATATTAATAAAAAAAAGTCTGACTAGAAGATTGTGATTCATCAACACCAGTCTATCATGATAAATAAATCGAAAAATTCTATTGATGCAAAAAAAATTGCCAAAATGATGCTTTAGACTACAATTTCGTTTTAATAAATTTCAATCGACAAGACGTATTTCATTGTTTTTCGATTGAAAACACAATTATAAAACTGTCTGTATGTACATTGAAAACAAACGTTTAATTTTATAATAGTTGTCCCTGACTCAAAATCGTAGATTTTTGGTTTTGAATGTTTATTTGATTGTTCGAGCATCCTGCAAAAACTACTGGACCAATTTTGATGAAACATTCTGTATTGAGAAACTTGTACTTTGAAAACTCGTATTATAGTGCTAGCGGTACGCCAAACAATACTGCACTTTTTGTTAAAGGCAAGCCGCTTTGCACAGTGGTAGATAGGACCATTTGGAATGATTTGACCCGTAGTGATTTTTGATTCACCCCTTAGGGGGGGATTTTTGGGGGGTGGGGGGTGAACTACTCCTTTAATTCTTAAAATTGCTAACCTTAACCGATATTGACAATCAGGGACTCATTTTCGCATAATTTGAGGTCACTGAATTTGAATTTGGAGTAATTTTGATCATCCGAACTTCAATTTTGGATATTTTGGACCGTAAGGACGTTTTTTGGTACGAAATTTAAAAAATGATAAAAAGTCATACAGTAGCCATATTAGAGTCAATTTCTGGAAAGTCAATAGCGCTAAATCGAAATAAGTCGTCAAAATTATATTTTGGAAAAAATTTTAGGGGGTACAAAATGACTAAAAAAAATTTTTTTTTTTAAATTAGATTGCGTATTGTTTTTAGGGTTCCGAACCAAAAAAGCGCCACACAGGACCCTATTACTAAGCCTACGTTGTCCATCCGTCCGTCTGTCCGTCCGTCCTGTCTACCTGTACTGCCTGTCTTACCTATAAAGGGCTGTATCTTTTGAACCGTAATAGCTAGATGGTTGAAATTTTCAGAGAATATGCGTTATTATGGCGAATTTGTTAAAAAATAATAAGAAAAGCAAAAAGTAAAAAATTAAGGGGGATCTCCATACAAAAAACAAATTTTTTAACGTTTATAGTTTTTGCTCTATCGTAATAACGGTAATACATACAAGCGTCAAACTTGGTACAGTTATAGTGCGAACTCTATAGTATAACAAGAAATAATAAAAATTGGTCAAGTGTGTGTCGGGTTCGCGCTAAGGGTCCCGGAAATAACACATTTTTTTGGTGAATTTTTTTTAGCCGTGTCGAAATTTCCAGTGGCTGTTCAGACCATCAAACTGAACAACTTTTACTATGGGAGGAAATCTGAAATCACAAAAAAAAAATCTACTGCTCCATACTAAACTGCTATGCCTGCTCGACTCAAATGTATGAGACAGCTGTTTTTGTTTTTTCGATTTCCGATTTCCTCCCATAGTAAAAGTTGTTCAGTTTGATGGTCTGAACCACCACTGGAAATTTCGACAGGGTTAAAAAAAATTCACCAAAAAAATGTGTTATTTCCGGGACCCTTAGCGCGAACCCGACACACACTTGGCCAATTTTTATTATTTCTTGTTATACTATAGAGTTTGCACTATAACCGTACCAAGTTTGACGCTTGTGTGTATTACCGTTTTTACGATAGAGCAAAAACTATAAACGTTAAAGAATTAGTTTTTTGTATGGAGACCCCCCTTAATTTTTTACTTTTTGCTTTTCTTATTATTTTTTAACAAATTCGCCATAATAACGCATATTCTCTGAAAATTTCAACCATCTAGCTATTACGGTTCAAAAGATACAGCCCTTTATAGGTAAGACAGGCAGTACAGGTAGACAGGACGGACGGACAGACGGACGGATGGACAACGTAGGCTTACTAATAGGGTCCTGTGTGGCGCCTTTTTGGTTCGGAACCCTAAAAACAATACGCAATTTGATTTTTTTTTAAAAAAATTTTTTTTAGTAAATTTGTATCCCCTAAAATTTTTTTCAAAATATAATTTTGACGACTTATTTCGATTTAGCGCTATTGACTTTCCAGAAATTGACTCTAATATGGCTACTGTATGACTTTTTATCATTTTTTAAATTTCGTACCAAAAAAAACGTCCTTGCGGTCCAAAATATCCAAAATTGAAGTTCGGATGATCAAAATTACTCCAAATTCAAATTCAGTGACCTCAAATTATGCGAAAATGAGTCCCTGATTGTCAATATCGGTTAAGGTTAGCAATTTTAAGAATCGGTTCATCGGAAATTTCATAGTTTATCTCGGCACGATGACGGGAACTGATGGTGCGGACGAAGTCGCGGGAAAATGTCGTCTGTCATAAAGTGTACGATGAATAAACGAGATGGATACGATTCGGATACAACGTTGATAGAGCTTACGTTTCATAGGGAGAGTCGGACGGGACTATCTTCGATGAATAATTGTTAGATTAACGAGCCTTAGTCATCGGCCTCGATCGCAGCCAGCTGAGATAAGCTTAGTGCGGCAAAAATATTACTAAACAATTCCTATCGATAAGTCCAGTTTATTTGTAGATATTGATAATTAAACGCTGAATAATTAGAAGTACGAATGAGATAGGTTTAACCGAATAATGTCAAAATGAAGTTAGTTTAAGCTGGCATTTAAATATAAGTACTTAGATATCGAAAATACCTATGTGTGATTGACATCGCTATAACGTGACAATTTATATAGATTTCGGATCGATAGCTTATCTAAATATACATTGTCATGTATAATTGTGATGGCCTTATCTTCATAATTATCAAACATTGACTGTTAATGTTGGTTACAACGGAACGCTAATTTCAACTATAAAATTTCACGTCACGTCGTTATCTTTAGGTATTTATTTATTTGGATATTTTATTGATTATTACAATAGAGTCGAAAAGTACAAAAGGCGAGGTTATTTCTGAAGACGTTACTACAAACAGTCCTATGACAGAGTTATTGAGCCAACACTTATTTAAGGCTGAATTTCGACTTTTAAAATCCACAGCTCTGTAAAAATTTGCTTGTTACATTAATATTTTTCCATAGTTATACATTAGACGGATACACATGTGATTTAGACAGTATTCAGTATTTTATATTGGATAGGAACACTGTTTAAATTAATAGTATCGATATGTGGCCGCTCCGGTGGTGTCCCGTCACTAAATAAAAGCCGGCACTAATAGGGTCGTGTACAGTGATCTCGCGAACAAAGCGACTCACGGCTCTAATATTGATTGCCCTCCACTCACTACTGTGTACCTCTGCTCCCCTGGTATTTTGTGTCTTTTCAGTTTTTAACATTTTCTCGCACAATATTTATTCTAAAACGTTGAACTTACCTATTAGGTAAGTAATATTGATTGATCGAAGATTGATTGATGTTAATATCTCATTCGATAATTGAACGAGGTATATGTATGTTCCTACATACCTAAAGTGTAGGTACTAGACTGGACGACTACATATTAATTTTGCTCTGGTAAGCTGCGCAAAGTGCTCTGCTAGGAAATTAATATCAAAGGAAATAATAAACATGTAATTTTACTTCTGAAACCTGAAACGGGCATGCTTGCTAGTGATCTGAATGAAATCTATAGAGAAATCCATTTTTATTTAGTAATTAAAATGTTCGATTAAAATTGAACTTTAATGTTCGTCACAGTAAAACGATTTTCGTCTGTTTGCAATATTCAATCTAAGCTTGCGGCTATTCGCCATGTCATTGTTGTGCAGAGATCAAAAGATGTTTACCTTTTTTTTAAAATCGTATCTTTGTTCGACATTTTGTGTAACAATAAGCTAATGTTATGATGTGTCTATCTATAGATGGATTTTATAAGAAACAAACAAATGTTACAGTTAACTGAACCTACCTAGTATATTGTAAACTTAGCGCGCCTTGTATCCCCCAGCTTAGGGTTCGGGCGACATGTCACACAGCGGACACGAATGACACCAACGCACAATTAGTGCCGCTTTGATATGTTACAGACACACCTACATACCGTGCATTGTATCAAATCATCTCTAGCGAACCCATCCCTGTCCCAAACGCATACTTGTCTATTCGGCATCCCACTCGCGCCGTACGACTAATGCGCAATCAATAATAATTATCTTCATGTTTGCAAGCAAGTGGATTGCATTGTACGGTAATGGGATGGTGTTAGTATGTTCAGTTATACGTCGGTCGAGTCAAATGTCACATGTTAGCCGGATTAATTTGCGAGGCAATTACACACAAGTTCTGTGTGACGCGCATTGTGCGGCATGATGCATGGCCAGATTGAATAAGGCTTTGGGTTAATTAATACCTCGCCTTATTATTTACTGCTACTAAATGATCTTGTAGACTGTTTCAGCTTTGAACCGGCATAGGATTCAAATAGAAGTAGAAATATAAAATCCGACTAAAGTGACGCAAAAAAAAAAAATTTGGTCGTGAAAACGCTTTCACTGCAAGTGAAATTAATACAGATTCATTGGATTATTGAAAAGCTTAGGTGTTTAGGTGTTCTTAGGTTCTCGCATTTCCTATATTTTCTGAATTTATTCATCGTTTCCATTTATTATTTCTTGTAAAGTTTATGTGTTCATGTCTTTTTGTTCCACTTGTAGGTAGGTACCTATTGTACAGTTTATTACAATTTTAGGTTTTAAAATTTTATTAACTACAGAAAAGATACCTACTAATATATGTATACGTTACCACTAACCCAAAGAAACTTAAACCCTTAACATATTGTATACATTCTGTTCTGATATGATATTGACTTCGCAAGCTATCTAAATCCTAAACTTCTATGCCTGTAGGTAAAGCTGACATTTAGTAACATGATATATGAACCTTTAATTGGGAAATAGATACATTTTATGTTGTACACAAATATCAGGGGGACACGATATTATTCACTACTTACTGCAGTACCTATTGGAAGGTAGTTTTACTTTTATGTGTTTTTTATAGTCTGCACCTTCGCTTGGCCGATCAGGCAGATCGCTTCCACTTATTATTTATGGCTACCACTTCATTTAGCTACATTTTGAGCACTCTAAATGGGATCTTAGTGGCATTTTGGTTTTATTACGTCATTTATCGACATCGACTTGACATTTTCATTTGTGTTAGTCATTGATTTCTTGTACATAACAGAACTAGATTCACAATCAAAGATCCAAAAATGGCAGAACCAAAAGAGCTCCTAAGTAGCTTTTCATTTTACTAGCTGACAGTAATCATACCAAATACGACTAAGTTTATGAATCAAAAACAAAACAGGGTCCTTCTTAATATGCTGACACTTTTTGAGGGGATGGCCAGTAGACCATCAAACTGAATCAAATCAGCTACTCCATACAAAACTGCAAACCAACTAGAGCCAAATGTATGGGACAGCAGATTTATTTTTCGAATAGAGAAAGTTGTTCAGTTTGACGGTCTGAGCATCCCCTTAAAAAAGTGTCAGCATATTAAGAAGGACCCTATATTATATTTGTGCCACCCAACAATATGCATACTTAATTTGTGTGGGTTATATGTTAGATTCGTACAATTTTTTTTTAAGATTTGGTATAAGTCTTGGAGTCTATAGTATTTATGTCAATGGTGTTAATATACTTATAATTTTATATTTTCGACGTCAACTTTTGCGAGTTTAGTATCTAAGAAGTAAGTTATATTTTATCGATATGGGTGTTTTGGATGTTAGTCTCATCACTCGCTCTCTCCCTCCGGGTTGGAGATCGATCAGCCCGTAATTAACTGTTTGTTAACCGATACATTCGCTTCGTTGTCGTTGTTGATAGGTACTCTGCCTGCTATCAGTCGTTTATGTTATTTATCATCAAATTACTACCTACATAGATTTCTATTGATTTCTACATCTTCCAGATGAATATGTGTACCTGTGTCTACGATTATTATGTCGCTAATTTTTTTTCGATTGTTTCAGGTAAAAATATGGTTTCAAAATAGACGAACCAAGTGGAAGAAGAAAGATAATATAACTAATGCAGAAGTTGCAGAACTAAAGCAACAAAACAAGCCAGCTGTGGAGGAGAAGAAGCCGGAGGAGCAGACCAAAGAAGACCTCTCAGCTCTAGACATGTCCAAGAAGAACTGTAACAAAATTCTCAACGATAAACTGAGGGGAAACAAACAAATAATTACTCAGAGTATTTTGCCTAAACCGAGAAAAGTAGAAAAAGGTGTAATTTTAGAGTCTATATGTGACATAAATGATATAGAAAGTCGGATCTCTATAACTAAAATAACGAATAAGTTATCAAGTACAGATTTAACTGGTGAACCAGGTGTGGTGTCCGTGAAGAGCTTTAACCCCGAGGAAGTAGTGATAGACTTAAAGTGTGAAACAGTGAAGAGAGACATCGAAATGTAAATAACTAGGTTCACGATGTAAGAGACCGTGTCGTTGACTAATCTGGCGTTGTATTACTTTAGATAAATTATTTTATTCAACGCTTATTCTTCAACACTGATGCTTCTTTACTTAACTGGAATAATTGGGTTTCTAAACGCTGCACAACAAAGAGATACGAGTGCAATTTGTGTTTTGTTTAAAGGTTCACTCCCGATCCCAGCGGCCGATGCGACTGAACTGCGTGGTTCTGTCATATATGCCATACGTTTTCATAGTAAGCTCGCGGCCGACGGCCGAAAGTTACTATGAAAACATGACAGAACCTCGCGTCAGTCGCATCGGCCGCTGGGATCGGAAGTGAACCTGAACTGATGTGTAAATAATTAGAACGTGGGAGACCTTTTAATAGAAAAGCTACTAGTTCTTCATCCCGTACATTGTTTTTCAACGTAGTGTCAAGTCAAAACCAGGATCAGACGAGTGCTCATTAAAATCATTGAAGCAGATCTTTTTCTTTACCTGTAATTAATTAGTGAATCAATGTTTAGTTATAAACAGTTCAGAATAGAGTTTGACTAAAACCTACACTGTCTACGGTGGACTAGTTAGAAATAGACCAAACGTAATTTAAAATCGTTACATCTACAACACAGGAAACTGAAGTGATTATAAATAATAATCAGGTAGGTATATATTGTTAGAACGTACAGTGAACTGAGTGTTTGTAGTCATATTTAGTTCTAGAACTCGATACATGTTCATGTGAACTCTGTTCTTAGCCCATTTTCGTATTGTACATTTAAAAATTCGCAATTTTTATATTTTAAATAAGTACTTGATACATATAAAGCCTACCTTATTTTAAACACTGATTACATGGATAAATAAAACATTAAGGAAGTCGATCATTAATGACGGAAGCAGTGTTGCTCTAAGATTATTAGTAACAACTAAATAAAACTTTGTAACTAAAATGTAGTCAAAATTCAAATTTTCAAAACCTTTATCTAGAGGCCATAATAAATCACGGCCTGGCCATGAATAGTGAGTGTAAACATAACGTAATAAATGAAATTGCTATCAAAATATTTTCACAGCATTCCTTTAGCTCTTGTTTTTTGTATAATACAAGAATAAGAAACAAATAAACAAATAAGTAAAATAATAACATTTTAGTACACTTAAATGGCTTGAGTTTCTAACTCAAATTAGATTTTAGTGAGAAAAGGATTTTATTCTATAAAAACCAAACTTCTGTTGCGCCAAACACAATACTTATCTTCACAGCAAACAATAGATTACCAAAAACAAACAAAATATATGGATATATACCGAATGCCTAAGTAATGTTCAAATATATTCCTACTTATATTAAAGTTCATAGCCATGACTAATTAATTAAAAGGTTAAGGCCTGTAAATTAGATACATGAAAACGATACTATATAAATACCGTATTAAATCATCATCTTGAAATTAATTCAATTTTATAACACCTTACTAAAATCCCATCACCTGGAATCAAATCGTCGAAATAGGCCTAGTAGCCTGGGCGATTGCGTACTCCTAACATATATGGCTATATGTGTGTGTGTGAAGTATCATTGATATTAGATTGATTTAGCTGGGTTTTCGAGAGGTTAGGCCTTTTTAAAGCATATGCCTTATTTGTATCAAGTACTTTTCCATTTCAAATAGCAACTAAATGTTAAGTATATTTTGAATTACAGAAACAGAGATTTGAAATACTTCCTCTCACTTCTGAACAGCTTTAGTAACGTCCAAGATATGTCGGATAGTATATCTTTCTGATAAATAAATTATATTTGCAAATCAGAATTGGCCAGAAAGCTATAAGTATAGGAATCGGAAAACTTTCCGTCCTTATTTGAAATGAAGTATAGTTACTTTAAAACGAATACGTTTTCAAAATTTCCCCTTGTCATGACTGGTAAATTTAGTTATTTTAAATCGAATGGAGACACATCAGCCACATCAGTATTATTGTGTATAGAAAGTATTCAATGTCATGTTCTTTTATAAAAACAATTAGATTATTAAATTGGTCTTCGCTGCGCTTAATATAAGAAAACAAAAAAATGAATGATTTCCGATTTAAATTAGTTTTTTGAATTTTATTGTCACTTATTTTATTACCTAACCTACCTACTTAGTTGAAACGGCGGGACCGACTTCGATTATCACTGGCATAGCTAATGCTTTTACCACAGGTTAACACTTAGCATAGTACATATTTTAAATGTCTACGCAGTCAAAGGGCCAGATGAAACTATAGCTTAAATTTAACGAATATTGAGAGTTTCCGTAAACGGCCAATTCAAATAGTATAATAATTGTATGTTTGTATCTTGTGTCAATACATGTGGATCCTAGATTATTTATTTGTCTAATAATTGTTTAACGTATTAAACTTAATTCTACTTAATTATCATCGATTTTTTAGTTGGTATAATTATATATCATAATATAAATTTTTGTGCAATAATAGAATCTATTCAATAGGTACTTATGAATAATGTTTTTTGTAATATATGTGTTCAGTTATAAGCACAGGCGTTTCAATTTTAAAGTTGTGTTCTTTATTCAGTTTTTAAAACATGTTTATTATTATATAAATGTACCTAAATGTATAAATTGAAGGACATTTATACAATAAGTTTCTAAACAGAGTTAGTTATAAAATAATTGTTTCCCCCCACTAACTACGGAACAAAGATATTTATTAAGGGAACATTGTGTATACGATATTAAGTACCTACTGCAAGCAGATTTCTTGGCCGGGATACATTTTTGAGAAATATGTTCATTGTGTATGATTGAGTTCAGTTTAGACAGATTTGTAGTTAAATTTAACATATCGTTGTATCATGTCTATAGCCACTTCAAGCAACATGATTTTAGAACTTTAATTAACGTGCTCGAGATTTGCTAAAGTAATATTGTATTCATCGATCAGAACATTTATGAACGATTGGACGTTGTTTTCATAGCTTGAAGGTATATTTAGATACTATTATTGTATACTTTTGCTGTATGCATAGTTACGACGAGTACCCACCCACGCTGTTTATACAGTGTACCTATAGGTTCATAAAGAAATAATGCAAAACCTGTAAAGTGTTTGTACAAAATCGACTACAAATTCGTCCTACATAATTTTATATTGTTACTTATTAAAACTGATCGTAGTGTACCCACTGAAATGTAAAAAAAAACAAGCGTCTCTTATAATTAATTTTCATATAGCTAGCTAAGTACTACATAATTTCATATCATACGAGATTCATTGTTGTGGTTTTTTATTGATTGGTGTAGTAGTACCTAATAATCTTTATTTTACAAAGAAAGAAGTGACTATAAACAAACACAACCATGCCAACCAGCTTAAGGTACAATCTAAACCTATAAACGTAGTATATACGTAGTATATACTATGTAGCACTGAATCAAAATGTTTGTCGCTTTTTGTATTATATCTTAAGATAACACCTCCGGTCAAAACTTTTACTTACTACGCAAAAATAACACTTATATAACGCTTTCTATTTTCGAAATAATTAGTTTAGAAGTTGAAGTTGCCGGTATTTAATCTCGGTGTAAGAAACAAACATTTATTAAAATCGGTTCTACTTTTCAATCTCTACAAGAATAGAATATAAATAAATCCTAAGCATTAAAACTAACATAATAACAATATAATGCAATATATACGTACATTACAAATATTCGGGTTAAAACATTACTCATCTTTTGGATTTTGTCGCAGTCGACTTAAAATCAACCCAATTTCATAAAAGAATATTAAAATTTTAATAGCAACTTTCTAAAATCTTAATATTTTGATTTGTAATGTAGTCGAGTCTGTACAAAGGTTTTTCAGGATAATACTATCTAAGGACCTGTATACTGTTTGAGCACCCTATTCGTTCAAATATTCTGTGACAGTAGACGCCGTATATTTTGACTGAATGGTAATTAGATGTTAAATGTTGTAGTATAGATAGAGTGCCAATGAATTTATAATTATAATGAAATTAAGTAGGATTAAATTATGGCGGAACTTTACAATCCCGGCCAATGTTTTTTTTTTCACGATAGCGAATTAGTTCTAAATACACAAAATGGATTTTAAAAAATAGCTGCTATAATAACTAAAAATTAACAGAGAATGGATTTTCTTTTCGACGTATATGAGCCTATTTTATAATACTTTATATTGCATTCTACATACAGGTTGTAAGTGACAGCCTAGCAAATACTGAAACGGTGAACTTAGACCATCAAACTGAACAACTTTATAGTGAAAGTTCCTCAGGAAACCCGATAAAAAATCAGCTGTCCCATACATTCGAGTCGGGTAGGTACAGCAGTTTTGTATGGGACAGCTGATTTTTTTTTTCACATTTCCTGAATTAGGCTCCATAGTGAAAGTTGTTCAGTTTGATGGTCTGAGTTCACCGTTTCAGTATTTGCTAGGCTGTCAGTTACACCCTGTATACCTAATTGTTAATTTAGAAATTAAACAATTAAAATGTTAGTTTAATTCAAAAGAGCTGTTTATTCATGTAGTTTTAGATTATGCATAGTGATTGCAAATTGATAAAATAAAATAATTTTCAAACGAAGCTTGTTTATGTTTTGATTATTGATTATTCAAAAATACCTATACCTACCTACTTTGTATGCAGTGGCATAAGTTTATAAACTACTAGAGTTTACCCGCGACTTCGTCCGCACTAATTATATTTCTTAAAAAACGATGAAACCCTTTAGGGATTGTTTTCTAAAAATCCTCTAAAAATCCTTTCTTTGGATGTGCATCCTCTCCCTTCGGCCGTTTTCGTAGCTGCGATTCGTAATCAGTTGCGAATTAAGAATGTTTATTCTGTTTTCGCAACCAGTTTCGAATCAACTGTAGGAAGACTTACCGAATTTCATGTTTTTCTTCTTCAGTAGTTTATGCTATGGGTTTTCAGTCAGTCAGTGAAGGTCAGTGACGATGACGGAACTGTCTTATGCAATACAATATATACCTAAAGATTCATTAATACATAGGTATATACAAGGTGTTTCATAAGTAACAATACATTTTTAAAACTCTGAAGGGGGTTGTTTAGACCGTCAAACTGAACAACTTTCTCTATGGGACCGACATCGAAATCGCGAAAAAAATAATTTTATATCCCATACATATTTTAGCTCTATTCGATTTGTAGAGTATAGAACATAATTTTTTTTTTTGCGATTTCGATATTGGTCCCATAGTGAAAGTTGTTCAGTTTGATGGTCTACACCACCCCCTTAAAGGTTTATTTGTATTTTTGTAACACCTTGTATAGGTTGGTCTGGTTATCATTCATTCAGTAAGTACTAACTAGTAAGTAGGTACCTTTACTTACATTTTGTTACCTAAACATTGAAATTATGTAGGTGGAAAAAATCTGAATAAGTCGCGTCTCATATATTTATGTCCAAAACAAACAATTTACGAATTCTTACAAAAGTTATAAGTTAGAAAAACTTATTGCAAAGTTTCACAAACTCTATTATTTTGACTCTACATTGGTCTTTACTACATGAGGACTATCAACGCCACCTAGCTACATATTTACTAACTGATAAGCCACCATACTAGAGTGTTGTAGGAGCTGAGTTCATTTGTAAGAGCGCCATCTCCACCATTACACGGGAACTAAACCGTTAGATGCTTCAGTAAAACTGAGCGAACTTTTCAAATAGGCTTTTGGCGTAACAAAGTGGTTTTGGGCGTAACAAACTACCATACATCCAAAAAGATACTATAATTTTTACAAAGATGGCGCCGCGACTTTGACGGCGCTGGTACTCTGTGTCAGAATTCCAAAATACGTATACTATACGTTCAGCGTGATTGTGTGACAAACATTCAAACAGCCAAACTTTAACATTATAATATTAGTCCTAGGAAGAATTTAGACTGGTTTTCTAAATTCTTTCTACAAATATATTATTATAATGTTAAGTGACACGACACGAGGCAAACTGAAATTAAATGTGCTTACTTTATTAGGTACTTTATGAAAAGTGAATCACATTTCCCAAAAATGTATTGCATAGTGATTTTACCCGCAAAAACGCGGTATTGCAGACTATTCCGCACTTTTCGCCATTCCAACCTCGATTGTATTTGTATGCTGTGACCGATCGACGTAATTTTGGTAACACGTAAAGAGAATAAAATAAGCTATAGTTTAGAGCAAAAATAATTGTTACATGAAATAATTTATGGACGATAACAGTTCAGACTGCCGACTTTAGGCGGGGGCCGGGTTTAGGCGCTTTTACCCTACTAAACTTTCGTAAATACAACAATTTTAGACAAATGTTTGAGGAAAATGGCCATAGAAAAAATTATACTTGAAAATGGAGCTTGAATTTTTTTTTATAAAGAGGCGATGACTATAGCCGCCATTCAACCAACGACATTTTATTGCAAACAACCTGGTATGAAAAACGATTAATGTATTTATAACACAAATGTTAAAATGTTAATTTATAATTAAAATTAATTGTTTGATGAAATGAAGCGTTTATTTATCATATTTAAACTAAAACTGATTAATTAACAAAGAAAAAAAATTTTTTTTTTCATTAACACTTTGCTGAGATTTAAAAACAAACAATAGAAAAAAAAGTAACATTACCGCACTAGTGCAATAATAATCATTTTTGAACGCGTGTTCTATAAGCTGCATTATGTACCTAAAAGCTGTGCAATAAGTGCCACTTTACGAGCAAGTATATTGAAAATATAATTTATTTATCAGAAAGATGTAGTTACTACCCGACATATCTTGGACGTATACTTGGACGTTACTAAAGCTGTTCTATTCTATTCTATTTTTAAAAAAATGGCTGCCATCTTGGGTATTTGATGATTTTGCCCTAGATTTTGCCAATGTCTAATTTATGTAGCAAAAGTGCTTGACGTTGTACGGTAATTTATGTATTTGGTGATTTCAAGGATTGTTTTTCGAAAAGAACACTATCTTGAGCCACCACTGGAGCCCCGTTGTAGACCCCGCAACCAACGATCGACGGGCGACGCGACCGCCCAATAGCAGATCCACAACGTGACTCCAAAAGCTGCTCTAAGAAGTGTCCCAAATCTCTGTTTCTGTAATTAAAAATGGCCTTAAATGTTCGTTGCTATTTGGAATGGAGTATAGAGACATTCGAAAATGACCAATTTTACCGCCCGATTTCAGACATCCAGCAAACAAATTTGACGAATATTATAAACAAAAAAAGCAAAACATAAAGACATAGCCATAGTCTTTCTCATATTATTCTTGAAAGAATTATATGTAAAGTCGGTTTAGTTTTGGAGGAGGAAACAGGGGAGTACGAAATGCTGTTTTCGTAAATTTTATGTAATAGATAAAATTGGTCCGAGCTGCAGTTGTCTTTGTTGCACTCTAATCGGTAGGGTGGATCGGACAAATATGTATGCATTCGGAAAAGTGACCTATTCTCCAAATTAGCATTTGATTGATCATAATTTCACTATGTGACAAACATTGAAATCGCGAAGAAAACAATTTTTGTTTGTTTTTAATTAGGTGCTAACATAACTTTAAGGGTGTATTCATGAGAGTAAAACTAAATAACTTCCCCTAAGGAACATGGGTCGAAAAACTAGACTTTTTTAGACCTTCCATACAAAAGTGCTGAATAGCCGATCGATTTTTTATGATTTCTATGAATTTTTTGGTTTTCGACTTATGTTCCTTAGGGAAAGTTGTTTAGTTTCATTGTCTGAATACACCCTTAAAGTTATGTTAGAACACCTATTGAAAAACTAAAAAAAAATCGAGATTTTAATGTTTGTCCCATAGTGAAATATGATCAAATTAATGGTCTCAATAACAGGCCAAAGTTAATGCATAACCTTAGAAACACGGTGTATAAAATAGGTACGATCCAAAACCTAGAGTGAGCGAAGCCAGCTCGAGATTTCACTGAATTCTGGAGCGAGCGAATTGAGCACGAGATTTTACTGCAATGTGTCTAGGTTCTTGTGGTAAAAATAATCATAGCCAGGAGCGAGCGAAGCGAGCTCGAGATTTTACTGCAATATGCCTAATGAGATCAGTTAATACGATTTAAATTCAGGAGCGAGCGAAGACGAAAGTTAACTATAATATTACTAAGTTGTCGCCAACCCCTACCTCCTAGCCTACCTCAGATTATTTAATAGTTACTACCATAACTCCTACTTAAAAAAATTATAGCGGCATTAATGAAATCAGTGCAGTATGCTGTAAATGTATTATTTCCTGTTTCTACATTCAACACAGCAACAATTCGGCATGTCAAGTTTTTTTTGGTCGTCATTTTTATATTTTTTACGGATAGAAGACATAATTTTAAGACACCTGTTTCATTTTTATTGCGATTCATCGAGTTTATCAATATAAATTTAATTTTTAAATTATTTTGATCTGTAATCTCTAAGTGCAAAAATGGTGGAGAAAAAATAATTCGAACTCCATGGAGAAACACTACCTACTGTTATATTTAAAAAAAATAAAACGTGCCTCCTCTTTCTAACTCTATGCTGGAAACAGATACGGCAACATCAAATGTCAAATTCTGACATTGTGAATGTATTTTTTTTCTTAATGGCCGGGTATTTCAAGTTGATTTTATGTTTAACAAAGAGTTCACAGGTATGCCAGTGACGTCACTGGACGTACCGAAAAACGACGTTATTTTATTTAAAATATTTGTAATCCTTTCATTTTAAAATCTTTGACGTAGAAAATATGATTATTGAGACAATTATCTCGAAATGGTTTTCGATTCAGCCCTCCAAAAAAAAACTTGACATACCGAATTGATATCGGGCACACACGTTCCACTGGGGTCTGACTATATAGATACAAGTAGGTAAAATAACTTAGAATAGAGAAGAGGCTAACGTGCTGTTGTGGTAAGGTACAATCCACCTATCTACCTATCAATCTGCAAGGGTAAACCATCTGGAGAAAAATACTAATAAAAGGGGTCTTTCTTAATATGCTGACACTTTTTAAGGGGATGATCTGACCAGACCAGTTTACTACAGAACAGATTATTTGTCAACCGTAATCTAGGACCGGAAAAAATTAAACCTAGATTATTTGTCGACCGTAATCTGTAAACTTTACTTTATCACACGGCAAAGTTTCAGCGATAGATGAATTATTGTTAGGGTGTCCATACAAGGAAACTCTAAAATGACTGGACTAAATTTGTTTTCGCGTCCTTTTCGCTGCTATCCGACTTTGCACTCTTTGATTACTAAATTATTTCGGGTTTGGCCGGGGACTCGGGCCTGCTCTGTGCAATCGGATTTATTTTCCTGGTCGTAATGTACGTATCTCTTTTTTACGTTATTCTTTTAAGTATTATTATTAGTATTTAAAGGTCACTATCGACGTCGAAAGCAAAAGCATACCTATTGCTTTTCCATTTCCATTCTGCAAAAAACAACAACTTTGTTATGCGTTATTCTTGCACAAAACGAAATAAACTCTCAGTTGTCAATTAGCGTAACAATTTAAACAAATACCGTTTGGGCAAGTGGCAACAAATGATTCGCGATATAAGCCGGGATCGGCATTAACTAGGGATTACGTTTGTTATTCCTTATTTAGTGCGAGGGAGACGCAAGAGGGAACGATAGCAGATTTGCACGGGTGCCACAAGGATGGAAGCTGAGTGACGCGTCAATTTGTCCTGTACAGTTTCGGAGAAAAACAAACACCTTATGCGGTTTGTCCATGTCTGGACGGAATCTGATACTTTCATTACATACCAGGGTCCTTCTTAATATGCTGACACTTTTTTAAGAGGACTAATAGACCGTCAAACTGAACAACTTTCTCTATGGAACCAACAACGAAATCGCGAAAAAAAAACAGGTGTTCCATACATTCGGCTCAAATAGGTTTACATTACAGGTGTTTTTTTTCTCGATTTGAATGTTGCTGCCATACAGAAATTTGTTCGTTAGAGGCGTTTAGGATACGTAATGCATTGACACCATTTTGAATTTTTGCCTGTTTGTTTGTGCACGCCGTAGTAGCCGTGGTGGTCCAGTGGCGAGTAACCATGCCTGCCGTGCAGGAGGCGATGGTTCGATCCCCGTCCAGGCCGACTCGTACCAATGAGTTTTTCGGAATTTATGTACGATTTGTTACACCACTGGCTTTTCGGTGACGGAAAACATCGTGAGGAAACCTGCATGCTTCAATTTCGAGGCATGTATTGTACCCACTGTCCATTTTAAGTGGCGACGGGCTCACCCCCCGTCACACTGGACAGTTTCGGTACTACTGGTAAAACGTGGATGTTCTGAGGTTTCAGAATATCTCTGACTACCCCCTCGGGGAATATAGTCGTGAGCATATGCTATATGTTTGTGCACGCATCACAAATAAACTACTGAATCGATTTGCCTTTTTTGCATCATAAAAAAATCTTTGGACGAAACGGCTAAAAAAAATCGTAACTTAAAAAATCTAAATCTTATTATCAACATAGGTATAAGTAATTATAATAAATTATAATACCTAATTAATCGAATTATTCGCTATAGTTATGGTTCTTATCCTTCAAATTATTGTTCCTAAGCGTATTTAGATCTAGACTGTGTCTTGACTTCGATTTAAGTAAGGTAATAGGAATAACTTCATTACTTCTACGCGTAGCAGAAACTTTGATTTCATTAAAGTAATTACGTGATTTCATATTCACGCAACTTATTTATTTTGATGGAAAATAAAACGAATCTTAGAAAAAATTATTTTCTTTCAAAACAGCTGCCGTGGGCAAACGGCATTACAAATGTGCGACTTGAAGAGTGATCGCCCACGATTACGCTCGGGCGCGGGATTAGCCCCAATTTTAAATTGTTGATTACTTTCACAACCTCCCACCTCCCCGCGCTAACATCCCCGTTGACTCACCCCCTGTCTCGCCCTCGACGACTTGGCAAATCTTCGGGCAAATGACAGGCTGTTAAATTTTTAAAAATCTATTTCTTTGACGTAAGTAACGTTGGCATAAGAGTTTTAAAGAAAACATGCATGACTCACAAAATTAATCGCGAAGAAATGAAAAAACCGCATAAAGTTTGTGACCACCCCTTGAAAGGATTGATTTAAATATGTAAGTATACTGTTTCGATAATTTGGAGATTTGCGTTAAACATATTTTATCCGTTTATTTTGGCTGCATACTGCACACGTACTTTTTCATTTCTTTCTTTCTTACTTTGATTATGCTCCTAACTTCTAACTTACTATTTCTTTTCTAAATTATTAACCTGAATACCTTGTGAATACCTAGTAACTTTATCCTTTATCATGTCAAACTATGTATTTAACGATGCCTCATAATTATTATAAGATCATTTGTATTGTTTGTGAGTTTAGTTTCCATTGTGCCCAATCCCTGGCAACTCTCCTTCAGTTTGCAACCGCTGTGAATTTAGTTTCCGTTGTGCCCTATCCCTGGCAACTCTCCTTCAGTTTGCAACCGCTGTGAGTTTTAGTTTCCATTGTGCCCTATCCCTGGCAACTCTCCTTCAGTTTGCAACCGCTGTGAGTTTAGTTTCCGTTGTGCCCTATCCCTGGCAACTCTCCATCAGTTTGCACCCGCTGTGAGTTTAGTTCATCTTTCCATCTTTTGCAAGGTTCTGTTTCGTTTGCTGTCCCTGGGTAAAACGTACGTTTATGTGAAAGTTTATGACTATGTTGGAATGTTTTTGACTTAATCACGCCTAAACAGCTGGTTAAGCTTATAGCGCGTTAAGTTGAAGCACACTACTAGGGCACTTGGTCCATACAAACTAGCGCCATTATTTGTCAAATCTAGGGCAGTTGCATACAAATTTGAAGTATACCATTCATTTGTTTTGCCTCATTTTTCTGGTTTGAAATATTCGCGTAAGGCCTATCCATTAATTTTACGTTGATCTATGTCAATAGGTAGGTAATAGGATACTTCTTTGAAGTCAACACAAACAGCTAGCTTTGAATAATTTGTAGTCCACTTTGAGACAATTTGAGTCAATTTTCAATTCAGACAATTTGTTTCGAGTCAGCATTGCAGTTTAGTATGGAACAGCTGATTCTTTTTTGCTCCGATCAGTTTCCCCAGTAAAAATTGTTAGGGTAGACTCTTAGTTTAAAAGGATGCTAATGATATCAATCTCACCCTGTATACCTGCGTCCCACTGCAGGGTACAGATCTCCCACTAGTGGGTTAGAAGTCCACGAGTGCCTCAACAATTTTGCGGAAGTACAACAAAAATCCACTTCCCCTTTCTATCACATTAACCGGTAACCCTTAGTTCCCCGTGCCCTCTCAGACAGCGATTAGTCTTCGGTAAACATGGGTTACAGTGTTACCAACACAGAGATCTTGTGAAAAGATACTTATTCCAGTGGTTTAAGTATGAAAATTCTTTGGTTCGTGAGACACAAGGGATGACGGAAGAGGTCGCTAGGGTCCGCTAATTTGTGTCGACCGCCGGTAAATCTCCACCTACGTTAGGTTAGCTGACCAGGGATCTTTTGAGGGGTAATGGGAAAAACAAAGTGAAAGTTTATTACCTATTGTTCTGTCTTGTACCCATATTCATCTGTGTAGTAATATAATAGATGCTTGTACCTAATGGGTCTGTATTTAAATATTGAGCTATAACCTATTTAATTACAAGATACCTTCTGTTTAACAATTATACATACCTAAGTAAGTATACAGGGTGTCCCGTAAACCGACGTCAACCCGGCCGATGCTGATAGGTTAGGTCATGACTAAGCAGAATATCAAAATCTCATAACCGGTCAAAACCACTTTTGACAGAAAAAATCTGTGAAAAGTGGTATTGACAGCGTTATTAGTTTTAGACTAACTGTGACATACTGTGACTGTGACATAAACTCACGTTTATACACCATTAATTTTTAATTAGTAACGAACCTTTAAGGGTGTATTCAGACCGTGAATCTGAACAACTTTCCCTAAGGAACATGGGGCGAAAAACGAAAAAAATTTGTGGACCTCCCATATGAAAGTGCGGACCGGCCGTTCGATTTTCTATGGGAGGTCCAAAAATTAAAAATTAGTGGTGTATATCTCTTTTTCTCTGTGTTTACATATAGGGTGTCCGGTAAGTAATGGATAACCCTGTACCTGCAGATAGAGCATCTCAAACCCGTTCATAAAATTGCCTTTTACCTAGCATAATTCTAGGTAATGTATACTATAATAATATACTCATTAAATATTTGGAATGTTGGCATTTAAATTACTATATCCATATCGTTAATTTTAATCGCTTTTCAGGATGGAAAGATAATTCGTTTAATGGGGTGGCTATTGCAACTGCAACTATCTTTTTTAGCAAGCAAAGTTGTTTATACAGGGTGTTACAAAATTGGTATTTTTTTATTTTGATGAAATTGTCTGTAACCATATTTAATTTGCCTTAGATTGAAGCTGCAATGTGAATAATGTGAATGTATAGGTGTACTTAATAATTATTATCATCATCAGCCCGGTAAACCCCACTGCTGGGTATAGGCCTCTTCATTTCCACGCCAACTAGAACGGTCCCCCGCTAGTCTCATCCACTGTTTGCCGGCTACTTTACAAATGTCATCCGACCACCTGGCTGCTGGTCTGCCCACTGACCGTTCCCCCTCCCACGGCCGCCACTCTGTCACTGCCCTCGTCCATCTGCCATCATTCCGCCTGGCCAAGTGTCCCGCCCACCTTCACTTCAGAGTCGAAATCCGCTTGCCGATATCAACCACCTTTGTTCGTCGTCTGATCTCGACATTCGGAATCCGGTCCAGAAGTGTGATTCCTAGCATAGCTCTTTCCATTGCTCTTTGTGCGACTTTGACTTTGTGCACTGCGTCCTTAGTCAGAGTCCATGTTTCGGAACCATACGTGAGAGTGGGCAAAACACATTGGTTAAACACCTTGGTCTTAAGGCTCTGAGGGATTTTGGATTTCAGCACATCCTCTAGCTTACCGAATGCGGCCCACCCAAGCTGAATGCGACGAGCGATCTCCTTTTCCTGACCTTGTGGGCCAAAAGATAAGCAATGTCCGAGATAATTATTATATTAAAATTTATCAAATTAAAGATTGAAAAATTTGTCTCGGGCGGGACTTGAACCCACGCTCTTCCAAACCGGGGAAACGTGCTAACCAATTACACCACCGAGCCCACAACCCAGAGAAAGAAATTTTCAATCTGTTACGTCTTAACAACAAAAATAAACAACATGGCTGTAACATGTTTATAAACAATAATATTAAAATTTATGTTTGTTTATTTGATGACGATTGCCCTTTAAATGATTGCTTATTGATTAAACTTCGTAAACGTTGCTGTGCCCTTACAAGGTTCATATTTGATACTTACGTACTAACCTAGCATAAGAGCAAATGTTACAACATGTTTGAAATAAATTATTCTATTCTATTATATTAATTTGCCTGCAAGAAGCTCTATTTCTGACCACCCGAAGTGATTATGGACGTCTATTCTAATTCTAAACTATTATAAAACTGAACTGAAGTGTGTCTGCACATTGACGATATTTACAAAAAAAAGATTATGATATGGTTTTTAGGTATCCCTGACTCGAAATCAACCTTTTTTAGAAATGTTGTCTGTCTGTTTGTTTGTTCGCGCATAACTCAAAAACTACAGAACCTATTTTGATGAAACTGTTTTGTTTGATAGCTTATGATCTGACTTAAAATCTGGTATATAATTTTCGCTGACGAAGTCGCGGGTAAACACTAGTACCTATGCAATAATTTGGCTGCTAAGCACGATCAATCGACGCCCTTAAAACCCTTAAAGCCCTTAAAACTCAATTCCTATGAAAACCTTTGAAAACTGTTTGAATAGTAGTGTTTAATCATTTTAAACTAAGTTTATTAGCAACAAGTCATAGTGAGGAAAAACATTAATTACTTCCATGTCAGTGGACAAATCATAGCCATCTTCACAAAGAAACAGATGTTCTGTAGTTAGTTCCACATTCAAAGATCCGTCAATCAAGGTATATTCACTCTTATCACCTGGCCTTAGAGCTCTGTCGGGCCAAATATTCCGTAGAATGAACTGTAATAATCATTCGTACCATTAGATGTTTTGTCCAGGGGCTATTTATGCCAAATCGTTACAAATTCACAATGCTGGAATCGAAGCGGTTGCAGACCTGGCAGATGTGTACGTAGTGACAAATTGACATGAAAAAAAGTATTTAGCGATATTGCTTGTTGACTCTATACGGCTATTTAATAAATGTATAGAGTAAAGTTTGATTTTGTTTGCTTTGTGATAGATTTTTGTATTTATAATGATCAGTGAGGCGCTTCCAAGAGCCGTTGACCTCATTATTATACAACTTTCTTTGATTTGTTCTTATCTAGTAAGCCTGTAGCAACTTTGTTTTTAAATACGAATATTCATAAATATTTTTTTTATTATTTTGTACCAACGAATCCAGGTCTTTGTAAATTGTACGAAGAAAACCGGCCAAGTGTGAGTCTGACTACTGAAGAAAAGTATTTTAAATAATTAAAATTATTTTTGTAATTTCCGAATAACACCATGCAAAATCCGAACGATTCCGAAGCATGAACTTCATTGAATGTGTATTACCAATGAAATACATAAATAACATGAAGATGAAATTTTAAGAACGTCGTCCCCACAGGGCTCAACAATAAGTAAGTACCCAAACGTAATAACAATTTATTTATGTAGGTACCTAGCCAAATGCAGCTATATTTTTTACTTAAACGATTTAATGACTACGATATTGCTTTCCATTGCTTTAAGTAAGCACAAAATATGGTATATTTTGCTGCTTTTAGGTGTAACTATGGCAGTTTTAATCCTATTCAACTCGCACGTCCCAGTAATCGGATTATTTGTAATAGATCGGCACCACTTTTCACGCCATTTGTCCCTAAATATTCAATATTCGAGGGACCGCAAAGTCGCAAATATCCACAACATGAACCTTAACTTCAGTTTTTTAGAACTATTTTGCTTTGTACTTGCTGCACGTACAACATTGTAGCGGATAATGTAAAATATCCACACAAATTCACACAATTGATATTGATAGGAATAAAGCTATTTCTGACAAATTCCGTCAGATTGACGTTTTTTGGTAAAATGGCTCACGGACATGAGAGTGACGGTTCTGTAATTGCATCATACCTAAATGCCTTGCATTGCCAGAGATTACCTTATTCTAAAGGCTTATAGTATTGTCTTGTTTGGGTGTTTTATATTGCCGTAGTGATTAGAGTCATGGATCCTACTTGTAAATTTTTCACACAACATAGAAATATCTTCCTATTTACTTAAATAAAGACATTAATTTATAATACTGTTACATTACCGTATAAACTAACATAATAAGTAAATCGGGGCTACATCAAAAGATTGGAAAAATTGAGGAGTTTTGAACCGCACGCGCATGTGGCTTATAAAGGTGCTACTTAACAAAACAAAACGTACAGTGAGAATATCAAATGATAATATATTAGCGCTTGGTGATCTGCTTATCAGCGTAAATTATGTTCAGATTACGGCTATAAAAAGTTATTAAATGAATATATTTGTTTACCCGCTGCCGAGACGCTTCGCTGACTGTGTGCCAGTTGGTTAAGGTTGGGTATACATGTAGGTACGCTGCACTTACAACATTAAACAAAACTTCTATTTCTGCAACAAACGGAAAAATAGATATTTACTTGAAAAGATAAATTGCAAGGATGCAAACCGCGACCTTATATGATTTTAAAGCAATTTTTCCAGGATAATGAAGAAATTATCATTATATAATTATAATGTATTGTTTACCTACAGCTCTGGGACCCGAAGTGGGTCTTCTTATTAGAGCAACAAGACAAGACAGCACGCCGTTCATCTCTTCTTTGTGCCGTCACAATCCAGTTGAGTATCTCCATGTCATCGAGATCCTCGGTCACTGGTCTACGAACATGCCTCTTCGCATCTACAAGCAATTTACCATTTTAGTCCTTTCTAATATGATGACGCTTTTTTAAGGGGATGATCAGACCATCAAATTCAACAACTTTCTCTATGGGACCAACATTGAAATCGTGAAAAAAAAATCTGCTGTCATTTGGCTCGAGTCGGTATGCAGTTTTGTATGGGACAGCTGATTTTTTTTTGCGAATTCGATGTTGGTGCCATAGAGAAAGTTGTTCAGCTTGATGGTCTGATCATCTCCTTAAAAAAGTGTCAGCATATTAAGTTGGACCCTGTATTACTTAATAATTCATATATTTTGTTACGGTTGTTAATTCTCTCCATTGAACACATAATAAACCATTAAAACGATTGTTAATTTCGTCTTTTCTTAGATAACTATCTACAAAGTTACTATTTTTTTCTTAGCGTCATGTACACTTAACTTGAAGATTAAACATCTTGTGGAATAATGTCCAAGCACGAGGCCCGGCATCTCACTTACTTCACTACCTACCAGCTTATTTTAATACATTTTTAAGTTTATTTACAACGTGCGTATTCAGTCAAATGTTTTAAGAATCGTATGAAATTGAAATAATCTTTAGAGCTTTCTTTCTTTGCTAAGAGTTTCTTTAAGATTACGTTAGATAATAATGTAAAAAAATTTAATTCTGTGTAAAAGGTATGTACAAAATACTTATGTTTTTATTTTGCCATTTTAAGCTAGCATTTTAAGCTGTCTACTCATTATTAACTATTTATTCATGTAGGTACTACAGCTACACAGTAATTATTATAGAACAGTTTTGCCTCTATGTTTTTGTTTCCTAATCATATAAATGGTTGAGGTTAGATAAAAATACTTGATCTCAGAATGTTACAAACATGTTCTAGCAATTTTTGTGTTATTGCATTAAAAAATATCAAGCAAGACACCCTTAAAATCTTTAAGGGTATATTATTCGGAGCGCGCTCCATACAAACGTATTATGGTGATATTTTCAATACTAACCAATTAAAGTCAATGAAATTTTGCAGAAACAATCTAGAAACAAATTTCTATGCTTGTATAGAGTCAGATTTTCGTTAAAATGCATAGTTTTCAAGTTACAGTGCCTCGAAGATTTCCATACAAATCCTAAATTAATCCTAGCATTCAAACTGTATATTTTAACGAAAATCTGACTCCATAGAAGCATAGAGATTTGTTTCTAGATTGTTTTCATTGACTTTAATTGGTTAGTATTGAAAATACCACCATAGTACGTTTGTATGCAGCGCGCATTTTCGCTCTCGGAATAAAATTCTCTTAAAACCAGTCCAGACAAGCTACAAAACTTCAGTAATCTTCATAAAGAAAGAAACCTACCTATATAACGGACAAACTATGATCGCGTGCATATAAAACTAGTCATTAATTTAGGGTATAAGATTATGCGGTTAACGAACAGGTAGCAAGTATTCAGTGGCGGGCCAGCGGGCTAGCGGGCTAGCGGGCCAGCAGCGGACCAAAGAGAGCAAAACGCTCATAAGCCGAGTCTGATAAATGAGCGCCCATTGTCGGCTACCGGTCTTAACCGGACGAACTGCCATTATTATTACCTGAAGGGTTCCACTGTTTTACAATCTGGAGTGCGATTTTTGAATGTCATTCGGTGAGCTCAGCAGTTGAAAATGTCAAAATTACTATGGAGATACGCATCTTTCTACTGTGGATTTGACTTTCAAAAATCGCTCTACTGTAGTATGATTTTTGAAAGTCAAAGCAGTAGTAGAAAGATGCGTATCTTCATAGTAATTTTGACATGTTCAACGGCTGAGCTCACCGAATGAGATTCAAAAATCGCACTCCTGAATATTTTTATTGGAGTTTAAATCACATACGTACCGCCTAGTTAGCATGGAGTCTGGGAGCCTGTTTCACCAATTCTGAATAAGTTCTTGATAGCCTAGATATAATAAGATATATCAATGTTGATAGTTTATTTTACAGATCGTTTGACATGTCATTCATACGATGTATGACGCTGTAGCCAGCATTCGTTACAGATTATAATATAAGTAATTATAGATTAAATCGATTATAATAAACGGTAACTCATAATTAAATTGTAGGCAAATTATGAAAATTATTTAACTTTAAATGATTCGGTACTTATATAAAATTATGTGTCTTTTCTAAGTATGCAAAAATTAGTTTTGACTTTTCATACAATGGCACGTAGGTAAGTTTTATGCATTAAGTACTATCACATACTTTAATAAGACTACAAGTAGGTAAATATGTAATACCTGGGTATGTAACTTTTAACTAAAATAGTTTTAGAAACCAAAGAAACAAACGAAAGAAAATATTGTTAAAAAATTGATCAAAATTTTCTTTTTCGTATTAAATCAGTCTGTCAGTTTTAAGAGTCAACGTCACAAACTATCAGTGAACCACATTGACTTATATAACCCTAAACGAATGAGTATAAAAGGGTACCGGATCTTTTGTCTGGTGGTGTATTAAATATTTAAAAGTTGGATGTGTCGGAGTTTATTGACACCCCCAATAAAAGCATGTTTTTTATCACCTCCTTAGTTATGACTCGGTTGGGTATAGGTTGCACAGAAAGATGTGCTGTTCGTTTTGATTACAATATTTTAACTTAAAATAAGACACTAATTAGTACCAACAATATTCAGAGGTGCTGATACTGACAATTAATAATATTTAAAAAAATAATTGTTATGGTTATAATAATAAATCATTTTCATAAATATTGGTCAGCTAGCCATTCTGTATAAACAATTTTTAGGTTCGGTGTTCATTTGTTAAATTGTTGTAGGTAAATGGAAATCCTTATAATAAAATCTAGATAGATAGAAAGTAGGAATATTTTCTGTGTAATACAGGGTGTAAGTGACAGCCTAGCAAATACTGAAACGGTGAACTCAGGCCATCAAACTGAACATCTTTCACTATGGAGCCTACCTCAGGAAACGCGAAAAAATATCAGCATACAAAGCTGCTTACCCGACTAAAATGTGTCGGACAGCTGATTTTTATTCAGTTTTCTGAGGTAGGCTCCATAGTGAAAGTTGTTCAGTTTGATGGTCTGAGTTCACCGTTTCAGTATTTGTTAGGCTGTCACTTACACCCTGTATACTTAGGTACGGTCAGCGTCAGAGAAATCTAACCCCTTTGCGTTTATAAAGATTAAGATGGAGCTGGAGGGGTCAGGTTTCTCTGACGCTGACTGTACCTAAATATTTGAATGTTGACAAACTGTCATTATGCCCTTGTTATGATAGGACAATGTGTCAGGAAGCGACGTTGTGACAATAATTTGCGTGTCATCGGTGTCATGTGTATCTGACCTTCGTTTCCGCTAATGTGCCCACTAATCGCCTATTTTGTTTATTTTAAATTGTTTCTTCTTCACGGGTGTCACTTATTCGTTTTAGAGTGTCACTTTTTAATTAGGTTAATTAATTGTATGATCACATACGAGTAGTTAGGTATAATGCTGCGTGCGGAACAACAAAATGTAACGAAAGATACTTTTACTGTTTTATTATTTACGCTTTTATGATTAAATACTTTTTTCTCTCTATTTCTATCTTATATAGCATAAGAACGCTTTAGTTATAAATCTTGGCTTCCTGTGTATACAGGGTGTAAGAAAAAATATTTTTAACCATTAATTCAACCACATACTCTACCCATCAAACTGAACAACTTTTACTATGGGAGCAAACCTGTCAGAGCAAGCAAATAATCAGCTGTTCCGTACTAAAGTGCAATATACTCGACTAAAATAATAAATATGGGACATGGACCAACAGGTTTTTTTATCACGATTTCAATGTTGGATCCGTAGTGATCCAGGACTAGTCTTAAATCATAAACACTTTAAGATTGAAGTAGAACTGTCAACTGATAATCATATAGGTCTTATAATTATAGCTTATGCCAGTAACAGTCCCTTACTTTTCCATTCGCATCGAGATCTGTGACATATCCATGACACTTTCTAAATTATTTCTAAACTAATCCCAATATCCGATAACAAACGACAATGCATCACAATTACTTACGTCGAAAACATCAAAGTGGCCTATAAAAGGCAATCGGTTCCATTGAATGTACACGTTATTTAAACAATTTTTGCAATATGGTCTGTTTCCTCCGATCTACACAATAAATACTCGTATAGGATGTATTTGGTACAATGCAGCGAACCGGAAATATGCCGTGTAATAAACGTGAATGGGATCAAAGAGTCACCTTTTTTCTGAACTGCCCACCTCCCCGATAGACACCGTAAAGTGAAGAGCCTATTCAGAATAGTAACTAGTTTAAATGTCGCATAAGTCTTTGTATGTTTTTTTTGTCCAATCTCGGATACCCACTGTTATTTATAAATCTAGCGAATAATACAATTCTGATAGATACAATTACTTTATTGTAGGTATAAGATATTTTGTTTTTGGGTAGTTGTAATTCAAGATTGATCCTTAGTAAAAAAACGTAATAAAACTGTAACAGAAGTGTTTTGAAGATAGGGTATGGATATGGTGTTTAGATGCCCCTTACTCCAAGTCACAGATTTTTGGATTTTTTGCCTGTGTTTGTTTATTTGTTATAAAGTTTGTTGTTTGTGCGAGCATCACGCAAAAACTTTTGTAACTTTGTAGAAATTTATGATTAGACTATTTTGAAAAAAATCTATTTGAGGTCGACGGGGTTGCTTTATTGCTGTGAAAAAACTCGTTTGCATGTTTTAAATCAAAATCGAATCTACCAACTCCAACTGGCGGACAAGAGTTATATCAATCTTAGCATAACAATTTTGATACAGAAGATGACATTATTCATGACATGATATTATAAAGTTTGTCATCACTATCATTAGTGTAAAGACTCTAAAGTTATTCATTTGGAGGTGACAAAAAAGTAAAAATTGAACAAAAACCCGTCGTCGTGGCAGACAGCGTGGCACCGATCATAATGCGCATGCGACTTTACGTCACTCACTATACTATCGTTTACTCACACTCACTAGAAAAATAATGTCGTCCTTTGCCGTCTTGGTAAAAATTCATGAAAGCATTTTCTACCTTAAACCTTTCTCAACAAGAATACATTTCGTAAATAAAAGATATAAACGTTATTTCGTTAAGACACTTTCAACATAAAATATTTAGCAAAAGGTTTAGGCAATATTGAGTTTTAAACTAACTATGTTACGGTTGTAATTCTAAATTCAACATCACAAATGTTACTGGGTGTTATGGTATCCATTTAACTGTCAAAGCTATGGAATGTCATTCACGGTAATGGATCGTTGTAGGAAGGAAGTTGCAGGTACGCGCAGAAAAAACATTTAGTGAATGGATGCGCGTACGCAGCGTGCTACAGGGGGAGGCATTTTGTGGCATTTATTGGCTTTTTGTTCAGTTTTATTTGAGGTGTTTTATCACTGTAATCCGGAGTAAGAATAGACTGTGAAATATTTCAGATTGCATTTATCAATTTGTTGTTGAAACGACTACTCATTATTGGTTTTAACCTAGATAGAAGGTTATAATACGTTTAACCTACTAACCGCCATGGTCTGAAATATAAGACGTACCACATCGAGCTCACAACACCGCCGTCTCATAAATAAGACTATAATTTCTATTGTTTTCGTACTGTTTTCATATGACACGGCGCGGCGCTGCGCTGCTGGGGGAACGTTCAATGTAAAATGGTCCGGCGATTAAGAGGTTAATGGTACCGACGACATTAAATTTTTCAATAACTTGTTAGCTATCATCATCATCATCACCATAGTCCACTGCTGGATAGGCCTCGTACGTATTAGTTTATTAATAAGGGCCTTAATCAACTAGGAATATCTTAGACTGGTATAATAGATAATTAATGATAATTTCTCCCCTCCGGACGAAAAGCGTCAATTTTCGTCCCGCTGCGCTAACCGAAGTTGTCCCTTTCCACATCCGTCGAGGAGAAAAATAGTATACTAACCTCGGACAGTAAATAAGAAAGCCTCAGACCACATGTTTGTTGACCTCGGCTTCGCCTCGGCCAATAATTACATGAAATCTGAGACCTTTCTTACTTTCCTGTCCCTCGGTGTGTAATCTACTATAATACGAGTAGTTTGGAAAAACGCGACTGGGACATTATGCGTGTAGGTACCTACTATAATTTTTCTTTTTTTTACCTATCTAAAATATCGGTTAAAAACATTCGATTGATTAAAAAATCATAGATCTCGTGTCTTTTATCATCTCCAATAGTTTTGTTCTTCCGATATCTAATAGAGCCTACGTCAGGAAACGCGAAATAAAATCAGCATACATTTGAGTCTGGTTGGTACAGTAGTTTTGTATGAAACAGCTGTTTTTTTCGCTATTCCTGAACTAGGCTCCACTGTGAAAGTTGTTCAGTTTGATGGTCTGATGGTTCACCGTTTCGGTCTGTGGAGGGCTGTCCCTTACACCCTGTAGATACCAAATTACACAAAGTTCGAGTTCCCGGTGTATTCTAACGTTACGAAAACAAAAATATCGAGTGACACTTTGACGAAAAGGGACGTTCGTGAGAGATATAGTTTGAAAATAACATAGACCATCGTGGTTTTAACCTTACATTTACCAAAATAAGATTATACAATTTCCTTAAGACTTCGAAGAATTCATGCTTTGACTAAAACGCACTAAAATTAGCCCTTTCCTAGGATTTTAATAATATTAAAGTAAAAAAGCGAAGTGCTATATTTTAATTGTTTGATTCAACTATATTATAGTGTTTCTGCATAAAAATAACCTAATGACGTCCCTTAAAAACGCAAGAGATTAAATATTTTAGAACCCATCGGTACTACCTTCATTAATTGTATGAAAACACTGCCCTGGATTGGCTGGTTAAACCATGGTATAACCGTATAACGCATGTGTCAAAATTTCTAAAAGATATCTTTGTAGTTGTTCAGGTCACTAGCTCACTTTTACGTCGCAGTAATGATGCCTATAACCATTAATTATTTTTTCGAAGCAGGTAGTTAGTGAGGTGCCATGCTTAAACTAGAAATATCGATAAATTAAATGTAATCTGTGAAAACTGCAAACATGTTATGAAAATTCACCTACTAGGTACGTAAGTAATATAGAAAATGAGTAGTTTTTTTCCAAGTAGATTTTGACATGATAACGTCTTATAAATTGATGAACGCTGGCTGCACGCACGAAAAAGTGTCACGTTCCGCGTGACGTCAGAGCTAGCAGTTCTCATCAATGTTTCTTTATGACGTTATCACGTAAAACTATCGTCCATAAACCGACTTTACAGAAAACCTTTTTTTTATTTTGTAGTTTATTCATGCCTTGTATGAACAGTTCTCAACACATAATCCTTTTTAAATCTCAAGTGATTTTCGGTGGCACGGTTTAAAATATAACTACGCATGCATGCATAGGTATGCTCACGACTATATTCCCCGAGGGGGTAGTCAGAAATATTCTGAAACCTCAGAACATCCATACGTTTCACCAGTAGTACCGAATTTAAAGTTAAATAAAAAAAAATGTTCTTGAGCTTACGGTAAATCGACTTGATCGATTTTGTAATAGCAATTTATTAGGTTGTATGTACACACGGCGATACATCCATCAAGCTACGCAAAAAAACATAAGCTGGCCGTGCGACGTTATACATTACTCTACCTACGCGCGGCCAGCTTATTTTGGTTTTGAGTAGCTTGATGTGTCGCCGTGTGTACATCATCAAATTAAAAATGCAATTGTGAACTATACAAAAAGGATTTATATTTTGTTTTATTATTTGATATAAATTATTGACTTAAACGAAAATATCGATATGCAGTCCATCTCTAGATTCGACCCGTCAACGATACATTGATCTCAGACCCATAGGTAATCCTTTTCGGCTACCGGTTTAATACTGCCCATACTTTTTATTGTGGGATTATAATGTCTGGCTCTTTTGACCTCCGCTTTTTTAAATGGAACCTATTCCATATGAAATAGAGGCCATAGTCATTTTGTGTATCCAAATTCTACGGATGGAGATATTAACGCAGGATTTATTGATCTTTTGATGTCGGTTAAATTATTATGAGTTTGAGGCTTTAGGTTTGTTACAGTGGTGTGACCGGATGTGTGCGGATACCTGCCCTATTAGATAGATGCAGTAAGGCTCTGCGGTCACTCTGTTGCTAGCTGGTTGATAGTTATTCATTCATTAGGTAGGTACCTCATCATCATCATCATCACAGCCTATATATAAGTCCCAATGCAGGGCACAGGCCTACCCTCAGGGAGGGTGTATGGGCATTAGTCCACCACGCGTTCCCAATGCGGATTGGTAGACTTCACACATGCATCAGAATTTCTTCTTCAGCGTATGCAGGTTTCCTCAAGATTTTTTCCTTCACCGTTTGAGAGCAGTCGGTATTACGTACATAAGTTAGAAAAACTCATTGGTACATGCCACGATTCGAACCCGGATCTCAAGATTCCATAGCTCTCCGCAACGCGCCACCGACGCTCCCGCTACGAGGTAGGTACCTATGAGCTTTAAAATAATTATGGTTGTTTAAATAACTGTGTCTAAACATTGAATTCGTGACTTTCCGCCGTGGCACAACCCCGTAGCACTACCATTAGTGTCATGGGGGACCTGTTAGCACTACCAAACGATGCCAGTAGTGTCATGGGGACCTGTTAGCACTACCAAACGATGCCAGTAGTGTCATGGGGACCTGTTAGCACTACCAGACGATGCCAGTAGTGTCATGGGGACCTGTTAGCACTACCAGACGATGCCAGTAGTGTCATGGGGACCTGTTAGCTATACCAGACGATGCCAGTAGTGTCATGGGGACCTGTTAGCTATACCAGACGATGCCAGTAGTGTCATGGGGACCTGTTAGCACTACTCGTACCAGTAGTGCCTCACAATTACACAACCAGACGATGTCAGGTTGCTACTGACTGCATAATGATGGTGCTTTTAGTACGTTTGATATACACTGACCTGCTATACTAAGTTCTACACTTTTAATATTCAAACTTTTTCTAAACTATAGAAATTCGAGATTTTATATATAAAAACCACAGACTTGTCTTATAAAAACGTTTAGCAAATGTTATCAGCTTTCTTTGTAACTATAGTAAACTATTAAACTATTTTTCGAGTCCTTTTTATTTTGAACGTATATTTTGTGTAGGTAAGGTAAGTACATATTTATTGCAATTGTTTAATTAGTTTTTCAGGCCAGGTATTTTAAACTTTTCTTAATACTGACGAAAATACCTCCCAAGAACCTCGACTAATCCTCAGGCTATTTTTCCTATACACGCCACATCTCTTGACGAAACTATCATAAAAAAGCCGACCAGCGTAATCAATAGCGCATAAAGAGCTTCATTCTTTTATATTTTCTTATTTTTACTTCAGTATTTTAAAAGTTAAGGGTAAGTACGTACACTTTAACTTTGCAAAGTCTAGAAATTGAAGCATCAAAAGGTGTTTGGCTCCATTTTAGCAGACCTATCCAACAACATCTCATTTTCCACACATTTGCCTTGGGGCAAAATAAAATAGTAATTGAGGAGATGCCTACGGTAAACACAGACAGCAGACAGATGGATTTGGATGGAACTATAAGGGTTCCTTCGTTGTGACTACGGAACCCTAAAACAACAACCAAGTTCATGGCCTATATTCATGTGGCTTATGGAGATGTCATTGCATTATCGTTTTATTAGTCAAAAATACAGCATTCAAGCTGAAGCAATATACACACAGCGACACATCAAGCTATTCAAAACTATAATAAGCTGGCCGCGCGCAGGTTGAGTAACGTACAACGTCGCGCGACCAGCTTATTTTGGTTTTGTATAGCTTGATGTGTCGCCACGTGTACAAACTTCTCTAAGTTTATTACTAAGATCACTAACAATCCGTCCGTCCGTCTGTCGAAACTCGTCATTAAATCGCCATCGCGCTCCACAATGACATAAATAACAAGGGATTTATTTCTCTATTTATTTATTTATATGTTTTATTTGTTTATTGCCCATCACTCGTATGGAGGTACTCTGTATAATTTTTAAAATTACTGGAGTTGCTGCTTTGATGTTATGTTTTCACTCCACGATTCCGATTTAAAAATTATTCGAGATATAGCTCTAGAGTCTGTCGACTACCTAATTTTGTTGATATTTTTATAGGCATACGCTATCTACGATAATCATTTTAGTCTGTATGTTAATATGGACACTTTAGTCTGGAGTTTATTCATTTATTGATTTTTGATTTAAAGTTTTCGTAGTACCTACTTAATGTGTTTTTAATGTTTTTGATTGATCGAATCCTTTAATAACACAGATTTTTAAGCCTCTTGGGGTTCAATAAGGTATCACCTTCTTGGTATTCTTTTACCTACAGGCTTTATTATAGCATGATGTAGAGGACCATACATATCATCGCAAGTAGGTAATGCAAGAATATACCTCTCTCATTTACATGTAATAAAAAGTAGCATTAACGTGAACTCGTGATTAATAGCGGCTCATGTCTCAGTCGTTAAACGGTGTTATTTATTACATTTTAAAATGTTTTAATGCGTACAAACGGAGCTTTATCGTCCTTCAAGACGGTTTAAAAAACTTGAATTTGTGATCACCGACGTATATTTTTATTGGTGTCGATATACAGAATGCGGAGACAATAACGAGATATTGATATTATTATTGTTTTTATAAAAATAGCAATCGATTTAATTGATTGACAATAATGCTGGTGAGGGTGCGAAATAAAATGTACGTTTCATTCTTATAATACCTTGGATTCGGTTCGGTACAACTACATTCTTTCGGAAACATGTGAGTTTTGGTGAACGGGAAACTTAATAAAGCAATGTGTACCAAATCGACAATATGCAACTGACTGAATATGATCTTAAGGGCCTGTTTCACCACTTTTGGATAAGTTACTGTTAGCTTAAACGACCGCCCGTTTGACATATTGTGTATGAAAAATATGTCAAACGCTCTGTCAAATAAGCTATCAAGAACTAACTCTGAAGTGGTGAAACAGGCCCAAAGACTTGCATACACAAACTCACGCCTTTTTCCCAGAGGGGCAGGCAGATAGGTACTATGGATCTAAATTTTGGGCGGTTCTGCACACTACTCCAGTAAAGTTACGGGTCGCTTGTATGGCGAATGTAAATAATTTATAATAGCCGGTTTTTTTCTTTCATATTTTAGATTATAATTCTAGTTATCATTTAGATTGAAAATCCTCCTAAAATGTTTATTAAATAATTAAGCAAAGTAAAAAATATCATGTAAAATTGGAAAAAAATAGTATATGCAATTTTTTTATGCCATTTGTTAAATTTATTCGTTTTCTTTTATATTACAAGTAAATCCAACGAAAAATCACCCCGGAACCTTCGTTTTTAAATATGTTGAAATTACGAAAAAAACAATTTTAGTACAAAATTTACACAGTGTATGTAAGCTCATAACCTAAAACAAACAATAAAAATGAAAAAAGAAAGAAATCTGACACTATAAATAAAAAAATTACATTTTAGTACTAAAAACTAAAAATACGAAATTTAGTGGGATTCGATAATAAAGTATCTTAATATCATTTGTATAAACGATATAGCAAAAAAAATTGCTTATTATAAATTATTTCCTTTCGACCCGTATTTTTACTGGACTACACCTCTCATTTACGAAAATGACTATTAAATTCATAGGACACAATAACAAATGTCGATGTTAATGAGCACACTACTTTTACTTTAAGTGCGAAACGTGCGTATTTTACACCAATCACTACCAAATTATATTAAGATCATCTAGTTGTTTTATAGGATAATTATTAAAGGATACCACGAAACAGCGAATCATTGAAATTCTGATAATTTGCCGTCTATGTGCAAATAAACGTCTCCACGTATATCTGATTTGTAGGCTATAAATAATTAGACAAGAAATCAAATAGCTGTAATTGATAATTGCCTTTAAATAATAATAGTACTATTAGAGATATTAGCGTATGCATGTGATTTAGAGTCTATAACATCGGGTTAACGAGGCTAATTGTAGTAATTCCAAGTTCGTTGTGAAGTGAAGGCTCACCCTTATTGGTGATCGTACAGTTGACGCGGCTGCCTTGAGTGATTGTAGTGCAAGTCATTAAATTTAATACAATCTTTTTAACAATTTAAATCCAGTGACATTAAGGGATAACAGTTTTTTTTGTCTTTGCGTTTAATTGAATTATAGGTAAGTCGACCTCATGTTATGCTGGCTTGCACCGTGGCTTGCACCGACAACTATTTAGGCTTAAACATGTTTAAATATGATGCTGTCACTGTCATTAGTGTGAGCAGTGCGATCACCAAACTTTTTGCAAACCAGCCTAAGGCCTAAAAAGCCTACAAGAACAATTTTTGCGCAAAGTTTGTAGTTGTAACCTATGAAAAACATCTACAATATGCAGCGAAACATGCTAGTAATATAGGTACAATATATATTTTTTCTATTTTGATATTGGTCGCATAGTGAAATTTGTTCAGTTTTATGGTCTGAAAGTAGCCTGTAGATGGTTGCAAAGTTATAATAGCTTCGTACATTCTTCTTCTCTTTCTCTTTATATCCGTTATGTCAAGGTTAGTTTTTTTTTAATTTAGCATGCATATGCATAGCATATGCTCACGACTATATTCCCCGAGGGGGTAGTCAGAGATCTTCTGAAACCTCAGAACATCCACGTTTCACCAGTAGTACCAAACTCTGTCCAGTGTGACGGGGGGTGAGCCCGTCGCCACTTATAATGGACAGTGGGTGTTTTTAAATTTGGTAATTACTAATTACTAAATTCATACAATAGGTAGGTACGTAAACAGTGTACATACATATAGCAAATGTTAACGAATTGCTGCGAATTACAAATTATATGGTGGGTATATTCGTAATATTAAATTTATTCCTCGACGCCTCGAATTTATTGCGGGCCACTAAATCCAATACAGCGCAGGGTCCATCAATAATACTGATCAAAGATGATAAAAATGTTTAAGTAAAATCTTTTTAAATTAATTAAAACTATATAGCCGCATGATCCCGGCTTAGGGTGGCTTGCTCCAAAATTCAGGAAGGCTGTATCAGGGATGCAGCCGCAGTACCTATAGAGTACGCAAAAAGACTTATACACTCCATTTCCAGGTCCCATAAAGAACCCTGGAAACCTGGTGGACCTAGAGTGCAATTCTCGAAGGTATCATATCCTTCTTGCATCTTTCAGATCGTCAAAGATGTCATATTAAGTGTGACACAACGCATACCGAATTGACAGCTCACCGATGTTTCACCCGATGTTTTTTTTGTATTTGCGCTTAGAGAATTGCACTCCTAGTCTCCGGGGTCAATCTGCCCGCCCAGCGAGCCGCAGGCCGAGCGTACCGAAGTATGGCTTCTATCCTCTAAAATCTAAACAATGGCAATAAGTGTTATACTTCAAATGTAATAGTAATAGTAATATTTATTTGCCAGCCCAAGATACATTGCATAGTATTACATGGATCACTGCACTAGGCAACGCCTGTACTGCGGAAATCAAACAAAAAATAAAATAAAATTAACGTTAAAACGCATAATGAAAAAGGACACCAATATTTGTATGTGAGTGCGTACCAATAATAGATTTTGTCATAACATATTTCGTTACATATGGTTTTTGCAAATGACCCCCTACTGATCAAAATGAAAGATGTTTCAGGGTAATACAGCTTACATATTATGTTTAATTAATATGATGTCACTATCATTAGTATATAGTGAGAGAGAGAGTGTTCGCTACATACGTTTTAGCCTAAATAATTTGTAGTGCAAGCCAGCTTTAGAATAAACCACTACATTTCTAACGTTGGGTGTCATAGAAGGTGGTTCCTTCCCTTTAAACCACATACTCTACCCATCAAACTGAACAACTTTTACTATGGGAGCAAAACGATCAGAGCAAAAAAAAGTCAGCTGTCCCATACTAAACTGCAATACCTACTCGACGCAATCGTATGGGACAGCAGATTTTTTTTTTCTCTGATCGTTTTGCTCCCAGAGTAAAAGTTGTTCAGTTTGATGGGTAGAGTTTGTCGTTTAAAGGTTATGATACTTTTCCTTAAACCCTGTATTATACGATCCTTCTTAATATGATGAAAATTTTTTAAGGGGATGATCAGACCGTGAAACTGAACAACTGTCTCTATGACAACATCGAAATCGCGAAAAAAAACAGCTGTTCCAAACAAAACTGCAAACCTACTCGTGCTAAATGTATGGGTTGTGGGCTCGGTTTCAAAATTGGAAAACGCAATGCCACGGTTCGGAAGAGTGCGGGTTCAAGTCCCGCCAGAGACTTTATAATAGTTCGTTTCGAAGCAGGGTTGCTGGCGACCCCGAAAGGTACTTATGGTATGAGTTTGCGTATGTGTTAGTAAAAAGACAAATACCTAATACGTTTTTAATACGTACACAGTAAGTAATTTACTGATTACTTACAGTATATAAGAAAAGTTCATAGGAAGGCACGTGGTCCATGCGGATTCGAACCCGATCACTCTGAATTGATTCGAGTGTCCATCTTGTGTCCATACATCTCCGCAACGCAATACCGACGCTCTCTCTGAATATGCTCAGACCAACAAACTTAACAACGTAAGGAAAATCGAAAAAAAAATCATTTAAACCCTAAGATCAAGGACCTCTTTATTCTAAAGCATATAGATTCCGCATCAATTTTACTTGTGTAGTTAGTATCTTTTGTCTTATATAAACGAATACTAGAACTATAGATATTTGTTTATGCGCTAGATTAAATCGTTCTAGGCTAGAACGATTGCGGCTGTCCACTTTCTTGTCGTGCTAGTGTGTGTAAAGCGGTCACTTTTGGTCCCTTTTTTCTTACCACTTTACATAACTTTACACAAACTAGCACGTCAAAAAGTGTCAATAAAGTGGACAGCCTTGCAATAGTATGGCTCCATAGACATATTACTCTAGCGATAGACAAGCTCGTTCAAACAAACAACATGTCACAAAAAACAACACAAAATGACACATTGCGGTCTGTCATAGCCATAGTGACGAAGTGAACTCGGGAACATCAATCAGGTGCGTACACCTCATTCAAGCGGAACATGTTGCTTCTATGGAAGGGCAAGTCTATCGCTAGAGTTTAAGTCTATGTATGGCTCCTTCTATACTTTAAGACATCCTTCCTCTTAGACTTTTGGGTTTGCGATTTCAATGTTAGTCCCATAAAGAAAGTTGTATGTTCGCCCCATTGAATACCGTCAGCATATTAAGAGAGACTCCGTATTGAAGCTAATTAAACGAATTCATTCCTTAGTTTATATTGTTCACGAGTGAATGAGCGACTCTGAACAGGCTCGCTTTATTGTCACCATAAACTGTTTAGTGTCCGACACTTTATTTTGATGTTCCTGTTTTTGTAGCGGCTATCGATTGTTGTAACACTTTGTTACTGTGTTATTCAACGATGTTAGCGTATTTTCGGCAAAGTGAATGATTATAATTAGTTTTAACATTTGAATTTTTTTTAGATAATTCAAATGAAAATCGAACACAGAGAGTAGGTACCAACCCCATTGCCAAAAAATGATTAGCGCGAGACCGAGTTACACTTGGCCGATTTTCATTATTTATTGTTTTACATACGTAAAAGTACGTATCGTACTTATTATAATGCATTTTGGTACTGGTTGAGCGGGCTCATTTTCTGCAACTCGACGACTGAAGCGCCTTCCGCCGCCTATTTTGCGTGATATTATAATGCATACGCACTATAATTTTTTTTATTATTAAATGTCAACTGTCGGTAGACAGTTAGTGACAGACAATGTGTGTTAGGTATAACACGGTTCATAAGATACCCCTTTTAAGTCTGTCCGACAGACGGACATACAGACGGACGGCGTAGGCTTAGTAATAGGATCCAGTTACTACCATTTCTACTATAGGGCAAAAAAAATGATGTTTCATAAATTTTATGAGTCTAAGTCAAAGTCAAATACCATCAGTCGAGTGGCCATTGTCAATTTCTAATAGGATCCATGCGGTGAAAGTTGTTACCCCCTAAAGTATGTAATGCATTCAATTTTGCACCCTGTATTGAATAGTTTCATAATGTTAGGCCTTGAGAATCTTAAACTTGTTTTTAAGCCTTCAAAATGAGGCATAAAAAACGTATTAAAATACCCCATCGATTAATTAATGTTTAAACTCCAATCAACTATGTTTATAGATACTTAACTACATACATAATCAATCAGATATATCCCGAAACACTCTGTGACTCTTGTTCAAACATGATTTGTGTTTATGACCTTTTGTTTTAGATGTCGTTCCAATCACTCTGTTTTTATTTGATGTCTTTATTTATGGCGCCTGTCCGAAACTTGAAAAAAAAAAACAATTTATTATTGTCTTTAGTTTAGAGATAAAAGCTTTATTCATAGTTGAAAGATTGTTTTGTTTATAATTATGTGATATTAAAAAAACTAATCTTGCCATTGCCACCTCCATCACCAAGGTATGAGTGATTCGTTGTTACTTTGTATGCAAGGTGTTGATTTGTAGCTTGGAAAAACTAAAGAGGATATAGATTTGAGTAGAGACAAAGTAAAATTTTAAAAAATAAGAAGATATCTGTTACTAAAATGTTTTTGAAATTTCGCAATTGGCTCCATATTGAAAATGTTAAGTTTGTAGTGTTTATGTTTATGTTTGTATTGTAAATATTGCAAATTGATCAGTTTAATGGTCAAATTGACCCTCCAGAGTTTAACAAAGATACAAAATAATGATTTAGATAAACTAACTTTTTGGTCGCTTGTGTAGTTGAGAAACTTTTTTATATTTTTGTCTGTTGTAGTCACAACTGGGTTCCCCAGGATGGTCGCCGGTGTCGCGATAGGCGCAGAAAAAGGTGGAGAAACAACATGGATGCCTTATTGGAGAGTTGGCGAGTAGTAGCTCACAACACAGAGGATTGGAGAGTAAAAGGGAGGGGGAGGCCTTTGCCCAGCAGTGAAACATTAAACAGGCTACGTTATTTTTTTTATATACAACTATTAAGCTTCGATTTATAAAAAACTAACTTATGCCCACGCGTTGACTTTAAAAAAGTATCCTGTACAAGGTGTTTCATAAAGGTAAGTAAGAATAAATATTTAAAACTCTTAGGTGGTTTTTTAGACCGTCAAACTGAACAACTTTCTCTATGGGACCAACATAATAATCGCGAAAAAAAAAATCTGATATCCCATACATATTTTAGCTCTAGTCGATTTGTAGAGTATGGAATATAAATTTTTTTTCGCGATCTCGATATTGGTCCTATAGTGAAAGTTGTTCAGTTTGATGGTCTAAACCACCCCTTTAAATGTGTATTTGTATGTTTGTAACACCTTGTATACCTAAAAGGAACACATTCTATCAGTACACCAAATTTCATTCAAATCAGTTCAACCGTTTATGCGTGATGGAGTCAATTAACGACAGAAGACTTTTAAAAACCTTAAAATATTGAACATGCAATTCTAAGTCCTGAAATCGTGGTAGTGACAGTGACACCCTATATATAATACAGGCTTACTTACTTACTATTAAATTTTATTAAAATCTCTTTATTAATGACTAGAGGACCGCAGCGAACTTCGTTCCGCCTTAGAATCTTCCCGACACACACTTGGCTGTTTTTTGTAGCCTATGTTAATCACTGATAATGTAGCATTCTAATGGTGAAAGAATTATTCAGATCAGTCCAGTAGTTTCGGAGCCTATTCATTACAAACAAACAAACGAACAAAAAATCTAATCTTTCCTCTTTATAATATGAGTATGGATTATAGATAGACTAAAATAAAATAAAACAATTGAAAAAAAAAAACATATTCAATACATGCAAATTCCAAGTCCTGAAATCTTCAGCCTCCGTTTTATTCAATATCTGCATGACAGGAAACTCAAACGATATAAAGAATACGATATTAATTAGGTATCTGTGGGCGATGTGGGTGAATGTATAAATCAAACGGACGGACAGACGGACGGAGGCAGTAAATCTACGCGCGACGTGAATCACTCACCGGTCGGTGTAAATGTATCGGAGTTATTTCACAACGAGCGCGGTCGTATTCTGGGTTTCTGTACCAATGATATTGTACGTTGGTACCAACTTAGTTCTGTACCATGTCATGTACGAACTAGGATAGATATTTTGTTCCGTTTTCCACTTTGACATCAATGCACTAGTAACATTTTCAACGTAGTAATTAGATTGTAGGGTACTTGACGGCCCGATAGCACAGTCTGTAGTGAACCTGCCTGCTGTGCCGAGGGTCGCGGGTTCGTATCCCGTAAGGGACAAATATTTGTATGATGAATATGAATATTTGTACCCGAGCCGAGTCATGGTTGTTTGTATCTATACAGGGTGTAAAGTTACAGCCCTCCGCAAACTGAAACGGTGAACTCAGTCCATCAAACTGAACAACTTTCACTATAGAGCCTACCACAGGAAACGCGAAAAAAAATCAGCTGTCCAATACATTTGGGTCGGGTAGGTACGGCAGTTTTGTATGGGACAGCTGATTTTTTTTCGCGTTTCCTGAGGTAGGTTCCTTAGTGAAAGTTGTTCAGTTTGATGGTCTGAGTTCACCGTTTCAGTTTGCGGAGGGCTGTCCCTTACACCCTGTATAATGTATGATATATCGTTGTCTAGATGAAAGTGTAGGAATTTGATTAAACGTCTATACAGTGTGAAAGTTGTTCAGTTTGATGGTCTAACCCCCCCCCCCCCCCCTTAAGTGTTTATTTGTGTTTTATCAACACCTTGTAGAGCCATTTTCTAAATATGTATGTAACATCACAAATACGTAATATAAGGCAAACACATATACACATGTTTTCCAAATAAACACCACCAAAATTATGCGAACGCCATAACTTTAGAACATCCATCATTCTTGAAAAATCTAAAGTTCATGCATAAGTTGATAAAGATTCGTAGCATTATAATGCTACGCTACGTAGCCGGCGTAGTCTTTGCTACGAAAGATATAATTTTCACATCAAATTATTTTCCAGAATACGACTTCTAATCTCGGTGTGTGGCCGATTGCTCCAGTCACTAGAATAGTAAATACCAGCGCAATATACGAGTATTTTTATATTACAGCAAATGCCGCGTAGGCTCAGTTTTATTATATTTTTATTTGTGTATTTATTGCCTGGATCGCGACCGCGCCTGTCACTCCAATTAGTCGGCCCTTTGTTTTCGTATTGATTGAGCGCTTTGCTGTTTTTTATGCATCTACCTATCTATCAATCATGGCTTTTGGGGACATCTTTATTAAAAGTTAAGATACAGCTCATTATTGTGATGTTTATTAGTGATTCGACTACATTCTTAAGCAGAATGTGGGTACCTAATTGTAGCAATGTTTCTGTCAACCCCAAAAAGGATTACGGTTTATTATTATTTATTATTTATTTATTATTATTACATAGGTTACAATGAAAACAATGACAATGAATCCCACAAAACCAGTTGTGCGTTTATGCATGTATGTATATATGTTATTAGTGACAAACGGAAATTCCAGCTTTGACATTTATAAAAACAAATCCCTAAGTACAATTTTTTCCTTATTTTTCCGTGTCGAAATCCTCGAGAGCATGATCCCCTTACACGATGGCAAGAAATCACACTGGACCAAATTGCGTAACATACTTACCCCCAGTTTAAAATGGAGTCATAAATAAAAGGTAGACGCCGCACCTTATCGCTTCGAACCTCCGAGCCACAACAAATGAAAGAATACCTCCCTGATAACCCCCATCCCTCCCAAGAATACTCTTATCCTCCTCTACCATACTCTTTCCTATTTCCTCTCTCGCTCCGACATGGAACAGTAAAACGCTGTTTTACATTTATAACTACAAGCCACATTCGCAAGTGACGCCACAGAATCGCCTGCCGGATCTTTCTTTGCAAAGTGAACTTTATTTTCAGTCCATACAGTTATTTTTTGGTAGAGTAGTTCGCCTTTGGTCGAGATTTGGTCGGTTGCTATGGCGACGAGGGGCGAGCGTCGCGATTTTTGCCCGGGTGCCTTCTTCGATTGCTTCTAAAGGTTTTTCAGATCACTCTCAGCGTATAGTATATGTATAGAGATTGTGTTTTCTTTGAACATTGTTTTTCTTGGTATTGTCTTAAAAGACAAATTCTTGTCGTATCTTTGAAATATGCGTATTTCATAGTGATAACAAAGATAGTATTTATACAATTGGTAATAAAAATAATGACTTTGTTTCTTCTTACAAGCTTTCAATTTTGCCTCCATTAAATAGCATTAGTCCCGCGTGGTGCAGTATTGTCAATTTCCTCTTATTTTTAGAGGAGGCCCTTGTCACAGGCACTTTTTATGCTATGCTATCATTATGCTATGCTTACTTACTTAGTATAAATTTTTTACATAATGCAGGCACTTTTTAAATCTCATATAGGCAACGATTATTCAAAAAAATGTACCATTCTGTAATTTCACTTTCGTAAATATGATAATAAAATAAAACACAAAGCAATGTTTTTTACTAACTGTTTATTCAACCACATACGCAGATTACCACGCTCATTTACCTATGGTCTAAATTATCATAAGGTAGCGAAGTGTTACTGATTCTATCGTTTCTTTGTTTTGGTGGGTTTATACAATATGTTCTTATTAGGAAGCGTTTATCAGTGGACACTATGTTTGAATTGTGTGCGAATAAGCGAAGTTAATAATCTTTTACAAAGCTCTTTTACTATTGGTAACCTATGTTATTTTGACAAATTATACATTGTTACAGTTTTATCGAATTACGTTAACCAAACGTGTATTAAACGTTTATTGTATTGAGCAAGTCCTGATTTACAATAGATCTTTTTTTCGTTTTTGTACTAAGGGCCTGTTTCACCACTTCTGAATAATTTCTTGTTAGCTTATCCGACAGATATTTTGACATAATTTCATACAAAATATGTCAAACTACCTGTCGGATAAGCTAACAAGAACTTACCCAGAAGTGGTGAAACAGGCCCTAAATCTTTTATATTTGATCAAAAGATAATAAGGTTTCCTAAGTACTTACCTAGAATTTTTGTAAGTGACAGGTAAGTATCCTATCAGCACTTGATATATCATTACATTCCGAAATCTTCAATATGCTAAAAGCGAGCCTTGCTACAACAGCGCACTCAAAAACATAGTTCTTAGTTATATCGGGTAGTTAACTATTTATGTTAGGTACAAGAGTCTAATCCACGCTTGGTTGGTATCCTGTAAAGTTAAATTTAAGACGTTTGTGGCGTGGTCATTACTACGAGTAGCTAGAGTTACAATTAAATTGTTAAATTCGTTTAAATATTTATGTACACTTTATCGCTTATATTTTAACATTATAATGTACAATACATATTGCAGTACGCCTCACTAGCGTCAACATTAAAATACTTTTTTTATGAAGTTATTTTACATATTTGATAATACTAATATTTACAAACACTGGGTTGATGAAGGTTAAAATGATTTGTTAAGACAATACAAGTTTATGTCATGTGTTGGAATTCAGTCTTAAAGCTACACATATCTTGAAGTAGGTATAATATATATTTTTCGAAATAAAAAACTGTTTCAAGTCTGATACTAATAATATTAAAAAATTATATTTAAAGAGCTGGTGTCTGATTGAATATTACTACTAACTACAGGACAATTGGCACCGAGAGTGGTAAAGATCCTTTGAAATGTAAATATACACTTATAATTTATGTCACAAAATACACTATTACCTTGTAAAATCTAATTATAATAAATTACTTAATTTTTACCACATGACTACAGTTAGATGGTAGCTATTTACAATTTAAATAAACTCCTATTCTTAATACACTAGTTTCCTCACAGTACTCGCTCTTATTAATGTTTGTAGGTTAAAAATGGTAGTAAGCGAAATTTATAGGTTGTTGGACATTTTCGTCAACATTGTTTTCACTGTTGTTCAAAGTTTCGTGTTCACTATCGACCGATTCACTCGTGTTCGCAATCTCTCGATCATTATCCGCCATGTTCTGCTCAAACTTGTTTAAACTTCTCTCTTGCCAATTAGACAGATCGCATGGCGCATCTTCATTGCTAGACTCTTTACAAAATGTTCTCGGTACTAAATATTCAGGGTAAATGCCACTAACATTAAAATAGTAACTGTTATCGAGATTACGGTCACCAGTGTTGTTAATACTATTGTAATTATTTCTCGTATAATTAAAAGGAAATTTTTCAGTGTTGGAGTCGTCTTTAAAACTGACAAATCCTTTAAAGTGGTCTACGTCGCGCTCGTCATCGAAGTTTTGAGCGTTAGTACTATTTAAATTTTTTTCGACAACGAGTTCTTTAGTGTCTGTCACTTCACATTTGTCACTGGCACAGGCGTCGAGAGTGTGGTCACCCGCGGGGTCGTCGCCCGGGCCGGCAGCATGTGATCACTGGCGGTGGTGCGGCAGCTGGTGGTGGCTGATGTGCTGGTGGTGCAGGTCAAGCCTCGGCCTCTTAGCGTCGTCGTCGTCGCTACAGGGGTCGTTGTCGTGTTGCTCCTGGTCGTCGCATTCTTCGCCCAGCTCTTCTTGCTTGCGTTTAGCGGTCGCCATTTCAGCCGCATGCTTTTTCCGCCATTTTGTTCTCCTGTTCTGGAACCATACCTGTAGAAGAAATTGTGATGTCAGTATTTAGTCTTCGAAGAGAATCTCTTTTTCGTTTGATTTTTACCTTACGGAACATCCGTATAATTGAATGAAGTTTGTAAACAAACATTTCATAGATACAAAGTCAAACAAGCAGAACAGTAAAACACATTTATACATCTGAAAATACGCCACTAAATTTTCGCCCAATGTTTGCAATTCAGAAAGCCAAATATAAAGAGCAGGCAAACAATTTTCAGCGCCATGTGAACCTAATCTGCACGAGCGACATCATAATGCCTCATTAAATACCGCCTTTTACGTCGCAATACAAACTTATACGTATCCTTTTCTCTCCCGACGTCATTGCTTACGTGAGATAAGGATGGCGATAGTAGCCACGTTCTACGGTAATTAAGGGTCGTTTTGCAAATTACACGGTACTTAACCAGCCATATAACGCTCATTAATCACAGGCCCGGGGAGTTTTCTATCTCGCTTGTTCTCCAGGGATCAGCATTATCCTCGTCTTGGTCGCACGGGCCCGTCCGCGTCGGGCGGTAGACACGAGTTTAATTAGGTCATAAATACATTTTCATTATTAGAGTGAGGCTTGAGTCGAGCTTGTCGATTTTCCTAAATATTTGACCTTGTAATTACTTGTAATGACTGATGTAAAGGCTATTATAAACCCATTTTTAAGGGTGGGTCACCTCTGTTTTTTAATTTACCTTATTACCTACTATGATTTATCGTGGTAGGTAGTAGTAGCTTTTGTAATGCTAACAGACATTTCCCTATTACGAATCAAAATCCCGTAACGCAATTTAAATTGTATTAGTAAGCATTAAGAGCGATGTTGCGGTGGCGACTGTATCGCAACGGCCTGTTTAACCAGTCGCTGTAAATATAGCTTTATTAAAAGTAAAGGTGCTACTCGGAAATGGGCGGTAGCGGGTAGGGATTGCAATCCGGTGCAATTTTCAATCCGGCCGGATCCGACCGGATTTTCACCGATCCGGCCGGATCCGCCGGATCCGACCGGATTGGTAATATCCATAATCATTTGCGTTTTCATTTTAAAATCAACTGTAAAACAATAAAGTTGTTTCTAGAAACTGTAAAAAAAATATTATTGTTACGAAGTGATAGTTTCTATCGTATTAATAATGCGAAAAAAACAATTTCTTTTCATTTTATAGATAAAATTGTTAAATAATAAACAAAATTAAAAAGTACATCGATTTTAGTACCTATCAGTATATGTTACCCTTACTTACAAGTCTTAATTGAAAAAAAACAATCTTTGATTTGAAATTAAGCGTTGTTAGTACCTACTTAGATACTATTCAAGTTCACGTGAAAAGAAACTTAAGGCAGGCCTCAAAGCATTGACTAACATAGAGAGAGACCGCCTAACATCCACACTTTTCACATTTATGGCTATTTTTCTTTTGTCAGACTGAGACAGGTATGTACTACTATACCTACTGTTAATTTGAATACTTTTAACAGGATAACAAAACTTTTCTGCTTTCATTTTTATAATGACATTTATTAATATGGTAGGGAAGAAAAAGGCTCCATACCTAGGACAAATTTCTATTTTAAATGTACATGTAGGTGCGGATTGTCGTAGCAGGTGACTCAATAACGTCGTAAGAGACGTCCACCGCGAGAATTTTCATGAAAAAAGCGGTTTTATTCGATTTTCAAGACATTTACCGGATCCGGACCGGATCCGGCTAGCTAGTGCCGGATCCGGTAGGCCGTAAATGGTGCCGGATCCGCCGGATTACCGGATCCGGAAAACCGGATTGCAATCCCTAGTAGCGGGTGAACTTGAACCAAAGCCTTCGTCTAAAAGTTAACTTATTTTAAACGTGATATTATCATTAGTCGTAACGGTGTCAGTAACAATATTTGCTGTACGCCTTGTCCGAAAATAATTTTATTTATTTTATTTTATCACTTTATTGTACAGATACATTTATGCATAACATTTAGATGACATATAGTACCTACAAAGCGACCTTCTGAGTTTTCTTCCAGTATGATTCTTACGGTATGATTAGACATGTTAAGATGTTCAGGATAACGAGGACTCGGTAGAGGTATTTAAAATACTGGCTTTGTTTACATTCTATGTATTCAAACACATTGATAATAATTATGTAGTGGACGATAAAGAAGTCTTGGTATGAAAAATTATTTTTAATGAAAAATATAAAAGAGGTTCAAACCGAGTTGGTTGCTGGTATAATAGATACCGAGGACAGGAAAGTAAGAAGGGTCTCAGATCTCATGTAATTGTTGACAGAGGCGAAGCCGAGGTCAACAAACATGTGATCTGAGGCTTTCTTATTTACTGTCCGAGGTTAGTAAGTAAGTTATAGCCTGTAGAATCCCACTGCAGGGCAAAGGCCTCCTCTCACGTATAAGGGTGTGAGGGAGCGGGCCATACTCCACCACGCGGGCCCAGTGCGTGTTGGTGGAGGCAAGTTAGCGGTCACCTTGCTGTCAGATAATTTTCAAGCCGCCAATAGGCCTCTGACCTGGCTTAACGAATAGTTACAACGCCATCTGACGGAACTATCCGAGACCAACTGCTTAACGTGCCTTACGAAGCACGGAAACGCTCGAGATGAAATACCACTAAACGGTCACCCATCCAAAGACTGACCGGACCGGACGTTGCTTAACTTCGGTGATCGTTTGATGATCGTGATTTTCCAATACCGAAGCTCCACTACACCAACGAGCGAGGTTAGTAGGTATACTATTTTTCTCCTCGACTGAGGTGGAAAGCGGCCACTTCGTTTAGCGCAGCGGGACGAAAATTTACGCTTTTCGGCTAGAGGAGAGATGTAGTACTTATTTCAAGCGGAAGATCTCCAGCGGGTAGCCTACTATATTTCTGGCGGATCCGCTGTCCGCTTGTCTCTCGCAATAAGAACGCACCCTCGCGCAAGGGATTAGTGTTGTAACATCGTCTGTAACGATATTTTGATGGCTTCTGGCAACTTGGCGTATTTATTAATTAGGGCCTTTATGTTAAAGACCGGGCTCCGTACAATGTCATAAATACTTTACAAGCTACGGATTTTGACTCGTTTAGCAGTTTATTATGTGATTCAGTGGAATCGTAGAGTTCTTGTTTATGATTATCATGCTACTGCACAATTTAGTGCATAAATAGGTACATACGTTTATTGGTCTTATTATTAAATTGTAATAAGTAGGTAGGAATATTACTCAAGTAATAGTTTGTATGCCTAGTAGCTTCAGTTTGCGATCAAAAAACGCACGAGAGCGTTATTTAATACGCAAATTTAATTTAATAATGGTTCACTATCAATTAAGTTATAGTAGATTACACAGATCTCATGTAATTGTTGACCGAAGCGATGACGAGGTCAACAAACATGTGATCAAAGGCTTTCTTATTTACTGCCCGTTAGTATACTATTTTTCTCCTCGACCGAGGTGAAAAGCGGCAACTTCGTTTAGCTCAGCAGGGCGAAAATTGACGTCCGGAGTGGAGAAAAAAAAAAAAAAATCTCTCTAAATTCAAACAATGGTGGCCGTACATATAAGGAAATCTATCCCTTATGTAATATTTTGCATCTCCCTTAGGTACATCCTTTAAGTAGGTACAATGCTTTATCTGTTGTTCAAGATAAAAGTAAAGCTAGCAAACTGAATTCAGTTGGGAGGTCGTAATAAAAAATCAGAGCGTGAACAAAACAAGACATCGTAAGTTATACGCATTATCATTGGGCCATTTATTTTTATTATGGAAAAGCTGATGTGCGAAAAACAACATGTTTATACATTTACGTGTTTTTCCTAATGTAAAGTGAGTTAGACTATAAGCCCCACTTACCTCAACCTGGGTTAGCAATTAACTCCTAAAATAGCTCATTCCGTTATTTTTCTATTAAAAATAAAATTAAAAAATAAATTACGAAACAAGAATAACATGCTTCGGCCCACTTGCGTCAACCTGGGTAAGCTTTTAACTCCGGGTTAAATAGTTTTTTAACTACACTAAAAATCGTAGATCCAATTAACCTGGACTTTATTGCTAACTCGGGTTAACGCAAGTGGAGCTAAGTATCATAACTTAGATAATTCTTTAGAAATTTCCGTCCTAAAGGATATTTGAACCTGTGACCTACCTTGACTACTATTTTGTATAAATGAAATAAGTCTGAAAATCGGAAATGAACCACATCGATGTAAGCATAAATTACAAATATCCTTAGCTATTAAAACAGTGTATATATATACATAATGTATCTGTTTAGTATCAGTAGGTAACTAATACATAAGATCATGAGTGCGCGAGAGCACCGCGGCCGTGTCAGGCCAACAAACACCGTGACGTATGTTTATTATTATATTTACGAGCCGACTGAACAAGTTGGGACCCTTTCACGCGACGCCAGAAACATTATTACTTATAATATTATTTTCCAGTCTTCCTTTATGCCTCGACTTACCCGAGCCCCCTGTATTCAATTACTTAAGTGCTTGCAAACAAACCGCGGGAAGTAGATCTGTCTCTTTTTCAACATATGGAGGTAATAATATTTCTATCTCACTCCGGCAAGGAGGGTCGGGATAATTATGTGAATATCTATTATTTTTCACAAGAGAGCTCAGTAATGGCTTGATAGAGATAAAGTTGCTTTCAGTGGCGTCGACGAATAAATACGTCTTAGCATGTCGGCCATCTTGCTTTCCAGGTAATTAAATTGAATGAATAGGAAAATACCGGCTTTCATTATTATTTATTGATTGTGTTTTTATTAGTTGCTGTATGGATGTTATGACGTAGCTTGTCGAGATATTGTGTAGAAAGCAAGGCAGTATAATGATCATTATGATATGTACCTATAATAGATTTAAGTATATGGTCAACGTCTTTGATTATGCATTTTATATCGTTTATAATACTGCCAAACTCACACCTTTCTCTCAGATGGATAGGCAGAGTCTTTGCCTACCTCTTTTGCCTCCTCTAGATACATACATCTTGTCACACGTTCTCGTCTACTTCAGCTACTTTTGTGTTTTTGTCATTTTTTAAAAATTATTAACATTCAGTATTGTACAATAGAACAATTTGTTAGGTATACTCATAGCTGTCAATATGCGAATATAAATCAAGCATCTTATCTAGCCGGCAAGGAAAGTTTGACCCATGGAAACGTGACCAGCAAATAAAGTTCTACTGGAAACTGTCTAACATCTACTGTATTATAAACATGCTGATTCCGGGTAACAACTAAAATATGTTTGGGTAAACTATACTTAATTTACACTGAGAACATGTGTTTATTACAAAAATTCAAACTCGTTTTGCAATGTCCATGATCATTATTTCTGTAGGTCCAGTGAGTAACGGTCTAGATTAAAATTAATAAAAATATTTATTTCAGGATGCAAAGTCCCATATTACACAAGCTACAGTACAATGTTATGTTAATACAAATTATAGGATATCACATGTTCGTCAAAAATGTAAAAATTGTCATAAATCGTTCTTGCTATGGAATTCGGTCGGTAAAATTAGGTCGACAATTGGTTTTAATGCCATTTTCTCTACTAAATGATGTAACTGGTATATTGATAGCTTTAATTACTCCGAAGATAGAAGCATTACCAAACTGTTTTAAATCGTGCACAAAAATAATAGAAAATTAGGTGAATATAGTATTAAATTATTATTTATTTCGAATTAAATCGTTCGACACAATTTATAATGTTTTATGGCATATTAATAAATTTAATCAAAATTTTGCAAAATCTTATTACACTTTTGTCTAAATAAAACGATAAGTCGTGCAGATGCGCGTTTGATGGCGAGGCGAAAAAGAGGCTTTGCAGGTGATACGTAACGAACACGGGCATCTGTGTACGGAATCGGACTTCATCTGGGGAAAACTCTGCACATTTCACAAAAAATCCAGGCGGGCGCGGCGGGCAGGTTATAAAACAGGCGGCTGTTAACATTTTCCACTTGACATTTTTCTAAGTGTGGTATCAATTTGACGAACACTATTATTATGCAACATTTTAATAATAGCCTTTTCAAAAACACATTTGTTTATTAATGGATCACTCATTTAAAAAACCGGCCAAGTGCGAGTCGGTTCTCAGGCAATTAGTGTTTCGTGCTACAAGTTGTCTTTACATTGATCGTAAATGATAACGCGAATGCGGAAACGCATCAGAATTTCTTCAATAAGATCGCATCAGGAGAAATGTTTTGTTTTATAATTTTCAAAATATAAAATACTATAGTAACATTTGAACCCAACATCATTAGATAGAACGATGCGTTAGTGTAAGTCATTTATCACGACCGACTTATCGCCACCCTTTGCTTCAGTTAATAGTGGTCGCGATTTGTCGCACACTAATGGCTTGTGTTTCATTTTGTTAAGGTGATTTTGTTTTTCAAAGTTTTTTCCGTCTTACAATGTTCGATTAAAATGTTGTTTTACCTTCTAAGAAAGAAGAGTGGCGGAAGTTTCGGCCTCAGTCTTAGATGGACCGTACTTCAATGAAAACGTTTATAGAGTTAAACTAAATTAAAGAAATGTTAATTGGTTGTAACCTGTGGAAGTATGAGGACAGGTGTTTCTCCTTTACTATTGATTGATTGATTTGTGGTTGGGCTATTGCAAGCAAGGGTCGTTACGTAACACTGCGACCATCGCTGGTCTATTTGTGTTCGCCCCAAGCTCACCCATATTTACGCATACGAGTACCTCCGAACTTATGGTATTTTCTTTTCATTCTCGGGAATGCAGGTTTCCTCACGATGTTTTCCTTCACCGCCGAGCTAGTAAATGATAAATACCGTACATAAATTCCGAAGAACTTATTGGTAGAGGCCAGGAATCGAATCGCGGCCTCATGATTGTGGCGCTAGCTCTTTTCCGTATGGGCTATCATCGCTCTTACCCCATGTAAGTTACCAATAAATGTACTATTTAATTACTTATGATACCTTTTGATTTGAATCAAGTGTGTGATCCTCATTATCTTTCTCATTAGATAATTCGCTCAATCTTTTAATTCATTCAAATGGTTTCTATTGTAACCAATATTCACGATAACTGTATGGCCGACTTGTCCAATATTAGTAATTTTCACGTTTGCATCCACTTTTTGAGATTTGAAATAATTTCTAAAAATTCCAAAAAATTGTTTGAAATAATGAGGACCGCCGACCAGTACAGCTGTTAGTTTTCGTTAAATTAAATGGTTGGGTCAAAATTCGCCATTTTTCTTTTCACATATTTTCTGTATATTGTTCAAAATCTCCTAAGAAAATTTTCGCTAAGATTCCAGTATGTCACACTATGCTGACAATTATATTTTGTTTCGATCCGCTTATGAGAACTAAGATAATTTTAGAAATCTCACCTGATAAAGTCAAACATAATGGCAAGCATAGAAAAACTATGCGAAGTGATAGCATTTATGTAAATACTTCAATAGGTATTCAATAATCAAACATATAATAGTCTGTAAGGCCACCTGTTAAGGCATATTATGTTGATGAGTCTCTTAGTAGTATTGTAGACTACATAAATTCAAGTACTCCTTTCATAATTCAGACATACATAGATATTCTCACGCCTGTCTTTCATTGTGGTAGGCAGAGACAAAATAACTCCACTGACTAGGTACTATCCCGATATATCTCTCAGGCTTCCTCGAAATTCATCTGTATTTTCATGCATGTTAGTTAGTTTCGATTATATCTGACTTGACCCGTTTTAAGGTTTTAAGCACAACCAATTTGATCAGTGTCAGTACTACATTCTTATTTAATACCTTCCAATCTATTTAACACGCATTATACATCGTGAGACCGAACGTTCATTTGTAGCTATTAAAATGTAATTGAGGGCATTACTGCCTCCAAGGCGCATATTGTTAAATAATAACTAAATAATAATCAATACGAATATAACCACGCTTCAGTTGGAGTCGTTATGAAATAGTCTTTGGTGGGCAAGCAGCTTGTTGACCTTTGTATGTGTATCTACTTTGATTATAATTATGTGTTGTATAATGTTAGCGATAAGGTCGATATCTCCTACTTACCTACTAAACTCGCAAGTTTATATTGCGAAAACGAAAAGTCATGTTGGCAAAGAATCCACTGTGAACTGCTTTCCATATTATACTTATGTAGGTAGGTATTTCTATATTACACTGAAGGATCATAAATCTGAAGCTTTATGGCTTCAGGTACCTAAGTATCATACCAACTACGGCCTAGTTTTAATCATTATTGCAAACAAGTAAGTGCAAATGCTACTTACATAATCAATAAGCGTTCGACGAAATCAATTACATTACCCACCATTTTGCAGTCGGAAAAAGGCAACAAACGCAGAACCGCTAACGGCAATTTATTTTTTATCTTTATTTGCGCGAGATCGGACAGTCGTTTTGAAGAATTTGTGGCCGATAGGTAAATTGAAATTGTGTTTTTGATCGATGGCTCGCCCACACACTAATGGATACCGGCTCTGAAAACAAATATACCAGAACATAGCGCGATGCATTTCATTTGGTATGCAGGAACGATTTTTTTTTAAATATTGATTGATTACTGTACCCAGTTTTCTGATCTATATTCACTATATTCATTGAGTTACAATTTGTAGTGATTTGCAGAGACAGCTATAGGGCTGTTCACAATAATAAACAAGAAAAAGCCAAGTATCCATCCGCCTGACAGCCATAAATCATAAAAGGATTAAAGGAAGCGACCCGCCTCTACAAATTTGGCGTTATTAAAAAAACTCATTTGCAAATTTGTAAAGACAAAGAGATATTAAAGCGATAAACTGAATTATCTTCAATTTGGTCGGTCCCCGGTGGGCGATGAAAAAATACACCCCTTTTTTGTTTTTTTTTCTCCTTGAAGTGAATATAAAAATGTTAATGTGGAGCGTTTAGCATTATCTAAGGCGTCCGTAATTGCAACACAGGATTATTTTCTTTATAAATTTTTTCCTGTTATTCTATAAGTAACTACCTGACTGGTGTTGGAGTAGAAATCATTCTATTTTAATAATTAGGTACTGTGTGCTTTACTTAGTAGTTAGGTGCAAATACAAATCTAAGAAAGTATTTTGTTGAATATCATCGTTTGAAATCAGTGAAATTACCCACCCTAATTGAGTACCTAATTATATTAAAATAATAACAGCACTAATTTACAAAAATTGTTTGTTTCTGAAATTTAAGCTACACCCAAAAGATCAAAGTTTACCAAGAATCAGATAAAGTTTAACTTTTCCGATACAAATCACAAGGGACCACGTAAAAAACCGGACAAGTCTAAATGCAGCTGAAATGAGGCAGAAACTTTGCAAATTAAGAAAATGTAATTAGTGTTCTGCCTCCCTGGGCCTCCCCCTCCCCTCCACACCCTCGACAGACATAATTAAAGCGAATCTTGTTGTAATTTTGACATTTAATTTTTTCCCGCCGTCACCTCTCCCTTATTAATTAATTTAGAAAAAGTGCCTTTAAAATTTAATCTCTGCTTTCCATTTTTTCGGCGACATTTTTTTTCTTTCAGTGAGTTAATGAAATGACTGAGATTTTTGATAGGAGCGCCGGTGTAGAAGAAGGAGGCTGTTTTTAATTTTTACTTTTGAACTCCTAATGAATTCCACTCACCTTTTTATTGCATTTTTGGATCGTTCAAAATTCAATTTGCTGATCACAAGTTTCATAGTTTCATAGCTCAATTTTTTCTATCGTACCGAATGTTTTAAAATAATTGACTATTATATGAAAATGCCTACAAAAGATAAACTAAGCAAACTCATACTGGCAACCACTAGACTAGAGTGTCGTATCTTTGTCGGACGTGTGTAGTATTAAATTTTAGTGTTTTAGAGCCTTTTCCCACGTAGCGATTGAGGTCTAATAGTATATAGGTGTATGGAAAAGTATCTTTAACCTTTAAACCACATACTCTACCCATCAAACTGAACAACTTTTACTATGGGAGCAGACCCGTGAGCGCAAAAAAAAACATTTGTTCCATACTAAACTGCAATACTCGACTAAAATGTATGAGACAGAATATATTTTTTCTGACAGGTTTGCTCCTATAGTAAAATTTTTTTAGTTTGATGAGTAGAGTAAGTTGTTTAACGGTTAATGATACTTTTCTTACACCCTGTATATTTAAATGATCTAATTAGTTTTTAAAACACTCGTGTTAATTTACCAACAGTTTAGTAGGTCGGTCTCTTAAGATATTTATATATGTGCCTAATAATAAGCACATTAAATCTGGTACGTGTACTTCTGACTTGGTACAAGAAGTACGTATTCGAATTTCCATTGCTATAAGTTACCGACTTACGTACTTCTTGTACCAAGCTACAGAAATATGATACCTATCTCATCTACTCATAAGTCACTTTTAAATTTATGTTTGCGTTTATCAGCTCTGTAAATTATAAAAACAAATCAGCCTAGTTTATCCCTTCCAAAGCCCAGCAATCACACAAGTATTTACTGATTCCGTCTATCAGCGGATCTTAAGCCTGAAATTTTAAACTAAGGGTAGTAACACACGACCGCTCGTCACCGCCCCCTGCTCGTGTAATCCCGCCCTTATCACAGTGTAAGCTACTCATCAAGTTCGCATTAGCCTACTTAATAAAAATGATTGCGTCATTGTATTGGTTCAATATAAATGGTATGATGAAAACACATGGTATCTGTAATTCAATTTACTGTGTCTGTCAGTGATATAGTTTCTGAAATTCTACCTAGAATAGTTCTAATTTTGAGTACCTATACACCATTCCAAATAACAACAAAAATTTAAGGTTATTTTGAATAACAGAAACAGAGATTTAAAACACTTCCTCTCACTTGTTCTTAGAACAGCTTTAGTAACGTCCAAGATACGTTGGATAGTATATCTTTCTCATAAATAAATCATATTTGCTAATCAGAATTGGCCAGAAAGCTATACAGGAATTGGAATATCTTTTCGTCCTTATTTGGAATGCAGTATAGGTGGTAATTATGTACATGTACATGTAATGATATTCTAGTTTACTTTATAGGCTGTAATTAGGTTTTCTTTCTATAAAATTTCTATATGGTGTCCTTCTTAATATGCTGTCAATTTTTTAAGGGGATGACTAGACCGTCAAACTTAACAACTTTCTCTATAGAAATCGCGAAAAAAACAGCTGTTCCAAACAAAACTGCAAACTGACTTGAGCCTAATATGGGACAGAGGATTTTTTTTCGCGATTTCTTTATTGGTCTCATAGAGAAAGTTGTTCAGTTTGATGATCTAATTATCCTCTTTAAAAAACCTGTAGAATAGGTATACGTATAATTTTTATGCATTTATTTCTAATTACCTGTTTACCTAGGTACTTATTTAGGTGAATATTAAACGTCAGACTCAAAATGAAATAATACTTGTAAGTACAATCTCCAGCGATGTAATACATCAGTATAGGAATAACGGCTTAACTACCCAATGGTAGGGCGTAATGATGTGACCGATTTTATCGTCGGCGGCCGTGAGTTTAGACGTCATTTAAATTTAAATTAAGGTATTACAATGTTGTTTTGACTGAGCCTCTCCATTTAGATGCGCATTCGTTTGTCTTATCGCACCACATTTTAGTAGGGGTAAATTGTGGGTGCATTTTAAAATGTAAAGACTAGAGGGTGGCTCCTAATCTGCTACCCATACAATTTCGACAAGACAATAATAACAAAAATAGGCTTTTTCTACCGAACAAACAGTTCAATTACACAGTTACGACAATCAATAATAAAGCTGGGATCTCGTGAAAAACATCCCGGATTGATCCCTTTTGTCCCCAAGGAGCGAACAAACGACGCAATCCCCGATAAACCGAATCACCGCCGAAACAAATTGAAAATTCCCCATAAAACCGCGCCTATCGCGCCAACCGCACATATCGCGCGATCGGAATCTCACTCTGAGTGTTTTATTATTTATCAAGCTTTTAATCCGCCAACGCAATAAATCTGCGCGGACAGAAGCCAACATGGCGGCAGTTTTTTGGCGCGAAAAAGAATCGGCCGCGGAAAGCGGGAATGAGCGGCAGATTAGGCCGGGATAAGTCCGCGTTATTAATGGACCCGAGATACACACGACAAAATGGATAACAAATGGATGTGCCTCCGTACGGATTTTTCGTACGGTGAATTTGTTTACGGCCACAGTCCTTTTTGTACACTTGAATATTGTCTACCTAACACACCCAGTTACACAATTGTAGTGCATTTATACCTAAGCCGTTTTACAGAAACATAAACAAATCAAATAAAAATTCGTTTTACTAATACCGCAATGTATTATAAGTACTAAACATTACGACTGAGGTTGCCTCGCTGGACTGCCAAACCAGAGGTCCTGGGTTCGAATCCCGGTTCATTCAAGGATTTTTAAGTAGTTTTTGATCATTAAAATGTATGTGTCTGTGAGCGTAATAACGGTAAATATTAAATAAATATATTTAATATATGATTTACAGGCCAAGACGAGCCAAACCAAACGAGCAATACGGCACTGATACCTTTTCTAAAACTTACAATGAAGGAAACATCGACTACAACGTAAGCACGAGCATTAAATGCCAAATATTACAACTACAATATTATAACAGCCCAATAAAATATAATAATAGCAAAATATGTGTGGTAAGCAAGTCCGTCAGTGTCCCGAATGGGCGATATCGTGCGAGTGGGACGTAAAGCGTGTCGATCATAAACTTGTAGCTGACTCGGGCGATTGTCCATATAATAATGTTGCGATAGCCCGGGTGAACTTTCCGAACGCATCTCGCAACTGTCAAGTTAGATACATTATACAGGGTCCTTCTTAATATGCTGTTACTTTTTTAGAGGATGATCAGACCATCAAACTGAACCACTTTCATTGTGGGACCAACATCGAAATCGCGAAAAAAATAGCTGTTCCATACAAAACTGCAAACCTGTCCGAGCCAAACGTATGGGACAGAATTTTTTTTCCTCGATTTAGTTGGTCCCGTAATGAAAGTTGTTCAATTTGATGGTCTGATCATCCCCTTAAAAAAGAGTCGGCATATTAAGAAGGATCCTGTATACATGCCGCTGCAGGGCACAGGCCTACCCTAAAGGAGGGTGTGTAAGGATCTAATTTTAGGACATTACTAGTGTTTTCCCGCGACTTCGTCCGCACAAATTATATACCAGATTTTAAGTCAGATCATAAGCTATCAAACAAAAAAAGTTTCATCAAAATCGGTTCAGTAGTTTTTGCGTGATGCGCGAACAAACAAACAAACTAACAATTTTGTCAATAGATGGCGCTGCACGTCATTTAAATCGCGCTATCGAGTGTTATTTGAGTTTATATGAAGTGAACCGCTACTTTTTTATTCCTCATGAATTTACGGTTTTATAATAGTTAAGATTAACGTATAGAAAAATGCAACTTTTTACATTATGTGTAATTTCAATCAATATATTAGAAACAGTAGCGACTCTGGTAACGTCGTCGTCATTTGTAGTAAGACGGTAAGAGCAGCGATCGCAGAAGCTACATTGTAACGCACTCAACTGACAACTTTTCCAATAACATCGCCAGAACAGTCCGTGAACTATAATGCACTTTGTAACTAAAAGTAAGAAAATATTGTTAAACTGTATCATATTATGACTTCTGTTGGGACTTGTGTTGATTTTCATGATACATATATACAACGTGTTAATGAATAAGCGCAAAACCTCATACACCCCAACTGATTTATGTATAACAAAATAATTAGATTGAAACAATAATTTTGATACCTAGTTAAAATTTTGAATTATTCGCATTTTAAGTGTTGAGGCAAATATGATTTGTTATCATTTCAGCGAGAAATGAAAGAGCTAACGTGCTCATGGATACATTTTAAGAATCATGTTTTGGTAGAGCATGTCCGTGCGATGGGCTGAGATCGAGTTAAGGTGGTTGGAGAGCTGTCAATTTCATAAAAAACGTAGTCGTATAACACTCGTAGACGGTGTTAATAAAATTAATGTTTTAAATCGTGATAAATCTTCGTAAAAATATTATAAATTGTAAATATTATTTGATATGCGCAAACTAGATTTTCTAAGCTATTTTTCCATATTTAAAACATTACTTTTATTAACACCGTCTACGAGTGTTATACGACAACGTTTTGTATGGACGGAAACCACCTTAAGTAAATTTGAAATTTGACGAACAAATTATTTAATATTTTGAAAAAATTACCAATTTTGAAACCATGATAATTCGATTCTGCTCTCGATTCTAATTAAATTACTTTCTAGTTTTGCGCTTATTCATTAGCACATTGCATTAGAGGGTGGATTAGAGACGGTTATTTCGGCAAAACAAAAAAAATTTACGAATTTATAAAAATGTTGGCCGCCAGTGTAAAGTCAGTATACACTTTACTGCAGATATTTGAAAAATATTGCGGTCTCGGTGCTTTTATGCACACCAGAACAACGTTAACATGATTTATTATTCTATTTATTTGGAAATGGGACGCTAAAAGAATTTAAATTCTCCATAATATGTAAATTCAAAAACTTTGACTAGCAACTAATCAAGTATTTATTATTAACCATACATACATAAATAAACTCACGCCTTTTTCCCAGAGGGGTAGGCAGAGACTATGGATCTCCATTTCGGGCGGTTCTGACACGTTACACCTCTCTTGCTTCCTCTAGGTTCATACATTTTGTCATACATTCCCTTTGATTTGGCTACTTTTAACCTGGCATGTTTTAATGACGTCTCTGATCTGGTCTAGGTACCTACGTCCTCCTAGATCTGCCTCTACCAATGTTTCCTTCCACAGACGGTATTTGTTGCGTAAGTCGACTTTCATTCATCCTTTCGATCTGTCCAAAACATAGATTTTAACCATAGCCATAAGTAAATAATTATAAGCCATATAACATAATATGTTATATTATTGTAAGTAAATATCATTTAAGTTCTTATGAACAAATATATTTCGAGTTTTGTTAACACCTAATAAAAAAAAACGTATGCAGTAAAACTGAGAGGATCAAAAATTGTCACAGAGAACAATAACATAAAAAAATACCTATTGGTTTATGAATAAGAACTAGGCTAACTATAGGGACATAATCGACATCGGTTTTTGTCTGGGCCTCATGTTTATAGAACAGAAGCATATTGATTTCCATACATGGATCTTAATGACCATCTAGTTATCGGATATGGAAAAGAGAACAAAAGAAATTATATCATAAGCATCGAAAAAACACAATCACGACAAACGAATTCATTATTCACGTAGTACGAGCGAAAGGGCAATATATATTCATGAATCGATTCGGGTCGGGAATCGAGACGGACGGTCGTCGTAATATCGATATGATGGCGCATCAAATTTCATGTTTGCGATATGTGCTGATCATACACAGATTTTTATAGACACTTGTAAAAATGAATATACTTGGGATTCGATTTAATTAATTTTGAAATAGATGCGTTGCATCTTATTACATTCGTAGCTTGTATATTTAACAGCTAATTCATAGAGTTAAAGAATGACTATGTTAAGTGATAATTTAAACTAAGTATTTCTATTTAAAAATATTGATAGTTGGTAAAGGTGCCCATGAATAGAAGTTCACTTCAGTTAAATTTCTTACAACCCATTTCAAAGATAAACTAAATAGCAAAACTCAATAATCACAATAAATCCAATCCCTTTTGTTTTTAGTACAGAATAAGCAATAACGAAACGATAGTGACTTAAACTACCATCGCAAACATCGACTCGTTACCGATGCTACATCGATAATACAACGATAATGCACCGATACATATGCGGGCCGCGCGATCCTTTATTATTATTTCCACATATTGACTTTGCGTTGTCTATTTCGCTCTCCCTTCTCCCCCCTCTCCCTAGTAAGGGGGAGAGGGGGGATGGAAGATGTAGTCGCGAAGCAGACACATGTAGTGGTCGAATCGATAGCAGCTAATGCGTTTAGGATTGGCTAGTCGCTCTCTGTGTGTGGTTGTTTAAAAAGATATATATTTATATTCCTTTATGTGCGGCTTTTCTTCGAGTTTAGTTCTTATTTTTGCAGAGATTCTATGTTTTCACTCACTTTCCAAGAAATCATGACATCCATCAATCGTTTAGACTGTTCTACCTATTCATAGAATTAAATACAAAGAAAATAATACATTTTTCAGTTCACAAATGAAGTGAAGCTTATTTTGTATAGTAATAGTCAAAATTCCATGGAGTAATTATTTAAGTTTACGTAAGCCTCTATCGACTACTAAAAAATCAGTAGGTAACCTACTAATAATAGAAAGACCAATCGGCTGGTTAATAGAAACATTCGGTCTACGTAATAGCAGATAAACAACATTCGGCACACAATTTCCCTATTGATATCGAATATCTTACACAATGTATAGAAAGATAATACAATATCGTTTTCACCTCACAAGCTCGGAAAGATTCTGTTTATCATTCGAAATCTGAGTGCAAAAGTGCATTTTATCCACTAGCGTGCAAAGAGTTTTTAAAATTCGAATCCATTCGAGTCCAGATAAAAAGATAGTAAAACCATACGTGCGAGAAAGACAAAAAGATTATGTTGCTAACATAACGAACTATGCATATATTCGTGCATATTATTGTCTTCTCTTTTTCGCGTATAAGTTTGTCCTTCACTATAATTTATTTGAGTGTCAACAAAGAGATTATAACTAAATATAATCCCTTTGAGTAGCAATATCTCTTGTCTTCTCTTTTTCACGTATAGATTTGTCCTTATTTGCATTTGCATATAATTATTTTTCCAGTGTGGGATAAAAACATCATTTAAAATAATACTTATTTAAAATGCATTTTAATAATTAATTCATCTTGTTTACCTATGAGAAGTTATTCCGTTACATTTCCTTACATTTCCTGAATTATTTGCGCAGTGTCTCAGTACACACTACACACCAGGACATTTTTTATGCTGATCAATTGGTTTTCAATCAAACTGCTACACGTGACCGCAGTGAGACAGTGACTAAATGCAAGAGTAATATATAGCCGCAATACAATGGGACAACGTCATAAAGCGCGATGTTCGCTCTATACATCTAAACTCAGTGCTTGCACCTAACATTTTCCTCGCTGTTATGAGGTGAAAAGTTGTGTGTTTCGCTCTGCTGCAAAATTATTCCGCGTCTCGTACCTTTGAAACCTTCGCTACGCTCCGGATTCTATATTTGAACCACTCGCTTCGCTCGTGGTTCAATCCTAGAGTCCTTCGCTTGCTCAGGTTTCAATATAAGTACTCGCGGCAAAAAACAACTTTGCAGCCTAGCATAACAAATAACTATTACATGCCACGTTTCTACACACACGCGGGGAATTGTTATACCGCTGAAATGCGTAGAAAATGACTGCCGTGGAGTCGGGGACTACAAAACCAGTACAAAATGTAGATAGCTAATGCAACATCGTTCACACGCCACGACATGGCGCGACATGCGGCGTTATCTTATACCGACACAATAATAATATAGGGTCCTTCTTAATATGCTGACACTTTTTTAAGGGGACGATCAGACCATCAAACTTAACAAGTTTCTCTATGGCACCAATAACGAAATGGCAAAAAAAGCTGTTTCATATAAAACTGCAAACTCACTTGAGCCAAATTTATGGGAACGCTGATATATTTTTTTCGCAACTTCTATATTGGTTCCATATAGAAATTTATTCAGTTTGATGGTCTGATCATCCGCTTAAAATAGTGTCAGCATATTAAGACGGACTCTGTATAGATAATGCGTAGAGTGTAAACTATGACTAGTAGAGCCGAAAGAACAGAAAGACCAGGAAAAACCTGGCTTCAAAAGTGAATAGTCGGTTTTCAGTAGGGTAAGGATTACCTACTCGAATCGTAGTATACGGGTAAGAAATAGATACTTACTTAGCAAGAAATTTCTTAAGCTAACAATAAAGATTTTAGAAATAAAAAAGTCATTTGACGTTCAATAATTACTAATCGTAGAAATGCAGTACAAAAGACATCTACGTGCGCGAAAACTTAATTATTAATATTATTTAAAGTCGTCACAAGTTTGGTGATTTAAAATTAAAAAGTGTTTCAATATTTTGATGTGGTTCGTATTTTACTACTATTAACACCAACTACTGCATAGTTTCATGTGTGCAAAACTTAAGAACAACCCGACTTGCGTCGCGTCGTCGACTCATATGAATAATGTTCTATCGATTGTGTCCGTGTGTCGTGTCGCTGCTCACTAGCTTGCAGGTTCGAATCTACAGGCTAAACATGTATCCTATATACCTATATCTATCATTTAAGGGGGCTATCTCCTGGTTTTGGGTAACTTTGTAACCATTTTATTCATTAACTATGTCACTTTTTGAGCTGAAAAATAAACTAAACTACACGATATGAGAAGTGATGTGGTTTTTCTAGAAATCGATTTTAATGAATAAAACCGAAGAAAAGGGACTCTACAGTCATCCCTTTTTTCCAGTTGTAACCATTTTACTCTTCCTTTTTTTAAACGGAAGAAAATGAAAATTTACAATATTGTTCACAACACAAATTAAGAATGATGTGGTCATGTGGTTTTCTTACTTTTCCAAAATTAATAAAAGATCATCAAATTTTTCAAAGACAACTGCTAAATTTTGACCGGAGCCACGCTCTCGTTCGCATCGATTAGTATGGAGAGTCGTGGTCCCGGGATGATACGCCTTAATAAACTTGGATAAGCAAGCAAAGAAGCAAATACATGTATTTTCAAGAATAACATGCTTCGGCCCACTTGCGGGTAAGCTTTTAACTCCGGTATAAATAGTTCTTAGGGTTCCGTACGCAAAGGGTGAAAACGGAAGCCTATCATAAGCCTACGCTGTCTGTCCGTCCGTCTATCTGTCCTACCTATTTAGGGCTATAAATTTTGAACCCTAATAGCTACACAGTTGAAATTTTTATAGAATGTGCGTTATTATAGAGGATTTACTAAAAACTAATAAACAGTCAAAAAGTAAAATTTTGAGGGGGAGTCCTTATACAAGAAACTAGTTTTTATCATGGTTTTTTTTCTTCTCGCTCTATCTTAAAAACGGTAATACATACAAGCGTTAAACTTGGTGTGATTATAGAGCAAACTTTACAATATAACTACAAATAATGAAAACAGACCAAGTGTGTGTTGGTCCCGGAGAAAACAAAACTTTTTTGTAAGTTAATAATTACCTATGTTACGGTTTTTATTTACTATAATAAAAATCATGGATTAGCAACTTAACCTGGAGTACATTGCTAACCCAGATTGACGCAAGTGGGCCTTACATTACAGTTAGTTTCTGCAACTGGTTAGCAAAATGTAAGTAATTAATGTTTTTTTATTTGATTGCAATAAATACCAAGATCACAGATAAAGTAATGAAATGTATATTGTGCCCACGATTAAACTAATCAATCAATTAAAATACCAGAAGAGATGACGCATAAAACATTATTACCAGGAAGCGAAACGTAACAACTTCAAAATCAATTAAACCGACGTCTCAGTAAGCACCGTGTCCAAACGGAGAAATTAACTGCCTGCCAATAATGGGAACTGGCCTTTTATCTTAATACCATCGAGATTTAATATATCACTCGATCTCGTAGGCATAACACGAGTAATCAATCCGTCCGTCCGTCCAACGCTTGACAAATGAAAGCGTCAGCCGCCGCCGCGCCCCGTCTCATCGGAGAAATTAAATACAACCGCCGATAATTATCTAAATGAAGAAATACCTCTATCAAGCTTCAACTTATATGAGTTACTAATATTTCTGGCAAAAGAATTAAATCCAACCATTGATTCTACATCGACTTACGATCTTATGTGATTGCTGCTTAATTTGTTCGGTCAAATCTGTCTGTTTAAGCTAATTCCAAGTTGTCTTATGCCCAATAAAAGAAAAGTAAAAACTAAGTCTATTTCTTTATAATAGAGTTTAAATTGTGAAGGCATTATATGATGGAGTTCAGAATAAACTAAGCAGAGTCGATCGTCGATTGTCATGTCAAAATGGTAATTATTGCGGGCGACAGGCCGGAATGCCGTTCGGTAGCGGCTGACGATTTCATTAATGTCATTAGCTACACTAATGACTTTTTGAAGCGGCTTCAAGCGGCTTCAGAGCGAGCAAAACACGCGTGAGAGAGTTACACCGCTGTGACACGGGGCTTAGGATTTTTATAATTTAGTATAGTTGTCAGAGTTTGTGTGAACGCTTTAATGTTATTAAGTAACTCAGTCAGTTCGTGATTGCTTGCGCGTGTAATTTAGAGAGATCGATAGATAACGGTTTCGTATCAACTCACCTATTGACATTTAGGGCTACAACACATTGATCGACGGCAATTGACGGTTTGTCCATATACGATTAGTATGGGACGTTGTTCGCCACGTCGATGCTTAACGAAGCGTTCGGCGTCCCCTACTAATTGTGCTTTTTGTATGGACAAACCGTCGATCGCCGTCGATCAATATGTCGTAACCCTTAATCGAAGCATATGCTGTAATTATTTTATCAAAAAGAAGAACAGTTTCATCAAATAACGACAATGACGTTCCGATAGAGTAAATTGAGTGAAAATGAAAAATATTCGTGTCTGTTTAGTAAAATTTATGACGTCTAATAAAATATACAGGAACAATTAATGTACTTGGCAGGCGATGTCTAAAAACGTTGTAATTATCCAATGGATACAAACTGCCGGTCGGGGATTAATGGCGTGCCGCGGTTTCCGTTATTGCAACATTAATTATAATATTAATTATTAGCTAACTCGTGTCCTACCCTACCCTTAAAGGACGTGCCTTCAAGTACAGTTTGCAAAGAGACGTTGTAAAATAATATGAACTGTTTAGATTTTTTTTTATTTAAAGAAATTTGAATTACATTGAGTCAACTTAAGGGGCCATGGGTTCCGACGAAGATTTTCTGTGAGAAACACGATTGCCCAGCCCTCCGAAAAGTGCGTGCGTGTGCCGTATTTTCGATTAAAAAGAATGAACAAAAGCACTTTTTAAAGATTTGTTTATGATTTTACTAGATTAACTAATGGTGAACATATGAGTATAAATACCAACAATCGGAAACTATTTTAAGTTCTTCTAAAACTAGAAAAATGTTTAAAAATGCATGAAAATACGTCATCTTTGTGACGATTTTCTATCGAGTGAAGTAATTCCAATCGTGTATTCAGTTTATGATTTCACTAGATAAACTATCCAAAAATTCTGAGGTATGACTTTAGTTTCAAATTGCCAATGTCAATACATGTATACCAAAAATGAGTGAGTAATTAACGTGAGGCCTACAGACAGACAGATTTGGACACAACTATAAGGGTTCCTTGTTTGACTACGGAACCCTAAAATGCTGCAATTATTTAGGTCAGTGTAACAACGAACCAATGGCCGATGGGGCCGAAAAGTTCTCGAGTGACGACCGCGTTCCGGAAAGCGCAGCGTGGGTAGGCCCCCACAAGGTGGACCGATACGACGTGGTGAAGGCGGCGGGAACGCGTTGGATGAGGGCAGAGCAGGACCGGTCGTTGTGGCGATCCTTGGGGGAGACCTATGTCCAGCAGTGGACGTCCATCGGCTGAGATGATGATGATGAACAAAGAAATAATTAATAGTAGAGTTTTAATTAAAACTTTGAATTTTACAGCGTTCAGGGAGCATTTGAAACAAGCTTTACGTAGAACCTTCAAAGCTCACCGATCAACAGTAATTGGTTCTGCGGACGGTACTTTAAACTCGCACATAAGCTCGAAGACGCGAGCGACATCTGTCGACGTAATTGAGGGATTAGGCAGATAATTGAAAGTGTACAAGAGAGAACAATAAATACAGCGAGCACAAGAGTGAAAGAGACAGATAGATCCACTCGAGGCTCGCGTTCAAGGGAACGGTTAACAACGTGTCTTCTTGTATATTGTATTATCTTACGTTTTATGCCCTATTAATCTTCCTCGACTGAGGATCGGAAGGTGCTCTGCGATCTAAGACCTTGAGATTAGGAGTTAAAGCACACTTTAGCTTATGCCGCAGTGATATGTATAGGGTGTTTGGTTGTTTTCGGTGCAATAAATAATTGTTTGCGCGCGTAAAACTGGAGAGTCGTCGTTTAGTCGCCTGTCACCGTCGGCTTCGTCTCTCCCATTGTTTTATTTGAAGACGTTGAAGGTAATCTCGGATAACGACGCTGTTCAAAGTTTTACGACAATAGCTCATAATCATGTTGTTCCCACTAAAAATAATCTTTATTTATCGTTATCCGATTGTAGTTAGTCAAAGGTTCATAACAGAAGTCAATCATAGCACAGCATAACTATATTAGTCCTCACAGTACGGCAAAGGATATACTTGCGCAGAGCAACGGTGGGGGGCTTGCGGGGAAGCGGGCAGCGTGGATTTTCCCAAGATCTGTATGAAGTTTTTGGGATCAACGCGCATGACAAAGTAAGTACCGGCGCGGCGGCGGACGCGGCGTATTAAGAGCCATACTGTAAGAACTACTTAATATAGTTATGCTGTGATCATAGTTGAGGCGATGCGATATCATTTTGATTTCTATTACTACTATGAGCCGGACATATCATTCGACGTTGGAAAGCTTTAATTAAACGCAATATAATTATAGTACTATGTGATTAAACTATTAATCAACTGAACGTAATGTCACATTTGAAACTTCTATTTCGAGTAGGTAAGTATGTAATATTAAGTAGTCTTGTGTTACTTTAGTACTTACTGCAACTGTAACGATTTGTATTTTTATACTGTCTACGATGATAATAAGAAATGCGTTTATAAATAAACAGGACCTATTTTGCACCACTTATACGAGTAAGTTAGTTTTTAATTCTTTAATATAATGTAACTAGTTATGTATCTGACAATATTTTATTTGTTAATTAAAGAAACACATGTGTTACAAAAGTGTTCTATACGTACTCAAAATAGACATACATAAACGATGAACGAATTAAAATGACGTCAATTACTACTGGATTACTCAAGATATTTTACTCGCATACATAAACAACAACAAGCAACAATAGGTAAAAAGAAATAAAATTGCGTGCATACACCTCCGTTTTCCTGCTCATCTCAAAAAAGATTCCTTTCGAAAACAATAAACGGCGTGGATCTCGAATAAAATCCCGCAATAATAAGGAGCGGGCGGCGTGTGATTGATACAACAATGAAATCCCTCGTCGACACCGCCATTTGCATTTTTATGGGCGCCGCCCTCGCCGCCTCCGACAAGCCCGCCCGCCCTAGCCTAATACACACCTCTCACACAGAGTGAAGTCAACCAGTACCTATGTTACACAAGGTTCTTTGTTACATGTACCTATACTGCTTGAAATCGGTATGTCAAGATATTTTTAAATAATTATTAATTTTTTTACGGATAGGGGTAGACAACATAAAAAACGTTTTTCGCGGTGGTAGAGTCAAAACATGACGTCAAAAAGCTACTCATGTGTGTGTGTGAGAATAAAAAAATATATTTTTAACTTTGCATAAGCTGAAAAATAAAAAATAAACACCGGTCTTCTCTCTTAAAAACAGAAATGGCAAACGTCAATTGTAAATAGATAAATGTAGGAAATATAATTAAATATTTCTTTATGATCAGATATTTTAAAATACCATGATGGAGTTCACAAGTCGACGAGTGACGTCACACGTACTTATAATGAAACACAACATTATTTTACTAAAAATATTTGAAAAAAGAACACATTCATTTCATTCATTTCAAAACCTCTAACATAGAAAATATTGTTATTGAGACAGATAGGTATCTCGGAATGGTTTTCGATTCAGCCCTCCAAAAGCAACATGACATACTGAATGTTAATTTACCTAGAGAACATCTGGGTCTAACCGCCTGGCCACGGGACAGGGCGACCGGCGGCGCGTCTTGCGATTTTAGAATACACTGCCTACGCGCCGCTGCGTGCTTGCGTAATAGTAGGGACACAACGCTCAGTGTATTCTAAAATCGCAAGACGCGCCGCCGGTCGCCCTGTCCCGTGGCCAGGCGGTAACGTCGTTCGAACTAGAGATAACATGGCCGATCATACTGATAATCACGAGTCAATTTACAACATTTATAATATAGGTAGTACAATATTTCAAAATATCGTTATTACAATGGTTTAAATTAACATGTTATTATCAGCGGCCTCATTATGACAGGCGTGATATTATAACGCGCTATCGTAACTTAGCTCTCTTTCTATTTGCAGAGGCGTGATACAGCCGTGTCACGTAGCCGTGCTACGGCTACTAGTCTACATGTAGAACAGTAAGTTATTGTGTTAAGTTATTTTTAATTTAACAATAATATATAATAAAGTGACATAACAATAATATATAATAAAGTGAATGGGTCTACTGTCGATTATTAAACTGTGTCCCACGCGATGTAGTGCACAATTTATTGAATGTGCTGCAAGTGTGAACACAATGTTCTTGAGCGTATCGCGGTGAAAATTGAAAAAGGTCGTATATCAAACATAGTTAGATTAGAACCTTTGCACGTAATGAAGCGCAAAAAACGATCCCGAAATACAGTGGAAAATATGTACTAATTCTGGACGCTATAGAAACGGTATTTATGAACCTGGCTTATTTTGGCAAAATCCGAAGTGTTTGTAACAAAAGGGTCCATCTTAATATGCTGTCACTTTTTAAGGGGATGATCCGTCCATCAAACTGAACAACTTTCTCTATCGGATCCAGATCGAAATCGAAAAAAGAAACATCTTTCCTATACATTTTGCTCAAATAGGTTTGCAGTTTTGTGTATGTAAAACAGTTTTTTTTTCGCGATTTCGATGTTGTTGCCTTAGAGAAAGTTGTTCAGTTTGACGGTCTGATAATGCCCTTTAAAGAGTGTCATCATTTAAAAAGGACCGACCTACCTAAAAAAATTCAATCGAATACAACTATTCAGCAAATCACGTCATAATCGAAAACTGCGACCGATCGCATTTCAAAGCCATCTGTCATATGACAAATAAATCCGACATTAGTTATGTTTAGGGTCGGTTTCGGCATCGGCAACATCGGCATTGTGATGATAATGCCGACAGCAGTTGCTGTTGTGATTGTTCTTTAATATAGGAACACGCGACTAAAGCCGCGTACGACACGCCCACGCTGCGTTGCGTTGGCGGTTACTTTACTTGCGTTGTAACTGGTGAACTTTTTGTATATTTCTTGTACGTTCTAATACCTAAATCTAAAAGCCAAGTCACACTGCCGCGGCGGCGCTGCGTTGGAAGAAAACTCGTGATAGTGTAAGAGATAGACGTACTTTTCGTTATTGTCAGCTGCGAGGCTGATTCATTATTCATAGGGAGTAGAGCATATTTGTGATGAGGATGGACCAAGTCTGCCTGCAAAGCTCCAGTCGGTCTAGGAGTAACAGCCGTTCATGACGGAGCCGGACCATCAAACAGAAAAACTTTCTCGATGGGACCAAAATCCAAATCGCAAAAACTAAACTCCTGTTCATACAAAACTGCAATCCTAATCGACCCAAATGTAAAGGACAGCAGATTTTTTTCTTCGCGAGACGATTTTGGACCCATATAGAAATAAAATTCAGTTCCATGATTCAGCAGTTGAAAATGTCAAAATTTCTATGGAGATATGCATCTTTCTACTGATGATTTGACTTCCAAAAATCATAATTCAGGAGTGCGATTTTTTAAAGTCAAATAAGCAGTAGAAAGATGCATGAGAACGCTTTTGTGTGAGATTTAAAAACCATTCAAGCTCACTGATGACATTCAAAAATCGCACCCCTGATCATCCTCTTAAAAAACCGTCAGCATAAGGACCCTATATTTTCGATATGTATAGATGTGGTTTGTTACACATACCTACCTAGACCGTACACGTACGTAGGTACCTATGTAAATCGTAAAACACGGTTAGGCCTTTCAAAAATCTAAAAGGACTCACCACAATCGTTTTCACTTTAATTGCATCATCAAAAGTAGTTGGCCGTCACACACGGCAGATATGAAACTTCTTACGATTTAAATTTCGAACTTACGCTCCCGATTTAAATTTCGAACTTCCGTCACACAAAAAGGTTGCGGATCAGAATTTCATTAGAATCCTCCCATTAGAATTTTTACTTAAAAAAATAAGAAAAGGGGTATAAAACTGTAGGTAAGTACCTACTAAAGTTTAACAAAAACAAAACACGGCTAACTGAATGTTTGCATAGCCCTGTGATCCTTCCAATTCTAAAAGGACTTACCACAATCCTTTTCGCTATACACCCCGGTATCAGATGTTCTGCTGATCGACCTGCGGCTGCGGTGTGATTGATTTCACCATAAGACAAACACCCTTATACACGTACACATTTGAGCCTACATGCCTACAAGATAGTAATAGTAAGGGTTGTTGTGGGTGACGTAAATAGGAGCTATGGATTGGATTTGGTTCTGTGATACTGTTGTAGTGATATAACCGGTGGATCAGACATAGTACACTTATGGATATCAAAATATCCTTAAGTCTTCTTTTACGCCTGCTTTTCTATAAAGATTAGCAGTCGCCGTAGTCGACATCGACTAGTAATCCGTCATCATCGCATCATCTCAGCCGATGGACGTCCACTGCTGAACATAGGCCTCCCCCAAGGATCGCCATGACGACCGGTCCTGAGCTGCCCACATCCAACGGGTTCCCGCCGCCTTCACTCAGGTCGTCGATCCACCTTGTACCCACACTGCGCACTGGCCCCAATATGCGGTCGCCACTCGAGTTCGGCCCCATCGGCCATCGGTTCAACGAGCAATGCCACGCTCTCTGCCATTTTTCTTCTCTTCTTTTGGCTATGTCAGATACTCTGGTTCTTCTGCGGATTTCTTCATTTCTGATTCGATCTCGTAGGCGAACTCCGAGGATAGCCCCTATCCATTGCCCTTTGGGTGACTTCATAACCATCATCATAACCGGTGGATATTTAGTCAAATACTTTTCTGGGTGACATTTATCAAGTGAAACGGCGAGTTATTAATGAAAAAGAAAAAGATTAATGAAAAGTTTTTTTTTTATTACTTTTAGTAACTCGAACACTACTTAGAGAAGTAAAAGGACAATAAAAAATAGCATTTATTAATACAAAACAAATAAAGTAAGGTTTAATTTAAAAATACATTTAAAATATAAATGACAATAAATAGATGATACCTACAATTATTTGTCGTATAGAAGTTGCTGCTATAACAATAAACTCCTAGCTCCAAACAAGCACCCAAATCATCAAAGTAATTTATTGACAATAAATATGGCGATTGTAAACGACTGTCGCCGTGACGACTACCGAACCCTAAAAATGAGTCGTTAACACGAGCCAATCAATTAGGTAGGGTTCCTTACTGAGTCGTGAAACCGCCCACGCGTACTGGGGCCTTTGCTAATTTGAACTGTACAAATTGCTCATTTCGTTAGAAAACTACCTAAAACTGTCTTAATGAAGTTTCTTCGGGTATTTATTTGATACAAAACCTACGAAATAAGAACTGCCTGTTTTTGTGATCGTCATATCCATGTCAAAAATTAATTAACTAAAAGAGCAAATTGCTAATAACTGCCAAAAACACCGTGTCGATTTGATACCGATACACAATAAGAACCCTGGTTCACAAACATATACATTTCAACGTAGACATTTCAGCCAACTTCAATATCAATATCGCTTGAGCATAAAATATTGGAACGAAACAATTTTTTGTGTGACAAAATGGGTTTTCTCAGGGAAGAAACTTATCAAGATATGGTGAATCTAAAAAGTGAACTAGAGAAAAATGAATGTCCTGAGTTTTCAGAATATCTCTGACTATACCCCATCACTAAGAGCGCTGTACGAAATTCAATACAAAAATTGCACTAATATGAATGTAGTGCTGCCCAGAAAGCTGGAAAAGTATTGGTTTTAAATCTATGAGTGTACATGAAATCCTATTTTTGAATCGTTAGCTTAAAAATCGTGTTCAAGTGATGCATACTCAAGCGTCGCTCTCCTGATCTAAGTGTCAACTCATGGAAAGCCTACAGCTCTATTATGTATCAGGCTTAACTGAACTAATTTCTAAAGTGAGTAAAAATCCTATTAAAACAATAGGTCAGTACACAAATTAAACATTTGAATCGATTCAGCACAGCTCACATGATTCGATTAATGAGCGTCGATTAACGTTCGCTCTCGCCTGTCATCGAGACAATCGATTGATTACCCGTCCAAAAGGCCATTTGTCGCGGCAATGTAAACCTAGTGTGCATCAAAATAAGTAAAAATTTTGCTTGATTTAGTTAGATTACCTACTGTTGTGATGTATGGAAATAACATGAACGTCTGTGGAATAGATTCAGCTCTGAATATATGCGAATGTATTTTACAATCGATTGTTTTGTTAGTCTGTAGTACAATTTTGGTTTCGATGAGTGACAATATTACTTTTGTTTTTAATCGTATTTAGCAATTGATCCTGATATGGTACGAGTATTGTCAGTTTTTTGTAGTATTTATACAAATAAAAGCCATTATAATACCTAATTGTTCAGGGAAAATGTCAAAATAGTAGGAAAATACAATTTTAAGGTGTGAAGCTATTTTTTTTGTAATTTTTTTGTTGTCCAGCTATCAGTTGGAATGCGGAGAAGCATCGATAGCTGGAATTAGTTATTATGCCAACTTTCCATCAGAGTATTTTCAATAATTGTCTTTGTTCGTTGCTTAAGGCGTATCAGCCGTGGACCACTCTCCTCTCACTCACACTCCATACTAATCGATGAGAAAGAGCGCGTGGCTCCGGTCAGAATTTTGCTGTTTTCTTTGAAAAATTCGATGTTTTTTTATTAATTTCGAAAAAGTAAAAAAAACACATCATTCTAAATTGTATTGTGAACAATATAGTAAATTTTCATTTTGTTCCGATTAAAAATGTAAGAGTAAAATGGTTACAACTGGAAAAAAAGGGGTGACTTTAGAGTCCCTTTTCTTCGGTTTTATTCATTAAAATCGATTTCTAGAAAAACCACATCACTTCTCATATCCTGTAGATGGTTCAGTTTAAATTTCAGCTCAAAAAGTGCCATAGTTAATGAATAAAATGGTTACAAAATTACCCAAAACCGGCAGGTAGCCCCTTACGATACCAAAGCTCCGCTTCACCAACGAGACGGTCAGAATTTGTATGGGTGACCTTTTCAGTGTATGTTATCTCAAGCTTCATCGTGCTTTGGGAGGCATGTAATAGTTGGTCCCATATAATAGTTCCATGAGATTAGTAACCATTTGTTTAGTGAGAGGAGGCTTTTGCCCTGCAGTGGGATCGTAAAGGCTATAACTCTAGAGGCTAGCCAGTAGCTACCTATCACCAATTTAATACGTTATAATTACCTCGAAACCTTAAAGTATAGTTACCTGAGCTAAAAGTGAGCCTTGATACAACTGCTGCATGCAGACAGCTGGGAATTGTAGTATACAGGATGAAATCGATATCATTCTAAACTAAGGTATCCTTTTAAACTAAGAGTCTACCCATCAAACTGAACAACTTTTACTATGGGAGCAGATGATTTGTTTTTTGCTCCGATTGGTTTGCTCCCATAGTAAAAGTTGTTCAGTTTGATGGGTAGACTCTTAGTTTAAAAGGATGCTAATGATATCATTTTCACCCTGTAGAAAGGAGTATGTACAATACATAATTTAATATTCTCAGAGGGGATAATATGAAAACATCCACGTTTTACTAGTAGTACCGAAGCTCTGTTCAGTTTCACGAGTAGAGCCCGTCGTCGCCACGTGTAATGGACAGTGAGTACAATACTTGCAACGAAATTGAAGCATTCCGATTTCCTTACAATATTTTCCTTCACCGAAAAGCCAGTGGTGTTACAAAGCGTAGATAATCTCCAAAAAACTCATTGGTACGAGTCGGCTTGGATGAGGATTGGACTATCGCCTCTATGGCAGGCAGGCTACTCGCCACTAAACCGCCTTGTATATAAATAATATTTTTGCTTTGGACTCAGTAAGAAAATATCACAAAAGAGCACAACTATGAAAGAAAACACCATTAAGGTTTCACTCAACATAGCGTCGACACTTGTCGCGCGTTACATCACCTTGTATCGCGTAATTAAACAATATCTACAATGTAGCTACATTGTTTTACATTACGACGTGTGCTGGTGGTGTGGTTAAAGTTAGTGGAATAATTATGTTATTTTGACACGGTAAAAGTGAAAAATAGGTGTGTGGAAAATGTTTCGATTTGAATTTGATGTGGTTTTGAGATTCATCCAGACGACAAATTGGTTCAAAGTTTTGCCCTAATTGAATCGTCGCTTCTTGCTTCAGTGATGATGACTCAAAACTAATGCATAATTTTTCCAACTTAACGACCATTGTGCAACAGTCGCTTCACATTGTAACTAAAATAATTATCAATCAACAAAATGCAGCGTCACTAAATGCTATCTAAAAATGCATCTCCACTTTTTATGCATCAGCGGCAACACTCGCAAATTATATTTCGATTACGATAAACTGATTTAAAATTCTACAGCCGTTCAAAAAAAATGTCATTAAACCGTTCCACGATTTAGCATTCATAAAAGCTTTATTTTATCAAAACACATTAAAATTAAATTATAGTGTCATCCATCAAAATAATTTAATATGCTCGAGTGTAGATCCCCACCCCACCCCACCCCTCGCGCCGGGTCCTCGCTCTCGCTCCTCGGTGCGCCAGCGACCCGCTCCCCGCCCGTGGTCTCCTATCAATAGTCATCTACATGAGTTTAAACTGTCGTTTATCTTATCTGTGACGTCATTAGGGGCGCCACACACTTCGTTAGCCATTTCCATCCCTATTTATCAAATCCTATCAAATTATAAAAACAATTGCGAATTCTTTTTATTGTCCAAATTGTACTTACTACCCACTGAAAATAGGAAGCAAGAATACTGTTTACAACATTCAGATTTATGCTTTAAATTGATCTAGTTCGTATTCATCACATACGATGAAAGGTGTACGTTGTGGGAAATATCCAACGATGGCTTACAACTAATTCAATCCTGCTTTATAACAGCCGTAAAAGGAATGATAACGATACATTCTGATTTGCATTTTAAGTACGCGAGAAGGAATTATGATATGCAATAAGCGGGCTCGTTGTTATGATGGCTATATATCACTAGCAATAATAGCTGTAAAGTTTTAAGGCTCCGGATAGTGACGAACGAACAATTTATATGGCAGGATTATGTATATAGAAGGTCAATTTTTACAATCTTTCTTTTTTAAAAGCCTATTTAATGTCCAACTGGTGGACGAAGACCTCCCTTGAGTGACCATTAAACCAACCTTCTTATGAACGAATTGCATCATTTAGATGACGGATTGATGTTGAAACCGAGCTTTGGATTTGAGTCATATTTTATTACAACTTTATTTCGCTAAGACTTCTATATAAAAATAAACCATGCTCTATAAAAAACATTTTAATACCTAGAACACCCATTTCGTTTTCATCATTACATTTATTAAATCACACCAAATAGACAGCCAGTCTAGGAAATGCAGTTATTGAATAAACAATCGTCAGTCAACGATTAATTGCATTATGCATTCCCGTTGCACCGGTGCAGTGCATGCAGCGTCACATGTGTAAATACAGAGCCCTCCCGATGTTAATCTTCCCTATGGATTAATTTTATCGAATGCCAAATGAGCTATGACACCCATATAGGGGAATTGAAAGAACCTACCCAGTAACATGTTACCATTCATGTGTAACTTAATCTAATGCAATAAAGTCTATTATCTCTTGTGAATTTCTGGAGCTTAGTTTGTAGGGTAATTGGTCCCCTCTTGGTGCATTGGCTTTTGAGCTCAATTTGCAAATGAAAGCACTCATTTGTTGGGTGATACGTATTTAGCGTTGTAAAGGATTATATAGTGCTATTTAGGATTGTGACGTTTTGTTGCTTGATGATGATCTACTGGTGACATAATTTACTTGATTTGTAAACTAGATTTGATTTCAAATATTCCGTACGTACACAATTGAGACTTTTAAATTGGAAAATTATTATTTAATGTAGGAAAAATGAGTCTGGTTATCTCGTTTAGGTGTGTTATTTATTAGAGTAGATATTACAAGAGGCGCGCACTTCATATAGACAGAAAGACAGTGATATCCTAATAAATTCTAACATTGAATAGTAGATTACACACCGAGGGCAGTAAAGGTCTCAGATCTCATTGATCTGAAGCTTGAGGTTAGCATACTATTTTCTCCTCGACGGAGGTGAAAACGGCAACTTCGTTTAGCGCAGCGGGACGAAAATTACGTTTTCCGTCCGGAGGGGCGAAAAGCATTTTATTTACTAAATAGCTGTTGATTTGTTCTCGTAAATTCATCACTCTTTTTATCTACATAGAGTGCACGCCACATAACAATGCGAGAAAGCAATGAAAAAAACATAGCACAATATGTTTTATTTTGAGAAAAACAAAAGAGCTGTCGCTATGTTTACTATAAGTACTTGCCAATCTAATCTCAAGCCTTATTTTCATTTAGACATACATGTACATTCTCGTAACTTTACGATAATGTTTCGCGACATCACTTCATGCATGACGCATCTAAACGACTCCACTATTAAACGTCACAAAATATTACGAAATTGCGCAACTGCTTTATTTTGGTTCCGAAGTACCCAGAAGCAAACCATTTTGATACTTATAACCAACGCAAAAGAGTTATGTTAGGGGGCTTCTTATATGGATCGTTCCAGCGATACATCGTATCCATTGATCTCGTTATTTTCACTTGACTTGATCGCTAACTTTCACTATTAATCTATGGAGACTCCCTTTAACAAGCAAGTCATCTAGACAAGTGGTGTAGATATTTTGAAACATCGTAAAATCTGTAATATTTTTTTAGCGATCTATTTGATTTTATTTGGTAAAACAGTTTTAAAGCAAATTAACATAATATCCTAAAACTAAAATATAACTAGAAAATAACAATCTTAAACACAATTGACATTTATCAATATTAGTTTAGTTTAGACCAAGAAGCTTAGAATTGGTTTGAACTATACAATATTTTACTTTCGTGAATAAAAGACTAACTTTTGAAGATCATTTATGTTTATTTCATAATTTATCCGTACAATGATGACTGTTTATTTGATATTTGTTTTTCTTCTGTACCTATATTATGTCCGCATATTTTATACAAATCTACCAATACGAACGTATTTAAAACAGATCTAAGAAGATCTAAGGGCGAATCTACTCTACAATACAGGAGAAGAAAAAGGGAAACCTTCGCACAACAGAACAATAAAACATGGCACAGTTGTATGTTTTTAATATAAAACTGTTTTTGGGATTTAGGAAATACAATGAATCGTTTAGAATGCAAATCACATGGGCACATTAGGTAAACAAAGATTTTATTCTCGTATACATTTTAAAAGGATTTTTCACAAATAAAACTGTTATTTAATTCCGACATTGCTCTTTGTCTAGCAGCAGGCTTCAGTGGATTTGCCCCTCTAAATGGAATGTATCACTTAGTATAATATAATTTGGACCCTCTGCATTAAACGCTTCCATGCTTATGATGTACGATTCGAGACAGTTTTGGATTGAAAGGGAGAAGTGTTTCGTTTGCTTACTGTTCAGTTGATCACTTTTGTCATTTTTTCTACTTACTGATATATTTTATAGAGACGTGATTCGATTTCGTTTTTAGAATGACGTAGTTTTTTTATTATGTATGGGTTTGCTCTTGACCTCAATCCAGTCCTCAGGACAAAGATGGGGTCGAAGATGTAGCGAGCTTACCCAGAAGAAGCCTATTCACTCGTACTTTAAAGGAATTATGCTTGTAAGCGCTCGGAAATACTGACGCAGGCAGGGCATTCCACTCCTTGGCTGAGCTCATTATAAAAGATTCTGAAAGGAGCTTGATGCGGATATGTGGGATGTCAACCAAGAAGGTTTGATATCCCGCGGTGCGTCTGGAAGTCCGATAGTAGAAAGGGGAAGGCGGGATGAGCTCATTTAGCTTTTGGGCACACTCACCGAAGTACAATCTGTAGAAGACGGTGGTGGGCTAGGCTATGAAGCTTGTTCTCCTCTAGCATACTGTCGCCAATGAGCCTCATGGCTCTGCATTCAGTGTGGCCAGTTGATACTTGGCTGAGCCATCCCACAGGTGGCAGCAATACTCCATACAAGATCGGACCTGAGCTTTATAAAACATTAAAGGCTGGACAGGAGTGAAGTACCGCTTCACCTTGTTTAAGATGCCCAGCTTTTTGGCCACAGCTTGAGCCTTAGACTTGATGTCAGCGCCAAAGTTGAGTTTCGTGGTCTACCTCATGCCCCGAAGCTCAAGACTGTCGGAAACCGGGACATATATACCCCGGAAAGTAGGAGTCAGATTAAACAGTTTGAATGTTTATGAAGTTTAATCATTTCAAACAGACACCAGAAGCCATATCTTCCTTATGACCAAAAATATGAGAAAATTTACGCAATTTTCCGTTTTCAATTTGACAAAATTGAGCCTAAACGTGCGTGACCGCATCGCGGCAGGGTAGACACCACTGTTGTTGAACCCCTAGACTAACCCGGTCGTATTCGTGGGCCAGTGCCCCTAGCATTTAGCGACCGTTTAACCGAGGGGACGCCGCCGTGTCACACCCTAATTAGTTTAAAGTAAAATTATGCCTTTTTACGCCTATTTTGAACAGCTAAGGGACTTACCTATTTATTTCGTAGTGAATATCGTATCGCTATTTTTTCAAGTTATTATTTGTTATTTTAGTGTGACTAACCTACATCTTTCGATTGTGTCTACTGTCTATTAAGGTGGCGATGTGTTTACTATCTGTCACAATGAACAGAGTGCTAGTGAAATGTGGATATTCTGCACAATAATTATGGTATTTAGAATATTTCTGACACTCCCTCGAGGAGTATGATAATCTGCTAGTCAGGTGACCAAATTATGTTATCCACTATCGACTTATAAAGTTTCTTAGTTATTTATGATTTAGGTTGCTTTTAGTATAATCCAATAATATATAAAAATTACAAATAATATAATTATTACAGATTTGTTATGGTCACAATTTAAATATAATTATTACAGATTCGTCACCTCAAAATTTCCTGAAAATGTAACTACGAAAAAACAAAACAAAAGGCATAATATAAACGGCGTTCGTAGTATAGCGCGTCGATAGGTCCACATGTCGCCTGTATTTAATCCCCAGTAATAGAGCGAATCGTTTGATTGCGCCGCGCGACCGGCTAAGTGATTGACTTTTCAATCTGTGTAATCGGATTACAGTGCGCGGGGCGAGTGTCGCTTATTGGCGGCGTTACCCTGCTCTTCTCTGTTAGCTGCTAGTTAATTGTCGACACTATGCACGTACCTCTATTATTATACCTATTTTAATCAGTAGATGTAAATGGTTATATATAAAACAAGGTGCTTTTGCCCACCAAACTGAACAACTTTCACTATGGAGCAAACATCGAAATCACGAAAAAAATCTCGGCGGTCCTATACATTACAGACTATACAGACGACCCGATACCTAGCACTTAAGGGACAAATATTTGTATGATGAATATAAATATACCCGAGTCATGGATGTTTGTATCTATATAATTTTGTATTCTATTCTGATACTTTAAATGTGACTAGATAATTGTGTGACAATGTCCAAGATATTTATTTATTTATTTGGGTGGAGCAGCGCTGAACGTTTTCCATAATAGCTGGTTTTATTTTCGCATTTTCAATGTCGGTCCCATAGTGAAAGTTGTTCAGTTTGATGATATAAATTAACACCCTGTGTATTATTTTAGTGTATCTGTTGTAGTGTAATTAAACATCTTCAACTATGCGGTCATTGGATTCGATGACCATACAGGGTCCAACTTAATATGCTGACACTTTTTTAACGTGATGATCAGACCATCAAACTGAACAGCTTTCTCTATGGGACCAACATCGCAATCGCAAAATAAAATCAACTGTCCCATACATTGGCACTCGAGCCATCATCATATTAAAAAACCGTCAGCAAATTAAGTTGGACTCTATACTGCAGTCTCTTTTATCTATGAAAGATAGAACTTCTTCAATCAACAATCTATTCTATTCGAGAACATACCAGTAACCTTATCAGCGACTTATTATATCCGAGGCGATAAAATTTTTATAAAAAATTGGCTTACCTTGACTTGCGATTCTGTCATGCCCAAAGCATACGCTAGCTTAGCTCTTTCAGGACCGGCCAGGTACTTGGTCTGTTCGAAGGTCTTCTCCAGAGCAAAAATCTGTTGTCCGCTGAACGTGGGCCTCGTGTGCTTCTTCTTGCCGTCCTTGTCTAGCCCACTCGCTTGCCCACAAGCGCTTAGAGCTCCATTGCTCACTGAAACAACGATACATCTATTATTTATACTGTATTTTTGAACATTGCTTGGTGTGTGTAATAATAATAACAGAACAGTAGCATCATCCCTTGATGACGTCACGCCTCCCCAGCGTACACTCGTCGCGGAAAACGCGTATTCAATTTCATTACATTTTATCGTCTGTACGGTCAACAAACTATGACAGATGAATTTAATTCGTTCTATCTAGTAACATTTTCGCCTGATCGTTATATTGGCATTATTTCGTAGTTATTGTATGATTTATTTTCATTTTGCACCGTTGCAATTTTGTCTGTATCAGATAAAGTAAATTAGTAGCACATAATAGCATTAATAGTGAATTGTTGGTGCATCGATCGTCAGTGAGTAATTAACGAGAGCTCGTTATCGCTCCATCCATACCAACCAACTGTGTAATTTGCTTCGAAACGCGGCCGCTTTATGAAATTGGGATTTCATGTCATATACCTACCCAAAAAATAATACATACTTACCTAAAAATATATATAAGGTAAGTAGGTAATATTTTACACTCAATGTTATACTTTAAAGTGCCTATTAAATTGTTTATAGATTTTATTGAAATTTTCCTGTAAAATAAAGAGTCTTTCGAATCAAACGGCTGACGCTCCCGATGTCGTCGTGTCGACGTTTTTATCATTATTTTCAATTCATTTTTTTTGCCCTCCTCTCCCCCACAGCCCACAGCGGCCCGCCCCCCTCTCGTGGGAGCTTTATGTCGTCGACTGTACTGACGTCGCTTCATCAAAACATTTATACGCTACGAAAAATATCACAATGGAATATGATGTGTTTTTTGTTTGGTTTTCGTGTGGTTTTTTATTCTGATACGATACAAATTGTTTCTCCATCTTTATTTACTTGCAATTTGCATAGGTAATACAATGTTTTGTTATATTACGTTACGTAATGTTTTTATGTTTCATCATCATGATCATCAGCCTATATACGTCCCACTGCAGGGCACAGGTCTACTCTCAGAGAAGGTGTATGGTCGTTAGTCCTCCTCGCTTGCCCAATGGTTTAAGCATAAACATAATATATATTATGTTTATGGGTTTAAGCAGTCGCTTAGACTTCACATACGCATTGGAATTTCTTGTTCAGCGTATGCAGATTTCCTCGCCGTTTCCTTGACCGTTTGGGAGCAGTCGGTATTAATTGAAAAATTATTAGCACATGGCATGTAGTCCGTGCAGATCCCGGACATTAAGATTGAGATTCCATACCTCTCCGCAACGCACTACCGACGCTCTTTTTATGTTTGCTTCATCTTATACAAGGTTCTTTCTTAATTTGCTGAAGGTTTAATCAGGGGATAAACAGACCATCAAACTGAACATCTTTCTCCATAGGACCAACAACGTAATCACAAAAAACAATTGTTCATCCCCTAAAAAAATCATCAGCATATTAAGAAGGACCCTATATTCTCTATACTGGCAAGGAAAAGTATCATTAACCTTTAAACCACATACTCTACCTATCAAACAGAACAACTATGGGAACTATGGGAGCAAATCGATCAGAGCAAAAAAAAATCTGCTGTTGCATACATTTCAGTCGAGTAGGATTGGAGTTTAGTATGGGATAGCTGATTTTCTTGCTCTGATTTACTCCCGTTGTTCAGTTTGATGGGTAGAGTATGTGGTTTAAAGGTTAATGATACTTTTCCGTACACCCTGTATAGTTTTTCCAGAGTAATTTCTCGAAAAGAGATATATTTAGTAAGTATAATACCTACCTAATAAGCCTCATATTGTAAAGCATAGGGTTAATGTAATTGTTTCATTAATATTTATATTATGTACCTATAACTCATATCCAGAGGTAGCTAATTTATGACTGGTTGTATACTAAATATGTATGTAATGTATTGTAATATTGCTTTCTTATGATATACGAGAACGAGGACAGTTTATTATGTGCATGTTTTGAATAAGTTAAGGCGATAAAGCAAATTTTTTAAGCTCATACTGTATTTCAGTTTCTTGAGTACCTATAAACATATTGCCTCCAATCAAGTACAAAAACATACGCTATAATATCTTCACCTGTATGCAACTAACTATGTAGGTATGTAAGAAAATCTAGGAATTAGATCTAGACCTACTTCTATTTTGTCGTATAGATTTGAAACTTAGCAAGCGTATGCGATTTGGATACTATAATAACTTAGTACCATTGAACTGATTTGAAGATAGAACCAGGAGGTAGATGGTAGTTTAACTTTTCAATGTCTACAAGTTAATCTCTCGTGTGTTTGGCCTCATTTGTTTTGTTTTGACGAATCTTAATATTGCGTTACTGACAAAAGCGAATTTTCTTTCGTTTTTTTTGAAACTTTTAATTTATTTAGGTCCAGATCTGCTCGTATAAGTATACGTATATTAAGAACATTTGTAGCCCCAGTGGCAATGGCTTAAGTTGAGGCACAGTATAAGAAAGAGAACGTAATTTCTAGTGAAATATTATGCATGTTCTAAATAACTATGTTTGGTTAGAATATATCTTGCATTCAAGAAATGTAGTCGTGCGCATATTCTGTGCTAACACCTAGGTACTAGAGCTCCGTACCTACTACTTACGTATTATCTTTAGACCGACAACTGAAATAATAATGTGCAAAGCTTGATATGGCGAAACACCCAAATCAACCAGATTATAACAATTCCCTCCCCATCCGATGTCACCAAGTTTATTGTATATTCTCTAAATTTTACAAACTGGAATAAATTTATCATTCGCTATTTTGCCTGCAACAATGTAGCTGAAACGACATCGGTTCGTTCACTGACCGCTCTGCTCTATACTTAACTTCTGAAAATACACTGGACACTCAATAAAGAATCTCAACTTTACTACCTAAAGCTTAAAGTCGTAATCTGTTTGACAGTTATTGCAGACAGTATCCAACAGGGAAAGGTTAAACTGAAAATGGAATTGCGACTCTATAGTTGGAACGTAAGGATTAAAGTTGCCCATCAGAGTAATTTTGAAGCGTAGTGGACTCTCGGACTAACTTTTGGTTCGGCAGAGTTGCATTCATTTAGTAAACTATTCACTATACATGGTGTTTGTTCTACACGGCGCGGCGCGGCGCGCGGTGGTGTGCGCGGCTTATTGCACGAGCCAGCTAATGTGAACAATGCTGTAGTAATATATTTGTTTGTGCAATAAATATGTGTTTTGTTTCCCTATGTTTATGTTGAATACAAAGTCAGTATTGGCAATTAGTTACAACATACCTAACAACAATTATTGATTGTAATTTGACCCCATGGAAAGTAGCTGGTATTTCACAGTTAGGTACTTACGTAAAGTGCAACTTTTAGAAATTGGCATTGATATTTCATATTAAAGTAAAAAAAATATGAACAGAGATATTCCGTTATCAGTTAATTATAAGTAGGTACTACGGATCCCTAAGCAGAACATCTTCGGAAAACGTTAACTAAGCTAAGTATTCACTAAAAGAATAGCTAAATATCTGTTTCGTCATAGTCTATGAAGTGTGGCACTATAAAACGGCAATAACCTCAAAATGTCCGGCATATTTCCCTTGCATGCGGCGGCCGCATGAGTTTTTGCCGCGCCATATTGCACCGACCCGGACCGCGTCATGCATTATGCAACCAACTGTTTGTTAATATTGTCTCCTCTGACAGCCTTGCCTGCTTGCACAATGCACACATACGCCAATTTTGAAGCATACTTGGAGGAAAGAAGTTTGTTTGAATATTGTAAAGTATTCCAAGTTGATACAATTCAACATAGTGAAGAATTTTCATTTTAAAGTTTCAGTGAATCACGTTTTGCAAGTAGTTCTCAAGTCAGCTTTTAGCTTAAAAATATATTGAAACTACGGCCTTTTTATCATTCTGGCATGAGATGAAAATAAAAACGCGAACCCCAAGCAATTTTGACGAGCACCCGAAACATTGAAGCACTAAAACACCAAATAACAATTATACGTAACCCAAGCACAATTACCCAAATTGAACCCGGCAAATCTGTGCACTTATTTAGCGAGGCATTCGGTATGCGGACGACGGCACGCGAGCACGAGTCGCAGACCGCACAACCCCTTCGTCCCAGGGGAGCGGAACGACCCTCCCGGCCCCGCGACCCCCGCGCCGCGCCGTAACGTCCTCGTGTCTCAATTTGTAGGGGACTAACGAGGAGCGAACGGCGGGGGAGGCTTTAGACGTTAACGTGTGTACATATTCGTGAGGGTTTGTTTCTTCGATATGTAGTGGGACGTGCGTGTACCTGAGTCCTTTACAAAAATAGGGGAGGTTTTAAGTTATGTGCGTTCCTTTACATTATGTGCAAAAGTTTCTGAGGATTTAGTTGGTAGATGCAATAGTTTGATTGTCCCTCTGTTTTACTATTAGGTAGGAGTCTGTGGAATAGATATTCAGTTCTTCATTTTGACATATTAAACTAGTGATTCATGAAATAACAACATTGACTATGTTCTTTACGTATTCTGAAAGGAAAGATAGTCTTGATGAGAAAATTTCAGTAAACAACACACATACATATACACAACGCAGATGTCAGGTCCATAGAACCACACCCGGTGCGTCAATGCGTCACCGTGTGTGCTTCTACGTGCGGTTTCATACAACTCCTTGCTTCACAAATGACGGACTGACGTCTGCCGCTGCGTCAATGCGTCATCGTGTGTGAACGCACTAAGTGTGTTGTTAACTGAAATTCTCTCATCAAGACTATCTTTCCTTTCAGAATACGTATAGAACATAGTCAATGTTGTTATGTGAGCACTTTAGAAAGCAGGGTTCGAAAGGACGTTGATAATTTTCTTGATAATACAAGTATTTTGCATCCGATCGCGATTCGTGAAATAAGAAACTCGGAAACAATAAATACAAATTGTTTCACTGTTTTCTGTTGTTTTTATCAATTTTATTCCGAAGACTATCTGTTTGGTCTGGATACGAATGCATTAAAGCGAAAACAGAAATATTGTAACTTTTAGTGGCTAACGATCAAAAATAAGAATCAGCTTTGATACTCGTAATTATCCCTACAGACCCACCATACCACTTTCGAACCCTGTTAGGTACTCTCGTATCTCAACAAGTCAACCAAAAACCAACAAGGCGCTGAAACCCAGCACTTCCCTACGACACCGACCTCACGTTCCTCCGCACAGACGACCAACTAATTCATCGTATTGTCGACAACAACGTACACGCTCGCACCACACAAAATCTGCGCTCTATCATGTACAAATAAATCCTACTCTCATTTACCCCCACCTCCCCACCGAGGGAAGCCAGGGGAGAAATACTTGGCGATATTTACCGCGATTTCTCAAGATCCTCCCGCTAACTTGTACAGGGATAATTGTAAAGGGGTACATGTCGTACCATTGAGTGTGAAAGTTAGCCTGTTTCGTTGCGGAAATGTATAAACATGAAGCAGTTTTAATTGTTACGTTCCTTTTGGGAATTTTCTTGAGTGTAGTTTGAAATAATTGAGTTATCAAAGTTATGGTCTGCATGTGCCGGAACCAGTGCGATGTGTAACGTACTTTTCGTCTCTCGTTCGAAATGTCTAGAATATTAAGTTTTGCCGTTGGTATAATTTCTTGCGAAACTTGAAAATGATTTTGTATAGTTAAGCGAAGTGATATAAATAAATTAACAAAAAAACAATATTAATTTCCGTCTTTCTATAACACCAACTCTTGCTACTTTCGACTAGAAAGATTAAACCCAATCTTACGGAACAATACATACAAATGGATAAAAAATCCTAACTTACTTCAGATAATCCTCAAATGACACCTACTACAATCGTAAACCAAAGTTATTCTACACTCCATCTGCACCGAGTATTCATAGCACGCACTTCCAAAAGAATTCTAATAATCGTATACAGTACAAGCAACACGCGATATTAGAGTGCGGTACAAGCAATAGAGTCTAATAAAGAGATAGCGTATGAAGCGCGCCTTATGGCCGCGACACGTGCCCCACCTGCCGCCGCTAGATAACGCAGGCCTACCGCACACGAGCGACTTTATCTGGGCTAACATGGTGTTTCTGTCGTCAATGATTGTAAATATGATAGTACATTTTATTCCAAATTATTATTTAAGCACTATATAGAAGGCTCAGATCGAACAAATTAAGCGAGTCGTTATGACTTGGACTTTTGCATCTTTTATGGAAAAGAAAACCCTTTGAGAAAACTCAATAGACGAATTATCGGTTTTGATATATAAAGTGCCTAACAGATGATAATGCTAATAACTACAAAGTCATTGGTAATCAGAAACATGGAACACTTCGTGTTCTGTGTTTCTGATGACGACTCTGATTTCTGAACGACTGCCGTACACGACATTGATGTCACAAAACTTTCATTATTGAAATAATTGCAAATTTCTTAATTAAACTTAGCGACGTACCTATAAAAATCGCAATTAATACGTATAGGAAAACATTTCAGAGTCGGAAATCGTTGGAAAGAAATCGTTCCTCAGTCGTGCGTGTGGTACCTACCCTCAAGTTCTCTACACAGGAGAACATGGGTAACATAGTAGCGACATTTGTTCGTGGCATCTACGTCTGCTCACACATCTATAAATGTAGATTGTATCGGCACTTGATGTTAACTTAATAATTCTACCTATACGTGCCCACATATTGTTCATGTGATGGTAAATGAGTTCTTAACATTAGCGCTTTAGCTATTGTATGATATGACTTTCAAATTATTATGGATTTTATGAGTTTTACTAACCTTGTCGATTTGTCAGTCTTAAGAACAACAGAGTGAACAGATTTGTATTTTTTTACTGTTACTGTTTTTTTTTTCGTGTGAACGAAGAACCAATGCGCCCTTGAAAAAGAAATCTTGTAGTAAACAGAGCAGCGGGTAAAAAGCTAGTTAAATTATAAAGGTCATAGTCTACTTTTTGCCAGAGCAGCTGTCGACCCGCGCCGCCGCTTTAATATCATGTTGTCCACTTTTTGTTGTCTCAAACTATTACTATCTCACTTTGTTTGTTACGGAATATGACAAAGCAATAAGATCAATGATGAAACATTTGATTACAAACATTTGATTAAAAATACAAGATAGTTCAGCATTTCCTTTTTTAATCATGTAGGTACCTTTACAATAATTAAAGAGTGTTTTGGTCATTGATGGAGCAATTGCCAATTGTCTGTTCTTTACTTTTACCTACCTACTAATTTCACCTTCTTCTCATGTAATATATCTTTAATAAACTTATTTAATGACGAGAAAATTACTAGAGAGGGCCCGAATGTGGTTTGAACCGAATACGAACTTCGGCCGAACATATTAAAGATGTTTTTAAGAAGAATTCTAAATTTATTAAATTTTTGTTACTTGTTTAATTTTGATGTCTATTGAATTAGGTAAAGATTTAATAAATAATAATTAAGAAGAACTAATTTAATTTGCGTAATGCGCTACATTACGAGTTAAAGTTTACATGTTCCTACCTAAAATAAATGACCATGATTATACAAAGACTTAATTTTATTTTACCGTTTCCTATGCTGAAAGTTTGGCATTTAAACCGAATTTCGGCTGAATGCCGAAGTTCGGCTCAAACTGCCGAAATTCGGTTAAACCGAATGTACAGCGAATTTCGGCCCATCCCTTAAAATTATTCATTTGCCGAATCAATTTTATACGATTACCTACTAATCAAAATTGGTTTCACTTTGATACTATAAATCCTACATCCTAATAAGTACAATTATCTCCAAATCCATAATATAACAGTATCTCTCCCTTTGTCAATGGTTAAATAGGCAAGATAAGGCTTGAGTGGGGCTCGAGTAATTTTATTAAAATATTTATCGCCATTCGCCGCGTAATCAGACACCCCATTGTGTTAAAACATTCCACTCAGGGCTACAGAAAGTTTTCATTTACTTTTAAAGTAATTATATCCTCTAAATTATTGTCATTTAACCATTATAGACCGCCTTTACGGTTTCTTGACCCACACTTTAAGATTGTTAGGCATGTTTTTATAATGTAGGTACTAGTGTTTTCCCGCGACTTCGTCCGCACAAATTATATACCAGATTTTAAGTCAGGTTATAAGCTATCAAACAAAAAAAATTTCATCAAAATCGGTTCAGTAGTTTTTGCGTGATGTGCGAACAAACAAACAAACTAACAATTTTGTCAATAGATGGCGCTGCACGTCATTTAAATCGCGCTATCGAAGTGTTATTTGAGTTTATTGAAGTGAACCGCAACTTTTTTATTCCTCATGATTTTACGGTTTTATAATAGTTAAGATTTATGTAGCCAAGCATTAAGTAAATGTGTAGTTTGTGTGTGTATTTTACTAAGCTTAAGACTATTAGTAAAACTTGAAAACTGTAGGCACATAATCTACAGGTCGACATAAAATTTCTAACAACTTGAAATTAGCAAATATGTTTTCGGCATTTTTCGGCTTATTTACAGTATAAAAAATTAATTGTGCTGTTCGAAATCTCTAAAAGTTTATGTTATTTTGTCATCGATTTTGGGCTCCGATTGTTTTTGTTTTAAAATGATTTCTCTAAATCTCTCTATCTGTATGTTATCTACGATGAAGAAAACAAAATACATCCATTAAATTACACTAAAACAACATCACGCCACATTAACCTCAAAATATAATAACCGTCATCTCATTTCGAAAAACAAAGATGGAGTCGCAGAAGTGGGTAGGGTGGTAGAGACGCGGGAAAACGCGAAAATGTGCGGTGCGGCGCGGGCCCACCCGGCCGCGCGGCGGAATTATGTTATTCTTAATTTAATTTCATTAGGCTGGGCGAGATTGTACTTTAGCTTTTATGTCGACCAAAGTATAATTGCTCGGGTACACTGAAACAGGAGCGAGTTAATTGTTACAAAATTATAATTGATATTTTTAAAGCTTTAATAAAGTAAGTACCTACCTAATAACATTAGTGTTTGTTTCAAGTATAGATTTACCTTCCATGCTATACAATTAGTGATTGAAATAGGTGCGTGTATGTCTACCAACTCGAAGCACAAATAGGCCATTTTTTTGGCAAAGTTGATGTGATAAGTGATAACCAGCCGGTTAGTTAAATGAATTTTGTTTTGTTTTTTGTAACGTGCCTACCTAGAGTTGTAACGAATATTCGCTTTTGTTTAATGCTTAAGCGAATCTTCCTTTTTCTATGCAAGGAATCAACGTTTTTTTTATTCAATTTTGCGTCTACCCAAAGATTGGAACGAAACATTTTGTTTTTCGAAATGAGCCTTGTATTTTACCTTTTCGTTTGAAGAAGAAAATTGAATTTTCAATAGAAACAGCTTCTCTTTTTCGAATTATTTTTGTTATTTATCTATATGATGTTATTTTCCATAGAGTGTTTACTAAACAAAATGCTTCGCTTCGCATTCGCTCGAGCAATAGATTTATAATATTCGTTACAACCCTAATAGGTATTAATAAATAAGGAGGTACCTATTTTAAAACGCGAATTAAAACAAATGTATCAACTTTCAATAAAGACAAAGGACAGACAATGTTTAAAGTTACGCACGGATAATATACGGACAAAGGGAGCATTGTTAAATTCGACTATTGAATAACTATAACCCGACCACCGCACAATTCAAAACTGCATCCGAAAACTGAAATTTTAATTCCCGGCAACATATGCCATGCACAGTTTGGGAACGGGCGGCCGCAATGGGGAGGCAATCACAAGGCCTGGGGGAGGGACGGTAATTAAAAAAATGTGTCCCACTTCATTCGTGCGCGCCCAGTGTGACCGCAGCCTAACGCGGGCTTTACCCGGTGCCCCCCGCCCTTAACTAATTAATAATTTTCGAACAAACTGTGCGTAATGTTCTCGAATGGGATGGAACGGGTTTGGGATTTTAATAATCATCTAGTGTTTTTGAACGTGCGTAATTAAACGCTGGCGTTAAGATAATATCAGATTATGAGCTTCGTTTCTAGATAATGTATCGATGTTATTTCATGAAACTTGTTCTAAAGTTAAAAGTCCGTATCCACAAGAAAACAGAGCAAACTGATTATTTCTCAATATTATACATAATAAACACCTCAAAGACTCTAGTTATCATTATATTATAATTTGCATGTTAATTGTACACGTTCGACGTCCGTAATTAGATAATATATAAACAGTGGATCTATCGTATCGATGTGATATCAACAAGTAGATACAGGTACTTTCTGTTGTTTAATATTAATCGTAACACATATTACGTTATCATTTTTATCAGTTAATAAGCTCTTTCTGTATCGTCGCGGTGGATTACTTGCATTATTAAAATATTTAGTGAACCGTATCGAGATACATATTGTGATATTTTATGTTTTTAATATTAAAAGCTATTAAGTATGTTCCTTTTTCTTTCCTAAAAGTTTCAAATTTCTATTGTATACTTAAATTAAATAACTAAGCGCATCAATATGTTGTACCAACAAAGAGCTTACTTTTATACAACTTCCGATATTTTCGCGATTATAGGTACGATTTCCGTGGATAGGTACCTACTGTCTTTTCTCTTAATAAAATTCCCTAAAATGTCTTGTTTCTTTCCATCTGTAACATATAAGCGATACCTAAGTTGAATACAAACAGACCGGATAAGGTCACGTTCAATTATTATTAGAAACGAATCAATTAAAATTACGCCTAGTCAGGGTTGTAACGAATATTCACTTTCGCACATGCGAAATTTTATACTTTCGCCTCCGCAATTATTAGTGCGAATGCATAAGCGAAACATTTTACAAATAAAACATCTTGAATGTACTGAACGGTGATGTTAGCGAAGATTTTGAAGAGTAAGTTTGAGGAAACCCAAAATTTTTCATCTTGTTGCAGTTCTTGCCAATTGTTTTGCACCATTCAGTTCATCCAATGTTGGCTTCACTTACTTGATTGAGCCTTGGTCTCTTGATTTCTTGGACTAGGATCTTTACTGCACTGGATGCCCTCTTTCTCCAATATTTTCTTCACATTTTTCTTATCTTGAAGATACTGTTCTTGTTGCTCTACAGGAGAGTCGATCTTCAGCTATTTCTACGTGGTTGTTATTTCCAACTCCTCGGTTCAAGATAGCCAGGTCAGTGACAGCTTTGCTCTTCCTACTGCCACTTCACCTTGCAAATCTTCTGCATCATTCAATCATCATCATTCAACAGGAAAGAATCAGTAATAAAAGATCCTTCGCTTCGCACATACATTCGCATCGGCAGAAAGATGTCATTGAATATTCGTTACAACCCTAGGTTTTGAAAAGTAGTTAAATAAAACTCGCTGTTAAAATAAAAGTTAAGTTTATCTTTTTTCTGTTAGAACGGTCCTTTATTGCTAACTTTATTTTATGTTACTTACCTACCTTCAAATGAGTTCCTTAAATCAAAGGATTAAAATTACGTTCTTTGTATTCTTTTTGGCATTTCCTCTTTCCATTTATTTTAAATAATTTAAGAGAATTGTAAAACCTGCAGTATCCAAGCAATAAACAAAAACGTTTTTACGTTACAAAACGTTACAGAAATCTATAGTTTTGATCTAATATGATTCCGTGGACTACATACCTCCTAGGTTTACATGTTTCGATTTTATATTAAAGTCACTTCATTTAGTGAAATAAATGATTTTACATTACTATGCGAAATACTACAAACCTATACTTACCTAACAATTTCGAAAAAATGTAAAACTATGAAACTGATTAGTTAACATATTTAACAAAAAAAAAATATTATGTAAAAGCCTTTTCGTTTTTTGTATGTGGACTGCTAGCTTCGCAATCCTCTTAAGTAAAACAAAGTTTCTGAATATTATGTAGGTAAAGTTTGTACTACTTACAATCCAATATCAAAGTACCTACATAGGTATATTATCCAACCAAATCAACAAGACATTGTATTTACCTGCCTATTTCCTATTTAAATTTAACTTTAAGAGGATTGTGTAACTGCAAGTCTCCATAACCATTTTTCAATGTTTCTTTTGCAATTACTTAGTGGTATTGTAAATAGCAAGGATTCGGTTTTTATTAAAATTCGTTTTTGGTTTGTAGATATTCATATCTAAATTTTCACCTTTCAATTTAAGTAAAGTAGGTACCTACCTAATGTTAAAACCATATTTCTTTAATAAAAACGAAGTGACTTTAAAGTTAAAAGGAAACCTGTAAAACCTCGTATTCAGGGTGAAATTGATATCATTAGCATCCTTTTAAACTAAGAGTCTACCCATCAAACTGAACAACTTTTATTATTGGAGCAAACCGATAGGAGCAACAACAAAATCTGCTGTTGCATACATTTGAGTCGAGTAGCAGTTTAGTATGGGACAGCAGATTTTTTTTTGCTCCGATCGGTTTGCTCCCATAGTAAAAGTTGTTCTGTTTGAAGGTTATAGACTCTTAGTTTTAAAGGATGCTGATGATATTAATTTCACTCTGTATAGTGTTCTAGCCGCTGCCTGCGACTTTAAAACCTCTTGGTGACTTTGAAAAGTATGATATCTGTTAAAACAGAACACATTTTATCTGTTTGTTAAAAATCCAAGTCGTTTATATTGCTTAATTAAATAACAAACATCCAAACATTTAAACTTTAACATCTATAATATTAATAGGATAGTAAATAGGATCTCAATGAAATGAGACCAAAGATTTCTTTGAGGTTTTCATATGGTAAATTAGATTTTTATACAGATATTGGATGCTACACAGTCCTATTAAGAGTAGTTATGGAAGTGAATCAGATTATTATATGTATATTATATGTTTTAAAATAATAGTGGCACAAGCAATAAGTAATACCTACTCGTATAAAGGTAGGTAAGTATATTAGGATTGTACCTTACTTATAAAACGAAGTCGATAATTTAAGAAAATCCGGTGTTTTGATTATATCGTCCAATGGTTTGGTCTTACATTCAAGTATTTTTAAGTTTTTTTTTTCATTATTCATCTGTCATCAGAAAACAATGAAATGTAATGAAATTAAATATTGGTTTCGATCGGTATTCTACAATGAAACTTTTTTTAGATCAATTACAACAAATTACAAAAACAATTTTAATAAAAGTGTTCGTGATACGCGTTATTTATTGTTGTATTTCATCATAGGATTTTATTAATTTGAATTTTATACTTTCCTATGTATATCTAACAATGCTCTTTTATAAATTATATATTTATTGAAATAACCCAGGACGGAAAGGCGATGTTGATTCAACTAACGATTTTATCAAATCATCTCATCCAAAGTAAAAAAAACAGTTAACATAATATTATCGCTTGTAGGTTTTTTGTTTTATTTTATGTTCTTTTATTTTTTTTATATGGAACTTTTAATCCTGGAAATATGTCAGACCCATCGTGCCGTAACCTAGCTTGAGACTACAAAACATTAAAAACCTAACACTTTATAATGATTAAACAAAATTCGTGCGCACCAAAACCCCAAGTATCAAAATACAGAGTAACATCCGTTCTTACTACATTTTATAGATCATTGTACAAGTGTATTGAAGCCGCAAACGGTCGTAACGCAGCAATAACGTTACGTAAACGCAGGGCAATAACGTAGGACCCCGACGGCGACGCGACGGTAAGCTTCCGCTGCGGAACGGAACCGGATGTGACCGACGGGTAAGCAAAGGTTATATGAAAGATTATTTGCAACTATTACGGTTTTTAGGTTTAGAATACTATGTATAAATAAACGCTGCTTCTTTTATTTAGTTAGAGCTAGGTTTCTACTATTAGGATTGTTTTGATTGACATATTTTTGTGTTATGTTTAGTTTTTATCATAATTATGTTTACATTTTAAACGTGGTTCGCGATTAACTTTGTTGTAATATTGTTGAGATACATTTTCAAAATTACTTATTTATATTAAATATCCAAGAGTGGATATACCATGTTTTGTAATGTTAATACCTAAATAACTAGGTATAATACTAAACGTAGTACACATTGTTCGCAAAGCATTACTATTTTCTCAAGGACCAATAAATTAAACTAAAAACAAAAATATTCAAATAATGATGACCCGTTGATGTCTTTTATATGAGACTTTATAAAAGTGTAGTCCGTGAAGTAAATACTTAATTGTCTATCCTCTAATATTTAACTATACTTGACTATGAAAATATTATAACCAAAAACAAACATATAAAACAAAAAGTAAATAGTTTTACAAAAAAAAAACAAATAAGACACAAAACACAGTAAGAAAAAATTGAAATTACTCACTGGACTGCAATCTATCTCTCCATGCCATTGGATTGGAAACTAGTCCCTGGAAGCCAGGCCAGTAAAGGGGCTTGTGTTGAAGGTAGTGCGCCATGCCGGCCGCCGCCGCCGCCAGGGAGAGCCGCGGCGTCAGCAGCCCGCCGCCCACGTTGGTGCCCACCGCCGGCCGCGACAGGATGTGGTCGATGCCGTGAGGGTTCGGCGCCGGCGGGGCAGCCTCCGCCAGCGAGCTCAGCGCCGCCAGCGGAGCCCCGAAACCGTTCTCCAGCATACCCCTCGACAGGGGTGGGGACCCGCGCAGATCAGACATCATCGAAACTTCACTGCATCAAACGTTTCTCGACGGCTACCAGAGTTCTTTGCTTCTACGGTCTCCTGCTGCCAGTTAAACTTTGTCCTTTGAAGATATCTCAAAAGGTCGTATGAACTAATATTTTCTTCACACAGTCATTGCCACTTTTCAGTCCGACACAGGGTGTTCAATAAGATTCGTTTTCGAGTTGTTTGGCAAAGGAACGCGAGTACCCGCTCACGCGACCCGACACCAAATGAAAAGCTTTCCGAACGAAGCTCGGTGCAAACAAAAAAAAGTGAATAGAGAACGCCGCCCAGTCAATCTAAACCTTATATCGTTGACGCCGCCCCTTAACGAGGCCGCCACCTTGGAACTCTGCCCGTCCCACTCTCTCGCTCATATGTCTGATAGGGAGAGAAGACGTGTGGTGTTAACACGAGAGCGTAGATTTAACGAATCGCTATTTAATGGCGCTTCTTGTCTCTTTATAATTAAGTCGGGTGCAGTTTTTGCGGTGCCCCCGCCTCACCCCCCGCCGCTCTCCTCGCGCGCCCGTACTGCCTCTAAAAACTATTGTGTCTCGTAGAGAATAATAAGTGCAAACTTGAATGGGACAGTTTATTTTATGATGCGTTCAGAAAATGATAATAGCACCGGAAGGATCTCGGAGTCATTTGTCGTTAAATAATTTATGTGACAAATATTTTATTAATTGACAGTGTTGTGTGAATGGCACTCGATTTGGGACGGAAATAAAACACCCATAGAATTAACTGAGCTGAGTAACTGGTATCTGCTCGAGAGGGAGTCGCTAATATGTCGTTAGCAATTATTAAATTGTACGGTAGGTATTGATGGGGTATAATTAATTTCTACTAAATATCTTCAAAACCAGATTTTATACGAAAACCTCCCAGATCTTATCTAAGTTTACAGAAAGAACCAAAACTATTTATGATTTATTTATTAAGCCCGTTGAGTCCTTATATACCACACACAATACATAAACAATTGTTATCGGGAACAGACGTTCCGCTGGAGTCTGACTAGTTAAATTGCGATATACTCTATTATTATAAATTCTGACGAAGGTCTAGATGCCTAGATGTACAATGCTTACCGCGCACAGTGTTTTAAGAAGTGGGTTTTGGTGACGTCCACGTTTTATTCAAGAAATCGATAGTTTTTCTAATTCTGAGTGCAAGAGTAAAACTCCGGCTTCGATACGACTTATAGTTTTTTTTATAATAAATGTCAAAGTTTCCCAAAATCTGGGTCATCAAAAGAGGAAAAAATTCATAAAAAAAGAACTGAAATACTTTTTTTTGTTTTGATTAAATCTTATAATTGTGTACAAGACAATACACCTTTCCACAAATTTTGGACATTTTCCTACGAATAGGTAACGAAATATGACCATTTTTTGTATTTCAGTTTTTATGTTTTTACTCGATCATAATACCGTATTAGGATGAGATTTCTACAGCGAACGGTTGATCATACCCTCCTTTATAGGTAGAATGTAAATCACAACCTAGTTCCGTTTTATGTAGAAGTTATTATTAATTTTAGGTTTGTCCGGAATTTCCGGGCTTAGGGTTGTCATGTGACTTCAAATTAAATATTACAATTTTTAGGTTTTGTATGAAACACTAATTAAACATTCTTGCTTGCTTCTTAGAAGTGTCTGATTATATAATATTTTAAACATCTTTTCTATAAGTTTATGTTGTAATTTCTACTTTTTTTTTTAAATATTTTTATTAATAGCTGTATTCTACATAAGCAAATTATATTCTCTGTTAGTGCCGTAAAAACAGACAATGTTTATGTATGTATGTATATCCATCGGTTTCCTCATAACTTCTAAACTCCTTATCATAATTTGACAAATGAGGTATCGTTGGAAGCGTCTTGAACGTCCACTGGTTATAAGATATTATTATGTGACTTTCAAAGATGTATATTGTAATAAACCAAAATACCCCAAATAATTTAAATAAATAAATAAATAACGCTCACAGGCACATACATTGTAATGATCCCAAACTAGCACTAAAGGCTTTTATTATGGAAACCATACAACAACGGCACGAACATAAATAAAAAGTAAGATCAAAAACTAAAACTCGAATACTGAAAAATATCGCTCTAAAAAGTATGAAACGTGAAAACATTCTGATCTGAAATTGTTGTAATAATAATATGTAGGTATACAAACTACACAACAAAATTTCAGATGATTATATTTTCTTGTTTCATACTTTTTAGAGCGTGATTTTTCAGTAGTCGGGTTTTAGTTATTTATTATTTGTTTATTTCCTCTTTGGAGAACTAACTGTTAGATTTCAACAAAGACAAATTGATGGTCAGATGCTGACAACAAGTTATTAAACTAATTTTTAATAACGAAGTCTTAATAATAGTTTTGTTTAAGGGTCGTCGTTCTGCTTCTGCGGTTACTACAATTCTCGGTATCGACATTAATAGTTAATAATATTATAGTTAATGATATTAAATTTTCGAGAGTAGGTACGATAGACAAGATTAATGGCAATAAATTATTATGATTATGATTTAAATCTACACAAAATTTTTGGGCGTAAAAATGATTGATTTTGAGTTAGCAAAAAATATCTGCTAAATCTTTACATAAGCGTTAGTCGGGGAAATCTACGGATTTTTGTATGGAGTAGGTTGCATTAATGGCACTTTAGATGATAATTTGGATTATAGCTAGGAATAGGAATATATCCCTGATATTGTATTGTGTATTATTAGATAATTAAGACATTTACAAAACATTAAATTTTGGTATGAACAAAAATATTGTAACTGGTGATTTTGTACAGGACTGCTTTGTTCAATTCGTTTTACGTATAAAAATAATAATCCCCGGTTAATATCGTAAATTAAGAGGCCGTAAGGCGGTATGAAAAAACTCTGACACCAGGGCTTGCCCACACGATAAGAAGAAGATAGTAAAGAGTAGATAAAAGTATTATAAATTAACAGCAATACTAGTTCAAACACAATGTAATAAAGTGTCTATAATGCAATCTCAAACCGTATTTTTCTTAGACTACGTGTCAATGGCGATGATATAACACAAAATTGGTTTTTGTAACTCGCAATTATTTATCCGGAAAAAAATATAAACGACTTAGGTATTCAAAAATATAACGAATTACCGGATATGAGTAAGTGACAACCCTGAAGAAAATAGAAAATTATTAATAACTTCTACATAAAACGGAATTAGGTTGTGATTTACATTCTACCTATAAAGGAGGGTATGATGAACCGTTCGCTGTAGAAATCTCATCCTAATACGGTATTATGATCGAGTAAAAACATAAAAACTGAAATACGAAAAATGGTCATATTTCGTTACCTATTCGTAGGAAAATGTCCAAAATTTGTGGAAAGGTGTATTGTCTTGTACACAATTATAAGATTTAATCAAAACAAAAAAAAGTATTTCAGTTCTTTTTTTATGAATTTTTTCCTCTTTTAATGACCCAGATTTTGGGAAACTTTGACATGTATTATAAAAAAAACTATAAGTCGTATCGAAGCCGGAGTTTTACTCTTGCACTCAGAATTAGAAAAACTATCGATTTCTTGAATAAAACGTGGACGTCACCAAAACCCAGTTCTTAAAACACTGTGCCGCGCGAACGTATAAAGCTGACGGACACATGTCCGTATTATGAGCTATGAATAAAAAAAACAATTTATGGAATAAAGGACGTATATAACCGACCGAATCCAATCAAACCATATACAGGGTCCTTCTTAATATGCTGACACTTTTTTAAGGGGATGATCAGACCATCAAACTGAACAACTTTATCTATGGCACCAACATCTAAATCGCGTAAAAAAATCTGCTGTTCCATACAAAACTGCAAACCTACTTGAGAAATATGTATGGGAAAGCTTTTTTTTTCTAGATTTCGTTGTTGGTCCCATAGAGAAATTTGTTCAGTTTGATGGTATGATCATCCCCTTAAAAATGTGTCAGCATATTAAAAACGACCCTGTATAACATTGTTATTGATTGAATTTATCGTTAGCACTGCTGATTCCTGTCTAACATCGGGTTTTTGTTTAATTGAAGTTATTTTGTCAGTATACCCCACTTGAACAGATTGTCTTTACTCTGGCCAACCTGAGATATACAACGTTAACATTCCACTTAAAAAATATCATTCAAAGTTATAATTTCCGGTCCAATCTTACAAAAAATAACAAGTAAAATGAATATGAGTAATCACAATACCAAAGATTATTTTTGAAAACCCATCTAATCTCAAACTGTGGCCATTAACCTAATATTAAAAACATCATTCTCTAACAAAATACGACACAATAAACAGATTTAACAATGAACCGCTTTTAAATCTATAAATTAATTTATAAATACTACCAATAAAAAGCGATCCCTGTTTTAGGGTTCCATCGACGGTAATAAAAATATTTTAATGATTCCTATAGTTAGAAATAAGATCCAAAACTAAAATGTTAAGCAAAGGTACTTTTAGATTTCAATTTCAAATATAATTCAATGATAAAATCTAAAAATGTATAATGCATCCATATTACACCTATTTAGAGTCAAAATGGATTTAATTACAAACAGTACCCCAGGATATCATGGCACTACAGTACACAGTTCCCCTGGATATTGCAACAAAAAGCGTTTAAACGCTTTGTTCCCCTACGACCGGATGTATCACAATACCGCACACTATACTCTTTACTCACAGAACAGCGATAAAGTTGGGGTCACTTTGTAAGCGACTAGCCGTTACTAAACTGAGACGACGCATTAGCGAAAGAGAAAAAGTATAGTTAGGTACCTACCTACTTTTCCCAGTTCATCTTCTACCTATCTTCTTTGATTAACATCGTTACAATTTCCAAGACAGTTTAAATTACGCTGGACTAGACTGAGGGCCCGTTTCACCACTTCTGAATAAGCTCCCGATAGCTTATCTCTTATCTTTTAACATATTACCGTTCAGTACGAAATATGTCAAACGATCTGTCAAACAAACTACTAAGAACTTTTTTATTTATTTATAATTAATGGACTTCTTGCTTGTGCCTTAGCACCGCATTTCCTCCAGTGCCAAATGGTTTGAGGGTGTATCTATCCAATCTCGAGGATCATTTTTAAGTTACACACAAACAACAACAACTGAGAAGGATTGCGGAGCCTCATGGCAGGCTGAAACGCGAAACGCGCGAACACCACGCGAAAGACAAGTGTTCGGGGCAAACCCTGCAACGTAACTCCTACTAAGAACTCATCCAGAAGTGGTGAAACAGACCCTTAATAGTTAAAGAATAAAAAATACTAGCTACAAGTACCTGCATCAAATCGTTTCTTTTATTCTTATCGACGCGAAGCAGGTATGCAAAGCAAAAATGAGAGAAAGGAAAAGTTTTGAGCTAACGTATTAAACATAATTTGAGCATAAACATGCTCTCGGCTATATTCCCTGAGGGGGTAGTCAGAGATATTCTGAAAACCGAGACCATCCAAGTTTCACTACTACCTAGAACTCTTTGATCGAAGCCTAGACAACCTATTACCGAAACTCTGTTCAGTGTGACGAGTAGTGACCTGTCGCCACTTTTAATACACAGTGGGTACAGTACCTAGACGCCTCGAAATTAAAGCATACGGTTTCCTCACGATGTTTTTCACTGAAAAGCCAGTAATGTTACAAATCGTATACCTACACATTCCGAATAACTCATTGGTACGAGTCTGCATGGAAGAGGGTTTGAACATCACTTATCCAGAAAAAAATATTACTTCAGGTCTTTTTTGTTCCCTATTCTAATTACAACCGTATTCTCCTAAAAGTGTCATAAACATGGCTATGCAAAATTGCGAAAAACTTTTTTGGGCTTAACTATATTAAATCATATCCTAGACAAGCAGGTTGCGAGTTCCAGCTCACTACTGTTAATAAATATCATGCATGTTACCTTACATTTAGATCCAAAGCCCTCAATAAGTAGAACCCCACCCTTTTTGTTTCCCTACCATGTCGACCGACTGCCCATTCATCCCTACGTCAATTAGGGCAACACCTTTGCTTTGTCGGGATTTTATCATCGGCTTATTATGTTTTTGTATGGCAACGTTTGACTTTAAGCCTGTTAAAACGATCCTGAGGTTTTGTGGATTGTAGATTGTTATCTTCGATTATGAGTACACATTTTGATTTGGGGAAGCTGTGAACTACATTGTTGACGTCCGCCTAAAATGTATATCGTGAAATTTAAAGCTGTCGTTGGTGATAGAGGTTATTGTTCTTAACTTAAGAATATGTTTATTAATAATTATTTGTTAAGCAAGATAAACTTTTAAAGAATAACCGTGAAATCTTCAACATTCGCAAGCACACAAACTTTAAACAGCTATAAAAAAAATCAAGAATCCGATATGAAGAATCGACTACGGTAATCTACGAATGGAGTGAAACAACAAGCGAGTGAGAGTGAGACGTACAAACGAGCATGCCGTCTGATTCGGTGATTCCATTGCTTGGTCCCGCCCCTCCCCGTAAAGCTTTCCACGTGTTTTTGTTACATTCAGATGATTTTCAGACACGGTTACGAGAGGACGTGTCTTGTATGCACTAAACTTTTGACTGTTTACGTTTACAGCCTATACAGGGTCCAACTTTATATGCTGATAGTTTTTGAAGAAGATGATAAGACCATCAAACTGAACAACGACTCAATGGGACCAACATCGAAATCGCGAAAAAAAAACAGCTGTCCCATTAATAATATTTTAGTTGTTTTACTTATAAGGAACAGCTGATTTTATTTTCGCTATTTAGATCTTGGTCTCACACTGAAAGTTGTTCAGTTTGATGGTCTGATAATCCCCTTAAAAAGTGTCAGGATATTAAGGCTGACACTTTTGAAGGGGACGAACAAACCATCAAACTGAACAACTTTATCTATGGCAACAACACGAAATCGCGTAAAAAACAGCTGTTCCAGTAAAGTAGTAAGTAAGTAAGTACTCGAGCCAAATGTATGGGACAGCTGATTTTTTTTTGCTGTTTCGTTTTTGGCCCCATAGAGAAAGTTGTTCGGTTTGATGGTCTGATCATCCTCTTAAAAAACGGTCAGCATATTAAGTTGGACCCCTGTATTATCAGATCTCAGTGAAGTTGTAAATATTAGCCTATGTTAATCACTGATAATGTAGCATTCTAATGGTGAAAGAATTATTCAGATCGGTCCAGTATAGTTTCGGAGCCTATATTCATTACAAACAAACAAAAAACCAAATCTTTCCTCTAATATTAGTAGGTATAGTAGATTAGTAGATTATATCGATTATATATCCTAACGTAATAATTATCATAACTAAGTCTATAAACACTCATAATGTTTTAAACAAAATAAGAATATGTTTTTGAATAGTTAAAGAGTATTACTAAACCTATTTTCAAGAACAATTAGTTTGAGTCCTTGCTTTTCACGATATTCCTTGATTGATAGTGTAAGCAAAGACCTCTTTTGAAAATTATTTTGAATATATGTATGTATCCAACTAAAAATCCATTGCAAAATATAATAATTATACCTATTATTATTCTCTTCCTATCGATGCGTCTACAAAAACTATCGAGCAGTTAATTTTTAATCTAACAAAATGAGCACTAAATCAGCGGAATCGCCTTATAATATCACTAAACAAACTAAAATTAAATCACCGAGTGCCCCTCAAAACTGAATAAGTTGCCTTTACGAGGGTTCCATAATTCGATTATTTAGGGTTCCCCATCCCCCACGGAGAGCGTTTGTATTAAAAGTTAAGTAATGCGTTATAAGGGATATCTATTATTATTAAATATAATTATTTCACTCGATTTAGTTTCAGTTTTGCAAACATCAGCTTAATGAAAGCGTTTAATTTAGTTATGTTGTTCTATTGCTTTAAAGATAGTGTTAATGGAATTGCATTAAACATACTGTCATTGAAACAAAGAGTGTAAACCCATTTAAGTATTTACGTGAGAGAGAGTATTTTCTTATAAGAAATCATCAACTGAATCTGGATTTATCAAATCCGAGATAAAGAGTATACAAGGTGGTACAACAATACAAATAAACATTTAAGAAGGTGGTTTAGACGAGGGGTCTGCAAGTATTTTCAAGTAGGGTCCGGATACATTTGAAAAATTGTGTCGAGGTCCAGAGAAAAAGTTTAACGTCACAGTGGACCCCCGTGCTCCTCACACAGCATAGAAACCATAGAGAAATTACACGCTCCCCTTGGTAGAGATGGTGTAACAAAGTGTGCACAGTAACCACCAACTGGGCACTAGTTTGTACTGCGACCATAGAGAAATTACACGCTCCCCTAAGCTTTTTGTCTCCCCTCACCCGTCCCTCACCCCCTTTGTCGGCGACATAATTTTCTATAGAAACAAGCCGATATGCCATCTCCTCTTACTCCATGATAGAAACTATGTATTTAAAGCCCGACCAGAAAAATAAAAAACCTCGCCATGTTGCGGAAAATCAATGGAACTAATTTTTGTACCTGGAGCACTGACATTAAAGGTTATAGTCGATTGCAGCGCCCCCAAACCAGGTTTTTTATATTTCTGGTCAGGCTTTACCTACTATCTACGACAAATCAAGTCAGTCGGGCTATTACATGTAAAATACTAGAAAAAATGATAAATAATAAGGGCCTCCCGTATCTACAGCTCAAACATATTAAGTTATTTATTTAAATTGTATAAGTACAATTTTTACTCCCTCTCACCCTTATTCGTGAGAGTAGCCTTTGCCCTGCAGTGGGATTCTATAGGCTTTAACTTACTTTACTTAAGTACAATTTTTGGCGGTCCAGGATCCGACCTTCCGTGGTCCGGACGCGGACCGCGGTCAGCCAGTTGTCTACCCCTGGTTTAGACCATGAATTGAAGAACTTTTACAATGGAGCCAATATAAGAATCGTAAAAAAATCTGCTGTTCCATGGTCTAGTCGATACGACATTTTTTTATGACACACCCATTTTTTTTCGCGATTTAGATGTTGTCTCTACAGTGAAAGTTGATCAGTTTGGTGGTTTAACTAAATCACCCCCTTAAAATATTTGTGTTAGTAACACTTTGTATACAGGATATAAACTTAAATGCGATACCGACATACCTACTTAAGAGGGGGCTTCATACCTTCAAACTGAACAACTTTGAAATTACGAAAACCTATTTCATACATTTTGGTTGAGTAAATATTGACATTTTCTATGGAACAGCAGATTTGTTTTTCGCGATTTCGATGTTGGCTCCATAGTGAAAGTTGATCAGTTTGGTGGTCTAAATCGCCCAGTTCGATATTGTAACGCGTCTAATTTTACACCCTGTATTTATTCGACTAATAAATAACAAATAACAAAACAGGTAGAAGTAATAATCCGTCGTGTATATTCGAGTCGTTTCCTCGGCGTACACAACAATAAACATGGCTGCGCAGGTGGAACTGTATTGGAAAACTTACAGAATTAACGAACGGTACGGATGTCGATGCCGTAGGGCCGCTAGACGTCCCTGGTGGACGTCTGTTATCGATACATTTTCTAATCATCGTTATCGTCATGACATCACCATCTGAAAAACTTCCTATTGCTACACTCAAGAAGATAGTCCTTCGAAACAAACAAAGTTAGACCCTATTATCAAAACTAACCGATTAAAGTCCATGAACACTCTTTGTTTGTTGGTTTGTTTTGGTTTGTCAGATTTTCGTTAAAATATACAATTTCAATGCTAGAATTAATTTAGGATTATTATGCAAATCTTTGAGAAACTTTGAAACGATAATGTTACGAAAATCTTACAAACTAACAGGCACATGTATTAGTTTGTAGATTGTGTTAAAAAAAATAATGACATTGGTTAAGAGGCTCATCTAGATTTTCTCGTTATGTCGGAGTTGGCATGTTATAGGCATAGGCATATGTTATAGGCAGGCCCATATGTCATTTTTAGATATTCAACCTTCCAAAGAACGACGTCATCTTATTTTAGCTCCACATATCTTTACTTGCATTAAATGTCGACAGTTAGTTATTTTATATCGTGTAATTTTACTAGGGCCTTTTTAGTATCACTATGAGCTACACAGCATTTTTTTGCCATGTCCAGGGCATTTTAGTCTTTAAAATAATCATATATTCATAAAAGCCTTTGTCTACTAATAAGCTCTATAGACCCATAAAATTACCGACATAAATTCACGAAAATAATTTATTTCGGGAAGGTCAGACACATTGATACATCTACCAGCAGTCATGAATGATGAATGAATATTTTATGGTATGAATTGCAGGTTTACATGTGCAGAATTTATATACACAGCTAACAAACAATTAGATCCAATGATCCAACCCTACCTTTCCAGGCGTTTACAATTATCCAGTGGAAGTTATTTAAAAAAAAATCTACTTATTGCCATTTCATCTACTTATTGTCATGGTTGCAATTGCATCCATAAATATTATAATTAGGAGAAAAGAAATACGATAAAGTGCATAGTCTTGTTTACTACGAAATGCATTGTTTTAATGCTACGGTTGCGTAGCTCGTAGCAACACTCGTAGGCTTCAATACACAAATCGTTTTCTAATGATATTAATGTTAGTTATTGAATTTAATTAACAATTGGAACTGAAGTACAACAAATATTCTATAGAGTTAAAAATATTCTAGCACGTAACTTTTTTGATGACCCATAATAATTTAGTTTTACCCTACTAGATGTTTAATATTACCTTTTTTTGTTCTCTATTGGGAACTTGTTGTCACTTGTCAGCACCTGACCATCAATTTGTCTTTGTAGAAATCAAACTATTATGCTGTAAGTTCTCCAAAAAGGAAAAAAATAATAATAATAAGGCGGTCTTATACGTAGAAAAAAAAGTAAACATAGGGTGGATATCGATCCAGCGGGCCGCAGTCGCCTGTCAGTTCGTGGTCTCCACTCTAGAACTCTGAATTGGTTGTCAGTTCTTCGGCAGATATGACCAGCCCATCGCCACTTTAGCATGCAATTTTTTTAAGAATTGCGTTTCCTGATGTGATCTCTCAGAGAAACACTGAGCATAGCTCTATCCATAGGTTGCAGAGCGACGATACGACGTGAGATTTTACGACTAATACATACTTAAATTATAAATTTTGTAATAATCATATCCTAAAATTGTATAAAACACACATAATGTAAGTACCTAGTACATAAATTACATAAAAGCCTAAGTCGAGTGCCGTGTCGTTGCCGTGGAAAAGAAGGGTTTGCTAGTTTAAGACGTAATAGTAGGTGGAAATACCTCGGAGGCATCTTTTATTTTTCACTTTACGACTTTATACCATTTACCGAAACTAAAGTCATACCTCAGTATTTTTGGATATTTCATCAACTGAATACACGATTGGAATTACTTCACTCGATAGAAAATCGTCACAAAGATGACGGCTCACGCACACACTTTTCGGAGCGCTCGGCAATCGCGTTTCTCATAGAAAATATTCGTCAGGACCTATGGCCCCTTAAAATGTATCGATAAAATCTTTGCAATCCCTAACTCGAAGCACAGTGCGATACCTAAACGCTTATTTTATATGGAATCGAGTGATTGCTGCTCGAGCCACCGCCACCGTGCTCTTTATTATCGGATATCGACCACCTGAATTAAAAACAATAAATTTGTGCAACCCCAAGCCAATAAATAGAACAAGTCTCCGATTAAAAAAGTTTACAAACATTTTAGTTAATATATTCCTAATTTGTTATTTGTAAATGTTTTATTGGGTACCTACACTTTGATTGATGACCGACAAGGATAGGCGGTGGTGACGGCGATGCTGTAGAGGGTCTCGGCGGCGGCGTAGATATGCCACCCTGGGTGATGGCTACATTCTTGCGCCATTCGGTGTAGAGACCCTGGGGCCGTGGAGGCCAGACGCCCGACAGCTTTTCAAAGAGTTATCTTCGCGCCTGGTCGAGGTGTCCGGTGACCGAATCGGGCAACGAATTGCGATAGCCATCAAAGAGGTAACGCCGCCAGCGTCCTGGGCATTCCCGCTGGACGGCGGCCTTGAGCATGTCTTCTGTTAACCGAACGGAAGTCGTTTTCAAATAGTTTCTCACTCATCCCTACGATGTATTTATTTTTAACCTATAAGTTGTATATAATGTTGTAAATATCATTTAAGTTATTCTGTTTTTGTTGAAATGAAAGAGCAGTATAACTTAGATACAATAGTACTACAAGATTACGCTTCATTATCTAATTTCATTATAATATACAGGGTTTTTGTTCCTAATTATTATATCAGCCGTCGGTGTCCCATTGTTGGGCAAAGGCCTCCCTCCGTTCTCCGTTCAGATTGAGGTCTGATGATCCCCTTAAAATGAATGCATCTAACTGCCTAAACACCCTATATATCAGTCTGGGATTTCCTCACTACAAATCTGGTCAATAATTTAATGTTGTTTAATTTTCAACTAAAAGAACGCTTTTAAATAATAAAGATAACAATATTTAGGGTCCCTTCTTAATATGCTGACACTTTTTTAAGAGGATGATCAGACTATCAAACTGAACAACTTTCTCTATGGGACCAACATGAAGTAAAAATTTATCAGCTGTCCCCTAGATTTGGCTCAAGTAGGTTTGCAGAATTGTGCATGGAACAGCACATTTTTTTTTAGCGAATTTGATTTTGGTGCCATAGAGAAAGTTGTTCAGTTTGACGTTCTGATCATCCCCTTAAAAAACTATATTCGGTATTGTAGAGTTTTTACCTATTATAGATACATACTCAATGTCTCAAACAGGCACTATTGACTACACTATACCTACGCTACGGCCAGTTCGCTAATCACCCAATATTTCGTGCGGACAGCCGCCCGTTAATCCGAGTGGAACTACGCTCATTAACCGCACAAATTACAAAGACACAGTTCACGAGTTATTTGCACATAAACAAGCGGCCACCGGCCACGGCCGGGTAAACTCGGGACATTAAGTGGACGTAACGAGTGTTGGGTCCAGTTGTAATTCCAGTTAGTGTCTTGTTCTAAATAATTTTCACTATTGTTTATTTGTTTTAAGTGTTAAATGAGGGGCTCATTAGTAATTTTGATAATTATACTTAGTTGGCGATGTGACAAGGGATATAACAACTATATCTAACAACCTTCAAAAGTAATTGAATGAATGAAGTCAGCTTCTTCACTCGTTGAACATCACTTGCCATTTTGATTTAAAAAAAAAATCTCTGCTTAATAAAGCTATAAACGTGAAACTCAATTCGTTCTGTAAGGCGGAAAATAAAGCTATATAAAACCAAAATAAGCTGGCCGCGCGTAGGGCGAGTAACGTGTATCGTCGCGCGGCCAGCTTATGTTGGTTTCGTATATCTTGATGTGTCGCCTTTTCGGCAGCCCCGATTCGGCAGGTTGCGTATTCAAGCCCAATCCGAGACTTTATATTTAAATCTTTAATTTGATTCGAAATAGCACAACTCGGCTGCAACATGTTAATAGTCATAGTTTTGATATTTGTTCAAAGTCCATAATTTTTCATCTTCTTCTTTCAGCCAACAAACTTCAGTTATAGGTAACTGTAACTACGTTGTACCAAAAGTTAATACGAGAAGAACAGTCCAGCAGAAAATAGAAAAACCTCTCAATTCGGTCAAGTCAAAGCACAGATAAATCTTAGGCGCTGCGCACATTAGCCGTTGAGACCGCCGCGTAAATTTGACCCCTATTAACCGACACTTAGTCCAAGCAAGGGGGGAAGAGAGGAGGGGATAAATTTAACTTGTTCGATGTTCAGTTAGCGGTACTTTGTAGGGTGGTAGTAATTATTTCAAGTGACTCTTATTAAGTAAGTGGTTGGGATCTGCTGGAAAACAATGTTTTAATACAATTTTCTAGAAGCACAATAATACAATTCAAATGCCACAATATGTCATCAAAATGTTACCTATCGAACAATGAAGATAAAGATTTGTCAACTACCAAGAATATGTAAGTAGGTTATTTAGTGGAATTAGACGCTAAATATACAACGTTTAACGTTTATTACAGAATCGCACGAACATTTTGAGGTAATATATAAATGGAAAAGAATAATGCCACTAAGGCTGGCTTGCACCAAAAAGTATTTAGGCTTAAACATGTTTAAATATGATGCTGTCACTGTCATTTGTATGAGCAGTGTGAAAGACAGAAATATCACTAAATACGTTTAACCCTAAATACTTGTTGTTGCAAGCCGGGCCTCGTCGAGGTAATTATTGAAGCTTTTCGAACTATATAAGTAGTATATAAAATCAATTTTGAAATCAACCGATAAAACCTCGTATATCACTGTCCAAAATATCAACTTTGTACCTAAGGAGTTTAACAAACCTAACAGAACCATCCAACGTCGATCCTTGTAAAAACCCCTACATGTCTCTTGTTTTTGGCTCAGAAACAGCGTAACTACGTTCATCTTGCCATTAAACAACAGTTTTTGACAACCACTGTTATTTCATTATTTGGTAAGTAAAGTAAAGGGGTGTATGTGGGAGAGAGTAGGGGGTGTCAGATTAGCAAATATTGTAACTCTCGGAAACTACGAGAAATGTGCACGGAAGTGTTAAAAGCCAATCTCATAGAGCTATAGATCTACCAGAATCTCATAGTATATAAAACAAAAAAGTTAATAATATATATTTTCACATGGTAATGTCAAACTGTCAAAATAGGCCCTTTAGTAACTGCGACTTTTTGCAGCTATAAAAACGCGCGTTTGTCAGTCGCGTGACTGCATCTCTACACTAACTGTTAACAAGCGTTTGTATCGATTCAAACGCGTGATTGTAGCGATGCACTTGCACGTTTGTACCGATGCTTGTGCATTGTGACAAAGTCTGTCGACGAATGACTGACCAAATATTACGAAAGTTTAGCGTCGTGCGTGGCTGTATCGCGATTGCATCGATGCTGTATCGCGTCTGCATCAATGCTGCTTCGCGATTGAATCGATGCAGAACCGCTGCAAAAAGTCGCACTGTGTAAAGGACCCTAATTCAAGTACGTTGCTTACTCTAAAATTTGATTTCCTTGTTTGCGATCAGATTCTGTTACATTTATAACAATAAAAATATTATGTATCTTTATCACTAAAGATATTCTTGCATTGCACGGCGCCGACAAAACCAACATATACTGGCCGCGCGACATTATACATCACTCGACCTACGCGTGGCCAGCTTATGTTGGTTTTGTATATAGCTTGATGTGTTGCCGTTTATACATGCTAGGTACCTATGTAGCCATCATAAAATGTGCTATAAAGGATCTGCATGAGTTATCTAGCACAAGATTATGACGCTTCTTTGATAAAATATAAGTGAGAGCTTAGAATTTATTCGCTCTTTGAAGCGCTGTTAAGGGGCTACCTCTGGGTTTGAATTTGTCACCAATTTATTAATTAACTATGGCACTTTATGAGCTGAAAAATAAACTGAACCACCTACACGATATGAGAAGTGATGTGATTTTTCTAGAAATCGATTTTAATGAATAAAACTGAAGAAAAGGGACTCTAAAGTCACTTTTTACTCTTACATTTTTAATCGGAAGAAAATTGTTGTTCACAACACAATTTAGTGTGATGTGGTTGTCTTACTTTTTACCAAATTAATAAAAAATCATCTAGTTTTTCAAAGTAAACAGCTAAATTTTGACCGGAGCCACGCGCTCGTTCGCATCGATTATTATGAAGAGTCTTGGTCCAGGGATGATACGCCTTAATATTATGAAACAGATATCTTCGTGTTTTACCAGCAACCTTGCACCACGACATGTCTAACCGATCCTCACTCTATGCAAACAGAATAAAGGCGTCGATCTTCACTAGTGGATCTGGCGACAAATTGCAATTTACGATCTGCCGTGGCTGCGTTGGAACGGTCGTCGTGCCGGCGCCTCCTTGCGGTACTTGGAACGTCTTTCTGACGTAAATTATACGCACTCTGGTCGCGTCCCTCAATGCGGTAGCGTTTGCGAACAAGCTTGGAAACGTTCCACGCTTGCGACGTCCTCGCTAAGTGAGTTTTTAATATGGTTATTCTGTTAGGAGTAGTCCTTTTTGATAAGCAAGGAAGGCAAGAGTTACACTGCTTTTGTGCATATAAGTCTTGGAGACAGTTCAATCTTTGGAAACTTATTGAGTTTAGTTTATTTAGCTATTTTTGTAATATGTTTACTTTTTATTAAAGCATTTTCCTGCATGATAATAATTATAATAATCTCCGATTATGATATCATTGTTGGTACTTATTGTAATTTGAAAATAAACAATATTTATGGATTTAAATGAACAGCCTGCAACACAACCATATATTAACCAAAAAATGTTCATACATCTCATATTGTGTTACGGTAGCTTTTTTAGTACCTAAGCGATAAGCAATGATTATTATTTAACAAGTCCTAGGACATCCCAATATAACAATTTGCTTTTGGTACAGTTTCCGGAGCACTTACTTTTATCCTGGTACCCATAACTAAAAAAATTACATCTTCAAACAACTAAAGTATGGAATCATGTGTGCTGTTGTTATCGCTGAGTTCGTAATCTAATTAAGTAAAAACCATTCTGAAAATTAATTTAAAAAAACAAGAATTTGTTCATTAGTACAAATCTCAATTAATTAATTAATCCTTTAACAAAAAGAATCCCATTAGTTTAGTTGGAGTGTCGATTACGGGGACTCGGGAGTGGCCTCTAAATCTCGCTTCTGTTCCATAACTCATAGCGGCTAAAAAACACCTCATCTACAAATGGATCCTGAATAAGTTCCAATTCTTCGATTCCAATTTCAAACCGAATTCGTTCCGATATTTATTGGAGATTCGGATTAATCTTTAATTCGCCCCCGTAGCGAGCCATTTTAAAACTCGCTTATGAGTTTTCCCTCAACCCTCGTTATGGACTCTATTTGCGTCGAAATAAAGCTTGTATTCTTCTGCGCCAATTTGGATGGAAGTAGTAAAAGTGGGAAATATTTATGAGCTTTCGAAGGAAATTCTTTCTGAATGTTTGCATTTATGAAAATATGCTCGAATGAAAGGGGGCGATCAGCGTACAGGGGGTTGGTTTAAAATTATTGAATATAAATCAATGGATATTGTCTTAATAGCTACTAAATACTTGTATCTATGTATGTATGTACGTGCGTTTTAAAAAGTAGAGTTATACTGAATACAGCATATTAAAAATATCCACATTTGATTAGTCGACTCTATCCGGTGACAGGTAGTGACTACAGCCGCGTCGCTGATTTTTAACCGACCTCAACAAAAAAGGAGGATATTCTCAATTTGACCCGTATGTCTTTTTTTATTGACTCATTAGTGCATCTTATCTGGTACCCATTATAAACACACTACATGCTTTGCTTTACCTGTCTACAGGTAGGCGATTAAAGTTAATAGTCTGCGTATTGTCCTTGGGGCAATTATCTACCCCTTGTTGTCCGTGGTGGTCCAGTGGCGAGTAACCTTCCTGCCGTGCAGGAGGCGATGGTTCGATCCCCGTCCAAGCCCACTCGTACCAATGAGTTTTTCGGAATTTATGTTCGATTTGTTACACCACTGGCTTTTCGGTGAAGGAAAACATCGTGAGGAAACCTGCATGCTTCAATTTCGAGGCGTGTATTGTACCCACTTTCCATTATAAGTGACAGAGTGGACAGAGTTTCGGTACTTCTGGTGAAACGTGGATGTTCTGAGGTTTCAGAATATCTCTGACTACCCCCTCGGGGAATATAGTCGTGAGCTTATGCTTATGCTTGTTGTCATACAGAGGCTCCAATTTCAACTATGACACCGTGAAGAGGTTAGTTTTTGCTTCGCGCTTAACCAATTAAAATCAATGATTTTTTTTAAAACGCGATCTAGAAATCAATATATGTGCTTTACATTTATCAGATTTCCGTTAAAATATATAGTTTCAATGCTAGGATTATGAATTGCATGGAAAACTTTCAGCCACGATAACCACGAAACTCAGGGTCATTCTTAACAAATGCTCATTATTTGTCTATCGAGGTTTAAATTTTGAGGTCAAGGTGTTTCAGCCACTAGCCAGTCTTCAGCTGCTGGGAACATATGGAGTTCTTCAATTCCACCGGGGAAACGGCGCAGACTGCACTCATTTACCATATTGGTAAGGGTTTGATCAGGTGCCCCGCAGTCGCACATCGATGACTCCCTCAAGCCCCACTTGTAGATGTGGGTGTTGGTCCTTCCATGATTAGTTCTGAAGCGGTTCAGCTTAGCCCAGGTCTTCCGGTCCTTATCAAAACCAGCCGGATTGACGGTCGGGTCCCGCACGAGGTTTACATGCAGGCAGTCAAAAAGGCCCCAATCTGACCGCCATGCACTATTAATATAGTACTGGGTATGCGTTATTAAATGTTGTTCAATCCTCATTTGATTACAATTCGATCTAATACTAAATAAATGTAGTACAGCTACCTAAAAACGAAAATTAATATTCCAATTTTACAACGATTCACAAAAAACGCATAAATTTCTCACTCCCTGTTAACTACCCCGAAAAAATCATTCACAAATGAAACCTTAGCGCTAATATTAAAAGGCATTACTTTTCCAATGGCTTTTCTATACACAAACATACACACATCAATGATTTTGCTCTTTCTATTTCAATGTAATTTCAACCTTATCGTCTTGGAAATAAATGTTTTTTTCAAATGTGTGTCTACCAAGGAGGCTAGCTTCTTAAAGAGGTTCGATTCGTAGCGAATTCTTTTAATAAGTGCGGATGATTTACGCGACGCCAAGCGCACACGGCGGCACTCGGAACGGAACCCCCCTTAATTAGAGTCGGAAAAAAATTCACAGCCAGCGAACACCTTTCGCTGTTCAATTGTCATGGCTGTAGCCCGTATCTGTAGTTAACCAGGATGAAATTAGTTTTTGTTTCTGAAAAGAATTTTTCATAATTAGCTTCTTTAGCGACAACGGCAGAAATAAAACATCTCTCTTGGCTTGAAAGTCTTATTACAGAGCTTACTTTTTCTGCTACATTAATAACATTTTCATCTCATTCATTTCAAAGAAAAATTACACAGTTCTTCATCTTCATCACAATATATACAAAAATAACAAAGTCAAATGAAAATATTAAGTTTTGTTTTATCCTTTGATCTGATTTATTTTCTTTAGCTTTCCTTTGATTTCATTTCTCGGCTGAATAATTCGTCGTTTCCCCCAAACTGGCCACTCAAATCAAAATGTGCAGGTAAAATATCAGACATCCCCTTCATACTGAAACGGCCTCATTCTAAATAAAAACATTGCTCCCAAATCGCTTCTATTTCCCGACATATCTATACTAATTCTACCTTTCTATTTGTTTCCTTGCAAAAGGAGTTGAAACTCTATTCGCTTCTGATAAGAGATACGTACAATTTTTCTATGTGAAAAATGTATATTTGTAATGTTATTGGTATGAGATTGCAAGCAGTCGCGTGTGTGGCAACATTAAGGCGAATAAAATTTAAATATGGCAACACGGGCGTGCGCTATAAAAGAACAAATAATATAAAAGGAATAGAAATAATATAGAAATGGCGAAGGTGCTCCGGATCACCTGGCGAGGTAGAATAAATGCATTTAGAGGCTACTTAGGTTGGGTCTGTAGTTTACTGCGCGGTATGAATTTCGCGCTTGTAAAGAATGACTTGAAAAATGTAAAATGTTGTCTAAGATATCGTAGACTGCCCTACGTGAAAGTTGGCTTACTAAGAGCCATGCTTTTCCTATTGCTGTCTCCTGTTTACAATGGAGAGAAGTCGGAGATTTATTTTTCCGATCTTCTTTGATTACAATCATTACGAGTTCTAAGACACTCGTTCGACTTCAGTGTCTAGTATTGTGAGTGATCGCCATGGTGTACAGGAGTCACAATGGTGGGAATGTATAGTAGGCATCATCAAAGTGGCTTTTATCAACCATCAAGTACATTTTTGAGAAACTCAGTACAACGCATGCTGCTGCTTACCACTTCTAATTTCCATCGAGTGACCAGAAGCACTATTATGAGCACTATAAAAAGAAAGGCCATTGGTTCGAGATAATTACTTAAGTAATCAATTTCCAAACGAAAAAGGTTATCGTTAAAATGAAAGACAGAAGAAGTAAATGGTTACGTATCGGCAGGTGCATGTTAAGGTAAATATTTTTGCGCGTTACAAGTAACATTGGGCATAGCTCGTATTATTCAAATGTGGACCAATAAGAGAGCATTTACGGCCGCCCATAAAACTACAATCGAGCCGTACGAATAAATATCCCGACCTCTGTAACTTATAACCTTGCATACAAGGAAATATTTTGTGTTACAAGAAGACGCAGTGCTTTATTTTGTTATCCACATAATTACGGGCAACGCAGGACCGGTCGTTGTGGTAATCCTTGATCTGATGTCGAGGCCTATATCCAGCAGTGGATGTCCATTGGCTGAGATGATGATGATAATTATAAACGTTTAAAACTATAAAGGCAAATTAAGAAGAATTTTAGCAATATCAATAAAGAATTTTAATGTTATTAGTCATTACATTCGGACTTGTATACAAATTATCTAGGTAGGGAAATCTCGGAACTATCGCACACCACATCCGTAACACAGAATTAATGTATCGCATTTTAAAAACTTTGCTAACTAATAGCATAATTTTCGTTCGGTGATACATAATTATAGTACTTACTTACTCAGGAGTAGTTTTTCTATCGAGAAAACTTCAATAATACTTACCTATGTTCAATTTACACATATCCGCAAATCATATTACTCATACTGTTAGTACTTCATGATATCTGATGCTTCGAAGAATCTTATTTTTTCACATATCCAAATAATTAACATTTGTCGACGTTTTTTTTCAACATAAAACAATCTCTTCTAGGACGGTACTAAGTAGTATCAATGTAAAAGTTATAATAATACAAGCCATAACGCACGGGTTATGGGTTAGGCCGTAACCTCGTGGAAACAACCGGACGGAGGTTAATTCTGCACCTGTACTTATTTCAGTTTGTTTTTATATTATTTACCTACGTCTTCGTTGTGATTGTACTTTGTTACCAATAATAAATAATTCATACAAAATAAGCACTTGGGAAACGTATGTTTCTTACATTTTACCTGAAAGTGAAACAATCCTTAGAAATAATTTAACTAACATAATATATTTTATGCATAGGTACATATATTTTTTTTATAAATTTTATTAAAGAGGGATTATTAAATAAACTAAATTTTGATTACTTAATTATTTTTAAAGTAAGTATATTATATTGGTGTTAAACTGATTGATTTCCTTCTACCAGTGTATAGAGATCAAATTAGGTACTGTATAGAACTCCTGAAAATAAACCGAAAATTGTTTTATACACGGCGTGTTACGCCTACGCCATACACCATAGTAATATTTAATGGGGTTGTTTAAAGGGGTTTAAAAAACGACCATGGTGGTAGACCAACTTTCACTATAGAGAGAAAGTGGAAAAAAAACTCTGCAGTTTCATACAAAACTGCAATATACACAACATGTGGCTACCGGTAACAGTGACTGTCTCCTGTTTCCTCATAATCATTTAACATGCGTACCCAATTGCTTCTGCACTGCAACATTGCACCTAATGTAGAAACTATTGTGTAATCTGTGGTAGAGATCTACAACGATAACATGGCCCGCGGTCATATCTGCTAATGATGAGCCAATTGGTAGGTTAATACTGCCAGTCGAGCAACTAATTCGTATATTTGTACATAACACATACTTTAGCGATAGACAAGCTCGTTCAAACAAACAACATATTGTCACACAAAATGACACATTGCGGTCTGTCATTGCCATAGTGACGAAGTGAACTCGGGAACATCAATGCGGACCCGCACTGATGCGTTACCCCGCGTTCAAGTGGAACATGTTGCTTCTATGAAAGGTCCTGTCTATATCGCTAGAGTATAAGTCAATGGTACATAACAATAAACACCCTTAGCACGGAATATCTAAGAGGACAACTCTTAGTAATACTTAAGGAATATTTAAGGAGGTACTTCAGACCATCGAATTGAACAAACTTTCACTATGGTATGGAACCAACGTCGATAAAAAATATAACAAATCTGCTGTCCCTTTACCTTGAGTCGAGTAGTGAGTACTGGAGTTTTGTATGTGACATCCTTTTTTTTCTCGTTGTTGGCTCCATAGTGAAAGTTGTTCAGTTCGATGGTCTGAAGCACCACCTTAAGCATTACTAGGATATTTTGTTAAACCCTGTATAACGTCTGTCTCGCAGCTCAGCACATACCTACGCATGCGTTCTGAGACTTGGAAACACTTTTTTTAAATATATATTTGGAAAATCTACAGCGATAAATAAATGTTATTAAGCTAACTTAGTGCTAACAGAATGGCCAATTACAGATTTTCACTTTTATACAGTCAAAACAAAATTCTCGATCTAAAGGTAATTTACGTAGTAATAGTTAAATAATCTATGTTATTGCGCTACTAATTTTACATTTCTTAAACCAAAATATCTAAAAAGAGAAAAATATATGTAATTACGTGAGTGTGTGTGCGTGTATGTGTGAGTATGTCTTTTCTTAGGCAGTGAGGGAAATAGGAGAGGGATAGGGATGTGAATGGGTGGTTTGGTTATTTTTCGTCCAGTACAACCTTGATTTTAGATTTAAAGTTTTGCGTAGAGTGCAAGAAAATGTCTACATCTAACACTTGCTAACACTTAAGGGTATATTATTCGGAGCGCGCTCCATACAAACGTACTATGGTGATATTTTCAATACTAAACAATTAAAGTCAATGAAATTTTGCAGAAACAATCTAGAAACAAATTTCTATGCTTGTATGGAGTCAGATTTTCGTTAAAATGTATAGTTTTCAAGTTATAGTGCCTCGAAGATTTCCATACAAATCTTAAATTAATCCTAGCATTGAAACTGTATATTTTAACGAAAATCTGACTCTATAGAAGCATAGAGATTTGTTTCTAGATTGTTTCTGAAAAATTTCATTGACTTTAATTGGTTAGTATTGAAAATATCACCATAGTTCGCTTGTATGCAGCGCGCATTTTCGCTCTCGGACACGGTACACACCTTGTACAAAATATTATAAAGATTGCTCCACACACTGACATCTGACCGCGTCCGTCGGACTGACGTCGCAGGTGGTGCGGGTGTAAACTTTAATATATTTTATACGAAACCCGCCCCGCCGCGATTATGACATAAAACCCCGGTTTTATTGTGACGAATCTACCAATAAATTGGAACGCATTATTGTACTGAGACTGTTTTATTTAACTCTTTTGGTTTGGATATACAGGGTGTTAGGGTAAACAGTTACATTACTGTAAGGGGTTATTCTACCCATGATGCTTAACAACTTTCAATAAGAGACATATCGGGAATTCGCCAAAAAAAAAAAGATCAGCTGATTGCATTATTACTATGGAAAGTCCATAAAACATTTTTGCGCATTTCCTATAGGTTCCTTAGGAAAAGTTGTTCTGTATCATGCATGGGTACAATCACCCCTTAAAGTAATGCAACTGTTTACCCTAACACCCTGTAGTGACTTAGGTGCCTTGAGTAGCCTACCTTCCATCCAAGATTGAAAACGGAAGTAGAGACAGAATTGACACATTAATAGTTTATAGCATAGCAATTATATGCACACCATAGATTAATATGTATATTGGTTATCACGACATGTAGTCAGTTTTTAATACTATTATAATACATCTATGAATAAACCGATGGCCGATGATGTCGAAGAGTTCTCCTGGGATGACCGCGTACCGAAAATCGCAGCGTGAGTATATATGTATATAGGTACAAGGTTGACCGACGAGCTGATGTAGGCGTCGGGATGAGGGCAGCGCAGGACCAGTCGTTTTTCTTGTGGCGATCTTTGGAGGAGACCTATGTCCAGCAGTGGACATTTATCGACTGAGATGGTGATAAATGAATAAACCGCAAAAAGAGGACTTATCCCGCGCCAGTCTTCATTTGGTCGAAAGACTTAGATAGGTAATTGGTGTCCAAAAGGGCGCGACTTGCTATACACAATGGTGTGTTGGTGCCTACACTTATGTATGGCAGTGAGTGTTGGGTATGGCAGAAGAAGCATGAAAGTAAAATTAATGCCGTTGAAATGCGTTCCTTGCGAAGCATGTGTGGAGTTACGCTGAGAGATAGAGTGAGAAATTGTGAGATTAGAGATCGATGTAAATTGAAAGAAGATGTTGTGACAAGAATAGAGAAGGGTATGCTTCGTTGGTTTGGTCATGTGGAGAGGATGGGTGATAGCAGATGTACGAAAGAGATATATGGAGCTAAAATGAGTGGATGTGTCGGCAGAGGGCGCAATCGTAGGACGTATTCTGATCAAATCAGTTGCGTCCTACAAAAAGGGGAGGTGCGGAGTACTCGAAACCGACGGCATGTATGAAGAGATGTATGGATGTGAATGAGGCAAAAGATGTATGTAAGGATCGTAGTAGATGGCGCGCTCTGGTCTCTGCCTACCCCATTGGGAAAGAGGCGTGACGTTATAGATAGATAGATAGGTAGGTACTCGCTGTCTAATATATTTTGGAAGCAGTTATTCCGATAGTAAAATTCGGTTCGTTTTTAAACAGGGTCCTTCTTAAAATGCTGAGAGCTTTTAAGGGTATGACCAGACCTTCAAACTGAATATCTAAGTTCTCAATGAGATCAACATCTAAATCGCGAAAAAAGTATCGGCTGTCCCATAGGTAGGTACATTTGGCTCGAGTAGGCTTGTAGTTTTGTATGGAACAGTTTTTTTTTCGCGATGTTGTTGCCATAGAGAAAGCGGTTCAGTTTGAAGGTCTGAGGTCAGCATGATTAAAAAAACCCTGCACTTATGTATAAAAGAACTTCTTGAAAATTATGGTATTAAATGACAACAGTAAAATAATCCTATGTATAATAAATTATTAACAAGGCACTTAAGCCACTTAATGCTTTTCCCTACATAAGTTTCCAAATACTTTACAAAGTTATTATAAGTTAGGTGTAAGTTAGGACAAGTTTTTGCCAGTTTCCCGGGACCGCGACAAGTGTAACACCCTTCCACTATTTCCAGTTCACTACTTATTTGAATAATATTTTAGTACAATCGAGAAAAAAAGGAAGAACTTACGACATTAATAATAGGTACCTACGTACCTACAGGTTTGGTAGCTTTTGGCCGCGAATACATACAGAGCATACGATTTTTCATACAAACTTTTATACACCAGAGGCCGTAGCATGTGTGGCACGCTATCACGCCTTTTATCTTGTTCGTTCGTGCGCAAATAGAAAGAGAGCGGAAGCGTGACTCTGTCACTCATCAGGTGTCAGAGATTTTTCAACATTGGGCTGCCTGAGATGTCTGCTCATCTAAATCTTATATTAAATTTATTAAAATCTTTTTGGGTTCCGTACCCAAAGGGTGGAAAGTGAAAACGGACCCCCATCCGTCCGTCTGTCCGTACCTATAGGTACGGACAGTACCTTAGTATACTAAGGGCTGTATCTTTTGAACGCTTGACGGTTAAAATTTCCAGAGAATATGTGTTATTACAGCGGATTTAATGGCAAATACTAAAAAAATATAAAAAGACAAAAATTAGAGGGGTCTCCTTACAAGAAGCTTTTTTTCAACGCTTATTGTTTTTGCTCTATATCGTAAAAACGGTAATACAAGCTCAAGCGACAACACAAGTGTCAAACTTGTGTGATTATGATTATAGAATATAGGTACTCAAGGATAATAAAAATTAAAACCGGCAAAGTGTGATTCGGTCTCGCGCTAAGGGTCCCGGTGAAAGCAATTTTTGTAAGTAGGTAAATAATGTTGTGTCGTGGTACGGAACCCTAGGTGCGTGACTAGTCCGACTCTCACTTGACCGGTTTTTATTTAAGATCTAATTAAACGAATCAAAAGCTAAAAAAAAATCTAGTTTCTATGAATTTAAGTTATTGTGCGTGTAAAGTTCTGCTCATGACTGTACCGATCTAAGTTGAGAAACGGATGTCATTGATACAAAATTGATAGCCACGAGATAGCAGGCCGCCCGCGCCCTCCCGCACTTTATAAGTCCTCTTTTACTTGTTTAAATACAGGGAACATAGGTACCCTACTTGTAGGTATAGCGGTACCTACTAAGAAAGCAATATGAAGCATTGTAGACTTGGGAAATACACCTACCTTAGATCTACAATGTTTCATATTAAAATTACTGATTAGTAGTTCTTCGATTATGTAGGATTTGCCTGAAATTGAATTCTAAATAACAATTCAACAGCAACTTTAAGAATTCTTTTTCTCCCTTCCGGACGGAAAGCGTCAATTTTCGTCCCGCTGCGCTAAACGAAGTTGCCGCTTTCCACCTCAGTCGAGGAGAAAAATTGTATACTAACCTCGGACAGTAAATAAGAAAGCCTCAGATCACATGTTTACATTAGATCTGTGACCTTTCTTACTTTTCTATCCTCGGTGTGTAATCTACCATTTAGACAGACGAACCCTTATCATAATTTCAACCACTATTGTTACACAAAACAAACCTAGCTAATATTATCCATGCACAAACCACACCTATTTTATTTAAAACTAGCGACCCGCCCCGGCTTCGCACGGGTGCAATGCACATATAAACCTTCCTCTTGAATCACTCTATCTATTTAAAAAAAACGCATCAAAATCCGTTGCGTAGTTTCAAAGATTTAAGCATACAAAGGGACATAGGGACAGAGAAAGCGACTTTGTTTTATACTATGTAGTGATACCCTACCTATTATTATATTGCTTATTAGCACAACCATTGTATTGTAGGACCCTATCCTTCTTAATATGCTGACACTTTTATAAGGGGATGATCAGACCATCAAACTGAACAACTTTCTCTATGGGTGGAATCGACATCGAAATAACGAAAAAAATAATCAGCTGTCCCATACATTTGGCTCAAGTAGATTTGCAGTTTTTATATGGAACTGCTGATTTTATTAAATTTCCACGATTTCGATGTTGGTCCCATATAGAAAGTTGTTCAGTTTGAATCAAACTGCCGACTTTGATGGTCTGAGCATCCCCTTAAATAAAAGTGTCAGCATATTAAGAAGGACCCCATATTTAAATGAAATAACAGTAGAAACAAAAAAAGAATAACAGTCACTCGTTTTCTACTTCACAGCAATGTAAGAATATTGTAATGGAATCAAACATGATTATCCTTGTAATATCATGTAATCCAACGCAGAATTTAACCCCATCACGCTTCATTAACTTTCGTCCACACTGCGGCACGCGGCCCGCACGCGTTTCGCACGCGACCTGCTCGCCAGCACGTGCCACCCGCGCCTTTGCGTGGCGTGAGTCGTGACAACATACACATTGTAATCATGTTATACGAGGATTACAACGTTTGATCGATGTTCTCAAATTGTTGTCTCGTTATCGAATTTATTAGAGTTTTATTCGTCTACCTATCTATTGTTAGTTAATTTGAGTTTGTGGTTGTGTCTGTTGACACTTATTTTTTATAAGATAATATCCTTATTTCACTGTAGAAAATGTAATACTGTATTGTAGGTAAAGAGTACCTACTTAATTATTTATTATTATTATTACTTATTAGCCATTGATGTCCCACTGTTAAGCAAAGGCCTCCCTCTGTTCTCGTTATCTCTGTTAAGCGCTTCAACAGGCCAGAAGTGCGATTTTTGAACATTACACGTTGTAATCAGCAGTAGAAAATGTCAAAATTACTATATATGGAGATTATGCATCTTTCTACTGCTGATTTGAACGTGTGATGTTCGAAAATCGCACTCCAGTTCTTAAGGAAACCATCAATTTCGTCCTAACCTTCGTTTAGGTCTGCCTCGACGCCGATTTCGTTTCGTTGGGGACCAATTGCTGGTGGTTTTGGCCTTTGGCCCATAGGTCATCTGGAGGGCAATAGCGGTAAATAAATCGCAACCATAATATGATTGGACCGCGTTCGAAGCTTGCTTTTAACACATTTGGTATTGCGCTAATCGCGGTCCAGCTCATGACAGCCGTTAGAAACGATTTGACAGACGGCTCAAACGTTAAACGCTGTCAGTCACACAGCAGGTAAATAAGTCAAGTTTAGCCCGATACGGAATTAACACAGTTGAAAAGTAATATGATTGCAATGTGATTAGAACTGAAATTGGATTAGGATCGAACTTGATTGTTTTAATTTTTTTTTTAAAGTAGCATAATCGCCCCCCCTGGCATGCCGCAAACATCGACGTCTGTCTCTTGGGTTCTGTTCTGGAGCGAATGACTTCGTTTCTAACCTACTTAATTAGGTACTGTAAAGAAATAGTTTTTAATGAGTTTCAGTGTGCTATACCTACAGGATGTAACAAACATCCCAGTAATGTTAAAAGGGGTGGTTTAGTTAAAACCGTCAAACTGAACAACTTTCACTATGGAGCCAACATCGAAATCGCGAAAATCATAAAAAAAAACATCGAAATATTCTGCTGTTTCATTCAAAACGGCAGTACCTATCTACTCGACTCAAAATGTGTGGCACAGCTGATTTTTTATCGTTGTCTTTGTTCGTAGTAAGTTGTAAGTAGGTAGTAGGTAGGTACGTATGTAGGTAGGTAGGGTAGTATTTGTATGATGAATATGAATATTTGTACCCGAGTCAAGGATGTTTGTATCTATATGTGTAGTCTATATCGTTGTCTAGTTATCATAATACAAGTCCAGGCTTGATTGTGGAACTTTAAATGTGACTAGATAATTTGTGTGATAATGTCCAAGATATTTTTTTTATTTTTTTAAAAGATTACTTCTTAGTTTTATCGTTTAACATTAAAAGGTAGAGACCCGAAAGTAGGTAGGTATTCGTTTCCAAAATACCATCAAAGATCAAATTTATTAATTTAGTTCAGATTAAATCAAAACTAACAACACTTATTGTACGACTTTTTCGAGCTACGACTCACATTTCACGGTAAAGAAATCAAAGGAATCGCTTGAAATATGAAAACATTTTGTTTTCCCCTCTGTGACGGTGTCGCATCAATAGTTCGATGATACAATTCCCGAACGAACCGCGAACTGTAAGAGAAGTTCTCCCTTTTACAATTTCTACGTATCGGTATCGGTACTAGGACCTCGCCAAGAACAAGACGATCGTCTTAGTAGTGTGGATGAGACTAGTTAAAGCCTGACCAGAAATATAAAAAACCTGGTTTGGGGGCGCTGCAATCGACTGTAACCTTTAATGTCAGTGTTCCAAGTGCAAAAATTAGTTCCAATGATTTTCCGCAACATGGCAAGGTTTTTATTTTTCTGGTCGGGCTTTACGAGGGATTATAATAAAAACCGGTCAAGTGCGAGTCGGGCTACTCGCGCACCGAGGGTTCCGTACCATACCACACAAATTATAATTAACTTACAAAAAAGTTTTATTTTCTCCGGGACCTTTAGCGTGAGACCGACTCACACTTGGCCGGTTTTTATTATTTGTTGTTATACTGTACAGTTTGCTCTAAAATAACACCAAGTTTGACGCTTGTATGTATGACTGTTTTTACGATAGAGCGAGAAGAAAAAACGTTGATAAAACTAGTTTCTATGATGTTTTTATTATTTGTTAGCAAATCCGCTGTAAGTAATAATACAATTCTGTGAAAATATCAACTGACTAGCTTCAAAAGTTACAACCCTAAATAGGTAGAACAGACGGACGGACGGAAAGCGTAGGCTTATGAAATAGGGTCCCGTTTTCACCCTTTGGGTACAGAACCCTAAAAGCTACCTCGTCTCACCGTCTCAGTCGAGCGAGTAGCGGGCGAGTAGCCCGACTCGCACTTGACCAAGTTTTGATAATTTTTCTGGTCAGGCTTTAAAAAGACAATAATAATCACTAAGCCCCACTTGCGCCAACCACGGGTTAGCAATTAACTCCGTATAAAATAGCTCTTTCAGTTGTTTTTCTATACAAAAAATCATGGGTTACCAACTTAACCTAGAGTTTATTGCTAACCCAGGTTGGCGCAAGTGGGGCTAAGTACCTTAAAATAGGAAATAAGGGTGACATTTTTGTATGAAGAATATATGTCAAATGAGCTGTCGGGTAAGCTAACAAGAACGTATTCGGAAGTTGTGAAACAGGCCCTAAAGCTTCTAAAGCTGAATGGTCAATAAAAACAAAAATTATCTTATCTAGAAAATAATAAAAATGTAACGATGGGTCATATCCACAAGAGCTGTTTGGCCAATCGTTCGATTGATATTCAATTCTGAATTGCAAGGAGAAAGATCGCCTCGGGACAGCGCCCAATTGAATTTGAAAACAGAACATCGCCGCCCCGCACACCCTACCCACACCTTCCACTGCCCCGGCCTCAGGTGACCAATATTCCTAGTAAAGTCAGGACACGAGACACGAATAAAGTAAAACGTTAGGTACCACTAGGTTCTAGGCAATGGCAAGTCAGTCTAATTAACTAGAAAAACATGTTGGATAAATAATTGTACCAATAACCAATAAATATGAGTAGGTAGGTCTAGGTACGCAATAGCACCGTCTATTTTTTAGTTTGTGGTAACTACAAAGAGTCGATAATTCAAAGTAGGTATAAAAACGTATTTCATATCAAAAATATAATAATCTTACAAATGAATCAACAAATTTCTCCCTAAAATTAGGGAATCGAGAAAAACACGGAACACTTTCGATCTGACAGCTAAATTGACAAGATTGTAACGCCATCCTTCCAGTGTCTAAGAACGTTTTTTTTTTCATAAAAACGCCTCATTATGATAAAGTTAACGAATTTGTCCTCATTAAAGATTAATAAATAAGCGCTAGCGCTTCAACAGGTTTATTTAATGTTTACATTTTCCTAGACAGAGTACAGACCTGCTTTAGAATATAATATCCCATCTTTACAAGCACGTTACCTGTGTAAATTGGTCACTCTACTGCCCCCTGCCCAGCGCGGCCATTTTCCCGCCCATAGACAACAGTTTTATTGTTTTTATATTTATTTATCCGACGCTGTTTTTGCGTTATTCTGCCCTATCGTTTTTGGCGCGTGCCTTTATGACGTAGCAAAGGGCGGACGATGGCCAGCCGTTGACACTATGAAGACATGACATAGAAAAGACAAGATAATTTAGTTCCCTACCTACTCCAAAATTAATCAACATTTTGTAGTAGCTAATTTTCCAAATCTTTACCGAGCCTCCAGAGAAGGCCTACTGCCCTCAACCGTTTTTTTTTTTAATTGAACATTTTCCGTATTACCATCACTCTTTTTTCAGGTCCGTGACCATCACACAAAATTGGTTTTCTCTGGGACCGTGAAACCGGCCAGCTCTGCCCGCATTTTTTTTAATTTTTTAGATTTTTGTCTGAGCGCATAGAAAACTGAACCATTTTATTAATTTAATTTAGGTAATTGTTCGTTATCGATAGCATAAACTGACAAAATATGGCGCTCCTGCATTCAACAAAAGCTGAGAAAATTGCCGTCGAAGACCCGGGCAAAGTTACCTTGATCTTCGTCCAACATTGCTCACCTCATAGACCTATACTCTAGCACATTGATATCGTTGACTCACCTTTAATATCTCGGAAACTATAAAGCTTTATGACTTTGGGATTATGATATGTTACAGAGGGCGGTGAAATGTTGCCATACCTACTGGCAAGGGAAACATTTATTATTATGCATAATATTACTCTTTCTTTACTTCACTTAAAACGGCTAGCAATTGTCGGTCCATACATGTCCCTATAGTGCCAACAGTGTCAGGTGAAGCAAAGGTCCAACTATGATACGTCAGCGCGATTTAGAATAGCCCACCCTCGTTTTATCGTGCCTATGCGTTTACCAACTTAAACAGTACAAGACGTAATAGAAAAACAACTCTAAGTCCGACGTAATAAGGTCAACCATAAATGTAAATATACCTTGGCAAGTAGGTACCTATACAATATGATATCGGACGCGTCCATTCCATGGATATCAATTCAATATCACAGTGCGTTTGATCGCATCGTTTCATGGATATTACTCACACAATGTAGGTCGAAAGTCGAATGCCAAGGAAATATTGAGACTAATATACTAAAGCAGTAACGTTTAAAATTAAAACATTTAAAACAGATTCTATAATAAGCTCATGGACTACCCTATTTCTTCCTATCCAATATACCTACTTACATATTAATTTATGCTTCCTATGGGTGTCATACTCCTACATCCTATGGGTTTTTAGGCAGTGTTTTTGTGGGTGATATCTAAGGGTGATAATGTGTAACCCCTTCATATAACTTTCAAATAGTGCCTACTCTGTTCTTTCAATAATATTATGCTAAAGATTCTCAAAGGGCTCGCTACACATTATCTTTGTTTTTTTATCTATTTCTCCCATCCGGACGGAAAGCGTCAATTTTCATCCCACTGCGCTAAACGAAGTTGTCGCTATTTCACCTCCGTCGAGGAGATAACGAGTGTTTACCCGTGGACCCGGTGGCTTGACCCATTACCGGGTCCACGGCTAATTTTAATTACCCGTGGTCCCGTGGCATTAGGGATTGCTCCCTGGACTTCTGACAATATCGATAGAAACCCTGTGGTACCGTTTCCATGGTAGTGACCCTAGGGATACTGTAGTGTAGTGACCTATCTCTCGCATGATAATCTAGATAAGTAATAGAAAAAAAAGAAAAAATAATGGAAAAGAGATAAAAAGGAAATAGAAATAAAAAAGGTTCTTTTTTTCATTTTCTTTCCTTTTTTCCGTATTTTTTCTTACTTTTTCTTTTTTTTCTTCAATACCTAATGTAAATAAGTATAAAAAAATGAAATAGTAAATAGGGATAGTATGTGTGCGTGTGTGTGTGTGAATCGTGTGTATGTATGTGTGTGTTACCATGATGGAACGAGGCAAAAACTAATGCGACCGAACGGTTTATGGGTATGGCCAACTAAAACGGATAATGTCATATTCGCAAAAGGCCATCTTGACGCAAAATGTCACACTCGCAAAAGGTCATACTCGTAAAATGGCACATTGGCTGTATACCTACGTATGTACTTTTCAATAAGTTTTAATAAAAAATAAAAAAAAACAATTTTTTTTTTAACGTACCTATGAATGTTTTTTTTAAATCTTTTATTTTAGACAAATAAAGAAATAAGATGTCTGAAATAAAAAATTTAAAAAAATGCATACATGCGTTTAACAAATTTTGTTCTTCAGCGTACCTATGCAGGTTTCCTCACGATGTTTTCCTTCACCGTTTGAGAGCAGTCGGTATAAAATCTCATTGATACATATGGCATGTCATCCGGCCGTGCGAATTCGAACTTGGACCTCAACATTGAGTTTCCATAGCTTTCCGCAACGCGCCACCGGACACGCTCGACCGACGCGACGTTGGTAGATTATTCCTTGACCTATACCTACTAGTTACTAATATTGTTGACATCCTAGTGTTGTACCTATAGCTACCTAATTATGAAACTATACAAGCGATGGACACGAAAACTGTAACTAGCAAGACGATGCCAGAAGCTCGTCACTTTTTGCGTTGTAAACTTCGTTCATTTCGTTTTTAGCTAGGGTTGGTCGTCTCGTCTGCCCGTCGCTGGGTTCTTGTCAACCGTCCAACCTCATCAATCATCTGTTTTCGATCCAGCTTACTAAAGTACCTCGTAATTATAGTACTCTGTGAAACCTATATCAGCTAGTAGGCTAAATTGATATCATTAAGTTAGTAAACGTTTTTCGGTTTGATATTTTGACATATCTTTCATACAAAATATGTCAAACTACTTATCTGTCGGATAAGCTGACAAAAACTTACTCAGAAATGGTGAAACAGGCCCTTAGTAATTAAAGTAAAATCAGTCAGCAAGTTCTTTAAACAAACATATAATAGGTACCTACCTAGGTACTCGTACCTATCTAGAAACCTACCACCAATATCTGTGCTTTACATTGGTCAGATTTCCATTATTAGTTTCAATGCTAGGATTAATTTAAGATTTGTGGAAAACCACGATAACTTTAAAATTACATAACTAAGTACTATTTTTTGTGTAAATTTTAATGTAAAGCACATATATTGGTTTCTAAATAGGTAGTTATAGTACGACCAGGAAAATATGGCCGTTCGGTAATCTTCGTTTGCGCAGAGCAGGCCACAGTCCCCGACAAAACCCGAAGTCATTTAGTATTTAGTAATAAATTATTTAGAAAAACAAAAAACCCGACTGCATAAAAAACTATTAACTGAAAAGATAAAAACAAGCTCCTTAAATCAGCTATAACTTTAATTGGGCAAATTAATACAATTAGAATGTTATTCCTTATTAGGTATGTATCGCAAACGGGGACAAAGAAAAATGTCCTATTTGTTGGTTATTGGTTTGTCCCCGCCTGCAATACCTACCTAATAAGTAATAATATTCAAATTGTATTAATTTGCCCAAGCAAAGTTATTATAGCTGATTTAAGGAGCTTGTTTTTAACTTTTCAGTTAATAGTTTTTTATGCAGTCGGGTTTTTTGTTTTTCTAAATAATTTAGTTTATTTCATACTTTTTAGTCTTGTGTCAAAATGGTTGCATAAAAATACTATATATATATAATTGGAATCTGCTCTTCACCAGCTTTCATTTGATAACCATATTGTATTTTTTTACGAAAAAAATTTGATTCTCCCCCCTCTCTTTTTTAATTCGCATACGCCATATTAAAATAATGTACCCTATGTCACTCTCACGACTTTTACGAATCTAACGACACCTCATATGTTAAAATTCATCAAGCCGTTTAGGCTGTAGGGCGTGCCAAAGAAATAGACATACAAACATACATACATACATACTTGCATACATACATACATACCATACATACATACATACATACGCTCGAAAAACATAACCCTCCTTCTGTCGCAGTCGGGTAAAAAAAGTGCAAAGGCGGATAGCAGCGAAAAGGGCGCGAAAACAAATTTTCCAATAGCGTAAACGGACTAAAGGTGGCAAATCCTGATTGGTAATTATAATTTCGCGCGCTATTAAAAATTGTCAACTGCGCAGGTACATCGTTAGGTAAACCTTAAATTATAAACCTCGTACCTACTTACTACAAAGAATTTCGTAGACTTTAATTGGGTGGTCAATATTTAAAAAAAAAAACTTAGTACGGATGGTCGTTTGTACGCAGCTCGCTCGGGAGCAAACTCTAAATAATTTATTTATCTACAGGGTGTTACAAAAGTAAAAATAAACATTTAAAACTTTTAAGAGGGTTGTTTAGACCATCAAACTGAACAACTTTCACTATGGGACCAACATCGAAATCGCGAAACAAAAAATCTGCTATCCCATTGATTTAGCTCGAGTACTTACGTAGATTAGTACATTGATATCGTTGCCTAGATTTGAAGTTTAGTATAGAACATCCGATTTTTTTTTTGTGATTTCGATATTGGTCCCATAGTGAAAGTTGTTCAGTTTGATGGTCTAACTAAACCACCCCCTTAAATGTTTATTTGTATTTTTGTAACACTTTGTACAGAGGGAACAAAACACCTTGCTTCAGACCATAAAACTGAACAACTTTCACTATGGAGCTTCGAAATCGCGAATAAAAAAATCTCGTTTCGTACAAAACTACAGCACCGATTCGACTCAAATGTATTATGGGACAGCGGTTTTTTTCTCAATAATTATCACATCAAATTATTTACGTCAAATCTTTTTTTTAAGGCTTAGAAAAAGTATATTACGTCTAGAATGAGCCCCACTGTTTTACCGTATAAAACAAAAGGGGTCAAGTTTCATAGGATGGTGTGCTTAAGGCGCCATGTAATCTGTGGGCGCCATACAAATTATGTATGTGTGCGTGTATATGTATAGGGTTTAGGAGCCAGTACAGCACTCGTAGCATGCTACACGTGATACGGCTTTATCAAGTCTTGTGTCTCGTTCGTTCGCGCGCAAATAGAACGAGAGCGAAGGTGTGATAACGCTGTATCATATCACTGTGTCATGCTCCCTATGCTGCACGGCTAGCATGCCACCCACGACAAAGCGTTTAAACGAGAAAAACGTCATGCGCGCTCTTTTTGGCGTACGTAAAATAATAAAGATGGAGGCACGTCTCGATTTTTGTCGTTTTCTCGGCGTTGGCATGCTAGAGGGGCAGGTTCAAATTTAGACATTGATTTAAATATTTATTCAAAGAATTTAGACGCTTTCGTATCTTCGACTGTCTTGACATAATAATATAACCAAGAACATTGTATATAATATCTTAATCTTAACTATTGTAAAACCGTAAAATCATTAGGGATCCGCAAAAAGTATCGATACTTTTAGTTCGATACCTAGTATTTTTGTACTCGATACTTTTATTCGAGTATTTTACTAAGTATCGATACTTTCTGAGATACTCGATACTTTTGCCCCTCACTAAACTGTCAGATAAAAGTCAGTAGATAGTACTTCCTTCTCCGATGTATAGCGTCGTCCCTCTCGATGGAGTCAGGATTTCGGGGGAAATTAAAGTTTGAATAATGCATGTGTGACTATGAGCAGGTAAATACATTTAGTAGCAATACTAGCAATTATCAAGTTTTAGGAATCTCGTAATCGGGGATTCAGTAATTAGTTGTTAGTTCCTATACTTTGCAATTTAATTTTGTAGGAAATTATGTATTTTCTTGTGATTTCTAATATTTTAAAAATATTACTCGATACCAAGTAGTATCGATACTTTCGAGTCGATACTTTTTATTCGATACTTGGTATCGAGTAGGTATCGATACTTTTAAAAATTTGCGGAACCCTAAAAATCATGATGAATAAAAAAGTTGCGGTTTACTTCATATAAAATCAAATAACACTCGATAGCGCGATTTAAATGACGTGCAGCGCCATCTATTGACAAATTGTTAGTTAGTTTGTTTGTTCGCACATCACGCAAAAACTACTGAACCGATTTTGATGAAACTTTTTTGTTTGATAACTTATGATCTGACTTAAAATCTGGTATATAGGTAATTTGTGCGGACGAAGTCGCGGGAAATCACTAGTGTCATATAACTTTATCAAAGTAAGAAGGATCGAAGAGTCACGTTGCAGGGTTTGCCCCGAACACTTGTCTCTCGCGTGGTGTTCGTGCGGTTCACGTTTCAACCTGCGACTGCGACTGCCACGAGGCTCCAAAATCCTTCTCAGTTGTTCTTTCTCAAAAACAATCCTCGTCGAGATTGGAAAGACACTGGATCAAACTACTTGACATTGGCGGAAATGCGGTGCTAACGCACAAAAAAGAAGTCATTAGAAGTCCATAATTATAAATAAAAAAAAAAGGATTGAAAAAAATAAAAATAAAAAAAAACTTTAGGCGCGATTTTCTCGAAATGATGGCGAAGCACATATTATAAGAGATAAGTGTACTTTTTGCAACCATCAGCAGCAAGGCTGATTCAGTGTTTATGTGGTGTAGAGCATCTCTGTGATGGGGATGGACCAGGTCTGCCTGCATAACTTCAGTCGGTTTAGGAGTTACAAACGTTTAAAGGTCTGGAAAAAAATTACGAACAGCTGCAGGGCTGATCGTATGATATTATTGTGGTATGCACTGTAGCCATGTGAACAGTACAAAAACTGAAATGGTTCATCAGTCGGTTTTGGAGTTACTGACGTTCAAAGGTCTGACCTTTGAACGGCTGTATCTCCTAAACCGACTGGCAGTTCATGTCAGTTTTTGTACTTTTCGCATAGCTACAGTGCATACTACAATAATATCATACGATCACCCTTGCACGATCGTAATTTTTTTCCAGACCTTTAAACGTCTTTAACTCCTAAACCGACTGAAGTTATGCAGGCAGACCTGGTCCATCCCCATCACACAGATGCTCTTCTTCTTCTTCTTCGGGTTCCTCTCCATTACTGGAGGTTGGCAGTCAGCTCTGCATATCCCTGTCTATCTCTCGCCAAACGAAACAGCTCTTCGACGCTGGCGATGTCTGTCCACTCTTTCAGATTCGCAAGCCATGACATTCGTGGTCTACCGACGCTTCTTTTGCCCTCTACTTTGCCCATTATTATAGTCTGGAGCAGTTGGTATCGCTCATTCCTCAAGATATGACCAAGGTAGGCGACTTTCCTCCTTTTAATGGTTAGAAGCAACTCTCGGGACTTCCGGACACGTCGTAGAACTTCCACATTGGTGACTCGTTGAACCCAACTTATTCGCAGCATTCTTCGGTAAAACCACATTTCTACAGCCTCTAGTTTCTGGCGAGTAGCTTCCTTAATGGTCCATGCCTCGCAACCGTATAGAACTATTGGCCATATGTAAAATTGGAGCATTCTTACTCGGAGTCGTATATCCAGTTTACGATTAGTTAGTACCTTTTTCATTTTAGTACATGACGCGCGGGCTATTTCTATCCGGGTTTTAATCTCGTCGTCTGATTCCCATGTTTCATTAGCCCATGTGCCGAGGTACTTGTAACGGGAAACTCTCTCTATAATAGTATTATCCACAGATATTGTAGGATTCAAGCCACTATTTCGGGAGATAAGCATGAACTTCGTCTTTGTGAGATTCATTGACAGTCCAGCATTCTTACTACAATCGTGGACTCTATTAACTATCATTTGCAAATCTTCCGGCTTAGAGGCAATAAGAACGGTATCGTCGGCATATCGGATATTGTTTATTATTTGTCCGTTAATGGCCACCCCTCATTCTTGATCCTCAAGGGCAAACATTAAACAGTACCGGCGATAAAATGCAGCCTTGTCTTACCCCTCGACAAATTGCCACCTCTTCGGTCTCTTCACCATCCACTCTAACCGTGCCCGTTTGACTCCAGTATAGATTTTGAATGATTCGCACGTCCATTCCATCGAGCCCTATGTTATTCAGAAGACGTATAAGCACCTCATGCCGAACTCGGTCAAATGCTTTCTCGTAATCAACGAAACATAAAAATACGTCTTTTTGCATATCCCGGCATTTTTGGACAAGAACGTTAATTGCGAATAAAGCTTCTCTGGTGCCAACGCCTGATCTAAAGCCAAATTGTGTCTTTCCTACTCGTTCATCACATTTCACTCGGATCCTATCGTGAATTATGGAAAGAAACAGTTTCAGTACCTGGCTCATCAAACTTATTGTTCGGTATTCCGTACATTTCTTGGCATTAGGCTTTTTCGGCAAGGTAATGAATGTGGATTTTAACCACTCCTTTGGCAGAATTCCTGTACCATAAATATTGTTGAAAAGAGATGTCAACGAGTCCACGTATTCATATTCTATTAGTTTTAGGATCTCTACATGAATATTGTCAGGTCCTGGAGATTTATCGGTTTTTGCTCTTTTCAGTGCATTGACTACCTCAGATCTCATTATTGGAGGACCATCTTGATTTTGTGGAGCGATGACTTCACCTCTAGTGGAGTCCGCAAACATGATTTCTATGTAGTTTTTCCAAACAGAATGTTTCGTCTTAACGTCTAACAGCAGCTTTCCGTTCTCGTCCACCAACATATTCTGCTTTGAACCGCCTTTAAATCCAACCATTTCTTTGATTTCTTTATGTAATTTAAAACTATCAAATTTTCTATCTAATTCTTCTAATTTGACACATTTCTGTTCATAGAATTGTGTCCGTGCTTTTCGAATTTCTATTTCAATCTGTTTGTCAAGGTGCTTAAATTTACACCACAGATGCTCTACACCACATAAACACTGAATCAGCCTTGCTGCTGATGGTTGCAAAAAGTACACTTATCTCTTAGTCTAACAGGAGTTTTCTGACAGCTACTAAAACGTAGTTCATCATACCGGCGATAGATGGCGTTGACCAGAGAGGGGTCCGAAGAGGAAAATTTTAGGCTAAAAAGTAAACAAAAATGCAGGGACGTTCTTCCTAGCAAAAATGCATGTCACTGAGTCAGACTCAGACACATCCGTTGACGAAATATATACTCGCTACATCGCTAGCTAGCTACATCTTCGACCCCATCTTTGTCCTGAGGACTAGATTGAGGTGAAGGGCAAACCCATCCATTAAGGAAAAAAAAATTTATATAGGTATATATATAACTATATGCTCATATTTTGCTGCTTACTTAAAAACTCAAGGCGAGAGTGAATATGCATTTTTCTAGGTAAGCATGCTAGGTACATCTTCGGCCTAATCATCACTTAACATGTGAGATTGGGGTCAAATGTGTAGGTACCTATCACACATAAAAAAAAAACTTACTAGGTATTTTATTTGTATTTTTACCCGACTGCGACAGAAGGAGGGTTATGTTTTTCGAGCGTATGTATTTTTATCTGCAAATCCCTCAATCATGTTCATATTCATATTCATATTACTATGGAGGTGGTACTTGGGTATGTTCCTCCATTGAAAAGGGAAGATCTTCCACCAGGCTTAGTGTGAAGCCTGGGGACCGGCCGTGGTCCAACAGTTCTTAGTTGGACCTTGTATATATATCGAATCTCTGTGATTATTTCTCTTGCGCGATTTATGTCTCGCATTCGATTGTGAACCTTATTTGTAGTAGGTTACGAGTTAGGTATTTACGGTGAACGTTGTCTTTGTATGGAGCATATTTCTGAGTGCGACGGTATCGCCATCTGTTAGCTTCTTTGCTATAACTTGTGGGTGTTGACATCTATGGCAAGTCCCCACAGTACTCCCCCCTCAGACCGGAGGTCGTTGAGTGGTTTGAAGTGTGCAGTCTGTATCCATGTAGGTGCAGGGCTCCAGTCAAGTGAGTCTGACGAGCGATGTGCTGCGAGTGTGTGCATCTGCCAGGGAGACTAGTCCTGATGTGATGCGGGTGAGTGACAGGCGTGGAGAAGGCGAGCAGAACTGCCACGTGGAGGTGAGCTCAGACACGTGGGCTGCGGGAGATCCTTCTATGCAGACGCTGATTGTCGTTGAGGAAGCTGCAGGCCCAGGAAGCGGTGTGAAGACAGCTGCGATGGACCTGGTGCGGCTTCGGGTTGATGGTGTGACTGCTGCTTGTTTGACCTGGTCGAGGGGTGTGAAGGGTTGGTTGAACTGGTTGCTGCTCTGTGTTGGTGCTGCTCTGCGGTGTTCAGGTTGCGATGTTCTTTGTCGAGGGTCACCAATATAGAGGTGGTACTTGGGTATGTTCCTCCATTGAAAAGGGAAGATCTTCCACCAGGCTTAGTGTGAAGCCTGGGGACCGGCCGTGGTCCAACAGTTCTTAGTTGGACCTTGTATATATATCGAATCTCTGTGATTATTTCTCTTGCGCGATTTATGTCTCGCATTCGATTGTGAACCTTATTTGTAGTAGGTTACGAGTTAGGTATTTACGGTGAACGTTGTCTTTGTATGGAGCATATTTCTGAGTGCGACGGTATCGCCATCTGTTAGCTTCTTTGCTATAACTTGTGGGTGTTGACATCTATGGCAAGTCCCCACATTACAATCAGCGTAGGTAGGTAGTGATGTTGTAGTGATTAGATTTTCTTTGCGAGCGGCACCTCATTACAACGCAGAATGAATGAGAAAGAAGCGCAGGCATGCGGCCACAGTTACAGTAGCATGCGGCACTGTCGTTTTGTCGAAGCAACATTGTGTCTGCGATGTGACAGACCGCTAGTTCGCGGTGTCACTCGTGTTTGCGTTGTGGTTGCGTCGTGGTTGCGATGTGGACGGCATTACACCTGCGTACCAAAATGACGGCAAAATGTGGTACCTACTGTTAGAGGGAAACGATCGATTCGGCACCTCCCTATTAGACGAGGGTGTGCGACGGGACACCACTAGGGAAGAGGAGAGGGGGTGCAAGAGAGCACTTCCGGCGCACACGCATACCGTGTTTATCATTATTGTAGTTTTCTTACTGCCTCGCGAGTCTCTTATTAGTATGTAACGAATTCTACTATTCATTCTCAATACAAAATATGCGCCCGCCCACTTTTTGTGGTGTGGTACGAACAACCCTTAAGCTTATATTTTCCAGCATAGCTAGCATGCCGCAGTGATACAGCGCTATCACATCTTAGCACTCTTTCTATTTGCGTGCGAACGAACGAGATAAAAGACGTGATACAGCCGTATCACGTGTAGCATACTACGAGGACTGGCACACCTTTCTAACCAGCTCAAAAAAAGGTACAAGAAGTACAGTCAGCAGCAAAAAGAATCCAGTGAAATTTCAGTGTCCCTACTATTCCTGTAATCTGTATATTTGTTAGAGAACAACAGAAAGAACATCTATTCTTTTCTATTCTGTTCATAATTATTATTTAATTTAATTATATTATTATTTAATGGCGTTTCCTTGTTAGATTTCGCCAGTGTCAAGTGTTGAAGACATTTATTTATATTCGATATTGTACGGTAATAAGATATGGCGATCTCAAAGCCCCGTTTTTAAACAAAAACACACACTCGAAACTGCCATAAAACGGCGGAGGCACGTGACCAATTAAATCGCAATGCGAACGCGCCTACTCGGGACCCCCTTAGCCACGCGACTCCCTCCAGAACATCACTAAGGCCCGTCACAGACATGCGCTATAATATGTTGCTGTACTTTTCTTACGCACGCAAAATTACATAAGCACGTCTCTTTCCTGCGTGCGAGTGAGAGGAAGCGATTAGCAACTTGCATGCGTTAGAAGAGTACAGCATCGTGTGTTGCGCGCTTAAATCAGCACAAAATTGAACGAACGCTAAAGGTGCGTTCATACGCGTGCCGCACAGCCCGGCAAGCTTAGGCAGTTCGCTGTACATTGAGGCTTCTATAAAGTTAAGTAGTAACAATCACTTTATAGACGAATAGATGTACAGCGAATTGCCTAAGCTTGCCGGGCTGCACGGCGTGCATGTAAACCCAGCATAAAAACAAAACAACACGCACATTACGCAAATAGGCAGCCATCTTGTGAATTTGGCAATGAGCGTTTTTCTTTTTGTTTCCTAGGGGTTCGATAGATGGCGCTACGGTCTGTGCGAAGAAACGTCAACATTTCAAAAAGTGTTTCTTTAAAATAGTAAAGAGTGAAAAGATGATCAAGAAGATGCCAACGCATCTTTTAAAGACATATTACATTATTTACTAATCATTTTAATCGAAAATTCTAAACTTTTACACTTGACATGGCTGTATGGGCTCGATACCTTGGCATTAAAAAAAAAGGCAGGCACAGACTTGACCAGATTTTGACAGGATCTCGCCTACTTACGGCTCTATGGGGCGATAAAAATGTTATCTGTCGAGTTTTTTAGGAACTAAATTTAAAAAAGAAAAGAAAAACGCTCATTTGACATTGACATAGACCATAAAATCTTTTTTTTTCGTAGTGTGTTTCACTAAATACTAGATGGCAGCACTTTATACGCAAACGCATAAACTTAATAATTATATATTAAGTTACATCGAAAATACCCGCCAAAAGGCGATAGTCATCCCCTGATCTAATCTGTGGCGCGAATCAGTGTTCCCAGACGTGCGATAATTATCCTAGATCCACGATATTTTTGAGTGCCATGCGATAGAAAATAAAAATCTGGTATCGCACGATAATTCGTAAAATTTCCACGGTAATCCACGATAATCCACGATAATTTTTAAATGTAATGGAATCAGTGTACCCAATCACTATTTTCAACAATATTTTCCATTAAATTCCAACGATACATCATACTCACGTTTAGTATTGTGGGTACAGTGTTCAAATATTACTAAAATTTAAGTTCTTATGAGAAAAGTTGAGATAGAAATAAGTATTTACTCATTGTGTCGTTTCAATCAAAAGTTTGTAACATTAAATACTATCACGTAATGTAGGTAAGAATGATTGAATTTCGTACACCATTTGGTTCTCTCTCTCTTTTAGACTCATAAGAGACATCCCAAATTCCCAAAACTATCGTAAGTTTTGGGAATTTGAGATGCGATAAAAACACGATAATTTTGAGGCCAATCTGGGATAATTCTTAATCATGGATCTGGTAACACTGGCGCGAATCCACGTTCAGTCAGTTCTCGAGCGCGCGTTCAACTTTAGCCGCAAAATCTTTAAAGTGTTGGCAACCCTGATCACTACTTGTCATTGAATAGCGCGGGAGGTGAGTGACCGGTCGCGTCTTCAACGTGTTGAATAGATTTATTTAGAAATCAAACGAAAATATTAAATAAAAATGAAAGGCGACAAGAACGTAGACATCCAAGCACTCAAAGACATCGCTAACAAGCTGAGGATCGACAGCATTGTTGCTACAAATGCGTCTAAATCTGGGTATGTGATATAACCTCACTTTTTCGTATGCCGCTATCGAAGGTCTAATGAAGGTTAGCGTTCGATTAGAAGCTTATTGGAATCTAATATAATCCATAATTAACACTACTATATATTGTTACTACTTCGGATACTGTTCTTTAGGTAGAAACGTATATTTCTTGTCAGCGTGATTCGGTAACATATCGTCGCGTTTCGCCGATGTTTTCCACGGGTCACATTGCAGGTACCTGCCGGTAACTTGAGGTTCTATGTCCCTGTGGACTTTGATCTATTAGTGCATACAGTTGCCCGCAATATGTAGGGGTATTAGTATTATCGGCGGTATACCGCTTACAATACCATGACCACGTGATTTATCAAATGGCGGCGGCTCAATCACGCTATGCATTCAAGGTTGTTTCTAATTATGTCAATATTATCAGTAACCGCTATCGGTTACTGCATAATAACTCATTGTCATCATGAAATATGTTATTTTGATACTTTCATCCAAATCTTACTAAATAAATGTGTGAGTTTTGATGTTTGTGACTTGAACGGATTTGGATGAAAGGAGAAAGATGAACTTTTTAGTATGGAAGGGAAGGTGGCCAATGGACAGCCATCATCATTTTTTTCATTTAACTAGGGACATAGGCATAGGCATATGCTCACGACTATATTCCCCGAGGGGGTAGTCAGAGATATTCTGAAACCTCAGAACACCCACGTTTCACCAGTAGTACCGAAACTCTGTCCAGTGTGACGGGGGGTGAGCCCGTCGCCACTTATATTGGACAGTGGGTACAATACACACCTCGAAATTGAAGCATGCAGGTTTCCTCACGATGTTTTCCTTCACCGAAATGCCAGTGGTGTAACAAATCGTACATAAATTCCGAAAAACTCATTGGTACGAGTCGGCTTGGACGGGGATCGAACCATCGCCTCCTGCACGGCAGGCAAGGTTACTCGCCACTGTTTTATTTATTTAACTAGGGAAGTATATTTTTAAGTACTTTTGAGCGAATGCTTCACTTTGCTGCCTGTTATTGTATGTAACATTATTAATTATGGCCCTTAAGCTCAGTCGGTACTGACCCTGCCTGCTGTGCCGATTGTTACGGGTTGAATTCTTCAAAGAACAAACATTTGTATAATGAATATGAATAGTTGTACGCGAGTCCTTCTTAATATGATGATGGTTTTTAAGAGGATGATCAGACGATGAAACTGAACAACTTTCTCTATGGGACTAATATTGAAATCTGCTGTTTTATGATTTTGTACTTGAATGTACATTTATGTAAGACATTAAGCAAATCAGACGTTTTCCTATGAAGGTGTTTTACTTTGAAGACATTTTACTAGTATGACAATTTTTTATTTCAGACGTTTTACTAGTATGTCGTTTTGCTTTTGTGTCATTCAACACACAAAGACATTTTACTAGATTGTCTTTCTGATACGGACCCGTTCAGTTTAATAGTCTGATCAAAATTGTGTTCTATAATATATTGCTGTCTAGTCATCATACAAGTCCTGGCTAGATTCTGAAACTTTATATGTGACTAATATAATTTGTGTGACAATGTCCAAGATATTTATTTAAAAAGAAAAGATTTTGCACTGCGAACATTATGACCTAACTAAACACAATTTAAATTATTGCAAATAGTTGTTAGATTGTAGAAACAATCACCTTAAATTGACATTCGAAGTAAACCTTGACCGAACTATCGGTACCTATCTACAGTGATGACCTCGTGGCACTGGTTATACAACTAACTGTGTATGCCCGTTGAATGTTGTTGATAAAACCGGGTAAAAGTATGTTAATTTATGATGGTTGCTTCACTCAGGTTCATCAAATATAGGGTTCGAAATTATTCCTGTTTTTTGTTTTTCCATACTTTAAGCTTGTATCCATACTTTAGGTTCGGCGGGACATTCAATTTCAGGGGAGATTTTCATTGAAAAATTATGAAAAAAATCTGCTATTCCATAGAAAATTTTGCAAAGTACGCTGAAGTGGTTGCCAGGCATAGAATTTCACTAGTAATTACAATAAAAATATTTGGTTTCCTCTTATTATATTTTTAGAAAATGTTTATTGTAATTAATAGCAATAACCAGATCTTCAATCTCTGCCCACAAGTTCTATTTAACACCAATTTAAATACTTCACAATCAATCAAAATCATTATACTAAAAGCCAATGTTAAATTATAGTAATATCTGTAAAGATTAGTATCTAACCATTACGAAAGAGATTATAGTCATTATGGTAGTAAGTTAATTAATATGGTCAACCCTGGTTTGGTTGGCAACAATTATTTATTACATATGCATTTTAAGAATAACATTATCATTGTGACCTCTGTTGTTCAATATTTATACATTAACTAAAGATTTACTTACCTTATCTATAATACTCTATTTTATGCATTATATGATTCTTGGTTGCAAGGAGTTTTATATAAGAGTTTTAATGTGAGTGCAACAATAGATGTAATTTAATGCTAGTAACAAAACTAATTAGAGCAGATTAAATTACCTTCTTGATAATTACGTCAAAGTAAAATAAGTGTTGAATAATGTTGATTTTATATGACTTGCGTCTACTATTAGTAGAATACCTCACTGGTTTTGTTTTATTAATACAGATTTTGTAAAAGAATCGTGATAAAATATTGAAATGTAATTCATGAGATCGTAACATTACAATGCTTTGTGAAACTTATGTTTTAGTTTACATATTATTCTGATGTTCAATTCAGGAATTGAAGACTGGCATGCTTTTTGAATAACATAATAATAATAGAAAAATTGAGGCAATAAATGACTTTTTAATTTTAATTTAATTTTAATCTAATATTAACTTGTCTTGCCAGGATTATTTTTCCTAAATTTAAAGATTTTTTGTAAAATATTATTATACTTACAGTCACCCCACATCATGCGCGTCCATGGCAGAAATAATGTCAGTGCTGTTTTTCAACACCATGCGCTACAAGATCTCGGCCCCGAGAGATGCCTCCGCGGACAGATTTATTCTATCCAAGGTATGTTTAACATAAAACCATAATGTCTACACACCGAACCCGCCGATAAGCACCCAATACATACAAATTATATACAGAAACGACTGTCGGCGGGTTGGGTGTGTAGACACCTTAAGCTTGACTTGACCACGTATAAGTATATCTCCTATAAGTATACTCCTTAACTTAATGTTAATACGAAAAGGTATTAAAAGCTCTGCTAAAATTCCATTGTGTCCAATCTTTCAAAAGTTGATATTACTGTACTGTCAGACAAATTTTATAGGTAGAGGATAGGTTTAATTGATTATCTTTTTTTAAACTGCCTGGCATCTGTTTTTTTTTGTGGTTTATAATTAGTCCATCGCACCATGTGCACCAGATCGAGGTGGTCTACAAAAATATGTTTATGAGTCTTGCACTGAGAATAATTAATTACACAATCTCTCAAATAGAATTGTGTTTAATCGAAGTGCTATAGCAAAGTGTTTGTCGTACTCATGGCGCTACCTTGGCGAACGTGGGCAGTAACATTCACACATTAATAGGTACCTGCTGTTAGATATACTTACACAAGATTACAAGATTCAATATCTGACTACCCCCTACCTAATAATATAAACAATGGCGTGAGCGTATGTTCTTATGTATGGTATGTATGTATAAGATTCAATTCTATGTCTTATTATACTTCAGTTAATCTTCAAGAATAAGAGTTTATTTAAAAATATAATAGCTGATAGGATGAGTGAGACGTCATAGGATTAAAATGGAACCATCACTCTATTCTTATTAAGGAAATTAAATGTTCACAAATATAAAAACTTTTTAATAAGGTCAACAAAGAACAAAAAATGTCCTTATGTTTTTCGTCTTTAAACCTTAGAAATATCTTGGATAGGTCTCTAATATGAAATTATTGGTAATTTCTAAGTTGATGGACAAAGCGCCGCATGCGGCCCGCACTGCATTTTCTTGCGGCCCGATTAAATTTTAAGAATACCTTCCTGTCGCGGCCCGCAAACATGCTGACTTTTAGAAGTAGGCATATTAAGTACAGTCCGTGGTTAAAATGGTGGTCATGGTGTGAAAAATGTCGAGCTTGCTTCGCTCACTCTGTTTTTTGTAGTCATGTTCTATAATCGATGCAATTATTTTTATGTCTTTATGTTCTTTGCGGCCCACTGATTTTACTTTCATTATGCATGTTGCCCACCAATGACTTTGAGTTTGACATGCCTGATTTAGAGGTAGATAACGTAGGGTAGATATGATCATGTCTTAATTGAACCTAATTAAAGCTTTCTAAATGTAGGGTCACGCCGCTCCTATCCTATACGCAGCGTGGGCCGAAGCTGGTCTGTTCCCAGTTGAAGATCTGAAGAACCTTCGTAAGCTGGAGTCAGATCTGGAAGGTCACCCAACCCCTCGCCTTAACTTCGTTGATGTGGGAACTGGTTCCCTGGGTCAAGGCCTCGCCGTGGCCGCTGGCATGGCCTACGTCGGCAAATACTTCGACCAGGCTCCATACAGGTTAGCATAGACTGAGAGATGGCCTCTAACAGACGATGTTCTTTTTGAGCGATTGTGAATGTGACAGTTTCTCGACAATCTTTTTGCGCGCGGCGATTGTTTGTGAGTGTGTTCGTTCACGCGACATACGGGAATTTACGGGATGCTTCATGTAATTTTTTTTTTTGTGAATGGAAAAATCGAAAGGGGTCGCCCTAGACGTACGTATGCAGACCACATTGGCAGCATACTTAAGAAGGGCCAGATCAAATGTACCCGAAACTGACGAGCGTGTATGAAACGACTTATGACTGTGGAAGAGGCAAAAGAGGTATGTCAGGATCGTAGCCGATGGCGATCAATTGTCTCTGCCTACCCCAATGGGACACAGGCGTGAGTATATGTATGTATGTATGTATGTATGTTCATGTAATTTATTGTTGTTCATTATCACGTGCTAAATGCTAAAAGATTGTCGTAAAATATTGTGTCGTCTGTTCAGCTCATAACGAATAGGCCTGCAGCCCAATATAAGTACCTGATTTTGATATTCTCAATCCAAACAAAAAACAGTGATATACATTGATATACCTACATTTTTTTTAAATAATGAGGTACAATAAAGTACATCACAATAAACAAAAATCTGACAAATTAGTAATGCATGTTCTTTTTTTTTAACTACAATTTTAACAGGATTATCAAATATTTTGTACTTGTTGTAGCTAAATTCTTCAAGAATATAATTGGCCATGACGAGAAAACTAGCATGATTCATTCACACTAACATGATGATTTTGTTAACTTTGTGTTTGTATTTGAAAAAATAAAGTATTTGTGTTGTATTTTTTTTTGTATGTTATCTTGCCTTGCAATTGAAATTTTTGTTTAATCTGAATGTGTCGCGTTGCTAAGCAAGTTTTTATGACTAGCTAGCACGATGATGAGATTATCGAGTACCATTGCTTATAGGCCAGTCATTTTACGGAGTTTTGTTAGAAGGGGTCCCGGGCAGTCATTTTACGGAGTTTTGTTAGAAGGGGTCTCGGGCCCTCTCTAAGAAAACTCCGTAAAATGACTGGCCTATAAGCAATGGTACGTACAAAAATAATCGCATCATCATGCTAGCATTAGTCATGCTAGTAGTGCAGTAATTAAGAATTGTACTTTTAATCTTTAACTGGTACCATTTAGTGACAAAAAGACTATCAGAAAAATTATTTAAAAAAAAATCAATACAAATGTATTTTTCAAAGCTTTCTAAGTAGACGAAAATATTATGTACACGGTGTTTGAAGTGTGTATAGATAGTGGTAAAGCATTTAAAGTGTGAAAAAAACATTACCGTCAGTTTTTTTATAACGAGATAAATGCATATTTTTAAATTTGGGGTTGTTACTGACGCGATTTTATTTTTATTTGTGTATATTATGTCTATGCTCAAATTGGCTCTTATGTGATATACCGAAAAAAATATCAATTCTTAATAATTCCCGGCTCAAACCGTAAAATGACTGGGCTATTAAGCGTTTTAATAAGGGTGAGCAGGCCATACTCCACAAAGGCTTAGTGTGGATTTGTGGAGGCAAGTTAATGGTCTATTTGCTGTCAGATAATTTCCACGCCAACGATTAGTTATTTACTTCTGTTATAGTCATAACTATCAAGGACTAACTGCTTAACGTGACTTTCGAAGTACGGAGGCGCTCGAGATGAAATACCAGTTACGGTCATCCATCCAAAGACTAGTCGGATCTCATGTTGCTTGACTTCAATGATAGCTTTCCATACCGAAGCTGCCACACTACCACAGGGCTGCGTTCAGAACCTTTGGGTGCGGTTGTTCTTCTCGCTCGCTCTTATGGGTAGAACGCTTTTCACCGAGCCTCGGAACGGCGTTAGGGCGAAAAGTTGCACTCGGAGTGCACTCCGGGCGCACTCTGGGCGTAGGTTCTGAACGCACCCCAGATCGTAGATAGTTCGTAACAAATACCTCACTTCCTTAGAAAACGATAAATACTCACGCTTTAATTACCTACTGCCAGACGGTACGCACAAAAATATACCTAGTGAAGATTGCCACAGCGTGGTTATTACTTACGGCGCCACGTTGCCGTCTAGAGCGAGTGGTAGAAATCAAGCAAGTGAATCGCTTACGGTGCGCTAAAGTGTAGGTACCTATCTCAGTACCTACGGCCGACTGACGGAGGCCGGTAACTGCGCCAACGAGCGCCCCATCATGTACCAAGTCTTATTTAGTAATTATGAAACTTGGTGTACACTATACAGGGTGTACTGCCTTGTTGGTGATGGTGAAGCAGCTGAAGGTAGCATCTGGGAGTCCCTGCACTTCGCAAGCCACTACAAACTAGACAACCTGGTGGTTATCTTCGATGTCAACCGTCTCGGCCAGTCCGAGCCTACCTCTCTCCAGCATCAGGTCGGTAATTAACAGTACACACCACCAACGCCAACGTCAGTCCACTGCTGTACAGTATGTAAAAAAACCTGTTGGAGCATTTAGGGGCTGTTTCATACCATCAAAATGAATGACTTTCACTATAGAGTTTCATGCAAAAATGCAGTACCAACTCGACTCAAATGTATGGAAAAGCTGATTTTTGTTTCGTTATTTCGAAGTTAGCTCCATATTGAAAGTTGTTCAGATTGATGCTCATTTCAGACATTTTACTATGACGATTTTTTATTTCAGACGTTTTACTAGTAAGTCGTTTTGCTTTTGTGTCGTTCATCCCACACAGACATTTTACTAGATTGTCTTTCTGATATGGACCCGTCTGAAGCACACCCCTAAAGGATCCAACTGGATTTTTTTTACATCCTGTATACTTGTCTATCGCAAGTCTCAATGTACCATAAAACAATACTATTATTGCGCTTGTGAAATAATTTGGAAGCTCTGAAATTGAATTAGTCCACCACACATGTCCAATGCGGTTTGGTAGACTTATACGTTTCGGAATTTCTTCAGGTTTCCTCGCGATGTTTTCCTTCACCGTTTGAGAGCAGTCAGTGTTACCATCGATAAAATAATGATTTACGGTCATACATAAGTTATGTTGACCTTCATGATTGATTGTTTATATCAGTCTCTCCACAACATTCTGCTGAGGCTTTATAATTACTGTTACCTACAAAAATTTTGTTACATTACACAATTTAGTTTATTTGCTAAAAGATTTTTTCTTTTATTATGTTTATCCGGTATTAAGTAGATTTATTGCGAGGAGCAGATCACCTCTAATCACAATTATAATCTATATATACTTATAAAACAGTTCCATGACTGACTGTTATAGACAATAACACGGCCTAAACCACTGAAAATAGAAACATGAAATTTCGAATACATATTCTACAGAATATGTTGGGGTTGACTAAGAAATGATTTTTCGAAAATCCAGAGGTTGAACGGGGTGTTGAAATTTTCCGAAATTCGGGAAAAAGCTATTATTAAAATATGCAGCATCGTCCAAGCTAAAGAGCTGTTCTAATAAAACTCTTTCCCTCCAGTTGGAAGTATACGACGCACGTCTCAAGTCCTTCGGTCTGCACTCTTTGATAGTTGACGGCCACGACGTGTCTGAACTGGTCAAGGCTTTCGATGAAGCTGCCACAACTACTGGCAAGCCAACCGCTCTCGTGGCCAAGACCTTCAAGGGTAAAGGCTTCCCCGGAATCGAGGATTTGGAGAACTGGCACGGAAAGGCTTTGGGTGCTGATGGAGAGAAGATTATAAAGGTAGGTTTTCATTTATTATTATTAATATTTGTAAAGACAAAGATCATGTTTTTTTCTAGATTCAAAGAATATATATTTTTGAACTACAATAGCTGTAGCATGCTGCGCGTGATACGGCTATATCTCGCCTTTTATCTCGTTCGTTTGCGCTCAAACAGAAAGAGAGCGAACGTGCAATAGCGCTGTATGTATCATGCGGCCATACTACGGCCGCAGGACTGCCTGTTGTTTAAAGATAGGAGTAGACCGAAATAAGATTCTAGATGAAAAGTGTCTGATCTTGTAATTGTATAAATCAAAATGCAAGTAAAATTTAATAACAATCAAATTAGATTCATTATATTAAAATGATATGTATTGCCAACAGCACCTGCAATCTCAGATCAAGAACAACACGATTTCCCTCAAGCCAAAAGCGCCCCTAGCCGAAGCCCCTAAGGTTCACATTGCTGACATCACTCTGTCCTCACCCCCAGCGTACAAGGCCGGTGAACTCGTCGCGACGCGTCTCGCCTACGGGACTGCCCTAAAGAAAATTGCTGACACTAACTTGCGGTGAGACTCGGATATTAAATGCGGATTTGTCTGTTAAATCTACTACCTGACAAATTACTACGTTATTCATAACATACATACAAGGTGTTACAAAAATACTAAAAAACATTTAAGGGGGTGGTTTAGATCATCAAACTGAACAACTTTCACTATGGGACCAATACCGAAATCGGATGTTCCATACTAAACTACAAATCTACTCGAGCTAAATGTATGGGACAGCAGATTTTTTTTTCGCGATTTCGATGTTGGTCCCATAGTGAAAGTTGTTCAGTTTGATGGGTCTAAACAATCCTTAAAAGTTGTAAATGTTTATTTTTACTTTTGTAACATCCTGTATAAACGATGTATTACGATCGTAATTCCTCCCTTTCAGGTGGTTAGAAACGTGCTACATCTACCAACTTTCTGTTTAAGAATGTAGTTTTAGGAATGCTCACTTTTAGCAAAAGTTTCAGGACGGAATGACGTGTCAAGTGGTGAGAGGTGGCTCTTTCGCACACATAGACACTGCATAAGAAAAAAATGGATCTGGAAGGTCAATCGAAGGCACACGGGAAGAATCGGGCTTGTCAATTCTAAGCCAGACCACACGGCTATGTTAAATATTTCCAAACCGTGATATTAAAAATAACCAGCTTGATGCATGATCGTTTTGTACATAACACAATTTTTTGTTAGCTTATCTGACAGCTCATTTGACGTGTCCGTATAGTTAGCAGCCTCACCAACGAATTCGAAGATTTTGACTAGGCCACGATTTAGTACCCAATTAGTACTATTTAGTGCCCAAAGCACAGATTTGGTACTCCTGTATTTTAAAAGATATTTGGGTTACTTACTGAGGCTGCTAGATAGACGTCAAGGTAGCAGTCGCACCGAGAAATACTGTTTATATCAATGTGATTTATATGTCACGATTTAGTACTCATTTAGTACTCCCTATATCCAAAATTTCATTAATATTGATTCAATACAAGCCGAGATATGACAGTGCATTGTTGAGGCTGCTAACTTGACGTTTATTCCAACGATGATTCCAATGAAACGGGTGCACATTTCAAACAGATAAATACATACAGATTTAGTGCTCGATTTGGTGCCTCTTATGATATTAATGAAATGTAGAATTTTCTTTCCTACTTCCCAAAAAAACTATGTAAAGTTCTACATACTAATCGTAATTTAGGTCCGTCGATATCGTTAATCAAATTTAGACTTTATTCAACTGTAATAGGGTTTACAATTTATTTTAATTCTGTGGTTGGTACTGTCAAGCAAAAAAGTGAAATGATATTAAATTGTATAGGTAACTCTGATACTTCTCAATCTCGTATGTACCTATGTAATGTGAGTCCAGAAGACTATTATTCTTCTTTAACACATTCACTGCCACCGTCAACTCTAGTGGTTTCTTTATCTTTTATCGGATGCCCCCGACACATATAGTGGAACAATGGGTAACACCTAACATACTCCCAGTGCCTCTCGACCACTCTGCGTGTCCATTTTTTATTGGAAATACAAGTATATTCCTATTAGCGCTTCATGGTTTGTCCCACAAAAGACACTCTAACATACTAACTCGTTGGTACTGAGTGGAATAAACCGGACAATCCTGCGTGTCGAGAGGCACCCAGCGTAAGAATTATATGAACAAGCATAAGTGTTCAAGGGCACCAAGCATTGCATTTTTTTGAACAACTATAAATGTTCGTGGCACACAGCTTTCTATGTTTTGAAGTGGCACCTGAGTTATTTAGGCTTACGGGGGAGGCAGTGAATGCGTTAAATCTACTCTACTATTATTGTACTGGAATTTTTTTTTACCGTATCGAAATAAAGCGAAGCAATAAATATAGATTTCATTGGGGTTTGAAACTTTCATGAGTGGTTCAGATCATTAAACTGAACAACATTTATGACGGGACCAATCCTGAAATCGCCTACAAAAATCAGCAGTTCCATACTAAACTGCAACGCCTACTAGACTCAAATGTATGAGACTATACTCCGTTCAGGAATTAGAGCGACAAAATGTAAACAAAGAAACGTCACTGTCAAAGTGACATTACGTGGTCAGAAACCTTTGTTACATTTTTTAAGAATAACATCATGTCGGCACGGTACTTAATAAATGGCGTTGACATTAAACATTTACTGTCCATCCATAAATAATAAAAACAGTCATGAAAATTTGAATGCAATTTTTAAATTATGCCGCTACCCTGTCTGTGTGGGCTTTTTGTGCTATGCGTAGCATCCACGCATAGCGTACGGACTCAGACGACGGTATTTAACAATCAACAGACGCGTTTACGTTATTGTATGCAATAAAACATCTTTTTCTTTAAGCACTTTGTTAAAACGAACCAAAGGTCTAAAATATCTGATTGTTGCCAGACCAAGAAATAAAATATTTACAGTCACGCTTTCTTTTAATCTAAAATAAACATAGACATCTTATATACAAACTAGACTCACAATCAACGTTCGAAAAATGGCACAACCAAAAGAGCTCGGATGAGCTCTTTTTTGTACTAGCTGACAGTTAACAAGCGAAATACGACTATGTTTATGAATCAAATACAACGTATTAGCACAGAATAATAACTAGTAACTAGCGTTACAGAAGCTTTACTTCGCAATGGTTTTCAAAGAAATATGTACTCAATCTGATAAACAATATGATTTAATTTAGCTCGCGTTTCAGCCGAGCACGTGTTCATTTACATACCTACCAAATTTTTTTGAGGGAATATGGGCCTTAATTCACTGGACTACGATTCATAATAAGTTATACGTGGTTATACGTATTGAAAGATTTTATTGCGGCAGCATACTAGATTGGCCCTTGCGCAATGGCCGCCGCCTGTAGGTACCTACACGCGGAGTGACACAGGCCTGGTATTAGTGACAACCAGCATAGCTAGCATGCCGCAGTGATACAGCGCTATCACACCTTCGCTCTCTTTCTATTTGCGTGCGAACGAACGAGATAAAAGACGTGATACAGCCGTATCACGTGCAGCATACTACGGCTTCTGCAGCATGCATACTTAATTCGTGCGGTTTTTCGCGTCAATGTGCACAAAAATTTGCAAAGATTTTATATGACACTGTGGGTCTAGTATAGGAGGTCAATGAAAATAAATTATATCTGGCGTATTTTTTTAATTATTTTCCATAAGATGTTAACATATCATTTGTCGTAATCCATTGCGAGTAAAATAGACAATTTACTGTTATTCATTCCGGAGATAAGTTTTCTACAGTCTCGAGATGGTATTTTCTACACTGGTATCACCGTTGTTAACATTTTGTCGCTCTAATTCCTGCGGGGCTAGTACGCCAACCCGCGATAGCGTGATATAGCGCTATCACGCTTCCGCTCTCTTTCTATTTGCACGCGACAGAACGAGACAGAAGACTAAATTTGACAGATGGATGTGTTAAATGTGGTTGGCATACTAGCCCAACGGAGTATAGTACTTTTCAAACACTACAGTGCGATTTTTGAAAGTCACTCGTTCAAATCAGCAATAGAAAATGTAAAAATTACTATGTAGATTATTCATCATTCGATCGACGTGTTACTTTCAAAAATTGCATTCCTGTTCACAACATAAACAAAAACATAAAAGACAATTTGAAAACATCTATGATAGAACAAGGTTCATCATAAACTCGTTGTAGTCCCTCGGCTGCACTCATTTGAATCAAGCAATTCTTCGACAAGTTTTCGCATCACCCACCGTAATTAACGTAAATAAAATCCCGCCATCTCTCGGTATTGCTATGAACTACTTGCTACGATCGCGTGCGCCAGCTCATGGCAGTAGAGTTCCGATAAATGATAATGTTTGTTCATGATTGTACCGAAAATAGAATGTATGTAGAACTTTACATAGTTTTTTTGGGAAGTAGGAAAGAAAATTCTACATTTCATTAATATCATAAGAGGCACCAAATCGAGCACTAAATCTGTATGTATTTATCTGTTTGAAATGTGCACCCGTTTCATTGGAATCATCGTTGGAATAAACGTCTAGTTAGCAGCCTCAACAATGCACTGTCATATCTCGGCTTGTATTGAATCAATATTAATGAAATTTTGGATATAGGGAGTACTAAATGAGTACTAAATCGTGACATATAAATCACATTGATATAAACAGTATTTCTCGGTGCGACTGCTACCTTGACGTCTATCTAGCAGCCTCAGTAAGTAACCCAAATATCTTTTAAAATACAGGAGTACCAAATCTGTGCTTTGGGCACTAAATAGTACTAATTGGGTACTAAATCGTGGCCTAGTCAAAATCTTCGAATTCGTTGGTGAGGCTGCTAACTATACGGACACCATTTGACATATTCTTCATACAAAATATGTCAAATGAGCTGTGGGATAAGCTAACAAGAACATATCCAAAAGTAGTGAAACAGGCCCTTACAATAACAAATAGGGTTGCACTTGCTAATTATTGTTAAATGCATATATATTGTGCATTTCCTGTAGCTAAGTGCAAGAGTAAAGTGTTTGTCGTACTCACGCTACCACCGTTCGTCGACGTGGGCAGTAACATTCACACAAACGCTATATTTTGTTGACCAAAATCATTTATAATACGTTAAACTTATTGACTGATAGAATGTTTTTGTTACAGTGTTATAGCTTTGGACGGTGACACAAAGAACTCTACCTTCAGTGACAAACTTCGCAACGCGTACCCCGACAGGTTTGTTCATAGTTTTATTAAAACGGATCTAGCCATTTATCTTATACACGGTGTAACAAAACAGTCTAGTAAAACTGAAGGGGGTGATTCAGGCCATCAAATCAAACTGAACAACTTTCTAGGCTAGACTCGGGCACGTATCCGGATAGGTTATTTGTATGGAAAAGTGATGACAAAATCAACTACTTACAAACACATGCATAGCAGCCTACAATGGAGGAGCATGGATGCGAATGGCATAGCATATATGGATATGGAAGTCTGTAGAAGGTAGAAGCATATAACTCTAGCAATAAAGGCTCTAGCTATACTATAATAATTTACTAGCTTCAATTGGGATCGGAACTATTCAGAATGATGTATGTGCCAATGAGCGTTACTTATTTATGAGACCTATTAATCAGTAACTAAATATGCAGGTACATCGAATGTTTCATCGCTGAGCAAAACTTGGTTGGAGTGGCAACAGGTGCTGCTTGCCGTGATCGCGCCGTTGTCTTCGCTTCCACCTTCGCAGCTTTCTTCACCAGGACCTTCGATCAGGTAATACTAGAGCACTAGAGCATAATTATACCGGGTGAGTCTACCAATCAAACTGAACAACTTTTTCTATGGAAGCAAACCGATCGTAGCAAAAAGAAATCGGCTGTTCCATACATTTGAGTTGAATAGGCATTGCAGTTTAGTATGGACAGAAGATTTTTTTTGCTACTACTTGTTTGCTCCTATAGTAAAGTTTGATAGGTAGACTTTTAGTTTAAAAGGATGCCAATGATTTCAATGTTACTCTGTAGAACAGATAATAGTATTAGGTATTAGTAAATAGATCTACAAACAAAACGGCCACTCGTTGCCCCTCCCTAACTTTAGATACCGCACTTCAGAGGTAATTTAAGAGGAGCCTAGCAAGAAGCACATTTTAAGCAAGCGCGCGCATGCTAGCGGGACGGCTAGCATGCATGACATGACGTGCTAAAAAAAAATACAGCCGAACATAGAATCTCCTCCTTTTTTGATGTCGGTGCACTTGTATCTGTCACTCTTGCGGACCGGAAAACGCAGCACGTAGGCACAAGGTTTACCGGCGACCTGGTGAAGGCGGCGGGAACCTATTGGAAGAGGGCAGCACAGGACCGATCCTTGGTCCCCCAAGGATGACAAGGCACCGACATCAAAAAAGGAGGAGATTCTATGTTTGGCTGTATTTTTTTTAGCACGTCATGTCATGCATGCTAGCCGTCCGGCCTATGCCCAGCAGTCTGATATGATGACGATGATCTGTCACTCTTACCTACCACAAATGCTTGCATGCATATGCTCACGACTATGTTCCTTGAGGACCCAGGAGGTAGTCAGAGATATTCCGAAGCCTCAGAACATCCACGTTTCACTAGTAGTACCGAAACTGTCCAGTAGTGTGACGGGGAGCTAGCCCGTCGCCACTTATAATGGACAGTGGGTACAATACATGCCTCAAAATTGAAGCACGCAGGTTTCCTCACGATGTTTTTCTTCACCGAAAAGGCAGTGGTGCTACAAATCGTACATCAATTCCGAAAAAGTCATTGGTAAGAGTCCTCATGGACGGGGATCGAACCATCGCCTCCTGCACGGAAAGCAAGGTTACTCGCCACTAAACCACCACGGCATTTGCATTCTTCCGACAATAAACTATATCTTCTAATATTGAAATAGATTCGCATGGGCGCCATTAGCCAGTCGAACATCAACTTGGTCGGCTCCCACTGCGGCGTCAGCATCGGGGAGGACGGTCCTTCTCAGATGGGTCTGGAAGACCTCGCGCTCTTCCGCGCTGTGCCCACCGCTACCGTCTTCTATCCTTCGTAAGTTAATATCCTTATGCTAGCACTTCACATGGCGTGTTTGACAAATATCACACGATAAATACGCGTTTCCCGACGTGTATCGGTTTTCAACGCACATAATAGGAGTAAAATAGGCAAATATGCAATCAAAACATCCCCTTGGATCCAGGTTTTATTGCCAGTGTTCAGTTGCATGGTCTAACTATACCACCCCATTAAATGTTTTATTTGTGTGATAGTTTAAAAACTTAATTTCGCACTTGCTAATTTTGTTGAATGCATATCAATTGTGCATTTCTTGTAGCTACGTGCCAGAGTAAAGTGTTTGTCGTACTCACGCGACCACCGTTGGTTGGTGTGGGCAGTAACATTCACACAAATATGTTTTACTTTATTACACAATGTGTGACTATTTTAGTTACATTGTGATTTGTGAGGTAAGGCAGTTAATCTGGCCTTATTCATGTTACTATTATGCTCTAGTTCAAATTATTGCATTAAGAGGATATGCGGGCTGAATCGGAAATTTGGAGAATAGGTCACTTTTCCGACTGAATACGTACATGTGTCCGATCCGCCCCAACCCAGACATCAGAGGTTCCTAGTTCTTACAATAATTAATTTATGCAAAAAAGCAAAACATTGGTACATAGCAGAGGTGACATAGATTGTATGGTAATGTGTGCTCTAGTGTCAGTATCCAGGGAGGAAACAGGGGAATATGTTTGTATGGAAAAAAAGGAACTAGTCTATCATCTTAAAATTACAATTAGACTCGTTTGATTGATTTGATTATTATTAGTATTACATAAGACCGAGGTACTACCTAAGGATCACAAAACTATGAAGTTAATGACAATAACATTTTCTTGTTAACAGGGATGCAGTGTCTACTGAACGAGCGGTAGAACTAGCAGCTAACACTAAGGGTATCTGCTACATTCGTACATCAAGACCAAACACTTCCATCCTATACTCTAACGATGAAGTTTTCAAGGTATTTAGCAAATTATAATTCTAACGCTCTTACTATCTTGTTTAGAGATTACTTATTAGACGAATCGTAATGACGAAGAGAAGTGACTGGAGGTAAGAGATAAATAACCCTTACATGGTAATAACGCCGTTTGCTGCTCACCCCTCCGGGAAAAGTTCTGAATTTTATGACTATGGTTTATCAAATCGATTAGACTCCACTATAGATCGCTACGCTATCACAATGCTAAGAATTTTTTATCTTATTAGGTGGGTCAAGCTAAAGTGGTCCGCGAATCACCCAAGGACCGCGTTTTGTTGATCGGTTCTGGAGTCACACTCCACGAAGCTTTGACTGCTGCTGATAAACTTAAGGAAGAAGGTTCGTACAAACTTTATTCACCCAAATTTCAATAGGTTCTCATACCACGGTTGTTATAATTTTAGTTCCTGATATTGCGATGTTGGTGCTGCCACGAGAAGACTTATGAACTGCATGTAAATCTCATTCCTAGTGTAATGGTAATGACACACCTGCGGAACGTATGGCGCCGAACGTTCGGTTGAATACGCGTCTACTAGGAAAATTGGCGCGTACTGGTGTGTCGCCGGTATAAGCAAAAGCGTTGCGCGTGTATTCAACCGAACGTTCCGCAGGTTTGTTCCTACCATGAAGGTATTATACCTTACAGGAATAGAGGAACTGACATGAGTTGTCAAATGAAACCGTTTTTGGATGTTTTCAGGAGACTATTCGCAGGCAACATTTCGAATACTGTCTATAATTCTGAGTCTAACGTGAAATCGTGGATAAATTAATGAAGTAGTGTCAGTATATTTCACAAAATTATCTACGATTTCACTTTAGATTCGCAATTATTCACGAAAACCGAATTGTAAAAATTGATAAGAGACTAGAAAACGGTTCTATTGCCTCGCGTCACGTATCTCTTTCTATTATACAGTGGTGCCGCTAGGTATATCTCGCTCTCTCAGCTGTCAGTTCCTCTATTCCAGGTATAATACCTTTATGGTTCCTACACTATTTAAGTAATAAAAGGACATCATCGGATTTGGTCCAAAATGTGAATGTATATTCTGTTAGGACTTTTATCCGTCTAAATATTTTTATTATGGCACCAAAGCTGTATGTCCATTGTCCTTGGTTTTATTTGGGTTCGAACATTACCGCAATTAGTCTCTTTGCACTAGCACTTGTGTAACGATTTGCATATTCTTGTGCATTTCCTTCTTGCTAAGTGCCATAGTAAAGTGTTTGTCGTACTTACGCGACCACTGTTGGTCGATGTGGGCAGTAGCATTCAAACAAAATTTTCGTGTTTTCTTTTAATTATTGATGGGTTTGCTCTTGACCTCTATCTAGTCCTCAGGACAAAGATGGGGTCGAAGATGTAGCGAACATACCCAGAAGTGTGTAATGTCAATGTGTGTAATCCAAATTCCAGTGATAAAAGTGAAATGTGAATGTGCCGGCCAAAAAAAAATTATATGTTCTGTTAGGACTTATCCGTCTAAATATTTTTTATTATGGCACCAAAGCTGTATGTCCATTGTCCTTGGTTTTATTTGGGTTCGAAAATCTGCCTTTTCATACACATTTTAGATGAAATTAGCTAAGGCTATATTCTGTTGGAACTAGTCCGTCTCAGCATTTTTTAGTATGGCACCAAAGCTGTAGGGCCATTTTCCTTGGTTTTATTAAGGTTTGAAAGATCTTATTTTCATACAATTTTGATGAAATAAAACTTACAGCTAAAGCTTTCGTGCCATAATAATAAATGCTTAGATGGACAAGTTTTAACAAAATAAAGCATTAGTTTTTGTTGAAACGCCGATGATGTCCTTTATAGTTGGAAATACTTTTATAACTTAACTTTTAAAAATAACTTACTGTTTTTACCTTTATAGGAGTCGACGCACGTGTCCTAGATCCTTTCACAATCAAGCCTCTCGATGAAGCAGCTATATTGAAACACGCGCGCGCCGTTCAAGGCAGGGTCGTCGTTGTCGAGGACCACTATCAAGCTGGTACGCAATACTTATACATTACCGTCGCATTAGTCTCTTTGCACTAGCACTTGTAACGGTTTGCATATTCTTGTGCATTTCCTTCGTGCTAAGTGCCATAGTAAAGTGTTTGTCGTACTTACGCGACCACTGTTGGTCGATGTGGGCAGTAGCATTCAAACAAAATTTTCGTGTGTATTATAATGTCAATGTGTGTAATCCAAATTCTGCAAAATCTTAGCTATTTCTCTTGCCCTGTTTTTAGGGTTTCGTACCCAAAGGGTGAAAACGGGACCCTACTACGGCTGGAAAGATTTAAAATGACTTGTTATCGATTCGATAGAAGAAGACCCTACTACTAAGCCTACGTTATCCGTCCGTCCGTCTGTCTTAACTATTTAGGGCTGTAACTTTTGAACCGTAATAGCTAGACAAATGAAATTTTCACTGAATGTGCGTCATTATTGCGCATTTGCTAACATATAATAACAAAGTTAAATTTAGGGGAAGTCCTCATACGAGAAACTAGTTTTTAACTATTTTATTTCTTCTCGTTCTATCGTAAAAACGGTAATACGTACAAGCGTCAAACTCTACAGTATAACAACAAATAATAAAGACCGGCCAAGTGTGAGTCGGTCTCGCGCTAAAGGTCCCGGAGAAAAAAAATGATTTTTATATGTTGTGTCTTTATTGTGTGGTGGTGTGGTACGAAACCCTCGGTGAGCGAGTAGCCCGACTCGCACTTGACCGATTTTTATTTACCTATTCAAGGGGACGAGTCAATTAAAAACAATTAAGAATCAATGAACTAAAATTTTAGGCAGATGTAGAGGCAGATAGAGCAATGCATTTATAAACGATGTGAGGAGAAGGGCTAGAACTCCGTTTGTAACAATCCCGATTTTAGATTCAACTCTGAATTTTCACCGAAAGGACTTGAAGAAATCATCATCGACCAAAGTCTTAACACGTGGGCCCCTAGACAAAATATCTTTCGATTAGCGTTAACGACAATAGAAAACATACAAATGTATGGACTTGTCGTATGGTGACGAAAGAAAATGTCAAAATGATTCTATCGCCCATGTAAAATCCTTACATTCTGTCATTTTCTACTAGCGTCAACGCCAGTAGAATGACACTTTGTCTAAGGGCCTTGTTATATAATGGCAATGTTCACAGGTGGTATCGGTGAGGCGGTCTTGTCGGCCGTCGCTCTGGAGCGCGACATCGTCGTGAAGCACATCTACGTGCGCGAGGTGCCGCGCTCGGGCCCCCCGACAGCGCTGCTCGACAAATACGGCCTCTCCGCCCCACACATCGTCGCCGCCGCTAAGGCCGTACTCAAGGCCTAAGTTCTCCCGGTAAGGTGGATTGTTACTGTATCTAAATGAAACGAAAGATTTGCCAATTGCGAACGTTTGCGCCAATTTGGCACCGACATTGTTTTCAACTATAAATAATAAATGATTCGTCAGTGGTTTCCGTAACTGCTAAGTTGAGTTCGTAATCTCAAAAGCTCAAATTAAAAATCGCAACAGGGATAAAAATAATGTTTCATTAGTAATGTAGCTGTAAAGTATTGTACTTTTTTACAACACTCTTTCAGCTCGCATTGTTGCCACAATAATTGTAAAGCGTATTATTTCAGTAACAATACCACAATACGTAGAGAATGTATTCCTATTGAAGCTACAGAACATTCCTGGCAATTTCTATGGTTTTAGTGATATTTGATGGTCCAAATTATATATGGTTTATGAAGAAAAATATCAGTTCGCTTAACAAATGATCATATATTTTTATAGGTTTAAGGTCGCCACTTCATTCTATTATAAGGGTTATGTGAGATCATAAAATCTAAAAGGACGAGGTGATTTAGTGGTTACTTTATACGGTTGTTAACTATAAATTTAGGTATCTTTTATAAATTTTTATATCACAATGTAATTAAAAAAACATGTATTCCCAGTGCCTTTATACTGTAGTAGTGATTTGCACAAGGTCTGAGACTGTTAATGGTTTTTGAAAAGATTTTTGATAGATGTAAGGAAATATACAATTCACTAAGTGTTGTTGATTCTATATCATTACTATTACGTTTTAAGATACAAAGTACATTCTTAAAAATGTCTATGTTTTATGGGCTTCCTCTTGTTTTTTGAAATCATACACAGTTAAATGGTTAAATGTTTTATTTGATAATTGGTACATTTTACATTCCTGTTGATTGCATTTTGCATTTTTTGTTGTGTCATAAACATACCTATATTTTCTGTAATAAAGTTTATTAATTACAAAACAGAGTTTATTATTATAAAAATCGAAATCACATACTTTATGTTAAAATATTGTCTGTACATCAGTTAATAACAAAGTAAAAACTTAGTCTAATGACTAGATTAACTCTTTTTAACATCTTATTTCAACTACTTACGAAGTACGAACTAATCATAATGTTAGAGGTGTCAATGACTAGTTTTGTTAGTAATTATACTTAAATTCTATAGCGCACTGTGTGATCGATCAATGATCATACTATAATTATGGTATCGCATCTTGAAATCTGATGGAAAACAAACAAGAGTGGCGAATACTCCACCGACAAGAGCGTAGCTCTTAAATAAGATGATGATGATCTTGAAATCTAACGACTAACCAGTTTTTTTTTAAATTTTAGCCTCGGTACGTTGCGGTAATCATTAGAACTAATTTCGTTTACTTCCAACAGTTGATTGCACCAAAGCAAGGTATTTTTTGGGTTCCGTAGTCAATCTGGATGTCCCACCTCAATTATTACTCTCAGCTTTTGCAAATTTTGCGTGAATACAGACAATAATAACTCTAACACAAACGTAATACCTATCCCACCCCATCAAGTGACGGATAGTCTTATAAAATGGAACAAATCAGGGCTAATAGATATTTGCGTTCAAAGTTTTACTTTTAAAATACTGCAGAAATAAAAAATTGAAATTATCCAGGAATGTAGCTTTTAGTAAGTACTTTCAATTAAAATTATAAAGGATGCTGTAACACCGTCTAAAAAAACACCCCATACGAGCAAAGTTTCTTGGTGGAGTTTAACTTTATATACAAGGACAGCAAAAATAGTTAGACAATCATTCATTATCAGAACGGGGATTGGCCGACCATACATTCCCACCGCTGCTGTAACTCATGTAAACCAGGATCAACATTGTGCAATCATTCATTATGCAATGTCTACGGAACCTTATCATTGGTGTGTTCAAAACCTCTTATTTATTTATTTTTATGGTCGAGCTTTACATGTACCCCTCACCGGCTGCGTTGCAGCTACAGAACATTATTTGCATTGTTTTTAATTCACTTAAAATCAATAGCTTAATTACAATAAATAAAAAAAACGATAGGTACTTATCTCATATTTGTACAATGGGACATAAATCAAACCACGTGGTTGGACCTACTTTGACGTTCTTAATTATGTGGTTCTAACTGTTTACCTATTTGGTTCCAAAAATATAATGACTGATGTTAATTAAACGATTAATAATGAAAAAATCGTAAAATACTGATAAAGCAAAATAGCACTCAAGTATAAAACCAATTAATAAATAAGTTACAATTACAATGGACGGAGTGACGATCAAAACAACACACAAAAACAAAATTCAGTGATAATTTTTTTAAATCTCACTATTTGAAAAGAAAGACAATTATTATATAAATGCATTATTCAGCCACTAGTAATTTCTTCTTATGTGCACATCTTTGGCCTATCATAAAACTTATGGAAACATTGTTCAATTCACAAAATAGTTGAAATGCATCACCCCCATTCACCAGTGACAGTCCCGTCACTCGCAGGCGGCGATTGTTGGTTCGGTACCGGCTCCTCTCCTTGCCTCTCCTCTAATTCTCCGGGGAGATAGTCTTTCCAGCTCCTAAACAAATATCGTGTGAACTTTCGGAGCTGTCTAAATTTACAATACGTCGCCCCTTCTGCAGACTGAAGTTGCTGGGTTTGAATAAGAAAACCTTTCTCTTTAAAGGTTTGCTCCAACTTCTCCCTTTGTAAACTCTTCCTCGATTTCCTCTTTTTCTTACTTAAATCTTCCTTGTTCATAGAAGTACTCTGGGTGTCGATTTTTGCTTGTGCAGATACAGAGGGTTCCGCTATGGACTCTGCGTTTTTACCTTGATTAGAATCCCGGTGCAGATACTCATACCCTTTATTACCCTTATTCCCTGTGCCGCTGTAATATCTGAAGTTACCCCCTGAATCAACCGACAACATTTTCTTTTCTTGTAAGGATGGCTTGGAACCACCGGTGAACTTAAACTTGCAGATGCTAACTTCAGTCGTTGGAGTTGTTGAGTTAGTTTTTATTGGCATGGGAGGGATGAATATTGCCGATCTTTTTCTTTTTACTGGACCTTGCTGTGGGTTAGGAGACGCTCTTTTCATTTTAGTCTGATCGGGACTACGTTTAGCTTCTTCCACCTGATTGATTACTTTTGGATCTAACAGTTCAGTTATCTGTTTAAGAACGAGTTTGTTTTTATTTTCATCTACTGAAGGTGAATTCGGTTCCGTAGACGTAGTTTCACCTAAACTATTAGGTGTTGATAAAACCCGATCTTGGTCTTCAGTAGAAAAGGGTAACTGGCCAGCGGCAGCTAACCTTTGATAATAGAGCAACTGCGTCTGCAGGGCTAAGGGGTGCATGTATATTCCTGCATTTGGCCAGTAAACATAGCCTGGGAATTTTCCTTCGCCATCGGGACTCGCCGTGGACTGTGCGGGCTCCGATAGTGTCGGGGAAATGTTCCTCGGCTGCCGCGATAAATCTGGTGAGCTGCTGGCCGTTGCTGGCGTTAAGTTTGTATTCCTTTGTATGACTGAAATCGCATTTGGTTGCTCAGTTTTCACATTTTCGTCAGCGTCTAATTCAGCCTTAACCTCGGGTAACGACGCGTAAATATTCCCGAATTTCTTTTGTATCTGGATCTTTAAGTCGTGGAGATCTCTTATGCACAGGTTGAGAGGTTCGTCGTCACTGTGCAGCGGTCCAGCTATTGTCATTGGTGCTTCGGGCATGGGATCATCAGGGTTGCTGAATCTCGGAGGAGAAATGGTCTCTAATCTCTTCTTATTCTCCTGCGACAGTTTTCGTTCTAGTAAACTAGTAATAATTTTGTTCTGTAAGTCCGTTTTAGGCGTGCTAATATGGTTATCAGTTCGGAATGGCGGACACATGTTCAGTTGATTCAGTCTATCCTGTGCAGGAGGCGGTTGTCCTGGTACGACAGTTCCGTAATTCTCGTATATCAGATGGCAAATATCTGCTTTCTTAGGCTTCCTTCCTCTTCGCGGCTTTGAATTGTTTAACGTCATCTCTCCCATGTACGGTAGATCCTCGTAAGTAACAATCTTGCTAGGTGCTATAGCAGGATTCTTCTTCTTCTTTTCGTCAGTCTTACAGGATGTTTTGGTAGCCATGTTAGCTATTGATGATACGTGAGGCACTGTGGCCGTACCAGTCTCATGTTGTATGCCAGCTAGCCTCTGTGCCCAAATCTTAAATGTTTCGTTTGTTAAGTTGTTGATGTCAATATTTGGCTCACTTTTAGGTTTTTCGGGTAGTTTCTGCTTTTGTTGTACTTGTTTAGCGTTTGCCTTCTGAAGGCTCTGCTCGTAATGATCCAGGTACTCTTGTGGTAACGCCTGATGGTGGAATTTGAGTTTCCATCGGTTCTTTTGCCGATTCCTCGCGTGTTTTTGTTTCGGGGGCTCCGCCTTCTCCGCGAGACGCTCTTTGCTGGCTGATAGTAATTGTTGGCGTAACAACTCCTTGTTCTCTGATGTCCTGAAATTATAAATATTCAGTTCACTCTACTATTAGTTATAAAATAAGGCATAATATTCTAATCGTTTATTTGAGTCAAATATTTTTAAGTAAAATTTAAAAAAAATGTATTCGTCTTTTGCTTATTCGGGACAATAATTACAGGACACATTTTTTTATTATTATTAAAAATTTTCCTTAGAACATTTAATAATAGGTAGGTAAGTGAAGGGTTGTACCTGTTATGGATCAGTGGGACGGGCGCAGGCGCAGGCGCGGCGGGCGGCGCGGGGCACACGTCGCCGCACGCCACGCGGCGCATTACTTCTGAAACAATACAAACACGGTTTAGCAACAGGAATTTAGGACACGAGGCAAACGTCCAGGAGGTATCTAATGAAAGTGTTAATCTCTAAATCTCTAGACACCTTAAAATTCTGTTTAAGATGTGCGAATACCTTAATTGACAAGAAAACTAGTGTAAATATATCTTATCAATTTTCATTTCACCTCTGGAAACTGCTCAATATTTAATAATTAATTAAGTACCTATATATTATACAGACTGAAAAGCTTCCCAAAAAAGTTTATGTTAATACAAATGGCAAAAAAAAGTTACGCTAATAATGATAGTAATAATATGTAAGGTCTGAAACCCGAGCGGCTCGAGTGTAGCCCGAAATATCCGCGGGCGCCAGGAAAGGCGCGCGAGCGCACTACGTTGAAATAAAAGACGATACCAATTTCGCAATACGTGTGTGTGGTTACTGTTACCAAAATGCGGCTGCCAAATATTTGCAACCATTTGTTTTGTTAATATTTACAATCTACTCGTATATTCGTTTAGAAATAATTATTGGTGTAATAAATAAGATAGCGTAGTTAAATAGTAATTTTCTGCATGATGAATAAAGTTAAATTTAATCTGATTTTTTTAAACCTCGTCCCATAACAGTATTAAGTACTTAGGTACTTATAATATTTTTTAGGAGCTAAAATGTTATGTAAAATAATCTTCCCACAATGGATAGGCATTCAAGATTGTTTTGGTAATGTTTTGTTGTAAAATCGCAATAAATAATACCGACTTGTGCCGTCCTACGCGTTCCTTATGATTCATTCTTTACCGCACACAATTCTGTTCTCCATAATATACCAACTATGGGCACTATTAACATACCATTTATGTCAATTTATTCATCTCGATGTATACAATATCTTCGTACCTAATTGTCAGTAACAAAAATTGAATTAAGAGGCACCAACAAGTTAAGCTTTGGAATTTAATTATTAATAGGTAATTACTCAGATATGATGGTCATGATTGTTCAGGAGCCTGTTTCCCATGCAGGCTAATAAAATTTTCGCATATGCACATACATTGAATAAGTATAAAATAAAAAATTCGCAACATTTGCGTACCTAAGTAGTCAGTTGTGTAGTCAACTAATATTTACTTCAACCCAAGACTTTCATTTTCGGGGGTGGGATTTTTGAATGTCATCGGTGCGTTTAAACGGTTCTTAATTCTCATACAAAAGCCTTCTCATCCATCTTTCTACTGCTTACTTGACTTTAAAAAATCACACTGCTGAATTATGATTTTTGGAAGTCAAATCAGCAGTAGAAAGATGCATATATCCATCGTAATTTTTTCAACTGCTGAGCTCATCGAATAAGACTCAAAAATTCGCACTCCGGGTTCGAATCTACAATTTGACTGCAAGAGACAGACTCATTGCTTCGATATTAGTCATTGAACAAGATTTTTTTTTAGTTTTTCATACGTAACGAAAAATGTCTAACTACGTACATTACATTCGCTACCGCACAAGGAATTTTATCGCAAGCGCCTTATTTTTTATACGACAATAATAATGAAGAACTTATAAAATATTTCAGATACACAGGCCTATAAAACTCACGACCATTCGGGGTGGTCGAAAAATATCCTTATTACAAGGTTATAAAAAAAATTAAGCCTTACCAGTGTGTTTGTAAGTAGGTTCTGACACTCAGTTGCAGAAACGCTCATTAGAGTCAATCCTGCAACTGAGTGTTAGCCGCTTGCAGCTGAACAGATTTGAATATTATTTAAAGACAATTTTCCAGCGATTGCGCTACTGACGGATCTAGTAGATAGTTTGTGAACATGCACAAGTTTTTTAAACCAAACCTATTAAGTATCATTACGTTCGTTAGTTTCAAGACCTAATTCGATGTAATGTGCTTACTTCATTCCAGTGACGTCGCTAGCAGGTCCATCTGAAAATTGGCGGTCCGCCAGTACATTTCTCTACTACGTAACTCTGACGTCATTGCTTATTACAGTATCCAAACGATAACAAAACAACTGTTAAATGCATGCCACTACTTATTACTGTACGATCAGATTTTTACAACATTTGTAAAAACTCAATGGCCGTTATCGCAGCTTTGAATCATTCATATATCAGTCATGCTATTCTGGCACTTGGAAAAGTTTGCATTGTTACTTTTCTCGTAAACTGTCAACTGTTAGTGTGTGAACATCTGTAGGAAAAAAGGTGGATAGGGAAGGGCCTATTAAAAATTAAGCAACTACCTACCTAGGTACCTACCACCTTTAGTTCTATAATTCAGAACATTTCCTGTCCACTGCCATATTTTACCCAGATTAAAGTCTGCTTTATTTTTTATTAATTAAATTATTTTTTTCCAGGCCCAATAGTGGGCTGATGAAAAGTTGATTCATATTTTTATACGGTTTGGTGCATAATGTAATATTATATAGTTTTGTATCCATAGTTTTAGTCCCATAAATTTACTTGCCAATTAGGTAAAAAAACTTAAAAACAATAAATGAATAGGTATGAATCAAATTGTATGTTACAGTTAAGTAAGTAAGTAAGTAACTAATCAAACGATGGGTCAAAAGTCAAAACGCACCTAATTATGTCAAACAGTGTGAAGATAATGAAAACTAAGTTGTTGACTGTTTAACGTCGCGGCAATGCTGTTATGTAACTTATTTACGTTTAGGTCATAGGTCTAATGATCATAGGTCACGTACCCTGTTAAATGTTTAAAGAATACTAACCGTAGAAACTGATCGTGAATTGATAGTACCCAAAAAAGTTGTTTAATAGCATATATACAATGTTCTTGATATTACCATCTACATTTGTATAGAGCCACTTTGCATGATAATGATTATTTACATTACCTTTATAGTTCTCATGCAATATGACCTCATGACACTTGTTAATGCTAGGTTTATTAGAATGGGACAATGTCTACCTACATTTTCTTGTAAGAAACGATCTATTCCCGTTCTCCTTTCCTTATTTTAACGTCTTATGATAACAAAAATCACCTCGATATATTGTTTAGACAACGGCACAGTGACAAATTATTTAACCTTTCGCTAGTATTGGCTGAAGTGACAATTTGTTCATCCTTACATGGGCTACTGCTATCAACTGATGTGGAAGGTAGGTGACTGCATGAAGTGATGCTTTCTTGCAGCAATGAGTTGGACAAACAGTTTGACTAGATAGATACACATGACACAAATTGGGAGAAGTGACTATTTCAATAGTGTTAGAGTACATACGAACTAATGGACCTAACAATGTTATGACAATGAATTTATTTAAAGAGAAAGGCAGATGAAACTGTTACGAATAATAAAACATTATGGTTGCCTGAACATTACGTAAATTGCAACTTCCAAGAAGATGGCAATGCTGATGTTTGATTCCAAAATGTAAATACGTTGGATAGAGAAACAAACTGTTTTCTATGTCTACAATTTTATTTTATTTATTGAGAAAAATTGTGTTTAATTTTATACAGTACTTAATACAGTATACTTTCGGGATATCGAATTTAGCTTGTGTAATAAATAACATTGCCATAACTATCTTATGCTCACGATCTCGGAGAGGGATTGTACGAGATATTATTAATAAAAACAATTAGTTAGTATCAAAAAATAATGATATAAATAATCACCTCCACCTTCCGGAAGCATTTGTGACATCCAAATCCTTTAATACTGCACTGTAAACAGAAACACGCAACTTTTCATTGGCTATTTGTCGAGCCGGTATCACCGTGCGCGTATTTCGCTCAGAATCACAATGCACTATCCATGGAGGAGTGTGGGGCATGCAGAAGCGCGGGAACGCGTTATCAGCCGCGTAGAGGTCGGATGCGCGAGTCGCGGCCACTGTGCGTCGCTGCGCCCGCGCCGGTCTAATCTAAATACAGACAACTCGGCCCCAACCAAAATCGCTCGTATTACTTTCGGTTTCCATACGGCCTAAATTTAGAGGCCGCTCGCTACAGAAATAAAAACGTTTTTACGTGTTTTTCACGAGTATTAGACAGGAATAGAGGGCGTTTTTGCAGGCTGGTGGTGTGCCAGCGACGCGCCGCGCGAAACCCGAGATTCGTGCCATATTTGGCAACCGCTCTGGCGCGATCACAAACGCTTTTGGGTATTTAGTTTCGGCCGCCCCGTGCCCTGGCTCCTGCTCTCGCGGACCGATGCGCGCGCGGCTAATTTCAGCCGCTTCCGTTGCGTTATAATCGCTCACGAATCGAGGATGCATTACCTGCGCGCGAGTACCAGTCCATATATGGAAATCTGATATCGGAATCAATCTTTTGTCACCATGACTACGTTTTTCAATTCCTTATGCGTTTCTCTAACAGATATTTAGAATACGGTAGTTATTACTACTTATTAGGACTCGTACATCCTATAAGGTACATAAAGAAGGATATATATTTTTAATAATCAATTCTATATATTTCAAGATAAGTAGATATTTTGTAGGAAATGCAAGACGAAGGCCGAACTAGATTGAATTAAAATACCAAGAACACAGTAAATTCTCGTTTTAATTAAGCTATTAAAATGGACATGAATAAATTCCCTTTAAGATAACAATTTGCATCTTGGTTTAAGATAATAACGTAAATGGATTTAATTGCACTATGGCATGCTTGTCTATTAATATGATTCTCGTTATGGTTGCTATTCGCTAGCTAGGCGTCGCAACCGGTCGTCGCCCACATCCGAGAAACTTGAGCTGACCCGATTTACCCGCAAGTAGGAGGAAGTACCTTTTAAATCGCACTAACTGTTATGCAAGTGTTAAAATTACAATGTTTCTGCCCATAATTTTTGACATTATGATTACTTAATTTAATTGGTCTTTAGATTAAAACTTACGTAAGTAAATGAGTTTGCCGTGTCAACTTGTATATCCAGTTCTTAAATTGTTTATGCTGAAAATAACAGTTTGCCTACCTAGTTTAACAAAGTTGCGTTGAAAATGAAGATGACACGGATAATATATATTATGTTAATGGGCTTGTTTCACCACTTCTTACCACCTAACTTACTAAGAAGTAGTGAAACAGGCCCTAAATCTTTTATGTCGGGTTCATTCATTGTACATTTCATTTAAAGATCTAAGAAATTAGTAATGATTAAAAGTCGACCAAGAGCGTTTCGGACCACTTTTTGACAATTCAGTCACAGATTATTCAATAGTTATCCTGGGTATTCAATCACTCGATTTGTATTGTTAAGTAACAACCACAGAGAAATGACACGCTTACTCCATGGTAGGTACTTCTACTTACCCAACCTACTTAGTATGTATATGTACCGAGCAGTACAGAGTTAACTACAATCTTGGTCGACTATCTATAGCTTTGAGTTTGTTGGATCCGTTGGATCTAGTTGGTCGTTATAATTCTCATATGGTAATTAGTGTTAGGTACTTAGTAGGTATGTTTCAGACAATTTCGGCGCAATTTGAGAAATTGTCACCCTAACTGCTCACAGCTGTAGTAGGAAGTTAGCTACTCTATTCGACTAACGTGTGTCGGCAAACGCCTAAAAAGGAAAACTAAAATAATATAAAATATTGACAAATACCGGAGCACCTTTCACTATGCAAAAGGCGTGGTACCTAATCCACACCCCCGCGCTGAACACAAAACGGATTTCACTCAACTTGAGTTCGTGTAATATCTTTGTATGTTTTTATGTTAAAGAAACTTATTCAAAAGAAAATGTTCACTTTCTTAAACTAAATTATTTAGAAAAACAAAAAACCCGACTGCATAAAAACTATTAGGTAACTGAAAAGATAAAAACAAGCTCCTTAAATCAGCTATAATAACTTTGCTTGGGCAAATTAATACAATTTGAATGTTATTACTTATTAGGTAGGTATTGCAGGCGGGGACAAACCAATAACCAACAAATAGGTCATTTTTCTTTGTCCCCGTTTGCGATACCTACCTAATAAGTAATAACATTCAAATTGTATTAATTTGCCCAAGCAAAGTTATTATAGCTGATTTAAGGAGCTTGTTTTTATCTTTTCAGTTACCTAATAGTTTTTTATGCAGTCGGGTTTTTTGTTGATTGTACTGTATAATAATCTTTTATTAATTTTGTTTTGTTTTTGTTGGCCATCTAACGTATTTAAAATGATTAATTTAATATAGTACTAAAGTTTGAGATGGATTCATTTGGCATCCGTAGAATAGGCCATAATCTACTGTATTCGCTAAGTATTATTTACATTAGCTATCCATCTTTATGAGACGTTTTACAACGTATTACACATAATTATAACAATACTTCCGGCAATAATTGGACGTTGTTTGAATTCATGGCAATTGAAAGGGTTACCTTACCTACTCTTATTCAAAATAAAAGATGTCTCGTTTTAATTATTATTTTTATGATATATTTTTTAGCAAATAAATGTGAAGTCTCTTTAGTTTTAAATGAAGTAATTGTGATGTTCTCAGGGTAAGAGGACTTTGGACTTTGTTGTTGGTATGGAGTTATTAATTGATTTATCATACATTTTTTCCTAAATTGAAATACATTGGAAACTAAAACCTAAAGGTTCCTTTTCTTCAATGAAAATACAATTTTCTACCCTCCGGACGGAAAGTGTATTCGATGAGGATAAAAATAGTAGGTATACTAACCTCGGGCAATAAACAAGAAAGCCTCAGATGAGATTTTTCTTACTTTCCTGTCCTTGGTGTGTTCTATTCTATTCTATATTTTAAAAAATGGCTGCCATCTTGGGTATGTGATGATTTTGCCAATGTCGAGTTTTTATAGCAAAAGTGCTTGACGTTGTACGGTTATATTGATATTTTGGTGACTTCAAGGGTTGTTCTTATAAAAGAACAATATCCTGAGCCACCACTGGAGTTCCACTGTGGACCGGGGATGGGGCAACCGACGCGCACGTGCGACCACCAATAGCAGAGCCACAGAGCAACTCCGTCCTTGGTGTGTTATTATCTACTATAAGTAAAGATTTTTTTAAATATAGCCATTTTTAGCAAGTAGGTATGATATGAAGAATGTTTGAAAAGTTTAAACAAAAAAACAACCTTTAAAATGCCACGGGTAGTACAATTCTTGCCGGTGTATGTTATTAAGCCACTTGCTCGCACCGCTGATGATAAATAAATCATCTTGTTGGTATCATTTTAATTAGCTGCCATAAGTTTTTATTTATTTATTTTCATTGTAGCTAAATTTTTGATGTCATTTATTTGAATAATGGAACTTATCTTTTTAATGTTTGTTTTCTTCAAATTTAATTATTTAGAAAAACAAAAAACCCGACTGCTTATAAAACTATTAACTGAAAAGATAAAAACAAGCTCCTTAAATCAGCTATAATAACTTTGCTTGGGCAAATTAATACAATTTGAATGTTATTACTTATTAGGTAGGTATCGCAAACGGGGACAAAGAAAAATGACCTATTTGTTGGTTATTGGTTTGTCCCCGCCTGCAATACCTACCTAATAAGTAATAACATTCAAATTGTATTAATTTGCCCAAGCAAAGTTATTATAGCTGATTTAACACTTTCGCTGCTAAGCTCAAAACAATGACATTCGGGCAGTGCTAACACTGTGGAATGCTATACGATTCTGACTCAAGGTTTGAGTCATGAGCACTGCGGCCCATATGTCGCTGACCTACCAGGTAGGTCGTCAGCAGTTAAAGTGTTAAGGAGCTTGTTTTTATCTTTTCAGTTAATAGTTTTATAAGCAGTCGGGTTTTTTGTTTTTCTAAATAATTTAGTTTATTTCATACTTTTTAGTCTTGTGTCAAAATGGTTGCATAAAAATACTATAATATATATAATTATAATTGGAATCTGCTCTTCACCAGCTTTCATTTGATACCCATATTGTAATTTTTTACGAAAAAAATTTGATTCTCCCCCCTCTCTTTTTTAATTCGCATACGCCATATTAAAATAATGTACCCTATGTCACTCTCACGATTTTTACGAATCTAACGACACCTCATACGTCAAAATCCATCAAGCCGTTTAGGCTGTAGGGCGTGCCAAAGAAATAGACATACAAACATACATACATACATACATACGCTCGAAAAACATAACCCTCCTTCTGGCGCAGTCGGGTAAAAAGTAAAATTCATTTAAATCTATTAGTTAGCATCAGTAGGTATTCAAAAGATTGTTAACTTACTTACTTAATTCAAAAAATTCAAATCAATAATTTATGTAGGTACCTATTTAAGTTTTATACAATGCCCGAAAATAGGTAACTATAGATTTCTTTATAAAGAAATCAAGATGGATCATTTTCCTTATAGATTAAAATCGGTCATTTGTAGTGTAGGTAGGGTATGTAATTAGGTCCTTTGAGTTTAGCCTGAAAAATTTTGTTTGCAACTTACATAACAACTTACTTACTTAACATGTCTGTTAAGGCCATAAATATATTTTTTATTAATTTTTATTAAATAATAATTTATTATTAAATAATAATTATAAAATATAATTATTATTAATAATTATATTTAATAATGATTAAAATAAAAAAATAATAATTAAAAAAAATACAAAAACTTTAATTCCTACGTTTTTCTGAGATTGGTTTCTTATTCGGTAGATATCGATCGATAACAGTTCTATTTTGGAATTCACCTATTTTACAAACGAAATCGCCTTTGTCAAATTGCCTTTGAAGGGGACCGGATTATGGTACCCTAAATAAAATAATGGCCCAAATAGCAATGAATAATTGTCCTAAAGTGCAATGTCAGCAAGCTTAACAATGATTTGGAGTTGGAACATTTCCTTTTACAGAGACGTCTTATTGATTGATTCTGTTCAAATTTCGCCCACATGCAGTAGGTACCTATGTAGCACAAGCACATGCGTGAGATTGCGCCGGTCCTCGAACCCACTCCCCCGCGGTCTGTGGCGACAACCGACAGACCATTGATGACAATAATCTAACACGATGTGACAACTGACAACGGAGCGCGTTCGTACCAATTATAATTTCAGTAAGTTATTTTCGGTTTCTATTTAGCGTAATAAATAACTCTTGTGAGTGCGACGTATTCCTGAAATAGTGACATAGTTATGAAATAGGTACTAAAATGTTAGGCGCAAAGCTGAATTATTTTACTCATATTGAGATTTCTGCCAAAACTCAGAGAAATAATACCCAGGAGCTCGTGTTTTATTCTAAAAATTTTTAGGTGAACCATAAACGTAGGGTGAAGGTGTCTTTGAATCTTTTAATGTAATCCACTAACGAAGACCTGCAAAGTAAGTTCTTAATAGGTAGTATAGTAAGCACATGCTCACGACTATATTCCCCGAGGGGGTAGTCAGCGATATTCTGAAACCTCAGAACATCCACGTCAACGTTCTTAATAGGTATATCTACCAGGGTTCGGAGTGATAATTATCATGATAATAATACGTTGATAATTATAAAATTTATCGCAAAAAGCTTGCGCTAGCAATGTCACACCATGTATTTCCGATAATGATTCCCGAAAAAAGGTACGTTACTGTAGTACCATGCCAAAAGCTGAAATGTGATGCTCAAGTAGGTACATTTATTAGCCTTGAAATAATATTTAACAACAAAGATGGACAATAAGTTTTTGCGGTAGCGTGGCGTGGGATCATATTTTGGCCATTGCGTGCCTCCTTGACTAATGATGGACGCCGGCCTACGAACAATATTATCTAAATAGGTAGGTACTCGGACATACGCTGCGGTTAGAAAATGTTACGAATCATTATTTTTAAAGATTAGTTAAGAGAAGTTTATTCCGAACGCGCTAATGCGCGCTGCATACAAACGAAGTCTGGTTATATTTTCAATTTGTTGTTGATCCTTGTAAAGCTCGACCATAAAATATACAAAAAAGAGCGTTTTGGACACGCCCATGATAGGGTCCGTAGTCCGTAGCCATTGCATAATTAATGATAGCATAATGTTGATCCTGGTTTACAGGAGTTACAGCGGTGGGAACTAACCTATTAAAGTTAGATTTTCGTTAAAATATACAGTTTCAATGCTAGGATTAATTTTAGATTTGTATGGATATCTTTGAGGCACTGTAACTTTTTTTAAACTATACATTTAAAAGAAAATCTGACAACAAACAAGCATAAGTTAGTTTATAGATTGTTTCCTTTCATTTCATTCATTTGTTTCATTCATTGATTAATTGGTCGGATCGGTTAGTATTGAAAATACTTATAACCAGACCTCGTTTGTATAGAGCGCGCCAACGGTAATATGTGACGCGTGTATGTACATTCTTGACAAAATGTGTAAACTAATGTAAAAAACTACCTACTCCTAAAATAAATTTTGTAATATTGCGTAGGTACCTACATAACGATTTTGTTGTCGTCTGTACTTTAGCGTAAACAGCATGACGAATTCATTTACTTACTTACCTACTCAGTTGTCGGATGAGTTGTGAGTTGTGATGCGACCGAAATCTCCATCATCGTTATGTTGCGGATATTTTTATTTTACATCCAAGTCAAGTGTTGTTTTTATTTTACTTCCAAGACAAGTGTAGTTTTTACAAAAAAGGCGATGACGAATTGTTTAACCATATCTAATGGTATTTCCTTTAGATTTCTATCTATTTTATTTCATTTTTAGGCAAATGGGATTATATTACCCACCTACCTAACTACCTACTCAATTTCAGAGAATAATTTATACAGGGTGAAATTGATATCAATAGCATCCTTTTAAACTAAGAGTCTACCCATCAAACTGAACAACGTTTACTATGGGAGCAAACCAATCGGAGCAAAAAAAAATCTGTCCCATACATTTGATTCGAGTAGGCAGCGGCGGCGGGTGCAGTTTAGTATGGGACAGCAGATTTTTTTTTTGATCCGATTGGTTTGTTCTCGTAGTAAAAGTTGTTCAGTTTGATGGATAGACTCTTAGTTTAAAAGGATGCTAATGATATCAATTTCACCCTGTATAATCAAAAGAATAGAAAGTTATTGTGTGTAAAGTAAAATTCAATTATGCAATATAGTTAGTTACCTAAAGTATTTTTGGGAAACATCGAATGTCAGTCAGAAATCAACAAGGAACGACGAACAAGCAAGACCAAATTAGCTGTAGATATCACGATTCGATGGTAATGTCTGATCTTACAGCTCTCAGCCCAAAAGCAGGAACCAATAAATATAATACATTTTAGTCGAACTCCGAATGTGGTCAGTCTTGCGCAACTGTCGTACTAGCGTATTTTGACAACAGTTGTACCGAAGTTTGCGCGTCACAAAAAAAAAAGACATTCCATTCATTTTTCATTCATTCCGTTCTTTCGACCGAAATACTCTTTCCGGTTTTAATAAAGTAGGTACTCTGTGGTATATTCCGCTATTCTCTTTGGTCGATATCGTAATGGCGGACGGCGGGCAATTTAAAGCTTAGTAAATTTTTAATTTGGTGTTTTCAATTTATTGTGTTCCTCTGTTACGTTACTGGGTGCCATGATTCGGGGAGTACGAAATAGTCGAAAATGTGCAATCTGCCAAGAAGGGGAATACGGAAAAGCCGAATGCGGGGAAAAAAAATATTTTGCATTTTTCCTCTGGAAGAAAATCGGTAAGTACGAAAGTTGAGTAAGTACCTTTGCTATGTCTTTTCCGACCTTACCCTCTGGCTATTTTTATTCCAATGTTTTCTTAAGCAGGCACTACACTCTCTCTGGCGAGAACTTTCAAGGAAAATTACTACGGCTTATGACGCCACGAGAACAATGAAGGGCATCCACACTCTCTTTCTCGGCCTTTCTCGTCCGGTTGTGTTTATTAAAATTGATATTACTAAAGCAATAACTCCTCCTAATTTATTAGGAATAGAACAAAACACATGTACATGTTGGATATGCACGTGAAAATAATCTAAGTATCTAGTTACTTTACAAAAATATTGGTCACCAATCTATAGATCTAAATAAAATTCTGCGACACGATATGTACGCACAACAAAAAGAAATTCCAAAAAAATATGGATTCTGTTGGTCTGAATTTCACCGCGTTGAGTTAAATCTTTCCGCGCGTGTCGTATAACAACTAAGGGTAACTAAGCGTATATTTTCTTTGACTAAGGGATTCAGTTTCTATACAATCGTATTGAAACCTGAAACAAAGCTGGGTACTTTGTTTGCTATTTAAGTAGTGAAAAATGTTCAGTTTGATGGTCCCCAACCACCCATTTAAATGTTGCTAGGGAGCTTTGTTACACCTATAAGTAAATACGTAACTGGTATAAATTATGGACACTATTCTTTCTTTTCTATATGCAAACAATGGATAGCAACAAGCCGAACAAGTGTGACAATGTCCGAGATTATAATTTATCATTAAAACTTAATTGCAGTTGCCGTGAATGGGTACGATTAGCAGGCAATCCTGACCTTGTTTTTGTACCAATTGAAAAATTGTATAAGAACAGATTTGTCTGCGAGGATCACTTTCCACGTTCTGCGTTCAATAGAAAGAGAAGTCGGCTATTAGATGACGCAATTCCTATTCTCAATTTGAGATTTCGGCCACTGACAGCTGAGCAGTTGGCTGAATTTCCCTTGCATGTCTGGAGTTACGGAAAAGGTATACCTACAACATTTTAATCCAAATAGGTAGATGACACGCTTGTTTCGAGACCTCCGCTTCTAAACTGATGGGACGCTTCTCGATACAATCGCGTCACAGCTACCTATTAACTATTAGTCATGGATTTCCGCAAAGTAACAACTGATTCAATTAGTTAATTACATTTTAATCCATTTCATTTTTACATTACTATCATCATTATCTAAGCAGAAAGACATCCACTGCTGGACATAGGGTATGAATAATACTAGGTAGTCTAATGTAGGATGATAAGTCTTGTAACTTGTAAAGTTAGTTATAAGTACTTTTATATCTTTCATATTATTAAAGAATTATTAGGTATATAATAAGGTACAGTTGTCGTAAAAATGTGATAAATAAATATCTTGGACAGTGTCACACAAATTATCTAGTCACATTTCAAGTTCCAGAATCTAGCCTGGACTTGTATTATGATGACTAGACAACGATATAGATACAAACATCCATGACTCGGGTACAAATATTCATATTCGTCATACAAATATTTGTCCCTTACGGGATTCGAACCCGCGACCCCCGACACAGCAGGCAGGTTCACTACAGACTGTGCTGTCGGGCCGTCCAAATCCGTCCGTGATATAGTAAGAATGCTTAAAAAATGTACCTAATTGGGTTTTGATTTCAGAAAATGTTCCTAATATTATTACTCCTACATCAACGCTTGGGAAGAGACCACTTCTGGAGGAATCTGCAGGTAACTGTACCTACTTTGTTGTGTCACTTTTAAAACAGCGCTGCGGTCCAATTGCGCAGCAGGCCAAATACCTTTATTTAATCCCTACCGAAAGGATATTCATCCTCATATTATTAGATACTATCCTAAGTTATGTTACTGAATAAAGGTTAAGGTACCTATTGGGCCTACGAGTTGGAGTATCTTATCCACCACAACCTTTTCAAATCCCATTTAAATCGGGCACAGGCCTACCCTCAGGGAGGGTGTATGGCTTTAGTCCACCACGCGTACCCAATGCGGATTGGTGACTTCACAGGTTTCTTCACGATGTTCAAAAGCTAAATAGGAAAATTCTCTGTCTTTGCTTTCTTTGACAAGGTGGGTCTGAGTGTTACTTCGAGTAGTAGTCAAATCATTTTAGAGTTTCCTTGTATGGACAACCTAACAATAATTCATCTATCGCTGAACTTGCAGTGTGATAAAGTAAAGTACCATACAGATTACGGTTGACAAATAATCTAGGTCCGGAAAAAAAAACCTAGATTATCTGTCAACCGTAATACTTAGTTACTTTACTTTATCACACTGCAAAGTTTCAGCGATAGATGAATTACTGTCAGGGTCAAACCCAATAAACTAAAATTAAAATGATAAAAATACATCCGTACTTACATAAATTCCGGAGAAATTAGTGGTACAGACCGTGATGATGATTGAGGCGCTAGCTCTCTTCCGTATGGGCTATCATCGCTCTTCATTGGATGGGGCTTAGTTTTGATTACCTAACATCTAGTAAACATAATTATTATGGAGGTGGTACTTGGGAATGTTCCTCCATTGAAAAGGGAAAATCTTCCACCAGGCTTAGTGTGAAGCCTGGGGACCGGCCGTGGTCCAACAGTTCTTAGTTGGACCTTGTAGGTATACAGGGTGTTTCATAAGTAACAATAAATATTTAAAACTCTTAAGTCTCTGAACAACTTTCTCTATGGGACCAACATAGAAATCGCGAAAAAAAATATTTGATATCCCATACATATTTTAGCTCTAGTCGATTTGTAGAGTATGGAACATCAATTTTTTCGCGATTTCGATATTGGTCCCTTAGTGAAAGTAGTTCAGTTTGATGGTCTACACCTCCCCCTTAAAGGTTTATTTGTATTTTTGAAACACCTTGTATACAGGGTCTTTCTTAATATGCTGACATTTTTTTAAGGGGATGATTAGACCGTCAAACTGAACAACTTTCTCTATGACACACCAACAAATTTAAGGGGGAGGCCCTTAAAGGTTTATTTGTATTTTTGAAACACCTTGTATACAGGGTCTTTCTTAATATGCTGACATTTTTTTAAGGGGATGATTAGACCGTCAAACTGAACAACTTTCTCTATGACACACCAACATCGAAATCGCTTAAAAAATCGGCTCTTCCATACAAAGCTGCAAACCTACTCGAGCCAAATATATGGGACAACTATTTTTTTTTCTCGATTTCGATATTGGTCCTATAGAGAAAGTTGTTCAGTATGATGGTCTGATCATCTCCTTAAAAAAGTGTCAGCATAATAATATTAAGAAGAGCACGTTGCCTGCGCAATGGAAATCTATGTGACCGCGATGTGTCCATCTCGTCGTCTGCTTAGGGCCTAGTGGTCTGCGCGTCCTACCCTACCGACAAATCTATCAATATAATATATTAATTATAATGACGACTCTATTTAACGTTTACTATGTTTCAGGCAAAAAGATACCCAAAGGGAGTTTGTTCTGCTGTATTGAGACAAAAGCGCGACCGCAAAAAATACAATGCCCATTTAAAACTTTAATTTTTTCCAACCTAATTGTAAGGGCTCGGCCTCGGCCAGCGTATCATTCTGGCTTATTACAAAGAGTCAACGCTGCCAGCCTCCTGAACGCCTGCCATCGAGCGGTTTTTTAGAGGATGCTTTTTACTTTTAGCGTAAGTTGTGTCTCTTTATTTTTACTTCGTCCGCACAAATTATATACCAGATTTTAAGTCAGATCATAAGCTATCAAACAAAAAAAGTTTCATCAAAATCGGTTCAGTAGTTTTTGCGTGATGCGCGAACAAACAAACAAACAAACAAACACACAAACAAACAGACAGACAAAATTTCTAAAAAAGGTTGATTTCGATTCAGGGATACCTAAAAACCATATCGTAATCTTTTTTTGTAAATATCTTAAATTCAATGTACAGACACACTTCAGTTACAGTTTTATAATAGTTAAGATAAGATGTAATACCCCTTACTGTAATAAAAATTGTAAAGATGTATTTCATCCTTTATAACCCGATCATCAATATATTAAGAGGGTACCGGTACCGGCCTATCGTATTATTTTTTTATTTCTAAACAATTAGACAACATTTCCAAAAAACAAGAATGTCACATTGTAGCCCTGATTGGCTTTCAATTTATAGAAACATTACGGATTATTATGTTTTATGCTTGTAGCTATTATCGTTAAAACCGCCACCGCAAAAGTGGCCACTTTTGGCGGTTTTAAAGATAATAACTGCAAACATTACAAAAACAAACCCACAGTGAACATATAAATTGAAAAAATCAGCAATGACTACAATGTGACATTCCTATTTTTTTGAAATATTATTTAATTGTTAAGAAATAAAAAAATACGATTGGGGGCAGCACAATATAATAGCATTATCTGGGGCATTAGAGTCCTCGGCAAAGAGCCCAGTCATTTTACGATTTGAGCCGGGACTAATTAAAAATTGAACCATTAAGTGTAGGTACCATTGAAAAATTAAAGTGTTCCATTTACACCTTACAAACACGGAATAAATGTTTTTGTCTACACAGAAAGCTTTGAAAAATACATTTGTATTTTCTAATGAAAAATTCATTTTTTAAATTTCGATGGCTATTTTATTGCTCAAAAGTAGTTTACTTATATTGTTAACTGAATTGTATATATTGCAGGTATGCCACTTCGTACGAAAATGCATGCATGCATATGCTCACGACTATATTCCCCGAGGGGGTAGTCAGAGATATTCTCAAACCTCAGAACATCCACGTTTCGCCAGTAGTACCGAAACTCTGTCCAGTGTGACGGTGGGTGAGCCCGTCGCCACTTATAATGGACATGCCTCGAAATTGAAGCATTTCAAGCAAACGAAAACACCCTCATTATTTTAAAAGGCAAATTCTGATCTCCAGATTACGTAAAAAGGATGTAAATATAAGTATTACAGATGCCACCATGTAAAACTGCATTGTTTGAATAAACTGTAAAGCCCGACCAGAAATTTAGTGTCCGTATAGCTAGCGTACACATGAAAGGGATTTGGCTAAGATTAGTGTCAAAAAATAGTGCCTAAATAGTGCCTAATTAGTACCTAGGTCAAAAAAATAGTGCCGCTATACTTGACGAGATATCGATTTTTTTTACCTGGTACGCTAGCTTGACGTCAAGCTAGCGTACACATTTTGTGTGGCTAAAACAACTTGCATTGCAGCAACGATTTTACACCCAAAAAATAGTGCTCAAATAGTGCCTTAGGGCATGCAAAATCTCATGAGGCTAGGTCTTCAGGGTCCGGAGATATAAATAAGTCTTTTGAATAAAACACGGAGCTGGCGTTGCGCTAGCGTACACACGAGTTCACACAATAGTTCTTACAGAAGGATACGTTTCTTTTTATAAAAACTATATCAAATAAATAGTTCCTGAAATAGTGCCTCTGCCAGTACTAATATTTTAAGTAAAAGTGTATTGAAACAATATAAACAATCAATGCAAAGTTCTACGTACAAATGTATTGGTAGTTCAATCGTGTGAAATCGCTTATAACACACAAAAATGAACTCTATTAACTCCTAATTACGAATAAGCTAGCTCGAAACTCGCTTGAATGAAAATAACGCGCCATCTCTCGGTATGAGATTTTACTAAGATTATAGAAGATTCTAGTACGTAGAACTTTACATTGATTATTTATATTGTTTCACTACACTTTTACTTAAAATATTAGTACCGGCAGAGGCACTATTTCAGACACTATTTATTTGATATAGTTTTTATAAAAAGAAACGTCTCCTTCTGTAAGAATTATGGCGTTAAGTCATGTGTACGCTAGCGCAACGCCAGCTCCGTGTTTCATTCAAAAGACTTATTTATATCTCCGTTCCGTGAAGACCTAGCCTCATGAGATTTTGGATGCCCTAGGGCACTATTTGAGCACTATTTTTTGAATGTAAAATCGTTGCCGTAATGCAAGCCGTTTTAGCCACAGAAAATGTGTACGCTACCTTGACGTCAAGCTAGCGTACCAGGTAAAAAAAATCTATATCTAGAAAAGTACATAAGCACTATTTATTTGACCTAGGTACTAATTAGGCACTATTTAGGCACTATTTATTGGCACTCATTCTAGCCTGATCCCTTTCATGTGTACGCTAGCTATACGGACACAAATTTTAGCGGCTGGCATCCCTCCCTAGGATGTTGGAAGTACTCACCTAACTTTTCGGTTTAAAAGTAATTGTATATATATTTTCATCTTTTTTAAGTTTAATTTTTGTTTTGTTTAGTATGGTATGTATTATTTAATTGTAATATTTTGTATAAAGTTGTGCATTATATAAAATACGTTACGTCTGAATGTCGATACTTAATGTTTGTTTATAGTTATTAAGAATAAATTATTTATTTATTCATTTATGTTTAAGGGAGGGACAGAATAGCAGTGGCAGACGGCAACCCCGACTGTTAAACTGAGTCCTTAACCTTTTTGTCTCCATGTTATTTTTAAAACCGTGCTATATTTATTATGTACCTGTGTAACTGTAATAAGAGACAAATAAATACTTTTTATTTTAATTTAATTTAATTTAATTATATGGTCTAAGTCTTAGGCCGAGATTCAGAGACGATTTGTAAGTCGTAGTTCGAACTCCCGTATGTCAAAATCCATACAATTCTACCCTACTTAGCTCGAACTAAGACTAAAAAAATCGTCTTTGAATCTCGGCCTTAGATGGCACACATACGGAATTCCGAACCAGAGTTAGGATTTTGTATAGGATTTGATACCTCTGCAATTCCGAACGGGATTCTAAAGGGGGAAAATCCATCTGAAACCGTTATTCTGATTCGGAATGTGTATCGTAATAAAAAGGAACGAGGTTTAATAGCGAGCATTTTTTATCAATATCGATAAATCTGCATGACGTCATCGGTGACAACACTATTTATCGATACCTGCCCATCACTAGTAAATGTAATAGGTGTCATACTGACAGAAAAGAAGCGCGACAACATAACAAATCAAAAATATTTGTAAACGTTGGTAGTAAAGACACCTATTAATGAAAACGTTCATTCATTCGTTCTATTTCGTGGTTTAGAACTGATGTATGGAGTTCCGCTTCTTAAAACGTAGTGATTACTTGTTCAGTGAATGTGGTCGGCGTCCTCGTCGTTATTTCCTTATACCCTACCAATAAGACCATACTTTTGACCATATTCCGCAAATAGTATTGTCTCTCGCCGGTTATGGTTTATGGCCATTCGCCTTGTTGTCATCACCATCTTCGGAGATCGGTTACTCATTAGTATTTTTGGCGCGAAATCAAAAGTGCACGCAGCATTACGCACTGACCTGCGCAATTTAGTGACTACAGGGTGAAATTGATATCATTAGCATCCTTTTAAACTAATAGTCTACCCATCAAATTGAACAACTTTTACTATAGGAGCAAACCGATCGGAGCAACAAAAAAATCTGCTGTTCCATACTAAACTGCAATGCCTAGCCTACTCGACTCAAATGTATGCAATAACAGCTTTTTTTGCTCCGATCGGTTTGCGCCCATAGTAAAAGTTGATCATTTTGATGAAACTCTTAGTTTAAAAGAATGCGAATGATATCAATTTCACACTGTATAGAGGTATGTATTCCTCAAATCAGCCCGCGAACTCCAAATAATGAATCAGTATACGATTTAACTTCGATCTTTTCACTCGTCTTGTGTGATAATAAAGGATGATGCATGATGTAATAAAATTCGCTCGAGCAAAGGAGGTAGTTATAATAGGTACCTACTTAAGTATACACTCAGAAAAAAATCGTCTAACAAAGCGACAATAAAAGCTTTGTTAGAATTTTATTGTTACCGCACGTAAGTACATTGTCATTGCAAATATACGGCTATAATGCCAGTGACAACTTTTTTATTGTTGAAAAAAATTTAGTTACTTCAGCTAAATACACCTATTTAGTGTAACTATGTTAAAACATTTTAACGGGGTAGCAATGGCACGTTGTTAATTTATCAACGTTACGTAGTGATGTTATAGCAAAGTATAATCCATCAAAGTAACAATTGTTGGGGTAGCAATGGCACGTTGTTAATTTATGAACGTTACGTATTGATGTTATAGCAAAGTATAATCTATCAAAATAACAGTTGTTAGTATGGTTAAGCGGTATTGTTAGTAAACCAACGTTTTAACTAACAAAATTCAAATTAAACATTTGGACAAAATAGCCTAGATACGATTACAATGGCGACACCGTCGGATGCACAACCTGTTTTGTCACGCTGTCATTTAAATTGTGGACGCGTTGAAGAGCAGTCGTGCATGCGGTCTTATATACGTCTTGTTCGTTTCCTATGCTATAGCACGCGGTCATAGTGTTTGTGTTATTAAATAACTGTTCAGTGATTACTGATTACACTACTACTTGTATACGTAATTTTAATTACGGAGGACCAAGAGACTTTTCTCGATAAGAACCACTTGGCACACTTAGTGCCGTCTATGATGGGTAAGTAATAGTGTCTTATTTACTTAAAATTTTATTCAGTGGTCGGATAATCGGATGTATATTTACATGATATTTACCTAAAGTCCAAGTGTTTACTAAATATGGAACCTTTAAATTAAAAATATCACGAGATTCCGATATTTAGGCAGAATTTGTTATATATCTTTGATGGAAAGAACAACCATCCCGAGATTTACAAATAAATGATTTTAAGAATCCGTTTCCATATGTTCATAGCTTTTTATTAAGCATAGGTCCTAAATATGCATCCGATTACGGTTTTTATTATTATAATTAAACGCAAAATTATGTGGGTGAAGTTAATGTCATTGCTTTGCCATAGGCAACACACCTATTCAGTTGAGTGAATTCAGATTACTTATGTCTAATCTAATGAAGTCGGTAACAAACCGAAATTGGTCTGAAAATTTTAACTGAATAGAGAAGTATATATCATCATCATACTCGGCATATCGGCTTGGCCGACACTGAGTCTACTGAGAAATCTGCTGTCCTATATATTCATTTGTGTCGAGTAGGATTGCAGTTTTGTATGAAACAGCTGCTTACTTTTTCGCGATTTCGGTGTTGGTCCCATAGAGATATAAGAATTTACAAGGCCAGTCTCACATATATATAAATGTTTTCAGAAGTCGCCCACTATCACAACGACTGCTGACAAAAGTTATCCCGAACCACACACACATCCACAAGAAGTGCAGGTAAATAAAAAAAAAACCTTAGAATTGACACAAATTTACTGAACTGTTTGAAAGTAGGTAGATAATTATTATAGGATAAATCATCATCATCACTGCCTATATACGTCCCACTGCAGGGCAAAGGCCTACCCTCAGGGAGGGTTTATGGGCGTTAGTCCACCACGCGTGCACAATGCGGATTAGTATCTACACTTCACGTACGCATTGGAACTTCTTCTTCAGCCTATGCAGATTTCCTCACGATGTTTTCCTTCGAGTGCAGTCGGTATAACGTACTACGTATGTTCGAAAACTCATTGGTACATGGCATACTGTCCCGTTGTCCGTGCGGATAACATGCTATAGTATGAGTAGGTACAATGTAATTCATCATCATCACCAGCCTATATACGTCCCACTGCAAGGCACAGGCCAACCCTCTAGGAGGGTGTTTGGGTGTTAGTCCACCACGCGTGCCCAATGCGGATTGGTAGACATCACATATTTGTATGCATCAGAATTTCTTCTTCTGCATAATATGCAGGTTTCCTCACTATGTTTTTCTTCACCGAAAAGCCAGTGGTGTAACAAATCGTACATAAATTCCGAAAAACTCATTGGTACGAGTCAGCCTGGACGGGGATCGAACCATCGCCTCCTGCACGGCAGGCAAGGTTTCTCGCTACTGGACCACCACGGCTTTTTAAATTATAGGAATGTAATATATCGAACTGTAATAAACAAATATCTTGGATATTTTATATAGCGTCATCTCATCCCACACTAGTTAGAGCTTGTACTACAGGTGCCAGACACTGACATACATAAGTAGGCAGATAAACATCCCAGTCACAAAACTAACATATATCATAACAATGTTTGCCAAGTCAGCTGATCTTATTGTTTATTCCAGGAATGGTCACTTATGCGGAACTGGATCTATTCAACAGCACATTTGATTTCAAGACATTAGAACCTGGAAAAGGTCTTCGCCGGATGCTATCTCTATTGGCAAGGTTCTACTTACAAAAGCGGACAAGCGTGACACCACAATAAAAGTTGTTAATTTATATTAGATTTATAATTCTAAGAGCATTAATAAATACCTACTGGTGATATCTTTTTTTTTCATATACCTATCTCTTTCCTCTGTGTCGTATATCTTTTGCTACCCTAGCATAGTATTGGCTGTCTCGCTCCCTGCTCTGCACTTTGTTAATGATACACTATGGAAATCCGGCACTGCCCTGGAGTGATAAGCAGGAAACAATTATATTTTCCAAAGTTTCTGCTTATAACTCCAGGGCAGTGATGGATTTCCATAGTGTATCATTAACAAAGTGCAGAGCACGAAGCGAGACAGCCAATGCAACTTTGCTGGGGTAGCAAAAGATATAACGACAAAGTAACGTTGTTGGAGTGGCAACAGCGAATTTAATAAAGGCACAAAGGAAGATTGCTATTGCAACTAAAGAAAAGTAGATCTAGCGACAATAAACTTTTGTCTTTTTCACAAAATCCTTTGTCACCGGAACAAAGTTATATTGGTAGGCCATAAAGCACATTTGATACTACAGCTAAGTAAAGTAGTTGTAGGGACAATTATGCTTTTGATAATGTAGCTAAAGAAAATAGTCATGGGAACAAAGCTAAAGCAAAACTATAGCCTTAGAAACAATCTTAGCATTGTAACTGCATAAATTCTATGTAGCTTATCTGACAACATTTTTATTGCTGTAACATCAAGATTAACTGATGAAGAGTAACTTTGCTGCATTAGCAATTAAGAATGTAACAATAAAAACGTTGCTTTCATAACTATACAACTTAGACGGCTCTCCAGCATCAAAGTTTTTTTGTTGCGATGGCAATAATTTTCTCTCAGTGTAACATCATTATTACAACATAATTAAAAATTGAATAAATATGCTTATAAATATAATAAACATACTTACCTAGTTACTTAATATCCCTATTATTATTATTATTCTTACCATTACCATAGCGTAAAAAACGAATAGTGGTGAAGCTAAGCGGTCGCGGTGGGTCTATGCCCGCGCGGTGTGCGCTTAGATCAAAGTAAAATTAAAGGATGGGCCTACGCGAATATTTCAAACCAGAAAAATGAGGCAAAACAAAAGACAGGTATACTTCAAATATGTACCGAGATGACAGACAAGTGTGCTAGTTTGTATGGACCAAGTGTACCAGTTGAACGGGCTGTGGGCTTATCCATTTATTTTACTTTGATCTAAGGGTGTGCGAGGGACGGGCGGCGGGGTTCAGGCGTACCATAATTGAATTCACTATGAGGGTAGGCGCGCAGGCAAAGGGAGCCGGAACGCGCTCCACACGGACCAGTGTCCGCCGAGCTTCACTACTATTAGTTTTTATTACACTATGCCATTACTCAACCTGCTATTCAATTTGTCTTGTCTACAACTTATAGCCACTATGCCTGGGGCACCGATCAAATTATAAGCTATTGAGTGCGAAATTGCGCCATTACGGACGAATGCGCATGTTTTAACATATTTATTGAGATAATTATTACAATTCGTCGCTTGGTGGTCGTGGGCGGCACCCACAACAATGTGATTCACAAGAATAACATCGTGGTTTATTCCTTCTGAGAATCGAGACTATCGTAAGTCCTAATCGATGTAGAGGCACAAAAAGAAGATGACAGATTGATCGGGCCATAGAATTACAGATGGGGCGTCTAATGGGCGGTAAAAAGTGTCGATGTTATGTAATGATGTCCAATCGACCTATGTGGGCTCAGTAAGTGATTCGTCGCAAAAACTTGTAGTAGGTTAAATCATACCTAACTACATTACAAAACTTGCATTGAACTGACGGCCCAACAGCACAGTCTGTAGTGAACCTACCTGCTGTGCCGGGGGTCGCGGGTTCGAATCCCGTAAGGGACAAATATTTGTATGACGAATATGAATATTTGTACCCGAGTCATGTATGTATTCTATATCGTTGTCTAGTCATCATACATAATACAAGTCCAGGCTAGATTCTGGAACTTTAAATGTGACTAGATAATTTGTGTGACACTGTCCAAGATATTTATTTATTTAACTATGACAGCATTTACGATTAAAGAACAACGTGTGCATATTATGTATATAGGGTCTAAGTGACCGTTTCAGTAATTTCCAGGCTGTCACTTACACCCTGTATGTATACAGGGTGAAATTGATATCATTAGCATCCTTTTAAACTAAGAGTCTACAGTCTAACCCATCAAACTGAACAACTTTTACTACGGGAGCAAACCAATCTGAGCAAAAAAAAATCTGCTGTCCCTATCCATTACGATACATTTGAGTCACGTACGCAGTGGCGGCGGGCAGTTTAGTATGGGGACAGCAGATTTTTTTTTTGCTCCGATTGGTTTGCTCCCATAGTAAAAGTTGTTCAGTTTGATGGGTAGACTCTTAGTTTAAAAGGATGCTAATGATATCAATTTCAACCTGTATGTTTGCTGGGGCTTATTCTGAAGTAGATAGATAATCTGATGAACATATGAATATTATGTAGTACTACTTAGAGACATTAAAGGGCATTTTTCAGGTAGATACGAAATACTAAGGTAGGTATTGCGTTGAGCGTCTCGTAGCCAAGCCAAGCCAAGTTGCGCTTTTACAGTACCTACCTAACTACTTTACATAAACCAGCTTGTGCCCGCGAATAACATAGAACTGTAACTTTTGATTTGGAGCATTACCTATACTTTCGAACATCGGAATATATGTCATACATTCGGTGGTGGCGTTAAACCAATGCTGGTTATGATAACGCCTTTGGTGCAGGCAACGCTCCAAAAACTAAGCCTCCGTAGCGCCCACGTACTGGCCAGTGGCCAATTCCAAACAATGATGAAGTGTCATGTCTTTTAGTTCAATATATGAATATGATTAGCTACCAGAGAGCACATGAGTGAATACCCCACAGGGAGAAAGCTTCGACACAATCGCAATTTATGGAAGACAATGGACGAGCGCATCACCCTGATCATTTTGTGCGCTCCTAAAAGCTTTGACTCTGTCTGTTGGGCGCACAAAATGATCACGGGACAAGCTCGCCCAATGTCTCCCATAGATTGTACACTAGCGCGCTTGTGTCGCAAATTCTTTCAGTCGGGTATTTACGCATGTGCCCAGAGCGAAGACGGTTTCTAATTATTTTTCACCCCGATAGAGAGGTTGAAACGAATAGAAACCTACTGTTATAAATCGTTAGTCTCCCTAAAATTTCCTAACCTTTCCCGTCTCTTTTCCTTCCTGGTTACCTTAACATCAGATAAATTAGACTTAGAACCTTCTAATTTATTTTCTCACGTTGTTAGTAGTAAAAACCTATTATAAATAGAAATTTGTAGATGTGACTATATTTTTTGTAGCAATTATTGATAGATGAATATTCTTGCTGATTTTAATTTCGGAGCATCCACCACCGTTAATAAAATCTTTTATGTATCTACCTAAATTATTTGATCGTAGGTACAGTAGGTACATCCTGTACCTCTTTGTCTAACGACTCTAACGAGGCCTTTATAAGGGTTAACGCTATTTTGTTGCAGGAATACTTAATCTTATTTTTCCCAGCATATAACTAATATGTTCCTATTCCTAGCAAAGTGCAAGCCAAATGTAGTAGACATGCAAAATGCTTGCTAAACATGTATAAACCACGCCAGGCTAGCTGTTATAAGATAAACCTACCTACAGTTATTGCATTTCAAGGATGCTGATCGAAAGTTAGCATCTCAGGTATGCTAATATTGAACTGATTCTAAAAGCAGCTTATTATTACCTAGATCTTGTATCAATATCATAATTGGGATTTAAAACTGAGCGAAAAACTCTCCGTTCAAGAGTAGCTAGCCCACAAGTTTACATAAATAGGTAAGTATGTTAACATGCCTACTAAAAAACCTAAATTTTTTGAATTAAACTAAACAAAATTTAAATTATGACCTATCATCATCATCAGCCTGTATACGTACACTGCAGGGTGCAAAACCGGCCTACCCTCTAGGAGGGTGTTTGGGTGTTAGTCCACCACGCGTGCCCAATGCGGATTGGTAGACTTCACATATGCATCAGAATTTCTTCTTATACTATGCAGGTTTCCTCACGATGTTTTCCTTCACCGTTTGAGAGCAGTCGGTAATACGTACAAGTTAGAAAAACTCATTGGTACGTGGCATGTTGTCCGTGGGGATTCGAACTCGGACCTCATGATTGAGAGTCCATACCTCTCCGCAACGCGCCACGAGCTCTCCTATATAAATGGCCTATACTGGGTGCAAACTTAAATGCGTTGCATAGGTAGTTAGGTGCTTATAACGATTTTTCAGACCATTAAACTGAACAACTTTCACTATGGGACCAATATTGAAATCGCAAAAAAAATCTGTCTTTTCATACATTTTGGTCGAGTAATAGGATTTTCTATGGACCGGCAATTTTTTTTTGCGATTTCAAAGATGAATGGTGGTGGATGGATGATGGTGGTTTCAGTAAAAGTTGTTTACTAACATGTCTTTACTAAGTCAACAAGACAAAGAGTGACAGCAAGAGATATAATATAGGATTAAATTTAATGAGCGTTTCTGCAACTGAGTGTATATCAAGATAACAGTAATGAGGACTATGAATAGAGAGAGACAACATGTCCGACGGGTTCAGAAGCCCAGAAGTTATTAAAAGAAACCGCCTCCAGGCTGGTTGAAGCTGCAGCTTAGAAAAAGAATATGTCTAGAATGAGCCTCACTAATATCCCGTATAAAACAAAAGGGGCTAAGTTTCATAGGTTGGTGTGCGTGAGGCGCCCTACAAATTATGTATGTGTGCGTGTATATGTATAGGGTTTAGGAACCAGTACTGGTTCCAATTTTTTTCGACGCTTTTGTATCTTCTACTGTCAATCTTGACATATACTTTATCAAAGGTGCCCAGAATGCTGGCATGGCAGCGTTACCGGAGTAGGAATCGCGGTGCCCTGGGCACTTGCCCAGTGTGCTAATATTAGGTATTGTGCAAAAATGGTGCTGAAGCTGATGATACTTACCTAACACACGTTGTTCAAAAGTCATTTTTTTTTGTTAAACTACAAAACACAAAACAATACCTGCTTAATTGAAATATAGTAGATTACACACCGATGACAGGAAAGTATAAGAAAGGTCTCAGATCTCATGTAATTGTGATCTGAGGCTTTCTTATTTACTGTCCGAGGTTAGTATACTATTTTTCTCCTCGACGGAGGTGGGAAGCGACAACTTCGTTTAGCGCAGCGGGACGACAATTGACGCATTCCGTCCGAAGGTGAGAAAAAGTATTATCCCCCGATTTCGCGCTCTTTTTTCGAAAACTAAATCGCAGCTGTCAATACACGGCACTCCCGATTTAAATTTCGAACTTCCGTCACGCGAAAAGGTTGCGGATCTGAATTGGACGTAGTTTTGCAAACCAGATCCAAACCACAACCCAGTCCATAGTGGGTTTGATCTTTTTTGCAAAACTACGTCCAATTTGAACAAAGCCCTCCCATAAAAAGTTTATCTTCAATATAAATACCTAGGAAGAAATCAATGAAAAATCAAATGGCAGAATTGAAAGCTACTTTACAAATAAACTTTCAAGGACCTTAGTTACACCTTAATAATATCAACAAATCTAATACCTGCTTAATGAACATTAACTCACGTTTTACAAAGGATTCCTGAACCCTCTGCCGGTGTCCGCACATTAGACCAAGGAACTATTTCGTTAACCATTCACGTTAGTTCAGACCTATCAAACCATTATCACCTTAGTAATCTTAAGTAGGCAGGTACACATAGCCTAGGTACCTATCTATATTTTAATTAAGTTTTTAAACTAACACAAAAACAGATACTCAAATCGTAAAAAAGTTACGAAATCCGCGCGATTCTGAGAAGCGGATAAATAAAGATGGCGGCTTTTGTTGTTGGTGGCAACAAGACAGGCAAAGGCACGCACTCATACTGCCAGCGCCAGTGTATCCGCCACAGGCTCAACACCGGGGCTTATGGGTCACCGCCCACTGCCCACAGCTTGCAATGAGATCATAAAGCTGTTTCGAATATAATTTACACTTTACACAGTGCAACAGCCTATGTAACAAATTATGCTAAATATCAGTTTTACCACTTTATTTGTACAGTAAATGATTCCTCATTAGGTATACCACTTCTTCCTAGGGTATACCCTATAAGCTAAGTATATCATTAATATTGTAGGTAGGTATAACTACAGGGTGAAATTGATATCATTAGCATCATTTTAAACTAAGAGTCTACCCATTAAACTGAACAACTTTTACTATGGGAGCACATGCAGTATGGGAGCAAACCAATCGGAGCAAAAAACAAATCTGCTTTCCCATTCATTTGAGTCGTGTAGGCTGCGGCGGCGGGTATGGGACAGCAGATTTGTTTTTTGCTCCGATTGGTTTGCTCCCATAGTAAAAGTTGATGGGTTCAGATCAGTTTGATGGGTAGACTCTTAGTTTAAAAGGATGCTAATGATATCAATTTCACCCTGTAGAGTGTAAACATAAACCATGAAAATGAAACTGAACAACTTTTTTTATCGCGATTTCAACGTTGAAGTTGTTCAATTTGATACTCTGATGCACCATTAAAGTTACACCTGTATCATCATCACAGCCTAATATACGTAATTAATGGTCTCAATAACAGGCCAAAGTTAATGCATAACCTCAGGAACACGGTGTGTATAAATTATATCACAGGTTCCGCTGAAATCAGTGGTAGATCTTACCAAACTCCCTGAATACAGTTCGATCCACTGGTGGAGCATATTAAGAGATGCAAGTATCACAGGATCCACTAAGCCAAATGGTGGATCGCAGTGAACTTCCGCGTGCTATTCAATCCACTGGTGGATCGAGATAGTGGATCCTACTGGACAGAGGGCCCACTGCAGGGCACAGACCTACCCTCAGGGAGTCTGTATGGGCGTTGGTCCACCAAGTATGTCCAATGCGGATTGGTAGACTTCACAACGCATCTGAATTTCTTCTTCAGCTTATGCAGTTCATAGAAAAAATTTTCTCACGATATTTTCCTTCGCCGTTTGAGAGCAGTCAGTATTACGATACTTACATAAGTTAGAAAAACTAACTAGTTGCATGGCATGTGGTCCCTGCGGATTCGGACCCGGACCTCAAGATTGAGTTTCCATAGCTCTCCGAAAAGGGTCGCTCTCAGGGTGCATCTATAATTTACTCAAAAATCGGAATTCATTAGGTCGCTCTTTTTAACCAATGGACAACATTTCATTTTCTGAAAGAAATTCAAAAACTGTTTGAAGATTATGTGATTCAATTCTTATTTATAAAGAGTCCTTCTACTGACACTGTTTTAAAGGGATGACCACTAGGATGACCAGACAAAAAAGTACAGGTGCAAGCAAAGATCTATATGGACCTCTTTCCTCTTAGGGTGTAAGATACCTAGATTACAAAATTAAACATTCAATCAGAATTATCTAATTTATACATTTCAACGAATTAAACAAGTTTAGAATTTAAATAGGTATGTGTCAAATTTTTAAATAGATTGAATTGATTGCGAGAAGTTGAATAATTAATTGGAATTGTTATCAATTTCGGCATTGCCCACGTTGGAGGGCATGTAGTGGAAGAGGACGGTTTTTTTATCGTAACCGCACCGGAACAGGTTCCAGGCCAGCTCCTCGGGAGTATCACCACCTTGCTCAGCACAAGTTTCCAGTACCTGTAACATAGACAAGACATCTTATTAATACATGTAGTAGATTACACACCGAGAGCAGGAAAGTAAGAAAGGTCTCAGATCTCAGACGAGGTCAACAAACATGTGATCTGAGGCTTTCTTATTTACTGCCCGAGGTTAGTATACTATTTTTCTCTTCGACGGATGTGGAAAGCGGCAACATCGTTTTGCGCAGCGGGACGAAAATTGAAGCTTTCCGTCCGGAGGGGAGAAAAGATAACATTAACACACTAGACTGGCGGTTGCCAAATTATTTTCGTGTCTATTTAATTTTGATATCGCCATTTTGGCGATCGCGAAAGGCGCTTAGCGCTTAACTACTAGAGTTTACCCGCAACGTAGCGTAGTCCGCACAAATTATATAGGTACCCGATTTTTAGTCAAATCATAAGGTTTCAAACAACCAAAAAAGTTTCATCGAAATCGGTTCAGTAGTTTTTGCGTGATGCTCGAACAAACAAATATAAAGACAAAAAATACAAATATTGGTGATTTGGAGTTAGGGAAACCTAAAAACCTTAGGTAGTAACTTTTTTTTTAATGCTGTATTGTATCTACTTAGTAAAATTGTCCGCGTATGTAGATAAAATCTTAAAATCTGGTCCCAGCATTAAATCTGAACTGAACGGCATGCTATCGCATAATACACACATTTTCATAACTTTTATGGATATCCTTTCTCTGTATCTGCTGAGTTTTTTTCAGAGATCCCGAATACTTAAATAATAAGGAACAATAGCACTAACTTTTGAAGCATTTCTCCCATCAGCTCTATTCGCCATTTTCCCGAGAACTGCCGTTTTTTGCAACTTTCCATCCTTGCTGATGACCTTACACTTGAGCAGGACGCAGTACACGTGGCGTTTCAACGCGGGGTCATCAGTCAGCTCGCCATTCAGCAAACACTCTACTAATTTCGGCTCCACCTCCGACTGCGACATGCAAGCGTCCGAGTGAGCGCGAAACATTGCCTTCTCTTCCTTCCCCAAAATCTAAAATTTATAAATTACTTTATATGTTAATGTTCCATGAAAACAAAATATTTGTAATACCTAAGTCAATTGATTCCCGTTACTCACAATGCAATTCTTGCATCCTGTAGTTGCCTGAAAAAACAAATAAAAAATTACAATCACATTTAATGCCAGTTTGGTGTGTTTAGGTAACATTGTGTGTGTGTTTATATTGTGTTTACATTACACATAAACTTTTAATTTTAGAAAGACTATAAATTAAACAAGCAAGTAATTATAATTACTTGTGTAATAATTTCTAGTACCTATCATTATCATTAATAGTAGGTTAGGTACGGCACTTGCCCGTGGTCCCCTAGCCAAGTCCCCCGTGGGGTACCACGACGAATTTTTTTTGCCCGCTGAACCCCCTCCTGTGCTCGGAGTATAATAATTTTCTTATTGTCACACATATCATTGTCCCCCTTGGGGGTACCACGGGCAAAAAAATGGTCGTGGTACCCCACGGGGGACTAGGCTGGGGGACCACGGGCAAGTTCCGGTTAGGTATATGCAGTACCTAAAGTATAATACCGTGGCATCAGAGTCATTTTGAAGCCGGAACAGGGTGCTTCAGACCATCAATGGGACCAACTATGAAATCGCGAATATTTTTGTCGAGAGGTTGAAATTTTCTACGGAACAGCAGTTTTTTTCACCGATATTGATATTGGCTCCATAGTGAAATCTTGAGTCAGTTTGATGGTCTGAAGCCGGATTCAAAAGGACTCTGATTCCATGGTGTATTATCAGTTACCTGATATACCCTGGCGACCGTGCCGAGCACGATGAGAGTAAGTAACCAAGTCATTGGTACCCACGGTGGCACACACACCGACAACGACAGCAGCACAGAAAGAAAAAACAACCGCAGCAACGTTGGCAAGAACACTCGCGCGCGCACCGGTGAAACCGTCCCTTTATGCGCGCACGCATGCCGAGCCGACAAAGTCCCGTCTACTATGCTCCACTTGCGATCTTCTCGTTCTTATTAGTTTCTGTGAGTACCTATCGAGAACTGTTAAATATTTCATAAAAATATACGGTACGTAGGTAGGTAAGTACTCTGTTTTGTAGTTAACCAGAAACGGAAATTGTATGCCTACCTAAAAATAGTAGTACCTACTTATATTATACTTATTATGATCACAGCGAAAAGCACAAAGTTATGTTAATCTGTGCGTATTATCTAATCTAATCTAAACTATTATAAAACTGTAACTGAACTGTGTCTGTACATTGAAGATATTTACAAAAAAGATTACGTTATGGTTTTTAGGTAGGTGTCCCCGACTCGAAATCAACCTTTTTTAGAAATTTTGTCTGTCTGTTTGTTTGTTTGTGTGTTTGTTTGTTCGCACATCACGCAAAAACTACTGAACCGATTTTGATGAAACTTTTTTTTTTTATAGCTTATGATCTGACTTTAAATCTGGTACTTATATAATTTGTGCGGACGAAGTCGCGGGAAAACACTAGTCGTTAAATAAGTAAAAACAATATAAAAAATTGACAATCTACGGTTTCTTCATAAAGCTTTACAAAACACTGGATATGTGAAATCAGTGGGATGGATATCTTGGTAGAGGAGCAATATTATGAAAAGAGCGATACTAGTGTTTGTTTTGTAAATATCCAACGGACGCGAAACGACAACATTAATAAGATCATCCGCCAAATATTCGTATTCCCATTGTCTTGTCTTTATTTACTTTACGGTGTTGGTGGAAACTACGAAAGAACATCTTTCTCTTCTAGAGGTGGATGTTAGTAATAAGTAGTTAGGTAGTTATTGTTTGGTAGGTAACAATAAATTCGGAATTGTTGGGAACTACCTTTGATAAAGTATATGTCAAGATTGACAGTAGAAGATACGAAAGCGTCGAAAAAAATTGGAACCAGTACTGGCTCCAAAACCATATCCATATACACGCACACATAATTTGAATATTAGCGTCTCACGCACACCAACCTATGAAACATGGCCACTTTTGTTTTATACGGTATTTCCGTGAGGCTCATTCTAGACATACCTCATTCAGTCATTATGTAAAATTTCATCCAAATTCGTTCAAACGTTTTTGCGCGAGTCACAAACATCTAAGTACCTATCGTCACAAACTTTCACCTTTCACATCTATTTTATTAGTAGTAAGATATTAATAAAAAAAATCACCTTAGCACAACCGATCCTTAGCAGTTAAAATCTGATAACTATGTCATGACATGAAAGAAGCTTTCCACAGCAGAATAAGTAAAATTCAATTATAATTGCATACTTTAACAATTTACCGAGTTTTCTGGATTCCTGAAAATTAAACGCTCTATTTGTAAACGTTCTGGAGTGCAATTTTTGAATCTCATTCGGTGAGCTCAGCAGTTGAAAATGTCGAAATTACTCTGGAGATACGCATCTTTTCACTGCTGATTTGACTTTCAAAATGTCTCTCTTGAAGTATGATTTTTGAGAGTCAAATAAGCAGTAGAAAGATGCTTACCTAAATAGTAATTTAGACATTTTCAACTGCTGAGCTCACCGAATGAGATTCAAAAATCGCACTCCTGATTCAATAACACTACCCTATGATATTCGATTCAATTATTATTAGATTAAGATTAGATTAGTACCTAGTTAAGTACAAAGTAGTTACCATTACGATTGTCATGATTTGTTGATAGAGCTTGAAATATAGGATTTTCATTTTTCTCTGTTTTTAATTTTATACTTTTCTAATAGGAAGTCGAATTCAAGTGCAATTGAAATTTTTTCCTAGTTTTCTGAAAGCATAGAATTATGTTCGTCAGTAGGTATACCTACCTTATGTTCTTACCTATATAGTTAGGTGGGTAGGTACGCTACTAAAATGGATAGGTACCTAATACCTTAGATCAAAATAAAATTAATGGATAGGCCTAAAGCGCGGTAATTTGAAGCAAACTGCTGGTGCACTTGGTCCATCCATACAAACTAGCGCCATTATTTGTCAAATCTAGGGCACTTGCATACAAATTTGAAGTACTTACCTAAACCTTTCATTTGTGTTGCCTCATTTTTCTGGTTTGAAATGTTTGCGTAAGGCCTATCCATTAATTTTATTTTGATCTAAGCCTAATACCTACCTACTGCAATAATTATCTTCTTGCAGTGATTAAGAGAATATTATTCCGAGAGCGAAAATGCGCGCTGCATACAAACGTACTATGGTGATATTTTCAATACTAACCAATTAAATTCAATGAAATTTTGCAGAAACAATCTAGAAACAAATTTCTATGCTTCTATAGAGTCAGATTTTCGTTAAAATATACAGTTTCAATGCTAGGATTAATTTAAGATTTGTATGGAAATCTTTGAGGCACTGTAACTTGAAAACTATACATTTTAACGAAAATCTGACTCCATACAAGCATAGAAATTTGTTTCTAGATTGTTTCTGCAAAGTTTCATTGACTTTAATTGGTTAGTATTGAAAATATCACCATAGTACGTTTGTATGGAGCGCGCTCCGAATAATATACCCTTAAGTAGGGACCTAGGTACAATAGTTACTTAATTTCTTCTTGCTTAATTATTAAGTAAGATCTTTTCTTGTTTTTATTATTAGTATGCTGTGTTGTGATTAATTTTATTTTGATCTAAGGTTGTGATGGATGACACATCATTCGAATTTACGCCATGTAGGTAAGTACCTTACATTACGCGTGCAATGCTTTTCCCTATTCCTACCGGAAAGTCCAGCGACACCAGTACCTACGCGCCATTTTTACCCGACTGCGACAAAAGGAGGGTTATGTTTTTCGAGTGTATGTATGTATGTTTGTATGTCTATTTCTTTGGCACGCCCTACAGCATAAACGGCTTGATAGATTTTAACGTATTTAGGTGTCGTTAGATTCGTAAAAATCGTGAGTGACATAGGGTAAGTACATTATTTTAATATGGCATCTGCGAATTAAAAAAAAGAGGGGGAAGAATCAATTTTTTTTCGTAAAAAATAACAATATGGGTATCAAATGAAAGCTGGTGACGAAGAGCATATTCCAAATACATAGTATGACATAAACTACATTAAGTATTAAGAAAAACAAAAAACCCAACTGCATAAACAACTTTTAACTGAAAAGATAAAAACAAGCTCCTTTTTAATCAGCTATAATAACTTTTTCATCTCTCATACTCTGAAAGTAGGTCATTGTTTATCTATGAAGCGGGTTGAAAGTGAAACATTTCAACCCTAGGGATGAAAAGTAATTTAAAAAAAAACCTACGTCTAATACTGGGCAAAGGCAGAAAATTATACAGCCACTCTTCGATAAAATTATATGAATTCTTATTTCTTTATAATGATAAAGATCAATAAATTTGAATTTTAATAGATGTTAATTTAAATAACATTATTTTTGGTTATTTGGAGACTTTTGTAAAAATTATAGGCAGACAGAAAAAAGTGATGACGATTAAAACCTTAAAACCGAGTCAAAAAAAAAATGGTCGGCAAGCTTAAAAAAAAAAAGAGCCAGATGCGCGAAAAAGAAAAAAAGGGAGGGAAAGGGAAATGTTGCTAATTTTTCGGATCCGTTTCAAAACGTGTAAAAATAACCCGGAAAGTCTATCTGTCTCACTCTAGCATACACAATCTTCGTATATTTTTTCTCCTTCGTGTTGGCAAACAGAGTGATTGCCAAACGTTTTGAAACGTAGCCTAAAATGAATTCATCGAGAGATTCAGAAATTGATTTTGCATTAAGTAGGTATCTAATTTTTGTTTACTTTCCTCGTATTCGAAATGAAAAGCAGAGTGTTTAACTCGGGAGAAAGTCACCCATTTCACACTCGAATTATGGCGCCCCTCACGTTCCGTTCGGGGCGCCAAACATCTCGTGTGAAATGGGTGACTTTCATCCCTTGGTTAACAATCTACTATTTTGAACAAATTAATACAATTTGAATGTTATTGGTAGATTAGATGGTTAGGTACCTAGGTATTGCAGGCGGGGGCATAAGAATAGTTAATAATTAACTATTCTTATGGCGGGGGGACAAACAAATAGGCGTAGGTAGGTAGGTCTGTATGTTTTATAATTTTTCTTTATCCTGTGTTTGCGATACCTACCTAACTAATAAGTACCAATAACATTCAATTTGTATTAATTTGCTCAAACAAAGTAGCTGATTAGAGGAGCTTGTTTTTATCTTTTCAGTTAATTCCTAGTATACGCCGCCGCGTAAATTCGGCAGGTATAGGAATGTCATCCATCACACTGAACCATCGGGGTGAGATAACGGGAAGGGTTCGGTACAGACGCGGCGCGGACATCCGTGCACGTATAATTCAAGACGCACCGCTTACACATACATTTCGTATGAAAAACTTTTGAAGTGGCCTCCAGTACCCTCGCCCCGTGACTGTTGTGTATGCTTCACGCCGTATCTTACGGGTTTGGCTCCATTCGATGCATGCAGACGCTGGATGGAGCGCGACGTGATTGCGTAGGACATGCATGTTGTACAATACACGGCGCCATGAATATAGCAAGGAGCACGGCCAAGATTACCTGCACTACCATCGCACTCCACCTGCAAAGTTTCGATACGGTCGGTCAGTACGTAGGTATTAGGTACCTACGTATTTGGCTCGGTTGGATTCCGTAACTACAGCAAACCATACTATTACCTTATTACCTGCCTACAGCAGATAATAAGATAACTTTAAGATATAGGGGACAAGTTTACAGGAACTTCATTCGATAACCCTACCCTAGGCTAGGAAGATATTATCTAATAAACTTGTAACTTGTCGTGGATGTTGGTATAGGTACCTAATATTAAAAAAATATATTTGCAAAGTCCGTACTAAGTAGTTCACTTATGTTATGTTTATAATATGTTGCTGTACTCTTCTAACGCATGCAAGTTGCTAATCGCTTCCTCTCACTCGCACGCAGGAAAGAGACGTGCTTATGTAATTTTTCGTGCGTAAGAAGAGTACAGCAACATATTATAGCGCGTGTCTGTGACGGGCCTTAATTATACTAACAGAATGCATTCGCTATTTGTATTTTTTTTGTGCACGTAGGTATGTTGTTGTGCATGTACCAACTAGTTATTGAACCGATTTACTTAGTAGGTACATAGGATTTTCACAAAAGCTTTTTATTTCATATAATCAAAAGACATTGTTTTAATTAAGTACTTACTTAAAGTTTTCAAGTAAGTAAAGCAGGTGCATACCTCTTTCAGTGGTCTGCGCGTACGCGTACCTACCTACAAAGCGCGCACGAAGTCGTGGTCGCCTCTTGTGCAACCATAATACAAGCAGGCATATTTTGATAGGTACATTTATGCCTAGAACGAATTAAGGCCTCCGCACACTGCAGCGATATTATCGAGCAATATTATCGACAGCGATATCGCGACACCTTACACACTGCAGCGATTCCGCGATTCGCGTCACGCATGCGCCACCACTGAAAGCACTCAGGTGCGATAATATCGCGGCAGTGTGTGGGATCGAGCGCGTCCCCATACAAAATGTACCTGAGAACAATTATCGCAAAATCGCAGCGATATTATCGCTCGATAATAACGCTGCAATGTGCGGAAGCCTTTATCGTTCTAGATTTATGCACATGGACAAAGTATTCTTCAATCATTTACCTTGGAGGAGGAGCAGGTATCTACTCCTTAAAGTAACTTACCATTAGGTAGTTTCCTACTCTCGAAAATTACTCCTATTTCGGTTGCAAATTTTGGAACTGCTTAAACTCATAATAGTTGTTAATGCTGGGGTTTGTCAGCCAAAACATGGTCACAAATAAGAAAAATAAAATCTAAAATTATAGCATTAACTTGACTAGTCTTGACGCGGCGATTTGGAATTATTATTCAAGATAAAATCTAAGTACCTACCTAAGTAGTTACTTAAATATTTCTATGGGGAAAATAAATTATTTTGACACAAATGGACACGATTTGATCATGTACTCCAAAGAGAATATAATCATTACATTTAATGTACTCTTTGGATTTGATGCTAAGACCAAAGAGATTTAACTTATTACTTACTACTTAGCATGGATCTAATTCCAAACTTCTTGCTTACTAGTTACTTTTAAATCTCTAGATTTGACCAAGAAGTTTCGCTTACCTACTGTGCAAGCTTGCAAAGAGAGCTAGCTTCTACGAGCTAGCTTTCAGCATATACATATACAGGGTGTCCGGTAAGTACCTACCTAATGGATAACCCGGTAACTGCTGATAGAGGACCTCAAATCAAAACCGTCCAGAAAATGGACTTTCATGTCAGTAAAAGTGCCACGGTTTTCAAGATACCTAGGTAATATAGTAACCTAAGTATTTGAACTTTAAATTTTTTTCTGGAATTTAGGACCTTTTGTCACTCTTTTGACCGCCACGCCATGGCGTTTTTGCAGTGGGCAATGTTGTCGCCCCTCTGCTCACGAAAGTTCAGGGAATATGCATTGGACCACGGCATTTTTTCAAAAATCCGTCCACGTACCTACGGATCTAAAATTAACACGAAACGATGCGCCTATAAACCGTTTATCACTATTAGGGTTGAACTACCACAGAGGATTAATCCTCTGTGGAACTACACCAGGCAGCACAGCATCGCATTTTTCCGTCGCTCCATCCTTTTCTGTCACTCAGGAACGTCATTTGCTAGAGCATATAAGATAGACGGAACGCGATCGCACGCGGCGTGCTGTCGGTACGGTTTTTATCTTAAGGGTCTCATGATGACCAGGACCATAAAAATATTTTTTGAAGGGATCCCGGCCAATATCACACCAAGGAGTATCGAGTTTGGGCACAAATTTAATGTCTAGTTGCTTTGTGGTGATTCCGTGTATCTTTACTCTTCAGGGTCTGATGATTATCAGGTCAAAAATATGGTTTTTGGAAGTCCAAATAGTTAGTAGTAAATTGACATTAATGCTTTCGGAACAACTTATTTTGATGACGAAGCGAATGTGTGATTCAAGACAGCTTTTTACAAACTTAGAGACTAGAGCTAGAGCTCTTTTGACAAAAATAGTTAAACCGTTTCATGCCTGCTGTCTTCCAGCAAATCAGGTATTAACCGATTTTAAATAAAAATTTTGCTATACGAATTTTCTTATGCATGTCTGCTAAGTCTGTGGTCTGATCATAGGCGAAGTATTTTTCGCTACGGGTCTGATACACCTTTTCTGCAAAAAGCCGACTGCAAAAATCTCTTCTCCTTTTAATGTTGGTAGATTTTGTAGTTTGGAGATTTCTAAAACAGCTTGGCCGAAAGTACCTAGTGCAGTGGGCTGCAATGTGGCTGCAATAGACTCGACAGTTCCCAACACCCACTTCGCACACAGCCAATTGTAGTCTTGGGGGACCCGTTCACGAAAGCTGTTTCTCTCTTGCTCCACGGAGTTCTCTGCTCTCGAGACTTTTATGTCGGAGAGTAAATACCTATCCTATCATGTCCACAGTGGACCTATTTCGTGCGAAATCCGCACCTCGGGCGGGACACACTTCTGCAGTCTGATTTTCATGTATAACGTCACTATTTTGGTATATCACGCACTCTCAACACTCGCGCACTTCGCTCAATCAAGAAAGTTGTGGAGAATCGATCGCACGAACCCCACCGCGTTGGGATCATCGACGCCGCAACGCAACTAACTCATCGGCGCTGGGTAAAACATCCATCTCGTGCAAAGGCTTGCAAGTTCGGTTGTGAGTTGTGACCAGTTTTTTTTAATTTATATTGGTGATTTTAACCCTGAGGTTACGTCAGCCCGGTTATGTGATTCGCTATGTGGATTCCAGTAGGCTTAGCATGCCATCCCCGAGAAAACGATAAAAATCGAGACGTGCCTCATGCGTGCCTCCATCTTTATTATTTTACGTAGTTACCTACTTACTAACCTATACCAAAAAGAGCGCATGAGGTTTTTCTCGTTTTGTCGCTTTGTCGTGGGTGGCATGCTAGCCGTGCTGCTGAGCGATGTAAGCTATATCCGGCTTAGGGCTCAAAATAAAAAATTCGAATTTTTCGTAACCCAACATTTATTGCTTAGTTATATGGATATTTGAGTGTAAACCATATTTTAAGGAATTTCATGGTACCTTCGTTCTTCATTATGTAGACCAGGTGACAAACTGTATCATTAGTGGGACAGACTAAAAAATAATACAATCCAACGGAGATTCCATATAGGTACCTACACCTACCTATAATATAATATCGGGAAGCTGGCATAGGTATTGTCTTATAATACTTATATAAAAGGTATACACAGAAAGCAAAACCAGAAAGTCGAGAAACATTATTTGACAAAAATCTTTTCATAAGTACAAATTGACCGTATCCGTTTTCGAGACTATGAACCACGGTATTGACTGACCACGTATGAACTACCTAACTATAATAGATCAAGATTTTATTTTACCACTTTGCATTTGTCGGCGTGATCAATATGTATAGGTACTAATGCCTTACTACAGCTTTCTAGTAGGTAGGTACTAAGAATCTCTGAGCTAAGCGGCGGACAGGGGCAGACGAACAGATGGACAGTTGTTGTCCATGGAACCCTAAAAACGATGTTATTGCCTTATAAAATGAGTGATTGAGATAACGTTGGAACTACTTGTCGGATTTGAACGAAAGAAACATTCTGATGCATGGTATGGAAGCAACTTCTTAAAAATAATTAGGTAATTTAAAGCAGAACATTTAATTTTTTTCTGTAAAATAAATACCGGGATGTCAGTAGTCTGGTAATACATAACTAATCAGATGTATAGAATAGAAGCTACTTCTGAAAATTTCGAAATTAAACGAAAAGCAATTTTTTTCGATACAAAAGTGCACAACAACACCTCAACTTTAGGATTAGGTAAATATGCATCCGATTATCAGATTTCTAGTGATAAGGTAGGTATAAAATTGTAGGTATGCAAATACATTTGATCATTTGATCTTGTACCTTGGCAGAGAGAATGCTAACGCGACTCTGGTCACTAGTTAAATGGTCTAAGGGGTATTACATCCAAAGCAAAGATTTCAGTTCCTTAATATATGATGTACAATCTCTATTTGGAATACTGTATGTATTGGCCATACCAAAATGAGTAAAGCACACAACCTCTTGATGAATTCACCACAAAGACGAGAACATTATTGTAGCTACGATTGGGGACTGAGTTGGGCTCGTACCGATCGATGCAATGTCTTTTAAATAGGTATGCAAACTGCGGATCGATTCTGACCTTTTAAACACGCAGTACTGAAAGTTCTAAATTGTTAATAGTATCTACAGTCAGCACCAGAAGGCGATGACAAAATCAGATACCTATCCAAATAAATCTACACATTCAAAGTTATCAAAAAAAGAGGAAAGAGGTAAGTTTTTTTTTTCAGTAAAAAAGCGTTTCAATAGGTACAACGCTTACTAATTTTCAGTAATTCTTTAGCTTGATCTTTATTTTTAAGAACATGTTAATCTATAAAAAGTACTGAATGAAAATATGTTGATGACGTCATTGTGATTTATTTAGTAAGTACCATTGACTTACACTATAGCGATAGACAGGCCCTTTCATAGAAGCAACATGTTCCACTTGAATGCGGTGTGCGCACCGCATTGATGTTCCCGAGTTTACTCCGTCACTATGGCAATGACAGACCAAAATGTGTCATTTTGTGTTGTTTTGTGTGATTGTTGAATGTGTCGATTTATTTGGATATTGTTCAGCTTACAAACAAAACAAGAATATACTGCAACAATAATAAAATAGTTAAGCAAGACATTCATGTTGGGACGGCCGCTCGGACCGTACCGACATAAGTCGTAGATATGCGACCGGACCGAACGACAGGTTCTATCGTGAATGGCCTGCTTTAAAAATTACAACTGAACTCATTTGTTTTTTATCCAATATTAACGTAATGGAAGTTATATAAATAGCATTCATATTACACACTTACTAAAACATATAAAAGCTATGCCATCCATTTACATTACAAACTCTCACGGTATTCGTAGAATACCCCTACACTTTTGGACCCATTATTTAGCAATCGATGTAATATTCAAACTACTGAAATACAAATGCACAAATCACTCAATCGCTAACAGTTAGAAGTGGTAGGGTTAACTATCTTATAATTACAACTATTTACAGATATTATTCGATTGACAGTTATTCTATATGTATTTATAATAATTTAATAATCTTAAGGTGAACGCATATTTATCCGCGGCGAACGAGTCGAAAGAGGCGAAAGAATCAAATTTTATAATTATTTGTATGATATTCTATGACACCTCGCACACATCCGCGAATCGGACGGATCGTCAAAAGAATTCGTTTCGTTCACCTACTTCGGCTCCTTCGCCGCGAATATGCGTCCACCCTTAACATAATATTTTAACACACTGACATTGGAACGAGAAAAAAATATTATTAAAGTTACTGCCCATTGATTATTAAATTGCAAACTTCATAGTTCTGTATACTGCATTCTATATAGCGGCGAAAATTTAAGACTATTTTTAATAACAGAAACAGAGATTTGAAACAATTAATCTCTGACTTATTCTTAGAACAGCCTTAGTAACGTCCAAGATATCGGAAAATCTCGTCGTCCTTATTTGGAATGAAGTATAGACTATCCTGCAGGTACAGAGGATGAATATGAGTAGATTCACTAGGGAGATTAATCGATCCAATGTCAGCGGAACAGTCAAGAGAGGGCCGTCCGAGGAGAACTTACCACGACCAAATAAATGGTCTTCTCCGAAAAGGACAAGTACACGGCACGCTAAACCGACGGAAGTGCATGAAGAGATGTATGAAAGTAGAGGCGAGAGAAGTATGTCAGAATCGTAGTGTATGGCGATGGCGTGCCGTAGTATCTGCCTACCCCTATGTGTGTATGTATCCTGCACATTCTCACACTACAGCAAAATGTATCTCCTTATCGTAGTTCTAACACACGTCACGAGTTAAATTATGACGTTTTTACACGATTTTCAAGCCAATGACATTATTAAGCTTATTTAAACAGGGTCATAATCGTTTTCGTTCGTTATGTTACCTAAATATTCGTGATATTATAACTTCAATACTTAGATAGGTAAGTACTAGAAATTGTGGAGCCCATTTATAAAGTACCCAATCCATTCTTATCAATTATAATTTATATTTCCTTCCACATTTTTACAAATCTAAGAAGTTATGAGAGCGCTAGTATTTCAGTACAATCTTAAGCCTCCTATGGCAATAGGTATGAAATAGGTACCACACAAATATCATGTTAATTTAAATAAAGCAATACGTGATATACACTTTAGTACTACGACGTACGACGTAGAACAAAACTGTATGTAACTTATTAACTTATACAACAGTAATTACGAATACTGGTAAGTACTTAGGTAACAATTGTTACTTACGTAGTTAACAATTATAGAGACAACAAATCAGGGCCCCTAGACAAAGAACAGTCAGCAGCAAAAAGATGTATGCACTTTTACTACGTCGTAGTACCTATAAAGATTATTACTACGCTTAAAGATTTAGTACTACGCGTAGTACTAAAGTGTATACATCTTATTAGATCTGAGATTATCTTAAAGATGACACTTTAGTAGTACGCGTAGTACTAAAGTGTATACATCTTTATACTACGACGTAGTAAAAGTGTATTCATCTTTTTGCCGCTGACTGTACCTTCCGATTAGCGTTAACGACAGTAACTAGAAAACATAAAATTGTATGGTCTTGTCGTATGGCGACGAAAGCAAACGTCAAGATGTTTCGATCGCCAATTGCAAATGCATACATTCTGTCATTCTCTACTAGCGTCAACGCCAATAGATTGTCACGTTGTCTAGGGCCCCTCTTGAAATTCCAAGCTTCCAATTAGGCTTCCACAATATCTGTAAGTACTTTAAAGTAATTTGCCGTATTTGCAATTATTTAGTTGCATACATATTTCGCAGTGTCACAACCATAAAGGTATTATACCAGGAATAGAGGAATTGACAGCTGAGAGAGCGAGATATACCTAGCGGCACCACTGTATAATAGAAAGAGATACGTGACGCAAGGCAATAGAGCCGTTTTCTAATGTCTTACCAATTTTTACAATTCGGTTTCCGTGAATAATTGCGAATCTAAAGTGAAATCGTAGATAATTTTGTGTAATATACTGACACTACTTCATTAATTAATCCACGATTTCACGTTAGACTTAGAATTATAGACAGTATTCCAATTTTCGCCTGCGAATAGTCTCCTGAAAACATCCAAAAAAGGTTTCATTTGACAACTCATGTCAGTTGCTCTATTCCTGTAAGGTATAATACCTTTATGGTCACAACTGCCACGACTCAAAAAATTTAAACTTTCTAAGATCCAGGTAATTTATTTACTTTAGTTTAAACAGCGTAATCATCAAAGGCTCGCAATCAATCATACATCACTCTCAACACTTTGTTTTGTGTCCTCTCTGCTGGTCAGTATAACCTTAGTGTCAAGGGGTTCTGGTGTTCGCTAGATGCTGGCCGGCCGGTTGCGGCCGCGAAGTCGCTGGCGACAGTAAACGCGGAGCAAGGCAGCTCCGAACACGAGGATTACTCCGAACACACCACCGACCGATATGTAGTGACCATACACTAGGCATGACAGGAGAATGGACATCGCCTGCAATATATTATGAGAAATAGTCAATTGCTTATACAATGCAGTCAACTATGTAAAATGGCCATTCAAAGAGGCAATGCGGGCAGTCCTAGGTACTCTGTCTCGGGTTTGGAGGATATTTTTTATTTGTAATTTGTTTAGTGGTTTGTTTGTAAGATTATTATGTTTTTTTTTCTTTTGGTGTTCTGTATTTATTGTTTTGTTGTGTTTAATAAATGACTACATATTGGATAACAATGGTAGATAATCATTGTAAATATTTTGCAATTGTTGACAAAGACACATTGATTTTATCTACAACTATGGGTACCTTAGGTATCTTAGTGGCGGACTAACGCCCATACACCCTCCCTGAGGGTAGGTCTGTGCCCTGCAGTGGGACGTATATAGGCTGTGATGATGATGAAGTATCTTAGTGCTAGTGGACATCAAGAAAATAATGTAGCCCCACCCTCCAGGGGCCGGCGCATCACACGTCCATACATACGCGTTTACCTCTAAAATTATACAGGGTGTAACAAAACACCCTAATAATATTTAAGGGGGTGCTTCACACTGAGTTGCAGAAACGCTCATTAAAGTTAATCCTCCAATAAATCTCTTGTCGACGTAGTACTTAAATGCTTGCAAGAGATTTAATGGAGGATTAAATTTAATGAGCGTTTCTGCACTGCAACTGAGTGTCAGCCCATCAAACTGAACAACTTTCACTATGGAGCCAACATCGAAATCGCGAAAAATATAACAGCGTTCCAGACAAAACTGCAGCACTGACTCGACAAAAATATATGGGACAGCCGTTTTTTTTTCTACGCTATTTTGAAGTTGGCTTCATAGTGAAAGTTGTTCGGTTTGATGGTCTGAAGCACCCCCTTAAGTATTACTTACTAGGGTGTTTTATTGCACCCGGGCGCTACTCTCGCAAGGTTACTCGAACTCGAACGTACCTGTCGTAGCGTCATGATGATGGTAAACACGACGGCGCCAAACCTCGCGATGGTGCGGTAGATGAGGAGCTGGCCAAGCGCTGAACTCACTGAGAGAAGCAGGCAATCCGTTGCGAACACTGGGTGCTGGAATAAAAGCAATCATTATTACGATATAATAAATTAAAACATCATTTATTTTCACCACAAACATACAAGCAAGCATTCCTATAAATTATACAGCTTCATACAACGATTATGTTTGTGGAGACTGGTGCCTGAAAAGGGCTTTCACAGATTGTTAAACCTATTAGACAGTCAAAGAAAGACTATGCTTGGAATTCCTTTACAAAAACAAACTAAGATTTGACATATTTGTTGATAGCAAAACAATTCCGTGAATGGAAAATATTTGTGTGATGAATGCGAATATGTCTACCTAAGTCATGTATGCTGTACTTACGTAATGTGTTTTCGATATAATTTCACATTAAAATAAAACTGAGGTAGGTAGACGATTTTTGGAGAAAATCCAAATCCGTTTAGATATTGTTTCATTCGTTTCATATGCATCATACGTTTCATAACAATTAAGCTGAACCATTTGTGACACATCGATTAATATACCTGCAACAGTTGTATAGAATCCATAGTGCTAGAGTGATGCACCAGAGCCGCAGCAGTAAGGAGGCAGGAGAACAGATTGACACCGCACAACATCTGCAGCGGGGCGCAGTTATACTGGGCGAAGAGCGCGCCCTGCCACGAAGATGTGAAACTATCGCACACCATATACAACGCCAGCAGCGTCAACCCTGACATAGTCGTTATCGTCGACACTGAAATAAAATAGTTGTTGATTATGTACCCGTCGTCAAGTGTTGAACTTGTACGGGGTTATTTGTGCAGTAAGCAAATGTTTAGTATCAACGTATTATTTTAAATAAAATATTTCCAAATACACTTTGACAAAATCACGTTATTGTAGAAATATAATTGAAGGCTCAAATGGGTATGCGTAAAGGTATTGTCATTTTTTTAACAGTCGCTGCCACCAATGAATGTATTGTATGCATTAATGTTTATGCTTATTAAGGTACTATAAAAAACATAAGTACATATTGTTATGAACACTTATGGCCTATCGCATCGGAGCCGAGATATTTGACTCTAAAGGTTCATGAAAAAGTAACCAAAACCTTTAAGATTTAATCATATTCAATTTTCAATAATTTTTAGTTTTTGTTCCTTTTTGTCATTGATTGTCCATAAGCTTAACTCAAGCGGAAGTGACGAAAAGCGAATTTGACGAAACAAGGACTTGACGAATGTAGTATTTGACGAAACAAGAATTTGACGAAACAAGAATTTGACGAATGTCGTGGCTACCAATCAATCAATTGAAACATAATATTACCTCAGCCAAATGTACCGTAAAGAAATACGGAAGATACATGCTATTTCTTCCATACAACCTTAGAAGTTATTTGTACCTTGACAGCACAGCTCCGACGCGGTCTAGCAATGAATCTGATGTTTTTTAATGTATTTAGAAAGGTCCTCTAAAACCTATCGTCGCTTGAGAGTGAAAACCTCGTAAGTACACTAGAATTGATCCTTACGAGGTTTTCACTCTCAAGCGACGCTATGCAAGTTTTATTACTGCTGCTCAACAACAAAAAATCACATTTTTCTTCATACAACCTTACTCACACCCATTAGTTTCACGTTCCTCTCTTATTTTGTCGCATACCTATGTATATATTATGTTTAAATACGTCAACAAGTCGGTTAATTATAATTAATAAATTATCTAATTTTGTTTTACAAGTTGTTGGCATAATGGTGCAAATCGTTTGCCTATATTTGTTTGTTTTTTAAAAAAGTAGCTTTTGACAGCTCTCTCGATGTTTAGCGCTAAAATGAACAACTTGTGAGTTACCTAAATAAAAGAGTTTTACCACAAATTGTTGTCTAAATAACATGGTGGCAGCGTGAAAACATTAAAAATGGAAAGCCTAGAAGAGCTAGTACGCCAGCAGGCACAGATGTTACAAAATATGCAACAACAACTGAGTTTGTTAAGCGTACAGAACACAACTAGAGCCGCGACCGCTTCATCACAATCAGTAAGCGTACCATGGCCGGCTCCGCTGAGCATCCACATTGATCCAGAAGAAGCATTTGTTTCCTTCAAATCTGCGTGGCAAAACTACTGCCGTGCCACGGAAATGGACAGTTGGTTACCCGAGCAAGAATCAAGAAAGGTGAGCATCCTAATAAGTGCACTAGGGGAAGAAGCTCTCAAAAAATACAATAATTTTGGGATCCAGGAAAGTGACAGTACTTGTGAGGATGTTCTCAAAGTTATAAGCTTAAAGATGGTACCAAAAAAGAATGTCATCTACAATAGGTACATATTTAATTGTAGAAACCAAGAAGAAGAAATTTTTGACCTGTATTATGGTGAATTATCAAAGCTTATCGAGGAATGTAACTATGGTGATATCCGAGACGAGCTATTACGAGACAAAATTGTCTTTGGGATTAAAGATCTTGCCTTAAAAAAAGAGCTGCTTAAACGAGATAATTTAACATTAAATGATGCAGTTAACCTTTGTAGAGCAGCTGAAGTTACTGAAAGACAAATGAAAAGTTTTACCCACTCTGAAAACGTGAAGAAAATTCAGGAAAGAAGCACGGAAAGAAATACATCCATAAATACATCCAGAAAATGCAAGTTCTGTGGTGAAGTTCACATATTTAAGAAAAGCTTGTGTCCAGCATGGGGTAAAACATGTCACGTCTGCAAAGGGAGGAATCATTCAGACAAAGTATGCAAGAAAAAAAATAAGAAGGTCAAGCAACTACAGAGAAAGAACACCGACACGCTAAGCTCTGAATCTGATTCTGCGTCTGATTCTGAGGACTCCGTCATTATCAAAAAGATCACAAATGGTCAAAAGAATATGGCAGAGTGCACAATAGAGTTCAAGTCCGACAACAGGTGGAAGGATACAAAATGTTTACTGGATACAGCAGCAGATGATTGCTTAGTTGGCTTAAAAAATTTAGAAAAAATGTTAGGAGAAGAGTACATACGTAAAAATATGCGGCCATCTAAAAAGTGTTTGTTCGCATTTGGAGGTAATAATATAATGATACATGGTGAAATAGATATGTTAGTTAAAGCTAAAGTTGCAGGTAAAAAAACGAAATACCAGATAACATTTCAAATTGTACACACACCACACATCCCCCTCTTGTCGTGTAAGGCATGCACAAAAATGGGTTTGGTAAAGTTCTGTAAGGAGGTACGGTGCAACAATAGTGAGACCTTAAATATAATAAAGAAGTATGATTCCGTTTTCAATGGTCAGGGCAGCTTTTCAGGAGAGGTCAACCTGGAAATTGATGATTCTGTGAGTCCAGTTATTCAAAAGGCTCGTAGAGTACCTGTGGCCCTCCGGCAGCCACTGAAAGAAGAAATTAGAAGATTGGAGGAACAAGGCATAATCATGAAGGAGGAAAAGCATACGGAGTGGGTGAGTAACATTTTAATTGTTAAAAAGAAAGATAGTTTTAGAATCTGCCTCGATCCCATTCCACTAAACAGAGCGATCAAAAGGCCTAATTATCAATTTACAACGATAGACGAAATTCTTCCTGAATTAGGTAAAGCGAAGGTATTTACTACATTAGATGTCAAAAAAGGGTTTTGGCACCAAAAATTATCTGAAACCAGCAGTAAACTTACCACTTTTTGGACTCCATTTGGTAAATACCGATGGAAAGTATTGCCCTTTGGGATTTCATCATCGCCCGACTATTTTCAAATGAAAATGCATGAAATAGTCCAGGGATTATCAGGAGTTGAAGTACTAGTTGATGACCTATTGGTATATGGTGTTGGAGAAACATTTGAGGAGGCTACGGCAGATCACAATAAAAATCTGGAATGTCTTCTACAGAGATTATTAGAAAATAATTGTAAACTAAATAAAAAAAAAATTAGGCTTTTAGAAACTTCAGTCAAATATTATGGCCATATATTTACGGATAAAGGTCTCCAACCCGATCCATCTAAAATACAGGATATACTAAATATACCTACTCCTATAAACAAAAAAGAGCTGCAAAGATTTTTAGGTGTAGTTACATACTTGAGTCGTTTTATTCCTAATCTGAGTGATAAGTCTACCTATCTTAGACTTCTGACACACGACAAAACAGAATGGAATTGGAGTAAAAATGCAGACAAAGAATTCAGAAAATTAAAATCTATAATAAGCAATGAAAAAACTTTGAAATATTTTGATAAAAATAAACCACTATTAATTGAATGTGATTCCAGTGAGGCGGCTCTGGGAGTGGCAGTATTTCAAGACAATCAGCCTGTGGCATATGCTTCGAGAACCTTAACAAAAACTGAAAAGAGATATGCACAAATTGAAAAGGAACTCCTTGCCATAGTATTTGCATGCAAGAGATTTGATCAACTGATTGTTGGCAACCCGAGAACAATTATCAAGACTGATCACAAACCATTACTTACCATTTTCAAAAAGCCTTTACTTAGTGCACCTAAACGGTTGCAGTCTATGCTCCTTGTGCTTCAACGTTATCAGCTAGAAATAGAATTTGTATCAGGAAAGGATAATATAATGGCTGATGCCTTATCTCGATTCTATGTGGATTATGATGACATAGAAACAGGAAAAGATTATAAGATATTTAAAATACTAGCAGACATAGATCCAGTACAAGATTTACCCATATCAAACAAATGTCTGAAGGAAATATCAGATGTATCAAGTACAGATGACAACTATACAAAAATGAGGCACTACATACGAGAAGGTTGGCCACAATTCATTAGAGATGTTCCTGATGCTTTGAAGCAATTTTATAGTCTCAAGGATGATTTGACTGTTCATCATAATTTAATACTGAAGAAACATGCTATTTTAATTCCTGAAAAGTATAGAAGCAAAATTCTTGAAAAACTGCACAGAGCTCATTCAGGATTGGAAAATACACTTAAACTAGCCAGAGATGCAATATTTTGGCCATCCATGACTACAGACATTAGAGAAATGATCAGAAATTGCTCCATTTGCACTAAATTTGCACCTAGCCAACAAAGGTTGCCCATGCAAAGTCATGAGATTCCAAAGTATCCATTTCAGATAGTTTCAATGGATGTATTCTTCTACATGCAAAGAGGCAAACAATTGAAATACCTTATAACTGTCGATCATTATTCAGATTTCTTTGAGATTGATATGTTAAAGGATTTATCGGCTAACTCAGTCATTGATGTATGTAAGAAAAACTTTGCCCGTCATGGTGTGCCAGAGACAGTTATCACAGATGGAGGCACTAACTTTGTAAACCAAGAATTTGTGAAGTTTTCTAAAAACTGGAATTTCATTCACGTTACATCTTCACCTCATCATCCTCAGGGTAATGGAAAAGCAGAGGCCACTGTAAAAATTGCTAAGAAGTTACTCCTTAAGTCTGCGGAAGGACAACAAGACTTTTGGTACAATCTCCTCTGCTTAAGAAATACACCCAACAAAATAAACAGTAGTCCAGTTCAAAGGCTATTTTCAAGAAGAACACGTGGCTGCATCCCTATGATCCCTGTATTGTTTGAGCCAAAGGTGATAGCAAATGTTCACGACACGATAAGAAGAAACAAAGAAAGAATCAAATATTCTTATGACAAAGCTGCAAGAAGCCCAGTCAGTTTAGAAATTGGTCAACCAGTCTCAGTACAACTGCAACCAGCAATTAATAAAAACTGGACTCCAGGAGAGGTTACAGACATTCTATCAGACAGGTCATATTTAGTTAAGGTAAATGATGCCCTCTACAGAAGAGATTTGTCTCATATTCGCCCTACCTCCTCACAAAACACTCAATCTTATCACAATACTCACCAAAAGGATAACATACATAATTACAGTCAGCTACAAGACATAACACAAACTCCCTCGACCCAGGTGCTCTCTCCGACACCCCACAATTCCTGTTCACAAAATAACGTGAGTAGCCAGGAACAGTCACACACCCCTGATACTCCGACAACACAGCAACTTTTCCCAAACTCTAACTCTCCTCCATCTGCGAAAAATACGCCGTCTATCGTATACAGTAGTCCTGTGTCAAGCAGACCTAAGAGAATAATTAAAAAACCTTTGTATTTAGATGATTATGTTTGCGAAGGCACATTAGATAATTAATAAGATTTGTGAATCAGTTTTTAAGTTGAATATTTTAAAGTTAAGTATGTAAGTAACATAAATATCCATGATTGCTTTGCACTATTATGACAACATTATCAAGTTGATCGGATTGTATTTTTGATTTAAAAACTTTTATCGAAAAGGATAACGTGTTGGCATAATGGTGCAAATCGTTTGCCTATATTTGTTTGTTTTTTAAAAAAGTAGCTTTTGACAGCTCTCTCGATGTTTAGCGCTAAAATGAACAACTTGTGAGTTACCTAAATAAAAGAGTTTTACCACAAATTGTTGTCTAAATAACACAAGTCACCTCACATTTCCAGCGCATCTAAATGAAACGTCAGCAAAAAAATGAATGCACACAAAACGCAGCCAAAGCGAAAAAGAAGCGAAAATAAAACACTGTCTCTGCTTATGCTTACGATTAACCAAACCTGCGTAATCATCAAGGCTCTCAAACATGAAAAGCACCATGCCAATTGATATAAGCACTGCCGTGAAATACTCGTAGAGTTCATATTTATTACGAGATATAACCTTGCCCATCAACATTACAGGGATCACTTTGCACGACTTCGATAGCACCTGCAATACAGAGCAGTGATCAAAAACAGACCATTTGTATTCGCGTATTGATAAACAAATATACAAGGATAATTTCTCCGTTCAACTCGAACTGCATGGTCCTACATTACACAGGGTGAAATTGATATCATTAGCATCCTTTTAAACTAAGAGTCTACCCATCAAACTGAACAACTTTTACTATGGGAGCAAAAAACAAATCTGCTGTCCCATACTAAACTGCACCCGCCGCCGCTGCCTATACGACTCAATTTCACCCTGTAGTCTTTAGAATGATATTAAAACAAGTGGTTTCATAATATTAGGGCTAACCTGCGTAGGAAAGCTGACATATTTCAGTGCCTCATATTGACACCAAGCACTGATGATATTCGTAACAGAACAGAAGGAGAATTTGTATAGAGGCACGGTGATCACAGCCTTGTGTGTACAAAGGAGCCTGCCTAGCGCGATACCCAACGCCAGCAGTCTATTGATGAAGACCAGGAATTGAGAGTCGTTGAACTTGACCATACTACCGTCGGGCATGACGTAGCTCTGTGAAATTGATTTCATACATTAGGGAATAAGGTTCATTATTTATAATGAATTTTACTGTTGTTTTAATAAGCTCTGATCAATAGGTAGCCATAATAAATAATATATTATGTGATAATAATTTCCGATATCGTGCTTTCATGTTTCATTCTATATGATTAAGATAACACACACGACGTCACGAATCATGCCAGCGTACTTTGTCACGCACGTATCAGCGCTATAGAACAGAACTCTGTGAAAATTTATAGAAAATTTAAAAACACAGGGATCTTCATCATCATCTCAGTCAATGGACGTCCACTGCTGGACAAAGGCCTCCCCCAAGGATCGCCATAACGATCGGTCCTGCGTTCCAAACTTCTTGTGCGCTGCCCTCATCCAACGGTTTCCCGCCGCCTTCACCAGGTCGTCGGTCCACCGTGTGGCGGGGCACTACTCACGCTACGCTTTCCGGTACGCGGTCGCCACTGGAGAACTATTCGGCCCCATCGGCCATCGGTTCTGCGAGCAATGTGCCCCGCCCGCTGCCACTTTAGTTTAGCAATTCTTTGGGCTATATCAGCTACTCTGGTTCTTCTGCGGATCTCTTCATTTCTGATTCGATCTCACAGGGAAACTCCGAGCATAGCCCTCTCCATTGCCCTTTGGGTGACTTTCAGCCTTTTCATGAGGCCATGAGTGAGCGACCATATCAAAAACACAGGGATACTTTGATAATGCCTAACCATTATTCATTACCTGTGTCATAATTTTCTCCTGCAGCAGCCCCCATACTAAATAAGCACCCATCAGACCAGCAAAACAGAAAGCTATTTCAGCACCCTCGCGAGCTGGAGAATCTTCAATCTTAGCTGGCTTCACTGTGTCTGGTATACGCTCGTTGGGCTCACCGTAACATGCGAATAAGACGCGCGACAACCAGCCGGTGCTTGCTAAAACACATCAAAACATTATTATAATATAATATTATTTAGGTTGGTTTTACATGCATTTCAGGTTCAGAAATTTAATAAAGTTAGAGAGAGTTAGTTAGATCCATGTTAAATCAGGAAGTAGTTTGACAAACAAATTATTTTGTTTTTACAATACCCAGTTGGATGACAGAAATTCATAAATACAATTTATCATCGATTCATATATTTGACAGGTAAGAGTGGGATATGAAGGTTATTTACAATTGATAACAGCGGCCATCAATATAGGTAGTCTAAGATAAAATACAAAATAAATGTAAGCAATGGCGGATCCAGAATCCATTTCTGCAAGGGGCCGATGGTCGGGGTTTCTACGGTGTCGCAAAAAATATGTTTCCATACTATTATTTTTGTGAATAACAAACAAATTGAACTAATTAGTTGGGTTAGAGTGACTAATAAATAAATATTGAACTCACTGATTTTATCGAAATATTCCGAACTATTGAGGTATTTGTATAAAATAAAACCTGGCAGTAATATTGTGGCATATCCAGCAATATTGAGAAGCAACCGGAAAAACCTGAAAGAGATAATTACAAAAGTTTATTCTACTGCCAGTCTAAGCACAATGGGATTTAAGGGATGGGGGTTTGTAAGCTAGATAATAGATATGTATAATAAATTATACACGGGTCGATAGCTCAGTCCGTACTTCGGTAGTGAACCTGCCTACGGTGCGATTGGTGCGAAGGGTCTCCGGTTGATCCCGAAAGGCGAAAATATTTGTATGATGATTGATGAATATATGTTTGTTCCCGACTCATGGATTTTGTTATCAACATAATAATCGAATTTATTATTTTACATGTATGCCATGTTAGCTTAATCAAATTAAAGATTGAAAAAGTCGGGCGGCGAGCGGGATTCGAACCCATGACCTGCCTATCCGGGGCATGCTCTACTCAACTCTACTCCAACAGAGCTGTCGTCGTCCCTTAAAGACGATAATATAGATTGAAAATTTCGTCGTGGCATGCGGGGCGACGACAGCTCTGTTGGAGTAGAGCATGCCCCGGATAGGCAGGTTGTGGGTTCGAATCCCGCTCGCCGCCCGACTTTTTCAATCTTTAATTACATTATAATCGTTGTCTAGTCATCTGTATACAAGTCCAGGCTAGATTTTGGTACTTTAAACGGGGCTAGATAATCTGTGTGACATTCATCAAATGTTGCATTGTTTTCAGAATATATGTAATACACGACTTGCATTGCATTTTATATTTAAATCTAATCAAGTAAAAAGTTCAGTAGTTTTCACGTACCTACTTTACTACTGTAGTTACGTCACCAATTTTGTATTGAATTTCGTACAGCGCTCCTAGTGGTTACGTTGAGATGAGAACTCATTTCTGACATACGAAATTGGCGAGACGTAACTTTCATTTGTTAAGAAGTTGAAAAATGCCCTAACAGTTTTATGTACCAATTCTATACAACACACTACCCATAACATACTCTGTTTAATTTACCAAAGAATAGATTGAACGCGAATGGTTTTGAGGTAAAACTAAAAATTTAAAATGTCTTTACTCCCGAAAATTATTTTCAAGTTGTCAAGTTTCAGTCGGTGGATAAGGCAGTACCTTGGAGTCGCGTTGTAGGTCTGCTATAGGGTAGTCGCATCGCGAGTCGATTGTTGGTTGCCCCCGCCCCGGCCTACAACGAAGCTCCAGTGGTGGCTCAAGATAGTGTTCTTTTCGAAAAACAATCCTTGAAGTCACCAAAATACATAAGTTACCGTACAACGTTAAGCACTCTTGCTACAAAAACTAGACATTGGCAAAATCATCACATACCCAAGATGGCAGCCATTTTTTTTAAATATAGAATAGAATAGAATAGAAGGCAGTACCCTGACAGTCGATTACTGCACTCGTAGCATGCTACACGTGATACGGCTGTATCACGTCTTTTGTCTCGTTCGTTCGCGTGCAAATAGAAAGAGAGCGAAGGTGTGATACAGCCGTAACACGTGTGGCATGCTACCTATGCAGGTAAAGATTAGGAATACCACAAACCCAAGTGTAGTTTTGGTATAACCGAACACTGCTTTGGACCGTTTTGGAACATCGGTATTACTATAACCAACATGATTTAGCCCGCACTAACCAAAATACTGTAACCAAAGATTTTAATTGGTCTTCACTGCGCTCCCAGCGAAAATTTAATCGATGACTTTAGCCTAGACTCGCCATAACCAAGTATATATTTCGTGCGCCATATACTTAGCTATTGGGGAAAAAGCATGAGCTAAACCTCACACGAATCCCGACTCTCACAAGCAGATTATTGAAGTCAAGACAGTGGTTGCATTAAACATTATATTGGTATGTGCCTATGTGCTACCATCGAAGACTGGCCTCACTGTCTGTAGGCTTGTGTTGAAGTTATAGGTTGCTTAGAATTAATATAATTTATAATTGCCTTCATTAAAGTACATTTTACATCTACAATAATAATATCAATCTGTGACAGACAGTAAGCAAAAGTAACATTATCATGTATAGGTGTCCCACACTCCAAAACACAGATATTTGATTTTTTTTTCAGTATGTCTGTTTGTTTGTTTGTTTGTTCGAGCATCACAAAAAAACTACTAGACCGATTTTAATCAAACTTTTTGTGTTTAAAAGCTTACAATTAGATTCGAAAATTGGTGATAGGTACTTCATAATATCCGAAATTTGATGACAGGCAAAATTCAGAATATGTTGACTGGTACAAATATGTAACACAAACCAAATATTAAACAAACAAGGATTTCTCTTCTAATATCAATTCAATTCAATTTTTGTTTATTGGCATCCGATGTGTTATCACAATTCGGTATGTCAAGTTTTTTTTTGCCTTTATTTTATATTTTTTACGGATAGAAGACATCATTTTAAGACAACTATTTCATTTTTCTCCTCCCTCTCACCCTTATTCGTGAGCGGAGGCCTTTGCCCTGCAGTGGGATTCTATAGGCTATAACTTAACTTACTTATTTCATTTTTATTGCGATAAATCGAGTTTATCAATATAAATTTAATTTTTTTCATGAGACATCTAAACTATTATAAAACTGTACTGTAACAGAAGTGTGTCTGTACATTAAAGATATTTACAAGAAAAAGATTATGATATGGTTTTTAGGTGTCCCTGACCAAATCAACTTTTTTATTTAGAATTTATGTCTGTCTGTTTGTTTGTTCGAGCACAAAACCTACTAAACCGATTTAGATGAATCTTTTTTTGTTTGATAGCTTATCATTTGACTTAAAATAATTTGTGCGGACAAAGTCGCGGGTTAACTGAAGCAGGGTAAGTATATACATGTCATTGATGGCTAACATTACCTATATGCTGGCAGTAAGCGTCTTACTTACCACGAATACTCCATATCAGTGAGGTTTCCAGATTGCTCGTAGGCTGTCAGCAATTCTTGGTACAGATGAGCAGACAGCCATGTGATGAGCACACAAAATGTGCCCATCAACCTGTTTATTATATTATCATGATTTATTGACTTATTTTATTAATCGCAAACATTTTACAATCTTCTATACTTATAAAGAGTGCAATGACTGACTGACTGACGGACAACGCACAGCCTAAACTGCTAAAGATATTAACATGAAATTTGGAATATATTCTACGGAGGATGTAGGGGTGCATTAAGAAAGAACTTTTCGAAAATCAACCCCTAAAGGTAATCTACGCAGACAAAGTCGCGGGCAAAAGCTTGTTTGGACATATGACATAAAACTGTGGGGCCAAGCTAGTAACAGTAACATCAAAATACTGGAGATTCCAGAGCAAGACATAACGAACTATGTTCAACATCCCACAATGGATAACCAATAAATACATGTATCTTGATCATACCATAATGACAGTCAAGCAAGAAATCACAGAATACAGTACAAAATACCAGAGCGTAAACTATCACAGCATGTCAATGATCTTGCATTCCAGCTGTTTGGAGATGGTGGCCTGCAGCATGTGAGACTGACTGAAGTGAAGTGACATTTCCGAAATGAGCATCAGATTCCAATAAGACAACAGGAGAGCTCGTTGGAACCACCCGATGGAGGAAGCTCTCTTATAGAAGACAATTTTCACATATTGTACTGGCTTATTGTTTTAAATACAGATTTCCACAGAGCAGGATTACTCCCCTTACCACCCTCCCCCCCAACCCCCCCATAAATTCGAGCCACACGATTCTAAATCCGACCCCAGGGCTACCCGTAGCGTACCCTAATTGGATTCGCTGTTAGGTACGCACGGAGGCAGCGGGGGATAGGACCAGGGGTGTATTTACAAATGTTGCACCCCTGGGCAAATATGTTTAGCCGCCCCCCATAACTGCAGGCCTGTAGCCAAGATTTGTAAAAGCAAAAGTTATAATTTTTTAAGTTAAGTATTTAAGAATCGACCAACAAGAGAAGGTTTCAGTTAGTAAATGACAGTATGGCCACGAGCTAAATCCAAATCAAGAGCTAGCGAAGCGAGCCCAAAATTTGCATAAGCATATGCTCACGACTATATTCCCCGAGGGGGTAGTCAGAGATATAACCTCAGAACATCCACTTTTCACCAGTAGTACCGAAACTCTGTCCAGTGTGACGGGGGGTGAGTCCATCGCCACTTATAATGGACAGTGCGTACAATACATGCCTCGAAATTGAAGCATGCAGGTTTCCTCGCGATGTTTTCCTTCACCGAAAAGCCAGTGGTGTTACAAATCGTACATAACTTCCGAAAAACTCATTGGTACGAGTCGGCTTGGACGGGGATCGAACCACCGCCTCATGCACGGCAGGCAAGGTTCCTTGCCACTGGACCACCACCATCACCATTGTATTTTGAGTAAGTATTGCAGCAACATTAAACATACGGAGCGAAGCGAGCTCGAGATTTTTCTATTATACGACTTGGCTATAATTAGAACTCTGTCGATTTGAATTTTTAGCACTGTATGCATAGACGCTTACAATGATAAAAATATAAATAGAAACCTGAGTGAGCGAAGTGAGCTTGAAATATTTCCACAATATGGCTTGGCTGTGATTACAACTCTGTCACTCTATGCATGTAGTACCATCATAGCACTACCATCCATACCACTTCCATAGTGAGGTCACTAACATATAGTTTATTTACATTACTGTATAGTATCAACTATTTTATTTTATTAGATAGACTATGTATTATTGTATACATAACCGTAGCTTAAGAATTTATATTGTAATAGTTTTAAGTCGTGTTATGTTGTAGAGTTTCTGGCCGCATCTTCTCTACAGCGACAACACGTTCCGACGCGGTGGTAGCTTAAAAAAGATTTGACGTTTAATAAGTTTGCTTCAAGCTCCTATATTGAATAAATTATATTGACTTTGACTTTGACTTTGACATAACAAGAGGAACCAGAGCGAGCGAAGCGAACTCAAAATTTTTTCTCAATATCTGTGCCAGAAAACTGTTGCTCTGTAAGCTCAGTGCGTGTGTTACAATTTCCTCCTCATGTGTGTGGCCCTACAGGCAGCCCCTTTGAATTGGCCGCCCTTAGTACTTGCTCATTTTGCCCTTAGGAGAATACGCCACTGTATAGGACGCGCTCCTTCCGGCACCGGCACACCGCACAGGATTGGCCTGTTCATTTTTATTACACTATGGTATAAATAAATAAAATAAATAAATAACGCTCACAGTCACATACATTGTAATGATCCCAAACTAGCACTAAAGGCTTTTATTATGGAAACCATACAACAACGGCACGAACATATAACATCCATGACCGAACCGGGATTCGAACCCAGGACCCTGGTTTGGCAGTCCGGCGTGGTAACCATTACACCAACCGGGTCGTCAAATATCACCATGTCGGTCGGGTGTGTAAACTTTTCTATTTTATCAAGGCAATAAATTACCTCCCTTGCATGATTGATCATCAAAATGTTCGTACTCACCCGATTGATATCTTCGATCGCATTTTGTCTTACACTTCACACTAAAACTAAGAGAATAAAGTATATTCACAGCAAATCAATATAATCGAATATAAAAATAAATACAATCTATGCGTATTACAAGATAGGTACTGTGTGATTTATATAATTTTCACCGAATTAAAACTTCCTACCACTACCATCCATACCACTTCCGTCAATTTTCAGTGACTTTTAAAATGACATTATGATTATGACAATGACATTTATTTCCTTTTTTTTTGTTGTTGTTGTTGTTGTTGTTGCATTTATCCTTGCGGAAAGGCAAAGGGAACATAGCCCATGCAGCCAAGTCAGATTTTGTCTTTTCTTATAAATTCATTATAAAAGGCACTGTGTGCCTGGTCTGTTTTATGTTTATTATAATGTTTCCTTCTTGTCTTCTTCATAATTCAAGTAAATTGTAATTTTTCTGCAGTATTGTCATATTCTGAATTGCATCCGAGAATGTGTTTTTTAGTGTCCGATGTCTTCAATACATATTTTCCAATATTGTCAAGAATCCGTTTTCCTCAGCAATTTTTCGTTTTATATCCACTTAATCCTAACCCATTGAAATGCGAGGGTGGTTCACACATTTCAATGTTCAAGGGAGCCTTACGCGGGGATATCAATCCGAATCGAACGGTCGCGCCTTACATTATTTCTCACTTTTACTATATTGTTCTCCATTAAAGGCACATTATTACACTAATTCCACCACATTATCACAATAACAGCCACGAAAAACTAATTTAGAAAATTAAGAAACAAAGTCCGTCCGTTTCGTCTTGTTTCCCGCGCAAAACTTTGTTGTTGTTGTTACATTTATCCTTGCGGAAAGGCAAAGGGAACAAAGCCCATGCAGCCAAGTCTGATTTTGTCTTTTTTTATAAATTCATCATAAAAGGCACTATGTGCCTGATCTGTGTTAAAATTATATCCTTTCCAAGTCTTCATATTCCAAGTTAATTTTCGTTTCTCCGCAATTTATAATGTCACTTCTGTGGTTTTCGTCATTTCCTTGTGTCATTTCCGAGATCAAGTGTGTCATTTCAGAGATCAACGTTCAGTGCCATAGTAGCTTATCTATGAACGTAGTGTTTATTTATTATTGTATATATCTCCCGCCAGGGAGTAATTATATTCCTTGGTAAGTATATATATTCTCTTTGAAACGTAGTGATTACTTCATAGATAAGCTACTATGATTACTTGTTCAGTGCTCTTTCAAAGAGAATATAATCATTACATTTAAGAGACGGGACTCCTTGGAGCAAAATAATCCTACAAAACGTCAACTCAAGGCTACCATCCATAGCCAACCATAGAGCAACATGTTGCCAACCTTGAAAACAAAATGACAAGTGTAGGGTAGTGATGTGCTATGAATATCTAAAGATGTCGATAGTTTCAGAAAAAAAAACGGCGATTATGGTTGGCTGAATAAGTCGATATACCTATTTTTACAAATGAGAAGCGGGTATTCGTTTTAAACAATTTTATTCTTTATTTAACACAATCAATCAATCAATATTCAGAAATTAAACAGACACAGCACAAGAACCACAGACCAATGCTATTGTAAAGGTACATATACAAATGCTCATTACTAGCATGAGAGCCTGCTAATTTCGAGCAAATGCTAATTAGTAGCATGTGTGAACATACTTAGCTAAAAATTTGCATGCTAATTATCACCTTGCTCATAAATCGGTAGGCTGTTGATTTTCGAGCATGCTACCTGAGGCGCGGGTAGAAGAGGGTGATCTAAGAATAATATAAGTAGTGTGCTCTATGCTTCATAAGCACGTATTTACAGTTGAAAAGCATGCTCATTCAGAAGTATGTTACAATCTAGCATGCTTATTGCTAGCAAATGTAAACAGTTCATAGTTATATCTGTAGTCCTGCAAGACGGACTACTGTGAATGGGCCTCTTTAGATAGACATGTTTAAAATGCTAAAAATGAGGCTGCTCTGAACTGTTTACATTTGCTAGCAATAAGCATACTAAATTGCATACTCCTGAAAGAGCATGCTTTTCAACCGTATACACGTGCTTATTAATACAGCATAGAGCACACCCTCTTACACCCGCGCCTCAGGTAGCTAGCATGCTCGAAAATTAACAGCCGGTCGATTTTTGAGCAAGGTTCTAATAAGCATGCTAATTTCTAGCAAAGTATGTTTACACATACTACTAACAAGCATTAATTTTGCTCGAAATTATCATGCTCTCGTGCTAGCAATGAGCATTTGTATATGTACCTTTATTCTTCCAAAATGCCCGCGAGACCTTGCTAAGTTGCCAATGTTGCAATGTTGCTGAGTAGACAAATGATAAAATCTAGTCATCATTATCTTTGGCGTGTAAGGTACTTTACTTTGGGGTTCATTCAATCGGTAATACGGCCTCTCCTGTAAATGCGGTGTTCTCGTTTCGCTATGTCTTCATTTCCAGTAACTTGAACCATTTTGTACATCTGAAAATAAACATATCTGTGTATAATTTTATCAGAGACGATAATTTTTTTTTTTTTTGCTTAAGATGGGTTTGCTTTTGACCTTAATCTAGTCCTCTGGACAAAGATGGGGTCGAAAATGTAGCGAGCTTACCCAGAAGTGCAGAAATATGATGGATGATTTATGTATGATGGATGTTCTGAGGTTTCAGAATATCTCCGACTACCCCCTCGGGGAACATAGTCGTGAGCATACGTATGCGTATGCATGTAGTATGTACCTATCAAAAATATCGATATCGACATTTCTTCAAATCCCTAACTTTACAAATACCGCTCCCGAAAATGAAGACACATTTCTCAAACTTAAAATGTTTGCCTAAATAAGAACCAGGGCTGATAAATAGGATAAATTTATGCTTACCGAGTTTTATCCAGCGAAAATCTTGCTATGATGTTACGTTTTTTACCATCTTTTCTTTCCGACATTTCACTGCATATCTCGCATTTCCTGTTCTTCATTTTAAGCTTTTATGGTGCAATATCACGTAATACACTGTATTTAATTGTGTTTTCAGTTTTACATTCAGGTTTATTCACCCAATAAAGATTTTAAATAATTTCCAAAAGTTATCACACCACGGGCAGACATCTTAACAGAGACCGTTTCGAAACAGACTCATTACGTCAGGTGACATTTCATGAAAGAGACCGTCATGAAAAGAGACGAATATAGACGCCCATCAAAGTTCTCCTCCGTCTCATATATTTTCTCGCATGTATGCAGTTGCGATAGACTGTGCTCTTTGAGGAAGGGGAAAAAATTAAAATGTCAGAGTTTGCTTCGATCAAAATAAAATGAATGGATAGGCCTTAAGCGAACATTTCAAACCAGAAAAATGAGGCAAAACAAATGAAATTTTTACTTGTCACTTGTATGAAAGTGCCCTAGATTTGACAGATAATGGCGCTAGTTTGTATGTACCAAGTGCACCAGTAGTTTGCTTCAACGTACCGCGCTTTAGGCCTATCCATTCATTTTATTTTGATCGAAGAGAGTTTGTTGTATAATTTTATTAAAATTTTACCTCAAACATAATATTACCTCAAATAAAATAAGTACCTAATTTTCTATTAGGTTGAACAATATTTTTTTTATGCCGCAGATAGGTTTGTGAACCCCAAACATACAATAGCTCATTTTCAATAAATGGGAACAAAATTTAATTTTCATAGCTCTACGAATTAACAATGTGGTGCAATGCTGTAATGTTTTTACTAGAGTTCTTAGCAGCACTGTGTGCAGTGGCTCTTTGCGGACCATGTTTCATCGCTTGTGCCAAAAGGATAATACTCGGTGACGAGATGCTACAAAGAGGCGCCAAGGTCCACGAAGCCGACGTCCTCGGGTGTGACGAACCTGCATGCCCTTACTACAAGAAAAATGTGCGATATCTCATGGTGCCGGCAGCCAAAAGGCGAATGTACAATTCGCCAACTCGCGGCAATTAATAGTTATTACTTTTGTTTTATAAAAAGCTTTATTTCATAATATATTGTACTACCTACTTACCTTAATTTATGTTTATGACTATGTGGTTTTCATTTTCAAACATTAACCAAGTTCTACAAACATTTTTACTTTAGGTAGGTACCTAGCTTAGATTAATAATTGGGCAGCGAAGACCAATCATTTAATGAAGCAAGGTAGATAGGTGGCACAGGTTCTGGCTTCTGTCACAGATAATAATTATAATCACTACGTTTTAGGTTCTGTGAGGAAATAAACGGAGCCGGACAATTAGAAAAACAAAAAAAACAAAAAATTATAATGGGACTACTGCAGAAACCAGATGGAAATTTCACCAGCATAGGTAGCATGACACCGTGATAAAGCGCTATCACATCTTCGCTCTCTTTCTATTTGCACGTGAACGAACGAGAACAAAGACGTGATACATACAGCCGTATCATCGTAGCATGCTACCAGTGCTGAACTGTGGAAGAAACTGACGCATATTACCATCGTCCGCTTCCCGGGATCGACAGTTCTGGATCCAGGAGCCGAGCCATCCTTAAAAAGTGAAGCTAAATCCAAACCAAGCATTGAGGACTGGCTTATGTCGGCACTGGTCTTTAAACCTGACCGAGTAAAATGGGCTATAAACAGCTTTAAACCATTCAAGACCAGCGGAGAGGATGAAATCTTCCCTGCTCTCCTACAACAGGGAAGAGAGATCATCCAACCACTGGTAGTGAAAAAAAAAAATGGACGATCGAAACTTCGACTCCACTACGAAAAAGTGGATCGAGGCAATGCTAACGACAAGAACAGTCAGAACCTCACTTCTAGGTAAAACCCTAGAGGTAAAGGCATCCAAAGGCTGTCCGCAGGGGGAGTGCTCTGACCACTGGCCTGGTCTGTGGTGGTGGACCTTAACAACGCCTACCTAGATACTCAAGGGTATGCTGACGACCTGGTAGTGACAATTGTGGGCCCATGCCCCAGCACTATATCCAGTCTCATGCAAACAACACTACAAAACATAGAAGGTGGTGTAAAGACGGTCTATCAGTGAATGCTGATAAAACGGTTACAGTAGCCTTCACAAGAAGGCGAAAACTGAAGCGCCTGAGACCGCGATAGTGAGACCTATGGTATCCTATTGCGGTATTGCCTGGTATAAAAAAAACCGAACAAGCGAAGTGTGTAAGCACCCTAAACAGCCTACAAGGATTAGTATGCAGAATAGCAACGGGGGCAATGAAATCTACACCCATGGCTGCTATGGAGGCAATATTAGGTTTGCCTCCACTGCATATCCATGTGCAGAAAGAGGCAAAAACTGCAATGCTCCGAGCCTTGGAACGAGGAGATCCCAAATGGAAGTCCTCTGTTATGAAAAGGTTACATGAAACTCTTATAACAATTCCGATCATGCGTGTGCCAAAAGACACCATGAGCAAAGAATATAACTTTAACGGGTTATACAAAGTAATCCTACCCCAAAGGGAGGACTGGAGCGGGAACACTCCGCAATCCTTCAACACTGGTGACATCGTCTGGTTTACAGACGGCTCCAGGAAGGACAACCGTGCTGGAGCTGGATTTTGTGGCGGCAATCCCAAGATTAAAAAACGATTCACCTTGGCCAGCATGCCACAGTATTCCAAACAGAAATATACGCTATCATAAACTGCTTCCATGAAAATCTACAAAGATAAGTAACTACCTACCTAAAAGGGAAACGCATCGTTATATTATCAGACAGACAGGCTGCTCTGAAAGCGCTAGGATCTGACGAAATAGAGTCGAAACTAACACTGGAATGTGTCCAAGCACTTACCCAGCTAGGATTGACAAAAACTGTTACCCTAGGCTGGGTGCCTGGACACTGCGGAATTGATGGAAACGAGGCTGCTGACGAGCTGGCACGAAGAGGGGTGGAGGAGGTCGCAATAGGCCCCGAGCCTTACTGTGGCATCTCTCGCAAAACCTCTAGACGTGTGCTGAAGGAATGGGCCGTGAACCAAAGCCGTAAGCTCTGGTCGGATACACCAGGACTGAAGCATGCAAAATAACTTGTGACTGGCTTTTTAAGCAGACATACCTCGGACATACATTCAAACCGCAACGACTTAAGGCTCTTAGTACGAGCCTTAACAGGACACTGCAAGCTATACAAACATCTACACAGAATGGGGCTCGTAAAGTCACGCTTGCAGATTCTGCTGTTAAGCAGAGGAAGCCATACACCTCCTCTGCGAATGCCAAGGGCTTAAGAGTATCAATCCCGCTTATTCACAGCAGGAGTTGTCATCTGGGTGGATACGTGATAAAACCTACTGACATTAGGGACCTCCCCTCCAAAAACATAACACGGTTCATAAAGGCCGTGGGCCTAGGAAATGACCTCTAGGTCAAGGGTGACAGCTACAATAGATCTATAAAGGTCGCAGTAGCTATTGGTCACTGACCAAGCCCTTACAACCAAAATAATAATCGATAAGTAGTAGACCCAGCGTGTACCTACCTAGTTTAGAACATTATAGGTAAGGTACGTATATATAATATTCTGCGTATTCAACATTCTGCTTATTGAACACTCTACGTTTTGAACATGCCGCGTATGGAATAAAAATTCCCGTTGGTCAGACCGTTCCTTACCCGTGGTCTACCTGACATGTCCACCTGGGTGGACTATGGGAACTTTTACTGAACTAGTCTGACTACCAATCTGACCAACGGGAAACACTCTTCTAAGTACAGTTATTATTAAAATGTCGAGTTTATCGTTATGTCATCGACTGTACATTTTCTGTCCAATTGCTAATCTGTAAAGTTGAGAATCTGTCCAGTTGCTACGGAGGGGATAAATTAATCCCTGCTCATGCAAATTACTGCACACTCGTGCAAATGAGAGCGATGTTGGTACCTAAGTATGCTCATTGCATGGATGCAATACATGCGCTTCTACGAATGCTGTTTGCATTATTATTGCCTCATTGGTTTTATCACTGCACGGACTTGAAAGAGAACTGTCGTAGGTGTAGGTACACAAACGTAAGTACCTACCAAGGTAGGTACCTACTTTAAATGTCTTTGTCCTAGCAAAAATGTTTTTGAAAATCAATTACCTAATCGACATGAAGATTTGTCGAGAAGTAGCTTTTTAGCCCGCCGGACCAGAAGTACCATCGGGAAGTAGCTATAAGATCGCCTTATTTGTACCATTATCATTTTGTTTCCCTTTTATGCTGTATTTGTACTTTGTATTTGTGTGTTTGGTGTACTTAAATATAAAGCAGGTACCTATATTTCATCAATTTGAAGCCGCCGTGTTGGTCTAGTGGCGAGCAACCTTGCCTGCCGTGCCGGAGGTGATGGTTCGTCGATACTTACCCATCCAGGACGTCTCGTACCAATGAGTTTTTCGGAATTTATGATGAACCACGTATGAACACCGCTGGCTTTTCGGTGAAGGAAAACATCGTGAGAAATCATGTACCTATTATAAAAGGTGTTACAAAAATTCAAATAAACATTTGAGGGGGGGTTTATTCGTTTATAGACCATCAAACTGAACAACTTTCACTATGGAGCCAACATCGAAATCGCGAAATCTACTCGAGCTAAATGGATGGGACAGCCATTGGACAGCAGACTTTTTTATTCGCGATTTCGATGTTGGTCCCATAGAGAAAGTTTTTCTGTTTGATGGTCTAAACAACCCCCTTAAAAGTATTAAATGCTTATTTTTACTTTTGTAACACCCATCAGTACCTCTAGCCTCATTGCCCATTACAAGTGGCGACGGGCTCACTCCCCGTCACACTGGACTAGTAGGTACTAGTACCTACTTTCGGTGGTACTAACTACTTAGATAATAGTGAAACGTAGATGTTCTGAGGTTTCAGAATATCTCTGACTACCTTCTGGGGGAATATTAGTCATCAGCATATTTTGCTTATATATTTCTTCATTTTATGAAGTTGCTAATGAATTAAATCGATTTGAAATACGTAATTTACTAATTTTTTTTTTTCTTAACATCAGGAAGAATTATTGAATCAAACAGGGTTATAGTCTTATTCATGATTCAACCAAATGGAGGTTGGTCAGTGAATTCATTATCAGGATCGCGTTTGTACTTAGAGCACAGAGGATATATCATAGAAAAAAATATACTTAATAAAAATATCCTCTGTGCTTAGGGCGCGCACAGTTTGTGTTGGGATGCAGCACTGAAACCTCGAGGTATTTTAGACGAAACCGTTGCATGAGATTGATTCAGTAAGCCCAGAAGAGTTTTCTAAAAACGTAAGAGATTAAAAAACTCAGTTGTACCTAAAGAGATCTAAACAGTGACGAACCTAACGACACTTATTTGTTAATCCATGTGCCAAAGAATTAGATTAGACTCACATACGAGTAGGTACACTCGCAAAACATTTTCTCCGGGGTTCTTAAGCGCAAGCCCGACACACACTTGTCCTATTTTCATTATTTGTTGTTATACTGTAGAGTTTGCTCTATAATCGTACCAAGTTTGACGCTTGTATGCATTAGGTACCGTTTTACGAGAAGCGATAAGAGAAAAAACTTTGAGAAAAACTAGTTTATTGTCCCCCCAAAATTTGTGATTTATCATCAAATAAGTACAATACCAACATCTTTTGTGATAATGTCAACTAGCTACCTATTACGGTTCAGAAGATAAAGCTCACTGGACCTACTAGGGAAACCAGCTAACCGGATGCAAATAATGTCTAATATGACCTGAAGGAATAGGTCGAATAATCGAATTACAAATCACCCTGTATAGTAGGTACCTAAGGGTGCGTCCTTGGGAGAGGCCTATGTTCAGCCGTGAACAATGATAGGCTATGATGAAGGGTGCGTCCACATCTGGCGAACGGCGCGCGAGCTGCGCAGTAGCGACGTACCGTACGAGCATAAAATGCAGCCGCGCAGTTCGCGAGCGCATTCGCCGCGCGTTCGCCATATCTAACAACTCTTAGCTTACAAAAACCAAATTTTACATGAGGCAAAAAAAAAACGTTTTTTTTTTCCCAGGAGTTTAAGAAAAAATTTGTAAATGGCAATTTTATACTAAAATGGACCGTCTTGTAAGGTCAACATTTGTTTTGAATAATACTATAGTTTGAAAATTCGCGCTACGTCAGCCTGGCCTGCCCTACTTTACAGTTATAGTTATAGTAGATTACACAGGGCAGGATAGTAAGAAAGGTCCCAGTCCCAGATCTCATGTAATCGCTTCGCCTCGGTCAAAAAACATGTGATCTGAGGCTCTCTTATTTACTGCCCGAGGTTAGTAGGTATACTATTTTTCTCCTCGACGGCGGTGGAAACTTCCTTTAGCGTAGTGGGACGAAAATTGACGTTTTCCGTCCGGAGGGGAGAATAAATTAATTAGAGTCTGAAAACTTAAATAGAATAGTACTAAACAATCTAATAAACTAGAGTGCATAATAGTTTGTCGGTTATCTCTCATTTATCTCCACCTATGCAACACCCACGAATAAACACACCTAAGGATACCCATTCAATTATAAGTAATTGTGTCTAACCAACCTGCGCCCCAAGTAGGTACCTACCTCGTGAATGATATTACCACAGAGTACTATATAGGGTCCAACTTAATATGCTGACACTTTTTTAAGAGGATGATCAGACCATCAAACTGAACAACTTTCGCTAAGGGACCAACATCAAAATCGCGAAAAAAAATCAGCTGTCCCATACATTTGGCTAGAGGAGATTTGCAGTTTTGTATAGAAGAGCAGATTTTTTTTTCGCGATTTTGATGTTGGTCCCTTAGCGAAAGTTGTTCAGTTTGATGGTCTGATCATCCTCTTCCTCCTCTCAGATACAAAACGTAATAATTACGTTTTGTATCTGATTGCGATCGGGATAAGAATGTAGGGTCTAATAAATGTATGTATTTACCTGTATGATAAACAAAGAGGTGTAGGTATCCCTACCTGTGCGTTAAGTGATTTACCTACATCCGAAAGTAAAAAGTTTCATCTCAAATCCAACTCGGCTGGACACTTGGTCAACGTTCGGGGAGCTACGTATAGGTAGTATCTTAAGAGGTTTCCCTGACCGAACGACCTTGACTCTTTCAGAGCCGCCTCGCCTCTACTAAACTACGTCATTTTAGTAGGTACCTATACCTATTTTTGACTGGCTTGTCCTTCATTAGGTATGTCACTGTGGTGCCTTCTAATCCAACCAAATCACATTCTAATTAACTCATTAAATATTGGTCTTAAATTTTTTAATTAAAAAATAGCAATTTTAGATCTTAATGTTGTCTACACAAAGGTGTGTGTCTCAAGTAAAAGTGACTTCAACTTAAAAAGCAGATGCGCACATAATACAGATTTTTTCCAATATTTAGGCTTTCCTTTGAACACGGGTTGCAGATATTATGTATTTAATAGAAAAATTAGAAATATGATCGTCATTTACAACATTCGTGATTTTTGTTTCATTTCGGTGATATTTTTTATTTTAAGGTTTTTATTTAATTTTTTAACTTTAACATAAACTTTATAATGTTTCATTGTAAGTGTGTTAGCGAGCATAAAAGGTCACACATAGTTACTGAGAAAAAAGATTTTGTATTTTTTAAAAGCCACCGAAATGAAAAGCATCCACATAAATGAAAAATCTCGTGAAAAATTTTGCTTACATTTACGTGTTATTTGTGATAAATACAGAAGAATAGTTAATAGTTGACGACCACTTGGTGCAGGCACTAAAATCTCTATACAAGAACTCTAGTGCCTGTGTCAGGGTCAACGGGGCGCACTCAGAATGGTTTAACATCACCAGTGGTGTTAGACAGGGATGTGTTGCGTCCCCTTGGCTTTTTAACCTGTATATGGATACCTGTCTGACTGGTCTGAAAGAATGTGAAAATGGTTTAAGAATGGGAGAATTATTAGTCAAGTGCCTCTTATACGCTGATGATCAAGTGATACTTGCATCGTCGGCGGGAGAGTTACAGGACATGGTAACTCTAATGAATGAAGCATTGAAAAAGAAAGGTATGAAAGTAAATGTGAATAAAACGAAGGTAATGGTAATGGAGAGGGATGAATGTGTGACTGATTGTTGTATAAAGATTGAGAATGAAAAAGTGCAACAAGTTAATGAGTTTGTGTATTTAGGATGTATGTTTACTAGAGACGGGAAATCTGAGGGTGATGTGCATAGGCGAGTAACAGCGGGAAATAAAGTGAACGGTGCTTTACATACCATTGTGGCTAGCCAATTGGTGTCCAAAAGGGCGCGACTTGCTATACACAATGGTGTACTGTTGGTGCCTACACTTATGTATGGCAGTGAGGCCAGTGAGTGTTGGGTATGGCAGAAGAAGCATGAAAGTAAAATTAATGCTGTTGAAATGCGTTCCTTGCGAAGCATCTGTGGAGTTACGCTGAGAGATAGAGTGAGAAATTGTTTGATTAGAGATCGATGTAAATTGAAAGAAGATGTTGTGACAAGAATAGAGAAGGGTATGCTTCGTTGGTTTGGTCATGTGGAGAGGATGAGTGATAGCAGATGTACGAAAGAGATATATGGAGCTAAAATGAGTGGATGTGTCGGCAGAGGGCGCCCTCGTAGGACGTATTCTGATCAAATTAGTTGCGTCCTACAAAAAGGGGAGGTGCGGAGTACTCGAAACCGACGGGCATGTATGCAGGGCCGTAGCTAGGGGGGGGCATCGTGGGGCAATGCCCTACCTTAAAATACCAATGCCCTACCTTAAAAATCACCCAACCATTACTTCTTTCCTACATGGGCAACGTCTTTACTATATGGGCAAGTAGGGCATTTGCTCCCTTACAAAACTGACAGAATTCTGGTCACAACAAAGTTCCAGTGCTGTGAAATTTCGGGCTCGCTTCGCTCGCTCCAGCCTTTAAATTGTTTTTTTTAAGTGAACTCGGACTGACACTGTTTTTAGACTTGGTGTGTGAAATTTCGAGCTCGCTTCGCTCGCTCCAGCCTATGGTATTGTGCCGTATGAGTTACCAACACCGTTTTAAGTCCTGGAGTGTGAAATTTTAAGCTCGCTTCGCTCGCTCCAGCCTATGATTATTATGAGCGTAGGTAGGCTAATGGAACACAAATGCCAACACCGTTTTGAGTCTTGAACCGTGAAATTTCGAGCTCTCTTCGCTCGCTCCAGCCTATGATATTATGAGCGTAGTTAGCCTAATGGAACTCATACCAACACAGTTTTGAGTTTTGGAGTGTGATACTGAGATCCATTAGCCTACCTATCATACCAGCACCGTATGTGTTTTTGAGTGTGAAATTTCGAGCTCGCTTCGCTCGCTCCAGCCCAAGATATTACGAGCGTAGGTAGACTAATGGAACGCATGCCAACACCGTTTTGAGTGTGAAATTTCGAGCTCGCTTCGCTCGCTCCAGCCCAAGATATTACGAGCGTAGGTAGACTAATGGAACGCATGCCAACACCGTTTTGAGTGTGAAATTTCGAGCTCGCTTCGCTCGCTCCAGCCTTTGAGTGGTGTCGAAGGGGAGGATAGGTAGGCTAATGGATCTCAGTATCACCATCGTTTTGAGACTTGGTAGTTATGTTCTTTTCTCATCTCATCCAAAAAAACTGCTCTTTGCTTCCGCCCTACCTTAAACCTCCTATGCCCTACCTTCAATCCAGTCCTAGCTACGGCCCTGCATGTATGAAGAGATGTATGGATGTGAATGAGGCAAAAGATGTATGTAAGGATCGTAGTAGATGGCGCGCTCTGGTCTCTGCCTACCCCAATGGGAAAGAGGCGTGACGTTATAGATAGATAGATATAGAAGAATAGTTAAACACGAAAAGGTTAAGAGCTAATAGGAGCGTGCTAGATGCTTCCCAGCTTTGTAAATAGCTAAGATTCTAAATTGATGTGTAACATTGAACTAAAATGTTGGAGCGAATGAAGAAAGCTTGAAATTTCTCAGCACAATGACTCGGTTTTTGAATGGTGTAGGTACTAAAAATTATATTAGTAATGATTTCTGCGGTACCGTTCATTTCGATCGGGATTTATAGGGCATTTAAGTCCACCGAATCCACTGGAATGGGAACACCGTAATGATGAAAGAAGGATAATTCTAAATTATTTGAAAAGTAAAATGTTGATTTTATATCAACCCTACACTACCTCTTCAAAATTATATTAGTAATGATTTCTGCGGTACCGTTCATTTCGATCGGGATTTATAGGGCATTTAAGTCCACCGAATCCACTGGAATGGGAACACCGTAATGATGAAAGAAGGATAATTCTAAATTATTTGAAAAGTAAAATGTTGATTTTATATCAACCCTACACTAAAGTGAGAGTATACTTAAACGGCAACCAAAATGAAAATTTTTTTGTCCCCTTACCATCGCTATTACCTACTTTCTTTCGTAGGAATTTTTTGTGAAACTGCAGCATGATGCGACTCGAAGATTCAAGCGAGGATGGGACTCATAAACGTATTTTGGACATAACTATTCCAGATAAACTTTATGTCCACCGGAATGATACTGTTCCGCGCGACAGATGTATTTATATACGTGTCAGAACTTTTGCAGGATAGCTTTTGATACTACATTTATATGCCAATTAAGTTAAGGTAGACGTTCATCTAAATAACAAATACTAAGTTTTCGAGTTACAAAAGACAATGTTGCGGACAAGCCACGCCGTGCGTGATGATAAAACTTAGCTTAATTTTATATATTGCCCGAGGTAGAGGACTACATTTTCTGTCCAGAAAAAAATTACAACAAAATTCTGCAGTACCAATATCAACAACGCCATGAAATTTTTCTGCTTGGGACATTTACCCAAATAATAAGTCCTCATAAAAAGGCTGAAATCACCCAAAGGGCAATGGAAAGGGTTATGCTCGGAGTTTCCCTGTGAGATCGAATGAGAAATGATGAGATCCGCAGAAGAACCAGAGTAGCTGACATAGCCCTAAGAATTGCTAAACTAAAGTGGCGATGGGCGGGGCACATTGCTCGCAGAACCGATTGCCGATGGCGCCGAAGAGTTCTCGAGTGAAGCGCAGCGTGGGCAGGCCCCCCCACAAAGTGGACCGACGACTCCACAACTCTAAAAAATGGTATTATTATTAGTGCATTGCTATATTTTGTACATTATGTCCCTCATCATCATTATCAGCCTATATACGTCCCACTGCAGGGCACAGGCAGTTTGGGGCACAGACTCTAGGAGGATGTTTGGGCGTTAGTCCACCACGCGTGCCCAATGCGGATTGGTATAATAGACTTCACATTTGCATCAGAATGTCTTCTTCTGCATATGCAGGTTTCCTCACGATGTTTTCCTTCACTTTTTGAGAGCAGTCAGTAATACTAACATAAGTTAGAAAAACTCATTGGTACGTGGCATGTTGTCCGTGCGGATTCAAACCCGGACCTCATGATTGAGAGGCCATACCTCTCCTCAACACAACATAAGTACCTAAAGTACCTGAATTGCAAGGTCCTATCATAAATCATTGGTCATGTGTGTGATGTTAGACTATAACATGCTTAAATGGTGTGCATTAGGTATCTATAGTATAGTTAGGTAAGGTACCTACTTACTTAAAACATTCTTGTATGTGTCGTTATTAGTTATGTTCGATTGTAAGTATGACAACGGCGCCATCGTTTGGCACGCGATCTTCCATACAATCCGCTGCCCATTGTTCGTTCATTATAATATATAAAGTTCATCAAAATTCTTATCTCGAACTTGCGATTGCATGTTAGCATAGCACTGGCAAAATGTGAATCTTCTCTGTGATTTTTGACCAAAAACGAGGATCACGAATAACAGCGAAATCACAGACAGATAGACCGAGATGCAACATACGCAATATAAATATTCATTTCCTGCTACTCTACCTATACTCTCCATACTAATCGATGTGAACGAGCGCGTGGCACCGGTCAGAATTTAGCCGTTTTATTTGAAAAATGAGATGATTTTTTAAGAATTTTTAATTATAATGAACGAATGAATGAATGAATGAATGAATGAAATAATTTATTTGTAAGACTTTTGGTAGGACTTAGGATGTAGGTAATAAGTTCTCACAGAGACAACAAAAATCTGCCCTCATGGCGTACAAATATTGTGTTAACAAGTTACAGGATTACATACATGATTATATTACATACTTGATTTGGTTTTATAATAAAGAGAACAGAACATAGAACCTTCGATCAAAATAAAATGAATGGATAGGCCTAAAGCGCGGTAAGTTGAAGCAAACTACTGGTGCACTTGGTACATACAAACTAGCGCCATTATCTGTCAAATCTAGGGCACTATCATACAAGTGACAAGTAAAAATTTCATTTGTTTTGCCTCATTTTTCTGGTTTGAAATGTTCGCTTAAGGCCTATCGATTCATTTTATATTTTGATCGAAGCATAGAACAATCATATAGCAAATACGTGCAATTTACAAATGCAAGTCACAATTTTACATGCAGTTTGCAGATAAAATATTTCGAATAATTAAATTTATTAGTACTTGGACATTATCATTAAAAATCTGACCAATTAAATGTCATGTTATAAAAATATTACAAATTTTTTACCTATATAATAATAGCTTCCATCAATAAAATCATTGATTGTGATCGAGAAACTCATTTACAGAATAAAAACAATTACTCAAGAGCCACAATTGGAGGTTTCGTTTAAATTGTGTTACCGTCAAGTTTTTTAAGTCATCAGGAAGTTTATTATAAATTGTGATTGCCATGAAAAATTCGTTTTTTTTAACTAGAGCTAGTCTACAGTAGGGTATGTGTAGAGTATTATCCAGCTTTTTCCTTAACTGCCTTACGCATACATCCTTTCTGGTCAAAAAATATGTTGGATGCTGCTTCACAAACATGCATAACTGCTTTATGTACATGCATGCCAGTGGTAAAATTTTTAGGCTTCTAAATAATGGCCTGCATGTATCTTGATAATGTGCTGCACACATCGATCTGACACACTTTTTTTGAATTAAAAATGCTCTTTGAAAATCGGTGCTATTGCCCCATAACAGCAAACCATATTGCAAAAGTGACGCAACGTAACCGTGATATGCGGTAAGAGCCGTCTCTATCGAAGATACTTCAGCAAGGCGACGCAAGGCATACACAAATCTGTTTAGTCTTCCACATATGAAATCAATGTGTGACTTCCAGTTGCAGTGTTGGTCTACTACTACTCCCAAGAACGTTGTTTCTGCAACTTCTTCGATCTTATTTTCGTCATATTTAATGTTAAAGTTTACTGACGTAGCTTGCTGTGTACGGAATTGTATCATTTTAGTTTTATTAATGTTAACTTTCAGATTGTTTTCTTCAAGCCACGTTACAACTTTACCTACGGTATCATTTATTTCCGATTCGAATTCATTCAATTGTAAATTGTCACCTTTTATAATTACATCAAAAATAAAATAGGTCCCAGAATACTTCCTTGAGGCACTCCATACCCATTCAGTCTGTACTCTGACTTTATTTTGACTTTAACTGAATCTTTTCCAGTATTTGATATCTCTGTACAATGTACTCGATTGCTAAGATAACTGTTGAACCAATCGTTATCAGTACCTCTAATACCGTATTTGGACAGTTTGTTAAGAAGTCTACCATGATGAACAAAATCAAACGCCTTGCTCATGTCAAAAAACAATGCTACAATCGGATTACCATGATCTATAGACTCGGTGACAGATTTAATTAGTTTGAAAATTGCCAAAGCAGTTGACTTTCCTTTCACAAACCCGTTTTGAGCTGGATGTAAGATTTTAAATTTATTAATGAATTTATTAAGCCTATTCAGCATTGCCCTTTCGACTATTTTAGAAAGTACTGGAATAAGAGTAATGGGTCTGTAGTTATCCATTTCCTTTTTCGATCCTTTCTTGTAAAGTGGTTTAACAATAGAATATTTTAGTTTTTTGGGGAATATACCATGCATAAATGATAAGTTGATGATGTGGCAAAGTACAGGTGCTATAGCGTGAGCGATTAACTTTAGGATATTTGTAGGTAGCTCATCATAGCCGACTGAGTTAGTGTTTTTAAGAGATTTTATTATAACTACAATTTCTTCGGTTGAGACTGGTTCAATGAACATACTAGATGCATGTTCAGTCATTGCGTTTCTCGTGCGTTTATATTAGTAGTATTGTAAAGTATACCTACGAGTATTGTAAATTTTCATTTTCTTAGGAATAATAAAGTAAAATGGTTACAACCGGAAAAAAAGGGGTGACTTTAGATTCCTTTTTCTTCAGTTTTGTTAACCTAAGTAGGTACTTACCTAAAATTAAAACAGATTTCGAGAAAAACCTAAACACTTCTCATGTCCTGTAGATTGTTCAGTTTTATTTTCTGCTTACATAGTTAATGTAGGTATAAAATGATTACAAAGTTACCAAAATTTCACGGTAAAACCGGGCGGTAGCCCCTTAAGAAACAAATATAATAGGTAAGGCGTGTGTGGATGGAAACATAAAAAGAAGCAGACCTAGGAGGACGTATAGGTACCTGGACCAGATCAGGGACGTCATTAAAAAATGGCAGGTTAAAAGTAACCGAAATCGACGGAAGAGGAAGCAAGAGTGGTGTGTCAGAACCGCCCAAAGTGGAGATTCATAGTTTCTACCTACCCCTCTGTGAAAAAGGCGTGAGCTTATGTTATGTTCGTATGTATGTATGTCCAATGTCCAACTGAGAGGCACAGCGGATCCCTTACAAACAATACAGCGTATGTAACACCATTTTGGTAACCAAATACGGTTTCGTTAACCATAATCGTAAAGGAAACGGGCAATGAACAACAGGATCCGAAAAAGGCGGCAAATTCGCTATTGTCTTTTCGAGTTGCATGAGCTATTATTCTCTATTCAAGACTACCTAGATGTTTGCTCTTTTATTCCTAAAGCTTCCGAGCGCGCTGCATACCAATGAAGTTCCGTCCTATTTTCTATATTAATCAATTATTAAAGCCAATGATTTTTTTAAATACAATCTGGAAACCAATGTCCGTGCTTTGCATTTTTCAGATTTCGCTAATAATATTTGTATGGACAACTTTGAGCCAATTAACTTTATAACTAAATACTTAAGTATAAGGAAATCTGACAAATGCAGAGCACAGAAATTGGTTTCTAGATTTTGTAAAAACATTTTTATTTACTTGAATTACGACATGTTTAAACTAAGTAACTAACTTTTTAACTTCGTTTTATATGGAGCGTGGTCGTAGATATTACTTATATCTTCTTTAAAAAAATGTCTGATATTGTAATACCTACCCTTAGAAATGATGGTCCCTATCTAACCTATAATCTATAATAGTATAGTTGCTTATTCAAAGGTACATAAGTAGTTATATAAGTTATATTATTTACCCAAGTTTTATCTCCGAAAGAAACAGAAATATAAGTGCTTAACATTATGCTTATTCATAGATAGCCTAGATAGGTAGTTACATAATTATCTTCAAACACAAACAATACAGAACATTTTACAACACCTACTTTAGTTGCAGATACTTTCAGCGTGGGCGTAGTAGTGGGTGATGGGTGGGTGGCAATACCCACCCTAGAAAACTATTTTTCACCCCTAGAAAAATCTATTGAATGTCACATGCATCACAAGACCATGTATAAATTCAATTCAATTCATGTTTTATTGCACCCCAAAACAAAACATACATTTGAATTAAGATAAAGAATTACAAGTTGATCTTATGTTTGTACAAGTTGATACTGTTGTGATACAAATAGGGCGTCAGGCGGTGTGGCTGAAAAGAAAAAATTAAATCTATCAAGTCATTAACTCGTTAGGTAAGTACCTAAGTCATTAGGTAGTCATTACCTACCACTTGTTCTAGCCTACACTACTTTGGTGGTTCCTTTGACAATTCTACTGAAAAAAAGTTAATTTAAGAAATCAAATAACCCGTCTGCGTACGCAACTTTAAATAAAAACTGAAAAGAAAAATCAAATGTAGGCTGTTAAACACATTATCCTTCCTTTGAGTCGCGCAGTTGGGTAAAAAATAAGAACATGTGATTGAAACAGAGTATTAGGTACTGTATAATTAGCTGAAACTAACATTTCGATCTTCATTCTCATCGCATCATCAGATTTCTTGCAAATGCTGAAGGATAATTTCTGATGCGTATTTTAAGAGGATAAATATAATTCGGAGTGCGCTCCATACAAACGTACTATGGTGATATTTTCAATAGTAACAAATTAAAGTCAATGAAATTTTGCAGAAACAATCTAGAAACAAATTTCTATGCTTTTATGGAGTTAGATTTTCGTTAAAACGTATAGTTTTAAAGTTACAATGCCTCAAAGATTTCCATACAAATCTTAAATTAATCCTAGCATTGAAACTGTATATTTTAAATCTGACTTCATACAAGCATAGAGATTTATTTCTAGATTGTTTCTGCAAAATTTCATTGACTTTAATTTGTAAGTATTGAAAATGTCACCATAGTACGTTTGTATGCAGCGCGCATTTTCGTTCTCGGAATAAAGTTCTCTTAAGTCTACCAATCCGCATTGGGCACTCGTGTTGGAATAAAAAGCCCAAACACCCTTCTTCAGGGGAGGCCTGTGCCCTGCAGTGGGACGTATATATTAGGCTGATGACGAAAGCTTGCAGTGGCTGATCAGCGGGCCGAAAATCCGCATCCCCTAGAGAGAAAACCCGTGGCTCTATGAAAAGCCAATGACGTTGAGCTGAGGATCGACACATTTAGGATTATTGAGTATTGTGTTACGGTAGGTACTATCTATGTACCTACTTCCCTCAGTATTCAACTATTCATACACAGGGAAGAGCCGAAGTATGAAATGGCAATCTGTCATGCAGTGGTCAAGTTAGTTGTCGGAGTGCGCTCGAGTTGTCCGTACGTGCATGCGTGCGTAGTCGAGTGTAGCCGCACGCGTGTTGAAACTTTGGGAAATCGCAGAGCTTTTAATCTTTGATTCATTTTATATTGGACGGAATTTTTATGTAGGTTTAAAAATGAAAATAATTTGGAAGTTTGTAACGGTTTTAGGTAAGCGAAATATTTGTTTTGTTTTGTTAAATAAAACCGTTCAAGTGCGGTCGCGCACCGAGGCCGTGGGTTCCGTATCACCCTGGGATCCGGACTCACACTTAGCCGGTTTTTATTATTTGTTGTTATACCTACGTTAAAAAACGTTGATAAAAATTTATTTCTTGTATGAGGACCCTTATTTTTTCTTTTTAAATTTTTTATTATTTGTTAGCAAAATCATAACGCACATTCTGTGTAAATTTCAAGTGACTAGCTATTCCCGTTCAAAAGTTACAGCCACACGGACGGAAAGACAACTTACTTAGGATTATAGGGTCCGGTTTTCACCCTTTGGGTACGGAACCCTAAAAATAGGTATCTAAGAATTAGAAGAAAATAAAGTAGTTAGTACTACACCCCGCTACAGTACCTATATACCTAACTATAATACCCAATGACTAGATACGGTCCTTCTTAAAAACTGAACAACATTCTCTATGGCACCAACTATAGGACCAACTAAGTCTGTGGGACCAACATCGAAATCGCGAAAAAAAATCAGCCGTCCTATACTTTTGGCTCCAGTAGGTTTTCAGTTTTGTATGGAACAGTAGCATATTTTTTCTCGCGATTTCGATGTTGGTCATATAGAGAAAGTTGATCAGTTTCATGGTCTGATCATCCTCTTAAAAAAGCGTGTGCATTATTAAGAAAGGACCATGTAGGTATTATTTATGTAAGTACTTACATAAGCAGTTTTTTTTAGATAAATATTATAATGAGTAACAATAAGATAATAAATACCTTGTATTAATATTATATTTCATATAATGTATTGTGCCTGCTATATTATTTATCTATTTCCTACTTACGTAATTTCCAATTGATTAACAAAAGGGAAAATGTTATGTAGGTACCTAATTACGTCATATATGACATCAATTTACTTATTTATACTGTTTTAAGTTGGACAATACTTTCAATTGGGTTTTAAGGAATGATATTAAAAAAATCATTATATCAAAAAGCCTTACAATTCACTATTTAACTCCTCTAACTAATATTGGGAGTACGTTTTTTGGTTTGGTGCTTAAACTTATTAAAAATCTAGTTAAAGAAAACACCAGAAAAGACTTCGGTATAAAAACTAATTTTCTAGCAAGGTCTACTAAAATACGGGACGGATCCACCATATAGGCCATACCCCTGGGGGTAGGGTAACTACTTAGGTTTATTTGTTGAGTCCCACCTCAACAAATAAACCTAAGTAGTTGTCACAAAAATAAGTACTTAACTATTTCTGTCCAAAAATTGTAAGTAAGTACTTAGTTATTTCTTTACGACTACGTAGCTAGACACACCTAGATATTATTGATTATAAACATGTTACAGCCATCAATCAATCAATCTTTAATTTGACACCTAGATATTTCTCTCCGTGCATTTGTTATCGAGTTAAAAATGTATGTGTTGTAAGGTTAAGGTGTACCTACCTACCTAGTATCTAAGTAGGAGAAGAGTTCCATTAATCAGATTTGCAAATTTCATAGCATCGATATACCTTAGGTGTTCAAACGGACGGACGTTAGAAACTATTTTTCCCCTCCGGACGTAAAGCGTCAATTTTCGTCCCGCTGCGCTTAACGAAGTTGTCGCTTTCCGACGTCCGTCGAGGAGAAAAATAGTAAGTAAGTATACCTACTAACCTCGGACAGTAAATAAGAAAGCCTCAGATCACATGTTTGTTACATGAGATCTGGGGCCTTTCTTACTTTCCTGTCCTCGGTGTGTAATCTACAGTCTGTTGTTTTGGAGCATTCGACCTACTTGAACTACTGATACACAGAAATTGTGTTGTTACTATAGATTTTTGAGGGTGTTTCGTCGTTGAGCACAAATTAGTAGCGATTGTGATATTGATATATTGACACTCGAAACGCCTACGCCACACGACGCGTCGTCGCTGCATCGATAACATTGATGAGCCGATAACATTTTATTATTGTTGTTTCGGTGGCGATAAACCATCATTAGCACTGAGATAATTAGGTATATTTACTTACACATCTTCGACCATGTTCTAGATACCTATAACATGTCACATGTTTTCTCTTCCAGCTTGGAGTTAGCGAGAAGTCAGCAATATTTAAAACAGCAGAGTGCTAGTCAGCTGAACTATTTCGGATTCAAAGTGATACTAACCTGATAGGATTTGAATAGTTTTATATAAAGGTACAGGAAAAAAGCTTATAAAACATGGCGACTTCAACTAATTCAATACCAGAGTATGTTCTGAATAATGCAACGACATGCAACGAAACTCCAAGGCATGCAGAAGCAATGTTTGGGATTATGTTCAAAGTGGTTTACGCTATCGGGATAGTAGGGAATGCGGCGGCTATCATAGCTTTGAGAAAAGGAGAGCGAAGAATCAGGAACAGAAAACATTTGCTGTTGTTGACTTCCCTGGCCTCTAATGATCTCGTTGCTTTGGTGAGTATACCTAAGTTCCTATAAAATACCTACTTATCTACTTATTTTCCTATTTGTGATTATGGAATGCTGTATTGCGAATAGCTGCGATAGCCAAAATTATATCAGTGATTTTATTGTTTTCTGTAGGTACCTACTATGTTTAGGTAGATACATTTATAATATAGGTACATACCTATTCATATATCTCTGCGGAAGCGAAATCCATCAATTTGTAACTAAACATAAAATTTTAAGTACCTACGTAGTAGGTAGTCTGATGAAAATATGCTCAGCTTTTATATTTGCGTTGACTACCAACAGCAAAAATAGGCTCATTAATCCGCATTGTTGAAACTGACTTACCGTTGTCCGTCTTTCATAATTTTTTAACATTTACTATAAACGAATTTAAATCAATCATCATCATAACTTAAAAGCTCTGAGGCCGGTGTATCTTTAGCTTTCTGTTTCACGATCTATTTAATATGCTACCTATTACAATGACTTTTTTTTCCAAGATTTTCTCTCATAACTTTCGCAATCGCAATCTGATTGATGCAGTCTGCGTGCGATGGTGCATGATCCATGACACTTGTGCCTGACTTGTATTTGTGGATCTTTTACGAGTATCCAAATCAAAACCAACAGAAAATGTTCTTGCAGGTAGGCATGATGGCTGCCCTGGTCGTTTCGGAGCAGTTTCCCGACCTGAAACAAACGCGGATGTTCTGCGGCGTACGCGTTGTTCTGCGTGTCTTCGGCATTGGCAGCGTTTGCATTGCAGTCACCATGGCGTTAGAACGATACCTTGCGCTCACAAGACCGTTCTTATATCAAAAGGTAACTATTATTAGGTATCTCATCAGGTAATTTCACGGGCTTTATCCAGGACCTCTGGAAGGCTGGAAGGCTGGACACACACGTAGAGGACCCTTCTAGACACTTTTATCTAAATGAAATGGGATGCACCAATTGTGATCTATTCCCGAATGCAGTACCCTCACAGATCGACCACGCTTGGTGCACAGACTATTGTAAGAAGTACAGGATTTTACTTGAGTTATGGGTCGGGAAATCTGGGTTATTTATTACTGAGAGATTCGGGACGCCTGCTGTCTCAAATTTATCCAAAATGGTAGACGTTGACTCGCCAACTCATTTGATGGGCTCCCCAAAATAGCCGCTCGCAAGGAGCGTGAAGGGGCAACATCTACTTTGGCTAAGATAGTAGAGAGGTGAGTCTGCAGGCACCTGTTCCCATTGCTAAGGAGAATCAACTCCGTTGTGGTGTCGCCACACACCAACAGCTAGCCACAAGCTACCCTTGGGTCTATTATTAGTATTATTAACTATGGTAAAAAAACATAACCCTCCTTCTGGCGCAGTCGAGTAAAAAAAAGAAATATGATGTTGGTTGCTTGGTCTGAATTTTTATCAACTTCAAAAAAGAGTTATCGACCTTTCAAAGCATATAATCATAGCTCCAGATGTTTCCTCTGACATGTTTTTCTCTTGATTTGAACATTGTGTTAACACCCTTAGTTAATGGAGTGCCAGCAGCTACCAATATATTTCAATTAAGTAGCTGAAACGCACTCAGCAGGTACCTAAGCGATAAAATAAGCAGTAAAGTAGTAGATACATCGACCCGACCTTTTATACGAAAGTTTTATGAGGTTGAGGCCAAGTAAATAAATTGACATCCGCATCAAACCGTTGACTCGCTTCATTTCGTAGGTATTCGTAGGGTCGTTTTTATTCGCGATTTGGGTGCCAGCAACCAGTCCCATGGAGAAAGTTGTTCAGTTTGATGTACTGATCATCCCCTTAAAAAAACGATCTATTCTTCGTCCTGAAATTATATAAGCTATGTTTCGAAAACATTAATTCTAGCTTGTCAATTGTAGTGTCAATCTAGGCTACCAGCAGGTAACCACGATTGAACCAGAGGGGGTGAGGTAAAAAGTTGGTGGGAGGCAGGGAGTGTCCATTACTGTATGTAGTACGTGGTAGTACTTACTAGATACTCTTTCCTATACAGCACTGTGGCCCGGCTATATCCAGTCCAAATAAACTATACCTACATTCTTAGGTAGCTTAGGTATGATATATTTTACAGGACCTTAACATGACATGTAGATTAAGTTCAAAGATAACTTAATAGCCCAGTAGGTACATACATAAAGTAAATAGTGCTAATTTAGTTAGATGACGACAGAACGTGTAACCTACTCTATGTTATCTTGTAATAATCTCACGACAGTATTATAGACAGACACTGTTCTTTTCCTTTCGATGCATAATTTGGTCACCAGCGTTCGTCCCCTCCAAGGACGTGAGAGCTTACAGATGTGACGTCAATACAGGAGTGCTATTTTTGCAGCATTTATGGGGGACTTTTGTTCTACTAAGGTAGGTACTACTATCAATTAGGTAGGTTTGTACCTAAATCGAGCGTCTGCGTCTGCACAAGTTATTAAATGGGGTGCATCAGCCCATCAAACTGAACAACCTTAATTATACATATGGACCAACATTGAAATCGCAAAATTGGGTCGAGTCACTGTACTGGTCCGGGTCTACACCAGTAATATACGACTCTCTAACCATCAGGCACATCTTAATATATTGCTTCAAACAAAAGGAATCATAATTATAAAGTAACTATCGTTAAAACATTACAAACTTCAAAGTTAGAAGTTGCAAAGCACAGACAATTATGTTAACTAGTATTTTGAGGGAGGGAATTTAGTTCATTCAAATTATCATGTAAACAAAGGGAGATTAGCAATATCTCAGTCGAAATTGACGAATATTTCATTAGAAAATTAAAATTCATCAAATATTGTAATAATGCAAAAATGGCGGAAAATTGAGTTAGCAGAAAACAGCTGATACATCAGTGATGCTTTGTGCGGGGGAAAATAGTTTAAAAATTTATTCGCTAGGAGGCGCGGAGCAAATTCATCAAGCAAAAATAGGCGTTATGATAGAGTATTAGAGTCTTATGAGCGTGATTAGTCCATAAGTAATTGACACTTTTGACACATGCGCACTAGGTAATTATTTTGGTTCGGCGGGTTTTGTATAGCGTACCCACGCTGCGCAAAAAAGTTCTAAAAAGATGATATGTGAAGTTGGCGCGAGGTGAATTTCCTCTAGCAAAAATGAATCTTATGTCAGGGGAAGATAGCTTAATTCACTAAGTTTGGGCCTTAGATAGTTCGCGCATCAGGCTGTTTGCCTATTTAATTAAGAAGCTAAAATTAAGCATAGAAGTTCATGCAATTTCCACCTTTAATTGGAAGTAAATAAAGATTGATGAGGGAAAATGTAAATAGTTTTTCAAATTGGTACGGGTTATTGGGAAGACAAGATTACCATATAAGGAGACGTTTTCTTGTATGAATTCAAGGGAAAACTAGTAGATTGAAAGAAAGCCTTATAATTATAAAGTTAAGGATCAATTTTCATTGTTCAAAAAAACCATCGCCACCATCGTCACCTTAGTCAGCATCGCCATCGTCGCCTCCATCGACATAGTGAAGCGAGTATAAATAGGCTCGATTTGGCGGGAGCGGGGCTTTTTCCGAGAAACCAGCTACGAGTGAACATCTCTTAGTACCAACTTGTGATTTTATTCAGAATTTATTTATTTACTTGAGTTTTGATTGGAGTTTAATTTAATTTGTAGAAATCTAGTAGCTCGTAGCTGAATTTACATGACGAAGTAGTTCATGGGCTGGCTCGGCAGTTTCAAAAGATATTTACTAATATCTTAACCTGGTTGACTGAGACAATATCAGGCGCCATTCTTTACCAACAGGCAAAGTCTCCTAGGTCAAGAGAAGTCCGCCTTGTGAGTCGATTGGGAACTTGTCGAAGAGGGATCATGCCGTTCTAGGCGCCAAAAGACTCATAAGGAAGTCCTTGACTTAGTCCCTAAACCTTATATATATATTTCACTCACCTTTATATTACTCACCTGGAGACTCTCACGATCTATAGGCTTCGGCTGTGTGAGAGAATTCAAACACACATGGAATAGGCTTAGACACACTTAGAGGGCTCCACCCTCGAATCTCTTAGTTCGCTTAGTTCGAAGATTTCCATTGCACCACGGAAATCTTACATAACACACCTACACGTTTAAATGTAAATGTGAGGCCTACCTCTAGTCTTGCGGAATTTCTCTTATACCGGAGAGTTTCAAACCTTAGGGAAACTTCTTTAGAATAGGAAAATATTTAGGCATTGGTTAGATTTACTAGGGATTTGTTAGAATAATATAGGATAGGGTAGGTATTTAATTTTGACTAGAATCAGACAGAGTAGGAACTGAAAGATTTAGACGTTCAGGTTTACAAATAGGAATGATAAGTACCTAACTTAAGTAGGATTTCATTAATTATTTCAAAAACTTGAGTTATAAGGTTGTTCAGTAGAAATTTACCAGTAGAAATTGGAAAGATATTCATATAATTTAAAGCAAGTTAAGTTCATGATAAATCTTGGTTCCAAAGAAGGAAATGACATTATAAATAGAAAACAGTTAATAGGTGACAATATCAAAGTTATAATTCAATATAATATTGTCCAAACAAAATAAGTTCAATCTAAATTTATCGTTTCCTTATAATAATGGGAAATTCGAGTTTCTTATCATACCTATTACTTTGTTATGAGTTGGTGGAACTTTGGGATATAGTGCCTAGTGCCCTCTAGTCAGAAAAATAAATGATTATGGTACATAATAAGTTTTACAGATTTATATCAGAGTCAAATAAATAAAAGTTTTATCATACTATTCACATGAAAGAGAGAACTTACTTTCAATGGACCAAGGTTCTATTCATTCAGTTAAATGTTATACTGTTTCTATAAGCTAAAGTTTCTGCTTATATTGTCATGCTAGATTTATGTATCTTAATATCCTAATGATAATGATGTAGATTCTCAGAATAGGAACTTTACTTTGATTAAACTGTAAACAGGGTTGAGCTTATGAACTGGTTTATAAAAGAAAAGATATTAAAAGGGAAATTTCGCTAATTGGGGTTCCTTAAAGTCACAACTAATATAGAAATTAAGTCTAAGAATTACTAACATAGCTCAACTCGAACTAGAGACTAAATTAAATAGAAACCAGTCTATTTGAAAATACCTCTTGTCCTTTGTATAAAAAAATACTGACACACTGACAAAGAATTGACTTTAAAATTTACAAGTCTCAAACATCCTTTACTAAACTTGACTTACCTGACTAAGACACAATATCTCGGGAAAAGTTTGGAGGAGGGCTGACCAGTTTGGAGACGAGGCCCACTGAAGCTAGAAATATTCTAGCAGGAGGAAATACCAAATAAAATAACTCCTGAGAGCGGTATGGCGGGGCTCTCTTCTATACCAAACGAAACAATTATTCTTCTATACCAAACGAAACAATCATTCTTTTATACTTTGTTGCATTCCCAAGGAAAAAACCAAACATAGAAATAAAATATATATTTTAATAGGTTAGGAAATCTAACACCCTGTATAAGTAAATTGGTAGAGAAATCTAAGTTAACTATTTAACACACTGTAGGATAAGAAAAGGTCTATAGCTATAGAAGTATTTTATTAGATTGACTTTAGCGCTTACTGACGGAGGGTTGTAGGCTACATTTTCTGATAATAACTTCATAATCATAGTCAAAAATAGTATTGTAGGCTTGGAAGCTAGGTATTACTTTCTGATTTAAGTTATTATTAAGTTTAGATAATTCTAGGTCTCTGTTTGTTAGAATACTAGTTAAATCTCAAGTCTGTCGCACCTAGGTTACTATTATACGGTTCACAACGTAGTCTCCTGATTTCACTAGACGATCGATACTGGCCAAGTTAACGTCTTCAGCTCAAAAATGGGATCATAAATAAGTTTAGGTATAGTTCATAAGTTAGGCTAAGTTAAGTTAAGTTAATAGGTAGGGATTTTCTATACACTGTTGGCAGCGACCAGTTAGTTAATTAGTTTAGGTAGATAGGCATTTTCGGTACGTAGGTGCCGAATGCCCAGGAGTTTTAAAAAAGTTTCAAAGCGGTTCATAGGTAGTATAGGATTAGTAGGGGTATCTATTACATTGGTGCCGTGACCAGGATAATAGACTTTGTAGACTAGGTCAGGTTTTATTTTATATTTTGTAAACAAAAGATAGGTTTTTTATTACAAACGTATGATCCATTTTGAGTTTAAAATAATAGCCTTGTCAGGCTTACATTGTTGCCGTGAGAGAGGATAGCAGATTTCGAGATTTAGGTATTCTGAGAGATTTAGAAAAGGTTTGGTTAGAAATGCAGGTTAAATAATTAGTTTATTTAGTTAGGGATAATTTATGCTTTAATTTTGATCACATAGAATAGATGTTTACATGAGGTTATAATAGGCATACGATTGGGAATTTCACTTCGAAGGTTATAGCTAGCACTGTTCACTAGATATTTATGAGCACTTTGTTTTTACGTTACGCACTGTTACTTTGTTACACCAGGGTTATTTGCTGTTCACTAAGTTGCTTGACTAGGTAGGTAATTGATGAAGCGACTTTCCGAGTGGATAGTTGCTGGAACGAGGACAGTTTGGAGTGTTGTCAATATCTTCTTTTCTTCCTTTTATTAGCGTAGTATTGAAATGAAGTTCAGGAGTTTGAAGCAGCAGATAGTGTGTTGAAATGCGTTAGGACTTCTTTCAAGTAGCAATTACAGGAACGTTCGAGAGTTTTAGGTTGTAATGTTCTTAAATGTCTTATTTACTCCTTCTTTGATACCGTAGCGAAGGAAGTATAGAAAATCTGAGTTTAGACGCCCGCTCTGACGCTTTCTTCAAGTCAGGTCAGGTATTGAAACCGTGGTATTTCGAGTTTCTTCTTTTCAATTTCGATTTGTTCTTGATGTTTTCTTTTCCTTTTTCGTGATAATGTAGCAAAGATGTAAATGAGTTCTTCGTTAGCGTTTGGAAGCTTTTTCTGCAAATCGGCCATGTTGTGTAGAGAAAAAATAACAGACGGAAGTAGTAGGTAAATTTTGACAGGTAAAAATGCCGTGATCTTATTGGTTGATTGCACAGAAGTTAGAGAGAAGCATATACGTTCATTGGCTAATATAGGGTAGCGACATTTTTCTATAATTAGGAAGTTTGTCAATATACATATTTTTAAAGCTAAAACTAGAATTTAGGTAATTAAATTGTTATTTGGATTATGCCTAAATTTAAATTAAATCAAATCATTATTTGTAATTAGATATCTAACATCCAAATGTTTCAGAATGATTTTTAATTAAAGTAAGTTGATCACCGGAGCAAAAATCAGTGTTGCCGTTTCTTGAAAAATAAGTCGCTAGATTTTAAGGATATGGTACGTTAAGAATCCAATAGGGGTCGCCAAAAGTTTGAATTAGATTTATAAGAAAGTGCAAGGTAAACAAAACAGTTGATAAAACAAACTGTTTATTAGCTTTATTACAGAATTAAATGAACGATTAACTAATTAGGGTTCCGAATTAATTATTTTGTAGTTTATCTGTAATAGTTACTAATTTTAGCTTTGTAGTAAATTGTGATTTTGATTTTCTTGATTAGGATTGACTTATATTAATACTATTTCGATTATAATATTTATTTAGGAGCTCCAGCAGTGGATACACATTATACATAAAAGCTGTAAAATTGTAAAATTAGTACTAATAACAAGGGAACAATATAAAGCATAACATAATGAATTTATTAATGAGAAACAATGTCGTTAAAAGCGTTAGATATAGCTAATTTTATTTTTAAGGTAAAGTGTACGTAATTTATAAAAAAGGGGTAACTAAGCCGCAAATAAATCCCTCACTAAAATGGTAACACTGTAGAGAATTGATTTTGGTTCGAAGTTAGAAGGTTTGAGAACTAGATGGAGCTAAGTGTCTCAAATCTAATCCTTACGATAATTTTAAAATCAAATTTACATAGATTGCATTTGTTTAAATAAGTTTATATTTATGCTAGATAGATAAAATAGGTAGTTCACTTATTTTATAATGGGAATAGAGAGTAAAAAGGGGAAATTTAAGTATTTCTTTCGTTTCTACCTATAGATCGTTTCGCAAATAAGGTCGGTAGATGGCGTCAGTAGGTTCAATCGGTAATTAGGTGTGTATAAAGGATTGGTAAAATCGAGTTTGTACCTACTTATTTGGGTTTCCTAGAACAAGTCTGTATCTTGCTAGTTAATAGTAGTAATAGTGTTTTTCTTATTAAGGCAATAGATTTCTAATAGTGTAAAATTTGCCATTCACCTAGTATGATTTAAATTATTGCCGGGAAACGAATAGGAAAATGATTTTTGATCTTATTTTATTTAAATTATAGTTTGACGGAGTAGAATTGTACAAAATTAAACTTTATTATAGTAAAGTATTTTAGAACGATAAAATGAAATGAGATTTTATGTTTACATAATTTTGGAAAGAAAATAGACACAAAATTTGTGTTTAACAACTTGAAATAAAGCCAAGTTAGACAACCTTGTAGGATGAAGCGATTTTAGTTCAGTACAGTGGACCTACGAGACAAAGTGGAACTCGATGTTATCACTTAAAAGTCGTGTTGAAATATTAGCATCAAAGTAATGTCAAATCATAGGAATACATAATTATTGAAAATTAATTAAGTGAGAATTATTTTAAAATAGTAAGATGACTAAGGGATAAAGTCTCAAATCAATTAAACTCGGGGGGAAGGGTGTTTGCTGTTTTATTTTATAATATATTAGGTAGATTTAATAAATAGCATTGTTTAGATAAATTAAAGAGTGTGAAAGAGATTTTGCAAAACATTTAATTATAAATACCTACCTACTTTAGTTATAACATTTTAGTTAATTTAAGAAATGAGCTAAATTAAAATTATGTTGTAGCTTCTCTTGTTTTTGGAAACTTATTTTAGTAGTACCTATTTCAAAAAGTAAATGCCGTAGAGATATGGGAAATTTGGTAGGTAATAGGTAGGTAAATAGCAAATAATTTAGAAATTATGGTTAGGTACAATCTAAAACAAAAATGGTACCTAAATAGTGGTAACAACAAGAGCGTTATAAATTAAATCTTTATTTAGTCAGATAACTAATAATAATGCTAGTGAGATCAGGTTATAGAAATAAAAGAGAGGCACAAACAATGTGAGTAGGTATATAGGTATATTAGTTATAGGTAGTCGAACCATAGAAAAGTATATGTCTGGAATGAGCATCACGCTTCTACCGTATACGACAAAACGGGTCAACCTTCTTGGATTGGTGTGCTTGAGGCGTCATACAAATTAAGTCTGTGTGCGTGTGTAAAAATATTCAATTTGCTAGAATTTCTTTATAAGGTGGAAAGCATGTAGCTAATTGATACCTAGCTATTACAGGTGTTTTAGTTATGGTTAGTTTAAATTAATCCTAGTTAAGAAGGAGATGTAGGAACTTAGACCGTTTCTATCCAACTCGAAGCTAGTAATAGGTACCTACCCGAGAATAGCGTAGAATATCAATCGTATGAAAGCGGAAGAGTGATAGATATAGAATCTACAACACGATAAATGAAGAATATTATTTAGAGATAGGAAATAACTGTATAATATAGCAATAAGTAAAACTAAAAACATCGAGTAGTTGTCAAGCGAAAGATAGGTAGATAATGCGTCCGCAGGTAGTAACCGTGCGTTCGAGTGGCTGGATGTCCGCGGGACGAAGCTTGAGGAGGGGGACGCTCCGACCGGTAGAAACTTCGATGCAATGGTGTATGGTCCAAGTTGCTAGCGTGCAACTACTTTTGAATAAGTTAGGGCTTGGTCCAAGTAGTAGCGGACTGTCGTTACACTAGTATAGGGTTCTCTAGACTAAAGTATTGGTTCAGTATTCTAACACTCGAGGTTGTTGACTGCAATAGGATTCTGTAGCATCATGTATCTCATGTCATGAATCCCTAATTATACTAGTCAGGTTTTTACACATTGTTGTGTTTGTACATTTCTAGCAGTAGATGGGTTATTAAAATTTATTTAGGTGGATAAATATTATTATTAAAAAAAATATATTATTAGTCTAGTACTTTCACACATTTGAGGTAATGTTTGCTTTTTAAAATAATTATACTTTTATATTTTGTTATTAATTTAGTTGTTAAGTAGGGATGTCCAATGGTCAATCATACGTAAAGAGTCGAAAATAGAGGGGGAAGCGAGTTTCGGACTTCTCTGTCTGCACTTCATAACATCTAGGCAGAAGACATTGTGGAGATGTTTTATAGGGTTGTCAATAAGTAATAAGAGTCAAAGTCAGTTCAGAGAGTGGTAAAATGCAGGAGGATTGAGGTGACATTTAATTTATAAAAAAAAAGAGAGATTAAGGGTAGGGGGGAAGTGCGTCTGCCAGGATGTACGTTGTTTGGTGAAGGAAACGCATTCAGTGAGAGTTGTCTAATATTCCTAAAATAATAATTGATAGGTTATCGGTTAATTTTATCATCTGTATTAGTAGATTTTAACTGTAATAGTTCCATAGGAAAAAAAAATACTTAGCGAGTCAATTATGCAAGGGGTGACGCGCTTGCCTCTGATGATCTTACCTGTTTTGTTCATCTTAAAATTTGATTATTGAAAAAAAAAAACTTCTGTTTACTGATTTAGCTTTGAGTTAAAAGCGTGGTTATTCTTTCATTATAACTGTCATTTTGTTGAGTCATTGGGTTGTTGCGAGAAATTTTGGGAACTTTCCTATCAATAGATTTATTTTCACTATGGTTAAGTTAGGAAGGGACTAGTCTTCGTGGCGATTCATGGGGGGGCCTGTGTCCGGCAGTGGACGTAAGTCGTCTGAGGTAATGATGATGATGATGGTTAGGATAAGAATAAGCATTAAAATAGATTAAAATACTAGGGGGTCGCAATTTCATTATATTTTCGAATTTATTCAAAAATAATTAAATTTATAAGAATATACATAGGTACTTCAAATCTGCAATCTTTTCAAATAAAACTATAATAATAAAAACCAAGGACCTAGAACTAAATAAACTTAAAATAAATATAAAACCACAAAGAAACAGGAAATCACGGAAGATTTGATTGTTTAGGCTTATTTCATTTACCTTTTAGGAAAACTAAAGTTCAATCTTTCGAAGTCAGACTAAAAAGGTTAGATTCAAGTAAAGAATTTTATTAGTAAATAATAATAAATAAAATGTGGATTAATTTAGAGTTTTTGAACGATAAAATTTAAGTAATATGTGAGTGATGGTGACAAGAGTTATTCGGTTTTGGAATATTCGAGAATGGGGGAAGGAAATGTTCGAATTTCAAAAGGTATTTAATCGTTATTGTAACTTGATTTAGAACTTCTTTTACGCGGTTGTGGTAATTTATAATTTTATCTTTTCGTGTCATTGATCTGTTGATTTTATTTTGGATTTGAATTGGTGTGTGAACAAAATGAAAGTATGTGTTGGCAAGCAGAATGTTTAAGCGACATATTTATAAAACCTTTCTACAATATTATATATTTTATAATTTATATTATGAAAAAAAAAATAGTATGAGGAAAGAGGGCCATTTGGAATTAACAGAAGTCAAGGTCATGGAAATTAGGTTATTGATATTCAAACTTGGACACACTACACTATACAAAAAGATTTCTTGTGTAGATCTAATAGGAGGGTCTTAGTTGTCGCGACAGTTGTTTTCAATGGCTGGGACGATGATTAAGATTAGTAGTTGGTTTCAGTAGAGAATACTGTCCACAAGGAAGCTTTTACTCCACTGGTAGGATATGCAAATACGAGAACACTCTACACTCTCCAAACTATTAATGATTACAGTGGTTGGTGGAAAGTGTCAGATAGGGTATTTAATATTCAAACGATGGTTTTCAGTCTAACGACGATGATGATCTGGATGGTGGTAGACTGTATTATGGAGTTCTATTAAATTGAAAAATAGAATCTGATGGATTGACATAGTACACAATTCATTCTGAGTGACTAGCCTCACAAACTAGTTTCTACACATGATCCAGATTTTCTAGTGAAAGCTGCTAATTGATCCTGAATGTTATGTTATGATTTGAAACTTTTCTCACTGGTGGAATTGTTTCTCGGCTTGGTATTTTAAATACACACCACACTGAGAACATTTCAAGGAAGAATATTAATAAACTATGTACAGTTAATATATTAAGTTAAAATTGACTCCGGTTGAAATTTGAATTCTAAATACATACCTGCGTAAATTTTGGGGGAAGAATGTACTGGTCCGGGTCTACACCAGTAATATACGACTCTCTAACCATCAGGCACATCTTAATATATTGCTTCAAACAAAAGGAATCATAATTATAAAGTAACTATCGTTAAAACATTACAAACTTCAAAGTTAGAAGTTGCAAAGCACAGACAATTATGTTAACTAGTATTTTGAGGGAGGGAATTTAGTTCATTCAAATTATCATGTAAACAAAGGGAGATTAGCAATATCTCAGTCGAAATTGACGAATATTTCATTAGAAAATTAAAATTCATCAAATATTGTAATAATGCAAAAATGGCGGAAAATTGAGTTAGCAGAAAACAGCTGATACATCAGTGATGCTTTGTGCGGGGGAAAATAGTTTAAAAATTTATTCGCTAGGAGGCGCGGAGCAAATTCATCAAGCAAAAATAGGCGTTATGATAGAGTATTAGAGTCTTATGAGCGTGATTAGTCCATAAGTAATTGACACTTTTGACACATGCGCACTAGGTAATTATTTTGGTTCGGCGGGTTTTGTATAGCGTACCCACGCTGCGCAAAAAAGTTCTAAAAAGATGATATGTGAAGTTGGCGCGAGGTGAATTTCCTCTAGCAAAAATGAATCTTATGTCAGGGGAAGATAGCTTAATTCACTAAGTTTGGGCCTTAGATAGTTCGCGCATCAGGCTGTTTGCCTATTTAATTAAGAAGCTAAAATTAAGCATAGAAGTTCATGCAATTTCCACCTTTAATTGGAAGTAAATAAAGATTGATGAGGGAAAATGTAAATAGTTTTTCAAATTGGTACGGGTTATTGGGAAGACAAGATTACCATATAAGGAGACGTTTTCTTGTATGAATTCAAGGGAAAACTAGTAGATTGAAAGAAAGCCTTATAATTATAAAGTTAAGGATCAATTTTCATTGTTCAAAAAAACCATCGCCACCATCGTCACCTTAGTCAGCATCGCCATCGTCGCCTCCATCGACATAGTGAAGCGAGTATAAATAGGCTCGATTTGGCGGGAGCGGGGCTTTTTCCGAGAAACCAGCTACGAGTGAACATCTCTTAGTACCAACTTGTGATTTTATTCAGAATTTATTTATTTACTTGAGTTTTGATTGGAGTTTAATTTAATTTGTAGAAATCTAGTAGCTCGTAGCTGAATTTACATGACGAAGTAGTTCATGGGCTGGCTCGGCAGTTTCAAAAGATATTTACTAATATCTTAACCTGGTTGACTGAGACAATATCAGGCGCCATTCTTTACCAACAGGCAAAGTCTCCTAGGTCAAGAGAAGTCCGCCTTGTGAGTCGATTGGGAACTTGTCGAAGAGGGATCATGCCGTTCTAGGCGCCAAAAGACTCATAAGGAAGTCCTTGACTTAGTCCCTAAACCTTATATATATATTTCACTCACCTTTATATTACTCACCTGGAGACTCTCACGATCTATAGGCTTCGGCTGTGTGAGAGAATTCAAACACACATGGAATAGGCTTAGACACACTTAGAGGGCTCCACCCTCGAATCTCTTAGTTCGCTTAGTTCGAAGATTTCCATTGCACCACGGAAATCTTACATAACACACCTACACGTTTAAATGTAAATGTGAGGCCTACCTCTAGTCTTGCGGAATTTCTCTTATACCGGAGAGTTTCAAACCTTAGGGAAACTTCTTTAGAATAGGAAAATATTTAGGCATTGGTTAGATTTACTAGGGATTTGTTAGAATAATATAGGATAGGGTAGGTATTTAATTTTGACTAGAATCAGACAGAGTAGGAACTGAAAGATTTAGACGTTCAGGTTTACAAATAGGAATGATAAGTACCTAACTTAAGTAGGATTTCATTAATTATTTCAAAAACTTGAGTTATAAGGTTGTTCAGTAGAAATTTACCAGTAGAAATTGGAAAGATATTCATATAATTTAAAGCAAGTTAAGTTCATGATAAATCTTGGTTCCAAAGAAGGAAATGACATTATAAATAGAAAACAGTTAATAGGTGACAATATCAAAGTTATAATTCAATATAATATTGTCCAAACAAAATAAGTTCAATCTAAATTTATCGTTTCCTTATAATAATGGGAAATTCGAGTTTCTTATCATACCTATTACTTTGTTATGAGTTGGTGGAACTTTGGGATATAGTGCCTAGTGCCCTCTAGTCAGAAAAATAAATGATTATGGTACATAATAAGTTTTACAGATTTATATCAGAGTCAAATAAATAAAAGTTTTATCATACTATTCACATGAAAGAGAGAACTTACTTTCAATGGACCAAGGTTCTATTCATTCAGTTAAATGTTATACTGTTTCTATAAGCTAAAGTTTCTGCTTATATTGTCATGCTAGATTTATGTATCTTAATATCCTAATGATAATGATGTAGATTCTCAGAATAGGAACTTTACTTTGATTAAACTGTAAACAGGGTTGAGCTTATGAACTGGTTTATAAAAGAAAAGATATTAAAAGGGAAATTTCGCTAATTGGGGTTCCTTAAAGTCACAACTAATATAGAAATTAAGTCTAAGAATTACTAACATAGCTCAACTCGAACTAGAGACTAAATTAAATAGAAACCAGTCTATTTGAAAATACCTCTTGTCCTTTGTATAAAAAAATACTGACACACTGACAAAGAATTGACTTTAAAATTTACAAGTCTCAAACATCCTTTACTAAACTTGACTTACCTGACTAAGACACAATATCTCGGGAAAAGTTTGGAGGAGGGCTGACCAGTTTGGAGACGAGGCCCACTGAAGCTAGAAATATTCTAGCAGGAGGAAATACCAAATAAAATAACTCCTGAGAGCGGTATGGCGGGGCTCTCTTCTATACCAAACGAAACAATTATTCTTCTATACCAAACGAAACAATCATTCTTTTATACTTTGTTGCATTCCCAAGGAAAAAACCAAACATAGAAATAAAATATATATTTTAATAGGTTAGGAAATCTAACACCCTGTATAAGTAAATTGGTAGAGAAATCTAAGTTAACTATTTAACACACTGTAGGATAAGAAAAGGTCTATAGCTATAGAAGTATTTTATTAGATTGACTTTAGCGCTTACTGACGGAGGGTTGTAGGCTACATTTTCTGATAATAACTTCATAATCATAGTCAAAAATAGTATTGTAGGCTTGGAAGCTAGGTATTACTTTCTGATTTAAGTTATTATTAAGTTTAGATAATTCTAGGTCTCTGTTTGTTAGAATACTAGTTAAATCTCAAGTCTGTCGCACCTAGGTTACTATTATACGGTTCACAACGTAGTCTCCTGATTTCACTAGACGATCGATACTGGCCAAGTTAACGTCTTCAGCTCAAAAATGGGATCATAAATAAGTTTAGGTATAGTTCATAAGTTAGGCTAAGTTAAGTTAAGTTAATAGGTAGGGATTTTCTATACACTGTTGGCAGCGACCAGTTAGTTAATTAGTTTAGGTAGATAGGCATTTTCGGTACGTATGTGCCGAATGCCCAGTTAAATTAGTTGCAGTTCGGTTCCATAGTTAGCATAGGTGTATAGTTGTGTAAAGTAGGGGTCTATTACATTGGTGGCCGCGACCAGGATAAGTTATATAGGCCAGCTGTTACTTTGGTGCCGCGAACAGGATAAGTAGCCAGCTATTACATTGGTAGGTATTGTAGGATAAATAGGATAAGTAGGCTACCTATTACATCACCATTGATGTTTTCTATGAAACGGCAGATTATTTTTTCGCGACTTCAATTTAATGTTGGTCACATAATGAAAGTTGTTAAGTTTGATGGTCTGAAGCACCCCTTCAAATAAGCATTTAAATTTACACCCAGTATAGTACCTTCCTACATCGACATTGACAGACACACGATTATAGTAGAAAATTTTAACACTCTCACTCAGTTGCAGAAACGCTTAATTTTCGACGTTAATCTTCCATTAAATCTCTTTCTGTTACTTTTTGTCTTGTTGACGTAGTAAAAGCTAGCAAGTGATTTAATGGAGGATTAACACTAATGAGCGTTTCTGAAACTAGCACAATTATAATGATTTCAGAAGCCGTAGCATGCTACACGTGATACGGTTGTATCACGTCTTTCATCTCGTTCGTTCGCGTGCAAATAGAAAGAGAACTAAGGTGTGATAGCGCTGTATCACGGTGGCATGCTACCCATGCTGCACTCGTAGTATGCGACACGTGATACGGCTGTATCACGTCTTTTATCTCGTTCGTCCGCACGCAAATAGAAAGAGAGCTAAGGTGTGATATCGCTGTATCACTGCGGCATGCTAGCTATGGCATTACTTATATGAAATCATCGTTAGAAAATAAGAATTGTACTCCTAATTAAAAAGTTGTTCACCCCTAATTTGTAAACAAACGAATTCGCTCACGTCTCGGAAGCTCACATACGAAATAATTTCACGTAACTACTGTACAAATGCGGGTTGTTTGGGTATTGTTCTCGATGCGAGCACGTTGCTTCCGCCAGTGCCTGGCAAGTGGCATGGCACCCAATTAGAATCTCTGTGTTATTTCCTGTCTATTTCAAGGAATAACGAAACTTGGTAGCGATTTATAGGTATCATTTGAATACCACCAAAAATTTTAATCAATAAAGATTTTTTTGGCAGCGATATAACTAGTTAGGTAGGTATAGATAAGTAGGTAGGTACATGGTATTCCTGTTGTGGCATGTTTTTCTTAGCAGTTCTTAGGCACAAACTTCAGAAGGTAGGTAGCTACTCGTTCAAGCAGATAGGAATACTAGATGTCCCTGGAAGTGTGGATCAAATCAAACAGGCGCATGGTGGAGGTCATTTCCTAACTTTTGGCCCCAGTGAATGATGGTTCCATTCCCAACGTTCAAAAGTTATGATAACTTTGGGCTGTATATGCTCAATCAGCTGTTTGTATGAAAAGTGGCTTTTTTCCATTATTATTTATGTCTCATTAGGAAAGTTGTTCGTATCATGAGTGCATACTGTTAACCCTAACACCCCGTATAGGCTAGTAAGTAGGTAGGGTGTAGGTACCCTAAGTACTCACTCTTTAACTATTTTGAAAAAGAGAGAGTGAACGACGTAACATTAGAACATAACATCATTTGCGTTGTAAAGTAGATACCAATAGAATTGACTTGACACAGATGTAGATAAAACGGGAATATCCAATACGACATTTTAATCTCATTCATATTCTTCTGACTTCTGACCTGCCTACCTAGGTATTTTGTAGTGTAGTAACCTAGTGTGACGATGTTAATGATTAATAGGTACTATTCAATACAGGGTGTTGGTGACAGCCTAGCAAATACTGAAACGGTGAATTCAGACCGTCAAACTGAACTTTCACAATGGAGCGACCCTCAGGAAACGCGAAACTAAATCACAGGGCCCGCCCCTATGTTTACGAAACGTAACTCATTGTTCCAGCAAGTGACGTACTACGTCATCCGTATGGCGCTGCTGATATCCTGGCTATGGGCGGCAGTGCTGACGTGCGCCCCTTTTTTCGGTCTTGGCAAGTATTACGAGGAGGATGTACCTTGTGGACCCAAGTGCATACGGTATCGAAACGCTGTCAACACCAAAGACTTTGCCTATGGCATTTTTTATGTACTATTCGGTGAGTAACATTCAGATTTACTATGTTCAATAAAATTGTTCTTATAAGTTACTGCTTAGTGTTTTCCCGCGACTTCGTCCGCACAAATTTTATACCAGATTTTAAGTCAGGTCATAAGCTATCAAACAAAAAAAGTTTCATCAAAACCGGTTCAGTAGTTTTTACGTGATGTGCGAACAAACAAACAAACAAATAAACAAACAAACAAACAGACAGACAAAATTTCTAAAAAAGGTTGATTTTGAGTCAGGGATACCTAAACTAAATACCTAAACTAAGGACTAAAAACCATATCGTAATCTTTTTTTTGTAAATATCTTCAGTTACAGTTTCATAATAGTTTAGATTAGATAACTGTTATAATAAGGTAATACTAGTATAATTATAGTACTCTGTGGTAATACTTAAAAAGCAGATTTCTGACAATTTGCACTCTTGTTCCGAGGTGGGAGCCTGGTGATCTGAGATACAGGTCAATTTGCGGACAGGGCAGGACCGGTCTCTCACCAGACAGTATTGTCCATGTCATAAACTTAATATAATGATGGTCCATGTATCTTACTTTAGTGTCAAACCTCGTAAATGTGTGAGCCAATAAATAACTTTACTAGTATCTTACTCTTAACCTGCCTGTTTTTGAATGTGTTACGCCGTTAGCACACACACAGGTTCACAGTGAACTTCAGCGTGCTACTCAATTCTCTGGTGGATCGAGATAGTGGATCCTACTGGACAGAGGGGAATTTATATTGCGTATGTTGCAACTCGCTCTATCTGTCTGTAATTTCCTATAGTTACATCTCTGTCTGTATAGGTATCGCTTTTATTCGCGATCTTCACGGACGCCGCGGTACTGCCTTTCAGTTTCCTTCAAATTTCGATTTTTCGTGCGGAACGCGTTTCGCTACCGCGGTTCGCTGCGTCGGTGTGCTAAAGGCGTTAATGTAGCTAAAAGTATAATTCTTTTTCCTGACAGGTACGTTATTATGCCTGATACTGGTGTACTGCAACCTTGCCGTGATCCGTGCTTTGTACGCGATAACGGCACCTCGTTCCGGAGGACATCCAGTAGTTAGGCGAGTTTCCAAGAGTAGCTGCAGGCAACATCAGCGCGGCCTCACGGCCAGTAATAACGTGGCTCTGAACCACAATGCCGCTACTGCCGAGGAGGTCGCCTTCAGCAGGCTGATGGCAATGCTGTCGGTGCTGTTCATGATATGTTGGTTGCCGCAAATGGTGAGTTGAAAGTGACGCCGGAATAGCCTATACTCTTTATACCTACCTGAAGGTAAAATATAGTTACTGCGTCATGTACGGCAGGATAGGCTTAGGTAGGTAACAAATTTTTGCTGTGTAATAAACGTGATTTTATTCCTACTTAGAACAAAATTTCTGTCGTAATCTCCAGTTCCAAAGTTCCAATACTTACATTAATAGTTAGTCTGGATTGCGCATTCACAAGTCATCATGATAAGAACTTTTAGTCCACTCAACTAATACAACGAGCTAATTGTGCATACTGTTCAAATATTAGTCCATTAAGTCCACAGTTCAAGTAAAATTGACAAAGATTTGTATCCCTTCAGTCACAGAACGTATCTAGTAAGGATCGCCATTAAAATTGATTACATCCTGTGAGTAATAGATATTAATTGTTATGGAGCTAAAACTTATGGAACATTAACACCCATGTGTATGTAGGTAGTTAGTACTCCGGCCACGTTTAACAATAGATCAATGTAGACTGTTAAAGGAAGACATTTATATTCAACAAATGTCATACTACTGATTAATTAAAATGGCAATGCAATGTAGGAGTTCTTAGTACTTACTTCGCGTCCTTGAATCCAGTAGGGGTTGTAGTAAGCGATTCGTGGGGTCGTAGATAACTTTATTACACCAGCGTTTCTTGTAAATAATACTTTAGCCTCGGCTTTAGCACGAAAACACTGAAATGAACTTAGCCACCTATGACATTGATAGTCTTATTCGGAATAAGACCGCTGACGTGGCTGCTAACTTTTCATGTACTTTTTCGGATAATCTCTCATCATGAGTCATCATCCCCTAACCCCTCAGCTATTCCATTTTCTCCCTGAATATGACATGATTCAAACCTTCTGACCTTTTATTATGTACTTACTTTAATTAATAATTGTTCAAACTAGAATGGAACTTCTTTTTGTACTTATTGAGCGCGCCGGTGCCGTACGAATTATACCTACCTATCCTCTTATTAATCAACATAAAAGTTTATAATAACTGTCGCATGAATCTGTCATCAAGCCAAGCCATCAGTATTCAACTCATCATTCAGTAAAGTGAGAATTGTAAGCTAAGTTTGTATAAATATATAAAGTATACCTAGTAAAGTTCAAGGTATAGGTATACAAATGGTCACTTTGTTCGTCTTTGCCATCATCTGTATGCAAGTGACAAGAGAGTTACGACGGGGACTCGGTGTCCGGCCAAAATATTGCATTGTTTCATCAAAATGGAATTCTTAATCGAATACAACATTATTTGCGTCTGGAAATCAGTGACCTATGTTTATGAACAGTCAGTGCTTTTTTTATCAGATTTTAGAGTTTATTTGGTAGAATCATTGAATGGGTAAAAATATAGTAAGTACCTAGATTAGGTACACACCGAGGGCAGGAAAGTAAGAAACTTCGTTTAACGCTTTCCGTCCGGAGGGGAGAAATAGCACCTTCTTACTTTACCTACGCCTACGTTTATTTTACCTATTTGGTCCTATGCATATTTGTTGTTTACTTAGTAGGTAAGTCAAATACATGGGTAGGTAACTAGTAGGTACAGGGACTTATTACACCTATTCTCTATGTCCGTATGCCCAGCGGGGCCCTCGGCCCTAGGGCTTTGAAAGCTAGCTAATCATTTAGTGCTCATTTAGTGCTCTCTGAATATGTATAGCTTATATTTAGTGCTTCAAAGATAACGGAGCTATATCAAATCTAAGCTAGCGTCCGCCCAGCGGGGCCCTCCTTTATTATGGACAAAAATGATAAAAATATTACATCCATATTTAGTGCTCTGAATTCCTATTAAAACTGTATCAAAAGATTTGATCTAGCTGGTTTGGTTTAAAAGTTATTGCATTTTTAAGTTTTTAATTTCCAGCGGGGCCCTCTCTTGTTTGACTATATAAGTCGCTGTAATTAATGTCGCCATTTAGTGCTTGATGCCAGGTATCGGTCTGTATAGTTAATTTACACATTCTGCTTCTAATAAACCTGGAAAATGCAAAAATATATCGCAATTTTGATTCATATAAAATGACATTTCGTGGACAGTCGGCATCAGAAGTAGATGAGAGCTTTACTATTTTTACTAGTCCGCCTAAAATAGTGCACCCGTATTTCTGGTACATTGTCTACATCTACGTCGTATTTTAGTCCTGGTGACTCTTGATGTGACATTATCAATTATTCGCTGCCGTATGACTTCTACTAGTACCAAAACGTTCATGAAAGTACGCGTGTGTGTGTAGGTAAGTACTTATTATCTATATATTATTATAATATAATACCTACTACAAAGGTTTGTCTGATTGTTAGCGTATCACACTATGTCTAAATGTAAGTATATGGACACACCTGTGGAACGTTCGGCGTTGAACGTTCGGTTGAATGCGCGTGCAACGCTTTTCCCTATACCTGCGACACACCAGTACGCACCATTACGCACCATATTTCCTTGTAGACACGTATTCAACCGAATGTTCGGCACCGAACGTTCCGCAGGTGTGTCCCTACACTTAAACTGTCGGACCGATTTTGATAAAACTTTGTGTCTGAAAGCTTAGACCGTTGCGCCCTCTAGCGATCCTCTAGGAAATCACGGACAAGTAAAGCTCTCATCTACTTCTGATGCCGACTGTCCACGAAATGTCATTTTATATGAATCAATGTTGCGAGATATTATTGCATTTTCCAGGTTTATTGGAAGCAGAATGTGTAAATTAACTATACAGACAGATACCTGGCATCAAGCACTAAATGGCGACATTAATTTCAGCGACTTATATAGTCAAACAAGACAGGGCCCCGCTGGAAATTAAAAACTTAAAAATGCAATAACTTTTAAACCAAACCAGCTAGATCAAATCTTTTGATACAGTTTTAATAGGAATTCAGAGCACTAAATATTGATGTAACATTTTTATCATTTTTGTCCATAATAAAGGAGGGCCCCGCTGGGCGGACGCTAGCTTAGATTTGATATAACTTCGTTATCTTTGAAGCACTAAATATAAGCCATACATATTCAGAGAGCACTAAATGAGCACTAAATGATTAGCTAGGTTTCAAAGCCCTAGGGCCAAGGGCCCCGCTGGGCATACGGACATCTATTCTCTTGGCCTAATTGGGCCACTTCACTTAATGGCAGCTATTTCATATATTACGGTTCCGTATTAATTTACCTATTATTAACATTTGACCACAGTTTGTTTTGGTTTAATTAATATAATTTTTATTATTGTTTTGTTTTTTTAATATTATTAATCCTATGTTTTTTTGACATTTAGATTATTTTTGTCTAATATGAAATGTAGTAGAACCTCAGATTAATTTATCTGAGAGTAGAACTATTGAGAAGTAATGTTCCCACTAGTTCCACTAATTTGGTGGTGCATTTAAAAGTAGAACTAGTGGGAAATAAAAGTCCCATTAGTTCTACGGTAGAACTGTTCAGTAGAACTACTGGGAATGAACGTATTACGTCAGCATCTGACGACCTGACCCCTTTATCATAATCTTTATAAGCTCAAGGGGGTTACCTATAGCCTTGTGGTTCCGGTTTAGAATCATCATCATCATTTTCAGCCTTTATTTACCCACTGTAGGGCATATTTTTCCATTCTTCGCCTCGCAGTCGCATCCAGGTCTTGCCTATACTTTTCAGATGTCGTCAACCCACCTAGCTGCCGGACGACCCACTTCTCTTTTGCCTAATCTCGGCCACACCTGCCATCATTTAGTCTAGTTACGTGTCCCGGTCCCCGACGTCCTGAACCTTAGTTCGACGTCGGATCTCGGCTTAGAATGGACCATTTACTATTTATTCCCGTGGATCGTTGGGTGTCCTACTGGCGACTAAGGAATAAGGTTTCTTATGTTTCTGTGGGTAAAGGCCAGCACCCTTTTCACCACCTGACAAGTTATTGGTAATAACTAAAAAAATAATCCTTACTGCACTCTTAAATATTTTATTGGTAGTTGTAGCAAGGTTCACCCCAAAAGAGAACATGGTCGAGGCATTATGTAGTTAATTATGTAATATGTATTTAACTATGAAAGACCGATAATTCATTAGAATAACTCAAAACAGAAAAGGTGATAATGAAGAAACAATTTTTTATCACTATCTAGACAGGTAGGTACCTACTTTATGAAGCCCTGTCCAGCAGTAGACATCCATCGGCTGAGAGGAGGGAGAGCTTAGAGGAAGTTTGAAAGTAGCACCTATAACGGAAAAATTGCAGGGCAATAGATTATCGTGGTATGGGCATGTGATGCGAAGAGACGAATTTAAGAACAAGAGAAGTTCGTTTTATTAGTTTAACGAGAAGAGTGTTAAGTATGAATGTGGATGGCTGTGGTAGGAGAGGAAGGCCAAAGAAAAGATGGATGGATTGTGTGAAGGATGATATGTGTAAGAAAGGAGTGAGTGCTGAAACGACGGCCAAGCGAGATGAATGGAAGAGGATGACATATTGCGCCGACCCCAAATAATGGGAAATGGGCAAGAGAATGATATTAATTTTGTACTTAGGTACTACCTAAGCGACCTAAGTACAAAATTAATAGTGACCGAAAATTAAAAAATAAAATTACCTACACAATTTAACAGGTAGGTACATACCTACTAGGTACCTAATCAAGTCATTCCACTATCACGTAACGTGTTTTATTTAGGTACCTACCAACCAACCAACTTTACCAACGGACGTTGACTTTGCCATTTACGTGCATTCATAAAATCCTAGATAAAATCAGATTAACTTAGTCCAAACTTAACTAAGTATTTTTTTTTAAGAGAAAGTTAAATTTCGACTAAATTAATCTGATTTTATGAATGCACGTAACTGGCACGGACTTTTAAGTCTGTGGTAACTGGTGGCAAAGTCAACGTCCGTTGGTAAAGTTGCCACATTTCACGGTATATAATTCACTATAATAATAAACGTCCTAATTTCTACACTTTTTAGGTGACTTCAGCGTTGTTCTTGGGGCTGGGCGAGGCGTGGTGGAAGAACTGGTATCTGATCAAGTTATCTTCGCTGTCTGATATGCTAATGCTGCTCAACTACGTACTCGATCCAATACTCTACGTCCTCATGAGACAGCGTCGAAGGATGTCTGCTTCAGCGATATGCCACTCCATATCACATTGCTTCAAGCGGGTATGATATTTATTCTGTAGATCTAAGTAGGTATACCGTAGAACCCCGTGACTTCGGTACCTAATCAATAATTATATTTTTATCTTATTTACTTACGTATACGTATACAGGGTGTTAGGTTAGACAGCAGCATTGGGTATTTGAATGGATGATTGTACTCATGATACTGAACAACTTTTTCAGGGAAACTCGCAAAGAAAACATTTTTTTCCTCTCTGTCCTGTAGGATCCACTATCTCGATGCACCAGTGGATTGAATAGCACGCTGAAGTTCACTGTGATCCACCATTAGGCTCAGTGGATACTATTATACTTGCATGTCTTAATATGCTCCACAAGTGGATCGAACAGAATTCAGGGAGTTTGGTAAGAGCCACCATAGGCGTAGCAAGGGGGGGGGGGGGGGGGGCGGGCGGGTGGGCCCGGCCCACCCCAGAATCCCTCTGGCCCACCCCAGAAATAAAATGAATCACTTACTAATAATAACATCAATAGGTAATGATAAATAAACACGATATTATTTTCTTGTGTTTCGTTTCTCATGTCCACTTTCTTGAAAAGTCAATGTGGTCAGAATCGCAATTTGTGATTTTCTATTTTCGCAAAATCTTGCAAATTTTGAAGCAAAATCTTGAGCTCGCTTCGCTTGCTCCTGTTTTTAGAACATACTGCTCTGATCTTATTTATATTGCTGTAAATCTCGAGCTCGCTTCGCTCGCTCCTGGCTAGACACATTGCTGTAAAATCACGAGCTCACTTCGCTCTCTCCAGAATTGGGTGAAATGTCGAGCTCGCTTCGTTCGCTCTAGGTTTTGGCTCGTATCTTTTCATAGAGGAGTTAAATCTTAAGTTTGCTTTGTTCGTTACAGCTTTTAGGTCGTAAAAAACTCGAGCTCGCTTCGCTCGCTCCAGGATTTAAATCGTATTACACTGATCTCACTATATTGCAGTAAAATCTCGAGCTCGCTTCGCTCGCTTCTGGCTAGACACATTGCAGTAAAATCTCGAGCTCACTTCGCTCGCTCCAGAATTCGGTGAAATGTCGAGCTCGCTTCGCTCGCTCCTGGCTACGATTGTATCACAAAGACCTAGATGCATTGTATTAAAATCTCGAGCTCACTTAGCTTCGCTCGCTCCAGAATTCAGTGAAATCTCGAGCTCGCTTCGCTCGCTATAGGTTTTAGTTTTTATTACATCAACCTCGCCTGGGCCTGGCCCACCCTGGAAAAAAATCATTGCTACGCCCATGAGAGCCACCACTGATTTCAGTGGAACCTGTGATAAAATTTATGTATAATATTTGGCGCCAAGGAAGTTTGACCTCTTGTACACGTCTGCTCTCTTGGTTCATGCGCAAACGTTCCATCAGCTGATTGCATTTAGTATGGAAAGTCAACATTGTTTTTTTGCTAATTTCCTCTATATATAGGTTTCTTAGGAAAAGTTGTTCAGAATCATGATAGGTATGCAACTGTTTACCCTAACACCTGTATACGTACGATTTTTTTGGACTCTTTACCTACCGAAAGACATCCAACTTCTAATCGAAACCCATCTGTTCGAACATTGAGTCAGGCATCGAAGTGGCCATTTAAACGGCTTTGCTATTTGTTTTCGGAATCTTGTAGCGATGCAGTGGCGCGTTCACAAAACACAACTCGTCATGTGTTGGTGCCCTAAGTTAGATCTGTTTTTTTTTCTGCCAATAGAACCACAAAACATCGACTGAATCGATGAAGACGTCGTGCTGCCCGCAGGAGACGCTCGTCATGAGCGATAGCTCTGGGGCGGAAATGCGGCCACTCCGCGCCCACCCCGCACCCTCGGCCTCGCCGGCCTGCGCCGCCATTCTCAAGATCGACGACTGACGACGCCTGCGCCTAAATTCTGAACGAATTACAAAGACTCGTAACAGTCTCCAAGATGGTCCCGAGGCTACCGCACGCAGTGACACCTCGCGAAAATATAAGAATTCTCACATTTTTTAAATGTCTACACTATTAGAATGTCCCGAAACAATATTTGAATAATTGTTTATCTACTATGGACTTAGACTTTGGAATATAAATATATAATAGGTTCACGATTCACGAAACATTCTGACTTCGCACTGTAGGGTTAGTTAAGCAAGTAGGAAGGAAGCATAATGTTAAGTACCTACTTATACCTGCTTAATAAATGTGTATAGGTACCTAGTAATATAAGGAACAACAATAATGAACAATATTGAAGTAACTACAACTATGTTATTATTTTAACATTAAATAAAACATACATGATGCGTAACTAGCTAGGTAAGTATACATAATAATAAAACATGCATGATTTCTTACGAATTTACGACCCATTAGCTAAGTTGGTAGGTAGTATTGGTATATAATCATGGTCAAGTGGTAAAAGTGGATCAAAAGCTATTCATTGAAAGCCATTTGAAAGCCGAGGGATCCATTTCATCGATAGGTACACCTGCATTATCATGAAAGTCCATTCTTTTGAACCCCGCACCCTTATAGTAGACTAGTGTTTACCTGCGACTTCGTCCGCACAAATTATATACCAGATTTTAAGTCAGATCATAAGCTATTAAACAAAAAAGTTTCATCATAATCGGTTCAGTAGTTTTTGCGTGATGCGCGAACAAACAAACAATCAAACAGACAAAATTAAAAAAAAAAGGATTATTTCGAGTCAGGGATACCTAAAAACCATAATTATAATCGTAAATCTTTTTTTTGTAAATATCGTCAATGTACAGACACACTTCAGTTACAGTTTTATAATTAGTTTAGATTACACACCTCGGAAAGGGAAGTAAGAAAAGGTCCCAGATCTCATGTAATTGTTGACCGCCCAACTAGCAAAATACTCTTACAAACAAAAGCTTATAAGATCTATAGTCTTATATAAGGGTTATATGTGTTCTGATTAAGAGTGAAACCCTTATAATGGCATGTTATAAGTCTATTTAGGCTATAAGAGATTTCATACTTGTAACACATTCTTACAGACGTATATAAGAAAACGTAATAAGACATTTATAAGAGTAGTGGTATTATAAGTGCATATTATAAGCCTTATTGCCCTTGATTCTTTATTAACACTTATACAAGCATTTTGCAAGAGCACTCGATCTTAGAAGTTACTTTACTAAGTATTTATTAAGAATGAATGACTTACTAGGGCATTTCATAAACCTGTTGTAAAACCAGTACTTATAAGTGTGATTCATCTTACCTAAGACATATTAAAGACTAGTAGCACGTTCAAAGAGTCTTAAAAGTGACTGATCTCTATTGACGGTTATTCTAATTATTTCTGCTTGTGTGATTGATGATGATGATGTGATTTCATACTTGTAACACATTCTTACAGACGTATATAAGAAAACGTAATAAGACATTTATAAGAGTAGTGGTATTATAAGCGCATTTTATAAGCCTTATTGCCCTAGATTCTTTATTAACACTTATACAAGCATTTTGCAAAAGCACTCGATCTTAGAAGATACTTTACTAAGTATTTATTAAGAGTGAATGACTTATTAGGGCATTTCATAAACCTGTTGTAAGACCAGTACTTATAAGTGTGATTCATCTTACCTAAGACATATTAAAGACTAGTAGCACGTTCAAAGAGTCTTAAAAGTGTTTTTTCTGCTCGTGTCAGTTGTTTGGCCAAGATGGCGGAAAATAGATGTCCTATTTAGCTTGCTTAAATAACTGTTTTTTATTAAGGATGGATTTACTCAAATGGAAGCGGTTTAAGAGAAGTGGAGCGTTCCGAAGCAATCTGCAATATGGCCGTGTAGCCAAATGATTTGGTTTATTTTGACTTTACACGTGCGATAAAAGCCTTAAATAAGAGTACTCCTCTTATTTAGTTCTGATAAATCACTTATAAATCATAATTGGTGGTAATGGCCACATTTTGATGTATTTCACAAATAAATAAAATAATGTTTAATATTTAAGACACGTTTTTGAAAAGGCCCTTCGATAATATTATTATTTAAATTTAAAAATAATCGAGAAAATCTACTTCGCAACCGCAGTCGCATATATACTCTAATAAACAATTATGCAAATATAGACACACTACGTTTCATAGTAAAGTGAAATAAATTATAAAATATTACTTACGTTTTTGATGCGTCTTAATAATTATAATCCAAAAAACATTTCAAAACACACGCGACTAGACCTCTTCGGCGAATTGTGATTACACTCTTACTAGGGGATCACAAAGAGGACTACAAGCGATATTACACTTAGAGCAGCACTAGTAAGAGGACTGTAAGGGCAATTGCCCTTAAAGCATGCCATTGTAAGTCACTTGTAAGTTTGTTTGTAATTATAAAAGCATCCTTAAGAGTTTTGTAAGATTGAAAATACACTTCACAAGACCATTATAAGGCAACACAAAGGGTGAATAGACTTATAAAGTGCGCCCAATTCCACACTTATAGCAGGCTGTAAGTGTTATATAAGACTGAAAAAAATATGCTCTTGGGATATTTATAAGAGTAAATTTTGCCGGTTGGGCGAGGCGGAGCCGAGGTAAACAAACATGTGATCTGAGGCTTTCTTATTTACTGCTCGAGGTTAGTACTACTTAAATACTATTTTTCTCCTCGATGGAGGTGGAAAGCGGCAACTTCGTTTAGCGCAGCGGGACGAGAATTCACGCTTACCGTCCGGAGGGGAGAAAATGATAATAACTGGCGAAGTCTGGAAGCAACATCTCTATTGCTGTGCTTGTGTGATTTGCCCTGCTGTGCGTGAGTGACGAAATCATCGAAGTTTGCGTACCTACTTATTAATGAAATATAATGTAGCTGGGCTATAAATATGAAATGGAGTACATTTCATTACCTACCGTTACGACCACAACCTATCCTGAAAATTTGAGCTCACATTTAGGTAGGTACGGTAAGTACCTAGGTAGCCCGACCGGAGTTATGAATGAAGCGTCAAACGTAGGTACGCGCCGAATAGCTTCGAGAAAAGATACGGCATTGGCAGTGCGTCGCTTGATTAGCTCGTCTTGGCAGGGGCACTGCCGTGCCCCCAGATATTCATTATTTTTACTTACAAATATTTGCCCCTTGCGGTAATTCGAAACCACAATCCTCTGAGGATCCCGAGGAGAAGGTTTAAGAGGAGTAGAAATATTATTGATTTAGATTATACTATTACCTATTCTGTGGCTTAGGTTTGATCATCTGTGCCAGCTTCCTGGGTTTGGGGCATTTTGGGTTGGTATGGGCTTTAGGTTCTTGTCATAGACGAAAAATTTTTCGCTTAGACGGTTCTTGTTCTTATTTGCGCCACTGAACAAGTAATCACTACGTTTTAATTTGCGCTCTACCTATGTACAAAGAACACATATAATCCTGACGTATACCTATGTATTACAATACCTAAAGGGGCCCATTCAATACAGTCCGTCTTGCAGTCCGACGCTAATCGGATCGTGAATGTAGTCGCAGTCCTGCATGGAGTCCGACAACCTTGAGCAAAATGTATGAAATTCCCTTAGAAAAAGTATATGTCTAGAATGAGCCTCACACTTGTTCCGTATAAAACAAAAGGGGCTAACTTTCTTAGGTTGGTGTGCGTGAGGCGCCATACTAATTATATATGTGTGCTTGTATATGTATAGGGTTTTGGAACCAGTACTGGTTCCTATTTTTTTCGACGCTTTCGTAGCTTTGACTGTCTATCTTGATAATCTAAGGAAATTCCATTCTCTTTGTGCAGTCCTACACGTCGGACTGCTGTGAATGGGCGGTGGGCCCATATCAGTTTACAGTACTCTATGGCCCATATAAAGACTACAGTGGCCCATAATGTACTCTTTGATGGACCCAGCTCGCTAGCAATAATTTTCTTTGCTCCAAAGAACAATGGGCAACAATCTTTTTCTTTTTAAATTCACTTCCTAAAAAAGTCAACAGATGGCATGTTCGTCGCTTCCACAGGTCGCTTCATAGATTTTGACACAGAAGAAAACTAACATTTGACAAGGCTGTATGGGCTCGTTCCCTGGCCTTTCCGTTAGGAAGAAAAAAACTTCAGTGCTTTTTAAAAAAAAATTCTTTCTTTCGAAAAGGCAATGGAATCTAGTTCTTACAGCCGGATTCTCTTCAGTAGTGTTTCTTTTTATCTATGGTCGAGCCTGACCTGCGGGGTTGGCATCGGGAGCGCGCACTGCTCTCCTCCAAAAAATTTCGCGATTTGGCCTTGGCAGGAAGCAGCGATCAGTTGCCCGTCTAATGGGTGCTTTAGGGTTGAATTACACATGGCCGCACGCGATCGCACTTTTCCGTCGCTCCATCCTTTTCTGTCGCTCAGGAACGTCATTTGCTAGAGCATATAACTACACATGGCCGCACGCGATCGCGTGATATCGCACGCCGCAGGCGATCGCGTTCCGTCTATCTTATATGCTCTAGCAAATGACGTTCCTGAGTGACAGAAAAGGATGGAGCGACGGAAAAGTGCGATCGCGTGCGGCCATGTGTTGTTCAACCCTTAGGATTCACAAAATTCTTGTAGGGGACCGAAGACGAAAATTTTAGGCTAAAAAGTAATCAATAATGCATGTCTCTGAGTCAGACGCATCCGTGACGAAATGTTAATTATATTGCTACTTACATAAAAACAAGTCTAAGGGCCTGTTTCACCACTTCTGAATAAGTTCTTGTTAGCTTATCAGACAGATATTTTGACATCATTTCATACAAAAGATGTCAAACTATCTTTCGGATAAGCTAACAGGAACTTACCCAGAAGTGGTGAAACAGGCCCTTAGGGCCATAGGGCCTTTTCTGGGTAAGTTCTTGTTAGCTTATCCGAAAGATAGTTTGACATATTTTATATGAAATTATGTCAAAAAATCTCTTTTCAATTTACACTCTAGATTAAAGGAGCCCATTCACAGTAGTCCTACATGCAGGACTACAAGCCCATACACTATCCTGCAACAGGACTACCCATACATAATGCTCAAGGTCGTCGGACGCCTTGTAGGACTACAACACCATTCGCGATCCAATATTGTTGTAGGACTGCAAGACGGAATACTGTGAATGGGTAATAAAAATAAGTAAAAAAATAAGAGATACGTATTTTTTCGATTTAATTTTTGACTGATATTTCTATTTTTAATTTACTTTTGAATTTTCTGAAAAACGTAGGCTTTATGGCTAAGATACCTTGGCCTCAATGACATGAAAAATAAAAACTTTCAAATACAATAGAAAAGCCAAGCAGCGGGGCTAGTACGCCAACGGGTGAGGTCATTGGCCAGCCAGTTTTGCCCGGCCAGTTATCCAAGTACACGTTTTTGAAGTACTGTTTGTACTTGAATGGATGGGTCGGACAAAACTCTGCGTACGTATTCCTACGCGTATAATTGGCGCGGATTGTTTATTCCCATCCAGCCATTGCCATCCTGTTTCGTACAGAGAGTTTTAGACGGCCAGTTATCGATGTACATGTATTTAAAATATTCGGTCGCGGTTGCTCGTGCCGTGCATTCCATGTCCAGGTCAACTATGTACGGATGTGTTATTCGCGTCCTGTTATTGGCAACCAAGCATACGAATCCTTAATGTACATGGATAGACGGGACGTGCATGATCAGCCTGGACCAAGCATGCCCGTTCTGTTTTGTAACGCACAAATCATGCACGACCAAGTTTTGTCCATCCCGTCCATCCGAATCCCAACTCGCCTAATTGGTGGAATTGCTGGATTCCTATTGGTAGAACGATTGCCTAGTTCTGATTGGACACTGATTTCTTTTTAATTTTTTCACTTCCGCCGTGTGTATTGGTTATGGTTTTAAGGCCTGTACCAATTAACGCAATCTCATTCGCTAGATCGTTTTTGTTGCTTTATTTTAGTTTAATTTAAATGGGGGATTTACTGACAGCTATTACAAAAAAGGTAGTGTATTTTATTTTATTTATTTAAGCACACTCAATACATGAACAACAACGCAATTAGTTGTTTAAAAAAAACATTAGATTATTAGTTAATGAGGAGTTTTCTGACAGCTACTGAAACGTAGTTCATCATACCGGTGATAGATGGCGTTGACCAGAGAGGGGTCCGAAGACGAAAATTTTAGGCTAAAAAGTAAACAAAAATGCATTTCTCTGAGTTAGACGCATCCGTTGACGAAATATATGCTCATATTTTGCTGCTTTCTTAAAAACACAAATTCTTACTATTTTATTTGTATTCAACGCCATCTATCGTGCCATTAGGAACTACATATTCTTTTTAATGGCTTTCTGAAAATCCCTCATTCAACATACAATGACAGATAGGATGATCAATACTCCATTCAGGAATTAAAGCCTCCGCACACTGCAGCGATTTTATCGAGCGATATTAACGACAGCGATATCGTGACACCTTACACACTGCAGCGATAACGCGATTCGCGTCGCGCATGCGCCCCACCACTGTATTTAGTCGAAAGAGATTGCGTCAGGTTGCGATAATATCGCGGCAGTGTGTGGGATAGAGCGCGTCCCAATACAAAATGTATTGAGAACAAATATCGCAAAATACATACATACATAAGCTCACGCCATTGTCCCATGGGGGTAGGCAGAGACCACGGACCGCCACACGCTACGACTCTGACACACCTCTTTAGCCTCATTCACATTCATACATCTCTTCATGCACTTCCGTCGATTGAGTACTACGCACTTGTCCTTTTCGGAAAAGATCATTGATTTGATCATGGTATGTTTTCCTCGGACGGCCTCTCCCAACACTTCCGCTCACCTTTGCTTGATAAATTTCATTCGTTCGTCTTCTTTCATTTATTCTTATATATCGCAAAATCGCAGCGACATTATCGCTCGATATATCGCGGCAGTGTGTAGGATCGCGCGCGTCCCCATACAAAATGTACTAGAAATAAATATTTCAAAATCGCAGCGATAATATCGCTTGATAAAATCGCTGCAATGTGTGGAGGCCTTGAGGCCGAGATTCTGAGACGATTTGTAAGTCATAGTTCGAACTCCCGTATGTCAAAACCCATACATTTCGACCCTACTTAGCTTGAGCTAAGACTAAAAAAATCGTCTCTGAATCTCGGCATTAGAGCGAGAAAATGTAAACAACGGTGATACCAGTGTAGAAAATACCATCTCGAGACGGTAGAAAACTTATCTCTGGATTGAATAACAGTAAATTATCTATTTACCCGCAAAGGATTACGACAAATGATATGTTAATTTTGTATGGAAAATAAGAAAAAAATACGCATGTTATAATTTATTTTAGATTCAAAGAAAGTATGACTATAAATATTCTATTTCGTGGTCTGGCAACAATCAGATATTTTAGTTTTTGGTGGTGGAGTTTTTGGCGGGATTTGGTAGCTGACGTTTGGAGTCCTCATATTTCATCGAATTTTTATTGTTTATAGTGAGTTTTGGTTCGTTAAATTGGTGTTGTTTTGCGTAACAAAGTGTCGTGCAAGTGTCCAGTATGCCATTATGTCGTATACAAGGTGTTAAAAAACTACAAATAAACATTTAAGGGGGTGGTGTAGACCATCAAACTGAACAACTTTCATTATAGGACCAATATCGAAATCGCGAAAAAAAAAATGTTGTTCTATACTCTACAAATCGACTAGAGCTAAAATACAGGGTGTAAGGGACAGCCCTCCGCAAACTGAAACGGTAAACTCAGACCATCAAACTAAACAACTTTCACTATGGAGCCTACCTCAGGAAACGCGAAAAAAAATCTGTTGTCCCATACAAAACTGCCGTACCTACCCGAGACAAATGTATGGGACAGCTGATTTTTTTTCGCGTTTCCTGAGGTAGGCTCCATAGTGAAAGTTGTTCAGTTTGATGGTCTGAGTTCACCGTTTCAGTTTGCGGAAGGCTGTCCCTTACACCCTGTATGTATGGGATATCAGATTTTTTTTTTCGCGATTTCGATGTTGGTCCCATAGAGAAAGTTGTTCAGTTTGACGGTCTAAACAACCCCCTTAAGAGTTTTAAATATTTATTGTTACTTATGAAACACCCTGTATAGTTCAGTGAAATATGATGGTGCATGGGTCGTAAACAGGAAAAGCGTTCCGTAATTTTAGCGCGGCAAAGCGGTCGGTTTATCTCTTTCCTGTGGACTTCTCTGCTTTTCCTGCGTCTTTCGATTGTCTCCAAAACTCCAAAGAACCATCAAAACGTCGAATACCAACGGGTTAATGTGAAAGCAGAAGAAAATTAAAAATAATATAAGATTTAGCCAAAAGGTCTAGTAATCAGGCTAGTAAATAAATAAGAAAAAAAATTTTATTTGGTTGTTGTTGTTGCTGAGTGTTGTTGTTACATTTATCCTTGCGGAAAGGCAAAGGGAACATAGCCCATGCAGCCAAGTCTGATTTTGTCTTTTTCTTATAAATTCATTATAAAAGGCACTATGTGCCTGATCTGTGTTAAAATTTAAAAAATTCCCAAGTCTTCACATTCCAAGTAATTTTCGTTTTTCCGTAATAATGTCATTTCTGTGGTTTTCGTCATTTCCTTGTGTCATTTCCGAGATCAAGTTTGTATTTACCGATGTCTTCAATAAGTTTTCAATATTGACAGGAATCCGTAGTCTTTAGCAGTTTTTCGTTTATCGTAACTTAAACTCTTAAACCTAACTCATTGAAATGCGAGGGTGGTTCACACATTGCAATGTTTAAGGAAGTTTTACGCGGGGATATCAATCCGAATCGAACGGTCGCGCCTTACTTTATTTCTCACTTTTACTATATTGTTCTCCATTAAAGGCACATTATTATACTAATTCCACCACATTATCACAACAATAGCCACGAAAAACTAATTTAGAAAATAAAGAAACAAAGTCCGCCCGTTTCGTCTTGTTTCCCGCGCAAAACTCTTTTTGGTTCGTATTAACAAAGTTCTTAAGGCTGGCCATACACATACCGTTTTCACCCGTTCCGGTAAGAACAGAATGGAAAACGGAAGGTCCAACGGCCATGCAAACGTCATATACGCCTTACACACTCCCGTTTTCACCCGATCCGTTCCGTTAAGAACGCGGTAAAGGAGCCCATTCACAGTAGTCCGTCTTGCAGTCCTACAGCGATATTGGATCGTGAATGGTGTTGTAGTCCTACAAGGCTTCCGACGACCTTGAGCAAAATGTATAAGTAGTCCTACTTGCAGGATAGTGAATGTGCTCGTAGTCCTACGTGTAGGACTACTGTGAATGGGCTACTCTCAGATCAATTAATACAAGTAGATAACTTCTTGATGACGTCACACCGTACTACCCAAAACGTCAAACTGACTCCTAAAGACCTCTATCCATACTGCCAAATAAGAAAGTCACTTTTATCTATCTACGATGGCAACATTGGGAACCCTTTTCAATTTGGTCGCGTATTGCTCGAAAGTGCCGTCGCGGTTCATTGGCAAGAATTGTCATTTAAAAAAGAAATCTGAAGAAATTAGTGAAGTGGTGGTGACTTTAATATAAAGAGAATGTCCTGTATTGTGCGCGGGTGCAGATCGCATTCAGGAAACAAGGAAAACTCTGGCGAAAATATCAGATTCCACAAGTGAGTACATAGGTAAAATTTTCTCGCGTAAATAAACCAGAAAGTGTAAAGTCCGATTTTCACATGGCTTAATTAATAACAATAAGATAGTTTTGTAGATTTTGGACTTAAATAAAGAACGAAAATGGAACCAATTAGATTTTGATGTTATAGCATTTGACAGCGTTTGACAGAGGTTTGACAGATAGGGGCTGTAGGCTGCTTGGAATCGACATGTTGATAAAAATACTGCCATCTTGTTTTTTCACACGTTATGTTGTATTTGCGCAACCAAGATAGCATTACTATCGTAGGTTCTTGCTAATTAACTGGAGGCCTTGGGGCTACTTAAGAATGAAAACGGGCCGTCGACCAGCGGGGCTAGTACGCCAACCACTTTTAACACATCCATCTGTCAAATTTAGTCTTCTGTCTCGTTCTGTCGCGTGCAAATAGAAAGAGAGCGAAAGCGTGATAGCGCTATATCACGCTATCGCGGGTTGGCGTACTAGCCCCGCAGGCAAAGGAATAAAATCTCATTCAACCTATATTATATTTTTCAGTATTTTTCAGATAACTCGAGAAATAATGGATAGAAAAATCTTATAATTTTGATAGAAGCTTTGAATCACATAATTTCCAAATGGTTTTCTTATTTTGGTACCTTTCTTAAAATGAAATGTTGTCAATTTCGTGCGAATTGTGTGCCAAAAAGTTGCATAGATCGACTAACATAACAGGAATCTCAAATACATACGAAGAAAGAACAAAAGTTTTGGTGCAAGTTAACACTCTGCTTAAGGTGGTTTCCATCCATACAAAACGTTGTCGTATAACACTCGTAGACGGTGTTAATAAAAGTAATGTTTTATACATGGAAAAATAGCTTAGAAAATCTAGTTTGCGAATATCAAATAATATTTACAAATTGTAATATTTTTACGAAGATATCACGCTTTGAAATTATTCATACAAAATTTCAAACCCTTATATCTTCGTAATTATATTACAATTTGTAAATATTATATGATATTCGCAAACTAGATTTTCTAAGCTATTTTTCCATGTATAAAACATTACTTTTATTACGAGTGTTATACGACAACGTTTTGTATGAAATTGACAGCTCTCCAACCACCTTAAGTACTGGTGGTGATTTTGGCGGCAACCACAATTTCATCGTCATCGTCTTCTCTTATCTATCATCCCTTAATCATCAGGAGAGTTTTGCACAGGAATCGTGAAGAAAAGGAAGAACTTTGTTTCTTAATTTTCTAAATTCGTTTTTCGTGGCTATTATTGTGTTAATGTGGTGGAATTAGTTTAATAATGTGCTATTAATGGAGAACAATATAGTAAAAATGAGAAATAAAGAAGGCGCTCCCGTTTGATTCGGATTTATTTTTGCGTGAAACTCCCCTGAAAATTGGAATATGTGTACCACCCTCGCATTTTCACGGATGTAAATATAATTGAAAAAGAATTAAATAAAGTTTTTGAAAAACCCTCGACTTAAAGAAAGTAGGTAACGAAAGATAATAAACCAAAATATAGAAAATCCGTCGTGGCTGCCATTTCAGCCCTGCTGTAATGAACAACCTTTTTTCAGTTTTATGAGTTTGTGTCTAATGAGGAGTTTTCTGACAGCTACTAAACCGTAAATCATCATAACGGCGATAGATGGCGTTGACCAGAGAGGGGTCTGAAGGCGAAAATTTTAGGCTAAAAGTAAACAAAAATGCATGTCACTGAGTCAGACGCGTCCGCTGACGAAATATATGCTCATATTTTGCTGCTTACTTACATACACAAATTCTTACGATTTTATTTGTATTTTATTATCTGCAAGGTCGCTCGCCCCTGTCTCGTCAACGCCATCTATCGAGCCATTAGGAACTACTTTTCCTTTTTTAATGACTTTCTGAAAATCCCTCATTGAAATCGTGAACAGGTGGCAATGGCAGTGTACGGGACGGCGGGTTCGAATATTTCGTCCCTTGTGTACTGGGTGCTGGATTGTTGAAGAAATGAAACTCTTCTGTTTTTTGTTTGTTGCCTTGCAGGAGTGATCGGAGCTCTTGTTTTTTCGGAGTCTGTAGTCAGAATGCTTTTGGTTCGTGTCGATCTCCGATTCTATCGCTTCTTATCTGCCCCGCTAGGGTGTCTCCACTCCGGGTGCGTTCCGCGAGTCGCGAGTCCCGCTTGCACCAATCGTGTGCGGGTGGGGCGCGCGTGCGTGTGAGTGAGACGACCTGAGCGGGGAGCGAGAGAGTGCTACTCGATCAGTCCCGAAATTAAACTAGTAATCTTTTTGGTTTTTATTTACGAACTTATGCTAATTACATGTACAAACATAACAACAAAATATAAAATACAATGCTAAGTAAAAATGCTTACGACTAACTTATGTCTATAAATCTATACATAATAATAACTGTCGCGAACAGGCAGCCATCGACGGATTTTCTAGATTTTGGTTTATTATCTTTCGTTACCCTACCTACGTTCTTTAAGTCGAGGGTTTTTCAAAATTTTTACATAATCCTTTTTCAATTAACGTTTACAGCCGTAGCGGGTTTTTTTTTATTTTAAATTTTTTTTTTATTTTAAACTTTTTAAGAATTCCTAAATAACCGTCAAAATATAATGTCTGTTTGTTTGTCTTTCTGTAGGCATTTAATCTTCTTGGTCTTTCTGTACGTTTGAAGTCTTACATAAATCAGTCAAGCCGTCTCGGAGAAAAAAAATATTGACAGGAGTAACATTTTACTCAAACAAAAATTATTGACAAGAGTGACATTTTACTCAAAGCGTACATTATGATTTTACTGCAGCATCCTCTGGCGAGTTAACACCATAACACATATCTATTTTATTTTTATTTTTTATTTTATATCTACCCAAGAACCATTTCCGATTAATCACAAACCCTTTACAGAAAATAGTTTCTAAATCGGTCTTACCGTTTTTGAGATAAATAGGAACATTCGTTACACAGGCAAACACACAAAAAAACAACCTCTTACCCGGAACGCATATACCTTCTCCAACCAACCAACATGGTTTACCTACTTACTACGTGCCTCCACATAGTTTCCAACGATGTTCTTCTGATCCATCATCAGACCATCAGCAGTTTATATACAGAAGCTACTCACCAAATGCTATCAAAAGAGCCCGAACATGGTTTCCTAGCTATGTGCCTTCACAGAGCTACCCACTATGTTGTTCTTTTGTATCATTAGACCCTCAGACGTTCATGTACAGAAGCAACTCACCAAATGTTATCAAAAGAGCCCAAACACGGTCTACTAGCAAGCACTTGACAAAAAACCGGATCAGCGTTCCCTGGTAGTTTGTCACACAATCAAACCTATCATTGCAAGTAAACCTCAAGCACTGAAGAAAAAACCGCATCCAAATCGGTCAAGCCGTTTCGGCGTAAAGGCGCAAAAACTCATTTTGACGTTAGAAAAATGTTTACTGCAGCGCCTTCTGGCAAGATAGCACTGCATCACCTATCTTAGAACTATCGCTGATTAATCAAAAACCCTTTACAGAAAACCGAATCTAAATCGGTTTAGCCGTTTTGGAGATAAATGGGAACATTGGTTTTGCACAAACAAACAAACAAAACAAACAACCTCTCACCCTAAACGCATAAACGATCTCCGTTCCGTCGCGGGTAACAATATCTATCACTAAAGACCAGGATGTAAGGGCTAGTTCCCATTGCCTTTCCGAAAGTATAAATTATTAAAAAAAAAGATCGATTCACGTTTTGCGGTAGTCTACATTGGACTTTACTTTGTCTATGGTCATTTTCCAGTTTGAAATTCCCGCAACTTTTAAACCGGAAGGGATTCCAATGAATGGGCCGGGCATAAATCAACCGCGAAAAACTGGCTGGACATGAAATGTTCGGGGTGTAACGCACGTCCACGTTTTGTACGCTTCGTTCATACGAATCCGAAGGGATTCTTATGGAAGGTACGTCAATAACTTGGCCGTACATAACTTGTTCGCAATGTTTATGCACGATCAATCGTTGTGCAGCTGGTTTTTCGCGTCCATTCACTCGAGTACGAAAATGGATTCCTATGAACGGGTCGGGCATAATTTGTTCGGACCAAGCACGTACGACCAGTTTTTCGAAACCAGCTTAATGAGTTTGACAGTGGATTCCTTTGCACCGGTCGGACGTTATTTGTCTGTACAAAATTTTGGATGCGGGTAAACCGGCCGTGCATAGCGTCTTCCCTACGCCAACCACATTTAATGGTGCGTTCACATGCGTGCCGGGCAGCCCGGCATGCAGCTTGGGAAGCTGCCCGGCATGCAGCTCGGTACGCAGCCCGTCGCGCGGCGGGCCAAGCAGACTGTCATGGCGGGCGGGCTCCAGTGTGACCACTTTTAGTAGAACACTACTTTTTTGGTAGATTCTGCACTCGTAGTATGCTGCACGTGATACGGCTGTATCACGTTTTTTATCTCGTTCGCTCGCATGCAAATAGAAAGAGAGCTAAGGTGTGATAGCGCTGTATCACTGCGGCATGCTAGCTATGCAGGGCAAAGAGAACGATGATTTAGTAGTAGAAAATTGTTTAGTAGATTTTGGTAGAAATTCAATATTCAAAAATGCAAGGATTTAGGCAAAAGAAAACAGGACTTGGTAGATTTCAGCGTCATTTTGGTAGATTCTCTAAAAAAAAGTGGTTACGCTGGCGGGCTCACTTCACTCGTCAGTAATGCGCACAAACTAATAAGAGGATACGTAATGCGCAAGCAATGCAATCATGGCGGACGTCAATCTCATTGAAGAATTAATTATTTATTCCAGATTATTCAAATTAAATTACAATATTAAGTAGGGACAGGTGTGAAGTTTGATCTATTTGAATTGTAAATAAAAAGGTGTAGTTACCTACGACGAATCGAAAGGAGACCGCTAGCTCAGTGGGTAGCTAAACCTGCCTGCTTTGCCGATGGTTGCGGGTTCGAATCCCAATAGGGGTAAATATTTGTATGATAAATATGAATAGGTACCTGGCTTCATCACCAGATCTTGGTTAAATATGTGTTTTGCCGTCAAAACTTAACGTGTACAAAAAAATTTCAAGCCAATGCTCAGCAGTTGAGGAGATCCCTCGTACGAAGACATTCCTGGCTTCAGCACCAGATTCTGGTTAAATGTGTGTTTTGCTATCAAAACTGAACGTGAAGAAAAAAATTGCAAGCCGATGCTGTTAGCCGTTGAGGAGATCCCTCGTACGGAGACATTCCTGGCTTCAGCACCAGATTCTGGTGAAATATGAGTCTTGCTACGATAACTGAACATGTTTAAAAAAATCAAGTCAATGCGTTAACCGTTGAGGAGATCCCTGGTACGGAGACATTCCTGGCTTCAGTACCAGATTCTGGTTAAATATGTGTTTTGCTATCATAACTGAACTTGTATAAAAAATGCATGCCAATGCTGTTCCTGGCTTCAGCACCAGATCTTGGTTAAAATCTTTGTTATGTCCGTTCACCACGAAGTCGTATGCCATACTGAATGCATACTGATCAAAGAAAACTATTTACTGCGCTCGCGTGCGTGTGAACCGGTACACGGGCGCAAGCACATTTTTCCTTTGAAATGTGTCGAAAAACCGACACTCCTTCGGATCGAGACATTCACCAAGCAAAGCACCAAGCCAAGCACCGAGCGCACTGTTCCCACGCTTGCGCTTGTGCATGCGCCCGTGAATGTCGCTTTGAACGCGTGTATGTGAACACTAGACATTCACCGAGCCAAGCACCGAGCGCACTGTTCACATGTCGATGCACGTGCACGTGCTCGGTGAATGTCGCTTTGAACGCCAGCATGTGAACCCGGCATAACCATTTAACACATCCATCTGTCAAATTTAGTCTTCTGTCTCGTTCTGTCGCGTGCAAATAGAAAGAGAGCGGAAGCGTGATAGCGCTATATCTAATATCACCACAGACTTAGGTTGAATATCACGCTATCGCGGGTTGGCGTACTAGCCCCGCAGGCAAAGGAATGAAATCTCATTCAACCTATATTATATTTTTCAGTATTTTTCAAATAACTCAAGAAATAATGGATAGAAAAATCTTATAATTTTGATATATCTCCAAATGGTTTTCTTATTTTGGTACCTTTCTTAAAATGAAATGTTGTCAATTGCTTAAGCTTGCCGGGCTGCACGGCGTGCATGTACCTAAACCCAGCATTAAATACCTCTGTAGGCATTTTAAACTTCTTGGCTTCAACTTAACGCGCTTTAGGCCTATTCTTTAATTTTACTTTGATCTAAGATCTAGGACCCTCAACGCCATTTATCGAGAAATTAGGAACTAACGTTTATTTGCTTTTGGAAAATCCCTCAAACGTTAGATTTGACTGTATGGGCATGTCCACTTTGCTTTTTTGCATGAAAAAGAAAGAATCAAATCGTCAATATATTTCGTGCCCTCGCTCGGATTCTGCCTATAAATTGTACATTTTCCGGGTTTTCAAAAGAAAATGAAAGCAATTTTTGGTTTATTAAATGTAGTGCTATCCGTCTTACGTTAATTCTATTATAGACGTATCAATACAACAATAATTATCAACAAGATGTCCAAATGGTGCGTCACTTTCAGAGACATCGCTACATATAGTCTAGTACCTATAATTTAGTTTTCATTACTTATTTTCTATTAGAGTTGCGTTCTTTTGAATATAATTTTAGTATTTTCGTGTTACGAGGTTCATCTGTACCTACTTTTACGTATTATTGATTGTATTAGTTGTTGTCAGGCAATCTGAGCGTAGCATTCACGAGATGCTGAAAGATACGCCGCCGCTTCGGGAATCCAGTGATTCTATCACGTCGGGTACCGAGCCGAAGTTCCCCACGTCGCGATCCATGCCCTTCCCGCCGGCCTATGGTAAGTCATCTTACGAACATTATTCTCTTCTCTCAATACAGATACCAAATTAGCGGCTAATTTTGAAAACCCCTTTAACTGGTCGTCCTTTCGATAAGCTAGGTAATCATAACCTTATGATAGGCTAAATTGTGTTGTCCGCTTTATTGATAGGGTTATAAGGCTAAGGTATACTTTTGCATGGCGTCGCGTCGCGGCTCAGCCAGTTCGAGTCAAAGCTCGCCGCCCGCCGCCGCCGTGGCCAGTGAAAGCGCTTCTTAATGGGTTAGCCTAAGAGATAGGGTTACCCCATGGTAAATTATTTTTGTAAGGGTAACATGATGTGCATGTTTTAACAACTTATTTAAAGGGAAACCCTATGTGTTAGTCAATCGAAAGATGACCAAGTCATAGGGGTTTCTTATCCAATAAAAATATTCAAGCCTATCAATTAACCCACTAAAAATAAAGGTAGGGATAGCTCTTCCTATCCCTGCCTCAATATGTGCCTACCGAATAAACTATCATTATATTGCCGCTCAGCGCCACCGGATGTCTCTCAAAATGGTGCAGCCGGCTCGGGGACCTTGCTGAGAACCGGCTCTACTAAACTGGAAACACTACGCAATTGGGGTGTGTCAACTTATAAGTGCACAAAGCAGATATTGTATGAGAAGCTTGGCAAGAGCTCCAGAACTGTAGATACAGGTGAGATATCAATCAGTAAATAATTATGTTAATTTTGGATAGGTACATTATTATTATTTAACCTGTTTATTTTATCGCACATGGCCATTTGTCAAGATTTTGCCTTGTATGACAATTTCTGCATGATTTTCACAGACCTCAGTTATTACATTCATTTCAATGCATATCATGTATGAATTATTAAATGAAATTCATTTTTCTCCCCTCTGGGTGGAAAGCGTTAACTTTTGTCCCACTGTGCTAAGCAGAAGTTGCCGCTTTCCGCTTCCTTTGAGGAGAAAAATAGTAAACACCTTGGGCAGTAAATAAGAAAACCTCAGATCACATGAATTACATGTATGAAGACAAATAACAGTACACAAAAACAGAAATGTGGTAGTCAAGAAGAAACTATTTTTATTATTTAGGTATTATTATAAATCAGGCTATTAGGCGACGGAGTATCTGGTTTGCTGGCATCCGCATCAGTCACTACCCATAAAATGACTGTAACCCTGTCATTAGCTAGTCCGACACACTCTAGTCTAGTTTACGGATAATTTTCAAAGTTTAGCTTTTACTCATAAATATTTTTTAAATGTAGCATACTACAAGGCAACAGGATTTAAAATTGTGTTTTTTTTGGCGAGAGGCAAGCCGCCTATTACCACTTGATACATCATTCCATCCAGCAAACTATAATATGCTAAGGGCGTTACTTCCATGGCTAAAAAAGGTGTATAGTTGCCAGCCCCGGATCTAGGAGGGGTCAAACCGGGGCCCATGCTCCGGGCGGCAGGTTAAGGGGGCGCACAGTAGATTATAGAAGCCAAAAAAGTGACATGGTTGAGTTAAGTCCAAAATCTGCTGGGTCTAGTCATTTAAAACCCACGACGAGAACTCCCGCTTGCCAAAAATGCGTGGATTTTTTTTAAGACGTACTTCTAAAAGTGAATTTCCAGCTTAGACAAATCGGAAAAATCTTTATAATTTCTAATCGGCGCCAGTAATTGTAAATCTGATAGCATAGTATTGTAGGCCTAGTTAACAGCTATATTTCAAATGTTGATTGGTAATCCTACTCGCAGTATTTTAAGAGTAATTCAATTATTTGTGTTTTTGTTGTGAGGATTTTTAATTTAGGTATCAGGCGGTTTCGGTCTAAGTTATATACACGAATATGTAAACATAACTATGCTCTACATGTAAAAATTACTCGCGTTTCCCGAAAAGGCGTAACACCAGAGATAATTGACATTTAAAAAATTAGTCAGGGTTGTCACTGTTCAAGGAAATTGAAAAGCCTACATTAATTTATGAGCAAATGATACAAAAACATTTTACTATGATATTTATATTTGAGCCTCAATTATTTTTATATTTGTTGTTTTGAATAAAAAAGTTCAAGATGGTATATGCCTTGTGATTTCTAATTAAACTTAAGAAGATATTTTTACGTTTGTTATTATGTGTACAGGGAGTAACTTTAAATTAAAAGACGGGTTAATCTCTAATTATTTAACTTAAGAATTTAGTTACCTATTTTAATCCCATAGCAAAATCCCAAATCCAATAGCCCCGTACATTTAACTCGAGTACCTAGATATTTTGTAGTTTAGTGTGGAACATCTGTTTTTTTTTTCGCGATTTCGTCATTGGTCCCACTGTGAAAGTTGTTCAGTTTGATGGTCTAAACGTTTATTTATTTGTATTAAATGTTTATTTGTATTTTTGTAAAACCTTATATAGAATAACTTTTAATTAAAATTGTAATTGTTATGAAACTATTATTAATGTCATAGTTTTATTTTGTTGATTTGTTTTAAAAGGAATACCATTTTGAATGTTATAACTAAGTTCAACTGAAAGATTGTTAACACCCATGACTGAACCGAAATTCGAACCCAGGATCTCTGGTTTGGTGGTCTGGCAATGGCATGCTGGCAACCATAACACCAACTGGGTCGCCAAAAGTGAATTTGTTGTATCAAGATAATTTATTAGCAGGTTACTGAAAATGGCGACAAGTTGATGAGGTTTCAGAAATAAAAGATTAAAATCTTTAAAATCCAGTAATTAATGTTTGAATTAATTAATACTCAGATTTGTTTATCAAGTAAGTACTACTATTTATAAGTAGTATTTTCACTATGTAAAATAGTCCGTTCAATTATCAAAAGAAATTTCTTTTTTCTTGTGACAACCCTAGGCGCGGAAATTGTACGAAAAAAAGGAAATCGTTTTATCTCTGGTGTTACGCCTATTTGGGAAACGCAAAAAATTGAATATATAGATCATAGTTATGTTTACATATTCGTGTATATAACTTAGGCCGAGATTCAGAGACGATTTGTAAGTCATAGTTCGAACTCCCGTATGTCAAAATCCATACATTTCGACCCTACTTAGCTCGAGCTAAGACGGAAAAAATCGTCTCTGAATCTCAGCCTTAGACCGAAACCTCCTGATACCTAAGTAAAAAATTCTCACAACGAAAACACAAATAATTGAATTACTCTTAAAATATTGCGAGTAGGATTACCAATCAACGTTTGAAATATAGCTGTTAATTAGGCCTATAATACTATGCTATCAGATTTACAATTACTAGTATCGGTTATAAATTATATAGATTTTTTCGATTTTTCAACCATAAAATTGGCGTTTTAGAAATTCCCCTAAAAAAAAATCTACGCATTTTTGACACACGGGTGTTCTCGTCGTGGGTTTTAAATGGATAAATCTATCAGATTTTGGACTCTTCTCAAGGATGTCACTTTTTCCTCTTCTATATTCTACTGTGGGGCGCCATAATGACAAATGCCTAATTGCATCGACATAAAATATTGCCAAAAATTTTGGAGCTCGCTTCCCACGCTCCTGGTTTTTTTTTGTTTTGAAACCACCTATTCATAGATTAAAATTTGATTCTGGTCATGACTACTAAACAGTAGGCAGTCTGATAGTTAAAAAGTATTACAAGGAAAAATGTTGATGACGACACAAATAGGGATTGCAATCCGGTGCTATTTTCAATCCGGCCGGATCCGACCGGATTGGTAAAATCCATAATCATTTGCTTTTTCATTTTAAAATCAACTGTAAAACGATAAAGGTGTTTCTAGCAACTGTGAAAAAAATATTAAGGCTCCATACCACAAAATTCAATAAAAAATGTTGAGTACGAATCATTGACCTCTGGTCACTGGTACGAATTTAATTTTCATAGTGTAAAGGCTAATAAATTAATCTAAGATCTCAACGTAATGATCACAACAAGATATTTGAAGAATTTGGTGGTCAAAAATTATAATAAACATTTGCACATCTATTTTGGAAAAGATTACAATTACCCAAAAATTTACAAATTTCTATTGTAAATGTAAGTACGTGTATGTGCGAATTGTCGTAGCAGGTGACTCAGTAACGTCGTAAGCGACGTCCACCGCGAGAATTGTCATTAAAAAAACGGTTTTATGCGATGTTCAAGACATTTACCAGATCCGGACCGGATCCAGCTACCTAGTGCCGGATCCGGTAGGCCGTAAATGGTGCCGGATCCGCCGGATTACCGGATCCGGAAAACCGGATTGCAATCCCTAGACACAAAAGAAAATCAGAGGGTTTGTTCCTGCTTCTACTGACGCAATTGGAATATTTCAGAGTTGGAGGCTCAAATTGAGATGCTTCGAGAAACGCAACGCAAATACAATGGCTTGTTGCGTCTCAGTTCTGCGTTAACAGCTCAACTGACTGCGGCTGGAGCGACTCAGCGTGCACTGGGCGAGGCGTTTGCAGAGTTGGCACAGAAGTCACCTGAACTACAGAACCAGTAAGTTTTTATTTTTTTGTTTTAGTTTATATTTTGAAGCAAATTCACTGTCTTTAGAGAGAGTTGACTTTGAATTTCGCGCTGCCGTATATGTATACGTAAAATTATAAGATCGCGTGAAATTTTATGCCATTGGCAGTAAGAATAAAGGGGTTCGTATCGGAATGACCTAAAAGCAAATTGACCTACGTATCATAACGACCTAAAAGCAAAACGAGTCTATAAATTTTTTAAGAACATTTATAAATATTATGAAATTGACTGGATTTTATACAATTGTCTCGTAATTTTGTGTCTTTGGTAGAGGAGTAGTATTGAAGTCCACTGACTCACCTAACATAATTCCACTTATTTGAAGCGGGATCTCACCACGGTTGATCTTACCAATAAGGAAGTGTTCTGCGTCTCACACGATTGAGTCCGCCAATCCAGGGAACTTAATTTTAGGAGGTCATTTCGTTTACGGCTCAAAGAGAGGCAAGGAGTGTTTATTGCATGTCTCCTGGGTGACTCCGTTTTCGATAGCATTTTGACTTTAAATACCTATTTTGAAGTATGAAACATAGCAATGTAGCCTAATATTCTGTAGTAACCTTTATTCTAGAGATTTGTAGAAAAAAACATGGTAAAAGAGTCACTGGTCCACTGGCTTACTTTAGTGATGACTGATGACTCTTTACTGTTTCTCACAATATTTTTGTATTTAAGTCTAAATTTTGTTTGATATTTTATTATCCAAGTACCTATGCATATTTCAATTTCAATTGCACTGTTACTGGAGGTTTACACCACCTTACGTTTTAATTTATTCATTATTCCTTGGATTCTAATTACCATGAATCCGAGGTTTTTAAGTTTACTTCTATATTTTTATTTAATTTACATTGATTTAGAAGCTAATCGGTCGTTTTTTTGTTTAATAGAATACTAGTTGCTCATGGGACCCCATATAAGCTCAAGATCTAAACTCGGCCCTAAAAATTGCATTAAATAATTTTAAGCTCGTGGCCCTTACTGAAAATACTGAAGTTTACCAGTAAATATTTCTGAGTAATAAGAAAAAAAAAGTAATTTAAAAATTGTTTTGGTTTACAAAATTGTTCCCGTTCTGACAACAACATTTTGATTCACCCAGATACTCTTTCTTTTAATGTGACAACGCAATGGGTTAAGAACCCAGTGATAATGACTTTCAATTGAGTTCCGATAGCGAAGAGATAAAGCAAAGAAGAATGGGAGTATGATAATTTTTGGTCTGTTACCTATCTGCTGTTCATCCTTGTAATCAAAGTAAAGTAAAGTAAATCTTGACAGTTGCAAAAATGCCAGAACTTCGGAAACTCAATATTGTCTTCAAAAATCTAATTTAATAATTCCTCTAATATAAGACATGTTAAAAGTTAACAAGTCAAGTCATTAAGTGTACTTTCCTAAACAGATTCTTATACAATGCGGATACGCAACGATCGCTCACGCGGAACGGCGAAACCTTGCTGGCTGCACTACATTTCTTCAATAATTCTCTCAACACCTTGACCAACAAGACTATTGAAGACACACTACTTACTATAAGACAGTATGAGGCTGCCAGGTACGAAGCGCTATTAATAACTAATAAACATTAACTTGTTCTTTATACTGGTAATGTGAATAATAAAGAATGCAGAGAAATATAGCTGGGGGAGATGAAAACATCGAAAATTAGTGTTAAAATTACTGCAAGCGGTTTCAAGCACAGGACCATGATGGATGGCGCAATAAAAAGGCCTATGCCCAGCAGTGGGTTGTTGTAAAGCCGCCTCCACATGATTGGCAAACAACGGAAAACAGCAATCACCAAACTGTTTGTGCCAGTGATCGGCGTCGATGTCGGTTTTTTGCACAAATCAAAGGATGTTCGACAATATACTAGCACGTTCGCCAAGCGTGGGGATGCCTGTTTGTGTTGGGTGTTCGTGTTCGGTGTTTGGCACGTGTTTGGTATTTGCGGCAAACACCAATTGTCTGGAGGCGGCTTTACATCACATAGATTTTGGCGTAATATTTACATCCGAATGTATCTTGTATTTCATCAAATTAGAGTACATACTGGTCACTATACAGGGTGTAAGTATACAAATACTATATCCTTCAAACTAAACAAATTTAACTATGGGAGGAAAGCTGTCAGAACAACAAAAAGATCGGCTGAAGAAAGAAAGTCGAGTAGGCGCTGCAGTTAGTATGGAACAGCTGATTTTTTTTCCCCTTACACGTTTGCTCCCATACTAAAAGTTGTTCAGTTTGATGGCCTGATGGTATAAAGGTTAATGATACTTTTCCCTACACCTGTATTTGCTATAATTTGTTTTTCAACCCTCCGGACGGAAAGCGTCAATTGTCGTCCTGCTGCGCTAAACGAAGTTGTCACTTTCCACCTCCGTCGAGAAAAAAAATAGTATACTAACCTCGGACAATAAATAAGAAAGCCTCAACAATTACATGAGATCTGAGACCTTTCTTACTTTCCTGTCATCGGTGTGTAATCTACTATAACATGTTCACTATTACAATGTTAATGTATAGCTAACATTTAACAGGGTTGAGTATGACGCGTACCGCAGCGAACTTGAAGGTAGTGGAGGAAATCCCCCGGAGTTGCTTTTGACGAACATCGAGAGACACCGCAGACACTACGAGCGGCTGCGCGACGACTCTGCCGTCAAACTGAAACTGCTGCATGAAAATCGGGTATGTCAAGTGACTATTATTAATTACTAGCGACCCGACCCATCTTCGCACGGGTGCAATGCACATATAAACCATCCTCCTCCTTAAAATGTAAAATGTGGTAGTCAATTAGCCCTATGCCATGCAGACTTTCTTTAAATGTAATCTCATTGTTGCTAACTTGCATATGATGCTGGCTAGGCTTATTTCCCGGGTCATCATCATCACAGCCGATATACAACCCACTACACATCTACAAGGCATATCATCTGTGCGGCAAGATTGAGTTTCCATAGCTGTTCGCAACGCGCCTCCGAACGCTCTCCTTTTTCGACGATTTCCCAGGGTGCTCCGGACATAGTGGTGGTTTAGTACGTCACTTGGGGAGGGAATTTATACTGTGTCTCCAAAGTTGATATAAACCAGTCAATTTGACAACTGCGCTGTCTATAACTCAATCTCATACTGTTTTTATTTTTGCCAATAGGTAAAGGTGATGAATAAACAGTTACTCCTCTTCCACAATGCAGTCTCCGCATATTTTAGCGGTAATAATGTGGCCCTAGAGGCAGCAGTACGCCACTTCAACATCCACACACCGACACCGACTTCCCCACCTCCTGTCATTCATACTCCGACGGTTCCCCAGACCACTGCTCCGGTCTTGCCCAGGACGGCGTAGAAGGCACTGAAAAGATCTTCATCATGTTAGTTTTACATCATCTTAAAAGCTTGGAGTCAAACAAATCTTTTCATTCTTAGCACATAAAATGCATTATGTAATAATGAATAACATGTTGCCAGATTCTTGCTGATAAAAGTTTTTCGTGGTGATAATATTTGGTGACGTTGATATAATATACTAAGAACTGTTTGCAAATCGGCTTGAATTTATTTTATAGTTCACCGTGTAAGTATAAGCATTCACGGGAAATGCACCGCCTTTTTATTTACTTAGTTTGCCATTAGTTAAGATTTTCGTGTGATAAAATATAATAGTTTATTGTTATTCTATGTATGTCTTTATGTTTCGTGTATTCTTATTTTTTCGTTCCATGTGAAAACAATTTATAAGTAAACATATTGTTATGAAGACAACTGACAGCCACATAGTAATGTAATGTTTTGTATGCTAGAAATGATACGACTTTGAGATTAACGTTTTGAATATATTATGTGGCATATTATATTCCCGTAGTATCTGAAGGCACCCTTTATGTATATCTACGGAGTGTTATTGTCGACAGTGATTGTACTCATGCATGTTGCTGAACCACTTTCCTAAAGGAACAAAGGGAAATCGTAGGGGAAATTCACAGATTTTGAATTTTCATAACTAACTACAAATGTTAGATCAGTGTATGCACCACTAACTTTTAATTAGTAACGAAACTATAAGGCTGTATTCAGATCGTGAATATGAACAACTTTCCTTAAGGAACAAGGGTCGAAAACGATATTTTTTTTTGGACCTCCCATAGAAAATCGATCGGCCGATCAGGAGTGCGATTTTTGAACCTCATTCGGTGAGCTCAGCAGCAAATGTCAAAATTACTGTATGATTTTTGAAAGACAAATCAGCAGTAGAAAGATACAGATCTCCATAGTAATTTTGACATTTTCAACTGCTGAGCTCACCGAATGAGATCCAAAAATCGCACTCCAGCTCTTTTGTATGGAAGGTCCAAAAAAATTTATAGTATTTCGAACCATGTTCCTTGGGGAAAGTTGTTCAGATTCACGGTCTGAAGTTACGTTACTAATTTAAAACTAGTGGTGTGTATTTAGTATGGAGAATCCAAAAATTGTTTTGCTACTTTTCTATAGGTTTCTTAGGGAAATTTGTGTAGTATCATGGGCACAACACACCTTAAAATACCTGTATACAGTTGTGAAAAATCAAGCTCAAAGTCGTTGGTGGGCCACATGCATAATGTAATGATAGAAGAATCAGTGGGCCGCAAAGAACATAAAGAAATAAAACTCATTCCATTGATCATAGATCATGACTGTATTTAATAGTAAGATCAAACAAAAAACAGAGCGAGCGAAGCGAGCTCGACATTTTTCACACCATGACTTATTATCACTACTTTCACTACCATTTTGACCAACCGTTCATAATATGCCTACTTCTAAAAGTCAGCATGCTCGCGGGCCGCGACCGGAAGCTATTCTCAAAATTGGATCGGGCCGCAAGAAAATGCGGTGCGGGCCCGCGGGCCGCATGTTTGACATGTTTCTTCAATTTAGAGGGTACTTTAAATGCGTTCTACATTAAGGGTTGAACTACATACATAACACAGCACCGCATCGCATTTTTCCGTCGCTCCATCCTTTTCTGTCACTCAGGAACGTCATTTGCTAGAGCATATAAGATAGACGGAACGCGATAGCACAGCCGCGTGCGATCGCGTTCCGTCTATCTTACCGCCTGGCCACGGGACAGGGCGACCGGCGGCGCGAATTGCGATTTTAGAATACACTGAGCGTTGTGTCCCTACTATTACGCAAGCACGCAGCAGCGCGTAGGCAGTGTATTCTAAAATCGCAAGTCGCGCCGCCGGTCGCCCTGTCCCGTGGCCAGGCGATTATATGCTCTAGCAAATGAATGACGTTCCTGAGTGACAGAAAAGGATGGAACGACGGAAAAATGCGATGCGGTGCTGTGTTATGTAGTTCAACCTTAAAGGGTGAGCTTAATACCATCAAAATTAACAACTTTAGCTAAGGAGCCAATGCAATTTCGTAAAAAAATATTGACACTATTCTTTGGTACATCTATTTTTTTTCCTTATTGCGAAGTTGGCTCCAATAGATATAAATGTTGGATCCACTGTGAAAGTTGTTCAGTTTGATTGTCTGAAGCACCACATTTAATTTCACACCTTAATTCAGTCTGTTAAAGAAAACAAACAATAATTAGTTTAAATTAAAGATAACTTTCCGAATATTACTTGTATAATACAACAAGTTCTTACTATTACTTTAATATTTTATAGTGTCTCATTCCAGTATTTATTGCTTTTAGCTTAATCATTACTAAAATATACATTATTTATATGTTGTTTCTAAAATTGCTTTATATTTTTTGTTTTAAGCAATATTTAGTAAAAAAAATATTTTATAGCAAATTAAGTCACTACTGATAAGTCGAGCTTCAATGTTCACAAACAGCTGTAATCTTGAATTAGGAAGTAAACATTCGAAGCAACTACATAGTGGTATCACGTCATTTTAACGTTTTCTTTCCATGACGAGATCGCTACGTGATACGTTTTGAAATCGTTCTAGGTTTTGAATGACACTAAACTAATAACTTTGGAACATGTAACTTCGTTACCTCAAGTAAAGCGCGCGTTGCTTCGCGATATAAAAGTACTCTTCTTAAATAATAATAATTTATCTAATGATCTTCTACCATAGTCTTCTACACTTACATCTTGGATGAAACTTTTCATATTTCAATTACCTTACTGTTAAATGTTTTAAAAAGCTGGGTACGTGGTACTATAATTACAACCGTACCTTGTTATTTGCTGATTTCTTGGATAAAATGAACTAGCAGTTTGTATCCGTTTGAGATCAATTGATTGCAGAATCTATTTAGCGCAAGTGACATCATTTTTGTAGTGGCAGTCAATAGGTTAAATCTATTATATATTTTAATTGTTTGGGGATTAGTAGTTGGTAGCTTGGCATATCAGAACTCCCCCTAGAGTTTTTCTTTGGAAAGATACACATGATAATTTATATTTTACAACTAAATAGTTACTTATGACAAAAAGAATGACAATACAACTCAAAAAAGGTAACTCGAATATTATTTTATTTGTATGTGTAGATGAAATTATAGCTAGTCAAACATGGTTCTTTTCTTTAATCATAATGTATCAATATGACTTAATTAAAAAAATCATGACTTACGTAAAATTAATTATGATAGAAAATTTAAACTAATGTATATTAGATTTAAGTTATTACAAATACATGTTTATCATATTTTTTAAGGAGTGTAAAATAGATCACTTGTAATTCCATTGTCCTGTTTTATTTCAATGGCCTACATTGAATACATCTAGTTACTTGACTTACGTTGCACACAACTTAATAGAAGATGGTGTTTGAGCCTGAATTCCTGAGCGCCCAGAAAGCTGATTTGGTGGCATTGGAACCAAAACACTAATCAAAACACCAGGGCCTTATCTAATAAATGTGACAATTGTAAGTTACAATCAATGAGGCACTAGAGGCGACACTCAGACTGCAACATTACGTAGACTGTGCCGGGCGCTCGCTGCACCGCGACGCCTCCAGCACGCGCCCCGCACTGCGGATGTGGTGCACAGATTTTGTTGGCGTTGTCTGCTCTAACATAATTATTCAATAGTTACAATGACAATTTAGGGTACATTGCTGAGAATGTTAGGACCATGAACTTAAATTACTATTATTTATGGATAGGATCCATGTTACCTATACCCACCCATGACCCATGTTACTGCATGTTAATGCATGAAATTACACACTCCTAGGGTCATTTAGTAACCAACTATGTGCCCTGAATTTTCATTGTAATTACAGTTGTGATGATTATTAAATGGGGCCCAGTCATACCTCTCCGGGCCTCTCCATACATTGGGGGTACAAATATATATCCCTCACCCCAAGTTACATATTTGCTGCCGCACCAGCTCTTAGCATGGACGGCAGAAAAATATGTAACTATTGTATTGTGTTCTGTATTACTGTTCATTCCCCTTAGTTCCATGGAGGAACTAGTGAGACTTTTCTCCCCATTAATCTGTGAAACTACTGGGAATATAAATATTAACCCAGGCCGTTCAGATCTCATGTGATCATATTGTCTACTTGAATGACTGATACTACTTTATGTTATGAATTTATAATAAGTACATTCAAACGGCTTGCAAGCTTTACTTGGGACTTTGCAGCCTGAATATTTATAGATTCAAATCTGCACTTCAGTCTAGTCAATGGGATGTCATGGGAGTTTTAAGACTTGCCCTTTCTCCAGAAAGCAGAAACACAAATTAGACTTAGATAATACTACACTATTAATACTGAACAGAATATACAATTTAGAATTACTATTTCGCTTAAATTCGCTTAGAGAAGCCAGTAATAAATGCTAATATTAATTTCGCTCCTATCACATAAAACACAGCCAAGCAAGAACAAATGAATGTAGCAATACACAGATAAATTGTTTGACCAGCCAACTAGCAGCCAACACATTTGTCAATAATCAATTGACTAAAGGAGGAAAAGAACTAGTGGAAAAAATATAAAGAATGTTAATAAACATAATTCATTTATTCTTACTCTTACCACAAGATTTAAACACTGTTCTTTTATAATAGGTAATATCACATTAGGCTTAACATTACTTCTGGCTCATTAGTGAGTGCTTCACTTCAACCACCTCCAAACAGTTGACAGTTGACTTAATCTGGTTCCACATCAAGGAATCTTGTTTCAAGCTTTCACAGTCTCTCTATCACCATCTTCTTTATTTACTTCTTCAGCTTCTGCTTTGAATTTTTCCTGAAATTTTTAGAATTACAATCACACTTTGAAAACCCATTGTGGTGATGATGAATTGAGGAAAAATTTGGATTTCTATGTAGTTTACCAATCTACATTGGGCATTAACTACCATTTTTAGAAGTTTTGGCTGTTTGTGCACACATCTCTTAGAAACTATTTTAACTGATTTGGATGGGGTTTTCACAAAAGCATAGGGCTTAGTCTGGATTACCATTTAGGCTTTATTTCATCGCAATTGGTTCATTCAATCAAAAGTTATGAGTAATTAAAGTCAGTGGTCTGCGCGTACGAAGTTGCGGGCGCGGCGCTGTCCTCTAATAACATTTATTTTCAAATACATAAAGAGAAGATATCAAAGGAAGGTCTTATTCTACTTCTACAATCAACATTGAGCTTTTAAAACATGAAAATCTTACCAGATCGTAAATAACTTTGACTACAAGGGAACAACTCGGGCAGGTTGCCACCTCTTCTCCCGCCATTAGCTCCTCCTGTGAATTTGAATGCAGTAACATTATGGACATTATAAATTTATCTAAGTTGCATCAATAAACCAGAAATAACAATATTACTAACCTTACTAATCTGGAATCTATCTCCGCATGGACAGGGATAGTAGTACATTTCTTCATCGTCGTCGTATTCAAAATCTTCTATTTCTACTTCGTCGTGGAAAATAGTCATTGTGGTCCGCTTACTACAAAATATTCAACAATTCCTCGTTATCATTTCTCTGTTAAAACACAAATAGTAAACTCACTCTGTACCATCTCGTAAAAAAATAGGATAGGTAGGATGGTGGGTGGCGCTGGCGCTGGGCTGGCGGGACAATAATTGACATTGACAGCCAGTGTGACCAGAATTAAATTGAAGATCCTGCTAATCTACATTCAGGAATTCGAGCGACAAAATGTAAACAACGGTGTAGAAAATACTATCTCGAGACGGAAGAAAACATCTCCGGAATGAAGGGAATGAATGAGGAGTTTTCTGACAGCTACTCAAACGTAGTTCATCATACCGGCGATAGATGGCGTTGACCAGACAGGGGTTTAGACTAAAAAGTAAACAAAAAGAATGTCACTGCAAGGTCACTCACCCCTGTCTCGTCAATCAATAATCATCAATAATCCGTAGAAAGAGAAGGAACTAGAAGGAAGCACGTGTCTTGTCATATCACTCAGTAAGAGATGCACATAGCGAATTCGCTCTAGTTAAAAAAGGAGATCGCTACTTATTGCTGTCCTTATCGACGTAGCCACTTTTTTGTTCTACGACGGCTGTCTGACTCCGGAGTCAGACATCTATTTTCATACAAATTGTATAGGATTTTATGACTATCGCTGTCTCATACGCGGTTACACTGATGTTACGTCTATCAGCGTAAGCGAGAAATACTTCGCCTATGCAATAATCTATCGAGCCATTAGGAACTACTTTTTCTTTTTTAATGGCTTTCTGAAAATCCCCCATTATTCTTCATTTTCCGTGGCATGGGCATGCACGGAGCACGTTCGAGGTTTCTATTCTATTCTATTCTATTTTTAAGGTTATGGCATCCATCTTGGTGTAGATGATTTTGCCAATGTCGAGTTTTTGTAGCAAAAGTGCTTGACGTTGTACGGTTATATTGATATTTTGGTGACTTCAAGGGTTGATCTTATAAAAGAACAATATCCTGAGCCACCACTGGAATTCCGCTGTAGTCCGGGGATGGGACAACCGACAAGCGACCGCCCAATAGCAGACCCACAACGCAACTCCGTTCGAGGTTTCAGTGTAGAATATATAATAACCAATAAATAAATATCTCGGACAGTGTCACACAAATTATCTAGTCACATTTAAAGTTCCAGAATCTAGCCTGGACTTGTATTATGATAACTAGACAACGATATAGAATACATAAATATAAAACTGCCAAATTTTTTAATCCTGGTACAAAATCTGCTAAGCCCTGCTAAAGTCCTGCTAAAACTGGTCACACGCTTTTATTTTTTTGGGTTAAATTCAAGGCAAAGGGATCTAGCCCGTGCAGCCGATATCTTATTCCAATATTGTTGGTCCGATGATGGCGCTAAAACCGTTTGTTTCCCGTGGTCCTACCGAAATGGTTCTACTAGTAGTAGAAAGTAGAAAGAGTAAGTAATAGAAGGAAGGACGTGTTTTGTCTCATTTATTCAAAGAGACAAATTTTGGATGCAAAATGCAAATTTACGCTGTTAAAAAAGGACATAGCTACCTTATTGCTGTCCTTATCGACGTAACCATATTTTTTGCTCTAGGCTCTATGGTCTGCCTCTTGAGCCCGTTTGTTTCCCGCATGTTGGTTGACAGCATAGAGAAATTACACGCTCCCCTGTTGACAGAGAGCTTGAACTGAACTTACTGTACCACGTGCGAAGCTCAACTTTATACACATTCGGAATCCATCATCACGGAATATCTTTGACAGTCGATTGACAGATCGCTCAGACGTTTAGATCACAGACGTTTAGATAGCAGATTTTAAAGATTTTAGCCATAGTTCATAGGCGAAGTGTTTTTCGCTTACGCTGATAGACCTCAGATAGACAACGGTGGTAGTCATAAAGTCCTATACAATTTGTATGAAAATAGATGTCTGACTCCGGAGTCAGATAGCCGTCGTAGAACCAAAAAGTGGTACGTCGATAAGGACAGCAATAAGTAGCGATCTCCTTTTTTAACTAGAGCGAATTTGCTATGTGCATCTCTTACTGAGTGATATAACAAGACACGTGCCGGTGCTTCCTTCTAGTTCCTTCTCTTTCTATGCCGTAGGTAGATATTATGCTGGGTTCACATGCACGCCGTGCAGCCCGGCAAGCTTAGACAATTCGCTGTACATCGACTCGTCTGTAAAGTGATTGTTACTACTTAACTTTATAGAAGCCTTAATGTACAACGAATTGCCTAAGCTTGCCGGGCTGCGCGGCACGCGTATGAACGCACTGAATGACTAAAGAAGGCATTTAAATATAAATAGTCTCAAAAACGAGACAGTCTTACACAAAAATTTTGGTCTTACACGCTAATCGCATTGAGTTACCAAGAGAACATTGTTTGTCCCTTTCTGCGTAAGTTGAAATTGGTTAGTGACATCCATTTCTCTTGACTTGACTCGAGCTAAGACTCAAAAAATCGTCTCTGAGGCCGAGATTCATAGGCCGAGATTCAGAGACGATTTGTAAGTCATAGTTCGAACTCCCGTATGTCAAAATCCATACATTTCTACCCTACTTAGCTCGAACTAAGCCAAAAAAAATCGTCTCTGAATCTCGGCCATAGACGATTTTTTTTGGCTTAGTTCGAGCTAAGTAGGGTAGAAATGTATGGATTTTGACATACGGGAGTTCGAACTATGACTTACAAATCGTCTCTGAATCTCAGCCTGAATCTCGGCCTTAGTCAGACGCATCCGTTGACGAAATATATGTTTGTATTTACTATTTAGCTGCTTACTTAAAAAAACAAATTCTTACCATTTTTTTTGTATTTTATTATCTGCCCCTGTCTCGTCAACGCCATCTGTCGAGCCATTAAGAACTACTTTTTCTTTTAATAGCTTTCTGAAAATCCCTCATTGAAATCTGGTCACACTGCACACGTCACGTCATTCATTTTCATTTTTGTGGAGGAGGATGACCACTTGTGTTCTCACTAAAATCATTGTACAGTAATTTTAAAAGTGGTACTGTAAGTGAAATTAACTCCTGTGCCGATCCAAAAATAACTTCGAAGCACACGCGACCGCAACCATGTTCAGCTGGCTAAAGAAGGAAGGTGAAAAATCGGAAAGTATAGATAATGTCGTCGAAGGTCTCAAAAGGATTTATAAAACTAAACTTTTGCCGCTAGAGTTGCACTACCAGTTCCATGATTTCCACTCACCGCAGCTGGAAGATCCGGACTTCGATGCGAAACCGATGATCTTGCTGGTAGGACAATACTCTACCGGTAAAACGACCTTTATTAAATATCTCCTTGAACGAGATTTTCCGGGAATTCGCATCGGGCCAGAGCCGACTACAGATCGATTTATCGCAGTGATGTTCGATGAAAAAGAGGGCGTTATTCCCGGTAATGCGCTCGTCGTCGATCCAAAGAAGCAGTTCCGCCCGCTTAGCAAGTTCGGGAACGCCTTCCTCAATAGATTCCAGTGCTCCACCGTCGCCTCGCCAGTGCTTCGAGGCATCTCCATAGTAGACACTCCCGGCATTCTATCAGGTGAGAAGCAGCGCGTCGACAGAGGTTACGACTTCACCGGGGTACTAGAATGGTTTGCAGAACGTGTGGACCGCATTATTCTTCTTTTTGATGCCCACAAACTCGACATATCAGACGAGTTCAGGCGTAGTATAGAAGCATTGCGAGGTCATGACGACAAAATCCGCATCGTTCTTAACAAAGCAGATATGATAGACCATCAGCAGTTGATGCGTGTATACGGAGCACTTATGTGGTCACTAGGCAAGGTGTTACAAACCCCGGAGGTTGCCAGAGTTTACATCGGTTCATTCTGGGACCAACCTCTCCGCTACGATGTGAACAGAAGACTATTTGAAGACGAAGAGCAGGATCTCTTCAAAGATATGCAGTCCCTCCCGAGGAATGCAGCTTTACGGAAACTAAATGATTTGATTAAAAGGGCGCGACTCGCTAAAGTCCATGCATACATTGTCAGTGAGTTAAGGAAAGAAATGCCATCAATGTTTGGCAAAGATGGAAAAAAAAAGGAGTTGATAAAGAATTTAGGACAAGTGTATGACCGAATCCAGAGAGAACAGCAGATTTCTCCCGGAGACTTCCCTGATATAAAGAAGATGCAAGAGACATTAGCCAATCATGACTTCACGAAGTTCCACCCTCTGAAACCAAAGCTGCTGGAAGTGGTGGACCATATGCTGGCGACAGACATTGCACGACTTATGGACATGATCCCACAAGAGGACATCAATGTTGTTATGGAGCCACTTATTAAGGGTAAGTTTTAAATACCATATTTTCTGAATGACCTCTATTTCATTTATGTTCTTTAATTAATCGAATAGGGCAGGGTGTGGGGGTTTTTGAGACTTAAAGGGGCCAAAATCTGTTTAAAAATATATCCTTTTATTGGATAAAGTGTAAATTATTATAAATTGTAATTAAGTGTTACAAGATTTAACATTAATTGAGAGTGTTTTTTATAGAGAGGCTGATATCTTGGAATCTGAGCAATTCTAATCTATAAACTTTGATACTTTTTTGGTACATAAATTAAATTAAATGTGTGATCCTTTCAGCTTGGCAAAAAAGAGTAGAAATTAAATGAGGTCGCTCCCTCCACGCAAGAACGTCAAAATCATGCATAACCTGTCAACACCACCATACTCAAATTTTAGTTCCATCAGTCACCACATTCATGACTTTATGGCCAAACTATTCATTTCTAGAACCCCTTGTAAAAATTATTTCTTTGATTTGGATGTCTGTATTTCTCAATGTTCAGAAATGCTTTATGTTATTTTGAGTAGCGCTTTTACCCTTTATCATTAAAATGCCAATTTTATTATATTATGGAGTTATGGACCTAAGAGAAACTGAATTCAGAGTGTGATTTATTGAACTCTGATTGTCTATGACAGAGAGTCAGTAAAACATAGTTCAACAGCCATGATAGATGGTGTTCACATACTTGACGAAGATGGAATATAAAACTAACACATAATTTTAAAAATGCATCTCACTGAGTCAGAGTCCTTAATTTTTACCAATTTATTTGTATTTTATTACAATAGTAACAGGTTTATAAGTCTTACCGATGTATCTGTGCAGTTGACAAATTTCTATAGCTTGCAAAATTATATTATTGGTTAATATAATTTCGTGAGCAATTTAAATTTAGGATGTGCCAAATTTGCGAGCCTCAAAACCCTTGCTGCAATTATCTAATTTTTCTTCCGCTCGTTTTGCTGCTTGCACCCTTTGATTACTAAATGACTGGTTTTGACTGGGACTCGAGTCTGGTCTGCGCAAACAAAAATTCACCAGCATTATTATTTTCCTGGTCGTACTATAATGGCAAAGTTAGTCATCAATCTATCGAGTCAAATGGAACAATTTTTTCTTTTTTATTTGGCTTTCAGAAAATCCCTCACTTTCAAATTAATCAAAATCATCTACTTATCTAAAATTCTAGACAATCGATTCTTAATTTTTTTAATGACTTGTCCCCTTGAATAGGTATAAAATAATCGTGTAAAAATCATACAAAAACAAAAAACATATGGGTCGAATTGAGAACCTCCTCCTTTTGTTGAAGTCGGTTAAAAGGTATTGTTTACGAGCTTATGATTAGACTTAAAAACTGGTAATTATATTTTATCTTGCCTCGATGATGGGAGCCAATGCAGATGAAGGCATGGGCAAAATCTAGTACTTGATAAAAATGTAATTATATAAGGTCTAACAAAATAAGGTGAAACTATTTTAAGGGGATGATCAGACCATCAAACTGAACAACTTTCTCTATGGGACCAATGTCGAAATCAAATTTTTTATAAATAATATTTACACTGATCTACTAAATATTTTGCTATCATCCCTGAATAGGGACCTGTGTTTTGTTTACTTTGCACGCCGCACGCACGCGGCGGCTTCCTTTGAACTCAATGCGCCCGGCCCCACTCCCGCCCTTGCTTGCGTTGCGTTGCGACCTTTCACCTTGCTTTGACATCTTCAGTAGCGAGCGAGCGCTCGCGCACGCCGACCGGTCGATACGTTTTGCGCGCGCCTCACTTAACCTCTTGCAAGGTTACGTCATTACGTGATATGCTTTACCATCATTAACGTGACAACTAGTGACAAGTGTACGGACCTAGCTACTTGGACGATACATACGGATTTCGGTGAATAGGCAGAGGTATTGAGTGACCTGGAGAGCGATTTTTGAATCTCATTCGGTGAGCTCAGCAGTTGAAAATGTCAAAATACCTAACTATGGAGATACGCATCTTTCTGCTGCTGATTTGATTTTAAAAAATCTCACTCCTGAAGTATGATTTTTGAACTATGGAGATACGCATCTTTCTGCTGCTGATTTGATTTTAAAAAATCTCACTCCTGAAGTATGATTTTTGAAAGTCAAATCAGCAGTAGAAAGATGCGTATCTCCATAGTTATTTTGACATTTTCAACTGCTGAGCTCACCGAATGAGATTCAAAAATCGCTCTCCAGACCTGACCTTACGCCACTTGATTTCCATGTATGCCAAAACAGCTCCGACAACGGATAGTGACCGCACACGTGATGTTATTAATACGATTGAGACGTTTTAATCAATAAGTGCAAAGACACATCCAAAGACGTGCAATAAAGTTCATTGAGAAAGGTGTGGGATATGTACAAAATTGAATGTAAGTAAAAGTACCTACTTACATACCATTTGGATTACATTTTTTAAGCAAAATGCTACGTTCATTATCTACCTAAACATCTGAACTTAGACGTCCCCAACTGCATAGTCAAATTAGTCAACCAGCTCGCGGGGCCCCGGCGCGTAGGTAGGTTCAGTGACCTCGCCTCGCACGCCCGCTTCGCCACACTCGTTCACAGCTGCAGAACAGGGCCAAATCCAGTGGTAGATATTATTATTTTTTACTTTTAAACAGCAGATTTTTTTTCTGTTGATTTCGATATTGGTCCCATAGAGAAAGTTGTTCAGTTTGATGGTCTGATCATCCCCTTAAAATAGTTTCACCTTATTTTGTTAGACCTTATATATATAAATATGATGTGCGGATATGGATGGATACTTTGCTAAATAAATGTGATTTGATGAACCAATACAGTGACTCGATGCATTCTTGCTTTATTTCAAAAGTTCACTTATTCAAAAAAAAATGGACCGTGTTCAAATTATTTTGTAGTTGAAACCACTGTAGACCCTTTAAGGTGTACGAGTGGACGTACCACTGGTTCGGAATCTGCGCATATAGAGTGCACAGATTTCTTGCTTTGTATTAATCCCTATAGTGGGAGCAACTGGATGAGAATGACCGAACATAGAGTTTTGTGGCGCTCCTTAGGAGAGGCCTTCGATCAAAGTAAAATTAATAGATAGGCGTTATGCGAACATTTCAAACCAGAAAAATAAGGAAAAACAAATGACAGGGATACTTCAAATATGTACCGAGATGACAGATCAAGTGTGCCAGTTTGTATGGACCAAGTGTAACAGTAGTGTGCTTCAACTTAACGCGCTTTGGGCCTATCCATTAATTTTACTTTGAGCGAAGGGAGAGGCCTATGTTTAGCTGTGGGCTTGATAGACTGAAGATGATGATGATGGATTCATATGGAACTGTGTCGATGCCGATCTAATAGGTCCCAGTGGATGCGTACCTTTATTCTGAATGAAATCAATATTTTTGCACATTTATTTCAGTGCTTGTATTCACTAAAAAACTAATTACATATCTACTTATATGGTAAGAACCTTTTCACATGGACACAGAAATTAGTTTTGAAATGCATGGAACTACTTTTTATGGTTGCGTTAAATGTTTAGTGTGATTTAGTACTAATTGTGATAGGTGTTTAACATTGTGTTGCTAGCACAGGGATGATATCACACATGTGTAGAGGCTCTACATATATGGATTGCACAAACACACAAAAAATAATGTTGTTCGAAAATACTATTTTGATTGTAACTTGTTACTATTATATTTGCCTGCCTGCTGTGCCGAGGCTCGCGGGTTCGAATCCCGTATGGGTCAAATATTTGTATGATGAATATGAAGGATCCGTATCAGAAAGACAATCTAGTAAAATGTCTTTGTGGGATGAACGACACAAAAGCAAAACAACTTACTAGTAAAACGTCTGAAATAAAAAATCGTCTATCTGTACCCGAGTCATGGATGTTTGTATCTATATATGTATTCTATATCATTGTCTAGTCATCATAATACAAGTCCAGGCTAAGTTCTGGTACTTTAAATGTGACTAGATAATTTGTGTCACAATGTCCAAGATATTTATTTATTTATATTTATATGTATTCTATATTATTGTCTAGTTATCATTATACAAGTCCAAAAGTGCGATTTTTGAATCTCATTCGGTGAGCTCAGCAGTTGAAAATGTCAAAATTACTATGGAGATACGCATATTTCTACTGCTGAATTGACTCTCAAAAATCATACTCCAGGAGTTCTTTTTGAGAGTCAAATCAGCAGTAGAAATATGCGTATCTCCATAATAATTTTGACATTTTCAACTGCTGAGCTCACCGAATGAGATTCAAAAATCGCACTCTAGGCAAGTTTCTGGTATTTTAAATGTGCCTAGACACTTTTTTTTAAATTTCCAAGATATTTATCAAGAGGTTTATTCATTATCGTTTTCCTCACCATCTTGCACATTGGAATTTCTTGTTTCATTGCTTGTAATATTGCTAAATTCTTATATAAACTGACTCGTAGGTATTAGTCATCATCAACTTTAGATGTGAAATTCGTAGTCTCCGTTTATTTTTAGCTGATAAAGTTAATTATGTTATTTTTAACGTTATTAGTGCTCTTTGTAAAAGAGTTCGAATAGTTTATTAAAAATTGTATTTTGCGACAGCGAATGTTTCAGTGGGTGCAGGTGAATGTTCAGTGCTATGGATTTTGAGTTTTGAAAACGACGCCAATGCGAATGTTAGTAACTCAGTTTATTTCAACGGAGAGTAGGTAAATTTGAAATGGCAGAATGGACAACATTTAATTAAGGAGAGGTACCAAAATTCTAAAACCATTTGGAGATTATGTCTTACAAAGCTTATACAGGGTGTAAGGAAAAGTATCAATAACCTTTAAAACACATACTCTACCATCAAACGGAACAACTTTTATTATAGGAGCAAACCTGCCAGCGCAAAAGAAAAATCTGTTCTGTTTCTGTTGTTCCATACTAAACTGCAATGCCTACTCGACTCAAACTTATGTAATGTTTTGTTTTTTTTTTGTTCTGACATGTTTGTTCCCACAGTAAAAGTTGTTCAGTTCGATGGGTAGAGTATGTGGTCTTAAGTTTAATGATACTTTTCCTTACACCCTGTATAAAAACAGATTTTTTTTCTAAACGAACATACTATCTCGAGTTATTAGAAAAATACAAAAAAAATACAGGACGAACTGTTTCCTAATCAACTTTCATCAACATCTCCGGCCAAAGTAACAATGGCCATAATTCCGCCCAATTTCAATAAAAAATAATACGTATCCTATATTTTAAAAATATATTTTTAATTTATTCAATAAAATTGGTGTTAAATATGAAATGTTGTCCATTATTTTCAAGTAGGAGTGTCCACTTTCACAGAGCGATCCGTGTAGTAGTATTGTGTTGTATTATAACTTTATAAGTAATAACCTTTGCTATAATAACGAGTGACACTCAATGCCGTAAGAACTAGATGTCTGTTATCATCAGATATTGACCTGAATAAGCATTCTTATCAAATTGTGATAACACTGATAACTTCGTGCATGAAAAATTTGCTATCTGTTACTACTAGCCATAATAAGACAAACGCTGTATTTAGAGTCGCAAAGTACGTTTCCCGATGATTTCATTGTTTGCTTTTCGTTTGAGTAGGCATTTTCCTAGTTTGTGCCCCTTACTTGTCTTTTACGCTGGGAAAATTCCCATTGAATAAAAGGAAAATCACAATAACACAGTCATCATGGGAATATTGTCTGGGAATATTTATTCTGGGATTGACTTGACACGTCATTCCAACCAGTAACTTAAATTGCTAAATGTGAGAATTGCTACAACCACCTACATTCTTAAACAGAAAGTTGATAGTTGTAGCAATGTTTCTGACCACCCCGAATGGGTTTGCGGTCGTGAGTTTGTGTGTGTGCGTGTGTGTGAAATTGACCAACATATTTTTTTGCGTTGTAGATAGCATAATTACATCCATAGTTACATGTTCATAAGGTCCGGTGACGGTCCAGTCAAGGTCCAGAATTAGTAGTGTTGTCATCATTTAGCTGACATTAGAGACATAGATAGCGCAGTAGGGCTGCCAGTAAATTTTTTATAAATATCAGCCATGAAGTTATACAAAATGGTCTCGCAGGCAGGATACATACAGGGATAAGAACTAAAAAACTTATAAAATTGCTTTTTTCCTGATTATTCGTCACGTAATCTGAACTTAAAGTCGTTTTTTTTATTCACAATAGATATTATTGCACCAACTACTTACAGCATTTGTTGGTTCCGAGAGAGGCAACATTCTACAGAACTTGAACAAAACACTCTTTTGGGATTTTTGGATTCCAGCAGAGCTTTTCAGTTCATAATATTTATGATTTTTGTTTTGTATCAAATTATACATGAGAGTCATGGATACGTAGAGGATACAAACAACCACCCGATTATACGTTGCAGGTATTGCAACGCAGTATGCTAGCGAGACGAGCGAAAGTGTCGACTCGAGGTGTTGTGGCCTACTCGTGATGGCGACTAGGCGCGGACATGTTCTGTTCGTTCTGTAAACTAAAAGAAACAACACACTAATAATATAGCGAACACTACGTAATATAATAAAATATGGTAGTTTGTCTTAAACGGTTTAGAAAGTTTTGGTACAAAATTTGAATGTTGCTAGAATGATAATGAACCCATTTTTATGTCCTATGTGTTTAAAAACTATTAGGTACTAAAATTATCTATTTCCAACAATAAAGAGGGATTGTCTAGCTCAGTTTTAATCAGAAATTTGTTTAACTTGCTATGTTTGCTGATACGAAGAGATATTACGAAAAAAATCCAGGTGTGTAGGTATACAACTAGATGTGCAACTAGATTTGTTATTTCAAGGACATTGTGTTAAATTCACGTTAAAACGTTAATTGTACCTACTTGGTATAAGAGAGTTTAACATGGATGTAAATCATAAAGGATGCCCCTCCTCCTTACAAGCATTGAAACAAGAAAATTGGCAATAGGAGCTAAAATTTTTTACCTTGGATTAGAAAGGGACAAAGTTAACGTCACAAAAAACAACGACGCGACGGAAAAGAACGATGATTACCGACCAACAATGAGTATTATCATGTTTCACCGCTTGTTAAGGGTTGAACTACATCACGTAGCACCGCATCGCATTTTTCCGTCGCTCCATCCTTTTCTGTCACTCGGGATAGTCATTTGCTAGAGCATATAAGATAGACGGAACGCGATCGCGCGCGGCGTGCTGTGCTGAGTGACAGAAAAGGATGGAGCGACGGAAAAATGCGATGCGGTGCTAATTGATGTAGTTCAACCCTTAACAAGCGGTGAAACATGATAATACTCATTGTTGGTCGGTAATGTCGCGCGCGATCGCGTTCCGTCTATCTTATATGCTCTAGCAAATGACGTTCCTGAGTGACAGAAAAGGATGGAGCGACGGAAAAATGCGATGCGGTGCTACTTGGTGTAGTTCAACCCTAAGCAGTCTGTCCTCATATAGGTATTCCAAACTTCTATGGAATTTCACAATGCACTGCTAATTTTAATTCAGTAAACATGAAGTTTGCTGCCAAGTACCTATATTATATTAATTATATATTTCCTGATTCAAACCCCCTTTCTACTTTTTCTTCACTCAGATTGCCGCTTCGCATGATGCCTATCGCGTTTATTGTTTTACCTGGAAAAATGTCAGTATGACAGTATTAGTAGGTATACAGGGTTGTACCGAAACCTAAATTCATTATATTTTTTAGGGGGTGCTTCATAAAATCAAACTGAACAACTTTTAGTACCTACTAGAGGAACCAACATTGAAATCGCGATAAAAGTCCTTGATGTTAGATACAACAATAAATTAATTCGATGAAAAAACAATAAAAATATTCCCGATTCTATGTTTGCGTCATAGTGAAAGTTTTTCATTTTGGCGTTCAGCACTCGTAGCATGCTACACGTGATACGGCTGTATCACGTCTTTTGTCTCGTTCGTTCGCGTGCAAATAGAAAGAGAGCGAAGGTGTTATAGCGCTGTATCACGGTGTCATGCTACCTATGCTGAACACCTACGAGTATGGTTTAAGATCTTATTACAATAAAATATGGAACACATTTAAGTCTACACCCTGTAAAGAAATTAGAAGACGTTGGAACTTTTAAGTTACGCTTTCGTTACGTCGTCATGCCAATGAAACAGCAAATGTCTTCTCTTCTTACTCGAACGACGTATCTGAGGGCCTACCATGAGTTTTCCCTGTTCTTTACTACTGTAGTTACGTCGTCGATTTAGTATGACAGAAATTAGTTCACAAAGTAACCACTAGGAGTGCTGTACGAAATTCAATACAAAATTGATGACGTAACTACAGTAGGAAAGTACATGTGAAAGTCATGGTAGGCCTACTGACCACGTACCTACGTAAAACTGAAATTAGGCCTACCATGAGTTTACACTGTAGTAAACTACAGTAGTTTTACTGTACTACAGTTTTTGTATTGAATTTCGTACAGCGCTCCTAATGGTTACGTTGAGGATTAATTCTGTCATACAAAATTGGTGCCGCAACTACATTAGTAACGTACAGTGAAAACTCACGGTAGGTACTGTTAAGCATTACCATGACTGCACGCGTAAAAACTTAGCAATGTTCCTGACCACCCCGAAAAGGATTATGGTCGTCAGCATCAATACCTATTTCCAGCTTCCTGGTCGTCAGTTTATGTACGTTAAACGTCAAAATAAAGTCGTCATACGATCTTACTTTTGCTAAGTTAATGTGACCTCTTTTGTTCACGGATGCCCTCTCACTCAACTTTACCGGCGTTAGCATTGTTCTCTTTGCGTCAGAGTAATTAACGCTCACCAAGTAATAGTTTAACTTTTTATATAATCTAAATCCTGAAAAGTTCATAGTGCCATTCAATCATATCATATCATAAAAATGTAATCGTAACTATACATATTATGCACTAAATTATATAAATTATTTCTTAGAACGGTCCCGTCTGTAATACATAATAACCTAACCTAATACACTCATAGCAGATGTGTAAAAAGTCACGATTCGAATAGCCTTAGCACTATCAAATACGATTACGTCATCGTCAGACATGTGATTCTTTCTGAAATTCATACTTAGATAAGGTGTCAACGTTTACAAACGTATGCTCATCACTTTTAAAAATTTTTTCGTTGATATATTTAGGTAATTATATCCTCCATCCATGGGCATTCGACAACACAATTTTGGAAATTCACTACATTATTACCGTGTTAAAATGTAGTGATGAATATGTACTTGTGATATACTGAATCACTGATAGCTGCGCGGGCGCACCTGTATTTAACGTGACCTTGTACATTGTACTTCATTTGATCATGAACCATAGCCTTACGCTTTTGATTTTTGTATATTCATTCAAAATCATTAACTAGTGAGGTTTATCCTTTAACCGAATCATTTATTATTATAAGTTAGTTGCTATCAATTCCTTAGCCAACTTCCTGGTTGCTATCGACATACTGTTTCGGTATTATGTTATGAGAAGAGTATATGTTTATAAAGGATTTTTATGATGTAGTTGTAGGTAATCCTCCATGCGATATATTTCCATTATGTATATAGGAGTTTCGTATCTATTGTCATAATCATAACATAACTCATAGTCCATAGTACTCAGCTTACGTTCTTTACAAGTACGATAGGTATATCTATACTTTAAAGAGGCGTGTCAAACATAAAATTATAAAATAATTTATGTTATTCATATTGCAAGAAAATGTAATAAATACTATTCCGTAGCCGCGTATTTTGCATCCTTTTACAGCTCTTCATCGGCTGAATAATAGCGCTAATGAAGTGAACTAGATTTGGAATTCTACGTGTGATTCTATTTAAATGAGTCAGCATTCATTTGAAATGAGCTTGGTGTTTGTGATTGTATGTTTGCTGTTATTGACATTCATATTGCATTAATTTGTTATCTATTTTGTGTATCGTGTTTTTTCACCTTGACGGTTCGACCAATAACTTGTAGGTACCTACTGTTCTTGATAATGTTTTAGAGTATCGCACCGCGAAAGCACATTATGCACTTTTTGTCTAGGTTTCACTAACATTTGAGTTAGTGTTACTTTCAACCAACGTGATCGCATGGTCAACGCGCTTGATGATGCCACGAGCCGGTCACGCTAATCCGGATACGTTCGTAATTTGGAGCGAGGAATGAGTCGCCAACTTGCACGTTCTGTCCACTTACTTCGTTTCCGAGTCATCATCACAACGTTTTATTGGTCTAAATTTTGATATCGGGTTCGTAGTGTTTTCCTGCTATGCAATCTTATCGATAAATTCCACATTTTATCGATTCATAGAATAGAGAAACTTAGTCATACTGTATTGTTCAGCTCTATGCTAATAATCGGTAATCACGGATCCCTCGAAGCCTAGATATGGATGTAGGTAAATGGATTCTAATTAATGAAAAATTTGAATGTCAAGGCTCTGTGTAGGGAATGTACTCCACTTGCATATTTCGGTGGCAATGAGAGCGCGACCAGCACTTTCGCCAGATTTCTTGCGAGCTGATGTTAGATTAAACTGTTAATTTTTCATTGTTAATAGGTATGGCGTGTTTTATAAGTACGTAAACAATTAGTTGTAGTTATGATCGCTATCGTAAAATAACGATTATTTTACGATAAAGATCGATTGCGATAGCAATGATTAAAAATAGAAATAGGATATTGCAGCAAAATTGCAGATTCAAACGCGATAAATATTGCAACGTCCAAATCGTATCGGACGGCGATCGGTGGAAGTGTGGCAAATTGTAGATGCACCTTTACAACACCAGCAACCACGCCCTACCCCTCTAGTATGATATCTCTAATCGCGCGCGACGCGCCGAAAATGGCCTCTTCCCGCGCTTTTCAGCGAGCGAACGTCAAAAGAGAGTCACTGAAAAAAGCAGAGTCACGTGCTAGTAGAGATATCATGCTAGAGGGCAGGATTGCTGAAGAGCGCAGTGGTGTGTCGCCGATCGCAGACCGTTACTTGCGGAGATCTGCAACGTGCACCTCCCACCCACTCCTCTGGGAAGTTGCACATGTTTAAGCAATGTCTGGGTTACCTATGTTTCTTTGTGCTTCAATGTTGTTATTCCTTAACAAACACTACTTCCGCTTTAACTAGGACAAATATATTAATAAATGGACTATCCTTCGTTGGTCTGATAGATGAAGGGCTTGATTCTGTTTAATAGGTATACTCTGGCATGTTTACGTCCGGGCTGTGCCACGTACATGCACGACGTTTAATTGTGCTCGGAGCATTGTTCCTGCGTCCGCTGTGACATCATTACGTGTGCCGACCATTGAGACGCATCTGAGCAGCATCCATTGTGATGTGATACACAACTGCCGACCCACTTGTCGCTCAATGATGGTTCATTGTGTGCGCATCACGACTCTCGATGCACCCTCGGAATTGGATCGCTCGTTTGTTCTTTTAGCCTTTGTAAGTTGACTTAAAGACATATGTTGGAAATGGATTTCATTTGTATTTGCTAAAATCAAAGAAGCTTTGCCCACGGCACAAAACAAACACAAATTAATAAAGTGTATGATAAATATACAAACTATCGTTCGATTCGTTCGGAAATCTTTTTGTATTTACTTGAATGCCTGACTCTCATCTCATCACACCTAATTACTCTGTGTTCTCATTGAAAGGGTATAGACCAATGTGAAATGCGAACTGGCTTACCTACCACTACCACACAATAAGTAAACCACTTGTAACAATTTAGCCTGGAAGAACTGTAAAAAGTTAACTTTCGTTATACGAACCAAGTAAATATTGATTGATTACTGTAAACCCAGTCAGTGTATGATTTATGCATTTTTCACATGCCATTCTCTCACTAGTAGCGTGCTGGGTTAACGATTACCTTAAAAACCCTTTAGTTTTTCAAATTGATTAACTATTTACACAAAGTATGTTATCGTACCAGTGTTGTGAGCTAGCTAATCAATAACCGTATTGATTGAACTACGCCCTTTTAAATAAAAAGAGAACCAGCCATTATTAGGTAGTTGTGAGTCAATCGGCATACTTTTTGTTAGCATGATATCGCCTGCTCGGAAGTGCCGATGTGGGCCGCCGCGCGCGCTGAATAACGACTCGCGTCGCGCACGCGCATAATGGCCGAGGAGTACTGTACTGCTGCCACACGCGCATCTAGAGCATAAGCCGTTTACAGTTCACAATGTGATTATGGATTTTGCGAAATGCGTTCGCTGCTGGTGCTCTTTCAATATCTCATCATATGTGATAGTTATTTTGATAACAAGCTTGATGCTTATCAAGCGAAATGATCAAGACTCTACGTTGCCTAGAATGCCTTGACTTCACTCTTGAATTTCGACACGAACGATAAACGAGATGTTCGTTCTTTAGAAAATATCTGTTCTTAAACTTTATCTTGCTTTGCTCCATACACGTAAAATTGCTTGTATCGTGTCACCGCAAGATTCTGTGATGTTATGAATTATGATATTCTTTGGATGTAAGTGCGTATAACGGTTTGCCATTGTTATGATGGGATTCCATCGAACGCAGGGTTGCCACCTTTAGGATATTAAAAATCTGGACAATCGGTCGAGATTTCACTGCAATATAATGAGATGACTGCAATACAATCAAAAACCAAGAGCGAGCGAAGCGAGCTCGAGATTTCATTGCAATATAATGAGATGACTGCATAATGTACGATCTAAAACCAAGAGCGAGCGAATCGAGCTCGAGATATCATTTCTATACGAACTAAAACCAAGTGCGAGCGAAGCATATGGGGCTAGTAGTAGTATCTACATAGTAGTAGTTGCGCGCATCATTGCGTGTTATCATAAAAATCGGGACAAAACTGATAGGGCGTCGGGACGCGGGACAGTGTGATCGAAATCGGGACTGTCCCAGCTAAATCGGGACGGGTGGCAACCCTGATCGAACGTTAGCAGTTCAAAGGCGGCAACGAGTGCGCTTGCGACGCCGACGTGCGTAGAATGAGCACGTGTATGAATGCCTACTTCCCCCTTTCTCCACCCCCCACGATGTTTTCTTTAATAAACTTAGATCGAGTCTTGCGTTCTATGTTCTAATAATAATTCGGTATGTCAAGTTTTTTTTGGTTGTCATTTTTATATTTTTTACGGATAGAAGACATAATTTTAAGACACCTATTTCATTTTTATTGCGATTCGTCGAGTTTATCAATATAAATTTAATTTTTAAATTATTTTGATCTGTAATCTTTAAGTGCAAAAATGGTGGAGAAAAAGTAATTCGAACTCCATGGAGAAACACTACCTACTGCAATATTTAAAAAAAATAAAACGTGCCTCCTCTTTCTAACTCTATGCTGGAAACAGATACGGCAACATCAAATGTCAAATTCTGACATTGTGAATGTATTTTTTTTCTTAATAGCCGGGTATTTCAAGTTGATTTTATGTTTAACAAGGAGTTCACAGGTATGCCAGTGACGTCACTGAGCGTACCGAAAAACGACGTTATTTTATTTAAAATATTTGTAATCCTTTCATTTTAAAATCGTTGACGTAGAAAATATGATTATTGAGACAATTATCTCGAAATGGTTTTCGATTCAGCCCTCTAAAAAAAAACTTGACATACCGAATTTAGCGAGTATACAGATATGTCCTTGAATCTATGAATAATTTCCTTTTGTCCACAGTTTATACAAGAATTGACTACCAGGTCAATTTAGTGACTAGTGAGGTATTATCGACAAATGTTATACCATTTATTGTGATACCAGCTGGCCTGGCAAAAGATAAACATTATCACAAAAAGTTGAACATTTGAAATATTTTGTCAACTGCTATAATAATTATTATGATCACATTTTGTTGTGACTGCTTCACTTTTCCAATTTCGAAGTGTATTGTTTACCTGCTAGCATGCCTTTAGTATGCTATAAGATGCAAATGTCCTTCAGTAAGCTTCAAGGGCAAAGACTGCAATTAGTTTGTGACAGTCTGCTACTTCTCAGGCGATTAGGGAAGCAGCGCCCGTTGCGATTTGTGCGCAAACTTCCCTGCGTGGGTGATGCTGGACGGATGCACATCCTCTTTACAGCGAGGATACAGGTATCCTGCTGCTGGACAGCCTGGACCTTGAATGCCATTCGGTCGATTAGCACTAACCGCCGGGGAGACGTTTATTAAGTCATCTTCTATTGGGGGTCTGAGATTTGTGTCATCGGTTTCTATTCTAAGATCATTTAATATTTCTGTTACCTACCTCCCCATATTTTGGAGTAGGTATTGAACTATTGATATATTTGATTTTATAATTGAATCAGCTCAAGGTACAGTTTAGATCACATATTCTATGAATAGGTACATTGCTATGCAATTCACTCTTTAGAAAGTTTGTACATAAGTGAGTGCCAGAACCGAATTGCTACTGTTTACCTAGTCCATTCGAAAATATAATTTTGACTAAGGGCATGGTCAAAACCACTTTTGACTGATTTTTGCAGACAAGTGGTTTTGTCTGTAACGTAATACATATTCTAAGGAGGATGTAGGGGTGTACTGAGAAAGGATTTTTCGATATTCTAATTTTCCGCGGACGAAGTCTAACAAAAATTGTTCTCTTTTATTATAAGCATAATTCACTTCCTTGCAGTGACTTAGTGAGCATGCGTGGCATTGATTGCTCCACTGCACCAGACCATTTCTAGAAGCTCCCAAACGACTTGTCATACTTGTTTTGCAATCAAGTGCACTTGTAGTTCTGCGCCACAAGATTACTTTATTTAAAATAAAAATGCTAACTCCCAACTCTTGTGGTGATGTAACCTACTCTACGATTTTATATTTAGATTTATTCTGTAAAGAATTTAAATCTAGATTTAAATATTGTGGTTTCAAAACAAAAACGGCATTTGGTGGTAACGTTGCAATATCCAGAGCTATGCATGCTTATTTATCAAATACTAGCTGTTGCCCGTGACTTCGTACGCGTAGACGTACGTTCTTGTGAAACCAGACTTTGTCACCCCATTTAACCCTTTCATGGGTTGATTTCTGAAAAAAACAGATACACTCGTATACTCATTTAGCAAGAAGAGTACTCCTGTGAAGTTTGAATAAATAAGTCTAACTAATCTTGTTTCCCCATAGAAACTTTGGACCCCCCGTTTCACCCCCTCAGGGGGTGAATTTTGAAAAATCTTGTCTTAGCGTGCCCCTAGACCTCTTAAGGAACCTGCGTGCCAAATTTGGAATCTCGAGACCCAGCGGTTTGGGCTGTTGTTATGTCAGTCAGTCATTCAGTCAGTTTCTTTTTTTATATATAAGTATTTAGATTTCTAAATCAAAAATGACGTCAGAAAGTTATCTAAGTATGTGATATTATATTGAATAAAAATTGTTGAGTTTTTTTTTTGAGTTTAAAACTATGCTACCTAGCTTAATCGTATCGTATTAGTTTAAATACCTACATCATATCAGATGGCATACAATAATTTTAGCTGTGATCTAAACTCCATCAGTTACATAATTAATTAGGCATACCTATACAAGTAAAGTACGTAGGTATCTAGGTAGATTAGATAGGTAGTTAATTTGCGCAACGGTCGATTAAATCATAAAAAGTTTACAATAGTACCATACCGTGACGCTCACTAGCCTTCTGTTTTTACTCCATCGTTATTTATTATTTTTATAAAACTAATGACCTACATTAAAATACAATAATACTTACCTAATCCTTGACTCAACAATTGTGTTAATTCATAAGTAAGCGAATTATATAGAACTGCAACTGTAGTGTGGTTATAAAACCATAAATTTGAATAAAAACTATTTCATACAAGCAATGGAGCGAGTAGAGAAATGAATAGATTGACCTTGTTGGATATGATGCAGATAAAAGGCGATACTAGCCCGGGGTTATTTATTATGATTGTTTTGTCTTACGACTCGCTCGAGCTCTGCCGAATGAGGTGCAAGGTGACTGCAAATGTCGTTTGTATACGCAGCGAAGTATGCTTATAGTGTGTCATAACACATTCTCGTTAAATCATTACATACACAGGTAATTAGTACCTAATCATATTCTATATGAATACTCATACAAACATATTGTAAAGTACTACATGACTGTTGTGATTCATCCATCACACAGTAATCGAAATTATTGTGTACCTACTTCCTGGAGATTACGCTATACTTATAGCTTTGCCGTTTGAATAATTTATTAACTGTATGTATGTACGTGAATTAGAAATATAATTATGTCATGTTTTCCGGTAGAATAATTTGATTATATTATTTGACTGAATGCGATAATACTTACTTACTAACAGTAAGCGATAATTGCTAGCAGGTACCTATATTACCTAATCGAATAACTGGCACATTGCCTAAAAACTGTAATTTACTGTAATATCGATGACTACCCCACAAAGTCGCGGTCACGAACCTATTAAAATGTTGTATTTTACACTCTGTTTACAGTACCAACCACGTTTCTACATTTAATATTTATCCTAGCTGAGCGTTCGAGTTTAATAACATTTTGGTACAATAATTGAATCAGTTCTAGGTATAGTTTAGAACACAGGTTCTTCTAACATATTGCTATTTTATTTACCTATGTGTTAGTAAATTTGTAGGTAATAAATTGGTATTATCTCATTTTACAGGTGGCGCATTCGAAGGTGTAGAAGACCAAGTATCGCCATTCGGCTACGGACGCGGCGAAGGTGTCGACGCTGGCCATGGCGATCCGGAATGGATTTGCAGCAAGGAGAAACCTCAATACGATCAGATCTTCAAGTCACTCAACCCTTGTGACGGAAAAGTAACCGGGGCTGGTACGCAAATAACTCCAAAAGTTCTCTCGCAATTGCTAAACGTACAACCACACCTTCGAGACACCCTTGTTGTAGATAAAGCATTGGAGGCACTGCTCTCTTCCACGAAAAACTGCACTTTACTAACTGAACTTTGCATGTCTTTAAAAGCATCCAAAGATGATCAGCAAAATCAGCCTGCACTAGAGACAGAAAATTTTGATAAAATAGCAAATGCATTGGGCGTATCTGCGCAAAATTGTAATATGATTGTACAGTTTTTACTCAATGAGCGAACGGTACATATGGATGTAGGAAGTCACAGGATGTCACCAGCTGTGTCTATTCATAGCTTGAATGAATCAATTGCCATAGACGAGTCTAGAATCGACCTAAGTAGACCTGCATCTTCAAATTCTGATATAAAACGGGATTCTGATGATGAATCTGATAGTGTTATAGAGGTTCCATTATTAAATTTAGAAACTGATAAAGAATATACGTCTGGCTTCTTTCATCCATTTATATTCACAGTAAAATTTATGTTCTTGCTAGTGCTCAACATAATAACGATAATAATAACAGTGCAAGTCATGTTTGTAACAATTCTTTATGTCACCTCAGGTGAGCTATACATTGAGTTCCTCGTCAATAAAACTCCTGAATCGTGGATCGATAAAGCAAAAGACATTGCTTTTGGTTCTGTACAAGAGCCTACGCGAATACATTATTTTTTTGAATTATTCTATCGTCACAATCTAGTTAACATTTTAAAGTATGTATACTCGAAAGTAATAGACAGTTGAGTAATCTGAATTTCTTGCCATATTTCAATATTTTCATGTTCTAGTTATAATTAATGTTACTGAAGCATATCGAACATCTTTTACTATGCAATTCAAAGCTGTTCTAAGTTATCATTTATTATTTATTTATTAATGAAAGAAACGTTACAGTAAATTGACAAGATAGTGCAATAAAAACCAGTTTAGGTTTATCTATACACTATCGACTCGTCTAGGACGTCTTAATTAACAGTTAGGATAACTAATATGTTACCTATGTACTTAATTACGTACTTACAATATTAGTTATTATTTAGGTGTACTTAGTAAATATTCGTCAGACTTTCGAAATTATTATTACGAGATATTTGCAAGAAGATGCTAATGGCACGGTTTTGCCTTTTTTCATTGTTAATATTGCATGCTGCATTAATCCCGTTTAATTGAAGCCATATCACGTTTTAATAATGCAGCAAGAGCTGATAGTGTGCTACATTTAGCTCATAAACACATTTGTTCAACAGCGGCCAAGACAGAAATGGTGAAGTCAAAGCTACCTAACTCCGTGCTGGGCAAGATTTGGAAACTTTCCGACATTGACAAGGATGGTTTTCTCGACGACGACGAGTTCGCGCTCGCCATGCACCTCATCCGGGTGAAGATCGATGGACACGACCTGCCTTCAGAGTTGCCTCCGCATCTCGTACCTCCCTCCAAACGCAACTGAAAGCTTGAAACCGTGGTGTTAGATCGTGGCAGTACGTCAGAGCGACAAGCGTTCTCCATATTGTAATCGGGTTCGAAACGCTCCATTTCTGAACCCAGTTTACGTTAATTTTTAGTTCAGTTTAGTTAAATATTAATCGAGCATAATACCAAGTTGCGTTTTTCTGAAACGATAGTTACATATTTATGGGAACATTATACCAAAATGTATGCTTTATGAAGAGATGCTGATCCTGAGATGATGATCCTTGCCGCTCTTTCGTGTTCTGATTTTAATATACTTACTGAATACTCCCATCTGCTTTTTCCTCAAATAAATAACAATATGTAATAAGTATGTATCGTAGAGTTTTTACAATCTATACTTTCTTACTCATGTTTCAGGCTGGTTTGTTTTTTTGTATATGTGCCAATTGCAATTGGCAAACATCTCGTATCGTTTATGCTGATTTTATGGGACGTAATGATGAATGAAACCAAGATCTAAACAGTCATTAAAACAGGACATCATGCGATCTTGATAAGACAATAAAGAATCACATAGTACCTAGTTATTTTGATTTTTGTCATAATAATGATAGCTATGCTATATTATCATATCATCCTTTTCCCTTTTCAACATTTCATACATCAACTAATTGAGTGTGCTTTATATGGTATTAAATAATTCCGAAAGTCTGTTTGTATCATGTTTGTATAGATTGTGCTATGACATATTTGTTGTCAGTTTGTCTGTCGTATCATCAACATGAACTTGCTTTTTGTGTGACTCGCACACAGTTGCAGAAACGCTCTTTAGAGTGAATCCACCATTAAATCTCTTGCTAGCTTTTACTACGTACACAAGATAAAAAGTGACATCAAGAGATTTAATGGAGGATTAACACTAATGAGCGTTTATGCAACTGAGAGAGATTGGTGCTTGAATATTTTGATCTAAGCTTGAATAGGCAGAATAATGTTTCAACAATATGTAAATTCACTAGGTACGCAGTTGCCACCAATCATTCATTTGTGAATGTGTCAATTTAAAGTAATTGGGAAATATGCAGTATGATACGGAGAACACATTTTTTTTTTAAATTTTAGTATGTTTGCGTAGTTTCATAATAGGGCGAGGTCCTGGCCCTATGATGGGAACAAATAACAGAATTTATAAAGAAAACACACGTTTTTCATTTGCGTAATTTACTGTCCTTAACAGTAGGTTTGACATCATCAAAAGATTTATTTAATAAAGCAAATGGTTACGCATATGCGTAGGTAACAATCATGTACCTATGTCGATATGTTCCATCATTAGATTTCTATTTATAAATCACCTTTGTTTCTAAATTAATTTAAACGATATTACATATTATTTTAGCTTTATGACCTAATTTATTTGATGTGTTGAAGAATGTTTTGGTGCTCCCAGAGTTATAAATTATTATTGAAAATGTATTATTAAAATGTCGTGAACATAATTTGTTGAATTACTTACATGCCTTTTAATTGACAATATTTCTTCATATTAGTTAGTTCTTGTTTTGTAATAAGATGTTCCTATTACTTATTGCATTCTAGTAGGTACCTATATGGCAAAATTGTTAAAACGTAGGTTAAAACCTATTTTTTTCTTTATTGTAATCATTAATTTAATTAAGTAAATTTAGCTACACTTTATGCCATTTATTTTCCCATTTTCACTCAAGATTTGCATTTATTGTATGGAGCATTTTAAAAGTTCACACTTGTCAGTGCCTTTGCTATTGTTGTGTAAGAGGTATTTAGGATTTATTATTTCAGTTCTCTCACTTTTTGACTTACAAGTGCTGCTTTAGGAGAACTTATACTTCTTTAATAAGTACATTTACAATAGATTACTTCTGTGGGAAATATGTAAATGTACCTACTTAATTTTATACCTGTCCATGTTAAGGTTTTGGAAAATATTTATGACCTTATTGAGTATGAAAATGTGAGTATTTAACAATTTAGAGTCTTTGATAGTAATGGATAACAAGGTTTGCTACCACTAAATAAGGTAAATCGGCAAACATGTTTTTACATTTGCTACTGTGTGTACATAAAGATATGTAAATGTATTGATTATTATCATTTTAACAAATTATACAATATAGAGTAATAAATAGTTAAGAAAGCACCATCTTGCGGATTTATTTCAAATTTTTTATCCATTTTATTTTAATAATGCAATGAAATGAAACACAAGATTTGAAACATTGTTTTATTTAACATAACCACTTTATGGGTTGGGCCGCCAAAATTGTCAATTTTTTTGTGTCACTTTTTTGTCTTTTTTCGGGGTATTAACTTCGAGTATTCATATTTCGAAAGTTTCTTATACAAACTGTTAGTATTATGACTTTACCATAAGAACAATATATCGACCAACATAGTTAGTGTAACTACAAGCAAACAAACAAAAAAACCAGTTTTTTACGAAGTTTCAAAACAAAAAAAAGTCACATACTTTTGTCTCACTATTTATTTGTGTTACGAGTATTTCCCTAATTTCTACTAGCTGTAGGGCTGATCGGCAAAAATAAATTTAGAAAATGGCAACACCGTCAACCATAGAGCATTAAAAAAGATAACCGCCATTTTGTTGCGTCAGACGGAGTACTCAAAAGTGGCTGGTGCGTTCAGTGCTCATGGCGAAAAAAAATTTAAATTGTTTTTTATGAGGTAAGTGACTAATAATTCTATATTCCCGTGCTGTATACATTGGCGGCAGTATTTCATTTACTATTTAAACTATTTACAAATGCCATATCTATGTAATTCAAGGAATTATAACCTAAAAATATTTTTAAAATAATCCTTTTGTGTTGCTTTTGTGTTGCATTTGTATTACTTTTGTTATACTTTTGTGATATTTTTGTGTTATAATAACACAACATGTTTGTGTTACGTAACACAATAGCACTATAAAGCCACATTCATAATGGTCATACCAGCAATTAATGAACATAATAGGTCTTAGGTAGGTTAGGTGGAATTTTTCAATAGAATTTGCCAAAATTGTTAAAAATTATTATTTGTTAACACAAATATTATTAATTAACATTGTTTAATTCATAGACATTATAAATAATGTATACTTAATTTCTAAAAATATATATGTACATTTAAAAAAAATGTCATTTCTATTTCATATTTAAATGTTTAGTTTTAGTAAATTCTGTTTAAAAATGACTTAGGTACATTTAAGTTTTGCTCTGAACAGGTAGGTATAATATGTTACTATTGCAACGTTTTTGCAACGTCTCCTGGTTATACTTTGGCACTTATTTCTGTTGTAGAAAATGGCGCCATTAACTGCAGCAGAACGACAAAAACGATACCGAGAAAAATTGAAAGTGACGAATCCTGAAAAGTTTAAAACCCAGAAGAAGAAAAACAGTGAAAGAACTTTACATAAATATAAGCAAAAAAAGGCAAACTATACTGAAGAACAAAAAGAAGAATTAAGGAAGAAATGGAGAGAGGATCGCAAGAGAAAAGAAGAATCAACATCTCAACTACTTTTTGTAAAATATTTGTTTAAGTATTAAACATTACCTACCTACGAAATCTTTTATTTTTAATTTCATGAACCTATCATCGAGAATCCCATGAAATTAATTAAGATAACGCTCCGAAGGGTGAGCTTTTGGGGGTTTCTTAGAAGGTACCTAATAGTATTTTGTGTAGATAAGTATCACCAATATGAAACGACCTTTACCCAAAAAATGTGTTACTTTTGGGTTACTTTTGGGTAACGATAACACAAAAGGACGTTGGGTTACTTTTGTGATACATTTGACAATTTTGGCGGCCTTACCGTTATATGAAAACACAATCTTTACTGATTAAAATTTGTAGGTATCTTAGACATTTCTATGACAAATATTTTGAATGTTTTATGAAAATATGGTCTGAGATGTATGCATGTAGCCAGTGGTCGACGCCCACTGTCCCTTTCCTGGGATTTCAGTCATATTATAAGTGTTATGAATTACATAAAATGTATACTGTGATGTTTTAACCATAATCATTAAATTATCCCAAATTTTACATTAGGTATAACCAAACTAATATTGGAAGTGATCTAGATTAGAGGTCACATCCATCACTAAATACCTAAATGAGCCCTAAGTAGGTAACTGAATATAGCTGAAATGTTTCGTGGCAATATTACTTTAACAGCAATCCATAAACATCCAAAAATATGATTGGTAGCACTGAAAAGCTTATATTTCTAATTTATCCCTCTTCCATGAACACTCAAAAAGGCTATGAATGGAATTTAGAATTTTAAGGTTTAATTTGTTTTTTTTTCAACTGCATACTTAATACTTAAGTGAATTGGTATTCAATAATTTAACATGATTTCACTAACGGATGACATAAATATAAAATAAAATAAATGCAAGAAACATATTGCTAAAAGATGTTGACACAAAACTATAATTTGAAATAATTATCATTTTGATAAAAATACCATAAATAACTGTCATTACAGCATAGTCATAACAATATAATACAGCAGACTCAAATATTGAAATTATACATTACAATAGACCCCCATAAATTTAAAAATTATTACTAATTCACACAAAGTACATTCCTCCTACTCCATCTACCTACAGGATATAAACTTAAATATGTTACATACTTTAAGGGTGCTTCTGTCAATCAAACTAAATAACTTTAGCTATGGGACCACACTGTTAAAAATTGTGGAAAAAAAATCTGCTGTTCCATACATTTGGATTGAGTAACCTAGACATTTTGTATGAAACAATAAATTTTTCAATAAGTTGTTCATTTTGATGGTTTGTAGCACCCCTAAAGTATGTAATACATTTAATTTTACACCCAGTATATTCTATAGGCACTAACTGATAAGAAATAACACAATTATTTTCATGATCACAAGAGATGTGTGGATACAGACATTATAATCATTAATATCAGCTTAAATAAAATTTCAGTGATTTCAAGGAAATGCATCTCACGATTAAGTAAATGTAGAATGTAGGAAGGAAAGGAGTTGTTAGAATTCCGTGCAAGTCAATGACCGTTGCATTTCATTGCGTGGGGGGTGGGTTCCCACCGGGGCCGGGCGGGCGCACCTGTCTCCGCAGCTGTTCCACCAGGTCAGGATTAGCGGCCTGCATGTGCTGAGCCAGTGCTTGCCCGGCCTCTAACAGTGCGCTCATACCTCCGGCACCACCTGCCCCGTTGCCGGGCGCCGCAGTTGTGTTACTCATCAAACCCGAAATAAGATTCTGCATATTTGGATCCGCGAGCATCTCTGTTGCCATATTTAACAGTGCTGGATTTTGGAGTAACCCACCGAGATCCATCGGGCCCCTTTCTCCACGCTGGGTGAGACGTTCGTCTGCTAGCTGCAGGTTCTGCCGGTATGATTCGTTGTCTGGCTCCAGCTGGACGGCACGGGCGAAGGCAGCGCGTGCTTCGCTGTGTCGATCTAACGCAGTGAGGGCAAGTCCGAGGCGACCGTGGGCCTTACCGTAGTCCGGCTGTAGTGCTAACGCTGCTGTGCAATCGGCAACCGCAGCTTCGTGTTTGCCAAGTTTGAAGTGTGCCGCGGCACTGTTGCAGAAGTATACAGAGTTATAAGGGTCGAGTTCGATGGCACGTGAGTACTTTTGCAGTGCCTCGGCGTATTTTTCGATTTTCATTAGTTCGTTGCCTTCATTTTTCAATTTTTCTGCCTCCGCGCGATCGACGGCGACCGGCTGGACGACACCCCGTTGCTGTCGTAATAACTGCAATAAATCGACACCTTTGCCGCTATCTTCGGGTCCCAGTTCAAACGCAGTTTCTATGCATTGCACGCCAACCTCGACGCTCTCGCGAGAGTCTACACTCAGGGACTCGCCCTCGAGCTGCTGTTTCAGAAAATGCACTATGCTCGCCGCTATGATTTTAACTTCAGACATATTTACGATCTTACAACAGTCTACGCTGCGTTTAGGAAATGGTATAGTAGGAAAATTTTAATTATTTTTAGACGAACTGACTGCGAACCAGCTATTTTCACGCTGCCACAGATCATTAAGAAAATCCAAAGACAAGATTTTTTTCTTTTTTTTGGCTTCGGTAACCAGGCTTTTAGCCTGAATTACCGGTTTTCTATATGGAATGTTGAGTTAACGGTAGCATCCCGAGTTACGCTACCACAAACTAGCGTTTCTGTTAACGCAGCAGCGATCGGTAAACGGATGTAACACTATTTTAGTGCATTAATGCATTTTTGATTTGTATTAGTTTTAATGAAATATATTCAGTCTTGTTCGAGTTATAACATAGTAAACATTCTTCTTATATTAAAGTTTGTTTTTTAAAAAATCCTTTTCCGACCGCCAATACGTAACTGGCGCAGTCGACTGTAGGATCGTGGAACTCTAGACTTTTCAAATCAAAGTCTCGCGCGAATTGAACTCTTCGCCAGAGTTAGCGGTTTCAATCGCTGGAACCCGCGATCGCAAAGAACCTTGAAAGGCGGTTCGGACACCTCTACGGGAATCCGGAGAATTGGAGACCTGTACTCAACAAGACCCGGCCGGAGATGCAGATGATCCTGGGGTAAGTGCTCGAAGTACTTCCAAGTTCCTTTGCTCTATTTCCTGTCGTATTAGTATTTAAATATTTTATCCACGTGTGTGTCTGTCTAGAAGCTAGCATCGCTGTAGGCTTACGTCATACGTTGTAGTGCATAGGTACAGAGTATTATACTCGTATTACATTTATATTAATAAGGAGTAAAAGCAAGTGTGTAAAATGGCTCTAGATCCTAACTTTAAATATATTACCGATTTAATGCCTCGTTACGACGGCAACCCGAAGATCCTAAATTACTATATTAGAGAGGTCGACAAATTGTTAAGCATTGTCGAGACAAATGCACCACCGGCATCCCTCGCCATCATCTGTCTCATCAAGAGTAGGCTCAGTGGCGCCGCTATAGATGCGATAGCGTATGAGGAGACCCTCAATAGTTGGGACGACATAAAACGTGCCCTTATTAGACGTTTAGGTGAACCGAGAAACGAAATTCAAGTTATGCAAGAGCTCACTCGCACGCGCCGTAGTAAAGGCGAAGATGCCGAGTCCTTTGGTAAGAAATTAAGAGAAATGTTAGATACATTGTATTCAGTAGGGCAACACTCAGATAAGACGTACTATGAAAAGATGGTAATAGAACAATATATTAATAACCTTGATTTTAACGTATCGACGGGAGTGAGAATAACTCAACCAGCTACCTTGGAGTTGGCCATAGTGGCAGCTCGTCAGGAGGAAGCCAGACTCGCGTATAAGTCAAACTCAAACTTTCAAGGACCTTCAGTCCCCCAAAACAAGGCTAAGGTAGACAATCCTAAACCTAATTACCCATTTCATAGACCGATCGCCAACAATCATTTTCAGCCTATGTATAACCCCAATAATTATGTACCACAACAAAATAACTGGACCCCAGAGCAGCGTCAACAGTTGGTTAATACCCTGCCATGGAGAAACCGACCAGCCTCAGGTAATGTTAGAAATAACTTTGGTAACACATGGAACCACCACCAGCCTCAAGGCCAGCCTAATATCCCACGGCAGCAAGTGAACCCGCCGCAAAAGGTATCTGACGTCACAATGCGCTCCGTCAGGAAACCGGAGCCGCCGCAATACGCATTCGAAGAACTATTCTACACTCCAAATGAACGTGGCACGCAGCACGTGGCATGTGCATACGACACACATAACTGTATCGAAGGCGAAGCCTCTAACTCAGTTTACGCGGCACCGCCACCGCGATACGAGTGTGAACAACCAGGTGATTTGCAGGATTTTCCTTCGGACGAAGAGTCAAGCGACCAGAGCTAGTTAAGCTGAATCACCAGGATAAAGACCATCTACCATACATCGAGTTGCCAGAGTTCAAAGGTAAGTTTCTAATAGATACAGGCGCTTCCCGCTCAATGATATCACCGGATGTCATAAAACACTCAATATTTGAGCAATGTGTGCAATACGAACCATTCGAGGTAAAAACAGCGCACGCGACTACTCGTCATCAGCATGTCGCTTACTTACCACTACCACCGGTCTTTAATAGTAACTTAACTCACAAGTTTCTCATTTTCGACTTTGATCGAAAATATAAAGGTCTCATTGGTTTAGACTTGTTAAAGGCTCTCTCTAGTAACATTGATCTAAAAAATAAGGTACTTCATACCACCACTGCTGATATCCCTATCCGATTCGATTACCCGGTAAAGAAAATCTCTATTGAACCTAGATGCGAGAAGGTAGTTACTATCAAAACTCACTATCTAGATGGTCAGTACATTCATGACGATCATGTTTGGTCAAACGGTTTAAAGTCACCGACATCTATAGTAGAGGTAAAGAACGGATTGTTTAGAACAACAATTATTAATTATAATGCAGAGAAAATTATACTACCGAATAATGAGCCTATCAATTTAGAACCTTATGTTGAACGACCAGAGGCCAATATTCAGTGCAGGTTAAATAGTTTACATGTCAAATCAGAATCAGGTCAATCGACAAATGACGAACTTATTAAAAATTTAGACAAAATTAGAACCAGTCATATGAACGACGAGGAGAAACGTGAGATACTTAGATTATGCTATGTTTATAGAGATCTTTTCTATTCGGAAAACATTCCATTAACTTTTACCCATGCAGTCAAACATGAACTCCGATTGTCAGATGATACGCCGATATTCGTTAGGAGTTACAGACAACCACCGCAGCAGCGTAATGAGATTAAAGCCCAAGTTGATAACTTATTGAAGCAAGGTATAATTAGAGAGAGTATCTCCCCATGGTCATGCCCTGTTCACATCGTTCCCAAGAAGCCTGATGCTTCCGGGAAGGTAAAATGGCGCCTGGTTATCGACTACAGGCGGCTAAATGACCGTATTGTAGAAGATAAATACCCCCTCCCTAACATACACGATATTCTCGATAGATTAGGACGTGCACAGTATTTTACTACCCTCGACCTCGCGAGCGGGTACCATCAGGTAGAGATGCACCCTAGAGACATTGAAAAGACGGCGTTTTCAACCGAAAGGGGTCACTACGAGTTCCTCCGCATGCCATTTGGTCTAAAGAATGCACCAAGTACATTCCAAAGACTAATGGACCATATTCTACGAGGCTTAGACAACGTTTTCACGTACCTAGATGACATCATCATCATCTCGACCTCCCTTCAGGAACATATTGAAAGGCTTAAGCAAGTTTTCGACAGATTTAAATTACATAACCTAAAAATTCAACTTGATAAATCGGAATTCTTACAAAAACACGTGCATTTTCTAGGACACGAACTAACGTCTGATGGACTAAAACCTAACAAGGATAAAATCAATGCTGTGCTCAAGTTCCCACTGCCCAAAACACAGAAAGAAATCAAAGGATTTCTCGGGCTAGTAGGCTATTATAGAAAGTTCATTAAGGACTTCGCGAAACTAACAAAGCCCATGACCATTTGTCTTAAGAAAAATCATAAAGTCATTCATTCCCCTGAGTTTTTAGATGCATTTGAGAAATGTAAACAGATTTTGACAAATAGTCCGATACTGCAGTACCCAGACTTCGACCAGGAGTTCATATTAACCACAGACGCCTCAGACGTAGCCTTAGGCGCGGTACTGTCGCAAGGTAAAGTCGGTTCAGACAAGCCTGTAGCGTACGCATCAAGGACTCTCTCAGAAACAGAAACACGTTACTCCACCATTGAAAAGGAGTTACTCGCCATAGTCTGGGCGGTCAAATACTTCAGACCATACGTGTACGGCCGTAAGTTTACGATCTATACTGATCACAGGCCTCTTACGTGGTTAATGTCTCTCAAAGACCCAAGCTCTAAGCTAACTAGGTGGCGACTTAAGTTAGCCGAATATGACTACAATGTTATTTATAAAAAGGGAAGTCAAAACACTAATGCCGACGCACTATCAAGGGCAAAAATATTCCATAATAGCATAGAATCACTAGCAGTCAACTTCGACGACAACGAAGATGACGATATTATCAACAGAATCTTCGAGAATGTACGTGGAGAAGCTGAAGGCAATCAGGCAGCGTCAGCCCCCCCATCTCAAACCGAAGCAGAGTCTGATAGTATGAGCATAGTGTCCGCAGACCCAAACCAGTTAGTTTCAACTAACCATACCCAGCCTGACAACGATAATAGGGGCATACCTATTTTAGAGGATGCTATAGACAGACAGCTCAAACAGTTTCACATCAGATCAACTCCAGGATCTACTTATAGAGTAGACAATAGATCAACTAACTCTAGAGTCGTCATCAAAGACGTATTTATCCCTATTAACAACACAGAGCAGGAGATAATTCAATTCCTTAGAGACCATACTATTGCTGATCGCATATTCCACTGTTATTTCTATAACGATGACCTGTACCATGCCTTTTCCAGAGTCTATACGACGATCTTTAATGAAAGAGGTCCAAAACTGTTCAAGTGTACGTCACGTGTGACGTTAGTAGAGGTCAAACAGGAACAACAGGAAATAATAAAAAAATATCACGAGAGCAACACGGTACATCGTGGTATTCAAGAGACCTATAAACAAATTCATCGAAATTATCACTGGCCTAACATGCTACTGTCTATACAGGTTTATGTGAATAGCTGCGACACATGTCTTAAAGCAAAGTACGAAAGGAATCCCCTTAGACCCCCATTAGTCTTAACTGAAACCCCCACTAAACCTATGCAACATTTGTTTATGGATTTATATTCTACAGGCGGAGCTACATTCTTAACTATAATAGATAACTTCTCAAAATACGCTCAAGCTGTTCCCCTTTCTGCCACCAGCAGTGTACATGTAGCCGAGGCGCTGCTACAAGTGTTCTCAGTACTTGGTTTGCCGCTCAAAATAACGACAGATTCAGACAGTAAATTCGAAAACGATGTTATCAAAGAAATATGTGCTTCACACAACATTAACATCCATTTCACCACCCCTTACAACCCTAACTCTAATTCCCCTGTAGAGCGATTCCACTCAACTATAGCTGAAATAATAAGAATACAGAGAATGACAAATAAAGACGACACTATTCAAATGATTATGAAATATTCAGTTATTGCCTACAATAACTCTATACACTCCACCACTGGCTACACACCCCACGAATTATTGTTGGGACGCACAGCCTCCCGCAACCCTCTAGAGTTGTTTTACCCTAAGGAGTTCTACCAGGATTACGTTCTAAAGCATAGAACGAACGCAGAAGCAGTGCAGGAATGCGTAGCAGCCCATATGTCAAAGAACAAGGAACAGGTAATAGCTAAGAGAAACCAGGATGCCGAGGAGATCAAGTTCAAGGTAGGTGAGACAGTTTACAAGCAGGTCGCTAAAACGGCACGCAACGATAAAACCAAACCAGTGTTCAAAGGACTTTACCAGATAATACACCTTCATCCTAACAATGTGGCGGAAATAATAGGTAACCATCCTAACTCTAAGTCCATTCGAGTCCACTTCAAGCTGTTACGAAGGCCTCATCTTGTTCCAGAACGTTCATCGCCGGAGCCATCGTGCTCTACGCAGCAGCCACCATGACCATTACTCCTGTAGACAATTCCAACGGTATCCTCTTGCTTAAACAAAGCAAAGTCCTTAAACAAAGCGATACCGTCAGCCTTGCTTGTGTTTATAATATAACATACTTACATGAGACAACACTCAGACTTACGGCTCTATACGCGAGTACTAAGGCTGCAGAATCTCATTCTGCCCCAGCTGACATACATAAAACGTATAAGGACCAAATAGAACATACTTTAAGCTTAGTTCATAATAAGTTGATATTTTTAGCACCCCGTAGTAGTAGAGTAAAGCGTGGCCTTATTAATGGCTTAGGCTCGGTAGTAAAAGCGATAACAGGCAATCTCGATTATGATGACGCAGTTAAATACGAACAACAAATCTCTATCCTTAGAAATCATGTTAACAGCATCCAGAGTAATCAGAAGAAGTCAATTATTTTAGCGGAAAATACAATACAGGAATTCGGTAAACAACTTAGTAAAATTAATGAAAACCAAAAGAAGCTAGGTGACATGTTAGCTAATACTACCAGTAGGTCTAATGTAGTTTTTAATCAATTGCACTTTCTAGATATTTACATTCAACTTGATTTTAGTTTACAAATAATACTAGATAAGCTCATGTTACTCGAGGACGCTATGACGTTTTCTAGATTAGGTATAATGCACCCTAGTATAATAAGTCCGCAAAATCTATTATTAGAAATGACTAGGATAAAGCAAAAGTTATCCTTTGCACCCGTTGCACCTATTAGCATTGGCAATATTCACATAATAGAGAGTTCTATAGATGTTAAAGCTTATAGTACAGATCACTCGTTAACTTTTATTTTGGAAATCCCTTCTATCTCCCAAAATAATTATGATTTGATCCACCTCTATTCCATTCCTAATAAAAATCACTTAACAATTATCCCAAAATCCAAATACCTAATACTTGGAAGCGAAGAGTACACTTACGCCGACGAGGAATGCCGCCGTATCACCGACGACCTCCATCTATGCAATCAACTAGACATGAAACCGACAGAAAATACAGAAGATTGTCTCATAGCACTCATACAACATAGAACTGCAAACTGCTCCTACGCCAAGATGACTCTGAAGAGAGGAAAATTCCAGAAGATTAACTCCAACAGTTGGCTCGTTATCACCAACTCCAAAACAGAAGAGACCCTAACGTCTACATGTGAAGCTGAGACGCAGTACCAAACCATATCTGGGACATTTATCATCTCGTTAACACAAGAATGTCAGATTCGACTGATGAACAAAACCTTAAGGACACACAGCAGCACCGTGTACATAAATGACGTCGTCCCGCTACCTAAAGAACGCGAGATAGCTCCTGAAGACATACAATACGAATTGAAGCTGGAAGACATCTCCTTGGACACTATACATCAACTTATCAATAAAGCTGAAGACGTAAGCATTGAAGATCCTTATCTAAGTTGGCCCATAAGAATGGCAATGCCAAGCTGGTCCACAGTGATGCTGTATATCATCGGAGCTGCCATCCTGTCCTGGAAGCTGTACAGATACAAAGAAAATAAGAAGATGAAGATCGAACCCAATGAGGGATCTCCTGGAAGCTGCAGGATGCGCTTCCGTCTTGATGAGGGAGGAGTTACGCTACCACAAACTAGCGTTTCTGTTAACGCAGCAGCGATCGGTAAACGGATGTAACACTATTTTAGTGCATTAATGCATTTTTGATTTGTATTAGTTTTAATGAAATATATTCAGTCTTGTTCGAGTTATAACATAGTAAACATTCTTCTTATATTAAAGTTTGTTTTTTAAAAAATCCTTTTCCGACCGCCAATACGTAACTCCCGGCTCTATTTTTTTTTTGTTGGAATGTTGGCCATTGTTGACTAATCTTGACAAATTCTAACATTCATGTGTCAACATGTGAGGGATTTGCTCCGAGAAACGTTTACCATAGTTTACAACATATTTATTCGTTAACACAAATTCACATTACATGATAGATTCATTTGACATCTTCTATTTGAATATAGAACGACGTCACTGCTGTGCCAGTACCGGCCGCCAGCCAGTACTCACACTCCTCTTCACGGCAACGTGGTCGTCGGAGAGTCCTAAACTGCACCGCAGTTTCATCAGCCGCGGGCCAGCTAAAGCCTTTGTCAGCATATCTGCGCCCATATCTTCGGTTCGCAGATATTTTACATCTATTAAGCCGTCTTGTATGCAGTTCCGAATAAAGTGCATTTTCAGGTCTATATGTTTTGACTTTGAAGTCACCATTGCATTTTGGCCGAGTTTGATGGCAGCTTGATTGTCGTTTAATACGACTATGCTGTCATAGCTGGCCCCTAGGTCTTTATAAAGGCTCTTTAAATGGATGGCTTCTTTCGCAGCTTCGGTTAGGGCAACGTACTCCGCCTCAGCCGTCGACAGGGCAACGCTTCTTTGTTTTTTAGACATCCAGCTTACAGACGTCCCAGCATACATAAAGCAATAGCCCGAAAAAGACTTTCGATCAAGCTTGCATGCGCCCCAATCTGCATGTTGAACTTTTTGAGAGTGTCTTCTATGAACTTCTCTTGGTTCAGTTTAATTTCACCCTTCTTATAGGCAACGTCTATTCCAATAAGCCGTTTTGGTATCCCTAAGTCTTTTAACTCAAATTTTGTATTTAGCAGGTCTTTTACTTCTTTGAGCTTTCTTGGGCATGAATAGGCAATCAATAAATCATCGACATATATTACTATTATGACTTTAACTCCTCTTTTCTCTAGTAGGTATAAACATGGGTCAGCTTCTGATGCTTTGAAACCTATGTTCTTTAATTCTGTGTCGAGTTTCTTGTACCACTGCCTCCCTGCCTGTTTAAGTCCATACAGAGCTTTTATGAGATGACAGACTTTTCCTTTGGGATTATTTCTTATGTCTTTCAGCATACTCTTTGTTTTATTATACAAAGTCAGATCTTTTTGTTTACTTTCTTCGACCATGATTTCTGTCAGATATTCTTCTAAATAGTCAGGGTATTTCATCACTATCTTTTCATCTAGTTCACCATTCAGGTACGCCGTTGTTACGTCCATCTGGTTTAACTTTAACCCTTCTTCCATTGCTATCCCAATAACAGATCTGATCGAACTTAGTTTAGCAACGGGAGCATATGTTTCGTTGTAGTCGATACCTGGTCGCTGAGTGAAACCCCGTGCAACGAGTCTGGCCTTCTTTGTTACGCTGTTATCTGGTCCTATTTTATTTCTTAGAACCATTTTATAGTCCACTTCTTTTAATTCTTTGTTTTTCCTTTCTATTTTCCAGGTTCCATTCTTGACATGCGCTCTTATCTCAGCTTTTATTGCATCATGCCAGTATTCATCATTCTCATTTTCATCGGACATGTAAGATATTTCCGAGAATAAGTGACTTTCTTCAGTCTCGTCCATTTCGAAATCTCTGGTCCACGCTGGCGGATGCCTTCCTCTTTGGGGCCTCCCATTTCCAGGTGTTTCCACGATGTCAGATACGTCATCGTGAGATTCTGTTTCGTCTTGCGAATAAACGTCATCTTCTTGATTGTTCGGATTTTCCAATGCGTTATCGTAAGACTCTATTTCGTCTAGCGAAGAAACGTCATCTTCTTGATCGTTCAGATTTTCAAACAAATTTTCATTGTTGTTTTCTGTTATTTCTATTTCTAATTCTCTCTTTTTATTTTTATCTTGTTGTCCTTGTTCCTTTGTAAGGCCTTCATAGTTCTGACTTTCTTCTTTAAAGTACATTTTATCTATGACCTTTATGTCCCTGGTCGTCACAACGTCATCATCTTCAGGTATGTAGACTCTGTAAGCCTTGGAAGTCATCGAGTACCCCATGAATACTCCTTCTTTGGCATTCTGGGTTAGCTTTCCTCGTTTGTTCTTTTTCAGGACAAATGTCTTCCTGCCATAAACATGAAGGTGATTTCCACTTGGTGTTCGGCCTACCCATTTCTTGAAGGGTATATTGCCATTCAGTGCTTTGGTAGGACTACGATTTATAAGGTAGTTAGCGGTTGCTACCGCTTCCGCCCAAAGCTTCTTAGGTGCATTTGCCTCGATCATCAAACATCTGGCTTTGTCTAACAGGGATCTGTTTTTTCTCTCGCTTATCCCATTTTGTTGTGGGGTATAAGTTGTGGTCAACCTTCTTTGGATGCCGTTCGATTTGAGAAAATCATCAAACTCCTTGTTGCGATATTCTGTGCCATTGTCAGTTTGTAGATGTTTTATCCTTTTGTTGTGGAAAGTCTCGACTTCCTTTTTATATTCCTTGAAAACGTTGAATACGTCACTCTTCCTTTTAATGAAGTAGACGTGACAGTAACGGGTGAAATCGTCAATGAATGTGACGTAGTATCTTGAGCCAGCTAGCGTCTCACACTCGAAAGGTCCACAAACGTCGCTATGAATTATTTCTAGCTTATCCGTTGTGTAGAGGTCATCATGTCTTGTAAATGGTAATCTAGATAGTTTTCCCTTAATGCAGGTCTCACATGTTTCAAACTTTTCGTCAGTTAAGTTTAAACCGTGCATGAGGTCTTCTTTAGCCATCTTCTTTAAATCTTTTTCGTTTATGTGGCCAAGTTTGCGATGCCATTCCATGATGTTGCCGTCTTCTTTAGGTGTGTTGTTTGCAGTCTCTTTTCTATCAAACTCAAGATAGTAGAGCCCATCTTTTCTTTGTGCTGTCAGTGTCACCTCGCCGTCTTTTTCTACGACGTAGGCTTTATCTTCACTGAAGACAACCTTATTTCCTCTGTCTGTTATCTTGGCCACAGACAAAAGGTTCACAGAAACATCGGGAACATACAACGTTTCATTGAAGTTGTATCCTTGTTTCTTTGTACTGACTGTAACTTTTCCCTTACCTTGAATTTTACTGGTATATTTGTTTGATGCCATCTTTAGGGTACCATTTTCAGGGGACATTGTAGAAAACATCGATTTATCGCCGCACATATGAGATGAACAGCCGCTGTCTAGGCACCATATTTCTTTATTTGCATATGAATCTGCGGCGTTCAGGCAAACGTTGTAGTTTTTGTACTTGCCTCCATTGTCTTTCTCATTTGTGTTTTCCTTTTTGCCCCGACACGTCTCTGTAGCGTGACCTTTCTTCTTGCAGTTTTTGCAGTATAACCTTTGCTTATTTTTCTTGATGTGATAAGCTTCTGAGCTTTCGGGTTGTTCATTACCACTCCTGGCCTGGTATTCTTCCAGAATTTTTACTTTCAGGTCCTCAGGATGAGGTAGTGTGTCACGAGACTCAATGGCTATTCGAAAGTTTTCAAAAGTTGTCGGCAAGCTGTAGAGAAGCATTATGCTTAGCAACTCTGGAGGTATTTTTATATCCATGTCGGCGAGCTTGTCAACGATATCCATGAAGTTATTTATATGGTCACGAATATCTTCTTCTGTGGTCATTCGCTTTAGAACCAACTGTTTTAATAACGTAGCTTTCCTTGCAGGCCCAGTACTTTGGTAAGTAGCTCTCAACTTGTCCCATACAGCTTTAGATGTCGTGCAGGCTTTAATTTGTTTTAATTCAGAAGGCGACAGTAAAAGTAGGATTTCAGCTCTTGCCTTCAAGTCCTCTTTATTGAACGCCAACTTCGCCGACGCATCCGCATTTGGTGGCAATGTTTTCTCGCCGCTTACGATATCCCAATAGTCATTTTTAATCAGGACTGCTTGAGCTTGCAGGCACCAAGTATCATAGTTTGATTTGGTCAACGGTTCTATGTTGCGGTAACTCGTATTTGATGTCATGGTTGTTCTAACTTGTAAACAACCACGCTCTGCTACCAATTTGTGAGGGATTTGCTCCGAGAAACGTTTACCATAGTTTACAACATATTTATTCGTTAACACAAATTCACATTACATGATAGATTCATTTGACATCTTCTATTTGAATATAGAACGACGTCACTGCTGTGCCAGTACCGGCCGCCAGCCAGTACTCACACAACATTCTTATTACAGTGTGATAAAGATGAAAATGGCTCAATTCACATGAATATTTTAATGGCACGAAATCAATTGTTTACGCTATTTCCACGCTGGTTGCCATGGTAACCGTGTGACGTCATCTCACGCTGCCGGCCTAGTACTTGGTTGCGTTCCGAATTACGCAGAACTCCGAACAGCATTGACTTGCAATTTTCTTCTACACGTTCAGTTTTGATAGCAAGACTCACCAGAATCTGGTGCTGAAGCCAGGAATGTCTCCGCACTAGGGATCTCCTCAACGGCTAACAGCATCGACTTGCAATTTTCTTGTACACGTTCAGCTTTGATAGCAAAAACACACGTTTAACCAGAATCTGATGCTGAAGACAGGAATGTCTCCGTACGAGGGATCTCTTCAACGGATAACAGCATTGGCTTGCAATTTTCTTGTAGACGTTCAGTTTTGATAGCAAAAACACACGTTTAACCAGAATCTGGTGCTGAAGCCAGGAATGTCTCCGTACGAGGGATCTCCTCAACGGATAACAGCATTGGCTTGCAATTTTCTTGTAGACGTTCAGTTTTGATAGCAAAAAACCACGTTTAACCATAATCTGGTGCTGAAGCAAGGAATGTCTCCGTACGAGGGATCTCCTTAACGGATAACAGCATTGGCTTGCAATTTTCTTGTAGACGTTCAGTTTTGATAGCAAAAACACACATTTAACCAGAATCTGGTGCTGAAGCCAGGAATGTCTCCGTACGAGGGAACTCCTCAACGGTTAATAGCATTGACTTGCAATTTTCTTGTAGACGTTCAGTTTTGATAGCGAAAAACCACGTTTAATCATAATCTGGTGCTGAAGCCAGGAATGTCTCCATAAGAGGGAACTCCTCAACGGTAAATAGCATTGACTTGATATTTTTTTTGTATTCGTTCAGTTTTGATAGCAATACACACATTTAACCAGAATCTGGTGCTGAAGCAAGGAATGTCTCCGTACGAGGGATCTCCTCAACGGATAACAGCATTGGCTTGCAATTTTTTTGTAGACGTTCAATTTTGATAGCAAAAACACACGTTTAACCAGAATCTGGTGCTGAAGCCAGGAATGTCACCGTACGAGGGATCTCCTCAACGGATAACAGTATTGGCTTGCAATTTTCTTGTAGACGTTCAGTTTTGATAGCAAAAAACCACGTTTAACCATAATCTGGTGCTGAAGCAAGGAATGTCTCCGTACGAGGGAACTCCTCAACGGCTAACAGCATTGACCCGTTGTTTTTTTGTAGACGTTCAATTTTGATAGCAAAACACCATGTTTAACCAGAATCTGGTGCTGAAGCCAGGAATGTCTCCGTACGAAGGAGCTCCTCAACGGCGAACAGTATTGACTTCATTTTTTTTTGTACTCGTTCAGTTTTGCTGTTCGCCGTTGAGGAGTTCCTTCGTACGGAGATATTTCAGGTTAAATGTGAGTTTTTACTATCAAAACTGAACGCGTACAAAAAAAATCAAGTCAACGCTGTTAGCCGTTGAGGAGTTCCCTCGTACGGAGACATTCCTGTCTTCAGCAACAGATTCTGGTTAAATGTGAGTTTTTACTATCAAAACTGAACGCGTACAAACAAAAATCAAGTCAGTGCTGTTAGCCGTTAAAGATTCCCTCGTACGGAGACATTTCTGGCTTCAGCACCAGATTCTGGTTAAATGTTAGTTTTTACTATCAAAACTGAACGTGTACAAAAAAATCAAGTCAATGTTGTTAGCCGTTGAGGAGATCCCTCGTACGGAGACATTCCTTGGTTCAGCACCAGATTCTGGTTAAATTTGAGTTTTTACTATCAAAACTGAACGCGTACAAAAAAAAACATAGTTATGCTGTTAGCCGTTGAGGAGTTCCTTCGTACGGAGACATTCCTGTCTTCAGCAACAGATTCTGGTTAAATGTGAGTTTTTACTACCAAAACTGAACGCGTACAAAAAAAATCAAGTCAGTGCTGTTAGCCGCTGAGGAGCTAGATCCCTCGTACGGAGACATTCCTGGCTTCAGCACCACATTCTGGTTAAATGTGAGTTTTGCTATCAAAACTGAACGTCTACAAGAAAATTGCAAGTCAATGCTGTTAACCGTTGAGGAGATCCCTCGTACGGAGACATTCCTGGCTGGGATTCTGGTTAAAATGTGTGTTTAACAACACAAAAAACATATGGCAACACTGGGTCGGCCCGCCCGCCCTCCGCACGTGCCTGTCCGTTCGCCGCCCGCACCCGCACGTCCTCCGTCCGCGCCCGTCCGTCCTCTGCCTGCGCCTGTCCGTCCACGTCTTCCACTCGTGCTCCGTCCGTGCCCATCCCGTCCTCCGCACGCGCCTGTCCGTTCGCCGCCCGCGCCCACGTCCTCCTTCCGCGCCCGTCCATCCACGTCCTCCGCTCGTGCTACGTCCGCGCCCGCACGTGCTCCGTCCGTGCCCGTCCCGTCCTCTGCCCGCGCCCGTCCGGTGTAATGTGAACAGCGCTTAAATTTTCTATTTTCATTATTTCATTCATTCGCTCAACGGTCCTTTGGTAAGTTTCGGTTTTTGCACCACTAGTTACTACCAACATGCAGATATTATTATTTTTATATCTGGCAACATCGATTTTTAAATGTGACCACCCCAGCGTGAAAATAGCCTTTGCCAACTGACTGAACAAATCGACATGTGTCAGAACTCAGAAAGCAAGAAAGTGTTTTTTTAATATAGTAGTAGGACTTTAACGGCTCTGGAATCTTGCACCTTAAAATTTCAGGGTGGCAACACAACCAGTGTTAAGGTGCTAGGGTAAAATGCCCTAAAGCCGGCACCTTAAGCCATTTTGAGATTTCAAACGTTTAACAATGGTACTACGTAAGGCCTAGCTTTCAAGATTCTTTTTAAATTGCGAAGTGGTTCATAATCTTCAGAATTAAAGCCAAAAACAAGCCAAAATAAAGTTTAATGCTGAGTTATTAAGGTTTAAATCGAAAGACACAAATTTTCCCCAAAGTCGGCAGGTCTAGCCCTAATTCCGGTAAGTATTTTTCCTAAAGCCGGCATATGTATTTCTAAAGGACTAACTATAGGGTGGTCTCAAGTATAATGAGCGTTTTTCTTTTTGTTTTCTAGGGGATCGATAGATGGCGCTACGGTCTGTGCGAAGAAACGTCAACATTTCAAAAAGTGTTTCTTTAAAATAGTAAAGAGTGAAAAGATGATCAAGAAGATGCCAACACATCTTTTAATGACATATTTAATTATTTACTAATCATTTTAATCAAAAATTCTAAACTTTTATGCCTGACATGGCTATATGGGCTCGATCCCTTGGCATTAAAAAAAAAAGGCAGGCACAGACTTGACCAGATTTTGACAGGATCTCGCTTACGGCTCTATGGGGCGATAAACATGTCATCTGTCGAGTTTTTTAGGAACTAAATTTAAAAAAGAAAAGAAAAACGCTCATTGGTTACAAAATTAAGCAATAGAACATAAACATTATACTTAACTCTTTTTTAGCTAGAACTTATTTTTAACACAATTATTTTTATTTTTGGTGGATTTTCGTCTACAGTGTAGGTATTCTTCTTATTAACGATAAACAGCTTTAATAATCTCAATATCAATATCGTTTATATGTATATTATTTCCATTAACAAATGATTAAAAATAAAGTTGTCTTTATTCAAATTAAGTACCTTGATATTATAAAATATTTTCAAATTAGCAATCTAAAATTTCAGATATTGTTTTATGCTGATACTGAACTGAACATACTATATAAAGTAATAGTCGTTTATTACTAATGCCGACCTTAGGATTTGTTCATTTAGGTTGATTGCCTAAAGCTGGCCACGTATGCCGACTTAAGGTTTTAACGAGAATTTTATACCCGATCTCCGTCCCCCCTATTATTTCAAAAACTAATGATATTAAGTATAAAATTAGGTCTTGATATCATTAAATGGTTTATAAATTAACTTTAACAAATGTCAGCAACCCACAAAAATGCTAAAATTTATAGAAATCACATTTCCCAAAAATGAATTAGGTATATTGTGATTTTACCCGAAAAAACGTGATATTGCAGACTCTTCCGCACTTGTCGCCATTCCAACCTCGATTGTATTTGTATGCTGTGACCGATCAACGTAATTTTGGTAACACGTAGAGAAGAAAATAAGGTATAGGTACTTTAGAGCGAAAATAATTGTAACATGTCAAATATGAAATAATTTATGGACGAAAATAGTTCAGACTGCCGACTTTAGGCGGGGGCCGGGTTTAGGCGCTTTTACCCTATTAGTTATTTACCTTTCCAAGCTTCATGGTAGTTAGCGAAACTTCTTGGTGTAACAATGGTTTGCAGGTATAGACAATACCTACGCCACCTTCCTGGATTTGCACTCGTTTAAAAAAAACGGTCAAGTGTGAGTCGGGCTACTCGCGCACTGAGGGTCCGTACCACTAACTACCACACCACCAAAGAAAATATATACTAACGTAAAACTAACCACCACACAATAATTATCATTAACTTATAAAAAAGTTTTGTTTTCTCCGGGACCTTTAGCGCGTGACCGACTCACACTTGACGGGTTTTTATTATTTGTTGTTATACCTTCCGTCGGTGGTGCGTTGCGGAGAGCTGGAAACTCAATCTTGAGGTCCGGGTTCGAATCCGCACGGAACACATGCCATGTAGTTACTAGGTACTATTTATAGTTACTAATTCCGACTGCTCTCAAACGGCGAAGGAAAACATCGTGAGGAAACTTGCATAGGTACGCTGAAGAAGAAATTCCGATGCGATTGTGAAGTCTACTCGACTCAAATGTATGCAACAGCTGATTTTCAGGGTTCCGTAGTCAACAAGGAACCCTTATATTTTTTGTTCCGATCGCTTTGCTCCCATAGTAAAAGTTGTTTAGTTTGATGGGTAGAGTTAGTTAGTTAGGTATGTGGTTTAAAGGTTAATTATACTTTTCCTTACACCCTGTATATGCTGTGATGATGATGATGTTATTGTTACCGTTATATTGTTTAAGATATCTATGTAGGTATAGGGGAAACTGGGGACACTTGATACCCCACTTTTATTTTATCCTCCAGCACATACAATTATACGTCAGAATGAAAATATTTAAATAGCAAACGGTAGCTAGGTTAACTGCGTATGAGTCACCAAACTAATTTGTCTGAAATATACGAGTATCTGATGCAACGAAAAGTTGATTTCATACCATGTGTCCCCGATTATGGGAGACTTGTTCCCGTCTGTAGGGAGTCTTCCATACTCGGCACACAGGCTACGACAAAGCTTTATTAAAGCTTTTTACATAATTTTAACAGTATTTTTTTAATTTGTCCTTATCTATTCGTTTTCGTCGATTTATAATAGCGGGGCATAGTAAAGTTAATAACATTTAAAATAATCAGTGAAAATTACTCAAAAAATTACTCATGCATTTTACAGCAATATAAATGAGATCAGTGCAGTAGGTTCTAAAGAAAGGAGCGAGCGAAGCGAGCTCGAGATTTTGCTTCATTATAACTCGATTTCTCCAGCTCATGCCGAGATCGACGCGATTCAGTCTCTTATTTTTAGTAAATGATTAATTTGATTTCTGGGGTGGGCACGCCCCCCCCCCCCCCCTTTGCTACGCCTATGAGCTAATCCGCCGTATAGTGAACCAGTCTACGCTTATTCTGTGTTAAACAACTGTCTAGCTATTAATTAACGAGATAGGAGGGACGGTGAGATGGACGGACGGACGGACAACTTAGGCTTTGTAAGAGGGTCCCTTTTTCACCCTTTGGGTACAGAACCCTAAAAAGTACATCAGTTTCCCAGTTTTAAAATGACAAAAAAAGATAATAGGTAACATGCAAAGACTACAGTTTAATGGGTAAGTTACATAGAAAGAGAGGGAACTAGAAGAAAGCACGTGTCTTGTCATATGAGAGACAGTAAGAGATGCACATAGCAAATTCGCTCTAGTTAAAAAAGGAGATCGCTACTTATTGCTGTCCTTATCGACGTAGCCACTTTTTTGTTCTACGACGGCTAGACAGCCGTCCGGAGTCAGACGACTCCGGAGTCAGACATCTATTTTCATACAAAGTGTATAGGATTTTATGACTATCGCTGTCTCATACGCGGTTACACTGATGTTACGTCTATCGGCGTAAGCGAAAAATACTTCGCCTATGGTAAGTTATTTCAAATTACAAACAACATTTATTTTTTATTTTGTACAAAACTTCTGTGCATTTTTATTTATGTCGACGACGACGAATTGTCGACTTGCCTACATGTTTTTATTTTCTAGAAGACTATCAAGAGCTATTAAGTGAGTAGGTGAACTTCCATATTTTCGATAGGTCGGTAATGTTGTACCTAGATAATCCATAATAATAGTGCAAACAATGCAATGCAATACAATGCAATGCATCGTATCCATGCATTGAGTAATTAATGGCTTAATGCAGCCTCGGATCTAGGTACGATTTTTTCGAGGCGGCGCAAAAATATGACATTGGCGCCCCTGCCCTCCAAGGGCACTGATACATTTTCCAAGGGTGTAGCAATAATTTTTACCTAGGGAGGCCATCCAAAACTGAAAGATTTTACTGCAATATAATTAGCTCGCGTCACAAATTCGCAATATGATCTAAAATCTGGATCGAATTCTGCAATAGGTAGGTAGGTATGATTTTAGGTAACTTCAATACCATGAGCAAGCGAAGCGAGCTCGATATTTCGCCGCACTATAATTAGATGACTGCGTTATGATCTAAACCAAGAGCGAGCGAAGCGAACTCGAGATTTCGATTTCGTTGAGTCTAATCTCGCAGCACCGCATCACATTTTGTCACGCTCTATCCTTTTCTGTCGCTCAGGAACGACATTTGCTAAAGCGAGAAAGGTTAGAAAAGGACAGAAAAGGATGGAGCGAGGGAAAAATGCGATGCGGTGTTGTCAGAAAGTAAAAAAGAACTCAAACTCGAGGCGAAGCCGAGGTCAACGAATATGTGATCTGAGGCTTTCTTATTTACTGCCCGAGGTTAGTTTAGGTACTATTTTTCTCCTCGATGGAGGTGGAAAGCGGCAACTTCGTTTAACGCAGTGGGATGAAAATTAACGCTTTCTTTCCGGAGGGGAAAAAACATATAATGTTGCTCTTACCAAAGCATACGCGGTACAGCTAAAATCGAGTTGCTGGCATGGCATAGGGTATGTACCTATGCGTATCGAGATTCTGCCCGTAGTAGCTCACATGCACACAGCAAACCAGTAGGTATAGATCGCAATGCGATGAAATGACTATTGAACGATTATTAATCATACGTACTGCGACAAAAAGTATAAATATATATATAACATTATACAGGGTGTAAACTTAAATGTGTTACACACTTAAATCTGCTGATTTTCTTTTTAGGTAATAAGACTTCGATGTAAGTAACTACCTATGTCCAATAGTAACAAGGACTTGACGAATGTAGTATATGACGAAATAAGAATTTGACGAAACAAGAATTTGACGAATGTCGTGGCTACCATCCAGCACTCTTCTTGTTACCATAGCATAGAGTTTAAGGCAAGAAGAGTACTATACTCCATACTATGTGGCGTACACCGGAAAAAGCTCAAAAGTAGTAAGTATTAATTGATCAGGAGTGCGATTTTTGAATCTCATTCGCTGAGCTCAGGAGTTGAAAATTACAAAATTACTATGGAGATAAGCATCTTTCTACTGCTGATTAGACTTTCAAAAATCATACTTCAGAAGTGCAAATTTTGAAAGATAAATCAGCAGTAGGAAGATGCATATCTCCATAGTAATTTTAGCATTTTCAACTGCTGAGCCCAGCGAATGAGATTCAAAAATCGCACTCCAGCGTCCGCAGCATGGTGCCTCGATAAACGTTTTATCGCGCCTGCTAACTCGTTCGTTCGCGCGCAAAAAGAAAGGGAGCTAGGGCGCGATAGTGCTTTATCGCGGGATCATGCCGCGGGCACAGGGAACGCGCGAGCGATCTATGAGAAGGGATATTGAGCTTATTCCGGTGTACGCACTCAATATGGAGTAGGTATAGCACTCTTATTGTCTTGTGACTAAAAAAAAGACGTTAATAAAGTATCTACCTAGTAACGTGTCAATAAAGTATCTACGTTTTATGATTTTCCTCATTCCAGTTTTCTTTATTTAGACATTTCGGACGGGGAGCAAGTGCTTGGAAGTGGTTTCCTTTGCCATGCGTTTCACCAAACCGATTCGAGGAGTGCTACGGTCGCTCCACGTCACCTATCCTGTACCTAAACCCAGGACATCAGTTCACCACAAGTCTCTAACTGGACCAAATGTACTAAAAGCCAAGTTAATCGCTCTAACGAATTCTAGACATGGAGTAGCCTCAATATCGATATCTCGAGCACCAGAATTAGCACCTCTGTCAATTTCTCGAGCACCTGGTGTAGCTCTATCTATACATGGAGTTGGAGTGTCTAGAATATCTAGAACTAAATTCCCACAAGTAACCACTATATCGTCCAGTCGCCGATGCTTCGTTGGAAGTTTTGTTAAATTATTGGATTCATTTTTCAATAACTATTCCTAAATGAATAAACTGTAAGTTGTGAAAGCTACCTATTGAGTTTTATTGGTAGAGTTGATCACGGTACTAAAATTTGAAGAGCAGAAAACACACGTTACCTATGTATCAAAAACGCATATAATTAATTCATCTTGTTACCTATGAAAAATTATTCCTTAACATGTGCTAACATTTCTTGAATTATTTGAGCAGTATATCAGTACAACACCGCAAAATTTTTAATGCAGATTTTTTTTTCAATCAAACGGCTACACGTGACCGCAGTGAGACAGTAACTAAATTTGGTATATAATTTTCTTTGAACTAAATGCAATGCAATCAATAGAATGGGACAACGTCATGAAGCGCGATACCTCAGATAACTCAGTGCTTGCAACATTTTCCTCGCGGTTGTGAGGTGACAAGTTGTGTGTTTCGCACGGCAATTATTGTGCGTCTCGTACCTTTGAAACCTTCGCTACGCTCAGATTTCTATATTTGAACTATCTCTCGCTTCGCTCGTGGTTCAATCCTAGAATTCTTCGCTTGCTCAGGTTTCAATACAAGTACTCGCGCCAAAATCAACTTTGCAGCCTAGCATAACAAATAACTATTGTTAGGGCCTGTTACACCACTTCCGAATAAGTTATTGTTTACTTATCCGACAGCTCATTAGACATATTCTTCATACAGAATATGTCAAATGAGCTGTTGGATAAGCTAAAGCAGGCACTTCATTCTCTCCGAGAACGGACGAGAAAGGCCGAGAACGGATGAGAAAGGCCGAGAACGAGAGTGTGGATGCCCTTCATTGTTCTCGTGACGTCGTGACGCCTGCTTTTCAAGAATTTATCCAAAAGTGGTGAAACAGGCGCTTAAAAAACACACATTTTTCGTTTTGAACGTTTTACGTATTGAACATTCTGCGTGTAGACCGCATCCTTATTTTGTTCTTCAGTCACAAATAAAATTTGTCTGAACTTAGATCCTAGGTGATTTGGGTAAAAAATAAAAGTAAAGCAACTTTTTTTTAATTAACTATTCTTTTTATTTTATACAAATTCCGCTATAATACATATTTACAAACATAAAAACGATTTTGAGATTGTCACTTGTAAAAAAAGCTTTGAGCAGATCGGCGCCGGCGCCGGGCGGCCCGTTGACCGCGCGGCCCCGCCGTCGCACGCGCACCCGCGGGGCATCACTATACTACCCTACTACCTACCCTAGGATACTGTCCAAGGAGCGTTGAGTAGCACCGGAGATTGCACTATATACATCGGAGACGGCTTTATTTTAACACATAAACACAATCATTTCATTCTTTTATAAAATTCCCTAACCAAGCCAATTACTTGTAACATTCTTGTAATAGGTTAACATAATGTAATAAATAAATAATATATTAGTGACAATTTCATTATTTTACTTAAGTAAATGTCAATTTAATTTCAAAATCCTCGGCTACCTATTATAAGATGTCGTCCTCCGTTTTAGTATTAGGAATGTGTAATATAAGCTCCGGTGCTACTTCATAGCTACTTAAGGTATTGTTCTAAGCTTTAGCTCATTAAATGATGGAGGTGATCAGTCTCGCCTTGAAGTTCACTATCCTCTCGGAGGTCTGCGCGATGCGGAGGATGAGGTCCTGGATGAGGTTAGCGATACCGCGGTTAGCGATGATGAACAGCCTGGTGATGGGGCCGGGGACACCCTCCGTGAGGTTGTCGCCCTTGGCTGCGCCGGCATCGTCCCCGTCAGCACCTGCGCCCGCGTCTCCAGATGACGAACCCGACGACGAACCAGCTACGAGCTGCAATCACGACACAACGTTTAGTTACGTTATTCATTTATCATTGTTGTCACGTAGGTACCCCATTTTCCAATGCAATGTCTACAATATCAGTAAATTCTAGCGATCTACGCACCCTACGCCTACGTAATTAGGACTACATAAAAATCTCAGTTTTGGTTAGTTACATTCAAGAACAAGACTAAAATTTATTAAGGTGCTTCAATTAGTGTACCTATAGGTATCAAATGGTGCCACAAATTTACTCTTCTACTTAGCGTTCGCTTAAAAAATGAGTTGATCGTATCATTACTTAAAGGCATCAATGACAGTATTCTCTCTGAATATTAATTTCAGTAGAAATTTTCATTTGCCTTTACGACAAACCGTGTTTTTTAAGCTTAAATTTGACACAAGTTTACTATTTAATTACTCGTAGTAAGATAGAAATTTCCCCTTATATATAAGATGTAACTTATTATATTGCGAAGGCAAGACAAGAGATCAGAAATAGCAAATAAGTGTAAGAAAAAAAGGGACAGAGAGTTGAAATTCGATAGACGATCAATCTCATAAAGATTTATCCACATTACACAGAGAGAGATCCCCGTCACGGAGTAACACGTCACGAATAGGTAGGCAATAACTACAACAAACAACAAGCGTAATCAACTACAAGCGACAAATCAACTACAGAGAGCAACTACTGGCGAAGACTACCAACGACTTGACGACTGCGTTATCCTGGATTCAGCTCGTCTGCAAGTCCTAAAACTACATCTGCAAGATCTGCGACAAGTGTGTCATGAGCTCTAAATACTCGTATGTGCGTGAGTCTCTGTGTGATGTACTTGGGGGTCATTGGGGTCCAGTGTGGCTGTGTGAGAGGCGGTGAGGCCAACGTTGAGAGAGTCGGTTCCCGCAAACAGTCTGAACGCGGTCCCTGCTGCGCGCGCCATTGCCTCCGCCGGACGCTGCAAAGTCATTTCTTCTCACTCGCGCCAGGAATATGGCACAATACCATTCATACATAACTCACAAGACACCTTCTTTTTACTAGCCACTCAAGTATACGTAACCTTGAAGTGTTGTTGTCGTTGCTGATATGAGTTCAAATAAGTACATTTCAGGTTGTTATATTTCCTCATCATTAATATTTTGTAAAAGTTTGTGAAAGTCATGAAAGAAAATGGGCAATGAAATTCATTTTAGCTTTGAAATTAGAATAGGACTGAGTGAAGCATGAAATTTAGTTGAAAGAAAGAAGAAAGATCGATTTTTGTGCGTGAGACCATTATTTTATCGATGGTGAGACTTACTCTGACGATGTCAAAAAGGAAGTTGCCGGAACCACCGCCCGAAGAGCCACCTTGTGCCCCACCTCCGAAGTTCAGGAATCTGTAACATTTCCACCAACACCACAATCATCATTAGAAGCATGTTACCGCCTTCGTAACTCAACTTGTAATATACCTCTGACTAACACGCAATAGTTACATGAGCAAATAGTTAGTAGTATAGCACTAGTTGTCGAATAGAAATCGAATCGTGCGAACTGAAAAGTATAGCAAAAACCTACAATATAATAACGTGCACTCGTTCTCAATCTATTGTTCGCCAATGTCGAAGTTTTGCAATATTGCGAATTAACACGGGATAGGTTGCAAGAGGAGAACACTCGGTTATTAGTGCACAAATTATACTTTAGTTATAAAAAGATTGTCAATATAATAAATAAGATTTAAACTTTAATTGAAAATGCAAGGATATTCCCAAACAGCTCCTTGACCTGATAGGAGGTGAAGGTTACTGAAATAGAGGTTAGAATAAATGTTACGTATAAATTGTAGCATGATTAAGTATTTAACTGAGTAATATCGACAAAATAAGGCACCTCTTATTTCTGTTCTCCTCGCTGTCGTCAGCGTCATCGAGCGTGATCTCGTCGATGCTGGCAGAGTTGGTTTGTGCGGCGGTTTGCTGGTCTTCACTCGCGGCCACCTGCTGGTCCTGACCTTCACCAAATGCTACTCGGACTTCCGCTTGCTGGGATTCCGCACCGGATAAAAGTTGGTTCTCGTCGGCAATAGCATTCTGAAAACCAAATTAAAAGCCATTAGAGACTAATAAATAGTAGATGTCAGTGAATGATCGTGGTATGGTCGGTGACGTCGATGCGATGAGATGACGGTGACGATGACGATGGCGATGCATGAGCGGTCGGCGATGCATGAGCGGTCAGCGCTGCTCTGCCGTCCTTGGGCAGGCTGGTGTTAGTGCGCGATATTGCGACGCTCATACCGGCAGGAAGAAAAGCGCGCGCTTGCGCCGTCGCTCTGGCTCAGTCGTGGTGCTGACTGTCACTGCAACTGCAGAGGTGGCAGGCGACGTGTCTTCATCGTCGTCGTCATCATCGTCATCGTCGAGCTCGATAGTGCCGCCGCCTCCGTTGTTGTTGCCTCCTCCGTTGCGGTTGCCGCCGAGGAACGCCCTGAGTACTACAGGCCCGAGTGTCGTCAACACCATGCTCGTTATCTGCTGTACTTTCTGTTCGATTATCTAGAACATATACCGCCCTTAGGAAACCGTCGCTACTATCACCAATATTTCTGAAATAGACATCACTACTCCATAGCCTGCAAAAAAATAGCTCAGTAATCAATCTGCTTTAATATTAACAGTGAAAGCTCGGTGTGAGTGCTCCATTGAAGCCCTGGCATTGCGTTGCTCTAATGAAAAAATATATTTTGTGCCATCTGATCAGTGTTTTAAGTAATAAAGCCAGCTTTGCTCCGAAATAGCAATTGGACATAGTTGCATTTTCGGATGAACGCATACCGATGTTTTTGAGTGACGTCTTTATTTCTCTTAAAAGGTAAGCGTACGCAACCCTTGTAGATAGATGGGGTGATAAAACTACAGGTGCAGCATTGTTTATTAGGTTTTCCAGATAGGGTTGGTTTGGTACCTAGTGGAATGTACTTTACCTGTGTGAGCGTGGGGAAGAGTTGTCGGAGGATTCCAATGGTGCGCTTGTTTCGCTCGCTAAGTTCGGAGCCGGGCGCACCAAGGTTCAGCGTCGCCAGTGTCTCCTGAAACGTATTTTGACAAATTAGTTTATTTATCTATTCTATAGGTTGTGTCTGTAGAGTTAAGTTATTGAATAAAAATGGATTGGCATAACGTTTCGGGATTTGTTGGTACTCAAAATAAATAAGTAAGGTTTGCGGGTTTTTTTTCGTTTGATTGTTCAAGTATCACACGACACCAACAGGGATTTTGATGCTATATGGTATTATCTTTTTTGTGGCTGTGTTTAAAGTTTAAAAATCTATAATGGATTGTCACAAAAACTGTGATACTTATTTACTTTTTACCCAAATGCAATTGAATTATCATCTATGAGACCGCCAGAGCTAAGTTTACGATTATGTATGGTGTCCATTCGTACAAGCCTCCTAATGATATAATTATGCAAAGAGTAAGGGTTCCAACCTCAACTGAGATTTTCATTGGAAGGAAACAAAGGAATACAATTGTGAAAATGACTCTCAAAGCAATGAAATTACGCAATTATTATATTGAAGAATCACACGTAATTAAAAACACGCGATATCATAATAAGTCAATGTCTACGAGGCGCACTGACCCATGGAGTATTTTAAAATTTAGGTCATAGCGTAGACGCTTTATTGCTTTCTCACAAACTTTAATGTAATGATTGTTATGTTACTATGTATCAATGATAAGTTAGTGTGAAGTGTACATTACAGCTATTCGTTTCGCAGCTCGTTCGGCTCGCTGGGTAATGAGGACGTTTGTTCACATTTAACACTGCAAGAAGTACAGCCCGGTGACGAATTAAGTATACAAGTTGTATCTTTCTCCTTTGAGATAAAGCTTAAGTTGGAATGAACTTGAGAAACAGGCAATAGACTGATCCTACATACAAAGTAATGGCTATTATGTATACGTTTTCTACTGAGTTCAGTAATGAAGTTACAGCAAGTGCATTGATATACGTGTAGGGATGCCATGGTTAATTAGAGATAGTGACGAAAACTGTGTAAATATACAAAAGTTGTTATAAAGCATAGTTAACTGTAAGTATAGCTATTTATTCTATTTAAAAAATAAACATTTATACTTATTTAAAAAAATTAAAAGGTACCATTGTTTTTAAAACTGGGTAGCAAAAAAGAAATCGATCGGCAGTATCAAATTCCCATTAGTTTTATTAAAATCCTGGATTAGGTACTATGCAAGTACTATTGTATCATTCATTGTTTTTTCACTTTGCATTTCCTTTGCAGTATTTTGATTATTTTTGCGTTTTTGCATACCAGCTACTAATATTTTGTCACTTGTGTGATTCATTATTCTGATTACTAACTAAATCTCGAGCTCGCTTCGCTCACTGAGAAGCTACATTATTTTGCAAAAAAATCTTGAGCTCAGTTCGCTCGCTCCGATGATCGTGATGCACAGACCTAACAGGACATTGTAGGCTGAATCCACCTGATTGTCTGAAAATAATGATGATTCCGTGCTTCGGATGGCACGATAAGCCGTTGGTCCCGGCTACCATCTCTGGTAGTAGTCGTTACATAAAAACCACGTCGAGGCCATAAGGCGGTTTGAATTAACTCTGACACCAGGGCTTGCCCACACGATAAGAAGAACATCCAGGATAACTCATGTTCCAGTACCTACTTATCTTCATTAATCTAATAGTGATTTGTATAAAATATGTTGATTTGTTAGATTTACAATTACTCTACTACATGACATTGTTATTTACCTACCAGATTCGTTTTTTTAAATTTAAGTTAGCCATGTTTTTGTATTAGTGCAATAAATTACACAATAAACATGATAAATAACAATAAAATTTGCAAATTATTATGTATTAGGTCTCGGGCGGGACTTGAACCCGCAATCTGTCAAACCACTATACTCCGTTCAGGAATTAGAGCGACAAAATGTAAACAAAGAAACGTCACTGTCAAAGTGACATTACGTGGTCAGAAACCTTTGGTACATTTTTTAAGAAAACAATTAAGTCGGCACGACATTTAATAAATTGCGTTGGCATTAAAAATTTATCGTCTATCTATAAATAATAAAAACAATCGTGACAATTTGAATGAAATTTTTATATTATGTTATGTAGCCCGCTACTCTGTCTGTGTGGGCTTTTTGTGCTATGCGTAGCAGCCGCGCATAGCGTACGGACTCAGACGAAGGTATTAAACAATCAAGAGATGCGTTTACAAAATAAAAAATCTTTTTCTTTAAGAACTTTGTTAAAACGAACCAAAGGTCTCAAATATCTGATTGTTGCCAGACCACGAAATAAAATATTTACAGTCACGCTTTCTTTTAATCTAAAATAAATTATAGCTTGCGTATTTTTTAATTATATTCCATACAAAATTAACATATCATTTGTCGTAATCCTTGGCTAGTAGAGTAGATAATTTACTGTTACTCATTCCGGAGATAAGTTTTCTTCCATCTCGAGATGGTATTTTCTACACTGGTATCACCGTTGTTTACATTTTGTCGCTCTAATTCCTGAATGGAGTATAAATATACTCTTTGGCCAAACCGGGGCATGGTTAACCTAGACTTAATTTTTCAATCTTTAATTTGATATGAATAACACAATATGGCTTTAACATGTTAGTATTGTTATTCAAACCTATTTAAAATAGCAAAAGAAGAGACAAACCTGCGCACTGGCAGCTGGAGCAATGATCTCAATGATTTCGGGTCTGTCATCTGCAGCTGGGTCCGGGCCTGGATTAGCAGCAGGGTTAGGTTCTGGATTCGGCGCTGGGTTGGGTTCTGGATTGGGCGCGGGCGCAGCGTAAACTGCAACCAGGGCCGCGCATATCGCCGCTACGTATATTGTCGTCCTCATTTTGTTTATTGTGTAACCGCTACCGACTTTGTCTTGATGTTGGTTCTCTCCGTTTCAACTTTCTATTGGCACCTGTGAATATATACTTATTGGTTAACAGAGGTAGGTATCTGGAGGTAAACTTCGTCTAAGAGTCATTTTACTTTTAATCAAACTCTTGTAGCAAAATGACTGTTAGAACTTTTGAATATCTGGGTAAAAAAGGAACAGCTAAACCAACAGCTCGGTACCGCACTTGTGTGACGTTATTTTTGTATGCGCAAGAGTGTTATAAAGTGTTAATGTAATGTTTTGTATGCAGGCCGCGTACATGGGATTGGGCAAGTGACTCTAAACAACCGACCTTTGACAGTAAGTAACTTATTCATTGTCTTGAACGTAGGTAAGTTAAATTGGACAATGATTAGTTGTGAGTGGTTATTTCAGAGCGTTGAGACCTAACCCGCGGGTGGGCGTTCAGTGAACGGGTCTCGAAGTTATTTCAAAGTATTTATAACTAGTGTATTCTTGCAACACACTTTTAAGGAGGGGTTTACTATCTCTTAAAATGCACTCACGTTGTGTTTAAAAATTTTCAAAGTATAAATAAATGTTAGGCGATCGAGCTTCACTCGGAGTCTTATAGACGGCGAAAATCATGTTTTTTTTTATGAAAATATTTTCTAATGCTATTCATGGCTTAGATCAAAATAAAATTAATGGATAGGCCTAAAGCGCGGTAAGTTGAAGCACACTACTGGTGCACTTGGTCCATACAAACTAGCGCCATTATCTGTCAAATCTAGGGCACTTGCATACAAGTGACAAGTAAACCTTTCATTTGTTTTGCCTCATTTTTCTGGTTTGAAATGTTCGCGTAAGGCCTATCCATTAATTTTATTTTGTTCTAAGATTCATGGTCCTTCTTAATATGTTGACATTCCATACGAAACTGCAAACCTCGAGGCAAATGTATGGGACAGCTGATTATTTTTCGCGATTTCTTGGTCCCATAGAGAAGGTTGTTCAGTTTGACGGTCTGATCATTCCCTTAAAAATTATTAGAAAATTAAGAAGGACCCTGTTTGAAAATATGTTACATTAAAATTTCATAATTATCGTTAGTTTTCCGTTTTCGACATACCTATAAAAATATCTTCGACTACATGTCTACAAAAAATTTATTACTAAATCTTAACAACATCTGCACTATCAAAATAATATCAATTAACGAACCAGGTTTCAAACCTGTAAATTACAATATTCCTTATGTTCTAGACTTTTTTTAAAAACTCAGTATATTTCTGACATTGTAAAGGACAGTGCGGGGTGAGCCCTAGGTCTAGGTACCAAGGTATCGCACGTCATCGACAGTGGTTTTCCCGTTGTGACTATCGAATTTACATTTCGTAGTATACCTACTTATAAGCCCGGCCCAGACTACTGTAATTACTACGTATAGCTTTAAAATGATTATTGAGCTTAATTTTCAACATAACGGATTTTAACTTTTTTCCTTTTGGTAACATTTAATTATTGCGATAACTTACATGCGTACATGTATAGAGATGGAAGTCATTGTTATAGGTACAGTATCAATGTGATTTTATAAATTCGGTATTCCGTTGTAACGTTATCCTATGTGAATTTACATCTATACTTACCTACCTTCCCCTACCATTTATACCGACATATTTCAAAATATTGTACCTTTTGTGACAAATAATTAATTTTATGTTTTAGGTTACTTAACGAATTTATTTGTGTAAGTTTCTGATAAATTATTTACTGAGCTTTCATGAATTACCGTGGCCAAAGTGAATTACGAATTTATTCCTGTATTACCCTACAATACTGCTTATAATTATCAATATCCTATATTTGTAGTTAACTTGCTTTACATTCGTGAATGTATAATTATTTTGATGCAATAAACCGTTTTCGGTGCAGTTTATGCTCGAATGTACTCAATAGCGGACGAGGCAGTGGCGAAATTGGAGCAGACACTTGTATCTTAATTTGAGGTTTTATGTATGGAATTGGTCAGACTAATTGACCGAATAAAAACCAGTATACCTATATACCTAGGTATACAACCTATACTTACTCATATCAACAATTACAATTACAGTGTAGGTATATTCTATTTATTTTAAGTATTTTATATCAATTTCAAATAACTTGTAAGACCACCGAATTTTGTGTGTCTTATACAAGGTATTACAAAACTACAAATAAACATTTAAGGGGGTGGTGTAGACCATCAAACTGAACAACTTTCACTATGGGACCAATATCGAAATCGCGAAAAAAAAAAAAATGTTCTATACTCTACAAATCGACTAGAGCTAAAATATGTATGGGATATAAAATTATTTTTTTCGCGATTTTGATGTTGGTCCCATAGAGAAAGTTGTTCAGTTTGACGGTCTAAACAACCCCCTTATGAGTTTTAAAAATGTATTGTTACTTATGAAACACCCTGTATATATTCCAGTACTTTAGAATTCTGTTATGTAATATTGAAGCAACTTTAACAGTCGGGACCCCTTAAAAATTCTAGACCGGATCAAATTTTTACGAGTAATAAAATTGTGAAAGTCGCTTCAATATGACAGTATAACAGTATTCTAGACTACTGGATTTTTTTTTTTCTTTTCAGTTTTTATTTAAAGTTTATACGTTAAACATTTTTATTATCAATATCCAATATAAACTAAAGCTAAAAATTTTTACATAGTATGTATTATGGTAGTACCTAATTAATCTAATTATAGTACTCAGTGGTACCACAGTTTTTGTGGTGATCTGAAACAATTTGAATGTAACTTCAAAGAGTACAATATGTAAGAGTTACATTCAAATTGATTCAGATTACCACAAAACTGTGGTAAGTAATATGTCAAATATTTAGATATATTATGTAGATATATTCGGCAACACCAATATTCATGCAGGGTGTTCTGATTGTGTGAAATTAGATCACATATTTTTGTTAAAGTTGTTCGAGTACATCTTTATTAAGACTTTGTAATAACAGATTAGGTATATAATGCGAAGACATACATTCTTGCAATAGATAATCCAAAGCAGGTAGGTATGTTTAGATATTGGTGTTGCTGGTTGTATCCAATATTGGCACGCGCCTTAATTATCCCCAACTTCCTTAAACTGAAATAATTATGTTAGTAGCGGTGTTCTTACGGAATAGTTGGTTTACTCATGAGGCGACGTCTATTCTATATATATATATATAAAAACGTTTGTCCTGACTGATTCATCAACGCCCAGCCCAAACCGCTAAAGCTACAACTATGAAATTTTGACAGTTTTTTCGTATAATAGCGTAGGCATCCACTAAGAAGGGATTTTTCGAAATTCAACCCCTAAGATGGTAAAATAACAGTGAGTATGGAAAAAAAATTTTTTTTAGTCCTGCCTTTTTGAAACTTAGTACGCATATTTAAGAGCAAAAATGAAAATATTCCTGTTTCCGCATTTTTCAAAATTCATCCCCTAAATTATCATTTTACGCCGACGAAGTCGCGCGTGTAAAGCTAGTAAGAAAATAATAGTCTAATCTCGTAATAAGTACCTTCGGCCCATCGATTCCATTGTTCTATTTTTATGTCGATCGAATGTCATCCAATAACTACTTGTCGGTCATTTTAACAATTAGCTATGTTTATTATAATTATATTTAATTTGCTGCTACACGTGCTTAAACAAATAAAGTAAAAAAACCGATTCGCCCATGATAGGGTTCAATAGCCATTGTATAAGTGGCGACTAATGTGGACGCCATTGACCAGATAATTAAGAGGTAGTCTCCGCTCTATTTTTGAGCCCAATATATATTGAGTCTTTCTTAATATGCTGACACTCTTTTAGGGATCCCTTTTGATCATCCGATCAAACCGTCAAACCGAACAACTTTCTCTATGGCATCAATATCGAAACCTCGAAAAAAAATCTGCTCTTCCATACAAAACTGCAAACCTACTTGAGCCAAATGTATGGTTGATTCTTTTTCGCCATTTCGTTGTTGGTCCCATGGAGAAAGTTGTTCAGTTTGATGGTCTGGTCATCCCCATTAAAAACTGTCAGCACATTAAGAAGGACCCTGTATAGGTATATCTCGAGATAGAAGCATCATAACGATTTATTTTCATGGGTGAATTGTTATAAGACTTATTCTACGACACCTAACATGATTTATAAGAAAAACTTTTTTGTTGTATGAGAGAGGTCGACCAAAATTTATTTCTTTTTAACCGACTTCAACAAAAGGAGGAGGTTCTCAATTCGACCCGTATGTTTTTTTTTTAACTGTTTTCCTTCTTCATGTAAAACTTCGTTTGAATAACAAAATAGACGAAAGTATAAGGATTCCTTGCTTGATTACGGAACCCTAAAAAGCAGATATTGTGGACAGATCAATCAACTTTTTCTTGTAATAATTTTAATTTAAAATAAAATCTGTACAAATCTATATCTAAATTAATCTTGCCTTGACTAATTGTACTAAAAGTATTGTTCCAATTATAGCATCTACTCTGTGATTGTACTCACTCTACAATATTCAAATCAGTGTCGTAGTTAAAAATAACAACATTCCTATAAACATACGTGGGAAATCTTTGTGTATGAATTAAGAGGTTGCTTTCCGCTAAACTATTAACGATTCTATTAACGAATGAGAATCTCAATCTTAGAATACCGTTGAAATAGAATAAATAGTTTGGTGGAAATCAGCCTGTTAATTGTTACCCCCGTTACAACCCGTCCCGGTGTGACTAAATAATCTATGTTTAGTGTTTGCGTGTCTCGACTAGACAAGTACATTAAATTAAATATTGCGTCATAGATTATCTTTAGCGGGCCTCTAACAAATTGCCCATGCAGGCTAGTATTATGCCCCTGTTTACGGAAAATACGTAGCTGCAAAGGTTTTGCGTTTCCACAGATATACCATGTAAAAATTCCTGGTAGAACACAATCTCGTATATTTTGAAGTAGATTATGTATATTGACATTATCAGCAGAGGATTTTATGTAAAATACGAAGTAGATAAATATTAAGATTTTGCTTTGGAAACCGTCTTATTCATAGTATTGATCATTAGTACTTATACCAATTTTCAAAATTCCCTGAAAACTTTCCAGGTTGCCCCTTTTTGAGCACCAAATGATTGTACCTACTATTATTGCAGTGTTAATTTTACACTTTGCCAAGCACATCATCATCAGCCTGTATACAGGGTGTTACATAAGTAAAAATAAATATTTAAAACTTTTAAGAGGGTGTTTACACCATCAAACTGAACAACTTTCAATACGGAACAAACAAAGGAAAGCTGCCGGCCGCATTTCACAAAACTAAAAATACTTACTCTAGCATCATTATATATATATGAAATTTGTAAATTTGTAAGAAAACATAAAGATTTATTCACCCAGGCAAAGGATCATTATACACAGCCCCGAAACCTACGACACGGAAATAGACTAGCACTACCATTTACTAAACTGCACATAGTTAGATCAGGCACACATCACATGGCAATATCAATATACAACAAACTTCCAACACATATACAACAAATTGATAAAGATTCAATATTTTATAATAAATTAAAAGAACTATTAATATCCAATTGTTTTTATAGTATAAAAGAATTTAATGATTGTTATGCAAGAAAAGAATTGTAAATAGAGTCTATCTATACCATAACAGTTTAAATTTAATTTTGTTTTTTCACTATTTTAATTTTATGTTATTAAGTAAACTTAAGATTATCTTATGTGCCCACTTAGCAATAAGTTTTTATATTGCAGTGCTCTAACAGAGCTCATGTCATGTATAATTTTAAATTTAAGATCTTTTGTAACACATGAAGCAATAAAATACTATGACTATGACTAACATCGAAATCGCGAAAAAAAAATCAGCTATCCCATACATTTAGTTTGAGTAGATTTGTAGTTTAGTATGGAACATCTCTTTTTTTTTTTGCGATTTCGATGTTGGTCCCATAATGAAAGTTGTTCAGTTTGATGGTCTAAACCACCCCCTTAAATGTTTATTTGTATTTTTGTAACACCATGTATACGTCTCAGTGCAGGCGGCACAGGCTACCCCATAGATTAATATGTATATTGGGCTACCCTCAAGGTGAGTGCATGGGTATAAGTCCACCACGTGTGAGGTGGGGGTGGCAATTGGTGGAGTACGCATACGCATCAGAATTTCTTCTTCATGGTATGCAGCGTTCCTCATAATATTTTCCTTCACCGTTTGAGAGCAGTCGGTATTACGTTTAGTCCAGTAATACCGACTGCTCTTAGTTAGAACTAAAATATAATTTTTTCATTTATAGTGTCAAATTTATTTCTTTTTTAATTTTTATTGTTTGTTTTAGGTTATGAGTTTACATACACTATGTTAATTTACTAAAATTGAGTTTTTCGTAATTGTAAAAACAAAGGTTCCGTGGTGATTTTTCGTTAGATTTACTTCTAATATAAAAGAATAAAAATGTATTTAACAAATTGCATAAAAATTTGTATATACTTACTATTTTTCGCCAATTTTCCATGATTTTTTTTTACTTTGTTTAATTATTTAAGAAAAATTTTAGGAGGATTTTCAATCTAAATGATAACTAGGATTAGGATTAAACTTGATTAACTAGGATTATATCTAAAATATAAAAGAAAAAATCAAGTTATTATAAATTATTTACTTTCGCCATACAAAGCGACCCGTAACTTTACTGGAGTTGTTTCATAAGTTAGGACAACTCATTGGTACATGGAATTTCGTTCGTGCGGATTCGAACCCAGCCCCTCGTGATTGACTGTCCTCTCCGCAACGCACCACCGCCGCTCTACTATAACTTGAATCTTGAATAGGCGGAAAAGTGTTTGTGCAGAACTCAGATCAATCATAATCAATTATTTATAATTTTAACCATTCGTAAATTATTTATTATTAATATAGGTACTCGTTTACCGCATTATACAGAACAGCATTGATTTACTTTAATGATGGCCTTAAAGCTGGCATAAACTAAATAATGAAACATTCATTTTCCGACGTCCTTCACGAAGCCAAGGGAAGTGTTGTATTATTAGTATTACAAATACGATACGTTATCTTCACTCATCCGCTCCAGTTTTTAAAGAATTGCACGTAGGTACTACTACTTATAAGACGGAATTTTATTTATGTCCGATATCACGCACTTAAGATCTGGTTAGGTAGGGTAGGTAGGTAGGTGGTAAGCCTAAAGGAACAAAATCATAATTATATCGTTATATAATTGTTATTATATTTTTTGGGAATCATCTTTTTCAACATAGTTATATTTATTTAATTTATAAAAAAAAAAAACATTATTTATTACTGTGCAGTATAACCTGTGCAGGACACGGTTTCAATTGCTACCATACGCCACATGACTATTTTCTAATCTGCATTTCTACAAATCAATCATTCTTTGGAACTATAGTGTCTTCAAACTCTACCGGCCGTTGCATTTCGATAGTAGATTTAAAAAAAAACGCTAAATCCCAGTCCCAAAAACAATAGTTCTACACAACTATGTGTCGTAAGTTCTACGTTATGATTATGAATATAGGTAAAGCAGTTGTCGAAACAGCACAAAACAACGAGATGACCGCGACCCCGATGCGTCTCTAGTTATATAACGCCAAGTGATTAGACAATAGATACAACACCGCTTGCCCATTATGTGCTATTACAATGATTGTGGCTTAGCCATAAGATAAAATACCTATAATAACACGCTAATATATACTTGATAATTAAGTTATATTAAAACATAAAAACCCAACTTTGTTGCAGAAGATCATAAATAGAATGGAACCTCACTGCTAGCAGTTCATTCCCTGCTATATTAAAATAGTTAACATGGATATTTTGTTGCTGACTCCTATCTTATATAATTATTATACTGTTTACATAATACTTAATCTCTTAAGGGGCTGCCCGGTTTTACCGTGAAATTGGGTAACGTTGTAACCATTTTGTACATTGCATTTTTAAGCAGAAAACAATACTGATCAATCTACAGGACATGAGAAGTGATTTGGTTTTTCTCAAAATCTATTTTAATTAATATAACTCAAGAAACAGGAATCTAAAAAGTCAGTCCTTTTTTTCCAGTTGTAACAATTTTACTTTTACATTGTTGACCGGAAGAAAATGATACAATACACTTCACAGTACTAGTTCTATTGCTGAAAACAGTAACAAGAAGAAAATTCAATGTCCACAGTACATTCCGGAACTAAGTAACAGTTTCTCGAGATGATGACCATCATTGTCCTGCTATTATTCAATAATTGTCGCTCATTGTTCTCGCCTCGTAACAAATGTGCTTCCGCAAACTATGGTACAGTCACCCAAACAGATAATATCTCTTTTAAAGTGAAATAATAAGCTGCATTTTTGTTCTTACGTAAAATATATTGTCTCCTACGTACGGACGTAACTTTTGTATTTAAAGTGATGATTGTTTTGTAAAAATTGTTGTACAACTAATGTTCCTAAATACTTGTTATATTTACTGTCGAAACAATGGTCCTTATGTAATATTTAATGTAAAGCTGTATTGCAACATTAGATGATTCTTCGTATTTGTTTAGTCTACTTAGGTTAGTTTTTTTTTGCGTTTACTTCAAATATTTTCACTGATTTCGTTTCATCTACGTTTTTAAGGATATAAAAACAAATAAAAGCAGAATAGAATAGGCACAAAGTGGGTCTGAAATAATATATCAAATAATTGTATCGGGCTTAAGGCAGGTTTAAATGTCTTGTGGTAAACAATCTGTAAGTATTTAGCAGAGCCTTCATTAGGTACGCACGAACACCCAACTTAACTGCTGTAAGCTGTAATGAATACGTAATAATTAGTCATTACTTCTTCATCCTACGTACGCAGATGTATTAACTTTCAGTTGTGATATTTCCTATACAATTTAAAATTTCACAACAAATCACTCGTTAAACATGAGTTCTGTAATAAACATAGACAATATATCAGAGATTTATTATTCCAACGATGTTACACAAAAGGTATAAATTAAATGAACATACTCGTACTATATGGGTACGTTTAGCAAAAAGTATAAACGAACATTATTAAAGCAAAGAATGACATACAATGTAGTAAATATATGAGCATTTAAGTATGTTAATTAGTGCTTTATATGTAAACTTCATACGAATTACCAAGAATTTTCGACACTTCATAAATCTTGGTTTCGAAACTGACTAAATGACCGAATTGACCAATTTAATAAAAGCTTAGCCTTTATTGATTATCTATCATATGAAGGACTATTTGTGGCTTGACCTGAAGTAAATACTGTAACTAAGTAAGTACTTTGTATCGATTTAGTGCGACTGCAACGAACGTAACGGTTAGACGTCGCAATGGGCAATAAACTCGTAAGAGTTACCAACTTACACAATTACCTACACTAAAGTCTAATAGGCGAGTCTGATAAAATACCTTTATTACGTAGGGTTGTTTGAACATCATATCAAGAGATCATAACACTGTAATGACCTATTAATCTTTTTTTAATGTTTAATGGGCTTTAGGGTAGAGATTGCAAATCTTACTCGCTTTCTTCGAGTTTTAGGATTGAATATCGTTGTATTTATAAATGAAGTGAAGTAATTTACATCAGAGAAGTAGGCGCCACCATGATTTTAGGTATAATTGTTACTTGGTTGGTACAGTTGGTTTCTTATTCTGAGGAAAATTTAATGACAGAATATAATATTTCTTTTCATATTGAATATTGATGTAATGTTATTTAGTACTGGAGATGTTCTAGAACAACAATATCTCATGAAAAGTCTCAAATTTTTTGTTCCGAATTGACATGTTTCATGTCAGCAAAATTGCACAAAAATAGTAGGTAACACAAAAGTGCCCTCAGATATCGATTTTGGAAGGGACACGCTAATCCGGGGCTGTGCTTTCGTCCAATGCCAGTTTATGGAAACATTTCGTCGCTAGTCTTACTAAAGGACATAGTTAATAACATGAATGGTATCACTCGTGAATGTATCGTTAGCAAACCTTTAAATAAATAAACATCGAGGTGATTTTTCAGAACAAGCTTTTTTCGGTTGAGCGCTACGTATAAATTGCTAGTTACGTCTACCTGCCAAAATGTGTTTTCGCTACCGAGTAATGCTCGAAATTACATTAGACCGATCGATTAGTCTTTGAAAACAGATTCGCCCACAATGAATAAGTCAGTTACGCCAAAAATGACAGATACGAGTATGTTGCTCGTTTAGTAAGACTTATTTTAGGTATTTAGTGTATCTAGTTTGGGATCCGCACTCAAACAGAGAACCCTTATATGTTCGTCCAAATACGTCTATCTATCTGGATAAGCCACCTTAATTATTATATAAAAAAAGATTTTTTAAATTGCTTTTAAGTCTATTTTGTTCACTATATTGTGTGACATTTGCGGTATCATTGAGAAACATTTCATAAACCATGCGTTTACAAGTAGCATTATGTGCATTACAGGTAATTTCTGGCGATGTAGCGTGCTGGCTACATACGTACAGGTGAGTGGTGGCGTTTCGTAAACAAACACTCCATAGTCCTTGCGACACTTATCTATATGGAAATCAAATATTGGATATTTTCCTAGTTGTATCATAGATTCAATTACGTTTGACTCATCCGCACCGGCTCCCGTCATAGTAGCGAGATAAAATAGATTTAAAATATATCCTAAAGACTAAGACTAATCATAAGCTTTTAAACATAAAAACTGCCTCCGTGGTCTAATGGTTAAGAGCATTGGGCTCTTGAAACGGAGGTCGTGGGTTCGATTCCCACGGGGGGCACCTAGTGAAATGTCACTTTGTGCGTTTTTCCCCAGTTGGTTAGGACATTGCAGGCTGAGTCACCTGATTGTCTGAAAAGAAAGATGATTCCGTGCTTCGGATGGCACGTTAAGCCGTTGGTCCCGGCTACTATCTCTGGTGGTAGTAGTCTTTACATAAAAACCACGTCAGAGGCCGTAAGGCGGTTTGAATAAACTCTGACACCAGGGCTTGCAGCCCACTCGATAAGAAGAAGAAGAAGAAGAACATAAAAAGTTGCATGATAATCGGTCCAGTAGTTTTTGCGTGATGCTCGATCAAACAGACAGACAAAAAAAAATGGATTTGCCTTCAATGTAAAGATTCACTGCGGTTATTATAGATTCGTAATTAAATAAACAAGATGTATAAGAGATTTTACTGAACAACATAAATATTTGACATAACGTATAATAGTGGATTATACACCGAGGACAGGAAAGTAAGAAAGGTCTCGCCGAGGGCAATAAACGAGGTCCGAGGATAGTATAATATATACTATTTTTCTCCTCGACGGAAGTGGAAAGCGACAACTTCGTTTAGTGTAGCGGGACGACAATTGACGTTTTCCGTCCAGAGAAGAGAAAATTTTTTTTCCTCCAAACTCGAAAATCGACATGATTGCAGATTTGCGCGAAAATCCCACATATTTTGTGGTAATTTCAATATCTTGAAATTAACTAGAAAGCAAAGATATTTTACTAAAATAATTTCACCTTTTACATTAATTTGTCGATTGCATTTTATTTTTGAGTAAACTTCATAAGTGATATTATAAACAGGTTAATAGACTTGAATCCGACTGTAGGGCGTAGTCTGGTTTAGAGCGGAGGTAGTTGCAGTTTGCACAACACCCTTTCACCGTCTGACCCGTACCTTGCTGGCTGTAATTGACTCACTAAAGGAAAAACCCCAAAACTTTAAGCAATAAGGCACAAGTTGTCCTTCACAACGGACACGTGAGGTGTCATATGTAGTTTAATGGATTTAAACATTGGAGAGCTATAAAAAGTTTTCTACAATGTTATAAAATCTTTTGTTGTTTGCTTGTTAATGAAGTTAAGGACGCACCAATTAGTGACAATTTTGTAACTTTTTGTAACTTAACTACAAAAATTATTACATGTGAATGTCAAAATACGATCGTGGTTGCTTTTCTACAATTAGGTTAAATCATTTGGTTAAAAGAGGATTATTAATAGTTTGCATTAAAATTACTACTTTTGTTTTACGAGTACTACAATGAGGATTTTTCGATAATACGAAAAATCACTAGATGGCAATTTCAAAAGTTCAGAAAAACCTGTCACATTGACAATAAAAGTGCTGTTTGTTTATGGTTCATTATCTAATGCCGTTTGATCGTGGTGGTGTTACCAATGGATAAATTGTTCACTACCAATAAATACGCAATACCTGTACAAAAAAGAACATTCACTGTAAAAAAAGTAGATTAAATCAAAGTAAATACCACAACATCTTTCATATTAAAACCATCTAATTCTTATTAATGAATCAACAAATTGCTCCCTAAGATTAGGGAATCGAGAAAAACACTGAACACTTTCGATCTGTGGGTCTACCATGAGTTTTCACCGTTCTTTACTACTGTTGTTAACTACGTCACCAATTTTGTATTGAATTTCGTACAGCGCTTCTAGTGGTTACGTTGAGAACTAATTTCTGTCATACGAATTGTAAAATACAGGGTAAACTCATGGAGGCCCCCTGACACCTAAATTAGCACGATTATTGTAACAACATCCTGTCTTTTAATAATTATGATGGCGGATTGGCAGACAAATAATAAAACTGTCAATAAATTAAAAATTAAGGGGGGCCTTCGTACAAGAAACTAGTTTTTATCAACGTTTTTTCTTCTCGATCTATCGTAAAAACGGTAACACATACAAGCGTCAAACTTGGTGTAATTATAGAAAAACTCTAAAAGTATAACAAAAAATAACAAAAACCGGCCAAGTGTGAGTCGTTCTCGCGCTGAAGGTCCCGTGTAAAAAAAAACGTTTTTGTAAGTTAATATGTTGTGTTGTGTACAGAACTCTTGGTGTGCGAGTACCCCGAGTCTGACCGGTTTTTTCTAATTGAGCTATTTCATTCTAAAGTCAATATCTGAAATTTAAAAAAAATTTCAATACATATCTGAAATATACATTTTAAAAAAACTAAGCAAGATTCGACTTTCAAAACTGTGTTCAAATATGACGCAGGAAGAGTGCGATGATCATCGATAACCTACAGAGTCATTGCATAATGTGCGAACACGATCCGTGAGCTACAAAATGGTTCTCAAACTTTACTCCTCGCGTAACACTGATGCGTGATAATTAATTAACTAATAAGAATAAGTATGAAATGAAAAGTATCATTTCCTTTAAACCACATACTCTACACATTAAACTGAACAACTTTTACTATAGGAGTAAACATGTCAGAACAAAAAAAAAATCTGCTGTCTCATACATTTGAGTCGAGCAGGCGCTGCAGTTTAGTATGGAACAGCAGATTTTTTCTTGCGCTGACAGATTTGCTCCCATTGCACTGTAAAAGTGGTTTAGTTTGATGGGTTTAAAGGTTAATGATACTTTTCCTTACACCTGTATAGTCTATAATTTAGCACCCGTCGCAAAGATAATAATAGTACACTATTATTAACTATTCCTTAAAAGCCCTTAATAGACACATATTTTTTTTAGTAATCTAATCCATAACATTAGGTACAGTAAAAAATGATAGTATGTCATGTATAAGTATCTTTAAAAAAAGTTGTAAAATACTACAATGTGGACCTTGGTAAAATAAATTGTATGCTTCAGTTGTTAATTAGCTCTCAACATAGTAAAAGAGAATAATAATTATCATAAATAAGTTTATATCGTATCGCTCTAGCTTTTACTGTATCTTATGATAGATAGAGGCATGTCTTGGTCATATATTATTAAAATGTTGTCCCTCGTTGGAGGAACCAGCAATGGAACGCGAACTGCACTTTGAGAACCTCTGCTCTAGTCGAGGGAGAGGCCTCGGGACCGGGAAGTGTTACAATATATTACGTAGCAACTGGAGTCTCAAGAGCTATCTGACATTACGGTACTTCTACACTATACGCTAATGCAATTTTATGAGCTTACGTAATTTTGATTTATTGTCAACGTTGACTATGATTTATCTTCATAGATTATCTGTAAATTGCTTACAGGATCTTTTAACGTGCAAACTTTAATGAGATATCAGGATAGAAATTTACCGGTTCGATAAAAAAACGGACATTATATCGTTTCTACAATAACAGATTGGTTTAGGTAGTATCAAAAAATCTATAAAATATCTCCGGAGATCTGGTTTTTGATAAGTGGAAAGGCAGCTTTAAAACTATATAGAGCGTCCTTCTAGCGTTTGTAAAGAATATCACTACCGTATATTTTATTTTTTGTTTAATCGTTGCTATCATTAATCATATAAATGTCAGTAACATTATAAAACAGTAAATGAAAAAGTAATTTTTAAACGACACCAGCATCTCGGGTGGTGTGAACCAAAAATGTTGGGTTAAATCACGATTATATCATACTTCAAACAATAGAACGTAAACACTATGAAATCTAGAACGTAAACACTATGAAATCTGAAATAAAACTTCCGTTTGTTATAATACCACTTTAAAAGTTATTTTACTTTTTTTTAAAGTTCAATTATCGATTAACGTTCTCTTTAGACGTGGACCAAGAACTGCTTAATTTTTAAGTTTTTTGTGTTCAATTCTAAAATAAAGTCGGTAGTGCATTTGGGAGTGAGTGGCTCAAGGACAGTGTTGCATGAACTCGAGGGTAAAAGTGGTCTCGTTCGCATTGGGCGTACCCTGCACATGTAGGTACACAATCACTTTGCCAGGCCTTCATTTTTTTTGTTGCATAAAAAGGACTCGTAAAAAAGTGAGTCAGAGAAACGCAGTAAGAAATACCCGTACTAAATACAGAGTTTCGGTACTTCTAGTGAAACATGGAAGTTCATAGTTTTCAGAATATCTCTGACTAACCCCTTGGGGAATACAGGGTGTTAGGGTACAGTAGAATTACTTTAAGCAGTGATTGTTCCCACTATACTGATAAACTTTCCCCGGAGAAACCCATATGGATATGCACTATCCATATAGATGCAATCAACTGATCGAAAGTTTGTATGAAAAGTCGATATTTTTTTGTCCATTTCCTATAGGTTTCTTAGTGAAATTAGTACAGTATCATGAGTACAATTATCCCTTAAAGTAATCCAACTGTTTACCCTAATACTCTGTATAGTCGTGAGCATTATGCATGCACGCAGACATGCTCTAAGAAATATAGTGATCTGTTTATAATTCAAACAGTAGTGTCGATAAAAGTTCTTCTAAAAAAACGCGGGAACTGTTCAACTGCGGCTGTTCGTTTATTTGTCAAGTGCACAGTCTCTTGCGCAACGTCTCGACAACTTCACTCTCGCTTCAGTTTTGCTCTCGATCGGTTAAATTTTCCGCAACACTTGTTGTGGCCATGTGGGTACATGTGGTCATGCTTCAAAAAGTTGTCTGATTGAACCTGTTTTGTGGATAAAGGATGCCAATTATTAAAGTAAGGTCAGGTGGGGTAAGTGCGTTCACAAACGATGACGCATTGACGCAGCGGCAGACGTCAGTCCGTCATTTGTGAAGCAAGGAGTTGTATGAAACCACACGTAGAAGCACACACGGTGACGCATTGACGTACCGGTTCTATGGACTGACATCTGCCGCTCCGTCAGTGCCTTATCGTGTGTGAACGCACTAAGACAAACAGACATACTTTATTTCTATATTGAATATAACGAGACCCAACATGTTCAGCAAATAGCTACATTATTTATTATCCAATCAAGTAATAATCCTATTCTTTGGTTTTCCATGGCTTTACAACAAGTCTTCTTCAATCGATGGCTTCTGAAATTAATGCACAATATATATTTACTTAGTGTTCTCGTTTGTCTTACCCTATAACTCGGGGTAAGACATCACTTTTACTGGCTATTTAAATATCCTACATATAGGAGTGTTATGGGGACAGTTATAAAAGAAACAATTTGTTTATTTCAATATGAGTCTGATTTAGTTAATTCTTCCTGTTTTTGATCAATACGAATAAGTTACTTTAATTCGTTTATGCATTTTGTTTTACTTTGTTTACAGGCTTTAAAGCCTTCGCTAAAACTAGCAGGTAGGCAGAAAAATAACCCATTATTTATGTAAAATTCTATAGAATAAGACGTAAATAGCACAAAATATGAAATACGAATAATTTGAATTTATTTCAACATTTGTACACAAGCTATCCATACACCTATACATGTACAAAAAGAACATAAAAGTAAATTAACAAATAATCGACTTCACTCTATAAACGTGGCAGCCTTGCCTCTCACTGTGTGTAGGCAGCAAAATCATAAATTACTAATTATATGACCCGGCACGTGAAGAGAGGAGGGGGGGGGGGGGGGGGTCTGTACTGCACTTTTCAATAAAGGCCTTGGACCAGTTATATACGCATACTACAGTAGTTTCCCATACTTCATAAACAATTTTGCAAATCATGAAGCAACCTAATCTATTGTTTATGTTCACGTATGGACAAGAAGTTATCTACATAATTAGTCTTAACTGAGTTATTAGCGCAGATAATAAGGCATAAACATATAAACGATGCGGTAATGTAAAAATGTTAATTATATCGTGGGATCTAAATTGCTTGAAAAAAAAACAAGTTTAGCTATAAAGGCTGACCTTGTTTTCACCCGCAGGAAAAAAAATTGTATACTCGAACGTCGTTTAGACATACAGGGTGAAATTGATATCATTAGCATCCTTTTAAACTAAGAGTCAACCCATCATACTGAACAACTTTTACTATGGGAGCAAACCAATCGGAGCAAAACAAAAATCTGCTGTCCCATACTAAACTGCACCCGCCGCCGCTGCCTACACGACTCAAATGTATGGGACAGCAGATTTTTGTTTTGCTCCGATTGGTTTGCTCCCATAGTAAAAGCTGTTCAGTTTGATGGGTAGACTCTAAGTTTAAAAGGATGTTAATAATATCAGTTTCACCCTGTATAAATAATTTATAAATTACGTAATATAATCCTTTCATACATCTCGCTAAACTTATTAAAATACAAACATTTATATTCGCTTTGCAGAAACATTCGCAATGCCAAATGAAAATCGCAATAGCTTTTGATTATATTTAACATATTAAAACTACTGTAAAAATTTGTATCAATGTGTAAAATTTTACATTTATAAATAAATACTAAAGAAGTGACATTTAAAACCTTAAAACACACCTACTTAAGTAATAATTGTATTTACTTTGTATATAAATTAAATAAGAATTGATATTCGAGTATACAATCATAAACTACATTACTTACCTAGTTATAAAAATTAAGTAATAACAAACTTATTTAGTACCGTTTTCAGCGTTCCATACAAAAGACATCAACGCGCCACGATTGCTTTTCTGCCTTCGTAGCACGCATGCGTAGCGCTACATGGGTTCTACGGCATTTTAATTTTTTTCTCCATTCCGGCCGGAAAGCGTCAATTTTCGTCCCGCTGCGCTAAACGAAGTTGTCGCTTTCCACCTCGGTCGAGGAGACAAATAGTATACTAACCTCGGACAGTAAATAAGAAAGCCTCAGATCACATGTCCGAGACCTTTCTTACTTTCCTGTCCTCGGTGTGTAATCTGCTATTTCTCCCCTCCGGACGGAAAGCGTCAATTGTTGTCCCGCTGCGCTAAACGTAGTTGCCGCTTTCCACCTTGGTCGAGGAGTACAGTAGTATATACTAACCTCGGACAGTAAATAAGAAAGCCTCAGGTCACATGTTTGTTACTTTCCTGTCCTCGGTGTGTAATCTACTATTCATGCATTCCTTTTTATATCTATTGTCTTTGCTGCTTTGTATTTATGGGGGTTATTTATTGATGTAGATAATAAAGAGAAGTGTGTATAATTTATGTTCTGCAGTGGGATCCAATTTATTTACTTACTTCTTTACTCATTTAATGAATTTGAGATAGCATTTCGTTATAGAGGATTTAGATAAGCCTTGAGAGCATATTCATAGTACACAGTACTTAAAGTACGTCATAGGTATAGTCTTGGAAATACCTAATTATTTTTACTAAGTATGAACCTACTTAAAGAAATACAGAGTGTAATCGACAGCCTGGAAAATACTGAAACGGTTAATTCAGACCATCAAACTGAACAACTTTCACTATGGAGCCACCCTCAGCAAACGTGAAAAAAAACAACTGTTTCATACATTTGAGTCGAGCTGTTTTGTATGGAGCAACCGATTTTTTTTTCGCGTTTCCTATCTGTGGCTTCCCAGTGAAAGTTGTTCAGTTTTATGGTATGTATTAATAAATATTTGCTAGACTGTCATTTAAACCCTGTATAGTTCTCTTAACAAACAAACATGTCGTAATATTGATAATGTGAAACCACAAGCGGATCGGGGTCACTAAGTTTGAAGATTTTACGAGCAATTATATCTTCATGTTTATGATGCCTATATTGCACGGACACGAATCTGAATGCGAATGAAATCTGAATTTACGAATCACATTTGTGTTAGAAATATACGCCATTTATTTGATTTTGTCGTACTATTGTTATCTACAACATTATTACGAATTTATGTTAAACACCGCTGTTTTATTATTCATTTGACAACCCGGTTGGTGTAATGGTTACCACGCCACGCCGGACTGCCAAACCAGGGTCCTGGGTTCGAATCCCGGTTCGGTCATGAATGTTATATGTTCGTGCCGTTGTTGTATGGTTTCCATAATAAAAGCCTTTAGTGCTTAGTTTGGGATCATTACAATGTATGTGCCTGTGAGCGTTATTTATTTATTTATTTATTTATATTGGGATTGTGCGTTTTTATGTTTTTAGGTTTTATAATTATGTATTTAAGTCTAACGCAGACGACATAATGAACTTACTGACTCGTAAACGACAATATATTTCGTGGAATTCTCTGAGGTACAGTATAGAGTATGGAGTACTTACATTTTGTGCTTCGAAATATCTTCTTTTTTTGGATCGTTGGTTCGAAAAGTCCATTTTTACAAAAACGCAATACTCGAAAATTGCGCGTTTCAGTCCATACAAAACTTTGACGCAGAATACGCGTAGATTGTATATAATATGGAAAAATAGTTTAAAAAGTAGAAAAATTATAATATAATTACGAAGATATAAAGCTTTGAAGTTTTGTATGAATAATTTCAAAGCTTTATATCTTCGTAAGTATATTTCAATTGTAAATGTTATTTGATACGCGCAATCAATGTATAAAGACAATGTATTGTCTAAACTATTTTTCTAGATATAAAAATATTACCGTCTACGTATTGTATGAAATTGACTACGCAGTATATTTTTCTAACCATTTTTCGTCAAAGAATGATAGCGTATCCCTAATCTAGATAGTTAGCTCTCCTCTCATGAAGGATGGAGGATGACAAAATAATCATGGTTTATTGTTATTTGTATTGTAAATTTAGAAATATACATGTACATTTCCCTTGCCTACTTAATTTTGCGATGGACAACGATTAAGTTCCGTAAAACCACAAAACTATAGTCCTGGGGTGCATATGGTCCAAAGGCACTCTAGTCACACCATAGACATGCATACACTTGTACATGCTTTTATGATAACGTAAAATCAAGTTGCAGAGAATAAATAAACTCAGAAACATACAGAAGCTTTTTACATCAGTTTGTGTAATAAGTAATAACATTTCTTAAAAGATCTAGCGTCGTGGTCTCATCTCACTACAAGGGTCACGTTTAGTACTGACCGCGGCGCATACTTTGGGAAAATCTGCTGCGGACAGTTTTGAAGAGACCTGCTTTTGTAACCAGGTCACCAGTTACAGATTATGTCAGAATCGCACTCTGGGCATTCCTGCGAGGTTAGCGTTCTCATTGTCCAGCGTGCTAGTGTGCGTTTCCCCTTTCGCTCTCGACGCAAGCAGGCGACCTCCTTCCGTAGGCGAAAGTGACGCGAACGTCATCGTCACCGATTGCGGCGCCTGCCCAGCCTTATCCGATATATCAATTGAACTAACAATATCATAAAGTGCTTAAAAGTTGTTTTACTAATGTAGGTCCATTATTTAATGACATATTTTTAGGCGATGCAAAAACTCAAATAGATAGGAACATCGACCCGGTTGGTGTAATGGTTACCACGCCGGACTGCCAAACCAGGGTCCTGGGTTCGAATCCCGGTTTTGTCATGGATGTTATATGTTCGTGCCGTTGTTGTATGGTTTCCATAATAAAAGCCTTTAGTGCTTAGTTTGGGATCATTACAATGTATGTGCCTGTGAACGTTATTATTTATTTATTTACATCGTTAATGCAATCATATAAGGTACCTACTCCTATATGCTGTTATAAAACGGATATAAATTTTACTACAGTACCTTCTTGTTTAGTCTGCCAGCCTGCTTACTGTGGCTATTGAAAATATTTCACCATTTAAATAGATTGATAGTGTTTAAAATTAAATTAATTTCTATTTATCGTGGCCGGTCACGACCTTACGGCTATTTTAATTTCACAAATCAGTCTATGCAGTCACACTATGATTAATTGGCCGATCGAATTCAATGTCAGCTTTATTTTCTAATAAAAAACATTTTGAGTCAATTTAATGCTCTAATTTAGTCAATAATCTCAAATAGCAGATGACCTTGACGACTAAAGTTAAAAAAAAACTAGTTTAAAAATGGGATATCCTTGGCCTAGTAGTTTACTAGATGCTAGATTGCGCAAGTAGTTTAAGTCCTGGAGGTCTGTGGGGTAACTGACCTGATTGGCTGAATTAAATTAATATACCAGTTTCCAATATCATAACGATGCACTTTCAATATGTATCTGCTCTACAACTTGCCAAATGTAACACTGAAGTAAATTAATCTGTAGTCACCTACATGCAATGTTAAATCAGGAAGAAGTTAAGGTTAACACGAAATTCTCATTAAAAGAATAAGAACATGTTTCGAGTGCTTTTAGCTTTAATTCCATGTGTACAAATAGCGAGGACATGTACCAAGCCCAATTAATTCAAAGTGCAAGGCATTCACCAAGGTCCTTGTTTTATTTAAAGTAACAGCGTCACGTCCGAAAAAAGTGAACCGAACATGCCCAGAAATGGATAGATACCAGTTCAAAAGAATCAAAATAAGAGTTACCTATTGAAACAATTTTATATTATATTTTTATATACAATATTGGCAATGATTGATGGATTGATTATATTTACATTGTCAGCTTGAATCGACTCTTAACGAGTAAAATGATGAGGTAAGAGATGAGGATGTGAATCGTGTAAACACGGAGTGTGTGTCAGTGTGTGTGCGCGCGCGTGCGTGTGAGAGGTCCGCAGGCCGCGGTCGTAAGGAAAGCGGTCGAGTGACGCAACTCATCAAGTTGTGCGGCGACTACTTTACATAATCGTTAGAATGCACTGCACTATGTAAATCAGCTCCAAAGCGAACCTATTGACCTGCCGCCCTATTACCTATAACCTGCATTCAGGATTTGCTAAATAAATTGCAGTGTAGTTTTTGTTGCCTATTATTTTCTAGGATAAGTCAGGAACTCTCGTTCGGAGGCGCTCCTTGGTGTAGTGCAGCTTAGGTATTGAAAACGATCACCGAAGTTAAGCAAAGTCAGGTCCGGTCAATCTTTGGATGGGTGACCGATTGTTGGTTGATTCCATCTCGAGCGTCTCCGTGTGTCGGAAGGCACGCGTTAATCAGTTGGTCCCGGATAGTTCCGTCAGACGGTTGTAACTAACTATTCGTTAAGCCAGGTCAGAGGGTAATAATTAACTGACAGCAAGTTGACCACTAATTTGCCTCGTCAAATCAGCACTGGGCCCGCGTGGTGGAGTATGGAATACTCCCTTATACCATTATACACGAGAGGCCTTTGTCCTGCAGTGTGATCCGACAGGCTATAAAATCGTAATGAAAATGGATACAAATATTTTTGTTAAATCTATACCTATCTATAAGATATAGGGTCCTTTTTAATATGCTGACACTTTTTAAGGAGATGATCAGACCGTCAAACTGAACAACTTTCTCTATGGCACCAACATCGAAAAAGTTGATCACATAGAGAAAGTTGATCAGTTTGATGGTCTGTACAATTAACCCCTTAAAAAAGTGTAAGCATATGAAGTTGGACTGTATACAGGGTCCTTCTTAATATGCCGACACTTTTTTAAGGGGATGCTCAGACCATCAAACTGAACAACTTTCTCTATGGCACCAAAATCGCAATCGCGAAAAAAAATCATACAAATCCCCCTCCATACTGCAAACCTAATGAGCCAAAAGCATGGGACACCTATTTTTTTTTTCGATTTAGATGTTGGTCCCATGGAGAAAGTTGTTCAGTTTGATGGTCTGATCATTCCCTTAAAAACGTGTTAGCATATTAAGTTGGACCCTGTATATATAATAAATGAATCCCTATTTCCCTTGGTCACTACATCACTCGAGAACGGGTGGACCGATTTTGGTTTTGAAATAATTGTAGAAGCCCAGGGAAGGTATACTGTAAAAAGAGATGGCCAAGTGTGTGTCGGGTAAAATGGGCATTGCAACGCATGCCGGTCACAGCTAGTAGAATATATATAATTATCATAATCACACCTTAATTGAGATTTCATCCGAAGTTTTTACGAACGTAAATTTTTTTATTCAGTGTAGTCAAGAACTTGAATAATAAGTAGGTACCTTGTGCGACAAGGTGACTTCACATTTTAGTGTTTTTGGACTGACCTAACCGGACCTTTGGATGTAACCTGTTACATTAACATAAACTGCTTCACAAAGTTATAGAGCTAAAAATTATTATTGAATAAGCTAGTCCATCAATTCATAATAGTATGTTTGATCCCACTTTGGGGCTAAGTCCTCTTCTCACCAAAAAGGGAGAGAGAAAATGGGGCCATGCTCTACCATGCACGAATTACGAAAGGTATTGACCTTGCCTTGGTATAGCTGCTTTTATAGCCCTATCGAGGTTGAAGTAAGAAGTAAGGAAATTTTTTGTGAAAAGAAAAAAAAACGAACTTTAATCTTTGATTTCTTCTTAGAGTGGAGTCTTCTGGAGTGCGATTTTTTAAAGTCACACGTCCATATCCATATAAATTTCTAAATTACTATGGAGACTATGCATAACTTGATCATGTTTTTAAATCTCACGGTTCAATTAGTCAGAATTTATTTGTTGAAAATAATAAAACATAATATTAAAAGTATCCAGATTGAATACGAATATCTTTCTAAACATATTTTTCCTCATAAAACGCATCTATAAAATGCCAGATTAGCAAATATAAGACCCCGGAAGAAGTTGATATATACGGCTACATAGCCTTAAAGTTCTTCGAATAGGTAAGTTTGAAAACGCTATAGGTCAATAGCGGTCAAATAACCACAGGTTATATTATACATTACAGATGAAGATACATTTATGCAATAGCCAACTAAGCTTAGTTATGTAAGCACTAAGGCGCTATCAATAAAATTTCAACATCCAATAAAGAGAGACTGATGATTGTGAAGCTAGCATTCTACATACAAAATACATTTTTAAACCTTAACGTAATTCAATAACTTTTATGTTACTATTGTTATGATAAGGTAACAGATTTGTGAGATTTATAGCAATGATTTTTTTAATTTCACGTTTGGTTTCTGTTCCATTATATTTGGGTCGAGTCACCGTTCACGGTTTCCATGGAACGGCACCTTTTATTTCACGATTTTAATGTTGGTCTCTTGAAAAAGTTGTTCAGTTTGATGGTAGGAGTGTCCTACCATACATGATAGTGCACAAAATCAAATTAGAGCAGAACTAGTTCCATACTCTTTCTTATAAATATAAAAATATATTGTACTAACCCAATACCATCTAAACTTCTTGTACACCCATGAAGAAATAGAGAATACCATCTAAACATTTTCGTTGAGTGAAAACGTTTTGGCTTTTTGTATGGAAACTACAAGCTTCACAGTCCTCTTAATGTAGAAAGGATGAAGTGAAAAACGTAGTTGCAGCTAACAATTTAGATTTTCTCATACACAAATACCTAGTACAAAATTAATCTTTTTTATTAACAGTGCGTGTTTCATAGTATTAATTATGATGTTTTTACCTTGGTGTAGGACATGGCAACAACGTGTTGAACATTGGACTCTAATTATGAGTAGTTTCCTTAAGACTATTTTACGGTATACCTTTGTAACAGCATACCGTTTCTTAGAAATAGTGATTGCAAATCTTATAAGTCAATAAAAATTGTACTTGAGTAAAAAAATTAATTTATAAAGGTGATGCACATGAGGTCTTAAATAAGTAGCATATTATAAAAAACTGGGCATAATCTGTAAATGCATTAGGAAAAATACATAACATGGTTATTCTGTTTCGTATTGTTATGATTATGAGTAACATAACACAAAGCCTAAATACTTTTTGGTGCAAGCCAGCCTAAGAGGTGGCCACACTCACACGGTGTGGGAATCAGAAATGTTGACGATATCTGAACAGATTTGTCATCTAGTTACGACATTCATCTGCGAGATGTTGCTGGTGGTGTTGTGCCTAGTCAGGTCCACTTTGGTGTTATGCCGAGTCTTGAGTGGTGTCAGGCTTCGAATAGTCTATCGAACTATAGATGTAGGTATCAAACAGTTAAAATACCAGTGCGTGAAGTTCAAGATCCCAGCTTCTGTTCCGCGAACAATAACGCCTACACTACAATAAGAGACATACGCAAGATCAAGGACGCGATCATAGTGTTAAATAGTTTGCGAGATCTAAATGCATGCACCTGCAAGATACCTACGGAAAATACCTATGTTTTTTTTTAATACTTAAAGATTTGTTACACCACTGGCTTTTCGGTGAAGGAAAACATCGTGAGGAAACCTGCATGGTTCAATTTCGAGGCGTGTATTGTACCCACTGTCCATTATAAGTGGCGACGGGCTCACCCCCCGTCACACTGGACAGAGTTTCGGTACTACTGGTGAAACGTGGATGTTCTGAGGTTTCAGAATATCTCTGACTACCCCCTCGGGGAATATAGTCGTGAGCATATGCTTATGCTTTTTTAATACTTAACGATGATTCTATTCTACTTAATACATTTTATCTAAAGTACTTCGGTTTATGTCACCATAAGTATACTTGATTACGAGGATAATAATTCGATTCGTTATCTGTGGTTAGTAGACTATCGAGCTAGGCGAGCTAGGTATCGAAAATCCTTTCTTCGTGCAGTATCTGTATTCCATTGTTATTCTGTGTTCTGTCAGTCACGGAACAGGAGTGCGATTTTTGAATCTCATTCGGTGAGCTCAGCATTTGAAAATGTCAAAATTACTATGGAGATACGCATCTTTCTACTGATGATTTGACTTTCAAAAATCATACTTCAGGAGTGCGATTTTTGAAAGTCGAATCAGCAGTAGAAAGATGCATATTTCCACAGTAATTTAGACATTTTCAACTGCTGAGATTCAAAAATCGCACTCCTGTTTTATAAGTATAGATAGATATAAGATATCCTATTACTGGCCGTCACAACAATATTCTGCAGAGGGGTTATTATAGCAGATATACCGGGGTGAAATCTCGCAACTTTATATTTACTTAACTTGAATAGTACTTACTATTAACAATGTCTTATTTCGTAAACCCAGAAATGCTGGATGGAATGATTACAAAAAAAAACGTGATATAAAATAAACTATGTTAATGGTTTTATTTTAAGCAATGAAGGAAGGTTTAGCATAATCTCATTAGTCATGTTGTAATTATTGTATACAGCGCGGAAATAAAACAATATTATGTTTTAACTTTAAGTTTTTCGTTCCTAAGAAAAAGCGGTGGAGCATTAAATAAAAATGTTTAGCCTTCGTAGATACAAGACTTATGCCTTTCAGTGCGAACAATTTCCGATGTTTTATTGTATCGGAAACGAGAGCAACTGTGCGTAAAAACTAAAGATTGTTGGGCGACGACGGTGACGGCAACGGTGCAATAGAATCAGTTGTTCTCTTATTGTAGAAAACTGCGTTGTTGATGTTTATATTTTCACTATTTATTAACCTATTGCGTCGCTCTACTAAAATCGCCTTATGAGATGTACAGGATTTATACATGAGATTATACTAACTAGGATTTTTTTTTTTATAAGTTATCATAATTCAGTGCAAATTGATGGTCTTTCCATTGTGATACACATGTGGAGTAGTTACACATTTAGAAGTTAGATTTATTGAAAGGTAACGTAGCATATAATTGGATACTTTAGAAGTTATTGAGCCTCTTGCATAGTTGATTATTAGGTGTCGTGGTTCTGTACCCAAAGTATGCCAACGGGACCCTATTACTACGCAAGGGCTGTCATTTGAACCGTAATAGCCGGTTCAAATAATCACAGAGTATGTGCTATTATGGCGAATTTCGTGTTTGAAACTAGTTTCCTTTAACTTGTTTTTGTCGTTAATGATTGATTTGAGCCCCTGAAAAGATACCTAGGTATGTTTATTTTATCTCTTAAATAAATAAATATCTTGGACATTGTCACACATTAATCTAATTATCTAGTCACATTTTAAAGTACCAGATTCTATCCTTGTATTATGATGACTATATACAATATACAATAATTTACATATTATTGTACAGGGTGTAAGGAAAAGTGTCATTAACCTTTAAACCTCAGACTCTACCCATCAAACTGAACAACTTTTACTATGGGAGCAAAACGATCAGAGCAAAAAAAAAACAGCTGTCCCATACGATTGCGTCGAGTACCTAGGTGATATTGCAGTTTAGTATGGGACAGCAACTTTTTTTTTAACAAGTTGCTCCTATAGAAAATTTTGTTCAGGTTGATGGATAGAGTATGTGGTAGATACTTTTCCTAACACCCTGTGTAGATACAAACATCCATGACTCGGGTACAAATATTCATATTCATCTCTTGGCTCCTCATTATCACAACTTAACTTTGTACTAATATAATATAATGTAGGTAGGTACTTGTTGAAATGAGTTTACATAAATTAATGACTTTAAGATTTCTATAAACGTTATAATATTTACAACATACCTAGTACGAATTATTTTAACAAGATGTGTCATAACTCGAAGATAGATGATCCGAAAAGACTCATTACAAATGTTAGGCTTGTCGGCTAGTTCGCACAACAAAATCTTGGCAACGACGTCGGGTAGATTATTATAAAGTCACTAATAAATCCGGTGGAAGTCTGACCTTGTACAAAACTAGTAAAATATGCACTATTTTTGTTTAATTTAAAAGCAGAACGTAAATAAAATAGGTTTTCGTTCTAAAAAAAATACGTGATTGACCGAAACTAAAAGTGGCTGTTGAAGTAGTTCTGCTTCTAGTGTCTCTGTAATGGGAAGGCTAAGTGGTCACTTAGCAAGAGGGTCAGGTTGTCTTTTAAGGAGGAGGGCCGAGGCGGAGGAGGCATGCTCTTGCGCAATGAGCGAGGACGCGTTCTCGCACTTGACCCCGTCGCTCTTTGCCCTACTCACGCATCCACCTTACGAACTACCTAACCACTTACAATGTAGAACATAAGTAAGTAGTCTCAATAGATGATATCATAGACTTCCAAGGATGCCATCAAGCTAGTTACGAAGTAATTCGTGTTTCCTCGTGATGCATGGTACCTGCGCTGTTTGATCTGTCTTTTGATAGGTACTAGGTACTTGAAGCTGCTATATCAATAAGATAAAAGTGTAATGACGTCACAAAGAGCACGACTAAAAGATTTGTTTGTATTTCATCTGCACTATTAGCACATGAGCTGTCATGAATACACGAATAGATTCAAACTGTATATAGTAAGTAGGTATACCACGCTACGTCTAAAAACTTAGTAGAAAGTATAAAACTAAGGTATTAAGTATTTGAAGAATCCTTAATACCTTATATGATAATAACTTTTTATACGTTAAGATAACATTGGGAAGTCCCTAAAGTATTTTCGGCAGACTTCTCGCCATTGTTCCTAAAACAATAGCTATTAAGATTCCGAAGAATGACAGTGAATTAAGGATGCAAAGTGATTTTTATGGTTTTTCCTAGAGTAAGGCTAAATAGTACCTTAACAGTAGAATTGTCATTATGAGTTGGTCACAGGTCAATTGCCAAACTCATCACTATTCATGGCACTTACAACATAGCCACTGAATTGGGAAATTACCAGTTTTTCTAAACTTCGGAGAGGATGAAACAAACGTTGGACTTTGACCGCTTTTATTTGTTTAATATTGGTATGTGTAAATAACGATAATGATAATGATCTCTAGAAAAGAGGTATCATTGAGCCAAATAAAAAGTTATGAAAACTTTCGTAGTTATTTATTTACGATAGTTAAAGCTTTCTCAAACCACAGTTTCGGGAATAAAGTACTGATTACAAATATAACAAGCATTATAAATGTATGTTACATAAAGTGTTGCATGGCGATGCGATGACTCTATGAAAGATTATATTTGCGCAAGCTATTCGTCATTCATATCCGTACTCACCCAATGATACACTCTGTTCGTCCCTTTGTAACACTCCTTTAATTACTACTCACTGAAAATTGGTTCTATTAATTAAATTCACAACTTGTTTACTGACTTGCAAACCTGCTTTCTTAAACTCTGTTTGTGTTAGAATGCTACCCGTTTGAAAGACAGGTTTACAAATGTTAAGTAACACCTCAGAGTAACACATTAAAGTTGTCAACCACATTAATGAGTGCTTGTCACGTCCATTGGCAAGTGGAAGCGTAGTTGATGCAGCACAGGTCCACAAAGTGATAGGTGCCCATGCATGTCTCGAAGACGGATAGGGGAGCGACAACGGAAAGTGAAAAGGCTAAATGTGTGTCACGTTGTTACACCAAATACGTAACAGTTTAGACCACTACTGCAAAACACCCAATCACTTTGATACTAATTGAAATTTTACAATTATCTTTCGATATTGCTCAAATATTGCTTTATAGATTTATATTTATACTGAAATGTTACGGCTGTAAATTTAATTTAATCACCTAGTTCTTTTTGATATGAAACTTTATGTTTTGGCCTTGTTTCCGATTTCGATTTCAAGCAATGAATAATTAATTGAATGGTTTTAACTACACTACTATTAAGTTGTATTGTGAAATGAATATTAAAAGAGAAGCTCAACAAGATTGAGGGAGGGGTCGAATGCGGCCTTGACCATGCAAATCGTGCATGACCCGTACCAATCTTACGGTTATTAGACACGGCACCATAAGCCGACCTTTTAGCGAGAGCTGGCCGAACCGTAACCGAATTCAAATCCGAATCGCTCATCAAGTAGTATCGAAAACATGAAAACCTTCGAATGCATTTAAAATCAAAATTAATTTTAGTTCGTCAATAACAGGCGAAAATAAGTTTATAAAGTTCAAGACTATCTTGTTCAGACCCTTAGGAACATTACTTTTTGAGGCACTTCCAATAGTTATTTATTTCTTTGAAAGGTTAAACATGTAAAAAAATGTTTTTATATAAACACAAAAACGTATTTTTGGTTTTTAAATATTTCAGAGAAATGAAAATTTTGTTCGTTTCGCTGTTTAACTAATCATCATTATACCTAATCGGTTTTGGCAAGATGCGTCCATTCCGTTTAATCCAAACAAAAGATAGTTAGTGACATAAAAGTACCTACGTGAGAAATTCTGCCTTTCAAATAATACTTAACTGTATGTTAATTAAGATGACGTCTAAAGACAATACTGAACTTTGTCACCTTGGATGAGATGCGAGTTGTGACAAACAAAACTCGTTGAAGATTTCTACCCGTGGCATGAAGCATGTCTTGATAACATGTGCCATGACATAGCTTTGAAATAGTGTTTCATAGCAGGAACAAGTTGTGACTACAATACCTACTACAAAATTCCTGGCTACGAATCAACTAAATTGAGGGTTTATCGCTAGAGCAAGACTTTTTCGCTTAGCGAGAAAAAATACAAGTGAATATCGCAAAGCTATCACTATCCTGGGATATCGACTGAAGAAGAAAACTTTACAAGACATGAGAACCGAATGGTAGATGTCACTAGATCAGTTTATTTACACTTAGTAGTGACCTTGACTCTGATAAAGAATCTAAAGTTCTTTAAGGGGTGCAAAACAAGAACAGAGGAATCATTGGAGAGGATTTTGAATGAACGCAAACAGATATTTACCCAAGAGTTTTGTCTTAAAGAATGACGGATATGAAATGCTGCTGTCGCCTCGAATTTCAATGTTATCGAAATCGTTTTCTATCCGTAGATAGTTGTAAAGCGGGTGTCGAAACCTGCCCAATGTCGGGCGGCGAGGTTGCGCCCGCGCCGCGGTGTAGCAACGAACGCGAATTGCATTCGATTTAGTTCGACCGACGGCTAATTATGATTTGATATGCCAACACTTAACCACTAAGTAACGAAATGTCAATAATGTACATACATAATAAATTTTCTATAAGTACATAAAGTTCGCATGTTAATTGTTGTCGTTGTAGAGCCTTCTGACTTATCCTTATAACATGACTGTGATAATCACACGCTGTAGAAGATAGGTCACTGTGTCTGTTTTGGAAGCGCATGCGCTTTACTTTCATTGTTTCATAACGGGTGGCGATGCGGAAACACTGCGCTTATGCAAGCGCTCGCCGGTGTGTATGTTTGTTTGTGTCTGTGTGTGCGGGTACGTTACCGAGCTGGAGGTAGGTGGGAAGCGGCTTGGCGGCTCGGCTTCGGACACTCACGGGAGGCTGCGCGGGCTGAAGCTAGGTGTAGCCGTAGACACGAGCGGTCGGAACGAGCGCGCGCGAACGAGTGCCGCCATGCGCCGGCGCCGGAGCCGCGTGTACCGCGTAACCACCGCCACCAACCCTCTCCCCGCGCCCGCACGCAGCCGCGAAGCCTCTCACCTCCCTTCAGCGGCCGAATCAACCCCGCTTTGAGGTATTTCCTTTAAACAACCATTTTCCTCATCGAGTTCCGTTCGGTGTCGAAACATAGCTGACTGTTTGCTACAGGTTAAATGATTCACTGTGAGGGGTTCATGATTAGGCTTTACGTTATCAGATTTCTTCTGTTAAATTATTTGCTATAACAGGGTAGTAAATAAATGTTAATGTAGCAGTTTTATGCAGTAGGTACCTAGAATATGCTTATAATTATAGATTTCAATAAAAATATATTTCTATAAGATTACATTGCTCAATACCTACTTCATATTCACATCATGCATTTCTGTCTGTGTTTTATCATTGTTGCCCATTTGTCATTAAATAATTTTAATACACCACTTTTACAAGCAGGATAAATAAATCCATACTAAAAAAACTACTTAAACTGGAGTGAGATTTTTGAACATCATAGTACGATCAACTCTGTAGTAGAAAGATGCATAATCTCCATAGTAATTTTGACTATGATGTTCAAAAATCGCACTCCTGTACCGGAAACCATTTATCGTATACGAATTAGGATGTGCAAGATTAAAAATAACACTCGGATAAATAAAATTCTATGCAAATTACTTGAATTAAACTCAGTAGGTAGGTTACAGAAGGGTTACAGGCTACGAATAATAATGTATAGAAATGTAAATCAAGCTCAAAAAGTGGCACCAAAAAAAGTGTACCGTGTTCTAAATTTGGTGCCGCCAAAACTCATACTGTCATTTTCATTGGGTGCCAAAAATTATGTGGATTTTGATAAGAGTTACTCTTCTATAGTTATTCTTATTAGTAGGGTACAAGTAGGTATAATAATACCTTGTATTAGGTATGTATAATATTATTGTCACTGGTTACTGTGACGTAGGTAGGATTAATAAAGGTGAACGTGATTCATTTGGTAATGAAAATTGCATGTGCATTTAACCTTTTTAATAATTTCAAGGTCTCAGTCTTGATATAGGGACGGCGATTAAATTTTGTGACTGTTATACAGGGTGACATTGAGATAGTTAGCATCCTTTTAAACTAACGGTCTAACCATCAAACTGAACAAATTTTCATATGGGAGTAGTAAACTGATCGAAGCAAAAAAAAAAACTGATGTTGCATGACATGAGTCGAGTAGGCATTGCAGTTTAGTATGGAACAGCAGATTATTTTTTTGTTCCGATCGGTTTGTCCCCATAGTATGGTTCCATTTGATGGGAAGTTTTAGTTTAAAAGGATGCTAATGATATCAATTTCACCCTGTATAATTCAGAATAAACAATTACACTGTGGTGGAGGTACTTCAACTCGGACCCTGACTCAGGTCACATCATTGAGGTATTACAGTTTAAATTCAAGTTATTGTAACAATTAACCGTCAAAGTGTAGTAATGTAGTATCGTTTATCGTCGCTTGACAGAGCAAGTGTGAAATCGAAATAAAATTAACATACATAGTTGGTAGGGCTGTTAGAGTAGCTACCTATTTGACAGCAATTATTTATGAATGCAAAAAAAAAATACTTATACAGGTTGTAAGGAAAAGGATGGGTAGAGTATGTGGTTTAAAGGTTAATGATATTGTTCCTAACACCCTGTATAGTCGTTAAGTGATTTTGTAGTCATCATCATCAGCCTATACTAGATACGTTCTACTGCAGGGCACAGGCCCACCCTCAGGGAGGGTGAATGGACATCAGTCCACCTCGCGGATGCGGATTGGTAGACTTCACATACCTACGCAACACAATTTTTTCTTCACCGCATGCATGTTTCTTCACGATGTTTTCCTTCACCGTTTGAGAGCAGAGAAGTAATATAGGGTCCTTCTTAATATGCTGACCCTTTTTTCAGGGGATGATCAGACCATCAAACTGAACAACTTTCTCTATGGGATCAACGTCGAAATCGCGAAATAAAATTCAGCTGTCCCATACATTTGGCTCAAGTTGGTTTGCAGTTTAGTATGGAACAGCAGATTTTTTTTTCGCGATTTCGATGTTGGTTCCATAGAGAAAGTTGTTCAGTTTGATGGTCTGATGATCCCCATAAAAAAGTGTCAGCATATTAAATTGGACCCTGTATAATAGACTCGTTTTGTCCGCGACTTGATCTACAGCAGCAGCAGAGATAAAACATACACCAGTTTATAAGTCTAATCATATAACCTTTTATAACGCAAACAGTGTCATCAAAATCGGTCCCAAAAAGTTTTTGCTTGATGGTTTGCGTTGCGGGCTCTACATATTTCTAACAATTTGCAGATAATGGTCATTCTTTGATTTATGACGTTTGTAACACTGCTGGCTCATTCAATACGGCGATATCACCATTTTGACGGCCCGATAGCATAGTCTGTAGTGAACCTGTCTGCTGTGCCGAGGGTTGCGGATTCGAATCCAGTAAGGATCAAATATTTGTATGATAAATATGAATATTTGTACCCTAGTCATGGATGTTTGTATCTATACCTATGTATTCTATATCTTTGTATAGTCATCATAATACAAGTCCAGGCTAGTTTCTTTTAGGTACTTGAAATGTGACTAGATAATTTGTGTGTCAATGTCCAAGATATAATTTACCGAGATAGGCACGGTGGAGGTGCGGAAAAGGTGAGAGGGTGAAAGATAATTGTATTTCTCCACCTTCACCCTTTCCGCTCCTCTAACCCGCTTGTGGCGCATGACGTTTATTTATCGTGTCACCCCTAGTACGTAGTACATAATGTAGTAAACGAAGTCAACAGAAGACAATATAAATTCGTTATTACAAAGATTGCATAGATAGAGCTTTTCTACAATTAAAATCTAACTGTAAATTATGATGAAAACAATAGTGGCCAACGGTCAAGGACCAGAAAGGGGCACATTAACGTGACATATTATGGTAATAATATGTTATGTTATGATGATGAATGTTAAAAGGTCGTAGGTCGTGTGAAGCAAGAGATGAAGATGTCAACCGTTGAAGTTGCGGGCTCAATCTCTCGATCACCTACACTAGTACATTATTATAATCATTATTTATTTTTGGCTTGCTATTGCAAGCCGAAGCTTTTATAACATTGCGGCTATTACTGGTCTATTGTGTTCGCCAGTTCGCCTCATGTTTGCCCATATTTTTAACCCTCGAAGTCAAACGTATAAGTTTGACGCCTATTTCAGTCTATTTGTCTGTCAGTCGGTCTGTCTGTCTGTGACATAGTAGCTCCCAAACGGGTGGACCGATTTCGAAAAGGTTTTTTTAATAGAAAGCTAATTTTTACGAGTGTTCTTAGCTTTGTTTTAGGAAAATCGGTTCAGTTTTCATGCCATCATCATCATCATCATATCAGCTGATAAACGTCCACTGCTGGACATAGACCTCCCCAAAAATGGGGGGATTTGCCATAATCGCCACGCTTGGCAGGCGGGTTGGCGATCGCAGTTGGATTGAATGTGTGTACTCAGAGGATGCTGCTGCCCATCTTCCGGTAGATCCCTTAGTCGCCTTTTACGACACCCACGGGAGGAAATGGGATGGTGCTACTCTTAGCCGACACCACACGGACAACCAGTTTTCATGTAACTTTAAAAATTATGAAATAACATTAAATTACAAATTTAATTCAAGACCCCCAACCAACGCCAAAAACAAACACTTAAAAAGTAAAAAAATATTCGTTGACCTATTATTTTTGATGTAAGCAAATGTAACATTTACATCTTAACTCTCTTTAAGATATTTTAGGTCAATTAATGTGTCGAGGACCGCAAGTGATTGTTTAAAAATCATTGGCCATTACATAGAGCCAGCGACCACACAGCCTCAATCACACATATCGATAATGACAACAACTGTAAATAAATTCCCGAAAACTTAGTGGCTCCTGCAGACCAGGAATGGAAACACCACCCCTATGTAATTGAGTCGCAACACTCGCAACTTCTCTTCTATCGGTCAATATAACCTACAAACCTGGTAGTATTGTTTTTCGATGGTACTTAGACTTCCGTATGGATTTGTCCAGGAACAGAGAAAAACGAATAAAAATACGATTGCGTGTGCTGTATGAAAAGTGACTATACGAAGGGTTAAAAGTGTTATGAGAAGTTGGAGGAGTGCTATTTTTTGTTCCACACAATTAGAATGGGTAAAATAAAAAGACAGACCAACCAATTTCAGTTCCTTCAAACACCAACTACCTACATCCTTAAATTTAAATAAAAAAAACTTCAGCTATCAACGGAAATGAATATGTAATTTAATCTGTGATTAATCACTAAATATTAGTGTCAAGATCGAGTTTACGAAATTTCATTGAATTTAATTGCTTAACATTCAAAATAGAAGAAAGCGCGGTCGCAGGAAGATCCTGGGTCAAGCGGCACCAATATCGATGTTTAGTCCGCATCTACAGGGCGAAATTGATATCATTAGCATCCTTTTAAACTAAGAGTCTACCCATCAAACTGAACAACTTTTACTATGGGAGCAAACCAATCGGAGCAAAAATTTCACCCTGTATACTACATTCCAAATAAGGACGTCAAGATTTTCCTATTCGTATTTAGTTTTCTGGCCAATTCTGATTAGCAAATGTAATTTATTTATCGAAAACATATAAGATCCTACCTATTATAATGGACGTTACTAAAGCTGTTCTAAGAATAAGTGAGAGTAAGTGTTTCAAATTTCTCTTTCTGTAAGTCAAATTAGCCTTAAAATTCCGTTGCTAAGAGTAAAATAATTACCTTACTTAAATCAGTAAACTTTTTCAATAACAGGGTGAAATTGATATCATTAGCATCCTTTTAAACAAAGAGTCTACCCATCATGCTAATGATATCGATTTCACCCTGTATACGTACTCTACAGGGTGGAGGTCGCCGGGTTAAGGCCACCGAGATTTTCGTAACGAATGGTGGCACTTAGTGATCTATCGCTAATTACAATATCTAAATATTAGAATATTGTCTCTTGCGTTTCTCTAGCCGGCCTTCCGTCTCACCCCGCGCCGTCAAACCGGTGCCTTGGCTTAGTTATACAAAATAAAACCGGTCAAGTGCGAGTCGGGCTACTCGCGCACCGAGGGTTCCGTACCACACCACCACAGAATACAACATATTAACTTACAAAAAACTTTTTTTCTCCGGGACCATTAGCGCAAGACCGCCTTACACTAGGCCAGTTTTTATTATTTGTTGTTATACTGTAGAGTTTGCTCTATAATCACACCGAGTTTGACGCTTGTAAGTTTAACCGTTTTTACAATAGAGCGACAAGAAAAAACGTCGATAAAAACTAGTTTCTTGTTAAGAACCCCCCTTAATTTATAACTTTTTGACATTTTTATTAATTGTTAACAAATCCGCCGTAATAACGCATATTCTGTGAAAATTTCAACAATCTAGCTATTACAGTTCAAAAGTTACAGCCCTAAATAGGTAGGACGGACGGACGGACAACGTAGGCTTAGTAATAGGGTCCCGTTTACACCCTTTTGGTTACGGAACCCTAAAAATATTTGAAATCAAAATGTTAAACTAAATCTACGACTTAATTACGCAATAATCTAATCGATAGACTAGAAACAAACACTATTCCACTATCATTCTATCTTCTTCTAAGATTAGACTTCAAATTCACCATGTTATGTGCCGCTTACGTAATTAGGATATAATCCGTTGCGAAATACTTTCGAAACGAGCGCCTCGATGCTGCGCTAGCGCGGCATACGCTTCCTTTTGCTCGTTTTGTTCGTGATATAATAACGAAGCCAGTGATATTACATTGCATACCCTCCCTTTAACCTCCATTTAAATAAATAAAATCGTTTATTTGTCTTTTACATTTGTACACAATACAAGACAAAAAGGATATTAAATATAAAAGAGTTGTTTTCTGTTGTTAGTATGGTAGGTAGTGATTTTTCCTCAGAGTACCTATATACAAACAAGTTTGCTTGTGTCTTACATTGTGAGGGAAGTGCCACTAAAATTACAGTATTAATAAAAAGAATACAAGACAAAAAGGCCTATGGACGAAAGGCCAAGACAAAAAGACCTCAGCGACAGTTGAATCAATCAGCTGCCTCTGTTATTCTGCCATAGCCAGACATATAAACTGAAACACGGTAAATATTATAGAATGTATATGACTTCCAGGATAAAAAGTAATAAAATATGTTGTTTTGGATAGGCCTGGGATTTTTTTTTTATAAATATCTTGGATAGTGTTACACAAATTATTTAGTCACATTTAAAGTACCAGAATCTAGCCTGGACTTGTATTATGATAACTAGACAACGATACAGAATACATATACAGGGTGAAATCGATATCATTAGCATCCTTTTAAACGAAGAGTCTACCCATCAAACTGAACATCTTTTACTATGGGAGCAAACCAATCGGAGCAAAAAAAAATCTGCTGTCCCATACATTTGAGTCGTGTAGGCAGCGGGGTGCAGTTTAGTATGGGACAGCTGATTTATTTTTTTGCTCCGATTGGTTTGCAAAAGTTGTTCAGTTTGATGGTAGACTCGTAGTTTAAAAGGATGCTAATGATATCAATTTCACGCTGTATAGATACAAACATCCATGACTTGGGTACACATTTTTATTTATTTATTTCCTTTTTGGAGAACTTACAGCTAAACAACAGTCGGATTTCAAAAGACAAATTGATAGTCAGATGCTGACAACAAGTTCCGCAATATTCATATTACAAATATTTGTCCCTTATGGGATTCGAACCCGCGACCCCATCGCGGGTTCGAATCCCATAAGGGACAAATAGCTATTCATGAAGACGGCCCGATAGCACAGTCTGTAGTGACAGACTGTGCTATCGGGCCGTCTTCATGAATAGCTACCGGAAACATTTTTTCCTGATTTAGATGTCATGTTAAATTAAACATGCTAGAGGTTGGAGCAGTTACCAAACGTGGGCCACGGAAATGTTATGTTATGCCTGACTAGACATAAAAAAAAGAATTATTAATAGCTTCATTCTGTTTTCGTATTCATGTATGCAATTTTTAGTTTTTAGATACCGCTGTAAAAGGTGTTACCCGTGCAAAACTAACCAAACAAATACCAGTCAGTATAATCCAAAAGATATTTACCAAATGGTACTTTAAAGTCAAAACAAGAAGTAAGTCAATGACCGTTCTGGTCACACATCAGATACTTTTTATTATGAATGTGCGAAGTAGAAACAAATTACGTATGCTACTGGTATCTACCCACTATGTATGTAATTTGAGTCATTCTCGTGCTTATTCAAACATAAAGATGTAAGGAGAATTGTTATGGTATAATAGGTGCGATTGCATCACGTAGAGCGGAATGTAAAACTTAAAAAACTGGCAATTTGCTATTCGGATTGGCGCACCGAGGGTTCCGTACTACCAGGAGCATAATATTAAAAAAAATCTCCGTGATCCTTATAGTGCCAGCCCGACACCCCGTGTAATTTTTTCGAGGCCGCAGTCCGAGTCGAGGGCGAAGCCGAAGGCCGAGCTACGCGTAGGAGCGATGCTCCGCAGCGTCCCCCTTTTTTCAATTATTTGTTAGCTATCAAATCCAAAATAATAGCACATGTTTTGTGAAATTTTCAGATACGGGCCTTTGCAGATAGGGTCTCGGCACTTTTGGGCACGGAACCCAAACTTTTTAATTTTTTATACGTCTTGTTGCTGAAAGCTTGTAGTTGAAGATCAGCTGAAAGCTTATAGACCAAATTTATCCGATAACGTCCTTTAGGACACCGTCGACGTTTTATAAAGTACTAGAGTTTACCCTCATAGTGTCGCCATGTCCGTCCGTCTGTCCACGGCTTAGCTCAGAGACGCTTAGTACTAGAAAGCTTTAATTTGACATGGGTATACCTACATATTAATCACGCCGACAAAGAAGTATTTTGAAAAATATTTTTTTTTAGCCCCTACTATACCCCGTGAAGTGTCTATGAAATTTTTTTTTCGTTTATCCCATAGTGTAGGGTATCGTTGGATAGATTGGATAGATTCAAACGATTTCGATATAGGGATCCGTTAGCCAAATATAAATCTTTTGTTAAAGTCAAGTCCCCCCCCCCCCCCCCCCCCTCCCCCTCTGCCAGCTATACGGTTGTTTCTGGAGATGTAAAAAAAATTCATGGCAATAGTGTATGTAACGAAATTGAAAGGAAAACTATCACCGAGAAATAATAAGCTTTACAAGTTAACGAGTAATAGTCGACCAAATGATATTTGGACTTTACTAGCCGTTAAACCGTATATTATAAAACAAAAAGCCCCCTTCTAAGTTCGTAAATTGTAACGGACCACTACGGAACCCTACCCCGACCCTAGCCCGACACGCACTTGGCCGGTTTTTATAATAGTATAGACGACGTCATTTCTATGTTAATGTTGAAAAACCACGTTATAATTCATTCGGTTTATTGTAGTGGCGGTGGTCTTCTAGTGGCGAGTAACCATGCCTGCCGTGCAGGAGGAGATGGTTCGATCCCCGTCCAGGCCGACTCGTAAAACATTTTTAATTGTTTGTAACAAGCCAATAAAGCAACTACTATCTAATATAACACGTACTAATGAATATCAATAAGGTACAGAGTCAATAAAGTTGTTGATAGTTTCACCTCAAGCTCAGCTTTAAGCTAACAAATATTTAAAAAAATGCGACAATATAGACAACAAACAATAATTGTACGGTATAATTATTGTTTGTTGTCTTTATTGCCGCATTTATTTTTATGTTGTTTTTGGTATATTTGAGTTCCCGATATTTCGGCAGTAGTGTTACAATAATCGGGAAATATAGGGAACTTAATATACCAAAACGCGGTAAGAACCCGTTAAAATGTTTAATGCTAGATTAAATAATAACCGGGTAACTCTCAAAAACTGTGTCCGTTTAAATCAGAAGTAGTAAAGTCAAAATTACTACGGAGATTATTTATGCATCTTTCTACTGCTGCTTTGAACGTGTGAAACAAAAATCTGGTCGCATCGTAAAAGTTGTTCAGTTCAATTCCACAGAATGAATAGGTACTGTTATAGTCGCTACTCGTATTCCATGGTACATTATTTAGAAACTACTTAGCAGATTTATTTGATCACAAAAACCAGTTTCAGGTGTTTTTACACATTTGTATGTAAAACTAATAATGTTAACACGTTCCGCGTTTGTTGACAAACGGAGCGAATAATGTTTAAATAGGATGGTTGGATTATTGCTATTAAAAATACTCGGCCAAATGCGAGTCGGAGACGCGCGTCACGGGTCCCGTGCTGTAATTAACAAAAAAATAAAAAAAATCAAGGATCCTTGGGGTGTCGGGCCCGATACACACTTGGCCGTTTTTTGTTATTTGTTGTTTTACTTTAGAGTATGGTGGATGCATCAAACCAAGTTATGTGTTGCCGTTTCTACGATCAAACAAAAAACGTCCAAACAAAAACCACGTTTCATGTATAATTTTTTATTTGTTAGCAAATTAGTAGGTCGGCAAAATGACGTTATCAGAACTTTTCGTTCAAATCATCTCGGATATGGTGTCATCTGGTGTCACTGGGATCAGTATGACCTTCTGATTGCGAATATATGAGATGATAAGCTCTAAGACTTTGGGGGTAGAAACTGTGACGTCATAAAGATGGAAAATTTTTATTTTCATTTGAGCATACCATCATCATCAGCTTATATACGTCCCACTGCAGGACACAGGCCTACCCTCTAGGAGAGTGTTTGGGCGTTAGTCCACCACGCGTGCCCAAAGCGGATTGTTAGACTTCACATATGCATCAGAATTTCTTCTTCTGCATATTCAGGTTTCCTTACGATGTTTTCCTTCACCGTTTGAGAGCAGTCGGTAATACGTACATAAGTTAGAAAAACTTATTGGTACGTGGTATGTTGTCCATGCGAATTCGAACCCATACCAATCCATACAGAAACATACCATGTGGGGTATCAATTAAATAAAAGGGCTTTATGAGTAGTATAACATTTTCACTACTTGGTGTAAGAAATTTTTGAAAGCGTCCGCCAATCTAATAAATCCAATACACGTTCTCCGTTCATTTTCGTGGGTAATAATAAAATATATTCTGTGAAAATTTCGACTTGCTACTTGTCTATTACTTACGGTAGTAATTATAGTACTCTGTGCTATTACGGTTTAAGAGATAAAGCTCTTTAGATAAAGGACGGACAGCGCAGGGTTATGAATACCTCTAGCTAGGTTGGCACACTCTGGAAACGGAACCCTAAAAAAACTTGTACGAAAACCTGCCTTGACACAAAGAGTTCGATATCTAGTCATACATGTAAGTACAAGACTTTAGAAAGGACTAGTGTTTACCCGCGACTTCGTCCGCACAAATTATATATACTAGATTTTAAGTCAGACCATAAGCTATCAAACAAACAAATAACAGACAGACACAATTTCTAAAAAAGGTTGATTTCGAGTCTGAGATACCTATAAACCATATCGTATTTTTTTTTTGTAAATATCATCAATGTACAGACACTTCAGTTACAGTTTTATAATAGTTTAGATATTCATCAATGGACTGTTAAGAAAGGCTTATATCATGACGTGTGAGGGTCTCTCGTTAGAGGTCCAGTCCCGGAGAAAACAAAAGTAAATAATAAGTAAAAGAGTTTGCTCTCATAGTAAAAGATGTTCAGTTTGGTGGGTAGACTCTTACCCCTGTACTAATAAACCCGGAATAATTTAAACCTAGTGTAACGTCGGCCTAACTGTTCTTATCATAGACAAATTTCTATGCATTTTGCTTATTCTTAGTTTATTCTTTGTATAACATTTTATACCACGTTTATTTGTACCATGGTTAGTTTAGAAGGATGCTAATGATAATATCAATTTCATCCTGTATAGCTCAGTTCGCTAGAAACATTTCGCATTGCTACTTTTTCATATTGCTCGTTGATCTAATGATTTGAACGTTCAATGTCAGACGACGAGACGCTATTTATTAAAATGGATACAATTAAGAAGTTAGCAAATGGATAAATTTATGAAATTAGTGGTAGACTAGTGTTGCGTATTGAGGAACATTTCCACAGAGTAGTCGTTTAAGTGTTAGTGGATGCTAATGAGCTTCCATTATGGTCATTTTTGGCCACACTAATAATATTATATACTATACAGGGTCCAACTTAATATGCTGACACTTTTTTAAGGGGATGATCAGACCATCAAACTGAACAAATTTCAATATGGGACCAACATCGATATCGCGGAAAAAAAAACAGCTGTCCCATACAAAACTGCAAACAGACTCGAGCCAAATGAATGGGACAGCTAATTTTTTTTCCCGATCTCAATGTTGGTCCCATAGAGAAAGTTGTTCAGTTTGATGGTCTGATCATCCTCTTAAAAAAAGTGTCAGCATATTAAGAAGGACCCTACCTATATATACTACCGCAAGGTATATATTTTCTTTGACACTATACAGAGTGTTAGGGTAAACAGTTGCATTACTTTAGGCTGTGATTGTACCCATGATACAAAACAACTTACCCTAAGAAATCTACAGGGTGAAATTGATATCATTAGCATCCGTTTAAACTAAGAGTCTACACATCAAACTGAACAACTTTTACTATAAGAGCAAACCAATCGGAGCAAAAAAAAAAAACAGCTGCCCCATACTAAACTGCACCCGCCGCCGCTGCCTACACGACTCAAATATGTATGGGACAGCAGATTTTTTTTTGCTCTAGTATAAATTGTTCAGTTTTAGTAGTAGACTCTTAGTTTAAAAGGATGCTAATGATATCAATTTCACCCTGTATAGGAAATTTGTAAAAAAAATTTTGCACTTCCCGTACTAATACGCATCGAAATACCTTCATCATCTAAGATTAGTCTACTTACTGGAAAATAATTTGTATAAACTATGCATGTTTGCTTTGATCTAACTATTTTATACATTACATTTTTTTTTAAACAATATTTTATAATTATAATGCATGTGCGTGCAAGTTTCTTAATAAGGTCACCTGGGGCAATTGTACTAATTACAAACAATTGTATGAGTTTAATAAGCTGTCTAAGGACAACTAAAATTGAAATTTTTAATATCAGTATGTATATAATGATGATGATTTTTCCAATACTAGAGGTTCCTAAAAATAAAAAGCTTTGGAATCAGTTGCGATTGCCGTTCTTAAGGCTAGGTTATCCCAGTGCAAGCGTCTCTGTCTTGCAAGCATAAGTTTACAATTAGCCATCCCGCTCCAATTGAAAGCAGCATCGCAAAAAAACGTGTTTCTCGTCAATATCTTTGCTCATGGGAGTTTCTAAGCTAAAAACTCTTCTGAGTTCATTAGAAATATTTAATGTATTTAGTTAAGTACAAGAATAAAAAGTTAAATATCAGCAGTTTAATCATAGTATTGAAAAAACATAACAAAAAGGGGTAACTTTGGGATGTTTTTCTATCTACGTGTAATTGAGAACAGTCGCCAATCCGCCCGATCCTTTAATAAGACATAATTTAATTTCAGACTTTAAAACACAGTTTAAAACACTTTCGTTCGTGTTCAAAAAACGGCCTCGACGGGATAACAGCGTCTTAATTTTTTTTTCTTCAAAATATTGAGAGTGAAATTTTTTGACTGTTTAGGTATTATTCGCAGCTTATTGTAATAATGAAAGAAATAACGTTCACAAGCACATACATTATTGTGTACCTATTGAATGCTAGTAAAAGTCCGAAATTAACTATTATTACGTTAACTAATAAGTTAAATTATCTATTAGTCCGTGTGGTGTCGGCTAAGAGTAGGTAGCACCATCCCATTTCCTCCCGGGGTGTCGTAAAAGGCGACTAAGGGATCTACCGGAGGATGGGCAGCAGCATCCTCTGAGTACACACATTCAATCCAACTGCGATCGCCAACCCGCCTGCCAAGCGTGGCGATTATGGCAAATCCCCCCATTTTTGGGGATGCCTATGTCCAGCAGTGGACGTTTATCGGCTGATATGATGATGATGAGTTCGATTCAACACATTAAGACTTGGTAAATCTTAGGTTTTACAGGGTTCAACGCCTGGATTAAAAACATTTGTATTTCATCAAATCATCATACAAAAAATATTACCATTTATTAGGTACTAAGCAAAATTCAGCCCAGCGATCATCAGGTATTGATATCATTAGCATCCTTTAAAAATAAGAGTCTACCCATCAAACTGAACAACTTTTACTATGGGAGCAAACCGATTGAAGCAACAAACTCTTAGTTAGTAGACTCTTTGTTTAGAAGGATGCTAATGATATCAATTTCACCCTGTAGGTATAAATCAGTTTGCGAGAAACATTTCGCATTGCTACTTTTTCATATTGTTCGTTGATAGTTAAGTTATTAGGCACAGGTAGTATTTTAGCACTGTGTTCAGAATGTTAAATGGAAGTAGACAAATTTTACATACCGTGATAAGAATCGACCTTGTCCGCACCAAATCATACTTCCGCAAATACATTTTAGTTTAAGACATTTGTAGTAGACTTTTTATAGGTGCTTTGATGTACAGTGATTGGCCAAGACATACTTTTAAAATAAGTACATAAAATAAAACAAAATTTCTTTAAATGATGCAAAAAAGTGTCTCGTTTATGAGTTAATCGATCGATATTATAATGCTATAAGCAAGAACAAAGCACTGAAGCGGATTTGCGGGTGAAGGACTTAGCTTGCGAAATCATTCTCATAAATTTAAAGTTGTTCTGTAATCTGACTAAGCGGTGACTTGCTTCACAGCTATAGACGTGGTCACACCCTGTGATACAACACAATATTATGTAAACTGAGAGCGATACTTCAGTATCACTTCAGGATATCATCATATTATTATAGACCGACACTCTTTTCGAACTATAATATAAAATACATCATGGCACAGGCCTTCAACCTTACCAATATCGACCACTGACCGTATAAATAACTGTAATTCTTTGGAAAGTATATATTTACGTGAAGGGTATTTAGAAATAAGGATAAAATATATTATGTATTGCTAAGTATTCTGATTTCTAGACTAAAAGGATATGTACATTAAAATCCGTTTTCGACATGCGGTATTTAACCTAGTTAAATATTTCAATAGGAAATGCCTAACCAGAACATAATGTGTGATTCACTACATGACTTATTAAAATATGAAATTATAATAAATGAGTATGCAGTTTACTGCAGATTGCTTAATTCTATCTTATTTTGCTCTAAAGTTGATGTAATCACTGCGACTGATGCAATTCATCCGGGTTTCCTTTTCCTTGAAATGTCTGAAATTTAAGTGTCATTTAATTTAAAATCTGATTAAAAAATAAAAAATTTTGAGGGAAAGTTATGAGAAATATTGAAAAAATAAAGCTTTTCTCTTAGTCTTAACTCAATTGACATTGTAGTGAACCCAGTACATATCTGAAATTTCCTTGAAACATTGACATGCTTTAGAACACTCTAAAGCGAAAGGTTGAGGCCATTTTAAATAAAATCCGGTATTTTGTTGCCAAACAGCGGACATTTATGTAGAGTACCCGCTTACATCTGTGAATTGCAGACACAAAAAAAATGACTAAACCGACTTTAATCGCCTCTCTCCTGCACCAAGGCTGATGTTGTGTGCACTTGCGTGTAATTTCATTGGAGTTTAATAAAGCGAGTAAACGGTATTTCCCCAGTGCATGTTATTTGTTAAATGTCTCAAAATTTCGTCCGACGCAATTCCCACGTCAAAGAGAATACCTTGAGTACATAAAATAAAAATTTATACATTCGAAGTCAGTTAAAAATAGGACCTTACCAGCTATCCTCAGTAGTATCTATGCGAAATAAAGTAAGCCCATTTAATCAATCATTGATTGATTGATTGATCCTTATTTTATCAGTATTTAATTAATGATACGGGTTTTCAATAAATCCCAGAGCCAGTTACTATTCTGGTAACATTTAGGGTCCTTATCCGGCACCAACATCGAAATCGCGAAAAAAAAAACAGCTGTTCCATACAAAAAACTGCAAACCTACTCGAGCCAAAAATCAGCACATTTTTATTTTGCCATTTCGATGTTTGCCCCATAGAGAAAGTTGTTCAGATTGATGGTCTGGTCATCCCCTTAAAAAAGTGTCAGCATAATATTATGTTGGACCCTGTATATCAGCTAATGGTACGTCCAATAATGGGTAAGTAGGTACTTAAAGTCGGTTTTGGCTTAAGGTTATTTTGTGGCCAATGAGTTTCTACTGAAACCGCGTGGGATTTTGAGAGTAATGTACCTATATTTACATGATTCCTTTTTAATACTTTATAATATGGTTAAAATGACTGTAATTTGTTGATCTTTAGATGCAGTGAACATTCTTTGATGTAATATGTTTTAAGAACACGCATGTGTGTTATATTATATATTAACTCTTGAAGAAGTTTCAACATTTCCTCATTACAGTTAAGTAGGTATATAATTATAATACGCATCTATTTCAGTATATTTTGTAACTGATATAATTGCCACAATGTGTGTTTATTGGCTGTTAAGAACTGAATGGATAATTACCACGTAACTTGTTGTCGATGGAAACTTTTGTTGCGTAACTTAGATCCGCAAATATTTTAATCATATGCTTTTTGCTGAATAATTGTGACAGAACTTGCTGCGTTTTGACTATCATTCGATTATAGTACATTCGATAATGCAGTGGCCAGCAAAAGAGGCATTGATGGACGAACGTGTAAATACACATACGTAAGTCCATCAATGGCTGGTTGTGGCCAAGGCTTGTATAGTGCTTTTCTCAAACAATGCGCGGAAATTAAAATCAATCAACTTTTTAAAATCAATGACGACGTAGGACGAACAACAATATTTTTTCCTGTGTTAAAGTTAGTAAATTATTATTAATCTGTGGTTAAAGTGTTCATTCGTTTTTTCTGCATTATATAGCTTTCTATTTGCAAAACAGTTCGGAATAAAACCTTTGATAAGTTACCTCCTTGGTTGCCATGTTTCGCAGTAAAAGATCGTTCCATTTTTAAATAACACGACAGATAATTATGAGTTTACTATGTAATTTATTGGCCGCTAAACCAAGACAGATATGGATTTTCATTCAACTTTTACCGGCCGCTGCTCGCATGTATTTGGCCAGTACAGCAATTTTTATTTATCTCGAAGAAGGTTGTCAAAATAATGCTCCAATTTCCAAGCACGTTTGAGAAAAATAATTATCAGATTTCATCGCTCTCAGTCTCAAATCGGTCTGAAATAATTATCGGTCTCAGAGAGACTGTATATAAATGAAACTTAGCAAGGTACGTGTAGAGTGAAATAAACCTAACAAAAAAGTTAATTGATTGTAACCTGTACAAGTTAGAGGAAAGGTAATAGAGACTAAAGAAATGCGTCTGAACTCATCTGACACGGCACAGACGCGGGTCCAGGACGAAAGCATAGAGCTAGTATATAAATTATGCTACCTTGGTAGTATTGTGGATCCAGAAGGTACAGAAGCTGATGTAGATGAGACCCTTATAAATAAAGCTCGAGTCAGCATTCGGTCAAATGAAACTAGGCGTCCACTATCACTAGGACGACAAAGATTTATATTATAGGCTCTTCAACTAAAACGGTTCATCTATACGGCTGTGAATCTTGGTACGTCCGAAAAGCGGTCACAGAGAGACTCCAAGTCTTTATCAATAAATGCCTCAGGCAAATCTTAAAGATCTTCTGGCAAACCCCATCTCGCGGACGGGCCAGCAGCGTATAGAGAAAGTTATCCTTACTCGTAAGTGGCAATGGCTAGGCCATGTATTAAGGAGGCCTGACGATCACCCATCCAAGACAGCCTTAGAATAGCACCCACCAGGCAAACGAAAGAGGAGACGCCCTAAAATAATCTGGCGCTGCTCTGAGGAAGTAGAGGCTAAAAGCCTTAACATGACCTGGGAGGATATCTCCAGTGCTGCCCATGAGCGCAACCGGTGGAGAGCTTGTTATCAGTGGCATATACCCCACGTAGGGGAAACAGGAAGAGAAGAAACGGATTGTTATTACCTAACTATTGTTTACTTTCAGTCACTGTATTAAAATCTAATTACACGCGTAAGATATCAAATTACTTTATAAAAAGTTGATGTGTTTATGCAGTTTATGTTTTTGCTTGAGCGTTTTTTGTCATCGTCTAGTTTATTGATTAACTATTATTTATTAAATTAATAATATTATTTTGTTCGTATTATGAGTTTCCATTGATTGATATTTAAACAGGGTATAAACTTAAATGCGTAACATATCGAACAGGTTGCTTCAGACCAGCGAACTAAACAACTTTCACTATGGGACCAACTTTGAAATCGCAAAACAAAATCACCTGTCCCATACAAAACTGCATAACTACGTACTCGACCCAAATCAACTGTACCATACAGTAGATTTTTTTCCGAACTGTTTCCTGACGCGGTTCTGTACCACGAAATATGGCAATTTGCTTGTGCAACGCAATTATTTTCAACGCAGAAACAAAATGGCGATTGAGATCGTTCTGTTGATTTTCGCAGATAAAATTACCTCCAAAATAGAAAATAATTAAAAGACAAAAAGAAAAATCTACTTTCTAATCGATTATTTCTAAGACTTTTTTCGATTTTCTTTGCGGCGCCCACTGATTCTATGATCTTTATGAATTTGGCCAACCAATAACTTTGAGTTAGAAATGCCTGGTGTAAGAGATTGCTGGGCAAATACTGAACTGTGAATTCAGACCATCAAACTGAACAACTTCCACTAACTATCGAGCCAAATTTCGAAACTACGAAAAACATTATCGTTTTCATACACTAGGTTCTGCAGTTTTGGTGGTTGGCTCCAAGTGGAAGTTGTTCAATTTGATGGTCTAAATTCACCGTGTCAGTATTTGCCCGACTGTTCCTCACACCCTGTATAACACGATCTTTGCATCTGTCTAATAAGTAATTCCATTTCAATGCTGTTTAGTAAAAAACTAAGCTCAACTCAAAGTGAACAACTTTCAACTCAAAGTCATCATGTTTGAAGTAAAACTTCTTTACACACGCTTGACTTGGGGAGTAAGCTGGTGAATGCGAGACGAGAACGTTACGAAAAGTGTGATCGGGCGAGGCGAATGGAAGCTTTACTTCAGTCGTGTGGTCTAAAACACACTCGTTTTTTTATTTTCTGTCGTTTGGTATTGTTTACTCCGTGTTAAGACGCTGTTATACCGTCGAGGCCGTTTTTTGAACATAAACGAAAGTGTATTAAACTGTGTTTTAAAGTCTGAAATTAAATTATGTCTTATTTAAGGATCGGGCGGATGGGCGACTGTTCTCAATAACACGATTAGATTAAGTTTACTCGATAGAAAAAAATCCCAAAGTTACCCCTTTTTGTTATGATTTTTCAATACTATGATTAAACTGCTGATATTTAACTTTTATTCTTGTACGAGTACATTAAATATTTCTAGTGAACTCAGGAGAAGTTTTAGCTTAGAAACTCCCATGAGCAAAGATATTGACGAAAAACACGTTTTTTTGCGATCCTGCTTTCAATTGGAGCGGGATGGCTAATTGTAAACTTATGCTTGCAAGAAAGAGACGCTTGCAGTGGGATAACCTAGCCTTAAAAGGATAGTTCTATGCAAATTAGATCTACGCGTGTGTGATTTTTGCAGCAGTTATAAGAGCTCATAATATTTCAAAATATGCGGAGGTATAGATAAATAGGTAGAGAGATAGATAACACGTTTATTCAGGTAGTACTTAGTGCAAACTCTTCCTTGACTTTTGCTCCCTTGCGACAAGTATCATGTATAGTCGATAAGTATTTTCGAACTATTACGATAGTATTAAGCAAGTGTTAAGGTAGGTACCTATATTATTTTAGCCTTGCAACTTTACAAATCTATGAGTAAAGTTGTATTTGCCTAATTGCGTACATTTCCTTGAGTGTGCGCCTGCGCGTCCATGCTGTTATGTATGTTATCTGGTGTAAATATCACCGGCGAGCTTCCTTCCTAGTCGTGTCACAATTTATTGTATAACATTGGCCTATACTCGTACTCACGTTTGCTCTGTAGCAATCTGACTTATTGCTTAAACGGATATTCGGGTAAAACCTAGGGTAAAACGGATACGTGAAATAGCCAACGAATTTTTTAATATTTTTCTTAGTAAGATAATTTCATCAAAGGAAGTTTTGTCTTTGGGTTGAAAGATAAAAACCTGTTTCACAGCAATCGGTGTCGTCCATTTCAGACAATTAATTTGAGAAAAATTATTATATGAATGACGTTGATGATCTATGCAGATAAAATAATTATTAGTTTCTGCTATTGTATAATTACCTAATTGCATGATAACATTGGCACAGATAAATAATAATAATGTATAGACTGAAACTTGTAATTTACGAAGAAATATGTAATTAAACGTGTTCGAGGCTTTTCAGAAAGTTCAAATTATTCTTGAGCCTCATTTTTTGCTAGCGATATTCCTAACAAAACGGTCAGTGTTACATACACCATTATTTTTCCGTAATTAAAAATAGGGGTATTTAATTTCATGATTATTAAAAATATGTTTATCCATGACGAACTTAATATGCTGACACCTTTTTAAGGGGATGACCAGACCATCAAACTGAACAACTATTTTTATAGGACCAACATCGAAATCGCGAAAAATAATCAGCTGTTCCATCATTTGGCTCGAGTAGGTTTGCTATCAGGTCAGTCAAGGGCCAGGTCAGATCTAACCGAAACCGACGAGCATGCATGAAAGGACTTATGAATGTGGAGGAAGCTAGGGAGGTTTGTCAGGATCGTAGCAAGTGGCGTTCCGTTGTCTCTGCGTACCCCAGTGGAAGACAGGCGTGAGAATATGTATTTATGTAGGTTTGCAGTTTTGTTGTGGTTTAGGTGTTCCATACACCTGATTTTTTTCGCGATTTCGATTTTGGTGCCATAGAGAAAGTTGTTCAGTTTGAAGGTCTGATCATCCCCTTAAAAAATGTCAGCATATTAAGTAGGACCCTATTATATGGACGGGCCAAAGAGACTGCGATTGATAAATGACTATATGTTAACAAATTCTTGCTTACTTTGCCATTATAACAAGGATACATAATTTTACATAAGTTCTGGAATCGAATACCTTCCTTTTATTTCATAACGTGTTGCATTTACAGTTATCAGCGCACTATCTTTGTTCTCGGCTTCGCCCACATCGGTTATACAATTTGCATAATTCACTGAACCAGTTCGTATCTTGTTGCGTAGGTATAGGTACTTTTACAAGTAGATACATAAAAACTGAATGATATTCAATGAATAGGGTAAAAGTATGCAAACAACTGAAATGTTATTAACTTAAATTTTTTTTTTTGCGCTGACATGTTTGCTCCCATAGTAAAAGTTTACATGCTGTATTTCTGCAATACCAATACGGCTTTATAAGCTCGAAAAAACGTGTACTTTAATTGGAGTTCTAGCATTTATTGTATTGAAACCACGAATCATTGGTGTTTCCCTAATTGTAAAATAATAGAGAAGGTCCTAAATTCCCTGTATTGATTCGTTTGGGAGATAATAAGTATTTAAAAATATATCCATTAAAAAGGTTTCCTTAAGCATTGTATTAGACGCACTGACATATACTCTAGCGATAGACAAGCTCGTTCAAACAAACAACATGTCACACAAAACAACACAAAATGACACATTGCGATCTGTCATTGCCGCCGTAGTGACGAAGTGAACTCGGGAACATCAATGCGGTGCGCCCACCTTATTCAAGTGGAACATGTTGCTTTTGTGACAGGGCCTGTCTATCGCTAGAGTATATGTCAGTGATTAGACGTCTAGACTAGAGTTTCTAAAAATCTGTAGTTTGTTCCTAGTCAGCATCGACTTGTAGAAGTATTCAAGTATTTAAGTTTAACCAAGCTATCACTTCTAGTAGCATGTATTTCCTAGAATATTGGTAACGTAAATGGTGGAATATGAAACGTTGAATTATGAAACGCTAGACATAGATTAATGCTCAATGATTCACACTGAATTCTAGTAATTATTTCTGGTTAAATTAAGACAAATGTTCTTCGATGGTTGCCTATATAACGAAATTACATAATCCTTAATGACTTTCGGAGTAGTTTATAGCAGGCACAAACACTACCGTATTTAAAGCAAAACGTTTCATTACGTTAGTTATGGTGTAGCTAACTTCTAATTATTACTTATTATAACTGATGTCATCTACAGGATGAAATTTATAGCATTAGCATCCTTTTAAACTAAGAGTCTACCCATCAAACTGTACAACTTTTACTATGGGAGCAAACCGATCGGAGTAAAAAAAATATGCTGTCCCATACAATTGAGTCGAGTAATCATTGCAGTTTAGTTTGTGACAGATGATTTTTTTTTGCTCCGATCGGTTTGCTCCGTAAACATACTATCGTAAGTATATTATGTTTATGGTTTGCTCCCATAGTAAAAGTTGTTCAGTTTGATGGGTAGACTCTTAGTTTAAAAGGATGCTAATGATATCAATTTTGGCCTGTATACATAATATAATAAAATTCTAAATTCCATTTCATTCGAATGTTCATTGAAGATATTAGCAATACGATTTTTTTCGGTTAGGATACTTATGAGGATACATAGACCGACGGCGGCGGGCCCATACTCAAACTGGTTTTTGTATGGACCCGCCAACGTTCGCCGTCGGTCAATGTGTTGAGACACATTAATGGAATGTATTTAGACAATTTTTAGAATTTTTGTCTGTATATTTGGGCACACATCACTAGGCTTTATTTATTTTTATTAGTTACCCATTGAAATCCTGACATTAACATAGGGTGTAAGATAACATTCTAATAAAAACATTATGGAACTTGCTTTCCGAAATAAATGTATTTAATTGAATTAATTTATTTCATCCTAATCGGTTCATTCAATCAAAAGTTATGAGCATTTAGTGTCAGTGGTCTGCGCGTACGAAGTCGGGGAGGCCGCTAGTTAAGGCCCTCTTATCCGAGTGCAAGAGTGGCATAAGTTTACAATTAGCCATCCCGCTCCAATTGAAAGTAGGATCGCAAAACAACATGTTTTTCATCAATATCTTTGCTCATGAGTGTTTCTAAGCTTCAAATTCAACGAATTTCACTAGAAATATTTAGTGTACAGTCAGCATCAAAAGTATCTAGGCATGTTAAGTGTTCATAAATATCTGGACAACTTTACGATAGCAAACCTTATTTCAACTCACAAAGAAATCAAATTAATTTATCTGTCATGTTATTATTTGTTAAGTTAAAAACAAATGGTATCTAGTAGGAAATAGGGTTTATTTTCGTGTAATTGTTCAGATGTTTTTGAACACCGGAGATGCTTAGATACTTTTGATGCTGACTGTACAAGAATAAAAAGTTAAATATCAGCAGTTTAATCATAGTATTGAGAAAACATAGCAAAAAGGGGTAACTTTGGGATGTTTTTCTATCTAGTCAACTTAATCTAATCGTGTAATTGAGAGCGATCGCCTATCCATTTCATTGTATTTCATTTCAGACTCTAAAACACTGTTTTTCATGTTTCGTTCGTGTTCAAAAACGGCCTCGACCGGATCATAGCGCCTTAACGATTATGTTTCACAGCTTATTTAAATCCAAAACAAATGTAAGCCACTAAAATTCGATGTTTGAATTTACACGTAAAAAAAATCTTGCTTAACCTTTTCTTTTAAATCTATTGTGAAAATTAGTAAGACAGTGGGTCAGTGGGTGATAATTCGCTGGTTAAAAACAAAAGTTAAGAAATGTGGTTATCTAATGTGGCAGATCATGCGTGAATGTTATTTTATTCGGCGGGTTCGCAACTTATTACGATATGCATCTTATTAAAACAAACTGGACCAATCACTGCTCAGCTTCCAAATTCTCCTCTCAATATTCAATAAGTGTAAGTGTTTGTACTAACACAACAAAATATGGATGTAATGTCTGAATTTTTTTTTTTTTTTATATTAATAAGATCTATCTAAAGTTAGATTCATCGTAGTTAGAATTCAATAATTTTATATGGAGCAGCATTCTTATGAAAACCTGAAGGAATTTAAAACCGGATTCTGATCATTAGATCACAGATAGACAGGTAGAGATTGCTAGCTTCCAGATTAAAAATGTTAATTTAATTATGTTGTCTTATTTATGTTGGGCTGGTATGAAATTAGCGATATATAAAATTTTAAACAAATTGGACGTACAAGCGGCAAACAATATTTATAAAATTAATAAGTGCTTATTGATGTGTGTATTGTTGTAAATAAACTATCACACCCTTTCCATTACGTGTAATTATATTCGTAATGACGTTACGATGACCAGTAAGCATGCATACATACATATCATACCATCTAGCTCTATAAACCCAAAACATAAGCTCAATACAGGTTGTATGGAAAAGTGTCATTAACCTTTAAACCACAAACTGAAAAAAATTTTATATGGTTGCTCCCATATCCCACATATCAGAACAAAAAAAACTGCTGTTCCATACTAAACTTAATTAATTACACTCAAAGATCACTAGATGCCCTGCGAGTCCAATATATCAAAGTTTTCAGGATGCTGCTGGGGCTGCGTCGATATTGTAGTACGTCCACTATGTTTGCAGAAGCGCGTACAGACGACTTTTAAGCAATAGTTCGAAAGAAAACCCGCTCACTTAAATGTATAGGACGCGACGCAGTAACAAAACAACAGCATCCTGGAGATGATCTCCAACGAATTGGACTGCCCGATTCTAAAGCACTGGGTTGGTGTACTTATAGACTATCTATTTGGTAAGCACATCAACACATTGTGCAATATATATTTTTATTTTTGTACCTACCTACCTTTTTTTCCGCGATTTCGATGTTGGTCCTATAGTGAAAGTTGTTCAGTTTGATGGTCTAAACAACCCCCTTAAAAGTTTGAAATATTTATAACAACATGCTTCTGTGAAATCCCATCCAAATCGGTTTAGCAGTTTTTACATAGTGCGTGCACAAACAAACAGACATAATTACTAAAAATAGTCCTAATGCATTCCATTACGTATTCTAAACCATCCCAAATATATTTTTTTCAAACGTCTCCAACGTACATAAACGGTAAATTTACAATTTTATTAGTCTTTTCGCCGTCTACCACACCTGGCCGTTTACAAAACAACCATAGCAATGTTACTGCCTACAACACGTGTGAAACACTTTCATTTGTTGTTTTGATAGCAGCCTTTATTACTGCTTAATGTTCATTAGATTATACCTCTGCTCGAAAAAACGATGCAATATGATGTTACAGATGAATTAAATTTATAAAGTTTAATTTGAAATCACTACCTCTTATTTTTTTTCTACTTTAGAAGGGAATGCGCATGAATTGAGAGCTTATTTTGAATGTACAGTTAGCAACATTGACCTTACAGTCAGGTGGAATCACGAGTAATAAATAAGAATGCAATATATTTTTTAGTTGAAGGATGTACCTAGGTAACTTGACTGCATATCTTAATTTATATATATACAGGTGTGTTAACTATTTTTACGATTACAATGGTGTCCATAGGTGAAAATTATTCAGTTTACATGTAACGTATTTAATTTCTCCATGTATCAACAAACGATAGTTCATTATTCTGACCAAAAACAAAGGAAATAGATTAAAAAAACGGTCGTCTGACTCGTGCAAAAAGAGACGAAGGGTTCCGTATCGTCATAAAATATTACCAAAAATTGCGTTTGTTCCGGGATCGTTAGCACAAGCCCGACACACACTTCTACGTTTTTTATTATTTTTTGTTTTTAATCACACGAACTATTACTGTTTACCGTTTTTACGATCAAAAGGTAGAGAAAAAGAAAAAAAAAACGTTTCTTTTATGGGTTACAGTTACTTTTTCTTTATAACACCTATTTGCTAGGAAATCCGCAATAATATTCTGTGATCACCGTTGTCTAGCTATTATAATTCAAAAGATACAGCCTTTTATTCGTAGGACCTTACTCCATGGGCAGGATAGACAGACGGACGGACAGACAGCGGGAACTTTGGATGAATAAGGTCCCGTTGACAGCCTTTTGGTCCGGAACCATACAATTAAATTCAAATAGTATTGAATAACTAAGATTGATGACATTTTTTAGAAAGCATAGGTATGTTTTTCACTAGTATAATCCCGTTGGTTTGATCATGATCATTCCCATAGAATAATATTTATTGCTGTAGCCTCGATCACACAAAAATTCTGTCATTGCTATGGCTTCACAAAACACTCAACTGATTCTAAGGGGGGTATTAAAGAACGACACTCAAGAGGAGATCTCTTCTTGAGTATAGATAGAAAAAGATGCAAATACATAGAACGTATACATGCATCCTTGTCTATCTTTAATTAAGAAAAGATCTCCACTTGAGTGTCGTTTATTACAGAACGACACTCAAGTGGAGATCTCTTCTTAAACCCCCCTTACTATGTTACAAAATACTTAAAAGAATAGTTTAGTGCTCTCAAGATCGAGGACGAATCTGCATTGTAATTTTAAAATCTATGGCTAATACAGGGATCACGGCCACATAACTAATCTTGGATGGAACCTAAGAACAAGAACCTATACTAATTCAATTTCTTTGGATTGAACACTGTTGCCAGAATGAGTCGATTAATTCTATACCAAACTCTGTTAAATTAAACACATTTTTTAATAGTAGGCATATGTTTAGAAAAAAATGTATAATTATCTCAGAAGTTGTTCAACTCGTAGCTAGAACATCTTTTAAAATTACTTTCTGATTGTTTTATTTTTTGGGCATGTTTGTTCTGTTTTGCTTCTGGTTCTTGTTAAAATTGTATTTTTTTTAATAATGGCTTTTTGCTTGTGCGTTAGCACTGCATTTCCGCCAGTGTCAAGTAGTTTATGGGAGTATCTATCCCAATCTCAGGGATTGTTTTTGTTCAAGGACAAGAAGATAATGAGGATTGCGGAGCCTCGTCGCAGGCAATAACGCGACGCGCGAAAACCTCTCGAGACGTGTGCTCGGGTCAATACCTGCAATTTTGGTGAATTACGAAATAAATCATACAAAAACAATTTCACTACAGTCGCTAATAAAACAATTAACTAGTGATTAATGAATAGAGCAGAAATTAAGATTGACTACTTTATCAGCATAGCATAGCATAAGCCCACGACTATATTCCCCGAGGGGTAGTCAGAGATATTCTGAAACCTCAGAACATCCACGTTTCACCAGTAGTACCGAAACTCGGACGGTGACGCTAAATCGAATTTGATGTACCTGGGCCTAAATCCGACATGGACCTTTATTAGGTAACTAATTACCTAATGATACATGCTACTGACTATCAATGTAAAACTGAGAGATTTAAGCGTCGGTAACATAGACAACAGTTTGAATGTCTCCTAAAAAGTAAAACAATACAAAAAATCCTTATTCGTTCTAATGAAATTAACCATTTGTAAATATGTCTCATAAAATGTAAAATATGTCATACGAACTGTACGAACACTGTTTTTTTTTTAAATGTCGTTTAATCTTTTTTAAAGCTAACCTATCCTTGATTTGTTAATAGCGATCCAATGATTAAAATATTTTTCTTGTCATCAATTGATTCAAAATTTGTTGATTGGGGACGAACATGATCCTTGCACTTAAAAAAACGTCAATTAGAAATGTTATTGTCGTAGTAACAGTAACGTGCTTATAAAGCGTTTACGAAATGACAAACTGCTATAGTGTTACGCGAAAACATTATAATGCATGCAAGAGTTGCCCTCTGGCCCGACCTGGTGTCTTAACCGCGCCAACCAAAGTTGCTGTCACTTTTGATCTTAAAAATATTCGAATAGAGCTCATTATCGCCCAGATAATTTCGTAGATGACAGTGTAATAACGTCTAGTTCCCTCGATTGATACACTTGCAACAACTTTGCTGGTAATTACGCAGATAAAAAGAATGAGCAAATTTGTAATTGTAGTTCCGAGATATATTGAATGTGAACGTTTAACAATTTTCCTATTGACTGTTTCCACTTTTTACCCAAGTTTACACAAGAGATGTATATTTGTAGAGTCAAAGACTGGTAAAGGTTTATTGGATTAAAAGGAACATTTAAGTCTTATATAAACAAGAAGATTGAAAGGTAAATACTATTTCCAGGTATTCCAGGCAGCTGGCATAGATATTGGTTTTTATTAAAACTGTAAATGTTTGTTTGTTTGTAACAGCATGATGCTGTTACGTGAAGCAAAAACTACTGATCTCTTTTCTCTGATCTGATTTAGACAAAACTTTGTTTGTTTGATAGCTTATGTGTGATTTGACTTAATATCTGGTTTATAAGTTGTGCGGACGAGGTCGAGGGTAAACTCTATTTTTTTTTTTATTTAATATGGCACACCAACAGTATACATATTTAAACATTTACAATAACGTAGGAACATTACAAATCTAATTCTAATACATATACATATAACAGGCGCACACAGCATTGGCCATTTACACAAGTAATCTACAAAAAAATAATAAATAAATAAATCAATACAACATCTTATACTTTTTACTTACAATACCTTACAATGCCTTGCCTTACAAATTTTAGAAAATTTCAACATTTTAACAATTTAACAACTCTAGTAAGTTATAGTAAAGCGTAAGTATTTTTTAGGTACTACGAATTATTTAATTTTATCTAGTCACTTTCATATGCTTGTGTTGGTTCTGTAATTCGCTGATAAATAACAGTTCGGTTTTTAAATTAAAATATTTGCAATTATTCATTACGACTTCACCGTTCGCATCGCCACGTCGTCGTCGCCAGCAATGTCCTTAAGTGAGGTTTTTATTCCCTGGATGCCCTTAGTTTAAATTTCTACAGGCTCTGATTAATCTGCCAGCTGCATCACCATCCGATTCTGATATCCTTCTATTTCCTCGCAGTAATGAGCTGAAGCTATCATCCCAAAGCATCACTGCAAAAACAAAACAAAAATACAAACATCATATCATCGTTTTATTAGTTGATTTATAGCGGATGTAGCCAACATTGAATTGGTTTAACTTGCATTTCAATTTAAATTAGTGCCAGTTTCTCATATTTTATTAAAGAGTAGGTGACATTTTGCTGAAATCTACCTTGACATTATGAAATATAGAGCTTTTTAAAGACAACCATATTTTTTTAAAGCCGGTTTTCCCTCTTAAGCGATACTTTTAAATTAGGTACTTCATGAGGATAATGTAGATTTCGTTATAATAATAAATTTTTGTTCATTAGGAGCTTATAAAGAGTATCGCCAAAATATCCCATAAAGCTAAAAAAAGGCTAAGGATATGGACAACGGACGGATGACATCAACGACAAAAAAGCATGTTTCAAATTTACCTCAACCAAATTTGAAAATTACCGTAATTTTATTCATCTAAGTACGAAAATACACGCTGAAAATAACTGTAATTTTTTTTATAGCAACATTTTATAAAACGTTAGATCCAAAGATATTGGTTGTATACATTATTTTCAAATGAAAAGTTGAAAAAAAAAACGAATTAAAAAGTTTAAGTTGGTGTTTTCACGTTTTTAACTAATCTGTATTAAACCTTCCCTTTTTCCATTGAATGTACCCTCAGATAAATTAATAGGAATAATTTATCTGAGAATGTACCGCGCAATGTTATTATTTGTGTACATTGGCGATACGATACCTCAATATAGTAGTATCGCTTTAACTGTGATACCAGCCTGTAACCTGAATAAGAATATTACACATGAAGCCGATAAAAAAAGAAAGACTTCTTTCGTATTTATAAATATAACAACTACCTATAAGTGGATCTGATGACGTCAATGACTTTCAGCTAATTAAACAGAAATTACAACATTAATTTTTTTTGAGATAACTGGAAAAGGGGCAAGGCAGGTTCGCTCTTCTGTGGATTTTTTGGGTCCCATACCCAAAAATCGCATGATAAAACTTGATTTTGAATAAGATTCTTGAATAACTCATCCTCTTCACCCTTGCATGGATTTCCCAAATAGATATTAGAGTCTTATTGGTGACTATTATGCTAGTGAGGTAATACGGAAATATTAATAGGTACCTACTGCAAATTTTGAATAAAATATTAATTTTTTACTTTCTGTTCATAAATGCATTTGATTAACATACTTTTGATCGGTAACGTCTTGTGTAAAATTTTTAAGTTTCGAAAACTTTTTGATCTCTTTAATATCAACTTTATTTTAGCATGGCATAGCATAGGCTCACGATCGTATTCCCCAAGGGACTAGTCAGAAATTTTCTGAATAGTTTGACCGAAAACTGAAACTTTAAACTTAAAAAATACAAATAAACATTTAAAAGAGTGCTTCAGACCATCAAACTGAAAACATTCATAACAACTTCGAAATTGCGAAAAACAATCAGCTGTTTCATACAAAACTGCATTACCGACTCGCCTCAAATATATGGGACAGCTGTTTTTTTTTCGAAGTTATTTTTCGAAGTTGGCTCCAAAGTGAAAGTTGTTTAGTTTGATTTGTTTCGGTTTGAAGCACCCCTAAAGCCTCCTACAGGGTTTTTTTACACCCTGTATGGGACAGCAGATTTTTATTTCGAGGTTTCGATTTTTGCACTTACTAATAAAAATTTTATGGAACTTGTTTTCCGAAATAAATGTATTGAATGGAATGGAATTGAATTTGCTCCAAAGTGAAAGTTGTTCAGTTTTATGGTCTAAACATTGTCTAAGGTCTAAACAACCCCTTAAATGTTTAGTTGTATTTTTGTAGCCCCTTGTATATTAAGTACCTACATAGTACAGTCAGCATCAAAAGTATCTAAGCATCTCCGGCGGTCAAAAACATCTGAACAATTACACGAAAATAAACCCTATATAACATTTGTTTTCAATTTAACAAAAAATAACATGACAGATAAATTAATTTGATTTCTTTGTGAGTTGAAATAAGGTTTGATATCGTAAAGTTGTTCAGATATTTATGAACACTTAACATGCTTAGATACTTTTGATGCTGACCGTACTTAGTAACAGGGCATACAGGGTCCAACTTAAAATTATAGCGGTTTTAAGAGGATTATTAGACCTTCAAACTAAACTACTTTCTCCATCGGACCAGCATCGAAATCGCGAAGAAAAAACCTGCTGTCGCATACATTATTTTATTACATAAGCCGTCGATTACCGATATGGTAAAATTTATAATGTAGTCTACGTTATCAGGTCTTAAAACAGAATAGCCGAACAGATCAGCCAGTTTAGCCGGACATTTGAGTAAAAAAGCCGGACACGGCCCGTCCCTTAATGTTTTTGTGAAAACAGGATTTTATGATCATTTACCATAAAAAAGTTGGCCGTCACGGAACGCCCGGCAGATGTGAAACTACTCTCGATTTAAATTTCGGAGTTCCGTCGTACAAAAAGGTTGCGGATTAGAATTTCAAAGCCCACCCATAAGATGTTTCTCTTCAAAATCTTCTCTAATGAAATAACATTAATGAATAAAAAATCTTCTTTGATTAATAGTATTATAAATTAAATAATTGTATTGTAACAAAGTACCTAGAGACTATAAAAATTTTGGTCACATTTGGTCAAAGTTCTTAATTTTGACATTATAATCTCAATTTAATATACAAGGTGTTACAAAAATACAAATAAACCTTTAAGTGGTGTAGACCATAAAAAAAAATGATGTTCCATACTCTACAAATCGACTAGAGCTAAAATATGTATGGGATATCAAATTTTTTTTTTCGCGATTTCCATGTTGGTCCCATAGAGAAAGTTGTTCAGTTTGACGGTCTAAACAACCCCCTTAAGAGTTTTAAATATTTATTGTTACTTATGAAACACCCTGTATAGGTAGTTGTAAAATAAATGCGTGCAAATAGTTGAATAAGGAGGATTCAATTGTAACTATTATAATATCCTGTAACTACACCCTTTTTTAGTGCAAATAAATCTTATCTTAACATATCTCATATTGTGGAAAAACATTAATAATACCGTCATTTTTAATACAGCTTAATATATGAATTTGATTCCCGAACATATGCATATGTAACCTTTTATAATTAATGGTCACTTTATAAATCTGCCATCATATTATTATAATGAACAATATTTAGAATAAAAAGCGGTCAAGTGCGAGTCGGGCTACTTGGGCACCGAGGGTTCCGTACCACACCACCACACAAATTATTAACCTACAAAAAAGTTTTATTTTCTCTGGGACCTCAAGCACACTTCAAGCGCGAGACCAACTCGCATTAGGTCGCTTTTTATTATTTGTTGTTGTACTGTAGACTCTACAGTGTAGAGTTTGCTCTATAATCATTAATCACACCAAGATTGACGCTTATTTTTAAGATAGACTGAGAAGAGAAAAACGTTAATTAAAACAAGTTCTTGTATTTGGACCCCCCCTTAATTTTAACTTTTGGTCATTTTATTTTTTGTTAGCAAATCCAAAGTCCTAAATAGTTAGTTCAAACAGACAGACAGATGGACGGATGGACAACGTAGGCTTAGTCATAGGGTACCGTTTTCACCCAGTGGGTATGGAACCCTAAAAATTTGCGTATACAGGGCGCAGGGGTTAAAAGGACCTATAATATTATACAGGGGGAAATTGATATCATTAGCATCCTTTTAAACTAAGCCTGGCTTGCACCAACAAGTATTTAGACTTAAACGTATTTAGTGACAGGTCTGTCTTTCACACTGCTCATACAAATGACAGTGACAGCATCACATTTAAACATGTTTAAGTCTAAATAGTTTTTGGTGCAAGCCATCCTTAGAGTCTACCCATCAAACTGAAAATTTTTTACTATGGAAGCAAAACAATCGGAGCAAAAAAAAAATCTGCTGTCCCATACATTAGAGTCGTGTAGGCAGCGGCGGCAGGTGCAGTTTAGTATGGGACAGCTGATTTTTGTTTTGCTCCGATTGGTTTGCTCCTATAGTAAAAGTTTAGTTTGATGGGTAGACTCTTAGGCTGGCTTGCACCAAAAAGTATTGCGGCTTAAACTTGTTTAAATATGATGCCGTCACTGTCATTTGTATGAGCAGTTTGAAAGACAGAACTATCACTAAATACGTTTAAGCCTAAATAATTGTTGGTGCATAGTTTAAAAGGATGCTAATGATATCAATTTAACACTGTATACTATTATAGGTCCTTTTAATTAAAACTATGAGGTACACTACCCCATCCCATGTTATCAAACGAAATCAAAATCACGATAATTTTAAGCATACGTAATACAAAATATCGTAATAACCTAACATTACCCAATAATAAAAACGTACATTATTTGCATAGATATACGACATACATAAGGTCAATTATACAGTTACAACATAGTTTTTATGAGTATGTCAATTACATTTTTGAGTACACTGTCGAAGTTTTACAAGTTGTTTTAAACCAATTTAAATATACAAGGTGTCACAAAACACCAAAGTTATATTTCATCAAACTGAACAACTTTCACAATGGAGCCAACATCGAGAAAAAAAAACAAATATTCAGCTGTTTCATACAAAACTGTATAATGTATGGGACAGCTTATTATTTATTACTAGGGTGTTTTGTTAGACGCTGCATTGATCTATTTTACTAAAATTATATGTACCGTAGATTGAGTATTTTATAGCTATTTGCTGACCACGCATGTAACTGGAAAGGGACGGAGATATGACAAAAATGTACGAGAAATCGTGCCAGTTGCAAGATTTTGTATGCAATTTCAACTAAGTCAAAGAAAATATTGTATACGCAGAAAGGGACAAACAACATAGATTTTCTCCTCGCTCACTCTATGTAATTGGTGTATACCAATCCCTATCCTGTAACTAGACCGTAAGTTTTCCTAAAATGAATAAAATAAATAATTTATCGTATATGTATATGTATTTTTGACTATTATTATTTTATGCTCGTTCTAGCTTCTCTTTCTACGGTAGGAAACATTTGAAAAGGCTCTCGACGCATAATGCCCTAAAACCAATAATTTTCTAAAACGCATTATGACGTATTCTCAAAATGACTAAATCGCACACTGACCTAAACGCGAATCGACGTACTATTAGCAACGCGCAAATGATGTCAATGGAAAAGACTTCAACGAGAGTGCATTCTGAGAGAGTGCATTTTTTTTTTTATTTCACACTTTCCAATTCATTTTCGATTTATGTGACCCAAACTCGATGGAATCGATCGAACGAACTAATGGAATCGATGTTTTATTCGTACATGAATTTGCATGAGTGAAATTCAAAAATAGGTTTTCGTTTTAGCATCGGGCCTTTATTTTTACTACCTACTCTTTTCACATTCGTTTGATTAAGAAGGACCCCTTCTTAATATGCTGATACTTTTAAAGGGGTGACCGTCAAACTGAACAACTTTGTCTAAGGCATCAACATCGAAATCGCAAAAAATAAACCAGCTGTTCCATACAAAACTGCAAACCCACTCGAGAAATGTATGTCACACACAACTGATTCTTTTTCACAATTTCGATGTTGGTCCCATAGAGAAAGTTGTTCAATTTGATGGTCTGATCATCCCCTTAAAAAAGTGTCAGCATATTAAGAAAGACCTTATATGTATATGGAGTGCACAAAATACTTTAAATGCTAGTATTTATAAGGGCATTACTGTCTTTATAAAGCCTGACCAGGAATATAAAAAACCTGGTTTGAGGGCGCTGCAATCGACTGTCTCCTTTAATGTTAGTGTTCCAAGTACAAAAATTGGTACCAATGATTTTCCGCAACATGGCGAGGTTTTTTATATTTCTGGTCGGGCTTTACAAGCTTTTATTTAACTTGCAATGTTTGTATGTATGTATGTATGTTCAGGTCAAATCTTGCAAGTACCTACTTCTAGATATTCAATCAAGCTGAAACTTGGCACACACCAACTATATTCTAAACGGATGTTTTAGTTTCTAAATTATAGTTGTAGCTATGTTTCTGACCACCCTGAAAATGATTACGGTCGTGAGTGTATGTATGTATGTGACATCTATTAAATACAATACATTTTTCAAGTAAATCTCTACCGAGCTATGTTTTATACTTTGATTAAATTAAAATAGCGTAAGATAGGTGACAAGCCTATAGCTCATCGACCGCATAAATGGAGCCCCCGTCGCCTAATTTACATAGTTGCAATACGAGCGGCATTGCGTGATTGAGATATTTTTTTGATTTTAGGCGGAATAAAGGTACCACAATGCCTTCGTCTGCTTTTACTCGTTGTACAAATCATTCAAAAAGAAAAAAACAAATCACACGGCATTAATTTTCACTCGTAAGTACAAGTAAAGCAGATCCATTGTTCGAGTACGTTATCCAAGAACGTCGCCTATCTTCCGCTATTTTAATTTAATCAAATGTTTTATACAAACTATACTACGCTATTCTGTTACACTTGCACATTTAAACAATAACGTTTATTTTAATGTTGTGCAAGGTCAGTTATATTGAACAAAGAGTTCTAGGAAGTTAATAGAAATTCTATTTTTGGACAGACAACTTATATTATGATTTATGATATAGGTACACAATCTGTTATTAATGTTGAAGGTACAGTCAACATCAAAAGTGATGACGAAAGTAACTTTCAGATGATTGAGACGAGATGATTAGACGAAGTTTATTCAACGCTCTAAGATCACGATGTAATTTATGTATCACAAAAGTTCAATTTAATTCATATTTTACAAACTTATATAGAATGAAATTGATATCATTAGCATCCTTTTGAACTAAGAGTCTACCAATCAAACAGAATTACTTTTACTATGGCTTTTCTTTGCTCCGATCGGTTTGCTCCTATAGTAAAAGTTGTTTAGTTTGAAGGGTAGACTAAAAGGATGCTATAATGATATGAATTTCATCCTGTAGATTTTAATGAAATTCTTCAGAGAGATTACAGCGGCCGCGGCATGGTGCCTCGATAAACGTTTTACCGCGCCTGCTAACTTGTTCGTTCGCGCGCAAAAAGAATGAGAGCTAGGGCGCGATAACCCTTTTTGCGCCATCATGCCGCGGGCGCAGGTTGTTGAGATCCGAGGAAGGACATGCTTATGTTAGTTTTTGCAACGGAAATAAAAAAAAATAACACTCACAGGCACATACATTGTAATGATCCCAAGTAAGCCTCAGGCTTTTTGTTATGGGAACCATACAACAACGTCACACACATTTAACATCCATGACCGAACCGGGATTCGAACCCAGAACCCTGGTTTGGCAGTCCGGCGTGGTAACCATCACACCAACCGGGTCGTCAAATAGATCGAATTATGAATGAGCTAAGTAAACTAAGTAAGAAATAGTGCCGTGTAGTTCCAGCTTAGAATAGACCACCCCATTTGTTTCCGTGGGTTTTGTACGAGTAGACTAAGAGATTGGTTTATTATGCTGTAATTTTGCGTGTGAAAGAGTAGCCACCTATAACTGGAATAGTAATTTCATCCTGAAACCTTCAATATGCACTGTATGTACAAAAATATAGTTATGGTCCAAAAAGGCTACCGGTAGTGAGTTTATATTTACGATATCGGTTTGTTGATAGTAATCATTTACAAAGGTTAATTTTGAAACTCTCGAAGATGGAAGCAAAGGAAAGAGATATGTCTTTATTTCCATCTGTCCATCATGTTCTTGAACGAGTGCATTCATCTCATTGCGAGCAAAATATTTCATCAAAACTTGCAGAATTGACTAAAGTCCTCACGGATCTTACTTTGATCTCGAAGCGGTCTAGGCCTGCACCATCGTATTTTGAAACCTGCAAGCTGCGGTCAGAGGATGTCCTTATCTATTGCAAACAGTTCGATATCCCACGTCACTGTCTTAGCCTGGCAGCGACGTGGTGAGCATTTGTGCAACTTGTGTGGAGGACGAGCGCATCCCCACTGCGGCGTCCCCTTCACGCGGGCTCGGCGGCGGGCGGCGGCGTGCGTGCAGTACTCGCTCCCGCACCATGTTCGCCGCACGCTCGCTCGCGCTACTGTTCGCCCTGACGCTCGCTGCCGCCGCAGCCGCGCCGCCGCCGCACGTGCGGGCACGCAGGCAGCTCGTCGACGACAACACACTCCAGCCCCTCGAGGTATGTCCCTTTTCTTCTTACGCTATGCTACACTGCCGGCAAAAGCGAACTAGACAATAAAAGTCACTTCCTTAAGTACGCGTGCATGTGAAATTCAGATTTCATGCGAGTGACCTTTACGCGCATGTAACTTGCATCGAATGAAACTTTACTTCGTGCATATCCGCGATCTCACTGCCTAACTACCTTTATCGTTGTATCCGAATCGCATTTTCCGGCTTAATTATGTAGTCTAGCGTGAGATCGCCTTAGGGTCAAATAAAAGTATCATTCGATATTTTGTTGCTTTACCTAACATTGTTCATTTCACATAATGATCAAAGTTAGAGTAGGGACAACTAAACCCTGATATTAAAATATACATTAAATAGAAACAGGATAATAAACTGTTTCATTTAGTAACTTGGTATGATTTACTTCTAAAGCAGGTCTGCTTTCTATATTCCAAACACAATTGATTATGTAGAGTAAATAGTAGATGATTGATTTAAAACCGTTTAAAGTTAATTTAGTAGTATATAATGTACGTATATGTATACATAATCGAGGTAATAAAAAAAGACGCTCCATTACAAAAGTGATGAATCTTCACAATCAGGTAGGTATTAACTTGCATGTTGCAACTAGCACATGTGGTCTGTGATCTTCAAGCGCTCCATGTTGCGTATAACATTGTACGAATGCTGACCACCGGTGGGAGTTGCGTAAGTCCCGAGTAATGGCCGCTGCCCAGTAGGCACACTGCTCGCTAAAATGTCCAAGACAAGTTTTTCACTTCAAACCAACAATGACGGATAACGAAGTCTGGGATGTGATGTAATGTAAACTTTGTTAGAAATGAATCTGCGACTATGTCACTCGAACGATCTTCGATATTTCGCAATTAAGGCTAACTATGCAGGGTCAAACAAAAATGGTAGTAACATTTAGAGGGGTGGTTTAGACCATCAAACTGAACAATTTTCAATATGGAGCCAACATCGAAATCGTAGAAAAGAGCTGTTTTATACAAAGCTGCAGTACCTACTCCATGCAAATGAATGATGGTCTGAAGAACCCCTTTTAATATTACTACTATCATTTGTTACACCTTGTCACTGGATCGAGATGTAGCGTCATGTTGGATGTGGATATTTGTAACTTCTTTAAAACTTGTTATATTCCTAACACTTTCATAATCATCTTTAAGTGGCACCTCGAAGTGTTAGTTGATAGCCCTTGTTGGCATATTGTTTTATGTTTATTATCTTCCCACGATATGTTGATTGATTATACGCGCGATCTTTCATAAATGTAACATATATTTTTTGAGCTCATTCACATTTAGCTCTCTAATCTTGATCCAACCTTATTTAAGATCGTTCGAGTCTGTATGATACTGATAATGAAGATGTAATAAAATGCCATATAAAACTAGCTTTTATTATTAATTCCTAGTAATGGAGGATAATCAGAAAATGGTGTTCTGTTCAATTTATTGGTGTTTTGTTACATTGAGTCCTTGTATTTGTTCTTAACTTGCAGCCACGGTCGGCCTTGCCTCCAATAATACCTTCCGCTACCGCTTAATGCATACACTTATAATATGAGCTTGACGGTCTCCAAATGTTACAGTTAATTGTACATATACCTACTTATATTGATTATGCAATAAATCAATACTCAGCCGGTCTCAATATTTTGTGGTGGTAACCTATTCACACAATTTAAAGCGAAATAATTGTGCATTTATATGCTGTCGTTTCACTGGACACACTACATACATGATGTTTATTCAAGTCTCATAGTAGACACTTGACTGTTATTACCATAACTGTTGAGGTAATGCTTATTACCAACATTCAAGGACTACTCTCGCTTACCCTTTCGCAACACGTGTTTTTTTCTAAATGTAGGTAAGTGATTCAGGAGCAGCTTTCACTGTCAGGTGCGCAAATATTAATTACCAATTATCTAATAGCCGTTAGCTAATGCCAAATGGTAGTTAGGAATGGCCTCATTAAATCTACAAACTACTGACTTCGATAAAATTCAATTATCATACGAGTATTTCTATTAAACTGTTTTACATTCCTTGTTTTCCTATCACAAAAATGTATACATATAGGTAATTGGGATTCACGCAACATTGAAATAAAAACTTCTTAGGAAACTATTTTTATCAACTATTGTCTGAAAAGGTTGGGTCGGGTCGAGTTCAAAAACGTAACGTCTCCTTATAGTTCAAAGTACCAGTTGCTTTAAAACGTTGTAGAATGGGTACAAATACATAATATAGGGAGGTCCGTGACATAACAGTCAGTAGGAAAACGTTGCGGAACCACGGCGAATAAACATGCAGCATGATAACTACAGTAAATACTTTCTAGCTTTCGATCCTTATAATTGTGATTTATGTACCTCTAAGTAATTTACGGATTCCAATCCAAACGTAAAGACATATACTATCCTTTTAGTATGAACCTTTTCCCCATAAGCAGTATACTTGCTTATTTTCTTTAGAGTAAAACCGTTGGAGTTATAGAGGATTAGGCCCGGAAGTGAGCTACTATATGCTATAGGTAATTTTTAACTCCACTAGATTAAACTGTCCTCTAATTAAGCCGGTCAGTCGAAACTTGACGGAGTCATTGAATGATTGAAATGGTTTCTTTGAAATCATTTCTTACATGTTTTACAAATGGTACATACTTGGTCACGAGTGAGTGAGCTTCGAATATAAAACATTTAAGTATTGATTACATTGGGATTGTTATTTAATTATTAGTTTGATATGTCAACTACATTGTTGATTGATGATTATGTTAGTGAAGATTGCTATCATTTCACCAATTTTAAAAGCATGGCGAGAACCACCACAAGGAGAACTGAAAATTTTACTGATAGTGGTATAGTTAAATCGATATGGTACCTATCTCGTTATTTCAATGTTCAGTTATCGAAAAAAAAAAAAAATTGGCCCGAGTGACTATCCTGCAAAGACTTGCGAAATTGTGAATCGGTATTATGTAACAATTATCTTAACACTCTCTCGCGTTAAGCTTGGTGCAGATGTAGGTGACCCGGTCGACATTGGCCCCTTATAAACTAAATAAAATGAACTATAATTAAAATTCAATAGAGATATAATTTAATAAAATGCATAAATGTTATTATGTTATTATTTCTAAGGGCACCGATCCCAGGGTAAGCGTTCAAGGATGATGTTGTAACCAGGATTGAAAGAGGTATGCTTAGATGGTTCGTTCACGTACAGAGGATGAATGAGAGTAGACTCACTAGGGAGATTTATCGATCCAATGTGAGCGGAACATTTGAGAGATGTCCGAGTGTCCGAGGAGAACTTACCGTGACCAAATAAAAGGTCTTCTCTGACAGGACAAGTGCGCAGCACGCTCAACCGACGGAAGTGCAGGAAAGTGGATGAGGCAAGAGAAGTATGTCAGAATCGTAGCGTGTCGCGAGCCATAGTCTCTGCCTACCCCTGTTGAATAATGGCGTGAGTATATGTTTGTATATATGATTAAAATGTCCGTAATAAAATGTCCACAAACAAATAAATATCTTGTTCCGGTGAATCCTATAAGTCGCCTTGGGTAAAATAGCATAATGTAGAGACAAGAGTTAAAAGAGGAAGGTTAAGAGTTATTTTACCAGAGTAAAGACTTGTTCATTGTACACGTGTACAAAAATGAATAGATTGATCATAGCATCGATCAAATATCAAAACTAATTCCAGAGTCTCGAGTAGGGCATTTTTCGAGCGTTAATTATTCTGAAATAAAAACATTACTTTGTTTTTTCATGTCTAATCGGGCTTAATGCTATTCTATTTTATGCTAATAAATATAGTAAATATAACACGACCTATATGAACCATTCTAGTAGCCTTGTGATATCCGATTAAATCACATTGAAAATTAATATGCTAATACCAATCTGGACCAATTGAAAAAAATCTGTAATAGGAAATTTTATTTCATATATGCTCCGTTTTATTACCGACAAGTAAATGAATAGCTTATTGAAGTCGTGCAAATTGCCAAGGTTCTTACAAATGTGTAGGTGCTGGTCTGTTTGCATACTCGTATCTTTTAAAGATAAATGGCGGTAAGTGAATGTAGATCAATATCGGCGTATGAGAGTGCAGTAGATGCAATGAAAGCTTTTTATTCAGGTTCCCAGCGCTACGTTGTCGGCTCAGGTTGCGATACTAGCTAGCGTTGGGTAACCGAGTGATGAGAACTATGCGCCCTGTTCGACAATACAAGCTATTATTTAAACTTATCTAGTTTATACTAGGGTTACTACTTTCAACTCTTAACAAAATTCTTAAAACTTATGATTAGTATATCAGAATTAGTGATTTGGATAGTTTACAGTTATTAAACTAATGATAATGAGGCAGTCGCGAGAGGCGGGCGGCCTCGACCCAGCGCGCTCGCCTGCCCATAAATACTTCTACATTATGCCATTCAGTTTGACAACATTCGTGTTGGCACTTATCATGTAATATTTTACAGAAGCGAGCTAAGATTTATGTACACGAATCCTTGGTTAAACCATAGTTAAAGTATGATTACTTATGATCGTAGTCCCTCTTGGGTGGTTCGAAACTTTGCTACCATTTCTATTCCGGCATACTGTTGGAGCATTTACGATATTTAGCTCATTTTAAAGACAAGTTTTCCTAAATATTACTGTATAATATACTATAGACTTTTACGTCTATTAAAAAACCAGTGAAAGTCGGACCGAGGACTCCGTACCACCACACAATACAGGGTGTATAATGTAATAAGATTTGACAAAAATGATTAGGTAGTTTGCACTGATCTCTATGCATTTAGCATCTACCAAACAAATAAAAAGGAAAATGCCGATACCTGTTTGAGTTTCCGTTGTATATGTGACTATATATAGGCATGTTGTGCAAGCTGCGCGAGCGCAGAGGTCGCTTGCGTCATTTCACCTAAACCTCCGCGCCATCTTGAACATACGCGTGGCGATTGTACCATCTCAACCTTACACTCTTCAGGTACGCTTCCTGAATTAAAATTGATTTTTTGATATTTGTCTTTTATTACCTTACTTGATTGGTTTAAACACCACATTTAATCCGGGCCGCAATTAAGTTTATGAGCGTATTATTATCGGAACATAAATTAAAAAAACAAATCGGACCATTCGTGCACCGACGGTTCCGTACCACCACACAAAATATTATTTACTTACCAAAAAAAAAGACCCTTAGCGTGAGCCCGACTAAGACCTGGTTGATTTTTATTATTTTATTGTTTTACTGTAGAGTTTCCACTTTAATAAAACCAAGTTTCAAACTTGTATGTATAATCGTTTTTAAAGTAGAGCAAGAATACAAAAAAGTAGAATAAAACTTGTTTCTTGCATGTATGTTTCTTTTGTTTTTTTTATTACTTGTCATAAAATAAAATATAATGTCACGTATTCTGCGAAAACTTTAACCGGTTACACATTACGATTAAAAAGATACTGCCCTTTCAATTCAGGATGGACGAACAGCGTAGGCTTAATAATAGGAACTCGTTGGCACTCTTTGGGTACGGAACCCTAGCAATAGAATGTTTGTCAGAAAATTGAGGATTTCATCTCTCTTAAAACGTGTTTAATAATGGTTTATTGCGTCTTTGACATGGACCATACCTAGTATTTGATTTAGGCGAGTGTCGTATTATGTAGTAAAACTAGACGGCGAAGGCACAACCTTGTAGATAATGTATGCAGCCTGCATCCGCCGGATTTTGCCAGGGTGGGCAAGGCTCTTAAACTGTTTTTGATATGAGAGGACAAATACGTGCTACATTACGTGCAATCTAGCTACGATTTAAATGTATTTAATACGGAGATTAGACATCACAATTAATTTACATTATCTATTGCAGTTTCGAAAATTTACTCGTGTCAGTAAAGTCACTATATTAGCACGGTTTGAATAAACATGAAGTACTTTTCATACTGCGAATGAACCAACAAACCTATTGCTTACGATCTCATGGTAACGGTGCGGTGCATGGTGGTGGAGTGCTTCATAGTGTAGTGCTGTGGTGGTGTGGTGCTGGTGTGAGGTGTCGGTGCTGTGTAGTGTGGTGTTGTGACGTGTGTATGTGTGCACAGGGCGCGGAGGGCGAGGAGCAGACTCGAGAGAAGCGCAAGCTGGAGGGCGTCACCCAAGCTAAGTTCGGCATCAAAAACGCCGTACTCGGATTCGTCTTCGGGGTAAGTTTCTACGCTGAAATTCAAGTCGACAAATAATAAATCTATTATGTTACAAAACGTTCAAAATCTTTCTATTGCAAAATGTCATCGACGAGACGGAACACGGATTAACGATACGTCTCTTTTTATAGAAAATCAACTCACTCATCGACGCAAAAACACGGTTTGTGGATACACTAGACAAGCAGAACATCGAGATAAACAAGCAGTACGGTATCGAGCCGCCGCAGAACGGTCTCGCTTCGCTCAGCGGCATCGTGGGGCAGGTCCTGGGGCCTAAGCTGCAACTGTTGGGACCCAAGATTCAGGCAGTATCTGGTCTGCTGGGAGGCGCGTCAGGAGGGTCTGGAGGACAAGGTGGGGGCTCAGGGCTGGGCTCGATCATCTCGCTCGTCACCTCACTGTCCGGGTCTTCGTCCGGCGGCGGCGCGGGCGCATCCGCTACCGTTGAGACTATCGACTCATCCGAGGAGGATGACTCGTGATCTTCTTGCCCTTTTTACTTCCATACACTACGACACTTGCCTTGCTACTCTACCGTGTTAATAGCACTAAAACCAAAGTACAGTTTTGGAAAATTATTACATGGCTAAAACAGAAGAAGTGGTAGGCCAAAATACTACTGACATTTAAATTTAAGGTCGAATTAACCCAGTGTTTTATCTTTTTCTTTTTTATGTTTATTTTAATATTACTAACTGTACATGATGTTTTAGTAGCAGAGTGTCAAGAGCGAGTGTGGTAATGTATAGTAATTTCCCCCTCCCCGCGCGCTCCCGACCGCCTGTACAGTCCGCGGTCAGTCCCAGGAGTCCCAGGGCGAGCCGCACATAGCTCCTTGTATTTATAATTGTAAATAGTTTTTAGGTGAGTGCTGGTGATATTAAATATTTCCTTCCAAATGTTTGTTTGTTTGCACGTCGCACCGATTTCCCGCACAGATCCCATTGGTCACGTTTTATAATCTACAAAACGCATGCCTGAACTTTAGTAAAAGTGTTTTGTTTAATTCTCATAGTTATTACCATTTATGATTATAAAACGTTGCCAGAAGCTGTAGATAAAAGTAGAAGTAGTGTTTGTAGCACGATTGATTTATATATTTAGATTTTTTGTGTTGTTTTGTACAGCCTTAACCTGACATAGCAAGTTGTAGATACCGTACTTTAATAGTTGATAGTTGAATTATTTGTAGATAAAGCTCGACATTATTTTGATAAGACGATTTAAATAATGACGATAATTCAGCATGAACTAAAATTAAAGAGATTTTAAAAAAGAAATACCGAACCCAATAGATGTGTAAATATATTATCTACTGGCGCTGGCAAGTAAAAAAACGTCTTCGTATATAATATTCTAGTCTTATTTCAGTGCCTGTATATACATAGTTCTAGTCGCCCGCTTGTCTTTAGCTCTAAGTATAATTCTATTTAAATCCTTTTTGGCCCAAGTATGTCTACTTTAAAACTAGGGAGCCTAATTATTTAATTTGCTGCACGCAGCTATCTTTGTACTCGTGGCCTTACTGGCCCGATCGCTAGAGCGGAATATTTCCCATTTGAAGGTGAATTGCTTTGCAATCTTTTTGGTACAGTCTCATACAGGATTGTTCGTAGAATGCAGTTAAAAAAAACGGTCATTTAGATTACAAAAGTTGTTTTGCGGGCTTATTGCTTTAATTGTCCATTTAAGTTATACACACTTCCTTAAAAGAATACTTTATGTTTACATCGATATGTAGCTTTGTTGAACACAGCGTATAACTAAAAGAATAAAAAACCAGAAAACTGTTTGCTCAGACTTAATAACCGAACGTTAATTTCGTTATGAACATTTTGAAATTGGCACGAAATGTTTCAAAAGTCAAAGGCGTCAATATGCATGAACGAAAGGAAAAAATGTTTACGTATCGAATGTTGGTCAGCACATTAAGCAAATTTTTAGATGGCTACTGCGTTAACAAATTAACAACATTAACTTCCAGTCATTCAAAATAGTGTTTAACTTTGTGATGTCATTTCTTATAGGAAAGAAAATGTCACCTACTAATTTATAGCAAGCACCTAATAATTTGAAAAGGGAAAATGATAAGCATAAGCATATGCTCACGGCTATATTCCCCGAGGAGGTAGTCAGAGATATTCTTAAACCTCAGACCATCCACGTGTCACCAGTAGTACCGAAACTCTGTCCAGTGTGACAGGGGGTGAGCCCGTCGCCACTGAAAATGAAATGAGATAAAATGAAGCTCAAAAATTCATATTACGTAATCAGTGATTTATGGGTAGATTTAAATTTCATATTTCAGTTTTGATGTCTGCTATACAGTCATAATTATCGTTAACATAAACTGTCTATGGAGTGTGTAATACAAAGTGGACATGAGCAGTAATACCTGTACTTATAGCTATAATAAAAAACTACATACTTGTTTTTTTTATTTTGGTCAACCATTCTGTATTTCCTGGTCTTAAAACGTTATCTGTAACAAAAGATCAAAATAATTCATTACATTCGAAATTAAAGCGATTTTTAATTGACTAATATTTTCACTAGAAAATATTCTGTCCAATTGCATGCCTATTTCTAGTAGTTTCTTGATTGGTTTTTCAAAATAATTGAATATTGTCAAACCAACCAAGAACGATGTATTTAGTTTTTGTGTCATAATTATTCGCCCTAATAAGTCGGTGTAGCACAACCGTAGCACTCGTAGCATTTTCGTAGGCCGTAGCATCACCGTAGCATCGTCCTTGCGTAGTGACAGTTATGCACACACTCAACATATTCATGTTAGTAATTATAAATGCAAATCAAACTCAAATCCACGTTCGTATGACCTTACAATCACTGACTCCAAGGATATCTCGGTTAAACAAATAGAAGCCTGAACCCAGAGGGCATAAACAGCTGAAATTATTATTATTGCATGTAAAAAGCAATATTTCGAACATTAATGCCTCATCCATAGTTCAAATTACGTGTAGTTAAAAAGATGTCGTTTGACGAATGATTGATGTATTTTAGCAATTACCTCATAACCTTCTTAGTAAAGTACTATTATTACTCACAGGTCACAGCTGATAATCGCCTCTTGCACAGTAATTGAGTTTGAGTATCTGACAGTAGATTAGACTTGAATAGTTTGGTCACATAGTAGTTACTCGCACGTAGTTTGCGGCAGCTCTTTTTTTTTCATCCCCATATGGAAATCCATTCCCACCTGAGAAGTATTTGACCCAGCCGAATTGAACTGAAGGAAAACAAGGAAACTAATAATAATGTAATAATGTCGTACAGAATAAAAAGATCAGAAAACCAAATTTCGTTTTAATTTTTGTTTTTCGGCAATATTCACCGCGACGAGCATACAAAATGAGTTTACGACCAATTCGCACAGTTAAAATGGATTACACAATCACAATAAATGTGCCTATCAGTAAATTGAAATTTACGATCTTTTAATTTAAATTAAAACACTGACAATGAGACAACCATTCTATATATATTTACCTCACATACCTCACAAAACGCAACTACCCACCCAACATAACACTGTAAACATGCCAATATCTCAAAATATTTAACACCCAGTTAACGCTATGAACGACAGCTTATAAACGAAACATGCTACCGATTCAAATGGAAAATTAAGTGGAATTTAAAAAGGCCGACCGTAGGGCGAATGGTGAGTGTTGTAAGTATGCGCAGAATGGCACTACATCGAGGCGCCGGGCAGCCACGGCTACGGCCTCTCCCGCATCGTGGTCGGCGGAGGAGAGATCCCAGAGGCTGTCACGCCAAGTACAGACTACTACGGACGACATCCCAGTCTTCGACAGGAACAAGGTCAGCCTGGACTTCCCGGGCAACCTGTTTGGGCCTTCCGTGTCGCTCCTCATCAAAACCACTAAGATCGTCGGTGACGTTATACAGGTAAAGCATAATTAAGTATTATTGACGTCGATATCTGTAAATTAAAAGATCAGCAGAAGTTACTGGACGTACTTATACAGGGTGAAATTGATATCATTTGCATCCTTTTAAACTAAGAGTCTACCCATCAAACTGAACAACTTTTACTAAGGGAGCAAACCAATCGGAGCAAAAAAATAATCTGCTGTCCCCATAGACATATTACTTTAGCGATAGACAAGCTCGTTCAAACAAACAACATGTCACACAAAACAACACAAAATGACACATTGCGGTCTGTCATTGCCATAGTGAGGAAGTGAACTCGGGAACATCAATCAGGTGCGTACACCTCATTCAAGTGGAACATGTTGCTTCTATGCAAGGACAAGTCTATCGCTAGAGTTTAAGGCTATGGCTGTCCCATACATTTGAGTCGTGTAGGCAGCAGACTTTTTTTTGCACCGATTGGTTTGCTCCCATAGTAAAAGTTGTTCAGTTTAATGGGTAGACTCTTAGTTTAAAAGGATGCTGATGATATCAATTTCACCCTGTATACGTGGAACATAAACTTTCGAAAAAAATTCGTGATACAATTGGTTACGATACGCGATATACAGGGTCTACTTAATATGCTGACACTTTTAAGGGATTGATCAGAACAACATTCTCTATTGGACCAAAATCGAAATTGCGAAAAAAAAATCGGATGTCATTTGGCTCGAGTAGGTTTGCAGTTTGTATGGAGTACCTGATTTTTTTTCTATATTTCTATGTTGGTGCCATAGAGAAAGTTGTTCAGTTTGATGGTCTGATCATCTCCTTGAAAAAGTGTCAGCGCATTGAGAAGGACCCTATAGAAAAATATATTACAATAAGATGAAAAAAGTGGAATCTCTTTAGGTATTCGTTTTTTTGGTGACTTTTTTACTAAAATTGCGGTTTCTGTAATTAGTTACTTTTTTGTTTACAAAAAATCATTTCGTGCAGACATCGTGCAGATGATAATCATGTTGATTAGCAATTTACAAATCGGCGACACCTATTGCTTCATCTGTTTTGTCTCCATTGTGCTTGTATAAATGGAAACCTCTTTCTGCTCGCTAATAACAATAACTCAAGAACAGTTGAATGGATTTTAATGCTAATTTACGTTAACCTTGAGTTTGTTTTGAGGGTTTCGTAAGTTAAAGGGAGTCTTATATATGTATGAGGCAAGCTGGTGATGAGTTAAATAGTCACTTCAACATCATCAGTCTAAATAGGTTCCACTTCAGGATACAGCCCTACACTCAGGGAGGGTGCATCAGTCCACCACGCATGCCCAATAGACTTTACATACGCATCGCTTTCTTCTTCAGTGTATGTAGGTTTCCTCGCGATGTTTTCCTTCATCGTTTGAGAGTAGTCGGTAAATATGAACATAAGGGTGGACGCATATTTATTCGCAGCGAACGTGCCGTAGGAGGCGAAAAAATTTAATTGTAGGATTCTTTATATGAAATTCTATGGCACCTCGCACACTTTTATCCGCGTCGAATCAGACTCCTTCACGGCCGTTGGATATGCGTCCACCCTAAGTTAGAAAAACTCATTGGTAGGTATATCGTCGTGGATAGTACAATAGCGCGTAACTAGCATTTGCAAAAACCCCGTACCTAAGTGACATTTGAAAATCTTAGCGTGTGCAATAATTCTTCTTGAACTTTGAACCTTGAACCGACTTGTATCGACGTTTTACACGATTTTAGACTGATAGGTTCAAAGTTCAAAAAGTTATTCAGTTTTTTTTTCTTTCCTATGCAAAGTTTTTGGAATGGCACTTACTCGATTTTTGCAAATGCTATTGCACTCTCCTCGACGTTACGGCACCTTTCAGTTTATATAAGGCATGTCGTCCCTAGTCACTTAACAAACTTAAAATTACAGAACTCAGCGGTGCGGTACCAATCATTCCTGCGGCTTTTCCGACCGCTGTTCCGCGGTCCCTTTGAGATCAAAGGATTGGACCCCCCCACCACGACTACCACCACCGAGCGGTCAGCTGACAACGAGGTGCGCCGGCGGCGACATCTACCGTTCTCCTCGTGAATCACGTGCTTTTTGCAACACTGTTATAGAAAGTAGTTTGTGAAGTAATTCGGGTTTAAGGCTAAATAAGGTTTGCGTCAATGGTTTATCACCTTTTATTGACTCGTCAGAGACTGCCATTTAACTTTTCTTCGTATTTTTTTACCCAGATCAAACATGATTTAAATTAAAGATTACCATTGATTTTGATAAAAGTTGAAATTAGAAGAATACCACCTATTACAATCTTGTGTCTAAAAATAGAACCCTCGCACTGCATCCTTGTATCAGTTTCGTGCAATCTGACGACTTTCTACGCTTGTCAAGTTTTTGGTCAATTACCTATTTGCAAAATTAAATAAAAAGGCCTGCAGAAATTTTTACCGCAAATTTGTTCAAACTGGTTTGTTGAGTATTCATATTTGTGGTTGCATAAATATTTTACTCGGGCGCAATATTCTGTAGCGCCCTCATCAAAATAATTGAATATTTCTCAATAAAGAAAACCCAAAATGAAAAAGTGCTACTCCAACATACTAAAAAAGCCTAAAAGGTATTTATAGGTACTTATAGGCTTTGTAAAAATGCCCGTTTTTTTTTTCAATTCAAACACTTATAAAAGTATTGTATGATTTGTAGTCATTTCATCATTTAGGCGTTCTTGATAGAGAAATCTTAAATATTGCGATGAGGGCGACACTGATCGGTAAAAAGAGTCTGAACATAAGTATTATTTACTAAGTGCCTAGAACGATTTAGTTAAGTGGCTACCGCGACTTCCTATGCGCAGACCACGTACTTTAAATAAGTAAGTAAAGGTAGTATAAGGTATCTACTTGAACAAATTAAATACTCTTAACTTCTGAATGAGTGAGCCGATTGCGAAGCAATACAAAATAATTGTTACTCCAAACGATTCCGAAAACCCAATCCTAATTGGTTCAGCAAATAATGCATGCACAAACAAACAAACAGGTAAACAGATAAGTTCGGAAACAGACGAGAGTTTAATTAATTTTATTAACTTTAACATCAATTATTAACTTTTTATTAGTTCATGTGATTTATGAATAGCACAGAGTACTAATTGCATTACTACCGTAAAGAATAGCAATCAGTTCATAAACTACGTTTGCCGCTCTTTTTTAAGATGTCGCCATAAATAATTGGATGTTTGAGTAGACCTTACCTACCTTAATGGGTGGTTGTACTCATAATAATGAACAACTTTCCCAAAGGAACAAAAGACGTATTCGCAACAAAAAAAAAGACTTTTCATACAAACGTTCCATCAGCTTTTACGAATTTCCTATAATATGTTTCTGACGAAAAGTTGTTCAGTATCAAGGTAGGTACTGTTACCCCTTAAATTACTTAATGCAACTGTTTACCCCAACACCCATGTATAGTAAGGACAGTGCGTATTTTAAGTGGTACTCGGTTACGGTTAAGGCTATGATATCCTAGTGCAAGCGTCTCTTTCTTGCAAGCATAAGTTTACAATTAGCCATCCCGCTCCAATTGAAAGCAGGATCGCAAAAAAACGTGTTTTTCGTCAATATCTTTGCTCATGGGAGTTTCTAAGCTAAAAATTCTTCTGAGTTCACTAGAAATATTTAATGTATTTAGTTAAGTACAAGAATAAAACGTTAAATATCAGCAGTTTAATCATAGTATTGAAAAAACATAACAAAAAGGGGTAACTTTGGGATTTTTTTCTATCAAGTAAACTTAATCTAATCGTGTAATTGAGAACAGTCGCCCATCCGCCCGATCCTTAAATAAGACATAATTTAATTTCAGACTTTAAAACACAGTTTAAAACACTTTCGTTCGAGTTCAAAAAACGGCCTCGACGGGATAAGAGCGTCTTAAGAAGAATATCTTTCAAAGTCAGTTCCAAACAATCATGGAAATTCTTTCTGCCAAGTCTGCGATGGCTGATAAATTATATACAATAGTATAAAATTACTTTCATGTTTTATAGTAGATAACTAGAACGTTACAATGATACCAAGAAATTTTCTTTTTAAACTAAAAATGAAAGATTCAATATTACGACTCCGATCGTATAGGGTGAAACTTTTAGAAATTGATCTTGAGTTTATTTGATATAGATATAGGTTATAGTACACACCGAGGACAGGAAATTAAGAAAGGTCTCAGATCTCATGTAATTGTTGACCGAGGCGAAGCCTAGGTCAACAAACATGTGACCTGAGGCTTTCTTAATTACAGTCCGAGGTTAGTATCCTATTTTTCTCTTCGACGGATGTGGAAAGCGGCTACTTCGTTTAGCGCTGCGGGACGAAAATTTACGCGTTCCGTCTGGAGGGGAGAAAAAAATATTTTGAGGCTGGTTAACATAGAGCTTCCATACAAACTTCACCGTACGCGGTACCAACTTGTATGGAAAGTAAACAATTGTATTTAACCATACGTACTGTAGTTTTATTAGCACACCGAGTATATCGTATGACTCATTTCACATAATAATTTGACTCAATAATGCTCAATTTAAACGCTTAGTGTGGTTTATTAAAGTGTAGTAGTAGTAGTGCTTACTTAAATTGTACATAATGTAACATTTAATGCATTACTTACTTTATGGGGTGATTCAGACCGTCACACTGAACTTTCTATTGGACCAACATCTAAATCTGCTGATTTTACATTTTGGTCGCGTAGCTATATTTACATTTTTTATGGAACAGCTGTTCCTTTTTCGCGATTTCGATGTTGGCTCCTTGATTTATTGTTGATTGGGCTATTGCAAGCAAGTAACACGCTGCGACCATCGCTGGTCTATTGTGTTCGCCCCAAGCTCATCCATATTTACTTTTTACGCATACCTGCCTCCGAACTTATGGTATTTTCTTTTCATTCCCGGGTATGCAGATTTCCTCACAATGTTTTCCTTCACCGCCGAGCTAGTGACAATGATAAATACAACCGTACGTAAATTCCATGGAACATACAGAAATCGAACCACCGCGCCTCATGATTAAGTCGCTAGCTCTCTTCCGTATGGACTATCATCTCTCTCCTTAGTGAAGGTTGTTCAGTTTAATGGTCTGACTGAAGCACCTTGTTCGATATGCAGCGCATTTAATTTTACATCCTGTATAATGTGTAATGATGATACTTTCTTAATAAGTAAATTTAAACTAAATCGCGCGGTTGTAAAATAATAAAGTTGCTAAAGACTGTAGAAATAAATTGTTTATAGTTAAAGCCTGACCAGAAATATAAAAAACCTCGCCATGTTGCGGAAAATCATTGGAACAAATTTGTGTACTTGGGACACTAACATTAAAGGTGACTGTCGATTGCAGAGCCCCCAATCCAGGTTTTTTATTTTCCTGGTCAGGCATTACATTAGATTTAGAACTATTCACTTTATTAAAATATTTGAATTGACAGATTTTTTGGAATGTGCCTTCTCTGAATGTGCAGTTCCACTGGTCTTCACATTCACACTTCGATAAGAGATAGTTTAGATTAAATTGGGATAGAATTTATGAGTGTATTAATTTTATCAATAAAAAAACGTAGTTAAGATAATTTATAAATGCATTAAAACTTATAGTACCTATTGCTATTAAAACTGTTACACATAGAAAATTCTTAATTGTACATTCAAAAAGGTAACCGTTAAATTGTGTTATAGCAACTGTGTAATTTGTTTCATAAACAAAATGTAAAAAATAAAAGCTTCGAACATTTTTCATTTACTATATTTCCAACAGATTAATTTATAACATTTTACACAAATAAATTGAGGGTTAAAACGTTTACGAATATCATAATCGACAATTGGCTTTACAAAGTGTTATATTATCCTGAATTGAATCGAGACTTACCTATTGGCTCTTTGAATTCAGAGAAGTGTAATTTAATTACATAAAGCAAGTGAGCATCCTATATTTATATTTATATTTATTTATATTTATATTTTATTTATTGCTTCAATTTCGAGGCGTGTATTGTACCCACTGTCCATTATAAGTGGCGACGGGCTCACCCCCCGTCACACTGGACAGAGTTTCGGTACTACTGGTGAAACGTGGATGTTCTGAGGCTTCAGAATATCTCTGACTACCCCCTCGGGGAATATAGTCGTGAGCATATGCTATGCTATGCTTTTATTTATTGCCATCACACAAATACATACATTGTTACATACAAAACATGCACTCATATGATACCCTGTAAGGGCACCGCAATAGAAATTATATTTAATTACAATTCATGTCACTAAATTACATTACAATTATAACCTATAACTAGATCCATCCAAGGTTTCGTTTGGGTGGATCCAATTCTCAACTTATCATCCCAATTCGCATGTCGTCCAATTCGCAATAGGTCCAATTCTCAATAGGTTTGTCGCATTTGTTCATGGTTTGCAGTCCAGTCTACTTAATGACACCGGCTCTATTTTTATGGTTTTGTACATTTTGTATGGATTGAGAAGAATACAGGGATTCTATTTGATATTGTACACTGGTAGTAGAATCTATTCTGAAATTCCCCTGCTCTCCATAACTAGGAAGCCTTAATTCAGGATGACGTGACGTGGCCTCAAACCCTACGCTAGGATATCATGGACACTTCCCTGCTTCTCGGACAAATCAGCTGCTACATCAATCAGTTCGGTGCAGATTAGCTAGATCACTTACTACTATGCAGACCGTTTGAATTCACATACGTAGGTATATTATGCTTATTTGTATATTACTGCAGTTGTAAAAGTTGAGTTTACGAGTTTATTTTAGCGTGAGTCTCGTCAGATGCGTAAATTAATAAAAGCCAACGACTAGTAGTGAACGACATACAACATTTCGAAATTTCAGTTTTATTTCTTTATATATATTTTTTTTAATAGTTACGAGTATCTCCATTAAGTTTTTAATCTCTGTTTGTTTTGACGTCAGGTCAAATCGGTCATCGCTCTTGGCTTTAATTTACTCATATAAATGCGATGGTTTCTTGCATGCCCGAGGTCGTGGTCGTGGTGGGAAGGTGTGGTCGAGCGCGCGGTTCAGTCGGTCGATGTGCCGCAGCTGGTGCAGTACGAGGCGCACGTGAGAGTCGCGCAGTGCGCGCACGCCGCCCACCCACTCCTCTCCCTTTGCCTCCTTGCATTGTTCGAAATCTAAAACATCATTTTTTAAGTGAAATGGTTTTACGCCTGGGTGGTTGGCTAGGGTTGGTAAAACGCAAAATCAGTTTAGGTACTCTATAGTAAACGGCGACTTAAGGGTCGGCACTACCTACGGCCCGTTTGACATATCTGTCAAAAGAAAAAGACCGGTGGCCGACAACACTCAACCCTATCTTATAAGATTAATGAACAAATCAATTATATAGCTAAATTTGGCAATAAGTTACTTGCAAAAAACTTGGTCGGCCGCGGCGCAGCTTGGCTGGCATGGCACGTTTACTGGTGTGAAGGAAAAAGTGAACCCTGGTGACACAACATTTTACCTCGTTGAATTAAAGGACGGACTAGTCTGTTGGTCTAGAGGCCAATTAGTAAGGCCTAAAAAGTCTGGTAGGCCGCACCCTATCCTGGCAGGTTCATAGGTCCGACCGAATTTAGGGTACCACTACCCGGAAGGCAGATTTTAACTCATTAAATTAATGTTGAATGTTGGTCGTACGTGGCAATACTCCTGCACCTGCAGCATCTGGATTTGAGGGCCGTAGGTCGAAATCGACATTTACAGTAACAGTATAGTAGGTCTAGGTACCGTGATGGACCCAAAATGTGACTGATCAAAGATCACCCCTGGTGGGTCCCAACCATATGTACAGTATTACTAAGGCTTAAAAAAACTTAAAATTATTATAACAGACCAAACTAAAACTTATAACAGAATAATTTTATTATTATAAGGCCGGATTCGACCAAACTTAGATTTATAGAAGAGTAACTAAACAAGGAGCAATTTTACTTTTATTGTTTACACACCCCGTACTCAAAGAACGAATGTATAATTCACCTAAAGAAAGAGGTCGTTGTATCCGTACTTATTGCAATGTGAGGTTATACAGTTTTAATTTGTTAGGTTTCTTTTTATTATAATTTTTTTAATTATGTGACATTGACATTTCATTTAGATTAGGGTTGGCAAAACGCAAAATCAGTTTACTCTATAGTAACAAGCGATTTAATCCAAGAATTAAATTTAGTCGCCTTTGGTCGAATCGGGCCTAAGTTTAATATTATTGGTATTAGCAAACTAAGGGTTTGTAATCTTTTATCATCATCATCATCGTCAGATATTATTTTAGCACGGAACAAAAGTTAATTTTGTTTTGCGAGTTCAAGGAAGGGGGACTAAGGGGGGCTCTAAAGGTGACTTTTTCAGTTTTTCGCGTATTTCTCGGAATTTATAAGTTTTATCGACAAGTTCTGTTCACTTTTGTCAGAAAGTAACGGCATTACAAAAATTATGATCTGATCTGTGGATCGTTAATAAGGATGCCCGGGTGGTAAAAAGAATATTTGGACTTCCTCAGAAGATCGGCTCCTGACGGATTCAACGGCCCGCGTAAACTATGACAGATATGGTTATGGACCTCAAACAAATAACATAGAGGACCCTAGTCAGAATTGGTTGGCGGTTAAAAAAATCCAAAATATCGAAATCCAAGATGGCTGCCATGTAAATTTCAAACGCCAAAGCAGCTTTTAATGGTTCACCGAACCGACAAAAAAATTTGTATCCGGCGGTTTTAGGGGTCGCTGATTAAGAATATGAAATCATTTTGTTTTGATTTACAACATTCATACATACAAATTTCATAATTTTTGAAATGCTGTTACTTTCTCGGCCCTGTAGCCCTCAAAGGTAAGTCCTATGACAAAAGTGCAAAGAACTTGTTTTGTAGAAAATTTTATCCAATTTAATTCGTCTCTGCAAAACTTTGCGATAAAACGTAATAATCTGAAAAAAGTCGACAAATTCCCAAGTAAACCCCCATTCCGGAGCAAAAGACTAAATCTAACTCGCAAAAATGAGCTACTGGTACCAAATTACCGACTAGCATCGATGCAAAGAACTACAAAGTCGAATGCTGTTTTTGTGTAGGTATAATAAAATACCAGATGACATTAAAGCCTTACCCGACAAGAGATTTCTGAAGAAGGAATAATTAATCGAACAGTGTTTAACATTAAACTGATTTTATGCGACATTTAATTTGATTGAAGTAGTGAAAGGTTGTAGTAATTGTCTGGCACCTATTGTTTAAATCTGTTTTTTTTTTCTTTATGTTAAGGGCTTGTCCGGACAGTGATTTTTTTTCGCGCGATATTATTTTCGCAATTCTGTAACATACGCCTCTTTTCACATAGGATGACTTCTGACAGGACTCTTATGTCAAGGCACTAAGTACGAAAATTGCTGTTTCACGCGTCTTCCTATGTTGAACGGATTATAGATGTATTCGCACATACGGAAAAAATCCGGAGCTTTGTTGCAAAACTGCGGTTTTTTTCCGCGGTATTGTGCATCACGATGGCGGGATCAAATCTTCTATTCAAAATTTGGCATATCGGTAACGTAGTACCTACTCCATTCAACTGTCCCATATATTTTGGTCGTGTAGGATTGCAGCTTTGTATGGAACAACCATTTTTTTTTATCTTGATGTTGGTCCCATAAAGATTTTCAGTTCGATGGTCTGAAACCCCTTAAATTCCACTGCCTGACGGGCAGTGTTGCGCGTAATTGCTTAGGTACATTTCGTACTTTAATTAATAATTGAACGAAAGTAATTAAGGATGTTTTCTCCTCGACACGTTTGAAAGCTGGCATTATCCTCACCCTATATAAAAGAATGTAAAAAATATTATACTGCAGTCGTAAAGCTCGCTGGACCCTTGTAACAGAGTTAAAAATATACCTTTTCTTATAAAAAGAGAAAATATTTGGTGAGGATAATGATAGCGTTCAAACGCTGAGGACTAACACCCTTGAATTACTTGTAATTAATTGAATTATTAGTAATTGTAATGTACAACTAATTTTGTAAGGCTCTCCTATAAAACTGACGCGGATACTTTTGATAAGAAATAAAAAACAAACCAAAAAAGTTATTGAGAAATAACTTTTCAATAATTATTAGTAATTTTTAATTATAGTCTACAATTACAATTAGTATTTAATAGTATTTTTCCCAACACTGGTATCTACTATGTTACCGATAAGATAAATTTTGAATCGAGGATTTTGATCCTGCCAACTTGATGCTCACACTCAATCAATGGAACACACAATGACACAACAAAGCAAGCCGCGCGCCGCCGCCGCCGGCCGCTCTCACGCACACACACGCAACCGTATTGAGTAAACTCTACAGTGATGATACCTACTTGATACTTGTTTTTTTTTTTTGAAAACGTCTACTTGGGTAAGTACCTACTTTTTTTTTGGTAAAGTAATTTATTTATCATTTAAATCTAAACTATAATAAAAGTGTGTCTGTACGCACGGCGACAGATCAATCTACCCTTAGTTGGACCTTATGTCCATAAACATAGAGTTCAACAATGGGTAGGTTGATCTGTCGCCGTGTGTACATTGAAGATTTTACAAAAAAAAAGATTACGATATGGTTTTTAGGTATCCCTGACTCGAAATCAACTTTTTTTAGAAATTTTGTCTGTCTGTTTGTTTGTTTGTTTGTTCGCGCATCACGCAAAAACTACTGAACCGATTTTGATAAAACTTGTTTTGTTTGATAGTTTATGATCTGACTTAAAATCTGTTATACAGGGTGTAAGTGACAGCCTAGCAAATACTGAAACGATGAACTGAGGCCATCAAACAACAACATCCACTTTGTGCTTTCCTCAGGAGACGCGAAAAAAATCAGCTGTCCCATACATTTGAGTCGGGTAGGTACAGCAGTTTTGTATGGGACAGCAGATTTTTTTTTTTCGCGTCTCCTGAGGAAAGCTGATAGTGGAAGTTTTTCAGTTAGATGGTCTCAGTTCACCGTTTCAGTATTTGCTAGGCTGTCACTTACACCCTGTACAATGTGCGGACGAAGTCGCGGGTAAACACTAGTAGGTACTAAAATGCAACATAAATATACATAGAACGTTGACTTTTAGTGTATAATCCCTGTTTTTTTTTTTTTTTTTAAATGGTATCTAATTTATTTATTCATTACTGGGTACATAGGAAATAATCCACAACACGTTTCGTCACAAGCATGCCACACTAAAAATAGTAATTTTCTGCCAGAAGTAGCGTCGTCGTCCCTGATTTTAATTGATTAAATCAACAATTTTATTTTTGGCTTTTGTTTGTGCTCGAACTTCACGTAAAATCAACTGAACCTATGTTATACCTACAAGGTGTAAAATTAAAAAATCAGAGTATTTTAATTAATAGTTTACGTTTTATGTTTATTTAAGTTAAATTTTAATACCTATTCGAAATGATTAATAAATTACTTTTCCAAACAAAAATTACAAGTATCAAGTTGTCTTGTTCACTGTTACATGCTAGCTAGAGGTGAACGACCAAACATGCGATTTTTTTCCGGCAGTGCGGCTAGGCTACTTTCTGGCTCCGGAAAATAATTCGCGCGAATTTATTTCGCGCGATTAAAATTCGCTATGCGGACAAGCCCTTATAAATTATATTGTAGTGTGACTAATACTCTGTACTTACCATCTGAAACTTATGTACCTACCTACAATTTAAGGTAAATAAATGAAATGAAATGAACCAAAACAAAAAGTACCGAAATAACCATAAACTACCAAAAAGTACGAAAAAGTACCAAAATAACCATAAACTACCAAAAAATACGAAAAATTACCGAAATAACAATAATCTACCAAAAAGTACGAAAATCTACCAAAATAACCAAAAACTACGAAAATTACCAAAAATTACTGAAAGAACCAAAAACTACCATTAATTACCAAAACTACCAAAATAACCAAAAACTACCAAACAGTGCCCGGAAAATAACTTTTGTGAAATACCTTTGTGTTGTCTTGTGTCGCGCAAAATTCTGTCGTGCAAATGTCTTTTGAAGGCAATCGTTTGAGTTACTGCTACGGCACAGAATTCACTCTTATTCCATACTTATGTACAGGGTGAAATTGATATTATTATCATCCTTTTAAACTAAAAGTCTACCCATCAAACTGAACAACTTTTACTACGGGAGCAAACCGATCGGATCAAAAAAAATCTGCTGTTGCATACATTTGAATCGAGTAGGCACCGCAGTTTACTATGGAACATCATTTTTTTATTGCTCCAATCGGTTTGCTCCCATATTAAAAGTTGATCAGTTTGATGGGTAGACTCTTAGTTTAAAGGGATGCTAATGATATCAAATTCATCCTGTATAACATATCTGACGATGATGATGATGATAACAGATTATCAATCGTAAGTTTGCTAGTACCTACCAATAATAATAAACTTATAATTATTCTGTTATAATAATGGGGACAAAAATTAACGTGTAATAGTCGACCAATTTATAAAATGTACTTCTAAGTCCACATATAGTAACGGGCAACTACGGAACCTTACACTGCGTGTGGCCCGACACCCACTTGCCCGGTTTTTTATAAGTTACATTGCGACCTTAGCTACAAAATGGATCTGTTCATTAATCTTCTAAGACAGGGTTGGGTGTTGCCGGTCACCGGTCTATTCGCAATGATTTCGAACGATTGACGGCCCATAGTAATTTGTATGAAGAAAACGTCCAAAAAAATATGTGATTTTTGGTAACAAATTGCAAAAAAGCTAGAAGTCGTATCGAAAAACTGATTTGTTTAAAGTGTTCTTTGATGTTTTGCCATTAATTTGAAATATATTTTGTTGTTTTATTTTGTTTAACTAAATCACAGGACTCGGAACGCGGCAGTGCTATTCTAGAGTTTTTCATGAAATTCTCGATTACTTTCTGATGTAACTATGAAATTTTACTGAAATTTTTTTTGTTCATCTTGTACTTCATCTTTTATAGAAGCGATGGTATTAATTTTGTTTCGAAATATAGCTATTTACTATCCTTAAAAGTCGGAACGCCGAACCCTGTTTGGCCCGATCAGGGTAGTGCCGACCCTTAATCTAAGAATCAAATTTACTCGCGTTTGGTCGAATCGGGCCGCACTTGTTTTACTGGAGTCACTGTCAAGCAGGTTCGATTCGCGACTAGACTTTGTATTGTACTGTACCTAAGTAATTTTTTGGGCCCGGAAGGTCTTAGGTCCCAGAATAGGTAATTGCTTTAGGTAACACCGACTCCAATAATTTGTACTATTTGTTTTGAAGTCGGTTTTTAATATTTTGTTACAAATATGATTTTGACTCAGATACTGTATGAGACTTGTACATCAATTGCCGATGATTTTTTGGTAGCCACGACATTCGTCAAATACGACTTTTGCCGTCAACTTTTGAAGAGTTCCGAAGCACATCATCAGATCTTCACAAAATTGAAATGGGACTAATTGGGAGGTAATTCCATCAGAATTAAAAAAGAATCGGTCAAATCGGTCAAGAAACGAAGACCTACATTTAAAAAAACAGAGGAATTCAGAACCTCCTCTTCGGTTTAAGTCGTTTAAAAAGTAGCCAAGTATGCCTATCCGAGAACATAGAGCAGGACACAATTTAAAAAAAAAATTTACGTCGTCGTCTATCTATTAGAAGGGTGATGCCTTATTTTAAAGTAGGTACGTAACGTTTTCATTCACAGCTCCGAGAAGATAATGTGCTGCTGATGTTAGGCTGCCATTAGCTCATTCTCTAAGTGCGTTCAGACAGTTAGCTAGCACCCAGCTAGGCAAGCAGCCCGGCGGGCCAAGCGGGGCGTTCACACGCTTCCATTCAAGACGACATTCGACAGGTACGAACTCAAGCCACATTTAATCATGTGCTCAAGCGAACACCTTAAGCTTCGTTCAAACCTGAGCGACCAAAGCGATTGCGAAGCGGGAGCGTCTACCGCTCGGTGGACGGTGTCCATGCTATTTTATGGCGCCGTCCACACCTGCGCGACCACGACGCGGAACGACAGCGTTAGCGGAGCGGGACGCGCGCGTCTAGTGGTCAGACGTACCAGAAGTACCAAAGTACTCTAGCTAGATGTTCAATTTAGTTAAGACTAAGATGTTAAAATGAAAACGACATAACCACTACAATAATAGTTAAAGAAGTGTTGCTTCAATTACTATATATTCATCGACAAATGAAGTTCGCGTCCCACGTCGCAGTTGCGCAGGTTTCGAGGCCTAGTTTCGCTTCGTAGACGCTCCCGCTTCGCGTCACGCATCCAGGTTTGAGCGCAGCTTCATTCATCCGCTCGTGCTCGGATAAAAGTCCTTAATTAACCGTAAGTAGGTATAATTTTATAAACGAAACGTAAAAAAAGTAGAAACTTACCAGTATCATAGGAGACTTCTGATGTACTTTTTCTGTGGAAAAATTGTCGTCATAAAGTGTCAATATAATATTAGATACACCGTATTAGGTGTAACAGTACACCTAATTACCCTACTTAGCTAGATACCTAGTAATACCCTGTAGTTAGATTGTAGGTAAATTCAGTGTGAATTTTTAGTGTTCCGTACCAAGATTGGCAAAACGGAATACTTATGGAATCACCTCGGTGTCTGCGCGTCCGTCTGTCTGTCACAGGCATTTTTCTCGGAGACCGTAAGAAAAAGGATGCTGAAACTTGGTATGTACAGATAACACAAATTAATCTAGAAACTAATTTCTATGTTTGTATGATGTCAAATTTTCGTTAAAATATACAGTTTTAATGCTAGGGTTAATTTAAGATTTATATGGAAATCTTTGAGGCACTGTAACTTTAAAACTATTCATTTTAACGAAAATCGGACTTCACAAAAACATAGAGATTCGTTTCTAGATTGTTTCTGAAAAATGTCATTGACTTTAATTGGTTAGTATTGAAAATATAATCAGACTACGTTTGTATGGAGCGCGCCAACGGTAATACCCTTAAGCAAAGTACGGATCTCGGCAATGGGTGTTGCTGGGGGGCAACTATATTAAGCTATTATAAAGTAAGTATGGTATAGAGATATGATTATGACTCACGCATACGCCACAGCTTGGACAGCAATAGTGCAACATGATTTACCACTGCGTCGTCTTACATGTTTAGGCTCTCTTCTGTAAAACATTAAATGTAGGTTTTATGTAAGTCTACAGGAGGGCTATTCAACAAGCTGGAAGCTGGAGCTAGGATGGCAAGAGTAGTCATTCCCACCTCACGCAAAATAGGTGCGTAAGTCGTCGAGTTGCGGAAAATGAGCCCGCTCAACCAATACCAATAGGAGTAGGGTACTCAGTGGGATCATTCGTCCCACGAATGGGATTAGGTCACACATAGTACAGCAGGTACCCGGTGGTAAATATTGCACATAGGCGACGACTGACGAGAGCGACAAAACATAACATAATGTACTGAGTGACAGAGACGACGCTCTACGAAGCCAAAACAAGCCGATGTGAAATATTTACCGCCGGGTACCGTAGGGTATTAAGCCCTTAGGGTTGATACACATTGACGGACGGACGCGACGACGGCGGAAGGATACTAAACGTGCTTTTTATGTCCGTCGGTCGCCGTCAATCGCCGTCGGTCAATGTGTCCTGACCCATGTTGTTAAATTCTTTAGAAAAAGGAAAGAAAACCTTGGCTGATGCTAGCTTATCAAAGCGAAAAGAAATATGACCAACGATTATCCCAGCTAGCATATAAAATTCTTCTACATTTTAAGCATGTTCAAGAATAAAAATCTACTTAGTATATTATACTATTATTATTCGCAGACTTACATACATTCCACTGGGGTAGGCAGAGACGATACTACGATTCTGACTTATCTCATCTTCAACATCCATAAGCATTTCCATAAGTCTATTCATACATGCTCGTCGGGTACACTTTACTTGGCCGTTCTTTAGAACGCATCTGATTTGGTTCTATTTGATTTGATATTAGTACACTTAACCTCAACGTCATTGACTTCACCAGATAATTTGTTGTTATGTAAATCTAATTCTACTATAACCAACTAGTGTGCAAATGGTAAAACAAAGTATAGATGTCACATATACTAATACTTGTCTGAAGTAAAACCCCGGCTAGGTACCTACTATAAGTAGCATAGCAAAATCATAAAAAAGGCTAGAATACAAACTGTGGTAAGCCAAGAGAAGATATAGCAGTGGTAGCTGCATCGGCCACTGATACCCGCAGCGGTAGGTTCGCTACGAGGTCGACCAGCAAACGTCGCACCATGGTTTCACTTATCTGACAATGTTAGGAGCCTTCTTCAGAACCGTACACATGCATGAGCAATTGTGGTGCTAACGAGCATTGCTATTATACAATACATTTTTCTATCATGTAGTTGGAGAATTGCTTTGTCAGAGGTGATACCATGTAGGTATGTATCTTTAAATTTTGGTTTTGCGTTGCTTGATGTGTCGCCGTGTGTATCATTAGCATCCTTTTAAACTAGGAGTCTACTCATCAAACTGAACTACCTTTACTATGGCAAACAGATCAGAGCAAAAAAAGCTGCTGTTGTATACATTCCTTTGTAGTCGAGTAGGCATTGCAGTATAATCTGGAACAGCTGGTTTTTATGCGATTTCACTTTTTGGTTCCATCGTAAAAGTTGTTCAGTTTGATGGTTTGAAGCACCCCCAAATATATGTAATGTATGCTTGTTAGTTGTTAGTTTACACGCTGTATATAATATAGTGTTTTCCCGCGACTTCGTCCGCACAAATTATGTACCAGATTTTAAGTCAGAGCATAAGCTATCAAACAAAAAAAGTTTCATCAAAATCGGTTCAGTAGTTTTGGCGTGATCCGCGAACAAACAAACAAACAAACAAACTCACAAACAAACAGACAAACAGACAGACAAAATTTCTAAAAAAGGTTGATTTCGAGTCAGGGATACCTAAAAACCATATCGTAATCTTTTTTTTGTAAATATCTTCAATGTACAGACACACTTCAGTTACAGTTTTATAATAGTTTAGATAAGCATATGCTCACGACTATGTTCCCCGAGGGGGTAGTCAGAGATATTCTGAAACCTCAGAACATCCACGTTTCACCAGTAGTACCGAAAACTCTGTCCAGTGTGACAGGGGGTGAGCCCGTCGCCACTTATAATGGACAGTGGGTACAATACATGCCTCGAAATTGAAGCATGCAGGTTTCCTCACATAGTTTAGATAAACGCTGTAATAATCTATAATAACCATAATACGACTTCGTTTCTGTTTGCTGGAACCTCTAGACGAAACCTTGGAACTGGAGCGGGATGAAGCAAAACGTGCTGACGGAGGGATGGGATAAACTGGCATCGTCAGCTCAGCCAAGTAAACAGGTGGGGATATTTCGTTTATGTCACCGATTTGCGGCGAATGGACTGTAATCTGTGTCTGAAGGAAATAAGAAACAACATTATAGTCTCCAGTCCTATTAGCTGAAATCTTTCTGAATTACATGAAAGGCGTCCCAGCATCCGATACGAGTAGTAATGTAGGAACAGTACACTGAATCGGTTTGACAATGTACATACATACATATACGCACGCCACTATCCCAAAGGGATAGGCAGAGAATCGGTTTGACGTTCTCAATATACACAAGCCTTTTTGAAAGTAAGACATCAATGTTGAAAGTACATTTTTGTAGAATATCAACGAAACAGTACATCAGGTAGGTACCTCATTGGAAAGCTGATTCAAATTTTGCGTTGGACTGAAAAAAACTATGCGCATTGGTTCGATCGGCGGTCGAGGTGAGAAGAAAGATTCAACACCAGTCCTGTAATCAATCAAGTGTTACCGTTAAGTGGTTAGTGATTTTAAAAGCAAACAGTCTTATAAAGTGACTAGTGTTTACCCGCGACTTCGTCCGCACCAATTATATACCAGATTTTAAGTCAGATCATAAGCTATCAAACAAAAAAAGTTTCATCAAAATCGGTTCAGTAGTTTTTGCGTGATGCGCGAACAAACAAACAAACAAACAAACAAACAAACAGACAAACAGACAGACAAAATTTCTAAAAAAGGTTGATTTAGAGTCGGGGATACCTAAAAACCATATCGTAATCATCATCAATTTTTACAATTCGGTTTTCGTGAATAATTGGGAATCTAAAGTGAAATCGTAGATAATTTTGTGAAATATACTGACACTACTTCATTAATTTATCCACGATTTTACGTTAGACTCAGAATTATAGACAGTACTAGAATTTTTGCCTGCGAATAGTCTCCAAAAAACATCCAAAAACTGTGTCATTTGACAACTCATGTCACTGACTCTATTCCTGTAAGGTATAATAACTTTATGGTACAGACACACTTCAGTTACAGTTTTATAATAGTTTAGATTAGATTAGTCCAGGGCCCTATTCAACAAACGTTACAATTGTAATTTACAATTACAATTCTGGGTACATTGCTGGTTACTTATGACGCTAAACTTGCAGTAGGTAACATATGCCTAACATTCTCAGCAATGTACCCAGAATTGTAACTGTAAATTACAATTGTAACGTTTGTTGAATAGGGCCCAGAACTACTTATTTTCGCTCACTGGTTTTAGCACTGTTAACTTGAAGTAGATTTTTGACGTAACTAAAGCGGTTCTATGAATAAGTGGGAGTCACGCTCAGTGCAGAAATACTCATTAGAGTTAATCCTCCATTAAATATCTTGCTAGCTTTTTCTACGTCAACAAGACAAAAAGTGACAGCAAAAGATTTAATGGAGGATTAACCCTAATGCGCGTTTCTGCAACTGAGCGTAAGAATTTCAAATTTCTGTTTCAGTAATTCAAAATATAGCCTTAAATTTTCGTTGCTATTTGGAATGGAGTATAGGTAGATGGAGACAAAATAGTTGATTTAGTACCCAAGTGCGTAGATTCTTTTGTTCGTAAAGTCGTCGTTGAAGTGTTTTGCGATCGGCGACCTAGATGCAGCGGATCGTAAAGCTTGAACCGGCGATACTGATGGCGATTGCCATCTCAGGCGTATCCCCGAGCAAGGATGACGAGAACTGACAGTGAGTAATCAAAATATTTTCATCAGTTCCTTATAGTTTTACTAGTAGGTTAATTATAAGAGCCCCCGCAGACCACAGACTTACTATCAGAGGGTCTACCATGAGTTTTCACCGTACTTTACTACTATAGTTACGTCACCAATTTTGTATTGAATTTCGTAAAGCACTCCTAGTGGTTACGTTGAGAACTAATTTCTGTCATACAACTTGGCGACGTAACTACAGTAGTCAAGTACAGGGAAAACTCATGGTAGGCCCTCTGGCGATAGTTTAGCCTGGCTCTTAAGCAGTATGAAAAGCACTTGCATACATCTTCATGCTGCTAATAAATAAGAGTCTTATTACAACGATTCGGTATAGAAAATATATAGAAATACACTAAGTTTATAAACATGTTACAGCCAACTTGCGTTTTTATTGGTCATAGGTCTATTTACCGTAGGTTCAGACGAATATTTTCTATGAGAAACGCGATGTAGTCCAGCCCTCCGAAAAGTGCGTGCGTGTGCCGTTTTCGATTAAATTGAATTAACAAAAGTATTTTACATATATTTTTAGGATTTCACAAGATAAACTTATGGCCATTATTTTAAGTTCTTCTAGAACGAGAAAAATGATTAAAAATATATATAAATACGTCATAACTATTGAATAATCTGTAGCCAAACGGTACGAGATCCGACCTACCATAAAATGCACTTATTTGTTTGGTGAACGGAATGTGATTCAAGTGAATGTTTACACAGGAGGGGTTCATAAAACACCGCCAGGTTGCCTAGTACCTTTACCATTACGATAAAAAAAATCCACCTATCTGTTTGGACAGTAAATGAGGAGCCATCGGAAGGAGACCGATCTATAGAACTGGAAAAACTAGGGTTGCCACCTCTCAGTCTGCCGCAACACGAGTGTTAGGTAGGAGGCTTTAGATCGGTCTCCTTCCGATTTCGATGGCACCTCATTTACGAGTACTTCCGAAACAGATATAAAATTGTACCAAAATCATAATGGTAAAGAGCGGCAAGAATTTGCTAGGCAACCCGGTAGCGTTGTATGAACCACTCTGTGTAAATTTTCACTTAGGGTGGACGCATATTTATCCGAGGCAAACGAGCCAAAGGAGGCGAAAATTTTAGAATTCTTTGTATGAAATTCGATGACACCTAGCACACTTATCCGCTGTGAATCAGACGAATCGTCAAAAGAATTAAAAGGAATTCGTTTAGGTCCTTCGGCTCCTTCGCCGCGAATAGATATGCGTCTACCCTTTAATTACATTTCGTTCACAAAACCAATAAAATTTGTAATTTTACGGTCGGATCTCGTACCAAAAAACTATAACGGCCGATAGACAGTCTGTGGTCTGCGGGAGCTCTTAAAGACGTACCGAATTGGTGACGAACAAGGGCGCTTTTTCCGACTGCGTGATCTTCTCCCTAAATGCAGAAAAGTGGTTCAGTTAAATAATAACTAAAATTTTTCTGTGGAGAGAAAACAGAATGAATACTTTTGGAACATCGTTTAGAAAATAAACCATAAATCACGTCAAGACAAGAAGTCATACGGTCTTTATTACATAATCATCTGCCACAAAAAGTCGACTGATTAGGGTTCATCAAATGAGGTAATCTCTAACCAGGTTCGTGCCGAAATGTCACATTTCGATCTTGCTTCTCACTTGGGTTTAGGCTCAGCAATCCAACATCTGGCCCTTTAGATATTTCTAATACATTGCCTGTCATCCACCATGTCTTACTGCAATTGAATATAACAATCGATGTATTATTATTTTTCAAGATGAACTTAGAGTGGGTAACTGCGCGGTTACATATATCAGAATGCATAAAGTTGAATAGCCTAATTTTAAAATACCTAAGACTAAAAACCCCCTAAGTTCATATTCGCTAACGGATAACATTGAGCTAATGCTCGGCAAGGTGTAAACCTTGCTGAAACAAAACCTTGATAAAACATGCATGCATGCCTTCTTCTTCTTCTTATCGAGTGGGCTGCAAGCCCTGGTGTCAGAGTTTATTCAAACCGCCTTACGGCCTCTGACGTGGTTTTTATGTAACGACTACTACCACCAGAGATAGTAGCCGGGACCAACAGCTTAACGTGCCATCCGAAGCACGGAATCATCTTTCTTTTCAGACAATCAGGTGACTCAGCCTGCAATGTCCTAACCAACTGGGGAAAAACGCACAAAGTGACATTTCACTAGGTGCCCCTCGTGGGAATCGAACCTCCAGCAGCATTGGGCTCGTGTCAAGAGCCCAATGCTCTTAACCATTAGACCACGGAGGCAGTTGATGCAGTTGATGCATGCATTAGTAATAAATTAATAATGCGTTCATTAGCACATGTTTTATCACGTGTTTGTCACTAATGAACGATTGGCCTAAAATTCAATGACAAAATATGATATAATTATATTTTCTTACACCTTGTATACTAGTAATAGTAAGAGTGATAAATATTTAAGATACATACTAAAAATTCCTAGTATTGGTTTGAAGAATATCCATAGTCGAATTTAAACAACGATTAAAAGTACCCAGGTTAATGAATTTATAAATTTCTTTTCATTGGATACCAAATTGGTTGCGATGCCAATGTTAGAGGCACGAGGAAATTTAATCACTAATGATTTGTATTGATTTTGATTTGATTTGTATTTGTATTGAGCCGAAAATAAGCTGGAAGAAGTCAAGATGGAAAATAAAACAAAGAATAAAATGAGTAGAATGACATTATTGAACGCTACGATCATAGAGTAAAATATGATTCATAGACAATAGACAAGACCTCAAATAACTATATTCGTATTGGGATGCAATATGGATGCAATGTTATCGATTTTCGATAGATAAATATTTGCCCGGACAGGGCCTAGATTTAAAGCAATGTAAAGTAGTAACCGAGCTGTCAATTTCATAAAAAACGTTGTCGTATTAACACTCGTAGACGGTGTTAATAAAAGTAATGTTTTATATATGGAAAAATAGCTTAGAAAATCTAGTTTGCGCATATTAAATAATATTTGTAATATAATTACGAAGATATAAATAAGGGTTTGAAATTTTGTATGAATAATTTCAAAGCGTGATATCTTCGTAATAATATTATATGTTTTGTATGGACGGAAACCACCTTAACGTAGAAAACAAACAAATTTATACATTTGACGTATGGTGACGAAAGCAAACGTCAAAATGTTTCGTTCGCCAATGTCAAATCCATACATTCTGTTATTTCTACTAGCGTCTACGCCAATAGAAATGTCCCGCATATGTTGACGATGCCCGAATAGGCAGCCATGGGGCAGCCTCACACGACACCTGCCTGTGATGGTGCTATTCGAAACCCGACAACACGGCACGTTGTGTCTTTGGTTGTATTAGTAATTATGGGAACAGATAGTACCTAGTGTGTTGCTGTGTAGTATGGGATGTGTTCTTTTAATTTTTTTTGATCAGAAATTATATAAATACCAAATAGTCGAACAAAATAGCATCCAAACTTAAAACCATCAAAACACCTTAAAACTACACTGTAAAAGATAATTCCAATTTATACAAGGTGTTACAAAAATACAAACAAAAACTTTAAGGGGGTGGTGTAGACCATCAAACTGAACAACTTTCACTATGGGACCAATATCGAAATCGCGAAAAAAAAAAATTGATGTTCCATACTCTACAAATCGACTAGAGCTAAAATATGTATAGGCTAACGATTTTTTTTTCGCGATTTCGATGTTGGTCCCATAGAGAAAGTTGTTCAGTTTGACGGTCTAAACAATTAAGGTGGTTTCCGTCCATACAAAACGTTGTCGTATAACACTCGTAGACGGTGTTAATAAAAGTAATGTTTTATACATGGAAAAATAGCTTAGAAAATCTAGTTTGCGCAAACTAGATATGCGCAAACTAGATTTTCTAAGCTATTTTTCCATGTATAAAACATTACTTTTATTAACACCGTCTACGAGTGTTATACGACAACGTTTTGTATGAAATTGACAGCTCTCCAACCACCTTAAGAGTTTTAAAAATGTATTCTTACTCTTGAAACATCCTGTATAATATTAAGATGTATATAAGACCAAAGACTTAGGGCCTATTTCACCACTTCTGAATAAGTTCTTGTTAGCTTATCCGACAGATATTTTGACTTAATTTCATACGAAATATGTCAAACTATCTGTCGGATAAGCTAACAAGAACTTACCCAGAAGTGGTGAATCAGTCCCTTAATGATGTAACCATTCTTGGTAGCTTTGGCAAGGCTTTGGCACAAAAGAGTGGTTTGGGCAAGCACATTGCGCATGCTCAAAAACCTACAAACCCTTCAACGAAGACTTAGTTCAGTTCGGTAGCCAGGCTGGCCGGGGCTGCCGTCGCGTACCGTGGACGCAACTTTACAAATGCGATTCTTAATTCCAATTACTTAAATATTTCAAGTGTATGAAGAACAATCCATAACTATAACCACATGTATTTTGAAGACTGTAAAAGGTTTTGATTTAAAGGTATCGTTTATCGTCTAAGTTTTGCTTTGCGTTGCCTAATATTAACTTCTATGAAACAAGCGAATTTCGTTATGTAAGTTTGCATTTTACTCACTTACCATGCATGCTGGGCGATTACAAAAAAGTCGGTAGCGAGTACTAAATTTGGTGTCGAGTTTTATTATTTAGGTACTTAATAGGATTTATTTTGGTTTCAGAACCATAATAAAAGTTGTTGTGTTTGATGGTTTGAATCACCCCCTAAAGTGCGTAAGACGTTATGTAACGCATTTAACTTTACCTTTACTACTTAAATACAAGCATTTTCTGAAAGAAGGTTCTAAGGGGTGGTTCGTTCTAGGTTCTAAGTTATGCATTTCTTCTTGAGTTAATACTCTGAGAGTGAATAGGACAAAGCACGTACAGATCTCAGAGCAAGGAACGAATGCATTACAGCCTCATAGAAATAGGAAGTACTGAGTACCATAAATTAGTATACAGGCTGTTTCATAAGTAACAATAAATATTTAAAACTCTTAAGGGGGTTGTTTAGACCGTCAAACTGAACAACTTTCTCTATGGGACCAACATCGAAATCGCGAAAAAAAAATTGATATCCCATACATATTTTAGCTCTAGTCGATTTATCAATTTTTTTTTTCACGATTTCGATATTGGTCCCATAGTGAAATTTGTTCAGTTTGATGGTCTACACCACCCCCTTAAAGGTTTATTTGTATTTTTGTAAAACCTTGTATAGGGTGGGTAGGGTTGAATAAGGTGCGTTTGGGTAAGATCGTGAATGGGGTAAGAACGTATATGTTAAATTTATGTACCGATTCTGTGATTATTTGGTATACTTGCAACATTCATTTATTTATTTATTTATTTCATCGTGTCGATCGTCTGTTATGGCTGGGCGTAAGATTCCATTCCATGGATCCAGCTGAAGGACTAACTTATGTCCTTATCTTAGTCCTTGCAAAGCGCCCGATTTAGATCATATTAACCAATTAAATACAATTTTCAACACGATTTAGATCTCAGACAAATCTCTGTGCCTATGGTTTGTCAGATTTACGTTTAAATCACGTTAAAATATGCAGTTTAATTTAAGATTTGCATGGAATGTGAAAATCTGACAATATAGAGATTAGTTCCGAGCATAGGCGTAGCAAGGGGGGGGGGGCCGGGTGGGCCCGGCCCACCCCAGAATCCTTCTGGCCCACCCCAGAAATAAAATGAATCACTTACTAAAAATAAGAGATACCTATCAATAGGTAATGATAAATAAACACGATATTATTTTCTTGTGTTTCGTTTCTAGTGTCCACTTTCTTGAAAAGTCAATGTGGTCAGAATGTACTTTCGCAAAATCTTGCAAATCTTGAAGCTAAATCATGAGCTCGCTTCGCTCGCTCCTTTTTTAGAACATACTGCTCTGATCTTATTTAAATTGCTGTAAAATCTCGCGCTTGCTCCTGGCTCGACACATTGCAGTAAAATCTCGAGCTCACTTCGCCCGCTCCAGAATTGGGTGAAATGTCGAGCTCGCTTCGCTCGCTCTAGGTTGTGGCTCGTATCTTTTTACATTTGATAAATATCATCAGAGGCACCAAATCGAGCACTAAATCTGTATGTATTTATCTGTTTGAAATGTGCACCCGTTTCATTGGAATCATAGTTGGAATAAACGTCAAGTTAGCAGCCTCAACAATGCCCTGTCATATCTCGGCTTGTATTGAATCAATATTAATGAAATTTTGGATATAGGGAGTACTAAATGAGTACTAAATCGTGACATATAAATCACATTGATATAAACAGTATTTCTTGGTGCGACTGCTACCTTGACGTCTATCTAGCAGCCTCAGTAAGTAACCCAAATATCTTTTGAAATACAGGAGTACCAAATCTGTGCTTTGGGCACTAAATAGCACTAATTGGGTACTAAATCGTGGCCTAGTCAAAATCTTCGAATTCGTTGGTGAGGCTGCTAACTATACGGACACGTTTGCTTTGCTCGTTCCCGCTTTTCGGTCGTAAAAACTCGAGCTCGCTTCGCTCGCTCCAGGATTTAAATCGTATTACACTGATCTCACTATATTGCAGTAAAATCTCGAGCTCGCATCGCTCGCTTCTGGCTAGACACATTGCAGTATAATCTCGAGCACACTTCGCTCGCTCCAGAATTCAGTGAAAGGTCGAGCTCACTTCGCTCGCTCCAGAATTCGGTGAAATGTTGAGCTCGCTTCGCTCGCTCTTGGTTGTGGCTCGTATCTTTTTATAGAGTAGTTAAATCTTAAGTTTGCTTTGCTCGTTCCCGCTTTTCGGTCGTAAAAAACTCGAGCTCGCTTCGCTCGCTCCAGGATTTAAATCGTATTACACTGATCTCACTATATTGCAGTAAAATCTCGAACTCGCATCGCTCGCTTCTGGCTAGACACATTGCAGTATAATCTCGAGCTCACTTCGCTTGCTCCAGAATTCGGTGAAATGTCGAGCTCGCTTCGCTCGCTCCTGACTACGATTGTATCACAAAGACCTAGATGCATTGCATTAAAATCTCGAGCTCACTTAGCTTCGCTCGTTCCACAATACAGTGAAATCTCGAGCTCGCTTCGCTCGCTCTAGGTTTTAGTTTTTTTTACATCAACCTCGCCTGGGCCTGGCCCACCCTGCGAAAAAATCATTGCTACGCCCATGGTTCCGAGATCGTGTTTAAATCATAAAGTTATTGTAATTTCCTGGTATAATACCTCTATGGTTTAAATAATGTCATTGACTTTAATTGGATAAATGTCCAAAATATCATAAAGAAACACGTGTCTCCTGTCAATGCCCGGAAAGGAGTAAGTATTGTTTATTCTCCATAGAACATTATAGCCCATCTGGGCTACGTCGGGGTCGTTCTGGGCTAGGTCGGGGCCGTCGCGGGGGTGAGGCTTTGGCAGAGGGGAAAGTATGGCGTATGCGTACTCCCTCCGTCAGGAGCGCGCGTTGCTTTATGCAAAATATAATTAAACTCCGTTTGTATGGAGCGCGCTAGATGCCAATAACCTCTTAAGGTGATATTATCGGTCTCTCAGGCTTCGGTCCGTAGAGGAGAGAAATAATAAAGGTCGTATCGTATCGAGTTTATCGTATTCTCTCAATAAGAGATGCATAATTATAGCAAATTCGGTTAGATCGCTACCTTATTGCTGTCCACACGGACCTGAAAGAAATACGGACCGAGTATTGCACTAAAAAGATGTGAAGCATGCAACGTAATACAATCTGGTTTGTTCTACAAGGGACCTACACTCACACAGATGCACTAGCTCTAGGCGCAGGTCCGACAACCCGTCACCTTATGTACCGCGTGACAGCACGCACACAAAAGAAATGGGTGCTTCACTCATGATTAGAAATGACATTCCGTCTGGTTCTTCTTTTAAGTCTGTGGCTGTCCACTGATTTTTTCACAAATTTTACTGAGACTGGTCCACATTATTCTTAGGAAAATTTTTGTTTCGATACTTACATAAGCGTCAAAATATCATTCGCCTGGTCAAAAATTATATCCTTATGCGCACACCGAGTAAACACCCCTTTAGAAACTGTTAAATGGCATGTTGTAAAAACAATAAATATAGATTTTCTTTCAGATGCCTAATAATTATAACGTTGATTGATGGTAGAGGCGGCGGGCGTGGTGAGGTGCGGGGCCGGTCCTCTCGTGTCAAAATCTATTCGTTCCCTGCATACGGTGCGCCCGCGCATCGTCGCCCGCCAGACTCCGTCGCGCTTCACTACACATCTGCGTCTGGGATAAAATTATTGTTCTAGTAAGTAAAATAATAATGTGTCTTATATTTCTTTTTAGTCAGCTGTTTTTTTAACAAGTAAACCATGCTGTGCGATCATAAACCACGTGTAGAATGTCGTGTGTGAACGCATTTTTTTGCTGTTTTTATAAGTATGTCACATGCTCTCAAGATTACCATGTGACAAAAGAATTAAAATTTTATTAAAGTAGTTAAGTAAGTTTATTGAGTCAACTGTTTTGATTTATATTGCAAAATTTGATAAAAATCACTGCTAACTGCTACTTGTTGAACAAAGCTGTAATTTATTTATTTCTGGTTATTGGCGGTCCGCCTAATGTTCTCTTTTGTCTTATTGCCATGAGTTGTGTAAGGAAACGATAAGGTACCTATTATTCAGTAGTGGGTGCGGTCACAATTTGTGGTACACACTTACTTACTTGATTCACTTGTACTAAACAGGCGGGTGATCAAATATATTCGTACCTATATACAATCATATATCACAATAATTTAAGATCTTAAAATCTAGAGTTTCTAGACTATTCATTTATTATTAATTTTAGTGAATACACAGTCTTCTTTGTGTATACACCGTGGAATTTGAGTCATTTTGAAGCTGAAACAAGGTGCTTCAGACATTTTACAAAACTTAAATCATGAAAAAAAAAACTGCTGTTTTATACATTTTCTACGAAATTTTCTATGGAACAGCTGATTTTTTTTACGATTTCGATGTTGTCTCCATATCAAACGTTGTTCAGTTTGATATTTTGAAGCTCCCACCCTGTTTCGGCTTCAAATCAACCCCGATTCCACGGTGTTTACTCTCATTCACATTACCTTCTTTTCTTTATAGTACCTAGTGTAAAAATATGCTGAAACATTAAGGTTAACGCAATTATAATAAAAAAAATACAAGAACCTACCTACAACATACAGTTTCCACTAGCTAACGTCATCCTTTTTTGTGTCTCGAAGATACCTACGTACTTATTAAAATCGATTAAAGAAGCATTTGACGAAGTTTGTTCGCTTTTAAATTCCACTGTTTGATGTTGATACTAGCTTGCGATTGAATCAATGAATGATGTCCGAGCATCAATTAAGTGTATCAAATCAATGACATTCTTAGAACCGCCGTAGAGACATCAAAATAGCACGAAGTAATCTGTCTTAATTACATCCAAGACACATATCATAAATAATACCCTATAGCGTAAAGGATCACGCTCTGTTACGGCCGCTCTACACTTACGAAAATTGTTTACGTAGACGTGGACTCCAGCGAATGCGAAGTTTCTATTTATATCATACAATTAGTGTTTTACCTAGGTTTTACCGTAAGACTATTACAAAATCAGACGCAGGTAGGTATATACATGTTTGTGTTTTCTTATTATTGTATAGGACACTCGGCGCTAAGCTTGGACTTTAGATTTTCGATACTTCGTTTTCGTTCAAAGGTAAACTCTTGCCAATGAAGTTCCGACAAAAACGATCACGATATATTGATAAAGTCTGAATATAGGGCCTAAGTTCTTATACATGGCACTTTAATGCCTTATGCGAAGTTCGTAAAGAGCACAGGTAGAGAGTGTTTTGTTGCTCTTTTTTTATATTTTTTTTAACCCTGAGGTTATGACAGTCCAATCGTGCCTTGAGACTCTGCACAAATGCAACCCAAACACTTCCAAACTAAAACGAAACTAAACCCTAATATTATCCGAACACGACCGACCACTGATGGGATCTATGATTCCATAGTTACTTAACGTAACAGATACCGCGCTCTCCCGATTTCGCTGGCTTTCTCATTCAAATACCATCTTACCAAAAATGTTGTATTCTTGCATCTCAGCACATAATATACTTTGATGCCACGTTCCTGGCTCTGGAAGAACTCGAAAAATGTTGTAAAGAGTATTAAATTTGCGTGAAATAAATCACGCTCTTTTTTCATTGGTTACATGTTTAGTGCTGTCATTAATGTAGGCGTTAGATACATGAACGAGTAACTAAAAATAGCTCCGTAATAGGACTCGCATGATCTCGTTGGGTCACATCCTGAGACGACATATTCACCATTATATTTGCCTCAGGATGTGACGATAATGTCATATTCATAAGCAAGTGCTGTTTAAGGGGATACAATTTGGATCACTCTCCATACAAACGATTAAAGTCATTGTTTTCAGAAACAATCTAGAAACTAATCTCTATGCTTGTATGTTGTCAAATTTGCGTTAAAATCTATCTACAGTTTCAATGCTAGGATTAACTTAAGATTTGTATGGAAAATGGAATTAGAGGCATTGCAACTTTAAACATTTTAACGAAAATCTGACTACATGATTGATGAAAAATTTCATTTACTTTAATTGGTTATTGAAAATATAACCAAACTTCGTTTGTATGGAGCGCACTCCAATTTATATGATTCTCTTAAACTGTAGTTTTTGAGCAAGTGAAGTGCTCACTCTACCTACTTATTTCCTATTCACAATCTGATTAGAATGAAACTAGGCAACTTTTCGAGTTTTATTAAGTACTAGTGTTTTCCCGCGACTTCGTCCGCACAAATTATATACCAGATTTTAAGTCAGATCATAAGCTATCAAACAAAAAAAGTTTCATCAAAATCGGTTCAGTAGTTTTTGCGTGATGCGCGATCAAACAAACAAACAAACAAACAAACACACAAACAAACACACAAACAAACAGACAAACAGACAGACAAAATTTCTAAAAAAGGTTGATTTCGAGTCGGGGATATTTAAAAACCATATCGTAATCTTTTTTTTGTAAATATCTTCATTGTACAGACACAGTTCAGTTACAGTTTTATAATAGTTAAGATTAAAAACCATATCGTAATCTTTTTTTTGTAAATATCTTCAATGTACAGACACAGTTCAGTTACAGTTTTATAATAGTTAAGACTAGTGTTTTCCCGCGACTTCGTCCGCACAAATTATATACCAGATTTTAAGTCAGATCATAAACTATCAAAAAAAAAAGTTTCTCAAAATCGGTTCAGTAGTTTTTGCGTGATGCGCGAACAAACAAACAAACAAACAAACAAACAAATAAACAAACAAACAAACACACAAACAAACAGACAAACAGACAAACAAAATTTCTAAAAAAGGTTGATTTCGAGTCAGGGATACCTAAAAACCATATCGTAATCTTTTTTTTGTAAATATCTTCAATGTACAGACACAATTCAGTTACAGTTTTATAATAGTTTAGATTCCTTTCTCCGCTTCGGCAAAAACGATGAAAAAAGTCGACACAATAACTGTTTTCAAAATTGAAACAGATTTTGAAATCGTTTGATTAACCTATTGTATTACTTACAGACGATATGGCAAATAAAGACGACAAATCAGAGACAGTCGGGCTGCGGCCAGTCGATGGGAGCCCAAACGCAAATAAGTGAGTACCTATAGAAACAGTAACTTAGGAAGAAATGCTCAATATTGACCTATTAAAGACAATGTTTTTGTTACGGTATGGCAGCGACTGTAACATTACGTAAGATCGGTCCTTATTCGACCGAGTGGGCAGATCGTGATCTAAAATTGGGCAGATCGTGATCTACCTGGCATTTCATGATACGCCGCCATTTCATCGCCATCGGATTATTATACAGGGTGAAAGGAAATGTATCATTAACCTTTAAACCACATACTCTACCCATCAAACTGAACAACTTTTACTATGCTGCAATACCGGCTACACTACTCGATTTTTTTTTAAACAGGTTTGCTCCCATAGTAAAAGTTGTTCAGTTTAACCATTGATATATTTTCCTCGGTTTCGGATACTTTTAACCTGGCAACGTCATTAATGACGTCTCTAATCTTGTATGTGCGCACATGTCTGCTACCTATAGGTATTTATAATTATAAAAAAGAGTTTCGTGACTGACTGACGGACCTACACCGTTTTGAATATACATTCAAAACAAGTACCTATGTATATTTTCAAAACACCCTAGTAATACTTAAGGCGGTGCTCCAGACAGACCATCGCATCAAACTGAATAAACTTAACTATGGAGCCAGCTTCGAAAACGCGAAAGTTTCATACAAATGTATGAGACAGCAGATTTTTTTTACTAGTTCTAAGTTGGCTCCGTAGTTGTTCAGTTTGATGGTCTGAAGCACGCCTATAGGGTGTTTTGTTACGTCCTGTATTAGTTTCTACATCGTGTTTAAAAAGTAAATTAAAAACAAAAAATTTAGTCTCAGGAAACATAACCATACTAAACATAATACATCACATAACATAATTTTAAAAGGGTTTAAAACATAAATTTTTGGTCCAAATGTGAAAATGCCGGCCAACATAAACTAATATTAAAACTCTGTCCTTTCATACATTTAAATATTAAATAAAACCGAGGATAATGGACCTACAGCTTTGGTGCTCTACTAATAATGCTGAGACGGACAAGTTCTAATAAACCTTTAACTAATTTCATTGAAAATGTAAGAGAAGGGCAGATTTTTCGAACTTAAATAAACCTAAAACAACGGCCTTCTATTGCTTTGGTGCTTATAATGGTGCTATAATAATAAATGCTAAGACTGACAAGTTCTAAAATAATATTGCTAAAAATGTTTTTTGACCAGTACTTTCACATTTTGGACCAAAATGGATGATGTCTTTGCCAACTGGCTGACTATGAAAATGTATTTTTCTTTTCAGATTCGGAACAACCGACGATAATTACGATCCTCACGAACATAGACAAGTTCCTAACGCAACCAAGTGAGTTTAATTGCCAAAATACATTTCTGAATTTCGCAGCCAGCATGTCTCCGACAAGGCTGGCTAGTTGTCAACTTTGTGTCTACACACCAAAAACATTAAATGCTTACATAACTGGAGATACTCGTAGCATTGCAAACATTTTTTTGAAGAAGCATCCTTATAAAGAGGAAATGAAATGGAAAACACATTGACGTCATCTAAGGTCACAGATATTGGCTTAAAAAATGTTTGGTATGCAAGCTCCACTTAAGTAGCTATTTTAAACTTCTTCGTAGACACCATGAATTTATAACCAATGGATGCATGTCCTCCTTACAAGCATTAAAAACACGAAAATTGACCAATGGCGGCCGGTATGTTCGTCCTTCTTTCGTACGTGTCCGTCGTCGATGTTTCCGACTTTACATTTGTCCCTTTTTATTATTTTTATTGTCGTTGGATTAGAAAGGGACAGAGTTTACGTCGGAAACAATGACGAAAAACGAAAGAAGGATGAACATTACCGACCGCCAAGGAGTATTTTCGTGTTTCACCGCTTTTAAGGCAGTCTGTCCTCCAGGTATAGACAATATACCTATGCCAGCTTCCTCACCTCTGCTATAGGTAGATAAGGTAGGTATGGCCTTATAACTTTGTAATATGAAGTCACTAATACTAATGTACAACGATTTTTCAGCAACTTCGAGACACTAATTCATTTGCTAAAATGCAGCCTGGGTACTGGTATCTTGGCCATGCCTCAAGCGTTCGCCCGCGCTGGACTTATTACCGGCTTTGTTGCGACCGTCATCATTGGTGTTATCATCACCCATTGTCTGCATGTCCTGGTGAGTAACAAAAATATCCAAATTTTGATTTTACATAATACCTACCTACTGGGTGTCCCAAAACTTAACGTCAACCTGAAAACAGGAGATAGGGAAAACTGTACAGGAAAAATACAACAAAAATTCTGTATTTTTTTTAACATTGTGATAATCCCCACCCTGCTTTAAACTTTTAGATGTCGTGAGTACAAATGTTACCGTCTTCACAGCCTATATCGCACTCCCACGTCCCACTGCAGGGCACAGGCGTTACGTTAGGCCTGGGTGTCAGACTACTGCGTGCGGTAACATTTCTGTTTTGAAAAATAAAACGATCAAACTTAGAATTTTCTTGTAATTATTCCTGAACCGTTATAAACTGAAATTAAACATTTTAACGGGTTCTTATCGCATTTTGGTATATTTGAGTTCCCGATACAAAAACTGTATTAGTTATAAACTGGCCACCTCCTGTTTTCGGCTTAACATTGAGTTTTGGAACACTCTGTTAGTATATAACATTATCGAATAATGGTTCCTATCAGAAAGGTATCCCACTTCCAATATCGGAGTAATGTGGTTTAGAATGCGAACCTTTCATCTCTCGGGTGTTATCAAAAGTGATATTCGATGGAACGTTCCACGTACTGAACATTCTGCATGTAGACGTTTGCTTAGATATATCGCAGTTAATTGTGTTTGGTATATTGTCAGGTGCGAACTCAATACGTGCTATGTAAGAGGCAGCGTGTACCCCTACTGACGTATCCGCAGTCCATGGTAGCAGCCCTGGAGACGGGTCCATCAATACTAAAGAGCTTCGCGCGTCCATCAGCGATGGTCGTCGATTTCTTCCTCGTCATCTACCAACTTGGCATTTGCTGTGTCTACATAGTATTCATCGCCAGTAATTTGAAACAGGTACGAATGAACTCACTAAATATTTTATCGAGTGACCGATACTTTTGTGACGTCGTCGACGTCGACGTGAAAACTGGTCAGGTGTGAGTCGGGTTAGTCGCGCAACGAGGGTTGCGTCCCACAACCACAACACCACACACCATATTAACATACAAACAATTTTTTCATCTCCGGGTCCTTTAGCACGAGACCGACTGACAATTTGTCCGATTTATTCGTCCCCTTGGTTTGACGCTTGTATTACCGCGGACGGATGGACAGCGTAGGTTTTTTTGATAACAGATGGGTTTGCTCTCGACCTTAATCTAGTCCTTAGGACAATGGGGTCGAGGATGTAGCGAGCTTACCCAGAAGAAGCCTATTCGCTCGTACTTTAAAGGAATTCGGGTTGTAAGCATGCGGAAATTCTGACGCAGGCAGGGCATTCCACTCCTTGGCTGTGTGCTTATGAATAGGTTCTTGTTTTCACCCTTTGGGTACGGAACCCTAAAAAGCTGAATTTGTACAAAATGTTAACAGAAACAGGATTTTATGAGTATGTGACCTCAGTATACCTTCTCTAGATCACAGATTATATAATACTCTAGATGATGCCAAAGTAAAAATAATTTAATAGAATAAATAAACAAACATTTCTCGACTGGGAGCTATTAGTTGTACAATAGTTCAATGATACAGTGCGGACGCGGTGCAATTGGCTTAAGTGGGTGGGCGTCGGCACACTGAGGGGGTCAGGGGGCCGCACATCAATATGTCAATATTCATAAACGGGTCTCTTTCTACACGTGACTGCAGACGTAGTTTGAGGTCGTTGATACACGTTCCTTTTATTTCAATAAGAAACTACCTATGAACTGCATTGTGATGATGATGATGAATTTGCAGCATTTGATGTCTCTATGACTAATAAATTAATAATGAAAAGGGGAACTCTGCACTACATTCATTTTGCTCCATGGCATAAGGGTATACCTAAAACCCAATAGTAATACCTAATAGTTCAGGAGTGAGATTTATGAATCTCATTCGGTCAGCTCAGCTGTTGAAAATGTCAAAATTACTACTGAGATACGCATCTTTTTGCTGCTGATTTGACTTTCAAAAAACATACTACAGGAGAGCGATTTTTGAAAGTCAAATCAGCAGCAAAAAGATGCGTATCTCCGTAGTAATTTTGACATTTTCAATAGCTGAGCTCACCGAATGAGATTCAAAAATCTCACTCCTGTTAGTGAACGAGGGGTGAATAATTGGCTGGAACCATTTGGATTTGCAAAACCTTACATCTACTTATTGTGACAATTCCGAGATATTTAATTACTTATTTTAGTACTGCCTGTATTTCTTTTCAGATAGTCGATGTTTACCACGAAATGTCAGTCGAGATACATATGCTGATAATATTGGGCCCACTGATTGCAATCAACTGTATCCGAAATCTCAAGGCTCTGGCGCCATGGTCGACGCTGGCTAACGTCTTGACTTTAGTAGGACTGGGCATCATAGTGTATTTCCTGCTGGCTGGTGAGAAGTCTGACAAACCGCTGGATATGTGGGGATCTGTATCAACGTTTCCTTTGTTTTTCGGAACTACATTATTTGCACTCACGGCAGTTGGAGTGGTCAGTATGACTGTTTTTTACCTAAGTAGGTATAATTACATAAAAAGTATGATGGAATGCAGTGATTGGTTAATTCTAAAAAATTTATAGTAGTAAAATTATATTACTGGACCTATGTCCAGCAGGAATTATTTTAAAGTCGGAAGGATTTATGTTTTAGATTTAGATCGGGAATTCGGGAAGTGAAGAAGACAAAACAGCCTAGTATTACTTAGGGGGGTGCTTCCAGCCCATCAAACTGAACATCAAAATAAATCAGCTGTTCCATACAAAACTGCAGTACCGCTTAGACTAAAATGGGACTGGTATAGGACAGCAGATTTTTTATTCGCGATTTAACATTTGTCTTCATAGTAAAATTTGTTTGGTTTGATAGGTTTGTACGTAGGTTTGTACCCACTTTGTACCCTGTATAGAGCTCGTCTTTTAAATTTTTTACGCAGTCGGGTTTTTGTTGGTTTATTTTAAAATCGCATTGCAGCAATAGGTAGGTACTCAGGTTTCACATTGTAGTCGAAAATAAACTAACTACCTATGTAATAAATCCAGGATATTTAATGAACAGCACTGTACCTAGCTACGTAACTCTGAACATATTTCTTTAAGGTTTTTATAAAAACTGATGCATGTTGCAGGTGATATCCCTGGAAAATAACATGGAGACCCCCAAATCGTTCGGGAAGCCTTTCGGAGTCCTCAACGTGGGAATGACCTTCATAGTAATGCTTTATGTATTAGTCGGAGGACTGGGATATGTTTTCTGTTCTGAGGACTGCGCGGACGCCGTCACAATGGATTTGCCTGCGGGCCAGTAAGTATCCACCGTAATTTAAAGAATACCTAACCATTTAGGGTCCCATACTAAACGTGCGTTTTGTATGGGCCTGCGCCGTCGGTGGTCGCCGTCGATCAATGTGTCTCAACCCTAACCCATGCGAAGTATAGTCTGTCTATAAAGTCGTGATAAGAATGTTTGAGGAACTAATCATTTTAGTATGGTGGTGTTGCCAGGTTATGCTTGATTTTGACGTTCTTGCGTGGAGACAGCACCCTCATTTTTTATCAAGACTTTATAGACAGACTATACGCACGGCGACAGATCAACCTACCCTAGTTGGACCTTATGTCCATGAACATAGAGTTCAACTATGGGTAGGTTGATCTGTCGCCGTGTGTACGACACCGGCATGCATAGTAATGCTTTTTTTTGTCAGAATTTGTTGTGAGTATTTAGATCAAAGTACAATTAATGGATAGGCCTAAAGCGCGTTAGGTTGAAGCACACTACTAGGGCAATTGGTCCATATAAACTAGCAAAATTGTCTGTCAGAACTAGGGCAATTGCATACAAATTTGAAGTATACCTACCATTTATCTGTTTTGCCTCATTTTCTAGTTTGAAATGTTCGCGTTAGGCCTATCCATTAATTTTACTTTGATCTAAGGTGTCATACTCCTTCCCGGGCAAGCGCAGGCAAGCTATGAATCTCAGAAATACCAACATTAATTTTTAGGGTTCCGTACCCAAAAGGTGAAAACGGGATCCTATTCATAAGCCTACGCTGTCCGTCCCTCCGCTCCGTTCTAGCTTCAGATGGGTACTTGTATCTTATCTGAAACGTAATAAGTTAGCCAGTTGAAATTTTCACTGAATATGTAATAAGTACATTGATGATGCATATTCTGTGAAATTTTGTATACAATGGCATTGGATTTGATGACAAATAAAAAAAATAGTTAAAAATTAAGGGGGTTCCCTAACAAAAATACTGCGCATCATCAGATCTTCACACAATTAAAATGGAACCACTTCGGGAGTATACTCTTTCAAACAAACAAAAAAATATTCAAAATCACAGTCCACAACTGACGAAAATATCGATGAACATACATTAAATAAATACATAAATCCGAACATAGAACATCCTCCTTTTTTTGAAGTCTGTTAAAAACTTGGGCACCCAGCCCCTCATGTTTGATTTCTCTACTTGTGCGTGACTCGGGTTTTTAAATCTGTAATGTTTCAGCGTGACGACAAGCGTGCTGGTTATGTATGCAGTGGCGATCTTCATCAGCTACGCATTGCAATGCTACGTCCCCGTCGAAGTTATCTGGCGCACCTACATCCTGCCTAGGCTCGAGCGATCTGGTTCTCAGCATTTACTCCTCTGGGAGTACGCGCTGCGCATCTTTCTTTGCCTCATGACATGTAAGAATACTAGCTATTTTTCTACTGAGTGCTTCGATCAACAATATACAACTAGATAACGGGTCGCATACAAAATCAAAGAGAAATTCTGTCCTCGTGAATATACAACATTTTTTGTTAACGAACCGAGAAAACAGTCCGAATACATGATAATTTCGACCTCAAAGCAACCATAATTCCTAGTAATTTAAAAAAGGAACACTGCGGCATTGCGAGACGTGCTTACGTTGGCTTTGTTCGAACGCAACTAATTCAAAATAAGACCTCACTCCGATAGTGAGGCGTTATTTGCCGGGACTTGTTTTGAGCGCTGACGCGTTATCTAGTTGGATATTGTTGATCGAAGACTGAGTGGAACATTAGGGTTCCGTGCTGTGACACCACCACACAACAAAGACCAAACTAAAAAAAACATTTCTCAAGGCCTTCAGCGTGAGACCAACTCAAACTTTGCCGGTTTTTAGGGTTCCGAAGTCAACAAGGAACCCTTATAGTTTCGCCATGTCCGTCCGTCCGTCCGTCCGTCTGTCCGCGGCTTAGCTCAGAGACGCTTAGTACTAGAAAGCTATAATTTGGCATGGGTACACATATTAATCACGCCGTGAAAGTGGTAAAATACAATTTTGAAAAATATATTTTTTTAGGTGTACCTGTGAAGTGGGGACGCAATTTTTTTTTCTCGTCTATCCCGTGGTGTGGAGTATCGTTGGATAGGTCTTTTAAAAATACGGTGGGTGTGGGAAAACCATTTTTGATTTAGGGATCCGTTAGCGAAATATTAAGCTTTAAGGTGCTAATTTTTGTTAGAGTCGAGTGTCCCCCCCCTCTGCCAGCTAAACGGTTGTTTCTAGATGTGTGAAAAAATTCATGGCAGTAGTGTATATAATGAAATTAAAAGGAAAACTATCACCGCTAAGTTAGCTTTACAAGTTAACGAGTAATAGTCGACCAACTTGTTCGTATATTGTGACGGGCAACTACGGAACCCTACCCTGCGCGTGGCCCGACACGCACTTGGCCAGTTTTTTGTTATTTGTTATACTGTAGAGTTTGCTCTATAATCACACCAAGTTTGACGATTTTATGTATTACCGTTTTTACGATAGAGCGAGAAGAATAAACGTTGAAAAAACTAATTTCTTGTACGACTTTGGGTACGAAACCCTAAAAATGGTTTTATATCAGCGACGTATTTTAAAATTATAAATTTCGAAATAAAATGTGATAATTTTGAATAAACGGTTTTTACGTATTTTGTTAACACGCATGCGTTGTGAGCTAATTAGGGTTGAAGTCATAGATTATCTAAATGAATTTCTACATTTAATTTTTGTGGGAGCGTGTAAATTTTCTGTGTAATGCGTCGAATGTAAACTGTATCTAATTTTGAAAACTGATAAATGTAGTTTCCCGTAGGAAAAAGGCAGTACAATCTGTCATTTTTAGAAAAGGGTTTCATGCCCAGTGTCTTCCCTGACAGGTTACTTTTACACGAAAATTAGGCTGCCGAACATGTTGAGCGTCACTTGTTGCGCGTCAATTGTTGCCTAGTGGATACGAGGCCTTTATGCAGTCCTATTATCATTAATTGACACATACCTTTAGAAATAATCATTTAAAGAGAGGTCATGTTATAATCGTACCATATTTTCATATTTTTCAGTTGTGTTGGCAGTATCAGTACCAGAGCTGGGTCTGTTCATCTCTTTGTTCGGAGCTCTTTGCCTGTCAGCACTGGGTCTTATCTTCCCGGCACTCATGGAGATTTGTATCTCCTACCCAGACAACTTCGGACCATGCAGAATAACGCTGATCAAGGACGTACTCTTATTAGTGATCGGCGTAGTGGGCATGATCGCCGGGACCTATGCAACAATGCTTGCCATTATCAAAACCTTTCAGTAGTACTAGCTTTAGTCTTCGAATACGCTTGCTAATTGATGCGAATGTGTATGATTGTGTAAAGTTATTTCAGACAAAAACATTAAATATTTTAGTGATTTCACATTTTGAAGTGTTCATGAATCTCTGTGATTTTGCACAATGATTATAAGGTAGAACCTACCTAGGTGAACCATGACAATGAGCTATGCCGCATTTCACTGCATTACGTATACAATGCAAATATTATTGTATACCTAATAGTTTACAAGAATTTTGATGTAATTTTTTAAGATGTCAGCTATTTTAAGATGCCAGCTATATTCTATTTCGACGGGAAAGTCTTCAGATACTAAAATCATAAAACTGTACCTACCTAACTTAAATGTGTCTGTACATTTGAAGATATTTACAAAAAATTTATGATAAGGTATTTAGGTTACTCCAAATCACCGATTTTTTTTCTGTTTGTTTGTTTGTATGAGCAAAAACTACTAGACTGATTTTGATGAATAGCCCAGTCATTTTACGGAGTTTTGTTAGGAGGAGCATCGAGTAATTATAAATAGTACTTTTAAACTGTTACTGGTACCATTTATTGACAAAAAGACTACCTGGAAACATATATTTTTTTAAATCACTATGCAACATAGAAATCCAAATTGTACCTCCCAGAAGGCTATAAACTTAATAATTGGCAATACCAATGTCCTCATTTTATTTAGATTCAACAATTATTTGACTTTTGAGCAATAAAATAGGCATTGAAATTTTAAAAATTATTATTCATTAGAAAATTCAAATGTATTTTTCAAAGTTTAATAAAAAAAAAACCATGTTTGAAGGTTGTATATAATAAACGTCAGGTTTTTTTAGAAAGAGATAATTATGCTAATTTTTTTTTTCGCAATTTCTATGTTGGTCCCATTATGAAAGTTGTTCAGTTTCATGGTCTAACTAAAATATAAACAACCCCTTATAAAAGTTTTAAACGTTTATTTTACACCACCACATTTTTACTTTTGTAACACCCAGTCCAGTATAAAATCGTCTACAGATTAAGTACCTACCTATGTAAATAACTGTAAGAACATACTTAAGACTTTCCTATCGGAATCTAATGTACATACATTCAGGGTTGCGTATTATTTTTTCTAAGTTATTTAATATACCTATACAGGCAGGGACCGAAACCGGTATCGATAATACCGGTATTTTTTGGTTACAACCTAAACTTTTTTTACAGGTATTTTTAAAGGTAACCTATATATCATACAACTAATGGTCCGCGTACACAGATATTTGTTTAAATTAATAATAAATATAATAAGTATTCAGTTTTTTGAGTAAGTACCTCGTTTCTAAATACAAATTAAAATAATTATAATAACAAACTTAAACTTAAACTCAAACGTGAACATAAACTTAACCATTTTGTGATTTTGGGTTCAATAAAATGTAAATAACCATCTCCTTTATTATCTCAACCTGTTCAATGCTCTAGCAACACCAAAAATAGTGCGCGCGTCGCTCATCGGATGCTCCAACATGTTTGCGTTGCCGCTACACCATTGACGTTGTTGAATCAATTTCGTACTTTTCATTAGCAGAAATTAAAGTTCATTTTTTGGTGTTATTAAAAACACGCGCGTTTTTTGCCGCTCCGTCTGCGCCGACCCTTATCCGCACTCACTCTCTTTCTATTGAAGGTCATATTTAGGTTACCGGTATTAAAATAGGTTGTTACCTCGATAAAGGTAACATTTAAATAAAGGTTACCGAAAATTTTCGGTCCCTGCCTACAGGTGAAATTGGTATCATTAGCATTATTTTAAACTAAGAATCTACCCATCAAACTGAATAACTTTTACTGTGGGAGCAAACCTATATCGGAGGAAAAATATCTGCTGTCCCATACTGTTGCTTACATTTGAGTCGAGTAGGCATTCATTGCACTTTAGTATGTGACAGCAGATTTTTTTTTTGCTCCGTACAGTCGGCTCCCATAGTAAAAGTTGTTTAGTTTGATGAGTAGACTCTTAGTTTAAAAGGATGCTTATGATATCAATTTCACCCTGTATAACTATGTACGTCTGAAAAATATCGACCAACGAAATGAGAAATAGTGAAATAGAGGTAAGTAAATAAAATAAATTAAAGAAGCAAATTTTTATGTTCACGAACTTAATTTGACCACTAGAATAGATGGGCCATTATTTTATTTAACGTACAATACTCCGATCCCCTTCAAAGGCAATGGAATAAAGGTGATTTAGTAAACTGAGAAAAAATGCTACGTACCTATACGTAGCCCGTCGCAGCTTACGTACAATACCACGTAGCTTACGAAGCGATACTGATTACGAGTGTTGCATCAGTATGTAAGTTGTCTCGTACTTCATTATGAAGCTGCAATACGAAGTAGCTATCAAATAAGAAGCCAGTATTAGAAAAGAACGTAGGAATTAAAGTAAAGTCCTATACTTACTTTTTTTGCTAATTACTGTACCTAACTCAGTTGTTTGTTTCATCAATGAATGTAAAAAATAACAAGAAAACATTGCTGCAAATATATTTAATGATAACTTTTAACAATAGTTAACAAAAAACGGTAAAATATACTTATAGAATGAATACAATAAAAGTTAATGAAATTTTGTCGAAATTGTACGTTGAATAAAATAATAGCCCAGTTATCAATGAAGCTCGAAACAAACATCTACCTATTTAGTTAACGTAGGAAGCATTGTTGTTTCAGTTTATCCTCCTTTTATAGACCTACTAAGAACTAAGTAAATTATTAATTATATCGACTGGCTTTAGTTGGTCTTCGCGCGCACCTTTAAGGTACCGCCCTACCTATTCTGAAATGGAATCCGAGATCAAAAATTTCAAACAAAACAGTGTCTTTTGTATGAAATGTTTGATCTCAGATTCCATTTCAGAGCTTAGGATCAATAGCATTAATTATTCTTATGCAATAGCTCCTAAGGTAGTTTGTGATAGCACCTGAAATGCGTCAACTCAAATCGGAGCGTAAAATTGTATTTTATACAGTCTAGTAATCGTAATGAATGTTGCTTAGAAAATAAGTAGGTACCTAAGTAAATAAATGTTGAACAATAAATCACCATGAACCATAGGTACACTAGCTGCTCGGAGACAAGTCTGTGAAAAAAATTCATCACACAAAAAACACACCAAAAATTAAAAACAAGATTAAGGTAGGTTGTACCATGATCAAGTTTCTTGTAACTATTAGAGAAATATAAAAAACCTCGCCATGTTGCGGAAAATCATTGTAACTAATTTTTGTACTTGGAACACTAACATAAAAGGTGACAGTCGATTGCAGCGCCCCCAAATGAGGATTTTTATATTCCTGGGCAGGCTAAAGCCTGCAACAAGTAAACTTGTATAATGAACTCGATTTGAAGGAATAGTAGATAAAGTCACACATTTCACTCGAGAAGTTCAAGTGTGAAATTGGTGACTTTCACCCGAGATAAATATTCTGCTAATGTACCTACCAAATTTTATCGAAGTGTTGCTGTACAGGTTTCTACCTTTGCTCAGTAAGTATAGACGTAGATTTTTTTATTACTTTTCCGCCCTAGGGAGGAAATTCATTACTTTCCACCCTCCACAAATATTAAGATTTCAAAAGACGTACCTACACACGGCGACACATCAAGCTACGCAAAACAAAAATAAGCTGGTCGCGCATAGGTGTATAACGTCGCGCGGCCAGTATGTTTGTTTTGCGTAGCTTGATTTTGCAATCGTAAGTTTGTCAAAATTCGTTGCTAGAAGACCAACACAAGCACGCCGAATTCAGCGTAGTGTTTTTCGCCGCATTTTATAAGTGTGCGGGCGTTATCTTGTCGGGCTGCAGCGAAGGCCTATCATTTATTTAATTTTGTAAAAAAGTCTTATGTTCTTCGAACTTCAAGATTAGGTAAATGCTTAGACGAACTTGAAATTAAGGTAAGTATAAACAGAGATGATCTTTTCGTTTATCTAACGTACACATCTTTGTGATCCAATCCTCTAAGCAAATGCATATTTGACAAAACTATTGTACGTAGGTACTTACCTAAATCATTTGAACATTAATTTATTTGTTTTCTCTTAGAAAAAGTATGTCTAGACAGAGCCTCACGCTTCTACCGTATAAAGCAAAAGTGGCCAACTTTCATAGGTTGGTGTGCGTGAAGCGTCATACAACTTATCTCTGTGTACGACACGGGTTATCAGTTATCACTTATCACCCTAAACTGGGATAATATTTTTTTCGAAGCGTTCGTAGCTTTGACTGTCTATCTTGACATATACTTACCTATAACTTATCAAAGAATAACGTTTGACGACTGAAAACTCTGATGACGATGATGACGTCCAATATTACGTACTGTGTTATTTTGTCGCTTATACTGTTTAGTTGTTATTACAATTACATTTACTCAAGTATTTTTACTTATTTACCCAACAAATCCTTTAGAATACTGACTGTGGTGGTGTGGACTTATTTCGTTTTAGCGAATCGATCGAAGCTATCGATAGTTACAGGGTTATCCATTACTTACCGGGCACCCTGTATGTCTTTTAAAAACGATATAAGTAGATTATTATTTCCTCCAACAGTATTTCCCACTAGGATTGTTCGTTCTTTCCATGAGATCCCCACCGGTTAAATCCTAAATAAAAACTATAGCAAGTAACGTTTCTTCTAATGTTTCTTTACGCAGTCACAGAAATATTAACACGTTTGTTTTCATAATTTCAACTTCCTGCTTCAGTTAATTTAAATTCCACTGCTTTTTCAAGGATTCAAATGAGTAGTAGGTGCCTATGTAATTTATCATTTCATAAACTGGCGACAAGCATCGAGCATTTAAATTGAAAGACATATTGCAAATAAAAATTTATTACTCACAGTACAACATTTAATTATCTCAAATGGTAGACACGCAGAGTACAAATTCGATGATGAAACAGACATGCACTAAGTCAACTTGCCTTGTGAGTTTCTACTCTCTGTACCTTTTTACGCTAACGACATCTCTAGCTCTTGCTAATAAAACTTGTTTAGCTTCCCTATCTTCTGTTATTGTCAAGGTATACTTTAAAGTATTTTTTATTTACTTGCAATACAATCCAATTTTGAGGTATCCCTGTACCAACTAAATATTCAGTACAGATTCGGTACCGTTCTGTACCTAGTACACCTACAGAAAAAAATTTGATAATTATACAGATACACTCGCCATCAGATATATCGTAGCAAACTAGGTGGTCAAAATTACTAAGCAGTTTTAATTTTCAATAATTTCTTTACACATAACCAATAAAAACTCAGTTGTTTTACTTATTGAAAAATTTCTGTTCAGATATTTATGACAAAATACACGTTTATATACATATAATTGGTAACATTTAGTGTAAAGAATTTAATGAAAATTAGAACTGCTCAGAAATATTTGAACACCTTTAATGCTACCATGTATCTGATGGTGACGTACAATTTTGGAAATTTTTTCTGCTTTGTGATTTCCGGCTGCGCTGGCCTGACAAAGTTTAAGGAATTTTTTCATAGAAGTTGTCCAATACTCGCTAAACAAGTTTTATTGAGTAAGTTGCCATGTCTTAATGTTTGCGATGTCGCGCAAGCGGCAGCTTGATTTTGTACCATTTTGATTTGGAAATAGTAAATAAAGGAGTAAACTAATCACACGGTTGATTTTGTTACTATTTTATTAAAACACATCTTGTACAGGGTGTAACATTTTAACCCCAACGGAAATGACAAACGCACCGCGGCAAACTTTTAATAGTGCACGGAAAAGGAAAATGTTTAGAACTCGATAAGTTTCCATGTTGTATTTTTTCACAAAAGCACAAAAAAGTATGCCGCGGGCTATCCAATGCTTGCTGCTTTGGGTACCAAGCCAAACACGTATTGAAGTTTACTAACTAATCTGCACTCAATCATTATGCACTCCCTCGTCTTCCATTTTCTCTATAGTTCAACACTTTGATTATTTTAATTTAATCAAAGGTTCAACATTAGACGAGACGGTCGTTTTTCAGTCCTACCGTCGCCACGCCTGTTGCCTTCTACAAATATTCCAGCTCTGTATTGAAATTTTAAGATTAGTTTTTTTGGTCTGTTTTGTTGTTAAGGTAAGAAGAAGTATTTGATTATTTTGTGTGAAAAAAAAGGTTTTACTGTTTCAGTCCCATAGTGAAAATTTACACTTTCGCGGCTTGATACTACTTTAATATTACACCCTGTAGATGTAACTCTTGAAATGAATAGGTTCTTTTGATAAGTAGGTATAATAAGTAATGAGGATAAAATATTGTCCTGTTCTGCTTTAATACGTATATGGTTAATGTTAACAAGATGGATCGAAAAGATACAAAACTTTATTATATATCCGACATAAATTATTCGTGATTCATTCATAGTTTTAACAAAATAGATTTCTACAAAACGTATAATATATATATACCTTGATAATAATACTTCGATGAATATTGTATAACAATAACGAGTAGGATATTAAAAATTTCATAACATTGCATCGCTAAAACAAGTGATAGGTCTCCTTAAGAGTTTAATAAGTCGGTAACCAAAAGAAAACATGGATCTTCGACCCAGATGACAAAAAGTACTAGAAGCCTTTTATTATTATGTGCTACTTACTTAATAAACTACATTAAATAATTTATTTTTAATATCTTTTACTTAAAATTCGCTAAAACCAACAGCTTATTGGTGTTATACGTTAATAGTTAGCACATACATTAATTTTATCTAGCCGTTTCCGATTTAATAAAAATCATTTAACTACACTGGTTTGCTGGCTCTAGTGAAATTTTATGTAATTTGTACTTTGTCTATTGACAATCGACTATGTACATAATACAAATACAGAAAAACGGCGCCTTTTGTGGATGGGTGAGGTTAATGAAAAGTCATATATTGTGCACGGTACTTTTACTTTTACCACGATTTATTACATAAAACACCGACTTAATAAAAGTATCAGCGTTCAGAATACTAGAGGCCGTGAGGTCGCTAGTTGCTACATTCAGCGTTAATTTAAGTACCTACTAGTATCAACAATTTCATGTCAGTTACTCGTATTATATCATGTGATATCTGCCGCGGCTTTTGGTCGCCACCACCCGCCGCCCTAGACCTGCGCACGCGCACGGTTCCGGGCGCGGGCAGGAATGCGGGACTTCAAATATATGTACATAAAAAAAACTAAACATAAATACAACAATTAACGTTTATTTCAATCCATAGAACCATATAAATTAAAGTAAAACAAAATACTACTCGGACATGAAAATCAATATGGTTTTATGTTGTTGCGATGCAGAGATGTTTGCTTTAGAGGTAAAGTAGTCTCATTATGGAGGCGGTACGATAGACCAATAAATAAGGAAGCCGAGGGTGTAGAGGGGGTGGGGCGGGGCTGCGCGGAGCGGGGGGCGCGAGCGCCGCCGCCGAGCCGGCTGGCGCGGGCCCCGCCCGACTCGCTCCACGTGCACTCCACTTAACGTAGGCAGGCTATACCTATACTTTACCACAATGTTCTTACATACGACTCCTTCTTATCACGATACCTTATATTACATTATTATACCCATGTTACAATTTTTTGGAGAAACAATTATAATATCATGTATGTATGTATAGGTACCATATACATCATGTATATTTTTTAACAAACAAGATGGAATATCAAATGCCGCACTGCGCAGCCGATTAACATTAAGTTATATCATTATACATATAATATCATTTGATATGAAACAGTGCATTTCAAAAGTCCAACCGTCACACCTTTATAGAATCCCTCACATGTAAACCTTTATAGAAAAAACATTTTATTGTTCTCGCTTTGTATCCATAAAATACTTTCAAATGCAACAACTTCTTAGTCTTAGTTTATAAACATTAATTTTTCTTCGATTCAATAAACATTCAATTGACTCATTTATCAACGACAAAAACCTACAAAAATATATTATAACATTAGCACGAGTCAAATAGAGTGCGGAGGAAACGTCAGAAGACGTAAGTCAGTGCGTGAGGACGCGCGCGGGCGCAACGCGGGGCTCGTCCGCGCCGCGGCGGGGCGCAACGCGGGGTTCGTCCGCGCCGCGTGGCGTAACACGGGGCTCGTCCGCGCCGCGGGGCGGGCACGCGGCTCTCTCGGGCGCCAGCCGGGCGCCCGGGCTCGCGGGGAACTGTGTGACCATCTCTATTCGCGGGTCCTACCCATATCGACACAATACGCGAGTCTCTTTACAACTAAAAAAAATAATATAAACTTTCAAAAACGTTAACAACTACAGCCATAACAAAAATAGACTAATAACGACTACGCTACGGAATCTACGTACTACCTAAACTATCCACTAAGTAAATTTGAAACGAAACTAGTGTTCGCTCACTACGGAAACGACGGAGGGTACGGTCGGGGTACGGAGTCGCGCGAGGCGTCCCGGTCGCCCCCGTCGGGGTCTAATCTCATACGGAGCGGTCCTACGAAGCGAGCTATAGTGAGACCTGCGACCGAGGGGCCGGCCCCGGACATGAACGTCTTACGTGCGTCCACGCGAGCCTGGCGGCATCTCACTGATTGAACGATACGATCTTTGCAGAAACGAGGGACGGACGGGTAAGAGTTTATTACAACGGCAACGTTTATAAAACTGATTTCGAGCAGGTTCCAGATGTCCGGGGCGCGCCCCAGAGCCGGCTCGGGGTCCTATTAAAACTACCTATATACAGACGCAGCCACTACACTTGCGCATGCGTACGCGAGCCACTTGAGCAAACTTGCGTGCGGCCGAAGCGGGCATGGCAGCGCCACGCGCGGCCGCACGCCACCGCGACCGGTGCCGGTATCAATATAAATATTCAACAACATTAACTTATACAATAATCCGCACTCGGGTCGGACAGTCGCCGCGGGCGCGACTACGACGCGACGCACGCTCGGGACGGGGACACAACTAACATCTTTAAAAAAAATAACAATTCTCCATAAAATTTTGGTCCGTACGTCGTTAACTAACCCTGTTGAGTGTCGAACTGAGTCCGAAGGAAGGAATTAGAGACGACGAAAGATCAGAGTCTGAGTAGAACTTTGGTTAAGATTCACCTATTAAAACTAAGTCGTTAGATAACTTACGGTAACTGCAATATTAACTAATCCTATAGTCAAACAAATCATTAGCATAACATAAAAGTTAAGTTAGTATATTAAAATATCGATTAGCTAAGTTATATTAGTCGTACAATATCTAAATAAATCTGGTGGTTTTTTGTTGTTCTATTTGTAAGTAACAAGATCAACTATATAAATAAAATAGCTAATCGATATTTGGATAATAAGGAACTGCAATAGCAGACAAACTGTTCGTGACAAGAGTGAGCGTAAGGAGCAGTATAATAAGAAGTGCACGAGATTACAACAGCACCAACATCTCTCTTGTGCATTCTGAACCTTAAGCTCCCTCTGCCAAGAGCCAGACAATCAGAACAAGGTGAGGGAAGGAAATGTTTCGTATAAAGCTAACAATAAGATTAGTCAGAGATATAAACCAAATGGTTGCAGCGTCGGAAGGTGACGGAGAAGTGTGTCCAGAACCGGCTACGACGCGGAGAGTGCGCGCCGGCGGTGCGCCCGCGACCTGAATCATAAAACACATATCCTGCTTATAATAATGTCCAAAGAGATTACACCGAAAAGCATAGAGGGAGCCATACTCTATTGCTCTAAGATTGCAAGGCTGTCCACTTTTTTTGTCTTTTGTGTTTGTATGTATTGCGTCAAGTGGTAAGACAAAAGACACGAAAATTGACTACTTTACACATCGATTTATAACTTTTCGCTTACGCTGAAAGATGGAGCCAAGAAATCGAGAGCGAGATAGCCAGTTGTGAAAATTTATATAAACAGAAAAGACAAAACTTACATTCTTTTATAAAACCAAAAGAATTGTGTCAACTATTTACTTGAATCAATAGCTGCTTCTTAAACAATGTCTGTTGATACATACATTAACATAACAGACCAGACAGCATGCGGGATTTCGTTTGCAAAATATGCGTGTACCACCGCGGTTTGGCATTTGTCGGTGTTAAACATAGTCTATCGCTAGAGTAATTTGTCTATGGTGTTAAAGATGTCGGTTTTATTTAAAACGCATGACATCACATGTGGACATGTAAACTCTGTGGTTAACTTAAAATAACTAGCCATTAAGAAAAAAAATATAGATATTTAGCAGGAAGGTGGTATAGATATTGTTTAAACCTGGAGTACAGACTGCCTAACAAGCGGTGAAACATGAAAATATACCTTAAAGCCTGACCAGGAAAATAAAAAACCTCGCCATGTTGCGGAAAATCATTGGAACTAATTTTTGTACTGGGAACACTAACACTAAAGGTGACAGTCGATTGCAGCGCCCCCAATCCAGGTTTTTTATATTACTGGTCAGGCTTTAATTAGATAATAGATAATACTCCTTGGCGGTCGCTAATGTTTAACCTTCTTTCGTACGTCGTTTCCAACTGTAGGTTTGTCCCAAGAAGTATGGAATACCTACAATGGAAGAAAGACTGCCTAACAAGCGGTGAAACATGATTATACTCGTTGGTGGTCGGTAATGATTGTTCTTTTCCGTCGCGTCGTTGGTTTTTGTGACCTTAACTTCGTTCCTTTCTAATCCAACGTCAAAAATGTTGTTCCTCTCCTGTCATTTTCGTAACTACGTCATTGGATAGAAAGGGACACACCTAAAATTGAAAATATCGACGACGCCATTGCAAATTTGTTGTTTCAATGCTTGTAAGGAGGAGGTCCTTTATGATTTAAATCCATGGTTTGTCCCAAATTACAAACCTACCGTTGGAAACATCGACGTACGAAAGAAGGTTGAACATTACCGACCGCCGCGCCATGACAAATTTTCGTGTTTCCATGCTTGTACGGAGGATTGGTAGGTATCCATCTTTAATATCCATGGGTATTTAGTTACAGTGTCAGAATTAGACATTTGACGAAACGATCTAATATTTTGACGATATCTATGACTTACTTAGGTATAATCACGGTATAATATTATTTTATAGCTTCGTATGTTGAGTTGGAGACTTAGACAAATTAACTTGTCTATGGTAAAACGTAGTGATTACTTGCTCAGTGGTCTAAGGTTGGAGACGTCCTGGCTATGGATGCCATGAAACTAAGGAATGCAGTAGTAATTAAGTGTCGATAGCTACTTACATGTCGTGTGGCGTGTTTGTGCTATGCGAGTGGTATGGGAGGGCTGCCTATACGTCCGCGTACTTGGACAATTTTTCGCGCAGGATGTGATTTTCTTTCTTTAGCAGCTCTACTTCTTGTCGCAGCCCCATGTTCTATAAAAATTATAACATTCATTATTATAACAAGCATAATTATAATTTATAACTATTTAATTAATCTTAACATTACTTGTAAATCAAATAAAGAAATTCCTGTAGGTGATCATCTGGTATATCTTGGGATATCAATAGCAACACCGGTATTTCGTCTCAGGATCTTAAAGGAGACTGACCTCTTTTTCGAGGTAGCCGGCTCGCAGCGCGATCTGGTTCTCCTTCATGCGGCGCGCGTCGCGTGACCGCTTGGCTGCCATGTTGTTCTTCCGCCGGCGCGCCCAGTACTTGTCATCTTTCAGGTCATCGGGCACGAACTGCCGACGACGTCGATATGGGGTTAGCAAACCGCGAGAATCTCTCAAACCTCCCTTCACCCACCAAATAAAAGCTGTTGCAGCTACGCACAGGTCACATCTTTTTAGTGGTACAGACTAAGCTAAACATACTACCTACATAGCCGTGCGCCTAAATAATATTTGAAAATTGTTCTGACGAGTATCTAATGATTATAATTTAGTCAATAACTAGGTTTTATTAGTTATACTCAAATACATATAAAACAACAATTATAAATAAGCAAATTAAGTAGTCTTGCATTGAATAATTATGTATAGAGCAGACAACGCGAACAAAATATGTGAGCCACATCCGCAGTGCGGGGCGCGTGCTGGAGGCGTCGCGGTGCAGCGAGCGCCTGGCACAGACTAAGTAATGTTGTACCAATTGGCCTAAATGCCTATATAAAAAAAAAATCTGCCTGGGTGTCGCCTCTAGTACCTCAATGTAGTCATGCGACATTTTCCGATTTTCTATGTGAGGAAAACATAAGAAATTTATCTTTGTCGAAGATAATATTATAGTCGGTATGGAAGAAGTAACAAAACGTTTGTTTTTTCATTCTAGCAATAATATATTAGACTTTCTGGACGGAGAAGACTAAAGGAACATAATTAATATCTAAGTCGAAGAAATAGTAAGTCGGGACCAGTTTATTATAAAAAATTAAATACGTCTCACGACATTTACTGAGGAGAGATGCTACTGAGGATAACTAACCACAGAACTACCCACAGAAGCACGAAACTTAGCACGAATATGTGTTCAAAATTGTGGATTACACTTTAAACACAACTGGTGAATCAGACAATAATAATAATTAAATGTGATCTGGGAGATGAAACTAAGATAATGGATTTTTATTTTATTTTCAGATTTATGTGCCATCTTCTGAAAAAAATGCAATGCAAGTAAATTTTAAAATTATCTGATTTGTGTTAGCACGTGTACTTTTTAATGATAGGCAGAAAAAAAGGTTATGATAATTAAATCAAAATTTGTTTGATTACCTACTCAATTATTGTTTAAACTGATTGCGATGAGAGACTGTGTACTTAGGACTAATATAAAAACAAAACAAAAATGATTGAGGACCTCTAACCGGACCAATTCCCTTAATAAATAAAGAAAACGAACTTTTGATAATAACTTTAAAACTATGACACTTGTCATAAAGCTATATGTCTTTTAAAATTATCGTAAAGGTAAAATATCTACATCGTTCTACCTAATACCCTGTGTACTGCCTTTTGAAATATAAGGGAACATAATGTGTCGCGTACAATTTAAAAAGCGCACGTCTTAAAATTTATAGAGTGATCTGATTATATAGGTAAGCTTTTCATGTGACGGCACGAACAACTAAACTCACCTGGTATCTGCCTCTGGACGCATTAAATTATCTAGAAAATAACTCAGACAAGAGTAATTACATTATTAGGTTATACCAATATTTAAAGAACTAGGTGTAATTTGTATAAGATCAGTTTCTTAGACTATATTGAAAGGGACTAATTGGTATTTTAATCGCTGAAAGAAACATCAAATTCTGACAACATTTATTATTGCAGTTAATTATTTTGAGAACTGACTAAAATATACGTAGCTTTCCTTTTTCTATTTGAATGAACCAATTTTTATATAAATATTATTCCTAAGAACAGAAAACTAGAAACAATAAAGCGCTTAAACGCTTGCTATATAGCTTGCTTATATATGCGTAATTAAAAGGATACGTACGAAGTAATGTAATAGTAAGTAATACAATCGATAACACATTGAAACGTAATTGGCTTACGGCTAGGTAACTTGGTGTACCAGTAAGTAGTACGTTATTACTTAGTCTTTAAGCTGCTTAAATATATTGAAATCCGTTTGAAACAATACGTGTTTTTATTTTTCTACAATCTACTTTTCGGCAAAGTGACCGTTGCGAGCTGATTCATATAGGTATTTTTTAATTAGATCTTATATAACTTTATTGGACCAGAGTATACCATGAGTTCCTTTTCTTAATTATTTGTGCATACTTTAATTATTACAACAATCTGAAATGGTCATTGATGTGTTGCTGACTATAATTATAATGAATTACTACATACTTTAAAAGAATATTTCAAAGAACTCATAGTTACAAGTTTGTCAAAAAATATAACAAAACTGGATACTGTGTGCTGAACAATCTTGGGTAATTTGAACCATTCTGGTAAATCGGACATGAGACGTAAATATTATGCAGATTAATCCTTTCAATATAAACTTGATTTCGTTTTCGTTTCTTTTAAAAGCGTAGGAAAGTTAATTTTTTTATAGTAAGGCACGGCACTGCACTCTGCAGTTAAGAAATTTGGTTGATTGTGTATGGTTTGTTTACTGACTGACATTTACATTTTCTAAATATCATAAATAAACTGTTCATCTATTTTTTTAAATAAAAAAAAATGTTTGCCTTTCGTTCGTTAGCATTAAAAAAACGGCTTGACCGATTTCAAAATCTATTAATTTAACAAATTTTTCCCTAAAATTTGGAAACGGAAGAAAACCTAAACACTTAGGCTGGCTTGCATCAAAAAGTATTTAGGCTTAAACATGTTTAAATATGATGCTGTCGCTGTCATTTGTATGAGCAGTGTGAGAGACAGAACTATCACTAAATACGTTTAAACCTAAAAAATTGTTGGTGCAAGCCGGGCTTAAGATCTGACAGCTACATTTTTTCAAAGTCAAAGTCAATAATAATTTATTCAATATAGGAGCTTGAAGCACACTTATTAAACGTCAAATCTTTTTTAAGCTACCACCGCGTCGGAACGTGTTGTCACTGTAGAGAAGATGCGGCCAGAAACTCTACAACATAACACTTTAAACTGTGACCCCATCTAGTCAGTGTTATTGAACTATTTTTTAAGCACCTCGCTAGCTCTTTTTTAGGTGTCAATAAATTTTATTATTTTTCAAGTTATTACAAGTAAGTAAGCGTCAAAATTGGTGTGATTATAGAGCAAACTCTACATAATAATAAAAAATAATAAAAACCGGCCAAGTGTGAGTTGGTATCGCGCTAAAGGTCCCGGAAAAACCGACTCGCACTTGGCCGGTTTTATACTATCCTATTCTTTCGTTTCAATTTAAATCTTAAAATAAGCAGAAAGCTAAAAATTAGGAAAAGAATAACCAACTACCTGAAAATATATTTGAATTTACGATTTAGTAAACCGGTAAAAGTTGACTAAATTGTGCGTGTAATATCATATTCATAATACAGTAGCGATAGTCAAAATAACTATAGAAATCCTTTGGTAAACATTTTACAACGTCAAAGAACCAAGATAATCAATCACGAAGTTAAGACTCTGACCATGAACATTTTTTTGATGTTTGTTTTCATGCCTTCTATAGTTTTTTTCAGCTTAGGATGATGGCCTCAAAATAATTAGTTTCAGTTTTGTGACATTTTACCATCCCAGGCTCCATACAAGATTGCCATATTAAATTACTGTATTTGACACTTGACGTTTGCCGTTTCTGTTTCCGGCATAGCGTTAGAAAGAGAAGATCTTTTTTAGGGTTCCGTGCCCAAAGGGTGAAAATGTTACCTACGGGGCCTACGTTGTCCGTCCGTCTGTTCGTCCTTCCGTCCTACCTTTTTAAGGCTGTAACTTAATTACATAATTACGGCGGATTTGTTAACAAATTATAAAAACTTCAAAAAGAAAAAAATTAAGGGGGGTTCTCAACAAGAAACTAGTTTTTATCAACGTTTTTTCTTCACGCTCTATAGTTAAAACGGTAATACATACAGGCTTCGAACTAGGTGTGATTATAGAACAGACTCTACAGTATACAACAAATAATAAAAACCGACTAAGTGTAAGTCGCTCTCGCGCTATTTAGCGCTCGGGACCTTTGTCCCGGAGAAAAAAAGTTTTTTTCTAAGTTAATATGTTGTGTTCTGTGGTGGTGTGGTACGGTACCCTCGGTGCGCGAGTAGCCCCACTCACACTTGACCGGTTTTATTTTTATCTACCTTAGATATATCTTGATATATAATATAACTTATCAAATGCAAAGATTTTGTAAGATTTTCTTACGACCATTTGAATTTATAGGTCAGAGAACAACATTTTTCAATTATAAACACGATAAATCGTAAAAAAAATGTTTCTTAAAATGAGACATAGTTTCAACCAACTATCCGTAAAAATTTAACGTAAATAAAAAAAAAGTGATATTAGCTTCGCCATTTATTCACTGTTTGTAAAGAGTAATGCAATGTTTTTTTTTTCAAGAACTGTGATTGTCGACCTACGCCTCCCATAGCTTTGAAGATGCTTAAGTTTTTCCCTCGTTTTTCCTCCTCATTGTAAAAAGGTCCATATCAAATTAATATGGGACAAGCCTAAAGTTCCTCTTCCTAATAAAAACATAATATATGTACTGAATAAGGATGAAAGAGAAAAAAAGTGTAATGCCAATAATTAATTAAATATCGACCATACTCGTATAAGCATTAACAATAAATTAGTAGGTAATGGTAAAGGGACTATAAAAATAATTGTTGCCAACCGTAATTATTGTATGGAGCCTTTCCTGATAAAGTCGATAGAAAGCATAAAAAATACCTTAAATTTTCTTTGTTTAAATCTCCTAAAACATCTCCAATCCGAAATAGTTCGGGCGGCGGTGACGAAGTCATATACCCATCGAGCTCATGAATAATTCAGTTTTCATGCAATAGTTTACTATTAGGAGATGCGAAAAAACTTGGTCGGCCGACCCCTATCCTGGTGGGTTTTGCGCAGGAGGGTGACTAGTAACCTCTCTGAGACGACACTAATTACCCATCGAGCTCATGGACAAAATTATGCTTATCCGATTGGTTTTAGTTAGTGTAATGAAGTACACTCGGTCGTCCGCCGGATATCCTGGCAGGTGGTGCTGGCCAACCAAAAATGGTGGTCAAATTTTGGAGTACTTCTCACCCATCGAGCTCATGGATGAAATGTATGCCAAATCAGAGGTTAGACCTTCACCTTCAATATTTCATCGGTCGTCCTGGCCAAAGCCTGGTGGTTTCTGGCGGCCAACCAGATTTATCTGTCAAAGTAAGATCATGCATTTCCACGTTCATCCAAATAAATACATTATTAACCTGATATATGCAGTTCTTTTAGCATGAACGTGAACTGTTGTATGGTTTAAAAGTACTTATTGCAAAAAAAACGTAAAAATAAAAAAATGTGTCGATACGAGAAGATTAAAAAAAAAAATTTTTTTTTCGTCATATCTCCGTCATTTCTAAACTGGTTTGGTTGATTGCTTTATCGATCTAAAGAGTGTATTGCAGAGTTCATCCTATCAAAATTTGGTGAGGATCTGAAGAAGCGTTTCGAAGATGTACAATGTTTTAAGTGGGTCAGATTTTACTACAAAAAATACCAAACGAATTTTATTCTTTTACGAAAATAATCTTCGAGTTCTATTAATTTTTCTTTCTGAAATAAAATCTGTTCTCTTAAGAGGTGCCTATATAAGAAAATAAACTAGTAATCACCGCGGCGTTGCTTTCGAAAATTGTAGTTGTAAAAAAATGTTTCGTCAAGTGAAAGCTAGCTATGTTTATGTGGATGATCTAATTTAGTACATATATCAGTTCTAACATTATTCGCTGAAACTGTATTAAAGGGATGATCACACCACCAAACTGAACAACTCTTATTATGGGTCCAACATCGAAATCTCTAAAAAACCAGCTGTCTCATATATTCAGATTCCAGTCGAGTTAGGTTTGCAGTTTTGTTTAGGACAGCTGTTTTTTTACGCTATTTCAATGTTGGTCCCATAGAAAATTTTGTTCAATTTGGTGGTGTGATCATCCCTTTAATACAGTTTCAGCGAATAATGTTAGAACTGATATATATACTAAATTAGATCATCCACATAAACATAGCTAGCTTTGACTTGACGAAACATTTTTTACAACTACAATTTTCGAAAGCAACGCCGCGGTGATTACTAGTTTATTTTCTTATATAGGCACCTCTTAAGAGAACAGATTTTATTTCAGAAAGAAAAATTAATAGAACTCGAAGATTATTTTCGTAAAAGAATAAAATTCGTTTGGTATTTTTTGTAGTAAAATCTGACCCACTTAAAACATTGTACATCTTCGAAACGCTTCTTCAGATCCTCACCAAATTTTGGTAGGATGAACTCTGCAGTACACTCTTTTGATCGATAAAGCAATCAACCAAACCAGTTTAGAAATGACGGAGATATGACGAAAAAACATTTTTTTTTTTAAATCGCCATGTATCGACACATTTTTTTATTTTCACGTTTTTTTTGTAATAAGTACTTTTAAACCATACAACAGTTCACGTTCATGCTAAAAGAACTGCATATATCAGGTTAATAATGTATTTATTTGGATGAACGTGGAAACGCATGATCTTACTTTGACAGATAAATCTGGTTGGCCGCCAGAAACCACCAGGCTTTGGCCAGGACGACCGATGAAATATTGCAGGTGAAGGTCTAACCTCTGATTTGGCATACAATTCATCCATGAGCTCGATGGGTGAGAAGTACTCCAAAATTTGACCACCATTTTTGGTTGGCCAGCACCACCTGCCAGTATATCCGGCGGACGACCGAGTGTACTTCGTTACACTAACTAAAACCAATCGGATAAGCATAATTTTGTCCATGAGCTCGATGGGTAATTAGTGTCGTCTCAGAGAGGTTACTAGTCACCCTCCTGCGCAAAACCCACCAGGATAGGGGTCGGCCGACCAAGTTTTTTCGCATCTCCTAATAGTAAACTATTGCATGAAAACTGAATTATTCATGAGCTCGATGGGTATATGACTCCGTCACCGCCGCCCGAACTAAAATATTTATAGATATAGATTATGTCGGGTTTTAGGCGTAGAAAAGAAACAGGACGGAGAAAAGGTTAAACAGCTGAAAATGTAATCGTAATTATGATTATTTAATTTCATTCCATTCATTTAATAATCCTAAGGCCGCCAGATGTCACTTATTTTCTGATGAACAAAATGTGTAAGTTTGAGTAGTGTTAGTATGTACTATGATTGTGTGCCTACCTTTTACCTTGGCCAGACGGCGACTTTCCAGGTATCAGGAGTGCGATTTTTGAATCTTATTCGGTGAGCTCAGCAGTTGAAAATGGCAAAATTAGTATGGAGATACGCATCTTTCTACTGCTGATTAGCCTTTCAAAAATCATACTGAAGTAGAGCGATTTTTGAAAGTCAAAACAGCAGTAGAAAGATGCGTATCTCCGTGGTAATTTTGGCATTTTCAACTGCTGAGCTCCGCGAATGAGTTTCAAAAATCACACTCCAGGTAAGTAATCAAGGTACGTAAAAATGCTACGAACCTCATTTAATTTCGAATGGCTGATTTTTACGTTATATGTTACACAATATCGTTAAAAATCTGGCATCTATACTCCCAGACACATCCCGTGGGCGGTTTTACCTTACAGAAGCTTTAAAGCCTACTAAAGCTCTCACAAAAACTACTTGATCTCACTATGCGTGAGCATGAGCGTGAGTGAGACTGTTGATTTTAAATTAGCATAGTGAGTGATGGGCGTGAGTGAGACCGTTGATTTTAAATTAGCATAGTGGGTGTATGAGGCAAACACTTTTGCGTTAGAATTCAGGTACTAAATTCTCAATCCTGATGCTGCAGGGGAACTGCCTACCAAAACCTTGATGCTTGAAAACCCAAATATTCATTAAAAATTATCTACTTGATACCCGCTGTGCTAATGTAAAATTAGAAGACCCACAAGCCTCAAGGTTTTGGTAGGCAGTTCCCCTGCAGCGTCAGGATTGAAGAGTTGGGACCTGCATTTTAACGTTAAATTATTTTCTTAATACCTACTATGCTAATTTAAAATCAACAGATTCTCAATCCTCACGGTTTTGGTAGGCAATTCCCTCGCAGCTTCAGGATTGAGGAGTTGGAACTAAAATTTTCATTAAAATTTCTGTACTTGATACTCACTATGTTCTTTTAAAATCAACAGATTCTCAAGCCTCACGGTTTTGGTAGGCAGTTCCCCTGCAGCTTCAGGATTGAGGAGTAGGAACCCAAATCAGCCATCAGAATTTAAGTGACTTTCGTAGCATTTTAACGTACCTTGATTACCAGATACCTAGAAAATGGGCGTCTGGCCAAACTAGCAGGTAGGCATACGATCATAGTATCTACACATTAACAATACTCAATCTTACACATTTTGTTCATCAGAAAATAAGTGACGTCTGGCGGCCTTGGGATCTTGGACCACGTTATTTAGGTATTTAGTATGCGTTTTAGTAAAACAAAAAATTCTATTGTAAAACGTACCTACTACAGCATCTAAGAATCAAGATAATCAATCTGGAAAGTTTGACTTTAATCATGAGTAACTCGGGTTGGAGACGTTTTAGGAGATTTTACCAAAGGAATTTTTAGGCTTATTTTCATGAATTCTACCGATTTAGTTCCAAACTGTGGCCGCAAAATTACAAAATTTTCAAGAGTGCAGAAACTTACAATAATACTTCTAACCTACGGCCTTTTAAATAATCAACCAAATCTATATGAAATTAGTATATTTTAAGTTCCAATGACAATGACAATGACAAATAATAAAACTATAGTTGAAAAAAAGTTATTTTGGTTTACAAATATTATAGCGTTTGAAACTCGATATTTACGAATACTCTATATTCGGGTAATTGATTATAACATTACCAAAAAACCGGGTTAGAGTGACTCTTTCTTTAAAGACTTTTTCTAACAAATAAATTAATATGATTTCAATATTTTTGTATTAGGTACTATGCAATTATGTCCATCCGTTCGCTTGCCCCGTAAACTACCACTTTACATGGATTTTGTACTCCAAATTGCCCCGTCAAGTACTACTTGACATGGGGCCTTCGCTCCCATCCTCAATGTTATTGAAATATGCCTGTCTCTGTTTGCTGAAGGTCTATTTGTATTATCTATCTCTCTTCTTTGTAAAATTTACTCCAAATTGCACGTGTCAAGTACCACTTGACACGTAGGCACAATCACAAAACCGAGCCGCGGCGCGGCGCGTAGGCAGGTAAAACAAATGACGGGGCAATGTAGGGTGTTCGTCAAGAGCCCGTCCGGGCAATTTAGCGGATAGCTTGTAGCGCGTAACCCATAAGACAATCTCCACCATCATAAATTGGGAAACACTGATTTAGAGTAATACTTTTCAATTACTTTTTGATAGAAATGGACAGAAATTCCAGCATAAACCTTGTGCTACAAAAGTCGTCATTCATTATCCTTAGTCATTACCAGTTTATAGGTATAATTGATCTGCACACAGGCTAGCAAGATTTTGTTATATTTTCGTATAATTTGTGCACCTTTTACCAGTAAAGCCTAACCTTAAGGTCTAATTATAATCAAACTGCCTATTAATTTAACTTTTATTTTATTTATTTGAATAAATAATACTACAACAGAAGTCTAAATACAGATTGAATTAATGGCGCGTACTGGTGTGTCGCCGGTATAGGGAAAAGCATTGCGCATTCAACCGAACGTTCGGCGCGGAACGTTCCGCAGGTGTGTCCCTACACTTATGTGTAAGATATTAGAATATTAGATCAATGGTACACCTAGTAATATCTGAGCCATTGATATCCCTGTCATGGAAGCTCCGGTTTCGGTAAGTACTCATCTACTGTTTACGTGTAAGTATAGTCAACGAATTCATACAATTGTAGAGACACCAACTTAATCCGATTCCTACGCATGTATAGATAATGGATATCCCATTTCCTTCCATTTAAATATGTTTTATTAAATCTGACTCTTATTTTACTGCAGTAGTTAATTATAACTTTATGTTAATAACAAACAACATTACCGGTATTTAGACTTCTTAAAATTTATTTCAAGGATATTTTTCATCCTTTTGACTTATTTTCTAATGTGAATTTAATAACTTAGAGTTAGGCTTTACATTACGTTTTGTGCGTATTACAATAAAAGCAGCAACGTTAGCAAAGTTGTAGTATTGTTATTAATAGTGTAATATAATCTTGTTAATGTATTTTTTGGTAAAAGCGTTAATTAGGCAGTGATAAGTGTTTTGTTTATGAATCTGCACAACAACATATATTGACTGTAATATCTGTGTGTCCTTTACAGTAATCAGAACCCTATGTTCTTGAAAATATCGTTGAGCCTACATTTGTATTCGTATTTGCTCATTCTGTTTTTTATCGTGCTTTATACATAAAGGTTAGCGTGCAAGGAAAAGCTTATCTTTGCCCCCACCAGACCATGTAAAAAAGATTTAAGAAAGGAATTCAAGTATTATTTATAACAAGGCCTTTGTTTCTATGTTACATTTAGTAATAGCCATATAGGGACAGAACTAACCGATAGACTTATGTATCAGTAGCATACGTTCTATTTTCTTTTCAATTTATTTCAAAAGTGAAACGTGTTGTCGTGTTAGTGAGGGTGTGTAAGTGTCGCCGCTCCCCGCAGGCAGTAGCAGCATGCCGCTAGGAATGATCAGCGCACTAACATCATTTACCTGTTTCCGGGACTTCTTGATCATCGGCTGCGGCTTGAGCTCCTCATCGGAGAAGGCACGCGTTCGAGGGTCAAAATCACGCCCGGACGACGCCATTGAAAACGCTGAAACGGAACCAATAGTAGTAATCAGTATTTGTTGTCCATTACATACCTACAAATCTGATCCTTTTAAGATGAAATTAGTTAGTGATAATTTAATTTATAACTAAATAAGCATTTCACCCCTCCGGGCGGAAAGCGTCAACTTTCGTCCCACTGCGCTAAACGAAGTTGCCGCTTTCCGCTTCTGTCGAGGAGAAAAATTGTAAACTAATCTCGGGTAGTAATTAGAAAGCCTCAGATCACATGTTTTTGACCTCGGCGAACATGAGATCTGAGACCTTTCATACTTTCCTGCCCTTGGTGTGTAAATCTACTATTATTTTCTTATGAATTTGACTCGACAGTTGAGATCTATTGCACTCAAGTTTGCTACAAGTCTAATGTCTTGGTCATCACAATTATATCGTATGGCATCTTTTGTCTTCTTGCTTGGATCTGGGGAGGTATACATTTTTAGGTCAAGGTGTTTCAGCCAGTCTTCCGCTGCCGGGGTTAACCTATCCACCGGGGAAACGGCGCAGAGTGTATTTCATTTACCACATAGAGGTTCTTGGTAATAGAGTATACGGATAAGATACATACTGGAGTCGGCGGGCGAGAGCGGCGGGTTGATGGTGTCAGGGCTCATGCAGTCGGAGGGCGACGGAGACCGCTCGCGCTTGGTGACCGGCGCCTGGAGGCCGAGCGCGAGCCCCGCACCTCCGCCGAACGCCGAGCCGCCGAGGTGCGCGCCTCCCAGTGCCTCGCCCGGCATGCCATTCTCGGACAGGAACTCGTCCAAATCCACGTACTGCAACCGGCAATATAACAATGTCACACAAATCTAGCCCGCCGGGTTAAACGCCCGACGCGCTTGGCGTTACACTACGACATATCAGACACATGTACGCAGTTTTGGGTATTAACATGAACAATCGCAATAAGCCAATTCGCTAGCCATCGGTTAAAGTAGTCATCGTCATTATTTTAAACATCGATACATTATTAAAATAACATATTTCGATTATGGAAGGAAACTATCGTCTGCTTGGCTCAGAGATGATTAAAATCATTTCTGGGCAGAGCAGATTTATTATATGCAGGGATTAGGGTACCATTTATAAATTTTCACACAAATAAAACTCGCTATGCAAAACCACATGCTTAGGACAATCCCTTAAAATAAAAACAATACACAGATATGGCTGATAACAGCATGGAAGCAGGAATTTTGAGGATAGAAAAGCGACTCTATTACCTAGTGCGGGTGGCAGCGGTTAGGAAGCCGATAACAGAGTCACACGACAGACACGCATTAGGTAATAAAGTAGCGATTACTGACTTCTTGTACCTTGAGATCGGGGTCATAAGGGAGCGTCTTGTCCCAGAGGTTGGGGCCGAGGAAGGCAGCTTGCGCCTCCCACAGCTCACTGTCATCCTTCTTGTCCTCTAGCGCGTCCTTACTGTTGACCGATTTGCCTGCAACAAAATTTATCAGGCCCGTCACTGGCGAGCTCAGGTTAACACTCACAACACAGCCCACTCGTCTCATGCCCTCCAAGGGTTAATTAAAGGTTTGTATTTTACTCTGTCATTATTTCAGATATTTGGTTAATGCAAATAGTCTAAAAATTCTCGTCTAGTTTGCTTATTTGTCGAGTGAAAGCATGAACTCGTATACTTTCAAATAGCAGTTAATCGCGTTTCAAATTAAGAATCACATGAGATGAGAGATAGGCTCAATATGTTGTCAGTATTGTCCTGGCATAGGCGTGTTAGGTTATTGAACATATATAATTATTCTATAGCAATCAGAATCAAGTGGAAATTATATAACATACACTCGCTGAGCGTTTGCGCATTATAATATCTAAGTAATAGTCGCGGTCGCATGAGCATGAACAAATATTTGTTAAATTTTAGGAAAATATAATTGCAAGCAAAGTTAACTACCTTCATTACAAACAAATGGATGCTGAACATATCTTAATTCCAGAGAAACTTTTAAAGATAAGTGGCGAAATTGGACCCAGTCTTCTTTACAAAAACTAAATGTTGTACAAGTGTCGGGTGTGCTGTATCCAATAAAAATCCTAAAAGATCTTAATCGACGAAAATAGCTGTCATAGTTGCGTTTTCTACAGATTTTTGATAATAATGTTTAAATAAGATTTTTAATGATGTTTTTATTACTTGTAAAGATTACTAGGAAATTGGACAAGTCAGTCAAAAATCTGTCGAAAATGCAACTATGACAGCTATTTTCGTCGATTAAGATCTTTTAGGGTTTTTATTGGTTTCGTTGAACTGATAGTGTCACTCATTTCGTTTTCTTTATTTATAAAATTAATTATAAAGTTATCATGAATTTTCTTCAACGTATTGCTAAGTTTCAAGTATTCGGTCAGTATATTGTCTTTAAGATACTCAGTTGCAGAAACGCTCATTAAAGTTAATCCTCCATTAAATCTCTTGCTTTCACTGTTTGCCTTGTTGACGTAGTAAAAGCTAGCAAGAGATTTAATGGAGGATTAACTTTAATTGGAGTTTCTGTAAGGGGTAACTTTGGTATGTTTTTCTATCTAGTAAACTTAATCTAATCGTGTAATTGAGAACAGTCGCCCATCCGCCCGATCCTTAAATAAGACATAATTTAATTTCAGACTTTAAAACACAGTTTAAAACACTTTCGTTCGTGTTCAAAAAACGGCCTCGACGGGATAACAGAGTCTTAGTTAGGTGCGCACGACTCGCATGGAGAGTCCGAATTGCATCCCATTCCGCGATGTTAGCACATGCATCGCATATTTGTTCAATGAATGTGTTTAAAAAGAAACCATACAACAACGGCGCACACATATAACGTTCATGACCTAGCCGGGATTCGAACCCAGAACGCTGATTTGGCAGTACGGCTTGGTACCACTATACACCAACCGGGTCGTCACAGCATCCTAAATATATGATTTACTTATAATACGTCTGGATAACCCCTTGGGGAATACAAAGAGAATGGAATCACTAACGATTCATTAAACATGTTAATCAAGTACTTAATTTTTTTTTTTTGGGTACGAACAAATAAAGAAGCGAAGTTTTTTTTTAACGTATCTTCAGCAGAAAAATATTTCACGTCTTCATAAAAACATAGGTAGGTGAGAGGGTGTAAAGACGGGCAAGGATAGTGAAGGGGTGGTCACGTTGAGCGACACGCCTGCTCAGGATAATCTGGGGGGCAAAGGGTCGCGAGGCTGAGTCGCACGGCAGGCCACGTGATGCAGCTATGAAATTACCACTACAGAGAGCGTATATAAAAACCGGTACATATACTCGTAAGTAGCTACACATCGAAGATTACATCTTCTATTAATACAGTTTATGATCAAGTGAAATAAATATGTACTAGTTTTTGAGGAAGAAGCATTCGTAAGCTGGACGCTCGTGTCAATATTTACTAAAATCTTTTATAACCATCAGCTGATATCCTCGGCTATATTTTTCACCTATATTAGGTAGCTCTCTTTCTTATATTGTGAATATAGTTTGTTTACCATCTAGCTCCTCTTGTCACGACATCTTCGTCAGTGCAATTCAATAAATGTTATATTTCTGATATAATACTTCGTTATTTTTACCGAACGTACGTATTTAAAATGAAAAATGACAGATGCATTATGGCAAGATATTCCGTGAATGGGCATATTGCGTCAAGGTAATCAACTTATTTATACATAGCGTGTCAACGCCTGAACAACAAACGACGTACTTCTAATCTTAAGTCAGTAAAGTTTTGTATCATCGTTGAACAAGCATATTTAACGACTAGAAAATAATACCATTAGGCTTGTGAATCTAAACGCCCACTGTGAATGAGAACTTTCGCTTTCACTCCTCATAGTTTGGGTTCGAGAGTGGAATCTTTTACAATAGCCGGTTGCTTGGATTTGGCCCCAAATATTTGTCTTATGGTGTTTTGTTTAAACTGCATCTCTTCATAGTTTATTCTCATCAATAATTATAAGCATAATGTTTGTATATGATGGAACCTAAATCAAATGATTATCTCTTTATAGTTTATTCTCATCAATAATTATACGCATAATGTTTGTATATGATGGAACCTACATCAAATGATTAGATCATGAATTCTAAGAGCAGTAACTCAAGTAAGTATGTAATGTAAACGTCAGTGGAATCTACGAGTAAAGTAGTGACACAATAACGTGGGAGCGACACGCGATCGATTGCGGTGCGGCGCTGGCGCATGTTTCCTCGTGAAAAACCGCTGCAGAGAGGGGTTGAGAGGGGGCAGGGGGCTACAGGAAGCGGGAAGTAACCCACTTGCCGGCGTTACGTGCGCGAAACGCTTTCCTCGCCGTTCCGCCCGTGCGCACTAGCACGCACGCTCGCTCGCTCTATGCGCCCTCCCCCTCCCACAACCCTGTCATTATGTAATGAATGATTGACTAAATAATAGAACGTGGAAAAATACTGTTTTTCTCACCCGTGACAGATTTAAAAAGTGAGATATAATTATGACAGTAAATCATTGATCAAAACAGTGTATTCAGGTTGATGTTTTTCAAGTTGCTTGCGTCCTACTAGCGTAACAGGTAAGTACGTCGGTAACTACTAATAAGAGAGTCGGTAAGTTAAATTTTCGGGATCCGATAATTTGCAGTTGATTTAAATGATGGTCTAGTCTGGATCTAGATATAGTCAGGTTGATGTTTTTCATATTGCTTGTGTCGTCCTACTAGAGTAACGGAAAAAGTATGATGGGTAAGTTTGATTTCTGGGTGGGATCTGATAATTTAAAGTTGAGGCGTCTGGCGTACCTATAAGTACTTGTTCCATCCAAGTAATAATTATAAGATTAATTCCAAGTTATATAATTTTCAAAACAGCGTAGTCTATGTTCTTCCGGAGGCCGGGCCGGGTCGTAGGCTCACCGCACCGACAGCTCTCACTTTCATCGGCTAGAGAAAGTCCGCCGATGTGACGACATTACAATCGATTACTAGCAGATGTTGGACTCTAGAATGCATAATATACTTAGAAGAAACATGTTAAAAAACGTATTAATATTTTTACTGCAGAGTTATAATAACAGATTTTTGCAAGAAAACAAGACGTAAATATTCTTATCAATTTCCAACAAAATCACTATTAGATTTTGTTGATGATTTTCCAATTGGTTTGATATAGTTCAACCATTGCAATTTACGCATCTCCTAATATAAATCATCAAAAGTTTATGGTTAAAATTAGCTCAAAACGCTCAATAATGTGCAAGTTCAAAAAACGCTTTTTAAAAATTTGGTTTCTTGACCTACACGCAGTAAGAGAAAGTGTCCGAATCAAGCCAGTTCCGCGGCCGGTGACGCGACCGACCACTCTCACTTTCTTCAGATAGAAAGTGACTTCCGAATTACTCTCAGCGCTAATCCGCAACATGTATAATTACAATGGATGCATTATCAGCAAGCGTTAAACTCGGCGTTAGTGGTCGCTGGCGGTAAATTTGCTTTTCAATTGTTATTTAATGACTTTGATCGTTAAGAACTTTCGGTGCTCGTACGCTCCCAAGCATTTTGGCAGCGTCATGAGAACTCATGAGTCATGACTACCCAATTTCTAAACTATTATTTCTAAGCTTTTTAGGTACTTCCTGACCAGTGTCTGTACCTATGACCATTACTACAAACATCATCGCTAATTATTCGCACGTAAAGGTGCCTAGTTATGTAGATGCAAGTGTTGGTGTCGCGATTGAAATGCTGCAACGGCGGTGGAAAGCTGGTTGCGTAACATTATCGCTTCCTGCTTGGAAAATATAGGTGAGGAGTGCCAGTAGGGGCGCGGGCGCAGGTGAGGGGCGGCCGCTGGGCGCGGGGTGCGGGGGCGAGTGCTAGAAGTGGGGGAGCGGGAAGTGGCTGCTGCTGTTGCGCAACGGAGAAAGCCAGTGTTTTCCGGCGACGCGCGATCATTTTCGTAAACGTGTGAATTGAGCGAAAGTGAACGAGAAAGTCGTAACCGAAAGACCTGCGCAATAGGTACCATAACTTACCAAAAATTTTTAATGTAAGTTTTAATAAACAATGCAACAGCTGATTATTTATACGTAGGGCACAGTGTTTCGCTAATATTAGATAATATCGTAAATAAGTAAGTTCTATAAATAAGTCAAAATACCTAACTCTATTATGGATAAATCTTTAAATTTTAATAAAGATCTAGAAAGAATGTGCTATACAGGGTGTTTCATAAGTAAGAATAAATTTTTAAAACTCATAAGGGGGTTGTTTAGACCGTCAAACTGAACAACTTTCTCTATGGGACCAACATCGAAATCGAGAAAAAAAATATTTTAAATCCCATACATATTTTAGCTCTAGTCGATTTGTAGAGTATAGAACATAAATATTTTTTTTCGCGATTTCGATATTGGTCCCATAGTGAAAGTTGTTCAGTTTGATGGTCTACACCACCCATGTTTATTTGTAGTTTTGTAACACCTTGTATAAAACGCCAATAAATCAAAATTCATTTTAAATAAAAATGTCTTAACACGTTATCTAACCATTTAAGGATCGACTCAGATGCACCTTTCAAAAGGTTAAAAGCTATGAGAGTACAGGTGTGGTTCATAATAATATTGGGCCATATTCTAAGAAAGTCAATTTACTAACTAAATTCATCGATTGCCAAGTAAGTATAACTACCTAAATACTGGATCTCATCTAAATTAAAAGATTTAGATAATCAGAACAAAAAAGGCTGTATGCTGATCTAATTAGCTATGTGAAGGAGAATATATAAAGAAATATGTCCCTGAAAACAACATTAACCCTTCAAGGGTCAATAGGTCAGCTCATATTTTTAGTTGTAGATGTAACGAAAACTGTTATTTGTTTGCTAAGATTATATTTAGAGAGGCCAAAGGGTTTAGGTTTTCAATAAAATTGATCGATCCAAATATTCCGAAATGTTTTAACTGTTCCTGTATTCTGAAGACTAATGAAGGAGCTAATATAGTCAATAAAATGAATCGAAAATAGGTACGAAGGTTTATAAACACTCCACTGTATATATTCTTCATTTTATAGTGTCATTTCAACAAAAAAGAAATAGGCATAGCATAGCATATAGCATAGCATTTTTCTAAAAGGATAAATGTATACAAGGTGTTTCAAAAATACAAATAAACATTTAAGGGGGTGGTTTAGACCATCAAACTGAACAACTTTCACTATGGGACCAATATCGAAATCGCGAAAAAAAAATTATGTTCCATACTATCTACAAATCGACTAGAGCTAAAAATTATGTACCTAGGTATGGGATATCAGAATTTTTTTTTCGCGAATTCGATGTTGGTCCCGTAGAGAAAGTTGTTCAGTTTGACGGTCTAAACAACCCCCTTAAGAGTTTTAAATATTTATTTTTTCTTATGAAACACCTTGTATAGGGTCCAACTTAATATGCTGACAGTTTTTTAGTAGGATGATCAGACCATCAAACTAAGCAACTTTCTCAATGGGACCAACATCGAAATCGCAAAAAAATTTCAGCTGTCCCATACATTTGGCTAGAGTAGTAGAATAGTAGAAAGATCATACTTTCAAAGGAAGGGGTTTTTGGATCTTTTTATTGATAAATGTTATTTTTCTCTCGAAACCGAACTGCGGAGCCGGCAGGTAGGTATGCGTATGGAGTATCAAACTCAAACTAAAAAATTATTTAGGTATTCAAAGAATATCGCATCGATAGTTTTCTGACGTAATTTTTTGACTCTACCACCACGTCTCGGAAGGTGTTTCGGTGTAGAGAAGATGCTGCCAGAATATCCTATCCTATCTAAAATGTAGGTATTCTACAAAACTAAAGAAAGAAAACTTTGCACTTATGTTGCATCAACTTACGCCAGTCGGAAGTTAGAACTGCATACATTAACATTACAGAAGCATTAGAAGCAGCAATGTGTGCGACCAACTGTACGGTGCGCAGACGCAGCGAATAGTACGTCAGCGGAAAAGTAAAAGTCGGAAGGTGTTGCGGGGAGCGCGCGGGGGAGGGGACACGGAAACTCCGACGGAAGATTACTTTTACTCTCGCTGCATCGCTACGGAGCCTGCGCAAGAGTTGATGTACCTACACACACACACATACACACACAAGTTACAATTACAGCGGAGTTTAAGACAGTAGAAACCTACTGGACTTGGTTTAGGATTAGAGGTTTAGTGGTAACAATAAACAGGTCAAAAGCAGTTACCCCAGTTAAGTCATTTTACGGAGTTTTGTTAGGAGGGGAAGTAATTTATGAATGGGACTTTTGACAATGACATGCTTAAAAAATTTCGCTTCGCAACATAGAATTTTTTTTTAATTTGAAATTTATTGATTGTAATAAAATTGTATCTCCCAGAAAGCTTTTAACTCTAGTTTTAGTTTAACTTAATAATATTAATACCAATGCACTCATTTTAAAAACATTACACAATATAAATAATTTTTGAAATATTTCTCAAATAGCCACCGAAATTTAAATAAAACCGGTCAAGTGCAGGTCGGGCTACTCACGCTCCTAGGGTTCCTTACACCTACACAACATATTTACAAAAAAAGTTTTGTTTTCTCTGTGATCTATAGCGCGAGATCGACTCAGACTTAGCCAGTTTTTATTACATTTTGTTATACTGTAGAGTTTCATTTATTACCAAGTTTGACGCTTGTATAATATGTATACCGTTTTTCCTTTAGAGCGAGAAGAAAAAACGTTGATAAAAACTAGTTTCTTTAATTTTTCGAAATTTTTAAACTTTTTTTGCTGATTCACCTGAACATTCTGTGAAAATTTCAACTGTCTAGCTATAACGGTTCAAAAGTTACAGACCTAAATAGGTAGGACAGACAGACAGACGACGGACGTATAACGTAGTAATAGGGTCCCGTTTTCATCATTTTGGTACTGAACCCTAAAAAACCCGGCAGTAACACGGCTGCACCAGAAGGAGGGTACGCTTTAATTATTGTATCACGTACAAAATTGATAAGTACATACTAAAAATACGATGGATAATGTAATTTATGGTCTTGGTTGACTTAATAATGAACTTGACTTAAAACGCCTGTTTGTATAATTACTATAAGATCTAATGTCATTTAAAGGGAACCTAGAACTAGGGTTGCCAACTTTTTTAGGTTTGAATATAATTAAGAATTACTCTGCTATTAACAAATGTATACTAGCCTGTTGCACGCATCTCTCCATTTCGTATTCGTCATAGAAAACATGTACAACATGAACGCAGAAGTCGCTGGGATCGGAGAAATTTTAAGAAAATTAGACAAATCTGACTCAATGCAGAGGAAAACAATAATTTAGTAGTCTAGTAGAAAATTGTTGCTCAGGAAGGGACTACATGGGCCAGTTCCGAGTATAGTTCAACAGAGTGAAAAAAAAACGGTACTGTTTCCGACCTATTTATTGAACCTAATTTATAATTGGGCCAATATTTGAATTCTCGACAAATATATAGTTGCTCATAAAAATATAGTCGTTTTGCCTGCTACAATATTTGTTTTCAGGATAATAGTTTTAGGGCCCCTAATACAGGGTGTAAGGAAAATTATAATTAACCTTTAAACCACATACTCTACCCATCAAACTGAACAACTTTTACTATGGGAGTTATGGGAGCAAACCGATCGGAGCAAAAAAATCTGCTGTTGCATACATTTGAGTCGAGTAGGTATTGGAGTTGTATGGGATACAGCAGCAGCAGCTTTTTTTGCTCTGATCGGTTTGCTCCTATAGTAAAAGTTGTTCAGTTTGATGGGTAGAGTAATGTGGTTTAAAGGTTAATGATACTTTTCCATACACCCCACAGGGTGTCCTTCTATACATAGAAGGATACTATATTACATAGTAGGGTTGCCAACCCTACAGAACATGAAAAATTACGTATTTTAGAATTACCCGAGATTACATTATCCATCGTATTTTTATATTTTAAGTATATGTACGTGACACAATAATCGAACAAAACATTATGCCCTCCTTCTGGCGCAGTCGGGTAATACTATTGTACAAGTAGTGTAAACAATAAATGTACATATAGCATAAAAATGTTTTGTTTTTAGGGTTTTTAATTATAGCTATTTCCGCCATGATAATTGTTAGGACCGAATCTCATCTCTCGAGAGCTATTGTCAATTTAAAAAAAGTAAAAGTGGTCGGATTGCCCACGCGCACGCGGAAGAAAGCACGTGCGAAGGAGCGGGGGGCGAGGGGCAGGGGCAGGGGAACGGAACGAGAGAACGAAGAGCGAGGGGAGGGGAGAAAGTCGCGAAAAGGTCGCTACTTTTTCCCAAATATTCGGAGTGAAAGTGCGCGCAGTCACGCTCGAATTGATAAAAAAGTTTTGGAGAACGATGATGCGGCTGCTTGATTCTCTGCGCAACGTCAAAAGACCTTAATTATACTTTCTGGATATACCTACCTATAAACTACTCGTGCACAAATAAAGATTAAATAAATTCGAGGTTTGGTTTCTGAATATCATTGTGCAAAAACTGTTAAGTACATACTTGGTTCCATTATAAAAAATTTAACGAAGTTACAGGCAGTTACAGCGTCCTTAAGAGGGTTCTCAAGCATGTGCAATGCTTGCGTAGGTAGTTAACTAAAGTGAGAAATGAGTCGGAATCTGAAATTGAGATCACTCGAAAAAATTATGCAGATTTTTATTTGTTTAGTTAGATTGATGGTAGCAGAATATGAGAGACGAGTCCGTAGTCATAATTATAAGTAAAAACATAAGCTTTGTTGACATTAATTGTGAAAATGTAACATTGACTACTGAGCACTAAATTGACCGTAGGAGCGCTTTCGTTTGTTCACGCACCTCTAATATTATGTAAATTTAAAGTTACATCTACAACTCATCACGTAAGTAAGTAGTGACCTTAATTCTTCAATGACATAACCGCACACGTGTTGTAATTATGTCAATACACCACCCAATGTTCAATGCCAAGTTCACACTGAATGTTTATAAACATAGCTCTTCAGTCAGTGCTCTGAAACGAGAATCTATCTGTTGATATTAACAAGTCTAGGAACTGGCTCATAAAATGATAATTATGATTTGCGGACTTGATCTTTTCAATTAACTATACTCTGAGCGTGCCCGTGTATGCTACATATATAGGGTCCTTCTTATATGCTGACACTTTTTTAAGAGGATGATCAGACCGTCAAACTGTACAACTTTCTCTATGGCACCAACATCGAAATCGCGAATAAAAATTAACCTGTTCTGATCAATTTAAGATTTTTATGGAAATCTTTAAGCCACTGAAACTATACATACATTTCAACGAAAAACGAATAAACCACAGACACAGGTATTGGTTTCTATATGCAGTTTAATTTATTTATATGCAGTTTTTACGTTTCAAGTTTAAATTTGCTAATATTTAAAAATAGAATTAAACTTACACGCGAACGGGTATATTCCTCTTGTAAACTACAGTAGATACCTACAGCCTACCTACAAAATCTAAAAGTGGAAACTAAAACTTTAAACTGCTACGAAAGGCGTGGCCAACACGTTCTTTTCTTACCCCTAAAAGGAATAAAAGAAAGTTTCACGTTCGACTAATCGGATTTACCGAAAATATTACGACAGGTGATAATAGCAGTGTTAATAGGCATAATGAGTATCCCGTAGCGATTAGAAAGGAGACCTACCCAACTAGTCCACCGGTGAAAATAATGTACAGACAACAGAGCAGTCGATACACGCTGATTAGTCAGCTGATAACGAGCCTATTGTAGCCGATTGCCAGAACGATGATAAAGCGATCTAGCGCTTACTTGTTCTAGACAAGGTTTATACTAACCAAATCCTTGATATAAACATATTCAGACACAATAGTACTATGTAACACGGATAAAATTTAGATTGTATTTTCGACTTCTCTCTTCAAGCTGACGGTGTTTTCTAGGATTTCTTTTCCAAAGACTTTTCTAAATTTTTTTTGTATGTTTGCTTGTTATGAGTTTTATTTCCTCCACGTAAGAATATCAAATAAAGAACACAGTGCCCCTAAGTTTTGGGTCGCCCTTAACTAAATCCTTACACGAGTACCTACATCTAGAGTTAGAGTATAGGGGCGCGTTCATTTTACGAAATTAACATGGAAATATGTATGAACAGAACCTCGTATGATTTAACTAATGTGTTTGTAAAGTGTGGTACGCGTGCAGCATTACCTATGTCACAGATGTATATATTTAACACATTCGTAACATGTTATTCATACATTTGGCATTCTGAAATTTTGCATGCAGCCTTATCTACATCCAGCCTTAGAGTGCAGCGATAGAGCAACCGAAGGCAAAGTTAAACTTGAATTGATATTATTGAGAATGACGAAAAGTTTGTTACGTTTTGATTTAGCATAAAAATTGGGATACCTGGGCAGTTACGAAAATTATAAGTATCCAGATCATTACAAATAAATAAATATCTTGGAAAGTTTCACACAAATTATCTAGTCACATTTAAAGTTCCAGAAACAAGCCTGGACTTGTATTATGATAACTAGACAACGATATAGAATACATTTATAGATACAAACATCCATGACTCGGGTACAAATATTCATATTCAACATACAAATATTTGTCCCTTACGGGATTCGAACCCGCGACCCTCGGCACAGCAGGCAGGTTCACTACAGTGTGTGCTATCGGGCCATCCTAGATCGTCCTAGAAATATTTACAATTTACTAGCAGTTCCCTAACTCTGTTAAGTAGGATAAGAAGTGAGCTGGACAGTGGACACATTTATTGTTGCATTGTGCATGTTGGTTTCATCATCACGTATTTCTTCACTGATAAGACAGTCATCATCGCATCGTCATCATCTCTTCCGATAGACATCCACTGCTGTTCTGCGAGCAATGTGCCCCGCCCGTTTGGTTTAGCCATTCTTTGGGCTATGTCAGCTACTTTGGTTCTTCTGCAGATCTCTTCATTTCTGATTCGATCTCGCTGGGAAATCCTGAGCAAAGCCCTCTCCCATTGCCCGATTGGTGACTTTCAGTAGTGTTACAAATTCGGTCTAAATCTTATATGAGTTACCGAAAAGTCATTTTACGCTGGGATCGAACTAGCCCAAGAGTGTGATTCTTGCATGTTTCTATAGCTTGTGCGTTTCTTGGGCCCTGCACGGAAGACAAGCAAGACAACGAATAATACATCGTGAAATTGTATCAATCTTTTCTCTGCTCCATTTTTGTCTTGCGATTTGTTCACAATCCGATCAAGTACTTTGATAATGGAGTACTTACTTAATCATAAATGTTATCTCGTTGAATGTGTGAAATCAATTATAGGTAGGTAGGGTAAGGTAGTCAGTTTTGTAAACAACTATTAATTATAGTTCTTACATCTCACTAATTTGCTTGAAGGTTTCCTTACTTGTGCGTCTATTGTGCATAATCATAATAATAATTATAGGTACAGTAAGTATATTATTTCAAGTGTACGCAGAAGATTATTTCGTAATGATATAGTAGAGATATTAAAAAACTTTATACTGGTATCAAAACGACATCACCTAGTGAACATATTGATACAACACAAACACAAAAAAAATTGGCCGTCGCGAGACGACCGCTATATAGGGTCATTTTAAATTAGTTGGCGAAACTGAGCCAGGGCACCTGTTAATGATAACAGATTGTATTATCAATGTTTATAATTGGTATTGATGATTTACAAAATTATTATTAACGTACGTATCGTAAGCAGTGCGCGGCCGGCGGGCGAACATTGACCTCAGAATCATATGATCGAGCGGGGGTCATTACCACGTAATTGTACTCAGTAACAGATACCAAATGCGTTTGTTAAGTTTCACCAACTAATTAAATTTTACCTTGTATAAGAAATAACGAAGTACCTACCGCTCTCTCTTCTCACGAAAATTGACGAACTACTCGTAAGTCGCAGCCTTAGATAAAGTACATGTCTAGATTGAGCCTCACGTTTCTACTGTATAAAACAAAAGGTTACGGTTATAAAACAAAGGGTAAGGTACGGTTAGGTGATATTTTTTTCGACGTGTTCGTAGCATCGACGATCTAGACATAATTATAATTTATCAAAGGTCGCACCAATCAATCAATCAATCGGTCGGTCAATACCGCACTCTACCGATTTCGTTCGCTTTTTTTCAAAATTTCCAACGTGGTATGAGAGCGTCATGAAATTTTTTGTCGGTTTTACTGCCAACATCATTTTTTAGACATCATTTTTTTAAATGAATTATCTTGTCCAGAAAATTTCCATTGATGCAATCAGAACCATCTTTTTGGCCTGATCATTAGACCCTAAAGATAATTATGTAATGTTCCTACAAATTTAAGCCGCAATGTTCCTATAAATTTTAGCCCCAACTCGATGTTTGTAGGTGCTTGGGGCTTTCCCTTCTTTCTCTTCCTATCAATTAAAGCTGAATAAGTTGAAAAGTCTTGAACCGATGTTCATGAAACATAACAACTACTTATAAAACACTCTCGCAAAAATTTGCTTTCGATAACAAAATCCCCATCAAAAATATAGGTCCACCAGTTTGGGCGCTACGAAACCACAGATTGGCATAATTCTAACACCCCTCTTTTTTCATCGGGGGTTAAAATATCAACTCTGGACATCCGGAAATTTACTTTTTATCATCATCATTATGATTCTCGTTACAATTCTTCTCTCTATCGTCTCATTCAACAATCACATTCGCATTTCTTCAGCACTTATTCAGGTGTGCAGAGTTGTCGTAGTCATTATGAAATAATAAGCATAATAATTGAAGTTTGTGTTTCTATCAACACAGTAAGAAATACACAATTTGTCTCTCCTTCTTCTGTTAAATCGGGTTAGTCCACTCTCGATGGCGTGCTAGAACTAGTTCGAATTCGAAGGAGATTCTTTATTCTAAGATAGTTCTAGATGGCGAAGGCGTGTCATTTAATTTAATTTGCCGTCGTGACGAAGAGATCCACAAATTTTATTAAGGGTTTTTGAATAAAATGTCAAAGGACTATCAAATCATGATCAAATCGATTACTTTCGAAAAAGATTTTTTATGCGATTCAAGTTTAAGACAAATGTGAGAAATACCTACTTGATGCATAAGCTTTGCTCGTCTTCGTCTTATGGGCTCTCATTTCATTATTATTTCACATGAATATGAATCTCTTCATAGTTTGATATAGGTACATGATGTCAACGACGGACTTCTCCCCTTCTGGGGCAAATATCTGTGTGTTATTTTTCCATGTAAACTGATTGGTAATGCTATAATATGCTCTTTGAAGCAAAAATGTTACAATAAGGATAACTTTTTTTGCCCAAAAAAGTACAAATCGAAATCAAAGACGTTCGATAAAGGAATTCAGATAATTAAAGTTTCAGGTCACGAGGTTGAGGTTGAGGTTTTAATTGGTATTAAAACTGCTTACTTGTCGCTATCCGACGTTAACCGTGTATTTAAACAGTATACGATGTAGGTATCAGGTATTATAAGTATCCGTACTATGGCTTCCCTCCGCTTCCGAACTAATCGGGTTCGCGGCCAACCTACCTTCTGTACTTGTCTTATGTCCGTATAAATTTGCGAAACATATATTACTCGTCTAGGTACTTTGTTATTATTCTAATTTTACTCCTCACAATGTAAAGCGAAAAAAAGTCAATTTACACGGAACAAAAAGCACTCGCCACACCATGTGGACGAATAGTTAAAAAGTTAATGAATGACAAACAATTAGGTAGATGGAGAATCTAGTCATGTCTACTTTGAACGACACACATAAAATGCCAATTTAACGATCTTAAATATATTTAAATACACACGGTTGATGTTGTGTGATGTGAACGTAAAGCGGCCTTGATATGCTCAACTCTTTAATTATTGTGCCGCGGATTAGTATAGAATTAATTAAATTAACTGAACTTAGAATAATCTATTTCTAACTCAGGCACATAGATGTGAAGTAGGTATATCGATTGTTTTGTTTTTCAATTATTGATTTATTTAGATGGAAAAACAATATCTAATAGGCATCTACCGGTTGTGGAACTCGCGCAATCAGGTGTAATTTGTATGCAAAATAGGACATACATGTGTGATCGGCAAGCAACATAATTCACTTTAGTAAAAACGACTCTGTAGCTGCGGAAAATGAGTATTGATGGTATGGCAGGTGAAAGGACCAAACCATCTAAACAAAGAACTCTCGATCAACCGAAAAGTTCCGTCCGATATTGGCCTGCGCTCGCGCACTTTCTCTTTTTTTCACGGCTCTCTCGCGGCCGTGTCCGGGGGCAGTGCCGCGGGCAGCGGGTACAGTGGAGAAAGTGCGCGCACGTCCTGGCAGCGGCGACTGACCGTTGACGAAGACGTGCTGTCTCCAGATGTGGTACTGGCTCCAACGATCGTCGTCCTGGGCGTGTTGGTGCTGCAGCTGCGGCAGCGAGGGCAGAGGCGGCGGCGGGGCCGGGGGCAGCAACTGAGGCGGCGGCGCCGGGGGCCCCAGCGGCACAATCGGTTGCGGGTGCTGGTACTCCATGTGGCGAGGCGCTCCGCGACGCGCTCGTTCACTGTTCACTCATCGCGGCGCGGGCGCGAGCGGTACGCGCAATGTGCGTGCGCGGCGACGTGCGGCGCGCGACTGCCGCCTGACGACCCACAACCGCACGCGCTACCTCCCTCCTCGCACCTCCTACTCCCACCCTGATCCATCGCGGCTTCCGCCACTTCCTCAGCATAGTATTCAGCATAGTGCATAGCATAGTTTTTAATTGCAGTGACATAATACACGATCACTCTCGCCACCACCGATAACTGATTACTGGTCGTGTGCATGTTATGTTGTACGACTTGTACGTATACGGGTGCACGTGTGTCGTGTCGCTTCGAGCGTGTACGTAAACAACTAGACAACTTCACTGGTGGTGTGGTGAATCAGTATTTTTTATTCTAACATGAGATTCATTTCATTATCGTTTTAAATTTATAATAACTTAAGTACAGTATATTTTTCATTTTCTTACTTGACGTGACTTTATTTAAAGTGGTATAATAACGCTAGAATAACTCATAATTTAAACCAATATTAATTAGAAGTACCTAAGTCCCTATCACTGACTTGCATGTCTACCAAGCAGCAAGCTACAATGTGTGCGATCGCGTTGAACTCATTTCTTCAGAGGATTTTAGCGTACAAGGCGAAGACATCAACGAGAGCTACAATAAATGAAAAATTAAAGTTGGAGGGAAATGTCTGTGGTTTTGTAAAGTAGAAAATACTAGTTAAAAATAACTCTTACGATAGCAATTAGAAGAAATATTTTAAATAAACTGTTGGTCAAAACTCAAAACATTGATATTTCGCTATTAATCTTTTCTCGCACATCTCTCAGATTTCGGTCCAGCAGTTGGTGCCGAGGCCGCTTTACATCGCCTCGTCTCTATAGTATTACAAATACATCAATGTACATCGACATCGGTGTACAGCCGCCATTAGATGAGAAGACATAAGAAGCAAACACGCAGACACATACTTTTAGGGTAGCTTGCACCAAAATGTATTTGCTTAAACATGTTTTAAATATGATGGTGGCAATGTATCAGTAGTGGTGGTGCTAGACAGCCATATATTTATTCGTGTTGATTGGAATACAGTAATGAAGTAATTTCAACGGTATAATTATATTTAATGGCAATAACAGTTTTTTTCTAAACCATCTTATAGTGAAAACCGAGCATGTTTTAGTAACTGAAAAGCAGACCAAAAAGGTAACAGAAAACTTAAATAATTTTTTCTTGTTTTATAGTATTATAAGAACTAGCATTCATTAAGCCAGCTGTGTTTACATGTTAGGGCCCGAGGGGGGTGTCAGGTTGAGCGACGGGGGGAGTACGCGTGCGATAGTGGGAACAATAGTGTTTAACTCTGCGTCACACTAACCAGCCGCCAGGTGTGCCTCGTAGTTCTAGAACACTGCACTTTTTTTTCAGTTGGAAACATAATTTGTGGTCGGAATAATAGGATTAGTCACTTTAAGGCTTATCTGTCCGGGACCAGGACTCTCCATACTAATCGATAATAATGAGCGAGCGCGTGGCCCCGGTCAGTATTTTAGCCATTTTCTTTGAAAAATGAGATGATGAACCCCTTTTTTCCAGTTGTAACCATTTGACTTTAGATTCCTTTTTCTTCGGTTTTATTAATTAAAATAGATTTCGAGAAAAACCATATCACTTCTCATGTCCTGTTGATTGTTCAGTTTTGTTTTCTGCTTAAAAAGTGCCATAGTTAGGTAATGTATAAAATGGTTACAAAGTTACCCAATTTCACGGTAAGACCGGGCGGTAGCCCCTTAAACTGGAGGACCTACTGTTGTGATAGATATTTTATCAAGTCTTCGTGAGTTTAGATTGTTATATTTAGATTTACATAAGCATGTGCAAGCTGTGCTTCTTAATTCACAGGTTGTAACAATTCAGAAAATTCTTTCATTGAGAGATCTGCCGTAAGAAGTAATTATACCGCCCGTTCTCAAGAAATGGACGGAATTGAAGAATCTGATAACCCTAAGGCTATCAGCTACTATCAAGTCAACCCGAACTTGAACCGTATTCGCACTTTGATTACTCCTACTCCATTCATTTGTAGAAGATAACATTATTTACTGAAACACGTTTAAAAGTTTATACTAGTATTTTAGCTTACCATAAAAAGACATCGACAAACAAATCCGATTTGTAAGTGATAAATAAAACTATAGGTACGCCTACAGTTGTTTTACTTTCTCGTTCTCTATAGAGATGGTAAAAAACAGACTAATGATACCTAATGAATATGAAGATGATGGTTAAATCTAGGTCGTATAAAGAGGGCCACAAGCCGCAAATTGGTCCAAATCTACAACTTGCACTTTCATTTACATCAGTAGATATCCCAAAATCTTTCTCCAGAATAGACTAAAAAATTAAAGTATATCATTATCTTATCCTGTCATGCAAATTGGCCGCGTCGGTTTTCGGTTGTACCTAATACCTATAAAAACTCGAAGAAAATTTCTAAGAGTTCAGGTATATTATAATGTAATCTCTTATCGATTTCCGACAAGAAGCAAACTATCGCAAGTGCGCTAATAACTGTTACTTACTTGCTCATTAAATAATAAAACTACAAAATACCTAAAAAAATGTTTTTTTTGTATTAAATTCGACGTCTTTAGTAAACATATACGTACTCGAGCTAAACAAAACAAGCTCGAGCTATGGAAACATAATATAATCTATTCATTGCAGTCCACGGTTCTGAAACTACCGACTTTTGTTGTTTTTAGACCAGTGAGCTTAGAAATATAATATTAGATAATATCATTTTGTTTTGAACAATTTCCTCAAAATTATTCGCGGCATTCATTGTAACATATTCGCGGTTGAATATAGGGTCATTCTTAAAATGTTGACGGTTTTTAATGGGATAATCAGACCATCGAACTGAATAACTTTCTCTTTGGGAACAAAGTCGAAATGGCGAAAAAAAATCTGCTGTTCCAAACAAAACTGCAATCCTACTTGACCACTTGACCTTTGTATGGGATAACTGTTTTTTTTTCTCGATTTAGATTTTAGTCCCAAAGACCAAGCTGCTCAGTTTAATGGACTGATCGTCCTCTTAAAAAACCATCATCATATTAAGTTGGACCCTATAGCAGAATTGCTAAATTAAAGTATTCTACTTCTATTTTTTTTATTTTTATCTCTAGATAGATAGACAAATATAAACTTTTATGTAATAAATATAAAAGAGCCCCTGCCTAATATATAATTTTCAGTCTTTAAAGACAAACGTAGTTTTTAAAACCTAGCATAGCATCCATCAATTTAAATAAATCTTGCGTTGTAAAACTTTCGCAGAAAAGTTACCTCCCATTGTGAGGCCCAAATTTAATAGGGTTTTGTGAACGATGATCATAACCTTGATAGCTCTCTTAGTCTACTCTCACACTTTCAATCTTGCAAATATAATGAGAAAAAATTCTAGTTTAACTATAAAAAAAGTTAGTACAAGAATAAAAATAAAATTTAGGACCCATAATCACAATTACTTCATTGTCACTACATGGTCACTACATATAAATTAAAATCTGTTTGTATAAGTTAATCTCATCAGAAACTACTGTGGGGATGAGTTCACTAAAAGACTGACAGTTTTTGATTCGCGAAGACAGTTTTTGTACCCGGTATATGGTAACCGGGTTACCGTAGTATTTGTAAGTTAATTTATGTGCCCATGTCAATTCAGGACAATTCAGGAGCAAAATTAAATAAATTTTGTTAACATTTATAATAATCTTTATCCGAAAGTATTTCTTTATTTACTTCACCTACTTATTTATTTATGTTTGCAACATACCTAATTCGCATTAGTTCCCAATTCGCAATAATAGTGCATGGACATTGGAATGCTAATAGAAGTTCTGCAGCCGAAAACTGAGCGAGCGGAAGGTTTCACTTTCATGGGGACAGTGTGCGGGGGGAAGCCGAATACCAGCGGGGGTACGGGCGAGGGGGGAAACCAGAAAGTCCGCGCCCGCGCAGCCTCTTACCACAAAAAATACGCTACTTTTCCTTTCTCAAAAACACGAACACTTTCACCACTGCCGAAACCCACGAGAAAATATCCGCCGCAACTATAATGCCTATTAACATACTCGTAGATGCATATTTGGTGGTTTCACTATCGTTAGGTTTATGCAACTTTTGTTTACATGACCTTAGCATCCAAATGTATATTTAATTGAATTAATACAGATTGTAACAAAACAACCTATAATATAATATAATATAACCTATAATATTAATAGTAATATTTAAAGGGGTGGTTTAGTTTAGGGTCATCAAACTGAACAACTGATTTTTTTAAAGATACTGCTTGTTTATACAAAACTGCAGTATGAATGAAGGTTCAGATTTTTTTATTGTTTTTCGACTTTGTGTCCATAGTGAAAGTTGTTCAGTTTGATGGTCTAAAGTTTATACTCTAAACCACGCCTTCAAATATTACTAGGGTGTTTTGTATATCTTCCCGTGAGTTTCGTAAGAGGGTACTAAAGGATAATGGTTCTTTTACAGTTGACGAAACGCTATAGCTACAACTGCATGCATTAAAAGATAGTAGTAAGCCCTATTGGTTTTATGGCACGATCGTTTTATTATTGTACAGAATCATACCTAGTAGTCCATTCGAAAAGCCCGTAAGTACATACCTAATTTAAGCCAAAGAGAGATTTCGCTCAGGAAGAAAAAAGAAAGTAGTGTACCTATGTGAATAAGTCTTCTGAGAACGTTGACTAACGGAATTATGGATACCAGTATACAGTAGGTATACTAGTAAAAGGTGGCTCCAATTCCAATGCTATCAAGTTAGGCAATTTTCAAAAATATTTAAAAGTTATAGAGCGAATATGCTATGGGAAAGTGCACGGGAAATGCTAAACCCAATGTCAGGGTTGGCAATGTTATCGCGACTACCTTATCAGCCCATTGTGTAGCGCCTGCAATAACATGCATGTTTGTTTACAGTCAACCAACACCTGGCTCTTACACTTACCACAACGACATTCATAACCTACTGAAACTACTTGTCTATTTATAATTATGTATATCTGATGTATTTTATGACAATAACAATCAAAGAATCGTAAAAAACCTGAAACTGTAAGCTCTTGAAAATATTTTATTTTATTTGCAGCTGTTAGTACCAACAAAGGAGAGAACAAAAACATTTAAATATTTTCGATCGTATTGATCCAGGTCACGAAAGTCTCAACGAAAGTCTGAGATTTTTGAAAGTGAGAACTGGCGACCTTGACAAAAACGTCGTTTGGCTTTCGCCATGTCGAGTCTATTACTCGGAGAGTTAAGTCCTAAACCACAATACCCTCATTTGAATCCTAAACTTGAGGTCGTACACAGTTTGGTGTAACATACATGGATAGAGTATTTTTCAGTATTACGTAATCGTTATGTCGGGGTGATCTGGGAAACTTTAAATCATGTAAATGAGGTAATTGCTAATGATTTTACCTAGGCCGGACGTGATAAAATTATTGTGATAGGAACAATATGTGTCAATCACTCAACAAGACGTTTATCGAGAGAGTATTTCACTAAGAACAAGAACCTAAGTTCAATTTCTCTGGTATTTCAGATGCAGCGATGACTCAATCTCTCCGTACGTCATTGTAGCTCCAATGTCACAGAATAGAGAATCAATGTCAAGAGCGAGGGTCGAGAATACGGTAATTTTGCATTCGCAACACATAATGAAATCATCATCCATCAATGTAATTATGACTTGGTAGGATAACTACAGTGCTGCCCAAGACCGCAACTGACGGAGAGCTATTATACGAGCCCACAGGGGTGACATGAAGAGAAGAAGAATGTAATTATCAATTTAGTTTGACATAATAAGTAATAAACCAGGAATTTTGACTACAGATGCGACATATTTTATTCAAACAAAAAATGATGTTACAGACGTGCAAAGTAGGTAGCAGCTAAGCCTAATGATTTGTATAAAAACTTTTTTACTTTTAATCTATCTAAGGACAGATGTTTTGTTAAAGTCTTATCTAGCAAAAACCATAAGCCTAGAAAGGAGCAGAAGGTGGTGGTGAAGGTGGTTTGTTTTGAAAACGGCTTTCACCATTGTCTGATAAAGTGATAACTTTAGAGTCCTAATATGAGGAGAGCGAATAGTTACAGAACGATGTTATTGAGGACAGTTATAAACCGAGTCTATTGGGGGAATTAATCCTTTTCGCAGAATAATACAAAAGATGCAATCGAAACGGGGAAATTGTAATAGGCTGTTCGACATGTACGAGTAGCTGCTACTTTCGAAAAACAACATTTTTTGAATGGACAACATGCAATCGCATTCTCTTTCGCGCATTAAATGGATTCGATTTTTTAACCGACTTCAAAAAAGTATTCTATGTTCGGCTGTATGTATTTTTAGTGTTACTTACCAAAATTGGCAAAACCTTATGGAATCACCTCGGTGTCTGTTCGTCCGTGCGTCTGTCGCAGTCATTTTTATCGGAAACCGTAAGACTCAGGAAGCTGAAACTTGGTACAGTTATAGCAATTAATGGTCCAATAACATAAATAAAGTCAAATAAGATTAATGTTTATATTGAGGGGCAGGTTTCGGGGACAGAAAGAGATAAAAACCAATTTTTTTCTACAATATCATGAGCTTATAAAGTACGAGTTTCACATATTTTTTTATTTTATTTTTCTTCGAAAATTAGTTTTTCAATAAACTCAGTAAAACTGCTGTCCTCTCCTTATTTAAAAAATTAGAGCTACGTAATATCTGAAAAATATCATGAACATTTGAAATAAGGTGTATATGGCAGGAAAATTATGAGATTGGAAATTTGGAACAAACTGAATGGTTTTACCAAAAAGGAACTACCAGTGTAAACTGATTTTCAATTACTATGAGCGTATACATACTTAGTAAGTATCATTTTGCACTGGTTATTTCCTACGACCCTTGTAAAACAACTGGTAGTACGGAACACTAGTTGCCCGAGTCCCGACTCGCACTTGGCCGGTTTTTTTTGTCCTTGTGTTAGTAACAAAATTCAATTAGGTTCCCTACGGAAAAAAAACTGATGTTACCTATAAAGTTTCAGTTTTTGTATAAATAAATTAATACAAATTCAATACAAAAGTAAAAGAGAGTATTTTTTAACACCTTCAATAGTCTTTTTTAAATTACCAAGAACAGGTTTTAAAATCGATATAAACCTCCAAAAAAGGCGCATTTAAAAGTAGGGAAATTAAACGGGCAAGATGAAGAGCGAGGGGCGGGGGTAGGGGTCACGAGGCAGTAGTCACGTGGGGTATCGGAACCCAACACAGTCGCCCTTGATTTCTAAACGTGGAGTGCTACCTACGGAAAATATTGATTCCAGACGTAGTTCCAGAGATTGTTTGGTATTAATTGTTTAATATAGGTACATTATACAGAATGTCATTGAACATTATACAGGGTCCTTCTTAATATGCTGACACTTAAGGGGATGATCAGACCATAGAACTGAACAACTTTACCTATCTAAGGAACAACATCGAAATCGCGAAGAAATTGGCAGTTTTGTATGGAACAGCAGATTCTTTTTCACGATATAGATGTTGGTCCCACAGAGGGTCCTTATTTGGCATACTTAATTACTTACCTATTATGTAGGTATATGACACAAAATCCGTAGAAAAAATTAAAAATACAAAAAATTAACAAAATCCTATCCACTCCCATAGGGATTACAGTCGTGAGTTTATATAAGTATATAAGTAAAAAAAAATCATACGGGTCGAATTGAGAACCTCCTCCTTTTGTTGAAGTCGGTTAAAAATAAAATAAAAAAAATCATACATGGGCGTGCGTCGTAGCGCCATCTCTACATTATACAAGGAACTGCGTACGTACCTACATCACGCAGTGGTAAAAAGCGAGGAAACTTATCCTACTCATGCAAATTATGTTTGGCATCACATCGCCAGAAAAGCAGGTTTCTCTGGGAAATGATAGAAGTATGAGTGAAAACCATGTGAAAACTGAAATTGCATAGGTATGACATCAAGGGATAGAAATCACTTTTGGTTTATGTTTTGTATTATTTAAGTCGTGTCAATTAATGTATCTGGTAAATAAATAAATACAAATTGATAAAGCAGGCACAAGACTGAGAAGGATATATAGGTTGAAGAAAGCCTCCACCATTGATGTTGGAAGTGGATTACAAGAATAATAAGAAGATTAGAAGAAAGGTTGAAAACGGACATAAGACGAAGGAATTACAGTAGCATTTGACTAATAGAATAGAAAGGAAAAAAGAAAAGACCGTTTGAGCAAGTTTTTTTGGAATTGCCTAATACTCATATTTTGTCCTTCTTAATATACTGATGGAGTTTTAAGGGAATGATCAGACCATCAAACTGAACAACTTTCTCTAAGGGAGCAACATCGAAATCGCAAAAAAAAAACAGCTGTCCATTACATTTCGGTCGAGTAGGATTACAATTTTGTATGGAACAGCGGTTTTTAATTCGCAATTTCGACGTTTGTAACAAAAGAGAGTTAAACAGACAAATGGTGGACTGATGGTCTGATCATCCTCTTAAAAAATCGTCTACATATTAAGGACCCAGAAGTGCGATTTTTGAATCTCATTCGGTGAGCTCAGCAGTTGAAAATGTCAAAATTACTATGGAGATACGCATCAGCAGTAGACTGCTGATTTGACTTTCAAAAATCTTGCTTTAGGAGTGAGATTTTTAAAGTCAAATCAGCAGTAGAAAGATGCGCGTCTCCATAGTAATTTTGACATTTTCAACTGCTGAGGTCAGCGAATGAGATTCAGCAGTTGAAAATATCAAAATTTTGTATGGAGATATGCATGCATATGCATGCATGATAGAAAGCTACTGCTGATCTGACTTCCAAAAATAATAATTCAAAAGTGCGATTTTTAAAAGTAAAATCAGCAGTTTAAAGATGCGTATCTCCATAGTAATTTTGTCATTTTCAACTGCTGAGCTCACCGAATGAGATTCAAAAATCGCACTACGTTAAACCTAAAGTTGTGTAGGTTTATATGTTTATCGCTACTTAAAACTCCTTATTTACCAATGCCTATGTGAGCTAGCACGCGATGTTAAAATTCATGCGTTTGCGCATCTAGAAAACAACGATAAACGGAATCACGTGCTCCATTGCATTCGAACAACACGTGGCACCCACACTTGCGCAGACTTTGTATACAAACATACAGATGCATGACATAATATATACAAAGCATGAACAGACTATTGAATAGGTCGTTCACAACAAGCGCCTCATTTATAATATCAATACATAATTTTGATTTTAAATTGATCATCATATTATCTCTGCTACTTGCCATTAGTTAACAAATTGTATACCTTGGCTGAAAAATGCGATATGAAAGTATTCAAACCGGGAGTGCGATTTTTGAATCTCACTCGCTGAGCTCAGCAGTTGAAAATGTCAAAATTACCATGGAGATACGCATCTTTCTGCTGCTGATTTGACTTTCAAAAATCGCACTCCTGAAGTATGATTTCTGAGAGTCAAATCAGCAGTAAAGAGATGCATATCTCCATAGTAATTTTGTCATTTTCAACTGCTGAGCTCACCGAATGAGATTCAAAAATCGCACTCCAGGTATCATAATGAGTTTGTGTCATTGTGTCACTCGAATTTGGAGTGCGATTTTTGAATGTCATAAGTTGAACTCAGCAGTAGCAAATGTCAAAATTACGCTGGAGAATGGAGAAATGCATCTTTCTACTGCTGATTTGACTTTCAAAAATTATCCTTCAGGGGTGCGATTTTTAAAAGTCAAATCAGCAGTAGAATGATGCGTATCTCCAGAGTAATTCTGACATTTTCAACTGCTGAGCTCACCGAATGAGATTCAAAAATCGCACTCCAGATAAGAGTAAATCGAATTGCGACCTGTTAAGCCTTGACCGCGACATTGCGGCTGATGCACCACGTGGGTGTCAGTTACATCTGTACGATCCTTATTCGAAACTGATAAGGGCTATTTTGCAATGTCTACCTAGTCCTTGCTCGGATTTGTTCTTACAGGCTATGCAATACAACACTCCTTACTTATGACTTTAAACTGTAGAGTGCTAGTAATAACGCTAAATATTGCATACTTCAATTAAATTTATGTTCGAGCTTCGTTTGCGAATAGAAGGATGTAAGATAGATGATTGTGCGAGCCAAGCACAGATCACTTGTCTAGTACCTATCGTCTGCTCTAAACACGTAAAAAGACCCATATTAGATCTCTTATGTCTGTGACATAAAGACGAAATCTACTTGATTCAGGATACCATATTATCTGTACATTTACTGTATTGTACATGTATATATAAAAAGAAACCGTGTGTTATTTACAAACAACTTTGCTATGACCTCGACCGTGACATAGAGATAGACAAGATTAACTTCAGGACATACAGGTAGCTATTTATTTATCTTCCTAGGTAATCTAACACCTGACTATTAAGATGAACTTAATGAAAGGGTTGATAAATATAGCCTCATTAAATATACGGGGTATAAACTTAAATGCGTTACATATACTTAAGGGGTGCAGCAGACCAATCAAACTGAACAACTATTACAAAGGGACCAACATTGAAATCGCGAAAAAAAAAACTGCAGTTTCATAGAAAATGCCAATATTAGCTACTCGACCAAAATGTCTGAAACAGCAGATATTTTTTGTGCACTAGGGAACCACGGCGCCCAATTCGGGAGTCAAGACTTAAGACCTTGGCAAGAAACGATCTAAAATGGTTAGCACTTTCATCAAAGGTTCGCTATTGTTACTAGTTTATGAAACTTTCTTGGAATTTTAACCTTGTTGTGTTGTGTGTGTTGCCAGAACTAAATGTTGACCTTTATGTAATCCTATTTTTAGATTATACTTTCAGCTTATATATAATAAGAGATAAGTGTAATAAGTGTACTTTTTACAACCATCAGCAGCAAGGCTGATTCTGTGTTTAGGGGGTGTAGAGCATCTCTGTGATGGGGATAGGCCAGGTCTGCCTGCATAACTTCAGTCGGTTTAGGAGTTACAGACGTTTAAAGTTCAGTAAAAATTTACGATCCGCTGCAAGGCTGATATTATTGTAGTATGCACTGTAGCTATGTGAACAATACAAAAACTGACATGGTTCATCAGTTGGTGGTTGGTTCATGGTTCATGGTCAAAGGTCGGACCTTTGAACGGCTGTAACTCCTAAACCGACTGGCAGTCCATAACAGTTTTTGTACTGTTGACATAGCTACAGTGCATACTACAATAATATCATATGATCAGCCTTGCAGCTGATCGTTAATTTTTTACTGAACTTTAAACGTCTGTAACTCCTAAACCGACTGACGTTATGCAGGCAGACCTGGTCCATCCCCATCACAGAGATACTCTACACCCCATAAACACTGAATCAGCCTGGCTGCTGATGGTTGCAAAAAGTACACTTATCTCTTATACTATTAGAACTAAATAAATATCTAACTAAAGATTAACTTTTATTAACTAAATAAATAAATAAATATTAACTAAATAAAGATGTATTTGTATGTCTTAGTTTTTATTTAGCACAATAGAGCATATGCATAAGCATATGGTCACGACCATATTCCCCGAGGGGGTAGACCCCGCACCCCAGGATGTTCAGGGTTTTCAGAATATCTCTGACTACGGTGCACATTCTTAGACGGGATTTGCCTATATCTAGCGTAAACTTCTTGGTTTTTAATAGTAGATTGCACACCGAGGGCAGGAAAGTAAGAAAAGTCTCAGATATCATATTGTGATCTGAGGCTTTCTTATTTACTGCCCAAGGTTAGTATACTATTTTTATCCACGACGGAGGTGGAAAGCGGCAACTTCGTTTGTCGCAGCGGGACTAAAATTGACGCTTTCCGTCTGGAGGGGGAGAAAAATAGCTTTTATGTAACTATGGGGTAAAACGTTTGTAACAAAGTAGAAAAACGACTCCATGTTATCTTTCATAGTCATAGCTTGAAGGTGTAAAATCTAACACCCGTTATATGGAATGACCCTTTTCCTTTTATACTGTATTTTTTTTGTAAATCTTCAAAATTTGTGCTTCGTTTCTTGTTTTCTCAATATGCATATAGGTATTTGTTTTAGAAAAACTTTAATAAAAACCTTTTATTTTATTTTTTTAGAACAAAAATATGTTTTGATATCAATATCAGAACATGTGCAATGTTCGAACGCGCGGCGCGGCGCAATTAAGCCTACGAAAAGAGTGCGTAGCATTGTAGCGTGACGTAGCAAAATGCTACGCGTTTCCAGATCACATCATTAAAAAATCGTATCTTTATATTTAAAGAAGAAGAGACTTACGAACTTGATGAAAACATATTTTTGTTCGAAAAAAATAAAATTTAAGGTTTATTAAAGTTTTTGTAAAACAAATACATATATACATATTGAGAAAATAAGAAACGAAGCACAAAATTGAAGTATTAAAAAAAACAGTATAAAAGGAAAAGGGTCATTCCATGTATCAGGTGTTACTGATTGTACATCTTCATTTTGACGATTAAGCGATGACTATGAAAGATAACATAGACATACCATAAAATATCCAAATACAAGATTGAATTTAGTGGAGTGTAGAATTCGAACCGGCAGCACAGTAAAAGAAAGAGTATCTAGTAATACCTATTATAAGAAAAAGCATGGTACTTCCCCTAACAATCATAGGCATATTGAATAGACACCAAGGCTGACTTGCACAAAAAGTAGTTATGCTTAAACATTTTATACAAGGTGAAATTGATATCATTAGCATCCTTTTAAACTAAGAGTCTACCCATCAAACTGAACAACTTTTACTATGGAGCAAAAAAAAATCTGCTGTCCCATACTAAACTGCACCCGCCGCCGCTGCCTACAAGTCTCAAATTTATGTTTTTTGCTCCGATTGGTTTGCTCCCATAGAAAAAGTTGTTCAGTTTGATGGATATACTCTTAGTTTAAAAGGATGCGAATGATATCAATTTCACCCTGTATATGTTGCTCTCATGTATTCATTAATACAAACGTAATTTTGAATACATTCGAAGGAATTACCCAAAATTACCGAATTATGAGTTCATCAAGATTGTCACTGAAGAAGACCCAAAAGAAAATGGAGAGAAGAGTGGATGCCTTCCTGAACAGTCATTGTAAAGAGACGGCACATCCTTGCCCATCAGTGGGACACTGAAACGGCTGCGCTAAAATGTTATATTTAAGTATTCATTTACTAACTAGTCAGCTGCAAGCACCACGAGGTAAATAGGGTATAATTATTTAGTTCGCTAGTGTCACTTATAAATTAATAATTAACCCAACCTAGACAAAAGCCTGACCAGAAATGTAAAAAACCTGGTTTGGGGGCGCTGCAATCGACTTTAACCTTTAATGTCAGTGTTCCAAGTACGAAAATTAGTTCCAATGATTTTTCGCCACATGGCGAGGTTTTTTATATTTCTGGTCGGGCTTTACTACTGTATATAGGCTTCGATATAAAGGTAGGTATATCGCCAATCTTAGATTTGAATGTTACATCAAAGCAAAATTAACTCAAAAAATGGATGTTTAATATTATTTAGAAGGTCTAACATTGAATAATATCATAATGGATGAATGTAGGTATCCTAGATCGAAAAAAAAACAAAGTTACCTCTTATTTTCATCGATTTCCAATTTATTTTCAGTATTGTGCAAAATATTGAGCCCAAAAATTATACAAGGTGTTAGGGTAGACAGTTGCATTACTTTAATGGGTGATTGTACTCATGATAGTAAAAAACTTTCCTAAAGGAACATAATAGGGAAATTGGTAAAAAAAAAATTACTTTTATACAAACGTTCGATAAGATAATTTAGTATAGAAAGTTCAAAAATTTTTTGCAAATTTCCTATAAGTTTCTATTGGAAAGTAGTTCAGTATCATGGGTACAATCACCGCATAAAGTAATTATCTTTATTCGCGCTCCTTCAGCTCTCATGAATGATTTCTTCCGTTAGTATAATATCATTCAAAATGTATTGTGAAGACCATCGATTTACGGAAGTAATTTCTGTAGTTTACTACTTTTTCCAAAGAAAGACATTCAAAGAGTGTATTTTACGGTATTATGTACCTACCGAGTGTTTGATTTATGAAGATACTACCTATTGCCCGCGACTCCGTCTGCGTTGACTTTAAAAAAGTATCATATGTGTTAATCCAGAAATTCATCCAAATTTGTTTCCGTTTAATACATCATTGAGTGAAAAACATCCAAACATATAAACATCCACAGTAAACATCTAAACTTTGACACTTATAATTTATAGTTGGATTTATTCATACATAATGTTGTTTGTTTTAAGTCTTTTTTCCAAGTGTTTAAGACGGGTCATAATTATTTTATTATTTAAGGGATATTTTAAGAATTTAAAAAAAAAAATCTACATCTCTAAAAGTTGGGATTCCAAAGTAGAAATTGGATAAGTCAGCCAAAAAGCAGTAGCAAAACGAGCCGGTTTCATCGAATATGATTATACAATCCGCAAGTAGGTAATCCAAAGGTAATCAATGATTACCTTTGGATTACCTTTGGATTACCTGCTTGTGGATTGTATTTTTTGGTTTTCATGATCGCTATTGGTATTTAAGTACTAGATACTCTTTCTTATACTGTGCAATTGGTTCGGTTGAACCTTAGATCAAAGTAAAAGTAGGTACTTTATACTTAAATAAGGGACGTAATTCGTTGAACTGATAATAATAATCATATTATAAGGTTATCGTGAATTTTCTTAAAAATAAAAACCATGAACAAATAGATGATTGAAGGTTCAAATATTTGATTCCATAGGAGGAACACCAGTTTTCTTCCAACATTTACTAGTTAGCAATAAACTTTTTTGATAGTTTTATTTCACGTAGCTACCCGTATGTTTCAGTACAGAGTACTATAATTAGGTTTCATTTATGTAGGTAAGTCCGCCACTCCTCTTTTATGTTTATAGACTAGAAAGAAAAGTAGGTTTCTTTGATTCATCTTTAAAGTCTTCTTTTGTATTTTAAGGCTTTACAAAATGCTTCTCCCGTTTCGGAATTCCTCACTACACATTACCTACCAATTATGTATGCCTAATAATAGGTACAGTACTTAAAGAAATAAAACGTAAAGTTTGATATTTTTATCGTATACTTTCCTAACTATACAGGGTGTAAGGAGAAGTATCATTAATAACCACATACTCTACTCATCAAACTGAACAAATCATCAATATGGGAGCAAACATTTCAGAGCAAAAAAAAAATCCGCTGCTCAATACGTTTGAGCCAAATAGGTTTAGTTTAGTATAGAACAGCAGATTTATTTTTTCGTTGACAGGTTTGCTCCTATAGTAAAAGTTGTTTAATTTGACGGGTAGAGTATGTGGTTTAAAGGTTAATGATACTTTTCCTTACACTCTGTATATAATACTAATGTTGTTAATTAATTGTGTGACAAGAACTATTGATCTAAAGGAAGCGAGCGAGTATGCAGGACAGCCAAAAGTAGAGAACTATGGTAACTGCCTACTCCTCTGCGATAAAGGCGTGAGTTTATGTATGTACGCGAGTTGGTTATTAAAAAATGTGTATTTTTCTCATTGTAGCCCAAAAACATCTTTGTTTGGTCATGTTTTCATTCATAATTTTTTTTTCTGATAATTATATGCCAAAAAGAAAAAAAAACACATTAAAAAAAGTTGCTTTATTTATTTGTTGAGATTATACATTAAAAAAAATAAGTACTTTAATAAGTATGTAGTATTTATACAAAACGCAGCAGTCCTAAACGTATGGATGTTATCATAATAATAATAGGTACCTACTACGACACATTTAACTCTCAATCACTACCTACCTTAGTGTTTAGATAATGTTTACAACCAATAATAATCTCAGTGACCTAGGTTAAGTTCTTTGAATATTATCACACTATTTTTCTCTGAGATGTGCTATGAAACAGTAATTTGACGGTTCTATAATTAGAATTATGTAACAAGTGTCCACTAGTGTAATTTGTAGCAAAACATAAAGCTGTTACAAAATAAACAAACAAAACATTGTTAGTGATGGTATTCACTAATCAGCATTTAATTTTCTGTGCGATTGCAGTCGAGTGCAGTCTAGCTTGAGATTGCGTGCTTCGGTCACATTAGAACAAACACAATATTTAGCCTGTATTCGCAGCACTTGTCGCCGAAACCTATATTTCAAGAGTTTTGTGACGGAAATGTTGACCACGGTGGTGTTCACTTTGGTAGTTTTAAAGCATTTTCCGGAAGTATATTATTATATTTACACCTTCGTTCCTTTTTAGTTTGGATCCAAACATCTTAAGTTAATATTTAACCAACATCCTTAACACTGTAATTTTCTTGAGTGCACATCCAAAACGAAGAAAGAAATCGCAACCCAAAAACAACGAATATGATACAAACGTAAAGACTAGACAGAAGATAATTCTTGTGTCATACCTGATAAAGGATGAGGTATGCGGCGAAAATGTACATTAGAGGATATCAACGTCGGCGCTGGTGGTTGGACGAAGCATCTGTCTTGACTTAGAGGGCTTTGTTGTGAGCTAAGACCCTGAGCCCAGGCTGGACCTTGTTCTACGGAGTCGGTGCCCATGTCTATATATCCGTGGCGGTCCAAGCGATGCGCGGGCCAGCATCGCCTGCATGCACCGCTTCGTTCTTTGATGCACTCAATCTTTGCTAAACTTAGTCCAGATCCACAAATCAGAAAACGCGACCGGCTCGGGAGAGAAGCACGACAGGATTGAGGGATTCGCGGAGGTGCGCGGTTCGCACGCACCGCGCCACGTGCGTCGGCATGCCGGCCCACAACGTGCGAGCCGGCCGGCACGTGCCTTCCCCTCGCGAACTCTCTGTGCGCACGCCGCTCGGACCCTGCAAGGGTGGTCCGATGGACGGTAGCCTGTGGTCGGTGGTCCACTCTGCTTCTACACTTTGGACACGAGCATCGTCTCGTAACGAGACTCGTTAAGACGTATCTACAATGCGAATGATTAGCCTTGCACCATGTTTACATGCCTTTGCATTGATAAAAGATTAATGTGTGAACTAACCGTAGGTATTACGATATTTATGCTTGACGTTAGTTGGCTGACCTAAACAACTGCTAATCTTACTAGATAGACCCACTGGTCAACCTAGGTCTAGTCTGGTCTGCATAGCTAGCATGACACCGTCATATAGCGCTATCACACCTTCACTCTCTTTCTATTTGCGCGCGAAAGAACGAGACAAAAGACGTGATACGTCTTTTATCTCGTTCGTTCACGGGCAAATAGAAAGAGAGCGAATGTGTGATATCGCTTTATCACGGTGTCATGCTACCTATGCTGGTCTGGTAGGCCTAGTGGCCTAGCATGCCACGCACAATAAAGCGAGAAAGCCGTCATGCGTGTTCGGCTCATTTGTCATTTTCTCCGAGGCGACAAAAATATCGTATAAGCTCATAAATTTGTAATAATACCTATTTTCCTCTCTAAAAGATTATATTTTTGGAAACTGTTTCTTGTATCAAATATGTTTTTATGTTACTAACAATCACGAATCTATTTCAAAATAGATATATTGCATTAAATTAAAGTCCAAAATGTCTTTCTGATACCTATCTATTGAAAAAAGCAAGTATGCAGTTCATCTATCTAGCAAGGAAGAAGGAATAAAGTTGCGAACCAAACTCCGCTTGTTTTGTTGGTAAGCAAGTTGGATTTATTTATAGGTATTAGGCCCGGCTTCCACCAACGAGAATTTAGTGATAGTTCTGTCTTTTACACTGCTCATACAAATGACAGTGACAGAATCATATTTAAACATATTTAAGCCTAAATACTTTTTGGTGCAAGCCAGCCTAGGTACCAGATCAGATGAATTAAACTAAATCATCATTCCATTTTAATACTTAATAGAATAGATTAGATAATACAAGGTGTTACAAAAATACAAATAAACATTTAAGGGGGTGGTTTAGACCATCAAACAGAACAACTTTCACTACGGGACCAATATCAAAATCGCGAAAAAAATAATTATGTTCCATACTCTACAAATCGACTAGAGCCTAACTACAGCTAAAATATGTATGGGATGTCAATATTTTTTTTCGCGATTTCGATGTTGGTCCCATAGAGAAAGTTGTTCAGTTTGACGGTCTAAATAAACCCCTTTTGAGTTTTATATATTAATTTTTACTTATAAAACACCCTGTATATGTCACATGCATTCATGCAGGTTCCACAGGACGATAGTTGAACCATATAGTACCTATACCCGAACAGTCTGTAACTACGGAATATAAAAATACGCTCTTGTTAGTGAAATCCTGTAAGTCTATGAGGCAAACATCAAACACACATAAAATTAGCTCTTCTTTTGGCAAGATTAATGAGGTCATTTCCCATTTTATTTTCTCATTTCGCACAGCTGGTTATAACTTGTGATCGGATATTTGGACAAGTCTTAAATTTATATATTTTTATGAAAAAATCCTCGTCCGTAGAACATTTCGAAGGATCCGAGATTTCTAAACCGACATAAATTAACATCGTACCTAGTAGAATTTCTTGTAAAAATTTTGTTTTAATTTTATAATGCTATTAAACTTACTTTTAAAACATGCTAATTGTGGTATACTAATTAGTTAGTTTTACTATATGAAAAAACGTGCTTAAAAAGGGCCAGGTTAGATCTACCCGAAACCGACGAGCATGCATGAAAGGACTAATGAATGTGGAGGAAGCTAGGGAGGTTTGTCAGGATCGTAGCAAGTGGCGTTCCGTTGTTTCTGCCTACCCCAGTGGGAGACAGGCGTGAGAATATGTATGTATGTATGTATATGTATGTATGTACTATATGAATTAATCCCAGGAAGCCGTGATGTGTTATTAAACTGTATGTCCAAAGACATTTTTACTTTATAAGGAACAGTGGTGAACTCAGTCTTTTCTACAAAAATTAGAAGCCGTGCTGGCGACACTTGACTCTAACAAAAATTTGCTTAATATTTCGCTAACGGATCCCTAAATCGAAAAACGGTTTTCCCACTCCCACACGATTTTATTTCACCACTTTGTCACACAAATTACAGTTTTCTAGAGTGTTTAGTACTAAGCGTCTATGCCCTAAGCCGTGGGGCGGACAGACATGGCGAAACTATAACATAACATAACATAACATAAATATTCTTTATTTGCACACCAAAAAAAAACAGAAGGGTTCCTTGTTGACTTCGGTGCCCTAAAAATTGGTTTTGAGTTACGATTATTAATAATTACACATAATATGATATTTTAAGGAATTAAAAAAAAAAATTAAGTAGGTACCTACTCTACCAATTATTAGCACCTAAATTGGTTATGTTACAGAAACGCTCATTAGAGTTAATCCTACATTAAATATCTTGCTAGCTTTTACTAGTCAACAAGATAAAAAGTGACAGCAAGAAATTTAATGGAGGATTAACTTTAATGAGCGTTTCTGCACTGAGTGTTAGTCAGCCAAAAATCTGTGCAAAAGGTATGACATATTTTGATCAAAAAGATCACTTAGGAATGTTGTTGGAAAGTCTTTGGTTTGGTTGAACTGAGAGTGTTCATTTCGTTTTCTTCGATTTATTGCTATCAACAATGACGTAAACTCTAGCTATAGACATGCACGTTCAAACAAACAACATGTCACACAAAACAACACAAAATGACACATTGCGGTCTGGCATTGCCATTGTGACGAAGTGAACTTGGGAACATCAATGCAGTGCGAACACCGCATTCAAGTGGAACATGTTGCTTCTATGAAAGGTCTATCGCTGGAGTCTGTCAATGGCTAACACAATAAAACCATGGATGAATAGAAGATTAAGTGAACTCTAAGAGCTGTCACATACAATGACGCACTGACGGAGCAGCAGACGCCACTCCGTCATTCGTGAAGCAAGGAGTTGTATGAAACCGCACGTAGAAGAACACACGGTATGTCAATGCGTCACCGTGTGTGCTTCTACGTGCGGTTTCTTACAATTCCTTGCTTTACGAATGACGGACTGACGTCTGCCGCTCCGTCATTGCGTCATCGTGTGTAATCCTACTAAAACTATGAAGTTCACACATGAACCATCACCAAAAAGTTTACTAGACTCAATTTTTAGTAACTGTTTTGTTAAGAACCTACGCACCCCCAATTTGAAGCCTCCTCGTAGTAAAATATCAGCTGCCTCAATTTTCTTATCTTTCTTAGTCCTTCGATGTTGTTCGTAATCGTATATGTGACATACTGACTAAAAATAATAATCGGCGAGCCTGTGGAGGCGTCACGTTGTGAACTTCGATGTTTAGTGAAACCTTCACAATACCTACAAAGTCACAGGTAGCCAACTATTTACTTGACACGTGTTTCAATAACTGGAAACTAAACATAAATGCGAAAACACGCATGTTTGGCCGTGAAACTCTTTCGTTTTATATGGAACAGCAGATTTTTTTCTCGTGATTTCAATGTTAGTACTATAGTAAAGGTTGATCAGTTTGATGGTTTGAGGCATCCTATAAAGCATGTAAGGCATTTAAGTTGTTGTATAGGTTTGAAAACAAAACCGGTCAAGTGCGTGTCGGGCTACTCGCGCACCGAGGGCTATGTACCACATCACCCACACAACAAGATAACTTACAAAAAAGTAGTTTTTCCTCTAAGACCTTAATCGCGATACCGACTCACACTTGCCCGGTTTTTATTATTTGTTGTTATATAGTAGAGTTTGTTCTATGATCACACCAAGTTTGACGATTGTATGTATTACCGTTTTTACGATAGAGCGAGAAGAAAAAACGTTGATAAAATCTAGTTTCTTGTATAAGGACCTGAATTTTTAACTGGAGAGCTGTCAATTTCATAAAAAACGTTGTCGTATAACACTCGTAGACGGTGTTAATAAAAGTAATGTTTTATATATGGAAAAATAGCTTAGAAAATCTAGTTTGCGCATATCAAATAATATTTACAATTTGTAATATAATTACGAAGATATAATAAGGGTTTGAAATTTTGTATGAATAATTTCAAAGCGTGATATCTTCGTAATAATATTATAAATTGTAAATATTATTTAATATGCGCAAACTAGATTTCCTAAGCAATTTTTCCATACATAAAACATTACTTTTATTAACACCGTCTACGAGTGTTATACGACAACGTTTTGTATGGACGGAAACCACCTTAATCATTTGTTTACTAATCCGCCATAACGCATATATTGTGAAAATTTCAACTGTCTAGCTTTAGGTTGGTTCAAAAGTAACAGCCCTAAATAAGTAGGACAGACGGACGACAGACGGACGGACAGCGTATTCTTATGAATAGGGTCCCGTTTTCACCCTTTGCGTAGGGAACTCTAAAAAAGGAACAAAAGACTAGTTTTACAATTCGTTACTTGTTTAAAAGTTTGTTTTATTCTGGTTACTCTGTTATTTATAAACTCAGCCTTAAATTACCTAATGTATTGTTGTTGTGAATATCACTATGAAGCTTTATAACATTAAGGTTATATAACGTAGACAAATATAGTTATTTAGACATGTTAGATATTTTGGAATTATACAAGTTAGATATCTATTATATACGGTGTATGTTTTTCCATTGAACGATTATGACCATTTGGGTTTTCTAAAATAAACGGATTTATTTAGCAAAGTATAGAAATTTAAAAGAGTCACATTTTATAAAACGTTCTCAAAGAATTTCCTAACGAACATAAGGCTCGATCGTTATACACGAAGGTATAAGGAAATAAAACTAATTATGATAAATGTGAGAGTCAGTTTGTTTGTTGACTCAGCAATTAAGGCACATAAGAATACTTAATTATGTTAGGTACCTACCTACCTACTCGTAGTTACCTACCTCTACGAGGTGAATTTGAAATCATTCGATAAAGTTTCAGGGGTCGATATTTTTTATTATTAATTACTAGTGTTGATGAGTGCAGATTGACGAGTGCAACCTATAAGGCAAGCGTAACTGGAAATGTTGGATGGGGACGGCCTAGACGTACATATTCGGACCAAATTGGCGACGTGCTTAAGAAGGGCCAGGTCAGATCTACCCGAAACCGACGAGCATGCATGAAAGGACTAATGAATGTGGAGGAAGCTAGGGAGGTTTGTCAGGATCGTAGCAAGTGGCGTTCCGTTGTTTCTGCCTACCCCAGTGGGAGACAGGCGTGAGAATATTTATGTATGTATGTAGTAAATGTTGTTTATTTAGATGGTCAGAAGGAAGTTGTGAGATATGTAACGCATTTAATTTCACACCCTGTAGATACGAGTATGAGGATTTAATGGGGAGCCTCCCCATAGGTAAACGCAGGACCGGGCTATCTTTTGCTGGTTTTTAGAAGCTAACTTCTCGTTAATTGAAAGACAATTATTGAAAAGTGTAGCAATGATGTTCAACATCTCGTCTTTATTTGCTTAAGATCATAATTTTCTTATTTTTCTATAAAATACACATGAAACCTGTGTTCAAAGGAAAGCCTAAATATTGGAAAATAGCTGTATTATGTGCGTAGATAGAGACACTGAACTTTTTAAGTTGAAGTCACTTTTACTTGAGACACACCTTTGTGTAGATTGTTGTTTTAAATTTTTTTAAGACCGATATTTAATGAGTTAATTAGATAATTGTTAAATTTGGTGCGAATTCTTATGACTTTAGAATGTGATTTCCTTGGATTAGAAGGCACCACAGTGACACAATAAAGGACAAGCCAGTCCAAAATAGGTATACCTGCTAAAATGACGTAGTTTAGTAGAGGTGAGGCGGCTCTGAAAGAGTCAAGGTGGTTCGGTCAGGGAAACCTCTTAAGAGACGCGTATGTCATAAAAAATCAATTAGCCGTTTACTACCAGGCCCAAAATTAATTAATCGTATTTTAGAAAACATGTGGCTGAAATGATGTAGTGTATTTTTATTGTTAGCTGTTGATGTTGAGACAGGCATTCTCTATCTAAACAAGGAAACTTATTTTACGCGGTCGAAACCGCGGGCAAAATCTAGTTGTTACCTAAATAATATCAGACAAACAAGGTAAAAAGTTAAAAGCCATACAAAACTCAAGTACCTAGATTAACTTGTGTAACATTTCTTTGAAGTCGCAATGTGTCGGCTAAAAATAATTTATAGCAAGCTAATGTGTATTATGTATAATTTTAGACAACTCTATTCCAAATAGCAACGAAATTTTAAGGCTATTTTGAGAAACAGAGATTTGAACCATTTACTCTCACTTATTCTTAGAACAGCTTTAGTAACGTCCAGGATATGTCGGTTAGTATACAGGGTGTTTCATAAGTAAGAATAAATTTTTAAAACTCTTAAGGGGGTTGTTTAGACCGTCAAACTGAACAACTTTCTCTATAGGACCAACCAAAATAATTGATATACCATACATATTTTAGCTCTAGTCGATTTGTAGAGTATGGAACATCAATTTTTTCTGCAATTGAGTGTCAGTAGCTAACGCTAAACGCTACGTATCTTCACTTCCCAAATACCGCAGTGTCTCATAACGAAAGCCTTTGACCAGTGTGAGTTGCCAGTGACGACATATGGAACAGAGACGTGGTCGATGACTCAAGCCCTTATATAACGGCTGAAAGTCACCCAAAGGGCATTGGATGGTATGGCTACGCTCGGAGTTTCCCTGTGAGATCGAATCAGAAAAGAAGAGATCCGCAGAAGAACCAGAGTAGGTCCGCAGAGGAAGAAGGTGGACCGACAACCTGGTGAAGGCGGCGGGAATCCGTTCGATGAATGAGCGCAGCGCATGATCGGTCGTTGTGGCTATCTTTGGGGAAGCCATGTACAGCAGTGGACAACCATCGCCTGAGATGATGATGTACCTATCGGTATTCTTTCTATTCACCATGTGGTGGCTACAGAACATACCTACTATAGAATTTAGATTTGTAAGTATCTCACAATAGTTGTTCAATAAATTGATTGAGCTTACCTTGAATTAGTAATTTTACATACATACATACATAAGCTCACGCCATTGTCCCATGGGGGTAGGCAGAGACCACGGACCGCCACACGCTACGACTCTGACACACCTCTTTAGCCTCATTCACATTCATACATCTCTTCATGCACTTCCGTCGATGAGATAATGTATTCCATTCTAATAAATAGATTTAAAATTAAAAACATTAGTAATTTTGTTTTTAATTTTTAATCTATTTATTAGAATGGAATACATTATCTCTTTCATTTGGCGACGGATACCCACGCTACGGCCGCAACTTTCGCCTACAAATTATGTTCTGCACAGTCAAGGTTTTGCGAAGTTGGTTGCCGGCTATTATACCTACAGTACGGGATCGCACAGCATCAATGAGAAGGCACTAAGAAACTAGATACAAGTAGGTAGTTTAAACAAAACAGCAAATGCAGTTTATTACAAACAATGAATGCTTTAAAAAATAGATCCCTCGAAACTAGCATGCAAACATCAGATAGAGACATTGGAGGAGTTATTCGGAAAGTTATAAGGAAAATAGTTCATTTTAATTGGTAAAAAAGTAAGTAGGTAGTTAAGTAGGAAATAGGATAAAATTAATGACAGCAGCACCCAAACAAACAAAATTCAAAACTAACCGTATTTTTTGTTGAAACTCGCACCGTGACTCAGGAAATCTGTAAACAAGGATAATTAATGTTTAAAATAAAAATTGCGAAAAAAGCCATACACTAAATAAAACTTAAATTAAACATTAAATTAATTGGAAAAGCAGAGCTACGATGAAAAAACATTGCCCAGGCACCCAACTTATCTGCCTATCTACTATTATAATAACAATAGCATATCTACTAGGTGTCTAAGTAAGTACCTATACAGGGTGTTACATAAGTAAGAATATATTTTTGAAACTCTTAAGGGGGTTGGTTAGACCATCAAAATGAACAACTTTCTCTAAGGGACCAACATCGAAATCGCGAAAAAAATCTCTGATATCCCATACATATTTTAGCTCGAGTCGATTTGTAGAGTATAGAACATAATTTTTTTTTTCGCGATTTCGATATTGGTCCCATAGTGACAGTTGTTCAGTTTGATGGTCTAAACCACCCCCTTAAATGTTTATTTGTATTTTTGTAACACCTTGTATATGTGGTGCAACTTAATTCCAAATCACTTTAGAAAACCGTTAGAAAATAGATGGAGGTAGGTACTAGGTATAAGTATGACATAGTTAGGTAGATATATAGCATCGTTTTATGTTTATGTTTAAAGACCATTGATCTCTTATAACTACCAAACCTTACTAATTACCTAGGCCTAGTTACCTATAAATTCATACTATTTAAGATTTAAAGCAAAGGTCAAATTGCAACATAAAAATCATTGTTACTTACAACTTTTTGACCTACTTCATTCCAAATAGCAACGACATTTTAAGGCTATTTTGACTTTAAGAAACAGAAATTTGAAACACTACCACAGAATAGATAGGTAATAGTAGTTAGGTATATACAGAGTGAAATCGATATCATTAGCATCCTTATAAACTAAGAGTCTACCAATCAAACTGAACAACTTTTACTATGGGAGCAAACCAATCGGAGATACTACGGGTGCAGCTGTCTCATACATAATATTTTGAGTCGTGTAGCGCCGGCGGGTGCAGTTTAGTATGGGACAGCAGATTTTTTTTTGCTCCGATTTGTTTGCTCCTATAGTAAAAGTTGTTCAGTTTGATGGGTAGACTCTTAGCCCGGCTTGCAAACAAGCCTTTGCTTTACAAGTATTTAGGGTTAAACGTATTTAGTGATAGTTCTGTCTTTCACACTGCTTATACAAATGACAGTGACAACATCATATTTAAACATGTAATACTTTTTGGTGCAAGCCAGCCTTAGTTTATAAGGATGTTAATGATATTAATTTCACCATGTATAGGTAGGTACATACACTACTCTCACTTTATTCTTAGAATATTAGGTAGGTAAGTAAAGTTCCAAGATGTGTCGGATAGTTTATCTTTCTGATAAAAAAATATATTTGCGTATCTGAATTGGCCAAAGCTATCTAGGAATCGGAATTTTTTTTCGTCCTTATTTGGAATCAAGTAACTACCTAGTAGTATAGATAGAGTTTGTTATTTTTTGTATATTTAAGTATACAGCGCCATCTGTGAATTGCCTCTAGTTTAACTACAACTTGAAGGTTCGGTGTTTACGTAGAATGTTTGATAACGATACTTTCCTTGCTACATAGATGGCGCAGCAGTAAATTTATGGAAGCTTGAAAAGAATACCACCCGAACAACTTACCATTTTTACTCATTTTCACTAGGATCTTGACTAATTTATTAACACGAAATGTTTTGACTCAAAATGTATTGGCAATTTATAAGTAATCAAACATTTTGTCTAAAAGAAAGTTATTACTACTAAATAATGATAAGTAGTGACCGGTCACATGTGCGCACTATGATCAAAGTGTGCTTTGATGTTATTGGTGCGCTGGGCACCGTCGGTGAAACAGCATAGGCTGTGATTGGTTGGTATTGCTGGAATCGGTCAAACAGTACAAGAAAAGCACGTGACAAACACGCTAGAGGCTTAACCTTTACTTGGGAAGTAATAGATGGCGCTACCGTACAAGTTGTTTACAACTCTGGCACTATTACCAATATGACATAATTTTGCATAATAGTCTGTAGACGCCAGTAATGAGCACAATGCGGCAACAAAGTGATAACTTGTCGAGTATTTTCCTTACTTCGTAATCTTCGTATAACGCTGCAATTTGCAATTGACAAGGTTTTGACCTTGAGCGTTTTGTGGAATATTAGCTAGTTACTGTTGCTCAGTCATTAAAAATGTTTGAACAGTTTAACCAATCTAAACTAAAAAATACATGAAAGCAAAAATAGGTTGGTTGGTATCTAAGCATAGTACTATTACTGCGAGCAAGTCAGATATGCCCTGAAATAAATATCTAGGTTGCTAGGTAGGTACACAGTGTAAGGAAAAGTTTCATTAAACTTTCAACCACATACCTACTCTACCCATCCAACTGATCAACTTAATTACTATAGGAGCAAACCGATTCAGAACAAAAAAACCAGCTGTTCCATACTAAACTGCTATTTATTAGTTCCGATCGGTTTGCTCCCATAGCTATAGTAAAAGTTGTTCAGTTTGATGGGTAGAGTAATGTAGGTTTTTGGATTACTGTTATCTTCATGCCAACCAAATTTCGATTCAATAGGTGCAAAAATGAGCGAGTTATTGAGGCGGGGCATACAGACTGGAGAGATGATAGAGAATGGACGTAAATATAAGGGTTCCTTGTTTGACTACGGAACCCCAAAAATGGGCGGGGGTGAGGAGTATGCGCAGTTGCACTTTCTCCTACATACCTATTTTTTGTGTGCAGTTAGTGCGTCTTGCTCACGATGATGTTGGCCGGCTATTATAAGAATACTGAATAAATTACTATTGCAGAGTTTTTATTGTTTATCTTTTACTATACCTACAAATTTAAACGTTAAAATTAGGCATTAAAACGTAGATTAAAACAATGTTTGTATCCTAAGTAGGTATGCTTTTACCTATTACGTGTGTGGAACATTATCGTTCGATTTGTACCTACTGTTTTTTTTAAAACAGTTTATGGACAAGATAAGGAATGAGTATATTAGAGGAAGTTTGAAAGTAGCACCTATGACAGAAAAATTACAGGGTAATAGATTATCGTGGTACGGGCATGTGATGCGAAGAGACGAGTGTCATGTTACCAGACGAGTGTTAAGTATGAATGTGGATGGCTGTGGTAGAAGAGGAAGGCCGAAGAAAAGATGGATGAATTGTGTGAAGGATGATATGTGTAAGAAAGGAGTGACTGCTGAAGTGACGGCTAGGAGAGATGAATGGAAGAGGATGACATACTGCGCCGACCCCAGATAATGGGAAATGGGCAAGGGAATGATGAGTTTATCTACCTTACCCTAATAATATCTCTATGAAAATTGACATTTATATTGTACGTCTTCGGAAAATAATAATAGATAAACATCCTAACAAAAGTGAAAATAGATTCCGCGACACCGCACCGTTGCCAACTCAGCATTGTACTTATAGGAATTTAACATTTTCATCATATTTAACTAAAAGCAAGGTAGATAGCAACGGGTCCTGGTTTCTGCCATGGGATGAAAGAGTATGCGTAATTAGAATATGTATAATTATGTAAGATAGATAACAATATTTTGGGCACGCGTATACCTAAAGGCGGCACACGATTGAAAATTGTAGCACGGCGGTTAACAATATTTTGGGCACGCGTACCTAAAGGCGGCACACGATTGAAAATTGTGGGCACGGTGGTATTCTAATACTTATTCAGATCATAAATAGTAAACAAATATGTAATAATAGTATGTTACAATTGCCAATTTCGTTAGAACAATGCACAGGACCAAAATAATACAGTTTTGTTCAGTGCATATAACGTAGCACTTCAGAGACTTCTTTGTTAGTAAACTACAATCCTACTCAACTAAAACGTATAATATATAGGGTCCTTCTTAATATGCTGACACTTTTATAAGGGGATGATCAGACCATCAAACTGAACAACTTTCTCTATGGGACCAAGATCGAAATCAGCTGTCCCATACAATTTGTTTGGCAGTTTAGTATGGAACAGCAGATTTTCGCGATTTCGATATTGGTTCCATAGAGAAAGTTGTTCAGTTTTATGGTCTAATCATCCCCTTAAAAAAGTGTCAGCATATTAAGTAGGACCCTGTCTACAGGGTGTTTCATAAGTAACAATAAATCTTTAAAACTCTTAAGGGGGTTTTTTAGACCGTCAAACTGAACAACTTTCTCTATGGGTCCAACATCGAAATAGCGAAAAATTTTTTTTTATATCTCATACATATTTTAGCTCTAGTCGATTTGTAGAGTATGGAACATCAATTTTTTTTTTTCGCGATTTCGATGTTGGTCCCATAGTGAAAGTTGTTCAGTTTGATGGTCTACACCACCCTCTTAAAGGTTTATTTGTATTTTTGTAACACCTTGTATATGGGACAAAATATCGTCATCATCATCAGTCTGACTCTGACGTCCCACTGAAGGGCACAGGCCTACCCCTAGGGGTGGTGTATGTGATGGGTGTGGGCGTTAGTCTACCATGGGTGCCCAACGCGGATTAGAATATCGTTAAGTATCTTATTTGGTAATCTGTTATATCCTCTTTAGCGTATGCAGGTTGTATTCTATATAAAATAAATATGCAAAGTGTATTTAGAATTCCACAGACTATACTTCCTTGTAGAACATAGACATAACGTTCCATGGGACCTTACCTACACAAAAAGAACTGGAGTGCGATTTTTGAAACTCATTCGCTGAGCTCAGCAGTTGAAAATGTCAAAATTACTATGGAGATACGCAACTTTCTACTGCTGATTTGACTTTCAAAAATCAAACTTCAGTACCTAGTACGATTTATGAAAGTAAAATCCGCAGTAGAAATAATCATATCTCCTAGTAATTTTGACATTTTCAACTGTTGAGCTCAGCGAATGAGTTTCAAAAATCGCACTCCTGGTAAGTATATTGTACTCGGAGTTCAAAGAACTGTCTTTCTGCTTCTATAATAACAGAATTTGGGTCACTCTTGAGGACTGAGGACGGTGAGGGTTGAGTGTGGCGAGGAATGAAGTGGGGGAGGGGAGAGAGAAAACCCGGTAGCGAAGGTCGAGGACGCGCCGAAATCAATGGTTGGTATTAGGGTGGGTGCGGGAACGAGAGACGAAACGTGAGACGGTAGATGAGGTAATCCTTTCATTCATTTCATTCTGCCGAAAAAAGTAAACTCGTATAAACTGGGACCAATTGCATTGACCAGTCGTTGCGAATAAACCTGACCGGCGCGGCGGCAGAGTGTCTACTACAAATAGGTGAAATTTTCATATCATAACCCTCCTTTTTGCTTCGCCGTAGTCGGGTAAAAATTGCAATTGGATCATAAAAATGAAACTGATTTGAGTTGATAGCAAATCATGCGACAATTCGTTTCAAGGATGCATTTATCGTGCTATCATTATAATGTGGCATCTGCGCAATTCTCAGCAAATAAAGGTGTGCCTGAGCGTCACACACACATCAACTTACTGTGCCCGGCCAATTCTTGCAACTTCACATTACTTACTGAAGTTAAGAGGTTATCCCTGAAAAAGCGCTCCATACAAAACAATGTTATGTTTTTGGACATTTAGTAATTAAAATTAAAAAGAATATGTTGTAGAGTACAATATTTGTGTAGTTAATTTATCAGATTTCCGTTTAAATTGTTCCAAAGTGACCGTGGTTTAAAAATGTCCATGTAAATCTTAAATTAATCCTAGCATTGAAACTAAATATTTAAACGAAAATCATACAAGGTGCCGACAGATATTGGTTTTTAGACTTTGTAAACAATATTGTTTTTACTTAAATTGGTTATTATTGAAAACAACGGACGGACGAAACTTCGTTTGTACCTACCTATGCGGCGAGAGCTCGGAACAACTCCACTTATCAGTTATCATATCTATCAGTTAAACTGTATATCAAACATTTCTATCCATAACGATAATTTCCTGTTTCCGCAGAGAATAGAGCCAGTAATCAAAGCGGTTGTGCCTACCTATATAATATCTCTATTGTTTGCCAGATAATACACCTGCGCATTTTTCTTACTTATCATTATCAGAAGCAATCACTTATCTTAAATCTGACGTTCTTGTCTACATTATTGTACCCAAAGTCTACAAGTGAAATTATCAAATGAGAGTGATACGAAAACTAGGTAAGTGAGTAAAACTGATAAGGCGTTTACTCTAGAGACTGGTGGTGTAATGTTCTTATCTATCACTATGTTGATTGCTAAATGAACAAAAAACTTATGTTTATCGTTGCGTCAAATTAGGTAGGTACTACATACTGCGTAAAAAACTTATTAGGTAGGTCACAGATTATTTAATGTAAGTAGTTCTTTATTTATTCCTGAACCGTACAACATATAGTAAAAGCAATACAATATTAGGTATATCGATTTAAAGTACTAATTCTTTATTTAATTCAGTTTACTAAGCAACTAGTATCTAGTACTAAGCAACATGGTAGCAAATAGTATTAATATTTACGTAATATATGTCAAAAATGCAATGAACTGCCTTCAATTTTATTTCCTAAGAATCCTAAGAGCCCTTGTTAACGAGACGGTTTTCTGCCGGGGCTACACACGGTTTTAAACCGTGCCTACGTCCGGTCGTTAGTTATGTATGGGTCCGGGCACGGAGCGCGCCGTGTCTACGCCCGGCGCGCAGTCGTGTATGGCTTCTAGAGAGCTTGTTGACGAGGCCGGGTGTACGCACGGCGCGGTCCCGCCTATCTATGCAAAATGGAAATAAACCAAGATTTTCTCATTACATTAATTCATGCCATATTGGGCATAATTATACCATTATTGGACTTTATAAAATGAATTTTCTGTTCATTCACCAAGCGATAATGTTTTTCTGCATAGCACTAAGCATGAACGTGAAGTATTTGATGTAAACCCTGACCAGAAATATAAAAAACCAGGATTGGGGGCGCTGCAATCGACATTAACCTTTAATGACAGTGTTCCAAGTACAAAAATTAGTTCCAATAATTTTCCGCAACATGGCGAGGTTTTTTATATTTCTGGTCAGGCTTTACGTGCGGACAAAACAATGAGAATCTATGCACCGGGTACAAATCGCGCTCGTGAACAAGCTTATCCGGTACCGGCGGCCCGGCCGGTGCGGCGCCGGACCGGATGGAAACTGTAGGTATAACTAGACTCTAGTCATTGTTATCTTTGTCAGCGTATTAAGAAGGACCCTGTATATCTAGTCACTAGCTAGAGTATAGTATACATAAGGTGTTTCATAAGTAAAAATAAATATTTAAAACTTTTAAGGGGGTTGTTCAGACCGTCAAACTGAACAACTTTCTCTATGGGACCAACATCGAAATCGTGAAAAAAAATCTGATATCCCATACATATTTTAGCTCTATAGTCGATTTGTAGAGTAAGGAACATCTTTTTTTTTCGCTCTTTCGATATTGGTCCCATAGTAAAAGTTGTTCAGTTTGATGGTCTAAACCACCCCCTTAAGACGTAATAGTAGGTGGAAATACCTCGGAGGCATCTTTTATTTTTCATTTTACGACTAGATTTATACCATTTACCGAAACTAAAGTCATACCTCAGTATTTTTGGATATTTCATCTAGTGCAATCATCAACTGAATACACGATTGGAATTACTTCACTCGATAGAAAATCGTCACAAAGATGACGTATTTTCATGCATTTTTAAACATTTTTCTCGGTTTAGAAGAACTTAAAATAGTTTCCGATTGTTGGTATTTATACTCACATATTCACCATTAGTTTAACTAGTGCAATCATAAATAAAATCTTGAAAAAGTACTTTGGTTAGTTGTTTTTAATCGAAAATACGGCTCACGCACACACTTTTCGGAGCGCTCGGCAATCGCGTTTCTCATAGAAAATATTCGTCTGGACCTATGGCCCCTTAAATGTTTATTTGTATTTTTGTAACACCTTGTATAGGGTCCTTCTTAATATGCTGTAAGTTTTTTTAGGGTATGACCAGACCATCAAACTAAATAACTTTATTTATGGGACCAAAATCGAAATCGCAAAAAAAGAATCAGCTGTGGAAGAGAAGTTTTTTTTTGCGATTTCGATGTTGATGCCATGGAGAATGTTGTTCAGTTTGATATTCTGATCATACCCTTAAAAAAGTGTCAGCATATTAAGACCCTGGATAACAAGTGTAGAGAACCTACATAGTTTTTCGTTTCTTTCTAACATAATAAATTATTTTTCACCTCACAAGCTCGGAAAGGTTCTGTTTATCATTCGAAATCTGAGTGCAAAAGTGCATTTTATCCGCTAGCGTGGAAAGAGTTTTTGAAATTCGAATCTGTCTATTCAATATTTTTCAATACCGCCAGTCTACTGAAAATGCATTAATAACTATTTCATGTCACTGGCCGGCACGAACAAAAAAACTTTTTAAAATGTTGTTCTCTTTAGAAATTCACTTTTTTTCCTCGCTGTTGTGAGGTGAAACGTCGTGTGTTTCGCTCGGCTGCAAAGTTATTCTGCGTCTCGTACCTTTGAAACCTTCGCTATAAGCTCAGGTTTCAATACAAGTACTCGCGCCTAAAAACAACTTTGCACCCTAGCATAACAAATAACTATTAACAGTTGGAAATCGTTCCCATGGAATGATAAAGTAAGAGGGTGCCAAAACAAAAACCACTCGACGCCCGATGGAAGTTAATTGCGCAGAAGGTAGGTAATTCAATTTAAATAATGGGATTCTGTTGAGGTGCTTTAAATGTGGAGACAAAACAGGAATGAGCACTCTACTGTGTAGATTATAATAGATAAAGTACCTACCTACTGTCTATATTTGTTAAAGTTAAAACTGATGAACGTACATAAAATAGAATATAGTATAGGTATATAAACTGTCGACTAAACCCCCTTGGAGCATTTATTATAAATTTTTAGGCCTGCAGTTCACTTCCTATTTATGTATGGTTTCAGGATAGTTATTATACTTACCAACATCTGGAAAAAATACAAAATTATTGTAATTAATAAAACCAATGCCTGCACTTTGTACTATTAATGTATGTTGTTTCACCAGTTTTCTACCGTATCGACACCATTATAAAATAGATACCTACGTAAAAAAAGTGTTATTCGTATCAAAATCGATAGTTCCATTAAAGAGAAGAGTCCTTACAGAGCGCCCGAGCCCGCTGCATACAAACGAAGTTTGAATAAGGTAGAGTCTTGTAATTGTAACTATCTGATAATTGCAACAATAAGAATTACGATTAATTACGGTCGTGAGTTTGTTTATGTTTTGTAATAATTTGTATGTTAAAGTAAACTCTTATTTCCTCTAACTAAAGGCCCCACACAGTGCCCATTAATTGTAATAAGTATAATCTTACGAGTAAGTTGACTGTTGTACACAATAGCGCGGGTAGTCTCCTCGCGATCGCCTTACTGAACCTAACAATATTGTGACTTGACCTCTTGATCGGACACCCTGGAAGCGTTGCGTTACGAAAACTGTTATTGCTGTATCCTGTTGTACAATGGAAGTTCGATCATGGCAAAATGTACCTAAGTACCTTACCTATCTACGAAGGACTCTACCTAGTTAGAAAACTGTTTTAACCGTTTTACGAAGTGTCTATAGTCATCATTATCAGCCTATACGTCCCATTGCAGGGCACTGGCCTGCCCTCTAGGAGGGTGTTTGGGCGTTAGTCCACCACGCGTGCCCAATGCAATGATTGGTAGACTTCACATACGCATCGGATCTTATTCTTCTGCATATGCAGGTTTCCTCACGATGTTTTCCTTCACCGTTTGAGAGCAGTCGGTAATGCGTACATAAGTTAGACAAACTCATTGGTGGCATGTTGTCCGTTCGGATTCGAAACCGGACCTCATGATTGAGAGTCTATATCTCTCCGCAACGCGCCACCGGGCTCATTAGTCAGGAAAAAAGAAAAACTGAATAATTGAAACAATAAACTTTTTTTTTTTTAATTATCGTCTACTATCGTCTAGTCGTCCGACTATCAGATGATATTACTTTTACTGGTTATTTATACATCACCATCGAATTTCCTAATTCAGCCACGGATTTTATCCGATTCAGTCGGTTAGGTTAGCGAGGAGCGAAGCGACGAGCATGTTAGGATCATGTTCCGAATCGCTACTGTTTACAAAATTTTGAAATGTTTTTTGTCCATGGGTCACTGGTTTCGCGGATGACTAATTAATTTTTCTTCCCTCCGGACGGAAAGCGTCAATTCTCGTCCCGCTCCGCTAATCGGGTCGTCTGGCATTGCATCGTATCACTTTTTTTTCATACAAAAAATTGCTCTAAGTTACCTAATCAGACACATGCGTTGCATGACTTGCATGCATGCTTTTCGAACCTAAAATAGCGCTAAAAATTATCAGGGTCTTAACCTATTCACCCCGACATAGAGTAGTCAAGTAGGTATATCACAAAATACTAACCTACCTTGAAAAATGCGAGGCTCTATTTCTAACGTGACCCACATAACTGCACCAAACCCCTTTGCTGAATGTGCCTTTTTCATTTGCATTCTTAGTTATGGGGCACCTTGGATACCTATTCTCCCCGATGTTGTAGGCGGCCTGTAAAAACAGGTAGCATGACACCGTGATATAGCGCTATCACACCTTCGCTCTCTTTCTATTTGCGCGCGAAAGAAGGAGATAAAAGACGTGATACAGCCGTATCACGTGTAGCATGCTACGAGTGCAGATATTATTAAAATTGCAAAGCGTGATGTAGAATATCTCTGACTACTTCCTCGGGGAATATAGTCGTTAGCATATGCTGTGCTATGCTACATATTCTATGCTTCTATACTACAATATTATAATAAAGAGGAAAGATTTGATTTTTTATTTGTTTGTTTGTTTGTATTGGATAGGCTAAGAAACATCATCATTAACATTGTAATAATGTAGTAAATTTAAAAATGGGTACTTTAAGTTATGAGACGAAAAACTGAAGTTATCGATTGTTTTCGAATTGTTGGTGTCCCGTAAACCGACGTCGACCAGCGGATGGATTGATCTGAGTTCTGGACAAACGATGGTTAGATCATGTCAAACCAGAAATAAAACAATCTATCAATCTCGCTCATTTTAACTTTAGGAAAAGTGTATATTAGTTTCCGAGATATTCGCTCAGTTGCAGAAACGCTCATTAAATTTAATCCTCAATTAAATATATTGCTGTCACTTTTTGTCTTGTTGACGTAGTTAAAGCTAGCAAGAGATTTAATGGAGGATTAACACTAATGAGCGTTTCTGCAACTGAGTGTTTGTCAGTTTTATGAAATACGTGAAAATCTTTAGGTAGGTACTATGTTCCTTAGTCAATATTTTGAGTGCCACGGCTACAAATTATGTTATATGCAGTAGGTAGGTATCTGTTATTGTATGTGTTAAAACTGTCAATATCTCGGTAACTAAACACACTTTTACTAAAGTACAATTTTGATATTCTGGTTAGACGTGAACTAACGTAGTTACTATTCCTCGTATCGCGAATCATTCCCTTTACGTCGACCGTCTCCGTACGTCGAGTCTCCCAACAGTGAGTCTTGTTATGTTACATCGCGTCATATTTACGGTGATTCTTCTAAGTGCGTTCACACACGATGACGCACTGACGTAGCGGCAGATGTCAGTCCATAGAACCACACCCGGTGCGTCAATGCGTCACCGTGTGTGCTTCTACCTGCGGTTTAATACAACTCCTTGCTTCACAAATGACGGACTGACGGACGTCTGCCGCTCCGTCAATCGTGTGTGAACGCACTAATGGTGAGTACAATCAACAAAAACATAGTTTTTTAAAGTAAGTCCAATCGGTTGACGTCAGTTTTCGGGACATCCTGTAGGTATAGGTTTAGCTAAAAATAAAATTATCCTTTCGCAGTCTACTCTTAAAATCAGTGCTCGATTTGTATTCCATTGAACAATACCTGTCAGCTTGCGATATCCATGCATTATTCATAATCGTAGGCTTCTTAGCTTATTTCAACGGATCGCAGTGCTTTATTTTTCATTGTATTTAGGGCCTGTTTCACCACTTCTGAGTAAATCCTTGTTAGCTTATCCGACAGATACTTTGACATAATTTCATACAAATTATGTCAAACTATCTGTCGGATAAGCTATCAAGAACTTACTTAGAAGTGGTGAAACAGGCCCTTAGTCTTCAACTGTTTCATTACATTGCACTATTTATAAGAGTTTACTACTACTGCTGATGCTGCTGATGCTAGTCAAGTTTAAAAAAATAGTTTTAAATGATAATTACGAGTATGTTTGTCATTTGCACCTTGTATATTAAATCGAATAGTTACCTACGCATTAGTCATCCACGCATTTTTATATGTAATAGATAATCTGTAATCCTTTCATATTATAATCTATAACATCGAAAATATTGCTACTGAGAAAATTATTTCGAAATGGTTTTCGATTCAGCTTTACAATTGGCTTTCCAAAAATCAAAACATTGACATAACTAAATTATAGCATTAGGACCCCCAACAATATGCAGACCACCAGCTCGATAGTCCGATGACATTGCGTGGCTGACGGGACAAATGAGGATCAGATTAGCACGGGACCGTGAGGACCTAGCCTAGCCTGCAGTGGCAACCCTAAATAATACAACATATAGAATATCCCTCCACTACTCACACCGATTGAATTTCTTCCACAAAATTTGAGACCGGGGCGATACGACGTCGCCCCGTCTGTCGTAAGATTGGCTGTACACTTTTTAAAACTTCGTCGGTCTGATAGTTCGTTCCATTTCGTCCCATACACGAGGTCCCACGAATAAAGTTACTTTCGTCCTTGTACCTACCTACTAGTCTTGGCATACGAGTTTTGTCATGAATACAAACCATAAATCTACAACGGAACGTCCTAAATCTGGACTACAGCACAATCGATAATTTGCTACCATGAGTTTAATATTATTTTTCCATCGATATTTCTTGGAAAACGTTTTAAGAATGAAGCTTTTTCTCTCTCGTGTACGACATTAATTTAAACCACCACCATATTACTCCATCGTAACAATTATTATTCAGGTAAATCACAAATTTGCTAATAAATGACTTTTTTTACAAAAACCATATCTGAGAACTGTAATTTTTATAGGGTGTAAAAATACATCCCCCGAAAAGTCAAAGGGGTGAAATTACCCATTAATTTGAACAACTTTTATAAAAGGACCAATTGTAAGATAACAAAAAAAATGGCTGTTCCATACATTTTTAATTTGAGTAGGTATGAAATTGCAGTTTCTTTTTTGAGTTCTCATAGTTGGTCCAATAGTTAAAGTTGTTCATATTGATTACTTTCACCCCTTTGAGTTTCCGGGAGATATCTTTTCATACCCTCTTTGGACAGCAGTAAGTACCATGTCATCTGTGTAACTCTTAAGCTGATTAAATGGTGAACAGACCACGTGGACATTGACATATCTCCGCCATCCTAAACAGGGTCCAACTAAATGATGCTGACAGTTTTTTAAGAGGATGATCAGACCATCAAACTGAACATCTTTCGCTATCGGACCAACAGAAATCTCGAAAATAAAATCTGCTGTCCCATACACTTGGCTCGAGTAGGTTTGCAGATTGGTAAGGCTCAGCTGATTTTTTTCGCGATTTAGATGTTGGTGACAACCTTTAAACCACATACTCTACCCATCAAACTGAACACCTTTTACTATGTGAGCAAACCTGTCAGAACAAAAAATATCAGCTGTTCCATACGTTTGAATAGGTAGGTACCTATTGCAGATTTCAGTTTAGTATGGGACAGCTAATATTTTTTTTTGTTCTGACAGGTTTGCTCCCATAGTAAAAGGTGTTCAGTTTGATGGGTAGAGTATGTGGTTTAAAGTTTAATGATACTCTTCCTTACACCCTGTATACCTAAGTAATCAGAATTGTTATTAAAGCGACGAGTATCAATAGTTACGGTATCAACTAGCGAGGTTATCTTGTGCTATCTTACTATTGTGACGCAGTGCATACCCGCCTTGAACCCCGGTACCTCTTCTCTAGTACAGCGGCATAAACAATACTATTACGAAAAAACAATAGGAATCTGACTAATTTTGTGCCTCTTGTATTTTGTCTCTGTTATTTACTGTTATTATTGGTGTAAATAAAATACAGTTTAGTTATTCTTTTAGATCGCGGCTTTATTACGCGGGGTTAAAGTCTACCGACACAATATGACATGATACCTAAATGGAAGGTGGTATTGCAATGAACTAATCGTCAGCCTAAATGCGTCCTACTGCAGGACACAGGCCTAACTTCAGAGCCACCTATATTATACACCCTGTAAGGCGTTAGTCCACCACGCCTGCTCAATGCTGCTGAATGGTAGATTTCAAATACGCATCAGAATTTCTTCATCAGCATATGCAGGATTCCTTGCGATGATTTCCTTCACCTTTTGAGAGTAGTCTGTATTCCGTATGTATACATAAGTTAGAAAATTCATTGGTGCATTGCATGGCATGTCGTCCGTGCGAAAAATTGTTTTTCCATAGAACCGACTCTATCTAGGACCTAGCTTTCACTATGGAGGCAATTTCAAATTAAAATTTTAAAATACGATTACCATCTGTTTCTCATGTATAGGTTTAGTACTCTGTGATATTATTCTGTAGACTTACTTGACTCCAATGTGAGGAACAGCTGATTTTCATATTTTATTTCGATGTTGGCTCTATAGTGAAAGGTTGTTCAGTTTGATGGTCCGAACCACACCATTAAATATTACGTATTAGTTACGATATTATGGTTGTTTTAGGTGTCCCTGAGTCCAAAGCACAGATTTTATGTTTTGTCTACCTATTTTTGTTTGATCGATCATCAGCATTTTTCAGCAGATTTTGATGAAACTTTTTGAGTTTAGACTTAAAAACTGGTATAGCCGGTACGGACTAAGTCGCGGACAAAATGCTCCTAAATTTAGTATGTTTGCTTCAAGCTCCTTCCTTCGGATTGGGGTGGTGGGGGAGATACAAAGTACTGCCGCAACGACCCGGTGTGTGGGGGAGGAGGGGTGAGGAGGGGTGAGGAGAAGGGGGTTCGAGTCACGCCGCGCCGCCCGGCGAGACGCGTCGACGCCACACGATCGCGACATAACAATACATTTTCCTATACCTACTCGTAACTACAATATTACATTCCTATATTTAGATACATTGTTTATGGATCAGTATTTAAATTGAGTAGGTAGTTTTGCAAAAATCGTAAATGTCACTCTGCTGATGGGCCAACATCGAAATCGCGAAATAAAAAATTTCCATCCATAGTAAACTGCAAACCTACTCGACGTGTTGGTTCCATGTTGTATGAGACCATAGAGAAATTTGTTCAGTCTGATGGTCTTCTTCTTAAATATTACATATTATAGAATCCTCTGCTAAATTAACACTGAGCTTGAAGATTGTTTCCAATTTGCATGATTGTGATAATACCATATTGAAGCAAAAGAGGAAATAATATCTAAAAATACCTAACATTATGAAACTTATTTTCCTCAAAAAGGGCAACGTAGCAGTATGCCCCATAATAAGGCCGCAACCTTCTGTTTTCAGCGGCGAGTCGATGAAATGTTTTGGGTTGAAGTTACAGCTGATTACGTAACGCCTGACCGGTTCAATGCACTCTGAGGAGTGGGGAGATTTAAACAAACAAACAAGAAAAGAATTTGGTATCATAGATTAAACAAAAAACATAAAATTTGGCGAGTAGAATTAAGTAACTAGTATGAAACGTAGAAATAAATTTAGGTGACGCAAAAGCTAGATATATTGAATGTAGTTTAATGTTATAGGATTCAGAGGAATCAAGTAGCACCTACTGTGACAGAAAACTGCGGATAAATCGATAGGATCGTGGTATAAGGATGCGAAGAGGGATAGACACCTATCTGGATAAACTTGGAAAGTCAAAAAGTATCTAAATTCTAAATATGTAATATCCTCCAACAAAAAAAAACCTGCTGTTCCATACAAAATTGCAGTATCGACTCGACTCAAATATAAGAAGAACCAGACGTACAGCTTGGCCAAAAAGAGTAGAAATTAAATGAGGGCGCTGCCTCCACGTAAGAACGTCAAAATCACGCATAACCTGGCAACACCACCATACTCAAATTTTAGTTCCACCTGTCACCACGTTCATTGACTTTATGGCTATTCAATGGGTCGGGAAGCACCCAATTTTTTTGTGTGCGTGCTGTCACGCGGTACATAAGCTGACGGGTTGTAGCACCTGCGCCTAGAGCTAGGTAGGTGCTTAGATCAAAATAAAATTTATGGATAGGCCTAGCGCGGTAAGTTGAAGCAAACTACTGGTGCACTTGGTCCATACAAACTAGCGCCATTATCTGTCAAATCTAGGGCACTTGCATACAAATTTGAAGTAGACCTTTCATTTGTTTTGCTTCATTTTTCTGGTTTGAAATGTTCGCGTAAGGCTAGCGTAAGGCCTATCCATTCGTTTTATTTTGATCGAAGGGTAGGTGCATCTGTGTGAGTGTAGGTCCCTTGTAGAACAAACGAGATTGTATTACCTTGCATGCTTCGCATCTTTTTAGTGTAATATTCGGTCCGTATTTCTTTCAAGTCCGTGTGTGACAGCAGATATTTTTTCCGCCATTTCGAAGTTGGCTACATGTGAAAGTTGCTCAGTTTGATGGTCTGAAGCACCCCCTTAAGTATTACTAGGGTGTTTTGTTACACCCTGCATTAATATGTGAACGAGGTCACGGGCAAAATCTATCATATTACATACTAGCTATTTGCCCGTGACTCCGTCTGAGTGGAGCCATTGACGTTTTCTATATAACAGCTGATAGTTTTTTGTGATTTCGAAGTTGGGTCCACTCAACTCACGAAGCATCCCCTTTGATATGTAACGCATTTAATTTTACACCCTGTTACAAGAAATTATAAAGACATTTTAGTCGCACTCAATCGATCCGTTCTATGTAGGTACTTAACGTAAATATTTAAAAAGCTAACGATTTTACAAAAGGGGTTTTCAATCGTTTATTCTGAAACAGAACTGTCCATTTATCTACCTAGTTTCCTGCTATAAAATTTTACATTTAGGTACCCTACATTTAGGGCCGATTTCAGCATAGATTGTTTGCTTTGATCGCTACACTTTAAAATACTTGTACAAATCAGGCAATGTATGACGAAATAGGTCCTGCAAGTTGGGTGGTGTAATCGCTGCTATATTCATACACATACATAAACTCAATACCGTAATCCCTTTCGGAGAGGTAAGAAACATTGCTAAAACTACCTACTTTCTGTTTGAAAATGTAGTTGTAGCAATGTTCATTGCTCACATTTAGCAATTAAGAGAATTTTATTCCGAGAGCGAAAATGCGCGCTGCATACAAACGTACTATGGTTATATTTTTAATACTAACCAATTAAAGTCAATTAAATTTTGCAGAAACAATCTAGAAACAAATCTCTATGCTTGTATGGAGTCAGATTTTCGTTAAAATATACTGTTTCAATGCTAGGATTAATTTAAGATTTGTATGGAAATCTTTGAGGCACTGTAACTTGAAAACTATACATATAAACGAAAATCTGACTCCATACAAGCATAGGAATTTGGTTCTAGATTGTTTCTGCAAAATTTCATTGACTTAAATTGGTTAGTATTGAAAATATCACCATAGTAAGTTTGTATGGAGCGCGCTCCGAATAATATACCCTTAAAGTTTCAGGATGCAGTGGTGAGAGGTGGCTAGTCTTTCACTCACATAAACTCTGCATAAGAAAGATCCTCAGTCGCCTTGTACGACACCCACGAGAAGAATTGTGTTGGTCCATTCTAAGCCGGAACTACACAACAATTTCAATCAGATGCATTCTCGTCAATACAGGGTGTAAAATTAAATGCGTTACTTATCGAACAGGGTGTTTCAGACTATCCAATTGAAAAATTTTGGGACTATGTCGAAATTAATAATGTACAAATAATAAAATACAATATAATATACAAATAAATAAATAATAAAATACAGGGTGTTGGGGTAAACAGTTGCACTACTTTAAGGGGTGATTTTACCCATGATACTGAACAACTTTTCCTAAGAAACCTAGAAATTTTTTTTTTGGACTTCCCATACTAAATGCAATCAGCTGATCGAACTTTTGTATGAAGACTAGACAATTTTTTTTGCGAATTGCCTATCTGTTTCTTTAGGAAAGTTGTTCAGTATCATGGGTACAATCACCCCTTAAAGTAGTGCAACTGTTTACCCTAACACCTTGTATTTTTATTGGTGAATTCTATTTTGATCCCAAAGTACAAGTTATTCAGTTTGTTGATGTGTAGCACCCTGATCAATATGTTCCCGTTTCTGAAAGGCTTCCGGCCTCTTCCGGCACTCTCCCTTTCAAGAAACTACATAATTTTCTATGTCCTAGAACAAATGTTGGGATACCTGCTCTGGAAGCCTGACTCGTTCGTAGACCCTGTGTATCTCTAGAGACCTGTAATTCTATCATAGAAAGGCCAGGTTGGGTAAGTTGGGTGTTATGTCATTGAAAATAAAAAGGATTTACAACTTTCAATTAGACAATATTAAGCTATATCGAGTAAATTGCCGTCACGTTCGTTGCACGTAAATGTTTTAACCTTTACCGGTTGCAAACCTTGAAGTTAACCTATAGGTATCATACTCGTTCGTATCGATCGTTGAACCTACTTTGATAGAATATGCGAAAGAAAGCAGGAAAAAGGGGTGACTTTAGATTCCCTATTCTTCGGTTTTATTCATGAAAATCGTTTTCTAGAAAAACCACATTACTTCTTATATTGTGTAGATGGTTCAGTTTATTTTTCAGCTCAAAAAGTGTCATTGTTAATGAATAAAATGGCTACAAAGTTACCCAATTTAATGGTAAAACCAGGAGGTAGCCCCTATACAAGGTGTTTCATAAGTAACAATAAATTTTTAAAACTCATAAGGGGGTTGTTTAGACCGTCAAACTGAACAACTTTCTCTATGGGACCAACATCGAAATCGCGAAAAAAATAATTTGAAATCCCATACATATTTTAGCTCTAGTCGATTTGTAGAGTATAGAACATAAATATTTTTTTTCGCGATTTCGATATTGGTCCCATAGTGAAAGTTGTTCAGTTTGATGGTCTACACCACCCCCTTAAATGTTTATTTGTAGTTTTGTAACACCTTGTATATAAGAAATTTGAAGAATAGGTTTTGTGCAAAAGTGACAACTTCATCTCGTACTGATTCTACCTACATAAAATGGACAGAATCCTCCTGTTTCCTCGTCGAAAACTTAAGAGAATATTATTCCGAGAGCGAAAATGCGCGCTGCATACAAACGTACTATGGTGAAATTTTCGATATTAACCAATTAAAGTCAATGAAATTTTGCAGACATAATCTAGAAACAAATTTCTATGCTTCTATAGAGTCCGATTTTCGTTAAAATATACAGTTTCAATGCTAGGATTAATTTAAGATTTGTATGGAAATCTTTGAGGCACTGTAACTTGAAAACTATACATTTTAACGAATATCTGACTCCATACAAGCATAGAAATTTACTTTTAGATTGTTTCTGCAAAATTTCATTGACTTTAATTGGTTAGTATTGAAAATATCACCATAGTACGTTTGTATGGAGAGCGCTCCGAATAATATACCCTTAACTGATTTTAACAATTATTTCAAGAATAATATGAGAAAGACTCTTTTTTCCTTAAATTGTTTATATTCGTCAAATTTGCTTGCTTGATGTCTGAACAAATCGGTAAAATAAAGAAATATTTGGACATTTTCGAAGGCTTTTAGTTCTTATAGTAATTGATTTATGGAAAAAACAAAACATAGGGACATCGCAGAGAGGTAAAGTATGGTAAAAAATATTAGCTATTGTGTCATTAAATCATTATCCAGAGAAGGCACAGGGGAATACGTTTTTATGGACTTACGGAACCCGCCATTTTAGGGAAGTCATGATATTGTTTACTCTGAAAGAGATTCGATGGAGAATAACAACTTGTTTTTAGATACAAACATTTCATTTATGTTTTTTTTACATTATATGTATTACGAGTAGCTGTCACATTTTTGCATGATTTTATGTGAACTGTTGTGTGACACATATAATTTACCTTCTAGAATTTACCGGATAGTGTTACGTGGTGTTACTCTCTATAGACAACAAGACAAGACATTTAATTAAACCTAAAAAAATACTTTTATGAAACGGATTTCCTTAATTTCAGCCGTACAAAATATAGTAGCCTTTGTTTTTATGGCAGCTACATATAGGGTCCTTTCAGACAACTTTCAGACCGTCAAACTGAACAACTTTTCCTATGGCACCAACATAAAAATCGTCAAAAAAACATGTTCTGTTCCATACGAATTTATATTTTGGTCCCATAGTCAAAGATTTTCAGTTTTATGGTCTGATAATCAATTTAAAAAGTGTCAGCATATTAAGAAGGACCCTGTATATTTAACCGGGTTTCTAGTAGAGAAAGCCCTGTTTAGAACAAACGATAATTATTAAATTCTACTGGTACCTTAAGCATGACAAAATTATACTGGGTGATGAAAGATGTGGTCAGATTAAAAGGGTTGATTCAGACCATTAAACTACTGAAAAACTTTCACAATGGAGCCAAAATTGTAAAAAAATCATACCATCGAGTCAACAGACGAAGAATAAGATACTGTGTAGTTGGGCTATTGCAAGCCAGAGTCGTTATGTAAAACTGAGACCATCACTGGTCCTTTGTGTTCGCCCCGAGCCCTAGAGAATATGGGTATATTTAACTCATACCTCCGAACTTATGGTATTTTCTTTTCATTCTCGGGATTGCAGGTTCCATACGATGTTTTCCTTTACCGCCGAGCTTGTAAATGGTAAATACAATAGTACATAAATTCCGTAGTACTTAGTGGTACAGGCCAGGAATCGAACCACCGCCTCATGATTGTGGCGCATGGGCTATCATCGCTCTATGTAGAGGGTTAGGAGTGCAAAGAGCCCTCTGGTTGGCAGCAGAAAGGCTGACAAAGAGTCTTGGATACTTGACCATGCTCGTTTCTCCAACTCCCCACTTCACAAGGGCCACAAAGAAGGAGTACCTACTGTAATAATATACATGGTGAAATTGATATCATTGGTATCCTTTTAAACTAAGAGTCTACCATCATACTAAACAAATATACTAAGGGTGGAAACCGATCGAAGCAAAAAAATCTGCTGTTGCATACATTTGAGCCGAGTAGGCATTGCAGTTTAGTATGGAACAGTTAATTTTTTTTTAACAGCTGATTTTATAATCTATCTCCTATACAGGGTGTAAACTTAAATGCGTTACATACTTAAAGGGGTTTTTTAAACCACCCAACTGAACACTTTCACCAATATTAAAATCGCGATAAAAAAATCAGCTGTTCCATAGAAAATATAAATCGCCGCTCGACACAAAACTTTTTTGTTTGACAGCTTTGACTTGACCTAAAATATATTTTTGAGGACGAAGTAAGCTTTAGTTAGGTGTAAATGTAATTGTCATCATTATTTGGTAAATTTTTAGAACGTAACTATTGGTACCTGTAAAAAAATGAGGAATCTACTGATAACTACAATTTCAATCGTTTTTTTATACGGATTGACCGCCTCGACGTTTCAGTACGCATTAGTTGCTTCTCCACTCTGTCAAATAGTAGCTATCTCAAAAATTTTGTAACGTTCTCGACTCGAAGAAGAAAATTCCTCCGTCGAGTCAAGTTACGGGCAAAGTATCCTAAACGTTACTGTAGCATAGTTTTGCGTAAAATGCAATGTGTAATATGTTTGAAGCCGTGATAAAGTTATATCCCTAGGGATATTCAAAATGAGTAAAATTTCCCTAGATTAGTCTAGTAAGATATTTAAGTATCATCATCATCAGCCTATTAGTATACATCCCACTGCAGGGCACAGGCCTACCCTCTAGGAGGGTGTTTGGGTGGTTAGTCCACCACGCGTGCCCAATGCGGATTGGTAGACCTCGCGTCAGAATTTCATCTTCTGCATATTCAGGTTTCCTCACGATGTTTTCCTTCACCTTTTGAGAGCAGTCGGTAATACGTACCGTAGCAGAGCAGGTTTTACCGAGCAGTCGGTAAAAACTCATTGGTAGTTAAGTATATAACTAGATATTCCTAATAGTATAGTAAGACCATAGACTTAAACTCTAGCGATAGACTTGCCCTCGATAGACTTGCAATCCATAATGGACCCGTAGCTTGCCGTAGCGTTCATACGGTAACGGTCAACGATATTAATGAACGGTAGACCTATTCTGTGACGGTACCTAGAAAAACAAACCCAAACGTTTTACCTACAGTTGCCGGCCGCACAATGCGTGTCAGAAATAACCAGTTTATGTTGACGCCAATTACTATTGGAGCAAAAGTTGCTGCCAAATCACATGATTCACGTTTTAGGCGGGTCACGAGGGACACCCACTAGTACAAATATGTTGACGGGAGAATTCTCGTAGTCTATGATGGGGTAGCAAATCGTCTACGAGTGAACACATATTTTATTATTAGTTCTACTTCAGCGAAATAGCTCGTCACACAAAATTGTACCGTTAAAATCCCGTGAAAAGTGTTTTCAACAATAGTTATTATTGAAATATAAAAACAAAACACGTCCCAGACCGTTGTAAATAATTGTAATGGTCTACATAAAAATAGTTATCGTTCGGCAGCTGGTTGCCGCCGCCAGAAGCTTTCTGAAACTGAATAGAGATGGCACGCGACTCCGACAATGCGACACTATAATATGTCAATTTGTAGAAACTATTAAAAGGCTTACTAACTCATTAAACACTTTGTTCTAGTTTTAATTATTATGAATGTGGTATTAATTGTCACAACTCTGAAACGTAGCGCACTTCCCACGTCCGAACTTATACTAGCGGAGATCTTAATGTTAAACTACCTACCTACTACAATGTAAGTATACATAAACAGTTCATTGAATGTTAATTATAGGTCTGTTACTGATCATGATAGTATCAGTAGGGCGGGCGGCCGCGTCATCGGCCGGCGCGGGGCGGGCGGCGTTCGCAGCTAGGAGGAGATCCTCTCTCGATCTTCACCTCACTGCTCTATGGTAAGAGTACAATGTTGTAACAGAGCCATAGAATAATCTAAAATACATATTATAACACAAAAGTTAAATCAAACATAAACACAAGCTCTATTCCATGCGAAGGCGAGGACCGAGGTGCGATGCACAGCGACACGGCCAGTTGCGCGTGAGTCGCTGACGCGAGCTCAATAACATTAATCTACCCAGAGAAGACGCTCTCGAAACTGTGTCAGTTATTCACATTCTCTATTTTTGTGAGCTATTTATGTTTTATACATTTATTTGTATATTCTCTCTCTTTATTTCTGTAGCTCACGCACACGGCATTCGGAAATGATTTCTGTATCACAAAGTCATCTTATAACAAGACAACTAAATAAACTCACAAATTAATTTTGTAGGTAATATATGCATAACTTATGTCTATGGATAATTACATTAGTGTACGTATTAAACATAACGATAGGATACCTACCCGTAAGAATAAGAGGTGTTGAGCACTATTGGGATGCAAACATTTTTAAACTAGGTACCTTTCCAATAAACCAATAAAACAAGTTCAAGAATGTGTTTTACCCCACGTAGACACCGTACAAGCACCATCCTGATTTTAATCTTGGCCTTGCATTATCTCGTAGATAAATTACTAGGTACGCCACGCCACGCCGCCGCCGTTGCGTTCTACGGAAATAATTCATTGCCAGCTCTCAAACATTTTACATCAGCTGGAATGAAGCACGTGGCATTTGTTATTATGCGTAGGTACTACTACCACGATTGGGTACTATTATTACGACTATGTTGCTCTGTGCAACCTAAATTGCCGGACGTCCGCCAAAAATACGACTTATTATTTGTAACCGCAACTTGTTCCAAAATACGTTCTATATATATCTACAGATATACTTATCTTTGTTGAGGATGATGTTTAATATTTTCAGATTTTGCCTAGTTCCACGCTTCCAGTATAAATTCGTTGTTATCCGAAAATGAATAATTGACATAATTAAACATAGACATATTACTCTAGCGATAGACAAGCTCGTTCAAACCAATAACATATCACACAAAACAACACAAAATGACACATTGCGGTCTGACATTGCCATAGTGACTAAGTGAACTCGGGAACATCAATCAGGTACGTCCTCCTCACCTGATTCAAACACACCTCATTCAAGTGGAACATGTTGCTTCTATGAAAGGGCAAGTCTATCGCTAGAGTTTAAAGTCTATGGTCTTACTATACTAGGAATATCTAGTTATATACTTAACTACCAATGAGTTTTTACCGACTGCTCGGTAAAACCTGCTCTGCTACGGTACGTATTACCGACTGCTCTCAAAAGGTGAAGGAAAACATCGTGAGGAAACCTGAATATGCAGAAGATGAAATTCTGATGCATATGTGAAGTCTACCAATCCGCATTGGGCACGCGTGGTGGACTAACCACCCAAACACCATAGAGGGTAGGCCTGTGCCCTGCACTGGGATGTATACTTATAGGCTGATGATGATACTTAAATATCTTACTAGACTAATAAAATAAATAAATAAATAAAAATTTCTTTATTTGCACAAATGAAAAGTACAGAGTAAATACACAAAGGGAGAACAAAGTGGACAGTAGTTGGTACGTTAAGTTTGAGAGTGACAATGGTCCCACACTAGGCAAGCCTGGCAACGTGTGAACCGGTAGGCGGTTTTAACTATGGTTGGTAAACGTCAAGTGACGCCTTTTGCATAATAATAAATTTTATACAAAATAAAAAGAAAACAATTAACTTAAGGAATCTAGGGAAATTTTACTCATTTTGAATATCCCTAGGGATATAACACAAAATGACACATTGCGGTCTGTCATTGCCATTGTGACTAAGTGAACTCGGGAACATCAATCAGGTGCGGACACCTCATTCAAGTGGAACATGTTGCTTCTATGCAAGGGCAAGTCTATCGCTAGAGTAATATGTCTATGTACTTAATTTTTTTTTTTAGATAAGTAATACCAAATGACAGAACAGAAAGATTACTTACTTATGTACAATAAGTTTAGGTACGAAGTGTGCTTTTGAAACCAATCCAAATATTTTACGCATCTAACCCAAGTAAGTATACAGATTACAGGTGTAAGTTTAGGATCCCACTGCTGAAAGGCCGCAAAAAGATAAGATAGAGGCAGTATGGCCATGACAGTTTCTGGCCTCATCTTCTCTACAGCGATAGGAAATACGATCAGACGACAGACACAACGCGGTGGTGGAATATAAATATGACATGACGTCAAAAATTGGGTTTGAAAATATAAAATACTTATAATTAAAATAGAGGTGCTCATTTGAATAAATACCTACTGACGGATTGGTAAAGGTTAGTGGTCGTGGTCAAATGACTGTCAAGATATTTTCAAGTAGGTATTTTTATTTTATGACGCGTAACCGAAGGAAAAGTCCATACGACACGCACTATCCATATCCGTAAAATAATCCAATATATCAAATCCGTATGCATCCGATATTTTGGACTATGTCGTCCATGTCCTAAACAATCCCGTGACTGACTGATATACAACGCACATAATAAACTTCATGACACTACGGAAGATGTAAGGGTGCACTAAGAAAGGATTTTTCTATATTCTAATTTCACGCGAAATCGCGGGTAAAAGCTAATGTTTTATATATGTACCTAGCTCATTATTTTTATTCAAAGTTGTACTACGTTGTCCCTTGTCGATTAGTAGTTTAATTAGCGGTTGATGAATGGACGCATTGGCGCGAGCTCTCAACCTATTTTCATTCAATTAAATTAAAAAAAAAACTGTAACCTGCCGGTAATATGTTGCGCTTTGTGTCGATCCATGATTGCGTCATTTGGATGCTTGATAACTGTGCCACGACCTTTGTCCATTGAATTAATTCTAGTTGATAAAACTGTCATAAACTTAGGTTCTCATTATGTACTTTGTCTAGTCTAGTTCTCTTTCACAAAATGTGTAGCCTATCTAAGTCTGAAAATAAAAATAATATTTTAATACAAGTATATTCATATATAAACTCAAGACCGTAATCCCTTTCGGGGTTGGCAGAAACTAAATGAAAATACCACAGATCAATATAATACTGCAAATTTTAAATAAGTATTTAAAATTTATAAACATGTTACAGCTGTTGTACTATTTCGAATCAATTAAAGATTGAAAAATTTGTCTCGGGCCCGAACCCGCATTCTTCCAATCCGGGGAAGTGCGCCATCCAATTTCGCCACCGAGTCCACACCAGAGAACGAAATTTTCGATCTTTTGCGTCATGCGTGCTTAAGAGTGCGGGTTCGGGTCCCGCTCGAGACACATTTTTCAATCTTTCATTTAATACTGCAAATGTTTAGACTAATACAAAAGCGAAAATTCCCTTATGGGCTAATCATGAACTTAATACATAGGGTCCTTCTTGATATGCTGACACTTTTTTTGAAGGGATGATCAGACCGTCAAACTCCCCGACAAAATGGAAACCTACTCGAGCCTATAAATCATCATCCCATCGAGATTAATATGCTAATATGGGATGAGCATAGTATGGGATGAGTTTAAAAAAGTGTCAGCATATTAAGAAGGAACCTGTATAATTGTATGTATTCTTGGTCTAGATAACGGTAGATGAGAAGTAGGTACTATTAGGAATGAATGTTTTTGATATTGTGACTTAACTTCATGTATTTTGGTCAAACTTCAAACTGGTAAGAAACCTCCAAAACTTCCAACTGGAATATCATAATTATTAATAAGCCCACGAAGGACGAATTTGTTCAGAAATTCAAAGTCTATGAGTACTTTTACATGTTTTTCATAATTAATACAGGCGCAAAAAATTGAGGTCACCAAAAATGTGTTTGAGCGTTCGCTATTGTTCTTTCCTAATGTCAATTGGATCGCGTTAAGCATGAAAAAAAAAATGGAAATTAGCTTGAAACTTTTATAGACAATCCTAGTAGGTACCTACTGTAGCATCGAGACTATTTTATTAGGGTACCAAAAAGGTTACCGATTGCTGTTTTGAACATTGTCACAAACTATCGCATTTATAATATTAGTGAGATGAGATTAGTGACATCGCTAGCCGAGTAACCTTGTACTTACGTACCTAATTATTTTTGTATGACGGAAGGAAACACGTATTGTGAGACTACAAGTCTTACAAACTTACATTTTGGAAACACTTGAAAACACTTCGGAGGCATGGCATGGGTCATGTAGTCAAGTTATCTTCATTATATATTTAGGTACCTTAGGAACTTATTTTTGGTGAAAACAGCCATTGAAATAAACGTTCATAGCATCTTAAACGCTAAGACATCTGAGAACCTGCCTCGTTAATTGATCCTATACCTACATCTGTTTCGTACATTTTTAATGCGGAAGACGTAATAGTAGGTGGAAATACTTCGGAGGCATCTTTTATTTTTCATTTTACGACTAGATTTATACCATTTACCGAAACTAAAGTCATACCTCAGTATTTTTGGATAGTTTATCTAGTGAAATCATCAACTGAATACACGATTGGAATTACTTCACTCGATAGAAAATCGTCACAAAGATGACGTATTTTCATGCATTTTTAAACATTTTTCTCGGTTTAGAAGAACTTAAAATAGTTTCCGATTGTTGGTATTTATACTCACATATTCACCATTAGTTTAACTAGTGTAATCATAAATAAAATCTAGAAAAAGTACTTTGGTTTGTTGTTTTTAATCGAAAATACGGCTCACACACACACTTTTCGGAGCGCTCGGCAATCGCATTTCTCATAGAAAATATTCGTCGGGACCTATGGCCCCTTAATAAGTGGGATCACACACGATGACGCATTGCCGGAGCAGCAGACGTCAGTCCGTCATTTGTGAAGCGAGGAGTTGTATGAAACCGCACGGTGCGTAAACCCGTCACCCGTCTGACATCTCCTTGCTTCACAAATGACGGACTGACGTCTGCCGCTCCGTCAATGCGTCATCGTGTGTGGAGGCGCTTATTGTTAAAAGATGATAATTTGACGAAAATTACAAATCAGCAAAAAGTTTCTAAAACACAAATGTATTTTTTGGCTGTTTTCTGCACAACGCGATCCAATTAATTCGTACTGAAAGCAGCGAGTAAACACGATGCCAAGGTCAAGGTCACTAACGTAGATACAATACAAGTCGACGTATGACAGACTCGATAAAACACACGTTAAAGTGGCCTTAGTGCACATTTGTGTGCCCCCTCTGAGTATTTACTACGCATTTTCCGCCATTTTCACACTTTAACAATAATCAAATAAAAAAAAAATATGCGGTGTAATTTGTACCCCAAACTAATTTTTCAAAGGAATGCAATCGAAGTCTACAAAATAGTTCATCATCACCATCATTGCAGCCGATGGACGTCCACTGCTGGACATAGGCCTCCCCCAAGGATCGCCACAGATCCTGGTCCTGGACCGGTCCTGCGCTGCACTCATCCAACGGTTTCCCGCCGCCTTCACCGGATCCGGATCGTCGGTATTTTCAGATTTTTCTTGTGATGTACTTTACGTTTGTGAAGAAATCAATATTTTTATTTTTTTTTATCTAATTATAGTAATACCTACCTACACTTTATACTTATTTATGTATCTACTGTCGTGCTCTTATCCCACACTACACCACGATATAAAATGTTGTGTCTTTACAAATTTCTAGTAGATTCCTGTATATCTATATCTTTATCTAATAATTTCAGTGTTCAATTCTTCTACTCATATAAATTAAATATATACAGGGTGTTCCAACGTTAATCTGAAAACAGGAGATAGACCAGTTTACAGTTTTAAAAATACAAAAAAGTTCTAAGTTTAATCGTTTTTGAGAATTTGAAATTATTTTGAACATTGTAAAAATCGCCACCCTGCGCTGAACTATTAGATGTAGTGACTACAAATTTGTATATTTTTCCATGACAATGTAAAGCAATACGGAATAACTTTGCCAGTGGTCCTAATTCAAAGTTAAAGCAACAGTGGCATAATTTTTTATTTATAATATTACGTAGCTTCTACAGAATAGAAAAGAATGATCCAAGTCGGTCACGATATGCCCAAGCTCTCGGGAGGGGTTGATAATACATTTACATTTTTCATGTCGCACGCTCGAACTTGAATTAGCTGGTTTCGATCAGACTTCCTCATATTATTGCTTCAACGCGACGTTGAATATATTACTAGATAAACCGTTTCATTCCAAATGAATCAGTATATCAATTGTTGTAAAACCTATTGTCTAAGGTGTGAAATGTATGATATACCTACTGTTGTCTATATGTCTAAAATTTTATAATTTTATTATCATTGACGTCAATGTTTATTATCTATAAATTTTTAATAGGTCTTTTGTAGTTGTTAAAGTATTCCGCTTTTTTCCGAACAAATCACATCGATATTTGAAAAAAAGTTCTCAATGAACGTATATATGCTGCTATCTATACTATTAATATTATAAAGAGGAAATATTTGATTTCTTGTTTGTTTGTTTGTATTGAAAAGGCTCTGAAACTACTGGACCGATCTGAATAATTATTTCACCATTAGAATGCTACGTTGTCCGTGATGAACATAGGCTAAAAAAACGGCCATGTGTGAGTCGGGAAGATTCTAAGGCGATACCAAGTTCGCCGTGGTCTACTAGTATAAATAGAAATAAAGTTATTGATTAATAAAAATGAAGTCTATCATGTTGATCCGATAGCAAATATAGGCGTGTTGAGTACCACATCGGGTTATATTATGCTTTTGCCTAATCTTGGTAGGACACTCCCAACCCTAATAATAAAACAAACATGTTATGAATTGATAATTATCATCTAACTTAAAGTTCTCAATAACAATAATCCCACCCTACTGCCTAATTCATATAGGTAACTACTTTCTACTAGTAACTCTTTTGTAATCTGAAAGTTTGGTGGTTTGGTTTGTGACTCAATCACGCATAAATGGCTAAACGGATTTGGATGAAATAAGCACCGATAGAATATGTTCTGGATACATCAGATACTTTTATACAACATTTAGTTATAAATACATTGAATATAAAATATTTATTTCCAAAAAATAAACAATACCTGACCAGACGAGACGTGTTCCCATTCCGCCCCCGCTTGTAAGTGGCTACAGATCCGCCTTGTCCGAATGTCTGTAGGTTACAACCAGTTTAATCTAAGACTATTGGGACTTGTCTTGTCCTCACTGACTCATCACCGTCCCGCCTCAACCGCTACAATCATGGACAGTTTAGTTATACAGGGCGTAACAAACCACCCTAGTAATACTAGTAATACTAAAGGGGGTGCTTCAGACGGGGTGCATTTCACGAGCTGGAGTGGCACCTTTTTTCTTCTTCTTTGATCTTAGATTCTTCTTATTTCTTATACTCAACTACAAAACCAAAGAAACACGTCATTGGTTTTTCTCAAAAATCAACCCCTTTGTTGGGTTGAGAAGTTTCTATGAGCATTTTCTTAAGGCCAATACAGTGCCAAGTACAGATTCACGTCACGCCATGCCTACATAATAATGTACCTAATAAATTAGTGGAACTATTAATCTGCTTCATAAATCTATTAATTGGATTATCGTCAAACGTAAAGCTCATAACGGTGAGTCAGAGAGTATTCCCCTGAGCTGAGGTGGGGCTTGGGCTTTTGACGTCCAATGCCCGCCGCAATGTGGATTGTACCCATTTTGTAGTTTAACGTTAGTTACAGTACCTATACTTACAGCTTTGTTGCTTTAACTGCGAGATAACATAGCTTTTCCTAAAAATGAGCGGCCACATCAGATTGAAGATATTTACAAAAAAAAGATATGGGTTTTAGGTATCCCTGACTCGAAATCAACCTTTTTTAGAAATTGTGTCTGTCTGTTTGTTTGTGTGTTTGTTTATTCGCGCATCACGCAAAAACTACTGAACCGATTTTGATGAAACTTTTTTTGTTTGATAGCTTTAAATGGTCTGACTTAAAATCTGGTTTATAATTTGTGCGGACGAAGTCGCGGGTAAACACTAGTTTAATACTAAAATGATAGAAACAACGAAAAATTTCAAAAACCATTCTTAAAATTTTAAACATTAAGCAATATCTTCCTAATAAATCACGGAGAGAATGGTAACGAATAGCGAAGCTTTCTGAGAAATTATTTTAAACTTCCATCTCGCAGCGTGAGCTTTTTATTTTTGTTTGTGAGGCCGACATGCGACAGAGCACGCTTGGACTCTCGTAAAAGACGTAAATTGTCGGATCAAAACACGCGTCTATTGAATGAATATGCCATGAATACCACGCGCCTGATTGGCATATTACGACCAGTTAACGACTTTTGTTACAATTATATTAATGTTTGCACGTAGGTACTTTATTGTTAAGGCGTATCATCCCGGGACCACGACTCTCCATACTAATCGATGCGAACAAGCGCGTGGCTCCGGTCAGAATTTAGCCGTTTTCTTTGAAAAGTTATATTATTTTTTATTGATTTCGAAAAAGTAAGAAAACCACATCATTCTAAATTGTGTTGTGAACAATATTGTAAATTTTTATTTAATACTGATTAAAAATGTAAGAGTAAAATGGTTACAACTGGAAAAAAAGGGGTGACTTTAGATTCCCTTTTCTTCGGTTTTATTCATTAAAATAGATTTCTAGATAAATCACATCAATTCTCATATCGTGTAGATGGTTCAGTTTATTTTTCAGCTCAAAAAGTGTCATAGCTAATTAATAAAATGGTTACAAAGTTACCGAATTTCATGGTAAAATCAGGAGGTAGCCCTTTAAGTATGTTTTTATAAAAAAAGATCCAGCCGCAAATATATTTAGATTCCAACATTAACAACGATAACGGTAATCAAACGAACTTCTCAAGTGAATAATGCAATTCGGTGTGAAAGACAATTAATGGTTAAAGGTTACTACAGAAAGAATCGATATTATGCATCTTTTGTCTGAAAATATCCCTTTTATATAAAATTCAATAGCAAATCGTGGTCATCAATTTAAACATTTTATTATTAAAACGCCAATTTAATCGTTTGTCAACGACTCTTAACTATGCACCTAAAATAAATAAGAGTCTTTGAGTTAAATAGTTTGCGATTAAAATTTATTGATTTTGAAATTTTACAGCCCTACAAATCCGGATTCATTTTGTGTCCTGAAGAACATGAAGAATGTGTGCTGTCATATATTACGTATGCATGTGTGTGTCGGTTGGAAATAAATCTAGCAACTGTGTGGTTTGCGGGGCAGGGGTGCGGGTGGGACGGGACGGCGAGAGACACGGAAGCGATCGCTCTATTATTACCCGCGATGCGACCAAAACGTCCTCGACGACGACGGCAAAACTGCTCGTTGCATGCTAGACTAACTGTCGTATTGAAGGAAATGCAAGAGAAAATAAGTAAAATACTAAACAAAGTCATCAAGAGATTACGACCACGGTAAAAAGGATGGGCACATGTGCAAGAAACACGGGTAAAAATTTTCCGTTTCCTTGAATCTTTCAGAGATATTTTAGTCTCACTTGAAATTGTTAGTTTACCAACATATTTTCTAGCAGAAACGCTTAACAGATTAACTGAAAGCAGACTTTATTTTCTGGTGTAAAATGTTATACTAGTTTCATTACGACGACACACTATACAGGGTGAATTTGAAGTCGAATCCTTTAAAACTAAGACTCTACCTATTAAACAGAACCATAAAGCAGAAATCGCAAAAAAGAAAAAGCACCCTACACGACACTACACAAATTAATCACAGAAGTAATATTAATCCCATCGAATTAAGTTCACGTGTAAATTGCTACGTTAATCTTGTAAACGAATGTTTATTCGATCTTAAATCACAGCGGTAATAAATAAACCGGATGCAATAATTATATTGGTGATAAGTCTTCGTAAAATCAATCAGTTAAGACGCTTTTGGCTGCGTTCCAAGCGAAGCATAAATGAAAAGTTGGTTTGGAATGAATCGGTTAGAATGTTCGTTGGTGCTGTGACGGCCTATTTTTCGTCCTCATCGGCCGGCTTCTTGTTGGCCCTCCGAGGTGCCAGTGCCAGCAGCTGACGATGATGTAGCTTGCACGGTCATAAATAGAGCAAGCAGCCTCACTGTTAACCGACCGTTAAATATTTTCTTTCAAAATAGTTTTATATGAAATGTTAACGTCTGTACAATTTTAATGTGATAGCTTTGATATGAATGATAAATTTCAGACTGCAAATATATTATTTGAATGTAACATTACTGACTATTTAATCCAATTCAATTTCGTAACCAATCAAATATCTTGTCAATATTGACAATATCCAGCAATGAATGATATTTAATATTGAGAGTATTCCGACGACTGATTATTTACTTACACTATAAAATTGATGCAATTTTTGTCGGAATAATGAGGATTTTTGGCGTTACAAAAAGGGATTATTCGGAGCGCAATCCATACAAACGAAGTCTGGTTCCAACCAATTAAAGTCAATGAAATTTTTCAGAAACAATCGACTAACTAATCTTTGTTTTTGTAGGTTTCAATGATAGGATTAATTTAAGATGTGTATGAAAATCTTTGAGGCACTTTAAACTATACATTTTAACGAAAATCGGATACCATACAAGCATAGAGATTAGTTTCTAGATTGTTTTTGAAAAATTGCATTGACTTCAATTGTTTAGTATTGAAAATATAAGCAGACTTCGTTTGTATTGAGCGCGCTCCGAATTAGGTATATCCGATCGAAAGTGTTCCGTGTTGTCCTCGATTCCCAAAACGATTAAAATGTGAAATACATTTTGATATTTTGAATTGATCTACTTTTTGTGCATTCAATGTTTGTTTATGTACAATAAACTCTCATTTTCTGTGCTTGCGTATATATTGGTAGTGGAAAGTTTATCCATTGGCAACACCACCAATATCATCATCAGTCAGATGATGGCAATAAGACAAACCACATACAAGTATCTCTTTTTAACCGTGAATGGTTTTCTTCAAATTCCATTATTGTCATCTATGGATTTAGTCTTGGAAAACGCCTCACTGATTTCCACAGCAACCAAGACCTTAACAAATATAATTAGATTTGATTTTTTTACGTTCAGTTGCAGAAACGCTCATTAGAGTTAATCCTCCATTAAATCTCTTGCTGTCACTTTTTGTCTTGTTCACGCAGTAAAAGCTAGCAAGAGATTTAATGAATGATTAATTCTAATGAGCGTTTCCGCAGCGAGCGTCAGACCTGTTTTTCGGCAATAAGATTGTCCCATTTTAAAGAGTTAATCTGCCGTGACAGGTCTCGAGGTGCACTGCACGTGCACGTGATACGAATACAGACACACTATGGTATTAGTTCATTATTGCCACCTCGCATTATATTCTTTGCATGAATGGCGCGCATCATTCAGACCGCTTTGCCTCTATAAATACTTTGGTGCGTCAGGTGGACTGCGGTCCCGTGACTGCTATGCTGCCTCGCCGTCTAAACCATATGCTTTAGCTTATTCTTAGGATTTTCACTAAAAATATTATAAATATCTAACCGGGTCAAAAAATAAGTTCGTCCATGGTTTATCTTATATATTTTTCATGATAATTTAGGCAACTATTACGTCTACAAGCAAGCAAACAAACACTTTTGACTTTTGAAGTTGACCGTCTTGTCAACAATTCTAAAAAGGTAGATTTGGAGTCAGGGACATCTGAAAACCATATCGCAATTATTTTCTTTTAAATATCTTCAATGTACAGATACACTAAGGTATTACCGAAGTCTGTGCCTTTTCGTGAATTCTATTGTGCTTTTAATAGGCAAAAGTTTTGTCGGTGTGTTTTCTACTTAGCAACGCAACACTTTCGAGTTAAATCTAAAAAGGGCTTTATTTTTTAATTTTGTTTGCCTGGTCGATAGTACGGATAGCATTAGTCAGGGACATCTAAAAACCATATCGCAATTATTTTCTTTTAAATATCTTCAATGTACAGACACACTAAGGTAGGTATTACCGAAGTCTGTGCCTTTTCGTGAATTCTATTGTGCTTTTAATAGGCAAAAGTTTTGCCGGTGTGTTTTCTACTTACCAACGCAACACTTTCGAGTTAAATCTAAAAAAGGCTTTATTTTTTAATTTTGTTACGGACCTAGATAAGTACCGAAAGCGAATCATTAAGTCCCCGCTTACCTAAAATTTCACGGTGTATGAGACAAGGTCCTGAAAAGGCTTCGTGTGAAAGTAAAGTCTCAAAAGAGTTATAATTTAATTTGTTCAAAAATGCCCAATCAGGAATTTCGGCACTCGGAACGTAGGCACCTCGGTTTCTGTTACAAGATTTACGAGCGAAATAACAATGGAAATAAATCCTTCTAGTTTCCATTTATTTTCGATATTTGGACACTTCGGTGTGAACTATATACTCTGAATCACAAATACCATCTTTTCATTGCATTTGGAATTATTTCTGAACCATAATAATTTAGTTGATTATTTATAATTTGACGAATCTTGCATGTGGGTGGATTAATTATTGTGTAAAATTAATAGCGTTATATAACCGAACATGGTGCTTCCGACCATCAAACTGAACAACTTTCACGATAGAGAAGGTCTGTAGAGCCAACATCGAAAACGCAAAAAAAATGAACCAGCGGATTTTTTTCGTGATTTCGACATATTGTCCCCATGGTAAAAGTGTAACGTATTTAATTTTACACCCTGTAAGGTGTTAATTAGGCTAGTTTTAAGTTGTCTTTTCTATTCATGCAAGTAATTAATCTAAACTATTATAAAACTGTAACTGAAGTGTGTCTGTACATTGAAGATATTTACAAAAAAACTATTACGATATGGTTTTTAGGTATCCCTGACTCAAAATCAACCTTTTTTAGAAATTTGGTCTGTCTGTTTGTTTTTTTGTGCATTACGCAAAAACTACTGAACCGATTGTGAAGAAACTTTTTTTTGTTTGATAGCTTATGAATCTGACTTAAAATCTGTACGGACGAGGTCGCGGGTAAACACTAGTAAATATATAAGTGTAAGTATTAACATAAAAGGGGCGATCTTCAAGATATTGTTTTTTTGAATTAATTTAAGTAAGTATGTTAAGCAAAACCTGTAGAATTAAAAGGAAGTTGTTGACCTTATTATAGGTAGATTACGCTTGTAAGTTAGTGGGTATTTTCAGACCGCCGCAAGACGCCCAAGATGCCCCTGACTTTATTGGCTCGACCAATAACGTCATAACATTATCTGACACTAGTTGGTCCTGAATTAAATATAAACAGTTGCTTTCCGAAGCAAGAACGCACATGAGATGTTAAACCAATAACAAAATAGAGTTTAATATTTTTCACGTTACAACCTTGAATCGGGGCATTAAGGGATGACTCGGCGAGCCGACCTGCCTAGGAAATGAAACTGACTTCCGATATAGTCTAAAGGAGTGCCGCTTTTATCTAGACTACTAAAAAGAAACAGAGATTTGAAATATTTGCTCTCACTTATTCTTAGAACAGCTTTAGTAACGTTTAAGATACTTCTGATAGGATAGTTGGTACGTATATCTTAGAATCAGCTAAGGGATCAAACTTAATCTCCCTCCAACCCTTTAAAGTGGGGGGTGCAAATACGTATTTGGTAAAAAGGTTCTACTAGTAAAAGGTTAGTAAAAGTTATAGCAAAATCTCCACCCATAGATTAATGTTGTGGGTGAAATTTTATCATAGTTTGGGAATGGCTTTAGTGAATTGTGCATATTCTTAATATTTCTAGATTTACAAATCTCTGACTATCCCCTCGTGAAACATAGTCGTGATCATATGCTTATAAAATTGTAATATTTTACTTCATAAGGAATCGAATTGTTTTTCAGACATCAATAAGTATACGAGTATGCGGAGGTAAAGCCCTGTAGCATGACTTGAGACCATGACTAATATTTGTATATTCGTTGCATTCATTTTGAACATTATTTGAAGTCCAAAAAATAATAATGTTGCAGAAACCGAATAACAACAAAAACCAAATGGTTTCGAAGCTTGAATTTCAATGAACAGTTTAAGTACTTACCTACTGTATTTTTTGGGACCAAAGCACCACTGAATATAAAGTTACTTCGCGTCAGTTCGCTGTCCTGATTGATACCATTGTTGATACCTACCCAATTGAAACGCTTCATCGATAAACAATTAACGATATCAAAGTGAGCCACTTTGTCATTAAAGTTACGAGTCCCGGTCCATATATCCATCAGGAATTAATGGCAGAACAGATTACGGCGTGGCCTACAATTTTATGTTGTCATTTTAACTTTCAAATAAGTTAAGTATTGCACTTTTGTTTTTATAATGTAAGTAAGTACCTACTTAATAAGTTAATAATTACATTCAGAAAATAATTTAATAATAATTAAATAGGTATAGATTCCCAATTTTATTGTTTGTAAAATGCTACATAGAGAAAACAGCAAATTATAATTTTGTCGAATTGTTTGTTAAGTAACGGAACAATGTAGTTAGTATATATTTTCTTTGACAATGTTAAAGTTCAATACTGTACACAAGTAGAATCTTTCGAGGTTTTGACGAAATTTTCTTCGAGCCTTCAGTGTCTCGCTGAATTTGCATTATTATATAGGTATCTACCAACTAAAGCATAAAGACCTTGTGACTTATTTCACACTAGAATAATTCTAGAGAAGGTATTTTGCTGCAAAGTTGTACTTACCTTTCTCGTCGAATCAATATAGTAACACACTATTGATACATGGCGCTCACCTGAAATAAAAAAGGTAATTTAATAATAGTGAAGTTTTTGTCTCACGAGATAGAGATAGCACGTTATAAGAAAAAGTATTTAGTACTATATACAGAGATACTTCTTAGGTTCGACATGGGACAACATCCCATTGTTTTTGGAGATGTGAAAAAATTTAAGGCAAAAGTACGCGTTGAAAGGAAAACTATCACAGCTAAGTAGGCTTTACAAATTAACGAGTAATTGTCGACCAACTTATAAAATGTACTTGGAGACGTAAAAAGGAAAATTTCGTGAATATGTTCATATTACCAAACACTTTGAACTTATGACTTTGAAAGTCCGCATCACGGACTGGAAAGAAATACGGACCGAATATTGCACTAAAAAAAAAGATGTGAAGCATACAATATCGTTTGTTCTACAAGGGACCTACACTCACACAGATGCACTAGCTCTAGGCGCAGGTCCTACAGCCCGTCACCTTATGTACCGCGTGACAGCACGCACACAAAAGAAATGGTTCACTCATGATTAGTCGAGATTACGTCTGGTTCTTCTTTTAAGTCTGTGGTCCGCATATTGTGACGGGCTACTACGGAATCCTACGCAGCGCGTGGATCGACACGCCCTTGGCTGGTTTTTAATTACTTACCTACAATCAACATTTTAAAGGTGTATTCAGACAATGAGACTCCAATAGAAAATATATCATCTAGTGCGCAGTTTTGTAGAGATCCACAAAAAAATCTAGTTTTTCGACCCAAAGGGAACATTCATCAGGGACAGTTGCTTAGTTTCACTGTCTGATGTCTGATTACACCCTTTAGTAATTAAAACTAGTGGCGAATATTTTGTAATTGTAGCAAATCTTTCTGACTGCCTCAAAAGAGAATAAGTTGGTCGTGCATGTATGACTGGTTAATAGTAGCAAGTTATTATTATTAAGACACAAATTGAATTTACAACAAGCAAACCAGCGGTAAGAATCAAACCAATATTACAAACCGTTTCACCGGCGATTGTAACTATTCAAAGATAAATTGACCTGCCTGACCTGAGTGGCAACACTATCAATTATATCTACGGGGTGTTAGGGTAAACACTAAACAGATGCATCAAGTGTGACTGTACTCATGATACTGAACAATTTTCAACAAATTAACAAAAAAAATATTGGACTTTCCATAATAAATTATTTAATCAGCTGATCGAACGTTTTGTATGAAAAGACAGCATTATTACTTTTTGGGAAAATTGTTCAGCGTCGTGAGTACAATCACCAATTACAGCAATGCAATTGTCTATCCTTGTAAAATTTAATGCGTTACATACGGGGGCGATTCAGACCATCAAAGTGAGCAACTTTAAGTATGGGACAAATCTTAGAAAAAGTATGTCTAGAAGGAGCCTCACTGTTTTACCGTATAAAACAAAAGGGGCCAAGATTCATAGGTTGGTGTGCGTGAGGCGCCAATACAAATTATGTATGTGTGCGTGTATATGTATAGGGTTAAGGAACCAGTACTGGTTCCAATTTTTTTCGACGCTTTCGAATCTTCGACTGTCAATCTTGACATATAACTTTATCAAAGGGACAAATATCGAAATTACTACTAAAAAAAGGGTCTATACTACGAATACTTATTCGTAGGGTCTATACATGTTAATAGCTGCTCAATCCAAATATATGTACCTATGTATGTTATAAGCAACATTTAGGCTTACCCATATAATATAAGGGATGTAAAATTAAATGCGCGCATTTAACGCATATGCGTTACAACATATCGAACAGGGTGGTTCAGACCATTTAACTGAACAACTTTCACTATGGAGCCAACATCGAAATCGCGAAAACGAAGTCAGCTGGTCATTATTATATTATATTATATGGGCATTAGCCCATATAGGTAAAATGCCCTAAACCGACCATCTGAGACATTTTGAGATTTCAATCGTTTAACAATTTTGTTACGTAATAGCTTTTTAACACGCTTATATTTTACATTGCGAAGTGATTCATAATCTTCAGAATTAAAGTCAAAAACAAGCCAAAAAAATCCAGTTTATTGCTGAGTTATTTGTTAAGGGGCCATAGGTCCAGACGAATATTTTCTATGAGAAACGCGATTGCCAAGCGCTCCGAAAAGTGTGTGCGTGAGCCGTATTTTCGATTAAAAACAACTAACCAAAGTACTTTTTCTAGATTTTATTTATGATTGCACTAGTTAAACTAATGGTGAATATGGGAGTATAAATACCAACAATCGGAAACTATTTTAAGTTCTTCTAAACCGAGAAAAATGTTTAAAATGCATGAAAATACGTCATCTTTGTGACGATTTTCTATCGAGTGAAGTAATTCCAATCGTGTATTCAGTTGATGATTGCACTAGATGAAATATCCAAAAATACTGAGGTATGACTTTAGATTCGGTAAATGGTATAAATCTAGTCGTAAAATAAAAAATAAAAGATGCCTCCGAGGTATTTCCACCTACTATTACGTCTTAAGTTATTGACACCACTTTTCCCCAAAGTCGGCAGGTTTAGCTCTAATTCCGTTAAGTATTTTCCTAAAGCGTTATAAATGCATTTTTAAAGGACTAACTACGGGTGGTCTCAAGTTTAATTGTAAATATAGTGTAAATAGTAAAATTGTAAAACGTAAACATTTCAATACTAATCCTTTTTAACTAGAACTTATTTTTAAAGCTATTATTTTAAATTTGGTGGATTTTCGTCTACAGTATATCCTTCTTAAGAGGCTGAAATGCTAATTTGGAGACTAGGTCACTTTTCCGACTGTATCCCTACCCACCTTGATGGTAGGCATATGCCCTGCAGTGGGACCTGTATAGGACGATGAACCCTCACTAATAAATATCATGTGGAGTTAAAAATTTAAATCCGTTGAAGTTAAAAGCAACACTAACTTACAAACTAATATCATCTACAAAATTACATACCTACGATAACTAACTGCAAGATAATCTTAGCTAATATCATATCAGATAAAGTTCCCACGATATCTGATTGATTTTCCGAAACCATCCACCCTCCGTTTTATAGTCCTCGGCAAGACAGCCCGTTCGAGCGATACCGTGACGTGACGCATCGACCTACATACAAACGGTAGGTACAATAAAGCCACTCGGCTCTACCGCCACTTTATGTTAGCTAAACTTGGTCGTTCACCCCACAGATATTTTATGTTGTTGTTCAAATATTTATAGGCACCTACCTATTTACTTTTTTTATGCAAACACGCTGAACTAAACCAAGGCTTTTAAACGTAGGTACTTTTATCATATCAAAGCCTTCAGCGTTGAACGTGAATTAACTTATTTAGGACGCAGTTGTGTACTATATATTTATAAAGTTAGAGCAATAACAGAAGGTAGAACAATAAAAGCACAATTTACACTACCAACTAAAATACGAATATCTAATTCTAAATACTTAAAAAAACGGTTCCGTGACTGATTGACTGACTGATAAACAACGAATTTTTTTTTATCCTATTGCGTCCCACTACTGGGCAAAGGTCTCCCCTGAACTCTTACACTTATCTCTATCCAACGCGGCACCATCCGTTCGCTGCAATAGGCATCCAACTCTTCGCGCCACCTTTTCCGGGGTCTGCCTCGACCTCGACTACCATCTTTAGGCACCCATTGCGTGCCGATTGTTGCCCAGCGCTCGGCGTGCATTCGAAAAACATGCCCAGCCCAGTCCCACTTTAGTTTCGCAGATTTCTCAACTACATCAGCTATTTTGGTTTTGGGGCGCAATAAACAACGCATAATACACCACTAAAAATAAAAACATGCATTTTGGAATATGTGTAGTATTATATTCTACAGAGGATGTTGGGGTGCACTAAGAATGGAGTTTGCGATATCCTAATTCCACGTGAATGAACTGGCGAGCAAAAGATAGAAATTAATAAGTGGCTTAAGAAAAGAGTGACGAGAAATTATATTCTATTCTTAGGAAAATATTCGCAATGCTAACATTACCTACAACACCACCACTCCTGATTTTCATTCAAACTTTCATCCTTATGCCCCTCCATAAAATACTTAGTCCTCTTGTTATGAAAAAATTGTACCACACCGATATAAACTAATTACCTATTTATTCGAAAAACATTTAAAAAATATTTTGTCGAGCAGCTTTGTATATAAACTATTCATTTAGGTAGCTACTAAAATTGAATACATCGTTACGAAACCTGCAATGCTTCAATTTCTAGGCATGTATTGTACCCACTAGCCATTAAAAGTGGCGACGCGACGGGCTCACTCCCCGTCATACTGGACAGAGTTTCGGTACTGCTAGTGAATCGTGGGTGCTCTGAGTTTTCAGAATATCTCTGACTACCCCCTCGGTGAATACAGTCGTGAGCATATGCTATGCATGCTACTTACTTACGTTGAAAAAAGGCAAAATTATTTTGAAATCTATCTTGTTCGCTGATTTTATTTTTATCCGACCTACGATCACTCATGATCACAGTCTTGATCCATCATCAGCTTCTGCCTACTTACAGATCCTCTGATCTTATAGCTAATGGGAAGATTACAGACCCTATTTTATACAAGTCATAATAATATTTCACAGGAAGATAATATTTTAAGTTATTGTAGCACCGCAGGGACTAAGGTTGAAGATAAAGCAGTGATTCATTAGGTACTGAAACGATTACTTACGTACCTACTAAAGTTTATATCGATTTCAGCCTACGTAATAATAAATCGAATAAACTAATTACTGGACATGTAAATGAAAATGATATACGTCTAGTAATTAATAATAGTGATCTTTACCCTATTTATTGATACAAAATCACTGCACCACACTTTAAAAAATGTAAAATTTTCTATTCTGTTCTATTTTGTAACATTTCATACAGATGCATTAATCCATTGCTGACACCAGATTCCTGAATTTTCAAAAGTTAAACAACCACTCTTTCCAATATGTTGAAAATGTCAATCAATCATATAAATCAAGTTGGCATCAATCGGCGCGTGACTATGTGAAAGCCGGGCAATTACCTTGCTTTTTTATTGCCATTTTGGAGCGCGGGCAACGGATCTACATATGAAAAACATCTTGGCAATGGCAACGATATCAACTTGGTTGAAAATCGGCATAAATGGCTGGCTACCAAAGAAAAATAAACCACCCTACCCTTTAGTACCCTATAGTATATAATGAAGTCAAAACATTAGTCAATTCAATAAGTCTGTTTTATCATAGGTAATTGTAAAGATCTTGAACTGATTCCTATAACTGTACCAAGATGTAATAAGTATTTATAGATAATCTTAGAAACGTTTATAACTCTCAGTGCTGCCTCTAGACTGCTTCGGCCTTTAGACTAAAGCATGTGCATGGTAGAACATAATAGAAAGAGCTGTAAGGAACTGTATAGGTACTCCATAAGCGAGAATGTGGGCATTGCCGAAGAACTATGTCTCTATGGAATTGTTGAAGTGCCCAATCAAGTAGAATAGCTCAACTTTATCGGCCACAATTACCCCATCATTCTCCTTTTATTTGATGTCTCATAAAGTTTATAGGAAGAGGAAGTCGTTAACATAATTCACAGAGGACACATCTAAACTATTATAAAACTGTAACTGATGTGTCTGTACATTGAAGATATTTACAAAAAAAGGTTACGATAATTACGGTTTTTAGGTATCCATGACTAGAATTTTTTTAGAAATTGTGTCCGTCTTTTTGTCTGTTTGTTTGTTTGTTCGCGCATTACGTAAAAATTACTGAACCGATTTTGATGAAACTTTTTTGTTTGTTAGCTTATGATCTGACTTAAAATCTGATATATAATTTGTGCGGACGAAGTCGCGGGTAAACACTAGTACAAACATAAAATCTTAAGTGCAAATAAAATGTCGTCGCATTGGGTGTATACCTGTCAAGACAACATTAATTGTGCCTGTAATGTGTAAATAAATAAATACAAAAGTATATTACTAAAAATACAGCCAGTCCGGCCAGTTTTAAGTACTTGAGGTCTCTAGCTTGACACTCATTATTTTTGCGTGTTGCAGAAACGCTCATTAGAGTTAATCCTCCATTAAATCTCTTGCTAGCTTTTACTGGGTTCACCCTGTTGTCGCATAACTTTTTTTCGCATAATTTTGTAATGCATGATCACTATAGGCATACATGACTTATGGCATAACTTCACTTGGCATACTTTGTTTAGCATCCATTCATAACGCATAGTCTTCTATGGCAGATCAGTCGTATTGCATAAAGTTTATATTCAGAAGTATCGTATGGCATAATTGTCTTTTCGCAGAGTATTGTTACGGTTCTCACCATTGTCGCATAATTTTGTAATGCATATGATCACTATAGGCATAAATGACTAATGGCATAAACAACTACCAGTAGTACCAGGATATTAGTAGATTACACACCGAAGGCAGGAAGGTAAGAAAGACTCAGATCTCATGTGGAACATAATCTCGTAAATTTTTGACAATCGGTCAGATTACACAAAAACTGGTTTTTTGAAGGCAATAGGAGCTAATTTAAGATAAGTTTAACGCATAATTGTCTTAATATTCATAAATTGTGCATGTTCTAAGAACTAATAGAAAAATAACTGATTATACACATATCGTCATCAATGATACAAAATAAAATCTACCATCTAGCTTAACCTATCCTCCAGTTTTAAAGCTACCTTTCTGCGCCCTAAGCAACAAGCATTCAGAATGCAAGCAAGCATGTTGATGCATGCATGATACATGTTCTAACCTAACCTAGAATTTTAAAACCACCAATTTGTTTTTCTCAGGCAGGAGGCTTACGCCCCCCGCATCCCCCAACATGCAAACCTTCAAGCCTGCACGCATCCAGCAAACATGCAGCATGCAAGCAAGTATGCAGCATGGTAGCAAGCATGCAGCATGAAAGCAAGCATGTTGATGCTCCGCTCGCTTCGCTCGCTCCGCCAAGCGTTATGCATGTTCTAACTTAACCTAGAATTTTAAAAGTACCAATAAATTTTTCTCAGGCAGGGGGCTTCCGCCCCCTGCACCCCCCAATATGCAGACAAACAACCAAGCAATCAGGCAGCAAGCATGCAAGCATGCAACAAGCAAGCGTGCATGCACCAAGCAAGCATGCATGCACCAAGCAAGCAAACATGCAGCAAGCATGTTGATGCTCCGCTCGCTTCGCTCGCTCCGCTAAGTATCTTACATGTTCTAACCTAACCTAACCTACAATTTTAAAAACACCAGTTTGTTTTTCTCAGGCAGGGGGCTGACGCCCCCCGCACCCCCCTCGCGGGGGGCGCAGCCCCTCTGCACCCCCCAACATGCAGACAAGCAAGCAAGCAATCATACACACAAGCAAGCAAGCATGCAACAAGCATGCAACAAGCAAGCGTGCATGCACCAAGCAAGCATGCATGCACCAAGCAAGCAAACATGCAGCAAGCATGTTGATGCTCCGCTCGCTTCGCTCGCTCCGCTAAGTATCTTACATGTTCTAACCTAACCTAACCTACAATTTTAAAAACACCAGTTTGTTTTTCTCAGGCAGGGGGCTGACGCCCCCCGCACCCCCCTCGCGGGGGGCGCAGCCCCCCTGCACCCCCCAACATGCAGACAAGCAAGCAAGCAATCATACACACAAGCAAGCAAGCATGCAAGAAGCATACAACAAGCAAGCAAGCATGCACCAAGCAAGCAAGTAGGCAAGCATGCAGCATGCAAGCAAGCATGTAGATGTTCCGCTAGCTTCGCTCGCTCCGCTAAGCGTTATACATTTTCTAACCTAACCTAACCTAGAATTTTACAAGCACCAATTTGTTTTTCTAAGGCAGGGGGCTTCCGCCCCCCGCACCCCCCTGCACCCCGCCACATGCAGACAAGCAAGCAAGCAATCATGCACACAAGCAAACATGCATGCACGCAAACTAAACGCCCTAATGCCACTGATCATTATGCTAAGCGAAATTATGCAAAACCGCCCTAATGCCACATGACCATTATGCTTTGCAAAATTATTCAATATAACATTCGATCATGGTAGTAGTATGCCATATTAAATTCGCATAAATTAATATTCTGCAACTTAGTTGTTATGCCAAATAAAGCTTTCTGCATTGTTAATATTCGCCCAAGAACAATTATGCCAAGTATGTTATGCAATATATGTTTCGGACAATGAAAGTTATGCCAGATAGACGGAACCCCTTTTACTACGTCAACAAGACAAAAAGTGACAGCAAGAGATTTAATGGATTATTAACTTTAATGATCGTTTCTGAACTACAGAGTGATAGTCGCAGATACTCCATCATTGCCTCACAAAAATAGCAATGTGACAAACATTTTCTTAGCAACATCGACGACGTCCCGACGTCAGCGCAGTGGCTAAACTATATATAATATTTTCAAACTCACATCAACCAGAACAATTTGTACAATTATTTGCGAAATTGACAGCTGTGTTATAACTATTACACGTTTTTTTTTAAATCCATCTTAGAAACGGAATTACTTACATAGGAGCATCAAACTTGCTGTGATTGTAGTTCAAACTCTAAAGTAAAACAACTAAAAATGAAAACCAGCTATATCTATGATCTGATGCAAAATAAATGAATTGAATTGAATTGAATATGTGAGTCGGGCTTGCGCTAAGGATCCCGTGGACAGATTTTTTTGGTTTATATTGTACTAGAGGACCGCGGCGAACTTCGTACCGCCTTAGAATCTTCCCGACACACTCTTGGCCATTTTCTATAGTCTATGTTAATCACTGATAATGTAGCATTCTAATTGAGAAAGAATTAATCAGCTCGGTCTAGTAGTTTCGGAGCCTATTCATTACAAACAAACAAACAAAAAATCCAATCTTTCCTCTTTATAATATTCGTATAGAAGTATAGATTATATTATGTGGTAGAGAGGTGGTGTTACAGGTTACAGAACACTCGGTGCCTGAGTTCCAATCGCATTTGGTCGGTTTTATTATTTTATGACTGTACAGAGATCTTATATCAAAAACAACTATAAATATTAATAAAAATACAGGGTGTTTGTTACAATGATGTAGTTATTTTCTGAGCTGATTGAGGGCACCTTCATGTTCCTTTTAAACTATAGGTATATGTATAGTATTATGACTTCAAGCGTCACAGTTTGTAAGTTATTATCAAAAGTTATTATTTTTGTTTATAACGGGAATTGGTGCGTTTAGAGTCCATAACATACAAGTTAGTACTGTAACAAGTGTTGTATGTTTACCCAAGAACGTTGGCTGGTTATTGACTCTTTATTTGATACACATAGATTTTGTCTCGATGTCTTTTGCTTTACGGTGGAGTTTTGCTTTGATGGTGCACTAAAACTAAATAAAAGTACCATTTGTATCAAGATTAGCTGTATTTTTCATGATCCCCTGAGCTACACCTCATACAGTACCTACCTCAATCATTATTATTTTGGTTTTAAATTAGTCCTAAATACACAGTCTATCATTGCAATAAGTTTAAACAATAATTGGCAATCATTAACATGATTTAAACTTGTCACAAATAATTTTATCATATAAATTTACTCTGCATATCATTAAAAAAAAATAAAGCGTGTTAACACAGTTCAAATTATTTAAAAACTACCTAGCTTAGTACCCTTTTAATTCATAAAAAAGTTATTAGCAATAAACCACAAATAAAGCGACAATTGCATTTTTTCATCAAATGGTAGCCAAAAATGAAAACAAATAAAAATGAATAATCTTAGTTTCATCTCCTATGACACATTTTATCATTGAATTATTGTTATCATCTGATTTACCGGTAGTGTTTAAAGTGTGATCTATGATTTGAAACACATACTCATGCTAAAGTTGCGTGCTTCTGTGGTAGTTAACCCAGTCGCATCTCTCCTCAGAAAATGTCGTGCAGAAAATATCTACATCGTTCTACCAAACACCCTGTATAGTGGTCATATATAAATTATAAAATTTTTACGACCACAAACACGGTTTCCGACATTATGAGTATATTAGTATTGCATTTTATGAGCAGTGAGAATTGAGGGTGTATATGATATTGTGAGCTAATAATTATGTGCCAAAATGTTTGCTTGCATGAACTTCCAATCGGTGGGTGGCTATTTTTTTTTAATAATCCTAAACATATACCGGTCTATCCTTATCGGTTCATCACATAGTAAGTAATAGGAATAATATTTGAAGTTTACAAAATCTGAAAGGCATATTGTACAACCCATATTTACAAAAAGAACTGAATATAGGTAGTACATAACTATCTATACTTACTAAAAGTAGAATCTAAGTTATTGTAATATAAATAGAAACAAAACATTTTAGTGCAAAGTGAGGATTGCAACGAAAATAACAGTTTCGCAAGACTGCAAGTTAGATATGTCTCACGCCTGTAGGTACTCGTAAATTGCGGCAACATTAATGTCTTTTATCTGACTACGGCGTTGCCAAGAGGAGGATAACGCATGCGATAGTTGTTCATGTTTGCCAAAAGCATTCGGTTGATCCCCCTAATCTTCTGTATTTTGGGTTCATCATCATCATCATCTCGGATAGACGCTCAATGCTGGACGTATACCTCTCCCAAGGATCGCACCAACAACCGGTCATCCAACGGGTTCCCGCTGCCTTCACCAGGTCGTCGGTCCACGCTGCGCTTTCCGGTATTTTGGGTTAATAATAATTATTCTGGTTCTCATTATGAACGCATTGACTATTTATATACGTAGGTATGTACCCATTTTGAAAACATATGTTTGTTTGAGTCACCATAAAATTTGGGTTAGTCCATTCTGATCACGCGATCCGTTGCCGGTGGAAACGGGTCACGCGCCAAACCGACGAGATCAGTTTCGCCTACAATTTGTATCACACTGACAAATCATTGGCCAGATTAAACAGGCTAATTGGCAATATTCAAGTTACTGATGAGTATTGTGCGATCGTTGAGTACCTATTTGCGAGGCAGCAAGTGCCGACGATGCTAGCGAGGGCGCGGTGCCGATGCGGCATGGCCCGCCATCGATCGGCGACCAATCACGTCGCGGCCGCTGCGCGAACCGAGCCGACGTGAACAGAATCTTGTGTACGTTCACCTTACCGCTGTTCACGTATCTCCTCAGGTATGTTCAAGTATTCTTGATGAAAGCCTGATATTTGGCATACTGATAAGCGCAATATTTATTCTTGTCGCCGTCGAAACGCCGACATTTTTGACGGCAGGTTTTGCTCGTAAAATTTAGCATGTCGTCAGAATATTTACCTTTTAGGTTCTTTCACCTCTTTGTTTTTGTTCGTCATATTAAATTTGAACTGTTGGTACCTTGTGTAGATACTTAACAATCTTCAGAAATATGAACCGGCACAAAATATTTAGCGAGCTAAACACTAAATACAGTTTTAAAAAAAATGAATTTACCAAAATCCCGAATAGGGTCATATCCCGTAAGCGAAAAATACTTCGCCTATGTATGGGCAGTATAATTATATTTATACTCTGTGGTCATATCAATAGTATACTAAAATAACGAATTCATAGCAAGTCATTTTAAGTGATGCGTTCAGTTACAGAATTTAAGGTGTATTTATGTCATAGGCACCTATATCCGCTGATCAAAACCAGTAGATATCTAGCATTAAACCAACATCGCGTCAGATCTAGGCGCCGCTTCCCTCGTTTCCGCCCTAATTCGTTTAGTCCGCATCTACGACTCTACGACAACTAGATTCCACTAAATATTTCACAAGATTGACAGTATTATTGGAAACAAAGTTATCGAAGTATTATAATTTATCACTGTTTTAAAAGTATAGTACAGTCCGTGAGCACTTAGAATAGTATTGGGCTGTCGGGTAAAATCTGTTGTATCCGTATAATAGATAAGATCACGGCTAGTATACAGGGTCCTTTTTAATATGCTGTCACTTTTTTAAGAGGATGTTCAGACCATCAAACTGAACCACTTTCTCTATGGGACCAACATCGAAATCGCGAAAAAAAAATCAGCTGTCCCATACATTTGGCTCGAGTAGGTTTGCAATTTTGTATGGAAGAGCTGATTTTTTTTTTGGGATTTCGATATTGGTCCCATAGAGAAAGTTGTTCAGTTTGACGGTCTGATCATCCTCTTAAAAAAGCGTCAGCATATTAAGTTGGACCCTATATATAACCTTTTTGATCGCGGCCGATCTTTTTGAAATTAGTAACAATTAAACCCTCGAGAAGTAAATTGTACGAATGTAAACGATTTTACCCGACAGCCCAATCATATTCTAAGAGCTCACGGACTGTACTGTTAGTTTAGTGTCAATACTCATAGTATGTACACACTTATTTAAATGTTTAATCAAATAAGTAATATTTCAGTGTCTTCAGCACAAAAAGTTTCATTACGAGTAAAAATACAATAATTGCTGTAATAAATTAATTAAGCCAGTAATAAATTAATCTTAATAATTTGGAGACCAGAGTTTATTACGAACCAAAAAAACATATTATAGGGTATGTTCGTATGTTCTTGCCCAGGACTATTTAATTAAGTAAGTACCTACTTACCAAAAAGGTTACCGATTGCCGTTTTGAAATTGTTGTATAGGTCGACCAGAATCTCATGACACAAAAAAATTGCTATCCCTTAATTTTAAAATTGTTATCTCTTTATTATTTGTTAGCAAATGTGCGATACTAACGCACATTCTGTGAAAATTTCATCTGTTTAGCTATTACGGTTCAAAAGTTACAGCCCTAAAATAGTTAGGACAGACAGACGGAAGAACGGACGGATAACTTTGGCTTAGTAATAGGGTCCCGTTTTCGAACCCTAAAAACGGTAATCTTGGTTTCAATATTAGTAATTTCGTACCTTACAACAATTTCAAAACGGCAATCGGTAACCTTTTTGGTAATTAAACATTCCCGGGTCTCACCGATCCCCGCTACCCGCCGCGTAGCCCCAGCAACGTCCTATGCCGAGCGAGGTCCTTACCCCTCTGGGTGCCCCTTTGGATCGGTAGACCCTTCGTGGTCTGCTCCCTGAGCAACGCTGTATTACATACATACATACATAAGCTCACGCCATTGTCCCATGGGGGTAGACAGAGACCACGGACCGCCACACGCTACGACTCTGACACACCTCTTTAGCCTCATTCACATTCATACATCTCTTCATCTGTCGATTGAGGGTGCTACGCACTTGTCCTTTTCGGAAAAGATCATTGATTTGATCATGGTATGTTTTCCTCGGACGCTGTATTAGTCATTTAAAAAAAAAAACATTCCCGGGGCTACATAGTACCTACTATTACGAGTACAAGTTCGTCAGTGCCGCGCTACGTGCGCGTGCCCTACGAGCTAGTACGGACATTGACAGCCGCTAATTGAGTTAGCGCTCTCCGCCACTTGGCAGTCGACACCAAGATCTGAAGCACGCTGCATCTCCATTTAGGTCAGGAAATTGTCGCCTTCGTGTCATTGCCATCAACATTTTACTCTTACTATTCGAGCAGTGACGTACTGGAGTGCAATTCTCTAAGCGGAAACATCGTCACAACCATTGAAATATCGGCGAGTCAACTCGGTATTCACTAAGGTTATGTCATGTGTCAATCTAAACGATTATAAAACTGTAACTTAAGTGTGTCTGTACATTACACACAAAAAAAAAAGATTACGATATTGTTTTTAGGTACCTATCCCTGACACGAAATCAACCATTTTTTAGAAATTTTATCTTTCTGTTTGTTTATGTGTTTGTTTGTTTGTTCTTGAAACTTTTTTTTGTTTGATAGCTTAATATGATCTGACTTTAAATCTGTTATATAATTTGTGCGGACGAAGCCGCCGCGGGTAAACACTAGTTTCATATAAAATCTTCGACGATCTCAATTATGCAAGAAGGATGTTACATTTGTGAGCTCATAGATGTTTTTGACAGCGATGTGACGCTTAGAGAATTGCACTCCTGAATACCTACATTGTGCATATGTATGACAAACTCACATAAAATAGATATTCAAGGTAGGTAATCAAGGACCTCAGTTTATGTTTTCATGCTGAGAGAATCCTTTCATTCTGAAACTAGATCAACTATTGATCGGTAGTAAACTATCTCTCGTTCAATGGTGCAGCAATTCAAATTGAATCTATAGGTAAAATGTGTTTTACGAAACAAAAACACCGAACATCATTATATCTATTCAAAGGGACGTTAATGAGAGCTATGTACCTACGTAGGTAGGTACGTGTCGTGTATTCAGAACATCAAAACAAGGGAATGATAATTCACTGACATATACTCTAGCGATAGTAAAGTAGAGTACAGACCAGCATTTTATACATTATGCAAGGTGTTACAAAAATACAAATAAACCTTTAAGGCGGTGGTTTAGACCATCAAACTGAACAACTTTCACTATGGGACCAATATCGAAATCGCGAAAAAAAAGAAAAGATGTTCTATACTCTACAAATCTACTAGAGCAAAAATATGTATGGGATTTCAAATATTTTTTTTCGCGATTTCGATGTTGGTCCCATAAAGAAAGTTGTTCAGTTTGACGGTCTAAACAACGTTAAGAGTTTTAAATATTAGAGTTGAGTAGAGTATAATTATGTCAGTGTGATAATTCAAGCATAACATAGGTATTATACAATATTTTAAACCGATTCGTCAGAACGAAAACCTATTTCAGCACTACCTGCAGCGTAATATTCCACTCTATTAGGTATTCGGTACCTAGATTGTGCTGATCGAAAGTTTGTCTTGAAAGTAGATTTTGCTTTTTTTGCGAATTTCCCTGTTTCCTTGGGGGTAAGTTGTTCGGTATTATGAGTAAGGCAACTGTCTAGATTTAAATTCTGTATATAACTGCAATTAACGGCATGTATGAGTAATAAAGTAAGTAAGTTATAGCCTATAGAATCCCACTGCAGGGCAAAGGCCTCCTCTCACGAATAAGGGTGAGAGGGAGTGGGCCATACGCGGGCCCAGTGCGTGTTGGTGGAGGCAAGTTAGCAAGTTAGTTATGTATGAGTAATAAAACTAAAATAATTAAGCATTAAGCATATGCTCACGACTATATTCCCCGAGGGGGTAGTCAGAGATATTCTGAAACCTCAGAACATCCACGTTTCACCAGTAGTACCGAAACTCTGTCCAGTGTGACAGGGGGTGAGCCCGTCGCCACTTATAATGGACAGTGGGTACGAATACATGCCTCGAAATTGAAGCATGCAGGTTTCCTCACGATGTTTTCCTTCACCGAAAAGCCAGTGGTGTTACAAATCGTACATAAATTCCTAAAAACTCATTGGTACGAGTCGGCCTGGACGGAGATCGAACCATCGCCTCCTGCACAGCAGGCAAGGTAACTCGCCACTGGACCGCCACGGCTTCTCTAAAATAATTATTGTTTTCATTTCAATCCTGATTTGAGACATGTCTCAAAAAATCTGTTTTGTAAACCAAATAATACGTCATTTTATTAAGATTATTTATCACAATATTTATCTACCATAATGACATCGCTAAATATTACAATGGCGCGGCAAATGATAATGTAACACAAAGTGTACACAAGTGTAGGTATACAGAACTGAATACCAGATGTTTTCGGGAGCAGTTCACTTTGACTATTTTTATAGTCTTTTTCAGCACCCATGTTGGTACACAATTTTTTTTTATTTAGAGCTACTATAGCATCATCCGTGCACGTGCGACTGCGATTGCTATGACAGTCGACTGCTGTATATAACAGCAGAGCTCTGTCATATTGCATCCTAAATCGTTCTAGCATCCACACAGACCGCACGGTTATATGTGACAGCCGATTGCTTATATTATATGGCATCGCTATAGCATCCGTGTCATAAAAAGGTAGATGATTTCGGATGCTATTACCCCCTTCCTGCCCCGAGGAGTACCCCTCCGTAGAGATCGGTTAGTTGCACTAATAGGTACTACATAGAGGTGGGCCCCGACCCAAAATTTGCCGGCGGCGGCGCGCCGGGTGAAATTGGTCGGCGCGGCGCGGATTTTTTTTTTGAAAAATTCACACTATAGGTGTTAAATGTATTATCTAGAAGCTCCAGAAGCCGGAAATATTAAAATAAGACATGAAAATAAAATGTGCACATGTTAAAGGTTTTTACAACTACAAATTACTACATTATACAGGGTGTAAAAAAACGAAATTTTAAGCTATGGTCCGCGTCCATGTTGTATGTGAACTAAGTACAATATCATACGAATATTTCCAATTTTCAATCACGTAGAACCTATGAATAATATTCGTAATATAGGACAAAGAAAGCAGAGGAACTAATGTACGAGTAAGTATATATTTAAAAACGCAAGCTGCGCCAATATTCGTTCCAGAAACAAGCCAGGTAGTTGAGCCGTGTAAACTTGCAATACCGGTAAAGAAAATACTCCGCTGTAAAAGACGCCAATTTAGAACTTCCTCAATTTTTACATCATTTTGTCGAACACGATTTTGTAGCAGTGTAAACTTTTATCGAGGTTTTATAACTATCTTGGTCAACTATTCCTGTCTGTGTTTAGAAAAGACACGAGTATCTGTTAAGTGGGTATATACGGTCGCTTAGAAATTGAAATCATAAGAAAAAGAAAATAGGTACGCAATAAATATCGTCGTTTTGTGGTTATCATAACGTAGTGATGGTCTCTACCTTTGTGTAAGAGGCGAAGTTCCCCTAATTGCCTATATAGGCAATTAGTGTCTATGACTATTTAGGAATTTGTACGATTTGTACTGGAAATTTGCATATTTTGAAGCATATTTCGTATCCTCTGTCGAATATAAAATGACGATGTTCTCACTGCCGACTGGCAGGCCGGCTGGCTGCATGACTACACTACACAGTTGGGCACTGCTAATTAAATGTGGATAACCTTCCTAACGAGGCTTTCACTCTCAAGCGACGATATTTAGAATATTCCTTACTATTACATAAATAGGATTTCAGAAAATTGCAAAACTCTTCCACGAGGAAAGTGCAGAATAATCTAGAACTCTTTTCCTATACGATTCCTCGAGGCGTTAGAAAGCAATTTGTTTTATCCTCCAAACACTGTTTTGAATTAACTTTGACTACGAACAAGTAAAATATGGAACATTACCTACATACATACTTCTACTAAGCTTCTACTTACATTATGACTATTATTATTATTATATTCTATTAGATGAACCTTTTCATCTTCAGTTCTGATGAAGACAATTCATTTCTTTTTTTTTTACTCATGTCATATTTAAAATATGATGGATAGACATTCGACAATTACTGTACAATTCTCCCCTCCGGACGGAAAACGTCAATTTTCGTCCCGCTGCACTAAACGAAGTTGCCACTTTCCACCTCCGTCGAGAAGAAAAGTAGTATACTATCCTCGGGCAGTAAATAAGAAAGCCTCAGATCACATGTTTGTTGAGATCTGAGACCTTTCTTACTTTTCTGCCCTCGGTGTGTAATCTATTTCCTCGTATTATTACTACTTTGTGTACTCACCACCTTTTGGTTTAAGACCAAGTTTTTAGGGGTTTTATTGGGACTTACTGATGAAAGTATAAAAACTTTTAAAAAATCGGTTCCCTTTTTATAAACCAGGCATTTTTAAAGTAAGTACCTATAATAAAGTGAAAAAGATGTAACAGTTGTTTGCAATTAGTTTAGACGGTACACAAAACTATCTTTAGTAACATGGCCCGTGGCGGCCGCAATCCATACCTTGCGTCGACCAACATAAATCTTATCAGTCGGCATCAATATCTACAAAGATTTATCGTGAAACTGACTACGCTACGGTGGAACCGGTGCGATGCCGATGTCAGGGAACCGTGATATTAGATCGATATTAGTTATCGATAAAAGTTTGTTGATAAAATGTCATACCTACGGATTCCTTTACGAAAGTCCCTAGAGATGTGCTGTTCGAACTCGCGTTATAATTCCCATTATGATGTTTTTGTAATTTTCTATTAAACTTACTAAACTGGCCAAGTTCGCTCGTTGTAGACAAGGGTTCCGTAGTCATCTGAATGCCACACATTTTAGCGTAAAATTTTCCATCTAAAGTAACTAGAAGGCACCAAAAGTACAAGAAGGTACACAATGCAAAGAAGCGTAGCGGCGCGGCGCAGGGTGTGTTTTTACGGACCCAGTCTTAGATGTCCATACCATGCATAAAACTGGGCAATACATGTAGAGTAAAATAAAACATACTTACAAAATATGTTTTTATTTGCTCATACATAACATAACTGTAGAAGTTATAGAGTTAGAGAAAAATTATTTCTCCTTATGTTCAAACTTGTCTGATACATTATACAGGGTGTAAGTGACAGCCTAGCAAATACTGAAACGGTGAACTCAGACCATCAAACTGAACAACTTTCACTATGGAGACTACCTCAGGAAACGCGAAAAAAAATCCAATACAAAACTGCTGTATCTACCCGGCTCAAATGTATGGGAGAGCTGATTTTTTTTCGCGTTTCCTGAGGAAAGCCCGTAGTGCAAGTTGTTCAGTTTGATAGTCTGAGTTCACCGTTTCAGTATTTGCTAGGCTGTCACTTACACCCTGTATTATCAGTCCACTCAATCTTCTATTCATTCATGGTTTTTATTTAAAAGATAATTCAAGATAACCGTAAAATAATTATGAAAATTGAAGAAAACGAAATATGTTACAGTCTGTTAAATATATTATCAATATATTCTTATTTATCATTTCAATGTTGTAATGGTTGCGTTTTGCTTTTTGGCTGATTTGTTCTTTTGAATCCGAACTACTAAATACGATTCCATAAAATATTAAACTGTAAGGAAAGTAAGGAAGTAAGGAACACTAAAAATAAAATGTGAAATAACGTCGTCGAGCATTATAACATTATAATACAGAAAAAAGACAGACATAAAAAAAATAAAAAAAAACATACGGGTCGAATTGAGAACCTCCTCCTTTTGTTGAAGTCGGTTAAAAACGGGCAGTTGTTTAAAACTTGGGAACAAATCAGATTTCTCCATAATCTGTTTATTTTAAAAACATCTTTATCTGTAAGAAAGTTGTTTTTAGTATACGATAACAGGAGTGCGATTTTTGAATGTCATACGTCGAACTCAGCAGTAGCAAATGTCAAAATTATTCTGGAGATATGCTTCTTTTGACTGCTGATTTGACTCTCAAAAATCATGCTTCAGGAGTGCGATTTTTGAAAGTCTAATAAGCAGTAGAAAGATGCATGAGAACGCTTTTGTATGAGATTTAAAAACCGTTCAAATTCACCGATGACATTCAAAAATCGCACCCCTGATAAGGTCAGTTTTCACAGTCCAATGAAAGAATCAGCTTTATTATTTGGTGGTATTTGCCTCCGCTTTGAACAATTTATCCAAATCAGCGACCGAAGCAATTATTTTAAATCTGATATTTGGTAGATAATAATGTTAATTACGATCCATTAAAATTTACTCAAAATTATTGAAAGCCGTTGTAGACAAGACAGCACAATACATTATAGGCGAATATTGTCAGGATTGGACAGGGAATGAGTAAACACATTACATTACATTACTGCAATTGACATGAAAGAGCAAAACAAAGCAATACATACAAAAACAAACACATCAGCAAATAGCTTCAAAATCTTATTGAAGTGATATCAATAGATTCTATCATAATAACCTTTTTGTAATAGCTGGTACTTAGCATTGATTTTATCAAAGTGCATTGGCATGGCAGGTGCAGAAGATGCAATGACCCATGCATCCCGTTCCACAAACGGAACTGAGAAAAGAATCGACTCTGATAGAGCAATATCGTCAGTAATTGCCTACTGCCGAGCTGCAAGTCGTAGGATTTGAGGTCAATGCTGTTTAGTTCAGGGATTCTTAAACGTTGGGTTTTTTCGAAAAGTAAAGGAACAATATTGACTATCATAAATTAATATGTATGTAGGCAAGTGGCTTAGGGATATACCACACAACATTTTTAGAGAGTACTAATACTGCAAAATTTCATTGAAATAAGGTCAATAGTAGATATACAGAATGAAATTGATATCACTAGCATAAGTTTAAAAGGATGCTAATGATATCAATTTCACCCTGTATACGCAATTTTGGGGTTGATGAGTGCACCTACCTGATAGATCCGCCAAAAAGATGAGTTTGTTCCTTAGAAGGAAACTTCGCAGAAAGGGCTTTGAACTTTTTGGCATAGTGGTAACCATAATTTTGCAGGAATTTCGGAAATTTTTCAAAAATGCGGTGCATCCTGAAACCTATGTATATCGATAGAGTATGTATAGACGAACAAAAAATGTCCTATAAACTATAGTCCTAAAGTGCAACGTTTTCGAGATAATGCATGTTAAAGATGTTGTGTATACAGGGTAAAAATAAATACTTAAAACTCTTAAGGGGGTTGTTTAGACCATGAAACTGAACAACTTTTACTATGGGACCAACATCGAAATCGCGAAAAAAAAAATCTGATATCTCATACAATATATAAATTTTTTTTCCCGATTTCGATATTGTTCCCATAGTGAAAGTTGTTCAGTATGATGGTCTAAACCACCCCCTTGAATGTTTATTTGTATTTTTGTAACACCTTGTACCTACCTAAAGGGTGTAAGTGACAGCCTAGCAAATACTGAAACGGTGAACTCAAACCATCAAATAGAACAATTTTCACTATGGAGGCTACCTCAGGAAACGCGAAAAAAAATCTGCGGTCCCATACAAAACTGTTATACCTACCTGACTAAAATGTATGGGACACCAGATTTTTTTCATGCGTTTCCTGAGGTAGGCTCCATAGTGGAAGTTGTTCAGTTTGATGGTCTGAGTGTACCGTTTCAGTATTTGCCAGGCTGTCACTTACATCCTGTATAAAATCCTAACACATCCCAAATTACCTATAAGATGCGATCATATATCAATAGAATCGCAACGCTCCGTCGGTAGCGGTCCGGTTGAGGTCCAGGTCTGAATCCACACGGATGACGTCATATGCCATGTACCAATGAGTTTTTTCTGACTTATGTACCTACGTAGCACCAACTGCTCCAAACGGCATAAGAAAACATTTTGAGGAAAACTGCATACGATGAAAAAGAAATTCCGATGCGTATATGAGGTCTACCGCACCGCATTGTGCAGGCGTGGTGGACTAACGTACATACACCCTCCATGAGGGTAGGCCTGTGCCCTGCAGTGGGACGTAGGTGGTGGACGTTTGGGGTGGTTAAGGAACTACCTCCTCCACCCCGGACAACGCCGCCACCACAGACTACCAAGTTTGTGGTGACGGCCGAACGATCCCCCACAGCGGTACTAGGCTCCGCAAGGAGCCGCCTGGCTTGCGCCCACCCTCCTGCTGGAGTCTTGCGCCAAGCAGCTTGCTGCAATCCGTCGGTGTGCAGGAGTGCCAGTGCTATTGGGGAATGGGAGAAAATCAGCTGTGCTGTTCGGACCGGTCTTGGCCTCTGAGCAACACTGTACCGGGAAACTCATTCTGGAAGGGTAGCGGGATCCGAAGCACGGTGACAGTCGTGGGTCGGTACCGCAGTTAGTAGGGGGCCCAAGTAGTGCGCTCGCCACGTGTGAAAGGCTGCCCCACTGCAGCCTTGGCGACTGGAAGGGAGGTCCCGGTGGCCATTGCAGGGGGGATCGGGCGTCCCCGCAGTCTACAAGTGAGTTTCCCATCAGTCAGTCGAGCCCAAGAGGTCCATCAGGGTAACTAAGGAGCGTATCTCGACGGAGCGGAGCTTGTTTTTCTGGGGGACTTAAATGCCCACCACAGCGAGTGGCTGTTCCTGTTCCAGAAAACTAACCATGCTGGCAGAGAGACGCGTAAGTTTGCGTTATCGCTAGATATCACCCAGCTGGTGAATCAAGCAACGCGGGTAACGGATGTCGATGGCCATACGCCCAATCGTTTAGACTTTCTGCTGACATCAGATCCAGACAAGCACTCAGTATCGGTCTTTGCACAGACTGGCATCCTACCCTTCTGGTAGTAAACAGTTCTGGTCCCTTTCAAAATCGGTCGAATCCAATTTCTACCGTCCCCCTTTGCCTCCCATGCAGAAACCTGGTGGGTCACTGACTGAGAAAGCGAATTTATATGCTTCTCTGTTTAGGAGCAATTCACGTCTGGACGCTCGTGCCAAACAGCCACACATGCCGGAGATGACAATACACACGAAAGAGGTCCGCAGAGCATTGCGTAGTCTGCATGTGAGGCCAGGTCCTGATGGAATACCTGCAAGAGTGCTGAGATATTATGCGCCTGAGTTGTCTCCTGTTTTAACACGCCTGTGTCGCCTCTCTCTCAGAACAAGAACGATTCCCAAGAAGGGCATTCGTTCCGACCCCTGCAACTACCGACCTATAGCCATCACTTCCATTCTCTGTAAAGTCATGGAAAGAGTACTTAACAGTAAGTTGCGGACATACCTAGAAGATAATGATCTACACAGTGATCGTCAATATGGCTTTCGCCGGGGGCGATCGACTGGGGATCTTCTTATGTCAAACTCAAACTCAAAATAATTTATTCAATATAGGAGCCTGAAGCACACTTATTAAACGTTAATTCTTTTTTAAGTTACCACCGCTTCGGAACGTGTTGTCGCTGTAGAGAAGATGCGGCCAGAAACTCTACAGCATAACACGACTTAATACTATTGCAATATACATTCTTACGCTAAGGTTATTTAAACAGTAATACATAGTCTATTTAATTAAATTAATAATTGATGTATGTCACGCACTGGTGGGGCGAGGCCATCGAGAAACACAGCGAAGCACTATTTGTGTAATTTGACATCTCGAAGGCCTTTGTCAGGGTATGGCACGCTAGATTGCTGAGCAAGCTTCCTGCTTATGGCATCCCTGCTGATCTCTGCAGTTGGATATCTGATTTCTTGAGTGAACGGTCGATAGAGTTGTCATTGACAGCTGCTCAGAGGTCGAAAGACCTCATGGCAATTGATGCTGGGGTTCTTCAGGGGTCTGTTCTCTCTGCGAGACGTTTCTTGCTACACATAACTGACCTCTTTGTGTCAGGTATTATTGAGTATGCAGATGACAGTACTGTCACAGAGAGATATCTATCCGGCGCTTGGGGCGGGGATGAAATACGTTCGCAGAGGGAAGCCATGGTGGAGCGGACAAACTTGACTTTAAGTCTTGTCTCCCAATGGGGTGACAATAATCTAGTCAACTTCAACGCCACCAAAACACAGGCTTGTCTGTTCAACGCCAAAAGGAGTTCGTTTATTCTGGTTCCTACTTTCCGGGGAAGATAAATCTGTCCCTGTTTCCGACAGTCTTGAGCTTCTGAGCATGGGTTGACTACGAAACTCAACTTCGGCGCTGACATCGAGTCTAAGGCTCAAAGTGCAGCCAAAAAGCTGGGCATCTTAAACAAGGTACTTCACACCTGGACAGCTCTTAATGTTGCATAAAGCTCAGGTCCGATCGTGTATGAAGTATTGCTGCCACATGTGAGATGGCTCAGCTAATTATCAACTAGAGGCTCATTGGCGACAGTAATCTGGTTGGTGGAAACCAAGCTTCATAGCCTAGCCCACCGCCGCAGAGTAGCCTGCTTGTCGGTCTTCTACAGATTGTACTTTGGTGAGTGTGCACCAGAGCTGCATGAGCTCATCCCGCCTTCCCCTTTCTACTATCATCGGACTTCCAGACGCACCGCGGGATACCACCCCTTCTTGGTTGATGTTTATGATACCTACCTAGGTACACGGACCTGAAAAAAAACCTGACGTAATCTTGTCTAATCACGAGTGAAGCACCCATTTATTTTTGTGTGTGTGCTGACGCGGTACAAAATGGTGGCGGGTTGTAGGTCCTAAGCCTAGAACTGGTGCATCTGTGTGAGTGTAGGTCCCTTGTAGAACAAACGAATATGTAGGACCTTGCATGCTCATGCTTCACATCTTTTTAGTGTCACATTACGTCCGCCTTTTTTTCAAGTCCGTGCTTAGGTATAAACGTTTTCTATTACACCTTTCTCTTTTTGGTGAAAAAATACAGCGGTAGGTAGGTACTTTATTTCGAAAAAAGTTCTCATTCGATTTTTTGTTATTTCAATTAAATTGTAATTGCAATTAAGAAAAACATAGACATAGCACATGATTAAAATATATTCCATGTGGACATAGCCCAGACAAACATTTATTTCATCTGTTGAGGTACAATAGCAAATACAACCTGCACGACGACGCACTACACACTGCCAGTATTATATTTTTATTTTTTTTGCTTCTTACACTGCCAGTATAAGTGGACCGCGAAGTATGCAGCGCGTCGTGAGGCGTATTTGTACTTACACACGGCGACACATCAAGCTGTTCATAACCAAAATAAGCTGGCCGCGAGTAGGTTTAGGTTGCATGACATTTATGAGTCGTCGCGCGGCCAGCTTATTATTTTGGTTTTGTATAGGTTGATGTGTCACCGTGTGTACCTACGTGTATACCTGCACAGATGAAATAAATGTTTGCCATTAATACAGGAACTTTTTTCGAAATAAATTATCATCAATAAGTACCTACCTACCTCGGTATATTTCTCATACTGGGTATTACAGAAAGGTGTCATAGAACTTGTTTATGCCAAAAACATTTTCTATTCCATACATCTTCTTCTTCTTATCGTGTGGGCAAACCCTGGTGTCAGAGTTTTTTCAGACCGCCTTACGGCCTCTGACGTGGTTTTTATATAACGAATAATAACCACCAGAGATAGTAACTGGGACCAACGGCTTATCGTGCCATCTGAAGCACGGAATCATCTTTCTTTTCAGACAATCAGGTGATTCAGCCTGCATTACCCTAACCACAGATTATATAATACTATACAGTACAGATGCCCAACGTCAAACAATGGAACGCGACTGCCGTAACGCGGGCAGTCTTCGGGCAAAGTAAATTGCTTGATTTTCCGAGGCTCACGAGATTTTTTTGTAGTCAGATCATGTATTTTTAGTAACAATTTACACTTTTACGTAAATATTAATTACAAATCGATACCATAACGCCATATATTGCAATTTTTTTAACAAAAAATCCATTTGTATGAGATGGGACACCATGCCCTAACCAACTGGGGAAAAACGCATAAAGTGACATATCACTAGGTGTCCCCCATGGGAATCGAACCTACGACCTCCGTGTCAAGATCCCAAGTCTTATAACCATTGGACCACGGAGATTGGTATTGGATGAAAAATGTGTTAGGATTTTTATCTATACAAGATCCTTAACATGGATTATCTCGAAAACGTTGCACTTTAGGACTATATGTTATTTGACATTTTATGTTCGTCTATAGATCCTCTATCGATATACATAGGTTTCAGGGTGCGCCGCGTTTTTGAAATTCCTGAAAATTTATGGTCATCACTATGCCAGCCTCCCATACAAAGAGGTTCAATGGCCTTTGGGTGGCACACGCACACATAGAGCGTTGACATTCCTTTGTCACTACAATGAAACCCCCGGTCGGGTAACAGAAATTTCATATAAGCACACGTTGTTATGTATGCTCGGTTCTACCATTTACTGTGTTTTCTCATTCTTAATGTTCCCAGCATTTACATGATATGTATTGGTGGGATATGTGACAGATCCCCTATCCCCAGTAATAAAAGTTTGAGAGCCTCAGAAAACTCCTTGCGTCAATCATAGTCGGGAGCACTAGGTCAGTGGCGACCGGCGGCGTGGCCGGCGTTGATAGCGGACGCGACTGCCCAATTTCAATATAATATCACTGTCTCCACGTTATTGACACGTGAACTTGAAACTGGTAGGAAGTGTTTTTAATTAACGATTTTTAGTTTACTTATCAATTCTACGAGTATAATGTACCTAATCTAATTATTTGCTGTATGGATTATAGAAGCAAAAAAAGTACTTTGCCTTTATATTATATTGGAGACAACATTTTCAAGGTTTCAACAAGGATATGGTTCTTTGTCTTTGTCTTTAAGAAAAGGCCAAAAGTAAACTGTCGGTCGTTATTTTCGACTTCAATATTTTAGAAGGTTTTTCATCATGGCGAAATTTCATACTACACTTACCCATGTACATTATACAGCTGTCTGTAATGATTGATACTGAAGCCAAAACAACAAAACTATGCCACTCAAATTATAAACTTAAAACGGCACGTTTATTGCAGTATAAGTAACAAAACTGGTCTTATAGTAAGAGGACATCGTTTGGAGCGTTCTAAATAGCGAATCTAGATCCCAACAATCGGGGTTTAAACACGCACAGTACCGACTTCGCTTGTAAAGATCAGACTGTAAAATTATGCACCTATTTGTTTGGTGACTGAAATGTAATTTTACGCAGCGAAAACTTATATTTCATTGGTTTTTTGAGGGGATTCTCCGTGGGACCAACGTCAAAATCACGAAAAAGAAACAACTGTCCCATAACTTTGGCGAAAAAAAAAATTAGTTTTTGAACACAAGTTTTTTTTTTTCGTGAAATCGATGTTGTTTTTGGTGCCTTCAAAATGTGGTTCAGATTGATTTAATGGTCCGAGCATCTTTTTAAAAAACCGACAGCATATTAAGAAGGACCCTATAATTATATGTTACTATTTAAGATAATAAAACAACCTAACAAGGAAAATATGAACGAGGAAAGGCGTAATTAACATCCATGGATTTCATTAAACGTGCTAATTATATTAACTGTACTTGATCCACAGAGTGTAATGTCCTTTCTGACAACTCAAACAGAGAATTACATTGTTGACATGGATCTTTGTTACCTATATCTATATATCGTACCTAGGTACATTATAATAATGGGTTTGTATAAGGGACGAAGCCCGTCCTCCATTATAGATAACCATCAGCTCGTTGGCAAAGTGCTCGCATAGACCCGCACCACGCCTTCATAACCCACTCCCTGTCTCATCAACATGCAATTTTCACTATACCATCTAATCGAACTCTTTTAAAGCTATTTCCTTATAATAATCGCATATTATTAGTCTAGACATTAATAATATTAATGAGCGTAATCATTATTTATTATCATAAAGCCCACCTATAGACATTGAACCGCAGTACGGTTAAATTTCTATAGCAAATTGCAGGCAAGCTCGCTAGCAATACGATCAGGCAAATAACGAGACTCGGATTAATTAAGCACATTATAAAGCGTTAGGCAAGAAATGGGAAACCTGAAAGGCTATACGATAACATGCATGCCTTAGTTGTCTTTTGTTTAGTTCTACATGCTGTTATGCAGTATATAAAACCAGCTGTGGGTCCTACTTGTTGACAGTATTGATATCCAGGTAGTACTGGCTCCTTGGGAGATATTTTGGCTATAAATAGTAAGGTAATAAGATACAGCTCTATCCACAGCGACTAATGGCAGCTAAATATAGTACTGTGAATGACATCGGTTGCTAATGAGTTAATGACTGTGGAAATGTTCACAAAAAACCTTGATGAGATCTCAAGCGAGCAGCAATGTAAAATGTACTGTTCACTGAGGTTCAAGCTTTGGAGCTATTGCCTATTTAGATTTGTTGTATTCGCAAATTTCTGAACATCTTTTGCTTTTTTCGAAACATATTTATCTTTGCGAAACAACGAAACCCGAATGTTTCTGAATATTGAAATGCTAGAGTACAAGAACGTGCAAGAGATTTACTATACATAAAGAGCAAGTAATTTGAGGATCTCCAACACTAACAAGGACAGATAGTAAATAGATGGTGCATCATGAGATTAAAGCAGTAAGATTCTGTTGAGCACATTGACGAATAAGTGTATCAACAAATTGAACCCGAATTAAATTCAATGTTCGCCGGTAAAATTGTAAAGCGAAAGCAATCACTATAACATGCATACTGCAGACAAACATGGGAAGAACAGGGTGGTCTATTATAAGCCCATAAACCTATGTTACTCCCTTTACCTTCACTTCACTGTCACTTCATTTAATGGGCGGAAGAATGGTCGTGCACTCACAAGAAGAGATAAGCACGTGCCAAATGAGTGCAAATGAGGTAGGAATACAAGAATGCTTAATGCGGTCCTCGTCTGGTACGCGTAAATACAAACCCGGCTGCAGCACAGACACATGCTGCTCTGTAACGCAGCCGGGTCCGTTTGCATATAATACTCACAAACCCGACTGCACCACAGACACTTGAAGACTGTCTGTGATGCGACCGGCTCCGAATAACCTTATTGTCAGTATTGTCACCGAACACGGCTGCAGTACAGCTCATGCCAGCTCTGTTATGCAGCCTGGTGCAACTCGCACAACTCGCATTTAACCAATTTCAGGCTGCATTGCAGATCATTGGTTGGTACGATACCTACTAATATTACGGAGCGGAAACGTCTGTCGCATGAATGTTCTTTTGGAGACAATAATCTTTATTTAGACCCAGATAAACTTTAGTTCTAATAAAATTTTAAATAAATGTGTTATGCCAATATCACGTGGCATTGAGCCATGCTTATTTTGTTTATTTAATTTAATTAGCCCTTGACCTAGCGACGAGTCATTATCTGATTGTGCAAAAAGGATTGACGTTTATGTCTTTTTCTTCTTTAGACTTCTGAGTCTTGTTTGTCAATCACATATAATATAATAGATATAAATCGGTAAGAATTATAATATTACAAACATTTACAACTACAACAAATAAAGATGTGTGTGTATTGGGATCCTTTGTGCCGGGTACGACTCATGACGGAGTTGATGTTGATTGAGTGTAATTTTTATTGTTTATTTTATTAATAAGATATTTAAAAATTATAGGTAGATATAAATCTATATTTCTTACAAGAAATAAGATACCATTCTTTGTAGGATAATAGTAGGTAATATACCTAGTCTGATTTATCACAGATTCAAGATAAGGTCAATTGCTAAAACTTCGTACGCGGCTTGATGAGTGCAATACGTTGGTAAGTAATTTTTTTTTATAAAATATTGTTTTCAGATTCTTCATCATCAACAGTTGTTACGCTTAACAGGTACGTGTCTTACTCTTACATTGTGATAGGTACATACATTATAATAGGATAACTAATTAGAGATAAAAAAAACGATTCCTAAACAAATATTAGCCAAACATTTTCATCATCACCATCACAGCCTGTATGCGTCCCACTGCAACAGGCCTACCCTCAGGAAGGTTGTATGACGGTGATGGTGGGTGATAAAGTGATAATGCAACACAGACTATGGGTGTCTGTGCTGCAGCCAAATGCGGCTGCACTACAGACTGGCTGTGTTGCAGCTGGGTTCGGACGATCTTAAGTCATTCGCAAGATATACTATGGGTGTCTGTGCTGCAGACGGGTTTGTAATTACGCGTCCGGTACCCCGTTGAAGAGTGAGGTAAGAACTTGTGGGGGACCGGACGGGTAATGTCAGTACCTACTGTAGTACTATCAAATCACCTTTTTTATAATATGGCTCTTCTTAACAATAAGCTGACGATTTTTTAATTTTAAGAGGATAATCAGGTTTTCGATGTTGGTCTAATAGCAAAAATTGTTCAGTTTGATGGTCTGGTCATCCCCTTAAAAAACTGACAGAATATATGCTCACTATGACATGTAGGGAGCATATATTTATTATCCCTATATGCTCACTCACTAACGTAGGGAGCATATGACATATTTATTATCCTTACATGCTCCACTCAGTGAGCTAGTGATCTAGTCTATTGGGTATATTGACACAGTATAATAATGATTATGATTCTACATACAGTACGGACAGTGCCTGCCCCCCACCAATTTTTACCCGGTGGTGGATAAACTAACTAGTTCTTTTACATAGGGTCCTTGTATAAAAGAACTAGGTAGTTCGTCCACCGTGGTGGCAAAAGAACATTACAATCTGCAATCTAAGCAAAGTTTACGAGGTTAAAACAAATCACTTTGGCATTAGATTTACGGCACGAACGTGCCGTTCTAATACAAAGTTCTAAAGAGAAACTAATTGAAACTTTAATTAAAATTTGTACGACTTGGTTTATGCTAACTACAAGGGTCAATCTAGTCTGCAAGTAGATTTACTAAAACGTTAAGATCCTATAGTAGTAAGTTATATACACCTTTGTTCTACGTCGTAGTACCAAAGTGTTTATATAACTTATTGCTGCTGACTGTACCTACATTATAATCGAGTCGGTACAGCAGGTTTGTATGGGACAGCTGATTTTGTTTTCGCGATTTCGAAGTTGGCTCCGTAGAGTCCGTAGTGAAAGTTGTTTAGTTTCATGGGCTGAAGCATCCCCTTAAGTATTACTAGGGTGTTTTGTTACACCTTGTATATTTCACAAATTTGCCGCTGCCCTTAGTAAAGTGCCGCCGCCCCTAGTAAATTGCCGCCGCCGGGGCATGTGCGCTCGATACGCTACTGAGACGAACATGGGCTTCGTCACTCGGGAAGGCTCTGGCCTCGTTCAGGGAGACGCGGGGCGGCAAGCGGAGCGTCGCGTCGCGCGGCGCGTTGGGCGGCAATAAATCTATGACAATTTGGCGCGTGAGACAACTCTTCTCCGTGAACGCTCTATACATCGCCGTATGTTTGTGTGTTCCGGCGGCCCGCTCAGCACCCCGCGGCGCCTGACACCCCGCGTCTCCTTGAACGAGGCCTCACGCACACTGAACCCCACTGAAAACTACTATAATTAAATAAATATTCCGGGTGAAGGTTTAAAATAGAATGTCTCGTATGAAGCGACTAAGAGATATTAAAATTTACATCAGGCAAAAATAAACATAAACAGTACTGCAGTTTTTATAGGCGAAAGTCTGTCGTCTATCACTACTTGGCTTGCCATTCCATTCTTAAACCCTAAATAGACAGACGAGTCAGACAGCGAAAAAAAGAAAGGTATAATACAATACAAACATTAGCCAAAATCATTTACAGTTATGCGACGTGAAACTGATCCAATGAATAGGATGCAACAACAGCATTGACTAAAGCTCTACTGTTAATATGCGTATGTATACCTGTACTAAATGTGCACCTGGCTAGGTACAATTAAAAACTTTATGATGTAAGACGAATGTGTCTTGAATTTACTATACCAAGTCTTAAAAATACTTAGGTATGCTTCGTTTCGTTCTTTCCACTTAAAGGGATTTCCCATTCGAATGTACAAATTGACTCAAAAGTAAGAAATAGGCAACGTTTATCATTTATGTACCTTTACAAAGCGGCAGAAGTAACGAATGAAAACATCAATTTAATTATACCAGAAAAAAAAACGTATATAACAATCAAATAAGTGCAGTTTGTACGCCACGGGGCAGCCGATAAATCAGCGCAACGGTGGACAGAAGCCAAATACCCGAGTAGCAGCAGTAAACTAGCAATAAAAACTATTGTGGAATTCCCCAGTTGATGTTTGAATAAACAGAGGGCATCTGCTATAAAACAGAAGTGCATACAGAATAATAGAAGTATGAGCCAACCATCCTATTAAAAGAATAAACGAGTATCTGCTCAAAATATATTGATTTCATTTACAGTAAACTCTAGCTTTTGCCCACAACTACGACCATGAATGAGCTAATATGATGATATGAAAGGATCGATGTTTTCTGGCGCGCCATTATATACAATAGGCAAAGAAAGACAACCGCTCCTGCTTAGGCTCTGAATGGCTTATTTTACCTCATCCACGTTCAGACATATTTTAATACAATGAGCACAGAACATTATAAGAGGGGTTAGAAGTGCAAAGTAGGCGTGGAACGTGTCGCCACAGGTTATGCAATGATTTGCATAACACCATAAGGCGCGCGGCGTGTTGCGAGAAAGAGGGCATGAGTAATTGTAGCAGCGTGAGCGGGAAGACAAGTGGCGACAGCCGTCTCCTAAGCAAAAGCGCTACTTTGCATTTCTAACCCCTCTTGTAATGTTCTGTGGCAACGAGGGTGCTACGCAATTGTCTTATGCAAACAACATATACCTATTAACAGTCGGGTACTTTCATACATAGCGATTTGTGCCTCCATTTGGGAAAGTATTGTAGTGAAAAAGATGGTTATCTTCATTTTTCCGGTCTTGGCAAGGATGTTGCTCGTTCGGAGCTTAGTCAGAAACGGTCTGGTGCGGCCATAGTTTCAGCTAAGTATATTGCCATAACATACAGAGGTCATGGAGAACAAGACACGGATATTGTATTTGTAATAGTTTATATTTATTTTTAATGTAACTACCGAAAAGAAAAAAAGGAGACTGCCTGTTTTTTAGTTTTCTTAAAAAAATTCTGGGTCCAAATTACTAACTAAAAAACTTCCACCGCTACGTTAACAATAAACTGAAATATTAATTTGCTGACACTTTTTTAAGGGGATGATGAGACAGTTAAACTAAACAACTTTCTGTATGGCACCATAAAAAAATCACCGGTTCCATGCAAAACTGCAAACTAATACTTGAGCCAAATGTATGGAACAGAATTTTTTTTTCGTGATTTTGATGTTACAGAAAGTTGTTCAGTTTGTCTGTTGTTAGTTTGTTTGTTGGTCTGATCATCCCCTTAAAAAAGTGTCAGCATATTAAAAAGGCCCCCTTATTTATACACATGTAAGTACGCGTATAACTGATAAATGTAAGTATACTTATTAACTAAAAACGAAAACGGAAAAAGAAACGAAACGAAACGAAACGTCTTTGGTAAATCGTGGATGTTCTGAGGTTTCAGAATATCTCTGACTACCCCTTCGGAGGATATAGTCGTGAGCATATGCGTATGCCTTATTAACTATAAGTAGATATGAAATCAAGTGTTAACTCATGTTAAGTTAATCTACATAATAATATACTTAACAAAAAAAAAATTCTAAAAATAGGTAAGTATATAAACTAGTTTACGACAATTACGTTTACGATCGCAAGGCTAAGATAAGTTTCAAACGGTTTTTCAATATTTCTAAACAGTAGGTATTTACCATAGGTACTTCCAAACAGATAACTGCTTACTGTCGCCCTAAATTACAACGGTATCGGTGATATGGTGCGATATCACGCAAATATCAACTGTTATCAATATTTCCGATTTAACCAAATCCGATACAGCCTTACAAAATAGCGAAATAAATACACGAAAAGTATGGGAAGTAGTTTGCAATTTTTTCTGAAGATTATTCTGTGATACCTATGTGGTAATAAGTACTAATGGTAGTTTACTGGCGTTTATATTCAGGTACGTATACATATTTTTACCACATTGATTCTTAGCCAGTTTAAATATCAATTTATACATTATAGATCACTTTACTTAATTCATTTCGTGTTTGTAAAATTTAAGGTACGTAGTTTCAGTTTTCTATCATTTTTAGGGTTTCGTAGTCAAACAAGGAACCAATACTTTCGTCCATTCTGTCTGTCTGTCTTTATCTCATTTTTGCACCCATTGAATCAAAATTTGGCATGAATTCAGAAATGTTGTATTTACGAAGAAACCATTTTTTCCAATATAACGAAAGAGTGGAAAAAATAGTTTTTTTAAATTGAGTGAGGTGTGTTATATAGGTCTTGTCCAATGGACCATAACTCCCATAGAAACTAAATCGTTATACCTAATGCTTCTCAGCTGTCTCGAGAAATCTGCGCTCAAAGTCAAAAAGTAGGGCGTTCGAATTCTAAAATACATATAAAAAATCTAAAAATTTTATAAGTACTTTCAATAACAATTATAACGGATGATGTAGCAGCAGCCAGCAGGAACCAGCACGCCTAGTATGATTTTCTAAACGCGCGCGACGCGCCTTCTCTGCATGCAAAGTAACCGTTCCTGCGCTTTTCGGAGGAGCGCAAACCGCGCTTGCCGCGACTTTTAGTATGGTTAGGGTAAAAATTTTTACGATAAAGAAAAAAACAGTTTTTTTTTTATTATTTGTTCTAATATCCACTATAATAATTCTGTTAAAATTTCATCCGGCTACCCATTGAGGTTCAAATGGACATAAATACAGAGTAGTAAATTCGAGAGTTCTTAATTGTATTACAGATGATAACATAACGTGTAGCATCTACAGCAATGGGTGTACGAAAGTTTGTCTTCCACAGACGTCTGTTCTTTGTTACTGCATTCCAAGCGTACCAGGAGAACAGGCAAAGCTCGAGCCGAGCGCCTACTTGTCTCTTATCGGTCAAAACTATAGTTACGCTTTACACTTCCCTATTCAAACATTTCCACTCAGATAGAGGAAGACCTCAAGATAAGTGAAGATCGAACGTATCGACTCCGTTATTTATAAACTTAGCGGTAGGATACGACATTGTCAGAAGGTTGTTTCTGTAGTTTTGTTTAATTTAAACAAATCGGCGATAAGCTTCGATAGTTAATTGATAGTGGTTTACTTAGACTTATAATTTACTTCATTTTAACATTTTATTGTGTGTACAGTGTACCTACACAGTTACACGTATACCTAACTTTAACAATATTCATTTTGATTGATGTCTCCGCCAGGTCTGTATGCATAATGCGTGACGAGAGACGCAACGCACCACGCACGTCCTTCATTTTCGTCGTCAATCAATCAACAAGTCTGCGCACTGATTGTAAGGGTCTTTGATTTTTCAAGTCTCACACGTGGCTCAACTACTTGCCCGCTTGAACGCTTGTAGCCTAGTATTTATGAACTAGGTAGGTGCCTAGTTTGGTTGGGTGTTTCAGGTGTTTGATTTTTCCCATCTCATAAATGGCACAACTAATCGGCCGGTATCCACCCGTATCGCTTCAACGCTCAGCGTAGCCAGACCTACATGATTATATTGCAGTCAAATTGGTCTTGTCTAGGTTATGGTTGTATCCCAAAGAGAAAGAAAACCGTAGAAGAAAACGGTTAACGAAAATCTGACGTTATACAAACATAGAGATTAGTTTCTAGGTTGTTTCTGAAAAATGTCTTGTCTTTAATTGGTTATTATTTAAAATATAACCAGACTACGTTTGTATGGAGCGCACCCATAATGTTTTTTTTCAAAAAACTTGCTTTATCCTCTGGCATTTTATTATAATAGCGTATACACATTGTTGTTTACTAATGTCATTAATCCTAGTAGTCTTGACCTTAGTGAGTCAACAATGCGGGAATACTAATTTATTTTTATTTCTTGTAGATATTTTAATTATAAACGTCGCTGTTTTTGGGAAAGAGAGACGAATTTTTGCGAACGGAAGTATTTTTGCTCAGAATTCGAAATAACCCAAAAGCTTGAACAGAGGTAAATTTTTCAAAAACCATATGCTAACGAGCGAGCAGATCAATCATAGAGCGTTCACTGAGTTGTAAACGTTGAAAAACTGGACTTTATTCAAAACTCAACCTTATCACAAACAAATACGGTACCAAGGGTAGGTATATAACTTAAAAAGGACCTATGAAAAAGTGGAACGTAGGTACTACAACTACATCATTCGTATAGCAACAATACGACTTATAATAAAAAGTGTATTTTTTGCGACACACCTACTTCAATCAACATCGTGCTTGTCATTGTGCTGGTAGTGATAATAACAATTATATACATATTCTACTACGTACTCTTTACGTCAACGTTACGCTACGGTAATGCCCATTTTATTATCGTTTTAAATATAAGTAATAGATATTACATGGAGTGGAATTGATTAAAGTCGATTGGTGTACAAACGTTGCCGTTGTAGAAAAACAACCACGGTTCTGATATGGAACAATTTACGGGATTCCCAGTACCTAAGTAAACTGGGAATTACTTCAATCTGAGAAACAGTTTAAAAATTAAAATCATTATTTAAAGAGGATCTTTCTATGATTAAACGCTCAATACGAAACGAAATTACTTCTAGTCTAGAAAATCTACGGATTTATGTGTGAAGTTTGTTGCATTAATTGCACTTTGGGTGATAATTTGGAAAACATAGCATAGCATATGCTCACGACTATATTCCCCGAGGTCTTTCCCGTCAGAGATATTCTGAAACCTCAGAACATGCACGTTTCACCAGTAGTAAGTACTACCTAAACTCTGTCCAGTGTGACGGGGGTGGAGCCCGTCGCCACTTATAATGGACAGTGGGTACAATACATGCCTCGAAATTGAAGCTTGCAGGTTTCCTCACGATGTTTTCCTTCACCGAAAAGCCAGTGGTGTTACAAATCGTACATAAATTCCGAAAATCTCGTTGGTACGAGTCGGCCTGGACGGGGATCGAACCATCACCTGCTGCACGGCAGGCACGGCACGTCGCCACTGGACCACCACGGCACTACAATACGGCAATTTGGAAAACATATATAAGTACGTAGTAGATAACATAAAATCTCAATAGACCCCGATGTTTAAATTGGCATTTAAACTTTTAGGTTTAACAAAAAAACGATTTGGGTTACACGCGCACCAAGGGTTCCGTACCTGCCACACCATTTCTACTGAAAACTATTGACCCGATGCGACAGACAAACAAAGAGGTAAATAGCTACAACGTAAAAGTGCAACACTTATTTATACCAGAATTCCCACGGGATTTGAAGCGGGACTCTATAAAACAGCAACCTTGGTGTCTTACCGGTTTTAATTATAATAAGATATATTCAGTAGGTAAGCAAAAAATTTGGAATAGAACGTTTGAAGGTCAAATAGGACGAGGCGAGAGCTAAGTACAAAAAGTTTAACTCAATTATTTAATTTTAGCCGGTTGGAGTTGGAGTAGGTAAAGGTATGTGTGAAATACAAGTTTTTAGGGTTCCGAAGTCAACAAGGAACCCTTATAGTTTCGCCATGTCCGTCCGTCCGTCCGTCCGTCCGTCCGTCTGTCCGCGGCTTAGCTCAGAGACACTTAGTACTAGAAAGCTGTAATTTGGCATGGGTACACATATTAATCACGCCGAGAAAGTGGTAAAATAAAATTTTGAAAAATATTTTTTTTTAGGGTACCTCCCATACCCGTGAAGTGGGGACGCAATTTTTTTTTCTCGTCTATCCCATGGTGTGGGGTATCGTTAGATAGGTCTTTTAAAAATACGGTGGGTGTGGGAAAACCATTTTTCGATTTAGGGATCCGTTAGCGAAATATTAAGCTTTAAGGTGCTAATTTTTGTTAGAGTCGAGTGTCCCCCCCCCTCTGCCAGCTGAACGGTTGTTTCTAGATATGTGAAAAAATTCATGGCAGTAGTGTATATAATGAAATTAAAAGGAAAACTATCACCACTAAGTTAGCTTTACAAGTTAACGAGTAATAGTCGACCAACTTAAAAAAAGTACTTTTTAGACTTTATTAACCGTCAAACCGTAGTATAAAACAAAAAGCCCCCCCCTTCTAAGTTCGTATATTGTGACGGGCAACTACGGAACCCTACCCTGCGCGTGGCCCGACACGCACTTGGCCAGTTTTTAAGACATGTATTTTATCTTTCTATCCTAAGTCCCAACACTTTGTTCTGATCTAAAGTTATTTGCATTGTTGACAACGTATAGGTACCTACACGACGCAGTGATTACAATTTTGCCCGCATGACTAATACTAATAACAACATTTAGAAACAAGGAAAATAATGTTAAACCAACTGTTAAATTACTGACTTATTTACTGATCAGTGTTTCAAAGGAACAGAACTGACGTATTATTACACTCCGTCTAACATTCCAGCTTCACCAGATACATCTGAGATACATAGGTAATACATTTTATTTTATTAGGTAAACGGCTGTAAAGGATACCTTATATGGCACACAAAGCAGTCACAAATAATAAATACCTAAGACTTTCACATTCAATAGAAGAAACAAAAAGTTGTTGGTTATTAGGTAGGACTAGGGGAGCGTTTAATTACTCTATGGGTAGGACTTACCAACGCAACGCACTAGATGATAAGTTAAATACATATACAAGGTGTAACAAAACACCCTAGTAATACGTTAAGGGGTGTCAGACCATAAAACTGAACAACTTTATGGAGCAAACATCGAAATCGCGAAAGTAAAATCAGCTGTCCATTTGAATCGAATCGGTGTACTGTAGTTTTGTTGAAACAGCTGATTTTGTTTTGGCGATTTCGATATTGGCTTCATAGTAATAGTTGTTTAATTTGATGGTCTGAAGCACCTCCTTAAGTATTACTACGGTGTTTTGTTACACTGCTCATGGTAAGTGCCCACATATTACATGAGAGATAGAATTTTATTATAATTATTTGTATAGGTTTTAGGATAGATCATTACCCAGCATTGAGATGGAATAAGTTAGAAAACAACAGAGTCCTTGCCAAAGTTATGAAAAAAAGAATGAACAGTACGCGCTAGTGACGTACCGAGAAATAGACGCGTGCTCTATTCCATGCTAACGTTCGCATGCCGTAAAAAAATCGTGATAAAAGTGTTTATACGCTGCTTTTTTTAGGCGCCGCAGAATTCGCACCGCAAAATTATCATCGTATAAACCTGCTTTAATAATGAGGCGGCCTTGCGACTGCGCATCCATACTACGGTATAACTACGCCATTGTACCTATGACGCGTGTCACACATCTCTAAGCTAGCACGTTAAACAAACAGAAGAAGTAAGATACCTACTGTTTGCTTTTAAGTTTTATGTAATCCAACCAAACACGAAATTACTACCTTATGTAGGTTTTATCTCTTATTTTAAATAAATAAATAAAACTGAAACTAAACGAATTCTTGAACACATCATGTTTTTAATTTTAGTTAAAATTATAATGAGAAATAGTAGATTACACACCGAGGACAGCAAAGTAAGAAAAGTCTCAGATCTCATGTAATTGTTGACCGAGGCGAAGCCGAGGTCATCAATCGTGTGATCTGAGGCTTTCTTATTGACTGTCCGAGGTTAGTATATTCTATTTTTCTCCTCGACGGACAACTTCGTTTAGCGCAGTGGAACGAAAATTGACGCTTTCCGTCCGGAGGGGAGAAAAGATTTTATTTGGTTTTCACCGCGGTCCATAACGATTACCTACTTACTATTATAGTAAAAATTTACGATCAGCCTCTAATTATACTGGTCCTTCTTAATATGCTGACACTTTTTAAGGGGATGATCACACCATCGCACTGAACAACTTTCTCTATGGGACCAACACCGAAATCCTGAAAAAATCTGTTGTTCCATACAAAACTGAAAACGTACTTGAGCGAATTATAATATGGGATTTCGATGTTGGTCCCATAGAGAAAGTTGTTCAGTGCGATGGTGTGATCATCCCCTTAAAAAGTGTTAACATAATATTAAGTAGGACCCTGTACCTATAGTAATAAATTTTACTATCACTTAATGTTGGTTAACCCTGTAGTTATATGGTCCTACAAAATAATCGACATTTTGCTTGATGTATTAAAAAGTTACTAAATAATGTAGTCTAAAGTAATTTTTCAACAGCTGTTTGATAATAACAATTAGATCAACTTTCTAGAAATACCTGTTCTGTTTTCATTTGCTATCTTTGATCGCTAAAATAGTAAAAACTTGTATTTTTGATAGTTGTTTCTTCAAAAGCAAATAATTTTCTTGCACCCTGTCGAAATAGTTAAGTTTACTGAACACGTAGGTAGAGAACAATGCAGCAGCCAGCAAACTAATTTGATTAGGTTAAAACGTCGAGAACAGACCGGACTGGAACTGGTATTGGAGCCACTGTGATCAAGATAGAGCTGGGAGATAATCTCGTTTACTTTAAGTATAGAAGTGGCTTATCATTTCCGGGCGGGGACAATCTTTTATAAAGCACTCTGTTATCAAAAGCCGCATTTTGACGCACGCGTCTGATTCACTGTTCGTAATTTGCAGTTAGTATTTACATGATAAGTAGGTATATAGGGTCCTTTTTAACTTGCTGACACTTTTTCGAGGGGATGATGTAGCGACCACACATCGCTGGGATGATGAGACTATCAAACTGAACAACTTTCTCTAGGGCACCAACATCGTCATTTTTTTCGCGATTTCGATGTTTGTACCTTAGAGAAAGTTGTTCAGTTTGATAGCCTGATAAACCTCTTAAAAAACTGTCAGCATGTTAAGTTGGACTGGATATTACGGTAGTAATAATATAGTAGGTACTCTATGGGTCTATTGGTTAAACCACAATCATACTCTACCCACCAAACTAAACAATGTTAACTACGGGAGCAAACGTGTTAAAGCAAAAAAAATTTGCTGTTCCATACTAAACTACAATACCTACCCGACTCAAACGTATGGAACAGCAGATTTTTTTTGTTCTGACAGGTTTGCTCCCATAGTAAAAGTTGTTCAGTTTGATGGGTAGAGTATTGTGGTTTAAAGGTTGGTGTGGTGTGGTGTACATACCACTTTTTTCAATGTGACACGGAATAAACCATCACCTATGCATGAACTCTAATATGTGAAGGGATATTTTTTTCCGAATTGCTAAAAAATAAAACACTAATTTTTCATTGACACACTACTAACTGAATGAACCATTCTACTGCAGGTGGTCGTTTGAAGTTAAATTGAGCATTGCAGCCCACCGTGCCAGTAGCCGTGCCAGGGGGGGAGGTGCGAGGGGGGAGCCACCACCGGACACAGGTGGGACGGAGGGGAAGCTTTTGTTAACCGGATAACAACAGTAACTAGTTGGCTAAAAGCAGAGTTCAACTGCCATAAAATACAACAATTTGGAATCAAAATGCATCAAATAATTCCTTAAGTAAAAAATCCTTCATGCTAATATAATCATACCTACTGGTTTTAGATACGTTTTAAGGTACTCGTACGTTGCAGTGGGCAGAGCCAGAAACAATATGCACTCATGGTCCTTCTTAATATAATGATACTTTTTTAAGGGGATGATCAGACCGTCAAACTGAACAACTTTCTCTATGGGACCAACATCGAAATCGCGAAAAAATTATCAGCTGACCGATGCATTTTTGGCTCGAGTAGGTTTGCATTTTTGTATGGAACAACTGTTTTTTTATGTGATTTCGATCTTGGTGACATAGAGAAAGTTGTTCAGTTTGACGACGGTCTGGCATATTAAGAGGACCCTTTATAAATATACCGCAATAACACGTATTATCTATCATCTACATCTATAGGTATGTCTATATTCGGCATATATATTCATCCCAGAGAAAATGCGTTTTCACACACTAAAAAAGACGCCGAGCGAAGATCAATCGCCCATACTATAGTTACACACACAGCCTTGATTATTATTTTGCTGATCGCAAACTGAACAACTTTTACTGGGGAAGCAAACCGGTCAGAACAAAAAAACTGCTAAATCTGCTGTTCCATACGTTTGGGGCGAGCTAGGTGTTGCTGAGTATGGAACAGCTGATTTATTTTTTGTTCTGACAGGTTTGCTCCCATAGTAAAAGTTGTTCAGTTGAATAGGTAGAGTATGTGGTTTAAAGGTTAATGATACTTTTCCTTACACCCTGTGTAGGCTGATGATGATGATATTAAAAATAATGTTAAAATTATCTTTAGGTATATTTTTTTGAATTAAGATTTTATTGAACCGATTTGATCTAGTTACTGACGCAATAAATTAATAGATACCATAATACCTATATACGCACAAAGATAAGAGAGACGATTAATTAATATCGACATCAAAAAAGGTTATCGATTCATATAGCGTAGCGTAAGTATTACTTATACCATTTGATCTGGATTCAAAAGTCATTTTCAGAATAATACAATCCAGAAAAAGTTTCATATAAGAAAGTTTGCCTATGCTCTTATAATGAAAACTATCATAGTTTTCTTTCAACGCAACAAAAATAAATCTTAGGTGTTTGTAATACGTTGATAGCCGACAACGCTTATCGACTGGCCTCATATAATTTTAATAAACAAATGGCTTTTCATAAAATGTACCCACAACATTGTCATTTCAGTGTACAGTCCGTTTCACAGCTTCGCTGTGCATTATCGCACTGTGCCTTTCTTCAAACAGCTAGTCATGGGCGTAGCAAGGGGAGGGGGGCCGGGGGAGCATGAGCTATACACAACAATCACTCACGCTGTAGGTGTAAAGATTAGACAGTCAGCAATGGTCGTATCGAGGCTGCCCAAGGTGCGCCAAACAAACTAAGGTGCCGTCAATCGGGGAGGCTCTTTACATGCACCCCTTCTAAAACTGAATCTGTAAACACTGTTATAGACCAAGATCCGACCGTAAATTTATGCACCTACTTGTTTGGTGAACGAAATGTGATTTAAGTGAAAGTTCATACAGGGGTTCATACAACGCCACCGGGTTGCCTAGCAAAATCTTGCCGCAAGTACCTACCTTTACCATGATGATTGATGGTACCATTTTTTTCACCTGAAGGAGACCAATCTAAAGTACTAGTAAAACTAGGGTTGCCACCTCTTAGTCTGTCGCAACTTCGCAACTCTAGGGTTAAAAATTACTTCTTTGAACCTGGCAATCCTACAGTTGCAGACTGAGAGGTGGCAACCCTAGTTTTTCCAGTTCTTTACATTAGTCTCTTTCAGATGCCACCTCACTTACTTCCCAAACAGATAGGTGGAAAATATGGTACATTAAATCATCATGGTAAAGGTACTTGCGGCAAAATTTTGCTAGGCAACCCGGTGGCGTTATATGAACCCTTGAATGAACTATCACTTAAATCGCATTTCGTTCACCAAAGAAATAGGTGCATAAATTTACGGTCGGATCTTGTTTTGTAATGAGCATTTGACCGTGTTTACATCTTGTTGATGCTAGCTGACTGACGTACTGTTAAGCCCTGTTATCGTTGACTCAACAGTTCAAAATGGAAATTCAATACCACACTTATGACAAATTTTGTTTTCAATATTTAATTAAGTCATGGAAAACCACAAGTAAGGTATTAACGATTGCTTTTTCCTCTATAAGCTACTAATGTTTTTAGTAATGCAAGACTTACAGCACTGTTGGATAAATATGTTTATTTAAATTCACGTGATTTTAATGACTTCCTGTAAACACATCCATCTTTTAGAATTGTTGGAGACCATATTACCACATACAGCCAATGATATATATGTTACTATACAGCAAACACATTGTAGGCTTGCGGTTCATATCAAGATTCACTTTTTGAATAATTTAAGATAGACCAAGACAAACCACGAAATTAATTATCTTCTATAATCACCTCCCACTGCACTTTACCCACACGAAGAAATGGGGGATTCGAGTCTATTCTAAATCGGGAACCACGAGGATTTCTTGACTCTGTCGCTCCTAAATGTATATCTCACTACTAATTTAACAATCCTACTAATATAATAAAAGTTTAAGGGCCTGTTTCACCACTTCTGAATAAGTTCTTGTTAGCTTATCCGACAGATATTTTGACATAATTGCATACAAAATATGTCAAACTATCTGTCGGATAAGCTAACAAGAACTTACCCAGAAGTGGTGAAACAGGCCCTAAGTGTAGACGTTTAAGTAAAGTTTAAGTTAGACCTAAATAACTAAGAATAATATTCATGTCATGGATGTTTGTATATTTATATGTATGCTATATCTTTGTCTAGTTATCATAATACAAGTCCAGGCTAGATACTGGAACTTTAATGTGACTTGATAATTTGTGTGACAATGTCCAAGATATTTATTATTACTTATTATTGTATCTCTTACGGTATTTCACGGGCCGTAGCCCGGACCTTTGGAAGGCTTGCATGGGGTAATTGCTTTTTATTATTATTATTATAAGGTGTGCATTATTCCTTCGATCAAAGTACTAATATAGCTAAAATAAGATCAGTTATAGAAACATTTTGGTCAAATAGTACGTAAGTAGGTACCTATACAATATTTGCAAATGCATGTTATTTGAGATTTTACAATGACGTCGTAGAACGTCATTGAGATTTTGTGATAATTTATCATTCTGATGATAGGCCTGTTATAAATTACCTTAAAAGTTGAATTTCGGATTCTCGATAGAATTTAATTTTCAATTGAAAAAAGACAAAATATAGAAGATACCGATGGTGGGAATATGGTTAAATACGGTGACGTGACGTATTGGGACTCCTTTAGTATTTGAGGATGAAATGGTTTCAATGCGTAGAAGCCTTTCGCCCACAACAATACTACAAAAGAAATTTTACCATTTAGTCGTCTTGTACGATACGAAATTCGATGACCTTTTCGAAACCTTCGGGAACCTTATGTTTCCCGTATTTACGACTAGACAATAAGTACCTATTGATGATTGAAAATGACGATTGTGATGATTATCACATTGAATAAAATGTTATTTACGAATATGTAACTCTTTTTGCGGCATTTATTATTTATTTAAGTACTTAATTGTTTTTGGAAGACCAGCACAATACAATAAATATATTAAACAGTATCTATTGCTAACTCTTTCATACGGATAGGTTAGAGTTCATTACTTACTTTTAAAAACAAGTTATTAAAAGTGATTTTTTACTGTAGATTTGATATTATTCGCTAAGGATTACTCAAAAGTTTTTCAAAGCAAAACGTAATGCAAGAAGTAAGAACCTGTTTGCCTTAGACTGTCTGAAAACACATTGAAAAGATTTACACGTAGCGGAAGCCGAACTAAATATAGAAAGACAGTTATCGGTAGTAGAGGAGAAATTTAAAACTATTCCAATGATATATTTATGACTACATCCAAGCCTTTGCCAAAGTTTCGCACAAAAATAAGTTATTAATATTAAAATTTTATAAAAGTAAATCACGTGATGATAGCTTGTCATGGAAGTTTATGAATTCAAACTTTTCATAATTGCTCTACATTTTCGCAGTTCTCTAACCGCAGTAGCGGAAGATTTGGACGCGGTGGCGCTGGCGCTCTACTGCTGTAAAATAATAATTATAATAACACCCTAAAAATTATATTTTTTCGGCTTTTAAACCTAAGGTCAACCACTATCGATCCGCGGTAGCTGGGGACCGCACCAAAACGCCCCTTCTCGCTTCCCCAATACATACTACCTCTACATATGCCTACGCTGAAATACATTTACAAAAAAGGCACCACTAGAGCGAAAAATATGATAGGTCGATATTTTATTTCTAGCCAGCGTAGCAGAATTCTTCGGCTATCATTCAACAGCAAAGCATACATACTGGCTGTACCTACAAAGTGAGTGCGTATAGATTTCGGGAAGGGGCTACAGGCGGGTCGATCGAACCCGCGGAAGCTTCAATGCGGCAAGGTTAACGACGGTCGGGATCCGCAGCGCGCGAGCCTCCAGCTAGTGGCCGCGGCGGCGGCGGTGGAGTGCTGCCCGCTGACCTAGTGCCCTGCTGCAGTGGCGCTCGACTCGAGCACGCGGGCACCGCGCGCCGCGGCGCGGGGGGCGGCACGAGCGCGTGATGCGCGCCCATCGCACGCGCTACACTATATCCGTCGTAGAGACTCGTTGGTCTCGTGTTGGAACCACATTCTACTCACCGTTTCCGTTTATGAGGGGGTAGTCGTCGTCGTGTCGGCCGATGTACGTCTTCAGCGGGGTGTCCGTGAGGGAGGGCGACGACCTGTCCCTGTCGCTCATAATAGTCACTTAGAACACCGGGTATAGAGTGGATATAACAACACTGGGTCGGGGAGACGCCGGCCCCGCACACTCGACCACGACCGACCTCCGGCCCGCGGCTCGCGCGGCGAATAAATAATGAAATACAGCGGCCGCACTCGGCACTCGCTCGGCAGCGCACTCCGCGCTCGGCACTCAGCACTCGGCAGTCGGCACGCTCCGCCTCCCTGCGCGCAATCAATCCGAGTCTCTACCGCGCTCTGGCACGCCGCCGCCGCACGCCGCACGCCGCCGACTGATGGCCTCCGCCGCCGCCGGCTAGCGCCCTCTTGGCGACAACCACGGAACAATGTGCTGAGCAACATCACCAGATGCCGATAATAGGCTGTGACGAACGTAATTCCTTCGTTAGAGGACAGATAGAGCTAAACTATCATTATTATCAGCATAGACATAGCCAATTTGTACCTACATACAACAATCAGAGCAGAAACAAATTAGTGTGAAGTCTGAAAATCGTTTTAACAGAACCGAGAAAACGAAATTTTTTTCATATGTGTTTCAGTTTCAGGTTAGACGACAGGCTCACTACCTGTCACACTTGACTGGACATAATTATGGACTTCTATCGATAATTATGTTGATAATTATTATGAAGGGTCTTTCCTAATACTTTTGCTAACGGTTTTTTAAGGGGAAAATCAGACCAGCTGCTGTATAGTAGATTTTTTTGCGGTTTCTATATGTTGGTCTCATAGAGAAAGTTGCTGGTCAACCTCTTAAAAAACCGTCAGCGTATTAAGTTGGACTAAGCTCTGCATATTATGGTGAGATTTAAAATATTTCTGACTACCACCCCCCCTCGAAAAATATAACCTTGATTATACCTATGCCTCTTGCCGCTACACCTATCTACATTATTGAACAGTAGTTGCCAGCCTACGTTAGCTAGCCACTCTTGTCTAACTGAGATTTCAATTTCTTTCAGTGGGTGTCCTATGAGGCAACTAAGAGATAAGTCTTCTTATGAAATGTCTCTGTGAACGAAAGTCTAGCCCCCGATCACCTCTGGATACCTACGTAATTCCAATCTTAAAATGCTGGAAATGAGAATTGGTTCAACTGCATGGTTAAACACATTTTGAACACCCTGCTAAATGTATTATCATAAATAATTAAAGCTCAATTAAATAATGAAAATAATTTGATGTAGAGTACATTCTGGGATTTAGTCTAGTTATTTATCTGTCGTGTATGTCGAAAACGTTGCTTGTATTGTTTTCAATATCAAAGACAGTTTTCTACTTACACGTTCGTTCTAAGGAATGTAGGTATCATTAACCTTTAAACCCTATACTTTACCCATCAAACTGAACAACGGTTACTATGTGCCTTGCTATGGGAGCAAACCTGACAGCGCAAAAAAAATCTGCCCTTCCATACTAAACTGCAGTGCTAATATTTTCTTGTGTTTCGGCAGATTTGCTCCCATAGTAAAAGTTGTTCAGTTTGATGGATGGTTTAAAGGGTAATGACACTTTCCTTACAACCTGTATAGGAAGTAAGGGTGTAAAGGTGCCGGTTAACAGCCGACCGCATACAGCAGCAGCATACGACGTGTCGCTCCGACACTACTGGTTTGTATGTAGTTCTATGAAATACCCTGCGAAGCATCCGACACGAAGCATGCGACATGCTGTATGCGGTCGAGCCTCGACCGCACACCAGTAGTGTCGTCGAGTGCTGCCAGGCATGCGATAATTATCCTAAATTCACGAATTTATTTTGTGGCATGCGATAGAAAATAAAAGTCGGATAAAGCACGATAATTCATACAAATTCCACTATAATATTTAATTTAATGAAATCTTTATTTTCAACCACATTTTCCGTTAAATTCCAACGATACCTAGGTACATCATACGGGCGTTCGGTATTGGGTGAAACAGTGTTCAAATATTATATAGGGTCCTTCTTAATATGCTAACACTTTTTTAAGGGAACAACTTTCTCTGAACACTAACATTGAAATCACGAAAAAAAAACAGCTGTCCCATACAAAAGTGCTAACCTACTCGAGCCAAATGTATGGGACAGCAGATTTTTTTTTCGTGATTTCAATGTTGGTCCTATAGAGAAAATTGTTCAGTTTGATGGTCTGACTGATCATCCCCTTAAAAAGTTTCAGCATATTAAGTTTGACCCTGTATAAACACGATAGTTTCGCAATAAATTGATCGAAGATCTTATAAACTGCCATTTTTGAGTTAAAGATGATATTCCTGCCAGCGCGCACGAGCGCGATGTATACAAACGAAGTTTCATCCTAATTTCAATGAATTAAATTGATCGAAGATCTTATAAACAGCTATTTTTGAGTTTAAGATGATATTCCTGCCAGCGCGCCCGAGCGCGCTGCATACAAACGAAGTTTAATCCTATTTTCAATTAATTAAATTGATCGAAGATCTTATAAACAGCTATTTTTGAGTTTAAAATGATATTCCTGCCAGCGCGCACGAGCGCGCTGCATACAAACAAAGTTTATCCTATTTTCAATGAATTAAATTGATCAAAGATCTTATAAACAGCTATTTTCTAAATAAATATCTTTTCTGCCTTCGGTATGTAATCTACTACTTATAACATTTTAAGATTTTTTTACTCCAGCATTTTAGAAGTAAAGTAACTTAGACCCTAAAATCTTTAAAAAAAAAATGTTTTTTATGAGGATCCCCCTTAATTTGATACATTTTGTAATTTTTATTATTTCTAGCTATTACGGTTCAAAAGTTACAGCCCTAAATAGGTAGGACGGACGGACAAAGTTGCCGTTTTCACTCTTTGGGCACAGAACCCTAAAAAGGTGAAAAGGAACCAGGCTACTAAGATCACTGATGTTTGTAACAAGGATTATGAGTATCCCAAAGGGGAGCACGGTCGTAATTTAATGTGTCACTTTACCCCAAAAAATACCCTAAGTCGGCAACACTGTTTGCAGCTGCTGTATGCTGCTGCTGCGTGCGGTCGGGTTCGAATTCATACCCCTCCGACGTGTCGGAGCGACGCGTCGCTCCGACGTGTCGGATCCGACACGTCGTATGCTGCTGCTGCATGCGGTCGGCTGCCAATTTACTCCCTAGATTAAGTTAAAGTGAATGAAAAGATCTATTTATATCTTTGTAAATAGTTTAATATTAAAACTACATAAATAACACACCTCGAAAGTAGCAGTCGCTTGGAGATGTTAGTGGCGATAAATAGCTTCCATTCCTTGACGAAGTTGTGGTCGACGGCGTCTGGGGGGAAAGTGGAAAGGGCCAGGGCAGAGCTAGGAGGGTCTTCACGCTCCGGTTCAAGGCTCACGTCTTTGCGCTGACGGTGAGCTCCGAGCAAAGCCTTCAGCTCACGTTCTGCCACACTTGCAGCTGTAGTTGTTGGTGGTGCTACGCAAAAAATAACCTAACTGTAGTCAAATTACGAGGATATTCCCTCCAGCGCGCTCCATTAAATCGTAGTTTAATTATATTTTGCGCCCGCGACTTCGTACGCGCAGACCTCTGACTTAAATACTCACTGTTGGTCGATCCCGATCGCAATGACATAAAGCCTAAATGTTAATCTAAATTAAGCCCTATGTTTTTGTGAAAGCTCCATCTAAATCGGTCTAGTCTTTTTCAGGTGACGCGTGCACTAACAAACAATTATCTGTACCTACGTGAAATGCTGCGAATAATTCTACCTACGAATAAGTAGGTACCTACTTATTGGGGATAGCCAACCGGATAGGATAGGGGAAGAGACAAGTATTGAAATGTATCAGAGAAAATGTTGTATGCATCTTAAAAACTGGACAAGAGCATGTCATATATGACCGATCGTAATAGGGTTTCTTAGCCAATGTATACCAACGTATCATCGTACATATGTATCCAACTTAATACGCTGACGGTTTTTAAAGGGATGATCAGGACATCAAACGAACAACTTTCTATATGGGACCACCGTTGAAAAACTTCAATTTCACTAACACATCTTGTTTAGAAAATATCTTTTTTCCAAACAAAGTTTGGGTGTGAAGTTGGGTTTGTTTAGTTAGTTGGAACCTATCCAGGGACATTTCACACGACGGACTAAAAAAATGTTTCCTACTTGGGTACTTGTCACATTCTGTTTTCGGCTTATCATGCCAATGTCAATAGGTGCAAAGGTTTTTGAGTAATTGAGATTGGGTATACCTACAGGCAAACAGAGACGGATTTAGACAAAACTATAATGGTTTTTTGTTTGGCTACATGGAATACCAAAAAATTATAGGGGTTCAATGCACTATACGAAGGTAGGTATACCGATTTCGTTTACATTCAATTAAATTAACATAACATACAACAATCATACATTTTTTCGATTAAAATCAAGATAATTAGGAAAAATAATGTAGATAGATAGATAACTTCATTAAAACTGTAATTATAACAAATTGGTTTTATTTAAATATTCAATCAACTTACAAAACGAACACAGTAAGCAGCACACGACAAAAAATTCAGAACGTTCTTACGTTCAGTACAACACGTAACCTACACAATACTTGACAATACACAAATAACAACAATAAGTCAGGTTGATCTTGGTACTAACAGTCATAGGTTATTTTATTTTAATTTATTTGGCACACTAACAAGGTTATCATAGTCTACAAAGCAAAATAACAGTAAATATCAAAACAACACTAACACAATGAGAATTTGCAGCACTATCAAGTAAAGACACATCCACATAGTCGCAGATCATATCGTCCCAGTTTTCAGTGAGGTCCTGAATATTTTTCGCATTGGCGACTATTTTATGCCGCATCAAGCGCTTCACCTTGACCAGTCGGTCTGGAGTGTCGCCTGACACTTCTTTGGCTCGTACCCAAGGCTCCATTACGGTTGGCGGCTCCACCATCACCACTGTCTGCATCTTGTTCGTCACCTGAAGAAGTACTGGAGGCTTTTTCGTGCGTGTCTCATTCCTCGAACCCTCTTTTCTCTGAGCTTTCTTTAAAATAGATAATCTTGACTTTTCCGCAAAAGATAAAGCTTTTATATCCTCTATTGATCTTTTAGTGGTTGTCGTTGTAGTGGTTGGCGCAGACTTGGTGGTGGTAGTGGTAGTGGTTGTCGTAGTGATGGTTGTGGTGGTTTTAGTAGTAGATTCTTCAAGGTCGGGTTCAGGAAACGGGGCTAAGGCGTCGGCTCTACGGAGCGGCATCACTTCATAAGGCACGCGGGTCGTCTTGCGGCGCGACGGAGGTGTCCTTGCTGAGCACACATAAGCTTACTGTTAGCCTTCTCATATCTTCATGGCACATTTTGAAGAAACTACACCAGGGGAACAATTCAGAACAAGAATATGTACCTATTTCAATAAATCATTGATACGAGCTTCTTAGGCACGTTTTTATGTAAATTTTATCATTGATTTAAAATTAAATTCACAGTTCAATGGAAGCGAAAGAGATATGTAAAGAAAAATTATGCTCACCTTGGGTTGTTCGTCGCGGCAGAAAGGGCAGTTTATTTTTGATGTTATGGACTCTATTCATGTCGTAATACTCGCTGTATTCGGCATCGTCTTTCTGATTCAGCAACGGTCTAATTACAGCAGCGTCTTCTTCGTCAGAGTTGGTAGCGTACGGGTTCGACGGGTTCCTGAACGTTTCCAAGGGAGCACCGGGTTCTTCCTTGTTTTGTGTATGATATTGTAGATTTCGTCCCATTTCATCCTTCGGCATGAGGCGTCTCTCGATCAACTTATCAGGTTCCATATAATCTCTTTCTCTTTGCATATCTTCTCCACCTCGGCGATTTGGTACGAATCTGTCCCTTGGCTTCCGTCGAACTACCCTCATCGTGGTTTCTTTATAAACAAAGCTACTTTGGTCATCTTCAAATTCATCTACTTTATCATCACGAAAATAATCATCTTTACTGTCGATGTTACTCATTTCAGTATCCCTAATTCGAACATAATTAACTGGTCGTTTGGGACCAACACTACCTTCTCTGGCAGAATTTCTGGCTTTAAGACGAGGTCGATGCTTGGAGAAGCGATGACTCGCCTTAAATTTAGGGACTGTTTCATCCGGACTATACTTATCAAGAGTTTCAATATTTGAATCGTCTATTGGCCGTGGTCTTCTGTGCTTTCTTTGAGGCTTCTGCCAATCTTCCGTTTCTTCGAGATCTTTCATCAGAGCTTGGTTAGTTTTGCCTTGAAACAAAGAGTTATGTTAATTAGTTTTAACCAAATTATCGCATTATTGTAACTAAGGAGAGTAAATAAAACCCATGCATTAAATATAACACATAGTACAGGGTGTAACAAAACACCCTAGTAATACTTAAGGGGGTGCTTCAGACCATCAAACTGAACAACTTTCACTATTGGTTAACGCACTTCCCCGGTTTGGAAGAGTGCGGATTCAAGTCCCGCCCGAGACAAATTTCGTAAATTACTATAATTCTCAAACTAACCATTAACATCTTCCTCATATTTGTAGTCAAGAGGAGCGGGCGCGTCAGGTGAATGGTCGTGATAATCATCTGACGTGGCGGGGACGTCGCGAGGCCCATCGTAGTCTGAGTTGCCTCCGTACTGCGGCATCTTAACGCCTGAGTAGTCGACGTACTGAGCCCCTGACGCCAGTGTTGCGAATGTCAGGGTGACCAGCATGACGCCTGCCATATCCAAAACAACTACGTCCACGCCCCCTCTTACCCTGAGTCTTTGATAGCGCTCCCCTTTTGCTATGTCGATGGAACCCGACGATGGAAGTTGGGTAAAACGTACGAAATTTTCGGCATAATTCTACAGATGTGACTACGAATTTGACATTGAAAGATTTTGACTTGACATTGTAAAAGTTGACAGACGGTTTTTTCTTTATATTTTTTTCTTTACCTGCCAGCTCGTACAAATTCAAACTTGAATGAAACCCAGGAAGCTGGAAATAGGTACCTGTAGTGCAGACCAAAGAGAATATAATCACTACGTGTGCAGACCTCAGACTGCCTTTCTACGGGCTCAAGCATAGGCCAAGTATTTCGCTCTTTCTACGGGCTCAAGATTACTTGCTCAGTGGGCTCAAGCCATTGACCATGCTCAATGTACATTTCCAACTTTTTATTATTTCATGTTTCGTAAAGGCGTATACCTATTTTTGTAACGAGACCATTTTCAATAAAATCACCAGCGTGTATGGTGCGTGTATGTATGATAAGCAGGCATAATGGACAGAATTATAAGCCAGGGATTTGAAAATAAGACCATAAAGTCTAGTACATAGAAAAAAATATACATGTAGTAAGCCAAATGCAGGTGGACTATTTGAAACTTAAACGCATAGGCTAAGTATTTTTCGCTTACGCTGATAGACGTAACATCAGTGTAACCGCGTACGAGATAGCGATAGTCATAAAATCCTATACAATTTGTATGAAAATAGATGTCTGACTCCGGAGTCAGACAGCCGTCGTAGAACAAAAAAGTGGCTACGTCGATAAGGACAGCAATAAGAAGCGATCTCCTTTTTTAACTAGAGCGAATTTGCTATGTGCATCTCTTACTGAGTGATATGACAAGACACGTGCTTTCTTCTAGTTCCTTCTCTTTCTACGCTTAAACGACAAAATCAAACCGTTCTCTTATTAGTTTGTGATCAAACCATAGATAAGCTAACCTTCAAAGTGACATAAAGATGATAGTCTTGTCACAAAAAATTTGTAGTTACAATTAAAATTTTGATAATTAAATAAAACAATGAACCTAATTCCATCCTTTCTTTCCACTACCATGATAAATTAGAGGCCGTTATGACTGGGAAAGAAAAAAATGATACTGAAAAGGAGGAAGATTACGCGGAGAATCGTACTGCGAATGCTTGCCCTCCTGTCCGCAACATCACACATCCGCTGGTGGGCACTACCTAAACCATAACCTTCCAGACCTCAGATAAATTAACAGGAATTGATGCGATATTACGCGCGTACCCCTCTGCCAAAGGCATGCGCTCAGTGAGCATGCCCGTTATATAAAACTAGTTGACGCGCGTCCCGCGCCAGTCGCCAAGTAGTATATAAACCTCCCCCTCACCCCCGCAAAATTGACAGACTTTTTTGCGTAGAAATGAGAGATCATTTCCAATCCATTCCTGTTAATTTATCTGAGTTCCAGACACAATACAGGGTGAAATTGATATCATTAGCATCCTTTTAAACTAAGATTCTACCCATGAAACTGAACAACTTTTACTATTTGTTCAGTTTTTAGTTTAAAAGGATGCTAATGATATCAATTTCACCCTGTATAATAATTATGCTACGACACAGGAGCAGATAGATCCAGGATATGATTGTACCAGGATGTGATTAGCTTCGTTTTCTATACTAATATTACAAAGAGGAAAGATTAGATTTTTTTGTTTGTTTGTATTGAATAGGCTCGGATACTATACTGGACCGATCTGAATAATTCTTTAACCATTAGAATGCTACATTATCCGTGATGAACTAAAAGTTTGTGTCGGGAAGATTCTAAGGCGGTACGACGTTCGCCGCGGTCATCTAGTAAAATAATACCTACAGCTAAGGATTGAGATTTCGTGTGTACTTAAATTTAATTTGACCCCGGTTCTGCGACTACCGCAACATCATGATTTAAGAGGTAGGCGGGCTGAAATGCTACTTTGGAGAATAGGTAACTTTATACGTATTTATCAGATCCGCCCCACCCATACACCCCGCTGACTGCGAAAGAGACAACTGCAGCTCAGACCGATTTTATATACAAAAAATCGACGAAATCATCATTTCGTATTCCCCTGTTTTCTCCTCCAAAACTAAACCTATTTTAATAAATCTTTCCAAAATAATATAAGTAAGACTTTGGCTATGACCGTACGTTTTGCTTTTTTTGTTTTATTCGTCAAATTTATTTACTGGATGTCTGAAAACGGGCGGTAAAATGGGTCATTTTCGAAGGTCCCTAGTTCTTACAGTAATTAATTCATGCAAAAAAGCAAAACATAGTGACATGGCAGTGGTGACATAGATTGTATGGTAAAAAAATATTTGCTCTAGTGTTATTATCCAGGGAGAAAACAGGGGAAGGGAATACGTTTGTATGGAGAAAACTGTACTCGATCCTCTTAAGCGTTCGAAAGCCTATTGGGGCTAACGCTAGCTAATTTAGCTCTTTTGTCCGAGGCTTCGTCGCGGTAGACATGTAATTTGTGTTTAGACACATTTTCAAGTTTCATCCAATTAACTAGTCTTATCGGTTTTCAGCGTTACTACGAGTTTACGCAGGATGAGATCAAAGCGTTAGAAGAATGTGACAAGGAAAGTTTTTATCGGCGATGTTTGCCGTTCAGCACACTTTTTGCTGGCATCACATACGCTGCTATAAAGAACGGTTAGTTGTGCGTATGGATTGAGGAGCCACATTTGCTATTGAAAAAAGAATTCTATGGCCATTTTGTAGGAAATTTGTAGATTTTGTAGGCCCAATCCTGGAATTTGTAGGAAAAGTATAGAGAAGTTACATGTTCATAAAGGTGGCTCCTCAATCCATAACGTCAGGATTGAGGAGCCACCCTGTATCTCTGAAAGTACGTGATGAATCTTTTTGAAAATGTTGTAGGATTTAGTAGGAGTTGGAAAAAGATCCTACAAAAAAAATCAGCTCTCTACGACCAAAACTGAAAAAGCTACAATACTTTGATTGTGGCTCCTCAATCCTGACGCATCAGGATTGAGGAGCCACCCTCTATCTCTGAAAATACGTGATGAATCTTTTTGAAAATTTTGTAGGATTTAGTAGGAGTTGAAAAAAGATCCTACAAAAAAAATCAGCTCTGTACGATTACAACAGAAAAAGTTACAATAGATAATTTGATTGTGGCTCCTCACACCAGATAAATGCGTATAACTACATATGTACGTAACGGAATTCACAACCGATGATGCCAATATTTAGTAGAAATTTCTACTAAATATTGGCGTAGTCAAATGTCGCATATCATCAATACCGACAGAGCTACGCGTTTTTTCAATTTTCCATATAAAGTCACCATATAGGGTGACCACTAATAAGTTAAATCCTGAGACACATTTTAGTACTATCAAGTTGGTGGCTTATTATGTCCAGAAAAAGAATGCATAAGATTACCTTTCCCTTAGTCGCCTCGTAAAGTACTTACCTACTAATTAGTTCAAATTTTTTTAGCTTCTTAACCGCTTGTTCGTTGTTAATTGATCGTAATTTTATGTATAAATTTTCCTTAACATGTGTTCTGCGGTATTCAGTGACAACAAAACTCAGTCGAAATGCAACAAATTTTTAGGTAAGTGTAAATTCCTAAACATATAGGTACTTAAAATTATCAGTACTTACTACTACCTACTATACGATCCTGAAATTAGGTGATGCATTCAGGAAACCACAGACAGGTACACACCAAGGTAGGTACTTAACTAGTTTTGAATCATGTTAAGTACTTCATATCTCTTAATTCAAAGGGGATATTACCTTTGACGCGCTCCATACAAACGAAGTCCGGTCATATTTTAAATACTAACTAATGTATGTTGTCCGATTATAGTTTAAAAGTTACAGTGCCTCAAAGATTTCCATACAAATTTGTCCCTGGGGTAATGCATGCATATACAATAGATTACCAATGTACTATGGATATGAAAAAATGATAAAGCTGCAATACCAAGGCAATAAAAAAATAAGATCTGACAATTGTCACAGAAAACAGATCGTAAAGGGTGTATCAGAATATGACCGGTGTTTCTACAGTTTAGATAGTTTTTACCAAAATAAGCATAATAAAAATTATTTAAGGGATCATACATTATAAATGTAATATTACCTAAATTATAAAATAATATACAGCTGTATACAACCGTTGGCATTCTTTCTATGGCCGGGGCCGCATCTCGTTTGTATGGAAATCTTTGAGGCACTATAATTTCTAAACTATAATCGGACAAAATACATTAGTTAGTATTTAAAATATGACGGGACTTATTTTGTATGGAGCGCGTCAAAGGTAATATCCCCTTTGAATTAAGAGATATGAAGTACTTAACATGATTCAAAACTAGTTAAGTACCTACCTTGGTGTGTACCTGTCTGTGGTTTCCTGAATGCATCACCTAATTTCAGGATCGTATAGTAGGTAGTAGTAAGTACTGATAATTTTAAGTACCTATATGTTTAGGAATTTACACTTACCTAAAAATTTGTTGCATTTCGACTGAGTTTTGTTGTCACTGAATACCGCAGAACACATGTTAAGGAAAATTTATTAAAATTACGATCAATTAACAACGAACAAGCGGTTAAGAAGCTAAAAAAATTTGAACTAATTAGTAGGTAAGTACTTTACGAGGCGACTAAGGGAAAGGTAATCTTATGCATTCTTTTTCTGGACATAATAAGCCACCAACTTGATAGTACTAAAATGTGTCTCAGGATTTAACTTATTAGTGGTCACCCTATATGGTGACTTTATATGGAAAATTGAAAAAACGCGTAGCTCTGTCGGTATTGATGATATGCGACATTTGACTACGCCAATATTTAGTAGAAATTTCTACTAAATATTGGCATCATCGGTTGTGAATTCCGTTACGTACATATGTAGTTATAGGCATTTATCTGGTGTGAGGAGCCACAATCAAATTATCTATTGTAACTTTTTCTGTTGTAGTCGTACAGAGCTGATTTTTTTTGTAGGATCTTTTTTCAACTCCTACTAAATCCTACAAAATTTTCTAAAAGATTCATCACGTATTTTCAGAGATAGAGGGTGGCTCCTCAATTCTGATGCGTCAGGATTGAGGAGCCACAATCAAAGTATTGTAGCTTTTTCAGTTTTGGTCGTAGAGAGCTGATTTTTTTTTGTAGGATCTTTTTCCAACTCCTACTAAATCCTACAAAATTTTCAAAAAGATTCATCACGTACTTTCAGAGATACAGGGTGGCTCCTCAATCCTGACGTTATGGATTGAGGAGCCACCTTTATGAACATGTAACTTCTCTATACTTTTCCTACAAATTCCAGGATTGGGCCTACAAAATCTACAAATTTCCTACAAAATGGCCATAGAATTCTTTTTTCAATAGCAAATGTGGCTCCTCAATCCATACGCACATGTGAAAATTAACTTAAGTATTTTTCACTACTTAGATTAGTAGGGACAGACGCCGCGAAAATTTTCATAGAAGTAAGAATTCGATGCTTTTAAATTTTTGCTTTTTGATTAGTTAATCCTTTTTTTTTTTGTTCCTTCCACGTACCTTTGCTTCTTACTTCTATGATTTTTTTCCTGTTTAAGGTGCGGTAAAGCGAAATCCACACTTCGGTGCTGTGCCCAAGGTTTTGTTGGCAGTGTTGATTGGTCACGTGGCAGGGCGAATATCATACTCCAGTCATTGCGATGAGAAACTCCGCCACTTACCTAGTGATAGTCGCCTCGGAAAATTACTTCGGGAATACCATCTAGCGAATTATCCTCCGCCAGATCCTAAAAAAAATAGTTAAGTAAATGAAAAGTGTTGGTCTGAAAAAATAAAAGTTTTAATTTTACAGTTTTTTCCATTCAAACAAGCATTCCATGAAACCATTGCAGCTGTGCCCGTGGGGTCCATACCAAACAACCACAAACACATTTAAAATACAAAAAAAAAATTTCTCCTGGGCCATTAGCGCAAGACCGACTCACACTTGGCCAGTTTTCATTATTTGTTGTTATACTATAGAGTTTGCTCTATAATCACACCAAGTTTGACGCTTATTACCGTTTTTACAATAGAACGAGAAGAAAAAACGTCGAGAAAAACTAGTTTCTAGTTGAGAACCCTCCTTAATTTTTAACTTTTTGTCCATTTTATTATTTGTTAACAAATCCGCCATATTTTCTGAAAATTTCAACAATCTAGCTATTACGGTTCAAAAGTTACAGCCCTAAATAGGTAGGACGGACGGACAACGTAGGCTTAGTAATAGGGTCTCGTTTTCACCCTTTGGGTACAGAACCGTAAAAAATAAACGAATGAGTGGAATTTAACTACGTTGTTAACTGGATTTTGCAATCGCATTGCGCCCCCCTACGATATCGCCCACTGGTTGCTTTAAACGATATAAAACATCGTGGGTACGCTACGGACAAGTACTGTAAAAGAAAACGAATGAATTCAATGAGCCTTTTCCCAGTGATTTTCTGGGGAATCGCCAGTATTTGCCAGTATAGCGCCACGATCGGACTTTGATTCTCAATTATCTAAATTAGTTTTTGTGGCTATTAACTACTATTGTGATAATATGGTGAAAAGTGAGAAATAAAGTAAGGCGCGACCGTTCGATTCGGATTGATGTCCCCGCGTAAAACTTCCTTAAACGTGCCTTATACATTGCATTGTGAACCACACTCGCATTTCAATGAGTTAGGTTTAGAAAAACCTAAACCTAAGAAAACCTTCTAAAGACTACGGATTCCTGTCAATCTAGAAACTTTATCTCGGAAATTACTCCTGGAAATGAGAAAAACCACAGGAATGACATTATTACGGTAAAACAACAATTTACTTGGAATAAGAATGAAGACTTTTAAAAATCTAACTCCCCTGAACATTGGAATGTGTGTACCACCCTCGCATTTCAAGAGTTAGGTATTAAGGTTAGGTTAGTTTAGGTTTAAGTACAAAGAAAAATAATGACCAGGCAGTAAGGGCTAGTTCCCATAGCCTATCCGAAAGGATAAACTAGGCAGTAAGGGCTAGTTCCCATAGCCTATCCGAAAGGATAAACTTAAAAAAAAATAAAAAAGGTTTTGCGCGGGAAACTAGACGAAACGGGCGGACTTTGTTTCTTAATTTTCTAAATTAGTTTTTCGTGGCTATTGTTGTGATAATGTGGTGGAATTAGTATAATAATGTGCCTTTAATGGAGAACAATATAGTAAAAGTGAGAAATAAAGTAAGGCGCGACCGTTCGATTCGGATTGATATCCCCGCGTAAAACTTCCTTAAACATTGCAATGTGTGAACCATCCTCGCATTTCAATGAGTTAGGCGTAAGAGTTTATGTTACAATAAACGAAAAACTGCTAAAGACTACGGATTACTCACAATATTGAAAACTTATTGAAGACATCGGCAAATAGAAACTTGATCTTGAAAATGACACAAGGAAATGACGAAAACCACAGAAATTACATTATTACGGAAAAACGAAAATTAACTTGGAATATGAAGACATGGAAAAATTATAATTTTAACACAGATCAGGCACATAGTGCCTTTTATAATGATTTTATAAAAAAAAAAAAAAAAAAATCAGACTTGGCTGCATGGGCTATGTTCCCTTTGCCTTTCTGCAAGGATAAATGTAACAACAACAACAACAAAAAAAAATCTGTCAGTGTCAAGTCAGCCATCCTAACTTGGCTCTTGATGGTGATCGCAGTTCACACACGGTTCTATTCTATATATTCTATATTTTGAGACGGTTAACATACACCTGGAGCGTAGTTACTAAATGTTCTAAGTGCAATGAACGAGCCCAACGGTCTCGGTTACCAGGATGATGCGTCAACAGAGCCTGTCCAACCGCCACCGCCTGCCGGACCTGGTTTCCCGGTGAGGTTATTTTCCTATTCCTATTTTCATTTGCCGTCTACACAGTGCAGTACATCTATTACACAATTATTGTTTATTACATATTTACCTTTATTTACTCTGTTTTAGCGACTCATTCACTTGTCTCCTCTCCTGGTGGAATATTTGTTGTTTTGATTGTTCCCCAAATATACCAAGAACAGACCGCAAAATTATGCACCTATTGGTTCGGTGAACAAAATTGTGATTTAAGTAAAAGTTAATACAGGGGTTTATATAATGCCGCCGGGTTGCCTAGCAAAATCTTGCCACAAGTACCTTTACTATGATGATTTATGGAACCATTTTTTCTACCTATCTGTTTGGGAAGTAATTGAAGTGCCAATCAGAAGGAGACCAATGTAAAGACCTGGAAAAAGTAGGGTTGCCACCTCTCAGTCTGCTGCAACTTTAGGGTCGCTAGGTTCAAAAAAGCCATTTTTAACCCTAGAGTTACGAAGTTGTGGCAGACTGAGAGGTGGCAACCCTAGTTTTTCCAGTTCTTTAGATTTGTCTCCTTCAGATAGCATATCAATTACTTCCCAAACAGATTCGTGGAAAAAATGGTTCCATAAATCATCATGGTAAAGGTTCTTGCGGCAAGGTTTTGCTAGGCAACCCGGCGGCGATGTATTAACCCCTGTTAAACTCTCACCTTAAATTAAATCATATTTCCTTCACCAAACAAATAGATGCATAAATTTATGGTCGGATCTTGGACTACAAATAGCCTATAATTTTCCTTCCTTGTAAATATCTTGAATGTGCAGACACACTTCTGTTACAGTTTTTCATTATTTTATTGCATAGTATTGGTGCTTTTCTATTTATATTTTTTTATTGGCATAGGGGCAGGGATACAAGTTCTCCCCGGAGGAGTTAAGGGTGCTTGCACAATGTAACCAGGAGAGTTTCTTCCAACGGTCATTGCCAATCGGTACAGCATTGGGTCTCGGGACAGTTGTTGCCATTCAAAAAGGTATGTTTCTTATGACTGCTTATACAATTATTTTTTAAGTTCATAGGCAAACAAATGTCTTGGTTTATATTGCAAGTATGTTATTTCTTAATTGTGAATAAAGTAACTGCTGCTCTGTGAATGACTTTTTAATACTTTACTTTCATGTTTTATCGACATAAAATGCTTTATAGTGAATGTTTTTATATCCATACAATTTGCCAATGCAGAACTATTTTTGTTATCGGAATAGAAGTAGCCATTCTCGTTTTATTTTACGTTTCAGCCAAAGTGAGCAAAACTGTAAGGGCCACTGGTACAAGTGCCCCCTACTATGGCACAGGTAGGGACAGATAAAAGATACCCTAACTATCTTGGTGTACCAAGCGCAAAAAAATATTTTCAAGAAAAAAAAAAAGATACTGGGTTTTTTATTTTGACGCGGTCATTTTAGGGAGTAGTCATTTTGATATTATAGCCAGAAAGGTGTAATCTCATTTGTTCATTATTAAACCTGCATGCTTCAATTTCGAGGCATGTATTGTACCCACTGTCCATTATAAGTGGCGACGGGCTCACCCCCCGTCACACTGGACAGAGTTTCGGTACTACTGGTGAAACGTGGATGTTCCATGTATAAATTACTACTTTTATTAATACCGTCTACGAGTGTTCTCAAAGTTTTGTATGAAATTTTCTATTTGAATTACTTAAGTAATAACTAATAATCCTTTCATTAATGTATTTAATTAGTACCTATATCTACGCTAGTTTTATATCTGGTGACATTTAATTTCCAGTAAATTATTATAATTTAAATATTTCCAAAATATTTGGGTACATTTAATATAAATGCATGTTTTGTGGTCTTTTATAGCTGAGTGGTGGTCCAGTGGCGATTAACCTTGCCTGCCATGCAGGAGGCGATGGTTCGATCCCCGTCCAAGCCGACTCGTACCAATGAGTTTTTCGGAATTTATGTATGATTTGTTACACTACTGGCTTTTCGGTGAAGGAAAACATCGTGAGGAAACCTTCATGCTTCAATTTTGAGGCATGTATTGTACCCACTGTCCATTATAAGTGGCGACGGGCTTACCCCCCGTCACACTGGACAGAGTTTCGGTACTACTGGTGAAACGTGGATGTTCTGAGGTTTCAGAATATCTCTGACTACCCCCTCGGGCAATATAGTCCTGAGCATATGCTTATAGCAGAGTCCATTTTCAAATGCATCGTAAACAAATTCAGAGTGGACATAAATAAATATGTAGGGGTCAACACAAAAGATCCCCATAATACGATAAGAGAGTGAAATTTTCAATGGGAGGTTGGGTCCCAAATGTATTAATGTCAAGATGGCTTCGGGAAACGTAATCAGCTGTCCCATATCGAGTAGGTTTGCAGTTTTATATGGATGTCTTATTCTTTTAAAAAAACCATTAGCACATTTTAAGAAGGACCATCTATACAAACAAGAATTGCTCATTTAATAGTATTTTAGGAAAATTATGATTTCTTTGTTATTTCAGATAATTTTAATTAGAATTGGTTTGTCATTACAGGTCACTTAAAACCGAACGCTCGGTTTGGAGTTATACCAAAAGTGACACTGGCAGTGGTGGTAGGCTACTTCCTTGGCAAGCTTTCATACCAAGAGGCATGTGCGGAAAAGTTGATGGCGCTGCCTGGGAGCTACATCGGGCAACTACTTAAGGAAAGAAAGGATGGAAAAATTAGGGGGTATGTCAATGAAACACAATAAGTGAAGAATAATAAACTTCACTCTGAAAAAGTAGGTCTCTAATGTGTTACTCCAGAACTTTCTCATTTTCAACATTGATATTTAAAATATTAATACAAAGTATATGTAGTTTAATATGGTTACCAGACAAGAATACAAAGTGTGAACAAAAGAACACAAATCTTCTAGTATTCTAATTGAAATATGAAAAAAAAACTATTGTTGAAACATCTGACAAAGATCAGTCAAGAATCAAGATTATTTTTTTGTTTAGTTTGTTATCTACAGTCGTACAATGTGGTTCAATTTAGTGTCCGTATAGCTAGCGTACACATAAAAGGGATCCTTTTGTAAGAACTATTGTGTGAATTCGTGAGTATGCCAGCGCCATTCCAGGGGTGCGATTTTTGAATGTCATCGGTGAGTTTGAACGGTTCTTAAATCTCATACAAAAGCCTTCTCATGCATCTTTCTGATTTGACTTTCAAAAATCGCACTCCTGAAGTATGATTTTTGAAAGTCGAATCCGCAGTAGAACGATGCATATCTCCATTGTAATTTTTACATTATAAACTGCTGAGCTCACTGAATGAGTTTCAAAAATTGCTCCCCAGCTCTGTATTTTATTCAAAAGACTTATTGATATCTCTGTTCCCTGAGGATTCCCTCTGAGATTTCCTCCTGCTATTTTGGATGCCCTAGGGCACTGTTTGAGAACTATTTTTGTATATAAAATCGTTGCTGTAATGCAAGCCGTTTTTTGACACATAAAATGTGTACGCTAGCTTGACGTCACACTAGCGTACCGGGTAAAAAAATAGATGTCTCGCAAAATTATGCATCTATTTGTTTGGTGAACGAAATTTGATTTAAGTAAAAGTTTATACACTGCCGCAATCACAATTAGACGATCAATGTTGTCGTAACTTATGAACTAACATCAAAATTGGTCTCATGTCTCATTATGATTTCCTATTTAGTTCGGATTCGTCTCGTACTTCATGACTTGGCTTCACGACTTTTTTGTTAACAGCACTTCAGCGCACAAGCAGTCGCCGACCATGTTCGGCGCTGGTCCGAGCGACATCTACTCGGATGCCGGCCCCGGCAGCTCACTCGACCTCGACACTGACCGACCTATGTTTAACGACGACTCTTCTCATCCCACTGATGGTAACAATTATTGTCTAATTAGCATTGAAATATTATGTATGTGTGTGACACGACAAACATACGACATGCGCTAAATACGGGTAAGAGGAGAGGAGCGCAGGCGGGTAAAGGGAATCTAGCGAGTGACTGAGGAGACACAATTGCAATGGACCAGTATAATGAAGTGCAGCATCTCTAGTGTGTAGAAAAGTTTTTTAACAAACGAAGCTCACGACTATATCGCCCCCTTTTTTGAGTGTCAGAAACGTTGGTACAATTGCCTTTTTATTAAGCGTGCAGTTATGGCAAGACATATCCAATCGCGAGAAAGACATTTTTTGTTTCATACATTTTGGTCGAATAGCTCTATGGAACAGCATATTTTATTTTTATTTTCGCGATTATATCGTCGGTCCAATCGTAAACTAGCCAATCTGAAAATTTCTAACTGTTGGGGAGACTCAATAAAAATTTTGGGGAGATTAAATTAATTAGGTACTGTAAAGCAAGTTTTTCACGTAGATATTTAAAAAAATCTGTGTATTGGTCCTAGATAATTGTCTTTCTGGTCACACTTTAAAAACAACTGATATACTTGCTTAGTTGTCTAATGTGTAATGACTATCTCACGTAGATAGGCGAAAAGATTAATAGCAATATCTTCCCAATTATTGAGGTTACACATACGATACTTTGCCACAACTTGAATCGAAAGGAAACATACATTTTGCTATAGTAAAGTCGAAAATGCTAAAATGACAGATTGGCTAGTTTACTATTGGACCGACGATATGTTGGCTTCATAGTCCATTGATGGTCTGACGATAGCTTGTTCGATATGTAACGCATTTAATTTTACAACCTGTATCACAAAACTGAAGTCTAAGAATTTCCTCATGTTAAATAGTAAACATTCGCTTTGGCGTATTGCATCAACTCAAACTCAAAATAATTTATTCAATATACTCCTATATTGACCTTACTTGCTTACTTACTTACTTACTTTTTTGAAGCACACTTAGGCTGGCTTGCACCAAAAAGTATTTAAGCTTAAACATGTTTAAATATGATGTTGTCACTGTCGTTTGTATGAGCAGTGTGAAAGACAGAACTGACACTAAATACGTTTAAGCCTAAATACTAGTTGGTGCAATCCGGGCTTATTAAACGTCAATTCTACTACCTAACTTTTGACAAAACTGCCTAACGCTATAAGAACTTGTGGTTGGCCAGTACGATGTACTGTAGTTATGTATCTACCTGTTTGCTTATTTTTGCTATCGATGTTGCAATGACTGATGTTTCTGCATTGGGACAAACCTGATATCGGATTTATCAATGTTTTTAGTTTATAAGATGTTTGTTTATTGTATTTGATAAATACGTTTAAAAAGAACTGTGCACATTATTTCAGGGGGTGTGAGTGCGAACCCTCCGGAGCCAGCGCCTCGATCGCAGATGTCCTACGAAGAGCTACGGCGTCGGAACCGCGGAGAACATGCAGAGTCTAAACAAGACCCTTACCGGTAGGAAAGCGTTCAGCGAACTCTTTTATTCTTATAGTTTCTCTCTAAGATGTTTTTATATGTAGATGCGTTGCACGCGCTCCAAAATGGCAACAAAAAAGCAAGGTAATTGCCGGGCGATCGCATAGTCGCGCGCCTTCTAGTGTACGATATACATATTAATCTATGAGTGTACGGGCGACACGTCACTATATCGCGCCATTTTAAAGTTCAGTGTTGTTAGCGAATGACGCGTCTATTTGTAAAACGTCATTGGTTTCTCTACATTCTTTACTTTACCATATTTAGATATTTTCTTAAAATTTCAGTTATTTTTGTTCTCTTGTAACTTGAGAACTTTTAAACCGATCGCGATTAGTACGATTTTTCATGTTCAATGTGATTTAAACTTACATCCGAATTCTCAGTACTTCCTCAAGATATCCGCCACTCGGTAAACTCGCTCGAATTGTATGTCAAAAACTACCTTGACTCGAGAAATTTTCTCAGTCGAGTGGAAAAGGACTTCAACCATTAACTAATATTAATTCTTTGACTAATCTCATTGGGTCTCGAGATTATAAAAGAATACAGATTTTGAGGATGATAGGAGGAATTTTTTGACTGATTTTCGAGATGAGGAAGAGTTCAAGAAAGTTACCGAGAATACAGGTATTAGTATTATAAGCTCCTGAACAACAAAATCTTTGAATGTTGGTACCTACTACCACAGCATAACTATATTAGTCCTCACAATACGGCAACGGATTTTCCCAAGATTATGTATGAAGATTTTGGGATCGACTGCGCATGACTAAGTAAGTACCGGCACCGCGGCGGGGCGCGGCGTATTACGAGCGTTGCCATACTGTAAGAACTAATATAGTTATGCTGTGCTACTACTAAACAATGCACTACGATGAAAATGAACTGACCTAATGCAAGGATGTTGGCCAATTTTATCGTCGCACAATCAAACCAAAATAAATTCACAAAGCAATTTTATATTCATAAAAATGGTTTTACACTTCGCTTTAGCAAAATATTTTGTTAATACAGAATGGATCCGTCATCAATCCCCCCCATCGCACGTCGGCCGCCTCCTCCGCCTCCACCATCCACCACAAACAAATATGGTGACGTTATGGAATAGATACATGCTTCCTTTGGAAATCGTTGCGAAGACTGAACGGTCAGGTGTAGTATAGCAGTAAAATGTAAAAGCAATAAACAAACCTGGATGGATCTCCATTAAAATGGAAAAGCAAGAGTAAAGAACAGTGGCCAATGTATTAAGTTAATTTCGATGTCATTAAAATATTTGTTTTTTGTAATATCTAGGTACTCAACTTGTCACAAGTATAAGTGCATAGCTCATGTTATCTTAGCTACAATTGAGATGCACCGAGTCCGAAAATGGACGCTAAGTTCGTCCAAATTTCTGTCAATTTGCTCGCGTGGCGAAATTTTATAAATTTCGATAAAAATATGTATATGATCCCGAAATAGTCACTTAATGCTCCTTTTCAATGTTAACTATTTTATGTAACTTATATTTTGTTAAAGTACACTTTTATAATTCATTGAAAAGTATCCTTTTATCAATTTTATCCGGGAAATCGCATTTTTTATAAGTTGTAGCTTCGTGTACAAAATATTAAATCAAAACTTATGTATCATTTTGATAATAATGAAATAAAGTAGTTAAGAGGTTCTTTTTTGTTTCATTTTAGGGTTGAACTACACCACGTAGCACAGCATCGCATTTTTCCGTCGCTCCATCCTTTTCTGTCACTCAGGAACGTCATTTGTACATATAAGATAGACGGAACGCGATCGCACGCACGAAAAATGCGATGCCGTACTTCCGGGTGTAGTTCAACCCTTATTCGTCATAATCATAATAGGTACCTCAGTCTACGACTCTCGTCTAATTCAAAGTGGCGCCTATCAAATAATTAAAGCAGGCAGCAATTACGATACATTCGCATGGCTTAAATAAAAGACAGTCTGCAAAACACTTTACGATTTAATAAACTAAAATATTTTAATCAAAACAACAATGCAACTTTTTACAAAACTATCTGAAATGTGAATGCATGTTTGCGTTACCCCCTATTTCATGGAATTTCGTTTGACTGCGTTCTAGATTTACTGAAATAATGGGGATAAGAGCAAAAAGGCAAATTCACCAACAACAAAAATAAACATTAACTTACAGAAAAATAAGTAGAAGTTTTACCTGTCTGTATAACAAATTTTAAAAAATGACAAACAAAATTTCATTAACAATTTTATTTTACCCTGTAGGTTTATGATCATGATTAAAATTAACATAACAATCAAATTGTAATTAAATCCATTCACTCATTATCATTATTATGCGGTTAAGGTAATAGTATTATTTTTTTAAATGATATAGTTAATGTTTTGCTTCCTCCGCACGCTTGGGCGAGCTAAAGCCAGCGGCTGTACATTGACGCTTCTATAAAATAAACTAGTAACAATCACTTTACGGGCAGGAGTGCGATTTTTGAATCTCATTCGGTGAGCTCAGCAGTTGACAATGTCAAAATTACTACGAAGATACGCATCTTTCTACTGCTGATTTGACTTACAAAAATCGCCCTCCTGTAGTATGATTTTTGAAAGTCAAATCAGCAGTAGAAAGATGCGTATCTCCTTGGTAATTATGTCATTTTTAAATGCTGATTTCACTGAATGAGATTAAAAAATCGCACTCCAGTATAGCTAGCATGCCGCAGTGATACAGCGCTATCACACCTTAGCTCTCTTTCTATTTGCGTGCGAACGAACGAGATAAAAGACGTGATATAGCCGTATCACGTGCAGCATACTACGAGTGCTGGTCGATGGACTCGCGCAAGTGTGTGGAGGAAGCCGATCAAATACTTCCTAAATAACGTCTCATGTCCACACAGGTCTCATTACAACGATTTTTTATTTTGTGTCTACATTACTGCTGCGTCATTGAGGAGCCAAGTAAATTTATTTTACGTTGATCTAAGCCTACGAATAAGAGAATAAATATGGAAGAATAACTCCAAACAAAATCGAAATCATTTTTGGCACCCCATGAAAAATGACATTTTGTATGAGTTTTAGCGGCGAGTTACAATTTTTAAAGAACAAATTTAGAACGCGTTACAATTTTTTTGGTGCCACTTTTTGACCTTCATTTATACTTCTATACATTCTCTTATTCGTAGATCTAAGCGGTATATTACAGGTATTTTATGACTATGTAGCAGCTCATTTTACTTTATTTAACCCTTAAACAGGCCTTGGCCACCATATTTAAATTCAATAATGAACCTTATTGTAAGTTTTTAGTAGGTACATTGTCAGTTACTTTTATGTGGTCGATAAATCGTACTATGCCTGTTTAAGGGTTAAAATTGAGATTCTCTTACAGAATATTAAATGCTATAAGTGGATTCACCACCGGTCCCGGGATAATAGGAAGTATTTGGTAAAGCCGCAGGGCTCCACAGCGACTATGTCAATGCGAGGAGACACGAATATAATAAAATCCTCTTGTTCTGTGGGAAGACCGTTTGGGAAGAACTATCGACTGCTATTTAGTTTTGGGATAAAGTTTTGTAAATAAACGCTATACTATTGCACTACAAATTATCATATTGTCCCATTTTGTAGGCGGAATTTTGAAGTATCTTTAAAATTCATTCGAACGTACAAGTTATTCCACATGGTATAAATAATTAAATTTCTCTAAGATCCATGGATTTCTATGACTATTGGTCTTACAAATCTGTTCATCTTGCCTACCATAATACACATCTTTACATCCCTACTATAATGTTTAAAGAATATTGCGAATGTATAAATTTCAAACAGAAACTTACATTTCTCTAACATTTGTAAAGATTTTACTCCACTGTGCTAATTGATACACACCGTGCTCATTTTAAAGGGTATCCTAATAAAAGTATGTCGTTAGCGACTGGAGTACCCAGACGTTTATACTAATAACATTAAAGTACAACACAAAACTAGCGTCGTCTGTTCCAGCAAGGCGCATATCGCTGCATAAAAGTGGAATAACACCTTTAAACATCGCTCACGACTCACACACACTTCAATTCGAAAAATGTATTTGGAATTTTTTCTGGCAACATAACATTATGCATTTACACTTAAAATAAAGCTACACACAATGTAATCAAAATAAAATCATGATTTTATTTAGTTAAATATATTACTTATCTATTTACATAAATGATTTGCTTCTATGAAACATTTGACTATTAAATTTTTTACTTAATTCTATCATAAGGTTGTTCCCAAAGATGAAAATTATCTAATTGACGCAATACATGTTGGCGTCTAAAGACCTGCCAAGTAAAAATAAAATTATCTAAAAAGAATTATTTTGTGTAGAATATAATTTATTATTTATCATTATCACCGTTTGATTTAGCTAATCGTCTCGGGCCTATTATACTATTAAGTAATAAGGTAGGTATTGATTATTTGGCTAATAAGGCCACGTTTACTAACTCGTTTTCTAGAAAACGTATGCCATTTTATGAATTCAACATTGCTTTTAAGAACCTTGTACTAAATTACAGGTATGCAATCAAAATAATAGCAACATGTACTAGCAAAGCAGTTGAATTTTAAAAATGTTTTTCGTTTACGGCCACCTATCAGAAATAACGCAGTCCAGTCCCGAAAAAGGGTTTAACTCTACAAATATTATTTATTCGTAGGTTCAACTTTATAAAGTCTGCCCGTTACCTAAACGAATAAATATACCCATTGTTAAACACGATATCTAATAAACGTATAAAACAATCCAGAGGTGATTTGAGGAAACAAAGATCATGTATTTTCCCGATTGTACTTCTGGTCCGGCGGGATAGTTTCAAACAAAAATTCCTTATCACAGCACTGTTCGCATATCTGGGTCTGATTGTTTTCTAACCCGTTATTAAAATGAAAACATAAACCCATTGTTAGCTTTTTCCATTTACTTACCAATACAAAAACGGAGAACAAAAAAAAACGGAACAGATAATTGTTACTTCATGTCAACTTCATACAACTACATATATTTGACACTTGGTTGGCAAACGATTACGGCAGTGGCCATGGTAAGCTGGAGAAGTTGACTGGTCCCCCGAGGCCAGCGTCGGCTTCCAGTAGACTCATGATGACCGCCATAGCGGCCTCCCCGTTGCCATCGAGACTTAGCGGTGGGAGTGGAGGGGAGGCAGACGGGGTGGTGCCAGTATTTGTGTTATTCCCTGACTCTGGAGCAATGGGCGAGTCATCCCCACCAGCTGCACTCAGAGACACGTTGTTCCGAATCTGGGTAAATGCAGGAACGTCCTCGCCTAGGATGTTGTCCACCAGAGACGCCTGCTCGTACAGGTTTGCGGTTAATTGCCACTGTATTTTAAAAGTAAACTTTTTTAATAGATACTCCTCCTTGCAAATAATTAAATGTATTTTGCCAATGATTAGTCGTATTCTAAGAGTAACAAAATATGTAAATCGAATAATTTTCTAACGGCTTTTATTAGTATGGGTCTTCTATTTCTGACATAAAATGCCTAGTCTGAAAAGAAAAATGTATGTTTTTTACTTTTCTGATACATATGTTAGTCCAAATTAATATTGATAATATTATGTGAAAATGCTTTTATCATTATCATCATCATCACAGCGTATATACTGTAGGGCAGGCCTACCCTCAGGGAGGGTGTATGGGCGTTAGTCCTCCATCGTGCCCAATGCCGATTGGTAGACTTCACATCGGAATATCAAAATAAAGTAGAGACGATGGTAGCAAATGAACGCAATTTTATTATCTGTATCGTTATTGATGTTGGTGACTATTGACTGGCTGATCACAGAGTCCATTGAAATATACCTGTTGGTTGAAAACAGCATCTTGCAGCAGATCGGCGGGAAGATCCGGCGAGAACGCAGACGACGACCTTAGTGCTTCCTCCGCAATCGCGCTGCCGATCTTGTGCGATTCCACTTGCGAGTCGATGAGCCTCTGCATTTCGACGTCCACCTCTGAAACTTCACCAATGTCACTGACGCTCTCAGCAATCGATATTTCGTCTGGTAACAGACTAGACTAATGAAACGCCCTGTCATTTTTCACACAGCTATGAAACGCTATATGCAATGAAAATATGATATGGTGTTAAATCCCAGGCATGTATCCAGGGGGGATAGGTGGTATTTACCCCCCCCCCCCCCCCCCCTCCCCGAAATCAAATCTGATTATTTGTATAGAAAAGTGATAAAAACTCTTTATTTTCATTGTTTTTAGTGAATACTAGTGTTTTCCCGCGACTTCGTCCGCACAAATTATATACCAGATTTTTAGTCAGATCATAAGCTATCAAACAAAAAAAGTTTCATCAAAATCGGTTCAGTAGTTTTTGCGTGATGTGCGAACAAACAAACAAACTAACAATTTTGTCAATAGATGGCGCTGCACGTTTTTAAATCGCGCTATCGAATGTTATTTGAATGTATATGAAGAGAACCGCTACTTTTTTATTCCTCATGATTTTACGGTTTTATAATAGTTAAGATGAATATGAAATCTGTACGCCTACCATGAGTTTTCACCGTACTTTACTACTGTAGTAACGTCACCAATTTTGTATTGAATTTCGTACAGCGCCCCTAGTGGTTACGTTGAGAACTAATTTCTGTCATACGAATTGGCGACGTAACTACAGTAGTAAAATACAGTGAAAACTCATGGTAGACCCTCTGGTCGTCCGTCCTGTAGAACGCAATACTCACTCTGTTTATACGTGTCGAAAGAAGCCTGTGTTTGATTCTGTAATTGCGACGCTGGAATGTCGGTCACGATTGTATTATTTGCTACTAGACATTCCACGTCTTTCGTCCATGGGTTTCTGTAAAATTAAAAGAAAAAATTAGATAGAACTTGGATCCTATTTTCAATACTAACTAATTAAAGTCAATTAAATTTTTTAGCCTTTATCTCTGTGTCTGTTTGTTAGATTTTTGTAATTATTCAGTTTCAATGCTAGTTTTAATTTAATATTTGTACGGAAACCTTAAGACACAGTAACTTGGAACATTTTAACGAAAATCAGACAAACCACATACACAACGATAAGTTTCTAAATCGTGTTTAACAAATGTCATTGACTTTAATTGGGTAATATGCGAAATATAATTAAACTTCAATTGATTCAAATTGTATTGATAATTGGTTAATATCCCAAACATAATTAAACTTCATTTGTATGGAGTACGCTAACCAAAGCACCACTTACTACAACGACCGCCACTATTTTTTACAAAATTATAATACTTTGTACATTACATAGGTACCTGAAAGGCTTAAAGTGTGTCTGTATCCTGACAAACGTGCCATCTTTGCGCCTAAACGGGTACGATGGTGTTTGGAACGCTTCTCGTTGCAGCAGCGCTTGTTTATGCGTGCGCGCAACTGCGCCTAGCTCGGGTCCGCTCACGTACTCATACAGGCTTGTTCCTAGCAGCTCTTGCGGCAAAAAACCTAGAGCTAATGTCACCCTGAAATTCAAATTAAGATTTTTTAGCATTTTTTTTTATTCTTTTTTATTTATATTGAGGCTTTTAACACTGAGGTTATGTCAGCCCATTTTTTAGCATTGTGTATCACCATATTCAGATGGCAAGGTAAGAAAAGTATCTTAGAAAATATGGATATGTATCGATAGTATATGCTATCGAACTGAACAACCTTCGACTTTGGAATCTGAAGTCTGAATGAATGCAATGGCTCAAAGTTTGAACTCCGAAGAACGGTCTCACGATACTGAAATAGCACTAGTACTTCAAGATGGCATCAGCTCTCGCGCCATCCTGCTGGCATGCGCGGCCTGCTGTATGTAGATACATCTTGCTCGGCTCGTCTTAAGTCTCCCCTGAAGTGCGGTTGAGGAGAGTTATCAGAAGTTAGTGAGAGGCAGGGGGTGGACATTCTATAACTAGGCATTACTACTTTATATTCTGTGACGGATATGGATAGGTTCTAAAATTAGACACGACATTGGCGTATTGTACGGTTTAGCACAAAAGATACATATACAGAAGGGCGGCTCCACGCAACGAGCGAAACAGGCGCACACATAGACGCACAAGTACGGACACAAAATGAATAGATGGCGTTCAACGGACTTGATCCGAGATCACCGAACGTGCGTGAACCTGTTTCGCTCAATTGTATGAAGCCCTTCTCTACCTGTCTCTCTTGTGGCTTCAGTCTTACCTCTGATCAACAAACAAAAATTTGCCATCAGTAGCGTGTCTCGACACGTACTGTAAGAGTCGTGTCGGGGGTGTAGTGGTGGTCGGATAGGAGCCAGGCATCAGATCGGGCAAGGCTCGGCCGACGGCGACAAGACACGACAAGTTGCACGCTTCGCCATCCTCGCCGCCCTCCGTGGTACTGCTGCCATCTGACATGTCCGTCGGCGACCACGACTTTCTGTAACCTGCAAGATATTAAGTCGATGTCAATCTGGATGCCTATCCATATACTTATAAAAGAGAAGCCGTGGTGGTCCAGTGGCGAGTAACCTTTCCTGCCGTGCAGGACGCGGTGCTTCGATCCCCGTCCAGGCCGACTCGTACCAATGAGTTTTTCAGAATTTATGTACGATTTGTAACACCACTGGCTTTTCGTGAAGGAAAACATCGTGAGGACACCTGCATGCCTCAATTTCGAATCATGTATTGTACCCACTATCAATTACAAGTGGCGACGAATGTGGATGTCAGAGGTTTCAGAATATCTCTGACTACCTCCTCGGGGAATATAGTCGTGAGCATATGCTATAAAAGAGATCCGAAACTGACTGACAGACAACGCACACGAGTATGTTTAAAAAGAAAGTGATTTTATTTTTTAATACCTAGTTACTGAAATACTTTTGAGGATCAGCGCCCGCAGTATGGGAGCGTGATATAGCGCTGTTGCGCCTTAGCTCTCTTTCTATTTAACGTGACGTTTGACGTGATAAAAAATGCGATATACGGTATTTATCTATAACTACGGCCGAAGATTAATCAATTTTTTCTATATTTATAATAGGGTATTTACCCACATGAAAATGAAATACTTATATTTTACTTTTAACTTCTCATTAAATTACGCTAAAGTAATTTTCAGTAATTTTTTAGCTTGAATGCTATTTTTTTTATTAATAACAGGACAAACTATAAGTAGTAAGTATGTTTCGTATTACATATTTTAGTACAAAGCGCACGTTTTGTCATTCGATAAAGAGTTGCTGATTTGACTAGGTTGGCAAATGCCCTATTGGCCTGCCTGAAAAGGCAAAGAATTGATTCTTGCAAGGAGTAAATATTAGTATGATTTTTTTTATCGTTATCTAGTCGCCATAATCTTCAGCATCATATAATCACAGCCTATATACCTACGTCCCGCTGCAGGGCACAGGCCTACCCTCAGGGAGAACGTATGGGTCAATCAATTTGGTCGAGTCGCCGTAATCTATACTAGTAAAACAGTTCCGTACTTCCGTGGCTGATTGACTGACAGACAAAGGACACCCTAAACTGTTGAGGATAGAACCATGACATTTAAAATGTATATTCCAAAGAGGATGTAAGAGGTGCACAGAAAGGATTATTCAAAAATCGACCCCTAAAGGGGTACAACGGGCTTTTAAAGTTTTCCGAAATTCACGTTGACGAAGTATCGTAAAACTGAATTACACGTTTCGTTTTATCTGTCTCGGTGTTAAAGAAGTGGTAAGAAGAATACCTGTACATTGCACGACGCAGTACTTTTTCTCGTGTTGTTTTTTTCTGATCTTCGCGTTAGGTTCCGACTCTTCCTTGACAGGAATCGTTGGCGTTACATTAGTTTCAGGCAGAGCTTTGCATTTGATGCGGCAGAAGAAGGAGCGTCGTGCTCCGGGGCAGAAACGAGACGCCCCAGCCACCACGTCCGCTCTCACGGGCAACATGGCTGCACATAAAATTGCATTTGAGATTAGAATATGCTACTGATATTGAGAAGTTATATGTCAGTATTCTTTACGGACCAACAATTAATCAATAGTGGACCAATAATTACTCATCGTTTAGGGACCAATAATTAATCAATAGTATTGTATATCAGTGTACGACAAATGCGAATGACACAAGCATAATTCAAAGTCAAATTAAATTATATGGTACCAACTTTTAATATCGATGAGCCGGTCCCGAGGGCTGAGGTCGGACGAAGACAGCTGCTCTTTTACTTTGGCGACGTCTTTTGGATGCAAGATATCAAATAAACTTTGACCCACTAGTTCCGACTGTAATAATATATGAAAAATTATTGAAACGTGCAATACTATATTTGATTTATATTAAAATATACAGTGTGTAAGTTACAGCTTAGCAAATATTGAAACGGTGAATTCAGACCATCAAACTGAACAACTTTCACTATGTAGCCCCCTGAAAAAACATCAACTGTTTCATACAGTATGAATCGAGAAAAATCAACAGATATACAAATAGGTAACAATAAGATAATAAATGACTGACTAACTAAAATAATACTAACTTAATAAAATATACAATAAATAATTAAAATCTAATTTTCTAAATACCTAAATAAAACTAATTAAACAAACCGCCCCGCATCATGTCTCGCCCAAAGGTGCCCATAATGCTGGCTGCGTTGCCTCGCTGAATAGCCAGCGACATCCTTTGGACGAGATATGACCCAGACCGACGGTCAAGACCTCTTTCCCGTAGCCGTCGGCCAATTTCAAAAATAAATTTTTTTGCCTCTGTCCCCCACGTGCCAGCCGTTTCCACTGCCACCGGCACAAATAGATACGCGGTCTTCAGGGCGGCATACCAAGTATGTTTCGCCCTGGCCGCTGACTCGGCAGCAGATCCCGCGTGCCGCATTGATCTTGAGAGATGCGAAGGTGCAAAGGTGCAGCAACACTTCGCATCCCAGAGTAAGCACCGGCCCTTCTCCCAGGGAACTAATGTAAGCCCATCGGGACGCTTGCCATCAGAACGGCTTAGACCTGTGGGTTCCAAGGTACACGGGATGCCTGCAGACACCAAAGCTCTGCGAATGATGTCGTTTAGGGTGGAGTGCCTTGGAAACCTACCAGCCGCTTTCCGACAGCTAAGCCGACGAAAAAAATCAGCTGCTTCAAATAAAACAGCTGTGCCAACTCGACTCAAATGTATCAAACAGAAAAATCAACTGTTTGATACATTTGAGTCGAGTTGGCACAGCTGTTTTATTTGAAGCAGCTGATTTTTTTCGCGTTTCCTGAGGTGGCTCCATAGTGAAAGCTGTTCAGCTTGATGTTCTGAATTCACCGTTTCAGTATTTGCTGGGCTGTCACTTACACCCTGTATAAATACGAGAGCGTCGCGTCGGTGGCGCGTTGTGGAGACTACTGGAGACCTATGGAAACTCAATCTTGATGTCCAGGTTCGAATCCGCACGTACCAATGAGTTATTCTAATATAAGTACGCGTATTACCGACTGCTCTCTTCAACGTTGAACGAAATCATCGTGAGGAAACCTGCATACGCTGAAGGAGAAATTCCTATGCGTATGTGAAGTCTACCAATCCGCATTGGGCACGCGTGGTGGACTAACTCCCATATCCTCCCTGAGGGTAGGCCTGTGCCCTGCAGTGGGACGTATATAGGCTGTGATGATGATGAATGAATCAATACATAGTGCGTATCCACAACAGGATTCGTCAATACTACAATATTAAAAAATAAAACTCAATGCATAAATATCAAATAATGTACATATTATTTTAAACACCCAGCACGATTTATGCAGTGCTAGAGGAATTATTTCCTGTTCTTCAAACAACACAACAACATCAGATATTGTTTTGCATGCCTAATAGTACTGTGGCCCCGGGACTTTTAAATTACCAATAAGGTTACCGATTGCCATTTTAATATTGCTGTAAGGTACGACATTACCTACTAATATAAAAACCCAAGTTTTAAAGATCACAACCCGCCGTAAAAAAAACAAAAATCTCGTTTTTCACCTCATGTTCCTTAGGGAATGCTTTTTAGTTTCATTACTTGAATACACCCTTAACAGTTTTATAGTAATTACTTATTGAAATTTGGGTCTTACGTTTTTAGCTGCTTATAATTTTTCAATATCCAATGTGAAATAAGAAAAAGAAGCTTGTATCGGAATTTGGTTTTCACCATACCGTAGCACGGGTATCGGCTAGTCAATAAAATAAAGCAGTAAAACTCACTTGATCATAATGTAACATCCTCTTCACGGAAGCGGAGACGTACAACAGTCTTCCCCTGTCGCAGCCGACAACTAATAGAAAGCAGTCATGTGCCGCATGCAGTATAAGCGCGTTTAATTCCCTCTCTGAAAGGAATGCTGGCCTCGGCCGTGCGGTCAGTGGGCACGCAGATAGCGCCCCCCTTACTGATCTCAGGTGTTGCACCGCCATGCGCAGGACGGTAAGTTTGTCCAGCTTTCGGGCCATCGCGCCACACATCGGTATCATGGAACTAAGTTCGGTTATGTACGTGTTCATTTTATCTCGTCGACGTTTTTCTATCTCGCTGTGGTTTTGCCTGTCATGATATAAATTGTAAGATTGCATTATGTCAGTTTGGTCCAGCTTATACAAAACTATACTTTTAGTATGCAGGTCACCATAATTAACTTGTTAGACCGATCCGAAAAAGAGAAGAGCGTGGGTTCAAGTCCCGCCCGAGTCAAATTTTTCAATCTTTAATTCGATCCGAAAAAATCACGCCCCCGTATCTCGTAAAAATCGTGGCGATCTTTTAAGATTCTGACAGGTTTCTTAGCTTTTTAGGGGGTATTACAGAACGACACTCAAGTGGAGATCTCTTCTCGAGTATAGATAGAAAAGGATGCAAATACATACAACGTATAAATGCAATCCTTGTCTATCTTTACTTAAGAACAGATCTCCACTTGAGTGTCGTTCTGTAATACCCCACTAAGTCTCTTCGCATTCTCGTCGGTGCATCAATTTGGTCTGTGTACGAACGCCAAGGTTTCGTTGGTACGTACTCGGGCTACGCCACGCATTAAACTTAGTCCTGAATGAAATTACAGATTTCATAAAATGTTCGTTGCGATTATAAAGTTTTACTGAACACTGTTTGTAGGAGAGAACAGAACAATGCGTTGACTGTTATTTAAGTATTTAAGATAGATATAATTATGTAAACAACATTGTAGGTACCAAGTTGAATTAGTGATGGAGACAATTGCTTACTTTTTGTCAGGTAATGTCCGAGAAGATTTGGAATCCTCATCATCATCATACACGCTGCTGGTGCCACTGTAATTTGAAATAAAACTGGATTTACATCAAAACTTTATTGTACCGGAAACTTGGCATTAAGACTTCCCCAGTTGTTAAAAAATCTATGTTAGGCCTCGAAACTAACTAATTTATTAATCACATTACATCGTGCCCTGCGGGCCCTAACACCTGTACGCAGGAGGAGCTCATGACCGCTAGCGACGGTGCAGTATCGGTTGCCCACTTCTGGCAAGGTACTATTTAGCGACTTTGTTCAAAGTTTGAAGTCGACACGATAAGAAGAAGAATAAAAAGTAAATGTAAAAAAATGTTAACGATTTTCGAGAGTAATTCCGGTAAGAAATATAACTACAAAAACTCGGGTACCAAGTATTCTGTACCATAAAATTTAAGTTGTAAAGTGCATTAATATCAATATCAGCTTTTGTCCACCTAAGCCTTCTGTCCATTATGCCACTCTTCCCGGTCACGGTCCTGACAAAGAAAAAACACAGGAGTCGCTTGTATTCGTGAAATTTCTCCATCAGATACCTGATGGCATGGATGTGATCGACAGTGTAATATCCACTTCGCAAGCCCACCTGTTCGATAGGCTGGCAAGTACTTGTACATGAAAAATATAATCACTCTGTTTTTGTTAGCTTTCATGGTCACTTAATCTGCAAGACATTACATTCGAATTGTCTATGGAGCAATATTACCGACAATCACGAAAGTGGAACATGTTGTTTGTCATATACAGCGAAGCATATATGTATAGGATATCTACATCGTTTGTAACCGAAACTAGACCAAGATTGCTTAAATCTTAGGGTCATCTCCCCAAAGACATTACAAATCATAAAGTTTCATTGCTAATTAGAAATCTTGGGATCGAACATCGTTACGGTGAGTGAATAACATCATATCTGTAGTCGAATTGAATGGGCGATTTATAATTATACAAATGATGTAAACACTAAACATTTCTAAATTTAACTTATCATAAAGAAATCGTGCAGCGAGGGTTCCGTACGAAAATTTTAATAAATTCAGGGGGGTCCCCATATAAGAAACTAATTTTTCTTCTCTACGTAAAATCTTATAACTATTATAAAACCGTAAAATCATGATGAATAAAAAAGTAGCGGTTCTCTTCATATAAATTCAAATAACATTCGATACCGCGATTTAAAAACGTGCAGCGCCATCTTTTGACAAAATTGTTAGTTTGTTTGTTTGTTCGCGCATCACGCAAAAACTACTGAACCGATTATGATGAAACTTTTTTTGTTTGATAGCTTATGATCTGACTTAAAATCTGGTATATAATTTGTGCGGACGAAGTCGCAGGAAAACACTAGTAGGCAATAAAACTGTAGAAATATGGATCACAGGGGATGATTTGGTTGCATGTTTGCCTATTTTACTCCTTTAATATGCGTCGAAAACCGAAAGACGACGGTAAACGCGTATTTGTCAAGGCCAAGAGTGATATTTGCCAAATACGCCATCGCCATGTGAAGTGCAACCATAATACATACAAGCGTTAAACTTGGTGTGATTATAGTGCAAACTCTACAGTATAGCAAACATCTATAATAAAAACTGGCCAAGTGTGAGTCGGCCCCGCGCTAAGTGGCAGTCAGTCAGTCACGAAATTGTTTTATATTTATTTATTGATGAAGACAGCAGTATTGCAAACTAAATAAAAAAGGTTCTATTTTTGCACCACTCCTTGAATAAAATAGTTCTCAGAAGAATTTGTAACTAACTAACTTTGTTTTGCATTTTCTAAAATCATTTCCAGATCGAAGAAGCCTTTCAGACGTCGTCAACTCCCATAGCACTCAAGTATTTGTACAATGCAACCCAATTAATCTCGTTAAAAATATCAGGTGGTAAGGAGAAGGCAGCACAATTTATACAACAATATAGCACTTTTTTTGAATGGGACAATACTTTTTAGTAGGTCGGCCATTCTGAGGTTTTCGTTATATATTTGTGTGGATAGTACTTGACTCTAACAACAATTTGCAAAGCTTATTTAAGCTAATTATTTGCGTGGCGTGATTCCGTGTAGGGATGGGCGATATATATCGTATATAGTTATTGAAACGTATATCACATGAATATCTTAAAATCAGATATTGATGCGTACAGAAACTATATATTTGGTGAAACACTATATTGCCGCACAAACTCGATTCGCCTCGATTTCAAGATATCTGAGATTCATAGATATAGGATATCAAACCGTATCGCATCGCTATACGGGCTAGCGGCTACCGGTTAGGGTGTCGCAACGAGGGTCCCACAATTAGAAAAATTTTACGCTAATTTTATATGGAGCTGGACTAAGAAAAATTTTGAACGATTTCGTATGAGCCATCGACTTAGACGATTTTTCGGGTGAAATTTGTATGGGGGGTAATACAATATCAAACCTTAAGTGTATACTGACTGATATAGCGTTACTGGATATCGACCGATATCCAATATATAGTTTCAGAATCAGATATTCAATATCAATATATAGTTTCGATTTGATATTACGAAAATTCGATATTACCCATCCCTAATTCCGTGCCAAATTACAGCTTTCTAGTAGGTACTAAGTCTCTGAGCTGAGCCGCGGATAGACAGACAGACGAACGGACATGGCGGTTTACTTAGTCGTTAAAACGTGCTCATTCGTCGAAAACAACGTGACAAACAATTCAACGATGACATAAGAAATTGCTTAGCTATTATAATCTCTTCAATAATTAAAAAATTTACACTCAGTTGCAGAAACGCTCATTAGTGTTAATCCTCCATTAAATCTCTTGCTAGCTTTTACTACGTCAACAAGACAAAAAGTCACAGCAAGAGATTTAATGGAGGATTAACTTTAATGAGCGTTTCTGCTACTGAGAATAAAAGTACTTACTATGAAGAAGTTTTACGTTTCCTTGTAGCGCTTTCAGGCACGGCTAACGGGGGTGCGGGCGGCACGGGGTGGGGAACCTCGCAGTTAGCCATCTCGTACCCGTCTGAAACGCTGAAAATCAGTAACATAAATTTCGTTAAATATCAAATATCCTTCTTAGTATGTCGACGGTTTTTTAAGGGAATGCTCAGACCATCAAACTGAACAACTTTCTATATGGGATCAACATCGAAATCGCGAAAATAATTCAGCTGTTCCCTTAGAGGCTGTTCCATACGAAACTGCATGAATCTACACGAGCCAAATGTATAGGACAGCTGATTTTTTCGCGTCATCATCGGGCGATCATCCCCTATGAAATTGAAATTTATTGCTATAAATGTGGTACATACTGGGTAAATGGTGATAATTTACAAATAGATCAGCACATTTAGTCAGATGTCTGACATACAATATTATTAATAGATAAGATATAAGAAATAAAGAAATAAAATGGTGCACATTTTGCACACAATAACATAGAATAGTGTACATTTATAAGTTGCTTTTGAAATGTAAATTTTATTTTTAATACGTCCAGCAGCTTTCATGCATTAGGGCTAAGTAGTTCCTTTAGTGCGTAAAATTGTTTTTCTTGGAGCCATTTTACCAGCCTGCGCCGGAATTTTTTTTTCGATCGCTGTACGAAGTAATACAACGCTGAGTCAAGCGCCATTTGAAGATACATTTTCTGAAAACTTTACGTTTTCTAAGGAAGTGATGTATCTAAAATTAATGGATAGGCTTAAATCGCGTTAAGTTGAAGCACTGCCTGTCATCTCGGTATAAGTATACCATTCATTAGTTTTGCCACATTTTTCTGGTTTGAAATTAACGCGTAAGGCCTATCGATAAACTATAATCTGTGATATTAGTGAGAAAAAGACATCTAGTTAAAAAAACTTACAAGGTTCCTTTTTTAGTTGGATGATTGTGGGGTGAGTGGGATGTGTGGGCCGCGTGAGGCAGCGGCGGCTGCGGCGCGTGCGCGGTGAGGGCGCCCGCCGCCGCCGCCGAGGCCGCGCAGCCACCGCTAGCGCCTGCCGTCAACTCATACGCCGGTGCCGCGCTTTGATTCGGCCTAAAACCAAAAAACGAACATCTTTCATCATCTTCGTCGCCGTCCACTGCAGGACATAGGCCTCCCCAAAGATTGCCACAACGACCGGTCTTGCGCTGCCCTCGTCCAAAAGGTTCCCGCCGCCTTCACCAGGGCCCTATTCAACAAACTTTACAATTATAATTTACAATTACAATTCTGGGTACATTGCTGGTTACTTATGACGATAAACTTGCAGTAGGTAACATATGCCTAACATTCTCAGCAATGTACCCAGAATTGTAATTGTAAATTACAATTGTAAAGTTTGTTGAATAGGGCCCAGGTCGTCGGTCCACCTTGGGGGGCCTACCCCTCAGATAAATTAACAGGCCTACACCCACGCTGCGCTTTCCGGTACACGGACGCCACTCGACCACTCTACGTTTAATCAACACTATTATAAAACTGTAATGTAACAGAAAAGTCTGTTCATTGAAGTTATACGAACGAAACCTAACGATGCATACTCCGTTCAGGAATTAGAGCGACATAATGTAAACAAAGAAACGTCACTGTCAAAGTGACATTACGTGGTCGGAAACCTTTGGTACATTTTTTAAGAATACAATTAGGTCGTCACGGCATTTAATAAATTGCGTTGACATTAAAAATCTATCGTCTATCTATAAATAATATAAACAATCGTGACAATTTGAATGAAATTTTTAAATTACGTTATGTAGCCCGCTACTTGTCTGTGTGGGCTTTTTGTGCTATGCGTAGCATCCGCGCATAGCGTACGGACTCAGACGACGGTATTAACAATCAAGAGATGCGATTACGAAATAAAAAATAATTTCTTTAAGAACTTTGTTAAAACGAACCAAAGGTCTCAAATATCTGATTGTTGCCAGACCACGAAATAAAATATTTACAGTCACGCTTTCTGTTAATCTAAAATAAATTATAACTTGCGTATTTTTTAATTATATTCCATACAAAATTAACATATCATTTGTCGTAATCCTTGGCGAGTAGAACAGATAATTTACTGTTATTCATTCCGGAGATAAGTTTTCTTCCATCTCGAGATGGTATTTTCTACACTGGTATCACCGTTGTTTACATTTTGTCGCTCTAATTCCTGAATGGAGTATAGTGTTTATGTGACCCTGACTTCAAATCACAGATTTCAGACGCAGACGAAGTTGCGGGCAAAATCTCGTAATAAACATATCTTCAGTTTACAACACCACTAATTAAGTCTATGATACAACGGTTACGCCAGAAATGAAAAACAGGAAACGTATAGGTGGTTTATATTGTAATAGTCATTAAGTGTTATGCTGTAGAGTTTCTGGCCGCATTTTCTCTACAGCGACAACACGTTCCGACGCGGTGGTAGCTTAAAAAAGAAATGACGTTTAATAAGTGTGCTTCAGGCTCCTATATTGAATAAATGATTTTGAATTTGAATTGAATTGAAATGGTATAGCTGGTAATGCACCAGTCTAAAACAGGCAGAAGTTAGAAAGTTTTAAAAAAACATTGTTCGTTTCATTGGATTCCGTAAAAAAATGACGTAGGTACTTCTAAAAGCACGTGACTAACGGCACGTTTTTAGAGTTTGCTTCCTTCGGTCATAACAATACTGAAACCCTTGACGAGAAGGGGTAGGTAAGGTAACCAATGTAACTTATAAAAAAGTTAAATCGTATTCGCAAGACTCCAAAAGATAGTAGATTTTAATGTAATATATAATTGTTATTCTATTCTACTTAGATAAGTACTTAATTAGTAATAATTATTATGTAAGTTGTGGTTGCCTATAAAAGGGTTAGCACCGTGCATGTTAATGATTAAGATATTTGTTAAAGAAATGTGTATAACCTGTTGGTAATCCTAATAAACAAATTGAAAACTGAAATTGAAATAGATCCCGATGCTTCCACACAAAGTTCCACACTCATCTTCCTGCCCTTATCCCATTATTTGGGGTGGACGCAATATGTCGTCTTCTTCCAAAAGGGTGATTGATCAACTTTCCCTAAGAAACCTACAGGTAAGACACCTGTTCGGTGCTGTGGTACCGCGTCCGCGACGGAGCAACACACGAAAATTCTCAAAAAAAGTTTTGCACTTTCCATACTAAATGTCTACGAACAAATAATAAGTTATGTTCGTAGCTAAATGTACAGTAGTACCAGTTTATAAGGCTTACCCTACGAACAAATATTGGGCTTACCGATGTGTACGCAGTTGACAAATTTTAATAGCACGCGAAATTATATTAACCAATCAGTATGTGCCACCATCCGTTTACGCTATTGGCTAATTTGTTTTCGCGCCCTTTTCTCTGCTATCCGACTTTGCACTCTTTAATTACTAAATGACTTCGGGTTTTGTCGGGGACTCGGGCCTGCTCTGCGCAAACGCAGATTAACGAACGGCCATATTTTCCTGGTCGTACTGAAATCAGCTGATCGAACGTAGGTATGTATGAAAAGTCAAAATTTATATTTGCGAATTTTCTATAGGTTTCTTTGGTAACGTTGATCAGTATCATGGGTACAATTACCCCTTAAAGTAATGCAACTGTTTACCCTAACACCCTGTATACTTCCACACTCTAAAGACAACAAATATTGAAAGTTTGTAGGATACCAGCCGAACTGTATCTGTCGAACACTTGAGAGTAGGTATCTTACTATAGTTCTAACGCTGATTCTAACCCACCGGTGATGAATAGGTATTTTATTTCTCAGATAAATAAAAGTTCTTATTTACATTATGTCCACTTTGGAGACTACGAATAAAAAGCTTATTTCTTTATTCGAAATCTCCACTCGTCATTGACAGAGAAATCTATCGGTCGCTAACCATTCGACCTCTTACCAATTATTGGATAAAATAACATTGCCTTTGGGCATATCGTTCTGTATGTATCCAGGCGACAGGGAGTTCAGTGAAATAGAATTGGTCACAGCTGTGCGAAAGGTAAAATATTAAAACTTAATTGGCAGCCTTGTAGAGTTTCACTTTGAAAGCTACCTCTAGGGTGATATTGTGTGAGTTTTCTTTAAAAGTAGGGTAACTTTGGCATATAACGCATAACGGTTTATACGGCATATAAACAGCAGGTCCTTTATTTGTCGCCCAATCTGTAAAGATAATTCCATATTGTTGTCACGGACCTGAAAAAAAGACGGACGTCATCTCGTCTAATCACGAGTGAAGCACGCATTTCTTTTGTGTGCGCTGTTACGCGGTACGTAAATTTACGTAATGGTGACGGATGTAGGACCTGCGCTGCGCCTAGAGCTACTGCATCTGTGTGAGTTTAAGTCGCTTGTAGAACAAACGAAAATGTTGGACCTTGCATGCTTCACATCTTTTTAGTGTCACATTACGTCCGTCTTTTTTTCAGGTCAGTGATTGTTGTGCTCAATTGCCATACTTCCGCGAAACGGCCATGCCTATTTATAACTTTCTTTGACCAAGACTAAGGGCCTGTTTCACCACTTAAGGTTACGGTAAGTTCTTGTTAGCTTATCCGACAGATAGTTTGACATATTTTGTATGAAATTATGTCAAAATATCTGTCGGATTATAAGCTAACAAGAACTTATTCAGAAGTGGTGAAACAGGCCCTAAGACTTACTCAAGACTTGGCTATACATGTATGAAATCTCAACACTTTTTAAGAGAAGTTTATTCCGAAAGCGCTAATGCGCACTGCATACAAAACGAAGTCTGGTTACATTTTCAATATTAACTAATTCAAGTCAATAAAATTTTGCTGAAACAATCTAGAAATGAATGTCTATGCTTGTTGGTCTTCAGATATTCGTTAAAATATAGTTTCAATGCTAGGATTAATTTAAGATTTGTATGGAAATCTTTGAGGCACTGTGAAAACTATGTTAGGTCATGAAAGACGCATGTAAGGCATGTACCTATGGAAGTAAATTTGAAAAAAAAAAAAAATGTTTTTTTTTTTATAAAATTTAAGGGGGCATGTAAGGTAGGTAAGGTAGACCGTAGACTTTAAAGAGTGTGCTTACTAGTTATGAAAGGAGATGCATGATTCGGAACGTAGTGTACGGGATTAAAAAGTAAGAATGACAGGTGTGAAAGGGACGGCATGATTGTGTTATTGCCTAAGAGTAAGTGAGACGAAATAAAGTAGATTCGAAGATAGCTTAACTTCGGGTTTCATTAATTTCCTTACAACTATACATTTTAACGAAAATCTGACAACATAAAAGCATAGGATTGTGAAAAATTTAATCTACTTGGTTAATATTGATAATACAACCAGACTTCGTTTGTATGGAGCCCAACGGTAATATCCCCTTAACGTGCCACATGATTTAAGCCTAAATACTCACATAACGTGGAGGATTTACGTTTAAGATCGTCTCAGTATTCGAGTTTAAATAGTACCGGAACGAATGCACTAGCGCGTTGCCGCATCGTGCATAGTGCATGATGCGGAAGCGCCGCGACCTTGCACCGAGCCTCTCCGCCCTCCGCCTCCGCCCCACTCCCCTCTCCGCGCACTTCTATAGACACGTCACACCCCGTCCTTACACATATTATATCAGTTCTCAGAGTAGATCAGTGGTTACACATCGTTAAATAACAGTTTTATAATGTTGTACGAGTAAATATGACTGTGCAAGATCCTTTAGAATCGCGGCGGACATCATTCATGTACACTACACATTATGAATTATTAACAAGTTAAAGCCAGTTTGTGCTATTTCAAATCAAATTAAAGATTTAAAACTTTAGTCTCGGACTTGAAGCTGCACCCTGCCTGCCTTTTTAATTTGATTATTCATTAGAGGTAACGGACGTCAATGACTTCACGGATGCACATACATAAAGATAGTTTATATGATAGACGTTTTTTGAAAACAAATTGCACTTAATTTTAAAGGCAAGAGCTGCCTAAATTCTTGAATTTAATGCATGCATGCATATACTTTTGCCTTATATTTAAAAAAAATTTCTTTTCAATCATGACATTATAGTCATCCTGTAAGAGCAAGGTCGTTTAACAATTCGATACACGACGTATCCAATTCATTACGTATTAAAAGAAAATACATAAAAAAATATATTTTTTAGTTTTAAAAGAGTGGTTGAGACCATCAAACTGAACAACTTTCACTATAGACCCAACTTCGACATCGAGAAAAAACGATCATCCCCTTTGATTATGTAACCAATGATATTATAAGTAAATATAATATTGTGTGCAACGCATTTAATTTTACACTGTGTACTGAATCGGCATATCTAATCTAAACTATTATAAAACTGTAAAAGAAGTGTGTCTGTACTCTCTGTACTGTACATAAAGACTGATTGAAGATATTTACAAGAAAAAGATTACGATATAGTAGATTACACACCGAGGGCAGGAAAGTAAAAAGGTCTCAGATCTCATATAATTGTTAAAACAATTGAGAAAAATGTTCTTTCTTCCGGACGGAAAGCGTCAATTTTCGTCCCGCTGCGCTAAACGAAGTTGTCGCTTTCCACCTCCGTCAAGGAGAACAATAGTATACTAACCTCGGACATTTAATAAGAAAGCCTCAGATCACATGTTTGTTGACCACGGCGACCTTTCTTACTTTCCTGCTCTCGATGTGTAATCTACTATTAGTTGTATCACCGATTTTTGTATTTTTTTGTCTGTTCGTATGTTGTAGCATCACGCATGAAACTTTGCTTATTATTTGACTTAAAATCGGGTATATGATTTGTGCGGACAAAGTCGCGGGTAAAAGCTCGTTGAATATAAAACTGCAAATACAGGGTATAAGGAAAAGTATCATTAACCTTTAAACCACAAACTCTACCCATAAACCATACACAAACAGCACTTTGTTTGTGTTTGATGTGACAGTTTTTTTCTAATCTTTTAATATTGCTATCTACTGATTATTTGTTTTATTAGTCTTTGAAAACGCCTCAATTAGTCCAACGATTGCTTGCAAATCCCAGCATTCACTGGCCTAGCTGCCACTTCTTCGCCACATCTACCGCAACCTGGTCGCCCAGTGCATAGGTTCGCTAAAGAATGTACTATCGAGGACTTTTCCGCTTGACCTGACTTGTGATCAGGCGGAATTGTCCGTTTTAGTACTTACCTAGCATTACTGGCAAATTATCGAGGCCTGTCGTTGTGATGTGCTTCTGATATACGACTTTACACTGTTCAAACGTTTAAAAAACAGTACCCAATAAACGATCATTGTTGCTGCAGACTTACGTAAGTTATACGCGAGCATTTTTTCAATATACTTACCTAAGTAAGGTAGGTATCTACTATATTATACCTATATGATTAATCAGGGTCTTCAAAAATTGTGTAAGTATTTATTCAATTTACATCGATTCTTATACAGGTTGCAACAAAACACCCTAGTTATATTTTAGGGGTGATTAAGGCCATCAAACTAAGCAACTTTAAAAGGGAAGCCAATATCGAGAAAACATTAAAACGAATTGCTGTTTCATACAAAACTGCAACACGAAGTACACCCTATCCAACGATACTCCACACCATCGGATAGAAGAGAAAAAAACCTAAAAAGTACCCTAAAAAAAATTTGTTCACGTGACTTATAGGTATGTATATGCGTGTTTGTCGGCGTGATTAATATGTATACCCGTGCCAAAATACAGCTTTCTAGTACTAAAAGCCTCTGAGCTAAGCTGCGGACAGACAGACGGACATGGAAAAACTATAAGGGTTCCTTGTTGACTACGGAACCCTAAAAATAGAGGGACATGAAAATATTATTTATTTTATTTTAACCAAAATGGTTGGGAAACTAAAGTATGTAACATAATCAAGTTTAAACACTGTCTATAGGCATTTAAATTAGCGTGAGACTTGCTAAAACTCTATTATTGAATGATGAATGCACTTCGTCTGGACACCGGAAACCATTTTGTGAAACAAGTGCTCAAGATCTGTATGCAGTAATCGTTCAATAGATATGCATAAACTCACGGCCATAATCCCTTTTTGGGGTGGTCAGAAACATTACTGTAACTACCTGCTATCTTGCTTGCATTTCAAGATGAAATGATTTTGTTGATGTTTCAATAGATATAATTTTATGGTGACCAGGTTAGTAGTGGGTTTGATGATGCAAACAGAAAATGTTCAGTTTGGGATAATTTTTGTCCTCAACCCATGTAAGGATTTATAGAACGCAGAGAATATAGGACTAGGTGGATCAGATATACTCATCGCAGAGAGAATCACTGCAGAGAGAATTCGATGCATTGAGAAATCACTGCAAAGGTAACAACTCATAAAATATGCATAATTTTAGACGATTACCTAGTTTTGTTATAAAATCGTGTAGTAATTTGAATTTCATGAGTCTTTAGGTAGATAGACCTGGTAACCCAGCACGAGTACCTTCTTAGCTATCTTGAATCAGGCACCAGCCTTCACAATACAAAACTGTACGCTCTATAAATATTTAGTTCTAAGTAGGAGGTATTGAATTTGTGGTGAACAAAATAAGCATTTATTATTACTGGCGGCGATCACTTTTAATTGAATGAACCGATTGCGAAGAAATAAAGCCTAACAAAGTCCTATGCTTTTGAGAAAACCCTATCCAAATCGTTTCAGTAGTTTTTAAGTGATGCGTGCACAAACAAACAGACAAAAATTCTATAAAACAGTCTCAATGCCATTACGTATCGTAAACATCTATAATATCTTCAACGTACATCCACGCCAAGTTTTTTTGTCCAAGTGATGTTAGTAAATTTCTCACAATCAAAAACGTTATTTCTAACAGAAAAGTTGGAGCCCATTATCAGAGAAAACAGGTATAACGCAAACTCGGTATGTGTAGTAGCTTATACTGCATAATAGTCGTAACTAGAAAATATCGCGATTGCGTCACCCGGATGAGAAAATGCCATAACATTTTACGCAATAAAAAAAATCGTTCATATTAGAAGTAAAGAAGTAAATGTTTTCGCTAGGTGTTTCCTACTTTAATGGAAATAATTGGTATAAGGTAATAAGTGTAGACCTCATCAATATGTCTTTAAGTTAGTATTAGCTATATACATGTAGTTCTTAATATTATGCTAATATGCTGATGGGATGACCAGACCATCAAACTGAACAACTTTCTCCATGGGAGCAACATCGAAATCGCGAAGTGGGTTCTACAGGAAATTTATAGAAGTAGGATCTATTTCACTGCAAGGGCCAAAACCTTCTCTCGCGAATACGAGTTGGGGCAAGAGAGAGTGGGCCATACTCTAACACGAGGGCCGGTTTTTGTAAAAGTAAAAATTTTTGGTCTAACCGTTGGCCAACAAGATCCGCTTACGCTAGTAGACCAATGTCAGCGTAACCGCTGATGAGATAGCGATAGATACACAATTTATATACAAATTGCCGGCGCAATTCAGAGCCATAGTCGCTTTAGTTCAAAAATATGGTTACGTCGGTATAGGACAGCAATAAGGTAGCGATCTCCATATTTTAAATTCGAGCAGTGGCAAAGGACAATAATGGGCAGGAGAGGTCCAAGAGCCCCCAAGTGGCATACTATGTTTAAAAAGGTTTAAAAGGGGGTTGTAATACAGAATATTTTTTAATCTGCGGCATCAATATCTGTTCGAGAGAAAAACATATACAGGGTGTTTTTTCCATCAAACTGAACTACTTTCTCTTTGGGACCAACATCTAACGCGAAAAAAAAAACTGCTGTACCATACATTTTGGTTCGAGTAGGCTTACAGTTTTGTATGGAACAGCTCATTTTTTTTCGCGATTTCGACGTTGGTGCCGTTCACGTTAGTGGTTCAGTTCACGGTCTGGTCATCCCCTTAAAAAAGTGTCAGCATATTAAGAAGGACCCTGTAGACATTTCCAGTAGCACATGACAGTCTCGTGTCACTTCGGGAGGTGTTCCGGGAGGGCGTGGCGTGTCGATGGGCTGGCTCTACGAAGACACGCCCAGCTTTCACTCGCTATCCATTTTACTTTCACAACAAAGATTGTGCCGTCTATTACGGTCGTATTCATTTAATTGGTGAATAAATATCTGGATTATGAACTAATCTGTACATTGGGGGGTTAACGATATACAGTGTGTACCTAAACTTAAATGCGTTACGTATGGAACAATATGCTTCAGACCATCAAACAGAACAACTTTTATACTATGGGATCAACTATGAAATTATGAAAAAAATCTCTGCTGTTTCGTACATTTTTGTAGAGGAGCTATTGACATTTTTCTTTCTTTGTGAAAACCCCATTCAAATAGTTTTTCAGTAATGCGTGGAGAAACTGAATAAAATTCTAAAAATTGTCTCAATGGAGTCCGTTAATACAAGGTGTAAAATTAAATGCGTTACATAAAATGGAAAACGGTGCTTCAGACCAATTGATAAAGTTATATGTCAAGATTGACAGTCGAAGATACGAAAGCGTCGTAAAAAATTGGAACCAGTACTGGCCCCTAAACCCTATACATATACACGCACACATACATAATTTGTATGGCGCCTCACGCACACCAACCTATGAAACTTGGCCCCTTTTGTTTTATACCGTAAAACAGTGAGGCTCATTCTAGACATATACTTTTTCTAAGTTCAGACCATTAAACTGAACATCTTTCGCTATTGAGCCAAATTGTAAAACGCGGGAAAAATACTGCGAGAGACTGAGAAGAAGAGAGCTGTTTTATACAAAAATACAACTAACTACATACCACCACCGTACCGTACCGTTATTACAACAACGAATCTAACATAAAATAAAGTATTAAAAAATCAACGATGTCTGTCTACCTGTCAAAAAAAACAAAACAGATAAATGCGTAAGAAACTATTTCCCTATACCTACCCCTAAAAGAGTCGCGGATTCAGTTCACCGCACACTGAACAAGAAGTCAAGAGAGTACCTAAGAAGTTATACATGACTGCAGATACTGCGAAGAGCAGGAAACTCAAGCAGTAATTCGCTTTTACCCACGACTTCGTCTGCATAAATTATTTACCAGATTTTAAGCCAAATCATAAGCTTTCAAACAAAAAAGTTTCATCATAATCGGTTTAGTCGTTGTTGCGTGATGCTCGAACAAACAAACTGACAGACATAAAATTTAAAAATGGTTAATTTGGAGTCAGGCAGACCTAAAAACCACATCATCGTAATCTTTTTTTGTAATTATATCTTAAATTTACAGACACACTGCTACAGTTTTAGTTTAGCTAGATTAGATTATGTAGGCAATTGTAAAATGTGTGGATGAATAAAGTGAATTGATATTTTTATACACCCTGTATGTACAGCATTATTAATATGCTGAAGATTTTTTTAAGGGGGTGATCAGACTATCAAACTGAATAACGTGGACTATGGAATCTACATTGAAAACCTAAAAAAAAACAGCTGTTCCATACAAAACTACAAACACACATGACTCAAATCTATGGGACACTAGAGTTTTTTTGGTCGTTTCAAAGTGTGTCCCAGAGAGAGAGTTGTTCATTTTGATGGTCTGATCATCCCCTTAAAAAACCGTCATCATGTAAAGAGATGGACCGAGAGGGCAGGAGTTATTGCCACGTTAGTTTAGTTTTCATGTCTTCATTTCGAGAGCGAAAATGCGCGTTGCATACAAACGTACTATGGTGATATTTTCTATACTAACCAATTAAAGTCAGTGAAATTTTGCAGAAATAACCTAGAAACAAATCTCTATTCTTCTATAGAGTCAGATTTTCGTTAAAATATACAGTTTCAATGCTAGGATTAATTTAAGATTTGTATGGAAATCTTTGAGGCACTGTAACTTGAAAACTATACATTTTAACGAAAATCGGACTCTATACAAGCATAGAAATTTGTTTCTAGATTGTTTCTGCAAAATTTCATTGACTTTAATTGGTTAGTATTGAAAATATCACCATAGTACGTTTGTATGAAGCGCGCTCCGAATAATATACCCTTAACCTATTGTGTGTATCTAACCTATACAGGGTGTAAACTTAAATGCGTTACACACTTTAGGGGGTGTTTTGAACCATCAACAGATTTTTTTTTACTATGGATGGATCAAATATTGGAATCGAAAAATATCAGCTGTTCCATAGAAAACGTCAATGGTGACTCGACCTAAATGTTGGAACATAGCAGATTAATTGTTCTTCACGATTTAAAAGGTCCCATAGTATAAGTTGTTCAGTTTGATGGTCTGAGGCAATTAAGTTTAAACCCTATACAATATCATTGACTTTATTATCGCGCTCTGTAGGTAGTTATATAGATGTATAACCATAACCACCCTGAAGTACGATCGCAAATTTATGAAGGTTTAAGCATTTTGATTACCGACCAGTTATTTTATCAATGCAATAGGAATCCAATAAATGTATTATTTTACAGTCTCAGTCGATTTTATATCGTAACAACATACTTAGACATAAATTATGTCATAACGTGAATCCATTATACAAACCTTTGATTATAAGCGATTAACACGATTAAGCAACACAAGTTATGAATATAATGCAGTTTATCATGTACACACGGCGACACATCAAGCTACGCAAAATCAAGCTTGATGTGTCTCCGTGTGTACCTGCCTATTCGTTAATCCATGTCAGATCTAGGTCGATGATGTCAAAGGATTATTGATGCGGTTTGAAAATACTCTAACAACAAGTTTATCCACACATTTGCTTCCACCATTCGCATAGTATGGCCCGATTATTCATGGAGACATACTACATGCCGTGCCGGGGTATGCCGTGGTAGATTGAATTATAGGTTGATGATGATGATAATTATTATGTTGCCCAGCAATGGAAAGATTTTGGCTTTTACTTTCCCTACAGCTATTTTTCGTATCACAGGTCTTGAATTGTTTCCATTCCATTTGATCATATATGTAGATATGATGATCCAGCTTAAACCAATAATAACTCTCGCGATTTGCGAAAATGTAGTTTTAGTAAACAAATCTAAAGTATTGTCACCAATACGCGAAACGCTGCTAAGGTTTCCGACGATCGATAAGCCCAACTAGCTCAGGTACACTTGTACAATATCACCAATTAACTTTCAGTATAACAATAACCGACCCTCGACGTCACTAAAACAACTTACCAAGCACAGAAGCTGTAGAAACGTTTTAAATTAAACATCGCACTGAGTGAGCCCAGAAGGTTTACTTTGAACTATGTCATATTATAATATTCGGGGCGAAAAATAGCTGAGAGGTAGGGGTGGATGAGATATTACCGAAAAACTATATGAGATATTACCGAAAAACTATCTGTGAAGCTTCAGACAAGAGCCCCGTGCACAGGGTGTTGTCATACAAATTGCAGATCTTGAAAAACTATTTGCTTACCAGGAAAAGACATCATAATGAATTTTTTTTTTGAGATTATTCTAATACTTATATTCTATTTTTGTTTAATGGCGTTTCCTTGTTAGATTTCCCCAGTTTCAAGTGATGCAGGTATATTTATTAGGTATTGTCTACGAATTATTCGTAGGGTATTGTACGGTAATTGGATATGGCGATCTCAAAGCCCTGTTTTTAAACAAAAACACACACTCGAAACCGCCATAAAATGGCGAAGCCGCGTGGCCACCGAACGAATTGACGTCTACTCGAGAGCCCTCTAGCCACGCGACTCTTTTTGAGATTATATTATAAGCAAATCAACACAATTTTGACAGCTAAATAATTTTCGGCGCAGCTAATAAAGCACTGCGCTGAAAATTCTACGTAACTAAACGGTTCCTATAATAGTTTGCTAATCAAATCAGTAATGTGACCAATGTACCTACTGCTGCTAAAGGTATAACTTACGAAAACAATGTCTGTTTCTCTTTAGCTGATAGAGTTTTTTACCTAATCGAATTATTCCGTTTTAACGTATTGTGCTATATAACTGTCCAGCTTACGGTATTTGAACACCTGATGAGTTGGAAAGACTGTCCAGTTAACGAAACTGGCGAATTAGGTACCAAAAATGAGTGCAGTGGTCACGCATTTCTATCTAAGCTAATATGCTGCTAATTAGCAAAGAAAATAGTTACCTATCTTGATAATTTCGAACCCTGTCTTGACTATGTGTTAATACAGGTCACAGAAAGGATACAGGCAGGTAAAGACCAGGTAGTACCTAACAACAAGGGGCAATGTTTATTATGACGCCGCGCCAGCGTAAAGAGCTGTAAGATTCTGCTGCATGATTTCAAGAAATCGAGACGAAGGTAAAGATTTCTACACATTTTTACTTTTTGGACAAAAATAGAGTGGATATCAGCAACAGCAACGATGTATGAAGTTTAATCAAAACTCGTGCCTGGGCTATAAATGTCCCGCCTTGTGTTGTTACTGGGATTACGAGTATCATTATCAATAATACAACATGAATGTAATTATCATTAGTAACAACATCTCTCGGCGGCGTTCTGTTCGACCCAGGAAGAGATGGCGGGTTGACCAGGACAAATTTGACGACCAATGGCCAGAGGTTGCCCAAAACAGGAACGAGTAGAAGAGCAGGGGAGAGGCCTTTGCCTGGCAGCGAGATGAAATAGGCTAAAAAAACATATCTACCAGTAGCGACTGATAGCTATCTAAACTTGTGTGTAATGTGTCAACAGCTGTCGGTGTTCCAAAGAAAATAAAACATGAATGTAAGCGAAAATAGAAACAGATGGAAACACAACATGTATGCCTTCTTGATTCTTGGAAATTCGGTCAGTAGATGCACACAATAGAGAGGATTGAAGAGTAAACGGGGAGGCCTTAGCCCAGCAGCGGGACAAAGAAGAAACTACATTTTAAAAAAGTATGTGCCGCAGCACTAACAAACCCATAGTTGTACTACTGTAATACTAAACAAACCCTTGTTATGATGTAGATCATAGTGCCATCATTATCATTACATCATTTATTAGTTCCCGATAATAAGCGTATAAAATAGGATTTTGTTTGACTGGGTGTCTGGCAAATACTGAAACGATGAATTCAGACCATCAAACTGAACAACTTTCACGTTTCCTGGGGTGGCTCCATAGTGAAAGTTGTTCAGATTGTTGGTCTGAATTCACCGTTTCAGTATTTTCCAGGCTGTCACTTACACTTAGTATAGGTATATGTATGGTATATATTCTTAATATCACACAGTACTATACTGACGGTTGTTTAACGGGATGATTAGACCATCAAACTGAACAACTTCTTCTGTGGGACCAATATCGAAACCGCAAAAAAATCTGCTGTTCCATACAAATCTGCAATTCTACTCGACCCAAATGTATGGGACAGATTTCTTTTTCTTGATTTCGATGTTGTATCCATGGAGAAAGTTGTTCAGGTTGATGGTCTGGTCATCCTCTTAAAAAACCGTCAGCATATTAAGTTAGACCCTGTATGTAGAGTCAACTCAATTTAGTCAAAAATATTACTTACTGCTCTTTACGCAAAAGCGGCAGAAAGCAACTTTGTGACAAGAGCATTTGGTGTCTTTGCAAGGACAACACAAAAGATGCAAATAGGCATTAACTTGCAAATAGGAACAGACGCTGATCGAAATCGTAAGTAAAAGAAATAGGTGCATACGGGTAATGATTACAGGAGGTATATAGGATCCAACTTAATATGCTGACACTTTTTTAAGAGGATGATCAGACCGTCAAACTGAACAACTTTCTCTATGGGACCAACATCAAAATCGCGTAAAAAATCGTCTCTTCCATACAAAACTGCAAACCTACTCGAGCCAAAATGTGTTTTTTTTTTACGATTTCGATTTTGGTCCCATAGAGAAAGTTATTCAGTTTGATGGTCTATCATCCCCTTAAAAAAGTGTCAGCATATTAACAAGGACCCTATATTTGGCTAAAATATCCTTGCCATGCAAATATGAACCAAAGAAGAGTTACCTACCTCTATTTTCTTTAAAAACTTTTTATAACAAGATATCTAACTTTAAAAAAAAGTAACAATTAACGATTTGTCCTACAAAATTGTTAATTGAAGCTCCAATTATAAGTTTTTATTTTAACTTTAACTCTTTCTTTCACTTTCGCGTTGCTATGCACCCACAGAATCCAGTTCGAAGTTCTGTTACCTTTCTTTTTCCTTTTCATACCGATCACTGAATTTTAGGGTGTTCGACAAAACATTTATGTGATGATGCCTGTTAGTTACACAAAATAAATAAGTAAGTACCAAAATCAAATCAATAAGTTCACATTCTGTCAATAATTTATAGAGTAGGTCGTTCTCTTCTCTATAATTCTACACCAACGCGAACGCTGGAATTTAAAAAGTCTAGGAAGCATCGATGTGGGATGCTATTTGTATTACCACAATTATACGTAATCTTTATCGACCTTGCTATACAGAAGGTTGAGTAATGTAATCAATTATGACCTTGTCTCCACACAGCAGGTCATATGTGTTTAATTGATTTTGTTACACGCAACAAAGGTGAGAAGCAGCGCTAAGATAAAAGGCGTTTAACAAATTATGCTATTAATTCCGTTGTGGGAAGCCTACAGGATATCGGGCATTTAATTTCACACCCTGTTTAAACGAAGAAAAATATCTTGTAGTATGTCACAAATTTGTCATGTGTTCTAAATTACTATTGTTATATCAGCCGTCGCTGTCCCATTGTTGGGCAAAGGCCCATCTAATCTAAACTATTATAAAACTGTAACTGCGCCCGCGGCATGATCGGGCGATAAAGCGCTATCGCGCCCTAGCTCCCTTTCTTTTTGCGCGCGAACGACCGAGTTAGCAGGCGCGATAAAACGTTTATCGATGCACCATGCCGCGGGCGCTGAAGTGTGTCTGTACATTGAAGATATTTACAAAAAAATGATTACGATATGGTTTTTAGGTACCCCTGACTCGAAATCAACCTTTTTTAGAAATTTTGTCTGTCTGTTTGTCTGTTTGTCTGTCTGTTTGTCTGTTTGTTTGTGTGTTTGTTTGTTTGTTTGTTTGTTTGTTTGTTTGTTCGCGCATCACGCAAAAACTACTGAACCGATTTTGATGAAACTTTTTTTGTTTGATAGCTTATGATCTGACTTAAAATCTGGTATATAATTTGTGCGGACGAAGTCGCGGAAAAACACTAGTTATAAATAAATACAAAAAATATAAAAACTATTTATTTTAGTGGGCTTTACCTTTACTAGAATAGCAAACTTTACTAGATTTTTTTTGTTATAAATTGAATTAGTAATAAAGTAGATTAACTAAAATCTACTAATAACAACAAATTTTCTAGTAAAATCCATGTAGGTACAGACAAAAGTCACTGTGCTTGATTTTCTAAACTGAATTTCATTTGATTAGGACTCAAGCCTTACAGTTTAGTCTCTTATATTGAATCATTTATAAGGTTATATGTAGGTATTTAATAGCAAAAGTTGGTTTGTTATGTAAACTACATGGTACATGAACCATTATCGTAGCTGATTCTTGTGTGCAGCTGTAGGTACTTATCGGTCAGACGAGAGCGCACGCGCCACCATAACATCTCAGTATATTTTCTTTGACATGGTGAAATATGGCCAGAAGCTATAGGTAGGTACCTAAGTGAATATCGATTTAACCGTTCCTATTACTTTTCAAAGAAAGTTATAATTTCACATCTTATCTTAATTCTTACATCTTCTCATAAGTTTTATCTTATAAAGGTTAAGGTGTTTGCAGAGTTGTCAATTTCATACAAAACTTTGTTGTAGAACACTCGTAGACGGTATTAATAAAAGCAATGTTTAATACATAGAAAAATAGCTTAGAAAATCTAGATTGCGCGTATCAAATAACATTTACAATTCATAATATAATTACGAAGACATAATAAGGCTTTGAAATTTTGTATGAATAATTTCAAAGCTTGATATCTTCGTAATTATATTATAAATTGTAAATATTATTTGATACGCGCAATCTAGATTTTCTAAGCTATTTTTCCATATATAAAACATTACTTTTATTAATACCGTGTACGAGTATTCTACGACAAAGTTTTGTATGAAATTGACAACTCTGCAACCACCTTAACATTACATTTTTATCGTGACATATATTTGATGGATCGTACTAATAATCGACTGTTAAATATTAAACTAAACTAAAAATTAATAAAATAAATAAACACAATATGTTTAATTAGTATATGTACAAGCATAAGAAATCGCTTAAAATAATCTGCTGTTCCTTAAATTTGGGTCAAATGGAAGTAGGTGTGTTTTATGACGACATCTTTCAATAGGAAAGTATTTTCTTACTTCATCCCCTTAAAAAAATTTTTGGTGAAAAATATTTCATTTGCATTGGATTTAATTTAAACCTCGTACAAAATAATCGACTGTAAAATATTAAACACATATTTAATACTTAAGTAGCATAAATACAGGCTCCTTAATATGTTGACACTTTCTATAAGTGGTGATCATACCATCAAACTGAACAACGAAATCGCGAAAAAAAGTCCCATACATTTGGCTCGAGTATGTTTGCAGTTTTGTATGGAACAGCAGATTCTTTTTCGCGATTTCGAAGTCTGTCCTTAAAGAGAGAGTTGTTCAGTTTGATGGTCTGATCATCCTCTTAGAAAACTGTTAGCATATTAACTCTTTCTCTCTTTCTTTTTCAGATGGTTAAATTGATCACTGTCATTAAAAAAAATTACCTTACTTGTATTAATTTATTACTGATTTCTGTATCCAGGACCCATTACCAACTTTTTCGTGTGGCTACACTCAGTGAGATCCTATGTCCACGTATGTCCTAGAACGATGCGAGTATGTCTGGGATTTAGTTCCGAATTTGTTCTATCGAATCCAATAAGAATTAAAATTTGTTCCGTTAAAATGGAAGAACGGCATTGGTTTGAAAAAACCTCCAGCCAGCGGGACCCTTTTTATTTATAAGTCATATAGGAACTCCAAATGGGTGTCAAGATTTAGTTCTACTTTCCTTTATTACCTACGTTTTAAGTAAAAACAGTGTTCTAGCGTATATAATTTCAAAAATAACTGGGTCTGAAAAAAAAAACCTCCACTCAGCGGGACCCTTCTTTACTATGGTACTTAGCCCAATCATTTTACGGAGTTTTGTTAGAAGGGGTGGGGAGTAATTGAAGAGAATGGTACTTTTAATCTGTAACCGGTATCATTTAGAGACAAAAAGACTATCTGAAAACTAATTACAAAAAAAAACACTACGCAACTCAGACATACTCGCATCGTTCTGTGGACATAGGGTTCCGCTGAGTAGCCGCACACAACTTTTTCGACTCTCAAAATATCTCCATTGATACCGATCCTACGCATTATTGTAGGTATCTTCTTATTATCTTTTATCCTTTTCTGAACAAGGACATATCTAGGTTTATTGTATAGCTGCGGAACCCTATTACGGACATGACCGACATGCTCTCTTCCAGTTTTATTATTTCTAATGAATTTATGAAAACTGCTGCCTATATTATGAGTTTTTTAAACAACTATTTTGCTCTTTTACATTGAGCGCGAATTATTTATAAAATAATTTGAGAGAGCTTTATTTGCTTAGTTCTTGCGCGATTTATTTGCGTAGCAATATATTGTAACGACTTAGTTTGTACGGGTGTTTTATTCCACATAACAAGAGATCTATCCAAAGACACCCACTCAATTTATTTAAAATAACTAAATTTTTCCAACCACCTTCTCGACTTCTCGTAGCATTGAAAAAAAATTTGTCTTCCTTACTAACACATTTCTGTTTTTGGGTTATTGTTATCTGTTCATGCTAAATTTCGATTCAATAGGTGCAATGATGAGCGTGTAGGTAATTGGGGCATACAGACAGACAGAATGTACCAAAGTATAAGAGTTCCTTGTTTGACTAAAGGAACCCTACAAATGCTAATGAAGATGTCCCACTTCATTACTTTCCCATTTTACAGACATCAGACAGACAGAATCGGACGAAACCATAAGGGTTCTTTTCCTGACTATGGGACCCTAAAAAAGGATTAAAATACATACACGGTTCGAAAAAACAGACAATCACTAAAATGTTCTGGTAAAGTAGGAATATACAAGGCAAGTACAAAAATAAATCCAAGGGAGCTGTTTAAATTAATATTTAATATGGCAATTGCATACTTTAGACGACGTAGACCAGAATACCTTGACATATTTGCGTTTAAGAATACTCTCATCTTTCAATTTATTCTAGACTTTCATACAATACCCAAACTAGACATTTTACCTAACTGAAGGCTTATCAGCAAAACATTGTTAAATCACAACCCTTGTGAATGCACAGAACAACTCACTGGTGGTCAAACTGGTGATAGTGAGGAGCTGGCGGCTGCAACTCGTGAAGCTGCAGGTAGAACTCGTGCACACGCGCGTACTCGCGAGCCATGCCGCGGGACCGCGCCGCGCACGCTCGCACGCGTCCGCACCGCGCGGCGATGCCTCACAACTGAACTGACGATGACGCACAAACAACACCCCTACAGCAAGGGCTTTAGTAAACGACTGATTTTCCGAAAGAAGTTTTCCTCGCTTCATCGTCATCTCGTCAAACAACCAAATGTTTTTTTTCTTCTTTTGGAAGTTTGGTGGAAGTAAACAACGACTATTTTAAAAAAAAGCTCGGTTGTTTTTTATAACTACTTATTTCAAAGAAGAAGAACGCTTTTATGTTTGCCAGCCCGTTACAAACACCAGGCGAAAAGAAGTTCTTCAACAGTACTAAGTACTACAAAGCTAAGCTCCAGGGATAGGCGAAGACGGACGGACTGAGTGCGAAGCGATCAATTTAGTAACTACTAGCTGTTGCCCGCGACTCCGTCTGCGAGAACCTTTAAAAAGTATCCTATGTGTTAATCCAGAACACCTTCTATCTTTGTGCCAAATTTCGTCCAAATCCGTTCAGCCGTTTATGCGTGATTGAGTCACAAACATCCAAACATCTAAACATCGTCACAAACTTTCGCATTTATAATATTAGTGAGATGAGATTGAAATAAATTTTTCACTTTTTCCATACCAATAGCAAACGGTCTAATGATTCTTCTTGGTCGTAACCTCATGGCTGAGGGACGTGACCATCGTGGGCCGCTTGTGCCACCACAGCTCTCCAGGCCGGTCGATCTTGATTCTATGACCTAGTTACTCGTAGCTTGCAGTAATAAGTAAAGCAAAAACATCTGAACGCACCGATCTTAACCTTAGATACAATAAGACATTAGGTATGTATTGAGAGACACCAGAAAACAATTTTATTGAGTCAGGAATGGAGTCAAGCATGATCTGGCGCTCACGGTGCTAGCTAAAGCTCACACTCCCACAGAATACGATAAGCGGTCTGTTCGAACTCGTAACCGTCCACAGACTATTCACATAAGGGTGACGACACCGACTTAAAATATAATAGTTATCCCCTAAAGTTACCATGTCCTGTCAGAACTTACCTACTCTTGCATTTTACGAATGCGCGCGAGACTTCGGTCGGGGCGTCGATTAATTACGTGAGGCATTTTGCGGGGGAGGAGGTTGAGCCGAATCTCACCCAATCTCACGTGGGTTTCTCGGCAAATATCACGTAATTATTGTTTTCCTCTGTTCTTAGTAGTCTTGTACTTAGGACTAGTCACTCGAGAACGGCTGGACCGATTTGGCTAATTTTGGCCTTGTATACAACGGAAATACGCGTCGAGCCAAATATCACGACATCTCACGACGAAAAAAGTCCAAAATCACCTCACGTAATTAATGGATGCCCCCTTCCTTCAACACTGACCCGCACACTATTGTGACCTTAGATAAATGATTGGTCTTCGCCAGCCAACGAAGATCAATCATTTATCTAAGATTGTGACATAACGAATAAGTGCATGACGAGTTTTCAGGCAGTAACGATAACGTATTCATTCGTGTATACACTCGTCACAATAGTGTGTGTGTCTTCATTTATTTAAGACTCACGCCCTTACTTTACATAGCCTTTTAATTAGTGTCAGGAAAGACTTAAACCTTTCATATTCGATGTATAATGAATATTATTATATTCATAAATTTCATAATACACAAGTCCTTGTTGAATATTATTATATTCATAATACACAAGTCCTTGTTTCGTCAAATCTAAGTACATTGTAAGTACCTACATAAAAATAGTTTAACCAAAGAAGTATTTACTACAAACTTTTTGACATTCAACCATAATAAGTAGTTCATTATCATCGTCAACATAATTTTTGCAGTGTTGCCAGCCGGATCTTGTCGAAAGTAACCGGAATTAGATTAAAAAGTAACCTTTTGGTGTGAAAAGTTACCTTTCATATTTTTCCAGTAATAAGGTATTAAAAGTTGATGGACAGAAGTTGGTTCTATTAACTTACAGAAATGAAAAAATTCAGTACCGTTTTCCATTTTCAGTTGCATTTTCATCCGATTGATTGATCGAGCGAGTAAGTGAGACTACTTAGACCATTTTTAGTCTTTCGTGATTTGGTATCTATACATTAGTGCGAGAGAGAAAACGGAGAAAAACGTGTTTTTAGGAGTTGCACTCACTACGTTACGAAAGTTTTGCTTTATAAAACAGTGCAAAAATATGAAAAAGCATTCCGTTTCATGGAAAAATATGATTGATAACACAAATTCCGAAAAATCACCTAAAAGTAACCTTTTGAATCGTGTAACCTAAAAGTAACCTGACAGAGCTAAAAATCACCTAAAAGGTTACAAAAGTAACCTTCTGGCAACACTGAATTTTTGTGACTTAATTACCGCGTGGGAAGAAGTTGTCGCTAATATCTAATATCCATGTCACATCACATCTTAACTATTATAAAACCGTAAATTCATAAGGAATAAAAAAGTAGCGGTTCTCTTCATAGAAATTCAAATAACATTCGATAGCGCCATTTAAAAACGTGCAGCGCCATCTATTGACAAAATTGTTAGTTTGTTTGTTTGTTCGCGCATCACGCAAAAACTACTGAACCAATTTTGATGAAACTTTTTTTGTTTGATAGCTTATGATCTGACTTAAAATCTGGTAAGTATATAATTTGTGCGGACGAAGTCGCGGGAAAACACTAGTATTTTACTAAAATACCTATAATATAAGTACCACTACAAAATAAATGAACACAACATTGAAATACATATAAACGTACATTGTCAAAACCAGGAATTTTGATCGTCCACATACCTATTGAAGCTACTATCTAATTAAACTATCCTACTGGATCTGTAAACCAATAATTTCATGGATTTTGTGATTTATTCGACACTAACAACCGAGTGAAATATCGACAAGGTGGCGAAAGTACAGGGTTCACCCTGTATAACCGTCGGCCAGCATTTTCAGCTTTTACCAGTAGATTTTGAGTTTGAGCAGCATGAAGATTCTGGGCTAAACCCATGCTATTATCGGATCTAATCTGTGATTAAACTAATCGCTCGAATTGATCATTGCTACAGATCTACTATATAATAATCTATACTTCTATATATATACTAATATTATAAAGAGGAAAGATTTGATTTTGTGTTTATTGTTTGTATTGAATAGGCTCTGAAACTACTGGACGGATTTGAATAATTCTTTCACCATTAGAATGCTACATTATCCGTGATGAACATAGGCTAAAAAACAGCTAAGTGTCTGTCGGGTAGATTCTAAGGGCGGTACGAAGTTCGCCACGGTCATATTATAGTCTACTATACAATTCACATAGGCAATATTGTATTTGCCTTAACCACAAAATACTATATCGATGTACATGTGTATTGCAAATAAAACTACAGTTTCTGAGAATATTGTAAAGGACCTACTCTTGGGGGAAGACATCTCAAGAATTCATCTGTTTTCGAGGGCTCGAAAGGGGATAACGCTTCACGGAACAAATTTACCTAGGTAGGCACTTAGATAAACTTTTTCATCGTTCTATTACTCCATATAAAAAAATTATACCGCTATGCAACGCAACGCTATGCGACTGTACCTGCAACGTCATAAAAGTTTAGGCTAGAATAGGTGATGACGAAATATTTTTTTCATGTGTTGTTTTTCATGAATGTGTCTATCATATTCGCAGTAACAGTTAAAAGTTTAATCATGTAGCTTTGTACTACACTACAAGTGAGCCCGTGAGCCGCCCCCAAATGTCATTACCGCCCGCTTCGGCCCGTCCGTTCCCGCCCTCAATGACTACTTGTGTTTGTTAGAGCTTAGGTTTTAGATTGAGTCGCTTTCGATTATTCAATATTGCATCTACCTCAAGGTTTGCCATAGAGCGAAGGAGGGCAACATTTTAGGTGGAACTGATCGGGCCAGAAAGCACCAAAACTCAAATAGCCGAATATGGATAGATAAGTGCCCAACTTAAATGGGAGTGGCCGTTCATGTCTGTCGAATACATCCTGAAAGATGGACAAAAACCAAAAACAATCATGCACTGAATCCCTGAAAACGTTCGCCGGCGCCGGCGTCCTGGAGTGCGATTTTTGAATATCATACGTCGAACTCAGCAGTATCAAATTTCAAAATTACTATGAAGATATGCATCTTTCTACTGCTGATTTGACTTACAAAAATCATACTTAAGGAGTGCGATTTTTGAAAGTCAAATCAGCAGTAGAAAGAAATTCAAATCAGCAGTACAAAGATATAGTGCGATGACCTAGAAAAAAATGAACAATGGCCAGAAATTGCCCAAAACAGGAACGTGTGGAAGAGTACGGGGGAGGCCTTTGCTACAGTGCCACTTTAGTAGTTTTTTCTATTCCACCAATTTCATCGGAATCGGACGAATGGTATAGGACCGCATGAGGGACAAACAGACAGACAGGCATTGATTATATTATACAAGCATGATATCATAACTAAATTGGACTTGCAATCAACGATATCAATGTACAGGTCTATGCTTGCAATTATAAAAATTGCAATAAATTATCTTGCAAGAAAGAAAAGTACGTAAAACTATGAAATTATTAAAAAAAAAAACTAAGTAAGCAATTGATAACGCAATTAACAAACTACTTATACGACATGAAACCCATTCTTGAGAATGAAACTGATTCATATTAACAAAGAATAACGTGTTACCTAGAATCTTCCTAGAATACACAACGTCAGTTTCCAACACAGAAACATCACCGGCAATACAGAAAAGTATAACTTAGGTATACAGGGTCCAACTTAATTATGCTGACACTTTTTAAGGGGATGATCAGACCATCAAACTGAACAACTTTCTCATTGGGACCAACATTGAAATCGCGAAAAAAAAAAATCTGGCCCATACATTTGGCTCGAGAAGGTTTGCAGTTTTGTATGGAACAGAAGATTTTTTTTTCGTGATTTCGATGTTGGTCCCATAGAGAAAGATGTTCAGTTTGACGGTCTGATCATCCCCTTAAAAAAGTGTCAGCATATTAAGTTGAACCCTTTATACCTACTAGAGTCGTGAGTGAAAAATATATGCACTTCCTACTGAATATTACGTAGCACTCAAGATGGCGGTCACGAGCAGCTAAAAGTGCATCGCGACGTCGCCTTGCCCGTGAACCTGGCATTTATTATGAAACACATACAATCGTATCTAATCACTTACATTTCTCTCTAACTACATTTACACCGACTCTTAACAAGGCAAAATACTCGTAGACTTCGTAAAGAAACCAGCAACGTAGATGGTTGTATGACTAGTATAGCGTATATCTGAGCTGCACTGGTGCAGTGCCAGCTTACACGTGCCGCTGCTAGTAAACATAACGTAATATTATGCAACTAACGAAAGAAGTAAAGCGAATATAATACGTATAATGCAATTACTGCGACCGCGTGATGACATTGCCAATGATAACATAGATTTTTTTTCCGAGGAATGTATTGTTTATAACAGAAACATTTAATTTTGATGATGTTGGTCAATGAATAATAACAATAAGCTTAAGCATATGCTCACGACCCCCCGACTATTCCTCTAGGGGGTAGTCAGAGACATTTTGAAACCGCAGAACATCCACGTTTCACTAGTACCTACCGAAGCTAATAACGCTAATAATTATCGGATAATTATCCAACCTAGTTCCCGCGACTTCGTCCGCACAAATTATATACCAGATTTTAAGTCAGATCATAAGCTATCAAACAAAAAAAGTTTCATCAAAATAGGTTCAGTAGTTTTTGCGTGATGTGCGAACAAACAAACAAACTAACAATTTTGTCAATAGATGGCGCTGCACGTCATTTAAATCGCGCTATCGAATGTTATTTGATTTTATATGAAGTAAACCGCTACATTTTTGTTCCTCATGATTTTACGGTTTTATAATAGTTAAGTAAGATACAAGGTAAAAAAACTGAAAACTAGAACCAGGTAGGGTAGGTAAAGGTATTTTAACCAGAAGTGAACGAAAATGTCTTCGAAATGAAAATTGATTCATTTTTCATTTGATTTTCGAAGAGCAAAATAATTTAGCTAGGTAGTAAAAATTGATTGTAGTGTGTTTTTGTATGCGTATCAAAATAGAAATATTTTAGAACAAAGAACAAATAGATTATTCCTAGTTAAACTGAATCTGAGCTAGTATAAAAAAGTCTATAAAAAAGCTAATATTTAAAAGTCAATACTACTCACAGAACTTACTTTTATCGAGAAATGACGAGTTTCTCTACTGAAAAACCAAAGTCAATAACAATAATATACTGCACAAAAACCCTATACTTAGGGGTGAATGTGTCACCCAATACTACCCATATTACGGACTCGGACAAGGGCAATCTCGGAAACTAGAAACTGTCACAGGAAACTGGTCAATCGGGTAATCGAATGCCGCTGATTGGAAATTTTGATTAAACGTAATTTCAACCGTGAAACAATAAATACTGTTTACGTTGTTATCAGTACACAAAGGGAGAACAAAGTTTTACGCTCCCAAACCGCAATATTGTGGTATCCCATGTAACTAATCCAATCGGTATAATAGGTACTATGTTGTTCGACAAACAAACAAGATAAATATAAGGTTTTAGTTGTAGATGGTAGAACGGATGGGCATTGTTTAATGGCGGCAAAATATCTGGAAATACATAACAGATCTGAAGTAAATTATTATCCCAAGGCTGCAAGTAAAAATAAATCGTTAAAATTAAAAGATGAATATGAAGAACTTGAGAAGTTTTTTAGCAAGTTCAGAGCAACAGATTGCAACAGGAAACATTAAATGTTATTTTTGACCGTATTTCTGATAAAAGATAATTGCATATTGTTTTTAAATAGTTTGAGGATATTTTATACGTAATTTATAACAAGAAATCTAGTGGAATATCTGTTAAAATACTCGTAAGTGCAAACAAGTAAAATAAACTTTTTCTAATTTTTTAAATAAAATAAATAAAGGACGTCATTCACTAGTATATAAATAGCACCAAACGGACTTGTTCCCCAAACCCTAGTCTCAAAATGTCTAGATGAATGGGAAAAACATTTCGTTGATGATCAATTGGATTACGTTGCATTGCCACATTATGTGTAACGTTTTAGTATGCAACAACCAGAGTAGCATAGTCCAACATACAAATAAAACCAAACATCTGCGATATAGCAGAACTCTGAATTAGATTTTTTCTTCAATGTCCGATCCTCTACGCGTGTCCCACGACAGTTTGAACGAACAAAACAAACAGATACCTGTTGAATCTGCTACTGACAGCCACCTTGTATAGCCCCTACACAAGTACGTCAGCCCTCGCATTTACACTGCATAATTTGATATCGCTACTACTGTATTATTTCATGAAATTTTATTTAATTCTAGCGGCGGCGCCAGCGACTCCGAACGCGCAGAACACTTTAAGTACACTTTAAGTAATAAACTAATAACTTATGATTAAAAAAACGATTGTGATGCTGATGAAATAAACCCTAAATGTTAATCCAACACAAGTGTACAAACAAACAGACGACACGCAGGCAGACAAACAGACAAAAATTCTAAAAATGATCCTAATGTATTCCATTACTAACCTTAACGCCCCAAATTTTTTTTGCATATTATCCTCAATGTACATGTGGGGACTTTCCATAGATGTCAACACCCACAAGTTATAGCAAAGAAGCTAACAGATGGCGCTACCGTCGCTCTCAGAAATATGTTCCATACAAAGACAACGTTCACCGTAAATACGTAACTCCTAACCTACTACAAATAAGGTTCACAATCGAATGCGAGACATAAATCGCGCAAGAGAAATAATCACAGAGATTCGATATATATACAAGGTCCAACTAAGAACTGTTGGACCACGGCCGGTCCTCAGGCTTCACACTAAGCCTGGTGGAAGATCTTCCCTTTTCAATGGAGGAACATTCCCAAGTAGCACCTCCTTATACATTGACGCGTCAAGTTTACAATTTTATTATACAGTCTAAATTAATTTGATGACACTTTTTAAGGGTATGATCCTAGGGATGATCAAACCATCAAACTGAACAACTTTCTCTATGTGTCCAACATTAATAGACATTGACATTATTATTTTGTACTTTTTTTAGTTTTGAGGTTGGTTTTAATTTTTTGATGAGACTACAGGGCAGGCAGACAACCAACAAGTCAAATCTTTTATGTTTTGTGTCGAATATTTGCGGAAAACTCGTAGTAATAGCAGTTCGCCGTATATATTGTTCATACATAAACTAGCTGTCAACATCACATCGACCTCCCGTCGGTTTCACTTCGATATTCAGAGCTAAATGCAAATTTAGGGTATCATGGCCTCTATATTTTAATTTCTATTATTACCTACTAACCAATAACAACTTCTAGTACATTTTTCACTCGAGAATTTTGAGGTTATTTGCGTTTTAGAATACCTTACTTTAAAAAAAAGGTTTTACTTTAGTTACCGTATTTCATCATTGTACAATCTAACACAATATATCGCTATCGATCCATGAGATGAGATTCACAAGAAAACAAATTAGAAACTTTTTATTAATAAAATTAATTATGCAGCAGTCAATTTAATAAAGAGTTTTAGGTATTTAGTCAATTATCTAACGTAAAGACCTAATATTATTGATCGTTCAGATCAGACATCAAGCTACCTTGACGAATATAGAACGTTTTACGTCTGAATACCTACTAAAGATAGTTTTCCAACTATCAAACTGAACAAACACTATGGGACCAAGTTTGAAATTGCGTAAAAATCGGCTGTTTCATACAATGTGGTTCCACAGTAGCCATTGACGTTTTCTATGAAATAACATTTTATTTTTCGTTTTCAATATTGGCTGCCGAAGAACTGACAACCGATGGGGTGTCAGAGTTCTAGAGTGGAGACCGCGAACTGGTAGGCGTAGTGTGGGACGCCCTGCTGCCCGCTGGACAGACGACCTAAAAAAAGTACCGGGAACGACTGGATGAGGAATGCCGAGGACAGAGTTTTGTGGCGCGCAAATCCGCATCGCGCTAAACTCTATCCCCTGTACTAATAAACCCGGAATAATTTAAACCTAGTATAACGTCGGCGTAACTGTTCTTATCTAAGACAAATTTCTGTAAATTTTGCTTATTCTTAGTTTATTCTTGGTATAACATTTTATACCACGTTTATTTTGTACCAGGTTATGTGACTGACAGCCTTTAACGTCTGAGCGATCTGTCAAAACGGCTCTAACGGCTGTCAAATGAATATCGCAATACAGAATGTGTTAAAAGTTGTGGTTCGCACGCGGTCCAATCATGGTTCAGTTGAGGTTTATTTAGCGAAATTGCTCCCCAGAGTGCTGTTGACGTGGCAGCTTGAGTAGTAGCAGTTGAATAGTAATTGGATTACAATGTGATTAGCACTGAAATTGGATTAGGATTGAACTTGGATGTTTAAAATTAGAGCGATCGGCCTCCAGGTTTATCCCTATGCAGAACGTTCCACGGTGGTTCCGGAACCAACCGGTAGGTTGAAAGGTGTAACGCATTTGTGGAAGGATGAATAACTGCTGTTCTGTCTATCACGATATGATAAAACACCGCAATACTAGATTTATGCAATTCTAGCCGAATAATTTTCTGACCGAATCTGTATTTAACCTAATCAGTATCTGACCGAATCTGTATCTGACTGTATCTGTATCTCACATGATTGATTATTGATATGTTATGTTACTGGATTGATTATTGATATGTTATGGAGCGCAGTATACTAGGTGTAAAACGGACAGACCGTATCCGGAACACAACACTGCGCCCCAAAACTAAAATAGCAGACGTAGGAGAAAAGTCAGCAAAACTAGAGTGGAACTGGGCTGGGCATGTTTGCAGAATGCACACCGAGCGGTGGGCATCAATCGTTACGCAATGGGTGCCTCACGACGGGAGTCGAGGTCGAGGCAGACCCCGAAAAAGGTGGCAAGACGAGCTAGATGCCTACTGCAATGAGTGGCGGGATGTAGCACCAAATAGAGAGACTTGGAAGGGGTTTAGGGGAGACCTTTGCCAAGCAGTGAGACAAAAAAGGTTAAAAAAAAATGTTACGAAAGAATTCGAAAAAGCTTCAGTAACAACGAAAACACTGAACTGAATTAGCTAATTACACAAACACAATTTTAAGTCTTTTAAAGATTATTTTGAATTTCTGTCGTCTTTCTGGTTTACTAACGTAGATTTAGGGTAGGTATAACAAAAGGAGTTCAATTGAGAGAGTTAGCTCGCCGTGCGTAGCGCTGACCGATGACGTCACATTTCAACTAACGAGCTTAACGTTATAAACCGCGAGGTCAAGGGTGCTCTACTGTATGCAGCATTGTGACAAACATAGTATACATATAGTCAATGTCCTCTAAGGGTTGAACTACACCACGTAGCACAGCATCGCATTTTTCCGACGCTCCAAGCTTTTCTGTCACTCAGGAACGTCATTTGCTAGAGCATATAAGATAGACGGAACGCGATCGCACGCGGCGTGCTGTTCCGTTCCGTCTATCTTATATACTCTAGCAAATGATGTTGCCTGGGTGTAGTTCAACCCTAAGACAAAAAAGCATTTTGTCGTAGTCAAAAATGGCATTGAAGTTCAATAATAGCCCATGTGTATCCTTGGACAGATTCGCTTCAGTATTCATATCGATTACTTATTATCTCAAAGCATTACGCAAAAACTATAGTGAACCGATGTTGATGAAACTTTTTTTTAGCGATCAAGTCGCGGGTAAATGCTCGTACAAAACCTTGTTTTCTTTTTAAATTTCCTCTCTGGATTATACAAACCTGATACAAACACACAGTTGATAGTCAGATGCTGACAACAAGTTCCCACATAAAAAAAAAAAAAAACACATAAGTAATTACTAAGTAGACTTATTAAACTAGCAATACATTGTAATAAAGTATTAGGTAATAAAGTAGAAATAATAATACTTTTGTTATGGGCCATTTTTAACAGCTGTTGGTGCTTGTACAAAACAAATCCATATCGAAGTCGCTGCAGGAACGCTTTCTGCCATAATTATTATACTCCATTCTAAATAGCAACGAAAATTTTAGACTATTTTAATTACAGAAACAGGGATTTGAAACATTTATTCTTAAAACAGCTTTAGTAACGTCCATATGTCGGATAGTATACCTTTATGATAAATGAATTATATTTGCTAATCAGAATTTGACAGGAAGCTATAATAGGGATGGGAAAATATTTACGTTTTTATTTGGAACGATAGTTCTCTCGAACTGAACGGGAAGGGAAGCCGCAGACCAATAAGGTTTACGAAGGTTTACTTTGGCCAATAAATCAGGAGTCTGTTGCACCATTATAGTATATACAGGGTGTAAGGGACAGCCCTCCGCAGGCTGAAACAGTAAACTTACCTTTTCCGTCCTCTAAAGTTGGTAGAATATCATTGGAGATTAAGCAATTGTTCCGTATCGATGTACCCCTAAGATGCACAACTGTTATCAATATTAACCCAATATACAGAGTAAATTTTATATCACTGCGGATACCTTCAGCATGTATTATACTCATCAAACTGAACAACTTTCACTTTAGAGCCTACCTCAGGAAACGCGAAAAAAAATCAGCTATTTCATACAAAACTGCTGTACTCGTACCTACCCGACTCAAATGTGATTTTTTTCACTATTCCTGAGGTAGGCTCCATAGTAAAAGTTGTTCAGTTTGATGGTCTGAGTTCACCGTTTCAGTCTGCGGAGGGTAGTCCCTTACACCCAGTATGGACCTAATAGTTGATGATAAAATGTACCTGAGAGATCGGAAGCGCGTCATGACTCGTGCCAGCTTCGGCAGGGTCTCCCGGCGCCTCTACCTGAAAACAGAGTAGAGACTCAAACCCACTAGTAGATTCTCTTCGGAATTCCGACGACCGGCAAAGACTTTTGCTGCTGACGACCTATATCGTAGGTCGGCGACTAATGGGCCGCACTGCTAAAGAGCCCACGTAACAAGTCAGTTCTATTGGTTTTCGGCTGTGCTTATGACTTACCCCGTGAGTCACCGATAATCTTACGCCTGCGCGGGTGACCCACGAGGTGAGCCGCATTGGTCGTTTTCACTGCGCGCACGACCTACGAGGGGCGTCAATTTTAGCACTGCGCGAGGATCATGGTTTTGAGCTTAAGTGTTAAGCAAACCTATACATTTAACTTTTTAGGGTAGGTACCAAAGAAGAAACCCTTCTTTCGACCATTTTGTCTGTTTGTCTTTATATGTCCCGCTTCAATATGCTGGTGTCCGTCTATCAGGTTTTACAGTCAGTTAAAGCCTTTTTCAGGCAACAGTCTCAATAAAAATTATCATTATAATATGAAGCTGTATAATTAATAGTCATGCGCTTGCTTCTATGTTTGTGGTGACTAATAAATTGTTTTTTTTTAATACCCGACTTTGCCATAAGGAGGGTAATCTTTCTATAACAAATGCATAATGATTAATGTATGTATGACACGAATATCTTTGGCACGCCCTGTAGCCTATGAGACCAACACCGAAACCATGAGAAAAAGGGGCTTCATGCAAAACTGTCAATACTTACTCGATCCGTATGGGACGGATGATTTTCTTTTAGCGATTTCCATGTTTGGTCCCATAGAGAAAGTTGTTCAGTTGGATGGTCTGATCATCCCCTTAAAAAACTAACAGCATATTAAGAAGTACCTACCCTTTATCATAATAAAGGATTAGGTTAGGTCGAGGCATACCTCGACATTAAAACAGCGCAGCACTCATACCTAAATCGGACTAAATTATCAAAATATAGGACATCAAAACTGATTGAGACGCCGTAACTGGTTGAGCAAGTAGACAAAACCAGTTTAATTGATGTATCCGAAAACCGTGAAAAAAGTCAACTGCGAAGTTATAATATCTTTTGGTTGGTTGGTTGTGGTATCCAGGTGTGTCAAATTACATAATAGGATATAACTTTTAAATATAAATAAAGGCGCTTGGTAGCAGTAGGTAACAAATAGAAAAATCTAGTTATGTACCATATTGTCAAGAGAAGCAAGAAACTTCTTAGGGTGCCTGTCCACTGACACGGAGCGAGACTGCGGAGCGGAGAAACGGAGCATAAAACAGCTCCATGATTTTATGCAATCCTAATTAACATTCCGCTTCAGCGAACATGCACCCTTCGAATACCGCACTAAGTCATCTAAAGCCTGACCAGAAATATAAAAAACCTGATTTGGGGGCGCTGCAATCGACTAAAACCTATAATTAACTAAAACCAACGATCCAAGTCCAAAAATTTGTTCCAATGATTTTCCGCAACATTGCGAGGGTTTTTATTTTACTGGTCGCTGGTCGGGATTCAAAAGACAGATTTAATTTTTTTTTCTTTAAAATGTTTGCCCAAAACGTTGATCAACAAACTCTTGGAGAAACTTTTTTATGCTCACCGTCTTACTCGACCACAAACTAACCAGGAGCAACATTAACTTTTCTGCAGAACAATGATGTACCAGACAGTAAAGCCTGACCAGGAATATAAAAAACCTGGTTTGGGGGCGCTGCAATCGATTGTCACCTTTAATGTCAGTGTTCTAAGTACAAAAATTAGTTCCAATGATTTTCCGCAACATACCGAGGTTTTTTATATTTCTGGTCAGGCTACAAAAACTTGAATATTTTTCAGAGTTTTTAAACTAAAAAGTAATAAGTACCTAAAGCCGGTATGATTCGCAACTGGACTTGGGTTTGCCTTGACGGACTCCAATAAAACTACAAATGTTGTTATACTTAGATTTTTAATTTCGCATAAATTACAAAACGTGGGTTCTACTCGTATTATTATTTATTACTCAACGTAGTTTTTTTTGTCGGTTTTGATGTCGGTTTAAATGTTATTTCAAAATTTTCAGTTGTTGTTACAATACAAGGCCCTTCTTATTATGCTTACACTTTTTTAAGGGGATGATGATCAGACTATCAAACTGAACAACTTTCTCTGCTGTTCCATACGTTGCTTGAGTAGGTTTGCAGTTTTGTATGGAACAGCAGATTTTTTTTTGCGATGTTGATCCTATAGAGTGGTCTGATTTATCCTCTTAGAAAAGTGTCAACATATTAAATTGGACCATGTATATTGGGTTGATAATATCAACAATATCAACTTGATATTGATATCAGTTGTACATCCAAGGGTACATAGATATACGGACAAATCCCTTCAATTGCCAATGATTTGCTACAAACTTTTGAGGAGTTCCATTTTCAATCTCCGAAGCCCTTCATCAGATCTTTCGGACAAAAATGGGACCGACTCATTCAGAACTGAAACTGAATCACCAAATAGGGTCAATATATTCCGAAATTATCGGGTAACATGCATTAAAAGAACGAAAAAATTGCATACGGACGAATTGAGAAAATCCTCCTTTTTTGAAGTCGGCTAAAAAGGAAACATTTCAATGCATGCATAGGGCGTCCCACACAGAACACAGGATCACGGGGAAATTGCGTTAAGTTCGTTAGCTGGCGATTAAGCTTGTTAGCCCTGCCCCTGTGCTCTAAGCCACTGATAAACCGCGCCGCCGATGTTTGACATTTAATTCAATTCTATTTTTAAAGTACTAGCTTTTGCCCGTGGCTTTACATGCCCCCGCCTCCGTTATAGACAATCAGCATTGTGATTGGTTGAACTCATGGATCTGATGTGACATGACTGTAGAATATTTGTTCTGTAAACACAAAGTATAATAAAAGTAACTTATTAGCTACCTTCGTTTGAAAATTGTAACAAAGCTAAGACGTGAGCGAAATGATTAGGTACCTACTGATTACAAACTAGTAATTTAGCTAAATCTATCCAGTTTAATATGTATAATTTACTATCAATTGTTAAGTTTTATACTATAGGTACATTGAGTATTCGGAATATTTGTTGACCGTCTTTTTATCATAACTAATCTAACCATTTACGAACCTAGCAAAAGGACGGGTAGCAGCCATTTTAGACATTTTACACATGTACAGCCGGACTGCTAAACAAAGGGTACTGGGGCACTGGGTTCGAATCCCGGTTCGTTCGTTATGTTTGTGCCTTTGTTGTATGGTTTCCATGACAAAAACCCTATAAGCAGCATAGGTACTTAGTACCTTAAAATGTATATGCCTGTGAGCGTTATTAACCGACGAAAAAAGGAGGAGGTTCTCAATTCAACCCGTATGTTTTTTTTTTGTATGTTTGTTACGCGATTACTCCGCTAATTATGAATTGATTTTGGTGATTCTTTTTTTGTGTGGTAGTTCATACTTCAAAGGTGGTTCCATTTTATTATGGTGAAGATCTGGTGAAGAGCTTCGGAGATAGACGATGAAACTCCTCAAAAATGTATGGCAAATCATCGGCGATTGAAATAAATGATTTGGGTTGATTTTCCCCTTGCATGTAGAACAGATTATGTTAACCCAATACAATACCAACACAAAAAATTTAAGTAGAAATAAATTTTTTTTTACAAAAAATTAAAACCGACTTCAAAACTAAAAAGTAGCATAGCATAGCATATGCTCACGACTATATTCCCCGAGGGGGTAGTCAGAGATATTTTGAAATCTCAGAACATCCACATTTCACCAGTAGTACCGAAACGAACTAACGAACTAAAAAGTACTAAAATAATAATATAACCAGCGTCTTTTAAATACGCATGTATAAGAATATTAGTTTGTCTTATTGGAGTCGGTGTCAAGCTAAGCCGTAAGCCCAATCGCGACTGCAATTTTAACACTTTTTAGTTTTGAAGTCGGTTCTAATTTTTTGTTATTTTTTTTTATTAAATTTGAGTTGTCGAGGGTGCTGCCGCAGGCTCTGCTATTTCCGACGAAAGATGGATTTTGACAAAGTGATCCTAAAAGGGTTCATTTTTTTCCTTATGAGTTACGGAACCTTAGGTATAAAAGAGATCTTATAGAATCTAGGTTTTTAAATTAGATGCAATTATTACGATTGCGCCATAGATACAATCACTACACTCTCCCAAGAAACTACAGACAAGTCCCTAAAGTTTCAAGTCAAGACTTTCAAGAGAGTAAACAAATAAAAAGGTTTGTTTACTATAGAGCAATAACGCTACGTAGCTCTGCCAATATTGAGCTGACATTGGTTTCAAATCAGAACCAGTTTAGAAGAATATTTTTAAGGTCACAAAAATAGCTTAATGTAGATTTTGATTCCACGTTAAAAATAATAACGAAACAGGTTCTCAATGGACTATCAAGCCAAGATTATTTCCTTTTTATTTAAACTATTTATAGAAATGGAGAGACTAATACCTAATGGCACAATTTTACTTTATCAACATGTTCTGCTGAGAATGAAACTTCGAACTCCGATAAAGCCGCTGCGCCACATTAAGCCACTAATGAATTTGCGATTTTTGAAACTCAGCGGTAGAAAATGTCAAAATAACTATGGAGATATGCATCTTTTTACTGCTGATTTGACTTCCAAAATCGCATTCCTGAAGTATGATTTTTAAATTTTAATGTATCAACTTTTGGCCTTTCGTACTTTTGATCAAATAACCATTTAATGGTTATTTGATCAAAAGTACGAAAGGCCAAAAGTTGATACATCAAAATTTTAAAGGTCAAAAACACTATTGGCCGAATCATTCAAAGGCCTAATGGACGAAAGATCAAAAGTTTTATTTCATCAAAAATGTATGAAAAGGCAGATTTTTCAAACTTTAATAAATCCAAAGAAAATGGCCCTACTGTAGTTTTAGACTCAGTCGCGTCGGTTAGGTTAGCGAGGAGCGACGCGATGACAGATCTCCGGGGTCCCCTTACGGTACAAGGAAGACATTTAGGGATCATAATATGGATGCTTTGGTGATACAGGGAAAACTTTGACTTCCTCGGAAGGTCGACGCCTGACGGATGATGTCAACGGCCAGCGGAAACTATGACAGAGAGGGTATAGACCTCGAACAATGTCAGAGTGGTCAAATGATCAGATTTGGTTGGAGGTAAAAAAAAATCCAGAATTACGAAACCCAAGATGGCTGCCATGGAAATTTCAAACGCCAAACAAGCTTATAAAGGTTCACCGAACCGACTAAAAATTTTTATCCGGGGGTTTTAGGGGCACTGATTAAGAATATGAAATCGTTTAACTTTTATTTTCAACATTCATGAGAGTCGCCATACAAATTGCCAAATTTTCGATATGCTCTTACTGTCTCGGCCATGGATAGAACTTGTTTTGTTGAAAATTTTGTTAGATTTAATTTGTCTTTACAAAACTTTTCAATAAAACGAATCCGAAACTGTCTCACAAAAAATGATGCTGCAAAACTATTCTGTACCTACGTAAAAAACGCACACCAGTATAAGAATTTTCAAGCCGCCTCAATAGGCCTCTGACCTGGCTTAACGAATTGTTACAACGCCATAAGACGGAACTATCAGAGACCAACTGCTTAACGTGCTTTCTGAAGCATGGAAACGCTCGAGATGAAATACCACTAAATTTGACCAAAGACTGACTGAGTTTCCAATACCGAAGCTCCACTACACTACTGGCCACTCCACTTGTGGCTATCTAGTACAATTTTTCATACAAAGCGCATGTTTTAACATTCGATTAAGAGTTGCTAATTTGACTAGTAGTCCGCTCCCCTATTCTGAAATCACAAAAAAACACCAGCTATTCCATGGGAAATGTCAATAGCTTCTCGACCAAAATGTTTGAAACAGCACATTGGTTTTTTTGCCATTTCAATGTTGGTCCCATAGTAAAAGTTGTTGTGTCTTAAAGTCTGACGCACCCTGTTCCTGCTTCAAAATAACCCCGATTCCATGGTGTATATCACTCTAAGTCAGGGGTCCCCAAACTGGGGGCCCGAGAGGACCACCGATCTGGCCCAAATTTTGATACTTTTTGGTAGATCACTTAAGTGGTCTGGGAAGTGGTTCTTATGGGAAGTGATCCTTGTAGGAAGTGGTCGTTTTGGGAAGTGGTCCTTTTGGGAGTGGACCTTATGGGAAGTGGTCCTTATGGGAAGAGGTGCTTTTGGGAAGTGGTATTTATGGGCCGAAAGGGAGTAAATGAATCATTCAGAATAATATCCAATGTTTCTATTTAATGATCAAATTAAAATCTTTTGCATATTTAATTTAAAATTGTTATGTTGGTACGATGAGCCCAGCACCGATGGGCTAGGACTTGGCCCTTGAGACCTAGTGAAGAAGTCAGTGTGGCCCTTACGTTAAAAAGTTTGGAGACCCCTGCTCCAAGTCAAATATCAGACTGACAGAAGTTTCGCCGACAACAAGCGCCGGAAAACTATAAGCAAATAGCAGCAAGGATTTTTAAGCATGTGACAGTTGTACATCCTGATTGGTCAATATCATTTCACGCACTATTATAATTTTACAACTGCACAGGTAGGTACGTAGTAAGGCTTACAATTGTGTATTACTGTATTCCTCTCTCACTCACAGTCACTCAACATGCATGTGCTGGCTCTTTCTAGTCAGTTTCAATGAAGTGTCCGGAATGTGAACAAATTTACAATATCAAAAATAGTAATCATAGATGGAATTCTTCACTAAGTTCTGGAAATTATTTTCACTGAAGACGTTTTTGACAAAAACCCTCTAGACGTCCTCATATTGAGGCTATAAGATAAGATTTATGGCCAACACAAGTTTTGGATATATTATCTTAGTTTGTTTCTTCTTCTAAAGTAGATATTATTACAATCTAAAATTTAGCATTATAATGACGAAAGAGAAAAATAAATTGTAATGAATGACAAAGTACATGGTTAATTGGTTATCAAGCTTGCCAGCTGATCGCAATTCAGTGTTAGATATAAGCATGATATTTACATGCAGCTATTAAAAACCAAACAAGTACTTACTGCTTACACTTCGATATACTCCGCTGGTTACCAAAACCGTCCATCCCGCGTTAAAAAGCATGGAAAATTCACGAAAAACACGTCTGACTACACTCTCTATTTACCACAGAGACTTTATGTAGAAAAGCCACGCTAGTAAAGTTTTGTATAGTGTACAATTGTTGTATAATATCTGCAACCGGAACACAATTTATCAAAACAAGTCTTTCTAAAATAGTAGGTATTACTGTGGTATTACGCAAAAAAAACAGTTCTTCTGGAAACACTTGATGCAAAGTTTACGATTAGCAAATGTCAAATTATCAATGTCAGTTATGTCACATTTTTTTTTAATAATTTATCCTTTCGGAAAGGCAATGGGAACTAGCCCTTACAGCCTGGTCTTTAGTGATATTTTTCTTTGTGCTTAAACCTAACCTACCTACAATAACTCTTGAAATGCGAGGGCGGTACACACATTCCAATGGTCAGGGGAGTTTCACGTTTCACGCGAGAATCAATCCGAATCAAACGGGAGCGCCTTCTTTATTTCTCACTTTTACTATATTGTTCTCCATTAATGGCACATTATCAAACTAATTCCACAACATTTATTTATTTATTTTTATTTATTTATTGATTTCTTAACGATTGTTACATTATTCAATAGGTAGGTTACATAATTATTAAGTTATAGCTAAATGCACAACAACTTATAAAGAAATACAGCATGCAATAATATTTAACTTAAGGCTAGGATATCCCAGTGCAAGCGTCTCTTTCTTGCAAGCATAAGTTTACAATTAGCCATCCCGCTCCAATTGAAAGCAGGATCGCAAAAAAACGTGTTTTTCGTCAATATCTTTGCTCATGTGAGTTTCTAAGCTAAAACTTCTCCTGAGTTCACTAGAAATATTTAATGTATTTAGTTAAGTACAAGAATAAAACGTTAATTATCAGCAGTTTAATCATAGTATTGAAAAAACATAAAAATGTGAGCATATATTTCGTGAACGGATGCGTCCTACTCAGTGACATGCATTTTTGTTTACTTTTTAGCCTACATTATACTCTCTGCTCAACGACATCTATCGCCGGTATGATGAACTACGTTTGAGTAGCTGTCAGAAAACTCCTCATTCCAAACTTCTTGGACCGAACCCATACAACCAAGTCAGGCGTAAAAGTTTCGAATTTTCGATTAAAATATAATGATAACTATAGTGTTTTCCCGCGACTTCGTCCGCACAAATTATATACCAGATTTTAAGTCAGATCATAAGCTATCAAACAAAAAAAGTTTCATCAAAATCGGTTCAGTAATTTTTGCGTGATGCGTGAACAAACAAACAAACACACAAACAAACATACAGACAATATTTAAAAAAGGTTGATTTCGAGTCAGGGATACGTAAAAACCATATCGTAATCTTTTTTTGTAAATATCTTCAATGTACAGACACACTTCAGTTACAGTTTTATATTAGTTTTAGAATTTAGAATATGGCATCAAAAGATGCGTTGGCATCTTCTTGATCATCTTTTCCCTCTTTTTGAGCGTTTTTCTTTTTGTTTTCTAGGGGATCGATAGATGGCGCTACGGTCTGTGCGAAGAAACTTCAACATTTCAAAAAGTGTTTCTTTAAAATAATAAAGAGTGAAAAGATGATCAAGAAGATGCCAACGCATCTTTTAATTACATATTTAAAGCCTGACCAGGAAAATAAAAAACCTCGCCATGTTGCGGAAAATCATTAGAACTAATTTTTGTACTTGGAACACTAACATTAGAGGTGACAGTCGATTGCAGCGCCCCCAATCCAGGTTTTTTATTTTCCTGGTCATTTTAATCGAAAATTCTAAACGTTTACGCCTGACATGGCTGTATGGGCTCGATCCCTTGGCATTCCAAAAAAAGGCAGGCACAGTTTTGACAAGATTTTGACATTATCTCGCTAACGGCTCTATGGGGTGATAAACATGCCATCTGTCGAGTTTTTTAGGAACTAAATTTAAAAAAGAGAAAAACGCTCAATGCCGTAGAAAGAGAATCAACTAGAAAAGGCATTAAAATAATAATAGTCACGAAAACGAGACAGCCTTCTACGCTAATTACACAGAGTGAATGCGACAAAATCCATGTCGTTTGTCCCTTTCTGCGTATGCGATATTTTTGTTTGCCACAGTTGAAATTGCATACAAAATCTTGCAACTATGGCAAACAAAGGCACGATTTCTCCTTAGACTATAGATTTCTCATACATTTTTGTCCTTAGATTATCAAGATAGACAGTCAAAGCTACGAAAGCGTCGAAAAAAATAGGAACCAGTACTGGTTCCAAAACCCTATACATATACACGCACACATTCATAATTAGTATGGCGCCTCACGCACACCAACCTAAGAAAGTTAGCCCCTTTTGTTTTATACGGAACAAGTGTGAGGCTCATTCTAGACATATACTTTTTCTAAGTTTTTGTCATATCTCTGTCCCTTTCGAGTATACGCTGTCAGGAAATCTATAGAATACTCCACCTACGCTCAATGCACAGACCGTAGCGCCATCTATCGATCCCCTAGAAAACCAAAATAAAAACGCGCGAACGAACGAGATAAAAGACGTGATACACCGTATCACGTGTAGCATGCTACGGCTTGGTCTTGTTTCTGCTTCGCACGCTGATCATCGACCTAGCAGTATTTTAAAATCTCAAGCTCTAGGACACTGAGCAAGTAATCACTGCTCTAGGATTTAGATTGCATTGTATTGCAAAGGAAGCTGAGCAAAAATGTATGGCCACTGCACTGGTCCAAGAGCTATGGCACAGTTATTAGAGGATATCCAAACGTGACATATGGTACAGATGGTTGAGACATTTACCGACGGCGCTCGGTGGCCGGCCCATAAAAATGACAATTTTGACATTATTGCCCTGCCCGAAAGGTGTAATCTCTTACGGGTGATCAGAGAATTAGCTACAACTACTAAAAGGCATGCAACTTAATTTTATTTTGATCTAAGCATGCAACCGGTATTATGGCTCACGTTTAGGTATTATAACCATAACGACAATTTCAGGATGGAATAACAACGATTTTCTCGTTTTGCGTGCACGAGATGAATACCTAAGCTATATACCTACTTAACTAAATACCAATAATACTATTCATATCATATGTGACAAGGAATTCAAGCAGCAGACGGAAATAGCAGCGAATGCTAACATTAGTACCTACCTATGAAAAGTAGCTACTTAAGACGCTGTTATCCCGTCGAGGCCGTTTTTTGAACACGAACGAAAGTGTTTTAAACTGTGTTTTAAAGTCTGAAATTAAATTATGTCTTATTTAAGGATCGGGTGGATGGGCGACTGTTCTCAATTACACGATTAGATTAAGTTTACTAGAAAGAAAAACATCCCAAAGTTACCCCTTTTTGCTATGTTTTTTCAATACTATGATTAAACTGCTGATATTTAACTTTTTATTCTTGTACTTAACTAAATACATTAAATATTTCTAGTGAACTCAGAAGAATTTTTAGCTTAGAAACTCCCATGAGCAAAGATATTGACGAAAAACACGATTTTGCGATCCTGCTTTCAATTGGAGTTGAATTGAACTATTTCTCGCGGTTTTGGATCACTTCGCTCGCTCTAAACTTGCGCAGAAGAGACAAGCGAAAAGCTGTCAGAAGGGACGAGCGAGACTGCTAGGCTTGCAACCTGGCAACCCTTGAAGCCAAAGGCCAAGACCACAAGACCCGTCCCAAACCAACATACAACTACACATACCTATACCTTACAACTCGACTGGACAGCTGTACTGTGCTGCGTGTAACAGGGTCTTTATGACAAAACTCGGATTCTCCAGTCACATATTCTGAGCTCACGCAAGGAACCAATGAGGGTCGCCGTCGTCGGATACGTCGTGGAGGACATAATTTTAGCAAAATCTCGAGCTTGCTTTGCTTGGTTAGTCTTCTGGATGGGTGACCGTTTGAGTGGTATTTCATCTCGAGTGTCTCTATGTTCAGAAGGCATAATATTAAGCAGTTAGGGTTGAACTACACCACACAGCACAGCATCGCATTTTTCCATCGCTACATCCTTTTCTGTCACTCAGGAACGTCATTTGCTAGAGCATATAAGATTTGCTGTGCTCTGTGGTGTAGTTCAACTCTTAGTCTCTGATTATGCCATTAGTCGAGACGGTTTGAATTCGAAGCATGGTGAAGTATGGCTTGGCCCTGTCCTTGCTCTAAAACAGAGGTGACAACACCGACAAAAGAGAGCAGTAGGTATAGTAGGTACCAGCGCAGCCCCTGTGCTGTATAAGCATCAGAAAAACCCGACCCATAATCTCTATAACCGCAAGGGGGTTCGATTTCTCGGATGCTGGCTGTACGGTACCTACCTAAAAAGATAAAAACTTTTTGAAACGAAAAATAAAACAATAGCAATGATATTATCTAATGAATAATTTGGCGTTTATTACCGATGTAATCGCAAACAGTTACAGTGATGCCTTAGACAAATTACCACCACACTTAACCGTAGCACTTAAAGTCCCAAATATAAAATCAAAATGTCTCTGTTTTCAGTCATCCGGAACTCCATATAATTATAAAGATTTATGGGGTGTGTGTTCACCATGACCCAACGTGGCCAGAAAATCTATGTTGGCGTTTAAGAATAAAATATAAACTATTTGTTTGATAGACTTAAGACTAAGGGTTAGGGTGTTGATACAATACAAGAAGTAGAAACAGGTAGCTTAAACAAGAAAAGTTCAGCGATGTACGTCCCATCATGTTTAATCACCGTTCTCCGGTTTCACAATGATTTTTTTTTAAAGTTTCTAATATTAATAGAGAAAATTTACAAATTTTTCAACATAGACTTACACTCTAGCGATAGACCGGCCCTTTCATAGAAGCAACATGTTCCACTTGAATGCGGTGGGCGCACCTCATTGACGTTCCCGATTTCACTTCGTCACTATAGCAATGACTGTTTTGTGTGACATGTTGTTTGTTTGAACGAGCTTTGTCTATCGCTAGAGTATATGTCAGTGTTTTTCAATATCATTTTCTGCATGTCCTTTGCAAGCAGCTGAATTCACCTTTACATTTGTGTTCTTACGAATAACAACAATATAATTAATAATGTTTGGATAGTGGTACAGTCAAGAGCACATCAACCTTGACAATCGAAGTGCGATATTGTTGTTACGAACGCTTGACGTGCTCTTGACTGTACAAATAAGACGGTCTTATCACTAAAAACAGCGGTAAGACCGCTATCATGAGTAAAAATTAGAATAATGAATATGAGCCGGGGAGTTAGAAGGAAGACGGTGGGAAACTGTCAAGAAAAAATGTGTATTCACCAAAAACCTAAAATTAGGGTTGAACTACTACACATGGCCGCACGCGATCGCATTTTTTCGTCGCTCCATCCTTTTACGGAATCGTCTATCTTATATGCTCTAGCAAATGACGTTCCTGAGTGACAGAAAAGGATGGAGCGACGGAAAAATGCGATCGCGTGCGGCCATGTGTAGTTCAACCCTTAGCCGGTGTCGGAACATTCTAGGGAAACTGTGTTGAAGAATACCGACAAACTGAAGACTTGTGTCGCTTTTGCACACGGTAATAATTTACGCTTTAGTATTAGAATATAATAAAGATTTATTAAAATGTTTTGTTCATGGAATGTAATCACAAACAGGTTAATGAGTCTGGTACAGTCTACCTACGCAGTTGACAAAAGACAATACCAGGTTTCCAAAGAAACTTATGCCACCAGTGTACACATATAAAACTATATGGAAATAATAGTTGTAATTTCGAATGACCTACTCGTATCACAAACAGTTTGGTCACCATACATTACAAAGAGCTACCAGTTCTTTAGTTTGTCTTCTCGCTTCACACAGATCTTGGAACAAGTGATCAGTCCCCTACGAAGAAATAATAATATTCCCCCTATAGGTATATCAGTCCCCCAAGCTAGGACGAGCAAAAAATAGGCCAATGAGTGTTTCAATTTCCCGATGACGTGATCGAGCGAGCGCGCTATTGGCGGATTGTTTCCTCGCTCACAGCCTCGCTACCTCGCACATCTCTGGTGGAAACGCAGCCTAACTAAAGCAATGGCATTCAACAAACTACAGTATCGAACGCCAAACTCACGGTAGGCCTCTTACTTTATCAATTATCAAGTAAGTCGATTTAAATAAGACTGATCATTAAATGCTTAGATAACATGAAAGATTATACTCATATGCCTTTTGGCAGTTTTATTAATTAGATGAATACTTAATACTGATATCTTTCACAATTTCAACAGTATCTGTGCCCCAGACGCGCTGGCTTAACTCCAACACAGAATGGCCTAAATATCAGGAAACAGTGTTCTGGTCATTATTTACATAACTAACTTTAAAGTTAATCAATTCCTTCAGAGCACAACAATGAAATACTCGTACATTTTGTATAATTCAAAGACAACCACTATAATACTTTACCAGATATGATATCATTCATTACAGAGGTTCTTCTTTCTTTCGAACATAATCAATTTAAAAAAAATCTGTGTGCAGTTTCTCAAAGCACATTGGGATTGAACAGACAGCAGGAAAGATATTCGTCTTATCACACCCTGGACACTTAAAACAAACGGGATCGCACCTTCAAGAAGAGGAGTTAGTACCTGTCATACTAAGTGCGAGTGAGAGGACTACACTACTGCTTACTTTCCTCTTACTCCAGTACCACCAAGAGCTGAGGTCATGGATCTAAATCATAAAGGGTAGCACTCCTTACAAGCATTGATACAAAAAAATTGACGTTCGTCTCCGTCGTTGATATTTCCAATTTTACGTGTGTCCCTTTCTATTCCAATGACGTCACAACGAAAATTGAGTGACGTCATGCCAAGAGATAAATTAGAAAGGGACAAAGCTAACGTCACTAAAAACAACTACGGAGAAGAACGATCATTACCGACCACCAAGGAGTATTATCATGTTTCACCGCTTGTTAGGCATAGGCAGTCTGTGCTCCGCTATAGAGAATTCCAAACTTCTTGGCTGAGGTCGACATTGGTAGGGAGCTGGGGGTGTCCGTACTGAAGTAGTAACGAACTCTCTCTTATGCTGTGATCTTATCTTAAAGTAGAACTTAATATTTAGCTTGTAAATTATACACTTTTGGTTTGCCATAGCCGGCTATAAATAATGATCTAAAAAAAAATGTTAATAGATTTTTAATTCGAATATATTTCTAGACCACTATAGGTAATAACATAGACATATTACTCTAGCGATAGACAAGCTCGTTCAAACAAACAACATATCACACAAAACAACACAAAATGACACATTGCGGTCTGTCATTGCCATAGTGACGAAATGAACTCGGGAACATCAATCAGGTGCGTACACCTCATTCAAGTGGAACATTTTGCTTCTATGGAAGGGCAAGTCTATCGCTAGAGTTTAAGTCTATGGGTAATAATGAGATTGTGGTAATCCTAGTGGTAATCTGACGGCATTCGATTTTTGTTACTTATATTATTTATTATGGTATGATTTAGATGCTCACAAAAACAGACTGGAAATTATTGCGAGGGATAGAGGGGAGAAAATCTTTGTCTAACAACTGGATGGAACAGATTAATAAAAACATTATTTCACGTATAAGTACTTACATTTAACTGTGAATTTGTGATATCCAGAAAGTATCCAGATATTTAATATTAACCTTAAAATATATACTAACATAGATAATTAGAATTAACATTTCTGGAGCCCTTAAAACCAGTCTTTACGATTTTCCATAAAAAACAGTCTGTGCAAATAAGAGGGCCATACCATTATTACTAATAAATAAACAAGTAAATACCTTAAATTTATCACTATAAATTCATCATGAGTATATGTTGATTGATTATAAATTTAAAGCTAACGTGTTTGGCCATTGAAAATATATTTAACACAAAAATAGAATGTATTAAATTTAGGCATAGAATGAAGTTATTGGAAACACGTTCAAATTTTGGGATTTTCTAATACCTACCTACACAAATTATAAACCTAATAGACTAAAATAACAAAATATGATGATCCTGTTAAAATAGGATCTATACTATAGATGATTATAATTATACGTATCACTACGTATGTTCACATGTTTTAATCTTTCAGCGGCCGTAGAATGGCAGTGTGATTTAGCACTATCGCGCCTTAGCTCTTTCTACTCGCGAACGACCAAGATAAAAGGCGTTTTACAGCCGTATCGCGTGCATCATGCTACGGCCGCTGGTCAGATATACAAAAGACGGGATCTGAGAAGTTCATATTATTTTCAACAATTTCATCAACTCGCAACATCGAGCGACGAGTAGCGTCCACGATTCCAATCAATCTGTTTGTTCGCTCGACGTCGCTTTTGTGTGTTCTATATGATATCCGTTAATCTAGAATTAAACATTTTAACGGGTTCTTACCGCGTTTTGGTATATTTGAGTTCCCGATATACCAAAACGCGGTAAGAACCCGTTAAAATATTTAATTCTAGATTAAATAATAACCGGGTAACTCTCAAAAACTGTATGATATCGTTTTTCTAATAAGTCTAATAAATACATTAGTAATAATAAAATGAAGATTATTTTGAAAAAAATAAATTAACAAGAAGTGTTACTTAGTTAGCTGTATTTTTAGGAAGGCCGGTTCTATTATTCGTTTGTGCTTTATAAAACTACTTGACATGCAACAACAATATACGATAACACAACATAATTTGTGAGGCCATTAAGCGCAAAAGGGCGCTGTATAGTTTAATAAAAAAGTAAACTTGCTTATAATTAAGACACTCATTTAACTAGAACCATCATAATAACACAAAAGAATACAATAGGGTATTTGATTCAATGCGGTCTCTTAATTTATTACGAAGTGCCTGGACGACCAAGCTTTGCTCGGCGTCTTACGAGTTCGGGAAAATCCGTTATAAACCCCAAGAAATTAAATATTTTCTGCTGCGATTGTATCCCTGTTTCTTTCAAGAACTTTTTTTATACCATTCTAAAGCACGCGACTCACTGCCCTGCAAATCTGACCTGATTTAGGGTGGCTTGCATCAAAAATGTATTTAGGCTAACATTTTTTTATATACAATGCCGCACTGTCAACAGCATGAGTCATGCATCTGTTAACAGAGCTATCACATAATACGTTTCAGCCTAAATACTTGTCGGTAAAAGCCAGGCTAAATCTAGACACATTGCTTTATTTATTTAAATCTACCGTGAAACTAGCAATGTACTTAAAGTTCAAATCGGCTCCTATTTCGAGGGTTGTGAGTATCATGCTTAATACAGGTACGTGCCCGTAACACTTAGTAGTGTTCCCTTAAAAACAATATTCGTATCAATTTTTTTTAAATAGTTTTTGTAAACATTAGTCAAATACCATATTTGTCGTAAACGAGAAATTGCTGTAAAGTAAGAACTGATATATGTTATTTATGTATGATACTCTTTATAATTTCTTCAGTATTTTAACCATAATCATTTAGCGGACTGGCTGGCGGTTAGAGTGGTGGACTACAAATGAAGTCCAACATCCTAACCACGTTTACATTATCACATTAAGAGTCTATTTCGCGTAAAAAGTCACCAGAAATAATTCTTTATAATAGCTTGATCTGTTGGGTGGTTAAAAGAAAGTTAAAAATCATATAAAATGACATATGCATAGCCCGACCAGGTTATAAATACACAAAAACACGTTTTTTATAGCTCCTTGCAGTTCAACATTAGAATGTTTTATTATAACCGGACTTGCATTAATGTGAGTTACACTAACGGGTTTTTCGTTAATCATTTTAACGGGTTCTTACCACGTTTTTTGTTGTTTTTGGAGTTTCCGATTTGCGAGTGAAAATCTATGAGTAAAGGTGTCTACTCACCAGCCGACCCGCCGCCATCCCGCCCGGTAGCCCGCGCTTGTGTATGGACAAGGCGATCGGAACCAAAGCAAATATGCCTGCGACACTATCGGTGGGTCGGCACTTTTGGTGTTAAGACACCTAGATTTTATTTCATATAAACCATGGATTTAAATCATAAAGGATGCCACCTTACAAGCATTGAAGCAAGAAAATTGGCCATTGCGGCGGTCGGTAATATTCAATCTTCTTTCGTACTTTGTCGTCAAAGAAAATTTACCGTCGTCAATATTTCCAATTTTAGGTGTGTCCCTTTCTATCCAATGACGTAACAACGAAAATTGAGTGACGTTGATTTTTGACGTTGGATTAGAAAGGAACAAAGTTAACGTCGCAAACAACAACGACGGAGAAGAACGATCATTACCGACCACCAAGGAGTATTATCATGTTTCACCGCTTGTAAGGAGGATTTGGGATCCATTTCATTCTAATATTCTTGATATAAACAATGACATTCTATACACAAGAACGTCATGTGAATCGGAACCGAATACTTCTGATTCTTTTAGCGAGTAATAAGTAATTGACGTCTTTTCTTCCCCGGCTGTAAATTTTTGCCAAAGTAAACAAAGATTAAGAAAAAAGGTATTTTTAAACCTGGTCAAGCTTTAATAACAAGGCTGCCTTGACATTGACGTATTTTGCATCTATCATCTATGGGAGCGAGGACAGCTTTACAAGATTCCCTATTTTTTTCAACTGTATACTCTGTCCCTCAAGTGTTCGTTTGTGCTACTCCCATAGATCAAATGTTGTCGACCGTGGTAATTCCGTCAGCGTGGTAGTTACGTCAACTGACTATAACTTTTGTTCTTTATGCTCTTATGCAACAATGACAACTGGTGCCGGTAGGTTATTATCTAAGAAACACGCTCATTCTCAATCTACTGGATAAGAGCTTATAGTTCAAAATTATAGCCATTTGACGTAATAATACCCCGCTAACGGAGTTGTCCCGCTCGACTATATAAGAACAAGATGCACCGTCTCATGTATGATATTTGTAAATTGATGTCCGAATTGTCATTAATACTTCAAACCAAATGGAACATTGGAACAAATGAAGGAGATCGTGTATCTAGTTTTTTTATTTTTGACCGAACGCTACTCACAAACACATTTAGGAGCGATGTTGTAGCGGTATACATACAGGGTCCAATTTAATATGCTGATATTTTTTTTTTAAATGATGATCAGACCATAAAACAGAGCAACTTTCTCAAAGAGAACAAAGTCGAAATCGAGAAAAATATCAGATGGTCCATACAAAACTGCAATCCTTCTCGACCCGATTGTATGGGACAGCAGATTTATTTTCGCGATTTCGTTGTTGGTCCCAGAGAGTTAATCAGTTTGGTCTGGTCGCCTCCTTAAAAATCGTCAGCATATTTAAGAAGGACCAATTATAAAGGTATCTGCTACTACTTTTACCAGGCCCATAGGCAACCAACTAGCTATCGCCACTCCGTGTTTCATTTTGTTTATACCATTGAAAAAAGGCCAAAATGCACGGCAGTTCATGCTCGTAACAAATATAATGATGTTCTGAACCTAGTTTAGAGACCCCCCCCCCCCCCACACTAGCGTCGTCGTCGAGCCTGCGTCCGCAGGCGTCGCGTTACCGCGTCTCGTCAGTCATAACAGAGAATTCGGTGAGAAGCGCTGCGTAGGCCCTGTGTTCGGCAGCCGGCCAGCGCAGACGCTGCGCGGCCGTTGGTCCGACGACGACGCTCGAAAGACCCTAGTGTGTCTCTTATAGATTCAATGATAGCACTAGGCACTAGGTTTAGGTTTATAATCTCACCTGCATAGAAAGAACATACATACATATGGCTACGACTATATTCCCCGAGGGGTGGTCAGAGATATTCAGAAAACATAGAATGTCCACGTTTTACTAGTAGTAGTAACTTACCGAAACTCTGTAGAAACCCATAGAAACAAAATAAATTAAAACACGGAGTGACACCAGTTGACTGTTATTTACGTCTTAAACATCTAATGAAAAGGCAGACTAAATTGCATTGGTAGTCCACAAAAGTAGATACAATTACTTCCACGAAGTCCTGAATTAGAGTTAGTGATAACCTAGCAATACGGCTAATTACTAGATAGTATCGTGGCTGATATTTTCATTATGAAGACACTGCTGGTGGAAACTTTTACTTTTTAGAGTTGGATCCTTCTTTGTTATGACGGTTTTCTTGGAGCGGGATCTGCAACAAAACAACGATGAGTTACAAAAACGAAGCCAAGGCCCAAAAACAGGGATTTATCACCAAACAACATACAAGAATTCGCCATACTGCTGTGCTATGTTGCAGCTGTTCTCCGAAATTTTAAATTTTCATAGCTAATACCCCAGGGTTGCACTTGATCTTGTTAATAAAGTTAGGATTACAATTTGTCTAATTGTTGTGGAATACGAATGAATGAAAGAAATGCAATCAGGTACGCAGGATATAGGTATTTATAAGTGTATAATTATAAGCGTGTGCGCAAAAGACATGGAAAGCCTGTAAGATGGGGTCAGCCAGTTGGGGTCGGTTACAGTGGATAATACCGGCAGCCACAGCGAGGGCATCAGGGCCCCTAGACAAAGTATCTTTCGATTAGCGTAAATTACAGTAGAGAAAATAAAAATGTATGGATTTGACCATAGACATATTACTCTAGCGATAGACAAGCTCAGTCAAACAAACAACATGTCACACAAAACAACACAAAATGACACATTGCGGTCTGTCATTGCCATAGTGACGAAGTGAACTCGGGAACATCAATCAGGTGCGTACACCTCATTCAAGTGGAACATGTTGCTTCTATGAAAGGGCAAGTCTATCGCTAGAGTTTAAGTCTATGGACTTGACGTATGGTGACTAAAACAAACGACAAAATGTTTCGATCGCCAATGTCAAATCCATACATTCTGTCATTTCTACTAGCGTCTAATGTTACTTTGTCTATAGGCCCGGATATGTTGACGATGCCCAAATGAGCAGCCTCACACAACACCTGCATGTGATGGTGCTATTCGAAACCCGACAACACGGCACATTGTGTCTTTGGTTGTATAGGTTATTATGGGAACAGATAGGTACCTATTTAGTAGTACCCTCAGATTTTATGTCAAATTATAAGCTTCCATACGAAAAAGTTGCATCAAAATCGGTTGAGTAGTTTTTGCATGATGCTCGAACAAATAAACAGACAGACAAAAATCCTAAAAAAGGTTGATTTGGAGTAAAAAAAACCATAACCTAACCGAAAAACCATATCTTAATCTTTTTCTTGTAAATATCTTGTACAGACACATTTCTGTTAAAGTTTTATAATAGTTTAGATTAGATAGAAATGAAGCGTTACCGTGGCTCTCTGGTCCTCCATGCGGCCTGCCTGCGCGCGCATTAATAGTGCAAAGAAATCATCGTCCGGGACTGTTTTAGGACGCTCTTCTGGTTTAGGCCGAGGGAGTTCTGAACGCTGGTCCTCGAGACGGGAACCCTGGTTACAAAAGTTAATTTTCATCAGATTGCATACAATTGCGTACAATTGTTTACTGCAGTTTATTACTTAGAAAAATTACTAATGATAACTATTAATTACTGATATTAACTGTTTGCGCAATAAAAAGGTAATACTAGCTTAATCATAAAATCGAGATTCATAATTTTGCAGTAGGTAATCAAACCCAAATGAGAAATCGTGAAAGTAGCAGAAACTTTGGAGTATACAAGATAAATATAGCAACTAATGTGGTCGGCTGCAGCTCGAAAACAAATCATTAGACTTACCTGTACGCGAGCAATCATATCGAGGAAATCGTCTTCAGGTTTAGCGCTGGTCGTCTGCTGCGGACGTAGACCCGGCAGCGAAGCACCCTTGGTCTCCTTACTTAACTTCTTAGCAGGCTGCAGCTCCGCGCGTTGTGAGTCCATGCGTTCCGACTGCAGATCAGTTATCATGTCCAACATCGCCTCGTTTGGACTGGAACTAAGTTAAAAACACGCAAATGTAGCATATAACAATATTCTAATTTTAAATAACAATAGACTATGTTGGAACAAAAAAGAACGTGTAACATTTACATACTCCCACTCTTGTTCAACTGATTTCATATTACTGTTCGTTTCAAAACTTGCATAACAATCAGTAAACAATGGCGCTAATCACTGCCACTCGAGTGTTTAATAGCTTTTTGAAGTCGCGTTAGTCAACTGTACCGATAAACTTGTTCAGGCGATGTGTACAGATATAATGTTTACACGGAAGGACAGAAATATCGTCAGTTTTTGACATGATATTATCGCGCGATAAACAGAATTGTCTGTTCGACGACACTACGATAATGTCAACCTGTCACGCTATACAGGCTAAGCGGCTTAAAATTTTCACAGAGATAAAGTTGACCTTGAATTTGTAGTAGATCGCCATGAAATTAATGTACAGCTATAGTTTAAGAAGAACGCTAAACCAAAAATAGTTTGTATATCCATAAATATAGTATACGTGTAGCTTTCACATATTATCATCTATACAACCATTTCCACATACCTACATTATATTTCTTCACACGATTTACAAATTCGAACATGTGGTTGTCGGTATGTCAAATTCGTTATTTTCACGTCTAAACTACAGCATTTGACAAGAGAAGTAGGCTATAGTGGACAAACGACATACTTACTGTAGTAATTACAGTATTATGTGGACATACGATTGTAGCATCGCCATTGTCATCGAGCAATTTAATTGTTTACCACTTAGAGGCTTTTCAATTTTGCCGTTTATCCTTTATAATTATAATACACCACATAATAATCATGGTTTTAGAATGTTATGACGCGGCAAAATGAAACTGCTAAACAAATCTATCGAACATAGCATAATATTTGCATTTCTCGTTTTTCTCATTGATATTGATATTTAATGTGACGACCGACGACCGTTTCGACCCGGTTGGTGTAATGGTTACCACGCCGGACTGCCAAACCAGGGTCCTGGGTTCGAATCCCGGTTCGGTCATGGATGTTATATGTTCGTGCCGTTGTTGTATGGTTTCCATAATAAAAGCCTTTAGTGCTAGTTTGGGATCATTACAATGTATGTGCCTGTGAGCATTAAAAAAAAATGTATTAGTCTGATAATATTATGAAGAGGTAAAGTTTTTGTTCCTATGTAGGGGATAATCTCTTCAACAACTTAGAGCGGTTTCCGATCCGAATCCGATCTGTCAAAAAAAAAGTATGGATTTTGATGGATATTGGCTACATGGCTATATTTATTTGTGTATGGACAAAGGTATGTACATTCCATCCGAGACAGAATTATGAATGTGACTGTAAGGGTTGAACTACACATGGCCGCACGCGATCGCACTTTTCCGTCGCTCCATCCTTTTCTGTCACTCAGTAGGAACGTCATTTGCTAGAGCATATAAGATCGCACGCCGCAGGCGATCGCGTTCCGTCTATCTTATATGCTCTAGCAAATGACGTTCCTGAGTGACAGAAAAGGATGGAGCGACGGAAAAGTGCGATCGCGTGCGGCCATGTGTAGTTCAACCCTTAAAATCCATCAAAATTTTGACGTGCGTCAAAAAAGTATGGATCCGACCAGATCCGATAAACTTCTTTGAAATTTTGTTGTCCATACTTTTTTTGACGGGTCGGATTTGGATCGGACGTAATTTGCAACCGCTGTTAGGGTTGAGACACATTTACCGACGGCGGGGCCATACATAAATGTCATATGGGAAGCCGTCCGACATCGACGCGGCGACGACGGCGGACGGCTTCCCACTGATATAATTCTATAGGTAATATCTTCGAGAAATTATGCGAGACGAAGTGGCGGGCATCAGCTACTGGGGTTATATGAAGGGCGGAAAGCAAATCACCCTCTAAGATCACCCTATGGGTGCCTGTCCACTGATGCGGAGCTAGCTGGCTGAGCGGAGAAACGGAGGTTTACCAACCGATAAGATTGCATGAAATCTCGGAGCTGAGATTTTATACAACCTTATTGGTTACTAAAACTCCGTTTCCCCGCTCCACCAGCTAACTCCGCATCAGTGGACACTGTCCACTGGACAGGCACCCTTAGGGTGGTAACTAGATTATGGCCGTCTCTTATGGACGAATGAATTATACTTTTCAACACACTTGCTCATAAAATGGCTCTAATTTCACCGCAATAAGGCACATAATGACACCTATAATCAAACTGTGACTTTTTCATTACTATTATTCACTAGTGAGTTATAGGTTTTTTTGATGTTGTTGTTCCATTTTTCCTTACGGAAAGGCAAAGGGTACATAGCCCCTGCAGCCAAGTCTGTTGTTTTTTATTGGTTGAGTTGCTTTGTTCTTAAAAAAGTTTCGATACAAAAAGATCGTGTTCAATAGTACAAATAAATTAATGTACCTATTGCTTGCTCATTTCATGCAACTTCGTATTTAAATGGATAATTTCAACTAGTAAGTTTTTAATAAAGAAAACTTTCACTCAAATATAACCTTTGTTTTATCTGTAAGTAATAAAGAAAACTTTGAATTTGCCATTGTGTACGCTATCCGCAAAAAGCCAAAAAAAAAACTCATTCTTTTAGTCTATGGATGATCGTCATTGTTAGATGCGCGCGCATAGGAAAACTGATTAATTTTTCCCGCCATTGCGAAAAAATTTCACAACTCGTTTTCACTGTTGAAATTATACCTATTTATTTATTAAAAAAATGTTAAATGTCTACAAGTACTAGTTATGAATGATTTATTATGTTGTACACCGCCCGATATAAGATGTGGCCCTTAACGTTATGGAAAGTTTACTACCTGAAAACTCGAAGGACAAATAGGTATCTATTTTAGTATTTTTTTATTCACAAGTGTGTTGAAAAACGTTGTATGATACACGTGTGTATTGATGATTACCCCTCTCGGCTCTCTTAAGACCCTCGCCTACGGCTCGGGTAATAGCGCCTCAGCGGTAATCACCAACATTACACACTTGTACCATAATGTACTATTATTCACACCAAACACAGAGCTAAAAATGGTATGTGATGGAATAGGAGGGATTGTGATTGGTGACATAATTAGATTCCTATTCCTATGCAATACATAATACTAACCTATTGTTCTTGTTTCCACTACTGGCCGACCGTTGAAGCTTGTTTGTGCTACTTTTAGGTTTAGGACGATTCTCCTTGTTAGAATTCAAAGTAGCCCGTTGCTCATCCATGCGTTCTGATTGGCACCTACTTAGCAGATCGAAGAACGATTCAACAGGATTCTCTTCCGATTCTGTTCTGACAACTTCGATTTTCTTTGTTGCAGGCTCATCTTCGACTTCTTTCTTTTTGCCATCTGGAGTTATCTATTGATGAAGTAAATATTTACAAAAACAAAGCGTTATTTGAGTTAATCATACATCTTACAAACGTAAGTATTAATTTTTTATTTATTTAATTTTAGGTTTTTACTAACATATAGTTTAAGAGCAATTAAGTACAAAATAATACATCTGATAGATGTACAATATTTACGTATGCGTTTTTTTACTCTCAGCGTAAATAAAATACACAATAATTTTCCGAGAATTTGCACTGACGCTGCTTAGAAACAGCGCAAGATCAAACGGTTTTCTTTTTGAAATTTAATTTTAATAAAAACTGGTCTTCGTTTCTCTAACAAGTTAAAAAAAAAACTATTTTTTCAGTTATAATAATTGATAAGCTCTTCTGTCATATGTGTGTGTGGCATGTACTTGACTTTAACTTACCATTCATCTTTATGTAAATACATACATAATACTCAAGCAGAGACGACGGCTCGCCACACACTATGATTCTGACACACTTCACTCGCCTCATCCACTTTCAAACATCTCTTCATGCACTTCCGTCTGTTGAGGGTGCTACGCACTTGTACTTTTCAGAGAGACTATTTATTTGGTCGCGGTAAGGTCTCCTCGATTGTTCCACTCCCATTGGATCTATAAACCTCCCTAGTGAGTCTACTCTCATTTATCCTCTGTACGTGACCGAACCACCTAAGCATACCTCTTTCAATCCTGGTTACCATTATCATCCTTCAACTTACACCGATCCCTTATCACAACGTTCTTGATTCTGTCGGTTACTGTAACACTACACATCTTTCGGTAAGTAACAAAAGTACCTGTATCAAAGAGAGTTGTTCCATACTCTGTCTCCTCACACGCAGGGCGTTGAACGGGGTGTGGGGCATTTTATCGTTTTCAGCGTCAACCACCGGCGCGGGAGGGGAGTCAGTCTCTGGCGGCCAACCGAGGACTTTCCGAAGGTCACTGATGTTCATCTGCGCAGTCGCCATACCGAGTACGTCACCCAGCTGTAAAGGAATTTAATACATCATTGCAATTCAAACAAAACGTTGATTCTTAACATTATACGTCACAAATAAAATGATCCTATGTTTTCTATATATCATCAGGGCAAAATATGGTAAGGAGTCAGATTGTTTGGAAAAACTCATGATTACCGGTCATATGGTGAGAAAGAGCGGTAGATGATGCATGCCTACGAGATGGACCGATTCAGTTATGGCACGATGGATTTTGTTTTGTTAGTATGTTCTGTTTTGACGGAGTTCTTAACCATATCTGGAGTGCAATTTATGAATCCCATTTGCTAAGCTCAGTAGTTGAAAATGTCACAATTACTATGGAGATATGCATCTTTCAACTGCGGATTGACTTTAAAAATCATACTTCAGGAGTGCGATTTTTAAAAGTCAAATCAGCAGTAGAAAGATGCATATCTCCATAGTAATTATGTCATTTTCAACGTATGAGTTTCAAAAATCGCACTCCTTTTTCTAAACCTTTCCATAAACAGAATTCAATTAAAGACAATACAATGTGGCGCATCGAGATGGGTCAGTATGAGGCCTTCTGAAAGTATGCGGGATAGAAAACCACTTAATCGATTTTAAATATAAAAAATAATTGAACTTTAAAAAAAAACGTTTTTAATAAAAACATGCTTTTATTGCATTGTCACGCGATATATATGCATGTATCAATTTCAGCTCAATCGGAAACCGGGAAGTGGGTTTAATTTAACTTGCAAGATTTCATTACAGACACCGGGACAGGTGAAAGTAAAAAAAACTTTGCAAAAAAGAATAACTTTATGCGATTTCAGGTTAATTATACAAGTCTGTTTGTTTTAAATCTTGTAGTATACGATCATTGATCCAATAAAAAAAGAGATAGATGCAGTCTCATGTATAATCATAAGTCTGCAAGATAGAGCAATACTAAGATAAAAGTTCAGGGGTCTTTTGAATCTGCCAGTTTCGGAATATAGATTGTAGGTATATCTAGATCTTTAATCTTGATCAAAGTATATATAGCAGAATGTTTAACTCACCTCCTTCGAAATACTATAATGCTCATTAGCAAAATACAGCGCCTTTTCATGATTACCCAGAGCCGCGTGAGCATTGCCTAGGGACCAGCAAGCCCTGCCTTCGCCTACGCGATCCTGGAGCTTCCTCGCGGCTGCCAGGTGGCGAGCGTGGTACTCCTCAGCGACTCGATACTCTCGCAGGAGAGTGTAAGTGTTACCGAGCGAGTAGCAGGCTTGCGCTTCTACGGCAGCGTCGCCCAGTTCTTCGGCTAAAGCTAGCGTGCGTCTGTGAGATGAAAATAAGGTAAGTTATCATTAAATTGTATTGAAATTGGTTAGTAGCTATAATACAACGATATCAATGTCTAGAGTCTATTATCACCTTTTTTGTATTCAAGTGGTGTTTATTGGTTTTGGTGTCTAATAAAGTGGAACTAAAAAAATGTTAATGGATAAGACAGGATTCGAATACAATACATTTGTTTTAATTCTTTCTAATGAGTAAACATATTTTTTTTTAATGTTAGAATGTAAGGACTTTTTATTTAGACTCTTCCCACTGCTGGGCGACGGCCTCAGCTCTTCTACTCCGATCCTCCCTACGCAACGCATACTCAAGCCAACCGTTTAGGAATGTATCCAATTTTGATTTTGATAATTATAGTAGATTACACACCGAGGACAGGAAAGTAAAGAAAGGCGTCTCTGATCTCATGTAATTGTTGACCGAGGCGAAGCCGAGGAGAACAAACATGTGATCTGTGGCTTTCTTATTTACTGTCCGAGGTTAGTTAGTATACTATTTTTCTCCTCGACCGAGGTGGAAAGCGGCAACTTCGTTTAGCGCAGCGGGACGAGAATTGACGCTTTCCGTCCGGAGGGGAGAAAAAATAAATTATCATCATCATCGTCATCTTCCTAGCTACTGTCCCGCCCCCGGGGTAGCGGGATCTGCTTTCTTTCTCTTATTTCTCCACCTCCACCGACTCCACCTTCAATGGAGAGCTTGCAACTAACTAATTATCGATATCCCTTTTAACACGTCCTGCATACACCAAGAAAAATAATATATACAGACAATTTAAAATATGTGTGTAGGTGCGTAAATGTTCAACGACGAAAGTAAAAAAAAATAGGTTGTCATGATTTTAAATAATTACATTATTATCAATTTACATCATAAACTCAATTCATTTAGGCTATAGAACAAATTTCGAAGAACAAAATACTTAATTTAGTCAAACAGCTTCCCATTTAGCAGTTATATTTTTATTATCAAGTGACTTATTGTTCATTACAAAGCAAATGTTGCATACATTTCTTCTGTAAATTTCTGTTCGGGAAGAACGGGTACGATTGATTAAAGTAATCGAAATTCGCGTAGCATTACACAGCATGTTTACTGTAACATAAATATGAAATAGATGCAAAATCTAAACATCAATAATGATACTCTCAAGTCGCAACGCTGCGCTGAAGAATGCTCTGCTAAATGATAATAATAGTTCTGTTCACAAATAGAAAACATACATACACAGTCATACATAAACTGACGACCATAATCCCTTCCCTAAAATATTATCTTTTGTTATTCTGATGGCGTCATTTCTGACAGCTTCTTTTTGTTACACAATGTAATCATAATTGTTTCGGATTGAACATAGGTTACAGGTACTTCAGATTTCGCGAAAAGTCTATGGCCACGCGGACGTAGTCGACGGTAGATATACAAAGTTACGAAAAATTATTTAAAGCACTTTTGTAGGCTGTAATATCTAAGGCTGTAATGGAAAATATATTCGCTTTGTCAGCGGATTATTACGTACAAATATTGCAATATGCCTAATTCAATAAATATCAAAGACATTGTCACACAGATTTTCTTATCCCATTTTTAAGTTCCACAGCACATAGCACAGACTTGTATTATGATGTCTAGACAATGAGATACAAAAAATCCATGGTTCGTATTAACATTAAATATTTGCCCCTAGCGGGATTCGAACCCGCGACCCTCGGATCAGCAGGCAAGTTCATTACCAACTGAGCTATCGGGCTGTCAAATACAATCATCGAAAAACAAATATGAAATCAGTAAAATCAGATACACAGTACTACTTCGAAATAAAAGTTATTCTTTAGTGTAGGATGACTGGGAAAATAAATCCATCGTCAATCTTCATTTGCGCATAGCAGACCCGGGTCCAAAATTTTTCAACTAAGCAGGACATCGGCAAGACATTAAACCTTGTAGTACAATAAATGTTTTGTTTAGACGATCTTGAATTTAAAATGTACTAAAGGATAATTCTAAAAATTAAACAACCATTATAACAAAGTTAGCCGACGATCCTAGACACAGCTGAACCAATTATTATCCAAAATAACAGACAACTGTTCAGAAAATACAATCACCCAATTGATATTGGTTTCCCCGTACCAGAGCTTTACATTCCACAGACGTTTTAACGACTATTGGGGGATTAACATTAGGAAGGTATGATTAATTAACATATTCTTTAATTTTTACTACAAATCAAGTAGACAGTATAATTAGTTAAGTACCACAGCAAACATACCTATTTTATTTACTCCTTCGCTTTGCGCATGACTCTTCAATAGCCATAAGAATTAAGCACAGACCAGTAAGAAATGTGGAATAAAGTGAACCAATGTTTTTTATAAATTTTAATATAGGCTATTAAAATTAAAAAAAAACATTGGTTTCGAAAGAAATAGATAATAATATTCAGTTTGATTTAGTTAAAATTTCTTGTTTCTAATAACAGCACATATTAGAACACCATTGAGAAAAATCCTGGACGCACTTACATCGAAGCGACTTGAGGCGAAAGTTGTATTAATTGATTTTGGACGTTTTATCATCGCTAGCGAAGTCGACAATGTTTTTGCAGCGTTTTTGTTTATCATGTAGGTACTAATCCTATGAATACAATGAAATAGCTTACTTGTAATGTTCAGCAGCATTCTCAAATTGCCCGAGAAAGATGTGAGAGTTGCCAAGGTTGCTATTGGCTCTCCTTTCGGCAGCTTTATCGCCGAATTCTTGAGCAATTTGTAGTCGTTCGGTGTGGTAGCGAATGGCTCGCGCGAAATCGCCTAGAAGATAGCAAGTGTTGCCAAGGTTGCCGCAGGCTCGACCCATCGCTTGCCGGTCTCCGAGGCTCCGCATGAGCTCGAGGTTCTCTCTGGGTTTAGTAAGCAAATAGACAACAATATAGATATTTTATTAGCTAAGCGTATCGCATACAGGAGTCGAGGCGGCGTCGAGGCGGCGTCGAGGCGCGGGCGCGCCATTACAAGTTCTCATGGGCAAGAAAAATCGAAAAATGCGCTTTAATAGGAAATTAATTTTGGTTTATTATAGCCTAATTATAGCTATATCACAGTATAAGAGTATCTAGTATTACATACAGTACCGTCACTCCGTGCCCCCACCAGTTTTAACCTCATCCCCACCAGGTAGGAAGTGTGGCAGAAAATGTAGGCAATGGCGTATTCCTGTCTCGCTCACACTCACTCAATATGAAATGACAGCTAAGTGTGCAAGGTATGCCTATATGAAGAATGCAGCAGAGCTGTTGTTTTAAACATAATTAGATATCTATTTGGTAGTTTATTGTCCACTGTCCATTATAAGTGGCGACGGGCTCACCCCCCGTCACACTGGACAGAGTTTCGGTACTACTGGTGAAACGTGGATGTACTGAGGTTTCAGAATATCTCTGACTAGGTACCCCCTCTGGGAATATAGTCGTGAGCATATGCTATGATATTTGGTAGTTTATGCATAATACTCAGCACTTAAATTTTTTTCTATTTCTTGGCTTCAGGAAATAACACAAAACAATTAAGTTCATTCTGAATTATACAGGGTGAAATCGATATCATTAGCATCCTTTTAAACTAAGAGTTAATACCTATCAAACTGAACAACTTTTAATATGGGAGCTAAACGGTCGGAGCAAAAAAAAACTGCTTTTACTAAACTGCAATGCCTGCTCGACTTAAATATATGCAACAGCAGATTTTTTTTATGTTCCGATCAGTTAGCTCCCATAGTAAAAGTTGTTCAGTTTAATGGCTAGACTGTTAGTTTAAAAGGATGCTAATGATATCAATTTCATTCTGTATAATATAAGTAAATATTTGAAATAATTTAATATAGGATACTTAGTACTTACTCATAATAAGCGACTGCTTGATTCAAACAATCCCTAACTTCCTGTGGGAAGTGGCCGGGATCATTCTGACCGACCCTGCCCAGCTGCTTGCCCTGAGCATGATAAACATTGCCCAGGTTATACAAAGCTCTTCCTTCACTCAGGCGGTCGCCGAGCGAGCGTGATATCTCCAGATGTCTCTTGCAGCATTGGATAGCTTCTGTAAACTTGCCCATAACCTTCAATGTATTGCCAAGGTTACCTGAAGCTTTAGCTTCACCCAGTTTATCATTCATTGTCCTGCAATTTACAAATTGGGTAATTTCGACTTCATTCTACAATTACATACTTGATAGCATACTTGTCAATCAAATAAATATTACGATTAATGTGATAGTAACTGGATAGACCAAGAGCATCTTCCAAGTAAGTCTAGATAGGTTTCTTGCAGGTTTCATCCCTGAGAAAATCTGTTTTCACAAGAATTAAACCTATCTAGATTAACCTAGATTAACATGAAGAGTAAACAGTAAGACATTATCTAAATACGAAATGTCATCCAAATCAGTAGAGCCATTTCCAAATATATTCTTGATAGCTTATATCACAGATCATTCGACATATTTTTCTGACAAAACATGTCAAACGAGCTATCAGTTAACGAGCTACCTACGCTAACAAGAACCTATCCAAAAGTGGTGAAACAGGCCCTTAAAGTATTCGATTATATTATATTCCAGTAGCAAAACTGTCTAGGCTAGACTTGAAGCTTTCGGTTTATGACATCTGAAGACCAAAATCCTCCAGCCTATACACGCCTGTGTACATGTATTATACATAGGCGAGTATAGGCTATATCAATACATTAAAATATTATAGACAAAACTACAGAAAAATCACAATCATAATTATCAAAAATAAATTCTAATATTACTTGAGTTTGACTTACCTAGCTAAAGTCAGATCATGTTTGTGGTATTGCATGGCCTTATTATAATCTCCTAAGTAGAAATACGCATTTCCCAGTTGGCTGTAGATCGCGGAGAGTGTGCGTAGATCATCGGTGCCAGCTTGGATAGCGGCCTGGAAGAAGGCCACTCCCGCTCGGCAGTCGCCAGCTTTGCACAAGCGCTCACCTTCCAGTGCCAATTCCAAACACATTGAGCCTCCATCGCAACTCTAATCAAAAGACAAATGAAGTATGATAGATGAAATTGAGTATTTAACGTGTCAAGCTAAATTATGTTTCTTATGTTCGAAAATTTAGAAATGATAGGTTTTCATCGCCTAAAAACAAAATATCCTGTCTTAGGTTGGTGTTTAAGATAAATAAGCAATACGTTTTTATTCATTACTAAATTTTTTTATGAATTTTTCTGAAATTGGTGGCACTATGGCCATTGTTACCTTGGCCGGAGATTTAGAGGTTTAAGGATGAAATGTATTAAATGATAATAAGTTGTTTTATTCTCTAGATGTCTCTTACAACACCCATTGGAAGAAATTGGACCATTGGTTCTAAGCTGAAACCACGGTATAAGAAAGAGGTACTCTACTACCTATACAGGGTGTAAGGGAAAGTATCATTAACCTTTACACTACATACTCTATACCTAAACTCTATACCAAACTGAACACCTTTTCTTACAAGACTTTCTTAACCAGAACAGAACAACACAAAAATCAGCTGTCTCATACATTTTAGTCGAGTAGGCATTGCAGTTTAGTATGGAACAGGTGACGCTGACAGGTTTGCTCCTATAGTAAAAGTTGTTTGATGGGTAGGGTATGTAGTTTAAAGCCTAATAATACGTTTTCTTATACCCTGTATACATAGAGTAGACACTTCACTCCCCCCACCAATTACGACCTCAACACCTCCCGGTGGTAGGGGAGGGGACAAAAGCAAACAGTGGTGAATTCCTCTCTCACTCAGCATACATGCGAGGTATTTGTTGTCAGTGCAAATCTGTTTGTATGAAGTATTCAGGGTGTTGCCAGTACCGAAGAATGGACCCCATGTTCTTATTTAAAAATTAATAACTGTAAAATGTGTTACGAATGAAAATGTTCACATTCCTGCTGTCCAAAGTAGATAAAATAAAGTGTGTGCATAATGCAGAATGCATGCAACAAAGCAAGTTTTTGTTATTGAAATGCATATGAAACATTTCAAAAGAATTTGTTACATAAGTACCTACATAAAGAGTATGATAAATTGATAATAATACAGAGGAATTGCTAAAATCCTTGAATAAGTGATGCTACCTAAGATAACATTTGACCCGACTTGCAAAAAGATAATTTATAAGTACCTACATAACAAAATATGATTCGCATCGCATCACACTAGTGGACTAGGGCACAGATTATTTAATAGCTACCTACTACCGTAACAGATAGTTCACTCAACCCGATTTTACGAATTTCGAACTTTGCACTTCAGGAACGAAAGCTAAAATGTGCCTTATGTCAATTAGCGAACATTCACCCCTCGGTGGGGATCGGTCGTCAAGCGAACCTGAGCTGTGAAGTGAGACAGGCCTGACTAGGGGGGAGAGGGAGGGGGATGGTCCCCTGTCCTAGGACTGCAGTTTGGAGTTGGAGGCCTGGTACGTAATCAAAGAAGGACAGAAATAGAGTCAAAATATATTGTGAATGTAAGATTTTAGGTAGAACTTGAGTTTACCCTCGACTTAGTCCGCACAATTTATATACCAGATTTTAAGACAAATAATAAGCTATAATAACAAAAAAGGTTCATCAAAATGGTTCACTAGTTTTTGCGTGATGCTGTTACAAACAAACGGACAGACATCAATTCTAAAAAAGATTTATTTGGAGTCAGGGATATCTAAAACCCATATCTTCAATGTTTATACATACTTTTGCTAGAACGAACTGTAATAAAATAATTTAGATTAATCTTTCAGATTTTATCAAGTCTAAAGGCCACTGCGGGTCAAAGGTCTGCTGCACCACATTTTGAACATATTCAAAAAACATTTTGCCCCTTCTCTCCCCGCAGGTGAACACGGGGGATGTTTAACAATTATTTGGCAAAAATATGTTTTTCGAACAGTGTTTTGTTCAAAAAAGTGATTCTATCGAGTTTAGATTAATCGTTCAGATTTTATTTAGTCTAATAGTTTTGATTAATTTTTCCGATTTTATTTTAACCAGGACCTGGTCCTCCTTGAGAAACCTTATTGCAACACCCATACGGGGCCCCTGCACCAATGTCAATTTTATGCCAAGGCTTGTAAAAAAATCGTAGCTATCAATTTCTGGGAAGTTATTATACCTTACGGAATAGAGGAACTGACATGAGTTGTCAAATGAAACCGTTTTTGGGAACTGTTTGACAGCATGTCGGCATGGTGAAAATTTGAGCTCTGTGAATAATTGTGAATCTAACGTGAAATCGTGGATAATTTTGTGAAAGTGTTAAGATGATTTAAAAAAAATATCCACAATTTCACGTTAGATTGCCAAATATTAACAGAGCTTGAATTTTCACAATGCTGACAAACTGTCAAACAGTTCCAAAAATGTTTCTATTACCTCGCGTCACGTATCTGTTACTATTATACAGTGGTGCCGCTAGGTACATCTCACCCCCTCAGTTGTCAGTTTCTCTATTCCTGGTATAGTAACTTTATGGAAGCGGTAAAACTAAACCAGGCCCCACCGGCCTCTGACGGATTTAGGCAACAATTATACACAAGAGGTGAAAAACTGAAAAGAGTTGAAAACAAATGTGCTACAATGTTATCGAATTATGGGATTATAATATAATGTAATTATTGTACCAATGGAAAATATCCTAATATAATATAATTATTTAATTTAATAAGATAATTTGAATTATTGTTATTGTGTACTAATGTGAATGCAAAAGAATGTGATTTGTGCATGTAAAATGAAATGTTAATTTAGGAATGTGGTAGAATAAAGGCTTTTTTATTTTTATTTATTTATTATTTATTTTATTTATACACAAGAGGCATAAGACGAAGGTACAGGCGCGGCGCAGGTGCCCCCTTGTGTATAATTTGCACCATAGTCTTTGACTTACAATCTAACGGATGCCTCATACAAAATCCTCAAAAAAAGTGTACCATACTTATTTACGTAAACATAAGAGAATGTTTTAGTAATATAAAAAAACTAAAACCATTGACGCTGTTGTTATTCTTTTTTCATTTTGCTTGAGCAGTTTTTAACAAATTTTACAGCACAGCTGCACAGCGCCATAGACGGTCGCGTAGTCAGTCGATCAAATGAAGACTGGCGTGTAATTGTTACTCTTTATGTGTTTTGTTACTCTTTTAGTCCGGACGCGGACACGGCGGCGTCCAGTAGTTGGTAAGTCAATGGCCTTAGTCAGCCACTGTTGTATCGCTTTGTTTTCTTATGACATAGGTTTTATAATACCCACCTACTTCGAATGAGTTCGACTGACTATCATACTGAATAAGTAATAATAGGTCACAGTTTCCGTATAAGTTCCCCCACGTAATTACGTGACTCATAAGGTTGGAGCAAGTACTTTTCAAACAACTATAACCCGTTCTTAGTAATAACAAGTAAAATCTAGCTTGTTACATCTTCGCTTTCGTGTTAATTTGTAGTTTGAATAAATTATGTAGGTGCTAAAATTTCGTTGCAATCAACAAGCAGCAAACTCACCTGTGCATCTGTCGACAGGTTTTCGGCACTGGCGCTCACAGACATACTTACAAATAAACGAAAAGCTTTTAAAAACGCAAAAGAACTAAAAAATCTAAACAGAACTGTTAATTTTTAATCATAGTTTTTGTTTTTGTAAATAAATTTGCGTTGGGCGTAAGAAATGTCTTCGGGTGTTGGAGTCGAACCATAGACTAAAAATAAAATCTAACGTCAGATCATAAACAATAATCAGGGAACTTGAGGTATCCGTTTCCGGAACAATACTTAAGTGCCCATTAGACGGGCAACTGATCGCTGCTTTCTGCTAGGGCCAACAAATAGGTAGCAAACATTTTTGGAGGGGAGCAGCGCGCGCTCCCTATTGGCTGCGACCGGATTTGCGATCGTGCGATCGGCCTTAAGACGGGCAATTTTGCTGCCGGGCGATTCGGCCTTGGTAGGAAGCACACAATCAGTTGCCCGTCTAATGGGCGCTTAAAGGACCATGCCAATAGGGAGCACGCACTGCTGCCTCTGCCCCTGCCCCTGCCCTCCAAATTTTGTTGTTGTTTTTTTTTGTTTTTTTATTTATAATTAATGAATGGCTTTTTGCTTGTGCGTAGTTGGTGATGGTTGACCGCATTTCCGCCGCATTTTGTTCAGTGGCCTTCCGCTCGGCGCTTTTGACACTCGCAAACGACGGTCACGATTCTGCGACGTCGGAAGATATCGATATGTGACCGAATAGGTACATACACAGTGTGTTTACAGAATCACTGAAAACATCCACTAACCATGCAGCAAAGATTTATGGAGTATATAATATTCTTGCCATGCAGTGTAATATCACTAGCGAAACTCGTGATTGTATAATAGTAGCTTATCTATGCTCGTGATACTGTGATATCACTGACATATACTGGTGATATAGAGTGTCAGGCTTAGATGGGCATTCTACCATAAATGTAGTAGCTTTATGCATTCTACTTTACATAACTAATCATAGGCGAAGTATTTTGCGCTTACGCTGATAGACGTTACATCAGTGTAACCGCGTATGAGACAGCGATAGTAGTAGTAGTAGTAGTCAACTTGTAGTCAACAGAAATAAGTAGCGATCTCCTTTTTTAACTAGAGCGAATTTGCTATGTGCATCTCTTACTGAGTGATATGACAAGACACGTGCTTTCTTCTAGTTCCTTCTCTTTCTACGTAACTAACAGGATCGTAATCAAATCGTAATTAATCGTAGAAAGAGCAAGTAATAGAACGAAGAACGTGTTTTGTCTCATTTACTCATTGAGGGATGCATAATACAAATTCACTCTAGTTAAAAAAGGAGATCGCTACCTTATTGCTGTCCTTATTGACGTAGCCATATTTTTGCTCTAGCCTCTATGGTCTGACATCGGAGTCAGACGGAGTCAGACAACAAAAATTTCATAAAAATGTTTGTTGCTCTATATTTCGATGAATAGTTATTTCGTAATAATTTAATTCATTGTAATTTGTTGCGAGTGGGTGACTTTAAGTTCACAACATGGTAGCGTGCAGCGTTTTAGGATGCAAGAGCCGCACTGAACGTTGCAAAGAAAATATTTCATTCCACGGGTATGTTAACATTAATTCACGTTTTATTGCAGGAAACATTAATAATAAAACGCATTTTAATAGTTTCATTCATCGGGCAAGTGTTAAAGACAATAATTTAAAAGTTAAAGCTAAATTTTGTGATTTGTAATCTCAATAAGGGTGGTCAGATGTCATATTAAAATTACCCTGTTTCCACCTTGAAAATAAGGTAAGTACACCAAGGGCTGTGCCAAGGGTAAGCCGGAAGAGGTTTCATGAGGTATTTTGTAACCGCTAGTTAAACGTAGTTAAGCATACCATACCATGGATAGCTGTCATTGCCTCAGGGTTAAAAGCTCCAACAAAAAACAGCATTAAAAATAGAGGTCGGTTAACTAAAGCTGGCGCGTGCCACACATTTACGCAATGACTTTGTCTCACTGCACGCAGAATGTCTCATCGAACTCATTTGTATGTGTCTGTGAACGTGCCAGCAGCTTTAGTTAGGTTAACCTGTAAAACATACCATGATAGATGTCGTTGACGTGAGTTGAATCCTTAGGGCCTGTTTCACCACTTCTGGGTAAGTTCTTGTTAGCTTATCCGACGGATAGTTTGACATATTTTGTATGAAATTATGTCAAAATATCTGTCGGATACGCTAACAAGAACTTATTCAGAAGTGGTGAAACAGGCCCTTAGAGTATTTATTTATTCTACTAACAAACTTATCTGCCACTTTTTGGTAGCATGAGGTATGTATGTTTGAGGCAGCATGAAATCCGCAACTTTGGACTTTATTCCATTACTTTAGATTTTAATTTTGAATGTTAAAATTCATGAAAAACTGTGTCGTGTGAACCCCAAACGCGATAGCTTCGAAATTATTGTTCCGCAATTAAAGGCTGTTTAGTGATAGATAAGGTATAAAATTGTATGTAAATGCGTAAGATTGTTTGATCTGGCACGTTGTCAGAGGGGAAATGCTAAGGCGAGGCGGTCCCTATATAAATCGTCTAAGGTTTGATCATAAAGAATAGTTAGTGAGGTTTTTTTTTATGTCTGTTTGTCTATTCGTTTGATTGTTTGTGTGTTTGTTTGTTTGTTCGAGCATCACGTAAAAACTACTTTACCAATTTTTTCGTATAGGGTGAGGAGTTGTAGCTTTTTTGCGTTTTTAAGTGATGTATTTTTTCTTCAGTTTTCCAAGCGACGAATATTTTAAAAATATATGGGTCTTCGCAACTGGCAGACTCAATTGGTCACCTACTATAAATTCGCGTATTTGAAGAACATCTGTTTATTGAAAATATACGTATAAGAGAAATGGAATACAGTGACACTCCAACACGGTATATAAAGGTAAATTTAATATGTCGGTAGATAGTACCTACACAAGTAGATAATTATAATAGTCAAAGTAGGTATATCTAGTTTAGCTAGGAAAGAGTATAGGTCATTTATTATTTGTAAACTGGAAGACTAAGGCCATTTCTGAATAAGTTCTTGTTAGGTTATCCGACAGATATTTTGACATTATTTCATACAAAATATGTCAAACTATCTGTCGTATAAGCTAACGAGAACTTACCCAGAATTGGTGAAACATGCCCTAAGGCATTGTCCTAATTGGGCAATGTCGGTAAAGCTGGTTAGATTCTTTATTAAATAATGTTAGGTAGCATTGCTTTCTTTTTTTATTAGTTCTAGTAATGTTTTCGAGATGATTGTTTTCATACAAGAAGCGAAAACCAGTTAACCTACTTAAGCCTACTAAAAATCAGGTTCGGGTTTCGATCTCATTTGATTCTGTTCACCTTAAACTAGGTTACCTTACCTACCATACACTAAATGTTGGCTCCCTGCAAATTGTTCAATGTAATTGATGCTTAAGTTCGAGCTAAGTAGGGTCGAAATGTATGGATTTTGACATTTAACTGTAGGTTTTAGCAAGGTCTTACAATTATAGTACAGAATATGAGCCTCTATAGCTTACCAGAAAAGGTGTGTATCATATCTTACATTAAAATATGATAATGTTCTATAAGTTAACAACATAATTTATGATTTGATACAAATAAATAACTTTATTAAAATGTATTCTCGTTATTATAATGACACAAAGGGTAACAATAAATTGAAAATTGCATATTGCATAATGTGCTATTATTATGTTCTTCTTCAGTCCGAGTGGGCTGCAAGCCCTGCCCCTCTAGCATGCCAACGGGTCCGTAATTTAATTTCGAGAGACATATGTTCGATTAACGATTGTGCGACTGAACGATTGTGCGAAGAATGGAATATCGACTGAACGATTGTGCGAAAAGAGTTTATTGCGAAACAACTTTTTGTCGCCAAACGCTGCTTCGACTGAACGATTCTTCGAATATTTATTAATAGTCGGACTGGTCTTTCGAATGTTAAATTCAGAATAGTTACATGCAAATTGTGGCTTGCGTGACAACTCACCCTCTAAAATTCTGGTCCGGTGGCGAGTTGTCCACTTTGAAAAATGCTAGGGGACAACTGGCCCGAATACGAGTTTTATTTGGAGAGCGGGCCAGTTGTCCACATTGAGAAATGACTAGGGGATAACTGGTCCAAAATTATAAATGTTAATCAGGGTGTAAACTGCAGTTATACAGGGTGTAAGAGGCCTTTGCCCAGCAGTGGGATTTTGCCCAGCAGTAGGATGGTTTACATAGATTTAAAAAACGTCAAAACGTTGCATATGTATTAGTGTAAACTGCAGTTATACAGAGTGTAAGAGGCCTTTGCCCAGCAGTGGGATTTTTCCCAGCAGTGGGATGGTATACATAGATTATAGCATATGCTCACGACTATATTCCCCGAGGGGGTAGTCAGAGATATTCTGAAACCTCAGAACATCCACGTTTCACCAGTAGTACCGAAACTCTGTCCAGTGTGACGGGGGGTGAGCCCGTCGCCACTTATAATGGACAGTGGGTACAATACACGCCTCGAAATTGAAGCATGCAGGTTTCCTCACGATGTTTTCCTTCACCGAAAAGCCAGTGGTGTAACAAATCGTACATAAATTCCGAAAAACTCATTGGTACGAGTCGGCTTGGACGGGGATCGAACCATCGCCTTCTGCACAGCAGGCAAGGTTACTCGCCACTGGACCACATAGATTATAAAAAACGTCAAAACGTTGCATAGGTGTTAGTGTAAACTGCAGTTATACAGGGTGTAAGAGGCCATTGCCCAGCAGTGGGATGGTATACATAGATTTAAAAAAACGTCAAAACGTTGCATAGTTATTAGTGTAAACTGCTGTTATGCAGGGTGTAAAGGTGTTTAACGTTGTTGTTAATCTATGTATACCATCCCACTGCTGGGCAAAGGCCTCTTACACCCTGTATAACTGCAGTTTACACTAACACCTATGCAACGTTTTGACGTTTTTTATAATCTATGTATACCATCCCACTGCTGGGCAAAATCCCACTGCTGGGCAAAGGCCTCTTACACTCTGTATAACTGCAGTTTACACTAATACCTATGCAACGTTTTGACGTTTTTTAAATCTATGTAAACCATCTTACTGCTGGGCAAAATCCCACTGCTGGGCAAAGGCCTCTTACACCCTGTATAACTGCAGTTTACACCCTGATTAACATTTATAATTTTGGACCAGTTATCCCCTAGTCATTTCTCAAAGTGGATAACTGGCCCGCTCTCCAAATAAAACTCGTATTCGGGCCAGTTGTCCCCTAGCATTTTTCAAAGTGGACAACTCGCCACCGGACCAGAATTTTAGAGGGTGAGTTGTCACGCAAGCCACAATTTGCATGTAACTATTCTGAATTTAACATTCGAAAGACCAGTCCGACTATTAATAAATATTCGAAGAATCGTTCAGTCGAAGCAGCGTTTGGCGACAAAAAGTTGTTTCGCAATAAACTCTTTTCGCACAATCGTTCAGTCGATATTCCATTCTTCGCACAATCGTTCAGTCGCACAATCGTTAATCGAACATATGTCTCTCGAAATTAAATTACGGACCCCATGCCAACGCCGAGAAAACGACAAAAATCGAGACGTGCCTCCATCTTTATTATTTTACGTACGCCAAAAAGAACGCGCATGACGTTTTTCTTGTTTAAACGCTTTGTCGTGGGTGGCATGCTAGCCGTGCTGGTGTCAGAGTTTATTCAAACTGCCTTACGGCCTCTGACGTGGTTTTTATGTAACGACTACTACCACCAGAGATAGTAGCCGGGACCAACAGTTTAACGTGCGATCCGAAGCACGGAATCATCTTTCTTTTCAGACAATCAGGTGACTCAGCCTGCAATGTCCTAACCAACTGGGGAAAAACGCACAAAGTGACATTTCACTAGGTGCCCCCCGTGGGAATCGAACCCACGACCTCCGTGTCAAGAGCCCAATGCTCTTAACCATTAGACCACGGAGGCAGTTCCACGGAGGCGGATTATGTTCAATGGGTACCAGCCCGTCTAGTATGATTTCTCTACTAGCGTGCCGACTCTATTTTTTCCATACTAAGTACTTGTTGTACTTGCGCAACGCTCCGAAAAGCTCGAGAACAGCAGTGCGAATTTTGAAAGTCACACGTTCAAATCAGCAGTAGAAAGACGCATAATGTCCATAGTAATTTTAACATTTTCTACTGCTGTTTACAGCGAGTTACGGGTGTCTTTCAAAAATCGAACTACAGGGGCTATAGACAAGGTAACATTTCTTTTGGCGTAGACGCTAGTAGAAATGACAGAATGTATGGATTTGACATTGGCGATCGAAACATTTTGACGTTTTCTTTCTCCACCATACGTCAAGTCCATACGTTATTTTTTTTTCTACTGTCGTTAATGCTAATCGAAAGTACTTTTTCTAGAGGCCCTGGTTATTTTCTAAGCAGCCGAAGGCGCGGTGCGCACATGAAGTGAAATCGTACTAGACTCAAAGGACTGTAAGTATTCACCCTACGAGCGGCGCGGGAATCTCATTCGGTGAATTCAGCAGTTGTAAATGTCTTTATAGTGTGGATTTGACTTTCAAAAATCGCTATGTATGATTAATGATTTTTGAAAGTCAAATCAGCAGTAGAAAGATGCATATCTCCAAAGTAATTTTGACATTTTCAACTGCTGAGCTCACCGAATGAGATTCAAAAATCGCACTTGTGTACACACACGCCGTGTGTACATAATATAGCATAGTTCATTTACCCATTTTTATGGGAGTTTGATTTCCTATGGTATCACTGGATGAAATTATCGCTGTCTCATACGCGGTTACACTGATGTTCCGTCTAGATCAGCGTAAGCGAAATACTTGGCCTATGTAATTAATAAAATAACTCTATAGTTGTTGTTGTTACATTTTTCCTTACGGAAAGGCAAAGGGTACATAGCCCATGCAGCCAAGTCTGATTTTTCAGGCTCACTGAACAAGTAATCACCAATAGACACTGTCATATTATACTCTAGCCATAGACAAGCTCGTTCAAAGTCATCAAAGTTCAAACAAACAACATTGCACACAAAACGCAACGTCTTTGAAAATAAAAACCGGTCAAGTGCGAGTCTTGCTACTCGCGCACTGAGGGTTCCGTACCCCCACACAAAAAAGTTTTGTTTTCTCCGGGACCTTTAGCGCGAGACCGACCGAATCACACTTGCCCGGTTTTTATTATTTGTTGATATACAGGGCTGCGTTCAGAACCTTTGGGTGCGGTTGTTCTTCTCGCTCGCTCTTATGGGTAACACGCTTTTCACCGAGCCTCGGAACGTCGTTAGGGCGAAAAGTTGCACTCGGAGTGCACTCTGGGCGCACTCTGGGCGTAGGTTCTGAACGCACCTTCTTCTTCTTCTTGTGGTGCCATCTCCTATCGGAGGTTGGCTATCATTAGGGCTATTCGGACCCTGGAGACTGCAGCCCTGAACAGTGAGGTGGAGTTCATATCGAACCATTCACACAGGTTTTTAAGCCAGGACGTCCTTCTTCTACCAGGCATTCGTCTTCCCAAAATTTTCCCCTGCAGAATAATCTGGAGAAGTTGGTATTTATCACTTCTCATAATGTGACCGAGGTACTGTAATTTCCGGGTTTTAATAGTTTTTAGAATTTCTACTGTCTTATTCATCCTCTGCAAGACCACCTCGTTGCTAATTCTGTCCGTCCATGATATCTTCAACATCCTCCTGTATACCCACATCTCAAAAGCCTCAAGTCGTTTGCACATGGTTTGAGTGAGTGTCCAGGATTCAACACCGTACAGGAGGATGGAGAATACGTAACACCTTACAAGACGAACACGGGTGGAGATCTTGAGAGAGCGGTTACATAGTAATTGGTTCATTTTCAAAAATGCATTCCGCGCCTGCTCTATGCGACACCTAATCTCAACGCTGTGGTCTTCTTGATCAGTCACACGGCAACCGAGGTACTTGTAAGAGTGAACCCTTTCCAGTGGCTGATTTTGAACGCAGAGCGCAATACTACTATTTACTTGCGGGCGGCCAACCATCATGAATTTAGTCTTCTTTATATTTATGTTGAGACCATATTCTGCACTGACAGTCGTCACACGATTTAGTAGGTACTGTAGATCGTTCAGAGTAGATGCTAACAGGATGGTGTCATCTGCATATCTGATGTTATTTAAGGGCTGACCGTTTATAACTATTCCCTGTTCCGCGTCTTCTAGTGCCTCTGAGAATATTTCTTCTGCATATATGTTAAATAGAAGCGGAGAGAGAATACAGCCCTGACGGACTCCTCTTAATATATCTATGTTCGAGGTAGTTTCTTGCTCTACTCGAACGTTTGCACTCTGTTGCCAATAGAGGTTCTGGATAAAGGCTACGTCTTTCGTGTCAAGGCCCAGCTTCCCCAAAATCTCAATAAGTTTCAGATGTTTTACCCGATCAAACGCCTTTTCGTAATCTATGAAACAAATATATGCACAGACATTCATATCCCAGCAACGCTGCATTAAAACCTGGTAACCGAATAAAGCGTCGCGAGTACCAAGTCCATTACGAAAACCAAATTGCGTGTCTGAGATATTACTTTCCACCTTCTTGTATATTCTGTTATGTATAACTTTCAAGAATATTTTCAACACATGGCTCATCTGAACGCACCCCAGGGTGTAATTAGACCAGCAAACTGAACAACTTTCTCTAAAATACCAACATCGAAATCGCGAAAAAATAATCAGCTGATCTATACATAACTAACTACAAACATAATCGAGCCAAATGTATAGGACAGCAGTTTTTTTTTTCTGAACTTCGATGTTGGTCCCCTTAGATTATCAAGATAGACAGTCAAAGCTACAAAAGCGTCGAAAAAATTTGGAACCAGGACTGGTTCCAAGGCCCGTTTCCCGTGTTTAGTGTCAATTACGTCATCACCGAATACGCACGTAACACTAGAGAAAATTGTTTTGTTTACTATGACGAAATGTGTGATGAAGGTGTGCAGAAATTACAAATATCGATTAAAAAAAACGGAGAAACTCACTTGTCGTCGGTGAGTACATTTCTCATGAAATTAATCATCGAATTACGCGGAAAATAAATTAACTGAAGTTCACCATTTTGTTTTGTGTTGCCAGTTTCCTAATTGAAAATTCCCTAGATAAGAGTTTTTTTTTTATTATTTACTGGCTCGGTTACAAGATCTTTAAGCCAAATCATATTTTATTTTCAAATTGTCTTCTGTTTTCACATTAAAACGTTAGTATTCGACGTTTTGACGCTTCTTTGGAGTTTTTGGATACAATCGAAAGACGCATAAAACGATTAGTCAAAGAGGTGAACCGACCGCTTTACCGCTCTAAAATCACGACCCATACACCATCATATTTCACAGAACTGTATATTGTTCACTTGCACGACACTTTGTTACGCAAAACAACACCAATTTTACGAACCAAAACTCACTATAAACAATAAAAATTCGATGAAACATGAGGACTCCAAACGTCAGCTACCAAATCCCGCCAAAAACTCCGGACGTCCTTCTTTGACACTATTGGTGTTGTAGGTACTCAAAATGGATAAAAATCGTAGAAAGAGAATCAACTAGAAAAGGCATTAAAATAATAATAGTCACGAAAACGAGACAGCCTTATACGATAATTACACAGAGTGAATGCGACAAAATCCATGTCGTTTGTCCCTTTCTGCGTATGCGATATTTTTGTTTGCCACAGTTGAAATTGCATACAAAATCTTGCAACTATGGCAAACAAAGGCACGATTTCTCATACATTTTTGTCATATCTCTGTCCCTTTCGAGTATACGCTGTCAGGAAATCTATAGAATACTCAACCTACGATAAAAATGTATCCATACTTGGAGTCTATGGTGTCATTATGTTTGATATATAGCATTAAAAGTGTTATCTATGACTATTATGTCAAAATATATGAAACGCTATCATTTTGGTGTGACAGTAAGTGTTATCTATGACTGGTATATCAAAATATATGAAAAGCTATCATTTTGGTGTGACAGTAAGTGCTTTCTATCACTGGTATGATTAAATGTATGAAAAGCTATCATTTTGGTATGACAGTACTAATCCGTACTTTATGGTAGGTTTGTTAGTTGGTAGTTTTTGGGTGTTTTTCATAGTTGTTGGTAATTTTTGGTATTATTTACTAACGTTTGTTCGCATGAGTACAACTTTCTCAGGATTCCAACAAAGTACTAAAAATACTAAATAGTGCCAAAAGTACTAAAACTACCTAAACAACCAAAAACTACCAACTTAAACCAAAAACTACCAACAACTACCATTAACTTCCAAACATAAACCTAAACCTAAACTTCTAAACCTACTGTCACACCAAAATGATAGCTTTTCATATATTTTGACATAACAGTCATAGAAAGCACTTTTTATGAACATAATGATACCATAGACTCCAAGTGCGGATAGATTTGTATCCTCTTTGAGTACCTACTACACCAATAGAGTCACAACTTCGTAGAAAAGTTAAAGTTACTCTATGGATATTACCGAAAGACGGCTTTAAAATGTTACGAAATGACCCCATGTTTAGTTTATGAAATACAATCGGTAGTCGGTACTATATTGTTACATTTATCCCTATTTTAATCGGAATCTTTCAACACCTGGTATCACTATACACGCACACAAAGAAAAATTTCATGACACCTCACGCACACCAACCTAAGATTTTTTTTTTTTTTTTTTGTGTGACTAAATACAGCATTGCTCAGGGAGCATTTACTGCTTTTTACTGCGGACTATTGGCGGGACCTCGAAGGGTCTACCGAACCAAATGCAAGAGCTTAAGCAACCGACCCAGGGGGCACCCAAAGTGGGTACGGACCTCGGCCATGGGCGTTGCTGGGACTACGCGGCCTACGTCGTAGGGGTGGTAGTGGGGATCGGTGAGAACCGGCCAGCGATGTGCCGGTAGCGTCTGTAGGCGACGGAAGGAAGCGGAGTGGGCAGAGATCGCGACTGTCCCCCGCGCGCGCGACGATGGGGATTTCGATTATTACGGCTTCTGCGTAGCATAGATATGATTGTGTTACCGACGGCGGTGTTCGTGTTGATTGAGTTTGCGTTGGTGAGTTGTGACTGTAGGGCCGCCATCATGGCGACCGTAGTAGCGTCGTCCGGGTCGTCTAAGACGTTCCGAGGCCGGCGCTTTCGGGGCGTATTATACCTAACGGGGTATAAAGCGTTCGCTCTAATGAGAGGATTAGAGTGTCGTGGGAGGGCGGCGAAATAATCCATAGCCATACATTTGAGAAGTTGCTTGATGGTGGGCAACTCTAGATCGATATTTAAGTTCTTATTACGTAAGAACCATGGCGCGCCAGTCGCGGTACGCATGAATCTGTTCTGAATAACCTCCAATGTATGGATATGGGTCTGAGCGGCGTGGGCGAATACCACTCCAGCGTACGTAAATATCGGCCTGATACAAGTTTTGTAAATTGTCAGCTTATTTCTAAGTGACAATTTAGAACGCTTGTTCAGGAGCGGATAGAAACGATGCAGCACATGAAGCGCGTTCTTGCGAACGCGCTTTATGTGAGGCTGGAATGTCATTGCCCTATCTAGCGTGACTCCTAGGTATTTGACCGTATTCACCCAAGGGATCGTACGGCCGAATAGCCTGATCGGGGTACCAACCTAAGAAAGTTAGCCCCTTTTGTTTTAAACGGAACAAGGGTGAGGCTCATTCTAGACATATACTTTTTCTAAGTTGGTCCCATACAGAGAGTTGTTCAGTTTGACGGTCTTATCATCCCCTTAAAAAAGTGTCAGCATATTAAGAAGCATAGCATACCTAGCATATGCCCACGACTATATTCCCCGAGGGGGTAGTCAGAGATATTCTGAAACCTCAGAACATCCACGTTTCACCAGTAGTACCGAAAGTCTGTTCAGTCTAGTGTGACGGGGGGTGAGCCCGTCGTCACTTATAATGGACAGTGAGTACAAAATATACATGCCTTCTGTGATGCCTTCGAAATGCCTAAGAAGGTCCCTATAATATAAGATAATAAAGTAAACTTGTACGAAAACAGTTCTATTTCTAGAAAACAGGTGTGGCGCGTTAACGTCTAAATTGTGTAGCTTTCAGAACGCGAAGGTCAATGTTGCATTGCAATGTTTATTCGATCTAGAAAAGATTTGAATGAAACGTGTTTGATTTCTGTCACAAGCAGAAAATGTTAGGTAGGTAGGTACAGTCAGCGTTAGATAAATCTAACCCCCTGGCACACCGTAGAGGTATTATACCTCTAAGTACGTGCGTGTAGCGCCAATAACCATATGAAAATGGCGACGGGTAGGTACTTATGTACAGTCGGCATAATAGCCTGTAAAAAATAATACAGATTACATACTGAAACAATTATTTAACCTTACAGTCCGTGAGCTCTTAGAATAGGATTTGGCTGTCTGGTAAAATCGTTTATAGGTATCGTACAATTTACTTCTCGAGGGTTTAATTGTGATTTCAAAAAGATAGTTTTTTGCGAATCTTGATCGGAAAGACATGGCGTGATGGCGAAGACTAGCGCACGCTTTTTGTGTTTCCGATCAATTTTATAATTATCAACGTAGGTATAATTCAATGATAATCAATGAAAAAATTATCCTTTCAAACCCTGCCTCAACGCAAAACTTGAAAACCTTATTCCAGGACCGAAAACATCATTTATTTGTGTTAGTTTTTAAAAATTGGATAGAAAATGTAAATTTTATAAAGTGAACTAAAACATCTACGAGGCCAATTCGGTATGTCAAGTTTTTTTTGTCATCATTTTTATATTTTTTACGGACAGAAGACATAATTTTAAGATACCTATTTCATTCTTATTGCGATTCATCGAGTTTATCAATATAAATTTAATTTTTAAATTATTTTGATCTGTAATCTCTAAGTGCAAAAATGGTGGAGAGAAAATAATTCGAACTCCATGGAGAAAAACTACATACAGCTGTATTTAAAAAAAATTAAAACCTGCCTCCTCTTTCTAACTCTATGCTGGAAAAAGATACGGCAACATCAAATGTCAAATTCTGACATTGTGAAAGTATTTTTTTTTCTTAATGGCCGGTTATTTTACCGCCTGGCCACGGGACAGGGCGACCGGCGGCGCGAATTGCGATTTTAGAACACACTGAGCGTTGCGTCCCTACTATAACGCAAGCACGCAGCGGCGCGTACGCAGTGTATTCTAAAATCGCAAGACGCGCCGCCGGTCGCCCTGTCCCGTGGCCAGGCGGTTAAGTTGATTTTATGTTTACCAAGGAGTCAGAGGTATGCCAGTGACGTCACTGCACGGACCGAAAAACGACGTTATTTTATTAAAAATATCTGTAATCCTTTCATTTTAAAATCTCTGACATAGAAAATATGATTATTGAGACACTTATCTCGAAATGGTTTTCAATTCAGCCCTCCAAAAAAAACTTGACATACCGAATTATTATTTATTTGGAATAAGAGTCCTAAACAGTATTCTTTGAAATTTTATAGTTTCATAGGTAGTTTAGTGAGACGAAAAGACGGTAAGTATTTTTATTTGTGGTTCGGCCACCAAGGATCCCCTAGATCGATCCCTGTGAACCTCATCAGTTCATCAGGATCCCCATTCGGAAAAGTAAGTAAAGGCGCTATAGGCGACGGGTTAACACACTGTCATAGATATTCTAACCACTCAAGCGTTGATGGGGACAACTAGTGTGTGAGTGTAGGTATACAGCACAAGCAACAAATATTGACGCTAGTTTAATCGACGGTCCAGTCAGCGGATGGGCGAACAAACGTTTGATTTTATTTTACTAATTAGTATTGATTCGACAAATGAACAACCCCATGGTACCGGGCTAACAGAATGATGGAAGCAATTGTCTGCGTTTCCGCTGCACTAATGACTTACAAATGAGAGACTCACGACATAAACTATGTATGAGTTGTACGTAGGTACTTTTAGTACAGAATCTATCGACGTATTCTATTTAACGAATTAAATTAAATACGAATATGTAGTTAGGTATTATTTAGGGATATTTATCTTAGTTTTATCGTAACTAATAGCTGTTTTTAAAGGTCGTTGCACAAAATGCGTCATAAATAGGTCTATCAAATGAGTGACTGCGATAATTTACTTTTTGTCTATCTTATTTTACTTATTACTTACTTAGAATAATTGTACAGTCTTAAAGAAACTCCAAATACCATTTTAAACTGAAAACCTTGAACTATAGGTAATTATATGAATATTATGAATTATGAGTTAGGTATACTGACATATAGTGGTTAGGTAGGTATTTTATTTAGGTACCTACTATCTGCTCCAGGTAATTAACAGTTTTCTAAAGAAATATAATTTTATAAACTTTAGTTGGCTACCCTTTGCTTGTTGCTAACTAAGTAGGTAAGTACATCTCAACATATAGTCAAAATGCGAGCCCCGACTTTGGGCAACTTAGGTCAAAATATCAGTTTAATAAATTATTCATGCTCATTGTTTACTAATTTCCTGATGTAGGTAGGTAGGTAAGTATGTTTAAGATCCTTTCTACACAATATATCTCGAACAGTTACTCTTTTAACTGTAGGTACCTACTTAAGCAGTTACCTACCTAGTTAGGTCCTACGGTTGTTAGGTACATTTTTAGTACCAAATACAAAATCTTCATTAAATCTACTGATAAAAAAAGTCGCAAAGTACAAAACAAACATTAGCATAATTTATTCGCAATAAATCTAGTCTTACGTATATAATCGTGTATGGCAATTAAGTGTACCTTTATCTACACCATTGTTGCTTCCACCCTGGGCCTCTTTGTTGGTTGGGTCACGACAGAAAACAGAGAAAATCTCACTTGGTGGCCGCCATAGACTACCGACTATAATAGTCTTCTAATATAAAGATGTTATTGCAGCGAAGGCCAAATAACATCTTTTATATATATAAATAACATTGTTGCTTCTACATTTCATTGATTGTTCTTAGATTCTTTATTGTACACAAAAAATACATATGTAATTAAGTTAGTATACAAAAAGAGCTTACTATAAAATAGTTGATAGACATCCTCAGATTGGTTTTCATGCATAATTTCGACATATTATCCAATAGGTATATTATTCAAAGCGAGGCAATTTAGCTACTGAAATAATTTCTGACGTAATAAAGAGTTAAATGAGATTTTATTACACTTGACCAATTAAAGGAAAACATCGTTAGGAAGCGGCATGCTTCAGTTTCGAGGCATGTATTGTACCCACTGTCCATTATCAGAGTGCCTATCTCGGAGCTGAGATTTTATGCAATCTTATTGGTCAATAAAACTCCGTTTCCCCGCTTCGCCAGCTAGTTCCGCATCAGTGAACAGGCACCCTAAGTGGCGACGGGCTCACCCCCCCGTCACACTGGCACTGGACAGAGTTTCGGTACTACTGGTGAAACGTGAATGTTCTGAGGTTTCAGCCTCGGGGAACATAGTCGTGAGCACATGCTATGCTATGTTACCATTTACTACTTACTACTACTACTACTACTTTATTTATTTGCTATCTTATCTTATTTGCGTTGATCACTCGACTTTTCTGGACATGTTTAAATTTGTTTTTAGCAGTCTATGTTTGAATGTTCTGTGGGTATTTCTAAGGCGGGTGCCTTCATTATTTTATCTCTTGCAATCTTCGCGGCTGAGCGTGCGCAGTCGCTAATTAGCGAAGGGCAAGAATGTGAATAGACTTAACGCTTTGAGAATGCTGATGGGTGAGAAAAGGGATAATTAATGATCTTGCACGAGGTAGAAAGCCAAAGACACAGATACTGAGCTAACAATACATTATGCAAACTCACGACCATAAACCCTTTCGGGGCGGACACGAACATTGTAAAATCTTTAGGTACCAACTAAGTATATTTTAAGGCAAAGTTCACATTCAGCCTATCATTTATTCAGTGTTTTACTCTATCTACTCATTCCTGATACTTTTTTGAAGGTTTCGGAATTAAGTGGCCAGTGGTGACAGGTGAAATCTGTCCAATTTTATTAGTAGTTCAGAATCAGCCTTTCAGCCTGTTATAAAGTAAATAAATAACTTAAATACTTTCATCGTTGTAGGTATAGTGTGACAAAGTATGAGCTCAATCTGAAAGGTCCAATCGGAACATAACAAGCTTATACGAGTCGTATGCAGATACTAGTAATTAAAATAGCACTCATATGCAATAAATCTGTACTCGATGATACCACTGCTTAGTTTTATTTGCAAGCACACATCGCAGTTCGTCCCACTATGACTTAAGTAACGTCTCTATTAACTTCGATGTGGGTGCTAAAAATATAGACACTTAAGCCCTCATTCGCACGGGCGTTATTCTATCGCGCTATGAGGCGATTTTCAATGAATCTGAATAGAAAATTGTCTCATCGCGAGATAGAATTACTCCAGTGCAAATGAGGGCTAACTATACCTACTAGTTTTAGTATGCAAACAAACATAATCTCGCCATCGTCTGTCAAAATATGATTTCGGAGTACCTAGGTACTGTAGGAAATTATTTGACTGTTGCTTTACACTTGTAATGTTACTATTCGGTACAATTGTAAAAGCGACAGTAAAATAAAATTGCGGACGAGAATTTTCTCGTTTTATCACTGTTTTGGTCTTTAAACCCCTTATTTGTATGGATGGAATACGCTCAATTGATAAAATTGTTTGTTTTAATTTATTAGTTAATTTTCTCATGTAAGTGAATTTGTTTATTCTTATGAGAAATAAAGATTCTTAAACCGTATGTAATCCCAAAGCACAGTGAACAAATTTTCTATCTAATAGATTAAACTTCTGTTCAACTACTTGCTTTGAAATATGGTAGGGACTATTGAGTTGAGGTAGCCTGTGGCGCGCGTAGTTTGGGTCCTAAAAACTCAACCTCATATTAATACCCACCGCAGGTCTGTGAAGCTCGCATTGCTCGCTAAAGTTATTCAATAACCAAAACCCGATAACAAAAGAGTTGTAGTGATGAGTGAAATTTGGAGCTCGATTAACTTCATCTTAAAGTAAAAAAAATTAAGCTATTAAGCCGCGTTCCCATTGTCGTACATGCAACGCGCATGCAATGCGCATGCCACGTATGGACGCATTCGGTTTCTAGTAAAATGTATGAGAGACTTCACACTGATGCACACGCACATGCAATGCCACGCCATGCTACGCCACGCGTGGTTCACCTTGTATCGAATTCGTCCACACACGCGTCAACCATGCGTCAACCATGCGTCAACCACGTGTCAACCATGTGTCACCCAAGTGTCATCGACGTCGCCACGAAGTCCGATTTACGCTATTATTTTTTGTAGATGTTAGTTTATCATTTTTTTATTTGTATTCAAGCGTGCTTCGACTTTTCATGAAACAAGTTCAGGCTTTAAGTGCAAATACGACATGAACTTGTGCAAAAAAGGTGGAAACATCAACAATCGATACTAAAAATAATAAAAAATGATTCCATTAACATGAATCGGACCATTTTCATTGTGATCCAAAGACAATGTTGTGTGATTGACATTTCTGTGGTGATGTACCATTTTTTTCTCACAATCGATCACCGATTTAGTTTTTAGCTCAAGAAAACTGTTTAGTGTATGTTTAAAAGAAACTAAAAAAGAATAAAAATCTGGGCGATTGACCCCGGAGACAAGGTCCACCAGGTTCCAGGAGGGGCCGCTTCGGAGCTTCGCTCCTACGCGTAGCTCAGCCTTCGGCCTAAAATGTTCAGTTTTATGCAAACAAAATCTGATAAAAAAAGTGAGGAGAAGTGCCCTTCCAATTCCAGCAAGTTTCCTGACAAATTATTTTTAACCGTGCCTCAAGTAGTTACCAAAATTTAGAGAAGAGTGGATGAAAGTAGCTAAAAGAAAAAATTTGCCGTCTCCCAAATCCAAGTAATATACCTACTACTCCCAAATCTGTCTTGCGATGTTGTGAGGATCATTCCGACGTAAGTAAATCGTAAACTAGACCTATGTACCTTCAGCCTTCAACAAAGTGTGCAAAGGAAAGAAGTTTCTTATTTCTTTGAGACTAAAGTAGGTACTTGGTACTTAGGTACCTACCTTACTTATTTAAACGTTTTTTTTACAGATGGAGAAAGATAATGAAAATTTTATGAAGTTCAAACTTGTAGGAGGCAATTTAATTTTAAAGAAGGATGTTGGTACCCATATTTTTGACTGCCAACAAAGAATGCAGGCATCAAAACCTAGATCAGTGGTTTTAAAACGCAAAAGTCTGGAATAAAAGCATTGAAAATGAACAAGATGAGGATAAACCTATAATGGTGTCTATAATATATGTCTATTTCTAATTTAGGTTCGTACGTACTACGTAAATAAGTGGGTTCACATTATTGTGTACCTGGTGTCTCTCAGATAATGTCTCATGGTACCTAAAGACCAGGCCACATAGTCGGTCACTGCGGGAAAGCGGTCTGGGGTAAGACCCGCACTAAGTGAATTCTTATCCGGACCCGTGTGTGGTAATATTGGAGTTTGTATGTGCCACAAAGATATCCATGTGGGTCTGGAAGAATTCGCTTCCTGCGGGTCCGCCCCAGGACAGTTTTTCCACAGGCCCGCTTCTGTGTGGGTATGTTTTAATTTAGGTACCTACTACACAAGTAACTTAGCATCTTTATCTCTCTCAGATATTGTTTCCTCTGGTTTCCTCCTAAAATATTTGATAAATTTTCAGCTTAGAGATTTTCAGCATAAGAGATGGAATCTCCTTCCTGTCAAGTAATTAATGAACAAGATATTTCTAAAAGTGAGGAAAAAGCAAGGGAGCAATGTGTACAAGTTGCAATTTATCCACGTAAAAGAAGATTATATTCCTTGTAAAAGAAGTAAAGCAGTGAAAGAAGCTACAAGGCCTCCTACAAATAATGCAGCTTCTCAAAAAAAAAAGATTGATTAAACATCGAATGACTCCGTTAAACTAGCTAGAGTAGAGTAGAGGGGTCCGGTACTACGTTCGCGCACAAACAGACAAGACAAGGGTAGGTACCAGCCAACCATCAAAGGGTCAAGCTCAGGGAGTAAGGATATTCAACAGAAAGTGAACTACTTGGGTCTAAGATCTGATATAATAAGAAGTCATGAATAGTTTGGTGATTGATCTTTTTATTTAAGAAGTGGGTTGTATTCTGTTCCAATGTGTCAGCGATTAAACCATCTTGGTATAAGACTTCGTCATCACTCATCACCAATAATTTTGATTGTGTTGCAAATCTTCATGTGCATTTAGTAACGCCGTAAGTGTTGATTTTGAACGAAGACAAATGCTGTAATAAATATAAAATAAATAATTAACGAATTAAGTTGGGTTGTTTTAATTTACTCAATCCAATGTCCAATGAGCTGAAGTCAGCTCTGCTGTCTTATTGGAGAGGGGAAGTAAATAGATGCTTCAAAGTTAAGATTAGGTAGGTACCGACGATGTTGGTTAGGTAAAACTTTGTATGGGCATCCGTTTTGGTGTTATTGAATTTGTGAAGCCTCCGTAGTCTAGAAGGTTAAGCATGCAACCTTCTCATGTCCCGGATAGTTGCAAATAGAAGGCAGGATCTATTCTTAAAGTTAGATCATGGGTCAACATAGGTGAACGAAGGCAGCTTAAAAATGACTAGATATCTATAGACAGTAAACCACTCATTTGCCTCCAATCGCACTAGGCTAGCCTCTTCTCACTCATTTGAATACGCCTCTGGCAGAAGAATACCCAATAATATTATATTCAACAAAAAATCATGGTTACCCACTGTAGGTAGGTATTTACCTGAATGTGTATTATTTTCCATAGCATTTTGTTTGATATTTATCAGGAAAACTATTCTGACTATTATTTCTAAATAGGTAACTTATATTGTTAGTAGAAATCATGTGAAAACAAATATACGTAATGTTATCTCACGAAAAACGAAAATTTTATAACATTTGACAAGTAGGACTACACCAAAGAGTACATACAATAAAGGTTTTGTTACTCTACTCTATGTTATTATATTAAACTTATCCGTAGTCTTTGGATTATAGCCATTCAACATGGCAAACAAAAAAACAGAGATAAGAAACATTTTTTGGCGATAGTACCTACGGGAGTGAAATAAGGAGTTTTGTTTATTAAAATTACAGCTTGGTCATAAAGTGTAGAAAAAAAATTAGGGCCCCACGTTCCTTGCATGAACGGCAACGAGCAACGTCGTGGGTCCTCTTAAATACATACGTTACAATCCGACAAATTGGTCAAAAAGGGAAATAATTTTACATAATTATACAAGTCGTACGACAGGTGTCACATTTGTGCGTGGCGGATTACCGTCAGTGCGATGCGACCCGTCGAAGGGTGTCATACCAAGCAGAACTTATTTACAACGTCTGCAGTATTACGTCAAACAAAGAATCCGTCAATGCGTTGCGGCCCGCCCTAAAATGCGCTTACCTTACATACATATTATACATCATTCATGACACAAACATTACTATTATTATCAATTTTCTGTTCTTCTTATTATAGGTGGGCTGTAATCTGACATCCGGGCTTGCAGATTTTTCAAACCGCTTTACGGCCTCTGACGTGAATTTTTAATGTAAAGACTACTACCACCAGAGATAGTTGACGAGACCAACGGCTTAAAGTGCCATGGGAAGCACGGAATCTTCTTTCTTTTTAGACAATTAGGTGATTCAGCCAGCAATGTCATAACCAACTGGGGGAAAACGAACAAAGTAACATTTCACTAGGTGCCCCCTGTGGGAACGTCACTGCGGCAATGGTGTTGCCAAACATGCGATAATAATTATCCTAGATCCGTTGTTTTTGAGTTGCATGCTATTGAAACTACATTTAATCATTATTTTCTAACCATGTTCACCCCATCCCGCACCCCTCCGCTACCTAAGGAACCTATGGGAAGCGGAGTGACCGCCAATTTGAACTTTTTAGCTTTTAAACCGATTGCTTCCAAAATCAATATCTGGGGGTTATCGATATTATGCGATCTCCGAACATGAATCCGAAGTAAGAAATTCAGAAAAGTGGCCGCCATCTTAACTCCAAAAACAAAGTTTAGTATGGGACAGCTGATTTTTTTTTGCTCCGATCGGTTTGCTCCCATAGAAAATGTTGTTCAGTTTGATGGGTAGAGTATGTGGTTAAAAGGTTAATGATAATTTTCCTAACACCCTGTATACAAGGTGTTACAAAAATACAAATAAACCTTTAAGGGGGTGGTATAGACCATCAAACTGAACAACTTTCACTATGGGACCAACATCGAAATCGCGAAAAAAAATAATTGATGTTCCATACTCTACAAATCGACTAGAGCTAAAATATGTATGGGATATGAAATTTTTTTTTGCGATTTCGATGTTGGTCCGATAGAGAAAGTTGTTCAGTTTGACAGTCTAAACAACTCCCTTAAGAGTTTCAAATATTTATTGTTACTTATGAAACACCCTGTATACAAGGTCCAACTAAGAACTGTTGGATCACAGCCGGCCCCCAGGCTTCACACTATGCCTGGTGGAAGATCTTCCCTTTCAATGGAGGAATATTCCCAAGTAGCACCTCCATAGGATTTTATATAGGCAAGATCCTTAACATGCATTATCTCGAAAACGTTGCACTTTAGGACTATATATTATAGGACATTTTTTGTTCGTCTATAGATCCTCTATCGATATACATAGGTTTCAGGGTGCGCCGCATTTTTGAAAAATTTCCGGAATTCCTGCAAAATTGTGGTTACCACTATGCCAAAAAGTTCAAAGCCCTTTGCACCCTGTATTCAGTGTTTTTGTTCAAGTCTACAAATATGCAGAAATTAATAGCAGTTTACTTAAATATTCTTGCTTTACCTACATAATTTTTAAATATCAAAAAGACAGGTCATACAAAATTTTATTAGTTACCTGAGCATTTTTTTTCAAACAGCTACCTTGTTCAAAATGTTAACTTTTTTAAAAATATCATTAAATGAATGATTTAAAGCTATAATATGTTTCGTAATATAATTAGGTATCTAATATTAGCACTCAAATGGTAAAATATTAGCTATTTTCGCTTACAGATCGATTTTAACGAGACCTGGCGGAGATTTTCTTTCCCTTCCGTTACCATAGAATTTAGTGAATAAATTCTAAGAGAAGCATTACAGAAGAATAAAAAACAGTTTAGTATGATATTTTATACATGACGTATTGGAAAACGACACCGTTTTTAACGAAAACATTACAATTGTTTAGTTTTAGGCATTTCTTTGTACTATCCGTTACCACATGGTCAAGATGGCAGTGTATTTTTCTCTTTAACGATCAGATCGGTAGGAATATCTATGAGTTTTGTATATGAAATGGAAGTCCTCTTTTGATTTTATATTATTATTCACTAAAATAATAGAATAATCGAATAATTATGTACTTTTTCACATAATTTATAGTGTTTCAAAAACGGACAGTAACGGAAAAGACGGTAACGGAATCATAAGGCTGGTGGCATAAAGGTACGAAAATATCGAATAATTAAAAATTAATTCAAATTCATAATAAAGAAAAAGGGAAGAATACGAAATCAAAATACAAGAACAAACTCGTTCAGACCATCAAACTAATCAACTTTCTCTATGGGACCACTGTCGAAATCGCGAAAAACAAAATAAACTGTTCCATATAAAACAGCAATCCTACTCAACCCATATGTATGGGACAGATAAGAAAACACGTTTCTTGTATGGTGACCCCTCATAAATTGTAACCTTTCGTTTTTTTTTATTATTTATTAAAAGATCTGCTACACAAACTTCTGTGTATAGTAAATATATAATCAATTCAGTGAAAATGTCAACCATCTACCCATTACGGTTCAAAAGATACAGGTATCATACATAATAACGAAGCGCTTCCAACTCTTCGCGCTCTATCTCAAGAACGGTCAGTTATACAAAATATTACAAAAGATCGCATTTTTAGACAATTTTAAGCTCTAAAATTTTTACTTAACCTTAAATGTCATTTAAAGCAGAGGAAAGAAGATATTTTCAAAAAACCTGGTTTTTGACATTAGTCCTTGAATATCTCGATTTGCGTAGTCGATATTTAATGTGCCTTTTGACATAACATAAAAATTTTCATAACGATTATTTTTACAAGTTTGTAGCTTATTATCTCTCATAATTAAATTGAATTAAAAAAATATATTAATAAAATTATTATTGTAATGTTCTCATTGTGCCCAATACTTTATGCTTATCTTCCGTTTCTTTTCGGGGTCCCCATAATACATTACCGCCAAGATGGCAACGGAGGGGAAGTAACGGTCCTAACGCTAGAAAATCTTTAAAAAAATAATTTAAATGTTTTCGCTATCAATTAAGGTTATATTTTGCTCAATGAGTCTTGGTTATGAACCAATAAACATTTAAAATGTAATTTCAAAGCAAAAAAGTAGCAATTTAGTGGAAAATTTACCTTGATTTGTCCTGGTAACGTATCTGGGGGACAATTTACGGACCCGACGTAAACCACGCGCCCGGTTCACTTTACTGGCAATTTCTGCCAAAACTGAAGAATGTAGGGCAAGTTTTGAGGTTTCCATATAAAATTAAATGTTGCTTGATGTAAAAAAACACCTTATTTGTTCGAAATTTTAATCGGATCAGGGTAAAATCGTGGTAACGGAATATGGGATGTCCCTTTTTTCAAATTTCTCGGACACAATTAAAACATGTTTATTTCTTATTTTTTGTACTACGCAGTGCCTGATAAGGATATTTTATACAAGTTAATGCATATATTGATCTAGAACAAGTGTTTCCAATTCAGAAAAACATATATAATAACATGAAAAAGACCAATGTTTTTTCATTTTCTTGCCTGGACGCTAGGAAATGTGGGTATCCCGCATGACAAAAGTTAGCTTTCTGATTGATTTTACTATCAATCAATATACTTTTAAAAATTATTTTATATAAAATATTAAATTTGTCACCACCTCAATACATTAAAACGATGTTTGCTGAGTAATTAATTGAGATATGAATTTTTAAAGTGTCCGGACATGCCAAAAACACAAGGTAGCTGTTTGAAAAAAAATGCTCACCTACGTGATTTTATGTTCTAAACTGATTTCACTGATTAGATTTCCGAGTTAAAACATACCTTACCTCACCCTATAGATAGATGTGTGTGAGTACACACATACCTGTACATGTACCTACCTACATATTGTAGTAGAGTAGAAATAATTGATTTCAAAACAACAAAAGTACTAAGAAATTTATCGAATTAACTGCTTCTCATGATTCTGTGAACATTACACACACATTGGCAACTAGCTACATTGAACAAAACCTAAAAAGTAGGGAAGAATTATATTATAAGGAAGTTTCGGTTTCGGTTTCGGATTCGGCCAAAACTAGAACCGAAGCCGAAATTCGGTTTCGGTTTCGGTTTCGGCTGTAAAAACTAGTTTCGGTCGGACACTAGAATTAACTCGCTCAGCTCAAGGTCGGCGCGCCGACCGCGCTGGTCGGCGGTGGCGGCGCGGAAAAAATCGCGGCGGCGGCGCGCCGGCGCGGCGCTCATGTCTACGACGAAGATCATAACGATTTGAAAGACGTTAACTATAATAATTTAAGTATTTATTTTAGATATTTAAAGATTTTTTTTTGAATTGTCAATACTAATAGCGCCGCCTGACAGATATTTTTCACAACAGTCTTTATAAAAGCTTAATTGAAACAAATACGAACCACCATGTGCGCACCACTGCTTCTTTAGGTCTTTCAACATCGCCATTTTGTTGTTTGATACAATATTCATATTTTTATTACCCGCGACGGAACGGAGAACGTGTATGCGTTTAGGGTGAGAGGTTGTTTGTTTGTTTGTTTGTTTGTTTGTGCAAATCCAATGTTCCCATTTATCTCCAAAACGGCTAGACCGTTTTCTGTAAAGGGTTCGTAATTAATTAGCGATGGTTCTTAGATAGGTGATACGATGTTAACTCGCCAGGGGGCGCTGCAGTAACCATTTTTGAACGTCAAAAAGAGTTTTTGCGCATTTACGCCAAAACGGCTTGACCGATTAAGATGCGGTTTTTTTAAAGTGCTTGAGGTTTATTTGCAATTATTCTTAGATAAGTTTGATTGTGACAAACCACCAGGGGGCGCTGATCCAGTTTTTTATCAAGTGCATGCTAGTAGACCGTGTTTGGGCTCTTTTAATAGCGTTTGGTGGTGTAGTTTTGGTGAGTAGCTTCTGGACATAAATGTCTGAGGGTCTTATGATGCAGCAGAAGAACAACGTGGGGAACTCTGTGAAGGCACATAGCTAGGAGACCGTGTTTGGGGTCTTTTGATAGCGTTTGGTGAGTAGGTTCTGGACGTAAATGTCTGAGGGTCTTATGATGCAGCAGAAGAACAACGTGGAGAACTCTGTGAAGGCACATAGCTAGGAGACCGTGTTTGGGGTCTTTTGATAGCGTTTGGTGAGTAGCTTCTGGACATGAACGTCTGAGGGTCTTATGATGTAGCAGGACAACATCGTGGGGAACTCTGTGAAGGCACATAGCTAGTATACAGTATTTGGGCTGTTTTGATATAGTTTGGTGAGTAGCTTCAGTACATGAACGTCTTAGGGTCTGGTGATGCAGCAGAACAACATTTTGGGGAACTCTGCGAAGGCACACAGCTAGTAAACCGTGTTTGGGCTCTTTAAATAGCGTTTAGTGAGTAGCTTCTGTACATAAAGGTCTGAGAGTCTGATGCAGCAGAACAACATCGTGGAGAACTCTGTGAAAGCGAATAGCTAGGAGACCATGTTTGGGCTCGTTTGATAGCATTTGGTGAGTAGCTTCTGAACATAAACTGCTGATGGTCTGATGATGGACCAGAAGAACATCGTCGGAAACTATGTGGAGGCACGTAGTAAGTAGGTAAACCATATTTAGGCTCTTTTTTAACCACGACGGGATGGAGAAGTTATATGCGTTTAGGGTGAGAGGTTGTTTGTTTGTGTGTTTGCAGACGGTTATGTAGGAATTCTCTATAAATTTTAAAATAAAAAGCAAAATTAGAAATTAAAACAAAAACCCGCGACGGTAATCGAAAATGGATTAAATAATTTTTTTGCAAATCCCTCGACTAAAAGAAAATAGGTAAGTAACGAAAGATAATAAACCAAACCCTAGAAAATCGAGGGCTGCCATTGCCATCTGTTCCCAATTTCAATTAGACACAAACACATAAAACTGATTTCCGGTACTACTGGTGAAACGTGGATGTTCTGAGGTTTCAGAATATCTCTGACTTCCCCCTCGGGGAATGTAGTCGTGAGCATAATATGCTTATAGTCATAAAACTGTAAAAATTTAGTTCATGAATTAAATAAAAAATGAAATGGGCATGAGGCAGCCCCGACGGATTTTCTAGGGTTTGGTTTATTATCTTTCGTTACCTACTTACCTATTTTCTTTTAGTCGAGGGATTTGCAAAAAAATTATTTAATCCTTTTTCGATTACCGTCGCGGGTTTTTTCAAAATTTTTAATTTTGCTTTTTATTGAAAGTGTGTACTATAAAGAACCTTTTTTTACCTTCTTTTCGCTCCTATTTGGAATGGAGCATGAATGGAGTACCTTTAGTCCATCAAACAAAAAGTTTTTAATCTAGGCCATCAACAGCGCGTTGATTGAGTATTTTATAGATTCGCTGAGCGCGTATACTGGAAAGGGATGGAGATATGACAAAAATGTATGAGAGTGCCTTTGTTTTAGTTGCAAGATTTTGTATGTAATTTCAACTACAAACAAAAATATCGCATACGCAGAAAGAGAACACAACATAGGCGAAGTATTTTTCGCTTACGCTGATAGACGTAACATCAGTGTAACCGCGTATGAGACAGCGATAGTCATAAAATCCTATACAATTTGTATGAAAATAGATGTCTGACTCCGGAGTCAGACAGCCGTCGTAGAACAAAAAAGTGGCTACGTCGATAAGGACAGCAATAAGTAGCGATCTCCTTTTTTAACTAGAGCGAATTTGCTATGTGCATCTCTTTCTGAGTGATATGACAAGACACGTGCTTCCTTCTAGTTCCTTCTCTTTCTACGGAACACAAACACTTAGACTATATAGACAGAGCATCAAACGGGCGAAATGGTCCCAAAAAAAGTAGGTAAAAACCGTACTCCTTTCAAACACAAACATAAGATTTTCTCTCGCACTTTCTGTGTAATTCGCGTATAGGCGTAGAAAGAGAAGGCGCTAGAAGGAAGCACGTGTCTTGTCATATTCACTCAGTAAGAGATGCACATAGCAATTTCGCTCTAAACCACTTTTGACCTGACTCCAAGTTGTCACTTCATATAAATTGTATAGGATTTTACCTGACTCCAAGTTGTCACTTCATATAAATTCGCTATCTCATACCCGGTTACACTGATATTCGGTCTACCAGCGTAAGCGAAAAATTCTTTGTCTATGCGTATAGGTCTGTCTCGTTTTCGTGACTATTATTATTTTTATGCACGTTCTATCTAGCAACTCTCTTTCTAAAGTTTCAGTAGTGCGATTTTTGAACATTACACGTTCAAATCAGTAGTACAAAAACGCATAATCTCCATAGTAACATTTTCTACTGCTGATTTCAACGTGTGATGTTTAAAAATCGCACTTCTGGGTGTTGTCCAGTTTTTATGAAGTGAAAACTTCTTTTGCAACTAATCGACACCAAAGAAAATTCGACACTAAATCGTTTCTGAGCATAGGCGAAGTATTTTTCGCTTACGCTGATAGACGAAACATCAGTGTAACCGCGTATGAGACAGCGATAGTCATAAAATCCTATACAATTTGTATGAAAATAGATGTCTGACTCCGGAGTCAGACAGCCGTCGTAGAACAAAAAAGTGGCTACGTCGATAAGGACAGCAATAAGTAGCGATCTCCTTTTTTAACAAGAGCTAATTTGCTATGTGCATCTTTTACTGAGTTATATGACAAGACACGTGCTTGCTTCTAGTTCCTTCTCTTTCTACGTTTCTGAGGGTTTCACTCATGGATATTAGGTGATAAATATTAGGTAGTAACCATAGAGGTAGGAATAGAGGAACATACAGCTGAGAGAGCGAGATGTACCTAGCGGCACCACTGTATAATAGAAAGAGATACGTGATGCGAATCAATAGAACCGTTTTTCAGTCTCCAATCAATTTTTACAATTCGGTTTTCGTCAATAATTGGGAATCTAAAGTGAAATCGTAGATAATTTTGTGAAATATACTGACACTACTGCATTAATTTATCCACGATTTTACGTTAGACTCAGAATTATAGACAGTATTAGAATGTTTGCCTGCGAATAGTCTCCAAAAAACATCCAAAAACTGTGTCATTTGACAACTCATGTCACTGACTCTATTCCTGTAAGGTATAATAACTTTATGGTAGAAACATAGATTTACACTCTAGATTAAGCCATGTCGTATCCGCACATGGAACAGCAATAGTTTGACTTTTGCATACTAATAAAAGACGATTTGTTTGGCAAAGATTCTATAGGACTGACAGCTTCCCAAACACAAAAACCGGCCACGGTGACCGAAACAAAAAATAATGTTTTGACTTTTTTGTTTACACGAGGTTTCACAACTGGCTATCTCGCTCTCGATTTCTTGGCTCCATCTTTCAGCATAAGCGAAAAGTTTTAAATCTATGGGTAGTAATATCCATAGAAGTCAGTGTCTATAGACCAAGAGGAGCAGCCAAAAGGACCCGATTACTCGTAGTGCGTCCGTCCGTTTGTCCTATCTAAAAAAGGCTGTATCTTTTGAACAGTAATCCACTTTAATTCGCGTGCATTGTTTAGAAAAACGGTAAAGAAAAAATAAATCGATTGTAGTTTTACAATCGACCAAAATAGGTACATCACTCGAAGGCACACGCATGTCACGCGTGGCGCTTGGATGGCAGTGTGAACCCCCGTGCGTGGCGTTGCGTTGCATGTACGTTGGATGCGCATTGCATGTGCGATAATGGGAATAAGCCTTTAAACAAACATAATTCTGGTTAAAATTAAGTCACAGTGCTGTCAAATTTCTAGCTAGCTTTGCTCGTTCCAGTTTTTGAAAGCATTATAATTAGGTACTTGTAGAGCATAGGCTTCCGTGGTAACATTTTTTGAAATGCATTTCGCTGAAAAGCCACGGTTACGTCATGTTTATAAATCTCCAAACAAACATCCATCAAATTAAATAGTCTTCAACACATTTTTCAGCCCACGCTGACCGAATCAAAGGAATTCTAGAACAAAAGAAGGATAGTAAAAATAACCATAAAACTGTAACCGTCCAAATTAAGGGTATTACCTATAGGTAGGTAGGTATTTAACATAGTTACAATGCGTGACTGGGTTATCTCCGATGAGGTTACAGTTTCATGATTCGATTTGAATTTTACTTTTTTATTTTTTAAAGTTAATTAAAAGTCCGATTAGCACTTCATGCCTACTTATTTGTTCATTAAGCGAATATGTTAATATTGCTCTAACAAATGTAATTTGATAACACTAAATGGTTGAAACAACATTCATGTCCATTATCTACTTTTGGATTTTCTCTACAAATAGCTGCTATGATTTTTAACGGTTAATATCAATTTAAGATTCACTAAAACGGCTACTGTGTGAATATGACCTAAAAAACTTATCAGAGAACCAAGAGATGATTAATTAATGCGAGGATTAAAAGTCAGTGAGATATAATTTTGCGGTAGCATTTATTTTGTAATTTCATCAAAATGTGATATACTATTTTATTGTTTTACTAGCTGACCCTACTACTTCGTACCGCCTGAGAATTTGTTTTTTCCCGACACACACTTGGCCGTTGCATATAGGCTATTTTACTCGGGAATAATGTATACATTTAGAATTTTTAAAATCGGTTTATTAGTTTTGGCTTGAAAGCATAACAAACAAACTTACATTCGCATTTATAATATTACTAGCTGTTGCCCGCGACTCCGTCTGCGTAGACCTTAAAAAAGTATCCTATGTGTTATCCAGAACATATTCTATCTGTGTACCAAATTTCATCCACATCCGTTCAGCCGTTTATGCGTGATTCAGTCACAAACATCCAAACATCGTCACAAACTTTCACATTTATAATATTATATAGTGAGATGAAATAAAGTAGACCAGTGACAAAATATTAATTATTATACAAGATGTTAGGGTAAACAGTGGCATTACTTTAAGGGGTAATTGTAGGTACCCATGATACTGATCAACTTTGTCGAAACGCGCCAAAAAAAAAAATCTTTTCATACAAACGTTCGATTAGCTGATTGCTTGCATTTAGTAGGTAGGTAAGGATTTTTTTTTAGAATTTCCTTAATGCTTCTTAGGGAAACTTTATCAGTATTCAGTATCATGGGTATAAACCCTTTAAGTAATGCAACTGTTTACCCTAACACCCTGTATATACAGTGTCCAACTGTTAAGTTATTAATGCTGACACATTTTTAAGGGGATGATCAGACCATCAAACTGAACAACTTTCTCTATGGGACCAACATCGAAATCGAGAAAAAATATTAGCTTTTCCATACAAAACTGCAAGCCGACTCGAGCCAAATGTATGGGCCAGCTAATTTATTTTCGCCATTTCGATGTTGGTCCCATAGAGAAAGTTGTTAAATTTGATGGCCTGATAATCCTCTTAAAAAAGTGTCAGCATATTATGAAGGACCCTATATTATATAATACGAAGATAACGCCTGTGACCCATTAGGGCTGAACTACATCACACAGCACCGCATCATTTTTCCGTCGCTCTATCCTTTTCTGTCACTCAGTGACAGTTCCTGAGTGATAGAAAAGGATGGAGCGACGGAATAATGCGATGCGGTGCTGTGTGATGTAGTTCAACCCTTAGGGCAAAGACAACATAGCGCCACCACCTGCTACAATCCTGACGAACCTCTAGCCACAGTAAAAAGTTAAGACCAAGACTTGATGATGTTCTTGAATGCTATTTTTGAATATCACAGATTCCAATTCGTATGAAAATTTCATAATTATTACGCATTCAAAGTGTGAGATTCAAAAATAGCCTTTCTACCCGCCCCTCCTTGAGATAGAAAATGAAAAACAATATTCTGCGTGTTTGATGCGGTGCCGATAGATAAACTCGAAATTTAGCTGCTGTGAACACATGAATAAAGTACCGTCATCAGTGTATAGTTTACAATAAGAGATCTTCAATTGAATAACGATTTCATTGTGTACTGCGGACCGAGGGGGTCAGAATAAAGAGTGAGGTTGTGCATTATTTCGGTCACTACAACGATAATATTATTAGTTTATTCCGCATATTATGTTATATAGTATTATGACGACAACTACATGTGTGCCTCTCTCTCTTTTCAGTAGTTACTGACCTAAGGGCGGGGTATTACAGAACGACACTCAAAGGGAGATCTCTTCTTGAGTATAGATAGAAACGTATACATGCATCCTTCTTTGTCTTTACTTAAGACGAGATCTCCACTTGAGTGTCGTTCTGTAATATTATATAAAAGTTCAACTAATTTTAAATTTTGTAAACCCAAGAGAAGTGGAAGAGGGATACGAGACTTTAGTCAGTGTACGTACTCGTACTTGTACCAGATAATAGGCTGCAAATTCTTGTATAGAAACCTGTGCAAGGGAAGGAATCTAGGATTGAACCACGAGCGAAGCGAGTGGTTCAAATAATAGAATCCTGAGCTTATAGCGAAGGTTTCAAAGGTACGAGACGCAGAATAACTTTGCAGCCGAGCGAAACACACAACTTTTCACCTCACAACAGCGAGGAAAAAAAGTGAATTGCTAAAGAGAACATTTAAAAAAAAAAATTTTTCGTGTTGGCCAGTGACATGAAATACTTAGTTATTAATGCATTTTCAGTAGACTGGCGGTATAGAAAAATATTGAATAGACAGATTCGAATTTCAAAAACTCTTTCCTCGCTAGCGGATAAAATTCACTTTTGCACTCAGATTTCGAATGATAAACAGAATCTTTCCGAGCTTGTGAGGTGAAAAAGTTTTTTTTTTCGTGCTGGCCTGTGATATGAAATAGTTATTAAGACGTAATAGTAGGTGGAAATACCTCGGAGGCATCTTTTATTTTTCATTTTACGACTAGATTTATACCATTTACCGAAACTAAAGTCATACCTCAGTATTTTTGGATATTTCATCTAGTGCAATCATCAACTGAATACACGATTGGAATTACTTCACTCGATAGAAAATCGTCACAAAGATGACGTATTTTCATGCATTTTTAAACATTTTTCTCGGTTTAGAAGAACTTATAATAGTTTCCGATTGTTGGTATTTATACTCACATATTCACCATTAGTTTAACTAGTGCAATCATAAATAAAATCTAGAAAAAGTACTTTAGTTAGTTGTTTTTAATCGAAAATACGGCTCACGCAGTTCACGCACACACTTTTCGGAGCGCTCGGCAATCGCGTTTCTCATAGAAAATATTCGTCAGGACCTATGGCCCCTTAAGCATTTTCAGTGAATTGGCGGTATAGAAAAATATTGAAAAGAAAGATTGGAATTTCAAAAACTCTTTCCACGCTAGCGGATAAAATGCACTTTTGCTCTCAGAGTTCGAATGATAAACAGAGTCTTTCCGACCTTGTGAGGTGAAAAGATCTTTCTTTTATAGAATTATTATTGACTTTGAAACCATTATCTTTTGGATCTCCCTATTGGTAGAAGAGTATGTATGTGTGGTAATATCCTTCACAGATTTTAAAACCACCTGCGACATTATTTGTAGCGCTAGCTTTTATTCTAGTGCTTGTACAAGAGGACCAACAGAAATAGGTGTCCCTGGTGGACCTACTAATAGGACCACGAAAAAACGCCGGGATATACAGGGTGTTACATAAGTAAAAATAAATATTTAAAACTCCTAAAGGGGTTGTTTAGACCATCAAACAGAACAACTTTCATTATGGGACTAACATCGAAATCGCGAAAAAAAAATCAGATATCCCATACATTAATTATTATAATTATTTTAGAGTCGATTTGTAGAGTATGGAACATCAATTTTTTTATTGCGATTTCGATATTGGTCCCATAGTAAAACTTCTTCAGTTTGATGGTCTAAACCACCCCCTTAAATGTTTATAACACCTTGTATACTAATTAACAAATCTTGTAGACTTGGATTATCGAAATAAGTTTTATAGAGAGCTACTGAATCCGTTTTTATGGTTTGATAGTGGTTTTTCTTCAAAATATAGCCCCATTAGTTTTTATGTCTTGAATGTTGCAACTGAGAATATAATTTTTCAACGACATCGTTAGCGTCAAACGGGTTGGAGTTTTATTATGCAGTTTTATTTATGCTGACGTGTAAAAGATTAGTTATAGGTAGGTAGATACTGTAAACTATAAATGAATTTATTATTAGGGTTCCGTACCCAAAGGGTGAAAACGGGACCATTACTAAGCTTACTTTGTCCGTCCGCCGTCCTGCCCATTAAGGGCTGTATGTATTAAGAGAATATTATTCCGAGAGCGAAAATGCGCGTTGCATACAAACGTACTATGATGGTGATATTTTCAATACTAACCTATTAAATTCAATGAAATTTTTCAGAAACAATCTAGAAACAAATTTCTATGCTTCTATAGAGTCAGATTTTCATTAAAATATACATTTTCAATGCTAGGATTAATTTAAGATTTGTATAGAAATCTTTGAGGCACTGTAACTTGAAAACTATTCATTTTAACGAAAATCTGACTCCATACAAGCATAGAAATTTGTTTCTAGATTGTTTCTGCAAAGTTTCATTGACTTTAATTGGTTAGTATTGAAAATATCACCATAGTACGTTTGTATGGAGCGCGCTCCGAATAATATACCATTAACTGTTGAACTTGTTTCATTGAACATGCGTTATTACGGCGGATTTGTGAACAAATAATAAAAATTACAAAAAGTTAAAAATTTAATTATTTCCCCCTCATACAATAAACCAGCTATCAACGTTTTTGTTTCTCGCTCTATCATAAAAACGGTAATACATACAAGCGTCAAACTTAGTATGATTAATTGATTACCGATCGAACTCTACAGTATAACAACAAATAATAAAAACTGGCCAATTATGAGTCGGTCTCGCGATAAAAAGGTCCCGGAGAAAACAACACTTTTTTCTAAGTGATGTTGTTTGGTGATGCAGTATGGAACCCTCGGTGCTCGAATAGCCCGACTCGCACTTGACCGGTTTTATTTGATATTGAATATGAATATGAAATACCGACTTAAGTAATTGTAATTTTATTATACATTTTTTTTAAAGGATAAGATTATGGGATAAAAATGAACTGACCATGTTTCAAGCTATTGTTTGTCAGCCAATCATTCAGTCAGTCTCGGAACTGATTTGTAAGTAGGTGTATAATATAATTTTGACCGTTATCATTTTGAAGTAAAAACATTGATCCAATCCATACAAACATTTTTATTGCAATGCTATAAAGCACGAAGGCAAATAACGCATTTGAATATTTTTTATTGTAAAATTTACATATCCGCCGAAACTCTGCAAAATTCTATTCACTTGCGATTTTAACGATTCAACAAACGAATGATATTAAGGTTTTTATCTTGATGCACATATCAATTTCCACCGACATGTCGATGTACCAATTGAATATTAAAATAGCGACAATGGCAAATGTGTTTTAATATTTTTTGACACAGGAAGATGTAAACAACCGGATTTATAATAAATACTTAATCACATTTATTCATTTATAGGTTATTGTTGTCTGGTTGTTGATTTAGATAATATCAAAATAGGTAAGAAAAGCAGTCTGTTTGTTATCGACTTATTTGAACCGAAGTTTAGACTCCAAACCAACCACAACATACTCTCTGTCCTTGTATAATTGTACATAGAACCTATAGTAGGTACCTAAGCGTTTAGCTCAGCAATAGCAAATGCTTTTTATTGCAAAATACGTAAGAAAGCTTCGTTTTTAGGGTACCGTAGGCAATTTTTGTTCTCGTCTGTTCCAAGGTGTGGGGTGTGCTGTGGTGGGGTATCGTTAGATAGGTCCTCTTTTAAAAATATTGTGGATTTGGGTAAACCATTTTTGGATTTAGGGATCCGTTAGGGATATTAAGCTTTAAAGTGAAAATTTTTGTTAAAGTCAAGTGCCCCCCTGCCAGCTAAACGGTTGTTTCTCTGGATACCTGAAAAAATTCACGGCAGTGGTGTATATAACGAAGTTAAAAGGAAAACTATCACCGCTATACAAGTTAACGAGAAATAGTCGACCAACTTTCAAAATGTACTTTTTAGACTTTATTAGCCGTTAAACCGTAGTATAAAACAAAAAGCCCCTTTCTAAGTCCGTATATATAGAGAAGGGCAACTATGGAACCCTACCCTGCGCATGGCCCGACCCCCCTTAACCCATTTTTTCTTAGTGTAAAAAGATGTTATAAGTATAAAATACTAGCAAGGGTATTATTCTGTAAGTAAGTTCCGTTTCATTATCTAACTTTCGACTATTGTTTTGTTTATAACCCTCGAAAACATGAAGAATGGAATCTGACGAAACCCAGAAATACAGGGTCCTTCTTAATAAGCTGACATTTTTCTAAGGGGACGATCAGACCATAAAACTCAACATTCTTTTTTCTAACCTACTTGAACCAAATGACCATACATTTGACTCAAGTATAGGTTTGCAGTTTTGTATAATACAGATGTTTTTTTTTTGCGAAATAGCAGCAAGTATTGGTGCTATAGAGAAAGTTGTTCAGTTTGATGGTCTAATCATCCCCATTATTATATTTTGTTTCGTATAATACTGTTTGCAATGTAGTTCTTAAAGACTGTTTACTACGCTTATCAATCAATTGGTATGTAATCGGTTTAATCGAATGCAATTGTCTTGGCCTTCCTTCCGAGAACAACGCTGACGATTCCTTGGCAAACGTTAAACCGCATCATTAAATAATTAATTGGCTCTTAATTTTATTTTGGCGTAGAGGCATACCAGACCAAAAAGTAAAAGCGGGACGAATTTGAAATGAACGCAGGGAGAGTACAGCGAAGGTTTTTCCCCAGCAATGGGACATAGCTAGGACTGATGATATAGAAGTACAGAAGTAATAGTTTTACTTTACTGATTATTAGGTCAGTACATTAATAAATTACTAGAGTTTACCCGCGGCTTTGTCCGCACAAATTATATACCAGATTTTAAGTCAAATCATAAGTTTTATAAGTAACAAAAACTTTCATCAAAATCGGTTCAGTCGTTTGTACGTGATGCTCGAACAAACAAAGAAACATACAACCAGACAGACAAAAAAATGATTTGGAGTCAGTGACACCTAAAACCATAACATCGTAATCTTTTTCTTGTAAATACAAATCACATATCACATATACCTACCTAGTTTCGATTAGAATATGTTATTGTACATGAAAGCGACCAGTAACATAGGCAAAATTGATCTCGTATCTTAAGGCGTATCTGCCCTGGACCACGACTCTCCATACTAATAATCGATGCGAACAAGCGCGTGGCTCCGGTCAGAATTTAGCTGTTTTCTTTGAAAAATTAGATGATTTTAAATTTCTAAAAAGTAAGAAAACCACATCATTCTAAATTGTATTGTGAACAATATTTTAAATTTTCAATTTCTTCCGATACAAAATAAAAGAGTAAAATGGTTACAACTGGAAAAAAAGGGGTGACTTTAGAGTCCCTTTTCTACGGTTTAATTCATTAAAATTGATTTCTAGAAAAACCACATCACTTCTTATATCCTGTAGATGGTCCAGTTGATCTTTCAGCTCAAAAAGTGCCATAGTTAATGAATAAAATGGTTACAAAGTTACCCAAAACCGGCAGATAGCCCCTTAATGCCTAAGTCTATAAATTAGCTTTTAATATTGATACGCTTGACCTATGACACAGAATATAATAAGAGTAGGTACCCTTAGCTGAATTTCAATCGCAATGTAATTGATTTTCACGAGGATACCAGTTTTCACATTTATTTTGGGTACATTAAATAATTGTATGAACTTACATAACCTCCAGTAATGGAGAAGAACCCGAAGATGAAGAAGGCGTACCAAGATATACCAAAAATCTTACAGATTTATAACAATAAAGTGGTATCATCGTTGGTATAACAAAATGAGTTCTTAACATGCAATAAGCATCCCAAAGTAACATTTCGTCGGTCTGGTGACCCGTTTTCGTCCACCGCTTTCCTTCCTCATAGTCAACAAAAATAAATACATGCCGCTGCCAATATTTTGGCTGTTTACCCGATCCCGACGTTTTTATTCGATCTTCGATAGTGACATTAATACCTAGTGGTAGAAATTATTTGGTCATTTAGATTAAACCTTGTCTATATCAATATCTATAGGTACTTAATATTATAAAGAGGAAAGATTAGATTTTTTGTTTATTTGTTTGTAATGAATAGGCTTCGAAACTACTGGACCGATCTGAATAATCCCTTCACCATTAGAATGCTACTTTGTCCGTGATGAACATAGGCTAATAAAAACGGCCAAGTGTGGTTCGGGATACGAAGTTCGGCGCGGTCATCGATGTCTTATGTAATAGCAATTTAGCCCTGGGTTTGACATGTAAACAGGGTCTTAGGCTGGCTTGCACCAAAAAGTATTAAAATTTAAACATGTTTAAATATGATGTCACTGTTATTAGTATGAGCAGTGTGAAAGACAGAGCGATCATTAAATAACGTTTTCACCTCACAAGCTCGGAAAGATTCTGTTTATCATTCGAAATCTGAGTGCAAAAGTGCATTTGATTCGCTAGCGTGGAAAGAGTTTTTGAAATTCTAATCTGTCTATTCAATATTTTTCTATACCGCCAATCCACTGAAAAGACTATTAACTATTTCATGACACTGGCCAGCACGAAAAAAATAACTTTTTAAAATCTTGTTTTTACAATGAGCGTTTTTCTTTTCTTTTTTAAATTTAGTTCCTAAAAAACTCGACAGATGACATGTTTATCGCCCCATAGAGCTGTAAGCGAGATCCTGTCAAAATCTGGTCAAGTCTGTGCCTGCCTTTTTTTTTAATGCCAAGGGATCGAGCCTGTCCAGCCATGCCAGGCGTAAAAGTTTAGAATTTTCGAATAAAATTATTAGTAAATAATGAAATATGTCATTAAAAGATGCGTTGGCATCTTCTTGATCATCTTTTCACTCTTTACTATTTTAAAGAAACACTTTTTGAAATGTTGACGTTTCTTCGTACAGACCGTAGCGCCATCTATCGATCCCCTAGAAAACAAAAAGAAAAACGCTCATTCACTTTTTTTCCTCGCTGTTGTGAGGTGAAAAGTTGTGTTTCGCTCGGCTGCAAAGTTATTCTGCGTCTCGTATATATCTTTGAAACCTTTGCTGAGCTGAGGAGTCTATTATTTGAACCACTCGCTTCGCTCGTGGTTCAATCCTAGTGTCCTTCGCTTGCTCAGGTTTCAGTACAAGTACTCGCGCCAAAAAGCAACTTTGCAGCCTAGCATAACAAATAACTATTAAGCTGAAATTCTTTTTGGTGCAAATCAGGCTTAATATGCTGACAGTTTTTTAAGGGGATGATGAGATCAATCAGAGAATCTTTTTCTATCTTGTCCTATAGGACCAACATTGAAATCTCGATAAAATATCAGCCGCTCTATACAAAACTGCAAACCTAAGTAGGTACTCAAGCCAAATGTGTGGGACCTCTGATTTTTTTTCGCGTTTTTAATGTTGTTCTCATAGAGTTCAGTCAGTTGATGGTCTGAACATCCCCATAAAAACCGTCATCAATTGGTTAGTTTTAAAAACACACGAAAATATTCAAGAAACTGTTTTATCGTTTCTGTGACGAAGGTTTTCTTGCTTTTCGTTCATTGGTACATTAATACCAAATGTTAGAAAAAGACCTCCAATCTGAAAATTGTGTGTAGGTACCTATAGTTATTGTAGTACTGGATACTCTTTCTTATAATACATAATATAAGGTTCAATTTACATAGTTGGCGAAACATAACAAACGTATCTGTTACTAAGTACAATTACGTGGTAATGACCCCCCGCTCGAAAATATGATTCTGAGATCAATGTTCGCCCGCCGGCCGCTCACTGCGTACGATACGTACGATAATAATAATTGTGTTAATCATCAATACCAATTATAAATATTGATAATGCAATCTGTTATCATTACCAGGTGGTTCAGTTTCGCCATCTAATTTAAAATTACCCTATACAGGGTCCAACTTAATATGCTGACACTTTTTAAGGGGGTGATCAAGCCATCAAACTGAACATCATTTGGCTCGAGTAGGTTTGCAGTTTTGTATGGAGAGGCTGTTTTATTTTTCGCGATTTCGATTTTGGTGCCATAGAGAAAGTTGTTCAGTTTGACGGTCTGATCATCTCCTTAAAAAGTGTCATCATATTAAAAAGGACCCTATATACTGTGGTATAGGCGACAACGTAGATTGATGAACTTTCGTTGCCAATTGCCAAACGTACAGAATCGAAAATTGACCATCACTTGATGAAGTTACTCGTAATGTTCAAAATTAGCTGATAATGCTAATGTTTGCTCCCGTAGTAAAAGTTGTTCAGTTTGATGGGTTCTACCGGCGGCTGCCAGTGTTGGCGGCCGCTGCCATCTCGGTGTGAATTGAGCCTTAGTAGGTTCTAAAAAAACTACCTCCGTGGTCTAATGGTTAAGAGCATTGGGCTCTTGACTCGGAGGTTGTGGGTTCGATTCCCACGGGGGACAACTAGTGATAGGTATTAGGTATGTCACTCTGTGCGTTTTTCCGTTGGATTTACATTGCAAGCTGAATCACCTGATGGTCTAAAAAGAAAGATGGTTCCGTACTTCGGTTGGCACATTAAGCAGTTGGTCCTGGCTACTATCTCTGGTACTACTATTTATGTACACTACGTACATAAGAACGACATCAGAGGCCGTAAAACGGTCTGAAAAAAAACTCCGACACCAGGGCTTGCTGCCAACACGATAAGAAGATGGTTCAAAAAATATTAAATTGGATTTGATGTCCAATATATCTACTTACCTGCAAGAGCAATTGATTATTATAAACAATGCATCGACCGACATAGGTAAGCAAGGTCGCGCCTTACCCGATAACTGATTGATTGCTTTAGACACTAGCTGCATTGCAAACATGATCGGACTTACGTTGTCTAATGCAATTTTGCGGCCCACATTTACACGTTCGTCCATCAATGCCTCTTTTGCTGGCCACTGCAGTAATGTACTATTCATCACCTACTGACACGTCTACATGCCTCTCAGAAACGGAAGTACAGGCAAGGCACGGACCACGGAAGCGATTAATTTGGTTAAAAAGAGATTCTTTAAGCGCGAGCGACGCGTGCGCTTCCGTCCTTCAAAAACTTACACCGTTCAGTTTTTTCAAAAGTCCAAATATAGAATAGTTTGGTTTTTTTTGCTTAACTAGGTATCCGCTGGTTGAAATAGCTAAGTCCGACGCTTAATGATGTCCTGCTGAAGTTTAAATGTACGGAATAGGTATATCTAAACTATTATAAAACTTTAACTGAAGTGTTTCTGTTACTGTACATTGAAGGTAGGTATTTACAAAAAAAAAAGATTACGATACGGTTTTTAGGTATCCCTGACTCGAAAACAACCTTTTATAGAAATTGTGTCCGTCTGTTTGGTTGTGTGTTTGTTTTTTTTGTTTGTTTGTTTGTTTATTCGCGCATACAAAAACTACTGAACCGATTTTGATAAAACTTTTTTGGTTTGATAGCTTTTGATCTGACTTAAACTCTGGTATTATACAATTTGAAACTTTCCTCTTAATCTTCTAATTCCTCTAAACTGTAAATCACCTCATCAATGGATCTATTGTCTGAAAATAAATAATTTTTTTTTTTAATTAAACTATATTACTTGCAGTAGCTTTTGCCCACGCCTTCGTCGTCTGATTGATTTTAAACGGTTGTTTTTAATATATTTTATAAACGCAGGGAATAATATTTTCCCATACAAACTCCATACCCCGTTGCACCCTTTAAAATAGTTGTTAAACTATAGTATGTATGTGTGTGTATGAGTACGTATGCTAGTACTAAGTTACATGTTGAATACGAAGGTATACCAAATATAGAGAAAAACGGTCCACTATTAATATCGCGAGTTCTTTAGCATTAAAGAAAACGCTTTTCCACAGTAAGTTAGCCATGTCAAAAGCTACCAATACACGTTGTGACAGACAGACGGGCGCGAAGCATAGGAAGTCATTAGTTACGGACGCTACCAGCTATACTACGACAATGATGTACTTATTTTTAACGATTTGGTATTCAGAACATAACGTATAATCAATTAAACATTAGTATAATTTGCCATGTTAGGAAAAACCGGTCGGTATGATGTTACAACGAATTGCAAGTTCCTGCGTTCATTCAAACCCGATGCCGTTATTTTCAGATTCTCATTAGACTTTTTAGCCTCTTTTTAGGGTCATAATAAAGTAGATGTGAAGGAAAGCATTCAAATAAAAAAGATTTACTTTTTGGCAGTCTACTTTTGTAGGTTATTTTCACTGCTAATCATATTTTCGACCCCCCTGTTCAGGGCACTAGTATCTAGGATCCAAATAATCTAATGAAAGCCAAGTAGGAGATGGCACAGTTCTTCCTAATAATTTCAAAAACGGAGAATATTGGTGAGTGGCATAAAGTATTTAAGTTTATAAATGTTTAAATATGATGCCGTCACTGTCATCAGTATGAGAAGTGTGAGAAAAAGAGCTATAACTGAATACGTAAGTATAAGCCTAAATACTATTTGGAGCAAGCCAGTCCAAAACTAAGAGGAAACCTTTCTCTTAGGTCCAAATAAAGGTAAAATTAGGTGTTGTGTCGTAATGGAGATCCAGAACTTGACGATATTTGACAATTGTTCCCCCGGCACAAGTCCGCTTCAAGAGCCGCAGGAGCTACCAATGCTACACGACAGCTTTAAATAATGACCCGTCTGCAACAAGATGCACTCTGTGGAAAGAAAGGGTACCCCATCAGCTGAGTTCATTTCCCCACAGGAGCAACTACCTCCCGGACACAATCTGCAATGGCAGTATGGAAATCTTTAAATCGGCTTCGCACTCCTTTCGTCCGTTGTGCAATTGGGGATCTAGAAATATAGAGTTCCTGTTCTAGCATAGTGTGATTGCAGCGAACCTATACAGTCGATGGGTCATCTGCTAGAATGTCCGCTGTGCCTGAACACCTGCACGAGAGAAGATTTAAATACAGCTGTACAGATGTACCTGACGTACCTGAGGCTTACCGAATATGTGGCTTCTAAAATATAAAATCACCGAAGAAATTAATATTGACACGAAAAGAAGAAGAACAAAGTGAATAAAATAACACAGGTTAAAAATGAATGGTTCATTTCGAAGTTGAGATGACAATGCATATGTTTTGTTGTAAAAATATAGTTAATTGATCATCTACAATGCACCTACATTTTCGTGTATTGTGCAGTGTATCTATTCCTAAACGCCTACGTCCAGTAAACCCACATTTTGTACAGTTAATCTATGTTTAAGCCTACGCTACCGGTGTGATAGCCAATAAGCTGGTGTAACAAGATAGTTTCGAAAAGTTATTGATGTTACACTACTTACAGCAAATTCTATGACAAACTACGACTTTGAACCGTTTGTTTACGGCATTGACCAAGAATTGTCACTTACTCTACGGTTTATTGCGTCTTTGTGGTGTCGAACAAAGAGGTGTCGAAATTTATTTTGTTGGTTTTTACATCGATGGTTTTTATGATAGGTTTCAAAACTTTAAAAGCAGTAAAATTATTTTCCACTAAACTATTTACTAAACAACACTGGCTTACATGACAATTTGCACGTTAAATATACAGATGCGGTACATATCAAAGGGGTTGCTTCGGACCATGAAACTGAATAATTTTTTCTTTGGAGTAAACATCGAAATCGCGATGTTGTTTCTTAGAAAATGTCAATATCTACTCAACCAAAATGATGAAACAGCAGATTTTTTTCGTGATTTAAAGGTTGGTCCCAAAGTAAATGTTTACCCACTTTACAAAGTATACTTATCATGACAAGACCAACGGTATGTTATGAATATGTAATACGTACCTACAGTAGTTTTGAATTTACCGGATTGGATGGAAATCTGTCGTAGTAAAATTATGGTTTGTTTTGTGCCATGTGGACATTTCATGAGTAGTCCTACCATATCGGCTTTAGACATCAAAATAGCCTTTAGTCAATTCTATTTTATGGCTCGCTTCGATGCATAAACGTTTGTTGTGTTAATAATGAATGACACTTCGTATTGCTTCGTATACGGAATATTACTGAGAGGTTTAGCCCTATACAGGGTGTACGGAAAAGTATCACCACATACTCTACCCATCAAACTGAACATCTTTTACTATGACAGCAAAGCGGTTAAGCGCAAAAAAAAATCAGCTTCCATACTAAACTGCACCACCTACTACTCGACTCAAATGTATGAGACATTTGATTTGATTTTTGTTCTGACAGGTTTGCTGCCATATTAAAAGTTAGTTAGATGGGTAAAGTGTGTGGTTTAAAGGTTAATGATCCTGTATAACAAGTATTACAATTTAAAAGCTTAGAAGGACAGTAGGCGCATTGTTTTCAAAAAGCAGAAAAGAAATTACTAGGAAGGATCAATGAAATATTGTTTAATGGAATTTTATCACATTATTATCACAAAATTATACAGGCTTGTGGTCTGATTATGAATTCATCTTACTGTAGGTGGAGGGTGGGATGGGAGGCTTGCACTTTAAATATTGTAGAGGAGAAGTAATAACGCTAGACTTTTTTAGGTAATTATTAGTACAGGGAGGCTAACTTTTTAGACAAGAACCACCAACTGATCAAATTATAGTATTTTTTTCGTTTCCACTGTATCTTAAATAGCTGAAAACAGGACTGAAACTGAAACTAGAAATCTTATTTAGAAATCTTAAGTTAATGATAGGCAAATACAGTAACACGAGACATACACGAAACCCCAAATTTAATAATCGAATCACTAATAAGCTACGAACTAGTACCTAAGCAATACATACAAATTGCTATATAATTAATTACCTAGCCGTTACTTTTTTAAACATTCAAAAATGACCACAAATCAACTGTGAATATGAGAGGTACTCTTTTTAAATAAACGGAATATTCCTCAAGTAATGCATTGAATCAAAACATGAAGTGAGTGGGCGATACGTTACCTTTGTATTAAAGATAGTAATAATGTATGAAGCCGTACACAGCGTGCTTGTTCTCATATAATACTGATAAAACTCTAAATGGAGGAGCAGGTAACTGCCCATACAACACTAAATATACTTTATTTATAGTGTAGTAGTTTATACTATTTCAAAGGCAAAAATACGTGCTATAATTTTGATCTGGCCGTCACATTTAATGTTCCTATCTTGTTCCTTGTACCAGATCCCACCGTAACATCCCGCCTATAATATCTGTTTGTTTAACAAAATGTGAAACGAAAGTTTATACATGGAATCATACCATCGGATCATACAACAACGTCGCCGGGTTGTACTAGCAAAATCTTGCCGCAAATACCTTTACCATGCTCATTTTGATACCATTTTTAAATAAACTATGTTTATTAAATTAACTGAACTGAATTAAACTATTCAAATTAAAAGAACAAAACTTACACGATATTGTAAGTTCATTAGTTGCAACATGCACAATTACTTAGTGCGGTGTAGTTAAGGAACGCAGGAAGTCTTGTTTTAGATGCTAACCTAATGTTTGTTATTACAATGTTAACAATTAGTGCTACTCGCCGGAAATATTATGTAGATGCAGAATTTAATAATAGAAAGTAAAATTATTTACCCGCAACTGAAAAATACAGGTTCCAACTTAAATGCTGACGGTTTTTAAGAGAATGAGCAGAGCATTTAACGGAACATCTATCTCTGTGGGACAAACAACTAAATCGCAAAAACAAATCAACTACCTATCCGATACATTTTGGCCGAGTATGATTGCAGTTGAACGGCTGATCTTTTTTCGCGATTTCATTTATGGTCCCATAGAGAAAGTTATTCAGTTTGATGGTCTGATCGTCCCCTTAAAAACAGTCGGTATATTAAATCTACAAAAGTACCTATGTATTTGGCATTGAGAAAGTAGATAGGTAGGAAATTGTTTAGTTTATTTTGTTAACACCCCCGACGCAGAGAGGTGTTATAAGTTTGGGAGGTCGGGGCGAGTGTGTGGTGTGTGTGTGTGTAATTTATAAATTAGTAACTTGATTCATACTTATGATATCAACATGGCCTTTAGTTAAAGTGTTTGTTACGTCTGTGGATCTCTACACATTACACGAGTCTCTACATAGCATTTAGCAAACTTATTACGAGCATACTACTCTAAAATTGTAAATAGCATTCATGTCATCGGGTATCTCTCACAGGTGCCCTTACAACCAGTGGTTGACCTTCTTTAAAATGCTCTCTCTTCGGAATCGACGTGTATTGCAGGATGTTAGTCTTCTACACAAAGCCGCAAATGGCAACATTGATTGCTCACAGATCTTTGGCAGGATACCACTTTCGGTCCCACACCGTCTACCTAGATACCATGTTACGAGAACTTTCCATACACCTAACTGCAGCACAAACCTAGGTCTGAGTTCACCGCTAATAATATGTCGCGAATACCACCGCGATGGTGAAGAGATTCAGGATCAGCATAGGTAGCATGACACCGTGATAAAGCGCTATCACACCTTCACTCTCTTTCTATTTGCGCGCGAACGAAGGAGATATAAGACGTGATACAGCCGTATCACGTGTAGCATGCTACGAGTGCTGGACATTTATCACGACTCTCTGAATTAGTTTAAATCCAAGGTGCTGAGGTATTTGACCAGCAAAGTATATTTTTTGACCTGGTCGTCATCAGACCTTGAAGATTGAGGATATGGAATCGCCACAAAGCTAATAAACATTGGAATCCAAACTTGATGCATCTAATTGTTTTAATTGGTGAGATCCCTTCGAAACGAATAGCTAAGAACACTGACAAAAATTAGCTTTTGTTTCGAAAACGGTCCACCGGTTTGGGAGCTACGATGCCACAGAAAAATAGATAGACAGACGGACATAGCCATTAAACTTATAACACCCCTCTTTTTACGTCTTGGGTTAAAAATAGCTGCGACTACATAATTCTGCTCTGATAAATGAAATGAGCCGTGTATTCACGATCAATAGATTGCAGTTCATAAACGCATTTATTCACAGTTCATTCATTCGCCGTTGTTATTCAGTGCCCTAAGTATAGCTGGATCTTTTAATAGACTTCATTCATTCCGAATATTTCGATCACTCTTATTAACCATTAAGTATTTTTTTAATCGATTCAGAATCAATAACCACCTGAATTCGATTTGTTTAATGTACCTACTACGAAAACCGAGTTTTAAGAATAATTGAATTCCCAGTTTGTTCCTTATTTTACATATCTTTCAACGCGAAGCGATCCGGAAGGGAGGATCTTAATTTACCGTAAATGTCCTTGACTGCACTACAAATGGAATTAAAGTATAATTTGAAACTATGTTGTTTCCTTTTCTTCAGAATACACGGAAGCCGGAACGACAGATGGACGATGGAGACGATCCGTAGAATAGATACAAATTATCTTCTTAGAATTAGTTGCCGAAGGAAATTCACATCCTCGTTCAAAAATATGGTTTCTTACAATCACACACCCCTTTTGCGGCAATGATAGGATGTCCGGATGAACATGAACGAGGCGGAAATTTTCTAGATTGTCTCTAAATTTATATTTACTTAGATTTTTCGTAGATTCCACCATTATTAAAAAATAATTTGGATGGTGATTCACGATCATGCTCTGTTGTGTTCCCTCCGGATCCCGTTTTTTCTCTCACGCCTCAAAGATTAGTCAGTGGTTAGATTCTTAGAAAACTAATAGGTTTTCCATTTCATTTAAACATTCACGTTTTCTAATTTTGTCGACAACATACTTTACAACACTAACTTTGACAATCAATAATAGGCACATAAGGTTATAAAATACCAATTAAGTAGTACTAAGCAGGTAGAATAGAATCTACCTACCTGCTTACTACTTTCAAGAAAATTCCACCATTTTACATTGAACAGACGCCAAAGTTTGTATAACAAAACGAAAACACAAGAGTAATTAATCAACAGACAAGTAAATCATAGTGAACCGTGTCAATTACATAACGAAATGTACAAGTTACGTTTTCCTCTAATTTTCACGCAACGACATACAGTGGGACAAAGACAGAAATAAAACAATTGCCACGCGTGTCGTCTAAAATGTTCGTGAAGAAAGAGACAGATATGATTGCCACAGTTGCATGCCGCGGCGCACACGCAGTGCTACGCCACCGCTGAAAGCTCTCCGCTGATTATCTCTCCTTCAGTCACTCAGTCTTTACGCGAAGCTCGAGACGTGCAGTTGTCCCAACGCATACGTTTTACTGAAAAATTGACTTTTCGAAGTCGTCATTTCAACGGATTTTGGAACAGAACCGTGTTGAAGTGACTGTGACATTATATTTTCTGCGGCAATTGACATTGTTTGATAGACTATTTTCCCGTGTGACATTGCCTTCGTTTTGCGGATGCCCCTAGTGGGGATTGTATTCATTCCGAGAAGCTGGTAAGCCGATTTGTGTTATTTTAAGATATAATTAAATATAGAACGGCGGCATATATGAAAACGTAATTAGTTTCATATTCTGTATGATTCACGTTTTCTAGAATTGGTTTTGACATTGATTGGAAAGTCTCCATAAATATACTAACTTTTGCGAAATACGAGTATACTTGAATTCTGTTCAATGTATTTGGCGGGAAACCTTATGCTTACATTATAATGTTCCTGGGATACAGTGCGCGTTGCAACAATAACGCAATAATGGGTAGGTAGATACATAATACAGTTTGAACTTTTTTCAGATTGTTTTTTTATTAAAAGCTTATAAGCCGACCGTGCTACAACTGCTCGTTTAAGAGTCACTTTACCGTTCAAGATTTCTCAATAATGAAAATGTGCTACAATTTTCTAAAAGCTATTATTATTTTATGATTATAAGCCTATAAAAGTATTGTATGATAAATTAATAAAATATTTAAGACTCTTGTAGTAAGTCGGAGTATTAGTTTTTAAGATAGGCTTGGTTGATTGGGAAATCATCAATAATTAATCATAAATTGACTACATAAAAACCGTTTGAAAATAACGCTAAACTCACATTTTCAGTTATTCTGTTGCTTGAATACCTACTATTTTTAATAACTGGATAAACTATAAAAAGTATCAAAAGACGACGAAAAACAATGACGTCACTATTCAACTTTTAGTAGGTACAATATATTTTCATACAAAGCACGCGTTTTGACGTTTGATAAAGAGTTGTTAATTTGACTAGTTGGAAACTCGCGGATTGTGATGAGGGCGCCACTGAACGGTAAAAGGATTCTTAATAGTTAGCTCTTTGTTATATAAAGCTAAATTTGCAACTACCCTACGAAGGAAATATTACAGGCGTGATTTTGAGAAACATGATATATTTTTAGATAAGTAAAAGTACAAACACATATGTAAAATGTATTTTGTGTTTCTAAATAATTAACTTCCAACTAAACGCCTTTTATTTGTATATAACAGTAGTGGAATGGTACAGGCAAAGAAAAAATAAGTAATAATTTGAAAAACTGAAAGGTAACTCAAGAACCTCAAGTAAATTTAAAAAAAGTACAATAATTTATTCCCTAAGTAAAGTACAACTGCACAAAAAGTTTAAAAAAAACTTATTTTTTATTTTACTAACCAAGGTCTTCAATACTCATCTTATTGAATAAGAATCGAACCCAAGACCCTATAAGCATTCATTCGGCATCATAACGCATAACACGTGGCAAACAATGTGTTTTTGTTACTAAAGCAACAGAGAGATGAGTAGAGTCGCTCGTTTTAACAAACATTACTATCTGTTACAACAACGCTCAACTATAATACAATTTTCAAATAGTCCGTAATTTCGTTAGGTGTTTTTTTTAATCAACCGGAACGTGTTAAAAGGTATTTAGCCCGAGTAAGATTCTTTTTTTTTAAATATGAATACCTACCTTAGTATTAAAAAAAAACACCTAACGAAATTACGGACTATTTGAAAATTGTATATTTGCATTTTCCTTACGTACACAAATACAAGAGGCAAATACACTTTTTGGATAATTTAAGACTAAGGATTTTGTTTGAAACTGACCCTTAAACCAAATGTTGATTTACCATAGGGGCCAGTGCTCACATTATTCGGTCGATTAGTGTAAAATTCGGTAAAAAAAATACATTTATTTTGGACTAAACTGGTATTATAGTTTACAACTAAATTTAAGCACAATAAAACGCACTGTATTTATCCTTGCATAAGACAGATATAATTAGCGAATGTATGGTATGGGCCTGCCGGGTAAACGTGTGAAAGCTCCATACATGGCCATACACTTCGCTGCCGGGACATTTGAAAGGGGGCAAAGTCAACGTATCGAATACGCACAGCAATTTACTGTTTATATGAACACTTTTACTCCTGTTGCTACATAACGAATCCTTTGCTATAAAATTTAAATTGTCACTTTAGTCTCTCACTGAAAAAGTTTAATACGTATGTATTTTTAAGTGAAATTGAACATTTTAAAGTGTTTACACACCTTGAATGAGGAAACAAATACGACAACACTTTGATATCTATATTATCATAATTACAGTGAAAAATTTGTTGACATTTTATCGAAGACTCTTCCATCTACCATCCCTTAGTGTGCTGCCGATGATACAAATTTAATTTTCTAGCGAAAATAACCCATATCACTTTGTAATTTTAAATCACATCTTATCATAATTTTTGTACTTTAAAAATAAAACGTTTAACAATCCAAAACTTTTAACCTTTTAAATGCAATGGTCGTCTCTTCTGTATCCATGTGACTCTGTTCTTTCCGGTAACCCATAACGTGTGCCGAACACGTGGTTCCGAAGGTAGCAAAAAACAAATGAAGATGTTATTCTTTTCGCCCTGTCGTCGTAGTTTACCTAACTACATGTCAAGCTATAACTATCTGCCTACAAGTAATTAAGATTACATTTTTCATATCATCATAGTCATTTACTTGTTGTCCTTCGTCACCATCGATCATAAATTCATTTGTAATTTAAAAGTAATAAGCTAAAATTTTTATCTATAAGTAGATACAATAGTTTTTATACTTGATTCTAACGATTTATTAAAATGCTTTGGCTGATCGATTTTTTCTACTAAATAAAGAGATGTGAAAGTTACGAGTTTAGTGTGGTACGGTAATCGTTGTTACACGTAATTTTTTGAGCTCAAGTCGTGAATTTAGCTCTCTAGCAAACGTGCTTTCTAGATTTTGAACCACCCAGTTGAACAACGTTCGGGCCATAGATTAAGCCAAAGAGCATATGAGTTTTCAAGAGCTTTTCATTCGTTCTTCTGATATCCAGGGAAAGGAACTGAGTGCTTTAGGAACACTACATCCAGACTGTTTTGGTTACGATTACAACGCGGTGGTGCTAACTAAACACTGTACAAAACGTTAAGTTCTCTGCAGTGGCATTTGTATTATCTTTATACAATACAATAGAGAATAAAATATCTTTATACAATACAAAAAGAGCAATGTAGTCCGTCGTACGTCATTTACTCGTATAAACTGGGGCGTAGGTACGCCATGTATGAGTTATACAAGGTGTCACAAAACTACAAATAAACATTTAAGGGGGTGGTGTAGACCATCAAACTGAACAACTTTCACTATGGGACCAATATCGAAATCGCGAAAAAAAAAAAATGTTCTATACTCTACAAATCGACTAGAGCTAAAATATGTATGGGATATCAATTTTTTTTTCCGCGATTTCGATGTTGGTCCCATAGAGAAAGTTGTTCAGTTTGACGGTCTAAACAACCCCCTTAAGAGTTTTAAAAATTTATTCTTACTTATGAAACACCTGGTATAACGTACGCCCCAGTGCAAGGCACAGGCCTGTAAAGAAGGGTGTGTGGTGTGGGTATTTACTATGAAAACGATGATGTTTCATGGCCGTATTCGACTGATTGACGACTGTTGACTATGAGAGCTTCGTTGATGTGCTGGAATAAAAACAAAAAAAGCCATAATAGTACGTGTAGGTACCATAAGAGTCTAAGTTAAGATTAGACTCGTGCTTTCCTTTGCCTACTTTGACTTTTTATTCTAATAGAATATGTTTTCGATAGGGTAAATGAAATATTGAAAAAGAAAAACATTGGTTTTGTTCTTCGATCAACAATATACAACTAGATAAGAGGGCGCATACAAAATCAAAGAGAAATTCTGTCCTCGTGAATATACAACATTTTTTGTTAACGAACCGAGAAAACAGTCCGAATACATTATAATTTCGACCTCAAAGCAACCATAATTCCTAGTAATTTAAAAAAGGAACACTGCGGCATTGCGAGACGTGCTTACGTTGGCTTTGTTCGAACGCAACTAATTCAAAATAAGACCTCACTCCAATAGTGAGGCGTTATTTGCCGGGACATGTTTTGTGCGCTGACGCGTTATCTAGTTGGATATTGTTGATCGAAGGTTTTGTTATTCAAAATAAAACTGCGTAGCCTGCTACCTACTACGGTAGTACAAAAGACATCAACGTACGATTCATATTCTTACGGCACAATTTTTTTAGGACTTTTGCACTTACGAGGGTGATTTTACCTTTAAAAAATAGATAATTAACTTACGAGTATTATAAAATATAAAACCTTTTTTTATATGAAAAATATCAAAAAGAAACCTTTCGGCGGCTTTGGTCCACAAATAAAAATGACAAAAATAAAAATTTACCACTTCTTTAAAAACTGGTCAAGTGCAAGTTGGGCTACTCGCGCACCGAGGTTTCCGTACCACATCACCACACAACATAATAATATTAACTTAGGAAAACGTTTTTAATAGCCGGTTTTTATTATTTGTTGTTATACTGTAGAGTTTGCTCTAAAATCAGACCAATTTTGACGCGGTTTTTTCAATAGAGCGCGAAGAAAAAACGTTGATAAAAACTAGTGTCGTGTATGAGGCCCCCCCAAAATTTCTTAACGTTTTGTCATTTCTATTATTTGACAAATCCGCCGTAATAACTCATAATATTCTGTGAAAATTTCAACTGTCTAGCTATTACGTATCCAGACGGACGGACGGACAACGTAGGCTTAGTAATAGGGTCCCGTTTTCACCCGTTGTGTACGGAACCCTAATCTTATATCAGAGATTAGATTTAACGCAACACACAATATTGTTCAAAAATAACATTTATGCTTAGATAAGGGTCGCACGCGCATCCAATATGCAAACAATGCTAAAAAACTATTCGTTATGTGTTTACTGTCCAAGACCTACAAAAAGGAAAACATTGAAAAGTAATAGTACGCAATATCGGTGATGATTTATGAGCTGATGAATGAAGGGCAACAAAAACTGAGGTTAGTCACTCTGCGTCGTCGACTAGATTTAAATAGATTTGGAATTTGTTGACTCGTTTCTAGTAGGTCACTTCGCTTGCACTAATATTATAATCAACTAGGTATTGAAAAAAAATGTTTAAAGAGGTTAGATATGTATAGGTATATACCATAAAGGGTCCTGCCGACGGTTTTTTAAGTGGATGATCGGAACATCAAACTGAACAGCTACGAATGCGTTTACAGCCTCATCCAAATTATGTTCTACCTTTTAGATATTTTGTTAGTTTCGAATTGTAATAACAAATCATTTGTAAGTACAGTTAGTTATAGTTAGTTGTAAGTCGATATGCCATAAATGTAAGCTCATCAAAGAAACATAATTAATACTTTAGTTCATTACTTATTTCTGCAGCATTTTTAACCTGCAATATTTTGTAAGACCTTACTATAATCATTTTCTTAAGAACCATTGCACAAAAATTTTAAATAGGCTAGAGAGCCTGCTAAACTGTTTACTATAATCATTATGAAACTTATGCCTAGGCTCTAATGTAGACTAGACTATACGTTAATTATTATTGACAATAAAGATATTTTACAAACAAACAAACAAAACAGCCTCACATTACTACATATACGAGTACCTACTATAGGTACTAACTAATGACTGATTGAATCTATAAATGAACTCATTCCTTAAAAGCTTTCAGGAAAACAAGTACGAAGCCAGAAATTAAATCTAAGAACAATAAACGAACCGGCCAAACTACTAATAGTTCCTGGTATTAGATGAATATTTCCCAAGACTCATTTTCTTTTGAATGAATTTTCTTTGAACTGAGATTGAATAAGACTACAAATTTGTGATTTTGCGGAAGTCCTGATTCTCGAAGTTCTTGAACGTACCTAAAGTAGTTATTGTTCTGTCCTTGTTTTCCGTTTTATTCATACTTTACCAGCTTGCTGGGCATATTTGTTCAATGTTACGGTCACCACAGCGACGTATCTATACATTTCTTATTATAGACTTCTTATCACCTGAGTATGAACATCTCGGTAATTAGTTTGGGTTAAAGCCAATTAATTCACAGGCTAACAAGATATTGAGCTTTGTCTAATGTTAAAAAAAAGCTTTTCTAATTCTTAGTTTAATTCATTGTCATCATTAAAATTAGTTTGAAGGACAAAGAGAGTAAGAAGAACTTTATATCGTTATTCATTCAAGCGAGTCCTTTTTTAAATACTTAAATAAAATAATTTTATTTTTAATTAATAACGATGGGAAATCTTTATTAAAACAATTTGTTTTATAAGATTAAAAAATAATGGAACTTAAAACTAAACTAATACCTTTTAAAAACACAACATCAAAAGAAATAATCACCAATTTTGTAGGAGTGTATTATAATTTTCAATAACTGACACTTTGTGGTTATAAGTTAAAGCCAAAAATATAAAGATTTTACAGATAGGAATCTAATCTCAGTACAAAATAACTCTCATTGAGATATTTCAATTTAGAATGCGTTTATTTAGATCCCTTTTCATTGTCACAGGCATTCTATTTTGGTGTCGGTATTCTATGCTGTACACAGCATTCCGTCTTCCTTTGCGTGTATTGATTTAATCTATCTAGCAACAAATACAACATGAACCACAGAAATTGAGTACGGACTAAAATACCCGAAACAATTACTCAACATTTATTTACAAATACATTTTGAAAGTGAGTCCTATTGTATTTGTAGTATATTTGATAGATCCTTTATTATTATTCTTTTTAGTCTGTTTTGTTGCTGTATGTTTTTTGGTAATAAAGAATATTTATGTTATATTATTACCAAACCTTCAAAGTTCCGTACTGTAACTATATTAAAGTTCAACGAATTTCCTTGAATTTTAATATATCTACAAATAGGCATTAACTAATTTGTATGGGTAGAGATGTCCATCATTATTTTTATTCCCCGATATACCTACATGCCTAAACATGTATTGCATAAAAATCTATAGATAAATACTTATTAGATAGAAACTTGTATTCAGATGTCATGCAAATGATCGGCCATAGATACTACCAAGTACTTTTAGAGGAAACTATAAATTATGTAACTCAGTACTTAATTAAAGGTATCGAAGGAAATTATGATGCTGGCGGATTCGTAGTCAATTTTGACTACGGTGGCGGCGGCCCTGTTTAATAAACGCGACAAGTGACAATGACAATACAGAGTACATTGCGGGTTGCTAATGAGTCATTAGCAACCCGCAATGTACTCTGAATTGTCATTGTCACTTGTTGCAGTTGGTAACTTGTGTCCTAGTATTCTCAGCAATGCACTCTGAATTGTCATTGTCAATTGTCACGTTTATCAAATAATACGGCCCTGGTTTGGTCTGAAGGATATTTTAAAGTGCATTAGTGTACGCGCTAAACATGGATGCAATATTTCGTCCTTACCCTCCTATGTTTGATGAAATAATAAAAATCAATAACATTACATTGTAAGTAACTTATTTAATAAAAACATACTTTCTGTTAAGTATGTCTGCGCTTAATATAAAAATCTTCCTCATCATCCATAATAATCCATAATTTCTACGAAATTTTACCTATTTGAGAATAATTTAAAAATAATTTGACTAAAAAAAATGAATGTGAAAATATAACGCTGATAAAAACCAAAGCTCCTAGAAATTAATCTTAATTCCAATTAGCTACTCTTGCAATTAAGCCCTGCCTAGACTTCCCCAGTTATCAAGCAATAGGTCAAATGCGACAGTCTGTCACTATCACAATTTCCGCCAATACATCATATAGCTTCCTCATAGAGACGATGTGTGCATGATAAGATTGGCAAGGAAACCATTATTGGACTGGACGTGTGGACATGCTCACTGATTGACATATTACTAGTTGGAAGTTCATACAGTGTGGGCATAGTTCTGCTAGATATATTATTGTTTCGATTTTATGTGTGGTAGGTAGTCGATTTTTTTTATGTTGTCACAACGAGGAGTTTTTTACTGCTAGTGATACGTAGTACCAACATACTGTCCAAGATAATTCTCATTTTTCTGCTTACTTAAAAAAATTTTTTTTTAGATTTCATTCGTATTATACTTTCTGAAAGGTCGCTCATACATGTTTAGTCAACGCCATCTCTCGACCCATTTGGAACTAAGTACCTACTTTTTCTTTTTCATTGGCTTTTGGAAAATTCCATATTAGATGATAAAACATATTGTTAAACTCAAAGAGAATACAATCAATATTCATTTCGTTTTTTAAAATTATAACCAGAAGCCGTAGCATGCTACACGTGATATTGCTCTTATCACGTCTTGTTCGTTCGCGCACAAATAGAAAGAGTGCGAAGGTGTAATAGCGCTGTATCACGGTGGCATGCTACCCATGCAGACGTCGGAATCTGCCGATCATTCCAGGATCGAATTTAATGAAAATTAAAAAGATCCCAATAATATCACTCAAATGCTTACCTGGCTGGAATGACCGGTAGATTCCGACCTCTCTAATTAGAGCAAAACATTTATTTTACACAATCATAATTAAACACTATGAAAAAGAGACTAAAAATGGTGTTTAGTGTTACATAGTGTTAATAGGTAAGCAGAAGCGAATAAAATGTTTTATCAATTGCGAATGCGAATTTCTGAGCGAATTTTTGTACATCTCTATTTACAGCTCTCCAGTGAAAGCATGAGTTTTCTATCGTACCTTTAAAGCTTCGAATAAGAAAATTTTTGACCTTTTCGAATAGAAGCATCAAAGCATCAAGTAATTGGAAATTTAAAATTATATTATCTGTTGATTTAAGATTAATGCAAATCTTTTGATGCAGGTTCATGATAAATTCGAAAATGCAGTAAACTCTTACAAATTTTTGTACAATATCCTAACATAACGACATTAGTTTGTGCAGTGGATTTCGAGGGTTTTACACATTTTTGCTATGCTGTCTTCCAAACAACAGGTCCAGACAAAGATGTCAGAAGACCAACACCTCCAGTATTTAAGACGACAAGAATTTCAGTCTACTTGAGTGCGCTTCGACCCCAAACATGAAACCAATTTATGAAACCAAAAGCGACCACAAACAATATTAAACAGTTAATTCAATGAAACAAAAGCGGTGCGGCGATTGTCTCAAATCACATGAGTGCAGAGCATTATCTTCGATTGTCCAACGACCATAAAATATTAACATTGGCACTAACGAAACGGAACGAACGCGTCAAAATATTTCATACCAAATTCAACGATGTTACCTTTACGTTAAGATAGAAAATCGCGTGGGTGGACGTAGGCAGTAAGTGTCATTTTACGTACCGATTTGAGGATGAGACGCAATAAATTTCAATTAAAGCCGACGACAGGCTCTACGATGTTGTCTTACTGCAGAGATTGGGCTAGAACTGATTCCTTATAAGGATCCTACTAGAAATAAGGACAATATGCGTGGAAAATATAGGTTGTTTGTAAAATATCTAACAATGCATTCGCGGCATGTTGATTAACATTTTATACCAGTTTTTGCTCGACAAAGACAGTATTGGTGTTTGTACGAGCATGAGAATAAAAAACCGGCCAAGTGCGAGTCGGACTCGCGCACGGTCATTTGGGTACGGAGACCTAAAAAGAACTATTAAGTGTAAGGACACACCTGCGGAACGTTCCGCGTCGATCGTTCGGTTGAATACGCGTCTACTAGGAAAAATGGCGCGTAATGGCACGTACTGGTGTGTCGCCGGTATAGGGAAAAGCGTTGCGCGCGTATTCAACCGAATGTTCGGCGCGGAAAGTTGCGCAGGTGTGTCCCTACACTAAACTTTACTAATACTAATCCGTTACTAATCTTTTCTATGGACTATTGTTATATATGGATATTAATATATATTATTAGTTTACTTTCAAAGTTTCGCACTATTTTATAACACCTCAAACCATTGGCTACTTTCCTCACAGTACGAAAGGAAACAAAGTACTTCTTTATTCAAACACAATCTCGTTTTTATCCGATTTACATGTAAATAAACGTCAATTGATTATCGATTCACAAAGTTATTTATTACTCGGTGAGTGCGCACGCGCTACGTCATTGCATAAAATTGATACACGTGCCATACTGCCATAGTTATCTCTTCGTTATTCAATCAAAGGTTAGGTCAGTTCTCGTAGAAGATACAGCATTTAATTGATCAACAGATCGTGTTAAAAATACGGTGTCCACTCGAGTAGGAAAATATAATTTGGTTATACGAATTAAGAGTACCAATTTTTGAATAAAGTTATTTAGTAGAGATTAATCATCTTTTACACCCTCCCAGAGGGTAGGCCTGTGCCCTGCAGTGGGACGTGTATAGGCTGATGATGATGATGATGAATGATCTTTTATCTACACTTATAAATCTGTTACATACGTGTGTCTCTACAATAAAAATATATTTGCATAAAAAGGTTACAACGATATTCGTATTTTTTGGGTCTGTTTGTTTGTTTGTTCGGGCATCACTGAAAAACTACTTGACCTATTTAGATAACACTTTGTTAGTTCAAAATATTATATCTATATAATTTTATCTCGCTACGATGATCGGAGCTGGTGCGGGCAAAACCTAGTTACTATTAAAACTGCTGGGACTTGTCTCTATCTAAATATATGAGTATTAATAGGTAGGTACCTACTATAATCGTCCATGTATACCCTAACATTACAATTACGAACCACCCTTTATATTAGATACTATACTTACGTAACACTCAAAAATATATCTTTCACATTCAGTTGAGCACACCCGATTAATATTTCTATACCGACATCAGAAATCATTCCCGCTTCCTCGTACGTGAAGTGCATTTTGTTGGCCATTGTCCATCCTCGTCTTACTTAAAATTTTATTCATATGTATGAGAGGGATAGAAGAGTACACCAGTAACGTCTTATTGCAGTCAATCATCTATTATTCGTGGTAGCTAGTGGAATATTATCGAAACTTCCGCTTGACTTAAGTCATTGACTTGAAGAAAGGTTCTTGAAGACTCTTCTATTATAATATCTATAAAAATTCATAATATATATCCGTGTGGTTCCGTCTTAGAATGGACCACGCCATTTCTTCCAGTGGGTGTCGTTCGAAGCGACTAAGGGATTATAGGTTTTTTGTGCTGTGTGTCGGTGAAGGAAAACATCGTGAGGAAACCTACATGCTTCAATTTAGAGGCATGTATTGTACCCACTGTCCATTATAAGTGACTTATAACGACGGGCTCACCCCCCGTCACATGGACAGAGTTTCGATACTACTGGTGAAACGTGGATGTTCTGAGGTTTCAGAATATCTCTGACTACCCCCTCGGGGAATATAGTCGTGAGCATATGCTATGCTATGCTGTGCTGTGTTTATTTTTGTGGGCGAAAGGCTAGCCACCTCTCCACTGGACACGTAATTCGATCCTGAAACCTAAATTGCTAAATGTGAGCATTAAAACCCCATTACTACAACTACACTCTTAAAGTTGGTAGTTGTAAAAATGCTTCTGACAACCCCGAAAGAGATTACGGTCGTGAATTTAGGTATGTGTGTATGTATGAAATACAACATTGCATCATTCATAAACTTAATATTACGGAGTATATTAAGTTTAAGGCATCATCGCAAAAGACTGACTGAATTAAACACGTTTCAGCCAAGAGAAAGTAGTATTAGTAAAATTTATGTTCAGTCACATTGACTTACGTCATTTATTTTGACTGAAAAGACTTGCTCTGGACAAGTGGTCTGCAGAACCACCGCTTTCATTAGAGTTTCATTACTTTCAAATAAACTACAGGATTCTTGTGAACCGAAGATCAGCCAAACGTAACGAATAGAAATTGCACATGTCAACAATTTTTTATTTTAAATCTCTGTCACAATCACAATCTTTCCTTCAGAGACATGTGTTTCTTAAATAACAACGGTATTAATTGTCCTTTACATGGAGAATAACAAAAAGTTGCACTTGACGACAATAAGTCACAGACGAAGGGCAAGTGCGACCACTTGCTTGGGGTACAATGGGACCACTTTATTGCTCTGTAGTATCTTACTTTAATGTACTCTGTCCTGGGACGTTCGGAACAAAGTTGCACAAGGAGTCGAATTGTTTCATTTCGTCGACACTTTCTTCGCATGTTTATATAAATGTTTAAAAAAATTATCGAGTACCTAAAGATTTCTTTTGATTTATATCAAATTTCTTTCTGATATCAATTTAACTAAGTAGCATATTTAAACATGAAGGTCGAATCAAGGAACCTTAAATTTACAATATTTCAGTGAGATAACATCTTTATTCGGCTAGTTAATCGGCTTAGATTGAATAATGTGATTTAACAATCTGTCTGTACAGAAATGTATGAAAATAAATAAATATGTGTTCAAGTCAGCTCCATGCACGACTGTAGTAATCATAAGTCAGTCCATAGTCTCCCCTAATCTAAAAACGCAGGCCGCAGTAGTCTTATATACTGGGAACGTACATCTTGCAATAAGACAAGAACAACGTCTTTATTGGTAGGTAAGTATTATCTTCGTCCACATAGTGCTATATTAATTTAAAATTATGTGAATTGCGCACCTACGTAGTATTCTTTTATTATTTTATGGCATACATGCATTCTGAGATATACCTATGGAATTATATTAAATATATCTTTTCTACGTTATCGAAGCGTTTATAAGGTTCGAATACTAGGTATATTCGTATATACCTACCAAAATGCCCAATACCCAAGCCCTTACTCGGGATAAGATTGGGCGAAGGAAATTTTCATATTTTTATGCTCTAAATAACAAATGGGATGAGCTGATATAAGTAGTATGTTTTCCCTGGCTGATACAAAAGGTATAATTTGTACCGACTAACAATTACAGTAGTAAAGTTAACCACAATAATATGGTACCCTAAGTAACTAGTAACCATTATGTACGTGTTAAACATATTGATGGATACCTGTTCCATATATATCGCATAGCTTACGATACGCCGTTAGCATACCTACCGTTAATTTTTATGTGCCAATGTTTTTTTAATAACCTACGTCTTCCTTTACTTAGAAATATGTACATTATAGTTGCCCTCTCGCTCTTCTCTTTCGTTATCTAAGGTTTTTTTTTTTTTTTTTTTTTTTTTTATTATTGATGGGTTTGCTCTTGACCCCAATCTAGTCCTCAGGACAAAGATGGGGCCGAAGATGTAGCGAGCTTACCCAGAAGTGCACTGGCACTCCTGCACACTGACGGCGGAACGCAGCAAGCTGCTTGGCGCCAGACTCCGGCAGGAGGGTGGTCGCGAGCCAGGCGGCTCCTTGCGGAGCCTACCACACCGCGTGGGGGATCGTTCAGCCGCCACCACAAACTTGGTAGCTTGTGATGCCGTTGCCCGGGGTGGACCGCTAGGAGGTAGATCCCCAATCACCCCAAAAACTTTTAGGTTTAGTTTAGTTTAATTATTAATTAATTATAGGTTTAATAGGTTTAATTATTGTGCAGCTTTATCTTTAAGCTTTACAATAATGTTCAAGGCAATTTAAGGCGAATCGTTAAGCTTTTAATGACTACTCAGCAACATATATGGTTATAAGTTTATAATAGTCAAGAATAGAGATACGTACATTCTTTCAAATTCCATTTTCTCGTGAGGTATGAAATTATTGTCCCTAATGTGGATGTTCATAGATTTTGATCGAAAAAACCATTTTGATTCCAACATTTTATATAATTTTCGCCTCATAACTTATTATTTTCTTGTGCCTAACACTATTAGTTGGTGGTTTTGGAGTAATTTCAATGATTGATTATGTTTTTTGAAGTAGTTAATTTAATAGTTGTATTAAAGGAATAGTCACGCAGTATGAAATTGGACTGAATTCTGTGTGGAATAAGATAAAGTTAATGTTCTATTGAATAATGCTTTCCGTGTATTTAATATGAAGTTTTCAAACCACGAGTTGAGTGAATATACACTAGAAGAATCTCGTTCGAAAACATGAACTAATACTTTTGAAGATATGTTATGCCAGAACTTTTACAACCATTATTCACTTTTCACAGGTAACATGAAGTTAACATTTTGTAAACTCGAAATTTGGACGATTATTTTGTAAACCACCCGTTTTGTAGCTACGCGACAACATACAAGAATTCAAAACAAGCATCGGGAATGCTAATGGTTGTTGTCGCGTGAAATCGTCTCATTTGTACACGATTGACGACTTGTAACTTACGTTAGAGAGTCGGAATTAGGCCGCCGCGCCGTGGTATATTTGCATTTTTTGTTTACATTATTTACTTACTTTGTTTTTAACGTCTTGACTTATTCTCTGTAGTCTCGATGACCTTTATTTGAGACCAATTATCTTTTGTAACTTCAGTTATGTAATAATAGATAGGTACTCTTTCTTATACTATGCTTCAGTGCAAATAAAATAAACTATTCTACATGACTTATGAACAGTCAGTCAACTTTTATAAGGTGTTAAACATCGCACCCCCTATTGTCTATTCGGAGATTTTAATCTCCTGTCGCTGTGATTGTCATTCGTCGTGCTCACGCGTCGCTCCGTGTCCTCGCAGGAAAGCTGTGAGATGAATCCAGAATAAGGATATTCAATTCTTAGAATAAAGCGTTTGTTTGAAAAAAAAATGTGTCGATGCCCGTAAAGTATTCTGTTGGGTAGTACGAGCATCGAATGAACAATGCTTCTTTTGTATTTCATTTTGGGGCTAGTATTGGCCCGATGATTGAGAGTGTTAAGTGGGACTACGTCATTCACTAAAGTAAGGAGAAATTATATGGAACATTTTCTATACAGGATGTAAATTTATTGCGTTAAGTCCTTCAGACCATGAAACTGAACAACTTTTACTACGGGACCAACTTTCAAAAACTGTTTTATACATTGTAGTCGGAGGTCTTGATATTTTCTATGGAACATCCGATTTTATATTCACGATTTCGTTGTTGGCTCCATAGTGAAAGTTGTTGAGTTTGATAAACCGAAGCGCTCTGTTAGAAAATGTAACGCGTTAAATTTTACACCCTGTATAAACTAGTTTAATATACCTTGCCGGTGAAAAAGCAGGCAGTCAAAAGTAAACCCAAACAACAAAATCACTCATACCAACAACAAGGCAGAAGACGATTACTCCACTCGAATTGGTGTACATGCTAGTTAACCAATCTAGCGCATTGACTGGCCCACATACAATGCCCCTATTGTTTTAAAGTACATGTTTGGTTTAGGCTTAAGTTTTGAACGACCTAATCCGGAGAAATCTTTTGAGAAAGGTTCTAACTAGCAATCTTATGTTTCTTTATAGCACACTTCCGATATAAATGATTAACACAAATATTAAATTCAATCATTAAATAGAATAGAATAACCAGAATCGAAACTAGCTTAAACTAATCAAAAAAATCTTGATAAAATCAACGAGACGCCCGATTTAGTTTACTTATCAATATAATGCGCATTCGAATGATGCCAATTTCCTTATGTATTGCACCAGTGCCAGAAATTTGAAATTCTACTTCACGATAAAAATAATGTTTTAAAATCAGTTCTGTTCCCATTACATAAGGATTAAAATTTATTCGCTACGATCAAATGTTATAAAATATAAATATAAGCTCGTATCTAGATTGTTTTTTGAAAACGTTTTACGTCTGAATGATGATATGAAACTTATAGGATGGCCGTTAATATTCTAAGACTTCAGATTCAACGAATCGCCAACACTGTCAGTTTTATATATAGAAACTTCGGAAAATCGTTGTGGAAAGTGAAATAAACAAGGTTTGTTTACGTTGGAACACGGTATTCATTTCAAGAACTCTCATGATGTAGATATACCTACGTAGATGTTTTTGGTTGTTTCAAATGTATCAATAAACGAGTACCTATACTCAATTATGTTATAGAGCTCAGAGTAAGGAATAATAATAAAAGAGAGTTATTATAGACTATAATAATTTTCCTGAACACTCTTTTGTCGTCTTTGTTGTAAGCCTTAGTAGGCCATCTACTTACGTTGTCTAAAATTTCATCCGCATTTATCCACCCTATGCTTAAAATATATTATGTACACATACCACATCCCTCTTTTTTGAAATTGGTAACGATTAAAATCAAATCGTATCCACTTCCTAGTTAAAACTAAAAGTAATAAATTTTGAACAGAAAAGTTTGTGGTTACATCGAAAATAAACATCTAACGGATATCCTTAAATGAAGCTTAGTTTTATTGCCCGACATCTGAGAGGTTTGGTTGAAAAATATTTAATACGGCCGCAGAGTCCGCAGAAGACAGCATTTGAAACCATGTTATGTATGTTGTATATGTAATTCAACTTTGTTACTATTTTTTAATGCCTAGATTATGTTTCTTCTGAATATTAAATAGTAGTATTTGCTTCAATATGTTATAAAAAACATTTATATCTTAAAGAGGTACTTAAATTATAAAAAAATTCAATCACACTTACTGGGTGGCGATACAATCTCAAAAATATGTCTGTCCGAACCCAGTTCTCTGTATTTTTCCGACTCTCTAATTTTAGGGACAAATTCGTTAATTCATTGAAAATATTATTGTGGTTTTAATACTTTGAATTTATTTCAACTTTAACCGGTAGGTACCTAAATGTATGAATTTATTTACTGCTAAATCAAAAAAGAAAGAGCTTTCCTCACTCGCAGACAGATACTTTCTGAACATCTAGTATTTTATGTTAGCACTACACAGTATACAAATCACTGTGAATTTATTACAGTGAGGACAAGGTAACAACCTAAACAAACACATTTAATTCGTAATTACACAGACACAAAGTATATATTTCAATAAACATTAATGACGGTTTGAAGACAGATTTGCGAGATTCGTAACGGTTAACTAATTATTTGGTGGGATTCGCTGGCTTGACTGAAATCTGAAACAAGTTTCCTAATACCTAGTCCAGTACATTTAAGAACGCATAATATTTTTGTTTTTAGGATTATTTCTTGTATAATAAACTATATTTTTCGGAATTTATGTACGATTTGTTACACCACTGGCTTTTCGGTGAAGGAAAACATCGTGAGGAAACCTGCATGCTTCAATTTCGACTATTTCGAGGCATGTATTGTACCCACTGTCCACTATAAGTGGCGACGGGCTCACCCCCTGTCACACTGGACAGAGTTTCGGTACTACTGGTGAAACGTGGATGTTCTGAGGTTTCAGAATATCTCTGACTACCCCCTCGGGGAATATAGTCGTGAGCATATGCTTATGCTTATGCTAATAAACTATACAAAGAATACAAATATACAGCATCTTCGTGCCTGAGAAGCTTGTCGCGGTAAGATGAAACTAAAAAACTTTCCCATATGGAAATGGGCCGAAAAACGAGACAAATTCACATAAAGAAAAGAAAAAGTGAAAAGGTCCAACAACTTTTATCGCTTTTCGACCCATGCCATCCTCGGGGAAAGTTGTTTAGGTTCATTAGGTACACAAACATTGAAACATCGGTGAGCGGGCACTTCGATATTGGCTTTATTTATGTGTACATTTAAAAACGTTATAACGTTTGTGAGCTCATCGATGTTTTTGACAGTGACATGACACCTTTAAAACGAGTAAGTAATAACAAAATATCATTAAATTACATCTTACCGAACCCCGCTACCAAATCTGACTCTCACAGACCCCTCTACCCAATCCGCCGCGTATTCCCATAGCAACGTTCTTTGCCGAGCGAGATCGGTTTCCCATCCTGGGTGGTTCTAGGTGGTTGGAGAGCTGTCAATTTCATACAAAACTTTGTCGTAGAAAAATTGCACCTAATGAAGACTATCAACGTCCATTCTCATCAATATCATACAAATAGTTGTCCCTTACGTGATTCGAACCCGTAATCCTCGCACAGCAGGCAGGTTCACTACCGACTGAGCTATCGGGCCATCTGTTATTCAAATTAGGTGCGTTGCTGTACCGCAATGTATTATTTAGTACACATTCTGATCAGTTGTCGAACTGTAGTCAAACTCCTGCGCATCACTTTTCAGAACACGTATTAGATAGTGGTGGCCGTTATGGCCGTAGTAGCTGTCGAATTGAATTAATAAATCTGCGCAGACACAGAATGGGGATAGCAGGTGAGTTAGGCTAGGTGAAAATATAACTTAAACATAATTAAGAGAAACGTCTTTCATGGGTCACTCACTGTATACGCTGTTATAATAAATCCCCGAGACCATTTTGAATCTTTCTGAAAACATGTTTAGAACTCAGATCAAAAAAGTCATTTTTAAAAAAGCATAATATTAACTGGATGATTATTTAAATGATCAAAATGCTCGGGTCTGAGTGTCACTAACTTATTTTAGTATCAATTATATTTTAATTAAATAGACTTTGTATTACTATGTATACATAACCTTAACTGAATTTATATTGTAATAGTCATAAAGTCGTGTTATGCTGTAGGTAGAGTTTCAGGCCGCATCTTCTCTACAGAAACAACACGTTCGTTCGTTCGAACACGCAAATTACTTTTCTCCCCTCCGGATGGAAAAAGTAAATTTTCATCCCACTGCGCTAAACGAAGTTTCCGCTTTCCACGTCCGTCTAGGAGAAAAATAGTGTACTAACCTCGGGCAGTAAATATGAAAGCCTCAGTGAGGTCTGAGACCTTTCCTACTTTCCTGCCCTCGTTGTATAATCTACTATTGAGTTTGACAGATCTCGTTTCTTTACTTTTTGTACCTAGGTCTTACTTTAATTTGTAACTATTCTCAAACGGCACATCACTGGCAATTCTTCATAGTACTTATCGACGATTTACAAATTGTTGAGACGCACAATAGGTTCGACGTCGTTCGCATAGGGGAGGCCATTATCTCGACAAGGACGATAGGGGGATTCGATAGTTTAATAGTTATTTAACTAAAAACGGAAGCTTTTTTTCCAATAACTTCGATCGTTTGATTGCTATTGAATGGGGCATAAACTGTACTTATTAGGACAATAATTCATTGTTGCTGATTTAATTCATGTAACGTGAGAAACTGAATAAGTTTTGTGCAAGATTTTTATTCGACTTATAATGTGTTTCCCTTATGATTCTTTTTCTGATAAGTAGCAAAACTATTTTATCTCTAGAATTTAAATAGAAAATGTTTTATATCTCTCCGAGCCACGAACAAAATAATTTAGGTTGCCAACCTCTAGATTTCAGCGAAACTTTATAGTATCTATTTTCAGTTCATAATTTGAGTTAATAGCGTATTTGGGCTAAAATTTAGCAGAACGCACGGACGGACAGAAAACAGCAACCGTTGATTATAAAGCCTCGTTTACATTTCAGTAATACGAAGTTTGTTTTAGACAATATTTGGGTCAACGTTCATTGATAAAATATTGTTTACTTCTTGCTTTGCTCTAGCTATCTTGCATAGATCATTTTACCTGTTTTATTAGAAAAAGAACATAAGAAATTGGAACTAGGTCCAACGCCAACGTGAAGTAAACGTGGCATAAAGTACACAATTTACAGAAATAGCATTCTACGTTCAACATTTGACCGATCGCTATCTAGAACATAGTATAATTTGATTTGTAGATACAGAAGACTTGGCTGTTTTAAACAGATTATTTTAAAGGATAATTGAAAAAAGAAAATGAGTAGCTATTTTATTTATGTTTCTTCTACACTTATATTTTTAGAGTTGCATCAATATCTTGTAGAGATGTTAGAATAATGTTGTTATATTGTCGAAATTATACTTTTTTCCGAAAATAATAGACTTTAATTGATTATGGCCTATGGATTATATTTCAATTACTTTTTAGGGTTCCGTACCCAAAGGGTGAAAACGGGGCCCTATTACTAACCCTACGTTGTCCGTCCGTCCGTTCGTCCGTCCTACCTATTTAGGGCTTTAACTTTTGAACCGTAGTAGCTAGATAGTTGATTTTTTCAGAATATGCGTCATTACGGTGAATTTATTGAAAAATAATAAAATTGTCAAAAATTAAGGGGGGTTCTCAACAAGAAACTAGTTTTTATCAACGTTTTATCTTCTCGCTCTATCGTTAAAACGGAAATACATATAAGCGTCAAATTTGGTGTGATTATAGAGCAAACTCTAGAGTTTAACCACAAAAAACCGGCCAAGTGTGAGTCGGTCTCGCGCTAAAGGACCCGGAGAAAAAAAAAACTATGTTAATATGTTGTGTGGTGCTGGTGTTGTGTCACGGAACCCTCGGTGCGCGAGTACCCGACTCGCACTTGACCGGTTTTTTTATTCACCCCGTGGAAATGCAAACAAGAAAACACTAACAATAAAATGAATACAAACTAAGTGCAAGCACTTTGATTTGAAGTGTAACCCTTTAGTAAAAATAACTATGGGCTACTTCGAGTTATCAACAGTTGTCCACTCAAAAGCTATTTCTTACGAAAGTTTGACTCTCATCTAAAAAGATAAAGCGGCGTACCATACTGTTCCTCATTTGAAAAAAGAAATAATGCATCATTGAAGGGTACATTACCTGCCTCAGTTTAATGAAAGCATTAAAAATAGAACTTTCAAGAGCTCTCGTACCCCAAACGTTAAGGCTCGTGGTTAATGTTCCGATGAAAGTTAACAGACTAACGTTGATTTTTAAACTACAATTATAATTTAATAACCTACTATTACACTACGTCTAGACATACTATTAAATTCTGGATTGATACTGATTTTATTTTACACGCTTCTTCTTTAGTTGTTCAAAAATGACCGAAAGAAATTAAAATACTCTGTAATATTCAATCTAGTCGGTAGTTGAGCTTTGTCTACGCCGCCATTAGCTGGCGCTTGGTGTAGGTGCGCGGGCGCAAGGCAGGAAGTTTACGAAGCACGTGCGCGCGCTTCCTTGCACAGGATGTTTTAAAATCCGAACGCGAATTCAGCCACAATGGGTCCATCGAACTACAATCGATCGTTTATTGAGATGTTGTGGTCGATTGATTTAATTGCGGTTGTGTTGAGAGAGAGTTAATTTAATACCTAGAGCAAACAACGTCTCTACCACAGAATTGTACTGTTACATGACTATAACATTATTTGTGGTTTACTAAATTACTGTCATATCCATCATGTCCATGACTAATAAAGAAATCTCAATTTTTGTATTACTTAGCTAAATAAATATATTAATGAATTGCGGTAAGTAGGTATTATAATTATAACGTTTCCTATTAAACGAAACAATAATATTTTAAAACGATAAAAATATCTTTAGATGTGTTAGCTCACTTTTGCAGTAATTCTTACTGACCAGTGTTTATTGTCTCAAGTAATGGTAGACGCATTAAAGGAATTACACAGTTTTGCATTATATACCCGCTAATTGCATTTCTGTAATCAAATATGTTTATTCGTAACCGGTAATGTTGTTTCTAAATAGATTCCAATAAAAGATTCAATGTGTTAAGGTAAGGTACCTTTATTACTTTTCATCTATAAAACAGAACTTAACTATCCGAATAATTATTCATAGCATAAGCATATGCTCACGACTATATTCCCCGAGGGGGTAGTCAGAGATATTCTGAAACCTCAGAACATCCACGTTTCACCAGTAGTACCGAAACTCTGTCCAGTGTGACGGGGAGTGAGCCCGTCGCCACTTATAATTAATACTCGTCAGAAATATCTTTTCTTAGCATAGCATAAGCATAGCATAGCATAGCATATGCTCACGACTATATTCCCCGAGGGGGTAGTCAGAGATATTCTGAAACCTCAGAACATCCACGTTTCACCAGTAGTACCGATATCTTTTCTTGATATGCCAAAAACAACATTTAAAGAGAAATTGCGGTAAGTATTTAAACTACAGGGTGAAATTGATATCATTAGAATCCTTTTAAACTAAGAGTCTACCCATCAAACTGAACAACTTTTACTATGGGATCAAACCAATCAAAGCAACAAAAAAATTAGGTGTTCCATACTAAACTGCAATGCCTACTCGACTCAAAATGTATGCAACAGCAGATTTTTTTGTTGCTCCGATTGGTTTGCTCCCATTGTAAAAGATGTTCAGTTTGATGGGTAGACTTTTAGTTTAAAAGGATGCTAATGATATCAATTTCACCCTGTATGAATAGTATATTTCATGCAACCGTTGAATTGAGGCTTTTTAAGTACATATTTATTTTTTCAGTAAATATTGAAAGTATGATATACCTAAAACGACTTTGGAGGGCTAAAATTCTAAAAAGCCATATCATTGACATTCACTCCAATAGATTTTATTATTCTTTTTAATGTGGAAGAGTAAAGCAATGCTTTACACACATTCTATTTTTTTTCCATAAAAGAAATATTATTGTATAAAAAACATAATTAGGTAATGTGTACAAAACTCTTAACCTAAAACATACAAGAAGAATGATACATTTAATAAACATGTTTTTATTATACAATGTTTACAAATGTACCTACGCAATCCCTGAAATGTGTTACTAAGTAAAGTTTAGTACCCACTTACAATTCGCAAGAAGAAAGTCGTTTTCTACAAACACAAAATATTTAGGTACCTAATACCCTTAGATCAAAATAAATACCTACCTACGTCACAGATTTGAGTAATTTTTTGGTATTCTGAAAAGAACAGTATTACCTTCAGTCAAAAGTTTCAAGTTAACGTATAAAATCATCCTTTAACTAACCTACCATAAAACATTGTTTACTAATATTCGTATAAAAAACCGCCGAGCGTACGCCATCTGGTGACGGTACACTATTATGTTATATAATTATTTGTTTTACTTTAAAAAAAAAAACCAATAACTTAGTTGGTTTTAGAAAAACGTTCATTTCTAACTAAATGTTAACATATTATTTCGTTATGGTGGTGTAATTTTAAATGCCAATTGAAATGAATACTTTGTTTTTTATCTAATTTGATTTCATTCTATAGAATGTTGTTTATACTTATATTTTTTGAAATTAAATATTTTTTGTGGAATGATTTTGCTAATCAATAGGTATAAATTCGAACACTTTCTTTCTTTTTGATCGCAACGCAATAACACATGAGACAAGATTAATGATAATTAGAGCTATCCATAGAAGATACAAACTTGGAAATCTTGTAATAACTTTACGGGGATGGACGATATTAATAATTATGGAGTCGTAGGCAGCGGGAGTGGGGACTTAAAATTACTGCTGAACAAATAAATACTGCATTAGACGAACCGTTTGCATCGTCATTATCGCAATTTCCATGTCTACTTTCAATATTATAAGTACCTACGAGGCGCAAATAAATCAATGAGAGAGGATTGTTGAAAGGGTTATTTATAAATGAGGGTTACAAAACAATAAAAAGTTATTAAACCCTCAACAGCTTGATGTATCCATTTTTAAATATGGCGGCCAGGTTAACCCTTCAGCGCTATGATATACGAGGTGAAGGCACGTGTTATATGATCTAATGAAAACCAACATTAAACAGAACTTAAGCGTTAAAAAGTTTCCTCTGACGCCCTTTTTGCTGTTCGTATTTAGTTTTTTTACGGTAGATCATAAACTGTTTTATAATAAAAACAAATTCTAAGCAGTACCTAAGAAGGAAGCTTGATATGCTAACTCTATACTATGGTATTAATTGTGTGATACTTTACTATTACACAAATAAATATTTTCATAATACTATATTGGCTGTGGCCACTTATAAAAAAGAAACAATGATTAGGCTAAATAAAATTTTCATAATATCAATCTTACAAATTGCACATCTTTGTCCTTTAAATAAGCTTAGTGATTAACGAGTATCATTTTCCAGTAACAAATTGAAAAAACGATTATTTATTTACATAACTAAATCTAACGAACCACTGTAGTTTCTTTTTTGTCACCAGAAGGAACGTGACACCAATATTAAAGTATATTTAAAACCATCCCCTTTCATTAACTCATGATGTTAACCAGTGAATCAAAACCTGAGTTATTTTATATGCTTGTTTATTTTAATGTTTAATTTTATACAGTGGCAACGACCTCTCAACGGCCGTGTACTGGAAGCAACGAAAGTTAAAATTATATCTAAAATGCGACCGACTGCAGAAAATGCATTAAAAAACTTTTCATGTCTCATTTTGTGATTTTAAAACAGTCGCGCTTGTGTAAATCGGCCCCATTTTATCGTGGAACTTAGGTGTTCAAAATTGCAATTTAACTCTAAGGTTTTCAGTTTTATATTAATAACATTTATATTCCTATAAATAGATTCTACTTTAAAGCTTTTTATTATTCAGAGTAGAAAGTAAAGAGATAACGTTCTTGTAGAGGGAAATTTGAACGGTAAATATATCATATGGGCGGGGTAGTAAAGGGAATGCATTTTGACATTTATTATGTTTCACTCACTCTGTATTTTAGAGGCTACAGCTTTGCAACCAACAACGTGCATTACGTATTGAATTTTATAGCCTATGTATGTAAGTTCATCTATTTTAGGTCCTGTTACAGATGTTCCATTCCGAACAATGTAAGCTGCTCAAAATGTTCTTACAAATATTTCTTATATTTTAGTTCGAAATATTTGCCCTATATTCAAACTCTCTAGCTTCTTTCACACTATTAGTCAAAACTTTGTTGAGCAATATTTTAGATTGAAAATAACATTATGATTCTGAACGTCAACTAGGAGAAAGTATGGCCAGTAAGCATTAGTATAATGATCAAGCTTATTTGTCAACCATAACATTTTTAATGTTTTTATATATATTCACGTTTTTCAGCTGGTATATTATGTAATTTGTTTCTTGTTTGTTTATTTTAGCTTTATTTAATTGATACATTTTGATTATCAGTGGTCAAGCATCACATGATGTTATTTTTCCCATTTATTAAGCTCTATAGCTATGTACCTTATTTTGAATAATTATATAGTCTTTGCTTGTAATGATTTTGTCCTGCATGACTTAATGTAGTCATCTTTTGTTTCAGAAACTAATGGATCCCAATAAGAAGAGTTGAGATTCAATCAGAAACATGACACGAACAGCCACCACATTCTGGCGCGAAATGCCAATCGCTGTCACTTTCGTTCTTCTGGCCACATCATGTGTTGTTTCTACCAAAGATATTGTTTTAGGTAAGTTTATAATGCAATGATGATTTACTAGGGGGTGCACTGGATCTTAAGGCGGCTACATACCTTGTATTATAAAGAACCTAAGCTCCTTATAACACAAACCTACTAAAATTTTCTATAATTTCTCTTGTGAGCTGCGTCACGCCATCCATTGCTCAAGGATTTCCCTCGCAATGCCACTTTTTGTATGCATTTTTTCAGATTATTGCCCTGCCGTTTTAAGTGAGTCCCAATAATTTTCTGCATTATTGTACTTAGTCTGGTCATGGGATTAAAATGTCAGAAAAATTTAAATAGATGTTGAGTCACGATATATTATTGGTAGCTCTCATAAATCTACGACATAATTATGTCGATGGACTATTTCTTTTTGATTCAATAATCATTTTGTACCAAGGTAATTTCAATGGCAACGTCTTACCATTATTTACTATTGAATCATACATAGCCAAACCAAATTATAGAATAACTCTGATAACTGATAATGATAACGAAGACGATGTTTAAGAGATGAAGATGTTTAAGAAAAGTAATTACTTTGCTTAAACAGGGTGTTACATAAGTAAGAATAAATTTTTAAAACTCTTAAGGGGGTTGTTTAGACCGTCAAACTGAACAACTTTCTCTATGGGACCAACATCGAAATCGAGAAAAAAAAATTTGATATCCCATACATATTTTAGCTCTAGTCGATTTGTAGAGTATGGAACATCAATTTTTTTTTTCGCAAATTCGATATTGGTCCCATAGTGAAAGTTGTTCAGTTTGATGGTCTACACCACCCCCTTAAAGGTTAATTTGTATTTTTGTAACACCTTGTATACACGACACTACTCTTTTAGACGTATTACATAGGGTCCCTTTAGCAGACGGTTTTTAAGGCGATGATTAGTCCATCAAATTGAGTAACGTCCTCCATGCAGCAAAATCGAAATAGCATAATAACAAAACAGCTGTGCCATACAAAACTACCGACCGACCCTTATTTTTTCGCCATTTCGGCGTTGTTCCCATGGAGTAAGTTAGTCAGTTTGATAAGCATATTAAGAAAGACCCAGTATATACGTATTTATTTTGCTGCGTCTCCTACTTGTATTTTTCATATCAATGTGTAGCGTATCTTTGCCATGAAATCAGGCTGCTATGAAAAGTGTCGAGGGACTTTCGAAGTTGTCGTCGTCGTCCTTTGTGCGGTCGTGAGTATGTATCATATGTATGAAAAGCGTACAAAAATATGTTCGTTAATGTTAATGTTTTAACGAAAAATAGAAGCAGGATCCTGGGCTTACCGCACACAATGTGAATAAATCTCAAATTAACACAGATAATAAAAATTAAGAAAAGGAAAAGGTTATTACTTCACGGGGACAAATCGATTGCTCTCCAACCCTCTCTCATTTGGTTCTCATTAGGTGCGCCGGATGCATAGACAATTATTTTAATGACCAGCCAGTTGAGAACCCTTTGCTTTCTTTTTGAAACCATCTTGTTTGGTTATTTTGTTATGATTAGAAAGGATAGAGGTCTTTTATCGTTGGTCGACTTTATTAATTTTAATTTTACGTTGGCTACTTCGGTTTTGATGATAATTGAATTAGTTGATTTGTCATTCTAGGTAACTAGTTTACTCTAGGTATAATTTGTATATTTATTTACTGTACTATCAGTTGAATCTTCATATACTAAAATGTATCTTATCTAAAAGTTTTCTATTGACACTGATGACATTCTGCGAATGCTTTTTACGGTTATTTGACAAATGTTGGTCCTAAACAAACACCTATAAATTCAAAGCACTTCGATAAACATATTTACGAGTATCTATGTGTAACAATAAGATAAAGTTGAGTGCGTTGATGTTTGTTTGTTTAGTTTTTCTTTCACATCCACTACACAGTCTTTCGAAGTGTTTGTCAAACTTATGCTTGCACCTGTGATTTTACCTGACTGGGAAAATTTATTTCCTTCAATTTTTTAGGCACTGGACGTCCATCGGCTGAGATGATGATGTTTTCTTTTCATCATCATCATCATCATCTCAGCCGATGGACGTCCACTGCTGGACAAAGACCTCCCCCAAGGATCGCCATAACGACAGGTCCTGCGCTGCGCGGTTTTCTTTTATTTCAATAGAAAACTGCATCAGGATCGTTGATCGTATGTAGGTATACCTATACTGTTACAATGTAATGCTATTTTACATGTTTTTGAGTTAAATTATAAAGAAATGTTATGTTTGATAGGTTTTTTAAATTACTTAGTATAAATCTACAACATACTAACAAACAGGGATACTGTGCAAGCATTTGTGGTAGTCTGAAGAACTGTAATTGTAATTGTGAATACTGTAATTAAACAATCTACCGAATAAAAATGTTAAAGAATGAAACACAATTTTAGTACAGAATACAAATAATAGCAACGGAAGTCGGTATCTTTTGCAACAGTGCTGCAATCTTGACGGACGCGGGTGGTGCGCGCGCGCATCCTCTATCAACTTACAGCTTCGGTACGCCAAGCGCATGTGCAATAGGTGCGCTGGGAAAAACGTGATTATTCGCCGTTTATAATCGTGACGTCCTTACTCAACCTTGGAAATGTCGTGACCGATACCCATTTGTATTCTTTAAATGCCATTAAAAATAAATACTTACGTATTAGAAAGCTCTTGTCCCATGCATTGTTTCAGAAATATTTTAATATTCCAGTTAGAGCTTACGTTTAAGAAACCTGATCATGAATTCTGAAAATACGTTGTGAATATCATTAAAGTATTTGCTAACATGAACGTTAATATTTTACAGTCATTCCCCAGATAAACTTTGGCATGCGGTATAAAATTCATGTGACATTTACTAGCATTTAATAAAATTTCGGAAAATAACCGTCGTAATTCGTTAAGAGTAATAACAGGTAGCCTATATAATTAATAAGTAGCTAACGGAGACATCTTCGTGGGACTACAATTTTATTATATTAAAAAGCACAAACGGTAGCCCTCAAGTATTTCACTATATCCTAAAACATTATTTAGATTAATGTCCCATTTTACAACCATATCATTGGCAGCCTATTACTCTACCGCAGTTGATTCCCTCGTAGCTGCAGTTAAATAACATAATACTTTTGACATTCCCTATAAAAACCCACTAAGACTAAAACAAACACATTCTATCCCACCGGCGCAGTGACTAGTCACGAAATATAGTTCCAAAGTGGAGATGATGCTTAAATTGTCGTAAACATTTTATAGTTTAAAAGAAAATAAATAGATTTCGCCCTGTTCCATTTAAGAGTTATACAATAAAATCTTTACAACTCGAAGAAAATAGGCGCCCCGTTTCGTAACATGGAATTCATCTGTTTTTGTAACCATGTGGAAAAATATAAAATTGATAAAATGGACCGTGACGGAATATATACCAACTTAGTGCGTTAACACACGATGACGCACTGACGGAGCGGCAGATGTCAGTCCATAGAACCACACCCGGTGCGTCAATGCGTCACCGTATGTGCTTCTACCTGCGCTTTTATACAACTCCTTGCTTCACAAATGACGGACTGACGTCTGCCGCTGCGTCAATGCGTCATCGTGTGTGAACGCACTTACATTCAGGTTACGTGACCACCTATCGCCGAAGTTGGAATAGGAATGCGAATTAATTTCAAGACAATTAAGGAACTATGTGTATTTTAGGTATAAGTGGAGACAAGGTGGTTTTCTTCAAGCAAAACCGAAAAAACGAATTTTAAAGTGAAAATTTTACTTCAATTAGGAACTTTCACTAACATAACGTGCTGTACGTTATGTTTGTCTTTATATACGGCTTACTTTAGATAGGTATTCTTTTTATTCTCTAATACTGGAATAGCAACATTGCGCGAAAACTGAGTAACTATACCTAATGCAACATTTATAAAGACTTCAGACTAAGATGTGAAAGATAACTTGTCTCGAAATAAACTGACAAGTTGATACATTATCATACCAAATAAGAATAATAGTGTGTACCAACTAACTCGGGGAAATTTCTCAGCGCCCAGCATGAAATCTCGAGAGTGTACGTAAACCTAATAAATTAATGTTATTTTCTCTCTAAACGCGACTTAATAGCAAGAAAATTTTATCGAGAACAGACCATCGAGCTCTCGCTAGAAGGTCGTAATTGAGTTATAGCAATTGAAATTAAGAATTAACGTCAAATTGAACATTTAGATTAAGTGTGCCATAAGCTTGATTGTTAAACCCGCGATCATGATATTTAAACCTAAAATAAGTGTTTACAGCAGCAATTACACATTTTGACAGATCGATTAAACTCACATCAAATTTACTCAATAAGTACTCGTATCCCAAATACATTTTAAGGGATTATTCTGATAATGAAATTAAACAAGTTTCCCCAGAAAATTCGACCCATGTTCCTTTCATGGATCGAAGTTTCTGAGTGATCTTGCTACTTAGAAACATACTTTTTTATACTTTTTACCACGTTGGCAACACCAACATGAAAATTAAATGTAGTAATTAAAAAAAGAGAGTTTGTGAGTTGTATTTCCGTTTCCGCCCTTCCATATTGGTACGGTGCTTGTGCGTGTAACCTAGCCCTGGTGTAAAAATCACTAAAATAAGTCCTCCAGTGCTGCAAACAAGGCTTTTCTTTACATCGAACCACTCCTGCCACCAGAAGAAAACTACAGTCCACAAAAATCTCTCCAGCGGAGCCGAATAAACACCTGTTGGCCACGTTGCCTACAACCATCCTGCAGTTGAAACTAATAGTGAAAGAATGAGCACCTTGCGTTAAATTGAAGGAACTAGAATAATAAATATGGAAACTCATTTAAAGGTAGCAATAAAATGCGAAGCAGTTGCAAATAATTTCATTCATTTATAACCAGCTGTTCATTTAAATTTTCTGTCAGCTGTCAATATATAATTCATATAAAGAGCACGCTGATATATTTGTTAGTTGGTTTGCATGAGACAACCGAATGCAATAAATTAAAAGAACAATTATTGTATTTTCATAATTATATAACTATAACTTCGACTCTCTCTCTGCCAGCCTTATTGAGCTGTTCAAATTCGAGAAGAATATGGTATTCAATGAAATTATGACATTGATTATATAATACTCGTAGATAGAAATGCGTAATAAAACTGCCTTTTCGTATGCCTATTTCTGTATCTATACATATTTTAATAACATTTTAAATTTGACGTGCATGTAAATTTGAAACATTTGCAAAAAAAAAACATTTAGGGGTGTTTAGAATTACGATAGGTAATTGAACGCGTTAAGACTATTTTTAGAATTTTTGTCTATTTGTTTGTGCTACTGAACCGATTTGGCTTAGTTTGAATTAACATTTAGGTTTTGTTTTATCGCAATCGGTTCACTCTATCAAAAGTTATGAGTATTTATAGTCAGTGGTCTGCACTTACGGAGTCGCGGGCGCCGCTAGCAAATAATATAAATTTAAAAACATTGCGTCCGCAGCTTAATATTTTGTCATTGATGTATTCGCGGCAAGTTGCACGCCGACCTGCGCTGGCGCAGCTGCCCTCTGTAAATATTTGCTACGCCACGCTATGATACTACAGTTCATTGAGCTCTAAGATCTATATTTGTGATCGTAGTTAAGGAAACTGCATCTGCATCCATGTTTTCCTAGATTTGATATACGACTAACGATCATGATATTTGTTCAGTACCTACTGAAACAAAACTTTCATCAAATTAAGTTTTGGAATATAATCTAACTGTCATAAATTAATACAATATATCAATAAACACTCATCATCATCGTCATGACCGTTATCGGTTACAGGCTTACAGCACAGCACAGTTTGTTTGCTTGCTCACAGCTGAGAGAGACGATCGTGAGCTCTTAGGTGGCTGACGTTAGGTACCAGATTTTCGCTAAAAAATAGACAAATACTACTATAGTAGTAGTACTACTACTATCATAACATATTTTAGCGTGGAGGGTTAAAAATTCAATAAATGAAAATCTTACCTTACAAAATTAACGGATAAATTAATGCGCTACCTAGGTATTCTTTGAATTTGTTTAAATTAGCACATCAAAGATCAGTACATCTTTCTGAAGACTTTTTCCACTTAAACCTAAAATGGTTTTGGACCGCCCAAATGAACATTAGCACAAGAGCGAATCGTAACGTCAACACTGTCCGAAGCAAATGACAAATTATTCACTTACTAAAATTCACTCCATGCTTCACTCAAAATCGTCCTTCAAACCTTCAGAGCTTCCTTAAATTCATTGCCGTAGATTTCACTTTCCAGTAGCAATCAAATCCATATTGCAAAAGCAATGTTGCTTGTATTAAATTTTTGAAGGCACATGGTGTCTCCGTTTTCATTTTACAGTCTGCCGCTATTCTAGGAATAATATTCCTCCATATCTTCGGGTATTTTGGTTGCAGGTGCCCAGATGTCGAAATGTTAGTCCTTTACGTTTCGTTTCTTTTGCTGAAATTTCAGCAAGGGGTATGATATGTACGCCGCAATTTGTCGTCTTATTTGATTTCTGGACGCATCTGTCTGGATTTATTAGCTTAGTGTTTTAATAATTTATTTTGTGCTATTTATGAACTGAACTTGATCCCAATTAGAGTGCACTGACTAATTGCTGATTAACGCTGTTTCGATTCTTTGCGTCAGTGTGTTAGTTAAGTAGCTTTAGTCACTTCTTTTTTCATCAATGCATAGCACTATTTGACGTTATCAGTTTTAGGTTCCACTTTGGGTGTTCGTTTTTACAAAACGTTAGCATTAAAAGGTAGCCAATGTTTTTGCACAGGCGCATCAGTAGCGGTAGTCGGTGCCGGACAAAGAAATGCAATGTGTACATTATGATTTTTCTCACGAGCAACACATGTGACCAGAACTGGATGTCTATCGAGTCTGCAACTTGAACAAAAAATTAAGCTTTCATCCGTTGTTGTAAGCAAGATATCAATTTATCAGAAATGCCTGTTCTAACCTTAGATCAAAATAAAATGGAGTTCTAACTGTATAATATGTGATCTTAGATAAAACGGTCTTTTGTCTACTTCGTCCGCGTGGTTTCTTTTCGGTATATTACCGTTGGCGCGCTCCATACAAACGTAGTCTGGTGATATTTTCAATACTATCCAATTAAAGTAAATGAAATTTTTCAGAAACAATGTAAAAACTAATCTCTATGTTTGTATGAAGTCAGATTTTCGTTAAAATGTAATATAGTTTTAAAGTTACTCGTACAGTGCCTCAAAGATTCCCATACAAATGTTAAATTAATCCTAGCATTAACACTATATAACTATACGAAAATCGGTCTTCACACAAACATAGAGATTAGTTTCTAGATTGTTTCTGAAAAATTTCATTGCCTTTAAATGGATAGTATTGAAAATATTACCAGACTACGTTTGCAAGCAGAGTAAACTTCTCTTAGTACCCTATATCCGCCTTTAGAGCTTTAATTTCGAAAACTTTGGAATACGGGGTTTCGAATTTCATGTTTCTATCTTCAGGGGCTTAGACTGTGCATTCCTATTAGTCTATCAGATAGTTAGTCATGGATCTATTTTATATGGTTAGATTTTGAATATATACTCACGGCCGTATTTCCTTATGAGGTGTTCCACAACTACACTTATCGACACAAGTGTGCAACAATACAATTATAAATTTTTAGCATCTATAAGGGTGTCTATCATTATGAATTGACAATGTCAAATGCTTATAATACGGTTGTTGTCTACAAATTAAAATTGCAAAAGAAACCTTTTACATTAGTCGCCTTAAAATTATACATAGCCGAAAGATTTAATTTTAGTTTGAACCAAATAAATCAAATTGTTGGCGACTCTTTCCGTTTCTTTAGCTTCAATTTTCAACCTGCAGATTTATTGCCGCTCGTTTTTTTGGCATTATTTATTTACGTTTAAAAAGACGAGTGTCAAGTTACGCAAAAAAATATATACCTACATTAGGCTTACATTAGAGAAGCGTCTAAACTTAGCAGTGATTTAAAAAAAAAAGACAAAATATCTTTGCACAGAACGCGAATATTTCAAATATCGAACAAACATTTTAAACACTATTTCTGTGAAGTTCCATAGGGATAGTTTTAGCCACAAATGGAAATTTTACGGGGAACCCTTGTTTTTAAAACAAACAAGCTCGGATACTGTTACTCCACGGTTTGCCTTACAACGAAAACAGTAAAATTGTAGCGGTCTCTATCTATTGGATATATGTAATGCTAGCTTCCTTCTATACGGCTACTTTCGTGCTAAGAAAAAAAAATTTAAATGGCTGATATAAGTTACTCATTTAGCATAATATTACTTATAGGTAGCCTGCTAGATTTCTACAGGTCCCAACTTAATATGCTGACAGTTTTTATGAGGATGATCAGACCATCAACCTGGACAACTTTCTCTATGGGACCTAAATCGAAATAGCGAAGAAAAAATCTGCTGCCTCATACAAACCTGTGATCCCAGTTGGTACTCGAAGGTATGGTACAGCTGATTTTTTTTCGCGATTTCGACCTTGGACCCATAGAGAAAGTTCATGGTTTCATGGTCTGATCATCCCCTTAAAAACTGTCAGCATATTGAGAAGGACCCTATACTGACGGTTTCTTAGGGACATTATCAACAACCAACCAACCATTGCCAACTTTTTCTATGGGACCAACATAGAAATCACGAAAAAAACATCACCTGCTTCATACAAAACTGCAAACTTACTTGACCCAACTGTATTGGACTGCAGATTTTTTTCGCGTTTAGCCATAGATAAAGTTGTTTAGTTTGATGGTCTGATCATCATCTCACAAAACCGTCCGCATATTAAGTTGGACCATGTATATTATTTTACTTATTTGTTTTATTTATTTATAATAAGACATGCCTACAATTATAATCTGAGAGAATACGTCTCTCTCTAGGACCAAGGGCCAGACTGAAAAACAGCGCTGCTTATTGTCAGTTGCACTGTTTGTAGCCAGCTTAGCTGAGTTCCTGTCCTATTGCCAGTATTTGTGTGCTAGAACGATTTAATCGTTCTAGTCTGTGTGTCTTCTCTTTTTGTTTCAATTGTATAATTTTGTATTTCTTTTCTTTTTGTATGTTCTTGAGTTAATTGGCATTTTTCATTCATTTTTTTCATTCCATTTTATTCATATGTGTGTATCAGAGAATTTATGCTCCTAGACGGCGTATCTCTGTGGTCTAAACCTAAGGTATACACGCATCGCGCAATCGCGCAGGGTGAATGCTGTGGTGTGGTCGCTCTCACTTACCATACATGTGCTGGCCTCTTCTTGTCAGTGTCAGTTTCATTATTCCCGGGAACACCGAGTTAGTATAACATAGGTATTCAGATCATCTGCATTTCAGTAGCAGTGCCCGAAAGTGTGTCCAGAGTGACAGGTAGTGAGCCTGGTTCCACTTTCAAACAAAACAAATAGCTACTTATTTACTTTCATTGTGCCCGTAGTCTGGTCTAAAATCGTTTTACAAAGTAAATATTTGTTCGGAATTGCTCTGCTCATGCCCTTGAACTTACAGTTAATGGGTTAAAACGGGACAGGGAGGGAAAGTGTTGGTTTCTTGAAATAGCCTCAGAGCCAAACATAAAACCTCTTGCTCAATATGTATGATCGAAACGAAATAATATATTATTTAGGGGCACGATCAGACCATAACTGAACAAATTTAAAGATAACCAACAACAAACTATTAAAAAAAGAGCTATTACATACAAATCCAATACCCAAATGTGTCCTTGTTTTTTTTCGATTAGATTACTACTACTTTACTAAAATAAGAAATCCAGACTTTATTTAAACTTCAAATTACTTACTTGTCTATAGCGTGAAAAAAGGTGTAATCAATGTGTAATCATGAGTAATTCGGTTTTTCTATGTCTAGATTTTTTGTCAGTCTGCGCTAGGGAACGGTCGGAAATCTGTGATGTATTTTCAGAAAGGCACGATTAGGACGCCAATTTATACTATAACTAGTGCTTACCCTTAGATTATCAAGATAGACAGTCAAAGCTACGAAAGCGTCGAAAAAAATAGGAACCAGTACTGGTTCCAAAACCCTATACATATACACGCACACATACATAATTAGTATGGCGCCTCACGCACACCAACCTAAGAAAGTTAGCCCCTTTTGTTTTATACGGAACAAGTGTGAGGCTCATTCTAGACATATACTTTTTCTAAGTGCTTACCCTTGATTCCGATTGCGCGCGCGACACCTTGGTTCCGCAGGCGGTGGTGCGCCCGCCGGTGAACCCCGACCAGTAAGGAGTAGGAGGCTGCCTATTCGTTTCGGTCTGGACACCTAAGTGCGGGTTCGTGCGTTCAAGGGCATTTTTATTTTCTATTTGTATTTTATGCTTTTAATGTTGTATGGATTTGTATGTATTAAGGGGGGAGGTGTTGTGTTGACCATAGGGACTATCGTCTCTTTGGTGTTTATGTGTGTCTATGAATAAATGTCACTAGCCCAATACGTATTTTACTCAAAAGAATAAACACTGACTAATCCTACCTTTGAGTACGGAACCCTAAAAACGAGAACGCTTGTAATTTTACTACTTATGTATTAGCAAAGTCGTCAGAAATCTAAAGTGGATCAACAAGGTGCCATAATATTATTTCTAACGTTTGCTAAACTCTTGAAACTCTAATAGTTAAGGATGGCCTGACGACCGCAGTTGACGCACGGTAACGGTTTAGTAAAAAAGTTATGTCAAGTGCTTTCGAACCATGTCGTTTTTTTAACATGTGAAGGATGACACTTCTTAAAAACCAAAAATAATACTTATATTAAGATAATACAATACGAAGCCTTACTTACGACTTGTCCGAATTTAAAAAATAACATTAGCAAAATTTTATATTCAAACATCCCAATTCGGCAGTTGTCCGAAACTTTGTCTGTCCGAAGAGGACAGACAGTCCCTCTGGGATCCTGTGTCACGGTAGCCTGACATGCCTACCCACTCATCTGACCGGTTTTTTGACCTTGACTTCCTTTTGTGCACCCGGGCATGTTTTCATACCGGAAAAAAAAACCGTTGTTTGCCCGGGGTATATTTGTTTCCCAACAGCCCTGCTCTTTAATATTTATCTGTCCTTGTTTTTCCTACAGAATAATCCATAAGCTCTATATTTCTGTCTCTAACTTACAAAATTACCCCGACGTCTTTTATAGAAGTTCAGACCCCCAGTTCGATAGTTTTGTCGGAATATCAGTTTGAATCCGCGCGTCTCACGTATCGGTCGGTTTCATGTTTCAAGTGGGTGTTTTGTGAAGTGATTTATTGTGTTTACTTGTTTAAAGTGGCAGTGCTAATCATGTCTATGGATAAATAAACCATTCTGGATGCCGAAAACCAAAACATACGTGAGTCTTTTGTTCTCATTTATAAATAATCATGTTTATTTGATGCCGAAGCCGTTTGTGACTCATGTTTTCCGTCCTAATTGTTTAGACTTATCGTAATACGACACCACTTGATATTTTGGAATGAACTAAGTGGATTACGAAAATAGATAATATTATCTGCAAATTTTATCAACATTTGAAGTGCTTCAACCATTTTAATGGTTGTTTTCGTCGTTTTTTCGACTCTAAGTGTGTGTGCCGCTGGAACAGCTGGAGCTGGTCAAGATTGACTAGATTTTTCAAGATGGCGGTCACAAATAACATATTTTTTTAGGGAGTTTTTAATGACCGAGGGCATATAAGTGGCTATTAACTAACTTCAGTACTACTCGTATGTTTTGGATCGTCTCTTGAAAAAAATTATTCAACTTTAAGCCTTAAGGCTAGGTTATCCCAGTGCAAGCGTCTCTTTCTTGCAAGCATAAGTTTACAATTAGCCATCCCGCTCCAATTGAAAGCAGGATCGCAAAAAAACGTGTTTTTCGTCAATATCTTTGCTCATGGGAGTTTCTAAGCTAAAAATTCTTCTGAGTTCACTAGAAATATTTAATGTATTTAGTGTACAAGAATAAAAAGATAAATATCAGCAGCTTAATCATAGTATTGAAAAAACATAACAAAAAGGGGTAACTTTGGGATGTTTTTCTATCTAGTAAACTTAATCTAATCGTGTAATTGAGAACAGTCGCCCATCCGCCCGATCCTTAAATAAGACATAATTTAATTTCAGACTTTAAAACACAGTTTAAAACACTTTCGTTCGTGTTCAAAAAACGGCCTCGACGGGATAACAGAGACTTTTTCCATACAAACGTATTCCCCTGTTTTCTCCCTGGATAATGACACTAGACCAAAAACATTTTTATCATACAATCTATGTTGCCTTTGCTACGTCCCTATGTTTTGCTTTTTTGCATTAATTAATTAATTACTGTATGAACTAGGAACCTTCGAAAATGATCAATTTTACCGCCCGTTTTCAGACATCCAGAAAACTAATTTGACGAATATAAACAAAAAAATCAAAATGTACAGACATGGCCAAAGTCTTTCTGATATTATTCTTGAAATAATTATTAAAATCGGTTTAGTTTTGAAGGAGAAAACAGGGGAATACGAAATGCTGTTTTCGTCGATTTTATGTAGATAAAATCGGTTCGAGCTGCAGTTGTCTCTTTCGCACTCTAGTTGGTGGGGTGTATGGGTGGGGCGGATCGGAGAAATATGTAAACAGTCGGAAAAGTGACAAATTTGCAATTCAGACCGTCTATCCTCTTAAGAAATTACTGTACATAGTACCTACCTGTCCGTTCCGTACGCGTCGTCCCATGAATTTAGCTTTTGACTAAAGTGTAAGTGTGTGTTTGACTAAAGAGTTCACAGGACTTGATGTAGAGTAGAATTGTGACAAAGTTTTGTTCCCCGGAGTCTGCGCGACCGTCTCGCAGCCGTCTCGTCGACGAGGTCGAATGATTCACTACATTTTGATTGCTAGACTGTGTTAAGTACTGTTATTTGATTTTCAAGTTTAATTAAGTCGTCTGCGATGTAAAGTTTTTGTGACAAAAGAATAACGACGTGCGTGGGCCAGAGCGAGACTCATGTCGAAGACTGGGGCGGAAACCGTTAGGTCTGATAGACTGATCTAAATTTTGATGGTTTATTAAATATTTGCTTTAAAAACGTTCATACTTCATTCATAATTTTTTTGCGACAACGCGACTAACAGCCAATTTATAAAAAACCGGTCAACAGAGTAGCGAACACGCCCATTATAGGGTTCCGTAGCCATTTTATAATGATTGTTTAACAACTTTTTCATTTACAGGGTGTGAACTCAAATGCAGTGGGTACATACTCACGGGGGTACAACTTCAGACCATCAACTTTTACTATGGGACCAACTTGGAAATCGCGAAAACGTTTTGGTCGAGTAGCTATATTGACATGACATTTTCTATGGAACAGCAGATTTTTTTACGCGATTTGACAGTTTTTCCCTTCGTTAAAGTGGTTCAGTTTGATAGTCTGAAGCACCCACACAACGTATGTAATGCGTTTTAGTTGAGGTACCGGTTTAAAAGTAACTTTACTGACAATAATATAAATAGTAAGATACTTTAGTCAGAATTTTTTTTTTCTGATACTGAACAACAAACTTAAAATTGCAACAGTCATCAACTACTTATTATCTTAGCTTTGAATAACTATCATGAGTATTATTTCAATTCTACTGTAAGTGTCAACTCGAAATAATAAGACCAAGTAGACTTACTCCCGAAGGATCTCCGTGAGTCACGTACAAAATATTCGACATGCGCGGGAGTGGTGTGAGAACAAACGGAAATACCTAATCTTTGCATTAGTCTATATCGCAGACATCGCACTTGACACGTGTGGATATACCCTTAATAGTGAGGAGGAATGTTTACTGAAAACAGCGAAGATCCGGTTCATAATGGATCTACGAGTACATATGCAATGAGCTAACAAATGAACGCAATAACGCAAAACTAGAAATACTTTTTGTTCTATAGGTAACGAAACGGAAAATTGAAAAAACCCTAACAATTGTCATTAATATATAATAAAAAAATTAAAATAGCGAATCAAATCAAATCAATTCCGTGATGGGAAGAAAATAGATACTTAGGCTGGCTTGCTATTTTGGGAATAAAAATAGGTAGCTACTTACCTACTTATTCCGTAACTGTACACACCACAAAACATTTAATGAATACTATTTTTGATTTTCACACATATTAACACGAAAACTGCAAAAATTCAATAGAAATTATGCTACTGTATAGAATTCTAATTATAGATGTGTGATGTATAAATAGCACTCAGTCACTATTTTATTTTTCCGCACTGTCTCGAAACAGATTCTACTTTTTAGGGTTGACTGTCTACAACTAAGAACAAGTTATATACTTACTTTTACTTGAGGATATAGTCTAGACTGCCGTTTATTGATTTAATCAAAAGTCCGCAATTGTTCCTGGAAGTTTTTCTCGAGCAAAATGTTTCGCACTAACTACCTATAGCAATCTCAATATCTTTTTATATCACGTTGGAGAGAAACTCAGTGAGAGACGATTTCTTGATAATAATCAATTCGATTACGATTGATATATCGACCATGTTTCTGTATATAACCTACTCTGTGATTTAACCTTCTTGAGGAATATAGATACCTAATGATTGCTTTGTTCTTTGATCTAGGATTATCAGAGGCAGTGCGTATTAATCATGATGTGAAGAAAATATTCGACGCTTTCAATATTAGTATATTTCTTGAATTCCATTTATTGTTCTTCCAATCAATAATTGTGTCCAACTTAATATTCTATAGGTTTTTTAAGGGAATGATCAGACTATCAAACTTTCTCAATAGGACCAAAATCGAATTACCGACAAACAAATCAGAAAAACCATTACGATGGACCCTAAATATTCATTGCTCTTCGATCTTTGCCAGGATAATCTAGCTTCGCTTTAATTAAAAAATAACGAATTAAATTGTTCAATTCAACGTTTACGCGTTATCTGCTACGATTTAATAAAGCTAAGATTTAATTAAGATACTGAGCTCAGTTACTGTTACGTGCAGTATTGACGTTTCCAAATTTGGTAGTGCTTCCTGATGAGCAGACACAGAACTTGTAAGTTTCCAGTGTTATGTCATAAAAAAGTCATTGTACTCACAGTTAACAGGCAGTTTGTAAAACTAAATATAAAATTTCTGGAACGACTGTAATGAGATGTACGGTACCTAATTAAGTAATTACCTACCATTCAAGCGATGTTAGCCCATACGGAAGAGAGCTTGTGCCTCAATCATGAGTCGGCGGTTCGATTCCTGGCCTGTACCACTAAGTTCTTCGGAATTTATGTACGGTTGTATTTATCATTTACTAGCTCGGCGGTGGAAGAAAACATCGTGAGGAAACCTGCATTCCCGAGAATGAAAAGAAAATACCACAAGGTTGAGGTATTGTATCGGTAAAATATGGGTGAGCTTGGGGCGAACATAAAGGACCAGCGCTGGTCTAAGTGTTACATAACGACCCTTGATTGCAAATAGCCCAACACAAATAATACTACCATTGAAGCACCGCACCGGGTGGATTTTGTTAAAAAGCGTACAGAAAAAAATAATCTTAGGGCCTGTTTCACCACTTCTGAATCATAAGTTCTTGTTAGCATATCCAAAAGTGGTGAAACAGGCTTTATCAAACTAACCATTAGATTTCGGAAAATGTTTAAATTTTTAACTTGTCAAATATTGATGCTAAACAATAGTGCACGGCTACCGAGAAATAATCAAACACCTGAATTATAAATAAATCGTCCTATTATTGTTCCGCTGTAATCGTAGTCATTGACGCAAACTTTCCGTTCTCGGCGCGAGCGCACGATTCGCGAGAACGATGACGGATCGACACGCAGTGTTTATAATATTTATAATCTTACACGTTTTTCCTCACACCCAATTTATATCTTTCTGGTAACTATAAACTTTATCGCGCTGAAAAGATCTTTTCGTAAAATTTTTATTCTCAGAAGTAATTGAAACATGCATTACCCTACTGTTTTTATTTCACACGAGCCATCAACAGCGCCAAGTTGGTCGATAATAGTTACAATTATCGTTAATATTATTATTATAATAGTTATAATAATCGTAAAAGGTTTTATAAAACCTATAAAAAACTGCAATCCGCATCCATATTATCCTAATCAACCTATCATAATTAGAATTACTAACTAACTAGATGATTTAACATCTAAAAAAAGTTATTTCCATATATATTTTTTTAAATTGTTCCTACTCTTAGGTACCTGCGTATTGTATGTAGGTACGTATTGAATAAACCTAGTCTAATTTGTGAAGAAATTAAAGTTTTAGTTCGGTTTTATTCGACGACCAAATTTGATGGTAACCTTATGAATGAATGCATTTATAATTACGGTACTCGTACATAGTTTACGTCAACATTTGTCACCGAATTATGAATTGGAGCTTAGATAATTAATTATAATTCGGTAATCGCAGTGTAGTAAATCCATGGTCAAATAGACCCTTAATTTTTGTTATTTATAATACATACTCAAGTTCATAAAGTTTTTAGAGCTCTTTTGATCGAAACCAGAACAAAGAAACAGAGAGTAGAACTCCAGTAGAATGTCTCCTTTCTTCCCACGTTTCATCATCGCATTTAATCCAGACGTCTAACCAAGGCACTCTCCCATTATGGGTAAGTATGTAGGAAATGTGCTGAGAGCTAAATGGATGGGCGCAGTAAAAGCTAATGTTCTAACATTATAAAGCTATGTTCGTAGTAGGTAATTATAAAATTATACCGTTAATCTGCAAGCTCAGTAATTGCACTCAACGGGCTATTATAACTATTAGTCCAGCTCCAGGATCAGGTTCCCAAGTTACGCTGTACTAAGTAAACATACGATAATTGCTTTTGATAATATTTCCCGAAGTATTTTATCTAACGTGATTGTAGTAGGTTTAAATTATCCATACAATTTACGTTAGTCACTTTCTGATCAAAGATTACCTAAGGAATAATTTGTTCTTACTTCAACGATGCAAGCGATGTAGTAGGTTTTTATCGTTTTTATTTCCATTATATCCAATCAGCCCGGTAAGTGTGATGTTGAAAAAACTCTGGGTTTTAATCTCTATTCGGTCCTGACTGTAGTTATGTATATACCTAATATATCTATACCGTCGTATATTCCACAATAAAAATCTTCAGTTTGGTATCATCGTCGAAATTCAAATGTGAAAATGTTTAAACGACAATCCAAAGTGCGCCACTGTTGTTTTGGTCAGTAAGAGCAGCTAATCGCTATCAATATCATACTCTATAAATGTCATAGACTTTCAGTGTTTTGGCGCATTCGATTGGAGCTACATCACAACGAAATAGATATGCTTGTGAGCATTTTCCTAAATATCCTTCCATTCAATTCGGATTCATTTTTCAAGAAACGAAAGGGCTTAATGTAGATTAAGCATGCAGCAAGCTACATTATATTTTATCGCAGATAATAATGTGAATTTTAAGTTTTCAAACATAGAAATTGGCACTATGGACCTGTACTTACCTATTTCGTTGATCAGCGCGTGCAAAGTCGCGGGCCCGGCTTGCTCCTAATAAAGGTGTCCATCCCCATCCATCCAGCCTGAGCTTGTGCATTTTGCCCGGGAAGTAGAAGCCGTGACTAACGACTTCCTACTGGCCAGTTATTTAGTTAGATGGAGCCGTCGACAGCTAAATTAGCTGGCCCGGAAGTAATCTCTGCTAGGAAAAATTTTATTAAATTTCTCGGCGAACTACATTTTAGATCTTCTCGGTCGCAGAGTCATTTACGTCATTAAAAATATTACCAACGTCATTTAATAGAATTTAACATTCTTATCTCCGTAATGTAGATACAGTTTTTTACACGACATGGCCAATTTGTATGAAAATTCATATCTTTCACTTACCTATTTCAAGCTTCCATCAAAGTATAATTTATGGATAGGGTTGAAGCACACTACTGGTACACTTGGTCCATACAAACTGGCACACTTGGTCTGTCATCTCGGTACATAGGTATTGGAAGTATACCTGTCATTTGTTTTGCCTTATTTTTCTGGTTTGAAATGTTTTATCCGGGAGTCACGTTGCAGGGTTTGCCTCGAACACTTTTCTCTCGCGTGGTGTTCGTGCGGTTCGCGTTTCAGCCTACCACGAGGCTCCACAATCCTTCTCAGTTGTTCTTACTCAAAAACAATCCTCGAGATTGGATAGGCACTCCCTCAAACCACTTGACATTGGCGGAAATGCGGTGCTAACGCAGCGCACAAGCAAGAAGTCCATTAATTATAAATAAATAAAAAAACAATGTTTTATCCATTAATTTTATTTGATCGCAGATTTCATGTAGTTCCATACCTCATGTTGTAGCTGTGGTTGTAGGTTAGGAACTTCCTACTCTTATCGATTCATTACAATATTTGCACGCCTTGCGACCTATACGATACTATAGTTATTATTTTCTGAGAGAAATATGGCTTTTATAAATAAACCAGGCATATAACAAACAAACGTTGATTTTATGTATGTAATATATAGATGGATAAAAGGGTCCCTTACTTATCCAGTACGTCGTTCTCCATTCCTCTCGGTCGACAACCAGAAGGCGAGCGCAATCTGTGCCTAGCACACTAGGCGACAGACAAATTAATCGTTATGTTTAATTAATTCTATTACAGCAATAAATAGATGTTATCCGTGATTGGAATTTTGTCATTTTGCATGGTTCAAATGAAAGGCAAATTATACAGCTACACTCATATAAAAGATATCAACGAGATCATAAAGTTTTTAGATTTTCCGTTTAATTCGAAAATTCAAGATTCACTGAAATAGGTACCTTGCTTCATATACCTAACCTACAAAGAAATGACCGCAATCCCCAATACCGTAGGTTTAAAACTTTGAAAGTATATTTGGAGTTTAAAGATGATTGTAACACGTTGTAATTGATGGCTAGCTTTTCGCTCAAAAAACGTACAAAAGAAGCCAATGTCATAATTGCCTCATACAGAAAAAAATGTTATGGTCTCCTATATTATGCACTGGACAGCTACCTACTGAACTGAGGTGCCTAAAGCTAATAAACTCCTCAAACACTTAATCAATGCTAGTTTCACATATCCCCAAAGGAAATATAGGGTCTAACTTAATATGCTGACGGTTTTTAAGAGGATGTTTAGACCATCAAACTGACCAAGTTTCTATATGGCACCAACGTCAAAATCGAAGAAAAAATTTCAGCTCTCCCATACATTTAGGTTGAGTAGGTTTGCAGTTTATTATGTAACAGCTGTTTTTCCCGATTTCGATTTTGGTCCCATTCAGAAAGTTGTTCAGTTTGATCCCCTTAAAAAAACTAGGACCCTGTCTGTCAGACTGTTTATAACTAAATTTTTTACCAAATTGTATTTAGATATTAGTCTAGTCAACAAATAAACTACGGTATAAGACAAGAAAGAGAAGTTGGCTCGCCACCTATACCACGCAGGAAGCGTCTCGAATCTGTTACAGACGGCATGCGCAGGAGTTGATCTAATGTGACGCGGTCAATTATGCGATGCGTGGATTAGTTTACACGACTTGAGTCGGCTAGTGGACATGGATGTAAAATGGCGTTACAAAATTATAATGTTATGCTCTTAGCTATAATATTATTACAAAGCTCCTCAACGCACTCTAGGAAATAATTTTCTGTCACTCTGTAAGGTAAGGTACTGAACTTACCTAGGTTTTTAATTTAATTTTAAACTGAACAACTTTCTCTATGGGACCAACATCGAAATCACAAAAAAAATATCAGCTGTCCCATTTATTTCCAGTGAGGATTATAGTTTTGTATGGAACAGCCGATTTTTTTTCACAATTTCGACTGGTCCCATAGATAAATGAGAGAGGTCCCATAGAGAGATGGTCTGATCATCATGCCCACCCTGAATAATTTAGTAGGATAAATTTTGTTGTGTTTATCTTAATTATCTTAATGCATGCATATGCTCACGACTATATTCCCCGAAGGGGTAGTCAGAGATATTCTGAAACCTCAGAACATCCACGTTTCACCATTAGTACCGAAACTCTGTCCAGTGTGACGGGGGGTGAGCCCGTCGCCACTTATAATGGACAGTGGGTACAATACATGCCTCGAAATTGAAGCATGCAGGTTTCCTCACGATGTTAATTATCTTAATGAATGTCGTTAAATGTAAATAAATCCTAATCAATGACAAAAAACTATTTTAAAAAGATAATTTAATATAGGACTAACCTTCGGTTTGTGAACTAAATATATAAATACATTTTTAATAAAAATTAGGAGGGAATATCCTTTTAGTTGTTTGTCAAGAAACTATGAGTTCCATGAAATCGATTTCCCACAAATCAAACTAATTGAAAGCAACGAAAAGAAACTCGCGCACGAGTTCTTCTAAAAATAAAACCAATATGGCGGTCGACCCTTCGTACAGAGCATGTGCAGTAGACAAAAAATATTTAAAAGGTACACTTTCTAAAAGAATGTATATATTTATGAACTGGAATGTAGATTTCAGTTACTTAAACCCTTCATTACCCAGACTAGTTTTAACATTTTCATATTTAAGGATATTTCATAAAATGTGTCTATGAATTGAATCTATATGAAAACTACACATACCTAGGTATTTAAGGTCCTTACATCCACGGATATTCTGTTTTCAATATTTTGGAAGATGTAACTTATTTTGCATACAAATGTAATTTTAAATGAACGGAAATCGTATATCACATTTCGATTTCAAACTTGCAAATGGTGGCGATCTTCCGCCTTGCTGGTCGCCATATTTAATTGGGAAAAACCGCGCGACGAAATTCGAATTTCAAATGTGAAAGGAAACGGATGTGTCGGTGTCGCTTTTTAATAATTCTATTTTATGTCGTGGCTAGGATTGTTGTGATTAAAAATAAATTTCTTTTCATCTTAGCGCCTACCTACAACTCTCCAGTATACATAATAGCTTCCTAACTCTCACAGTGTGCTTTTGATGTTTGTTACAGTTCACAAATGTAGTACTACCTAACGAGATACGGACACGAATAATTTGACCAAATCTTTTTTTAAATCATATTTTAACTGGGCAATGGCAAGCAAGGTTCGTTATGTAACACTGCGACCATTGCTGGTCTATTGTGTTCCCCCCAAACTCACCCATATTTTACACATGCATACGATTTTTTTTTCATTTTTGGGTTTGCTAGTTTCCTCACGATGTTTTCCTTCACCGCCGAATATTATGGCCTACGGAATTTTCCATAGAACTTAGTGGTACAGGCCAGGAATCGAACCGCCGTGATTGAGTCGCTAGTTCTCTTCCGTATGAACTATAATCGCTCTTGGTTTTTAATCTCATTGTATCTTATCATTTCTAAATGATAAAAATTGCTTTTGAAATAAAAAACAAGGCCCTTAAAATAGAAAGAACAAAAATTAAAAATTCACGTGAAATATCTTGAGGCATCAAATTACAATGTCGGTTCTAAAAACGATACCCAGAATGACAGAACATACCTCACTATTTTCAGATGACAAAATATTGTGCTATTTAAAATTATACCTTACAGCCTTACTTACAGTGGTTTATATGGAGTAATAAATTGCAAAACGATAAAGTCGATGTTTTGCGTTGTGAGTATATCATGTGACAAAAGTCACGCGTACGAGTATGACGTTTCAGAAATAGCACCGTTTCCTGTATTACCAATAATACGCGATGGTGTAATATTCCGCCCTTACAGTTTTGAAAACACAGAAGTACACCTACCCATTGATACCGCATTTGGAATAGCTCAAGCGTGTCGTTGTTAAACTACAATGATGAAGTATGGTAACTAGTATTTTTTCACCTTTTTAGAATTGGTGATCAAGAGACCAATACCAAACTTTTTCCTCATATGTAGGTTCCTAATTATTTATTTTTGATCTCGCGTGCTTCTAAATAGTCTGTTAACTAACGCTAGCACAGTCTGGCTGAAGGTAGTATCAATTCTAGATCGTAGACCGATGTAAAATCGTAAAAGTGCTCAAAACACAAAATAAACGGGTATACTGTCAGCACAGCAATCAATAGATCCTGTTTAAGACACTAGGAAACGGAAGTCATCTTACGAGTTCGGTCATTGAAATTACTACTTAAAGGTCAATTTCAATGTTGACATAAATTTTATTCGTTTCATATTATGATCAAACATACTAGTTTCAATCTTTTCATATTATAAATCATTGTGTGTGTATGCGCGCGAGTAGGTACGGATTTTGGGAAAATTGATCAATCTTAACTATTATAAAACTGTAAAATCATGAGGAATAAAAAGGTAGCGGTTCTCTTCATATAAATTCAAATAACATTCGATAGCGCGATTTAAAAACGTGCAGTGCCATCTATTGACAAAATTGTTAGTTTGTTTGTTTGTTCGCACATCACGCAAAAACTACTGAACCGATTTTGATGAAACTTTTTTTGTTTGATAGCTTATGATCTGACTTAAAATCTGGTATATAATTTGTGCGGACGAAGTCGCGGGAAAACACTAGTATTTTATATTATTTATTTATTAAATTCTTTAAATACCTAGTTAGTTTTTGAATATTATTATATTTTTATTTAATTAACTAGGTATTTTGAATTAAAATAATATCTTGTAAAAGTAGAATATTTAAATGACGATAAGAAAAATACAAAAAAAGGTAAAATAAATTTACTTACCTGGGTATTTTTGTTATACATGCATCAATGTTTTATGCTTTCAATCAAGTGCTATCTATAAACTTCTTACCTACGTGTCTACACTTAACATTGGTAGGTACGTTTCTCTTTATATGTGTCTTTCGCTTTAAATTATTTAAGGTCTCATAATGAGACCACCTAAGTTTAAGCTGGATTTAGAACCCATTGTTTAAAATTCGTATAATACTTCCTTTAATGGTTCAAGATTGCTTGTATTAAACAATAGCTTTAGCAATTAACGTACCCTGTCATTTTGAATGAAAAGGGACGACAACTTTCATTGAATTAGATACAAATTATTTGACGGATTTTTATCTTTAGTTAACATTTATCTTAAAATTAATAGATAGGTAATACCTATATCGCGTCCTCTAGTAACTTCTACTATTTCTATTAAATTGATTGACCGCAACGATTCCCTAAAGACGCCGACGACGAATTCCCTATTTTCCAAAATGAAATTATGTTCAAAATGACGAGTTTATATGAAACGTAAACCTTTTGTAATTCAGTGCTCCTATAGCTTTTTGATTGCTTGGACCAATTCCAAAGAGATTTTTTCGCGTGGGTGTCTTTAAAATCGGTCTGTCTACCACATGCTGTATGCCCGTCATTGGCAATGGGTGAAGTTGAAATTGAAATTGAAAAAGTTTTTATTAAGTTAATAGTTTACATCAATGCATAGATCGGGCATTGCCTTTCTTTTCGTTTAAATACATTAATTTTTAGTTCCAAACTAAACTAGACGCAAACAAATTTTTTGGTGTCTTCTAGACTAAAAAAAATTAACAAAATGATAAATACATATCAAAAACCTACTCAAAGAAAGAGACGTTGGATTTATTTTTTGTAAATAAATAAAATTTACAGTAAGTATTAATAATGAAATGAAATACGATTCTCCGCTCGCTTCCGAAAGTCGTTTTTCACATAAAGTGCGTTATTTGTCTCACACCTAGCATCATGTTTATTTTAGTGCTTGAATTGCTTGATACATTTGCTTAGTTATCGGTAATTTGTGGTCACGTAAAACTGCTTACGTTTTTCATTAGTTTTTATTAAAAGCATCGTCATCAAAATTGCTATTATAAATACAAATAAGGGAAGCTTAAACCCGAGTAACGTACCTACTTTAATACATACCAAAGAGCAGATAGCAACTAAAAATTCCATTTAAAAAAATCGCAAGAACTCGCCTTTGTTTTGAAAAGCACCATGACTTTGTGATTGAGATTTAAGGACGACTTTTTTTTGTTTCGGACCCAGGGGTGCATAGCCTGCATCTGCTGAACACATGCAACCACTAAATCGACCTTAAGAAGTTTGCAAAAGGAATAGTGTTGTAAAAGGTACCTTTAAACGATATTTATCTTTCGTAGTCTTTAAATTTAGCAAATACCTACTTACTTTGAATTTTGAGCGTAATTCTAACATGATAAAGTACGACATTAAAATATAATATTTGAACATATTTGTTAATAAGAAAGTTTATTGTCTTATATTCAGGCTTCAAAAAAGTATAAAATTATTTTCTCACCCTTTGACATGAGTGAATTAATAACATGAATTAATAAAATAGGTCAAGTGCGAGTCGGGCTACCCGCTTATCAAGGGTTCCGTACCACACTACCACAGAACACAACATAATAACTTGGAAAAAAACGTTTTTCTTCGGGACCTTAAGCGTGAGACCGACTCACACATGGCCAGTTTTTATTATTTGTTGTTATACTGTAGAGTTTGGTCTATAATCACACAAGTTTGACGCTTGTAACTTATTACCGTTTTTAAAAGAGAGCGAGAAGAAAAAACGTCGATAAAAACTAGTTTCTTGTTGAGAACCCCCCTTTTTAATTTTTGACATTTTTATTATTTGTCAACAAATCCGCCGTAATAACGCATATTTTGTGAAAATTTCAATTATCTAGCTATTACGGTTCAAAAGTTACAGCCCTAAATAGGTAGGACGGACGGACGGACGAACGGACAACGTAGGCTTAGTAATAGTGTCCCTTTTTTCACCCTTTGGGTACGGAACCCTAAAAATTACTTCGTCTCTTTATATATCTTTGTCTTTTCGAGAAAACTGGGTAGGTACTAATATAAAACTGATCATTACTGTGTAAGTTTACAAAAAGTTCAGCAGTTAACATACTTCAAACGTAAAAAGAAGAAACATTTTCTGCTCGCAGCAAAACTTTATCGATATCGATAGAACAAAGGGATGTCTGTTTCACGGTCATAATTTACAAGCCACAAATCTCGATGGCCATTAAAGTTTCAACCGAGTCCACTTTCCAAACAAAGCAGTGGAACTGACTGACAAAAGTTAATAAGAATTAATTGTTCGATATCCTGCTGTACTTTTTGTTTACATACTGTTTTTTAAAATGTGTTTCAGGACACATTTTCACGTCTGTAAAAAAAATTACCCACTTCGTTTATGTATGACTATTTTGTTCGCAATAAACTCTGTAATACCAATTTAAATTGGCACCTAGTTTCGGTATCACCATTAATCTTGTATCGTATTGATTTTATACTTGTATTGATTTTAACGATCACTAAAACAGTTATCACAATCACATCCATTTAACTATGCTATGGATCTGTAATTAAAATTACTTGTGTAGCGACAGAACTCATCGTATGACAGTAGTCAGTACCTACTTACTTTGTGCGAAAATAATACACAGTGGAATCGAGGTCATTTTGAAGCCAGAACAGGGTGATTTAGGACCATCAAACTGAACCACTTTTACTACAGGACCAACTTCGAAAAGGATTAAAAAAATCCGCATTTTGATACATTTTTCACAATTACGATGATGGCTCCAATAAAGTTGGTTCGGTGGTCTGCAGAACCCTATTCCGGCTTCAAAACCCCTATTCAACGGCAGCTGCCTATTATCTCAAAAATATAATGCAGTTTCATGTTTCTGATACATAGTGACCATGCTAATGTACTCCACGTGTTATTTTTTAATGTTTTGCATGAAAAATTTAAAAAACGAAAAATTCAGCGAATCCAATAAGTATACGTGACATTTCGGGAACATAAAATTTAGTGCAGTTCCATAACGACGCTGCACTCGCTTGGTGGATTTATTTTTTATTTGAGTGCTCATTTACAAGTGTAAACATTTGGCATGTCATACAGGGTGTAACGAAAGACCCTTGTAATAATATCTAATGAGGTTCAATGAGTTTGATTAAACTGAAAAACTTCCACTATTAGAGCTTATATCGACAAAAAAATCTGCTGTTCCTAATCTACAGTTTTGTAGTAAAAAGCCGATTTTTTTTTATTTTGTTTCGAAATGGTTCTATAGTGAGAGTTGATCAGTTTGATGGTGTAAACATGACTAGGGTAGGGTGTTTTATTACACCCTGTATAGATAGTAGTTATAAACGGTAATTCTTAACACAGTTATTTGCACACCATGTTTTGTATTAACTTATAAATAAATACGCAACAAAAACGTAAATTTTTGAACATTTATAAAGGACGGCGGAAACACATTAAACAGTTTTAAAAATAAAATCTTTAAATATCTTTATATCTTTATCTTTACATATCTTTATAGTTTTTAATTTCTGCCCAGAATTTGACCCACATCGCCTTTAAGCAATCGTACGTTAAAAAAAACCACCCTCCTTGTTATAGGAGACTTACGAGACTGTAAGTAGATTAAAATCACGTTTGCCTCCAAAAATAGCAAGTCGAGTTCGCAACGGAGCACCTGAAGGCAATAAATATCTCGTATATTATTTTAAAGCCAACCAGAGTATCTACCGCCTTATTACTCTATTTCTTCTGATGCTACCTAGGGTTTTGCTTACGACATTTCTATTTCTAAAACTAACTCAGTTTCAAATTTTATGTAGGTAAAGTAGTTTACCTGTTTCACTAAGGAACATACCTTCTTTATGGTCTCCTTTTTCCTAAATTTTATTTTAGGTACTATTATTGTTCTTTTTATCGAAATATAATAATAGAGATTTTGTCTACAAGCAACCGCAAATCAAGAAGAAATTCTATACAGGGTGTAAGTGACAGCCTAGCAAATACTGAAACGGTGAATTCAGACCATCAAACTGAACAACTTTCACTATGGATTCAGGAAGCGTGAAAAAACTCTGCAGCTCCATACATTTGAGTCGAGTAGGTACCTGTTTTGCACGGAGCAGCAGATTTTTTTCTCGTTTCCTGTTTCTCATAGTGAAAGTTGTTTAGTTTGATGGTCTGAATTAACCGTTTCAGTATTTGCTTGACTGTCACTTACCCTGTATACCTACTTAGAAAGTTAATTATACTTAAAGTTAGGTAATAAAAAAAAGACAACCTTGGTTATATTCATTTACTTACTTATATCAGAAGCTTGAAAATATAATTGTTGTCTACCTATATTAAAACCTGAGCCAAACCAGCAAGAAACAATAACAAATAAAATACAGAGATTGACTCATTTGTATTCATAGATGACTGGCACTGCATTCAGTTTATGACCTGAGAACGTTTTTGTAATTGAAACAAAATGTATCTGAGTTATATTTTTTCTCCGTAAAGCATAAGCTTCTCACGCTAAAGTAAATTTATTTTAATTTCAGATGATACATACTCAGTGATAGTAGCGCAAACAAACGAAAAACTGCGATTGATATGCGGCTTGAAACCAAAGGGTCAGACGCAAACAATACGGTGGTATAAAGACGGACAGATTCTGGATAACTCGGGAAAGGCAAGGATGACTCAGAAGCAATGGTAAGCAAATATTGCGTTATGAAAGCTTTAACTAAAATAATTAAGAAGGACCTATTGCATATGAATGAAGTTGAAAAGGGTGAATCAGATATTATAACGAAAACACGAAATCGATGTTTTGTCAAAATTATAAAGAGCAGATTATTTCGATCCAAAGAAGAGAACTTTATTTGGCCAAATACTGACTCATCTTTTGCATTCCATTTAAAAGCAGTGTCATTTCAAAATATTTTGCAGTTGTGGTGGTGTGCTAACAAAATATGTAGACACAGACTTAGTTTTAACACAGGCTAATATCAATATTTACGCTGCTCTATCCAGGGATGCTGGAAATACTCGCAGTAATTCATACGCAACGCGTCATGTATTATGGTGATTCTATTTGAGGCATCAAAACAAACTGCCGATCTAAATAACGTCACAAATCAATCATGCTACAGTAATAGTTTGGGATTTAACCGTCACAAACTACTATAGGATACTACCTATAGGAATTAACTTGAAGTACTGCCAAAAGAAAACATCGGTAATAATTTAAAATTTATTGTGTAGTTATAATACTTATATTTTATTACAGGAGGATAAAAAGCTTCCAAGCAAAAGATGCCGGAATATACACTTGTCTAAACGAAGAAGATAAAGGCAAGGAATTGAGCGTCACTATAAAGGACAAAACCGACATGGACCTTGCAGGTATTCCTGTTGTTTTTACGACACAAAATAATAATATGCAAACATTTGCGTGATAAATAGTATGCAATCATAATAAAACACCAACTACTATGTTTTATCCAGGACCATTATACTCGTATATTAGCATCACACAATCAAGTCATCTGACAACTAAATTTGAACTTGTTTGTCGCTAATGAATATTTACATTATTAAATATATTGGCGTCATTAATGATAATCCAGATGTGTAAACAACGGTTCAAGTCTCAATCTGGAGAGCCAGCCTACTGCTCTGCCATAATGCATTTACGTGAGAAAATATTATTATGTTATCAACTGCTACCGGAACGTTTAATGTCGTGGATTTGATGACCTTATTTTATAAATGAGGATTAGGCATTTAATTTGACTGCATGATTTTCTTTAAACACTTTCAGAATATCAGTCAGATGCGGATGTCAGAAGAGAAATGCCAGAAATTCTATCACAACATCAAGCTGCTCCATTAGTGCAAAACACGTCAACTTTGAAAAATCATAGCAAAGAAGATGAAGTAACAAAAGACGACGACGAAGATGAAACAACCGACATTCACCATGAAGTAAAAACTACAGGAGTTGAAAACAGTACCGATGTCAAATTCGCTCCAAGATTTAAACATCCATCAAAAATGTATAAAATGGACATGAAACCAGCTGGAAGCTCTATTCGATTTAGATGCGCTACAGAAGGTGCTTATAACCATATTTTCTTGAATTTTTAGGAAGCTATAATAAGATAGCACGTCCATAAATATGAGCGTATGGCCTGTAGCAAACAAGAATAACTAAAAGCATTTTTATTGTGTCGTAAACTTTTGCAGGGAATCCTATGCCAAACATAACGTGGTTCAAAAATAATAACGGACTGCCTATTACGCGGCCTTACTTTCCTCCTATTTACGGCAAATGGGCAATATCACTCGAGGAGTTAACTAAAGCTGATAATGGAAACTATACTTGTCTTGTGTGCAACGAATTGGGATGCATAGAGCACACAGTTGTTCTTCATGTTCAAGGTAAACTATTCTATACATTTGTTTTGATTGTTTACAATAATTTCCTTGACGATGATAAATATTCAGTTCTTTTATAAACTGGATCCATCAGAACGATACCCGTCGAAGCCATACATAAAGGAAGGGCACCCAGGCAACAGAACAGTAGTGGTCAACACCACAGTCCAACTGTCCTGTCCACCGGTTTCCGATTTAGAACCTTATCTCTACTGGATACGGCCATATAACTTTTCTTTGAAAGACGCCGAGGTTGGACCAAGCGATGCGCCTATACCTGTTGGAGATGTTATAGAGGTCTTTGAACAATACCATTTTGGTGGTGGTTATTGTCAATATGTTTAAACACTTGGTTGAGGTCGTATTTATATTAATACCCATTATAACACTGATCAATGTAGAAAGATAAAACTGAATAGATTGAGAGGCACCGTCGTCGGCAACATAACGTCGTCGTGAAAGAAATACATATATTTAACAAAAGGAAGAAAGAGAAAGAGGATAAATAGCACTGCTCTGTAATAGACCGATGTGCCGATAGAGTTCCGGTCCAGCCAAGTCATTGTGCTAAAAAAAATCCTAATTTAAAAAGCTGTAAATTTTCGAGCTAGATTCCCTTGCTCAGTTACTAGTGGAACGATGCAGTTTGACACAATTCTTCCGATTTGAAACCCTCATCAATCCACAGCTCTTGGGCCTCCTTTATAATCCACATTTTATTATTAAAATTGTAAATTAAATAAATAAAACGTTTCTAGGCTTATACTTATATCTATTGACATTAACATACCTAAATTAATATGTCTAGCTTAAATAACATTAATGGTGGTGACGGACATTGGTGGTGGCTTACTATTATTACTAATAAGTATGCTTAGATAACTTTGATCTAAGTAAGTAGGTACAGTAACGATAACGGCAAAACTCAATGAATCTTTTAAATGTATCTTGTATAAATCGTTGCATTAAAAAGTTATAATATATAATATTACGTGAAATAATGTAAAAACTTCATCTTAACCCAACAATAAATAATATAGCTAGACAAAAACTATTTCAGGTGATAAGCTTAGATAAAAGTTTCGCGCAGCGCGCTGCGAATAATTTATCTAACACTCAGTTGCAAAAACGCTCATTAACGTTAATCTTCCATTAAATCTCTTGCTGTGAATTTGGTCTTAAGCTAGCTAGAGATTTAATGGAGGATTATCTCTAATGAGCGTTTCTGCAACGGAGTCTGCAAGATAGGTAATAAGTATGAAGTTTGAAAGTTATTTTCGTCATTATTTACATTTGATGTTGATTGTAGGTACCTACTATTTCACACAATAATCAATGTTTTAGGATATCATTGTTAATTGATTATTTGACAAAATTAATTATTTATTTGAGGAAGTGACCCCTTCGAAATTAAATATAAATATATGTAATTGTAAAACTAATATTCTTCATGTAACACGTATTTTTGGTATTATAGAGCGTCTGTATGCGAAGCCTGTTCTTACTCATGGTGCTGTCAACCAAACGGTTCTTGTGGGTAAAACCGTAAGATTCAGCTGTGAATTCCTCACTGACATGCACCCTTATGTCTTCTGGATGTATTTCACAAAAGACGAAGTGGTTTACCACGACGCTACAGAGCTAAGCGAAGCATACGATAAGGAGTTGGTGGTTTATGAAGATAAAAAAAAGATTATAGTGGTGAGGGTATAGTGACTAATGCATGCGGATCATAGAACCAAATTAAACAATATTGTATTGCATTGCATGTTTAGCTTTTAAATTTCTTGTATGTTTAGAAAATACAAATGTAGTTCTTTCAATAGGTATTGGGTGCGGTCGGTAACGAAAGTTATCGAAAATTTTCAGGAATTTATTCTTATAGAAATCAACATGACAAATACTTCTTTTGTTGATTGTTTAACATTTTTATTTTCACTTACCGAAATTCAGTTACCGATCAGCATTAGCGAATTTTGGCTTCCTTATTCCTTGACTTTCTTTGCAACATTTTGTGCGAATAATTTAATTCAAAAATATTCTCAAGCAAAATCTCAGTATAATAGCATTGATTGAAGCGTGTTGTAGTATTTGCAAAGTGTAGTCAATACTTTAAACTGATATATTAAATTAGAATACTTCGTTTTCAGAGCCAAAACCCAACAGATATGCCAGAGCAGTTAACTTTATATAATGTAACAAAAGAAGACGAGGGTTGGTATGTTTGTGTCGCATTAAACACCCTTGGAAATACAACTGCTAAAGGATATTTAACTGTGTTGGAATGTAAGTAAATGAAAATGCAATCTGACTGCCGAGCTCATGCATGGGCAACAAATACCATTCATAAGTACAAAATGTACAAATGAAAAACACAATTTTAATTCGTGGATTGAGTTAAGTACGTTCTGGATATTTGCATCATCATGATCATCAGGGTCCTTCTAAATATGCTGACACTTTTTTAAGGGGACGATCAGACCATTAAACTGAACAACATTCTCTAAGGGAAACCAACATCGAAAAAAAAATCAACTGTCCCATACATTTGCCTCAAGTAGGTTTTGTATGAGACAGCTGATTTTATTTTCGCGACTTACATGTTGGTGCCATAGAGAAAGATGTTCAGCTTGACGGTCTGATCATCCTCTTAGAAAAGTGTCAGCATATTAAGAAGAACCCTGTATACGTCCCACTGCAGGGCACAGGCCTACCCTGTAGGAGGGTGTTAGGGCGTTAGTCCTCCATGCGTGCCCAATGCGGATTGGTAAATTTCACTCACGATGTTTTCCATCACCGTTTGAGAGCAGTCGGTAATACGTACCATTGGTACTTGGCATTCGGATTCTCTCCGGACCTCTTGATTGAGAGTCCATACCTCTCCACAACGCGCCACCGAGCTCTTGCAGCGATATTTGCATCCTTTTGTCTAAATTAATATTGGACTACGTGTATTTTCGTGATGTACTTAACTCAATCCACAAATTAAATTATTTTTCTCATTTTTATATCTTGATCGTATAAATGGTATTTGTTGCCAGTGGTCATAATTGCCAAATCGTGTGATATCCTTGTAGTGCTTTTAATATGAATTTCAATTCTTACTTTATCATTTTAGCATTGCCAAAAACAGAACCTCTTGATCACGGAAAACACACGCTACTAATCAACATTCTCACAGCTGTCCTTGGAGCAATGTTCTTTGTAGCAGCCATCATAGTAGTGATGGTATTCAAGAAGCTGAAACGTGAAAAGATAAAGAAACAGCTGGCTATAGAAACTGCGACAGCAGTTATTGTGACTCATTGGACGAAGAAGGTTACTGTCGAGAAACCACAAATTAGTGGGACACCTAATGAATCAGCGGAAGGTTTGGTAAGTTATAAGTAAGAAAAATAGCTTTAACTTATGCCCATCTTATATTCACATATGTTTATGAATAAATAATTATAATGATTGATTGCTTGAACTAATATCCTTTTCTCTCATAATGCCTATGACATAAGGGAATAATGGTGTCCTTTTGCAGATGATGCCTGTTGTCAAGATCGAAAAGCAAAAGCTATCACAAGTGCATAGCAACACAAGCGATTCCATGATGATGTCAGAGTACGAACTACCAGTTGATATAGATTGGGAGCTCCCGAGAGAGTCACTATCTTTAGGCAAAGTACTTGGAGAAGGAGAATTCGGGAAGGTAGTAAAGGCTGAATGCGTCGGAATATTAAAACCAGGTGTACAATCCGTAGTGGCTGTAAAAATGTTGAAAGGTATTGTGATCAAACCTGTTAATTAACATCTATCTAAATACTTAAGCTAGAAACCTATAAGAACGTCGAATTTGATTATTGCAGAAGGCCACACAGACGCTGAAATGATGGCATTGGTATCAGAAATGGAGATGATGAAGATGATAGGAAAGCATGTGAATATAATCAATTTACTAGGTTGCTGTACCCAAGAAGGCCCACTATACGTTATTGTAGAGTATTCCCCGAATGGTAACCTAAGAGAGTTCTTAAGGAATCACAGGCCTGGAAACAGGTACGCAAATTATTTTTTGACACTCTTTGTATAATAATTCTACCTTTGACATTTAATTAATAATATATAGTACTTACAGGTACGAATCACCAACAGAAGATTTGAAAGATAAGAAGACATTAACCCAGAAGGATTTGGTTTCATTTTCGTATCAAGTTGCAAGAGGAATGGAATATTTAGCATCTAGGAGGGTATGTAATGTTTAGCAATATTCTCGTGATATTCCTTCAATAGCATACATAGCTTATAAGTCTAGATGACAAAACGAATAGTACTATACGGATTCTTTTCTCTTATCTTTTCAGTGCATCCATCGTGATTTAGCAGCGCGCAATGTCCTTGTTTCCGATGATTGCGTCCTGAAGATCGCTGACTTTGGTCTTGCTAAGGACGTTCACAGCAACGACTACTATAGAAAGAAGACTGAAGGTCGTCTTCCGGTTCGGTGGATGGCTCCAGAGTCTTTGTATCACAAGGTGTTTACCACGCAGACTGATGTGTAAGTTAGCTGGAGGTATTTATAAGGATTATTGTTGTACCTAGTAATCATTGTGAGTTTTCTTACTGACACAAGCTTGGCGAACGAAAGTGCACTCAGCAAAGTGCGCGAATGACATACTATAAGCTGAAGCGAACCTATTTATTCTTCCATGCAATGCGATTTGTTCTAGGTACTATATGATTTATTTTCTTTGGATACCAGGATGTACTTTCCATAAATCGAAGTACTGCAAAAAAAGTGTACCTAACTATAAGCTAAAGCATGTCATGTTTCAATTTCGACAGTTGGTCATTCGGCGTGCTGCTCTGGGAGATAATGACACTCGGTGGCACCCCTTACCCGACTGTACCTGGGCAGTATATGTACCAGCATCTGAGCGCAGGCCACCGCATGGAGAAGCCACCGTGTTGTAGCTTAGAAATGTAAGTAAAAGTAAACTAATTTTCCTTAGCAATCCTTATTGCTGAAACTACTCGGATGTGTTTAAAAGGAATAAGTATCATAACAATCTCATTGCTTCTTCCACAGTTACATGCTAATGCGAGAATGCTGGTCGTTCTCGCCAGGTGATCGACCATCCTTCACAGAGCTAGTCGAAGACTTGGACAAGATTCTTACAGTGACAGCGAATCAGGAATATTTGGACTTAGGATTACCGCAACTCGATACTCCTCCATCTAGCTATGATGGTTCTGGAGACGAAAGTGACAGTGAATTCCCTTTTATAAAATGAAGTTAGAATGTAAAAATTGCTTGATTACCTACATTTTTGTAAATACAGAGATTGTAAACGAGTCATCTAAAAAGGACTCTCAAACCTATGAATGTAAATGTGATCACTCGTGTTGTGATGCATTAATTATAAGTAATTGTATTTACCTACAGAAGTCAGAGCCTGAAATAATGTAGATTGTATTTATTTTCCCACCTTATTACTATGCTGTGTGCTATGAGTGTATTTTAAAATTTTATACGCAGATAATTTAAATGTTAGAAATAGAAAATGTTTTATTTTAAAAGATTTTTGTTCGTTATCGTTTTACAAGCAAGTATATCCATAATATATCCAAGAAAACAGTGTATAAAAACCATACCTTTCTATTTTTTATGAAACTTTCATTATCGGTTAACATTTCTTAGCATTACAAGAAATGAAACTAAAATTGAATTGGAAGATCAGTATTCAGTACCTATTAGTTGATGCCAGTGAAATATGTGTGTAATCTAAATATTATTACTTAAAGTTTGATTTATTTATTTTTTGATCATACCAAAAAGTATGACAAGTATTGCAAAATAATTTTATGATTGTAAATATTAGAAAATATACCAATATTTTAGCTAATTTTATGTATCTGTTTGTAAATATTCTGCTTTAGAAACAAAGTGTTTTAGGTAATGTGAAGTTGATTCATTATATTATTTTTAGTGTTCATTTTTACAGTATCTTTGTATCTATGGATATACAATAAGCGTATTTTTAATATTATGTGCCGATGACGAAAAAATTGCGTTTAGTCTCTTACACTGTCCTTTCTAGAGATGAGTACAAGAAAAAAAAAAACTGTTATTCTTTTAGCTCATACGTAATTAGACTTATGTTGGAGTAATCGTGCATTTTACCACCAAATTTTTATTTGTACTTAATTAGTATTTAATAAGTCAATATTATAGTTTGACATTGTTTCATTTATTGTAATTATGATTTAGTATAATATAATATAATGTATAAGTAACAAATTTAATATCAGTAATAGATGTTAATTAAGAAATCGTTACATTAACTTTAATTACATAATTATATAATTCAAATTGTTTGTAGTTAGTGTCATCTGAATTGTTTTCAAGATCTCTTGTTTTTAGTGAGAGCTTTCACGAATGTCTAATTTGTGATCTAACGTACCAAAATTGACTAGCTAATGCTAGTTGTAATCAACTAGGGATAAGTCTTGACTTGACCCTCCGCTATGAGTTACGACTATGACACTCTTTCGAGGGATAGTACCTATTTCGAGAATCTACATTTTTTTGAAAAGGTGCCTTAATATTTTCTCTATAATATTATGTTTTTAAAGCACAGAATTTTGGATATACCTTTAAGTATAGGTAGTAATCGATAAAATCAAACGTTAGTTGGTTTTTCGTAACAAGCCAGGTTATGCTAGAAATTCTGAGAGGACGAAGAACTGTCAATTTTTTTAATGGTTAAATCATTCATTCAATCTCTTTTATTTTTATGTCACCTACTGAGTATGTGCAAATATAGAACTGATGTTTGACAACCTTAAAATTAAATATACAAGGTGTTACAAAAATACAAATAAACCTTTAAGGGGGTGGTGTAGACCATCAAACTGAACAACTTTCACTACGGGACCAATATCGAAATCTCGAAAAAAAATATTGATGTTCCATACTATAGAAATCGACTAGAGCTAAAATATGTATGGGATATCAATTTTTTTTTCGCGATTTCGATGTTGGTCCCATAGAGAAAGTTGTTCAGTTTGACGGTCTAAACAACCCCCAAGAGTTTTAAAAATGTATTCTTACTTATGAAACACCCTGTATATACCTACACGTGAAACAATTTGATTATTAAATTAACCAATATAAAGTTTGGTTTATTTTTGTTTGTATATTTGATGGTTAAGAAAGAACGTAAGAATTAAATTGATGTTGTACGAATGCTTTGTAAAATATTATACATAATGAGTATCGTCTGCAAGAAAATTTGTTTTATTTACCTTATTAAACATCTGAATACTTTTAAATATATTTAATGCCTACATACTGTAGGTCATCAGCATCAGTTCATCGGCCTACCATGAGTTTTCACTGTACCTACTTTTCTAATGTAGTTACTTCGCCAATTCGTATGGCAGAAATTAGTTCTCAACGTAACCACTAGGAGCGCTGTACGAAATTCAATACAAAATTGGTGACGTAACTACAGTAGTAAAGTACGGTGAAAACTCATGGTGGTCTGGAGTGCGATTTTTGAATCTTATTCGATGAATTCAGCAGTTGAAAATATTAAAATTTCTATGGAGATATGCATCTTTCTACTGCTGATTTGACTTCCAAAAATCATAATTCAGAATTGCGATTTTTTAAAGTCAAGTAAGCAGTAGAAAGATGCTTGAGAACGCTTTTGTATGAGATTTTCAAAACCGTTCAAGTTCTGGTCTGGAATTGTCGATCTTCGACTTAAGAGGGAAACGAGCCTACGGTGCAGTGCTGCCCTCAGTATATTTTTTCATTTCTACCAATTATAAAGCATTGCTTGGAAACCTACTCGAGCCAAATGTATGGGACAGCTGATTAATTTTTCGCGATTTCCATGTTGGTCCCCTAGAGAAAGTTGTTTAATTTGATGGTCTGATCATCCCCTTAAAAAAGTGTCAGCATAATATAATTAAGTTGTACCTAGTTACCCCAAACAAATTTTTTTGCGTAGGTACTGTATAGAGAGTGGACATATGTATAAAGAAGTGGTCAAATCCAGAAATGGTCCTCCTTAGAACTGGTCTTACAAAGAAGTGATCGAATCCAGAACTGGTCATATCTAGAAGAAGGCATTTTGAGAAATGGACACCGAACGCCTAAACGATGGTACCCACCTAAATATGTGACGATTTTGCTTTATCATTATCGCGATACGATTCTTTGAACCTAATTTGGATGAGTGGATGAGTGGAGTGATACATAATTAATTAATTATGTAGGTATTATCACAGAGAACTTAAATTACTAGTAAAGTCTGACCAGAAATATCAAAAACCTGGATTGGGGGCGCGGCAATCGGATATAACCTTTAATGTCAGTGTTCCAAGTACAAAAATTAGTTCCATTGATATTCCGCAACATGGCGAGGTTTTTGATTTTTCTGGTCGGGCTTTAACATGTATCTCACTAATGTATGAATAACGACGAAGAATCAGGACTACTGTCGCCATCTAGCAGCCATTTCCGTTTGAGTATTCTAGAACAGCTGAATTGAGCAGTGGCGCTCTCTGGTTGCTGTAGGTATGCAAGATGACATTTGTATTTTACTTACGACGACAGCTTGAGTATACGTAAACTACAGTGCAGAGGGCGTTATTACTAAGTAAGGCCCACTTGCGCCAACCGCGGGTTAGCAATTAACTCCGGATAAAATGGCTCTTTCAGTTGTTTTTCTATACAAAAAATCATGGGTTACCAACTTAACCCGGAGTTTATTGCCAGGTTGGCGCAAGTGGGGCTAAGTGTTTTAAATTGGTTACAATTTATATATTTGTGGCATTTGAATAATATTTATATTAGGTATATACCTAATATTATTTGTATAGCCTACCTTGTCCTCGTTAACGTGAGAACTATATTTTGTATCATGTTTGTATAGTGAGGAAGGTTCATAAATATCTTCAGATATGATAAGTTTTACTAAAATTTAAACTCTCAACAAGAAGCTAACTAAAAATAAGTTACGTGTAGGTAATTTTGTTTTATACTTGCTTGTTTTTGCCCCACAATAGGTTATCTGACAGTTAATACCTACGGTTAATTTTTTATTATTTTCTGATAACTTTTTTAGACCATAGAAGCCTATCCATTAGGTTATAAATTAATCTGGAGTTAAATTAAATGATCACGGAATTACGAAAAATAGTGTGTGTTTAGTACAGGGACGTTGGATCAAGAATGGACCGATTTTATTTAAAACGAAATAACTATGGCCTCATTTTTCTCATTCTTGGTTATGGTATAGCTTCGTGTGAAAAAAAAGACAAACATAGATAAATGTCACCGTCTTCAACGTCAAAGAGTAAGCTTCCGAGTCATATTGGTTCCCAATTGGGACCAACGTCGTAATTTTATTGTGCGCTAGTAAAATACGAGTTTAGCATTAATTTGAAAAATTAATATTGTTAGCGTATTTTTATGCAACATGGCTTGTGTGGCCACTGGCTGTATTAGTAGAAGACGAATTTCAACACAAAATAATCAAAAGATACCTTTCCATCGGTAAGTAATCGACTACTGTTTCTAAGGTGTTGACCTAGGTAATGAATGAATAATTCATTCAGAGTAAAGCTTTTTTCATTGTGAATGTGTTACCTAATGTGGAGTATCATTTCAACCTGTTTTGTTTACCGTAATTATCAACTAAAATCATAAATTCGTTTGCACTGACAGTTTATGTACTCTATTTTATGCCATTAGTGTTGACCCACGACTACGACTTAATTATCGACAATTGCACACGGTGTACCAAAATCTGATGGCAAATAAGGAAATATAATTTGAATTGAAATGAAATGAAAAAACTTTATTGACACATTTCAGATTAAGCAAAGAAGCTGAAGCTGAATTTTAGAGTAAGCAACGCTGGGGTAATTGGATTACGGCCCTTTTTACACTGCGACTTTTTGCAGCGCTTCTGCATCGATTCAGTCGCGATACAGCATCGATGCAAACGCGATACAGCCACAATACAGCCTCGACTGAAAACATTCATAAATTATTTGATCAGTCATTCGTTGCCAATCTTTGTCGCAATGCACACGCGCGTTTGATTCGGTACAAACGCCATCGCATCGCTACAGACACGATTATAATAACCACGCATTTATAATTATTGCTGCAAAAAGTCGCAGTTTGTGAAGGGCCTACTTTGACTAGACAGACTACAGTTTGGCATTACCATGTGGAATAAATATCTTTTTTTACTTTTTTATGCCATGAGATTCTGGTAGACCTAGTTATACAAAATTGTTACATCTTTGTCATTACATTAATTTATTACTATTATTTTGCAGACGGTTCCAAGGCATTCCAGACCTTCCAGACCGGAATTGGTTGAGCCGTCAACATCCAAGGAGAGTGTTCAGGAAGACATCAAGTTGAGATTAATACCAAAGAAATACTAAGTCTATATAGGGTGTAAGGAAAGCATCATTAACCTTTAAACTACATACTCTACCCATCAAACTGAAAAATTTTTGTATGGGAGCAAATCTGTTTGAACAAAAAAAAAATAAGCTGTCTCATAAATTTGAGTCGGGTAGGTATTGCAGTTTAGTATGGAACAGCCTGATTATGGTTTATGGTTGTAGTTTAAAGGTTAATGATACTTTTCCTTTCCTTTATGCCTTATGCCATTCCTGCATAGCTGCTGGTTTCATCAGTAAATAAAATAAAAAGTTAAATGGTGCCTTTTTTATTTATAAATAAAGTCAGCCCATAAAGAGTATTAAACTATCGTTTAATCTCTACTCTTTATGTGCTATTTTCTTCGTAACTGTCACATTTTTGACATAAACTGCTTGAGTATGGCAACAAATGTTATATAAACACTATTGTTTACCCGCGAATTAGTCCGCACAAATTATATACCAGATTTTAAGTCAGATCATAAGCTATCAAACAAAAAAAGTTTCATCATAATTGGTTCAGTAGTTTTTGCGTGATGCGCGAACAAACAAACAAACAAACAAACAAACAGACAGACAACATTTCTAAAAAAGGTTGATTTCGAGTCAGGGATACCTAAAAACCATATCGTAATCTTTTTTTTGTAAATATCTTCAATGTACAGACTGACACATTTCAGTTACAGTTTGTAATAGTTTAGATTTTTCATAATTTATTATGGTATTAGTTTCTCTTTTCTTCACTTACGTTTAAACTTTGATTTAGATTTTTATCGATAATGTTATCGATAGGAGTAATTGAAGTGACATGAACAACTCTAGTTCGTATATACATAATTATATCAAGTTTCTATAGATAATCGGTCTCATTGGCACGAAAGGTGACATAGACAAAAGTCTATCCAACCCTTTATTCATATGGAATTTTTTGAACGTAAAAAAGAGAAAACCGATGCAAATGTTTCGTCTTAAAAAAAAGTATTCCAGTTCTGATACTTCTTCCTAGGTTTAGTAAGTATATAGGTAAATCTAATTTCTTTATACAGGTTGCAACAAAATACGTCTAATATCTCTAGTAATTGGTGAGAAAAACACCCCTACGTCTAATTGGTTAGTCGTTTTTCAGGCACTTCTAGTAAGTATAGGTATTATTTTTTTGTTAAGGTGCAAGTTCTGGTTCCTTACAGATCAAGGAAACCAACAGGTTTTGGCTTAGCACGGCAGTAAAGCCCGACCAGAAATAAAAATCTCGCCATGTTGTGGAAAATCGTTGGAACTAATTTTTGTACTTGGAACACTAACATTAAAGGTGACAGTCGATTGCAGCGCCCCCAAACCAGGTTTTTTATATTCCTGGTCAGGCTTTAAAGTAGTTCTATCTGTATCTATACCTATATACTTTTTGACTTCCAGGCGCTCCCCAAGATATAATTTCTACCTCAGCTTTTTGTATTACGTACTAGAGGAGACACTGTATTTCATTACGCTGTACCATCCAAATGCGGCGGTGTATCCGCAATAAATCGCTATAAGGGTTGAACTACATCAAACAGCACCACATCGAATTTTTCCGTCGCTCCATACTTTTCTGTCACTCAGGAACGTCATTTGCTAGAGCATATAAGATAGAAGGAACGCGATCGCACGCGATAGCACGGACGCGTGCGATCGCATTCCGTCTATCTTAAATGCGGTGCTATTAAATGAGGTTCAACCCTAATATCTCTGTCAACTGCCTGCGCTCCAAATATAAATATTATTTACCTAATATTATAGCACAACACAGCTGACCAAATAATAGCATTTTCGCAAAACCAGAAAGTAGTTTGTTTAGAATCGAGAGGAGAATCGAATTATTATAACGGTTTCAACATAGGTAATTTTCTCAATATATTAAATAATTTGTTTGTCAAATATTCAATAAATCTACTGAACCCGATTTATGTAAATGTTAATGTATCCATTTGTTCGTGAGCGCTTTCATTCATTGCTGAAATGATATCAAATCATTTTTGCTTCAAAACTTAAAATGCAAATAACTTTAAATGTTTACTATCAAAATAACGTAATAATTGTTTCAATCCATTTTTTTTTTAAATCAGTAGGGGCGTATGAGGTTTTGCGCTTATTCATTAACACGTTGTATATGTAGGTATAATATTTTTGCAGTCCTTTCCCTAATTCATTTCAATAACTAATTATGTAATTAATAAAAGTTGTAATGAAATGTAAAAGTTTATTTTAAGTTCAAATTATTATCGATCAATTTTTATTTTGTCCGTTTAATATTATGGCATAATTTTACAAAATCGAATATACAAATGCTCTTACAAAATTATGCTAGTTAATGTTCCTCCTTATCAATTACCTACTTACTTATACATTTCATATGGATTATTAAATCATTAAATTTAATTGGCTAACCAAATTTAATGTTCATAACTCCCAATTTAAGTAAGTAAATTGAGATCTAGACATTAACAGGAATCTAGAGAAATTAGTTTATGTTAATCATTACAAAATTGAAAAAAATATATATCTTAACATTTTTAAAACATAGCTTCATTTCAAAATATTATGGTGTGATACGAATTAACGATTAAATAACATAAAATAAAGGTTAATTTCGAACAAAACTATAGTTTTAACAAAATGGAAAAACAAAATTGATAATAATGAAATATTAATCTAATCACAAAAATAATAATTGGTCTTAACACTAGTTTAGATTCATAATAATTAATACTTGTCAATTTCATTACGATTTGGTTTAAATAACATGTTCACATAAGTAAACTTATTTTTGTAGTAAATACTTACTTACGTCAAAAAGTATTATTAAATTTTTTATATTATAAGATGTCAAAGATACACATTCGAAAGGTATACGATACATTTATCCATGAATGGTATTTATATGATTCGAGCATCGGTCTAGATGTTCATGGAAAAGAGAATTAAATGCATATTACCTACACAAAAATACCTGTGGATTTAGGGGGGGTATTACAGAGCGACACTCAAGTGGAGATCCGTAGAAAGAGAAGGAACTAGAAGGAAGCACGTGTCTTGTCATATCACTCAGTAAGAGATGCACAATAGCAAATTCGCTCTAGAAAAGGAGATCGCTACTTATTGCTGTCCTTATTGACGTAGCCACTTTTTTGTTCTACGACGGCTGTCTGACTACGGAGTTAGACATCTATTTTCATACAAATTGTATTGGATTTTATGACTGTCGCTGCCTCATACGCAGTTACACTGATGTTCCGTCTATCAGCGTAAGCGAAAATTACTTCGCCTATGTGGAGATCTCTTCTTGGGTATAGATAGAAAAGGATGCAAATACATACAACACATACATGCATCCTTGTCTATCTTTACTTAAGAAGAGATCTCCACTCGAGTGTCGTTCTGTAATACCCCCCTTAGACATTCATTATAATTATGTCAACGAATATGTCATCACATCAGCCAGTACTGTAAACTCCATTGTTTTGATTTTGAAACACTGCACTCGTATGAAACCAAAACATTTAGAGGGTCCTTCTTAACCATTTCTTAACTGACACTTTTTAAGGGGGGATGTTCAGACCGTCAAATTGAACAACTTTCTCTATGGCAACAACATCGTAATAGCGAATAAAAAAATCAGCTCTCCATACACTGCAAACTTACTCAAGCCAAATGTATTTTGACTTTTTTTTTGCGATTTCGATGTTGGTCCCATAGAGAAAGTTGTTCTGTTTGATGGTCTGATAATCCCCTTAAAAAAGTGTCAGCATATTAAGTTGGACCCTGTCTAGCCATTATTTTGAAATCGTCTTTGTATTTAACCGGACAAAGTCTTGTTGCATAGTAGGTATACTTAACTAAAATCTGAGTCAATACTCAAACGATATCTGTAATAAAAAGGAGCTTTGCTCGTCCATGGAATTCATATCACAATATGTTTCTTCAAAATAGTATAATATAGCAACAGCATAATTATATATACGATTGGCATTTAAAAGCTCATACTTAACTTTACTAATCCTCCATGTGAGTATTAATCACATGTTCACACAACGTAGTTTCTTCTCGGGTACCCTGGAAGCGTATTGGTAGCTAGGTACGACTGCTTTCACGTCAGGTTTGTTCTCCTCTTGTTTCTGTTCAGTTTCTCCGATTAAAGTTTTTAGGCAGATTCTCATATCACAGGCAAACTTCCTAACGAGTCGTTCTAAAGAAAAAAGATGTTCGTCTAGAGCCTCTGGTATTTCCTCCCTCATGAAATCTGCTAGTCTCAGAAGGTACTCCGCGTTAGAACCTGAGGAGCCACGGCATTCCAGAATCTGTTTAGCCACATCTGGTAAAGGGGCAGAGCCTAGCCAATGTCTGTTTTCTGGTACTGCTATGTAGAGTAGTGCATCTTTTTTTTCATCATCTTGACTAGTGCTGCTTGAAGGTAGGAAGAAGGAAGGGCGAGGATGAAAGTTGACGGTGTACGTTCTATATCCTCCTAGTTGACATTCCCGGGTAGAGAGATAAGGCAAAGCAGCGTTGTCTTCTGCTGCAACTAAAAACGCTTTGCCCCATGTGATGCCCTGGAACAAAATAAAAAGAATCATTAATTGTTGTGTATTATGGAAAGCAATAAAAATATTGAGTATTGAGTGATGCAGGAAGGAAGAACTGCTATTTCAATTAGGAACTAGGCTAAAGTAAAAAGACGATGTGCGAGTAGAAATGACATAAAATTGTATTGTAATAATAACACTATCTAATAAATACAACAAAGGAAGCAAATGAAACAAAGGTGTTATCAAACAAAAGTTCATTGTACTTATAAAAGAGTAGGTACAACAGGCTTATCCTATGAGATGAACATTAATTGTACTACTGTAACCTGTACTAGAACTAGAACCATAATGTTATAAGTAAGTAAAATGTGTTTGACAAGCTGTTATTGTTTTTAACACGCATTCGTTGAACTGAATTTTAACAACGAAGAGTATGACTGAAATTTAAAAGTTGTCAAAACATACAAAGTACGGTACTTTGACCATTTCGGAAAGGAATTGTAGACCCTCTGGCCAGAATATCATAAAATACCTATCCATAAATTCAGTTTGTTGAAGTTACGATTTGTTTTGCATAAGTATTGAAGCGAATCCTCAATCAGGTTATGGTTTTTTGATAATGTTAAATATTTGGTTTAAACTGTTTTATTATTAGGGCGTCTTGGATATGGGTCACGGACATCGCTCTTTGCATGTACATGTATAAATACGCGAAACCAGAATGCTATACACAGAACATAATGCAAATCACTGTATCTCGTTTGTTTACTTCAGGCTGCACCAAGAATAACTATGACTAACTTTTGAAAATTGAAAATGCTTAGGTTTCAATGAAAGAAAATAATGACAATATTAAAAGCTGCTACGTTTGAATCATATTCTTGTCAGATCTTTCAAATATTTAGTGAGGGTATTGGATCTCACCGAGTTAACTGTTTTGTGCAGGTTTACAATACAATAATAAAATGTTGCAAACTTAAAACAGTCGTTTATCAGAATTTGAATTCAGAACTGAGTACTTTAAGGTTGATAATTTTCTTCAGATTGAATAAGACGTAATTTTACTTTCTATGCCGAATGCCTATTTATTTGCCAATGCGATAATAATACATACTTAGCTGAAAACTTGAAAAGGCTGTTTTTTTTAATTCTCTCATTTGTTGTGGTAGGCGATCTATTCATGTTATTTCAGTTCAGTGAAATAAAATAACGTATTACCTATATACTAACACAGTACTAATGTATAAATGTATGTTTTTTTTTTCAATATATTTACTAGCCTGGTTACTAGACCTTTTCGCTAAATCTTAATTTATTTTTAATTTTCTTCTGTTTTCACATTAAACGTTGGTATTCGACGTTTTGATGGTTCTTTGGAGTTTTTGGAGGCAATCGAAAGACGCAGGAAAAGCAGAGAAGTCCACAGGAAAGAGGTGAACCGACCGCTTTGCCGCGCTTAAATCACGGAACACTTTTCCTGTTTACGACCCATGCACCATCATATTTCACTGAACTGTATATTGTTCACTTGCACGACACTTTGTTACGCAAAACAACACCAATTTCACGAACCAAAACTCACTATAAACAATAAAAATTCGATCTTCTCTTCTTCTTTATTTTTAATTTTATTTAATTTTAAAGAAGAAGAAAAATTCGATGAAATATAAGGACTCCAAACGTCAGCTACCAAAGCCCGCCAAAAACTCTATAAATGTATGACTACCTAGATGTTGCCATGTTTCAGAACATATTCTGCGTAGGTATCTCTACCTCAGTGAGAGACAGGCGTGAGAATATTTATGTATGTATGTAGTTACGTACCTAATTTCATAAAATCCATTGAGTGACAAACATCTAAACATCCAAACTTTGATATTTATAATATTAGTGAGATATACCTATATACTTATCTGAAATAGATAATTTTAGAAAGCAACGCCAACATTAATCTACAGCTTATCACACACGCACAGCCATGTTACTAGTACATGATATCGATAGGCGTAATGTACATAATATGCACTTCAAAAATTGATAGACATCAAAATCTAGTCATTATTAGGACATCCTATCTAAATCTTTGACAGCCGATAGCCGGCTGGTTCGGTGGTCTCGTCATCAGTCTAGTCAATTAGGGACATGTAATGTTTTCAATAAACCGGCCAGGACTGTGTCGCATACGTCCCATGATAGGGCTCCGTAGGCACTTGTGACAATTTAATTATTTTTGCTCTGTCCTTGTTCATGTATGTACATGATTACTCATTTACTGACACACTTTGTTCAGAAGATGGTTTTTTCTGAAACTGTTATGTTCACAGATCCTTTAAAACTGTCATTGAAAGTACTTACTAAGAGCTACGAACAAAGACTTATAATTTGTTCGTAGACTAAGAGCTAATTCCAAGTATATTTTGAGAGCCTTGTTTTCTGCGAGCGCGTCATGTAAAAATATAAATTACTGATTCCAAATAACGTCCAAATAAATTCCAAATTCTTCTCGATGGCAGATTTTGTTTCGATCTGCTTAAATCTGTTTTTTTATGCCAAACTTTGTTTCAATAGACGCATAAATGAGAGAGTATTTGAGGTGGCGCCTACAGACAGACATATAGAACTGCGAACTGAACTTCCAGCGATTCGTCTGATTCGGCGCGGATAAGTGTGTTCTTTGTTTGACTAAGGAACCATAAAAAAGGCCTAAAAATGAACGAAATATTTAGTATACAAAAATTCAAATGTTCTTTTATCAATCAACTAAAAACAATCACAGAACTTTTATTTATTCTAAATCATAAAGATTTACGATCACACTGGATAGAGTTCCGGTACTACCAGTGAAACGTGGGTGTTCTGAGGTTTCAGAACATCTCTGACTATAGTCAGGAACATAGTCGTTTGCTATGCTATGAAGATTTATAAAAATATAAATTGCCGTTATTACAAATTGATAGCTCTTTCTCTAATAAAAAACCGTTCTTTCAAACAACAAAGTTGTGATGGGAACTGAAAAATCGACCGCAGCGCCCGGGGTGGCAGAAACATCGAGTTACTCATAATACCTCAATGGGCAGAAATGTGTATGTGTACTTTTGTCGGACAAGCTGTGTAAAATAGGCTTGTCAATACTATGCAAATCTCAACACGAAATCTCCAAAACTGTAAAGACTACAAACTAAAAATTTGGACTGGAAGTTTCTATTGGCATCCAGGTGCTAACTAAAAAGTTTTTTTTTTTTAATTTTATCTTTAAAGTTGTGAAAACCGGGATAAAAATTTGTACGCAAATTGACTTTGCAAATATCGTGGATTCTAGTAGGTACCTAAGTTAAAGTTTTTATTTTAATGTTGCTAATTTCTTTAGTTTTTACATTATTTTATTATAAAAATAACAAACTTTAGCTAACATGTTAAATGAAATAATTCACGGCGGTGGTGCACATAGTCATGGAATAATATTCCTACGAAGTTGGATGGATGGCACCTAGGTACCTACTTATATCCCAATCATCTTCCTGCTCTTATCCCATTATTTGGGGTCGGTGCAATACTTCGTCTTCCTCCTTTCATCTGTTTTAGCCGTCATTTCAGCGCACGATCTTTTTTACACATTGTCATCTTTCACACAATCCATCCATTTTTAGGGTTCCGAAGTCAACAAGGAACCCTTATAGTTTCGCCATGTCCGTCCGTCCGTCCGTCCGTCCGTCCGTCCGTCTGTCCGCGGCTTAGCTCAGAGACGCTTAGTACTAGAAAGCTGTAATTTGGCATGGGTACACATATTAATCACGCCGAGAAAGTGGTAAAATAAAATTTTGAAAAATATTTTTTTTTAGGGTACCTCCCCTACCCGTGAAGTGGGGACGCATTTTTTTTTTCTCGTCTATCCCATGGTGTGGGGTATCGTTGGATAGGTCTTTTAAAAATACGGTGGGTGTGGGAAAATCATTTTTCGATTTAGGGATCCGTTAGCGAAATATTAAGCTTTAAGGTGCTAATTTTTGTTAGAGTCGAGTGTCCCCCCCCTCTGCCAGCTAAACGGTTGTTTCTAGATATGTGAAAAAATTCATGGCAGTAGTGTATATAATGAAATTAAAAGGAAAACTATCACCGCTAAGTTAGCTTTACAAGTTAACGAGTAATAGTCGACCAACTTAAAAAAAGTACTTTTTAGACTTTATTAGCCGTCAAACCGTAGTATAAAACAAAAAGCCCCCTTCTAAGTTCGTATATTGTGACGGGTAACTACGGAACCCTACCCTGCGCGTGGCCCGACACGCACTTGGCCAGTTTTTTTTTTTAGTCGTTTTCTCTTCATCCCAAATGAAAAACATCTGAAATCTGCATCACTATTATAAGGCTTTATATCTTCGTAATTATACTATAAACTAGTGTTTACCCGCGACTTTGTCCGCACAAATTATACGTATACCAGATTTTAAGTCAGATCATAAGCTATCAAACAAACAAAAATTCATCAAAATCGGTTCAGTAGTTTTTGTATGATGCGCGAACAAACAGACAACATTTCTAAAAAAGGTTGATTTCGAGTCAGGGATACCTAAAAACCATATCGTAATCTTTTTTTTGTAAGTATCTTCAATGTATGTACAGACACACTTCAGTTACAATTTTATAATAGTTTAGACTGTAAATATTATTTGATACGCGCAATCTAGATTATCTAAGCAATTTTTCCTTATACCTAGGTATAAAACATTACTTTTATTAATACCGTCTACGAGTGTTCTACGACAAAGTTTTGTATGAAATTGACAACTCTGCAACCACCTTAAGTAATATTGAAGCAAATTAAACAGAACAAATTCTAGAACGGATCAAATTTTCCCAATAATAGGTCCCGACCGTGAAAGTCCTAGACTACTGGACTTGTTTTTTTTCTTTTCAGTTTTTATTTAAAGATCACGTTTTACGCAGACGGGTTTTGTCTTAAAATTTAATAAAGAACATTTAAATTTTAAAACGTAGGTATACTTATTACATAAATGAAATAGACTCGTCCACCTATTAAAAGTAAAAATGTTAGTTTTGCCCGTGAACTACGACCTTTATAGACACAAAAAAATAATTTACAAGTCTATAAAACCAAAAATATCAACGTCGTTTAGCGTATTCTGTAGTTTATCGTCACGTGTAAAATATATGTTATCCGATACTCACACAGCTCACGCGCACTGCCAATCTTACAAATTGACGGATGCAATTTTGCCGAGTCAAGATATAAATGGATGCAATCATTTCTAGGGAACTTTGATTTGTCGAATATGTTACCGAGTTAATACAATTTGAGACGACTTCGCTAGTTTGGATGTGGTGCCAGGGACAAAGTAACTTTCGAGTAGCGTTAACGACAGTAGAAAACATAAATCGTTTAAACTTTAAACTTAGACTCTTTAAACTTTAAAGGGAATTTCCTGAGGTGTTTGATATATTTATCGACTCAAGTAATGGAACATCTTTGGTTCGGTTGTCACAATCCTTAGATTATTTTACAGTTACGAGTATCATGAAAACTCTTTAAAATGAGAATTATGAATGAGTGGAAAATTGAGCCACAATCAAAGAAAGATTGTGAAGTTAACACACACAGGCTGGCTTGCACCAAAAAGTCTCTAGGCTTAAACATACTTAAATATGATGCAGTCACTGTCATTTGTATGAGCATTGTGAGTGACAGAACTATCACTAAATACGTTTAAGCCTAAAAACTTGTTGCAAGTCGGGCTTAAAGCAATAGATATCATAATGAGAATGATCTTTTCTCCGACTTCTGTAGATCACCACAAATTTGACTTTCTTATTCTTCACGTATTGATAAATTTAATTGTAGGTATGGTACCTACGTCTTAGACTGGTTCCGAAATAATAAGCCCTTAGGAAACATGTCTTTGAATGAAACTGACAAAGTTACAATTTCATAAGAATATACGTTTTATCGAATAATTAACATACGCATGTGAAGAGAATACAATAATAGATACATTACACGTGCAGACAGTACTCGTCAACTTATACATCTAGTGATATTTTAATGCGCATTATGTTTGTTAGACAATCGTACTACTACTCTTTACTTTAGTTAAGGCTAGGATATCCCAGTGCAAGCGTCTCTTTCTTGCAAGCATAAGTTTACAATTAGCCATCCCGCTCCAATTGAAAGCAGGATCGCAAAAAAACGTGTTTTTCGTCAATATCTTTGCTCATGGGAGTTTCTAAGCTAAAACTTCTCCTGAGTTCACTAGAAATATTTAATAAATTTAGTTAAGTACAAGAATAAAACGTTAAATATCAGCAGTTTAATCATAGTATTGAAAAAACATAACAAAAAGGGGTAACTTTGGGATTTTTTTCTATCGAGTAAACTTAATCTAATCGTGTAATTGAGAACAGTCGCCCATCCGCCCGATCCTAAAATAAGACATTATTTAATTTCAGACTTTAAAACAGAGTTTAAAACACTTTCGTTCGTGTTCAAAAAACGGCCTCGACGGGATAAGAGCGTCTTTCTAGGAACCGATTTATAATACCGACCATAAATAAAAGTTACTTATCTAATTAATTTATAATTCTGCAATGTTTCATGACTTGTTTATCAATAAATTCGTATTATTATGAGTATCCACACGATCGGCGTAAGAAGGATTATTTTATTATTGTTATTTTTACTATTAGCCTATAGTCAATTAGATCGATCGATTCGTCTTGGAAAATGGATTGCCCACAGTGAATAAGTCAGTTACGCCAAAAATGTCAGATGCGTCGTTTAGTAAGACTAGCGACGAATTATTGCGCATGCGAATTAGTCGTAAACAACGAAGTCTCAGAAGGAATCGGAACAATACTTGTGCAACTCCCTGCGGTGGGTATTGCTTTATTCAAAGCCTTGTTGTATTAAAATATTTTGAGTTCGCGACGATTGGGTTTTCATAACAACAAATACTATTTATCTCTTTCAATACAGTTTTAATTGTTTGGTCACCAGTACATGACGTTTTATAATGTAGAACCGTTATTTGTTATTAATAATTACATGCAGCATTCTTTAATAAGTTTTATTAATTACAAGATGACCGAGGCGAACTTCATACCGCCTTAGAATCTTCCCGACACACACTTGGTCGTTTTTAGCCTATGTTCATCACGGATAATGTAGCATTCTAATGGTGAAAGAATTATTCAGATCGGTCAGTAGTTTCTGAGCCTATTTAATACAAAGAAACAAACAAAAAATAGATTTTTTCCTCTTTATAATATTAGTGCTTATAGACAGATAACGATGTAGGTGTACGTAATTATTGTTGCAAACAATTCTGCTAATATTAAAAATAAAAAATCCAAACGTTACATTTTTCGCCACCACTTCCATTTATACCTTTGTTTATGTATTTACTGCGCTTGTATGACTTGTATGTCTTCTATTTAACTTTACTATCTCTAGATTATGATTTTGATGGGTAGTAATTCAAAAAGTCAATAATACTTCGCTCGCTCCACTTTTCGGTTTATTGATGTAACCTAGCTAGGACACAGTTTATGAATTGAAAACTATGGTTACATACAGCACGGAAACTGCCTGCCCCGAAGTCTTAATTAGGGCTACAAACTTGATCAAAAAGTCGGACTTATTAATCCAAGAACAAAGAGGCCGCATTTAGGAACGAAATCAATTGATTTGACCCAAAAACCAAGATTAATCAAGAGGCCATAGGACACGGTTCGGAAGATTATTACGAAATATGAAATATTAGTAGCAATCCATGAACTAATCAAGAAGTAAAATTATGAGGAAATACATTGCTTAACCAATTGATCGCCAAGACAGAAAGGGAAAACGCATTCTTTGCCTACGCAAAGGTTTTTGTGATAAGTAGTAAACACAGGAATTTAAGAAAAAACGCATTAGTAAAAGTTATTTTTTACGAGATAGTTAAGATATAGGTAAGTACAAATAATATTTATAATTTTGGTTTTTGAAATGGTCTGAAACACCCCCTTAAGTATTTAACGCATTGAGGTTTACAACCTGTATTGTACCGACTGCAATGATGATGTTAAGCAAATCGTCATAATAATTTACCTAACCATTATTATTAGTATGTCCGTTAAATTATCACAAACTCAGATATATTAGGGTTAAATAAATGTATTTAGTAAAAGTAGGTAGGTACTAGGTATAATCCGTCGATACTTACTTCTTTATCTTCTATTAGGGTAGCAACACGGCCGGGCTGAAAACAATAAATGAAATATTAGTTAAATAAAAAATATTCACAAAATAAATTAATTGATCAGTTCATTGTTAATTTCGTCCTAAAATCCACTGAGGAAATGGGCAACAGTGTTATAAATTATTATAAGCAATAGGCTGACAAATTCAATACAGGGGTGCTTTTTGCTACCAAACGTAAACAACTTTCAATATAAAGACATCGAAATCGAGAAAAAAAATCCGGTGCTCTTTACATTTGAGTCGAGAAGCCATTGACATATTCTATGGAACAGGATTTTTTTTTCCCAATTTTGATGTTGGTTCCATAGCGAAAGTTGTTCGGTTTGATGGTCTAAAGCATCCTCTAAGATATTTATGTAAAATAATTTTACTGGGGACATGCCCGTGCCAACAGGTTTGGTCAAAACTTGCTTCCTTTAATACGACACTAATGCTCTCCCTAATAATGAGCATGAATATAATTACTATATTTTCGTAACAAACGGACCCAGAGTCGTAGTAGATGCAATAATCCGTAGCCAAATTTAGTTTCACTAAAGGAAAACAGAGCTGATTGTTTAGGTATGTGACCGAAATAATAGTAGAGTCTATAATCGCCCATTCACGCGTTGTTATCGTGCGCGACCGCGCCAGGCGTGATGTAGGTATCTAGCCAAAATAGCTTTAGTTGACGTATCCGTTTACATAATTCGTACTCCATAGCATGGTCTAGAATTCTTAAACATTTTATCAGTTTATCTTCAAAATCTGTTAAACCCTTCGATAGATTTAATTACCTATTAATATGTATGCAAGATATTTTGTGCTAATAGTTTGTCGCTTTTATGCAAATTAATGTAAGAAATGTTGATAATTTTTTTTGTTATTTTTACGCGTTTCATAAATAAATGTAAACAATCGTTATTATAATAATTATGGTTGTTTACGTTGCTATAAGGAAAAAAAAATGCGTGACGGGATAAATCCCAGTTTAATTAACCGTACCTACTACGGCTTTTCGGATAAAGTACCTAGTTCTCATTGAAAATAACACAGAATTGTAAATCTAGGTGAATGAACCCATTCGTTTTGTTTTTATAACATCTGAATAAATAGAAATCTAAATGAAGAACACTTGGACAGAAATTATATATTTCTGTCTATAAAATTGCCTAGAAGACGCGCTAAAATCGTTGATTGCAGAAATAGCCCAATTTTGGTTGATATAAACAAAATACTTATCTCTTGTATAAAGTGGAACGCAATTTTGTTGCTGAAAAATATTGTGTAGGCAGTAATGACGCACAACTCTGTTATTGTTTTCTTTCCAGTGCTTTGCTCGGGCTTGTTTTAAAACTGAATAGTTTTAAAGGTATTCCCGATGCGTAATAAGCTTTTATACTGACTGATGTATTTTCATTGTCTACGAACTCATTATTGCACTATGTTTTGGAATAGTACTGCATGCATGTGAAAGTGCATCAACCTCGAGAGCTCGCCAAATACATGTTCAGCAATGTCATTGTGTCAATAGCATTGAAATAGCAAAAAATCCATGTTTTTATGGCCCGAATAAAGCTAAAATGTATATATACAGGGTCCTTCTTAATATGCTGACACTTTTTTAAGGGGATATTCAGACCATTAATCTGAACAACTTTCTCTATGGGACCAGCATCGAAATAGCGAAACAAAAATCAGCTGTCTCATACATTTGGCTTGAGTAGGTTTGCAGTTTTGTATGGAAGAACAGATTTTTTGTTTTCGTTTTCGATGTTGGTCCCATAGAGAAAGTTGTTCAGTTTGACGGTCTGATCATCCTCTTAAAAAAGTGTCAGCAAATTAAGTTGGACCCTATATATTTAACTAGGAACTATAGATGTAGCAAAATAATTTGGAATTTACCTCAGCATAAAGTACAGAGTTACCGATATTTAAAAAGGAAGAACATCGTTGTAAAACAAAAGGATAGTGGCTGAATTATGAATCTTCCTACTAAAGTGACAAAAATATAAAACTGTTTTTAATTTAGCACAGTTTCAATTTAGCAGGTCACATCGCGGTTTGACTAGAACTAATCAAAGTGATGTTTTAAGGTATGAAATCTCTCTGATAGACCGTCTTCTCAAAATTGGAATGTAATATGACGGAATATACATTACATAGTTTGACTATACGGCGATTATCGTTTTGTCACAGTACTATAATAGGTAATTCTTTTTGGTTGCACCGTGCACGCAGCTCCATTTACGCAATGCTTGAAAAATTTGTTGTGATTTCGTTCAGAACATTGGAGCAATCATGCGAGCCGATTGCGATAGTCTTTACTTGTAAATAACTAAGATTTACAAGTCGTGTTTTAGTCGAATTTAAAATACTAATAAATAGAAAAGTAGCAAACTACTTATCGGCATAGACGTGCTGTTTACATATAAATTGGTTGCTACATATAAAGGACGTTATTATCACCCTTTTTTACGGATGTTCACTAAAATGAACGCTCGTTTTCTGTGTCAAGTTAAGGTGGTTGCAGAGTTGTCAATTAAATTAAATTAAATTAAAGTAATGTTATATATATGGAAATATGGCTTAAAAAATCTAGATTGCGCGTAATAAATAACATTTACAATTTATAATATAATTACGAAGATATCAAGCTTTGAAATATTCATACAAAATTTACCCCTTCCCTTTATTTATACCTTCGTAATTATAATATAAATTGTAAATGTTATTTGATACCGACAATCTAGATTTTCAAAGCTATTTTTCCATATATAAAACATTACTTTTATTAATACCGTCTACGAGTGTTCTACGACAAAGTTTTGTATGGACTGAAACCACCTTAAGGTTCATCATTAAGTTGTTTTTTAAATTAAATTACGAGGATATACCTAGTACATAATAGCAGACATTTTTCAGCCATTTATATGCAAAAGTTCAAAGTCAAGAAAAACTAGAACTTATAGGTTGGTAAAATATATCGCCAAAGCCAATAATTTGTCTATACTCGTAGAGCCAAATATGCACCTATTTGTCTTTAGAGCCAAACTCGCCTTTCCTTTTTGTCCATTACCTATTAAAGTCACGCAAATCTGCCTTTCTTTCTTAGAAAGGCATATTTGCATGAAACTTGGGTCACACACTTATCTGGCAAAATGGGGCCAGGAAATTAAATTGTTATTGATAATGAGTCAATGCTAAGTTTGATATTAAATAAATGGTTATTACGATTCAACTTTGAACTAAGTATTCTGATTACGATTACTGATCATTTTGTCTACGGAGGTGAGTAGCAAAATATTAAATTGAATACCTAGTTACTTTTTCTGTAAAATGATAAAACTTTATTAGTATTCTTATTTACGACGGATTGTTTTCCAAACAACGTACTCGTAACTTTTTAGGTAAAACTCAAGTCATTTCTCAGTATGTATTAGCATTATTTAATAGATAGGTAACATGTTTATAAACGTTTCGGTAATTATTATAATTAATGATCTGATTTGCTTAGAAACAAGAATATTTTTTGTGTAGATAATTAGATTGTTTAGTGTAGTTAAAAAATTGTGAAATGGATTGAATTTTCGCACAGCAGCAGCATAAGGATACGGAATTAATGTGCCATAGCCATTACATTCAAGAAATTAACATACATTATATTATAAGGCGTACCAGTGAATAAAATAATTATTGTTGACTGAGTGTCAGCTTTTTTTTATATTATATTTATACATAAAGTACCTTTTTCTGTTAGGGTAGGTTAGCTGATGCAATGGCGTTCAGATACCGACTAAGGATATTTTTTTACTACTTCCATATCTAATTGTGTTCGCTAAACACAGATGCACTTTCTCACCAAGGACCCTTTTGAATCAAATAATCAGGTAAGGGGTAAAATTATTAGTTATCTACTTTAAAGGTGCTTGGAATAAACATGATCCGAAAGAGAAAATAGCCAAAACCAATCTGTCTAGACCTTTTTCATACGATCGAACCTAAAGGTCAATCTCACCTTCGCTTCTGTGCCACGATGAGTGGTGTTTCCTTGCCAGAATCTTCTAGAGAAGCCCTTGACGTATCCAGCTACTGACTGTTGGTACTCAAATCCTGGATTCCAGCAAAGTGACCCATATCCAAAAACCCAAAAGGGTTCTTTTCTTATTCTTACGTCAATCTCATTTTGTCCGGTGCTCAAAAAATTTCTGGACGTATCTTCTGTTATCTTATATTCACAATCTTTTGTATGCTCCATCGTCTGTTAAAATACGCGGTTTTCTTAAAAATATCTTCGAAGTCTTAGCAATATTTGGCGTGTGGCTCTAAACTAAGATTTACACGGTGAAAATGTAGAAAGTTTGCGCGTTTGAAGAAAATATATCACAGATATTGGGTCACTTTTTATTCTACTTGTGTTTCATTGTGGGTAATTCAAATACGCGTATTAAATATTAAACTAGGACTATAAATGTAGAGAAATAAGTAAAATACAACCATCCTTTACGCTGTACGATAGTAGACTGGCTTTTGTACTGTATGGTATGGTGCACGGTCTCTTTCTTGACATTTGGCAGTATCGGTAACAAAGCACATGGCTCATTCAAGTCCTCTCTGTGGTCCGATGTGTGTTTTTAAGCGCTGTGAAAACGAATATAATTCTCACTTTCATAGAAATAATTTCAACTCGAGTATCGTTTTATGCATTCGGACCGAAGCGAGGTACGATTTGCTTGGAGGGCTTTGTGTTTCGTTCCACGAACTCACTGCAAACCTCAATTGATCGTAAATATTACATGAAAGTTTTTGATTAATGCAATTCTTCGGAAATAAAAACGTAATATGAATTGGTACTAAGAAAAGAAAGAAACAATTTTGATAGAACATTCATTTATTTATTAATGAATAACATTGATTGTGGAACGGAACGTTCGCCAGTTTCCATTTACCGCCTCTCCCCCCTCACTCCTCTGCCCTCGTCGATCGATGGTTTGAGAGACGAGGGCTGACGCAATTTTTGCAACAGCTTGCCGCAGAAAGATCAAAGATGTTAATTATGGTAAAATTGGTAAATTGCAGTTCTTAACGTGGAACCCATTGAAGTCTTTACGTTATTTTGCGACAAAAATCGATAAAAATAAAAATAAAATAAAAATATATTTTACATACTTACGTTATAGGTATAGAATATAGATCTTCCTTGATTTCTTTAGACAAATCCATGGGTATAATATCTACCAATGCCAGTTTCCTGGATAAATCCTACCTAGACCTAATTAATATTTAAATATGACAGTCTTTTGTTATTATTTACGATTTCTGTAAAGTACCTAAGTAACCCTATTTTTTGTTATTGTAGGTATTATAATTAATATACTATTTGTGTTGTTTTCTTCCTTACATTATATTTTTTAAATTAGTTTAGGTTAAAATATTAGGTGTATGATACTTATATTTTGTAGGATTAGTTACTTTCCTAATTTTATAGTGTGTACCTATATTTTAATAAATATGACAGTTATTTTGTATGATATTACGTTTATTCCACTTTCCCGCACGTCTCAACCGGTTTACTAATTACCATGAAATATAAGCAGATGGTAGCCTATGGCTCAAACATAGAAACATTTTAATTATGTACTATAAGTAGGTAAGTAGTTAAGGTACTTACCTTACTTACGTTTAAACTTCAGGATATTTTATGTAAATGTCTGGTTACTTACATAGGTAATAAAACAAATGCAGTAATTTAATGGTTCATTTATTTAATAAAGAATAAATCACATTTCACATTTTACGTTTTAATTTGGAAATCATATTACTTACCTACTTAGACGGTGTTCCAAAACTCAACGTCAACCCGAAAGCAGGAGATAGGCTAACTAAAGTTGTCAAAGAAAAATATTAAACCGCAGAAGTCTGACAAAAGATAGGTAGTGTTTTCTTTAAAAAAATGACACTCATGTTTATTTATTTAATTGGAACCATTGGAAAGGTTATTCAGGATTGCGTAACAAGTATTTTCATGGAATAATATACAAACCTATATTCACTACATCGAATTGTTCCGCTCAACGATGGCGATTTTCACAATGTTAAAAAATATAACGAAATCTCGAAAACAATCAATCTTGAATGTTTTATTATTTTTCACTGATCAGTTTTAAACTGGCCTATCTCCTGTTTTCGGCTTAACTTTTGAGTTTTGGGACACCCTGTATATTGGTTTGGGAATTATTTAACGGATGATTTTGTGGTCTATCTGTAAAGATTTTATCAGGGTAGGTAGGTTATAAATTGTAATGTTTTACACCGTTATAATTTAGAATCATTCTATTTTTCAAAAAGTTAGAAATTTCAGAATAGTGTACATGCAGTATAGTTACTTGTGTTAAGTATACGATAAAGACATATATAAGTACATTGATTATAAAATAACATTCATATTAATTGTTTATTATGGTTTCTATAACTGTAATGCATTGATGAAATTGGACATGTAAATGACAGGTAACTATATAATATTTTGTGTACGATTCCTTAACCAAGAAATTACTAACATTAATCAGAATCTGTTCTGTTCTGAGTACCTACCTACGTATAATCCGTACCACCACCCATCACTGTGTATTGGGAAATAACATAAAATTAGAAGTCTAAGCCCCACTTGCGCCAAACACGGGTTAGCAATTAACTCCGGATAAAATAGCTCTCTCAGTTGTTTTTCTATACAAAAAATCATGGGTTACCAACTTAACCTGGAGTTTATTGCTAACCTAGGTTGGCGCAAGTGGGGCTTATACTAGTAATATTAGTGACTTTTTAAATGAGTGAGAGTTATTAACGGAAGACGACAAATGTTTGCATTTACGACGTCAGGCCGACATTTTAGTCCGTGAACAGAGAATGTACGGAACTTCCTATGGCAATGACGCATCGCTACAGTTTGATTGAGTTCCATAAAAAAAGATTCCATGTTGTTAGTGACAACATTTGTAGAGAGTAAGTTAAACACTCATGTCACGCATTAAAAAAAGAGTAGGTATAATACGCAGGTAGGTAGGTATCTAGCAGGATAACATTTGCACACAACGCAATGCATCATACATTGGTTGCACAATATTGGCTAGAGATTTTTGCTATAATAGTGATTATGACATGACAGTTTCATCGTCTTAACGTGATAAACGTATCTACATTACTTTTTAGGTTTCCATTAGGTACAAACTGTTTTCCTTTTATGTACTCGTACTTATTCTTTAAAATGTAAATAAGACACGTTTCTTGTAAATAACACATAACTGTCATCAAAATACGAGTGATTAGCGCTGAGTAGGGTTGATAGGTACATATATTATAATTATAGCTGTATTATCTATGGAATGATAAAATTTAGTCAAGTGTACGAACAACAACGATAGACTTCATATTGCGGAAATTTTGTAGGGTGTTTTATAAGTTCTAATAGACCAATGAGCTTAAGCTGATGTCTTGCTTTGATAAAATGTTGTACGAATACGAAATTCCTGAAAGAAAGCGGGGTGCGGGGCAGGACAGTGAGCTCCAATGAGGATATTCCCGACTCAAAAGCGCTGCATTGAGCTGCCGCACAAACCAAGTGTGATAAGTACCTATGTATTTACGGAAATCTTATAAACCACAGACACATTTATTAGTTTACAGATAGTGTTTAAGAAATATCATTAAATTTAATCGGTTGATATTAAAAATAGAATCAAACTACGTTTATATGGAGCGTGGTAGCTCAAATATCCTCTTTAGGACGTATCTTGGAGCACCATTTTGTACGTACACAGGTGGACTGCTTGTTTTTGATGTTTGGCGACCGAGGGTCGGGGCCTTGTACCTAGCTTATTAGTTTGTGGAGGTACTCAATTTAACTGATTGAAGAACTGGAGTGCGATTTTTGAATCTCATTCGGTGAGCTCAGCAGTTGAAAATGTCAAAATTACTATGGAGATATGCATCTATCTACTGCAGATTTGACTCTCAAAAATCATGCTTCAGGAGTGCGATTTTTAAAATTCAAATCAGCAGTAGAAAGATTCGTATCTCCATAGTAATTTTGACATTTTCAACTGCTGAGCTCACCGAATGAGATTCAAAAATCGCACTCCTGATCAGAATATTTTCCTTGTTCTATTTATTATTTTAATGTATTTGAAGCGGTCTAAACCTCCCCCTTATTTATTCTGTAGGATAAAATTCATCTGATAATTCTCTGCCTGTTCTAAGATATCTGTATAAAATCCAATATTATTTGTAAACCAATATTATTTATGATTTTCAAGGTAATCAAGGTGTTGTAAGAGGAACCGTGCGATTCATTATGTCATTTCAAGCAAGTATGTGGTAGAACGCTGAAATGAGTACTTTTTGAACGCATTTTGGACCACTTTATAAGGATGAATCGTATAATTTCTATATAAAATACCTTGAAGGTAACTAACAACAAACATACAGTTACAATACCTAATATTATAATTGAGATTACATCGTTTTCACAAAATTAATGTACAGGTCGGTTCGTAACCTATTTACTTTATTATTATTATTATCAGCCACTGATGTCCCACTGTTGGGCAATCTATTTACTTATAAACTAATTTTCATTTCAGTGATATTTGGCTTTAACACTTTTTCCTGGTATAAGGAAGTTTTAAGAGTAGTTCGTCCAGTTTCTTTAAAATAATAAGTGCAACATAATATAGGTATTACAATAGATGCAAACGTCACTGTATGGATCGTTTTAAAATATACAGCAAATTTTTATAAATTTATAAGTATTACTAGATGACTGCGGCAAAGCATTTGCATTTGAAAAGGCTACTAAAGAATATAAAAATAAACGCACTAAGTTTTGTTTTGTAAATATTAATAATTATGGAATCTGTCATGCATGCAGGGGGCTAAATTTATTCATGTTCTCGGCCTTCTGTATATTTACAACCTTCTTGATAATTCGATTTACTATTTATACTTTCAATAAAAATATTATGATTTTTGATTTATGCAACAAACAGATCACTTATCTTTTGTCTACATATTATAATAATTTATTATTGTATTGACAACATTGTAAAATTTACAAAATCCAAGAATAAATAATTCTAGTATATGTAAGGTAATATATGCCCCTAATTTGAAAATAGTAATGTAGATTCAAAAATACGCAGTTATTCACGACAGTAAACCAATGCCCTATTTCCGCGATCAACTTAATATCTTTTAACTTGGCTCTTCAATGATCTTGGGCCTTATGAAGTTAAATGGTCAAATATTTCAAAATGGTTTATACCGTTTCTTCCTGTTCACACCAACAATATTACCTATAATTATGGTATCATAATGAAATGTCATACTGTTCTTCGTAAGTTTTATTTATAAGGTGTGATGTTTAGTTGGTATTTAGAGTCACTTCTCACCATCACGCCTAACACGCACAAAATTTTTTTAACGACTGGCTTCCAATACAAAATTCTGAATCTCACACGGCTAGATTCTTCATCTTGTAACAACCCTTTAGGATGACTTTCACTACACAGGTGAAGCAAAATACAACGCTGCTCTTGTATCTATAAATCAGTATATAAATACTGACCATTATCTTTTAACGATTACCCACTAATGTACAATCAGACTTTTTACAATCAATATTATAATGGTCAACATGATCAAAAATCTTATAATTCAACACATACTCGTACAAATGCTTCAAAATTTAATTTCATTTAGACATTTTCATAATATATTTTTTTATATTTATAATTTTATTTATTATATAAATATTTTATATTGATAAAATGTGTACCGTTTAGTAACAAAGTACATAAACACTATACTTACTTGTAAAATGTGTTGTGTAATTATTTTTCGACTAATTATTAGGTATGTTCCTTAGTAGGTAACGTACCTATGGTATTATATTATGGTAGGTAGCGATTCCGATCTTAGCCTATATTCTATATAGTCTTCACACGACATTATGGCAACTGTATAAGGCGCCGTGACAAAGCTTATATCTCCATAAAGTAATTTAAAAAATTGAAAATATTGTGAATGTTCAGTAGATTCACTGTAAAAAAACAAATAATAAACTCTAATGCGGAGTATAGCGACTTCATCAGTCGGGACTCATTAAAAATTCGAGACTGGATTAAATTTTCCCAATAATTTTAATTACTAAAGTTTATTATTATATGTTTTTTATGTGTGTATCGATCAAGAAAATGGTGTAGATTTCTAGACTACTGGACTTGTTTCTTTTTTTCAGTTTTTATTTAAAGTTCACTTTTTACACAGTAGGGTATTTTTTTTTTTTTTTTTTTCTCAGAGACGTGTAAAACGTGTAAGATATTTGTGAAAAATAACAAAAATTCGAATAACTTTGACACCGTAAACTTTTTACATGTTATTATGGGGTGCAATAGATTGATAGTGGTGTATATCGCAGATATTAGTATGGACCACATTAACTCGAATACTCTCTGTAAACTGGAATTTATAGTCTACCTACTGTAGCCCCGCGATTTTTTTTAACCAAAAATGTTACCGTTATGTTAATGTTTTTATTGTCTAAAAACTTTATATGGAACGTAGCCGTACAAGTTTTAAGACCGGTCAAAAATTCAGTTTTTTGACTAGGTATTTAAACTGGTGATCTTTACGACTTATAATAGGTGTTTATATTACATAGTAGATGGGTAATGTTGTACCTTGTGATTAAAAAGTCCCGGGGCTACAGTAGGTACTAATAATTTAAAGGGTTGTTGTTGACCATCAAACTGAGAAAAATTTAATACTTATGAGACCTACAATTTAAATAGTGAAAAAAATCGTCTGTTTCGTACATTTACATCGAATAGCTATTTACATTTTTTATGGAACAACGTTAGCGCTTTTAATATTGGTTCAATAAGTTGTTAGTTTGATGGTCTGAATGTTTGATGTTAGTAAAACATTTAAGTTGACAACCTGTACTTATAGTCAGGACCACATCGCATCTCGTCGCTCTGAACGTAGTCCAAAAAATGACAGATATTTAGACCCGTATATTAATAAACAAAACTCTAACGCATAATAAAACGTGAGCTTATAAGAATCTCTAAACGCATCGAAATTCGTTTATTACGGACTTTCTATCTTACTGCTCTAGATGCGGGACTGTTTCTGTAACTTGCGGCTTCTTCGTATAACTCAAATGTAAATTAACATCTTTTTATGTTTTAGGAGCATAGGTATTTATTGTTCAAAAGTTTAAAGAGCGCCTCTCAAATGCTCACAAAACACATTCTACTAGCATACAGCACGATTCATATTACACTTTACTCACTTATTACTCCTGCCACAGACATACGAAATTCCGGAATTACAATGAAGTATGGATTTGCCCCTCCAGAATTCCGTTCGGAATTACGGAGGCATCAAATCCTATACAAAATCACAATTCTGATTCGGAATTCCGTAAATGTGTGGCAGGCGTCAATAATAAATTGTAATAGGTACTTATATAATGATTAGGTACGGTACGGTACTCTTAAAATCCACAATTCGACCAGGGTATGCTGACCTAAAAACTAGAGCGATCAAATTATTTTGTACAAAGTACCTATGAACAAATATGGAACAAATACTTCATTAAATGCTTGCGTATCCGCATCTACATAAAATACCACACATCGATCAGCATACGCTGGTGCAATTACGTAAGTCCTACAGAAAGATATAATATATATATTTTAATATGTTATAATACTATGTTCCTGAAGACAGGACAGGTACAACAATATTTTTTTCAATGAATAATAATATAAGTACACATTAATGTTTTATTATACATTTTATAAAATATGACTAGTGATATGTAACGATAACTTTACATAAATATGGTAATAAACAGACTAATTTTATTGATTATCTGTATGAGATTGCGCATTTAATTTATACCACAAATGTATTGATTAATCTTGAATATTACAAAATGTTTTCATAATTTAAAAGCCAGTTGCAAATATTTACATGCAAAATGCACCATTTAGGGGATTTTATCCGAATCGGTAAACATAGTCTAGGTCTTTAAACACAATCAACTTAGTAAGTAGGTCCTATTACGAAATTATTACAATTATATAAGTCAGGTTTTTGGTAGATCCCCTTAAGAAATTTAAATTAATATCAAGTTCAAACTTGAGGTGGAGGTAGGTAAATAATTAAAATAAATTGTAAAAATTATTATGCATTAATAATAATTATTATGAAAGCTAACCTAACTATATCTTATTATATTGGGTATCTCATCTTTTATTTATTTACACGTAGGGTATACTTTCTATATTAATATAATATAGGTAGGAATTTAAAATATCTAGGTATAGGTAGGTCTAACATAATTTGGTCACATCTATAAGTAATATCATTGCGCAAAATATACTATTCACAAGTAGACTCTCGTGTGGTAGTAACTAATGAGGAGTTTGAAGACAGTGAGAAAATCGTAGATCAATTTACTGCGATAGATGGCGTTGACGTGAGTTGGATGTGAAGATGAAAATTTAGGCAAAAAGTAAAAAGAAAATCAGACGCATCCGTAGACGAACCATTTGTTCATGTATTTAAAAAACCATATTTTTCTGTAAGTACACCTATAACACGAATTTACATTATTTTATATTTAAGTATTTAAAGCATCTGCAAGGTTGCTCATCCATATCGCACCAACGCCATTACCTTCCCAGCTATTTGGAACTATTTGTTCTTTTTCGGATTCCCTCAATTGACTTGAAATATTAAGAAATATTAAAACAATGCTCTCTTTACGTAGTTTAACTAGAGAGATGCCTTTGTATCTACAATAATGCCACAATAAACACGAGAGTACATAGCCTAAACGATAGGCTAAAATCGATCGTCCGTAAACGTCATACCTAAGTCAAGTCTAATGAGGACTTGTCTTAGGCGGAATGCTTGGATCATACGTTTGACTCCGGCCCTTCGGTATTATGCTTGAAAGAAGCGCGGATCCTGGCCAAATACAACGCACTGATGTGACCGTAGCACTTGTTGTACCACTCCGGCGTCCTTCCCCTAAAAATGAGAAATAAAATAGGTTACAAAGCACATCGATAAAAAAAACAACTTATATTTTTCGATATTATTATTGAGCGAATGGGGCCTTAACAGGCTTGTGCAATGTGCCACTGCGACCATCGCTGATCTTTTGTGATCGCCCCTTCTACGATTCGCCATGAATCCCTACAGCAGTTAGATATCGCAGTAGGTTTTTAACAGGCAGGTTTTGTATCTCATCTGGATTCAGTATACCTGTCTGCCAAGATGAATACTTCGTTTGTACATTAGTGGACGACTATTGCAGATAATGTGCAGCAGGTGGAGTCGCTTAGTTTCAAGGTGTGCTTGTGTCTGTTTAGTTTGTAGTGACCAGTGAGTTATCTCACTCATCATCACAGCCTATATACGACCCTTGGCGGGGCACAGGCCTACCCTCAGGGATTGTGTATGGGCGTTAGTCCACCACGCGTGCCCAATGCGGATTGGTAGACTTCACATATGCATCGGAATTTCTTCTTCAGCGTATGCATGTTTCCTCACGATGTTTTCCTTCACCGTTTGAGAGCAGTCGGTATTACGTACATAAGTTAGAAAAACTCATTGGTACATGGCATGTGATCCGTGCGGATTCGAACCCGGACCTCAAGATTGAGTTTCCATAGCTCTCCGCAACGCGCCACCGACGCCATGAGAAACATAATTAATCATCTGCTCGGAACTGCGTTGATATGGGATACGAATTGTGGGGTTTTCTGACTACTCTATCATTTTAGAGTGTTTGGACATTAATTACTTAATGCTAATAATATTGTGGGATATTATTATACTCCTCTAAACTCTAATGCTGGGTTCACATGCACGCCGTGCAGCCCGGCAAGCTTAGGCTTTTTCGCTGTAAGTATTACATTACATTGAGGCTTCTATAAAGTTAAATAGTAACAATCACTTTACAGACGAGTCGATGTACAGCGAATTGCCTAAGCTTGCCGGGCTGCACGGCGTGCATGTGAACCCAGCATAACATTCCACAGGTGCACAACTAATAATTATGTTACCAGTTAAAATATTGATTAAGAGGAAAGGCGGGTTCCGTTTAGTCCATACAAACGTATTCCCGTTTCTTCCCTGGATACCTAATGAATGACACTAGAGCAAATATTTTTTTCCCGTGCCAAGCCCCTATGTTTTTTTTTCTTTTTTATTTAATTAGGTACCTACTAAGTATAAGAACTATGAGCCTTCTAAAATGACGAAAAATGCTCAACTTTACCACGGTATTCAGACATCCAGCAAGTAAATTTGTCAAGTGTAAACTATAAAAGGAAAACATAGACATAGCCAAAGTCTTTAAAATTATTCTTGAAAAAAATATTAAAATCGGTTCAGTTTTGGAGGAGAAAACAGTTTTGGAGTAAATGCGAAATCATGATTTCGTCCATTTCATGTAGGTAAAATCAGTCCGAACTGCAGTTCTCACTTTCGAACTGGTAGCTCGGTTGCTCGGGAACAGCGCGACAGCAATAGATCTATCAAAAAACCTTTACTTAAAATTTCTAGCAGACTGACTTTCCTCTTAAATCTTGGATCATCAACATCAGTATATGTATAGGGAGGGTCCTTCTTAAAATGCTGACACTTTTTAATGGGATGATCAGACCGTCAAACTGATCAACTTTCTCACCAACATCGATATCGCGAAAAGAAAATTGCTGTTCTGAACAGAACTGCAAACATACTTGAGCTAAATGTATGGGACAGCTGATTTTTTTTCGCGATTTCGATATTGCTCCCATAGAAAAAGTTGTTCAGTTTCATTTTCTGATCATCGCCTTAAAAAAATGTCAGCATATTAAGAAGGACCCTGTATATATACGATACGTCTCACTGCAGGGCACAGGCCTACCCTCAATGTTGTATGTAATTGTATGGGCGTTAAATCGAAATTATACTAACATAGTATCAACTCGAGCCAAATGTACGAGACGACTTCGGCCCTTGCCGGCCGGCTGGACAAGATACCGTGACGCCAGGACGACCCCCCTAGCGCTGTCAGTCGGTGGTTTCCCGTGGGCGACGGAGGTTTCCGCGACCGCGCACCAGCCTCCACCACCACCGCCATGTTGCCAGGACCTGAATCGTGATTAGAACAGTTTGATGAAATATAAATATCTTGGACAGTATCACACAAATTATCTAGTCACATTTTAAAGTTCCAGAATCTAGCCTGGACTTGTATTATGATAACTAGACAACGATATAGAATACATATATAGATACAAACATCCATGACTCGGGTATATTCATATTCGTCATACAAATATTTGTCCCTTAAGGGATTCGAACCCGCGACCCCCGGCACAGCCGGCAGGTTCACTACAGACTGTGCTGTCGGGCCGTCATAAATCGGCCAAGTGCGAGTCGCATTCGCGCAAGGAGGGTTCCGTACCACACTACCACACAACATAATATTAACTTACAAAAAGTTTTGTTGTCTCCGGGACCTTTAGCGTGAAACCGACTCACACTTGGCCGTTTTTAACTAATTTTATTATTTGTTATTATACTGTAGAGTTTGCTCTATAATCACGCCAAGTTTGACGCTTGTACGTATGACAATTTTTACGATAGAGCGAGAAGAAAAACATTGATAAAAACGAGTTTCTATTTTCGTATGAGAATAATTAATAACTAACCGTAAAACACAATAATCTCTGGTCGGCAAATTGAAGCTAGAAGCGGTTATGTATTGGAACACCTCTGCATTTGCACCGAGTTTCTCTGCCACTCGCCATTTGACCAGTGAGTCGTCCCATATGTGCCGCTCCCGGAGTATTCTGCGGATAAAAAGCGTATATAAACTATTCTAAACTATTATAAAACTGTTACTAAAGTGTGTCTGTACATTGAAAATATTGACAAAAAGAAGATTACGATATGGTTTTTAGGTACCTATCCCTGACTTGAAATCAACCTTTTTTAGAAATTTTGGTTGTTTATTTGTTAGCGCATCACGCAAAAAATACTGAACCGATTTTGATGGAGCTTTTTTTGTTTGATAGCTTATGATCTGACTTAAAATCTGGTATATAATTTATGCGGACGAAGTTGCGGGTTAACTCTAGTAGGTAATAATAGCACGGGCACGCCACCTCGGATCTCCGGGGTCTCTGCTAAAAGTCTTCGGCAGCATTAACAAGCTGGTGAGCTTCCTGGAGGAGCTTGGATGGCAGGAGTAGGTAGAGATATTCCTACCTCACGCAAAATAGGCGCCTAGGACGTAGAGTCGCAAAACGAGCCCGCTCAACCAATAACAATAGCACATTATAAGAAGGAGTATCTATTACTTCATACAGTATGGACACTCCCTGCCTCCCACCAACTTTTTACCCCACCCCCTCTATAATAGAGGCAATATTGCCCTCTGGTTACCTGGGCGATTACCTGTAGCCTAGACTGACACCACAATTGATACGCTAGAATTTGTGTTTTCGAAACAAAGATAGTAATATAATCTCAGGACGAAGGATAAAAACTCCTTTTGAATAGTCGGGTGTCAATGCGTTTTATTTACGAAAAAGTAATGTAGCACGCACGCATCTAAAGTTATTGCAGCGTATCAGCGTATCGCATACAGAAGGAGTTGAGGAGGCTTCGAGGCGCGGGCGCGCCTTGGCGACCTTTACATACGGTCGATAATTGTATACCATGAATCCGAGCGGCGCGCCGCTCGTTTTGGTATGATATACAATTAACGACCGTATGTCAAGGTAGCAAAGGCGCGCGCCCGCTCCTCGACGCCGCCTCGACTCCTTCTGTATGCGATGCGCTTAAGGCGCGCGCTATACGCCCTAGACTCCGCATGTGCTGACAACATCTTGTCAATTTCTGATTTTTGTAGGCAGTGTCCGGGGTGTGCCACTAGGTAGTAATAAATAATCCAAACCTTTGCATGACCTCCTGTGGCGGAGCTTCTACATCGGTGGTGGCCCTCCACAGCCGCAGGGGGTGACCATCACCGACCTTCTTACAGCAGAGCTCAACATGAGGTGCTGCCCCGGAAACTGACATCCAGCCTCGGGATCTGCAAAATTATCACTCTCAATCTATTTGATTTATTTTAACGTATTATAATGTAATCAGGGCCGTCGGGAGGTTCCCTCGTAGGTTAATGCGTAGTACCTAACTAAAATATTAAATTTTATTTCGTCCCTGAATACATTTATAAAAATTGTTGTCTCATGTTTGTGTTTATGATTCAGGCATCTTTTTTTTCACCAAATAACAAAAACGACATCTCAGCCTCACAAAATTTGTATGCATAAGTAATAATAAAAAAAAAACATGAATAAACTAAGTACCGAAACTTAGAGATAAAGTAATACTATATAACGTCTATAACAATACACCTAAGTGGCCACCTTACTAATGTGAATGGTGTGCATAGTTTAAATATTTCGAATGAGACTACATTCTGTTCTTTACTATAGGCAACGAAATTGTAACTCCTGCAACAAAATCCAAATTACATTTTCGTTTTCAATAAAATCGCTTGAGCTAAGAAAGTGTTCTAAATTATTATTCTGTAAGTAAATTTGTAAAGAACAGAATTTCAATATTCTAGGACAATGAATGTCGCTCTAAACATCGATATCTCACCTCTTTCCTGAGCGGCCACTGACTCTAAAAAAGCATGAAAATAGTTAGAATCTATAAGATACAGTACTTATTTTAAATATATTAGCACCTACAGGCACCTACGTATATACATACACGTATATACTTTGAGGATAAATTATGTGCTCCAAAATCCTAAATGTCTACATTTACATAATAAAAACTGGAACCCGCTACAGGGATGAATTTTACATTAATATCATGAATAACTTACTTTTCTTTGGCTTCTTTTAGTAGAGCTTTAATGCAGGCTTGTTGAAAACCTCTCCAGTCCTGATTAAAGTCGCCTCCCAGTTCTTCCAGTGATACCTGAAAACAATTTAAATTAACAAATAAGTATATTATACTAAAACAATTTGTGTTCTAAACAGCAAGTGAACCACTAACGTCTCTCCATTAAGGGGTTACCTCCAGGTTTTGGGTAACTTTGTAACCATTTTATTCATTAACTATGTCACTCTTTGAGCTGAAAAATAAACTGAACTATCTACACGATATGAGAAGTGTTGTGGTGTTTCTTGAAATCGATTTTAATGAATAAAACCGAAGAAAAGTCGAAAAAAAATCTAAAGTCACCCCTTTTTTCCAGTTGTAACCATTTTACTCTTACATTTTAATCGGAAGGAAATGAAAATTTACAATATTGTTCACAACACAATTTAGAATGATGTGGTTTTCTTACTTTTTTGAAATTAATAAAAAATCGTTCATTTTTGAAAGAAAACGGCTAAATTCTGACCGGAGCCACGCGCTCGTTCGCATCGATTAGTATGGAGATTCGTGGTCCAGGGATGATACGCCTTATTACAACTTGTCCTGTATGGCGGAGAATGGGTCGCTGCGTCACTTTCTTATTCGTAACAAGGAGCCAAGTGCCTGTCAGTTAGACAGGTATAAATAATTAGGTATTGACGATAATCAAAGCTTTAGATGTCTCACCAAATAGGTTATCCATTATGCTGATGCGGGAATAGTAGAGGGAGAGCACTGGTACCTATTACCCAAGGGGAGCGTGTAATTTATCTATGATTGGTACACAGGTTTATAATATTACTAGTGTTTACCCGCCACTTCGTCCACACAAATTATATACTAACCAGATTTTAAGTCAGATCATAAGCTATCAAACAAAAAAAGTTTCATCAAAATCGGTTCAGTAGTTTTTGCGTGATGCGCGAACAAACAAACAAACAAACAAACACACAAACAAACACACAAACAAACAGACAAACAGCCAGACAAAATTTCAATAAAAGGTTGATTTGGAGTCAGGGATCCCTAAAAACCATATAGTAATCTTTTTCTTGTAAATATCTTCAATGTACAGACACACTTCAGTAACAGTTTTATAATAGTTTAGATGCTTTTAAATTTATTTTCCCTGTTATCACTATTCATCTCAACAGCAAGAGGTGCTAAAATTTTAACAAGTTCAGAATAACGTATTATAGTAATAGTAAGTACCTAATATTTATTTGCCAGCCAAAGAAACACTGCATATTATTACATGGATTACTGCACTAGGCAACGCCTGTATCGCGGGAATCAGACAAAATGACGGTACCAAGGTAACATTTACGGTCGGCGACTTAAAAATGACGTCATTATCTACTCATTCTTTATCCAGGCCTTCTAGGCGTCATGAACGGTTGATGCTAACACCAGTAAAATACTAGGTAGGTAGTACACAGATATATGCCGAGCTGTTTACCGCTACATACTTGTTGCGATCAACAAGCGTTCGCTCATGTTACTGCGCAGACGGATGAAATCTATATTCATAAAATTAGGAGAAGTGCTTTCATTCATATATACTTATAAAACAGTTCCACGACAGCGACAGAATGACTGACAGATAAAGCACAGCCTAAACCACTGAAAACAGAAACGTGATACTTGGAAAAACCTATACATCGAAGATGTAGGGATACGCTAAGAAAGGATTTTTTGAAAATCTACCCCTAAAAGGGTTTTCCGAACTCCATGTAAACGAAGTCATAGATAAAAGCTAGTAAAGTATACCTAATATACCTACTGGTGTTGTGGTAAAATACTGTATTAGTAGATTATTTGTTTCTCTTGATTCCAGTTACGCATTATTAATACTGAAAAAAAACCTAGTGGATAATTATTGTTTTTACTTACTGGATTACTTTCTTCAAAATAGTTGAATTTGCATCTCGACAACATATCTGCTGGAGCCAAGAACAACTGCTGATGTTTCTGAATGAGTAGCAACAAGCACGCGTGCGCAGCTCGGCTCTCGCTTATCTGCCTTTGGTCTGCTACACTCTCGATCACCATTCTGAAATTAACACATCCGGTGCTTTTACAAGAAATACGCAATCTATGCAAGTATAAGGTTATAATCGAATTAGTTGGCAAAACTTAACAAACGCTTTTGGTATCTGTTACTAAGTACAATTGCGTGCTAATGACCCGCCGCCCAATCGTATGAACCTGAGGTCAATGTCCCGCTCGCTGCCTTACGCACGATGTTAATAATTTTGTTAATTGGGTCAATCAACTATTTTTGTCCATACATTAGTCCCAGTCATTTGCATAAAATTTTCTCAATGTTCAGGCTCAGGCTCATACTCTGGTTTTGCTGGCCCCAAAATGTATGTTTGTTCAATAACCTAAGGATTGCATTTATTAAATGTATGCACGGTTTTACAAAAATACTTGAATTTTGGCCGTTGTTCGGTGGACGCAAAGTATATTTTCATGTCGGTCCCCAACCAATGCTAGTTAACAAAACTTTGTACAGTGAAAAAAATTCCTATTGCCACTCAAAAACTAATTTTACTATAATATTTCAACTTACTGTTGAGTTCTCTAAAGCGTAGATTTTTTTTTTCCCTCTATACGGATAATATCAAGAATTATTTCGTTGTGTGTGGTCGCTTGTTGGTCAATCGGACAACCGCTAAAAACTTCTAGTAGTTCAACACAGATGGTTTAAAGCGTATGCGTGTTGAAGAATCATAACATTTGATAAGTTATCTATCTTTAAAAATTTATAAATCTCAAGATTTTTTTTAAACAGTACCATCGGGACAAAAAATAGTTGATTGACCCAATTATCAATACCAATTATAATCATTTATAACGAAATCTGTTAGTGCCCTGGTTTCGCCAACTAATTCGCAAGCGGGGATATCCAAGCTTGCGTTCCGTTGCATAACAAGTATCCGTTTTTCACGCTGTTTATCTGCTTGACAGAATTCACACATAGGATACTTTTTTAAACTCCACGTAGACTGAGTCGCGGGCAACAGCTAGTCTAATTTACTATTATATTACTACACTAGACCAATCACTAGACAGGCTGTCCCCTAGGGTTGCGTGTAATTTCTCTGTGGACTGTCCTGTATAAATAATAGCTTTGTAGAATACCAATCCTGGAGAGCCATTGATCAAATACAATGACGGTATAGAACGTCACTGCCTCATAGTCAAAGGACGTACGGTATTTTGAACAATACCTGTTAGAATTTCCTTCCTTTGTGCTACCAGTCTGAGGCGGTGCATGATGAAGTCTCAGCAAAGTTGGGGCTAAACAGACAGCCAAATTAGATGCTGTCATTTGATTCACCCCCGATTTCTCTGCCACCTTTGAACATATTATATTAAAATAACATTATATACCAGACCACAGAATAGGTAAATAGTATATAGTTCTACATACCAGACTTCAAGTAAAGTCAAATAACGTGAACGGCAGATCGGTATATTAATAACAAACCTCTCCAAGGAAAATTAGCAATGAATGTAACGCCTCCAAATGTTCCTCTGGTAGCAACAGTAGGGCACATTGTACTGCATCTGGCCTTAGGGGCTCAGGAACATCTATAAAAACAAAAACATTATATTATTTAAATTTTTTAATTAATCGCAAATACTTTATAAAATTTCAACTATTATCGATTATTAACATACTACAGCCGTAGCGTAAATATAATAAAGTGGGTGCGCTTAGTGGTCCCGGCCAGTCAATGCTCGCGCGGAGTGCGGGGGGGGGGGGGGGGGGGGGGGGGCTCGCGCGGTGTGCGGAGGGGTGAGGCACCGGCCGATGGGGTACAGCGCGCAGGTGATGGGGTACTGGGACCGCTCCCCCCGCCACCCGCACCCCCCGCACGATAGGCCTGTCGCGCCCAGAGAGTGCCCTCACTATTATTATTATATTCACTTGGCTACAGCCATTTCTAATTAATTTTTAATTGCGGATTCGAGTCTCATCCGAGATATAATTTTTCAATCTTTAAGGCTGCACCGAGCCTGTTGTGCTGCCAACAATCATATTTTTTTTATTTATTTTCCATTAAACAATATTTCCAAAAAACAAGAATGTCACATTGTAGTCATTGCTGATTTTCAATCTATCGGGTCACTGCGGATTTGTTTTATAATGTTTGTAGTTATTAGAATATTTGAAAATATTGTTTAATTGTTTAGAAATAAAAAAAATACGATTGGGGCAGCACAATAGGCTCGGTAGGCTCTTAATTTGATTTGTAATATCACAACATGCCTGTGACATGTTTATGCCTAATAAATAAATAGTTAAAATTGGAACAAGTTTCAGCATAAGCATAAGCATATGCTCACGACTATATTCCCCGAGGGGGAACAAGAACAAGTTCAACAAGAACAAGTTTCAAATTGTAATATTGGACTAGTGAGTTGGTAGTTTGTAAAAAAGGCCAATAGATGGCGCCACGTCCCTTAAGATTGGAGAATATTGTTCTCTGACGTAATGGGCTCGGTGGCTAAATTGCACAAAAACATTCCCCGGTTTGGAAGATTGCATATACAAGTCCCGCCCAAGACTTAATTTTTTTTTAAATGGTTTGGTATGTTGGTAATCTTGACCAGCAATTTGTAAGGAAATTAAAGTGTATATTTTGTCAAAAAAACCCCATTCAATCAATTCCAATCTCAAAAAGTACTCGTAAGTACCTGACATACAAACTGCCATTTAAACTACCATTATTGATCCCTGTTCAGAATTAGGTATACCTAGGATATAGAATCTAAAGATAATAGGTAGCCTTTCTAAATACTCACGTTGGAAAATAGCTATGAAAGTTTCACTGAGTTTGTTTGTCAACAACGCATCGGGCAATTCTCTGAAGTACTGTTTTACCATGTCGGCGACATCGTGGGCTTGTGATCCGTCGAAATTCAAACTCGACTGGTTTGGATCTATTGTATTCATGTTTTCAATGGCAAAAGGAGCGTTAGCTGCGCCTGCTGTCTCTACAATAGTCCGGAGCTTTGCTATTCGAGATTTAACACCTGCTTTTCTGAATATACCCATCTGAAAAGGGAATTAGATTTAATTTCATGTTAGATAATATCTGCATGAATTTGAATAACCTATAAATTTCATGGACCTTCTTTGTTGATTTGTTGTGTATATTATATATATTTTATTGCATATGGAAATTCGACCTTTGAATAGGTTAAAAGTTAATTTAACTACTGAAATAGAGTTATATCATGTAGTTCTTTCCAACCAAGTAACAGACGTTACAAAATTTGTAACTGCAAAATAATATCTACCACCTAAATTTCGGTTTTTACCTGTTCTAAAGCATTATTTTTAAGCCAATTTAGAGCGCTTTGAATGGGTTTTGGCAACGAATGACCTGTCCTTTGTAGTGAAACCGTCAGTGGAACGCCAAACACGGTTTTGTCTGTAATAGAAACATTTAAAAACTTAATCATAAGCAATGTTTAGGCATTAGCATGATTAAAAGGGTAAATTCACATTCGCATATTAAGTATTGTTGGGAAAGGCCATGGAGAATAAACAATATTACTCCATAGATAGGCAATATTTCGCTTTGCTATGGTACTGAAAAACGCATGCAGCAGACGACAGAATATGCTAAGCCTGAGTTAAATTATTGCCTTATGGTCTAAATATGAAAGCAAACATAAAGAGTAACAATTCACAGAATACTCCATGGAATTTCGCAAATGCATTGTACACACACACTTCAACATTTTTTGTTCAGGTTATAAAAAAAGGGTGGAATCATATATCTATATTATGTTGTTTCATACGACTATTTTAATATATTTCATTATAAAGCTACAAAAGAATTTTTGTTATTGGATCAAACTTGAAAACGAATATATGAGTTAAAACTTTGAAATGCGTAAAGGATCCATTTATGCTCCGGTCAAGCGAAAACAAAAAGGTTTGAGAATTCCAACGCCAATACTCGTAAAAGGGATAGAATGGGATCAAAAGTTTCCAAGAATCAGCTGAAGATTGATTTTCTTTGAACTTAAGGTTTTTGTTATTGATTATTCTTATTAGCTTTTTATTTCAGGCTCGACTGAACCTGTTGGTGTAGAACGTTTCAAGTAGGCACCTTACAATTCAGTTAGCAACATTATTTTTTCTGTAAAAAGTACCAATAATTTTTCATCAAAATGCGGTATCGTGAGTTACCTTTATAGTCTGGAGTCTTGATCTTTCTAATCAATTTAGGAAGTTCCCAGTTCCAACCAGATTTATGTGAGGGACAGTATCGTTCCATACATGCAGTCAATCGCAACAAGGCAAGTTTTCTCAGGACGTGCAGTTGCCCGCAAGAGAGGGAAGACATTTGTCGCGATTCTGTAAAATAAGGAGAAGAATGTTATTTATAAGACAAGCAAATAAAGTCTAAATGGCATAAGCATAAGCATATGCTCACGACTATATTCCCAGATATTCTGAAACCTCAGAACATCCACGTTTCACAAGTAGTACCGAAACTCTGTCCAGTATGACAAGGCTAAATGGGACAAACATTTATACTTTAGTTTAAACTCACGGTAGTTTTCCGGCTCCTTTTGATTAGTAGTTGGCTGCAAAGTGTTGTTGGCCTTGGGTCCACCATTCAGCGTGTTCGTTCTGAATGAATACCATCTCTGTATGCTACCTCTGTAAGAAACAAAATAAGTTATGTAGCCTATACGAAAAACGTCGAGTTTTGTATTGTAGAAACTATTACGTTAAATTTCATAAATGCAAGGATACTCAACGCTGATACTGAAAAAAAAACACTTAACATGTACAATAGCAATAGGTAACTACATAAATTATAACAATTATCTTTATTTAATTTTCGCAATGCAGTTTTATGTAGGTACAAAAGTCGTAAAATGTAGGCAAACAATATACCTACCTATATGCAAGATGTCTAGGTACTTATATTATATGTACAATTTTTGACAGATTTTTTTCATTCACATTTCAGTTCCAAATCCGATACAGACAATCCTAAAACTTTCCTATATCGTCTCAGATGAAACAAATAATCTAAGTAAGTACACACGGCGACACATAAAGCTATACAAAACCAACATACGCTGGCCGCGCGTAGGTGTACGACGTATAACGTCGGCGGCCAGCTTATTTTGGTTTTGTATAGGTTGATGTGTCGCCGTGTGTACACAAAATAATAAAAACCTGAGTGAAAATTCAAGAAATCACTATGGAAAATTAATAACAGGAAATTGATACAAAGTATTTCCTGTTCGAGGTTAGCTTTATACTTAGGTACCTACAAAGGTAATATAACCATTATTGTTAGGGTGTCCATACAAGGGCACTCTTAAATGATTGGACCTATAATCTGTTTTTATCTGTTATTATATCTGTTTTTTATAATATTACCTAATAGATAATATTAACTGATAGGCAATATTACTATTAGTGTAATTATATAACAAAACATAATTCTATACTACCTACACAAATTGTAATTTTTTATATACGGTACAAGAAGAACAGAGAAAATATCATTGACCCACTCTTGGTTTTGAGGATAAATAAAATTAGGATTTTTCTAATATTATTGATTATAAACATGTTACAGCCATGTTGTGCTATTTCGAATCAAATTAAAGATGAGGATGATTAGGATTTTTCTGTTGAAAAGGCGAGATTCCGAACGATCGCACAACATATTTTCTAATATTCAGATATAAGTATAATCGCATTAGCCACAACTACTGAGTGTAACAAAACACCCTAGTTCAGCCCATGAAACTGAACAACTTTCACTATGGAGCCAAATTCGAAACGGCAAAAGAAAACAGCTGTCCCATACGAAACTGCTGTACCGACGAAGAAGTACCGCTAGGGTGTTTTGTTAAACTCTGTATATTAGTATAACATTCGCTTTAGCATTTTATTTTGCATTCGCTCATAATAGCGCACTGGTAAGTTTTGCCTTCCTAAAATTATGACAAATTCTTGTGTTTTAAGTCTGGTCAAAAAAATGAGAAAACACAGTATAGAAACCAAATAAGGATTATGAGGAAACATTTTAATTAAATATCTACCAACCGTGTTTAATAAAAAATTGTCTTCTATCATGCAAAAATACAACTAAGGATTTTGGGTTCTTGTCATATTTCTGCCCAACTTTAAATATCATTACGAAATAAACGATTTAACTTACTTCTTATTCTTTTGATCCAGTCCATCATCGTCATCATCTTGATCTCCATCTTGAGACCGAGATCCTGCAGAATGCGGACTGCCCTCCAGTTCTGAGCTCCTTGAAGCCGACTTGTCACGTTTCAGACTCCTGTCTCGGAACCTAGGACAATAAATTAACTCTATCAGGTACTGTCTTCAAAATACTAAAAGGGTACAAATGTGGTCATTTAAATAATGGAGAAGGTTAATACAGTTATTACAAACTGTTTTCAATTTTTTCCCACTAAAGGTAATTAAAATGATAAAACGAAGACTGAAAAAATTCAAACACTTTAGGGTAGTGAACAACACAGGTCTTGAAGAATGGGAATCACCCACAAATTTACGGATATAGAAATACAAGAGGACAACTTTGACAAGCCAAAGTAAATAATTTATCAATGTCCAATTGGATTGCGGATCGCAGATAAATTTAAGAAATAGGATAGGGCCAGAAAGAGAAACCTTATCAAGACAAACCCTGCGGGAAAAAAATAAAGACGAATACGACAGTGCTGTGCAACAAAACCCATTAAACTACTGCCAGGACAGGCACTGCACGCTACTTCAGGATAGAAAATTAAAAGACGTTAACAGTCGAATCACTACTCCCTCCTCCTATAATTTATAACACACCAAGACGTATAGTATCTATCTTCCACATATATGGCTTTATGATGATCTGTTTCGAGCTGGTTGCAACCTCCTTTCTCTACTCATCTTGACTGCGAAATCCATCCTGTCCTATCTACGTGGCTCACTAGTGCCTCAGGCAGAAGATAGATGTCTTTATCGAGGAGGCAAGTGCCTCATCAGCTCGGAGAAGTAGCTCGTGTGTACATAATTATTGCCATGTAAACACTATACAATAGTATATTATTGTATAGCGATATTATAAGCAAAATTGTTTGTATTGTGCTATAGAATCAACAAACGTGATTGTTGATCTGCGATCAACAACTAAAAAATTTAAAAAAAATTTAACTAAAAAAACTTCTCTGTTCATACACACGTGTTAGAAATATCAAGTAAAGATTGCTAAATATGTCCTTGTAAAGAGTACACAATTTAATCAACAGGCTATGTAGGTTTTGTTACTAATAACCTTGGTTTCAGTTGGTTGGTAAGTGTTACCATTGATAGTTAAATTTGTTACACTTACAACTAATTTCCCAAATTAGTATGCTAATTGCTAACAGAACGGTCGCATTTAATGGATAACTTTAAACTATGCTTGCGTAGGAGGATTGAGTTTCCATGTATAATAAACATAGACAGTGCGTTCAATCGACGAGAAATTAAATTATATTTTGAGACCTCTACTAAACCCCAGTGGGTTGACTTGCAAAGTGAATGCTGAAGTTACGAAGTTACTTAGCAAACATAGCTAGGCAGTAATCCCCTGAGAGCTTAAGAATAAAATGTTCAGTTAACTGCTTATACAATTCAGACGATATTTGAGTAATTAAGTAAATATTTTTCGTAGCCACTAGCTTAGTCGCATAATTATGTGTTTTATAAGCCAAACCAAATGTCCGTAATTTTTTAATTTACTCTATCTAGGAAATCTGGACTACGAATTGAAAAAATGCTTACTTTTGTCCATCCTTTCCTAAGTTGAGAGAGCTCGTCCTGATAGCTTGGCGCCTATGAGAAGTATGCCCTGGTGACTTCTGGACTTCCCGAAGAACCTCTGGATCTGGTTTCAGCTCGATCGGAGATGGTGGTTCAACGTACACCTGTTAATTGACATTACATTTAAAAAGTATTTATGAACTGCCAGTTTAACATTAAAGTTGGGTGTGTTTGTGTTTGTTACCTCAGTATTACTCTTATGTTCCTTGTAATAATTGTGCCTCCAACTAGCTGGTTGGCACTCTGAATCACTCAACGCAGTAGCGTCATCATTCTTTAACCCTCGATGAAACATTCTTTTGGCTTTTCCCAGTTTCGACTTCGTACTCTTATTGCTGGACCCCATACTGCCATCCGATGCATAACTTGAGCTATCGTCCCCAAACGGTGGGTTTAAGACAAATGTGTGTTCCATCGGAGCGATAGGAGATGGTGGCATTGTTGTCATCGGAGATGGTGGTTGAGTTCTAATAGCCGGCACGTGAGATGGCGAGCTATTGAAGTCTGGGAACGGGAATGCTGTTGGTGTTGTCGGCGTCATATCGATGAAGTTCAAATCGGGATATTTGTCCGAATCTGTGTCTAAGAAGTGTGGTGACGACACTATGACTTCAGTGCGGTTTTGGCGTTTTCGTCGACGAGTCTTGAGAGATTCCACTCGACGTAGTAAAGCCTTAGCACCGCATCGGAGTCGTTCGGAGCCGGTGCGGCGGAACCTATTGCTTGAGTCATCGTCGTCTTCTTTGTCACTTGGTAACTGTATAGTTGGTGGCTGATGATCAGGAGCAGATAGCCTGTAAAAACATGGTATTTTAGGTTTATGAAGAAAATTGTTACATACGCGCTATAAAGGTATACAGTATGACACAAAGTCGGCTCATTCAATCTAAGTATTACTGTACTACTCAACACTCTGTAAAACTTGTGTCGTTTTCGTAGCCACGTGTAATGCATATTAAGGTGGTTTAATTAAAACTAAAGCAATAACGTGTCTACTGGGAGACGTAAAAACTCTCGCTTCATCGTCCTTACATAGCTTTATTTACGCTTCGTGCGTCATATTATCTCTCACAAAATGAGAACAATTTCCATCAGACACAAAATTTTACAATTCATTGTTGAGTTAAGTAAGAGTTGATTCTTGCAGGAGCAAAGTTATAGTAAAAGTACGAACAAGCTGATTTCTCTATTAATATCGTAAACGAACACTTGACCGTTCCGTGTTTAAATGATAAAAAAGTCAATTATTCGCTTTATCATTATTAATGTTCTTGAATTAAAAACCTTTCAACTATTCTTCGTAAGAACATTTTCGTGTTTATCTATTATCGTGTCAGTTTCACATTCTAACAATTAATCTTACATTAGAGCTTTCCGCTCTAAAAAACTTAACGCCCTTTAAGTAGGTTATTGGGACTGACGCAATTGCGACATAAAGCTGTGTTCTTCTTGACGTTTTGAAGACTGTCCTCATAAAATTCCTTAACAATAGTTAGAAGAAGCACTGACAGAGCCTTATTCAAAAGACAATCAAGTGTTCACGACATAGATGTGAAAACACTAACTAATGAAGTAAAACACCAACCAGTGAAACTCCGCTTTGTATTACCTTTCGCTAGCATTGGATCGCATACGCTCAGTAACAGCCTATCATTATTACTTATGGTTTGGCAATCCAAATTGGAAACGTGATAGGTGAAGGGCTAAGTACCCGAATAGTAAGTAGAACAAATGACTGGTGGACTTAATTATAGTCATTGTGTTGGAACCCTTTCAATGCAATATGTAGGTCTGATAGGCACTTATTCACGAATTTCGATAAGGGCCCAGTCACAAGAGGCTGTCCTAAGTAAACAGCTGAGGCAATTCGGACGCTTCTTTTCAACGCAAAATAATATTTACGTAAGGTAAGCTTGCAGTTTGTTTCTTTACATTGTTTATAATTAAAGTAGGTATCAATTTCTCTGAGGTTGTTGTCGATATAAAAAAAAACAATCTAGACGAAATTAAACGGGTGGTTTCAGTCCATACAAAATTTTGACGCAGAACACGGTAAGTAATAATAAAAGTAATATTTTATATACGGAAAAATAGTTTATAAAATCTAGATTGTGCATCTCAAACGAAGATATATAAAGCTTTGCAATTTTGTATGAATTAACGAAGTACAACGAAGATATAAGCTTTGAAATTTTGTATGAATAATTTAAAATTATCTTATAAATTGTATCTTATCTTCGTAATTATATTATAAATTGTAAATGTTAGGTGTTTGAGACGCGCAATCTAGATTTTCTAAACAATTTTTCCGTATATAAAATACAAATTTTATTAATACCGTCTACGCGTGTTCTGCGTCAAAGTTTGACTACTCTGAAATTAAATATACCTAAAATAGTTTTTGATACTCGGCTCAAGATTATGAACTCGTTCTTACGGAATTAATAAACAGAAAATCAATCGACACAGGCGCATCAATCAAAAAGACAACAAAGAAATTAATAAGCTCGTCTCAAAAGTCTCGAATCATTGATGCCAGCGTGTTAATGAGGATATAACCGTACTTGAAAGCATCACACCAAAATCATTGGCCCTTGATTGCGCAAAGGGTCGATTGAAACGTTTGATACAAAAGAAGTTTCACCTTTCTTTTAAGTAGGTAACATCCAATTTAAAAAGACCTTTTAATTATCGGAGAAACCATTTTAAATTCGGTGATTTGAGTGTCAATAGTAATTGAGTGGGAGTAATTATCGATTTTGAAACATTTAGTAATGATTTCTTTATTGTTATGTAAATAAAATTCAGTTTAATGGACCGTTACGTCGATTCATTGGTAATGGACACGCGGTAATGATACACAGTTATAATATTAGGTAAGGAACCCATATAGTACTGTAGCCTCGGGACTTTTTAATTACCAAAAAGGTTACCGATTGCCGTTTAGAAATTGTTGTAATAAAAAACCTAAGTCTTACAGACCCGCCGTAAAAAATGGTCTCATTACAATTACAAAGCTATACGACTGATCAAAATTGACTTTTTCATCTGGTCTTATAGCTTTGTATGGCAACTTTAGACAGTCTTACTATTACGTATGAATATTATACTAAGGTGAAGACCATGACTGTACAGGACATGAGGTCCTATAGAAAAAAAAACCGTAACCTCGAAATTAAAAACAATAATATTTTGTTTGTTTTTTGTTACGACGGGTATTTTTTTTTGTTACGGCGGGTTGTGATCTTTAAGACTTGGGTTTTTATTTTGATATTAGTGATTTCGTACCTCCCAACAATTTAAAAACTGCAAAAATCTTTTTGGTAATTTAAGAGTCCCGCGGCCACATACAGATAGTATCTATGAATCTATTTAGCAAACACGAAACAATGTGTAGTACTATACCTATTCTGTGACAATTTACTACGTTTTGCTCTTTCTCATGGTATAGACAATACGTTTTCCAGCTTCCTGCTCTTTCTGCACTCACAATTTATAAGCCACGTCAGATACAGTGCCTCTATTGTAAAAACACTCAAACAATACTTGAGGACTTTTCTACACTTTCAGCTAAATGGCCGATTCCATTTTGTAGTAATACTAAAACGTATTGTCGACTGTCGAGCATGAGATAAAAATAAAATGTAGTTGGACATCGATGCATCCGTCACTATACCACTAACATACAAAACACAAATTCACGGCTGTTTTTCCTTTCGGTGGGGTCAGAAACTTTTTTACACGTATCAACCATAGGTAATAAGAAAAGATAAAAAGAATTACCAGAATTTGCTTTACCTAAAGTTCGGCCGTTCAGAGAATGCGTTCCTGACACCTATCAGTTAGTCACGACTAGTGATGGAATTCATTGATTATTGATATAATAATGTTGTTTTAATGCTCATCAATTGTTAAAACGGTAACAACCAGCAAAAATATTTTTATCGTAACTGCAACGCCATTACAAAGTACGTCGTCAGTTCAATCGCGACGTGTCAGATTCTCTGAACGGCCGAACTACAAAAACATTTTATAGGTATTCCAATTGCCACATTTCAAAGTATAAGAAAGAGTACCTACTAGGTAATACTCGTACGTAGTACTATAGTACTTATTACGTGGTACTGGGGGTACCTAACGTACAGAGCAGGTACTCCTTGCCACTCCACCAATTTTGACCTCACCCCCTGAAAGATTCCTCTTAAGTACACTCTTAAGAGGATAGGCGGGCTGAAATGCTAACTTGGAGAATAGGTCGCTTTTCCGACTGTATACATATTGATAAGATCCGGTCCGCCCATACACCCCCACGACTAGAGTGCGAAAGAGACAACTGCAGCTCGGACCGATTTTATATACAAAAAATAGACGAAATCAGCATTTCGCATTGCCCTGTTTTCTCCTCCAAAACTAAACCGATTTCAATAATTCTTTCAGAAATAATATGAGAAAGACTTTGGCTATGTCCGTACGTTTTGCTTTTTTTGTTTATATTCGTCAAATTTGTTTACTGGATGTCTGAAAACGGGCGGTAAAATGGGTCATTTTCGAAGGTCCCTAGTTCTTACAGTAATTAATTAATGCAAAAAAGCAAAACATAGGGACATCGCAGAGGTGACGTATATTGTATGGTAAAAAAATATTTGCTCTAGGGTTATTGTCCAGGGGGAAAACAGGGGAATACGTTTGTATGGAGAAAACTGTACTCGTCTATCCTCTTAAGTATGTAACGGGCCCTTCTAAAATTTACATTATACGATACGTACTAAATAGATACTCTTTCTTATACACTGTGACGATATTATGATACTACTGACTGTAAATATGCCAAAAGATGATTATGGTTTAGGAATTTAGGATGTCATGCATATGCCAAATAAGTTTATGACAAATATATAGGTATTGTAAGTGGTCATACTAAAACATGTCATAATATGGGAGACCCGAAAACGATAATGTGTGAGTGAACAGTTTTACTCACAGATCAGGTTCCACATCAGTGTAATGTCCATCCGCGTCGACAAGACCAACCCTGATTGTGGGGAGGCTATCGTCTTCATCGTCTTCTACTTCTCCCCTGGCCTCACGAGCTTCTCTTTCTGCTATAGCCCGCGCTGCTATCACCTGAATACATAATTATTCATTGTTAAAATGGCATCTCAGAAGTATTATCGATATACATATACTATGATATAATTATGTGTTTGACAATCCACAGGAAGAGCTACCTACCGAGCGAGCGATACGAAAAAAAAACAACGGTAGGTACACACGGCGTCTGCTCAGGCTACCCTGTTTGGACTTTGAACTATTAGAAGGTTAACGCTGCGAATCAGGCGAGAGGGTGCGGTATGTTGTTGTTGTTTCGTCTCAAGGCTCGCTGCGCCCGCGCCGGCAGCCGCGTCTATGCAGGCTCTCTACCGCACTATTTTGTGTTTTGTACGTAGCGTGGTTATGGGTATATAGGGTGCGTAACCTGGGGGGTTATTGTGTAACTATACCCGATTCAATCGGTATCAAATCAACACGGTGTTTTGGCAGTTCTTGGCGATTTTGCTTCTTAATATTTAGTTAATTTATCTCAGATAATGAACACGATGATCACAGAAACAAAATATTATTTAAAAATTGGCTAGGACAGTCATAAAACGTTATCGATTTTGTAAACGATATAATCGGAAGCTTACACAATAGCCCTACTGATGTGTCGCCGTGTGTACATTGATATCGTTGAACGGTAGCTACACTTTTGGAATTAATTCGGTGTCCATCCGTAGATGCAAATATAGATGGATCATTTGTCTTTTTCTACACCTATTTAAGGTGGTTTCCCGTCCATACAAAACTTCGTCGTAGAACACTCGTAGACGGTATTAATAAAAGTAATGTTTTATATATGGAAAAATAGCTTAGAAAATCTAGATTGCGCGTATCAAATAATTTATTTACAATTTATAATATAATTACGAAGACATAAGGCTTTGAATTTTTTTGTTAATTATCTATATTCATATGCCAATTGATGGTTAGATTTGGTAGTAAAGCCAGAAATAGGAAAAAATCTTTCTTTTTCATTTCCAAAAGAACATGTAAAAAAGTAATAAAATTTAGAAAATTAATTTTAAGACATCACAAGTGCGTTTGATAAGTTCTATTTTATACATGGTGTAAACTTAAATCCGTTACATTCTTAAGTGGGTGCATCTTTCATTTTAGGTAGGTACATGCTCATGATCGCTTCAGACCATCAAACTAAATAACTTTTCACTGTGGGACCAAATCTGAAAACACGACAAATTTATTTTTTTAATTCCTCACACTTATACTTTATTCCAAATAAGGACGACGAGATCTTCTGATACCTATTTACCTTTCTGAGAAGCAAATATTTTTTTTTTATCAGAAAGATCTACTCTAAGATCTATTTTATCCGACATATCTTGGACGTTACTTAAGCTGTTTTGAAAATAAGTGAGAGGAAGTGTTTTAATTATATGTTTCTGTACCTAATTAAAATAGCCGTAAATTTTCGTTGCTATTTGGAATTGAGTATAGGTGTATCCGAAAATATCCCATGTATGTTCGGCGCGGATTTTCCCATGATCTGTATGAAGATTTTGGGATCGACTGCGCATGGACTAAGAAAGAACCCGCGCGGCGGCGGGGCGCGGCGTATTACGAGCGTTGCCATACTGTAAGAACTGATATAGTTATGCTGTGCTAATATTAAGAAACTGTTGTTTTATTCGCCATTTCTAATTTCGTTCCATGAAAGTTTCCTCTTAAGTACACTCTTAAGTAGGTATGTAACGCATTGAAGATAACACCCTGTATACAAGGTAAAGCAAAGATAGTCTTTATTTAGCGGTTGAAGTTGGTATAGAACACAACTTATTCAAAATCAACTTGCACTTGGTCGGCTTTTTATTTTTATCATAATTTATTTAATACGAGACATATTTCTGGTAACATAACATTTCACTTATGCTGTACAATGAAATACTTACCGGATTATTTCCAGCTTACAAAAGGTCGAGGGGCAACATGAATGCGAGAATATTCATGTGAAAATAAATAATTCATGACCATAAAGGAATGGCTCTATTTTGTATGTGAATAGTAAATTGATATGGCTTCCAAATTACAATACAATGAAACTATACAGAGTTGAAAATTTTTCTCTACGTTGCTATCAACACTATGCAATCGTGTAAAAGAAACATATGGGTAATTCAGAATCTAAATTTGTATGGAGGGTAGGTACTAATGCTTCGGAGGGATAGCAACGTTTTTTCACATTTCACGCGAACAAACAAACACACAAACAAACAGACCGACAAAATTTCTAACAAAGGTTGATTTCGAGTCAGGGATACCTAAAAACCATATCGTAATCTTTTTTTTGTAAATATCTTCAATGTACAGACACACTTACAGTTACAGTTTTATAATAGTTTAGAATTATAATAAGCATAAGTGTTAGAAAGGGACGGCCTAGACTTACATATACTGACCAAATCGGGGACGTGCTTAAATAGGGTCAGGTCGAATGTACCCGAAACCCACGAGCAAGCATGACGAGAAAAATTAATTTGGAGGAAGCGAAAGAGATCTGTCAGGATCGTACACCGAAAAATGCGCTCCAACTAAGAAGCATTTTCTCTTAGTTAGCACCATAGACATATTACTGTTAGCACCAAAATAATTGAAATGACGTTATTACTGTTTACTAAAAACAAATGATGGTAGTTGTAACAGCTAGCCGAATTCGCTTAACAAAGTTCTCTTAGTCACAGAAGTCATGATGTTGACAGGACATTCACATGGATTCATGATGTATGATTATCACAAACAAGATCTTGGTTGGAGTAAACGAATTCTTTTTTCAGTGTAGGAGGTTGCGTTTCATTCTTCTTCTTTGTCAACATGAGTTATGTCGCATGACAGTGCCGCATCGCATGGCAGCACAGCATGATTGATGATGTAGTAAAGATTAGCCAGTCAGCAATGGTAGTATCGAGGCTGACTGCCCAGGGTGCGCCGGACGTAACCATTCATTGTCATTGTTTTCATTGTAACCTATGTAATAATAATAAATAAATAATAAATAATAATAATATTTTGATTAATCTATGGCTAGACGAACTCGGGCTTCGTCACTCTCTTTCCTTTCACCCAAGTTTACACCAAGGCGTTTCATTGTCTCTTAATCCTACTCCAGGGGAAAACAGGCGTGAGAATATGTATTAAAGATTTAACCAACAAGAGTTAGTTGCTGGAATGATGTAAGAATACTCAGAATCAGAATGTCAAGCACGAACCTGTAATCTACGTTGGGCTTGAGGCGTGATCTCGACGACGCGCGACCATCGCCTCGATTTCCTCTCGTACTGCCACTTGTCGCTCAAGGCGCATTGGTCATCGTCAGAGTCGTTCTGTAGACAAAAACAAATAGCTTAGAAAAAGTTAACAATTATATTATTTATTAGTAATCCTCTGTTTTGGACCATCTGCATCGTACTCCAGGCATTCCCTTATACGGGTCCGCAAGTAAACCATTATGTGTAAACTAATTTTAGTAAATAAATGATTTTGTATTTGTATTTTGTATTTGTATTTTGTATTTGTATTTTGTATTAAACTTTTAATACTAAGGGTAGGAGGGTGGTTCCGCGAAAGTGGATACTTTCATTTCTTCGTCCAGTGGGATGGTGTTAACATGAGTTATATATCGCATGATGACAATCACTCTACTCGTGATATAGTGGGAAAATAAGCCAGTCAGCAATAGTAAAGTCGGGCCAAGTTAATAGATCACATTTGACATTTGTCAGTTTTAGCTTCATAGTGAGGTGAAGCTACTTAAAAATATCGATTAAAGTGATTAAATCGATACGGATTTCAAACATATGTGAATTGATTTATATGTGAATATCGCTGTTTGTTGGAACTACGTTTAACATCGATTTTTTTTGGTAACATCCTTAGTGTTAAAAAAGAAAAAGGATTCACTGACGCAACATTGTAACGAAGTTCAGTTCTTTAGAACAGAAATTGTTTATTATGTTTAAAATGGTTTATTAGTGAAAGTAAATCGTAAAATTACCTTCTTTGGTCATTATTCCAATAAATATGTAATCGTCATTTAAAAAAGTGAAGGAATTGTGCAGTTCTAACTTCGATAAAATTAACAATATTCTATGCCCGCCGTTACAAGGTTAGGTAGGTACGTTTGATGAAACATCAATAGATGTCAAATGTGATCTATTAACTTGGCCCGACTTTAGTATTGAGGCTTACTGTGATTTTAATATTATTGGATATTATTTTCGAAAAAAGACAGTAGTTAGGTACGTTTCATTTAAGCTCCAAATTATTATATTCATGTTGATACCGACCCCGTGCCATTCCATCTCAGCGGCGCGGCTCTTCGAAACAAAAGCTTTTAGTCTTATATTGGTTTGAATTTGGCACTGCCTCATTTAGAGGCAATCAGCGTTCTATTGACATAATATTGGATTGTTCAATTTACATAAATTGTATTTGGTTTATATTGAAAATGCTATTTCTATAGACGTAGCTCTTAATAGCATTTAGTCATGAACGCGACCGCAATTTGAAATAATGGTGTGAAATTTAAAAGCGTTTTTAGAGATACCTAGTCCGATAAAGAACCCTCATAAAAATAGATTTATACAGGCACTTTTTATATAGACACTTATACAGGGTGTGAAACCGACGAGCTTCTAGAGCAGGTATCGTTACTTAAGTAATTTCATCGTAACCTTTGAAAATAATGTAATTTCATTACTTAAATTGTGTCTTAAGGGTCGGCACTACCCTAATCGGGCCAAACAGGGTTCGGCGTTCCGACTTTTGAGGATAGTAAATAGCTATATTTAGAAACAAAATTAATACCATCGCTTCTCTAAAAGATGAAGTACAAGATGAACAAAAAAAATTTCAGTAAAATTGTGTAGTTACATCAGAAAGTAATCGAGAATTTCATGAAAAACTATAGAATAGCACTGCCGCGTTCCGAGTCCTGTGATTTAGTGAAACAAAATAAAACAACTAAATATATTTATAACCAATGGCAAAACATCAAAGAACACTTTAAACAAATCAGTTTTTCGATACGACTTCTAGTTTTTTTGCAATTTGTTACCAAAAATCACATATTTTTTTGGACGTTTTCTTCATACAAATTACTATGGGCCGTCAATCGTTCGAAATCATTGCGAATAGACCGGTGACCGGCAACACCCAACCCTGTCTTAGAAGATTAATGAACAAATCAATTTTTAGCTAAAGTAGGCAAAGTAACCTATAAAAAACCGGGCAAGTGGGTGTCGGGCCACATGCAGTGTAGGGTTCTGTAGTTGCCCGTCACGATATGTGCATTTTATAAATTGGTCGACTATTACTCGTTAATTTTTGTCCCCTTTATTATAATAGAATAACTGCAAGTTTATTACTATTGTTACTAGCAAACTGAGGATTGATAATCTGAAATCATCATCATCATCGTCAGATATGAATGGAATAAGAGTGAACTCTGTACCGTAGTAGGTAACGTCAAAAGTCATTTGCACGACAGAATTTTGCGCGAAAAGACATTGCGCGACACAAGAAAACACAAAGGAATTTCACAAAAGTTACTTTCCGGGCACTGTTTGGTAGTTTTTGGTTATTTTGGTAATTTGTGGTAGTTTTTGGTAAATTTTCGTACAAAAGTAACAAAAAAGTTATTTTGGTAGATTTTCGTACTTTTTGGTAGATTATTGTTATTTTGGTAATTTTTCGTACTTTTTGGTGGTTTATGGTTAATTTGGTACTTTTTGGTTCATCTCATTTCATTTCATTTATTTACCTTAAATTGTAGGTAGGTACATAAGTTACAGATGGTAAGTAAGTACAGAGTACCTATTAGTCACACTACAATATAATTGATAAACATTAAGAAAAAAACAGATTTAAACAATAGGTGCCAGACAATAACTTAACTACCACCTTTCACTACTACAATTAAATTAGTTAAATGTTATAAAATCAGTTCAATGTGATTAGTTAAAAATTATAATAACCTATTGAGGTACAAATAATCGGTCTGCAACACATTTTTTTCTACTCAGATTGATGCCTGTTTGTTTACTTATACTGAAGAAACTAATTAAAGTCATAGGGACACTGTTCGATTAATAATTTTTTAACCTTCTTCAGAAATTTCTTGTCGGCTTTAATGTCATCTGGTATTTTACTATACACAAGAACAGTATTCGACTTTATTTTGTAGTCCTTTGCATCGATGCTAGTCGGTAATTTGGTACCAGTAGCTCATTTTTGCGAGTTAAATTTAATCTCTTGCTACGGAATACTACGAGGTATTGTCTCACGATTTTGCACAGATCGAGGATATACGAAGCTGTCACAGTGAGTAATTTAAAGTCGGTAAACAAGGATCGGCATGACACCCTTACTGACTGAATTCCGCTTACGATTCGAATGTACCTCTTTTGAAAAACAAATATTTTATTTATGTCAACAAACCCAAGCCGTCAAGAACTCTTTTGTTTTTATGGTAGTTTTTCTTAATTTTCATTCTTCTATCAAATATTACCAAAAAGTATAAAATCTACCAAAGTAACCAAAAACTACGAAAATCTACCAAAATAACCTAAAAAAAAAAAAAAAAAAAAAAAAAAAAAAAATTAAAAAAAAAAAAAAAAAAAAAAAAACCTAAAGAACTATTGACATTGTACTATTTTTTTTTTATCTTTAAAATTACTTCTTGTTAATATTGCTGTGCCCTTTCAGGCAGTGCCGGATTAACCATAGAGACAAAGTAGGCTGCAGCCTATGGGCCCACAGCTGCCAAGGGGCCCCGCGGCTCGGGAGAAAAATAAGTGAAAACTCAAAGATTTAGGCCCACCCCAGACTTAAAAAGAATTACGAAAAATAAGAGACAACTGTATTTTAGTTGCTTCTCTCGTTCCAGGATTAAGATTGCATTACGCAACGTCTTTCTAATATGGTATTAAAACCTCGAGCTTGCTTCGCTTGCTCAAAGGTTCAGATCACATTGCGCAACGATTTTATAATATTGCAGTTAAAAATCTTGAGCTCGCTTCGCTGGCTCTTGGTTTTAGATGGTGATGCAATGATCTCATCAGTAGATCCCGCGGCTCGGGAGAAAAATAAGCGAAAACTCAAATATTTAGGCCCACCAGACAAAGGAAATATGAAAGTAAGAGACAACTGTATTTCAGTTGATTGCAGTAAAATCTCGTGCTCGCTTTGCTCGTTCCAGAATTTTTATCGCATTACGAAACGTGACTTTATAATATTCTAGTAAAACCTCGAGCTCGCTTTGCTCGCTCTTGGTTTGAGACGGTTGTTGCAATGGTGAAAAATTCGAGATCGCTTTGCTCAGTCCAGGATTTAGATCGCATTGCGCAACGACTTTATAATATTAAAAGCTCGAGCTCACTTCAATCGCTCCACATTTTAGTGTTTTTAATGTGTTGTTTGGCTGGTGGTTATTTTACTGCGACCATAGGAAAAAATCGTTGCTTCGCCCATGGAGATAGGGGCCCCGGGCCTTGCATTGCCTAGGGGCCTCGGCATGGCTTAATCCGGCCCTGCTTTCAGGATTCATGTCCCCACTTTAGCTACTAAGTAACACCTAATTCGCACGCCCGAACGAATAAAGGTGTAAAATGCCATAACACCCTTTTTGCTTTTATGCCATTTTTGGAATCTACGGCCTTCAATACATATCCTGAATTTTTACAACGCAGCTATGGTGCATATTCGTAAAATTATATGGTAAGACATCTTTATTCTATCTAATTACTACTTACGTTTCATAGACGAATATGGACACAATACAGTGTTACTAAAATGCTTTTCATTAAAAATAGTTGAACAACAGTATAATACAATATTGCACCTTTGTCATCTCTATAAAAACTAAAAGGGGTCAGTTCTAATTCCAGTTTACATCTTTATTCGTCTACAGGTCTCTGATTGAAAAACAGTAAGACCCGATTACACCTTTATTCGACCGAAAATAAATTATATCGGCATTTCTCGGAAGGTATAATACCTGACTTCATCTATTTTCGTCTGAAAATATCCAAATTTATAAAACGTTATCCTTGGTTATCTAAAACTACTAAGTAGTATAATTAAAAAAATTTCAGCGTTAGACGTAACCGTCATACGAGACGAGCGCCAGTGCACTCGGTAAGAATGATTAACTAAATTTTACATTCTGGCAACGTCGCATTATCAAAGAAAGCACGCGGAACTATTGCAGTTTCGTGCATGTTTGTTTACTTACAACACGAGTAATACGGTTGTAAATTAATCACTGTTTACCTAAGTGTCTGTATAAAATGTGATTAAGTAACCTAAAACTAAACGAAAAGTGCAATAAAGTCGACGCGAATAGGAATCATCTACAGAAAATAAGAAAAATTTTACCTAAGTTTAAGTATTTGCTTATTACATAATAATATGATCAATTCAGAGTCAACTCAAAAATTTTGAGCGAACATAGTACTAACGGGATAATACTTACAAATGCAGAGTTAAAAAATGGAAGAATAAAGGTGTAACCTACTATTACACCGACGCCAAGAACGAAAAATTTGACCGTAAACCTCAAGTATCCTGATGTTACCCACCAAGACTATAACATTTTTGGAACGAATAAAGGTGCATCTTTTATTACACAAAAAAGTCTACAAATGTTCCTCAGAACAAAAGTGTTACATGCATTTCTCGATTTTATCAAATACTAGCTCGTTATACCTCTATGACAGTCGTATCATAAAGAAAGTAATTTTTTTCTCTTTCTAACGATACAAAAAGTATTAAAATGTCTACAGTAGTTTTAACGCTACGCCGATTATTCGGTTTTTTTGCTCTCCTGTAAAGTTGACTTTTCAAAGTTACACCTTTATTCGTTTGGGCATGCGCGTATATGTTCTTGTGTCGCACAATGTCCTTCAGCGTGACCAAAATTACTGCTGAAATCTACCAAAATCTACCAGCCCTGTTTCAAATTCTACTTAAATTCTACCAAATAATATTTATGTCGTTACAGATGGTAAAAATTTAATATAAAACACGTTTTTGAACAAAATATTATCAATTTTATTTAAACGCTCATCATTACACATGTTATTTTCGCATTTTTGTATAATTTTTATTGGTTTTCATCACTTTGTAACATGGATGCTTCAATTTTCAAATAAATATTAAATTTGGTCGTCCCTATGCAAGTTTAAATTTAGTACAGTTTTCTGTGTCTCATAAGCAGAGTCAGAAATTTTGGTAGCACTTTTAATATGTCAAAGGGATTGCACGTTTATCGACTTCCGATTGTGTCGATATACGGGTAATTTTTTATCACTGCGGATAACTCCAGCATGTATTCTACTCATCAAACTGAACGACTTTCACTATGGAGCCAACTTCAAAAGAGCGAAAAAAAAATCTGCTGTCCTATACAAAACTGCAGTACCTACATATTCGACTCAAATGTATGGGACAGCTGATTTATTTTCGCTATTTTGAAGTTCGATACATGCTGAAGTTATACGCAGTGATATAAAATATACCTGTATATCGACATTATTGGAAGTCGATAAACATGCAATCTCTTGGACATATTAAAAGTGCTAGGTACCAAAATTCCAACTCTGTTCAGCACAGCTAGCATGCCAGCCACGACAAAGCGTTTAAACGAGAAAAACGTCATGTGCGCTCTTTCTGGCATACGTAAAATAATAAGGATGGAGGCACATCTCGATGTTTATCGTTTTCTCGGGGGTGGCATGCGAGCCCTACTGAAGCCCTCTTTTGTAAAAAAAACAACATTATGCGATTTGATTAATATTTGCTGTACTAGAAGTGAGTTCGGTGGCGCGTTGCGGAGAGGTATGGACTCTCAATCAAGAGGTCCGCGATCGAATCCGCACGGACAACATGCCACGTACCAATTAGTTTTTCTAACTTATGTACGTATGGTCGTCATACATCGTTTGGAAACCTGCATATGCAGACGAAGAAATTCTGATGTATATGTGAAGTCTACCAATCCGCATTGGGCATGCGTGGTGGACTTACGCCCAAACACCCTTCTAGAAGGTAGGCCTGTGCCCTGCAGTGGGACGTATACAGGGTGTTACATAAGTAAGAATATATTTTTAAAACTCTTAAGGGGGTTGTTTAGACCGTCAAACTGAACAACTTTCTCTATGGGACCAACATCGAAATCGCGAAAAAAAATCTGATATCTTATACATTTTTAGCTCGAGTCGATTTGTAGAGTATAGAACATAAATAATTTTTTTCGCGATTTCGATACTGGTCCCATAGTGAAAGTTGTTGAGTTTTATGGTCTAAACCACCCCCTTAAATGTTTATTTGTATTTTTGTAACACCTTGTATAGGCTGATGATTATGATGAGGATGTACCTAGGTACTAGAAGTTCCAGAAAACTTGCAAACCCTGCAATCGTTTTCTCAGCCATTTGTATTGCCAGCTTAGATTTTATTAGCCTGAATCCTTGCATTTTTAAATGCAAAATTTTTAAACATTTTTGAATACCCAATTTCTACTAAAATCTACTTAACCATTTTTGTCCTAAATCTACCAATAAAGAAGAAATCTACTAAAAGTCGTCACACTGATGTCCTTTTGCGCAAATGTTTTTGAAGGCAATCGTTCCAGTTACTGCAAAATTAACTTTTTATTATATCTGACGATGATTATGATGATAAAAGATTACAAACCCTTAGTTTGCTAATACCAATAATATTAAACTTATAATAATTTAATTATTCTGTTAAAAGTTTTAATTTGTTCTGTTATAATAATTTTAAGTTTTTTTAAGCCTTAGTAATACTGTGATCTAATTAGTTGGAACCCATCCTATCCTACCACCAGGGGTGATCTTTGATCACTCACATTATAGGTCCATCACGGTACTGTACTGTTGCTGTAAATGTCAATTTCGACCTACGGCTCTCAAATCCAGATGCTGCAGGATTATTGCCACGCACAACCAAACATTCAACATTAATTTAATGTGGTAAAATCTGCCTTCCGAGTAGTAGGTACCCTAAATTCGGTCGGACCTACGAACCTGCCAGGATAGGGTCGGCCGACCAGACTTTTTAGTCCTTACTAATTGGACTCTAGACCAACAGACTAGTTACGTCCTTTAATTCAACGAGGTAAAATGTTGTGTCACTAGGTAGGGCACTTTTTCCTTCACAACAGTAAACATGCCAGCCAAGCTGCGCCGCGCGCTGCAGCCGACCAAGTTTTTTGCAAGAAATTTATTACCAAAAGCTATCAAATTGATTTGTTCATTAAGACGTAATAGTAGGTGGAAATACCTCGGAGGCATATTTTATTTTTCATTTTACGACTAGATTTATACCACTTACCGAAACCAAAGTCATACCTCAGTATTTTTGGATAGTTCATCTAGTGCAATCATCAACTGAATACACGATTGGAATTACTTCACTCGATAGAAAATCGTCACAAAGATGACGTATTTTCATGCATTTTTAAACATTTTTCTCGGTTTAGAAGAACTTAAAATAGTTTCCGATTGTTGGTATTTATACTCACATATTCACCATTAGTTTAACTAGTACAATCATAAATAAAATCTAGAAAAAGTACTTTGGTTAGTTGTTTTTAATCGAAAATACGGCTCACGCACACACTTTTTGGAGCGCTCGGCAATCGCGTTTCTCGTAGAAAATATTCGTCTGGACCTATGGCCCGTTAATCTTATAAGATAGGGTTGAGTGTTGTCGGCCACCGGTCTTTTTCTTTTGACAGATATGTCAAACGGGCCGTAGGTAGTGCCGACCCTTAAAACTAACTCTTTTCAATGTACGTTGTCTTTTGTTTGACGGAATGTCAAATATCACAAGGAATGCAGCTTAAGTATTGACCATGCTTTTACCAAGAATTTTTCGCTTTCTACGAGCTTATATAGCGTTCCTTCCTCTCATTAGAGCTTTAGCTTTTACCAATACATCGAAAATATACTCGTAGAGGTCACAAATTCACAATAAACAGATGTCACCTACAAAGTTTGAGCAGCATTAATGTCAAGAAATATACGTCATTTTCAAAGTCGAATAAAGAATTTTTTTCCGTTTGAGCAGCATATTTAATACCTGCTCTAGAAGCCCTTCGCCCGAAGACACCCCGTATAATTCAGATTTATGCAAATAAAGGAAATTGAAATGGCAACCCTTATTCCTGAAATCTTGTTTGTCTGGTTTTTGGCGGGCTTTGGTAGCTGACGTTTGGAGTCCTTATATTTCATCGAATTTTTATTGTTTATAGTGAGTTTTGGTTCGTAAAATTGGTGTTGTTTTGCGTAACAAAGTGTCGTGCAAGTGAACAATATATAGTTCAGTGAAATATGATGGTGCATGGGTCGTAAACAGGAAAAGTGTTCCGTGATTTTAGCGCGGCAAAGCGGTCGGGTCACCTCTTTCCTGTGGACTTCTCTGCTTTTCCTGCGTCTTTCGATTACCTCCAAAAACTCCAAAGAACCATCAAAACGTCGAATACCAACGTTTTAATGTGAAAACAGAAGAAAATTAAAAATAAATTAAGATTTAGCCAAAAGGTCTAGTAACCAGGCTAGTAAATATATATAAAAAAAAAAAAAAATCTTGTTTGTCTTTTTGCCTTTTATGTTTTAGCACTGTGGATAGCGTTTTTAATATTTTTGTGAAACGAAAGGTGCGGTTGCAAAAAATGAAGTAGGTATTTTGTGACGCATTTTCAATTTGTTCCAACGATTACCGTTTGAAGACCTCTTGCGACAGGTTAAATAAAGAATTAGTATGAGTTCAATAATTATTATTATGAAATAGCTTTTAACTGGTTTAATAATTTTAGGCTATTTCACGTCCTACCTATTGACCAATTAGTGACGATGACATAGGAAAGCTAGTTTACGAAACTGGTTTGAAATTGGGTATGGAAGAATAGTAGTCACTTAATCATAGGTAAATGTGTCTTGTGGAGAAGCGACATGGAACTCTATCTAGGTGTTGGGGTACAATCAATGTCATTGGGTACAGTTCGAGGTACTGTTGGCTTGACGTTGACTTGTCGACCTTTCTGAAAGACTGACTCACACTTGGCTGGTTTTCATGATTATATGTCTGTCTTTATATGTCTTACCGTTTTTACGATAGAGTGAGAAGAAAAAACGCTGATAAAAACTAGTTTATTGTATGAGGCCCACCCCTTTTTCCTTTTTGAAAATTTTAATATTTGTTAGCAAATGCGTCATAATAACGCACATTCTGTGACAATTTCATCTGTCTAGCTATTACGGTTTAAAAGTTACAGCCCTAAATAGTTAGGATCGACAGACAGACGGAAGGATGGACGGACGGACAACGTGGGCTTAGTAATAGGGTCCCGTTTTCACCCTTTTGGGCACGGAACCCTAAAAAATGATCTGGTGCACAAAGGTGGTGCTCTCTCCGCGGGAGTCATTTCTGCTATTGAAGATATCCCTAGCATAATATATCCTTCTTAATATTGAAGGGGATGATCAAACCATCGAACTGAACAATTTTCTCTATGGGACTATGGAGGTGCTACTTGGGAATGTTCCTCCATTGAAAAGGGAAGATCTTCCACTAGGCTTTGTGTGAAGCCTGGGGACCGGCCGTGGTCCAACAGTTCTTAGTTGGACCTTGTATATATATCGGATCTCTGTGATTATTTCTCTTGCGCGATTTATGTCTCGCATTCGATTGTGAACCTTATTTGTAGTATGTTACGAGTTACGTATTCGGTGAACGTTGTCTTTGTATGGAGCATATTTCTGAGAGCGACGGTATCGGCATCTGTTAGCTTCCTTGCTATAACTTGTGGGTGTTGACATCTATGGCAAGTCCCCACAGGACTAAAAAAAGGAAATGGTGAAATAAAAATCTGCTGGCTGTTTCATACCAAACGGTAATTCTACTCAATCCAACTGTACGGGACAGCTGATTTTTTTTCGCGATTTTTATGTTATCCCATAGAAAAAATTGTTCAGTTTGATGGTCTGATAATCCTCTGAAAACACTGTCAGCATATTAAGTTGGACCCTGTAGATCATTATAAAAAAGGGCAATAAACAGGCATAGTAGATAATTAAACCATCATTTGATACAAGCTTTATTTCATCTGCAACCAAAATGATGTTACGAAATAGTGATCTAAGCGAGGTTGAGACATTGTGACCTTGTACGAAGGCGTGATATCATACGGTGAGTTATTTAAGAACCATCTCATACTTGACCTTATTTGACCAAAATACTTACATTCGATTAGAGATCCAAGTATGTATTTATGAGATTCACTTTTAAGAGAAGTTTATTCCGAAATCGCTAATGCATACAAACGAAGTCTGGTTATATTTTCAATACTAATCAATTAAATTTAATGAAATTTTGCAAAAACAACCTGGAAACAAATCTCTATGCTTGCATGTTGTCCGATTTTAGTTAAAATATACAGTTTCAATGCTAGGATTAATCTAATCTAAACTATTATAAAACTGTAACTGAAGTGTGTCTGTACATTGAAGATATTTACAAAAAAAAGATTACGATATGGTTTTTGGGTATCCCTGACTCGAAATCAACCTTTTTTAGAAATTTTGTCTGTCTGTTTGTCTGTTTGTTTGTGTGTTTGTTTGTTCGCGCATCACGCAAAAACTACTGAACCGATTTTGATGAAACTTTTTTTGTTTGATAGCTTATTAATCTGACTTAAAATCTGGTATAAAATTTGTGCGGACGAAGTCGCGGGTAAACGCTAGTTTAAGATAAATTTGTATGGAAATCTTAGAGGTACTGTAACTTTAAAAATATGTATACCTATAACTAAAATCTGATAATATACAAGCATAGACATTAGTTTCTAGATTGTTTCTGAAAAATGTCATTGAATTTAGTTGGTTAGTATTGAAAATATAACCAGACTTCGTTTGCCCGACAACACTAATATACCTACCCTTAATAATAATTCAGGAGCATTATGCTTGCGACTATTTTCCCCGAGGGAAAGCTAGGGATATTCTGAATAAAGTATATTCAATGCATTTATATTTCACAGATTTATACATACAAAACACCCTTATAACATTTAATGGGGTTGTTTAGATCACCCCTGTGTTTTTTAGACATTTTTTTTATTATTTCGTTTCGATTTTGACTCCGTCGTGAAAGTTGTTCAGTTTGATGGTCTAAATCACACCTTTAAATAGTATTTTATTACATCTTGTACCTATTATATGGTAATATGAATCATCTACATCTATAAATTATTGTAGAGTGATTAGATTAGTAGCACAAAGAACTCTCTTTTCAGTTTACGGAATACTACAATTTTGAGGCATGTTTTGTATTCGCAACGTATCAGACTAGATACAGATTGGGCATAATCAGTGAAATGTTAATATTTTGAAAATGATAAATGGTCGCTAATCAGAGTTTATGTGACTTTACTACTGAATTTAATCGCGACATAATGCTTTGCTTTATTAATATATAAGCATAAGCATATGCTCACGACTATATTCCCCAAGGGGGTAGTCAGAGATCTTCTGAAACCACAGAACATCCACGTTTCACCAGTAGTACCGAAACTCTGTCCAGTGTGACGGGGGGTGAGCCCGTCGCCACTTATAATGGTGGGTACAATACATGCCTCGAAATTGAAGCATGCAGGTTTCCTCACGATGTTTTCCTTCACCGAAAAGCCAATGGTGTAACAAATCGTACATAAATTCCGAAAAACTCATTGGTACGAGTCGGCATGGACGGGGTTCGAACCATCGCCTCCTGCATGGCAGGCAAGGTTACTCGCCACTGAACCACCACGGCTTACTTTAATATATGTACTTTGATATTTCAAATGCCTACGATAATTAAATTCAAACGTTAAATATCTTACCATAATAGTAAACGTAAAGTTCTAAACTACCAGCCGACCATAAACTCGTGAAGACAAGACTACTGCGGAACATCGGTTTACGATAATGCCTTATAAAACAAAGCCGAGATAATACTAAAAGCCTTCCCTCAACGAGTTGGAGGCTTACCACACCCTCTTAATGCATATCTCCGTAGATACGATTTGTCAATTTGTACATAATTGGTGGAACAAATTGTTCTAATACCTACTTATATTCTGTATATTAATACTCGTAGATAGAGCCACTGCTTGGTTACTTATCGTGTATTTACAACTAAACTTTTAAAAACTGGCCAAGTGCGTGTCGGGCCACGCGCAGGGTAGGGTTCCGTAGTTGCCCGTCACAATATACGAACTTAGAAGGGGGTTTTTGTTTTATACTACGGTTTGACGGCTAATAAAGTCTAAAAAGTACATTTTTTAAGTTGGTCGACTATTACTCGTTAACTTGTAAAGCTAACTTAGCGGTGATAGTTTTCCTTTTAATTTCATTATATACACTACTGCCATGAATTTTTTCACATATCTAGAAACAACCGTTTAGCTGGCAGAGGGGGGGGACACTCGACTCTAACAAAAATTAGCACCTTAAAGCTTAATATTTCGCTAACGGATCCCTAAATCGAAAAATGGTTTTCCCACACCCACCGTATTTTTAAAAGACCTATCCAACGATACCCCACACCATGGGATAGACGAGAAAAAAAAATTGCATCCCCACTTCACGGGTAGGGAAGGTACCCTAAAAAAAATATTTTTCAAAATTTTATTTTACCACTTTCTCGGCGTGATTAATATGTGTACCCATGCCAAATTACAGCTTTCTAGTACTAAGCGTCTCTGAGCTAAGCCGCGGACAGACGGACGGACGGACGGACGGACGGACGGACATGGCGAAACTATAAGGGTTCCTTGTTGACTTCGGAACCCTAAAAACTGTAAGAGAAGTGTGTCGGTACGTTGAAGAAATTTAGTAATAAAACCGGTCAAGTGAGAGTCGGGCTATTCGCGCACCGAGGGTTCCTGACAACACTTCCTGGCAGTATACAGGGTGTTTCATAAGTAAAATAAATTTTTAAACTCTTAAGGGCGTTGTTTAGACCGTCAAACTGAACAACTTTCTCTATGGGACCAACATCGAAATCGCGAAAAAAAAACCGATATCCCATACATATTTTAGCTCTAGTCGATTTGTAGAGTATAGAACATCATTTTTTTTCGCGATTTCGATATTGGTCCCATAGTGAAAGTTGTTCAGTTTGATGGTCTAAACTACCCCCTTAAATGTTTATTTGTATTTTTGTAACACCTTGTATAACAACAAATATTAAAAACCGGTCAAGTGCGAGTCGGTCTCGCGCTAAAGGTCCCGGAGAAAACAAAACTAAATAACAACTCCAATTCGATAACAGATAACAATTTGGTTGCAAACAATTTTAAGTTAATGATGATAATAATAAAATTCAAACATCAACATTTATAGAGTAATCAAAGGGAAACTCGGTAATTGAAACGCCAGTGGTTAAACATTTTACTTTAAAGGTTCTACTTTCTAATTGTAACGTTTAACGACCCTTTCGATGTTCAAGTTTGAATAAGCAACCCTTCTAATTGTACTTTTAAACATTTAATGAGAATTTTAGGGCAAATTAATATACCTTTATTTACTTTGAACCTTTCAAACGGACTTCATAAAAAAAAGGTTAAATCATGGGAAACTATTTAGTTTTGATAATAAACATTACTTAATGAAGAACTGATACAGTAAATAAATATCTTGGACATTGTCACACAATTATCTAGTCACATTTAAAGTATCAGAAACTAGCATGGACTTGTATTATGATAACTAGACAACGATATAGAATACATACAATAATATATACAATACTCGGGTACTTCTTCTTCTTGTGGTGCCATCTCCTATCGGAGGTTGGCTATCATTAGGGCTATTCGGACCCTGGGGCCCTGAACAGTGAGGTGGAGTTCATATCGAACCATTCCCATTCAGGTTTTTAAGCTTTTTACTCGGGTACAAATATTCATATTCATCATACAAATATTTGTCCCTTACGGGATTCGAACCCACGACCCTCGACACAGCAGATAGGTTCACTACAGACTGTGCTATCGGGGCGTCAAAATAACAAATAATAATTATAAGATTCAACAAGGATTGTTTGTCATACTATGTTGGTTTTATGCGAAATATTTTATAATTTAATACCTTCTTCTTCTTATCGTGTGGCAGCAAGCTCTGATGTCAGAGTTTTTCAGACCGCCTTACGGCCTCTGACGTGGTTTTTATGTAACGACTACTACGACCCGAGTTATTATAAGGGTGAATATACTTATTTTACTTTTCGGTGATGGAAAACATCATGAGGGAAACCTGCATACACTAAAGAAGAATTTCTGATACATATGTAAAGTCCGCCATTCCGCGTTGGTTTATTAACGGCTATATGCCTGACTAGGCCCATGGTGATGATGATATTTAGCTTTAGCTTCTTAGCTTCGTAAAAAAAAAGCACCACATACATACAAAGCGCTTCCTGTATCCGAAATATAACAATAAGGACTTTAGTCAGTACGATGTTGATATGAGCAGATTGCATTTCCTCGTACCGCAAGAAGTTAAGTGAAATCAATATAAACATACATAGGAAAAGTTCAGATAAACTTTCTAAAAAGAGTCATTTTAGCCATGATAACCAATAATCGAAAAATTATCAAAAACTCTTAGAGCATACATTTTAACCAGAATAAAAACATTTGAAACACCAGTATATGCCAATTTGACAAGAGAACATTTTGATTTAGCGCATCGAAATAGGAAATTTTAATAATTGCTAATTCCTAATAATAAAATTCAAAAGTAGTAATAAGTGGTAACGTAGAGCTGTGATTAGGTGTTTAATTTTATTTAATTTACTTTTTGGCTCTTGGGAGTTTGATGGACGCACTGCCCATGCATCAAGGCCTACTCACGAATTACGTAGGTAATAATTACCTACGATTAATTTAATTTTTTGACATTGAGGAATATTGAAAAACAATATTCCTGAAATACAATTGAAATTAGCGCAGAGCGGGAAAATTGACGCTTTTCGCCCGGAGGAGTGAAAAGCTCTTTGTGGCTTCTACATAATAATTTTTGTCGTCTAATAACATAACCAAACATTAAATGTTATTATTAATACCGAATGAGGTTTGATTATAGAGCTCTGTTCCTAGATTCCGGAAACATTATAATAAGACTCAAACCTACCAAAAAAATACTACGTCTATTGATGGCGTAAGGTAGATTTACTAAAGATATAGATAGGTGGGATAGCAAAGATTAGTAGCTACTTTATTATATATATTTGTTATCTGAGAAAGGAAACTATCAGCAAAAATATTTCCTCTTTGAAGGTAATTGACAGGTTATCAGAAAATAATAACGAAATAAATTGTTCATTATACTGAATAATAGACATACCGATCTCTTCTGGTGATGATGTTCGAGCTTCATGCTGGCACATCTGTTGAGAGCAGTCAATCGCCTGAACAAAGACTGCAGGGAATCCGCATCCAGAAATGGATGATCGTTCTGGACACCAGACACGTCGATAGGGAATTGAAGATCTGTGGAAGATAAAAAAAAGTTCAGTGTCGAACAGCGCGCAGACTGAAAATAGCTACTATATCCATCGAATGGCTTATAAGTATAATAACACCATTTCCGGCATTTTCATCCGCAGCCTAATGGTTTCTTTTCAAAACAATATTTTTCTACTATTTCAACAATTTACGGACGCTTTCATGTATGTTTAAATGGGATGATATATGTTTTCTAGTATTGTATTTTTAAAATTAGGTTGTGAAAAGAAATAACACATGAAACAAAAGGAATAGTGCGTTGCTACAAAAACAGTACACTATGCAACAGTACCGTAACGTGTGTGCTCCTAGTTATTTATCTATTGGAACACAGGTAATAGGTACCTCTTGCATATAGCATGGGTATTATTTGAGATACGGTATACAACGACTGTGATGATCTCCGAAATGAGAGGAAACGTCACTCAACCTAAAGTCAGTACTACAGATATTATAACACTATCTTCTACGAGAATCTTTTCATAATGAAAGACGCCCGGGGTTATTGTTTCGCCTACTCATGTAATAGAAGAGCACGTGTATAGCACAAAGTGTATCAAATTTGAACTGACTACAATGAAGCTGGAATAGTGTCAAGATATATTAGTATATAATAAGGTAATATTTAGGACTAGACAGTTTTTATTTATTTTCTCTCAGAACTAATGTACGTATTTAAAGAGGTACATAATCCCCGATAATAATGAAAAATGTTTTTTTACAATACAATAAAATGTGTGTAATGAAAATCTCTATACCATAGGTTATCTGCATACCTAGGTACAAAGTTTCTTGGCGATTAACTGTAAACTGTAAATGGACCAAATCAACAAAAATCAACAAATTTACTTCCACGTGCATACATAATTAATGCACGTAAAGTAAACAGTTTTTTATTTTTCCTATTCCTTGCTTAAAGGGAAATAGAACAAGAGTCTCAATGTTTTTCGATAAATTGCATGAACTTTACGACACGAAGAACAGCATCTACGAAAGATAATAACGTGTTACACTTAATGTCTTCAAAGGATAGAAATAAGTCAAGCAAAAGTTGACTCGCTTGTCATAAAAGTTTGTTATATTTAGAAATAAATTTCCTTTTCATCGTCGAGGCACTTTTCTATGGAGTAAAATCTACTTTGGAAAACTTTGATCGAAAGTTAACGCTTTTCACAATAAATAAGGATGGTATGTAGTAGGTATTCTAATACAAATATTATAATGTATTAGTTGTTTATTTCAAAACCAGTTATTCAGTTATAACAAAATTGAAGCCAAATGTTTAGATTTTGGTAAATTTTCGTTCACAAAGCACGCTAAATTGTACACTGTGCAGCTATCAATTTCGTCGTGATTGTGTTGACAGAGTCTGCTACTCTTGTATGCTTTCACTGTGTAAAGGGACGTCGATACCCAGAGTACATTCCAAGCTCGCGAATATGAACGAGTGTGAACATTCTCAGTGAGCTTTGCTTCAATATCTAGCATATGCTCACGCCTATATTCCCCGAGGGTACCCCCCCCCCCTCCCCCCCTAAACCTACCTAATTTCAGTTGGTGCATACTAATCCAATTTTGTTTTACGCTATAATCTTTTACCAAGTGGTATCGGTGTTTTTTCGCGCGTCCCATAATATGAAAGCAGCCTTAAATGAGTTTGAGAAAGATGGTATGGAAAAAAAAATTGTTGTTGTTGAGCCGCCAATAATAAAACTTACATAGCTTTTGGACTGGACTGTTCAAAGTTCATTAAAAAACATCACATCTATTATTGCAGGCCGCATCGGAGCTGTGCTATTAAGGTACAAATTATTTTTAAGGTTGTATGGAAGACATCATTTTTTAGTACTATAAGACCGCCTTGTTATATATCTCCTATATTTCTTTACGGTATATTTTGCTAAGAAGGTAAAATGTTTTTCTCCCCTCCGGACGGAAAGCGTCTATTTTCGTCCCGCTGCGCTAAACGAAGGTTGATTTCGAGTCAGGGATACATAAAAACCATATCGTAATCTTTTTTTGTAAATATCTTCAATTTACAGACAAACTTCAGGTACAGTTTTATAATAGTTTAGATTATGTAAAACTTTTGACAATATCTTTACTCTTACCCATTTATTGTCATGTTAAAACTGGGGCATCTGTCAAAGTGTTCAGTAAGTAGTCGACAGGTAGTTCCGGTCTACAGGTAACGCCATGTAGGTACGGGTAGCTGTAAGCAGCGGAAAACTAGTGGACATGACGAGGGTTCTGTTCCACTGTTCATAGGCATTACGTAGGTATGTTTACCATACTATTTTTTTTAAATAAATGTGCAAAACGCGAACCAGGACTGCGGCTGCGGTTTATCCTAGTAATTTTATGAGGACGGAGGAGGAGGGAGACACTTGAAGATTACCTACCTAGCATATACCTAGGTACCTACTCATAACAAATTGGTGAAACAAAAACTGGTGTCAGGCCGCGCCGAATTGAAGTATTATTTATAGTTAAATAAATAATTAAGGCTTTACTCGTAAATTTAATTGTGCAAGAACTTAATAGTCTACAAAAAAAATACATCCCTACAATTATACAGAGTGTAACCTAAATGCGTTACATAATATTAAACAGTGTGTTTCAGACCATCAAACTGAACAACTTTTACGAAAACGTCAAAGGCTCGTCACAAATGTATGGGACAGCTGATTTTTAATTCGCGATTTCGATGTTGGCTCCATAGTGAAAGCTGTTCCGTTTGATGATCTGAAGCACCCTGTTTGATATCAACGAATTTAATTGTACATCCTGTATATTTCAGATAATCTACATGAAATCTATTCCTCACTATTATAAAACTGTAACTGAAGTATGTCTGTACATTGAGATTACGATATGGTTTTTAGGTATCCCTGACTCGAAATCAACCTTTTTTTAGAAAAAAATTCTGTCCGTTTATCTGTTTGTTTAGTTTGTTTGTTTGTTTGTTTGTTCGCGCATCACTCAAAAACTACTGATCCGATTTTCGCATGCGCCCCACCACTGAATGTAGTCTAAAGAGATTGCGCCAGGTCGCGATAATATCGCGGCAGTGTATAGGATCGCGCGCGACCCCACACAAAATGTACTGGAAATAAATATCGCAAAATCGCAGCGATATTATCGCTCGATAAAATCGCTGCAATGTGCGGATAATCCTAATCTAATCCTTTAATCATAACCACCCACACAACAACAACAAAGATAATAAAGGGAGTACTCGTACGTCAACGTCGTCAACAATTTGAAATAGGTTTGACAACATACAATGCTGACTCAAGAAAATGTAAGCGGCGACAACATTTTGGCTTCTCGCAGAAAACTTTTTTAATTTGACAGTAAAGGTACTAGCAATTTGAGAAGTAAATACCTATAACATTTATCCAGCTTCATAGATAAAACGTGACACGAATATGAGTGTACGAGTGTACATCCCCTCAATGGCCGTGTTTATAATTAGCCCGTGGCCAACGAACTGAACAGAGTACGCCCGAATGATCCCGCCTTTCATCCTAAATCGGTGTAAGCATATAGAAGGCTTTATATTACAAATTGTTATTAAGAGATGTTTATTCCGAAAGCGCTAATGCGCGCTGCATACAAACGAACTTCCGTCCTAGTTTCAATATTAAGGCTAGGTTATCCCACTGCAAGCGTCTCTTTCTTGCAAGCATAAGTTTACAATTAGCCATTCCGCTCCAATTGAAAGCAAGATCGCAAAAAAACGTGTTTTTCGTCAATATCTTTGCTCATGGGAGTTTCTAAGCTAAAACTTCTCCTGAATCCACTAGTAATATTTAATGTATTTAGTTAAGTACAAGAATAAAAAGTTAAATATCAGCAGTTTAATCATAGTATTGAAAAAACATAACAAAAAGGGGTAACTTTGGGATTTTTTTCTATCGAGTAAACTTAATCTCATCGTGTAATTGAGAACAGTCGCCCATCCGCCCGATCCTTAAATAAGACATAATTTAATTTCAGACTTTAAAACACAGTTTAAAGCACTTTCGTTCTTGTTCAAAAAACGGCCTCGACGGGATAAGAGCGTCTTAACCAATCAACGTTTTTTTTTAGACACGATCTAGAAACAAATGTGCCTAATATTATCTCCCGATTTTGCGCGCTTTTTGCATTCTCCCGATTTACACGAACTTCCGCCGCGCCGTGAGATCCATTTCCGTCACGACATACAAGTCAGTTTTACTGCCAATGCGCGCCAATAGATGTTTCTCATCAAAAAGACGAATCGCTTATTGTTAAATTTGTTTTACATTTATTCAATAAAAATTGGTGGTAAAAGAAACAGAAATGTTGTCATAGATACGATTCATTTACATTACAATCCGAAGATTAAACACTTTTTTATACAATTTCCAGAATTTATTTCGGAATCGAGGATTCAAAATCAAATTTTCGATCCGGTATTCCGAATCAGAAGTGTGATTTTTCAATATCACACGTTCAAATCAGCAGTAGAAAGATGCATAATCTCCATAGTAATTATGACATTTTCTACTGCTGATTTCAACGTGTGATGTTGTAAAATCGCACTTCTGGATTACGTTACGATTACGTGTGAGTATACCCAGCGGGGCCCTCGATCCTAGGGCTTTGAAACCTAGCTAATCATTTAGTGCTCATTTAGTGCTTTCTGGATATGTATGGCTTATATTTAGTGCTTCAAAGATAACGGAGTTAAGTATATCTAAACGAAGCTAACGTACGCCCAGCGGGGCCCCTCTTTATTATAGACAAAAATGATTAAAATTGTTTTCCAGAATTCAGTTCGGAATTGCGGAGGTATCAAATCTGAAACTTAATCACAATTCTTATTCGGAATTCCGTATGTGTGGCAGGTCTAACGGCACTAAAGTAATCCTGATTCCCATCATTGTGTACACTGGCTATACGGACACGGACAAAGGCATCTCTCTCTGAATCCACTCTGTTCTATGCTAAATAACTCATTGGGGAACGCATTCAATTTGATGCACATACGAGTACATAGTCAATTTGAAACCCATGAAACAAATATTATGCTTTACGTTTATACAGGTTTCTTAATCTGCTAACACTTTTTTAAGGGGATGATCAGACCATCATACTCTCAGATATCATACTGAACAAGTTTTTCTATGGGACATTAAAAAAATCAGCTGTTCCATACAAAAGTGCAAACCCAAGTAGCAGATTTGTATGGAACAGCTGAGCCAAATGGGACAGGTGATTTTTTTGTGCCATTGAGAAAGTTGTTTAGTTTTATGGTCGGATTATCCCTGAAAAAACCGTCGGTATATATTAAGGAAGATCCTAGATACTTATAACTCATCAACATTCAACATAGCCTTTTTCCACTCGGTCGTTTCAGTGTGCCAATCGACGCCGACGGGAACATTCTGCGAGCGGGCTCTACAGTTCAAAAAGGCAGAAATCATTTTTTTCACGAATTGACTTCATAAGTCTTATATCTTGTCTAGGTACCTATTTACCATTTATTATAAGAAACAAGTTGACAAAGTAACTCTCGGAAGCCAAAAAACAACAACCCTGTTTACCAGATTTTAAGTCAAATCAGAAGCTTTCAATTAAAGAAGGTTCATCGGTTTAGTAGTTTTTGCATGATGCTCGAACAAACAAACAACAAACAACAAACAAACAGACAAGAAACCATATCGTATCGTTTTTGTATCTTCAATGAACATACACACTTCTGTTACAGTTTTATAATCGTTACGTTAGATGAACCGAAGGTTTATTTCACAATTTCTATAACAATACAACACGTTTCCTAACACAAAGCGCGTACCTATTCACGTCACATGTTAAAAGTTTCGATGGTTTTTTAATTAAAAGTTTACCTTGTTTACGAGTAAAACCATTTGTTGTTTGGCGGCAATGTCACAGAAAAAAGTTCTCCCCGTTTCAATTTCGTTTATTGAACTTCAAGTTCAGCTAAAGAGGGTCCTTCTTATTACGCTAACAGACTATACAACTGAACAATTTTCGCTATGGGACCAACGTCAAAATCGCGAAAGGTGGTAGTTTTTTCGGTAATAGATAAAAAACTATGCAAGTTAGTGCCAGTCAAACAATTTTCCCGCCATCTACACCTTATTTCATGTGTACGTGATTTTTTCAGATTTTACATGTTTCTCGTTTCTGAAATATCGGTGGGGACAGCTGTTTTTCTGAGTTTACTGAAAAAATGTGTTCCACAAAGTTTCAAAGAATAATGAAAGAAACATATTTTTAGACTCTTATTTTTATAAGCTTTCCTAATTGGATACCCACACGATATAGTAGAAACAAAAATTTTGTTTTTCATCTCTTTGCGCCGCCCCCCAAAAGTGCCCCTCAATATAAACATTAAGCTTTTTTGACTTTATTTATGTCAATCTGTACCAAGTTTCAGCTTCCTGTATCTTACGGTCTCCAAGAAATATGCCTTTGACAGACGGACGGACGGACGGACGGACAGACACCGAGGTGATTCCATAAGTGTTCCGTTTTTAAAATTTTTGTGCGGAATACAAATAAAGTACTATATTATGTTTTTTAGGTGTCCTTGATTCCAAATCACCAATTTTTGGATTCGCGGGAAAACCTAGGTAGTAAATATTCATGAGATGTTTGCTGGTTTGACGATTGTGGCTTAATCAAGAATAAGTGCGTTCACACACGATGACGCACTGACGGAGCAGCAGATGTCAGTCCATAGAACCACACCCGGTGCGTCAATGCGTCACCGTGTGTGCTTCTACGTGCGGTTTCATACAACTCCTTCCTTCACAAATGACGGATTGACGTCTACCGCTGCGTCAATGCGTCATCGTGTGTGAACAGACTAAGCGGCTAAACTGATTTGGATGAAATTTGGCACAAAGGTAAAACATGTTCTGGATTGATAAATAGGATACTTTTTAAAACTCAACGCAACAGCAACTGCTAGTTATTTTTAAAGGTAAGCGCTCACCTGTGAGTGACTGCCCGTGATGAAGTAAACAACAAAGGCTGTGTATCTGGCGGTTGTTATGAAACAAAAGAGAACAAACGTGCATTCAAAATATAAATTTTAATTAATGTTCGTTGTCTTTTTCACGTTGCGGATAGAAAATAACTCGTGGAATTTTGTAATCTACGTTAGAAAAGTTAATTGGTTTTTGCACTTCGTTCTTTCAGGACCAACTTCGTTATATATTACAATGTTATAATTATTATCGCACACATTAGGTACCTTAGATTTGGAAAACATTTTTAACCGACTTCAACAAAAGGAGGAGGTTCTCAATTCGACCCGTATGTTTTTTTTTTTTTTTGTTGTTGTAATTAGTTCTTCAGCTGTGTTGTTTCAACATCAAGCAGCACGAATTCTAAGAGGTAAATATAACACGGCCAAGTGCGAGTCGGGTCTTTGGAAATTATTTTTGTTTATTTATTTATTTACACATTACAGGCACAATTAATGTTGTCTTGACAGGTATACACCCAATGCGACGACATTTTGTTTGCACATCTTATATAAAACATCTTAGCATCTTACATTTTATAATTTTCAAATACAATTCTAAATATTAATCACTTTCATTTAAAATATTTACAGTTCCTAAATCTAGATTCCACGTTTAATAATTATCTACAAGTAAATCTAAGAGCTGCTGCAATGGAACAAGTCTTAGGCTGGCTTGCACCAAAAAGTATTTAGGCTTAAACATGTTTAAATATGATGCTGTCACCGTCATTTGTATGAGCAGTGTGAAAGACGTTTAAGCCTTAATACTTGTTGGTGCAAGCCGGGCTAAATCTTTAGCTACTTCATTCAATATGCGTAATGCCGATTTTTTTACATGGGTAAGTGATGTACTGATGATCAGCAGTAACTGACTCTATCTCGGTATGTTGAGTAACAGAAGATCAGTTTACACTTGTAGTAAGTGGAGGTACTTTTTTGATAAGTATAGAAATAAAACTGTCCAAAGAATAGGGAAACATTTTTATCTATACCTCATTATACAAACGTTCATGATTTTTTTTCAGATTTCAAATAAAGCTATAGTTTTTGGAATATGGGCCGACATCATCTATTTAAATTTTAACTTTGTTGTACCTACTTAAACAAGTTTTCATGACTAAATTATAAAACATAATTTTGGACTTGCATTTTCAAAAACACTCAATTTAAATATAGGATATTTTTTTTGACAAGCTATCCTGCCCCCAAAATAGCCCCCCTAATCTTTTTTGATCTCATTTATGTAATTGAATATTACAGTCGCTAACAATGCAAAGTTTCAGCTTCCTATATCTTACAGTCTCTAAAACTAGGTAATTCCATAACTATTCCGGTTAGCCGTTGGAGCTGGGTTCCCCCTTCGGTGGTTTTGCTATGTCCTTCAGTTTTTAAGAGGATCGTCATACCATCATACTGAACACTTTTCTCAATGCGATAAATCGAAGTGGCAAAAAAAACAGCTGTTCCATACAAAACTGCAATCCTACTCAACCTCAATATATGTGGGACAGCTGTATTTTGTCTCCTGATTTAGATGTTTGCCCCATACCTATACAAAATTTGTTCAGTTTGAAGTGTTCCATTCAGACTTGGAACTTGGGATCCCTAAAAAACTGTCATTCGATGAACGACGAGTCGACGACCATTTAAAAGGATTTAATCGAATCTACGGCTGACTGACCACGAGCCTTTGCAGAGAGCTTTTAATTACAACAGTACCTACAAGTTTGGTGCGATACAATATTGCAAATTGTCAATTTGCTAACACAATGCAAACCTAGTAACTGTTCGGGACTAAGTATAAATAGTTTTGTGTGCTTCATTCATACCCGTGGTATAGACATTATGCCGTGTGGTTGCCGGCTTCGAATAACACCATCTCGGGTGTATGAAGAGGCGATTTATTTCTTCAAGCTCCTTCAACGTCTTTATTGCTCTTAGCTATCGGTTATAGCCACTGGGTTAGTCCACTCTGATCATGTGATCCATTGCTGGTGGCAACGGATCAAGCGTCAAAGGTTCACTCTGATCATGAGATCGTTTTCGCCTAAAATAAAATGAATGGTTTTGTAGAATCTAATCTCGTGATCCGATTCCACCGAAATAAAGTAATAAATAATTTCCACTCTAATCACACAAAGTTCAATCACACCCACATACCGGAGTTGCCACCGGGGCCAGGGTGAGGGTTAAATTGTTTGGGCCAGGGAGTGTCCGTACTGTATGATTACGAAAAAAACTGTCATGTTTTGACACTCTTACACTTTACTTATTTTTAAATAAATTAATGGATGCCACAAATTCTTCAAATCATACTATTTGATCCTGTTAAACGTCACGCACAGGGTTAAGTTCAGCACGTCCCTTATATGCACAGGCTTAATGAAAGAGCTTAGTACTTCATACAGTACGGACACTCCCTGGCCCCAACAAATTTAACCCTCACCCCGGCCCTGGTGGCAAAACTCCGGTATGTGGGTGTGATTGAACTTTGTGTGATCAGAGTGGAAATAATATATTATTTTATTTCGGTGGAATCGGATCACGTGATCAGATTCTACAAAACCATTCATATTATTTAAGGCGAAACTGATCTCGTGACCAGAGTGCACCTTTGACGCGTGATCTGTTTCCACCGGCAACGGATCGCGTGATCAGAGTGGACTAACCCTATAGCCACTGCATCCTGCATTACCTCTGATCGTATCGGTTTCCCATTCTATCAGAGTAGGACGAGAGAAGGTAGAACGTTCATTTATTGCACCTAAAATTTACTGCGTAGTCACCTAACGTTACGAATATTACGAAAAGTTAATGGATTTAGTATGGTAAAATGTTTTTTCACCTCACAAGCTCGGAAAGATTCTGTTTATCGTTCGAAATCTGAGTGCAAAAGTGTATTTTATCCGCTAGCGTGCAAAGAGTTTTTGAAATTCGAATTTGTCTATTCAATATTTTTGTATACCGCCAATGCACTGAAAATGCTTAATAACTATTTCATGACACTGGCCAGCACGAAAATAAAAACTTTTTGAAATGTTCTTTTTAGCAATTCACTTTTTTTCCTCGCTGTTGTGAGGTGAAAAATTGTGTGTTTCGCTCGGCTGCAAAGTTATTCTGCGTCTCGTACCTTTGAAACCTTCGCTAAACGCTCAGGATTCTATTATTTGAACCACTCGCTACGCTCGTGGTTCAATCCTAGAATCCTTCGCTTGCTCAGGTTTCAATAAAAGTACTCGCGCCAAAAAGCAACTTTGCAGCCTAGCATAACAAATAACTATTTCACCTCACAAGCTCGGAAAGATTCTGTTTATCGTTCGAAATCTGAGTGCAAAGTTTTTGAAATTCGAATTTGTCTATTCAATATTTTTGTATACCACCAATGCACTGAAAATGCTTAATAACTATTTCATGACACTGGCCAGCACGAAAATAAAAACTTTTTGAAATGTTCTTTTTAGCAATTCACTTTTTTTCCTCGCTGTTGTGAGGTGAAAAATTGTGTGTTTCGGTCGGCTGCAAAGTTATTCTGCGTCTCGTACCTTTGAAACCTTCGCTTAACGCTCAGGATTCTATTATTTCGTGGTTCAATCCTAGACACCTTCGCTTGCTCAGGTTTCAATAAAAGTACTCGCGCCAAAAAGCAACTTTGCAGCCTAGCATAACAAATAACTATTGTTTTACTTTCCGGATTTTCAAGAAAATTTACAATACAAGAAAGTGTGCCTATACTTTGAATACGCTATGATCCTATATACAATATTTTGTGATCAACTGATCACCTTTTCAGCTGCGGTGAAAGTAATTGCAATAGATTTACGAAAAAAAAATAGAATATTAGGAACGTGCCCTTTGTTAGAAAGTGAAAGGCGATTCTATTTCAATCGATGAAGTGAGATCAAGGGAAATTGATGGAAAGCTTTGCTCGTGGACAATAAACACTGTCTGTATGGTGACCGAATCTGTTAATTGGATAGAGATAGGCAGACAAGTGCTCCGGTAATAGCCTTTATAACTACATGCAGCCTTTGTTACTTAATCTTACAAGTCAAAATGCTATGAGGCGGAGTAGTATCTATACAAACAATACAGAGTGAAAGGAAAAGTATCATTAACTTTTAAACCACAGACTCTACCCATCAAACTAAACAACTTTTACTATGGGAACAAAACAATCAGAATAAAAAAAAATCTGATTGCGTCAAGTAGGTATTGCAGTTTAGTATGAGACAGCTGAGTTTTTTTTGTGCTCTGATCGTTTTGCTCTAATAGTAAAAGTTGTTCAGTTTGATGGGTAGAGTATGTGGTTTAAAGGTTAATGATACTTTTCCTTACACCCCCTATGGGTGTAAGCTTAAATGCGTTACATACTTGATGGGATGCTTCAGACCGTCAAACTGAACAACTTTTACTATTTAAATGGTAAAAAAAAACTGTTTATGAGTCACCATTGACAGGATGTAACAATTCCTGTCTCTACTCACTTTTTCTCTCTTTATAGAAATGTCTGTAGAAATAAGTTGGATAGTGTATTGTTAGCGATAATATATTTATTACTATTGTAATTATTAGTTCAGTATATTATGTTTCTCTGTTCAACTTTGCCTTAGATATTCGTTAACATAATTTCCTCCAGTTTTGTTACAGTTACAGCAACTATAACACTCGTAGCTTGTTAATAATTAATCAAACAGACAATGTTCAAGCTCAACGCAGCCCCAAGTCAAGCGTACCGCAAACCGCAGGCGACGCTGTGGCAGTAGAAACATCAATTAGGTAACATTGTGTACTTACTAACAAGACGCGGTTTACTAGTAATTGTGGTCAGTTAGTAAGTACCTATCTGTAGCCGCAGAAAGGGACTCAAAGACTCTCACGTTATGTTAAATGAGTATTAATTTCAAGTAAGTTATAGCCTGTAAGATCCCATCATAGGGCAAAGGCTTCCTGAGGGAGTTGACTAATCTTACTCCACCACGTGGGTCTAGTTCTGATTGGTGGACGTCAAGAGTTGTCGACTTGCTGCCAAAGAAAGTTCAAGCCGCGCCATAATGTAGCTAACTACATCGCCATTGGAAGGAACTGTCTTTAACCAACCGCTTAACATGCTCGGAAAGCACGTTAAGCGAAGCGGTAGTGTAGTAACCACGCCACGGAGACTTAGATTAATATGTATATTGGTTATACTGGGTCCAACTTAATATGCTGACACTTTTAAGGGGATGATCAGACCATCAAACTAAACAACTTTCTCTATGGGACCAACATCTTTTTTCGCGATTTCGATCTTGGAGCCATAGAGAAAGTAGTTCAGTGAGATGGTCTGATCATCCCCTTAAAAAGTGTCAGCATATTAAGAAGGACCCTATATAGAAGGTAAGTCGCCTGGTTTACAGTGGTTGAATGTGGGGTGGGTACAAACCCGTAAAAAAAAAGGTAAGTCGCCTGGGATTTTAGGACATCTGGCGTTACCGCTTATTAGCACAAGAGGGAGCCACATCGTGAAATAAATTGAAAAAGACGGTCCGCCCGACTATTGTGAGTGAAATATTTCACTCTTACAACGCGGTGAGGTGTAGCGCGCTATCGCACCCGTTTAGTTAGATACAAACCGAAACAACACATGGTGCTTCGATGCATCACTGATAGATGTTAGACGCTGTGTATGGAAAATTTGCGATCCACTTAGTTTGTACTAAGATAACATAGCATGCACGGAGACGCTCGAGATGAAATACCACTTAAACGGTCACCCATCCAAAGACTGACCGAACCTAACGTTGCTTTACTTCGGTGATCGTTTTCAATACCGAACAAAGATTCACTAATACAAAACGAGCGACATTTTGTGTTCCTACATACTACCTAAGATGATAATGGTGGTTAATACGAAGGTAATTAATGTAATTTTTAGCCCTTCTGTAAAAACTATTTTAATAAGTCCCTTATTCGTCAGGTAGTGGAGGTACCATACATTATTTAAAAGATTAATTGTATACGACAGAGATAAATGGAAAAGGAACAATGGTCGCCCTTGCCCTACAAAGCGAGATCGATGGCTAAAATTAACATATAATAATGAATTAGTTTTGCGGTTGTATGTCTAAACCGACTGTTGTATATCATCTCCATCGACATAGGTAATTATACAGGAGATTTTTTTAAAGGGATGATCAGACCGTCAAACTGAACAACTTTCTCTACGACACCAACATCGAAAATGCGAAAAAAAGTCAGCTGCCCCATACAAACTGCCGTACCTACAACCCGACTTAAATGTATGGGACAGCTGATTTTTTTTCGCGTTTCCTGAGGTAGTCTCCATAGTGAAAGTTGTTCAGTTTGATGGTTTGAGTTCACCGACCGTTTCAGTTTGCAGAGGGCTGTCCCTTACACCCTGTACATATTTTATCTTCTGTCTATAGGTACATAAATAATACAATTGTATATTTGGCGTGGATGTATAGATTACAATAATTTGACCTTGCTGCAGAACACTAACATTTTCCCAAAATTAAGGGGCGACCCATTGCGGATTAGTTTGAGGCAATTTTGTGTTTCACTTTCCACTATAAGCTAGACTAGTTCTAAGTTAGCTTAACATCTGGAACCAACGTGCCTTCCAAAGCTCTATGGCGCTCGATAAAATCTAACCTTTTTTTGATTAAAGTAATATAAATGGTATATTGAACTCAATTATGTCGTTTTAAGGACACTTTAAAAAGTCTATAAATAAATGCACTTAAGCCCGTATGTGTGATTTCAAGCGAAACGGCCAAGGTCAAAACCACGTGATTGTATGCATTGAATTATTCAAAAATAAAAAACACCAGAAATTTTATAAATTACTAGCTGACCCGGCAGACGTTGTCCTGCCATTTTCCCTACCCTACACCAACGATACACCTACCCTACACCTACCCTACACCTACCCTACACCTACCCTACACCTACCCTACACCTACCCTACACCTACCCTACACCTACCCTACACCTACCCTACACCTACCCTACACCTACCCTACACCTACCCTACACCTACCCTACACCTACCCTACACCTACCCTACACCTACCCTACACCTACCCTACACCTACCCTACACCTACCCTACACCTACCCTACATCTACCCTACACCTACCCTACACCTACCCTACACCTACCCTACACCTACCCTACACCTACCCACACACACTTGGCCGTTTTGTTTATAACCCTTCCCTGGCATGTGCACAACAACCCACCAAAGTTTCATCGCAATCATCGCAGTTCTCGATTAATGTCGTGACTACTCGTGACCAAGGAAAATAGGGATTTATCTTTATTTAAATAGATAAATATGTTGTATGTACCAATATATTATTATTGTAACGAGCTGTGATGGTTGATGGTATTAGCTTCAACACGGGTCTTATGCTGGGTTCACATGCACGCCGTGCAGCCCGGCAAGCTTAGGCAATTCACTGTACATCGACTCGTCTGTAAAGTGATTGTTACTATTTAACTTTATAGAAGCCTCAATGTACAGCGAATTGCCTAAGCTTGCCGCGCTGTACGGCGTGCATGTGAACCCAGCATAAAAGCTCCCAGAGTAAATCCGTGATTAATCTATTAGATGTCTCTGGTTAGGGTCAGAGCACAGATTAATAATAAGTTACGTCAGAGTAAGGTCGATCTTGAGTCACGTTGCAGGGTTTGCCCCGAACACTTGTCTCTCGCGTGGTGTTCGCGCGGTTTGCGTTTCAGCCTGCCACGAGGCTCCAAAATCCTTCTCAGTTGTTCTTACTCAAAAACAATCCTCGTGATTAGATAGACACCCCCTTAAACTACTTCACATTGGCGGAAATGCAGTGCTAAAGCAAGAAGTCCATAATAATAAAAAAAAAAAAGTCTATCTTCAGATGGTCGCTCAGAGTCTAGAGACTGAAAATCTAGATCTCCCACATTTGTGCTCTGACTAGCCAAAGCCCCACTTGCGCCAACCACGGGTTAGCAATTAACTCCGGATAAAATAGCTCTCTCAGTTGTTTTTTTATACAAAAAGTCATTGGGTTACCAACTTAACCTGGAGTTTATTGCTAACCAAGGTTGGCGCAAGTGGGGCTAAGAGGAATAGTAAGACCCTTATTTGCTTGAAGAGTGTATACAGGGTGTAAGTGACAGCCTAGCAAATACTGAAACGGTGAATTCAGACCATCAAACTGAACAACTTTCACTCTTGAGCCACCCTCAGGAAACGCGATAAAAAATCAGCTGCTCCATACAAAACAGCTGTATCTACTCGACCCAAATGTATGAAATAGTTAATTTTTTTAACGTTTCCTGAGGGTGGCTCCATAATTAACATTTTTCAGTTTGATGGTATGAATTCACCGTATCAGTATTTGCTAAGCTGTCATTTACACCCTGTATTATTATAATGATTATAGTAGCAAAAGTGTAAATACGTTGGGACTTAACCTAAAAAAAACTTACCTTCAATAAGAACAGATATATTTTTTAAATTATGCAATTCACATTAACAATTTTTTCTAATCCACCACCAAACTAAAGGACTGTCTACACCAACGAACAAATATGAACTGAATAGGATCAGTTACCTGCACTAATCAGAGGCAAAAGTAAAAAATATTTTGACAGACACGTTCTATTCGCCTGTCAAAAATGCCGACCCCCTACTGCCCTTATGGTTCTAAAAACTTATCAGAATAAGTCAGAAAAATAAACGCGGTCTTAGTTACATAAATATAAGGTTGAGTTTGTAGAAGAAACTATTTATTTATGAGTATGATAAAGTAAGTTTTCGAAAATACCAAAACCCCGCTAAATGTTGCTTGTAAAAAGGTTTATACCGTAACAGATATGCAATAAGTTTCAAATTTGAACAGCCAAAACAATTGATACTATTGAATGGAATTTAGTCATTTTAAGAAATGTTTACCTGTGTTCGAGATAAGGCTAATCGGTTATGTTTTGTTTAGTTTAGAAATGACGTAAACTATCATTTACTGTCAAGTTATGATATGGCAGTTTAGTCAGAGTGTACCTTTAGAATGGCCGTAAGTAGGCGGACACTCTCACTTAAGTTTTTGTTTGAACCCATATATTTTTTACAAATAACCTGCCGTAAATTGTTTAGTTTTGCATTGAACGTGAATATGCCTTTTTAAAATGTTTGTTTATGTTTTCATTGAGTTTTGGTGGGTTATTTATTTTATTGCATTCCTTGAAAGTTGGGCTATCCTATCCCAACCTTAGGTTGGCTTATACTACCTTTCCCATAGACGCGATTTTATGGAAATCTTTGAGCCACTGTAATTTTACTTCGAAACTTTACATTTAAAAGAAAATCTGGCATAGGTACTACAGGTATAGATATTATTTTCTAAATCGTGTTAAAAAAAATCGCCACTTGGAAAAAAAACCAATATATCTAAAATGTAATTAAATCGTTTCTTCGTTAGTATCGTCTAAAGGTCTTAATTTAGAAAAAAAACATTGATTAAATGGGAAATGGGTAAGAGAATGATTCAGCAATGGAGATGAGATGAGAACCGCTTTCGAGTACTTTTAATTTAGCATCACACAAACTTCTATACGTTATCTAATCTAATAGATTATTATATAGAACTAATAAAGAGAGCCTTGAGCCGGTCTCAATCGAAAATAAAGATTTCTATCCTGATAAAGAATTACTATTTTTAGTTAGGTCTATATACAGGGTGTTTCATAAGTAACAATAAATATTTGAAACTCTTAAGCGGGTTGTTTAGACCGTCAAACTGAACAACTTTCTCTATGGGACCAACATCGAAATCGCAGAAAAAAAAAATTCATGTCCCATACATTTTTAGCTCTAATCGATTTGTAGAGTATATAACATCAAATTTTTTTTTCGCGATTTCGATGTTGGTTCCATAGCGAAAGTTGTTCAGTTTGATGGTCTATACCACCCCCTTAAAGGTTTATTTGTATTTTTGTAACACCTTGTATATGCGTGTGTGTGTGTGTGTACCTATAAAAATCATTTAGTCGACGAAAGACCAGAAATAAAAGAATTTTGCTGTCATTGATTCATTGTGGCTATTACAGGGACCTTCTTTTTAAGGCCTCCGCTCATTGCAGCGATTTTATCGAGCGATAATATCGCTGCGATTTTGCGATAATTGTTTCCAGTACATTTTGTATGGGGACGCGCGCGATCCTACACACTGCCGCGATATTATCGAGCGATAATATCGCTGCGATTTTGCGATAATTGTTCTCAGTACATTTTGTATGGGTACGCGCTCGATCCCACACACTGCCGCGATATTATCGCAACTCTTTCGACTACATTCAGTGGTGGGGCGCATGCGTGACGCGAATCGCGGAATCGCTGCAGTGTGTAAGGTGTCGCGATATCGCTGTCGATAATATCGCTGCAATATGCGGAGGCCTTTATGCTGTTGGTTTTTTAATGATGATAATGGAGGGGATGATCAGATCAAACTGATCAACGTTTTCTATGGGACCAATATGGGAAACGCAAAAAAAAGGGTTGCAGTTTTGCATGGACCAGCAGATTTTTTTATTGGGATTTCGATGTTGGGTCCATAAAGAAAGTTTTTCCGTCTGATTGTCGATCATCCCATTAAAAACCATCGGCATCAGTATGCTGACGGCTGCTGCTTCTGTTCTTCTTAGTATAAGGATGGACTCTACATAATATACATTTTGAATGAGATACTATAAAATTATTGCATGCTGATCTATGAAATATAATTACTTTCTAGTTCAATATACAAATATAATTTAAGCATATCTATGCATTTAATTTCCATATAAAACCAAATAATGAAATGTTTACGTGATACCTACATAAGAATGAGTGACTGCGCACCTCTAGTCCTTAAGCCATATTAAAATATAATTTACTTTTATGTTGTCATCGTAGGATGAAGTAATAATATGGATAAGGTATTTTAAATTTAAAAAAAAAACTCAAATTGTTAAGCACGTACAAAAGTAATTCGCGTACGTTTATTAATTGTATAAGTAAGTAACAAGTTTTGTATAGGTAGGTACAACATAAAAAGAACATAATTTTCTATTCATAATATTATGTCGTTAACGGTAACCACTTCAAATTAATCGCATTGATTGCGCCTTTAGCTCCTATTATAAACATAGTTATTTGATAAAGATTAGCTTAGTAAACGCAATGTAGGTATATAATAAATACGATGCAATCGACCGATGTAAAAATAAAAACCACTTTGCAAAAAAAATACATTGCGGGTTTTGTATGAAAGGCTTTCGCCTTATTTTTTTAAGTTGTTTTTTGCGTGGCCATCAACTTGTTATTACATGTATATCGGAGATATAAAGATATCTCCGTTCGGACTGAGTTTAGCGATTTACTTGTCATGAAATTATATTTGTAACTTTATTCTGAATATTGAAGTTTGATTGATGTCCTCCCTTAAAAAATAGGCGAAAAGAAAAAAGTGCCAATTTTAGGCATTGGTTTGGCATTTCTTTAATGTACAAGAAGTTTTAACCATAAACATAGTTTTGAAGGAGTATCCACACTATCCTGCCCAAAGTAAATTTGAAGAATAGTGGTCAATTGAGAGGGATTTGGCTTCGACTCTATAGCTGTGCGTCACTAACATTGTATTTCAGTGATACAGGATGTTATCTATTAATAACTAAAAACAAATGTTTTGTTTTTAGTGTTCCGTCCCAAGAAGAGGAAACTGATTGTAGTGAGAATTCATTGTTCATCCAGTTATGAGGTATTATCCTACATCCTTCACCTATGCCTGTGACACATAAATTGGTGACAGGTGAGGGGTATAAGATGCCTTATCTTATTAAAGGACTCTAAGTATGAAATTGTTCGTAAAATTTTAAACCAAAACGTTTTACGACGTCATAGAAATCTTCGACGTTATGCTCACACTAATTGGCTAACAATTTAATAGTCCAATCATTTTAGAGTTTCCTTGTATGGACCCCTAACAATAATTCATCTATCGCTGAAACTTTGCAGTGTGATAAAGTTAAGTATACCGATTATGGTTGACAAATAATCTGGGACCGGAAAAATTTAAACCTAGATTATTTGTCAACCGTAATCTGCATACTTTACTTTATGACACTGCAAAGTTTCAGCGATAGATGAATTATTGTTAGGGTCAAGCCCTAAAATGATTGGACTATTAAATCTAAACCGGGAATAAATTTTTCATTTATTCCAGTCACTAGTTAAAACTAGATACACAACGCTTCAAGAATTCTCTGCAAGAAAGGTCAATTTACTAAATTTTTATCTACATGAGGCTTGTTTAGGATCGATATTAGATAATATTATGTTCTTATATTTATGATCGATATTTTTAATCACAAATCGTTACCTCCATCTTTCTATACATGTTTAGCCGATATGCAGTAATATAAATACACCCTGTATGGAGTACAAACTGCACGTTCTAGCAGTAAGTATGATTAATGGATTCATAGGGACAGGTCAGGACTGCATTATTCCGATTGTGAGAAGAGTCCTTTCTAAACCGTTTCTCGGGAATACTTGGTCTGGAACTCTATTAGTAAACCATTTATGTGTATAAATGCATGAAGAATCACTTTGCATATGAAATTCCTAGTTCATTCTTATAGTACTCTAGCCGGGGGACTTTTTAATGACCAAAAAGATTACCGATTGCCGTTTAGAAATTGTTGTGAAGTACTAAATGACTAATATAAAAACCTAAGTCTAACAGATTACAACCAGCCGTAGGAAAAAAAAAATTCAGAAATCTTTTAAATTTCGAGGATACCGTTTTTTTCTATACTGTCATGTTCTTCACCTTAGTTCAACACCCTTACTATTGTAAGAAAATCAAAAGTTGCCATACAAAGCTATAAGACCAATCAAAGTTGACTTTTTCGACTGGTCTTATAGCTTTGTATGGCAACTTTAGACAGTCTAACTATTACGTATGGGTGAACAAAGGTGAAAAACATGACAGTATAGAAAAAAAAAACGGTAACCTCGCAATTTAAAATTGTCAGACAATTTTTTTTTTTTTCTACGGCGGGTTGTGTTTTGTAAGACTTTGGTTTTTATATTAGTCATTTAGTACCTTAAAACAATTTCTAAACGGCAATCGGTAATCTTTTTGGTAATTAAAAAGTCCCCCGGCTACAGTAGGTACTATACGCTCTCTTTTAAAAATGTTTTTTCAACACGTCAAGCGTAGGATCTATTGTATCCTCATCGGCCGCAAGTCACGTGCAGTTTGTAGGAATTTTATGCAAGTTACTAGCTTTTGCCTTTTTCTTAGTGCACCCATACATCCTCCATAGAAAATACAAGGTGAAATTGATATCATTACATCGTTTTAAACTAAGAGTCTACCCATAAAACTGAACAACGTTTACTATGGGAGCAAACCGTAGTGAGCAACAACAAAAAATCTGCTGTTCCGTACTAAACTACTCAACTCAAATGTATGTAACAGCTGATTTTTTTTATCCACTCGGTTTGCTCTCATAGTAAAAGTTGTTCAGTTTGATGGGTAGACTCTTATTAGTTTAAAAGGATGCTAATGAGGTTTTATAAGGTATAGATTTCTAGATAACAACTTATAATTTGTATCAGGTGAATAAGGAAAGAAAAAACATCCGGTTAGTTTAATAAATCGGACAACGGAAAACAAACCTGGAAAGTAATAGCATTTCAATACTGCGCTCAGGGTTGTCTCTTGTTAGCCAGTCTAGAAAAGTTGCAGAGGCGGTTCTTTTATCCGTACATGAACTAAAAATACTCATACAAACAGTCAGCGATGCATTCGATACGATACCCTAGAAACCCGATACTAGAGCAATTTAAACAGTAAACTATATTGAAAATCTTTCTCTATCCGGATCATCATCATCAGCCTATCATCTCCACTGCTCAACATATGCCTATCCCAAGGCGCGCCACAAAACTGTCCTCGGCCTTCCCGCTACTCTTTTTAGGTCGTCTGTCTAGCGGACAGCAGAACTCTGATACCAGACCAGCCCATTGACACTTCAGTTTGCTAATTTTCTGTTCTATGTCAACCGCTTTAGTTCTCTGACGTACCTATCACTTAATTTCTGATGTGATCTCTCAGAGAAACACCGAGCATAGCTCGCTCCATAATGAACTAGTCCTATCGTAAGAGTCTACGTTTCCGCACCATACGTCATCACTGGCAGGACGCACTGATTGAACACCTTCGTTTTGAGGCATTGTGGTAACCGGATGAACACGGAAAATTATCAACCTATACTTACCACAAAAAAAGCTTTTACCGATACTTTGTGTAAAAACTCGATTAAGTTACGATTGTGTTACTCAGTTCGAGTCGAGGGTATTCACTTACCTTCGTACATTTGTGCATACTGCGGGAAACCAGCCGCTCGCAGCCATTTGCAAGCCTCCGCCGCTTCGATCTCTGCAACAAACGATACAGTTCAATAGCCAGTTTAATTGAATTTTACAACAAAGAAAACCTTATAGGTTGGGGTTATTTAAAGTACGTGCTGCTTGTGAACCTATGGATGTTTATTACGACTATATCAAAGAAAAGGTTGCATTATTAAAATGCTTTCAATCTAAATCTAAACTATTATAAAACTGCAAAAGAATTGTCCCTGACTCCACATCAACCTTATTTTTTGAGCAAAAAAGTACTGAACCGATTTTAATGAAACTTTTTTGATAGCTTATGATTTGACTTAAAATCTGGTTTATAATTTAAACTCTAGTAAACTAAACTCTAGTGACATGTAATTTTACTCTCTACACCTACGCTAAGTTAAGATGAGGCCCTTTCTCTGTGAAAAATATAAAAAAACAAAAACAAAAATAATTTATTTAAATTCCATCTTATGCAACACGGCAAAAACCAAAAAGGGCTAAATTACAATAGACACAAACAAAATGCCTTTCTCCTAATAAATATTAATAGTTAAAAACCAGTATAGCAGACCCTTAATCTGGTAGAAAAATTGTTTGGTAATACGAAGTGTATAATGTATTAGAGGTCTATTTAAGATGGTAATGCGTATTATGTTACTGACTAAGCTATGTGTGGGGCAAAGGGCCAATCAGTACCATTGTGGGACTGACATCTACAAATGTCCAAATAATGGAGAGAAAAGCAGATAGAAACGTTTACGTTGTTGATGTGCAAAGATAATTTGTGAATAATCGATTCGTTTGGACAAAGCATTTTGGACTTTTTTCGGAATAAGCCAAACTTTTTGACACTTTCATAAACCTAGGCCCCACTTGCGCCAATCAGGGTTAGCAATTAACTCCGGGTTAAATATCTACATCAGGTTTTCCTGCAGGTAATCAATATCATGGATTACCATGCAACGTGACCTGGAATTAATTGGAAGCAAGTGGAGCTGAGCTAATTATTTTAGTAAATAGGTGGTAGGTAGCCAATATACTGAAGATAGAATCAGATATCATTATAATAGTTAGACAGATATTTTAATTATGTTATATATTTTACAAATCTTTTCGTAATTTAAGATTTGATAGACAGATTTATTTTTAGACTATGAATTTAAATATGATGAGAAATCATTTCCTTAACAGCTAATTGTATTAACTAGAAAATCAATTAAATTCGATAATAATCGATGCACACCACAACAAAAACAAAAATCTCATTTTACTACAATTAAAAAAACATAAACAACTTTTAATAGATCGTTAGATATTCTTTAAACTCGAGAGTCGAGAGCATATTATAGTGTCAAGGTGAGTTAGAATTGAATGAGAGGCAAATTTTTCATTCGAGTTTTTATACACACAAATCATTTCAATACAATAATATCTATGGGTTATCTTATTATCTGCCACCGGTTACCTACCTATTGATACTTAAGATCTATGGAATGTGGAGTGAGTAAAGAATTACATTGTTATGTAGTAGGTATAGTTGTTTTATTTTTATTAAATTTTAGGATGGTTGTGTACGTACTCATAATAAACAATTATAGGGTCCTTCTTCATATTCTGACACTTTTTTAGGTGGACCATCAGACCAAAATCAGCTGTTCCATACAAACACCTACTCGAGCCAAATGTATGGGACAGCTGTTTTTTCGCGATTTCGATGTTGGTCCTATAGAGAAAGTTGTTCAGTTTGATGGTCTGATCATCCCCTTAAAAATATCAGCATAATATTATGTTGGATCCTGTATCATAGCTACCTTATACAGCTGTAAAATTTAATTAAATATGCGTAAATAGCTTTCCTAAGCTGCTCACACTTTTCACCTTACATCGAAACAAACTAATAAATAAATATCAGGACAGTGTCAGACAAATTATCTAGTCACATTTAAAGTACCAGAATCTAGCCTGGACTTGTATATAAATAGACAACGATATAGAATACATTTATATAGATACAAACATCCATGACTCGGGTACAAATATTCATATTCATCTTACAAATATTTGTCCCTTACTGGATTCGAACCCGCGACCCTTGGCACACCAGGCAGGTTCACTACAGACTGTGCTAACGGGCCGTCGAAACTGCCTTTTATTATTTAGATTTTCAACACATTGGACATACTCGTAATTTCATTTCTATTTTAACCAAACAATGTTTACTCAAGTCAAGTCTCTTTAATAATTAGTTCGAAACGGTCAATAATTGTAAGAATAAAGAAAGACAAATGCTTGTCAGTTATTATTGTTAAGTATCTACATTGATTGTATAAAGATAGATAGATAATTATGTTGATAAATAGAGCTGCTTTGTGTACAATGGATATTACAATATTTCCCGCTAAAACTATAATATAACTGTGAAATATACCTGTTAATTGATCAACAGTTAAATTCGGGACACTCATTTCACTGCACTTGTCACTAAACACTACAAAAATCTAGAGTCAACAGCTACTGTTATCATGTGTTATCCACTCAGACCCACCTTCAGAACACTGAAAGAAATTCGATCACGGCCCTATTATCGACTGTTTCTGATGAATTAACACGTTTTTAACTAACCGTCTTCCAACAGTTACACAATGAACCGGTTAAGTTACGGAAAAGAGATGGTGATGGTATTATGACGCTTTGCTACTAGTTTATGCATTTTATTGACCATAATTTCTATTTGATAAGCTTGTTATTTTGTCTTTAAATACAAAACGATACTTTTATTTAGAAACTTAACCATTTTATTACACGTTGAAATTTTTTAAACTTGAACTGGGTGTTAAATATTGAATGCCATTTCTTAAAGTGGAACGGATAAGAAAAACAAACGAGCGAACACTTGAGGAGTCGGCCTAGAATGAGATTATCAGTTTTTATCGTAACAAGTCGTTACGTCCTTTAATCGCCGAAGTCGTCACCGATAATGTGGACCGTGAGGAGTTATAAAACTTACTTAACATTTTGATATGGCATTTTAATTAAACGTCACATACTTCCCCCAAAACGTAGGTTTCGACAATTCTCGGTAATCGCTAATCAAGCCCGAACCCAAAAGTTTGTTTTAAATTCAACTGTCAAGGTTAACATTTGAGATGGTATGGTGAAATGATCGAACCGATTTTAGTTAATAGACGAAGCGTTGAAGACTGAAATGGTATTTAACTAATATTTTATGTATCCATAATCAGAACAAAAATTTTTACCTGTAGGTATACAGGGTCCAACTTAATATGCTGACACTTTTTTAAGGTGATGATCAGACCATCAAACTGAACAACTTTCTCTATGGCACCAACAACGAAATCGCGAAAAAAAATATCTGCCCCTCCATACAAAACTGCAAACCTACTCGAGCCAAATGTATGGGACAGCAGATTTTTTTTTCGCGATTTCGATGTTGGTCCCATAGAGAAAGTTGTTCAGTTTGATGGTCTGATCATCCCCTTAAAAAAGTGTCAGCATATTAAGAAAGACCCTGTTACATGCTACATGGTGTGACCATGATACATGTGTGAGATAAACCAAAGATCCAACACGATAAGAAAATTACGCATAAGCACATAAAATATTTAATTCAAAAGTCTCCAGAACGAAGAACCAAAAGTTAAATAATAAGTTATTTCTTTCATTTAAAGTACCGTCTCCAACTACATAAGACACACATGTAATTATGAATATCTATTTGGACGGAGTAGGTAGCTTGACGAATGGCTTTAAAAATTAAGGAAAGTATTTAGGAGTCACCGTTATCGCTGCCTGTCATTCAACATTGTTAGTAGAATAAACATGCTTATGAGCAAAGGGCGTTGGATATTTGTCGTCGGTAGGTAGGTAGGTACTTATTATTATTCACTATTTCACTCGTTTATTATAAATACATATCTTTATGTTAAGATTTATGTGATTGAAAGCTTGTCAACCATAGTATTAGGGTTTTATATGAGTGGGTTCACAACACAAAACGTCGAATAACAATAAATCGTAAAAAATATATGTGTGACAATGAACAACATATTATGTAACTCTTAGTTTGAGACTGTCATTTTAACACCTTAAAAACAGACTCTTAGTTTTAATTCTGTATACCCTCTAATAAGGACAACCATATCGTAATGCCTTGCCTATATAATACATAGATTGTATAATGTAAAATTTAGTTTATGAATTACCTACATAAATAATTAAATATGAACAATAATTGGCTCTAAAAATATATTTTTACTATATTTATAGGTTTTAAAACGCTGCCGCACCATCACGGTTATGTACGTTAGGGAGGATACAGGTCAATAATGTTAATGACCAACTTGCAACCGAAAATAAACAAAAACCCGCACCCCATGGGAATACGCTGCCTAATTAATTTTCTGCCGTTTCGGGAAACGATGTTTATACGGCTCAGGCCGGATACGACCAAACGCGAGTAACTTTTATTCTTAGATTAAGTCCGTCCTTGTCAAGTTATTTGATTTTAAACACACAAGTGACGTATATAAACCAACAAATTAACAATGTACAACCTCAACTTTCAATAAGTACGGATACAATGACCTCTTTCTTTAGGTATAACTACTCTAGGATAAATCAAAGTTTGGTCAAATCCGGCCTTATTAGTTACCCAATCCTACCGTTTATTTAACCTTCTTACTAGGTAAACTAAAAAAAGTTTATATTTGCCTTGTCTTTTATAATTCTTATTCATAAGTCATAACTCAAACAAATGCACATTCATAGCCAAACGAGCATACGAATTCAACTATAGTTTCCGATAGCAAAGCAGTAAAAACTGATCGTTATCGATAGTTAGTAAACTAAGGTGAGTCACAAAATGTTTCTACTACTTACAAAAGAGAGCCCATGACTCGAGCCATTTAATTATTTATGAAGTAGTATAAATTCAGGGTGAAATCGATTTCATTAGCATCCTTTTAAACTAAGAGTCTACCCATCAAACTGAACCACTTTTACTATGGGAGCAAACCGATCGGAGCAACAAAAAATTAGCTGTTGCATACATTTGAGTCGATTAGTTTAAAAAAAAAGTGTATTTACACACACCAGTAATGTAAAAATTATAACAAAAAATTTAAACCGTCCTCAAAACTAATAAAAAGGTAAAAATTACAACAAGCGCTAAATCAATTTCGTGGGACTACCTGTGAAGTATAACCTACCAAACAAAATAAGAATCATCAAAATCAATTCACAATTGGCGGAGTAATCGCGTAACAAACATACAAAAAAAAAAAAAAAACATACGGGTCGAATTGAGAACCTCCTCCTTTTGTTGAAGTCGGTTAAAAAGATAGGTAAAATGCGATGACACATGAAAATGAAAAACTTTACATAAAAAGTATGATTAGGATGCTGACTCTGTAGGTGAGGTTGACGAGTCAAGTTCTTCCTGGTTTAGTTTGGAACAGCAGATTTTTTTCTCCGATCGGTTTGCTGATTAAATTATCTGTGCCATTAAGTCATTCATTATAAACACATTATCAGTTTTGTAGTAGTTTGTAGTTGAAGATAACCCTTTAGGCTAATTATGCATTTTGTAAAGTAGTTAGATAAACTTAATTAGATCGGAATACACTTATTACATCTTTAGTATTTACTTATTATTGTTGTATAAATGTCACAAAGCGTAGCTTCCTTTTCGTTTTCCAGTAGGTAGGTACAATATTATACTGGGGATCATTATAAGATTGTACCTACTGGAAAACCACCTTTTGAATCATGCCGTATGAGGTTTATTAAAAACAGCAATAAACTCCTTTCAATCAATAATCCTAGACTTAAATAAGATTTTCTGATTCATTTTGGAATGGAAATAATCTTAATAAAATTTTGGAGTAGGTATTAAAACTACTCATGTAGCAGTTTTTCCCAACATTTAATTATTCGGTAAATGAACATAATCGATATGAGTTATGGTATGACTCATACTCAAACATTGTGACGCTTAATGTCAAATAGTAAAGAACATTTAAAAATAAAAAAGTTTGTTCGTATGACTTACAAAATCACACGTTTTGTATGACTCTACAACAAAACTAGTCAGTTGCCTCATACAAATTCATGGTCCCACATAGGGGGTTTGAGCGATAAACCATGGTGCTACGACATTTTTACGATACTGCGTGACTGGCCACACACTATCCGAGATCTTGATTTTATTCGTTGTTTAAAATTCCGATGTTTAGGAGATGAAATGTTTAGTGGTCATGATTAAAGAGGATAAAGTCTTTATACAATGTTTTATTTTGTTATCGTTACAAATTCCCATTCGAATCGCAAGTGAGTGAAACTTTATACCATTTGCTTATTTTAAAAGTTTTAACGGAAAATTTAATGCTATTTCGCAGCGGCCATTTTACAAAATGCTTATCTAAAACATCATAAACTTGATTTTAAATTGCTTAAGAAAGTGACAGCGCGTGTAGTCCAGCGAGTTTATAGCCAATTGACTCATAGTGAAGATGGCCATCTATTTATCGTGAATTTTTAATAAGTATTGTTTGTTTCAAGTGCAATGGCTAGTATAGGCACGACGATAACGCGCGCTTTCGTTTTTTGTATAATACGTTATTATATAGGGACCTTCTTAATACACTGACACTTTTTTAAGGGGATGTTCAGACCGTCAAACTGAACAACTTTTTCTACGGCACCAACATGGAAATCAGCAATTCCATACAAAACTGCAAACCTACTCGAGGCAAATGTATGGGACACCAGATTTTTTTTGTTTCTGTTGGTCCCATAGAGAAAGTTGTACAGTTCGTTGGAATGATCATCCCTATAAAAAGTGTCAGCCTGTATAAATCATTCCAAATACACGTATGAAACACATACATAAATGAAATGTTTTGCAATTGTTATCTTTTATGAAATTGTAAATGCTGTATTTTGTATCTCGCCGTATAAAACATAAATATACGATAATTAAACCTGTACAAATAATTTCTTTCAAAATAATGGGAAAGATAAATAAAACTGGCATGTATAAGTGCTGAACAACATATTTTATATATGTTGCTAAATATCAAGCAAAGGAAAAGTCAGTCAATTCAAAGATTGATTCCTTTTGATGCTGGAACTGTGTAATTCAGATAGGCGCAATCATAAATAAATGCAAAAACTTATCTGTCTGGTAACGAAGTTTGTCTGTCGATGCTATTTTTACTAAGTGGAATTAAGTAGTATAACCTTTGATTACATGAGGGAAGTAGATCAAGCACGAGTTCTATGACTCTATGACGATAAGAATCATGTTTCCTTGGTTCCCAGAAAAGTAACTAAAATCCATTCCTCCATCCATTTCCCCTTGTATCATATCATCCCGGAACAGTAGCGCAATTTTTGAAGTCACACGTTCAAGATCATGATCGAAATAGTAATTCTGACATTTTCTACAAAAGAAGTAGAATCATAGGACATAGCTTATGTTATTTCCATCACCGCTAATAAGTCAAGTTGCGAAACCATTAGTACGACCATTACATTACTCTCTGCTAAAGTGTCGAAACAGCAAATAACATCTGTTTGGTAAATGTAAAATGGTAAATTAGCATCTGCCTACGTGCTCTTCCTACGAAGATAATGGTTACGGCTAACAGCTAGTATATTATTAACAATATATTAGGCAATCCCACCCAACACCCTTTGTGTCGACAGGGAATTCGGAATATTATATTACACCGATCTTATGTTAGCGTCTGCAGACTAAAATGACTCAGATTTATCGGTAAACTAAATTAATCTAATTAAAGTGTCAAAGGGCCAGATGAAACCACTGCATTTGAAGCTAACTAAATGGTTCCCGAGGCAAGTGAAGAGTGGGTTCTGATATTACCAAGAGTGCCAGAAGAACTTGGATTGCGATTAGTGAGCGAGGAACCGTTGAATACCAGATAAAGTCAAAGTCAAAATAATGTATTTAGTATAGGAACATGAAGCCCATATTATTAATTGGGCCCATGTCAATTATTTTTTAATTCTTTCTCCGCGTACAACACATTTCGTTGTCGCTGTAGAGAAGATGCGGCCAGAAACTCTACAACTTAAGACGAATTAATAACTATTACAATACGAATTCTTAAATTTCTTAAGCTAGTGTTATGTATACATATTATTAATACTATACAGCATGCTAAATAGTGACACTGCTAAAGATGGAGAATAGGAGTTATCTTCAAATATTGTAGATTCGAAGTTTATTAGAATTTCAACTGCTAGGTGGTGATAGAGAAAACTGTTGGAACTAATTAGGTTTATAGGTACTAAGCGATAAATTAGCAACTCTACGGATGCAAGAGGAATACTAATAATTACGTGCCGCCGCATTCTAAATTAAATGATTCTGGACCTCCATATTGAATCTTATCGCTATTTCAATTAATGTACCTACACATAGGTAGATAGCTTGCACCTCTTAAAGCCCGATTTAAAAGACAATGCCCAAAACCAGGCTAAAGATACGTCATTCATCATCATTCATTTAACAAAAATATTTGGTCTGAATTGTAAATCCCTTTATATGTATTTTTGGCCCTATGGGATGGTTTTACAAATAAAATATATTTATACTTAGTTATTGTTTTTAGTTATTTTTTAAATTAGGATTTTTTTTATATTTCCCATTAAATATTTACCGATATTCTTGTTATAATAATGCTTAGTACATTTCCTAGTGACAATTTGGCCAGACGAAAGTTCAGCCTACTTTCATATAATTTTGGACATACCTGTATTTGTAAAAATAGACTACCACATAGATTAATTTTATCTTCCTTTTTGTTTAGCACTAGTTTAGCACAAAATAAGTCATTACTAACTTATGTGCTTATAATAGGTCGATAGACGAGGTTAAATATTAATATTACACCTCTCTACATTTAATCAGATAAAAGCATAAATATTAAAAAAGCCTAGGAAAATAGTTTAAAAAAAAACTCGTTTTAACAATTCTATAATTTATATTGAAGATTATTGATTATTTAAATGTTAATCATGCTTGTCGTACTACTTCCCCAAATTAAGATTTCAGAAGAAATCGAGACGGAGCAATTTAGTCGGATCATAGATTTTTTATTTCACTTTGTAACATGCTTGACCAAACATTAAACCTTAAAACAAACAATAAAGCGACACGAGTGACATCATCTTGCGGTGAAGCACGCGTACTCTATACTCACTCTGTTTAAATTATGGTCTAATAGCAAACGACAAGCGATTTAAAACAAGCGTTTTATCAACGTCCTGCAATTTCAGATTGTACACTTTTATACATTGTCTTCTCACAGTTGTCCCATTTTTTGACTTACACTAACGGTGCAAGCATATTTTGTACCGGATCGGCGATTAGTTATGAACTTTAACACTGGGCGCTGCGCTGCTCAGGGTTCATGTACTCCTATTTCTGACACACAAGCACCTAGTAAACTGGCCGAAAGAGAGATAAACAAGCAATTTAGAAGTTAATGATTTTTCTCACCTCCGGACGGAAAGCCTCAATTTTCGTCCCGCTGCGCTCAACGAAGTTGCCGCTTTCTAACTCCGTCGAGGAGGAGAATTGTATAATAACCTCGGACAGTAAACAAGAAAGCCTCAGATGAATAACATTTGATCTAAGACCTTTCTTAGGTACTTTCCTGCCCTCGGTGTGTACCTAATCTACTATCCTGTCAGAATTATTTTTATAAGGCACAAAATTTTTATCAGTGTTTACTTATTTATTTTTTTGTAAATGATAATTGAAATAAGGTTGATTGAATTTTATTACCAATGCGAGCAAAGATATTAGAATACGGTAACGGCGTTCCACAAAATTTTTTAGAACCCGCTGCCGCTTGCACTTTGGAATATTTCTTTAGGTCAAACGCGGACTAATGTGTTAGGTACGTTTGTTGAGATAAAATACAATCACACTTACAAAATATTCACACAAAACTAATCTTGTGAGACAATGTTTATTCTTTGCATCCTGCTTGTGATGAGATTTCGGAGGATGATTTTATAAGTAAGTACCTAGTGATATATGCAATATCTAAACTATTATAAAACTGTAACTGAAGTGTGTTGAAGACATTGAAGATATTTACAAAAAAAAAAGATTACGATACGGTTTTTAGGTAGGTATCCCTGACTCGAAATCAACCTTTTTTAGAAATTTTTTCTGTCTGTTTGTCTGTTTGTTTGTGTGTTTGTTTGTTTGTTTGTTTGTTTGTTCGCGCATCACGCAAAAACTACTGAACCGATTTTGATGAAACTTTTTTTGTTTGATAGCTTATCATCATCATCATCATCATATCAGCCGATAAACGTCCACTGCTGGACATAAGCCTCCCCAAAAATGGGGGGATTTGCCATAATCGCCACGCTTGGCAGGCGGGTTGGCGATCGCAGTTGGATTGAATGTGTGTATTCAGAGGATGCTGCTGCCCATCCTCCGGTAGATCCCTTAGTCGCCTTTTACGACACCCACGGGAGGAAATGGGATGGTGCTACTCTAAGCCGACACCACACGGACAAGCTTGATAGCTTATGATCTGACTTAAAATCTGGTATATAATTTGTGCGGATGAAGTCGCGGGAAAACACTAGTAGGTAAATAAAATAATGGTTATTTGGGGTCGATTGTAAGCTCATAGTGACTGAAGATCAGTTTATACTGGTAGTTCTTTCACAGATCACTAATAAGTTACATTTTGGTAAAACCATTCAAGTTAGTTCCACTCTGATAATTTTTCCGCCATATTCTGCACTTTAAAATAATAATAAATAAATAAATATCTTGGACATTGTCACACAAATTATCTAGTCACATTTAAAGTTCCAGAATCTAGCCTGGACTTGTATTATGATAACAGACAACGATATAGAATACATATATAGATACAAACATCCATGACTCGGGTACAAATATTCATATTCATCATACGAATATTTTTGTCCCTTACGGGATTCGAACCCGCGACCCTCGGCACAGCAGGCAGGTTATATCATAGGCTTTAACTTTAAATGAACTCAAGTTATTCTACAATATTAAAAAAGGTCACTTAAAGTATAGCTGATATGTAAGTTTTATTTTGGTTAGGTACTCTCCGTACGTATTTTCCTCAGGGTATCATGCACCGAAAAACAAAAATACATCGTATCCCATTGTTTGCCTAAAGTAACAGAGGGAAGTTTTTTAAATCTTGTTTGTTCAAAATGTGGACAAGGGGCCGTACAAAAAGGTTTAGACGCAAGTCATGTATATTATTTAAAGTTAAACAGAGATTATTATACGTATGTTGCCGAACTTAAATATATCAACCGACTTTAGCTTCAATTGCTACAGTACATAAGAACTGTTTTGACAAAGCTAAGGTATGAACATTTAATTCTCTTTTATCTCTGTAAACAAAGGGGCATGCGAAATGCATGGAATTTAATCCTCGTGAGTGTTACCCTAACTATACCTTTTTTTAAATTAATCTTTCCTCTTTGGATTTATCTTTAATCAAAGCGCATTTTATCTCACATTAACTTAATAACAGTAGCCACAAAAGATAGATAAAATACCGTAACTTGATTCTCACTATTGTTCTATGATTTCCCATGGAAGTGCATTAACGGATGACACGTTGTCGGAAAGGTTCATCGATATAGCGCAACAAATAGCACCTACTAATGTTCTCCTGCACCGTCGAGTTCGAGTCGACAGTCGAGTTCGTCGGTCGATATGATGTGTCGTGTTTTATTATTGACTAGCTGTGCCCCCCCGCATGCGTTGCAATGCGGCTTTTTATGTCCGATTTTTTTTGTTATAAACCTTTCCAGGCATGCGCACAATAACCCACTAAAGTTTCATCGCAATCGGTCAACTGGTCTAGATTGTCTATAAATCTTAGGTATATACCAACATCTAATACATCCCATACAAAAGTGCAAACCTGTTTCTCAATTCGTCTATACAGGGTCCAACTTAATATGCTGACACTTTTTTAAGTGGATGAGCAGACCAACAAACTGAACAACTTTTTCAATGGCACCAATATCGAAATCGCGAAAAAAAAATCAGCTGTCCCATACATTTGGATCGAGTAGGTTTGCACTTTTGTATGGGATGTTTAGATGTTGGTATATTATACCTAAGATTTATAGACAATCGAGACCAGTTGACCGATTGCGATGAAACTTGGCTCAAGTAGGTTTGCAGTTTTGTATAGAACATCAATTATTTTTTCGCGATTTCGATGTTGTTGCCATAGTGAAAGTTGTCCAGTTTGACGGTCCGATAATCCCCTTAAAAAAGTGCATAATTATTGAGAAGGGCCCTATATTTTAGATGTTGAAGACATGGTTTGTCTCTATGCTCCCCTTAGAGTTTTTATTAATTCGACTAAGTTAGATGACCACTATAGCCATAGAAGTTCACAATTTCCAACTGATTATATACGTTGAAAGATTTTTAATCTTGAACATTTAAGGCTTTCATCCTAAGCTTTTCTTAAGGGGGTTGCAGAGACGTTCATAGGCAACTAGATGGCGCTCGGGAGCATTATTCATGATTTTATCACATTTTATTTTATATCTCGTAATTGTGATGATTTCAATCAAAATTTTCAATTATGCGCGCACTTGTGTTTATGTTTAACTGATCTAGCTACAAGTTATAGTAATTTTATTGTTCATACGAATTTGTTATACATTTTAATTTTGATCAATTTCATACAAAACTTTGACGTATAACATTCGTAGACGGTATTAACAAAAGTAATATTTTATGTATGGAAAAATAGTTTAGAAAATCTAGATTGCGCATCTCAAATAACATTTGCAATTTATAACATAATTACGAAGATATAAAATAAAATGTGACAAAATCAGGAATAATGCTCCCGAGCGCCATCTAGTTTATAGTCTTGCCCTCTGCAACCCCCTTAAGCAGTCATGACGCGACAAAAATAAGGTAGTCACCTAAATCTCGAAAGATAGGTACCTAATTTAAAATACGTAAACAGCACCTAAAACCTATAGTTATGGTTGTATAAGATCATGAGATTCCTGAGCATCGCAGGCGCGGACAAATCATCAGTAGCCACTATTTGTCACATTGTACAATGATTTGTCAAATTTTGTCTGATAAACCTGGCAGACAGAGTGCCTACCACAATTTCTCGATAACAATCTAGTTGAACGGTATTTGGTTATATATTTTTAGGTAATTGGGACCATTTGTGAAGCAAGGAGTTGTATGAAACCGCACGTAGAAGAACACATGGTGCGTCATGGTGGTTTTATTCCGCACGGACGTCTGCTGCTCCGTCAGTGCGTCATCGTGTGTGACAGATCTTATGTTCAACCAAAAACATTGAAAGGGTTACGGGTCAGTAATGAATCGAATTAGCACCAGGACTGTGAGGAATGGCGCAGTAAAAAGGATATTTCCCAGCAGTAGGTTGGTGTGGGTTGATTTGTTTAATTGATTGATACTAATCGAATTCTGATGGGATGTAGCAACTACCAATAACATTTAACGTGATTATAACAAGTCTTCGGTCTATAAGGAAATTGACCAATGGCCAGTTGTCTGTGAAACGTATGTTTCGTTATAACGTGTGCTTAAAGTCTCTCTCTAGTCTATTTTCAGACAGAAATTAATTCCGCAGAATAATAAAACAATTTTTTCTTTAATTCAGCGTTCTGTAATCAGACTTTAATAACATAAAGAGGTAGATGCATTTCGTCCGCCCCCGCCTCGACACCGCCCTTCCACCCACTTCTCTTTCAGAATATTGTATCCCATCAAAAACATTTCATGTAAAAATTTTGCCAAGACTTACAATAGGTACCTACTTTTACTCTTAAATAGATTATGAGAACTAATTTTATAAGCCATGTCTTCAGTAAGTTTTCATCTCTAATAAAGTTATTGGCCGAAAGTCTACATTTTGGTACTTATTTTGTCATTTAGATTGACTCTATCTCTAGGATCTCTAGGACTCTAGGATGACGATGTCGACCAAACCTTATCTTAATTAATTAACTATTATTAAACTGTAATGGAAGTGTGTATGTAGGTACATTGAACATATTTAAATGAAAATGATTCGGTACGACATGGTTTTTAGGTATCCCGGACTCCAAATAAACCTTTTTTAGTATTTTTGTCTATCTGTTTTGTTTGTTTGTAACAGCATCACGCAAAAACTACCGAACCGATTTTGATGAAACTTTTTTTGTTTGATAGCGAGTTTGATAGTTTTGTTCTGAGTTAAGATCTGGTGTATAATTTGTGCGGACGAAGTCGCGAGTAAACTCTAGTTACTTCATAAGAACAAGATGAACCGCTTACAAATACGCCGTACAGATCGCTTCGAGAAAAGGTACGGCGCAGTGCGCCGCTTGTTTGGCTCGTCTTGGCAGGGGGCACTACCGTGCCTCCAGATAGGCAGAAAATTTACTCCACATGACTGGGTAGCTGATTTTAATATGTGGGATGAATTCCTGATGAATACACTATATTTCAATTAATGTTTCAACTATAAATTGATGGTATTTATATCACATAATAAGTTATATGATTCGATACAGTTGATTAATTCTTCCCATATTTATTAGGTACAGCAACACCATTCCAACAATCCCTTGTTGGAAAGGTATCCTACAAAAGAAGGGAATAATATATTGAACTACTAATCTATTGATTATTCACAGCAATAGCTAAGTACTACGCTCACCCACGCAAGAACCGAACTGTATCATTACAAAACTTACACAACGAGGTTGCATAAAAACGCATTCGAACCAATAGCTTCGGCCATGTTTTATTCATGGCAAATATATGCGTGTCTCATTGTATTCAAATGTGGTAAACTTTCGCCAATTATAATGATGCAGTTAGTGCTTTCGCGAGCAAAGACTGGGTTGTTTCTAGTCAGTGGGAGAGCTTTCGAAAATCCAAGGCAGTGTCACAAAGTTGGTGAAGGATAACTTAAGAAAGCGACTAATATGTTTATAACAAGTCCTAAATAGGCTCCCCACATTGCCGCGATGTTATCGAGCGATAATATCGAGAGCGACTTCGCGACTTTGCGACACGTGTCCTTACACACTGGTGCGATTTCGCGATTCGCGTCACGCATGCGCCTCACGACTGATAATATCGCGACAGTGTGTAGAATCGAGCGCGACCCCGTACAAAATGTACTGAGAAAAAATATCACAAAATCGCGGGGTGCGACTCGACGCGACGCGTCGCGAATTCGCAGCGATAATATCGCGGCAGTGTGTAGGATCGCGCGCTACAATAAACAAAAAATTTGTTTTTTGGGGCTTGGCGAGATGGCAAAAGACCTCTTCTATCCACCAATTCAATTTGGCCAACGATGCACCAAACACCCTGTATGAAGTTAAAAAATTTGTCCTACCCTATTCATTCTGTAAATCTTCTCTAATGTGTCGAAAGTATTGGGGTGACTATTTAACAATTAAATAAGTAACCATTTATTTATTATAGTGTAACATTGAACGTAGACGTTAAATGCAAATAAATAAATTATTTCTAAAGTTAATGGTGATGCTATAAGTTGGATAATTATAAACGTTTTAATAAACTTTTTTCAATCTCATAAAAATGTGATTATATAGGGTCCTTCTTAATAAGCTGACTCTTTTTTAAGGGGATGACCAGACCGTCAAACTGAACAACTTTCTCTATGCACCAAAATTAAATCGCAAAAAAAAATCTGCTGGTCCATTGTTTACAGAACTGTAAACCTACTTGGCCCAAAAAAGTAAGGGGTAGCTGATTTTTTTTCGCGATTTTGATGTATGTCCCATAAACTTGTACAGTTTGATGGTCTGATCATCCCCTTAAATCTGCTGGTCCATACAGAACTGAAAACCTACTTGGCCCAAAAAGGTAAGGGATAGCAGATTTTTTTTCGCAATTTCGATGTATGTCCCATAGAGAAAGTTGTTAAGTTTGATGGTCTGATCAGCCCCTTAAAAAAGTGTCAGCATATTAAGAAGGACCCTGTATAAAGCTGTGTGGCCAACTGCATGCAACCTTGCCGCACTAGGCATGATATTTTTAAATCAATTAAAAGAAAATTAATGTGTTTTTATCGTAATGCATGATAAAAATCCAATTAGCGTATTGCTTATAATTAATTATTCTCTCTCAAAAGTTTTTGCTTTTAATTGTTTATATAAAACACCTGAACATCTCAAACCAGTTGCGCAAAGTCAAAATGCTAGCAGTCAAGCGTCCCGCCGCTTTTTTTATCATATTGAATCGCAATCTCGTTGCAATGTCGCTTGTGTTAAAAAGCTTTAAGTTAACATAAGATCAAGCAACAAGCGAAGAACGATAAAGTTAAAACTTATAGAGCTACATAAAAAACTGCAAGAGTATTTTCCTAAGTTTACTGTTCTAATAATAATTTGAATTTTGTTCAATTCGGTAACGAAAATACGCTTTGCTTTAGCTACAACAGCACACTTCAACGATTTTTCATAGTTGCAGTAAAGTTTCTGACTAATAGCCGTGAGGTTTATAAGCTGTAAAATACGCTTTCAGCTTCTACCTTAATCCAAACCAAATAATAACGAATTATTAAACGGATGCTTCTGTAACTACGTAATGAAAACTGATAGTCGTTTCTCCTCACGTCCACTGAATTGTACCGTGAATTGAAAGACTTGTAATTGATGACTTTAATTAGTTGTGATTGCTTATAATCGCAGCGACATCAAAATAGTGGGATGCTGTGACATCTTTATGGAACAACAATTAATAAAGAATTGGCTTTCCCTCCAAAAATTCTTTCAGCGTTTGAACCTCGTTGATGTGATTAAAGAAAAGGAAAATCATCTTTTCAATGGGGATGACGACCATTATTTAATTACTTTTTTAAAAACTGTTTGATATTTTAAACACGAAAGCGATTTTTTTTAATATCTTTAAAAATAACTGAAATGTTAGCGTTCAAAATTTATTACTAGTAAGAAATGGACACCAAACGCCTAAACGGACAGAGAGAGACATATCAAATAGAATAGTGACGTCAAAACTAATATTTTCATACAAATCGTTACGACGACGTGTCATACAAACACCTGTTTTGAATGAAAGAGATATAATATGATGATAAAAAAACCTTTTACAATCGCTTATATATAACTTTTTGTTTTCTTTATCTTTGTTATTTCGTTTGAACATTTTATGATTAAATTAAGCATTATTTTGTAATTCGTTATTTGAATTTCCATAGATCAGTCATAGTCATCATCCCTAAAAGGCAGTACTATAATTGAGACAATATACAAAAGAAAAAATCTGTAAGTAAACGTGAAATTAAACAATCGTTTCGGTATGGCAGCTTAAAGTCATTCAATATCATTTCAATTTCGAACTGTATTTGCACGGGTGTGGAAATTTTAATTACCTTCGATAATAATATGAATCGTTGGATGCACAAAACCCCGTATTGACTGCGCAAGATAACTGCCAAACCCTACTTAACAAACCACTATGAAAAGCGGATAGTGCTTGTCCAAAATGCATGTTAATCCCCTTTGGTTGAAGGAACGTCTAGTTTCAAAACCTAGTTTCGGAATAATAGTTAGTTCAACGCTCTTATGTAACATTAAATACAGCTGACAATTTTTAAGTTTCTCAAATTTAACTATTATAAAACTGTAACTGAAGTGTGTCTGTACATTGAAGATATTTATAAAAAAAAGATTACGATATGGTTTTTAGGTATCCCTGACTCGAAATCAACCTTTTTTAGAAATGTTGTCTGTCTGTTTGTTTGTGTGTTTGTTTGTTTGTTTGTTCGAGAAAGTCAACCAAGAAATAAAAATTGCTGTCCCAATACAATTGGGTCGTTAGTATATATTTTCTTTGCTTGGGTCGAGTAAGTTTGCGATTTTGTGTGGAACAGATGTTTTTTTTTCTGTGTTAGTCCCATATAGAGAAAGTTGTTTAGTTTGATGGTCTTGTGGCAATCTCTTTTCTCTAACGCATGCACAACACTTTACTTTTTAACTTAGAAAAAGAATCACGTTACTGTCATAATTATGTTTTTCTCCGAGACTTCATAAAAAAATACGTTCTTTGCTCTAATATTTCTCATGTTTAAAATAAATGCATATACTCAGTAAAACTCGGCATCTTCTTAACCTCGCCAAAGTTTGATCATCCTCTTAAAAACCGTCCGTATATTAGGAATGATCCTGAATTTTACTCCACAAAATATCTTCAACATCTGCTACAAGTTTATTCCATTGAGAATCGAAGGGATATTTATAAGTGGGTTTGCTCAATTGCAAAGTGGTCAGTTCCGAGTTCACCCTTTATGGCAATGTTGAATGAATTGAACAGACCACATATTACGGTTGTAGAAAAAGTAGCGGGCGTCTTACTGTAGCAGCAGAAAAATAAATTTGCAAAATAAAATTATGTAGTTATTACTTTGTCGATGTTGAATATTGATATGACAGCTTCGAAATTACCATTTATGTGTGGGTCTGACCGTTCTCGTAATGCGAAATATCACAAAACGTTTTAGAACAGAAGATAAGACGAAACTACTAGTGGTTTCGTTTGCCAAATGTGCGTACCGAGATTTGACTTCTGTAATGCATTCTTGATTCTTGTTCGGGCGGCCGTGATGAAATCATATACATATACTATCAGAAGATGCAAAAAACTTGTTCGGCCGACCCCCATCCTGGTGGGTTTTCTAGTAATCTCTCTGAGACGACACTAATTAAATTAATCACCCATCGAGCTTATGAATAAAACTATGCTTATCCAATTGGTTTTAGCTAGTGTCACGAAGTCGTCCGCAGGGTATCCCGTAGCAGGTGGTGCTGGCCAACCGAAAATGGTGGTCAAATTTTGGAGTACTTTTCACCCATCGAGCTTATGAATGAAATGAATGGCAAATCAACGGTTAGTTAGACCTTTACCTTCTTTATTTTATCGGTCGGCCTGGCCAAAACCTGGTGGTTTCTGGTGGCCAATTAGATTTGATGAAGATCAGATGAAGCGTTTCAAAGTTGTACAATGTTTTAAGTGGGACAGATTTTACTACAAAGAATATCCACCATTTTATTCTTTAAAGAAGATTATCATTTCAGTTATATTAATGATTCTCTTCTTTTTTTTATCTTTATTGAAGAGCTTGGCTGAGGCCATGTCGCTCTGTGGGTTTTTCTGTTGGGTAAGTTCACTGATTAAAATATTAATAAAAAAAAAAACAGTAAATACCGAATGACGAAATAGAAAACTAAATAACAAATTTAGAGTTTTGTTGTAGATGGAGTAAAGTGCCTAGCTGCAGCCGACGTAGGTGCAGCCAAGGCACAATTACAACGCCCGATATTTAGAGACGGCAAGCCGTCATACACCTGTCTCCTGAAGGACTCGCCCCGCACACACTCCATCAGGACATGGAAGACGTCCTCGACTACACCACAGTCTTCACAATTGGGGGATGCGGAAATCCCCTTCAGGTGTGTGATCTTTTTGGATGGAATGTGACCGGAGCGAAACCTCAGCGCTGTTACCATATCAGGTCTGGCCAATGGGCAGTTCTCAATCCAGGGGTTTGTAACCGGTTCCGGTTGAATGGTCTTGAACCAGATACCCTTTTCTAAAAATCTTTGATCAAAGTGCTCTTTGAAAGCTAATGATTCTTTCTAAATTGAGAGATGTCTGTAAGTATAATAAAATAAAAATAAGTTGAAAAAAAAAACTTATGTAGAAAAATCGATTTACTTTTGAATTTGTTATAAATATCTGAGGATTTTTTGAAAAAAAACATATTTCGTTTTGTTTCTGGCCATAATTAGTATTACATATTATATGTATACTAATTATGGCCAGAAACAAAACGAAATATGTTTTTATTTAACAAAATTTTAAAATCGCTTTATCTTTTTCTATGTGTGTTTCTTTTCTACTGACCTTACACCAAAATTTCTTTCTCAAAACATACACAATTGAATGCGGACGTGATTTTCTGAAACAGAACAAGTATCTTATTCACGAATTGTCCCCGAAAAAACAAAATAATGTATTGCGGGACTTGTGAATGGGAGCCCAAAAAGTAACTTGGATTTCCAGTGGACACTGTCTGTTTAAGTTTTTTTAAGACTTGGGTTTAAAATACATAAAACATTTTCACATTGGTCAGCATGCCGATTGAAAAATCCCTTGGCTTTAAGTTACCACGTTCATTCCGTTTATACGGCTGCATGAAGTTAAATAAGTGCTTTCGACGAATTAATTGAGCATGGAATGCGAATATAAAAATTATAAATAAAGGTATTCTGCTTATAATATACCGTTATCTTGATAAAACATAAAAACAACGAAAAATAAAAATCAGTTTAAAAATTACCAAGCTGTTTTATTAAGTGCACAAATTAATATTGCCTAGTTTTTGTCAGAAAAAGCAATACAGGATTAATTTTTTTATGATCATGTGCCTTCAAAATTTTAGTTTTGTTAATAATTAGGTTGCATACAAATGCTGATATTTCCATTCTGGCAAATTGAAAAAATACAGGTTATGCACCGCGAACTAAAAGTACCTATTGTAGTTCGCTGGTAACGTAACCTGCATTTATTATATTTGCCAAAAGCCTTCAACATTACATGTACAGAAAGAAGGGTTATCGTAATTTAGGAGCATTATTAAGCATTTTATATTTAGTTTATTAGAGAAATGAGAATAAGTTTAATATTGTCTTATCTTCCTACTTTAATATTTTAAATACGATAGTTTGGATATTTTAGATTTTGGATACCTTGGCTTGGTACTGCGAATGTATCAAATTGAGAATGAGTCAGTAAAATCTCTGTAAATTTCAAAAGGCAATGGTATATTTTGTATTAGGAATAAATGCGAAGTATATGCCTTCAGAATATGATTGTTCTTCATTATCTATATTATTTGGTTGAGACAAATCCCTTACAATTTTACTTTGACACAAATTGGATCTGTCCATCACGATTCACGACTTTTTTGTAGCAAAGATAACCAGGATATTTAGACACTATTAATCTATGAACTTTGGACTGCATCGTCTTTTTCTTGTTCAGAACAGTTCGGGCTTTATCGTTTATATCGGAAGTGTAAAAGTATATTCTACGGAAATAATTTTCTAATTAGAACTTTCGATATTAGTTTTGGGATCATTGTTGAAAAACCACAAACCTAGAATGATTCCGATAGTAATACTGTGAATCTAGATCAAATAACGTTTCCATTTGAATGCAAGCTCTAAAATATTAATACTTGCAAATATTATACAGAGGCTTGGATTTGAAACATAGGTCTTTAACACTTAGTTCATACACCGGTCTCCACATACAATATGAACAATCTTCACATACAACAAAGAAGAAAGAAACGTCCTCACTGTCTGACTCATCACGCTTTAGTTCATGTCTGTCGTTGACCTTAATTTTGCTAAGAAGAGATTACCCCAAATCTAACCAACAAGAGAAGTCGAATGAAAGACTAAACGAAACTGGACAATGCCAATGAGGCGTTTTCCAATAAGAGTAAAAATTTAAATCAGCAATCGGTGGAAAATTTTACAGAATAACCTGTCAATGTGAAGGTCAAAATGGTTAGTTGTCTATTGTTTGTTTATTGACTGACATTTCATAATGTTTAAAATTTACTTACGCTTCATCAAACTGATTACCTATAGTTCAGTCAAGTTAAACATGAAAAGGGGGCCGTGCTTGCAAAAGGTCCGGTCGTTCTGAATTTTTTATATGTTGTTAGGACCTAAACCAGTATTAAATTGCCAGATTTGCAATTTCCAAAGTGCTGTGCTAGCGGCGGTGTAACCATAAAACCATGAAAATTTCGGACTTTTTTCAGTTTTTTGCTTTTTTCTCGAAATCTGTAAGTCGTATCGAATAGTATTGTAGGTATACTTTTATTCTGACAAAATTTCCTACAAAACGATTAGTGTGCACTTTCTTCATTGGACTTAACCTTTGAGGGCTAGAGGGACGAGAAAGTAACAGCATTTTAAAAGATATGAAATTTGTATGGTGACCCTCTTGAAAGTTGAAGATAAAAACAAAATGATTCCATATTCTTAATCAGCGACCCCGAAAACCCCCGGATACAAATTTTCAGTCGGTTCACTGAACCTTTAAAAGCTGCGTTGGCGTTTGAAATTTCCATGGCAGCCATCTTGGATTTCGCAATTTTGGATTTTTTTTCACCGCCAACAAAATCTGACCAGGGTCCACTATGACATTGTTCAAGGTCCATACCCCTATCTGTCATAGTGTCCGCGGGCCGTTGACCCCATCCGTCAGGATACGACCTTCTGAGGAAGTCGAAATATTCCTTTTAACACCAGAGCATCCTTATGATGATCTTCAAAATAATTTTAATATACGTTGGTCGGGGGAAACCCGGCGAACATTTATCCGGGCATCTATCTACTATCTATGAAAAGTGGTGGGGATCGACCAGATACCTCCAATTGATCTCCGGGTTCCCCTTATAGTACAAGGATGAAATTTAGGGATCATTATAACGATGCCCTGATGTTAAAAGGAATATGTCGACTTCCTCCGAAGGTGTTATCCTGACGGATGACGTCAACGGCCCGCGAACGCTATGACAGATAGGGGTATGGACATTGAACAATGTCATAGTGGACCCTGGTCAGATTTTGGTGGCGGTGAAAAAAATCCAAAACTGCGAAATCCAAGATGGCTGCCATTGAAATTTCAAACGCCAACGCAGCTTTTAAAGGTTCAGTGAACCGACTGAAAATTTGTATCCGGGGGTTTTCGGGGTCGCTGATTAAGAATATGGAATCATTTTGTTTTTATCTTCAACTTTCAAGAGGGTCGCCATACAAATTTCATAACTTTTGAAATGATGTTACTTTCTCGTCCCTCTAGCCCTCAAAGGTTAAGTCCTATGAGGAAAGTGCACACTACTTTTTTTGTAGGAAATTTTGTCAGAATAAAATTATACTTACAAAAATATTCGATACGAATTACAGATTCCGAGAAATAAGCGAAAAACTGAAAAAAGTCCGAAAATTTCATGGTTTTTTGGTTACACTACCGCTCGCACATCACTTTGGAAATTGCAAATTTGGCAATTTAATATTGGTTTAGGTCCTAACAACATATAAAAAATTCAGAACGACCTGACCTTTTGCAAGCACGGATGTACATCTTGACTGAACTACTAATATAATAATTTTATTCTGTTTACCTGTTTACATAAATATGCTAGTAAGATAACAAGTAGTTGTGAAGTCAGCATAAAATATCGGCTCCTGTAGTTGAATATTTCCTTCACTGCCCCATTAGGTATTGGAATGAATGAATGGAACTAATGTGCCTTTAAATAAAATAAGAGACCTACTTGAAACTGGTTTTTCTGTAAAGAGTGCAACATTTTAAACTGACGAATGACACAGCCAGTTTTTTCCAATTGAATTTCCACCGCGCATGCTCGTAAGACCCGTTTATTGAATTATGTATTGTGCGCAAGAGTTGAGGAAAAACGCGACTCAACGTCAAGATAAATTCGGTTTACTTGGTCGTTTTAATTTAATTGGTACTTAAATATGGATGATGCAAGATAAATCTGCTACTACTTGATTTAAAGTTTATTTTGATACAGATTGAGTACCTACCTAGTAAAGCTGCTACTACAATCATGTTACAGGAATTATTATTTAAGATTATAATTAGACAAACATTTAAATTTCGTAGTAACGTCAACTTAACATCTGTTATAATTTACAATTTATATTCCCACATATTAATCTATCCGACTTTACTAATACTCAATAAAAGGCGTGTAGAGTTGTATGCGAGCATTCCAAAGGATTTAAACGCACTTCTATATTTATTAGGATAATCCTCTTATGGTATACAGAGACACGGGTTGAGCTGAACTTTATGGTTGGCTACATAGGGTGTTGCAGTGATTCTTTAAACCACACTCGCAAAAAGGATGGGTATTAAAATTATGACTATGATAAAGTGTGTACATGACTAATGGATAGAGGTTTCCCCAAACAGGAACGAGTTGAAGAGTAAAGGGGAAGTTTTTGCCCTGCAGAAGGATGGTACAGGCTGATAGAATCACTTTGAGTCTCTGTCTCTCTAAATCTCAAATTGCTTTACAGATTTTGTCACTATTGTGGCGTTTCGTTAATAAAGATACAATTTAGGAGAAACTGTAGGTAACAGAACAACAAAATAGTCGTGCAATCGTACGTAACCCTTATCATACTGCCAGTTCTACAAATTACTGTTACATACGTTATAAAAACATATCGAAATATTTTACTGCTATATTGAGATAGACACAGAAAAGGGTGAAAACACAACTTGGACGCCTTCTAGAAGAGTTGGTCGATATTTGCACAAAATAGAGAGGATTGGAGAATGAAAGGGGGAGGCCTTTAACCAGCAGTGGAATACTGAACAGGCAACTTAAAATAATTGTTATTATGCTTTACCAAAATTACTGCGGAAATGCATGTAATTTCAACGTCATAATCATTGATAATTAGCACACTAAAACTTATCCAATACTGTAATATAATACTTTTACCTAAATTTTATAACAGCCTGTATAAAATAAGATGGTTCCTAAAGTATTTAAGGACTAAAGAATTTTGATGGAGAGCATTAAAATCTGTCGGTAGCCAGTTTATAAAAACTTATTTGTCGGCAGGTAAATCGGTCATCGAATTCATAACTTTTTTAACGTGCCTCTATTATTCGAGGAAGTATTTATGTATAATCCATAAGCAACAAAGTAATGATGTTGATGTGATTTTATTTTATATAAGTAGCTGTTACAGTAAAAACCCGTTTTTAGTTAGAACGTGTCGTTAGCGCGCTCCATACAAACGAAGTTTATTTTAATACTAACCAAGTCATTTCAATAAACATTTTAAAAAAGATCTAGAAACTAATATCTATATCTGTGGTTTGGCAGATATCAAAGTTATAATGGCTCAAAGACACTCAAGCCATTGTAAATATTATAAGTATAGTTTAAATTACAAATTTAAAAAACCCCCTACGCTGAAAACAAACATTTAAAACGTGAAAAATATTTCGGTCAGCTATAATTTTTTATGTATGTCTTATCTTTTAACTATCTTTAAGATATTTTAGGTCAATTAATGTGTCGGGACCGCAAATTCTGTGGTTTGGCAGATATCAAAGTTATACAGGGTGTTTCATAAGTAAGAATAAATTATTAAAACTCTTAAGGGGGTTGTTTAGACGGTCAAACTGAACAACTTTCTCTATGGGACCAACATTGAAATCGCAAAAAAAAAATTTTTATATCCCATAGGTACATATTTTAGCTCTAGTCGATTTGTAGAGTATGGAACATAATTTTTTTTTTCGCGATTTCGATATTGGTCCCATAGTGAAAGTTGTTCAGTTTGATGGTCTACACCACCCCCTTAAAGGTTTATTTGTATTTTTGTAACACCTTGTATTGGCTTAAAGACGCAGCCATTGTAAAAATTATAATAATATTTTTTTTCTTTGTTTTAACTTAATTTAACCTGCGTTTTATAATTCTATTTTATTTCTATCAAATTTTTCGCATTATGTACAAAACAAAGGACAAATTATTAAAATTGGCGTTCGGAAATCAAAGGATAATTCAGTCGAACAAATCCGTTTATGTTGGTGTTTCCACGTTCAGTATTTCAACAATGAAGGCAAAATGAACTCGAATATACGCAGATGTATTTAAACAACGCACACGTGTATGTATCTCTACAAAAATAAATAAATATCGGTGGAGTGAAAATGTAATATCGGTGAGCTTACCTACGCTATACTTTTTTTTTATTTACGTTACGTTAACAAAGGGTATTTCTCGACTTTTAATCGTCTTTACAATTACGACCCTATATCCAATTACAGAGATTATCTAAAAAAGAAATCATATATAAATAGAGCTATTGTTTGGTCGTCGATCGACAGTTTAACCCCTACGAAGAACATGAAGTTAAGAAAATCCGTATTGAGTAGAAGTGCATGCAGGCAGGTAAAACTTTATATTTTTTAAATGTGATGATGTTATTAGTATGAGCAGTAATGTTTAAGATAGAGTTTCAGAAAAAAAATGATATCATGCGTCAAAAAATGATATCGTCAATCAGACCATTTTTAAACGATTTTAAAAATATGATAATAATAGTTTGCACAAACATATTACTAAAAATTACAATTTTAACTATACAGTATTCCTTGAAAAAGGTCATACAAGACCTCATTTGCAACAAATTAAGCCCAGTTAACTGGTTAATACTCAACCCTGGTCAGTTTATTGATCCTTTTCTGAAAGCTAATAAATCAATGATATTTTTTAAATGAAACGCTCACATGAAATGTCCATGATCTCAAAAATAATAGGTGTTAAGTGGCAACGATAGTAATTTTTTTTGTTACTCTCCGATAAAACTCCCTGTATTGCACGAAAAAAATGTATGGCACTTGGCGTACGAATTACGGAAATTACTTCCTTGTTTTATAAGCGTACAAATGTTGTTTAGTTAGTGATTTTGGAGAAAAAAAACGCGGTACCACGATATTTCTCGCCAATACTTACGATAATTTAATGACTAAAGTCATTTGAATGTTGATTCCTTTTATTTACAGGATCAATTTTTAAATACAATACGGGGTTTTGTTCCTTAATACAGAGAGAACCAAATTTCCAGGTTTTGTTTGAATTCCCTGCCTTAATTTTGTACGCAGACTCCAGCGGACTTTACTAATCTTTACCCGCCACGAAATCGTCTCTTCCATGTACTGGTTGGCTATTCAAATGGTCTCCCTTAGGGAAATTCACACCAAAAGAGCAGCGGCAACTTATCACTAGTGATTAATCGTCATCGTGTGTGACTGCTCTTAAAGTAATTCAACTAGGTTTACCACACTATGTATAATAAAAACTATTACATTTTGCATGATGTCGTTAATATTCGTATTAATGTGTATTTAAAAGACGCTGGATATGTTATAATTATGTTTATTTTACTCTATTTTTTTATGCATAACAGAAAATAAAATATTTAATAATACGTTTGGATTGGGCGATATATTATTACTGAAAATTTCATTACTCCATGACAAGAAGATAGCAACAAAGGTCGAAAATTAAAAGGCGCAGTCCACACTTGCCGCGGTCTGTAATAACGTATTGTTATAGGGTTATTGTGATACAGACAGACGGATGTACGACCATTGTCTGTTTGCCTATTCATCGAAAGTTCCTTGTTTCCAACCCTTTATTTAATTTTAGATCGTATTTTTAATTGAATTCTTCGTATCTGTAAATTCTAAACTGTAGTCACTATTTGAGGTCATGTACCTACACAACGAAGGGTGGATGGAGCTGGCCCTAGAAAGGGATGCCTAAAGGATAAAGGTCTCCCTTTGTCCAGCAGTGCGATGAAATAGTCCAAGGAAAATAGGTACTTACACAAAACGAATTAAATGGCTCACTACCTAGGTAAAATAATTATTTAGTAATATTGTATTTCTCCGATTATCATAACCATTCTCTGAAATTAGTTAACTAAATATTAAGAAGCAAAATCGCCAAGAACTATCAAAAATACAATGAAAATACGGTTGAATGTCGTCGAAGCGAGAGAGGTTTGTCAGGATCGATCGTAGCAAGTGACGATCGACTATGTTGTCTCTGCCTACCCCAAAGGGAATATGTACCTATATACATACATATTCTCGAGCCTGTCTCCCACTGGGGTAGGCAGATACAACGGAACGCCACCTGCTACGATCCTGACAAACCTCTAGCTTCTTCCACATTAATTAGTCCTTTCATTATATGTACGTATGTATGTGAAATCACGTTTTATCACGAATAAATTTAACTACTTTAGCCGCATTATAAATGACAGACTTTCAGTAAGTATCATAATCATAAGTTACATCATTACCGATAAAACGTAATAAAAGTTGTTATTTAAAAGATAATCATTTTTTTAAAACAAATAAAGTACCCCCATCAAATATCAAGAGCTGTTCGCCAAACCACACCGGTGACCCAAATAAAGCACTGCAATATAGGATCTTTTTGCCGACTCTTCTGACCTACGAGCGTTGCATTGCTTCATATTTTTGTTGGTTTATTATGTCCAGCGATTTATTTACTTTATAACATTTTATTGAACGCACAGGTGGTAGTATTGATACAAATAACAAAGAAAATAGTACAATAATATATGTTATCTGAAGTAACAAAAGTCTGTTCATTTTAATCTAGAATTAAGCCTTTTAACGGGTTTTTACAGCGTTTTGGTATATTTGAGTTCCCGATATTTCATCTTTAATTCTAGATTAAATAATAACCGCGTAACTCTCAACAACTGTATTAAGTTCAGTTTATTTTCTCATACAAAATCAAATGTTTATATTTTTAGTAGGCTCGCTTATAATAGTTTCGAAGTGAATCATTATTCTATTAACAAGGATTACTTTCTAATTTACTATCACACCTTCAGGTACAGACTTTAAATCAAATATCTCATTAAGATTTTTAAGTAGTTCCCTTTAAATTTATGTTCATGTCCATCGTGTTGTTAGTGGTGTTAAATATTAAGCTTTTACTGTAATGGTTTGTGAACTGAACAACATGATGCTACAAAGATTTTTTTTTACAAAATTTTTTTTTAGTCTAAGCCAGCTAAGAATAAGAAGAAAATGAAGTTCTTTGTGTTGTTTATAACGTAGGATTGAAGTTGTTTAAAAACTAAGCTCGGAACGGAAGGGTTTTCTTTTATCTAATCAAATAGAGTAGGCGAATCCGACGAATCGTCAGAAGAATTAAAAGGAAATTAGTTTCGTCCGCCTCCTTCTCCGCGGATAGATATGCATTCATCCATGTTACCACCAAGTAAATAAATAAATGATTAGGCTGTGCGTTGTATGCCAGTCAGTCTAGAAACTATTTTATATACGTAAATATAACATGCTTTATCAAAATCTTTAATTCTTTATAACCACAACTTTTGCTCTGTCAAATGCGATGAATAAACTCGCGAGTATCTTTTGTCAATTTAACTCAGGTTTTGTTATTCAGGCTAATCGTTATAATCAGCGTTAAAACTTTGCCGACAAATTGATGTGTGATATGGATGTAGCTATAATATGTGTATAGCTGTAGTATAATTGGCCCTATTCAGTTGGAAAGAAGCTCCAAGACTTAAATTATGTTATCTCTCATCTCTTGTCTTATTTAGTACTTTTAAGATAATGTTCGTTTATTATACTGTTTCTTTTTATTTATGTTACGCATTGGTATTTTGGTAATGCGCTCATTGAGTACGAACGGTTCATTACTCCATGTATATTTTTAGGGATCCGTACCCAAAGGGTGGCAACAGGACACTATTACTTTAGTTAGCTCTGACGTATCTTAAGTTGACATTTAACAGAATGTGTTATTATTTTGGATTTATTAACCTTTTTGGTCTACGCGGACTCCTAGGAAATCAAGACCAATTTCAGGACCCCCAAGGAGTAAAAAATTTCGGACCATTTATTTTAGTACAAATACAAAATAATATATACTTTATCGTAAAAAATACGTTTATGTTGTAAAAAATAGGTGGTCCCTTTTTACAACTAAATTAGGTACTTACCTATAATTTGGGTTCATGATGATACTATTAAGTTGTAATATCAAATCAGATTCCACTTGTATTCTGTTTCTGTCTTTGTTTTTAGTAATTATATACAAGAGAAGGTAATGCCTCTTCACAGAGAGAGGTATGTTAAATGGTCCACAGATGAGACTGCGGACCCCATACATCACGGACCCGGTCGCCTGTGGTCCGTTAAAGAAATACAGCAAATAAAAAAAACCGGCAAAGTGTGTGTCGGGCTCGCGCTAAGGATTCTGGAGATTTATATTTATTTGGTAAACTGTATGTTAGTACGGAGTCCGACTCGCACTTGGCCGATTTTTTTTAGTTTCACTCTGTCTTTTTACAGATTTTATTGTTTGATATTCTGATAACCAATCGTGGAAAAAAAACCGAAAAAAACGAAGCTATATTTTCACACTGCTAAGGAAATATTGTATTTAAATGTTAACTTGCTTGTTTAAAATAAAAATTAACTGTTTTGTGTGACATAATACAACGACCCAGATTATTTTATTGTTAGTCGCTTGAATAACTCCCTTCTTGATACTTGAATAAATCAATTTTATCACATTTTCAATTAAAAGCCGTGACACAGATATAAAGATGTTAATGTATGCTGACTGATGCCGCAGTATAACAAAGAGTGTGGTACAAAATACTGATGCATACTAATACATACTGTACTCGTACACGGTACCTACTGTAGGTCATTTGTAAAATTATCTACCTAGTTAATTTCTTTTAATATTACACACTTTTTTATTTCTATAGCGAGGTATAGTTTTGATATAGATTGAGTCATCAGATTGCAATGAAATAATATTTAAATACTTACGATATATATAATATCTTAAGATACTTTAAGTTTTTCCGAAAATTCGATCGGTAGTTTTTAATTTGATACGTGCACAAAAACATCAAAATCATATTACCTATCCGTCATCCCCTCAAATGTTTTGGCTACTAATAATTCCATGTACCTACAAACACAGATTTCCGTTTTTAACATTGACCAAGAATTTTTCGCACCCTTCTCTCTCTACGGTTTTAAATAATAGATTGTACATTCGTAATGAGCGTTTTTCTTTTATTATTTAAAATTAGTTCCTAAAAAACTCGACAGATGGCATGTTTATCGCTCCATAGAGCCGCCCGCGAGATCCTGTCAAAATCTTGTCAAGACTGTGAATGCCTTTTTTCTGGAAGGCCAAGGGATTGAGCCCATACAACCAAGTCAGGCGTAAAAGTTTCGAATTTTCGATTAAAATTATTAGTAAACAATGAAATATGCCATAAAAAGATGCGTCGGCATCTTCTTGGTCATCTTTTCCCTCTTTATTATTTTAAAGAAGCACTTTTTGAAATTTTTACGTTTATTCGCACAGGCCGTAGCGCCATCTATCGATCCCCTAGAAAAAAAAAAAAAAAACGCTCATTATAATTGGGAAGCGATATACACTATTTAGGAAATATTCCACATTACATTAAATTCCGTAAGGTTCAATATGACCTAATTTTTTAAATTGTATGTTGACCCTTAAGTTAAGTAGGATTCCATGAATTTCTCACGGTAATATTGGGGCTTAAGTAATGAGTTGACAGCCTTATAATGTTTTGAGTAAAATTAATTCAGACTGCATAAAATCTAGTATAATAAAACTTTGAAAAATAGTAATACATTCGTCTTTATTCGATAACAATTTTAGTATTTTGCGCAATTTGCTTAAGGCTTGTTAGCAGAAAATCGATTCAGTGCGGTTTTTGTCTACGAATTCAATTTGTTTTTGTTTGGTTTGCAGTTATAAAATATTGGATAGAAGTTTGGCTTAGTGTAATTAACCGTCGAACCTGAGGAGAGTAGGTACCGTACAACTTTCATAACCAAAAGAACTGTATACATAGCTACTTGGGTATCTTAAAAGTAGTGAACGTTTTTGTTCAATATTCACTGTAGGTACGAGTAGATACAAACCATTTTCTATTTCTTATATCCAAAATTACAATTTTTGGATTTAAAAGCACTATGTATCTCAAAAGAACCATAAAAGGTGTAAGTAACAAAATTAACTGTTAAGCAGCGAAAGGGCAGAGATAAAGAAAATTCGTGCGAACATTTTTCAAACTTTTGCATTGATTTCTGAAGAACAAACTGTACTTCAAGGTTCAACATGAAAATGTGTTATTTAAGATCACAAGTTGTATCGCCATCGCTAAAAGTTTATCATCTACACTGAGCCGGAAGGTGTCAATTATAGATGCGTTCGACACTCAATAATTATTGTCCAATGGGAGGACTGCATTATCAAAGGCTGTTTTTAATTTAATAAGATCTCATTCCCACGATACAAGTTTTTATTGTAATATGTATCATGTATGTATAGTAGTTGGTATAAGTAATCTATAGGTACTTATAAAACTGTTCCGTGACTGACTGACATACAAAGCCGAAACAGCTGAAGATAGAAACATGAAATTTAGAATCCTTTTAAACTAAGAATCTACCCATCAAACTGATCAACTTTTTCTGTAGGAGCTAACAGATCAGAGCAACAAAAATCTGCTGTTGCATGCATTTGAGTTGAGTAGGCATTGCAGTCCGATCTGTTTGCTCCTATAGTAAAAGTTGTTATTTCATCCTGTCAATGCTACGGATGACGTAGGGGTGCGCAAAGAAAGGATTTTTCGATATTCTAATTTCACGCTGACGATGTCGTGTCGTGTAAAACTTAGTTACAACAACAGTTTGTTTTATAAAACAAATCAAATGAATCCGGGATAGCTGATTCAAATGAAAAGTATTTTATAGAGCTTATTTAATACTTCAATTAAATTAATAACAATTCTTAGTTTTTATTTGTTTTACTTAATTATAGTAGATTACACACCGAGGGCAAGAATGTATAAGAAGGGTCTCAGATCTCATGTAATTTTCCTTAAATTTTATAATAAATGAATGACAAATTTAAAAAAAAATATATTTCTTTAATTGGCATTACTTTACAGCAACCAGAAATTTTATTAATTTATATAGTAGTATAAATAGTCTGTAAAATGAATTTTTACACGTTATACGATAACATTCTTAGTTTCCGAGATATTAAAGTTTATGTTGTTGGTGACCCGTATTCATTGCTCTCGAGTTCATGTAGAAGATTCAAAAACATATAAATGTAAAATCAATAAACGTTATCATTTATAGGTACTTCTTTAAGGAAAATAAGTATGGGATGTACCTTTAAAACTTAATCTAAACTCACTTCTAAATTCAACCTTAATCGTTATGCAAATGTTTGGTGCAAATTCTGTTTGGAAGCGCTGAGAGGTTCATAATTTCAGTTAATCTCGTCTGAGATTAATTTAAGTGAAGATCTTTCATAATGAAGAATCAGTTTAATTTGTTTTAAAACAATGCTGTTTCTTACTGATGAAAAACAGACGATACGTAGGAAGTTGAAGCAACACTGTTCTTTTATTCAATGTTAGCTATCAAACTAAAATATCAATATTTATTACTGAAAATAATATCACATAGATAGCTTTATAAGGTTAACGAGAAGATGTGCCAGAAACTCTATAACATACATCTCTCAAACATAGCAAAATATACAAAGTGCAATTAAGTACTAAATACAATATTAAATTGCGTAGTTTAACATTGTCACTAACAGACATTTTGTAATCATCGAGTTTATATTGGGTAAAGAGACCGGTAACGCTAAAATATTATACCACGCGCTAAATCTATCAAATATGAACCATGATCGATCACAAAGGTGTTGTTACCTACTTCAAAGCAGGTGCAGAGATAGTAAAACGCAGTTAGGTTGATGAATGACGAACTACGAGTACCTTATGTTTCATAGTAAATATGAAAATTGAATATTCCCCTACATTATCCCATCTTACAACGTAAAATGTAGGTAATGCTTGAAGATCTATATTATTATTCGCATTTAAAAAGTATTCTGCCTAAATATTAATAAAGTGAAGTACAACATTAATGCTTGAACTCTATACCAAAAGCGATCTTGAGCACAAAGTAAGTACCTAAAATGTTTTCTATACTAATATTACAATAAAGGGGAAAGATTAGATTTTTTGTTTGTTTGTAATGACCATTAACTCCGAAATACTGGACCGATCTAAATAATTCTTTCACCATTAGAATCCTACATTATCAGTGATTAACATAGGCTATAAAAAACGGCCAAGTGTGCCGGGAAGATTCTAAGGCGGTACGAAGTTCGCCGCGGTCCTCTAGTCATTAATTAACATAATAATTGAAGCTTGACGAACTATATAGTTAGTAACATTTAAGATGTATTATGCGTAAATGTTATAAAGTATATCGTTAATACCTGAACTCTGCCTAAAGTGATCTCAACCATCGACCCTGACTCAGCGTTTAGCTAAGCGATCTATTCAATGTAAATAAAGCCAAAATGATGGATGATGGTAACCAGCAATATCCGGAGCTGTTGTAATATTTCCGTTCAACCTTACTATAATACAATGATAACAAGATAATTGACGTAGCCCAGAGCTCTTTTTGTTGTATGTTATATCTACGGTAAAAAAATTAATAATGCAAAAGGATTACGACCGGAATTCATGCTATCATTTACATTTAAATCTCATTATTATCTTTTAAAAATAAACAAACAAAAACGCTATTAGACATAACGGTTGCACTCCCGCGCATCAAGATTCGTGCGTCGATCGCAGAGCAAAGTTGCGCAACATAGCGTGAGATGCCGTGTACAAATGCTACCTTCTTTTTGTGTACCAAATATTTAGATCAACGGTATCTTTTTGTACTTTTTTATCATATCACAATTTCTTGAATGGATGCTGCGGCAATTCTTTGACACCTCCGTTTTAAAAAAAAAACATAATGACACGGTCAAACCAACGCGGTTCGCGGTGGCAGTGACGAACTTTAGACATATTCTAGCGTTCGAGATCATTTTTGTTTAAAAATTTTGATTATAATCGATGTTATAAGAGTGAAGAAGCATTTGCAATGCAATAATGAAATAAGAGTCGTAAATATATTGATATCCCACTAGATCACCGCGGCGAACTTCTTACCGCCTTAGAATCTTCCCGACACATATTTGTCCACTTTTCTTTAGCCTATGTTCATAACGGATAATGTAGCATTCTAATGGTGAAAGAATTATTCAGATCGGTCCAGTAGTTACGGAGCCTATTGAATACAAACAAACAAACAAAAAATCAAATCTTTGAAATCTTTCCTCATTATAATATTAGTATAGATAATATTCTTAAATACATGAAGAGTGACCGGTGACCGAAGCAAGAACGCAGCCTCAGACCGCGTTGTTTAGACCCAAATCTAAGCCGTAGATACACAGGCACAATACTCCTACGTCTTTAAACTTCTAACCTTTCACCTCTCCTCAAAGGTAAGGAGAAAATTTAATCCAACTTCATCCAACACGAGAAATAAATGCTCTTGACATTTAATAAAAATATTACTATAGAACCGTTTTATAAAAATATCGATAAATATGTTCTCGTCATTAAAACGACTACCTATTTAATTTTAATACGGTCCTGGTTTAGCAATAGAGATAAGTTCGTGTTTAGACAATAGGCCGTGGGCGTCCCATTCAAAGGGTCACGATCTATTATTATGCTATACGCTTTTGGAGCTAAGCAGTTTGGATTTTGTAACTATTTAATATAATTGTAGTTTCCTTAACGGATCATTTGGTTATGAAATTGGCTGTCTCTATGACAGAGTAACATTATTTCTAATTTATGTTTGATTTGTTTCATCAATAAGTTATGTAGGTAGTCTAATAATATAAACAAGAATACAGCCCTTTATGAGTAGGACAGACGGACAGACATGTGGTCAGAGAGGGAAAAGTTTTCAGGGAGCTTGAAATTTTTATAGATCTACTGTCCCATACATTTGTCTCGGGTATATGGTTGCAGTTTTGTATGGAACAGCTTATAATTATTTCGCGATTTCGATGATGGTACCATAGAGAAATTTGTCCAGTTTAACAGTCTAATCAAACTGAATAACTTTCTTAAAAAGGGTCAGCATATTAAGAAGGACCCTATACATGGTGAAATTTATATCATTAGCCTCCTTTTAAACAACCATTTTCTACCCATCAAACTGAACAACTGTTGCTATGGGAGCAAACCGATCGTAGAAAAAAAGAAATCTGTTGTTCCATATCGGCTATTGTTCAGTTTGATGGGTAACCTCTTAGTTTTAAATGAAGGATGCTAATGATATCAATTTCACTGACCATAATTAATTGTTCAAACATCTAAAACATTATTTTACTATTTATTTACTTATTTCAGATAGAATAGAATAGAACATAATTTCTTTATTTGTCTTTAAAAAAACACATTACAAAAACAATACATAAAACAGTCAGTACTTACAAATACATAAAAAAACAACAAAAATAAACATATTCAAGACAAAATGGTCTGTGACTTCAGTATACGGTAGTTGGTCAGACCAACAACCACTGCTATTATTGTCACAGCCGAACTTAAGATCTGCTCGTGTCGTTCGAATTATTTTTGAAGACGTAAGAATCAATATTTTCTTCGCCGTCTATGTTTGCGTTAAAGAAACTTTTGCAATGCGACACTACACTATTCAAGAAGGCATACAGTAATCATATAAATACGTATCGATCGAACGTCAGTCTATGCATCTGTTTCCTTATTAAGCGAGTTCATGCAATGGTTCATGCATGTATAACGCAGTATGTTTTACTTGAGTGCACTTTGAGTCATATTGTATTGACTAGTTATCCGGGATAAATTTCCTTAAAAGTATTATCACACAGAACAATTCAATCGTTCTAAGCATGTTCTAATCTAGGTGATCACTGATCAGAGTGACTGAACATTTTTCCGAAGCCTCTTTTACTCTAAAACAAGAAATGCCTTTGCCTATGATGCCAATGCCTAGCTTCGAATAGCACCAACCGAGTCCGGTGTAGGAGGCGATTAATTCCTTCAACACATCTTTGACGCCCAAAGCGTGTGGCTGCCGATTAGCCACTGCATCTTACCCCACGTATGAACGTATCGGTGTTCTGTTTCATCAGACGTAGGAGGGTAAGGACGAGAAAGTGCTTCTGAATTCAGAATTTAGCGCATACACTTCGGCCTGAGGGTGAATGGGCGTTATTCCACCACACGTGCACAATGCGGATTGGTAGACTGTACATTTTTTATAGCCTATTGTGTGTCTACTGCTGGGCAAAGCCTCGCCTCTTTTCCTCCAATCCTTCGAAATCGGGCCAACCGTTCAGGAAGGTATTCAAATCGTCGCTCCATCTTCTCTTGGGTCTTCTTAGACGTCGGCGACCTCTTGTGGAAACCATTCTGTAGCGATTTTGGTCCACCTCTCCGGGTGCATACAGCAGATATGTCCCGCCAGACCTCACATACGCATAGAATCTCTTCTTCAGCGAATGCAGATTTCCTCGCGATGTTTCCATCACCGTTTGATAGCAGTCGGTAGTACGTAAGTACCTAAGTTAAAAAAAATCATTGGTGGCATGTCATCATTGCGGATTCGAACCCGATCTGGGTTCATGATTTAGTGTCCATACCTCTCCGCAATACACTTTTGCTTACCTGACTGCATTTTTATAAATCATATGTATGAGTATGTATGATGTCACCGTAGTCGAAAGAAATCGACTAGGAAATCTATCAAACAAAAAATACAGTTGATTGGTTAAATAAAAGATAACTATGTTAGTGATGGAATATCCATGACGAAAATCTTTTTGTTTGTGATTTTGTTTATGCACGCATCATATAAAAACTGCTGATTTATTAAATTAATATAAGTAATAAAAAGTCACATACCAAAAAAATATGAAAAACAGCGAACTCCATATTAAGTAGTCCTTACCTGTAACAAAATTTGTTATTAAAGAAGACCATTTGCCATTGTGACATTTGAAAATATGGAAAAATAAAAAAATAATAAGCGTTTTAATTTTTTTTTCCTTCTCTAACAACTCAACAGATAACATTTTCTTCACTTCAGTCCATAGCATATACCTATCTATATAGGTACTGTAATAAAACTGTAACTGAAGTGTGTTTGTACATTGAAGATATTTCCAAAAAAAAAAAGATTACGATACGGTTTTTAGGTATCCTTGACTCAAAACCAACCTTTTTTAGAAATGTTGTCGGTCTGTTTGTTTGGTTGTTTGTTTGTTTGTTCGCGCATCACGCAAAAACTACTGAACCGATTTTGATGAAACTTTTTTTGTTTGATAGCTTATGTAGGGGAGACTGGGGCTTGTTGTAACGGGGGTAAGAAGTAACAGTCAATTTTCAACGCGAATTTTTAACATTTTTGATTCATGTGTAGGGTGAAAGTTCATCTTATAACATGAGGCATTATGTAAGTAATGATAGTTCCCCATAGGACAGCGCAATGAGAGGTTGTGAACCCATGGTCAATTTTGGGCAGGTATTATAAAAAAAATGACACAAGTAAATTTTGATTTTCATATTCTAGATTTAATAAATATTTGATTGTTTTTAACCTAATAGAATAAGAATATGTCTAGCTTTTAATTTATGCTTTCTTTTTCTTCCATAGGTTAGTAGTTTTTGAGAAATTTTGACATTATGAAAATATGAGTCAGCGGGGTATGTAGTAACAAATTTTCGGGGCAAGTTGTAACATAACAAAATGGGTCATCGCTATCTCAATAATCATCCAAATTCGACAGAAACAAACGAAATCATAAATGATTTGGCGTACATCTTGAAAACACTAAAATGGCTCAAAATAACCCTCAAAACTATATGTGAGTCTTTAACTATTAATAAGTGCACAATTAAAGCTACTGAATCCTCCTCCTGGTCCTTCAAACGCCCAAATAAAGTCAACATAGAATCTACCTGCCTTCTAAATCCAAAGATAACCATTAAAACTACTTTTTCATCCTCTATGATAAGAAAAACGCTATCTTGTGTTAACTGACATACCAAAAAAAATATGTTGTAGAGAAAAACCAGAAAAAAGAGAAAAGAAAGTAAAAGAGAAGGGAAGTGTAGCAATGAAGCAAAGGCTTTAATCAAAATTTGGTGTTATCTATTCACAATAATGATTATTTAGCTATTTTATTCAGGTATGTTGCAAGAAGAAATGCAGTTGTTGATTATTAGAAGTACACTTATAGACACGTGGATTAAACTGTTTAAATTTAACTACTATTAAAAATGTGTGTTAATAATGTTTAGTTAATAAATATAAACGTACATTTAATCGAAAATAATGAAGGTTTCTAATTGTTACAACCTGCCCCGAGCCTGTTACAACTTACCCCAAAGAAGGGGCAAATTGTAACACCTCCCATTTTTTGTTAAATGGTCTCTCATGGAGGATAGGAAAGGATTTTAAATGGTTTGTTATCTGAATATAGTGCTCAAATAGTTACTCAACACACACACTAATTCAAAATTCTTAAAATGTCCATGAATTTGAAAATACAAGCATTTTCCCAAAAACTGTTACAACAAGCCCCAGTCTCCCCTACTGACTTAAAATCTGGTATATTTCCGCACAAATTGGGCGCCATCTAATTCTAACGATTCTCATTAAAGTTTCTGAATAAGCGCTCACTAAAGTACTTCGTAGTTTGTACTGCCTACGTTAGATTGTTTTCTCCCCTCCGGACGGAAAGCGTCAATTTTCGTCCCGCTGCGCTAAACCAAGTTGTCGCTTTCCACCTCCTTCGAGGAGAAAAATAGTATACTATTAACCTCGAGCATTAATAAAGAAAGCCTCAGATCACATGTTCGTTGACCTCGGCTTCGCGTCGGTCAACAATTACATGAGATCTGAGACCTTTCTTACTTTCTTGCCCTCGGTGTGTAATCTACTTTAGTTACTTTAAAAAAATTGAATTATTCGAGAAAGGTCTAAACTTAACGATTGAAAAAACCAGATTGACAGTCTCTATACAACACGATTAGAATTGCAATGAACACGTGGTGATGGCCGCGGCGCGGGCAAAGCTAACGGGGCTTCTGTTACATTATTGATGCCTTGACACCCAGTTCAGACAAGTTCTTTTAACACATTTTCTTCGCTAGGCAAACATAAAATGAACTTCCATCGTAACTGCAGTAAGAAGTTTAATTAGAAAATAATATTTTGCAGTGTAGCAATAAAGTTTTGATTGCATCCCAGCATGCTTCAGGGTCCACAAAAAGGTATTTTATATACTTTGTGAAACATTAATCCTTTACCATATTCCTCATTAAAGAATGTAAGTATCTTTCTATTTACCTGTCCTGTATTATTTTTCGTAATATCACATCATCATATCAGCCGATACACGTCCACTGCTGGACATAGGCCTCCCCCAAGGATCGCAAAAACGACCGCGCTACCTTTAATATTATATGAGGCTGGGCCAGGGGTCGGCAAACTTTTACACTGGAAGAGCCATCCACATTAAAAATATTTATTCAATAAATTTCAAAGAGCCAAATTTCGGTTTCTGCGTTAAAATTTTATTCGAAAGTAATGGAGGACCGAAGTGAGCTCGATATTTTCCAGTAGGTACAGTTTCTTTGCTGTAACCAGAACATTTAGTTATTTTATTTCACCAGGAAACACAGTTGAATGATAAAGACAACTTGCGCGAGCTAAGCGAACGTTTTTTTTTCAGCAATACGATTTTTTCAGCGTGTAAATCAATCACTAAAAGAAAGAGTTGGAGCGAGCTCGAGAAATAATCTTTGATACACTGGTCTGTGTTAATTAATACCTAACTATTAGGCCATGATCCTAATATTTATTCGTTTACATATATTGTGTAAATAAAAATCCCTTTTTTTGTATATTTTTTCTAAGCTAGGGGGGTGCAAGATACCCCCTTGCAACTACCTCCCGGCGCCCATACGTGTGATTTTTTTTAGGGGAACTTGAAGAGCCGCAATTGTTTCTTCAAAGAGCCGCGGTTTGCCGACCCCTGGGCTAGGCAATTCATTTCTCCAAAAGCGTCAGGGCAAACAACGTACCGTGCTAAGGCCGGGTGCATACGAGCGAATGAACATGACATTACCGGTCAGGCATTGTTCACGATCACCATTCGGCGTGGTTAGCCGACCGTGTGTAATTACACGCTTTACTGACAAGGGCCGCCATAGTTCTTCACAATTAGGCGATTGTTTTTAGATAGTTGGCTGCGGACTTTTGTTAGCTGTACCGAAAATAATTCTATTAAAGTTAGGTTGAATGGGCACAACTTTTTTTTTAATATTCTCGTATTTGCTCGTGGCTTCGCCTGGATTCGCTTAATTTTCGGGTTACAACTATTCTCAGCCATTTTAGAATGCTGTCGGGGTAAAGAAATAAAAGTGAGGAATCGAGTACTTTAATGAAATCCCACGAGGGGCGTTACAGTTAAGAAGTAGCTCATTTTCATGAAATACCATTTTCTTTTTTCATTTTCATTGCCACGTCGTAGGGTACCTACTACGTTATTTATACAGGGCGTAAAGAAAAGTATCATTAACCTTTAAAACACATACTCTAACCATCAAACAGAACAACTTTTACTATGGGATCAAACCTGTCAGAACAAAAAAAACAACTTTTCCATACGATTGAGTCGAGTAGGTATTGCAGTTTAGTCTGGAACAGTGAACAGCTGTTATTGCGCTGATACTTGCCTAAGTGTCTCCCACCTCAGCCAGATCGTGTAAATGTTTCAGTAACCACACATCTCTACAAGTCCTTTGTCGTTTAGATATTCTGAGAATTTGTCTACAACATCTCTACTCTACCTACGCGGTATATGTAGAGAGCCATAATAGGTGCACAGAATAATAACGTGAAGCACTTTCCCAAACTAATTTCAAGAATATTGTATTATTATTTATGTATAAAAGTGGTACGAACAACGAAGAGTGGCGGATGTTCATTTAATTTCGGTCTCAACGTTAAAGGGATCGTACATCAATGAATCTTAGCAATACGTGTAGAGTAACTAAATGTTAATTAGTTGTAACCTGTAGAAGTTAGGGGAAATGTATTTCTCCTTATGTATCAAGTGTGTGAGTGAACCTCATTATCTTTATAATTATAAGATAAAAAAAAAAATAGTCGACTCAATTTTCAAAACATTCATAGTTTCTATTCTATTTATCGTCCTAGTGGGCTGCAAGCCCTGGTGTCAGAGTTTATTCTAACCACCTTACGGCCTCTGACGTGGTTTTTATGTAACGACTACTACCGCGCGCTATAATATTATCGAGCGATAATATCGCCGCGATTTTGCGATATTTGTTCTCAGTACATTTTGTATGAGGACGCGCTCGATCTCACACACTGCCGCGATATTATCGCAACTGACGCAATCTCTTTCGACTACATTCAGTGGTGGGCGCATGCGTGACGCGAATCGCGGAATCGCTGCAGTGTGTAAGGTGTCGCGATATCGCTGTCGATAATATCGCTCGATAAAATCGCTCGATAATATATTATCGCTGCAATGTGCGGAGGCTTTTATTTCGACTTTATAATTTCAAACTTTTTTAAAATTGTTTAAAGGCCAGAGGAGTGTACGAATCCACACTGTTAAGGCCCAAAAAACTCGCTTCTGCCCCAGAAGAGCCCCGCACAACCACATTTCCTGACCACACTACCCCTTTATGGCGTCGTCGGCTAGGTCAGTACAAATCACAATTCCCAGTAGTGAAAAGGATCCCACGCGGCGCTCGGTCATCAGTAGTAGCCAACTCGTTGTCTCACTGTATTAAAGCAGTCATCAAATTTCTTCACTTTGCGTAACGGACACTGCATGCTCAAAAGGATAGGTAGTTGCGTGCGGCACATTCCTTATGCATAAAATAAAGAGAAACTGTGCACCGAATCAAACTATAATCATATCCCAATCTTCCGATGTTGTGAGACACGTAAGTCATACTATTACTCAAATCTCTATTAAACCCCGTACTATCCTAAAATTGGTAGAGTCTAAGATTAGTGACGGGGACAAAAGGCGGTGCACAGCTGCCCTTTTCCAGTGAAGACTCGAAGATCACACCAGACTCTCAGGAAACCCAACTATCCAAACATCCACCTCCAGCATCGACCCTCCACCTTTCTGACCCCCCAATCCATCCGACAGCACACCCGAAATGTCAGCTGAAGACGTACTTGCTGACATAATGTCTTTCTGGTCTGATCATCCCCTTAAAAAGTGTCAGCATATTACAAAGGACCCTATATACGTATCAGACTCCGTGTATACTGCTCAACAATTTTAAATAGGTAGGTAATATCCAAATACAACGATTTAGCTCCTAACATCAAAATCCTTGACAGTGTTTTGCTCCACCTCCTAGGGATTCTCAGAATCCTGCTGCCGTCTCACCGAAATAAAAACAAATTTGCTAGTAAAATCTGCTTAAGTAAATAGTAGTCATATCATCATATGTCATTATACTACTAGATGTTTATCTCCGTGTAACTTTTTATATTTTACCACGTCATACTCAAGTCAGGAACACAGATAGCAGATTGATATATGTATGTATATACTTTCAACACTATCGTGGCAAGTCGAACTTTTTTCAATGCCTTCTCATTAAATACCGCATTAAAAGTTAAACAATATCTTTTATAGTGTTCACTACTAACTGTAATCACCTGATTGTGGGACAGGAAGTCATCCATTATTCGCCTAGCGAATGATCTATCTATGCAAATAGATTAGCTTAGGGTTCAAGTAATGAACGATATGTGGTCTTTAACCGAGTTCAATGAAACCGAGTGATGTGGAGTCATCGACTTTATTTAGTTCCGCAAGAGTAACAATTGAAGAACACTGTTATTTTATTTCGTTTTTACTTTCAAATATTCGCTTTTGTGCGTTTGTGTAGTTTCTGGCCGTATCTTCTCTACAGCGACAACACGTTCCGACGCGGTGGTAGCTTAAAAAAGATTTGACGTTTAATAAGTGTGCTTCAAGCTCCTATATTGAATAAATTATACGCCTTTTATATTGACTTTTGTGCGCCACTATATCCGCGTAGTTTTTTGATATACAGGGAATACGATTTTCCATACAAACATCACGTTTCACCCCTTTTCATTTTCAAAAATACTGTAGTGGTTGGTGTGGTATACCTATGTGCATCGTCTGTCAGTCAGTCCATTATAGAATTTCTTTATTTTTATAGATTAAAAGCTGCGTATACATCTAAGTATTTAAATGTAATTAACGTAATAGGCCATTATGATAATTCAAGATTGAAAGCTATTATTTCAATACATTCGTAATAGATGAGATTCAAAACCAACAAAACAATGTAGGTATCTTAAATAATCATAAAGTAATTTGATTCAATCTCGATTCTCGGATTGTTTTCTTGCGCCCCATTGTCTTCTTCATTCATTGTCATAATTTCATCCATATGTTATATTTTGAAACAACGTTATATGAGGGCTTTCACTCGTGTATGTAACAATAGGTACCTATATAAATTATGGTAATTGAGAACATTTTACTGCCTTGAAAATAAATTGTTTTATTTTACTTTTTTATAGTCAGAGGTAGACAGGAAAACCGAAATTACAAAAATCTTTCTAAATACCTACAACACACGCTGGCATCAGTAGATATTTTCACATTAGGTACGAATATACAACAATATTTACGATCTACAGGTACAAATAATGTCAATTCCCATAAAACACTTTCTATTTATTTTACAGTTAGAATCGATTTCCAAACGAATAGATAAGTGGGCACAATGAAATTGGCAAAAAAGCTAAATTGCACTCGCCTACGCAAAATAGCGCTAATAACAAAATTCAACTTTCGTTTTGTACCCAAACAAAAACATGGAGTCGGAACTTAAGAGGATATAGGCGGCCTGAAATGCTAATTTAGAGAATAGGTCACTTTTCCGACTGTATACATATTTGTCCGATCCGCCCCACCCATACACCCCGCCGACTAAAGTGCGAAAAACTGCAGCTCGGACCAATTTTATCTACATAAAATCGACGAAAACAGCATTTCGTATTCAGCTGTTTCCTCCTCCAAAACTAAACAGATTTTAATCATTCTTTCTGGTAATATGAGAAAGACTTTGGCTATGTCTGTATGTTTTGCTTTTTTTGTTTATATTCGTCAAATTTGTTTGCTTGATGTCTAAAAACAGGCGGTAAAATTTGTAATTTTTGAAGGGCCCTAGTTCATACAGTAATTAATTAATGCAAAAAAGCAAAACAAAGGGACATAGCAGAGGTAACATAGTTTGTATGGTAAAAGTTTTTTTGCTCTAGTGTCATTATCCAGGGAGGGAAACAGGGGAATACGTTTGTATGGAAAAAAACTATACTCCCCTATCCTCTTAATAAATAACAGGGAGAGTAACCTATTCAAGATCATATGGAATGATTTAACAATTATATTGATAATAGGTTTATTGTATATACTTGCTTTTTGTATTATTTACTGATAACTGCTCCTTTTCGACCATTTTTCTGGAAACACCGCCTACCTTTCTTCGTTCACCGTTTCCTCTAACCTAAGGTTGTCTGGAAGAAATCGCTTCTTAGCGATAAGACCGCCTTATTTTGTGCCTACTGTTTTTCCTTTCTGTATTTTACTGTTTGTATTTTGGTGTAAAATAAAGTATATTTGAATTGAATTGAACAATTGCATGGGAGTAAAAAGGAACTAAAGTAATTTTGCACACAACCAAAAAAGACATAACTTATCAGTAAGAAGAAGGCTATAAACCACTTTTACTTTTCTATGAGCAAAAGGAGCCGGCGCATTTAATTTTATATAATTATTATATATAGTTCTTGATTGGAGTGGAGAGGTCATAAATTTTGTTATTAGTAATCGGTCGTAATATCTAGGAGTTACGAAGATAGTTTATAGCTTGACGATTAAATTATTTATTCAAGACTTATGTTTGCATTTCTATAGAAATATTATTACTTGTGTAATAAATTTTAATGTTGCAAGAAGTTTCAATTTAATTAAGTTTTTAATACCATCCGTTTTATTATTAATCCTAGTTTTTAATGTAGTTTAAATTGAAAACTAAGGCAGATAACTTTTCCAGTTTCCAACGATATATTGGCCACATTAATGTTTAATTTATAGTGAATTCTTAGTTCTCGTAATACAGTTATAATTTTTAATCCTTAATGAAATCATTATTGAACCCGCATAATCTAATGGCATCCTGAGACAGATAGCTAAGTGGTGGGGACTGTCCTTTTCTCAGCCTCAATAAATTGATGGGCTATTAAGTCGCTCCTACAATTTAAATATTTACATATACCTGAATTGTATTTACTAACTAACCCTCTGGATTATTGCTGTCTGAAAATAAATTAGTTTTACTTTTGTTTTATAATCTTTCTTTATCAATTAATTGCTACCTATAATAGGTCAGAGAGAGAAAAAGCTAGTCGATTTTACAAGTAGGTTTCACGCAACACGAGGTGTATTCCGGAAAAAATTACTCCACGTAAACGCTGGGCAGGTTCATATTTTGCTGGTTTTTTAGAAGCTATCTTATCGTTACTTGAAAGACATACAAATTAATGAAAAATATAATAAAGATCTTCAACATTTTGGCTTTATTTTTTACTTCTTATATGTCTTATATTTCTATAAAATAACATGAAACCTCAAATAAAAGATTGATTCGAAATAGCACAACATGGCTGTAACATGTTTATAATCAATAATATTTAAAACATGAAACCGTGTTCAAAGGAAAGCCTAAATATTTGAATTTGTCTGTATTATACGCATCTACATTATAAGTTGAAGTCACTTTTACTCGCGAAACATAACAATGTCTAGCTAGACAATACTATACATTTTTTTAAAGACCTGTGTTTAGCGAGTTAATTTAATATTCTTAATTTGGTGCGAATTCTTATGCTTTTTGTATTTATTTCCCAGTTGCTAGATGACAACACAGTGACTTAATGAAGCATGAACTTGTCAAAAATGAGTAAGTATAGCTAAAATTACGTAGTTTAGTAGAGGTGAGGTGGTTCTGAAAGGTTCGTTCAGTGGGTGATACACTTTAATTAAAAATTCTTAGTGCCTCTCGCATAAGCATTCCGCTGGTGCATTCATTCCAAATTAAGGTGCCAAGACAAACCCAAATAGGTTTTTTTTGTACCGTCAAATTAAAAAAAAAAAAAAAAATTAATGTATTACAATCCAATGTAAACTGAAATGTTAATAAATAAATAAATATATTCGTATAGAGCAGGGCAATGTATCGAACAAATGTGTAATGTTTGTAATTTTGTAGTCCTAGGTAACTAATAGTTTTCGTACACCTTACTAGAAAATAATACTCGTAATGCTGGTGTCAAAAATCTGTCAATATTTTTATAAATATTATTTTTATATGCATATTGTTGTGGAAGAATTTTTCGCCTTCTCGGTTCACGATCGTGAATCAATGCATGCACACTGTAATAATTATTTAACAATTTTATCTGTGCTTGATTATTTTATTTATAGTCGGGCACTAGACGTTCCTACTGTTGTGCAGGTCGAACGGAGGGTTAGATTGTGATAGAAATCAGTTTTGATTACTTATCGATGAATTAATTACACTGACAATGTTGTTGAAGATAAAGTGTTAAAACGAGCTAAGATTGTTTTCGTTACCTTGTAGTAAATTGATCATTAAGATACTACTCTTAGGTATTTATGTGTTACTCCTCACTCGAAATGTGTTTTTTTTCTTCTTCATGGTTGTTAGGCGTACCTTCACCCAATCTCAATGCTATTACTAATTACAACTAGTAATTTACAACTATAACCCAAAGACAGAAAACAATTAAGTCAACATAACAATGTTCTTTGTTTCTTTAAAAAAAGATATCGATAAAAACCCATCACTATCAATGAGTAGGATTATGTGGGCTTCGCGTGTAAGTTCTGATTTCAATCTATTTTTATCTGAACGCTCTCCCGCACATGCTGGCATCACATTCACTTGTAAACTGTTTCTTTTGTTGAGGTGGTTTAAGTCCATACAAAACTTTGTCGTAGAACACTCGCAGACGGTATTAATAAAAGTAATATTTTACATATGGAATAATTGCTTAAAAAATCTAGATCCGCGTCTAAAATAACATTTACAATTTATAATATAATTACAAAGATATAATGGCTTTGAAATTTTGTATGAATAATTTTTTCGTTGATCTTCGTAATTATTATAAATTGTACATGTTATTTGAGACGCTTTCTAGATTTTCTAAGCTGTTTTTCCATATTATAAAATATTACTGCGCCGTGGTGGTCCAGTGGCGTGTAACCTTGCCTGCCGTGCAGGAGGCGATGGTTCGATCCCCGTCCAAGCCGACTCGTACCAATGAGTTTTTCGGAATTTATGTACGATTTGTTACACCACTGGCTTTTCGGTGAAGGAAAACATCGTGAGGAAACCTGCATGCTTCCATTTCGAGGCGTGTAATGTACCCACTGTCCATTATAAGTGGCGACGGGCTCACCCCCCGTCACACTGGACAGTGTTTCGGTACTTCTGGTGAAACGTGGATGTTCTGAGGAATATCTCTGACTACCCCCTCGGGGAATATAGTCGTGAGCATATGCTCATGCATGCATGCATAAAATATTACTTTTCGTGTCTTTTAGTGTTCTACGTCAAAGTTTACAAAGTATGAAAGCAAGTTTTGTATGGAGTCACGTTGCAGGAATTGACCCGAGCTCACGTCTCGCGTGGTTTTCGCGCGACGCGTGTTTGCCTGCCACGAGGCTCCGCAATCCTCAATCTCTTCTTGTTCTTGAACAAAAACAATCCCTGAGATTGGGATAGATACTCCCATAAACTACTTGACACTGGCGAAAATGCAGTGCTAACGCACAAGCAAAAAGCCATTAATTATAAATAAAAAAAAGTTTTGTATGAAATTTACTACTCTGACTAATAACTGAATTCCATGTTTTGTTTGTCTTTTCGTTTAGCGAATACTCCACTAACAAGAGCGTAGCTCTTAAATAAGATGATGATTATTTCTCTAGTTCTGTTATAACTATAGGTATAGATCAATGTTTCCAAAACAACAAACTGTTTCCATAACTTAATCTACAGGGTGTAAAATTAAATGATCTCAGGGTGCTCAGATCACCAAATGGAACAACCTTTACTAAGGAGCCAAAAATGAAAATGCGACAGAAGAATCTGCTATTCCATATCAAATGTCAATATTTACTCGACGAAAATGTATGAAACAGCAGATTTTTCTTCGCATTGTCATTGTTGGTTCCATAGTAAAAAAGCCAAAAAAAAAACTACTTATAGGTAAAACATGTCCTCTAAAGCGCCTACTCGAGGCAGAGTGCCTAGGAGGCTGGTAGCGTTGTTGCCCTGTTTTTACTCAACTGCGCGACGCAAAGGAAGGGTAATGTCACATAATAGTAGTATTATAGTTCTAGTAATAATAGTATCACATTTGTAAGTAATACATAGTTCTATATACAGAACGGCCACTCCCCGCCCCCCTCTGACTTCACACTTTCTGGGAAACTTGGGGAAACCGAGCAAGGGAATACAGTCAGGCGCAGTCATACCCGAGATTTGACTACATTTCAGTAATTCTTTAGCGCAAATACTATTTTTAATAACAAAACGAACAATAAAAAGTATCGAAATGTAGATGATGTTCATACGATGCGTGGTAAGTCAACCCTACACATAATGTCAAGGACAATTTGCACCAAATGCGCTTGTGCGAACGCCATCATGTCAAATCCAAAACGTTGTTTGAAGTGCCGGACCTTTGGTAATGTGTTTATTAAAGATAGATTTAATAACTAGAGATATAATATACGTTCATAGTTCACTGGATTTTTCATTGATTCATTCAGTAAAACGATCCAGTCAAATGAACAATAATTAAGGTCAACTAATACTCCGATTAGATATTCAACTTATGATCCACCAAAACAGACGAACCTTTAATCAATTAAGATGACGAACACACAGATAATTCAGTGGACATATACGAGGGTTGGGTGATATACGGTCAGTAATCTAATTTAGTTATTTCGTCCCTTAATAACTGCGAAATAAGGCACGGAGATTGTTCAGAAGAACATGTTATTTATTATTATTTTATTATATCAACCGTCGCTGTCCCATTGATGGGGAAAGGCCTCCCTCCGTTCTCTCCTAGCCTATCGCAGCGCAAAGTACCTACATGTTACACTTACTTGGTATCATTTCTTATCATAATAATGTTTATTTACACAGGATCAATCCCAAAATATCTTATTAATAGGTTATGCAGGATTCTTCTAATACCTATTACTGATGGTTTTTACGGGGATGATTAGACCATCGAACTAATCAACTTTCTCTATCGGACCAAGATCGAAATAAGCTGTCATGATCTTGATCCAGATTGATCGTGTAAGGCTGTTATACATTTGGGTCGTGTGGGTTTGCAGTTTTGTATGGAAAAGCAAATTGTTTTATCTCTTGATATAAATTTTAATCCCATATAGAGAATGTTGTTTAGTTTGATGGTCTTATCATCGCCTTATAAACCGCCATAATGTTTAGAATGATGATGGTTCAGAATTCCCCTTTCTACGAATTAACTTTGCCATAAAGTTCAATTAAAATTAATTGATGTAGACCCACATTCATAAATGACCACTTCCTAATTCAATGTACATGTTTCCTCCTGCTGTCACCCTTTTCTATTAATAGTGAAATGATATCAGAGTTATGATTATTACAACTTGTCAAACAGTATCTAGTTTAATTGTACTTTTCCCTTCATAAAACATAGAGAAAGGTACATGAAACTAATAATATAAATTAAACAAAACTGAATTGAATTCTAAGAATTCAATTTAATCAATTTGCGTGCTCTACCAGACGCTGTCAATTGCATCTATTAGAAATGCATGCTACTGGTTGTTAAGCCGTCTCGAATTCCCATAGTAATTGCTTTACCACACATTATATTGCGTGAGCGCAGTACTTAATCCATCCAGCGTTCTATAGCGGAAAACGTGTCCAATAATAAGTGGTTGTTCCCACAATCATGCCGCGTGAAATCGCGTGTTGAGACACAGAATGTTGTCCGGATCACTTTCTTACCATCGATGGTAGTATAACTACTGTCAATTGTAAAGACCCCTTTCTCAATTCAATCAATTTCACCGTAAACATTCGCGAAATGGTTGAGTCTATCGACACGTTAACGCGATCGGACGAGAGTGAAAATTTATTGCCTAAAGCAAAAACCAATCACAATCGATCGGTCTGTTAGTATACGCTACTGTTCGTTATCGATAAAAGAAAGGTGTTCACATCACTAATTTGAGCATATTGATATGTTCAACTTAGTGATGTGAATGCATGGCACGACTGATTGGATACGATTGCTATCAGAGCGGCGATTGTCGATCCCAACTATCGGGCTGCTGTCGCCAGTCTGTCGCTATTGTTTATTGAGCATAGATTTTTTTTGCGATCCTTTCATAACGATGGCAAAAACATAATGAAAACTGACAACGTATGACAACGTAAGAAGTTAGAGGAGAAGACCAAAAATATAGTGTAACTAGCGAACCGCCCCGGCTTCGCACGGGTGTAGGTTTAATAAAATCTGATGGTAAAAACCGCATCAAATCCACTACGTGGTTTAATTGGATTTAGCGGATATACAGACAGACAGACGCGGAACTTATTTTTTACTTTATAGAGAAGAGATGGCACAGTTTAGTATTATATTCAGTCATTTTTACAATCGCGAAGGGCGCGCAGGATTAAGGAGATCTTCACTATACCAAGCTACAACGCGACAAAGCACGCCACTTTTTAGCAGATTGCTCAATTATGTTTTTGCATTGTGTTAATAGTTATTGGATTAGTAATTTGATACTTATTGAGTTGATAAAAGTCAAAAAATACAACAATTTTATTGCGATTATTTAGTAGTCGATTACTAATAATTTTATTGTTCCTTACGTATATCTATACCGAAATGCAACGAACGATAACACAGAACTTTTATTTTTAAATGAAATCCAAAGCAATTGAAAAACTTCTTTCATAACTTAGTACGAAACCATTCAAGATAGGAAATAAAATGGCCCTGAAACGCAATTTTGTTTCCCGGTCTTCTAGTCTAGCGCACGGCTTAACTATATGAAGTAAAAGTAGGTATTAAGTAACGGCAGCTTCTCGCAGTTAACAATATTGACATGTTTGCACGAACGACAGCAGATTGTGATCTTGAATCGGAAAACGATTGTATCGACTTCTGGTATTCGAATAGTCGACGCTGCGAAACTCTGTCACTGCGATTGTTATCGATATTAGATGCTTTGTAGTCGCCTAGTGGAGCGTGTTATTTATTACGAAGATTGAAACTTTTTAAACATTTGATAGAAAGTTAACAATAATCACAATTACCACCTAAGTGATATTTCGGTGTAAGAAACCAGCGTAGAAGTATTAAAAGTAATAAACCGCGACCAATATGTATTTAATGTGATCGTTCTAGTGATATTTAACTCTAGCGTCTTTGAAGGGCACTTTATTAGTTGGTACCGTCAGTATATTAAATTGAACCCTATTTATTGGAGCTAAAGAAGGACACCTAAATACGTAAAACGTACGTCTTTCTAAATAACTCCAACATTTCTCAAGCTATTGTGGTCTTAACCACGTCTTAAATAAATTAACACGTCCGCATTGCTCAAAGCTTGAGGGCGCGAATCTGACTCCCACTTGACCGTTTTTTTACTTTATCTTCATTGCTAGAATACATAGTATCATTTGTGGGGCTCGAAAACTTAATTTAAATAGAGAAATTTAGCATAGGGGCGTAGCCACCCGCGAGCACCAGAGGCCGCCCGCGGCGCCTGCCGCGTGTCTTTGACTGTCAAACCGCCGGTCACTGCTGCTGCCTGTCGCTACCATTTTAATGTGTATTGAGCCTAAGTCTATCTGTCTATGTTCAGGCAACAGCAGCCAATCGGAAGGTGAATCTCATGGATGCTATCAGTATATCTGCGCATCGTTAGGCGGTAAAAGTTGATCGCAATCTTGGGTCGAAACCTAGTGTGTGGGGCTTTGCGGTCCCCAGCTCCGTTGACTTTCCTTTATTCTACAACTTTAAGTACTTCCATTAATTGGCTTTTGTTGTCTTGAAAGATTTATGAAGCTGTTTTCTTTGTGGTATTTCAATAAGATGAGATAATAATAAATATTTAATTTTACCTACACCATTAGAATTTTGAATAGGTAAATAATTTATAATTTGTTATTGCTCGGCAGTTGCCTGGGCTGAAATCCGAGTCTATCACGAATTAATTGCATAATAATTTCTTAAAATATAAGCAAAAATACAAGCTGAACATTCTAATAGCTTTGGCAATATGGAATATCGCTAACAAGCGATATGGTTAGGCACTTATTTACAATGGACTTTAAAATCTAAAGGTCATGTATTATCTCGGATTCGTAATAATTCATTGGTACGCTCTAACTTGTCTATACTCCATTCCAAATAGCTACGCAAATTTATGGCCTTTTTTCAGAAACAGAGATTTGAAACACTTTACTCTCACTTATTCTTAGAATAAGAACAGCTTTAGAAACGTCCAAGATATAATTTCGGATAATACATTTTTCTGATAAATAAATTATATTTGCTTATCAGAGTTGGCCAAAAAACTAAATAGGATTCGGAACATCTTGTCGAACTTATTTGGAATGCAGTATATTTTTATTAGGGCTCCGTACCCAAAGCCCAAAGGGTGCCCGCGAGGCCCTATTCATAAGCCTACGCTGTCCGTCCGTCCTAGCTTTAAAGGGGTGTATCTACTGAACCGTAAAGGTAGAGAGTTCAAATTTGGAAAAAAGGATTGGCCAAAAAATAAAAAAACATAAAAGTAAAAAAAAAGGGCTATTATCCCATACAAGAAACGTGTTTGTTTTTCAAGAGTTTTTGTTTTTGATTGATCATAAAAACATACTTAAGGTGGTGTCCGTCCATACAAAACGTTGTCGTATAACAATTGTAGACGGTGTTAATAAAAGTAATGTTTTATATATGGAAAATAGCTTAGAAAATCTAGTTTGCGCATATCAAATAATATTTACAATTTATAATATTATTACGAAGATATCACGCTTTGAAATTATTCATACAAAATTTCAAACCCTTATATCTTCGTAATTATATTACAAATTGTAAATATTATTTGATATGCACAAACTAGATTTTCTAAGCTATTTTTCCATATATAAAACATTACTTTTATGAACACCGTCTACGATTGTTATACGACAACGTTTTTTATGAAATTGACAGCTCTCCAACCTTCGAGTGATTGTATAGCATCTAAGGTAAAACAACAAATAATAAAAACCGGCCATGTGTGTGTCGGGCTCGCGCTAAGGGTCCTGGAGAATTTTTTTTTTTAATTTTTTTATATTGTATGGTGGACGAAACCCTACGTGCGGGATTTACGACTCGCACTTGACTATTTTTATGAGTGCCAGTAAGTGTTCCCAATGAAAAACTAAAAAAAATGGTTACGTAATTCTTTCAATGGAAATAAATAGCAAAGTAAATCCTATTAGGATAAGAAACCAACACAACACAAGAATACCTTAGCTAGGTACAGAAACAAACAGGTTCATCGAATATTTCTTTGTAGGCCCCATGTTTTCTTTCTCAAAATTGATAATGATGAAAGATTTCATGTTTGTTCAATAGTTTTTCGATTTGATGGGTAGAGTCTTCATTTAAAAGGATGCTCGAACGATCAAACATAGCATTTATTTATTATTTATTTTTCCCTGGAAAGATATAAACTGTCCTATCTCATGTTTTCAATGTGAGTATATCACAATGTAAGGTTTTGCAGTAGACGTACATACATGAATAGTAACTTGTCCTTGTAGCATCTTCGAATTTGTGTTTCAGTACCAAATAATTAACTATTTAAAAATTTCTTGGACCTATACCCAATTCAAAAGCAGCTGTAATTAAAAGAAAATGTACATTATGTTAATTCGATTTACGCGATTTGTGAGTCTAAAAGAGATTTAATGTATTTTTCTATTTACAAAAAAAAACTTTACTAACATAAATTATTATTGATATCATTATTATTACAAGGTCCTTCTTAATATGCTGGCGAGAGGGGACGAAAAGACCACCAAACTAAACAACTTTCTCTATGGCACCAATATCGAAATCGCGAAAACAATATCTGCTGTTCCATACAAAACTGTAAACCTACACGAGCCAAAAACCGATTTTTTTCGGTTTTGATCATCCCCTTAAATAAGTGTAAACATATTAAGATGGACCGTATATAGGGTCCTTCTTAATAATGCTCCAGTCCATACTTTGTTGACAATAAAGCAGAGTTTGTTTTGTTCATCGATATCTGCTGTAGATGTCGCGATAGTCAGACAACACTAGATACATCGATGTCGATGTCATAGTGCGGTGAAAACTGATGGCACGGTAAGCTTTGAGCAATGCGGACGTGTTAATTTATTTAAGACGTGGTTAAGACCACAATAGCTTGAGAAATGTTGGCGTTATATAGAAAGACGTACGTTTTACGTATTTAGGTGTCCTTCTTTAGCTCCAATAAATAGGGTTCAACTTAATATATGCTGACAGTTTTTTAGGAAGACGTTTAGACCATCAAACTGACCAACTATCTTCACAAAAAAGGAAAAAATATCAGCTTTTTAAGTCGAGTAGGATTGCAGTTTTGTTGACCTACCCGCGGCCAGCTTATTTTGGTTTTGTACCTATAGCTTGATGTTTCGCCGTGTGTACATCCACGACACCAAAATTACAATTTTATCATGTGTATACATAGATATTGCATATATAAGGTCCTTCTTAATATGCTGACACTTTTTAAGGGGATGATCAGACCATCAAACTGAACAACTGTCTCTATGGCACCAACATCGAAATCGCGAAAAAAAAATCTGCTATCTCATACATTTGGCTCGAGTAGGTTTGCAGTTTTGTATGGGACAACTGTTTTTACTCGCGATTTCGAAGTTGGTCCCATAGTAAATGTTGTTCAGTTTGATGGTCTGATCATCCCCTTAAAAAAGTGTCAGCATATTTAGTTGGACCCTATATATATAGATAGATAGATAATTCTATCTTGAAGTGAAATAATGTTACTGATCGTATTAGGTACGTACCAATCGATATTGTATTTTGAACTGACTATAGGCTGTAGGTTCCTAGACAATTGTCAAGACCTAGAATTACTCGAGTTTTTCCTATAGGTTTCTTTGGGAACGTTGTTCAGCATCATGGGTAGAATCACCCCTTAAATTAATGCAACTGTTTACCCTAGCACCCTGTATAATTCTATCATTTAAAATTAGCTTTTGCTGTAAGCTACTGAAGATAATCAGATTAATTCGTTCAGCAAAGTGCATTGTAAGCTAAGTTCATACATGTTGCTAAGCCGGAGAGTAACAAACGTGGGTCGTAAACATCGCGAGAGCTAATTACACTTGTTAACTTCAGCGCACTTCGCTTAAGGATAGTGGAGTGTGGATATAAATCTTACTCAGAATACTAAAGGATCGACGCGGGGTATAAAATAAGTAGGTAAGCTAAAAATACATATTACAATTAAGTGCCTCTTCTCATTCCATTTCTGTGAATTTTCTCTCTTTATTTCTTATGCTCCTGTCTTAAACTTTTGATTAATAAAATAGTTCCCCCCACTCAGTGGGGTGAAATCGACCAAGTCACTGGCTCACATTAAAATAAAAAACAACAATTTTAATCGCCCTTGTGCTTGCAAAAGCGTGTGCTACTAAAAGATTATAGCTTTTGTTTTTCGCATCGTACTATAAATAACTTTTTACGTTTTAAATATGCGTCGCTAAAAGCCTAGCCCTAAACCAAAGGGTCGAACAAACACTAGACCTGCCTGCAAGTGAACGGACGTGTAAAAACTTTAAAAGCCCAGTTATACCGTTTTATTTGCCATGTGCAACCGCTGGCCTCGACACAACTACATTTCAGTGAGCTACCTAGTGATGTTCACTGGATAAAAAATCTATATCGAAAATATAATCAAGCAAAATTGATTCTAAAATATGTTTTATTTCTGCTATAAGATAAGATAAGGATTCTTTATTTGCACACCAAAAAACACAAAAAACAAGAACAATAGACATGAACAAGAAGGGTACTAAAGGCGGCCTTATCACTAAAAGTGATTTCTAATCTATTTCTTTTCTTTATTTCTCTTCTTTCTTGTGATCTTTGTAATTAATAATTTGGAACCAGCATTAACAATTTTGAAGTATTTTGTTTTGTTTTAAGATCATGTACTTTTGCCTCTACTGCTTAGTGCTGTAAATAAGAACCTAACATCTGCGATTCAATTAACTATCAAATTGATGCAAAACCAACATATAGGTACATTTTCGGATGAAAGGTAGATACGAATTGAGAAAATAAGTGACCAAATAAAACAATAGAAACAAATCTTAGTTCTATTATAAATATTATAATAGTGTAAACATAACTTTATCGCTCAGTCTTGAGAATTACGGCATGACCTCATCAGTCAGTTGAAGAACTCTTGAGTCCAAAAAAAAACATTATAATGAACATTGATTATTGCGAGAAAAAATATTCTGACCATTATGCTCATTGAGCGACTTAGTTTTGTGAACGAGATTCATTGACACACATCTGCGATAACCCTTGACATGACATTACATATTACCAACACATAACGTCTTAAGTAGTGACACGTCTGATGCCTATCGTATCTTTTTAATTCGGTATGTCAAGTTTTTTTTGGAGGGCTGAATTGAAAACCATTTCGAGATAATTGTCTCAATAATCATATTTTCTATGTCAGAGATTTTAAAATGAAAGGATTACAGATATTTTTAATAAAATAACGTCGTTTTTCGGTCCGTGCAGTGACGTCACTGGCATACCTGTGAACTCCTTGGTAAACATAAAATCAACTTAAAATAACCGGCCATTAAGAAAAAAAAATACTTTCACAATGTCAGAATTTGACATTTGATGTTGCCGTATCCTTTTCCAGCATAGAGTTAGAAAGAGGAGGCAGGTTTTATTTTTTTTAAGTACAGCTGTATGTATGTTTTTCTCCATGGAGTTCGTATTATTTTCTCTCCACCATTTTTGCACTTAGAGATTACAGATCAAAATAATTTAAATATTACATTTATATTGATAAACTCGATGAATCGCAATAAGAATGAAATAGGTATCTTAAAATTATGTCTTCTGTCCGTAAAAAATATAAAAATGAAGACAAAAAAAAACTTGACATACCGAATTGAACACATTTAGCTGGAGTCTATGATCAATAACTTCTTTATTCTAAAGCATAGATTCAGCATCAATTTACTTGTGTAGTTAGTCTTTTGTCTTATGACGTCCCATTAATAATAAAAGGAGATGGAACGATACATATTTTTTTATGCGGCTATCCACTTTTTTTGACGTGCTAGTGCGTGTAAACAATTGGCAGTTGTCTTCTTTGGCAAATTAATATGACTAACTAGACCACATTCCAACTTTACACACTGCACGTCCAAAAAAAGTGGAGAGCTTGCAATAGTGTGGCTCCGTCTATGCTTTAGAATAAAGAGATCCTCCTCTTAGGCTGGAGTGCGATTTTGAAAGTCACACATTCAAATCAATAGTAGAAAATGTCAAAATTACTATGAAGATTATGCAGCATTTGAACACAATTAAACGAATCGTGAGATTTCATGATTCAAAAATTGTAATTTTGTGCGATTCGCGATTATTTCTGAAGGCGGTCAGCGGACGGACCTTCAAGGCTCTGCGTGCAATACATGACTATTAAATAAACTGTCCAAGATATTTATTATTTAATTCAAAAATAAGGTTGTAGATAACTCATAGGTATTTAGCTGAGACCATAATTTGTTATAATTATAAAGAGTTACGCGTGTAATTCTACTAACAAACTTTTGTGCATAGCATAAGATCCGCAACACTACTTTAGATTCTAATTTTGGTTGTTAAAAATTTCTCGAGTGAACACCAAACGAGACAAGTTTGAAGTTATTGCTCTGCAATTATAGGCTGTACGCTTAGTGATAACGTATACAATATTACGTAAATGCACATGATCAATTGATCGTGTTACTTGGCAGAGGGGAATGCTAAGGCGAGGCTGTCCCTAGTTATATGGTCTAAGGTATTTAGTAACAAACTTCGTAATATACTTACCTCGTTTATTTTAAGAAGGAAAGTAACTACGCCAAATTAGAAACCGCTTACGAATCAATAAAATAATTGTAAAGCTTCAGTAAAGGGGAACGTTTGTCGTTAGACTGGTTTTGCGTATATCCAATGATACTACTTCTACATCTCTGTGGTTAAACTCAACATGAAGTTTGAATCACGAACAGTGCAGTGTAAGTTAATTTCCGAGACGAGATAGTTCTAGTTTGTCTTAAACTCGGAACACTCGAACAATAAATATTAATCGATAACTGATATATGGCACATCCCTCAGTTATTTGCCATTGCCCGGTTGCAAAAACCACAAGTTCGTCGCGTCATGCAGTCTGCATCGTATCACGTCAGACAAGGTCGCTATGTAAGAAAAAACTAACATTCACTTTAAATACCGGACTTGCAATCTTAACTCGTCGAATATTTTTTTTTTAAATAAAATTTAATTTTGATTAGCAAACAAGAAAAGGATAAAACAGGCCGTGTAAAAGATCTGTTAACATGTAAAAGATGCAGCCGATGTCACAAGCAAAATAATAAATTCTAGGCCAAAATCCAAGTTGCATTAATACGTTAAGTTAAATGTTATATTGAACTTTGTATCTTTTCAGGTTAAATTTATTAATCTCATATTAACAACGACACTTCAGCCATACTACCACGCTAGCGGTGCAGTACAAGCTTATATTTTTTTGTTAAATAATTTTCTTTTCTTACTTGTCCCTAGTGCTTTGTTCCTGGAGCAATTTCTTACCTGAAACAAAAAGTTTATTCTTTGTTATAAAGTAACATAAAAGTTTTATCAAAATCATACAAGAGCGTAGGTGGCGAGGTGCGGAGAGGTGTGGACACTCAATCATAAGGGTCCAGGTTCGAATCCATATGGAGTAGGTATACCTGCCATGTTCCAAATACGTTCTCAAAAGGCCAAGAAAAAATTCTTGAGTATCCTGCATACGCTGAAGAAGAAATTTTGCTGCGCATAATTATGAAGTCTACTAATCTGCATTAGACACGCGTGGTAGAATAACGCCCGTACGGCGTACACCCTCCTTGAGAATAGGCCTACGGATGTATTGTTGGGTGGATTTAGTAAACTAGCATCCCACCAAAAACATTTATGGAAAAATGTAGCCAAGACTCACGACCCTTTTACTCAAAAAGTTATAAAATCTCATTTTAAGCCAAGTCTTGAGTAAGTGCTCATCTCGGTCTAATAAAGATCTGACATGGCCGACATCGTCATCCCATGTAGAACCAACGAATTATCTTAACTATTATAAAACCGTAAAATCATGAGGAATAAAAAAGTAGCGGTTCTCTTCATATAAATTCAAATAACATTCGATAGCGCGATTTAAAAACGTGCAGCGCCATCTATTGACAAAATTGTTAGTTTGTTTGTTTGTTCACGCATCACGCCAAAACTACTGAACCGATTTTGATGAAACTTTTTTTGTTTGATAGCTTATGATCTGACTTAAAATCTGGTATATAATTTGTGCGGACGAAGTCGCGGGAAAACACTAGTTAGTCGATAAACCTGATATTATTCAGTGACGAAATCTAAAGTATAAGAGTTATCGAATTGAAACTTTGTATGTTTAATAAGTTTACTATTGACATCATATCTCGAGAATTTAGTTTATCTGGTATAATCCAAACCAAAGTTATGAGGGTTCAAAAAAACGACGAAGTGCTTCGAGAAAAGGTAGGTAGTGGCCTTTGCTTTGCTTGGCTCGTCTTGGCGGTGCACTAACGTGCCCCTAGATTCGAATATAACAGTAATGCAAATTGTTGACATGGTAATCCATTCATTGCCCAACGCATTGGTTTTCTATCTCTTTAACTCACTAACTCAACCACTTGAGTTTATCGCTTATCGAATTAAGTTCTACTAAAATATAAATAACATAATTAGCAGCACATTTTATTCGAAATTGTTTATTCATTCATCCACGTTATGCCATTACTTATACCACTGACATTATACTCTAGCGATAGACAAACTCGTTCAAACAAACAACATGTCACACAAAACAACACAAAATGACACATTCATTGCCATAGTGACGATGTGAACTCGGGAACAAAAATGCGGTGCGCCCACCTCATTCAAGTGGAACATGTTGCTTCTATGACAGGGCCTGTCTATCGCTAGAGTATATGTCAGTGCATTATACATACACCAGCATCTTAATATAACAGGAGTAAATATTGATATCTAAAAGGTTGCAGGTTCATGACACTGATTCTAGGTTGCCTTATAAACGGAGCCCTATGCGCGGATAAAATCTCATCAAAGCAAAGTGTAAACTACATTTAGTTGTCTGGCTCATCAAAACCAAGCACGAGTTCCCCCAGGCTGCTGGCTAGAAATAATTATCGTAAGCCTTCGTACATCGTCCTGTCTAGACAGTAGTAGGATTTTGTATGAAAGTCTATTTTTTCACGGCTTAGTGATCCTCAGCAGAGTCGAGATTTATTTTGTTAAAATAAATAATAAGAGCAGATGTAGAACCTTAATCTCATCGAGGGTTTGTGCGTACTTTTCTAAAGACTTGGAAGATGAGTGATTGAATCGGGTTATGTTACAATGTAGCTACTTAAATTGCATTCGACATTCATTACTTTCTGGGTATGTCAACATGCATGGACATTGTTTCAAACGTCACCTTTCACTTTCGATTCGGGCATTGTACTGCCCGATAGTATTAAGTAATTATCTAATCTTAATCATGTATCTAGATGGAATTAATATAACTACTTCTTACAATCGCAATCATTACTTAACAGTTCTATTCTATAGTACCTACAATCAAATCATTTCGTGAAAATTCTTCCCAACCAAATTGCACAAACTCGATTGACCCAATTTTGTTCAATATTGCGAGCGCGTGAACAGGATCTGGTCCATCTTGCCTATATTTTTGTAAATTAAAGGTACTAATTTGGGGTATTTCGTATTTCGTTTTTTTAAGGGGACTGTGCAGCAATAAAGAAAATGGCAGTCTCCATAAAAATATTTAACACTAGTGTTTACCCGCGACATCGTCCGCACAAATTATACAAAAATAGTTTTTGCGTGATGCGCGAACAAACAAACAAACAAACAGACAGACAAAATTTCTAAAAAAGGTTGATTTCGATTCAGGGATACCTAAAAACCATATCGTAATCTTTTTTTTGTCAATATTTTCAACGTGCACACACACTTCAGTTACAGTTTTATAATAGTTTATTATATTATATACAGGGTGAAATTTATATCACTAGCATCCTATTAAACTAAGAGTCTACCCATAAAACTGAACAACTTTTACTATGGGAGCAAACCAATCGGAGCAAAAAAAAATCTGCTGTCCCATACATTTGAGTCATGTAGGCAGCCGCGGCGGGTGCAGTTTAGTATGGGACAGCAGATTTTTGTTTTGCTCCGATTTGTTTGCTCCAATAGTAAAAGTTGTTCATTTTGATGGGTAGACTCTTTATAGATAGATAGATAGATAGATGACTCATTTATTTCATCAGAACAAAACAGGATAGACAGTGACATAGGCAGTTCTTAGTTTAAAAGGATGCTAATGATATCAATTTCACCCTGTAGAAATCTATGGTTTAAACACCCGTATTGTCAGTCGCTTCCTTGAACTCTGACTCGACTCAAACTTAGTCAACACTCGACGCCTTCTTGAAATCATTATTCTCGCCATAATCGAAAGGTTCCTCCACTGGGGTTTAGTCGAGGAATTAGCAATAATAATGGAATTTGAAGTGTTTTTCTTCTTTCGTGGTGAATCTCAAGGATACCTTGAAGTACACTTAGGAAAATATTTGCTAGAACTTGAGAGCTTGATTTTTTGTCATTTCTCCACTCTTTCACGACTTGGCGAAGGATATAAAATTTCTCGTGCCAGATCGTTTTAGTCATTTTTATTTGACTGACTGTTGCTTGGTCGAGAAAGTAACTTGAATATGGGTTTGTGATTTCTTCAAACTAGATATTTTGCCAGTTCACATTTTAACCTGCTATTACACCATTACCTTGCAGAAATCCATTGAGCTTGTGATACAGTTAAAACCAAATTATAATTACTTTCAAACTTAAACTTTTGCTCGTTACCAGTTTGAAATGCACCTGTTTATCTACTTATCCAACTTCTTTAATTATAAAAGTATTCAGTTCAAACTTAACTGGGCTAACAAGCATAAATGTCGGAATTCCTACCTTCGATCGACCGACAGTAAACATAACTGTCCGCCACCAAATGAATCTACTAATGATTTGACGACACGTTCAACTAAGCGTCCATTACTAAACTAATTAATTCCCCTTGATGTTAACCGTAGTTTTCACTTAAGTACTGTGTGACTTGTCACACTATCACTGGTTGTCTTAAGGAAGATCTTCATGGGAAATCTTTTATGGATGTGAGGACTAAATGTTATAAAGTATACCATGAATATTGATCTAATTTTTAAATTACTAAATAAGACGACTGGTAATACAGGGGTGCTACTATGAAATTCGATTGACGATCTGTCAGTGCGTCTCGACAATTTGCAAAAATCCGCACTCTCCATCAAGTAAGATCGTCTCGACAGATTTTGACATACGGGAGCCGGGGAGATTTCTTCGCGATGTCGATGTTGGTCCCATAGAGAAAGTTGATCAGTTTGATGGTCTGATCATCCCCTTAAATAAGTGTCAATATATAAAGAAGTACCCTGTATATTAATTATCCCATTACTTGGGGACGGTGTTATCTATCGTCTTTCTCCATTCATCTCTTTTAGACGTCATTTCAGCGCTCACTCCTTTACACATAATCATTATCTTTCACATAATCCATCAATCTTTTATAAGACCAAGAATAATGCTAACACTACAGCAATAAGACGTAACAAACCACTCCTTCAATCTCATTCGATAATAAGAGTCAGTCGATCCAACTTTTCGTGAGCTCTACAAGCTCTTAACAGTTATTTTGATAAGGGAAGAAAACACCTTTGCTTCTGGAAAAGGAATTTAATTTATGTCTGACAAAGTCAATAAAAAACAAGGTAATATACAAAAGTAAAAGAAAATATGTTACAAGTAGTTAGTAACATTAAGTTTATAAGAAACCAAAACCATTAAAATAATTAACGGCACATGATCTTTTATATTACGAAACAGTAGACCAAATACTGGTGAACAAAAATGGAATCCTGCAAATATTAGAGCATAATTACTGGATCTGTTCAATAATTATGGATGTAGTAAAACAAAGTAGGATTTGGTGCCTATTAAGAGTAATCAGAACACTGTCGTGAACAGAAACGTCCAATACTGCCAATTAACCGTAATTATCTTATTGCGAGTAGACAAATATTATATCTGGTAAATAAGGACGCTCATAATAAATACAGGGTCCAACTTAATATGCTGACACTTTTTTAAGGGGATGATAGACCATCGAACTGAACAACTTTCTCTATGGGGCCAACATTGAAATCGCGAAAAAAAATCAGCTGTCCCATACATTTGGCTCACATAGGTTTGCAGTTTTGTATGGGACAGAAGATTTTTTTTTCGCGATTTCGATGTTGGTCCCATAGAGTAAGTTGTTCAGTTTGACGGTCTGATCATCCCCTTAAAAAAGTATGGAGGTGGTACTTGGGAATGTTCCTCCATTGAAAAGGGAAGATCTTCCACCAGGCTTAGTGTGAAGCCTGGGGACCGGCCGTGGTCCAACAGTTCTTAGTTGGACCTTGTATATATATCGAATCTCTGTGATTATTTCTCTTGCGCGATTTATGTCTCGCATTCGATTGTGAACCTTATTTGTAGTAGGTTACGAGTTGCGTATTTACGGTGAACGTTGTCTTGTATGGAGCATATTTCTGAGAGCGACGGTATCGCCATCTGTTAGCTTCTTTGCTATAACTTGTGGGTGTTGACATCTATGGCAAGTCCCCACAGTACTCCCCCCTCAGACCGGAGGTCGTCGAGTTTTTCGAAGTGTGCAGTCTGTATCCATGTAGGTGCAGGGCTCCAGTCAAGTGAGTCTGACGAGCGATGTGCTGCGAGTGTGTGCATCTGTCAGGGAGACTAGTCCTGATGTGATGCGGGTGAGTGACAGGCGTGGAGAAGGCGAGCAGAACTGCCACGTGGAGGTGAGCTCAGACACGTGGGCTGCGGAAGATCCTTCTATGCAGACGCTGACTGTCGTTGAGGAAGTTGCAGGCCCAGGAAGCGGTGTGAAGACAGCTGCGATGGACCTGGTGCGGCTTCGGGTTGACGGCGTGTGACTGCTGCTTGTTTGACCTGGTCGAGGGGTGTGAAGGGTTGGTTGCTGCTCTGTGTTGGTGCTGCTCTGCGGTGTTCAGGTTGCGATGTTCTTTGTCGAGGGTCACCAATATGGAGGTGCTACTTGGGAATGTTCCTCCATTGAAAAGGGAAGATCTTCCACCAGGCTTAGTGTGAAGCCTGGGGACCGGCCATGGTCCAACAGTTCTTAGTTGGACCTTGTATATATATCGAATCTCTGTGATTATTTCTCTTGCGCGATTTATGTCTCGCATTCGATTGTGAACCTTATTTGTAGTAGGTTACGAGTTGCGTATTTACGGTGAACGTTGTCTTGTATGGAGCATATTTCTGAGAGCGACGGTATCGCCATCTGTTAGCTTCTTTGCTATAACTTGTGGGTGTTGACATCTATGGCAAGTCCCCACAAAAGTGTCAGCATATTAAGAAGGACCCTATAAGAAAACGAATTTGGTAATGGTTTTCTAAATAGTTAAAAAAATAGGCAATTAGGTACCATTACTTCAGATGATACATAAAATAATGTGCTGACCAGACTTGAAATTAATATTACCTAACACTGTAATTGTTGTGTTTTACTTTTGTTGGTACATTTTAATTACGAACCTCAAAGCACAGACGGATTGTCTGTGCTCAAAGGTACATTTTATGGTCGTAGCCAAAATGCTGTTACATATTATAATTATTAAATAGGTATAGATAGTATAAGAAAGAGTATGGTACGGTTTAATACTCCTTTGCGCCAGGATCGACAAGGGGCGGATTATTTGACTGAGCTTGTATTTCTTTGTATTGACGAAGCATGTTGCTGATTTTTGTCTGTTTGTGTATCATTGTTATTGACGACGCTTGTGCAGACCACAATTTTTTTTTTTTTTTTTTTATGCAATAAATTAATATTTTTATTAAAAAATAGCTGTCATGTTATGTTTATTTAAGGAAAAAAAGTACACCGAATTTTCAAACTTAGCAGTAATTTTTGATACAGCAACACTAGGCATCTGGAGTCGCGTTGTAAAGTCTTTTATTGGGAGTTCGCGCATCGGTTGTCCCCTCCCCGGCCTACAACGGAGCTACCATTATTTGTACGGTGTAAAAATAGAAATTTAGGATGTGTGTTCGCGAGTGTATTCCCCGAGGGGGTAGTCAGAGATATTCAGAAAACTATGAACATCCACGTTCATTAGTAGTACCGAAACTCTGTCCAGTGTGACGGGGAGTGAGCCCTTCGCCACTTGTAATGGACAGAGAGTACAATACATGCATCGAAATTGAAGCATGCAGGTTTTCTCACGATATTTTACTTCACCGAAAAGCCAGTGGTGTTACAAATCGTACATACATTTTGAAAAACTTATTGGTCCGAGTCGGCCTGGACGGGGATCGAACCGTCACCTCCTTTACGGCAGGCGAGGTTACTCGCCACTGGACCACCACGGCAATTATTAAATGGAATTTTATTCGAATAATATCCCTTGTTTTAGAACCGTTCAACGTCAAGCACTTTTGTTTTAAAAACCAAACTTTCGCAAAATCAATACTAAGAAGGACGCCACAATTTCCAAATTGGAATGGAATAAAAACACTTCAAAATAATTCGGGCAAATAATTTGCGAAAAGATGAAGTTCTTTATTTCGTTTGTTTATTTAGTTTTCGTTAATTTGTTCACAATATAGGTACATCCTGTAGCCAGAGAGTTGGACGTTTTGACGTGTTTTGACGCTAGAGTGAAAAGATTTAAATTGTTTTCTTCACAATGTTTCGGGTGTGAAACATGGTGACGTGTATTGCTGGAATATGTCAAGTGGCGTGGCCCACATTTACAGTTAAATATTATGATGCAGTGCTGTTGCCCACAGCGATAGAGTATTAAGATTAAACATCTTCTAAGATTATTTGATTCATTCATCGACTGGCTACGAATAAGATTCTTATTCGTAGTCCACGGGTCAATAAAGACAATAAATGGTATAACCTCATATTCCGATAGCGTACAAATAAGTGGACCGAAGGTTGATTTAGTGTTGATTTGTCAATGTATAATGTACCTAGTCAATTTGCAATTTACATAGTGTGAATCCGACACGCACAACAAGGGTCCGTTCCGTACCACCGCATATATGCTGTCAGCATAATAAGTTGGACCCTGTATACTAACTAAAAAACTAAATTATTTAGAAAAACAAAAAACCCGACTGCATAAAAAACTTAACCGAAAAGATAAAAACAAGCTCCTTAAATCAGCTATAATAACTTTGTTTGAGCAAATTAATACAATTTGAATGTTATTACTTATTAGGTAGGTATCGCAAACGGGGACAAAGAAAAATGACCGATTTGTTGGTTATTGTTTTGGTTTATTGCCTGCAATACCTACCTTATAAGTAATAACATTCAAATTGTATTAATTTGCTCAAACAAAGTTATTATAGCTGATTTAAGGAGCTTGTTTTTATCTTTTCAGTTAAGTTTTTTATGCAGTCGGGTTTTTTGTTTTTCTAAATAATTTAGTTTATTTCATACTTTTTAGTCTTGTGTCAAAATGGTTGCATAAAAATACTAAAATATATATTATTTGGAATCTGCTCTTCACCAGCTTTCATTTGATACAAACGCAAACGGGGACAAAGAAAAATGACCGATTTGTTGGTTATTGTTTTGTCCCCGCCTGCAATACCTACCTTATAAGTAATAACATTCAAATTGTATTAATTTGCTCAAACAAAGTTATTATAGCTGATTTAAGGAGCTCGTTTTTATCTTTTCAGTTAAGTTTTTTATGCAGTCGGGTTTTTTGTTTTTCTAAATAATTTAGTTTATTTCATACTTTTTAGTCTTGTGTCAAAATGGTTGCATAAAAATACTAAAATATATATTATTTGGAATCTGCTCTTCACCAGCTTTCATTTGATACCCATATTGTATTTTTTTACGAAAAAAATTTGATTCTTTCCCCTCTCTTTTTTAATTCGCATACGCCATATTAAAATAATGTACCCTATGTCACTCTCACGATTTTAACGAATCTAACGACACCTCATATGTTAAAATCCATCAAGCCGTTTAGGCTGTAGGGCGTGCCAAAGAAATAGACATACAAACATACATACATACATACATACATACGCTCGAAAAACATAACCCTCCTTCTGTCGCAGTCGGGTAAAAAGTGTGTTGTCTCCTTGACCCATAGCGCGAGCCCGACTCACGCTTTGCTGCTTTTTATTTGTTGTTATACTATATAGTTTGCACTATAATCACACCAAGATTGAAGCTTGTATGTATTACCGTTTCTACGATACAGCAAACAAAAAACGTTGAAAATAACGCATTTTTTGAATGGCTTCATTTTTCCCCCTTATTTTTTACGATTTGCTTTTTATTAGCAAAGCATATGCTCACGACTATATTCCCCGAGGGGGTAGTCAGAGATATTCCGAAACCTCCGAAAATCCACGTTTCACCAGTAGTACCGAGACTCTGTTCATTGTGACGGGGGGTGAGCCCGTCGCAACTTATAATGGACAGTGGTACAATACATGCCTCGAAATTGAAGCATGCAGGTTTCCTCACGATGTTTTCCTTCACCGAAAAGCCAGTGGTGTTACAAATCGTAAGTACATACATTCCGAAAAACTGGTGAAACGTGGATATTCTGAGGTTTCAGAATATCTCTGACTACCCCCTCGGGGAATATAGTCGTGAGCATATGCTATGCTATGCTATGCTATGCTACTAACATACTTACAATTTACAATTAACTTACTACAGTAACTTCTTTGACATAACAGTTAAATGCCTTCAGATGGCCTTTTATTATCTTGTAAAAGAAATAATTAAAGAACTCCCAACTTTAGCACTTACTCGTACCATTACTAGTGCCGTAAAAGTTTTTACTAGAGATAAGCTCTAAATCATTCTTAACTAAATAAACATCGGGTAACCACAGTTGAATAATCGATGCGCATGTTACAAGCAATCGACTCTCAGATCAAAAGCGCCGAATCGTTTCATAGCAATTTATGTCGAGCCTAAGTTAATTTTAGATCAAAAGCACGCATCTTGAACTTTGTAATCGATAGGCATAGTGTATTTAGAATTGGTCTAAATTTAAAAACTGTTTATTTTTGGGGCGGTTTTTGTTCGAAATCAGAATACACAACGATGACGAAGAATTCCTATCGTAGACTTCAATTACAGCGACTGCTAATCTTTATAGAAAAGAAGTCAGTGCATAAATGTACGCGCTTATTGAGATACCTATAGAACGACTGATTAATTTCTGGAAAAATAATATGGTGTTCCATACAAAACGTAAACCAAACTTGAGCCCAATGTAAGGACGGCTGATATTCTTTTCGCGATTTCGATGTTGGTCTCATAGAGATAGTTGTTCAGTTTGATGGTCTGATCATCGCCTTAAAAAAGAAGGCAGGGCATAAGTGTATAGGCAGTTGTCATCACCATCATTGATTAAACATATGAAAATACTAGGTACCATACTTATTTGCTATACAGGGTGTAACAAAACACCCTAGTAACATTTGAAGATATAGTCTTGATCATCAAACAGAACAACTTTCACTATAGTATGGATATGAAGTCAAGAACGAAAAATATTTTAAAAAATCTGCTATTCCTTATACAGGGTAGGTATATATTTTATATGACTGCGGATAAGTTCAGCATGTATTCTACTCGTTAAACTGAACAACTTTCACTATGGAGCGAACATCGAAATCGAGAAAAAACAAAACATCTGATTTTTTCATTGTAATTTCGCAGTTGGCTCCATAGTGAAAGTTGTTCAGTTTGATGGTTTAAAGTCAAAACCGGGTGGTTTGTTACACCATGTATTTAAAAAAACTGCAGGTTTAAAGTCAACACAGTATCCTCTGGATTTGCCTAATTCGGTTCACAAAAGGCTTAGCAATTTAGTTCCCTCAGTCGTTAACGTCACATGGTGATGGATGGTCCGCCATTTTACCATTTTCACAGTGTCGGATTTATAAAGAGAAAATATAAATAATATATTTTTTGAGTAAAGATGATTTAGTGGATGCTCTTGTTACAGTTTTTCTGGTAAATCTGAGACTTGAATAGATAATTATTTTAATGTGTTTAGTAAAAAACTAAGGTCGGGATGAAACGAAATTTATCTACTTAACTTTACTTCCTGTCATTTCAGCATTAATGGTATATCATTGCATGTTCCCCGAAGGGGCAGAGAGATATTTATAACAAAAACTGGTCAAGTGCGAGTCGGACTACTCGAACACCGAGGTTTCGTACCACACCACCACACAAAATATAAACTTACAAAAAAGTTTTGTTTCCCGCCTTTAGCGCGAGACCGACTCACACTTGGCCGGTTTCTATTATTTGTTGTTATACTGTAGAATTTGCTCTATATTCACGCCAAGTTTGACGCTTGTATGTATTACCGCTTTTACGGTATAGCGAAAAGAAAAAACGTTGTTAAAAACTAACTTCTTGTATGAGGACACCCTTAATTTTAAACATTTTTATTATTTTGTTAGCAAATCCGCCATGATAACGCACGTTCGGTGAAATTTTCAACTGTCTATCTATTACGTTTCAATAGTTGCAGCCCTGAATAGGTAGGACAGACGGATGGACGGACGGATAACATAGGCTTAGTAATAGGGTCCCGTTTTCACCCTTTGGGTACAGAACCCTACATGGGCGTACCCAGGGGGGGGCAGGGGGGGGCAGTTGCCCCCCCCTGGAATCGGCCTAACCTGCCTTCCGTACGTGAGAATTCTGGTCAAAGCGACGTCATGTCCCTGAAAAATTTCGAGCTCGCTTCGCTCGCTCTGATTTCTGTTCATTATGGCACTGTTATGTCGGCCAAATTCTGGTCCAGTTACGTTGTATTATTCATAAATTTCGAACTCATTTCGCTCGCTCTTTTTTCTATTCTAGTATAGCAGCATTGCTTGCTATAGACATGGTAGTCTGTGATGAGATATTTTGAGATCTCTTCGCTCACTTTGCTCGCTCCAGAATTGGGTGAAAAATCGCTTCGCTCGCTCTAGGTTTTGGATCGTATATCTTTTCATAGTGTAGTTAAATCTTGAGCTTGCTTTTAGGTCGTAAAAAACTAGAGCTCGCTTCGCTCGCTCCAGGATTTAAAACTTATAATACTGATCTCACTATATATTGCAGTAAAATCTCGAGCTCGCTTTTGGCTAGACACTCCAGAATTCGTTGAATTGTCGAGCTCGCTTCGCTCGCTCCTGGCTACGATTGTATCACAAAGACCTAGATGCATTTCAGTAAAATCTCGAGCTCACTTAGCTTCGCTCGCTCTAGAATTCAGCGAAATTTCGAACTCGCTTCGCTCGCTCTAGGATTTGGATTCTATATGTTTTTATGGTGAAGTAAATTCTCGAGTTTGCTTTGCTCGTTCGAGCTTTTAGGTTGTAAAAAATTCGAGCTCGCTTCGCTCGCTCCAGGATTTAAAACTTATTTCACTGATCTCACTATATTGCAGTAAAATTTCGAGCTCGCTTCGCTCGCTCCAGTATTTAAAACTTATTACACTGATCTCACTATATTGCCTTAAAATCTCGAGCTCGCTTCTGGCTAGACACATTGCAGTAAAATCTCGAGCTCCCTTTGCTCGCTCCACAATTTGGTGAATTGTCGAGCTCGCTTCGCTCGCTCCTGGCTACGATTGTACCACAAAGACCTAGATGCATTGCAGTAAAATCTCGAGCTCACTTAGCTTCGCACACTCCAGAATTCAGTGAAATTTCGAACTCGCTTCGCTCGCTCTAGGTTTTGGTTCCTATATGTTTTTATGGTGAAGTAAATTCTCGAGTTTGCTTTGCTCGTTCCAGATTTTAGGTCGTCAAAAACTGGAGCTCGCCCAGACTTGCCCCCCCCAAGACCAAAAGCTGGGTACGCCCATGGAACCCTAAAAAACTGCTGTAGGTAGGACTTAGGTGCCAAAAAATTTCATCGACCAAAATGCAGTCTTTATACAAAACTAATGTACAGTCCGTGAGCACTTAGAATAGGATTCGGCTGTCGGGTAAAATCGGTTATGTTCTTTTTCATCAACTATTATAAAACCATAAAAATCGTGAGGAATAAAAAAGTTACGGTTCACTTCAAAAACTCAAATAACACTCGATAGCGCGATTTAAATGACGTGCAGCGTCATCTATTGACAAAATTGTGTGTTTGTTCGCGCATCACGCAAAAACGACTGAACCGATTTTGATGAAACTTTTTTTGTTTGATAGCTGATGATCTGACTTAAAATCTGGTTTATAATTTGTGCGGACGAAGTCGCGGGAAAACACTAGTAATAGATAAGATCGCAGCTAGTAAAACATATCCTTCTTGATCGCGGCCAATGACGATCTTTTCGAAATCAGTTACAAATTACAAATTAATCCCTCGAGAAGTAAATTGTGCGAATGTAAACGATTTTACTCGACAGCCGAATCCTGTTCATAGAGCTCACGGACTGTGAACGTGTCGAGTTGTATAACAAAACCAGATTTGTTTAAAAATTGCAAATGTCGAAACTACAGAGTTAGAACATCCAAGAAACAATTTGAACATTTTATTGCTTTTTAAATAGCGTGAAACGGCATTCACCTTCGCGATGACTGTGTTAAATGACAGGTTTTATGACTTTTGGGAATTTTATGTGACAAGATCTCAAGTCGACTTTCCACACACTTTATTTCACTTTCATTCGAGTTTTATCACAAATTTATCTGTATTCTAATTCCATTTATTACATATTTATCTGTGAATTTTGCATGTACTTTCGAATAACACATTGAGTGTTATATAGTTATGTATAGATATAACCGAAATTCTCAAAGAAATGAACGATATAATTATGTACTTAACTCATCTGAAACAAATTCTACCGGCAGCATTTGATGGTTAAGTTTATGTCATTATTTAGGTCAAACTAAAATATACCTATACTTATCTCAATTTCAAATAGCAATCATTAAAGGCTTGTGCTTACCTGCTACCTACATAATTCGACCTTTTTATTTTTAATCACTTTTATTCTGTTCTTTAACAAAATATGGTAAATGAACAGTTTGTTCGTCTATCTCGACACCTATCTCCTAGTAATTTTCTTTTCCTACATTAACTACCTATACGACGTTGGGAATTGTGAAATAGGAAGTGTCGAAGGTAACACTAGGAGCGACATCAATACTCGTGAGTCAATCTTATAGTGTGGGATAAGTAATAAGCTTCTTATCTTATACTTAATTTTTCTTTAGCCTCAAAGCCTTTCCACCATTGATAGATGTGCGAGGTAACGAGGCGGTGAGCCTGGAAAAAAATACACCATAGAATATCTTTAATTTCCTCCCCTCCGAGACGATCTAGCGAGCTACTGGTGGATTTCTTCCTCTTTATGAGCAATTAATTAGCTTTTTGGTCTTTACTGGACACTCGTGTCTTAAAATCAATGAGAACTGACGCAATACAAGACTTTATTTACGAGTTCGTTTTAACAATGCCCTGATATTCATAATAGAAAATGATATCTCACATTTCGATTTATTTAAGTCATAACTTTACCCTATTGTGTATTTGTCGATGATTCAAGGAAGATGTTATGCAATGGAATAAATCTTAGGGAATAGTGGGTTTATCTTTCCATTATAAAAGGGAATTGGAGATCAAGATTGAACCATGAGAATATAGGTGATAGACAACTTTTTGTTAGGGTCGTTATTACATATCCAACAAAGCAATGGAATCAAATAAACGTAAGTAACGGATTTCTAACAGTAACTAAAACTAATATTGAAATAGTATATTTTCAAAGAAATTTTCATTCCAGTCCACACAAAATATTGTTACTATAGCGCTTAGGTCTAAATCTATTTTAGTTTTTTATTTCCGATGCATTTTAATCGGTTTTGCAGGATCATTGGATTTGATTGCCAGTTTTTTTTTATTTATTTGCAGCAACTAGAAATTCAATAAGCTAATGGAATACTATGATTAGATTTGAGCACAAAAATAGCGCGCTCAATCGTTTACCTAATAGAACGATGCGCATGACTTCAATTTGATTATAGTGGAGATAAACCTTTTGACGTGAAAATGATTTTGTAGCAATCTCTCACGCAGATAGTTGTGAAGAGTTCAAGTGCAGCGTGTCATTGTCAACTAAATGAAATCTTTATAGTCTTACCCTAGAAAGATTTAAATCGTTCTAGAGTCTTACCAACGAACCTATTTGGTATGTCAATGAATGAAATAAAGTGTGATGCGATTTTGCGATATTTATTTCTTAGTACATTTTGTATAGGGACGCGCGCGATCCTACACACTGCCGCGATATTATCGAGCGATAATATCGCTGCGATTTTGCGATATTTGTTCTCAGTATCGGTTTGTCAACACAAACAAGCGTTTGTGCACGCATCACTTAAAATGACTTAACTGATTTGGATGCAGTTTTCACAGAAACATAATATGACTTAGAAGTTTGGATCACCATTTAGGCGTTGTTATATGGCAATCCGTTTACTCAATCAAAAGTTATGAGTGGGTATTTAAATTCAGTGGTCACGCGGCGTCGCGGGCGCCACACTGTACCTAATACGAGAGCTACAGTTTTTGTCCCAACAATTTAAATTCTGATTCAGAATTCCAAACTATCCCAGTCTGCTGTATTAAAAACGGAGGCAAAACGTCTGTCAGATAAGATAAGATAAGATAAATATTCTTTATTTGCACACCAAAAATACACAAAAACAACAACAATATACACGAACAAGAAGGGTTCAAAAGGCGGCGGCGGTCAGCTAGATGACATCTGTTTTATTTATACTATAAAAAAGTATTTAGAACGTGTTCTCAAAATAAAATTCCAGTTCACGATCTATCATTTAGTATATAGATATCGTTGCGATCTATGGTAATTTTGACATGGCAACTTAATGTTTTTAAGGGGATGATCAGATCATCAAGCTGAACTACTTTCTATATGGGACCAAAGACGAAATAGCAAAAAAACTGTTGTTCCATACAAAACTACAATAAATTCTTCTCCACCTAAAATGTATGATACAGCCATTGAGTAATTATTTGATACAGCAGATTTTTTTTTTCACGATTTCTATGTGTCCCTAAGACAAAACTGTTCAGTTTTGTGGTCTGATCGTGTTTATAAAAACTCTATACAGTCAAGAGCACGTCAAGCTAGACACCTTGTTCTTCGTACTGTTCTTATGGCGTTCGTATTAAGAAACAATATCGCACTTCGATTGTCAAGGTTGATGTGCTCTTGACTGTACCTACCTATCGTCAGCCGTGAGAAGCAAAGCACCAAAAAAATCAGTTAATTTTGAAGCAGCAAAGCATCGTTGCGGGAAACTCACCCGTGTAGTTAATGCCTTCATCCGAGATGAGAAATATTCATAAATGTATAAGAGCATTCTCTAGAGAAATAAGTTTCTTGCTTCCCTTGAAGACACAGATTTTTATATAAGTCTGTAGTCCGTGAAGTAAGAAGTAGCATGATTTTAGCAAAGACTATTATTCACTAGAATTGATCCTTACGAGGTTTTCACTCTCGAGCGACGATAAGTATGTATACGTATGTATGTAAGTTTGTACCTTTGTGGTACACTAGAGATCAAAGTATATGGGTTTCTTGTGTCGTACCGTAGTCATACGGTACCCTAAAAATTGGGCGTGGTTGTGCCGATGCGTATGGTAGATTTACGTTTGATGAGTTTTTACTGTTTTTACCAAAGACGATATTTTTTTCGCCTTTTTACACATTCTCATATTTGCTAATAGAGAAATAAATAAGTTAATCGATCTTGATAAACTCTATAAACGAGTGTTCGTTTATAGGGGCTGGTAATTTCTGACCACTCGAGTGTTTGAGAGTTGTAGTTGTAATAAAAAAAACATGACATTACTTAACTTACTCCGAGGAGTATAAGGCTAAAAGTTAGTCCGACCGGTAAGTAGTTCCTGTGTGTTTTCGTCCCCAGTCCTCATCAATGATGCATCTTCTCATTACCGCGAACGAGCCGCAGAAAAAGTGAGCAAAAATATGAAAAGAGTTTCTGACGTCGTCAAATACACATAGCTATTGCAATGAGAATGTATTTCGCAAAAATAAAACGTAGGTTTGAAAATAAATAGTAAAACATATAATATCTACCACAGAGAAATTACACGCGCCTCTAGGGTATCTACCTCGTTTATAAATGACATTTCCAATATTTCGCTAGAACACGTTTTTAGCCATAATTAATTCTGGAAACAAAGTAGAATTTGGTAGAATCTATTTAATTTTTATTCAATTCGAGCTTTTGTTCTCAACTATTCCCAATCTATCCTGAATCTTTGTTTTATACACAAGTATTCCTCCTCAATCTGCTTTGATCAATTTTCAATTAAAATGTCTCAGTTAAGTACCAAGAGAGTCTCGCAGCTCTACTTAATTATCTACCTCTAACATTACCCCTCTTCCCCAGTGGGGTATGCAGAAATTAAGGCACTACGTACAAAGTCCTTAACTCTGTCGGTTTCAAGAACTCCGCACCTCACCTTTCTGTTGAACATAAACCGATTTAATAAGAGTACGTCCTACGAGGGCACCGTCTACCGATACTTTCATTCAAGTTATCACAATAGATCTCTTTCGTACATCAGCCCACTTGAGCATCTAGAATCAGCTAGACTAGACTCTAGTCACTAGAGTACGATTTCTCTACTCACGCACGAAACGCGGCTTTTGCTCAAATTCAAACTCAAACTATTTTTTTTTTATTAAAAATAATATTACATGGATGGCGTCTGACGTAATTTTTGACTCTACCACCGCGTCGGAAGGTGTTCCGTTGTAGAGAAGATGCTGCCAGAAACACTACAATACACATCTTTTAAAAAAACTAAATAAACAAAGTTACAAATACAATATTGAATATTGAATTACATACTGTAACAATGTCAAGACCAGACATTTTGGTCATTCATATAGTCATCGAGTATAGAGTATAGAGATATTATAGTAGCAAGAGTTTATTTCGGGGCGTGAGAAGAATCTATTCATATTTTCATATTCATATTCATGTATTGCATAGCCACATGGTTGTCGTAGATCTTAATACATTGTTTTTCTTAATTGTTATGTAATAGATATTGATTTGTCGACCCAGTTGGTGTAATGGTTACCACGCCGGACTGCCAAACCAGGGTTCTGTGAGCGTTATTTATTTATTTATTTATAGATAATAATTTATCTAATATTAGGTACCTAAGTTATTCTAAAGGTCGAGTAAATCTTAACATTCTTGAATATTGTTTTTGTCGGTATATTGTTGCTGTACATATAATATTATTTATCACCACATACGCCGCCAACCTATCTTGATTTACCTATTCCTATATCCTAAGGTTGAGTGGTAGAAATAGCTTTTTAGCGATACGACTGCTTGGTTTGTACTTCTGCATTTCCTGTCGTTTACTCTTACGATTATTTTTGATGTAAAATAAAGTACAATTTGATTCATTGATTTACTATATTGAAAGTGGTCTCCTGAACACAACATACAAAAGAACGTGACTAAACTAAACGCCAAGCGTTGAATCTTTATATAAATAAAATTATATCACTCCTTACCATACATCTCCTGCATTTCTTACATTTTGGCTTTCGAATTTCTTAACTCTCATTTTCACATTATATTCGCTTTCTTGATCCCAATTTAAGAAAGTTTATTTACAAATAATGCTGCCCAGAAATGGTAAAGACTACAAGTACAAAAGAAAAACAGTTCGAGTACAAACTGTTTATTATCAGCCTTATACGTCGACCGTCGCGTGTGGTCCTTATTTTTAGCTACATGAAAACAAAATTAAGTTATTAACCAATGCAAATGAGAGAGATATAATATTAATGGAAATAGTAATCATACGTTTTATTCGGCATGTAAATAGTTTCGGTCAATAGGAATAATTACCTACAGTGAATTCATTATTCCTGAATACAAATGGTTTATTTGATATTTGATGAATGACGTTATGAAGGAATAAGAGGATAAATTAAGGGAATTATGTCATTAATTAACCAGCTGAACCAACATACGTTGTCCTGTCTTCAGACCTGATTCAGCCTATAGATAACAATTAAAAAAATCCAAATCGGTCTAGCCTTTCTGCGAAGTGATGCGCTTAGGTGCCAACGAACAACATTTAATTTGTTTTTTAAAATAATTGTTTGATGATTAGAGATCCATCAGGAACGCGACAAGGCTATAAATTATTTATTCAGTGTTTATGAGTACATACTTACATATTTCCCTAGAGTGTTCTATTCAGGTGTAAGGGACAGCCCTCCGAATATTAAAACGGCGAACTCCGACATGAACAACTTTAACTACGGAGCCTCCCTAAGGAAACGAGAAAAAAAACACTTGTTTCATTCTCATACAAAACTGCTGTACCTAACTTTGAAAGTTGTTCAGTTTGATGGTCTGAGTTCACTGTTTCAGCATTCGGAGAGCTGTCCCTTACACCCCGTATACAGGCAAAAAAATATGTGATCGTTCCATAGAAAATGTCCATAGCTACTCGACCAAAATGTATAGAAAGTCTAGATTTTTCGCCATTTCAATGTCAGTCCCTTATTAATTTAATAGTATAAGTTGTTCATTTGTATAATAATATGAATTATTTTTTATGTGCATTATTTCTTGACCTCTTTCTTTATCTATTCTTGCAGGTGTCGCAAGGAGTAAAATGAAACGTATATTTTAATTCAACCTAAACAGAATAAAAATTAAATTAGTTCTTGCTTCCGATTCCACCCTGAAAATTATGGTTGGTAGTATTCTGAAAAAGGGGAATGAATTTATGTATATTCAGGAGGTAAATTATTTTTGTATATTATGTATATTTCATACGCAATCTCTTAACTTTCACACAATTAACTTTACTACCTACATTGTACTTACCTTTCATATTGATTTGTTTCATGTTGAATGGGATTAACAAACAGAAACTTTGGTATTCACTTGTTAATACAATAGAACTGTTTTTGTGGGGTAGAACTGCCTCAAGCAAAGTTAGTTTTGCGTTTGAAACTGGCCTTTGAATTAACTGGAAATTCTAAAGATCCAATTAAATTTAATTTTACACTGGAATCAAGCAGCACCTATAGAAAATTAGGTACCTAAAGATTTCGAACGACAGCTCCCAAACTTTCGAACAATTATTAAATTATTTACAAAATTTGAACGGCTTCTTTTCAACAACTTTTCAATTTCAATATTATCGTTTGAGTTCAGAAGTCTTGAGTAACATAAGCGTTAAACGGTTATTCGGGATGAACGCGGCGGATGTCAATCAAATGATTTGTTTAGAAATATTTCATGCTCCTCCGATACCGAAATAATTAGGTATTCTGATGTGGTCAGGGAATAGCATTCGGCTCTACCAATATTTCCGGGCCTCTATCAATTTACATTCCGATTTCACACCCATATTTCCGTACCGGTCTTCTTCTTATCGGGCTGCAAAGCCCTGGTGTCAGAGTTTATTCAAACCGCCTTACGGCCTCTGACGTGGCTTTTTTTATGTAACGACTACTACCACCAGTGATAGTAGCCGGGGCCAACAGCTTAACGTGCCATCCGAAGCACGGAATCATCTTTCTTTTCAGACAATCAGGTGACTCAGCCTGCAATGTCCTAACCAACTGGGAAAAAACGCACAAAGTGACATTTCACTAGGTGCCCCCCGTGGGAATCGAACCCACGACCTTCGTGTCAAGAGCCCAATGCTCTAACCATTAGACCACGGAGGCAGTTTACTAATGGATCATCCCATTCGCCACAAATTATCCATTTAGGTTATGAAGTTAAATATCTCGCCATAAATAAGTTGATCTATTCTGACAATTTGTAAAAAAACATCGTCCAGATGAATTAGTCAGACAAATATCCACTGTACCAAAGGTACCAAATTGATTTTTTTAACAATCGAATTAAGACCCCATAATACTTTTAGAATAAGAGTCCAGAGTATCTTATGTTTCGATAATTACAAGTTGGTATGAAATGATAACCCCCAGGCTACTCGCTTCGATTCGCTTTCCGACATTACTTTCACCGGGCACGATCCGCAAGTGAATAATTCGGGGAATGCAGTTTAGGGCTATTTTTTGCCAAATAATTATGCCTACATTCAAGAAACAAGGTATTTTTAAAAGTTATCTGCTGTTATTTATCAACATCACTGTGGAAGCCAGCTGTACATGTAAAATTTAAGCGTTCCTTCTCATTGTTTTTAACGGTGGTAGAAGGAGGTAGAGATTGCGGAACCCTCTGCTATTACGCATCTGCACTTGGCAGTTCTTAAATGGCTAAAAGATGTGACGCATAAACTCAAAAATATCTGCTATCCGTGTGTATCGAATTGCTTCCGCGAAAGTTTTGTCATTTCTTGAGTGTATTCTCTTAGGCTGCCTTGCACCAAAAATTATTTAGGCTTAAACATGTTTTAATATAATGATGTCATTGTCATTAGTGTGAGTAGTGCGAAAGACAGAGCGATCCCTAAATATGCTTAAGCCTAAACACTTTTTGGTGCAAGACAGCCTTACATCATCATCACAGCCTATATACGTCCCACTGCAGGCCACAGGCCTAACGCCAGGACGGTTGTATGAGCGTTAGTCCACCACAAGTGCCCAATGCAGATTGGTAAACTTCATATACCTATACACATCAAAATTTCTTCTTCAGCGTATGCATGTTTCCTCACAATGTTTTCCTTCACCGTTTGTGAGCAGTTGCTATTACGTACATAAGTCAGAAAAAGTCATTGGTACATATGGCATGTTATCCGTGCGGATTCAAACCCGTAAAATGTAAAAGAAAGATGTCCTGCATAGGTAGCATGACACCGGGATAAAGCGCTATCACACCTTCGCTCTCTTTCTATTTGCACGTGAACGAACGAGATAAAAGACGTGATACAGCCGTATACGTGTAGCATGCTACCAGTGCTGATCGACAGAGTGATCATTCTAGATATAGATGAGATATAGAGTCATCATGGATAATAATATTTACACCTACATTTATGTATGGGAGGTGTTATATTTTAGTAACGCAGTTAAATCCATGAACGCAGTATTAAAGTACTCTGCGGTATAAGGGTATAATACAAACTATCACTATTTCCGAACTTAACCCTAACTATGTCAATACACACAGTGTTCTGGAAACATTAATCTTCTGATCCTAAATCAATAGGTAATTGTTTTCGTCGGGAAGAGCAATAAAAAACGTAATGACTTTATAAACGACACATTATTTAAAATACAGGGTTTAAAATACAACTTAATATGCTGACGATTTTTAATGGGATGATCTGACCATCAAACTGAACAACCTTCTTTAAAGGACCAACATCGAAATAGCGAAAAAATAATCAGCTGTTCCATACTAAAACTGAAAACCTCCTCGAGTCAAATGTATGGGACAGAAGATATTTTTTTCAAGATTCCGATGCGGTCCCATAGAGAAATTTGTTCAGTTCGATGGTCAGATCATCCCAAAATCGTCAGCATATTAAGTAAGACCCTGTATACTTGACTTTGTTAATTAAAGGCTTCCGCACATTGCAGCGATATTATCGAGCGATATTATCGACAGCGATATCGCGACACCTTACACACTGCAGCGATTCCGCGATTCGCGTCACGCATGCGCCCTTCACTGAATGTAGTAGAAAGAGATTGCGTCAGGTTGCGATAATATCGCGGCAGTGTGTGGGATCGAGCACGTCCCCATACAAAATGTACTGAGAACAATTTATCGCAAAATCGCAGCGATATTATCGCGGCAGTGTGTAGGAGCGCGCGCGTCCCCATTCAAAATGTACTGAGAACAATTATCGCAAAATCACAGCGATAATATCGCTGCAATGAGCGGAGGCCTTAATGTTATTCCATTCACCATTTATGTAATTGGTTATAATTGAATATTTGGTTACTACATTGTACAGACATTAAACCCTAAAACATTAAAAAAATTATCATCATCAGCTTGTCCACCCACTGTAGTCTACAGGGCACATGCCTCCTCCCCATTATGCCACTATTTCCTGTCTTGAAATAATTATGAAAAAATGTCGATATCAGATAATTCTAAACTTTATAAAATCCTCTCAAACTGTACTCGCTGTCATTAACGTCCGATATACTGTATGTCAAGGTAAACGAACACGTCACCATTTGCCGATAGACAACATGATCGCCAACATTATGCAATAACTTAGCAATGCCAATATTTGCACAATTTGGCGTTCCATGCCAACAGTTGGTCGTCTCTGCTACTTGAATTTAAACCCGCAATGTGTAACTTGAAACTTTAATAACAACAATCATACACGTCTCAACTCCCAATATATACGTTAGGAAACCTGTATGGTTCAATTTCGAGGCATGTATTGTACCCACTGTCCATTATAAGTGGCGACGGGCTCACCCCCAGTCACACTGGACAGAGTTTCGGTACGACTGGTGATACGTGGATGTTCTGAGGTTTCGGAATATTAATGAGGGAATATAGTCGTGAGCATATGCTTATGTTAAATATATACGGAATCGAATACCTACATAATTAATATGTAGTGCATCAATATTTTTTCAATAGGATGGATTTATGTGGATTATTAAAATATGATATAAAATGATTATGTGTACTACTTTTTCTGTTTTTGTTCTTTTTAAAAGTTTTTCTGCTGAAACGTATTTATTTAGTGGTGATACTGTCTCTAGTCACACTGCATAAATTAATGATATACAGTTTCAGCATTATATTTAAACATGTTTAAGCCTAAATACTTGTTGGTGTAAGCCCCCTAAGTAATCAATAGCTTCTTAACAGAAACTGAAATCCAAAGCCGTTTTAATTTAAATCTTAAGATATATTAATAAAAGAAGTAAAAATTTTAAGGTATTGCTTGCATTTTCTAAAATATCGCTGTTATTTTGATTGCGATATCAAACATTTATGAGTTAAAACCCAAGGGGAGCGTGTAATTTCTCTATGGTTAAAACGATCCGAACTGTTTCCAAGCACAGGCTGACTGCGTAGATAGTTCGTAAATATCTACAAATTAACAGACACTTCACTTATTAGAGCATACAAATAAGAACGGTACCAAGAAAACCATGAGTCAGTAACGCGGGTGATGATAGAATCGGTGAGCAAGTGTTAATAGATGAATCAGAACTAGAGAAATCGTTTCGAAACATGTAAGAAGACCCAGGGGTACTGGAATAATTTACTGTTCAGTTTCATGCAATGAAGGGGCATTGCATTCCCTCCAGACACTTGGCTATTCTCCTCCCCTAGAAACCAAATTTGGACGAACACCGTTTATTTTTTAGAGTTCCGTACCCAAAGGGTGAAAACAGGACCCTATTACTGACCGTCCGTCCGTCCCTCCTACCTACCTATTTAGGGCTATAACTTTTGAACCGTAATAGCTAGATAGTTGAAATTTTCACAGAATATGCGTTATTACAGCGGATTTATTAACAAATAATAAAAATGTTAATTATTTAAGTTAGTTAATTAAGGAGGGTTTTCCAGAAGAAACTAGTTTTTATCGCCGATTGTTCTTCTCGCTCTATTGTTAAAATGATAATAAATGCAAGCGTCAAACTTGGTGTGATTATAAAGCAAACTCTACAGTATAACAACACATAATAAAAACTGGCCAAGTGTGAGTCGGTCTTGCGCTAATGGTCCCGGAGAAAAAAGTTTTTTGTATGTTAATATGTTGTGTTGTGTGGTGGTGTGGTACGGAACCCTCGGTGCGCAAGTCGCCCGACTCGCACTTGACCGGTTTTATTTATATGATTATCATTATCAATATAAAGCGTCTACGTAGTAACGATATTTTGTCAGTCACTTTTATCTTGGCACTATTTCATTTTGTTATTGAAATCATCCGATACGAATTGTTGAAAGATTTATTGCCTTCCTTTGAAGTTCCGCCACAAGAAACTACTAGAAACTTTTATTTTCCCTCAAATCTAAAAGCTAGAAGGTGTTTTAATAACTGGGTACGAGAATCCTAATTAGCAGGGTGACGTCGTTGCGATATGCAGCGAGTAAGCTAACATCATAATATAGACTGAGAGCAACAGAGCAGAACAGACTCACAGTACATACATCATGTTACTATTCAGAACGACCGCTAACGACTCGTGTAGTTTTCTCATTAGCTAAATCCTTGACTCGAAAGACTCATATTGAAATAACAAGCAAAGTGATTTGAAACTGCTATATTAGGTATACATACTATTTATTACTTAGGTATCCAGTATTTACTTCGTTATGCATATTAGAACGGAAAGACTGATCATTTTGATGAAAACGTTTTTATTTTAAAATTATCATCAGTTTACTTGAGGTCGTAAATAAATTGTAGAACTGTACAAAGTTATGCAAATGAACTAATAGAACAAGATGAAATGAATCGATTAAATCTAGAATAACTTTTGCTCTTCTACGTGCATGTAAATTTTTCACTTTACTTGAAATGTATCCGAACTCAGTCAGAACAAATATATGTATAGACATACATATATTTAATATTGGATCAAGAAGCCCATCGAATACAATAACAGTATATTTAAAACGGTTACAATATACGTGTACAAGACTGAAAAAAACAAAACACATTTTGCATGATTCAATTTACATTATTCATCCATTTTTACGAGTAGAATCTCAATTGATACGAACAATAGGCCGTTTGGGTTTCCGTTATTATGTGGCCTAGGTGTTGGAAGATCTGCGCACTAAAATATTATGAACAAACTTCACATAAATTGTGCCGTTTCGTTGACTTTTAATAGCCATAAAATAGCTTTTGTTATTCGTAATGACAGTTATTATAAAACAAAAGAAGAGTACTGTAAGGATGTTGAATAATGACAAATTGAAATCGCTTGACGCTGATCGCTTAGTCTTAATGACAGTAAACGTTGCGCTGACCACAATTTGTGGTAACCCTGTGGTTATTCTAATGGACACTACTCACTGCTTAGCTGCTGTAATTACTTCCTGAACGACAACGGTTGCGAACGAATTAGTGTTAAAACTAAGCTGTTTAACTTAAGGGGGTGAGAAATAACACAGGCTACTTCAGCACTTAAGATTTATGCTAGACTAAGTTACTCAGATTATGACGTAAAAGTGGAATTACAATCGGTATACAGGATGCAAGGAAAAGTGTCACTATACTTTAAACCACATTCTCTACCCATCAAACTGAACAACTTTTAATATGGGAGCAAACCCGTCAGAACGAAAAGAAATCTGCTGTTTCATATGTTTGAGTCGTGTAGGCATTGCAGATTCTTTTTGCGCTGACAAGTTTGATCCAATAATAAAAGTTCTTCAGTTTGACGGTAGAGTCTGTGGTTTAAAGGTTAATGATGCTTTTCCTAACAACCTGTATACATTATATGGGCGGGGCGTCCACACAAGAAGGGTCCCGTGGTCGGCATTTTAACCCCATCTGTTTAATATTTCATTTGATCATGTAACTGATCTAGAGGACGAACCTAACCTTAAGGTAAAAAATCGACAACTGGACTCTTTTGTGTGGACCACAATACTCTCGTACAACTCGAGTCTTATCTTTGACAACTTAACAATTTTTTTAAATATTTAGTAATTCTATAAACATACATACATAAACTCACGTATTTTCCCAGAGGGGCAGGCAGAGACTATGGATGGACTTTGAGCGGTTCTAAAAAATCTCTCTTGCTTCCTCTAGATCCAAACCATCTTTTCGTACAATCCCGTCGATTTAAGCTACTATTCCCGTTGATTTGTAGTTATAGCTAATCTCTTCCCCTTAACAACGAAACATTATACGT